>OX467116.1:10860533-20860533 GCA_950106695.1 Biston stratarius
AAGTCATGAATACGCTTTATGTCTAATTCAGAGACTTGTATATAGAAAAAGCATTTTGATAAAGCATTGTAAAGGTTAAAGGGCATTAAAATTAAGTTATTTATTAATCAACTTCAAAAAAGAGGTGGCTCTCAATTCGTCACAACATTTTTAAGAAACCGTTACTCAAATTTTAAATACTTATCTAATTTACTGGTTAATGCAGCGAGAAGAGGATTCCTTAAGGATTCGAATCCAGGACCTCTAGATTTGAAGCCAGACAATCTCCCAACAAGACTGCTGAATCTTTTGTGCTGGTTATGTCAATGCAAAACATTACATACAAACTGCGCGCCGCGGTTTTACCCGTGTGGTGATGGATGATTATTATGATGATGATGTTAAGTATCCTTTAACTTATTCCAGGGTCTAAAGTACCTACTTGCAAAATTTCACCCAGATCCGTTGAGTACTTTACGCGTGACAAACAAACAAACTCGAATTAGCATTTATAATATTAGTTAGGATTAAGATTTAACGTAACTTTATTTTAAAATCAAAGAACGACAAGTCAACAAATTTTCAAATCAAAATTTGTCGTAAACATTATAACTAGAGCAAAATTAATAGTAATTTTACTTTGTCAATTATCACTAACTTCTAAACAAATCAAACAACTCAATCGTGTTGTAAATACATATGTGTTTCCTTATATTCACACACAAACCACTGTAATTGGTTTAAATTGAACCAATTTTCACTTTAATTGCTGTTACGTAACAGTAACGCTTCCCTAATTGTTATTTCTGGTATCGTTAGAGAAAATTGGTTCAAAGAGTTGGGGACCTTTGAACGATTTGTTAGATAGATACGTTTCTCTATACTGCCATTCGAACAACTCTTGTTGGCACTCAATTTTAACAAGTATAAATTAACAATTTTAAAAAAATGTCCTATTCATGCCGCTAAGCCTAAACACGGCTAGGTTTTAAGTATTCTAGTTAAAACTCAAATTAATAAACCGATTTTTATAAAACCTTTATGAATCTAATCTGAAAGTAAATACTTTCAATTTTTTTTTTAAATTGATTTATATAAAAAGATATTCGGTAACCAACTTAATTAAAAAATTTAAAAAAAACAACCGAATTGAGAACCTCTACTTTTATTGAAGTCAGGTAAAATAAGCGATCATTTATTCCATAATTTTACTATGAAGATACATAGCATTTTAATGGCATTTATAAGCAATAATTTTATAAGCATTTTCTTTCAATCTATATATTATATATAAATGTAATATATATATATATATAAAATATTTGTATTTGTAGTTAAACTCTCCTAGTAATTTGTGCTAGTATAGGATAACATTGTCTTTATATACCACAATAAATTTTTTAATTCATTTACAGTTTTGTGCCAGACTTGGTGTGCTTTCACATTTTCAACCACACCGTCACTTAATAGGTGAGCTGTGGTCAAACACTTAGCTTATCAACTATACAAAAAAAAAACTATTGAGACCACGACAAAATATTTTAGTACGACTTAGTTTTCACTATAAATCTTGAAATTAGATACTAAGCTTCATGACATTAACCCCGTGTTTATCGTCTATAAAAACCATTTCTTTCACTGAGCATGTCGGAATTTTCTCATTAATTTTATGAAGCTAGAATAGAAGCACGGTTCACGATTCATAATTATATCACGTGATTAGTAAAGACTTCTTTCTTACTTTAATCAACTTTTTATATTCGAGAATAAAAAAACATATTGTCTGCAAGTAACAGTAGCTTGTGGTACCAGCAGAATATTTGGTACTACTGTGGTAGCAGCAGTCTGGTACCGCAGTACTAGACATTCTGCCGCCGAGCAGAGTATGTCAACATTATTATGTTCCGGTTTGAAGGGTACTGCAACTAGTGCTATTGAGACTAACCATCGAAAGCCTCAAAGTAATGAGAACCAAAACAGCGATGTTCTGGACTTTGTTTTGCGATTCAAAATTCTGTTCATCGTTGCAATGGTCATGGAAATGCGCTATCTCTTACCATCAGAAAAGCTAATCGAAGTGTATTGCTTTCTGGGTTCTGTCTGTGAGTTTCTTTATTCCATAATAATATATCTTTTAAATACCTGAACAGATTTGGGGGTATAATCTTTTTTAATAACAAAATGACATTTATTGTTTGCCATTGGTGTTTTTTCTTAATTTTCTTAATTAGGCTTGTATATTTATTTGTGCTCTTAAAACTGCTCTTTACTTTATTATTAATGAAAACACTTAAATCTATTTCATGTTTTCTCATTAAAAATACTTTTTTCTTAGTTCCCATATCCAAATATAATTTTTTAATCATATTTTTTTTTATCGAATGCCACAAAATGGCTGTCTTCAAATCAAGAATAAATAGCTTCCATATAATTAAGTGTGCACACTACTGTATCATTATAAATATACTTTTTATATTATTAAACCAAAAGATCAAGTTCAAAAGATACAAAAGAAGTGAAAATACTCTTTGAATATTTTCATTCGTCTCTGTATTAACTGTATATTTGTATGAATGTACATATCCTTTGTTAACATATCCGTGGGCGTGCCCTTGAAACTTCAATTCAAAGTCAATCGGTGGCGTGGTAATCTATGCAAAGCCTTTAAATGTGGAGTTGCAGAACTATCTGCGGAATCTGGTCAAAGTTCGTGAAAGCTAACATTCTTACACGACTTAGTGAGTTGGGTATGAATGTTTGTAATTGGTACGCATATAAAATAGGATTAAAACAGCTAGTATCAGAGGTACTGATATAATCTATAGTAACTTCTATTTTATGGTTTAATAAGTAATTTTTGTTTTATAGCAATCACGAAAATATTTTACTTTATAAAAATTGGACGAATTTTTCGCAAGCGCCATCTAGTGGTATTTGACTTGTAACTTTGGTGTTATAAATAAAATATTTGTATTTGTAGCCCCAAACTAAGTAATGCTTTTGCATATGCATATCTTCGTTCTGTTATTATCCAACATTATTAATAGATGTAGAATTGATAGGATACTAGAATATTTAAGCAAGACAAGGCCGCGCGCGGGTTGTGCTCAGCTTTGTCTCCATGAAAAAGGCCACCGGATGTGGCCGAAACTATAGCCGGAGTAACCAATATACCTAAAGGTAATCCTGCATAAGTAAACCAATTTTTTTTTCAAAACTACGTCAGTTCCCATGGTAGAATATTTATTGTTAAAAACCTACTAATCACACATAACTATACATATTATAATTAAAACGTACTATTTAGCAAATTTTGTACAATGAAAATTAGATAACCAATAGAATAGAAATCTTTTTAAAATTAGAACAACCAGACACAGAACAGACATCTGCGTTCGTCATATATAAATGTTTGTTCTGGAAGGGAATCAAACACACGCCTTACAGTTCCGGAGGCACAGCTACTACCAAATAAATTATAATTTATTCGCTCATTAGGCATATGTATGGAATAGACGTCTTTTTTTTATACGGATAAGTCCGCGTTTGACCACCAACTCGCCTGATGGTAAGCGATGATGTGGTCGAAGCTGAAACACGTACTTAGAAGATACCTTTCACTCTGGCCTTGAAAATATTTAGATTATATGTATCTCTCAGGAAACAAGGAAGCCGGCAGCTTGTTCCATTCTTTGGCCGTACATATGAGAAACGTAGAGTAAAAACGTTTGATACGTACTCAAGAAAATTCCACTATGTATGGGTGGTAGTGGGCCGCCTTTCTACTTGTCCTGTAGTAAAAAGGGGATGGAAGTACAAGGTCGTACAGCTCAGTAGCACATTCTCCGAAATGAATCCTCTAGAAAACTTATACTTACTTAATACTTTGTTTTGATTCACAGAACTTGATCGTATAAGATTGTTAGCTAGTTATATTATACAGGGTGTTAAGTCGCAAGGGGATTATTGTATTCATTATTACAAATAGTTATTACTAGGGGCTAACTCTGAAGTTATGAAAAAAAACCGCCATTGAAAACGTACGTTGACCCCTAAAAAATGTTTGAAGTAGCTGATTTATATTTCCTAATTTCAAAGTTGATCGTTATAATGAGTACAATACCCTCTTTCCGGTTTGGTATAACCCTGTTTTTGTAGAGAAAAAAGAAGCTAAAAGATTTTTTTTAATGTTCGACAAGCTAGGTGTTTGACCACAGCTTACTTCATGTTAAGTGACGGTTTGGTCGAAGATGGTAAAGCACACCTAGCCTGGAATGGAACTGGCTGGCACCGCTATGTGCTTGGTGACTGATTTTCAACTTGAGGGTAGCTAGCCTGCCGAGTATTAGAAAATTACTTTACCATCATACTATGGTTTCCATATCTCTGCATGATAATTCAGTAACCTAATGGAGTCCACAAGACACAGCTAGTCAGGATGTTAAATCTTTATCTTCGGTTTCGATTGCTCAATCAACCATAAAAGTTCCATTCACGACATAACTGCGCTCTGGCCAGGGGCACCCTTGATCATTTACTGCCTAACCGACTTCGAAGGTCAAGTGTTACCAAAGTGTTCAAGTTGTCCTTGAATCAAGTGCATTTACGAGGATACGTGACCCAAGCGAATAACGACAATACTATCTGATTATACTGACCTTTTTGGTTGAGAAAATTGAAACAGTATTCTTCTGAGATCAGTTTGTAGTAGGCATATGTAGGCATCTCGCTAGTATTATTATAAATCGAAATCAAAATCAAAAAGTCATTTATTCAGTTTAGGCCCTAGTAAGGCACTTATGAACGTTAAGTTACATGTTTGAATCTACCACCGGCTCGTAATTACACTTCAACTGAGAAGACACCGGCAAGAAACTCAGCAAGGCATTTTTTTTGTGGATCTTTCTTTTCATATTAGGTTACAGTTTATACACTTTACAGTTATAGATATTAATACATTATGAAATGAAAGCATACTTAGATCCCGTATCCTAACTTTTACTTTAACATCTTTTCTGTTCTAAACCGTTCATCCATTTCAAAGATACAATTTTTTGATAAGAACTGCTCTGACCACGCTCATTGTGACCTCGTTCCTGATAAATGACTCAAGAATCCGACTCGAGTGCATTCCAAGGTTGCAGCCGATATGAGAGATGGATGAAGTATGACGTGTTGAAATCAAGGGTCAGAGTGAGTGATGCGGGTAAAGGGCTTAGTTGAACTGATGTTCCAGTGTGAGATGTGTATTTTTAGTGGATTTGCGGCTTAAATGGTTTTTAGGTAAAAATAATGTGATGAACGAGACTGGTAAGATGGTAAGAGATAACGCCTTGTTTTACTAATGCAGGATTTCTCACGTCAAATTATATCGGATCCTCCGACTATAGTTTTACTACGGAGACCGACGTGGTTTTGACACATTTTTATTTTACTCATGTTTAATTATATCGAAAACTCCAACTCCTACAAGTAATCTCGTATAAGTATGCAAGACTAGGTCGCGCGCGCGTTGTACTTGGCTTTTTCTCCATGAAGAAGGTCACAGAATATTGCCGATATAATTAACCGTGAGTAACGTAAACCAAAAAAAAAACATTCTATATTATCATGATAGTTTTTTTAATGAATTCTATTCGAGAATCTTTAATAAAGAATAGTGTAAGTAGCCATTACAAGCGTAGCCTGGCTTCCAGTGGAAATGCGGCATCCTAAAGTTTTATCTAAGTGCTTTTGGATGATATTCGAAGTATTTACGTAATCCGATAGCCATTTTGGCCTTGAGTGGCGAATGATAGTTTTTCGATGGAATTGTTAGTAAATATCTCGATATCATCTCACCTAGGAGATGCTACGAGTAGAAATGTTTTTAGATACGTGGTATGAAATTTCTTCTAAGTGATTTTATGCATGAGATTTTTTAAAGATATTTGTTCCACCTAAGCTAGATAAAATAGTTTTTTCGGCTATTAACATATATTTTTTGCTAGCTGTTTTACTATAGCTCTCCTGATGTTAAGTGCTGGTGTGGTCAATGATTGTAAACACACCTAGGTGGGTCTGGAGCCGAGTTCTAGAAAGTACCCTACCGCCATGCTTAGTTTTCCATTCAAGCTTATTGTTGGGATTTGAACCCACGTATTTCGGCGTGTGAACCAATCGCGCTAACCACTGAGCTATCCTCGAAACAAATGGTAACAATGGTTTTGATGAGCAATTTTGTACATTATACACCTATGTTCTATAATTTAGTTTTGTATATCTCAGCTTCTTATAAGAGTAGACGAGTTTTTTTTTTAAATAGGTAATTAATTATCTTAAGCAACTGTATTAAAACCTTTAATTTACAATAAAAGTTTATACACGGATGATTTATACTGTACCTAGAAATTTGTGGTAACTAATTAACAACAGAACTGTAATGTCGTTAGCTGTAGTACCCTACAAACCGGAACACAGTAATGTTTATACTGCTTGGCGGTAGAATATCTGGTACTGCGATGGTATCTACCTAGACGAAATCCTGGTAAGAAGATCTACCACCAAATTATTTATTCCTATTTTTGTGAAACGAATTTGAACACAATTGCATTGAGTTGTGTCTTACACGTGAAATAGTCGAAGGAAGTACATACCAAACGCTGTCAAAGTGCCGACGACAAATCACAGTTTTATGTAAAACCCACCCATGAGATGGCGCAATCAGTGGGGTCCGTAACAACTCCTTAACGAGCTAACTTTAGGGCTATTTTACAAAATCCCTAACAATCATGCCTACGACGCGACCAACTTGTCTATTACAGTCGGTCGGAGGAGAGAACTGGAATTGTCTATAGGAAGCTTGAACTTTTGTTTAGAAAACGTAATAGTGGCTCCAGTTTTAAACAAAAAAAAAATTGTTTTTTACACACTTTGGCCGTGGTTATTTCACGGTCATTGTTATCCCAAATATACAGGTGGGTTTCGAATTGAAAGTTTTTTGATTTTGACGAGCGTGTCCTTAATTTGAAGCACAATATTGTTTTATGAATATAGGATTCGTAATATCTATTTCATGGTGATCTTTGTTCTTGTCGATTTAAGAATAGATATTATTATTTGCTGAAACATGAACAGCGACGAACCGCGAACGAATTGAAAGGCAATATCGTAAATAGTTTCAGAGAGAAAAAAACGATCCACCATTACCTATAATATCTTGTATTAGACAAATACAACTGAGCAATGTATATTTTCAATATATTTCATGGCTAGGAAAATGTTGGTCCTTAAATCTAGGTGGCAGGATAAGAGTGACGTGCGCTTGTCGCTCGCTTACCTAATTTACTGCCACCAAATAAGAATTTGTCTACAAGGGCATTGTTTTGGTCTATATTTTCTAGACCAAAGAACCCAATAAAGTTATCAAGCGAAACCGGGTTGAAGTATTTCCTGACAAGTTCTGGCTGCGTCAGAACTTGGTAAGTCGGTCAATTTATTTACTCCTTAGAGAATCACGGGACTGTTTAGTTGGCCGTATTCGAGAAGTTGTAACTTTTTCAGTAGCTGCCAAAGAAAACAGCGAAATAAATAGAAAGAAGTTCTAGTAAAATGGATGACTTGACTTGTCGATCGATCAATTAGCTTTTTTGTTAATTAGGTACTTCCATTCCTTTTTTTTTTGTTGGTAACAAAGTTTTTACTGTAGGTAAGTATATTTATAAAGAAAAGATTTGAGTAATGACGTAATATCTTTTTCTTTATATCTTCGTTTGCTAATTGTTGTTGTATTTGTAGCGATGATAGCTCAGTGGTTAGCGCGGTCGGTTCGCATGCCGATGGGCGTGGGTTCAAACCCCAACAATGAGCTTGAACTGCTGGTAAAGGAAAATATCAGGAGGAAACCATAGCATGGTGGTAGGGTACTTCCTAGTACTCGGCTGGCTAGCTACCACCCTCAAGTTGAAAATCTGTCGCCAAGCATCAAACGGTGTGTTCCGGCAGCCTCACTTGAGAGCCATTTCCATTCCAGGCTAGGTGTGCTTTACCATCTTCGATCACACCGTCACTTAACATCAGGTGAGTTGTGGTCAAAACACCTAGCCAGTCAGCCATACAAAAAACTATGTAAGTATTAATGTAGGACGGGGAATTTTTACTAGATGAGAGAGCCTTTTGCCAGGTACAAAACCTACTACCGTGACTTGCTAATACCGCTAGATTGAATATCTGACACCTAGCAAATTTATTAGACAGATAATCATCTTACAATTTTTTTTATTACTTATAGGCTTGCGTTTTACCGCCACATCGCTTGATGATGCGGTCTACGATGGAGCACGCTTGCCTAGAAGAAACCGATTAACTCGCGACTTCAAGGCATCTAAATTTTATTTATCAGGGAGAACCCACTTGGGCAGCAAATTCAAGTGTCTAGCGGTGAGTTATATTTCGCTAGAACACATCAAATATTTACCCCTCTTTGTGACTTTAAAACAACTCTTTTGTAGTGAGATTATTAAAATTATTGTCCTAAATCAATATGCTCAAGTTATGCACGACGATACTCAACTCACTACTTGGTAGGCCATTTACACCACGACACTTAATGATTACAATATTTTCGTTACATTACAATATTACGAAAATATACTAAAGTGCTTTTTTAGTTTGTGGTAGGTAAGCAAATAGCTGAATTATTTTACGATTGACTAATTCTTTAAAAAAGAAAAGAAGACCTTTTGTTTGATCACAGCTCACTTGATGTTAGGTGACGGTGTGGTCGAAGATGGTAAACACACGTAGCTTGAAAAGGAACTGGCTCTCAAGTGAGGCTGCCGGAAAACACCACTAGATGCTTGCCAGTAGATTTTTTTAACTTGAAACTTGAACTTTTTTAACTTACTCGGCTGGCTAACTACCACCCAGTTAGCCAGCCGAGTAGGTACTAGAAAGTACCCTACCATCACGCTATAGTTTCCTTACGATGTTTTCCTTCACCGGCAGCTTAAGCTCATTGTTGGGGATTGAACCCACGCCATTCGGCGTGTGAACCGGCCGCACTAATCACTGGGCTACCATCGCTACGCTAATGTAAACTAGCTGACATGCGCTCAACTTTTTATTACAACAAAGTAGTGCACTGCTGAAAATCAATTTTTTCAAGCGATTGAAGAACGAATATCCGGCAAATAAAGTCTCCGTGTATCGCAAACGAAGTTGCGGGTACAGCTAGTCTAAAATTTATTTATTTATTTATTTACAACAGCTTACACCATCCTTACAGGGGTTCCCTAATGCGATGGTGCAAGTCAATATAGGTACATATTATTATTATTATAATTATAGAATTAAAATGTCACATATACAGTTCAAAACAAATACAAAAGTCAAAAAATAAAATTCAAAAGTAAAAAATATAATATAATCGAAAGTCAAAACAATAAAATAATTCAACAAATGCAATAATGTAATAAATTATGTCTAATTATAGCATGCGTCATAAATAATTGCCATTTAAAATTCTGGCACCGAACATACAAAAATATCTATTTTCTGAGCAACTTGAAAATAAATCTTATGTCCCAATAAAACAGAATCCCGCTAACACAAAAGTGATGTAACTCAAACATAATAAATCAAGTAGCAACACTGATCACCGCGCCACAACTAACGCGAAACAAAGCGCAGATAAACAACATGTCGTCAGCGGTCGATACACACGAAGTTCCCGACGGCGCGATCGGTTCGGGAATTTTCTACGTATTGTTTGATACATAGAACACAAAAAAACTTTTTCCTTAAATAAATAAATATTGTAGAACACTCACCGCCATCTGACCCCAAACTAAGCAAAGCTTGTACTACGGAAGTCAAGAAACTGATAAATATATAGTTTTTTTGTTGTAAATACATACTTATAATACATACAAAACACCCAGACATAGAACAAAATAATATGTATCGTTACATAAATGTCCTAAAATCCTCGTGGAAATCGAACCCACAACGTGCAGCTCTTGAAGCAGATATTTCTAACAAATGAGCTAACAGGGCAGTCTAACTTATGCGTTAATAACGCGTGGGTTCAAACCCCAACACTGAGATTGAGCTGCCGGTGAAGGAAAACATCGTGAGGAAACCATAGCGTAGTGGTGGGGTACTTTCTAGTACTCGGCTGGCTAGCTATCACCCTCAAGTTGAAAATCTGCCGCCAAGCATCTAACGGTATGTTCCGGCAGCCTCACTTGAGAGCCAGTACCATTCCAAGCTAGGTGTGCATTACCATCTTCGACCACACCGTCACTTAACATCAGGTGAGTTGTGGTCAAACACCTGGCCTATCAGCCATTAAAAAAAAACATCCTGAGGAAACCATAGCATGTGGTAGGGTACTTTGTAGTACTCGGTTAGCAGCTAACCAAGTACTACTACCATTAAGTAACGTTGTGTTCCGGCAGCCACTCTTGAGAGCCAGTTCCATTAGATGAGCTGTGGTTAAACACTTAGCCTGTCAAAACAAAATGCGTATTTGGTAATATGTCTGCTTCAAGAGCTGTGGGTTCGGTTCCCACCCACAAATATTTATGTGATAATAAATGTTTGTTCTATGTCCGGTTGTTCTGTATATAAGTATGTATGTACAAAAAAGTATGTAAGTATTCTATCAGTTATCTTGATCCTATAGTACAAGCTTTGCTTAGTTTAAGGCGCTGTGTGAAATGTTAAAAAACAAAAAAAAGTAAAACAAATCTTTTGTCAAAATGCTTTAAAACTGTTAGTAGTTAGTTTAGTATACACTATTCTGTATAGTTGTAAAAAAGAGTTCTATTCACATTAAACCGAGTTTTTATTTTACTTATGCGGGATTAGGTACTCACGTTTAATTTTATCGGAACCTGTGACTATAGTTTCGGCCTTCATGATGGAGACAAAACATAGAACAACGCCTCGGCTTGTTTCCATTTTTTTAAATTTTCACATCACTAAATAGCTTGTATAAGACACAATTTCAATTAATAGCAATTCTAATACTTTGTCATTCAGTTCAGTTTGGTAGATATTAGGCCTAAATCGATGCGACGCAAAATCACAGAATAAATAGTAGTACTTTAGTCTAGAAACTTAGTGGCTTAGTTTGAAGACATGTGACTGATCTATAGACGTTGACTGCTTATTGTGAAAACTTCATGTAAACTTATCTTCGGGGTATTTTGCTTGTGAAAGCTACGTTTGATAATAAAACGTGGTACTGACATATCGGCATAACTTTATAATAAATTAAAAAGAGAAAAAAACTTATTTTAGATTAGGTTGGGTTAATTTTAATGTAAATAAATAATGAATTTGATTCAATGCACCTAATTTTAAGTGACGGTGTGGTTGATGATGATGTAAGCACAGCTAGCCTGAAATGGACCTGGCTCTCAAATGATGCTGCCAAAACACACTGTTAGATATTTGGCGGCGGATTTTCAACTTGAAGGTGGTAGCTAACCAGCCGAGTACTAGAAAGTACCCTACCACCACGCTATGTCTTTCGATATATTTTTCCACCGGCAGCTCGAGCTCATTGTTGGGGTTTGAACCCACGCCCTTCCGCGTGTGAACCACTGAGTTATCATAGCTAGGAAGTAATATAATTTGTTAAAAGCAATGAATAGTATTTTTTAGAACTCGCGTCATGTCTTTTTTTCTACTTTCGTAAGGTGGAATCTACAGGAGAAAGTTGACGGAGATAAACAAAGCACAACGCAAATAAAAGACACTAACAAGCCAGTATTCCCCTGTCCCGTCTAGTTCAAGTGTAAGCACACACAACAGGGTATATTTACACATATCACGTTCCACACAACGCATCTCTCTGTACACAACCGAGTTCACATAACGAAATTCTGATATCATGTGGATACATTCGTGGACAGATTTAGCTTTAGATTAGAAACAAATCAATTTGGTTTATACAACAC
Source organism: Biston stratarius (assembly GCA_950106695.1). Taxonomy (NCBI): domain Eukaryota; kingdom Metazoa; phylum Arthropoda; class Insecta; order Lepidoptera; family Geometridae; genus Biston; species Biston stratarius. The sequence goes on from OX467116.1 coordinate 10,872,461, forward strand.
TTTTGATAACATAATGTGGACAAAATAAAAAAGATTAGAATAACAAAATTCAACTCACAGCACATAAGCTTAGGTTGATGAAAATTAATAATCGACTGTCCATAAAAGGAGTGTAATGTTTTCTGAATCATGTACATAATTATGTTCATATAATTATATGTGATTTTCTTCATTCCACCATAACTTTAAAACGCCTGAACAGATTTCAATGTATGGAGTATCGTTAGAATCCTTATATTATTACGAGTGACACTGGAAAATATTTATGATAAAAAATAATTTATTAGTGGTAGTAAAAAAAGACAAGCAGGGTTGCATCGCAATTAAACAAATCTTTTAATGTAATTGTACACCTACACCTACAATCAAGATATAATAAACCATATAATTATAAAGTACGGTACAAGCTATATTATTTTGTAAGTCGGTGATAGACCAGACTAGACTACAGTATGTCTTATCACTTATACCTTTATTTTTATATTATATTATCACTTATTGACAGCCCTGTTGGCTCATTGGGAGTATGTCTGCCTGAGCTGTAGGGCGTGGGTTCGATTCCCGCCAAACAAATGAATACTCTAGTTGAGTTTTTAAAACGTAACTATCATTATAGTTACAAACTTGCATAGTTTTAGAACAGATCTGTAAAATGTAAATTGGATTGAATTGAAAATTATTATATGGCATTGGTTTGTATGTTGTTAAATAAATTAAATTAAATTAAATTCCCACCATGATATAATCTTGCTACGAAGTCATGCTACGCCGTAGACTTGTTACGGTATCGTCATGCTACGCTACATTATGTGAAATAAATGAAATTTAAATTCTAACCATGAAATAATCTTGCTACGAAGTCATGCTACGCCGTAGTCTTGTTACGGTATCGTCATGCTAAGCTACAGTCTTATTACGGTATCGTCATGCTATGTTGCAGTCTTGTTACATTTTTGCTATACTATGCTGTAGTCTTGCTAGGGTGTCGCTATGATAAAAAATACTACTATGCAATCATGTTACGCCGTAGCCTACATCACACACACAATATGCTATATGTGCTAGTGGCAATTGAATTCCTTCATATCATATAACTCTTTATTGTTCAAATGTTCACACCAGAAATAAATAAAGTACATGCATTTAAATCCGACCAAGCCTAACATCGTTGACATTTCAAACAATATATTGAAGGAACTTGTCAACTAAAATAAATAGCCTAATTTCTTCAAAGCTTAAAAAGTCCCGCCATTTTCATTTTCTTTGCACTTAGTCACCCTGCTTACGTAACAGACAGCCATACATCTACCATCGTAATCTCCAGAGTCGTTACGTAATAAGCCATGGCAGTAATCCTAAACAACCGCCGATAAGACTTGCCAGCTAAGAGAAAATACGTTAATTGCGAAACGATTGTGTAATTGTAAGATTAGGGCAATGTTTATTTGATGATAGCTATTGTGAAATTATTCTGAAAATCTATGAGAACTAATTTTTAAAGTAATAATGAGACGAAAAAGAAAGTCACGTTATGGTAAAGTTTGATGCATCTTACTGATGACTTAACTGAGTAACAAAATAATGTTCAAGACATAATTACTTTGGTAAAGGGCTACCTGAACGCGTAGACGATCCGCCTAACAAGTATTGAGTGTCTTTACTCTTGTGATTTTGGTATTTTTTTTTTATTCAAAATAGGTTCGCGTTTGACCACACCCTGCTTGATGTTAAGCAGAGTGTGGTCTAAGATGGAGCACGCTTACCTAGAATAAAACCTGTTTACTCTATAGATTTGAAGACACCCATATTGTAGCTAACATAGAACAAAGACTCGGCCAAAGAGACATAATTATAATAAACATTTCAAATCGGGACGACGAAATAATTACAGACTGCTTGGTATTTTGTTCCAGCAAGCAGTACTTTAAAGTAGGTATATAAAGATCTTAAAAATAATTATACCAGTTACCAGAATGTTTGCCTTTTTGAAATTGAAAGCATGTAGATAAATTCATTTCATAGAAAGAAAAAAAAATTGTATTGTGGGTAACAGCCATCAAAATAGATGTTTTATATTTCGCTTCTGGTTTCTTGTTTCCTTTCATGACTGATACAATGTTTCTCGGCAGATTTATGAAGGCAATTTGATTCGCTTCTATATTAGGATGAATTCGGTTCACTTCAATTTTCCATACGTATCGAAGCATAAGTCTAAATTATCGTCAAACATTCTACGATGGACTGAACTCACTGAACACTGAACTCTATGTTCTACAGGCAATATTCTAATCAAATCAAACTATGGAAACATACGTCTGGACAAGTAGAGTAAAAACGCAACGTTTATGCAAAATAATAAAAATAATGATTTATAAGAAATATTAATGCATTGAACTTAAAATTATTTTAAGTACAACTTAAACTTATTTATAACTCAAACTAATACTAAAAAGTTTTATAAACGTAGCCAAGGCACTGTCTTCCTTACCAAATAACTCTATTTCGCTGTTGACCCTGAATCTCACGCTAGGGAGTCCTGTCGTGAGGTTCAGTGATTCCCATCTTTATTGTAACATTTCATTTAATGTTTATCTGAGTAAATTACAAGATGTGTGTGTTTGTGTGTGTGTATGAGTGAATGCAAATATCTATGAGAGTATAATAATTTGTTTTCTTTCATCGCAAAAACACACAAACGTCTTGTGACGTCATCATATTAAGGGTTCCGTGCCCCTTGGGTGTTTAACGGTTCCTCATTAGTAAATACGTCTTTTGTCTATTTATCTTAGTAAGCAACTATCCGTTCCAATAAACTGATTTTATTATTTTAAGGAGAAGTTCTGCTTAGTTACCCGACTGCCAAGGAAGGGTTATGTTTTTCGCGCGTATCTTGTATGTATGTAAATTTATTTATTACCTCGTTTTTTCCAAATGGCCGAATAGATTACGACAATTAAGATAACGTTAGATTTGTCTCAATAAACCAAGTGTTCTTAGATAGGTGTTTAAAAAACGGAGGATTTTAGTAATACCGTAATTTGAAAAAAATAACCATACCTATCAAATTATGGTATCTAAATAAAGGCAATTAAAAGGTAATTACAATAGTACATTGAAGTTATATATTTAAATTTAATTAGGAATAATAAATTGGCTTAATAAGTTTTCTCCTTTAATTATAGCTATTTTATTTGCAGTCGTGTTATAGTTTTTTTTTTTACTTCTGTTAATCATTAAGAAACTAAGCATTGATATAATTGACTTGAAATTCTACGCTTATAATACATACGGCCAAAAGCCGACCAATGGATACTTTTCATCCCTGAACAATGTTGTATGAGACGCACCTATGGTAAACCAAATTTAAATTGTATAAGTTCAGTACCTACTTCGTTTTTTAATAATAATCTAAGACGTTTCTGATATAGAAAGTATTCTATATATTAATCTAGGTAATAAACTATATGTGTGCCAAATTTCATCCAAATCCGTTCGGTCGTTTTTGCAAACATCCAAACATCCATACATCCAAACATCCAAACATCCAAACATCCATACATCCAAACATCCAAACATCCAAACATCCAAACATCCAAACATCCAAACATCCAAACATCCAAACATACAAACTTTCTCATTTATAATATTAGTAGGATTACATCTTTACCAGAGATACTGGTAATGAAACGTGGTCTTATCGTCGTTGATACAAAAACGCAACGAATATTCAGAACTTCCTCTCCTGTGCCGCCAGTTCAAGGGCAAGTAATCTCTGTTCGCCCGCATCCTATCTATCTCTGCTAAATGGTAATTGATCGTAGATTTAGAAACTCTCCTAAATTGCTTCTTCACAATGATAACCTTCACTTTAAAATAATCAATTGGAATTTCAGATTATGCACTAACCGATGGTGTCTTTATACACTTACACGCTAAGTACTTTTTTCGGTTAGCTTTTTCCTTTTTTAGGGTTCCGTTTTTTTTCCTTTTGAGGTACGGAACTTATAGGATCACTTTGTTATCCGTCTGTCTGTCTGTCAAGACCCTTTTTCTCAGGGACGCGTGGGGAGGTATGAAGCTAAAATTCATATCAAATACTCAGGTGCGAATAATCAAACTTCTAAGCCAATGCAATCAAACGATACAGCCGTTTATGCTGTAAATTTTCGACACTCGCAAGGGAATCAAAGGGTACTTCCCGTGAACTCAGAATCTTGAAATTTGGTACGAAGCAACGTCTTATAGCACGGATAAAGGAAAAATTGCGAAAAGCATAAGTTAAAAAAAAACATAACTTTTACTTATATGCCTACAGGTTTGTCCGGAACCCTCGGTGCGCGAATACAACTCGCACTTGGCTGGTTTTCAACAAGAATTAACATAGACTGGACCCTGGACTTTCTTTTGCCACTCCAAATCCTGTATACCGCAGCAATGGTCATGGACATGCGTTATCTCTTACATTTAAGAGTGCGTCTCGTTCGTCACATGAAAAGCTCATAATTACTTCGTTGACCCTTTTTAAATAACTGAGTGGTTAGCGTGATCAAACTCATTCTTGGGGCTTAAACCCACACCCTTCGGCGTGTGAACCCACCGCGTTAACCACTGACCTATCATCGCTACAAAATTACTATTTTCGCTACATTTGGTAGTGTATCTGCTTCTAGAGCTGTAGGGAATGAGTTCAATTCCCATTCAAGACAAACATTTGTGAGCTGAGTTATATTCGCTACAATTTTTTTGGGTCTGGTACGCTACATTTTGTAAATGGCACTTTAGTAAATCCAGTCTGACACACCTGATCTAATGTGACTTATATTTGTGGCTTATATTTTATGTGGCTTATATTTTATTTCAAAGATTTTTATTGAACCTAGTCCTAACAAATTATAGAGTATACAAATAAACTCACTAAATATACCACTGTTTCCATACAACATTCAATTTATAACAAAAATTAGAACATTTCAATACATACAATAAACAAGGAAGTCCGTTTTCCGGAGTCAACCTCTTCCTGAGGTACAAAAATAATATTTAAAAGAAAACAATAACACAACAGAAAATTACACCCTACTAACTTAGTTATATGTGAGAGAGAACAAAATATCTTGTGAAGTTTTTTGACCTCTGAAAATTTCTTGATAGCAATATTAAACTTTCGCTTTTAATACTCGTTATATCAATAAAACCATCCCTTACTTGTAGACCTAAGTAAAGCTATTAAGTTATAACTTTTAGGCTTTATAGAAGCTATCTTCATACACTGGGCTGTACAATTGTACATGTTTAAGTATAATACTATATTACTTAGATTAAAAATCTTTCTTACTATTTGTGCCTACCATGATATATATGTATAAATAACAGTTTAATTACATAACTAGTATTTTTAAATAAACGTAATGAGATCTAAACGCTTTACTAATAGTAGTAGTACGCCTGTCCACGACCATTGATTATTTGAGTAAATATAAACTCCAGCGCATAGCCGCGCTAGCGCTCATTACTTTGAGTCATTCGATGGTTAGTCTCGACAGCCCCGTAATTTCACTAGTTGCAGTGCCCTTCAAACCGGAACACAGTGATGTTTACACACTACTATTTAGAGGCAGAATATCTCATACTATTCCAGTATATAAACGATATCCTGCTAAAGAGATATACCACCTTACCACCTAGTCAAAAGTTAAAATTAATTTTATAATCCGGAAGAACATTCTTAATATCAAGATTTTGACACGTTTTAGAAGATTATGGACCATATAGATTAAGGGTCGAATCTAAACCACGTATTTTCCAACTCTAAAGTCCTGATTAATAATAAAATGGTTAAAAATAAAACAGATGAACCCGCGGTATAAAACTATTAAGTAATCATTAAAAGCAATTAGTCCAAAGTCACCGAAATGTATCTTTACATTATGAAATCGTACACTCGCTTTCAACCTGTTAATACAGCTGTCCTCAGTGTGAGACATACCTATTGGATTTCAGCGTGACGTCACGCTCACAGTGCACCTTGACATTGGTTGGAAATATACCCAACTACAAACAATTAGCAGTGTTAGTCTAAAAGTAGAGCTTACCGTTGTATAACTGTGATATACTTATATCAGTATAGCCTGGCCTGGTGTAATAGATATTGTTTTCTATTTATTCATTTAACAAAATGGGTAGCGATCGATAATTCGTAATTATTTACACAGTAAAATATGAAAAATATTGATAACAGAAATGCAATAACTGGCGGCCTTATCGCTAAAAGAGAGCCAAAATGATAATAAATTTATTTGTAATAACATACATCGTCTATCAGAAGTTATACAAAAATGTTGTTCGAAAGTAACATTCATAGAGAAGCATTGTTACCCATGAAGGAATGAACCTGTGTTAGAACATAACAATACCTTCCGCCGGACAAGAAAATCAATACATCACAAATCACACATCATCAGCCATAAGACGTCCACTGCTGGACACAGGCCTCCTCCTAGGGAGGGGTTTTGCCAATACTCGCCACGCTTGGTAGCTGGGTTGGCGAGCGCAGTTAGGTGTGATTGTTCAAGGAAGACGCTGCTGCTCATCTTCCGGATTACATCCCTTAGCCGACTCTTACGGCAACCACGGGTAGAGAGGGTCCCCACCCTCTCTACCCGTGGTACTATTAAAATTAAAAAAATAAATAAATAAGTGAAGTCATCGAATATCTCAAAGTAATGAGCGCCAAAGCAGCGATGCTTTGTTTTGCTACACAAAGTATCCGGTACCACTGCGATAGTACGACACACGTGTTACTAACAGATTTGTTCGTCTTATTACTATCACAGCAAAAACCGTAAAATAGTGTGCTGTGGCTTTGTTCATTATTGTTATATGCAATAGGAAACTAGGTTACTAGAGCGGGTTGTTCACCTCGGCGAACACAATGCAAATGCATTGGTCAAATTACACAGTAGGTACACACATATACGCACAGACACTCGTTCATTATATCTCCAAATGTCCATTTAATTTTTTTCTAGATTAATCTATTTTTGTTTATGACCTGCGTGTATTGATGGACCTGCCGTGGTGGTGCCGGCGTAAGAATAGTACCCCACCCTCTCTACCCGTGGTTGCCGTAAGAGTCGGCTAAGGGATGTAATCCGGAAGATGGGCAGCTGCGTCTTCCTTGAACAAGCCTGCCAAGTGTGGCGAGTATTGCCAACAACCCTCCATCCTAAGGAGGAGGCCTATGTCCAGCAGTGGACGACCTATGGCTGATGATGTTAATACTAGAAATTTATTAAGTTTGTTAAGCTTATAAGGGAGTGATTTCATGTTTTTAAAGGCTGCAGATTTTGGTAGGTAAATAAAAATAAAAACATTTTCTCTAAGAAAACTCCACATTTTTCTTTAAAGTTGAAGTTCTGGAAGCAACTGGCGTTATATTCCAGTCCCGACCAAGATAGTACGCTTTACACAAACACGAGGCAGACCAGCGCACACATCCACTACCCAGCGCAGTTACAGGGGTGAGCGACCCGCAGTGACCTGGATTCATCGCGTGCACCAATCGATGCCTGAATGCAATTCTTGGAAGTCAGGAATATACGCCGGCTGGTTTGTGGGGGTTTGTTGGGGGTCTTGTATCCAGAGCGATACAGTTCTGAAGCAATTACTTAGGTATATGATATTAAATCATCGAGTTAAAGTTCATTTTCAAATATCTTATGTATTTTTGTAAAGGTTAAGAAAATAATGTTAAACCAGAAAGAATTCTACCAGCAACAAAAATTGTTATTAGGTACGTACCAACCATCGTAAGCGAAGGCGTCGAAGGCGATGTGACGGTTTAGAGGTCAAACGCGGAGTTACCCGCCTTAAAAAAAAATGTTGCCTACGTCTGTATTTTTTGTTCCTGTTGATTATTTTTTTTTTTTTAGTAAGACCACATCGTCACTTAACATCAGGCGAGCTGTGATCAAACACCAAGCTTGTCAACCATAATAATAAGATAAAAAAACATCCATATTAAAAACAACTAATACTTTTAATTGCTTGAGAAAATTCACAAAATTTGAAAACAAAACTTTTTTTAATACTGAATAGACTTGCATTAATTGACCATCAAGTTGCAAAGTGGTGGAGTGGAGACCACTGACCGGCAAGCGCAACGTAGGACATCCACCCACATGATGGACAGACAACCTAATAAACACCGCAGGCACGCGCTGGATGCGAGCCGCTTCCAACCGGTTTTTATGGAATTCAATTGGGGAGGCCTATGTCCAGCAGTGAACGTCCTACGGCTGAAATGATGATGATGGTGATGATGATAATGATGATGAACCTACTAGTACAATAGCTAGTTAGAAGTATTTGCTATACATATTAGAAATATAAAAAAAAAAAAACAAAATATTTAATTTAAACGAGAAATATTTAGTTACAGAATAGTGGAATCGTAAAAAATCTACAACATATCAAACTTTGTATATAAAAAGGATAATTTTATAGATACTTGAAATCTACAATTACTCATCTAGGATCGTTAACCGCGTACTTTGTAGATTGCGACATGAATTTTTATTTAAAATCTCTTTAAATTCCTCGCAGACTTTATTACTTAACTTTATTCTACTTGCAACTCATTTTATCGGTTTTAAAACCACACGGTGATGTTTGTGGCTATTTCAATGTAACTTATGGTGGTAACTTTGCGTGGTGGTAGGGTACTTTCTAGTACTCGGCTGGCTAGCTACCACCCTCAAGTTGAAAATCTGCCGCCAAGCATCTAACGGTGTGTTCCGGCAGCCTCACTTGAGAGCCAGTTCCATTCCAGGCTAGGTGTGCTTTACCATCTTCGACCACACCGTCACTTAACTTCAGATGAGCTGTGGTCAAACACCAAGCCAGTCAGCGATAAAAAAAAAAATATGTTTACAACTTTGAAATACAAGGAGGCTGAACGTGGTCATAACTCCATCCTAACACAAAGAATATCGTCTTTATATTCTTCTATATTTTTTTATTTAATATTATTTGATTACCAACATTAAGTAATAACACATTTTATGTAACTTCTAAAGGAGCTAGTTTAAATTAATTACGATAGATGTCACATTTAGACTTGCGGGTAGTAGCTACCCACCCACAAGTGCTAGAAAGTACTACCACCATAATATAATGGTTACCTTCACGATCCCACGCCCTCCGGCGTGAGAGCGAATCACGCTAACTACTAAGCAATCATCACTAAATATGAGAAATATGTTCCCCGAGAAGTATTAACACTAATGGATGTCTGTCTGTCTGATTAAGTTATATTTGATACTAGATATTTGAAAGTATATATTATACTAGTTATTTTATAGTATATTTTGATACTAGATATTTGAAAGTATATTTAAATATTTATATTATTTAACTATTTGATGTTTTTTTGGTGAGATATCATTGTGATTTTAAAATACTCGTATGTGGACGATATTATAAGCTTAAGACCTGTATGCTATTTTGTATAAATGTACACAAAACCATATTCATACACAAATTCATCTTATATCGTGAATCTAGACCGCATCATAGGTATGAACAATGCAGTACTTTTTTTTTAACCGACTTCAAAAAGGAAGAGGCTCTATGTTTGACTAAGTATTTTTTTTTATTATTCAAATATACTTGACATAACTTTCCGCTCTTGATTGCACGAAATAAAGTAAAAGGCAAAAGTCAAAACCTTTTTCCTTTCTTCGAATAAATTAAATTAGAAAAAGATAGGCACTAAGAAGGTCTTACTAATCTTAAGAGTCGTCTTCATTACATTTTCCGGATAAATTACCGGTTCTCTAAATTTGTTGATATCATTCTGTTGTCGCCTTTGAATATTATATCTTCGAAGCTTCGCGAGTACCGAGAAATGTTTGTCTACGTTTAGATGGTTTTGGCTCAATATCTAAATGGCTTTAGTTAATCTTACAGAAACTGTAATTGCAGATGAGTATTTTAAATGTTATTTGGGCTTCCGGATTCTGGTATGTTGTTGAATTTATTAACTTACAGTTCAAGTTTTATGTCATTGCTTATAGAGTTCCATTTCGAGGCAAAACCTGTCCTCAATTTTTCTAGCTTTGAAAGAAGCTGGCTACGAGATTTTTTCCAAGGCGTTGAGTTTGTCATGTCATCTTAGACAGGGCCTACCGATCAAGGTTACAAGTTAATAAATTGATTACATCACACATACATTCTGTAGAAGTGGAGCGAGTGGAAGAAGTTTTGTGTGTGGATATTTTTCACGGCCCAATTAATTTGAAACACATTTTTGACACACGTTCCCTTTATAAGCAGAAAACGCAGTGTAACTTAATAACAATATTCATTATACACAAGCCATGACTAAATCAAAAGATTTTTTTTCAATAAATGTCTTTGAACGTTATCTCACTAGATGTTAACTAAAGATGCGGTCAACAATGGAGCACGCTTGCCTAGAAGACGCCGATTCACTCGCGACTTAATAGCACCCAGATTATAACTAACCGGGACCACCTAATCAGATAGCTCTAGCCGTTTGTACAATGAAAGTGAAGTCAAATTTTGTATGAGTTTTTGAAACACCAACCACAAAACAATGCCGCTTTATAAGCTTCTGGCTGTCCGAGTTCAAGTTCATCATCATCATCGTCATCATTTCAGCCGTAGGACGTCCACTGCTAGACATAGGCGTCCCCCATTGACTTCCATGGAAACCGGTTGGAAGCGGCTCGCACCCAGCGCATTCCTGCGGTCTTTATGAGGTCGTCTTGTGAATGGACGCACTACGTTGCGCTTGCCGGTCCGTGGTCTTCACTCCAGAACTTTGTATCCCCATCGGCCATCAGTGCTGCGTGCTATGTGCCCTGACAACAGCCACTTCAACTTGCTAATCCGCTGGGCTATGTCAGTAACTTTGGTTCGTCTACGGATCTCCGGATTCGATCTCGTAGGGAAACTCCGAGCATAGCCCTCTCCATAGCTCGTTGTGCGACTTTGAGCTTATCAAGAAGGCACATAGTCAGGGACCACGATTCAGCGCCATAAGCCATCACCGGTAACACACACTGGTTGAGGTAGTTCAAGTTGATATGACCTAATTCTGGCCCTAACACTATGTTTCAACGTAACCTAATTCCAGCGGTTCATAAGTCCTATGCTGTTTTGCTGAGGCGGCAGATCAGAAGCGGCCCTCGAGTCGAAGGGACGGGTCGAGAGCTCACACAACTGGGTCAACGCACTCAGGACGGTATACTATACAGCAATCTAAGTAACCTCATATAACTTACATTGGATTTGATACTAAAGCTGTTTTTACTAAAGTTGACAGGCTAGGTGTTTGACCATAGCTCACCTGATGAGGACGGTGTGGTCGAAGATAGTAAACACGCCTAGCCTGAAATGGAACTGGCTCTCAAGTGAGGCTTGACGGCAGTTTTTTAACTTGAGGGTGGTAGCTAGCCAGCCGAGTACTATAAAGTACCCTACCACCACGCTATGGTTTCCTCACGATGTTTTCCTTCACCGGCAGCTACAGCTCCTTGTTGGGGTTTGAACCCACGCCCTTCGGCATGCGAACCGACCGCGCTAACCACTGAGCTATCATCGCTACAAAATGATTCTTATTCTGAACTGATTTAGGTTACCACCCTTTGATCCCAACATTTCCGAACCCCTGAACAAACATTCACTAATTTTCAACAGCGACAAACATTGACTTTCACGTGTAACAATTATGTACCTAAATAAAATCTGTAGAGCTGCTATCCGTAGTGGAATGTAGACTTGTAGGGCACACAAATGATTAACAATCAAAAACTTAGTTCTCGTTAATTGGAAATAGAATGTTACTAATGCGCTGGGAGTAACCTAATTCGGGAAAGGTTTAACAAATTAGTTTGGGAACTATAATGTAACTCAAGGTCGGTAAAGCCCACTTTAATAGTAGTTGGGCCAAAAATATAACTTGCTGGAGCATAAGTAGAATGGAAATGATTTATATTGATTTTTTTTTCTTTCATTATAATTTTTTATTGCTATATTTAACCGAATTATTTGTCTTGGCTTCGGATACGAAAATGCACTTTGGCAGTCATTTCTTTGAGACTTTCGATGGTAAATCATTTAAATATGAATCTTAATTGTTATCAATGAAATATTTGTATTGTTTTTGTTTCCTAACGATGTTTTCCTTCGTCGTTTGAAATTATCGTCAATACATAACTTAGAAAAGACCGAGGTGCGTGCCATGGGGTTCGAACCCAGAACCTGCAGATTGGAAGCTCGACGGTTTGCCAACTAGGCTGTCGAAACTTCACACTCAATTGTATTTCACAATATCTGCTGTATTCTTTTTATTATTCTAGACATTTTTATGAACACTTTCTGAAGGTGAGTAAGCTTAGGTTTGTATACAGTATTCACGTCTCAAGGTGACGAGAACTCAAGCCACGAGTTTATTTCGTGAATGGTCCCAAAATTCAACAATAATGGATTAGCATATCTGAATTGTTATGGAAGTCATGGATCTATCGTTTATCTTTACATTCATTTGAATTCCAATTTAATTTAAATTCGAGTTGAACTCAAAACTTTGGAAACAAAAAGTTATTGATGAAAATAGAATTAACTAATTATTGCTCTTCAATTTATGACTTTTAACGTAGAGGAGACAGAATAGAGCTACTATGTATATATGTGCCAAGGGATTAATTGAACTTCACACTAATATTATAAAAGCGAAAGTTTGTGAGCGCGTTAGTGTGTTTGTATGTTTGTTACTTCTTCACGCTCAAACAGCTGGACCAATTTTGATGAAATTTGGTATGGAGGTAGCTGACACCCTGGATTGACACATAGATTTTTATCCTGGAAAAATGTAGTGTTCACGTAGCCAGTTATACATAATTTCCGGGCATTTTGATTAATGACCGATATGAAAGAACAATGTGATAATAACTATTAAATTATTACATTGGCCAGCTATTATATTGTCTATCAGGCAGAGTAACTGAAATGCGTTTTATGTATTATTTTTATTTTCGATTTTAAATCAAAATGTAAAATACCAACAACATAAAATTACTGAATTTTATCGATGCTATTATATGTTAATTACGTTTACAAATCAATATACAAGGTATTATGCATAATGACCCTAATAATCACTTGGTCCGTAACATAATTATGATTAAGATGTGAACATACGAAAGTTTGTTGCGGCTCTAAATAATTAATTCAAAACAATGTGTGTGTGTGTGTGTATAGGAATGCGTGTATGTGTATGTATGTGTATATATTGCATAATTGGTATTTTAATTTGGGGATCACTAAGGGCCTTGCAATCACATACATGTATTGTATTAAATATATTGTACAAATACGGTTAAAACTATTCACTCAATAAAAAAATTAAGTAATTAAACTTAACTTATTGAGCAAAAATTCGACAGCCCTGTTGGTTCATTGGGAGTATGTCTGCCTGAGCTGTAGGGCGTGGGTTCGATTCCCGCCAAGGACAAATGTTTGTTTGGTATAAACAAATGTTTGTTCTGTGTCTGGGTGTTCTGTATGTATTATAAGTATGTATTTACAAAAAAAAAAGTATTTATGTATTCTATCAGTTATCTGACTTCCATCACACAAGCTCTGCTTAGTTTGGGGTCAGATAGCGCTGTGTGTAATGTGTCCTACAATATATTTATTTTATTTATATTTATTTAAAAATGATACTCGTCTGCTTGATAGCACGCTAATATCTGGCTAAGCAGCACACACCCAATTGCGTTTAACTTAATGCAAATTAAAAGTCCAAAAAGCTTTCATGATAACCTTCACCTTCAAAGGCAGCCTTCTCATACCCAGACATAAAAGCGCTTCCTACCGAGCCTACTGAAAGGCAGCCCAGTCAAAAGCGGCTGAAAGGTGAACCTTCTACTTACGGCTAGACGTGAGAATTGAGTGCCGGATAGAGATTGGAAGAAATAGACCGTCCGGTGTTTTCCCAACAGTCTTCAAAAGATATATTAACGAACATGCATTCCGAGTCAGTCCTATTTTTACCCGACTGCCACAGGAAGGGTTATGTTTTTCACGCATATCTTGTATGTATGTATGTGAATTTCTTTATTACCTCGTTTCTTCCAAACGGCCAAATGAATAACGACAATTAAGGTACCGTTAGATTCGTCTCAATAACCCAAGTGCTATTTTTTTTTTTTAAATGACTGACAGGCTAGACCTCAACTCACCTGATGTTAAGTGCCGGTGAGGTCAAAGATGGTAAAGCACACCTAGCCTGGAATGGAACTGGCTCTCAAGTGACGCTGCCGCAACACACCGTTAGATGCTTGGCGGCAGATTTTCAACTTGAGTGTGGTAGCTAGCCAGCCGAGTACAAGAAAGTACCCTACCACCACGAAAAATATACGAAGATAAGTGTTTGAAAAAAAATTGCGGATTATTGGCGTGAAATAGTAATACGTTGATAAAAGAAATTAACCTAACCTATTAAGTAAATAAAAGACAGAGGTGCCGATGCGATTGAACAGCTATATTTCACTCAGACTCACATTCAAACTGTAGAGAAGCCAAAAAAGAAGGGTGTATGTGTGTGTGTGTATGTATATCTGTATGTATGTATGTCCTTATGCTCCCTGGTAACGTCTTTATTGTGGGAGTGTCACTGGGTATATTAATTCTGTACAAATATTTTATAGTTTTTAAGATTTGTTTTAGATTGTTAACCATTCGGTTTATTTTATTATATTTATTGGGGTAGATATAGTGCTTGCGACAGTTTGTCACAATATTAATACTTGTACGGTCTACGTGTTTATAGCTCTACATTCTTTTCAGCTGCTAACCCGCCGTGCATATTCAAGATCACCTGCGTCATATTTAATTTTATTTTTGCAAAGCCAAGATATTTTCCATTCCATATGCAATGCTGCCACAAGGTCAAGCGATGCTGACTCAGTAAAAAATAAAGGTTAAAACTGTATACTATATATATATATATGTGCATATTATACAACACATATTTTCTCATTATTTTTACCATTATATAAATATGACTGCTCTATTGGCTCTTTTGCTGTGCTGTGCTTTTTAAGTTGAAAGGATTCGATTCCTAAATAAGGCAATCATTTATGTGCTTGTTTGTTCTGTATCTGTGTAATCCAATTATAAGATTAAAATTAACTTATTATTTTTCACATCTTTTTCTGTATTTTTTTCAAGCTAAAACACAATTGATACATATTCACCCGATACATTTACCTTTCAGCAAAAATCCCGTTTTTTTTTAACTGAGTCTATAAATGTTTATTATACCTAAACTATCAGTTTGCCATTGACATAACATGACATTTTCTTCGGTAAATTAAAAAAACCAAAGTATAGTCTCTATTATTAAAAAAAGGTACCAAAAAACATTTTGTGATTTTGTTTTTTATTTATATAATCCGTATCAAGTTCAAGTGTTTGTTGACCCCTAAATGTTCCTAAAAGCAGTAATTCAGGGACCACTTCTGTTTCGCCCACGACGTGTCTCCTTAGAGTGATATAAAATGCTAAAGAATCGCTTGAGACCCGCTGTCAATACTCATTGTCTGGATAACAATCAACTCCAGACAAAATACCTACCTGCTCCCACCTGGGAAAGATTTTCTGAAAATGTATATAGGTACCTACCTACTTCAGCAGAAACAAACACTTTCAAAAAATAGAAGTTCATCCCATCCTAATAACAGATCATTTATCAAAAATCTTGTCTGAAACTAGCTGAGCTTAGCTATTTTAGTTAATATGACACCGCAGTACTAGATATTCTGCCGCCAAGCAGTAGTGTGCAAAGTAATGAGCGCCAAAGCAGCGATGCCCCGGACTTTAATTTGTTACTCAAAGCTCTGTGTAACGCTGCAAAGATCATGGACATGCGTTATCTCTTACCATCAGGAGAGCGTATCGTTCTTATTACTACTTTTACATACAAAAAAAAATATAGTGGAAAAGCTCAGTTTTTTTTTATGTCTTACAGGCTAGGTGTTTGATCACAACTCACTCGATGTTAAGTGACGGTGTGGTCGAAGATGGTAAAGCACACCTAGCCTGGAATAGAACTGGCTCTCAAGTGAGGCTGCCGGAACACACCGTTAGATGCTTGGCGGCAGATTTTCAACTTGAGGGTGGTAGCTAGCCAGCCGAATACTAAAAGTACCCTACCACCATGCAAATTATTATACTTGCGACCCGCCCCGGTTTCGCACGGATGCAAAATTTTCTCTACTATAATATACATAATTATACACCTTCCTCTGGAAACACTCTGTCTATTGATGGAAACCGCATTAAAATCCGTTAGTTTATAACATCTAAGCATACAGCGACTTTGTTTTATTCCATGTCGAGAAGAAATAGATGTGAAAAAAACCTTCAACCCAAAAAGCATGCTAAGTATGTTATATACCTATCTTGTAAGTAAAAAAAACTCGTGAATAAAATAATATTCCTGCAAAGTAAAGTCCTTCTGGCCATTAAAATTAATTTAACACATCATTCATCTTATTTCCCCGGCTAACAACAAAGGCTTTATTATGTAAGAAAACTTTTAAACAGGAACCTAGTACAGACACTCACGAACAATGCTCCCGGATCTCTGCTCTGGTCTCTTGGGAGAAAGAAAACTTTAATTGAAGTCAGGCTGAGATTTTTTCCTCATTTGCAATTTTGGCTTACGCACTTCGTACTTGAATAAAATTGTATAGAAGTAAATTAAGTCTTAGATAGAGGCCGTTTAAGAAAATTTATGGTAATTTTTGCCATTTGTTTTACGCGGCAGGCTTTGTTTGCTGTGGTCACCCATCCAATAACGCACCCATTAAAACTTGGTGGTAGAGATTTTCTTAGCAGAAAACCGTCCAGGTAGGCACCACCTGCACACAGATGCTTTATGGTTAGTGCGGTCGGTTCACACACCGAAGGACGTGAGTTCAAACCCCAAAAACGAGCTTGAACTGCCAGACCAAAGCAAGCAATATGTATGTAAGCATTACTCTGTTCCGGTTTGAAGGGTACTGTAGCTGGTGAAATCATAGGGTTGTCAAGACTAACCATAGAAAATCCCAAAGTAATGAGCGCCAAAGCAGCGATGCCCTGGATTTTGTTTTGCTACTCAAAGCTATGTACATATATCGCTGCAATGGTCATGGGCATGCGTTATCACTTACCATCAGGAAAGTGTCTCATTCGTCTCATTTATTTTACATTTAAAAAATTGTAAAAATCAGGTATTACAACTTTTTTCATAAAAGTTTTTGTAGAACAACTTTGTAGATTTGAAAACAGTATGTTAATATTTTCAGAACTATAATATCTTGCATATTTTTTTTGGCTCTTGAAGCAAACCCACTAAATCACGATAAAGAAGTCTATGCTCGTCTTATCTAAGTAAACCTTATCTCGCCATAAATCGCTGTTATGTCCATCTTATCACGGAGCCTTCCATCAAAACACAGCATAAACGTTAGGGCTTCAACATCGAGGGCGAAGCTATAAACCGATTTATATTTATACTGGCCCTAAGTGGAGCAACGGGGTAAAAATGGGAGAACTCGGAGCTTACCCGTCTGGACGCCTTTATTTACTCGGGTAAACCTGTGCTTTAGACGTCGGATATTTATTTTAGTATGTGCAAATCGCAGTGTACAGGAAATAAGCTCGTTTTTTCTTCGAACAATGTTTAGGTCATTGACTTTTATAAAGATGTGACAAATGGAATATTTCAAGTGACACGTGCACATCAGTTTCATTTTATTTGAAAGCTATACAAAAATAGTACCTAAGCATTTTGACAGATGTCGTTTTTTTCTAAAGCTATAAAGACTATAGGACAAGTGACAATGCCTCCAACACACATATTTTTATACTTATAATGTTGGTACCTTAAACCTTTGATTTTGGCATCTCGTTTCTTTTGTCTAAAGAAGTAAATTTCGATTGCCGATTTAAATGACAAGAATGTTAAAGCGTAAATTATTTTACTTGGTGGTAGATTTTCTTGGCAGGCGGTTATCTAGATACCAGCGCAGTACCAAACATTCTGCCGCCAAACAGTGTGTAAACATTTTTTTTTTTTGGCGTCGCACTTTGTGCATTTGCCAGTGTCAAGTATTTGTGTGTAAGCATTATTGTGTTCTGGATTGAAAGCTGCTGCAGCTAGCGTAATTACAAGGCTATTGAGATGTCTCAAAGTAATAAGCGTCGAAGCAGCGATGCCTTAGACTTTGATTTGCTATTTACAATTCTGAGTATCGCTACAATGGTTTTGGATATTCGTTATCTCTTACCATCAGGAGAGCGTAACGTTCGTCTCATTACATTTACATTTAGAAAAACCGTATAGAATCATATCAAATTCGGTTGGGCAAGGATGGGAGCACGAACTGTGAAGGTGAGCGTCATACCTACACCTGGGTCACAAGTCTTAGGCACTGTAGTGTACGGGATCTTGTCCCTACAAGGAAATGGACCCGTTCGAATCAAACTACATAAGTTAGTAGTACAATTATGCATGTTTTATATTTCCATCGATTACTGTTTAGAAAAGTACAGTCTAAATATACTAGATGGCGCTGTATAGCGTTAAAACGCGATGATGTTTCGCGTCCGTTAAGAATGTACCATTTCAATAGAATAATAAAAGAACTTTTGTGAGGCACCTAGTGGACCAACTCGGGAGATTATAAAGAATGGTTGTCGTTTCGTGATTTGTTTAAGTCTCTAGTTCACGATAATGCAAAGTTGAATAAAGTTAATAAATGCCAATATTTAAAGTCAAGTCTACAAGGAGAAGCAGAAAATTTAGTGAAACAAATTCCAGTCACAGAATCAAACTACGATATTATATGGGAAACATTGAACAAAAGATACCATAATCGTAGAACTATAGTGAATGCCTACATCGGAAAACTACTTAACCAGAAACGAGTCACTAGTGAATCCCCCAAAGCAATTAAAGAGCTGTTAGATGTCACATCAGAGTGTTTGATATCTCTCAAAGCTATAAATATACCAATCGAACATTGGAATGATATAGTTGTCTACATAGTTATACAGAAACTAGATCCTGAGTCACACAAACTATTTGAACAACGCATAGATGGTCGGGAAACACTACCAACATGGGACGATCTGTCTGACTTGGGATCGGATACTGACACTATTATTTTATCATGACTTGACTGAAATTTATTCCAATATGCTTCTAAAGTTTCTAATCTGGTTTCAAGATATCCTCGCGTCAATCTATCTTTTGGAGATTTTTTGAAGTTTTCTAATAAGTTTTTAATTTGGTTATAAGTAGCTATTTGTAGATTTTCCATTGTTATAATATTATTATTTCACTGTTTATGCAATTACTGTACTTGAGCACTTCAATTTATAATTCACCGTAAGTTCAGTAATTTCACTATTTTAATTAGGTTTAATAGTTCACTGTATGTATTTTTAATGTTCACTTCTTACACTATACTCACGGTTACCAGTCCAGATTTAATTACGTCCATGTAATTGATGCACAACACTTTTTAAAGATAGCATTATCATGCACGATCCATGCATTGCCATCCGTTTACACTCACTTCCACTAACACACGCGTTTACTATATCCGGTTAGAAGGATCAAATGTTTAGAAAAGTACAGTCTAAATATACTAGATGGCGCTGTATAGCGTTAAAACGCGATGATGTTTCGCGTCCGTTAAGAATGTACCATTTCAATAGAATAATAAAAGAACTTTTGTGAGGCACCTAGTCTTTTCCTATACATTTGATCCTTCTAACCGGATATAGTAAACGCGTGTGTTAGTGGAAGTGAGTGTAAACGGATGGCAATGCATGGATCGTGCATGATAATGCTATCTTTAAAAAGTGTTGTGCATCAATTACATGGACGTAATTAAATCTGGACTGGTAACCGTGAGTATAGTGTAAGAAGTGAACATTAAAAATACATACAGTGAACTATTAAACCTAATTAAAATAGTGAAATTACTGAACTTACGGTGAATTATAAATTGAAGTGCTCAAGTACAGTAATTGCATAAACAGTGAAATAATAATATTATAACAATGGAAAATCTACAAATAGCTACTTATAACCAAATTAAAAACTTATTAGAAAACTTCAAAAAATCTCCAAAAGATAGATTGACGCGAGGATATCTTGAAACCAGATTAGAAACTTTAGAAGCATATTGGAATAAATTTCAGTCAAGTCATGATAAAATAATAGTGTCAGTATCCGATCCCAAGTCAGACTATTTTAGTAAAAACATTTACGATTTGTGCTTAGATGTTTACCTAGATATGAAAACCAGAATAAAAGAGAAATTAAACTCATCTAGCGAAAAAAGTCAAACTACAAATAAGTCTAACTTCGACATAGAAACCAGCAATGAATCACAACCTATTGTAAAATTGCCACCTATAACTTTACCCAAGTTCTCGGGAGATTATAAAGAATGGTTGTCGTTTCGTGATTTGTTTAAGTCTCTAGTTCACGATAATGCAAAGTTGAATAAAGTTAATAAATGCCAATATTTAAAGTCAAGTCTACAAGGAGAAGCAGAAAATTTAGTGAAACAAATTCCAGTCACAGAATCAAACTACGATATTATATGGGAAACATTGAACAAAAGATACCATAATCGTAGAACTATAGTGAATGCCTACATCGGAAAACTACTTAACCAGAAACGAGTCACTAGTGAATCCCCCAAAGCAATTAAAGAGCTGTTAGATGTCACATCAGAGTGTTTGATATCTCTCAAAGCTATAAATATACCAATCGAACATTGGAATGATATAGTTGTCTACATAGTTATACAGAAACTAGATCCTGAGTCACACAAACTATTTGAACAACGCATAGATGGTCGGGAAACACTACCAACATGGGACGATCTGTCTGAATTTCTAGAATTTCGATTTAGGACCCTAGAAGCAGTCAAATACAAGGATGCACTACCACTACATAGAACCACACAACTCAGTGCTAAGACATTTTCTACAAATATCACCTCTTTAACTATGAACTGTTTGTATTGTAAAGGAGAACATAGAATTTATAACTGTCAAGAGTTTGTCCAGCTAGCAGTCAATGATAGGCAACAGTATGTTCAGAAAAACAGTCTTTGTTTTAACTGCCTGAATAGAGGTCACTCAGTGAAAGATTGCAGGCAAACAACCTGTAGAAAATGTAATAGAAAACATCACTCATTATTGCATGGATATTCCATCGAACCTAGCACAAAAGAATCTCAAAATTATGACGCACCGCAAGTACATCATAATATAGAACCAATAGATAGCATCACCCTCAAAACCAACACTAGCAAAGCAAGCCCTGTAATTTTAGCTACTGCACTCGTAGCAGTACAGTCATGTAGAAAAAATAGAATACACACACTTCGTGCACTTATAGACCAAGGCTCTCAAGCCACACTGATTAGTGAAGGTGCATGTCAAGAATTGGGCTTGAAGAAAACACTTATAAAAGGAAACATAGTCGGTATTAATTCCAAACCAGCACCCGTAAAAGCACTAGTAAAACTGGAATTAATGTCTCTACACAACCCGAAGACAAAGATTAAAGTTAACGCTTATGTATTGCGTAACTTAACATCACAACTACCACAACAAGTACAAGCAGTCGATTGGCCACAACTCAATAGCATACAACTAGCAGATCCTTTGTTCACCCAGCCAGGTCGTGTCGATCTTCTCTTAGGAGCAGAGGTTTTCGCGGACATCATTCAACAAGGTCTGATGATATATAGAAATGATACCAATTCACTTGTGGCACAAGAGACATCACTAGGATGGTTGATATCTGGTAGTAATAAGAAAGAAAAGGGAGAGCACTCACAAGTATACACTCATCATGTAAAAATAGAACTAGACGAAGAACTTCGTAGATTCTGGGAAATCGAGGAACCGGTACCTGGAAAAAAGATAATGACAAATGATGAAATTAAATGTGAGCAGTATTATAGCACAAATTATAGTAGAAACGAAGACGGAAGATATGAAGTAAAATTACCTTTTGCTGTGACTCCTCCAGACATCGGCGATTCTGAAACAATAGCTTTGAAAAGATTATTAGGAGTTGAGAATAAATTTAAAAAACATCCAGAGCTACAAAATAGATACAATGAGTTTATGACAGATTACTTAGAACAAAATCACATGCAACCAGTTTCAACGGATAGTAATACCACACTCAATTGCTACTTACCGCATCACGCTGTCATAAATGAACAACATTTAACTACAAAGCTACGCGTGGTATTTGATGCTTCTGCAAAGACTAACAACGGAAAGTCTCTAAACGATAACTTGCTAGTAGGACCTTCACTACAAAGTGATATCCGCGACATAACATTACGATGGCGACGACATGCTATAGTACTTGTAGGAGACATACGTCAGATGTATAGACAAATATTAGTACACGAATCCGATAGAGCCTTTCAAAGAATCTTATGGAGATTCAATACCAACGAACCTGTTCAGAAGTTTGAGCTGTCCACGGTGACATACGGAACATCCTGTGCACCATATCTTGCAATAAAAACGCTGAAACAACTAGCTATTGATGAAAAACCTAATTTTCCTGAAGAAGTAACTGATATACTAGCTAATGATTTTTATATGGACGATTTACTGAGTGGAGCATCAACACCTACAAAAGTCATTAAACTACAAGAAAACTTAATTAAATTATTAAAGAAAGGTGGTTTCATACTACATAAATGGGCAACTAATTTGATCAACACAAACGACAAATCAGAAACTAATCGAAAGATTCTAGGAATAGAGTGGAATAATAGAACAGACAAATTTGAACTGGAATTTGACATCAAAAACACTACTCAGAAGCCAACGAAACGATCAATATTAAGTGACATAGCTAAGCTATACGATCCAGCGGGATGGTTAGCGCCTATTGTAGTTAGAGCTAAAGTATTTCTGCAAAAACTATGGATAGAAGGGCTCGACTGGGACGATAATATTCCTGAAAATTTAGAAATAGAATGGTTAACATTTCGCAAGAACTTATGTGAAATGCCTAAAATAGAGCTTGATAGATGGATTGGCATAACAGATAACACGACAAAACTAGAAATTCACGGATTCTGTGACGCTTCAGATATAGCTTATTCAGCAGTTGTATACTGTCGTACAATTTCACCAGACTCTATTAAAGTGACTTTAATAGAAGCTAAAACTAGAGTAGCTCCAGTGAAGAAGATATCAACGCCCAGACTAGAATTGTCTGGAGCTGTATTATTGGCAAAATTGATAGATAGAATTAGAATAGCACTCAACGTTCCATTGAACGATACTTACGCTTGGACAGATGCAACAATAGTTCTGGCTTGGTTACAACGTCCACCTAGTTACTGGAACACATTTGTAGCAAATAGAGTGACAGAGATCACAAACGCAGTAGAGACGAGTAGATGGCAACACGTAGCATCACTTGACAACCCAGCAGACGTGGCTTCCAGAGGAGTTTCTCCGCTTAGCTTGCAGTCGCACGCTTTGTGGTGGCACGGTCCATCATGGCTGCAAGAAGATAGCGAATTACCTGTGAAAGACATAAGTGAAATAGTAAATTCTACAGAGTTAGAAAAAAGGCCTGAAGTGAAAGTGTTAGTAAATAGAGTCTTAATACCGGAACCTGAAACAAAAGACATTATTAATAGATATTCTAATTATAAAAAACTGTTAAGAGTATTAAGCTATTGCCTACGATTCTACTATAAATGTAAAAGCAAAGCTAAGAAAGAAAACTTACCTGAATTTGTAAATACCACTTACCTGAATACCAAGGAACTGCAAAACTCGGCAAAAATCTTGATTAAAATGTCACAAAAATCTGAAATCATAAACAAAAAGAATATATTAAATTTAAATCCAGTAGAAGACAGTGATGGTATTTTGAGAGTCGGTGGTAGAATACAAAATGCAATTGTAAACATAGAAACCAAACATCCTGTAATATTAGCAAAAGATAGTAAACTAGCTTACTTACTTGTAAAAAACTCACATTACATTACCTTGCATGGTGGTAATCAGCTGATGTTAAATTACATTAGAAATAAATATCATATAATAGCAGTAAAATCTTTAATCAAAAAGGTAATTAGAGAATGTGTATCATGTTGTAGACACGCTAATAAAACTGCACATCAACAATTAGGAAACTTGCCTAAATATAGAGTCACTCCGCAGAGATCGTTTGTAGTGAGCGGCATTGACTTTGCGGGGCCAGTAACTTTAAAATTAATTAGTGGTCGTGGTTCAAACAAAACCACAAAAGCTTATATTGCCTTATTTATTTGTACAGCAACAAAAGCCATACACATCGAATTAGTAAGCAGCCTTAGTTCAGAAGGGTTTCTAGCTGCTTTCCGTCGGTTTACTGCTCGCAGAGGGCATTGTAAGAGACTTGTCAGTGATTGTGGCACGAATTTCATAGGAGCTAGCAAAGAGCTCAAAACTCTATCTAGTAAAAGTATCAGTGCCCTACCTGATGAACTTGCTGAACTGGTAGCGCCAGATGGTACTGAATGGCAGTTCAACCCACCTGGAGCTCCCCACATGGGAGGACTTTGGGAGTCTGCGATAAAATCCACCAAAAAACATCTAAATAGAGTTTTAGGCGACACTAAATTAACATACGAAGAGTATTCCACACTATTGTGTCAGATAGAGAGTTGCTTAAATTCTAGACCTTTGACTTCGTTAGATGACGATAAGGCTGGTACTACAATAGCGCTTACTCCGGGTCATTTCCTTATCGGGGAGCCCCCAATAGTAGTTCCGGACGAAAACTTAGAAAATCAATATATACCATACAACAAACGTTGGATCTATTTACAGCAAAAACTTCAAGGTTTTTGGCGTCAATGGAGCCAAGAATATCTCGTAAATTTGCAAAAACGGTTTAAATGGAACCATATTCAGTATAATTTTAAGCCTGGTGATATAGTTTTAGTTAAAGACGAACGATTACCTCCCACCAAATGGCTAATGGGCAAGATAATCACTACACACCCTGGTTCAGATGGTTTGGTCAGGGTGGTCACGCTTAAATGTAGAGACTCGATTTTAAAAAGACCAATACATAAACTATGCTTACTTCCAACAGAGTAAAAAGAGTCTTCTCATTTAAGCACTTAGTAAAGTAGTATTAGTTAAGATTATTTGTATAGATTTAAGTATAGTAAAAAATAGAGCACACAAGTTTTACAGTCCACTTGTTCTAAAAGTAGTTAGTTAAATATTGTATAATCATTCACTTGTTCTAAAAGTAGTTAGTTAAATATTGTACAATCATTTACTAGTTGAAATGTAATCAGCTTAACCCCTCAAAGCTTCACTAAGTAGTCATAATAATAGTATTATATAACATAGTATTTAGTTTTTTATACTAAAGTTCATCCTTCATACACATGCAAATCAATGTAATTAATGTTCTTAATGATTGATTGTTTTTTTTAAAGTTCTAGCGCACTTTGAGGGGCGGAATGTTTAGAAAAGTACAGTCTAAATATACTAGATGGCGCTGTATAGCGTTAAAACGCGATGATGTTTCGCGTCCGTTAAGAATGTACCATTTCAATAGAATAATAAAAGAACTTTTGTGAGGCACCTAGTCTTTTCCTATACAATTACATTAATCACAAAATTTAGGTATTTGTAAAAAAGGTACATCTTTTTACAGCTTGACGTTTTGTTAATCAAATGAAATGTTGCTTGGGATTATCAGTAAGTCTATCTTTGAACTGAAATGAAAAAGGTAAAGTTTTTTTTTTTAATTTAAAAACCTTATGCAAATCAGAGATTCAAACAAAAGCATCGCCCTTTTTTGTGTTCGGCAATCCTTCCAAACAAACGCGAAAAAAGTGGTCCAGCATTATTCGGATTACTTAGCGAACTTATACATAGCAGGGTCATTGGACCTGACGCGGCACCCTCCCTGCATCCGAAAGGCTAGCAAAGAAAATTCGCGAGAAATACCTTCTTAGAACAAACAAAAATGTTTGAAAAATAATTGTTTCCGTTTATCCTTATAGAGACGTTGTTGTCCCAATTTCGATACCGTTTTTCTCCCGTTGAACGTATTTGTCGGGTGCAAAAGGAATTCCAGCAAAATCTCTCTATAATTTACTAAAAGACCTCTAGGGTCTACCAAGAACGTGTATGAATTTATTGCTGGAATGGGCTGAAAACTCCAAAGCTGTGTTGGTCATATCAAATTTGTTCGGGCAGGTAAGGTGAGAGTTAATACGTATTCAAAGGGGCCCTTTATACGCATCGGAAGTCCATTACATAGTAAGGCTTCCTGTTAAGTATAAATGTTTTTTTTTAAATATTTGACAAGTTCGGTGTTTGACCACAGCTCACCTGTTGTTAAGTGACGGTGTAACGATGTTACTCAAAGTTTGTAAAGCACACCTGACCTGGAATTAAACTGGCTCTCAAGTGAGACATACACCGTTAGTGTGCTTGGCGGCAGATTTTCATTTTGAGAGTGGTAGCTAGCCAGCCGAGTACTAGAAAATATCCTACCGACGATTTCCTCGCGATGTTTCTAGAAAATTCTTATACTAGATCCAATTATAATCTACAATACTATCTAAAAATCTCTGCAAATTAGAATAATTGAGTACCAGAGTTCAAGCAGAGATTCATTGATTGACAAATTAACGTTTCCGATTTTTATTAAAATATTAGTAAATTATATATTTTAAAAAATGTATAGAGGTGAAGTCAATGAAGAATAATTTACTGATATTTTAAAAGAACCGAATACTATTTTTGACGGATTAGAAAAAAGATTGATGTTCATTCAGTACCTACTTGCTGTTATCGCCAGAAATTGACAAATTATTTGAGATTTTCTGGTAGAGAAAACATCGACAAGAAGTTGACTACATCTGCAATTTTTACAAAATATTATAGGAATGGTAAGTTTTTGGCGACGAATTTACTGAAAATATGTTTTAGTTTGAGATATGGGAAAGCAGAGAGCAAATTGACTGCACAATTTGTCTAGAAACGTGTTACAAAGCGAAGCACTTTTGCCTTAGTAAAATTGCGAGTGCTTATTTTTAGCATTTACTTCACTCTTAGATACATTATTGTTCTAAATGATCACATTACGCAGTTTACGACTAGATGCATTTTTGAATAAGATATAAATATATTTATTTATTCAATTATTTATTGCACACTTACTGAAAATGGGACTTAATGCTAAAGCATTTTCTGCCAACCATGCCCACAGTATGTGAGAGGTGGGTGTAACCCCGCATCAAAATATTAAAAAAAACACTAAGCCGAATATATACATATGTATAAATACAACTACTAAATATAATACTACTTAATATTAATAATACAAATAAACATATATAAATATGTTCATATTTGTCAGATGATCAATCGATTAAACAAAAATGTACAACATTGCCCATTCTTTTTAAAAATATTGACGGACAAGCCGTTTATAGCTCAGTGGTTAGCGTGGTCAGTTCAAGCGCCGAAGCGTGTGGGCTTTAATCTCAAGAACAAACTATGAGTGAGAGCCAGTTCCATTCCAAGCTAGCTTAGTTTACCATCTTCGACCACATCATCACTTAACACATAATATGAGCTGTGAGTAAACATCTAGCTTCTTAAAAACCGGCCAAGTGCGAGTCGGACTCGCGCACGAAGGTTCCGTACCATTATATATGAAAAAGGCAAAAAAAAACGCGTTTGTTTAATGGGAGCCCCCTTAAATATTTATTTTATTTTGTTTTTAGTATTTTTTGTTATAGCGGCAACAGAAATACATAATTTGTGAAAATTTCAACTGTCTAGCTATCGCGGTTCTTGAGATACAGCCTAGTGACAGACAGACGGACGGACAGACAGACAGCGAAGTCTTAGTAATAGGGTCCCGTTTTTACCCTTTGGGTACGGAACCCTAAAAAGGTATTTTACCGAGCTAATCATAAAAAAATATTATTATACTTCTTTCGGTGTACCACCCACTATTTGGAATTTTCACTACATTTACTAGTACATCACATTAAGATTCATCCTGAATTTCCACCCAATAAGTAGAGGAATTAACGTAAGACTCTCGCTGAACAAGCCAAGCGCGGTATGACGTGTTCTGAGCAACTGTAACTGTATAAGTATATAAGTATATACAACAGTACAAATCACGACAAACCGTCTGGGATTGTTTCTCTGACTAGTTGGTCGGTACAGATTGATTTTAGTGCTAACTGGTGTGAAAAAATAGAACTAAGAATAAGTACAAGTGTAATATAAGCGTTGTTGAGTGTGGGAGAGGAAAAAGAATGACTTTTGTACATACTTCGCTCATTTCCACTACACACATAGACTTAGTGAGGATTTTGACAGGCCATTTGACATTTGAACATTACTGTGTTCTGGTTTGAAGGGTACTGTAGCCAGTAAAATTACAGGGCTGTTGAGATAAACCATCGAAAGTCTCAATGTAATGAACGCCAAAGCAGCTGTCTTGGACTTTGTTTTGCTACTCAAAGTTTTGTGTATCTCTTCAATGATTATGGACAGGCGTTATCTACAGGCGTCACTTACAACACTAAACAAATTTAAAAACTTTGACATGTATTACAAAATGACTTGTGGCTTTCGTATTATTGTATACGAATGTGGGTGATTTTCGAACGATTTTATATTTTTTTAATTTAAAAAGATCCTCTTGCAAAATTTACTTCACTTTTACAACAAACAGTCACACAAAACATTAAATTCAACTAAGTATCTACTAATAATTCGGCACAGCATGTAAATGTAACATTTTCTCAATGTATACACCATATTTTCAATTATTAGTTTTAACATTGTTAGACAGTTAAAAAAATTATTGAATATAAATCTTACTTATAATTACTTTGAAATGGGACTTCAAATTGTTACTAAAAACTTACTATGTTGGAAAAACCTGAAAAAAAATAGATTTTAGAATCTCATCCGCTGTTTGTTTTTCATAAAGAAACTATGTTTTCAGTCTAAAAAATTCCCATCAAAAGCTTTCACGTCCAACTCCATTTGAATAGTCAGGCCTTTTGAACTCAATAGTAGCGAAAAACCTGAAAGCCTCTAACTGGGTGACCGGGAAACCGCCTCACACCGATTGGAAAAGCAAACTCACTGTTTGTAAGCGTGCCGACTAACCTATCTCTGAGAATTTATCGAGTAGACTATGTAGGCAGAGACATAACTTCCAAACAACAACTTTTTCAACTTGTAAATGTAACAAATATAAATTGAGAATTTAAAAACCCTCAACATCAGTAACTTAATTACTGGAGACCGGTTCACATACAACATAAAAACCTTGAAATATACCACCGAAGGAACAGTACATCAAATTACAAATCAATGGGATCTGTGAAAGTTAGTGAGACCCTTCTGTCAAGTAGGAAATTACCTGATGATCATCAAACGCCTGAACAGATCTTCATAAATTATAGCTAAGAACCATCTCCATTACGTCAAATATCAAACAAAAACAACCTCATCGAATACGGTCTATTCGTTCAGGAGCTACGGCACAATTTTTTTTAAATTATTATTATTTATTTAGTTTACAGAGAAAAGAATACAATGAACTTAGTACATCTAGAGGTGATATTTGACATCAGGATTCAAAGTATAAAATGGCAATTATTGGACCTCAAACTAAGCACGAGGCTTGTGTCTTGGGGACCGAATGCGTTATAACAGAATATTCTATGACTATAAACAAAACATTAAATTAATATATTATATACAAATTTTATATTTCTAATACATCTATTGAAATAAGTACGTTGTGAAGCTGAGCATAGTCCTTAGTTATTTCTAGATATTTATTTACATAAGAACACTATCTACAAATTACATCCTAACTTAACATAAGCTACAGTGTTTTAGAGGAACTAATAAATAAATTAAAATAAAATAAACTAATCTAAAAGGCCGCTTTCAATAGGAATAGTTCCTAAAACGCTGGCCCCATTGCTGCATTAATTTATTATATGTAATAAATTAATCATTGTGCAAATAGACACATATTTAAATATGTACTAAACTTGTCTATGTATAAAGTAATATTTTTTTTCAGTCTTTCTTTTTATAATCTGTGCTTAGGTCGCCACATGTTAGCGTTACAGGAAAGTTACCTATCTGTGCGTAATGACTTCATTGTAAGCGTATTCTACCGAGCAAACGTTACCTGAGCAAATATCAAGGGGAAATATTACAATTTTGATGAAGTTCGATAACCTTCAGGTATATTGAACCTTTTGACTCGACTGATTTATTCTGGGATCAAGAAAATGAGAATGTATTTTTGTGGGATAAAACAGGAAATTATATTATTATTTGAGCTATATCTTAAATATGTAAGATTAATTTCGTTTAGGTATATAGATATAGATGTTGTGTCATTTTCTAGAATACGATGCGATAAATGTGTATTGATAGCAGCTCAGTGGTTAGCGCGGTCGGTTCACACGCTGAAGGGTGTGGGTATATACTCTAACAATGAGTTTGAGCTGCCGGTACAGGAAAACATTGTAAGGAAACCATATCGTGGTGGTAGGGTATTTTCTAGTACTCGGCTGGCTAGCTGCCACCCTCAAATTGAAAATCTGCCGCCAAGCCTCTAACGATAAGCTCCGGTAGCCTCACTTGAGAGCCAGTTCCATTCCAAGCTAGATGTGTTTTACCATCTTTGACCACACCATCAGTTAACATCAAGGGAGCTGTGGTCAAACACCTAGCCTGTCAACAATAGAAAAAAATTACAAAAATAATAATACTAAGGGTGTCATCAATAAAACATTGGTACCTAACTGAAATACTTTATGTAAATATAAAACTATAGGACCAAATGAAATCAAAGCCAATTTATTTGCTATACATTATTGACACATTAAAATAAACCCACTGTCTTTGAACTAGTGATAACTGTATTTCGGACTGTATACTTACCTCACATGATATACTTACGCTTATATTAAGGAGAACTGGTATATCGAAAATGATTTACTCGGCAAAAATAGCGTAAAAGTAATTTTCACGCGTCTTGCCGATACAAAGTTAATGGTTTACCGCCTTAAGCAAGACAACCTAAAAGCTGTAAGGTGAATGCACCGCCACTGGCTCAGTGGGCCACGTGTAATGTACTAGGATACGAAAATTGAACCGCACTTTACATAAGGAACCGTAATTCTTTATGCAAAACTAAAAACGAAGAACACCTTTGTAAATAATACGTTAGAGTTTTGGGTTACCGTTTCTTTCGCAGCTTTGTAGGTCGGAAGTTATTTATAAAATTGTTGTGTTGAAATATAATAAGCTAATGTTAAACACACTAGTTACACGCTTCAAAAGATTACTCTGATTAAATTTTTTATTAAAAACTAGCTATACCACGGCGGTTTCAACGGCCGTCAGCTTCAAAGGGTTGTATTACGATGTTAAATAGCCTATAACCAAAGTACACTGAGAGAAGTAGTTCATCTTAGGCCGGTCGGCGAGATTCTTGCGTGGACCCTTAGGGTTATCATTTTTATTTTTAGTTAAATATTATTTTCGTGATGATGATGATGATGATGATAAAACTGCGCTAAATAAAATGGCTGGTAAAGTGTAAATAATAAAGTGGCCGGTGAGAGCAGGCGAATGGAACTCGCGCGATCAACCTCAAGGCAAGGCCCAGCTGGCACCCGAATCTCCCCGAGATTATGCTAATGAGTGCGTGGCAGTGTGTACGTAAACGGCGTCCGGTACAGCGGCCAATTTCTATGAAGATATTTTTTCCTCAAAAAAT
Source organism: Biston stratarius (assembly GCA_950106695.1). Lineage (NCBI taxonomy): Eukaryota > Metazoa > Arthropoda > Insecta > Lepidoptera > Geometridae > Biston > Biston stratarius. Next base: position 10,904,418 of record OX467116.1, read on the forward strand.
AAGCAAATGCAAATATAATTTTTCGAATCTGACTGGTAATTCCAGATTTTAGCGCGTTCAAACTAACTTTTTCGCTGTACTATATTATCGAGTAATAATTACTTGACAATTGATTGATTCAGGCGTTACTTTGCGGAAGTTAATTTTGAGTGTTCAAGGAATATATTTAGAGTAATTCCGCTTAAAAGTTGTTTTGGTTACAACTGTCATGATGTTTTTTTTTTAATTATCTCGGCCTAGTGCTCGAATAGTCAACACGTCCTGGGGATGTCTCGTGTAGAAGCAAAACACATGTCGGCAACGGGTTACTGCAGCGAGAAGCGGACTTGGTTATTTTAGTTTTAGGCAGTTTTTTTTTTAACTTCGTCCAGTTAGTAAATTTAAATTTAAATCCTCATCACTGTAGTACACCAAAACGAATTTTAAGCGGAACTACACTAAATACATATATACCTTGAACACTCTAAATTAACTTCCGCAAAGTAACGCCTGAATCAATCAATTTTCAAGTAATTTTGCGTAAATAAACAAAATGAATTAGTCTCTGATGTGTACATGTACAATAAAGTGTTTTCATTTATCGCCCTATAAATGCGAAAGTTTGTTTGTACGTTTGTTATACTTCATGCTGTAACGGCTTACCGAATTTGGGTGAAATTAAGAATGCAGACAGCTTATACGTTTATTTAGATATTTGGTTATGTGTTGTATACTCAATATAAAGTCACGTAAAAACGTCTGAATGGATTTGGATGAAATTTGACATAGAGATAGTTTATTACCTAGTAGACATACTTTTTATCCTTAAAAAAATACTTGTTTGGTATAGAAATGTCATTTGGAATATTTTTCCGGGATAAATCCTTTAAGTATACACAAAGAATACAGAATTTTAACAAAAAAAAAGTCTTTGTTCTAATTCGTCAAAACCACAATCAAGAAATTGTACAAGAAAGTAACAAAAACTTTTTACGTATAACCTCAATAGAGCTCATCTCAACAATAGTCGTAGTAAAAGCGTAGAATGGAGATTTCATTCAAGCATTTTTATTTTATTATTCTTCTCCGACTAACTTTGTCAAAAGTAGGCTGCCAATGTACAGGAAAAAACACGATATAAAAAATATGAACAGCCCTCTGTGATTTAACTTTTAGTGTCTCTTATTACTAGTTTATGCTGTTCTGCGACATCGTGAAAAATTCATAGCAAGATGATAGAGGTAGGGTGGGATAGGGTGGTGGTGATAGGGTACTTTCCAGTACTTCGCTGGCTAGCTATCACTCAAGTTTAAAACCTGCTGCCTCGCACCTAACGGTGTGTTCCAGCAGCCTCAGTTGAGAGCCAGTACCATTCCAGGCTAAGTTAACTATCTTTGACCTTACTAACTCACAAGGGCTTAATATACTAATTATTAAGAAAAACTTTTACGACATTTCTTTAATCGTAAAAAAAATACTTGGTGGTAGCAGGAGGACCTCTTGGTGAGTACCATCGCAGTACCAGATATTCTGCCGCCAAGCAGTAGTGTGCAAACATTACTGTGTTCCCGTTTGAAGGGTACTGTAGCTACCCTGATTACAGAGCTGTTGAAACTAATCATAGAAAGTCTCAAAGTAATGAACGCCAAAGCAGCTATACCTTGAACTTTGTTTTGCTACTCTAAGTTCTGTACATCGCTGCAATGGTCATGGGCATGCGTTATCTTTTACCATCAGGAGAGCGTCCCGTTTTTCACATTACCTTTAAAAAAAATTTATATTGAACCGAATGTGGAGCGGTTGACTTTTTTTACGATTACTGGCACTAGGCTTTTTATATGTACTTGACAACAACAATAATCTTCTTATCTACCTACTTTTATTTAAAATTTGTAATAAGTCTTTTAAGTCTTTTTACTTGTGTGTGTTGTTTGTATTCGTTTTTGTATCTAGTTTAAAAAAAAATTTTTCTTTACTACAGAGTTTCAGCAGAAAAATATCAAAACAAAAAACGTAACAGAACGTAACATTTCCTATAAAATATTTATCTATGAAATATTCGAACATAATGAAATATCATCTGCGAGCAGTTAAAATCATTCATTTATGCGAACAGTAACGCGTGCTGTAAACTAAAGAGGCAGTAAAGGAGATAGGCCGATTAAATGGTTTTACTGTGCCGACTGAACGTCACCGTGACGACAAGACAGCTCACGACAGCGACGGTGACGGTCTGCCAGCATACATAAGTATAGCAATCACAGCACCTAAGTTTGTACACCAAGCTCAAATTTTTAAATTGGTTACTTATTTAGCCGCGTTGAGTGATTTTTTTGTAGAAGCAAAATTTTTGGATTCTCATCACCGACATGCTTATTTTTTTAATTTTTAAGTTTGTTGGCAGTGCCCATGACTATCTATTTCTTTTTTATGTTTGATAGGCTAGGTATTTGACTACAGTTTACCTTATGTTAAGTGACGGTGTTGCTGAAAATGGCAAGCATGGAACTGGCTTTTAAATGAGGATGTCACAACACACCTTTCGGTGGATTTTCAATTTGGGGGTAATAAGCTAGCCAGCCGAGTACTAAAAAGTACCCTACCACCATGCTATGGTTTCCTTTCACTGTTTTCCTTCACCGACAGCTCAAGCTAATAATTGGAGTTTGAACCTACGCCCTTCAGTGTAAACCGACCTCGCTAACCACCGAGCTATTATCGCTACAAACAAACACTTGCGAGAGACCTTTGACAGGTGGATTAAAAATGGCATATATGCGGTATATATACCTAATTTACATTATTTTACTATGGAAACTGACGTGGTCTTAAAACATTTTTTGTTTTATTTATGTGGGATTACTGACGTTTTATTTTATCAGAAACTCATGGGGACAATTTATTATTTTAATTTACATTAGTTGCTTTTTAGCTATAACAATAAAGTAAAATAAATAAATTATTCTACATAGATACCTATTATCTACAACATACACACCGTATTTACACTGATAAAACAACAAATTGCATGAATTTATTATAGACAAACAAATTCATTCATTCGTTCATTCATTCAAATTTTGACGCCATTAATTTTTCGAAAAGGAAAGACGGAATGGAGCTCGTGTACTGCTTTATAGATTACCCCGTGACGACATTAGGCTGTATTCACACTTAGGACACCGTAATTGCAATCAGAGCCCACTTTATGAGTTCGCTTCAGAGTACCGCTATATTTGGAAATGTCAGAAAGGTCGACGACACTGTCATTGTAGTCGTAATTAAGGATTTACCTGGACGAGCGAATACGTGATTTGATGTTTTGAATTCAAATTTCAGATTTGGATGTCAGTCAACTTCATGATAGACATTATTATGTACTATAATATATTATTTACTTGGCAAGCCAAAGGAAAGCTTGCAAGTCAAAGAGCTAAAGCTAATTAAATATCGGTTGGTGACTTTTGACTTAATTCCTTCAAAATCACATACTAGTGTCGTCTAGAAAAAAGTAGGTCAACAGGGTTAGCGACCGCGCCACCTCGGTTTGAAATTCCAGCTTGGTTTATAGTACTATAATTCGTTGCATTACCAATGCAATAGAAATTACTTTTTAACCGACTTCAAAAAAGGAGGAGGTTCTAGGTTCGACTGTATTTTTTTTTAAATTTTACGGCATTCTATTTTGCACCAAGCAGTGAGTGTTACGTCATGTCGTGAAAAATAACATCATCGAACGTCTATCTCTATACTATTGTGTATTCTGTAGTCATACAGAAATGATTGTTTCACACGGTGTAACGTCATTCAGACGCTATAACAGTCCTGGCCGTTGCGGTACATTTTTAACCCTCGACGCAAAAAGAGGGGTGTTATAAGTTTCACGTCGATATCTGTCTGTGTGTGTGTACGTCTATTTGTGGCATCGTAGCTCTCAAACGGATGGACCGATTTCGATGCAGTTTTTTTTTGAAAGCCTGTTTCCATGCGGTTGTTCTTTGCTATGTCTGGTTAATTGTGTAGGGGGTATTTTAAATATTTAATTTAATTACTTGTAATTGGTTTTTGATATGGTAAAATATGTGATAAACATTTGCAAAAATAAAATTGTTTAATAAACTTGATAAAAAAGTACAATATTAACCAATTTTTAATATTTTGTCAACTAGCCTATTAATTATTATTTAACAGTATCAATTTATTAATATAATTATTTATATATAAAGAGCAGTATACACTTATGTCCAAATATCATCCGATAATTACTTACTACACTATATATTTATGTGACAAAAATACTAAAAAATAAAAAAATTTAAATATAAAGCTAATAATTTTTTTTTAAATATAAAGCTGATTTTGCCCCATTGGCAACATTAATTAATTTTTATTTTTAAGTCACATATGTATATATTTTTTTCTGTTTTTGTTGTCAATAAATTTTATTATTATTATTATTATTATTATTAAATGCTCGAGTCATAATCAGATTATAAGGCTTATCGTTATTTCTAACTCACAAACCAAGAAAGTATTTATTATTTCTCTGCTCAGCAGGTCTCCAATTTTGCCCCGGGGCTCCAATAAGACATCGTTTATATTCAATTAATGCTAGAATCGTAACTTATCTGTAATTACTAGTCTAGTGTCAGCTGATAACAAGCATTAAATGTTTAGCCAGAGGATTGGAAATCGTGTTTTCCTCCATTTACGAGAAAAACCTACTCGAAGAGAATTATCCTGAAAACATTTTGTTTTTTTTACTACTCAGTCCACATTTTATAAGCATAGTGAGAATGTGGAACTCTCTGCCTAAGATCGATTAGCTAGAAAAATACAAAATGGGTGTCTTCAAATCTAGAGTAAGCAGGTTTGTTTTATGGCAAATTAGTACAAGAAGTTAACAAAAAAAATTGCAGGTACTTCTTGGTTAGTGTTGAGATTTACTTCAAGTAAAGAGTACCAACCAACGCAACCAACAACGATGATGAAATAAGTGTAATGGTTTTAGGGTTTATGTATAAGTTGTAAATGCCTGAATAGATTTGAATTGAATGTTTAGCGACGATAGCTCAGTAGTTAGCGCGGTGGGTTCACACGCCAAATGGTCTGGGTTCAAACCCCAACAATGAACTTGAGACGGTGAAGAAAAACATCGTAAGGAAACCATAGCATGGTGGTAGGGTACTTTCTAGTACTCGGCTGGCTAGCTACCACCCTCAGTTGAAAATCTGTCGCCAAGCACCTAGTAGTGTGTTCCGGCAGCTAACTTAAGAGCCAGTACCATTTCAGACTAGATATGCTTTACCATCTTCAACCACACCGTCATTTAACATCAGATGAGCTGTGGTCCAACACCTAGCTTGTCAAACATTTAAAAAAAGAATGTGGTATCCTTAGAATCTTTACATCACCCCGAGTGACCACTGGCTGTAGTTGAACGCAGTCGTGGTATTTGTTTCATTCAATAATCATTTGTGTGTATTTTCACTATCACTACAGACTCCAAAACGGTGTGACCGATTTTGATAATATTTTTTTAGGAAATCTTCAGATTATTCCAGTGTGTAATCCTCTGCAGTTTGATAGCGATAGAAGCAACATTTTTTTTTTCATGGCGAATCTCTAATTTTTAATAAAACAACAATTTAAAAGATATAACTGCAATATGCAACGTGTGTGCGTGCATACGTACGTGCGTGTACTCGCTTATGTGTGCGTGTTCGTATGTATTTTTGTATACGTGTGTGAATTTAAAAAAATAGGCATTACCCCTAATATAACAAAAATAAAAAAATTAACCGTACCTTGGCCTCTTAAATTGAATGCCCTCTTAGTTCATTTTGTAGTGTATCTGCTTGAAGAGCTGTAGGGCGTGGGTTTGTTTCCCATCCAGGACAAACATTTATTTGGCTAGAAATATTTGTTCTGCGTCTTGGTGTTCTATATGTATTCTATCAGGTATCTGGTGTCTTTACGGGGCTAGATGGCGCAGTAACGAATGACGTTTTAAAAAAAAAAGTACTTATTAAAAATTTGAAACTTGATCGTCTCAGTTTTCTTTGCAAGAGTCTAAGAACCTTCTATCTTTTGATCCGTAGTTGTTGAAACTAAACGACAGTTCAAACAAAGAACACTTATCAGGTTTCTAAAATCTACTTAGATAGTGGTTACATTTCCCGCCCACTCAGAATTCACTTCAATAACATGGCTAGGTTACTTCGAATCATCTTTTTTTTAACATTTAGTATTTCCGTTATGTAAAAGTAGTGAGACGAACGAACCGCTCTCCTGATGGTAAGAGAAATCGCCTGTCCATTTGAGTAACAACCACCAAGTTTTTTATAGAAATTCAAGTAATAGCGTTAATTTTAGCAATTTTCTTTATGGTTGACAGGCTAGGTATTTGATCACAGCTCACGTGATTTTAAGTGACGATGTGACGATAGTAAACAATCCTTGCTTGGCTTAGAAATGGCTCTCAAGTGAGTATATCGGAACAACTGTTAGGTGCATGGCAACAAATTTTCAATTCGATGGTAGGTAGCCAGCAAAGTCCTAGAATTTACAATACCACCAAGCTATTTTTTTTTTTTTAATAACATTTAACTTATGTCATTGGCCTGTAATCTATATCTACGTCAAAAAACAAACAAATACATTTCCGCAATGTATACTATTAGTAGGGAAGTAAAAATAACAAGACAACAAATTTTATAAGTTGCTTAACTTCTTAAATGGCAAATTCGTTTTAACGATAGCTAAAAAAGGCATTGACCTTGGTTATACAAACATTTAGTTCTGAAATCTATTTATTATTTAAGTACGTACACTAAAATAATAAAGAATCTTGCCTCGGAACTAAAACTTCCAACCCTCTTAATCTTTTTCGGTTAATAACGCCTCAACTCTGAACTTTGCTGAGGGTTTATCGTTTAAAAATCTTGAGGAAATTTAATTTCACTGTTCAATGGCCGAGACGAATCTTTACGATTGTATTTTTACCGCTTTTCGTCAGAGTCGAAAGTAACACTTAAGAATGCAAAACCTAAGCTTTTTAAGTGACGATTTAAATAACAAGAAATAGTTCCAACAAACTCGGTAGCTGGCGGCAAACTCGTAAATGACGTTTAAAGGTATTAAAGATTTGAAACGATTTACGAAATTTGACTTGTACCCTTGGTGTATATCGTATCTTATCAAATCATATTGTAATGTCAATGTCAAACTAAGACATAAATATTTTCTATGGAAGCTGAATTGGTTGTGACACATTTTTATTTTACTAATATGGGATTCACATCATCACATCACATCATCAGCCATAGGACGTTACCGGCGCAAGAATTGTACCCCACCTTCTCTACCTGTGGTTGCCGTAAGAGTTGGCTAAGGGATGTAATCCGGAAGATGGGTAGCAGCGTCTACCTTGAACAATCATACCTAACTACGCTCGCCAACCTGCCTGCCAAGCGTGGCGAGTATTGGCAAAACTCCTCCCCAGGAGAAGGCCTTTGTCCAGCAATGGACGTCTATGGCTGATGATGATTAAAAGCAATTCCAAGTAGGTATTGATTGATCCCAAATAAATTTAAGATTATAACTACAATCAGCAATAAACGTAAAATCTATAACTTAAATAAATTACAAATATCTTATTTAAAAAAAAACTGCCAGTATATTTATAGGGTATATATATATATATATACATGTATAAGGCTTCTTGCTGCTGGTAGTATTTTCCGTAGCCGTGTTTGAGCTGAGAGGCAAGAAGTCTGCTTTTTAAAATGTTAATTTACACTTGTTTTTCTTAAAACTTATTCAAGCAGCTAAATACGGCTTTAGAAAAATCAGCCTTCAATATTGCCAGATAGATTAAGAAAGCACTTTAAGAAATTAAATTACGTAGATTAATTAAATCGGAAAGTTTTAATTTGAACTTTTAGCGATGTAGAAAAGGTCCATCAAACTTTATAAAAATGCAGACGCTTTTCCACCTCTCCCCGAAAAATATTTAGATTTTATTTAACAATTAGCACCTTCTACTTAAATGCTAAAATATTTATATAAGATTAAAGTTTTGATACATATCTGCGTCTCATTGCTTTACTCGTGATTTCAAATATCATAGTTTAGTTTCTATTTCAGATGGTGTTAGAGTTTTAGATATCTCTCTACAGAAATCTCTAGATATATACATCACTACTACTTAATTGTTACGACTACTACTTATTTTTTATTTTCAGCCTCTAATGTCCCACTGCTGGACAAAGGCCGGTTTATAATTGATGAAGTTCTGAGGTAACAAACAAAAAATACAACAGAGTTGAGAACCTCATCTTTTTTTGTAGTCGGTTAGAAAACTAGATGGAGTAAATCACATTGTACGCTTGCAATTGATACTTAGATGTGGATTGATAGTGGATGCTTTCTGGTGAGAGCAACACTTAAAAATGTAACACAATTCTGCCAATGTTTTAGAACATGACGGGGTAGAAAATGCCAAGTAAAAAGTATACAAAGATTCCCAATGCAAACTAATTTATATATATATACTGATATACTCATAGTACTTTATACAATGTTGCTACGAAAAAGACAAACTGACTGAGAAACAAAGAAGTTCTGGGAACATTTTAAATTTCAAGGCAAAACAAGCTACTGTGTAGTGTCCTCTGTCTTATAAAACGCTTAAAAAATGACAGATAAAGAGAAGAGTAGAGAGTTTTAAGGGAGATCTACGCGCTGAAGCAAGTATTACCAACAATATTTTATTTAAAAAAAAGGAGATTAATTTATATGGAAACTGATATGGGGTTACAAATTTTTGTTTTAGTTATGCGGGATTATTCTCGTTTAATTATAGTATCTGACACCGTACATGAGAACTCCAGTGAGAAAAGGTTCCATTGCGCATTCTTCGCATCTCGACACTCTAGCAGCTCATACCCCCGCGCCCGCGCACCAACCACTGCCTAAACATGCGAGGCACGCAGCGGCCCGTAGCGCGAATCAAGATGAGGCCGCACGCGCGTTGTTCTCTGCTTTGACTCCTTGAAGAAAGCCACCGAAACTATAGTCGAACTTTCCGACATAATAAGTAAAACAAAAACGAGATTTGTTTCTGTCCTAGTGCGTTTGTCTTAGATCACTTTCCATATGTGGAAACATGTGTAACAAACAATTTCTACACGTCATAATTAATTTCAACTCGCCTTAAGCGTCTCAGAAGCTGTCGCGCCCTTTTCATTTCAGTTCCGTTCCTTGACCCCTGTTATCTATACGACAGTATTGTGGACTCTCAGACAGCATATAAATTACAATAGGAGACTTCGGATGAAAAACTTTGAGGCAATCAGGATAAGAATAATAGGTAATTATTATACCAGCAGTAAGCCGTATCCGCGATAACAAGTTATTCAATTTGGCCCTAATAATATAAAAATCATTATTAACTTAATAACTAAATCTTGAACCTTAAACTTGATTTTTTTATTGTAGAGCTTAGTAACGTATTTTTTTTGTTTGAACACTTAATTTTTTCGGGTTTAAAAGTAGCCCACGTGTTAGATATCCAAATTTTATCAAAATTGGTCTAGTCGTTTAAGCGTGAAGAAGTAACAAATATACAAACAGACTTTCATACTCACAAACTTTCGCCTTTATATTAGTATGGTGACTTAATGACGAGCGAATCAATTCTCTAGTGACTTTATAAAATGTATCTGTAATGCATTTTTGTTTTACTTATGCGGGACGGATACTCCGGCTATAGTTTCGGCTACATCCGGTACCCTTCATAGCGTGAGTGAAATTCAAAAATTTAAAATTATAATGCACTTAGTTTTGGAATATGTTACAGATCTGTAAAATATGTATTGAAATGCAATTAATGTTATTATATTCTGTTTGGTATGTTATTGAATTAATTAAGTTATAAATCCCTTTTTCAGGATTCCGTGCCTCAAAATGAAAAGGTAGCCCCTAAAAGATAATTTTGTGGCCCGTCAGTCTGTTTGTCAAGATAAAAAAAAATCTATTCGCTAGGGTACTTCCCGTTAACTTAAAATAATGAAATTTGTGGCAAGAAAAACTACTGTACAAGAAACTTAAGAAAAAAGTCCGAAAAATTTACGATTATAAACTTACATTTGTTGTTAACTAAATGTCTGACATATGGACAAATCGAAGAATATTATTTAACAAGGTAAAACAAAACATTTTTTTATATTAAAAAAAAAACTTTTTATTTTTAAATCTTTTCATAGTATAAAACAAAGTCGCTTCCTGCCGTCTGTGCGCAGACCTTTTAAGCTACGCTACGAATTTTGATGCGGTTTCCATCAATAGACAGAGTGATTCAAGAGGAAGGTGTATATGTATAATGCATGCATATGCACCACATTAGTACCCACATTGCACCCGTGCGAAGCCGGGGCGGGTCGCTAGTAACGTATACAAAAAGTTTTACATGGTATCCATCATTTAAAAACCTTTCAATATTATAACACAAACTAAAAAAAGAGGGGTACAAAAAGTTCTAGTACCAAATAATTTAAATACTTTCATAATCCATTTCAAATAAGGGCTAAAATATTCATGTTTTGCGCCAAAAAGGTCTAAAATTGAGAAATTTTCTGTTAAACGGACCAAAAATATGAGAGAAAATGTGTAGCGTTAAATATAAGTGGAAGTAAATGGGCTCTAACACCATTTATCTCTTAGGCTTGTTTGTTAGAACGAAAATCGTTGGCCGCTTACATTTGTCTATTCTTTGTGTAATAATAAGAACCTCTTTTTGCTTTGTTTTCTTTCTACCCGAGCAATGAGTATTTTAACCTGACTACATTAAAAAACTGGCCAAGTGCGAGTCGGACTTGTTTTTTAATGTAGTCAGGTTAAAATACTCATTGCTCGGTAAGAAAGAATTGTCGCGAATGGTTCCGTACCATCTATCTATCTTCTAAATATATATAACTCAAAGACTCAAAGACTGACTGACTGACTGACTGACTGACTGACTGACTGACTGACTGACTGACTGACTGACTGACTGACTGACTGACTGACTGACTGACTGACTGACTGACTGACTGACTGACTGACTGACTGACTGACTGACTGACTGATTGACTGACATAGTGATTTATCAACGCAAAACCCAAACCACTGGACGGATCGGACTGAAATTTGGCATGCAGGTAGATGTTATGACATAGGCATCCGCTAAGAAAGGATTTTGATTAATTCTACACCCAAGGGGATAAAATAGGGGATGAAAGTTTGTATGAAACTTTGTCAATTTTAAACCGATCGGGCTGAGACTTTGCATGCACAAAGCTATTATGACGAAGGCATCTCCTAAGAAAGGGTTTCGAGATGCAGGCTATATAAGATTAGTAAGTTTTCATCATCATTATCCATCACCACGCGGCGAATGAAAATACATAGAAGTATTCCATCAAGTGAATTGTTCGTTTAGCTTGGCCCAAAGTTCCGAACAAACTCGCGCATCGTCGGAACCACTCGGAAGTACTCTGACATCGGCCTCTGATTGGGCTAATAATGTCTATCAAATAACAATCGACCTTATTTTACATGCAGTTGAGCTGAATTAGCCGTGTGATTATTATTTTTCGTTACACTTCACATGTCTGTCACTCGCTGTCATCGCGACACTCGGGATGTTTTATTCTTTAAGGTGCAATGTAAATAATTAGTCAGTATATTATATAGGTGTTCAACATTCTTTTGACTATCTATTATATTCATTTTATCAGAATAATATCATCGTGAGTCGGACATTTAAAATAATATTATTATTTTTAAATATTATCGACCGAGCGAATCGAATGTCTTAGTGTTAATTCGGCATTTGTATATTTGTTAGATGATAACAGTCGAACTAATGTTTATGAAATTTGGTAGAGACATAGTATGCGGCAATATTTTTTTTGTGTTCGTAAGTGAGAGAAAACGGGCCGGGATTTGTTGAGTGAACTGTGTATCTAAGGGGGTTGAAAATTTCAAAATGAGCTTATTTGGCCAAGTGGGGTTATGAAAGGGTTTTGTATGTGAATTCTAAAACAATGTTTGTTTAATTTTAAACCTCATATTTTTGAAGTTATCAGCCAAAATCTAAGAAAAATTAGTAGATAACGAGGTCTTAATCCGGGACGAATTACTACTTTTACCTGGTGTATTTTATTACCACCCATAGCAAAAGGAGGGATGTTATAAATTCAAAGCTTTTGCTGTCTTTGGGTGTGTATTTTATTTTACGTGCCCTAACGTACGTATTTTTACATTTTTACGTGTACTTTTTCTTGACCCAATCGGGAGCAGTTTGTATTTTTTTAAAACCAAGGAGGCTGAAGAGGCCCAATTTGCAATAAATTCTTCACGTACACATACAGAGCACATCCAAAGGCCAAAAGCCCATGACACCACTTTTGACATAAAGGACCATATATTCGATCAAATAAAAGAATTTAATTGTTCGACATATTTTTTTACTATATATAAAATTTTGTTGTTGGTTGGCAATGTTTGGCATAATACCATCCTCATAGAAAAAATATTTTGATTTAATTTTAATAAACAATTATCAAAATAATAGCCTAGAGATATACTTACACATGAAAACTTATTCCCATATCCTTTTTGTGGACATGTGATTGATTTACACACCATTTCACAACACAAGAAGGCATTTTTTAATACCTAAAGTCACTTTATTTTAGCTGACTGACGCCATATTGCCGGCTAGTGCATACTAGATTTGCTCGGGGCGTAATTTGTAAGCCCCACCCACCGGAGCGTAATCAGCGTTGGGTCATTTTCAAGCGCTAGGAATTCTTCTATGTATTTTCATTCGCCGTCACCACGCGGGTAAAACCGCGGGGCGCAGCTAGTTTATCTATATAAATAAAGTTGCAAATGAACCAGTAGCACACTGGCAACGCACTACCCATTACTAAATAGACATATCCAAAAAATACTTCCATTTCCGCGTATCGCGTTGTTTTCCCCCAACTGTTATGGGCCATAAAACACTGATTTGTGGCGTTCTCATAGAAACCATCAATATCTCTCGTATTATCATGGGAACGGCCATTTTCACGTACATCTAGAAACGATTTGTCTGACAGTGTAGGAAAATGCTCAATTTATTTCTACCACTAAGGTATAAATAGATGTTATCTCTTCACACCACCACAGATACATTTTTTTATATGTGTATATATGTTTGACAGTCCGTCTGTTATTAAGTGACGGTGTGGTCGAAGATGGTAAAGCACACCTAGCCTGAAATGGAACTGGGTCTCAAGTAAGGCTGATGGAACACACCGTTAGGATGATAGAACACACCGTTAGGATAGCCAGCCGAGTGCTAGAAAGTACCCTACCACCATGCTATGGTTTCCTGACGATGTTTTCCTTCACCCTTCACGCACATAACTTAAAAAGACAGAGCCGCATGCCGTGGGATTTGAACCTAGGACCTCCAGATTGAAAGCCAGCAGAGACATACGGTCTCCGAACTAGGCAGCTGAAACTTCACGAATACGTTACAAATAGACAAAAAATATTTAAAAAAAAAACTTATTTTTCGTTGCCAATATTTCAGTTTAATTATATACGCTTTGAAAGCGTATTCAAGCGACTGACTTTTCTCAATTGGCTTCAATTGAACTAACTTTTACTCCAAACGTGCGGTCAATGCAACAATTTGTTAATGAACAAGTTTGATTATTTACACCAACACAAGGTTTATTAGTTTTCAAAGTTTCGTGTGAATAGACTAATGTTATTTTGGAATTAATATTCTATATAACGCTTACAATACATATAGGAGAATGTGATATTATTATAAAGTTATTACAACTATTGTTATAGAGGTGAGTCTTATACTCTGTTACACTTTCTGTCAAGTTTTTATTGGTGATAGATGTCCTCAGTCGTCTAGGTAGTACCACCGCAGTACCAGATATTCTGCCACCAAGCAGTAGTGTGTATACATTACTGTGTTGCGGTGAAAGAACAGCAGCTAGCGAAATTACAGGACTGTTGAGACTAACCATCTAGTCTCAAAGTAATGAGCGCCAAACCAGCAATGCCCTAGACCTTGTTTTGCTACTCAAAGTTCTATGTATCGCTGCAATGGTCATGGACAGGCGTTATCTCTTAACATCAGGACAGCGTCTCGTTCGTCTCATTACTGTTACATAAGGAAAAAAAAGATGTTTTGAAATAATCTAGCCATGTTATTGAAGTGAATACTTCAATTACAAGTGAGACTTACATTTTTTTTTAAACTTTGTCATAGGTACTTATAAATCTTTTTATTTTTGTAACAGCGAATCCCGTTTTCTTTTAATTTCTTTTAAAAAATTATTCCTGTAGGTATATCTTCTGCAACAAACTCATAGTTTTAGTCCAAATACATTTCATTACTTAAAGTCCCAAATGACACTTGTCTGTCATTGAACTTTGTTGTTACAAACCGTTGAACATTGGTTACAAGTAGATACAACAAGATGTAACCAAATATAACCGGAGATAACCAATTGACCTGAGCCCGATGGAGTGCCGATTAAGGTCAAAATAACACTAGCGTTTATACTCCCTAACTGTTATGATCTTAAGGGACAGAGAGAACTTAATGTCGATTTACAGTATAGCATCTTATTACAAATAATATCAACATAAAAATCTCCAGGAATATAAAAATGTAGAAAATCTAATGTCATATTGACATTGTTCGTGTTTTCAACTTGAGAGAGTATCGTCAATAAAGTATCTGGGCTTGAATGTGGATAATTTGCTCTCCTGGCAGAATCATATACTGGTGATAGTAGCAAGAACACGCAAACTAATGACAATATTCAAGCGGTTGAGACATTTGGCTGATATATCTTTGATTAAGAGTGTATACTACGCTCTTTGCCACTCATTATTAACATATTGCGTTCTGGTTTGGGGTGGCACCTATAAAAGCTACTTGCTCCGTGTAGAATTAGCACAAAAAGCAATATTTAAAGTAATGCTTAATAAACCTCTTAGATATTCTACGAATATGCTATATGCAAATTTAAACATATTAAGAGTCAGACAATTGTTTATTTTAAAATCTATACTACACACTCATGTTAACTCTGTAATCATAAACAAATCACACGATCGTCGTCGCGAACCTAGACCAGTGAAACCTAAGATTTATCGCTCACATCTTGCAAAAAGACATAACTGCTTCCTTGGGCCCCTTTTATACAACAGAATTAATCAACATTTAAATTTAAGCAGTTTAACTACTACAAAGTGTAAGAAAGTGTTATCTAACTATCTGCTTGAGCTGACCTACGAAGAAACCGAAAATCTTCTACGTATTTTTGAATTTGAAGCATACAAATTGAATAAACCAAAACGAGTACACTAATATACTCACTTATTCTCTCTCTCAATCACACTCACGCACAACACACACACGTATACTCCCACAAACACACTCACACACACGCTTACGTACACACACACTTACACACACACTTTTTTTTTCTATAACTAACTGCATGTTGCATGTCAGACAAAAAAAAAACAAACAAAATTGGCAGAACTGGCATACATGGTCAAAATAAACAAAAATAAATAAATAAACTATTTTGTTAAATGAAACTTCTAATCTAGTAATTTTCCATCGTAATACATTATCAATCCTCTAAAATTCACTTTCACATAATTATGTTAAAATCCATTTCTTGCTTAGCAGCGTAAAGTCGCAGGTCTTAACCTTGGACCACACAAACTTTTGCCGTTCCTACGCGTTGCGCCTACCTTCATTAAATGTCGCTCGGCTATTTTGTAAACATTTTGAACACACATTATTTTTTTTGTGAATGCTGTTACTTTACATAAATTAATAAGGACAGAAGCCGGAGGTTGAATCGTGGCAGCTGTAACACAGGGTTACCTAGTATAGCTGCCAACGAGAACCCGAAATGTTATATAGACTATTATACCTACTATTTATGTTATTTAGTTCTTGACATACTAAATATAATGTAATAATATTAATTTCAATTCAATACATTTAATTTAATTTAATATTGACAGGTTTTACATTAAGTTTGTAAACTTCATTAGATCATATTTTATTCCGCAAAGAGATTGTTTAAGCTGCAACGTTTGCCTTTCAATTTAATTTGTTAAAAAAACACTTAATTCAATCAACATGGCCCATATAAAAATAAAAATAATTCATTCCAGCTTGCCTAAAGTTTATTAACTGGTCAATCCACTATATCTCCAATATCATTGACAGTTCACTAACCCCCAATTAAGGGGAGTGTTTTGCAATTTTTATTTAGTTTAGATTTTTCAAACGATGGCAAGTATTACTTCTAAATATATTTTGCACTTTTTAGGTATTAGTGGTTTCTCAATTACCCAAAATGGTTATTTTACGCGTAATTAAGGAGAAGGATGATATGTAGTATATTTAGAGAAGTTATGTCGATTATTTTATTTTATTTACGCTACAAAGAAGTGTTAGAGCATACTGCAAAAAAGAGAGCAATCTAAAATAAGATTCGAATTCGAAGAATATTAACAATACGAACATTTGATTGATAGATATTTTATACATACATACATATTACAAACAGAAAGATTACGCATTTGGTATTTGCATGCATGCATATGCATTTAGTATTAGTATGCATATGCAGGCATTTAGTATTGGTATGCATGCATAATGCATATGCATTGCTTTTAGTATTAATATGCATACATTTAGTATTAGTATGTATACATTTAGTATTAGTATGCATACATTTAGTATTCGTATTCATACATTTAGTGCTAGTATGCATACATTTAGTATTATTATGTATACATTTAGTATTAGTATACATACATTTAGTATCAGTATGCATGCATATGCATTTAGTATTAGTATACATACATTTAGTATCAGTATGCATGCATATGCATTTAGTAAGATTATACATTTAGTATACAAACTTACTTGAATTCAAATTTGTTAGTATCGCTTCGTGTTCGGACGGCCTCCATCACAAATGATGTTATTATTATCAAGATGAAACTCTATTGTCGGTTACATAAGCGACGAAACGTCCGATTAAACCCGTATTAAATCCTATTTCTAATTAGAATATTTTTGCGGTAGACTTTTATTCTACCCTTTTATGGGCTACATAAAATTATAGGAGCATCGTATTATGAAGAGAGATAAGGGTGTTTTGGGAAAGAATATGTTTGTTGACTTTTTATGTGCTTGAATCAATTTATTTCCTCCACTCAAGGAACAGAGATAATCTTTTAATTTGACTGTTCTGTTAACTCTTTCGGTAGTGGTTCTGCTTCTTGAACTGACGAGTGTGTATTTAATTCCCACTTAGGACAAACAATGTGACATATAGTTATTAAATTAAAAACTGAAAAATAAATTGACAATATAATATCATAAAAGTTTATTTTCCTTTTTTTTGCTATAGTGTGATATGTCAAATTGTCCAACTGGTGTTGTTTTGTTATTTATTTATTTTAATACCATGTGAATTTGTCTACATTTCAGGTTAATTGAAAATCAAATTTATCTTACGTATTGAATTAAAATAAACCCCATCTCATAGTTTAAAGAGTTTTAAACGTTAAAATAATGTACAGGAATGTAATATTTCGAAATGGTTTTGGATTCAGTAAAGTTTTTTTTTTCTTTACTCTCCGGATTATTTTATAATAGGTAAGTGATTTATCTAAACTGATTGATGTACAAAACGTGATTTCATTGGATGTTAAAATGGAAAGCAAGACCTTATTTTCACATTTCTTCTGTTATTGATTAACTTTGGAATATCGTTAATATATTTTAGCCGTGAGTAAAAATGTGATTTCCCTTGAATAAAGCTAATTTGCTGAAAGCTCCGCATAATTTCCGGAGCATTTAATCTAAAACCCATTGAAGTAAGGTTTTTCTTTATAAACAAAACATATTCGTAAAGTGCGTGGTTGTAGGGTACTTTCTAGTACTCGGCTGGCTAGCTACCAAGATTCAATTATTTTTATACCTGCCTACATAATTTTTATTCGTACATATTGTTGTTCTAAGTGTTCTGAAAGTTAAAAAAAAAAATTACACCGTTAACACTGTTAGATAAACACCGTTAGATGCTTGGCGGCAGATTTTCAACTCGAGGGTGGTAGCTAGCCAGCCGAGTACTAGAAAGTACCCTACCACCACGCTATGGTTTCCTCACGATGTTTTCCTTCACCGACAGCTTAAGCTCATTGTTGGGGTTTGAACCCACGCCCTTCGGCATTCGGCGAACCGACCACGCTAACCACTGAGCTATCATCGCTATGAGCTATCGCTATGTCTTCTGGGTGTATAATAGAGTCATTTATTAAATTAAATCTTCATGACGAAATAGCTCTTTAGTCTGCAACGATTTTTGTGCTCAAACTTCAATACAAAAAATTTCAAAAATGTCTAAAAGTGGAGTCACCTCAACAATATCACATATCCAACAAACTATTGTACAGCTATACGTCTAGGAACGTAGACGCGTATAAATAACGCGTATAATATGTAAATTTATACAAACATGACTTCGGTTACTTTTGCTCTTTAGTACATCGAAGGAAGCCAATCCGAGTACGTTGCCACATAAGCCACAATTTATTTTGTGTTCATAAAAAAAACTCTAAAGTCACGGCATAAAATTTAAATTCATTTGTATTTGTGCGTCTTTTGTCGCAACACAAATGAAATAAAAAAGATTGTAACATCATGTTTACTATATTTTTATGGATTCATTCAAGAGTGATAAAATAAGCTTATAGTGGTCAACGATAAAGAAAGAGGTTTTAATAAAGTAGTAGTTTTTTTCATATACAACTAATTAATGAGACAAGGCAAGCATATTTCCTTAGCCAACGTAAATACAATTACAGTTTTTTTATGCTTAACAGTCTAGGTATTTGACACAGCCTGATGTATGTGTGGTCGAAGATGGTAAGCACACCTAGCAATATAATATAATACTTATAATACATACAGAACACCCAGACACAGAACAAACATTTGTTTATACCAAACAAACATTTGTCCTTGGCGGGAATCGAACCCACGCCCTACAGCTCTGGCAGACATACTCCCAATGAGCCAACAGGGCTGTCGAAGGCTTATGGGAATTATGTCGTATGTAAGCAAGTTACATCCATAAACTTGCTTACATACGACATAATTCCCATAAGCCATGTATAGAAAGTGGAAAAAGGGGAAAACGCACGTGAGTGCTCCCAAAATATTGAATCGGCACGTAAAGTACGAAGTTTATGCTGATCAAATAGTCAGAAAGCCATATCTTTACGATTCTAGAGTTACGGGGTTGAGTTGAGTGAACAATTTTTTTTTTATAGTTGACTGTGTGGTCGAAGATGGTAAAGCACACCTGGCCTGGAATAGAACTGGCTCTCAAATAAGAAGGCAGAACACACCGTTAGGTGCTTAGCGACAGATTTTCAACTTGAGGGTGGTAGCTAGACTAGCTAGCCAGCCGATTACTAAAAATACCCCAATACCCTACCACCATACTATGGTTTCCTCATGATGTTCTCCTTCACCGGTGGCTCAAGCTCATTGTTAGGGTTTGAACACACGCCCTTCGTGTGAACCGATCGTGCTAACCATTGAGCTATATTAGCTACAAAACTTGGGTTACCAAGATCCAGCTTGATGCTTCGCCTAGATTGAGACCATTAGTATAATTACAGAATAAGTACTCTTAATCTATACTATATTTTTAGTCACCATAGATTATTATTCTTGTAGGTATCTCTTTTCATTGATATTGAATATCTTATTCAGTTTTATGAACTTACAATGTTCAGAAAATCACGAACCGATAATAAAGTCTTAAAGGACAGCTATAAATTTTGCAGAACTTGTAATATTCACAAATTGTTCTAGACCCGAGACAAAATTTAGTCTACACTGTAAAAGATTCTTTTGTAAGAATTTTTTCACAAAAGGAAAAGTTACATGTATTTAAAATAGTTTTGGTCTAAAAACATCTTACATTTTTTTAGGGGATCGTATCCGGAACGAAGTAATTCGCCTGGAACTAAAGTCACAGATATTGTTCAGCGTATTAACAAGCTGAAATAGCAGAGGGCTGGACATATCTGTCATAACCGATAATCGGTGGGGTAGACGTGTTCTAGAGTGGAGACCGCGGGTTGGCGAACGTAGCGTAGGACGCCCTGAGACACGATGGAGTGACGACATACGTAGGACAGGTGGTAGATGGAAGCGAAAAGCCGAAAGTTGGGCTGAATGTGGTGTCTTGGGAGAGCAGTGGACTTCGATAGACTGATGATGATGATAAATTAACTAATATTTTTGGTTAAACTTGATTCTTGGCTCGACTAATTTGATGAAAATGCACCATAACTTAACATCAAGCGAGCTGCGGTCAAACACCTAGAATGTAAAACAAAAAAAAATTGCCTCCATATTCGAACATAAATAAAATATTGTAAGTATTTCTTTGATTCAAGATTTTCGAAAATGTCTTTCTAAAAAAAGGTCTAAAAATTTTTTATTACAGTTTTGTGGGTAAGTTACGACCGCTTTTAAAACTAAACTAACTGTATTTACGAAGTTAGTAAAGCTGGTTACCTGGGCCCGGCGGTCAAAGCTCTAGACGTTCCAGTGTATAAGTACTGGAAACGACAGTATTACCTTTTATAGGTTCAAGTCACTGCTCACAAGCGGAGTCTGTTAAAACATTTCGCTTCTAGTGTCGAACAATATTGAAAAAATATCTCGTTGATAGTCCTGTTAGGTTTGCTTCTTAAGCTGTGGGGCGTAGGTTCTATTACTACCTAGGAGGTGGTAATTGAACCCCTATGTTGAAAAAATGGGCCAAAAATTGTAAACGGTAAGTAAAAAAGGTTATAGGAATAAAAGATGGGAAATTTTATTCTCTACAATAATGGTCTCAATAATCTTTGTCCTAAAGTGCATAGTTTCCGAGATATCGGCCAATAACTTTTTTTCAAGATGGCGGTTGAAGCTCCATCTTTTTAGCAGCGATGCTAGCTCAGTGGTTAGCGCGGTCGGTTCGCATGCCGAAGGGCGTGGGTTCAAAATGAACTTGACCTGCCGGTGAAGGAAAATATCGTGAGGAAACCATAGCGTGGTGGTAGGGTACTTTGTAGTACTTAACTGGCTAGCTACCACCCTCAAATTGAAAATCTACCGCCAAGCATCTAACGATGTGTTCCGGCAGCCTCGCTTGAGAGCCAGTTCCATTTCAGGCTAGGTGTGTTTACCATCTTCGACCACACCGTCACTTAATATCACGTGAGCTGTGGACAAACACCTAGCCTGTCAGCCATAAAAAAAACCTGGATCTATCAGCATCTTGTGATTTTATGCTCAGAAAGTGTACATAAACTTAAAAAAAAAAAATGTTTCGGAAATTTTGTGCGCGGTTGACCAAAAAAACGGCTATTTTTACTAGCCTAGCTATCCGATAGAAATAAGAGATCCAATTGATAGGGAGAAATCCCGTATTAGCAAAACCACAATGTGTGAAAACCACTTCATTTAGCACAGTAATTTTAATATTGTTACGATGCTATTGATCTTTCATATGAACATTCGTCCAATGCACTGTAAACTGAAATAAGAGGCATCTGTACGCTGAAACCGTCTCATACGTTTAAATTACAGACGCATTTCGGATTGTTTCTAGATATAGCTTCAATAGATTACTTTAGAAGTACTTCCAGCGATCCAGCATTTCAAATTTATAGTAGCGACTGACCAGTGCATTTCAATGATATGATGAAAATATTTACAAAAAAAAAATTGGCTATCTGTTTTCCATAGTACAAACTTTGTTAAGTTAGAATAATTATAATTATGTATTAATAACTATATAGCTGAATGCTCGGATGTTCGTACCCGGTGTGGTAGCGTTTAACTTTTGCATCTACATAAACCTCATTCAAAGTATCATGAACATTTTAAAAAACCGCTTAATTGGACCGTTTTCAAATTATAAAATTACAACAAATACCATTTGCTTATAAATTTTTTACACATTTTTTTCGCGACACCTGTATGTAAGGAACTTTTTTTAATGTGAAAGTAATGTGACAAACGGAACACTCTTCTGATGGTAAGAGATAACGCATGCCAACCACAGCGACCATCACAGAGATACACAGAACTTTGAGTTACAAAACAAAGTAAGAGGCATCGCTGTTTTGGTGTTCATTACTTTGAGACATTGGATGGTTAGTCTCGACCGCATATAGAGTATATGACATCAACTTATTACCTGATATTATTTCTAAGTTGAAAAGTTTCTCGATTTTTCAATAAACTTAGATAATTGTAAAATCTCTCTATAATCTACTAAAAGACCTCGGACTGGCAAGAACATCTATAAATTTATTATTGCAAAGAGTATCTAAAGCAATGTTGGTAGAATCACATCAAATTTGGTCGAGCAGGGAAGGTGAGTGTTCATACGTATTTCAAGGGGCCCCTTAAATCTACACCTGAGTCGCAAGTCCTAGGCACACTGCGGGTTCTTGTCCCTGCAACGCAATCAATAAATAAATATGAAAAAGCTTTCGTCTCAATACCCATTATAATACTTTAAAAATGTAATAAAAAAATCCTTTAATAGACAATAATTAAAAAAGCGATATAACTTTGTCGTTTCATTAAGAAGTTTACACTATTAGTTATATTCAATAGCTAATGCGTAATATTTTAAAATTTTCTTTTTAGCCTCTAGGTTAAATGCATCAATTTGAATTATTACAAATAGTTACCGAGACTTTTGATTTTCTATTTTTTATTACAAATTGGCTTGCGTTTGACCTCTAATTAAATGCTTACAGCATTAAATTAGGCTTTTGTACACAATCTGCTAAATCGTACTAAGTTTTTTATCCACACGAATTGTGACTTATGTTTTAGAGTGAGTTTACACTTACAAGATTTTTGAGAATACTATACTTTATAGCTCAAAAACTATTAATTTATAAAATTATTATTTTGTTGTAGATGTATTATTTCAATGTCGTGTATAGACATTTATATCACATTTAAAATGATCCATAACATTTGTGTTCTAAGTGCTTTGTTATACATTAAAAATATACGAGTGAAAAATTGCGATTTTCACATTGCTAAGTCATGCAATTTGGATAATGCGTACATTTTAAAAGTAAACTTGGTGGTAGATCTCCTTAGCAGATGTCGTCTAGGAAAGTTCAACCGCAGTACCAAATATTCTGTCGCCAAACAGTAGTGTGTAAGCATCATGGTCTTCCGGTTTGAAGGTAGGTAGCGAAATTACAGGGCTGTTGAGACTAACCATCAAAAGTCTTAAAGTAATGAGCCCCAAAGCAGCGATGCCCTAGACTTTGTTTTGCTACTCAAAGTTCTGTGTATCGCTGCAATGGTCATGGACAGGCGTTATCTCTTACCATCAGAAGAACGTCTCATTGAAGGTATCTCATGTAACCTGACCTAATCTGGAATTAGCTGGAAAAATGTATATTTTTGTTGACATGTTTTTCTTTCCACTCAATTTTATAGAAAATATCAGTGTGATAGAAGTGGCGTACTAAAAATAAATTTACTTATAGTCTCAGACAAAATGACCTATTTCATTTTCTGTTTAATTTCGTGCCACCCATGAGTCATATGACGATTCAAGGTTTGGTCATTTATTTTCATTTTATTTATTTTTAAGTTTGAAGCCTTAATTACTTTTTAAATCGATCTTGTATTAATAACGAAGTGTTTGAAACTTAGCTTAAAAATAAAAATAATCACACCCTGTCCCAGAATATTTAAGGGTACGTTTGGGCTAAGCGTATACGCATTGACCTACCACTTTGTAAGGACAAGGGCACGGTGTACTCTCGATGCTACTGACTTTCTAGAGTACACGAGTTTTACTCTCGTCAACGTGTAATGTCTTGTAAATATCTAGTTATCTGCGATTGTTATACAATAGAATATTTTATTGGCCTTATGACATTTGTTACACTAGGCACGTCAAAGTTACAATTTCATTAGTAAAAATAAGTAAAATTAAAAAATTAAAAATAAAATACAAATGTGACTGCCTGATAATAAAAATAATGTCCAGTGAATAATAGAAATAATATCCAGTGGATAATATAAATGTTATACATAGCAGTCCTTGGGTGATCAAAGTGAAATAGACCAATAAATAAACATCGTATGACATTTCACAGCGCTATCTAGCCCCAAATTAAGCATAGCTTCTACTATCGGAACCAGATAACTGATAGAATACTTATATACCCTGTATTTGTAAATACATAATGTAGAACACCCAGACACTGGACAAACATTTATTGTCACATAAATGTTTGTCTTGGTGAGAATCGAACTCACGCCCTACAGCTCTTTAAGCAGGTATGCCACCAAATGAGCTAACATGACAGTCAAACTATTGTGCTTTTTGTTTTAACCTAGTGTAGCACAGTATACTAGATATTCTGCCTCCAAGCAATAGTGTGTAAACATTGCTGTGTTCCGGTTTGAAGGGTACTGCAGCTAGCGAAATTACAGGGCTGTTGAAACTAACCATCGAAAGTCTCAAAGTAATGAGCGCCAAAGCAGCGATGTGCTAGACTTTGTTTTACACTCTAAGTTCTATGTATCGCTGCAATGTTAATGGACTGGCGTTATCTCTTACCATCAGAAGAGTCTCGTTCGTCTTATTAATTTTACATTTTAAAAAAATATTTATAATAATATTGTTTTAATTTTTATATCAAATTTTCGTGTTTAATGCTTGTTTTGACAGATGGCGTTATAATTTCATGGAAATAAATATACTGGATCTCAATTCCAGCCAATATCCGAAAGGGTATATCCTTACTTTGAAGATCAATGTACGCAAACTACGCCCACACAGAGTAGCAGTGTTCTAACCAGTCGTTTTAAACAATCGAAACATGTTGGTGTAACGATGTCGCCGAGGGTCGAATGGCTCGTACGACTTGGAAATGAGTCTGGACTATTACTCGACGACTCTTATTACTTGTACTCGAGTCTAGACCGGCCGCGTGTTAGCGAGTTAGCTGATTGCTTTAACATTGAGGACTTTTGTACGGTTTTTAGCCTTTAAGTAGAAAGCTTAGAACCGACAATTGCTTTTTTACACGACTCCTCAAAAAAAGGGTTGTAATAAATAAATATCGTGTAAATTTCAACACGCCAATAATAATCGCATAATAGAATATAATAAAACTTTATTGTGCACCAAACATATACATTACAACATAAATCGAAACTGAGAAGTTAAAAAATCTATAACCCAATTGCGAATAAAATAGCTGTAATTAAAAGGAAAAAACGTTTTAAATCAATTAATGATTCTTAATTAAATTTAAACATATAACTTCAATATATTTTTGTAATCCCCCTTTAAAATCCTTTATTTTGATATCTTACTCGATAGGTTTGGGTAATTTTTTTATTAACTTATTATTATTCTGCGCAAAAAATCCGCCATTTTGTTTTTTTTAAACACCTTTCTAGGGACACTTGGATTTTTAAGACTAATATAATGATACCTTGTCGAAATCCATCCAGCTGTTTTGAAGATACGAGGTAATAAAGAAATTTACAAATAAACATACATAAAAGGTACGCGCAAAAAACATTACCCTTCCTTGGCAGTCGGATAAAAAGGAGATATAAAAAGAATAACAAAACAAAAACAATATCGACTAATATATAGTGCAACGGCGATTTATCACCTAGAGCGATTTCTTCCAAACAACCTTTGGAAGAATAAAAATAATAGCACTGGCAGTGAAAAAAATACAGAAAAAAATTTGAAAAAACCTGAGCGGAGAAGTATGATCTGTTTGCTATTTGTAAGAAATGACTTATTGCATTGTTTGCAGATATTGATCTGCAAACTCCGTGAACGTGACTAAACTTAGTCACCCATCTAGCCAGACTAACTTTAGTCCAGCGAAGTTGACACTTGACTAATGGCAGAACTAGTCCAATTGAAACAATATACAGAGGTGAGACAAAATTAGCTTTTGTGAAAGTTTGAACAAATTGAAAATGTTCTGGAATAGAATTATTGTTGGAAATGCCTTGAAACAATATTGAATTTGAATTGTGGTTGGAGAAAATTAGATAACTAATCGTTTTAGTTGCAATATATTTTAGTTTAAAAAGGTGTTTGAAAAATCTGAACATTTGTGTAAAATAAACCGAAAGTGCGATTTATATTGTGTTTCATAAATTCGCATCAGCTAAAATAGTGTTTGCCATTATTATGACTTATAAAACTGACATACTTGTTATATGGAATCGACTAAATGAAGCAAACAAACAACGCAAAAAAAAATTTGTAAATATTGAATTGCAAAACAATATCTTAAGAACGGTCAATCAATTGACTAACAAATTGAACAATAAAAAACGTAACAACAATTTTATAAGAGTTAAAACATTGTACATAAAACAACATAAGAGAAGTAAGTATACACAAACTCAGAACCATTTATGGTCTCCAATTGAATCAACCACCTTCCCAGGCTTTCATAACTCGGATTGAAGCACATCAAACGAGTATATATGCCTTTGAATTCTCCTACTTCGTGAATTAATGTTCTTAGAAATTGAGATGTAACAAAGAAACCATTCAACTTGATTGGAAGGTGTCAACAGCCAAAATAATGTGACGGTTTTGTAAGTAAAATTAATTTGTACCTGTGATGATTAGTTAAGTACCAGGAGCCGTACCATTAGCTCATATTATCGTTCAAACTCATATAACCAAATAAAGCTTCTCGAACACACTATTTGGTCTTTGGCGGCAGATTTTCAACTGCCTTTACAGGCAACTCAAGGTCATTGTTGGGATTTGAACACACGCCTTTCGGCATGTGAACCGACCACCCTAACCACTGAGCTATCATCGCTATAAATCAAACTACAAATTGGCAAAAAACTCGATCGCTTATATGCCTGGTGCACCTGGTAAACCACTTGTGCTGTGTTGTCAAAGGATTTCAGTCAGGTCGGCTAAAATGGACAAAAGTAAATTACAAATTAAGCAATATCATAATAGAAACATTGCATATTCCTTGCAAAACTGTTTACCTACCACTTCCGGTGTTCAAGGGTTGCCAGTAACCGACAGAAATTACCGTTTAATGTCATTAACTGGCAACCCAAACGGGACAACAATTAATTTTGGGCCAGGAAATGAGGCGGGGTCTGGCAATTGTGTGTTAAAAATTAAGGAGGAGCTTTAAATAATAAAACATATTTTATTGAAAGACTTGTTTGCAGACTATTTGCATATTTCTAATATTTTTTTGTAACTCAAGTTTTCTAACTTTATTTCAGATGGTTATACGACTTAAATATTCAAGAGTTATATTTTTTGATCCGTAGATAAAGTAAAGAAACCGACATAGCCCAGCGGATTTACAAGTTGAAGTGGCAGTGGGCAGAGCACATAGTACGCAGAACTGATGGCCCATGGGGCTGCAAAGTTCTGGAGTGAATGGAACAAGCTTTGTTTAGTTTGGAGCCAGATGGCGCTGTGTGTAAATGTACTATGATATTATTTATTTAATGTAATATTTTTTTGGAAGTCAATTTTAACTTACTTCTAAATGTCGTACCGAAATGAAACTTTGTATGTGTATGTAGTTTGGATGATAATATTATAATTTAGTGTCTTAGAGCTGATCTTATGATGGAACCAGGGGGTGGATAGTGAAACTCTTCAATAGTTGCTAGTAAGTCTCTCGAGTGTGGGGACACTTTTGTTTTGATGGTGCCAATATATTGCACTTGGTGTTGAGGGTCTTATGATGGAGTCAGACGGTGGATAGTGGAACTCTTCATTAGGTAGATAGTAGAAAACCACTCTAGTTTGGTACCAAGGATTCGTTTTAATAAGTTCAATATAATGCAGTCTTCTACTTTAGCTCGATTTGCTGTATAAGCGTGTTTTTCAAACTATAATTTATTATTTATTTTTTATTTGACTTCTTTCTGCACTGACATAGATTTGTGTTAGCAAAATGGTCAAAGATAAACAAATTTATATCGTAGTAAGCGAAAAAGTTTTAGGATTAGTCTGCTGCGCGTATTTTTACAATATCACACACAAAGTTAGATCTATATCTATGATAAAAGTACGAATGAATTTGAATGCCTGGGCAGAATTCAATTTTAAATCTGTGCAGTTTTATTACGTCGTTTTTAGAATTTGCTTTTTGCACAAATTTTGTTTCTCGCTGGAACTATGTAGCCATGATTATTGGACACTAGGCCAGCATTTTCAGAAAATTATTTTACTAAAACACATGTAACTTATATGTATATAACTGCGATTATACATATATACTTTAATGCGCTTCCTGCCGCTAACACATAAGTCAGTATATGCTGATTTATAGTATTTGCCGTATGTACATAATTATATTTTAAATAAATTCACGTTCTCGTTCTGTATATTGTTACACCGCCAAACGTCTTTTATATCCATCTAAAATTTGCCTGGAAGAAATCGCTCTAGGCGATAAGGATGCCGTTGTATTACCGCCAATTAATAATAATTATGTATATCTTTATTATTCACACCGATTACAGACAATTACATATTTATACTAGTGGAACAAATCTAAGAGCGATCACTTCTGGGCTACTTAACTTAATTATTTTTGTTGTGTTTTTAAAGATATGTATGTTTTATATCGATATATAATTGAGTTATATTCTGTTGTATAATTATTTTTATCAGCGGGGCTTAATCGCGCACAAAATACTACTAAATCAGTTTTATTTATTCACCTCGATGTTTCTGCCATGGTCATCAGCAACTCGTGACCACGGCTATTGCGACATGACCGGAACGTCAAATAAATAAACTTAACTAATTTCATAGTATTTTGTGCGCGATTATAACCCGGTAATAAACATAATTATCTGTTCACGTCATATACATAAGTTAAAAAAATCATACTCTACTAAATGTTTGTTACATTCATTAATTTATCTACGGCACGTATCAATTGAGAAGAAGCGATGTCATTGTAACAGATTTCTGTGCTATCAATTAACTGGCACTCCCGATCGATATACTCTCACGTTGAATCTTCTTACTGATTTTCCCTACACGCATGTAGTAAGAGCGCTTCTTAAGTTGGAATGTTAAAACATAGCATATTTAGCGATTCGTAACGATGATACTTAACGTTCATAAGTGCCTTACCAGGGCCTAAACTGAATAAGTTACTTTTTGATTTTGATTTTGTGGTCACATAAATGTTGGTGGGAATCGAACCCACGCCCTATATAACCCGATATAACTAGAAAAATATGTCACACAAGTAAACGAAATTGCGTATTTTACTTTCCTGTGACTTTTCAGTTGTGTTTATGGTCACTGGAATAGTCCTAACGAACTACATACCTTCCCTAATGAAACAATGTAACCTAGCCGTGTTTAGGCTTACTGGAATAAAGATTTTTTTTGGTACTTGTCGAGCACTACTGTAGGTCGTATTCTTCAATTGTAGGCCCTCGTTGTTGTCTATACTTATTTATATAATATCCACTACCACAGCATATATAAGGCCATCGGCATATTAAATCTGACACTGCCTATAAAAACTTACTTATGGTCTTGTCAGGTTAGCTAGATGTTTGACCACAGCTCAAATACACCTAGCCTGGAATGGAAGGCTCTCAAGTGAGGCTGCCGAAATACACTGTTAAATGCTCGGCGGCAGATTTTCAACTTGAAATAAGAAGCTGAATACTAGAAAGTACTCTACCTCCACGCTATGGTTTCCTTGCGATGTTTTCCATCACTGACAGCTCAAGCTTTGTTTGGGGTTGAACACGCCCTTCGGCATGCGAACCGATCGCGCTAACCACTGAGCTATCATCGCTACATAATAAATCGTCGAACGTACCGTTTTTTATACTTCGTTTGAAATATACCCTGGACGGCGCGTCACTTATTTTCTTTTCACGTGGTATTCAGCATCTTGAAAACTAAAACCATCTTCTTTCTGGTTTCGTCCTTACTGTAATTCTGCAGCGTTAACTCTCGAACCCATCAGCCGTCTAAATTAAGGTTACCGGGAATCAGCACACTATTTACCTACCAATATCTATCACCAGATAATACGATATCGTCTCCTGAGATTCTGAGAAATCAGACGGTTTACTTACTAGTTCGTTGTTTTAGTTTGACAAAGTGCAACTTAATTCATTTAGACAGCTGAAATAAATTGATATTACGGTGTCTGTGGTGGGTCTATAGCATATATGGGCAACAAACGGCCCGCGGGCCGATTTCGGCCCGCCTCGGCATTTGACTCGGCCCGCGAGACATTTTGAAATTTCGCGCGAAGAAAAATACGAACAACTGAGAGAGTTCGCGAGAAGAATTGTTTGCGTTTTTGGAAGTACATATAAATGCGAACAATTTTTCTCGATGATGAAGACTAATAAATCGAAATGCCGTAAGAGAGTCACAGATGAAAATCTGAAAAACTCGTTACGCCTCTATACAAGTGGATTTTGAACAAACTTATTTCTGAAGTTCAAACACAAATATCACATTAACCGTTACACGTAAATTTACTCCACCAATAACCTAATAAAATAAGGCTTTTTTATTTTGTGTTATGGCTCGCGACTGCTTTAATATAGTAAGTTTGGCACGCAACTAGCCAAAGGTTGCCCATACCTGGTCTATAGTGTTGCAGAGACGGAAACCCGTGCAGTGCATAGTACTTACCACTCAGGGGTATATCTAAAAATTTTGTTCAATACGCATCATCACTGACCTCATAGTATATACATATATGTATGTTATATGTATTTCATGTCTGCCGTGGTGGTGCCGGCGTAAGAATAGTACCCCACCCTCCCTACCCGTGGTTGCCGTAAAAGTCGGCTAAGGGATGTAATCCGGAAGATGGGCAGCAGCGTCTTTCTTGAACAATCACACCTAACTGCGCTCGCCAACCCGCTTGCCAAGCGTGGCGAGTATTGGCAAAACCCCCTCAGGAGGAGGCCTATGTCCAGCAGTGGACGTCCTATGGCTGATGATGTGTGATGATGTGACTTTCGTTTGAAGCTATCACATTGCAGCCAACTTGACAAAACAACTTTTTCAATTACAAACAAACATGACTATAGATTTACAAAAATACAAGTTTCCAATACTTATCAACGTTCTGCATACTAAAAGGTCGGATCACAGGCACAAAGGAAATGTTCGCCCAAACGAGATAAACATGCAAGAGTGAACTGAACGAATGAACAAAATATTTCAACATCTTGCAATCAATAGATGAAACTTCAAATTCTATGAGAACTTGCTATCGAACGCATCCCGTTAGTTCATTGTACGTTTGTTTATAGTTTTGAAGGTGCTATTAACTTCGCCTCAAACTTTAAATTTGTTGATAGCTGCTGTAAATTTTTCAAGAAAACATAATCGTCGTCTTTGACCTTAATTTTTTTTTAAAATGACGAATGTCAATGTCTCGTAGTTTTAGGTATGGAATCGGCTAATGTAAAAGCAATGTAAAGAAGAAAACTTGGTTCTTGAAGCTAAAAAAAAATACATTACAAATATTACAATACGTTATCTAAACTCCTAGATCAGAGACGAAATAACCTATTGACTGACGATATATGTACGCCTACACGCCAAACATAAACTTGGTACAGGTTTTGCTCTCCAAGCAACTCCGCACAATTTAAGGCAAACTCATACAGTTCGCCATTTTTATCTATGGCCTCTATAAACTTATATTTAGATACATGTATTATTTTTAATTATTACATATTGTTGGATATTTAATATATATTTTACAGCCAGGATCTGTCTCTATACGACAAAATAATTTGTGGCTATAAAAAAAATATCCTACACCGTGAAAGTTCGAACATCACCAATATTGATACAGTAAATTCAGTACTCGATTTAAGTTCCAAATAATTCAAAAAATATGTGGTTATTACTTAACCTAATTATTCTGAGCAAACACAAAAATACGGACATTCAAATCACGCACTAAAATGACATGGTAGTCGCGCGCGGTAACTTATAATTAGATAACAGTTATTACACAGTCTACGTACGGTAGTTATGTCTTGCGCTAGCTTGGTGTGTAAGGCTGCACGCTGTCTATTGTCCATACATTCAAGTCTTGGGACTAAGAACTAAGAAAAACTTTAATCACGGTTTTCTTAGTTCTTTTTTGTATTTGTTTTGATTTTATTTTTTATACGTTTCATATGATCACTAACTAACATGTCTTTGAATATTGCTAATGTTCAAACTGTCAGCCCGTATATCATTCAAAAATTTATATTTTCGTTATTAATAAAAACATATTTTTTTTTCGACTTTGAACTTTACAATGACAACTGGCATTTCATTCGTTACCACTTAGATACAGTTGCCAAGCCAGATGAAATAGACAAAAGCAAATTGACTTAAAACAATTCTATTTAGAAGTATCGAAATTCTAAATTGTTTAAAATATTTTGTGTATTTGAAAGCTTTTTTGTGCTTTGTGTCATTGATCCGAGAATGAAAACAAATTCATAGATAATAAGAATAACTATTTCTTAAATGTTGTTGGTAAACTGAAATGATACAAGAATACAGGTTTAGAATCAGAATCATTTATCAGCCTTACATAACTACGATAGTTATAAGTCAATATAACAATAAATAGCGTCTTCAGCTAAGTTATCAAACCAAATAATATTTTCGCTAAAGGAAATTGAAAATAAGTAGCAGGTTCACTGTGTTTCAATATACAAAGATGAGTTTTCCGAGATATTCATTGACATAATAATATATTCATTTAAATAGTAAAATGGATTGCTTTCAAAGAAATGTTTTAGTGTCTATTTAAATGTTTTAAAATTCAATTCGGTAAAACAAAGAGGTAATTTATTGTACATTAGTATTTTGCCATGACGGCCCTGTTTTTTAACTTTAACTGACCTTGTCCGTGGGATAATTTCAAGTGTTTTTTTAATACTAAATATGTTTGCGTTTGACCACGCCCTGCCTGATATTAAGCGTAGTCTAAGATGAAGCAAGCTTCTGTTAGCACTTTTGATAGAAACTCTGCTTTCTGAGTTGTAGGGCATGGGTTCGATTCTCACCCAGGACAACTATGCTTGTTCTGTGTCTGAGGTATAATATGCATTTACATGGAAAGTTTGACTTATAAGTTTTATATCAATTGGATAACTGCTGTTTCCATTGTACAAGCTTTGCTTATAAAAAATGTTCTCAATTATATATTAATTACACGACTACCCATAAAAGGAGTGTAATGTTTTCAGGGTTCATGTATGTATGTAGGTTTCTTTATTGCACTATAAATTTAAAATGCCTGAACAGATTTGGATGTATGGGTTATTGTTAGAATTACATCATCCCAAATGACACTGGCTGGCTGGCCATTTGTGATTTTTTTATTGTGCTTATACACATCTCCGTAATACATTAATTTTAACTTAATTATTAGTTAAAACACAATTGCTTACAAATAAAGAAATATCGTAAGACATTTCATTTTGTTTAACACCCCGACACAAAACAAACATATATCATCACAAAAATTTTTGTCCAGGTGGGAATCAAACCCACACCCTACTGCTCTTGAAGTATTTCTACCAAACGAGCTAACAAGTCAATGAAGGTAATGAAGCATTACTAATTTTTAACACAAACAATCATCTATAACTCCGCTCAATCATTTAATTTTAATCTAAACGACAAATTTGAGTTCATGAATATTGTATCAACTTTGATCTTTTATCTTAAACTTGTTTGCGATCTTGCAGTCGCTCCGTGGAAGTAACTGGATAATTCTGTTTACTCTTCTCTCTATTGTAATTAAATGAATTTTTATTGACATCATCAAAATTTTGGGTAATATTGATAATGCCTGCTGAATTTCAATCGATTCCAGATATTTGATTATTGCCTGCTGTGTTCGGGAATAAAAAATATTTGGAAATATTTTCGTTCTTTGTTGCCTTTTGAAAAGTTATCTTAAAATGGGCATTTGGTCATTTACGAGTTTAGAGGTAAAACTGTTTGTATTGATGAAAGCTCAGCAGTTAGCGTGCCCGGATCACACGCCGAAGCCCATGGGTTCAATCCCCAATAATGAGCTTGAGCTGCCAGTGAAGGAAAACATCGTGAGGAAGCCATAGCTTGGTGGTAGGGTACTTTATAGTACTCGAATGGCTAGCTACCACCCAAGTTTCAAGTTGAAAATCTGTCGCCAAGCAACTAACAGCGTGTTCCGATAGTCTCACTCAATTTATATTGAGAGCCAGTTCCATTCCAGGCTAGGTGTGTTTACAATTTTCGACCACACCGTCACTTAACATCAGACGAGCTGTGGTCAAACAACTAGCCTGTCATCAAATGACATAAGCTGTTGATGATCACATTAGTCCACTGTAGGTGATAGACCTCGGATGGATCCTATGACATTTTCTGCCAGTAGTATCAGCTGACATATCGTCACTCTATCGCATTTCAGACCGTTTTACACAATATTGCAACTCAAGATCTGCTTTAGTTATATAACTAGTTTGTACTCTAATCTAAGTATAAGTAATAGTATATTACTCACAACGGGAATGGTCCGCAAGTTCAAAGTCGCTCAACGAGCTATGGAAAGAGCTATGCTGGCATTTCTCTGATAAAACGTATCCGAAACGAAGAAATTCGCCAGAGAACTAAAGTCACAGACACAGCTCAGCGTATTAGCAAGCTGAAGTGGCAATGGGCTGGACATATCTGTCAAAGAACAGATAACCGATAACATGTTTTAGAGTGGAGACCGCGAATTGGCAAACGTAGTGTAGGACGCCCTGAAATTCGATGGAGTAACGATATATGACAGCTAGCGGTGGATGGAAACGAAAAGGCGAAGATCTGGACTTCGATGATGATGCACAGTAGATACACAGTAGATGTGATGGTGATGCGTTGCACAGTATTGATTCTCTTAAAAAAGCTAAAAATATATCAAAGTGAGTAATCATTCTGCAATAAAGAACCGTCGTAAATAAGAAAAGACCAGTCGGGGTGGGGGGCAGTTAAAAACACATTCAAGATAAATATGAATAGTAAAACGCCCCAGATAAACTTTATACGGAAGAAGCCGTAACGGAATAATGTATGGATTGGTTATTTTTGCAAAACTTGGTTAGGTTTATTTTCTTACGAAGATAAACTTCTGATTGAGTTTATTTACAAAAAAAACTAATCATAAAAAATTTGTAAGGTTTTGAAAACCATAATTTTTTTGTATTAATAACAATTAACGGTTTCAAGGTTGAAGATTCGGTAGTCTAGTTGTGAGAACGTCCGGCTTCCAATCTGAAGGTTCTGGATTCGAATCTCACGGAAAAAAAGTTCTCAAAGATGTGCGAAGTCTACCAACTCGCACTTGGCCGGCGTGGTGAGCTATGGCCTTAATATTCTCACAATGAGTAGGGACCCACGTAACACAAAGTAATAAGACAAATAAGACACTCTCCTGATGGTAAGAGATTACGCTTATCCATAATAATTGCAACAATACACAGAACTTTAAGTAATACAAGTAAAATTTTAACAAAAAAAACCGACGTCATATAGTTTTCTCATGGATGCCATTGTCAAAACTAGACCAAATTGAAAAGCACCGGCTTTCAAATAAAAAAAGAATCATCAAAATCGGTTCACCCAGTCGAAAGTTCTGAGGTAACAAACATTTTAAAAAAACCAGTCGAATTGAGTACCTCCTCCTTGTTTGAAGTTAAAAACAAAGTCCAGGGCATCGCTGGCTTGGCGCTCATTACTTGCAGACATTCGATGGTTAGTCTTAACAGTACTGTAATTTCGCTAGCTGCAGTACCCTTCAAACCGGAACATAGTAATGTTTACACACTACTGCTTGGCCGCAGAATATCTGGCACTGCGATAGTATCCACCTAAGAGAACTTATGCTAGGACTTACTGGCTTCTGGGGATCTTATCTACTTTTTTTATTCCGCGAAAACGAGACAAGTTGCAATATGACGGAAAGGTAATTTTATCCCTAACACGTGTTAGGCTTCCGTGTTTATATACTTACTAGCAACCCGCCCCGGCTTTGCACTGGTAGAGCATATCATGCCTACATGTTTTGTACATATACATGTCATATGGCTGATATGTAATATAGGATAAAAGAGGAATATCCCACCATGAACAGTTTTGTTATATCTTAAAGTGATTAGGCAGCGTTTTCGATGAAAGCTCCCAGGTGGCTTGATTTTTCCGACACTTCCAACAATTATCATCATATTTCAACCAACATACACAAAACCTTGACCAATTATATACCTAAACCTTCCCCATGAATCACTCTATCTATTGGTGAAACCCATTCGAATCATTCAATAAGCTTAAAAATAATGGTAATCATAGATTTAGCCCGATTTAAACTAAACTAATAACAGTTAAGCTTTATAACGTTATATACGCACAAAATTGACTAAAATTTGAGTTGAATACGATTTAGTGCTGCCAATGAAAGCAAATCAGTAGCTACATATAAAGCCGTTCGCACACAAAGCGACGAAAATAACTATGGATAATTATACAAAAAGTTTGAGTTTCGTATCAAAATTCTACAAAAATGTAAATTAACTTATCTTCTTACTTCTTCGTTCAATTTAAATATATCGGAGAGTAACTGTGTATTAACCAATATTAAACAAAAAACAAAAGGGACAACCCTAAACGACTTTATTCCCAATGAGAACATAGCATGTAACGTGGCCCTCGTGGTTGAATTCGCGTGGACTTGTAATAATTATGCCACGTCTAATTGAAAAACGTGAAGAGTGTATTTATACAGGTAGGTTTTATAGCCATGATAGCTCAGTGCTTAGCGCGGTCGGTTCAGACGCCAAAGGGTATGAATTCAAACCCCACCAATTAACTTGAACTGCCGATACAGGAAAACATCGTGAGGAAACCATAGCATGGTGGTAGAATACTTTTTAGTACCCGGCTAGCTAGCTGTAAATCTGTAGAGAAGTACCTAATGGTGTGTTCCGGTAGCCGCGCTAGAGAGCTAGTTCTATTCCAGACCAGGTATGTTTACCCTCACTTAACATCAGGTGAGCTGTGGTCAGACAGCTAGCCTGTCAACCATAAAAAGAAAAGAAAAAATTGGTATGGAAGAAAACTATACCTAATCTGGTTCCTGTAATACAAGGTACAAGATTGCCTAAATCCAATATTTAAATATTATTATCTTTAAACCCTCAATTCACGCAGTGTTGCCTAACATCTCATGAATTAAAAACACTGGACAATTCATATTAGAGTGCGGTGTAAACAGCACACGGTGCGAACCACCCCTGGATCCTTTATGTACGAACGTCTTAAATCTACGAAAACATACATCGAGAAAATGTGAGCGTTGAACATTTAATACGCCTAAAGGCGTCACTTTGTCTGTTTGTACAGAGATAATAACGAGCTTAATGAAATCTTAGGTAACAAATTATTAAGACCTTTGACCTTTCGTCGAAACTTCTAGCTACATAGAGGTACTTATTTATGTTTTTGAAACTGATTAAACAAAATTTTATTTACATATTTACTTTTTTTATCTTTTTAATGATTTTTTTTAATTAACGGCTATTTCAGATCATTTTGTGTGTTTTAACCAACTTCAAAAAAGAGGGTTCTCAATTCACTTGTATGTTTTTTTGTTACCTCAGAACTGCGTCAATTATAGTCCGATCAGATTATTTTTAAAATTTAAAAGTATAAATTATACTTTCCGATTTGTCCCATAGAAATTACATCAAAATCCCAAAATAGCTAGAAAAAATACGTTATCCAAGTAAGTTTAACACGGATTCTAAAAACGTAAATATATTTATTATCTAATTTAGTTATTTAAATTAAATTCAATGAACTTTTGGCACAATTGCTGTTGACGAGGGCTAAGCTTTAATTCAATGAACTGTGGCAAAATACTCATACTTGCAATTTCATTGTGACTTAGCAACAATAGGTCTTATCCCCCATTTAGAATTTAAGTTCCCCACGTGAGGACGAAATTCAGTAGGAACCTGGATCCCGCAAATGATCACCAAGAACGCTTTTAAAATTATGATTTTGTATAAATAAAAAAATCGTGTAATTTCTGTCTGTAGTCTGAATAGATTTATTAAGATCTGCTGATTATGATGATATTGTAGTTTTGAGTCGGGACATCATTTTAGCCATTTTAGGTTATTTTTAAATAAAATATTTTTATTTTGGAATAAATACCGGTTATTGTAAGATAGCAGGAAACTTGCGAACTTTAATAACTATTGTAAAGAACGCCAGTTGTTTTAATTTAAATAGTTGCAAGGTTGACGACTATAATTTAAAGTTTTTACTGTAAAAATAAAAAATAAAATAACACCTTTTTTTGGTTTACATGCTAGCCACATCTCATTTGATGTTAAGTGAAGCAGTGGGCGTAAGAATAGTACCGCACCCGCTCTACCCGTGGTTGCCGTAAGAGTCGGCTAAGGGATGTAATCCGGAAGATGGGCAGCAGCGTCTTCCTTTTACAATCACACCTAACTGTGCTCGCCAACCCGCCTGCCAAGCGTGGCGAGTATTGTCAAAACCCCCCAGGGACGACCTATGGCTATAGGTAGTGTGTTACGCTTGAAGTACACTAGTGCAAATCAAATTGCAACAATTATCTGAATTTATCTGCGGTATCTATCTCTTTTTACATATAATATCATTAACACAAGTATACGATGACTTGACATAAGCCTACTTACAACACCGTTTCCCAAATAGCTCCTAGACTCGGCTATCTTTACACCTAGATCTATCAAGCAACCACCACCTACACTCGTTAGCGTAAGTGACTTGAAACTTAACACTGACAATATTATAAGAGTAAAAACAAAATAAATAAATAAAAACAACAAAAACGAACAAAAGAAGAGTGGTTAAGCTTACAATAGGTAATTCGTTGCGAGGTATACAGAATTATTAACTTTACGTTAATTTGCGAACTGAACAAAAATAAAACGTTTTATTCTATGTGTAAAAATGTTCCAAAAAAAATTAAAGACTTTTTCATATTAAAAAAATCTCGTCTAAAAGATGCGAAGTAATAAACTAGTCCAGTCTATCTAAATTGATGCTTAATGTAATTGACACTCTGCAGACTGCTCTAGAAATGAAGGCCTATTTTTAATTAAAAATCAAGAATGTCTCGGTTCAAATAAGATGTCTTATCTCAACAATGCGAAGTCAAAAATTAAACTTTTCGTTACTTCATTAACAAAATTTGATAAGAAAAAAGAAGCATTTTTTGTGTTTTCAATGACTATTATGAAAATCACTAATTAAAATGGAATTGAATTAATTTAATTTGTTTACATAACTTTTAATTATTATCAGGCCTTTGCCGAATGGCAAACATCTGCAAAACACAAATAAAAAGCAACCTTATAAATCTTATTCTAGTAGAATAAGATTTAATATTTTATGCTGTACAAAATCTGAATAAAAAGCTATCTTATTATTAGTAACTTACAGCCCCGGACCTAACTTAACATCACTTAACATCAGGTGAGCTGTGGTCAAACAAAGAGCCTGTAAAAAAACCTACGACTTTTCCTACCCGGGGCAAAAACTTCATCATAGTGGCGCCCTCTCCTCTAGCGTTTCACAGAAATTATTTGTATTACAACCAATTTTATTTAGCTACTCAGTATTTTCAAGGTCAGCGTAAATGGGTTTCTTCTAAGTGCATCATCTTCGCTGACCATCAGACGAATTGGTGGCTAAACGCTTTAAAAAGTGGGATTTTATTAAATCAAACATGAATATGGCGCCCTGCGATATTGTCGCTCGAGGCAGAAACTCCGGCATGTCTTAGAACCGGAGCTGCGTGTAGCCCCTAGTTCTAGATGCGATGCGATGATGCGATGCTTGAAACAAGCTTTCTTTTAAAACATATTAGGTACCTGTATTATGATTTTGGCGCCCCCTAAAGTTGCGGCCCGGGATAGGAAGCCCGGTTATCACATCCCCCAATACATATAACCAATATTATATTATACCCACACTGCTATTAAGTTTTTTACCTTGTAAAATAAAATAAACAAAACATTTTAAATATTTCCTCAAACAGTAATAGCAACGGAAAAGCCTATTATTTAAATGTTTTTTTTTTTTACAATTAATGTTCTTTTTTTGGTCATAATCTAGGACTATATCTATGAAATTTGAATTTTTGTTTTGCCAATACTCGCCACGCTTGGCAGGCGGGTTGGCGAGCGCGGTTAGGTGTGATTGTTCAAGGAAGACGCTGCTTCCCATCTTCCGGATTACATCCCTTAGCCGACTCTTACTGCAACCACGGGCAGAGAGGGTGGGGTACTATTCTTACTCCGGCACCACCACGATTCGACCACAACAAACAATAAACAAGAACAACATGAAAATCAGTTTAAGCACTACTAGTCGAATCGGTGGTCAATCTGATCATCACACGGGATGCTGCTCACAGAAACTCACAAGACATTTCGAATGACGGCCCACTTATCGCAAAAATTATCATAATCTGGGCGCTGCTTAAGAAATATACATTCACATGACCAATAACCCACCACTAATAAACAATAATGACCAAAAAATCTAACACAAATTGTACCGTAAGCATAAATAATGAAAATTCTCGTAAAGTGTCATTGAAACTAAAAAATAACTAGATTACAATACTTACGGACAAATATATTGGACATCAGTGTGGCGGGAAGACAGAACACGATCACTAGGATGTCAGCGACCGCCAGGTTCACGATAAAGAAGTTGGTGACAGTCCTCATCCTCGGCGAGCGGTACACCACGGCTATCACAAAACAGTTCCCCACCAAACCCACCAGGAACACCAGGAGGTACGCAGCGCAGTACACGGCAGTCATCGCACCGCCGTGGCGGTACATATACTCGTCACTGATCACGTCAAAGTCAGATCTATTGTCACTTATATTAATGTTCATTTTGTGATGACGATCGATCGACTCCATGTGCGTCGACAGCGGCTCCAGGTCGGGTAGCACGCTGTTCTCGGGCACGAATTTAGTGTTCATCACTTCTAATATAGAGTTTGATAGAACGTCCACAACGTTGTTATGTTTGTGGTTCTCGCGTAAGTGCGAGTGGTTGTGGTGGCGCCAATGGTGCCGCGGGTTCGGGTTCGACGTTGAAAAGTTCAGGTGATCCATTTTAAATTCCATATCCTTCAACGTAAGTCTCAATGGTGCCATTTCAAAACATATTTTTACACACAAAACTGTCTACTATTTGTTAATAATCCACACGTAAGATACATATCACACACATCAAAATTTATAAACGAAAAGTTTTAACTAAGTGTTCCATTAGAAAAGTATGAAAAGTTCCGTAGAGGTCCGTAGCGCGATTCGTAGCGGGTGGTGTGCGTTGATCTCGGCGTCGTAGCGCCGTCTGCCGTAGCCACCGCTAGTGGCTACGAGCCTCGTAGGCCCGTCGTTTCGACGCATGTGCATTTTGCCAAGTGACTAAACTAACCATTACGTGCACTTCCTGTGAACCTTACGCGGTACGCCTAAATGCTATTTTCATTGGTCCGTTATTTGTATAGGAAATTGGAAGGTCGTTTAAACGCAACGGGGATGCAAAATGGTTAGCATTTCATGCATTATATCAGACGAGCGCTTATGGCATTCCAATGTTGATTCAAACACTATCTGGACCAAAATTTAGGTATGATTCTACTTATTTAATAGGTTTATAGCTTGTTTTAATAGGTTTATAATAGAATTATTTAAATTAACCTTCGATTGATTTCAAATGTATTTTCGGTTTTATATTGTATCAAGTACAATTAGGTAGTCATCATTTGAATACAGTTGGATCGTTTTAGATTATTTTTTTCTACGAAATATTTTTTGCATAAACTTTTTAGGGAAAGAAAAATTTGAAAACTTGCTTGCAAAGTTACAAAATTTGAAAAACAGAGCGAATGTGACACGTCACAAATCCTGTGAACAAATTATGTTTTTTTAAGAGTAAAATAATCAAAAATGTTTTGAAATTAGGACTGAACGACTGCCGAATCAACTAATAGGGAACAAATATATTTTATTATTATAGTTCTCTGATATTCTTACAAGGTTATTCTTGTTCTCTGAGATATTCTTTTTAATACAAGCGACGCTTAATAATGTAAAGGATGAGTTTTTCATTTTTATTTTAGCAAATTTCGTTGTCAATAAATGTATTTTCATTATTAACCGAGTTCAAAAAGGAGGAGGTTCTCAACTTAATTGGTATATTTTTTTAAACATTTATTTCGTCTACAAGTATAAGAGACCAATCATCGAGTAGTCGATAGCTCAGTTAGCGCAGTTCCCATGCCGAAGGGTGTGGATTCAAACCCCAACAATGAGCTTGATTTACTGGTAAAGGAAAACACCGTGAGAAAATCATAGCATGGTGGTAAGGTACTTTTTAGTACTCAGCTGGCTAGCCACCACCGTCACGTTGAAAATTTGTCGCCAAGCTCACTTGAGAGCCAGTTCCATTCCTGGCCTGGATGTGTTTACCACTTTCGAGCACTCTGTCATTTAACATCAGATGAGCTATGGTCAAACACCTTGCATGTTAACCATAAAAAAAATGTGATTTTATTTTTATAATTCACAAATTCAAAGAGTCCTATATCATTACTGCCTGGTTAGCTACTTTGGTAGTAGCTATACTTCAGGCTGTACGGCGTGAATTCGATTCCCAATTAGGAAAAACATCTACGTGACGAACATGCTTGTACTTTGTCTTATGAATTATTTAATTAAAAGAAAAAAACTCTTTAAAGAAAATAAAGTATTATTATATTACATATTTAAAAAAACACAATATCTGGTTCCCATAATACAAGTTTTCCTTTAGTTTGCGGCAAGATAGCGCTGCGTAAACTGTCTGATATATGTATTTATTACAATAATTCACAAACTCATAAAATTAAATCTAGTTTGCTTCTAATTAAAAGACTACTTATTATTATCTAACCTAACCTAATTTTTATCTATTTTCGTCCCTAATCTAAATAAATATTCAATCAATGACCAAGCATACAGTATGACCTAGCAGTAAACAATGTGATTAAGCAGCATACAGTTCGAACGAATAGTAAGGATGTGTCCTTTCAATCAATCGTGGTCCACGAAACTAGTGCTATATAATGTTATTGCTAGTTTCATGAATCGGCTTCTTCTAGACAAGCGTGCTACATCCAAGATCGTATATTCTCTTGATAACAGACGAGATGGTGGTGAGCCTGTTGTTTTTGTATATTCATTTGAAGAGGGATATTTTGGGAGAAGACTATTAGACTATAGGTTTTGTTTTTATTTATTATATTTGTTTTTGCTATGTATTGTTGGTAAATTGTTTTTTTTTTTTTTTTAATCTGTATTTTTCTTTCTCTCCGAAAGACCAGAGCTGGGCATACCACTTAGTATGCCCAGCATTATGCTGAGGTGAGCCCCTATTTTGTAACTGCCTCTTATTTATATCTGTTTGTTTGGTTTTGTCTTCATCATCATCATCATCATCATCATCATCTCAGCCGTAGAACGTCCCATTGACTTCCATAAAGACCGGTTGGAAGCGTCTCGCATCCAGCGCGTTCCTGCGGTCTTTATGAGATCGTCTGTCCACCTTGTGGGTGGACGTCCTACGCTGCGCCTGCCGGTCCGTGGTCTCCACTCCAGAACTTTGCAGCCCCGTCGGTCATCAGTTCTGCGTGCTATGTGCCCTGCCCATTGCCACTTCAACTTGCTAATCCGTTGGGCTATGTCGATAACTTTGATTCATCTACGGATCTCCTCATTTCTGATTCGATCTCGAAGGGAAACGCCGAGTATAGCACTCTCCATAGCTCGTTGTGCAACTTTGAGCTTACCAAAAAGAAACACAGTCAGACACCAGTTGGTTTTGTGTTACAAAATAAAAATTAATTTCTTTCTTTCACTTGCAAGTTGTATCCCTCTATTTCAACTAGTAAACATGAATAAAAATTAATAAATAAAATAAATATTCGATGACATTTTTACACAGTGCCATCTAGCCCCAAACTAAGCAAATTTTGTACTATGGGAACCAAATAACTGAAAGAATACTTACATAGTTTTTTTTAAATACATACAGAATGCACAGACATAAAAATTACAAATAAAAATTATTGTCTCACTACCTGAATTCAGTTACGAAATATTGATCTCTTAAAGTCGCTTACCAATGAACTCAAACTTCCACTTATCTTGCGCTATTTTTTTTTTTATGTTAGACAAACTAGGTGTTTGACCAAAGCTCACCTAATCTTAAATAACGGTGTGTTCGAAGATGGTAAAGCACATCTAGCCTGGAATGGAATTAGATCTTAAGTGAGGCTACCGGAACACACCGTTAGGTACTTGTCGGCAGATTTTCAACTCGCCACCCTCAAGTTGCCAAGCTAGCTAGCCGAGTACTAGAAAATACCCTAGCATCATGCTATGGTTTCTTCACGATATTTTTCCTTCACCGGCAGCTCAAGCTCATTGTTGGAGTTCGATCCCACGACCTTCGGTGTGTGAATTAACCGCGTTAACCACTGAGTTATCATCGCTACATACATACAAACATATATTATCA
This sequence comes from Biston stratarius, assembly GCA_950106695.1. Classification (NCBI taxonomy): domain Eukaryota; kingdom Metazoa; phylum Arthropoda; class Insecta; order Lepidoptera; family Geometridae; genus Biston; species Biston stratarius. The sequence continues at coordinate 10,949,288 of OX467116.1, forward strand.
CAGCTATTACACAATTTACGCTGCAAAGTACATAAGTATTTACCTCGTTGAGTAAGCATAGACAATGCTTTTGCCCTGTCCTTCGAAAGTACAGTATAAGTCAATAAGTATGACCAATCATATGCCAATCTGCAGGGATCTGAAACCATCGCTCACTCGGTGTGCGGGCATCAGATATGAATAAACCATGTACACATTATCCTCTCTAAGCAAGTTCCTTTGGCATAATTCTACGGCTCGAACTAAAAGGGACGTACTCGTATATGATTTTCCACTATCTTACCTTATCATCAGCATCATCAGCCATAGGACATGCACTGCTGGACATAGGCCTCCTCCTAGGGGGGTTTTGCCAATACTTGCCACGCTTGGCAGGCGGTATGGCGAGCGCAGTTAGGTGTGATTGTTCAAGGAAGACGCTGTTGTCCATCTTCCGGATTAATCCCTAGACAAATAAGTAATGAGACGAACGAGACGCTCTCCTGATAGTAAGAGATAACGCATGTCCATGACCATTGCGGCGTTAAACAGAACTTTGAGTAACAAAACAAATCAATCAATTATCTAACAAAACAAAGTCCAGGGTATCGCAGCTTTCATTAGGCGCTCGTTACTTTGATAATATCGATAGTTAGTCTCAACAATATTGTAATTTCGCTAGCTACAGTATCCTCACTTGTCTTTACACACTACTGCTTGGCGGCAGAAAATCTGGTACCTAGACGACGTCCTGCTAAGGAGATATATCACCAAATAAAATACTGGCGAAAAGATTTACAATGTTTGTCCCGCGGAGTCTGTTCTAATGTTCTATGTATCTTGATTTTAGGCAACAAAAGTTATACCATTGGAGCAAAGACACACACGCAGGTGTTTAGGATATAAATTACTTTACCGTATTAAAACGCAACAAAATAAAGCTACCAGAGGTTTAAATGGAGAAATATGTCTGGCAAGCGAGATGCCAATAATGTTGTTAATGGATGTTTTATTAGAGCGATGGCATTTTTGTTTATTGATACATCTGTGTGCAATCTAATAAAATGCCGCGTATGAAAATAGGTGTTACTATGCAGTAAATGTTTAGATAACATCTTTCTCTATCTCTTATCTTAGATAATATTTAGTATTATTTTAGTACACAAATATTTTACATACTTAATATGTGTTTTTTTTTTATTGTAACTATATAGTGTTACAATATCTCCCGTTTGTGCTTAATCAGTAATGCGTTTTCCATTCTTAGTTGCCAAGACGAGATTGTTTTAGCGATAAGGCGGTCGGCCACTTGTGGCACTAACTCATACAATTCTTTTGTTTTCTGTACTTTTTTTTCTATGTTTGGTGTGCACATCATTATATATAGTTTTATGCTATTATTTATATTACTACCGTGAAGCAGAAACTCCTCCTGAACACTGCTAAAGTATTTTGTTTTATTTTTTGACAGGCTAGATGTTTGACCCCAGCTCCACCTGATGTTAAGTGAGGGTGTGGTCTAAACTGGTATGCGCACCTAGCCTGGAATAGAACTAAATAAATATTGAAATATATAAATATTAAATATAAATAAATAAATATTTATGACGGATTTTCAACTTGAGTATGGTACCCTGCCACCATGCTAATCATGAGGAAACCATTCCTCACGATGTTTTCCTTTACGGGCAGTTCAAATTCATTGTTGGGCAGGGGCTTGAACACACCCAGTCAGTGTGTAAGCTGACCGCTACTGACCTATCACCGCTACAAATAAGTATAATGTTGCTAATGGCTTTGGTGCACATTCATAAAAAAACTTTCATCTTAATGGCTAAGGATGTAATAATCTTTATTTAGTTCTCCGCTTGACTTCCCCTGAGAAAGTACCTTTATAATAAAGGTGCCAACTGAAATTTTTCCCATTTCAACACAATATAATTTTTCATCCTCGTCTCAACTTTAAATTAATAGCTTCTCGGCCAAGAAGCTTTTTGACTTTCAAACAGTTTTGGCGGTCAATTGTAACACACGTGTACCTACGGCAGATTCTCCCAAATTGTTATTATATGAACATATTTTGGCGCCCAAACAAGAACAATCTAACAAGTTATAATGTTTATATTAGGAGTATTTAGGCCCATGCGAACAAACACACAGTAGTCTATAAACATAACATAAGCAAGTCTATATACAAGAAGTGTTGTATAAGAATAGAATATCTACAGATAAAGTGATTCTGACAAACTGAAAAATTGTACATAATATATGTACGTGAAAAACTCTTTTTTTTTAAATGTAACAGTAACGAAACGAACGATATACTGTTCAGGTGGTAAAAAATAATACATGCCCATGACCATTGCTGCGATACACAGAGCTAAACAGGACATAGCATCGTTTACTTCGAGACTTTCGATGGTTCATCTCAACAGCTCTGTAATTTCGCTAGCTGCAGTACCTTTCAAACCGGATCACAGTAATGTTTACACACTACTGCTTGGTGGCAGAATATCTTGTACTGGGGTGGTACCTAGCTAGACCGTGCAAGTTTCCCTTATTTAGTCGCTTTTAGAGATACCGACGAATTTAGGTTTAAATTAAAACAAGAAAATGTTGACAATATGAATGTACAAGTTAGTTATTTATTTTGAACAATCATATTACAAGTATGTAACAAAAATAAAAACAAAACTATTAGAAATTATAACTACTATTTAGAAATTTATAAAAATTAAACCTAATCTAATCATTATCAGCTATAGAACGTCCACTGCTGGACATAGGCCTCCTCCTGGGGGGTTTTGCCAATACTCGCCACGCTTGGCATGCGGGTTGGCGAGCGCAGTTAGGTGTGATTGTTCAAGGGAGACGCTGCTGCCCATCTTCCGGACTACATCCCTTAGCCGACTCTTACGGCAACCACGGGTAGAGAAGGTGGGGTACTATTCTTTCGCCGGCACCACCACGCCAAATCTAATATAATAATATAAACCTATACGTTATATATACCTAATCTTATAAGGTGAGTAAAATTATGTAGCTTAATAAATAAATATTCTGGAACAGCGCCACCTAACCCCAAGCTAAGCAAGTTTGTACTATGGGATCCAGATAACTGATACAATACGTAAATGCTTTTTTTTAATGCATTCATACAGAACACTCAGACACAGAACAAACGTTTAAGCTCGTCACACAAATGTTTCTTCTGAGTGGGACTCGAACTCACGCCTTGCAACAGATATACCACCAAATGAGCTAACAGAGTAGTCAAGTAGCCAATCTAAGGGTAGTCAGGTTTAAAGTACTTTTTCCAGGTAATAAAAGCAGACGTCGCCACAGAAACGAGTAATATATTTCATACTACATGTTTTTCTGTATATTTTCTACTCTGTATTATCTAGTTTATCTAGTCTAGGTCACCTCTCGGGGCTTAGAAAACTATATAGTCAAGAACGATACTCGATTCCGATGGGTAGGCCCTATCTCACACGTGACGCTTCAAGCTATTACATTAACATGCATAAGTTGTGCACGTTAGAACGTTTGTTCTAACGGGTTATTTTATTCTGTTTTTTAGTAAGTTTTTCAGTTTTCAGTTTCAACTGTCTAACTATCACGGTTCATGAGATACAGCCTGGTGACAGACGGACAGACAGACAGACGGACGGATAGCGGAGTCTTAGTAATAGGGTCCCGTTTTACTCTTTGGGTACAGAACCCTAGAAACGGTAGTTATTTAAAGTTGTATTTTTTTTTAATTAATGACTGACTAATAGTTATGGCCCCAACTCACGGCCCACTACCACCCACAAATTGTGTAATTTGTAGAAAATAGAGTAAATAAGTAGTAAATACGTAAATAGAGCTGTAGGGCGTGGGTTCGATTCCCGCCAGGACAATCATTTATGTGATGATAAATGTTTGTTCCGAGTCTGGGTGTTCTGTATAATTATTAAGTATTTATAAAAAAAGTACAGAGTATTCTATCAATTATCTTGTTCCCGTAGCTTTACTTAGTTTGAGGCTAGATGGCGTTATGTAAGCCTAAGATATTTATTTATTATTTATTTACTTACATAAAAGTATTATTTTTTTACCTTTTTATTATTATTATTTAATTTTATGCTTGACAAGCTAGTGTGAACAAGCGGCGGCGAGTTAGAGACTCTTAAGAGAGATTATTAGATTTACTTTTGATTTTCTCGTTTCTACAAAACATGGACAAGCCAGCATATTCTATATACGTATTATAAGTGAATAATTGCTCGACATAAGCCCGCCTCGGGAAGCTGTGGGTTTCAGGAGGAAATAGGAGCGCGCAGACGACTCTCGTCTCTCAGGACAATGACTTAGCGGCAAGTGTCTGGCGTTTAGCTAACCAAACTCAATATGAGGATGATTTACATTTAAAGCTGTTATTTACTGTCCGTTGCGATCCTGAACCCACATGAATGAATGCTACGGAATTTATGTAGAGATTTTATTTCATACTAGCGGCTTGCCCTGCCTTTTTAAAAAACAAAAAAAATTTGAACCGGTCACTATTAAACTTCACAATAGGCTAATTTGAAGATTGCCTGAAACAAATTTCATCAAAATCGGTCACGCCGCTTTGGAGTCCATAGGCGCATTTACTCAATAAAATCCTCGCTACACCGAGGTTGCCTGAAAGAGATCGCTCTTAGCGATAAGGCTGCTAATCGTTCCACCAGTTAAGTATAAATTGTTGTAATTGATGTGAACAATAAAGAATTCTATTATTATTATTTACTTAGTGATAGATCGCCTTAGTATGATATCGACTAGGTAGGTACTACCGTAGTACCAGATATCCACCGCCAAGCAGTAGTGTGTAAACATTACTGTGTTCCTGTTTGAATGGTTCTGCCGCTAGCGAAATTACAGGGCTTTTGAAACTAACCATTGAATGTCTCAAAGTAACGAGCGCCAAAGCAGCGATGCCCTGAACTGTGTTTTGTTACTCAAAGTTTTGTGTATCACTGCAATGGTTGTGCAAATATGTCGTACATCTCACAATAACATTAAAAAAAAATAACACGTTGACTTCTTTTTATTCTAGTAAACGCGGGTGAAACCATGGTGTGTAGTAATTGAAATTACAAAAGAAAAAATTAACAATTTATTTTCTTGCGTGACAATAACTATGACGCTAAACAATAACTATTGTGAGCTGAAAATTTAAATCAACATCCTGAGTCGCGTATTCCGGATACGTGTGCCGTCGCTACATTAATAAAAACAAGCAAAAACGCAAGGATATTAGAAGACCAAAGACCCCGGGTAATGTCCCCATATTTTGCCATTAACTATCCATAAATCATGACTTCACATCTAACTTTACAATTAAATTCCAAACTTTACAATTAGCCATCCTAACTCCAAAAAAGCTTCTTTACTCCCTTTACTTCCAGCACATAAACAATACTGATCCGAAATCTGTCTGGAGCACTCAGGAACATAAATAAAACGGGTTTTATGGGAAGATATCCCGTACAGACGTACGGAGCGCCAAGTGATTGAGGCAGTACGTAGTTTAAGAGATGCTGAAAAGTTGAATAAGAGGTAATAAATTTTCAGTCCAAGTGTGTCACTTGGACCACTTGGTCACCATGTCACTCAACATCAGGTGCTCACATTGTCAAATATTAAAATAAAATAAAAAATCTCAAAGTATCGAAGTGTCAAAACTATATCGGAATACGGGCGTACAAACAGTGTAAAAACTCAACTCTTTGCGGGTATATGAGAGTTTTAAATTGTGCCTCGTATATTTCGTCTCAATTTTGCGTCAATTATTTATTATTGTACAATTTTAAACCGAGTAGATTTGACACTTTTGTGCCGATTTTATGTTTCTTGCATTCTTCGGTCATGCGAGTGTTGGATCACGTATTGTCAAAAATATACACCTATATACCTTTTTGAAGTCGGTTAAAAAAGACCTTTTGACGCAATCAAATTTATAATGCATAATTTTACATATTGAAGATCTAATCACATTAATCTTTTTATTCCAATTGCCGTTAAGAAGAGTTTTTCGAGAAAGTTTGTACATAAAATTATCTCTAAATTTATAAAAATTAATGCAAGTAAACCTTTCAAATGTACACCCCTATCTCCTACACTAAGTATCTCAACATTTAACGTCTCCGTACCGATAAGGGTGGGCGTTTAATCCTCCCTAGCGGCCGTTAACCTTGTCGCATAACGCATAGCGCGCCCAATTATAACGATTTGACGTCATGTTAATTTTCATCATCTCTGAAGCTTCAGGTGTATTCAACTCTAATTAACTAAAAGCTAATTAGTTAGGAAGCGTGATGAAATAAGTTAAAATGGCTTTGCTTACCGAGGGTTCCGTCTGTAGCTACAATTTTACGGATTGAAACTTCGATTTATTTTTTTAATATTTTTTTACTATTACAGAAGATTCGAGCTGCGATAGAATATGCTCTAATAAGTATATAAAACAATATTCTATAGATAATACCGGAGTAACAAATCAAAATTCGTAATTATTATCATTTTAAATATGTTATGTTTTTATGGTTGGTTATCGTTGTTGATTGATCGAGTGAATCTGTTTCTTTTAGGCGAGCGTACACCATCGTAAATCGCATCTTCACTTTAAATTTGGTAAGATGGCGATCAAGAACAAGCCTTATTCATAATAATAATAAAATATTATCATCTAAAGTTTTAATAAAAACCTTTATTTTTTAAATTCGTAATAACAAAAATCGTAAAAAAAAATATAGTAATGTTATTTATTTTGTTTATATATTATTATTTTTTATTTCGTTTTAAAATTCCTATTTTTATGTGCCTATGTGCCTTCTTGATAAGCTCAAAGTCACAACGAGCTATGGAGAGGGCTATGCTCGGAGTTTCCCTACGAGATCGAATCAGAAATGAGGAGACCCGTAGACGAACCAAAGTTACCGACATAGCCCAACGGATTAGCAAGTTGAAGTGGCAGTGGGCACTTGGGCAGGGCACATAACAGGCAGAACTGATGGCCGATGGGGCTGCAAAGTTCTGGAGTGGAGACTACGGACCGGCAAGCTCAGCGTAGGACGTCCACCCACAAGGTGGACAGACGACCTCGTAAGGACCGCAGGAACGCGCTAGATGCGAGCCGCTTCCAGCAGGTCTTTATGCAAGTCAATGGGGGAGGCCTATGTCCAGCAGTGGACTTCCTACGGCTGAAATGATGATGATGATGAAACCTTTTTTATAGTATTACATCTGTTAGTTATTGACAAACTAAAGCAATATATACTTTAATACTTGGTTTAACATATATTTATACATAACAACTACCTACCTATACAAAACGCAACAACTACCCTACTTTAAAACAAAAACGCCGTCGAGGTCGCTGCGGCGCGGTAGGGCTCCCAGTACACTGGCGGCATAGAAATATTTCATTCATTACATTTTTAGAAGACTAAATTTAGCGCTGAAATACTTTTTCTAAATGTATTACTTCCTTCGAAAGATATCTAAATATAATTCGTCGAATCAAGACAGCATACGCTTCACGAAGATTTACGCGTTTCTGATTTTCCATTTCGCGTAGATGTTCGTATTTTATTTGTAACAAATTGAATTTGTACTTAACCTTAAAACTTCAGGTTTCATGTGAGAGGTGAGAGCAATGGCCGTGAACACGTGGGTACATACCTACTATGTATATAGTAAAGATAAATATTTTTAAAATTGCTTAAAATTAGTCAACGCTTGTAATACCAAACAAACTGACGTGAAATATCACACGTAGAAACGAGACAGGATACTTTAATCATCGATTAAATTTAACTGCTGTTTAGTCGTGGAGTCGTCATCCATCGTCCGTAGGGGTGTGATAACGTTTCGTTTGCTCCGCAATGCCATAGTTATTTCTGTTATTAAAAGTTATTTTGTAAAAGTAAAATTTATATCGGGGTGTAGTTAACACATTAACGGCTTAAGTGTCGCTTACCCAGTTGAAATTTGACAAGTGGTTTAGAAGATATTCACTAAAACATTAAAAGTAATTTTGATAACGACTGTGCCATTTGACCTGTGCACCGCGATCGGTGACTCATCGCTGCTCGATCGCTGTTGTGCCGACCGGCCGCTGCCCGGCCGCTTCCGCCGCTCCCGAGCCCCGAGCCCCGTGCCCTTCATCTGCCGAACGGAGCTTACGCTTACCTGAGTCATCGCACGCGCATCGCGCAAGTATAATATGAAGTGCTCTGCATGTTGCGGCGATATAGTGGCGGGTAGGGAGGATTACTTGCGTTGTACATTTCAAGTATGTAGTAAAACTTACCATCCCTTATGCACCGGAGAGAGTGATCTAAATCGTTCTCAAATCGATGTTTGGATCTGTCCTGAATGTCGCTGCGCATCTAAAAAAGGGGGAGATAATAGCCTGACCCCGGTTGGAGTTACTAAAAGACCTCGTGACACTAATGTTACGATTCGGCAGAAAGTAGCGCGTACTCATATCGATAAACCTAGTATTGATGACGAGCATGAACTTAAATGCGAGTTTCGAGACTTACGCGGTGAATTGACTAAGATGAGGGAGCAACTGTCGCAATCTCACTCCCTAATAGAGATGTATAAAACGCAGCTTGAGCAGTCTGCCTCTGTTATAGCGGATTATGAGAAAAAACTTTGCACTGTTATCGTGGGTTGCGAGGCCAAAATTGAGAAATATGTTGATCAAATGGGAAAACTATATAATCAGTTCAAAAATTATGAAAGGCAATCACACATACCTAGTAAATCTAAATTACTAACTCCAGCGTTCCGAGAAACCAGAAAAGGGATGCTAACCACACCCGTTCAACCTACCATACCACCCGCGCCCGCGCCAGTGCCTGCACTCGTGACTACGTACAAGCTAGCGCCCACGCCCCCGCTCGTGACCGTGGCCGCGCCTGCGACCATTGGGCCGGTGCCTGCGCCGCAGCCTTCGCCTACACCAGCTACAGCTCCCTCACAGGGTTCACCTGAACCGCGGCCGTCAAGTGTTACCAAACAATCGATACCGTCGGTGAGTGCTAGCGAAAATGAAAAGTGGACTGAAATTCGCTACAAGAAACCACGTCAGTCTACATCGCTTCGTTGCGTCGCGGGACCATCTGTCACGTCACTCAGAGCGGCGGAGTCTCGCAAGCATTTCCATCTCTGGAATATGTTGTCTTGTGTGGATGAAGTTAAGTCTTACGTGGGCGAACTTTGCCCGCAGAGAACAGTAACCGTACAGCAGCTAAAGACTTCTAACAGCTACAACTCTTTCAAGATAGGAGTTCCCGAAGATTGCTATGACAAATGTTTTTCTATAAATGTATGGCCTGAAAACGCGCGGGTTAAAAGGTGGGTGAATTATTATAAAAAACGCCCTCCTACATCTTCGGAGAATCAATCCTTTCATCTCGGGGTCGGCTCACAGTAAGCCGTGCTCCGCTTTACTTGCACACATCAGCATTTTCTACCAAAACGTTAGAGGACTGAAGACAAAATTACCAGTGTGGCGAGCCAGCATGCTTACCGCTGATCACGTGCTGGTCGCCGCGACCGAAACGTTCCTCGACAGCTCTGTGGAGGACGCCGAGGTGGCCCCTGTTGGCTGGACTTTGCTGCGGCGCGACCGGGCGACTCCCTGCGGGGGGGTTTTGCTCGCCGCCAGGACGGAGCTTACCATACGTCGGCGGACAGATCTCGAATCAGAGCTCGCTGAAGACCTATGGGCCTCCTTCACTTACCGTGGTGTTTCACTTGTTGTGTGTGTCGTCTATATCAAACCAAAAGCTACTGATGCAGCTTACATGAATTTATTTTGTAAAATAGAGTCCTTTTTAACTACCACGAACAGTAAATTTTTCCTTTTAGGGGACTTGAATATGAATAGTGCCTCTTATGATATCAAACATTATTATTGTTATTTCTTAGCTTATTGCAACTTAGTTAATTATAACGACGTGAGGAATTCCCACGGAGGCATTTTAGACGTAGTGTTGGCGCAGGAGTTTAATGAGTCATGGCCGCGCCATGTGTGTGTGAGCGAAGCCACCGACGGGTTCGTGCCGATCGACGTGCTGTACCACCCCGCTCTTGAGATCGCGCTTAGCCTGCGATCACAGAATAATACCTGTGCTCGACTACAGCCGAGTAATATCGATCTATCTCGCGATTGGAATTTCAAGAAGATGGATATCCCTCTTTTTCAATTATTGCTTGCTGAAACCTCGTGGGCGCCCGTACTCGAGTCGAGTGATGTCTCAGCTGCTACTGATGCTTTTTACCATATTATCTATAGCTTGTTTGATTTGTCTGTTCCTAAAAAGAAAAGGCAGATATCCACTTCCAATAGATATCCCGTCTGGTTTGATGCAGGTATCATAAAAGATATCCATCGTAAGGCTAGATTGCATAGAGCATGGTTGACCTCAAATTTTAATTGTGGTGCGACGTACAGGTTGTTCTCGGAGATACGTGCTGGTTTGAAAATCCGTATCGCACAAGCATACAAATCGCATATGGCTCATGTTGAAAAGAACTTATTGCTACGACCTCAGTACTTTTGGAGTCATGTGCATAGTCTCAAGTCCAAGGGTGGGTTCGAACCATGCGTTTCATATAAGGGTAATTCATATACCGGAGTCGAAGCTGCAGAGGCTTTCGCAAGCTATTTTGCTAGTGTCTTTCTTGACATATCACCGGTTCTGGATGCGAATGCATGCATGGCACAGGACTGGCGTGGTGGGTACGTTAGTATTCCTTGCATATCTCCCGAAAATGTTGATAGCGGTCTCAATAAGCTGAAATCAGGGAGCTCACCTGGACCCGATAACGTGCCTAATTTTGTTTTAAAAACGGGTAAGAAACATTTAACTCTACCACTTTGTCACTTATTAAATCTTTCTCTTAAACATGGTAAATACCCTGACCAATGGAAGCTTTCTAGGGTTACTCCGATACCTAAGAGCAGTAACAGGGCTTCGGTAGAAGAATATCGTCCGATAGCTATCTTGTGTGCGCCCGCAAAGGTGTTTGAATACATCCTGCATGGTGACATATACCGACAGGTGAAACAGCAAATAGGTGAGGAACAGCATGGCTTTAGACCGGGGCGCTCTGTAAACACGAACCTGTTAGGCTTAGTCGACTTTATCTCTGGTGCCTTGGATCGTGGATCGCAGGTTGACGTAATCTATTTCGACTTTCAGAAAGCATTCGATAAAATTGATAACGACATCCTATTGAACAAATTATCTACTGTGGGTTTTACTCCCAGTCTACTAAGTTTTTTCGCGGACTTCATGAAGGACCGACGGCAATTTGTAAAGCATGGGACACACGTATCAGAGCCGTATCACACCAGGTCCGGTGTGAGCCAGGGTTCAGTCACCGGCCCGTTGCTCTTCCAAATAATGATACATGACCTACCTAAAACGTTGACTTCGGCTAAGTGTCTTCTGTACGCTGATGACTGCAAAATTTTCCTTGAAATAAAATCCCATTGTGATTGTCTCAAATTACAAGCTGACATTAACAATTTTCATGAATGGAGTATAAATAACAAAATGAATTTCAATGTAAATAAATGTAACGTAATGACGTTTGACCGTAAAAGAAAACCGCTACACTTCAATTATCTATTGGATACTGTGTCTATTAATCGAGTAAATCTCATTAAAGATTTAGGAGTCACATTCGATCGCAGCCTAACCTTCCACGATCACATATCTGATCTTGCCAAAGAGGCGTATCGTCGCTTGGGTTTTGTTTTGCGAAATGCCAAGGACTTCCAAAACCCGCAAGTTGTTCGAACATTATACAACTCACTGGTTAGAAGCAAACTGGAATCTAGTGCGTGTGTTTGGAATCCATACCACGTCACGTATGTACAAATACTGGAAAAGGTCCAAAAGGCATTTTTAAGATCGCTATACAGGAAACTTTTCGGTTATTACCCTTTCATGTACCCGACTAAGTTCTTGCTCGGCCAGCTCGGATATAATTCACTGGAGGTTAGAAGGATGCTGGATCAACTTTCTATATGTTGCAAGGTCCTTAGAGGTTCGATGGATTCCCTGAACTTGCATGATTTGTTGTGCACGTTGTCGGTGCCCTGCAAACCTGGTGCTCTGGCGAGTAGGCGTGGACAACGGAATAGGTTGTTTCACGTGGATTACGGTCGAACCATTGCGCGTTCTATGTCACCTTTAAACCGCGCACACCGCCACCTCAATTCACTCCTTGCCAACACTGATTGTGATGTTTTTTATGATAGCTGGAGTACTTTAATGATCAGCTTATTGACATACTGTGAAAACTTAACTGACCAATGGGACAGGTGTAAAAAAGCTGACAGCTCCTTTGACGATTATGAAAACTTTGACGACTATTGAGTTTTTTTTTTTTTTTTTTTTTTTTTTTTTTTGGCATTCTTTTATTATTGTTTTGTGACATGACATATTGACATTTAATTGTATTCCTTAAATTTGTGTGAACTTTGACATTTTGATTTATATACTAACATGCTAGCTATAAGTAACTTAAAATTTGACATTTTTAACAATTGTGAGGTAAATGTAACTGGGTGTATCCGTTTTTTCCTCAATAAACAAATTTAATTTAATTTAATTTAATTTAGAAGGATTTGTCATCCGTACATGGTGGATATATATAACGTACACACAATACACATTTTTCATTCGCACAGGATAAAATATGGGTGTCGTCAAATCCAGAGTAAAAAGGTTCCTTCTAGGTAAACATGCTTCATCTTAGACTGCACTACTTCTGCCAGGGTGTCAAACGCAAACCTATTTCGAATTAACATAGGCAACTTTTTTTATTCCACATGTGAAATTCCGGGACTTGTTTAGAAGATAAAATATGTAATTTACAAAAATATTATACCATTTTCATACTAGTTATTGTGTACTCTGTGTGTGAATGAAATGAAAGTAACAGTCGTAGTAATTAAATTCAGGCCAGATGTGGTCAATTTACCGTTGTGGTGCTGGAGTAAGAATAGTTACCCCACCCTCTCTACACGTCGTTGCCGTAAGAGTCGGCTAAGGGATGTAATCCGGAAAATGGGCAGCAGCATCTTCCTTGAACGATCACACCTAACTGCGCTGGCTAAACCCCCCCCCCCAGAAGGAGGCCTATGTCCAGCAGTGGACGTCTTATGGCTGATGATGTATGGTCGCGAACCTATTTTTAGAATACAAAAAGTTGATCAGAAACATGATTTTAACGATACGAGTATTACATTAATTTCAACTTCATGTTATTACTAAAAGGCTGTTCATTTAGAGATCCGTTGCTATTATTACTAATTAAAAACCTATACAAATCAAAACGCCTAGCACAAAACCAATTAAAAAACACGTAAATACCACGAATTTAAAAAAAAAGCCTCCCTGCGTAATTTCTAGTGCATTTGTCATCGTATACGTTTACATATTTCTTAAGAACTAAGGATACTGAACAAAACAAAATCGTAAACATAATTTGTTACTTGAATGTTGTTAGCTCTAAATCTTCCCACGTACTGCTACAAATACATTAGTTACTATGCAAAAAATTCTACAAAACTATTTTAATAAATTTAATAAATTGTTGCAATAAACTTTTACCACCAAAATGTTTACAGTGAGTCTACAAGAAGTCATAAAACGAGAAAATGTTTACGATCCCTGGAACGCTAAGCGCGATGCACTTATGATTTTACGAGGACGCGACGTTCCGACGCCCAATTTATAACTGCCTTGTTAATTAAATCTAATGTACTTAACAATTACTAAAAAAACAATCACTTAACTATACTCAAGCGATCCTCCAAACTGTTGTTTGATTTTTCTTTCTGTAATAAACTAGTCTTTTTAATTGAATAAATCTACCGAATTCAGGTCACTCCTATTTTTATAAATTATATATATAATATTATACCACCAAGCAAATCCAAAAAAAAACAACTATTTAATACAAAATTAAAAGAATTTGGGCGACCTCGTTCTTAAAAAAACACTTCCACAACAAATGCAAAAATGAGATCAATTATGTCTGGAAAACGGCAAGTCAATTTCTATTCTTGTACAAAACAATAAAAAAGTTAAATTAACCTTTAACTAATTCTTGTCACGAATTAATAAAGCACCGATTGCGATGTTATCAGCATTAAGAGACGCAGTTAACTGTAAAGTGTCTGATTAGAGACTTTTAGTGCTTGTTTGTTCAGAACAGAAACAAAAATTGCCAGAAAAATAGAATAAATGCTGTTTTAAAGTGATATAAAATTAGGTTACGGCGAACTAGATTTAGAACGAAGTTCTTTTCTGAAAAGAATTGCTATTTTTATATTTTTAAAGTCTTAACGAAACCACCAAACACAGGAAAGTAGTTTATCAATAGTCCCATATATCATTGAGGTAATTAAGTATTACGTAAAGTAGGTCTAAGTGCCTTCAAGTCGAGAGTGAATCGGTTTCTTCTAAGTAAGCATGCTCCATCGTAGACCGCATCTTCGCTTAACATAGACGAGACGGCGGTCAAACGCAAGCCTTTTTATAATAAAAAAAAAGAATTGAAAGAAAAAAGCCCTGCTGTTGAAGGTAAGTTAATATAATTAATAATAATAAAAAATATCGTGGGACTTTTAAGACGACGCCATCTAGCCCCAAACTAAGCAAAGCTTGTACTATGGGGATACCTTTAAACGAGCTATACTTGTAAATATATATATACATATACATATATATATTCTGAATCTCGGAAACGACTCCAAAGATTTTCATGAAATTTAGTATGCAGTGGGTTTCAGGGGCGATAAATCGATCTAGCTAGGTTTCATTTTTATAAAATGTCGTTTTATCCGTGTTTTCAGGCAATGAAAAACCGAGCAAAGCTTGGTCATCCAGGTACTAATACTTATAAGCTTTTCTTTTTTGAAAATACATACATACATATACATTTAGATGATTACATATAAATGACTAATGAAATAACTACACAATAACAAACAAACATTATCCAAATTCGTATTTAACTTACAACTGCATAGCTTTTAATATAATTAATGATAAAATTCCTGATTACAATACTTACCAGCTTGCAAAAAAAAATACTTTGTACAAGACCAATGGTTTACTTTTGAAATGAATGAATACATTTTATCTTCCAAGATATAATTATTAAAAAAAGATAACTTAATTTCACACGTCTCGGAACCTGGCCAAAATCCAATTCATTGCGATGACAATGCGTCTCAATAGATGCTTACATAATACCCGGCCATATTACATCTCCCCTTTGTGGGTAGGTGATAAAACTTATCGTATCGAACGTTCGAGCCCACTGCTCTTCAATGGAAAAGACATCATCTGCAGAGTAAAGGAACATTCGAGCAATAAAGGAATTCTCAGTGCTCAGGTAATAGAGACCCGCAGATAATTAAAAAGAGGAGGTGGCGTATACATATATTGGTAATCCAGGTGATGACGTCATCATCGTTGGTTTATTATTTTCTACAAATTAACCCACACATACAGTCATAGTATAATAGCTTTTTGAGTTTTTATTTACACCAAACCCTATATAAGCCTAACTCTATATTTTACTTGGTAGTTAGCTGGAGGTTGTCTAGGTTGTCTGGCACCATTGCAGTGCCAGATATTCTACCACCAAGTAGTAGTGTGTAAACATTACTGTGTTCCGGTTTGAAACCCTTCAAACCGGAACTGCAACTGCAGCTGTTGAGATTAGCCATCGAAAGTCTCAAAGTAATGAGCGTCAAAGCAGCAATACCCTTTGTTACTCAAAGTTCTGTGTATCGCTGTAATGGTCATGGACATGCAATATCTCTTACCATCAGAAAAGCGTCTCATCACTTTTATTTAAAAAAAAAAGCTTTTTAAAGATTAATTTAAAACTATTAAACTTAAATATTTGTATATACAATATACAGATTAAAATATATGTTTTTAAGATCAAAGTAAAAAGTAATATTCTATTATATTATAGTGATTATTTATTATTATTACACAAACATAGTGTTACAATGATTAATAAATAAACATAAACAAATGGTAGTCATAACAAGGTTGTGTTCACAAGATTTTAACTACGAATAATAAAAGTGGAAATATAATATGTATAATTAGTTATTTGATGACGTATAAATGGCTTTTTGAAATCAGTTCCGATCTGAAATAGACTGTTTTATATTGCCATCTCCTCTTCGCATTTACACTTCGTGAATAAACGTAGGTAATAAAGGAATAAAACCTGGGGTCAACGTACTGTCAAAGAATCGGTGAAAGAATCAAAGTAGTCGTTTTTATTATCTGTGACAGTAATATTTATAAACAGTAATAAAAAGTAAGTCGTTAAAGTTGCGATAAAGGAAAGAATGCGGCGCGGAGTCCGGGTGCCTTGACGGGATAAGATTTTTCTGTTATCAAATAAACTTCAATGGTTTAATAGTACTAACTAGTTTTTCGTCCTGAACTGTAACCTTGCGACACGTATTTCTTTACCACTTGGCCCAGTTCCCACTAATATGAAATTTAAAACTGTCCTTGTTGATTTTTTTTAAGTTTGTCAGGATATGTGGTTGACTACAGATCACCTGATGTTAAGTGACGGTGTGATCGAAGGCGGTGAACACACTTGGGCTGGAATGGAACTGGCTCTCAAGTGTGGCTACTGGAACACACGTTAAAAATTCTTGGCGGTATATTTTCAACTTGAAGGGTGGTAACTAGTCAGACAAGTTCTAGAAAGTACCCTATCACCACGCTATGGACCGCGCTAACCACTACACTATTATTGCTAGGAATACATTGTTTTTCTGTTAAAGTTTAAAGACAGCTTAATGGTTAGCGATTCGGCGTAGATTTAATATCCAAAAATATTGATCTGTTGAAGAAATTATAAAATGGTGGCAGAATAGCACTCGACTGACAGCTCTTGGGTTTAAAATCTTTCGCAGAACGTCTATAAGTCTAAGTTCCCGTCCTAAGCTAGGTCCTAGTATGTTTACCAGTCAATGGTAATTAAATAGTAAACCTAACAACAACAAACTATACACATTATATTATTATATTTTATGGTTGATATGGAGACGGGATGGATGAGATCGAAGAAGAACTCAGTCTCTACGTTTATGGTTTTATATCTTAATATAGCACGACATAAAATAATAAATTCTACCTATCTATGATACTTGTTTTACTGGGAAAAGTGACGTGGTTTTGACAAATTTTTGTTTTACTTATGCGTGATTACCCACATTTAATTATGTCAGATACTCGGACTATAGTTACGGCCACATGCGGTGGTCTTCTTTTAATTATTGAAATGAATATCAATCAAAATCAAAAGTCAATTATTCAGTTTAGGCCCTGGTAAGGCACTTGTGAACGTTAAGTTACATGTTTGAATCTACCACCGGCTCGTAATTACACTTCAACTGAGAAAACTCCGGCAAGAAACTCAGCAAGGCATTTTTTGTGGATCTTTCTTTTCATATTAGGTTACAGTTTACAGTTATAAATATTAATGCATACATTATGCTTACTACAATTGTCACATAGGGGGGTGCAAGTGCAGAGAGAAGCTACAACAACCATACATTCCTGTCTTCCACGTAATGAGCCACCTTATACTCGTAGTAGGCTTTGTAGGCTTAGTATATGAAACGTTGATTGTAAAGTAATATTTTGTCAAAAGTGTTTTGGTGAAACATTAATGAACGCTTAGAGCCATCTCTTCCAGGCAACTTTGGCATGAAAAGGTCTCGCTGAGGAAATAAAAAGTCGAAATTTACTAGAGGAAGACAAAACACAAAACACGTAACATTTAAATAAATATTATAATCAATTTATCACCTCTACCAGGGCACACCGCTCAGCCCAATTTGCAAATTATATTGGTTCCACTGCCAACTATCCTACGTCTTTACTACCAACTATTTAAAACCAATAGATCATTATAAACTAGTCGAGACATTTTAAGACACATAAACCGTTATCTTTTCATCCAGTAGCCAGTATATTTGGACCTTAGTTTAACCCGGGTACTTCCATTTTGTCGTGGAAGTTGATAAATTACTGTTTGATAAGCAAATCCGGTGTCTCCATCTAAGTTTTGGAACAAAGAACTCTTCTGTATTGGCGCTATGACCTTGCCCGTGCTGGCGTCTAACTAGTGTTGACACGCGTTGTCGATTGTAATTTTGTTAAATTGTTACTAGCGACCCACCCCGGCTTCGCACGGGTAGTAAAATTAGGTATAGCATGCTATTCTTAAAAGATAGATATGCCACCGAGTATATTTATTTTTTAATACATAAAAGAAGAATATCCCACCATGCATTGTTTTGTTATAAACGTTTTTTTACTTAATTTTTTTTGTTACTCTCACGTCATTCATACCACAATGCCTCACTCACGAAAGCCTTTAATCAGTGTGTCCTACCCGGCAGCAAGACGAGGTTATGCTTTGCTCTGACTCCTTGATGAAGGGCACTGGATGTGACCGAAACTATAGTCTGAGTATCCGAGATAATTAAACGAGAGTAATCCCGCATAAGTATAACAAAAAACTGATAAAACCACATCAGTTTCCATGATAAAATTGCATTGCTCTACTTATACATAAGTTTAATTAGAATATATTGTATTTTTTATAATTAATAAATCACATCACACACACACACATCATCAGCCATAGGACGTCCACTGCTGGACTTACAAAGGCCTCCTCCTGGGGGGGTTTTGCCAATACTCGCCACGCTTGGTTGTTCAAGGAAGACGCTGCTGCCCATCTTCCGGATTACATCCCTTAGCCGACTCTTACGGCAAGCACGGGTAGAGAGGGTGGGGTACTATTCTTACGCCGGCACCACGGCGGCCTAATTAATAAATAGGCTTGGATTATACTAACTTGCGAACTCCACATTTTCGCTAAATTGATGTCTAAGAATTTTCATTTTAAATTTTCTATTATAAATGTCATTAAAACTTAAAACGTATAAAATTATCAATGCTTCAAATAAGTACATCATATTTTCTATAAGTAAATTGAATATATCGATATTTCTGACTTATCGATATAATTTGGCCAATATTCCCATCTCTGGAGTCAATAGTGTCGCACTGATAGCGTCCAGACAGTCTGATTGTTTAAAGTTTTTCGTCGAAGCTTTGTTTTTCACGAGATATTCACTAATTATGACAAGCAGAATCTTTTCTATTCTCACAACTATAGGTGAATAAAGGAAAAACTTACCAGTGCGACGTTCCTGAATACTTCTTTTGAATGGGGACATCGAACTTGGAACCAAGAATTTCAACCCAAGTAGGTATTCAAAAAGAAAAGGATGGGACTAATAAGCGTTAATAGTTAAAAAAAATACAAAAACATTACTTAAAAAATTTCATTTTAACTTTTTATCTATTATTTAATAAAACAAATTTCATAGTATTTTGTGCGCGATTAAATACCGGTGATAAGCATTATTACAAAAAAATGTTGATAGCCTTTCACCAGCAGCTCAACTTCATATTTAGGATTTGAACTCACGCCCTAACTATACGATCTGACCGACCTAACCAACGAGTTTTTATCATTACTAAAATTTTACGTCATAAAATTATGGCCGGTGCACTGTCACATGGCTTTATGTAATATGCCATTAACTCCAAACTCCACCATAAGCCACTCAAAACAAAACAAACAAACAAAAGATTACCTAATTCAGCTAAGCATAATTAGCCATGGCTAATTACAGGCAAGGTGTGGCCAACCCTTTGCAAGCGCGGCCCGCGTTAATAATTCCCAGCGGGACGCGGGTTGGTAAATAAACTAATGTACAGGACCACAAGCACTCTACGGTACAGAGTTTGTATAGGGCTGGGAAACACTTGAATGTATGTTTTTTTTTTTTTGGTGTTTTGGTTTCTTAAAAATGCACATTACAAAGACTTAACGCTAAAGTATATTTCAGTCATCCTCGTGGTTGAAAATGTAGGAGTGCATCTAAAAATTGTTTTACAGGCTTTTCATTTTCCCATTGTAAGTCAAGTTTTGTAGCGATGATAGCTCAGTGGTTAGCGCCGTCGGTTCGCATGCCGAAGGGCGTGGGTTCAAACCCCAACAATGAGCTTGAGCTGCCGATGAAAGAAACATCGTGAGGAAATCATAGCATAGTACTTTGTGGTACTCGGCTGGCTAGCTACCAGCCTCAAGATGAAAATCTGGCGCCTAGCATCTAACGGTGTGTTCCAGCAGCCTCACTTGAGAGCCAGTACCATTACAGGCTAGGTGTGCTTTACTATCTTTAACCACATCTTTACTTAACATCAGGTGAGCTGTGGTACAACTAGCCTGTAAACCATAATTTCAAAAAAGTCAACAATCGCAACAAGAGTAGAAAAGTACAGGAAAGTAAAAAAAACTGTCCATTATAATAACCACCCCCAGGGGCAGATCAATATAAGGGCTTTTGGGGCTGCAGCCCAGGGCCCCGTGGATATAAAAGGCCCCAGCCCCCATTGAAAACAAAATGCAGTAAAATATTTATGCTAATTTATGAAGAGAAATGTTTTGATATTTTCCTTAATTATTATAATATCTTAAAATGTTTTTAACGTTGCCACTACCTGTGAAGTGGAGCGCTCTTTCACCAAGATGTCGTATATAGAAAACAAATATAGGACAGTTTTTGTGAAAATGGCAATTCATTGATTTTATTTAGCCCAGATTTTTAAGTAGTGTTAGCCCAGGGCCCCCTGTTATTTTTTACTTAATGTATGAGTTTCAATTGGACGTTGCTTCTTTTAATTGGGTAGAACAACGCATCTTCCGTTTCTCTAGCAAACGGCGTCAAAATGTCTAAGCTGCCAAAAATGTACTCCTGTGGTATTAGAATTTTTACAAGGACAAGGCGAATGTATCTTTCTCAACAGTGCCAACTCGGTGGTGGGTAAAAGTATAATTCCTCTCCAGTTTGAAGTTAATCATAAGCTGACTTTGTTGATGAACAGTCGCAATGCAAGTGAAACGTGAGGTAGGCGACGATATTTATAGTTGATCTTAATTTTAACATATAGTGATGATGCTAATTTTTAAACTAGTATTTACATACTTCACATCACATCATCAGCCATAAGACGTCCACTGCTGGACATAGGCCTCCTCCTGGGGGGGTTTTGTTAGCCTAGATATTTGACCACAGTTCTCCTGACGTTCAGTGACAGTGTCATCGAAGATGGTAAAACACACTTAGCCTGGAATGGAACTGGCTCCCCAAGTTCTACTCCAAGCTAGGTGTAATTCCACTGTTGTTTTTTTAAATGACGTACATTCTTATACAATGTACTCGGGTCTTGTTATCCTTATTTCATTATTTGTGTGGAAAGCTAGAGGCAGCCCTACAGAGCAAAGGGCCCGGTCATTAAATCTTTACAAGTCACCTTGGCCCAGTTACACACTCGGATATCAGCTTCTTGCAACTTTTGCAAACCTACTGCTACACAATCTATGTCTTGCCCGATATTAACTGCTACCACATTCTGTGACGTTTCTAATCTGGCCCCTAGTGACTGTTATCGATGCTGTGGCAGGTCAAATGCAGGTCGTGATAGGATTTACGAAACGCCGCGGGCAAAGTTGGAGCCTTAAATATAAAAGTTTGAAAAGACGGTACTAAGGTGTGAGGGTATTTCCGGTTCAACTTTTCTTAGTCGTTAATGGGAATTTGGGACAAGAATTGCAGATTTTCATGGTCTTTTATGCCGAATATTTGAACTTTACTTTTTATTGACAAGCTCAAAGAGTTTATTAAATTACTAGATTGCTAAGGTTTTCTTCTACTCGGACTCTAGGCCCGGTTTACTGAGACCCTCAGTGAAAGGGTGGCTAAGTAATTCCCCCGCTGGCAAAAATTGAGTCTCCTTTTGCTGATTAAGGTTGTTGTGTGGATCACGGCCTGTATTTGAATGATGTGTGCCTATATGTTTGCGTCTAGTTTTGGCTAGATTTTTCTGTTACTCCGGTTAACCCTACTGGTAAAGTAACTATTGAAATGTTTTTATATTTTATCATATTGTCGTATTTTTATACTTAGATATTACTACATTGATATTAAATTAATATTTTGACATTTTTATACTTTAATAGTTTTGATACGAATTGATATACCTACGATTTGTAATTTTGATGTTATATAAGAAAAAATAATGTATAGTATTAAGTCAAAGTCAAAGTCAAAGTATTTTATTCATAAATTGGTACATTCACAAGTCACTTTCAATATAATACATTTATTACGATTTGACAAATAAAAATAATATCTAAATACAATATCTATATATAATAAATCATTGATAACAATAGTCAAATCTAATATATTTTTATTAATTCATTAATATCATAAAACGTTTGCTCGATAAGCCAGTGTTTCAGTTTGTATTACGATAATTTTGTTGTATTTGTTATGTAAAGTTATATGTATTTGAATTTGGTTTTGTAATTTGAAATGTATTGTATTTGGAGACATTTTTTCTTGTTTCTTTCTGTTAGGTACTGCATGTTATGGGTTAAATAAAGCAGAGATACCTTGAACTTTGTTGTACTACACCAAAGTTTTATGTATCGCTGCAATGGTCATAACGCGTTATCTCTTACCATCAGGAGAGCGTCTCGTTCGACTCATAACTTTTTTTATAGCTTAGCGTATGAAGCCTGATTTGTCAAAATACAATTAAGTAGTACTTTAGGAGATACGAGGATAGATTATATAACCTACATTAAAACATCAGCATATACATACATAATTATATTCTTAAATAGACTGTTAAAATTATTCTTATTGAAAATCAAACAAAAAGTGTATGACACCCACAAACAGTAAATAAATTCTCAAACTAAAATGCATTGCTAAAATATATTTATTATGAAATTCATTCTGATACAAAAATAACATACCAAATTTACTCGTATAAAACAAAGAACACCCACTTCAAAACAAAAAAAAAACGGAAACGCCATTTCACATGTTTTTTGTAAAAGGATTTCTTTTGCAAATAAAAGCTCAATAGTATTTACAGTGCTTTGAACTTACGAGGCTTTATGTGGGCGATTCTATTTATACACACGCTTTCACCACATCTAAATAGAACCAGCCGATATGGTACCTAAAGTAGAATTCCACTATTCGCGTGCTGACTTGCCAGAGTTTTCAGGTTGCAGTTATTTGGCAATCCGTAAGAGTTAAGTAATGGCCTTAGTTATATACGTCACTTAAAGTTAGTCATTACTTAAAATGATCTGTCTTCTCGCTACCGTGAGAAGTCACGCGTGAAAGCAAGATATATATGATTAAAACATTAACCAACGACTACATTGAGGCCGTAAGTTTTTTTAAATAAAAAATAGGCAAATAAACGACAGACCACCTGGTATGGATGAATGGTAAGTGGCTACGGCTGCTTATGGACATCTGTCAAATGAAGGCCTGAAATTACCCACGTGGTGACGGATTATGATGATGATGATGAAAAGTATTCTATGTCTTATTCCAGGGCCTACATGCAAAATTTCACCCAGATCCGTTGAGTAGCAGTAGTTGGCATCTCAAATGATGTTAAGTCAGCCTTTCCCAAAGTGGGCGATAACGCCCCCTTGTGGGCGCTGCAGGTCTAAAGGGGGGCGGTAAGAGACCGAGAAAAAAAATGGGGGCGTTGTGTAGAGGCTTTGGGGGTGATTTGTAATTTCATTTAGCTAGGAGGCCTCTTAGACACCGACTGCATGAGCTCTCGACTCTCAACTACAACTTGTGAACATCAACTAATATTAGTTAAGAGATTGCTCAAACAAAGCTTTAAGTAGGTGAAAAAATGGGGGCGCTAAAAAATAATTTATTCTCAAAGTGGGCAGTAGACAATATAAGTTTGGGAACCCCTGTGTTAAGTGATGGTGTGGTCAAAGATTATAAAGCACACCTAGCCTGGAATGGAACTGAAGTGAGGCTGCACACATCGTCAGGTGCTTGTCGGCAGATTTTCAACTTGAGGATGGTAGCCAGCCGAGTACTAGAAAGTACCCTACCTCGTACCTACCTACTTGGTTTCCTTGTTTTGCTTCATCGGCAGCTCAAGCTCATTGTTGGGATTTGAACTTACTCTCTGGCGTGTGAACTGACCATGTTCACTGCTGAGCTATCATCACTATAGATTTGTTTTGTAAAAGCACGTCTTCAATTCAATAGGTATAATAAAAATCATCGAAACCTCTGGCCTTCAGACTTTTCAAGGAGCCGGCCTATTTAGTGGCATTCGGGATATTGAGCGTAAACCAGAGACGGTCAGCAGTAAAAGGCAGTGAAACCCCAGTTGAGCAATGAATAAAATAGAATAGATAGATAACTCAGTTTTTCTTTTTTACATTGGACTAGGCATGCGCTTGTCTACGATCTCACCTGATGGAAAGCGACGATGTGGCCAAAGGTGGAGCACGCTTGAAATACCTTTTTTTTACCACGTTTTTCTTTGTTATTGTACCCCACCCTCTCTACCCGTGGTTACCATAAGAGGCGGCTAAGGGATGTAATCCGGAAGATGGGCAGCAGCGTCTTCCTTGAACAACCACACCTAACTGCGCTCGCCAGCCCGCCTGCCAAGCGTGGCGAGTATTGGCAAAACCCCCCAGGAGGAGGCATGTTCAGCAGTGGACGTCCTATGGCTGATGATGTGATGTGTGTTTTTCTTTAACAACCCCGGGTTGTACGTAGTTGGAAACATGGACGCAGTCAACGAGTTTCATACAGATAAAACCAAAAAATTTCGTATTCCAGATTTATCGTTCCAAAAAACCAGCGTTATCATAGTCTAACCTTAAGCATTGTTAGTTCAGCGGTTAACATGGTCAGTTCACACGCCAGAGGGTAAGTTCAAAATTTGAACTTACCCTCTGGCGCTCATTGTTGGGATTTAATCCCAACAATGAGCTTGAGCTGCTGGTGAAGGAAAACATCATGATAATGCCATAGCACGGTGGTAGGGTAGTTTCTAGTAGGTACTCGGCTGGCTAGACCAAGCAACTGACGGTGGTTCCGGCAGCCTCACTTAAAAGCCAGTTCCAGGCCAGGTGAGTTTAGCATCGTCGACCACACCATCACTTCAGGTGAGCTGTAGTCAAACACCCAGGCGCGGTCCAGGCCTCACATGGCGCATGACCCCCCAAAAAATCGTACACGTCAAATTGAAAAATCTTCTAAAAATTAACAAAATAAATAGAAGCAATTTTCTGCCCCTAATGCATGCATGCTATATACATAATTATGTATTGCTTGCTGACTTCTAACGGCGTTTTTATGAACTACGTAGTTTTAATAATCTTAGAAAGGTCGATTTTAGAAGGAAATTTATAGCCCCAGACGTCTTAAATAATATCACCTGATTTGCCAATAAAATAGAAGGCTTCCATTTATTTTATAATGTGTGCAATAAAATTGTCTATTGTGCAATAAATTTTAATTTACTCGACATATTTTATTTTATGACCCCCTCCATAATTTCAGGCTGCGACCGCGCCTGCAAACACCTGTAATCAGTAAAATAGCATTTTGTATTGTAGGCAAAAGTAAGGTCAGTCTTTTTTTCATTCACATCATCGAGTATTATTATTAGTAATATTCCGTTTAACGACTTGATATTATATTTACGATATAATATCTATCTGAAAACTGTTTCTTAATACATTAAAACTTAATATTTAAAAAGCGTCAAACTTAATATTTCTGAGGCACAAATAATATTACGTAGAAGCATTTTCTGAAGTTGCTTATCTGTCATCTTACTAATTCTGGTTCAAGGTGTAATTACAGCATTTCTTACTTCCAAATAAGATCGCTTTATGTAGAATGTTAATCGAACATAAATTTTATTGGAATCCTTGAATAAAATGGAGTCTCGTCTATTTAGCAAGGATAACTACTCGGATTAGGTACCTCAGTATCTATGCAAGTTGTTTGCCAAGCATAGGCCTGCCATGACTATTTCAAAAACAAATCGATAGAACTTGCTCCTAAAACGTATGAAAAATGTTTTTACATTTAGATACCATTTGATAAATCAAATTAAATAAATCTATTTTTGTTTTGGGAATCCCGCATAAACCTACCATTTATTTTCATTTTTTATACATTTTTTGCTTTGATAACCCGCCTCTTTTTAGTACTTACCTAGGAATTTTATTTAGTCAGAGTTTGTGTTTAAATGTTTTCATTTAAAAATAGACGCAAGGAAGCGTCTCTAAATAGATATGTTGGTATATAACTACCTACCTATACGTACTTGTCGGCGCATGGCCCGCTGGATATTTTTAGAATTTTGACAGCCCTGTTGGGTCATTGGTGGTATGTCTGCCTTATTTATACAATAAACAATACACAATAATGAGCTGTATGGCGTAGGCGAAGGAGTGAGCGTGGGCGTGGGCGTAGGCGTATGGCGTGGGTTCGATTCCCGCCCAGGACAAACATTTTATGGTATAAACAAATGTTTGTTCTGTGTCTGGGTTTTCTGTATGTATTATAGGTATGTATTTACTTAGTTTGGGGTCAGATGGCGCTGTGTGTAAAAAAATTTAGCAAGAAACGGAACTGACCACTGAAGTAGGAAACCTACTGACAGATGACGTTTCTCCACTCTGACGCAACTCCGGGCGCTGGTGAAGAACGTGCGGTGCGAGGAAGGTGATCGGATTGCATCGCGCGTGCGCATTACGTGTTCGGATGAGTGTAATATGCGAGTACATCATTGTCAATTTTAATCCTCCTCGCCCGTTTACCCGCGTCTATCCGGTTACGCTCGTTACGTAGTGGTGACTTTACTTAAGCTTCGATGGAGTATTGGAAGCAACACGAAAAGTCATGTTTCACCACAATATCACTTTTCCACACTCATAAAACACCACATTTTTTTTAAATATACATACATAATATATTCTCGCATTAAAATAACAAATTTGGAAAATATAATGCAGAGACGTGAGCTGTCGCATTTCCGTCAAAAACCCTAAAAAAATTTTACATCACAGTGTTAATGGTGTGAAATACACAACGTGTAACGCCCTAATTCTCTTAGAAATAAAGAAGCAAAATATGACATTGACAGAACACTCCTGTCAAGAAAGACATTTGACATAAACGTTATTCTATTCTATTCTCTTTTGAGTTTCGACCTCCATTCATCCTTCGCCGTTTATGAATTCACGATTTCAGCTCCATTTTCAACAAAAATAACTGAAAACGCTTGTGATATAACCTATATAAGGTTACGGAGTGTTTTCTATTGATATTATTAGTGTAGTGAATTGAAAATGGCTTTGATATCGTCGCCGGGTGTTTTCGGTGTGCTGGGGCGGTTGTCTCGTAATTTTTCAACTGGTAGGGTTTTAGCGGCAAAACCTATGACTGTCCGAGATGCTTTAAACCAGGCTATTGATGAAGAGCTGGAGCGAGACGAGAAAGTCTTCCTGATGGGGGAAGAAGTTGCTCGATATGATGGCGCTTACAAAGTCTCCAGGTACTGCTTGATACTGCCATCAAACCCTGTTTTCACGTGCTGACTTACTTACTAGTGGAATTGTAAAAATTCGCGCCATACAAATTTAAAATGAGGTGATATCTTTTCTTAATTTTCATTTTATTTTTATTTTTCCATATTAAAATGTTACATAACCAACAAGTTTGTTGATAGTTGGAATTGGTATAGAAAGTATGTACTAACAGCTGTTTCCCAGTTAGAAATGGGTAGTTAGGAAGAACTAGGGTTACCAGATGCAAAGCATAAGAAGGAACATGTTGCTTTTTGGCACACAATCATGTGCCTCTTGTATGAACACATAAAATGTAAAATTAGTAGGTATATTTCTTAGCACATGCTTCTCTACTTGACATTTTAATATTTTCAATAAGTAACAATCCTAACTCTGTTCAACATCTATTTAAACACCCAGTACCCAGTAATTGATTGAAATCTTGTCTTTTTAATACTTATGAGAAAATACAAGGTTTTGATAAATTTTAATATGTTGTACTATTATACATATTACTCAAAATAAGCAAAATCATATCTTTGTAAATATAATGACTATGAATATTTTCTGAGACCTTAGAAATCTGCTGATTTAGGGATCAAATTGTAAGGAAACCATAGCATGGTGGTAGGGTACTTTCTAATACTCTGCTGGCTAGCTACCACCATCCAGTTAAAAATCTGTTGTCTATTAGTGTATTCAGGCTACATGACTTCAGAACCAGTTTAGAATCTTCAATCACACTATAACTTTTACATCAGATGAGCTGTGGTCTAACACCTAGCCTGTCGAATCAAACTTAGGTAGGTATTTCCTAGTTGATATAATTTGTATGCCTTCAAATCAAGAAATAATTGATTTCTTGGAAGGAAACATACTCTGACATAGACTGCATCTTCACTCAGAATCAGATCCAAGATGCTCCAGATCTAAGACGGAGCATGCTTGCCTAGAAAATACTAATTCACTCTCCTCTTGAAGATAATATATTTTGTTTCAGATAGAACAAATTAATAGGCATGAGGAATAAAGCCTTACTATACTTCTGGATCCTACTTTGTGCCCCTTGGATCCCAGTTTGTTCCCCTGGATCTTACTTTGTGCTCCCTGGATCCTACTTTGTGCCACTGGATCCTACTTTGTGCCCCTGTATCATACTTTATGCCCCTGAATCTTACTTTGTGCCCCTGTATCATACTTTATGCCCCTGAATATTACTTTGTGCTCCTGGATCCTAATTTGTGCCCTATGCAGGGAATTAAATGTATAAAAATAAAACATTTAAATACAATTTCCAGGGGTCTGTGGAAAAAGTATGGTGACAAGAGGATAATAGATACTCCCATCACAGAAATTGGTTTCACTGGTATAGCAGTTGGAGCTGCTCTGGCGGGGCTCCGACCTATCTGCGAGTTTATGACATTCAACTTCTCAATGCAGGCTATTGATCATGTGAGTAACTACTAAAAACGGTAAAAACTAACTCCATAGACCAACCACATACCTAGGGTTAGAAGTATAGACTATAGTAATATGATAATTATATCTTTTATGTATAAATATGTAACTGTATTATTGAGACAGTTTTATCTCCATGAAGAAGACCACCAAATGTAACCAAAACTATAGTCGGAGTATCAAATATATTTTAATGTGAGTAATCCCACATAAGTAAAACAAAAATGTGTCTAAATCACATCAGTTTCCTTAGTAAAACACTAATAGTTAATAATTATTTAATAAACTGGCCAAGTGTACATTTGACCACAACTAGATAGGGTTCCATAGAAAAATATATTTTACTAAACACTTTTCTTTTAATATCTGGCTAAACCACTGCTGTAATAATGATCATCACACATTTTATAACTTAGAACATTCTGATGACAGAATTATGGTACAAATATTCATTAAAAGTTTAAATTACGATTGCACAGACGTTTTATTAATTTGCTAGTCATATTCCAAACTCATGCCAGAAAGTACAAGATTATGAAAGTATAATCATACAATACTTTATGTATATATTTTATAAATGACATTATTTTTAATATATTATATCAGACAGATATTATAAGGTTTTTGGGTTTTTTTGTAGTACTATGGAGCCCAAAAAAATATTTTTTTGTTACAAAAACATCATTTTCAAAACTATCATCGTCAAGTAAATAAATTAAGAATAAAAATATATTAGTAACATGTAAGTTTAAGATTTGGATTTGCTAATTATTTATCGGTAAACGGAGTGTTAGTCGTCCATAAGTTTGTTGGGTAGACAACATAATAAGGATTGTGGATTAAACCTGGACAATGTTGACACAGGACTGGGATGAGTGGTGTAAAAGATGAGAGGCCTATGTTCAGCAGTGGGTGATTACGGGCTGATGATGATGAATTATTTATACCTAAAGGACATTACAAAAGAAAAATTCAAAAATTATTATATATTCTCGTATCTCTTTTTTTAATCTTAATACAATGAGGTGAAGAATTTTTTTAATTTTTAACCTTTTACAACACCGTCTTACAGTCTTGTTACAAAGTCAAATGTATCTTACAAAGTCATTTGTACAATGACCTTTTGGAAACTGAAACTTCACTACCTAAATGATCTTAAACAAGGCAGTATTTCTTAAATATTTTAAGAAGTGGAGATGTAAAAGTCAACAAATTATTATGAGTTGCAGAGATAAATTCTAGATTTACGTGATAACACAATCTGTTACACAATCCGTCTGTCTGTGACTTTGAAACAAAACTTCAATGACACTGTTTGTTATGTTTATGATTATAGGTATAGCTACTAAAACAAATACATCATTCTTATACAAAAAATATACCAAGAAAATCAGGCTATTTTCTAGACTTAGCCTATGTAGTAAAGTATAAAATCTATAGGTTGCTCTTTTTAACCCCCCACGCAAAAAGAGGGGTGTTATAAGTTTGACGTCGATATCTGTCTGGCTGTCTGTGTGAATGTGTGTATGTCTGTGGCATCGTAGCTCTCAAACGGAAGGACCGATTTCAGTGTTTTTTTTTTTTTTCATTTGATTGCCAATGTTCTTGTTGTAGTTCTTAGCTATGTTTGGTTAATTCGTAGGGGGTTTTTATAATTTTTAATTTAATTATTGATGTGAATATTACCTTAAATTTGCTTACATAATTGGAGCAATTTCGATTATTGATGATAAGAACATCAGTTTGGACAAATGATGACAACAACATCAGGATACAGTTTGGTGTTGCAGCTACATATCAAAACATACAGCATATAGCCATGTATCTACATTCAAAATGTAATTACACCACTTGATAGCTAAATGATCAAAGAATTCAAGTGAATACTTGAAACATGGAAATCAGAAGGACTTCTTAGTATATAAAACTGTGCCTACACTTGTACACGGGGCCGTGTGTATGACGCACTATTTTTTTTTTCTTTATAAGATTTCATGGTCTATGCAAAATTATAAAACGGAAAACACCACATTTTGCGATATAGGTTTTTCTAGTGCAAAATCTAGGGTACTTGTTAATTTATTGTAATTTTATACTCTTATAAAAGGCAGTAGACAGACTCTTTAGCAGGCCGAACGTTTTACCACAGCTCACCTGATGTAAATCTAATACCTTTAAACGAGCAATTCTTATATATACGTGTATATATATATGTAATCTGAATTTTGGAAACGGCTCCAACGATTTTCATGAAATTTAGTATGCAGGGGGTTTCGGGGGCGATAAATCGATCTAACTAGGTTTCATTTTTAGAAATCGTCGTTTTATCCGTGTTTTCAGCCGAGCAAAGCTCGGTCATCCAGGTACTTCTGCTTATATGTACAAAATGCGGTCTTATCGTTAATAGCGATCTACTTTAGTAACTTATAATTTTACTTTATCTTTCGCATTGACACAATCTCTCTTTAAAAATCGTTTTTTGCTTATACATTCATTGATTTATGGTGCAACATTGGTTTCAGGTAATTAACTCGGCAGGGAAAATGCTGTACATGTCAGCGGGACTTTTCCCGGTGCCCATAGTGTTCCGCGGGCCGAACGGTGCCGCAGCCGGCGTGGGGGCGCAGCACTCGCAGTGCTTCGGCGCCTGGTACGGGCACTGCCCCGGAATCAAAGTGGTCATGCCTTACTCCTCAGAAGATGCGAAAGGTGATTTTACCTATACTAATTTATAAACAATTTTTCAGTGTCTTTTCACGACTGCCCAGAAAAGGAGTGTAATGTTTTCAGGATTTATATACATATACATGTATGTCGTTTTTCTATTACAATATAACTTTTAAATATCTGAATGTATTGGACGTATAGGGTATCGTTAGAATCTTTACATCATTCTGAGTGATGGATATACATTAAAAAAAAAAACATTTATTAGCGGGAATCCATGTTTTTTTTAAATTAAGAATTAAACTTACTTTATATATAGAATACTATGGCCTCAAACAAACAAACCGGCGAATAGACCAAGGATGGAGAAAATACTGGTCACTAAAGGAAATAGTACAAAGTAAGGATCTAGGCAATCACATAAAAAAGAAAACATTCGAGACCTGTATTCTACCAGTTTTTACTTATGGCTGTGAAACTTGGTCAACAACACTTCACCACAGAGAGAGGCTAACAAAATGCCAACGTGCCATGGAAAGAAGCATGCTAGGGTTAAAAATCAAAGACAGAGTCAGGAACGTAGACATGAGAACAAGAAAAAAACTCACAGACATTCTTACCCGGATAGACGTCCAAAAATGGAGATGGGCTGGGCATTTGCTACGCCACCCCATTAACAAATGGAGCAAGCAAGTCACCCTCTGGCAACCAAGAGACGGCAAAAGAGGTAGGGGTCGTCAAGTCAGGAGATGGGAAGATGACTTGAAACAGACAGCGGGACCGTTCTGGTTGAGAGTAGCAAGGGACAGGTTCCATTGGAAGGAATTGGAGGAGAACTATGCCAAAAGGCACACCAAACTTAGGGACCTCTTGTAACCCTATGTTTAGGAATAAAAGGCTATTATTATTATTATTATGGCATCATGCCATACAAAAGGTATTACAGCAAATCAAGTCATTTGCTAGTTATATGTCACCTAGATGACGCCACTCTCTAAGCATGTTTCATGCTATTTAGTTGACGACAGTCATTAGCAGTTCAGCGTCAATAAATAGATGGCGCTCTTTGAATAACTTTTCGTTTGTTTGTAACAACTGCAACTGAATGGCCAATTATCCGCTAAGTACAAGGCTTATAGCTGTGTTTTCAAAACAAATGTGCAGGACTGCTGAAATCTGCAATCCGTGACCCGGATCCGGTGGTGGTGCTGGAGAATGAGCTCATGTACGGAGTCCCCTTCCCCATGTCCGACGAGGCGCTCTCTAAGGACTTCCTACTGCCCATAGGTAAGCATGAAGAGCTCAATTCCTTCTATGTTAACACTGATATACTTATACCTATCTTTTTAATTTTAGATACACAAAACAAATTACAATATTATGGTAAAAAACATATCTACTAGAATTCTGAGACTGGACTGTAATTCAAAATATGTGCATAAAGAAAAGTACCTGGATGACCGAGCTTTGCTCGGCTGAAAACACGGATAAAACGACGTTTTCTGAAAATGAAACCTAGCTAGATCGATTTATCGCCCCCGAAACCCTGTATACTAAATTTCATGAAAATCGTTGGAGCCGTTTCCAAAATTCAGATTATATATATATATATATATACATATACATATATACAAGAATTACTCGTTTAAAGGTAATTAGATTAGATAAGACAACAAAGTTTTTTTTTAATGCTTGACAGAAACACCTATGTTTGGCCACAACTCGTCTGATGTTAAGTGACGGTGTGGTCGAAGATGGTATATCACACCTGGCCTGAAATGAAACTGGCTCTCAAGTGAGGTTGTCGATTGTTTGCCACTGAAATTTTAAAAAAAGTACACTGTGTTATTCCGTGATTAGCCGTGTAATATTTATTTGTTTCGCGTATATTCCAGGTAAAGCTAAAGTTGAACGAGAAGGGAAACACATAACTCTCGTGGGCGCCGGGAAGGGAGTCGACACCTCGCTAGCGGCGGCCACGGAACTCGCTGGAAAAGGTAACGACCCTTTCTACTCACACACTCACCCGACAAAATGAAAACAAAACAAACAAAAATTTATTTAAAAAAATGGTTTTGTCAACGCTATCTGACCGTAAACTTGTTATTTTTTTATATAATATAGTAACAAGATACATAAGTGATAGAGTAATGGAATACATATTTCAACATACACAATTATAAAGAAAAAAGAAATCGTTAAAAGAGGAAGAAATCGCTCTAGGCGATAAGGCCGCCCTTGGATTTCTATGTTGTATTTTTGTTTTGTTTTCTCTTTTTTTTTAATGTTTTTTTAAATTTTTGTATGTTATATTAATGTTGTATTGTATTGTAATTATATATATTACGTTTCTTTATGTAAAAAGTTATGAGACGAACGAGACGCTCCCTTGATGGTAAGAGATAACGCCTGTCCATGACCATTGCAGATACGTATACATAGAACTTTGAGTAGCAAAACAAAGTACAGGACATCGCTGCTTTGGCGCACATTACTTTGAGACTTTCGATGATTAGTCTCAAAAGCCCTGTGATTTCTCTAGCTATGTTCACACTACTGCTTGACGGCAGAATATTTGGTACTACGGTGATACCTACATAAAATCTTCTGCTAAAATCTACTACCAATTAAAACTATGAAATTGGTTTTGTTTATTTACCTCGGCGTTTCGGCCATGTTGCTATAACCGTGGTTTTAAGTCTCCGTTAAATAACTATGTATATAATGAGTTTTGGCGGGAACACGGAAAGAGTCATGTCGCCCCATTGTATTTTTTCCAAAATTAGTGTTTTTTTTCGAGTGTTTATGTATAAAAATAGTGGTGTTTTTATAAAGTGCCCAATTACAAGCGCGATTGTTGGAAAGTGATATAATGTGGTGAAACATGACTTTTCGTGTTGCTTCCAAAACTCCATCAATGCTTATAGTAAAGTCGCCACTACTTTACTAAGGCATGACTGGATTTGACTGGCATCGACTGGACTTTGACTATAAAGAAGCTGAAAACTGAAGACTGCAATGCACACAAATACATTGACACTGGCAGAATGCACAGAGTGCGATGCCAAGAAGAAACAAAAAAAAAAACAATATAATATTGACAGGTATCGAGTGCGAGGTGATAAACTTGCGTTCGATCCGTCCCCTGGACTTCGATGCGATCGCGCGCTCCATCTCCAAGACCCATCACCTCATCACCGTCGAGCAAGGCTGGCCGCAGTCCGGTATGTACACACTTACACAACTAACCAAGCCCGCAGGTTCACCCGCATTTTTCAGGATAAAAATGAGTGTACTTTAATTCAAATTAGAATTATTTATTGATAACACCCAGTTAAAGATTCAATCACGCCCCACACTCATACTAGTTAACCAACTCAACTCTCGCCATCCAAATATTGATGTATTTTGTTCCGTACTGCGTCTCTGTTTAGAGCACCTACCAGATATGTGTTGTTCTTAGGGTTCCATCTCATTACATCATCAGCCATAGATCGTCCACTGCCTGGACATAGGCCTCCTCCTGGGGGGGGGTTTTGCCAATACTCGCCACGCTTGGCAGGCGAGTTGGCGAGCGCAGTTCATACCTAACTGTTCCTGTACCTAATTGTTCAAGGAAGACGCTGCTGCCCATCTTCCGGATTACATCCCTAAGCCGACTCTTACGGCAACCACCCAAGGGTTCCATACTCAAAGGGTAAAACGGGACCCTATTACTAAGACTCCGCTGTCAGTCCGTCTGTTTTATAAAAATCGTTGGAGCCGCTTCCGAGATTCAGATTAAAATATATATATATATATTATATATAAATACTATTATATATAATACAAGAATTGCTCGTTTAAAGGTATTAGATATGTATTTTGTGATAATATTGACTTCAAAGTGACATTTTACAAAATTATATATTGTGCTAGCTAATTTAAATGTATTTGTAATTTTGATTTGATCATCATCATCATCATCTCAGCCGTAGGACGTCCACTGCTAGACATAGGCTTCCCCCATTGACTTCCATAAAGACCGGTTGGAAGCGGCTCGCATCCAGCGCGTTCCTGCGGTCTTTATTAGGTCGTCTGTCCACCTTGTGTTCACGTCCTACGCTGCGCTTGCCGGTCCGTGGTCTCCACTCCAGAACTTTGCAGCTCCATCGGCCATCAGTTCTGCGTGCTAAGTGCCCTGCCCACTGCCACTTCAACTTGCTATGTCAGCTACTTTAGTTCGTCTACTGATCTCCTCATTTCTGATTCGATTGATTTGATATTTTATAAAAAAAAATTGAGATATAGATTGATTGTTTGTTAAAGGTATCGGCGCTGAGATATGTGCGCGTGTGATGGAGTCGCCCTCGTTCTTCGAGCTGGACGCGCCGGCGTGGCGCGTCACCGGCGCCGACGTGCCCATGCCCTACGCGCTCAACCTAGAGAAGCTGGCGTTACCGCAGACGCACGACGTCGTGCAGGCCGTCAACAGCGTGCTATCCAACAAGTCAGTATATTCTTCTTATTATTATTTATTTATTTATTTATTTAATAAATCCGCCAACACATTGTACACCCAATACATTAACAACTAATTAAATAAAAAAAATAAAAAAAACCCCACTTAACCAAACATAGCTAAGAACCATCGCAAGGAAAATGGCTTTCAAATGAAAAAAAAACGAATCGATATCGGTCCATCCGTTTGAGAGCTACGATGCCACAGACAGACACACACACAGACAGACAGACAGACATCGACGACGATTTTTTTTAAATGTCTGACAGGCTAGGTGTTTGACCACAACTCGCCTGATGTTAAGTGATGGTGTGGTCGAAGATGGTAAAGCACACCTAGCCTGGAATGGAACTGGCTCACAAGTGATGCTTCCGGAACTCACCGCTAGATGCTTGTCGGTAGATTTTCAACTTGGAAGGAGACATAGTGTGGAAACCATAGAATTGTGGTAGGGTACTTTTTAGTTCTCGCCTGGCTAGCTACCACACTAAAGTAAAAAATCTGCCTCTGAGCACTTAATGCCCCATTTGAGACCCAGTATGATTCCAGGCTAGGTGTGTTTATCGCTTCACATTATTCTTCACTGGCTGTGTTACCCGCTGTTCCCACGTGAACACATTTTTTCGGAATAAAAAGTCCTATGTATTAATTCAGGGTGTCAGCTACCTCCATACCAAATATCATTAAAATTGCCCAGCCGTTTGAGAGTAAAGAATTAACATACAAACACACACACCCACTAACGTTCGCCTTCATAATATTAGTGTGATATAAACTTCTTAAAACGTGAATTGTTTCTCTTTCCAGAATTAGCGCCGCGTAGCATTGAATCTCCGCCCAGCAAGCGCCCGCGCGCCGCAGCGCCTCGATACAAATCATTACGTATTAAATAAATTAAATCATTATTTATTTTTAATATTATATTATTATGTTCCAATTTTATTAGCAGATCTCTGCTCGCGTATGTGATGTTAAACAGGTGGATGATAGTATAATGTTATGTAATAAAATTGTTAGAATATATTTATTTTTTTAGACCTTAGCGCCATCTGGTTTAGATCGGAGACGACTTGTTGTCTACAAAGATTTCAGAGTTTTAGTTCACCTTCGCTTCTTCGAGTAAATGTCTCGAAAAACACCTTACGTGTACGAAATTTGGGGGCAATGTTATCGGGCACATAATTTCACAGGCGAGGGATGAAATCATATTTTAGACAATTATTTTTTCATTGTTTTCTTTTTTGTGTTATAATCATTCAATAAAGAAACAGTATATCGTTCGCCGACATGCAAGGCGAAAATAATCGTGTATTTTAGCTGTTCAAACATATAACAACTTTAAATCAATAGAGTTTAGGTTAAAAGTGAGAGCAGAACACGTAGCAAACTAGCCCTTGAAACGCATAGTGCTTATAAAGTTTATTTTGGCTTAAAATAAAAGAGTGCATCTTGTTTATTTTTTTATTTGATTTTGATCATTCCAGTAAAGGATTAAAGACTCTGTTGCATGGACGCGTGTTGAGATTACCTGTTTCTTTGTCCGAAGATTGTAATACAAACTGTACGGACAATGGTATCAAATATACCTACTTGATATTTTTATTATACTGAGAGGAGGTACTTTGTACTGTAATTTATGTTTATAGATATTGTGAAATATTTTGAATACAGATACAATGTATGACATTTTTTATTTTCGTTTCTTTTTAGTTGAGATTATTATATGTATGCTCCGGGGGTGAAAAATTTGCTCGAAACCTTAATATTAAAATTGGTGTCGGGTGACCATAATTCAACTATTTTATGTACCCGTATTTTAGCAAAAAAAAACTGAGTATTGCCATCGTAACGTGGCAATGATGCCAGTACTCTAGACAAAACTTACTCGTGTTCACGTCTCGTCACTTTTAAATTCGGGTTTTTTGTATAGATAGATTGAATTGATAATTTTGTTCACACAAAAATAATTAGTGAAACAGTTGGCGGCCTTATCACTTAGAGAGATCTCTTAAATTAAAACATAGAAATTTAAAAGTAAACTGAAACAGTTGGCGGCCTTATCGTTTAGAGCGATCTTTTCCAGGCGACCGTGGTAAGAATAGGACTCGCTGAGGAGGTAAAAAGGGTGTAACCTTTTTTGTTTTACTTATGCGCGATTACTTACTTACATTAAATTTTATCGCAAACTCCGACTATAGTTTCGGCCACAAAGGGTGGTCGAAAAAAAATCCTGTGGTCATCGCATCTCTGTACACTACCAGCCCCCACCCCCATGATGAATGATGGTCTAAAATCGAATGCAATACAAAAAGCTGAAAGAAAACCCAGACACAGAATAGACATCGCATGTTCGTCACACAAATGTTAGTGGGAATCAAACCCACGCCCTTCAGCTCTTAAAGCAGAACTAGTACAAAATGAAACAAAAACTAACCAGCCAAACATTAATAAACATTAAAAAAAAGACATCGATGAACATTAATTATGTTTAATATTTACAATTTTCTTTTTAATGTAATGAGACGAACGTGAAACTCTCCTGATGGTAAAATATAACGCATGTACTACTATGTATGTGTGTATGTCTATTGCAGCGATACGTAGAACTTGAATGACAAAACAAAGTTCAGGGCATCGCTTTGGCGCGCATTACTTTAGACAGCCCTGTAATTTTGATAGCTGCCCTTTCAAACCCGAACACAGTAATGTCCACTACCTACTGCTTGGCGGTAGAATATCTTACACTACGGTGGCACCTACCTAGACGATGTCTTGCTAAGATTTAACCTACCACTAATTAAAACTATGAAACGTTATACGTTGTTAACATATAGCAGCTAACACCGTTTCTTCTAACCAAGCATAGTAATGCCTAAAATATTCTTAACAAAGACGAAACCTTTTTTCAATTTGCTACAAATTTAAGATAAGACTAAATAATATCGTAAAAAGAAAGTCTTGCTTAACTGAGCGCGAGTAGCACCGAAAACAGTAGTGCAGGGCAGCGATCCATCAAGTTGTCAGAGCCCTCCATGCTCTATTGTGATTTTGGAAATGTGGATTAAGGGCTATTGTGTGCACAGACTGACATAGCGTTAAGATATCTTGAGGCATAGGTGGGATCAATTTCTATAGCAGAATACCTACGCCTGACAGAATTGGATTAACAAAACTCATATCTGCCTAGACAGATAGATATTGCTCTAGACTTTTTATTGCTCAGAAATAGATAACTGTACAGAAAACTAAAGACCCTTATGAGCTAGTGCTACAAGTGGCGGCCTTATCGCTAAAAACGATTTCTTCCAGTCAACCAAGAATGGAACACACATCATAAAAAATAGACATGAGCTGAGAAGGGTAAAGGCATAATGCACCATGCTGGACAGGTATGTTTCTTCACGACGTTTTCCTTCGCCGTTTCAAGTTATCGGCAATACGCACATAAATTAGGAAAGACAGGTGCGTGCCGTGAATTCGAACCCAGGACCTCCACATTGGAAGCCAGACGGTCTCCAACAGCAACGAAGTACAAAACATGTCTGAAACATGTTTATGGTGATGATAGCTCAGTGGTTAGCGCAGCCGGTTCGCATGCCGAAGGGCGTACGTTCAAACTCCAACAATGGGCTTGAGCTGCCGGTGAAGGAAAACATCGTAAAGAAACCATACCATGGTGGTAGGGTACTTTCTAGTACTCGGCTGGCTAGCTACCACCCTCAAGTTGAAAATCAGCCGCCAAGCATCTAACGGAGTGTTCCGGCAGTATCATTTGAGAGCCAGTACCATTCCACGTTAGGTGTGCTTTACCATCTTCGACCACCGTCACTTTACATCAGGTGAGCAGTCGTCAAAGACCTAGCCTGTAAAACATTAAAAATAACCGACTAGGTACCTACTGGCAATTTTAACACAGTATTGTGACAAATAACGCATTTTCACTTTGTCCTTGAATAATTTAGAATGTTAGAACGCAGGCATCAGATAACGGGCTGACTTGTTTATATCTACAACGTTTAACTAAAAGTTTTTTATTATGCCACAGGTGGCAATCAAGCAGACGGGTTGTCTGATAGTAAGCAGTTACCGTCACCTATGGATATTTGCAATATCAAGGGCACGATGAATACTTTGCCGACCTTTTATTTTGAAGAACCCAATGTTGTAACTCCGCGAGAATACGGAGGAAGGAAGATCATTCCACAATTTGCAAGTGTAATGCAAAAAGTATCGCGGGAATCGCACAGTGCGCAATTTCCATGAATCAATTATAGGATGAGCTTTCAGACGATGGAAGTTAGTGCGGGGATGGAACCGTGACGCCGGCATGAGATCGAATAATTATTCAGAACAGTCCCCGCACTCCACTCTCAATGTCCTCTCATCTCACTTGTTTTTTTATTTGTAGTTCCCATTATAAGGACTTCAATGTAAAGCTGCACTGCGTAGGTACACAATAGCGCGTGTTGGTTTTATTCCGCTGACAGGGTGATCGATAGGTGGACTACCGCGGCTGCGGATTTGCGACGCGTCCTTTTATACCGCACTTGAGGACGTTCTCACAATCATTAGTTATTTTCCTATGTAGTTCTAGCATTTATATGCTATATAGAGTCTGACAACTTAAACTAAGTAGTAGTTTTATTCCGTATTTGCAAAACGTTTTAGTCATTTTGCGCTTCCTTTTCTTTACAAGCGCATAACGAAGTACTTACTGCAATCTCAGCGACAGCTCTATTCATGACGCTAAAGAGAAAGTAAAGAAATGGCTTCTCACACTTGATTACGACGCTACTGAGTCTCTGTTTATCATTCAATCTTGAAGTAATTCCCGTAATACCTACTACAAGATTTGAAAAAAAGGCCAATAAGTACTAATATGATACTCATTCCCTATATATTCTATAAAATTTCCCACACTCGTTCTCACAACGCACACACACACACACACACTCCCACAACACACACACTCACCCTCTCGCAACACACACACACCCTCTCACAACACACAACCACACACACACACACACACACACACACACACACACACACACACATACACACACACACTCACACCATGCACATATGTACTTTACTGCTTATTAATTTATTAGTATCAAATTACACAGTCCAAATAGTACAAGTTTTCTTAATAGTCTTGTCTTGTAATCGATTCCAGCCTCCCGCGATACAGGCTAGCCCTAGTGCGGGGACTATTATAATACCATTATGTTTGTAAATTTTTTGGTAAATAAATATTTTTGTATTTTGTATTGTAGTTACGTATATTTACTGCCTACCTAATTTTACACAATTAAAAAGAAGTCGTTAAGAACGAAATTCGAGCTAGAGCAACAATATGAAGAGCTTTCAACGCCGACACATTTTAGTGGAAGTAGATAAAACTATTATGGCGTGAAGCGAGTACTCATTTAACATCAGGTGAACAAAAAAAGAGCTCTGAGACGAACGAACAATTTTGTAATACCTAATAAAGCTCAGGTGTTAGCGTGGTCGGTTCACACGCCGAAGTGCGTCTTAAGCTTGAGCTGCCAGTAAAGGAAGACATCGTGACGAAACCATGGCATAGTGGTAGGGTAGGTACTTTCTAGTAGGTAGGTATACCTACTCGGCTGGCTAGCTTCCACTCTCAAATTGAAAATCAGCCGCATCTACGAGTAGGTATGTCGTTTGTGTTCACCATCTTCAACCACGCCGTTACTTGACATGAGGTGAGCTGTGGTCAAACACCTAGCATGTTAACCTTAGAAAATCTGAGCATTCGTTACATTGCAGGGACAGGAACCCGCATAGTGCCTAGACTTGCGACCCAATTTAAATACGTATTAAGGCCCACCTCCACTGGCTATGCTCCCATCCCTGCCTAACCAAATTTGATATAATCATACTAACGCTGTTTTAGATAATCTTTCCAGCCATGAATTTATAGATGTTCTTGTCAGGTCAAGGTTGATACTTGTGAAGTTGATACTTTGTGACTTTCGACAATGAGTCTAGTAATTTTTAGTTAGCTTTCTCCCTTCAAACTGGAATATAATATTTTTTATGTTTGATTGATTTCTGATACCATTGTAGTAACCTACCAATATATTTACCTAGTATACTAATATGATTATGTTTTACTAAGGAAACTGACGTGTTTTGACATATTTTTGTGTTTCTTATGCGGGATTACTCACGTTTAATTATATCGGAAATTCCGACTATAGTTTCGGCCACATCCAAATGAAAACCTTGGATATATACGAAAGAGAATAGATCGATTTTACATTATTATTTCAACACATTCTAGTATCTACGTAACATTTTTTTTTTGCTTTTCCGCTACCATTATTGAAATTAGGTACCCACATCTCAATTTCTCGCAAAAAAATCGCTAACGAAAATGTCAATCTTACCGCGCAAAGGATAATTCGTGTAGGTGATCCATCAAGCCGGGACACTGAAGGACAGATTTTGTGAACAACGCACG
Organism: Biston stratarius; assembly: GCA_950106695.1. Classification (NCBI taxonomy): domain Eukaryota; kingdom Metazoa; phylum Arthropoda; class Insecta; order Lepidoptera; family Geometridae; genus Biston; species Biston stratarius. Next base: position 10,992,028 of record OX467116.1, read on the forward strand.
TGGTTGAATAAAAATGGATTTTTTGGGGTTGGACGACGAAATTAGGAGATTTTTGTTGAAATTTCGGAGGGAATATGTGACGAATTTATTATTAAAGCCAATGACTTAAATTTACAGTTGCGCGGGGCGGTAGTAGATATTTTATTTTATTTTATCTGTATTAATAAGACGAACGAGTCGCTATCCTGGTGGTAAGAGGTAACGCTTGTCCATGACCCTTGCTGAGTGATACACAAAACTTTGAGTAGCAAAACAAAGTCCAGGGCATCGCTGCTTTGGCCCTCATTACTTTGAGACATTGAATGATTAATCTCAACAGCCCTGTAATTTCGCTAGCTGCAGTACCACAATAATGCTTGCTGCTTGGCGGCAGAATATCTGGTACTGCAGTGGTACCTACCTAAACAACCTGCTAAGAAGATCTATCACCAAGTACTACCTAAGTCGTAAAGTCAATGTGAATAACTACTTCAAGGTTTGGGAATAAGGTTGCCTGGGAAAGATCGCTTTAAGCGATAAAGTAAAAGATAAATAGTAATCTTATTTATGATAAGTGACCAACACCGAAATTGCAAGAAAAGGTAGGTAGGTACTGTTGTATATATTAACATTGTTTCAAATTTATATAATTATAATAATAAAAGAACCTGGCGATGAAATGAACAAATTAATGATTTATTTGTCTGTGAAACTAGGTACAGACAGATATTTTTACAATTAACTTAATCCCCTAGCTTCTACTCTGGAGGGATTTAAAAACATAAAAACTCACGGCATGCATCAGACCAACAATGCCGAAAACCCCGCAGCCTGAAACAAAGGAAGAAAGGCCATTACACAGAAATAATAAGACATTTCAGTGTAAAAATAAAAATGTAGTCAGAACAACAAGTTCTCTCTGGCTGCGTGTTGGAGCTGACAGTTCGGAACTGATCCATCACCAGCTTGTCTCTAACTTTGCGTCTGACATTGTAACTGTCACTAACTTGGCACGGCCGTCTACAGACATTGTAGAAACTTTCCGGATTCGAATAGGTGTCTTAAATATACTGCCCTAGTGTTAACTGGACTCTGAGAAGAGACCGCATCATCACAACAATGGTAAAGTGAGAAAATGCGGTATTTTTTTTACTTTTACCAGTCTTCACAGTAATTAACTACCAAGGCTGTTTTGCCAAATACGCTTATAACATATTGCTGTTGAACAAAAACATAAGTAGGTACCTAGTTAACTCGTAGTCTCAGAGTAGACTAAACAGTACATTCAAATATACTTTTTTTTTTGAGTTATGCTTAAATATTGTGGTTGCTTAATCTTAACCTGAAGTTTTCAAAATTTTGATAAATTAAGAGCCTGTTCCTTTCCAGGCTGGTTGTGCTTGCCATCTTCAACCTAACCGCTTCTTAACATCAGGTGACCTAGTCTGTCAACTATAAATCAAAAGAGTTACCAATATGCCATAAATGGATATCTCCATTTGATAACATTTTGTTTTTAGTTAGATTTAGGTGTCGATTTTTTTTTCTTTCCACTTTAAGGTAGGTATATATTTTTCAAAAAAATTAAATTCTGACAGAATTCTTAGACCTCTATGCTAGAACAAAGTGAGGCAACACTCGTAATTTTTGTACTACTCTACGTTTCTTTTTTATGATTGACAGGTTAAGTGTTTTACCTCAGCTCATCTGATGCTTAGTGATGGTGTAGTCGAAGATGGTAAAGCACACCTAGCATGGAATAGAACTGGCTCTCAAGTGTAGCTGCCATAACACACCGTTAGGTGCTTGGCGACAGATTTACAACTTGAGAGCTAGGTAGTCGAATACTATAAAGTATCCCACTACCACGCTATGGTAATTACGTGCGTAAGTAAGTACAAGCTCATTGTTGGGGTTTGAACCCACGCCTTTCGGTGTATGAACCAACCGCGCTAATCTATCATCGCTACAAATCTACTTGGTACCCGATGAGGTAAGATTGCCACCATCCCGCTCTCAGTCTATCGAGTCAAGATCTCAATAAGATAACAATCAAGTTAAACCAAGCTCATAAATCAGCAACCAACAACTTTAAGGGTCTCTCACTTTAAAGATTTTAACCCCAATTTGACTGCGGGGTGATGCGGTAGACGGCAATAAGCTATGCACGGGTCGCTAGCGGAATAAAGTTAGGGATTTCAACACAAATTGGGGCAAATTTGTCCAACTCTACTATAGAGAGATGATTGTGAAAATTTACATATTATACAGCAATACATTTTAATTTATTTTTACAAAAAATTCGAGTCTATCTAGTTTTCTTCCGACGGCCATAGATCGTATGTTTTCCAGTCTGGTATTTCTGGTACCTCGGCTCAGTCATCCACAACGACAGCAATATTGATGCAGATAATTGCGGTCTAATTTATTGACTGCACACCGCTAGGTGCGAGCCTTTTCTCATTGATAGAAAGGTATGGCCATAAATAGTATCTACACCACGTTGTCCGAGGGCGGATTGATAAACTTCACACATCTCAGAAAAACGATGGTTTTGGAACATGACGTGAATTTTGAACTTGGAATCTCCAGATGTTTCTCATGTACGCTGCCATAGTTTCACATCATCATCAACCTTTTACTGTCAACTGCTGAACGTCGACAGCTTTCTTAGTCCAGTTTTTGTGCCGCTTTACGTCGTCACTCCACCTGGTCACGTAATCTCTACTCTGGAACTCGTCTACCCCACCGGCTATCAGGTCCTCGAGGGATGTGGCCAGCCCACTGCCACTTCAGCTTACTATATCTTTGAGCTATGTCGGATGACATCATTTTTAATTTTGTTCCGCAAAAAAAAAACTCCAACCATAATTTCACGTAGGTACCTAATTATTATGATTTTAAAAAACAGTACCTAAGTATTACCTATTAAAACAATGAACCTAGATGGTAGATCTTCTTTTCGCAAGCGGTCGTCTAAGTCTTAAGTAGTACCTACTAATAGTCTTATCAGTAATTCTGCAGTAAGATGATGATGAATTTATTTCACAGAAAGGACTGCAGTATACAAAGATAAGTTTTCAATAAACTTAGTACATTTAAAGCTTTACAATTTGAATGTATAAAATGTTAAATATTAGACACCAAACTAAACACGAAGTTTATTAGTAAAGTATTACTGTGTTCTGATTTGTTTGGTGGGTACTGTAGTCAGCAAAACAATAAGGATAATGAGACTCATCATCAAATGTTTTAAAGTGAACAAATGCGCTGAACCGTATCAATATTTTTACTAAAAGTTCTTAATAACGCTACAATAGTCTTGTGTAGATAAATTTCTTACCGTCTGGTAAGCGTCTCTTTCGTCTCATTATATCTTGCCATATAAAACCTTAGATAGGTATATAGTATAGTGGTGGACTATAGGTTAGTCACGTATATTCTTTGCCATCCTATATTTATATAATAGTGTGTCCGTTTGTCTGGATCAGCTCGACTGGATGAAGATATTTGCTGTTTACACGTTTATTTGGGAGAAATTTGCGAGAGTACGGCATCAAGTAAGTTCTAGTAATTTACCTAACATTTTAACAACACTATTATGATTACAAGTAATGACATGAATCAGAACTTCCTGGTGATGGTTACAGATAATGCCGATGACTGTGCTGGGGTACAAAAAGTTGCGCGACCGCAATAAGGTTTGATATCGCGTTACTTATTTGTAATCAACGAATTTCAATGGCATTAAAGGCTAACTAACTTTCAGAGCGCTATACTGGCGCGCCTGTACCATTTTGCATGTGTATCAATTTTTTAAAGAAATTAGAGTCTGTTCCTTTTTCTGGGCTTTTTTCGATGCACATCGCGCACAAAATACAATGAAAATAGATTTTTTTAATATATATTTGGTCGTTTCGGTCATGTTATAAAAGCCGTAGTGAATTCGTGAGCGAAATGTCGATGTAATTAAACAAAACTATTTATATAGTATTTTGTGGGCGATTAATACCTGGTGATAAACATAATTAAGTATTAAAACTTTAAGGTTAAAAATAGGATGAATACCATATCGAAATGTATAGGTGTTATATATCTAAATTAAAATTTAAAATAGTAAAACACGATTTTCACCTTGAAATAAAGCTATAAATTCAAATAAAATGCAAATCTTAGTGATCGGCGCATTTTATCTTCGTGTATAGCTTGCATATGCATATAAATTAAAAACTGATCATGTTTCGTCTTCATCTGTCTTCGCTTAAGTTACATGGAGACATATCTAGCACGGATTGGCATATCTTATTTAAATTTTTAACATACAATCATTCAAATAACAAAATTATATAAAAATATTCATAATTCCATCTATATAATTAAAGAAATCCCATAACATTACACAAAAATACATAGATTTTCTTCTCATATAAAAGATAAAAACATTCATTTTCAATAAAAGAAGACAAAAAATGATAACTCATTACTGTTCACTCTGAGAAACTACAAAGATTTAATAAAATCTCAACACTAATTGAAAAACAGACGGCCTTATCCTTACGGATGATTTTCCAGACAACTTTAGTATGGATAAAATTATAGAAGATGCAAAATGAAGAAGATGAAGATTAAACGTGGCGTAATGTAAAGAGAACGCACTCAATACTAAACTGATGCATAGGTTATACATACTCATATAAGTCTCAAAGTAATGAGCGCCAAAGCAGCGATGACCTCGACTTTGTGTTGTTACTCAAAGTTATGTGTATCGCTGCAATGGTCATGGACATGCGTTGTCTCTTACTATCAGGAGAGCGCCTTTTTGTCTCGTTACTTTCACATAAAAAAGTATAGATGTTGTTGTTTGCACAGACCCCTAAATTTTCTCAACTTCCAAATTCTGGCCCTGTTTATTCATAGTTATTCAAACTGAGGTCAAAATGAATTAGTTGACTATAAAAATTTGTCAATATCGGATTTCATTTATTGCTCGATCAAAAACAGGTAAATAGAATGTGCAAGTTTTGTCATTTACCGAAACTAGGCGTAATTGACGCTTGTACTACGATATTACCGGTACAGGCGATTTCCAACCACTGGGTAACAGGTTTACCCCGTTTACCTACTGTCCAGTTGAGTAACTTCAAATGATTGACTTGTTGCACTCTTTTTGTTATAATCATAGAAAATAAATTATACATCGAGTTTTGGCGGGAACGCGGAAAGAGTCTTGTCGCCCCATTCTTTTCCTTTTTTTTATCGCTGACAGGCTTGGTGCTTGACCACAACTCATCTGATGTTAAGTGATTGATATGTTCTAGTGATTTTTCAAGTGTTTATGTCTAATAACAGTGGTGTTTTATTCATAAAGTACCAACTTACAAGCACCAGTGCGGCAGTGATATAATGCGGTGAAGCATGGCTTTTCATGTTACTTCCAAAACTCCCTCTAAGCTTATAGTAAAGTCGCCAATACTTTACTAAAGCATGACTAGATTTGACTGGCACGGACTGGACTTGACCAAGACTTTGACTATAAAGATAAAGAAACTGAAAACTGTGCACACAAAATACAGAAACATTGAAACTGGCAGAATGTACAGAGTGTGATGCCAAGAATAGAGAAAAAAAAATCTACTTTTCGCTATAACTCACTAAAAGGTAAAGTAACTTAAACTCAATTATCACTAAATTTTAATTCCCAAAATTTATAGGTACATAGGTGTTGGATTAATAAATAAACATTTTACATATTTCTATCATTTTATTTCTTAGTACCTAGCACTTACCACCGGCCGTACTCCATAGGCCGTACTAATGGCATGTGACAGGGGCTGTGATGGATCGGACCAACCCTCCCTCTGCCCCTTCAGTACCCCTCTGGCCCCCTCAGGGGTGGAATTAGATGATTTTTCTAACGCGCCCGTTTAAGCTCCTATATTTCTTGGATGTGCAATACACTTAAGTTGTGCTTAACGGCTGGCGAATGAATTATGTGGAAAAGAGAAATATTGGATTAGATAAATAAAGTCTAGGTAAGTTTGTAAATAGTTGGCGGAAAAATAAGACGATGACAGAGATTAGGCTTGTAGGTACTAGCCAGGGCCCGTTTGGCCATCTCACCTGATGTTAGTTGTAGGTGCAGTCTACTGTTCACTTGAAGACACCCAGATTATATCTATCAAAGAACACCCATTCTGTAAGCGTATTCCACTCTTTAGCCGTTCGTAAAATAAAACAGGAATCGTACCGTGTCAGCTTTTGGAACACCGACCATGAAACGATGTCGCTTTTTCCAGCTTCCGGGTCTCCAATAGAAGAATGGGTATGGAGGAATTACAGCATGCAGATCTGAAGAACAATCTCCGAAATGAAAAACCTATAAACTAGCAACTTGAACTAATGAATGGAATACTCAAAGTTAACTTATTCTTACTAAGTACCTTTATCTATGTGCACAATGAAATCTTTAAAAAAAAAAAAACTAAACACGGCTATATTATATTTCTTTATTACAGAGTTCCAGTGCCAAAATGTAAAGGCAATAAAATACGCAATTTCGTTTACTTAAAACACATTTTTAGTTTAGTTTTAAATTGATTTCAAAAGTATATACCTACTGAATAATTTATGAATGACGGAGTTCTGAAGTAATAAATATTTTAAGAAAATACAACCGAATTGATAACCTCCTCTTTTTTGAGTCGGTTGAAAAAACCTTCAATCGTCACCTAATCTAACAATCAGCACTATTTTATTGCAGCGACCTGTAATAACCATGAAATGTCCGTATCAACACATTTTATAGCGACCAAATGTGTATAATTAATTACTAAAATCTAATATTGTGACCCTGAGACCAAATTGCTAACATGCCTACTTACTCATATCTTTTCTGTAATACTTACGCCTTCATTACATAGCGGTCCGCGGTTTCCTTCGCGTGGGCGGGTGTCGTAGAAATCATTATAGCGATGATAGCTCAGTGGTTAGCGTGGTCGGTTCGCATGCCGAAGGGCGTGGGTTCAAACCCCAACAATGAGCTTGAGCTGCTGGTGAAGGAAAAAATCGTGAGGAAACCATAGCGTGGTGGTAGGGTAGCCGAGCTTTTTACCTTTCTAGTACTCGGCTGGCTAGGTACCACCCTCTAGTTGAAAATCTGCCGCCAAGCATCTAACGATGTGTTCCGGCAGCCTCACTTGAGAGCCAGTTCTATTCCAGGCTAGGTGTGCTTTACCATCTTCGACCACACCGTCACTTAACATCAGGTGAGTTGGGGTCAAACACCTAGCCTGACAGCCATAAAAAAAAGTGTAATCCGACTACAAAGAATGAGGGTTGTGATTTTAGCAACCAATGTTCACGAATATCTTCATAAAATGTTTGAGGTGCAATTGGCCAGATGACAGGCTAGATGTTCGATCACAGTTTGAAACGAACGAAACGTGCTCCTGATGGTAAGAGATAACGCCCGTCCATGACCATTGCAGCAATGCAAAGAATTTTAAATAACTAAATAAATTCCAGGGCGTCGCTGCTTTGGCGCTCATTACTTTGAGACATTAGATGGTTAATCTAAACAGCCCTGTAATTTCGCTAGCTGCAGTACCACAGTAATGTTTAATGTCAAACCTAAACACAGTAATGTTTACACACTACCATTTGGCGGTAGGATATCTGGTACAGCGGTGGTACCTAGACGACCTCCTGCTAAGGAGATCTATCTATCTAACACCGAGTAAAAAAGTTCGGGTCACTAGTACTGTAATCTGTGTTTGAGGTCTACAGGCGTGGAGGTCGATCGTGCTCTCGTAATTGTTCCAAGTGATTATGTGCTCCTACGCATGTGCATGCCTGTACGGTAATTACATCGGTATGCGTTGCGTACGGTTGGATTTACTTACATACGGTACCGGAACATCAAGCACGATTTCAAAAATTGATTTATGATTACATACCGTAAAGATATACGTCGGGACCCTATTAGTAAGCCTTTGAACAGCAAGCACGAGAATCTAGAATGTAATTGTTTTTTCTATATAGGTTTGCGTTTGACCACACTCTGCCTTTTTTTATGACTGAAAGACTAGGTGTTTGACCACAACTCACCTGATGTTAAGTGACGGTGTGGTCGAAAATGGTAAAGTCTGGAATGGAACTGGCTCTCAACTGAAGCTGCCGGTACACACCTTTAGATGTTAGCTAGCCGAGTACCAGAAAGTACCCTACCACCACGCTATGGTTTCCTCACGATGTTTTCCTTCACCGGCAGCTCAAGCTCATTGTTGGGGTTTGAACCCACGTCTTTCGGCATGCAAAACGACCGCGCTAACCACTGAGCAATCATCGCTACAAATCGCTTGCCTGATGTCCAAGGTCCAGTCTAAGATGAAGCACGCTTACCTAGAAAATACCTGATTACTCTGGATTTGAAGACACCCAAGAATGTGGAATCGAAGCGTGTAGTCTGTACGTGGAAATGTCCACCATGTATGGAGTATGCATGGCGCTTAAGCCGTGTCTGGGCGTCCGGTAAAGACATGATTCTAGGAAAATATCTAGATTCACATGTTATTATAATCTATTTGTCAGAATGTGCCAATACAATGAAATCTCTAACAGACACATAGATCTTTCAATTAGAACTATACCAGTTTTCGATTATTTTAGATTAAAATTTAAAAATATACCTACTTGTAATTTTTACGAATGTTGACTGTAGAGCTTACTTACCTATTATTTAATTTATTATCCTAATTAATTAATGACTTACAAATGAATTCTCTAGAGACTTTTTAAAATGTACTTAATTATAATGCACCTAGACATAGTTTTGGAATGTAATACAGATCTATAAAATGTATAGAGGAGTAAATCATGGAAAGGCTATTTTATATAGTAGTTCAGTATAACGTCACAAGGGTGGAAATCCAGTTTAGAACCATCATTTTCGGCCTCAAGATAAGAACGTTATTTTCGTTTAAAATAGCATTATATAACTTTTATTTTATATTGTAATACTAAAGGAAAATCTATGTTTAAGATTGTTATAAAAATGTATTATTTGAAAGCAGCACAAATTAGCAGTAAGTTACATTGCGGCGGGATGACTGTTGGACTATCCTTAAGCCACATGTATATTTAATATCGAAACACAATATTGAGTATACTGAAATAATCATTTTTCAAGCTAAAATTACATGGTCAACAATAGTTAGGGCTTCCCGCAGGGGCTACCTAAGTTATAGTTAAGTGTTACAAGTGACAGTAGTAATACTAATACTAAAGACAGTAGTAGGTAGTAATAAGTTTTGACTTGGCTTATTTGGTAGTGGTTCTGCTTCATGTCTTCGAATCCTCTATTTGTGTGACAAACATAGATGTTTGTTCTGTGTCTGAGTAATATGTGTGTAGGTACCTACAAAAAAGTATTCTATCAGATATCTAGTTCCCATAGCACAAGCTTTCTTTGTTTCGAGTTAGATGGCGCTGTGTGAAAATGTCTTAGAATTTTTAATTTTTATTTGATTGTTAGTAATAAATAAATCTTGTTATTATGTTATTATGCGATAACATCCTAATGAGATGAGATAATGCGGTAAATACGGCTTGACCTCATCTTTATACCTGTTCATAAACCGAAAGTATTCAAATAAGGTTTAAGCGCATTAAAGGCTTACCGTTAACCTACATTTCGATAAAGAAGCTCCAAAACGCATTCCGATTAAAAACTATTTTCTGTACAAACAAAAATTTAAGTAAAACAAAAAGCTAAACTACTTTTATTGTATATTTATTTCAAATTAGTACCTCATGTTACGAATGACACTAATGATAATATTAAAGTTAATTAATATAAAACTTATTATTGTATGGAAAAAAATTAAAAACAAAATCAAAGTCATAATCTAAAAGTCAAAGATAAAAAAATACAATAACAATAATAATAATATACAAATATACAATGTCAAAAATATTATTTAAAAAATTATAACAAAAATAAACTTATTCGATAATCTAAACTATTCGTGTAATAAAGTAAGTGCATTTTTTTTTATACGTAGTAGATTTGCGTTAGACCACGCCCTGCCTGCTGTCTACATATTATATTGAAGATGAAGCACGCTTATCTAGAAAAAACTCTGGTATTCATTAAGCGATTATGTGGTCACATTACACGAGAGACAATATTGTGATACATAACTTAGTAAATTAATAAAGATACATCAATCAAAATAACGCAGCAACATTTTCAGGGTTTAACCTTGAGAAAGACCATTAATTTCGGGCCAACCAAAGTACTTCACCTAGATACCTACCTCAATAAATTAAAATAAGCAATTGTATATCTACTTCCCAGTGCAATAACCGAAAGGCAAGCAAATCCGGCAATGGACATTAACCTTGCAGCTAGAATGCTTAGATGATTGATATTTTCGACATCCGCAATGAAAACACACCCGGATTATGTTCTATATAGATTTCAGAATTAATAATAGTGTAGTTATTTGAGTAGGTCTTGTAACAATATTCATGATTTTTTTTACGTACACCAGTCCGCCTTTGTATGCCAACACGCGTGATGGTAAGCGATGATGTGTACTAAGATGAAGTACGCAGACTTCGGAGATACCTATTCAAAAATCCAGATTATATCTGTTTTATTTGGTTGTAAGACCTCAATCTTTATACAATAATTTTTTTAAATATTTTCTTTTAACCCTAATAAGGTTAAAAGCATTTTCTGCGCGGTAGGGCTCTCAGAACACTAGCATTCCCGCGCGACGTTGTCCCCTTATATAACTATAGTATAATGGGCTAAATATCTCTACATAGTACAAAAAAGTCGCTTCCCGCCGTCTGTACGCTTAGATCTTTTAAACAACGCAACGGATTTTAATTCGGCTTCCTTCAATAGACAGAGTGATTCAAGAGGAAGGTTTATATGTATAATACATGCATATTATAGTAGTAATAATATTATTAATCCCTTCACGCTGACACCATATTAGTATCTACATTGCACCCGAGTGAAGCCGGGGCGGATCGCTAGTACCTACGTAATTAAACTAAAATACGTAGAGGAGTGATGTTTTACTTAAGAGTGATGTAAGTTAAGAAAAAATAAATATACAATAAAACATTTTAACATAGCGTCATTTAACTCCATACTAAGCAAAGCTTGTACTATAGGTAACAGATATAATACTTTTTATTATTGTAAATAAATACTTATAATACATACAGAACAAACATTTATCATCACTTAAATGTATGTCCTGGTGGGAATCGAACCCATGCCCTACAGCTGTCGAAGAAGATATTCTACCAAAAAAATTAGCAGGTCAATCGTGACGGGTAGTTTTAAGCCTTGAACACCGCAGAAAGTCTGTCAATTTTCTACAGGATTCATTTTGGAGAATGTGTTATTAAACTGTACGACCTTGTACTTCCATAACCTTTTTACTACAGGACAAGTAGAAAGACGGGTTGCTATACATAGTGGAATTTCTTTGGATAAGTACCAAACGTTTTTACTCTACGTTTCTCATCCGTATGTCTAAGGAAACAAGCTTCCTAGTTAACATTTTTGTATGATAAAAGTTATGAGACGAGTGATACGCTCTCCTTGTGGTAAGAGAGAACGCATGGCCATGGCCATTGCACTGCTACACATAACTTTAAGTAATAAAACAAACTCCAGGACATCGCTTTGGCCCTCATCACTTTGACACATTCTATGGTTGTCTCAACAGCCCTGTAATTTCGCTAACTGTACCCTTCAATCCGGAACACAGTGATGTTTACACGCTACTGCTTATCGGTAGAATATCTGGTACTGCGGTGGTAACTACATCTAGGAGGTCGTCTAGGCAAGTAGGTATAAATAAAATAGGCACTAGATTGTTGTCGTAGGTCGTATTATGATAGTTGTTTGCTATTGATCCGATAAATTAGCATTTAATTAATTTAAATAAATATAATATACAATAAACATATCTGATTAAAGACTGTTGACTCATTTGAAAGTATTCGAGAGCAGTATGCCGTGAGTTCGATTTCTAGATTTCCATCTATGACAAATACTAATGCTACGAAAATATATAAGAGTTATTTTGTTTATAGATGACAAGCTAGATGTTTGACCACAGCTCACCTAATCTTAAATTACAGTGCGATCTAAGATGGTAAACACGTCTATCCTAGAATGGAACTAGCTCTGGTGAGGCTACCGAAATATACCCTTAGGTGCTTGGCAACAGATTTCCACCTTGAGGGTGGTAGCTAACCAACCGTGTACTAGAAACCTTACCACCATGCTATGGTTTCCTCACGATGTTTTCTTTCACCGGCAGCTTAAGCTTAGTGTTGGGATTTGAACCTACGCCGTTCGGCGTGTGAACACGTAAACCATTGAGCTATCATCGCTACATAATATACTATCAGTTATCCCGTTCCAATAGTACAAACATAATAATAAATAGCAAGTATGGTTACATCGGTATGAACGAAGGTGGCCTGTGTAACGCTAGTAATTCGGTTCTTTATGAATAATACACCACTATCTTTATAAATAAACACTCGAAAAAACACTAGTTTTGGAATAAAATATAATGGGGCGACACGACTCTTACCGCGTTCCCGCCAAAACTACAAATAAAACAGAATTTGAATGATTTTCGAAACAAAGAGGTAAGGTTTTCAAGACTTTAAATAGTGCCAATTGTTTTTCTGTAGTTGAAAAATATCAGTTATACGTTGCAAGTATTGTATTGTGTTACACAATGAAATCATAATTCATTTATCATTATTGCAAAATATCAAATCATTTTGTATAATAAATAAAGCTAACATATATACGTTTGCATTCGGAGATCTTGCAATATTCTTAGAATACAAACGACCTTACGTTCAGAAATATTTTTTAAATTTTTAAATTCAAAATATGTTTGCGGTTGACCACGCTCTGTCTGGTGTGAAGCAGGATACGGTCTAAGATGAAGCACGTTTACCTAGAAAAAACCTGGTTACTCTTGATTTGAAGGCACTCAATTTGTACTTTGCGGGAAATACAGACGCCCCGGAAGAGTTCCACATCCTCGCTGTACGTGTGCAGAATGTGGAAAATAAAAATAGATTATGTATAAGTATAGTTATATCATTGTACGAAATGATTTTGTTAATACTTACTTAACATTGGAGATGCTTCCTTACTTCACGATGTATTCTTGAAATTGCTAATAATGATTATATTAGCTTAACTTGCTCCTTTCTATCTCAAAATTTGTACAACTAACATAGTACAACAATATTCTATTATGTTTATTCTGATGACTTTGTTATTTCATTTCAAGTTATGCTTCGAGAGCGGTAGGGTGTGGGTTTGATTCCCAATAAAGACTAACATGTGTGTGACGAAGATAAATGTTCTGCCTGTCTGGGCGTACTTTTTGTATTATAAGTATGTAATAACAAAAAAAGTATATAAATATTCTATCAGCTACCTTAGTTAAGGGCTCGATAGCGCTGTCTGAAATGTCCTACAATATCGTATATGTTTATGTAAAAGCAATGAGACGTACAAGACGCTCTCCTGATGGTAAGAGATAACGGCTATCCATGACCATTGCAGCGATACACAGAACTTTGAGTAGTAAAACAAAGTCCAGGACATCGCTGCCTTGGTGCTCATTACTTTGAGACTTTCCACGGTTAGTGTCAACAGTCCTGTAATAATTTCGCTAGCTTCAGTACCTTTCAAACCGAAACACAGTAATGTTTACACACTACTGTTTAGCGGCAGAATATCTGGTACTGTAGTGGTACCTACCTAGACAACCTCCTTCCAAGGAGATCTATCGCCAAGTAAAATTGTATACCTACGTATACCTACGTACGTACATACATTTATTAAATTTTATTCTTAACTTTTTAAATATATCTCTGCCATATTTTTGAACATGTTAAATACAGTGAGCGTTTTAATCGTAAAGGACAAAAAAACAATCACGTTTAATTTTATTACATGTAGCTATTAGTTGAAAGGATTTATCTGACAATACATCATTATACCTACTATTATGTTCCTTATACAGATGCTGGCCCAATTGTGTTGTGTTTAAAGCACTAATCATTAATGATAATCACTGGGTTACAGAGTATTCATTTATAATTAGAATATAATAGAACAGAATACAACTTTATTGTACAATCAACATATTATAACACAAAAACATTATTAACAAGCTGAACAGTTAAAAAAATCTATAACCCGACTGCAATTAAAATAGATATAATTAAAAGAAAAAAAACTTGTTAAACAAATTTATTATTCCGAATTAAATTTAAATATGTAACTAAAATATTTTAATCCCCTTTTAATTTCCTTTATTTTGATACCCTACTCGATAGGTTTGGTATTTTTTTAAATTAACGTATTATATTGTTTTTTTTTTTTTTCAAACACCTACACACTTGGGTAGTATGACGAATATAACGTTAGTTATGTTAGACTAATATTTATATATATTGTACATATGTATGTATATTGTGTGCTCTAAAAAGCAAAATGGAAGTCGGACTCGCGCACGAATGGTTTCGTACCATTTTCTATAAAAACGGCAAAAAAATACGTTTGTTGTATGCCCCACTTAAATATTTATTTTATTTTAATTTAATTATTTATTTTATGGCTGACAGGCTAGGTGTTTGACCACAACTCATCTGATGTTAAGTGACGGTGAGGTCGAAGATGGTAAAGCACGCCTAGCCTGGAATGGATTTATTTGATTGATTCAGGCGTTACTTTGCAGAAGTCAATTTTGAGTGTTCTAGGTATATATTTCTTTTGCTATATAACTTTACCATCCTAGATCATTACTTACCAGCAGACGTGTTCACAACCAAACGTAGAACTATTTCCAATACGAATAAATAGTTTTAAGGTTACCAGCTAACGATCAGTAGATTTCTCCTAAACTGACATTCTCCATCCTAGATCAAACCATTACTTACCATCAGATGTGCTCGCGACCAGTAGACCTATTTCCAAAACAAAAGGCAGTTACCGTAGACAGCAGCGACCATGAGAGGTAGAGACGTGTTGAATTCAAGACACACAATGATGCTTACAGAACGTATGAACGCCACCATCTGCCCAAAAGTTAAATAACGATCTCCAAAATATTATTTCATTCTAGATAAGTACTTAAACTGCAAGTGCCTTTATTAAACAAACATCTTAAGTATGATCTAATTAATCTACTGTGACTTCTATACATACATTCATTAGTCAGCCATTAAGCGAAAGTAACTTTTTATCTCTCTGTTTGTAGCGTTTTCGCAGCTAAACGGACAGAGGGCCTAGACAAAGTAACATATCCCGTTGTCCTTGGCAATAGAAAAATTATACGATATTTCAGCAATAAGATTATCTAATTTATTAATGCTGCTAATGATTCCAAAATCCGATGGTCGAAATGTCACACTGACTTTTAAATTCTCAAAATTTTATGCGTTGATTTGCAATTTGAAACTTTCATAACTGCACCTAATATTATATTTCACAATAGAGTGAAGTAACAGACACTTGAGAATATATTAGCATATGAAATTGATATATTAGCGAGGATTAGGAAATGTTCGGAAATGCATCCAGAGCGGAAAAATCGCCAATAGTAAACTATAGTTTAGCTTTGGGGTTCTGTAGTTTATTTTAATTTTCTTTTAGTGAAAATTAATGAGACTGGCGAGATGCTTTAAACTTAACGCCTACCCATCATTAGTGCAGAAGTAGGTTCCTACCCAGAAGTATTTAGTAAAAGTAATAAAAAGACGAACGAGACTACCATGATGGTAAGAGATAACGCATGTCCATGACCATTGTAGCGATACACAGAACTTGGAATATAAAATCAAAGTCTCAAACTACTTTTCTTTTTCGAAATCTATCTGCATTACTGAACTATTTATGAACTAAGCACTCCTTTCATCAAAATCAGTTGACATGCACGTACTTACATAATATATTTTTTTTTGTATATAGATAACTAATCTACATAAGTCAGTGCTGAAAATCAGCGCTGTTGACTGATCCTCAGCACAATTGCTGAGCACTGGCGTCTTTTCTTTTTAATGCACTAGACTCTACAGCGGAAATAAAATAAAATAATCGCTGTGTTGCTGTTCATTAGCTTGAGACTTTCGATTGTAAATCGTTTTATCCCTGCAGATTCACTAACCATGATTCATATACTCTTTAAACCGAAACACGATAATAGATATTTACACACTACTGCTTGACTGTCAGTAAAAAAAATTGTTTGTTTGAAATCTCTATAACTATCAATCGGATTTGAAAAAATATTTTTACATTTGATAGCGCATTGCTTGAGAAAGGTATACGCTACTTAACACGACCCTAAGAAGCCCATGGCGAGTAAAACCACCGGACACAGCTAGTTAGTTATAAACTTTCGCATTAACAATAGCCATCTCTTTGTTAATCCTAAAAACACAAACAACTACAAGACTCGACTAAAAATATCTGGAAGTTTTATTGTTTATAGGTGACAGGCTAGGTGTTTGACCACACGTCATCTGATGGTAAGTGACAGTGTGGTCAAAGATGATAGATATACTTGGCTCTCAAGTGAGGGTAAACTAAAAAGTGGTAGCTAGCCAGCCAAGGGCCAGAAAATACCCTACCATCTTGCTATGGTTCCTTAAAATGTTTTCTTTTACCGGCAGCTAAAGCTCATTGTTGGGATTTGAAACCACGCACTCAACCGACTGACCACGCTAACCATTGAGCTATCATCGCTACAAAGTTTAATAATCTCTAAGCTTAAGAATCTCTAAAACATGGAGTAGGTTATGGATATATGGATATTATTGAGTATGTACATGGTTCATAAAATTTAGTAAATTACGTGAATATTACGTGAAAAATTCTAATGAGCTAATGTTGCGCCATGAAGAAGGGCCATAAAAAGGTGGAAGCAAATTTTATATATATATTTTTTTTCTTTTTATTACTCCCGCGCTGGCTCGTACCTTGTGCAGAAGTTGTCCATTGCCATCCAGCGTGGTTAGGGACCGTTGCACTGGATACACTTAGGGGAGGTTAGATGAGTTTTTTTTTATATTGACATTGAAGTATTTGACTTGTATTATTGTTTATTTAAAAGTAATGAGACGTACAAGGTGCTCTCTTGATGGTAAGAGATAACACGTGTCCATGACCATAAAGTGATATACAGAACTTTGAGTAACAAAACAAAGTTCAGAGCATCACTACTTTGGCGCTCATTACTTTGAGACATCAGATGGTTAGTCTCAACAGCCCTGTAATTTCACTAACTGCAGTGCCCTTCAAACCGGAACTTAGTAATGTTTACACACTGCTGCTACCTGGAACATAAATCTCAAAAACTGATATACTTACCCCTCAAATAAAAAATAAAAAATGGCAAACTATTCCAATTCGAATGTACATTTCACAACTAAACTTTCCAAATAGTCAAAAACCATTACGTAATGTACGGAAATAGTGAAAACACTCTGTGTTTTACAAGTAGCCTTATTATCCTACTTCCGAATTCTTGATAGATGGTACAATACACAGATCGATTTTAAATCGTAAATATTTTAGATTGTGGCGTTTTTCGGAACTAACGCAGCAAATGTATAGTAATGACATAGAATAGGATAAAGTTAGTATAGGTGATGGTGGCGCCACTGTTGATAAATTTAATTAGGCCTATCGTAGGCTTTATGCGACCATCGGCACTGGCCACTTGCATAAAAACTACGTGCGATCGCGTGCTTGCGTATTTACTCGCCGTCACTCACGGACGTCTGTGGCGGTTACTTGTGTTCCAAATTTGAATTTAAATCAGTTCGATGTTTGAATGAAGCGGTCCGTTTTTTTTTCTGTGATTGTGTTGCCAGTGACAGTTTAGTTTTTAATAGTTAAAATGATGCGATTCGCGGTAAGTGTTTAAATCTCTTTTAATAACGAACTGGACAAAAAAATCTCTTTGGCACAAAAAATAGAACTTATGAATATTATAGTCATCAAATAAAAGTAATTTGATTATTACATCTATCGTAGTATATTGACTTTACACAGCTGTAGATGCGTGCTTTGCGAGGTGGTAGGGTATTTTCTAGTACTCGGCTGGCTAGCTACCACCCTCAACTTGAAAATCTGCCGCCAAGCATCTAACGGTGTGTTCCGGCAGCCTCACTTGAGAGCCAGTTCCATTCCAGGCTAGGTGTGCTTTACCATCTTCGACCACACAGTCACTTAACATCAGGTGAGTTGTGGTCAAAACACATAGCCATAAAAAAAACGACGCAAACGTATTACTATAAGCCAATTCATGTCTTTTTTCTAAATGTTTCAGCGCTATTTATAAAATAATACTCAAACAAAAATTATCATTAAAGGAAACAACAAACACGACTGTATTAAAAAAAAATAGCCAGTGTCATTCGCGATGACGTAAGGATTCTAACGATACTCCATACATCCTAATCTGATCAGGCATTTAAAAGTTATAGTGAAATAAAGAAACTAACATACACACAGGAACCCTGAAAACATTACACTCCTTTTTTGAGCAGTCGTGTAATTAGTTATCAGGTCAGAAAATTGTGTTTAGCGCCTAGTTTTTTGTAATAAAGAATAAGCTTGACAGATCTAACTGATAAGCTCTTTACATCTTACCTTAAATGTCACAAAATAGCTGAGAAAAGCTTTTCTATGAAATCAAACGGAAACACCAACTCAATTTAAGAAATCCAAAGCTTTTTTAGAGGTTTTTTGTTTTGCTTTTTTTTTTAAACGGTAACATTTTCTAGTAAAAAATTCAGTACGATCATAATACAAACTGTCAAGTATAACATCTAATAATAAAACTAGCTAGTGTAAGTCGATCTTGAACTAAGGCTTCTACTTAATACTGATTAAAACAAAGAAACTATATTTTTTTTACTACTATTAAAGTAGTCAATTCTATTGTAGTTTGGTACTTATTACCATATAGTTTAAACTCTACCCGACGAAGCCAAATATAAAGTAAATAGTGTTTAATTTCTTGTAGATTGTAATCATGTAATTTCAATATTTTTACGTAAGAGTAAAAGGTGCTTGACCATTTTGAACTGGTTTTAAGCATTCAATATAAAATTTTATATAAACTTTGCAAATATGGTGTTTTTAAGGGTTATTATTTCGCAAAAAAATATTTTTCCTTCGAAATCAATTACAGTTGAAATTAATTTGGAAAACAAATCCTAGTCATAATCAGCCACAAACCAGAACAAGTCAAGCCAGTAAAGTGGAAGATTTCTACGGATTGTGGAAGTATCATGAAAGAAACGTTGTATGTCACTTACTTTTATGCAAATAATTATATTACATTCCGGTAGTATTTTAAATAAAATCATAGTTAAAAAAAAATGCTTTTATTCATGCTTACCATAAACATGCATTTTCATCAAAGCTGAACCAATATGTTAAATTTTAACACCCTAGAATCAGATGAAGTCGTTTTAATTCAGCTTGCAAGATTTGATCTAAACAAACATTACAAGGTAAACTCACCTAACTTTAGGAAACGGTGTAGCTGAAGATGGTAACACCTAGCCTGGAATAGGAAACATTCAATTATTTCAATACAATATTTTTAGACAAAAAGGCCGTCAGATGAGGGATATGTGGCCAGAATCCTGGCAGCATTGCCACGTTGGATGGCAATGCTAAGCTTTTGACCAAAGTAGATGCCAGCATTCTGGTCAACTGAAGCCTCCTCTAAACGTTTGGCCAGGTCCCGATATGAAATGAATGAAATGAAATATGAATGTCCTGGAATGAAACTAGCTCTCAAGTAGCCTGAACACACCGTTGGGTGATTGAAGATAGATTTTAACTTGAGGGTGATAGCTAGCCAACACCACGCACTACACATGAACTCATTAATGGAATTTGAACCCACGCCCTGCGGCGTATGATTCGACCACGTTAACCACTGAGCTGTTATCGCTATAACACGCTACACTATGATGCTCAAATTATTGTATGAGTATCAACTTTTATTTCACGAGATTTTTTTTTCTATTGATATCTGCATAAACACTTTTTGTTCGTCAAACCCTTTCTATAAAAACACGAAACAAGAAGAATCTGTGTCCAACTGCAAAATGACTTAAGTAAAACCCTACAACAAGCTTTGTTCTCCAGCCCTAAGGCTTACTTTCCAATAGTACGGTGTAAACAAGACATTAAAATAAGTAGGCCGTTCATTGATATCTCTCGCGCCTTGACCGACTTGTGAACTGTTCGATCCCAAACATGTCGTATCTCTGCGGGGAGATATGCTTAGTACCACTACTAAGTCCTAATGTCAGTTCGGGTTTGTAATTATTACATAAGCCTTTAATCTCAAATATTTTTTATGATTGACAAGCTAGGTGTTTGACTACAACTCACCTGATGTTAATTGATGGTGTGGTCGAAGATGTTAAAGCACACCAAGCCTGGAACTGGCTCTCAAGTGAGGCTGCCGGAACACACCGTTAGGCGCTTGGAAGCAGATTTGCAACTTGAGGGTAGCTAGCTAGCCGAATACTATAAAGTACCCCACGGTATGGTTTCCTCACGATGTTTTCCTTCACCAGCAGTTCAAACTCATTATTGGGGTTTGAACACACGCCCCGCGGCGTGTGAACCGGCCACGCTAACCACAGCCAGGATCGCTACAAAAATCCTATACTTCTTTTCTATTGTAAGGTTGCCTGGGAGAGATTGCTTTATTAAATTATTTATTATTTGTATAATTCTTGGTCTGAGCAATATAAAGAGGCGATCTATCTAACCTCAACGCGCAGTATTCTTCCAATTATGATGAAAGTATACAATGTTGCATAAACTAGAGAATTTCAATGGAATAGGCCTACTCAATTTCAAAACTGCATAACAAGCGCAACCTTGCTCCAAAATCCATCTTCAAAATACCAAATTTCCACTTAAAAAATCCATAAAATTATCTAATTTGCATGAATTTGTGAATCTTTAAAAATGAGTTTCAAAATTGTTTAATTTTCAAAATGATGAACAGCCTTAGCCCACTTTCCTTTAACGTTTCAAAACAGTATATTTACTATCCTAGTCATTAACGGTAAAGTAAAGTATTATAGGTAGGCATGTCGATTCTAGATCTTCTATACTCTATGCTCTCGCTCGCCGAGACATGAACAAAAATAAATATAGAATGGGATATCTTCTGTAAATTAGCTGTTTTTTTTATGATTGACAGGTTAAGTTTTTGACCACAGCTTACCTGATGTTAAGTGACAGTGTGGCAGAAGATGGTAAACGCACCTAGCCTGGAATAGAACTGGCTCTCAAGCGAGGCTACCGGAACACACCGTTAAGTGCTTACTTCTACTACCTTCAAGTTGAAAACCTACCATGTTTTCAACTTGAAGGTAGTAGCTAGCCAGTCAAGTACTAGAGAGTACCGTACCTTACCACCACGCTATGATTTCCTTCACCGGCAACTCACGCTTATTATTGGGATTTGAACCCATGCCCTTTGGCGTACGAACCGACTGTGCTAACCACTGAGCCACAAAAAAAATATCAAACATAAGCAGATCCATATAAACAAAATGGAAATGTTATTCTCTGATAATGCATTGACTGTGCATATGCATATTAATGATTTCTCAACTGAATGAATAATTCGGAATTCCGTTCTTGCGTTGTATTTGCATTGTTTCAACCTGAATGGCTGATTGTTTGACTTATCTGTTATTTTACGTTCCACTCTGTTACTCCTGAGGTCTTAAACACATATAACTCTCTTCGTCTCTTTCTGGCTGTATGTCGTATATCTAGAGACCGATCTCGGTGATACGGTCTCTCTCTCTCTCTCTCTCTCGCTCGTTTAGCCAGCCCTATTTTAGGTTAAATATATTTATTTATTTATTTTATGAACACCAACATTGTGTATATTATCACTGATAAATTAAAAAGAAAAAAAAAGTCTATCTAAAAATAATTGTCACAATAATTACGGGTGAAGACATTATGCAATAATAACAATAATTAGTTCATAATTAATATAAATATTAAATGTCAAAGATACAATTAAGAATAATAGTATTAAAATATAAAATTATTCCATTTACATGTAAATTTCTGTCAGAGAGTGATCGGAAGGACCTGTTGTTACGAAAAATATCCACATCGATTGTCCTAGACATGGCATTATACGACAAGTCATCCTAGACAAAAGTGCATTGAATCCTAGTTTAGATATAATGTGATTTATATTCGGTTCTAGTACTCGGCTGGCTAGCTACCACCCTAAATTGAAAATTAACCGTTAAGCACAAAACAGTGTATTCCGACAATATCACTTGCTAACCATCGGGCTAAGTGTGTTTAACATCTTCGACCACACTGTCACACATTAAGTGAGCTATGGTCAAACACCTAGCTTGTAAACTACTAAAAATATCGGATACTCCGACTATAACTCCGGTTTTTATAGTAAATTAAGAACATTTTCGCTTAAATTAGTTTTTTTTTTCTTAACTGTGATTTTATTACCATCATAAAATTGTATATTTTTGTAAAGTAAGCCCAAACAATTGAATTAAACACAAGTTCTCGTCAGATAAGTAAAATTCCATTCAGCTTTACTCGGCCAACTTTACTTGTGAGCTCAGAATTGATTGAAGCGATGATAGCTCAGTGGTTGGCGCGGTCAGTTCGCATGCCGAAAAGTTCAAACCCCAACAATGAGCTTGAGCTGCCGGTGAAGAAAAACATCGTGAGGAAACCATGGCGTGGTGTTAGGGTATTTTCTAGTACTAGGCTGGCTACCTACCATCCTCAAGTTGAAAATCTGCCGCCAAGCATCTAACGGTGTGTTCCGACAGCCTCACTTGAGAGCCAGTTCCATTCCAGGCTAAGTGCTTTACCACCTTCGACCACACCGTCACTTAACATCAGGTGAGTTGTGGTCAAACACCCAGCCTGTCAGCAATTAAAAAAAAGAATAAATTGCTGATGATGTAGGTATAAAATTAAATTTATTTTCTTAGCTTTATCCATATTTTAAAATTTTATAGCTAAATAGTAATCTAAATAGTACTCGAAATAACAGAATAAATGCAATAGTAATAGCAATGTTACGCTGTTCGAAAAACAAACCGTATCACACAAAATAATAGGGTTTTGCGGAACGGCGGTAGTGCGAAGGCCAAACAAGGTATTTGCGCTCATAATTATGGACTCCTTTTACTATTGAATCAAACCTTTAATGTCGGAAAAAACATTCGAAAGATAGTTTTTTTTTTTTTACTATTTTTAATGAGTACAATAATCTCGTCTCGCTTAGTACAATTTTTTATGAATACAATAATTTCGTTTCGTTTAGAACTACATTTAAAAAATATTTTTAATAAGTACAATATTTTCTTTTTGTGTAGGACTGCCTTTTTTCACTATTTTTAATGAGTACAATAATCTCGATTCGTTTAGTACTGCCCTTTTTCATTATTTTTTATTAAGTACAATAATCTCGTTTCGCTTAGTACAATTCTTTAATGAATACAATAATCTCGTTTCGATTAGAACTACATTTTAAAAATATTTTTAATAAGTACAATATTTTCGTTTTGTGTAGGACTGCCTTTTTTCACTATTTTTAATGAGTACAATAATCTAGTTTCGTGTAGTACTGCCCTTTTTCACAATTTTTTTTATGAGTATAATAATCTTATTCTCACTATTGTAAATAACGTAAATCCAAGAAATTTTGAGAAAAGTGCATGTTCATAACAAACTACATTCAACTAAAATCTCTGTTTTAACCACGTGGGAATTAACCGGTTCTTACATAAGGTGGTACACAGAACTCATCGTACTAGAAAACAAGTGAAAACAATCATTAGCATTAAATGCCCCAACCACAAATAAAGTTACTTAACTGAACTACTTACTACAAAAAACTTGTTTGTGTATTCAAAGCAATAAAGACTAGTATTGGATGGCAGAAAGTTACACTGTTATGAGTTTAACTAACGGAAACTATGGTAAACGTTAAAACACGGTCAGTGCAAGCGTTAAATTAGAATAATAATTGCTGCAAAAACGTAACAAAAAAGGCAATACTTTGTGAACAGCACTGCTGTCTTTAATCCTATATTAATATTATTAAATCTTATTATTATTTTTATTTTATGGCACAATGGCCTTTAGTGCTAGCCTCCGTTCTGTAGCTTGTAAACTTAAAATCATCATCGTTTGATTCCCAAGAGGTATCACTCAATACGATCCTCGCCTTTTCGCTTTCACTGTAAACTGTCTTACTTATATCGTTATTCCATCGACTCTGCGATGTAACGTTCTGCTTTGAGAGCTGAGGGCCGGTGGGTTCGATTCCCACTGAGTACTAACATTTGTGTAACTAACATAAATGTTTGTTTTAAGTAATTTACAAAAAAAAGGATTAAATGTCCTATTAATATTTTTTTATTTTAATAAATAAAATTTATAATAAAGTAATCGTAATTTTCTTTATTCGCAGATACCGATCCTACTCTCCCTAGCTGCTGTCACCAAAGCCTACTACCCACTACCTTTCTACTCACCAGCCTCCGAAGCACAGATCAGATTTGCACTAGAAAACAAATATGACGACACCGGCCCAGGAGCCAAGGAACCAGAATATGCTTACAGCACCTACAGCACTTTAGAAGAAGCTCTTCTCGGATATTTGGATGATCCTGATACTAAGCTGCCAGAACATGAAAGAGAACGCGCCATATCAAGTTTATCTAACAAACCAGGCTATATAGGCGAATATAAACCTTATCATGAAAACCTAGCATTCAAAAGGCATTATCCTAAAACTGTAGAAGAATATACAGGATACACTCAACAAAAACAGCAAGGACAAGGTTTGGATGAGCTGTCAAGACCGAAACCTGTAGAAGTTTATAAAGGGTACAGATTGCCTCAATCACAGTTAGTTCTGACAAAGTTAAGGACAAGCCCGCCAAAGAAATATCATTTCCAGTCAAGGCCACATCATAATGACGGGCACTATAAGCAATTGGAAGAGAATGAAGAAGCAGCAGAGCCATACAGAATAGATAAGATAAAGCAGCCATTTAGAGCAAATCCACTGGCGTTACATCACTATCATAGAGACCATGACCTGCGAGATGCTCACGATCAGTTCGACCCTCATCCCAAGTATACGTTTTCTTATGGAGTCCATGTAAGTAACTTTTGATCATAGCCATTGCCTTCCCGTGCTCAGCGTAGTGCAAAGCAAAAAGAGGCCGCGCGCGCGTGTTAAGTACTCAGTTTTGTCTCCATAAAGAAAGCCACCGAATATTGCTGAAACTATAGTCGGAGTATCCGATATAAAGAAATGTAAGTAATCCCGCATAAGTAAAACAAAAATATATCTTATCAAGTTGGCGAAAAGGGAATAATTCTCTGTGGAAATATAAAAAGCTAGCAAGTCATCTGTAAATGTTGTTGTGGATATTAAAACATATATGTGTCAAAGTTTCCATGGAGAAGTTATGAATAGAGATATTTTTTCAAATATCAAATAATTTGCGTTTACATAGAATTTTTTATCACAAGAGAAATGGCTCATATTTTTCGCATAATCAAGTAGAGATGAGAAAATCTGGTAGTAGAATACTTGAATTGGTTTTTTCATATAAAATATTAGGTTTCCATCTCTAACTTATAGAATGGTAAGGCATTATAATTTTAGAAAGTTTATTTTGTTATTAAAATAAGGTCGTGATGCTAAGAGCTTTGTAGGCATTAATCAAAGTCATGGATGGATTCTGGCTCATGGAGACTCTAATGATAGAGATTGTTACTTTACCACCTACTAACAATAGTGTATTTAAAACTGTATTTAGAGCAACATAGTAATAGATCTTATCTTTTTAATTTGTAGCTATCATTGCTAGAATGGCTTGCGCTACTTAATTATCTAGATTAATATAAAGGATACGTTTTATTCTGGAATAATGTTCTGTAAGACACATCTGTAACAAATTCAAAGTGGATACCTCCTGTAGTTTTTTTTAAATAATCCCACAGGAATCTTACGTTTTCCCAAGATAAAAAGTATCCTATATGTTAATCCAGCTAATAAACTATATGTGTGCCAAATTTGATCCAAATCCGTTCAACTGTTTTTGCGTGATTGAGTAATAAACCTCATCTAAACATCCAAACATACAAACTTTCACATGTAGGTACAATATTAGTAGCATTATGTAATTTAACGGTCTTAACATAAGTATGCAGGTAGTACGTAATATAAATTTTAATATAAACGTTTTTTTTTTAATTTCTTAGCAAAAATGTTCTTTCGTAGACTTTGAGTTAGTTGTCAAGCCTACTATTTTTCGTTGTATTTCTTTTAAAAACAGAGATGTCTTGAATACGTATCGGAACTTATAAATAGGTCGGCAAGCAGCGAATAGTGTGTTCCTGCAGCATCATTTGAGATGCTATTCCTATTCTAAACCAGGAGTGTTTACTACTAATTTTGAGTTGCGTAATATGATGATAGTTCAATGGTTAGGGCGTTCGGTTCATACGCCAAAGAGCGTGGTTTCAAATCCCAACAATGAGCTTGAGCTGCCGGTGAAAGAAAACATCGTGAGGAAACCATAGCATGGTGGTAGTGTACTTTTTGGTACCCGGTAAGCTAGCTACCATCAAGTCCAGAATCTACTGCCAAGCATCAAACGGTGTGTTCAAACAGCTTCACTAGAAAGCCAGTTCCATTCGAGGTCGGTGTGTTTACCATCTTCGACGTCACATCACATCAGGTGAGGTGTCAAACACATTTCTAACATTAAAAATAAACAGTCAAGTTTATGATCAACCTAGCCTGTATCACCAATATTCAAAAAGTTTTGCACAAGGTTGAGTCATAGTGCCCCTCCTATTCCTCTTTATTGATCCTCTTTATTGATTAATTTATTGATACTTATTTATTGAGTAAGAAGAATAAATCTACTGTTCTATGCAATAATTCTTCTAGCCACTATATGGGTTCCAATTTAGAGCTAAACCGTATCGTCAACCAAACAGTCAGTTATTTCAATATCAAATAAGTCCACGTTATCACTCTCTCCATTCAAGAAAGCCCAACCGGTTTTTGCGACATGCGACCTTGCAGTAGGCATATTTACCAACTTACTCTTCGTGAGTAAACCATAACGTGGTTTGTGATTGTATGCGAAGCGTAGATAATTCATGTTGATCTTTAGAAATATGAAGAAATAGGTTAGTCTTTTATGAAGGTTTGTCATAGATACTAAAAAATTTAAAGCTATCCGTAGTGACGTATAACTAGTAAAATTTAAAAATATAATAACCATCAAACACTCAACAGACAGGAGAACTAATAGAAGTAGAAAAACCTGCGATTGAAAAAATTAACTATGCATAGCATGTAAGTGAAAGAAAAGTGTATTCATTATTTTCATCTTGTATTTACCTTGAAAGATAATTCTATCGCAATAGATCTTTTGGAATAACGTAATGTAGAATGGAATGCAACTAAAGTAATTTTCTCGAAGTATAACAACAACATTGTAACAATGTGTGTTTAGAGTTTTCCCTTATTCTTTATAACCTCTGTAGCGTCTATCTTATACGTAACTAGCGAGTCGCCCCGGCTTCGCACGGGTACTAAGAATGGGTATAGTAAGCTTAAAATGTAGATATACCTATGGCACCGCGGACTCTTTGTAGATCTATAAAAGCGAAATATCCCACTGTGCATTGTTTTGATGTATCTCGAAGGGATTAGGCAGCGTTTTCGATGAAAGCTTGAAAGTGGCTTGACTTTTTCCGACACATCCAACAATTATTATTTTATTTTAACCAATTTACACGAAACCTTGACAAATTACATACTTAAACCTTTCTCATAAATCACTCTATCTATTGGTGAAACTCAATTAGTTCAATAGTTTATAAGTTTATCGCGAACAGACAGACAGACAGACGCGGCTTGACCTTGTTTTATAATATGTAGTGGTTACCTCTCAAACTGACTATATTTAAATTTTTAAAAACGTTATATTGTATCTAAAATAACATGCGTGAACTAAGCTGTAAATCATTACTGAATTACTTATGGCAATATAATCAGGTCTTATATTTTGTTTGTTATTAGCCCTCAACCCTTTTACCTGGTGGCTATTGCGACTAACCATCTGAAGTCTCAAAATAATGAGCACCAAAGCAGCGACGCTCAAGAGTTTGTTTTGCTACTCAAAGTTCTGTGTATCGCTGCAATGGTCATGGACATATGTTATCTCTTACGATCAGAATAGCGTCTCGTTCATCTCATTACTTTTATATAAAAAAACTAAACATAATTTTTGTTATCATTGATTAATTTCGGGTTGAATGAATGTCCTAGTTTATCGGTAGGTCTTATTCGCATCCAAAAAAAACAATTGCTCGGAAATTGTTTAATAACTTGCTTTGTAATGCTTTAAGTGAACCGTGACTGCTTTCCACTGAACGTTGCAACCCTGGACCTTGGGCGTGTTTCCCGGATGCGTGCTAATATTTGCATTACATTTATTACTTTAAACACAAATAAGTATTTGGCCACTTTATTCATTCACATTTTATTACATTCAGCCCAAATATTTCGTAATTTAAAACAACATGACGTATCCCACTAATATTATAAATGTTAAAGTTTGGATGGATGGATGTTTGTTACTCAATCACGCCAGAACGGCTAAACGGATCTGGATGAAATTTTACATGTAGATACTTTAGGCCGTGGAATAAAACATAGGATACTTTTCATCATCATCATCCATCACCACGCGGGTAAAACCGCGTGGCGCAGCTAGTATGTTATATTTCATAAATAACTATTTACTAGAAGTTATTCTTCTATTTTTATGTAAAAGTAGACGAATGAGTCGCTCTTCTGATAATAAGAGATAACGCATATTATCATGGAGATGCGTTCTCTTACCATCAGGAAAGTGTTTCGTTCGTATAATTACAATTACATTTTTTTATAGTCAAAGGTCAACAAAAAATTTCTACGGTACAGTTATTTTTTTCTTCTAAATATCATATTTGTTCCCATAGTAAAAGTTGTTTTTAATAATCAATAAAACGACCCCCTTTTTCAGCACAACCCAAACTTATAACACTGTATGTGTGTCTGTAATTTATTTTATTTTATTTTATATCATAGCTTACGGCATAGATTTTATACATATAAATATGATATACACGTTTTTTTTTAATGTTTAACAGGCTAGGTGTTTGACCACAGCTCACCTGATGTTTAATGACGGTGTGAACGATAATGGTAAACACACAGCCTCGAATTGAACTGGGTCTCAAGTGAGGCTGCCGGAACACACCATGTTAAAAGCTTTGCAGCAGATTTTTACCTTGAGGATGGTACATGTTACCTTACATGCTATGGTTTCCTCATGATGCTTACTTTGACCGGCAACTCAAGCACATTGTTGAACCGACCGCGCTAACCACTGAGCAATCATCACTACAAAAGAATACGTCTAATATCCATGTCACGCTTCAAAAAGATTATTATGTCGTCTTCATACGTAATATGTCCATTAAAACGTGCAAAGCTCACTCATTTTCAACTGACATTCTAGGCGTGACAGTTTGTGGTCATTCATGTCAGTTGCATCATGGCTCCTGCATGATGAGGTTATTTTACTATGGTAACGCAACCATCAGAATATCTAATCTTTAGTGAAAGTAATTCGAACAAAACTGAGAATGTGTGATCTGAATTGAAGCAGCCGAAACAATGCAGTGATAGTTATGTAACATTAACAAATTAGTTGAATAATAACAAGTCGGTTAGTTTGTGTCGGTAACAATTCATAGAATTCGCTCAAATTACTTTTGCTATCGCTGGTGATTTAAAATAGAAGCAGGCGTATAACAACTTTTTCTTAAAGAGAATGAGAAGACCTCTTTTGTAGGATTATATCTACTAAAACTCTGTATAGTTGTTGTTTTTTTTTTCGTTTTAAAAGTTACTATTGTAATCTTCATTGTACTTATTGTATTGTAATCTAATAATATCTAATAAACAAACATTTATCATCACATGAATGTTTGTTCTGATGGGAATCGAACCCACGCCCTACCCTGCCTCTTGAAGCAGATATTCTACCCAACGAGCTAACAGGGCAGTCTATGTATATAGTATGTATAAATTAAATAAAAACTTTTTGCCCGACTAAAGTGAACTTAAATATGACTCTAAAGTATTGTGTTACTAAGTGTCAGTAGACAAGGAATGAAATAAAGTTGTCAAACAGTTCAATAGCATTCCTACATGACAAGGTGATGACGCAGAATAAGTAACAGTGAGTGCAAGCGATATCACGCGGATTGAGAAACAATGCTTTCATTCATTCAATGATACGATCTCTCGGTTTCAATACCAATGTCATTGTGTCAGTTTAAAATGCGTGATACTTAACGATATGCTAAGAAAACATACCTAGTATATCATCATCATCATCATCATCATCATCATCATCATCATCATCATCATCATCATCATCATCATCATCATCATCATCATCATCATCATCAGCCATATGACGTCCACTGCTGGACATAACCCTCCTCCTGGGGAGTTTTGCCAATACTCGCCACACTTGGCAGGCGGGTTGGCGAGAGAAGTTAGGTGTGATTGTTCAATGAAGATGCTGCTGCTTAGCCGACTCTTACGGCAACCAAGGGTAGAGAGGGTGGGGTAGGTACAATTCTTACGCCGGGACCGTCACGGCTACCACGGCATACCTATATGTGGATTTATAAATACACCTTGTTACTTTGGAATCTGCCGTTTGTCCACCGTCCCACAAGAATGTAAGCTGTTAGCTAGTAAGCTGTAAGCTCATTTGCTAGAATATTTGCTTCAAGAGCGTAGGCGCCGGTTAGATTCCTGCCAGGACGAATATTTATGTTTTTTTTATAAGAAATAGGCTTTCGTTTGACCGCCATCTCACCTGATGATAAATGATGATGCGGCGTGATCAAACCCAACAATAAGTTTGAGCTGCCATGAAAACATCATAAGGAAACTATAGCGTGGTAGTAGGCTAATTTATAATACTCGGCTGGCTAGCTACCACCCTTAAGTTGAAAATCTGTCGCCAAGAACCTAACAGTGTATTCTGATAGCTTCACTCGAGAGACAGTTCTATTCAAAG
Source organism: Biston stratarius (assembly GCA_950106695.1). Taxonomy (NCBI): domain Eukaryota; kingdom Metazoa; phylum Arthropoda; class Insecta; order Lepidoptera; family Geometridae; genus Biston; species Biston stratarius. The sequence goes on from OX467116.1 coordinate 11,023,324, forward strand.
CCGTGTTTACTATCGAATACAAATATAAATATTTTATCACAAGTCAATTCTATAATATCATTTCAAATAAGAGTTTTAGAACACTGATTACATGTCAATGAATAAATAACAAAATATGCCAATACAAAAATATCTCCGACCACATCGTTACATATCATGTGAGCTGTGGACATACCTACGAACTAATCTAACCTAGCCTATCAACCATTAAAAAAATATACATAATTTTAGTACCTATGTGTGTATGTATGTGTGTGGTAATTAGAATGTCGCTGGATCCTAAAAAAATGTAGTTAAAATATCTCAAAAATACTTTACAAAACTACTTTCAAGCAAAAACCTAAACAAGTCCTAATTTCCTGGTTTGTTGACAGCAGTGAGTTGACACAGTAGCATACATTTCCAAACAGGAACCTTGAAGCCTTCACAAATTGTTGCAAAAACTCTAAAAAACTGCAAATAAACCTTTTAATATCGAAATTAAATTGCGCTTTATGACAAAGTACAAATCTGTGACGAAATCACAAACACATTGCAATGAAACCGTGACATGATAGTAATAAAATATTTTTCATATCATTTAGAATCACCACTAAATAAATAGGCGTCGCAGTCGTTTCAACATTAGCTTACGGTAGCAAAAAACGTTACATAAATTTTACATTTATCTCTAAGAGATAATAAAAACTCTAAAACACGATTTCAAAATATATTCTTTATGTAATACTAGCTTGCGCCTACGACTTCGTCTGAGTTAACTTTAGAATTTGGTTCCGAGAGACACGTGTGAGTAACAAATAAGCAATAGTCATGAAACTTGTACTTTTTTATTATTATTTGTTAATCCAGGTACCTATACCACTATTATACTATACTATATGTGTAGGTACCTACCAAATTTCGACCAAATCCATTCAGCCGTTTTTACGTGATTGAGTAACTAACATCGAAAGAGGTCACGGAACACGTTGTCTGTGGAGAGAAAAAAAAACCAAACATACAAACTTTCACATTTATAATACCTAACATTATATTTTTTTATATTTTTTATTATAATACCTACATTTTAATGACCTAATTCCAGCTTGCCCATTCTACTGTCGGACAGCCAGGAGCTCTAAGAAGCGACACCGCTTCATGGTCGATGTTCCAAAAGCTCGAACTAAGCGATTCGAAACTACCTTCATTGTGCGAACCGCTAGAGAATGGAATTTGCTGCCCGAGTGGCTGTTTCCCGATAAATACAATCTAGGTGCCTTCAAGTCGCGAGTGAATCGGTTTCTTCTAGGCGAGCGTGCTCCACCGTAGACCGCATCTTCGCTTATCATCAGGCGAGTTGGCGGTCAAACGCAAGCCTATTAATTATAATAAAAAAAAAAAAAAAAAAAAAAAAAAAAAGTAGGATACCATAAACCTTTACCCTCTGAGTGGTCGCTCTTTCATTTATCGTTTTGATATTATAACAAAATCAACATAAAAGTTATTACTTTAAGTTCTACAATCTACTTTCACAACACAACATAAACCAATACTTTCTCTCTTTTGTGACCGAAAGTGACCGTATAAAAAGAGAGCCAGCTCCTTATGCAATCCATTTGATTTAAACATAAATAGTAATAAATAGATAGATAAACTCTTTATTGAGCACACCTAATAATAATATATAAAGAATGTAATGTAAGAATGTATAATCGGTGAGATACAGATTAATCTTAAGGTCTTTGTGTTTTTTTTTTTTGTTTGTGGCGTATTTTTTTTTTCTTTTTTAATTAGTATTTTGTCGTTTTTAATTATTTAATTTCTATTTTGACATGATTATATCGCTCTAACATTAACTTGATCTCTTCTCACAATCATATTATACACGAAAGTCAAGAAAAAACAATTGAAAATATTATTTATCTAATCTAATACCTTTAAACGAGCAATTATTGTATATATATATATATTCTGAATGTCGGAAACGGTTCCAACAATTTTCATGAAATTTAGTATGCAGGGGGTTTCGGGGACGATAAATCGATCTAGCTAGGTTTCATTTTTAGATAACGAAAAATAAAACACGGTCATCCAGGTACTTTGTATTTAAAATAGATATTTTTTGTTTCAATATTCCATCATGCATAACAAAAATTAGATCAGGTTTATATCTCGAATATCAAGACTTCCTATTACACATACTATACGTTTCACATTCTCGTATATACGAGTAGTAGAATGCGTCGCACCCAATGTCAGGGCAACGAGTGTAGGAACAAGTGCGCACCTCGAACCGGCCCTTGCGTAACGTCTTGCATACTGCCTTGACTGAACGCGTGAGATGATCAACCAACTTCCTTTTTTACAAGCTTTTATTTAGCTTGCAATGTTTATGTTTGTCCGGGTGAAATCTTGCAAGTTACATTTAACCCACTTCCCGATGTCCGATTGCGCTCAAATTTGGTGTACTTATGTATCTTCGGTAACGATACAATGATATGGTACCATGGAACTGATCTGATGATGGAGACGGAAGATGAGCATAGGAACTATTGAACTACATCATCAGCCATAGGTCGTCAAGTGCTGGACATATGCCTCCTCCTGGGGGGGTTTTGCTAATACTCGCCACGCTTGGCAGGCGGGTTGGCGAGCGCAGTTAAGTGTGATTGTTCAAGGAAGACGCTGCTGCCCATCTTCCGGATTACATCCCTTAGCCGACTCTTACGGCAACCACGGGTGGAGAGGGTGGGGTACTATTCTTACGCCGGCACCACCACGGCTCACTTTTTCACTTTTGAACTAATATTTAAAAATATATCGTACTTTTTTTTTACTATGCTGTTACTTAGTATATTATGTGACAGTCTAAAATCAATCTAATAATAATAATTGACAATCTATGTGTATGTATAGGCTATATATAAACTGTTATTAGAGCAACATATGCGTTTAAGACCCGACAACAACCTTGCTTCGAACTTGTACGTGTCACACCTCCAAAAACAATGCCAAGGAAAATGAATATTTAACACAAGTAATTAGAGTTCACCGTCGAGTATTCCAAGGCTTCTGAAAAGGGAAATGTTGCGTAACTTTGCCATAGTTTTATCTGAATTATTAATGGAGCAAAAAGTAGACGATGCAAGCTACCAGGAAGTTGAATTCCTCGACACAATTCGTGTACCGAGTCATTAATAAAGCTACATGTAATATATGTATGTATTGTTGAATTTGCGTTCACACATTAAACTAGTAATAACATTAATATTAGTGGTCAGTTGTTCAGTGATTAACGCGGCCGGTTCATACTCCGAAGAGTGTGGGTTCAAACCCCAAAAATGAACTTGAGCTGTAGGTGAAGGAAAACATCGTGAGGAAACCATAGCATAGTGGTAGAGTACTTAATAGTACTCAGCTGGCTAGCTACCACTCTCAAGTAGAAAATCTGTCGCCAAGCACCTAACAGTGTGTTCTGACAGCCTCACTTGAGAGCCAATTTCATGCCAGGCAGATGTATTTACCATCTTCGACCACAGTGTCACTTAACATCGTGTGACCTGTAGTCAAATACCTAGCTAGACACCAATAAAAAAAATTGGAATACTAGTTATTATACCCTGGATTGCTAGTTGCGTTGTTCAAATTCATCTGAATTTTCCTTATTACAAAATATGTTAGGTTATGTATTTGTCCAGAGAATAAACTACATACCTAATGAAAAATTAAAAAATATATATTTTATTGGAATTAGGAATGAAATATTTCAAATTTCATCCAAATTCTTTAAGCCGTGAAAAAATGACAAACTGTCGCATTTATAGTCTTAGTCTTAATTTTTATATCTTAACATCGTAATGGTAGAATGGACTTACATAAAAAGTATAAATCATTTTATTTTTTGTTCATGCAAAATAAACCATTCATTCATTCGTTCCAGGTCATTTATTTTTAAAAAGAACGCAGTTGCTACCTTTTAAAGACTATTGTCTATGAAACAAGAATGATAAATATACTGTTGAATGAAACAAAGACAGGATTGCGTTAAAAATCCAGTATCACACAGGGATTATGAAAGGATTCTAACAATACCCTATACATCCAAATCTGTTCAGGCATTTACAAGTTATGATGGAATGAAAAACTCACATACATACATAGTATGTGAACGATGAGAACATTGCACTACTTTTCTGGCCAGTCGTGTAATAACAACTTAAGTTAGCATTATTTTTAACAAATGCAATATTTTTATTTTTATATTTTTTGCACTATTTTCCATTCTAGATACAGAATACTAAGAGAATGGATGCAGTGTAGTGTTTAACATTTTATTATCTTTATCATTAAGATCTAAAGTAGTTGCAAAAAATTAAATCTTATTATACTGAACAAAAGACTTCAACGAGCGGCTGTCCTGTTACTAACAAATTAAACATAGAATAGGTTATAGGTACATAATTTTTATCTGTAATATTTCAGATATACTATTTTACAATCAATCTTTCGTTTGAATTTCATATCACCTGTTGTTAAGCGTAGATGTGGTCTACGATGGAGCACGCTCGCCTAGAAAACGCTGATTCACTTTCAACTTGAAAACACAGATTGTATTTATCAAGGGATACCCACTCTGGTAGCGCATTATACTTTTAAACCGTTCGTACAATGAAAGTGGTATCAAATTGTTCCTTACAAGTTTTTGATATGTCAATCATGGCACGATATCTCTTTTTTGAGTTTCTAGCTGTCCGGAGAAGAGTTGTGTAATTAGACCATGCGGTACTGAAGCATACTCTCTGAAATTATTCTATTAAAAAACCTATAAACTAGCAACTTCAAATCCTTAAATCGAAGGCGTGGGTTACTTTAAGAGCTCGTGGGTTCGATTCCCACCGGGAAATGTATTAATATTTATATGACGATAAATGTTTGTTCTAAGTCTGGGTGTACTGTATGTATTATAAGTAGATTTAAAAAAAGTATAAGTATTCTATAAGTTATCTAGTTCAGTATAAACTTTGCTTAATTTGGGGATAGATGGCGCTGTGTGAAATATCGGACTATATTTATTTATTTACATATTGTATTCATTGCTTGCAGGTGCCAGACACGGGAGACACGAAGTCAGCGCAGGAAACGCGAGAGGGCGGCACCGTCCGCGGGTACTATAGCTTCTTGGACCCGGACGGCAAGCAGAGGACTGTCCACTACACCGCTGACGACAAGCAGGGCTTTCGAGCTACCGTTGACAGAGAATAGACACAACGCTAGTTAACACTGAAAAATGTATATAATTCAAATAGAGCGGACTAGTTAAAATTAGACGATATAGTGTTAACAAAGATAAACTTAGTTATTCGAATATACATTCATTATTTGAATGTATATTTCTTCTTTTTATGATTGACCACAGCTCACCTGATATTAAGTGACAGTGAGGTCGAAGATGGTAAACACACCTAGCCTGGAATGGAAAGACTTCTTTGACCCAGTTGTAATAAAAAAATTAGAATACCTTCAAACTACTTATTTTGATTGTTTGTCGATTTTGGCTTCTGCAATACGAACCTTTTAAGCTTTTTATGAGGTTACCACATCAATGTTGTATTTTAATAAAGTAATATTTTGAATTTGAAATAACTATAGTAAATATACAAATTTGTGAAACATAACTATAATATATTGTTTTTCACGCTAATATTGTAAATATGAAATATATGAGTAGGTAGTTTTTAACTTTCCCTTTGAATTTTTAACAAAAGTTTCTTCTCTTCTTCCTCTATAATATTTATAAGTTCTTTTTCTACGTTCTTTATTATTCTTTTCTTTCTAATCTAGTCCTATACTTTGCATTTGTGCCAAATTTATACTACAAAGTTCCAAAAAACAATAGATGGTGTATACATATATTTACAGTATTTCAATATTTATATCTCCAAGGTAATGGAAATATCTGCCTTGTCTCTTTGTAAATACATTTATCTTAAGTACCTAGTTATAATTTTTGTACGAATTATTTAATTAAATATGATCTAAAATTAAATTATGTTTTTTTTAATTCATCATCAGCCTTCTGTCCACTGCAGCTTTCACTTCCATCCACCGTCAGCTGTCCTAAGTATATCGTCACTCCATAAAGTCTCAGGGTGTTCTACGCTATGTTTGCCAATTCGCAGTCTCTACTCTAGAACACGTCTACAGCGGTTATAGTTTCTACGACAGCACGACCCATTGACGCTTCAGCTTGCTAATACGCTGAGCTATGTCTGTGACTTTAGTTCTCTTGCGAATCACTCTATTATTATTTGCCTGCTTTTAAGAAACTTGTAATCATAATCTGAACGAAACAATGTTAACCAGATATTTTTATACAGTAACAAATATTGTTAATATGATTATGCCACTTAAGCACCGCTGTATCAGATATTCTGCCGCTAAGTAGTAGTGTGTAAATATGACTGCGTTCCTATTTGAAGTATGCTAACCATATGACGTCTTTTTTATGTAAAAGTAATGAGACGAACGAAACGGACTCCTGATGGTAAGAGATAACACCTGTCCATGACCATTGCACCGATACACTGAACTTTGAGTAGCAAGGTGAGACTTTCGATGGTTAGTCTCATCATCATCATCATCATCATCATCATCATCATCAGCCATAGATCGTCCACTGCTGAATATAGGCCTCCTCCTGGGGGGGTTTTCCCAATACTCGCCACGCTTGGCAGGCGGGTTGGCGAGCGCAGTTAGGTGTGATTGTTCAATGAAGACGCTGCTGCCCATCTTCCGGATTACATCCCTTAGCCGACTCTTACGGCAACCACGGGTAGAGGGTGGGGTACAATTCTTACGCCGGCACCACCACGGCACACTACTTGGCGGCAGAATATCTAGTACTGCGATGGTACCTACCTAAACGACTTTCTGCTAAGATCTACTAAAGTGAAATATTGCGTCTTAAAGTAATGAGCGCAAAGCCGCTATTTCCAGGTCATTGTTTTGTCCATCTTCTACGTTTTGCAATGGTCATGGATTATAATATTAGCTGATTATTGAAACTTCTGTCAGAACAAACAGATTTTTTTTAATCCGTTTTTTATATAGGCGTCTACGTTAGCTATTTAATTTTACTTAAATTGTCTAATTAACGTTTTATTTTTATTGGTTTTATGGCTTAGCGTTCATATAAAATTAGTTCAAACCTTACCTGAGCTCCTGTTCTATATCACTTTATTATTTCCTACTACAATTAGAAGTTTACTTTGTGCGTGATAGTAGTAAATTTCCAGGCGTTATAAAAATATAGAGTTTAAAGAACGCTTAAAAATTACACAAGTTTTTTTGTTAAAACTAAACGAAAAAGACGACTCGATCTAAAAAAAAACTTTTAAACGCTGTAAAACCTACCAAAACTCTAAATTATCTATAACAGTAGGTATAATAACCAGGTATATAATTTTAGCGATGATAGCTCAGTGGTTAGCGCGGACGTTTCGCATAGGGCATGGATTCAAACCCCAACAATGAGCTTGAGCTGTGTCAAGGAAAAACATCGTCAAAAAACCATAGCGTAGTGGTAGGGTACTTTCTAGTACTCGGCTGGCTAGCTACCACCCTCAAGTTGAAAATCTGCCGCCAAACATCTAACGGTGTGTTCCGGCAGCCTCACTTGAGAGCCAGTTCCATTTCAGGCTAGATGTGCTTTACCATCTTCGACCACACCGTCACTTAAAATCAAGTGAGCTGTGGTCAAAAAACCTAGCCCGTCAGCCATAAAAATATATATATATATCACGAAGGTAGCGATGATAGCTCAGTGGTTAGGGCGGTGTGCTTCACCATCTTCGACCGCACCGTCACTTAACATCAGGCGAGTTGTGGTCCTGTCAGCCATAAAAAAGGTAAGCCTTTAGTCAACTCTTGGTTAGTTAAAATTACAAAAACTTCTTTTTTAAACAAATATGCCTGTCAGAATCTGACATAAGCACTCCTAAGCGCATTATCCTGGCTACTGCCGCCCGCGGACCCATTGTTCGGCTAATATTGTTAGTGGGATGGATTAGCCATTGATATCTTTTTTGTGGACGTAGTGACTTCAATGGCATTCATTTGTATCTGATGTTTGAGTGTCAAGCTTTTTGTAATAAGAGGTGAGACGAATTGATATGACTAATAACATCATTTTGTTTATAAGTAACGAAACATAACCATCATTTAAACAGATATGAATTTTTGTTTGAAAGGATATACTTTCAGATTGGTCCCATAGATTTTAATGAAAATCGGTTAATTAGTTTGATTTTTATACCTAAAACCGAACCGTGTTTGGGATTAGGGACATGAATCCGGTTTTCCAATTGTAAATTTATACTTGGGTATGTAATGGGTCGAACTAAACGGTTTCCTGATGGTAAGAGATAACTTCTATCTATGACTATTGTAAAAGTATCTAGAACTTTGATTAGCAAAACAAAGTCTAGGCCGTCGCTACCTTGGCGCTCATTACTTTGAGCCTTTCGACGGTTAATTTCAACAGTCCTGTAATTTCGCTAGCTGCATCAAACCTTCAAATCAAAACACAGTAATGTTTATACACTACTGCTTGGTGGCAGAATATCTGGTACTACGGTGGTACCTAGTGTTATTAGTAGTGATATTATTAGAATTGCATAGCAATAAACTAATTGGTAAATTCAAAATCAAAATCAAAAAGTCATTTATTGAGTTTAGGCCCTGGTAAGGCACTTATATGAACGTTAAGTTACATATTTGAATCTACCACCGGCTCGTAATTACATTTCAACTGAGAAGACTCCGGCAAGAAACTCAGCAAGGCATTTTTTTTTTTTTTGTGGATCTTTCTTTTTATATTAGGTTACAGTTTACAGTTATAGATATTAATAGATTATGCTTACTACAATTGTCACTAAGCCAGGGGGATGCAAGTGCAGAGAGAAGCTACTACAACCATATATTCCTGTCTTCAACGTCAGCCACCTTATAGTAGGCTTTGTCAATAAGTAAGATATGACGTGTAGGTAAAGCCTGTTTAAAGTTAAAAGCAATGCGTACCACGAGTTATACAAAGGTACTGACAGACAAGACGGGCTTAGTTTTTAAGATATCTAGTAACAAAAAAAAAGTCGTGTTGTAGAAGTGTGAATTAAAACTGGTTTCCTGGGAAATATAATTCAGATTGAGCTTTGAATATGTGTCTTCTAAGTGTGCGTGCTTCATCTTCGACAACATCGTTGTTTACGCACAGGCGAGTTTGTGATCAAACGTGGACTTATAAAAAATACATTATATGTGATTATGTTCCTTTAACTTTTTGTATCTATGTATTGTTTTATTGTAGGTATTGTATTGTCTATGTTATTGTTTCTTGTTCCCTGGGTAAGCGAATTGGGGCAACCTGTAATGCTCACTACATGCATACTAAATTTCATGAAAATCGAAGCATAACATAGCAATAACTAGCTGCGCCCCGCGGTTTTTCCCGCGTGGTGATGGATGATGATGATGATGAAAAGTATCCTTTGTTTTATTCCAGGCCCTAAAGTATCTGCAAAATTCAAAGTTCCGTCCGTCCGTCCGTCCTTCCGTCCGTGCGTCCGTCCGTCCATCCATCCATCCATCCAAACTTTCACATTTATAAAGTGTGATAGCAAAATTTTGACACAATTTTGTCATCACCCATATAATTAAACGTGAGTAATCCCGCATAAGTAAAACAAAAATATGTCGTATTGTATTGAAAGTCACGCGAGTAAAGTAATGGGAAAAGGATCAGTAATGCATGACTATGTCAATATTTTTATTTTAACAAGAATTTATCTTCATCAAGGGTTCGAGGTGGATTACCTGGCTCTGTCACTCAGATGCGAATATCTTGTAGTGTTTTTTTTTTTGCATAAGCTGCGTGCCATTCCGATTCATTGAGCGATTGACAGGATTTGTCCAGAGGTTCACAAAGTTTAGATAACAATTAACTAATCAATTAAAATATACTGTTTTGTTTATATATAATAATTGCATTTTATGTCTCATCTTATGCCTCAAAAATATTTTCATATGCTAAGTGACGTTGTGATCGAAAATGTTAAACTCACCTAGCCTGAAATAGAACTACCTCTCAAGCGAAGCTGCCGTGCCACACCGTTAGGTGATTCAACACCAGATTCTCAACTTGGTAACTAACCAATTGGGTATTAGAAACTATCACGCTATGATTTTCTCACGATGTTTTCCTTCACCGGCAGCTAAAACTCAGCCTTTCAGCGTGTGACCGACCTCGCTAACTACTGAGCTGTTATAGCTGCGTAATGTACCTTAAATATAAATGTTCAAAACATAAAATTCAGTGTCGATTTGACATGTGTGTTAAACGATTTGTTCACAACAAGTAATTTAAATAAACAGTTTAATGACAGCTTGTGTCATTATGCACACAATACCATTTTTTTTTGTTTAAAAACCTAAGTTTATTGTAAAAGGTTGAGCACCTCTGCTTTAGCCGCCCGAGCCTACGACAGTCGAGATGTTTTGACAGCCCGACATGACGCCAGCTTTGTCTCTCCATTCCTGATCTCCGTACGTGCTGTCTGTTTATCTGTCACGAGAAACTACGCGGTATTCCAAATCCTAGGGGACTAGTCGTGAATTCGCCACGATTTAGTTTTATAACATACAAAATACAAAATGCACGCTTCTTGCTAATAATTTACAGAGAAGAATGAAACGTTTTGAATTGCACCTAATCAAATATCATTATAGAACCTAGAAAGAAAACACGGTGCGGATTTTGATACGGTTTTCACTTTTTCCGGATGGTTTGTATGTACAATATATCTTAACTTAGTCAATAGATTTATAATACCTATTATTTAATTTTTTGATTAGTAGTAAAATTATTGCAATTTTTTATTATTATTATATAATTTTCTTTAGTACTAGGATATATAATTATTGTAAAGTATGTTTATGTATTCCCTATCTACAAACTCCTCCTTTTTCTTCCTTTAGCCCTTTTTATCCTAAGGTCGCTTGTAAGAAAACGCTTTTAGCTATAACGTTGCCAGTTGTTACACTTATCAATTAAGTAAATTTTTTCTTCTATACTTTGTAATCTTTGGTGTTGTCAATAAAGAGCTAATGAATTAATCAATCGGCACCAAACCAAACCATTTAGCACCAAACGAAGTAAAGCTTGTAGGTACCTACAAATATTTTTTTTGATACAAAATAAAAATACTATAATATTATATACTTATGATATATCCAGAGCACTCAGACACAAAACAGTCTTCTATGTTCGTCACATTAACTTTGTCCTGGGTGGAAATCGAACACACAATGCCAAACCAAATCTACTACAAATTAAAAAATAAATCTTGTAAAATTAACAGTTGTTAACAAACATGTTCAGACATAAGTTGTAACACGAAAGCCAAAATACCGTTTTTACTTATCTAAACTTGAGTAAATAGCTAAATTTATAGAAATTATAGAGACACCAATTTGGTCCCGCAAACAATTGTTTCGCTGGTTCAACTGGAATAGCAGCGACGCAAAAACAAACTAACAGAATCCGCGCAATATGTACTTAGATTCGAGGCGATGGTGCTGCGAATTTAGATCCTCAAGCTTGACGGAAAGCTCTAGAAACAAGCCCGTCGCACCAAATAATCTATATTTTTTGTTTTAAAATCAAAGTGCGTCATAGTACCTTGATTGGATCGCATTTTCCATATCACGCCACGGAATCAAGCTACCAAACTACACGTAAACACTGATAAACACACAAACTGCACACAAAATACCTACTTGATTAATTACTAATAAATTATGATAAGTTTGACAGTCGTAATCGCGATAAGCGGATTATAATGGTTGGTACGGACCCGATAAAGATGCAATGATTTTGGTTGTAATCATTTGTGTCATGGTTACGCAACCTTCGGGAGTTTTAGCGTATTCCGGGCCAGGGGCAAAGGGTTCGATTATTGTAAAATACATTTTATAGAAATCTCTGATAAAACTTTAAAGAAAGTAAAATTGTAAAAGTCCATTAGATATCTGCCGTGGTGGTGCCGGCGTAAGAATTGTACCCCACCCTCTCTGCCCGTGGTTGCCGTAAGAGTCGGCTAAGGGATGTAATCCGGAAGATGGTCTTCCTTGAACAATCACACCTAACTGCGCTCGCCAACCCGCCTGCCAAGCGTGGCGAATATTGGCAAAACCCCCCCAGGAGGAGGCCTATGTCCAGCAGTAGACGTCCTATGGCTGATGATGTATGTATGTATGATAAAAAAAAAATATTGTTGACAGGCTATGTGTTTGACAGCTTACGTGATGTTAAGTGACGGTGTGGTCGAAGATGGTAAAGCACACTTAGCCTGGAATGGTACTGGCTCTCAAATGAGGCTGCCGGAACACACGGTTAGATGCTTGGCGGCAGATTTTCAACATGTTTTTTTTTTTTCAACAAAAAAAACAATTTGCAACCGATAAAAAAAAATACGTTTTTGGTCAGATGGCGTTGTATGTAATATCTTACGATATAAAAAAAGTTGAATAAAATGGGAATAAGTTTAGAAGTTGGACGTTTGCAAGCCCGCTGCTGTTGGCGCGTGTGTGCAGCGTGGGTATATAAAGGCGCTCCTTGCAATTTCCTGTGATGTCACTCCACGCGCGGCTAATTTACATATCTGCACCCTGGCACTGATTGCAAGGTCAGGCCTACCCGCATTTTGCGACTCGAAAAACATTTTTTATAGAAACCAGAAAGCCTAGACAAAGTGACTCAAATCTATAAATATATATTACTAGCAACCCGCTTCGGCTTTGCACGGGTAGTAAGAATGGGTATAGTAAAGTAGATATATGCCACCGCGGATTTTTTTGTAGGCCTATACAAGAGGAATATTCTACCATGCATTGCTTTGTTATATCTCAAAGGGATTAGACATTTGCGATGAAATCTCCCAGATGGCTTGACTTTTTCCGATACTTCCAACAATTATCTTCATATTTCAACCAATTTACACAAAACCTTGAGACATTATATACCTAAACCTTCCTCATGAATCACTCTATCTATTAGTGAAACTTGCATGATAATTCGTTTAGTAGTTTTTAAGTTTATCGCGGTCAGACATACAGACAGACACGCCGGACGACTTTGTTTTTCAATATGTAGTGATTAATAAATATTCGTAAGATAAACGTCATAGTTTCGTTTTTTAAACGTCCCCATCCCTGTGCAAATTTTACCACCGCGTGAGAGCCTTGTCCCTAGGTAAATTTTTATCACCTCTAGCCTAGACAAAGCAACATTATATTAGCGTTATTGGAGAAAAACCAAAATGTTACGGGACAGTTTTTGCAAAGAAGATCTACCACCAAGCGAATCTCCTATCCTTTTTGTTTTTTTGTTACTTTTTAATTGAAATGAAATAAAATTTATTTTTGTCAGAAACTTCTGATATAAAGTAATTCCATTTACAAAATTACTAGGTTTTGGTATCACAAAAGTTTCATGGTCGGGTTCCTGCTACCTGCTTGGATTGGAATTCGGCCATCCCTTGGGACATGAAAAATGTAGTATACACGAATTTAGGGTACCGTAATCGTTCAATCAACCAACGAGATCAACGATATCCATCGGGTCCCAATTTTAGTGCCTGTTCAATGGAAATTGAGTGAATAATTCATCGTTAGCCGGATGAATTATTCACTTAAATAATAAATGACAAAAAAAATATATTTAACGGATTGTTTATCAACACCAAGATGGCAAAAGAATAGAATTGATGTGTTCCGGCAACCTCACTTGAGATCCGTTTCCAACCAGGCTAGGTGTGCTTTAACATCTTCGACCACAACGTCGCTTATGTAACATCAGATGAACTGTGGTCAATCACCTAGCTCGTCAACCATAAAAAAAATATCAAAATTAATTGTATCGTATTCATTTTATTTCTTAATTACTTTGCTAGATAAGACAAAAACAACAAGATACTTAAAACTGGAGTACTGCCGGCAGGGCTGGGCTCAGACTGCCGGTGGTTAGGGCTTCAGAATGAGGAACTTCCTAACGATGTGAGCCGTGTCGAGTATCTCTGCCTTTTGGGTTTCGCCCTTGAGACAACTGCCTAAAGAGGGTTTCTTAAGGTGTTAGAGGCTCGCCTTGCAGTAGGTTGTTCACCGTGAAAACTATGGAGGCAAAACCTTAGTTGAGTTATGCATTATGCAAACTGTCAGTTACTATTATAGCATATGACAAAAACATGACGAGTGCCCTCAGAGTCAGTCTCAGATTATATAATTTTCTTACTGATACTAATAAAAGAAAGATATATATTTTCATTTACTATTAAATAGTTTCGTAGAATTTAATTCCACACATAACATATATATAAGTTATAATTATGTTTAAACTCCAAATTTATAGTTTTTTGTTTAATTACTATTGCGCGCCAATAATCCGCCTTGATTGACCACCACCACACTTGTTTTTTTTTTTAAACCACCCTCTAAGGACTCGGGTTATTGAGACGAATCTAATGGATAAATAGTTACGTAATACCTTACGGGTACATAACTAAAAAAAATGTATACGAGTAACTGAAAAATGCGTCGGAAATATTTGCGGACATTTGATTTCACACAGCGCCATCTAGCCCTAACCGAAGCACAGCTTGTACTATGGACACCAGATAACTAATAGAAAGGTAACATACTTTTTTGTTAATAAATACATTTAGAACACCCACAATATCAAGAATATTGTTCCGGATTGAAGAGTATTGCAGTTAGCGAAATTACTGTTGAGACTAATTATCGTAAGTATCGCTGGAATCGTCATGAACATGGGTTATCTCTAACCATCAGGAGCGTCTCTCGTTCCGCTCAATACTATTACATACATAAAAAGGCGTTCGTTCCATAAATGTTCCCTGTGTGGCAATCGAACCTTCAGCTCAACACGCCCTACAGCTCAAGAAGTAAATTTACTACCAAATGAACTAACAAGGCAGTCAATGAAGTAAGTTAATATCAAACTACATCTGTCTTTATAAAAAACGTCGATTATAATTCACATTAACGCGTGTTGCGGTCAACCGCCACGTGTAGCGTCGCATCAACGAAAACTGGATCACTGCTGGTGTCGGGTTACTGACAGACACGCAGAGAATGTACCCGTGGGTACACTCGGTAGAGGATGCCTGGGTTCTGCACTAGTTTTTATATATATTAGCATTACTATAAAACCTACACCGGAGCAATGACTATAATACCTATTAACTGATGGTACCTATGCACCGTTCACGCTTAATATAGTGCTTATTATATATGTTCATACTTTAATGAACTACTTAGATCATTAAGACATGTTAGTTATCAAGGTTAGCATAATGTTTATTTATATAACTCACTAACTAGAATGTGTCGTCAATACAACGATATCTTAGTTAGTGGATCAATAACTCAATAGATATATTTAACTTAAAACTTACAAAATTTAAAAGGTATATCTTGGCCATTTTGCAAAAAAAAAACAATAATGATTAGCCTGATGGCTTGTACATTTCTTTATATAATTCAACATTATTAATTTATATATGGTATATGGTTTGTGTTGTATATGGTATATGGTTTGTATTGTATATGGTATATGGCTCTTTGCACTATTTATATGCTTTTGATTTATAATATTCATGTTGTATACAAATTTGTCTAGGTATATAATTTAGATCAAATCCTTTTTGTAATTTACATAATGCTGATGTAAAAATTATATTCTGTTTTGTGTATCGAAATAAATAATAATAATTATCCGGCCTGGGCTGGTGAATTGAGATAAGCGGCGGCACGAACATGGTCTGCAAAAGAAATTTTGGTGGTAAATCTAGCAGGAGGTCGGCTGCGTAAATATCACCGCAGTACCAGATGTCCTCTGCCGTGTGTAGTTATATTGTTCCGGTTTGAAGGGTACTTGCAGCTATCAAAATTACAGGGTCATCGAGACTAAGCATTTAATTTCTCAAACTAATGAGCGCCAGAGCAGCGATGCCCTAGACTTTGATTTGAAACTCAAAATTTTTGGTTTGACATGTTTTTTGTTTTTAATTAACAAGCGTTATCGCTTAACGAGAAAGGGAAAGGGCTATGCCCTATGTTTATTCTTACATTCAAATTCTTGTTGTTTTTTTTTTCAAATTCAGAAATTATTGTTCGATTATAATTACGAAAAAAAAACAGATCAAATCTTAATTTAGGACAGTTCCATGTAGAAATACATTTCTATATAACTTCGTTAATCGATATTATCATTTTATTGGTAATAAATTTATCAATCAATATTTCCAATAAATAGTAATCTTTCTTCATTTTCACGCTATATGTACCTGTGTATTTATAATGAAAATTCGATATTGTCGTCAGATTTGCTGTCGATAAGAGCCTACGTTTTGGGAAATTCCCATTGAAAAAGAAACTAATAAGTACATGACGTCGGCATTCACGCATGCAATGACAAGTTCAATTATCATAAGTAATAATTCAGAGTAATTATGTAACGATAAGTTTAATTAACTTATGACTTTTTACTTTGCGGTAGATACCCTTAGCAGGAGGTTAACAGTCGTTTTATGACATTAATAATTATTAAAAATATATTGAAAGAATTATTACGATAGAATTAATATTTAGTTTTTTTTTGTTAATTTATAATTTGTTATTATGTTTAACTATACAAAGCTTTTCCTTGTTTTGTAGAATTGACTTGTAAATGTAATATATTATTAATAAAATACTTTGGCTTTGACTTTGGAGGTTGTCTAGGTAGGTACCACCGCAATACCTACTAGATATTCTGCCGCCAAGCAGCAGTGTGTAAGCATTACTGCGTTCCGGATTGATGGGTTCTGAAGCTACCGAATTTACAGGGTTGGTGAGACTAAACATAGACCATTAAAGTGAAAAAGCAGAAACAATCCTTTAACAATAATAATATCCATTGCATACTGCCAATAACAAGACGCACAGGAATAAATGCCATGATTTATAAACGGAAACTTTACAATTCCGCAATCTGCATTAAAGAAAAAGAAATAAAACACATTTCAAACAAAGCAAAATAAATACCGCTTTGGCCAACTCCTCTTTCTTCATAGATTTCTTTTATTTATTACGCCAGGACCCCTAATGCTATTCTACCACTTGTTGACAGCCCATTGGCCAGGAAGTGTCGTGCTCGTGTAAAGCCTGCGTCTGTGTTCATTTCCACCAATCGACGACAACACTCATAATTTTGTTGAGAAAAAAGTTCTGGCGCCAAGTTTGGATTACCGCATACTAACCTGATATTAATTAGTTTTATTTTTATTTTGTTATAGAAAGAGGACAGGATATATTTTAAACCTTGGTACGAAACTCAGGCAAGCTTGAGTTCGTACCTTTACCTTTTTTACCTTTGCGTACCTTTACTTGTTTCACACGCCGAAGGGCGTAGGTTCGAACCCCGACAATAAACTTGCCGGTGAAGGAAAACATTGTAAGGAAACCATAGCATGGTGGTAAACTATTTTCTAGTAATAGGCTGATTAGCTACCACCCTCAATCCTCATGTTGAAGATATGCTGCCAAGCACTAACCTTGTGTTCCAGTCCCATTCCAAGCTAAGTGTGCTTTACCATCTTCGGCCACAGCGTCACTTAACACCAGGTGAGCTTTGGTCACCTAGCTTTTCAACTATAAAAAAAGTTTATTGTAAATTTAATCCGCAAATCTAAGAAAAATACTTGCGTACCCCTAAGCATATTAATTAAAGGACTATAACATACCTACTGACCGCCGCTAAGTTACTTCTTACGTCAAGGTCCAATTCTTGCCCAAAAACAAACAAAACGACACACTCATCCACACGATAAAAATGGCAGTGTCACCGAATAACAATATTTCAAAAAAGTTGAGTCCACATACCTGTCAAAAAGTTGCTCGAACCTCGCAAACTAAATTGATCCCAAATTTGAAAAGGACAGAGTTAGATTTGGGCTGGTAGTAAAGTTAGCTGTCCAGTCAATTATTATGAAAAAACTGCCTTGTCTTTCTAATTACCAAGTGACGGGGACTGTCGACAAGGCACAGAGATAAACAAATAAGATGATACTTTCCGGTCGAGGGACGAAAAAGAAAAAAAAACTACGAAGCGCAATGTCACGGCTATCGAGATTTGGACCCTGGTCACAGAATACTTATAAATTGGTGGATGACGTTTGAGCCACAGACTACAGAAATACAGATATAAAATGTTTAGCAACTAAGAAATTCAAAAGTGGACTAAAAGCTCACCTCTGTTCATTAATCCATTTACCAAAATAGATAATAGAACAAGTGCGAAGCAAGACGATGACGCGCGCGCGTTGTACTCAGCTTTGTGTACATGAAGAAGGCCACCAGGGAAGGTATATGGCCGAAACTATGGTCGGAATGTCTATAGTCGGAGTAACCGATATAATTAAACGTGAGTGATCCCGCATACGTAAAATAAAAATTTGTCAAAACCACGTCAGTTTCCATAATAAAATAACAGAATGTTTTTTTTTTATTATTTTAATGGATGAGCCTCTGGCCTCTAAGGAGCGTATTTTTTAAGACAGTAAAAAGAGCGCACACAGTCGTTCTCTGGGCGTAGGAAGTGTGATACATCTTTATAACGCTACTTGTCATGATTAAAACAGTTTGCCACATTTTCATTAAAAAAAAAATTGCTAGCCAATGCTAAATGCTTTAAGAGCAACAAACAAAAGAGATCTAGATTCGCTATATATATTTTTTGTTTCATCTCACCGACTATTATGTAAAGAGATACAAAGTAATTGATCCTAAGAATACTATCAAAAGCCTGAGTGAATTCACTAACCCTGCACTAGGCCTGTGTAGCCCGATTGTCTTTGGTGGGTAAGCCATGGTTAAAATTCTACAAGGTTATCAGTATATCAGTTACTGCAGTAAGAAACCCTTGTTCTAGAGTTATCTCTCTGTAACATTTATTCTTATTATACTCAGAATGAACAGAAGTTAATATGTGAGTATGGTCTTTATAACAGTTTTTATCAGCAGTTGTCATTCATATGTTGGTGATTTGATTTTTGTCATTACGTGCATGTTTCTATTGTACAGCATAAAGTTTCGGGCTTTCAGATTACTTCCCTTATCTTTGCCGTATATATCTTGTACGTCCCAAACTTCCTGTTTTTCTCATATTACTAGTATTTATTTTATATTCTAAATTTTGCACCATAACCATATCAATAAGTTGTTCGGGTGGAAGTTGAGAGAACATTTTAATTTTAACTCGGTTTTATAATAATTTAGACATTTTTGTAATTGACTGCCCTGTTAGCTCATTTGGTAGTAGCACTGAGTTGTGGAGCGTCAGTTCAATTCCCACCCAAAAGAGACAGTAATGTGACGAGCATGTAAACTCTGTAAACTAAATGTATAGATATATTATATGGTAATACATACCGTATCACCAAAAAAGTATTCTAGCAGTTACTTATCTAGTTCCCATGTTACGCTTGTATAGCTTTACTTATTTCAGGGCTAAATGACGCTGTATGAAATTGCCTCCAATATTTCTTTATTAAATTTCGATGGAGTAAAAACCACCTATTTGTATTATCATTGCTGGAAAATGTCAATATAAACTATAAACAGAAGGTTTTAGAGCGATGATTACGATTACATAAACGTAGCGCAGGATGCCTTTGACTCGATAGAGTAGCGATAGGTACGTAAGAATGCAGACAGTGGAGACTGGAAGTAAACAACCGAAGATCGAAGTTTTTCATGATAATATTTGCATCTAATCTAATATATAATTCTTGACATGGAAAGACTTAAGGCGATATATCTACCAAAACCTTAAGATATAGCACCAAAACAGATAATCAGAGCACTGATAGCGCACCTGACACAGTAATCGGATTTATAAATAATGATTTCAAACACTGATTCTTGCTCGTGTCTATATAGGTCGATATCAATCGACGCAATCCTTGAAATCATCCAAATCGAAGTAATGCACTTGAAAAGTAACTTGACAACTATTGAAATGATGAAATCTCAATAAATGAAAATTCACTACAAATATGTACATATATCTTTGCTGCACATTTATTTAGTGCATACATTTTTCAAATTGGGTTTTATGCACAGACATATAATTATGATATAGATTAAGGCAAAATTTTATGGTGCTATAGAATTTCTTATAAATTATTTACAGATAATCTAAAAAGTGACTATAAGTAACATGGTCGAATTAGTGGTATTGAAGTAATTACTAAAAATATATTGCTCCTAGTTTTTTATTAAACAAATTAATGGTAGGTACAACCTTACAAGACTACGAAACACAACTAGTTATCAATGGAATCATAAAATTTTCATCACCACACCAGCACAGCTCTCGTCTCTACCCTTCCCCACAAGTAGAAACTAATATAGCCACCTATCTGTTGCCAGGATTATGTGTATTACGGGTTTAGCCTCCGAGCTCTGATTAGATAGTATTTATTAGCACAAATATACCTACCTCTAGGACAATATCATTCGGAAAGGATACAGAGCACGTCATAAGAACAACAGGCATAACTTTCAATTTGGTTTTCGTAAAAAGTATCATATAGTCGGAATAACCCAAGCTATAAGTGAGATTCCTGCATAACGTTTTTATAATATTCATTGATTGATTCGTTTATTGATTGAATATAATAAATTTGTATTGTAAACTAGAATAAAGATTTTAGTGTTTAGAGGAAATGTTCTTGTTTTGTTTTTTCTTCATATCAGTGAATTCATGAAAGCTTTTACGTCTAAGTAAAGACCTTCTCAAAAACGAAGAAAGTAAACGTTCTCGTATATCGTGATTTTCAATGCTCGTTACTTACGGAGTTAAGTTTAATATATACAAGTTTTTTTTTTTTTAATGGTTGACGAGCTAGGTGTTGCTCACTTGATGCTAAGTGACGGTGGTGGTCGAAGATGGTAAAGCACACCTGACCTGGAACTGGGTTTCAAATGAGGCCGCCGGAATACACCGTTAGATTCTTGACGGCAGATTTTCGACTTGAGGGTGGTAGCTAGCCAGCCGCATACTAGAAAGTACCCTACCACCATGCTATGGTTTCATCGCGATGTTTTCCTTTACCGGCAGCTCAAGCTCATTGTTGGGGTGTGAACCCACGCCCTTCGGGCTAACACCACACTCGTTAAAAAAAGCATGTATAATAGAAATTTTAATTAAAAAACACGAACCAACGCTTAGATAAAAGATAATCCCACAATACTTCACCCAAAAATCCATGATGGTGACAAAATCTAAAATAATTGCCAGCTACCAGAGTTTGTCTACAGATAACCATGATATATGATGTGAACGATGTCCCCGTATCAACTGCAAACAACCGGATACACCCAAAAATGAATTTTCAGAGCTTATGTTGGAAACAATAAAGTCCAAAATTTGAATGTGGACAGCAAAAATATGTTGGTAGTAAACGATATAGACGATAAAAGTGTTGACACACGACAGTAATTATTTCGACACGGTGCGGTAATTGCAATATTTGACAGTCAATTAAATGATACGATGAGCTTTCGATATTTGACAAACGGGAATTTTTTGATATGAAAATAGCAGCAAACAGACGGTTCAAATTAGCTAGTGAGAACTAATAAACAAAATATATAACAACACATCGAACAGACAACAATAACAACATCTCAACCCAATACGCATGATAATAATTATGTTTATTCATATGACTATCGCGGCCACAATTAATTTTATTTTATTTTTTGTTTTCATCTACCTTAAATAAATAAATAATCAATTATATTATAATTGACCTTCAATTATTATATCTACTTTGTAATAAAAAAATGTACTTGTATATTTAACATTAGCTTGTTTGATTTTATCAGTTCTGAATTTTATTTGCAAACATTATATTTCTTTTCACTGGACAGTTTTTAGATTTATGATTATGTTGACTTATAAATGCATGTACCTAATGTTAGTTCTTATAACTAAAGTGTAACTTAAAATAACTAAACAATATTGTAGCTTAGTAGTAACTATTACTTGTCGCCTGCTCCCGTGCTTGAGATAAAAGTCTTACTTAATATACTTTACTTTAAAAAATTTACTACTAAGAATATTTTGTATTTTCTAAACAAGTGAATGTAACTGATTCTTTGAGGAAATAAATATTTTACGCCACTAATAAGGCAAATATACATGTTAGTTTCGCCTCGTGGCTTCACCTGCATTTTGTGGGATAATAAGAAGGCAACTTGCAGCATTCAGCATTCCAATTTCATCCAAATCTGTTAAATAAATATCTGCATTAAAACAGACATACATACAGGTATCGTTTATAATATTAGTGTAATTCCCAGCTTGTGTGTCCGCGTGTTATGGTTTATTATTATTTTGTTACCAACGCATATCGATAGAGATTGTTTTGATGCGATAAACAGACTACAATTCTGAATTTCGACTTAACAAATACCAAATTATCAACTTATCGGTGTGTGACGTCAATAAAAGTTTATTTTTATTGTAAAATAGGTATTTTTATTCTTGAATTTTGTCACGTCCACTTGAAACAAGATTGTTTCATTTTCGTGATTAATATCTTGATTTAATTTCTTTGTAATTTTAATACTTGAGAACATTTTATGAATGAGCTTTGACGATGGTGTTTAATAACCGAATATACTTTCGAAGTGCAAGTTTATGAAAAAAATACTCAAAAATAGTAAGTACATTATTCATTCTTTACCTACATTGTAGAAAATCAGAAATTGCTGCCTACTTTTTCACTGGAAATAATGCAAAGGTAAACCGTGATTTTGGTAAGCTTAAGAAAGTTATACAATTATCTATGTTAAAAATATGTCAAGTAAACATGTTCATAAGGCTACATTTAAAAAAGCTAGAGTTAGAGCTATGCTTATTGCTTAGTCGCATAGCGAAGTATAGTTAGAACTATGATTAGATTTTTTCTAAGGGATGGTATGCGGCACAATGTTATTCGCCAGAATACCAGTCACCAATTTAGCTCAGAATAGAAAACTGAAGTGGCAGCGCTTGATGATACTAAGATGGTAAAGCCCACTGGAACTGGCACTCAAGTGCCGGAACACACCGTTAGGTATTTGGCTACGGATTTTCAACTTGAGTGTAGTAACTAGTCAGTCGAGTACTAGAAAGTACCCTCCCACCACGTTATGGTTTCCTCACGATGTTTTCCTTCACTGGTAGATAGTATCGGCTTCAGCATCATCATCATCAGCCTCATTTATTGCACTGGTGGGTAAAGGTCTCTCTCTTATTATGCCATCTACTAAAGCCTTATTTCAATCTGGTCCAGGTTCGACCCGCGACGGTGACGATAACGTTGACCCATCTTGTGGCTAGACGTTAACGGTTAAAAGGTCGGTTTACAAGACGTGAATTAAGGCCTCTATCCATTTTCCACCAGTGGACTAAATTGAGCTAATAATAATACTTAAAAAAATCCCAATTAATGTACTGTAATGTAATGTACGTTCTTAAACGTACATCATTCACATCACATCATCAGCCATAGGACGTCTACTGCGGGACATAGGCCTCCTCCTGAGGGGGTTTTGCCAATACTCACCACGGTTGGCGGGTTGGCGAGCGCAGTTAGGTGTGATTGTTCAAGAAACACGCTGCTGCCCATCTTCCGGATTACATCCCTTAGCCGACTCTTACGGCTACCACGGGCAGAGAGGGTGGGGTACAATACTTACGCCGGCACCACCACGGCAAATCACGTACATCATTACATGTATATAAAAAAAAAAACTGAAAATCTGGACTGCCTTTTGCAGCGGGCAGGGCTCAAGTTGCCAATGGTTAGGGTGAAGAACTTCCCAACAATAGCAGACGTGTCAAGAAACACTGCTTTTTGGATCTGACTTTTGGCCCAACGGCCTTAAGGTGTTCGCTGAGGCTTCTCCCATAAAAAGCCGTTCATCGTGGCCGTGACGGCTATCGGAATAATGATCGTCGGGTAAAAATTATTAATAAAACAGCATGTATCGTCATGTGTATTAGTGTCCATAAGTAGTATACAATAGAGTCGCAATTCGCGTGTCCATTGGTTCGCTTAATTCTATTAACGCAACGAATTTTGATTGAGCTTTGGTTGTCCGTGTAAAGCCAGGATGTGGCCCTAGTTTTTTATAAAATGAAAGAAATAAATAAAGAAAGATTTTTCTTACATTTTGTGGCATAAGAGGGACAGTTATAAAATAGGAGAGTGAGTGTAAGGTTACCTTAGATCTCACAATAATAGAAACACCCCGTATTGCGCATTACCGTTATCATTAGGTACGTATAGGCCACATTCCGAAAGATTAAGATATTCGATTAGATAACTCACGGTTGTTATAAAAATCAAAATCGTAATCCTTGTCTTTGTATAAATAAGTATAAGTATTGCACCGACATAGAGCTCCATGATTATTTACGATGATAGCTCAGTAATTAGCAGGTCGGTTCTCACACCGATGAGCATGGATTCAAATCTCAACAATGAGCTTGAAGGATGTTTCACACAGTGCTATCCAGCATCAAACTCAACTTAACATCAGGTGAGCTGTGGTCAAACACCAAGTCATCATCATCATCAGCTTTTTTATAGCGATGATAGCTCAGTGGTTAGCGTGGTCGGTTCTCATGCCGAAGGGCGTGGGTTCAAACCCCAACAATGAGCTTGAGCTGTCGGTGAAGGAAAACATCGTGAGGAAACCATAGCGTGGTGGTAGAGTACTTTCTAGTACTCGGCTGGCTAGCTAGCACCCTCAAGTTGAAAATCTGCCGCCAAGCATCTAACGGTGTGTTCCGGCAGCCTCACTTGAGAGCCAGTTCCATTCCAGGCTAGGTGTGCTTTACCATCTTCGACCACACCGTCACTTAAAATCAGGTGAGTTGTGGTCAAACACCAAGTCTGTCAGATATAAAAAAAAAACACTACTGCTTAGCGGCAGAATATCTGGTACTGGCGTGGTACTTATGCTGTGGTCAAACACCTAACCTGTCAAACATTTAAAAAAAATTGACTATACCAGCAGTCAAATGAATAATAATCAATAAAAACAACGTGCGCTGGATGCTAGCCGCTTCATGAAACAAGCATATCAGGAACCTATATTATGATTTTGTCGCCCCCTGAAGCTGTCGCCCGGGGTACGTACCCTGGTTTGCCCCCCCTAAATTCAGGGGCTGCCTAACAGTAGATTGTGCGTGGCCAAACACAAACCCATACATTACAAAAAAAAAGATACCAAAACTCAACTTACGAAGTTTGTGCCTTTAAAGCATTTGATGGAAAACCACTAGCCCTGTAATATCACTAGCTACAGTGCCCTTTAAACCAGAACACTAATGTTTACACACTACTGTTTGCTACTACTGAAATTTTCCTTCAAGATCCTAGAAGATAATATATGTATAAGAACGTTTTAAAATAGATCAGAGGGTGATACGGAGCGTTATCAGCTGCTATCGGACTATCAGTGACGTGCTTCCGTCTCTGGGTTGATGTAATCTCAACAAAATATGTAACTACGTACTAATTAATGTTTAAGGCTTAAAATGTAAAAGGAATTCGACCGACAATACAAGACATACGGCCAAGCAAACGCGACCAAAACGTTATCCGTACATGGTGAATGTTCCACATTTACGCACAAAGCGTTCTGATTACTCATTTTTCTTCGCACAGCGAGGTTGGGAACTCTTTGCCGGTTTTCAGCCAGCCGAGTACTAAAAAGTACCCTACCACAAAGCTATGGTTTCCTCACGATGTTTTCTTTCATCAGCAGCTTAAGCAAATTATTGGGGTTAGAAACCACGCCCTTTGGCATGTGAACTGATCCCGCTAACCACTGAGCTATCATCGCTACAAAATTTATGTAGTTTGAGTCGGATCGGCGCATTGAATTCCTTAGCAGCGCATTAAGACTACTTTCGGAGGTTCAGCTGAAATATTTAAACTTATTAAAAATGTTGTTATCCTTGTCTTGTAGACTGCAGTGATAAATTCGGCAACATCAACCTATTGTAAACCACTGCTGGACAAAGTCTCTCCCAAGAAATGCCACTCAGTCCAATCTTCGGTTTTTCACATCCAGCTGTCTTACGTATATCGTCACTCCACCTATGCTCAGATCGCCCCACACTACTTTTAAATAAATAACGTAGTGCCTATGTATTATGCAGCAATTCTCTAAGTTTTCATTGGTTTTATAAAAACATTTTAAGCTTAAAAAAATTAATCTAAGATCATTGACATAAACAGATAACTTGTCGTTACGGCTACCGACTCCTTAACTCGCTGAACGCGGGACAGCCTGCCTCCCGGGACGTGTCCTGTTGTCGCGGCACGCCCCGGTCCCGAGTTTCGTCCCAACGGGACCATCCGTCTTGCAGCCGAGTCGGAGTTTGGAAACAATCCATCATTTCTGCGCGCACTGTGGACTGAATCGTTTTTAGTTTTCCAATAAAATCAGCAGTTTGTTATTCGTGTTTCGTTTGTAATTTTGAAGAAACAACGAAGCGAAACTTCCTCTAGGCTACCGAAATGTCCCCGTAAATAATTATTATAGTTTATTTATGCCAGAGATTATGTGCCGTGGTGGTACCGGCGTAAGAATAGTACCCCACCCTCACTACCCGTGGTTGCCGCAAGAGTCGGCTAAAGGGTGTAATCCGGAAGATGGGCAGCAGCGTCTTCCTTGAACAATCACACTCGTTGGCGCTCGCTAACCCGCCTACCAAGCTTTGCGAGTATTGGCAAAACCCCCCAGGAGGAGGCCTATGTCCAGCAGTGGAAGCCCTAAGGCTGATGTGATGCCAGAGATAAAATACTAACTAGATATATGGCGGTGTTGCTTAAAACCCTCATGTAACAAGTGCTAATAGATATGTCAGCGGACCCCAAACTAGCCAACGCCTGCGTCTTGAGCAGTCTGTGGACATGCTATCAGTACCTACATACATATTGTGCTGCGAGTTGTACTTATTCTTGTACATCTAGTACAAATGTATCTATTCTGTAATCCTACGTGTAATTTAAACAATATCTTGGATATGCGTCAAACAGATATCCGCTGGTAAAACCGCGGGGCGAAGCTAGTACACTATATGTAAGCCAAATTTAATTCAAATCCGTTCAGTCGTTTTTGCGTCATTGAGTAACAAACATACAAACTTTTACAGGTGACTGACATAGTGATCTATCAACGCACAGCCCAAACCACGGGACGGATCGGGCTGAAATTTGGCATGCAGGTAGATGTTATGACTTAGGCATCCGCTAAGAAAGGATTTTGATTAATTTTATATAATATATAATTTATCTTTGAACTCGATTCTATAGTCAGCGCGTAGGAAGTCGCGGGCGTAAGCTAGTAATATTATATAGTAGGAAGTAGGATTGTATGTAGAGTGCCTTGCCCTTCACATGAAACCTAGACCCTGATTGATAACGTGCATCTCTCCGCCTTCCCACGGCCATACATTACAGAGTTTATGGGTTTATTGCGGCATAGCGACTGTCTGTACAGCGCCGGAGAAAGGAGCCGCGACGTGGCGATAACACGATAAGCCACGATGAGACAATATTTGTATATTGATCTCGGGGAAACAATTACGGGCTTTGTGTGACGCCGTGATTACATTAACCGACTATAAAAAAGAGGAAGGTTGTCAATCCAATCTGTTTTCGTGTCAAAAATTAAACGCTCTCCTCATGGTACGGCATAATTGGGTCCGCTGTATCGGGGTACAGTCAGGTTACTTTTTTAAAGGTTAACAAGGTAGCTATTTTACCACAGCTCAACTGATGTTAAGTGATGATGTGGTCGAAGATAGTAAAGCACGCCTAGCCTGAAATGGAACTGACTCCCAAGTGAGGCTACCGGAATACACCGTTAGGTACTTAGCGGCGGATTTCTAACTTGAGGGTGGTAAGTAGCCAGTTAAGTACTAAAAATTATCCTGCCGTCTTGCCAAACCCCCACCAGGATTAGGTAGGATTGTAGCAAACCCCCTTGATAGCATGCCTGTATGTCAGACAGAGGGCACCGGCATCTCCCAAGGAACGAACCGGTACCCACGTAATACTGACTTTAGCATCGCTCCGGGAAATGTTAATGCATTTCTGCTTTCTATCTCTACAACAGCGCGAGCTTCGCTACGCCGCTGTCTTCCTTGGACTCAATTAAGTAATTAAACAAATGGGTGGTCAGATCCCCAAATATGATCTCCCGATAGCCCAAAGGTCCTCTTTAAATCGGCTCTTACGACAGGGTATACCGAAGCCGAATTCGAAATCCCCAGCTGTAGGGAGAGAGTTTGGGTACCTAGAACTTTGTGAAACAAAACAATGTCCAGCCCCCGTACTCTGACCTACTTATTGCGATTCCTGTTAGGTACTCAAGAAATAGCTACGTGACCCAACGATTTATTCCAACCGGTGCAGAAATTTGATAGCGCCCCAAAATCCCCTCCCCAGCGTCTAAATAGTTCAAAAAATTCACAATATGTACAATAAGTGGCATTTTTGTAACCGAGAGTCCCTTTAATGGATTTGCACTCTGCGATAAGTCTGTGTTACTTAGTAGGTATCTGGGCGACGGAGCTTTGCTCGGTATAGGTACGTATATAATTTAAAACTCGGATAAACGCGTTTTCCTAGAGATGAGACTTAGCTAGATTGATTTTTGAGCCTCAAAAATCTCCATGGTTATTCAGCTCGCTCATAGAACCCCCAGTTCTAGATGCGACAGAGATTCCCCCGTCAGGTACCTACATCACGTACCACATAAGTACTATGCAAACGTTCAAAAATCGACTTAAGATACTTTCATAACATAGAATTTGTTCCAAAACAAGCTGGGCATTTGAAATCAAATGAATAAGATCAACATGCGCTGGATGCCCGGCGCTTTGTGACACAAGCTTTCTTGTCAAGCATATAGGTACCTACCCATATTATGTTTTTGGCGATAGACATTCGTTGATGAGCCTCCTTAACTTTGTAATTTCTCTAGCTAGTAACTAATACTAATACTAGTACTCTTCAAATAATTGCAACACGGTAATGTATACACAATACAGCTCGACGGCAATATAATCAATAATAGACCTGTAATCCTGTTTGCCAAAGACTTACACCTCGTTTTATATGTATAGGTACCCTTTACCAATTTCATTCAAGTACATGTCAATTAATTTGCTTGATTTTTTCTTGAAACCTACCATTTAGAATTTGCCTTGTTAAACTCTAGGTTCTTTTAAATTAGGTACTTATTTCAATAGTTGTTTGAAAATGTTTATTTGAACTCAGTTATTTTTAATGATAGGTATTTACTAAATGTTGTGATTGTAAATTATATTAATTATTTAAATATTCGTTGGTAGCAAATATTATTCTCTGGTGATTACGTTCTGAATAGGTCTCGTTGGAATTTATTTGGCTAATGACAAGATTCCGTCAATATGATATTTTTTTACAAAATTATGTATTAATGCTTTTTTATCCCATTATTACTAAAGAAATTTTGTGAGTACGTTTGTTACTTCTTCACGCTCAAACGGCTGAATTAATCTTGATGAAATTCACATAATACACTCATGACACATCAGGTACTTTTTAACCCGAAAAAAATTGCGGGTAATACTGCAAGGCGCAGCTAAAACAATCATAAGTAATTGAGTAAATTGTTGACTTATGAGTTTGTGTAATTGCTATAATAGTTGCTGTTTTTGTGGTACTGACGAGTAAGTAAAATTAGAATACTGAAGATATTACACTACTCTCTCTTGTGCTACTCCCATCAAAGTCTAGTATATACCTACTTAGTATCTTTCAATGTTAAATGTAACTTGACCTTTTGTCAGATCCCTAGCTATATACAAGTACATAGTCAAAACGTATATACTTATAACAACATTATTAATTATGTACATGGTAGAGTAAATCAATCAAAATGAAAAATTGTTTTAAGTATATTAAAAAGTATTGTAATTTTAATTTTCAATTCTATTTATTTTAAATACTATGTAAGAATTTGTGTAATTATGGTCCAAATGGTCTGCAATAAATAAATTATTATTATTATTATTATTATTATATTGTAGCGATAGTGATTTTTATATTTCTTACAATTTATACACAACAAACAGGAAGTCAAGCCGTCTAAACGTTTCACCCTTGAACCACAGAACCTCGAGCTGTCAAATCTGACAGCTGTCAAGCTAGCAGCCGTCAAACCAGCAGTCACCGCGCGTCAGCGGTGATGGAGTAGCTGGCTGTGATTAATTACACTAATTGATTTGACTAGTGAACAAATTAATTCGATGTTCGGTTAAACGCAAACTAATCGATATAAGGTTTAAAATTGATTCATTTTATTTCCTATAAAAGAAAATTTCCATCTAATTTGACCTTAGAGTTTTGTGAATAAATATGTCTTATATTACAATTGTATATTAAAACTTAATTCATTTTTAATGCAAGAAAACCTAATTTGACCTTTGAGTTTTGATAAAATAACGTATAAATGACTAAATAAAAACTAAGCAAAGCTTATACTATGGGAGCCATATAACTAATAGAATACTTATGTGATTTTTTTTAATAAATACATACTTACAATACACCTAGATACGGGTCAAACATTTATATGTCACACAAATGAGTATCCTGGGTAGGAATCGAACGCACACCCTTCAGCTCTTGAAGCAGATTACTACCAATTGAGCTAACGGCAGTTAAAGTGTTGATGTATCAAAGTGTTTGCTAATTTTATTAACCATGAGTTATAATATAATATTTTAAGTAGGTATAGATAGACGCCTTAGTAATAATCGCTAAGCCATTCCACAGATAATTTTAATCAATAGGTACATGTTTTCGACAATATCTCTGTTCAGACTATGAAAAAAAACGTAGCAAGAGAAATTGTATCTCTTATACCTCTCTTATATTTATCAAAAACGTTTTCTAGGTTTTTAAATAAGTCATAACAATAAAGCTCATTTTTACTTACTTTTTGAAATCACTAGGTAACCTTAGCGCATCATTAAACTACCAGGCATTTTTTACGATAACATAAAGCTAAGTTACGTACCTACTTATTATAATGAGACGTGCAGCCTACTCATTTGATATCATACCAACGTTGACATGATAAATAACTCCCTGCACTTACTCACAACCTAATGAAGCTTTATCGAGCCCAAACAAAAAGAAATCGGAACATTAGCAACGAGCTATCGACTCTCGGACAATGAAAGCATTCTGACAGCCGATGTCTTCATACCCGACACAAAAACAATAGCCGATCATCTGACATGACGTTAATCCCGAAAATTATATCTAATACAAAATCAAACTTTAAATTCATCATGCATAAAGTCGATATTACCAAAAAAATATCAAACGTGCCCCATCTCTAAACCGTCATAATTTTTTATTGACCGTCACTTGATTTCGATAACTAAACATAAAGTAATAAGGTTGATTTTCAGTTATTTTATGGTAAACTAAAGGGTTATAATTGAATAACGATATCATAGTGTTGTGACGTGTCATTTGATTAATAATGGAGCAAGCTTGTTCGCTTTAGAGTGATTTTTTTAATAATGTTGGTGCAGGTAACATGTTTTGGTTTTAATTAAAATTGAATATTTATTTTTCTCTTGTTTAAAAATATGAAGCACAATAAGCCAATGTATTTTTTTTAAAAGCCCTGTATAATTGGTTGACCTATAACCATAAGTTTTTAAAAACGATACCTAAAGAGGATACGTTAGCCGCATGTATTAATTTTTAAATGTTCATAAAAATACATTACAACGGGTACAGAAACTGTACACATTTGTAGCATTAATACCAAGATCGCGATCCGTCTCCGTTGCCGAGAGTGACAGAGATAGAGAATGAACGAAAACACGTAAAAGAGCGAAACAGTGAGTATCCATATACAACTTAATTGAAACAGGAGATAGCTGTGAAGAGATGCGACACGCTAACAAATTTTATCGATAGTCATAATATACTTAAACTTCACCTCGTTTTATATTTCGATTAATAAAATCAAAATTGTCATTTTTATTTATATAAAAGAAAATATTTAAATTTGTTAAATGATAGTCATTCTAATATTTGCTGATAATTTCATCAATTGATTGATTAATCATTACCTTGCAATCAGATTATCTATACTAAACTTGCTAAAAGGCGTATTTAATTAACAAACCACGGTGGCTCCATCGTTTCGATTTCATAGACTAGAGATTACAGCCACGAAGTAAAAAGTTGAAATAAAAATATCTTAGATTTAATATTACCTTTTTATGCTTGACGAGCTAGGTGTTTGATCATTGTTCACCTCATGTTAAGTGACGGTGTGGTCGAAGATGGTAAGCACACCTAGCATGACCTACCACTGTTTACAAATGAATACAACCTAATAAGAGTCCATTAAGCCTAGCATTCAAGTTCAGCATTGCCACGCATGCTAAGCTTTTGACCAAAGTAGATACCAGTATTCTTTTCAATTGACGCCTCCTCTAAGCGTTTGGCCAGGTTCCTATATAATTCGTAGCCCCCACGGACCTAAAGATTCAACCCCAAACAGCACAAACATGTACATATTCTATCTAGATAACTAAATTTGTGCCGGAGTAAAATGAGTTTCAGCTAACGTCCTATGGTAACGAGCAATTCAGACTTATCAACACATTCATGGTTTCTGGGGCTGCTATGAGTAGTGAATCATACCGTTTACCACCAGACGAACATATTTCCTATCAGCTAGGTTTATTGTGGTAGGTCTTGCCTTACCGATAGCACCATGTAGGTACGTATAACTCAAATTGGCTGATTCGCATCAGGCTATTCGACTAATACCTAGTAGAGAAGTAACCAATCTTTATCGAGCTTTATCCTTTTTTATACTCCCATCCCTATTGTCCGTTACATCCAATGCGTTATATGTCTCGTTCCGAACATTAACACGTTCAACCTCATTATAATAACCACAATTTTCATCCACCGGTTCAAAGGATTTATGACCTTATCTTAAAGTAACAAAAGACAAGTTTACAAAATGGTATAAGGTGGGCCCCATTCAACTTTATTATCATTTCATCCGTTGGATAATGAACTTTATTTTAATTCCATAAAAGATATCTGGAGTGTCTGTTAATGTTGGTGAGACAGTTTCTTCTGAACATCTGTCGTCAGATCCTTGTCTACAAGAAGGTGGAGACAAATCAAATTGATATGAATAAGTAAGTACTGCAGTGGAAGAGGGTAAACGGTAGCTTATTTTTTAAATTTTATCAATATGTGTACCTACTTTTGTTATGACATACGGCGCCGAAACGGTTCATAAATTTAAAGTCGCTCAAAAAGCTACGGAAAGGACTATGCTCAGTGTTTCTCGAAGGCATTGTACCCGAAAGAAGTAATTCGCCAGAGAACAAAAGTCATCGACATAGCTCAGCGTATCTAGTTGAAGTGGCAGTGGGCTGGACATATTTGCCGCAGAACCGGCAACCGTTGGGGTAGACATGTTCTAGAGTGGAGACCGCGAATCAGCAACCTTAGTGTAGGATGCCCTGAGACTAGATGGAGTGACGATATACGTAAGACAGCTGGCAGTGGTTGGATGGAAGCGAGAAGCCGAAGATCGGGCTGAGTGGCGAGTCCTGTGAGAGATCTATCTCCAGCAGTGGACTATCCAAGGTTGTTAATGATGATGGTGTAGGTACCTACTTTTATAGGTATCGATGATATTCATTTTGAGAGAAGAAGAGAAGAAAGAAAGAGAAGGGAAGAATACAGTTGGTTCAGCTCCTTCTAAGGAGATCTACCACCAAGTAAAATTTGATGGCATTCATCAAGTAGTACAACAAAGATCAAGGCTCCTAACGTCCCATCCTAATGCTTACGAGATTTAACCAGAATAGGTAGGTATTGGTATCGAAAAAAATTGTTACATTATCATTATCATTATCAATAATTTGCTGTTTATTGGAAGGCGTGCGAAGAATTTCCGAGCTACCACGGGCCTACAAAAACGATACTGATCACAGGAAATTAATCGCTTGTGATATTAATACTGCTAAGTAGTAGTTTTCTTACTCTGTAAACGAGTGAGAAAAAGTTTAACACTTAAAGCTAAACTCGTACCTTAGGTATAGTACCTCACTACCTCTCATTCTGAAATTTGATTGCATTTTCACCTAATTTTACTGTAAAAAATAAAGGTCTCGTTATTTTTTGGGGCAATTATAATAAGTAACCTAACTTTAAATACTATGTAGATAGCTACTTATTTGGCTTTCTGATTAGAATAAAAATTCAAAATACTCATTTAAATTATGAATCAGCAAGTTACATTTTTAGCGACTTGACTCATATTTACCCTTTCCAAAAAGATTTTTCTAGGTACTGTAGCTAGTGAAATCAAAAGTATCAAAGTAATGAGCGCCAAGGTTCTATGTATCGCTGCAATGTTCATGGGCAAGCGTTATCTCTTACCATCAGAAGAGCGTCACGTTCGTTTCATTACTTACCTATACATTTTTTAGATATAGCTACTTATATGATTTGTAAAAATAAGAGTCCGTATAGGTATATGTTAAAGTTTTAGGTACCTACCTACATAACTTTAATGAAATGAGTTTATTTAACTATATTATAGCTACATACATATAGGTATCTAAAATAGAATTGCTCCTACTTAAAGAGACCAAACAGTCTGAGTTAAATAGTGGAATGAGAAAAGTTCCTTGTAATAATTTTCAATAATTATATCACAATATTTATACATTGGAAACCGAGTAGGTATGTATCAATAAAAATTGTATGTCTCGTTCTTCGAATGGGTTTTATGGGTTTCACAGTGGCGGATTTACCAGCAGGCTGAAAGGCTTGAGTCTGAGGCGGCAAATTTGGAGATCCAATGGATATTTCGGGAAATATATTTCACACTCTACCTTCTGCTGCAAACTGAGTGGTTTGTGCACCTATTGGTATTTAGAATAAGTTGGATAAATAAATATTGCAAAGGAATAATGTTTTGTTTCAAATGTTCTTCGTTTGAAACAGTAAATAATAATATTAACAGATTTTAATTTAATGTGCAGAATTGTGAAGGCTTGTGCACCTATTGGTATTTAGAATAAGTTGGATAAATAAATATTGCAAAGGAATAATGTTTTGTTTCAAATGTTCTTCGCTTGAAACAGTAAATATTAATATTAACAGATTTTAATTTAATGTGCAGAATTTTTGTGCTGACCATGTACCTACCTACATTGTACCTACTAACTTTAGGAAATATACCCAAAAACTATTTGTTGTAAAACTTTAACTAAATTATAGGATTGTAAAAATAATCTAGGAACTAATAACTGACGAGGGCGCAAAATTTTAACAGCCATTTGGAAAATGTGTTAATCCGCCACTAGGTTAACAACACCATAATAATTAAGTAAATAATTATTATAAATCAATCCGAACGACACACGTTATGATTCAATTCGATTGATCTGGAAGAGATATCTTTTAGCGATATGGCCGCCACTTGTGGTACTCATAAGATACTTTAGTTTTCTGTACATTTTTCTATTTCTGATGTGCACAATAAAAAGTTTCTATCTACCTATAATTATGAGAACCTTCAAGTAAATCAGTAGGTACCTATAATACAGAATACAGTACCTTTTCAGCTCAAATATGGATAAAACATTATATACCTACTGCAAAAAAGCAGCTGCCAACGAATAACATGGCAATAGCGAAGCGAATAGACCAACTGTTCGCACCTTGAAATCGATTTACGTCAGAGGGATAAATTACAGCATTCAGCGAACGGACGCTGAGGGCCATTCAGCACTATACAAAGTAAGTAAAAAAACCTCGCCTGCACCCAGCCTCCCAGATTCGCACTATCTCAACACAGCCAATACAGCATGGAGCGAGAGAGCGCATCTCGCCATTGGCTTGCTCCAACCCTTAAAGGAGGAGCCGAGGAACAAGCCCCTCCCACCAAACACAAAAAGTTTCCAGAATACTGCTATACCTGTTCACGACACCACGAGCTTAGTCTTCGGTCCGAGTACACAAGGGTATTTTCAACCAATTCACAAAAACCTGTCTTTACTTCAAAATCACGTTTCTTACTCTCTTATCAGTGTGATATCGCCAAAAATTGTTGATAAGTCTATCTTTCTCAGTCGGTCGTGTTCTGTCATGAGCTAGACAGGGACGGTGAATATAAGTTTTAGGTGTGGTTAAGAAAAATTATGCCGCGGTGTGTCGCGCGATCAGTGTCCGTCGGCTCACCTGGCGCGCGGGCGTGCGATCGATACCGTACGGTGCGGCACTAGCCCGTTTAAAATTCGAACGCTCCGAATTTCCGGGACGCCAATAGCCGCCGCGAGCGCCTCTCGCTCGACCGCCCTAGTGATGTGTGTGATGTAAAAACGATTTATCGTTATCGATAGACGCGGTGATCGTGACAACATGATGACTATGGACGTCGGGATGTACAATAACCAGCAGAATTACGGGAGCGCGGAGTACTACCAGCAGGGGGCAGGATACCAGCCGCCGTACGAGGGGTACCATGAAGGGTACTACGAGGCTCCGGCACACTACTATGACCCGTTGCTACAGCACCAGGCGGCGCACGAGCCACCGGCGCCGGTGATCAGCACCGATACGGGGCTTTGTTACACTAACTTGGACTATGGAGAGCTGCAGCCGAACTATCCCATCCACGCGCTGCCTGCTCACGTGGAGCCCTACAAGCACAGGGAGGACGTGCCGAGGCCGGAGGAGCTGCATTTGCACGACCACAAACTGGACAATCATTACATAGAGACGAAGTACAACATGCATTTTGTAGACGAGACGGCGATGCAGTACAGCCACGCTGGCTCCCCGTTGCCCTGCGCGGAGTTCGACCACTACCAGCCGAAGGATGAATTTGGAGGCCTGCGAGAGGGGTTCCCACGGGAGGGGGAGTGTGTAGGGGGACACGCGCACTTGCAGGGACATCAGGGGCATTCCTCTCATTCAGCCGTACCCACATACAAATGGATGCAGGTCAAGAGAAATGTGCCTAAACCCACCGGTGAGTACCTTCGCTTATCTACTATATCTAACCTCAATTGACGAGATTAGGACTTTTTGTTCAACCTATGAGAAAGTTTCACCATTAATAAATAATAATTAGATATATAAATTTATTTTAGAATCAGCCCATATCGATTAGGCCATTATTAGGCACAATGTCAAAAAAATTACAATGAATACCAAAAAAATTAATGTCAATTAACAATGGAAAATACCTGTATAAAAATATCAAATCATTTTAATCTAAAATGTGGTTTAAAAACTGAATTTTCTGCGTGGAGTTTGGACCAGCATACATATACATACATATAGCATTTGGTTACATACATATTATATAGGTACATATATATTATAGTCAAGGTCTATTTTCGAAGAAAACAGTTGATCGCTGCAAAGCAGTCAACCAATATGCGCGTTCGCAAGCATCCCCGACGCACTACAATACGGGGACAGCCTCATCAGCCCCTTGCATATGAGCATATTTACAGTTTGTGCCTAATGCGTCAAAACAATATGACTTGGAATTAAAAGAACTTAAAGTGAATCAGAATTGTATTATGATCGCTTTCATTATCTTGTTATTACTTCATTTCACTAAGCCCGAACACGGCTTGATTACATACATTATTTTTTTATTACGGAATTCCTTCTGGTTTCATCGCCTTCTGATGATGAAATCGGAAGTTAAGTACTTCTTTGGAACTGTTCTAGTGAATATAAACAACAATGAAAAGCAAAACGCTCAATTTGTTTACTTGGATGACATATTTTCTAGTTATCTTGGATTAAAAATAAACTACTAAACTGATTTTCATTAAATTTCTATGGGACTAATCTGAAAGTAAATTTTAAAAAAGAATGATTCGAATCGGATCAGCCGTCTTCGAATAATCGAGTAACATACATTACAAAAATTGTAAAGTATCCTCCTTTTTTGAAGTCGGTGAAAAATGAGAGTAGTGTGTGCTTATCGACATATATATACAATTATCGATAATAGTATTCCCGACCCTATTCTTAGTACCTTAGACACAAAGTGAAGAATCTTTGCGATGTTCCAGGCTGTTCCGTAATGATCCCATGACGTCTCATGTTTACATTTATAATTAAGTTAATAAATAAATATCGTAGAAAAATTCGCACAGCGCCATCTAGCCCCAAACTAAGCAAAACTTGTACTACGGCAACCAGATAACTGATAAAATACTTATAATACATACAGAACAGACACAAAACAAACATTTATCGTCACATTAATGTTTGTCCTGGTGGGAATCGAACCCACGCCCTACAGCTCCTGAAGCAGATATTCTACCAAATGAACTAACAGAGAATGTTTGTATGTATATTTGTTACTACGCTGTAACGGCTGAACAGATTTATATGTAATTTGGAACCGAGCTTATTCACTGGATTCCGAATCGACCCTGTTTTTATAAAATATCCCACTGCTGGGAGCATAGGCCTCTTCTCATTCTGAGAAAGATAAGGTCATAGTCCATCACGCCGGCCAAGTGTGGGTTGGTAGACTTCACACATCTTGGAGAACTTAGGTTTCCTCACGATGTTTTCCTTCACCGTTTTATGGCATCAGAAATACGCATATAACTTGGAAAAGACAGTAGTAGGTACGTACCGAGGGATTCGAACCCAGAACCTCCAGATTGGAAGTCAAACGGTCTCCCAACTAAGTTGCCGAAACTTTATACTTTTTATCTTGAAAATGCGGGGAAAACCGCGAGGTGCAAGTAGTTCCTAATAACAGTAGTTAACAACTTTGCAAATGACTCTCAAAGTATAAAATGTTTCGTAACTGCGAATATTAAACTGCTTCTGAGCACTTTCTGTCTGACGCGAGCCCGCCTCAGAGGAGTCAAAGGTTAAGCCACGCTGGCCCGTGTCAATTAGAAGGCTAATAAAAACTATTTGGGCGATAAAAACTAAGATTAAATGCCTGTTTAAACTAAACCAAACTTTTAACTTGAGTTATCTTCGAAAATAAAAAGCTTTACTAAAAAAAATAGAGAAATAAGAACTCTATTATTCATATCAGAAATCTACAGTAAACATAGAAACCTTACGTCACAAGTAGCGGCCTTATCGCTAAAAGCGATCACTTTCAGATAATCATGGAATAGAAAATTGTTTATTGACTAAGAACGGGTCGGAGTTGTCGAACAGCTTGCATGACCAAAATTTAAACGAATACTTTTTTTAAAATGTAAAAGTAATGAGACGAACGATACGCTCTCTGATGGTAAGAGATAACGCATGTCCATGACCATTGCAGCGATACACAGAACCTTGAGTAGCAAAATATAAAATAAAATAAAACAAAGTACGTATCGCTGCTTGCTTTGCAGCTCAAACTCATTGTTGGGATTTCAACCCACGCCTTACGGCGTGTGAACCGACAGCGCTAATCACTGAGCTATCATCGTAGTTGATTTACCGTTTTAATGTCAATAAATAATTTGAATTTGAATAATAATAATCAATACAGATATAAAAATAAAATAGAATTATAAATCTCTGAATAAATTCAGCTAATAAAATCATATTTTTTCGTTACTTGATTGAAATTATCGGGCATCTAACCCAGTAACTTGACAGGCTGGTATTGTTTTAACTGGCCATTAAAGCGGAGATATGTTATGACTGGTCACGTTTGAGGCACACCAGTCGAGTCAAGGGTTGCGTCACACTGACCCGCGTCACTCCCAGCACTCACGGAACACACTCACAGCACAGATGTGAGATCTGGACTAGGTACCTATACTAAAAAAAAATATCTGGACGAGTATATTAAAAATATTTATTTGGACAATATAAATGGCATCAACTGCTACAATTTCAAGTTTACAGTTCAGGCTTTGCTTTGATGAGTCAATCAAGGCAAGTAATTGTAAAAATAAAATTATGTATACCTACATATACTCAGATCCATTTTGGAAAATAAGGTACGCTATTAGCCTACAGACATTCGAAAAAAATAACAAATTCAAACTATTTCATTGACATAAAAAGGTAGGTACTCATTTACATATATGCAAGAATTTCAATAAGACAAATAAGACAAAAAATGTTCGACATCAAACTGCGCCGAATTTATCTAGATAGGTACTGATTATTACTTAATAAGATACGTAGGTTAAAACGTGCCTGATTTGTATCTAGAGATCAAAATGTTATTATTGTGAAACGAGTGAAAGCTCTTGTCTGTTCCGGAAAGTGTCCGAATAAGTCTACGCTGTAAACCTAGGTGCGCCTATACCTTATCTAAATGAGTCCACACTTACTTTACTTGGTGGTAAATTTCCTTAGCAGGAGGTCGTCTAGGTAGGTACCACCGCAGTACCGGATATTCTGCCGCAAAGCAGTAGTGTGTAAACATTACTGTGTTCCGGTTTGAAGGGTACTGCAGCTAGCGAAATTACAGGGCTGTTGAGACTAACCACCTAATCTCAAAGTAATGAGCGCCAAGGCAGCGATGCCCTGGACTTTGTTTTACTACTCAAAGTTCTGTGTATCGCTGCAATGGTCATGGACAGGCGTTATCTCTTAACATCAGGAGAGCGTCTCGTTCGTCTCACTACAGTTACATTAAAAAAAAAAAAAAAAAAAAAAAAAAAAAAAACACTGAACATTCTTATGAATCAGTTAAGCCAGATGCGAATGCTTTTTACAAAATCTAGCCTAATAACCTCAGACACACCTCAGACATACCTCAGCGTATTAGCAAGCTGAAGTGGCAATGGGCCGCACATATCTGTCGCAGAACCGATAACCACGTTCTAGAGTGGAGACCGTGAATTGGCAAATGTAGCGTAGGACGCCCTTAGACTCGATGGAGTGATGATATATGTAGGACAGCTGGCGCTGGGTGAGCCAATTTTACTGTGAAAAAGATTTTGACACAGCACGGCGCAGGTTGGTCAATTCACATACACCCTTGAATTTCATCCCCTATTATTAGCAGGTACCTTGATGTTTTAAATTCATACGTATTACTAATTTTTTTTTAAATAAGCCACAGAATGTTTAACTAATCTCATTATTGTTACAACAGGACGCTTTCTTACTTAATTCTTTATCTATGTATGTAAGAACTATACGTATAGGCTTTGCATAACCAGTATTGTACCTACCTACCCACTCTTACGTATGTACTTGGTGTACTGTTGAGACTAACCATCGAAAATCTCAAAGTAATGAGCACCAAAGCAGCGATGCCCTGGACTTTAGTTTGTAATGTATCGCTCCAATGATCGTGGACATTAGAAGAAATTCTTATTACTTTGAAATAAAAGAATGACAAATCAAATAATTTATTCGCAAGAATAAGAGGTAGGTATTTTTTATAAGAGGTCTAGTATTCAATGTCGCAATGTATTCAGTCCACAATCAGACGTGCAAATGTTACATGTAGATAAATTAATTTAATTAGTCTTAAATAATATTTATAAGAAAAATTTATGGACTCCTTCTCACTGTAGAAGTCAATCAGTCAAAGATTTCTTCAAACTGATATAATTATGTATCTGTTTCCATGTAAAATAAAATAAAAATAAAAAATAGTACCGGTCCAGGACCTAATCCATATATTCACGTAACAAATCCATAAAAAATACCAACAAAAACGACAATTTAAAAATAGCTTCCCGCTCTCTACGAGCCTCGGCCACGAGTACAAAATCT
The DNA here is from genome assembly GCA_950106695.1 of Biston stratarius. Lineage (NCBI taxonomy): Eukaryota > Metazoa > Arthropoda > Insecta > Lepidoptera > Geometridae > Biston > Biston stratarius. The sequence continues at coordinate 11,065,284 of OX467116.1, forward strand.
TCATATCATTTTAATTGGCATTAAAAATGAAATTCAACCGTGACGGGCAGCCGCGTACACACGTCACCCGGTGTTATCTCGCTCTACCATCTAACACTTGTCCGTCTGTCTGTACGTCTGAGCCATTGACAGCCGGTAGGTATACTCGCGTTCAAATTGTTTGTGGCTGTTGTGATTGGAGCTATTCCACGTTGATTTATTGGATTTTAAAAGATCTATTTATTAAATGTACCAATAATTTATTGAAATTAAAACAGACTAATAAAATCGAGCTTTGCGATCTGTAACTTGTCTGTCTATTTTTGTGTCAAGCTCGTTAACAAATGGTGATTTGCTATATTCTTTTTCCGTTTTTTTTTTGGAATCATGTACCGATTTTCAAAATCAATTCACTATCTATGAATTCTGAGAAAACCTACTTTTGAGAATGAAACTCAATGACGTAATCGCAGTGTCACTGAGCCTGCTGCGTGAATTACCTACGTTTAAAGTTTTTCGAGGAGGTTTACGCCCAGCTGTAGGATATTAAAATCTGATACAAAAGTTTCGTGTGAGATGCACTATGCGTGTGAGCGTATCTTTATACAAAATCAGTGTCGTCAAGTTTCAAGTGAAATAGTTACTTATAGGCAAGCTTTTTTTTTATTTGGTTCTATTACTTAAGTTACCTACTTGAAATACATCGTTTAATACCTCACTACTGTGCTATCACTATCCTTGAAAAGTGACGTCGATACTGAATCGTTGTGAGGAGGCAGAGGCATTGAAGCTTGCAACTTTCCTTATGATGTTTTGCCTCTCTGAAATTCCATACTTAATATATCGCCCTACATATCCAGTTCAAATAATTATTATGATAATTATTTCTTCTTTAATAATATATTTATATTATATACTAGCTGACCCGCTGATCTTCGTATAGCCTAACAGTCAACAGACATACTGACAGCAGCATTATCTGCTGGGTCCTTAATTGTATTTTCAAACGATCCAGGAACCCATTGAAATATACTTACACACAAAATTTCATCCAAATCGGTTTAGCCGTTTAGCAAGAGTTAGGTCACCAATAATTTTATTAAATAAGATTAAATAGTATTGTTTTGTGACACTTGACATACTGTGCATAGCACGTCAGTTAGGCGATTTTATATACAATATTACCATTATTATTATTATATAGCTTTTCTTTTGAATTTTCTCTATTATTTTTCCTTTTAAACCTTCCCTGAACTATTAAGAAAGCAAAGAAAACAAAAAACAATATATTCAAATCAGTCAAGCCGTTTTTTAGTTTTAGCGATACCAACAAACGGCGATTTATGTTTATATATAAGAAAGAAGAAGTAGAAGACTGGGAGTAAAAGATTAAGCTTCTTTCGGTTTACTGCTACGTCCCGCGTAACCTCATATAAGTCGGCCTGGACACGCAAGTGGCGGGTCGTTTACATTTCAACTAATCCTGTGTTACCCGCTATCACTGTTTGTTTCTTTAATTACACGAAAGGGGACACCGGCCCAAAGGGGGAATATTTAGGCTACTGGAAAGGACAAAGGAACTTGTGATAACAAAACAATTTTTTGTTATACTAATTAGAGCATAAAACAACATTTTACATCCCACTAATATTATAAATGTGAAAGTTTGGATGGATAGATGGATGGATGGATGTTTGTTACTCAATCACGCCAGAACGGCTAAATGGATCTGGATAAAATTTTGCATGTAGATATTTAAGGCCATTTCATCATCATCATCATCCATTACCACGCGGATAAAACCGCTAGTTATATGGGAATTAAATTTTATTTGAGATTGAGTAGTTTCTCTATGTTATCTTTGGAAGTGGCTAAGATAAATACTTGATGGTATCTTTGGGTTAATTTTGTTGTCTATGATTTATAATAGATTATCATTTAAATACATTTGCTTCATTTACACATTATTTTTGATTACTAAATTAAACAGTTTGTTTATTTACATTTGAAAGATGTTAAAGACAGAATCGGAGAGTTCTTTTAAAAATGTTAAAGTAGTGAGACTTTCGAGACGCTCTCCTGATGGTAAAAGATAACACCTGTCCATGACCATTGCAGCGATACACAGAACTTTGAGTAGTAAAACAAAGTCCAGGACATCGCTTCTTTGACGCTCATTGCTTTGGGACTTTTGATGGTTAGTCTCAACAGCCCTGTAATTTCGTTAGCTGCTGCCATTCAAACCGGAACACACTTACATATTTCCGTATTTCTTATTACAATATCAACATAGAAGCAAAAAAAAAACAACTAATGGAGGAAAAGTCTTCAATTATATTTTAGGGCGATTGAGACGTCTCAAAATAATGAGCGCAAAACAACGATACCTTGACTTTACTTTGTTACTCAAAGTTTTGAGTAACACTGTAAGGATCATGGGTAAGCGTTATCTCTTACCATCACGAGAGAGTTCCGTTTCTCACATTACTTATAAGTATTATTTTTTAATGAAAACATGTAATTTATTTGAGTCTTTCATTTTCTTTTGTTCATTTTATTTATCTATCAAATGTTGTAATAAAATAAATGTAATAAATCAAATGTAATACCTCACACTAAGGAACCAAATCTAAAGACATTCACGTTAAAAAACTATAAACGAAACCGGGTAATATCATATTTTCAGTAAGCAAATATAAATAAATCTGGAACAACATTCCAACAGTGAAACTAATAGCTAGAAGCAATTTGTCTCGCGGCGCTCACGGTACAAATAATAACGCTATTTTATTGCCGCCGCACACTGGGCGCTTACTCATGCTGATAATGGAGTTTGTGATCAAACGTAAGTGCGCAATATTTGGACTTATTAGATGGAGAGAAACTCTTTATTCTACACCAAAAATAGAAAAAGAAATACAAAAAAAAATGTTATGAGCTCGTGCTACAAGTGGCAGCCTTATCGCTAAAAGCGATATTTTCCAGGCAACTAAGTACGGAAACCACGTTACTGATTAAGAACAGACAGATGTTGTAACACAATTAAGTTTTAAAAATTCTTACTGTGATCTTTGAGCTACAAATACAGCAATATTTTTTCATGCCACGCTGGATGGCAATGCTAAGATTTTGACCAAACTAAATGCCAGCATTCTCGTCACCTTAAAGCCTCCTATAAGCGTTTAGCCAGGTCTCTATACAGTTCATAAGCGGCCGGCCCCCATAGACCTAAAGTTTCAACCCCAAACGGCACAAACAAGTACATTCTATTTTTAAATAACTATATAGGTATATTTGTGCCATTTGAGATTTTCTGCTTTTGTTACTTATGATAGCAATAAAGTTGATAGTGTTCATAACTTTCAAATAATGACTTAAGGATTAAGAGCTGTACTTGTAAAAAGTGCTTAAAGTTAATCTATGATTTAAAAAGCCTGCCTTATTTCCTTACATCATCGTTCTTATACGTGACCTCCATAGAGCAGTTTAAGCTTTGGTTAAGTTTAAGCGGGTATTATAAGTAAGGCCTTAAAAGCTTAAGTTTTACTGGCTAACATATGATTTTTAACATAACAAGACAGACAGATAATTATCATCATCATCAATGAAAAAATATAAAAATGTTTGAAAGATCGTCACACTCTCCTGATGGTAAGAGATAACTTTTATCCATGATCATTGCAGTGATACACAACTTTGAATAACATACCAAAGTCCAGGGTATTTCTGCTTTTAACTTTCGATGGTTATTCCACTAGCTGCTGTACCCTTCAAACTAGAACACAGTAAAGTTTGCATACTACTTCTTGGCGGTAGAATATATGGTACTGAGGTGATGCCTATTTAAACGCCCTTCTGCTAAGAAGATGTACCACCAAGAATTATAATCCACTGTATAATCCGCATATCTACCAAAGCACACTAACTCTATCTTTGACTATTCACCAATCTTTTGCCAATCTCAAGGCGTCTTATACTACGTACATACAATTAAGTCCGCTGCAAGTTCAAAAAATTTAAAACACTTAACAAAAAGAAACCAAAAATTTTCCTCAAAAAAATATGCCAAAAATTAGACCACACGTGAAGTATGTCAAAGACCTCTTAGATGTTATCTATTCTTCACAATACAATCCTTGTACGAAGCCATCGAACCTCAAGGGAGCTGCCACACGCTTACCATGTCACTGCCAGGATTCTCTCTTCAAGGGATCTTCAACCTTATTCCTCAGTAAAACTACTTCAAATGACAATAACATCCTAAATACACCGCAAAGCTATCTTGGAAAAGGACAGCATTGTCGTTCTTGGATTCTTAAAAGATATTTGAAAAATTGGTTAGTAATATTCGACTTTCATGCTTTTAGTATAAAGTTCTTTTTAAAAATATTATTCTTGATGCAATCCGGTAAGCTATACGAGTATGATTGGCAAAATGCTGAATGGTAAGAGAGGCCGCTTTCCGTTGATGCTTGACACATGACTTTGCTAATATGAAAAAGATCAACCAGCTTTTATAAATTATTAGTACCTATTTGACGTGTAAGTACTCACCTACACTCTTCAAAGCTTAAACACGGCAAATACCTACTTGCCTACTAGTATTTATTTTTAAATTTTCAGTTCCTTGTACCAGATAAAAACTTGTTTTTAATAAAATTTTATTACATTTTTTTCTTTTTAGTAGATAAGTATTTTAGAGATTGCACCTCAATACGAATCAATCGAGCCCAAACTCGATTCTTCATCTCTCAATTTCAATTTTTTTATCTCGTTTAGTTCAGCAGTTCATCATCTTCCGTCTCTATCATCAGACCAGCTCCATGGTACCATATAATTGTATCGTCACCGAAGGTACATAAGTACACCAAATTTGAGTTCAATCGGACATCGGGAAGTGGGTCAAATTTAACTTGGAAGATTCCACCCGAACAAACTTACATACATTGCAAATTAAATAAAAGCTTATAAAAAAGCGGTGTAAGGAAACATCGTGAGAAAACTTTTGTAGTCGTATCTGGAAAAGAAATTCAATAGCTTATGTTAATACGCCAACCAGCACCGCGCCGGCTCATATGAATAGTAAAATGTACTTATGAATAAATGACTAGTACAATAACAACATTGCAAAAATCTATCGAATAGACTGCAGCATAAAAGCTATTATTCTCTAAATCAATGTCCTCAAGCACGTCTCATTGGGTGCAGCATTCTCATGGAACGTCCAAGAAAAGCCCGCACCTCATCAAATTGTCGTAAAGCGTATTGATATAAAGTCGCGAGGTCATTACCAGGGCTGTATCGGAAAGCGGGGTGCTCACGTGACCCGGGGGTGGGGGTGCGGTGCAGGGCGCGAGGGAGGGGGTTGCGTGAGAGATCGCGCGATAGTCGCCGGTGGACGCCGGCCCTTAATCGGTTTACTGGACCTGACTGCTTTGATATGTGGAGCGAGAGACGAGCGGTAGCGGAACTCCAAGCCAAAACTTGACCATGAGTACGGGTTTTTCGTTAAAACTCAAAATAAAAAAACTCAAAAATGTCAATCAGCTACTTTTTTATAAGAAACTGGCACTACCACACACAAAACACTATAAAAAATGAGGGTGGGAGATTGTAACACGTTAATTTTTCCAACGAGACGATCCTCACTCTACTGTCAACTCGTGACCATGGCCACGGCTATTGCAACATGGCTGAACCGTCTAGGTAAATAATTATAATCAAAACTAATTTCATAATATTCAGTGCGCGATTAAGACCCGTTGATAAACATAATTAGATATGTGTTCAAGTCGTAAAAGTTTAAAATTTACAAGTGAAACATATCTAAGTCTTAATTCATAACATCAGCTATCTCCATTTGTTTATCCAAAGCTTACCTTACCTTCTCACACACGCACACACACACACACACACATTCATTCATGCAACCTTTCTGTATATGCATAATATACAATAAAAAGTAGCAGTACCTACTTATACCATTTTATATCAGTTTTTCATGCCTAGTCTGAGAAATAGACTGCAATGAAAATGTTAATTGTATATTTTTGAAATACAAATATTTTATTGATAACACCAAAGCTATAAGTCAAATTCCGTAATATCATTCCAAATATATCATAAAACATATCAAAACACTGATTACTTGTCAATGATAAAAAACAAAAATGGCAAAATAAACTATGTCAATATAAAAATATTATCTATCAATATAATAAAATGTAAAAACTACTTACTAATAATTGAATTATCTTTTAGTTTAAAATGCTCGTCAGTGTCATAAAACAATGTCTCTCGCAGACAAGTTCTTAACTTGGTTCTGAAGCACGCGGTGGCGCGGTGCATCCCGGGTGGAAGCGGGTACGCGGTTGTAGACCGCGGACCCCAGAAAAGTTATCTTTGAATTTTAGCGTTTTCAAACTAAGCAGTGAATCCCGCTCAGCTCTTGGCCGGTACCACCGCCCACTGGGCTAGCTAATGCATGTGACTTGCAAGCCTTACTGGCGCAGTTAATACAGCCACTTGGATCTAATAACCCCTTCCGAGCCTGTCTCCAATCTGATGGTCGCGCTCTTATACCACTTTGCCATTGTTGCTTACTACTTACTTTGTTGGACTGTAGAGTATCGGCAATAAGTCGAGGCTTGTTAACATCACGCCTCGCATAAAGATATTTCTTTCCTTGAGATTTACTTTTCTACATGTTTGTTGTTTTCTACGTCATAAAGTGTTGTCGATTGTAATCACAGTTGCTACATTGTGAATGAGCATTAGATATTGATTTTTAGGGTTCCGTACCCAAAGGGTAAAATGGGACTCTATTGTTAAGACTCCGCTGTCCGTCCGTCTGGCTGTATCTCATGAACCGTGATAATTAGACAGTTGAAATTTTCACAAATGATGTATTTCTGTTGCCGCTATAACAACAAATACAAAAAAATAGAATAAAATAAATATTTAAGGGAGCTCCCATACAACAAAAGTGTTTTTTTTTTTAACGTTTTTGCTCGATATTGATAACGGCAACAGGGAGATGCTTGAAATATTCACAGAATATTTAGTTATGTAATCACTTCAAAAATGAATAATTAAATTTTAATAAAACAAATATTTAAAGGGAGCCATACAACAGACATGAGTTTTTTGCCGTTTTTATAGATAATGGTACGGAACCCTTCGTGCGATAGTCCGACTCGCACTTGATCGGTTTCTTATTTTATCTTCGACCCTGATAACGGTTCTATGTAGCTGTGTAGGTTAGTCTGATCGGAATGAAAATATACCTGAGATCTGAGAATGCTATCTGCTACGTTTTTTTATTATCAGGTCTGACGTGCTGGAAGGGCTGGGCTAAATAAAATATTTTTTGTTTAGGCAGCAATACAATAGTAAATCAAGGCATTTTTTGTGGATCTTTCTTTTCTTATTAGGTTACAGTTTATACAGTTTACAGTTATAGATATTAATACATGACATATAGTAGGCAACGCGACGTCTTCTTATATAGCAGTTGCCCATTGGCAGCAGTAACCTCTTACCATCAGGAGCCTTGCCACACGCTCCAAACTTATGACCCTGTATATCACTAATTATACCACTGGTGAACTGTACTATGGCCTCATCCTTCTCACAATGAGAAGAGACCCGCGCCGAGCAATAGGCACTTTATAAAAAACAGGTCTTATTCGGAATACCACTGGTAAAGAAAAACATCGTAACCTGCATATGTTTATTTTTATGGGTACGTGATTAGCCATTGTTTACGTGATGTTTACTAACGTCTGGTTAAAGATGGTGTACACGTCTAGTCTGGTATGGGAACTGGCTCTCAAATGAGGCTGCTGGAACACACCGTTAGGTAGATTTTCAATTTGAGGGTGGTCGCCCAGTCGAGTACTAGAAAGAATTCTACCACCACGCTGTGGGTTCTTGACGATATTTTATTTACCAGCATCTTAAGCTCTTTGTTGTGCTTTGAACTCATACCCTTCGGCGTGTGATTCAATCACGCTACTCACTGAACTGTCATCGCTGCAAATGTCTAGAAAAGAAAACTCGATAACTTATGCCCGGTAGTGGAAAGCCACAAGTTGATCTTGAATCCGTACTTTTTAAAATCTGGGTTGCTAACATATTTCTGCCGTGTCTTGTTAACATAATTTCGCTGTTTTCTTTGGTTCTTTAGAGCTTTAACCGTTACTTATAAACATTTCCAAACCCTTGTTACTTATATAATCTCGATTGAAGAATCCATAAAGTATGCAGCATCATTAGCTTATGGTCCGGGAGATAAGGTGACATTTCACTGTCAATCGACCGTCTTCGCCCGTCAACGCTTTATCTGCCACCCACCTCTGCTCTAATGTTGTTATGAAAAAATCATTAACTCACTCTTAAGCCTGCCTCACACTGGCGCAACTTGTGGCCGGCCGTGTCATGTGAGGTTGTGTTTATAACTTAGTCCGCCAAATATTATTTTCGCAATGTATTCAAACCTGTCCTGTACTTTTAGGATAGATATTTTTTACTGTAAACTGGCTAGTTGTTTGACTACAGCTTGCCCGATATTATATGATAGTGTGGTGTAAGATGATAAACTCACTTAGCCTAGAATAGGAACTGGCTGTCAAGACTGCCGGAACAAACTTAGACGGAAAGCAGCAAATTTTTTACTTGAAGGTGGTACCCTACCACCATGCTATGGTTTCCTCAAGTAGCAACTCAAGCTCATTCTTGAGATTTGAACCTACGCCATCCAGCGTGTGATCCCACCGCATTAACCACTGAGTTATAATTACAAAAAAAATGACATATTATTCATTCATTGTTCATATAGGTAATTATTTTTATCACCGGGTCGCAATCGCGCACAAAATACTATGAAATTAGTAGTTTGTTTATCGTCAGTCAACTCGTGACCACGGCTATTCCAATATGGCCGAAACGTCGAACTAATTAACTAATTTCATAGTAAGTATTTTGTGCGCGATTAAGACCTGGTGATAAACATAATTATGTGTTCAAGTCGCAAATTTTCAAAATTGGCATTCATAATTCAAATGAACTAATCAGATGAATCATTCTTCATTGCTTATACCTTAAAGATTTTTTTTAAATTTAAAAGCTTTGAGACGAACGGGATGTTCCCCTGATGTTAAGAGAAAACGCCTGTCCATTGCAGCGATACACAGGACTTTGAGTATAGCAAAACAAAGTACAGGGCAGCGCCGCTTCGGCACTAATTACTTTGAGACATTAGATGCCTGTAATTTCGCTAGCTGCAGTACCCTTCTAACCGGAACACAATAATGTTTACACACTACTGCTTGGCGGCAGAATATCTAGTACTAAGACCTACCTAGACGACTTCCGGCTAAGGAGATCTACCACCAAGCGATTGCTTATAAAAGCTTAGATAATGAAGGCTTTATGAAACTGATGCCATTTGTACACAACAACCATACATAATGGGCTATTATCGTCCCAGTAGCCACCGTCCATCACCACAGAATAGATAATAACTCCATTACGAGAGATCGGATCACTCCCACGCAACTACATCATAATCTGTAAGCATTCTGTACGTACGGCGGCATATCTTCGGATAACGCTAAGACAATGGCGCTTATCAGTTAAAACGCTCGCTTGTTAGCGTGTGGGCTGCACTGGAGTTAAGGAAATTCATTATGCTTAGAAAGCGGATGAAATTTTACCGTTAATAATATAATGTTTAACTTATCTGATGATTGTGTCGATTAATGGTTTTTTGTATGTTTGACCACAGCTCACCTGATATTGAGTGTGAGGCTACCTACCGGAACACACCGTCAGGTGTCCCACTAAGTAGGTACCACCGCAGTACCAGATATTCTGCCGCTAAGCAGTAGTGTGTAAATATTACTGTGTTCCGGTTAGATACTGCAACTAGCAAAATTACAGGGCTGTTGAGACTAACCATCGAAAGTCTCAAAGTAATGAGTGCCAAAGCAGCAATCTTTAAGTTTTTTTTAGCGAAAGTTTCACAAGTGTAAACTCATTCAAGTCTCCTCAACAAATCCTTGAAAATAAAAACAAATTTACGACTAATAAATTTCTATTTCAATAGTTTTAAAATTTTAAAATCATGAACCGTTATCTCCGCACGTCACGCAGATTAACAACCCCTTTATCAGACCGATAATCATAATTTGGACAAGTCGTGTGAGATAGAGGCCGCCCCTCCAGCCACTAGAGGGAGATAGCTCCAACCGCTAGAGGGAGATAGCGTATCGAGCCACGGTCAGGGTGTCTATTGCTTTATTGACTGCTTCGAGACAACGAAGACAAATAGGTGAAATATCTAGCTAGCTACGGAGTGATTCATGAACGATTACTTAAACTGGTTTTTTAGAGTTCTATGTCTGAAGCGTGTCAAATGGAGCGTTCTTGATAAGCCTATGGTCTGTCGCTGTCTGTCCGACCTCTAATAATAATGGGATATACCTAGCACTTTTTAAACTTTTGCGATTATTGTGCACACCAAAAATAGAAAACAAAATCTTATGAGCTAGTGGCGCAAGTGGCGACCTTATCGCTGAGAGCGATTTCTTCCAGGCAACTGAATGGAAAATACAATACAGACTTAAGAACAGACGGAAGATATAACACTATTAAGTTTCAAAAAAATTAAGCTAATAATAATACATAATTATAGTAAGTAATACGTAAAAAAATTTGGTATTTAAATAAAACTAGTATAAGTAGTATAGCTTTACATGTTTCTCGACGTTTCATATCGTGTGGAAGCCATAAAATGTTGGTAGGGTACTTTCTAGTACTCGGCTGGCTAGCCACCACCCTCAAGTTGAAAATTTGTCGCCAAGCACAAGTGTGTTGCGACAGCCTCACTTGTGAGCCAGTTCCATTTCAGGCTAGGTGTGATTACCATCTTCAACCACGCCGTCACATACTAACGATACATCCAAATCTGTTCAGGCATTTTAAAGTTAAGTATGTGTGGTTCATCTTCGATCACATCATAACTTACCAACAGGCAAGTTATAACATGGTCTTATATTTGAATGATATCTTAAGAGTCCTAAAATGGTAAAATAAGTAAAAATAATGAAAATTAGTACAATGTAACTTGAATGTTTCCACGTACCCTGTAGACGGCAACAGAACCTCCGATTATTACTTCTTCGAAGCAACGGAGATAACAAATAGAATATCTAGTTACGTGTATGAATCATAAATGATTATTCAAATTGGTTTTTCCAAAATTTGACAAAAACTCAAGCACCTGATTTAGAGATACAATTTGACAAGGTTTAAGATAACGCCATAAAGCAGAATATGCCGTGGTGGTGCCGGCGTAAGAATAGTAACCCACCCTCCCTACCCGTGATTGCCGTTAGAGTCGGCTAAGGGATGTAATCCGGAAGATAGGCAGCAGCATCTTTCTTGAACAATCACACCTAACTGCGCTCGCCAACCCGCCTGCGAGTATTGGCAAAACGGGGGTTTTGCCAATACTATACCAGAAGGAAGCCTATGTCCAGCAGTGGACATCCTATGGCTGATGATGATGATGATATAGCAAAAATCATCAGTTAAAACTTAGTTGTGACATCATATTTCAATAATCCTATCATACTAATATTATAAATCTGAAAGCTTATGAGGGATGGATGCTTATTACTCTTTCACGCAAAAACTACAGAACGGATTTGAATAAAATTTGGCACTCATATAGTTTATGGCTTGGATTATATATGTTAATATATAATACTTTTTATACTGTAAACTGTTTTACTAAACCAACTTTTTGTATTCCACGCGGACGAAGTTACGGGTAACAGCTAGTCATTAAAAAAAAATTATATCGGATAAGAATTGTAAGATTTACCGAAATAAAAAGTAGCTAACGTCACTCCCTATGTCCGTGGCGTTCTTTGTTTATAGAAAGAAAAGAAAGAAAGACAAGACGTTTATTAATAAAAACTTGAGCCGAATAAAAGATATCTTCGTGTTATAATTATTGTGCCTTGAAATAGATAGGGATTCAGTAAAAGAATGGTGGTGATGTGGTATCCTACAGATATCATAAGGTTTTTTTTAATAGTTGGCAGGCTAGGTGTTCGACAAAGGCTCACCTGATGATGACTGACGGTGCGTCCGGAGATAGTGAACACACCTGTCATGGAATGAAACTGGTTCTCAAGTGAGACTGCCGGAACACATCATTAGATTGTTTGGCGGCAGATTTTCAACTTGAAGGTTCTAGCCAGCCAGATACTAAAATATCTTCACTGGCATTTCAAACTCATTGCTGGAGTTTGAACCCACATCCACCGAGTTATCATCGTCGTAAATTATTTCTTTAATTATAGAATCAATTTTAATAATATTTATTTTCTTTGTTTTCGCCGCAATCGGGTGAAAATGGAAACACAATTTTAAGACATCATAAAATCATTTGTCCTATCGGTCGAGGGTCCGATAAACTATAATCACATATCCTAATAAAATTGTTAACTATGATAAATATTCAAATATATTTTAGGTATTACGTACTTAGTTACTATTTTATTCCGTTTATTTCTGTATGACGTTATCGTAAAGACTTAAGCCATATTTGAAATGGATTTCCGAATCTCGATATCGTTGGGTGTAGGATTTGATTATAGTTTATTTACGTACTACTTGAAAACATTGACCGCATTGACTTTAGATCTGGGTCCAAAGAGAAATGAAACATGCTAGTAACAAAAGCAATAAATAGTTTATTACCTAGATTAATTAAATGCCTTTTTATTCAAGAATACTGCACATCTATGCCAATTTTTAAGTGGATACGTTCTGTAGATCGTTTTTGATAATCCCACAGGAAAATACACACATATTTCGGAATAAAAATTATTCTATGTGTTAATCCATGTAATAAACTATCTGTGTGCCAAATTTCATCCAAATCGCTTTAGCCGTTTTTGCATGATTGAGTAACAAATATCCAAACATACAAACTTTTACATCACACTAATATTATAAAGGCGAAAGTTTGTGCGTAAGTGTGTTTGTATGTTTGTCACTTCTTCACGTTCAAATGGACTGGCTGACTGAAACGGCTGGACCAATTTTGATGAAATTTGGTATAGAGATAGCTGACACCCTGGATTTGCACAGGCCACTTTTTATCCCGAAAAAATGTAGGGTTCACGAGGGGTAACAACCTCCTGCGGGTAACACCGCAGCTAGTTTATAATATTAATAGTATCTGTCTGTGCTTTGTGGACCAAGATACAGAGTGAGTTGTTGTCTAATATTTTGTATATTTTATTTGTGGCACAAGACGAGATAAGGGGCTTAACCTTCTGAGATCTGGTGTGGAACGATTATCGCTTCAATTGAATTCGTTTCTGCGTAACTATAGTCTCATAGTGGATGCCTAAATATTTCAGGTGTATGTTCGTAGACTAAGTAAGCGGTGTATAAGTTAGTTCGTAGTGGTAATAGCTCAGCGATTAGCGCCGTTGCATACACGCTGAAACTTAAGCTGGCGGTAAAGGAAAACATCGTGAGGAAACCTTACCGTGGGTAGGGTATTTTCTAGTACTCGGCTGGCTAGCTACCATCCCCAAGTTGAAAATTTGCCGCTAAGTATTTAACGGTGTGTTCCGAGCAGCCTCATTTGAGAGCCAGTTCCATTCCAGGCTAGGTGTGTTTACCATCTTCTACCACACCGTCATCGGATGAGTTGTGGTCAAACTCCTAACCAGTGAATTAAAAAAAAGTTATACCAAACCTTTTGATTGTTCAGTACAACCGGATCAGCAGTTTTCATAAACTGTTCAACTGCTGCAAATGAGCCTCTTTCATTGTAAAAAAGAGCAAGTCTATAGTTCACAACGTTGCAGGTTGGTAGACTTCATACATCTTTGAAAACTTTTTTTTTAAACATCTCTCGGACATTTATTTTCCTCACGATGTTTTCCTTCACCTTTCATGTTTACTGCCGATGACATCAAACTCTATTTATACAAAGTTAAAATTACAATGGCACCCACAAACACCAGAGCGCGACACAATGAAGCCATCAACATGACGCGGCGGCCATGTTGGATGCAGCTGGTAGTGCTGCGGTCATCGATTAGGGCGCGCCAATCGATCATCGGGTGAGACGTGTCGCCTCACTATCGCGTGTTGGTATTCAGTAATTTATTATATTTGGAGTGCAGCTTCCGGAGGTCCGGTCCGGCGCACTGTCAACACTCAATAAATCAATTAAATAAACGTAACATCTCTACTGAGATAGCGATGTTGAGTCGCGCGTGTGGGACGACTCGATACTATAGCCGAATCGAGTGAACCTACTTACCCAGTTACAACCGATACAATTTAGTGGGGGAATAGAATACAACATTATACAATAAAATACAAAAATAAACAGGGTTATACGCTCGGTTGTTTTAAGCTCAGCTAAGTCTCGACAGCTTAGACTTTTTTCCGGAAGGTTTGCATATATTTTAATATTACAGTACACCTGTTTTTATAGTACAGAAATTCATTGTTTTATGAACGCTACACCAAAATAAATTGTATCCAATTATTTTTAATGGCTGTTAGGCTGGGTGTTTGACCACAACTTACCTGATGTTAAGTGACGGTGTGGTCGAAGGTGGTAATGCAACCACCTGGAATGGAACTGGCTCTCAATTGAGGCTGCCGGAACACACCGTTAGATGCTTGGCGGCAGATTTTCAACTTGAGGGTGGTAGCTAGCCATCCGAGTACTAGAAAGTACCCTACCACCATGATATGGTTTCCTCACGATGTTTTCCTTCACCGTCAGTATTATTATCAGTACCTACATAGTTCTGCTTCGTGGGCGTGAGTTCGATTCCTACTCAGGACTAACATCTGTATGGTAAACATAGATGTTCGTTCTGTGGGTGTTATGTATGTATTATAAGCACGTATTTACAAAAAAAAAAGTACTTATACAAATCTGTCTTTATCTATATTTTTATTTTGTCATATTTTTTTTTAGTGTTTTTGATATATTTGAAATGATATTACGGAATTTGATTTGTAACTTTGGTGTTATCAATAAAATATTTGTATTTTGTACTTTATCAGTTATCTGGTTCCCATAGTAATATGCATTGCTTCATCATCATCATCATCTCAGCCGTAGGACGTCCACTGCTGAACATAGGCCTCCCCCATTGACTTCCATAAAGACAGGTTGGAAGCGGCTCGCATCCAGCGCGTTCCTGCGGTCTTTATGAGGTCGTCTGTCCACCTTGTGTGTGGACGTCCTACGCTGCGCTTGCCGGTCCATGGTCTCCACTCCAGAACTTTGCAGCTCCATTGGCCATCAGTTCTGCGTGCTATGTGCCCTGCCCACTGCCACTTCAACTTGCTAATCCGCTGGGCTATGTCAGCTACCTAAGTTCGTCTACGGATCTCCTCATTTCTGATTCGATCTCGTAGGAAACTCCGAGCATAGCTCTCTCCATAGTTCGTTGTGCGATTTTGAGGTAGAACTTTGAGCTTTGAGTCAGAAATATAAGATATATGTACATCAACAAAATAACATGTACGTAACATGTTATGTATCTGATAACGCGAGTTTAGCGTGTACTTATGAAAACTTTGTCAAGTGCATACTGGGAAGTGAAGCAAATCTGGTGAATCTGAATATTTGTAGTGGTTGAGTCGCCAATCTTGACTGATAAGTGCGAGCGCTCGTCCGGCCGATAACGATTAGATACCGACTTGTAGTAGACGCCACTCCTAAGCGATGGGATTGATAACGCTAATAGATGTTTTGTGATTTAGATTGCACTAAAACACCTCAATTTTTCGCACTAGCAATCTGGCTAAGAACCACGAGGCGTTTAAGTTAAAAAAAAATATATATATTGAACGACGTTTCACGCTGTATAAACTTTGCGTAGTTTGGAGCTATATGGATAACCCCAAACGCATGGTGCTGAAACGTGGTCTCTGACTATGTGCCTTCTTGATAAGCTCAAGAAAGAGGCCTATGCTCGGTTTTTCCCTACGAGATCGAATCAGAAATGCGGACATCCGTATACAAACCAAAGTTAACGACATAGCCCAACGGATTAGCAAGTTGAAGTGGCAGTGGGCAGGGCATATAGCAGAACTGATGACCGATGGGGCTGCAAAGTTCTGGAGCGGAGACCACGGACCGGCAAGCGCAACGTAGGACGTCCACCCACAAGGTGGACAGATGACCTCATAAAGACCGCAGGAACGCGCTGGATGCGAGCCGAGCTTCCAGCTGGTCTTTATGGAAGTCAATGGGGGAGGCCTAAGTTCAGCAGTGGACGTCCTACGGCTGAGATGATGATGATGACAGTTCTCACTAACAAACTATGCTCAAAAAGAACCTTATAAGCTAGAGCCACAAGTGGCGACCTTATTGCTAAAAGCAATCTCTTTGGCAACCAGAATTGGAAGAACGTAGTCGTGATATCTTCAAACATTGGAAATTCGATGGTTACTGTACCTAAGTGTAATAAATAGTATTACCTATATAATTCATGTCGGAAATAGCAAATAGGTGCACATTAGGTAAGCACCCAAGATTACTCCAATTAACAATCGCAACTACTTTTCGAAGCAGAAATATTGGTAAGCAAGTCTATAGCGCAACTATAAGTAGAATTTATGGCATAAGTGTACATATCTATAAACTTTATGGTCTACTCAAATCCAGCAGATAAATATTGAGTTTTAAGTAATGAATGACGCAAATTAGGTGAAAATAATCGAAATTCCTAAGTCTAAATAAGATTAGATATCTCCAGACGTCTGAGAGTTATCTCCTGAACCACAGCAGACTTGATGGATGGCTCCATGTTCAGAACATCAGGCCACAGATTACAAATCGCAGATACACAGCTTCAACATTGCATTAGATATTGTATCTACATCGTTCCATGTTCTATACGCCGACTGTTTTTTGTCTTGTAAGACTTATAGATAAAACAAGAATTGCTTTAAAAATAAAATAAAAATAATTCATTTATTGCGTATATTTTTTATGGTTGACAGGCCAGCTATAAGACTACAGCTCACCTAATGTTAAGAGACGGTGTGATCGAAGATGGTAAACACACCTAGCCTGGAATGGAATGGAATAAATGGCCTGGCTCTAAAGTGAGGCTGCCGGAACACATCGTTAGATGCTTGGCGGCAGATTTTCGACTAAAGTGGTAACTAGCCAGCCAAATACTAGAATGTACTCTACCACCATAGTTTCCTCACGATGTTTTTCTGCACCGGCAGCTCATATATCTGTCAAATACAATCTTTCACATCACATCACATCATCAGCCTTAGGACGTCCACTGCTAGACATAAGCCTCCTCCTGCGGGGGTTTTGCCAATACTCGCCACGCTTGGCAGGCGAGTTGGCGAGCGTAGTTAGATGTGATTGTTTAAGGAAGACGCTACTGCCCATCTTCCGGATTACATCCCTTAGCCGACTCTTACGGCAACTACGGGTAGAGAGGGTGTGGTACTATTCTTGCGCCGGCACCACCACGGCAAATCTTTATTGTTCACAAAAACATTCACAACATTATTTCACAAACAAAAGATTAAGACAGCATCTCATAGCTTCGTAGTTAACCTATAATATAAGAGCTTGTAAGAGCTTTTTTCTGTTACTTTGTTTTGTCAGTATTCACATCTGCCGACTCTTCGTAGGCTGTGTTAACCAGCAAATATTTAGATTCCGAGATTCTTTCTTATCAGCTTCGCAAAATATTTCTCCTGAGTGACGCTTAGCTTATGCAACGGATTAAAGTGGCAGGTGTAAACAGGTTATAAATACGTCTATCTTGCGATGTTGTCGTGGCACAATATAAACATCACATTGTGTTCTTGAGGACGTAGATTATTTTCTAATCAGCTTATCTGCATTACTCACCGTTAGGAAGGTGTTAGAGTTTTATTGAGAAAAGTCTTAGATCTAATTCAAAGTGGGGGTGATAAGGCGTGCACTGACATCACGGTTATGTAATGTGCTTTCCCAATATTTTATAATAAGCTTAATTATAAGAAAGAATTAAAAAAGTTAATAATTCTAAAATGAAAACATAAAAAACTAGCAGTCCCAAGCAGTCATATCCACAGAAAATATACTGGCAAGAGTGGAGTAGCTACCGTTTAAATTCTAAGCTTTTGATTTATACGCATATATTTATTTCTTAATAACAAAATATATGACACACACTCATGCATACCTAAGCACAAAAACCACATTCACATATACACACACTACAATACAATAAGCTACACATATTTTTTGTATATCATTTACTTATTTCTTAGTGTTCTAGGTATATATTTAGTTTATTTCCACTTAACAGTCGTTCCAGCCACAACAGAAAAGAGGATTTAAATTTAAAAAACTTGACATAAAAATGAAACACTTGAAAATATTTGTAAAAAAAAAAACAATGATAATTAAAAAACCTATCCGGAACTTTACTAATAATCTAAAACTAATTTTCACATTAACAAAGAAACTTATTGACTCAAAATGGACTTCCGCAAAGTAACGCCTGATTCAATCAATTATTTCGTAGTTTAAATTATGTTATTGTTATACTTCATATTTAGTAAGAAGACCCTTACCTACCCTGGCTGCAGCAACACAGTGAAAGCGTGTGGTAACCCTGTCTGCAGCCGTGGCTGCAGACAGGGTTACCAACATTATTTTAAATTTATACGAAGCAATAAAATTCTTTTTATTTTCTTGATAACATTTACGACTTTGATACATAAGCCAATACTGTCTTACCTTTGTAGAGATGATAACTTCACTTGTGATGTTTGAAGACACATCATAAGACTCCACGACTTTCTTTGATTTTATGACAAACTTTTACATACCCGCGCGCATTCACGCACACACACCCAAAACGCCTGTCCGTAACCATTGCAGCGATACACAGAACTTTGAGTAGCAAAACAAAGGTCAAGGCATCACTGCTTTGGCGCTTCTTATTATGAGACTTAGTCTCAATAGCCCTGTAATTTCGCTAGCTACGGTACCCGTCAAACCGGAACACAGTAATGTTTCCACACTACTGCTTGGTGGTAGAATATCTGGTACTACAGTGGTATCTACCTAGACGACCTCCTACTGAGGAGATCTACGACCAAGTCAAAATAACAATTATATATAACAGTAAAATAGTATGCTTTGTCAAACGTAAGGCCAATATCTACTAGTTATAGGTGTTAAGGTGCCCTTATCAAACCTTAAACTTCTTGTCTTATCTATGAGTTTGATTTAAAGATTGTCTGTAATACCATAAATGCACACTTTTCTTGTAGATAGCTATCGATCGGCCTTCGTAACCTATCTACACTTTATCTAAATCATCTGTTTGTAGATACGGTTGAGGTTTGGAAATAACATAACGATTTATTTACAAGAACGTGGTTTACGGAACTGAATAAGGACGTTGCGATACGGTAGACACGATAATCTTCGATTATTGGAATTGGGGGAAAAAACTGTTTTTTACAAACATATAATTTTTTCTGACAAACAACTTATTTAATAGTTTATTAAAAGAGAATGGTTACGCGTTCGACCTGTTTTTATAAGTATGGATTTACAAATAATAAAACAAATATTTATTGTTCACACCAATTATAAACAACTACTATAATAATATAAAACCTAACAGTAGTGCAACAATTGTCGGCCTTGTCGCTAATAGCTATCTCTTCCACGCAACCTTAGTATGGTGAGGATTCTAATACGTCAAGGATTGGGTCCTGACAAGAGAAAAAAATAGACATACATAGTGGCGCCCTCGCCTCTTCCCTTTAAGACAAATTATTTGTTAAATCTATTTATCTACTAAGCCTTTTCAAGATAAGTAGGTATCTTTTAAGGCTGCGTGTTTCACCTTCAAGCACATCATCGCTTACCATTAGACGAGTCGGTGGCTAAACGTGGACTTAACGTCAAAAAAGAGGAATTTTAATACTTCAACATGAATATGGCGCCCTGTCATTTTGCCGCCCGGGCAGATCCCCCGCTTGAATGACTGACTAGAAGTACCTAACTCACACGACACTCATTGCAAAAATCATGAATTTTGGGTAAAATAAAAACACTTGCAAAGTCCGCAACCCTCGGAGTCCAGCCCCCGCGGCCGTCACCTACGATTGATCGCCTCCCCGAGGATCTGTTCAGCGTCACGGCTTTATTTGCAGAGGACACCCCGAAATGTACCCGCACATTTGCTGATTTATATAAAATAAACTTAAGTCTCACTTGAGAGCCAGTTCCATTCCAGGCTACGTGTGCTTTACCATCTTTGACCGTCACTTAATATCAGATGGGATGTGGCCAAACACCTAGTCAAAAATAGTGAAAATTTCATAGTATATTAAGAAGATGACGTAAATAGGTTACACAATTTTTTCTAAAGTTTCTTACAGTCATTCTGCCTCATAGGCAACGGTGTTATCCGCTAATCCGTTACTATCTGACAGCCATTGCAGTGATAGCTGAGTTTTTTTTGCAAAATTACCTACTGACGTGACGTCACCAATTTTCTATTGTTGTTTTTTACTTATCAACACAAGAAATGATAAAGAATATTTCGTGTTGACATAACTATGAAAACTGACATGATTCCAATTCAGAAACAGATATCTACGAAATCTTGTTCTGTTTATAAGAATTCATCTATGAATGAGTTTTATATACCTACTGAGTAAACATTAAGAAGACGAATACGGCACCCAATGTTGACAGCCATGAAATATGATCGTCTTTTTTATACTGCGTTAGTATAAGAAAGACAAATTATTTGAAGCACACAAGTTACAAGTTGTTACAAAAAATGCACTTTAGTGTTCAAGGTATATATTTAGCCGGCGCGGCGGCGCGGCGTAAGAATTATACATTACTCGCCTACCCGCCTGCCTAGCGTGGCGAGTATTGGCAAAACCCCCCCAGGAGGAGGCCTATGTCCAGCAGTGGACGTCCTATGGCTGATGATGTGATGTGAGTCGTTTCAGTTACAACAATGATGAAGATATAAATTTAACTAAATGACAACAATTTTAAAAAAACTTATCCGAAACTTAATTTAATATCTGCGTTTTTACAAATTCATTAACTTCAAATGTAATTTTGATTGATTACTACCTATAGTGGGGTAAAGAGTAACAATATGATCAAGTTTTAACAATATCAAAGTGTATTGCGATCACAAAACGAATATCCTACTAACTTACACAACTTTATGAGATTTTTTTTTATTATATTTCTTTATTGAGATAAAAACGACCACACAATTTACAAGTAATTCGCTACTAATATTATAAGATTGCGAATTTTCACAAAATTTATTTAAGTTCGTTTACAAAATCTATAATCAGTACTATCGTCGTAGGTCTGTTTGTCAGGTTTTCCAGTTAAACCAAGCAACAAATCATATTTCATCATGGAAAGTCAAAATTAAAATCATAACTTGCTTAAATAAAATCAACTACCGTGGACCTCCGTTTACATCTCACGGCCTCCGATTTTTTTTTTCGCGTATACGGATCCTTTGTCATCGTAGACCCCTTGAAATCGATATAGACCACTTAGGGAAACATCGATCTAGGGCATAAGCTAAATCCCTCTAGCTGTTATAGCCTGAAGAAAAAGCTATCAGCCTTAATAGCTGTGCCATGATCACTTCCATCCAAAGGTTATCTGGAAGAAATCGCTCTAAGCGATAAGACCGCCGTTGTAAGCTATATATGTATTAGTCTATGTTGTTTCTGTTTTTTTATTATCTTTTTTCTTTCTCTTTTTTAAATTTTGGTTACATTCAATTCTAAGGAATAATATACATACACACAAACCAACTTTCATCTTTATTATAGGTATTAACACCTAATACTAAATTATTCTAGCATTACTAATTAATTTGTAGGTCATAGCTGTAACTAGTTTTTAAGACTAAAAAAACAGATATCTCTCTGACAACGATCGCGCGTTGATGTCTTATACACTACAATTTTATTAATATCTTAATATTTTTATGACTCCTTTATGTCTTAACTACCTATATATTTTTCTAAATGATGACTTTTTTGTTTTACTTATGCGGGATTACTCACGTTTATTATATCGGATACTCCGACTATAGTTTCGGGCATATTCGGTGGCTTTCTTCATGGAGACAAATCTAAGTATAACACGCGCGCGGCCTTGTCTTGCTTCACAGTGCGGGCCGCTGCGTGCCGCGCACGTGGAGAAAGCGGTTAAACCATTTTTTTTTCTTTGAGCATGTTTATAAGGCCTAATATGTTTAATGCACTAATATGGAACTGTCCATACGCCAGTCCGCCTCGCACTTGACCAGTTTATTTGTTCGTGGCAGTGGCATTCCCACCCCGCGTTGTTAATAATTCCATACTGGCAGGCGGCATTATGGCGGCACGACAGCGCATGACGGATCGCTCCATCCGGCTTCTGGCTCCCGCAAAAAATATTCTGCTCGTAATAATGGGAAATACGAGAATAACCTCTCCAGAAATAAAGAAAAATTTTAGAAATATTTTATGTTTAATGCATTGAACATTCGCACGTATTTAGGAAAACAAGTTGCAAAAAAAAAAAAAATACGCTAACAGCGAACTTGAGTAAAACAAAAGCACCTTAGAAGCAATCTAGTGCTGCATATATTTGGCTTTGTTAGACGATCTAATCACGTAAATCGCTGTAGCGAACTTAAGTTTTAATTTGTTAAAAATGACAAAGACTTTTGCTCCAAATAGCTTCTCTAGTACGCAGTACGAGTCGATGTCTAGATAAAATATTTAAAAGTGAAGTGCTGTCATTTTTCATACATTTGAATAATCAAAAATTCGTCATTTTTGTACGACAATTTGCCGTACCCTACATTTAATCTGTAATACCCTTTGGCACAGACTCAGTGGTATGATCTAATTAGGTATATTAGCTTCTCACTCACCAGTGTAAACATAAGTCGACTTTTTTATCTATTCAATGCAGTTGGCAGTATATTCGTGCATTTTAAAACAAAGTTAGTAATTGTCCTGCCTTAGTAAAGTAGTGGCGACTTTACTATAAGCTTCTGGATGGAGTTTTGGAAGCAACACGAAAAGTCATGTTTAACCACATTATATCATTCTCCCACACTCGCGCTTGTAATTCGCCACTTCATAAATAAAACACCACTATTTTTATGCATAAAAACTCGAAAAAACACTAGTATTAGAAAAAAATACAATGGGGCGACACGACGCTCACCGCGTTCCCGCCAAAACTGGTAAAAGGTCTTCTACTCGATAGACGCATTTACAATCTTTATATACTCTGATATTATATATAATATAACTATATCCGTGATAGAAAACGCTGTTTTCATAACATCTTTGCACAGTGACACAATAACGTATATATTCCAATTCTGATTCAAAATTTTATTGCATATATGAAGTTTACATTGTCATATGCATACATAGATCTTATTAGTATTAAATTTAGTATGTACTTCCTAGCTGCCAATCTCTACAAGTGCCGTATATCTTCAAGTGTCTCATGTAAAAAGTCTAGTAAAAGTGATGCCACAATCATGTACAAATTATGTCTTTTAATGGTATTTTTACTAGACGCTTTCTGCGAAATAACAAAAGAATACATGTTTCATGACATGAGACGAAAACTTCATAGCATTCAACGGTATCACCATCGCATCACAGGGACAGGAAAAATTGCCCACGATTTGTGATCCAGATGGGTCCATTAAAATATGTATTAACGCTTTCCTTCATCCGTGTTTCCATCCCTACCTAACTATATGAAATGACGCTATTATTTTTAAATGTTGTTTCTTGTAATACATTTATAGATGTTTTTGGCAGTTTCTTTTAGTAAGCAAGAATTCTTCTCGCTATCCTTCTATTGCATATGAATTGATCATGAATCAATTTATTATACCTGTTACGGTCAACTTATTTTTAAGGTCATAATATCTATGTAGTTTTATCGTGTGATCTTTAGATTTATTTAGTTCCCATTGTACAGTAAGTTTAACTACACGTTTGAATTTTCTTGAGAAAGTAATATGTCTGGTCTGGATAACGAAAGAGCCAAGTCCTCAGGGATTCTAAAATGTTTTTCATACTTGTGTACTAGAATTTATTTTTAAATTTTTAGTTCATTGTCCCAGATAAAAAGTTTAATTTTTTTATTATTTTTTCATTCGTGGCTACTGAAAACTACTTCTTTATTTTTGGCATCGCACTTTGGGCATTTGCTAGAGTCAAGTATTGCCATTTTTTTAAATATTTAACTTAAATTTATTAAAAAAAGTCTTAATCCCTCAAAGCAAGCCAACAAGTATGGTCGTGCCCTTGTAAAGTAGTGGGGACTACAAACTTAAAAGAAGTTTTGGAAGCAACACGAAAAGTCATGTTTCACCACTTTATATTACTTTTTCACACTAGCGCTTATAATTCGGCACTTTATGAATAAAAACACTACTATTTTTATACATAAACACAACAAAACATAAGTTTTGGAAAATAGTATATATATGCGGCGAAACGATCTTTCCGCGATCTCGAAAAACTCTACTTACAGGAAAAAATAACTATTGGCAAAATTTAAGTTGTCTCAATTAATAACCTCTATAGATACTGGCAAGTAGGTCGCATTGTGTTTTAATTGGCACTTCTATCAGATACCCGGGAGCCGGGATTAGCGGCGCGGAGTATTGCCGCGCTTGTTTGCCCACCGCTCCAATTTGGGCGATACAGTGTGCGCGCGCCCTTATCGGCACGCTTTATTAAAATGCATGTGACGGAAAATTGGAAAAGTTGTTTGATGACTTTATAGTATCATACTAGTGAGTGCTATGCTTAATTTATGTAGATGTGAAAGTAACGTCTATAACTAAGATAGATGACCTATATATATATATATATACCTACATTTTTACTAGGTGCATAATAAAAAGAATATAAAATGTTGGATATCATTTCACAGAACGCCATCTACCCCCAGACAACTGGAACCAGATAACATAGAATACTCATTTACCTACTTTTTTTTTGTAAATACATACAGAATACTCAGGCACAGAACAAACATTTATGTTCGTCACGTAAATGTTTTTCCTATGTAGGAATCAAGCCCACGTTCTTCGACTCAAGAGGCAGAGGTTAGTACTACCATATGAGTTAATAGGATAATCTAATGTGATAAAATAATACCAACCGATAACTCAAAAATATGTCGGATAAGCTAAAAAAATGGTAGACAAGAACCTATATCTACCTTCTTACTTCCAAACTAAATCGATATATTTTTGCCGCACTAAAATACTAATGTATCTACCTAGTTATTAAAAAATACTTCTATACCTACCACCAAAGGAAAGAGAAAAAAATCCGAGGAACATCACAAATTAAAATTCATAAAGCCCGTTAGTTGGTAGCTCGTTTGTAACATTATTAATGAAAAGTGATACATCATTTCTGTCCTCCGATTCTATCTTTTTTGTATCATAAAATAATATTATTATAACTTCATTTTAATTCTTTGTGTCACTGCATTAGCATTTCATTTTGAATTCTTACATTAATAAAATATGCGTAGCATTTAAACTAATCGCTTACATCTCCTATCAACTCTTCGCGGCATCTGAAATGTATCAATTCTACCTTATACATAAACTACCGACCGGTTTTTTTCTAAGCCCATTATTCGGAATAGAATTTGAGCAAACATGGCGTTGTATAAAAAATATTCGTGAGCGCATCTGCCACATTGTCCAATTCCGTCCAATCCCGTCGCTTCCCGCTCCCCTAGCTGTCAGTTTACTGTCAATTGTTTGAAATTCGAATGTTATTTTTTTCATGCGGCGGCTGCATAGGGCGTTGACGCGAGAATACATGGCCAGTCGTGTTGTACAATTGAATTGATTGAATTATGGACAATTTGGGACGTGGCGGAACGTTATGGATTGCCACCCGCATTGTCGGATGGTAAATAAAGGGTACGGGAACTGTTTAGATTCGCATAATTTCTGTGCTCCCGTTATATGACCATTTCATTGCTATTTTGTATAATCTTATATAACATATACTGTCCGCGATGAATGGAAATAAATACGTACTCATTACTTACATAAAAAAGGCTACGTCAATGATTCAATAAACGTGTTTAATAGAAAAAAATATCTAATTATATATCATGTATATTATCCATATTTTCTATCATAGAAGGTGTCGTTAAATTGTAGGTAGTAATTATTTATTTACCTAACTCGAAAATTTTAGTACCTACAAAATTATAAGTAAGTAAGTCTAATGAACTTTTAATTACGTGCACGAGTTTAAATAAGCAAGTGTATTTTACACTATGAAGATTTTTTTTGGTGGGACACGGAATAATCTAGTCACTGCATTAATGTATTATTTTCAAAGAATTATGTTCTTTCGAGTGTTTATGTTTTTGTTATGAAACATCGAAATACTCGATACACGACAAAATGCACAAATAGCGATGTCAAAAACGTTTTTGTGATAAAAACTAAACTCGGTCTGTGGCTGTGATATAAAGTTTTCGCGGGAACACGGAAAGCTCGCGTCGACACATTGTATTATTTTTCAAAACTTGTGTTTTGAAACAAAACTTACGTTTCAATATAGTGCCGAATTATTTGTATTTGAATTACGAGTGCGAGGGTGGGACAATGATACAAAGTGGTGAAACATGAATTTTCACATTGCTTCCAAAACTCTATCGAATGCGACTTAGACTTATTTATTTCAATTTTTCAAAATATACTTTAATATATCAAAATTTAGTTATTTACTTTACTTTAGTATTTACCAGTGTTAAGTACACTGGTAAATACACAAAGTGCGACGCCAAAAGCAAAAAAAGAAGGAGACTATCTATGATTTGAATTTGACAAAAACTTCCGTTTACATTTATGCAAATGTTACCCCGTACTTACTGAAGCCATTAATCCACAAAATCTACAGCCAAAATCGGATTCCCACATAAAAACAAAAGCGTAATCGTACGCAACGCGGAGTTTGAGCAAACATTTACGCGAGGTAATGGATTAGCGATGTCGCGGCAGCCGGTGTTCTGTTACACGGCGGACAAACAGGGGCCTCTGTAGGCTTTGTAGGCCGCTCTACCCGCCGCGCCGGCAAACTTGCATCTTGCCCGCACGTAAACGGGATGCGATGATTTAAAAAATAAAAATTCATAGAGTATCGCGAAACTTTTTTTTAACGAAACGTTGTGTAAAGTTTTGTAGCAAAAAATGAATCGGTATTTATACCTTGTGTTTTTTTGTTGCTTATAGAATAGATGTTTGTGTTAAGTTTAATATATTACAACTAACGTACTTAGTGTATTATTTTTATTAACACTTTTCGAGACTTTTTATTAACTTAACATTTTCTTAAGTAGGTATACGCTGGTGTACCTATATTTAAAAAATAAATAAATTGAAATGGTCGAAGATGGTAAAAATATTACAAGATTGTATGTATAAATTCAACGTAAATTTATGAAACGTTGTAAATAAATAAATAAAACTTTTAACTATGAAATTATATAAACAAATCGATCAGAAGTTTATAAAAATAGAGTTCCGTGCTTCGGAGTGAATACATAATCAACTATGCTATTGCCTCTTTATGCGTTTTTTTTTTCATTATTTTTTTGGGAAAATGGATTCAACCTAAGTTCTTTTGCAGATATCTAGTAGCCGAGACTTTTTCAAAATATATACGAATATGAACAGATTCGAATTTAAACTAAAAATGTTGCCGTATTCTTCTAATAGACTGTAATGAAAAAAACAGCAATATTTTTAGAAGTTTAGATACCTCAATTAAAGCGTTTAAAATCGGAAAAGCTTAATTCCTTCATACAATAAACGTAGTCGTAGCACTTGCTACGCCGCCCGTAACAATGCAAAAAGTACCAACATTTTTTTTTCTCATGTTTATAGATTCAGTTTTAGCTAGACATAAGTAGGAATTATCGAAAAGGGTTTAACTTATCATAATTATACTAGCTAGACACTTCGAATTCACCCACATGTTAATTAAAAAGTAGCCTATGTGTTAATCTGATGTATGAGCTATTTGCATTCCAAATATTATCTAAATCCATGACAACCTAAAAAAGTAACAAATATAAAGACAAACTTTTATATATAAATGTGATTTCATCTGCTTGCTCTTGGATTCCACATTCGAAGTTGCAGGATAGCCAAAACTTACGTTTTTTAATATGATTTATATGCTAGGCATTTTAATCACAGCTCATTTGATGTCAAGTGACAGTGTGGTAGAAGATGGTAAGGCACACCTAGCCTGAAATGGAACTGGCTCTCAAGTGAGGCAGCCTGAACACACTGCTAGGTGCTTGGCAGCAGATTGTCAACTTGAGAGTTGTAGCTAGCCAACCGAGTACTAGAAAAGACCACCATGTTATGGTTTCCTCACGATGTTTTCCTTCACCAGCGACTCAAGCTGGTTATTGGGGTTTGAACCCACGCCCTTTAGCGTGTAACAAACGATCAGTCGATACGTTGCTCTGTTTCTTCGTAAAGGAAAAAACATAAACAACTAACACACTTTTCGAGTTATTATTTAGTAGAGACCAAAAATCTCTACATAGTATAAAACAAATTCGCTTCCAGCCATATGCACCGTTTTAAACTACGCAACGGATTTTAATACGGTTTCCGTCGACAGAGTGATTCAAGAGAAAGGTTTATATTATGTATAATACACGCATATGCACATTAGTATCTACATTACACCCGTGCAAGCCGGGCTGGTCGCTAGTATTGAATTAGTAGATATAACTTCTAATAAGCGGGCAAACTGACCATGTTAGATTAAATCTAAATCAACCAAAACAAGGCATTAAAAATATGTAGTTTTTGTTTAGTTAATTGTCAATGCAAAACGTGATAGTTGATGCAACCTCCGGCTATTTAGGTCAACGAAGACACGCTTCTGATCGAAATAATATTTTTCTAGAGTTATTGATCAACTAACATTTAGGAGGACAAACAGACAAATAGTGCCAATGCCCGTAGATATAGATGAAGAGATGTAGTTTGCTCGAGTATGTCAATATTGGTAAAGGTGGTCTGCGTCCGCGCAACCCGTAGACTGGTCGAGCTGTACGAGTGACCATTGAATCGGCCGACACGACTTTTAGTTTTTGTTAAAATTATCATATAGGTTATGCTCACACATTGTAGATCGTTAGAGCTGGTGTTCATAGCATTTATCTGTAGTAAACCAATATTGCCGTGCCGTGGTGGTGCCGGCGTAAGAATAGTATCCCACTCTCTCTACCCGTGGTTGCCGTAAGAGTCGGCTAAAGGATTTAATCCGGAAGATAGGCAGCAGCGTCTTCCTTGAACAATCACACCTAACTGCGCTCGCCAACCCGCCTGCCAAGCGTGGCGAGTATTGGCAAAACCCCCCCAGGAGGAGGCTTATGTCCAGCAGTGGACGATCTATGGCTGATGATGTAATGTGAAACCAATAATCTCTCCGATAAATAAAATTACACAAATAAAAATAAATGTGGTCGTGTCGTGTG
Source organism: Biston stratarius (assembly GCA_950106695.1). Lineage (NCBI taxonomy): Eukaryota > Metazoa > Arthropoda > Insecta > Lepidoptera > Geometridae > Biston > Biston stratarius. The sequence continues at coordinate 11,094,934 of OX467116.1, forward strand.
TGTAAGTGTGCCTACGCACCGTCCGCTCTCTGTTTGCGAACCCGGAGCGACCGTTGCGCAAACAGACAGACGGACAAACAGTCGGCTCGATTGATCTGCCAACGGGTTCCGAACACGATACTGCAGCGGTGATGGCACCTGTGACCATTGTCTAAACAGAACTGATTAGTTTGATGCCTCAGTAAGAGATATACTTAATTTTAATCTGCACATAAAGCTCCTGCTTGTAAGGAGCTTTATGTGCAGCTCCCTTTCCAATAATCGTATGGAAAGACAAATGGAATCTTAAAAGATTGGCAATGTATTTGTAGTGCCCCTGGTACTGCAGATATCCATAGGCGACGGTGATTGCTTCGGAATCAGCCCTGTCTTGATAAATTGCCCCACTGCTGGGCGTGGGCCTCTTCCTCATTGTAAAAAGGATATTGCGTGGTGGTAGAGTACTTTCTAGTACTCGCCTGGCCACCCTCAAATTAAAAATCTGCCGCCAAGCATCTAACGGTGTGTTCCGGCAGCCTCACTTGAGAGCCAGTTCCATTCCAGGCTAGGTGTGCTTTACCATCTTCGACCACACCGTCACTTAACATCAGGTGAGTTGTGGCCAAACACCAAGACTGTCAGGTATTTAAAAAAAAAAAATTACCATAGTCGACCACGCTGGCCAAGTGCGGGTTGGTAGACTTCACCAATCATCTAGCTTTCCTCACGATGTTTTCCTTAACCGTTTGAAGTAATCGGCAATACGTACATATTAATAGTACATATAACTTGGAAAAGACAGTGGTGCGTGCCTTGGTATTCAAACCCATAAAAATAATAATAATACCAAGAATACAATATCTCCTTCGTTAAGTGTTCTATCCCCAATACAACCCGTTACATCTACAAATACTTTATTAAGTCGTCTAATCCGACAGTATTGCCAGCTATCACGTGCACCGGTGGCCGCCGACTCGTCGCACAAATTGTGATCGATCCTCTTCCTGCAGCGGTCACTGTCGTGTCCAGATAATCCTTTACGTCCGCGACGGGCGTGACAAGCTTCTTGGATAATTGGATCTTTCATTTACGGGGACGTGTCCGAGGATAACTGTTGGTCCATCGTGCATCGTGGCGTTCTCAATTGTCATCCTCACATATTTAAACATTTTCGAAAATATAAAATACCTACTAGCGGCCCGTCCCGGCTGCGCACGGGTTTACAAGGGGATTTTGATCTTTCTGAAAAGGATTAGGCAGCGTTTTCGATGAAAGCTCCCAGGTGGCTTGACTTTTTTCGACACGCCAATAAATAATTATCATCATATTTCAACCAATTTACACAAAATCTTGACATACTATATACCTAAACCTTCCTCATGAATTACTCTATCTATTGGTGAAACTCGCATGTTAATCAGTTCAGTAGTTTTTAAGTTTATCGCGAATAGACAGACAGACAGACGTGGCGGACGACTTTGTTTTATAATATGATACACAGTGTAAACTAATAACCTCTTTCGATATAACGTAAAACTTTCTATCCAGACTAATATTATAAAAAAGTTTAAAGCTTTGTCACTCTGTCTGTTTGTTACCTTTTACGTCCAAACAGCTGATCTGATCTTACAATAATTCTAAAAAGTAACCTTAGTCCTCGTGATACAAAGTATGTCCTTGTTCTCAAGTAAGTAAACGCGCATAAGCAAAACAAAATATTATAATATTATTTTCAAGATAAAATAAACACTACAAAATCTACAATTGTACTTTTTAATTGTGTTTATATTCATGTTCTCTTTTCCAACTTAAACCAATAAAATAAATGTTAAATCGTTGAATTGATAAGAAATAAATTGATTTATTGTTGTAAGAATTAAAGAATTCAATTATATTAGCAACGTGTCTAATATTTTAGTAGTTAAGTTGTAGTTAAGCTTGAGTTTGTCCACCTGACGAAATCTGATTGAAACAAAGAATGCCTATCGAGATTAGGAAATACTTTAATAGTATAAACGTAATATTTGATAACTTTGCCTATAGCAACTATCAGAAAAGTATTTAGAGTGCGAATAGGTAGAAATATATATAAAAAATAACTAATAATAACTATTCGCTTTTACCTATAAGGCATTGTGGCACTAGCTCATAAGGTTTTTTGTTTTTTTTTTGTATGTTTTTCTATTTCTGGTGAACACATTAAATAGTTTATACCTATCTAATGACTGCCACACAGGCTAATTATTATTAACATTTTTCTTGGTGTTACGGATATTTACTTAATTACGCTTACGTTTTGGGGGACAAAATATTTTCTCACGACATCCGTTAAAACAATAGACGTGTTGTTGAAATCAAGACAAGTTCATTATTTGCTAAATGACAAGGCAATCATATCGCTTCATTAACTGCGGAAATCACAAACCAAACAGTGTCATTGCCAGCAGCCGCAAAAATTACGAATGATTTCACAGAATCCTAATCGTTGTAGTAACCCGTCTTCAAATAAAGCAAACATTTGCGAAATATAACCTGCAGCCGAAGCTAAGGTGAATTTACAAACCTAGCGAGGACGATCAATACAAACCAATTAAAAATCTGTTTGAATTAAAACACCTGATTCCCAGAACAAAACGACGCCTAATTCAATATTTGACTTTTTTAAATCTGCAGAAATAATTTAGATAAAAGCGGAGATATGCTCAATTGAATAGGTATGTGTTTGCTTCAATAATACACGTCAAAAACATCAAATTCGCCGTGAAACGAGCACTGAGGCACTCGTGCGCAGCGGGGCGCCTTCTTTAGGCTAATATTGAAATATCTTTTATCTTTCTCCTTTTTTTGAGGTCTCATATTAGAAAAAATGACACCTGTCATAAATGTGTCGGTGTAGCTCCCACGGGTCGCTATAGTACGGTCGGTAATAAGATTATTTCCGAGCAAAGAGATGTTTATGTAAACAAACCTGTGTCCGGTTGCTCGTACAATGGGCGAAACGGATATCAATAGAGCTCTTGTAGTGCCTTTGTTGTTTACCTGCGTTAATCTTGATAAATACTCTAGCATACCAAATAAACCTCTAATTATAAATTAGATGACTACCTATTTTCAAAAAACTTTCGTCAAGTTTTCGATAACAAAATGTACAAAAACAGACCAGGGCTCTGGCGAATGTAAACAGACACTAGTTAGTCTTAATTTCCGTATACGGCCGCACGGAGCGAATTGCCATACTAGAGTATTAAGTACTATGCTACTTGCTGACATAAGCTTATATAATTTGCGATCAAGCAAATCATAAACTTCGATAAACTGCAAATTTAATACCGAGCTTAACTAATCAAACCATATTTTCTTTCCAGTTCCCAAGTTGATGATCCCCGGGCCTGCCGAGTTCGTGAGTCAGGGAGTAATTGGTAGCCCACACTCCAGCTCCAGCGGCACTCCTACTGGCAGTCAAATGCTCGCCAACCCACTCTTAAACCTCAACAACACCGGTCGCACAAATTTCACCAACAAACAACTCACAGAGCTCGAAAAAGAGTTTCATTTTAACAAATATCTCACAAGAGCTAGAAGAATAGAGATTGCTTCCGCTCTACAACTTAACGAAACCCAAGTAAAAATATGGTTTCAGAATAGAAGGATGAAACAGAAGAAGCGGATTAAAGAGGGTCTAATCGTGGCACCCGAAGTAACCCCCAGTTCTAACACGCAAACTAGCGTAGTAGGATCCAGTGAAAACAGTCGGGAGTCTAGCTAGAGCTACTGGAAACCGAATACTGATTGTTTTAAGGACTATTTTTGAAGTGAACTGTATAAAAAACTATGTTTTGTGAAGTTCTATGGAGTCAAAAGCTTCTTATAGATCAGTTAATTTGATAAGAAAAAGGTTTATAATTAGGTACGTGTTTTGTTTAACACGAAATGGCATACTTATGTATTACACATAGATTGTTAGCGCTCTATAACACAAGAATTCAAATAGTTTCTATCTTTAATTCCTTTAATGACACCAAAATATAGGATGACGAGACTTAAAGATAGCAAGCTGATTTTCATTTTTATGATATTTGTTGGGATCATAAAAGCACTTTCCAAAACATTACAATAATCATGTTTTAGGACATTAACAAGTGTTTTTATGGCATCTGACTGAAATAATACATAGTATATAGTCATATACGTAATGTTGCTGGATATATTCTATAATATTTATACTTACAAAGTTTCTTTAACATGTAAAGCATATTACGTATCTTTGTAAATGTGTAATAAACTAAATTATGAAAATAAAACATAAGTAGGGGATAAGATTATGAAACTGAATAACTAGTGTTAGGCTACTTAAATGCTTATTAAATTTTATCAAATTAGTTGGTTTGGTTTTCCAATGTTTTTTTTTGTGTTCTGAATATGATGATTTTCGGCATAGTTTTAAGAAGTTTCGACATTTTTTTATTATTTCGTAAAAGTCTACGATTAACTAGACCAAAGCTCATTTTTTGTATATTCAAGCCGAAAAGCTCATTAAAAATATCTTGAGCATATTAATTTACTTACCTACTTATACTAAACTATTTGGATAGTTATATAGAAAATATTTAAATAGACATGTTATTTTAAACATCCGTTCTGACAGAAAGTTGTATCAATGAAAGTTCAGATAGGACATTTTTTTATAAATCGGCCAGAAATACAATTAATGTTCAATGTATGCGTACCTAATAGAATATCGTATAGATTACAAGAAAGGCAGTAAAATTGCCGTTCCCTTATAAAATATTACAGTACAGAAAAACTGGGTGCAAAGTATGTAAACACTTTGAAAAAAGTATTTCGAATTCTATAATAAATTAACGAAGTATCAAGAAAATATATAAAACGGACATCTACAGATTTTGATACGGTGCTTCTGAATAAACTAAATATCGTTTATCTTTAAAATAATTACTTTAACAACGATCAATAAAATAAATGAACTCGCCCAACGCACCTACACGCAAAGCGAAAATTATAGCATACTAGCTGCGCCCCGCGGTTTTACCCGCATGGTGATAGATGATGATGATGATGAAAATATCCTACGTTTTATTCCAGGGCCTAAAGTATCTACATGCAAAATTTCATCCAGATCCGTTCAGCCGTTCTGGCGTGATTGAGTAACAAACATCCATCCATCCATCCAAACTTTCACAATTATAATATTATTGAGATTGACATTCAAGCCAATAGCAACTTTAACCTAAGGCTAAAAATGCAAAGTAAACAAGTGATTATCACGACGAGAACAACAGACGAAGTGAATACAAACTGCTGCACCGGTGCGTCTTGGCGGAGTTTGTGAATGAAGGACGACGCGATATCCACATTTTTCATGGACAAACAGATGATCTCCTCATAGTAATATACCGCTTATCAATGACCGTTACATGACAGTGAAGGAGTGTAATAGTTAATAGTAACACAACACCGTTTCTAATGTTTGTTCTTGTCTCAAGGTAGTTAACGCCAAAGCAGCGATACACTAGACTTTGTTTTGTTACTCAAAGTTATATGTACCGCTGCTATGGTCATGGACATGCGTTATCTCTTACCATCAAGAAAGTATTTCGTGCGTCTCATTAGTTTTTACTAAAATACGGATTCGTACTTTGAACCCTGTTATCTGTCGGTTGCTAGTCTTAATTTTGTAATATTTATGTACAGATTTTAATCTAATTGTACATACTTAAACTTGCGTGAAATGTTTTGATTGTGTATAAATTCAGTTAAGTTAGTTTATATGCGTAATTCCATCATTAAATTAACGTATCTATTTTCAAATTGAAGTTTTTATTACCTTACAATAAAAAATTATATGTAGGTACATATCACACCAAGCCCGGAATCATGGAAAAGAAAAACCCCTACGTAGAGAATAATTTCTATACAGAGTTACGCAGCACGGTAGCAATGGGCCAAAAGAAAGATATACAAAATAGCTGTTTCATATATTTTGTCGAGAATTAATACTATATTTCTATTTAAGGAGAATCGGCACAATCAAAGAACGTGCTATGGCCGAAGAAAAAAGAAAAACTTTACGGCTTTGTATTAATTACCGTTCCGCTTATGTACCTATACGGTGAACAACATATAAATTAAAAAAAAATGCCTATTAGTTAACTACAATTAATATTAGCCTGAAAGCAGCGACATCTAATTTCAATATTAGGTAAACACAGCTCATATTACATGAGGGCTGACATTTCCCTGACACACTTGCTAACAAAAATACCTTCAGGAATTGACTGACCTGTTCAGAATTTCATTGTTAGAACCCTATTTTCGAAATATAAAAAATGCATTTCATCGCATGGTTGCACTATATCGATTTACAAATCGTTTTGTGCTTAGAGTTAACAAATAGGTATCTCAAACAAAAACACTATAGACCAAAAATAGTATGCCCTTATTCGCAGAAACAGCGTGACTCGGAAAAATAATAATTTCCACAGACGTTGATCTAAACCGTCTGTGTTCATTCCATATGCCGTGGTTGCTAAACTTATAGATGTGATTGTTTCGTTATAGACTTACAAAAGAATATAAAAATCAATTGCCGTGTTAGTCTCTCAAAAACATCAAAATGGCTCGTCCGATATTTGCCAATACTCGCCACGCTTGGCAGGCGGGTTGGCGAGCGCAGTTAGGTGTGATTGTTCAAGACGCTGCTGCCCATCTTCCGGATTACATCCCTTAGCCGACTCTTACGGCAACCACGGGTAGAGAGGGTGGGGTACAATTCTTACGCCGGCACCACCACGGCAATGCGGTGCGGTTGTGTGCAATCTATTACATTTTAAATCGTTTTTGCGTTTCAAAGTAGTAGTAGTAGCGAAGTTCGCAGGGTCATCAGTAATAATAAAATATACAAGTCCCGACTGTGCTGCCATCTCTCGATTCATCTGGAACTGCCGTCTTTGTGTAAAACGTCGTGATTTTTTTAATTTAATTTCTGTAGAAACATCCGAACGTGTAGTAGAAAAGAAAACAGAAACAATTTTATAGAAAAATACCATTTATTCCAGAAAAAATATTATAAATAAATAATGCACATTAATATAATCAATTAACAGTGCAAATAAAAAAAATTACAGCATGCTGGGATTACAATCATTGAGGCGAATCATAATGGCAACATTATCACAAAATTTATAAATGCACTTTTAGTTAAAAAGTAATTGCAATATTACTACAAAATTGGTTTTATAAATATGAAATTGAAACATTGAAATATCCTTTTTCTACAATCGAGGCAACGATAGCTCTATGTCATTGAAATAAAAATGTAAATTATGTGAAACATTTTCTCTTCCTAGGACCATACACTTCACCACCCTATTATACTATGCTGAAGCTTCGGAATGAAACGGAATGTCCAAATTGACAGTGGCGTGACCAAAGAGCTAGGCAGTGCCATGAACCGGGACCCTCAAGCTAAGATATAAATTTAACAGGTTACAACACAACTATGATCATGGCAACACAGTTTAAAAACAATTCAAACTCTTACGAAATTCCGCTAAATTTGTTGTGCCTAATCTTCATTATATTCGGTTTTTGCAATCTATGTCTAACATCTTTAGCTACTGTTACAGTCAAATTCCAGTTCTGGTCAAGACCAGTCAGTGTTAGTCAAGTCCAGTCATGCCTTAGTGAAGTAGTGGCAACATTACTATAAGTTTCGATGGAGTTTTGGGAGCAACATGAAATGTCATGTTTCATCACATTATATCACTTTCCCATACTCGCGTTTGTAATTCAGCACATTTAAACATTAGAAAAAACAAGTTATAGAAATAAAATACAATGGAGCGACATGACTCTCCGCTTTTCCGCCAAAACTCATTGTTATGTTTTTTTTTTTTTTTATTTATTCTTGGCCATAGATACTCTTTAAGCCGATTATATCTGTTCACTATACAAATATAGTGTTGCCAACTTCACTAATTGAAAAATTATGTTAATTGGAAAATTAATTTATGAGATGAAACCTAACCAGTTTAGGGGTGTCATTTTTATTTTGCACCGGGGTTTTTGGATACCTCGCTACAACAATGATATTTTCCAAAAAAAATAATTGTGAAGGCAAACAACTATTACCATGTGCCAAACAGACTCCAGAAACTTCTCGTAACTTATCGTGTGCTTCGCAGAGTAAAAAAAAGAACTTTGAAACTACTTTTAGCGAGATTTATTTCTTGGTTTATGACTTTTGTGAAGGCTTTCACAACTTTGTCACTATTGCTTAAAAAATAATATACCATAGTTTCCTTCACCGGCAGCTCAAACTCGTTGTTGGGTTCGAACCACGCCCTTTAAGTGTGACGCAACCACGTTAACCACTAAGCTACATCACTATAAACCTTTATTCCCAATTGTTTATATAAACCTTAATTACTATTTGTTTTTAATAAATATTTATGTGCACTTAACCAGGACACTGACAATTTAATTCTTATGGCTCAAAAAAAAAAAGTAGCTGTCAACGCCATCACACTAATTTTCAATGAAAGTGACTTTGACAGCAGTAAAATCTATGACGTCGCGTATCCGTGTTAGACTAACCTAAAAAAAAATTATACATACAGATATCTCGCCATCTATTAAGTCGGCTAAAATTGTTATTACTGTCGAAAAAGTTTTATTCGCATTGTATTTCAGAAACAGTAGATTTTTAATTCATGTTTTTCGACGTTCTCTGGCTTCCTATCAAATCTTCGTAATTAATAAAATAGTTTTCAAAAGCAATGTATATTTTTTTTTTGTTAACGAATTGTTTTTTTTAGTTTTGCGACTTCCTAACACTATGACGGCTAAACGAATTTAAGTGTAATTTGGAAGAGTTAGCTTAAACCCTGAATTAACACAGGATTTTTATCCCGGTAAAAATATCCCGTAATAGCTGGTAACTTTATTAATGGTTTAGTGTAATGCATTACGGTACTGAAAATATTTAACGCAAGTCTTATTTGGCTTTAGTGTCGATGATTTCGAAGGTAGCTCCATTTTCATTAAGTTTCCTGATAAGGTTGGTGTCTTGGAAAGCCACGCCGGTTGTCAACACTCCGCCGCTGGAAAAATAAAACAATTTTTTAATGTGAAAGTGATCAGACGCACAAGATGGTCAACTGATGGTAAGAGGCAACATATGCATGACCATTGCAGCGATACACAGAACTTTGAGGAACAAAACAAAGTCCAGGGCATTACCGCATTAGTGCTTTTTAAGTCAGTTATATATATGATAGCATTTCAGAGGAAGTTGCGCGATTAAACATGATTAAACACTATAATTAGGATTGATGTTAGTTTTCAAATCGTTTTCTGTACCTTGGCAAGCTAAAAACACGATAGGTAGAAATGCACCCGATACTATAACTGTTTAAAAATAGTGCCTATTTGAGATATTATAGCATTTTTTTTTTAGTAATATGTATATAAATAAACAAAGAATCCTGTATACCTATTTATAATAATGTTATATACTGGAATGAGGGTAGTTTCGAAAAATAGTCAATCATCAGTCTGGGACTGTCAATCAAGCCAGTTAGATTGTGCTGAGATTAATTGCTGTGTGTATAATATGTATAAAAGTTTACTTGGTGGTAGATCTCATTAGAAAGAAAGAAAATAATTTTATTTTGTACATAACACAAACCGAACAACATAAAACGAACAAACAGAAGACTAACAGTTACATACAAAATAGGGGCTTACAGGGGTATAATGCTGGCCATACTAAGCGGTATGACCAGCACTGGTCTTCCAGTGAGCCCTTGTAACAGTAGGTCATCGTCTAGATAGGTACCACCGCAGTACCAGATATTCTGCTACCAAGCAGTAGTGTGTAAGTTTCAGTTTGAAAGGCACAACATCTAGCGAAATTATAGGGCTGTAGAGACTAAATATCGAATGTCTAAAAGTAATGAGAGCCAAAGCAGTGGTGCCCTGGCCTTTGTTTTGCTTTCAAAGTTCTGTGTATCGCTGCAATGGTCATAGACAGGTGTTATCTCTTACCATCTCATTAGTTTTAAGTAAATAAAAATAAAGTTCAAGCCGCACCAGATCTGACATATCATTCTTCGCGTCATGCGCCTACACACCACGCACTCACACTACTCAACCAACTCTCTCGCCATCCAGATATTGATGTGTTTTGTTCTAACCGTCACATGATACTGCGTCTCTGTTTAGAGCATCTACCAGATTTGTGTTGTTTTTATTCATAAGTATTTGTTTGTATGTAGTAATATTTAAGTAATTAGTATTTGTGTTTTGTATAATTATTGTTCTCTATCTGTACCTAAATTATATTTTTAACTCTAAAACGTTTTGGTATATAACTGTAAGTTTTAGAGTTTTACGGAAAATAAAATAAAAATAAAATATAATTTATAATAACGTTCTGCAAGTTACTCACGGTTGCGGCATCTTGTCCCGGTCGTCGAGTATGGTGAGGGCGCACAGCAGTAAGGCGGTGACAGTGAAACCGTAGCCAGGATTCTTTGCAGACACCTGAACAGTCACATCAGTTTACCACTTAACGCGTTCCATGTACGCTCTCTGAAGATCGTAAGGTTTAAAAGGAAAGCTTACTGGTATTCCTATCAAGATATAGTCTATACCAGCGGTCGTCAACCTTTTGACAGACAGGGGTCACAAGGAGGCAAAATAAAGTAAAAACGGACCTCAGTCATAATAACAACCCTAGAAGCTTAACATATGTACATAGATATAATCGGTGCTTAGCCTCTGGTGCTTGGCACCGACTTCAAACAGATCAGTACCTACCTACCTAGGTACCAAGCAGGTACCTAGGTAGGCTTTGTAGCGATGATAGCTCAGTAGTTGTCGCGTTCGCATTTAAAATCTCAGTGTAAACGGCGTAAATACATTTAAAAAAAACCCAATGAAATTGAGAACATCCTTCTTTTTGAAGTCGGTAAAAAAAATAGTAAGCATGGCAACTTACTCTTGCGACAGCAGTCTTGTTGACAGGTTCAGTGACGTCAGAGCCCTCTGCCCAGCCCTCTCCGTAGAGTTCCATTTTGAACTTGGAGTTCTCCATGACCGCCTCGGTGGGGCCCTCGCTCGTGACCATTCCGCCGCTGAAGAAGCGAGGGTACTTCAGGAGCATATGGCGGGTGAAGGTGAACCTGGAATATACAATAATAGTAATTGTTAGTGAAGCTCTCAACATATTCGAATGTACTTCCAAAAGTTATTGTTTTTTTTTTATCGTGTCTGTTAAATGGGAGCCCCCTTAAATGTTTATTTTATTCTGTTTTTTAGTACTTTTTGTTATAGCGGCAACAGAAATACATCATCTGTGAAAATTTCAACTGTCTAACTATCACGGTTCATGAGATACAGCCTGGTGACGGACAGCAGTCTTAATAGGGTCCCGTTTTACCCTTTGAGTACGGAACCCTAAAAAAGTACAATTACTAGTGTCCAGTATGTTTTCTGTATGCTAAAAGTGACTTGTAAATGTACCTATTTATAAATAAAATACTTTGATTTTGGACTTTGTCCATGTTTCCAAAAAAATAACACAGTAATTACAGTACAAAAAAATAATGTAGTATAAGTTACATTTAGGATACACAGAATGAATGATGTTATGTGTGTGTGTGATGTGGATGTGTTTATGTTTTTGTTTGTGTGTAATGTGTGTGAGTGTGTGTAATAATTAATGTGTTAATTGTTGGTAACCAATAAGTACAAGCTTATTGATTCTATAAAAATGACAATAAAATAAAGTATGCTTTAGTAGGAGCCTTTCATTTAATAACATTCTCTTTAGTTAGATAAAATAAAGCCTACAAAGAAGGTAAGCAGGTAATAATGATTGTTTAGTCGTTCTGTATACACAGACGGTCCGCAGCTAGCAACAAGAACGTCGTTGTGGAGAAGGTATGTTTAACATTGAACTGTGGTCGAACACCTAACCTGTAAAAAGAACGTACTTGCACATGATGGCGATGAGCGCGGCTCCGAGTATGAGCGCCAGGGCTTGCAGGAAGGAGTCGAGCGCGAGGTAGGCGCGGAACTGCGCCGGCCGGCGCTCGTGCTGCTCGAACAGGTGCCGCTGCGTGCGGTACACTATAGAGTTGTCTGCGCCGGGGAACGGCAAGCACCACTTGTCGTTCTTCGTGTGGAGCACGCGTCTGAATACACATTCTAAATTACAGCGATTATTCATTCAATTTATCTAACACTATCCCACAACCTGAGCATTTTTGTGGTACACTTTACTGAAAAACTATCACACCTATAGATTTGTGCTTTAACATACTCATTTAACTTTGTATCTGGATGTGTTATCTGTCAAAAAAATATAAGTGTATAACCATTAAAAAAAATAACATTAGCAATTTTGTATTTATAAAGCAGAGGTTAATTGACAAAGCCTACTATAAGGTGGCTCATAACGTGGAAGATAGGAACATATGGTTATAGTAGCTTCTCTCTGCACTTGCATCCCCCTGGCTAAGTGACAATTGTAGTAAGCATAATGCATTAATATCTATAACTGTAAACTGTATAAACTGTAACCTAACATGAAACGAAAGATCCACAAAAAAAAATGCCTTGCCGAGTTTCTTGCCGGAGTCTTCTCAGTTGAAGTGTAATTACGAGCCGGTGGTAGATTCAAACATTCCCTTACCAGGGCCTAAACTGAATAAAAGACATTTTGATTTTGATTCATTCGTTATAATGTTATTGTACTACTAACGCCATCTGTTAGAAAACCAAAGAGTTAACATCGCAACAGAACTAAACTCAATACTCAAATAAATCGTAGTTAATCTACTTAATACTAGATGACACCACTAGAATCAGGTTGTAAAATAACAACTGTCTTAAAAATTATTACCCGTTAGAAAAACTACGCGAGCCCTCACAAAGCTAAGCTTTTTGCTAGTATCAATTACTAGCCGATATGAAGTTCATCGGAACTTCATATCACCTGAAATTGATTTGAAATCGAAGTAATTTTAAATTACCACTACCGACATATACAAATTAAATAGTAATGTTTTGTAGATAGTGTGTTTTGTTTTAGTAGACACTTAACGACATCTTGTGCATAGCACGTCAGTGAGGCGATTTTCCATACAAAATTACCATTGTTATTTTACTTTATTTTACAGCTTTTCTTTTGGATTTTTTCTATTATATCTCCTTTTAAACCTTCCCTGAACTATAGCGAAGAAAACAAAAAACTATATACAAATCAGTCAAGCCGTATTTGAGTTTTAGCGAGACTAACGAACGGCGATTCATTTTTATATTTAAAAAAGAAAAAAAGATCAAACGACAGCCCAGCACAGATGGTAGAATATCTATTTCAAGAGATGTAAGACGTGGGTTTGATTCCCACCGGGATAAACATTTATGTATGTAACGACAAATGAATGTTTATTATGTGTCTGGGTGTTCTGTATGTATTTACAAAAAAAAAGTATATGTTTTCAAATACAAATTTGTTTTTTACTGATAACACCAATATTACAAGTCAAATTCCGTAATATCATTTCAAATATAGGTATATTTAAAGTTTTAAATGTCAATTAATAAAAAAAAAAAAAACAAAATACAGGAGGTACGAAACTCTAAAAAATAATGAGGATACATACTGGGGCATAAGTCTTGGCTGGAAGGGCGGCAGCCTGGTGGGGAACATCTTCTGACGCAGCGGCTTCAACTCCCCCCAGTGATGCAAGCTGCGAAAACATTAAACGGGTTTATGCAAAACGGTAACACTAAGTAGATTGTACTCACAACTTTTGCTGTGCGAAATAGTATAATAATAAAACATATATGTAACTGTTTTGACTGCCTAGCTCAATTGGTAGAATATATACTTCAAGAGTTACAAGGGTGTGGGTTCAATTCCTACCAGGATAAACATTTATGTGACAATAAATTAGATTCTAAGTCGAGTTCTGTGTTCGGGTGTTCTGTATGTGTTTGTATGTACAACAACAAAAAGTATATCAGTATTCTATTAGTTATCTGGTTCCCATAGTACAAACTTTGCTTAGTTTGGGACTAGATGGCGCTGTATTAAATGTCCTACGATATTATTTATTATATTCATTATTGACCTTTGAATGTATCTCATATAGTTAAAAATGGTTCGTAATGGCGAGAACTAAGACCCCCTTTCGGATTAATAGGCCGTAAGCTTTTAAACCCTGTTCAAATGCCAATAATTGATTTTTAACCCCCGACGCAAAAAGAGGGGTGTTATAAGTGTTAGTGTGAGAGTGTGTGTGTGTGAGTTTGTGTGCGCGCATGTGTGTGTGTAAGTGTGTGTGTGTGTGTCTGTCTGTCTGATATCTGTGTATAAAGTACCTGTGCACGAGTGAGTCCCACGTCCCCGTGTTGATGGCCCCGTGCGCGCGCACCTCGGCCTCCAGCTGCGGCGGCACCGACGTGCTGATGTAAGACTCCACGCTGTTTAACGTTCCTGAAAACATGTACATTGTCAGGCCGTTGTCAGGTATTCTAACGTAGAGATAAGGAGAATTGGTTTCCGTTTCAAAAAAGGTTTCTCTCTAAAATCTGACACCTTTAAACTTTGTAGCTATGATAACTCAGTGGTTAGCGCGGTCGGTTCGCATGCCGAAGGGCGTGGGTTCAAACCCAACAATGTGCTTGAGCTGCCGGTGAAGAAAAACATCGTGAGGAAACCATAGCTTGGTGGTAGAGTACTTTCTAGTAAAACGTAAATCATCGGTAACAAAAATTAAATGTAACTGTCATTTTGACATTATTTTTTTTTTTACATTTTTTCTGTAAATTATTCATTTACCGGTATATTTGCAAATTCCCAAATCAATACAGAAATTAGAAGTAGTTTAATGTGTGTTACATTTGTTTACCTACATAATTAGTATGATTGTTGTTTAAACACGTGTATAACACACGTAAGGTAATAAACGTGTAAATAACATGTATACCTCCAAAGTTTTGCTGCAGGAATATGACCCCCATGTCGTTGGGAACACTGTCGAACCCGCACGCACTAATAATGTAGACGCCCGCTTCACGCGCCTGCTCGTTGTATTTCAGCTGCATGGATTCTATGAACTGAAAACAAATATTACCGACGGTTTTAAAATATAAGAATGATTATGATCTAGAAAACACAAGATTTTTAGAATTTTGACAGCACTGTTGGCTCATTGGCAGTACCTATGTATATCTGCTATAAGAGCTGTAGGGTATGGGTTCGATTTCCACCCAGAACAAACATCTTGTGGTGTAAACAAATGTCTTTTCTAAGTTTTCTAAGTCGTATGTATTTACAAAAAAAAGTATTTATGTATTCTACAAGTTATCTGACTTCCATCGTACAAGCTCTGCGATATGTATTTATATTTAGAATTAAAATTGTGAGAATTTACTTAGACTGGTTAAAATGAATAAATATTAGTAGAATCAAATACATCTAGATTAGCATAAAATATAACAACCTTAGTTAAAAATGCGGATGCACACTAATAAATGTTTTTCTCACGTTTAATTTTATCGGAAACTCAAACTATAGTTTTAGCCACATCCGGTGGCCTTCATCATGGAAACAAAGCTGAACACAATGCGCGCGCGGCCTCGTCTTACTTCGTACTATAATCGGAGTGTCCCATAAAATTAAACGTGAGTAATCCAGTATAAGAGAAAGTACCTGGTTGACCGAGCATTGCTCGGCTGAAAATATGGATAAAACGACGTTTTCTGAAAATGAAACCTAGCTAGATCGATTTTTCGCCCCCGAAACCCCCTGAATACTAAACTTCAAAAAATCGTTGGAGCCGTTTCCGAGATTCAGAATATATATATATATATATATATATAGGTATATATATTCTAGGGTAGTTGCAGTACCCTTCAAAACGGAACACAGTAATGTTTACTCACTGCTTCATAGCTCAGCTGATGTTAGGTGAAGTTGTGGTCGAAGATGGTTAACACAACTAGCCTGGAATGGAGCTGGCTTCAAATAAGGCTGCCGGAATCTACCATCTGAATCCACGATCTTCGGCATGTGAACCGACTGCGCTAACCACTAAGCAACGCTCATACGTATAAGTAACTTTACAATTTTAACTTATTCTACAATTTGTAACTAACCTATTATTATCTAATCTATCTAATCTATATCTTTAAACGAGCAATACTTGTGTTAACCATCTTCGACCACAACTTCACCTAACATCAGCTGAGCTATGAAGCAGTGAGTAAACATTACTGTGTTCCGTTTTGAAGGGTACTGCAACTGGCGAAATTACAGGGCTGTTGTGACTAACAATCAAAAGTCTCAAAGTAATGAGCGCCAAAGCAGCGATACCCTGGACTTTGCTTTGCTACTTAATGTTCTATATGTATCAATGCAATAGTTGCCATTTTAACTAAGATAAGATTATAATGTAAGGAATTGTATAATCGAAACTTCTAGTGGATTGGTTTAATAGAATAGGCACGTCACAATATGTATTAAAACGCTATCTTCGTACATGACGAAATACCTAGAACGATTTCTGCAATTTGTATAACTGGAATTCTCGCTATGACAAAGCAAATAAAATATAGGTACGCTACAAATATAACATATATATTGTTAAACAAATTCACACGAAGTACCTAACTAGTGGTCGGGTCCGGTCATGTCATAGTTTTGAAAACAACACGAAAACACATGTTTAAATTAAAAAACACACATAATATATGTGTGTTTTTTAAATTACACACATATAATATATGTGTGTTTTTAAATTTAAAATTTAATAAACATGTGTTTTCAACACATCGACCACGACTTACTTCGTGTGAATTTGTTTAACTTACTCCAAAATAATATGGTTTTTGATAAAATACTTGAAACTTTGTAGCGATGATAGCTCAGTAGATTGCAAGGGCAGTTCACACGCCGAAAGGCGTAGATTCATACCCCAAAAATTAGCTTGAGGAAACCATAGCGTGGTGAAAGGGTACTCACTAGTACTCGGCTGGCTAGCTACCACCCTCAAGTTGAAAATCTGTCGTCAAGCAGTGTGTTCCAGCAGCCTCACTTGAGAGCCAGTTCCATTCCAGGCTAGGTGTGTCATATCATGTACGACCACACCGTCACTTAAGAACAGGTGTGCTGTGGTCAAACACTTAGCTTGTAAACGATAAATAAAATAATAAAATTATTTTCTCTGTATCCCTGTGAATTCAATTTAACTTTACAATCTAAGCTCGGATGACAATTTGGACATTTAATATTTTTTTAATTTTTAATTTTTATTTTGTGACATTTGTAATTATTATTATTTTGTTGTTATTGTAATATACTATTTAACATTGTTTTCAAAAATTTCTAATTATTGTATTTTGCTTTTTATTTCAATTTTTATGTAATTTGTTGTGAGTTTTGAATGTAATTATTGGCTAGACCGTTTTTTTGACTCGATAAATAAAATAAAATTGAATTTAATTTACCTGTGGTTCGCCAGTAACGTCGACATGGTGCGTACGCGCTGCGAGGGCCGCCTTCACGACAGGCTCCCCGTACAGCCGGTAGGGCCCGCAGCAGTTGGCGACCACCTGCGCTTGTCGGCACATCTCTACCAGGGACGCCTCGTCTTGCACGTCTGCGACTATTATCCTCACATGGCTTTGGTCTTCCCCTAAACGATACAAAAACTTTTCCAGAGTAACCATTTTAGTATGCGACCAACAAAAATAGTCGAGTCCCAAATACAATTATTTTATTGATAACACCAAAGTTACAAGTCAAATTCTGTAACATTTCAAATCTGTCAAAAACATCGATTACATGTAAATAAAAAAACAATATACCTAAAGTATGTCAATATAATAAAATATCAAAAAAAAATTACATACCTACTAGTAATTGAATAATCTTTTAGTTTAATCTATCTATGTATCTATCTATTCGTCAATATCGTAAAACAAAGTCATTCGATAGACGGCGGCATAAGTAGTTATTTGTAGCGATGATAGCTCAGTGGTTAGTGCGGTCAGTTTATACGCCCGCCGGAGGATGTAGGTTCCAACCCCAACAATTAGCTCGAGCTTCCGGTGAAGAAAAACATTCGTGAGCAAACCATAGCATGGTGGTAGGGTACACTTTAGCACTCGTCTGGCTAGCTACCACCATCAAATTAAAAAACTCGCGCCAAGGACCTAACGGAGTATTCCGGAAGCTTCACTTGAGAGCCAGTTCCATTCTAAGTTAGATGTGCTTACCATATTCAACCACACAGTCACTTAACAGCAGGTGAGATTGCGGATCAAACGTAAGCCTATTTCTTATTAAAATAAAAAGGAATGTGCCAAGCAGTAGTGTGTTTACATTACCGTATTCCGATAAGGAAGTCTGGCCCGTCTCACTTCTAATATGCCGACATAGATATGTATATATGCTGACCTATTTTAAAATAAAATTTAAAAGATATTTTGAAAACAAGCTTATATCTGGGAAAAGGAACTAAAAATTCAAAAATAAAATCTACTAAGTGTTTGGCGTGTAGGTTACCTATATTCTTTAAAGCTTGAGGCACAGTGGTATAGTAATTACCTAACCTGTAACAGGTAGTGCCTCAAGCTCTTAAGGATATAGGTAACCTACACGCCAAATAATAAATTTATTTTTAATTTTTAGTTCCTTGTCTCATATAAAAGCCGCCATTAGTGTTGAAACATTGCTGTGTTTCGGTTTGAAGGGTCCTGCAGCTAACTACACTACAGGGCCGTCGAGTCTAACCAACGAATGTTTCAAAGTCAAAGCAGCGATGTCCTGGACTTTGTTTGCTACTCAAAGTTCTGTGTATCGCTGCAATGGTCAAGGAGTTGCATTATCTCTTACCTTCAAAAGAGCTTCTCGTTTGTCTCATTACATTTACATTTAAAAACTGAGTCAGGGAGAGAGTTTACCGTGTGGGTATTCCCTGATAGATACAAACTGGGTGCCTTGAAGTCACGGGTTTCTTCTAGGCGAGCGTGCTCCGCCGTAGACCTCGCATGTTCGCTTAACATCAGGCGAGTTGGCGGTCAAACACAAGATTAATAACACAATAAAAAAATATTTCCGTGGGCAACGATAGATCTAGATTTTAATGATCCTTCGAAGAAAAGCATCGCCCAGCACTTGGATGTAGCTTACATTTGAGTTTCGCGCGTGCGCTATAAGAATTAATGTGATAAATGCGTGTGTAAGCTATGTATTGTGTATGAAGTCATGGCCACGACATTATTTACAAAAGATCACGGAGACACATTTTAAAATGACATCATTCTTATCATTGTGTAGCGTCATATGTATTTAATATGCAGACTAAACGTTCGATCATAGAATTACGTATGTAGCTAAAAATTAACTCAATTCCGATCTTTCGGTTTGTGTTTCAAGTGCATCTGCTCTAAATAGTATACAAAAAAGTCATTGTAATTTTTAAACTTTTCCGTCTTTAACAAATTATTTATTAATTACGCACAAAATACTATGAAGTTTTGTTTATTTCGTAGTATTTTGTGCGCAATTAAGTTGAGTCCTAAGAGGTAATTTTAGGGTTCCGTGCCTCAAAAGGTAAATAAAGAAATCCTTATAAGTTCACTCTCTTGTCCGTCTGTCTGTCCGTGTGTCACCACCGAATTTCTCAGGAACCGCTGGACCTAACAAGTTGAAATTTATACCAGATACTGTGGTATATGGTCTCTATTAGGTGTATAAAAATCAATGTCTTGAGTCAACACGATAAAAAGATATGGGCAAATTTAGATTTACGCGAAAACTTGTTTACATCAATTCTCAACGTTTTCTTTTTATTTTTCGGAATTTTCCCTTTACTTGTGCTATAAGACCTTGCTTTTAACTAAAATTGACAATTCTAACACCACATTCTAACATCCCACACCCTTCGGCGTGTGAACCGACCGCGCTAACCACTGAGTTATCATTGCTACAAAATCCAGCTACAGTCACCACAGGTTAGGCTAAAAGAGCTATCCACGCTTACTTCAGGGTTACTTACTTACTCGTCTATAAATATATAGTACCTGGTTGACCGAGCATTGCTCGGCTGAAAACATGGATAAAACGACGTTTTCTGAAAATGAAACCTAGCTAGATCGATTTTTCGCCCCCGAAACCCCCTGGATACAAAATTTCACGAAATTCGTTGGAGCCGTTTCCGAGATTCAGAATATATATGTATATACAAAAATTGCTCGTTTAAAGATATAGGTAGATATATTTTTTAATGGCTGACAGGCTAGGTGTTTGTCCATAACTCACCTGATGTTAAGTGATGGTGTGGTCGAAGATGGTAAAGCACACCTAGCCTGGAATAGAACTGGCTCTCAAGTGAGGCTGCCGGAACATACCGTTAGATGCTTGGCGGCAGATTTTTCAACTTGAGGGTAGCTAGCCAGCCGAGCACTAGAAAGTACCCTACCACCACGCTATGGTTTCCTCACGATGTTTTTCTTCACCGGCAGCTCAAGCTCATTGTTGGGGTTTGAACCCACGCCTTCCGGCATGCGAACCGACCGCGCTAACCACTGAGCTATCATCGCTACAAAAACTAATTAAATTGCTACAAATACATATCAAAGGTCTAACAAGATAATCTCACCGGTAGTACTAGCAATGTGTCGCATGAGGTCTTCCAGTCGGGACTGCGAGCGGCCTGCGACGCCCCACGTGAGGTCGGGCCGCTTGCGCACCAACCGCGCCATCTCTAGGGCCGCATGCTTGCCCGTGAACCCAGTCGCTCCGAATATCACCACGCTCAGTCGCGACATCTGACAATCGTTAATCAAACAGGTAAGTAGTCGATTCTATTCAGCCCCGGCTCTAGGGGGGGGGGGCAAAACGGGGCACCTGTCCCGAGCGACAGCTTCAGGGGACGCCAAAATTATAATATAGGTTCCTAATGTTTGAAAAGAAAGCTTGTTTCACAAAGCGCCTAGCATCCAACGCACGTCGTTCTATCGATTTTATTTATTCATTTGATTGATTTTGACGCACACTTTTTATTTCTGTAAGGCTAAATTTGCCGCCTCCCTAAAATTTGCCGCCCTAGGCTCCAGTATACTCAGCCTGCTGGTAAATCCGCCACTGATGATAATCGATAAATAAATCCGCCAACTCGCACTAGGCGATGATGAATGCTCGAGGTCAACCTTATTAAGGCTGACATTGTGTATGACGAACTGATGCATAACATTGTAGGTGTATTGCATATTAATCGCAAACATACCTACTCAGGCAAAGGCAGCTTATACGTTAATGCATATTATTTTCTGTTAACTGTGCTAATTATTTGATGATAAAAAATATTTAATTACCAACTTTTAGGTACAACCTTTCATAATATTTGAAGGTATTATGAAAACTAAGGCTATGCTCGGAGTTTCCCTACGTGATCGAATCAGAAATGAGGAGATCCGTAGACGAACTAAAGTAGCCGACATAGCCCAGCGAATTAGCAAGTTAAAGTGGCAGTGGGCAGGGCACATAGCACGTAGAACTGATGGCCGATGGGGCTGCAAAGTTCTGGAGTGGACACCACGGACCGACAAGCGCAGCGTAGGACGTCCACCCCACAAGGTGGACAGACGACCTAATAAAGACCGCAGGAACGCGCTGGATGCGAGGGGCTTCCAACCGGTCTTTATGGAAATCAATGGGGGAGGCCTATGTCCAGCAGTGGACGTCAGACGGCTGATGATGATGATGAACTAAGTACCTACAGTACTTTATGTTTCTTATCATTACTTTATCTACGCAAAATAAATATAGTAGGTATATACCTCATACATAACTGTGAAAGGACCCTTCCGAGTCAGCCCTGTTTTTATAAACTATCCCACTGCTGGGCGTGGGTCTCTTCTCATTGTGAGAAGGGTAAGTAATAGTCCACCACCTTGGTCAAGTGCGGGTTGCTAGACTTCACACATCTTCGAGAACTTTTTTTAAGAACTCTTAGACATGTAAATTTCGTCGCGATGTTTTCCTTCACCGTTTTAAGTCATCGGAAATACACACATATCTTAGAAAAGACAGACAGATTAGAACCCAGGACTTCCAGATTGGAAGTCAGACGGTCTCCCAACTAGGCTACCGAAATGTAATTTCATCAAAGAACTCTTAATGAAAAGCAATTCTAGTTAATTTATTTAACATTTGAGTCTTTTGATTTTATATGTGCTTACGTACACGAATGATATAATTGATGCATTCCGAGTAACCAGCGCAGTCAGTGACCGCAGTGTGGGTGACTATATTTAGGCCGCGTTGTCGCGTCAGCGGGTACCTAACGAGACTCTAAGCAACATCCGCGCTCGCCGCCCGATCCCAGGGGACTGGGTAGGTTTCCTACCCGTGCTATAAAGTATAGTATAGTACTATATTTTTGTCAATTAAATTGATAGAAAAATAATTTAGTACGAAATACTATATTTTCATCGTTAATTCAATTGTCGCGCCTTTTTTATATAAACTGTAAAAAAAAAAAACATTAAGTCTAGGTGCGTTTACCATCTTCGTCCACATCAGGTACATACACACTTAACATCACACACACAGGTGAGCTGTGGTCAAACACTTAGCCCGTCGAAAAATGAGAAAAAAAATGCCAATGTGTTTCACAGCTGAACCGATTTTTACTAGGTGATGGAGAATTATTTTTTTCCAACGGAAAAATCAAACTGATAATCTATGGATATCAGTGCATGATTCAACAAGAAAAATAATCACTCTGGAAAACAGTGAGCCGCGAGCAGAGAGCAAATTGCGGAATAGCTCAAGTTTTCGATACCAAAATGTATGGAAAATTATAGCACTATACAATAGTTTTATTTGGTAATCTGTAGTCAGATATCTAGCGTATTTTCAAATTGTCATGATAAATACACATGACAATTGAAAATCAAATAACAATAGTTTAAAACGATAGTTGTCATTTCCATCGAGTCTGGCGCCGACTCTATCATCTCACTGCCCGCCGAGGTACAAGACGCGGCCTAATATAAACGCGAGTAACCTTTATGTACGTTTTATAAAATATATTTGAAGATACGCCCGCGCCCGTATTGCAGCGATTAAATATGCATATAATTTAGTATATGTAGAAGTGATTAGAACGAATGATTAACGGAATCCTGAAAACATGATCCAATGCAATAGGTACAACTATATGGTTGACCGGCTAGTCGATTGACACCTGATGATGATGATGATTGCTCACCTGATGTTAAAGAGATGATGTGGCCGATTTTATTCAAAAATATGGCAAGAAAGTGTATTCTCACCATATTTTATTTTGCATGGATATTCCTCAACAGCTCACATCCATCATCTGTGCCGTACACTCATAATGATGGGTGAAAGAACATTGGTGATTTACTAAAGGTACCTAACTACATGAAAACACACACAATTTCATAAAACTTAATAATATAATAATTAATGTGATATTATGCTGATAACTTCTCTACTTGTACATACAAGTTTACTTGGTGGTAGATTTTCTTTGCAGGAAGTTGCTGCAATAGTCATGAATGTTATCTCTTCCCAACATAAGAGTGTACCATTCGTCTCATTACTATTCTATAAAAAAAGTAATATCAATAATGAGAGCTAGAGTCATTGTAGTTATCTTTTTTTTAATATCTTGGAGAGTGTGGTTCAGATCTACTTAGTCTAATTGACCCTTACTCATACTTCTAGGCTAATAGAATCGGTATCTTCTAGGCATGCATGCTTCATCATAGACTGCACCTTTACTTAACTTTAAGTGAGATGGCAGTAAAGCTCAAGGCATTTATTATAAAAAAATATCAAATGGTATAAGTTCTTAGGTACTGCAGCCCGACCTAATTCATACAAGCAGTTTTATATTTTATAAACTTTTATCCACCCTCTTTATACCAACGAAGAATTTTAGACCTAGTTCACACAAGCAGTTTTATATTTTATAAACTTTTATCCATCCTCTTTAAACCAACAAGAAGAATTTTAGACCTAGTTCACACGAGCAGTTTTATATTTTATAAACTTTTATCCATCATCTTTAAACCAACAAGAAGAATTTTAGACCTAGTTCACATTGTGAGAATACAACCTCATTGGACAAACTCTATGTGAATCTTTAAAAAAGAAGCTAAGGCTTCAATCTAATTGTTTTTTCACGTATGTAACGTCATGTAAGAAATAAAAATGATATTCATGAATTATATAAAATAATAAAGCCTGTTAATTTCTACAAGATATTATTTAATGTTGTTTATCCGAAACCTAGTTCCTACAGAAGGTTATGGGCAAATTAAACTGGATAAGGTAAGGAGCTGAAACAATATTAAAAATTCCGTACACAATGTATCCAAATGTGAATATATTACCTTTACTCAAAGGAGAAAATTACGGAAATTGGAAATTTAGAGTTAGATCTTTATTAGAAGAAAAACAGGTTTTGCAAATACTTGAACAAGATATAGAAGATATTAAAAATGATGAAAAATTAAAGATGGATAATTCAAAAGCTAAAGCTATCATTATTCAATGTATAACAGACAAACATCTTTCCATAATTCAAGATTGTAGATACGCAAAAGAAATGTTCGAAAAATTAGATTCAGTATTTCAAAGAAAAAGTGTTTTCACAAAACTGACTCTAAAAAGGAAATTGTTAAGCTTAAAACTACAGAAAAACGACACACTAGATGAACATTTTCAAAAATTCGATAAAATTGTATTTGAATTAGAAAATATAGATAAAAAATTAGACGATTCTGATAAAATCTGTCACCTATTACTATCGCTCAGTGAAGAGTACGAAAATGTCATCACGGCAATTGAAACAGTAAATACAGAAATAACGCTAGAATTTGTGAAGTCGAGATTGTTAGATGAAGAGTTAAAAATAAAGAATAAAAATGCAAATGAGACGCAAAATATTTTTAAAGCTACAAGTTCCAGGGAAAATTTTAACAATAACAATTATACACGATCACGAACGAATGTACAAAGAAGAGGATCCCGTAATAGAGGTTATTCCAGAGGAAGAGGTTATTTTAGAGGAAATAAAGATAATAATCAAAGAGGATTTATTGCTTTGACAGCATCAACAGACAATAACAAAACATTCATTCTAGACAGCGGAGCTACAAACCACATGGTTACTGAAAAACTTGAAAAATACATGACGAATATCCAAAATTTAGACGAACCAATAACGGTTACCATTGCTGATGGCAAAGGATTAACAGCAAATAAAAAAGGAATAATAAATGCATATTGTAATAATATCAAAATTGATTTTGAAGCGATTATTGTAGAAAACATAACGCATAATCTACTTTCAGTAGATAAAATAACAAAGAAAGGCTACACAGTCATATTTAAGAATAATGGAGTGAATATAAGACAAGGAAATACAAACTTTATTGGAACAAAATACCAAAATTTATATACTATTGATATAGATATCATACCACCAAAAGAAGAATATGCAAATGTCGCAAAAGATGAAGATGATACGTGGCATAAGCGGCTAGGTCATTTAAATAAATAAATAAAATAAATAAATATCGTAGGACACATTACACACAGCGCCATCTGACCCCAAACTAAGCAGAGCTTGTGTGATGGAAGTCAGTTAACTGATAGAATACATAAATACTTTTTTTTTTGTAAATACATACTAAATAGAAAAGGACTTAGATTACTAGGCTTACCAACTTCAGACAAACGATGTGAAAGTTGTATACAAGGGAAAAGTACACGAAGACCCTTTGTAGCAAACAAAAGAGAGAGCAAAGAGATTGGAGATCTTCTACACTCAGACTTGTGTGGACCTATTCATCCAATGTCAATTAATGGCGAATGCTATTTTCAAGTTTTAATAGATGACTATTCACACTTTGTAGTAATTTATCTATTAAAAAACAAAAACGAAGCCGAACGCAATATTTTGAAACATATACAACTTATTAAAGCACAATTTGGACTTAAAACAAAAAGAATAAGAATAGACAATGGTGGAGAATTCACGTCAAAAAGATTTAAAGAGAATTGCCAACAAAAAGGTATAATATTAGAATATACAAGTCCTTACACGCCACAGCAAAATGGCAAGGCTGAAAGGATGAACAGAACTATATTAGACAAAGTAAGAGTGAAATTTGTAGAAACAAAACTACCCAAAGAATTGTGGAGTGAAGCTGTTTGCGCATCCGCTTACGAGTTAAATCGCAGTCCAACTAAAGCTCTATATGGTCAAACACCAGCTTCAATATGGTATGGGTATAAAGATTTATCAAAACTGCGAGTATTTGGTTCCAAGGCATGGACGGTAACAATACCGAAACCATCTAAGCTACAACCACGAGCCAAACCAATGATAATGGTAGGTTACACTGGCTCAGGATATAAACTATGGGATTACGAAAACAACAAAATTATCAGTTCAACTGATGTTATATTTAATGAATCAAAAATACTTTACCAACCAGAAAAGAAGGAGGAGGTAAATAATCCTATAGAAAATATAATAATATTTGATGAAGAAAAATTAGAAAAGACAAATAGACAAAACGAGCAAGATGATGAACTAAATGAATCAAACTATATGAGTGACTACGATGATAGTGATGATAATATTGAACATGAAGAAGACGATATCAATAATGTTAATAAAATAAGAACACGATCAGGCCGAAATGTAAATAAACCTGTATATTTAGACGACTATCAACTTCATTATGCATACTGTTTAATTACAAATAACGACAAAGATCCAAGTTCATACAAAGAAGCTGCAAATGATAAAGAATGGACAGAAGCTATAAGAAAAGAAATAAATTCTTTAGAAAAGTTGAAGACATGGTCAGAACCAGTAGATTTACCTAAAGGGAAGAAAGCTATTGATACGAAGTGGATATTTAGAACTAAAGATAATGGATTAAAGAAAGCAAGATTAGTTGCTAGAGGATTTCAAGTAAAAGAAGAAGATTATTTTAGCACAAATTATTCTCCTGTTGCGAGAATGAGCACAGTACGAATGTTTTTAGCAGAAGCGGTACAACAAAATTATAAAATTCAACAGATGGATGTACCGACAGCGTTTTTAAATGGTTATTTAAGAGAAGAAATTTACATTAAAATACCACAAGGAGTAAATGCAAATAAAAAGAAAGTACTAAAACTAAACAGAAGTTTATATGGATTAAAACAAAGTCCTAGATGCTGGAATGAACGGGTAAATAGTTTTTTACTAAGATGTGGACTAGAAAGATCTAAAAATGATTTTTGTTTATATTTTAACAAAAATGCATGGGTGTTAATATTTGTGGACGATATTTTAATAATGGGAAACCCAGATGAAAATGACAGAATTATGAAACTATTGGAAAAAGAATTTGATACAAAAAACTTAGGAGAAGTAAAGAAATTTCTTGGAATGGAAATAGAAAGGAAAAATGGTACACTAAGTATAAGACAGTCAAAACAAATAGAGAAAATGCTGGATAAATTTAATATGACTGAATGCAAAGGAAAAAATACACCAATGGAGAAGGGATTAAATATAGAAACAAAAGAAAAAACAATAGAAGTTCCCTATAGAGAGTTAATTGGAAGTTTAATGTTTGTGAGTACAGTATCAAGACCAGATATATGCTATTCTGTATCTTACTTGAGTCAATTTTTGGACAAACCGAATGAAGAATGTTGGAAACATGGTAAGCGAATTCTACGCTACCTTAGTGCAACAAAAGACTATGCATTACAATATAAAAAGAGTGAAGAAACAAGCTTAAAGGTATATTCAGACGCAGATTGGGCGAATGATAGAAGAGATCGGAAGAGTATAAGTGGATGTATTGTAAAATACAACGAGAATACAGTAGCATGGTTCTCAAGAAAACAAAATTGTGTCGCATTATCAACGGCAGAGGCCGAATACATATCGGCATCCCTGTCAGCATGCGAAGGAATAAATTTAAACGGAATTGTTAAAGATTTTGGAACAAATCTAACCCCGATGCTGTATGTTGATAACAAAGGAGCTATTTTTATATCAAAGGATTATGAGAACAGCAAAAGATCGAAACACATAGATATACGATATCACCATATAAAAGATTTGATAAGTACGAAGAAGATGACCATTTTGTACATACAAACTGAAAACAACTTGGCTGATATATTAACAAAATCTTTAGCGAATTCAAGGCACACATTGCTACGAGAACAATGCAGAGTGCTACTTTAATGATTACTAATGGACACGTTCACCGGAATTTTTATCTAGGAGGAGTGTGATACATAATATTTAATTTATTTTACGATTTCTATGTTACAGTTCTTTTCACATAAAAATCGAGGAGGAGTGTGAGAATACAACCTCATTGGACAAACTCTATGTGAATCTTTAAAAAAGAAGCTAAGGCTTCAATCTAATTGTTTTTTCACGTATGTAACGTCATGTAAGAAATAAAAATGATATTCATGAATTATATAAAATAATAAAGCCTGTTAATTTCTACAAGATATTATTTAATGTTGTTTATCCGAAACCTAGTTCCTACACACATGAGCAGTTTTATATTTTATAAGCTTTTATCCACCCTCTTTACACCAAGAAGAAGAATTTTAACCTATTTTTTCTACACTACGTTAGCACGGATAAACGCGGATGGTTATAAATATTTATCCCCCGATGTGTGGTTGGATTGTTGCTGGGAAGAAGGAAGAATAATCAAAAGCTCAGTTCTGCTTCGTAGTAAATTAAATACCAAAACAGGACAGCTGAGAGAGCAATAAACACGATTGGACTTTCGTACATAATATACGAAATACACAAAAAAAACACATGTAAATGGGGAAAGTACTTAAACTTAGTGTAAGGAATCTTATAAGTCTAATTAAATTACTCACTTGTGAATACTGAAACTGTTTGAATTTAGCGCAATATACAAATCCAACCGGCCGGCACAACCAGCACTGTGAGAAAATGAAAAAAACGATCATCAGAGCGTGACCAGATTTAATTTGACAAATCTACTCACGGTATGGACAAAATCTACTAAATTCTACTAACCAATATGCAGCAATCTACTAAATTGTCTACACATATCCAAGTTTGTAAGGATTGAAATAAAAATACATAATAACTTTATACAATTTACTTACTGTAATAATTTACAACATTCAATGGACAATTTAGTATTTTAACTGCTACAGCACTTGAATATGATTAACATTATTAATTAACAAACAAACAGTGAAAATGATCAACATTATTAATTATTATTGTAGAGCATTGCCTACTCCGAATCACTATTATCTCCTGCTCCATCATACAAATTTTTGGAATCCATTAATTTTATCATTCCTTTAACTGGTACAAAAGCAATGCAGCCACGATCATTCTGTCGCAGCCCTTCTTTTCCATGGAGTAAATTGGCTACGTTTTTTAAATTATATTTATTATATAATTATATTAATTATATATTTTAATTTTTAAGCGAACCAATAAGAACAACCTGAATACAGAATAACAAACAACAAAGAGCGGCGGGCTTTACTCGTGGTAAAACGTGGGAGTCCCCGTTCGCAAACGAAAACGAGAGATAAAATGAAGGAAAAATGGTGCTTACCACGAAATTCAAAAATCTACCAAAATATACTGCATAATTTATTTCTACAGACATTAACCTGACGGACCCTGAAATCTACCAAAAAAAGTAGAAATCTACTTAATCTGGTCACACTGGATCATCAACAATGGCCTCGAAGCTGACCGAAGCATGAAGCTATAGGTAAAGATAGCTTCATGGACCGAAGCTCGAACCTCGAACGTCAAAGAGCGAAATCGGTAGACTTGTCCAAAATCCGGTAGATTTGTATCCAAAATCGGTAGCACTCTATCGGTAGTATGTGCTACTCAGGCCACTTACCATGTATTTTTCACTCCTCTCGTTTTCATCATGTGTACTATTATAATACACATGAACGATGACATGATGTTGAGGAGTAATATAGTACACATGATGACAACGAGAGAAGTGAAAAATACATGTTAAGTACGATGGTAAATAGCCTCACCAAATAATTCCTTGGAAGATAGGACGATGACGACGACGAAGATATCGAGGATTTGTCTGGAAAGAGTATGCATAATACCAAAATACTAGCCTATTTAAATTTAATTAGCGTAAAAAATTAGCTTTGCAATCCAGTGAAGTGCGACGTAGCCATCATTTAGAGTGTTTAAACTAGCAAAGATTTTCTAGGTAGGCCTTCACAGTACCATATTTTCTGCCGTCAAGCAGTAGTGTGTTAACATTTCTGTGTTCCAGTTTGAACTGAAGGACTAACTGCGGTTAGCGAAATAACAGGGCTGTAGAGACTAACTATCGCATGTCTCAGAATAATGAGCGTCAAAGCAGTGATATCATGGATTTTGTGTGTAGGTGCCACACTAATAGTAATGGGCACGCGTGTTCCAGGACAGCGTCTCATTCGTCTCATTACATTTACATATACATTTTACATAAAAAAACTTTATACAATTTCTTATTTGTTATTTTTATCATGATAATTTACTTCGAGTTTTTTGTTTAAATTTATCATTTTTACATTTTTAATGTTTCAAGAACACTCAAATAATTTAAATATTTGATAAATTCGGAAGAATTTCCTCGAAGTGGAATGATTTTAACAACTTTAAAAAATCGATGTAATTATAACGATCATGTGTCAAAGTATTCCCATGTATCTGTAGGATGGATTCCAAAGCGGTAGAAATACCAAAATACCGGTAGGCTACAGACCAGAATTTTGGCGGGAACTTGGAACAATCATATCGCTTCATTATATTATTTTTCAAAACTTGTGTTTAAACTAATAAAGTATCATAAAGTAAGTACTACGCATGAGTATGGGCAAAGTAATACGTATAATGAAGTGAAACAAAGTTTTTGTGTTGTTTCCAAAACTTCCCTAAAGCTTCTAGATAAGTTTACTTTATAAAAGCGTAGACTGAACTTAATCGTAACTTAAAGAGACTCTTAAAGTTGTTTAACTTGGTTATCAATAGAGATTAGTTGCGACAATTGAAACATCGACACTGGCAGAATGCACTATGTTAAAAACAAGGAGAGAAGCTCAAACACTTTAATGGAGAACTTTTTAATTTTCAAAATTTAAAATCCTTGGTGGAGATTAAAAAATTAAGACATCTAATTATAGTATAGATGGTGATGAATATTGTTTAGTGTATGAAGCTGAAGGAAATCATTGAAATTGGCAGAATACACTAAGTATGAAAATAGTAGGAGTAATGCTGAAAAATCATGTATATTATGAACTAAAAAATAGTTAGGTTTGGTTGAGGTGACACTGACATATCAATTTTATATGATATATTTTTATTTCATCATCATCAAGTTTATTCTTGTAGCAACATAACCTTAAAGTTTTACTAAATAATTCTTTAAAATGGAAATAAATGAAAGAATCCTGCATTATTTAGAGAAATGCAACAATGTAGACACTCTTCACTTGGCAAATGAGTTCGGTGAAGATCACCAGAAGATAGTTGGTGCAGTAAAGAGTTTGGAAGCACTTGAGATGGTAGTGTCAGAAGCTGTTAAGAGTACTCGATGGGAGCTGACTGAGGAAGGACGGTTGGTAGCCGAGAAAGGTAGCCATGAAGCGGTTTTATACAAGAGTATACCTGAAAATGGTATTACACAGGCTGAAGTTATGAAGGTTGGTTAAGTTATTATATTGAATACAAAACTGTTGTTATTACCTAGCTATGCTCCTCGGTTTTACCTGCTTTTTCCGGAGTAAAAGTGGCCTATGTGTTATTCCAGGATATAAGCTATCTCTGATCAAAGTTACATAGCATGTAACGATGAAACCTCACTGGTTAGCTCGGTCCAATCACACACTGAAGGGTGTGGGATCAATCCTAACAATGAGCTTAAGCTACTGGTGAAGGAAACAAATGTGAGAAACTACTGGTGAAGGAAACCATCATGAGTAAACCATAGCATAGTGGTAATACATTCAAGTATGCTGCTGGCTTGCTAGCACTCTTAATTTCTGCAGCCTCGTATCATAACCTAGTCCCATTTCAGATGTATTTATTATTTTCAACCACACCATCAATTAACATCAGCCATAAGTTTTAAATAAGGAATAAAACCCTGGTTTGAATTAAAAACTTTGTTTTGACTGACCATTTCACATTAATATCAGAATAGTATGAGTACTACATACACCCTGCTAGTTAGTTCTTATGACTAGATATTTCTGAGCATTTATTATTTATTTATTTGTTCCAATAATAAGAAATAAATCGATCTAGCTAGGTTTAATATTAAGAAAACAAAAATAAAACTCATTTGTATGTTACTAGATAACAACAGTCAAAATAATTAAGTTGTACATTTACAATTTGTACATTACAGGCTGTACCAAATGCAAAAGTTGGATTCAGTAAAGCAATGTCATCAGGATGGATTCAGATCGACAAATCAGGAGGTGCTCCGCTTGTCAAAAAAAAAGTGGACTCTATAACAGACTCAGTCCAAGATCACTTGAATGAGGTTAAAAAAGGAATAGACAACCTCCCCGATACAGTCCGTAATGACTACAAGAAACGAAAACTGTTAGAACAAGTCACTATAAAGAGTTTCTTACTATCAAAAGGACCTCAATTTGCAACGACAATTAAGAAATTAGAAACTGATTTGACAAGTGAAATGTTGTTGACTGGATCGTGGAAGAACTTACAGTTCAAACCTTACAACTTTGATGCATTAGGTGAGAATGTTATGCAGTCTATTTGAGTGTATAATTATATTGGTCTTACCTTTGGTTGGTCTTTGGTTTAGTTTTAAACGTTTACCTACAATTTATTAGTTTTAAGTTCTTTATTCAAAAGTTTTAGGTATAAGTATATACATAAATGGTTAGTGTCGACATGTGTTTTTTCAAAACTTGCCATTGCAAGTGTATGCATTTTTATTGCATTGCAAATTTTTATCGATTAAATTAAAAATATCATTCCTATTATAAAAACATTCTTTAATGAGCCATTGAGTCAAACTTCTATATTTACAAATACATTATCATAAACAAAAAAATTATTATCATTAATGATGAAAATCATTAAAATATAAATGAATTAAAATAATAGATTTGAGGCTCTAGGTCCCATAGTAGGACATTGAGTTGTAGAAGCTAGATTTCTTCTGTCATGTCGAGAGTATGTGTGTGTGTGTGTGTAAACATAGATGCACCTAAGGAGGTTGTGTTTGTGTGTGTTTAATTGAAAAAGTTAATCATGAAATTTTGAAGGAAAGCCTTGACGCTGCAGAAAGTCAGTCACAGCTAAACATGAAATATTAAGCCTTTCATGTTGTATAGTGTAAATTATATAATATACTAGCTGCGCCCTGCGGTTTTACCCGCGCGGTGATGGATGTTGATGATGATGATGATGAAAGTATCCTATGTTTTATTCCAGGGCCTAAAGTATCTATATGCAAAATTTCATCCAGATCCATTCTGCCGTTCTTCATCCATCATTTTTACATTTATAATATTAGTGGGAATATAGGCCTTATTTTGTAGCAGTATACGTTTAAATCTTCGTCAACCTTAATGACTGCTTACCAATACTTGTTTCATCTTCCAGGTCAGCCCCCGGAATGTGGCCATCTACACCCTCTACTCAAAGTGCGCTCCGAATTCCGTGAGATATTCCTTGAACTTGGTTTCACGGAGATGCCGACTAACAACTATGTAGAGTCTTCTTTCTGGAACTTCGACGCTTTGTTCCAACCACAACAGCATCCCGCGAGAGACGCACACGATACTTTCTTCATATCCTCACCGGCTACAACTACAGAGTTTCCACAGGAGTATTTGGAAAGAGTGAAAAAGATTCACAGTGAAGGTGGTTATGGTTCTCAGGTGAATATTTGCACATATACAGCTACACTCCAGTGGCCCATCCCGGCTTTGCATGGACATAATAATAACTTTTTTGTAAATTGAGAGGGAAAACCGTATCAAAATCCGTGTAAGCAGAGAAACAGACAGACGCATACAGCGACTTTCTTTTATATTATTTATAGATTTATAATATCAATATTAAAGAGACATTTATTTATTTTTGTAAAATATATTGTAAATTTTAGCCAGTACAGTTTTGATAAATACAAGTGTACTCAATTGTAACTTTTTTTATTACAAATGGAATTGTGTTTGTCCACCATCTTTTATGATGTTAAGCGAAGATGTGATGTATGACGGAGCCTGTATATTGGTCACTGGATAATATATAAATAAATTACCTAGGACTCTCGCCCCAAACTAAGCAAAGTTCGAACTGTAGGATCCAAATAACATGGAATACTTATATACTTTTTATGTAAATATAGAACACCCAGACACAGAACAAACATTTATGGTCTTCATACAAATATTTGTCTGGAGTGGGAATTGAATCCCCACCCTACAGCTCTTGGAGCATATGCACTTTCTAATAAGCTAATTGGGTAGTCAATATAGATAGAATAGAGATGACTAGGTCTTATAATAATGTAAGTACTTGGATGACCGAGATTTGTTCGGTTTTTCACTACCCGAAAACACGGATAAAACGACGTTTTCTAAAAATGAAACTTAGGTAGATCGATTTATCGCCCCCGAAACCTCCTGCATACTAAATTTCATGAAAATCGTTGGAACCGTTTCCGAGATTTAGAAAAAAAATATATATATACAAGAATTGCTTGTTTAAAGGTATTAGATATACAGAATGAAAAAATTTGTAGAAATCAGAATCACTATAATGTTAAGAAAGTCTGCCCATTTTTTCAACATCATCTAAATACTCTAATCTAAGCTATATTTAATAATATTTCCAATACGTACGTGTTTGTTTTTAGGGTTATCGATATGATTGGAAAATAGAAGAAGCTCAAAAGAACCTTCTGCGCACACATACTACTGCAGTCAGTGCAAGAATGCTATATAAGTTAGCGCAGCAGAAACCTTTCACGCCCCAGAAATACTTCAGTATCGACAAGGTTAGCATGCGAATTACGAATGCAAGAAATAACATAACCACACTACCAACCAACCATTTAACCATCTTAACAATTATTTGGTGTATGTGTTACCGGCAATCTGTATAATCCAGTATTGTATATAATACCTAGAATGTATAGAATACCTAAAATGTGTAGGTAATTTATGAAATATTATTTATTTTATAGTTTGCCTAGGTATTTTATACAGTACCGAATTCGCAGCCGGTAATGTATGTAAAAGACGAGAGCATGGTAGGTTAGGTTAGGTTAAACATTGATAAATATGACTAAAATTAATTTATTTTACTCATTGCCGGTGGAACAGCAGGTGTTCTATACAATCCCTAGGAATTGTATTTATTACCCAGGTAAAGCATGTAATGGACAATGATATTCATAATATTTCATACATTGCCTAGACGACCCAGGTATTATATACATTGCCTAGGTATAGTCTACAATACCTGAATTATACAGATTGCCGGTAACATATGCATTGAACAGAATTTTATCACACATAGATATATTTTTGTTTTACTTATGCGGGAACAAACGTTTAATTATATTGGATACTCCGACTATAGTTTCGGCTACATCCGGTGGCCTTCATCATGGAGGCAAAGCTGAGTACAACACGCGCGCGGCCTCATCTTGCTTAGTATTGATATAAATTCAATTTTTCGTCCAGTATTAAGGTGTGTAACAAGCATAATATAGAACTGACTCTGTTCTCTCTCTAGAAGAATCAAAAGAGTTAAAAATATATCAAAATGTATTAAAAAAATTAAATGGAAATGAGCTGGACACAGAGATATAAAGGGAAAATGGACCAAGGAATTTGCAGAGTGGTATCCGAGGAATGGATCTAGAGGAAGAGGACGTCGACACCTATGATAAGAAGACAAGTTAAGGGATATAACAGGATCTCAATGAATAAGAGTGATACAAGATA
Organism: Biston stratarius; assembly: GCA_950106695.1. NCBI lineage: Eukaryota > Metazoa > Arthropoda > Insecta > Lepidoptera > Geometridae > Biston > Biston stratarius. Next base: position 11,131,052 of record OX467116.1, read on the forward strand.
GACATGCATGAAAATTTATGGAGGAGGCCTATGCCAATTAGGCAGACCGGAAACTATAGAAAAAATAAATAATATAACAACCCTAACAATAATCTATTAACATTTATATTTAGTATTTGTAACAGTAAATTTGATTTCAATACAGTCAATATAGGATACTTCAACTTTATTAAGACGTTAATGAAAACCTCATTTTACAAAATACGACAAGTAAATTAAAATAATTTAAATTAACAAGACAAATTAAGAGAATTAAAAAAAATCACGTATACAAATGAAAACTAATAAAAATGTTTTTTTTTTCAATAAATGTTAAGTCACTCAGAACGATATAAGAATTCTAACGATACATTCAAATCTGTTTAGGCATTTAAAAGTTATAGTAAAGTAAAGAAACTCACATAATATGTACATTGTACATAAACCCTGAAAACATTACACTCCTTTTTTGGGCAGTCGTGTAATAAATAAATAGTCAGCATGTATATATTTCCACAGGTGTTCCGGAACGAGACTCTGGACGCTACACACTTGGCTGAGTTCCACCAGGTGGAGGGCGTGGTGGCAGGCGAGGGCCTGGGGCTGGCGGACCTCATCGGCGTCCTCGAGTCCTTCTTCCAGCGCCTCGGCTTCAACAAGCTGCAGTTCAAGCCGGCTTACAACCCATACACTGAACCGAGTATGGAGATATTTGCCTTCCATGACGGTAAGTTTACAATTTTTAATTTGTTGCATTTAAATTTGCAGTTCAGTACTCAACATGTTTTTTAAATCCGAATCAGCCTTGTACAAAAATTCAATAATAATTATACAAAAATACAGCTATCTGTTTGAATTCATTAAGACTATAACTAAATAGGTACCTTTAATATTTTTGTAAAAAAATAATAATTTAGTCGCACAGACATAGATATAGAGTATCCCATATAAATAATTAAACGTGAGTAATCCCGCTAAAGTAAAACAAACATTATCTGCATCTTCCAGGCTAAACGAACTTTGCCCAAACTTATTGCCTTCAACAATAAATAACGAATACCATTTCTATATCTCCAGGGTTAAACAAATGGATCGAGATTGGCAACTCTGGCGTGTTCCGTCCAGAGATGCTCCTGCCCATGGGCTTGCCTGAGAACGTACACGTGATCGCGTGGGGGCTGTCGTTGGAGCGCCCCACCATGATCAAATATGGCCTCAACAATATCAGGGACCTGGTCGGACCCAAGGTGGACCTACAGATGGTGCAGAACAACCCCATTTGTAGGCTAGATAAGTGATTTGTTTTAGTTAGTGTTTTTTTTTAATTTATAGGCAAGTGCCTTTCTTCTAGATGGTATGTTATGTTTTAGATAAATGAAACGAATTGTATGTATCTTGAGAATTATAAAAAATCTTATTACATAGAAACAAATGAATTATGTATATGTAAATTGATTAAATGTTATTTTATACATTATAACGATTAGAATTGCATGACTTTTTGGTTTTAATTTTTATACAGGTTTTTTGGTATACAGGTGTGTAAGCTTACTTTAAACTGAAAGGGTGTCATTGTACTCGTGGGCAAGCTTTGAAAATCGCGAAATAAAATCTGTTGCTCCATACATTTGTCAACGGTTAATGAACTTCTATGAAACAGTCTAGTAAGAGGCTAAGTAGTGACGTGCACTGGGGCCCTCAAGCTTAGGGTGGCTTAGGTCCTTACCACCAAGCAAGTTGAACTTGCTATAATTTCTCCCACCTTTAAGATATTTTATTTTTATTATAATTATGTATGGATTAACTTTATCACTTAATAGGAGGTTTAGATTGGACTTTGACTTAGCCAACGCGATTTACAAGGCGCTTTTTGACCAACTAGAAAATGTATTACACTTTCAATCATCAAAATAATTACAATACTTATTTACCTTTTTTTAGACATTTTGTCACGTTTTTTTCTGAAACATACATTTGAGTTCTTAGTGCACTTTATATAGAAATATATCTTGTATACTCAAGACTAGTTTTGTGGAAAATGTCTTTGCGGAGTAATTTGATAAAAACCGTGTTTGTAGAGCGGAAAAGTTTTTCATCTGTATTTTTTAAGAGGTACTATGAAATGCCGGCGGGGTTGGATGAAGTTGGTAAAAGTGCCGATCCCAGTTTCTTCCGTATGATAGAATATTTCTACCACAACGCAGTCAGAGTATGTGAACCTACGCTCATGGACTATTTAAAGAAACACACACACATGTCCGAGAAGAAAAGGTGTCTCAGACTGTCGGGAATTCTAAAAGTAAGTTCTTTTAATGTAAATGTCTGAGACGCTCTCCTGATATAAGAGATCACACATGTCCATGACCATTACAGCTATTTTACAGAACTTTGTGTAGCAAAACATAGTCCAGGGCATCGCTGCTTTTTGGCGCTCATTACTTTCAGACATAAGATGGTCAGTCTCAACAGCCCTGTAATTTCTCTACCTCCAGTGTTTACACACTACTGCTTGAAGGCAAAATATCTGGTACTGCGGTGGTACCTACCTAGACGACCTCCTGATAAGGAAATCAGGAGATCTACCACCAAATAAATGATGATGATGTTGATGATCACTGGTACCTAGGTGATGGGGTCGTGCAGCTCGTGCATCCAGTTCGAGTTCCCACTGCATCGCAAGAACGGCTCCTACGAGATAGTGCGCGCCTACCGCTCACAACACAGCGTTCATCGCCTGCCGTGCAAAGGGGGTACCTTCATAATATATGTACATATTATCCCTCTTAGTAACTTTTTCCACCGAGCAACAATATCGAAAAAGAACCCAACTAACTGCATCAATCAACCTTTATTGTTCATTGTTAAACAGGTATAGGTATTGATTGATTCAGGCGTTACTTTGCGGAAGTTCATTTAGAGTGCTGCTTTGACTTAACAGCCCAGTAATTTCAATAGCTGCAGAAATATGTGAAACAAACCAAGATAGAATTTAAACAAGCCCACAGAATTTTGGAAAATTACATGATAATCCGAACCCAAATTGGCCCTGTTATAAACTGTCCCACTGCTGGGCGTGGGCCTCTTACTGTGAAAGGGTAAGGCCATAGTCCACTAAGCTGGCCGAGTGCGTTGTAAATTGGAGTTTACCTCTTCAGGTATAAGGTTCTCGGACGACGTCAACTTGGAGGAAGTTAAGGCGTTGTCTGCGCTTATGACGTATAAGTGTGCTTGTTCCAACGTGCCCTTCGGAGGATCTAAAGGAGGTTTGTTCTTCGAGAGAATCCTAACAACTTATCTGTGAGAACCTGGTAAAAAATGAAAATTCCTTTCAAAATGGAAGCGGGGAGGATTTTTCGCAGAAACGTAGAAAAGACGTTTTCGTTATATTACTTTCAAAAACATGGTTCGTGAATGTTTATGTTTAAAAATAATTGTGTTTTATTCATAAAGAGCTTTTTTGTAATATATTGGCTTATGTTTGACCGCCATCTCACCTGATGTTGTGATGATGATCTAAGATGGAGCACGGTTGCCTAAAAGATACCGATTCACTTTAGACTTGACGACACCCAGATCCTTCGAGGAACACCCACTCAGGCAGCGTATTTCACTGTCTAGTGGTCCGCACAATGAACGCGGAATTAATTCTTGCTGAATTAAGTGCTTGACAATGTGGTGCAAAGCTTGTTCTATGGAAGTCAGATAACTGATAGAATAAATAGATACTTTTTTTTTGTAAACACATACTTATAATACACTAGCGACCCGCCCCGGCTTCGCACGGGTGCAATGTAGATACCAATGTGGTGCATATGCATATAAACCTTCCTCTTGAATCACTCTGTATATTGATAGAAACCGCATTAAAATCCGTTGCGTAGTTTAAAAGATCTAAGCGTACAGACGGCGAAGCGATTTTGTTTTATACTAAGTATGTAGAGATACAGAACACATAGACCCAAAACAATCATTTGTTTATACCTCAAAATGCTCGTCCTGGATGGGAATCGAACCCACACCCTACGGCTCTTAAAGTAGATATACTACCAATTAGCCGACGTGGGTTGTCTTAAAAACTAGTGTAAAAGTTAGCGGCCTTATCGCTAAAAGCGAATTGCAATTGGTTGTTTTAGCCGTAGCAATCAATCCCAAATGTTACACGGTGGCTGAATTACAGCGAATAACGAGACGGTATACGTTGGAACTGGCTAAGAAGAACTACATTGGTGAGTATTCCCAGTCATCTTACTCTAGCTGACGTGTGTACCCAGAGTGAGTTCTAACTTCATTCCCATTCATAATATTTTTTTTATGTATAACATAATGACGAACGATTATATACGCTATAACTAATAGTGTGTTCCGGCAGCCTCACTTGTGAGCCAGTTCTATTCCAGGCTAGGTGTGCTTTACCATTTTCGACCACTATCACTTAACATCAAATGACCTGTTGTCAAACATTTGACTTGGTGGTAGATTTCCTTAGAAGGAGGTCGTCTAGGTAGGTACCAGATATTCTGCCGCCAAGCAGTAGTGTGTAAACATTACTGTGTTCCGGTTTGAAGGGTACTGCAGCTAGCGATATTACTGGGCTGTTGAGACTATTAATAACCATCGAAAGTCTCAAAGTAATAAGCGCCAAATCAGCGATGCCCTGGACTTTGTTTTATTACTCAAAGTTCTGTGTCAAATCGCTGCAATGGTCATGGTCACGTTATATCTTACCATCACGAGAGCGTCTCGTTCGTCTTTTTATTTTGTGTTGTCTATTGTCTGTGGTAATATTACAGGTGCGGGCATAGACGTGCCAGCGCCGGACGTCAACACATCAGGCCGCGAGATGTCTTGGATAGTCGATACATACATTAAAACTTTAGGTAAATAAGCAAGATGTATTCATTTCAAATCCTGTAAAAACAAAAGTAGCTGTCTCTTTGTTATCTGCACTTTTAGCTCATTTGCTGTTGGGCGTGGGTTCGATTCCCACCAAGACAAACATTTATGTGACGATACATATTTGTTCTATATCTGGATGTTCTGTGTAAGTATTTACAAAAAAAAAATATTAGCTTGTTCATGACCATTGCAGCGATACACAGAACTTTGAGTAACAAAACAAAGTTGAGGGCATCGCTGCTTTGGCGCTCATTACTTTGAGACTTTCGATAGTTAGTCGGCTGTTACTTAGCGAGCTGAAGTCGAAGATAGAAAAGCACTAGCCTAGAATTGAACTGGCTCTCAAGTGAAGCTGCCGGCATACACCGTTAAGTGCTTGGCAACAGATTTTCAAGTTGAGGGTGGTAGCTAGTCGGCCGAGTACTATAAAGTATCCTACAACAATGGTTTACTCACGATGTTTTCCTTCACCAGGAGCCTAAGCTCATTGCTGGAGTTTGAACCCACGCCCTTCGGCGTGTGAACCGACCGCGCTAACCACTGAGCTATCATCGCTACTAAAATAGTAAATCAAAATCAAAAAGTCATTTATTCAGTTTAGGACCTGGTAAGGCACTTATGTATTACAGGTGAAATGACCCATCCTTACTGCTTTTTGCACTTGTCCCAGTGTATGTATTGCACTTTCTAAACACACACGATGTCATTTTTCAATATTTCAATGTATTACGTGCTGCGTGCGGCGTCGTTGCGAGATGGGGCGCGACTAAGTTGACTCAAGCCAATTAACTTGGTTTTGTCTTGCCACGCACAGCAGATTAAAACGTATCTACCTCAGTTTATATAGTACATCATTGACTACAACCATATATTCCTGTCTTCCACGTAATGATGATGATGAATTTAATGATTCAGGGTACAATGACTTGAACGCAGCCGCGTGCGTGACGGGCAAGCCGATCAACGGGGGCGGCATCCACGGGCGCGTGGAGGCCACCGGCCGCAGCGTCTACATCACCGTCCGCACCTTCCTCGACGATGAGCACTGGGCCAGCCTCGCCAGACTCGAACCGGGACTCAAGGTACAAAAAACAAATATTTTATTGATAATGACACTAATGTTACAAGTCAATTACTCACTATTGTAGCGAGGATACTTAAATAGGTAATATTTTAGGACTTTTTCACATAGCGCTATCTAGCCCCAAATTGAGCATAGCTTGTACTATGGAAACCAGATAACTGATAGAACACCTTTATACCTTTCTTTTTTATATAATATATACTTATAATACATTACTTACGTGGTAAATGAGGTTTTTTTTTGTCAGGCTAAATGTTTGACCACATTTTACCTGATGTTAAGTGACGTTGTGGTCTAAGATGGTAAAGCACACCTAGCCTGGAATGGTACGGCAGATTTTCAACTTGAGCTTGGTAGCTTGTTTCTTGGTAGCTAGCCAGCCGAGTACTAGAAAGTACCCTACCACCACGCTATGGTTTCCTCACGATGTTTTCCTTCACCGGCAGCTCAAGCTCATTCTTGGGATTTGAACCCACGCCCTTCGGCATGCGAACCGACCGCGCTAACTACTGAGCTATCATCGCTACTAAAATCTCTTTATTTAATCGCTCTTCATCGTCATCTAGGTAGGCCTCCTAAGGACGTGTTGACTCCTGAAGCGCTTGGCCGAGAATATATAGCTAGGTACCTAGAACACTCAAAATGAACTTCCGCAAAGTAACGCTTGAATCAATCAACTACCTACCTGGACAACCTCCTGCTAAGGAGATCCACCATCAAGTAGACCAAGTAATATACATATGATCATACATGCCTGGTTTATACATAATTGCAGGATAAGACCGCCATAATCCAAGGGTTCGGGAACGTGGGCAGCTACTCGGGGGTTTACCTGCACCAGGACGGCGTCAAGATCATTGGCGTCGTCGAGTTCGACGTCTCTCTTGAAAATCCTGAGGGCATCAACCCTGTCGTTAGTCACGTCTTTTCGCTTGTCTAAAATATAATAAATATTATTTTCTTTATTACAAATAGGCTTGAGTTTGACTGCCATCACGTCTGATGTTGAAGCTTTTTAAATTAAACTATGTTTAAATTATTGCAGGAGCTGCAGAAGTACAAAAACAATAACAAGGGCAGCGTGAAAGGGTTCCCGGGAGCGCGGGAGGCCGACCGTGATAAGGTGATGTTCGCGCCGTGTGACATCCTCATCATGGCGGCCATGGAGAAATCCATCACCAGCGAGAACGCGCCCAAGCTCAACTGCAAGGTACCGAACTTACCTACCTCTTATTAACCTAGTTTGCCTGCCTCTTATTTACCTACTTTGCCTGCTTCTTATTTACTTACTTTGTCTACCTCTTACCTACTTTATCTATCTAGGAAGGAGTTAACCATTAGCACCAACCCTATATACCTTTATGTGCATAAACTAACAAATGATCCCAAACTAAATAAAGAGAACTTTGTCTGCCTCTGACATTTTTCTCTTATATATGTATATATATAATATTTTTTTCATGTTGTAGCTGGTAGGAGAAGGCGCGAACGGCCCCATTACGCCTGCCGGTGACGCTATCCTTCGCGAGAAGGGCGTCCTGGTGTTACCCGACCTGCTGGCCAACGCGGGTGGAGTCACTGTCTCGTACTTCGAGTTCCTCAAGAACCTGAACCACGTCAGCTTTGGGAAGCTCAGCATTAAGTTCTGGAGAGACTCCAATACTGCGCTATTGGGTAATTTAAAAGTTAAAGGGTTTTAACTTCCTTTTTTTTTCAAATAGCAACTCAAACGACAGCTGCATTTATACAAACTTGTGTTTTTATAAATGTAGTAGAATATATAAAATGTTTGTTGTGGGTGGGAATCGAACTCATACCCACTACAACACTACAGCTCTCAAAGCAGAACTACCAACTAAGCTATAAGGCAATGTTAACAATAATAACTGCCAAATAACCTTATTATATGTATATATACCAGAAACACTATTAAACGTATAGGTACCTACCTATAGGTAGGTATGTATACCTACATTTTGAGAATTCGAAAACGGCTTTAACGATTTCAATAAAATTTGTTATACGAGGGTTTTTGGAGGCGAAAAATTGATCTATACATGTATCATCTCTGAGAAAAAAACGCTTTTCCGAGTTTTCGGGTACATTTTACACTGAGCAAAACTCGGTCGTCCAGGTACTTACTGTAAATAAGGCGAACAAAAGACTATCCTAACGGTAAGAGACCACCGAGACATTCTATATGGTTACTTGGTGGTAGATCACCTTAGCAGGAGGCTATCTAGGTAGATACCACCGCAGTATCGAAATTCTGCCGCCAAACAGTCGTTTACGTAAATTTACAGGGCTGTTCAGACTAACCATAGAATGTCTCAAAGTAGTGAGCGAATAACCACGAGGTAATTAGCAGTATCTGTCTCCCAGACTCGGTGGAGAAGTCCTTGAAAGCTGCGAAGGTAGACGCCAAGGTGCAGCCGACACCGCTGTTCCAATCCATGATCACCGGCGCCAATGAGAAGCACATCGTGAACTCTGGACTCGAGTACTCTATGGCGATTGCCTGCAAGGTTCGACATAAGTAATGCCTAATAATAATAAACTTAAGCTTAGCAGGAGGTCGTCTATAGGTAAGTACCACCGCAGTACCAGATATTCTGCCGCCAAGCAGTAGTGTGTAAACATTACTGTGTTCCGGTTTGAAGGATACTGCAGCTAGCGAAATTACAGGGCTGTTGAAACTAACCATCGAATGTCTCAAAGTAATGAACGTCAAAGCAGCGGTGCCTTGGACACTGTTTTGTTACTCTAACTTCTGGTGTCGCTGCGATGGTCATGGACGTGCGTCATCTATTACCGTCGTTATAACTTTTACAAAAAAAAATATTATCACCTTTTCTCGATCGCGCACAAAATACTATTAAAAAAACAACTAAATACTAATTACGAATTGTTCGAGAAGTTGAAATCAAAAAAGATCGCAATTTCAACCCGGAAAATGAATTTAGGTTGTCAGCGTCGTGGAATTCGGTTGTAGGCGAGTGTAGGTTGTATCGCGGTATAGCTTCAGAACGGTCTGCTGGTACAGCAGTCGCTGGCAGATTCCTTTCAAACTGAGAGACTATGTTCCCCAGCGGTTTTGCTCTATCTGTGATCACTTTCAAATTTCGTGGTGTCTTCCTGGGCCAGCGCCTCGTTTGAGTTTTATAGGGTTAGTGTATTATCACGTATTTCCGTTTCCAGAACGTTATGGACGCGGCTAAATCCCACAACCTGGGTCTAGACTGCCGCACGGCTGCCTACATCACCGCTATAGAGAAGATATTTGTTACCTACGATGAACAAGGGCTCGCATTCTGATCGCATATTTCATTATATCAATACTGGTTTTTACCACGCCAATATTGCAAAATTTTCAAGGAAGCCACTTAGGAACATCCCAAAAGAGGATGTATTCACAATTATTACCAACTTTAACTATGGCCACAATTCAGAAATTATGAAAAAACAGCTGTTTAAAAAATCGTTGACGTTTGACCAAATGTATGGTTGATTTTTTGTTTGGTAAAAGTTGTTTGTGATGATTAGTACAATGACCCCATTTCTGCATCGTATACCCAATGCTTATAGCCCTATAGTTAAGAAAACCCGATATTTTTTTTTTTGAAGTTTGCAAGTGCAATACTATAATTAAAATAGTTTTACTGTCAAAATCAATTATATACACACTTATTTGGTATTGTATTTTATACTCTATGATTTATTATAAAAGTTTTAAAACTAAGCTGAAGTTACGTAGTAAAATTGTTATGAATAACATTGGAGAGAATGTAAATAAATATCGTAGGACATTTGACATACACGCCATCTAGCCCAGAACTAAGCAAAGCTTGTACTATGTGACCCAGATAGCTACTACATACTTATAATACATACAAAACATTCAGACACAGAACAAACATTTATGCTTCCCATATATCAAGTCAATAAAGAAAAAAAAAGACCTTTGGATTGAAAATAGACGATTTTGTAAACAAATTTTCATCTTTTCGCTGCTATGACCCGTATACATATAACACAAAAAAAAATGTGTGAAATTTTGTGCTCTTCAAGTTAATATTGAACGTTTTAAGCCGCTGAATAAGCGTCGAGGTATTATATTGAAAAAAATAAACAGATTTTAGCGCCTTTCATCCAAGATGGCGGCCCGAGAAATCGCTTTTTGTGAAATTGTGACCTCGCTCACAATTTTTATTCATCAGAGTACAAACCTAAACGATATATTTAAAAATTGTTACTACACTACCCTTTGCAGGGTAAAAATCCTCACTGACTGGACTAATATGTTTGCCTGGGTAGGAATCGAAACCACGCTCTTCAGCTCTTGAAGCAGATACACTAATAAGCTAACAGGGCAGTCAAAACTATATAATATCGATCCAAACAAATTTATATTTATAACTAAATTCAAGTCTCGAAGGAAAAAGCGACGATGCCCTGGAATTATCTTTGAACTCAAAGTTCCGGGTACAGCTACAAAGGTCAACATTATTTATATTTTATTTGTGTGTAATGTAAATAAATTATAGCCTTTTTGTAATAAATGTTTATTTACAACCAAAATAACATTTGTGTGGAATGATAATATCAAAATATAATTTGTTATATTAACACATGATTTTTAGTTCTACGATTAAACCAACAAGAGAGAACGAGAGATTAGATTGTTTTCTCTCTTTTGTTCTTGTTGGTCCTTCGTAATCATTTATTTTTAAACACATTTGGTCTAAGGCAACAGACATAACTACAGCTAGCACGATGCTAGGATATACTTCTTTCATAGCATAAGTCACACTCCATATTATTATAGTATCAAAGTTCTTCTGTTGTTTTATGTTTAAACTAGCTGTGCCCCGCGGTTTCACCCGCGCTAGACGCCTACGTCATAGTAGCTTTATGTATGCAAAGTCCCAGCCCGATCGGTTTAAAATTGATAAAGTTTCATACAAACTTTCATCCCCTATTTTATCCTCTTGGGGGTAGAATTAATCAAAATCCTTTCTTAGCGGATGCCTACGTCATAACACTTGCCTGCATACCAAATTTCAGCCCGATCCGTCCAGTGGTTTGGGCTGTGCGTTGATAGATCACTATGTCAGTCAGTCAGTCACCTTTGAGTTATATATATTTAGATTTCGTTACATGCGAAAGCTCATTTTTCAGATACATAGAATTAGTTTCCACATCGGAAAATTCACACATCTAGTTGGAAACAGGGTGAAACCGCGGAAGGCTATTAGTATGATATGAAACTGGCAAAAAATCTTAAGTAGGTACATAAATCAATTAAATAGTCAACATTTTCTAACATACTCTTCTGACAAGCTTAATTTAAAAAAAAAAACACGAATACCCACAATTTTTTTTTTTTTTAATAAATTTATATCCTGTCGGTGCTAAGCTAGGCTACGCACTGACTTCAAACAGATCACTAGGTACCTAGAAGGTATAATAATACTTTGTAAAGTAAGTTTATTTTTAGCTTTTTAGTGCTGATATTTTTTTCTTGAAGTCTGTTTTACTTTTTTAAAGTTTGTTTATTTTATTTTTTTTAGTTAATTTATGTTCATGCCAAGAAACACTTGAGCAGTATGAGTTTAGCTAGACTCGCTAAGATTCAAAAACGTCTTGCCGAAGACAATTACATCGTCAACGTCAACAAAAATTTTCATAAAAAAATGATCATAAAATGACAACAACTGGGCCAAACTATGTAAAAAATTTATGGGACCAAATGGCAACTATTCCGCATCACACTAAAGAAGAATCACATAAATCGGATAATAAATCTCAGCGTAATCTGTGTACATACATTAAAAAAAAACAATCTAGTTGAGAACCTCCTTCTTTTTGAAGTCGGTTAAAAAAAAGGTTTTTTGGGCAGTCGTGTAAAAAACAAGAACTATTGTAGGTAGCTACGTCCTGGCGTGTTCTCTGTTCGCTTTGAACCAAGCCACCGTGTCTCGTATCGCCTCGTCGAAGGGCGTGAACTCGAATTCCTTGTACAGGGCTCGCAGTCTGGCGTTGGAGGCGGTCTTCTTGTACTGGCCGTCTGCCTTGGTGGTGTCGTATACTATTTCGCCCGTGTACCCGTGGGCCTTCTTTATTGCTTCTGCCACGTAACTGATGGGGACTTCGTCTTTTTCGTCCACTGAAAGAAAATTGTGTATTGTATATATTATAATTTACAGTATCGAACTTGTAACTTTGGCGTTTTTTTTTAAATGTTTTCTTGGCTAGGTGTTTGACCACAGCTCACCTGATGTTAAGTGACGGTGTGGTCGAAGATAGTAGATAACCTGGAATGGTACTGGCTCTCAAGTGAGGCTGCCGGTACACACCGTTAGATGCTTGGCGGCAGATTTTCAACTTGAGGGTGGTAGCTAGCCAGTCGATATTCGGAAGTGGCCTACCACCACGCTATGGTTTCCTCACGATGTTTTTCCTTCACCGGCATCTCAAGCTCATTGTTGGGGTTTGAACCCATGCCCTTCGGCATGCGAACCGACCACTAACCACTGAGCTACCATCGCTACAAAATCGTTATCTATGCTGTATAAATTATAAGTATGTATTTACAAAAAAAAAAAGTATTAAGTATTCTGTCAGCTGTCTGATTCTCATAGTACCAGGTTTGCTTAGTTTGCGACTAGATGGCGCTGTGTGAAAATGTCTTTCAATATTTTATTTATTTATTTATCAATCAAATATATGTATTTGTAACGCTCTATGCGACACGTCACGCATTTTTTTAACGTTATGGCCCTATCTTCGTAAACTGTCCCACAGCAGGATGCTTGTCTCGTCTCATTGTGAGAAGGGTAAGGCCATAGTCCACCACGCTGGCCAAGTGCGAGTTGGCAGACTTCACAAATCTTTAAAATTGATCTTCAAACTTTAGAATTAGGTTCAGAGAGAAATGAGAAACGAAAGCCAAACGATCTTGCAAGATGGCTGCCGAATCTTAACCGTGCTAAAATCTACCACCAAATAAAACACAAGTAAAAGTTTATAATTCTGTATATATGTTAGGTACGAATAAAAATGTGGAATTGAGATGCAACTTACAATACACATAGGGAATGTCCATCATATAGGAATGGCGGTTTGGTTCCATTTGTTAACCGCCTGGTAATATTTATTGTCTGTTTGGAATGAATGGACTTACCTGAGAGAATGATGGGTTCGACGCTGTTGTAGTTCCGCAGGACCCACACGAACAACTTCGCCAGGTCCAGCGAGTAGATGAACTGTCTGAGCGGCTTGCCGCTGCCCATAACCGTGAACGTGGAAGAACCTGGAATGGGACAATGATTTTCACAAAAAATCTCACATATTCCTACACGACTACTAAGAAGGAATGTAATGTCGTGTATGTGTTTCTTTATTCCACCATAACTTTTAAATACCTGATCGGAGTGTAAACGTTACTGCAGCTTGCTAATTTATATGACAAATTAAACTAACCATTTTCTTATGCTAAGACCACAGCTCACCTAATGTTAAGTGACGGTGGGTCGAAGTCACACCTAGCTTAGAATGGAACTGGCTCTCAAGCGAGGCTGCCAGAACACACCGTTAGGTGCTTGGCGGTTTTTCAACTTGAGGTTATTTATTTATTTATTTAATTATTGAGATATAAACGACTATTCAAATTTTCATTTTTAAAAACTTTCGAAGTCAAAATAAATTAGGTTTATAAATGTCAAAAAGGTTATACAAATGTCAAAACAAATTACATTTCAAGAGCAAATTGTCAAATAAAAACATTTTGATGTCATAATCAGTCATCTAAAATCTAAACGTCAAAGTCGTTATCGGCTTTTTTGCCCGTCCCATTGGTCAATTAAATTCTCAGAATATGTCAAGAAAGTGGTCATGGTTATTTGCAAGTTGTCATAAAATATGGCAAATTCAGGGTTATAGTTTTTTTTTTATGGTTTGTTTTTTTGTAAATAGGTATTATCAAAATATTTTTTAGTAAGATATTATTATACTAATCAATACCAAAGCAAAACCCAGTTACTTTTTTATTATATCATGTTTACGCCAGAGTCGTAAGTATTAAAGTAATGATACTGTGTAAGATATAAGAACCTCTCCGCATGTCGTCGTCCATTCTGCGCACGAGCGCGGGTATGACGTGGCTCGCTTGCAGCTCGAAGTTGTCGTGGGGCCCGAACACGTTGCACGGGATCACCGACGTGAACAGACACTTGTGGCTTTCGCTGTACCCCCTACAACCACAACATAAGCCTTACACGGAGATTTTATTATCTAATTTTGTAGCGATGATAGCTCAGTGGTTAGCGCGGTCGGTTCGCATGCCGAAGGATGTGGGTTCAAACCCCAACAATGAGCGTGAGCTGCCGGTGAAGGAAAAACATCGTAAGGAAACCATAGCGTGGTGGTAGGGTACTTTCTAGTACTCGACTGGCTAGCTACCACCCTCAAGTTGAAAATCTGCCGCTAAGCATCGAACGGTGTAATCCGGCAGCCTCACTTGAGAGCCAGTACCATTCCATGCTAGGTGTTCTTTACTATCTTCGACGACATGGTCACTTAACATCAACTGAGTTGTGGTCAAACATTCAACCTATCAGCAATAAAAATATAGTTATTATCGCTAAATAACTGACGTACCGACTGAAAGCAGTTTTGAACTTTAGTACTATGTCTATAATCTCCCGCCAAGCAACTAACAGCATCTTCCGGCAGCCTCACTTGAGAGCCAGTTCTATTCCTGGCTAGGTGTGTTAAGCATCGACCACACCGCCACTTAATATCAGGTGAGCTGTGGTCAAACATTTTGTCTGTCAACCATGAAAAAAAAACGTATTGGTAAGTTACTCATATTGGTATGGTTTTCGCATACTTTCAAACTACAAACGATTTAAAGAAAGAGTCCCACGATTATTTTTCTTCGCGTTTGTGGCGAATTTTAAAAAACGTCTTCAAAAGCTATCATCATCAGCCATCATTTAAGACGTCCACTGCTCCATAGGCCTCCACCTGGGGGGGCTTTGCCAATACTCGCCACGCTTGGCAAGCGGGTTGGCGAGCGCAGTTAGGAGTGATTGTTCAAGGAAGACGCTGCTGCCCATCTTCCGTATTGCATCCTTTAGCCGACTCTTACGGCAACCACGGGTAGAGAGGGTGGGGTACTATTTTTACGCCGGCACCATCACGGCAACAAAAGCTATAAATTAAGTAATTGAATTGAATCTAGCTTAAAAATAAACTGAATACCTGTTAAGGACGTCGATCATTCGCTTCGCGTAGCTGTATCCGAAGTTGGATGTATGCGGTGGACCGTTATGAACCTGGAAATTTAGTTTTAATTACATTGCTTGATTATTATTATAATAATAATAATCTTTATATACTATAGTGCGCGTGTACATTAAATTAACAGTGGCCTAAGTAATAGCTTGAATCCTAGGAAACCATCTACAAGTTAAAAATCTAGAATTAACTCATTAACCATTGTCTATAAACGACAAAAGCATCAAACGACTATTAATGTTTACAGTTAAAAAGGTTAGTCTAAATTAAATGATAATAATGGATACAATATCAAATTCAGACTGAGTATAATTTGATTGCATACAAATATGTGGAGGTTTGTTGAGGGCTACGTAATACTACATAATAAAAATGGATGTAAATGTGTGTGTGTTTAACGTAGAGAATACTGGAGCCTTAATTTAAGTAGTATTAAGTGATTATTTTTAGTATTTTCTCGGTGTAGTGGCAAAGTATGTAAAATATCTATAAGTAGAACATCTTCGCGATAAATAGGCGACACAAGTGGGAATAGGAGGTGCGGTGGACAGTGGCAGAGGATGCTTGCTGGCGATCACTACGTGAGTGCCGGCCGAGCGGTCTGGGTTAGCACATAAATGTCATTGTGTTCTGTTGGTAGATGTTCATGTTAAAGTTTAATAGGTTAGTGACTTTTTAACAAAAAGTCACAGAAGTTTACGTGCGTGTATGTGATGTTAGCGAAGCTACGAATAAACACATGACAGCAGCTATGAATTGAGATGTAGCCGACATCATATGCTTCCTCTCTGTGAGAGACGCAAGATGGCGGATATTGTGTTACTATCTAAAATCGCTCTATGTCAAATTGATTCTCCTTATTTCCTTTCTTTAATAAACTTGAAAGTCCCTACGAAGTCTGTAAGACGTCTTGCAGGATATCACATTCCTCTTTGTTCTACAAATTACAGGCGGAACTATTTCTTTATAAGATCAGCAAACTACATTAACAATTTAGACTATTTCCCTGATTTTGATATTTTTAATACTCCCATACATAAACTAAAAACTACATCGCGGTTTGAACTTTTTCTTATTTATAATTATTGTTATTTCTAAACTCTAGTTGTCTAGTTCCCACAAGGTGTGAAATAGCCGTAACAAGTGTAAAACAATCATAAAGTGTAACAAATGTAAAATAGACGTTCATAAGTGGAAATATGTACCTAAATGGTGAATAGTTATCTCTGATGTTAATTTATTTAGTCATAAACACTATGTTTCCCTAAGAAAATAAAATAAAAAAGATCGATCGAAGATTTGTTCGTAGATGCGATGTCGACATCCCGCGCGGCTCGCGCTAAACCTGCGTGAATCAACGCTAGCAGGGAAGATGTTCTACTTCTCGGGGCCGCGCGCACAAATACTATTATATACTTTATTACCGTTCGAAGAGCAGCTTTGAAAAGATCGTAGTGAAAACTAGTTTTTGGACAATTTCAGAGTTAAAGTATAGTAAAAGTTGTTCATAATGCTTTCGACCCTTTTTATAAGTATAGTCAGACCACTCATAAACGAAGATATTTTGGCTGCTTACCATGGTCTCGTCGATGGGGTAGGTGGTTTTGTCCGGGAAGATGCATGTGGAGAGACACGACACGACTTTCTTCACCTTGTACTTGTGGCTAGCTTGGAGCACATTGTCGTTTATCGCCATATTCTCTCGCTGGAAATCACATAACTTTTTACACTAGGTTTGAAGAATGCGTCTATCTCATTTTCGCTCGATGGAGACTCTATTGGAGAATCTGCTATGAAATATGTATTAAAAAAGTAGTTATAATTTATTTTATTTATCAATAGTTTCTAGGCCAGTTTACTCTTTAATTTTAGTATACTTATTTAGAATATCTGCTTAAAGAGCAGTAGGGCGTGGGTTCGATTCCCAACAAGACAAACATTTATATGACGATAAATATTTGTTCTTTCCGGGTGATCTGTAGGTACCTATTATAAGTATGTATTTTTAAAAAAGTTGCTTTGCCACTCAATACTTTGAGAGATTCTATGGTTAGTCTCAATAGTCAAGTAGTAGCTGCAATACCCTTCAAGCCAAAAGATAATTATGTTTACAGACTACTGCTTGGCTGCAGAATATCTGATATTGCGGTGGTACCTACCTCCCGCTAGTTATACCTACATATCTATAAATGTTAAAAATATAATTTAACATCCTAATTGATAAGAAATATTACAGCGATTATAATCACGTCAACTTGCAAATATAAAACAGTACTCAGATTTAATTTAGTATCGGCGATATTACAAGAAGGAAGAAACTGATTTTAATCTAAGCCCAAATTCGTGATAACAATCTTATTTTATACAATGGTCTGAATAGGAAAGACATGCCCTTTCGAATATCTGCATCCCGCTTGACAGCACAAGTTTATTTAAAATAATTATCGGCATATGTCTATGAATATCCACAGCAGCATCAGTAGGATTATAACAGATTTTGTTTGAGTATAGATCCCAAGTCAATTGCATTGAATCCTAAGAAGTTTAATCTTATCTGTACTGGTCATTAATAAATAAGTTGTGCAATTTAAATTACACTGGAGAGTTATACTTCTGCAATCCAGTGTCTGTATCATTGAGGTTGTTTCATTTGCCCTATCCTTACAAAGTAACATACAAGTCAATGATTTCATATCTACAATTAATTATTACTTTAACACATAGCTAAATTGTTAATTGATAAGAATCATTCTTTAAAACTGTCATGATAAAAGTGTAGATAAGTATTAATATTAAAAATGTAGATAACTTTTACTGTACCATATTACATACTAGCATTGGTAGTTTGATAGTTTAACACCTAAAGGTGCCTCTGCTCATAGAAACAGGCCATACTTTAATCATAAATGTACTAGCACAACTCACACACCCTCACAAATTTTGCTTTCATAATAATAGTATGATTTTTTACATCTAATAAGTAGCGATGATAGCTCATTGGTTAGCGCGGTCGGTTCGCATGCCGAAGGGCGTGGGGTTCAAACCCCAACAATGAGCTTGAGCTTGAGGTGAAGGAAAACATTGTGAGGAAACCATAGCGTGGTGGTAGGGTACTTTCTAGTACTCGGATGGCTAGCTACCACCCTCAAGTTGAAAATCTGCCACCAAGCATCTAACGGTGTGTTCCAGCAGCCTCACTTGAGAGCCAGTTCCATTCCAGGCTATGTGTGTTTACCATCTTCGACCACACCATCACTTAACATCAGGTGAGCTGCGGTCAAAAACCTAGCATGTCAGCCATAAAAAAATAAGTAGAACAATAGTAAGAATTATGCACTACAAAAAATAACCTTACAAAGAAGTCCAAATTATTAGCCATATTGTGAAACAGGCCTCCGACTTTGGCAGCTAAGTGGACCACATGAGTGGGTTTGTGGAGCTCAAACAAGGCTTCTGTTTGAGCTCTATCTCTGAAACAGAAAAGTTTTCCAAATGGTCACTTAGGCCTTGTAATGTGTTTCAAATAAACACTTTTTACGATAAAAAGGTGGCCAAGCAGAGTAGTTTACATGACATTTATTGACTTATGGATTTGATTAGACCAGGGTTGCAACACTTACTTATTACAAGTATGCATTTTGATAAAATTAGTGTAATGACAATGTTAGATGACATTGGAAGAGACAATAACTCTGTCCTTCCTTATTATAACCAACAGATTAATAGGATAGTTGTTTACAGGAACTTTTTGATAGAGTGTGCTCTATTATCTAGAAATATACCAATAGAAACAGAACATTTACAGACTACCCTATTAGCTCCTTTGGTATTATTGAACCCACACCCAACAACTCTTGAAGCAGAGACAGCTACAAGAGGTTTATGGTGTGGTTTGATTCCCACCCAGGACAAGCACTTGTATGACAAGCCTAGATGTTTTCTCTGAGTTTGGGTATTCTGTATGTATTTTACAAAAATAGTACATAATTATATACAGTATAGGTATAAGTATTGTATCAGTTATCAGGTTTCTATACTTGCTTAGTTCGTTATAGTGCTGTTTATTATTGTATAATTACAAATAGGCATGCATTACTTGGCTTGACCACCATCTTAATGATGTTAAGCGAAGATGACATAACTTGAGAATAGCTAAACCGGTTTAGCTGATTTTATTGTCATAGGTCTTCAAATTAGTTTTATGTATATTTGTGATGTGCAGCAAATAATAATGGTACTCAAGAGAGATGTGAAGGCATAGCCTGAGCTCTGCCACACAGGCACAGTATACCGGGTATGCAGCAGCACCCCTGCCGGGCCATAATGGAGGCTGAAACTAACTGTGTAGTGCTGTCATTTTTCAATTCCTATATACATATGTATTTTAATATTGAAATGTGATAAAAAAAATATTGTCATGTTAGACCCTCAATATAATAAATAAGACAGGTATACAACGTTTAGTTTAAATATTGATATTACTATGAATGAATTGATAAATCCTCACCTCAAATCACAATCTTTAGATCCACAAAATATCCAAGTTTCTAGACCAACTTCTTGTTGGAGTTCCGACTCCACAACAGTCTTGATGGCTTGCCCGACGAGGCCAGACCCGCCGGTCACCAGAATTATACATTTTTCTCCACTCATTGGAATGACCTGAAGGATTATTTCACAGTATATTGTAAATACTTACTAGGTTTATTCCATTCCAATTATTTCGCAAAATACCTCGCCTTAAGAATGCTGTATTAACTACTGACTAAAATACATTTAAAACAAAATTGTAAACTTATTTACATACATCTAATTAATTTAACTTTTATCAGCTTATCTTATCAGTACAGATAACTTAACTATGTACAGTTTTCTGTTTTCCTTTTCTTTGCAATTTCTTTCAGCAGGTCAGGTCAGGTCAAATGACAATATCTATCTTGTCTTTTATGTACTTTTGGCATCCGACTTTGTGCATTCTGCCAGTGTCAAAACTTATAATTTATATTTTTAATATTACAAGATAAAAATCAACTAAAATAAGTCTCAGTTATAGCGAAAATTATATTAAATAAATTTTAAACAAATCTAATGTATAATTAAGATCACACCTCTTGTGTAATAAAGTATTGACTTTACTAAAAGCTTCAACGGAGTTCCGAGACATACACAAAAATTAATGTTTCAGAATATTTTGTCACTTGCTCTTACTCATGGTTATAATGCGGCACTTAGGAATCAAATGTTAACATTTATAATGGAACACATCAGCAACTACATATTGGAAAAACATATACCTATTGAAAAATGATATAAGTTAGCGACATGATTTTACGCGTTCCCGCCGAAACACTGAGAGAGTTGTTATGAATTTATTGCAAAACTTCTCGATTTTGTTTATTATTATACATCAATCGATTATAAAAAAATAAATTACATGTAATTTAAAAAAAAGTCGTAAATCAGATGACTTCTTAGCAAAAAAATAAATAACTTTCTAGTAATAGTTTAAACCCGGAAAAATTGTGTCACTGTATTGTAGAATATTTCGAAAACTTTAATATTCTCCAAATTTTATGTTTTTAAAGAGTTTATTTTGAAAAACCAATCGTTAAGTACGAAACTATACGCAAAAGTGATACACTGTGGGTAAACAAGTTTTTGCGTATAGTTTTTTAAATTGCGTACAGAATAAACTTTTACAACTAATATTTCAAAGTAATGAGTACTGAAGAGCGATGCCCTGAACTTTGTTTTGATGCCCAAAGTTCTGGGTACCGGTGTAATGGTCATGGCGTAATCTCTTACCATCAATAATATCCCTCTCGTCTCATTACTTAAAACTTACATAACTTTAAAAAGCTGTATCATGACTTACGTTATGTGATTTTGCCAAATACTTATTAATTTTTATATTAAACACTTAAAAATATAATACACTATTTGACACTAAAAGAAAGCACGAAATGCAACGTCAAATATGAAATAAAGGATTACTTTGTACATACAGGAATACCGCAAATAAATAAAAAATAACTAATAAATAACGACAGAGATCTAGAAATTATTCTTTTTATATAATATCATCATAACTCGATATTAGTACTATTAAACATTTATTTTTAAATCTATATCTATATTATTATTTTTTAACTTCTATCATGTAGTTTGGTTAGTTAGTTAGTCAAATGGCGCTGTGCGTAATATACTGCGATATGATTCAATATTCATTAAAAAAAAACTTAATATCCACAACAACATCAACAAAACAAGAATTAACGAAGTGTAACATGCGCATGCGCACACACGCACAAAGGAATCGAGAGAAATAGCCTAAGGGCTTAACAGCGTCACTCTGTCATGTTCAGCAATAAATGTTTCATATCAATAGAGATCTCATTAGAATAATTAAAAATCGGAAGCAAGAAAGTTCGTGCAAGAATTAAGGCACCCGCCGCTTAAAGGAGAAAAGGAGAGATATTCTTCGAGTCAAAATGGTTTTTGATCCAGCCAGTATCCTTGGCCGTTCAACGCGGATAGTGTTTTCGAGGCATTGAATGGAATTCCTGTTCACGGGGGAGTAGGACTTAATTATCATTATATGTTATTATATTACTATATAATTTAAATAAAAAAAGTTTTAGAATAATCGATTAGAATCCCTCCCATCCCTCACAAAACTTTACTTCTTGTCAAATTGTCAATATATATCGAACTTTCAATGTCATAATAATAATTGTTGTTGTCACCATAGACCATAGACTATGTATTGTTTTCTTAGATTAGACTTATTAAAATTGATGTAATAGCAAAATGCGCCTTATTAGATGGCTACGTTCTCGAGTTAAATGTGAGTCAGTATTATTACAATTAGGATTCAGAGATGAAATTACATTCAAGAAGCGATTTTGAAGTTGCGTTAATGATAAATTTTGTTAATTTTTTTTTTATGATTGACAATCTAGTTGTTTGACAACAGCTTACCTGATGCTTAGTGACGGTGTGGTTGAAGATGGTAAAACACTGTCATCTAGCCTGGAATAGAACTGAAACATATGAATGAATGAAACATATTAGAATTATAATGGCGGCACCACACAATCGTCCAACAGTCCAACACTCGAACATGACTCGAGGCTGTCACTCACGATCGATCAAAACAGACCATCCACACATATCAATATGCACCTTCTAACCTCATTCACTATAGGGGTCTGTTCGTGTGAGTTTACCAACTCCTTTGATCTGTGTACGATTTACCGCCATCGGAGAGATCGCGCGCTAACACGATCCAACATCGTCAAACATGCACGAACTACTTCTCCACACTTGGAAGGCTGGACGAACAGTTCGACTGTTGGATGATTGTGTGGTGATTGTAAGACCCAACGAATATTTAAATAATTGCAACATGTTGCAATTTTTTGATACTGTGATCGTTTAAACTCTTTTGAAGTGGTGCTATAAGTTTTAATTTTTTTATTTATTTATGGTAGCTCATAATCTTATTAATTATGTACGATAACTGAAAGTTGATAAGCACTCAACCGTCCATGGTTACTGTGTTAACCAGTTTGAAATTCCGGTCTTACGTCCATGGTTAACACAGTAACCAATCGCTCTCGTTTCAAATAATTCTGAAAAGTAACACCTAGCGAAATACTTTTGAATTAAATCACAATATATATCGATAGTCTATGAAATAGTTTACTAGAAAATACAAAGATGTCATTGTCGAAGTAATTTATTAAAGAGAGTAAATTTTTCAAAACTCAGTTTGTTGGTATATGCGCGTGCAAATTTTGGTTTGGCAAATATGTCGTTAGTTTTTAAAATATATTATGTATTTTAACAATTGTATTATATTTAAATTATGTTGAGGATCTTTACTGTAGGATTAAGTTAATTTATCAGTGTTTGAAGTGGTATATAATTAACGAGATCAACCTTAAAATGGTGCGCGCTCGGAAACGATAGTTGGTTAGCGCTTTTTTGTCAATTTTTTGTGATAATTGCTTTATTCTAGTAAAAATTTGGTAAAATATTAAATAATGTTTCATAAATATTGTCCTGATTTACTTTTCGAATCGTATTATTAAAAGATTTACAAAAAAATTAAGGAAATATCGACGCGTTCCACAGACTTTTCTTCCGTACGACTTCAATATCACACCAACAGAATGTGATGACTATGTCTAAAGATTTGATCAATTTACTTCTTTTAAGTAAATAAAACATAAACATCATAGTACCATTAGAAATGTAGAATCCTCTTCTTTACATTTTATCAAGCACATTTAAAAAATAAGGTTTAATTAATAACATTATTCTATAAATAAAAAAAATATTACGTGTTTTTTATCAAATCCGCATGTTTTACTCAGTTTTTAAGGCTTAAGATTAAAATCCAAGAGTAATTTTAATATAAAGCTTGAATCTGCGTTTTTTGTAGAGTTTTACATATTTTTTTAAATTCTGTAGCTACTATAGTTTAGCCATAATCACGGGTTTTGTTGACAAGGTTATGCATAGCAGGCAATGGCGCTCGCGCGCGAAAACGCTGGACGTATGACGGTAAAGTCGATTTAGAGGTCGATTATTTATTATTTATTATTATTTGGTATTATTATTTATTTTTTATTTGGTAACAACCATGTGATAAATGGTGATATCTTGGTCATTGTTATTTCATTCATCCTCTAAACAAGAAAAGAACAAAGTCACGAAACTAATGCACATAACAGTTGTTAGAGCGTTTTAATTCACGGTTAATTAATTTATCATAAGAACGTCGAGTTGGGAGATTTTGTAGTTCTCATATTTCATACAAGATTTCTATGCGCGGGGTATTCTATATTCAAAATTCGTCGATGACTCATTAAGTGCTGCATTTAAAAAATAAAAGGCGTCTTGTCTATGCCGGAATTCTAGCGAACGATTGGCCAATCCGCCGGCAGTTTCATTTCTCGCTCCGAAAACGCCAAAAAATACGCTTTCAAACCAAAATGGAGGATTTGTCGGTCGAGGTGTACGGTGAAAATGGTGCTTATTATAAGGTTTGTAAATTGTGAAGTACACTGAAATATTGTTCAGAAGAAGTTAATATTACTAGTGTAATGGAGGATCATTTAATTCCAACCCTCAGTGCCCAGTTATAGGTCATACTTGCAAAAATATTTTTCCGGGAAGATCATCACGGCTGGAATGGACGCCATGTCCGTCTGACAGGGCGTGATTTTTCCATGTGTTGTAATAATTATGCGCTTTCTATATATTTAGCAGCGATCACGTTGAAAAGAAACTGGAGCGATACGCGTCATTTTCTTATAATTGCGCTCTTCTATGTATATGACCTAAATAATTTATTTCTAGCGCATCTGTAAATTTGCCGAGTATTGGGAATGTTCTAAAAATTTCTTTATTTTTAGGCCATTGTCACCGACGTGCTCGACACCGAGGTTCTGGTAACCTTTGAAAATGAGTAAGTAACGTGTCTAAACTGGCGAATTGCATGTGGGTACTAGCAGGGGCCTATTTATTTACATTGTGTACACGTCCGTGTTGTAGCTGGCAGCCCGAGTCCAAGTTTCCATTCTCGCAAGTGTTCCTCCCACCCAAAGACACCGGCAAGCACACAGAGTTCGTGGAGAACCAAGAAGTTGAGGTTTTCGCGAGATCCAATGAAAAGGAAGCATGTGGGTGGTGGACTGCGAATATCAAGGTATTGAATTACAAAACATTAGTTCATATCAATGGTCGACGATATAATTTTTGCCAACATTGACATTACAATCTTGCTTTTTTCAATTTTATTCACACTATGCTGGAAAAGCTAACAGCTAGTGTCAATGAATATAAATACCTGACATTAAAATTAATCATTTTAATTTCAACTACATAGTACTAAACTACATATTATAATAAATTGGTAATGATATTCTAATAAATAGATTTTTGCAAGGTAAATTTAGAAGGTGGCCATTAAATGCATTCTGATCTGAAATAAATAGATCTATCATATCCACCGCTTATTTATATTTTTAACAAAAAAATATTAAGCTCTAATTAATTTCTGTTTCTTTAAATGTTATTGACTAATTTATTGTAATTAATTTGTATGACAAATCGAGATAATCCTTCACAGTGACTTTTAAAAAAAAACTTCTTATCTAAATTATGAATATGTTTACAGATGTGTTTTTATTTTTATTTATTCCACAGAAGGTTTATTAATTTTGTGTTAGCATAAAAGTTAGGGTTAGTTAGGGTGTGTGTAATAGATTAGTAAGATGCCATTCAGTATTAATAAGTGATTTAATTTATATGAGTAGGTATACATTGATACAAATAGATAAATAAATTTACCAAATTAGAGATTAGTTGATTTTTATTCAAAACATTATGTAGATTTGATGATTGGAGAAACATCAATGAAATTACTCTCAGATATCTTAATGCTGATCAATATTTTTTATTTATGATTTTAGTTAAATTTTTCATCCTTTATGCTTTTTGTGTTTCTTAGCACTACTTTTGCATGAAAGTAAACTAAAAGTAAAACAACACATCTGATAAACTTCACACACTATCATTCCTGATTGATCAATTTTCTGTATTGGGGATCTCATTGAATGTCCACAAGACAATATAACATAGTTATATTTATGTATAACATAGAAAAATATTCGATTAAATTTGATGAAACCAGTTTCCAAACCTAATAACTGCATCTGCTTATTAATGATAGACATGATGTTAATGTACACAAACTGGTTTGAATTGAAATGTGTATTTAATTGCATATTCGAAAAGTAATTCACAAAATGTTAGATTTAATTTTATTTAGTTTACTTCTATAGTTACAATTTGTGAGAAACATAAGACATGTGGCTATAAAAGTATCAATCGATTTTAAAATCTATCTACTTAATGAATTTATTTAATTTTTGGTTCCTGAGACCAGGGAGAGCTATGGCTGAGAGGTAGTAGTGTGGTATTTATGTGTCCTTATGTTTGTGACATAGTATATAGAGTCCCTGGTGTAAAAAAAATGAGGACACTGTCTAAATTGAGATTTTATCGTGAAAATGACACTACACACTTCAACATAAGTTATGTTCTATAACTAAAGCTGGCAACACTGTACAAACAACATAAATAATTCAGGGGAATTTCCTACAAATTTGAATTGATTTTAACTGAGTAGCCATAAATGTAGTTCTGTTGCAACCATTTATATTTATATCTTAACAGTTTGCTTGGTGGTCAGGGTCCGAGGGCTCCCCTGAGCTTGAGGGCCCTGGTTCACAGCACCATCTAGCCCCTTAGTAGCTATGCCATTGGTCTAGATTAGAGTAACTAACAGTATTCTTGTATCTTTTATTTTTGTAAAAACATTTATTATATATACAGAATACCCAGACAGACATCTATGTTTTTCCTGAGTGGGAATCAAACCCACACCCTACAGTTGCTGAAGCAGATACAATAACAAATAAGTGAACATGGTAGTTAAGTCAAATATTAGAAGTGCAACTTGGTAAAGTTATGTGTCAAAATGGTATCATTAAATGTATCCATTTTATGGACTCATTTAATCATGAGTAAAAGAAATTATAATTTGTTCTTAAAAAAGAACCACACCAGTTTTGGCAGTTAATCAGCTAATGGATGCTGCATACTAAATAGCAGATACTAACGGAAAATGCTTTTCTTTTTGCTTCAATGCTTAAATCATAAAGCTTTTCAATGCAAGAAACATTTTTTTTGTAGCAATTATAGCTCAGTGGTTAATAACGCGGATGGTTCACATGCTGAAGGAGGCGGGTTCAAACTCTTAACAATGAGCTTGAACTGCCGGTGAAAAAAACGTGACGAAACCATAGCATGGCAGTAGGGTAGTTAGTTCTCGGCTGGCTAGCTGCCACATCAGTGATCAATCTTGCTAAATTAGTGTGAGATTTTTAATTATGTTATGTATGTATATCACTGGAGCTTTGTGTGTCATCGAGGCTCAGCGATAAACATTTGTGTTCAAATTGTGTATGTTTAAAAAGTTAGATTTCTGTAGTCTCATACTTAGTCTTTCATAAATTATCTTGATTTGCTGAGATTGTAATCTCTAGTATGGAACAACATATTTCTAAGAATGATGGATGACTCCATTAGTTAAACAACAGACGTTTTCTCTTTCGCCTTTTCTTTGCATCTATTAATTTTCTGGTTACTTCATATAGTTCAAAATAAACAAAGAAAAAACATTTGACACAATACAAACAGATGAATAAAAACTTCTCGGCATACTTTAGTATAGTTTCTACTCTCAAAACGATTTCAGTACACAAACATACTGGCGAAACAACTATAAAATGCTCTTATTGGTGCACCAGTGTTTCCCGCAATGGGGAATTGCCCGTATGGGGTCACTGAGATATCTGTGATAAATACTCACACTTTACTGCCCTAGCTGATCTCAAGATTTTAAATGTCAAGCTAAAAGAATGTAAAAGGAATACTCATACAAATCTATAAATAAGGTAAATAATGAAGGCGAAATCCGCAATAATACATACATCTGCATTGGGTAAATGGGTCATTGACACTTGTGTTTATACCTACACCTCGAAATGGGTCTTGTACTGATTATTATTTCCCACGGTGCTTTTATTTCAATATGTTTCATAATACTGAACAGTTAAAGATACTGAATAATTGGTCAATGACTTAAGATTTGATTTATGTAATATAATTATGTATATTTTTTATATTAACAACTTGTGACATTTCCCGAACGCATGTCATCTGTAGTTTTTAAATTATAGCGACTTGAACACATAATTATATGTATTTATCGCCGGGTCATAATCGCGCATAAAATACTATGAAACTTGTTTATTTACCTTGACGTTTCGGCCATGTTGCAATAGATATAATACGCGTCTCAATAAAAAATTGAGGGTGTTGCGAACTATCTACCCTCCTACCTTCATTTTAGTCTTACAAAAACGCAAGGTTGTCGCCACGACACAATGCATTAACTGTATCAGCAAACCATTTTTAACCGATTTCAAAAAAAGAGAATTTAATGTTTGATTCCTCAGATCTTTCGACTGAGTGAACCGATTTTGGTCATTTTTTTTTATTTGAAAGCTGGTGCTTCCCGTGTGGTCCCATTTCAATTTGGTCCAGTTCTGACAAATCCATCTTCCCGAATATCTAGTCTAAAATTCCAGTTTACAGTATTATTTTGGCAATTCCCGGCTAACATACTGGACCATCTTGTTTTTTTTTATAAGGCCTAGATTTATCAGAGGCTAAATTTGTCCGCCCTATTTTTATAAAGTGAGCCCATTGCTCAAGTGAGGGTTGGCAGACTTAACACATCTTCAGTAACTTTTATTTTTTTAAACTCTCCGACATGTAGATTTCCTCACGATGTTTTCCTTCGTTTGAAGTCATCGGCCTTTTTTCACCATTTAGGTTGCCTGGAAGAGATCGCTCTTAGCGATAAGGCCGCCAATTGTTCAACTAGTGTTAAGTTTATACTGTAAAATTGTTTTTAGTAATAATTGGTGTGAACAATAAAGAGTTATTATCGGCAATACGCACATAACATAGAAAATACAGGTGCGTGCCGTGGAATTCGAACCCAGGAACTTCATATTGGAAGTTGGACGTTCTCTCAACTAGGCTGAAACTACGGGAACGTAATGTCTATTATGATGTATATTTTATAAATTAAAAACTTGGTACATTTCCCAAACGTTCGTTATTTATTTATGTAGAAGTAATAAGTCTAACAAAATGCTCTACTGATGGTAAGAGATAACGCATGCCCATGACCGTTGCAGCAATACATAAAACTTTAAATAGAATAACTAAGTCCCCCTGGACTTAGTTATTTCATTACGTCGCTGCTTTAGCGCTCAGTACTTTGTAGCCAAAAACGTATACAAATAGGTCTACCTCTAACACAATATCGTTAGAAAGTCTGCCATATTCCAATGCGAAAACCATAAAACGTCTTAAAAATTGAACTTACAGTTCGCTACCCACTATTAAACGGTTCCATATTGTGCGAAAATATTGCGCATGATTAACAAAGAGATACAACTAAAAAAATTGAAAAAAAAAACCACTATCAGTCTTGTGGAAGACATCTATTCATTAACTAAAAATAGCTGAAAATCAAACAGCTAAACAGATTTTCTTAAATCTTTGCTAAGAACTCCAGTTCTAGTCACCTTTAAAAAATGCTAAATCAGAATCGGTTCAGCTGTTTGAGAGCTTCGAATCCACAAACGTTATTGCAAACACCAAACTCTTCAACCCTTTGTTTGTTTCGGAGGTTAAAATGTCAGGCCCCTCGTACTAATGTCCTTGTCTGAGGTCTAATTTAATATTAGGTCATACATACTATTATTATTGTATTAACATTGTTAATAGGAAAATTAATATTCTGTTTTTTTTTTTATGATGAAAAAAATGTAACATTTAGCAAAGTGTATATACATAAAATCGATGTTCAGGTTAGTTTTAAAACTGACCTTTACCCGCAGACAGCATCTTGACATCATACATAATAATTATAGTTTTGTTTATCCCTACCAAAAGTTAATGTAAATTAGAGGTTTAATGTACATATTATTGCAAATGACAAATAATTCCGAGGTCTGAACAAAGGTCAGCTACCACGTTTTGCACCTATTAAATACAAAATAAATATAAGCAGTGTATGTATAGTCATAATCATTAACAGCTTCCAAGTCTTAACCACCTGTATTTCAAACGTGTCTGATACAGAATATTTTTTTAGTTTTGAGAACTAAAAAACTCAGTGAAACTGGTGCTCTTAACAATGCTTAGAATATATTAAAAGTTAAAACCATCTTGCCCTCTTAAAAAGTCGCATGTTCTCGCAACTGATTTATAGAAAACTGTATCCTACAGTCTATCCATTAATTTCCATGTTAATCTTTTTCAAAGATAAGTATCAGTGGAAAGAAGTGCCCATATTATATTTTTAATTTAAAATTTGACTACAGATACCGTAGTCCGTGACCTTTGTCAACTTTTAATTACAATTTTTTTTTTCTCAATATAGGAAGAGGAATGTTAGTCAAATAAATCTTAATCTAGTTAGTAGAAGAAGTAGTGCCTGTTGATGCCAACTACTTCTAAAGTGTCAAATTTCGCTAACAAGGGGACGGTCCGAGAGGTGTATCGAGTTACGGGGTCCCAATCCGCGTGCTTATAGTCTGGGCAGGTACCAACCAAACTCCAAAATTGCATGTGCCAACTCTGCTTCGTATTCGAGAAATCGCCGGTCATTTCGACTCTCGACTTTGACCGGCGATTTCTCCAAAGGGAAGCAGAGTAAGCACATAAAATTTGGGCGTTTGGTTGGTAACCTACCCACACTATAAGATTAATTTAGCCGTTTAGTTAAAGGTTTGAAATGGAAATGCAGAGCTTTTTATACATTCCTAACATGAATCATCATCATAATCAGCCTAGTCCACTGCTGGGTTAAGAACTATAATACACTCAAACCGATTAGGCTTTTCGCTACATGCCACTTATTTATACTGTGTATGTTTTCAGATGATACGGGGAGATTTTCTGGTGATAGAATATCTGGAGTGGGATAACTGCTACACGGAAATAGTGCCAAAGGACCGGCTCCGGGTGAAGACTCCCAAAACCCCCATTGATAAGAATACCTTCCACAAGTTCGAAATACCCGTACCCGATGATCTCAAGGACTAGTGAGTACATTTGGATACTATGATGAACATGAAAATATAGGCCAGGCGAAACCGAGACCAGTAATAACAGACAATAGATAACAGGAAAAATAATATTCTGTTTATAGGGAAAATAATATAATTTCAAAATTGTTAAAGAAAGAATACAAGTATTCAAAATTTCTTGTTTAATTTAGATTAGAATGGTTTTTTCCTAATAATGTTATTGGTTGAACATGCTCAGTTATTGCTCTAGTGAGTCAAAAATTGAGTAAGAGGTCTTATGATAATAGGAAGGTAAATACTTCTTGATGACCATTGCAACATCCCTCAAAACTGAGCAACTGAACAAGATCTAGAGAATCGTTGTATTAGGCAATGCTGAAACAATCCATGGTGTATCATTAGGCATGAAATTGTACCATATGTTACACTACAATTTTATAGCTACTTAAGCAGCCTTTTGCTTAATGAATGTGTAGGATCTAGCAGCATAATAGGGTGTGGGTTCAAATCCCAATAATGAGAAAATATCGTAAGGAAACCATAGCATGTAGGTAGGCAGGTAGGGTACTTTCTAGTACCCAGCTGGCTGACTCAAATTGGAAAATTGCCCCAAGTTCCGCTAACGGTGTTCCGGTAGCCTCACTTGATAGCCAATATCAGGCTAGGTGTGTTTACTATCATTGACCACACCATTACTTAACATCAGACGAGCTGTGGTTAAATACCAACCCGGTCAAACATAAAAAAATAACAATTAGCAGATACAATACTCTACAGATAAACTGTTTAGACTGGTAATATTCGGATTTGTGGACTTTATTTGCCACAACCTCAACCCGTAGTCTCGGGCTTAGATCAGCCTTGTTTTTAACCGACTTCCAAAAAGAAGGGGGTTCTCGATTTGATTGTTTTTTTTTAATATTCTGCCACGAAGGTAATCATATTCTGAAGGGTGTGGCATGGTCCACTAAGTTGGCCAAGTTCGAAGTTGGCAAGTTTTTCACACATGGTGGTTTTTGTGTGAATTTAAATTTGTGAGTGGTGAGAGGCCGTGACTGAAGTAAAGAGACGTACGTTGGTTGCAGCCTCCACGACATGCACAGCGCGAAGGTGGAGAACGCGCACAAGGAGTTCCAGAAGGCTATCGGCGCCGCGCTCGTGTGGTACGCGCCCGAGCAGACCGCGCTCGCCGTCGTCTCGCGCTGCCAATCCACGCACAAGCGCGCGCAGATGCTCCAAGAGATGCACTTTAGGTAACGCTAACGTTCGTTTAGTGAATTTGAATTTCGTGTTAAGAGCAGATTAAAAAAACCTTTGTTCACTCCGCCAATACGTTATTCCTTAATTATAAAAGAATAAGGATGACAATAAAATCTATAGGATTGTGGAGGCCATTCGAGAGTATTATGAAGGCGAAAGTTTGTGTGTGTTTGTATGTTTGTTACTTCACGCTCAAACAGCTGGACCATTGATGAAATTTGGTATGGAGGTATCTGAGACCCTGGATTAGCACAGGCTACTTTATTCCGAAAAAATGTAACGACTAACACCTCGGAGCGCAGCCAGTGATGTCAATATATATTTTACATTCATTTCCCCATCTCAGCACAAACCAAAGATCTTTTTTATAAAGTCATAATTGAGATCTTGTTTGTGGGGCTGGCAGACTCGGGCCTCGCAGACTGCGTGCTAACATTACACATGAAGCTACAGGGCTCGCGGTGAAAGACACGCTGTGATAGTAGTATTAAGCTTCAGACATTTATCTATTTACTATATGTATATAGTAAATAGTGTATTATATATATATATGCTTATGTTTGGATTTCCATCGCACAGCAAATGCAGTTGAATATTTATATTGCAGAAACTTAACTCAAAAGCTACAGTTATTGAAAAAGACTGAAGAGGCAGCAAGACAGTTAGAATCCACCAAAATACACAATCAAGGAGGGTAAGAAGAAAATGTTTCATGTCTCTTGTTTTATTTTATTGATTTAGTTTGTCCTGTAATAGATTAATAAAATAAATTCAATACTTAACCTTTTGACGTTGCATCAATAATTCTAGAAATCAAGAATAAAAAAATTAATTGAAGTTAAATGACATTTAATTAAATATCTTCGAACTTTTCACACAGCACCATCTAGCCCAAAACTAAGCAAAGCTTGTGCTATGAGAACCAGATAACTGGTGGAATACTGTGTTTTTTGTAAATACATACTTACCCAAGCACAGAACAAACATTAAAATTATTGTCACATAAATATTGTCCTTGTGGGAATCGAATCCACATCCTACAGCTTTTGAAGCAGATATTCTACCGAATGAGCTAACAGGGCAGTCAAGTGACGCCTAAGTCTTTACCTGAACTTTACAGATGACAAAAGAATATAAAACAAAGATAATGATCTAGATAAAAATCTTACTTTGTTGTTACTGACTTACGCGTGTCGTTAGAGATGATAGCTCAGTGGTTAACGCGGTTGGATCACATTTTGGAGGGCGTGTGTTCGAAACCAAACAATAAGCTAGAGCTGGCGGTCAAGGAAAACATCGTAACGAAACCATAGCATGATGACCACTAAGATAACATTTTGCTGCCAAACACCTGACAGTGTGTTCTGGCAGCCTCACTTAATAGTAAGTTTCTATTCCAGGCTAGATGTATTTACCGTGTTCGACAACAACGTCAATTATATCAGGTGAGCTGTGGTCAAACACATATCTAGTCACTCATAAAAACAATATCATTCTACTCACCATTATGAACAACTTTTACTATGAGACCGATTCTGAAATCTGAAAATCAGCCGACTGTTCCATAGAAAAATTACATTTATTTTAGATGAAATATATGAAACAGCTGATCTTTATTCGCAATTCAGAGATGGTCCAATAGTACATTTAATACCATGACGTCATTTCGCTTTTAACTTAATCCTGCTCCTAATTCTGCCTAACTATAATCATAACCCTAATTTTAATATTTGAATGACCCATATGCAATTCGCCAACATATTAGTAATTGAGACCTTATGTGTATAGTTACACGGACGAGTTCAGCGTGCGCGAAGACCTGATGGGGCTGGCGATCGGCACGCACGGCGCCAATATCCAGCAGGCGCGCCGCGTGCAGGGCGTCACCAACATCGAGCTCGAAGAGCTTTCCTGTACTTTCAAAATTTGCGGCGAGGTACTTATATTCTCCTCTCTTTCACGCACACTGCTCGCATGTATTGCTCTCTCTTTCACGCACACTGCTCACATGTATTGCTCTCTCTCTTTCACGCACACTGCTCACATGTATTGCTCACTCTTTCACGTTTCAAAAGTTCTGTGTCTAGGTCGTGGGATAAGATTTGGATACATACGCTCTTCTCTTTCACGCATGTTACTAAATCATAATGCCCTCTCTGTCGCACTTAGGGAAATTTCTGAGACCTAAATGACGAAGACCTAAAAAAATAATTAAATTAAAATTAAATTAAATATCGTAGGACACGTTACACAGCGCCATCTGACTCCAAACTAAGCAGAGCTTGTGTGATGGAAGTCAGCTAACTGATATAATACATAAATACTTTTTTTTTTGTAAATACATACTTATAATACATACAGAAGACAGACACAGAACAAACATTTGTTTAACATATTTTACATCAAACAATACTTTGAATATAGCTTTTTAAGGTGTCCTATTAATGGAATAAATTAATTTTCCTACGATTCTTACACGACTGCCCAAAAAAAAGAGTGTAATGGTTCCAGGGTTCATGTATGTTAGCGAGTTTCTTTATTCTACCATAACTTTTTTATACCTAGACATATTTGGATGTATAGGGTATCGTTAAAATCATTCAATTATCAAAGGATATATATTTTTTTTTTTTAATTTCATTTATTTGTTTCATTTAATAATAAAACATGTCTACTAAAGCGTTTAAATCATTCTTAGTTGATATTTTATTTTTATTGTACTCGAATGTTTATGATGATTCCATTGTAATGGAGTAAATTGTATTGTATTTGTTCCAGTCGACGGAGGCGGTGCGCGCGGCGCGGTCGCTGCTCGAATACGCAGAGGAGAGTATCAAGGTGCCGCGCGACCTCGTCGGGAAGGTCATCGGCAAGAACGGGAAGGTCATCCAGTGGATCGTCGACAAGAGCGGCGTCGTGCGCGTGAGTCTCTCACACACATCACACACGCACACGCTGCACTCACACACTGACACCGGCTCACTCTCATTGTCCATTCACACGTTTTCATTAACGAAGTTAATAAGATTTAACACTGACACAGCTTGCGGTAGCGGCCACGAATATCCACTAGGTCGTGTTTCAGTGTATTGTCGCAACAGCCACCATAAACCGCGGCAGTTTAAGCAGACCTAGTCGCGGTTTTGGCTGGCCGAATGGGCTGCTTTTATGACAGCTATTCGGCCAAACTGCTGATATGCACGCCATCTTACATTTTGTAGTACGCTCGCGCATTTGTAAATTAGCCGGGTTATAAGCTTATCACTGCTAAAGTATCATAATTGCTATGACATCACTAGTGTGACTTAACCTAATACGAGACGTAATCAATTAGAAAACAAATCGTGTTTATTTTTTATTCAGCCACAAAAAAAAATGCATGTAACATCGGAACAATAACATGTTTTAGTGTGAAATTCTGTTAAAACTTTTATTACTAATGCTTTTTTTAACATGCAAGCTATTGGTTTATTGGCTGCTAGCTGGAGCAAACTGTTTACAGTTCTTATAGGTACCCATCCAGTAATTTAAGATGAAGATATGTTTATTTACTAAAACATATGTGTTGGTACAAGTAAAGGACTTCAAAATTTCTGTCGTAACGTGTTTTTACTGCCGAGTACAAATTTAAGAGACGATTCAATTGCTCCATTACACATTGGCTAATCATTCAAGCGCGCGTCGTATCTGGACCAGATTGGCAAAAGACTGAGGCAGATGGCACAAGAGAGAGGCCTATACCCAACAGTGGGATAAACAAGGCTGTGGATATTGATGATGATGAAATACACACAAATAATGTCCACTTCTTACATATGAGTTACATTACACTGGTGAGCAAAAAGAACATGTACTCAGCACAATACAAACAGACAGAAAATCTAACCTTTCCTCATAGATATAGTTTAGTTTTAGTATACATATACCAGTCCTGTCAATCGAACACACGTGGGGTAGATTAGACGGCTGAACACACTCGTCGAAATTTTTTCATAAATTATGCAGCTGTAATAATTTGCTGCGAGTAAATCGGTTTCTTCTAAGAAAGCGTGCTTCATCGTAGATCGCATCTTCGCTTGAAATAAGTCGAGATGTTGTAGGTCAAACGTAAGCCTATATGTTAATTTAAAAAAAAATATACCTAACTCAGATTGAAATACGGTTACCCAACCTAAATTTAAAAACTGGTTTTATTTGTGGCAATACCGTGCTATTTGTTTTGTTTCTAAAAGGTCTGAGTACCGCTGCAATGGTCAGGGGCGAAATTCATTGTTAAAGTCGAATATGGATATGTCTAATTCGTTATCGCGAGTGGAAAGGCATAGGACAGGTCGCGTGCTAGGCGAACTACATTACCTCGTGCAAAGTACTCGAAGCGCGCGGCCCCGAGTAAATAGAACATCTTCCCTGCTAGCGTTGATTCACGCAGGTTTAGCGCGAGCCGCGTGTAGGGGTGTCGCCATCGCATCTACGAACAAATTGTCGATCGATCTTGTTTGTTCGTATCTTCGCTAATATCAAATCGATAAGACACTCGTAAACTTCTGTGGCTTAATAACTTATTGTAAAAAATTCACCCCCCTATTAAATTTTGAGATGAACACCTACCTACCTACACAACAGAAAACGCACGAAAAGGGCATTACCTTTTCGTGCTAAACCCGACTGCTCGGCCGGCACTCGAGTAATGATCGCCGGCGAGTGTCCTCTACCCCCACCGCGCCGCTTCCCACTTGTGTCTCCTATTTATCGCGAAGATGATCTGCTTATAGATATTTTACGTACTTTGCCTCGTGTCTCGTTCGTCTTATTACTTCCTTTTTATTACTGTGGCTAGCAGCAATGCCAGTTTTTTTTTGCCAAGTCGGGATTTTGGTACTTTTTGAGTGAAAAAAGCGGGATTCTTTCGTCGAAAGCGGGACATAGTAAAAAAACTAATATTATCAGAAGTTTTTAAATATTTATCTTTTTATTTGAGTTCAAATTACGTTTACGTGACAATAGATAGCAAAAATAGCCATAGAAAATGTATTTTAATAAAAATATGATATTTTAAATCAGATTTACCCTATCGTGACGAACCCCTCTCTCCCGCGCGCTTATCTTCATTACGCGCCGGGCGAGCGGCCAGTCCACACTTGTCTGTGCCACCCGCCCGCGCTTCCTCAGCACGCTGCACGCACAGTCGAGTTATTCCCAAAAAGCGGGACATTTAATCTTGATTAAAAAATCGGGACGTCTGGCAACGCTGGTGGCTAGGTTCGCGTTAGACCGTGTATGATAGAGCTCGTTTGCTTAGAAGGAACCTAGTGTTATAGATGTCGACGCGTGTGTAAAGTCGACCCGGGGTCGGCGAGGTGTGCCACGCCCCCATTGCGCGTGTTTCGTGGCAGTGGGCACGGCTGAGGACAGATGTCTGTGTCGCAGGTCAAGGTGGAGGGGGACAACGAGCCCACGCCGAGCGCGCCGCGCGAGGAGGGCATGGTGCCTTTCGTGTTCGTTGGAACCAGGGAAAACATTGCCAACGCTAAGGTGAGACACTCAATTTTAATTTTTATGTTTGAATATTATCTCCCAACAGATTGGTATCGTGACTGCCTAAGTTTAGCACCACGTAGAAATGTTCTTCAGCTGTTTATTCCGCGTTTTGTATTCAATTGCCGTAAAAATTCATTTCTCATCCGCACAGTAAATATTAACTTCAATTTCATCTACTCTACTCAATTACTACAAGTATGTTGATTTATTCACAATGAGACAAAAAACATTCAAAATGTTAATAAGTTGTTTTACTTAAATAAATAAATATAAATATCGCAGGACATTACACACAGCGCCATCTGACCCCAAACTAAGCAAAGCTTGTATGATGGAAGTCAGATAACTGATAGAATACATAAATGCTTTTTTTGTTGTTGTAAATACATACTTATAATACATACAGAACACCCAGACACAGAACAAACATTTGTTTCTACCATAAAATGTTTGTCCTTGGCGGGATTTGAACCTACGCCCTACAGCTCAGGGAGACATACTACCAATGAGCCAAGGGCTGTCTTGGCATACTTGGTGGTAGATCTCCTTAGCAGGAAGTCACTTAGGTAGGTACCAGCGCAGTACGTGATATTCTGCCGCCAAGCAGTAGTATGTAAACATTACTGTGTTCCGGTTTGAAGGGTACTGCAGCTAGCGCAATTACAGGGCTGTTGAGACTAACCATCGAAAGTCTCAAAGTAATAAGCGGCAAAGCAGATGCCCTGGACTTTGTTTTGTTATTGAAAGTTCTGAGATAAAATCTTTACTATTAACCATTTGCTTATACGTGTGTCGTGTGGCGCAGGTGCTGGTGGAGTACCACGTCGCGCACCTGAAGGAGGTGGAGCAGCTCCGCGCGGAGAAGCAGGAGATCGACCAGCAGCTGCGCGTCGTGATGGGCGGCGCGCCCGCCTACCCGCCGCCGCCCGCGCGTGCTCGCCGCGCGCGCCCCCTGCCGGCGCGGTACCCGCCCGGTGCGTGCCCCGCCCTGCTATACTACTTGTTAATCTATTCAAAATCAAAATGTCATTTATTTAGTTTAGGCCCTGGTAAAGCACTTATGAACGTTAAGTTACATGTTTGAATCTACCACCGGCTTGTAATTACACTTCAACTGAGAAGACTCCGGCAAGAAACTCAGCAAGGCATTTTTTTGTGTATCTTTCTTTTCATATTAGGTTACAATTTACAGTAATAAATATTAATACATACATTATGCTTACTACAATTGTCACTTAGAAGGACTTCAAAAAAAGAGTTCAAACTACAAAAATGAGCTTGAGCTACCGGCGAAGGAAAAGAAGGAAAACATCGTGAAGAAACCGTAGCATGGTGGTAGGGTACTTACTAGTACTCGGCTGGCTAGCTACCACCCTCAGGTTGAAAATCAGCGCCAAGCACCTAACGGTGTATACCGACAGCCTCACTTGAGAGCCAGTACCATTCCAGGCTAGGTGTGCTTTACTATCTTCGACCACACCTTCACTTAACATCAGGTGAGCTTAGGTCAAACATCTAGCCTATCAACCAAAAGGTCGCAAAAGGTCATCACCACAGTGATGATTCCTACTAAGGAGAACTAGACATAGCAACTGTCCCCATTTTACCGGTGATGCATGAGTTGGAACTTTTAGTGTAAACAGTAGTTATAATGTGTCGTGTGTTGTCGTTGCAGGCGGCGGGCGGCGGCCGACGCCCGAGGTGGGTGAGGAGCGGGGCGGCGCGGCGGGCGCGGGGGGCCCGCGGGGCGAGGCTCGCGGCGAGGGGCGCGGGGAGACGCGCGGGCGCGGCGCGCGCGGCCGCCCGCAGCGCTCCGCCGAGCGCGGCGAGCGCCCGCGCTTGCCACTCGAGAACGGGCGCGCGCCGCCGCGGCACGCGCGACCCAACGACACGCGCACACAGGTACGAACCACATCACACCGCGAGCATTGATTAATTTGCTTATCATTGTTATTAATGATTAATAAATGATTCAGATTCTGACTTTATCGATGCCTAAAGTGCCTCATTTTCTTTTCGTTTCGTATCGCCGCAAAAGAGACGGAAAAGTTTGAGATTTGGTTAAGTAACAACTAAGACCAATCTTATTTACATCATCAGCCAAAGGACGTCCACTGCTGGATATAGGCCTCCTCCATGGGGGGGGGTTTTTCGCCAATACTCGCCACGCTTGGCAGGCGGGTTGGCGAACGCAGTTAGGTGCGATTGTTCAAGGAAGACGCTGCTGCCCATCTCCCGGATTACATCCCTTAGCCATCTCTTACGGCAACCACGGGTAGAGAGGGTGGGGTACAATTCTTAGGCCGGCAACACCAAGACAAACTTTCAAAATCTTCAAAATAAAAACTTCATATCAAACGGCAATCTTATTTACTTTTACGTTATAGAGAGAGTTCTAAATATTAAATATAGTCTGAGTATTTGATTGTGTTTGTTCCTTACCATCAGGCGACTTGATGGTTAACTAAGACCTATTTTTAACCGACTGTATTATTTCAATTATAAAAAGTGAGTAAATGTGATTTTAAACTTACTTACATAATATGTGAGGATTGCATATTACCTATTATGTAATTAACAACGGAAATTAATGAGATTATATACTGCTCTATTTATAGGGCATTCTGTCATTAAAATCTTAAGAAGACTGCCCCGTTGGCTGATTGGTATATCTGCTTTGAGAGCTGTAGTGCGTGGGTTGGATTCCCATCCAGGACAAACATTTTGTGGTATAAACAAATAAGTATGTATTTACAAAAAGAAGTATTTAAGTATTCTTTCAGTTATCTGACTTCCATCCTACAAGCCTTGCTTAGTTTGGGGTCAGATGGCGCTGTGTGTAATGTCCTACGATATTTATTATACTTGTTTAGTAACAAGGGTGACATTATAAATATCTTTTATAAATTAAAGATTTTAAAAAAGGATGCTCTATGTAATTGTTAGCAAATTTCTATGGCTATATTATAAAAAAAAACAAGTATAAAATATCAAGTAATGTGTCAAAATCATGTTCCCATAGTGAAATGAATAAATTGTAATTGTTTGCAGAGCGGGCGGCGGCGTGATGATAGGCGGCGAGCGACAGACGATGAAAGCTCAGTGCTCGACAGCCAAGACGTCTCTAGCGCCGACCGCGGTACGTATGCACACTACTACTACGCCTAGTGCTACTATAGTGCACGCATAGCTAAAACGAACCCTTCAGCATGGACACATTTGAGATGTGAAACAAACAGTTCAAAAGCACAATGAGATAAATTTTATCGTTGAATTCGTGTCATTATTTTTATCTCTGGAAATGTCTGTGTTGAAGGCAGCAAGGTTAGTCAACAGATCTTTTAATTTTTAATACAGGATTATGTGTAACAAATCAGGAGTTAAATCAAATTATTTACTTTCATTGTATGAACTGCTAAACAATGTAATTTGCTGCCAGAGTGGTTGTTCCCTGGTAGATACAATCTGGGTGCTTTTAAGTCGCGAGTGAATCGGTTTCTTCTAAGCGAGCGTGCTACACCTTACACCGCATCTTCGCTTAGCATCCGGCGAGATGGCGGTCAAACTTATTTGAAATAACAGATATCATAAAGCCTTTGAAAACTTTGAAAAAAAAGCCTAAACTTTGAAAATATGAATAGCAATTCACTGTACAATTTCACGATACATAGTTCACAACTTCATGATATGTTGGATAGTAAAAGTTGTTAATGCTGATGTATGACAACCTCCTTTTGGGCTTAGCACTACTGTTACGTGTAACCCCGTATAGAAATTTGTATGCTAACCTTGCAGATTGGTTTCTTCAAATTATTCCATTCCATTCACTAATAGAAAGTTATATGTTGATGGTGAAAAGTTCCACTAAAGCTGTCTTAATAACTGAATTAGTTAAATTATTTGTTCTCTATGAAGTACAAGTACAAGAACTGCTTCCGTTGTTATCATAACAGACAAGGCATACAGGGTTTTGGGTAGAAAATAACCTCAGTCAAATACAGCAAGGGTGTTAAAAACAGCCATTAACCGTTTTACTATTATCAAAGAACAACAGGGGTTGAAGTAAGAGTGGAATTTACGGTTCTGCTTAACTGGAATTCACTGTATCTCTATAGATACAATCTGTGTGCTTTTCAATTTGATAGTGAATCAGTTTCTTCTAGGCGAGCGTGATCTATTGTAGACCCCATTTTAACATCATTTAACCGTAAGTCTATTTATAAAACAAATACTCAAATTGAAGATTAAATTAATGTGAGTTCAAGCGGTCCAACAGTTCGATATTATATCTTATTGGTCATATTCATCAGACAAATGTGAATCTCTATTTTAATGGGTTAATTACTGACATCTGCAGTTAATTAGAGTGATCAATAATTATTTAAATACAGTCAAGTGCGCGTTGGACTCTATACCGCTAAACAACTATCGCGTAACAAAATCTCCGTTACCCATGTGGTTTTTTTTTCTTAGGCCATAGCATGTTTGTGCACTTTCCAAGTTTTCTGCTCATGTGTTATTGATATAAACACACTTTCAATGAGTATTTCTGGTGTTACAATGGTTCTTGGAGATTTAAAACTCGTGTGTATTAAATCGTTTCCTTTGCTTTGTTTGACTAAGGTTTTAGTGCAAAAAATATCTTAGATAATACGTCGGAAGCAATCACAGACCTAATGAATCTATACTTTACCTTTCTGGCTTGAAGATTTTTGATGTGGAATGTAGAAAGTCATGCACTGTAATATGTTTAGGGTCAATGGCTTGGGCGT
Source organism: Biston stratarius (assembly GCA_950106695.1). NCBI lineage: Eukaryota > Metazoa > Arthropoda > Insecta > Lepidoptera > Geometridae > Biston > Biston stratarius. The sequence goes on from OX467116.1 coordinate 11,173,630, forward strand.
TTGGGTTAGAAGAGATATGGGTTCGAACCCAGCCAGGCTGTATTTTGAGCAAGTTTTGTTGTTTATAATCCTGGAATACTTATTCATGCGTTCTGCGCGAAATTCCTTGTTATTACTGGGGAATCTTAGGGAACTTTATTTATGAAACTTTTATTTACTTAGGTGCTGTTATTGTTTCCAATATATTATTGAAATATGAATAGAAATATCTCGGGTCTCAATATCGAAAACAAACTATACCTACCTACCTATACTTTACAAAGAAATCTAGTATAATTATTATTTCTAAAGTTAGAGCCATCAGCTGAAATCTTAAATATGTTTCCTTACTTTCAAGTAAGTCGACGTGCGATTGACTTTCATACTGGAGAGGAATTATATTTGTGCACACATCTCTGCTGGTTCTATTGTGATTGGTTTATTTTGCCTTATTTTTATCGAGTAACGATATTTTAATTTCGATATTGCGGTCTGAGCCTCATGGGCATCACTGATATTTTTCTGTATATTTTGCATTTATTTAGAAGTAACAAGTTCCTTGTTTAGTCAGGTCAATACGTGTTTTTTTTTTTTCATATGAGAGCTTTTTAATTAACTCTTTCGATAATGTCCACTAGATGGCGTTCTTGCGTCACTTAATGTACACGCGCTAAAAAAGGTCAATTTATTTCTCATCTCTAAAAACAGTCGTTAACGATTGATCGCATAATTTTCCATTAAAGTGTTATTAGGGTTGGTTGTAATTGACGTTCGTAAACCTCTTGTTTTCGTTTGTATAACTAAAAAAAGATTTAGTTGCATAGATCATAAAGCTCTCATTGCACATAAACAATGACCTGACTATCTTGTCACTCCTAGATAGTATTGTGTACATTTCATTTTTTACGCTTTGATTGAGAATGCTTGTGATTTTTTTTGAATCGTCTTAATCAATTTGTAAAACATGACGTGTTACTACAAAGTATGCCCAAACATGTGCTCGTTTCTTGAAATCTGAAAATGTTACTGGATGTGCTAGTTAAAATGTAGTTAGTAGCGTTCTGTTCTATGTATACCTATTATATAGCGTATCTATGCATCGTAATGTTTGTCGTTTATCGCACCTGTTTTTACATTTTAATTAGTACATAATGTAGAAGGACGAATGGGGTGTAATGTTGTTGTCACTATCTAGTACCGCGGGGGAATAGTCGTTTGCTATCGGGCGTCAAACGCGTTCTGTAGTCGCTGCCCTGCTATCGCTCGGTTTTTCGTTCTTTGGTGGTGGTTTTTATTTATTTGTTTCGACCGTATTGCTATGGCTCATTCATAAGTCTAGAAACTATACTTGCTTTTAAATTATCGAGTAAAATAATGGACACCGATTGATATACCGTATTTACTCGGATACCGGCGTGCTCGGTTGTAAATGCTTCTCGAAATCTGAACAGGCCTATACACATGGACGATTTTTAATAATATTAACAGAAGTAAGGCTTGAAGGATACTGCAGCTAGCGAAATTACAATGCTTATGAGATTAACTGTCGAATGTCTCAAAGTAAAGAACGTTAAAGCGTTAAGTTCTGGGTACTGCTGCAATGGTCATTGGCAGGCTTAGTCTAACATCAGATAATCAGGTTCATCTAATTTATTTTCTCCCAAAACTAAATAAGAAAGCGGACACGGCCACTGGGCTTGACAAGTACATATAAGAGGAAAATAATGTATTAGCTCATACTCCTTTTGCGAGACCGTAATCTGTACGTTAATCGATATTCTCATGGTTGGGAGATGGTCTAGCCGGTGGCGTGAGGTTTGGATTTGTGCGGGTGTAATAAATAGTTAGATATATCTTAGTCTATATAGCAAAGAGGGGAAATAACAAAAAAAAACAATGGGGATAGTCAGACATAGCGGGATCTATCGTCGGGAGTAGCGAAGAGCGAGATAGCAAACGAGCGTTCCCCCCGGCGGGCGGCGGTGCGGGGCGGGTGTGGAGGCGGGCAGTGGGTGCAGTTGGCATGTGTGTGTAGAGTCGGCGTCGTCGGAGGAGCGCCGCCACACCGGGGACGCCGCGCCGCGCCGCCGCCGCCGCAGGAGGCAAGGTACACACCGCTCTAACCAGGACTCACCTATTCACCCACACCGCACGCCATTCGAGATAACATTAGTAAATGAACGCGCGTATAATAATAACTCGGTCCCAATCATACTTTTTTGTTAACTCATTCGGTGCCCTCGGTCCACGACTAAGCTTTCAGACGAACGTGTGCCCACTGTGCGCCTCTGCATCGATACTCATCTTGTTTTGGCCTGGCCATTTTTAGGTAGACCGGGCAGTGAATGTTTTAGGCTGTTTACGTAACGTCGCTTGGGGCGTTTTTTTTTTGCCACTCGTACGCTTGCATTCTGCTTGCGACAAACAAATGACGCTATATCTACGGATGGAGGGATTGTTGTTTTTTTATACTGCAATAGCTGCGAACTTACTTCAAGCGCCTGGCTAATGACGAAAGCGCCTGGCTATACCACGTTATGTGACAATCTTACCTCCTGTTAAAATTAATGATACGAACAAGACGCTCTCCTGATGGCAAGAGATAACGCACGTCCATGACCATTGCATCGATATAGATAACTTTAAGTAACAAAACAAAGTCTAGGGTATCGCTGCTCATCGCTTTGAGACTTGATGGTTAGTCGCAACAGCCCTGTAATTTCGCTAGCTGCAGTACTCTTCAAACCGGAACACAGTAATGTTTGCACACTACTGCTTGACGGCAGATTAGCTCGTACTGGAGATAAAGAGATCTATCGCCAAGCAAAAATAAATAGAAATAAACATTTTAAATATTAGGTATTCACAACTAGTTTCGAATGGTTATCCTGCCTTCGGTTTTATTAACAATCATAAACACACCTGTCCAAATTTGCTTTCCACGTATGAATTTTATTAACTTTTGTCTACATGTTGACTAATTTACGTTGTTGCTTCCGACTTACACACAGTCACACTAACCACAAAAAATGCACGAGTAGGTATGTAGTTGGATTTTCAATTGCATGATTTTTTTAGACTTCGTGAAGTTATTTGCTTGTGTATAATTTTCATGTGAAATAAACATCCACGCATTTGATATTACGAACACGTAGTCTGTAGTTTACATTCAGTAGTGATGATCGGTCTAGATACATGAGATGCATGAATATCGCTTCGTAACGTAAGATTTTCAGATTGCCTTGTTAACAGAGCTCCGTCTACCGTCATTCCCACTGAAATATAATCAGTATACAAACGTACTAGATTCGCATCGCCTTGCTGATGCAAATCAAGTCCCAATTTCTACGGAAATATGAGTCTTATTTAAAAACGCTGCTTAAGGTAATAAATCTCATTTAACTTCTGAACAATGCTTAATACTAACGTCATAAGCAGTGTTTTTAAGTAATACTTTTGGTTTTGAAGTTTTAGGGCTCATTTACCGAGACGCGTTGCGTGGTATGTATCAAGCGAACGCTTGTACGTATGGTGGTCTCCATAACTGAGCTCGGAGCAGGTGCCGTTTCATCAGGATTAGTGCATGGATAATGTGTTCTCGACAGGTGGCGGCGCGGGCGGCGGCTGGAAGGGCGGCGCGGGAGCGGGAGCGAGCGCGGGCGCGGGCGCAGGAGCGGCGGCGGGAGCGGGAGTGGGAGCGGGCACGGTAGCGGGCGCGGGAGCGGCCACGGTAGCGGGCGCGGGAGCGGCCACGGTAGCGGGCGCGGAAGGCGGCGCAGGCGAGGCGGCGCGGCCGGCGCGCGACAAGCGGCGCTCGCCCGGCGCGCTGACCAAGCCGAAGGCCGAGCCGCTGGTGAACGGCGCGGCGTAGGGCCGCGCGCGCCCCCCGCGCCCCGCGCCCCCGCGCGCCGACCTCGTACCCTAACGTAACGTAACATGTATCGTGTACCGACCCGGCCGCGCGCGCGACCGCCCCGGCCGGCGTCCCTACACTTACTCGTATTATGCTTTCGTGACAGATTCGTCATTTGTATTCCCGATTGTTCGATTTGTGAAAATTGAAAGATGTGCACTTCGCTCCCGGAGGAGGGCCGCGCCGCCCGCGGGAGACGGGACCGAGCGCTCCCGCCGTTTCCTATGATATAATAAAACATTTCTGTACATATTTTCGATCGTATTTTTATTTGTACAAATCGTTTCGTTATTCTATGTACACTCGGATTCGGTGACGCCGACGCTGTAATCGGACGACGCGTTTCGTTTTATGTAGTTACATACGAAAATATTACATTACTAGTGGAACGATAAATAGTTACGAATATAATACTGGGATTGGAAGTTCTCGGCGCCTCGAGCCTCGAGTCTCGAGTCGAGGCCGCGTCGGGTTGGGGTACATTCGTTTATACTTGTGTGTCGCTAATAGGAATTCTAAAAGTGTGGAGATGACGCGAATCTATCGTATTTAATTATTTACATGTAGCTACACTATATTATATCAGTCATTACGTTAACTTAACACTACCGTGATATGCATCATTGCCGGGATATCACTGGGAAGTTATATTACAACAGATATGATTTAGCTACGTTGCAGTTGCGTGAACAACAAACGGGATGTGAATTATTATTTACTAACACTGAGATTGAATAGGTGCGCCTTAAGTACGCCATTCACGCGGCGATTTGTTTTTCACGCAAAACTTCGCTTTACATTTGATATGTAACCGTAATATTGGACACAGAAATGATTGCACGATTGTTCTGTACTTTCTCGATAAACGCATGTCAATATAAAAGGACTTTTCATGGAAGATAATTGAGAAGATCGAGGTCACGGGGTGACCGGAGTTTCACTAAATATGAGTATTGGCTGCTAGACGACCGCCCCGTCTAATGTCAGGCCTATTGGACTTACGATCTTGCCTTTTAAATTGATGTCAATGAATCTCATTCTCTCTGCCAAGAACATCGAATATTGTAATTATACTTACTGTTTATACTAGCGTATTAAAACTAAATTATACTGCGTTTTTTCAGTTACAAGATAGTTTTCTTTTCCAGTGCATGACACGCATTCACAATTTTCATGGATTGCCTCCTATAGATACCGCTTTAAGAGATTGTTTCGAAAACTAGAAAGTTTTTAGGAAAGCGTTGCGGGAACTGATATGAAGGGTTCTCATTGGCAGGTTCAAGGTGATGCATAGCTGCGTCTAGTAACGCACCAATGAGCAAATTTTTATATGACTTATATGTCAATTGATGTGTCTAGTGTGCTACGGTACTCTTATGCGGCATCTATAGGGGATAATCTGTGCGTATGTCAAACTGTATATGATAAAAGTCACGATCAATGGATTCATGTTTCTTTGTAAATATCTTCTATGAGGCAACATTTAAGTTTAAAAACTTTTATCGATACAGTTTGGCATCTGTTTATAAATGAAACCAATGAATTCAATCTACAATTTTAGTGTTCTCTGCATGTCATAAACTTCTTTTTTTTTACATTTATTTTAATTTGTTTGAAACAATTCTTGATTGAATTCTTTGGATTTATGTAACGGGTACACAGAGAAAGAGATTAGGCATTACTATTTTACATTACCTGTCGATAACATCTGATAGGTAACACGTGTTCTTAGGATTATCAATGTACTCGAGTCCTATGTTTAAATCTTTCAGTATTGACATTGATGCTACCGATAGTAACTTTAACAACTTTGTTACACAGAGAGAAATGCAAATAAAGGCCATGAGAGCAAATGTGGCATTATCTTTTTATATATCTTTGATTTTATATGTAAGAATCCTTTAAACCTTTCATAGTTAAGTGTAAAGATTTATCAAAAAAATTAGTACCGTTTATGCTCTTTGTTTTATAGGTACCTAATAACTAGTTTTCCCTACTAGTGCCTTCATTGTTAGCTTAATCTGAGGCCATACTCTTATCTCGAATGTAAATATTAGTAACTTAGTAAACGTCATTTTGTTCTTATGGCCTCGATCTAACATTGCAGTGAAAACGTAGGTAGCAAAGTTTGCGCCACGTAAACATGACCCGTGGCCTGTGCATCGAATAATAACCTTGGAACAAAATTTCTGCGAGATGGAGCTGCTTTACGGGGGGGTTACGGGTCGTTTTTTTATATTTGTCATTTTCTACTTTATGTGATCAATATTGTCCAATCAAGATTTTAGGAGCAATTTCTGTATCGTAAACGCCGCACAGAAGGTCGAATGTTAAGAGTCTATGATGTATCGATACTTTTATAATAATAGTTCACCCATAACTTTCAGGTAAGTATAAAGGCTGAAAATGACGTATTCATACGACGCTGGGCAAAATTTGGGTGTTGTTTTTCATATGTACCTATATGTTTTTACGAATTTTGAAAGATAACTATGGCGGTTTGATATTTAAATACTTTGCTTTGTAATATTCAACTGATGATAGTAAGTAATTTAAAAATCTTCGGCCAGAGAATTCAGAATGAGAAATGAAGAGGTGTATACGCGCGTGACTATAGCTACATACGTTTTCACTTATTGTAAGCAAGTGTTTTCTGGTAGTAGGTACCTATCATTGAACGAACCAATGCTCAGAGGCCTTACCACAACCTTGTAATCGATTACAATCAATTTTTTTTTTTATGGTTGGTTGACCAAAGCTCACCAGATATTAAGTGACGGTGTGGTCGAAGATTGTAAACACGTAGTCTTTATTTTAATAACTATCCTGTATATTACTGTCGAAACAAGAACTCGTTTAAAACCACATCTGTTTCTACAGTAAGGCAAAAGTTATTTGGTATCGCAGCTATTTAGTATTCTCAATAGAAGACATGTATAGATCGCTGAAATCAATTGTATGTTTTATTTTAAATTAAGCTACATACTGTTTTATTTTTATAATTCGCATAAATCAGGACAAATTCAGTAGGTTATAGTGCTAAATATACGCAAAGGCTTTGGACCAGAAATGACCCAAAACAGATGATGATGAAGCTGCGTAAGTCTTATATTTTGATTTCCAAGTTTTATTTTACAATATTCATTATTCAGTTGCAATTTGTCTGTGGTAAAAGGACTAGCTTTATTACATTTTTATTTTATTTATTAAAATATTTGTTTTCATGAAATAAAGTACCTACATCCGCTATATGGGATTTGCTGTCTGAGTGGGTGTTTCCCGATAGATAGGTACTATCTGGTTGCCTTCAAGTCGCGAGTAAAACTGTTTCGTCTAGGCAAGCCATAGACTGGTTCTCTATTTTTCGCTTAACACCAGGCGAGATGGAGAACAATCGCAAGCCTATTGGTATAAAAAAAACATGTTATTTTTACTACGACCTATGGACCTAAGTTTGAATCAGTATTGAGTATTCAGGCATCTACAAAATATCATCTGTGGTATTTTCTCGTAGTCACTAGTAATTTTTTTTTTCTAAATTTTCTCTCGCTAGATGTGAAAAAGTTGAATCAAATACAAAAGGTTGTGGTAAGGCTGCAGAAGAGTTACAAAGTGCAGATTCAGACGAAGGTGCCCAGGTTGTGGGGCTTCCCGGCAACGATGAGGTGCGTGCATTAGAGCAGTCGGTGACGATCCTCGTGGCACTCGCTGTCGCTCGACTCCTCGGAGCGGGAACAGCAGGAGGACTCGCTCCAGTGCTGGAACTCCTCCTTGTGATGCTCTAGCGCCATCAGCGACGGAAATAGGCTGTCGCAGGCGCTGCATCTGGAAATAAACAGAAACTGGCTGTGTTCAAAACCGTATGCAATGGACCGGGGGGTTTGAGCGGCTGGACCCCCTTAATCTACACGAAAACATTTTTAAAGGATATCCGCCTGTTGTTTCCGTGCTTAAGAGTAACAAGGTAAAATATAATTGGTTTTATTGGCGTTTACAGTTTCTATGTCGTGAAGCGAGTAGTTTAGTTACGTTTGTGCTAAGCTGGATACTCCAAAATAATAGTCATATGCCAATATGTGGTCAGAAAATATCTAGGTTGTCTTAACGAGTCTAAACCCACGCAGTATCAGTTCAACCAATAGGTAATGTGCTAGGCTACAGGCTAGCAAAAATACATGGCTAATGAGATTTCATCGAATGTGTACACGAAGCGCTGAGTACCTACCGCTCAGTGATCACGCGTTATTCTTACCATAAGATTATATTATTGTTATTCTCATTGATTATAAATTTAAAAAAAAGTTTTTCACTGAGGATCTGCTTGAAAATATAGTTTTTTTTTTATGGCTGACAGGCTAGGACCACAACTCACCTGATGTTAAGTGACGGTGTGGTCGAAGATGGTAAAGCACATCTAGCCTGGAATGGAACTGGCTCTCAAGTGAGGCTGCTGGAACACATCGTTAGATGCTTGGCGGTTGCAACTTGAGGGTGGTAGCTAGGCAGCCGAGAACTGGAACGTACCCTACCACCACGCTATGGTTTCCTTCACCTGCAGCTCAAGCTCATTGTTGGGTTTCAACCCACGCCCTTCGGCATGCGAACCGACCGCGGTAACCACTGAGCTATTATCGTTACAAAATTTATATCTCTATCAGTTATATTAGGTAGTTATATTTTGTCTCGCCATTAGTATTTTTGCAATAACTTGCAACATTCTTACCGAAGCCCCGGTACGATATGTCGGGTCAGGAAAACGAGGGGCTGCTAGGTATTCAAAAACCCAGTGGTAGCTTCGATGGATAAGTGGAAATGCCTAGATATTTACCCGAAATGACGTTTTTTCTGCTGATGGTCGCTGAGCTGGCGGCGCGTGGAGAAGGAACGGTCGCAGACGTTGCAAGTCAGCGCCTCGTCTGGAATGTAGATATACACAACGGATTTATAAAAGTAGCCTGGAACGCAAGTTCATATCATAGTAGAATTTTATTATAACCGACTGTTGAAGAAAAGTTAATATCTATTTGTTGCTGTAAATGGCTTTTCGAGTACCTGTTGCGGCGACACCCTACGCGTAGGTATATACATACGTACCTACGCTTATACGCATACGATGGACCCTACCATCGGTTGAAAAACCAAAACAGTCTTAATTCTTTGCATCGAGCCATTTTTTTTTTGTATCTTATGCCACTCCTCTAACACATATTTGGCATATGCTCATAGTACTTTCATTTCATACCACATGGTTTAAAAAAAAGTTTGTTTCTAAACTTTCATTGTCATGTAGGATACGCGAAGGGCTAAAAGATAGAGATTGAAATTAAAGGGAACACAATTTCATAGACGGCTAATCTAACCCTCCTTTATGCGTAGTTGGGTAAAAACAATACCTGCACAAAACATGCAATCAAACGCAGATTGAAATAGCAATTTTTCATTTTTACAATGTGCCTCAAGTCTAAATCTAATAACGAAAACGTTTTATAATGTTAATCTATTTATACTTTGGGATTTCGAAAACGGCTCTAACGATGTCGATGAAACTTGCTATAAAATCTAGCTAGGTCATATCTAGAAAAACACGTTTTCCCAAGTTTTTATTAGACAATAAATTTTGCATACACTAAGCAAAGCTGTTGCCCAGGTATTAAGAATAAAACAACAGTTCAATATTTATGTTATTTATTAAATTATTTAAAGATACCTAAAATAACAAACGTAAATTACACAAGTATTCACAAAGAAGAGAAAAATAATCAAGTAAATTAAGTAATACCTAATCATATAGGTACTTAAATAATAAAAAAATTGGATGTAATAAAAAAATAAACAATTATAACTGAAGTGAACTTATAAGCAAATTTCAAATAAAAATAATGGATTGATAATTTTGGTATAATATGTACAAAGAAAATAAATACTTAATCGATAGGCAAGAATATACATGTTCCAAGATGCAGCACCATAAGTACTGTTTGTTCCTATAGAAAATAAAATTTTGATTTTTATTTTCAAGTATCTTTCTAAAAATATTGCTCGAGGAATAAACAATGGGTACATTTTGAATGTCAATTGAATTTAAACACTCAAAATTGTGTCGAGTTAATAAACAGATTTTTTTTAAGTTAACCTGTATTCTTAATATTACAATAAGAAATTACTGAATCATCCTGAGAATAATCACAGCTGCTCTGTATATCATAGTACCCAAACCTATCTACTTAATTATAATATTACATGAGCAGAAGTTCGATGGTCTCATTCTATCCAAAGTTACAAAAAATTTATATATTTTCCAGTAGCACCCAAATTCATTTCTAAATCCCAAATAACACTGCTATTTTACAAAATTCTATTACAATGCACATGAGTAATCAAAATCATCATATTACATTTTAAGTCTTCAAAAAGGAGGAAAGTTTTTTATTTGACCCATTTATAATCTGCAAATATTTATTTTCACATAAATCAATGTTCTTTTACTAGACATTATTTCCCACTTTTAAAATGCATTATGAACCTTACGAATGTTGTTAGCATTTTGTATAAATCACAGCATTCACACATTTTTCTAATAAAAATGCTTTACATGACAAACAGCATGACTTCTTTATAACAAGACAAAAACAATCTTTATTTAACATCAAGCAAAGTGGCAGTCAAACGCAAGCCTATTCATTAATTTAAAAAAATCTAAATAAGTATTCAACCAAGATTATGAACTAAAAGAGTTCAACATAATGTGTGCATGTATTTTCTACTCTTTATGAAAATATATTTTCCATATAGTGGTTGTAACTTATTTTTATGGTTGGCTAGCTGTGTCAACCACAGCTCACCTGATATTAAGTGAGTGTGTTCTAAGATTGTAAAGCACACCTAATGTGGAATAGAACTGTCTTTCAAATTAGGCTGCCAGAACACACAGGTGCTTGGCGGCAGATTTTTAACTGGAGGGTGGTAGCTAGCCAGACGAGTACTAGAGAATACCCTACTACCATGCTATGGTTTCTTTATGAAGTTTTCCATCAATGGCAACTCAAGCTCACATGCAGCTGTTGGGGTTTGAACCCATGTCCCTCTGCATGTAAACAAAACTTGTTGAACTTTTGACTACAGCCTGTTGTACAATTTTGTAATGTTATGTCATGTCTAATAGCCATATCAGAAATACGGAATGTGTTTATGCAAAAAGTACACAACATCCATTTGGCTATCTTATATAAAATAAAATAAGTCTTAAAATTTAGTGTGAGCATACCACAACTTTTCATTATGTTAAATGGGCAGAGTATTCGATACCGAAGATTTGAACATGCTTCCAAACCACCTCGCTCCAGTTGATCCACCTGGGATAGATCCCATCATCATCCAGAACAATGCCATAACTTGGAGTATGGCACAAACAATGGTCCAAGGAGTACTCTGCAGATGCAATGCACAATATAGTGTAGCGATGAGAGTCACTAGGTATATGGATGTTGTTAGCGCCCTCTCCTTGGAGAACATAGACTTCACATGTGACCACGGCCCATACAGGAAGCTGAAACTGTAATGGAATTGGGAGTAAATAAAAGTAGGTAAAACAAAAATATATAATCATACTAGGTAAATAAACTTACAATTAAAATTACCAAATGATTAGTTAAAGCTAATAAGCATAAATTTTTGAACAAATTCTCAACATTTTTTGTTACATAAAAATCAAAACACATTTCAAATAAGAAATTGTGACATAATTCAGGATTAAAAAAAAGTACCTTAGTAGGAAGAAGAGACTGCCCAAAGTAAATAGTAGAGCAAACTTTCTAGCTTGGAGCAGCAACACTGGTATGTATAGGAACGACAATATGAAGCATAGGATCCCAAAAAACAAACATATTCCAAATCCCAGGAACCGCTGAGTTCTGCTCTGAAAATCACAAAAATTATACCCATTAGAAGATATGCAAATGTTATTTTTTGATAGATTAATTTATGTGCATTCTAAATAGTTAATAATTAAATAATTTAATGTTGTGAACTTTAGGAAATAAATGATAATTATAAAGTGAAGATTCTGTTGTTGGCATGCTTGTTATTGAAGCATTGGTTCAATGTAAGGTATCAGGTCAAGTAGCGCGATATGCACAACTTACATTCACTGATTGTGTAAATGTAATGGTTTGTTAACTAGATCAATTTGTCCATAAACTTTGGGAATGAGTCATGTTTAGTGAATATTTTAATTTAAGTTTTTATGTCAGAAACTTACCAGCGTGAAGTATTCCTTCTGTACGTTTTCAAACCATGTTGCAGTACTACTAGATGTGCTTGTAGGAGTCTCTTCGGTGCTCCGAGAGAAAAAACTGGGAGTAGAGAAGTGTGGTAGACTAAATTTGCTCCGCCTACTCTCGTTTTGAAGCAAATATTGATCCAAATCAGACTTTAAATTGGCCATTATGCACTAAAAACTTTTGTGCGTGTTTATTTCGTATTTGGTTTGGGTTAAATATTCATTTTACGTTTTATTCAACAAAAAACAAAACGAAACAAAGCTAAGCGACAAAGAAATTGACATAACATCGAAGACTTGACAGCAATAAATAAATGTGACGTCTAAATGACAACCACACGAACCATAGAGAATATCTTTAACTTTTTTGGATAGTATGGGCTGGTTGATTCACATCGGTGCGTAGAATGTTTACGGCGCATGTCTACCAAAAGCATCGATTTCTAAGTTCAGCTAAGGTCAGTTTTCGGGGTATTGTTTGAAACTTACCATAGTCGGTATCATCGCTAAAATCATCATGCGTGTGCCGACGTATATTGTTGTTGTATCTGTCATGTGCGCATGGAGGGCAAACGCCGCGTGTATCACGTTCATCTAAATCGGTGCTGCTTGCGTCCGATTCTGGGTCCGCTTCTTCGATGTGAACGTCTTCTGTCTGCCGATTATCTAGTTTTTCATTTGATGAAAGTTGATTGTAGTCTTTTCTTGGAGGTCTTGCATCTGTAAAAGAATATTCTTTTCTTATAATCAAATTAATATTAGATTAAGTTATTTGATTAATGTTTCATGTCTAAAAATACTGATGATAAAATTTTGAAGTTATTTGTAGTCAAAAAGTTTGGCAACCCACGCACTATGTACCTACACCGTTTATCACAACTAATTTACAAGCTAGATACTCACTCCAATAGAATAAACAAGTTGTTTTATCATTTCGTAGAGCATTCGGCTCAACGAATTGCAATCGGTCAGTCATAAACGTATTTCACCTACTGACTGGTAAGTAGATTGAGTTTGCTTGGATTATTATACAGAATACGATCTACATAATAACGACTAATTAATTATGAAGTAGGTGATACATTTTTGACGGTCTTTGTACTTGCTATTTACTAGCAATTTTTTATAATGTTAATATTGTTTTTGCTCTATGAAAAATAATAGTGTTGTGATATGTATTCTATTGAAACTGATAATGCCGTCGGTATGTTACTATGTAGATATGATACGATACGTCTATGTTGACCAGATGTAATCATTATTTTCAGATTTGTTTATGTACTTACTATTTATATATACTATTCGTCACTAGGTATATACCTAGTGACAAATCTATATGAGAAAAATATGTAACTACGCAATTTTTGTGTCTTTATTGAGTACAAATTTTCAGAAAATGTTCTTTGATTCTAGAAATTTAAAAATGGATAGTAAAAGTCCAAAAATAGCTGTCCTGGGAGCAGGTGTGGTGGGGTTCTCAACAGCGAAAATACTACAGCAGCGAGTACCGAACGCGACGATTACCATAATCGCGGATAAATTTGAACAAGACACCGTCAGTTACGTCGCAGCGGGCATATTCAGACCAGGCACTAGCTTCAAAGGATCCACAAAAGACATTACCAAAAAGTGGATCGTAGATTCCTGGAATTACTGGCAGGATATACTTAAGACGTCAGACGCGGCCGAAGCCGGTATCATGACATTAGGCGCTTACATATTTTCAAAAGAAAACTACCACGTAACCAAAAACCATCTTATTGAAGATATAGTGCCACTTTACAGACCTGTCGACGCCAATGAATTAAAAATCTGTGATGGAGAGTGGAAATATGGGTCGTATTTCTCAACACTAAAAATCGGGTGCGAGAACTACTTGCCGTGGGTCAAAAAGATATTTCTTAAAAATGGGGGTAAAATAATCGAGCGTAAAGTTGATAGTTTCTCATCACTATCAGAGTTCGATTTGGTGTTTAACTGCACCGGAATGGGCGCGAAAAGTCTGTGTGATGACCACGACTTGGTGCCAATGAGAGGACAAATTATAAAAGTCCGTGCGCCGTGGTTAAAGACGGCGTTTTATGGAGACTACGACACGTACATAATTCCAGGGCTGGACGGTGTGGCGACGCTGGGCGGGGTGCGGCAGTACGATAGTTACAATTTAAAACCTTGCAAACACGATGCGGCGGCAATTTTTGAAAGATGTTGCGAGATGGTACCCGCGCTTCGGAAGGCCGAAGTCGTGGCGCACAGGTTCGTTTGCTTTTTCATTTTTTACATGCCTGCGACTAATTAAAAAAAGTAAACGTACTTTTTTATTAGTCCGGGCAAGTCCAACCTTAGCCTTACTCAAATCTCTAAAACATTCTAACTGTAAAATGACATGGAAGTTTGTCGCGCTTCTTTAAATGGGAAGAAAAATTCACAAAGGCATTAGTTGAAAATCCAAACTTACCTACTAAAAATATGGCTGTGTTTTTCATTGCAGTCCAATAGATAAGGACAGCATTTTAAATAAGTTTGGAACCTTAATACACTAAACCTTAATTGGTGTTAATAAACGGTATTAAAGATTTTCGAAGCCAACCAATAAGCTGGCCACCTCCTATCCATTCAACGAGAAAAAGAAAGAGTTCTTATTCTTCTTTGTTTTCCGTGTCATTTGACAGTGTCCAGTATCTTAACATTTAAGAGTATTAACAAGTATTGTAATATAAATCTAGTCACAGTTAAAGTAACACAGAGTAAGTAAATGTTAGGTCTGGTCATGCCCAAGTAAAGTAGTAGCGACAGTTTCGTGCAACACGATAAGTCAATATGCACCCCACTATCCCTACCACTTTCCTAAGCTCGCACTAAAAATTCGGCACACAATGAATAAAACACTGTTATTTTTACATAATATGAACACTCGAAAAAACAAAAGGTTATGGAAAATAATGCTAAGCGGCCACACGACGTTTCTCGCCAAAACCTACAAAAATTTCAATCATGTATCGCTCCTTTTTTCTCTCGATGGTTCGCAGTGATTATTGCAAAAAAATCTGTTATCATTAACTCTGATGCCAGGGCGGGCCACTCAGCACGCTCGGATAATTTGTTATATTAAAAGGATAATGATTATCTTCATGATTCTATTTAATTTCACAGGGTAGGACTCAGGCCGCACCGCATGCCCGTTAGGGTGGAGGGGAAGCTAGTGGACGGGCTGAAGGTGGTCCACTGTTATGGACACGGGGGCTACGGGGTCATGTGCGCCCCGGGCACTGCCATGCACGCAGTCGACATCGGTTTGGAGATGCTTAGCAATTCAAAGAGCAAATTGTAACCAACAACAAAAATATTATAAGCCGTGACAGAAAACGCGTCCAGAAAAAGAAACCGATTGTTATATCCGAATGTGTTATATTTAATTATTAATTAGTAACTAAATAAATATTGTTATTCGAAGGAATTAGTAATATTTTTGATTTTGACATGAAACACTCTGATAAAAACGTAAAATATCCATCACCCCAGATTTTGGCATGTGTCGTTGAGTGAATAAATAAACATTAATTATTCTCCCCTCTATAAAATCCGAGGTCTAATAGGTTTTCCTGTTTTTTAAGGGCTTGAGGAATAGATTTATTAGGACGAATGTGTAGAATTTAATTTTGTCAAGTATAATTGTTGGTAGCGTCCACCCACAAGGCGTACAGACGACCTAGTAAAGACCGCGGAAATGCGTTGGATGCGAGCCGCTTCCAATCGGTCTTTATGGGAATTAATGGGGTAGACCTATGCCCAGCAGTAGATATCATACGGCTGGATAAATGATGATAGTTGGTGAGTTTGTAACAGTAAAATAAAAATAAAAAGTATTTTTCATAAGAAACACTGGAACTATGTGTTCATTGTCATGTTTACCTACTCTTAGAAGGAGGTTAAGGTATACCTAGGCACGAGTACATATCGTCGTTTAAGTTCGAAACCACGTAAGTACATTGTAAGCGCCACTCAGAGGCGCTACCTTCATCTTTTCCTACCTCGCATCCTACCCTCATTTTCCCATGAACGACGACTATCTGTGTAGTCTGCCGTTGACCGTCGTCAGTGACGGATGTGTCTATCGTTGACTCTCGTCAGCGACTGATGTGCGAATACGCTTGCCCGCAACACCACTTTCCGCTCGTTCGCCCTCTCGAGCGAACGTACCACCGCACGGGATACGGTTCCCGCAGGAGCCTCACGGTTCCCCGCGCCCGCGTCGCGACCGCGCCGCTACCCTCAATTTATACAGTCCACTACAAAAGACACGACGACCATCGAGACCTAGGACAGGGTGACGCAGCTGTGCTCATCAGCCCGGAAACCAGGTAAGTCGTCGTTTCATTCCTTACTCTTACCCCTCCGTAATGGGCGCGCTCTGCCATAACATTTGGTGGCCGCGCTAATATACATTTTTGGCATTTTGATGTTGTTTGCTAGGAAACCTAAAGATGTGTTGTTTCAGTCAATCAGAAACAAGCAAGGTCCATTAGAAATATCCAATGCAGTAAAAAGTAACAACATAGGATGGTATCTACGTACAATTTTGCAATTTTTTACTCTCCGGTAAAGTTGCGATTTTTGACTTACGTGGTTTTAAAACTTAAGCGACGATATATCCCGACATAACTGGAAACGACGATGATAAAGATGATGACTGATAAGAGGTGACACTCTAAATTAGAAATATGTCCGTACCCAGAACATCTAACTTATTAAATAAGAAAGTATCAGCCGGTGTTTTACTAATTAATATTTACGTTAGCAGTTTCTTTTCTAAAAGGTTTAATTTTGCTTCTTGTTTAAGTAATTACTTATATTAATGAACGTCATAAATAAAACGTGTCTCACCATTATAAAAAGAGCAGGAAAAAATGCGCAATTAAACGAACTTTTTTTTTAAATGATTGACAAGCTAGTAAGTGATGGTGCGGTCGAAGATGGTAAAAGCACACCTAGCCTGGAATAAAACTGGCTCTCAAGTGAGGCTGCCGGTACACAACATTATTTGCATGGCGGCAGATTTTCAAGTTGAGGGTGGTAGCTAGTCAGCCGAGTACTAGAAAATGCCCTACCACCATGCTATGGTTTTCTCACGATGTTTACGCTCTCTCGCGAATGAAGGATAGGATATTGGAAACGGGATATCCGTGATATCCCGTTTCCAATAGTGACGTGTGTAAAATTGTGAGAAACAGTGGACCGGCGCACGTTGTGCCGGCCGCGCCTTTGTGCCCACTCCGACCTCTGGATGCTGTATTGGTATTTTCTCTGTCTTTCCTCGCACACGCAGAAAATATTCGCCCGCGTAAAAATAAAAAAATATTCCGGAGTCACCGCACGCGCCAGTGATGTGAATCACATTCATTTGTTCTTTTTAATCGCCACATATATTTTTGTGTAGTTTCCAAAACTTTGTAGAAGCTTCTAGTAAAGTTATCTTTTATTTCAAGAGCATGTACTAAATTTGAACAAGACTTACTTTATGTAATACTATTACTAAGATTTATTGTACTTGGATTTGATAATGATACACATGAAAACATGAAATTTACACTCTGAAAGAATGCACAAATTGCAAAGCCAAAAATCAAATAAAAACCCACTTGGCAACCAGACCAGCGCTTTACTGCTTTTGTATTTTTTATTTTATTAGCGCCACACGGCGTTACCCCGCATTATTACACAGCATCGAATCCCGCATTTCCATATAATTATAGCGCATACGATACGATACGATATGCTAGCTCCTCTGTTATACGTGGACAGAACTACACTGCAGATAAGTAAGTGGTACTTTATCAATGTAAGGGTCAAAGAGCACTAGGTATGCCTCGTGTAGAGGTGAATACATCGAGGTCTGATAAACCTAGACAATACTTGCAAGTTTCTATAAAGTCTTAAATAAACGTAGGTACTTATAATGAGACTTTGGATTATTAATTACTGACCTATATGGCTCAGTGGTAGCGTGTTAAGCTTACGAGCCAAACTGTTTTTTCGATCGAAGGTCGACACCTTTTCGAAAGAAAATTGCAATTTGATCTAAGGCTGCCTGGAACAGATTGCTCGTGCCAGTGATGGGACTTTCATTGTATCAAAGGTTTGTAATTGGCGTAAATTGGTTAAAGAGTAATATTTTCGAACGTAGGTATTATATTGTTATATAACTTCTTTTACAGTAACTGACAGCCCTTTTGGCTCATTGGTAGTATATCTGTTTTAAGAACTGTAGAGCATGGGTTCGATTCCCACCCAAGATAACATTTTGTCGTATAAACAAATGTTTGTTCTGTGTCTACGTGTTCTGCATGTAATAAAAGTATTTATTTACAAAAAATTGTATTTATGTATTCTATTACATATCTGACTTCGATTTCACAAGCTCTGCTTATGTTAGTTTGGGGTCAGATGGCGCTGTGTGTAATGTCCTACGACATTTTTATTATTTTATTTATTTAGAATTTGAGTTAACTTGTTGTATAGGACAAGTCTCCCTATTTAACCTGCTTCTTTGCCAAAAGTAGTCTCTGCTAGGTACATGTATATGTCCTTGTTAGATTGCTTGTTTTGATAGACTTGATTTTGTCTTCCGTACAATAAACGAATCAGTGAATCAACAGCATTGTTAGGGAACAATGAGCGACTGGCAGCGAGCCATCCTTCTTCGCCGCTTGTCGCCGACAGTCGACTCAAAGAAATTAGCTTTGTGGCATAACTTTGGTCGAGAGTTGAGCATATAATAACAAGCGCATATACTAGCTGCGCTCCGGTGTTTCAACCTCATTTTCCGGGACATAAATTAAGGTGGGTTAATCCTGGGTATAAGCTAACTGTATCCCAAATTTCATCTAAATCCTTTCAGCTGTTTCAGCGTGAATAAGTAACAAACATAAATAAATATAGACAAGCAGACATACATTAAAATAAAGAATTGAAATACATAGGTATATACTTTAATGTTCGCTCCGTCGAAGGAGCCAGTGCTCCCCGGGATTCTTAAGAAAAGCAGACGCATCAGAAGTTAGTTCATTCCCAGAGGCATGCCAACGAAAGATTTTGACTTATGACCGACATCAAACAAGGAGGTTCTGTTTTCGACCAATATATGTATTTATAAACATAGGGCAAGCTATTTGGAAGACCATCCGTGATCCGACTAACAATTTGGGCGTTCGAATACGAACGACACAAATGTATTTTTTTTTTTAATCTAAAAATGGTTTGCTTTTGACCATATTTTGAATGATGTTAGCAGCGACGCGGTCTAGGATGGAGTATGCTTACCCGAACAAAACTGTTAATTGTGGATTTGAGGACACCCAAATTGTTCACGGGACATTAGCTCTGGCAGAGCTAATGTGTTACAGTATTGTTAAGTAAATTGACGAAAACTTTTTTTAATGATATCACTGTGCGGATGCTGGGGCCATTTTTTTTTTTTGACTGACAGGTTAGGTGTTCGACCACAGCTCACCTGATGTTAAGTGACGGTGTGGTCGAAGATGGTAAAGCACACCTAGCCTGGACTGGAACTGGCCTCAAGTGACGCTGCCGGAACACACCATTAGATGCTTGGCGGCAGATTTTCTACTTGAGGGTAGTAGCTAGCCAGCCGAGTACTAGAAAGTACCCTACCACCACGCTATGGTTTCCTCACGATGTTTTCCTTCACCGGCAGTTCAAGCTCATTGTTGGGGTTTGAACCCACGCCCTTCGGCATGCGAACCTACCATGCTAAGCACTGAGCCATCATCGCTACAATCGTCGTAGTTGCAGTCGTCTTTCTTATCGCAACAAGTTACCGAATATCGTTAAGATTGCACGTTAACTGTCACATAAATTCTAGTTATTTTAATTTTATAATGTAGATAAGCAAAGCTATTACGAAATTCATCGTAACGTAACCTAATTATAAACTCACAAAGGCGTGCTACAGGGTCGAGTTTTATGTTCATATTTGCTGGAGTATGAATATCAAAGCGAATTGCAAAGTACACGGCGAACTTAATTCCGAAAACGTATTAGCGAGGCGCGAGATAAACGTTTCATATGAATTTATTTTACTGAATGGAGTACCTACGTGTCCCCCGGTCGTACATTTTAATTATCTTCTAAGATTAAGGCAAGTATATATGCAATATTTACGTAACTAAGTAAATATCTTGCAGCAATTACCAATGTCAACATTCTACATAAAATACATAACTTGCTTTGACTTGTATCTCTATATAGTATAAAAGAAAGTCGCTTCCCGAAGTTTGTACGCTTAGATCTTTTAAACTACGCAACGGATTTTAATGCAGTTTCCATTAATATACAGAGTGATTCAAGAGAATCTATATCTATGCATCCGTGCGTAGACGGGGTGGGTCGCTGGTATAGAATAAAAATAAACATCGTAGGACATTGGAGACAGCGCTATCTAGCCACAAACGTAGCTTTACTTCGTTTGTTCTAAGGGTTCCATATAACATAGAATACTCGTATACTTTTTTTGTAAATATATGTATACTTATAATACATACGGAACATCCAGACATATAATTTATAGTTAATTTTTTTAGTCTTGGGTGGGAATCGAACCCTCACACTACAGCTTTTGAGGCAGATGTATATCTGCTACAAATCTGTTACCAAATGAGCTAACAGGGAAGTAAATTGGTAGGGAATTGTAAATAATAAACATTCATCATGTTCAAGTAATGAAAGCGTAACAATAACAAGTTTGTACGGAACTCTAGACGTGCTAGTCAAACTACCATTTCAAAATCAAAATCAAAATCAAAAGTAATTTATTCAGTTTAGGCCCTGGTAAGGCACTTATGAACGTTAAGTTACATGTTTGAATCTACCACCGGCTCGTAATTACACTTCAACTGAGAAGACTCCGGCAAGAAACTCAGCAAGGCATTTTTTTTTTGTGGATCTTTCTTTTCATATTAGGTTACAATTTACAGTTATAAATATTAATACATACATTATGCTTACTACAATTGTCACTTAGCCAGGGGGATGCAAGTGCAGAGAGAAGCTACAACAACCATATATTCCTGTCTTCCACGTAATGAGCCACCTTATAGTTGGCTTTGTCAATTAACCTCTGCTTTATAAAATCTTTGAATTTATTATAGGACATTTTAGTTACCTCAAGTGGGATTTTATTATAGAATCTAACGCAATTCCCGAGAAAAGACTTATTAGCTTTAGATAACCTGAATCTAGGTGTTACAATTTTATCTTTATTTCTTATATTCAAGTTATGGCGGCTACTATTAATTTCAAATGAATTTAAATTTTTCCGGACAAACATAATGTTTTCATAAATGTACTGTGACGGTAACGTTAATATCTTAAAATCTTTAAATCGATTTCGTAGTGATTCGCGAGGACCCAAACAATAGATTGCGCGAATTGCACTTTTTATAATTATTTTTCCGATATTTTTTATAACGAAAGACTAAACAAATAAAACGACATCGGAAAAAGTTAGTGACTAAAATATAGCAAGGTAGTGATAGGCACGAGTTATCTATGATTAGAATTAGCGCAATTTTTTTTTAAACTTAGTACTTACGCCAATGCTTTTTCATTCAAGTATTTATTGTAAAGTAATCCTTAAACCTAAACTTAATGAAAAAAATTTCGATACCGTCGAAATATTAAGCTTAACTAGTGGAATTAATATTTATTGAATGTAAAAAAAACAACTGTGACACTTTTCGTAGATAAGATAACTTTTATTGCTTAAAACTGTGTACATGAAGGTTTTATATAAATGTTTTTTGACACAACAGTTTGCCCTAGCGGATATGCAATAATTTACTTTTTATATAGCCAGGTTTACCTACTAACTAATTAAAAAAATAATAATTAAATAATAAAATATATTAATTTCAGAACAAGTACATATCGATTATTAATAATTAAATGCACTATTAAAATTTTAATAAATATACTTATACAGGCACGATGTCAATTAAAAAAAACAACAAATTCCAATATAGTTATTTTTACGTGTAGTAATAAAAAGTCAAATAATAAAAAACTTTTTTATTGTAATAAGTAATGAGTGCCAAAGCTGCAATGCCCTGGACTTCGTTTTGTTACTTAAAGTTCTGTGTATCGTTGCAATGGTCATGGACAGGCGTAATCTTTTACCATTAGGAAAGCGTCTCGTCCTTCTACGACCCATAAAAAATCTTTGGATGTAACTCTTCTACGAGTATGTCGTCCACAGGCAGAAGGCATCTCTTATATCAGGAGGCCCGCTTGCCTGTTTGACCCCCTAAAAATAGCCACTTATCTTGCTTATTTCCAGAGAATAATGTCCTTAAGAGCAGGAAGAGTGCCTATTCAAATATTGTCATGAAAAGTTGTCGGAATCCCATTTATCGCTGCCACTCGACCTGAGTGCGAAACCTTGTATTCACGAGATTTACTTTGGTTAATTACCGGCGCTACCTCGGAGATAAACACCTCTATAAACTGGGCTATTATTTTTATATCTGCTTTTGAAATGATAATAAGATTAATGCTCGAATGATGGATATAATATCTACTGGAGTACGATAAGGATAAAGATTTAGATGGCTTTTACATATAAACGAGTAACTCGCCATGTGGTGGTTTAGTGCCAATTAAAATTGCGTGTTTTCAAAGGTTGGGGTTTTTTAGATCAATGGTTGGTCATTTATAACATTTGGCTAAATCGATCGAAGAGTAATTATATCAGTAAGTCGATGTTATTTTTATCTTTTTTAGGGTTCCATACCCATAGGGTAAAACAGGACCCTATTACTAAGACTCCGCTGTCCGTTCGTCTGTCTGTCTGTCCGTCTGTCACCAGGCTATATCTAATGACCCGTGATAGTTAGACAGTTAAAATTTTCACAGATGATGTATTTCTGTTGCCGCTATAACAACAAATACTAAAGAATAGAATAAAATAAATATTTAAGGGTCTCTTATACAATAGACATGATCTTTTTCCGTTTTTTTGCGCGAGTCCGACTCGCAGTTGGCCGGTTTTTCTTTATCTCTTTGTTCGGTTGAAAATACCGAATATTCGGTTGAACTAATTTTCATTAAGTTTTTTATTTTGAAACGTGACTTTATCGAAAATATTGTTAGCTAGAGTTCAAGCAAACGTGTTCAGCTGTATGAAGATTATTAGCGGTTTTCTACAACAACTTCTACAGGTCAGATTGAGTCCGAAGGTGGTATTCTATTACTGGTGTCAGGGGTATTTTAAATTTATATTGTGTTATATACGATCGCATCCCAAGCGCTTGGCAAGCCGTTACTCTATGCTAATGTCATTACACGCTAGCGGGTATAAATATTTGACACCGGATGAAAATTTGTAATTCTGACTAGCTGTATCCGAGGCGATAGGACGACGGAGCGGGACGAGGGAACCGGGACGCCAAACCGGAACATTTGCATGTTCCTCTCGGGAATCTAATCCATTTTAATTGGGCGCCAGTGCCAGCTGAAATTTGATGCAATTTGAGGCTTAGAAGAGTCATTTCTTGTAAAACATTGCGTAGTTGTTGGTCCTACGAGACCCGTGACAATATTACGTAATGCCTGAGCAACTTAAACTATATTATTAATATAGAAAGAAAGAAAACATTTATTTTATCACACACTAGGATATACGTAATAGTTGTCGCTGTAGTATGTATTCTTCGTTTGTGTGATTGGAATGTTTATGCCAATAAGATTCTTTCCGCATGCTAGCTGTTATAGTTTTTCGACCTATCTAGGACATCTATATCGGGGTTTGGAACATATACAAGCTTGTGTCAATAAGCTATACTATACATCTATAAAATCTGTTTACTGGACGATATTGTAAATATTTAAAAAAAAATATTTAGAAGTAATGAGACGTGCAAGACGTTCTCCTGATGGTAATAGATAATGTTTATCTATGACTTTGAGTAGCAAAACAAAGTCCAGGGCGACGCTGCTTTAGCGCTCATTACTTTGAGATTTTCGATGGTTAGTCTCAACAGCCTTGTAATTGCGCTAGCTGCAGTACCCTTCAAACCGAAACACAGTAATGTTTACACACTACTGCTTCGCGGCAGAATATCTGGTACTACGGTGGTACCTACCTAGACGACCTCCAGCTAGCAAGTTTTTTATAGAAATTTAGGTAAAAGCGTTAATTTTAGTTTTTTTTATGTTTGACAAATTAGGTTTTTGATCATAGCTCACGTGATGTTTTAGGAAGTCGTAAGCCAATCACCTATAAACTATAGGTGATATAAGTGTGTCCAAAGAGTAACATTATTATAATAATCTGGACAAGTGCGAGTCTAACACACACATGTGAAGTAGATTTAATATAAATTAAGAATATTTCTGTGAGATAGGCACAGCATAAATAACAGTGGTAAAGTTCTCTACCCCGCTCAAACACCGCGTGATACGAAGGTCATCTCTATTTAAGCGGACCAAGCATAATGCCCGACAGATGGCAAGCACGCGACCCTACATTTCTAAGGAATATTAAAACTAGATAGACTGCCTAAATAATTATTGTGTGAAAATAAGTGGTTATAAAGGTTGCCACATTACAGTTATGTTGGTGCTCGCGACATTTAGTAGTAAACTAATTATTTAATGTATTTATATACCTACAAATACATATTATGTCCTAGTGCAGGGATGGCAAACCTTTACTAGAGAACGTGTAATTTTTTACAGAAAAAAATCATAATTTAGCCATGACGTGCTATAAAAGAATGTCCATTAAAATCAGTTAACTACATTTATTTAGTAATTAAATAAAGTTTTTTTTTATGATGAATAGATTTGCGTTTAATCACCATCTCGCCTGATGTTAAGTGAAGATGCGATCTACGATGGAGCACGCTTGCCCAAAAGTAAAAGTGTAAGTGTAAGTAAGTAAATAATAATATAAAAAAAAAAAACTAGATGCCGTTAACTGAAAACTGTTTTCGCCCGAAATATAAGAAGCAATTGAATTTTTTTTTACTGTTTTGTTTTTATTTAAATATAAAACCGTTTAAAAAACAAGGTTATTGTAATTTTTTCTATCGCTACTCGAATCGTATTTAAAAAGACCTGTGGCGTGTTATATTTTGTCGCGTGCCATCATTGTGACGCGTGTCAAAGGTTTGCCATTCCTGTCCTAGTGTCCTCTGTGATAACATAAATGGTTTGTTCTTTCTTTCTTAAGCCAAACATGGCATGTTTATCTAAAAACTTGAAATAGGCGCGAATTTTACTTTTAAAATCCGCCATTCTTAGTTTTATGTTGCGTCATATATTTTATAGCACGCATATCGGTAAGACACGTCAACAAACACATTTTCTGTTAAAATACGATTACTTAGTAGTTTAGGACATACGAAGGTAGTTTTGGCGGAAACGCAGGAAAGCCGCACCGCTGTATTACATTATTTTCCAAAACTTGTGTTCCTAGACTTATTTAGTTTTGTTTTATGATACATAAAAATATCAAAACACAATTGGCAAATACACAAAGTGCGATGCCAAAACCAAAGAAGAAGAAGCCATACGAAATAATATAACAACATACATTTTCTTTTTCGTTTTTGGCCATTGCACTTTCGTGCATTGTGCCTGTTCTCAAGTTTTCAATTACATACATACATACATAGAGTTATGAATGTTATAGCCCTCTTTCCGTAGTTGGGTAAACCGAGGTCTATTTCACTGGTTTTAGAGGTCATGAGGTCCCATAATCAGGTTTTTACCGCGCCGTAACCGACGATCATCTCGCAACTGCCGGCGATAGCGGGAATAACGGCTATTCCACTTTATTGGTGTAATACTGGGGATGGAGTTCCACAAGGGCTTTCTGGCGCAAAATGCAACCGACGCGACGTAGTTCATCGCACTAAATTAATCCATGAAACAGCATGTAAAATGGGCATGAGAATTAAGTAGATTAAGGAAACACTAATCTGGCATAAAGATGATACCAGTGACCATCATAGACGCTGATTCGATTTAAAATTAATTTATTTTTACTCTTCTAACAACTCATTCGGTGCAAAACAAATAAAAATTGAAATTTTTAGTCCATCATCTCCAATCGCTTAAAATCGGGTACGCTGCGGTTAAACACCAAATCTAAAATGAAAACATAACATATTACAAAAAATGGTGTAAGGTACTAAAGATAGATTATCGATTTAGTAGCGATGATAGCTCAGTGGTTAGCGCGGTCGGTTAGCATGCCGAAGGGCGTGGGTTCAAACCCCAACAATGAGCTTGCTTTTTTTTTTCTCAATGTATACCACCGGTCCTGGTGCGGGCAGGGTGGTTATGTGGTACTCATTGCACCAAATGGGTCCTAAAGACTGTTTCAGCGAATAAATGAATTAATAATGTCATGTGAGGGAGGGAGGGGGAGGAAGAGGGAGAGTGAGAGATAGAGAGAGGGATGGTGGGAGCCGGGGAGGGAGATAGGGGGCAGAGAGAGAAAATATTCTATACAAAGCAATAGTATAAAAGTAAAATCATGGGTGACGATGATAACAAAGCTGTCAAGATAATAATAATGCTTGAAGTAAAAGTCGTGAAACAGCATTATGACTATTTCACGCCTCAAGTCCGAACTTTAATGACCTGCTCGTGAAATGAATCGGAAAAACTGTCGCTCTCAGTCTTTGTCGTCAGTATATAAATAATGAAGAACGAAACTTTCCCAACCATTGGTGTTTGGGGATTTCCTTAAGGACCAATAATAGAGTTTATTCCGAACTCGACAGGAAATTTTGTGTTATTATTGGTATGTCAATTCTCACGTCGCGCGTCGCTATTTTCATTCGATTGGGTCGTCAGTGATATTGCTGATGTAATTTATAAGCTATTACTTAAGAATAAGAGAATTAGTCGGACCACCACCCACTTTAGCGCGAATGAAGTTGTTCAATTTTGACTTTTCAAAAACAAAATTATAACTCGTGATTATCCATCGATCATTTCAGGTCTTGATATGCCAGTTTCGAATGTTTCATCAATTAAAAAAAACACACAAACACACTCTTTGCTGTATCATCAGTCCTTGATAAAGTGTACAAAAGTGTAGTGTGCAAATTTTCAATTTAATTGTCTTGAAGTTGTTGAATATTAAGTTGAAAAATTTCTTTACATCCATACAACTCAAACTAATAAAAACGTGTCAAAAATAAGTACTGTACACTCAGTCAATACAAATAAGCTGAGTGTGCAGCCAGTGTCTGGTGCAGTAGCCGGTGTAGTGTCAGTGTTAATGTGCCTTTTAAATCCTTCTAGCAAACTTTACTTAAAAATTGCATGTATTTAATGCTTTATTGCATAATGCCATATGACATACGGCGCCGAAACGTGGACACTCACAGCTGGAACGGTTCATAAATTTAAAGTCGCTCAACGAGCTATGGAAAGGGCTATGCTCGGTGTTTCTGTACGGGATCGTATTCGGTAAGAAATAATTCGCCAGAGAACTAAAGTCACCGACATAGCTCAGCGTAAAAGAAAGTGGACATATTTGCCGCAGAACCGACAACCGTTAGGGTAGACGTGTTTTACAGTGAAGACCGCGAATCGGCAAACGAGGCTGAGCCTGAGGCTAGATAGAGTGACGATAGAAGATAGCTGATGATCAAAGATCTATAATAAAATTAGTACTTAAATATAAACGAATACTTGTCTCTTAATGATATTTAGGCTAAAGGTGTTAATGTAACCTTTCTCGTTTACACAATGTTTTAATATCGCCCACATCGCAATAAGGTTAATCGTTCGACGCTGGAGGGAAATGAGCCGAATTAAAACTCAATCAACGCATGAAATTGTAAATGGAGGTCGCGCTTGATTGAAATTACTACGGAAAATATAGTGCTTATTCTTCTTTATAATGAATGTGTCTATTTATATTTCAAATTGATTTTACGTTTGAAATTACAAGGCTATTGAGACTAACCATCGAATTTTATGAGCACAAAGCAGCGATGGCCATTTTGTTACTCAATGTTCTGTGTACCGTTGCAATGGTCACGGACAGGTGTCATCTTTTAACATTAGGAGAGCGTTTCAATCGTCTCACTACAGTCATATAAAATATGTCAAAGGCATGATTTGTAGCTCCCTAAACAGCTTCACGCAAGAGACGTCGTCCTGAACCCTACATATCCCCATATATCATATCCTTCACCGGCAGCTAACGCTTATTGGGTTCGTTTCCCACTAGGACAAACATTTATGGGACTGTATTATAAGTATGTATTTACAAAAAAAAAAAGTATTTAAGTATTCTGTTAGTTGTCTGGTTCCCATAGTACAAGCTTTGCTTAGTTTGGGGCTAGATGGCGCTGTGTGAAATGTCCTCCAATATTTTTTTTGATTTATTTATTGTTGGGATTTGAATCCACGCTCTTAGGTTTGTAAACCCACCGCACAAATACCACTATACATCTAATCACTGAACTATCATCGCTACAAATATTTCATTCAATGTTAAGGGTATAGAATACAGACTAGTGGTTTTTGTACGGTATGTTGCGGTCCCACGCCAATCTTGTCCAAAATCAGCAAGTTATAGATATAAATTCGTAATATTTTTTCGAAAATAATAATATTTCATCTGCTTACCGCCATTATTTTGAAAAAAAAATGTCCGATTCGAATTTAATATAATAACTTATTTTGAATCAGGGTACTTAACGTGTTTTATTGTAAAAAAGCCAATGTAATAATGCCTACCAAGCTATTAAGTACAAGAAGCAAAGAGAATCAAAGAAAAACAGCGGTACTTTGCTAATTCAATTAATCTCGTAATTTTGCTTTTCTTTCACGCTTCCAAGAATTTACCGCAAAGCCTCTGAGACATTTTTCCACTCAGCATTGAAACCGACAAGGGAAATTAACGCTTAAAACAATCTGTAAAAGACGGGAAATTCCCTGTCACTATTTACTTTGAGAAGACTTCATTACCACTCTTGTTGCGGGGTCCAGACTAGGAAGGAACGTTAATCTGACATTTTTGCTTGTGCAGAGAGGTCCAAAGGAAGTGGTGACAATATAGAGTCATCAGGGCGGTAATTATTATTCTTAATAAGTTGTTTCATGGTGTTATTGCTGGAGATAAGAATGTATTTGTTATGTAAGTAGGTACTCATTAATGTTTACGAGTTAACCTGAAAGTACACAATTCATTTTTCACATCTAAAATATGCTATTTTCATTATGAAAGCGCTTTTATGGGTGTGAGGTATTTCACCACAGCTCATGAGATGTGGTCGAAAATGGTCACCACACATAGCCTCGAAAGGGGACTGGCTCTCAAAGTGACACTACCATGGTGGTACTGTACTAGAGAGTACACCATCACCACACTATGGTTTCCAGGTAGGGCATTTTTGAGCAGGTATTCGGTTGGTACCATCGAGTTAAACATTTGCCGCCAAGCAACTAACGGTTTGTTCCGGCAGCTTCACTTGAGAGCCAGTTCCATTCCAGGCTAGGCGTGCTTTACCATCTTCGACCACACCGTCATTTAACATCAGGTGGTCAAACATTTAACCTGTCAAAAGTATAAAAAACCAGCGACCACAACGACACAGGCCGGAGACAGGAAACAATGGCACAAGGAAGCCCTTATTCATCCGTGGGTTGCTAG
This sequence comes from Biston stratarius, assembly GCA_950106695.1. Classification (NCBI taxonomy): domain Eukaryota; kingdom Metazoa; phylum Arthropoda; class Insecta; order Lepidoptera; family Geometridae; genus Biston; species Biston stratarius. The sequence goes on from OX467116.1 coordinate 11,203,501, forward strand.
CTGATATATTAAATTTGATTGATAGATATGATGATGAATAATCATGACAAACCTCTTTGAACCTTAAGCTGAAGACATTTAGGTCAGTATTTCCTTAATGAACATCGAGAAAGTAGCGCGAGAGCTTTCAAGCATAGAGGTGGGATCGTTAAAACTTCACTCAGAGCTGCCAGTTTTGGAAAAAAAACAATTTAGAAACGTGCGAGAGTGCTCGTAAAGTGATGCCATTTTATTTGGGCCGTTACGTTTCGCGTGAGCCATGTGTGTTTGGAATCTTTGTCTTTTGTCGGTTTTGTTATACATGCTGGTCCCAGATCCGGTATAATAAATACGTATATTTCCTCATCTGTTATTTAATCGTATGTTATATCAAAATAAAGCTTATTTTATTCTCAATCCAATCGTATCGCTTTATTTAAAAGTTGATCCAATCCATGGTTACTTGAAAATTTACATCTAAAGTCTAGGCAACCATGGATTCAACCTTTACTTTTTCAATTCTGTTGGGTATGTTTTCTCAACTAGTGCACGATTTTTATAATAACCAATCAGAGTAGTAGATAAAATGCGTTAAATTAAATGTTTAATTATTTAACATTATCGGCACGCGATTTAGCTATGCAACCTATTTGCTATGTGTCAATGTGTATATTATATACCATTTATTTCTTATCATTAATAAATAACAGATGAGGGTATATATTTCTTATACCGGAACTTAGACTTTGCACAGCTGTATAGGTGCCCAGGTGAAGGTTTAAGGGCCCCTTTAAATATAGGCAGTGAAGGGGAGTGTTAATGCGTATTTAAGGGACCTCTTAAATCCACACCTGGGTCGCAATTGTAGGTTTAAGGGGCCCCTATAAATACGGGCAGTGAAGGTGAGCGTTAATACATATTTAAGGGCTTCTACACCTAGGTCGCAAGTGTGGGTTTAAGGTGTTTGTGGCTTTAATAACTTATTAACGGATACCTTCACTGCTCGTGTTCCAAACCGTGCTCAACCAAATTTGATATGATCCCACTAACGCTGTTTTGGATACTCATTCATTATCATTGCTCTGCAGCAATGAATTTATGAATTATCTTTGCAGGCCGATGTCTTTTAGTAGATTATAGAGAGATTTTGCTGGCAATCCTCTCGCTCCCACTTCTACAGCATATTAATTGACCATGTAACTATTTACGGTTAACTAATTTGTAAGGTCATATCTATTTAGCTTTATTGTTATTTTAGTGTAATAATTGTGTAGATATTATAATTTACTTGTTTACGTTAGTAAGATAGTTGTGAACATAGCATCAAGTAAAAATTAATATTGTCGTAGGTAATTACCGAAATGAAAAAATAAGTCTTATAAGTCGTGGCACCGGCCCCGAGCCCCAGATTTATGACGTTTAGGCAATCTGTAGTAATGAAAAGGTGCGCCATAAAGGAGAATTGCGCTGCATTTTCGCGTTTTTATGATAATATTATGACGGAGGGCCCTATTACCTGGGCAAGGTAATTTCAAGCGAGAGAAACGAGCTGGGACTCCACGTATGACATCGCTAGGAATATTCATTGGACGTGGTTTTGTGTCCTTTATTCACGTGTCATGACATTTTAATTCTATGGTAGACTTATGCGTATAAGTGTATGTTTAATCACCAACTTTTTAATTTATTTTATACTTAATAGTTTCTCGTCTGACTGAAATAATGACGTCCATATCCAGTATCATGTTAAGCAACAATGTTCGAACAAGTTTACCTAGAAAGAATCTGTTTACTCTTGATTTGAAGACGGCATATTGTATTTTTCAGGAAACAGATTCCGGCAAAGAGTTACTCATCTTCGCTGTGCGAATGAAAAATAGGAAGTCGCAGTGCCAAATGCTCATATGGGGAATGTCCATAGTGTGCGGATGACGCATGTCGCGGTCCGATAATAAAAAGGGGCAGGGACCCAATTCGTGCAAACCAAAATGTATCCGGTAGAAAGCCGATAGATAGTAGACCTTACGCCGATACTCAAGGCTTTGCAGCCAAGACTTGACCAAAGTGTCATTGCCTATCAGCCTCTTAGCGCGCCTCTTGACTCCAGTGCCTTATTCTGGTACTTGGCAGAGCCGTCCCACGGGTGCGAACAGTACTCCATATATGACCTCACCTGCGCTGTGTATAAGTAAAGTAACTGCTCTGTTCTGAGATACCGTCTCACCTTGGCGAGGAACTTGGCTGATGGTAATCGCCGTTGTGGTCGAAAATGTAGCACGTAGATTTAGAAAATGCACCCTATACACCCTGACCTTGAAACTACCTAGAATATTAAATAATTACAGGAAATAAAAACTTTGTCACACTCTGGCTGAATGGCAGTTTGTCTTGGTTGCCTGCTAGTAGGTAGTGGCGGCAACGCAACCTTTCCGTGTTCCTGCAATAAGCTCCTGTCAAATTATTGAACTGTCATTAAAATTAGACACCTGTGAAATACCAAAGTTATTTTTTTTTACATATTTCTTTCATTTTTGTCCATCTTTGTTTTTGGTGTCACACTTTGAGTATTTAAATTTTTGAAGTATGTTATAAAAAATCAAGTTAAATACCTCTGAGTCACGCACAGTAAGTCTCGGTTGAACCTTTAATAAAACTACTATTTAATAGACTGCTATAAGCTTCAGTGGTCTTTAGGAAGCAGCACGAAAAGTAAAGTTTCAACAAATTATTTTATTCCCACACATGCGCACATGTTTTGTCATATGTTACAATGCAGCGTCACGACCTTTTCGCTTTCCCACCAAAACAACAGTTCTCCTGTTACTTATACATAAGTAAAGCCATAGGTATAACTAGGTTAAATAAAAAGTTCATTTCAATATTAATTTCTAACATAAAAGGAATAATTTCCTTTTACCAACGCAAGCACGTCTACGTGTTAGCTCTCGGAGCTGTGATTACGATCTGGCAATCTAAGTAAAGACGAATATCTTAATAGAAAAATGTATGTACTTATTTGCCGAGAGAAAAAAATATTTAACAGCAAACCTGAGTTCGAATGTTGAATCACAAAAAAAGAAACAAAGTTAAGTAAAGTATATATATAAGTAAAAACAAAGTCCAGGGCATCGCAGCTTTTCTCATTACATTGAGACTATCAATGATTAGTCTCAACAGACCTGTAATTACCTTTCAAACCGGAACATAATAATGTTTACACACTACTGATTTAGTACTGCGGTGGTACCTAGACAACCTTCTGCTAAGAATACCTGTCAAAAGCAAGAACTGTGATGTAATAACATCACATTTTAAACATGAGAATTTCAGTGACAATCTGCCATTACCAAATGTGTCTTTTTACCTGTTGTGGCTTTTTATTACCTTCTTCAAGTTTAATTAGGAGCTATGGCAGTCACCACAGCGATAATTGCTCTTATTCGTTCTTGGCCGTGTTTTAATTTATTACCGTTACATTTGTTGCTTTACACAAAATATTTTTCCTGCGAAGACAAGTTTTAATTAAAACAGACAAAGTAAGCTTAGAACCCATAAAAATACATTCATTAGGAACTTTATCTGGTGGTTATGAAGTATTCATTTTAGAATAAAAAATTTAAGATATCTAAATTAACTAATAAAAGCGTGGTAGGCTGTACTGTACGCTTATACTATATAAACAAACTATATATTTATGGTTGGCAAGTTAGGTAAGTTTTTATTTTATTGCTGACAGGCTAGGTGTTTGACCACAGCTCTGATGTGTGACGATGTGGTTGAAGATGGTAAACACACCTAGCCTGGAATGGAACTGGTTTTCAATTGAGGCTGCCGGCCCACATCGTTACATGCTTGGCGGCAGATTTTCAACTTGAAGGTAGCTAATGAAATGAAATGAAATGAAAGCCAGCCAGCCGAGTACTAGAAAGTACCCTACCACCATGCTATGGTTTCCTCACGATATTTTCCTTCACCGGCAGCTCAAACTCATTGTTGGGGTTTCCACCCCTTCGGCATGCGAACCGACCGCACTAACCACTGAGCTATCATCGCTATAAATACCATTAGATAATCACAGCTTACCTGATGTTAAGCGACGATGTCGTCGAAGATGTTAAACATACCTAGCCAGGAAAAGAACTGGCTATCGAGCAAAGCTACGGGAACATACCACTATGCGTTTTTTTTTAATGTAATGGTATTAAGACATCATGTCCGTGATCAACCTACCTCGACTTTACGACAATGTAATAATAAAATTCCCAACAGAGTTAATTTTTTCTTTATGGCACTTAGGGAACCGTTTAAAACCTGGTATAGTCTATCGCTTCACAGTAAGTACTGAGATTATGCTCAAAGACGCGTGAAATGAACTTCACGGTACTTTGTCTTTTACTCACAGATTCGCAAATTTATGAGGGAACACTAAATAATCTCAAATATCTAAACCAAGTGTTGTGGAATAACTGTGATGTTTGTAACAAATTCAGTGAACATGCATCACTCGGGTGAATTCAGTTTGTTTGATGTTACGGAGACAGGAAACTGAGATCACTTTATATTATTATGGCTTCCTTGTTGACGAGACAACATGCCCGGGTTAATGTAGTTGTGCTTCCTGAGTCCAAAAACGTACGGGATTGACATAAACTCCTACTGAATGACTAAATCTACTTCTTTCTACAGTAATGCCTTTACCGTAAAGGCCATCCGGATATGCTTTTCCTAGCTCCATCTGAAAGTCACAATCTAATCTTACCTAACCTGCCAACCATAAAAATATAACCATCGAATGTTTCAAAGTAATGAGCGCCAAATCAGCGACGTTCTGGACTTTGTATTTGTTATTCATGATTCTGGGTTACGCTGCAATGGTCACGGATAGGCGTTATCTATTACCGTCAGGAGAGCGTCACGCTCGTCTCATTACTATTACATAGTCGGTTATTGTATTCAGTTGGATTTTATTATTCCAACGTAATAAACCAATCATGTACTAACGAGCATAAAAATACCTATCTATCTCTGTAGCACAAACAGTGAAGGGGACGGAGAAATCTGTCTGTCTATAACGAAGTAAGGTGCCTCGTTGTATTACATTGTACCGTGTACATCATCTCCATAATGATGTGGTTTCACCACCAATTAGAGATACGTAGATACGTAAATATATTTTTTACTCAACTAAGGCAAAGTCTGAAAGAAGGGTTATGTTTTTAGCAGTGTATTTATGTGTTCCACCGTAGCGCCGAAACTGCTCGTCCGATTTTGATGAATGAGGTGATAATCGATTCGTTATTATACTCTGGATGATATAGGCTACATTCCTTCCCTTAATTAGGTACATGATTGCCCAAAAAAGGAGGGTAATGTTTTCAAGGTTCATGTATATATGGCAGTTTTTTGATTGTACTATAAAGATTTGTGTTATAAATGCTAGTCACGTTTTAGACAAGAATTCTTATGTGAATTATAGAATGCGGGACCAGGTCCATCCACGTTATTGTACGTCGTTGTACCTACGCGTAGTTGTGGGAGAGTTTCGGTCCGTTCTTGCGAGTTTGGCATTTAAAGTGTAACTCGGGTAGGCAAACGTTTTCAAACTTGTCTATGCCTTTTTTGACCTTGAAATAGGTCGGATAGAGACATAAGGTATCAACATTAAATTAAGTTCAGTAAAATTTTGCTTAAGATGCTTTTTGTAGAATAGTGATTTCACACGTATTTAATGCAACTTTTACCCGACTATCAAGGAAGGGTTATGTTTTTGCGCGTATTTCGTACGTACGTAAATTTCTTTATTACCTCGTATCTTTCAAACGGCCGAATGGATTACGACAATTAAGGTATCGTTAGATTCGTTTTAATAATCCAAGTGTCTTTAGGTATTAGGTTTGGTTTAAAAAAAACGGGGTGGTGGATTTTTGACGAGAAATAGTAATACGGTAATAACAAACCTATCTAGTAGGATATCTAAATAAAGGCATTAAAAGAGGATTACAAAAATTTTGTTATGTTTAAATGAAATTAGAAATAATAAATTTGTTTCAAATTTTTTTTGCAGTCGGGTTATAGATTTTTTTAACTCTTCAGCTTGTTTTGATTAATTGAATTTTGTCTATTTCCATGTAAATTAAAATTAATATAAAAGTAATATAATCTATAATTCAAAAACTTAGTAAAAGTGAATACGTAATTTTGAATCATAATCGACATTAATGTATATCGAGTATTAGGTACAATAAAAAGTGTGTCTCTAGACCGTTCATTATCCTTTTTAAAACGGAAACTCTTATCAGAAACATGCTACTATTAAAACAATTAAGTGTTTAATTTTTTTAGGACTTTTTTAGACATCACTACATATTATAAAACAAAGCCGTCCGCCGCGTCTGTCTATCTACCTGTCTGTTCGCGATAAACCTTAAAACTACTGAACGGATTATCATGCAAGTTTCACTTATAGATAGATGGATTCATTAGGAAGGTTTAGGTATATAATTTGTCAAGGATTTGTGTAAATTGGTTGAAATATGATGATAATTGCTGGAGTGTCGGAAAAAGTCAAGCTACCTGAGAGCTTTCATCGAAAACGCTGCCAAAGGGATTACTTTGATATGGATCAAAAGTCCCGTGTCAACCCGTGCGCAGCCGGCGCTAGTAATATATAAAATAATGTGAGAAAAATCTCAATAACTTTAAGTTTGGCGATGTAGTAAACACAAGGTAAGTACATAAAAACAATAATTGCATTCTGGAGACACAAACACTCGATACAAGTGCTCTCGTCTAAAAGGAGAATATTTAGATTTGAAGCCGAGCCCAAGAATTGATTTGATATTCTGTGAGAACAGATTAGAGTAAAGTACAGATAAGAAAGTAGATCTTATTTCGTGCGTCATCGTTGCTGAATCTATGTATTTAACTAGTTTTGCAACGACGAACTATAGACCAATTAAATGTTAGCAATGTTCTTATGAAAGTGATGTACCTAAATGTCTTATACATGTCTTTAAACCTTTATCGTTACTGGGGGTTGGGGGTCAGCTTCTTTATCTTCTTTTTTTTTTATGTAATAGTAATTAGACGTACAAGACGCTTTCCTTATGTTAAGAGATAACGCCTGTCCATGACCATTGCAGCTATACACAGAACTTTGAGTAGTAAAACAAAGTCCAGGGCATCGCTGCCTTGGCGCTCATTACTTTGAGACTAGATGGTTAGTCTCAACAGCCCTGTAATTTCGCTAGCTGCAGCATCATTCATCATTAAAAAAAAAAACAAACTACCCTTCAAACCGGAACACAGTAATGTTTACACACTACTGTTTAGCGGTAGAATATCTGGTACTGCAGTGGTACCTACCTAGACGACCTCCTGCTAAGGAAATCTACCACCAAGTAAAGTGTCTTTGTCTAGTGCGAGTCTTGGCAGTTGTCCTACTGTCTATACACTAATAATGTTACGGAAACACAAGATATCTTGCGTATTCAAAGCATACCTGATATTTTGCGATTATTGATTATTATGTTTTGCAAATCAATTTTATTAAGTTTGCAAGTAAATTGTACAAAAAATAAAAAAACAGGTAACATGGTAAAATAAGACATTGCAATTAAATACACTTTAATAACATACTACAAAACAAATATTAAAAATATATAAAATAATAATGATAATATCGATAAAAATAAATGTCAAAGTAACAATTTAATAATAATGTACGCAATACGAAACACAAACACAACACACAATGATAGCACAATATCAAAAGAGGATACAATAAAGCTTGAGCTTGCTACCTAGCCCATACAATGAACTTGTGCTACCGCTGAAGGAAAACATCGTGAGGAAACCAAAGCATAGTGGTAGGGTATTTTCTAGTACTTGGCTGAATAGCTACCACCTTTAAGTTGATAATCTGCCGCGAAGCACCTAGCGGTGTGTACCGGCAGCCTCACTTGAGAGCCAGTTCCATTCTAGGCTAGATGTGCTTTACCATTTTCGAACACACCGTCACTTAACATCAGATAAGCTGTGATAAGGGTGGTAGCTAGCCAGCCGAGTACTAGAAAGTACCCTACCACCACGCTATGGTTTCCTCACGATGGTTTCCTTCACCGACAGCTCGAGCTCATTGTTGGGGGTTGAACCCACGCCCTTCGGCATGCAAACCGACCACGCTAACCACTGAGCTATCATCGCTATAAATTAATAGGTTAGTTAATAAGTTAGTTTAGTTATTGTAATTGTTACTGAGTAAGATGCATCTATAGACTATGCTGCAGGTGATAAAAAAGTGAGTGATTATTATATCATCTAGTACATAGTACATTTATACATATATTTAAACGGTTTTATTACATGTTTATATCTATTTCTATTTATTTTGTGGCAAGTACGAGTAACATTTTAAGACGATCTATAAAATTTGCGGTATGTTATCTTTAAGTTGTCTATCTGTTTTCATCTGTGTCAGAATCTTGTCAAGTATCCAATCATCGGATATCCGACGGCAGTGGGTGGAAACTCGAAAGCCATCGTTTTGGGGGTATTAAGCACTCAACGAGGTAAATAGGGAGTATGGTTATTATTAGAATCTGCTTTAGGATTTAAAACTGAGAAGCTAGTTTTATGATATAGTAATTATTATTAATTTTCTATAGAAAGTAACGCAATTTCGACATATTTTTATATTTATTTTTGTCATTCACGATTGAATAGATCGGTGCGACTATACACTAGACGTGGCCGAAACTATAGTCGAAGCGAAAATTGACGAGGGGCACGCGCGTCGTACTCTTTTTTGACTCCTTGAAAGATTGTAAAACTGAATGAACCTGGATGTAGCCGAAACTATAGCCAGAATATACAGTCTAATAAATCATGAGTAGTTTCGGCTAATTGAACTTTTGAAATGATACCAATTAAGAGTGTACATACAAATATTCCTCACAATTATCAACTCAGTCAAGCGCCGATTTCGTTAGAAAGCATTATTAATTTGTATTTTGTGAAAGTATTGTGTTTTATTAATACAAATACAATACAATACTGTATTTTTAATAGTTTATTAGTATGTCTTAAAATAAATAATTTATTTTGATACAATTTTAATATAAACGAATGCGTCAAATCAAATAAATATAGGGAATATTATATATTAAAAAAATCCTCTATCCACAGTAATTTTCACTAAAACACCAAAAAACAAAAAAAAACGCCAGGACCACTAAACACTAAAAAAATACTACATTCATTAAAATACGTAAATTACATAAGAATATCGTGAAGTCGGAACAAGATCAAGTTCCGTCTTTAATCAGCTGTTAGTTAACTAGACGTTATTTTTCCACGCTGAAAGCCTGACAAACAGCCGCCGTAAACTTAGTTTAATTAGTTCTCTGATTAACTCTCAATATAAACCGGGTTATTTCTGAATCGAACGGCGCGTTTTGCTTTTGATACTTTATATAAAGTTACCCATGAATTATTTACCTCTTCCAGGGTGCAATATTTTTTTATCGTGGAAAAATAAGCTACAAGCTTATTAACTTATCATGCTTATTATATTTAACATGCGATTTGTATGAGTGGAATTTTGCAAGTTAATTTTGACCCACTTCCCGATGTCCGATTGGACTCAAATTTGGTGTAGGTACTTATTTCTGTTATGTTTGATTGTGAGCACACAAATATAAATACTCGGCTATGATTTCATTACTAGACTATGATTTCATTATTATTTTTTGTAGCGATGGTGGTTAGCGCGGCCGGTTCACACGCCGAAGAGTTCACACCTTAACAATGAGCTTGAGCTGCCGGTGAAAGAAAACATCGTGAGGAAACCATAGCGTGGTGGTAGAGTACTTTCTAGTACTCGACTGGCTAGCTACCACCCTCAAGTTGAAAATCTGCCGCCAAGCACGTAACGGCGTGGTCTGGTAGCCTCATTTGAGCGGCTATATGTACTTTACCATCTTCAACCACACCGTCACTTAACATCAGGTAAGCCGTGGTCAAGCATCTAGCTTTAAAAAATACAGAATGTATCTCTTACTAGTTCTGTTAATGAGGTGCTGACATAGAACGATTTTTATTCGTTTATACAAACATATATTATAAGAGTGTGTTTTCAAAATCTGGCTACGTTTCCAAATTCGTACGGCCAAACACCTCCGATATATTATGGTGGTATATACATATTATATATACAATGATACTACAATACAATATATGTATTTAATTTAATAAAAAATAAATCGATCTAGCTAGGTTTCATTTTAAGAAAATGTCGTTTTATCCCTGTTTTCAGCCGAGCAAAGCTCGGTCAACCAGGTACTGTAATAAAAATAACATACATTTTTTCGATGACATAATCAGTATAAATCCTCTTGGTAACAGATCGCAGTAGATCGTCTAGGTAGGAGACGCCGCTTTAGTGTGTAAATATTTATGTGTTCCAATTTGAAGGGTCGTGTAGCCAGCAAGATTGACCATTAAAAGTGGTATAGTAATGAGCGCCAAAGCAACGATACCCTGGACTTTGTTTTGCTACTTAAAGTTCTGTGTATCGCTGCAATGGTCATGCACATGCGTTATCTCTTAACCTTTAAAAAAGTGTACTTTTCACATCACACATCATCAGCCATAGGACGTCCACTGCTGGACAAAGGCCTCCTCCAGGGAGGGTTTTGCCAATACTCGCCACGCTTGGCAGGCGGGTTGGCGAGCGCAGTTAGGTGTGATTGTTTAAGGAAGACGCTGCTGCCCATCCTCCGGATGAAGATGCCGTAAGAGTCGGCTAAGGGATCTACCCTTAGCCGACTCTTACGGCAACCACGGGTAGAGAGGGTGGGGTACTATTTTTACGCCGGCACCACCACGGCATGTACTTTTACTTTAAATAAATTGTTAAAAAGTAAGTCACGTGACTCAAGACGTCAAGAGATCATCATCATCATCATCATCATCATCAGCCGTATGACGTCCACTGCTGGACATAGGCCTCTCCCATTGACTTCCACAAAGACCGGTTGGAAGCGGCTCGCATCCAGCGCGTTCCTGCGGTCTTTATTAGGTCGTCTGTCCACCTTGTGGGTGGACGTCCTACGCTGCGCTTGCCGGTCCGTGGTCTCCACTCCAGAACTTTGCAGCCCCATCGGCCATCGGTTCTGCGTGCTATGTGCCCTGCCCACTGCCACTTCAACTTGCTAATCCGCTGGGCTATGTCAGCTACTTTAGTTCGCCTACGAATCTCCTCATTTCTAATTCGATCTCGTAGGGAAACTCCGAGCATAGCCCTCTCCATAGCTCGTTGTGCTACTTTAAGCTTACTAAGCAGGCACACAGTGAGAGACCACGTTTCGGCGCCATAAGTCATCACTGGTAACACACACTGGTCGAAGACTTTCGACTTGAGGCACTGAGGTAATTCGGACGAGAAAACGCTGCGCAGTTTTCCGAACGCTGCCCAGCCGAGTTGGATTCGACGATTGACCTCTTTCTCAAAGTTGGACCTACCTAGTTGGACTGCTTGTCCTAGGTAAATGTACTTGTCAACAACTTCAAGAACCGAGCTCCCAACTGATATTGGGGTGGGCACAACATGGGCATTTAACATTACCTTCGTTTTGTCCATGTTCATTTTAAGACCCACCCGTTGAGAAACTCGATTGAGGTCTTCGAGCATTGTGCTGAGTTCCTCCGACGACTCTGCCATGACCACTATATCGTCGGCAAATCGAAGGTGAGTGATGTATTCGCCATTAATATTGATGCCGAATCCTTTCCATTCCAGGAGCTTGAAGGCGTCTTCCACTGTGGCAGTAAACAGTTTCGGAGATATAACATCTCCCTGTCTTACGCCTCTTTTCAGTGGAATCGCCTTCGAAGTCTGCTCCTGTACTTGGACCGACATAGTAGCGTTATTATACAAACACTTCAACACTTCGATATACCGATAGTCAATATGGCATCGTTGGAGAGACTCAACCACCGCCCATGTCTCGATCGAATCAAAGGCTTTCTCATAGTCCACAAACGCTAGACATAGAGGCAAATTATACTCTTCGGTCTTCTGTATAATTTGCCTTAGCGTATGGATGTGGTCTATGGTACTGTAACCTTTACGGAAACCGGCTTGTTCGGAAGAGACCAAGAGATCGCGAAAGCTAATTAGAAATAATTCAACTCGCATTCAATTTAGTGGTATAAGTATATATAACATAATTATAACTTCTAAGTAATTATTATGTTTATTACCGAGACTTACTCATACGTGTAATACTTAATCACGTGTAATACTCCAAACAGGTAGGTACATTGTATCATTTATTGGCCTTGACATTAGAGTTATTTTGCAAAAGCCGTCATCACTGTTGACTGGTCTCTAGTGTATATTTCTGCTCGAGACTTGCCTCGTGTCGGAGATACCAACACGTGTATTGTTCATCTTATTTTTCTTTCCAAGGTTCGCCGGATAAGTATTTATTATGTTAACTTGTTGATGATGCTTTTTTATATAGAATTTACGGAAAGATTGTGAAGTGTCGGAATCGTGTAAATATAAGATATCAATAATTTTTGTAGCTGATTTGTAGCGATGATGGCTCAGTGCTTAGCGCGGTAGGTTCGCATGCCGAAGCGCGACGCGACGGTTCAAACCCCAACAATGAGCTTGAGCTGCCGGTGAAGGAAAACATCAGATATCATAAGTTCAGATTGAGGCTACCAAAAATTTAAAAAAAAGCTGAAAGAAAGCTCAAATTTTTAGAAAAAATATACCAAACTCTTTTAACAATTAATGATATTGCATATAAGTAGTCATAAAAGATACAATCTGCTTTCAAGAGATTGTTAGCCTAATTGTCAAGATCCTATACAATATTTAAACCATAAAATAATCCAGAACAAACAAGGAAACAGAAAAAGTAAAGTTTCAAAGTTTATATTCCATCCGTTTAAAATCTGCAAAGTTAAACTGTGGACAGGTGGGATTCCGCCGTTGAAATCTCTAACTTTTTCAATTTGGCACCGCATGCGCGCTTTGTGAGTACATAGCACTGCTTGTGTCATTCCATAAGATTTATTCGGCTGCTATTCCTCACCGTGAGGCAAATGGAATAAGGTTGCCGCTTACCGCTTGGCCCTCTTTTCTAGTACGGATGTGTTGCAATTAATGATAAGCGATTATCTACTTGACGATGATGTAATTCTGGAATATCATATCCGTATTTTTGTTTTGGTTTATTTCAATATTTATATCAGTGAGATTCGATTCTCGCAAAACCTGTACAGGTTCAGTGGTACCCGACTCAGTAAATACTATAACTAACTTTTTACTTTATGTCTCGAGCGGTCATGCTCTACATCGAAGGCTCCTTCTTGGGGCGGCGTCGTGTGTCGCGTCGCTCTCTTCCCTCAGATATGGTTGAGGAGGGCGATGGCTGGCACATGCGTCGTACTCGTGATCGGGTGCTGCTTGCGCGTCGCTGTTCTGCTCGCGGTATACACACAAACTAGTAATAAGACTAACATCAAACCTCTCAAATCTTTCAAAATCATTAACCTCTCTACCTGTTCAGCTTGAGCTATATTAAAGAAATTGTATAAGTTGACAAAGATCACAGACCCCGGTGTCTGTGAAAAACGATAACAAGCTAACGCCACACGTTAAGTTTTAATTTCGCGTTTAAGCAAGTAACAGTCGTAGTAAGGAGTAAGTAAATTTTTGTAATTATCGACAAGATGGGTTTTATATACAGCGGTACTTGTCTTCGAGTACTTATTTTTGAAAAAGAACTTGAATGACCCTCATCGATAAATATAAATAAGAAGAGTTTAGACCTTTCTTCGTATTAGTAAATATATTGTGTGTGGCCTAAGGCGGTTTTCACAACGCTCAGCTTTCGTCATAATTTTAACGTCGCGTCGTACCAAATGTTTTACTTGGTTTATCTCCCTAGCATGAGGTCTAGATAGGTACCTCCGCAGTTCCAAATATTCTGCTCTCAAGCAGTAGTATGTTAATATGACTATGTTCCAATTTGAAGAGTACTGCAGCTAGCGAAAATACAGCTGTTGACCATCGAATCATCGAATGCCTCAAAGTAATAAGCACCAAGCAGCGATGCCCTGAACTTTGTTTTGCTACTCAAAGTTCTGTGTATCGCTGTAATGGTCAAGGACATGCGTTATTATGGAGAAAGTTTAGTTCGCCTCCTTATTATTAATTTAAAAAAAACTAGTTCATTGTTATTTTTAGCAAAATCAAATATTTCCAATTACTGACCCTTCGTCCTTTGTAAACACCATCATGGAGTAAAATGGGAATTATTCCAAAACTATTACAAATTTAACATCCAACAAATTCGAAAAGGTTGGAAACAGCTTTAAACTTTTACCATTGATATCGAAGCACATACAAAATTGTATATATTTTTGAGTTCATTATAATAATCAAGGTTTTTACCGACTTGCACCGAAGTAGTATGAAGCTAATCAACTAGTTGACGTTTTGACGAATCGAGAAAACACGAATATAAAGTCGACTTGATCATGAAGATTGACTTTATGGTCAAATTTATCTGGGTTAATAATTGACAAGCAGTACTGATTTGACTTGTAGCATTATAAAAATCTTTATTTCAAGACACTATCCTTTAAAAATTCAACCAAAAACTATTACATCGCAAGTGTGAAAGTATATTTTAGCCTCGATATCGACACATATGAAAGTCTAGCCAACAAAGTGAAGACGTCACCTCGACGTCTTTTTCTCCCCCTGGGCAATCTAAAACGTCGGAATATGCGAGAAAATTCACATTTTCCAGTGAGAATCATGTGCGAATGTGATCTAGTTTCTGACGTCTGACTGGGATGTAACACGAAGCAAATATCAAAATTGTCAGTAAAAAAACGTACTTTTACCAGATTGGCACAGGACCGAGGCAGATGGCATAACAGAGAGGCCTATACTCAGCAGTGGGATAAAAAGGCTGTGGATGAAGATGATAATGATAGCTTTGCCTTATAACACCTGTCTATGACCATTGCAGCGGTACTCAGAAATTTGAGTAGCAAAATTAAATTCCAGGGCATTTTCTGTAAATAAATAAATATCGTAGGACATTTCACACAGCGCCATCTAGTCCCAAACTAAGCAAATCTTGTACTATGTATCTAAATAACTGATAGAATAATTATATACTTTTTTAATACATTCTGAACAGACACAAAACAAACATTAAACCTCATTACACAAAAATTTTGTCTTGAGAGGGAATCAAACTCGCTCTTGAAGCAGATACACCAGCAAATGAGCTAACAGGGTATTCAGTATATTACTAATTATCATCATCACTATCACTACATATTATAAAACAAAGTCGTCTGCCACGTCTGTCTGTCTGTATGTTCGCGAATAACTTAAAACTACTGAACAGATTATCATGCGAGTTTCATCAATAGATAGAGTGATTCATGAGGAAGGTTTAGATATATAATTTGTCAAGGTTTTGCGCAAATTGATTGAATTATGATGATAATTGTTGGAAGTGTCGGAAAAAGTCAAGCCACCTGGGAGCTTTCATCGAAAACACTGCCTAATCCTTTTGAGATATAAAAAAAATGCATGGTGGAATATTATCCTTTTTTATAGATCTACAAAAAAATCCGCGGTGGCACATCCTACTATACCCATTCTTACTACCCGTGCGAAGCCGGGGCGGGTCGCTAGTAGATATATTATGGAATACGATCCTACCGCAATGCTAACCGCCAATAATATAATTAACCCTGCGTTTCAACCAAATTAAAGTACTGTAAAGTGGTTATTGCTGCGAGGTTAATGAAAACATTCGCTCGGACGTGGAGCTACAACGTGCATGTTTTGCTCTTTGCAAATGTTACTCATTAGAGTTGTTTGTTTTAATAGTTTTGTTTGTTGTTTTTACGATATTAATTGGGCATACCAACTCATATCGGCACTGAGCTATGTTACCTTAGGCATGTTAAAAACCGAACAAGTCAGAATCAGATTTACGGATCAAGGAACACTACAAAAAAAGTTTAATATTTTGGGATTTTAGTTATAATCAAATGGTATCAAGTTAATTTTTTTATGGTTGACTGGCTAAGTGTTTGACCATAGCTCACCTGATGTTAAGTGCCAGTGTGGTCGAAAATAGCAAAGCACGCCTAGCCTTGAATGGAACTGGTTCTCAAGTGAGGCTGCCGGAATACACATTTGGCGACAGATTTTCATTTAGATAGCCAGTCGAGTACTAAAAATACCGCGCTATGGTTTCCTTACGATGTTTTCCTTCGTCGGCAGTTCAAGTTCAAGATGGGGCCGCAAAAGGTTGTACTCTGCTTTGACTCATTGGAAAAGGTCGCCGAATGTGAAAACTATAGTATACAACTGAAGTATTCAATATAATTAAACGTGATTAATCCCATATAGGTAATTAAATACAAAAACGAGTCAAAATCACATTCGTTTCTATGGTATTATTATGAGGTTTTCGTAATTATTATTTATCTTCCTAATCTTCAGCGGTACCAAACGTATACATCCTGTATACGTTTGGTACCGCTGAAGATTAGAAATCTGATGAAGAATATCTCTAACTTAATCAACTATGTAAACTCGTCTTTATTAAAAACGTGAACGACTTTCGTTAGCCGAATATTTACGAATGTTCCAGAATATAAAACCAAGGCAAAGCGAGTGCGGTCGCTGTTTAAAGTAAAATTTCCACATTTCGCACCCCTAATTTTGTGGCCACGCTCCTCAAGAGAATCCCGAAAACGAAACGTATACAGCCTGTATACGTTTGGTACCGCTGTGTAACCTTGTATCTTCATTTTGTTATAATTTACTCGCACAAACCATAGTCACGTTGATTAAATTTCGGGATTCTCTTGAGGAGCGTGGCCACAAAATTAGGGGTGCGAAATGTGGAAATTTTACTTTAAACAGCGACCGCACTCGCACTGCCTTGGTTTTATATTCTGGAACATTCGTAAATATTCGGCTAACGAAAGTCGTTCACGTTTTTAATAAAGACGAGTTTACATAGTTGATTAAGTTAGAGATATTAAAAAATGAATGAGAAAATGGGAGTGAGGGTGGGCGTTGCCTGATGGGACAATCTATGCCTTCAAGTCGCGAGTGAATCGGTTTCTTCGAGGCGAGCGTGTTCCACCGTAGACCGCATCTTCGCTTAACATCAGGCGAGTTGGCGGTCAAACGCAAGCCTATTATTAGTAATAAAAAAAAATTATCGACATACATTAGAAAGCAATATCTAATTAAATGCATATGATGAAAATACGCTTTAGATATCTTTTTATAAGCGAAGCGCACAGTGGTCTGCAAACAAAGTAAGAAAGGCCGTGCGCGTGTTGTATTCTGTGCTGCATGGATTCCTTGAAGAAGGCCACCGGATGTGGCCGGAACTATAGTCGGAGTATCCGACATAACTAATGATTAATCCCGCATAAGTAAAACAAAAAGATATGTACCTAAATAGATACCTTTAGAGGCATATGCGGGCCACCTGTTGTTAAATGGTCACCGCCACCTATGGACACCTATTTTGTTACCATCAGTTCTCTGAATTGCCTACATGCAAGTAAATTTAAAGACGTATTAACCTCAAAACCAATTTGTGTTGCCTTTCATCTTCTTTTGTCGAAGATGCAATGTTTATATCGTCAGTTCATATGGAAGAAGATATAAAATGACTCTATTTAAAAAAAAACGCATACTACGCTTAGGCTTAAATATCACGCAATTGGAATGTTATGAAAAAACATCCCAATAATTGTCTTTTGATTTGATTTAATAGTTTAAAATAATAAGCGGCAAACTTAGTACCTAAATAGATAGCATGTTTTATAATTGATTTTCAAATTAATCCTCAAGTTCAAACGCCGCAGTTTAATACGCACTCGACTATTGTGTGCCCACTGAATGAAATGTTTCGCAGAATCATATTAACTCGGCTCCGGATCGAGAACCCTTCGGTTTGCGGACATTTGGCCTCAACGTTCACTGTCAACACGTTTAAAGGTCAGCACCTAGTGAAGCGAGCGAAAGCGAAAAACAAATACAAAAAAATACTGCACCAAAAATTTTCTACTTTGTTTATCATTATCATTACTAGCAATTATCATTAAGGGGCATTATAGTACTAAATTCTTGCATTTATTTGATTTGATTTATTTCTTTGCATAATGGGCACACTAAAATGTATATTTTCTTGTTGGCAGCAGCAAAGACGTTGGGGGAGTTTTGGCATAATAGCATTTGTCAAGTAACTTTTTGATTACATTGGGTTCTTAAAAAGGTTAATAGAATCTTAAAAGGTCGGCAACGTATTTGTTGTGTCCCTGGTATTACAAATAGCTATAGGCAACGGTGATTGCTTACCATCCAGCAACCTGAGGCATATTTTTTTAAATTAATTTTTAATTTTCCTATTGACATAGTTTCTCATAGTCCCTTTGTTTCTGCGTGAATGAAAAGCAAAGCAACAAACACGCTTTTACGTTCACGAGTTAAGCTATAGACTTCGACGAATGATCAAAATAAAGAGGATATAATTATCTTTTCACAGATATCTTCAGTTCATCCGCTGTAGTGGTAACCAGGCTTTATATCGACATCCAATAGCCTGTCGGGGTATTAGAATGCCGTTTTAATTACGTCCGGCGATTACCTGAAATTCACCAAATTACAGTGCCTGCCAGATGCAATAGCACGTCAAAACAAAAGTGTTTATTTTTTTATTTTATGATCACCAACATTGTGTACAATATTGCATGATCGAATAATAAAAAAATGTATATAGATAAATGCCACAACAGCTATAGGTAAAGACAGCGTGCAATAATAATAGTAATTAAAATTAAATTTATATGTCAAAGTAATATTTTTTTTTAAATTAAAAACAATTATTTAATTAACATGTCAATTTTTGACAGATAGTGATCGCAAAGACCTCTTGAAACTTTTTTTTTTATGAAATAGTAATGGGACGAACGAGATACTCTCCTGATAGTAACGCCTATCCATGACCACAGAACTTTGAGTAGTATAACTAAGTCTAAGGCATCGTTGCTTTAGCGCTCATTACTTTACTACTACTTGCCTACTACTGTTGTCACCAAGAATATCGACATTTATTGTCTTAGACATAACATTGTAATGACGAGTCGTCCTAGACAAATATGCATTAAATCCTAGGTTAGAGCGAGAATTGTGTGAAGAAAAGATATTAAAACTCGACACTCTGAGCAACGTACGATTAGTCAGAGATATTTCCGAAAGCAAATCCGGCAACTAACAACTTAATTATTTATATTCGATAAATTGATGCTGATAAGAAAGCTGTTAGAATTAGAATTTATTGACCTTATAATACTTCCAGTTACACTTGATAGATTCCAGGGGAATTGTGGCAAAATTAGTGTTCTATAACAATAGAAGTTATTCAATATTTCTAAGGTATCACTGTCTATTTTAGGCTAATTTATGAAGTCTTGTATTTGATATAAGTTTATTGCCACATTAGTCTTATAATTACTGTTAAGTATTTTATTTAAGCACATAAGAAACTTTGCATGCTTATTAAAGCTAAAATTGTGCTGTACTTATAACATACCTTAAGACCTTATGTAAACAACAATTTTAACGTGAATAAATGACTTGAACTTAAACTTGAAGAGTTAATTATAAAGGCTATTTATCGTAAATCACATCTTCTTTTGATATCAGGCGAGATGGTGGTCAAACGTGAGCCTGTTTGTTGTTATTGTATGCTCATTTATGATTAATTTTGGAAGTTTTTTTATTTGTTATTTTTTATTGTCATGTAGTGTGTTGTTGGTAAGTAGATTTAAGTTTGTCTACAAGGGCGCACCGAAAGACCAGCGCTGGGCATACCACTTAGTACGACCAGCATTATGCCGAGGTGAGCCCCTATTTTGGAACTCTCCCTGATTTGTCTTTGTGTGTTAACGTTTTTCTTCTGTCTTTTTTAATAAAAAAACACACGATAAAAAACATATTTAATGGGGACTTCTCCTTTTTTCATTTTTTTTTGAAGAGTTACCTCAATTAGTGTCAAGAATAAACGTTGAGAAGTAGAATTTAGTAGTATCAAACAAATTTGATAAATAATTATATCTTTAATTAAAACGATATTTTTCCGAAGCACCTTATCCTTGCTGGGCGCTGTACGGTAATTTTTCCGCTCAGAGCACCGAAGTGGAGTAATTATAGCCTTCCTTGAATATAAAAAGAAATTCTAAAGGTTTTTGAATTTTCCGCTTGAAATGAACGGATTTTACGTAACCAGGAAGCGAATGTTGTAGAGGAAGATTGTTTGTTAACCTTGTAGGTATTAAGGAAAAGAATCGAAGCAATTTTTGGGTATATGAGTAAAATGTTTTGTTGGACAAACAAGACCAAAAAGAAATAAATTGTTTTCCTGTTACCAATTACATGTTTTGTGCAATAATAGAAAAATATTTCTAAATCTGAAGGATATTACATTTTTCTTTTACTTATGCGGGATTACTCATGTTTAATTATATTAGATACTTCGACTATAGTTTCGGCCACGTCCGGTGGCCTTCTTCAGGAGGCAAAGTCTAGTACAATGCACGCATGGTCTCTTCTTGCTTTGTACTACATATTATGTATATTACCATATTCGCATATTATAGTACCGTAATTTTTTCGTGTACCTACTTCATTTCATTGTACATTTTTGTTGACAATATTTTAGTTACAGAAATGTACCTCAAATATTATATTATTCATTAATAATATTTCAAAGTCGAAAGTAACTATGTCTGTTTGTTTAATTATTGCTGTTGAAAACTAAACTATCCAATTAATTGGAAGTTTTTTGTGAACGATTCTATTGACATTGTATTTGATACCAATGTTTTAAAATTGAATACAAATATTTTTAAGAACACAAAAGTTACGTAATCAATAAGACCTTACAAAAATACAAAAAAATAGTAAAGTTAATTTCTATCTACCCAAGACATTTCGGGACAGCCCCCTTTTCCGATTTCCTTTAACTTGGTGGTAGATTTCTTCAGCAGGGGGTCGTCTAGGTAGGTACCACTCCAGTACCAGATATTCTGCCAAGCAGTAGTGTGTAAACATTACTGTCTTCCGGCTTTGTGTAGCTGCAGTACAGCTAGCGAAATTACAAGGCTGACTTGCCATTGAATGTCTCAAAGTAATGAGCGTCTAAGCAGCGATCCCATGGACATTGTTTTGCAACTCAAAGTTCTGTGTACCGCTGCAATTTCATCGACAGGCGTTATCTTTCTCCATCAGGAGAGCGTCTTGTTCGTCTCAATACTTTTACAAAAATAAAAATCTATCAACTATGCTGTCGATAGAATAGTATTATTGTTAGTACTTTTAATAATTTACGGATTGATGCTAACGTAGATACAGATGTATTTATTTGCAGCATTAGAACAACAAGAAACAGTTAAGCAACCTTTATACAAGCACATTACGTAGCAGTTATGTTATTAGTTTCTGTAAAAAATATATATGAAATAAAATAACAAATACGCCAGTACATACTAATTTCTTACTCGTAGTTAAGATAATTTATTTTTGGTGTTTTATGGGTATTATCTTATTTATACGTATTTAGCAGTCGGTTGACAATAAGCTAGATTCTTCAGAAATCAAAAATCTTATAAGCCTTAACAAAGCTTGTCACTCGTATTCCAAAGGGCCTACAATGCCGTAAATGGAGCGCAACCTTTCCCGGCTTCCTTTTGAAATCCAAGAAAAGCTATCAAACTACCCTCAAAGAGATTCAAAACTCAAAGCTATTGACTCTGTATCTGCCCATCTGAAACTCCCTAGTATCTTGACGTTCCCTTGAAGGACTTCTTAAAACTTTACTTTAATAACAAATTATTCAATTTAAATGCTGAAATGGTATTGAATTCAATTGTGACCAGGGCCGGTGGAATTAAAACATTAGTTGTTTGCCACCATCTTTCCCCTCGCATTCCACAATAGCTAAATGTCACAGTATACAACATTGACTAATTTTTCAAGACGACACTGACTTCACAGAACTAATATGTGATTCCATCATTTTATTCTTCTTTGTCTTAGGCGTTGCACTTTGTGCATTTACCTGTCTCGAGTGTTTCAATATATTTCTGCCCTCTGTACGCTTAAACCTTTTAAACTACGCAACAAATTTTAATGCGGTTTCCATCAATAGACAGAGTGAGTCAAGAGAAAGGTTTAAAAGTACAATACATGCATATTATAGTAGAGGAAATCCAAGAATTTCAAGTTTGTAATGTGATGCCGTAAAACACATGTTTTTTGGTGCGCTTACATGGCAAACGCAAGCTAAACATAACGAGATAGATCATAATAATGTACTTCGTTAGTATCTATATTGCACTCGTGCAAAGCCAAGCGGGTCGCAAGTTTTCAAATATTAAAAAAAAAACAAGCTGTTTAAACCACAGAAAGAAATTCTTGGGTGAGTACTGTCATGGCTTAGTACAGTAGTGGAGACTTAATAACAAACTTCGATGGAATTCTGAAAGCGACACGAAAAGTCAAGCTCCGCCACGTGCTAAACAATTAATAAAACGAAATTAGTTTTATACATAAACACCAAAAAAAGAAAAATGAGGTGACACGACCTTTTCGCTTTCCCGCCAAAAAACACTATTTTGCCTCTTAGGTGGCAACTGTCAAACTCTTTGACAAGTAGACATAATGTCAGTTATTTTATTGAAAATCTCTGAAATAAAATCGTTCATAAATTGGTGAACCAAATTATCGACTTTGGTTTTTATTTCTATCTAATCTATCAATCTATCTATCTAATCTTATATCTTTAAACGTGCAATTATTGTATAGGTATATATATATTTTCTGAATCTCGGAAACGGCTCCAACGATTTTCATGAAATTTGCGGCTTCGGGGGCGATAAATCGATCTAACTAGGTTTCATTTTTAGAAAACGTCATTTTATCCGTGTTTTTAGCCGAGCAAAGCTCGGTCATCCAGGTACTATTTAAAATCTGAGTACCTTTAAGTTTTAATTTTATTTTAAGTTCGTGCTCTATAATAGACAGTATCCTTAGACTATTAAAAAAATACAGCGAACTGTATTTTATGCTATTTTCTCCCATAAAGTGCAAGATGACGTGCTAGTCGTGCAATTCTACTGTGATCAGAACTCAGAACGGATCGCACCACCAGACTAATTTAATTAAATTTTGCTTTATATTGTAACACTCCATTTTCGGGCAATTTTAACGACGTTTAATGAAACATTTGCACGCAATTACTGCGTATATTGATACAAGAATATGAGACATTTAAGCAAATTAACTTGTTTTCGTTTTTAATAAAAACTAATGGTTTATTATTTAATGTACAGTACTTACTTTGCTTCAGTAAAAAGTATTGCTTAATTAAATCACAGTACGATAAATGTCAAATTGACTTTAAGAGTTTTTTTTAACTTGCATATAAGTTAAACAAATATAGTATGTCAAATGAAGTTTCGCAACCCAGTTAGGAGACCGCCTGGCTGCTAATCTGGAGGTCCTGGATTTGAATCCCACAGCACGCAACTCAGTTTTTCTGTTATATGCCTATTGCCGATGACCTCAAACAGTGAAGAAAAACATCGTGAACATCTACATACCCGAGAGTAACTAAAAAAAAGGTTCTCGAAAATGTGTTCAGTCTGCTAACCCGCACTTGGCGAGCGTGGTGGTCTGTGGCCTTACCCTTCTCACAATGAGAAGAGGTCTACTCCCAGCAGTGGGACAGTTTGTACAAACGGCTAATTCCGAAGGAAACTCGCATACATTCATATTTGAACTCTGAAAACATTACATTCCTTTTTGTGGCATCGTGTAAAAATTGAAAGAAAAATGATAAGACGATCCAACCAAACGCTAAAAAGTAAAATTCCAGATCATTTCCCACGTCGCGCGCGTATCGGGATCGAGTTCAATATTTTCTCGGTAACAACGTCCTTGTTCCTGATATCGTCTTGTTCGGCTGATAATGACTCACTCCGGAACAACGTATAATAAAGAGACTTTTTTACAATAAATTCTGCGTGTAAAGAAACGTACTGTTAGAGGTGTTGTTGTAGGTTGCATGGCAACACTGTAAAGAGGTTAAGAAGGGTATATGTTGAAATGGAATAAAAGAAGCTGTGTGTGAGGTATTAACGATTTTTCTTTTTATTTGAAAGGCCCATGTATGCCATTATATTTGGTGGTAGATCTCCTTAGCAGGGGGTCGATTAGGCAGGTGCCACCGCATCAAATATTCTACCACCAAGCAGTAGTGTGTAAATATTGCTGTGTTCAGTTTTAAAAGGTACTGCAGCGAAGTGTTTTTTTGTTAATTGAAGTTCGGGGTACCGCGTCACTGATCATGGACAGGCATTATATTATCGGGAGGTTGTTCGTCTTATTACTTTTATATGAAAAAAATATTTTAAGTGAGGATGTCGAAATACGCTGGTAGGTGCATGGTGGCTATTACAGCTCATTGTTGTCGGTTTAAAATCACGGCTTTCGGCCGCCCTAACCACTGAACTATAATCGCTACAAAATCGTTCATTATCACATCATATATATTCAAGTTGTGATATGGTTCTTTTTTATAAAGAGCGGCAAAACAAGCGTACCTTTCGCCTGATGGTATTAAGGATGTTGTCGATGCGTTACCAAACCAAAGAGCCCTTTTTATAACTATAAAAAAAATGCCTTGCTGAGTTTCTTGCCGGAGTCTTCTCAGTTGAAGTGTAATTACGAGCCGGTGGTAGATTCAAACATGTAACTTAACGTTCATAAGTGAATAAACGACTTTTTGATTTTGATTTTTGACTCTTCATGTTGTAACTTTCCAAATCCGAATTAGGCCTGTTTCCATAAACTGTCCCACCGCTGGGCGCGGGTCTTTTCTCATTGTGAGTAGGATAAGGCTGTTCACCACGCTGGCCAAGTGCGGGTTGGCAGACTTCACATATCTTCGATAACTTTTTTTATGACCTCGGTCTCGGACATGTATGTTTCCTCTCAATGTGTTCTTTCACTGTTTGAAGTTAGCGTGCCATGGGACTCGAATCCAGGACGTCCAGATAGGTTGTAAATTAATAATTTGTAATCGAAAACATATTTTAAGAAGTAGGAATTCCATCCTGCCCATTCTTTCATGGGACAGCCAGGAGCTTTAAAAAACGACCGCTTCATGGTAGATATTCCAAAAACTCGAACTAAACGGTTTGAATCTACTTTCATTGTACGAACCGCTAAACAATGGAATTTGCTGCCCGAGTGGATGTTCCCTGATATATACAATCTGGGTGCCATCAAGTCGCGAGTGAATCGGTTTCATCTAGGCGAGCGTGTTCCACCGTAGACTGCATCTTTGCTTAACATCCGGCGAAATGGAGGTCAAACGCAATCCTATCTAGAATAAAAAAAAAAGATACAATCCAATGGTATTTTATCTTCGAGTAGACAACCAAAAGGAGTCGATACGACAGGCTTACCCCGCTCGCCAAAGGTATAAGAGAAAATCTCATACTCGTTTATAAAAACTGGTTGACGCGTGTTTTGCGCCATTCCCAAAATGTCGTGCGCGCGGAACGTTGTCCGACAAAAATGCCGAACTGTTGTGTATATTGATGCAAAAAAAACTCAAAGACATTAAACCATCAAAAGGACAATATTACTTTTCATCTATGAGTATTTATTTTATAAGAAATGTTATTAATTAGCTAATAATTGAAAATTATTGTCGGCCCCAGAGTGTTGCCATTGAATCGTAAATATCTATTTTATGGAAAATTTTATGGATGATGTTTATTTAACTGAACAGTACGCCTATAATATCAATGCCTTTTCTATGCTGCTAATACAGTGCAGAAATTGGAATTTTAATAGTTCAAAACCCCGCGCTGCAATTTATTGCACTCACCTCCCTGAGATATTAGATGTTATATCTCTTTGCCATGTAATTTCGTTAAAAATATTACCGTTCAATACGCAAATCTTGTTCACTAGAAGTTAAAAATAATAAGATAGTTTAGTATTATTGCTTAATCATTCATATACAATATTATAAAACTAAAATTACTTATTATTGAAAGCTTGAAAATGGCACCTTTTACTTTTAAAAAGTTGGCAGCATTATCGGCAAACCGCAGCAAAATAAGGATGGGATAGCACAATCACAAATATCGATGTATATTTTTTTCTTTTTGAATTGTTTCACGCAACTCATATTGCAAGTTTCCAAAAGAACCAGTGAGTAAAGCTGGCCGGACCCGAGCTTGTGGGAATCATTTGACGTGGATTCCAAAACTTATAAGCGTATCAAGCTCACAACATTTTGAATCTTCTTGTTTTATTCACTTGTCCAATAACAAAAGAAGATTAAAACAGGGTGCTGTGCCAAGTATAAAATATCTGAGGTGAGCTTATATTTCACAAACTTTTGCTAGCGATTTTGTCTACCTGGAGACCTAATGTCACTCTCCAGCCTTTATATTCGGTCAAACTGAGCCCTGTCTTTTAACTAAAAACTTCTTGAGAATTACATTGTATATATTTTCTAGGATTTTTTACAGTTCTCGTTTCATTATATTTTCGTGAAGAACAGAAATTGTATTTTTCAAGTTAACATTATAAGATAAAATCTTATAATCTTTATGTAGTGATTTCATTTCATGTAAGCAATAAAATTACTAAGATAAATATTTTGTTTTACTATCTGCGCCCCGCGGTTTCTCCCGCTATCCTACAGGTACACAAAGAACTTATCGATAATTCAATTTCGATAGTGACAATCCCTAACCCTTTTTTACACGATCAATTTACACGATCTACCGTGTACCGATAGAACGCTTCCATGTGTGAATGTGATTGTGTGCGTACAGCGTAAGCTAGTGTTAGCCTATAGTTTCGTGTGCGTGTGTAGCGACGCGATCGCAAAATATGTTTGTGTGAGCTTTTTTTTTGTGTGCGTTACCTCGCCCCGCACCAAAATTGACAGACTTTTGTGTATTGAAGTTAGAGCGCATGGCTTATCCTGGCTGGTTAACTTATCTGAGTATTTTATTAAATAAAGCAAACATTCCCAACCGCAAGTTCTTGTTATTATATTTTACAATGTATTTAAGCTTACATCTGCGGAATAAAGATTTTACCAGCGTTCATATTTACGGCTAGAAATAAAACAATATCGAAGGATTGTAATAAAATACAAGGGAACCGGTATAACCGTAAAAAGTACGCTCCTGTACCGGATTTTCCTACGGCCAATAAATCGGCGAGGGCAGGTCAGAGAGACTCGGCCCCTCTCGCCCTACGTGCTCGTTTTGCGTAAGTACTTACATAGGAGAAAGAGCAATAAACAACTAGACAGCTTCCCTCGTAATCGATGTAAGAATAATTTATGCATCCATCTTTAAAAATGAGAGTAAATATGTAATTTTCATCCAGTGTGTCAATTTTTGTAAGGCACGTGTTGTTTTTTAATTGGGAGTAATACATAAAACTTGCTTTAGCCTAAGGCAAAGGCAAAAAAGTTTTGTTTCTTTTTTCATTTTTGGCAAGTCACATTGTGTTTTCCGCCGGTGTAAAGTAGATCACATTTTAAGTATTTCATAAAAAAATATTTTTATTTATTAAATTTATTCCAAATTAGTACCGCATGTCACGAATTATTTAAATTATGATAAACAATTAGTCTATGGAATTAAAATACAAATCAAAATCAAAATTTCATTAAATAAAAATGCCAATTAAAAATTATAGAATATGTAAAAAAAAAAAATGTCAATACATCTATATCTTTAAACGAGCAATTCTTGTATATATATATATATATATATTCTGAATCTCGGAAACGGCTCCAACGATTTTCATGAAATTTAGTATGCAGGGGGTTTCGAGGGAGATAAATCGATCTAGCTAGGTTTCATTTTTAGAAAACGTTGTTTTATCCGTGTTTTTAACCGAGCAAAGCTCGGTCATCCAGGTACTAATTATTTATAATTACTAGATTGCCTTTTTAAATTGTCTTACAGTATTAGAGTCAATCCTCCATTATAATTTTTAATTATAGCACTTTTATTTGTGAATTTTTCACACAGAGACTGTATTCTACGATTTCGTAGCATCGTTGTGTGAACCGTAGCACTGATCTTGTAGTATCGTAGCACCTGTATTGAACTATAATAGGTATAAAGTATAAAGTATATAGTAATAAGTATAATAGTACAGTAATAGGTATAAAAGGTATTTCTTGTAAAGTTAATTTTCTTGTGTAAATTCATCACGTAAAACGTCCTATTGAATTATTTGACGAAAATACGGAATGCCAATGTTATTAGCTTTGTAGTTACAAATACATAAAATTATTATAGAACGAACTTTATGTGATTGGACTGGAAATGTGTTTCTGTGTAAATACGCGGTAAATAAGTGCTAGTCGTTTTATCCGTGTTTTCAGACTTTGTAAAACCGAGCACTTGATGTTATAAGGAAAACAGATCCCGTAAAAGTCAAGACAATGTGTCCATCGATACAACTTTCATATTGAAGTAGCTTCCATGATCTAGTCGATACAATACCCTCTGTACTCTCAAGGTGTTATTTTCTTTCATCAGATATTTGCTGATAAGGAAAGCGAATATTTCAAATGAGTTCACTTGAGACCGAATACCGGGATCGCAAACCATTCACCTCTCTGTTAGCGACAATTGAATTGTTTTTCATTTCATTCAGTCCACGTCGCGACTTGACACGATTCTAGGATACTTGGCCCAGGTTAGGCTTAGTATTCACTTATTATCTTATAAGTAAGAGAAGAATAAATAAGATGGTAAGAGATAACGTTTGTCTATGATCATTGCAGCAGTACCCAAAACTTTAATAGACAAAAACATCCAATCAAGTCTATAACACAATAGACAGTTTGTAGCGAAAATAGCTCAATGGTTAGCATGGTCGGATCACACGACCCAGGGCGTGGGTTTATATCCCAACAATGAGCTTGAGTTCCTGCCGGTGAAGGAAAACACACACCGCCACAGCATGGTGGCAGGATGCTTTTTAGTACTCGACCTGCTAGCTACCGCCTCAAGTTGAAAATCTGCCCGTGTGTTTTAGCAACCCGTGTGTTCAGTTAAGCTGAGGTCAAGCCACCAGTTAAATGTTTTTTTTTTGTGATATTGGCATGGGAATGCCCTAACTACTATTGATCCGCAGGCGATTTTTATAAATGTGCTCATAAATTTTTAGTAACATTTACATTAATTTGGTAACAAACACTATAAACCTCGCAGAAGTTTAGTGCCAGATTCGTCACCTATTTAATCAATAAGCTATCAAAATAATGTACATACATCTAGCTTTCATTCTGATACAACGAGTGCAAGATCCGAGTAATTGCTAGGCTACCCTACTGCATTGTCGCTTAAAATCTAGTAACCTGTGGTGTATTTTAAGTATATTAATACTTAAGAGTGCATCTCCGCTTATAAGTTAGCGATGATAGCTCAGTGGTTAGCGTGGTCGGTTCGCATGCCGAAGGGCGTGGGTTCAACCCCAACCTTAAGCTGCCGGTGAAAAAAAAACATCGTGAGGAAACCATAGCGTGGTGGTAGGGTACTTTTTAGTACTCGGCTAGCTAGCTACCAACCTGCCGCCAAGCATCTAACGGTGTGTTCCGCCAGCCTCACTTGAGAGCCAGTTCCATTCCAGGCTAGGTGTGCTCTACCATCTTCACCACACCGTCACTTAACATCAGATGAGTTGTGGTAAAACAACTAGCCTGTCAGCCATAAAAAAAGTCGTTTTGGTTACCACAATGACGAGGATTTAATATAATTTTCATACAATTCTAGATATATATCCGAAGTAATAATGTATCTTGGAATTTATCTAGAATGAGCTAAGCCGAGCTTATTCTTAGCCAAGCGCTTGAAAAGTCAACATGTATCAATACTTGAAATTGTCTTTAAGATACATTATTATTTCGGATTTGGTTTAATAAAAAGTTAGTAATCTTTTTCAAATAAGACCAAAATGTGTCATAGCCATGACAGTTTGCGCAGTGAAGCAACCTAATTAGTTAGTCCTAAGTAATTTAATTGCGTATGTAAATTCGCCAACTGGGCACTGGGTTTGCGTGGTACACTTTAAGCCTAATCACGGTTCCAGATTAAACCGATTAGTTGGATTTTAACAGTTGTATTTGGCCATTTTAATATTCAACATATTAACATAATTATGTTAAGTCGGTGAAGTTTTGGCAGCCTAGGTGAGAGACCGTCTGGCTTTTATATTTTCGCACCTCTTCTCTAAGTTATGTACGTATTGCCGATAATTTCCAAACGGTGGAGGAAAATATCGCGAGGAAACCTCTATGTCTGCGAATTCTTAAAAAAATATCGAAGGTGTGTGAAGTCTGCCAACTCGCACTTGGCCAGCGTGGACAATAGTAATACAATGGGACAGCTTATAAATAAAAAGGATTTGCGGGAAAATCGTCAAAAACAATTTGTCGAATCACAGTTGATTAAAAACACAATTCATCGAAAACTCAATAAATCGAATCACATTTTGTCATAATAATAGAGATTGTTAACTATAGCGGAAATAGTAAAGACCCCCAACTACACCGGGAAATATTCATAGAAATTGTCAACTATGTAAAGCGGGAAAGAATCATAGAAAAGCAAAATACTCAGTTTATTCGACGAATTGTGATTCGATGAATTGTATTTTTGAAGAGTAGTGTTTTCGACGAATTTTCCGCAGACAAAAAAACAGGGCTGACACGTAACAAGTGGGTACTAACCTTTAATAGATAGAACTTTAATCTCGAACGTGTTTGGAGGATTTCTAGTTCAATTTCATTTCTCAGCGAGTAGGTGTTTGAACCGTTCACTAAGGTAAAGAACTCACTTTACAACGTTTCACTCGAATATACTTGAGATATGTGCACTTTTTATCATGTGTAAAGCTTTTGTCTTTGGAACTTTCTACTCCAGCTGAATGAACTCTGAAGATGTCTTCAAAGATAAACTTTATTAGAGTTTAATTATAATTCAAGGTATTTTTTTATTCAAGGTTATTGTTAGCGCAATTGGTAGTCTTTGCTTTAAGAGCTGAGAGCGAGGGCTTGATTCCCGCCTAGAAAAAACTAATAATTGCTGTAACATTATTGCATGTGTTTTGTTTGATGAAGAAATCGTTGCGTTTAACTGAAATCTTTACTTGTTTTTTTATTTTTTATGATGAATAGTCGTTTTGTCGCCGTCTCACGTAATGTTAAGTGAATATACGATCTAAGATGGAGCACGCTTGCCTAGAAGATACCGATTCACTCTCGACTTGAAGACACCCAGATTGTATCTATCAGGGAACACCCACTCGGGTAACGTATTCCACGCTTTAGCCGTTCGAACAATGAAAGTAGATTCAAATCGCTTCGTTCGGATTTTTGGAATGTCAACCATGAAACGATTACGCTTTTTCGAGAACGCTGGCCGTCCGATAGAAAAATGGGCATGAGGGAATAAGAGCAAGCAGATCCGAAGCACACTATTTAACATGAATCCGATATACTAGCAACTTTGCGACGATGTTCAAGGCTATGAAGATTAGCTTGAGCGAGGGAGTCGTTGCAGATGAGTCTCTTGGCACGCTTCTCAATGCCTCCAGCTGGTATTTGGCGGATCCATCCCAAATGAGCAGTTTTCCATGCACGATTGAACAGCTTGTGCTTGCTTCAACGCATCGGATGCGTGCGGAAATATCCTTACTGGTTTTCACGTTGTTACGTTATAAGCAAGCAAAAGCAATAAATCACATAAACATTTTGACAGGTACAATATATGTAAGTATAATATAAAAATATCGGATATAAGAAGATCATAATAAACAAGTTACGTATATCCGAACAGTGTTCTTAGGGAAAACTATCGTATGTAACATCAGTCTATTTCATAATATAAATATTTGCGACACAACATTATCCAATACCTTCTTGTACGTGTATTTTTCTTGGCAACAAACTTCATTGTGGTTTCTTGGAACAAGTTTTCAGCTAGCAAGTTATATGGTACGTGAATAATCTTAAGTTCTAACTTGAGTTGTAAGTTACGGTTAAGTTAAAGCGGCTGTTAGTTCCGGTAACTTTGTGTCTGTCAGTTCGTCTTTATAGCTTCCTTGTAGTTAGTTGACTTATTGCCGTAAAATACAAGCTTTCTTTTATAAATTATTTATTATATAGATAAATTTTCCGAATGTTTTAATAATTCATATATTAGGGGTTATTCTGCAAAGTTCTGGAGTGGAGACCACGGACCGGCAAGCGCAGCGTAGGACGTCCACCCACAAGGTGGACAGACGACCTAAAGACCGCAGGAACGCGCTGGATACGAGCTACTTCCAACCAGACTTTATGGAAATCAATGGCAGAGGCCTATGTTCAGCAGTGGACGTCATACGGCTGATGATGATGATGATGATGATGATGATGATATTAGGGATCATATTAATATTTATATCTGGCATGGTCCCTGGTATGGGTGATCATAATTCTTTTTAAAGTGTGGGTGATGGTTTCGAGTGAGTCTGGGTCTGTGGCATTTCGTATATTAAAATACCGTGAAGGATTTTGAAGGACGCAAAGAAAAACCTTTGTTTGACAAAAATAATGACAGAAAAGATATAAGAAAATTATATCAAATAGACTCATCTCAGCATGAATGCGGGTTGATCTTCATATCTCCGAAGAAAAAGCTTACTATAAAAACAGTAAATACTTGCCTGTGGTTTCAAGAATAAAAAAAAAGTTAAAATTTGTACCAATCATGTCCCAAATAAACAATTTATTATAATGTTACGTT
Source organism: Biston stratarius (assembly GCA_950106695.1). Lineage (NCBI taxonomy): Eukaryota > Metazoa > Arthropoda > Insecta > Lepidoptera > Geometridae > Biston > Biston stratarius. The sequence goes on from OX467116.1 coordinate 11,236,465, forward strand.
GGCAGTAAAACGTGATTGAATTCGAATCAATCTGTTGCAATATAGGCTTTATTCTGCTTGTTTAGAGAATATTTTGCCATGATACGCAGTCGATTGAATCTAGGCATTTTAGTGAGCGTTTTAACTGGTCGTTTTCTTTGTCATTGCTTTGGATGGAAAAAATACGAGCGTCACGCCGTGAATTGTGTGATAATGTTGAAATATGGCAGCTGTTCCGACTTAATACGGTATGTTGTGGTGTATCATAAATTTTTGTTATTTTTACAAATTGATACAGAGAAGCTTTGTAATCAATCAGCGTGACCTTTTCGTTGAGGCATTACACGTAACTCCCACGCCTTTTTGCATGTGAAGAAAATTATTTCTCTTCTCAGATAAAGCGGTGCTATTTTAGTGTTGTGGGAGTAAGTTCTTTGAAAGCGATAAGTCATTCGCTGATGCCTCATAGAACACTATATGTATACTAGCTCCGGCCCACGGTATTACCCGCGGTTAAATGGTTATTTATAAATGAAGTAACAAACATCTTCATCCCAAGAAATTTATAAAAGAATTTATTAAACGAGTAAGATTTCTTTTAAAGTACTTGGTTTTCATTTGTCTGTCTTGGCCGTAGATAAGTATTTTGTCTTGTGAGTTACAATTTTTTTTAATGTTTGTCATGCTAGGTGTTTGACCAGAGCTCACCTGATGTTAAGTGACGTTGTGGTCGAATATGGTAAGTACACCTAGCCTGGAATGGAACTGGTTCTCAAGTGAGGCTACTGGAATACACCGTTAGATGCCTGACGGCAGATTTTCAACTTGAAGGTGGTAAACAGCCAAGTACTAGAAAGTACCCAACTACCACGCTATGTTTCCTCACGATTTTTGTACTTCACCGGCAGCTCAAGCTCATTGTTGAGGCTTGAACCCATTTCGGCGTGCGAACCAGCCGCGCTAACTACTGAGCTATTATAACTACAATCGCTTCAGTTTCCACAGAATAAAAACGCTAAACCCTAGCATGAAGTTTCCCCCTTTTTTTAAAGTATTTTTTAATGTGCACCAAAATGTAGACTCAACTCTGCTCCAAACATTAGAACAAGGGACAACGAACTTTTTTTAAATAGAATATAGGTGATTTTTTACGATTTTGGAATTGCGTCTATTAGTAGGTAAAAGTTCCTTTCGGATTCGCGCACCCCGCGCAGCTTATATAATTCGATGTTACATTTATTTACAGGGTAAATATGTTAATAACCAACATTATGTGGCACAAGAGCGCCATCTAGATAAGTTTTTTTTTTGAAAAAACCTCGTAAAAAGCTATTGAATTCAAAGGCAACAAAGTTTTTTTTTAATTGCGGGCATATTATGTCTAGTTCAAAGACCAGCTAAAGTAACTTGACATTTCGAAACTTTCTCAAAATTAATACAGTATCACCGCCGTAGGTGCCATCATGAAAACTTTGTGAATAATGAATAATACTGAAAACTCAGTATTATTCTCTTCTATCTATTCATACTAAAGATAAAAGTAATCTCAGACCGAGGAATACTAACTTATCTTTGTTTACTTTACATATTATAGGGGATAAACTTTTTAGATTTTGTTAACTTTTAATATTATTACTTGGTGGTAGATATCCTTAGCAGAAGGTTGTCTAGGTAGATACCACCGCAGTACCAGATATTCTGCTGCGAAGTAGTAGTGTGTAAACATTCATGTGTTTCGTTTTGAAGGGTACTGCAGCTAGTAAATTACTGTGCTGTTGAGACTAACCATCGAAAGTCTCAAAGTAATGAGCGTCAAAGCAGCGATGCCTTGGACTTTGTTTTGCTACTCAAAGTTCTGTGTATCGCTGCAATGGCCATGGACAAGTGTTATCTCTTACCATCAGGAGCGTCTCAATCGTCTCATAACTTTTTCCATTAAAATAATTCAATTACATTAGATACAACTATTTATCATCCATGAGAATATGGATAGGTACAACATAAGTAAAAGAACAATAAAGAGCTATATTAGGTAGATAGAATCTCTTTATTGAAAATGTACTAATGAATGGAAAATGTACGAAAAACAAAATAATCTTATGAGCTAGTGTCACAAGTGGCGGAGTGATATTTTTTTAAATTAAAAATAGGCTTGCGTTTGACCGCCAGTTGATGTTAAGCGAAGATACGGGGTACGATGGAGCACGCTCGCCTAGAAGAAACCGATTCATTCGCTACTTGAAGGCACCCAAATTGTATCTATCAAGAAGCACCTACTCGGGCAGCAAATTTAATTGCTTAGCAGTTCGTACAATGAAGGTAGATTGGAAACACTTAGTTTTTCGAGTTTATATCATTATTTATCAAAAGCGATACCAATTAAAATTAAAGTAACTTTAATTATAATGAAAGTTGATATTGTGAAGCCTTGTTTTCATTTTGGACCATCATAAAAAGTATTACCTGAGTGGGTGTTTCTTGATAGATAAATAAAATCCAAGTCGAATTCAAAATGAAATGTCAAATTCACATACCATTAAGCTGCAGCTTTTAATAATATCAGAGCGGTATCGGTCCTGTATGATGCGCTCATCCGAAGTCAGTTGGAATGTAACTCGCCCGTATGGGCTCCGCATGAAGCTAAGTACGCTCTCATGTTAGAAAAGATACAGAACAAGTTTACAAGATACAGAAGAAATTTACCTGTACATGCGGCTATACGGGGTTTACCCGTTTTACCCATTGATGTATCCAACATTGTTCGTGCTGGGCATGGTCGGATACAACAAATTGGAAGTACGACGGGACTGGGCGCTCGCATGCTACATGTTGCGTGTATTTCGGGGCGTTCTGTCAAGTCCGGACATACTGTCAATCATGGGACTGTGTGTGCCGGACGGGAACGCGGCGCGCCGCCCGCCGGCGGTCGCGGCTGTTCTCGGTGCCTCGCGCCAGGATCAACTTGTTGGCTAGGACGCCGTTGGTTCGGATGTTGCATGCACTAAATCGAGTTGCTCAGAAAATAGATATTTTTGTATGTTCGGTACCAGAATTAAAAATGGCAATTAATTATGACGCCTGCTATAATTTGACTTGATATATTACATTATTGCATTTATTGAATTATTTTATTGTTTTGACTTTTAAATTTAATTTAATTTTTTACTTTTGAATTTTATTTTTTGACCTTTGTATTTTATTTGAATTGTATATGTGACATTTTAATTTTATAATAATAATAATATGTACCTATGTTGACTTGCACCATCGCATTATGGAACCCCTGTAAGGATGGTGTAAACTGTTGTAAATAAATAAATAAATAAAATAAATTACCATGTCAAACTTTAATACAACGTCAAATTCAAATACGATTCCAAATTCAAATACAATATCAATTTCAAATTTCAAAATATCATGTCAAATTAAAAAACAATAGTTTAAAATATAAAAACAAAGTAACTCGAAGTAGGTATGCTATGTGTAAGTATAAAAAGTGTCTCTACTGCGCGAAAACTCCGAGAAATATTCCAACGAAGTAGGTATTTAAAAAAAAATATCTCCGCCTGGCATCGTCGGGTCTGTAAATCATTTTCTAGCATTTTGCTTACGAGCATGGAACTTTGCGCAAATATTTTGCGGAGCTGACATTACAGTCATAAGCTCCTTATTTATTATTTTCTTCAATTTTACCCTTCACCACAGATATTTAAAAGAAAAAAATTTACTTGCCTATTTTACTAATACAAATCACTATATTTATGTAGGTACAATAAATATATATTGGTACAAAAAAAGTGTTTTTCATTATTAAGAAATTTCATTTTAAAATGAAATCTAAAAAACATGCTAATGTCAAAACAATTGAGTGTTTTTATTTTTTAAGACTTCGTAAGACATCCTTACATATTATAAAACAATCGTCTGTCTGTTCGCGATAAACTTAAAACTTACTGAACGGATTATCATGCGAGTTTTACCGACAGATAGAGTGATTCATAAGGAAGCTTTAGGTATGTATATATAATTTGTCAAGGTTTTGTGTAAATTGGTTGAAATATGATGATAATTGTGCGAAGTGTCGGAAAAAGTCAAGCCACCTGGGAGCTTTCAAAAACGCTGCCTTTGAGATATAACAAAACAATGTATGGTGGAATATTCCTCTTTTATAGATCTACAAAAAAGTCCGCGGTGGCATATACCTATATAGCTTACCACACCCATTCTTACTACCCGTGCGTAGCCGGGGCGGGTCGCTAGTTACAAATTATTTATTGATTTTATTCGATAGATAAATCCATCTATTTGACTAAGAGCTGTCCTCGTAGTTTTAGTACCCTGCACTGCGACCTGACTGTGTGGAGTTGAGTGCGCTACAGCCGCATGGGTACTACGTTATCGACAAACGCCGCCGCACCGCTCGTAAGCTGGCCAATTCAATTGCTTTCCCGATCCCGTCTGTAGCTTAGTTAGCCTAGCCTAAGGTCCACTCAGATAGCCTAGAAATGGGTTTACTTAGTGCCGTGCACTGAACTAGCTCGGCTTTGGACACGGTACACAATTCAAATTGAATTATTCTGGTAATCCACTTCAGCTTATTAAATTTGTAGCTGCAGGTGTGGACTGGTGATTTTGTAAACAGAATGCTCAATTTGATAATGGAATTATAAATTCGAGTGTGGCGCCACCCTCCGCAATTAGCGGGATACAAACTCGATGTTTGTCAGAAGTTCATCCCAATTGTTTACGTGTTATATACCTACTTTATATAATGCATACAAAACACCCAGACACAGAACAAACATTTATCGCTACTTAAATGTTTGCCCTGATGAGAATCGAATCCACGCTCTACAGCTCTTGAAGTTTACCAAATGAGGTAACTGAGCAGTAACACAGGACAAATATTTATTGTGCGTCACATAAATATGCATCCTGGATGGGAATCGAACCTACTTACATAACCTACAGTTCTTGAAACAGATATACTACCAAATAGCAGATCAGTCATAACTTTATATTTTTCAATGCCACTTTTAATCAGTAAAATACTCGTAGTAACCGTAAAGTAAGTGATACACACACGTTATTGCTAACTTTCAAGGGAGTATTTTGTTTGTCGCTCGTTTACATAAAAAAGTGAACTATTTAAATATGAGTAGACATAGCAAAGCACAGTGAAACTTTCAACACGAGACTTCATTAAGTGTCTTTTGAAACTTTTCAGAAATCACAAGACACTTCTCAGAAGCTATCTAAAATATTCAACAGTGAAATATTTCCTATGTCAATAAAACTCCAGACTGCTGGTACTTACGTTCAATGTAAACAGATCTGAAAGCCTTTACGAAGGACGACAACGAAGCTTAAGGTACAAACAACAACAATGATGGCCGAAAATAGCTGAAGAAACAATCTAACGCTCTTTAAACGATACTTAGATAGTTTGATTTCAAAATAACACATCATTTTCAATGAGGATTAAACCAGAGTACCTACAATTGTATAAATCTTTGCTTCTTTACTCCTTTTTATGTAAAATTTATGGAATGAACGAATCACTCTCCTGTTGGTAAGAGATAACACCTGTCCATGACTATTGCAGCGATACACTGAATTTTTAACACTAGCCAAAAGCTGAGCTTTGTGAGGGCTCGCGTAGTTTTTCTAACGGTAATAATTTTTAAGACTTTTTTGTAATTGAGTTTATTTCTGTTGCAGCGATGTTAACTCTTTGGTTTTCTAACAGATGGCGTTAGTAGTACAATACTATTCTATCCAATGAATACAAAATTGTTAATGTTAATTTTTTTTATAATCCCTTGTATATTTTAGTAATTCCTTTTTAATTTTCTTTGTTTTGATACCCTACTCAATAGGTTATTTTTTAATGTATTATTTATATATATATATGTATATATAAAGTTTTGACGCGAAATATATATATATTTATATATATCCCTAACTATATATATATATATATATATAGTTAGTTATATATATATTTCGCGTCAAAACTTTGATTTTTTTCCCGTCACCTATCTAAGGACACTTGAGTTTTAAGAGAAATAAAACGATTCCTTAACTGTAGAAATCCATCCAGCCGCTTGGAAGATACGAGGTAATAAAGAAATTTGCAAATATACATACATACCTATTATTATGTACATACAAGATACGCGCAAAAAACATAACACTTCCTTTGCAGTCGCATATTAAAAAAATTATGATATTCTCTGTAAATTTTCCTTTTTCTATTTATGGGGGTGTAAACATTGTTTTCGCATTTTGAGACATACATTTTCTAGCAGGAACAAAAAAAATATGATATGATCCTACTAACGTTGCTTTGAATACTCTTTCTAGCAATACTATGGTTGCAAAAAAAAAACAGTATTTCAGTAAAACTCCGTTTAATTCGGTTTTTTGTGTAAATTGGTCAATTTAATTAAACTCGTCCCTTATTTATAGGTTTCAGTTCGGTATTTTACACTTATTTCATTACAAGCCGCGAGTCAGTGCGCCCATTCGTCTCCTTTATTAGTACACCTACTCTTCAGACTTCGTGCAACGGTGCCATTTTGCGTTATCTTTTAATGCTAATTTGTAATGATAATAGCTCATTAGATAGCGTGTACGCCAAAGGTTAAAGGTTCAAATTCTAACAGAGAACATCAGCTGTTGGTGAATTAATACGTAAGGAAACCATAACATGTTGGTAGGGTTTTTATCGGCCCCCTTAAGTTGACAATCTGCCGCCAAGCGCCTAACAGTGTGTTCCGGCAGTTTTAGTTGATACCTATATATGTTTACCATATTCGACCTCATCATCACTAAATAGACACAAGAGGTGAGCTGTGGTCAAAGACCTAGCTTGTCAATAAAAATAAACTTGATGTTAACTTATAGTCGTATTGATTATTTTGATACGGGTAAATCTTATATTTTTGCGTCACCGACATGCTACTGTAACACGTTTAAAATTTTCATTTCTATCGGCACTCCACGTGACTGCCTATTTTTTTTAAATTTTGTAACATTCTGAATGAACCCCCGATGTAAAATCGTTAGAATAAAGGTTGCTGCTTGGGTCAAACCGAAGTCTGTGAATTTTATCTTAGTTTCTAGGCTCCAAGGCTTATCTTAGGTCTGAGTATAAACCGGTCTCGGTGTCACAAGGGTGACGTTGTAATCTGGAGCCACAGCGGCCAACTTTCTCGAGTTACAGATAACAACTTTAATTGTGCGCTCTGCCAATCTCCGTGTTCCCAGAATATGAATTATTAAACTGGTCGGTTGTAGCGAAATCGACACTCATTGAAATTTTAATTGGAGAATTAATATTTTGGGTTATAGCTCTGGGGTAGTTTGAGACTCTTATTGGATTTAAATTAAATAGTTATTTGCTTAATTTAATGCGAAGGGTAAAGCTCCGAATGTACCTAATGTTAACAAATGTGATATTAATGGACATAGGCATTATCGTTCAATTTATAAACGACTTTCATTTAAGAAATCTAATTGGAGGTTATTTTTCATCAGAATATTTTTTATAAAATAAATCGCATTCTGCTTTCAAACAAATATAGTTGTATTTTTAGCATAGGTCTTATATAGTTTATGAGATAGCTCAGTGGTTAGCGCGGTCGGTTCACACACCGAAGGGCGTGGGTTCAAACACTAACAATGAGCTTGAGTTGCCGGTGAGGATACCATAGTATGGTGATGGGTTCACTTGAGAGCCAGTACCATTCCAGGCTAGGTGTGTCACTTGACATCAGGCGAGCCGTAGTCAAAAAACTAGACTGTCAACCATAATAAAAAAAAAATTAGTATTAATTATAACCATGATCCTCTTTCGGCTTAACCCTTTACGTATAACCCTTTAGAATAACATAATTCCGATTAACAGGCGCGGTGGATTCTGTTTATGGTTTGCATAGGATACCAATATCTATAAAACATAAGAGGGTGTGGGTATAATTCGAACCCACACACAGTTAGCGGCGGCAGCACAACTTGATTAAACGGTCTACATAAGTTAATTAGTTCCGAGTGAACTTAGTTAACTTGAGTTACATGTGATTGATTGATAACCCTTAACCGATTACCTGCACGAAAACCACTTGGGCAAACTCTACTTGTATTCATTACTATGTTACTCCTAAAAATAAAACTGTTAAAGGAATTAGGTATGTAAATTAAATTTTTTCTATATATTTTTTAATTTTAGTAAACTTTTTTTTATGAAACTACTTTGAATATTTTGGCTTTAGTTGATGCTTAATACGTTTTTAATTTTTTTTATTGCGTTGATGTCATAAAGTAGGCTGAATGTATATATGCCCTTGCCATGTAAAACAAAAATGTATACATTTTATTGACTTTGACAATCGACCTGATGTAAACAAATCTTATAACAATAGCGATATCAGATTCCGAGTAACGTGTAAAGTAAAATAATTCAAATATTAGTATCAATAAAGGGAAAAACAACTCGACGTACGTGTATGGAAGAGGTTATTATCGCTGCCGTTGACTTGACATTGACAGATTTTGTTTTGGTTTGTAATTGCTCTTTTTAGGCACTGAAAGAAGCCCTATATAGTCTACTACGTGACGTCATTTAAAGTCAAATGAAACTCAAGTTTATTTTATGTATTTCATTAAAATAAACCACATCTCATAGTTTAAAGAGTTTTAAACGTAAAAATAATTTACATGAATGTAATATTTCTAAATCGTTTTGGAGTCTGTAACGTATTTTTTTCTTTACATACCAAATTCCCTAATACATTTTCTGGTATAAATTTAACAATTTTTGACGTCAATACCTCGTTAAATTTGTTAGTAGTGGGGGACAATTCAAAAAACTAATGATAACCAAATCGGGGGATACAGTTTGGCGTTGCAGCTACCAAAGTCTCCAGGTGTCGCAGCCAAAGTTGCGGGTACAGATAGTCAATAATATAACTCAAGCGATATCGTTTTTTTCAATATTAGATACCAATTTAGTTCTTAGTTTCTTGAAATTTTGACGTCTTCTCTTTCAGACGAAAAAACATACGTACATATTATGTGTGCACATAATTATATGTCTGGGTGTTCTGTATTTTATTTACAAAAAAAAGTATTTAAGTATTCTAGTTATTTGACTTTCACAGTACTTACTTTGTTTAGTTTGGGGTCAGATGGCGCTGTGTGTAATGTCCTACGATATTTAGTTATTTAAGGCTTAAGATTTACATGTAGACATCTAAATATGTAAATCATGACCAATAGTTAGCACTTAGTGCCTTATGCCAAAATCAGGAATTCAATTAATAATTCATATATATGCAATAACTTTCAATCATCACCACTCTACTATATTCCGGAATGACCAAGTAGTATCCCACAAGGGTACTCAAAATAACCAAATACGCATTTTGTGTTGAATATTGACCAATGGAATTGATATCTGGAATACGTGAACTTATCATATATTTATATTTATACCCTGTTAGCTTATTTGGTAGTATATCTTTTTTTTGTCAAAATAATGAGACAAACGAGATGTTCTCCTGATGGTAACGCCATGACCATTGCAGCGATAAACGGAACTTTGAGTAGTAAAACAAACTCTAGAGCATCATTGCTTTGACGCTCATTACTTTGAGACATTCGATGGTTAGTCACGATAGCCCTGTAATTTAGCTAGCTGCAAGTACCCTTCAAACCGGAATAAAGTAATGTTTACACACTACTGCTTGGCGGCAGAATGTCTGATACTGCGGTGGTATCTACCTAGAGGACCTCCTGCGAAGGAGATATACCACCAAGTTATATCTGCTTCAAGAGCTGTAGGGTGTGGGTTCAATTCCCACTAGAACAAACATTTATGTGACGATAAATGTTTGTTCTATGTCTGGGTGTATTGTATGTATTATAAGTACATATTTACGATTGAAAAAAAGGAAATAAGTATTCCATCAGTTATCTGACTTCCATGGTACAGGCTTTGATTAGTTTGGGTTCAGATGGTGCTGTTTGAAATGTCCTACGACATTTATTTTACTTATCAAAATGTTATGCAAATTTATTTTCGAAAAAAAAGTTTTACGATTATTCATTAATATTAATTGTATTCTATCTGTCAAGTTTGAGCTAATTATATTTTTAATAGCACATTTAAATTGTTTTTTAATAGAATAAGAATTTATTAATTCTACGCGCTATTATTTTATTTTTAACTGAAATCAAAAAGGAGGAGGTTCTCAACTTGATTGTTTTTTTTTTTAAATGTATGTATCCCGATTACGCTGACATTTATGATTTGAAGTCGGTGCCAAGCACCGGCATCTAGGCTAGGCTAAGCACCGACTTCAAACAGATCAGTAGGTACCTAGCAGGTATAAATACTTTGTAAAGTAAGTTGATTTTTCGCTTTTTAGTGCTGTTGTTTTTTTCTTGAAGTCGGTTTTACTTTTTTTTTAAGTTTGTTTATTTTTATTTCTGATTATTATTCCATTGGACATATGTCCCATAGCAAAGCAAAGGCCTCACTTCCCTCTTTCTACATCTGACGGTCAAGCGGATGGAGCACAAAAGCTCCATCCGCTGCAGTGAAGCTCGTTTCACGAAGGTTTGCCGAGGGATTTTTTTATATTTAGAATCCATATTGTTATGACCTTGGTTCATAGGTCTCTGGATAAAACAAGGAAACGGGCAGAGTATACTATCATATAGTCATTAATACGTTGAATACTAATCATATCGAACGAAACATTTATTTCCTCAACAATAATATAGCAAACAATCTAAACTATCCAAGGGATCCAAATCAGGCGTTTGAAACCGAGAATACCTATGAATAGTCAAACTTCGTTGAAGGGTTTTTGATCATCGTTGCTACGAACTTCCATTAAAATTACATCAAAACTAATTAATTACCGCGCTTTATCTTAACGTCATCCTCGCGAAAGGATTAGCCACTTTTTGTGAAGATTTTTTCGTATTCTGGAAGATAAATTATCGAATTCAATCTATGTGAACTTTAGATAAGATTGCGTTTGGATAAAAGGAGCAATTACGTGAATGAAAATAGAAGACACGATAAACAAAACTGTTTTGTAGCAAAGGTAGCTCAGTGGTTAGCGCGGTCGGTTCTGTCCTGTGACCACGGCTATTGCAACATGAGCGAAACGTCCGCGACATTTTAATTGATCAAATTTCATAGTGTTTTGTGCGCGATTATGACTCGGTGATAAACAGAACTAAGTCAAAATTTGTTATTTTACTCGATCTCCGTAAATTAAACTTAATTTGGTGGTTTGATATCTCTATCGTCAATACTCTAAGATACTAACTGAAGATACATCTGTAAGGACTTTGAAATGCCACGCTTACAATCTTTCCGATGGTATAGGTATACTCTTAAGAAATGTTATAAAAATATTTAAATCATATTTCTTAATGATACGTTCCCGTGACGACGATCAATCGTTTAAAGCTGCGAAGGACTTGTTATCGCGCCGACGCGGATGGCTTGCTCCGCGCTCCGTCGTCATCCATCAAGCCGCACCGATCACTCGACTTTGCTTGTGTACTCAGCCGATAACGCAAGCCACTCAGAGACCAAGGTTGAATGCTGTAAGCACCATAGAGAATCAAAATCAAAATCAAAATCAAAAAGTTATTTATTCAGTTTAGGCCCTGGTAAGGCACTTATGAACGTTAAGTTAAATTTTTGATTCTACCACCGGCTCGTAATTACACTTCAACTGAGAAGACTCTGGCAAGAAACTCAGCAAGGCATTTTTATTTGTGGATCTTTGTTTTCATATTAGGTTACAGTTTATACAGTTTACAGTTATAGATATTAATACATTATGCTTACTACAATAGTCACTTACCCAGGGGGATGCAAGTGCTGAGAGAAGCTACTACAACCATATATTCCTGTCTTCCACGTAATGAGCCACCTTATAGTAGGCTTTGTCAATCGCGGCGGTACTACTGCTTGGCGGCAGACTATCTGGTACTGAGGTCAAGGTTATTGTTGGAGTTTGAACCCATGCCCATCGGCGCGTGAAATGACCGCGTTAACCATTGAGCTATCATTGCTACGAAGTTTATTCTAAATCAGTATTAGAACTAGGTTGCAATATCGGGCTCATATCCGGCTATATTGGACATAGCGGGTAAATCGTGTAAGCCGAGAGACAGATTAAAGAGGTAATGTGTCGCGTGCCCGGATAGATAAGCCGGCGCTCCGGGTGAAGAATTACCGTTGTACCCGGTATCTAGCTGAAGGTACTTTACTAGCGGAGTTTGTCCACTACGTGTACTACGACCTACTAGAGCGGTTCAAGCAGTTCAAGTTCAGTAAAATGAGTTCCATTTATTTCTTACGGTCACGGACGGGTTATTTGACTACGGTCAGGGGTGGGTTATTTGACTATGGTCAGGGGCGGGTTATTTTACTACGGTCAGGGGCGGGTTTGACGCCTTTGACTAGTTTGATGGTATTTTAATTTAATTTGACTAATTCGAAAATTCAAAAACGACATCGAAAATAAATAAATAAGAAACGAACGATATCAAATAATGAAAAAGAAAAAACATAATGTAAAGTAAACCTTTGAAAAAGTGTATATCTTTTGCTTTACTCCAGTCCAGTGAACAGGAGGCTTTATACCGAGCGCGGCACGTGAACCCGATTAGTTAGCACGGGACATCCGGCGAGTTTGGGAAACTTATCCATTAAGATAAACTTGTAGAAAACTAGCCGGATCAGCCGTGATGCGGTTTTATAAGATCGCAGACACGACACGCGCCATAGAATAAACAATAATAACAGCGGTTTAAGAGCAATCTGCGGCGACCCAGTTGAGGCTTATTACACGCTTTTATTTACTCTTCCAGACCACAGTAATATTTTCATCTTTGAATATCTAGCTAGTAAAATAAGGTTATTGACATATTATATTAATTATCTTTGTAAATCCAAGATGGCCGCCGCCACAAAATGGCGCATTATATATTTTTTCACCTCAATATGGGTTAGATACTTTCATTTTGCCTTATGCCGGCGACCCCCCCGAGGAAGGCTTCGCGAACCCCTGGATTGAAAAACACTGCTATAGATTGATGAGGAGTGTGGTGTGATAATTGGTACCTAAGATCTGCCTAATTATTTTTTAGCGTTTATTTAAAATCACCTTACCGTAAAGCACCGAAATTAGCACAACACTTAAAAAGCTTTTAGTCAACTGCAGCTCAAATATTTGGACTTTAAAAGTTGTGAAGTAGGTCTCACCGAGCGCTCTAACACAAGAAACTTAAAACATTATTCAGATCGACTAATAAGGCTTAGGCTTTTCAGTCGCCAACAAATTATATTTTAAGTTTCTCCGCCTTTCAAAGTTTTAGAAGTTACTGGCTTATCGCAATAACCGGTGAAGTGAACCGGCTTTAGCAAGAATATGTTTTAATTAATTTCACAGTTATTACAGTTTTAATTGCTTTGCGATATTGAACGATCCTTTAGATTAAAATGTTAGGTTTTTGACTGAAATTGCGAGGGTCAGTGCAGATTTACCGAGGCGTTATGGCATTATATGTATTATACGTAACTTTATTTTTTTCCTGAAAATGTGAATGTAAACCTTTTTATTTTTAAAATTACAATTACAAGCTTGGGGTCACATCGCATCATCAGCCATAGGACGTCCACTGCTGGACAAAGGCCTCCTCCTGGGAGGGTTTTGCCAATACTCGCCACGCCTGGCAGGCGGGTTGGCGAGCGCAGTTAGGTGTGATTGTTCAAGGAAGACGCTGCTGCCCATCTTCCGGATAACATCCCTTAGCCGACTCTTACGGCAACCACGGGTAGAGAGGGTGGGGTACAATACTTACGCCGGCACCACCACGGCAACTTGGGCAACAAGCAACAAGCTTGGGGTGTCTAGACCGAAAGGGGGTGGGGTCCATTATTATTATTTTTTGACTTTCCTTTGGTAAGTTGAGATTTGATTTGATTTGATTAAATCCATATGAAACCAACTAAGTATTTTGAATTTTGGACATTACACAGAACGTCATCGAACCCCGAACAAATCGCAAAGCTTGCATAGGAGACAGATAACTAATATAATACTTACTTTATTTTTGTAAATAAAATCTTACAATACACACACAAGACCTACACACCGAACAAGCATCTATATATTACCACAAATGTTTGTTCTGGGTGGGAATCGAACCTACACTCAACAGCTCTTAAAGCAGATATACCAAATGAACTAACGGGTCTGTTGATGTAACCTAACCTAACGTGATAAAAACTTTAGCTATCGAGCATGAACTATACATTTGTAAGTTAAGATGTAAAGTAAGCTGAAACCTACTGCCCCACTTTTCTAAACGTCGTCTGTAATATCTGACTTCTTCTTTTCGATTTAATGTCAAATCAAATCGCAAGAAAACTCCTCGCCTTTAGGTATAATATTAAGGAACTCAATATAAAATCGAGAACACTAAGCACATTTATTTATTCTTCAATCAAAAAGCAATATCGATGGCTTTTCGAACCTAACCTAATAATCTTTTGACAAGTAAATCGATGGTTGATGGAATGAAAAGGTCTTGACAGCCGTTATTGCTTATCGTATATAACTTTTTAGGTATCGTATATGTATAGTTTATGATGGTAGAGATAGAGAACGCTACGTGGCAGTACTTAATGGTAGGTCTCCTTAACTGGACAGAATAGAAGGCACGCAGAAAGTCCGCGTTTTATTATTTTTCAAAACTTGTGTTTTTTCGAACGTTTATGTAAGAAAATAGTGGGGCTTATTAAAAAGTACCGAATTACGTGCACGAGTGTAGGAATGAGGTGAAACATGACTTTTCGTGTTATTTACAAAACTCTATCGAAGCTTGTAGTAAAGTTACAACTACTTTATTAGGGCTGTGACTAGACTTATATAACTTGATTGTTCATTAAATACATCAAGATATCGAAATGCTAGAAACTGGCAAATGCACAAATTGAGATGCCATAAACAAAGAAAAACATCTAGGATTATTTAAAAACACAGATTTAGAAAAACAACTCGTGACATTCATTATTCAGCGGTCCCATCCGAACCAATTTTCAATATTGTGTTTTAATTTCATTTTGTTTAATACAGTATTCAAAATAAATAGATAGAAATTGTCAATGATAAGTACAATGGAATAGTGTTAAGTAGATAAAGGAATTCAGCTTATTAATTATTTAAAAAGCGTAGTAACAATGTTCCAAAACGAAATCATATAATTAATATCTATATAATTACTTAAATGAAAAAAAAATCTCTATATCCTCTTCTCCCTCGAAGACAGATTAAAGTTCAACCGCTGGGCTTAATCTGCCTGCACCAAACACATCAGGTGCATAGCATGCAGTGTAGCCAACCCTACCGTTTTAACTTTAGATCTACAGATATTTTGTTGTTCCAGTTTTATAAAGTTTTCTGTTTTAGCTCTAATTTGCAGTTTTTTTGCCCATTTTTATTTGATTTTTGTCATCAAAAATAAAAATAGGTTTCACAGTTTTCTACAGGTAATTTCTAGTTTTTCTTTAATTATGTGTTGGCAACACTGATAGCATGTCCATGGATCGCGTATTCCACTCGCGTCACTGCTTGATGGTGGGCGTGCTCCATGGAAACTTCGACTACTACTCACATCAGACTTCAATATCTTCTCACTTTGCGTTTATGAATTAAATCTCGATCTAAAATGTTTATGAACTTACAATCATTGTAATTTGTGTTATAAAATAAATAAATAAAAACTTATATGGCGAGCGGATAGTGAGAGATGAGATGATAGAGGGATTGTGAGAAGGATAAGGCCACAGTCCACCACGCTGACCAAATGCGGGTTGGTGGTAGACTTCACGAATTTTTTTTCGCCGTTTTAAGTAATCAGCAATACGGACAGAACTTAGAACAGAGGTGCGTGGCGTGGGATTCGAACCCAGGTGTTCTAGATTGGAAGCCAGACGGTCTCCTAACTAGACCGAAATTATTAGCCTCGTTTGAAATGTAGTTCTCAGACTAGATTTCAATAAATTGGGTTAATAGAACATTTATTTTCAATGGGTCTACTTTGCGAGCTTGGTACGCAGCGGATCTCTGTATTTATTTTTCACCCGGCGCGTCTCTCGATATTGGTTCAAGTAATGAAATCAACTCTCTCACCGATATTTCCCGGCTGATTGCTTTCATACCTCTTTTTCTTCGCTCCGTAATATCATCAGATTCTTCGAGTTACGTCACTTCTGTGCGAGATTCGCTCTGTATTGCCATCCAACGAAATTTCGAATAATTTTTCTTTGAAATAATGTTGACATGATGTAATTTGGTTCGTTTTGGAAGTAATTGTGATGTCGATTAATGCAGACGGTTTATAAATGATATTCAAATTTGACAAAAAAGATAAGAATAAGATATTTATGTATTAAAAATTGTGAACATAAAATAGCTATATATCTATTATAATTGCATATTATTAAGAAACATTTTAAACATACATACATAGACTTTAAGAAAAAAGAAGCTCACAACAAAGAATGAAATTAAGAAATGCCAGCAACCTTATTTCAACAAAGTTGCTCAGAACTGGTTATGGTCAAATAGTAATATTATTAAACGGATACAATATTATAATATACTACGAGAACGCAAAATCTATAAATATTTTAAAAAATAAACCAAAATAATGTTTCTCAAACACTTATTTATAGCACATAATGCTTAAGTGTCATATACGCTGTATATAGTGTAGGTAATATACATAATTTCCATTCAATGACCTCTCCCTCTTTTTATAAAGTTTGCCGGTAGATTTTGAAAATTTTCTGTAGAAAAAGTTTATGGGGTTACATTTAAAAAGGTTCTATTTCAAGATCACAATGTAAATAGAAACTAACAAATTTAATTGATAACTTTATTTTATTTTTTAAAGAAATTAATTTGTTCGAAAAGGCACAACAAATTAAAAAAAAATCGTAAAAAAAAGTCATAAAAAATTTGAAAAATATATAAAGTAAATAAAATAAATTAATATCATGGGACATTTCACATAGCACTAAACACAGCTTGTACAATGGGAACCAGATAACTGATTAAATATATTTAGCATAAATAAAACACATTGAGCACTGCTTTTCGTCATCATGTATAACTCCATCTCACCCACTGGAGCTACTATGCCAGCGACCCAGAGCCTCGCTCCGATACTTCAAGGAGCTGGGCTGGCTCGGGTAGACGCTGGTAGGGGGAAATGCACAATACACCCCAAGCGGGACGTCAGTGCAGGACTTATCGCCCCCATCCCGAATAAGAATAAGAATAAGAAAACACATTGAGAACACCAAGAGGCGGACATAAATGTTTGTCCTGAGCAGGAATAAAACTTACGTCCTACAGTTCATGAAACAAATCTAGCAGCCAAATAAACAGGGGCAGTCACGTGTAACTAAGTGTACTAATAAGCCTTTTAGAGCGAAATGTACTGTTATTATAGAACATATTGTAAATATACGCTCGCAACTCGTACAATAAACAAAAACAGCACACCCAAACACGTATTCCCCGCGGAAATCAAACTTGTCCCCACGTTGTGGCCACGACTCCGCACAGCCTACTTCAAAAACGACCTTATTTTCTACGTGATTACGTCACAGTTATGGGACTAACGTTTTTTCTGACATTTATGAAAATTAAATCCATGTTTCCAGCTTGTATACGAACATGCGTAAAAATTTAGTATAGTTTCATTATAGTTCACTTTGTTGTAGAAAAATATTGTTTGATGGTTGGTATGGATAACTTTTGATGTTGGAACAGGCTGTTTTTATACGACTGCTCAAAAAGTAGTGGAATGTTTTGAAGGTTCATGTAAGTATGTATGTATCTATATTTGACGAGTTAGGAGCATTGCTTTTTTTTACCTTTTTTTTTAAATGTCATATTGGTTAGTTACGAGCACATATCTGTTTTTTTTCTAGTCGTTGGTTATGGGTACTTTATCATGATTTTTGTTTATATGAAAGCATTGAGACGAACATGACGCTCTCGTGATGGTAAGAGATAACGCATATCCATTCCCATTGCAGCGATACACAAAACTTTATAATAACTGCTTTATAAGCTTTTTTATTGACACTTTTCCCCATAAAAAATATTAGTGTTAGAAAGAAATATTATAGTTTGAAATATTCTCTTTGACTGACAAATATTCTGTCAAATGCAGTCTTTGAAAGAGTCTGCTATGGCTACCTATACGTATACAGACGGTTACTGGAAGCGCTATCTTAGTTACCGAGTTTAAAACGTTTGTTTAACGACTTGATTTAGAATGGAACACGCAAAACGTGCCGTCGAATGCCGAAGTTTGGGCACAAAAGGCGAGATATATATGATATATATATGTGTATATATATATACATATATATACATATACATATATACACACATATATATATACAGATATATATACATATTTTACGATGATTGCATGATAATAATCTAGCAATTACGAAACTAATTTTTAAACGCAAGAGTAGGCTATTAACTCACCGACCGGCCTAAGATGAACTACTATTCTCAGTGTACTTTGACGAAACGCTACTCTACATACTACCATCATAGATCATACATCATCATCATCATACTATCATCTACCATCATAGATTTACCACTCTGGCAAGAGTGTCCGACTAAGATTAATTCCAATCGCAATGTGTGAATAGCGCCTTGTTCGCGCCCTTGAAAGCATAACCTTGGAACGACATAATTCGAAGTGAAGCGTGCGTCAATTTGCCGAAGTTTTGAAGTGGAGGCAACATTGGCGTGGTTAGATCGGCCGATGCGATGGCCGGGGTGCCCGATAGGCGCGAGATTAGCTCCGGTAATAAAAT
Source organism: Biston stratarius (assembly GCA_950106695.1). Lineage (NCBI taxonomy): Eukaryota > Metazoa > Arthropoda > Insecta > Lepidoptera > Geometridae > Biston > Biston stratarius. The sequence continues at coordinate 11,255,399 of OX467116.1, forward strand.
CCGGCAAGCTTACCTTCCTAACTGAGTTGGGATCGAAGCTCTCACGCCGCGCGACGTAGATTTGATTTGCGATTTCAACACCCGGGTAGAGCTATTTCATGAGAGAGCTTTAGGTTTTATGATAAAGACGGGAAGATCTTAAGATTTTACTCGTGGGCTTTGATTTTTATGTGATCAAATTTTATAGTACTTGTATTGAGGGTGGGGTACTATTCTTACGCCGGCACCACCACACCATGGCAATTTATTTATACGTATATATTAACTAGTGATCTACCTCGCTTTCGTACGGGTGCAATGTAGATACCGAGGAAAACTCGATCGCCCAGGTGCTTTAATTTATGCGGGTAGCTGTGATAAATGGCGAGGAGCTTTAGTGTCTTCGGTTATGTCACACTGATCTCATTAAATTATAGCTGAGAAATTTTATCCTACTAATATTATGAATGTGAAATATTGTGAATGTACGTATGTTTAGATGTTTTTTTATTCAGTCACGCAAAAACGGTTAAACTAATATGAACGAAATTTGGCACACATAATTTAGTACACAGAATGATACAGATGAGCACGTAGGATATTTGTATCCCGAAAAAATTACATGTTCTTGTGGGATTGTCAATAAACAAACTAAAAAATGTATCCACTTGAAATTTTGTACACATGTGACTTATCTGTAGACTCGCCTCTTCAATCAGTGTGTTCTGCTCATCATGACACATGAACTTGGCAGTCAAATCTAGTAGCACGACCGAATTAAGATGACTTTTTTGTGCAATTAGCGGCCAACGTCGATATGACCTCTGATTCTATTAAACTATTTATTTTATTTATATTTCTCGATATATTATTTATTGTTTCTGTTACTCACACATGTGTCATTTCAATTTTAAAGTCAACGCGGACGAAATCACGGCCAGAAGCTAGTAAGAAATAAAATAAAGATCAGTTTCATACAATAACGATGAAAACATGACTCGTCGATCTATTAATAATGCGCTACAGGAATATGGGTTGGCTTTGATATTGAATATAAAGCATATTTACCGGATATTAGACATGTGATACGTATTCTTTTGATTTTCGATATCTTGGTTACGTTAGAGCCTCGTGTATTGGTGTTTGCTTTATTGAGTAAAAACTGACGCGAATCGGCATAGTAACCTAAAATTAATATTCCCTATTCAGGTATTATATTTAATATCTGAAATAGTTCCGTTATGCTTACCTTCGATAAATCCTGGGTTCCTCTAGCCCAAAGCCGGGTTAGCCTCTTCGGGTCATAACAATGATATTATCGCGCAAAATCCCCTTTTATGGAGGAATTTTAATGAAAACCTTCCGGCGGAGACCTTAAAGGGTCGTTTGCTTTATCAATTAGTTTGCCTCTTGTACATAAAAAGGGTGATTTCAAGGGTACTTGTAATAAATATCAGTTAAGTTATAATTAGCCCATTTTCATTTTGTTATGAGATAATATTCGCACGCCACAGGACCTAAGATAAATCCCAATGATGATCTTGAGCTGTTGACGATAGGAAAGGGTCGCGTGGCGGCAGAGTACCTACTAACGTCGTGCAGGGTTTGGTCAAACGCAAACCTATTTAGAATACACCACATAAACAAAACTTAGATACGAAAGTTATAGTCTTATTGAGAACCAGTTTCAATTCCAAGTTATTAATGTGCATTAATTATAGTTGACTGCAATGTTTTTTTCTATGATATTCAGGCTTGGTGTTTGATCACAGCTCACCTGATGCAAAGTAACGGTGTGATCGAAGATGGTAAACACATCTAGCTTGAACTGGCTCTCAAGCGACGCTGCCGGAATGCATCGTTAGGTGCTTGGCAGTAATGTTTTAATTTGAATACGGTAACTAGTCTAGAAAGTTCCTAAAACTATGCTATATATGTTACTTAAAATCGAGTGAGCTGTCTGTGGTCAAACGCCTAGCCTATAATATTCTGTCATTGTCTCTATCCCTCTTGTATGATTTAGTAAAGTAAATGATACTGTAATACAAGCCAACCCTAGTGTTTGTATAAAGGATTGCTTGGTTCGATGACAGGTTTTCTCAAACGCCTTTAATATGACCTTAAGTTTTAAAAGGCGTTCTGATTATATTTGGAAAATAATACAATATTTAAATAACAATCTGCTGAAATATTCATCTACTCACCGAAAACAAAATTTGTTCACTTATTCATTTTATTTATTCCATCCTATTATGCAAAAAAGAATATGAATATTTTAATCTTAAAACACTCCTTGAACACAGACAGGTCTCAAGGAGGCACAAAGCCAAATAAACAGCGACTTCCCAACTTGCGAACATGAATGTTTGCAGAACGTCCTAACGAGATAAAAGGGATGCAAGTTATGTTTGACTACGGCAAATAAACAAGAGAAAGCAATTTCATACTTGCGCTGTCGGGGGATAATGTTATTTGACGTTCTCTAACTTATAAAGCCAAAAACTGACTTACTAAGACTACAGACTTATTGAGATATTCTGCCGCCAAGCAAAGCAAAGCAAAGCAAAGCAAGTGTGTAAGCATTACTGTGTTCTGGTTTAAAGGGTACTGTAGCTAGTGAAATTACAGTGCTGTTGAGACTAACCATCGAATGACAAACTAATGAGCACCTAAGCAGCGATGCCCTGGAGTTTGTTTTGTTACTCATGGTTCTGTGTATCGTTGTAATGGACATGGTCATGCGTTATCTTTCACCATCAGGAGAGCTGCTTCATTACTTTTACATAAAAATAATTTACCTAATGTACGTAATATCTACTAAATTATATTTCGTAAAAAAAAAACGTTTTAAAAAGAAGTAAATAGAAAGTGCATTATATTGGACTCCATGAAAACGAATCATATGATTCCATACTCTAGGGGTTTACTAGTAGCCACTGAAGAGTTCCACTTTACATCTCTTGGTTCCATCATCAGATCAGCTACTCGCCTTATAATGTTACGGCTACCAACACGCCTGATGTTAAACGAAGATGCGATGGAGTATTGATGGCGCTAGCCTTACTTGATTTACTCGCGACTTGAAAGCATCTAAGTTGTAACTATCGGGGAACACTCCACAAACAAACAAATCTGGTATCAAATCTGGAGTGGTGTTTCATTTGGAGAAGCTACAGAAAATGACTAAGGAGGCAAGATGATGACGGATATGAAGTCCTTAACTCTTTGGACTTTGTTTTTCATTCAGCTCACAGTAAGTACCTGAAAAAGAAAAAATGAGGTTAAATCGTAACTCTTCATTGTGAATACCAGAAAAAAAAAACAATCTAATGAACTAGTGTCACAAGTGGCAACCTTATCCCTGAAAGTGATATCTTACAGGCAACCGATCGCTTAAATTAAAACTATCATTTTCCAACATTTATATTTAAAAGAAATACATACGCAGTAAATGCAAAATTAGTAATATTTATTTGTCATTAATCTCGCGAAGGCCGAGAAGAACAAGCTTAGCAAATACCTTGATTTGGCTCACGAGATAACCGCCATGTGGGATGTTGATTCGGTCGTTGTGCCGATAGTCGTCACGGTCTCATAGCGATGAGCCTCGACCAGCATCTTAAGAGGCTCTCGCTAGACGGTTAAGGGTCAGATCCAAAAGGCAGTGATCCTGGACACGGCGCGTAAGTGAGGAGGTTCCTGACTCTGCAGCCCTAACCACTGGCAGCTTGGGCCCTGCCCCGCTGCCGGCGGCACCCTAGAATTTATGTTTACTGCTGGGCAAAGGCCTCCTGCCAGACTGCCCGGTCTTCAGCTTTGGTGGTCCAGTGACTGTGATGTTTTAGTTCGTCACACCACCTTCGTCTGGTTCGACTTAGACATCGCTTAAATTTTGGCGTCCAAGCTGTGACATATGTTTAATATACATCCGTATAATAGATACTCTTATATATTTTAAAAGTAAACCTTAGGTAATCTGTCGCCGTTGGCGGTAATTTATGTATAAAAGATCCGAAACATACGATGAGTGATGTAACGGTGAATAGGTAGCTTTGCTGCTCATATGGCGTGTCGTGGCGTGGCGTGGCGTAATGTCACGTTGTAAACAGCAGGATCACGGGCAGACCCTGACCTACTTGCAGATGTTCAGTAACAATGAAATGCGGTTTGTTTGTTGCTGCAGAACTTTGTTATCGAGTTTTAGCAACAATAAGACTATACTGTTATGTTTTAACTCGTATTTGTGAATAAACATTCACATCTTTACTTATAAACTTTAAATTTTCTTTTCACGCGTTACGTGTCACCTAGAAGTTGACTAAGCATTCATAAATTTTAAATAATTTTTATAAGTAAAGCCCTTAATGTAGATGTTGAAAAATATAATTGACACTTAAATTCAAAATTTTTTTTTTTTTGTTCACTATAGTTATTAGATAGACAAAATCGATCTTAAATCTGTGGACTGTAGGAGTGATTACAAATTTATTTTATTACAGTGTTCGTAGATATCAAAATTAGGTACCAATCTCAATGTTAGTTACAAGTAAAGGTCAGTCTTAATGTGAAAGTTAATCTTTCACTCATATATATCTTAAATAACAATTAACCTTAATTATGTTTATCACTAAACTTTTGTTTGTTCAACAAGAAGGGGTTTTTTTTGTGAACGATTGTCCCGATGATCATTTTTCACACAGCGCCATTTTGTTCCGAACTAAGCTTGTTAGTAGGTAGGGAAATGTATAAATATGTTTCTTGATATGTTTTGTACGAAGTTTTATTTTCTTTAAAAGTAATGAGACGAACGAAATGTTCTCCTGATGATAAAAGATAATGAATAACCATTGCAGTGATACACAAAACCTTGAGTAGCAAAACAAAGTCCAGGGCATGGCTGATTAGGCGCTCATTACTTTGAGGCTTTTGATACGAGTATTTAGCCTCAAAAGGTAACTAGCTACCTTCAAACCGAAACACAGTAATGATTACACACTATTACAGAGTATCTAGTACGGCTATGGTGTCGAACAAGAAGACCTCCTGCTAAGGAGATCTACCAAATGGACTAAAAGAAAACACCATTCTAAATTGTAAACTTTTTTAAGAAGCAAAGCATTATTATCACTGTCACTACATAGTATAAAACAAAGTCACTTTCTCTGTCTCTATATCCCTATGTATGCTTAAATCTTTAAAACTACGCAATGGATTTTGATGCGGTTATTTTAATAGATAGAGTGATTGAAGATGAAGGTTTATATGTATAATAACATCCATTAAATAGTGGAGAAATACTGTTATTTTTGAGGTTTATACCCGTGCGAAGCCGGAGCGGGCCGCTAGTAATATTGTAATTGCTTTTTTCCAAAATAATAAAATTAAACTATAATCTAAGACGTTGTTGCAGAAAACGTGTCACTTTATATTGAAACTTTGGTTTTATGATCGGTCACGTTACAATCTCGTATCATTTCGCGCCGCGTCGCGCTTTTACGCGAAAAGTTTCCGCCACTTGCACCCGTGATAGATGACACGCTAAAACATACCTAATGATCTATGTAGAAGGGTTGGATTTATACATGAAAACGTAGATTATTTATGTAGGAGATGAGATCGAGTATGATACAAGATACTTGGTGGTAGATTTCTTTAGCAGGAAATCGTCTAGGGAGGTGCCACCGCAGTATAAGATATTCTGCCGCCGTGAAAACTATTATATACTATAGCATAAATTATTATTAATTGAAGTTAAATTACAGGGCCATCAAAACTAGTCTCTGCGGCCCGCAGTGCAAGACGAAGCTGCGCGCGCGTTGTTTTTTTATTTTTTATGGCTGACAGGCTAGGTTTTTGACCACAGCTCACCTGATGTTAAGTGACGGAGTGGTCGAAGATGGTAAAGCACACCTAATCTGAAACGGAACTGACTCTCAAGTGAGACTGCCGGAACACATCGTTAGATGCTTGGCGGCAGATTTTCAACTTGAGGGTGGTAGCTAGCCAGCCGAGTACCTACTAGAAAGTACCCTACCACCACGCTATAGTTTCCTCACGATGTTTTCCTTCACCGGCAGCTCAAGCTCATTGTTGGGGTTTGAACCCACGCCCTTCGGCATGCGAACTTACCGCGCTTACCACTGACCCATCATCGCTACAACATCGCATCGTATTCTGCTTTGTCTTCTTGAAGAAGGGCACCGGGTGTGGCCAGAACTAAAGTCGGAGTACTCAGCGCAATTAAACGTGAGCAATCCTACATAAGTAAAAAAAAACACGTCAGTTTCCATAGTAAAATGCTAATCATCGAATGTCTTAAAGTAACGAGCGCCAAGACAGCGATATCTGGACTTTGTTACCCAAAGTTTTGGGTACAGTCGACGGGTATATAAAATTACTTTACCTTCGGTTAATACCTGCTTTGCATAACAATTCGGGGAGTTTGTTAAATCTTATGTCTACAAGAAAGTAATAAAGTACGTTAATTTGAAAAAATAAAGTTGACGAAGTTATACGCTTCACTTAAAAATGGCTTAAATCCTTACATACGATTAGAAGAATCATTAAGAAGTGATTTTGGGATAAGTTGTATTTTTGTAAAATTTCTATTTCCAATACTACTTTGGGTCACTAACATCCAGGTCTTCGTCCAGTTTAGGACCCACTAAAGCACACACAGATTTTGCACAACATTATATTGTATTTTTTCTTTTCTTTACTCGAAAAAAAAAAAAAATGGAATTTGCTGCCCGAGTGGGTGTTGTTAGATACAATGTGGGTGCCTTCAAGTCGCGAGTGCATGAATCAGTTTCTTCTAGGAAAGCGTGCTCCATCGTAGACCGCATCTTCGCTTAACATCAGGCGGCAAGCCTATCTAGCATGCGTTTGACCGCCGCAATAAATAAAAAAGAAACGTGTCAGAACACACGTGAGACACACATGAGACGGTGGGCAAAGACAAGTCTATTTATTATTATATAAATAATATATTAATTATACTAATGTCATGGGCAGGCGCCAACAGACAAGCCTATGTCTAATAACTTTTAAAAAAAATATAATATACAAGAAATTTTGACTAGAGCCGTGTAATATTTATTTAGATTATCGTTGTAGGTACTTTTGATACACAGGTCTTCGATACATTTGCAATAAAAATAGATAAGGAGGGGGTAGCACTTTGTCGATTATATTATTACTATTACTCTATTTGATCTTTCTAATGTCAACATTCCGTTTTTTAACTTGTGTAAGTCTGCTTTTGACTACCAACTCGCCTGATGTTTATCGATGCTGTGGTCGAAGATGAAGGACGCAGACTTAAAAGATTCTGACCTTGAAAATATTCAGATTAAAACAAGGAAACCGGCAGCTCCGTTAGTGTTCCGATAGTCTCTAGTAATAATTAGAAGCTGTTTACTCATTTCCGTGCTCATCTGCCGCGCACGTATTATTCATGGAGTTATTAGCAGTCCATTAAAGCTTTTCAAATATTAATACCGCTAATAACCCCTTAGATGAAGAGAGATAGAACTTCTGAGAGCTTTTATTTTATTTGTTTCTACATTTGACAATAAAAATCTTGAATCTTGAATCTTAAAGTTTTTATAGTTTAAATGGATTTACTTTGTTTAGTTTCACTGTATTTTCTACATTTGTCACTTAATTATTAATATTTGAAACAGACAAAAATGTTATCGTAAAACTGGAGAGTAGGTAATATCGAAATAAAAAATCTAAAACATTACAGGACAAGTAGAAAACTCACTACCACCAATAGTGAAATTTCCTTGGGTACGTAACAAACGTCTTGACTCTACGTTTCTCATCCGTACGGCCAAGGAATGGAACAAGGTGCCTTCCTTGTTTCCTGAGGGATATAATCTGGATATTTTTAAGGTCAGAGTGAATTACCACCTTAGTCTACGTGCTTCATCTTCAACCATATAGTAGCTTATCAACAGGCCAGTTGGTTGACTAAAGCAAACACACACGCATTATATACCTAATAGAAATAAAAAATCCTCAGTGTGAAATCGAAGTGTGAAATCGAAAAGTTGGTATGCTATTTCTAGTACTCAGCTGCCTAGCTAACACCTTTAAGATAAAAATCTGCTGCTACGCCCCTAACGGTATATTCTGATAGCCTCACAGCGTTGTGTTTTACCATCTTTGACCTCACCGTCATTTAACATTAGGTGAGCTGTGAGAGTGTGAGCTGTACACCTAGCTTGTCAACCATTCAATTACACTGAAACTTCTCAATTAATACGGCGGTCGATAGCCCTTAACCCTTTTTATCTGTATCACAAAGATAACAAAGCACAAAATAAGAGAGACCCGTCACTTAATTAGTGTAACAAATTGGGCAAAAACGGTGTCATGTGTGCGCCACAAAATAGGCTCACTCGGGCTTACTAGTGCGCGATATTGGGCTTCAGTGTTACAAGTTACAAGGGTCAGGATATAGGCTCGTATTTTTTGCGATGCCCTACGTTGTTACGACTTACTCGTAGGTAAATACATCATGCTTGTCACTACGATGGACAAACATTTTTGCACTCAAAGTGATCAAACTAATGTACAATAAAACAGGCTTCCAAGTATTGGAATTTTGAAAAACGAATAAATAAATATTGTAGGACATTTCACGCAGCGCCATCTGACCCAAAACTAAGCAAAACTTGTACTATGGAAGTCAGATAGCTGATAGAATACTTATATACTTTTTGTCAAGTAAATACACTTGATCAAATGTCACTGAAATTCAGGCCGCTTGACATTTTGTAATTTATTTTTTAATGTTATTTTTATGTAATTCATATATAATATATATCTATATCTTTAAACGAGCAATTCTTGTTTATATATATGTATATATTCTGAATCTCGGAAACGTCTCCAACGATTTTCATGAAATTTTGTATCCAGGGAGTTTCGGGGGCGAAAAATCAATCTAGCTAGGTTTTATTTTCAGAAAACGTCGTTTTATCCATGTTTTCAGCCGAGCAATGCTCGGTTAACCAGGTACTTATATCTTTAAACGAGCAATTCTTGTATATATATATATATATATATAAATATTCTGAATCTCGGAAACGGCTCCTCGATTTTCATGAAATTTAGTATGTAGGGGGTTTCGAGGGAGATAAATCTATCTAGCTAGGTTTCATTTTTAGAATACGTCGTGTTATCCGTGTTTTTAGGCAATGACAAAAACCAAGCAAAGCTCGGTCATCCAGGTACTCTATACTGAATTAAACAAAAAATTAGCGTAGAAAGAATCCGAGATAAGACGTGCCGCTGCTCTGAGTGGAAACACTCACAAAAGCCAGAAATATTCATGGCGAATAATAAAGAGATTACTTGCCTAAGCTTTGAATGCCGAGTGCACTAGCCGGAGGGAATATAGCCGGTTTTGTATAGAAATTACAGTAACTCCGACTTTTTATTAGCGACACAGAGAGCATTTTTCATAACTCGGTATATCTGTAATGTTATTTTGCTGCGAGAGAAAATTTAAGCGCGCTTGTAGCAAAGAGGTATAAAACGCTGTAAGAATTTAGTCGGAACACAAAATACATGCATCAATGAAATTTACTTTGGTTTCAACTGTAACAAAGCGATAGTTTTTATACACTTGGTGGTAGCTCTCCTTAGCAGAAAGTCCTCTACGTAGATACCACCGCAGTACCAGATATATGCAGCATCTGCTGCTCAAAGTTCTGTGTATCGCTGCAATGGTCATGGACATGCGTTGTCTCTTACCATTAGAAGAGCATTACGTTCGTCTCATTACATTTACATTAATTATACATTATCATCATCGATATTAGCCTATCGTAGTCCACTGCTGGACATAAGCCTCTCCTAAGGCACGCCACTCAGTCCGATCTTCGGCTTTTCGCTTCCAGCCACTGCGAGTTGCCTTAAGTATCAAATCACTCTATCCGGTCTGTATCTGTATCTATCTGTATCTGTATCTATCTGTACTGTATCTACAGTACTTTTATAGCTATAGAACAGGTCTGCCTCTACCGTTATCGGTTTTAGATATGTCCAGCCCATTGCCACTCCAGCTTGCTAATACGCTGAGCTATGTCGGTAACTTTAATTATTATCTGTTTAACAAATTTCAAGACAAACGTTTTTGATTTCGCATAAAATACCTAATATATTATTTTGGCCGACATTATACTGGCGACTCGGCATCTCAAAGTAATTTGCAAGTGGACGACTTTGAATATGAACCTTTATTACAGGCCTGAATTCTGGACTAAGCGACTGAATGTTTAACCTACTTTTCTATAAAAACCTATGGTAGGTTTTAATTTATGAAAAAATGTTATTATAACTAACATTTACATAAAAATGCAGAAATTAATTGTCTGTACTCAATTAACTTCAAACTCGGCATCGAACTTCAAGACCGAGTTCGCAATACCGATATCCGGCGAGGAACGGAAGTTCGAGACGTCGGTATCGTAGTTATGAACCTCAAGTGGAGCTGGGCAGGACACGTTGCTAGGCAAAGCGATGACAGGTGGAGTAAGCTTGCAACAGAGTGGTGGCAAGGTAAGCGGAGCGTTGGACGTCCAGCCGGAAGATGGCTCAACGATATTGTCTCCGTCGCGGGTCGAACCTGGACCAGATTGGCACAGGACCGAGGCAGATGGCATAACAAGAGAGAGGCATATACACAGCAGTGTGATAAAGAAATTTGTGGATGATGATGATGAGTCAATTAATATGAGCCCCGCTGCTGGCGACACCCTAGTTTTTAAGTTTTTTATTATTATTATTTTTTTTTGCATATTTATTGTAAAAAAATAAAAAACTGAAAAAATAGAAAATAAATAAATAATAGTATTATAGTTTATTTGACACACCAAGAAAAAAAATTACATTACATTAAGTCGGTGTGTTAGCATTCGAACAAGAAAGTCTGAATCTCGTTAACTAGCTTCTTCCTGCGATTGACTCTTAAAAAGCTAGTAGAAGATTTAAAGGGTACTGCAGCTAGCTAAATTACGGGGCTACAGAGACTAACCATAGAAAGTTTCAAAGTGATGAGCGCCAAAGCAGCGATGCCCTGGACTTTGTTTTGTTACTCAAAGTTCCGTGTATCGCTGCAATGGTCATGGGAAGGCGTTATCTCTTACCATCAGGAGAACGTCTCGTTCGTCTCAATACTTTTACATAAAAAAACACATACATACATAAACAGTATATAGTATATTATACCCAATACTCATATAACGTTAAACATTTAACAAGATTGCAAAGAGAAATCATCCCGAACACGAACTAGGAGTAAATTAAATTATACATAGGTACCTAAGTTCGTAATTACCAAAGATGTTAAACTGTCCATTAACGTAAACGTAGAAAAGGGCTGTCAACCCTTATTACCCCAACATTCATGCCATGATGTCCAAAAATTAGCAATCTCTGAAATGTGATGAGAAAATATAAATGTCTGCTAAAAGTTCAAATTAGCTTAATTTATTTCCCGTTTTTACGCTCGGCTCGCGCGGATTTAAAGTTGTTTGCTTACAATTACATGACATTTTGTGAAAAATGTTCACGCAGATGTAATTCCGAGTAGACTGTTCCTAATTTCGTTTCAAATTACACAGAGTGATTCCGCAAACGTAACTCCATGTGTGATTACTTGACACTTACATTACACACGGTCTGCGCGACGCGTAGATTTTATTAAAAACAAGCACTTGCGAAAGTTGACATATTTTTTTAGATGTTTCAAGTACGCGGAAGGAATTAACGAGACATCTGCGATATTTCTAGTTCCACAAGATGTGTGAAACTCTCAGTATAAACTACATTTTAATAATAAAAAACTTACTCACTATTGTAGTTATGTTTGATGTCATCACTTTTATTATAGATAGGCTAGGTGTTTGACTACAGCTCATGAGCAGAGTACTAGAAAGTACCCTACCGCCATCCTATGGTTTTCTCACGATGTATTCCTTCTGATGTATTCACCGGCAGCTCAAGCTCATTGTTCGGCTTAGAACCTATGAATCTGTATACCTTCAGCGTGTAAACCAACCGCGCTAATCACTGAGCTATTATGGCTACAAAAAACTCGACCAATTATAATCAAATCATCTCGAATAGTTTGAAACGCACACCATCATCAATGCTTGACATCATTCACACAATCGTTTAGAGCTAAATAAACCTATTGACAAGGTTATGCATAATAACTCGCAAGCTAAAAATTATTCAGTTTAAATCGTACACATAATCACTGAACGACATTTATTAAAGTTTCGAGTCCAACTTATCCAAAGAGCTAATGTAGATGTATAAATAAAACGACACACATTGCCTCCAGGGCTAATGACAATAACAACTCCAGACCAACTTTATATCGTTACATACACCTGCTAGTGTATCGCTTGAACCGCTCATGAGTGTCGCTTAAGCTGCTCGCTCCCACTTCGCTCAAAGTGCTCGCTCGCTCGAGTACGTCGTTACGCGTATACTTGTAAAAGCTAATGCTTATAACCTAGAATAATTGACGTCTGATGTTACTCTAGTATATGTGAAACATTCATACATGATTATTTATTATTTTATTTAACTTGGTGGTAGATATCCATAGCGGGATGTCGTCGAAGTACCACCGCAATACCAGATATTCTACCGCCAAGCAGTAGTGTAAGAAAGGGCAACCAAGTATTGAAAAGTCTGTTAAGATAATTGAGTAATACAGGCGCTATTTTGCGGAGGTTCATTTTGCGTATATTTTTGGTGTATTTCCGCTTAAAAGTAATTTTGGTTACAACAGTGACGGGGATTTAATTGAATTTAAATATTTATTTAACTTGACGACAATATTTAAATATCTATCCGAAATACCTTAATATCTATTTTTATAGCGATGATAGCTCAGTGGTTAGCGCGGTCGGTTCGCATGCCGAAGGGCGTGGGTTCAAATCCCAACAATGAGCTTGAGCTGTCGGCGAAGGAAAACATCGTGAGGAATCCATAGCATGGTGGTAGAGTACTTTCTAGTACACGGCGGGCTAGCTACCACCCTCAAGTTGAATATCTGCCGCCAAGCATCTAACGGTGTGTTCCGGCAGCCTCACTTGAGAGCCACTTCTATTCCAGGCTAGTTGTGCTTTACCATCTTCGACCACACCTTCACTTAACATCAGGTGAGTTGTGGTCAAACACCAAGACTGTCAGATATAAAAAAAAAAAACTAAAATCCGTCTAAATAAATCAAAAATATCTAATTAAAATAACCAGAATTCTTTATATCCTCTTCTCGCTGAAATGGGTTGTTTTATGCAAAACCAGTTGGTTTATGCAAAGATAAATAAAATAACTATTGGCATAGCTGCGGAACCAAAGATCCTGGAGCAAAAAAATTAGGTCAATCTAAATATTATTTTATCAAGTAAATTACTTTTATATTACTAACATAACTTTGCAAGAAGTAAAGTTGGCAACACTGTACAAACAACAGAAAGGATTCAGGGAAATTCCATATAAGTTTATATTGGTTTTAACTGAGTTTCCATGACATATGTAGTAAGCAACCTGTTATAGTTATATCTTAAAAGTGGGAGAAATTATAGCAAGTCCGGTTTGTTTGATCGTCAGAATGTTACGGGCCCCTGAATTTCCCTGAACTTGAGGACCCCCTAGGCGAAACACGTGTCGACAACTGCTTACTGCAGTGAGAAGAGGATATAAATACGTGTGATTATTTCATTTTAATTAGTGTTTTGTTTAAGTTTAAGTTCATATCAAATTTTAGTTTTAGATATTAAGTAAAGTTTTGGATAGGTTTTTAAAATTATTATCAATTTTTTGAACTTGTTGTCAAGTAAGTTAAATTTAAATCCTCATTACTCTTGTAACTGAAACGACCGTTATGCGAAATAAACAAAAAAGGCGAGCCAACTTTGTGATTTAAATAAATGTAGTAATTGTATATCCTGCTGCCCGAAAAGATTTGTGTACTTATGTACATTAATCTATAATAATCTATCTAATGACATACAATTTAAATGGAAATAAATTAAAAACATATTTGATTGATTGGCTTCTTATTCAAATGTTTCTACAGCGTAAAGGAGTTCCTGAATTTTTCTTATAAAAATATTTTAGACTTACTCAACTAATTTCCTTAGTTGCACGCCTGCTTGCAGACTGAACACATTGTGACAGTAAATATTAAGTTTGAATAAGATATCTTATAAGCATGTGTTCTTGCGAATAAATAATTTGATTTGATTTGAAACAGCCATACAAATCCCCCGTCTCAAAAACAAAATCAAAAAGTCATTTATCCAGTTTAGGCCCTGGTAAGGCACTTATGAACGTTAAGTTACATGTTTGAATCTACCACCGGCTCGCAATTACACTTCAACTGAGAAGACTCCGGCAAGAAAGTCAGCAAGGCATTTTTTTGTGGATCTTTCTTTTCACTATGATGACGTGATGTGATGATGTGATGGCCACTAACGTCTCTGCCGCTACGTACTGCGATATTAATCGTAATGTCACCCAGTGTGCGAACGGCCTAACTCATACCATACCCTATTTTGGGGAATGTACAAGTCTGAAGCCGATGAAAGCTCATTCAAAAGATTTGTCAAACAACTCCAAACTTGAATTCATATTTCATCCACTCGGTTTCAAATCACCTCTTCATTTATTTAGAAGCCGTGACTCCGAAGTTGACTCTATTTGCGGATTAATCAAAACTTCGGGTTTGTGTTTTTTGTAAATGTTCATTTGTTTGAGTGCTTCCTTCCCTCTGCGAAAAGTTATGATCCAAAAACAGGAAGGGCTTAGATTACAGTAGCACCAAAATTCATCCAACTCTAAGCCAAATATTAACTAATGAAACTTTATGATATTACAATTCTATGACCTTTGTATAACTTTTAAAAGCATACAATTTATTAGGTGAATTGCTTCACGGCAAATACAATTTAGTTAAGATACTTTGCAAAGTACTTTCTCGTAGTATTTATTTTATTTTGCTTTTATAAGTAGTTTTGCCTAATTTTTATTGATTTTGTGCTGAACAAAAAAAAGTTTTTAAAAAGTACCTAACTTAGCAGACCTGCTGCAAGAATTCGTTCTTAGATTTTATATATCCAGGATATGTGAAATTATAAGTGTTCTTCTATTGTATAATTCTGTGAGATGCTTTTTCACTCAGCGGTTTTTTATTCTTATTTTATTGATGTGGGTTAGGCGTTTGACCACAGCTCACTCGATGTTAAGTGACTATGTGGTCGAAAATGGTCGACCCTATAGTCTACATTGGAAACTGGCTCTCAAGAGAGGCTGTTACGTATATGGTGTTAGGTATGAGAATGAGAAGTGGCTCTTAAGTGAGGCTGCCGGAACACACCGCTAGGTGCTTGGTGACAAATTTTCAACTTGATGGTGGTGGCTAGCCAGCCGAGTACTAAAAAGTATCCTACAACTATGCTATGATTTCCACACATAGTTTTCTTTCCCCAGCAGTTCCAGCTCATTGTTGCTATTTGAACCCACGACCTTCGGCGTGAGATCCGACC
Source organism: Biston stratarius (assembly GCA_950106695.1). Lineage (NCBI taxonomy): Eukaryota > Metazoa > Arthropoda > Insecta > Lepidoptera > Geometridae > Biston > Biston stratarius. The sequence continues at coordinate 11,270,959 of OX467116.1, forward strand.
GCACATCTCTAACCCTGAATGCAATGGCAATGCGTTGGCAATTCTTATGGTATTGCAGATATAAAGGGCGGCAACCTTACCATCAAGTGCTCCGCCTGCTTATTTGTCATATATAATATATAATGTAAAAAAGGATAGCCAGAAGCTCTAAAATGCGTCATCGCTTCATGGTAGATGTTCCTAAAACTCGAACTAACCTTCATCGTGCAAACCGCTAACCGCTATCATGTTAGCTTATTTTGGTAAAATATCTGCTTTAAGAGCTGTAGGGTGTGGGTTCGATTCCCACCACGACAAACATTTATGCGACGATAAATGTTTGTATGTGATGGGTGTTCTGTATCTATTTACAAAAATATATAAGTATTCTATCAGCTATCTGGTTCCCATAGCACAAGCTTTGCTTAGTTTGGGGCTAGATGGCGCTGTGTGAAAATATCACAGGATATTTAGTTATAATACAATCTGGATGCCTTCACGTCGCGAGTGAATCGGTTTCTTCTAGGAAAGCGTGCTCCATCGTAGACCGCATCTTCGCTTAACATCAGGCGAGTTGGCGGTCCAACAAAAGCCTATATAAAAAAAATACTTACAGCTATTATGCATACTAATCTAATGTCTACTTTTCATAGATTCGCTTATGAAATTGTGAAATAAAGTTTAGAATCAAAACCGCAAGTAAAACCGCAGAATACAACCGTATTGGCCTTTATTATTCCGTTAATGTCATCCATTCCTGCAATAAAGATACTGGAACCAATTTATAGACGTGGGCGGATGAAACAAAAGGAACCGTTCAGTAAAACCTTGAGCGGTATTGAACATAAATCAAGAAGAAGCATTCTTGCGGCCGCGTGGAAAGCTATTATCCATATACAAGTGGAGGTCCTTGTCATAAACTGAAGCGATAACAGACTTACAGTGACTGTAGAACGAAAATTTGTAGATATTATGTAAATTTAGACAAATTGACTTAGACGCAATCTGAATTCAAATAAATAAATAGCGTTAAATTATATATACGTTCTAACTGTACTCAACTCTCAGAGAATTTATTTACAAATATTTTAATTTAATTTTACAGGCCTACAAAGTACGAACATATTAACTGCTTAGTATGATATATCTTATTTTTTACATATATTTATCCAATTGTCAATTACAAAAGTCTAAAAATAGATATTATAATTGATTATACAGGTTAATCCCACTAATATAAATGTAAAAGTTTGGATGGATGGATGGATGTTTGTTACCCTATCACACCAGAACGGCTGTACGGATCTGGATGAAATTTTGCATGTAGATACTTCAGGCCCTGGAATAAAACTTAGGATACTTTTCACAATCATCATCATATATCACCACGCGGCTAAATCCGCGGGGCACAGGTAGCAACACAGCAAAAAAGTTACAATCACATCGGACGAGGCATGCGTTTGGCCACGATCCTACCTGATAGAAAGCAACAATGTGGCCGAAGATGCAGCACGCTTGTCTAGGAAATACCTATTCACGTTTTACTTGAGCAATCCCGTGTTAGACTTAGTTGGAAATATAGACGCTGGCAAGAGTTCCACACATCAGCAGTTCTTACAAGGAAGGTGGTCTGATATATTGTATACTAGCTGCGCCCCGCGGTGTTGCCGCTGTTCCCACGTGAACACTACATTTTTTCGGGATAAAAAGTAGCCCATGTGTCAGCTACCTCCATACCAAATTTCATCAAAATTGGTACAGGCGTTTGAGCGTGAATAAGTGACAAACATACAAACACACTTACACACTCACAAACTTTCGCATTTATTTTATTAGTGTGATCTTAGCCGCTTCCAACTACTATTTATGGAAATCAATAGAGGAGGCCTATGTCCAGCAGTAGACAAGATGGAGATGATGATGACTAACATGTTTAACATATTAATAAATCTATATCTTTAAACTAGCAATTCTTGTTTATAAATATATATATATATATATATATATATTCTGAATCTCGGAAACGGCTCCAACGACTTTCATGAAATTTTGTATCCAGGGGGTTTCGGGGGCGAAAAATCGATCTAGCTAGGTTTCATTTTCAGAAAACGTCGTTTTATCCATGTTTACAGCCGAGCAATGCTCGGTCAACCAGGTACTATACATGAAAAGTAACATAATCCAGAATATAATTAAAAACTAAAACGATAATTCCAACATTGCATGTTGTCGTAATTATCGTTGATAAATTTAAGGAATATAAATAAATGAAATACGGATAATAGGCGAGTAATATAAAAAAGATTGTATATATACAAACTTCATATAAGCTGTTATCAAGTTGTATAAGTACATAAACAGCCCTATTTAATTTTGGGACTGAAAAATCTACTTTGAAAGGGTTTTAACAGGTTTAAATACTTTGTAAGCCCTTTAAAATATACAAATGCATAATAAAATAGGTGATATTTAATAGAAGTATTAAAAGGTTTCATTGTTTCTATTAAAAATAACAGAATGGTGCAATTTTACTCAGAGAAAAGGAATGTTTTTAACACATGTTTGTAATCTAATCTTTGTTTACCAAAATACACCCTATATAATATTGAACCCTTTGTTTACAAAAACCTTTTGTACCGGAAGGGTTACTATTGAGTGTAGGTAATTTGATGGAACCGTCGCGTCGCCTATATGGACCTTTCTTTGTAAAAAAGGATTAAAATTGATGTCTTTAAAATTTTAAAATAAAAAACAATCATATAATGTTAACATTTAAATAATAAATTAAAAATTGAAAAGCTTGTTTACAAGATTTGTATTTATTATATTTTTTAATTATAGAAGTATGTATAACGCAACGATTAATTAAATAAATAAATAAATATCGTAGGACACATTACACACAGCGCCATCTGACCCCAAACTAAGCAAAGCTTGTGTGATGGAAGTCAGATAACTGATAGAATATATAGATACTTTTTTTGTTGTAAATACATACTTATAATAAATACAGAACACCCAGACACAGAACAAACATTTGTTTGTACCACAAAGTTTGTCCTTGGCAGGAATCGAACCCACGCCCTACAGCTCAGGCAGACATGCTACCAATGAGCCAACAGGGCTGTCGCATTCCATTTCAGACTAGGTGTGATTTACTATCTTCGACCACACCGTCACTTAACATCAGGTGAGCTATAGTCAAACACCTAGCCTGTCAGCCATAAAAAAAAGATCTCTGTCTCATTTTCTGTTACTTATACGGGATAAAAGTTTGATTAGGAAAATACTCCGACTTTAGTTTGTACTCGGTGATCTTTATCAAGGAGACAAAGCTAAACGCGACGCTGTGTGGCCTCGTCTTGTTTCATAGTGCGGGCCGCACACGCATCGGCGTCTCGACGAAAACGTGTATGTTTTTTAAATTGAATTGAACCGGTTTGAGTTCGGATTAAACGGGCAGATTTCAGATACTCAAGTTCAAGGTGGATCGATGAGGTCCCCATTGCTCCCAAGACGGGTGAAGTTCCAACACTGCCTCGATTATACCCCGACGTCTATTTCAACTTTGTTATTATTTCATGTATTGTTATCCAAAGCTAAACTTGGTAATCGTGGGCGTTCAATTAAGGCTTTACAACAAAATGATGTTTAATAATAGAATATTTTTTTATGTATTTAAATTAAATTATTTGAACTTACGCAATATACGCAATACGCAATTAATACGGAGTCAAGGCACAGAGGTAAGAATTGTATGGTGGTAGAGTATTTTCTAGTACTCAGCTGGCTAGCTACCATCCTCAGGTTGAAAATCTACCGCTAAGCACCTAACGGTGTGTTCCGGTAGCATCACTTGAGAGCCAGTACCATTCCAGGTTAGGTGTACTTTACCATCTTCGACCACACCGACACTTAACTTCAGGTGGGCTGTGGTCAAACACGTAGTCTGACAACCAACTATAAAAAAATCGTTCGGAAATGCTTAGCCATGATTATGCAAATTTATGAAGAAACGAGGCGGTTATGAAATTAAAAAATTATATAACAACATAATCCTTTTATTATACATGTGAAAGTTTGTATGTTTGGATATATGTTATTCAATCACGCAAAAACGACTGAACGGATTTGGATGAACTATTATTTTCTGGATAAACATATAGGATACTTTTCATATCGGAAAAAGTTAGATTACCACATATTAAGGTATTTCTTTGCGAGAATTACAGAATTATTAACATTTCGTAAATTCAACGTACTAAACAAAATTTTACATTATTATTATTATTTTAGAAACTATAACGGAATTATTATTTAAACGATAAAATATAGAATTTAAAACTCATCTACGCGATAATTTTATATGGCTAGATACTCAGAGGCAACCACGAATTCTAATCGGTACTCTAAAAGAAAAAACTGGAATAATCCTGAGAGGTATATCATGTCAAATCTTTTTATGATCAGTAATTTCACTGAAAACGTTGCCTTTCCTTTCGGAGCACAGCAGTAGGCACCTTGCTCCTCATGAGAGTAAAAAAAATTGCACCTATTTTTAAACTTACTCAACTCTGTATTTTATAGAAAATACCTCATAAAATATCTATGCTTACGTTCTTTTAGGCTGGCAAACAATGATTACGCCTTAGGAACCTACTTTATCTGAGCCCGTTTTACGTTCTTACGTAGAATAAGGCCGTAAAGTAGAAACCTTTTTAGATTATCTAGGAGCATCGACAAAACTTTTTAAATTTCGGAATAAATGTTTTACCTGTCAGATTTTAGTAGAAACGGGATAGGAATATTAAAAAGAACTAGCGTAGGAATGGTGGCATTAGGGCGAAAGATCTCAATAGAAGTTTCAAGGCAAAGACTAAAATACACAATACTTTATTTGCGACACAAAGACACTGCCACTTCAGCTTACTGCCCTGTTAGCTCATTTACTAGAATATCTGCTTAAAAAAATGTAGGGCGTGGGTTCGATTTCCACCAGAAGACAAACATTTATGTGGCGATAATTGTTTGTTCTTTGTCTTGGTGTTCTGTATCACACTAACAATAATATAAAGGCGAAAATTTGTGAGAGTTTAAGTGTGCTAGTATTTTTGTTACTTTTTCACGCTCAAACGGCTGGACTAATTTTGATGAAATTTGGTATGGAGGTAGCTGACACCCAAAATTAACACATAGGCTACTTTTATCCCGAAAAATATAGCGAGTAACACCGCGGGGCGCACCCAGTGTATTACAAGAATGTATTTACAAAAAAGTATATAATTATTCTGTCAGTTATCTGGTTCCTAAAGTACAAGCTTTGCTCAATTTGGGACTAGTTGGAGCTGTGTGAAATTTCCTACGATATTTATTTATGTACAACTTTTCTCAACTATGCGGTGACTTTAGTCCTATGCCGAATGACTTCGTTTCGAAGTTTCTTCTATAAAGAAACTCAGAACATATCTCTCTCTATAACTAGCTGAGCGATTTTGAGCTTGCGGGCCAGGTTCACCGTCCAGTTTTCGGCACCATACTATATCTATTTCATAGTAGGTACCACACACCGATTAAAGCATGTCGTTTTGATCTATGTTTTTTTTATTATTTCGGAATGTAATGGAATTTAATAAATGTAAGGGGTCCTTTTTGAACACTTATAAGTCCGCGTTTGAGCACCACCTCGCCTGATGGTAAGCGGCGATGTGGTCGAAGATGAAGCACGCAGACTAAGAAGATACCTATTCACTCTGGCCTTGAAAAGATCTAGATTCTAGATTATATCTCTCAGGAAACAAGGATGCCGGCAGCTTGTTCCATTCCATGGCCGTGCAGATGAGAAATATGGATGAGAGGAAGAGGGACCGTTTACTTCTACTTGTCTTGTAGTAAAAAGGGTTTGGAAGTACAAGATCGTACAGCTCAGTATCACATTATCCGGAATTAATCCTGTAGAAAATTGACGGACTTTCTACCTTTCGGTTGTGTTCAAGGATTAAAAGTTTATACAACTAACTTTTCACCACCATACAGCACGCCACTTTACCGAATCAATAGCTTGAAGTTAGTATTTGGCAGAACCGTCCCTAAGGTGGCAGCAATATTCCACACACGACCGGACTTTACTGAGTCTAGGATATTCAAGATGCTTCTAAGAAATAGACATATTATCAATAGACCTGTATAATGGAACTACTAACTAAACACAACTTTGATTTATCTTGAGTACAACAGCTAGCTCTATTGACAAATATCCCGTAATACAAACAAAAGATCTCCAGTCAGTTTCTAACTACGCTCGAGTCTTAGCACCTATTTTCAAAGTTCGGAACATCTTGACGGTCCCTAGTTTGTTATCTCGCTGCCTGATAAGTATTTGGATTTCATGAACGCCCAGAGAACACCAAATATTTTATTGTGGAAGTCGGGTTGTAAAGCTATCTCTACAATATTACGAATTTGTGTAATAAAACTTGGCGTTTATGGAGCTCGTGATGGTCTTCGTAATATTAAAAAGTATTTTCTGTAAAGTTTACGTTTAGCTTGACTTTTAATTCAGCTAGAAATGACCAGCGTTGTTTGGCAATTTCGCTTAAATTAGTATTAGTATTTTCTATTTACATATTTACATATTTACATATTTACATATTTACATATTTACATACATATGTATAAATTTGTTTAGGTGTTTGCTGGCACCTTTTTTGATTATAATTTGACGGTTGATGTTTCTACTTTTTTTTTTGGCGTCTCAGTTCTTTATTTTGTCAGTGTCAAGTATATTGATATTTTTACTTATGTAACGAAAAATTAATTTAAATAAGTTTAAAACACAGGCAAAGTAAGTCATAGTCGAGTCCAGTCATGTCCCTAGTAAAGTCGCCATGGAGTTTTGGAAACAATACGGAAAGTAATGTATTATTATTTATATATTATTAAATTGTATCAGTTTCACACGCGAACGTAATTTAGTGCTATAAGAATAAAATATCGCTATTTTTAACAAAAAATAATAATAATGAGGTGACATGATTTTTCCGCATTCCCGTCAAAACTCCATCGGCCCTTGTGTGTTTCTTAAAGCACATGAAGTAATTAGAGTAAATCAAACATGGCGGATTTCAAAGAGGTTGGCGGATATTGTCACTGCATCGAGTTCCAGGGTGACGACCTACGTTACGCTTGCCAATTAACGGTATCCACTCTAACACGTCTACTTCAACGCCACTTCAGCTTGCTAATACGCGGAGCTATGTAAATTGGCCTGATAGGGTTGTCTTGGGAGAGAGCTATGTCCAGCAGAAAACTTCGATAGGCAAGGAAAGGTGATGATGAATTAAATTTGTCAAAAGTAGTATATGTATATATAAAGAGTGAGCATTGAGCCAAGCCTTACTTCTTTCATTATTTCAATTAGTTTAGAATAACTATGATGACTTACAGTAGCAATGATAGCTCAGTGGTTAGCGTGGTCGGCTTATACGCGTGCTTTTAAAACCCAACAATGAGCTCGAGGTGCTAGTGAAGAAAAACATTAGGAGGAAATCAAAGCATGGTGGTAGGTACTTTATAATACTCGACGGGCTAACACCCTAAAGTTCTAATATTGCTGCTGAACACCTAGCTGAAAGCCAGTTCCACACTGTCACTTGACATCAGGAGAGATGTAGTAAAACACCCAACGTATCAACAGTAAAAAAAGTCTTCGTTTCTTTGATCTTCTTTTTTTGTATTTTCTATTAAGTGTGTATGGCTTGCTAGATCCCTCGTCTGGCAGGTTGTTAGATACGAGTAAATCGCGTGAACGGGCACATTTTCTGAATATTTATGAAACAGACACTCAGACGGACCCTCTCCACAGCCCGGAGCTAAGGGCCCTTTTGTCTCCGGGAGAGCTGTTAGGACAAGCCGATTGAGATCCGTTACCGGATAAAAATCAATTGCGTAGATTCTTGTTCAGATAGTCTACAAATGTGTCCTTATACCTAGATCAATGAGTTTCTTTTTTAAATGACTTCAAAAAAGGAGGAGGTTCTCATTTCTACTGTTTTTTTATTTTTATGTTTGTTACCTCAGAACTTTCGACTGGGTGAACCAATTTTGATGATTCTTTTTTATTTAAATTTAGTGCTACCCGTGTATTCCTATTTGCATCCAGTGGCATCCATGAGAAAAGCATATGAAGTCGGTTTTTTTGTAAAAAAAATTGTCGGAATAATTACGACTAAGAATTTGTACAAAACTATTGGAGTCCAATAACACCTTAAGTGTAACTCCTGTACATTATAATAAATACTTTTAATTCCATGCCTCGATACTTTAGCATTTTTCGTTTGACACAAAGTTTGTGTTGTTTTAAAAAGCACCGTTTTAGGGTTTTTACGGCAAGATTAGGTAGCCGAATGATGTTTGATGACGCCTAAAATAACGCCTGCCTATCACCATTGCAACAGTATTCAGAAATAAAAGTAAAAAAAAAACAAAGTTCAGTTTCTGTTTTATTGGTTTATTGTGTAAATGTACGTAAATGTCCACTATTCCAGACTATGTTAATGATAAAAAAACTATATATTCTTCTACGATGGTTTTACAAAAAAAAATATGTATACTAATTCAATTATTATAGATGAGTTAAAATAATAAAGATGCATTAGTATTATTTAGCTACTACTGCTAAGTAATAAATATAATATAACAAATACCTATACCTGTCAACTATAAAAAAATCAACCTAAGCTACCTTCGAGGGGTTGTTAAGTTACATAATAGTAACTTTGTGTGTAACTAAAGAGAGCGTTCTCGTCTAACGTTTAAATGATTAAGCCAAGTGATATATAAAATAATTGATTAATAAAAAAATACTACATTATTTTTTTTATCAAAATTTAAAAGTATTTATTCGTTATATAATATCACATATTTCATTGCGCGTCTACCGATAAAAATATCGATAATTTAGTTACCATCATAAGCTGAAATCCAATTCATACTTCAATCACATTCTAAATAGTATTAAAGTTCAAACCTTTACCTTTTACTTTTACATCTACTTTTGCTTTCTGAACCAAACGCAAATATGAGACGATTTTTTTTTTGATGGACGTTTTCTTTTTGAAATGCTAGAAAATACTATATAAGTCCTCCTGATGTATACTCTTATGTAAAAAAATGTAAAAGTAATGAGATAAATGAGACACTCTTCTGATGGTAAGAGATAACGCATGTCCATGACCATTGCAGCGATACACAGAACTTAGAGTAACAAAACAAAGTCCAGGACATCGCCGCATCAGCGCTCATTACTTTAAGACATTGCATGATTAGTTTGACATGCCCTGTAATTTTGCTAGCTGTAAAACCCTTCAAACCGGAACATAGTGATGGGGGTTTTGCCAATACTCGCCACGCTTGAGATATAACAAAACAATGCATGGTGGGATATTCCTCTATTATAGATCTACAAAAAAGTCTGGGGTGGCATATATCTATGTACCTTTTAAGAATAGCTTACTATAACCATTCGCTTCCCGCCGTCTGTACGCTTAGATCTTTTAAACTACGCAAAGAATCTTAGTGCGGTTTCCATTAATGGACAGAATGTTTCAACAGGGAGGTTTAAATGTATCACACACATCACACACACACACATCATCAGCCATAGGATGTCCACTGCTGGACACAGGCCTCCTCCTGGGGAGGAGTTTTGCCAATACTCGCCACGCTTGGCAGGCGGGTTGACGAGCGCAGTTAGGTTAGGAAGACGCTGCTGCCCATCTTCCGTATAACATCCTTTAGCCGACTCTTACTGCAACCACGGGTAGAGAAGGTGGGGTACTATTCTTACGCCGGCACCACCAAATATATAATACATGCATATGCACCCTTTTAGTGTCTACATTGCATCCGCGCGAAACCGGGGCGGTTCGCTAGTAATAGATAAAATATGTATTAAAAAGGAAACTAATAAAAACATATGCGTTCATAAAATAAAGTCGTTCACCTTTACAGTTATAGCTCGCGTGTCCTTGATCAGTACAATACGACCATTGTCCTTCAATCAACTCAAAAGCCAGTCGTTGAAACCTATCCCTCGGAACCCGGATATGTCTCGGACGGGCCGGATCGGTCGCATTACCGGATATAAGCCGGATAACGATCTATTTCCGACCGATACTACAAGCTCGAGTCGCTCACAATGTCGCTCAGTTTACCTGTTTGTATCTAAATATGATGCTGATGTTTTATTAAATGGAATATTACGTGTCAACAATTTAAAGTTACTATATATTATGTTAGAGTAGATAACTTTTTATTATTCACAACAAACTAACATTAACAGATTTGTAGTGATGATGGCTCAGCGGTTAGCGCGGTAGGTTCGCATGCCGAAGGGCGTGGGTTCAAACCCCAACAATGAGCTTGAGCTGCCGGTGAAGGAAAACATCGTGAGGAAACCATAGCGTGGTGGTAGGGTACTTTCTAGTACCCGGCTGGCTCGGTTTGAACCTACGCCCTTCGGCATGTGAACTGACTGTGCTAACCACTGAGCTATCATCGCTACAAAATTTAAAAATTAATGTAATTTTAAAATTATTTTTTTCATTTAAAAACATAATTTACTTTATCTATAGAAGTAATAAATATTGTACAAACATTTGCTGCGTTATGCATATTTAAATAAAAAAATAAAATTAGGTAAATAGTTTTCATCCGGGCAAAAACCTTTATTGATTGATATTCATTTTAACAACACGTATTTTTTGTCGCCCTATTTCGTTTTCCCACCTCAAAAGATTTGAGATGAGAGGTTCGACAATATGGCCAACTGATATTATGTACGTATTTACCACTCAGATAAGCTTTCATTGTATAATGTAGCTTAACTAGGTATATCACAGCGCCACCTGCCGGCTACAAACACACCTAGTTCAGGGCATACAGCCAGCTTAATGCATGCCTAATTTATGGAAGGCCTCAGGTGCCTTCACCCAATTGTAGCTGTTTGTAACTTAATTGGAATGTTAACTTCTTTTATTTAGGTTAAGAACGATACATGATTATTTGGTTTCTTCTGGTTATTATATCGAAGTCAAGAACTTTGGGTTTTTAATCGAACGATTGTCAGTGTCCGTGTCGCAAAAATTTCAATACGTCACTCAGTAGTCACTCGTTCATTTCAGGATTCAAGACGATCTAGCCCCATTCTCACTACATTTTTCAGTCAGATTAAACCCGTCAGTGCTATATACTAGCTATATTTCAGGATTACAGAGTTTTTCAGGTCACACTTCATCGTACCAAAAGCGTCTGGTCATCGCGATTGGTCGGAATCGTCATATCGCTATATTGATGTGTCAATGGAAGAGTTAAATCGCTTTCAAACTGGGCTAAAATAGTGTTTATCTGAAATACTTTATATTTTACTTCAAGTTGCAGTCATAATTAAAAGGAGGGTTTGACTTAATTTTGTCTTAGCCAACTGTTTTTTTGCAGTATGCATTTTTGTGTAGTTTATACATTTCATCTGTAATACATTTCTAGAAGATTTAGGGAAACAGAGATTATATCCTCACAAAAAGTCATTTTAATTTGGTCGTATTATATATGGGCTGCTACATTTGACTGTCAACTATATACCAGTTGCATATTCTGAATTGTATGTATATCGTCTTCAGCGGGCACAATTCATCCGATTTGAAGTAAATTGTAGATTCGGGTTGAAATCATTAAATGCAAGACTAGCTCTCTTTCATTTAAAAGTGTGGACAAAATATATTTTTTTGGTGTACAAAGTTACAAAGATCTTAAAAATAGGAAAGTTTGATTATAATTTTTTTAATGATACTTAATTTTCATCCAGCGAAAAATTGTTAAAAAAGTTAACAAAAGGTCTCCTTCTCCGGATTTCTAAATTGAACAGTAATGATATATGTGTCTTATGTATACATTTATAGGTTGTTTGAGTCTTATTATTGTAAAGAATTTATTTCACTCCAAAAATCCCAGTTCGAATTACTTGTTTTGTATTATTTTCCTTTATACCGCTCGGAGAATGTGCCTATTGTGGAATTTCGAAGCTACGTTTGTCAATTAGTCACATCGACGACTGTAACAAACGTCTTTCAATACAAAAGCAAAAGTAATTACTTGTTTTTCCGTCAGTCGCGGTACTCTAATAAATGAGCCGTTTGCGAGAAAGAAAAGCAGAACTTTTAGAACTCTACAGAAGAAACAGATAAGCACAAAGTGACAGACAACTACACTGACAAAGCAATGATTCCTAAAAGTATGTATTGACGTGAGTTTTTTTGACAGGATAAGTATTCGACCATAGCTCACTAGATGTTAACCGACAGTGTGGTCGAAAATAGCAAACACAACAAGCCTGGAATGGAACTGGCTTTTAAGTGAGGCCGCCAGAACGCACCGTTAGGTATTTGACGGCAGATTTTCAAGTTGAAGGAGTTAAAAGTGGTACTAGAAAGTATCCTCCCACCATGCTGAGCAAATACAAAGAGGAGGAGGTCGACTAGGTAGGTACCACCTCAGTACCAAATATTCTGCCGCCAAGCAGTAGTGTGTAAGCATTACTGTGTTCCGGTTTGAAGTGTACTGCAGCTAGCAAAATTACAGGGCTGTTAAGACTAACCATCGTGTCTCAAAGTAAATGAGTACCAAAGCAGCGATGTCCAGGATTTTGTTTTGTTACTCAAAGTTTTGTATATCGCTGCAATGGTCATGGACAGGCATTAGAGTGCGTCAGTTTCACATAATTTTTTTGATTATTTTTTTGTTTTAAGATCTTTGATAGGCAGTGTTTAAGTCTCGGATGTCGCTTGAAGCTACAAAACCTCAAGTAATCGGAGTTTTCCGAAAGTTGATTTCCGACAAAGATAATGCGGAGATGCTTATTTCCTCATCTTGTTTTGGCTTTCTTCCCAGATTTTTCATAGAAATTTGCGAATGTTTTTCAACTCGATATAGGTACATTATATTAGGTAAATATTCCTTAAATGTTAAAAAATAAGGTTAAAATTCCAGAAAGTTTAATTATTTCTATTTGGATTCTGAATCAATTATGAAACTACAAAATAACGTTAAGACTTGTGTGTATTGTACATAACGTGAAAAGATATTGGGAACTTGTTGTTATCATCAAGTGAGCTGTGGTCAAACTGTTAGACATTAAAAAAAAGTTATACGAAATCGGTAAATGAAAAAATTATAATAAAAACCGGCCAAGTGCGAGTCGGACTCGCGCATCGAGGGTGCCGTACAAACCTGTAGGTATATAAGTAAAAGTTATAGTTCTTTTAATGGTAATTTATGCTTTTCGCAAATTTCCTTTACCGGTGCTATAAGACGTTGCTTCGTACCAAATTTCAAGATTCTGAGTTGACGGAAGTACCCTGTAGGTTTTGATTCCCTTGCGAGTATCGAAAATTTGCAGCAAAAACGGCTGTATCTTTTGATTGCGTCGACTTAGAAGTTTGATTTTTTCACAGATCTAAGGGACAGTAGACTTGAGTATTTGATATGAATATATGCTTGATACCTCCACGCGTTCTTGAGAAAAGGGGTCTTGACAGACAGACAGACGGACAAAGTGATCCTATAACGGTTCCGTTTTTTCCTATTGAGGGTACGGAACCCTAAAAATTAGTACGATTTGTAGCAATGATAACTTAGTAGTTAGCGCGGTCGGTTCATACCCCGAAGGGCCTGAGTTCAAACCTCAACAATAAGCTTGAGCTGCCGGTGAAGGAAAATATCATGAGGAAACCAAAGCGTGGTGTTACAATATTTTCTAGTACTCAGCTGGGCAGCTACCATCCTCACATTGAAAATCTGCCCCCAAGCACTTAGCGGTGTGTTCTGGCAGCCTCACTTGAGAGACAGTTCCATTCCAGGCTAGGTGTGCTTTACCATCTTCGACCTTACCGTCACGTAACATCAGGTGAGCTGTTGTCAAACGACTAGCTTATCAAACATTAAAAAAAGAAAATCAAAAACTTCTTTCTATTCCAGACATCCTTTGGATGAAAAAGCAACATCTAAGCAAATAATCGGATTAGCTTTCTTTTCTATTTCTTTTGCAGATACTTAAAAGAATGACAACCGGAGATCTCGTCCACAGTTCCGCTTTCGACTAGTTAGCAAATGTCTCAATCTCCGAAGCGACTTTCGGTCTTTTCGGTCGCAGCAGTAGGCATTTTAATGACAGTCTTGACCCCAATTATGCGAAGCTTTGCCGCCACGGTAATGACTGCGGTTGATCCGTAATTGGACATTCCATCAGGGGAGACGTGTCGAGGCGAGATTACCTACTAACAGTGTGTGTAGTAGCAGGGTTATTTGTCGGGCACCGGGGGCATTCTAAAGCAGTACACATATTATAATCATATGTAGTTTATTATCGTACTTAAGAGTAAACATTTAAAAAAATATGTAAATGTAATGAGTCGAACGAGACGCTCTCCTGATGGGAAGAGATAACGGCTGTCCAGAACCATTGCAGCGATACACATAACTTTGAGTAGCAAAACAAAGCCCTGGGTATCGCTGCGTTGGCGCTCAATACTTCGAGACTATCGATAGTTAAATAATTAAATAAATATTGGAGGACATTTCTCACAGCACCATCTAGCCCCAAACTAAGCAAAGCTTGCACTATGGGAACCAGACAACTGACAGTAAACTTAAATACTTTTTTTTGTAAATAAATACTTATATTACATATAGAACACCCGGATACAGAACAAACATTTAGCGTCACAAAAATGTTTGTCCCGATGGGAATCGAATCCGCGCCCTTCAGCTCTCAAAGCAAAACTTTACCAAATAAGCCAACATGGCAGTCGGGCGGGGTCGCGTGGGTTAGTCCCAATAGCCCTGTAATTATGCTAGTTTCCTCAAACCGGGATACACTACTGCTTGTCGGTAGAATATCTGGTACTGCGGTGCCATCTACCTAGACGACCTCCTGCTAAAAAGATCTACCACCAAGTTTTTAAGTCACACACACACATCGTCAGCCACAGGACGTCAACTGCCGGACACATGCCTCCTCCTGGGGGAGTTCTGCCAATACTCGCCACGCTTGGCAGGCGGGTTGGCGAGCGCAGTTGGGTGTGATTGTTCAAGGAAGACGCTGCTGCCCGTCTTCCGGATTACATCCCTTAGCCGACTCTTACGGCAACCACGGGTAGAGAGGGTGGGGTACTATTCTTACGCCGGCACCACTACGACAAAGTTTTTAAGTAACACCGATAAATTCTCATGTTAATGTTAATATTCCTTTAGTTCCAAAGTTGTTGATGAGTTTTCGTTTCGTCAAAGCGGCTTTCGCAAGGTATTAAAGGTGTACTTCTATTTTTATACCACGTTAAAGTTAAATTACAGGCGCGAGGATTTTGAAAAGCCATCCCGCATTTCTGTAATTGCAAACCTGTTGACTTAGCTTGTTAGAGGTCCGTAGGCATCCTAAACAAATAAAATTAAAGCAAACTCGGCTGCAATGCTCCCGTGATGGACGGCGGACTTTCATAAGTTCAACAGAAAGGGTCTGAAATATCTGGAAATGGCCGGCAAATACTGCTTGGATTTAGTTTTGTAACTGCGTGAAATGTTCGCAGTTTTTTCTTCTTAATCTAGTGCTACAATAACAACTGACAGCGTTAGATTAAGAACCATAATCGTTTGTAACTCTGCCCGAATGAATAATACCAATTAGTGTAATTCAGGCACTCGGATTCAAATAACCGTTACGAAATTTTTCAGTAAAAGAATAACACGTAAAACCATATAGGTATTTTTTTATGTTTATCAGGCTAGGGGTTTGACCATAGCTCACCTGATGTTAAGTGATGGTGTGGTCGAAGATGCTAAACACTAAAATGCTAAAAAAGGCTCGGACCTCGGAGTCCATAAAGATATAAAATAAATTTTAAAAAAAGTTTTTTACTTGGGGTTTATTTGACGTAAGTTCATATAACTCTATTCTATAGTTGATATGCCGTCCTAAGACTTTTGAATATATCCAAAAAAAGAACTGTGGCAGATAGTATTTACTCTAGATTGCAGGCAACGTCAGTGTGGAGCAAGACTAACTCTCATATTCAGGTATCCAACGCATGTAACGTATGCCACAATTTAGGTACGTACTTACTGACTGCTATTTACTGGACGGATATAATGTCCGTCATAAACAACCACCGCCCCATTTCTAATTGAAAGAAGAAATGTTGGTGAAATTGTTGAGCAGAAAAGATTCTTTGATCTTTCACTGTTGCTGCCACTGACTTACCGCTGAGTTGTGATGAAATTCAAGGGCCGGGCTTTTAAAACTTTTGTTTAATTTGTTAGGTCAAAACATTTTTTTTTTATGAGAACAAGAACAAGATTACGAAGAACAAAAAGGGAAGAATTTATAAGCTAAGCATAAGACAGTGTATATTGCAAATAAAAATTAAAACTTTCCGACGAGGAATTAATTTAAACATAATAAATTTACAGACATAGTAACAGTTTGAGGTTACACTTGAGGCATTGGAGTTGAGAAACGTGCTAAGAAACTCATCAGCAATGACTCGCTTGTTCGGAAAAGTTCCCAAAGCCTTGAACGATGACGCAAAGATGCATATCTGTCGGTTTTCTACCGGATACACTTTGGAGAATGCGCTTCAGATCTGTATGAGAGCCGGTTTCATTCCAGGCTACGTGTGCTTTACCATTTTCGACCACATCGTCACTTAACATCAGGTGAGTTGTGGTCAAACACCAAGCCTGTCAGCCATAAAAAAAATAATTAAAAACCCATAAAATACGAAAAGTTTTTATCTACCTATATAAAACACGAAAACTGGTAAGTAAACGTACTAACAACATTTGTACCCAAGTTCGAGCCAAGTTGCGGAACTAACTAGCCACTACACGGCGACAACGTAATTATGTCTAGGAAGCGGAACTTATAATTACGTCGGGGTAAAGACGTTACGCGCTCCGCTAACCAGTCTCTTATAGTACGTTTGCGTGAACGGTTCAACGCGTCTGTATCCGACACTAGTGTGGGGCGTGTCTTTGGTATTACTTACAAGTATATACTAGCAGTGGAACGCATTTTTTTCTAACGTCGGGCTAGGCATTTGTTAGGCCACGATCTCACCCGATGGAAAGCGACGTTTTTTTTTAATATAAGCGTAATGTGATGAACAAGACTAAGCGACTAAGCACGTTCGCCTCGAAGAAACCGATTTACTCGTGACTTTCAGGCGCCCAGATGTATGCATTAGGGAACAGCCACTCGGGAAGCAAATTCCGTTGTTCAGCGCTTCTTATAATCAAGGTAGAATCAACCGTTTGAGTTTTCGGTATATCAACCACGAAGGCGATAGAATGAACATTGAGTAGTAAAACAAAGTCCAGGGCATTGCTGCTTTGGTAATCATTACTTTGAGACTTTCGGTGGTTAGTCTCAACAGCCCTATAATTTGGCTAGCTGTAGTACAAATACAAATACAAATACAAATACAAAAAAATACCCTTCAAACCCGAACACAATAATGATTACACACTACTGCTCAACGGCAAAATATCTGGTACTGCGATGGTACCTCTACCTAGACGATTTTCTAGAATTGACCTAGAAGATGGTACCACCAAATGTAACAAGGCTGTGCGGCTGTATGGTTAACAAGGCTGTCAAAGTGTTGCTCAGAGCAACTTGAAAATTGACTAGATATTTTAAATATCGTCCGGGTATAATTGGCTATATGACTACATAAAAGCATTTAAGTATTCTATGAGTTATCTGGTTCTCATAGTACTTGATTTACTTAGTTTGGAGCTAGATGTCGCTGTGTAAAATGTCCGAAGATATTCATTTATTTTATCTGCTTTTATATCGTGCTATGTTTTCCTCACGATGTATTCCTTCACCGGCAGCTCAAACTCATCGTTGTAGTTTGAACCCACGCCCTTCGGCGTCATCTATCCGGTGTCGGCTATTACCATTACAGTGGGATATTTTTGTTGTGACATGAGTTTGTCTGTATTTACATCAGTAAAAGCTGAACTAATTGATACAAAATTTAGTTCTTAGGTAAGTTATTACCTAAGTTTCATCCGGAATAAGTATTTGTTTTTGTGAAGAATGAACTATTAAAACCGTGAAAGCCAAGCCGTTAACCAAAACAAAAGTTATAGCTTTATTATGAAAACTGACGTGGTCTTGATACATTTTTGTTTTATTTATGCAGGATACTCACGTTTAATTTTATCGGAAACTCCGACTATAGTTTCGGCCACATCCGGTGGCCTTCATCATGGGGACAAAGCTGAGACAACGCGCGCGCTAAAACTAAAAAGTTATAGCTGTTATTCATCATTTACAAATCAAAACTAAAAACCGTACAGCCGGTACCTATCGTATATCTAAAACTATCCAATTCCAGCTAACGTGTGAAACTGAACAAACGCCTCTGGCCAAAACAAACAGGCCCGAAGCGACTGTAAATCACGACGCCGGAACTTCCAATAAAACAATGTAATTTAGAGCTCTGGGAGTAGTTGGAACTACTGCGGATAATCTGGCCGAATGCTGCTTCATTATACTGCGCTTTAGTAACGCAGCTTCGTAAACAAAGATGGCAGAGTCACAGATAATGAAAATTGAAGCCGAGACTTGAAAAGGTAATGTTAAGTAAATAAACAGTGTTAGTGCCGCCAAGTAGTAGTGTGCAACCATCACTGCGTTTCGGTTTGAAGGGTACCTACTGCTAGCGAAATTACAGGGCTATGTTGAGTGCGAAAGCGTGTCCGC
The DNA here is from genome assembly GCA_950106695.1 of Biston stratarius. NCBI lineage: Eukaryota > Metazoa > Arthropoda > Insecta > Lepidoptera > Geometridae > Biston > Biston stratarius. The sequence continues at coordinate 11,289,758 of OX467116.1, forward strand.
AGCCTCGACACGAAGTGGCGAAGTGGAACACTCCAGTGGTAGGCCGTCATTAGGACGGAGAGGCCCACATAACCACCGTGTCGCCCCAGGGCCGATGGTATACATTAAGTATTTTCGCCTGTGTATTTACCTTATACTGGTGTGTATTTTGTATCGTCGCAAACCTACTCACAGCCCCGGGGAGGAAGTTAGCGCTGCAACGTTGGCCTCTAGTAATTAACAATTCAACTAGTAAAGTACACTGTCCGAAACAACAGCCAAATTGCCATATTAGCTCATTTGGTAGTATATCTACTTCCAGGCTTTACTATGGGAACCAAATAAAACAAAGATTTTTTGTTGTAAATACATACGTACAGAACAAACAGTTATCCCAACAATGTTATAAAAGCGAAAGTTTGTGAGAGTGTAAGTGTGTTTGTATTTTTGTTACTTCTTCACGCTTAAAAAGCTGCACCAATTTTGATGAAATTTGTTATGGAGGTAGCTGACACCCTGGATTAATACATAAAAAGAAAAGATATTAAAAAAATCAGATAAAAAGATATTATATGTATATAGACAGATGGTGATTAGGTTTTTATTATTTTTATTAAAATTGCAATATTTTTTTTTCTATATGTATAATTATTATATAAATATTTTTAATTTTGACATTTATTTTTGTATTAGTTTTTAATGATTATTTATTTTAATGTAACTCTATTTTATTTATATTTATTTCAGAACGTATCGTAAATATATATAATAAATATATTATAATACATAAATATGCAATTTTTATTCATTTATGTAAAATAGCTAGTCGTCACATAAATGTTTGTGCTGGTGGGAATCGAACCCACACCCATGGTTCTTGAAGCGGATATTGTTCCAAATGAGCTAACAGGGCATTATACTTCTTCTGGCATATTCGTTGAAAATATTGAATACAGAAAACAAGATCAAAATTCAAGAAACGGGTAAATACTTAACCACGGTCTAAGTAATGAAACACAATGAAGTATAAACAACTTTACACTCCACCCGCACCGCACTCGAATCTTTCCACAATCGTCGAGACCTTTTAGAGACAAATGCATTGAATCCATTCCGTACACTTTACAAGTACACTGTATTCCAATTTAAAAGGTTTCCCATCGAGGCCACAACACGCTCGAGTGCGGCCATCTAACCACACCGCACACACATAAATGCTTATGTATACTGGATGTTTGGAAAACGATGAACATATTTGTATAATAATTTAGGTGTAACTTAATACAATATCGAATAACACTCGTAAGAGCTTAGAAATAAAAGAGCCATATTGTTTTTATTAAAATTTTGTTATTATTTACGTGCTTTAGCAAAATAAGAGTTGCGAGCGCGTTTTCGGACATAACCAGATCAAGTAAGTAGGATAATTTAAGTGTAGTGTCTCAGCTAACACTGGTTTTTTGAAGCCGATCAGTCTGTATCATCATAAGTGGATATTTTTCCGCCAAACAGTATTGTAATGACTACTATGTTTGACAGTTAGAAGGGTACAGTGCAGCTAGTGAAAATATAGGGCTATTGAGACTAAGCTTAAAGTAATGAGCGCCAAAGCAGCGATGCTCCGGACTTAATTATAACTCAAAGCTCTGTGTGACATTGCAATAATCATGGACATGCGTTCTATTACCATCAGGAGAGCGTCTCGTACGTCTCATTACTACCGCCAGCTTTAATAGCTGTGCTATCATTACTATCTATTCAAAGGTTGTCTGGAAGAAATCACTCTAAGCGATAAGGCCGCCGTTGTACTACCATATATATATATGTATTAGTTGATCTTGATTATATTTTATTATCTTTTTTCTTTATCTCTTTTTTAAGTTTTTTATGAATGTATGTATGTGTACAATAAAGTTATATTATATTCCATTATTATATTTAAAAAAAAAGAGAAATCACACAACTACACCAACGAAGCCGGGGGCAGTAACTAGTAATTAACAAGTAAAATTTAAAAACCTCCAACACAATATCAAACATAGCTAAAACAATCCCGACTAATTCACATTTCAAACAAAAAAAAAAAATCAAAATCGGTTCATCCGTTCGGGAGCTACGATGCCACAGACAGACACACACAAACACAGACACGGCAAACTCATAACACCTTGTCGTTTTTGCGTCGGGGGTTAATAAAATATGAATAAACAAATACTAGTCTAGCCAGTCTGTGTCCCGCTGTTTAGGACCGGTGTTACCAGAATCATAAATACCCCCGAAGGCCTTAAACAGCCACAAGCAAACATTTACTTAACCACTGTAAGCACGAGATTTGTAATATTGCAGGTATTCTCACAATACGTACAGTTATTACAATAACAACAGCTATTTAGTAGATCGGAACAACAAAAAGGTTCAACAACACGGCTTTTGTTCCTGGGTCGATTAATATCCAGACTCGCGCTGGATCAAAGCCGGTATTGAACTTTGTAGCCTTTTGTGCGAAAGGCCAAACGAGAATCGAAATATTCTAAATACCTATTATGCAGGAAATATCACTGTGAATAGAGAGAAATGTTATTGAAAGGTTAATCGGAACGGAAAGAAAATACCTATTGCGTCATTGGTATGCCTACGACATAGTTAGTCTCGTTAACCAATCTAACAGAAAATTATTCGTAGTCATGATAGCTCAGTGGTTAGCGCGGTCGGTTCATACGCGAAGGGCGTCAAGCCCCAACTATGACGGAACTTGAGCTGCCGGTGTAAGAAAAGATCTTTTTTTTATGGCTGACAGGCTAGGTGTTTGACCACAGCTCACCTAATATTAAGTGACGGTGTGGTCGAAGATAGTAAACACAGACAAACAAAGTTCCAATTGTGTTATCAAACCATCCAGGAACCCATTGAAATATGCACAGAAAATTTCGTCCAAATCGGTCCAGCCGTTTAGGAGAAATTAGGTGACAAACACACGTGCAGAAGAATTATATATATTATTAAGAAGATGATTCAAGGTTACTAATAAACGTAGCTTATAGTTATGTAATACTTAAATTATTTTCTTAATTCACCGACACATTTAACTTAGAATAAATTTAAGTAATGTCTAAGAAGTTGGTCTACTTCGTGAATAAACCTTCAAACGTAGACAAATACGTCTCGGATAAAGAGCTACGTGTACAAGGTATCTACGACGTCTTTGTGCTACGTCGTAGACTCGTAGCTAATGCTACGCTGTTGCATATATTGTAAAATGAAGTTTAAATAAAATAAGGAAATATCGTAGGGCATTATATACAGCGCCACCTGACCCCAAACTAAGCAAAGCTTGTACTGTGGCAGTCAAATAGCTGGTAAAATACATATGTATATACTTTTTTATGTTGTAAATACATACTTATAATTCATACAGAACACCCAGACACAGAACAGAACTGTGTTTGGGTGTTCTGTATATACATATTATAATTATGTATTTACAAAAAAAAGGATTTTAGTATTCTATCAGCTATTTGACTTCCATAGTACAAGCTTTGCTTATTTCGGGGTCAGATGGCGCTGTGTGAAAAATGTTCCAAGATTTTTTTTTATATTTTCTTAGAACACTCTTGATACGGGAATCAACTGTACTCAAGTCATTGTTGAAAAAACATACAAACTCCAATTTATTTTCATGACATTTTTGAGTCGTTTCGCTTTACTCAGTTAAAGAGTTCTATGAGCAGATACTTCCGTAAAAACATTTTACAATCAATTTCCGCGCAATTTGATCCTAAACGCGTAACCTCCGGTATAATTAAATCCGATCAAAGTTCAACCAAGTCAAGACTCGCGAACTTCCTGATTTCCGCAAATTTAAACATTCATGCTTCATGACTTAATTCTTTAGCCCACTGTTTTATTCAATCGTTTAAATTTTTAATATATTTGTGGAGTAATTTTTTGAAATTATAAAATTTGTCTTCATCGGACTTAGAACACTACCATGTATACAATATTCCTGACTGCTCATTAGGTAGTAAGCTCTGCTTCATAAGCTGCAGAGCGTGGATTGTATTCCCGCGTAGGTCAAACAAATGTTTTGGGACTTGGTGGCCGTTTTTATAAACAGTTGGCCCGGACTTCTTCTCCTTGTGAGAAGGGTAAGATCGTAGTCCACCACGCTGGCCAAGCGCGAGTTGGTAGACTTCACTTATTTTCAAGATTTTTAATGGAATCTAACATGTAGGTTTTATATCGATATTCCTTCACTGTTTGATGTCAGCGGCAATCCGGAAAAGATAAGTGAGTGCAGTGTGATTCGAACCCAGGACTTCCAGTTTGGAAGCCAAACGGTCTCCCAACTAGGCTGCTGATACTTCGTTACTCATATCACAATAATATTATAAAAGGAAAAGGTTATGAGTTTGGACCGTAAAAAATTTAAGTTAAATTCGTGACGAAAATAATATACACCCATAGACTAGAAATAAAAAAGTTATTTAAATGTTGGTCATGCTAGGTGTTTTACCACAGCTCCACTGATATTAAGTGACGTTACAGTCATAGATGGTAAAGCACACCTAGCCTAGACTGGAACTGACTCTCATGTGAGGTTGCCGGAACACGCCCTTAGGTTAGATTTTCCATTTAAGGAGGGGTAGCCAGCCAGCCTAATACTAGAAAATACCACAATGTTATGGTTTCCTAACAACGTTATCCTTCGCCGGCAGCACAAGGTTATTCTTGGGGTTTGAACCTATGGTATGTGAACCGAACGCGCTAACTACTGAGCTATTATCGCTACAATCATCCAGATAGAATCTTCGTAGAGAACTAGTGAAAACTCTTTAGCGTTACAATTTTTATCCCAGATTCTTTATTTACCTCATAACAATGGTAGGTAAAGCAAATCAAAAGACAGTTTGAAAAAAAAATTGTCAAATAATAATAAAATTTCACAAAATATCATGTATGTAAATGTCATACTGAGTCAATTAATTAATTAAATAATAAATTTAGATATGTATTAGGAAATAATTCAGTCAACCATCACGTGGAAACGATTGTTCATTGCAAGTCATTGAGCTTGAAAACACACACACACACACACACAAAATGACAAAAATGTGTGGGATTGACACAAGTTTGACAACAAACGTGACATATAGCTAATGCCAATCCCGCGCAGTTTGGACTTTTTTAAATACAAAATACAAATACAAATATTTTATTGATAACACCAATGTTACAAGTCAATTCCGTAATATCATAACATTTTATCATTTAAGAGTTTTAGAACACTGATTACATTTCAATGGAATAAAAAACAAAATGTCAAAGTATATAATCATGTCAATATAAGGATATTGTCAATATAAAATATGTCAATACAAAAATATGTCAGCATAAAAATATGCCAATATAAAAAATATTGTCCATATAATATAAAATGTAATAAAATGTCCAAAATTTACTTACTAGTAATTCTATTAGCGTTATCGGTAATCGAATGATACTTTGTCCAGGCCCTATCTCTTTCTAGCTAGCATCGTTACAGATATTTAATAATTAAATAATGTATCACAAAACTTCTACTATAAGCCATAACATACAATCAGTTTTTAAAATGAAGTTACAGGTCGACATTGATTTTCAAGACTATGTGTTCGCCTACAACGCTCGTGTCTGACGGCGCGTGGCACGGGCGTAGCGCGCGAGCTACGTCGCGTAAACTCGGGTGTTTTACGTTAGCACTAACCTACCTCCCATTATGCAGTGTTATTTTCACTCCGGATGCAATGCGCCACTACAATTTACGAAGCCGTGAAGCTTTTATAGGTTTTTAAGAGCTTTAAAGTCTTAACTATAAGTTTTTAACACCATGATGCTGAGTAAGGTGATTACTATGAAAGGATTATGTATGCATACAAATTAATAACATCATCAGCCATAGGACGTCCACTGCTGGATATAGGCCTCCTCCTGAGGCGTTTTGCCAATACTCGCTAAGCTTGGCAGGCGGGTTGGCGAGCGCAGTTAGGTGTGATTGTTCAAGGAAGACGCTGCTGCCCATCTTCCGGATTACATCCCTTAGCCGACTCTTGCGGCAACCACGGGTAGAGAGGGTGGGGTACAATTCTTACGCCGGCACAAGTTCAGTCGACTTCAACCCGTGACGCACATCCAATATTCGGCCCGTACTCCCATAAATTTCCCCTGGTATTTCCTACCATGGCTTGATATAATTATTGCCTAACCTTGGTCCTTCCATCGGTATTTTGCATCACGTGGATGCTCAGCGTCCCATGGGGTCGGGATCATTTCCCTGCTTAAATTACATATTGATCGGGGAATTGGGACGCGCGGGTCCCACATTGTACATATTTATTTGGTGTTGTGTTAATAGCTGCATTTTTTTTGTTTAAATTGTGTTTACATTTCTATTGTTAAGTAATAATGTGGCTAACGTCTAGGATGAAGCATGCTCACCAAGATACAAACCTGTTAAATTTGAGCTTGAAAACATACATATATATTTTGAAGCGATGATAGCTTAGTGGTAAGCGCGGTCGGCTCACACACCGAATGTCGTGGGTTCGAACCTCAAAATGAGCTTTAGCTGCTTGTGAAGGAAAGTATCGCGAGGAAACTATAGCATGTTGGTAGAGTACTTTCTAATACTCGGCTGGCTGGCCACCCGCGAGTTAAAAATCTGTCGCCAAGCAAAAGCACCCTCAAAAAGTAATGAGACGAACGCTGTCCTGATGATAAGAGTTAACGCATGTCCATGACCATTGCAGCGATACACGGAACTTTGAATGACACAAAGTCCAGGGCATCGCTGTTTTGGCGTTCATAACTTTATTACATCCGATGGGTAATCTCGACAGCACTCTAATTTTGATACATAAATGGTAGGCCACTATTAAGTACGTTTAAGAGCCAGTTACATTCCAGGCTAGGTGTGTTTAAAATCTTTGACCACACCGACACTTAGGTGAGCTGTGGTCAAACACCTAGCCATTAAAGAGTCTATATAATTGTGGTACATAGTTTGGTTTCTTCAATCTACAGAGCTAAACCCTTTGGGGTATTTTTGACAGACAGAAGCTTAGGAGAGAGTTCACGGAGTTCAGGTCCAAGGGTTCAATTTATTAAGACGATTGTTTAACAAAACTGTTTTTGTACTACTACTTTACTTTCACTTAGAATTAAAAGTTTTGGATTGTTCAAATTCCTAGTTCGTTAACTATAAAAACTACAGGTTAGGTGTGCTGTATCATATTCGATCACACCGTTACTTAACATTAGGTGAGAAGTGGTCGAACACAGCGATTATTTATCAATCATAAAAAAAAAAAACATAATTTCCTCAATATAGTCATTATTACTAAAGTGTTCAATTAATACAATTTACGGTAGAATACCTTCTATAAATTTCGTAAAATTACCTGTTTAAGTAGTCTGTTTCCTTTAATTCTCCGTCGTTATCACAGCTAAGTATTTCGCTTTGATGTAAGTGGATCTCAGAGTAATTACAGTGATAACTCAATCAGGAACTTGATACATGTTGATATTGTAGAGACACGACGTGACTGGCTTCCAGCGTTACTTACACGCTAAATTTACGACCCGAGTAATTAATCATGTTTGAAATAATTACACAACGAAACACTGAGAAACCAAACTTTACTAAGTAGGTAACTACTATAAGATATATATACTAACCACAGGTAAGTATTAGTCGTGTTGTGTAGACTGAATAGCCTACATAATTTAACACTAAGAATGTTTTTATGTACAACTAGCTGTACCCGCGACTTTGTTCGCGACACCTGAAAACTTTATTTATCGGACACCTTTTCTTCTCTCGCTCGACAAAAACGTGTTTTTCAGTAGTGAATACATTTTTTTTTATGGTTCACAGTCTAGGTGATTGACCACAACTCACCTGATGTTAAGTGACGGTGTGGTCGAAGATGGTAAAGCACACCTAGCCTGGAATGGAACTGGCTCTCAAGTGAGGCTGCCGGAACACACCGTTAGATGCTTGGCGGTAGATTTTCAACTTGAGGGTGGTAGCTAGCCAGCCGAGTACTAGAAAGTACCCTAACACCACGCTATGGTTTCCTCACGATGCTTTCCTTCACCGGCAGCTCAAGCTCATTCTTGGGGTTTGAACCCACGCCCTTCGGCATGCGAACCGACCGCGCTAACCACTGAGCTATCATCGCTACAATACTACTTTGAGGTGACGCATACAAAGTAAAGCGTAGGTCAGCTAGTTTACACTATGCTCTTAAAAAAAGGTTCGCGTCTCGCGAGCAACGTTTCTATTAGTATCTAATCAGATATCATATTACGTCGTTTGTTTACCTAACAAATACCCAAACCACTCATTCACGACTCCCCAAAAAAGGAGTGTAATTTTCTTAGGGTTCATTTATAAATGTGAGTTTATTTATTATACCATATCTTTTAAATGCCTGAATAGATTTGAATGTATGAGGTATCGTTAGAACCCTTACACTCCGAGTGACACTGGTGCAGTCGTGTTTTTGTTTCATTGAATAATTTCTTGTTTATCACACATCTCTCTTTGTCACGAGTAATGTTCTTTTACGGCACTAATCCTTTAATCCAGATACTTTACTAATTTAGAGTATATTTGAACAATTTTTTTTTATGTCTCAAGAACAAACGATTCCAGGCAACGATAAAATATTGTTATTGTACGCTAATACGCGGAGCATAGCTAGTAGATTTGAAAATCGGTATATTTACAACACATTCCATAAGATTTAAATTATCTTTGGATATAATATCACTAAAATCTAAACTGTAACTAAATAAAAACAATCAATACCCAAAATATTTGATTGTTGTTTTTTTATTCTATTCAATCACACAAAACTCTCTGACAGCATCCTAATACAAAATTATATAAACTCGTATATCCGGCAGTATACACACTGAAAATATTTGGCCTTCATCGAGTAGAAATGAAGAAATAATCGAATCATATTTCAGAAAAAAAACCCTTTTCCTCGTGTTGTAAATGAAACCGGATATTAATATAGATTTTTCGAAATTAAACCGGTTGCTACTGGTTATACTTTTTACCCTTTCAATATTCAATGTTTCCTGTATTTACTTATTCTATGCAAATTATTTTATCAAAGCTTGCGTTTTTTTAATCGCCGAATCGTGACTTTATATACATAATAAATACATTTTTGCTCTGTCAGTAGTACCTACATATATTTTTCAGAAGTACGATTCGAAGGTATTGAAATAAAACTCAATATATAATATTATATAGTAAAAATATCTATTGTAATATATAACTAAGTTGTCATTTCGTCTGGTCGACGCGATGTGACTAAAACGCTAGCTTCAAATTTGCTCAAAAATTTAGTGTTGCCATACAACGCTGCATGTTGAGAACTATTCCTATTGATAGCGGCCTTTTAGATTATGTAGTTATTTTTTTTTGAGTAAAAGTGTTTTAAACTAATAACAAATTTTAAAAAAATCTTACAATTAATACTACTTATATTATTTACAAATTTATAAAAACAATCTAAATAGTCCATCAGAGGAGGAGAAATGGAGCCAGAATGCTGGCAGCAATGTTAAGCTTTTGACCAAAGTAGATCAAAAAATCAAAATCAAAATCAAAAAGTCATTTATTCAGTTTAGGCCCTGGCAAGGCACTTATGAACGTTAAGTTACATGTTTGAATCTACCACCGGCTCGTTATTACACTTCAACTGAGAAGACTCCGGCAAGAAACTCAGCAAGGCATTGTTTTGTGGATCTTTCTTTTCATATTAGGTTACAATTTACAGTTATAAATATTAATACATTATGCTTACTACAATTGTCACTTAGCCAGGGGGATGCAAATGCAGAGAGAAGCTACTACAACCATATATTCCTGTCTTCCACGTAATGAGCCACCCAGCATTCTGGTCACCTGGCGGCTCCTCCAAATATTAGGACTGTTAGCTCTTCATTGTATATACCAGAAACTACAAACTAATAAATGTTTCTATTTCTTTACGCTGTAACGACTTAACTCATCTGGTTTTTTTAAATAATTGTTATTTGTATGTTATAATTTAAATAGATTTTGTAAATAAAAGATTCAATTTTGCAAGCTTCAATTAATGTTATAAGCGCCTACTACGAGTAGGCAAATTTTATATTGTTCATGCTCAAGGTTGAACCTAGACCTTTCCAGAAACGTCTCGATAAAGCTTGGAAAATTTATTCAATTCATAAAAAAGTTTCAGTTTTATCACTATCGCATACGTGACGGTGTTGGCAAGTTTTTCCAAAAGTTAAGAGCCTCCTCGGGCAGAATTCGCGTAAATACTCTGTAACGAATTTTGTGAAAGTTGACGGGATAGTTTCATTTTAGATTGCAAAAAATCTTAGTATAAAAATATATGGGATTTTTTTCGAAACATTTGAAACTACGAAACAATAATCAAGGATAAGTTAATTAAATAGAGTAGATCTTCTTATTTACTTTCAGTTTCAATTCTAGTAAAATATTACTTTAAATACTTTGTCAATAAAGGTGGAAATCCTCACGACATAGGGCTCCCTAGTGTGAGATTCAGGGTCCACAGCAAGAAGTTGGTCTTTAAGCACCTGTGGTATAAGATCTTAAATGCCTTGGCTATAAACATGAATTTCTACATAAACCTTCTCAGTAATAGTTTAAGTGCCTACTAACTTTGCTGTCGTATTGTTTTTGCTCAAATAAATAAAATTATTATTGTTACAGTTGTAACGCCACTTTTCATCACGCGAATTAGTGGTCGAACTTTGTTTTTAAACTCTAGATAGGTTCCTGGTTGTTGTTTATCAAGTTTCTTCTGTAAGTAACTGTATTTAACACTTTTTTTTTCGTTGACAAGTTAAGTGTTTGACCACAGCTCACCTAATGTTAAGTGACAGTGTGGTCCTGGAATAGAACTGGCTCTTAAGTGAGGCTGCCGGAACACACCATTAGGTGCTTGGCGGCAGATTTTCAACTTGATATAAATACCCTACCACCATGCTATGGTTTCCTCACGATGTTTTCCTTCACCGACAACTCAAGCTCATTGATGAGGTTTGAACCCACGCCCTTCAACGTGTGATCCCACCGCGCTAACCACAAAGCTATCATCGCTGACAAACTTAATAGTTTAACATCAAGACAGCCAGACGGCAATTTATTTATAAATTAAAAATACTTCATAGATAAAAAACCGTTTCCCAAAAATATTGTTTCGGCAATCCTGACATACCTTTCTTCAAATATACTCCGCATTATGGCCACGGCATCCCCCGTTCATTACCGGCTCGGCACGAGCTCCATTTGCCTGGAATCCGCTTTAAGATCATTTGAAATTCAACCGGCGCTGTGATATAATGCCGTGACCATATTTGAGTATCATGACGTACTTTTGGTATTACAGGTATGTTTCATATTAAAATAATGTAAAATTATAATAGTAAGTATCATTGACTTTGGTTCCAGAGGGCGTAGACAAAGTAATATTCGATATCGCTAATAGAAAAGTCCAAAAATGTCCATAAACTGCCCACAAAAAATTTCGACGGTTTGTTTATCCCGTTCATTTTTTACTTTTCTATTGTGTGAACAATACTTTGTTGATAACCCAAAAAGAAAATGCCACCATTCAATAATGGAATGAATAAATAAATATTGGAGGAGATGTCACACAGTGCCATCTAGCTCCAAACTAAGCAAAGCTTGTACTAAGGGAACCAGATAACGGATAGTTTTTTTTTTTTTTGTAAATACGTAATCATAATACACACAGAACAAACATCTAAGGTCGTCACATAAATAGTCCGTAGTGGGGGTCGAACCCACGCCTTTCTGCTCTCGAAGCAGAACAACAACCAAATGAGCTAACATCATCATAGAAAAACAACCATGAAACGGTGTCGCTCCTGGCTATCCAATAGTAGATTGGATAGAGTGGAATTAGGCCATACAGATCTAAAGCTTCAGTATCCAGTAGAAAACCGACAGACAACAAATTCACTTGTTGATAGATTTCCGTAACATGTGGTGGTAGGTACCACCGCAGTACCTACCAGATATTCTGCCGCCGAGTAGTAGTGTCAACAAACATTAGTGTTCCGGTTTGAACGGTACTGCAGCAAGCGAAATTGCAGTGCTGTTGAGACTAATCATCGAAAGTCTTAAAGTAATGAGCACCAAAGTAGGGATGCCCTGGACTTTGTTTTGCTACTCAAAGTTCTGTGTATCGCTGCAATGGTCATGGATATGCGTTATCTCTTAGCATCAGGAGAGCGCATCGATCCTCTCATTACATTTAAAATTAAAAAAAAAAACTTTATGTCGATGTAAATTATCATCGCAAAACATAAGAATAAGGTCGCAGGTACGTGTTGAATAAATTTATGTGCATATTTAGGTGTCAAGCCGACCTCAATAACGTACGTTCTTTGGAGCACTCGAAGCCAAGTTAGGTCATGTCGATATTGACAACGGATGAGAACAAAGATAGAATACAATAAGAATCCTTTATAACATTGTTACTTCCTTCACAGATCATTCAAATCTCTGAATTAGACCTGTTTTTATAAACCTCTTCTCGTTGTTAGAAGGGTAAGGCCATAATCAACCACACTAGCCAAGTGCGAGTTGGCTTCACACATCTTCGAGACTTTAAGAGTTTTCAGGATACAGATTTTCTTACGATGTTTTCTTTCACCGTTAGAAGTTAGCGGCAATGCTCTTTTTGCGTTCCCGGAAACACAACAAATATTTCTTCTCCCAAATTAAGTAAAACAGTTCATAAGACGCGGTCAAACACAAGCTCAAAAACTTTTCAAATAATAATAGCGAAGTTCGCAGCGAATTTACGCACAAATATTCCCCTTTGGTAACCTTACGACTATATCTCTGGGTAATATTTATCACAATTACATAAGTTTTAGCTACCGGAGTCTCTAACTCGGAGTAGCAACTTCGTAGAATTCTGGCGACGAAATGTTTTATTAAAGTTTAATTTGATGGGTTCAAGTGAAGGCAAACAGATGAGACGCGCTAAGTGTTTTTATTGGCGCTGAGTTCGGTAACTTTTTGAAGGAAATTAGAAAACGATTTGGGAAGCTCTCACGAGTCCGTACGGTCGCGAGGGAAAATCAATCAATTACTTGGTGGTAGAACTACTTAGCAGGAGGTCGTCTAGGTAGGTATCACCGCAGTACCATATATTCTAGATATTCTGCCGCTAAGCAGTAGTGTCTAACATTTCTATGTTCCAGTTTGAAAGGTAGTGCTGAGACCAAACATTAAATGTCTCAAAGTAAGAAGCGCTAAAGCAGCGATGCCCTGGATTTTGTTTTGTTAGAAAAAAATCTGGAAATCGGGTTGAGTGGCGTGTCTTAGGAGAGGCCTATGTCCACCATTGGACGGTGCTAGACTGGTTGTGATGAATAGAGTTTTATTATCCTTGGCTCGTAATTATTCGTATTAATTTAATATTCAAAACAAATTTTTGTATTTCCAATTTTTTTCTGACTATAAATAATAAGAATAAAAATAAGGTTGTAGTATTTGAAAGCGTTCACAGAATCCCTTGGATATGAGATCAAGCAATAAATCTTGGTAGATTAGAAATGGATTAAGCCATTATCGGATCGACTATTCAAAAATTAAACTCACCAAATGAGCCCTCGCAAATCCAATCTCCATATTATCTATTTTCCGAGCTTGTTAATAACTGTTCAGTCCCTTTTTAAATGCAAACGAGGTACTTTCATCAGTACAACCCACTTTCGCTTTGATACGAATGAATTAATTCACTCAAATAAGGTAAAAAAAGTTAATACGTGACCTGGAGTTGAAAGCATCGGGATCAAATGCCGCTGGAAATGAGGAAGATCTGGGAATGATCTTATTTCTGGGATGGCTTTTGCGCTTTCAATTAAATTGATTCGGGACTGAGAGTTGTTACAAGAAAAATAAAACTTTGGTCTTTATTTTTTTAAGAAGATAAAAATACTAAGAATTTTTTAGATTTACGATCTGATCATTCTTGTTTGTGACCGCGAGTAGCCTTTAAATCAAATACCACCGTAAGTCGAATAATAAGAAAAACCTAACAAATATCGTAGAACATTTCACACATCGACATCTGGCCCCAAACTAAGGAAAGCTTGAACTATGGGAACTAAATGACTGGTAAAATACATGTTATACTTTTTTTTTAAATGGCTGACAGGCTAGGAGTTTGACCACAACTCACCTGATGTTAAGTGACCGTGTGGTCGAAGATGGTAAAGCACACCTAGCCTGGAATAGAACTGGCTCTCAAGTGAGGCTGCCGGAACACACCGTTAGATGCGCTTGGCGGCAGATTTTAGAACTTGAAGGTGGTAGCTAGCCAGCCGAGTACTAGAAAGTACCCTACCACCACGCTATGGTTTCCTCACGATGTTTTCCTTCACCGGCAGCTCAAGCTCATTGTTGGGGTTTGAACCCACGCCCTTCGGCATGCGAACCGACCGCGCTAACCACTGAACTATCATCGCTACAAAACGGAACACCCTGACTCATAACAAATTAGTATTTTCGTTTGACAAATTATTGGACTACGAACCCACACCCAAAATCTCAGGAAACAGAACAAGTGCCAAATAAGCTAACAAGGCATCGGTCTCAGTTGTTTTCTATAATTATTAGTAATAGGTTCGCGTTTGGCCTCACCCTGCCTGATGTTAAATAAAAGTTCGGTCTACGACGGAGCACGCTCACCCAAAATAAACCTATTTACTCTAAATTTGAAGACGCCCATATTGTACATAACAGGGAATACAGATTTCGGCAGGGTTTCACAACCTTTGTGCGTATAAAAAATCGGATATGAGGAATATCCACCATGTATGGATGACATGATGACGTTTTGGTCGCGTTTGTCTGGCCGGTGGCACACCTTTTTGGTGTAGGTCGAATCAAATTGTGCAGTTTACTAGCTCCGAAATATATCCAGTAACACACCCACAAGCTAGTAACTCTACGGCAATGCTCAAAGCTTTGAAGCCGAGACTCTAGCAAAGTGTCGTTGCCAATTAGTCCCTAGGCGCGCTTCTCGATCGACTTCAATGCCTCAAGTTGGTACTTGGCAAAGCCCATAGGTACGAACAGTACTCCATGCACAGCTTGTCTTAGTACAGCAAAGGTTTATCTATATTGACCGTAAACTAACAAAACCTGTTCCTGTTATTAGCTGCCCCAAGATTTCTGACGTAGGTGAAAAACCTTCGAGCGGCAGGATATTCTGACATTAAGTCTGGTTATTCCTTCTATACACTCACTAATGTAAGAGCTCTGTAAGACCACAATTATTTTTCTTCATCCCCGTTTCATTATGTCAAATACATAATAAATATGTTCTTCCATTTTCGTTAATTAGATAATACATTCACTAATGTAAGAGCTCTGTAAATGTACAGTTATTTCCTTTCATCCCCATTTCATTATCTCAAATACCCAATAATCATGTTTTTCCATTGTTGTTAAAAGATAATAAAAAGTAACGTACAAAAGTATATCTGAAGCCGTGTAATAATCTGCAAACTTTTTAATAAAGAACTGGTGAAACCATTCTCCGGAATCAAGAGCCATTCATCGTCCTGAGAACATCTTTAGAAAGAATTCCTTAACCGCGCCCAATAAAATATTCAAAGGTATAAGGCGTGCCCGCGGCCGAAGTTTCCACCATCCGGGGCATATTGAGAAAATTTCCCAAGTCTGCGAAACACCTTTCTGCTTACGTATTTTCATCTCAGACCTTTTAAAGTTGAAGTTTTGGTATTGCGAATTCATAATTTAATATTTAAGCACTAAGTAGAGTGCTAGTATGTGAGAAACAAAGTTTTTAGGTGGAAAGTTATTTTTCGTGGTGTGACTGTAAATGTAATCTTTTTAAAATGAAACAAGCATTTTAAAATGAACACAGCATAATAAACAATATAAAAAACCGGCCAAGTGCGAGTTGGACTCGTGCACCGAGGGTTCCGTACAAACCTGTAGGTATATAAGTAAAAGTTATATTTTTTTAATGGTAATTTATGCTTTTCGCAACTTTTCCTTTATCTGTGCTATAAGACGTTGCTTCGTACCAAATTTCAAAATTCTGAGTTCACGGAAAGTACCCTGTAAGTTTTGATTCCCTTGCGAGTGTCGAAAATTTTCAGCATAAGCGGCTGTATCTTTTGATTGCGTTGGCTTAGAAGTTTGATTATTTCACAGCTTCAAGGGACAGTAGACTTGAGTATTTGATATGAATTTCAGCTTGATACCTCCACGCGTTCCTGAGAAAAAAGGGTCTTGACAGACAGACGGACAACAAAGTGATCCTATAGGTGTTCCGTTTTTTCCTTTTGAGGTACGAAATCCTAAAAACGCCCAGGGCATAGAAATACATTGTAAAACTGGGGCGTGATTTAAAATATAATCTAAAATATCATCTTCAGTTAACTCTAACGAAAATTTTGTTTGTGTTTGAATCATGACTAGCCCGACAAACACAAAAAAAATACACACACACCTAGCCCCGGGCTACGTGTGTCTCAGTCTCGGCCAAACGCTCGAAGAGTCAACACGTCCTGAGGACGCCTCGTAGAGAGGCGAAACACGTGTCGGCAACTAGTTACTGCAGCGAGAAGAGGATATAAATACTTGTGGTTATTTTATTTTTATTAGTTTTTTTTTATTTGTTTTAGCTTTTAAGTTTTGGATAAGTTTTGAAATTGTTGTCAATTTAGTTAAATTTAAATCCTCGTCACTGTTTTAACTGAAACGACTGTTAAGCGTTACTTGTTTGACTACTGTTTGCCCGATGTTAAGTGACGATGTGGTTAAAGCTGGTAAACACATCTAGCCTGGAATGGAACTGGCTCTCAAGTGAGGCTGCCCGAACACACCGTGCTTCACCTGCAGCTCTAGGTTATTGTTGGGATTTGAACCCACGCCCTCCAGCGTGTGAACCGACCCCGCTAACCACTGAGCTGTCATCGCTACTAAGACTCAATTTATCCGATACAGATTATTCAAGGCACAGCCAAGCCAAATAAGTAATAAATCAATCGACACCAATTTAATCAAAACCGATGCTAATTACACTACAGTTGCTATCACATAACACAAGTGCTTTAGTAATTGGATTATGTTATTACTATTGTTGTAATATAAATCAATTCGGATTTAGAATGGTATACTAATATTGCACACCCACACACAACAGACATATTTGCTTACCACGAACTGAAACAAGAGAGTATCTCGAACAACAAGACTGAAGATTTTATAGACGGTTAAAGCAGTATGATCTCGATGTTTTTTTACCAGCAGGAGAGCGAAACAGAACACCTTACAAAATAAGTCTGTTAGGCCTAACGATTAGGCCAGCCTTATGTAGAAGTGACTGCCCTGTTAACTTATTTGGTAGCAGTTCTGCTTCCTGGGCGTCGCGCGTCAGTTCGATTCCTACCGACAAATATTTATGTGATGAGCATAGATGTTTGTCTATTTCTTTTGTATGTATTTGCTAAAAAGTATATAAGTATTCTATCAGTTATTACGTTTCCATAGCATAAGCTTTACTTAGTTTCGGGCTAGATGGATTCTATAAAATGTCCTTCAATATTTATTTATCACTAACTTCTGCATTATCTGCTTTTCCACAGAACTTTGAATAGCAAAACAAAGGCCAAAGCGTCGCTGCTGTCGCACTCATTACTTTGAGACTTTCGATGGTTAGTCTCAATAGCTCTGTAATTTCGTTTGGTGAATCTAGCGCGCAGGGACATAAATACAGCTATCGATGATAATGATGTATTCTTGTTGCTAGAGTTTCTTACTTTGGGAAATAGGTAAAGGTATCCAAGTATCTCGAGACAGTTTACTTGAGAGCTTACAATCTAGATTTTAGAAGTGAAAGGTCACGTAAGTAGAGAAACCGGCCCTCTGGGGACCCATGTCTCTTTTGGCTCCGATGTAAGGGTATCGAAGTAAAACCTGGTTCAACCTTGCAATAGTGAGGAGACCCTAGTTACGTTGAAATAATGACTAAATTCGAGTAAAAAGTTCCTCAATACAAAACCTTATATTCTGCCTGTATTCTAAATTAAATGTGAGCTTTAATTTAAAACTTTGCAGTTTGTTGTGCAAAACAACATATTTGAGCGATACCTTGTTTTGTGTTGAAATTAGTTTTGTTGAAAATTAATATTTAGTTTTAAACAAAACTGTCAAAACATAGAAATTACACGAATTATTTCTTTTTAGATTCACCAACCGTGTGTTATTGTTGGTGGTTGCGTTGTAAGACTGGGATTTGAGCCCACTACACTGGACGTGGAGGGCGTACCACATGCTCATTGACTAACATTAAATATAATAACTCCACCCTGCCTATTCTACTATTGGACAGCCAGGAGTTTTAATAAAACGACACCTCATTATGGTCGATATTCCAAAAACTCGAACTGAACGGTTTGATTCTGCTCTCATTGTTCGAACCGCTAAACAAATGAATTTGTTGCTCGAGTGGGTGTTCCTTGATGGATACAATCTGGGTGCCTTCAAGTTACAATTGACTTGGTTTCTTCTAGACGAGCGTGCTCCACCGTAGACCGCATCTTCGCTTAATATCAGGCGAGTTGGCGGTCAAACGCAAGCCTATTAGTAATAAAAGAAAATATATTTAATTAAAACTTTAGATCACGCGAATTTTTTTATTTTTTATTCAAAAGTATTTTTTTTTTAAATGTTCTGTCAAATATTTGCTGAAGCGAAATGTCACACATGTAAACGAGGCAAGCGTATTTAACCAGTATATTAATTTTAAGCAATTCTATTGGGTTATCTTAGTTCTACTAGATTAAATTGAAAGCAATGTGTGATTCTGTTTGCGGCTGGATGGCTGCGAATGGGATTTATAGCTGAAAGCTAACGTGAGGTAGATGATTGTCAATTCTGGTTTATAATTGTATGTTTTATGTATATGTTTTATAATAACCACGAACCACGTCGTGCCGTGTCGTTGCCGTGGTCGTGCCGGCGTAAGAATAGTACCCCACCCTCTCTACCCGTGGTTGCCGTAAGAGTCGGCTAAGGGATGTAATCCGGAAGATAGGCAGCAGCGTCTTCCTTGAACAATCACACAAACTGCGCTCGCCGACCCGCCTGCCGTGGCGAGTATTGGCAAAACCCTCCCAGGAGGAGGCCTATGTCCAGCAGTGGACATCTTAAATGATGGCTGACGATGATGATGACGATGAACCACGAACCACGTCAGGTTGATATGGTAATAGCAAAGTGGTATCAAGAAGTGCTAGAAAGTAAAGTAGAACAGTTCAAAAATTTATTTAGCATGGCTTAGATCTAAAAGTTAAGACATAGCACGACTAACACCATCGTACAAAGAGTGAAATAAATAAATATTAGAGGACATCTTACCCCAAACTAAACAAAGCTTGAAATAAAGGAACATGATAACTGATATATGTAGGTACATATACGTATACAGAACAATTATTTTTTGTTTGTCTCAGAAATCTTAGCCCTTATTAGGAATTGAACCCACGCCTTTCAGCTCTTGTAGTAGATCCACTATCAAATGTGCTAACATGGCAGTCAAATGGGGAATACCAAAAATGGTCCTTCATCAGTCATTTGTCTTACTTGGTGGAAGGTTGTCATGAACAGTCGTTATCTCTTACCATCAGGAGAGCATCTCGCTCGTCTCATTACTTTAATATAAATGTATATTTATTGGTTTAAACGGGATAATACGCCAATTACAATAGTCATAAAACATCATTGCAGAAACGAAATGTCACATTAAAAATAACAATAAACAGTCTTGTAAAAATTAAAGTACATGTCAAAAAGATTGTAAAGATAAATAATTGAATAAGTGTGTCATAAATCAGATATGCAAACTTGAGTTATTAAAAATAACCAAGCGTTAAAAAAAGTTGTAGAATCTATCTTGAAAGTTTTGGCGGGAACGCGGTAAAGTTTTTTCGATTGTTTTTGTATAATAATTGTGGTTATTTATTCATAAAGTGCCGGATTACGTGCGCGAGTGTAGAATAGTGATATAATGTGGTAAAACAAAGTCACGTAACGTTTTGTGTTGTTTCCAAAACTCCACAATTAATTTCTTAATTACAGGGCTATTGAGACTAACCATCTATTCTCATAGTAATGAGCGCCAAGGCAGCGATGCCCTGGACAAAGTTCTGTGTATCGCTGCAATGGTCATGGACAGGTGCTATCTCGTAACATCAGGAGAGCGTCTCGTTCGTCTTTTTTTCGTATTGTATGTAACTGTAATGAGACCATTACAGTTACATAAAATAAAATAAACTCCATCGAAGCTTGTAGTCAAGTCACCATTTCTTCACTAGGGTATGACTGGACACGACCAATACTAACTTTGTGTGGGTTTCACTATGACTTGAAGAAGAAATATTTTTTTTTATTTTTTGTTTTGAGACCTCAAACACTTAACAATAAAAACTAAACTACTTACTACTAAAAACATATAGGTATGATGCCGCAAAACAGGTCTCATCTCAGCAAAAATGCTGTTTGGCCATCTGCCAACACCGCTGACCTTCTGATGAGGCCGTACGGTGATGTCACGAACCGCCCACCGTGCCCCGGTGAGTGACCAGTAACAAAAAACTCACCAAAATTAATAAAAAATTGAACCAATTTTTTTTTATCAGACAATTAAATAGCTTTTTCAATAATTGGCAACATTAACCAAACGTACGTAGGTACGTAATGCCACTGTTACCATATTATAGAATTAGCTAAGTTCATAGCATATGTTCTCAATTTCACAATCTGCATATGTAATAATTATATAAGGTTTTTCAATTTATTTTCTATCATTGGGTGTACAAAAATGTATAACTTTGATACTTGAAATGATTAAAACACTTCACACTGGCAAATGCATAAAATACGATGCCAGAAACTAAGTTTTTTTTTTCATATTGTTCAATACACGTTTGTATTCCATAGAAATATGAAGAAAAAATCAACGAAAATATTGTGTATATTGTGTAGCTCAGTCATGACTTAAGAAGACTTCAATTGATCCTTTCAATTACGGTATAAAAATAAGTCGCATTATCGGTCAAATCGATTAGGGTTCGCCGCCAGTCGACGAAGCATTCGTATTAAAACATCGTAATCCTCTTAGGAACCCGTAAAATATATCAAAAAGAAATATGGACAAAGCCGATTTTACTGCAGTCGTCAATATTTTACCAGATTATTCTACGGAGCGAACCTTTCTGTGTCAGCTCTATTTTGGTAATAATCGTATTGAATTCAGGCTTTCATTCTTTCGAAAAATAACTTAACGTTAACTTAAATTTAAAATGAAAAAATATATATATTTCTAGACAATTATTTTTCGTGACTTTTTATTTTTCGTATGGCTGCCTGATTGTTTTTTATAGTCTCATAAAAAACTGATTAAATATAAAACTAAAATAATACTACTTAACAAAAACACTAGTTCCGTTCGTTACATCCCTTAGCATCAGGTGAGATGTGATTAAGCTTGTCAACCGTTAAAAAAAACAATATTTTTTTATTAATTCAATTTGCCCTTTCGGTGCGGCTAAAGCTTTAAAGCCATACTGCCTTGTCTTCCGTTTTTGCAATTCATGTCTTACATCTATAGTTACAGTCAAAGTCCAGTCTCGGTCAAATCCAGTTCGTGCCAGTCAAATCCAGTCATGCTTTAGTAAAGTATTAGCGACTTTTACGCTTCAATGGAGTTTTGGAAGCAACACGAAAAGTCATGTTTCACCACATTATATCACTTTCCCACACTCACGCTTGTAAAATCCTGCACTTTATGACGAAAAAATATAATTCAAATGTTCGTAAATCTTATAAAAAATTACGACTTCTAAAAAGAAAGTTATCAACAAACCCTGAAGCTCATTCAAGCAAAGCTTTAATTAAGACCACCTTTGAGGCCAACTTCATTCAGAGCTCGATCCTTATTGCTGTTCTTTTACTGCCTCGGCCCTCCAGTATACGGAACCTTTATTCAGTCGACGTAACCAGACCTCATTTCACGATTGCATTTTTTTCTTTTCAGCGATACTGGCCGGCAAAAACCGCCACTTAGGTAATGAAAAACCTAACCTATTTATTTCTTACTCGTTACAGCAGGCACGGAATTTCTCAAGAAAATTACTGGCTGGAATTAGAACAGGACGTTTAAAAATAAATTAAGGGTTTTTATTGCCGTTTCGTAGTAAAGAAATCACGTCAAGACTAAAATAAAAATGTTGGTTACAATTTAAAGAACCGACTTCTTGCCCCTTAGCTTAAACACGGCTAGGTTTTAGATAATTTGGTGTAATAATCAAACTCCAAAACCAATTTTCATAAAATTTCTATGGGATCTATCTGAAAGTATATCCTTTTAAATAAAATAAAATCAAATCGGTTTATTAATGACGTAGTTCTGAGGAAGCTAACGAATGTAAAGAAAAAAAATACAACCGAATTGAGAACCTCCTCCTTTTTTAAAGTCGGTTAGAAATAGATTTTTTTTGTCTTAACTGTAAATACCTTAACAATTGAATAAAGTTGTGGAAAACTAATTTTTATAGGAATCAACCTTTCATATTTATTGCAGGGAGTTCACAAAAGCCTACGAAGAAAATTGACATAAGGTCAGGTGAAAACATCTGCCCTCATTTAAAATATTCCAATGCTCAGAATAAAGCCTGGAATATTAATCTTACACTGTATTTTTGTTCTAAATTAATTAATTTACAAGCTTAAAGAAAGATGTATGTTTTTTATTTTTTTTCAAAAAAATTATATGCTTGTCTGCTGTGTTACTCTTTATTGTGCACACCAAAAATAGAAAAATAGTACAGAAAACAAAAGAATATTATGAGCTAGTGCCACAAGGGGCGGCCTTATCGCTAAGACCGATCTCTTCCAGGCAACCAAGCTATTATGTAAGGATTCTAACGATAGCCCATTGAAACATTTGCAGGCATTTAAAAGTTATGGTCAAAAAAACACACATACATACGTGAACAATAAACATACTTTTACACCCTTTTTTTTGACAGTCGTGTAAAAATAATAAATATTTTACAATTTTGGTAACCTGATAGAGCACTCGTGTCACGTCGCCTAGATAAATATCGATTATTTTCCAAAGTTATCAACACAAAAGCTTAGTTTCCAAACTGAAACAATAAAAATAAAGTTAACAAATAAAATCAAATAATATTTGCCAAGTAAACTGATCGCAACTTCCAAACCAAAGTAAATCAAATAAGCGCTTGCCAATTTTGTTACTTCATATAATTTGTGAACAAATACATCTGACCTTTACCATACAAAGAGAATAAAGGTGAATTTCACCGTTTTTTAGGGCCATCTAGCCCCAAACTAAAGCTTGTACTGTGGGAACCAGATAACTATAGGATTCTTATTATTACTTTTTCTTACAATACATATAAGAGATCCAGACACAGAACAAACATTTATTACCACATAGATGTTTGAGACAACGCATGTCCATGACCATTACAGCAATACACAGAACTTTGAGTAACAAACAAAATCCAGGACATCGCTGCTTTGGCCCTTTTTATTTTCATTATTTCGATGGCCCTGTAATTTCGCTAGCTGCAGTTCCCTTCAAACCGGAACACTGTAATGTTTAGACACTGCTTGGCGGTAGGTACTGCGGTGGTACCTAAATAGACGACTTCCTGCTAAGGAGATCTACCACCAAATAAAAGTTACAAGATCTTTAAGATTGAGAATAAATGAATTATCACTAGGTGCCTATAGAGTAAGTAGTAAAGGGATAAATTCTTATTTTTTATGTTAATACAAACCCAAATATTTTATTGAAATCACAAAGTTACAAGTCCTATAAGTAAGTAAGCCATGTAAGCCAGCAGAGAGGAAATTAAAATGATGGCGTAGTTTGAAGGTAACCGGATTAAAATTAAATTTACCCGCAACCCTCGCAACTGTTTTATAATGTGAAAGCCCCTTTATACGAACCGCGAGCAAGTGCACACGCCGAGACGATTTCATTATGTTTCCGAGTTTTTGTTACGAAACAATAGAGGAAGCATTCCAAATGGTCTCCTGGGGGAGTTGCCACAGTAAATAGCTAGTCAGTAAAATGACTTCAATACATGTTAATATGTACACATATTCTTGATTTACATACTTTGCGGGATTTATCATCGTCATCATAAACATTGCATAGTCCACTGCCGGACATAGGTCTCTCCCAGGACACGCCACTTCAGCCCGATCTTCGGCTTTTCACTTACAGCCACTGCCAGCTGTCTTAAGTATATTGTAACTCCATCTAGTGTCACGGCGTCCTACACTACGTTTGCCGATTCGCGGTCTCCATCCTAGAACACGTCTACCCTAACGGTTGTCGGTTCTGCGGCAAATATGACCAGCAGACTGCCACTTCCACTTGCTTATACGCTGAGCTATGTCGGTAACTTGTTCTCTGGCAAATTACTCACGTGCAATTATATCGTATACTCCGACTATAGTCGCGGAGCAAGACGAGGTTGCCCGCGCTTATTACTTAGTTTTGTCTCCATAAAGTCGGTTCTCGATGTGGCTGAAACTATAGTCGGAGTATCTGACATAATTGAAAGTGAGTACCCGATATAATTATCACATCATCAGCCATAGGATGTCCACTGCTGGACATAGGCCTCCTCCTGGGGGGGTTTTGCCAATACTCGCCACGCTTGGTAGGCGGGTTGGCGAGCGCAGTTGGGTGTTCAAAGAAGACGCTGCTGCCCATCTTCTGGATTACAGCCCTTAGCCGACTTTTACGGTAACCACGAGTAGAGAGGGTGGGGTACAATTCTTACGCCGTCACCACCACGGCGATATAATTATAATTATACGATACGAGACGATATAATTATCAACGTTACAAAATATTTCCATGTAATATATCGCTCTGTTGTTTCGACACTGTGAGTCCATTTCAAACGGAACGGCATCGCGCCGGGGAAACCCTAGAGAAAGCTCAGGCAAATTCAAGATATTAAGCAGGCATATAAATAGTTAAACGTGACGGGAAAATGTTAAGTGAACCGGAATCATTTATTCACGAAATTTTTGAATATTTATTTGTATTTTTTTCAAGAAAATACATGCTCGACGTATCTAAGCATTTATAGACAGTTGCATTCTAAAGATACATGTTCGTATTAAAAGGTTTAAATTGCAGTAATATACTTATTGCGCGGAAGAAGAAAATAATAATTAAAAAATCTATCCAAAGTCAAAAAAGGTCAATGTATTCCTTAAAACAATATGTGTGGTATATAATATTATTGAACACAACGCTTTACTGATGGTAAGAGATAACTCCTGTCCATGACCATTGATGCAGTATCCACAACTTTGAGTAACAAAACAAAAGTCCAGGGTACCGCTGCTTTGGCGTTCATTAGTTTGTGATCTTCGATGTAGTAGTCTTAGTAGCTTTGTAATTTTGGTAGCTGCTGTACCCTTGAAGCTGAAACACGGTATTTTTTACACACTAATGCTTGGTGGCAGAATATCTCATACAGCGGTACTACTTATATATGACCTCTTACTAAAGAGATCTATTACTTAAATATTTTAGTAGCTGGATGACCGAGCTCTGCTCGGTTTTTTTAAAGAACTTAAAAAAAAGGGGGGGGAAATAATCGCCTGGATTCGAACCGGGGTCTTCTGGATTCGGGACCGCCCGTTTTCCCACCAGAGCCATTATAACCTTGTAGAAAGGGGCGAAATTATCCTTCGTATTCTTATGATATTGTAGCAGTTTTTCATTGTCTGAAAACACGGATAAAACGACGTTTTCTAAAAATGTAACCTAGCTAGATCGATTTATCGCCCCCGAAACCCAATGCATACTAAATTCCATGACAATCGTTGGAGCCGTTTCCGAGATTCAGATTATATATGTATATATATTTACAATAATTGCTCGTTTAAAGGTATTAGATAGATTAGATTAGATAGATTAGATATATATGCAAAATTCGGTCTTCAAGTTTAATATCCCGATGTTCTCTTTTCGTTTGATTCTTTATACACTAAAGTCTTATTGGAATATCTTCATGTTAGTATGGAATATTGCGTAAAAAAATAACCAATTTTAAAATTCGTGGTACTAAAATGTTTAGGCATAGCGTTCATAAGTTGCCCTTTTTTATGGTTGACAAGCCAGATGATTGACCACAGCTTACTTGATTTTAAGTACCAGTGTGGTCGAACATGGTAGACGCACCTAGCCTGGAATGGAACTGGTACTCAAGTGAGGCTGCCGGAACACACTGTTAGATGCTTGGCGGCAAATTTTCAATTTGAGAGTGGTAGCTAGCAAGCCAAGTACTATAAAGTACCATACCACAATGCTATGGTGTCCTTACGATGTTTTCCTTTACCGGCAACTTAAGCACATTGTGTGGGTATGAACCCACGCCCCTCGGCATACGAAGTGACGGCGCTAGCCACTGAGCTATTATCACTACAAAATATATTGTAATTATTAGCAATAACTGTATACAGGACCGGTTTAATAGTTTAATAACGATTAAAACGCTTTAAAGCTATATTATTCATGAAATTTGCAAAACAAACAACCCTGTAGGTATCATTTAAAACTTATAACGTCTCATTTTCTGGATCTGTATAATAAACTTGGTATATTTGAGAAGGGCCCAGCGGAGAATTCTCAGAAATCAAACAACGTTTTCAATTACGTTCAAACAGAAAACAAATATTTATTCAAAGTAATCAAAGTTTTAACTAGAACCGTCCCATTTCATTAAAATATTATTCGACATAATCACATTCTGAGTCATATTTAAATTTGGCGTGATACATACTACCGTAATTTCGAGATAATAAAGAAACTTTCGTAAACATTATTGTTTTATGCCAACATTTGAGCTAGGACGAAAAGAAAATGATTAAACTATCAAAGCGTGGAATCTCCCATGCAAAACTCTACAAGAAATAAGCCTGCTACAGATTTAGATTCTTTATTCACCATATAACAATGTTTCATTATATAGATAAGTCAATTCAATACAGTCAGTTCGTAATAAATAAATAAAAAATGCTATTAATCAATTAAAATGTCATAAAACATAATGTTAATGTCATATTGAGTCAATCACTGCATATTATAAAACAAAGTCGTCCGTCACGTCTGTTTCCCTGTTCGTCTGTCTGTTCTCGATAAACTTAAAAACTACTAAACGGATTATCATGCGAGTTTCACCAATAGATAGAGTGATTCATGGGGAAGGTTTATTCATTGACATGTAATCAGTGTTTTAAAACTTTTATAATCTCCGCCTGTACGCTCAGATCTTTCAAACAACGTGCGGTTTTCTTCAATAGACAGAGTGATTCAAGAGGAAGGTTGATATGTATAATACATGCATAAGCACCATATTTGTATTTACACTACACCCGTGCGAAGCCGGGGTGGGTCGCTAGTTGAATAACAAATTTAAATATAAAATATACATATAACAACAACGTAGTCACATGGAAAAGATTGTTCATTCCAATTAGTTTTTATAGTCATCATCATCAGCCATAGGTCGTCCACTGCTAGACATAGGCCTCCTCCTGGGGGGGTTTTGCCAATACTCGCCACACTTGGCTGGCGGGTTGGCGAGCGCAGTTAGGTGTGATTGTTCAAGGAAGACGCTGCTGCCCATCTTCCGGATTACATCCCTAAGCCGACTCTTACGGCAACCACGGGTAGAAAAGGTGGGGTACAATTCTTACGCCTGCACCACCACGGCACAAAAAGAAAAGAACGACAAAAGTCAAAATGCAATTGATTCTGAGGGTTATAAATGACGGAGCTAAAATTTTATAAAAATCTGAACAATATCGAATCATAACTTCTTTAGGATCCGAGATTTCGCTTTCAATCCGCGCGGAAAAGGACCTAGACTCGAAATCCGATATACATAGAATTTACGAAATATATTGTCGATTTCCTCTCACGGCTGAAGTGGCACCAGATCAAAGGCTTGAAGGTGATATTATAATATCTTTAGGTTCGGAGTAATGGCGCATTCGAAGGTTCGAAGTATAATGTTGCCAGTTAACGGGCCATAAGCGTTCCATTAATATTTATTGGAATTACTCGATTAATTAAGGCATCTCTTTAGCTAGCTTTTGGGAGATATATACACTAATAGGTATATATAAACCAAGCACCTAACGGCGTGTTTCAGCAGCCTCACTTGAGAGCCAGTCCTATTCCAGGCTAGGTGTGTTTATCATCTTCGACCACGCTGTCACTTAACATCGGGTAACCTGTGGTGTCAAACATAGCCTGTCAACCATTAAAAAAAATACCTACTAACCTTATTCCTACTAATATTATAAATGTGAAAGTTTGTATGCTTGGATGCTTGGATGTTTGCTACACAATCACGCAAAATCGGCTGAACAGATTTGGATCAAATATGGCACACATAGTTTATTACCTGGATTAATATATAGAACAACAAGAAAAATTCAAAGAGAAAAGGTAACCATTCTTTTAATCTAATAATAAAATAGCACAAGTTTCATGACTATTGCTTATTCGTTACTTACACGTGTTTCATTTCTTTCTGAACCTAATTCTAAAGATAGCGTGGACGAAGTCGCGGGCGTAAGCGTATATTTATAAAACAGCCGCCGCTTTCCTGAGCTCTTGAACCTTCCCCTGAATACACACATGTACGTCACCCGCAGAGCCAGCATCCTGCCATCAAGGACTGGTAACCGGAGCCCACATCCTGTTGCCATTAACACGAGTCTCTTAAGCCACTTTCACAGCTCCAATTCTTTCAGCCGACGCCGGATGTGCGTCTGTTTGAATACTCTCACATCTCTAGAATAGATGATCGATTTACTTCTATTTATAAAACTATATGAAGTGACCCGTAGGTTTACTTTTTTAATTTAAATA
This sequence comes from Biston stratarius, assembly GCA_950106695.1. Taxonomy (NCBI): domain Eukaryota; kingdom Metazoa; phylum Arthropoda; class Insecta; order Lepidoptera; family Geometridae; genus Biston; species Biston stratarius. The sequence goes on from OX467116.1 coordinate 11,318,833, forward strand.
TATATAAAACACACATCACATCATCAGCTATAGGATGTCCACTGCTGGACATAGGCCTCCTCCTGGGGGGGTTTTGCCAATACTCGCCACGCTTGACAGGCGGGTTGGCGAGCGCAGTTCCAATCTTCCGGATTACATCCCTTAGCCGAGTCTTATGGCAACCACGGGTAGAGAGGGTGGGGTACAATTCTTACGCCGGCACCACAACGGCAAATATATAAATTAAATTATTTAAATTTATTTATTATTTAGCTATTCTAATCAATTATATCTATCTCACAATTAAAATATATATATATATATTCAAATGAAAAATGTTATGTTAATGTAATGTTATGTGTTGTTTGTTGTGTTTATGTTTTTTTTATATTATTTATGTAATAATATAAAAAAACTTAAACACTAGGGTGCCGCCGGCAGCGGGGCAAGGCTCAAGCTGCCGGTGGTTAGGGCTGTAGAGCGAGGAACCTCCTAACAATGCGCGCCGTGTCAAGAATCACTGGCTTTTGGATCTTACCCTAGACCCAACCGTCTAGCGAGAGTCAATTTATATGTTTCTTATTATTATTTAAATTTATATGTATGTATCTGTGCCCGCGACTCTGTCGCAAAACTGTGAAAGGTCACAAATTGTGTTTTAAAGAACACATGAAGTAACATTTCACACTTTATTTTTTATTTTGTATACCTACCTCATGAGAAATCGGAAAATACATATTGTTTCTAGTATTTTTTGACAGCATCTTTAACTTTTTCCACAAATCCTTTCCGTACAAAGGTTGCCTAAAAGAGATCACTTTAAGCGATAAGGCCGCCAGTTGTTGAACTATTATATTGTTAAGCTGTTTTTTGTTATTGTTTAGGTGTAAACAATAAAGAATTATCTTATCTTACATCAAATATTACTGAATTTCAAACGTGAGAGAAAAGAGTGATTGCATGGCTTTTTAATGGATTTCGGGCATAACCCAAGTCGAATATCAGACTAATAAAAACAAATGGGTGCGTTGGAATTTGAAGATATATTCTCATTGAGTTCACAAAATGGGTCATAACGACCCACCGCACGCGTTGTGGTGGAAACATTTCAATTCTAAATTACATTTTACCGTTAAATGTAAGTATTATATAAAGTCTGTGTAGGAATATGTGCACTGTTTAGTATTGAGACAAACGATACGCTCTCATGATGGTAAACGTGACGCATGTCTATGGCTATTGCAGTGACACACAGATTTTTGAGTACCAAAACAAAGTCTTGAGCATCGCTGCTTTAGCGCTCATTACTTTGAGACTTTCGATGGTTAGCCTCAACTTTTATGGTGCCTATTTAATGTCAATGCAGAAAGGTGTTAAACGCCATTGATACACAGAATTTATTGTTAAACGCAGTTTCTAAAAGACATTAGCAAGGATTTGTCGGTTCAACATCTTGCAAATGCGCGGAAGGAATGAGAGCCGGATTTTTTAAAAGTAAGGATTTTTTTGTTTTATTTTTTAAATGACTTGTAATAAATGCTAAGGTTGTAGGTTTGAGTGAAGTTTGCAACAGAGAATGTGAATGTTCATATTTTTTTTTTTTTTTTTATGGCTGACAGGCTATTTGTTTGGCCACAACTCACCTGATGTGAAGTGAAGGTGTGGTCGAAGATGGTAAAGCACACCTAGCCTGGAATGGAACTGGCTCTCAAGTGAGGCTGCCGGAATGCACCGTTAGATGCTTGGCGGCAGATTTTCAACTTGAGGGTGGTAGCTAGCCAGCCGAGTACTAGAAAGTACTCTACCACCACGCTATGGTTTCCTCACGATGTTTTCCTTCACCGGCAGCTCAAGCTCATTGTTGGGGTTTGAACCCACGCCCTTCGGCATGCGAACCGACCGCGCTAACTACCATCGCTACAAACAATAATAATAATATAATTTCCATTACAATATTTAAAGAAATAAATATGTACATACAAAAACCAATAAATTATAAACACAACGGGTATAGATAAGTAGATATGAAAATATTGATATCAACCGCTAAATCAACTGCGATTCGTAATAGGCCTTCTCACATACCATAGTTTAGTAATTTAGGCGTGTCACGTACATGGTTTTATAGTCACAGAACTGGCAATTTGTCCTGAAAAAAAAATCTCTAATAAGTGAATGACCAATATTTTAATGAGGAAGTAAACATCTTAAATCATCTTTTGTAGCGATGATAGCTCCGTGGTTTGCGCGATCGGTTCACACTCCGATGGGCGTGGTTTCAAACCCCCAACAACGAACTTAACCTGCCGGTGAAGAAACATGTGACGAAACCATAGCGTAGTGGTAGGGTACTTTCTAGTACTCGGTTGGCTAGCTACCACCCTCAAGATGAAAATCTGTCGCCAGGCATCTAACAGTGTTTTTCAACAGCCTCACTTGAGAGCCAGTTCCATTTCAGGCTAGATGTGTTTACTATCTTAGACCACAAAGTCACTTAAAACCAGGTGAGCTGTGGTCAAACAACTAGCCTGTCAAACATATAAATATTAAATCATAAAACATTTTTTGGTTTTTCTTCATTGTTTGAAAAAGGTACAACGTCTATATTTTTATATCTCTATTATAAGGTTCCCTGAAAGATATAAGTTTTTCGGATAACAACATCAATAGTCGATACGTTGTTTATTTTATATACAAACCCGTTTACGAGCAAACTGGTAAAACGTGTCACGCATGCAGAACGATTGAGATCTATTCAAGATGGTGCTTGAAAAAACAATGTTTACCTTCAATCGATGTGACGAATTCAGGTTGAGAAAATCATAAGAAAATATAAATAGAAAAGGTCCTAGAAATGTTTGAATATACTTATTTTCTTTCTTCTTTTTTAACCGACTTCAAAAAAAGAAGTTTCTAAATTCGACCTTATTTTTTGTTTATGCGTGTCGCGGATAACTTCGTCGTTTATGAACCGATTTTAAAGATTATTTTTTGTTGGAAAGGAGATATCCCTAGGGTAGTACCTTGATAAGGAAACCAGGATCTGGTGATGGCATCCCAGAGAAATCGAGGAGAACCTTTTACTTTTTAGTTACCTTTTTGAAGTCGGTATTTCTTTGTATTTTTTTTATCAATACAAACTTTTGTAGATGTGCGTAAAATTTTATGGCATTCTAATGTCACAAAACCTTACGTCACAACGTGTGTGAGTGTGTATGTGTGTGTGTGTGTGTGTGTGTCACGTGCGTCGTGTGTCGTCGTTGTGTGTGACGTGTATTTTTATTAAATATAAATAATATTTGCCGCAGAGATTTTCATCTAATGTAAGTTTCCAGCTTGTAGTTCAATTGGTAGTAGATCTGCTTCGCATACTGTAAGGAGTAGGTTTAATTCCTACCCAAGACAAACATTTACTAAGTTTGTAGATAATTAACAGCAACCTTGTTAAAATATCGTCTGCCTTCCATATCTAAAGGTCCTTGGTTCGAATCCTACGGCACGCACCTCTGTTTTCGCTGCGCGGAATATTCGCTAGAATATTTGTTATTTATTTATTTAAAAATTTACAGTTTTGCGTATTGTTAATGTTTGCGAAGATGTGTAAAGTTCGCCAACCCGCAATAGGCCGGTATGGTTAGCCTTGCCACGACGAAAAGAGAACGGCGCTCAGCAGTGGGATGGTTAATAAAAAAACTATCACCACGGTTTCCTTACGATGTTTTCTTTCCTCGGCAACACAGGTGTGGAAAACAACTAGCCAAATCTTTAAAAAAAATATAGACAAACTGACTTATCCTAAAGCTATGATCAGATGCCATTATAAATAAATTTAACATGTCATTCGGCGCATAAAAACACTTCAACTAATTATAATGATGGTAGGTAGCCTAAATTTTATCAAACAGATAAATAGAAAACTTAGCCTCAAGGTGTAAAAACTTCGTCTTTTTACGACCCAAACTCTAATACTCTCCGAATAAACTTCATTCAGTTTATCAGCACTTTAAAACTTTTATCATTCAACCGATCGAACAATTTTTGCCCCTCGAGTTACCTTTTATTTAATTTGTTACTTTTACAAACACGTTCAATCTCAGATGTGACTTTTCAATAAGTTAAATTCCTCGTCCAGTAAGGTGTTTAAGGTGACCATTATTGCTGGGACGGTAAGGTATTGAGTCGTATAGCAGGTGGTAGGCTATTAGTTCACGTTCGGCTATAAATCCATTTTGTATCTTATAAGGACCCATGTCAATGTTCGCATTGTAAGCAGGATTTATTATAAGGCTGTCAGTTTCATCGGCGGACCTGATGTGCGCTTATTGCTGAACACTATACCTACAAGTTTTCATGAAGACCGAATTTATGTCCATCACCGATTGCTGAATGTGACGTATACAGTTAGGTACATAGTAAATATCGACTATTATTATTTTTATACATATTTTTTTGTAAAATATATATAAGCACTGAATTGTTTTACAACATCTATTCTCTTGTCTGTTCTAAATCAGTAACTTTTTTCCATTCTTGATCGCCACTCGGGGCACTAGCTCGTAAGATTATTCTGTTTTCTGCGATTTTTTTTTCTTTTGGTGTGCACAATATAGAGTTTCTGGGTACAAAACACATAAATAATATTTAAAAAAACTGTAGCCCTAACCGCCGGCAGCGGGGCAGGGCTCAAGCTGCCTGTGGTTAGGGCTGGAGAGTGCGGAACCTCCTAACAATGTGCGCCGTGTCAAGGATCACTGCCTTTTGGATCTCACCCTTAACTCAACCGTCTAGGGAGAGTCTCTTAAGATGTTGGTCGAGGCTCTTCGCTATAAGACCGTTTACAGTAACGACTATCGGGACAATGATCGTTGAATCAACATCCCACTTGTCGGTTACCTCGTGAGTCGTGAGCCAAGTCAAGATATTTGCTGAGCTTGTCCTTCTCGGCCTTCACGATATTCTTGTTATGTGGGATGGTTGCGTCGGGTCTTGTCCGTGATGATAGACCGCTCCCTATAGAGCAAAGCACTTATTGTACCTATCTTCCGAGATTATTCGGTTCAAGTATTCGAGTCTACGGCTGGCAATGGCTGGAAGTTAAAAAATCGAAGATCGAAGATAAAAATAATTAAACTCACTTAAAATGAGAAACAAAAATATTATGGTCTTGTAATGATAAAGTAACTTAGACTGTTATCGTATGACGACAAAATATGTACAATAGTATTACATATGTAAAATAATACATCAATACTTTGAAACAATTCTATCATAAATAGATTGCGTTACATTACCGCACGTCTTCATTTTAACTTTTCATATACATCCTACATAGCAGGCTCTTAAGTACACTGCCCAGCGGTAATGAGGTTAAGTTTTCGTATCACAAATTCATAGACAACACAGAACAACCAAGGAAATTAATTAAAGTTAAAAAGTAAATAAATTTCACAATTGTTATGTTTTTAAACCAACCAAAACTTCAGCGACCTTTTACCCTAGTATAATAAAAATGACGTAACAGCGTCGACGGAGGACAACAAGCAACTAACGCAACGAAGCGGTAAAAGCTTAATAGCTTTACATGGCCATCACACGTGATTTACGACGACCAAACCGTAAAAACACAAACAAAACTCGAAAGTGCCGACCGAGAGCCTTATTAAAAAAAACAGTTATAGTGATAGTAGCACATATAGATGCTTGCGAGATGTACATGTAATAGAAGCTGAAAGAGTCGTTGCGCCTTGTACCGCGCCGATGCCGCCACCGCTATTCATACCGTTGCAGCGTGGTACCATCCCCTTCTATTTCTCACACGACACGTCCACCACCTCCACTAACGCAGCGAGTAAAAGTCCTAAAAGTAAAGGCACTATCCCTTACTATTTCAACGTAATTAAAAAAAACAAGAATAACACAAATTCCAAAACGTTTTTTCGATACTAATAGCAAATCATTTGTAAGAGTTCTACATCAAAACATTGCCGGTCTTAATAGTAAAATAGATAAGCTTGAAATCGCACTAACAGATTTAAATGAACAGAATAAATTACCCGATTGTCTATGTTTTACAGAATCTTATATCAAAGAGGGAAATCAGTGCACTGTTAAGGTAAGAGACTACGAATTAGGGTCGAGCTATTGTAGGGATAAATCAAGAGGTGGTTCGTGCATATATATTAGGAAAGGTATACAATTTAAAGAGATAGGTTTTATAAAGGATTATGCTTGTCGCGGTATCTTTGAATGCTGCGGTATTGAAATCACAAAACTGAATTTGCTTGTGGTTTGTGTTTATAGGAGAGGCAAATCGAATGTTGCCACATTTTTTGAATATTTGGAGACTCTTTTATTTAAATTGCTGTACAAAAGTAAAAAAACCTTAGTTCTATTAGGTGACATAAATATAAATACATTGGTACAAAGTAATGTGGTTTCAAACTTAATTAACTTGTTAGAAAACTATAGACTGAATCTGCGCATAAATGAACCAACAAGATTAAAGGCATGTATTGACCATATTATAAGTAACTCTAGAGATGGTGTCAGTGAAACATTAAAACTTGGTCTCTCTGACCATGACACTGCTCAAATGATTAGTTTACCGTGTAAAAAGACTATACTCCCAGTTACTGTTTATTATATAATAAAACGAGAATTTAGTTCAGAAAATACAAATAAATTCCTAAATTGCTTGAAATGTTTAAGTTTTAATTACGTATATACTACCTCGGACTTGAATGACGCTTTTAACAATTTTCACGAAGACTTTTGTCTGTTCTATAATTTATGTTTTCCTAAACTAAGGTACAGAGTGACACAAAAGCGTCGAGACCTTAGATGGGTGACCAAAGGTCTCCGCAAGAGTTTTCAAACTAAGAGGACTCTACGTTATAATTTTTACAAACAAAAAACGAAACAATCGAAGAGATGCTATGAAAGCTATTCAAAAATTTTACGACGCTGCATTTATAAGTCACAACAAATTTCTAACCATAACTTTATTTCGAACTCTCAAAATAAATGTAAAGCGGCATGGGGAGTGATAAATGATGATACAGATAGAGACATACAAAGCAATTTTATTGATAGCATTAAAGTAGGGATTGATATATTAGAGTCACCGCAAGAGATAGCGAACGAATTCAATAGGCATCTCATTGCACAAACTAATCAAAAACAAATTTATTCTAAGAATACTAACAAAACCCGCATAAACAGTAGCATGTTTTTGAGTCCGTTAAGCTGTACAGAGGTTTATAACATTATTATGTCCCTGAATAACACGTATTCCGTAGGATATGATGAAATACGGACTGACATCTTGAAGAAATGTGTTTATCTAATTGTACCTGTACTCACACACCTTATAAATCTTTCTTTCGAAAGTGGAGTGTTTCCATGTGTGCTTAAAAAATCAATTATAAAACCACTTTTTAAAATGAAGGACAGAACTGATGTAAATAATTATAGACCTATTACATTGATCCCAATAATGTCAAAAATTTTTGAAAAAGCTATGCATAATAGACTGACTAAGTTTCTGAACAAGTTTGAAGTAATCAAAGAAGAGCAAAACGGGTTCCAAAGGGGAAAGTCTACAACTTTGGCTTCATATCATTTGGTACATAATGTAATTTTAAATTTAGACAAAAAAATGCAGACTATTGCTGTCTTTTTTGACATGTCAAAAGCTTTCGATTTCGTATCGCATCCGCTGCTTTTACAGAAACTAGATGATTATGGTATAAGAGGCCCGGCCTTAGAATGGATAAAGAGCTACTTATCACATAGAGAACAATGTGTTGAAATTTCTAATTTAAGTAAAAATTCTGAAATATGTTCCTATAGATCTACATATCAAATAAACAGATACGGAGTCCCCCAAGGTAGTGTGCTAGGGCCGTTACTGTTTTTATTATATATTAATGACCTACCTGACATTACTCAATATAAATGTACATTATTTGCAGATGATATTTCTATCATATTAACTAGTAATAAGAAAGATACAAATTTTGACATGGAAATTAATAAAACAATCAAAGCAATTATCAAATGGCTAGATGATAATAATCTTAAAGTTAATTTGACCAAAACTAATTACGTCCAATTTTTGACCCATGGATCTAAATCAATCTCTAGACAAATTATGTATGATAACACAAAATTGAACGAGTCGAATACTGTTAAGTTTTTGGGTATCACAGTAGATAAATATGTAGACTGGAAAGATCAAATAAAAAACGTCTGTACTAGGGTTAATAGATTTGTGTTTGTTCTAAATAAACTTCGAAAAACCGCATCACGAAAGACAGTGTTATTGGCATACCATGGTTATGTAAGCTCTGTGCTACGGTATGGCCTGCTTCTCTGGGGTAATTCGACAGATAAAGATAAAGCGTTCTTATCACAAAAAAAGTGCATACGTGCGATGGTAGGTATTCGTCCATACGAGTCCTGCAAACCTTTTTTTAAAGATTTAGGAATCTTGACGCTGACTTGCATGTACATTTTTGAAATAGCGGTATTTGTTCGTCATCATTCTGGTCTGTTTACCACGGCTAAAGATTTGTTTCCACGTAATACAAGAAATGGACAGAGGCTTGTTTTCGCCCACCATCCGAGATTGACACTGTTCCATAAGAATTGCTATGCCATGTGTATCACTGTATATAATAAACTACCGACATCGCTAAAAGAGTTTCCTTATCCATTGTTCCGGAAAAAACTTAAGACTTGGTTATTAGAAAAAAATTATTATAGCTTAAAAGAATTTTTAAATGACCCTTAAATGTAAATAATATTTCATAATTGTATTTCATATTGACATATATTGTAATGTATCTAATTTGACATTGTTTTTTTTATTTATAATATTTAATTTAAGTAATTTTTGACGACCACATTCACATGCCGAGTCACGGCAAAATAGGAGAACTAAATCTGTAAAATACCTATCTATAACATCAATGTAAACCCTATTTTTAGTGAATAAATTTCATTTCATTTCATTTCGAAAAACCCCAGTGACGGCATGACCTGTGCAGTCGTGCATAAATAATGTGTTCTACTTTAACTTACAATAGAATTTAAAATCCAGATTTTTTACATTAACATCCATTGTGCCTTGGAAAGGATAAGGTTGTATTCCAGCTCTTCTGAGTAATTTTTTTAACAAATGTTGTCACCTATTGTTTGATTTGTTAGTGCGAGTTTTTGCAGAAAGAATCGTATGTGTTTTTTCGAGTGTTTATGTATAAAAATAGTGGTGTTTTATTCATACAGTGGCCACACTGTAAGAGCCAGTGTGGGAAAGTGATATAATGTGGTAAACATGACTTTTCGTGTCGCTTCCAAAACTTATTTGAAGTTTGTAGTAAAGTTGCTACTATATTACTAGGATATAACTAGACTTGACCTTGACCTACTTTATGTGACTTATTTTTTTAAATTTATCTTAAAATACTATAAACTTTAAAAAAACATTGACACGGGCAAATTCACAAAGTGCGATGCCGAAAAACAAAGACTACAAAGAACTGCCAGTACTCGAATCCAAATGATCGCTAAAGTAAAATACCATAGTAAAAGTTGTTATAGAAATAATAACATATAAAAAAATGTCTGTCGTTTAATCAAACAGTATATATCTGTGATCCAGCTTCACTCGCCATGTTAACATAGCTGACACGTTAATTATTGTTCACTAGATCGCAAGTGCTAAAACAATGGGAAACTGATCCGCCGCTGTCAAAATTGGTTATCAATTACACGGTTTCTAATTTTGTGGCTAATCAATGGAACCTTTCACATAATCATATTTTGGTATGCCTCAGTGGATGCCGCATGAAGTTTTCTTTTTTTTTTAAATATGAATTAGATCTACATTTGGCCACTAACTCGCCTAATGGAAAGCCACGCTGTACCCGAGAATGGAGCACGTTGATCTAGAAGAAATCTAGTCACTCTAGCCTTAAAAACATCCAAATTGTAGTTCATAGCCAATTAAGATACAATGATGATAGATCAGTGGTTAGCGCGGTCGGTTCGCATGCCGAAGGGCGTGGGTTTAAACCCCAACAATGAGCTTGAGCTGCCGGTGAAGGAAAACATCGTGAGGAAAACATAGCGTGGTGGTAGAGTACTTTCTAGTACTCGGCTGACTAGCTACCACCCTCAAGTTGAATTCTTGTCAAAGCTTGTCTTTCTTACTGAGACAGGAATATTTAATGTACTTATCTGCGGTGTGAGCTCTGAGACAATGTTAATAAGTCATGATCTATGATGTTTATATTTGAACAGTAAGAAGAAAAAATACACACTGTTTTTTTTTTCTTTTTGGCGTTGCACTGGTCAAGTATTTTTTATATTTTCAAGTATTTTTAAATAAATCTTGTTTGGATAGATTAGTGTAAGTCACAGTTAAAGTCACACAAAGTAAGTTTGATCATGCCCTAGTAAAGTAGTGGAGACTTTAAACAAAGGGGCTTTGGAAGCAACACGAAAAGTAAGTTTCATCACTTATATCACTTTCCCACACTTACGCTCATAATTAGGTATAAATATATGGTTAAAACACCACTTCTTATACATGAAAAAACGTAAGTTTCGGAAATAATGCAGCGACACGACCTTTCAGCGTTCCCACCAAAACGCAAGTAAAGTTTATTTCAAGAAGGCTGTTTTACATATTTGATATAAATACTTTCTAAAACCGTTTTACTTTTTTTATGACTCGCCAATATGAACTTTTTAGATACGTCATGAGCGACCAATGGAGTGTATCTTCATTCTTCTTGGAGCTTGGACGTTTTGTGGTATGAACTTATCGCTTTGTGTTCTTTGTAAGCTTGGGATAATTTGCTCTTTTGACAAGTAGAGTCGAGCGTTTCTCATTTTGCGCTTTTGACATTATGCCACAGATCTTTCAGCTACTGGACTGGACTGTGCAGTGTGCACTGCGATTTCGAGGAACTAAACAATGCTAGGGATTGCTATAATTGGGGTGACCTCCTTCTGGTCAAAACAATAAAAATAAAAATAATTAACACGGAACATCAAAAAAGAAGATTAATACAATGTAACATTTCACGGCAGTGGATATAATAACATAAAAACTCCACGGTAACCTACTTATTCTACGGACCGAGCCTGCCAGCGGAAATGTCACAGTTTAAGACCACCCCGTTAAACCTTTAAGCAGCTAAGACTACAATGTACACCATAAAACTGCAGTAAAACTGTAGACCGGGAGGTAATGACAAATTTAATTACTCGTAAAATCGATGCAACGTGCTACATGTTTTGTGTAAAACTTTTTAGAACGCTTAAAAGTTTTTAGTGTGTATTTGGTGAAACATTGTAAACAGGTCACGGCTTCATGGGTACGTTCATCGCGTCGTTCCTGCTCTATCCATAACTAATACCTGTTACGGGTAATGGCATAAGACAATTTAATCGCTTTAGATAGAATCTTTATTGTGCACAACAAAAATAGAAAAATCTACAGACACAAAATAAACTCACCAGCTTGTTCCACTAATGGCGGTGTTATCGCTAAGGCGATCTCTTCCAGGCAAACAGATATGGGGAAAACAGATTACTGGCTAAAAACATGTTGGAAGATGTTGTAACACTATTAAGTCATGAAAAGTTAAACTAATATAAATAATACATATAGTACGTATATAAAAGGTTTAGGATTGACTTAGCTCCTCATTAAAAACAAACTTTTAGCCTAGCGCAAAAAATCATAAAAAATAATTTTAATTCGACTTTTATCTGTCTAATCGATGCTGCACAACAAAATATTATAAGAATTTCCTTATAATTTATCCATCTATCCCGCAAAGTCTCAAGACAAAAGTCTTGAATCAGTGCGTTCTACCTGTAATGACTTACGGAGCCGAAACGTAGACACTCACAGCGGGAATGGTCCATAAGTTCAAAGTCGCTCAGCGAGCTACGGAAAGAGCTATGCTTGCATTTCTCTGAGGGATCGTATCCGGAACGAAGTAATATAATTCGCCACAGAAATAAAGTCACAGACATAGCTCAGCGTATTAGCAAGCTGAAGTGGCAATGGGCTGGACATATCTGTCGCAGAACCGATAACCGCTAGGGTAGACGTGTTCTAGAGTGGAGACCGCGAATTGGCAAACGTAGCGTAGGACGCCCTGAGACTCGATGGAGTGACGACATACGTAGAATAGGTGGCGGTGGATGGAAGCGAAAAGCCTAAGATCGAGCTGAGTGGCGTGTCTTGGGATAGGCCTATGTCCAGCAGTGGACTTGATAAAGATGATGAGTGAACTTTAGTGAGTGAGTGAAGTAAAAGAGTGAGTTTACAACTTTAGTAATCTTCAGAGAAATCTTTATAGATACCCTTTCAACCATATGCTCCCTCGGGAAGTACAGAATGTTCCTAGTACTCTTTCAGAAGTAAATGGAATAAACTAAGATGTAAGAATACAAACCAGCATATCCCTGCCTTCTTGCATTCCCTCGCCGCTGCTTAGTAGGAATCACTCGGCTCATTTAGCGCGCTAAGCGACGTTAAGCGCCACTGGGGGGATGACTCAGCACTCCCGCCACCCCTCGGGGGCTAGGCGGTTGTCACATGGCGCGATGTGAACAGTACTACTTGGATGAATAAAGAATGTGACATGTGACGTCATATAATTTTAATTATAGTTTATAAATACAAAATTACAAATATTTTAAAAACTAAGTTTTAGTAAGTACCCTGCCACCACGTTCCTCACGTACATACCTGCTCATACATTGTTGATTGCCATGTTAGATCATTTAGTAGAATATCTGATTCAAGAGCTAGAGGACGTGGGTTCGATTCCCACCGAACACACAGTGTTCTGTATATATTAAAAGTATGTTTTTACAACAAATAAATGTTTATAAATATTATATTAGTTATCTGGTTTCCACAGTATAAGCTTTGCATAGTTCGGGGCTAGATGGCGCTATGTGAACTGTTCTAAGATATTTATTTATAATAGGAAGGATAAGAAATTATTTTAATTCAGCTGACAAAATTTGGTCCCAACAAACCAACAAACATTGCAAGTTTAAAACAAACCCTTACAAATGAAATTTTAAAATTGAAATTGAATTAGAATTATATTATTTTTCATTTTTCAATTTTATCATAAAGTATTCCTAGAAAAACCAAGACAGTAAATATAAATTAATATATGTATTAGAAACCATTCAGGGACACAATAAACCCACTCAAAAACACGTAACAAATTTCATTAAAATCGATCCAGCCGTTCAAGAGGAGTGACATACATCCGAATCAGCCCTGTTTGTATAAACTGTCCTGTGTGGGTCTCTTCTCATTATGAGAAGGGTAAGGCCATAGTCCACCACGCTGGCCAAGTACTTCTCCTAGACTTCTTCTGACATACAAGTTTCCTCACGATGCTTTCACCGATTGAAGTCAACGGCAACACGCACATAACTTAGAAATACAGTGGTGCGTGCCGTGGGATTCGAACCCAGGACCTCCAGATTGGAAGCCAGACGGTCTCCCAACTAGGCTGCGAAAACTTCAACATAATATAAAATAACTATATCAAGAAGATGTACCTTTGGTATAAATTTATTCGATATTTTTCAAATGATTTCAGGTCCAGTGTCTTATCTTGCTTGTGAAGCGTATGGTTAATAATGTAAGTGAGAGGATGAGTTGGATTTTTAACGTTGTTTGGTGTAATTTTTGCGGGTTTATGAAAGCAATAGCGCTGCTTTATGCTAAACATAAAAGTAACAAAATTGAAACAACGTAAGTAAAGAATATGATATCGTTATATAAAGGAAAAGGTAAAAGTTTTCATTATGGTAGGAGTTTTTGTTGGACTAGGCATGCGTTTGACTATAATTATATATGGCCGAAGATAGAGCACGCTTGCCTAGGAAACACCTATTCACGTTGTTCTTGAACAACCCCGGGTTGTACTTAGTTGGAAACACAGACGCTGGCAACGAGTTCCACACATCAGCAGTTCTTACAAGGAAAGTGGTCTAAAAACGCTATGTGCGCTTAAAGGGAATTTCCACTGTAAGAGGATGTCTTTTGGTCGTGTTGTTTTAAAACGGCTATAGCAAGATTAGGTCATGTAGTTCTTAGGTGCACTCACCGTAGCGTATACGATAAAAAAAACCGCATAATTTATAATACTTGGCTAGCTACCCACCACCCTCAAGTTAAAAATCTGCTGCCAAGTACCTAATGGTGTGTTCCGGCAGCCACCTTTAAGAGCCAGTTCCATTTCAGGCTAGGTGTGTTTACCATCTTCGATGCTGTGGTCAAATAACTAGTTAATTATTTAAAAAAAGGCTCTACGACTATTTCAAAACTACTTAAAGCGAATTTCGTGTCAATGGAAAAAGTTTTTGAAAATAAATAAATTCTTGTGACAGATACATTGTAACGATAAACAAGGTCTTGAAAAATAAATCCATCGCAGGATATTCACCGAAGTCTACGATAGAGCACGCTTGCTTAAGAAAACCGATTCACTTGCGAATTGAAGAAAATCATATTATATCTCGGGAAACATCCACTCGGGCAGTGATACGGGCTTATTGGTTCACAGAAAAAAAAGTGAAATCAAACTATTTAATTTTTTCAAGGTATATCAAAAAGAGAAGTTTAGATCAAAAACATTTCATCTGAAAACAGAATCTGTTATTGGCCTTATGTTAAGTTTGTGAAGTAGAAATGTTATCTTTGTAAGGGCTGTAGATTAAATTAACTAAATAAATAAAAACAAATGTTGATCCAAACTGAGCTAAACAGAAGTTTGTCTACAAATTTCATCAAAATTTATGACTCCGTTTTCGAGTCCTTGTCCAACATTCATACATACGTTGCTTTTTATGTAGGTATATATTAGGTATATAGTATATATTACATCGATATCGTTAAAACGTATAGATTAAACATACTTTATTACAGACTGTATTTTCATACAAACATCATTAACACTAATAGCTGTAACACAATAGGCCACTGACTTCTATATTACAGAATATAGATAAATGTCAGTATACTTACTACCTAAAATCAACAGCTATACATTTACGTATATATATTCAAATAACCTAGCAACCTTACGTAACCTAAGGCCTCGCATATTACACGAGTGAGAGACAGTTTGACACCTGATATCATTGAATGAAGCCAAAGATATTTTCTAGTGAGATGGTTCTAATATAGAACGGTGGCTATATTCCCAGATATTTGAACTATTGAGGTAAATTCTATTCGTTTGATTTAAATGTGGATCTAACAGTTTATTCGAACCAAAAGGGCATTGGAGATATTAAAAAAATATATATTTTTTTTTTTTTTTTTTTTTTTTTTAACATTACTCTCCACAGACACTGGGGTCCGTGACCTTTGACAACTTTGAAAAACTATTTTATTTTTTATTTTTTTACAATATGGGAAGAGGAATATTAGTCAAACTAATCTTAATCTAGGGTTTAATCTAGGGATAAAATGTTAGATTGTGTGTATACCGCGAGCAGACCAGCGACCCGCAAGCAGCACCCGATCACGAGTATGACGCATGTGCCAGCCATCGCCCTCCTCAACCATATCTGAGGGAAGAGAGCGACCCGACACACGACGCCGCCGCAAGAAGGAGCCTTCGATGGTGAGCATGAATGCTCGAGGAATACACACAGTCCTCATTTTACATTTAATAATTACATTAACAAATATATATTAATTACAGATTAACAATTTACATTTGAATTTAAATCGCCTCCTCTCGGCCCAGGGCCCTCATCACCGCCACGTTTCGGTCTTTAATGGCCATCTGCAGGTTGTACTCTTTGATGGTCTTCGGCGACGCAGCCGACGCTCGACGCACAAACCGACTGATAGCATCGTCTTCAATATCGTCGGCGTAGTAGACGAAGGTCCCGGTGTGCCGTGATACTGCAACGACTGCGTGCGACACGCTCTCGTGCAGCTTCATCCTTGGCTTGGTCTTTATGGCGATTACCGACTCGTACGTTAGCCCCTGAGCTTCATGAATGGTAAGAGTGCGCGACCCCGTGCCTCCCCCATAACCTTGGCTGATGAGGGTTTCCTTTTCTTCCTGCGTGTGCACTAAGAAAAGAGTGTTGGGGAGGGTGCTGGGTATTTGCACTCCCTTGTACCGTTTTTGCTCAAGAGACTTAATACGGGGAGCTGAGGAATATATACCGGAGTATATTTCCCTCAGCGCATACGCAACATCCATTGGGTTCCTGTGTGTGCAAAGCAACTCCTGACTGATGTTTGTAACCAGGTTTGGGCGATGGTACCTCATTTCGAAGATGTTTTCTCTGTCGATATAAGGTAGCTGATTGACGTCTCCAATAAGGACAAGCTCGCTAGCACCAGACAGCCGTGCAACCATTACTATAGATCCGAAATGGTTCATAAGAGCTTCATCCACCAAAAGGCGGCTGAAGCTATTTTTTCCGAAACCATTTACGAGGGAGGAAGCCATGGTTCGCACTCTGGTTTTTACCAGGTCTCCTATGCGGTGCGATAGTTTCTCCCTTAGATCTTTTGCTGCTTCCGTTGTTGTGGTGATGATAGCGTCCCTGTCGACATCGAAGTGTCTGATCACCCATGTTGTCTTGCCACATCCTGGAACTCCGTTGACCCATTGCATCTTTGGCACCACCCAGTTGTTCCAGTTTGCTTCGACATCTGAGGTCCCTTTGATAGTTTTAGCCATCTCAAGGATCTTGTCATCCAGCATTATCTTGGTGCACTTGGCGGTGACTACAATTGGGTCATTCGATGGTATCGCGTATTTTGGTCTTCCTGTCCGCTCCGTCTCGGCCTCGTTCAGTGCCACAAAGCCATTTTCTGCGCTATAAGCTGCCATATATTGTCCTTTCATTGTTCCCCTGATGACTTGGGAAGTGACGTTGTTGTATATGGCTGCTTCCGCCTCCTCAAGTCCCTCTTTTAGTAGACTTTCACTTCCTAGCCTAAAGGACTGCAAGATACTATGGCAGTTCCTGAGATTGACTTGTCTTGTCGCTCTCAATGTGGCTAGGAATTCGAGGAAGGCGTTTTTCGCGTGGTCTTGTGGCCCCGAGGCTAAGATGTATCGGGGTGGATCGACCTGTCCCATGTCGGCTCTCGTCCGTGCTGTCTGAGGTTGTGACGCTACTCTCGGAGCCACTACTGTTGGAGGACGTGGTGATGTGGGCTTGATTCGGAACAAGCTCTGCGCCGCAGCGCCAAAAGCTGTTACAAAAGCTGCTATGTGGCCATCTCTTCCGTTTCGGCAACCACTTGGATAAGCTGCGGCTTTCTCGGCGGCTGCTTTTTGTTGCGCCCTTTCAGAGCCGGATTGATTGGTCGAACTCGGAACGGGGTGTCCCCAGCTGTCTGTTGCACTTATACGGTCGTGTGTAGGAGCCTTGAGAAAACTTAAGTTTTCTCCCCTGTCTTCATACACGACAACCTCATGGTATTCAGAGGCCTTGGTGCAACCCAGCCGGTCTGCGACTTCCGCTTTCGAGAACTCCACCATCATTGCATCCACGCTTACTACCCGGGGCGTGCTGTTCACTTCCCCGCTCAGACACTCAAGCAGCGAGCTAGCTTGCGCAAAAGGTGACTGTGCCGCCCACTCGAATAGTGCAACCGTTTTGTTTTTCGATCGCACTACTCGGAATTGGTGGCCGTCTACTTCGCACACTGGCATAGTGTCGTAGAATTTCCGCTTCATGGTCACTTTAGCGGTATTCCCGTTGAGCAGACAAGCCAGTCCAGGCGATAGGCGAACGCGTTTCCGGCTCCGGGCAAGACAAAAGCTTATTCCGAATCTTTCTTTGTTGCTGTCCATGAAGAGAGCCACACCGCGAATTCTGATTCCCGGCACTCCACTTTCTGCATTTTCCAAAAGTTGGTGAATGGGTATGCTTTTTGGTGAAGTTTCTCTGCCGGGGGTCACACTCTGCATGACGTCGATGGACTGTGTGTGTGCTGAAGAGGAGAGGATTTGAAGTGGGGGGATGGTTGGGAGTGGGGGGATATTTTGAAGTGGAGATATGGCTGGGATTGGGGAGATGGTTTGGAGAGGGGGGAGGGTGGAATTTCTTCTAGCTGCTATGCGGAAGGACCTCTCTACGAAAGATAGAAAGTGTGGTCTACTAACTGGATCTGCTAGAATGTTGTGAAGATCCGAGATCACAAGCTTTCTATCTATTTGTGTTTCGAGGTCCTGTCGTGCGGCCATAAATCTGGGACAATCGATAAGCACATGCCAGACCGTCTCGGGCACATCAGGGTCGCACTCGCAACCAGGACTGTTCTTGATCTTGAATCTGTACAGGTATTCGGCAATATATATATTAAAGGGTTAGTTCTGAAAACCAGCACTACTGAGAAATCGGCAGTACTAATGCTGAAATATTAGTTTAAAAAAAGTAAGTGTAACGAGACGAACTAGACGCTCTCCTGATGGTAAGAGATAAAGCCTGACCATGACTGTTGGAGTGCTACACAGAACTTTGAGTAACAAAACAAAATACAGGGCATCGCCGCTTTAGCGCTCATTACTTTGAGACATTAGATGGCCCCCAAATAGCAAACTAGCATGGCACCTGTTTCTAACAGATGCATTTTAGACAAAAATACTGTTACATAATCTGTTTCGCTATCGAATTTCACAGGATCACTCGCTGAGCTAATCTGAAGATTGTCTGAAAATTTCATTAAAATGGGTCACGCCGATTTGGAGTCCATACATCGATGTTTATATAGATTACATCGAAATAGTTAGAGCCGTTTATGAGATCTCTATTAAACATATACATTTATATTTAAACTAGCTGTAACCCGCAAATTCGACTGCATGGAGATCGACAAAAAAAAATCAGTTCACATAATTAAGGACAATTTAATAATTCTGTATTCGCAACGAAATACCCATGCTAACCTTAATCTTATTCTTTTTCTATGCGAATCGAAGCTTTGTGTTCTTAAAATATTTTTTATATTGCCAATAAATTCTCTTTATTCATAATGTTTAGTAAAAGATTTTCTTGAGTTAAAACAACTACGCTTGTAGCATCCCTTATAGAACTTTTTCGAAAGAAAGCTTGACTATCCGAAAGAAAAGTTAAATCTACGCACAACAGAAGCTTATAACTTTCATTAAAATTTCATATACTTTTTAAAGGCAAGATCTAATCTGGACTTTATTTTGTTACTCAAAGTTCTGTGTATTGCTGCAATGGTCATGGAATTGTGTTATCTTTTACCATCAAGAGAACGTCTCGTAAGTCTCATTACTTTGACATATGTAAAAAAATCTCACCTCGTTACTTTCTAATATCTCTATCTCTATATATAAATATATATAACTCAAAGGTGACTGACTGACTGACTGACTGACTGACATAGTGATCTATCAACGCACAGCCCAAACCACAGGACGGATCGGGCTGAAATTTGACATGCAGGTAGATATTATGACGTAGGCATCCGCTAAGAAAGGATTTTGATTAATTCTACCCCCAAGAGGATAAAATAGGGGATGAAAGTTTGTATGAAACTTTGTCAATTTTTAACCGATCGGGCTGAGACTTTGCATGCATAAAGCTACTATGACGTAGGCATCCCCTAAGAAAGGATTTTGAGATGCAGGCTATAAAAGATTAGTAACTTTTCGTCATCATCATCCATCACCATGCGGGTAAAACCGCGGGGCGCAGCTAGTTACAAATATGTGAGTTTGTGTATGCGTGTATAATTGTTATTGCAAAAGCTTGTACCCTGAATTATAATAAAAAGCTCCGTTTATCCCGAAAACAGCAGGACGTAACTAGTTCATACTGTTGTTCAATATTTATAGTACTTAGGTATCTAAAATTCAGTAAACACAAGAGGTAAATTTCATTATTAAAGATTATACCTAACATGAAATAGTTCTAATACGAAAATAGAACAATGAAATGAAACCTCGTAACCAACCCTATTAGATCACAGGAGATTAATCTATCAACAGGTGCTCCGATCCCAAACAAGAATTACAACCGAAAAGTACCAAATGTATCGAGACCCGGCGAAATTCTCATCTAGGCGAGACAAGAGAAGTAAATCGACAAATTATAGGAAATTGACAGCCCGAGGCGATGGGCTGACCCTTTCCAAATATGGTGCTGGGTGATTGGATCAATGTTGTAAAGTTTTTTGTAGCGATGAAAGCTCAGTGGTTAGCGCGGTCGTTTCGTATGGGTTCAAACCCTAATAATGAGCTTGAGCTGCCGGTGAAGGAAAACATAACACAAAAAAAAAAAAAACAACAATGAATAATGGATAAAAGTCGTTGTGAACATTGGTCTGGCACGAGCACAATTCATTTGAAAAATTTAACTGAGAAGTAATTTACATTTCATTAACTTTATTAATTGTCTGCATACATTTCAAGAGTTCATTACTGCTGCACAAATTTAACAAAGATTTTCTTTAATCAGGCATTGTTCGTTTAGTTTTATATACAGTATAATGAATATAAGCGGCAACGACACGCCCCTTTCACACTCAGACAAAAACTACCAGCAAGAAAAGTTACTATAAATCAATAAACTACCCAGAAAGGTCATCTCTCCGTCCAAGTTATCCAAGTGTATGTCTCGAGATTCCTATTCAGGGCTCGAGCCCGAGCTATTCCTAGGACGTTACTCCGGGACTTGAAGTACCGAGGTTACGGCATACTTCAATGGTTTGTAATTGAGGCCTTTCAATAAGTTTGACGGCATCCGTATATTAATGCTACTCCGTAATCTGAAACGTTTATCTTCAATCTCAGACGGTCGGAACGCTTTAGGCGAAGTTTCTGGAGAATCTCGTAATTTATTGCCCAAATTTATGAAATAGAGTCGTGTTTTAAATGTAAATCACAGCATTGTTCTGTACCGGCCGCTTCCAGTAAAGAGGGCTATTCTGTGTTTATTTTATTACTTGGATTAATTCGTTGTTTTTTTTTTTGTTGTTTCGTTTTATAGATAATTTAGTATATTTATTTACTACATTTCACACCATCCTCACAGGATTTCCATAATGCGATGTTGTAAGTCAAGATATATAATATTATTATATAATTAAAATGTCACATATACAATACCAATTCAATTCATAACTCAAAACAATAAAATTCATAAATTAATTCAGTAAATACAATGCGATAAATTATTAAATAAATACCAATAAATTCAATAATGTAAGTTATTAAATAACAATAAATTATTTTAGATTATAAATTATTAAAAACGTTCGGCCTTTCTTTTTATCGAACCATGTATACTTGTAAAGTCAACATTCACCAATGTACCAGATGTTCTCGTCTTACAATGAAATAAGCAACAGTTTAAATATTTTTGACACTACACCAGGAAGAATCCAATCATTTCAGAACAATTTCCACCATTGATGTAAATATTCACGTGCATTCAGTGTTCACATCTAGAAAGTCGTGCGTAACAATTTTCGCTTTTCACAAATATCTACCGATAATATCATTATGTAACGGCCAGTTTAATAAACCAAATAAAAAATAATTCCATGACAAATTATTAAGAGTGTCGATATATTAGCGCTGTTTTATATACAAATTTCTTCGGTTCATGATAGAATTCACATAATTTACTTTCATCCATATTTATGTACCTAACATTTTAAATATTCTTGGAAATATTTTTACTTTGCCAGTTAATTACAATTATGTTTAATATTTTAAAACTACCAGATAGTAAAACTTTAAGAAAGAAAGATTCTAATATAAAGTATTGAAAAGCAATTCAAAGATTACCGAGCCAAAGAGAACGTTCAGAAATCGACGAAACGTATTTTGAAGCACTGATTTTTGAAGCAGAAAATTGGCCGGAAGCGCTGCGAGGACGACATTCCGCAGGAAACGTATGGCTAGAATTTATTTTTCTATCTGGAGAACTGTCAAAATCTCGTTTGACATTAAATGAGGGCAGTTCCGTCAAATTAGCCTAAGCCAAGCGAGCAAAAGTGTAGATATTTGGTAGATACAGTAGTGTTTATGTTTCATGAGAATGCTGACTAACAAAAAATAAATTATTAAATGAAACAATAATCCAAAAGAGATAAATTGTATTTGATAACCATAATGTTTTAATTTTTTATTTATTTTTTCAATTGTCTATTTAATTTTATCAACTCACTTTTAGATTAACACACTCCCACAATTGAGATAAATCTTATGACACCTTTTATGTGGAAATCCAACAAACGGCTTACGCTATAGAGCGTGCCAAATAATTGGACACACATAATTAAAAAACATTACTAGATAGCAATGTTTTTTAAATAAACGTATGACGTTACGATAAAAGTTCTTCAGGTGTGCTAATTTAACAAGGATGGCTTGCTTTATTTTTTATAATTAATTGGCAAATGGAGACAGTCATTAATGCCTAATCTTTCCATGTACTTCGTTGTTGCAATTTATGCCTAACATCTTTAGTTACAGTCAAAGTCCAGTCTTGGTCAACACCAGTCCGTGCCGGTCGAGTCCAGAGTGGCAACTTTACTATAATCTTCGATGGAGTTTTGACAGAAACAAGAAAAATCATGTTTCACTCGCGCTTGAAATTTGGCACTTTATGAAAAAAAACATCACTAATTTATACATAAGAACTGGAAAAAATATGTTTTGGAAAAACACACATTGGGGCAATACGTCTCTTTCTGCGTGCCCGCCAAAACTTCAAGGGCAGCTTGATGTCATCAGGGTTCTCACATCACAAATGAATGTCCATATTCAGCAGAAAATATAGTCCAAGGACATGTAGACGGAACGCTTACACAGCATTAACGTCAAACACAGAAGCGGATTGAGCTTAATTTATCAGAAGCCAAAGGTCAAGTCGAGAAGCTTAGTTTCGGCTCAGGAGATTAGTGTGGCGAGATGCAAAAGGTTACCTTATGGAAATGAAACCAGTACGTATAGGCTAAGAGCCGTACCACGACCTTAAAAACATTCGTGCAATTACCATATTTGTATAAGTAACTATCAAAAACATTGTACTGTAAATGTAAATGGAAACTGACGTGGTTTTCATACATTTTTGTTTCACTTATGCGCGGTTTATTTACGACGGATATTTTTTTTATGGTTGACATGTTAGGTGTTTTGACTACAGCTCATCTGATGTTAAGTGACTGTGTGGTCGAAGATGATAGAGCACATCTAGCCTAGAATGGAACTTAAATGAGGCTGCCGAAACACACCGTTAGGTACTTGGCGGCAGATTTTTTTACTTGACGGTGGTAGCTCGCCAGCCGAGTACTAGAAAATACCCTACCACCATGCTTTGGTTTCCTCACGATGTTTTCCTCCGGCAACTCAAGCTCATTGTTGGGGTTTGAACCCGCGCCCTTCGGCGTGTGAATCGACTGCGCTAACCACTGAGCTATCATCGCTACAAAAAATATAAGCAATGCGTTAAAATGTAAGCAATATGCTTTAAAATAGCAAGGTGTTAATGTAATAAAATTAAAATTTACTATTTTTCCGCCCTAGAAATTACTTTTAAGCGTATACACAAATACATATTATGTACAATAATAGTTAATTTTCTGATTTATTTTGTGTATAAGTTGTGAACTTAATTCAAATGTTTTTTTTTACTTATTTTTTGTTATATGCCCTTGATATGCATTTCCCTTTCCAATCCCCTTAATCCCCGAGATCGGAATTTTTTAAATTTTAACTTCTACACTATATCTTAGTAAAATTGTTAGAGTAAGAAAAAAAAGTGAATCGATTACATACCTATTTCGTATGAAGTGTAATGTGTACACATTAAAGCACATGTAAGTCCCTATGAGCTACAAACATATACAACAACCACAGAATGTTCTGCACCATTTCAGGTTGCTACACACTAGTCAGCAGACCGAAGACCTGAACGAGAGCATCTGGGTGTGACCTAATAGCGATGACAACAAATGTAGCAGTGGCTAGTCGACTAAAAAAAAACAACTCTACTCGGTATACCATAGGCCCAAATTTGTATATTTGGTGCCAACTATTAAGTAAATAAATGAGGTACAACTTTTAGGACTACAGTCCACCCAAAGGGTGATTTTTCCGCCCCGTTTGTAGGTTAGTGCGTCGATGCCTCGCAGTCTCAATTGTTCGGTCCTGTGAGCGATACCCTTTAGAACACAACGTACGTATAACATACGACGTAGTATCACGTGATCATAGCGAAGTGGTCACGTACGGAGGTCGGTCACGTCTCAGCTACGGACCGTATTCGTGATACATGTAAGGTACAATACTCCGCTACTGTTTTATGTATGTTATTGATAGACAATATTTGACACGATCATCTGTTTTCACTACGCACATAGAACAACAAATGATAAGGGTTGTATCTATTAAATACAACCTGCATATCCTTAGAAGTGACAATGGCTACGAATGCGCTAAAAGCATAAGATATTTCACATACGTACATATATAACTAGTAATAAAACTACACATCTACAGGGTTATTACTAACTAGGTAATATCGTAAGATCAACTTCTGTATAGGATATCAAACAACTTTTATTTAATGATTTTTAAACTTTAGATTCCTGAATTAGTGCTTTTTTTATAAACTGTATTACTGATAGGCGCAGGTTTCATCTCTCTGTGAAAAGGTTAAGGCCAGAGTCCACCACTCTGGTCATGTGCGGGTTGGAAGACTTAAACATATTCGAGATTTTTTTTATAACAACTCTGAGACATGTAAGTTGCCTCACGGTGTTTTCCTTCACCGTCTGAAGTTATCGGCAATACGCACATAACTTGAAAAAGATATAGGTGCAAGGATTCGAACCCAGGGCCTCCAGATTGAAAGGCAGACGGTCTCGTAACTAGACTGCCGCAACTTCAAATAAGTCAAGTATTACAAGAAAAAATTAATGGACATTCAATGATGGATGGATGGTTTTAGCACAACTTGTTATTCTGTATACAAGTTGTTTACAGACTAAGTTTACACACTAATTACAAATAACCCTGTATGTATGTACAAAATGTTACGTAAAATGTTGTACAAAATAATGCAATGCGCTTTTAGCCATATTCTGAGTAGGCATAAACTTTAGCGCGCACTATACCATCTCCTCTTTTTATATTTTTAAAGTAACAATGGGCCGCAGTCCTAATGGAAGCGGACCATCAAAGCTTGCCCGGCACCTGCTCCGCCCAGGGACGGTAGTTTTACTCTCTGATAGGCTTTTATCGACACAAGATTAAAGTGGACAAAAAGGGGTTTTGGACAAAAAGTACTCTTTCACTAGAAATGTGACAAAGGACAATGAAATTTGTATGAGCTTTCTAAAATTGAAAGATTCGTAAGTGCATGTATAATTTTGAAGTAATATGTATTTTAATATAAAATAATGATTCACATGTTTCAGTTTTGGAAAAATAAAATTTAAATTCTTGATCAAATACAAATCCTATCTACCACCAAGCATAGCACATCACTCTCATAGAAAGACCAACTTGTAACACCGGCTCGTCAAGTCGGAGAGGTTGGTATACATTCTGGGGCCTGCGGTCTACAACCGCGTACCCGCTGTCCGGGATGCACCTTCCAAGCACGCGAGTGCTTCAGAACCAAATTAAAATCTTGCTAGAGACCATGTTTTATGACATTGACGAATATTTCAAATTAAAAGATTATTAAATTACTAGTAAGTAATTATGTTTTTTTTTGACATTTTATTATATGGACAATATTTTTTATATTGGCATATTTTTATATTGACAATATTATTATATTGAAATGTTTGTATACTTTGACATTTAGTTTTTATTTCATTGACATGTAATCAGTGTTCTAAAACTCTTAAATTATAAAATGTAATGATATTACGGAATTGACTTGTAACATTGGTGTTATCAATAAAATATTTGTATTTGTATTTATATCTGATCTCCTTAGCATAGGTCATCTAGGTTGGTACCACCGCAGCGCAATACATTCTGCTGCGAAGCAGTAGTGTGTAAACATTACTGTGTTCCGGTTTGAATGGTACTGCAGGTAGCAAAACTACAGGCTTGTTGAGACTAACCATCGAAAGTCTCAAAGTAATGTGCGCCAAAGCAGCTATGCCCTGGACTTTGCTTAGCTACTCAAAGTTCTATGTATTGCCGCAATGGTCATGGACATCCGTTATCTCTTACCATCAGTAGAGCATGACGTTCATCTCTCATTACTTTCAGATAAAAAAATGTTTAGCAAAAAAAACACCCCTTTTGTATAATTTTCCTCGTATATTGGCC
Source organism: Biston stratarius (assembly GCA_950106695.1). Taxonomy (NCBI): domain Eukaryota; kingdom Metazoa; phylum Arthropoda; class Insecta; order Lepidoptera; family Geometridae; genus Biston; species Biston stratarius. Next base: position 11,345,181 of record OX467116.1, read on the forward strand.
ACTTCGTAAAAATAAAGATAAGATCAAGTAGAAAATAAAAAGGTCTTCTACAGAATTACAGACCTTTCTTCCAAGTGTACACTATCCTAGACAATTCTATTAATCTTTCTTTCACAGTACGCGGGGGATTTTGCCAGATGGCTGCTTTCTATCTCTCGCTTGAGTACTCACCTGCTTCAGTGAGACCTTATTTACAGCGATAGAAACTCGGGCTTGGATAGAGATATCAGCACTCAACGGTGTCATTGTCCTTTTCCTAGTCGCTATATTTTATGTCTCAAGTCGCGAATAGAGTCAAACTATCTTTACTTATCTTTTTTATTGTAAGAAGTAATACAACGAACGAGAGATTCCCCAGATAGCAAAAAATCATGAATATTCTAACGGCTATCGAAATTTGAAGTTTTTTTTTTGTAATCTAATCTAATACCTTTAAAGAGCAATTCTTGTAAATATGTACATATATAATCTGTATCTCGGAAACGGCTCCAACGATTTTCATGAAATTTAGTATACAGGGATTTCGGGGTGATAAATCAATATAGTTAGCTAGATTTCATTTTTAGAAAACGAAAAAAAACGAGCAATGCTCTGTCATCCAGGTACTATAAATATAATGAGACGAATGAGATGCTCTCCTGATGGTAAGAGATAGAGTCCATGACCACTGCAGCGATACACAGAACTTGAGTAACAAAACAAAGTCCGTGGTATCGCGGCCTCGGCGCTCATTACTTTGACACTTTCGATGGTTACTCTCAACAGTCCTGTAATTTTGCTAGCTGCGATTCTCTTCAATCCGGAACACAGTTATGTTTACACACTACTGCTTGGCGGTTGAGTATCTAGTAGTTCGACTTGACGAGCCGATGCGACGGCGTTACTAGTAGGTCTTTCTTTTTATTACTGCGAAGATCCAACGTGCTGTGGATGCCCCGGCGTTGAAATTGATCTAAGTTTGTGTTTCATCTATATATCACAAAAATAGGCTAACTTTTCAAACTGCTTCTTATCAATATCTATTTATTTTATATCAACGTAGTTCACCGGCAATACTTTACTTATATTACATAAGTTATTTCAATTATCAGTTACGTAAGTATCTACTAAGTTTAATAACACATCACTTTTATAGATACTTTAACGGATCGTCCTAATCCAGTAACTTAACGAAACTTATTGCCTAGTAAGCAATAAAACAAACTTAAGTTTATGTCTAGTTCCACAAATTTATTACCTCGCGCCGTGGAAAGTTCAGCAGAGGCACTGATATAGTAGGTTTACCTGAAACAAAGCAAGGGAACCGTGTAGGAAAATAAATTACGCAAGGATTTACTAAGCATTCACCTAATAGGCTGTTCGCGAAAATCATTAGTAATTACCCAGGAGACCATTACAAGTAATTTGAGTAAATAATTCAAGGCGAAAATTAAGCATTGCTTATTACTTGGTAATTTGGGGGCTTAATCCTGCTTAACACCAGGCAGGGCGTGGTCAAACACAAACTTATGTAGTATAAAAAAAATACTTCGGCAAAATTGTTCCTACGTTAATCTTACTATTTCGTTCTTGACTTTTCAACGTTGGACAGAGTGAAACTTTTCTCAATACTTAACAACTTTCACTTAGAAAGTATCACTTCAGTGCTTCAGAAACTATATATTTTTATTTGAAACTACTCAAGTTATAAAGTCTGACAGATAAATTTATTATTTATAGATATATAGCTGATAGTTTTTACCAAGAGAGGTGTGTTAATCTCTTAATTAAACTTGTTAGCTTAATTAAAAAAATTGTAAAACACGAATGCCAACTTTAAAATATTTTACCATGAAAACTGACGTGGTTTTGACACATTTTTGTATTACTTATGGGGGATTACACACGTTTAATTATGTTGGGTACTCCGACTATAGTTTTGACTTCATCTGGTGGCCTTCTTCATGGAGACAAAGCTGAGTACAACACGCGCGCTGCCGCGAAACTATAGTCGGAGTATCCGATATAATTAAACGTGAAAAACAGCATAAATAATTTTGTTTTTCAAAAATTTACAGTCACTGCCCTTTGGGGTGATGTAAGGATTCTAAAGATACCTCATATATCCAAATCTATTCAAGTATTTAAAAGTTATGGTGGAATAAAGAAACTTACATACATGAATACTGTTCCTTTTTTCGGAGAGTCGTATAAAAAGCAACGCGACCGCGGTTTTTTCCTTCTTCAATATAAGTTTCTATGTTAGAGCGAAAATTTTATTATGATTGTGGTAGACTCCAGCCCAGTTGAATATTTTATCAGTAAGTTTAATGATATATGAAAGTTATAGTACATTACTCATGGAATATGTATGTACGCGAACCAAGCCAAACTATAAAATGAAACAAAAACATTCTGAAGCCTATTTTAAATTTAGTACGGTTTTCACTGCTGTTTACCATATTCAACTGTTTAAAACCTTGCCAGACGAAGGTTTTGAAGTTAAATTTGACCTAACGATTGATTTTGGTTTAGACCAAACAAATCAGGAATAAATCAGTTTCTTTTAAACAACCGTGCTGCATCGCAATCGAAATCCTAGTTACTAATGAAAAATATAAATATACAAAACATAAAGATTGATAGTTTTACGTCCTGAAATGTATTTTTCTGGTCGACCCGTAGGCCTTGTCTTAAATGTCCTTTATGGCTGACATATTTAAGGACGGTAACGTAACGCGGTAAGAAGGTTGCGCGACCGGGTCGTGTAAGAAGTTTAGAGAAAATTTCGAAGGTTTGAATTTTAAAACTATGTTTTAGGTTTAATAGATTGTGTGTGTTCTTAATTTGATTTTATCATTACTTCGTTTGGCTTTTCTCGGCTTTTGTTATGATGTATGGAGAGAAAAGGCACTTATTTGGCCTTTTATGGCATGTTGATGGCTGATAAATTTATTCTGACAATTTGGATTTGAAGAATTGACCTTTTTAATACTACTTCCCTAAATTTAAAGCGGCTTGCTGGTAGAAATTATTTTTTACTTTATTTTTAGCTTGTTTCTATTTTTGTGTGAATCTGTCACTTAGAATGTTCTTCTCTATTATCTGTGAAAACTTTTAATTGGCCTCTATTCTCATTTATTTAAACTGTCTGTGTACTTAGCTGTAAGTTTTTCTCTTATAATAATAATAAAAAATCAAATACATCTCTGTATTTGAACATAAAAATGTTGAATGTTTTTGTCTGCATGTTTTTATAATATATTCTCAAATGATAAAATTTAAATATTTATATTTTATTTTGCGACTCTCATACTTACTCACTTTATTTTATTATTTTATGTTGAATTTTGACTTTGATTGTAATTAATGTTATTCGTGTGATTTTAATTTGGTGTGTTTTGTTTTGTTGTAATTTTGACATTTTTATTTATTGTAATGAACTACTAGTAGATTAAGTAGAAGATAAAAACCATGTCTGTAAACCTTTCAGGGTAGAAGTTAGAGGATTATTTTAATAATGATAAATATTTATTTTATTATATTTTTTAGTATTTGTTGTTATAGCGTGAACAGAAATACATCATCTGTGAAAATTTCATCACGGTACATGAGATACAGCCTGGTGAGAGACGGACAGCGGAGTCTTAGTAAAAGGATCCAGTTTTAACCTTTGGGTACGGAACCCTAAAAAGAGCAAAGGTTTTATTTTAATTTCTTGAGTCAATTGGTGGAGAGTGTTGTCTCACGGGGACTGTGAATTTTTTATCAGAGCTGAAATGCTGAAAGCCACGGTTCGTTTGTTTGAACTGTACAGGCTAAGGAAAATACACTGTAGAAGGAAACGCGGCTAAAAAAATCTGGTTGATAAAATGCGAAACGTTGTAAGCTTTTATATTACGAATACTGAGTGTGTTTTTTGCACAGTTTGAAGAGTCGGTTACCCACGCGGATATGATGATGCCACCAAGATGCTTTTTTTATACCTGACAGGCTAGGTGTTTGACCACAACTCACCTGATTAGGTGACGGTGTGGTCGAAGATGGTAAAGTTGTTTTTATCGTCGCCGCTCATGGAAACCGCACCGGTGTGGGCAGGCTTTAAACTAACGGCATTATTGTAGCGATGATAGCTCAGTGGTTAGCGCGGTCGGTTCGCATGCCGAAGGGCGTGGGTTCAAACCCCAACAATGAGCTTGAGCTGCCGGTGAAGGAAAACATCGCGAGGAAACCATAGCGTGGTGGTAGGGTACTTTCTAGTACTCGGCTGGCTAGCTACCACTCACTACCCTCAAGTTGAAATCTGCCGCCAAGCATCTAAAGGTGTGTTCCGGCAGCCTCACTTGAGAGCCAGTTGTATTCCAGGCTAGGTGTGCTTTACCATCTTCGACCACACCGTCACATAATTTCAGGTAAGCTGTGGTCAAACAAAAAAAAACATTACAGCGATGTTGCCAACAACAAGCAGCTTACCTGAAAGAAGAAGTTTTGTACGCTGCAGAATTACATAATTTAAGATAAAGCTGTCTAGACCTTCTAAATGGCTCGCTGTTGCGAGATACTGCCTTATCTTGCTGAATTATTAAGCGTGGTGGCAGTGTAAAATGAAGATATAAAAGACTTAAACTACTTTAGTATATAATTTCTACTCTAGTCTTGTCTAGAATAGCTTCTTTTGCATATGTGAATAGGTATTTCCTAGGCAAGCGTGCTCCATCTTCGGCCACATCATCACTTTCCATCAGATGAGATCGTGGCCAAAAGCATGCCTAGATCGTTGTAAAAAAAAAAAATCCTTTTTCGTATGGAGAAATATAAGGATCTCCTGATAACGTCTCCTACGGTGGTGGCTATGGTGATGACCGTAATTTTAGCCGGAACCGCGGGGTGTGATTTTGTGGAGCGGACCTTTTCACTGTCCGCATACAGGTAACTACTATATACAACCGCTGTCTGCGTCCGTTTGGGGCAGGTTTTACTTCTCTAACAGTTATTAAATCACCAAGCAGTGCTAACACAGTCCTGTCCTGTAACTTATAACTCAAAATTGAGATGAAGTTTAACATAAAATAAAAATAAACATTCGTTTAAACAAGAAAACTACTTAAATAGAGCAATGACGACGAGTTGAACAACAGGGAATCTTGTTAATCGCACATCTAGCTTAAAATTTACACTAGCTTTTCATTTCAGTAAGGTTAACAACGTCTTGAACAGAAAACCTGTCTTACAATACACTATTGTCGAAATATTCCTAATGTTGGTGTAATAGGTAGCTAATTGAGCATAAATAATACCAGTAGAATTCAAAAGTTCCTTTATGATTTTTCCTTTACATACAGCTCAAGATTGTTCTTGAAATTGCCTGGGCAGCGTACGGACCAAACGAAATAAACTTAAAACTGAAAAAAAAACTCGTGCATTGTTTACAAACCTGACTTAGAATTGTTGTTATTTCCCGAGCTCTGGCTGAAGAGGGAAGCGCCGGTAAGCCGGGCGCGACGCAGAATCCACCACATTTTCTCTGTTCCAACTCAACTACCGCCAAAAAAACTCCCAATAATAACCTCAGAAATGATTGTCCTAAAACTAAAGTTAAGTTAATGTTCAGAATAGTCAAATGCTAAAAATTTTGTATTTATAGACAGAGAGTCTTAGTCAAGGATTACTTTTCAGCATTCAAACATACAATTCATTCACTAATTTAGTGTTAAAAAAATTCAGTGATAATCGAAGTCGTACGCGTGTCGAGGGAGGTATCGAAGGCGACACGTCCACTCTGGGCGACGGTAACTCCTGTACTGAGGTTCGGTCAGAGAGACACCCCAGGACCTGCGCATTGGGGCGGACCAGTAAACAGGTAAAGTTGTTCGGTAATTAGGCAACTAAATACCGAATTTGCGAACTTTACGCCGTTTTTCGACTCTTAACAGATGGTTGAAGAGTTTAAAGTTGTGTAATGAAAAAATGGCGAAAGCTATAAGTTACGGCGAAAATTTATTTTAAAGACAATTTACGGCCTGAATTAGAAGTTTAATGTGCTCACAAAATTTATTAAAAGTAAAAAAAAAACTTCTTTTTTTTTTTTAAAAGGTTTTTCATGTGACCGTTATATCTTTGAAGTAAATTTATGCGTATATAAAATAACTGTTGACAGTTTTAATAGCGATGATTCTGAGATGTAATTCAGTTTAATTCGTTTCGTTTATTTCAGATAAGTATATCTAGTATTCAGATTTACAATAATACAACAAATAGAAAACGTAATACAAATAAATACAAAACGATAAAAAAACCGCGTAAGTGCGAGTCGGACTCGCGCACGATGGATTCCGTACCTTCCGTACATTATCTATAAAAACGACAACAAAATCGTGTTTGCTGTATGGGAGCCCCCTTAAATATTTATTTTATACTGTTTTTTAGTATTTGTTGTTAAAGCGGCAACAGAAATACATCATCTGTGAAAATTTCAATTCATGAGATACACCCTGGTGACAGACGGACAGACAGACAGACAGATGGACGGACAGCGGAGTCTTAGAAATAGGGTCCTGTTTTACCCTTTGGGTACGGAACCCTATAAACATGAAAAGCTATAGAAAGTCAAATAAAAAATGGCATGTCAGTGTTGTTACAATATTACCTTAATCTATACTTCGGTTTGGATCCGGAATGCCCAATATGAATTTTGGGCCAGTATTGCTTTATTGGGCAGTCCAGGTCCATCAGCTACGCAACCAGCTGCAGCTACAATGCTCATGCTTATTACTTTGAAAACCGCTGGAACTAAATACGAAGTAGTATTTACTATGGTGACGCATCAACCTGAAATATTTTTGCATTCAGCGCCATCTAGCCCCAAACTCGCCACTTGTATACTTATTTACATATACCACGTAATACTCTCTGATTTGTCTTTGTGTGTATGTTTTTTGTGGTGCCGTGGTGGTGCCGGCGTAAGAATAGTACCCCACCCTGTCTACCCATGGTTGCCGTTAGAGTCGGTTAAGGGATGTAATCCGGAAGATGGGCAGCAGCGTCTTCCTTGAACAATCACACCTAACTGCGCTCGCCAACCCGCCTGCCAAGCGTGGCGAGTATTAGCAAAACCCTTCCAGGAGGAGGCCTATGTCCAGCAGTGGACGTTCTATGGCTGATGATGTGTGTGTGTGATGTGTGTATGTTTTTTGTTTGTCTGTTGTTATAAAATTAAAGTATTATTTCTTTCTGTTTTGACTGCCCTGTTGGCTCATTCGTGGTATGTCCGCTTCAAGAGCCGTAGGGCGTCGGTTCGATTCCCACTTAGGACAAGCATTTTGTGGTATAATCAAAAATGTTTGTTCTGTATCTGGGTGTTTTGTATGTATTTACAAAAAAAAGTATTTAAGTATTCTATCAGCTATTTGACTTCCATAGTACAAGCTTTGCTTAGTTTGGGGTCAGATGACGCTGTGTGTATTCCTACGATATTTATTTATTGATTTGTTTATTTAACTTTTTTCTACTCTAGCAAGGAGCACATGTTTCTGTGTTTATGTTTATGTCATCGGCGCCAACTTCACGCGGGCGTTATAATCCTTCCGAAATATTTTTTTTGTATGATAGTGAAACCCGTTTCAAATTCTATTTGCCGAAGTTTACTAAAGAAATAAACAGGCACGCGAAATGCGATTTTGTTTATTACAAACAGGCTTGCGTTTGACCGCCAACCCGCCTGATGTAAAGTGAAGATGCGGTCTATGACGAAGTATGCTTGCATAGAAGAATACACTCGCGATTTGAAGTCATCCGGATCTATCAGGGAACACCCATTTGGGCAGTAAATTCCATTGTTTAGCGATTCGCACAGATGAAAGCGGAATCGAACCGTTTAGCTAGAGTTTTTAGAATATTTTCCATGAAGCGATGTCGCTTTTTAGAGCTCCTATCTGTCCGATAGTAGAATGGGTAGGGTGGAATTAGGTCAAGCAGATCTGAAGCACTATCCAATTTAAAAAAAAAACATTGTAGTCTAAAACTTATCTAGTTTATATTAACTTTAATTTGTTATTCAACATCAGCCAATGTAATGGTTCTATTATAACTTTTCGCATAAAACGTATAATATTATGTTATGTATCCCAGAAAAGTTTTCTGATGGAGAGATACCAAGTTTTAACAAAACAAATTCAAACACCTCTAAAGCTTAGTGGTACTTGACAATTTAATAGTTTTCAAAATACGTAATGACTTATTAAATTTTCAACAAAGTTTTTATGATATTAAAGGTCACCTTATAAAACAATAAAGTAAAACAAAGTTAAGGTTAAACTACAACAAAATATCCATGAATATCATAGAAATTACACTTGAAGATGTACCCCTTAAGTATAAGTTCACGTTTTTTTTTTAAGAAAAAAAGTCTCTGTCCAGATATTACATAAGATAAGATAAGATAATTTTATTAATAAGTAGATTTACAATCATCCTATGATATATAATAAGAGTTGCGCATCATACATATTTCGTCAAAAAAATTAAATTAATTCACAATTTCCTTCTACGAGTATAATATAATAAAAATAGTTATTAAAATAATATTATTAATGCTGTAAAGGGGCATCGTCATATGTATTGCTAGGTAGGTGTAGAACATGGGTATTAGGTGTACTTGTTGTCCAAAAATTCCTTAATTGTATATATTGTCTTGTCCAGCAGAAGAATTTTAACTTTACTATTAAACACTTTGTCACTAGCAGTTTTTAGAATTCTATCTGGGAGCTTATTATACAGTTTTTGACCCATGCACATCGGAGATTTTTTGGAGATGCACAACCTAGGATATACCTATTGGCTTCAGACTTGGGTTGCTCTTGCAATTTCTAATGCTGTTGGTCTCATTAGGTTGATACATGATTATATTTTGGCGAGCATGTTTTATGGCTTCCAAAATATATACTGCCACTGCTGTCAAAATTTGCAAGTCTTTAAAATGTTCCCGACATGATTCTTTGTACTTTCCGTTTACTAGAACTCGAATGGCCCGTTTCTGCATCTTCAAAATTCGTTCGTAGTCTGTTGAGCATCCCCACATAATTATGCCGTACGACATTATAGAATGAATGTAAGAATAGTAGACTCCTTTGAGACAGTCAGGAGTACTGATATGTTTCATTTGTTTTAGTGCATAGACTCCTTTAGCCATTTTTGTACACGTTGCATCTACATGAATCTTCCAAGTTAAAGAGGAGTCCAGCTCAAATCCTAAAAGTTTTACATGGTTAGTACTACATAAAGTGGAGGGTCCTACATCTATAGGAATGCATTCTGCGGTTGGTGATTTAGCATTAAAAAACATAATATTAGTTTTGTCCGAGTTTAGTTGAAGTCCGTTTATTTTGAACCATTGGTCTAACTTTGATAGGGTTTCCTTTATTTTTACTTTTAGCTTTTCAATAGTATCGCCTGACTTGGATATGTCATTAACAAAAACTACAAAAAGAGCATTACCAAGTGATGAGCCTTGGGGTATCCCTATCTCAACACATTGAGATTGAGACCGATGCTTTTTGCTGTCTATTTTAACCTCTACCGTTTGTTCTCTTTCTGATAAAAATGATTTAATTAGTGCCAAATTGGCGTCTTTGATTCCGTACACCATTAACTTTTTTAAAAGAGCTCATGGTTTACGGAATCAAAAGCTTTAGAAAGATCTAGAAAAATGCCGGCCACCTTTTTCTTATTTATATTATTATTATTCATAGCATCGTTATACTTGCCACTACTACTGTTAGTAAATATAATTCCTATCGATCTTAAGATCTTTTGTTTTTTACGATTGACAGAAAACAAATATTTGTTAGTGACGATAGGTCAGTGGTTAGCGCGGTCGGTTCACACATAGAAGGGCATGGGTTCAAACCCCAACAATGAGCTTGAGCTACTTCATACGGGTATATTGGTAGGGTACTTTATAGTAATCTGCTGGATAGCTACTTCAATTAAGTTGAAAACAAACTAACACTAACAACTAACAGTGTGTTCTGACAGCCTCACTTGAGAGCCACCTCCATTCCAGGCTAGGTGTGTTTACCATCTTTGACCTCACTATCACTTAACATCAAGTGAGCTGTGGTCGAACACCTAGCCCGTCGACTATAAAAAAATAGAATAATCATTTTAAGTAAATCTGTATTTTAACTACTTATAAATCAAGTAGGTTATTAAAACAGCTTAGAACGTGACTTTTCTTACCTTTTTGTTATTAACTAGAGTACTTCTTAATAATAGAATTCGTAAGCTTAAAGCGACTTTCCCTCCCAAAATACCGTTGAATTTTGTATTTTGATTAAAAACAATATCTAGTGATTCTAGAATAATACTAATAAATATTTATTTGCTAGGGTAGACCAATACCTACGTAAGCATTGCCACTTAATTCGACAATGCCACCAGCTGGGTCATTGCCGAGAATGCCGAGCAACGCTGCCATCTTATAGCTTGAGCATTATTTACAGATTATCGTTTATTTATATAAAATTCATTTGTTTCTGAGTGGTAAGTATTTAGGATAAGGCTTGTATATGTTTTGCTGTTTGCAGTTTCTGAAGGCAACTGCCAGGCAAACATAGAAAATAAAAACGGACATTTAATTATTATTTTTTAAATCTTTTTTTCATATGTATAATTTTGTGTGAATAAAGAATAAGTTTTAAGATTTTAACAGTACTTGATAAAAAGTAAAGTTTAAAATCTATAGGTTCGTATTTGAGGTTTTTTTAAAGCACTGGCAATATTAACTCTGTCATCTATCTTGTCCATCCAGAGGTTGCCTGGAAGAAACTGCTGTAAGCGATAAGACCGCCATTGTATCGCCTGTTACTAAATATTACAACTGATACATGTAATTACTAACTTTTTATTGCGTTAAGTTTTCAATATAAGTACTTATACAAAGTATATATCTACATGTTATGTATTTCGGCGAATATAATCCCACTAATATTATAAATGTGAAAGTTTGGATGGATGGATTGACTAACAAACATCCATCCAATGTTTGTTAATCAATCACGCCAGAACAGCCGAACGGATCGGGATGAAATTTTGCATGTAGTTACTTTAGGGCCTGGAATAAAACATAGGATACATTTCATCATTATCATCATCCATCACCACTCGGGGCGCAGCTAGTAATATTATAAATATGTCAGTGTTTATATTTGGATGTTTATTACTCAATCACACAAAAACGGCTGAACGGATTTGTATGAAATTTGACACACATCTAGTTTATTATTTGAAATAACATATAGAATACATGTTATATCAGAGAACTTACTAATATTATACATGTAAAAGTTTGTATGTTTGGATATATGTTACTCTATCACGCAAAAACAGATTTGGATGAAATTGTATTACCTTGATTAACATATAGGATACTTTTTATGTTAAAATGTTAGGTTACCTAAGATTAAGGTTTTTCTTTGCGAATGTTACAGATTTTTTTTCGTAAATTTGAAAACTCACTAAAGAATGTTTTTGTTAAATTCCACGCGGAGAAAGTTGCGGGCAACAGCTAGTTATCAATAAAAAAAATAAAAAAAGTTATGTGCAAAATATTCGGTTTGCGCATGAAACTACATAGGTCTCTATCGCTGTTCGGTGTTCTATTAAGACTGTGGGTCACTCCATCGATTCAATCATAATATCCACAAACTGTAATCAAGATGTTTGAAAACAGTTCTATCGTATCAGAACTCATCAATCTTATGTTGCGCGCCAGAGACGCTTCAACTTATTACCATGTTTACTCGTAACCCAATTTTGATACTGTCACACCCTCCGCCTTACTTAGACTTTGTTCCGAGATCAAACAAGATGGAAATTTGAATTTGCATCTTATTTTTGAAGAGTTTTGGAGATATAACACAAGCTATTTACCTAAATGATTTAGATCACATTTTGTATTTGATCGACATTGTTAGAAATTTACAGTATTGTTTACTCGATACCATAGCATCACATCACACACACATCATCAGCCATAAGACGTCCACAGCTGGACATAGATCTCCTCCTGGGGGGGTTTTGCTAATACTCGCCACGCTTGGCAGGCGGGTTGGCGAGCGCAGTTAGGTGTGATTGTTCAAGGAAGACGTTGCTGCCCATCTTCTGGATTACATCCCTTAACCGACTCTTACGGAAACCACGGGTAGAGAGGGTGGGGTACTATTCTTACGCCGGCACCACCACGACAATTTATAGCATGGTGGTGGTATTTTCTAGTACTCGGCTGGCTAGCTACAACCCTCAAGTTGAAAATCTTCCGCCAAGTACCTCACGGTGTGTTCCGATAGCCTCACTTGAAAGCCAGGTCTATTCCAGACTAGGTATACTTCACCATGTTGGACACACCGTCACTTAACATCAGGTGAGATGCGGTCACAACCTGGCCAGTTATTATTATTATTATCAGCCTGTACCATCCCACTACAGGGCAAAGGCCAGTTAACCATAAAAAAATATCTATATATCTCCAAGGTGAAGCACTCGTCCGTGGGCATATCTGTTTTAACCTCGCTTGTATAGAGAACCTTGAGTTTCTTTGAAGATTGCTTCATAAAGCGGAGACGAATATTCGCCTGAGTGAGTGGAGAATGGACCATTTTTTTACGAATTCCGCCCCTTTTTCCTTCTCTGAGTGAAAGCCGTCTTTGACCTTTTGTTAACACGTTCCCACGTGCAACTTATTAAATTATATTCATTCTGTGTAATTTATAACTCAAAACAAAAATACAATAGATATTTCTATCTCTCGTGTTTTATATTATTTATTCGTTCACACCAAGATTAGAACATAAATAATTCAAACATTTAAATAAAGAGCAACAATTGCCGGCCTTATCACTTACAAAGCCTAAAGAACATCGTCGCAAAGTGTTTAGTTTATCAGTTTTTTATCGAATTCATTTCGGAGAGTGTGCTTCAGAACTACATGGTCTAATTCCCCCAAGCCCATTTTACTATCGGACAGTCAGAAGATAAAAAAAGCAACATCGTTTCATGGTCGACGTTCCAAAAACTCGAACGAATCGATTTGATTCCACGGTCATTGGTGGACTGCTAGACAGTGGAATGCAGGTGTTCTCCGTTAAACATAATCTGTGTGTCTTCAAGTCGAGAGGGAATCGGTATCTTCTAGGCAAGCATGCTCTATCTTAGACCGCATCAGGTCTTAACATCAGCTGAGATGGCAATCAAATATAAGCCTATTTCTTATAAAAAAAGAGCGATCTCTTCCTGGAAAGGGGAACATTTAACACATTTGCGTGGTGGTAGGGTACTTTCTAGTACTCGGCTGGCTAGCTACCACCTCAACTTCAAGTTGAAAATCTACCGCCAAGCATCTAAAGGTGTGTTCCGGCAGCTTCACTTGAGAGCCAGTACCATTCTAGGCTAGGTGTGCTTTACCATCTTCGACCACACCGTCACTTAACATCAGGTGAGCTGCGGTCAAACAGCTAGCCTGTCAAGCAATAAAAAAAAACATTTCCACGTGCAACTTATTCAATTATATATTCATTTTTTGTAATTTTTAACTCAAAACAAAAATTAAAGTCGAAAGTCACATAAATGTCCTAGTGGGAATCAAACCCACACCCAACAGCTTGAAGCTTTTACCAAATGAGCTAACAGGGTGATCATCCTTGGCGAGAGAATTTATTCTAGTTACCTGAAAACTTTCAAACGATTTCTTTTGGTTCACGATTTCACAAATCCGCTTTAAATTAATCAGGATAATCTAAAGCGCTTTTAGAAGCGCTTTCTTGGCGCATGGTAACTGGTTTGAGATAAAATAACAATTTTGGAAGAGGACAGTTTTTTATATGACTGAACTAAGTGTGAGTACTACTTTGAGTTTTGTAGCGATGATAGTTCAGTGGTTAGCGCGGTCGCATGCCGAAGGGCGTGGGTTCAAATCCTAACAATGAGCTTGAGCTGCCGGTGAAGGAAAACATCGTGAGGAAACCATAGCGTGGTGGTAGGGTACTTTCTAGTACTCGGCTGGCTAGCTACCATTAAATATGCCGCTTAGCACCTAACAGTGTGTTCCAACAGAATCATTTTAGATTTTAGAGCCAGTTCATACTCCAGGCTTAGTGAGTTTATCATCTTCGACTACACCACCACATAACTTCAAGTGAGTTATGGTCGAACACCTAGTTTGTCACAAGTATAATAAAAGTATGAAAAGTGCTCCAACTTTTAAGATTCAATGAAAGTTTAAATTGAAATTTGCTTTTATTCTATTCAGATATTTGAAAGAGATGCAACTCATCAAATCTACTCGAACGAACATAAAACACTGTTTGCAGAAAACAGAAAACTAGTAAAAATCGGTTGGTTCGTAGAATTGTTATGTGACGTCACGTTGTAGCATGCTCTACGCTCGTAGCGCTATTCGTAGACAGTACACTCGTAGCGTACGGTAGATATAGCTACAACCACAGATAAGACAGATAAGGATTTCTTGGTAACTTATTGTTGCATTTTATAACGTCAAGATGTTCAGTAATCTTTCTCTCTCTCGCTCTCTCTCTCTCTCTCTCTCTCTCTCTCTCTCTCTCTCTCTCTCTCTCTGTCTCTCTAGCCGTGACGATTAGTAGTTATAGAAATATAAAACAATAGAACCTACCATATCACATATTATTACGGTACGGTATTATGTAAGTATTATGGTACGCTTAGTTCTAAATACCATTCACGGTCACTATTATTATAAAACTTAAAACCATAAATTCTGACTTTTAGCATTAGCGATTTGGCAATCGGATGTTTTAGTATTTTTGTGTTTGACCACAACTCACCAGATGTTAAGTGACGTTGTCGTGTGAGGTGGTTGAAGATGGTAACACACCTAGCCCGGAATGGAGCTGGCTCTCAACTAAGGCTGCCGGAACATACCATTAGGTGGTTGGCGGCAGTTTTTTAACTTGAGGGTAGTAGCTAGCCAGCCGAGTACTAGAAAGTACCCACCACGCTATGGTTTCCTCACGATGTTTTCCTTCACCAACAGTTCAAGCTCACTGTTGGGGTTTCAACCCACGTCTTTCGACGTGTAATTCGACCGCGTTAACACCTAATCTATCATCGCTACATTACTTACACTACACTAATTCCATCGATATAGTATCACTTGAAACTAAGGCACTAAACTCATTCTGTGCAAAGAGGTAAAGTAGGGGAAAAAAATACGAATTGGTGATAAGAGTGTTGAGCGTCCATAGAGTGACTTGATCGCCACAACTGGAGATTGGAAAAACTAGAGGGAAAGCGACAGAATCGTCAATCGGCGATGCTAAACGATGCAGCTAATGTTTTTTTGAAGTGAAAATTTCTTTAGCAGCGTTGAGCTATTTTTGGTAGAGGCAAAACTTATGACTTCATCATCATCATCATCATCAGCCGTATGTCATCCACTGCTGGACATAGGCCTCTCCCATTGATTTCCATAAAGACCGGTTGGAAGCGGCTCGCATCCAGCGAGTTCCTGCGGTCTTTATTAGGTCGTCTGTCCACCTTGTGGATGGACGTCCTACGCTGCGCTTGCCGGTCCGTGGTCTCCACACCAGAACCTTGCAGCCCCATCGGCCATCGGCTCTGCGTGATATGTGTCCTGCCCATGACTTCGCTGACTACTAATATGACATATTTTAAGTTTTCACTTTGTCGGCAGTGCCCATAACTGCCTGCCACACAGCTGTCAGTGCTAGATAGTTTGCGTGGTATCTTGGTACATCCATCTACAACGCTCATATTTTAAAGAAAATTTCAAAAATATTTTTAACAAAATATCTAATTTGACCACTCATACTTTGTTCAAAAAGCAATTATAACAAATTAATTAAATTTCAACTTTATCTTCAAATAATTGCTTACGAAAGTTAAGTAAAAAAAGACTTTATTTTTCTTTTTCGTTTGCACGATTCAGAGAACACAAACTAAAATTAAATGTGGGTGTTCAATCACTTGGAATAGAGCTGGGACCCCTTGGGGGTAACTTTCCAGACTTGAAGCCAATTAGACTGATGTATAGCATGTACATACTTACTCACATATACGTTTATTCTTACTTATAAGCATACGCCCAGCACAAAGCAAGAGCAGACAGAGTTATATAATACTTACTGCTAAATACATACAGAGAAGCTGTGGAACTCTTTAGCGGACTCTGTATTACTGAAAAAGTTTTTTTGTGAATGTAAAAGTAATGAGACGCACGATACGTTCTCCTGATGGTAAAAGATGACGCCTGTCCATGACCATTGCAGAGATATTCGAAACTTTGAGTGACAAAAGAAAGTCTAGGGCACTCTAGGGCATCGCTGCTTTGGCGCTCATTACTTTGAGACATTCGATTGTTAGTCTTGTTGGCCCTGTAATTTCGCTAGCTAATATTAATAACACACTAATGTTTACTCACAACTGTTTGGTGGCAAAATATCTGGTATAATATCAACACAAAATCTTCAAGTCAAAAGTTTCTTTTAGGTTAGCAATCATTCAAACGTTTACCCTGGCCGTGAATCGAACTTAAGACCTCTGACTTTAAAAGCATACGAGCTACCAAGAAAGGTTGTTATAAACAGTGTAATTTTTTATTAACCGACTGTTTCTTAGGTTGAAGTTAATTAACAACCTCTAATATAAACTACTGTGCAGCATAATAAAAAGTTTTGTTCGTATCTTGACTTGGCTCACGAGATACCCGCCATGTGAGATGTTGATTCGACGATCATTGCCCCGACAGTCGTCACGGTGAACGGTCTTATAGCGAAGAGTCTCGACCAACATCTTAAGAGACTCGGAAAAGAGAGCGGTTTGGTCAAGGGTCAGATCCAAAAGGCAATGATCCTTGACACAGTGCGCATCGTAAGGAAGTTTTTGTTTGTTTAAAACCAAAAGTATGTACATTAAATTACTTTTAATTATAAATTATTTTATTTTAACATTTTATTATATTGACTATAGTTTTATATTGACATATTTTTTTCTTTGACATAATTAATATTTTGTCATTTTTAATATGTTTGAATAATTTTACGGGGGTTTTGGCGGGAACATTGAAGGGAAGTGTCGCCGAAATTTTATTATTTTTCAAAACTTGTGCTTTTCCGAGTATTTATAAAATAGTGTAGTTTTATTTATTAAGTATCGAATTACAGGCACGGGTGTTGGAAAGTGATATAATGTGTTGAAACGTGACTTTTCGTTTTTCTTCCAAAACTCCATCGGAGCTTGTAGTAAATCGTCTTACTACGTCATGCGTAGTAATTACACTATTGTGTATCGTGACACTTGACGACATCTGGTGGTGGGTAGTGGCAGTGCCCTTGAACATTTTTGGTAATCCCTCAGGAACGTAATATTTTTCTTAAATAATAGTATCCTATATGTTAATCCAGGTAATATATGTGTGCCAAATTTCCTTCAAATTCATTCAGCCGTTTTTGCGTGATTGAAAACATCCAAACATACAAACATTCACATTTAAAATATTAAGTAGGATTATTAAAATTGTCTCTATCAATATGCCAAAAGATTTATAATTGATGTGGATAGATTCGTTCACTACGAAAAATGTTATAGTAGTTTACTAAGTACCAATGCATTACGAGGTTTCGCTCGGTGTCACGTGCCGGCTCTTATCTCACGCCTCAAGGAAGTTACTCCACCATTCTAGAGGTATATCTACTATATAGCCTTCATACGTGCCTCATTACCTCTCACTATGCACGATTGGAGCGACCCGCGGCATGAAGAGAAACTTTGTGGGATAATTATAGAGGTTTACCCTCACACTACTACTGTAGCATGATATTTTCCAAGTTTATCAGCCCGGTTTATTTTATAATCTATTTTTTCCGTCTGATTTACGCATCGTGAGAAACCCATAGAATGGTGGTAAGGTATTTTCTAGTACACGGCTGGCTAGCTATCACAAAAATAGATCATGTTACTTTCTATCAAGTGAGATTGTGGTCAAACGTGAACCTAATACGAGTATGACTAAAAAAATATTATTATTCTTACATAAGTAAACCATTAGCATAACGCGGTAACCTTATGCAGAGGTCAGGTCATATTAGATATCAGATTTCTTGTAGAAAAAGTATTGTGATCCTCGGGCTTAAAATAAGTCGATAACAAACGGTTCACTTTGAGAACTGAATACAAAGTCTCAAAATCTTTTTATATAATGAACTTACGAAGTTAAAGCGCAAAAATCTCTTGAAAACTTGCACAAGTTAACAATGTGCGTGGTTTTGACGTACTTAATGATCGAAACTTTTAAATAACTATTTGATTTTCTTTTTTTTCTGTAATCTTTTGATTCTTTCAAACTGCAAGTCTACGACAGACCCATCGTAACCTAAGTTTTCAGTTATTTTATTGAAATGTAAAGGTCAAACAAAACGCTCTCCTGATGGTCAAGATTATAAGGAAAAAAATACGGGGCGTCTCAATAACCAGGATATTCATAAAGATAAAGATAAATATATTTCACAAAAAGGAGTACAGTATAGAGAAAAGAATACATTGAACTTAATTAATACTAGAGGTGACATTACAATTCAGAGATTTCAAGATTACATATAGAGGAATACATAAACATAAATGTTATAGGCAATGGAACAGAAAAAAAGTATTTTAATTAAATTGTACGAGTAATTGATGATGTTAAAAGGCTTTTGATGTTAAAATTGCAAAATGTCTCTTTCGCAAAGTGTACCCTGGTAGTAAAATGCACTTTTCATAAAATGTTCCTTTCGCAAAATATCCCTTCCGCAAAATGTTCTATTAAAAATGAAATATCGCCTCAAATCAAACATAAAACGCTCCAAAGACTTTAAAGATTCCCTTACGTTACTTTACCAACGAAAAATCGTCTCAAAGTAAACCGACCGCTTAGAGCTAAAAGCGCTTAGTGAATAATTTCAGATTGTTCTTGCCTTAGGTCCTTTGTTCTGAGAAGTTCTGTACAAAGCTTGAAAGCTTTGCGTTCTTAATCCACGTGTAGCCGACTTGTGGACAAACTGGCTAAATGAAGCTTTGGGCTATATTTAATTTTGCTAATGTATTCTTTTGAACTTCTATTACGCTTTGTATTCTAATTCTGCGTGTAGTCATATTAGTTTAAAGTCTTATAAATAAGACCATTAAATTTTCTGTGTTTGCAAGAATTTGTCAGGTATACAGAGTTGTGCGGAACGGCCGTATTAAACTGAAAAGAGGTTACTGAACTGAATGTTTGGTATTTTGAACCCGGTCCAGTCCGGTCCTCAGTTTTCAAATCTACCACTAATAGTTATAATTTATCTAAACATCATCATCTAAACATAAGCCTACTCTACTGCTGAACATAAGCCTCTCCTAATGCACGCCACTAATCTCGGTGTTAGTAAATTAAATTAGCCTTGTCATTATTAGGAATGAAAAAACAGATATATTTGAATGAAAAACAAATATCGAACTGTCTTGAGCATTTTAAAAGCAATTGAGCTCAGAGAAGCGATTTGATTGCACATCGCTATGCCGTTTTACAACAAACGAAGTTTTCGCTGAGTTTCCGAAGTTTCCGCGGAAAGTTGCCGGTGGTTAGTGTTTGTTTTCCAATGAGCTCTTCTATGATAGATCGCAGAGTAACTAAAAGATAGAAAACTTTGGTAATCACGCTTCGCACTATTGTCTAGCACAAAAAATATATTTCTCTATATAAAATGTGATTAAAATCGGTTGAAAATTGAAAAAATCATAACATTTTTTAATTTGCACTTTGGTCCACATTAGCCTTTTAGTCCCTTAACTAAATAAGCTAACCACGCTATCTATTTAAGTAAGTAGGCACATTCATTAAGCATTTTATAAAGCTTAGCCTTGCCCGCCTAGTAGTTGCCCGCCTTACTAGTCAAAATGCCAAACCACTAACCAACTACCCTCCGCGAATTGAATTCTTCGACGGGTTTTCTTTTGTATAAACTTTATTAAAACGTGGTAAATATCCTCAGTGACTCCGTAGTTTTCACAATATTTTCAGAGCACAATTAAGCACATAAAAATTGCTTACAAAAAGAAATGAGATTTTGAACGGGTAATGTCATCTCTATTTTATTTCATTACTGTCAATTCGTAGATGTCCTATTTTTGTACCATTTATTAAATCGATGTGACATTTTTGACATGTGTATGCGTTTACATAACTACATGTTAATACATTAAACGCATTATTTCCTTTGCAGACGTTAATAATTGTTTTCTTTTTTAAAAGTCTATATATGGAGCAAATTTTTTTTTATAAATCAGCCTTATTTTGATGAACTGGTCGACTGCTGGGCGCTGGCGTTGGGTCTTTTCTCATTGTTAAAAGGGTAAGGCTATAGTCCACCACCATGGCCAAGTGCGAGTTGTTGTGTGTTAGTGAGTTAAATTTCACAGTTTTTTCTGCACAAACTTACAATATAATACCAAAGCATTTTTGAGCAAAATAAATAGAACACTAATACAGATACAAAACTTATCTTCAAAATCTTTTTTTAAGATCTCGCGGATATTTAGTTTTCGTCATGAGTTTTTTTTTTTTAATGTAACTGTAATGAGACGAACGAGACGCTCTCCTGATGTTAAGAAATAACGCTTGTCCATGACCATTGCAGCGATACACAGAACTTTGAGTAGTAAAACAAAGTCCAGAGCATCGCTGCCTTGGCGCTCATTACTTTGAGACTAGATGGTTAGTCTCAACAGCCCAGTAATTTCGCTAGCTGCAGTACCCTTCAAACCGGAACACAGTAATGTTTACACACTACTGCTTAGCGGCAGAATATCTGGTACTGCAGTGGTACCTACCTAGACGACTTCCTGCTAAGGAAATCTACCACCAAGTAAGTGTTTTCCAAGTGTTTTCCTTCGTCATTTGAAATCATTGGCAATACGCCCATAACTTAGAAAAGACTAAGATATACATGCCGTGGGATTCGAAACCAACCTCCAGGTTGGAAGCAAGACGGTCAAAAGGCACAAAATAAAAATAAAAATATTAATTGCGTTATATTAACTGATCCAGGAGACGTCCTGTTCAAATATGAATAAATGATGATATCACAAAAATGTTGCAGGCAAAAGTACTATCAGTCTTTTCTTTCCCTTAAACCTTATCTTGGTGGTTACGGACATTTAAAACATACACGTTTTCAAGTGATACAGTTCCGACAAAAACAATAGATTTTTAGGTAAGTAAATGTAATAATTTGTTAACAATGAAAATGGTTATTGTTATTTTAATATACAATACCATAGTACATACACAAATATTAGTCTGCGTTTCAGGAGCACATAGACACATCGAACCGTGGCTGTGACGCTCCGAACATTGTTTATGGTAATGATGCAATTAACCGTGCAGCCTGCACTTCGCTCACATAAAGTGGTCACTTAATTAAATTCGATGATTAAATTACAAAGCCCAACGAATAAAAACTATTTTAAAATCTTTATTAACCAATTTACCTATATCTAATGTATTTATCGTGGTGGTGCCGGCGTATGAATAGTACCCCACACTCTCTACCCGTGGTTGCCGTAAGAGTCGGCTAAGGGATGTCACCCGGAAGATGGGCAGCAGCGTCTTCCTTGAACAATCACACCTAACTGCGCTCGCCAGCCCGCCTGCCAAGCGTGGCGAGTATTGGCAAAACCTCCCCAGGAAGAGGCCTATGGTTGAGGATGATACTGTATTTGCATGTGATAAAACCATATTTGTTATCAGTTTTTTATCACACAACATTCTATCACAATAGGAAAATGTTAAGAACCCCTATTTATTTAATTAAGTACAATTTTTACTTATAACTGTATTAATTAAACAACTATACTAAAATTGTGAATGACCAAAACGGAAACAAAACTTATTTGATAGTATTTTGTGCGCGATTAAGACCCGGTAGTAAACATAATTATGTGTTTAAGTCGCAAAAGTTTAAAAATTACACTCTACAAATGCCATTTTACTAAAATAATATACCCGGCGCAGCTTTTGGTATATAACAAAAGAAATTAAAAATAGCTCAAAAACTTTTAATTGTGCCGTCATATGAAACGACAGTCAATTTCCCAAAGCCGAATTACAGTTTACCGAACAATCGTGAGATTTGAGCAAGAATTAATTGCTTCCATTGATGTTTTGTGTTTTGGATAGCTTTCGAGTTTTTGATGCTATTTGCATATTTCTTTAAAATCGATCAAAATTTACTATAATTGTTATTCTTAAGATATTAAAGCCGTCAGTAATTTTTTCCGACACGAATCTGCTCGCCGCGATTGGCAGTTCCTCTATAGCTGTCTCTCAACGGCATTTAGATGGCCGGTTAACTAAATGTTTTACGTTAGCAGCATTCAATTAATTGCGCTCATTGCTTTTGTTGGCATGCTTCTCTGCGTCTCGGGACGGTCCCGCGAATGAACGTGCGCCTCGCCTTGATGTCCATACGAAAGAAAGTCTATGACTGTCCATCTTCTTCATTCATTCATTCATTCAACTACTTCTTCTACCATTCATGGTTTAAATGCTAAACAGATTTTGTAGAAATTTAATAAATAATTTAAATATTGTAGAACTTTTCAGGCAACGTCATCCCTAAACTAAGTAAAGCTTGGGAACCGGATAACTGATAGAATACTTAAGATATAATTGATGAGTAATTTTAAAAGGTTAGCAACATGTTTGTTATAGCCCTGATATTAGAGACTTCTGTAGGCGACAATGATTTTTAATATATACCTAATTACTAAATTTGACTTGTAACTTTGGTATTATCAATAAATTATTTATTGTGTTGTATGATATAAAAAAAATACATGTTTTATGCTTGATTTAAATAAAAGATAATCGGACAACATGTACAACCACATTTTAAATTACAAATATATACTTAGATGATTACATAAGTTAGTAATTTAAGTTCCACTCGAATGAGACGTACAGTACGTAGGTAGGTACGTAAGATTTACTGGGCAGTAGTGGTAAGGTCAAACCCGTAACTGAGAACTTGACCCCGACAGTCGTTAAACTGTGATTACAGCGGGCGATCTCAAGTCCACTTCATTACAACTTCTATACTATCTATCTTGGATTACCTAGGCACGAAGATACGTTAATATAATTTATTACAACTTTCACGAGAGCGAATTGTTCGTCTCATTACTTGTATTTAAAAAAAATTGGTAGCGTTAGTTGGTAGGTGTTTGCTAGCTATGAATCTTCTACTTCTGAATAGAGGTTTTTTTTATCTAGTCACACTAATCCCACTAATACTTATCATAAATGTGAAAGTTTGGATGAATGTTTGTTACTCAATCACGCCAGAACGACTGAACGGATATGGATGAAATTTTGCATGTAGATACTTTAGGCCCTGGAATAAAACATAGGATACTTTTCATCATCATCATCCACCACCACGCGGGTAAAACCGCGCGGCGCAGCTAGTATATAATATTCTAAAGAAGAAAGTTTGCAAGTGTTTTTGTATGTTTGTTACTTCTTCACGCTCAAACAGCTGGACCAATTTTTATGTAATTTAGTACGGAGGTAGCTGCCACCTGGTACTTTTTATTCCAAAAAATGTAGTGGGTAACACCGGGAGGCGCAATTAGTATAATATAAAAAAACTTTTATTCAGAGCTAGAATTTAATAGAAATAAAAATAAAGTCTCCGTTTGGTATTAAACAAAAAGTCGCCGACTGATTTTATAGTAGATTTCCGTCTCTAAAAGCTAGGTTAAACACATCTGTGTTATCAATCAACGGTCAAAATTATCTTACCTAGTTGGAATCACAGTTGGATCCATCTTTACACTTGAATTGCTTAATAGGCGCTTATTCCATCGGGGCCTATCTACTAGTTAGAGAAACTCAGCGAAGTTGTCATCAAGGTGATATTTAGATAACTAAGTAACTACCTACCTACAGTTATTGCGTAACGTTACAAAATTGTTCTAGTTAAAAATTATTAGCTAAAGAGAAAATTTTATGCTATTGAGTGATATAATTATAGTGATAAAGGAATGCAAACAAAGACTATTCCTATTTTTATGACAGATACTGGCCACTGTCCCAATTTTCCATATATTTTTCAATTACGTATTTTGCTATAGTTTTATGCCAGATATTTGGTTGTTGGTCCGTTAACATTTTTAGTGCTTTGAAACAACTCTGTAGTTAATTTGTTTTTTTAAATATAATACTAAAATGGAAAAGAGTTTTGCATTTAGATGCTCTTCGGGGTATAGATAATATAGTTGTATGCATTATGTGTGTGAAAAACAAACTAAATCCTCAGAGAGTCTGAAACATTTCACAATAAAACTTAAACTACAATAAAACTTGTTTAAAACGGTTGAGAAACGTGCTAAGAAACTCGCTTGTTCTGAAAAGTCTTCAAAGTTTTCAACATCGATCCAATGTTGCTTGTACAGCGGTTTTCTACTGTATACTCTTTGGTGAGTGCGCTTGAGATCTGCATGACCTAATTCCACCCTACTTATTCTACTATCGGACAACCAAGGGCTTTATAAAGCGACACCGCTTCATGGTTGATATTCCAAAAACTCGAACTAAACAATTTGACTCCTGTACCTTGTTTGTCATCATCGTCATCATCATCTCAGCCGTAGGACGTCCACTGCTGAACATAGGCCTCCCCCGTTGATTTCCATAAAGACCGGTTGGAAGTGGCTCGCATCCAGCGCGTTCCTGCAGTCTTTATGAGGTCATCTGTCCACCTTGTGGGTAGACGTCCTACGCTGCGCTTACCGGTCCGTGGTCTCCACTCCAGAACTTTACAGCCCCATCGGCCACCAGTTCTGCGTGCTAAGTACCCTGCCCACCTCCACTTCAACTTGCTAATCCGCTGAGCTATGTCGGCTACTTTAGTTCGTCTACAGATCACAACATTATAGCATAGACCGCAACTTCGATTAACATCAGGCGAGATGGCGGTTAAACGCAAGCCTATCTAAAATAAAAGGATGTGCAATGTACTTGTACATTCCTACTTCCTAACTAGTAATGCAAAAGTGTGTTTTTTGTGTATCCTTCCATCATGCAGCAACAAAATACCGGATCGACGTGACTTTTGGGCATGGAAACAATAGTTTGCAGAATAACATAGCCTATTTTATATCCAACAAAAGCTTCGTATTCTAAACATGGGGTGTATCTGAGAGCTACTGGATAGGTACTGGTCGATCGCTAGATGCTAGCAGGTGCATTATATCAGGGTGTGGATAAAATAAATTTGTGGTTTTAGTGAAAAACTTTGCGGGCATAATGCCTTCAACCCTGACCTTCAACCCGATGTTCCGGGGACCCTCGTCAGCGCATTCATATACTTACCGAGGGATGACAAGTCATATCAAAGCATGCGGGTTTTAGATGACAACTATTTGCGGTCCCTGCTTCACATAACTTTCATTTCATCAGAAGCCATTACTGAGGCATGACCCTGGCGACCCCTGAATGCTACGTAGATATTAAAAGTTATAATTAAATATTCGCTTCATTTTTATTTATTTTATTCACGTTTAACATGTTCGCTTTATCATCATCCACATTCTTTATTAAGTCGCTGTTTGTATGGAACTAGAATAAGCTCTAACTAGAACCTCTACCTAGAATGTAATTATAATAAATATCCTACAGGTGGGTTGAACAAGTACCTTTAATGCAAGAGCAGAATTTTGTAGCGATGTTAGCTCAGTGGTTAGCGCAGTTGGGTCACACCCTGATAGGCGTGGATTCAAACCCCAACAATGAGCTTGAGCTGCCGGTGAAAGAAAATATCGTGAGGAACTTGCGAACGAGAACGCCTTGTCGAAGTAACATTTGATTAGGGATAACGCTAGTAATATAGCCGAGATTGTACGGGATAGAAATTGGAAACATACGCTGTCTACGTGACATATCGACAGCTAATGTCAATCCCGTACATTTTGGGCTTTTCTATTAAAGGGTAGGTTTACCCTAATTTATTAATGCTTACCTTCACTGCCCGTGAATAAACTAATTTAATCTGATTATATTATATCCATTTTTAAATATTAATATTAAAAAAATAAGCTATGGGAACATGTTTTTGCAGTAAACAATGCAGTAGCATGTTTGTTCCGCGTTTCTGCCAAAACAAACTTCCTGCCTACTTAACAATTTCGTAGATAACGTCCAGAGCACTTACTTATCTTACCTGTTATGGGACGTTATACTTAACCAACCTACATATTAACATTATCATAAATTACAAAATTAATATCTTACAACGATAAAACAAGCTCACGTTTCTGGCGCACAATAATAACGTTTCATTTCACGCTATTAATCATCACGGACGCACGATATTAATTCTGTACAGGACAACACGCGCCACGTCAAATGGAACGTAAATAATAGCGGGAAGCGCATCGCATGACGTGGCAAAATGGCGGCCAATGAAAATAGCCGGTCATGTTGATAAAACATATTGTAAGTAAGTATCACATTAAACAACATTAAAAACACAATATTATTTTATTAAGGTACAAATAAAAATCTACAAAATCTTACAAAATGATCGGTACTCGTATAACAGTCTTCATGTAACACAACAATTCGATATTTTAACATCTATTTATTAACGATAGTGTCAAATTTCGCAGAAACTTTTAATAGCAAGTTTCTTCATTTTTAAGAAAAAATAATTATACGTCTGTCCTTACAGATCTCACACGTTTAATTTTGTTTTTATCGTAAACAAAAGATGTCAAAATGTTTAGAAACTTACAAACGTCAGACCGACGCTGTGATTTTTTTTTCCCGTTATTTCTTTACCCCGAAGTACCGGCGCCTGCGCCATTTGTCGGTTGAGGATTGGAGGCTTTCAGCCTTTCGTTCTCCGCCACCAGAGCTTGGACTCTTTGATCGTACTTCTCTCGGAGTTGCTGTAAATAAAAATTATTTACATGAAAAAAAAAAAAAAAATTATAGAAACCCATTTCGCTACGCATCAGTTTAAAAGAAAAATTTAAACAGTTTTTGACTACAAAATGCTATTATAAGATTGACGAATATATCTTTATCTTTAATTACATTACTAAATTTCTCTCGAGATAAAGAGAATTTTGTAAAATGTTGTACAAAATTCTATTATTATAAAACGTCGAACAATGTTCAATACCCTAAAACCTTAACATATGATTTCGCTTTCATTGTACAAACTAACTAGACACAACGAAATAGGCTACCTCAGTGTGGATTTTCCAAGAAATACAAACTGTGTCGCGCGACTATTTTGTTTTTGCGTATTGCTTATCCTGAACTAGGTGAAGCGTATGCCTATTTTTAACCAACTTCATAAAAGGAGGAGGTTTTCAATTCGTCGAAATCTTTAATGTATGTATGATCACCGATTACTCGAAGACGAATGAAGCGATTTGAAAAATTCAAATTTTTTTCGGTTGAAAATTGTTTACATCGATGACATTTTCATTTACTCTAAACCTCGCTGTTTCATTGTAAATTTTTAATTTGTTTAGCTGGCCTGTCAACCACAAAAACAATTGAATCATTATTTTTAATTACCTTATTAATTACCTGCCTTGACTGTTCTGAAAGCTCATTAGGTAAAATATCTGCTTAAAGAGCTGTAGGGCATGGGTTCGATTTCCACTAGGACAAACATTTATGTTATGATAAATGTTTGTTCTGTGTGTATTACAGACAAGTATATATTTAGCAAAAAACTTTTTTTTGTAATTATAAAAGTATTCTATTACTTTTCTGGTTCTCATAGTACAAACTTAGTTCATTTTGGGGTTAGATAACGCCTACGATACTAAAATGACTTGTATAACTGATATTAAACCAGTTTGATAATGTACAGTGAAGTTATTAGAAAGCTTAAGTGATCTTAAGGTTAAGTAAGAAACCATTAGTAATTAAGTTGAGATGCTTCTACTGGAAAGTAGGTACCTTGAACAACGCGAGTTGCGTCTCGTACTCCTTTCGCAGGTCGTCGTTGATGTTGGAAGAGGTTTGCGCGCGCTGTAAAACTAACCCGTAGCGCTCCTTCTCCGCCTTGAAGCGCGCCTCCATCGCTTGAAGCCGATCCTGAAACAGAAAAATCGTTGAAACTTGACACCCTACCTTCTGTCTTCTACGGATATATTCACAAGCTACGCAACTGACATGAGAATCTTAAATTGAACTCTATCAATCAGGTTTGTACCGATGATAGCGCAGTAGTTAGCGCGGCCGGTTCAAACGCCGAAGAGCGTGGGTCCCAACAATGAGCTTGAGCTGCCGGTGAAGGAATACATCGTGAGGGAACCGTAGCATAGTGGTAGTTTCTAGTTCGATTCCAGGGTGGGCGTGTTTTACCATCTTCGACCACACCGTTACTTAACTTCAGGTGAGCTGTAGTCAAACGTAAAAAAAATCTTATGGGAGAAAAGTCTTTCTCCACCGGCAACGACGTGATTTAGATACATGATAGTAGCAATGCAGCGGTCCGCTGCATAACGTAATATGAAGGGGCCCGCGTGTCATTTTCTGTTTTCACTCCTCGATAAAGATCACTCACTGTGATGAAAACTAAACTCAGAGTATCTGACTTCATTCTATCTATCTTTTATACACTGTACTATCATTTCTTCTCTCATTTTTATTAATGTCATTAAGTGTGAAAGGGTTTGTTTGTTTCATTTGTTTTTCATTTACAACAAAAAAAAATACTAAAAAGATTAAGACTCCACATAACGTGCAATTATTTACCTCCATAGCCTTAATCTCGGAGTTTCTAATCTCGAGTAGGTCCTTGGTGATCTGATTGATGTCCTTGAGCGATGTGACCTGTGAGCTGAGCGCTTCTATCTGCAGCTCTTGGTTCTTCACCATCTTCGTCTTGTCGAAGATCATACCGCGAGCTTTGCTAAGAAGCTGGAATTTTATACAATTTAAACTTAGGTCTGATTTACTACAAGTACATATTTATTATTTACATTGAAAAATGTATTTACCTCCTCATGCTGCTGTTTGATATTTTCTATCATTTCGTGATTCTTCCCACTCGGTTTGGAAAGCGCTGCTTGAAGCTCCGTTTCCAAATTTTTTACTCTTGCTTTAAGGAGGTCTATTTCTTCTTCACGGACCTACAACCAAATCAAAAAGTTTACATTTATTTTTTTACTGTTCATCAGACTATACTAATACTGGTACTAATAAATTGGCGGATAATTTTGTCTTACCAAATTTACCTAAATTTAGATTCTGATTTTCTCTCGTGTTTCCATTAATATACACATCCTGCAGCTTTTTTATCATGAAAGAATTTATAGTTAATATTTTCTACCTTAAATATTTGCCATTAGTACAAAAATGTATTTAAAATAACACAAACCTTTAATTCCAAAAGCAAGCTGTCTTGTGTTCTTTCTTTCTTGACATTTTCTAACTCGTCGATCTTCTTTAGAAGCTCGGACTCTCTTTGTTGCCAGTCTCCCTAAAAAGATAAACATTTTATAGCAAAATTGATTTCCTCGTCAAGGAATTTTAATATGTCTCTCCTTTTCATAAATAAAATCACTTATGTGATATGTTAATAACTTACTTCAGCTGATGTGTTTTCTGCTGCACCATTTGTCTCCACTTTTGCTTCAACATTTTGTTTTGATTCCTCTGTCGTCTCTTCAACCTTAGTTTCCGGCACTGCTACCGCTTCCTTAACTTCCTGTGGTTCGTTTTCCTTTGGAAGTTCTGTTTTCACTTCCGGACTCAGCTTAACATCTGTAGTTGCTTCTGGCACTTTTGATATTTCTGACTGTGTTTCTGCTATTTCTTGTTTTATTTGTTCGATAGTTTCTTGTTTTGATTCTAGTTGAGGAGCTATTTGCGACCCTTCACCACCACCCGATTCCGGTGTTTGGACTTGGTCAGCCTGAAATATGTCAATTTAAGAAAGATTTAAGTTTTGAGCCGCAACTTAATTTCATAAAACATTCTTATTTCAATGCAACATTGATCTTTGTCTTATTTTTTACTGCTGAGATATCTAAAATGAAAATAGAATTCAATGTAACATTACTTTGTTTTTTTTTTTTTTATGGCACATATACACAATTCAATCTTAAAAAAATATGTAATTGGGTTCCACGCACCAATCAGAAGCAAATCAGGTCAACGTTGCGCAAGTACTATTGCATGATTATGTGATGTTATTCAATCTCCATTATAATTCTGTCCTAGAATCAATACGTGCGAACATTTCCAATGCATATAAAGCAAACTCGCAAACCAAAGTTAACTTTCACGAATTTCTCAGACACAGTGAATTTGTTTAACAAAATGTGAATCAGGAAATGAGCCGTGTTTGCGCATTAATGAAGGAACACCGCTTTCTACGAATTTCCGTAATTTATAAGGGTCATATTAGTAGGTGAAGTTTACATCTCCAAGATTGGTATGTAGGTATTTATGAACCTATGTAGGTAATTACTAATGTACTATGTATATCAACTATATAATATATATAATAATATTATTTTTTTATGGTTGGCAGGCTAGGTGTTTGACCATAGCTCACCTGATGTTAAGTGACGGTGTGGTCGAAGATGATAAAGCACACCTAGCCTGGAATAGAACTGGTTCTCAAGTGAGGCTGCCGTAACACACCGTTAGGTGCTTGGCGGCAGATTTTCAACTTGAGGGTGGTAGCTAGCCAACCGAGTATACTAGAAAATACCACCACACTATGGTTTCCTCACGATACTTTCCTTCACCGGCAGCTCAAGCTCATTGTTGGAGTTTGAACCCGTGCCCTTCGGCGTATGAACCGACCGCGTTAACCACTGAGCTATCATCGCTACTTATATGGCTTATTATATGACTCAGGAAAAGATCTTACCGGAAGGCGAGGAATTAGGGGAAAAATAGTGGTACCATCAATCGATATAGGAATTACATGACAAATACAATTCGACCGTAGCAATTAACATTGTCGGATCTACATTTTTGCTATTTTCATTTCATTGCATTAAAGGTCTTAGAATATGTCTAAAAATGTCCCCGAAAATTATCAAATTCGATTAAAAGACTTATTTTTTTAACCATTATGTTGGTTTTAGGAATTTAATAATTGTAATCGGGGGCATTTTTAGACATATTCTAAGACCTTTAATGCAATGAAATGAAAATAGCAAAAATGTAGATCCGACAATGTTAATTGCTACGGTCGAATTATAAGATCACACTTATAGTTATTATTAATGCAAATGTTTGTCTGTTTTTATATTTGTCATATCTTTGCGTTGTAACAGCATAACGGATTCCGGTGAAACTTATACTGTGGAATCTAGATTATAGGCTACTTTTATTCTAGAAAATATATGTATGTTTACGCGGGTATGTTTAATTGTTCATTTCAAGCTACATGTGTCAACCATCTTCCACCACACCGTCACTTAACGTCAGATGAGCTATGGCCAAATACCTAGCCTGTCAACCATAATAAAATAACTAGTGAAGTTGCGTCACTATTACTTTTTGCACGCCTGATTGTTGTGAAAACGTAGGAAAACTGTTTCAAAATTACTTAACAGAAAAGTCAAAAACATTAATAACGACTTTTCAAAACCAGATTTTCCCGTAAGAAACATAGCCTCAAACTAAAACTTTGATACAAACACATTAGGCCTTTATTTGTAGAGGCATCCACGTCAATGTAGGCACATATCGGTTGGTAGTAGTTTGTAGACGGGACAAGTTTGCTCTCTAGAGGTTTACCTTGCCTTTTATAAAATGTCATTACATTTAACCCAAATCGAAATAGTATAAAGCTATTGGAAAACTAAAGTGCGGTTAAACTAAACTTCCTTTAGACACGCCACATTTTAATTGAACGAGTCTAACTTACGCCACGGTCGGGGCTTTACAAATTATACATATTTTGAATGTCCTCATTTTTTTTAAAATGCATACTGTTTAAGTAAAACAAAACGGCATGTTCATATCAAAAAAAGACATTTGCTAATTTAGGTTATAATTTCCGCCATATTTGTTTTTGTGGCGTCATGAACAATGGTAGGTACGCGCAACGCTTAGTTGCGATAACTACTACATTTGTTAAAATATGATTAGAAGTTTAGAGATACGAGAGATTAAATTTAGATACATTCCTGACAAAATATAACCCTAACTTTTTTGCGTTGTTGAGTAAAAATAATGAAAATAATGATTTATTTTTACTAAACATGAGTATGTAGATATGGAGTTCATCAGCTCTTCAGCCACTAAATGCCAATTCTACGCATTGGCATTCACAGAGTACCGCGAGCTTGTCGTGTCATTCAAGTTATCTATATCTTTAAACGAGCAATTCTTGTATATACGAGTATACAAGAATCTGAATCTCGGAAACGGCTCCAACGATTTTCATGAAATTTTGTATCCAGGGGTTTCGGGGGCGAAAAATCGATCTAGCTAGGTTTCATTTTCAGAAAACGTCGTTTTATCCATGTTTTAAGCCGAGCAATGCTCGGTCAACCAGGTACTAGATAATAATATGCTCACGAAAAAGCCGCATATCGTACGTATGCGTTATAAGACTCGTCATCGCGAACCTTTTTCCTAATTCCTTAATCTGAATGCATTAAAAGCTAACAGTATGCCTGCGTTCCATTTTAGCAACTATTTAAAGTTTTTACATAACCAAAATTTTTTTTTCAATTGGTCAAAATTGTAGGTATCAATCATTACCATCGATTTATTATGTTACTACTGTACTATACGTACAGTATAGTAGTTCGTTGAAAAGAACAATTTGCGCTGTACGTGTGACAGTATGTTTCATATTTACTGTTATGACAAAAATAAAGATTTTTTATATTCCATGTAGCAAAGTTAAGTACTGACGTGTTGACTGATGGCAAGTAATCATCGTCGCCTATGAATATTTGCAATAGCAAGGGCACTTAAAAAACGTTGCTGATTTGTTCAGATTTTATTAACACCCGTTTTGAAGAACTAAACTAAATGGTCTCGCATATACCGAGGAAGGAAAAACATTCCACAATTTACAGGTGTATGGCAAAAAGAACGCGTGAATCACAGTTTGCGATATCCATACCAAGTTATATTGACTATATTATGAGGATGTGATTTCAGAGGGTAATGGTTATAAATAAAAGAACCGCAAAGACGACATAAGATCGAGTAGTTCTTCAGAGCACTTCCCCACTGTTCGTTGTTGTACATATTCCGCCATAACAGTATGATTTTGAGTAAGTACCTTCCCCCTTACCCTTCTACCTATACTTGTAGATATAGCATAGATTTATTTACTTATGTACTTATTTTACGTAGACACAAAACAACCAATGTAAATCCTACATACCCTAGTAGAAAGTCCCGAGGGAAATCGCGGTCACGGACGCAAAACACATTATTATGTACAACAATCGCGGCAAATTATTTCAGCTCTTTAGTCTTTGTTCCTGGCTTCCAGAAACAACTTGTTTATAAACTTATGCGCCTAAAATCGCATTCTATTAATAATTTGGAATAACATCCACATACGTGTCGTGTCGTCATATGCATGTCATGATACCGATAATTATCCTTTCACTTGTTTTGTAGTTATTTTTAAACATATTTTACTCCAATAAAAGGTATTATTGTTATTTGAATCCTTAATATTAAGATAAATAGATACCTATATAATGACTTAGTACTTAGATATCTTCTAATGTACCTAATATAGTATAGTATTTCAGAACTTAGTTGGCCTAGGTCAATATAATAAAAGCCAAACCTTTGGTGTTCGGTTAGAGTAACGCATTTACTTGTATTTTAGGTTTAACAGTAGGTATGTTCCTAAGCAATCATCTAGTATCTTTTTTATTTAACGGCATAACTGACGATTAGTATGATCCGTCTTGTTGGTACTAGCTACTGAATAAGAAATGGCTAAATAGGTATCTATTACATGTGAAATAAAATACGTATAGTTATTTAGGCTACAAACAGTTTCTAGCTCACAGAAAAACGACACAATGAAAATAGGAAATACCTCGTGGTCTTCTTGTGATGCGAATGGGTAAAATGTGAAGAATTTATTAAGTTCATGTTCGGAACTTTGCACGCGAGTCCAAATGGACCTCATTGCTAAACTTTCTGAATTTACCTTCGCGCTTCCACAAATATTTAAGTATTTCTTCATAAATACAAATAATTTAGCATATTTTTGACGTTTTTGGCACATAAATAAAAATTACAACGAAGTCGCTTACCATAATAATTTCCCAGCAAGGAGTTTGTATTATTTTTTAAATGCACAGCGCACTCACTACCATGAATCCACGCACTAAACTCCAAGACGCATCTATTTCGGGAGTGCAGACGTGGAGTTTTATTATTAGAAAATACCTCCGTAGCGTTTAGAGCTATTTACTAAAGTTTCCCGCCTGAATTTCAATCACAAATTCAGCTGCGTAAATCTATCATTACTCATGAGTAATGGGTAGAGTACGTGCTGAAGATGTAAATTCAATTTAATAAAAGCTATAGTTTTATCATAAGTAAATGATGTGTGTCAGCAGTACTTACAATATCCCATTTTCCTGAGATTCTCTAAATTTATTCATGAAAAAATCGCTGAATATTGGAATACCTATGTTCGTCGAAATAAGCCAAAACGTAGAAAAGTATTTACTTGTGACTGACAATATTTTTGAAATGAAAACTTTTGTAGCCGCGTTAAGTGATTTTTTTGGTAGAGATAAACTTATTAGATGGCTAATGTAACGTGTTTGTTTTCACTTCTGTCGGCAGTCCCCATGATTGCCAATTTTTTTTTTTTGTTATTATCTCTCCTTATTCCCTTGGTTTTTACCACTAATGTGAAAATAATATTATTGTTGAAGTATAATGTAATTCTCAAAACTTGCCTTTTATATATTGGATGTTACATAATAAAAGAATAGTTAAACCAAAACATTGGCTTTATTTAGCTTTAAAAGCACAATGAAGAATGACACTATCGTTAATTGTCATCTGAACAAATAATGGATAATATAACGAAGGAGTTCAATCCTTGAAGCAAGGAGTTACACTACATTGGAGTAACATAATAAAAAAAATTACTAAATTTAAGATATCGTGCTAGTTATATACTTGACCATATCAAATACACAACGTATGACGCTAGAATTCTGTACGAAGAGAAAAAAATATTGAGAACACACAGAGAGGCTGTTGTTGTCAAACAAGTCAATGTCAAAGTGACAGTTCACCAGATAGTCTGTTTTTAGTTTAAAAAATTGTAATTTCGTGTTTGTTGCAGTTTGTCTGTTTGGATTGAAAATTAATAGTCAAGCCACGAGAACCATTAAAAATATTATCAACTTATCATCCTAGTTCAGTAGCAATGACATCGGAAAAGAATGCTCAAGTCGGGCAGGCCCGCGAGGCTTTCCAACAGATTTACCAGATATCACAGCTACTAAGCACCGGTCTTGATGTAGAGTCACTCTCCATCTGCATCAGGCTGTGTGAGCTTGGAGTCAAACCGGACGTACTGGCATATGTGATCCAGGAAATACGGAAAATGGGTGATGAAGCTGTGGCCAACAAACCGGCTAATTTACAAGTGAACTAGTTAATAAAATTGTGCCTGCTTTTATAGAGAAAAATGTGATCTTTATTTAGTGCATGATCAATTTTATTTTTAAAGCTACTCAAAGGTACTTATACTTTAAACAATCACCATTATAATGTACATACCTAACTTTAAGTATGATTCATGTTTGTATCGGAGCACAGTCAAGCAACAATTATTTCAAACGGTAATCAACATGACACAGCCTTGGGAGACTGTGTGCCTGTCCATTATGTAATATTGTTGTACTGTGTCAAGGTTACCATCCACAGCTTTTTCTATTCCATTGCTCTATAGAGACCTTTTTAATATATGTAGATACAAAGTGTGAATTGGTGAAATTAGACATGTAATTATACATCTTTGTTTTACTTATTTGAGTTTACTCTTTTAACACTTTTACTGCTGAGGTGTTTATTGTCAAAATCCAAAACTACGAAAATTACACGCTAGGCGCGTCCGCAGCACTGGCGTCGAGTATTGCGGCGGTCGAGTAACGCGAGTGCGGGATTACACGCAGGGCGTGTTTACGAAAACACGCTAGGCGCGTAAAGCCGCACTGCCGTCGGATGTGTTTTGCGCACTGTTGTATTGAAAGTAGGCTTCACGCGCCTGGCGTGTGAAGCCGCACTGCGGACCCATTAGAAAAAACACAACGTGTGTGTTTTCAGCAGTTAAAGTGTTAATAATATTAGGTACTTCAATGAAAGTTTTGGCCATCTTCTTCAATAATCCCATCACACAAGCTTTACTTAGTTTGGGGTCAGATGGCACTGTGTGTAATGTGTCCTATGATAATGAGTCAAAGCAGAGTACAATGTGCAGCTGGCCTTGTCTTGCTTCAAACTAATATCAATCGCATAAGTAAAACAAAAATGTGTCAAAATCACATCAATTTCCATAGTAAAATGTAATTATACATTTTATGTTTAGTAGTTGGTTTGCAATTTTGTACTTTGTATTAAAACTAAAAACATTGCTAAAAATAATTTTTAAGCAATTATTAATTGTCCTAGTTAATTTGCCAATAAATATTATTTAGTCTGTACCTCTACATTAAAAACTTTGTGACAAAATAAAACCATTAATTTATTTAAAAAAAACATTGTATTTTTCCCCATACTTCACACAACATTACTTACAAACATTATTTACATAATGCTCAAATTACATATGTAGTTCTGCAGAAGTCTAAAGATGGGATAAAAACTTTAGAACTTCTTACAAACACAAGCGCAATTTCAACAATCACAGTCAACTTTGGGGAACAAATAATAAGTCGAAAGTGACACTTGTATGCAATCTTGTATGAAATAACTAAAATTAATTTTTGATAAATAGTATTATATTGAGCTCTGAACAATAACTTGAGATATATGCATTACTCACAATCATAGATCACCCCTTTAGATTCTGCACTTACAATCATAACACACCATTAGTCAAAACAATTTAACAATTCTTCTCTAATGTGCATTGCTAGTACACATGTGTCACTTCGTAATAGCCAAGAGGATTACTGTCAAAATCAAAATCAAAATCAAAAGTCATTTATTCAGTTTAGGCCCTGGTAAGGCACTTATGAACGTTAAATTACATGTTTGAATCTACCACCGGCTCGTAATTACACTTCAACTGAGAAGACTCCGGCAAGAAACTCAGCAAGGCATTTTTTTTGTGGATCTTTCTTTTCATATTAGGTTACAATTTACAGTAATAAATATTAATACATACATTATGCTTACTACAATTGTCACTTAGCCAGGGGGATGCAAGTGCAGAGAGAAGCTACAACAACCATATATTCCTGTCTTCCACGTAATGAGCCACCTTATAGTAGGCTTTGTCAATTAACCTCTGCTTTATAAAATCTTTGAATTTATTATAGGACATTTTAGTTACCTCAAGTGGGATTTTATTATAGAATCTAACGCAATTCCCGAGAAAAGACTTATTAGCTTTAGATAACCTGAATCTAGGTGTCACAATTTTATCTTTATTTCTTGTATTTAAGTTATGGCGACTACTATTAATTTCAAATGAGTTTAAATTTTTCCGGACAAACATAATGTTTTCATAAATGTACTGTGACGGTAACGTTAATATCTTAAAATCTTTAAATCGATTTCGTAGTGATTCGCGAGGACCCAAACAATAGATTGCGCGAATTGCACTTTTTTGCAGAATAAAAATAGTTTCAAAGTCTGCAGCTGAGCCCCACAGCAGTAGACTGTAGGACATTAAACTATGGAAATAAGCAAAGTAAACCAACCTGGCTGTAGCCACATCTGTTATTTGTCTAATTTTTCTAATCGCGAAGGCAGCGGAACTCAATTTACTAGCTAACTTTTCTATATGAGGACCCCATTGTATTTTACTATCTAATGTTACGCCGAGAAAGACTGTTTTATCCACTAGATCAAGTCTTTTACCATCGACTAAGATATGAGTGTCCCTCTTAGCACAATTGGGGAGAGAAAACCTTATACATTTTGTTTTACATGAATTAAGCATAAGATTATTGGCGGCAAACCATTCTGCACAACACATGCCATCTGAAAATAAGTGATTTTTGGATGGCACAAAGATCTTGTGATATCTAATTTGACTTATAAGGGTAATCTATGGCAACAACTATTAGAATTGATAGAGATTTTATACTCCAATCTGTTGAATACTCATGAATTGCATTGTCCATTTGTCTACTTTTCACGTAAAAAGTTAAAACTGTAGCATTATCAGTGGAATCTCTATTATCATTGAAATTATTGTATGAGTGGCTGTAGCAATCAGTACAGGACTGAGAATATCACAGATGCAAACACCCACTCTATTATTGAGGGTAAATTAAATTATGTAATTTGGTAGAATGGTAAGTACATCACAATGTACATACAATGCCATATGGCAAGATAGGTCGGGATTGTACAGTAGATTAGCATTAGTGCTAAATGATTTGTCATGATTGTTTAGTTTGGATATGTAAATAAGCTAAATATAAATGTTTAATTTTTTAAATTGTGTAATAATTTGATAAAAACCTAAATTCTGTCATATCCAAAATAATAAATATTTGTTTTTTAAAACTGTACAATCCTAAAAGTGATGATCTTATGTCTATTGGAAAGTGGGGTTCTGGCCCTGTGTTTGTCCAAGAACGGAGGGATCTTCAAAGATGGGCTGTGGCTTGAACTGTTCCGAAGTGAGCCTTGTAAACATGATACCAATTCCTTCAATGAGCGCAAGGAGGATGCCTCCGACAAGGGCACTGCCTGCCATAGCTGGGACACCTGGAAATCCACAAAACAGAACAATTATTTGAGTTATTATTCGTTCACTGTGACAGTTTATTTAAATCTTAAATGTTTTCTGAACAGTACTGTTACCATACATATTCATTTATCATTAAAAAGCTGCTATTTAACTATGCATTATGGCCATTGTTACTAACTAAAAAGATCCAATTCCAAAAGTAAAATGATAATATTCCATTGATAAAGAAATTGTTAAAAGTCTCATAAGGATTATCTTTATAACATTAATCATTTGTTCTGAAATAAATAAATACTATGTAAATATGTGTATCCTGGTTCAAAACTACTAAGGATTTAATACAAGTAACATGAATGGACATTAGCAATATAGCATTAGCAACCTTCGAAAAAAATATTTTTTTAGGATACAGTTTGATAAAGTGTTATAATAATAAATGATACAAATATAAGAATAATTTACCATTTCTAGCAGCCAGGATGCCTCCAGTAAGAGCGCCACTCATTATGGAGTTCCAGGGGTCTTCTTTTTGTCTCAGGTACACTAGGGAACAGTCGATGGTTGAAAACATACCACCCCACACTGCAAAATTGCCGCCTGTGATTGGGGATCGCTCTTTCACTGCTGCTAAGCTGCCAAGCTGTAAGATAAAGTTGTACAGTACTATCAACAGCCATTACCTACTAGAATTTTGGTTTTATAGAATGGATACTTTTACTGTGATTGATATCACAAGAGATTTGTTATAGACTCCTTAAACAAAGGAGTACAGAAGGCTTAGTATAAAATAAGAAAATACACAATACTCACCATTTTTCTACTGAAACCAACTGGTGCATTTCTAAATCCTTTGATAGAGTGGAAAATACCACCTCCGATAGCTCCC
Organism: Biston stratarius; assembly: GCA_950106695.1. Taxonomy (NCBI): domain Eukaryota; kingdom Metazoa; phylum Arthropoda; class Insecta; order Lepidoptera; family Geometridae; genus Biston; species Biston stratarius. Next base: position 11,385,045 of record OX467116.1, read on the forward strand.
ATGATAAAGGCGCCACCAGAGTCATCGAGGATTCGCCACGGACATGGTTCTCTTGTGTATTCATCCATGCTTTATCGATTTGTTAAGCCTGAAACACCAGTTAGATAATTATAACCTCAAAACTTTGGTAGATAGTTATCATCACTTTTGAGCAAATATTAAAATAATTACGCACTGGTTAGCTTCAAAACACAATCTAGTGCACGAGTTTATTACTATATTACTGTATTGTAACACAGCTATTTCAATAATTTTACAAATGTTTCACCATGATTGAAGTTTAACTTTTTCAAAAGAGCAAATGACGGATAGAATTGTACCATAGAGAAATAATAGAAAAGAGAAGATTTAGCTCATTGTAGATTTCACACAAATAATCGACTAAATTAGATTTTAAAATCACTAACACTGTCATTAAACCGTCACTAGTAGCGTTCCCTGTCTGAGGCAGTCTGTGACTGCCATCATAACTTTTGGTGGGATGTGCCCCATTAATTTTTAAAAGTAGTTTTTGTTACGTGTTCACGACTGTAGAACATCTAAAAACACAATAAAAAATTATGGTTAAAAGTTAATTCATAAAGTGCCAAATTACAATCGCCAGTGTGAAAAGATGATATAATGTGGTGAAACATGAATTCGTGCTACTTCCAAAACTCCATCGAAATTTACAGTTACCACTATTTTACTAGGGTATAACCGAACTTGACCAAGTACTTACTTTGTGTGACTAAGATTTATTTATCTAGATGTTTCTTAATATACTTGAAAACATCGAAACACTTGATACTGGTAAATGCACAAAGTACGACGCCAACAAAGAAGAAGACTTATAATGTCAAAAATTTCAAAACAAAACAGCTGATCAGTTTGATCTTTTGAAGTTGAAGTTTTACTGTTTTATTTCTATATTCTTCACAAAACTGTAAACAAATAAATTAAATTTACTTTGGAAATTTTAAAAGATATTTATAAACTACTATGACAATTCACAATTTGTACATTTTTGATCGATATGGTACGCTCTTATACTACGGAGAATGGAATAGATCAAAGCAAGCGGGAATGTCAAGAGAGGAAGTAAGTTTATAATTACCATCGATTCATTTGACAAAATGATTATTTCCCTCGTTAATGTTCAGCATTACCTATTTCTTAGCAAATTAATCTTTAAAATCTAAATTGTTACAAAGGCGTATTCTTGATTTTCATTTAGAGTTTAGTGTTCCTTTTTGTTGTTGCAAAAAATAATTTTCGAAAACCATGCTCAGGTGTGTGTTTTTCACAGTTTTTTTTATAAATGATTATATTTAATTTCTATTATTCACATCAGTCAATGTGTGGTCAAATGAGAACCTATTACCAAAAATAGACAATGTAACGAACACTCGAATTTTACGAATATTCCAAAACTAAATCCTAATTGTGACAAAGTGTATATCGACGCTTGAAAGGCAATAATTACTAAGCGACATGTTGGCAACTTTACACTATAGCAAGCGTCGATATGTATTAATCTCTAAGCCTATAACTTTTAAATATTTATAACTCTGTTAAATACTGAAACTTTTTTGAAAACATGTAAACTAACAACAACAGACAAAATAACCTGGTAGTTAGTGAAGAAATCATATAGAAACATTTTATAAATAAATAAATTGGCGGCTGAATATGTGGTACTGCAGTGGTACCTACCTAAACAACCTCCTGCTACGAAGATCTACCAAGTAACATACATACATTTACATGTAGCTGTGCCCCGCAGTTTTACCCATGTGGTGATGGATGATGATGATGATGAGAAGTATACTATGTTTTATTCCAGGGTCTAAAGTATCTATGTGCAAAATTTTATCCAGATCCGTTCAGCTGTTCTAGAGTGATTAAGTAACAAACATCCATCCATCTATCCATCCAAACTATCACATTTATAATATTAGTGGGATAGGTTAAATACAGTACTTCTTTTGAAGTTGTTTAAAAAATATTTTGAGCATGCAAAGATTGCACAGTACACTATTCAGTGAGTAAAAAACTTGTAATTTATTGAGTTGTACTTTATGTTTTCAGGAAGGAAAGCTGATGTATGGCATGCTGTTTTCAATAAAGTCATTTGTCGCCAAAATATCACCACTCGATCCTAGAGATGGATTTATGCACTACAAGACATCTAAATACACTCTTCATTGTCTCGAAACACCATCCGGACTGAAGTTCGTCATGAACACAGATAACCAGGCACAAGGAGTTAGGGAACTACTCAAGAAGATCTACGGAGAGATTTATGTAAAGTATGCTATAAGAAACCCACTTTGTGGTATTGGGGAGCCCATTACTAGTGAACTGTTTAAAAATAAGCTTGACACTTTCATTAAACAGGCACCCATACATGCTGTGAGAACGTCATAATAAAATATAGGAATTTGTATATAGTATTTACTTAAACTATGATAATGTATTATGAAAAATATGTCAAACTGTAAATAAAATTAAGCTGTTGTTTCCAATCAACAAAGAATTGTTTTTTTTTCTATTTAATTGTTGTAATTAGTATTTTGAAATAATTGAGTTTTAGAAGAAAAAAAACAATCTCATTTATTAGGAAGAACCATTTGTCAGTGTCAAAGTGACATTTCAGAGGTTTTAGACATTTTATCGCCAGAAAAAAATCTAAATGTTCAGTTGTACTTATATAAAGTAAAGTACTGCTTGTAAAGATAATAATAATTGCATTTATAGGTGATAGATATTCAAGTTGCAATGACCAATTATAAGCCCTAATAAGAGACAAAGGCGGCCTTACCATGTTGACAGTCGTCTTTGTTGTCACACAAGTTTTGTTGCTTTTCTATCGCTGGTGGTTTGCATAGAGCCACCACATTGTCGCTTGCCTGTTTTTTTTGCACCTGCTGTGGCAAGACAGTCAATCACATTGTTGCCCGAACGTGTTCCGTGGCGATGGCTTATATCTATCTATAGGTATCCTGTAGGCAAGCGTGCTCCATCGTAGACCGCAGATCCGCTTAACATCGGACAAGATGGCGGGCAAACGCAAGCTTATTAGTAATTTTAAACTTACCAAAATGTTTTATTTACAACATTTTTAATTAGTAAAAACAACTTAATTTAATAAATTAAATAATTTATAATTTTTACTTTGATACAGAATTAACGAAACAATGCTTTACTTTTTCAAAGTATTTTAGTTAGTTGTATAATTTATTATATTTAATTTTTAATTATAATTTTTTTTTTTAACATAAACGTATTTAATCTCTTTTACTAACATGATATGCAATTACAAAATACGAGTACCTACTTACACTTAAATTCTCTATTTACAAAAACGTGCAAAAATGCACACACACGAAACTATGCACATCATTTGAAACCTATGCTTTAGGTCTAGTTAGGTATTACAACATACCTACTATAAGTAGTCTATTACCTATTACCTAAAAATACACGTTACACTGTTTACTTTGTTTTCCGTAATCAATATTCTGCTACGTCACTCATCTTGGATGGCTATTTCTCCAAAGCGCCGCCCGCGGCGCTATTTATTCAAGGCTTATCCCTGCAATAATTTATTTGCGGTCCTTCAAAGCTTCAAACTAATTTCGTTTCTTTCTCTGGGGCTAAACCAAAGAGTAACTATTGTTTTTGTGCAGAGTTAACAAAGTACGCACTACGGAAATACCTACATCACAAATATTAATACGAGTAAGGTAAAAAAATTGGGTACATACCATAATAATATCTTTTCATCAATTATCTGGTTGTTATTTTTTTTAATTTGAGACCTTAGTGAGCAAAAGAGATAAAAAATAAAAAATATCACGACTAATATTCAAATGCCAAAAAGAGTTGATTCACATTTCATCTAGCTGCTGTTTAAACAAAGTACCTAATCAAGTACTGTTAAACAGAAATAAACTAAGTAAAAACAAGTAAGTAAGTAAGTATAAACTAACCTTGAACACTCAAAATGAACTAAACGCCTGAATCAATCAATTATCCAAGTACCTAATATTAATAGTTAACAACAAAAATCTCGACTGTAAATTATACCTACAGCTTTTATGTTATGTACGGATTTACGTTATGTACGGTGACGTATCTATCGTCAAGAGAAAAATGGAGGTACTTAAACCATTTCACTTTTCACACGACTGCCTAAAAAAACTACAATCCGCAATATTGACTTAGCTGACATTTAAATTATTGTATTTTAATTTAATATTCCATTTCAAAAATATCATTAAAAAATTACAAAATATAAATTACATATTTAAAAAATATAATTTTTAAATTACAATCTGAAAGTCAATTATTATTGTATTTAATTCATATATCTAGTTTATCCTTGACCACGTAACACTTAATTCGATTTTGTAGCTTTTATTTAATTTTGACTGAATGTTTGCTACATTTTTAACTTTTATTGCTTTTGACTGAATATTTGATTATAATGCATGCTAATGCTAATTACTATGACACAAAAACTTAACTCAACATTCTGTAATTATTTAACTTAATTTTTAATGTACTGTACAGTGTTGGCGACTTTATTAATAATTAGGTAAATAACAAGGAAGATGCCTCTTCTACACACTTTATTTTTCTTTGTAAGTAATCCCATGGCTGAGAGAACATATTTATTCAACTTATCTTGAAGGCAATAAAAGCTCGGAGATCAGTGGTAAACGCAACAGTTTTCATTCGAATTTAGACATCGAAACACCTAACTCTCTTGCACTCATGTGAATAACCAGTGTATTATCTCCCTCATAAAAAAATATGGGTATTTTTTTTAAATTGAGCTGTGTGCTCCTTTTTCATATAACACTTTCGCACTGTGTCAAAGCATTATTTGAGAGTATAGGAAATTTTGAAAGTACATTCATAAAACCTGAAACTAAAGATTTTTTTTACATAAACCCCCAAAATATACGAAATTCATACATAAGACCCGAAAGTATAGAAAAAATTAAATATGACGTACCGTCATTTATAGATTTGATGGTATATTTGCCTGTGTTGAACCGTATTGTTGATTATTGCGAACAAAATAAAACGATTTTGTCAATCAACCTTGTTCATGGATTGTTTCTCGTAAACGGTAAGTTTAATTGCGTAATTTAATATATTATAATATAATTATGTACAAAACATAGGAAAAGAAAAAGATGCGTGCCGTGGGAATTGAACACATGGCCTGCAGATTAGAAACCAGACGGTCTCCCAACTAGGTTGCCAAACGTAACCTACTTATAATAAACATAAAATAATTACAAATATATATGCATAAATAGGATAATATTGCAAATAGTTACTATTTTAATTAAATGTTATAATAATGAGACAAATGAGACGCTCTTCTGATGGTAAGAGATAACGCATATCCGTGACCATTGCAGCGATACGCAGAACTTGAGTAACAAAACAAAGTCCAGGTCATCGCTGCATTAGCACTCATTACTTTGACACTTTCGATGGTTAGTCTCCACAGCCCCGTAATTTCACTAGCTATAGTACGCTACAAACCGGAACACATTAACGTTTACGCACTACTACTTGGCGGCAGAATATCTGGTACTGCGGTGGTACCTACCAAGGCGATCTCTTGCTAAAGAGATCTACCACCGAGTAGGTATGTACCAAACTGTTTTTTTTTGTTTCAGTGAATTTAGAGCCATTTCTTACAGACGACGTCATTCCAGAAGCTTTACGAACTGACTTTAAAAGTTTGATAGCTCGAGCTGACAAGTTACGAATTGATTTCAATTCAGCGAAGGGTAGTAAATTTAAAAAAGTCCGTAAGTATTTCTTTGTTCTACAACTATGTTAAACTATTAGTTGGCTTGGGTAGGAAGACCACCTTTATGCCAGGCATGATCTAAGTATAACTATGAGATGTTTTTACACTGTCAGACCCCATTGTAGAAGAACTGGGAAAATTTAATTAAGCTGAGTGGCACAATCAATATATTTTTTTGAAAATAAAATTACGCGCGTAATCTCGTTTTTATAATTTTCTTAATTAATTAAGTTGTGAGTTTCATTTGAGTTGATCTTTAATTACTGTTATACATGAGTAACTTTCTATGGATAAATACATGCGAATGCAAGAGGCAAATGTTGATATATGAGCTATAGGTAACGTGAACATACGTCCCGTTTGAACGGGACTGTCCCATTTTTCTCTACTCCGTCCTGTTGTCCCCAGGGAAAGCTTCTGGACGTCAAATTACCCCGTTTTTAGTTACAGAAAGGTCAATACTGACATCAAAATTCATGAAAGAATTAAGCCCGTAGTGTTTAGCTTAGCGGATAAGTGACAGATTAGAATAATCAAAATATTTGGTACTAAAATTGTTCGGTGGAAGTTTAACAATACTTCTATGCAAGCAATCTGAAGTTCAGATTGAAAATGGTTCAGATTCTGAACCAACATTTTGCTGTTGGAAAACCTTTAGTGTTTGCGTAGAATACCTAAACGCAAACCAGTACAATTATAAGAAATATAGTAGGTAGCTGGTAGGTATTTGAAAAATCCGTCATTAATGCCATGTTAATAATGAAAGTAAAGATTATCAAAAAAATGTCCCAACAAAACAAAACAAAAAATATGTTTAATGTTTTGTTGTATTTTTAGTAGCTGCTCTAGCCTCAGACGCCATATCGTGGTCTCAGCGGGTACCAAAGCTCAATTTCGATCTGCTGAAAAATACTTATGCGCGTGGCGAGTATCCGCAGTGGGAAAAGTACGTCAGCGCCACTGAAAACATAGACAGAGGAATACCAAACCCACGCCAGTCTGGTGAGTGTTTAATATACATAAGAACACAACTACCTAACTACTGCTTCCATCCCCTTTTTATTACAAGACAAGTAGAAAGACGGCCCAAAGTTAAAAATACTCTATTACTTTTCAGATAAGTGCGTGGCAGCCTTGGCCGAAAGTGAAGAAAACCTTACGGAAGATATAAACTGGCGTTGTAAATTACCCAACGAATGTTACGAATCTTTAGTAAATGGAACCGATTTCGGTTACTGGCTAACCCATAGGTAAGCAAACGAAAGTTGAAACACCAAAATTAATGTTAAAATTCAATCGAAAGAAGGTACGAGATTAAAAAGAAAAATCTTGTAGGTTCACTCTATTTGGTTATGTAGAAATTTGCCCTAATAAAACACATTTAAAGGCACTTTAAAAGATAGACATTACTTTTGTATACCGCTCACCGATCAGTAAGGATGAGGCAGTTCACGCCACTTGAGGTGTAACGAATATTGACTAGCGGTGTGGCACGGACAAAATGTATGATTAGATGTATATGATTGTTCGATATCTTTGCTACACTCGGTTGCTCAACCACTAGCGCCGCTACTATTGCGTCTGTATAATGAATACAGTAATAAAGGTGTATGAATATGATTGTATATCCCTCCGCGTTGAAGAACATAAAAGTGTCGCCATTGTATAAAGGAAAACCTTGTATATTTCAGTCTTGTAGGTCATATAACCTCTCCGAACATTATCATTATTTTTTTAATATTTCAGACTCATCTTATTTCTACACGCTCGATTTAGCCGTAATTGCGCTATATTTTCCGCTAATGTAGACCGACTCTACAGGATTGATTTCTGCGAAAAAATGTACAGAGAAGTAGGATACATTGCCATGAACAACTTCGAAATAGTAGATCTACCGATGGAACAAAGTAAGGAATCTTAGCGTCATCCTTTACGATTCAATAAGAAGAAATCGTTACTTAACACACGAAACATTTACCTCAGCAAATAATGACATGCTGTTGCTCGTCTTCGCTATCCTTGCTGGCCGAGATCAGTGTAGCCCGAACGTGTATATCTGCAGTTTGTTTGAAGTTTAAGAGCCAATTTACGTTCTAAGTTAGGTGTGTATACTATCTTTACCAACCGAGTGAGCTGTGGTCAGACACCTGCTTTCTTGCCAACAGTTGGTTTTTAGCACAAATCAAAGGCGCTCGCCTACACTTGGCAAGCCAACCCACCACCAACCCTCAACAGTGAGCTTGAGCTACCGGTTAAGGAATACACCACGAGAAAACCACAGCATGATAGTATGGGATACTTTCTAGTACTCGATTGGATAGTTACAGTACACGTTGAAAGTCTGCTGCCAATAACCAAACGGTGTGTTGCGATAACCTCAGTTCAAAGCCAGTTCTATTGCATTTAACATCAGGTGAGTTGTGGTCAAACATCTAGCATGTCAACTGAAAAAAAAATCTGCTTGGTGCAAGAATATCTGTTACTGCGGCGGTAATGACACCTTCTAAGAATCTACCAGCTAATAACATTGGTCATTGTGGAAGCTTCTATAGAGTTTAAAAAATTATCAGACAAAGACATTTTTTCTATTTCAGTTGCTCTATGCGCTTTAGATGGCAACGCCCAATTTCTACGCCGATCTTGGCTGACCTCCATCCTGGAGTACCAACAACCCAACGGCTGCTTCCAACTCTACAAATTGAAACAAACCGACATTCAGAATACAGAAGACTGCAATGACCATGCGATGGCTGTAGCCCTGGCTACGTTCTCAGCTGCTATAAGGCTTATAATGGATAACTTAAAAAATTTGATCGAATGATTGCCTTGTTAATCTAGTTTTGTGAACACTTTTTAATAAACGATAAGTACAATACGATATACGTTGTAGGTATTAAAATGTAAAAATAAAAAACATAATTAAACCTATATCTCTGAGTCAGCCATGTTTTTGTAAGGCCATAGTCCATCACGCTGGCCAACTGCGAGTTGGCAGACTTCACATGTCTTCGAGATATTTTTTTAAGAACTCAGACATGTAGGTTTCCTTCACCGTTTGAATTTATTGGCAATACGCACACAACTTTGAAAAGATGTAGATAAATGCTGTGGGATTCGAACCCAGGACCTCCAGATTGGAAGTCAGAGTCTCCAAAGTGAATTGCCGAAACTTCTACCTATACATCACATTCACCTTCTATCACGTCGGGGTCACCATTGTGGGGGTCCATTGAAGGATTACTGATGACGTCATCTATGAGATTTATCGTCTACCCCTAAACTATCTGCGTGTTCTCCTGACTGTCAGGTGTGGTATATAATGAAACTATTTCTGGTGATCGCCTTTTCTATTCATTCACATTGATTACGGACAGATTACATAGTAAAAGTCGAGTGCACTCTAGCGCGGCTACGGGACAACTGACGAGTGGCGCTGGCGGCTATGCTATGGAATGCGCCACTGTCAGCAAAGATACTACATCTACTACATCATTATTTATTTTTTATAGACAGGTAAAGCAAATTCAATATATAAAAAATCGATGTGCGTATGATGGACTCCAAAACGGCGAGACCGTTTTTGATGAAATTTTCAAGCAAGCTTCAGATTTCCCAGCGGGTGATCCTGTGGAATTTAGTATCGATCGGATCAACAGAATTCAAAAGTAAAGAAAGAAAAAAAAAAGTAAGTAAAAAAATAAATTTGAAAGTATAAGGCTAGAGTCACAAACTGTTGTTTTTTGTAATGTTAATAAGACAAACGAACGACTATGCTCTCCTGATGCTAAAAGATAACGCCTGTCCATGACCATTAACTACTATATTATTACTTAGTACTACTAGTATTTACTGTTAAGTACCCTACCACCATGCTATGGTTTCCTTACGATATTTTCCTTCACTGGCAGCTCATTGTTGGGTTTGAATCCACGCCCTTCGGCGTATGAACTGTTCGCGCTAACCACTAAGCTATCATCGCTACGAAAATAAGTCACATAAAAACTTCTGTCAAAATAAGTATGTAAATATGTTCTATGCCATTTTTTTTCTACGTAATATAAGCAATCCCATGGCCCACTGACCGAAATTATTTATGCGTCTTATCGTGAAGGTAGTAAAATCTCAGAGATCAGTGGTTATGTTCATGTTTAGCCACTGAAAGACCCAGCTCGCCTAACCAATGCTTACACAGGTTATAAAATATGGCTATTTTTTTAAAGTTAAGTTTTGTCTTTCTATTTATTTATCCCGACTTTACAATATCATCATACATGATGTTTGGACATGAAGAAAATACGTACATAAAACCTGAAACTATAGAAATAATAAAACACGACATACCGTCATACATAGACTTGTTGGTTTATACACCTTATACACCTACCTTACCTTTATATACCTTTGTTGTCACGTGTAATCGATTTTTGTGAACAAAACAAAACCATTTTGTCAGTTAACTTAGTTCATGGACTGTTTCTTACAAGTGGTAAGTTGCACAACAATAACTTATGAAATACTGAGTCCATAACAACCTCATAAACAACTTGAAAGCACAGTTTGTAGCTCAGTGGTTAACGCGGTCGGATCACACACTGACAGGCATGGGTTCAATTCTAACACCAAAAACGAGCTAGAGCTGCCGGTGAAGAAAAACATCGTGAACTTTCTGGTACTCGATACACAGTACCTAATGTTTATATAATACTGCTTGGCGGCAGAATATCTGGAAACAAGAAGAATCGTTTTATATCCTGTATCTACAGAGAAGTTGTTAGCCAATTACTAATAATAATAACCCTTTATGTTTAAGATATTTAGTTAAAAAGTAGGTACTACTTCTTGTGTTTTAGTGCATTTGGGACCATTTGTAAAAGACGACGATATACCAGATATTTTGCGAACCGACATCGAAAACCTATTGAAGCGCGCTGACAGCTTACAAACTGAATTTAATTCTGTGGCGAGCAGCAAATTTATAAAAGCCAGTAAATATTTTTTTAACTGTTAGATATTATACATGACACTTGCGTATATTCTATACTAGTGATCCGCCCCGGCTTCGCACGGGTGTAATATAGATAGTAATGTGGTGCATATACATATGAACCTTCCTCTTGAATCACTCTGTCTATTGATGGAAACCGCATTAAAATCCGTTGCGTAATTTAAAAGATGTGTACAGACGGCGAGAAGCGACTTTGTTTTATACTATACAGAGAAGTCTGTAGGTAGGCATTTTATTAGATTGAGCAAATCGCATGCCGGAAGGTAAGTATCACTTTTGATTCGTAATGTACTAGTATCACAGTACTAGATACCGCCAAGTAGTAGTACGTAAATATTTTTATAAAAAAAAGCTATAGCAAAAACATGCCTGCCATGCGCATGTTTGACTTGTATGCGTGAATAGAAAAGTGTAAAAAATTAACGTGGTTCGTAGCGACGATAAATTAGTGGTTAGCGCGGTCGGTTCGCACCCCGAAGGGCGTGAGTTCAAACCCTAACAATAAGCTTGAGCTGCCGGTGAAGGAAAACAACGTGAGAAAACCATAGCATGGTAGTACAGTACTTTATAATACTCGGCTGGCTAGCTACAACCCTCAAATTGAAAATCTGCCGCCAAGCACCTGACGGTGTGTTTCAGCAGCATCACTTGAGAACCAGTTCCATTACATGCTGGGTGTGCTTTACCATCTTCTACCACACCGTCACTTAACATCAGGTGAACTGTGATTAAAAGACCGTGCTTGTCAACCATTAAAAACTTTAGGTAATTAGGTACTACAATGCCTTAATATTTATTGAATTATTGAATACCTACTGTTAATGATCAACTTATTGATATTTTTTATTTACTCATATGAATAGTACCTAGACTATTCATATGAGTAAATTGTATTAACATTTTTTAATAGATAATAATAATTTCATTTATTCGCTTGAAAAATGTTGTGAAAGTCCTATTTAAGTACAAAATTACAAAAAGTAACAAGTATCCTTGATTTTGCACTAGGAAAACCTGTGTCACAAAATTCAGTATTTTAAAAAAAAAAATTTTGTTGTAGTTGCTTCTTTAGCTTCAAATGCCACATTATGGTCTAAGCGAGTGCCAAAGCTCAATTTCGATTTGTTGAAAAAAACTTACTCGCGTGGCGAGTATCCGCTGTGGGGTAGGTACCAGAGCGCTGTTGACACCATAGAGAAAGGCATACCGAACCCAAGACTGTCTGGTGAGTAAAGCACTACTAAACCTGACAAACCTGACTTCACAGCTGCGTCATACGTACCACCTCTACTAACACTATTAAAGAGCGGTAAAAAAGCGGCAATATGACAAGGCGCCATATTCATGTTTGAAGTACCTAATAAAATCCCACTTTTAGTCCACGTTTAGCCACCAACTTCAGGCAAGTTGGTGGCGTATGTGGTTGCAGATGAAACACGCAGACTTAGGAGAAACTTATTTAAGCTGACCTTAAAAAGGCTTAGTAGATAAATTAGTTGTAAAACAAGTATTTTCTTTCAAACACAAGAAGAGAGGGCGCATGAAGTTTTTGCCCAGGGTCAGAAAAACCTTAGGATCCGGGGCTGAGTGGTACATTTCCTTAGCAGGAAGTGATCTAGGTAATCTACCACCGCAATACCAGATGTTCTGCCACCAAGCAGTAGTGTGTAGGTACACATTAGGTACTTTGTTTCGGTAAGGGTACTTACTGCAGCTAGTTTTTTTCAAATGACTTCACCCCGAGTAACACTTGCTATAATAAAAAAGAAAACAATTTAGTAGCAATGTGGCACAATTTTCAAATGTGAATGTTTTTTTTGTTCTTTTTATAAACTGTTGTAGGGCATGGCACGCATTTTAATTTAACTTGTTCTTATACCTACTTATTAAATATAGATGACCTGGAAGCGTTAGAATGCGGTATTGAATTTCAAAAACAGTCCTGCTAATCACCGAAGCTAAAATCTACCTATTCCTCAGATTGTCTACTCGAAGACCTATTCAGTTTAATGTTCTTAACTTTTTTCGTTTCTGTTGAGCACGATTTTTATGTACATGTTTCAGACGAATGCATGGGTGCCTTGGTAAAAAACGAAGAAAACCTCTCAGAAGATAGAAACTGGCGTTGTGACTTACCCAATGAATGTTACAAATCAATTATAAATGGAACTGATTTCGGTTATTGGTTAATTCATAGGTAAGTTGCAAACTAAGTAGTAAGACTAATAGGATTTTACTACTTTAAACAATGTGTTGGATAATGTGCCTAGTAATTTTTTTAGATAGTACAAACATGATTTTGGAATTTTATAACATTAAGAGCAGGCTCCCTCGAATTTTTTTCTGATATAGTCACTTTTTTTAAATAATAAAAGTATCGGGTGTATTTCTATTTATCGTGTTTTTAGCTTGTCAATAGACAGAAAATTGTTTGACAAATAGCAATTATATTTCATTTACAATATCGTGGCAAAAATGATGTTTAAAGGCGCCACCTCTTTAATTATCACTTATGGAAAACACATCGGCTTATCGCCGTTGACTGTTTTCCACGGCGCAAACAGTAGAGTGCTTAAAGCGCGTCTGTCTCTCAAACAGCTGGGTTAATATTCCCTATGAGCATATTACATTATTCTGTTTATTTCAGGGGATTTATTAAATTTTTTAATTATGCTTGTTTATTCTAGGCTTATATTGCTTCTACATGCTCGACTTGGCCGTGACTGCGCAATATTTTCCGCTCATGAGGACCATCTCTACAGGATTCATTTCTGCGAGAAAGCCTTCAGAGAAGTGGAGTACATTGCCTCGAACGGTTTCCAGATGGTGGACCTACCACTGGAGCAAAGTAAATAATTATAATATAACATGCTAGTTTATACTACAAATAAAACGGTCTATTTTTTTCGAATGATTAAAGATGATATGCAGGTAATAAAAATAAAGAACAATCGCCTTGATCAAGATCATACGTTTCCCGTGACGGCCAACTTTTTTATGATTGCTAAGCTAGATATCTTACCAGTACAAATCACAATGTGGTTGAAAGTAGTAAAAACCTCTCCTATCTTGGGGTGGAATCTTCGTGACATTTAATATAGTAGGTATATATAGTAGAGATAGCCAGAACACTAGAAGATCACAATTGATCGATATCGTTGTCACTTTTATTCTGATTCATCAAATCAAACAAGGGGTATTGCTTATATACATATAACAACCTTTAATATAATATTTATTTATATTTTTCAGTTGGGTTCTGCGCTCTAGACGGGAACGCTCAGTTCCTACGGCGGTCCTGGCTACTTAGCTTCCTCGAGTTTCAACAACCAAGTGGCTGCTTTCAACTCTACAAATTAAAATCTACCCACAAACCGAACATGCAGAACTGCAACGACCACGCCATGGCAGTCGCGTTAACGACTTACGCTGCCGCTGTAAGATTTATATTGGAAAACTTGAAAAAACTTATGTCATGATCACGACGCTATTTCATTACGTCGGATGTTGTAGAAATGTATGATACCTATTAACTCAAGACAAATACTGCATGTAATAAAAAGTTTATTTTTTTAGTTAAGTTTACTTTATTTTTTAAAGTGTTTAAGTACATGTTTAGAGGATGTATGACAAATGTGGATCAATTTTAATTAATAAACTGATCATGTGAAAACAAAGAAATATCAGCTGTTCTTTAGAAAATTAACTTTCCTTTTTCAAATATATTATTATAACATCAAAAACATGACTAACAAAAAAAAAACAATTTACGCAGATTTTACTTGCTTTATATTTGACACTGACAAAATTTACAAAGTGTGACGCCAAAAGTCAAATGTCTTTAAATTTTTTGTAAAAAAAAATACTTTTGAGAACTAGATGGATTTTACGATTTATCGATTAATTTTATCAATCGTTTTTTTTATTTTAATCGTCGCTTTTTTATCTATTTTTTCTACTGGTATTAAAAACTATAAGGCACCAACGCTGCACCTATGCGGGGGGATGAGTTTGACACTGACTCTGACTGAGTTCATTATTTTTGTATCTTTGTAATGAATAGCGTCTGAGACTCATTAACGTCTGAGTTAGACTTTTATATCGCAGTACCTCTGTCGCTATAGTTTATAGCGACAGAGGTGATAGAGATAGGTATATAGATAGAGGTATAGAATATTATATATTTTAAGAAATAATAATCGTTTTTTTAACGATCGATTATTATTTAAAATCCCTATCGAAAACTGGCAAAAATGCACAACGCTTAACTGTGCTATGGTCGAGAAAGAAAAAAAAATTAGCACGTAATTTGTTTGTGTATAAACAAAATAATTTCTCGAGATTTTTCATTATTATTGCCTTGTTCTGTGTACTCGTAGTTCTGTGACATATGATTATCACTATTACCGACGCGACGTGTAAAAGAACTCTGTAAAATAACTTATATAATGGCACAATATTTTACTACGGCGAATAAGTTAATATACTGCTGTAATGAGTGAGACCGACGACACCGATGTTCTCTTGTTGATACCGCCGAATTTCTTTCTAGTTCATAGCTCGGAATCCGAAGATTCACTACTGGAGTCCTCTAGAACCGTCGTACACAAACCAGTAACAGCCCAAGTTCTTGACAAGTTGGTCAACCAAGTGCACGCATTAGAATCGAGGTTAGAAAGTTTAGAAATTAGCAGCGATAACATATCAAGTACCGGAAGAAAAACGAGACATAAAACGGTGGACACAACCGATAGTTTTGACAGTCACAGCTTAGACCGGAATTTTTTTACATTTCCTCGACAGCGGCGTCGTAAAACACAAAGAAGGCACAAGCGAGATCGATCGCTGACCAGCCTTGATTCTGTGAGTACACGCGAATCTATACCCTCGTTGAAATTACACAGCGTAACACATTACCGGAAGAAAACAGACTCTGTCAATGATACAAGAAGCATGGATGGTGACATCAGTAGCATCGTTTCAACTCCCAGTAAAAAGAATGACAAGCTCTTGTTAAACGAAATCGACGAGTTTCTGACCAAAGTAGATTCTTATGAGAGTCCTGAAACAAAGTACAAGGATCAGTATGATAGTCTCACCCCTGAGAACTTAATAAAAGCTGCCGGTGACTACATAACTCAAAAACTAGACTCAAAAGAATCGAGTCTTTGTGGTGATGATCAAATAAAATTGCCAAGTGGTAGAATAGTTTCCAGTAATGTGTTAGATAAGTACATATACCTTGTGAAAGGCAACCCACCGCAAGAGACAGAAAAATCTCTGCCTTCAAACACATACAAAAGTCAGTTAAGTGAATCATTACAATCCACTAGTAAACAGTACAATGACAATATAGATAAGCCTATAGAGGCTCCAAGACATGTTTTAAGAACTAGAAGTGAAAACATGAAATCTCCGAGTATAAGACGGCTGAGTTTCACGGAAAAAAAAGTTCAACCAACATCAACACCAAAAAAACTTCCAACAACAACTCAAAGCTACTTAGACACCTTCAGGCCGACATCAAACAAAATCTATGACCGAGCTACAAAAGTACTAGAACAATACAAAGCACAAAACAGTAGAGTTACTCAAAGCTCAGATAGCTATATGTCTAAAGAAGAATTCAAAATGCCACAAATGAGACCATATTCCATCGATCATAAAGATGGTATTAGGATGACAGCAATGCAGCATAAGTTGATAGATTCTATAGATACAGATTTGTTGAGTTTAAGTGATTTGTGGGGAGAGAGAGGTGATAGGGCAGATAGAGTCGATAGTGATAAATTGGAAGAAGAAAGATTGAAAAGAGAGGTAAGTACCTAATCTCTTATACTAAAGCAAGTGTCCATGTCAATGTCACATTAAAAAATATAACATTCTGTGTAAATTAAAGCTAGTTCCCAGAATATACCATGTAAAACTAATTTCACTATTCAACAAAACTTATATAATATCTGGAACTAGAATAAAGTAATACAATATTTTTTTAAATGTTCTTACTATTGCAACTTTCATCAAACAATGCAACTTTGTTCAATGAGACTGGTTCATACAAATTTCGAGAGTAGAATAAAAAACTATGATTATCATATTCCAGCACTGCGAAGCCTTAATTCAGCAGCTTCAGAAAAAGCTACTTGACCAGCAAGAGAAGCTGGCGGTAGCTCTGAAAGTAGATCGAACTAAAGACTCTGCCATTGCTCGCCTCAAAGATGCTTGGTTGAAAATTACTAGTAGTTTGGACAAGGCAGAAGAGCGGCACAGGTCAGCATTAGAAAAGATGTGTAGAGAGGTGGAGAATTTCAAGATAGTTGCTGATGATGCACAAAAGGTAAAGTTACTGCTACTTACTGCATTTGATTGTAACTTTGCAGAAACCATGCTTCTCTCTCAATAGTCAGAGGATAATTGGTAGAACATATTTGCAAGGACATACTGATGTAGTATAAATCTGCAATACTGCAGGTTGATTTAGCAATGGAGGGAAATAGTTCCTATACTGTTTTCTATATATACATATACCTACATATATATATTTAGTATTATTATTATGAATTATTTACATTACATTAATTTTTATCAAGGTTTAGTGGCTTGATGTGCTCAAAGATGAAGTATGCACAATAAATAGCTTTACGGAAACCTTGGCCTGCCAAGAATACCTAAAAATTAATTATTGGAAAGAAAGCAGCATTGTTAGGATAGGATGATAATAAATTTGGTTAGAAGAAATGGGAATGATTCCTGTCAGTGCATCACTATGAACCCATTACCCCATGGTATCCATTGAATGTAAAAAAGTATCTTCTCTATTTCTTTCGTCCCACTTTATCACACCCTACCCTTTGCTTCTTCCACAAAAACTTCCATACTAAGATTGCTTTATTAATTATTAAACATTCCACCCAACTCACCGGAACTACTATGCCAGCGGCCCAGAGCCTCACTGGGTTGGCCCAAGGAAGATGCTGGTAAGGGAAAATGCACAAAACACCCCAAATGGGATGTCAGTGTTGTGCTTATTACCCCCACTTTGAATATGAATAAAAATAAGATTTTTTGGAAGAGATCACTCTTAGCAATAAGGTTGCCAGTTTTTGCAGCATTTTTAAGTTTTTTTGTTTTATTGCATCTGATTTCTGGTGTGAACAATAAAGAGTTAGGTATCTCCTTATTTCAGAAAACCAATCATTTTGAAGCTGAACTGTACAAAACTTTAGACCTAGCCCATGACTACCAGGAGAAATGTAAACAACTCATGTTGGAAAAAAAAGAAATGCAAGAATGTACAGAAAAAGCCCTAGCAGCCAAGGAAGAAGTTGTTAGTAGTAGAGACAAGGAAATAGAAGTATTGAGGGAAAACTATGAAACTGCTATGAGACTGAACAAGCAGTCAACGGACTGTGTTAAGAATTTAGAAGATGCTTTGGAAAAGGTAATTGGCTCTATGGTAATTTAATGTTGAGTTACATGTACTGTTGTTTGATGAGTTAGGTTGATGACATTTAAATATTTTTTTATTGAAGTTCATGTAGGTACTTAGATTTATTTATTGACATTAATTTAACTACTTTTAAAATACATAACACTAGCGACCCGCCCCGGCTATGCACGAGCTTACGCAGGGCTTTTGATGTATCTCAAAGGGATTAGGCAGCATTTTCGATGAAAGCTTCCCGGTGGCTTGTTTTTTTCCGACACTTTCAACAATTATCATCATATTTTAACCAATTTACACAAAACCTTGACAAATTATATACCCTAAACCTTCCTTATGAATCACTCTTATCTATTGGAGAAACTCGCATTATAATCCGTTCAGTACTTTTTAAGATTATCGCGAACAGACAGACAAACAGACATGACAGATGACTTTGTTTTATAATATGTATTTTAATATTTAGGTGTAATAGTGGTATAGTACATATCATGTACTATTATGTACTATAACACCTAGTTTCACAGACCACGAAAATTAAAATTAATTTTTTTTTTTCTCAGGAGAGATTAGATCATGAACAAACTAAACTCAAAACGACAGAACTAACTCGTAAAATCCAATCACTTTCCGATGATACCAGCATAATGATGCAAGAGCGTGACTTGCTGAAAGAGAAGGTGAACGAAGAACGAGCAAGATGCAACATGACAGAACGGCAGCTGTGTGAGAAACAAAATCAAACAAGTGAATTACTCAAGAAATGTGTGAGTGTATTTTTAATATTTAAATGATGATAGTATTATATGTATAGAAGAACTGTCCCTAAGTGGATAATTTGATATTTTTGCAGCAGACTCATAACTAAAAATCAATCTAAACCTGCAGGGCCGGATTATCCATAAGGCGGATTAGGCAACTGCGTGTTCTGACAAGCCACGCCCTATTTTTTTTTTTTTAAATTCAGGCTTACATTTGACTATACCTAAACTTGCCTGACGTTAAGAAAAAATGTGGCATAGTATTGAAATGGAATTCTAGTTTACAAGGAAATAATTAACTCGTGAAGGAAAACTGAAGGCATACCATAATAATTTAACTAAAAATTATTCTTTATTCTGTAGAAAATGTTAGTAGGCTTCTGTTAGCATTCTCAAATCCGTAGAACCAAGTCATTCCATTCCTTAAAAATTCCATAATTTTTCAGGACAACTTAGATAGTGAAGTGAAATCGCTCCGTAAGCATCTAGAGAACCAGAAGAACGAGCTTAAGTGCCACTACCAGAAGCAGCTGGAAGAAGCCGTGATGAGCAAACTGCAGGAGTTCCAGAAACAACTCGACTACACCGAGAAGGAGATGGAACAGGAGGCCAGGGTCAAGGAGACTGTGCTGCTCGACAACTTCAACAAGCAGATATCCAGGATAGAAGAACAGTAAGGAACAATGAGTGTTAGGTTATGTATGTCGAACTTATGTTAGACTTACTCGAGTCCAAACTCAATGGATTTATCTTGTTTAGTTCAGAAGTTCCTATGCTCATCTTCCGTCTCTATCATCAGCCCCTTGCCACCATATAATTGTATTATCACCTAAGATACATACGTACACTAAATTTGAATGCAATCGGAATCGCAAATAAAAAAAGAATCATCTAAATCGGTTCACCCAGTCGAAAGTTCTGAGGTAACAAAAAAAAAGAAACAGTCGAATTGAGTTCCTCCTCCTTTTATTGAAGTCGGTTAAAAACCAATTCATTCGCGATTTGAAGGCACCCAGATTGTTTCTATAGGAACAACAGATTTCAGAGTTATGCTTGTAGTAAAAGTTATTTATAAATACAATATCGTTCGTCATACATACACCCTAAAATGTTAATACTTATATGAGATTTTGATGTGGTTAGCGTGTTAATTGAGATTCTGATTACTTCTAACAACCTTTTTGCAATTTTTTCAGGCATAAATTAGAAATCAATGTTTTAGAAGAAAAGCAAAGAGAGGAAATAAAGTTATACAGGTTGCAACTCGCGCAAGCCAGCGAAAAAATCGGTTTACTTGAGGTAAGCAACACGTGCACGAAGGGTTCCGTCTATAAAAAATGGCAAAAAAAAACACGCATGTTGTATGGGAGCCCCCCTTAAATATTTGTTCTATTTTAATTTAATTATTTATTTTTCAAGTGAATATATAACTAAATATTCTGTGAATATTTCAAGCGTCTACCTGTTGCCGTTATCAATATCCAGTAAAAACGAGCAAAAAAAATCGTTTGTTGTAAACCCCTTAAATATTTATTCTATTCTGTTTTTTAGTATTTGTTGTTATAGCGGCAACAGAAATAATGTGTGAAAATTTCAACTGTTTTACTATCACGGTTCATGAGATACAGCCTGGTACAGACGGACAGACAGACAGACGAACGGACAGCGGATTCTTAGTAATAGGGTCCTGTTTTACCCTTTACGGTACGGAACCCTAAAAACATGTCTGACTTGATAATAAGAGTTTTTTTTATGGCTGACAGGCTATGTGTTTGACCACAGCTCACCTGATGTTAAGTGACGGTGTGGTCGAAGATGGTAAAGCACACCTAGCCTGGAATGGAACTGGCTCTCAAGTGAGGCTGCCGGAACACACCGTTAGATGCTTGGCGGCAAATTTTCAACTTGAGGGTGGAAGCTAGCCAGCCGAGTAAAGAAAATATGGTTTCCTCACGATGTTTTCCTTCACCGGCAGCTTAAGCTCATTGTTGGGTTTGAACCCACGCCCTTCCGCATACGAACCTACCGCGCTAACCACAACCATCATCGCTACACAAGTAAGTATCGGACAATTAAACGTGAGTAATCCCGCATAAATAAAACAACATTGTCTGTGATGTTCCAGAGTAAACTGGATTCGTACAAGCGCCGCCGGGGCCAGATCGCGTCGCAGCTGCATAGCGTCATGGAGTCGCAGTGGCGGCAGGCGCTGCTGATCCTCACCAGCGGCGGGCACGTGCCCGCGCTGGACCTCACCCGGCCGCACACCGGTATACACAAACAATCACACAACATAAACGAAAAACAAGTACACAGACTAATACCACCCATAAATCGAGAATTTTCTTTGAACACATACCAAATAAATAGTGTAGTAGTTTCATGGCCGACGCTCCAAAAACTCGAACGAAACGATTTGATTCCACATTCATTGTGCGGACCGCTAGACAGTGGATATAACCTGGGTTTCTTTAAATGAAAGTGAATCGGTATCTCCTAGCCAAGCGTGCTCCATCTTAGACCTTATTATCACTTAACATCAAGTGAGATGGCGGTCAAAAGAAAGCCTATTTATTATTAAAAACAAACTTTAAAAAAAATGTAAAACCGACTTCAAGAAAAAAACAGCACTAAAAAGCGAAAAATAAACATACTTTACAAATATATCTATATCTTTAAACGAGCAATTCTTGTATATATATATATATATATATATATTCTGAATCTCGGAAACGGCTTCAACGATTTTCATGAAATTTTGTATCCAGGGGGTTTCGGGGGCGAAAAATCGATCTAGCTAGGTTTCATTTTCAGAAAACGTCGTTTTATCCGTGTTTTCAGCTGAGCAATGCTCGGTCAACCAGGTACTTATTATTATACCTGCTAGGTACTTATTGATTTGTCGGTGCTTAGCCTAGCCCAGGTGCCGGTGCTTGGCACCGACTTCAAACAGATCAGTAGGTACCCAGCAGATATAATAATACTTTGTAAAGTAAGTTTAGTTTTCGCTTTTTAGTACTGATGTTTTTTTCTTAAAATCGGTTTAGTTTTTTTTTAATGTTTGTTTATTTTTAAATTTTTAGTTATTTATATTCACGTCTAGAAACACTTGAACAGTATGAGTCTAGCTAGACTTGATAAGATTCAAAAACGTCTTGCCAAAGACAATTACATCATCCACTTAAGCAAAAATGTTCATAAAATGAAAACAACTGGGCCGAACTATGTTAAATTTTTATGGGACCAAATGGCAACTATTCCGCATCAAACAAAAGAAGAATCACGTAAATCGGATTATAAATCTCAGAGTAATCGGTGTACATTTAAAAAAAATACCAATCAAATTGAGAACCTCCTCCTTTTTGAAGTCGGTTAAAATAATTCGCCCCCATTTTGAGTACGAAAATATTCAAAATAATTTATTTCTTAAAGTGTACAGATTACATCATTGCTTGTTAGTCCCTGCACTAGGTGAGGACCTGTTTCGCGGGGACTACCTACACTTGCGATTATAATTATATTATAATGTTATGATTGTAGCGTCGACACCGGCTGCCGCAGAGTACGCGCCGGCCCAGGTGCCGCCGCTAACGATGCCGACGTTCGCGGACAAGGCGCTCGCGCGCGACCGCCCCGCGCTCAACTTCGACGCGCTCAGCGACACCGAGCTGCAGCATTACGTCAAACTGGTCAGTCTCAATCGACTTTTGATGGATACAGAGATACCATTGGCGTTTATTACTCGTGTCTTTATTAGAAAACTAATTATTTTTATGTAAATATTTTGAGACGAGCGAAATGCTCTCCCATTGGTAACCGTTCATGTATTACTATAAGAGATTCGAAAACTGTTCCATTAAAATAAAATGAAAAGATCTGGTTACTCCAAAAATCCTATTAACCCTTGGAGCGCTTGACCTTGAAAGTCATTTGAATGACACAATGTTACGTAAACGAATATTTCTCGATGTTTACGTTAAGATTGAATTATTGACAAATTTTAACCACAACTTATTTTATATTGACATTTTAATTTTTATATATGAAACTTACTAGAGACTTCTTTCGCGTTGAGTTAAGAATTGAGCTATTTTCATTACCAAATATACATTTAAAAAATCATAAAAATCGGTCAAGCCGTTTTGGATGAGTGCGACCACAAACATCGAGATTTTTATATACGTAAGAGATGTATATTAAATTTTTTATAATTCAATTATTCTTATATGTTTTACCAGAGATCGTATAAATTAAAATTTTATGATGTACTATCGACCTGCCCCGACTTCGCACGGGTGCAATCCGCGCAATGTAGATACTAAACATGGTGCATATTCATGTATCCCACTAATATTATAAATGTGAAAATGGATGGATGGATGTTTGTTAGTCAATCACGCCAGAACGGCTGAACGGATATGGATGAAATTTTGCATGTACCTAGATACTTTAGGCCCAGGAATAATATATAGGATACTTTTGTAAAACCGCGGGGCGCAGCTAGTTATACATATAAACCTTCTAAGCATACAGACGGCGGGAAGAGACTTTGTTTTATACTACTACGTAGAGAAGAAAAATTGTATGATTATATAGGTGCTTCCAATATTGGATTTCGAAGTTAATCAGTTCAGTTACGGACATCAAACATATGTTTCCACTCATGTATCTTTACGTAAGAAATTATTTTTCAATATTGGTTTGTTTACTCGTTTCTTAAATTAGGCAATATTCATTTTGTATTTTCGTTTTCCAGTTGCTAACGAAGCCCGCCAACCTGGACGGAAGCGGCGACAGCCCGGGCGGGCCCGCAGCCACGGAACAAACAGAAGAACCAACCAGCGACCGCGCGGACAGACCGCGCGATAAGACTGCCAAGCGGACTCTTAACATTAGCAAACCACCTTGGAAGGCCTAGCACTGTACCCGCTGTGAACGGCACGGGCACCATGAGCGAGACATACCGTGGGATCCGAACCCGGGCCTGCAGATTACAAGTCAGACGGTCTCACTACTAAACTGTCGAATGGACTTTGTAGAAATCTTCATTGATTTTGTTGAATTGTGAAATTCAACTATATTGCGATATATTTCTCTATATTGCGATCAACCAATTCAATAAAATGAGACTGAATACCGTATTTGCTGCTCGTATTTTTGCACGACGTCATCCAGTTTGTCGTCTTTAAAATAAGGACAATGAAATCGTACGCGCCTATCGCGTCGGAAATCCGAGTTTGAATGGACGCTATTCCGGCCAACCCGAAGTTTACGTACGTACGAGTTTCGGAAAAATCATGTCTCCTCTTTGTATTCTTCTCTAAAACTATATAAAAATAGTGGTTTCATTCATAAAATGCCGAATTACGTTCGCGTGTTTTTAAGTGATATAATGTGGTGACACATAACTTTTTGTATTGCTTCCAAAACTCCGTTGAAGCTTGAAAGTTGCCACCACTACAAGGACATGACTGGACTCTACCTTGACTATGACTTATATAAAACACTTGATAATATCGAAATACTGGACACAAGCACTGCACAAAGTGTGATACTGAAAATAAATAAAAAACTACAATATGTGCCTTGCTTCTGACCTGAGCTGTAAAGTTGGGAACGCATGAGAACTTAAAACTTCCCACCGAACATTTCCCCGAATAAACAATAAGCCTACCGTTTTAGATTGTGTTGACAGCCTTCTTCACCCGTTTACACTTGGATTGTTTCATAATGGAATTGGATATCGGATTTTATTTCTCAGATATTCATATTATAGTGTGATTGCGGGTCAAACTTTGAATAAAACTTAGTATATATCTGTATATGTTAGAATTCTCATATACTGTAAGAACGATTAACTGTAATAATTTGAGTGACAGATTTGATAAGTAAGGATTGGGATAAGGAAGGCTGTGGCTAAAACTTATAAATTATTTTTTTTGTAAAAATTGAAATAGGTATGTATATTAATTTTGTGTGTCCATTGAAGTAGAATGATCTGTAATAACTATTGTAACTGAATATGTGACATTTCCAATGTATGTTAATAAATTGAGATTATATATAAAAAATAAAACAATTTTTTTTATTTAACAATTTACTGAACATAAATGCGAATTATAAATATACATGAAAATAATAATATTTCAATAATGATTACAATGGCATCACGATTTTTTTATACAACACTAACCTGAAACATTTATGTACACTTACAAAATAATATATTTTTAATCACATTTATATTTAAGGCAAGAACTATAACTATACCGTAAAATATAAATACTATGTTTTTGACATTTAAAAAAAATACAATAGCTAAACATTCTCTTGAAAAATAACCTGTCGATAAATACTTAAACTAATAAAACGATTCTTTTTTTTAATATCACTAACCATATTTGCATAAATTTAACAAAACGTAGAATACAATAATTCATTCATCGATAAATAAAAAAGCACAATGTATATAAAACAAAAGAAATTTTAACCTTTTGTATACAAGGTTACTGATAATTATTCAACTTGATTTCCTAAATCATACTTGACAACTTTTGTTCACCAACTCAACAAGTCTACCAAAAATATTGATTTATATTTTAACATTTGCATTAGTCTGCTCTTAGTTTCGCTCCGAGTTCGCCGTTTCTCCTCAATTAAGATCGCATAGAATTAAAAACGTACCTAATTTAAAAAAATATCTATCCAGATCAGTCCTTTTTTTATAAATCGTCCCACTGCTGGGCGCGGGGCCTCTTCTCATTGTGATAATGGTAAGAGCATGCGACCACCACACTGGCAAAGTGCGGGTAGACTTCACATATTTTGGAGAACGCTGCAAACTCTCAGGATATGAAATGTTTCCTCACGATGTTTTCCTACACCGTTCGAAGCTAGCGGCGATACGCATAGAAAAGTGCGTGCCGTGGGTTTTGAATCCAGAACCTTCAGATTAGTAATCAGATGGCTATTCAACTAAGCTGCCGTAGCCTTTTAACTTTATATGAAACAAGCTTAATTAAGAAACACGGGTTCCTAATAATGTTTTTTTTTTCTTTTCAGATTTTTTTAGCCTGTGTCACTCAGGATGTTAATGCTTTCAACGATACCCCAAACATATCAACCATATCTATAGCATTAAAAAGTCTTGCTGGAGTAAAGAAACTCACACACATACATACATATCACTCTGAAAACTTTTTTGGGCAGTCGCTAAAAATAAAAAGTTTTTTGGTCAGATCGTGACATAGTCTATTGTAATTGAAAAAAAAAAAACGAATAGCATTTTGTGCGCGATTGAGTTCTAATGATAAACAAGACTACACGTTAAGTTCAAAACTAAAGTTATTAAATGTACACGATTTTTGTTAGATAATTATTGATAACCTTGTATAAATTAATATAGTAATTTCCGAATTGCACGCGCATATATAGTGCGCCTGTAGGTATTGAATTTAACTAATTTTACCCGTCGTTAGTATTTTTATTGCACGATCCACTCGACAAAAATGAGTTTTCATATTGCATTATTTGTGATGATCGATAAAGTAGATAATAAGGTAGTAACGGCCGTTCAACTGCTATTATTTTATATTTGTCTATAATACCTAAATGTTATTAAGGTAAACTGCGAATTAAACGCAGTCACGAATACTGATTTACAAATACCAAGTCTGTAATGATAAAAAAAATAAACCAGTTTGCATACAAGAAAACTTTTTGTAGCGATGATGGCTCAGTGGTTAGCGCGGAAGGTTTGCATGCCGAAGGGCGTGGGTTCAAACCCCAACAATGAGCTTGAGCTGCCGGTGAAGGAAAACATCGTGAGGAAACCATAGCGTGGTGGTAGGATACTTTCTAGTACTCGGCTGGCTAGCTACTACCCTCAAGTTGAAAATCTGCCACCAAGCATCTAACGGTGTGTTCCGGCAGCCTCACTTGAGAGCCAGTTCCATTCCAGTTAGGTGTGCTTTACCATCTTCGACCACACTGTCACTTAACATCAGGTCAGCTGTGGTCAAACAAATAGCTTGTCAGCCATTTAAAAAAAAACTTGCCCAAATTCACATATTTTTTTCGTGGCCACAAAATTGAAATTCGCCAATAATAGAGCAGATTAGAGGCTAATTGTGAGAGCCAAATCCTATTCCACGCGTAGGTATATTTACCATCTACGACCACCGTCAGTTGACATCAGATTAGCTGTAGTAGATACCTAGCCTGACAGCCAGAAACATGCCTGGAAGGCGTATAGTTACACTGGGTTATTAGACAAGTTTGAAATATCACATTAAAATTTAGTTCTGCATGAAACCAAACCAGTTTAGCTGGCATCGCTATACGAATGTCCTCAAATATTGTTCGTAGAGCGACTGTCAAGCTCAAGACCCGTATCATATCACGTGGCTAGTCATATCATATGGCGTCCCAACATTACATATTGTCTTCACTTTATCACGCGGCCGCGTTACTAAGCTGTATCGAACTGGGAGACATCGACTAGTGTTATTTCATATCGTATCACGTGGCTAGTCATATCACATGGCGGCATTAGCTGCACGTATAATTTTCCCTTATATAATGTCACGTGATAACATTGCTAACATGTATCCAATCGAAACACATCTTGACGTGTTATTACGAGTCGTGTCATATCACGTGGCTAGTCATATCATATGGCGCCGTTACCTCTGCGTATAGTCTTCACTTGTATAGTATAGCGTTACAACGTTAAACACTATACATACATCTACAAATATTACTTCACATCATATCACGTGGCTAGTCATATCATATACCCTTACCTCTGCGTATAGTCTTCACTTGTATAGTATAGCGTTACAACGTTAAACACTATACATACATCTACAAATATTACTTCACATCATATCACGTGGCTAGTCATATCATATACCCTTACCTCTGCGTATAGTCTTCACTTGTATAGTATAGCGTTATAACGTTACACACTATACATACATCTACAAATGTTGCTTCACGTCATATCACGTGGCTAGTCATATCATATGGCGCCCTTACCTCTGCGTATAGTCTTCACTTGTATAGTATCGCGTTGCAACGTTACACACTATACATACATCTACAATATTACTTCACGTCATATCACGTGGCTAGTCATATCATATGGCGCCCTTACCTCTGCGTATAGTCTTCACTTGTATAGTATAGCGTTACAACGTTACACACTATACATACATCTACAAATGTTGCTTCACGTCATATCACGTGGCCAGTCATATCATATGGCGCCCTTACCTCTGCGTATAGTCTTCACTTGTATAGTATCGCGTTACAACGTTACACACTATAGGTACATACATCTTCAAATGTTGCTCACGTCATATCACGTGGCTAGTCATATCATATGGCGCCGTTACCTCTGCGTAGTGTTCACTTGTATAGTATCGCGTTAAAACGTTACACGAATCATACAACTATACATACATCTACAAGTGTTGCTTCGTTTCATATCACGTGGTTAGTCAAGTCATATGGCGCCACATATCGTGTTCACTTGTCGCAGTGTCACATTCCACGCATTCTACACGTTGGTATCGTGTAGCTACGCGAGTGCCGACGCCGGCAGTGAACTATGTTTGGGCTTGGCTTTGTGTACGAACACCTTTATGCAGCCGTTGAAGTCAGCCGACACTAATACATGACCTGGCGCTGAGGACGATACCAGGCCGCCTTCTGGGACCTGGAAGGGGACCAGACAGGGAAGTTAAAACATTACCATTGTTTTACAGGTTTAAAGTTAATTAATAGCGTTTTATAATGCAAGTCTGTCCAAAGCACGGCCTGCGATGTGTTTTTAGTCTTTCATAAATACGACTATCGTCCTTTAACATTTGGTTTTTATGGCATATATGGTTGCCAACCCATCCTTAAAGAAAAACAGGAGATTAACTCTAAAGAAACCGTGAAACCTACCAAATTTTCACTTAAGTAAGATTTTTGATAAATATATCAATATAGTGTAGATTTATTATTTATTAGATCTACAATTCTTTTTATATAAAACAGAATACTTTCTTAAACTGTTGGGTTGGCTACACTGCGCTAACTTGTAACATTGGTGTTATCAATAAAATGTTTGTATGGCTCAGTGGTTAGCGCGGTAGGTTCGCATGCCGAAGGACGTGGGTTCAAACCCCAACAATGAGCTTGAGCTGCCGGTGAAGGAAAACATCGTGAGGAAAGCGTAATGGTAGGGTACTTTCTAGTACTCGGCTGGCTAGCTACCACCCTCAAGTTGAAAATCTGCCGCCAAGCATCTATACGGTGTGTTCCGGCAGCCTCACTTGAGAGCCAATTCCATTCTAGGTTAGGTGTGCTTTACCATCTTCGACCACACCGTCACTTAACATCAGGTGAGCTGTGGTCAAACACCTAGATTGTCAGCCATTAAAAAAAAAGCTTGTGTGTGTGTTGTACTTCTTCGTGGTTAACGGTTTTAGATGAAACTTGAATTCCAGAGATTAACACTGACATGTATGAATTCCCTACCGCAGTATCAGATATTCTGTCGCCAAGTAGTAGTGTGAAAACATTAATGTTTGAAGGGCTACAGCTAGCGACGCTACAGTGTTGAGACTAACCATCGTATTTTTCAAAGCGCAACGGTATAATCTGAACTTTATTTTTAACGGTGTGTTCCGGCAGCCTCACTTGAGAGCCAGTACCATTCCAGGCTAGGTGTGCTTTACCATATTCGGCCTCAGCGTCACTTAACATCAGGTGAGCTGTGGTCAAACACCTAGCCTGTCAACAATAAAAAAAAGGTACGGCTGCCATGGCGTTATTATTTACCAGCATGATTTATAGGACATCTAAATATTTTTACATGAAAATCCAGCAAAAAATAATGAAAGTAATGGATGGTAACTGACCTTTTCCTCGGCCTTATCGCCGTCCTTGCCGGCCATCTTGGCCTCCTGCTCGCGCTCCGTGATCATCCTGATCATGTGATCAGGGTTGGGCGCGAACACCGCGCACGTCACCACCGCGTTGTGGGCCTTGATCCCTTCCCAGAAGTCGTTCCTGCAAAACAAATTATTTTATTTATAAATATCACTTTTACCTAATAACTAAATATATCTCGAACATCGGAATTTAATCTCTACATAGTATAAAACCGTAGTATAGTATAGTGTAGTGCCGTGGTGGTGCCGACGTAAGAATTGTACCCCACCCTCTCTACCCGTGGTTGCCGTAAGAGTCGGCTAAGGGATGTAATCCGGAAGTGGGCAGCAGCGTCTTCCTTGAACAATCACACCTAACTGCGCTCGCCAACCCGCCTGCCAAGCGTGGCGAGTGTTGGCAAAACCCCTCCCCAGAAGGAGGCCTATGTCCAGCATCCTTGAACAATCATACCTAACTGTGCTCGCCAACCCGCCTGCCAAGCGTGGCGAGTATTGGCAAAACCCCTCCCCAGAAGGAGGCCTATGTCCAGCATCCTTGAACAATCATACCTAACTGTGCTCGCCAACCCGCCTGCCAAGCGTGGCGAGTATTGGCAAAACCCCTCCCCAGAAGGAGGCCTCTGTCCAGCATCCTTGAACAATCATACCTAACTGTGCTCGCCAACCCGCCTGCCAAGCGTGGCGAGTATTGGCAAAACCCCTCCCCAGAAGGAGGCCTATGTCCAGCATCCTTGAACAATCATACCTAACTGTGCTCGCCAACCCGCCTGCCAAGCGTGGCGAGTGTTGGCAAAACCCCTCCCCAGAAGGAGGCCTATGTCCAGCATCCTTGAACAATCATACCTAACTGTGCTCGCCAACCCGCCTGCCAAGCGTGGCGAGTGTTGGCAAAACCCATCCCCAGAAGGAGGCCTATGTCCAGCAGTGGACGTCCTATGGCTGATGATGTGATGTCCAACAGTGGACGTCATACGGCTGATTAAGATTTTTACTTCTCGATATTCCAGTACACACTTACCTATCTCTCCTCACGGACGTAAACTTTGCATAATCATGGTAAGTCTTCCAAATGTAGATGCATTGATTTTCTGATCCGCTCACAATATATTTCCCGTCGTGCGAAAAAGATGCCTTTATTTGACTCGAAACGTTAACATAGCCCTTATATTTACAGGAGAGGTTCAAATCTCGCAGGTCGTAGAGTCGAATCCTGCTGTCATTTGAAGTGACAAGTATTTTGTCGTCGTTGGGCATAGGTTCTATGCCACTGATTTTTCGCCCCGTTGAGTTTTTCCCTCGTGTCGATCGCACGTCGATTTGCGTGTGGTACTTGAGTTGGTCGGTGGTGTAGAAAATGCATCGACCGTCGTAAGTTCCTACGACGGCGAATTTTCCATTCTGACAGAAGTTAGCGGCGGTTATCAATTTCGTTTTGCCGTCGACTTCGTTCCATACTGCCACCTGGAATATATGACTATTACCAGCCAGAATCTGTGTCAAAAGTATGTTGACAAACTAAGTACTACTTTATAGCTCAGTCGGTAGTAGTTCAAACACATGAGCCGTGTGGCACCGATTCCCAACTAGAACTAACATTCGTGTGACGAAAACATGTATATTATACGTCTGTGTGTTTACAAGTACGTATTTAAAAAAAAAAACAAGTATATAAGAAGTCTATAATTTATTTGGGCTTAGTTTTGAGCTAGATCGCCTTGACGCTTTCTTGATGGTAAGAGACAAATCATGTGCATAATCATTGCAGTGGTACCCAGAACTGAGTCTAACAAACAAAGTCCAAGGCATCGCTGCTTTGGCGCTTATTACTTTGATACTTTCGATGGGTAGTCTCAACAGCCCTGTAATTTCGCTAGCTGCAGTACCCTTCAAACCGGAACACTGTAATGGTTTTACACTACTGCTTGGCAGCAGATATTCTGATACAGTGATGGTACCTACCTAGACGATTAAGACGCTAAAGTTTAATTGTAGCAATGATAGCTGAAATATTACCGCGGTCGATTCCCAAACTTGAACTGCCGGTGATGGAAAACATCGTGACGAAACCAGAGTGTTGTGATAAGAGTATTTTTCGGCTGGCTAGCTACCACCCACAAATTGAAAATCTGTCGCCAAGCATCTAACGGTGTGTTCCGGCAGCCAGATCCAGTATCATTCAAAGCCTGGCGTGTTTACTACATTGGATCACATCACCACTTGATAACGGGTCAAAAGCTAAATAATAAAAGCTAGTGATAGCTTAAGAAATGAACAATTAGCAAATCTTAAATTAGTGCAATGACTACAAACGCTAACCTTCTTATCCGGAATATTCCAAAGACGCAGCTTCCCATCTAGACTCCCACTTAAGAAATACCGATCGTCTCTCGGATGGAAAACTATAGCCGTTACAAAGTCTATATGTTGGAAGCAGCACAGGCACTCGCCTCTGGAAATATGCCAGAGTCGGACCGTTTTGTCCATCGAGCTAGATAGAATGAAGTAATTTTTTGACCAAGACACGTCGAGTAGATCTGAAGTGTGGCCGGAGTATACGCAGAAAGGTTTGGGACAGAACGGGGCGGACGGACCAAGGACGGGCTGGTCTTCCGGACTAGGGGGCGGGGCGGAAAGGGAAGCGAGGGATTCTTGGGAGGGAGTTGGGGAAGATTTCTTTTCGGCGTTGTATTTCGTTCGCATGTCCTGTGGAGAAAGAATCGTTGTGATAATGCTTGCAGAAAAGAAAAGTAGAAATTGCAGGGTTATAAGCTTGGGGTGTATTAAGCCGTAAGGAGGTCATTGTGTTCATCATTATGAACAACTTTTACTAAAGGTACATCAATGAAATCTTGAAAGAAAAACAGCTAAATCATATAATTTAAATAAAAATTATCTGTTCTAATTATAGAATCAAATTTATACCCCGGAAACTAAAAACAAAACACACAAATAAACATCCGAATTCATAGAACAAATAAAACTAGATTGCGATCTGTGCCTTTGGATTGGAAGTTTGTCCCAAAAAAGCCTCCTGCAGTAATATCGGCTTACCTGGAACATGTGGAAGGCGTCTCTGGTGACCCACACGCGCAGCAGCTTGTCCTGGCCGGCGGTGGCGAGCAGTCGCCCGCACACACTGAACTTGCAGCACCACACCGCGCCGCAGTGGCCCGAGCCCATCTCCTAAAGGACATGACGAACTTGAAAGTTATAGTTTTTGACGGGAACGCGAAAAAACTGGAGCCTTCCAAAACGTTTTTAAGGTTTTCAGTCTAGGTGTATGACCACAGCCTACCCGATGTTAAGTAACGGTGTGATCAAAAATGGTAAATATACCTAACCTGGAATGGAACTGGCTCTCGAGTGAGACTGTAACCTAATATGAAAAGAAAGATCCACAAAAAAAATGTTTTGCAGTTTGTTGCCGGAGTCTTCTCAGTTGAAGAGTAATTACGAGCCGGTGGTAGATTCAAACATGTAACTTAACGTTCATAAGTACCTTGCCAGGGCCTAAACTGAATAAATGACTTTTTGATTTTGATTTTATTTTGACTGCCGGAACCGTAAAGCCAAGCGACAGATTTTCAACTTAAGGGTGGTAGCTAGCCAGCCAAGTACTAGAAAGTATCCTATCACCACGCTATGGTTGAATACAATCTGGGTATTTACAAGTCGAGAGTGAATCGGTATCTTCTAGGCAAGCATGCTCCATCTTAGACCGCATCATCACTTACCTGATGGTAAGATGGCGGACAAACGTAAGTCTATTTCTTATTTAAAAAATGGTTTCCTTCACCGGCAACTGAAGCTCATCGTTGGCTTTGAACCCACGCCCTTCGACATGTGAACCGACCGCACTAGTCACTGGGCTATCATCGTTACAATAATGCTACATATGTATTATTCGTATATTAAAGGGTTGAAGTAAAGATGTTGTTAGCCTATAACCATGTATGTATATTATTGTATATGTTCTGAAGCTTTATTGAACAGTGAAAGTAACTAACCTGAACATGCCTCACGCACCCGTCGAAGTCGTACGGCCCTTTATGCGAGTTGCTGGCCTTCAGCTTGATGTTGTGCTCCCCGCGCACGTCGTCCGCTATATCGGCGACGTCTTCTTTGTGTCGCGCGTGCGATACTTCCTGCGCGAGGGACTTCGCCGCGTCGACCGTTTTCCGGACAGTGCTTCCGAAGAAACGCTTCAACCTATAAAGGCGAAGTTATTTAATATACCTGTACCTATACTTGTTACTTCTTAAGGCTGTAACGACTGGGCGAATTTACAGCGAATTTATTTGGATAGATCTTACACCCTGGCTTAAAGCATGACTAATTTGATTTCGGCAAATGCGGGTGAACCTAGTTATCCATATTTATGGGGTTATGGTTCCGTAGTACCAAAGTTAAGCTATATAGATATTATGACTACGAATGAGTTGACCATAAATGGTTACATGGTCAGTTTATCTCTGTCAATTATTTTAGTTTTGAGCGAACATTAAAAATAACTAAAAAGCATCAATTTAGTTTGCATATCCATAAAACATATTTGGCTAATAAAAGCCATGAAAATAATAATGAAGTAATAATTAGTAAAATTGATGACATTATGAATGACGCACAAACTAAAACTTCACAGCACACTCACTCAATTTACAAATATAATGTACATACACACCACACACTATTTTATGTTTTCATTAGTAAAAAATACGATTTAAAAAAAAACATTTATACTACACTTATTTTTCGTATATACTAGACTAATATTATAAATGTGAAAGTTTGGTTTGTTATTCAATCACGCAAAAACAGATTAACGAATTCGGATGAAATTTGGCACACAGTTTATTATCTAAATTAACATATAGGATACTTTTTATTCCGAAAAAAAAAACACGAACGAGCAGCAAGAAAAACGAACAACAAGGCGTATCCACTTGAAATGTGGTACTTATAGAACATTACTAATAATATAAAGAATACATTTTATCCCGGTAAAATGTATTCTTTATCTTAATATAGGTAATAAAATAGCGCAAGTTATAAAACGGAAAAAAACTATTGCTTTTTTGTTACTTACACAATATGTTTCATTTCTCTCTGAACTCAATCTTAAAGTCAACGTGGACGAAGTCGCGCGCACAAATTAGTTATCTATTAGTACTAGTTATCTATATGTATATATAAAAAAATCGATTGTCGTGCGTTTGTCTCGCAAAAACTTGAAAAAGACTCCACCTTTTTGAAATTTTTTGCTCTCCTAAAGTATTTAGGAAAAACACAAAGGAACAGCTGAAAAAACAAAATTGTAATTTTGTACGGGAATTCCCAGTTCGGATTTCATTCAATAGATGGCGTTCGTAGCGGAGCTTTCTTTTGACAGCTGCGTCATACATAAGCCGTTGTTCGTTCCGTGCGGTTGTATGAAATCTATTACATTTAAAATAGATTTTATTCCTTTCAAATAATTAACAGACTTCAAAAATCAAAAAAAGAAGAAGGTTCTTAATTCGATTGTTTTTTCATTATTATTTATAACTCCGTCATTTATGAACCAATTTGAGAAAAACTTTTTTTCTTTTGAAAGAATATACCTACCTACATTCAGATTGGTCCCATAGAACTTTCATAAAAATCGGTCCAGTAGTTTGATGTTTAGGCAAATTGTTGTTTGTCTTTGAGCATGAAGCATTTTTTTTTTAAATTGAAAGGCGTAATAATGTACGCCTAACATAATAAAAATACGATTGGTACTGCATTCACGTTATACATTAGATAGCAAAATCACGACTTACAATAGTTTTTAGTTTTTCTAGACTAATCTAATAAGTACAGTTATAAATAGAGAATCGCAAAAAGCTGCGCATATGCATATTAGTCGCAAAACGCCGGAT
This sequence comes from Biston stratarius, assembly GCA_950106695.1. Taxonomy (NCBI): domain Eukaryota; kingdom Metazoa; phylum Arthropoda; class Insecta; order Lepidoptera; family Geometridae; genus Biston; species Biston stratarius. The sequence goes on from OX467116.1 coordinate 11,420,922, forward strand.
CACCTGACGTTGATGTTGTCCTGCGAATGGCATTTCACTAAAGTGGGCGACGGCGGCCTAAAGCGATAAAATTATCATGACAATTACTTCCAGTATGATGAGAGAGTATTTTTTTTTTATATTGACAGGCTAGGTGATTGACCACTTCTCACATGATATTAAGTGATGTGGTCGTAGATGGTAAACCCACATAGCCTGGAATAGAACTGGCTCTCAAGTGAGGCAGCTGGAACACGCCGTTAGATGCTAAGGACTATAATATACAAATAGGGCTGACGCTTGCATCTCGTTGTCTGCGTCTATGTTTCCCAACTATATTAGTACAACTTGATGTTGTTCTAGAAATATTAATAAGTACTTCATGGGCTAGCGGGCTCCATATTCGGCCACATCGTCTCTTTCTAACAGGTGAGATCGTGGCCAAACGCATGCATAAACCGTAAAAAATATATTTAAAACTGTTGTTTCCCTACTTTGGTTTAGTTCCTGTTGTTGTTTTTGTTTATAGAAGCATTTTCTTTTACATGGTTTGGTATTAGAGACGTAACTCTGTAAACACTAATTTAAAGTTACTTTTCCTCCATTCGTTGCCGATCATATTAGGTAATAATAAGTCCATTAAGAGACATAATGTAAATTGGATCTAGAGAAATTAGAACTGGTAATAGACTGATATCCAATAAGGTTTCGTACATTCAGTTCTACGCAGATTAAGTAGTACTAACTTGTCAGTCTTCCGTTTGATGGTCGTGGTGCGGTCGCTTGCTTCCCGCTTGGCTTCCTTGCCATCTTCTTCACCACCACCTGCTGTCACACACTCGCTTTCCTCGTCCGTTTCCCTATAAATAGCACTAATCATTTATGTATCTGTGACAAAAAAAAAACTTTTCTATTGTTTGTCACAATCCAGCCCAACTCAGCATAGCAATTACGACCACCCGTCTAACTTGTGTAGAAAGAATCCAGATTAAAATTACTCAGTTTTCTTATTAAGGAAACCACACTCTTTGAGAAGATTGATTAGTCTTTTGGTATTTGGGTACAGCTTGTTTCGAGGTTTTCTATATACATATATATTATTTTAACGCTGACAGGCTAGGTGTTTAACCACAACTCACTTGATGTTAAGTGACGGTGTGGTCGAAGATCGTAAAGCACACCTAGCCTGGAATATAACTGGCTCTCAAGTGAGGCTGCCGGAACACACCGTTAGATGCTTGGCGGCAGATTTTCAACTGGAGGGTGGTAGCTAGCCTGCCGAGTACTAGAAAGTACCCTACCACCACGCTATGGTTTCTTCACGATGTTTTCCTTCACAGGCAGCTTAAGCTCATTGTTGGGGTTTGAACCCACGCCCTTCGGCATGCGAACCGACCGCGCTAACCACTGAGCTATCATCGCTACAAATAATACATTACTAATACAACAAATAAAGCATCACCCAAATACCAAAGACAAAATCAGGCAATGAAAACTAAGCTTTACCCAATTACCAAAGAATCAAGTTCGCTTGAATATAACTATTCCTAAGATTCAATATGCTATACAGAGCATGCTCAATACCAAATACTAAAGAATCAGATAGCCTCACCCAAGTACCAGACAGTAACAAATAATGAATGGGGAAGTTAAAATCCTATCCAAAAATCAAAGAGCCAAGTCAAGTTATTAACTATTAGCTGTGCCCCGCGGTTTCGCTAGATGCCTACGTCATAGTAGCTTTATGCATGCAAAGTCTCAGCCCGATCGGTTTAAAATTGACAAAGTTTCATACAAACTTTCATCCCCTATTTTATCCCCTTGAGGGTAGAATTAATCAAAATCCTTTCTTAGCGGATGCCTACGTCATAACATCTACCTGCATGCCAAATTTCAGCCCGATCCGTCCAGTGGTTTGGGCTGTGCGTTGATAGATCACTATGTCAGTCAGTCACTTTTGAGTTATATATATTTTTAGATCTATTTACTATTTCTTTCAATTCTTTGTGTTAATTACAAACAGTAAATAATATTATAATATTTCTCAATGGACAGTACAAACCAAGCTCTTTAAATAGCAAAGCATAATCATATAGTAATTAAGCTTTTTAAACCAAGCCCCTACCGAATACCAAAAGATTAGTAGATAGGAATTTGAACCCGCAAATACCAAAGGCTCAAACAATCGATAGGAATTTCAAACCAAGCCTCACCCAAATACCAAACCAAGTAAAGTTAGTATCAAATATAACCTAATTGCCGTGTTAGTATTTGCGCATGCAACAGGCCCTGGCAGTCTGCGCGTATTGTTGATGAAAGTCGACGCGTGAATCACAAGAGAAACCCGCTTGCGCCACGATTGCTTCACTTTTGATGGCGGGCTGGAAGGTTACACGCGTTATACATCTTTGCTTTACTTATACATTTGATTCATGCAATGTATAAGTTAGCCAATAGGTACATCAATATGTTAGAAAACTTCAGTTAACACCAATGCTTCGTACGAATCTGAAGACAGTTAACAAAAGTTTTTCTTGCATAGAAATGAAACGGAATCTCATAAACTTGGTTAAAACAAAGAAATGTTTTGTTCTTTAAATAACATTTCAGCAGGATGTCAATGAAGTATTAGCTTAATTCATTTATTTCATGCAAAAGTGCTAATGCCATGTAAGCATAGGACACAGGAATCTAATCGTTTCAATGTATATATTGAATAGTAAAGGTCGTGTGTGACTTCCTTACGGTGACCCACCTAGTGTTATCGTCGTCATTGGCCCTCCCAATGTACTCTGAAGTGAGGCGCATGATGTGAAGGCTGAGAGGGTTGATGCACTGAGGCAGCTTGTGCTCAGCCACCGAGAGCGGCACTCGCTCGCCTGCCGGGAACCAAACGCCTTCCGCTGTTATTGAGACATCACTACTTGGGGAAACAAGAGATTTGAAGCGGATATTTAAAATTAATGGTATTATTTTTTACCTTTTTTTAAATTTAATAGGCTTGTGTCTGACCGCCATCTCACCTAATGTTAAGTGATGATGCGGTCTAAGATGGAGCATGTTTATCTAGAAGATACCGATACCGGCACCTGTCATATGACGATAAATTTTATTTGATTTATTTTCGATAAACAGAGAAAAATATTCGTCTAGACTTGGCCAATATCATATATGCGTAAGATAGAATCGTAAATAGGTTTCAGTATACATTACAGTGTGTACATAGTGGAAATAGATTTGCCAACGTTCTAACAGAAAGTAAGGCAGATATAAAAAGTAACTTTAATAATATACTAGATATGTGCAATATAGTATGAAACCTTCAAACAGATCGTATTGTATGATCGGCGTCACAAACTGTAAGAGATGTTAACAGAGTTCAATGCATATCTAATGGAAAACGTGTCTAATAAGAGTATAAAATATGTCTTTCAGAGTACAAGACATGTCTAACATAGTATAATACAAATCTAACAGAGCGTAAGACATATCGAAGATAGTATCAAACAAGTCTAATAGAGTGTAAGACATGTCTAACTAAGTATAAGACAAATCTAACAAGGTGTAAGATAAGGCAACTTAATTTATAGCCCGTGGATACATTACCAGTGTCGAGGTTAAGCACGGTGACTTGTTCTAGTATCTCGATGTCAGTGAGGTGGTGACCGGAGGTGGTGCGCGTGCGTAGCGCGGCAAGGCCGAGCGCCGCCTCATCGCCCGCGGAGCGCCGCCGCGAACCGCCACCGCCGCTCCCGCCCGCGCCGCTCACACTCCGCCTGAACGTAACGTTACATCAAACAAAAACAATACTTGGGTAGTTCGGAGTTGTCCTCAGGCTATTTTCAGTGTTAAACTGAAACTAAACTAAATGAAATGAACTGAAATTCTAAACTGTAACCTAATATGAAAAGAAAGATCCACAAAAAATAAATGCCTTGCTGAGTTCCTTGCCTGAGTCTTCTCAGTTGAAGTGTAATTACGAGCCGGTGGTAGATCCAAAAATGTAACTTAACGTTCATAAGTGCCTTACCGGGGCCTAAACTGAATAAATGACTTTTTGATTTTGATTTTTGATTATGTAGGAGTCTAGGTGTCGCCACTCTCTGAGCTTGTTTCGTGCTATTTCGGTTTAATATTTGTCACTTCGCAATAGTGAACCGGTAAGTCAATCAATAGATGGCGTATTTTTATGAGTTTTGTTAATTCGTGATGAGATCCCGAATACTTGTAAGCATTGAAGATATACGATTTTTATGGTGTTTTTTTTTTTTTTTTTAGTATTTGATATATAATCTTTGATGAGAACAATAAAGAGTTTATAAGTATACAAATTTAAAAAAAATATGACAGTATCAAGGTGGAATTAGGTCATGCAGATGTTTTTGTGTCAAACTTGTCGTGTCTTGATATCAGAGATATGGGCTTAATGAATATTCGAATACATTTCACACAGCGCCATCTAGGCACAAACTAAATAAAGCTTGTACTATTGGAACCAGATAACTGATAGAATACAAACACACATTTTGAACAGCTGGACACAAAATAAACATCTATGTTGCCCTGAGTTAAATTCGAACCAACGCCTTTCAGATCATGAAGCAGAACTACTACCAAATGAGATGATTATTATTACTCAGGGTCACTGACCTGGACGAGGAGCCTAGGCTGGAGTGACCCAAAGTAGGAGCGGCGCGACTCTCGCTGTGAGTTCTATTCCCACCGCGCGCGCGTTCTTCGTCTCCCGCACGGACTACCGACGACCCTGTGCGTGACATAATACTATAGATAAACAAACAAAGCGGGTAAGGTATCGTGATGGTAAGAGGTCACACAGTCTATGGACGACTGCCAAGGATTTTTCTATGGAAGCGTGGAAATATAACCACCAGCTACCAGCTTTTCTAGTTACCTATTTAGTACCTTACTTGATAGGTTTGGTAAATTTTTTTAATTAACTATTTCGCGCCGAAAATCCGCCATATTTAACCCCCGACGCAAAAAGAGGGATATTATAAGTTTCACGTCGATGGATGTCTATCTGTGTGTGCGAGTGTGTATGTGTGTGTGAGTGTGTGTGTGTTTGTGAGAATGTGTGGAATCGTAGCTCTCAAACGGATGGACCGATTTCGATGCGGTTTTTTTTCATTTGAAAGCCAGTTTCCTTGCGGTGGTTCTTAGCTACGTTTGGTTAATTGCGTAGGGGTTTTTAAATTTTCAATTTAATGTTTTATTTTTTTCAAACACCTATCTAAGAACACTTGGGTAATTGAGTCAAATCTAACGATACCTTAATTGTCGTAATCCATTCGGCCATTTGGAAGAAACGAGGTAATAAAGAAATTTGCATACATACATACAAGACACGCGTGTAAAACATAACCCATCATTAGCAGTCGGGTAAAATAGATATAATTTGTCACATTCGTACCGTTGCTAACTTGCTTGATGTCTAGAGACGAGTCGTGCGGCCGCCGCGAGGCGCTTGCGTCGCCGCGAGATTCTGACATACTGATGGATCGATCGCTCGCTGAAATCAGTAATAAGAAGTTTTTTTTTTTTTAAATGGCTGACAGGCTTAGTGTTTGTCCACAACTCATCTGATGTTAAGGGACGGTGTGGTCGAAGATGGTAAAGCAAACCTAGCCTAGAATGGAACTGGCTCCCAAGTGAGGCTGCCGGAACACACCGTCAGATGCTCGGCGGCAGATTTGCAACTTGAGGGTGGTTACTAGAAAGTACTCTACCACTACGATAAGGTTTCCTTACGATGTTTTCCTTCACCGGCAGCTCATGCTTATAGTTGAGACCACGAATCGGCAAACATAGTGGAGTTTTATTTAAATTGTTGACTTACGAAGTGACCACAGCTCGCCTGATGTTAAGTGACGGCGTGGTCAAAGATGGCAAACTTTCTATTGTAAATTGAATACTTTTTTCGGGTATTGATATTTTTTTATTCCAAATAGTTTCGCGTCGTAGGTTAGGTGGTTATTCCAACAAAAATAACTAATCGAAGCTGTTAATGTATATACTATTTATTCGAATCGGTTTGTGTTTAATAACACCCTGTTTAAATAGAGATGTGATCTATAATGCAACACGCTTACTTAGCCTATAGCAGCCTTTCCCAAAGTGGGCGATAACGCCCCCTTGTGGGCGCTGCAGGCCTAAAGGGGGGTAGGAGGCCCAGAAAAAAAATGGGGGCGTTGTGTAGAGGCTTGGGGGTGATTAAGTCATAGTGGTTTTTAAATAGGTGAAAAAATGGGGGCGCTAAAAAATAATTTATTCTCAAAGTGGGCAGTAGACAAAATAAGTTTGGGAACCCCTGGCCTATAGGATATTCATTCATTCTAAACCTGAAAAGTCGTCAAATTCTTACGTCACTAGTGATGTACTTACCATATTTAGAGGTGTCTAATTCGAGTGAGTCCTGAAATTCTCTGGTTAAAGACTCTATAGTGCTGGCGGGACTCGGTAGTGCGCCGCTGCTAGCTGCCGCGCCCGGTGCCGCCTGCAAAACAATAACTGTCAAAAAACTTACAATCTACATATAGAAACGTGCTAAGGTATGACTTAACGATATGTAAATGGCGAAAATTTATGGCTTAGATTAACACATAGTCTAATTTGTATGCAGAAAAACGTTTCTCTTTGGAAAGCGGGTGGAATGACGGAGTGCTACTAGTATTAAAAATGCGAAAGAAATTCTGGCATAAATAATTGAATATATCGTGTGTATAAAAGATTCTTGAATTAACGAAAGCAGATGATAATTATAATCGTGGTGATAAAACACGAAATTACATTTTACTGATTGTTTTATTTCATTGCTTAGTTCTATCTGCAAAACCATTTTTAAAATCCGCCTCTGTTGTAGCTTTATTCATTGTACTTAAGAAATAATAACACTCAAATAATATTAGTTTTTTTTTTGTTTTGCTGAAAAATGTGCAAATGGCGTTAAAATCACAGTTACCCTGGAATTTGTTTTGTTACTCAAATTTCTGAGTACCTACCGCTGCAATGGTCATAGATTATAATAGAATATGATAATAAGTATAAGTGGTTGTGTACCGTTCTTATTATTTCAATAGATAGATAAAGTAAGTATACCAGTACAAGTGCTTGCAGATGCGGTTTGTCGGCGATGCATATCCTCGGACGTATTTCATCTGTATCCACGGTACAGATGCTCAGGTTGTCGCCGTCTGTCGTCGACAGCGATTGCGATCCGTGCAACTTGTCTGGAACGACACAAAAAACGATTACTAGTAGTCATCCCGAACTGAAACCTCGCGACATTCCGTCAGGGCAACATAAACGTCTCCAGTACGACATCCTTGTCAGCTTTTGATGCAGTGGCAGCGGACTAAGCGCACTAGATGGGGCTTTTATGTAAAGATAATGAGTCGAACAAGACGCTCTCTTGATGGTAAGAGATAACGCGTGTCCACAACCATTGCAGCGATACACAGAACTTTAAGTTATTCGATGGTTAGTCACAACAGCCCTGTAATTTCGCTAGCTGCAGTACCCTTCAAACCAGAACACGGTAACGTTTACACACTACTACTTGATGGCAGAATGGCTGGTACTGGTGTGGTATCTACTTAGATCTCCTGCTAAGGAGATTTACCAGTAAAAAATAAAATAAAACTTTATAACCAATATCACTAGATTTAGATTATCTAGACGATAAAAAAGCTTGGGACGAGTTTTGCTCCAACTCGAAAACTAACAAGGTAAAGGTTTCTTGTTCGCTTCTTTACTTTACCTCAAAAAGATTGAAGTGAACGAAAGATCAAAGTGATCACTTTATTTCCTAGTTTTAAGTATGTATATAATTTGTGACGTGTGACGTGTCCAAGAGTCCTGTAAGGTCTAAAGGAAATAAAGCACTTTGAGTTTTGAGTTTTTTTTGACTCGGGATGGTGTATGGATTCTAAAGATACAATCATCTAAATCTGTTCAGGTATTTAAAAGTGATGGTGGAATAAACTCACATACATTCAAGAACCTTATTTGGACAGTCGTCTAAATAACCGCCAGCAAAGTTTTGGAAAACATCTCCCAGTAGACTCAGAAGTTTTGCTCAGTAAATAGTCTTTTTAAGTTTTTTTTTTGATGCCCAGATTTTGTGATACTCCTTTAACCTACGGTCCCCCAAGCACGTGTCGGGGACAAAATTATTCTTTCCGCGGACAGATATGACAAAACCAGAATATTTATAAGCCTGTCTCGTTTACGTATCTGGAAAGACATTTATTTTCGAGGGCTACAGACAATCCATTGCTTGCAATACGGGCCGCGAATTTGGCCGCTACCGCAGGCCAAGCCGTTCTCAGATACGCTTTACTTTTTTTATGTAAAATAGTGGCAAACCAGCGACGAGCCACCTGATAGTAAGTGGTCTCTCTCGCCTATGGACACCTAATATACAATACCCGGGGCATTATCAGTGTGTGTTATTATATACCTTTGCCCCTATTCACCGTTTGTTTGAAGCGAGGTTTTTACTCTTTATCTGTCAGTTTTTTATCGTATGCATTTATTAAAGTGCGCTTTAGATCTACATTGTCATTGCGCATTGTACTATAGGGCAGGAGCTGAAAGCATCGCAGTTCCAAAATCCAAACGAAATTCTTTGATTCCACTTTTATTGTGCGAATCGCTTAAAATAAACCTACTGAATGATAAGATTGAATAGATTTGAAATTTCAATTTACGCTCAACATTTGCACGAACATCTTTTTACATAAGTTTAATGGCAGTGTCTGAGCTAGGGCTGCAACGCCTTACTTCGTTTCTTCTTCCTAGGTGGCGCCACCGGCTGCGGCGCGCCGCTGGAGCCCGAGACGGCAACAATGGCGACCGACGAGCTCCGATTCTGCTTCAGACTGTTCGCTTTGGTACTCGCTATCACGTCCGGTTCAGCCATCGCTAGCACTGGGAAATATTCGAACTGGTCTTTTACACTAGATATTTAGGTAGCTTTAACCTAAATCAGGGTGGTGTGATGCAGTCATACATTCTGACCCCGAGCAGTAATGTATAAACATTGTAACAGTTTGAAAGAGAACAGGCTAGCAAAGTACAGAACTAATTATCATCCAATGTCTCGAAGTGAACTACACAGCATCGACGACCTGGGACTTTGTTTTTTTACTCAAAGTATTGGATTCCACCGCTATAGTCATGAAGAGGTGTTATCTCCTTCTCTATTAGAAGCCAATTTCATCCGATATTTTAATGGCATGTTCAGTACATTAAATCAAACAACTTTTGTTCTCCTCATACTTATAATTATTTTCATCTTTCGTACTACCTATATTAAAAAACAATATTTGTCCGGTCTAAACAAAATTGACTCGTGCAAATATGCAAAATACGCGTGCGCACTCTGTGACACTGCCGGCAGCAAACGCGATGACGTTAATCAAGACCAAAGAATGGGGCTGCGGCGCGCGGGGCGGCTCTCGCACGATACTACTCTACCCGTGGTTGCCGTAAGAGTCGGCTAAGGGATGTAATACGGAAGATGGGCAGCAGCGTCTTCCTTGAACAATCACACCTAACTGCGCTCGCCTGCCAAGCGTGGCGAGTATTAGCAAAACCCCCCCAGGAGGAGGCCTATGTCCAGCAGTGGACGTTCTATGGCTGATGATGAATAAGATGAACTGATTAGCTTCCGATCTGAAGGTCTTGGGTACGAATCCCTCAGCACGCACCTGTTTTTTCAAGTTATGAGCGTATTGCAGCTGACTTTAAACCGTGAAGCAAAATATCGTGAACTCGAAAATGTGTGAAGTTTGCCAGTCCGCACTTGGTCAGCGTAATTGATTACGACTTTACCCTTCTCATAATAAGGAAGACACCCGCGCCCAACAGTGGGCAATTTATAAAAACAGAGCTGATCCGAATAAAATAAACAAACGACCGTGAACGTGTTTTTTGTAGTGAGCAGTAATAAGACGAACGAGTCGCTCTCCTGATGGTAAAAGATAACGCCTATCCATGACCATTGCAGCCGTACGCAGAACTTTGACCAACAAAATAAAGTCCAGGGCACCACCGCATCAACGCTCATTACTTTTAGACATTGCAGGATTAGTTCGATAAGCCTTGTAATTTCGTTAGCTACAGCACTTAGAACCAAAACTCGGTATTGTTTACACACTACTGCTTGGCGGCATAATAACTAATATTGCGTTGATAAAAGAGTTCTACGGCCTAGTAATGTTTGTTGTGTAATAAGGGTTTTATACAAATCAAGCAACTAATGATTAGCCAGATAGTTCAGTCTTACCATTTTGTGTTCTGTTGTCCGAGGTAGAGGGATCGTCTGATATTGTTGATGGTTCTCTTGATGACCCTGACAATATTGGTGCTGATTCTCGGATATTAGCTAAAAATGAAATAGTATAGTTAAAACTCATCATTAATTTATCTTACGGTAATATCTACTAGATGGCGCTGTTTGCGATGCTCTAACTATATTTTGAAACTACATACAAAAATACATAACTTAGTTGTATTGAGTCAAATCGAATGAACTGAATATTTTTTTAAAGCTACTGAAAAATAACTACTTACCGTGAATATAAACTTTACTTTCTTTCACTGATCCGCAAAAATAACGTAATTTTTTTAAATATTTTTTGTTAAAAACGTTTTGGAAATTGGTGCCATTCATTATTACGTAAGCAGAATTTTAGTAATTAATAAATATCAGCAAAAGTAAGCAAAGCTCTCACTCCCCCCTCCTATGCTTACGTAAACATTGGTTTAACTAGCGGCTTTATCGCAAAAACAATATATTCCAGGCCAATAACAAAAAATATACAATTAGCATAATTTAAATGACATTGCTAGCATCATTCAAATTCCCCCTTCCTCCGTGGCAAGAAAAATTAACAAAGCAAAGACCCCCCCCCCCCTGGTGCTTACGTAATGCTTGAACGTCCTTTACATTATTTACCGAAATGTGTCCAATTATTTAAAAAATGTTACGGCTATAAAGCTTTTAATAAAATAGCACAATTATGTGTATACGAACATAAATTTGGAAAGTTTAAAGTAAAATAAAAACAGCGCCATCTAGTGTACGATTCGGCACAAGACATACAAATCTTCTATCTTCTTTATCTAAATCTATATCTAGAATCTACACCAACCGTTTTTATAAACTTACATACATACATACCTACCGGACGTAAAAGGCCATAGTCCACCATGCTAGCTTAGTGGGAATTGATAAACTGACAGGTTCGTTCAAATTTGCACGACATATACTTTGCTTCACCGTTAGAAACAAGCGGCAAATAATAATACACATATATCTTAAAAAAGACAAAGTTATGTCAGGACAGCCAGGAGCTCTGAAAACCGATTCGATTTCAGTTATATCGTACGAACCGCTGAACGATAGAAATCGCGAGCGATTCAATTTCTTCCAGGCATACGTCTTTCATCGTAAATGGCATCTTCGCTTCACATCAAGCAAAAAGGCAGTCCAATTATTAATTTAAAAAAATATTTGAATTCCTACCTCGGTATTCCAATTACGTTGCCGCAACTTCCGACCGAATATGTAATTGTAAAAACGTGACTTAGAACAATCAGTACTCACAGTGAGAGTCGGAGGCGCCGCTGAGTATTCTGCCGATGCGGCCAAGCGACGTCATACTCTGCAAACTCATCGTGTCGTGCGCTATTATTCTGGACAAACAGTAACACATACAATCGCATATTATAGCTTGTGTACACTATACACGCGAATTGGCAAACGTAGTGTAGGACGCCCTGAGATTCGATGGAGTGACGATATACGTGGGACAGCTGACGGTGGATGGAAGCGAAAAGCCGAGGATCGAGGATTTTAAGGCAGATTTACAACTCGAGGGTAGTAGCTAGCCAGCCAAACCAGTCTAGCTAATTATAAATGTAATCAATATTAACTCTCAAATTTTATAACAATCTACTTGTACCACAACCATCTATGCATATTCAATAGCATTTTTACTAATGAATATGTATATATATTTATGCCTCTAGATGATATTTACATAATACTTAAATGATAGCATACCTATCATTTTGTATAGATTAGTGTCAGGCTACCTAAGATTAGAATAAAAGGTAATTGCCTGCGGCAGACTGATCGGCAGTGACTGATTAGGGATAAATATGTTTGGGTTATCAAGTTTTTTTATGTTTGAAACGCTAACACACCTAATGTTAAGTGATGGTATGGTCAAAGATAGTAAACACATCTAGCCTGGAATGGAACTGGCTCTCAAGTGAGGCTGCTGGAACACACCGTTAGATGATGAGATGCTTGGCGGCTGATTTTCATCTTGAATAATATAATAGTACCTGGATGACCGAGCGTTGCTCAGCTGAAAACACGGATAAAACGACGTTTTCTAAAAATAAAACCTAGCTAGATCGATTTATCGCCCCCGAAAACCCCTACATACTGAATTTCATGAAAATCGTTGAAGCCGTTTCCGAGATTCAGATTACATATATATATATATATATACAAGAATTGCTCGTTTAAAGATATAGATAGATATTATTCAAATTAAGTTTCAAGAGAATATGTTATAAAAAAAAGACCCTGTAAATAAGAGAGTCTTTAGCATTATGGTAAGTGGTAAGAACCACAAGATGTCTAAACTCTTTATAAATTTTTGTTTGATTAAACCAAAACAGGAAAATGATTGTTAATGCATTCCAGTAGTAACACTAACTTGAAGGGGTGTTCTATCTGGAAGGTGTGGTGTCCGGAACCGGCGGCGTCGGGCATCACACCCTCGTCTTCTTCTTCATGCTGCATGCAACGACGCAGCTCTTCAAACCGCAACCGCCCTTGCACCACCTGAACAGTACCAGTACGCTAGTACTAGCAACAGTATGCTAATACTATTACTTATTTTGTGACAGTACAGCATCAAGGCTATTAACAATGAAGTTTCTTTTCAAGGTCAGAGTGCTTAGGTATTTTTTTTAAGTCTGCATGCTTCAATTTCGACCACATCATCGCATATCATCAGGCGAGTTGGCAGTCAAACATGGACTTACCCATATTCAAAAATTAAGATATTTTTCTTGTCAATATCACATCAGTTAATATAAAAAAGAAGATACTTAACCAAAAAAAAAAATTACTACCTCCTAAAATCCCTACTAAGTGTAAAACTATATTTTATTTAGAATGATACAATAATTACCTACAAATACATAAATTTTTAAGTATCATGTTTTTACTAAAAATTGCTTTTTACCTGCTGTCACTAAGTTTTGAATACACAGCTGTACACATCTCGTCTATTTAGATGACATTCTACTGACATTGGAAACTTTCATTGAACAAGGTGAACATTGAGACGCAGAATACAGTTAAGTATAGAACTTTATATACAAGAAAGGTAATCTAATAAGATCAATTCTAAAGGCTTTAGTGGACAGATCTTTTTCATTGCAGTTCATTCGTAAAGGTCAACTAAAATGTTTATGATTTTAACATTAAATATTGTTTACAATAAGTACAATCATATCTAAGAATATTTTTTATAATCTTATGAAAACCAAAGAGCATTTTGATGTAACAAAATAAAGATCTGGCCTTTTGGATTTCTTTAACCAATGTCTGGTCATATACAAATAAAACTCTAAAGCACTTTTTATATTTATAATTACTAACTTGTTTGACATTAGTTCTATCATCTTCGAGGGTTCCCGCTGCACTTGCTGATGACGTAGGCTGGGAATCTGTTTCTTTTGTCTGACTCTTGTCAGGCCCACCTACACTGTCCGTTAAGCTAATACTCTTGCATATAGATGATCTCCTGGAATTATAAAGAGATTTTTTTTATTTAAATGATAATAAGCTGAAGTATTTAACTGAAAGCTACAATACCAAGATCACAAAAGCGCAGCCTGTGGTGGAAGCAGTGACTTTAGTTTCTACTAATGCTAGTTATTGTCTGTGGTGGGATTTGCTGTTGTTGCAAGTCTGTTTTGACAAAATGGGGCAGTTTGGGGAAGCTTTGCCCCCCTTGTCACCTCTGTCTTGAAGGCTTAATTAAATATGAACAATCCCATATAAACTAAAATTCTATACATATACCTACTATACCAACGCTACCTACCGGGTCCAATTATGTGTTTAAACCATTCCAGAAACCCATTGATCTAAACACATCTACACACAAAATCGGTCATTCATTCAAATGAGTCCAGAAGTTTAGGAGGAGTTTGGTGAGAAACACACATACTGAAGATTTATATTAGGATATACCTACATGTTATATCTCACATAAAGTAAAAAAAACGTCAATTTTTTGCCACTGGACAAGTAAATTAGTGTGAGTGGTATGACATGCATTTACTATCATACTCATGCATGCTTTTGAAATAATACCTTGCCTCTGCTATAAATAAAGATGCCATAACAATTTCACTAATACTGAATGACTGGATAGACCACTTAGTTAACTCAGAGTTAAGACATAATATAACTTATTTTTTTACACACAAATAGCTCATATGTATAATTATACAAAGAAGTATATCTAAGATTCTAGTTCAGTTAAGTCACTTCACTAGCTTATTGGTATTATATTGTATTACAGACAGGTATTATGACTGTCTAGTTAATAATGAGCATCACAACTCTAAACCTAAATTCAAAGCATTACAAGTTAATTCTAAACGAGCACTTTGTTAGTGCTTGTTATGGAGAAGGTTCAAAAGAACAGGTTGCGATTGTCAGTGCATGCATTGTTTATATTTGTTTTGGTCTAATAACTCATTGTTCCACAAGAGTCGAACGTCCTCGTATCGTCGCGCCAATATTTTCGTAACTGACGACCAGTCGTTCATCAAGGACGTATATTGATTGAATTCTAAACATCTGTTTGTGATCTCATGCCCACTGTTACAAATCCTACTTTTTATAATTCAAACTTATGGAAAATTGAATACATAAGATGCTGAATGTACCTTCATAAGTTTTAGAGATAGTATCGATTAAAATATCTAAGATAAATGCTGATTGTTGTAATGATTCATTGCTTACTTTGAACCCTTAATGGGTGTGAACTCTTCTGCATCATAAAACTCTTCAGAATCACTACTGTCACCCATTTTTATAACGGAAAGAGACAACACACGGACCAATATAATAAACACAATTATTCACATGATCGTGAGAGAAAAAACTTAGCCTTTTACAAAAGAAAGTTGAAATGAAATCAATCGTTTCTGCAACAACTACAACCACAACCACTTGATTCGATTGACATTCTTATATGACACTGACGGCTAGTCCAATTGACATTTGACATGCGACGACAATTCCTTTTTTTTTCTTTTTATAGCTGCAATCACACTTTATGCATTTTGCCTCCAGTGTCTAGTAGTTTATAATATATTCTGTCTCATAATAAAAGTGAATAATATTTTATTAGCCTTAGTCACAGTCAAAATCGCATACAATAAATCAAAGTTAAGTCCTGTCTATGCCTTTGTAAAGTAGCGAAGAAATTGAAGCTTCTTCGGAGTCTCTAGCATCATTTACCCACGCTCTTGAAGCTCGATTTTCTTTCTTTAATTTTGACTTCATTCATAATTTCATTCAGTGTGCTTGGCAGCAAGTATCTTACTGCTAAGTTTAATGTCATAATCCCATCAACCATTATGAAATACAATGTTTTTGAAAGTACCTTAGTTTAAAGTGTAAATCACAATTATTTGCTGGTTAAAGTTTATGAGATTAGTATGAAATAAATAATGACTAGACAAGGGAGAATAATTTCATACCCAACAGTAGGTATGTACAGGCTGAAGATAATAGTGAAAAAAATAGTCGTTCAGTTATTCCTATTGTTTTTTTATATTTTTATTAAGTCAGTTGCCAGCGTTTTACTTTTGTTCCCGCGCCATAAGTCAGAGACATCTTTTTGGCATCGCGCCATTTAACACCATTTTTCTACGACAGCATTGGGCAGTACATAAAGCACTACCAAGGACTATACCTTCATCTACCCACATAAACTATCAAAGATTATTGAATACCTTAATATTCAATAATCTTTGAATACCTTATAATTGAATAAATTAATCTCGTATACCTACTGACGTTTACAGTAACAAGTTTAGGTGCACTTAACCAAAAAAGGGTCATTGTACTCATTCATTATTATGAATAATTTCAATATGGGTACAACTCAGAAATCCTGTACAAAAAAATAAACTTTTGCATAGTTTGCGTTGACCCTTGACCAAATAATGACATTTTCGCAATTTGAGAGTTGTACCTATAGAAAAAGTTATTCATAATAATAAGTATATTTGGCTACCTACACCTAAAGATTATAACCCTGTTAAAAGCCATAGTCACAGATCATAGATACCTAGCTAATACTTAGGTAATATCATACACTAGCGATCCGCCCCAGCTTTGCACGGGTAGTAAGAATGGATATAGTAAGGTATCCTTAAAATGTAGATATAAGGACTTTTTTGTAGATTTAAGAGGAATATCCCACCATGCATTGTTTTGTTATGTCTTAAAGGGATTAGGCAATGTTTTGATGAAAGCTCCCAGATGGCTTGACTTTTTCCGACACTTCCAACAGCTATCATCATATTTCAACCGATTTAAACAAAACCTTGATAAATTACATACCTAAACCTTCATCATGAATCACTCTATCTATTGGTGAAAGTCACATGATAATCCGTTCAGTAGTTTTAAATTTTATCGCGAACAGACAGACAGACGCGGCGAACGATTTTGTTTTATAGTATGTAGTAATAAGGTTTGACAAAGCGTTAGCGAGAAGCTGTGGCGAGATTACTTTGGTGACCTTGTATATATTTCTTCCGATTCAATCGGTTTTTCCGTCAGAATTTCCTACTCAATTAAAATGAGTAATCGTCATATTCTGTGGCCTCAAAGTAAACCTTATTACTCACAAATTCGGTGAAAATTTTGACTTGTATGAAATACATGGACTTTTAGAATTCATAACCATTAAATGATCAAACAAATTTTCTAGTTCAAATCCAACTGTCCTAGTAATGTGATCTTTTTTTTTTCACTTTTCCACTCTGTTTCGGCTTAACAAAAACTTTTCAAAATTTAGGAAATTTGAAACTCACCTGTCGAAATTGTCGCAGTCACTTTATGTGGATGATATTTGTTGGTACAGTGGGACCCGACCAACTCGTTTATGTAGTCGAAGAAAGGAGCCACCATAGGTTTTCTTAAACAAAACTGCTATTAAACTTTAGTTCCATCATTTGACGACTACTAGGGATAGTTGATGTTACGTCGAGTCACATTTGTTCTATTGACTCTATTGTTATGGTCATGGTTACGCGCCGGTCATCCGGCTTGAACCAAAGTGGCCATCCTTGCTAGAGGGCCGGGTAACTCGACGCCTGAAGGCAACGGCCACGGGAAGGTCGCCCGTCTGTCTGGAAAGCTCTTGACCTATTTAGCTAACTATTATGGAAGCCTAAACCTCCTTATCTTTCTATTGTAGTTCTTAAGTACAAGTTATATGTATATACGTGTTGCTATTTTTTTTTCTGATCACCAACATTGTGTACATTATCGCATGACCTAATAATTATGAGCCGTGGTGGTGCCGGCGTAAGAATAGTACCCCACTCTTTCTACCCGTGGTTGCCGAAAGAGTCGGCTAAGGGATGTTATCCGGATGATGGGCAGCAGCGTCTTTCTTGAACAATCACACCTAACTGCGCTCGCCAACCCGCCTGCCAAGCGTGGCGAGTATTGGCAAAACCCCCCCAGGAGGAGGCCTATGTCCAGCAGTGGACGACCTATGGCTGATGATGGTGATGATGAATAATTAAGAAAGAAAAAATAGATAAATGTCACAAGAGTTATAGACGAATACAGCATGCAATAATAAATATATAGTTGGCAGGCTAGGTGTTTGACCACAGCTCAACTGATGTTAAGTGACGATGTGGTCGAAGATCGTAAAGCACACCTAGCCTGGAATGGAACTGGCTCTCAAGTAAAGCTACTGGAACACACCGTTAGATGCTTGGCGGCAGATTTTCAACTTGTGGATGTTAGCTAGCCACCCGAGTACTAGAAAATACCCTACCTCCATGCTATGGTATCCTCACGATGTTTTCATTCACCGGAAGCTCAAGGTCATTCTTGGGGTTTGAACCCATGCCTTTCGGCGTGTGAACCAACCACGCTAACCACTGAGCTATCATCGCTAACTGAAGTGACAATTACTGGCGCTTTGCCTTCAATGTTGCCATTTTGAGTGATTTTGCGTATACTACCTACGAGTAGGTATATGACGAAGCAAAAAGTAAAAAAAAAAATTACTGCTTTGCCAATAATTGGCTTGAACTCGAATAAAATAAAACTATTCCTACTTAATTACTTAAGTTTCGTTTGTTCTTAACGTTTCTAAATTAAAAAAAAAACGTAAAATTACACAGAGAGTAAAACCGTAAAAGAACCTGCAGTTATCTGAACCCCGACCACTACGCTGTAAGAACTAAGTATTGTAGATACCTAAGGAAGTATAACAAAGAAAAGGCATTTTGACCCAAATACCTAGTTAATTCGCTAACTGCACCGCGGAAGCTGCAGTTATATTCATTGTAATCGTTTAACAGAAATCTAGATCTTACTAAGATATTGCGTGGACACACGCAACTAAAATAAAAGCGAGACTTTCCGCCCCTACAGCAATGATTTTTTTAAAAGACGAATAGAACTTTGAGTAACAAAACAAAGCCCAGGGCATCGCTGCTTTAGCGCTCTTTACTTTGAGACTTTCGATGGTTAGTCTTTACAGCCCCGTAATTTTGGCAGCCCTTTAAACCGGAACAAACAAATAATAAATATTGTAGGACTAAATATTGTAGCTTGTACTATGGGAACCAGATAACTGATAAAAAACTTTTTTATTGTTATAAATACATACAGATAGAACAAACATTTATCGTCACAAAATTGTTTATCCTGATAGGAATTGAACCCACGCCCTACAAGCTCTTGAAGCGAATATACTACCAATGAGCCAACAGAACTGTCAAAAGTAACGTTTACACACTACTGTTTGGTGGCAAAATATCTGGTACTGCGGTGGTAGAATTAGTTGTGACCAGCAGAGTTTAACCTGTCTTCCCATGGCACAAGTTAGGGAGCGGGGAGACGCTCCGAGGTCGCTGCGATGGGAGAAGATTGAAATGAAAGAAGAATGCTTGTCATTATATTATATGGGTTGATGTCTAAGTACATAAAAATCTACTAGTAAACAAAATCATTTTTTTTTTACCACAACTCACATAATGTTAATTGACGATGTGGTCGAAGATGGTATACACACCTAGCCTAGAATGGAACCGGCTCTCAAATAACGCTATCGGAACACACTGTTAGGTTCTTGGTGGCGATCTGTGTCAATCGAACTCACCTAGAAAATCTAGGCGATTTATTTATTTTTACTACGAATAAAATATCACCTGATTTAGGTTGAGCCCTTAGAAATTAAGTGTTCTACAGTGTATTCATTGAAGGGAAATCTTGTGAACTGTTTTGTCCTCGAGTCGACATGCGTCATGCACTACAGTCCTCTACTATAAAGCTATTGCTCTCCCCTCTCGCGGTTATTCAGTTGCCGGTTTGCGTGTTGGCCTAACGTGTGCTTTCCCTCCTGTCTTTTAAAAAAGTCAACTGTCAAATTAATCCGTAAGTTTTTTTTCATTGTTTTTGGTGATAGTGTCGTGCTAAAGTAATTAAATATTCTATTAGTTTATCGATATGGTGTAATGGAAATTAATAGTCATAAAGTGACATCAAAGATATTTTAAACTATTGATTTTAGATGTAGGGTCGATTAAAAAGTTATCCTGAGTAATTAAAAAGTTTTGATTAGACTGATTGTTTACCTGGTCTGACAGGTAGGTAATTTAATAATTAAAATACAAATACAAATTAGTACAAATATTTTATTGATAACACCAATGTTACAAGTCAATATTCTTCAGTCTGTAACTGCTTTCGTCGTTGAAGCAATTCCTAGCTTGATATACTACTTTATTATACACAGATTACTAAAAAGTTGTAGTACCTACTTAAATTTTTTGACACTTACTACTGCTAAGATAGTGTTTAGTTTACCTTTGGTTCGGTATTTTAGCAGGCCTGAAATCCATTGTACAAAATTTATTTGGGCCGCAACAAATTTTTTTTTCAAATCAAATCAATCAAATCAAATCAAATAATTTATTTACAAGAATACATGTAGGTATATATAGGTCTTATAATATTTTTTCAGTAGGTGCTTTACCTAGCTTCAGTCTATTTTTAGTTTTATATCAATCAGTTGTAATATAATTTTATTTAAAGGTTTATCTAATTATGTAGGTAGTAGGTATCACTAGGTATGTTTTTTTAATATTATAATAAGCTTTTGACTCATTTTATATGCTCATGTTTTATGAGATCCTTTTTGTGATGTGGTTAGTTTGGATGGTTTTTCTATCAATCAGGTATTTGCTGAGTAGGTACTTTCACATAGTTTTAATCTTTCAAATATCAACACTTTCTATCGTACCACGACTTATCTCACCCATGCATCTCAGATAAGGTAATTCCGTGGTATGATACAAAGCACGTGATGTGAAGTCAAAGTGAAAGGTGAAAAGAAAGTGAACCAGTTTCGGCTTGATTGGCACAATTCCTACGTACAATTAACAGTTGAAGTCTAACAAATCAAACAATGCTGTTAAACCACTTCCCACGTTTTCATGAAACTGTCAATTGGTTTTACAAATATGTATTTCGTACAAACTTACGTATATCGAAATATTTAGCTTGAGTCATAGTGCTAAAGGAGTGTTGTGACACGACGGCTACATAAATTTCAAAATTTCACGTTATCTTTAAAAAACGAACTGCCAACCACAAGACGCCTACTTTAGGAGCTGTTTAAAAACTAGGTTTTGTATCGTACCCCGTCTGTAAGCCCGGCTTAATAAATGATGCATTTTTTTATTATAGGGCTATTCACATAATTATTAATTATAACGTAGGTATATAGATCATGCTACAGGGAAAAGGTTATATTGAATTCCTATTCAACCTTTAATGAATTTCTGTTGTTTACAGTGTTGATATACTCGGACGAGAGACAAGACTAGGCAAATTGTATCATTATAAATGATTATGTTACATTTGCTATACTTCTGATTGTTTATTGTTTATAAACTAAAGCGGCACAGTACGCCAATTACAAATGTCCTTTAAAATAATAAAAATAAAAATGTATAAACAAAATCAATATGAAAAAAGCTTGAGTTGCCGATCAAGGAAACCATCGTGAGGATATCATAGCATGGTGATAGGGTACTTTCTAATACTCGGCTGGCTAGCTACCACCCTCAAGTTGAAAATCTGCCGCCAAGCATTTAACGGCGTGTTCTGGCAGCCTCACTTGAGAGCCAGTTCCACTCCAGGGTAGGAGTGTTTACCATCTTCTACCACACTGTCACTTAACATCAGATGAGCTGTGGTCAATCACCTAGCCAGTCAAAAGAAATGAAACATGTATATGTAGGTAAATGTCAAAAGATTGTAAAAATAAATTAATTGAATAAATCATAAAATTCCATTAAGCAAGTGTGTGTAGAGAATAACGTGAAATTATGACAATATAATCACAATAATCTATCGAACAGGTTAAATTCACTATTATCAATTTCCCTCTCTGTGATACAAACACTGTACTCAATTTAATTATATGTAATAAAATTAAAAATAATAGTTTTTTTATAAGTAGAGGTATGTATCGTTCTAAATTCAAGGTCGCCAGTTGGATCAATAGCTGTGAGCTGTTTTCGCCGGCCGGCTAGATTTTGCAAGTCATGTTACATAGAATTCGTAGCATTTAGTTGTTTTAGTCTGTATACCTATATCACTGTACGTAAACCGTAAACCATTGGCACATAATATTAAGAAAAAACATTTGTAGTACAACATAGGTACAACAACATTTGTATTGTATAGTTAGGGCAACAAAAAATACTTACCATACCTATATCTAAATTATTCTAAATAGCTGAACAATTTCACTAATTATTTATTTATTATTTATTACTTATTTACGTACAACAAATTCAACAAGCCATCTAAAAGTAAACATATTCATTTGAAGATAACTTAGAAATATCGATAATTTCAATTTTTGTCAATATACCCAACCCTAATAGCAATAAAATTAAATTAGGTACCTAAAAGTTAAGCAATGCTTTATCACTCTTTTATAGGTAGGATGCATTCTGAAAGTCCCACTACCCCCACAACTAGATATACATTTCAAAGTAATTGTAATCGTTTTTGTAAGGAACAGCAATAGTCAAGGTGCAAGCATTGAAAACTTTTGTCGGTAAACTGACTCGACACGCCTTTCGTGTCCTTGACTTGCAAATAACTTTCAACCTACTTTGTAAAAATTACTTCCGTTTTGACATTAAAAATACAATGATCGATGAAAGGGAATCATACAAATTAGACATAATAATAAAATTAAAGTATAATTATTTTAATACTTAACTGGTAGCATTCACTTTCGAGATGGCCTTAAAAAAGCAATCGTATGATAAAAAATTGCATTCTAACCCTATGTAGGTAGATGTTGAAGCAGATTTTTTACCAACAATTTTTTTTTTGTTTCCTTATTCGCTTGAGCCTTCATTTATCTCAGGTTAAGAGTTTAATTAATTATGTAGGAACCTACGTAGCCATGCGTTGAGGAAAAGATTTAAATTATTAATAGCAACAGATCTGTGCCTGTGTACATAGCTAGCTATTGATTCTCGTTCGTCGCTATTTCAATTTATTAACAGGCTCAGGAAAAAAAATACCTGAAATAAGTTAGATTAAGTTTCGAAGTATTATTAGTATTCCCTAGCTCTGTTAGCCTTCCCTTTTGGTAGTTGCTCTTCTTCGTAAACTGTACGACGTGGGTTCGATTTCCAGCGAGAACAAATGTTTATGTGATGAATATCGATGCTTGGGCAAAAAAAAAATTTTTTTTTATAATACATAGGTAATACGCTCTACGCTTATTTATGCTACTGTTGATTCCCAACTTCCCAATCAAAGACAAATCGATTAGCGATTGTGCTACGAAAAATTTACTTAGTTTAGCTATTTATATGTACTCGTATATACAATATTCTCTGACTTTAGGGAGATGCCGCTGACCCTGTACTACGTCCCCGGCTCAGCCCCTTGCAGGGCGGTGCTGCTGGCTGCGAAGGCACTCAATCTGGACCTGGAACTCAAGCTGGTCGACCTTCACCACGGGGAACACTTGAAGCCTGAATATTTGAAGGTGTGAACTTAAATACAATATCTTTTAATTTGTTACCAGGAACGGTGGAATGAAATTAGAAGCGTTGAACTTATCTTTCAATAAAAAAACGTGGAGGAAATAACTGTTTGTAGGCCTAGTAGTCTTGGTAACAAGTATTTTTTCCACTGCTTTAACCGCATTTAAGTAATCAATAATCAAGCAATCATACTGTTATATACAATCCCAGTTGAGTCATATTGTTATGTACAAAACAACTAGTTTAAAATTACTAGGTTAACGTCTTTAGCTACCTCAAAAATGTCATAAATACAAAAAAAAAACAATGTTATATTACCATTGCAGTGATACACAGGACTTTGAGTAGCAATACAAAGCCCAGGGTTTTGACGCTCATTACTTTGATACTTTTTATGGTTAGTCGCAACAGTAATTTCACTAGTTTCAGTACCCTTCAAACCGGAACACAGTAATGTTTACACACTACTGCTTGGCGGCAGAATATCTGGTACTACAGTGGTACCTACCTAGATGACCTCCTGCTAAGATCTACCACCGAGTAAATTTACATTAAAACTTTAATTTATTAACGTAAATTTGCATTTGACAGTCTGTTTTAAACGTTGTTATTTCATCACGCAGTAGTTCCTAATTCGATCAATCTCGACAAATATTTGTCATGTTCAAGAACCCATGGCATCCAGCCAGCATTTCCGTTCAATGTGCAACACCAAAACTACTTATTTACAATATCATTGCAAGCAACTTCTGACTTTATCCATACCTATTAAAGTGTAGTTTAACTTGTAGGGTAATTAATAGTCTACGCTTAAGCGGAGTATGATGTAATTCTGTATCGAACGAGTTTATAGGATCGTTGAACTCGAAGAAGTAAGGCTGCAATATTTTTCCCTCTCCACGTTTATCACACTATTTGTTACTATAGTTGTATGCGATAAGATAATTATGTGCACAAAGTTTGTCATCGTTGTGGAAAATATTTATTTTGAGCCATCCACATTATTTACTTTAACCTCATGAGGTACATATTTACTTATCATTATAGACCTACTTGGCTAGTTGTATGAACGTTGCCTAAAGAAATAAAGCAGAAAATCATAATCGAGACAAAATAAATAAGTAAATATCGTAGGACATTTCACACAGCGCCATCTAGCCCTAAACTAAGTAAAGCTTGTACTATGGGAACCAGATAACTGATATAATACTTATAAAGTACTTTTTTGTTGTAAATATTTATACAGAATACCCAGACACAGATAACAAATATTTATTGTCATATAAATGTGTGTCCTGTGTGAAATTCAAACCGACGGCGACGCCCTACAGCTGTTGAAGCAGATATTTTACCATGAATGAGCTTACAGGGCAATACCTAATTATATTTGATGCTGGAAGTTATTTGTTCAGTTGTAAGGGGAGTAAGTAAGTTGTAAGCTAGGCCATTTAGTATTTTGACCATGCGTGCCCATAGATAAAAAGACTGATTACAAATAATAGGGAAAATAGCGTAGCGATGATAGCTCAGTGGTTAATGCGGTCGGTTCGCACGCGCAAGAGCGTAGGTTCAAACCCTAACAATGAGCTTGAGTTGCCGATGAAGGAAAACATCGTGAGGAAACCATAGCGTGGTGATAGGGTACTTTCTGGTACTCGGCTGGTTAGCTAACCACTTTCAAGTTGAAAAATCTGTCGCCATGCATACACCGGTGTGTTCCGGCAGCCTCACTTGAGAGCCAGTTTCATCAGGCTATATGTGTGTACCATCTTCGACCACACCGTCACTTAACATTAAGTGAGCTGTGGACAAACACCTATAAATTCTTAAAAAAAATTAAAACATCAATACTATTACGTAATTTAAGGCATTTTGCTTTATTGACACAGATTTATGTCAAGTTGCCAAGTTATAAAATATATGTACCTAAGTACATTATATAAGTTATAAAACATATGTGCATCAAAAGATGCACTTTAGTAATTTCACAGAATTTCATGTTAAAGAGACACACATAGCCTCCAATTTGTTGTATCTAGGAGGCAAGATTAGTTACCAACAAAAACAATAATAAGTATACAAATCAAATACGTATAATGACCTTTTTTATGGCGTCCGACTGGTTTAACCACATAGCGTGCAGGTTGGAACTAACCTTGAGAACCGGTTGCCTCACCAATCAAATGTAATGTTCTGTAAGGTGCCTACGCCTGCAACTATAAGTTCGAACTTTTATAAGCTTCTAGACATTTAATACTGCTTCGTTAGCTTATTTGGTGGGAGTGGCGGATTTACCACCAGGCTGAGCAAGCTTGAGACTAGGGCGGCAGATTTTAGGGGCGGCAATTCGGGGATCAGTTTAAATTAAATTAGATTTAAAAAATAATCGAAGTCACAATTGACGAGGGCGGAAAAAATTAACAATAGCTTTTGCTTCTTGAGCTTTAGGGCGTGGGATCGATTCTAACGTAGGACACTCATTTATGTGACGAATATAGATATTTGTTCTGAGCCTGGATGTGTATTATGAGAATGTAGATATTTACAAAAACAATTATACCTACCTATATAACTATTATAACAATAATTGACTGGTCAGACAGCGTTAGGCGTCTGGGCAAAAAAACTATAGATCTATACCTAAAATCTAGGGTTGGCTACACTGGTCGGCGATGACGACGTAATCTAAGGTTAGAGTACTAATTTTTGTGTACGACGTGAGCAGACTAGCAACCCGCAAGCACCCAATCACGAGTATAAAAAATAAATATATTTATTACTTAATGATATATTTATTTAAGGATATGATCATGACCATATTTGTCCACAGATAAACCCCCAACACACGGTGCCCACCCTGGTTGACGATGGTTTCTCCATCTGGGAATCTCGCGCCATCATCACCTACCTGGCCAACAAGTACGGCAAGGGATCACCTCTGTACCCTGAAGATCCCAAAGCCAGGGCGCAGATCGACCAAAGACTTTATTTCGACATTGGAACCCTGTATGCGAGATTTAGCGATTACTTTGTAAGTATTTATTTAGTTCGAAGATTTGACTGATCGCTTTTTATCGAGCGCAAGTTTGGCTTCACATTTTTAATGTCTTTTCAAGAATAGAACTCTCATCTTATTAATAAATCAACCTACTCCATCTTTGACCATACCCGTTGATATCATTAGAAAACTTGATGTTCAAACGTATGTACAGAGTTATAAATTTGAGGTGTACTTAGCTAATTCAATAGCCTTAGTAGTTCAATATAAATAGCTTTTGTTATAGAGACAGCACAGAGGGCCTAGATAAAGTAACATTCGATATATTCGATAACGCTAATAGAAATGTCCAAAAATTTACGGGATTGACATAAGCTGTCGATACATCATATGTCGATCCCGTACATTTTTGGTCATTTCTATTACCGTTATCAAATGTGACTTTGTCGAGGCCCTCTGGAATCGTGAAGAAAGAAATCAAAATTTCTTCGTACTTTTTCTGAAAAATATCTAATTTATTTTCCACCGTTTCTGAGTTAATTCCTTATTCAATGTTGTCCATAACGACGAGGATAGTATAGTCCTTTCGGCTCAATACACACCGAGCTTCTAACCCCGTATATTACCAATTTATTTATTTAAAAAAATACATAGGTGTTGTTACGTAAAAATCCTAATACCAAAAAACCAACATTTTTTTATATAAATTAAGTCACTAATTGTTTGCTTTTTGTTGTTTGAATGGTATCCTTCAACGGGAAATTGTTTCCGTTACAAAAAACCTTTTCTAATTCGACCTTCACGGCCGTACATTTCAATTGATTACCTGATTGTTAGTCATTGTTATCGACAACGGTTAACAGTCTATCACTACATATTATAAAACATAGTCGTCCGTCGCGTCTGTCTGTCTGTTCGCGATAAACTTAAAAACTACTAAACAGATTATCATGTGAGTTCACCAATAGGTAGAGTGATTCATGAGGAAGGTTTAGATATATAATTTGTCAAGGTTTTGTCTAAATCGGTTGAAATATGATGATAATTGTTGGAAGTGTCGGAAAACGTCAAGCCATCTGGATGCTTTCATACACGCCATCTACTAACCCGTGTAACCAAAGCCAGGGCGGGTCGCTACTAGGTCGTTAGTATCGTACTGTATAATCCTAATTCCTAATAATATTATCAATGTGAAAGTTTGTGAGGAATGGCTGGATGTTTGTTACTTTTTCACGCATAAACTACTGAACGGATTAAGATGAAATTTGGCACACATATAGTTATGGCTTGGATTAACATATAAGACTTTTTATACCGCAAACTGAACAAACTTTTTGTTAAATTCCACGCGGACGAAGTCGCGTATAACTGCTAGTAAAAGATAAATAGATAAATAATGTCATTCGTAACATGATGTCATGAAAACAAATAGATGATAACTAAGCATGAAAAATATAAATTGTATGACACAATTTCATAGTCATACTTAATTGCTTTATTGTTATTTCGCGTGACAAACATTTTAGACTTCATTGATGAACGTATGTAGGTACGCGTAAAGAAATTCATAAGGATTGTGTACTAAAATTACGATTCGTACACAGTGGGTACTAAGTATTGAAATGTTTATTCTTCATTCTATTTAGCATGCAAGTTTATAATTGCTACTGCTAAGGTTGGTTATTCGAAACTCCTTACAATGTTCCTTTCCTTTAGTACCCACAACTATTCGGCGGTGCACCAGCCGATAAAGACAAGCTGGCCAAGATTGAAGAAGCTCTTCAACTTCTGGACAAGTTCCTAGAAGGCCAGACCTACGTTGCTGGACGCGGCCTTACCCTCGCTGATCTGAGTCTTATCGCCAGCGTCTCAAGTTTCGAAGCTTCTGACGTTGATTTCAAGAAATATGCCAATGTTAAGAGGTGAGTCCTTGGAAGCCTTGCAGGCTAATATTATAACCCTTCAAATCAAAATCAAAATCTGTGAGTAAATTAGACTGCCCTGTTAGCTTACTTCGTAGTATAGCTGCTTCAAAAGGGGGTGTGGGTTCGAATCACACTCAAGTAAACATTTGTGTGACAAATTCTGTGTCTGGATGGTCTGTAAGTACATAACAATAGTGCCTTCCTGGATTTCATTTTTCAATAATTTCAAGTAAATAATACCTTTTTTGCCGCCCTCTAATCTGAATAACATTTTGTAGTTTTAGTAACTCGGACTTGGTTTTGGCACCATGGCAAACAAGCAGAGGGATTGTCTGATGATAGGCAATCACCATTGCCTATACCTATCTGCAGTACCAGGGGCATCACAAACAAGTTGCCCACCTGTGGAGTTGCCTGCCTGGAACATCGACGCAAATTAGCTAGTCTGTCGGTTTTCTACCGGATGCACTTTGGAGAGTGCGTTTCAGATCCGCATGACCTAATTCCACCCTGCTCATTCTATTACTGGACAGGCAGAAGCTCTAAAAAGCGACATCGCTTCATGGTAGATGTTCCTAAAACTCGAACTAAACTTTTCAAATCTACCTTCATCGTGCGAACCGCTAAGCAATGGAATTTGCTGCCCGAGTCGGTGTTTCCTGATAGATACAATCTGGGTGCCTTCAAGTTGCGACTGAATCGGTTTCTTCTAGGCGAGCGTGTTCCACCATAGATCGCATCTTTGCTTAACATCAGGCGAGATGGCGGTCAATCACAAACCTATTTGTAATAAAAATTTAATGGGGATAATAAATTTCAGATGGTACGAGACAGTAAGGAAGACTGCGCCTGGCTACAAAGAGGCCAACGAAGACGGCCTGGATGCCTTCAAAGGCCTAGTCAACAGCATGATGAAGAAGTAATCTCAAGGATTTCTCGAATACAGATTCAAATAAATACTTATACTAAGTATTTCGTCACCATCACAAAATATTTTTAACACTTGTTTGTTTTTTTAATATAAGATTTAGAATTTAAGGCACAAATAAATATTTTAAATTATAATCATATAGAGACTTTTAATTAACTCTTGGTACTAATGAATTTTACAAGATTTTATTTATTGTAGGTGTTTGGTCCAATGCTTTAAGCTGAATTCGAACCACTCCCTCTTAAACTACCGAGTAGATATTTAAAGAGTTACGATGACAATGTCCCTTTTTATGAAGCAAGCCCTGATGACTCAGGAGCTAGGACCTAGCTCCATAGGAAGAAACTTCTCAACGGTGAATAGCTTAAATAGGCAAGAAATTTTGTAAACGCATTTAATTATGACTATTTTTAAATTTCACCTAAAAACAATAACTTATTTATTGTTTTCAATGTTCTGTATTTACCAGACTATTACCTACTACGAAAAGATGCACTAGTTTGGTGATGTCTAACAACCAAACTACTGAGACAAAAACATATTTATACCTAGGCACTTAAATTATATAATGTAAAAGTAATGAGATGCTCCCCTGATGGTAAGAGATAACGCATGTCCATGACCATTGCAGCGATACATAAAACTTTGAGTAGCAAAATAAAGTCCAGGTTATCGCCGCTTTGACGCTCATTATTTTGAGATTTTGAATGGTCTCGACAGCCCTGTAATTTCGCAAGCTGCAGTACCCTTCAACCTACCCTGAATCCTAGAAGACCTTTTGCTAAGATTTAAAACCACACTACGATGTTGATTCATTGACTGATTAACTCTTTATTGTAACACAAAAAAAATACAAAACAGAAGAAATAAACTGATGTTCTTTTTTTCTGTGTTGATACTTATCTCGAAAATGTTCTCGTGACGATAAATGCCGCATTGCAAATTTTCATTTTATTTTATTTTCGGAGATCCACTTATAAAAAATCCTATAAAGAATATTCTCATTGCATGATTATTATTATAAACTCTACTATTAGGACTGGCTACTGAATTTATACAAACTTACTTCTTGCTTTAAGCGGTAATACACTAAATACATATAGGTATACCTTGAAAACTCAAAATAAACTTCCGCAAAGTAACGCTACGTCTTGCAGCCGTGGAGTGACAGAAGTTGTGTTTCTTAATATATTTTATTTTTACTTAAAATATATTCGGTATTAGGTATATAGGTACTTAACAATGCAAAATACATCATATCATTTAAAACAATCTTTATTTACGTACTAGGTACATTCTAGGTAGGTATATTTTATATAAGATAGTAATTTCAATTCTTGATTATAAAAATATTTTATCATATAAACATCTCATATTACAGTTCAGACTTGGCCTTTAGTTGAGCAACCATCTGCTTGAAAATGTCGATGCCTTTTTGGTTGGCTTCTTCGTACCCCGGTGCTGTGGTTTTCACCAGTTCAAACCACCTGAGTAATAAATAATATCATTAGCAACAAAACAGTCAGTTAACTGTAAACTCGTAATGGCACCTTTCAGTGTAAAAGTAATGACACTAACAAGACGCTCTCCTGATGGTAAGAGAACGCCTATACATGTCCATTGCAGCGATACACAGATCTTTGAGTAACAAAACAAAGTCCAAGGCATCGCTGCTTTGGGGCTAATTACTTTAAGACTTGAGTTTCGACAACGTAGTAGTTCGACCTGGCTTCCAATCTGGAGGTCCTGGGTTCGAATCCCGCGGCGCGCACCTCTGTCTATTCTAAGTTATATGCGTATTGCCGGCGACTTCAAATGGTGAAGGAAAGCACCGTGAGGAAATTTACATGTTCGAGAGATCTTAAAGAGAAAAAAAGTTCTCGTAGATGTGAAAGACTGTCGACCCGCATTTGGAAAACGTTATAAGTGTGGATCCAACTGATGTAAGTATGATGTTGATATTGGGTGAGCTTTTTGACGATTCCTGCGTCAAGACTAGGGATGTGTTATGCTAGAATTACAACACAAGAACGAAATGAAAATACTTTTCGCAAAAAAAGTTGCTTACAAATAAAACTCAAAACTCTTTTTGAGTATAATAAATAATATACAATTTTAATTATTTTTTTATTTTAGGAATCAGTTATAAGTGTTATTGAATAGATAGATATTTATTTTATGAAAAAAATATTAAATATTATGTAATAGTTAATAAGAAATGAAAATCAATAATAGTTATTTTATCAAATGTTAATAAACTTTACATTACGTGTTTTTGACCGGGACTACCGGTTGAGCTTAAATGATGCCGCTAAACTCTAAATGCTCTAACCGCGCCCTCTATCTCGAAAACGATTCAAAGTATAATTATTTTTTTGAACAAAAGTTGTAGGGAATTTAATCCTCTACAATATTGATATTAATACAAGTAGTAAAAAACCCATAGAAAACGAGATATTTGTAAAAATATGATTTTTGTGACCATAGATTTAAATAGTTGCGTACACCCTACCATATGTAGGTTTTGAGACAACTTTTAGGATGTCAAAAAACATGTTTATACGAGTTTATAGCTAGGTATCTCAAATTCGAGGTGAACTTACTAAGATGACTAGACTACAACTCTACAGAGCTACAGAGGCTGACTAGGTACGAGTCACGAGTTTAATGCCTATTGTACAATATAAAACTATTTCATTGCACTTCCCCCTTCACTAATTAGCCCGCAGTAGCCTTGAAATAGTAACTCACAGTTTTGCCTACTCCTTTCGTTCAAATTCTAGCTTGGTAGAAACTGGCAATCAAGAATTAACTGATTTATGACTAAAATCTCAATCAGTAGAAGTGCATATATTCCCCCTTGACATTAAAAAATGTCTGCTGGTATTCAGGGCTAATTCTGGGCCAGTCGTGTAATGCCCTCCTACCAGCCTCTGTACACTGAATATATTTATCGCGATTGCTGCTAGGCAATCAGAAACTAGCTACGCGACCATATATCATATGCCAGTGCAATAAAGTTCGCAGTCGCAAAGCTTCTTCGTGAGCGCAAAACTAATATCACAATAAGAAACTCAGGGGTAAGTGGGTTGAGGAATAGTAGACCTTCCTGCATTGGAAGTTAGAGTCAATATTTAGTGTAGTTATACATACCTCTGGACATTGGGATATGTCTGCAAGCTGATGCCGGCTGCATCTATGGTGGACACGGTGGCCACGAGACTCAGATCCGCCAGGGTCAGCTCGGAGCCGGCGGCGTACTGCGCTCCTTCCAGGAATGTGTTGAGGAATTGCAGACCTTCTTCAAGCTTTTTAAACAGGTTCTCGTCAGGTTTCGCGCCACCGAAAAGTGTCGGGTACTGGAAATGGTATTGCAATAAGATATAAAGACCTATTTTGAAAGTTTTAATTGACATACTAATCTACGCTCATTTTTTAAATCTTTGTGGTCGTTGTTTAATTAACTGTAAAAACCAGCGAGATTTTAGTAAAAGATGTACTAAGCATGATTTAATTAATCAATTTATTGAATTAAATGGTGATTTTCGAACAGTACAGACACACACATATACTACACACACACTACATACACACACACATACACACACACACAACACAATACACACACACTGTAGTGTATAGAGTGTAGTGTGTGTATATCTATTTAGAGAGAAAAAATCTATATTAAGCAGTCTACTCCTACATATGCTTTTAATAATGTAATAGTATCAGCATTCTGTATTTAGGTGATTCGTGGTCAAATGAAAAGTGATACTTACGTAAAAGTTAGCAAATCTTGGATATAGCGTGCCGAGGTCAAAATCTAATCGCTGGTCTACGAGTGCCCTGGCTTGAGGATCCTCAGGGTACAGCTTGGAGTCTGCACCGTACTTGTTCACGAGGTAGCGGGCGATAGCGCGCGACTCCCACAGCGAGAAATCTCCGTCTACGATCGTGGGGACTGTGTGTTGAGGATTTAGCTGCAAAAAAGGTTTTATAAGTTGTGCATGTTTTGCGTAATTGATATTTTTTTTTAATAACTGCCAGAGATCAAATTCTATACAACATACCAAACAACTATTGCTTCATGACTAAATTTTGTTTGTTTTAAAGGCTTGGGTTTGACCTTCGGTATATCGCATGCATGCGTTTTCTAGAAAGAAACCGTAATCGCGATTTCAAGATATTAAATATCCCTTGAAGACAAATACAGAGTATTGTCCTATTCGTGAAGTGGCCAGACCTAGTGTCAGAGTTAATATGCCGGTAGGTCTCGATGTCGTAGGTGCAATCTGTGGAGCCTGGTCTATCGATAGCTGTCGGCCTATTTTCCAAAAATTCAATATTTTGCCATTACCTTGTATGTATATTAAACAAATATGTGTATTTGTCCAAGAACATCCCGAATATGTTGACTTTCAGTCAGATAAAGTACCAAAAAATACTGTCAGAAAAATACATTACAAAAAGCTGTATTTTCCAAAATGTAAGCTCGAGTTGTATAAGAGAAACTCTTACATAATGGCAATTACAGTTTATAATAAACTTCCGGTCGAAATAAAAAGGCTACCTAATAGAAAATTTAAAAATAAACTAAATTCTTGGTTGTTGAGCAAATGTTATTACACAATACCAGAATATTAAAATGATAAAAATATGTAAAATATAAATGACATTATTGTACACCTCTGAAAGAGGTAATTTGTATGGAAACATGTATATATATTTTTGTATAAGATCTTTACCACCTACATTTAACAATAAAATCTTGAATCTTGAATCTTGAATCTTATCAAAACTGTAGTTTCCAGGAAACAAGGAAGAAGGCAGTGATTTAACTTCGCACAATAAAAACGGTGCGTACCTTTAAGAAGTCAGGTGTGAGATGTTCTCCGGCTTGCAGGTTAACGTTTTGGAGGTTCAGCTGCAGATCCAGCGCAGCTGCCACTAACAACACCACCCGGCACGGCGCGGACCCCGGCGTGTACAACAACGATATTGACATCTTTGACTGCCGAAACAACGAGAGGTCTGTTACTAACTGTTTAATAATGAGACGAACGACACGCTCTCCTGATGGTAACAGTCGCATGTCTATGACAGGGCAGCGATTCGGAGAACTTTGAGTAACGAAACAAAATCCAGGGCATCACCGCTTTGGCACTCATTACTTTGTGATTTTCGATGGTTAGTCTCAACAGCCAATTCGCTAGCTGAAGTACACTTCCAACGCGAACACAGTAGGTGATGGAGCCCTATTTTTATAAACTGTCCCAACGCTGACCAAGTGCGGGATGGCGGACTTCACACATCAGAACTCTTGGACATGTAGGTTCGATCTTTTCCGTTTGAAATCAGCAGCAATTCGCACATAACTTGAAAAGACAGAGGTGCGTGTCGTGGGATTCGAACTCATGACCTCCAGATTGGAAACCAGACGGTCTCCCAACTAAGCCGCCGAAACTTTATGTTTATTACCTTAATTTATTAATTGTGTAATCTTAAATCATAAAGCTGAGAGCAACTTTTCTTATACCTAATAGGTACCTCACTCAATCTACATTACAATACTTTCTTGTCTTTTACTCCTTAGCAGGAGGTCGTCTAGGTACCAGATAATCTGCCGCCAAGCAGTAGTGTGTAAACATTACTATGTTCCGGATTGAAGGGTACTGAAGCTAGCTGAATTACTGGGCTGTTGAGACTAACTATCTAATATCACAAAGTAATGAGCGCCATATTAGCGATATCCTGAACTTTGAGTAAAGTTCTGTGTACCGCTGCAATGGTCGTGAACAGGCGTTATCTCTCACTATCAGGAGAGCGTCTCGTTCGTCTCAAAAAGTTTACATAAAAAAATACCAGTTACAAACGCAAACACTTAGCCATTTCGTAGATATAGCTATTGAATTTTATATCAATATTTTCAATGCTCACCAATATTATTATATCACGCTATCAGTCAACAACACGTCCTATCGAACACAGATACGTGTAAGTACTAACAAATATGACGTAAATATAATTACTATATTAAAACAAGTCGTGTTATATCTCAAAACTGACAAAACGCAGAGAAACGAAAACAACGACCGTGTGACTCTTGCGCTGTCGCCGCTCTGTGGGAAGTTGGAACGAAAACCTGCTTGTTGTTAATACAATAATCAACAGACATGCAAACTCGACAACGGCGCACAGTCAATCACAGTGGCCTGAAAATCGACTTTCATAAACATACCTACTTATAATTCATTTTTTGAAGTAAAACTTTATTTTGGTGAAATATTTTTAATTCAAATATGTGAAATTTGTAAGTATATTTTATATGTTCATGGATTTGCAAAAAACGTAGTCCTTACTAGGCGAACATAGGTACCTTATGTGTATAAAACATTTGTACCTAAAAGAAAAAAGTAAATTAACTAAAATTACATAATGCTCATTGAACAAAATTTCATAAAAGTACGTAAAAATAAATATTGTAGGACACATTACACACAGCGCCATCTGACCCCAAACTAAGCAGAGCTTGTGTGATGGAAGTCAGATAACTGATAGAATACATAAGTACTTTTTTTTGTTGTAAATACATACTTATAATACATACAGAACACCCAGACACAAAACAAACATTTGTTTATACCAAACAAACATTTGTAAACTAAAGTTATGAACTATTGCCGTAATAATGAGTAGATTTCGTCAGGTACTGAGAATTTTCATCGAATATAAGTACTACTAATAATAATTACTATTAAATCATAATATACTAATAATAATAATGCCTTGTAATAAATAGATTCAGTCGGTGACAGTTAACATTTGTCAGTGAACTTTATTTAAAATTAAAAAATAGGTTTGCGTTTGACCACGCCCTGCCTGATGTTTAGCAGGGTGTAGTCTTAGATGAAGCACGGTCAGCCCCAGATCTACCATTTTTTCCAACCGGGGCAGAAGTTTGATAGCGGCGCCCAAAAATTGACCAAAATAGATAGTTTAAAAATATCACAGTATGTATGATAAGTGGCATTTTTATAGGAATTTTGTAGTATAGTACCCTTTTATGAATTTGCACTCTGTAGTTAAATCTGTATTACTCAGTATCTGGGCGACGGAGCTTTACTCAGTGTATATAAAAAAAAAAAGTTTTATTTATGCGGGATTACTCACGTTTCATTTTATCGGAAACTCCGACTATAGTTTCGGCCACATCTGGTGGCCTTCATCATATACAATTTAAAACTCGAAAAAACGCTTTTTCCTAGAGATGAAACTTAGCTAGATCGATTTTATCACGTTTATTTATGTCAGATGCTACAACTATAGTCGAATCCTCGGAAATTCAATATAACTGTTACCACGCCAGTTTCCATAGTAAAATTATCAAAGCTTATATACGTATACTATAAGAACCAAGTAACTAACTAATAGAATACGCATATACTTTTTTATTAATATATACATACTTGTGATACATACAGAACACCTAGATATAGAACATTATGGTTAAATGTTGAACTCTATTCATAGATTCTTACCTCACGCTATGATACTGTCAGATAAAGTTTAGTAAAACACGAAATATTTTCTAGATAAACACTTTATAAGCTAACCACCATCGCATTTCAAAACAGATCTAACATATATCTATGAAAAATATTTAGGTTCCTCATTTGGTCACCTGCCCAGATAGCTCGGTCATATGAATAATATACTCGATTATGATGCAATGATGCGTTTGAAACCGATAATTTTCCGCATGGTCATTGTGACTCTTATTGTGTTTACAATGTACTATAAATGCTATTAAACCCATACTTAGGTATCAGTTCGTCCATTCCGTTGTCAGTAGGTACCCTACCAGTATTATTGTCTGTGTTTATTATTTACAATATTTTATTAAACTTCGATTTTTATTAACACAGATCAAATTTCAAGGAGTTTTTTTTTGGTCAATCGAGTTAATAATTTGACAGGTACGTGTCCAATAATAACTGTGATTCCATTTAGTTGACTGCAGATCAGGAAATTGGACATAAGTATGCTAATAGCAAATAGCAAACCCATCGACTTTGAGCTCTTTGAATTGGTTTTACTAAAAATACTTGAGCTGTGCATTCAAATTCTTTGCCGTGGTGGTGCCGGCGTAAGAATTGTACCCCACCCTCTCTACCCGTAGTTGCCGTAAGAATCGGCTAATCCGGAAGATGGGCAGCAGCGTCTTCCTTGAACAATCACACCTAACTGCGCTCGCCAACCCGCCTGCCAAGTGTGGCGAGTATTGGCAAATCCCCCCCAGGAGGAGGCATATGTCCAGAAGTGGACGTCCTATGGCTGATGTGATGTGTGTGCATTCAATATTTCAATCACACTCTAATTTTAGGGCAATTTTAAAGAATATTCCTTTTGTCTATAGCATAATGCCTCTGACTTTGTACGGCATGCAAGCCTCGGGACCCTGCCGGACGGTTCTACTGGCGGCTAAAGCACTAAATCTGGAGCTGGACATCAAGGAGATAGACATGAGTCAAGGAGATCACTTGAAGCCTGAGTATTTGAAGGTACCACCATCACCAAACTATCGAATCCACCAAATCACCATCACCATAGAAAGTTTCAAGCTAATGAGCGTCTCAGCAGCGACGCCATAGACTTTGTTTTGTTACTCAAAATTTTGTGTAACGCTGCTACCGTCATGGACAGGCGTTCTCTTACCATCAGGAGAGCTTCTTTTCAGTCTGATTACTTTTACATAAAAACAAACAAACATCTATTAATTTAAGGGTTTAACTAAATCAGAAAACGAATGTTTTCTGATTTAGTTAAAATGGCGTCGATTTGATTCAACCAAGTTCTAATCACGGCTTCTAATAAATATAAAAATGTTACTAATAATTATAAAAGTTATACAGATATATACATAATTATTGGCATTAAGCCTGAATCTTTTTCTGTGAAACTTAATTTCACTGAGACCCTTTTCATACCATATGCTTATGCATACGATTTCATTTTGCGCTAAGTTTGTGTAATGCAACTAGTGAGTTATTTTTTGGAACCGTTATAAATGTTGACGCCCCTTTAAGCCGGCCTTAGGAGCAGATATTCTGCTCTACAACATAGCCAGCTGGATTTGATAATGAAATACATCTGATTATTCAGCGAAACTGACACGTAAATACGTTTTCCCACAGCTGAACCCCCAACACACAATACCCACGCTGGTTGATGACGGTTTCTCCATCTGGGAATCTCGAGCTATCATTACCTACCTGGCCAACAAATACGGAAAAGGCTCATCGCTGTACCCTGAAGATCCCAAAGCTAGAGGACTGGTTGACCAAAGATTGTATTTTGACATGGGAAAGTTGTACTCGAGCTTCAGCGATTATTTCGTGAGTTTTCTATTTATTTTATACCGACTGAAGACTATTTTCTCAAAGGTTCTTGGTACATAATATTTTCACTAGGATACTATAATCGACATATTACTTATTTTATTAACATTATAAATAAATTTCTGCTTGATCACCATCTTACCTGACATTACATTACTTGGTGGTAGATTTCCTTAGCAGGAGGTCGTCTAGGTAGGTACCACCGCAGTACCAGATATTCTGCCGCCAAGCAGTAGTGTGTAAACATTACTGTGTTCCGCTTTGAAGAGTACTGCAGCTAGCGAAATTACAGGGCTGTTGAGACTAACCATCTAGTCTCAAAGTAATGAGCGCCAAGGCAGCGATGCCCTGGACTTTGTTTTACTACTCACAGTTCTGTGTATCGCTGTAATGGTCATGGACAGGCGTTATCTCTTAACATCAGCAGAGTGACTCGTTTGTCCCATTACTGTTACATAAAAATAAAAATAAAAAAAGAAATTAAGCGAAGATGTTTACGATGGAAATCGCTTGATTATAAGTGATCACTTTCAACTTGAAGACATTGAAGATTGTATCCATCGGTGAACACTCGCTCAGGCAGCGCATGGCCCTTGTTTAGTAGTTCGCACAAATAAAGTGGAATCAAATCGTTGTCTTTGCCTAGGGGGTCTATTTAATAGTTGGGTCTGCATCGACGTTTCACATTCTTTACAATAAATATATTTTAACTGGCTGAGTTTACGGATTCACATAGTTACATTAAGGTAAAAGATGTAAGGTATGGTAGGTAATATTTACCTCACCCTCTTGCAGACACAAGTCTGGGCAAACGAAGGATTTTCACGCTGTTTTCCATAAAGACCAGCCATGAGAACAATGAAATTGAGGAGTACTAACTTCTTCCTCAGAAATAACCTGGATGTATAATTAAAGCCATGTCCAAGAATTTTTAGTTCAAAGGTAAATTGAAATCTAATTTGGCTCTCTTCTGCAGTACCCACAAATATTTTTCGGCCAGCCAGCGGATAATGAAAAGAAGACAAAAGTTGAAAACGCTCTCAAGTTTTTAGACATGTTCTTGGAAGGTCAAACCTACGTCGCCGGTGACAACCTCACCCTCGCTGATCTAAGCTTAGTTGTCACCGTCTCCAACCTCGAAGCTTCCGATATAGACTACAAGAAATACGCCAATATTCAGAGGTGAGGGCCTTTGTAATATCTAAATCTATCATACCATCTGTTATAAGTGTCTACTCATAACTAGATAAGGAAATGTATGTTTTCACTTTTGTATAAAGATTGCATCAAGTAAATGTGACACTGCAGTTTTGGAGTAGTGTCCGTTTTTTTTTAAAATATTATCGGCTTACTTTTGACCGTCATCTCACCATGTCTATTATGGAGCACGCTTGCCTAGATGATACCGATTCACTATCGACTTGAAGACAACCATATTATATCCATCGGGGAACACCCACTCAGGCAGCGCATTCCAGTCTAGCGGTCCGCCCACTGAATGTAGAATCAAATCGTTTCGTTCTAGTTTTTGGAACGTCGACCGTGAAACGATGACGCTTTTTTGAGCTTCTGGTTGTCCGATAGAAGAATGGGCATGGGGAAATGAAATCATGTAGTTCTATCTGTAAATATGCATTGATCTAAACAAATGTTTTCTTACTCCAGATGGTACGAGAAAGTTCAGAAGACAGCGCCCGGATACAAAGAAGCCAATCAAGATGGTCTGAATGCATTCAAAGAATTTATAAACATGTCGAAAAAGAAGTGATCTCTATGTAGATCGATACTTACAAAACTTGTTACTTTACAAAAGATAGTCATAATAATTAATGAATAAGTAAGTAGATGTGATTATATTTAATTTATTGTCGTTACAAATATGTTTGTTTTACTTATGGGGGATTACTTCAACCACTCCCACTGGGGGATTGACTGCCCTGTTAACTCATATGGTAGAATATCTGCTTCATAAGCTGTAGGGCTTGGGTTCGATTCCTAATAGGACGAACATTTATGTGACGATAAATGCTTGTTCTGTGTTTGGGTGTTCTGTATGTATCATCCTTACTAATATTACTAGCAGACCTGGCTATACGCGTTGCTGAGGCCAAATTGAACACACGCGTGTAACGTGAAATAAATTGTAGGGCATATGAAACGTTTGGACTTTAACGTAGCGCCATAATATAAGAGCTGTTAATATCTGTTATATCTTTACACAGATGGTAAGAGAGAATGCAAAAGAAAGCGCCTTGCTAAAAAGAGGCCAACGAAGACGGTTTAGACGCCTGGAAGGCAATGGTAGCAAGCTATGCCAAGAAGTAATTTCGCCTCGACACAACACAAAAACAATTTTACGATAGCTTCACTTCACAAGGACCTTTTTTTTATAACTAATATGCTTGCGTTTGACCGCCATCTCGCCTTATGATAAGCGAAGATGCGGTCTACGGTAGAGCACGCTCGCCTAGAAGAAACCGATTCACTCGCGACTTGAAGGCACCCAGATTGTGTTTATTGGGGAACACCCACTCGGGCAACAAATTCCATTTTGTAGCGGTTCGCATAATGAAGGTAGTTTCGAACCGCTTAGTTCGAGGTTTTGGAATATCGACTATGAAGCGGTGTCGCTTCTCAGAGCTCCTAGCTGTCCGATAGTAGAATGGACAAGCTGGAATTAATTTATTTATTAGTACAGAACAAATTATGAGTGATTTTTTTATATAGTTAGTATTTAGTTATAAATAGTCTTGTCTGAGTATGATAAAGCAAGATACTAAAAAAGTAGTAATAAAAATAGTTGTGTGATTGTGATATTATTTGTTATTATGATAATGATAATGTTCTAGTTTGTAAAACCAAATTATCTAACATGTGTACAAATAAAAAGGTAAAACTCCGTACTGACCCAACCACAGAAAAGCAAAATCAAATAAAATATGTGTCTTTGTTCGTACATAAATTTTATGATATTCTGGGCGGAAATCGAACCCACGCCCAAACTACGAAAAGCTAACGGGGCAGTCGTAGTCTCCTTGATCACATTTTATGACGATAATGCTAGTTTCTTGGTATTATTATGACATAATGTCTAGTGTGGGTGACTGGCAGAAAATGCTTTATTTCTGTGTAATAAAGATGACTAGAAAAACCAGTGATGACTCTGTAGGTAATATAGAATAGGTGTCATTGGTGATGCCAAGTTGCGCCATATTTTATACTTTTATGTTCATCAACATAGGTACCTTTTTTAGATAACTAGGCATGCGTTTGTCCACGATCTCACCTGATGGAAAGCGACGTTGTGGCCGAAGATG
Source organism: Biston stratarius (assembly GCA_950106695.1). Lineage (NCBI taxonomy): Eukaryota > Metazoa > Arthropoda > Insecta > Lepidoptera > Geometridae > Biston > Biston stratarius. The sequence goes on from OX467116.1 coordinate 11,462,882, forward strand.
GAGCACGTTTGCCTAGGGTTGTTTAATCCCGGGTTGAAGCAACGAGTTCTACATATCAGTAGTTCTGACAAGGAACATATAAATTAACTCAAGGCAAAATTCATATGGAATAATGTATTAATGAAACAAGCCAAAAGTTTAAAAAACTATAGCCCAACTACGGAAACAAGATTAAAAGTTTAAAAACTATAATCTGACTACAGAAAGAAACTAAACTATTTCATATAATTTATAAATTTTAAATCTGTAGGTAAATGACTTTAAAGTTAAGTTTGTAAGGTATTACTTACATGTTTATTAAGAGCTGTGGATTTTGTTTCATAAATAGGATAAAAAATCATAATGTAAATAAATATCCTAGGACATTTCACACAGCGCCATCTAGCCCAAAACTAGGCTTGTACTTTGGGAACTAGATAACTGATAGAATAATTATATACTTTATAATACACTAGCGACCCGCCCCCGCTTCGCACGGGTTTAATGGTGCATATGCATGTATTATACATATCAACCTCCCTCTTCAATCACTCTATCTATTAAAAAACCGCATCAAAATCCGTTGCGTAGTTTTAAAGATTTAAGCTTACATAGGGATATAGGGACAGAGAAAGCGACTTTGTTTTTTACTATGTAGTGATGATGCATAGCAAACATTTGGGTTGTATGGTGAGAATCGAACCCAAGTCAGTCAAATACATTTTGATACAATAAACTAAAACTAGAGATTTTGCCTTTTTAACGGCAACAACCGTTTAATTATTTATTTATGTCCAAAGTTTAGTAATAAACCGTAACTTTTTTCTAATACCTACCTCGACCTTGGCCAGATAATGGTCGGTCGGTCCGTTCGGTCCATCCCACAGATTATCTCCTAGTTGATCCATCCGAATAAACGCAGTGACGTAAGACGCGCGCTGTTCACACATAGGTATATCTCACAAGTGTTTAGGTGCTACGGATTCACGGACGCGCTACCGACAGGCAAACGTGAGTGCAATTCTATTTATTTAGTTAGATATGGTTAATTATATTTGTAACATTTGCAGATAGGTAAAAATATTCTTATCGTGACTTACTCATAACTCTTATGAACATGTTAGAATCCTGCCTGACAAATGTGAAAAATTTAACTATGGCTACGTCTAGGGAATTTCCAGAATTTCATACGTTTTTGATTATTTTTTTTATTCTCGTCGTCGTGCTCGTGATATAATGCGGATTTTCATTTATTTATTTTAAGAGGCTTGAGAACTTGAAAAACTAAATTACTTACCTACTTAGTACTTTTGGGTCACAGACTTTTAGATCCACGTCTGTGTTTTGGATCTACCGGCCGGGAAACTTTCGGGAGTAATTACAGGTTCTAAGTATTAAGTTTCGGTTTCGAATGTCTTGTAAACGCGGATTTTTGTTCTTTTGCTGAAACGTCTGGACACTAATTATCCAGGGCTTCTCTACAACGGAGGGCGTTTTGTACTCGAATCTTACTATCTTAACATAGACAAACCTTTTGCATTTATCATGAGTGACACTTAATAATATTAGGTATCTATGGATTATCATCATTATTTTTAGTCCGTAATCACTCACTGCTCAGTATACGCCTCTCCTATAGAATAAGAAACATTAACACATATCCCTCTATTGTACGCCTATTGACCCGGTTCTACGCCAACCAAGCAAGCGTGCTCCATTTATTACCTACCGCATATTCACTTAACATCAGTTGACATGTCGGTTCTACACAAAAAGATAAGAAAAACCTCATCAAAGTCCGGATACCAATTTATTACAGCATTTTGTTAGAGTAACAGATAAGTAGATAGAGTAGTGAAGTTTCGACAGCCTAGTGGGGCATCGTCTGGCTTCCATTCTGAAGGTCTTGGGTTCGAATCCCACGACACATATCTTTTCTAAGCTATATTGTCGTTAACTTCAAACGGTAAAGAAAACATTTTGAGGAAACCAACATGTATCAGGTATATTTTTTCGCCGTAGCAAGTTTGTAAGTATATGCTGATGTGACGCCTGAAAGTCTTAGACAATTTATCTATTATGGTACAGGTAAAATGGTGCTCACTCTATACTACATGCCGGGCTCGGCGCCCTGCCACCAGGTGCTGCTAACGGCGAAGGCTCTCAACCTAGACCTCAATCTCAAAACTATCAACTTGATGACTAAGGAACAACTGGCACCGGATTTTGTTAAGGTAACTATTTAACGTATTTTCATTCGTACAAACCTACCCACAGAGTCGTAAGCACTGGGCACTGTACGGGATGCTGTGCCGCCGTCCCTGTAATGTCCTTGGCACCTCAACAAGCTGCATAAAATATTTCCCCAAACTGACGTTTTCGCGGATGGATTGGAGTTAACTGTGAGAAAGATCCTATAAAACTTTTTTGGTAACGAAGCCCTTCCTGGAAGCGAAATATTTGAGGAAGCCCCAAAGTAATCAAAAACTGTTTTATGTGTATTCGTTTTTAAGTATTAAATTGTTGGCTACGCTCCTGGCTGAAATGTTGCGCTCTCTTATTACGCACTCCACTACTACTCTTTAACACTGTTAGTTTTTTTTTTACTTAATTTTGGAATATTTATATGTATCTCTTTAGTTCTTCTTTTCATTACGAACAGTATTTTCGCGGAGCCCTCACGGAGGCTTTGGCCCTAGGGTTCCGCAGAGCACACTTTGAGTATGACGGCCTCAAAGTATTGTGAGCTCAGTGGATAGTTTTTGTGTATTATCGTTTAATATTCTATAGCTTACATTATTATTTATGTTACCATTGCTCTGTTTTATATTGTTTTAAAATGTAGATAGGTATAATATCTTAGAAAATTTTCCGTATTGTTACCTGTCATGATAAAACAATAATTTTAATTTGTGATGGACGGCGGCACCGTTGAATGTTGAGAAATCATTAAAAGCTAAGCTTAGCACTTTAGCCAGCAACCACAATAGCACGGAAACTGGATTTGCACTGAGCGGGATCAAAATCCACGAGTTACACGACGACCTACTCACGTAGTAGAGATACCTAATATGCCAGAGAATCTTATGGCTATTTTGTGATACTTTTAACCCTTTGTGTGCGTTATTCAGTTACCAGCGATCGATTTTACGGACATAAAAGCACCCCGAGCACTGCCTTACGTCTGCACGGGCCTATTATGTGGATGAGTCCTATGGCGATGGTACATCTACCTATTGCAGTGACGCCACGATCACGTTTTAACAAAAAAAATACAAATTACACCAATTAAACCACGCCGTCCATTTCAGATAAATCCTCAACACACAGTACCAACACTGACAGACGACGATTTCTCCCTGTGGGAGTCTCGGGCTATTGGCCGGTACTTGGTGAACCAGTATGGCGCCAACTCTGGCCTCTACCCTCAGAACCCGCGCGCCAGAGCTTTGGTGGACCAACGGTTGGACTTCGACTTCGGAACTCTATACCAGAAATTTGCAGAATATTTCGTAAGTCTGCAGAAATAATGAGAATGATGAAGCGCAGAAAGGTAACCATAGAAATTTGCGAAAAATGAACCTACATAAACTATAAAAAGAAATGAGTGACAAAGATTTTTCCGTTTAGTTAAAAATTAAAAAATACTTTTTCATTTCATTCATTCTTGAGCAAAATACTTATTTTTCTGTCTCAGTTTTTAAATATTTTTCTCTCTTGTTATAACAACATTGTTGCAAGTTTATTTGCTACTTCATGTGCTGAACACACTTGTTTTTCTTTCTTAATTTCGTATGTAGTTATTAAATTAGTTATCTAGTTTCCATAGTACAAGCTTTGCTTTGTTTCGAGTTAGATGGCGCTGTGTGAAACTGTCATCCAATATTTATTAAATTTAATTATTCAGGGTTATAAGCATGGAGTTATTTAACGTTAAAAAAGGGGTTCAACTCATAATCAAGAACAACTTTTACTATGGACACAACACTTCCATCCAAAAAAAAAGCTGTGCTTTATAAAAAGTTCGTTGACCCTCAATCGAATATATGAAACATAATTTTTTACGCAACTTCTAAGTCCTCATTTAAAAAATTTGACCATAATGACTTAACTCTGTTTCGGCCTAATATAAACACACTGAGCCTGTCTTTTTTTTTTTCAAAAGATTCATTACCTGGATGACCGTGAATTGCTCAGTTTTTTCTCGTTTTCTAAAAATTAAACCTAGCTAGATCGATTTATCGCCCCCGAAACCGCGTGCATTTTCATGAAAATCGTTGGAGCCGTTTCCGAGGTTCAGATTATATATATATATAACATACAAGAATTGCTCGTTTAAAAGTATTAGATTAGATTAGATAGATAAATAGATATCGAAAACAAAAACGTAAAGATAAATTAGACTGAGCTAGGTATATGGCTTAAATAATGTTACCTAGCTAAGTAGTCTTTTTTTTGTCAATTCCCTAATTTCATCATGACTCAAGATAACATTGACTAATATTTTGCGCAAACAATTTCATTAAATAATGTTTTTTTATCTCAATGCAAACTAGTAACTTTGTTCTTATCTAATCTTGGGTGCTTTACAGTCCACGGCTCGCTAGCTACCATCCTCAAATTGAAAATCTGCCCCCAAGCACCTAACGATGTATTCCGGCATTTGAGAGCCATATTCTGTCTAGGCTAGGTGTGTTTACCGTCTTCGACCATACCGTCACTTAATATACTTAACAAGTATATTATGTGGTCAAACACCTAGCCCATCAACTATAAAATTATTTTATTATTTAGTAAACCCCGTTCAAAAGTTCAAATTTGCTCAGCGAGCTAAGTATATTTGACGTTTCTCTAAAGACCGGAACGAAGTAATTCGCTAGATAACTAAAGTCACCGACATAGCTCAGCGTATTAGCAAGCTGAAGTGGCAATGGGCTGGACATATCTGTCGCAGAACCGATAACCGCTGGGGTAGACGAGTTTTTGAGTAGAAATCAGGAATTGGCAAATGTAGTGTAGGACGACCTTTGACTTGATGGAGTAACGACATAAGTAGAACAGCTGGCGGTGACTGAAAGCAAAAAGCCGAAGAAAATAATTTCTAGAAATATTTCTGGTTTACTGCAGTATCCCCAAATTATGGAAGGAAAAGAAGCTGATGAAGCCAAACTAAAGAAGCTGGAAGATGCTCTAGGATTCCTGGACTTGTTCCTTGAAGGAAGCAAGTACGTCGCTGGTTCTGCACCGACCATCGCTGACTTCGCAATCGTAGCCTCGATAGCGACCTTCGAAGCAGTAGGCATCGACTTGAAGCCCTATCCCAGTATATTAAGGTAAACTACCCACTTGTTTTGATCGCACCCCTATCGTAATAATAAAAAAAATTCTTCACCTACGCAAAATGATTTGGGCAGTGCATATGCACGCAGTGGCGTAATTATATGGGCATGTATTTTACAAAAATTCCTGAGTAGGTAATTTTTTTATTTCGTACATTTAGTTTATGGGGTGGGAGTTACATTACACAATCTCAAAAAGATTTTATTCTACAAGTTACTAAACGTTAACTAGATTGTTGAGACCGTCTGGCCTGGAATCTGGGGGTTCTGGGTTCGAATCCCACGGTAAGTACCTTTAACTTTTCTATGTGCGTTTTGCTGCTGAATTCAAACGGTAAAGAAAAAACATCGTGAGGAAACGTTCCTATCCATATATAAAAAATACTCTTGGCGATGTGTGTAGTCTGTCAACCTCCACTTGGCCAGCGTGATGTACCTACTACGGCCTTACCCTTCTCATAAACAGGGCTGATTCGAAACTAAATTATAATGTTTTCTTCTCGGAAACGAAGTAAGTATAGTCACAGTCAAAGTCAACCACACTGAGTCCAGTCAAGACTTGGCATAGATCTACATACGTGACTTCTTATTTAAACAATTTCCTCGTCTAGTTATATACATATTATTGTTATAGGTGGTTCGATCTAATGAAATCGACAACGGTGGGATACGAAGATGCTATCCAAAAAAATGTGGAGATGTTTGCAAAAATCGTGGAACAACTTAAGAATAAAACTTTAACTCTAGGGTAATGCTAGTGTTTAAAGGTGTACGTATATGTATTTTATTACTTTCTTTCTTTTAATATAAATAGCTTCGCAATGGCATTTTTGCGTTTTTTTCTCTTATATAATTGATTTGTTGTCAGCACATAGATCTATGTAGGTCTCAGATCAAACACTACATGTAGGTATATACTTGACAATAGCTATTATAATATATCTAGACAGTCTTAAATGATAAACTTGACATCCCTATTTAATGACACTATTATGACATTGATAATTAGCTTTATAATAATTTTAAGACATTTAAAATCTATAGAGTTTATTAATTAATAATGCTATTTACTAATTAAATAAAAATTTATTATTTTGACAAATGTATTATAAAATAAAATGTTCCGCAAATAAATTCTATACCTATGTGTCGCGAACGGTGTCGCGGGTACAGCTATTATGATTTTGTCATCCGTAATGATATACGATATAAGCATGCAAAATTATTGCCCGCTATTAAAGCAATAAAATTTTACTATCAAAGTACTATAACTGCATTTAAACCTGAGTAAACACTATAATATAGTGCCGTGGTGATGCCGGCGTAAGAATTGTACCCCACCCTCTACCCGTGGTTGCCGTAAGAGTCGGCTAAGGGATGTAATCCGGAAGATGGTCAGCAGCGTCTTCCTTGAACAATCACACCCAACTGCGCTCGCCAACCCGCTTGCCAAGCGTGGCGAGTATCGGCAAAATCCCCCCAGGAGGCCTATGTCCAGCAGTGCACGTCCTATGGCTGATGTGTGACCAATCCCATCTTAAAAACGAAAGGGGGTTTTCCAGCGAGAAAAACCACAGAATTTACATCATATTTTATTTATTATCTTTGTCTTTAATAAAGTAATTACAGATAGGCACTAAAAAAATAACCATGCATATTTCAAGACCATAATACAATAACATATTTTCTTAGATACAACGAACACCGCATTATCTCTTTATTTTGTTGATTGACTGCCAACCAGCGCGGTCACTGGAAGTCGCTATAGGCCCTCGGACCGTCAACCATAGCACGTACTTAATAAAATGGCACGGAGCCAAGAACACTCGTGGAATCGGCTGAGTATTGCCACAGAGCAAATAGTGAAGACATTCTGCAGTACAAGTGGCTAAGCACATCCTCAAAAGCATTCCATGTTACCATGAACTTTTCTTGTTCACTCGGTAGTAGAAAAAACAAGATTTAATTAATGGTTTTGAGATCAAAAGGCCCCAGCTGTTTCATTCAGTCAATAGTACATTTTCCTTGTTTCATCACCGTTTACATTATCCAAAGCAACGCTCATAATATTCCTAGGTACGATAGCAAGTACCTAAAGTGAATGCATTAAACATTCGAAGCGGGAATTCCAGAGAGCTTTGGGATACTTGCACCAAACAAAATCTTTGTAAAACACTTAATTTGTAGACGTACATACATAGAGTAAAAAAATACCAGTCTCGATAATCGTTAATTGAAACAGTTTCTCAGAGAAGCTTTTTTACTCTAAACCATGGTTGACACCGTCACTATGTCAATTGAAACAGTTTCTCAGAGAAGTTTTTTAACTCTAAACAATGGTTTTGCCTCGTCACTATGTCAATTGAAACAGTTTCTCAGAGAAGTTTTTCTACTCTAAACCATAGTTTTGACCCCGTCACCACCCTGTGGGTTCCTGGTCAATTGAAACAGTTTCTCAGAGAAAAACTGGATTCTAAACTATGATGTATTGTTTTGCCCTCTCACTCTGTCAATTGAAACAGTTTCTGAGAAAAAACAGGACTCAAAGTAACAGTGTATTGTTTTGCCCCCATCGCTCTGTTAAAATTAGGGGGCAGGTGCGTCAGACGAAACAAAAAGAATGAATCCAGACCCTTCCTTCAGCGCCTTCACTATTCTTAACTGCGGTAGTGTTCTGTGCGATTTCCGACGGCACTGCTAGAATCGAATCACCATGAGACGAAGCGATTAACTCCCAACATTACGCGAAAACAATAAAAGCTTTAATAGAAAATGTCCATGTGTTGCCATGTCCACTGAAGGCACATAATATCAATTAAAGAAACGTTTCCATTTAAAAAAGCTATTCTCGTACTTATTAAAAATCTAACAGCTAGTGTATTATAAACGATGATACTCGGGAAGCTAACTTCTGTGCTATGAACAGTTTAACAGTATACCGATCAGTTGCGGTCATATTTATTGCTCGATACATTAATGTGAGACCACTTTCGACAACCACCAGAACATTGTAGCAACATCTTGAGAATTGATTGTTCGTTGACAATCATTTCAATACAAAAAATCTTGCCATCGTGACTGAAATTATTGCAAATGTGGACACACATCATAGAGTAACAAAAAATTTATTGTATAACTAAAATGGACCACCAGTTAACTTGCCATATACTTTATTTTTAATTCACTAAATAAATAGATATTATAATAATATGAATTATCTACTAATTCCAAATAAAGTGGTTAACACCTAAATAATAATAAAAAAAAGTAATATTCAGGTAAATTTTTACACAGGCATTGTGTAATCACTAGGAGCGCCAAAAGAATATAGGGTGCCTTTACTATTACAAAAGCATGTTCACTAACTTGTGTCGTTATATTTAGTTTCCTTCACATTAAGATAGTTATTATAATTTAGGATTCATTTCGTTCGGACACTAAATATATATCAATAATTACACAAAGCTATCTACATGAGCCACTCTTAACCGCTTTTGATTTGGGTTGCCAGCCGATAATATTGTTAAATTGCCAGTACAAATAAATTAAAGATACTGGCCATTTTTGTTTACAAATTAATGGATATGCCAATGATTTTTTTAAATAGTTTGGCTGTTGTATTTTTGAAACATAAGTATGTTCATATCACAGCATGGGATAATTCCGTCCTGGCAACACCGATGTTGATAAAACACCATTATTGGGAATGATTCTTGATGATTGCAGTTAGTTCTCCAGCCATTTGTCTCTCACATTTCCGCTCCGACTTATTACTGGACATTCCTGTAAAGACAAAATATAAGTTTATTGTAGCATTCGAGACGGACCCAATCCAGGCCCTCATTCGATCCGAGCACATGGACGCGTAAGGTGCCGCCTAAAGTAACGTAGCGGATTTGAAATATAATCAGTCTATGGGCAAGTGGTTACTGCAGTGAGAATCAGATATAAGGACTTGTGGATATTTTAATTTAATAAGGTTATAAGTTTATGTCGAATACACTATAGATTTTTAAAATTGTTGTCAATTTAGTTTTATTTAAATCCTCATCACTGTTTTAACCGAAACGACTTATAAGCGGAAATAAACAAAATATAATTATACACTTGAACACTCAAAGCAAAGTAACATCCGAGTCAATCAATACTGTCTAACAATTTTTTTTTTTTTTTTTTAACAATTTGACTTGTACTGTGTCCTCCTCCTCGCGTCGTTTTCCTCATTACTGAGGGTCGTGACTCCCCCGCTGCAACAGTACTATCTGTACTGTATAGTGTCTAACAAAAACATTCATCAAAATGGCAAGTCCTAGCAGCAAAATTGTAACTGATAATCTTAACATACTTAGGATTTATGAATAAAATTAATGAATATATGAAAAAACGTGATGGTGACGTGATATATCATTTTGATTTATCAAAACAAACTTAAAACTTAAATTATTTTAACTCAGTCTACGTAAAATACAGAATACAAAAACAGTACCTACTACAATACACAGTACAATATGCAAGTTGTGGCCACCTATAAAGCTTGTCCCAACAAAATAAAGGTTAAAAAGAGGTTAAGTCATTGGTCTCATTGCTTTTACATGTACAAACATCTTTTTATCTGTGGTATACGTACAGTTATGGCGTGCGTTATTGGCAGCACTGGCGGCGCACGGAGTCGGCCTGGCCGGGCCGCACGTCGGCCGGCTCGGCGTCGGGCCGGATGACGTCGCCCTCGGGCGGGTCGCGCATCTGCTTCTGCGACACGATCCTGTAGATCTCTGCAATACCACACCACACCACGTTAAAACCTACTCCACAAATACAACAGCAATACGGCAACAGAAACACATTATCTGTGAAAATTACAACTGTCTATCACGGGAGTTTTGGCGGGAACGCGGTGAGCGTCGTGTCCGCCCCATTGTATGTTTTTCCAAAACTAGTGTTTTTTCGAGTGTTTATGCATAAAAATAGTGGTGTTTTATTTATAAAGTGCCGAATTACAAGCACGAGCGTGGGAGAATGATATATTATGGTTAAACATGACTTTTCGAGTTGCTTCCAAAACTCCATCCAGATGCTTATAGTAAAGTCGCCACTTAACTACTTTACTAAGTTGCCAAAACTGAAGACAAGTGAAGTGCTGTAATTCCAAATAAAGACTTGGTTCAAAGGCTCAGCAGCCAGACCATAAACATTTTAAAAAAAATCTAACTGTCACGGTTCATGAGATACAGCCTGGTCACAGACGGACGGACAGTGGAGTCTTAGTAATAGGGACCCGTTTTACCCTTTGGGTACGGAACCTTAAAACACCACGTCACGTATTGGCAAAAAGACTTTGAGTAAACCAGATTTATAAAAAAAATTAAAAAACTAGATCTAGAATTAAATCTGTAGGGTTGGCTACACTGGAATCCATGTTCCATTTCCTTATGAAGTATTTATTAAGTATATGGATTGATACTGATTGCTCAACATTGATAATATTTACCCATATTTATTTCCGACTGTTTATATGACAAATCGAACATAGCAGTAACATTATTCATAGCTTGGCTGCTGGTTACACAGTACAAGTTACCAGGCGTCGATTTATCGCAGAAAACGTGTACATAGATTAAACAAGCATGAATCATGGTCATTATGAGAACACGCTTTGCAATGTTTTGTTTACATGTTTAATTATACAAGTGGCACATAGCAATTCCGTAAATGATAATTCTTGACGTTCAGATTTAAAAAATAATTAATATATAGTCTAGTTAGATGAATGAGTATTAATGTGAAAGTGACAATTTAGTGTAAATTTTAATATTGTTGATATACACACTAGTGACTTGTAACTTCGAAGTTCTTAATAATTAATTCTTTTTTTTTTTTTTTTTTAAGTTATATAAAATATATTTAATTTATACATAACAACTACAACTAACTATATTATACTATAATCCTACAAATAATATAATTGATTAGTATTTGTATCATAAATAGTAAAGAAAAATAACAAATATAGGTATTCCATTGATCTCTATGTAGGAAGGAGTTTGCACAGGTTTTCGAACAGTTGAAGGTCAAAATGAACCGTTATGCGAATGTGTGACGCTTACCATCAGTTGAGTGACTTGCCCACCTCATCACCCTGTCGCATAAACGCGGAGTCACGCGAAACATTACAATGAGATCAACCTTAAAAAATCAAGCTTATTCATAGAAAAATGTATTTGACCCTGAACAAAATTTATTTTGGTTTCTTGTTTAGCCTCATAGTACAAATTTATTTCAAAGATTAGTATAACAAGCTCCATTCGGCTTAGTAATAGCGTTACGCGTAGCCCTGTATGACTGTATCGCTGTTAACAATCATTCGACTTTGAATAGTAACCATTGAAGGACATTTCACACAGCGCCTCCGCACCAAACTAAACAAAGGAATTACCATGGGAACCAGATAATAGAATACTTTAATGCTTTTATTTAATTATACATACTTTACTATATTTGTATATATTTCCTTTTATTTAAATACATAATTATTGTTTTTACATACTACATGATAGTACATTTAGTTTACTTTTTTTTAACTTGTAACAACATCTGTTCTTAAGTTGTATCGTGTTTTCTATTCTTTGCTGCCTGGAAGAGATCGCTCTTAGCAATAAGGCCGCCACTTGTGGCGCTAGCTCATTAGATTCTTTTGTTTTCTACACTTTTTTTCTATTATTGGTGTGCCACAATAAAGAGTTTCTATCTATCTACTTACATACATACTTATAATAATACATTTAAAACACCCAGCCTCAGAATAAAAACACCTATGTTCGTCACATAATTTGTTCGCTTTACAGTTCCAAAAGCAGAGCTACTACTAAATAAGCGAACAGGCCGAAAGCATTTCAAGAACCAATTCAATATTCATCTACAAAAACCTAGTCACCATTATTTCATTGGTCAAATCAACCACCTAGTTAGACATTCAAGGCACGCCGCGAGGGGAAATGACCCCAAATTAACCCATAACTATCACTAACATCCACATAGCTAGTTAGGCACCTAGTTAACTGTTATTGACATCCAAAGTTATAAATAGACTAGAGTCACGCTGCGACGGCCTAATATGGGAGGACATTGACATTCAACATGTCGAAGTTTTAGATGTACAATTTATCAGGACTGATAACCTGAGTGACTTGTGTTTTGAAATGTGTGGAGGTCAATTTGAAAATAAGAACAACATCTTAAATAAATTTACAAGTTGAAGAGTTTCAGCGCCGGAGTGAAAGAATCACATTGTTATTCATACAAATTCCTATTCATGTTACTGAATATTGAATAAGTGGAATATTGATTATGAAATATTCGATTAAACGCGCAAGTGATATCATGAAAATGTAGACGCATTTTTGTGTTACTTCCTGTCACTTTAAAGCTTTACCATAATTTGATTCGCCTGACTGACTTTTTTTAAGTATGGATCTGATCCGAATTTGACCTCCAACTCACCTAATGGTAAGCGTTGATGTGGTCAAACATGAAGCGCGCAGAATTAAAAGTGAATATGTAATTTACTCTGAACTTGAAAGATCTAGATTATCTCTCAGGAAACAAGGAAGCCGGCAACTTGTTCCATTCCTTGGCCGTACGGATGAGAAATGCAGTCAAAAGTTTGGTACGTGCCCAAGGAAATTGTTGTGAACAATGAATTTTAGAAATTACATAATACTTTGCCAATTTAAAATACATGATATTGGCAAACAAGCTGAGAAGTTTAAAAACTATAACTCGCCTATAGAATTTTTTTTATAATTTTATCATACCCAGTGACAATAGCGCAGTAAAGACGAATATAACGACATATCATTCATCACAATTGGTTCAGCCACGTAGTAGTAACGATACCTACACCATTTTTGGCTTTACCTCAGTAGGTTAAAAAGGCAGAGAAAGCTTACAATAGTTGGAACTATAGATTGTAAATGGTTGCCTGAAAATGCAAAAACATATAACTACAGCTATGATATATTATTATTATGATTCTTTGAACAATTTAGTGCTAAATTGTTCAAAGAATGCTATTAATGATAGGACTTACCAGTTAGAATATTCTGGAATGCAGGTTCCACATTAGTAGAATCGAGAGCTGATGTTTCAATAAAACTAAGTCCGTTCTTTTCCGCGAAAGCCTTCGCTTCTTCTGTTGGGATGGATCTGAAAATAGTAGAAGACAAGTTAGTGATGGCACTACTGATAGAATAGAAAATATATGAATATTAAAAAAAAGATAAAACAAAATATTTTGGTAAGTATAGATTTATATGAGAATACTAGCTACGCCCCACGGTGTTTCCTGCAAAATTTTTTCGGGAAAAAAAGTATCTAATCACCTATTGGTATACTTATTTATATACTTTACGACCTACTCTCATACCTACCAAATACATAAATCATAAAAATCGGTCGAGCCAAGTGTGACCACAAACACCGTGACATTTTAATGCAAATTATTTCTGTATTTCTCCAATAAACCGATTTTGGTACACACATAAAGATACATATGTGTAAACTAAAATAATAGCATAAACACACCAATTTTCTACAACCACAGGATCTTATTAATTTATCTTAAGAGTTAAATTTCAATAGAATGTTTATTTTCAATTAAATTTAACTAAGTAGAAATTTAGAGTAAGATTAAATAGGGTTTTTTTTGGTGAATTGGTAGGGTGTTTTTGCACATCTTAGTTTTATATGAATTAAATAATATTTATAATCACAATAGTCTTTAAATAAAGTATGGTGACAGATTTAACATAGTTGGTCATATAGAGATATCTAACTTTCTAATTATGTACTTGTGATGCAAAGTTATGTAGGTGGCATTCAAATCTATTGCTCTGAAATACATAATTGCCTACGCTAGGCAATTCTCTATTTCGCTAGTTGATTGATTAGGTCAACAAAACATGGAATGAAAACTCATTACATAAAATTTGAAAAAAGTAGTAGCAGTAAGTTTTATTTTTAATGGCTTGTAGGCTAGGTGTTCGACAACAGCTCACCAGATATTTAGTGTGGTTGAAGATGGTTAAGCACACCTAGCCTGGAATGGAACTGGCAGGTATAGATGCACAATAAATAGAACAAGAATGATTTATAAATTAAACAACTGTGTTAAAAAATAGCCAGTGTCGCTCAGAATGAAGTACCAACAATACCTAATCATACATCCAAATCTATTGAAGTATATAAAAGTTATGATGGAATAAAGAAACTCATTTCTTTTGGGCAGTCATGTAAAAATCAAATCTATTTTATTAGCCTTAACAAGTAATATTGCATTTCAGGTGAATTACAGAACACTTCCTAGTAGGTTTTTTCACTGTTTTATGATTTGATAGCTACAGAACAGTTATCAAGCATGAAACATTCTATATCTATTTCATCATATTTTATACTAGATTTATTAAAATTGTTCTCTCTCACATACTAAAATAAAGGACCTTAAAAGTTACTTAAATTAACCAATGCTTAAAACACTTTGTCAAATTTTCTGAGTGTGAAATATCATTCGTGGAACTGAGACAAGCTTCTTTGAGACTTTGAAATACTTTGGAAATGAAAACGATCATCATAAAAATTACAAGGACATTAACAACTTATTATAACAAGAGCCTCGCAAGAATTCAAAACTCTAGGTATCAAAAGCCATTCTTAACTGTTATGGGCAGTGTGATGCTTACCATCAGGCAAATGCCTTGCCTGTCTCGTCATTTAGTTTTAAAAGTTTTAGTATTGATGAAAAACTCATTGGTTGACATGTTTGATTAGCACAACGCATTGATTAGCAAAGACGTATTAGTTATGCTCAACCTTCACTCCTTGAAAAAGGTTCATCAAATGTACCTAAACAGTATGAAATGTAATCACTAAACTATTAATTTCATATTGGATTTTGAAACGGTTCTCCCCATCGCTTATTAGATTTCTTTTTAATGTCCGTACGAGACCGGTGCACATCCCTAGTCCTATATAAATAGTACAAAAATGTGTTGAAACCCCGAGTCATAATAAAATTGAAAAAATCGAAAAGGATTTTCCCAGCAGTGTGACTCAGACTAGCAGCAACAGCAGCTAAGATCCATATACATACCTAAGATGCCTGAGATCGCTCTTGTTTCCGACGAGCATGATGAGTATGTTCTGGTCGGCATGGTCGCGCAGCTCCCGCAGCCATCTCTCCACATTCTCGTAAGACAGGTGCTTGGCGATATCGTAGACCAGCAGAGCGCCGACTGCGCCGCGGTAGTACGCGGACGTGATAGCGCGGTACCGCTCCTGGCCCGCCGTGTCCCAGATCTGAGCCTTAATGGTCTTGCCGTCCACCTGTAAGAGACACCATATGGAACATTACTGATAATATAGAACCAGCCTTCTACTGCTAACAAATAGAAATACATCAGCCTTAACATGTACCAGGATAAAATTAGCTTCCCCGAACAGAACTGTAGTAGAGCAAGAATATGGATGTCTGTAACATTATGCAGTTTTAGTAACGAGTGTTACTTGGCAAAAATACTAAAATAAAATATAAAAAGTTAATAGCCTATCAGTAGTCACATCATCACCCATAGGCCGTCCACTGCTAGACATAGGCCTCCTCCTGGGGGGGTTTTGCCAATACTCGCCACGCTTGGCAGGCGGCTTGGCGAGCGCAGTTAGGTGTGATTGTTCAAGGAAGACGCTGCTGCCCATCTTCCAGATTACATCCCTTAGCCGACTCTTACGGCAACCACAGGTAGAGAGTAACTATCAGTAGTAATATAAAGTAATTGTTACACTGTCTAGACTTTAAGTTTTGATTTTAGGTGTACTATAAATAAGTGTATGGTATCATCCATGTCGCCGCAATACCTGGAATACTTTTTGTCATCAATGTCATTAAATATTTCTCCCAACTCACTGGAGCTACTATGCCAGCGACCCAGAGCCTAGCTCCGATACTTCAAGGAGCTATATTGACTCTGGCAGATGCTGTTAGGGGAAATGCACAAAACAACCCAGGTGCAACATCAGTGTTATTGCTCCCACTTTGAATAGGAATAAGAAGCAAGTTCAAGTTAGCCCAATGACTTGCTAAACAATGTTTGTTTAAGAATCGCCATTCAAACAACTGGATTTATAAATTATGCAATGTTGATTTTATTATAGGCAGATCATCTTCATACTGTCTCTTATATTACCCCGTCTTACATAGATTTTGTATTGGAATTGTCCCTAATGTATATTATTAATAGTATATTGTATATAATATCCTTATATTTTTTTTTATAAATTATTAAATTACCCCTTCATTATTTAAATCAGATATTAGGTAGTTACAAAACAGGAAAAAACTACATAGTTGAAACAACAACAGTGATTGACTGGGTTATTCCAAAAATGTGGTCAGGAAGTTATTGAAATGTCAGGCTTTAAACACATATTATAATAAATATTAATGTTATAGTTATGGTAGGATGACTATTATCCCTGATGAATGTAAGAAAGAAAGAAAATTAAAAGTTTAAACACTAAGTAAAATTGAAACTGTGTGGTGCAGCTCGATGAGTATTAATATACATATGTATACTCCTGATATTAAAAAAGAACTGGAGAGATTTTGTACCAATGATTATTATAGACTACTCCAAATTTCATTATATTTTACTAAAAGAATCTGTAAGGAAGCTACAAAAATATACATAGAAAACTGTTCTTAGCTTGTTATTAAAAAATTACAATTCATTATTAAATTAGTACAAATAATTTTTAATGCTGGAGTTCATATTCACTAGATTGACATATCTATTTTAGCAGATACTTATAGGTACCTGATCATGATTGAGTATAACATGCACTTACCTTGTAAAGAAAGAAATTAGATCACAACAAACCCACTCACCTCTATACTTCTTGTGGCAAATTCCACTCCTATTGTAGATTTAGACTCTAAATTGAATTCATTTCTAGTGAAACGTGAAAGGAGACTGCTTTTCCCCACTCCCGAATCGCCTATGAGAACAACTAAAACAAAGGAGACATTGAATAAATTTGCTATCCACATAAAACATAAACAATTAACGTTCTAAACTAAACACTTCCGTAAAATGCCACATTCACGATTAGATCAGAAATGATACGTCGAAAGATGACTCACAAGTCCCGAAACTTACATCAAAAATCGATGAGTGACTCAATCAGCTGATACTAAAACAAACTACATAATAACATTTTACGAACACTTTTCAGAGAAGTGTGACTGATTTGTAGGGTTAAGGGTTAATAAAAAAAGTCTTTAGAGATAATACAATAAGAAACAAAGGAGAAATTAACATCGCAGAGCTTATTCTACGTCACTGGGAGAAGAGACAATGGATCCTGATTTATTCTATGAGATAAACATTGTCAGCGTCCTTTACAGGGAAATTAATGTAGATGAGGTGTTTTGCATTACTTACCTTTGAATAAATAATCATATTCATCCTCTCTTGTGCCCATTTTGATTTATCAAGAGAGAGCTCTTTCAAATCGACGTCAAAATCGGTCAACTACAAAACTCCTATATGTTAACGTAAACAAAAATAATCACGGACACAAATATCACAGCCTTCGAAAATAATTCACAGTATACGAAATATCACTTTCAAACGGGGATTATTATGATTTTTACTGGTTTTATGAAATAAAAACCCAAAATTGTCAAAGAGACAAAATGGTGGAATATTTTACGCCCCTCTTGGGTGCGTTCAGAAATAAGAAACAAAATTGCATATATCGAGATTCGAGATAATCTTACGCAAACAACATTTTTTTTGTCTATTATTATAACTGGTGTATCTATATCATAACAAAAAAAAATTACTTGAAAATGCAAATGGTGTCTTTAGACCTAGTAGATATCCCAATAACAAGAATGTTACAGGCTTGCAAAACTTTTGATTGTAAATCTTAGTTTTCGAACGCAAACTGCAATGTTGACAATGACACAATGACGTCATTGTGCCAACATGGCAACTCGTGTTACAGGGTCGAATCTACTTACTTCAAATTATTATAATTATTTTATAAATACCAAAATGTGTGTGTGCATGTATATTATAAACACTTTAATAATTTAGCGGACTTGGTATACAGATTGCTTAAGCCTACTCTCGACATAGATACATAAATATATTTTTCTATGCTTTTAATTCACGCATTCTGTCAATACAAATATTTTCAAGTGACTCAAATAAGAAACAAGTAAAACAAGTCTGTCACAGTCACATAGAATTCGTGTCACCGGCATCATGTGGTATTTACGCGGAAAAGTTTCGCTGCATTATTTTTGCTGTGGCCTTGCTCCACTACAGCCTCACTTCGTGCGACTGATTCTAACTCTACTGGTCTATTGAGTTAAGGCGTGGCTGTGCCAGTCTTTCAATATTGTACACCGGCAGAAAACAAAAAGTTTGATGCGAAAAACAAACAAAAAATAACCTCTCTGGCTGAGGTCCTAAGGACTATTTCTACTACTTCTTCTACCTTCTTTGGGTGTGTCGATTCTATAGATAAAATCTTAAAATGTAGTATATTTTTTTTAATGGTTGACGGGCTAGTTATTTTTCCACAGCTCACCTGATGTTAAGTGACGGTGTGGTCGAAGGTCGAATTTCGTTACATTCAAGCCAAATTCAAACGATATTGGATATTAAAGTTGGATGGCATTATAAGAACGTGGGATTTTTTAATGGCACGGTTAGATTTATGCAATGATCACAGATTAGGAAAAAAATGTATAGGTATAATTAAGCGTAGAAAATGAAAACGCCTTGGTCCTGCAATTAACTGAAGTTATTATAAAAAAAACATTCCTTTTTAAGGGAAAAACTAACTTATTTGGGGATTAAAAACGAATATGGCAAAGATTTTTTATTTAATTAGGTACTTCACTCTAGTTTTAATCGTATGTATACCACATACGATTGTTTTTTTATTATAACGAAATTATATAGGTACCTATGCTTACAATATTGAAAATGAACTCATTCATTATAACTTTAAACAATATAAATCCACACCGATAGATATTTATATTCATCACATATATTGTTGTGCTGGGCTGGGCATCAAACCCACTCCTTTCTGCTCATAAAGTAGAGTTATTAATATTAAATGCATTTAATCTTCCTAATATTTTACATTAAAATATAAGTACTTGTCCCTAGATACGTCACCGCTTTTAAGGGATTCAATGCTGCCAACCTATATGTTATAAAGTTTTGGCGCTAACGTAAAAAAGCATGTCCTCAATAAATTACTATATGAATACCATATAAATAAATAAAAATCAAATAATGTTAATTGGTAAGCGCAAAACGATAGCGACTGAATAGATTTAGCTGATTCTTTTTTAAATGTTCGCGATACTACTACTTATAACTACGTAGAAATAAGAGTTTTATTGACAAAGGATACAGTAGTTTACAATAAACATAAAAAAACCATATAATTAAAATCTTAGTCGAAATTATCACTAGGATATCATAGGTTTACCTATTTAAATGGACAAAGACTTTTTTTTTTGTTTTGGCGCAAATCTACACTGACTGCCTTAGAAAATTTACACTAGTTACACTACTGTAATTTTTCTGTGCCGACTGCCCTTCAAGCTGTTTTCTATTTGAAACATAATATATTGACGCGCCTTTATTTTATTTATTTATTAGGCTTCACAATAACAACTACAATACATAAAACACCAACTAATTAAAACTTAAGAAAACTAAATGTGTTGCTTATCTAAGGAAGCACAAGATGCGAATGTTAAATTCAGGATAATCCAGTAAAACAGACTCATATGCCGTGACGGCAAACGGCGTGACGCTCTCTTCTTTTCGTTTCATATTTACTGGGCGTTCCGTGACTGATAACTTTGTTTTGGTGCCCATAATAAAAATGTTATTTTTTTTTATTGCCCCATAATTTGTTGTCATAAATGCGCTATGAGCAATGAGCAAAAAAAAAACATTTTTTTTTTTAACTGCCCCTAATTAGAACGGGATTTAGAACGTATTCAGTAACACAATAATAAAGAAAAAGAATAACATTTCACAGTTTTTTATTTTTACACTTGACATACTAACTAAATAAATATAGACATATAAAGCGACTAGGCGGCAACTGCGACGGCCTCATCTTCGTCATCGCTATCCTCTTGTACTTTCTGAGAGAGTTCGCGATCTACAAATACGAATGGATCTATCTTTAGCTTCTCGGGCGATGGCGGGCTGACAATGAAGCACCTGAAACATTACAACTGTCAGTTAAATCTATATGAAAAATATATATAATTATATGAAACTGACTGGTTGACAGATCCCTCAACGTACAGGTGAAACCGCTTGGTTAGAAGCATGAAATTTTGAACCAATGTTTCTTGAGTGATGTAAGTGTGCACAAAGAAGGGATTTTTAGAAATTAATTAAAGTCAAAGTACAAAAAGCTTTATTTACTTTATTAACCCCGAAGGCACAGAACAGATAACAATGTTAAAGTGATGGTTGAAAGTTTGTATGAAATTTCGTCATTTTTAACCGACTTCAAAAAAGGAGGTAATCAATTTTACTGTTTTTTTTTTAAATGTTTGCTATCATATAACTTTTGACTGGTTGAACTGATTTTGATGATTCTTTTTTTATTTGAAAACTGGTTCCTCGCCTGTGGTCCCATTTTAATTTGGTCCAGTTCGGACATTGGCAACCATGAGAAAACTATATGAAGTCGGTTTTTTTGTAGTATAAATTTTACTTAAGTGTTCTAGGTATATATTTAGTTTATTTCCGCTTAACAGATACAACAGAAACTTGACATAAATATGAAACACTTGAAAATATACAATTTAAAATAAAACAGACTCTCCGAGCGTGCTTTTCACGCAGTTTTTTTTTTGTCAACCCTCATGACTTTAACCTAGTTTACATGTGTAGATTAATATTTTAATAATGAAGTTATCTTTTTTTTTAAAAATAATATCACTCATAATTAAAAATACAACGTCGACATTTATCCGAATAATCTCCGGCTCAAAGGTGCCCAAAACACTGGCTGCATTACCATACTGAATGGAGATAGCCAACCTATGCGACCGGTATATACACTAGATAGTCATGTGATTTAGTTTGGGTGCCTATATCTAAAAAATATATTTAAAAGATAACCGTTGTTAGAGTCACCTTGTTATAAAAAGTCCTTCTCTCTTTGGTCGAATACGTTGTACATCATTAAGCAGCGCTCCAATGTTCTCAGCCACTTGCTTCGAGTCCATATTTAGCTGTAAGAATATGTATGAACAACTTATGGTTTCACGTAAATTTTTCACAAAATTAGTGTGGAAGGATGATAACGGCTCAATTATTGAATCAGTTTTCGCACGAAGTTCGAAAGACGGTCATAATTTTGTATGAAATTCCATAAAATACACTTTAAAAGCCATCCGTAGTCTTTTCTACGAACCCTCCCCAGCCTTTTCTTGTCTAGTTCCTTCAGTGCAAACTTTGCTTAGTTTGAGGTTACAGTGAAACTGTGTCAAAGACCAAAACTGTGGTAATAACCTGACAATAAGAAGTGATTTTGCTGTTTTTTTTTTTTTTTAATTTATGATACTTCGAATAACGTTAAGATAGAACATAGAGTCAGAAGTACCAGGTATATAGATTGTTGTATATATAATGAGACTAATAAGACACTGTACTGATGGCGTATGTTCATGGCTATTGCAGTGATATACATACATAACTTGGAGTAGCTAAACCAAGACCAGGGCATTGCTGCTTTGGCTTTGCTTTTTCTTTCGATGGTTAGTCTCAACAGCCCTGTAATTTCACTAGCTGTAGTACCCTTCAAACCAGAACACAGTATTGTTTACAAACTACTGTTTGGCGGCAGAATATCTGGTAATGTGTACCAATGTATAAACAAGAAAGTATAGATCGATTCAAACTGCGTGGCTGTGAAGTTTTTACAATGAATAATAATTTATATATTAGGTATATTAGTTAAAAGGCGAAAGGTTACGCTGATGTACTTGGTTATTTCGTACATTAATGAAAGTGTATTATTCTTACAAAATTTATTATCTATTTTTAGTTTTAAAATAGGTACTTTACATAAATAATGATAGTTCCACAAACCTCTTGTAGTGATTATAGCTCAGCGGTTGGCGCGATTGATTCTCATGCCGAAGGGCATGGGTTTCAATCCCCAACAATGAGCTTGAGCTGTCTTTGAAATAAAACATAGCGAAAAAAACCACATTTCTATGGCGGGCTAGCTACCACCCTCGAGTTGAAAATATATTGCTAAGCCTCACTTGAGAGCCAGTTCTATTTCTAGGTGTATTTACCATTATCGACCACAACAATACTCAACATCAGGTGAGCTGTGGTCAAAAAGCGAGCCTGTCAACCATACAAAAAAAAATTGCAGCATACTTCATAGATACCATTAAGCTTGAATCAGGTTATAGCAGATTTTTCATTGTGTCAAGACCACGTCAGTTTCCATAATAGGTTATAGCAGGTTCAGGATCCTTACCCGTCCCACCGCCACTTCGACAGATGCATAGTTGTTTTGCTTCTCATCCTTCACTACTCTATATTGAGTTCCTCCTGCAAATTTCTTCACCAGACCCTTGAGGTCCGTGTCCAATGTGCCAGCCTTGATGGTAGGGAACTTCTTCTTCATTAGACCACGGATTGGTACTAGTTCTGTTATGATGTTGGGGTGGGCGATCACATAGTCATATTCAAAAAGCTTTACTTGACCTTCCTGAAAATTTATAGGAAATATTTTAATATAAAAATTACGACAATATTTTGAGAAGAATTCCTTACTTGGCTTTAGAGAATTTTAAATTTAACTTTCTTCTAATTAGTAGTGATTATTACCACTAACTTTTAGCAATAAGTGTGTAAACATTACTGTGTTCTGGTTTGAAGGGTACTGCAGTTAGCGACATTACAGGGCTGTTGAGAATAACCACCAAATATCTCAAAGTAATGAGCGCTTAAGCAGCAATACATCCAATGGACGATATAAAGAGCATAACCTCATTACGTACATTTATATTAAAAAAAAAAAAAAAAAAAAAAAAAACAACCTGTTTTTTTACTGCTTTATTTATACTTGCATTACCGACTAAGAATAATAATTAGTGATATTAAGTTACCTGTATTTTCTTGATAAGTTCCCCTCCACCCACAGCAGTAGCTCCTGCCTCCAACACTTCTTTTGCCATCTCAGGACCTTTACAGAACGCGAGCACAGTGCGCTCCTCTTCTCGTGGGAACGGATGCGGTAGTATAGAGAGACGGGTAAAACTATCCATAAAGCGGTTCTGAAAATGTGCAACACTCTACATATAATATATGTTTATGATTTGTGAATGTGATTTGGCACATTTTTATTTTACTTATGCGGGAATATTTATGTTTAATTTTATCGGAAACTCCGACTAAAGTTACAGTGCGAAACAAGACTAGGACGCGCGCGCGTTGTACGCCGCTTTATCTCCATGATGAAGGCCACCGAATGTGGCCAAAACTATAATTGGAGTTTCCGATATAATTCTACAGAAGTTACTGTATATCCACAAAGATAAAACCAGGGAAAGTATCCCAGTTTAAAGTTCCTTACATCACCAGAGGTCAATGGCATTAAGTTGTAGCTTTCCGCTTTGCTTGCATGCTGTTTGACATAGGTAAAGAATAACTAGTACAAAACGATTGTAATCCTTGTATTCATTACACAAGTATGTTGTCATGTGAAAGTAGTTTACTGAGTACAGACTTTATATTTAATTGGATTGTTTTCGCCTCCAGCTGGACAAACGGGTGCTTGAGTTGACTTACCATTTTGAACTGACTGGCTGTTAGAAGATTTGATAAACTGCCATCTGAGCTCAGCTCTGATATTATTTTCAAAGTTATTGTGTATGTGGGTGAGTGAGTATGTATTTTTTATAAAAACCTGTCAGAATATACAATGAGAATGTCATGTGGTTGTTGCAAAAGTTCTACAAATAAATTGGAATGAAAAAAGACCATTTCTTTCATAATACATTGACTATTAATATTGTGATGATTATGTAATTTATTATTATTTGCTAATTACTATTATTATTTAATTATTTTATGATGAAGCCCATTTACAGCTTAAATTTATTAGCCTCTTTACAGCTTTTATTAATTTTTAATTACGCCTTATTTATATATTTGTGTAAGAATAATAAATTATAATGAAAAATATTACTTTGTTGGTAATTTTCACAATACAATTCTGAGTGACACTGCATTTCTATGCCAAAAATTTTGTAAAACCGGAAGAGTACATGAATGAAATCATTATTATACGCGCAATAATAGATTTATTTTTATGACAATAAAGAATCTATCTGTCTATCTATCTTTCTTATTTCATTTTAACATAGCCTGTATTCTGGAGTAAAGTGTGTGTTCAGTTGGTATTACCTGATAGAATATGCAGAATCCTACCACTAAACCCCTTAATCATATTGTGATTCCTATCAACTACATAAAAAAAATGCCTAGCTGTAAGTCTAACACCTAGCCTTGTCCATAAAACAACTGTTACCTTTTTAGCAGCAGCCATGTTAAACTCAATCTGAGCATAAACATAGGCATTGGGCTGGTTGTACATGGTAGGGTGGTGGGTCTCTTGGTGTGCCTTCACTGCATCTTCAGCAGAGTATATTATCCAACGGTAGTACTTCAATGAGTAGACATCATCTTTTGCAACCGGCTTATAAGAGTCATCTGCATGTTTGTTTCCCATTACTTTTGATACTCTGGAATTTAATATAGATTTTTATGTTAAGAGTAAGTTTACATCAACTTATCATTCTGTTAACAGTTTATTATCATTGTATATCTTCTTACCTATCTTTGCCTCTTTGATTGTGTGGGATGAACCCAATTTTTGTTACTTCAACTTTAACCTTTTTTGCACGTGCTTTAGCCCTTGTCCCTTTACGTGCTGCATAGTACACAGCTGCTGTGTGGATTGATCTCTGTAAATATAATATGTAGAGCTAAGCGTTATAAACTTATCAGACAGCAATAGCTAGTCAAATCCATAAATTCAAATTCAAATTCTTTATTGGTAACATCTTTTGTATCTTTCATAGACTAATGTCCAGACGTCATGCATCAACCATGAGAATGACTGCAAGTTTGTAATATTAAATACGCGAGTAATACGTTTTTGCGCTCAATGTATAGCTTAGCGACGAGTCGGTTGCACGTCTCTTGTACTTTTACCTTAGTTCATTGTAGTAGTATGCCGAATATTAATAATCTACAACTTAGAACACAAAACCATCATAACTCTCTCAGACGCACGAGTTTCTATTGGGTTAACAGCGTACGTAAAACACGTACAGTCTAAAGCTAGCAGAACAACTTCACTACTTTTGATGTCAAAGCTCTTTTATTTTTTCGGAGATCCTGTAGTGAGAACCTGTTTATTTATAAGAATTGTCTCGTCATTAATATCTATATCTATTAATGACGAGAGACGAGGAGAGAAATATAGAAGTAAACTTACCAGATTAGCTGAATTTGCAGTGTAATATGATAAAGGAATGCTAAACATAGACCCTGAAAGCAAAATTTAGTTTCAGTAGTTTCGCTATGTAATAGTGAAAAGTTATGTGAGAATTGTAATGAAGAAACTTACGGAATAATGTTCCAGCCATGATATTATAATTTTTTTTAAACAATGTAAAGTTTCCGGATTACAACCCTTTATTTATTTTTCTTACTGCTTTTTACAATAAAAATGATTTAGGTTATCCATAGATAATTGTAATTTTTATAGATAATTAAGCTATCATAATATGTCAATGTCTTCCCGACGTTGACGGTTGGTTTTAATTTCAAATAAGAATTTGTCTATGGCTTTGATTGACAAAATAAAACTGAGTTGAGCCGACTTGAGCCGACGCATTTTCAAAACACTCATGAAGTCGACTCTTGTGTTTTAAAAGTTTAGCAAATAAGGATAAAACCAATAGCGTTATGAATTAAACAAAGGCTGTTTTAGATAGTTTTTATCAATAAGTGTTCTATTCCAAAATGGAAACGTTAAGTTGTGGCTTATTAGCGATATCAATATGTGCTTTGCTATGGGGTGTGGCCGGCCAGTATGAGTGGCAAATACGAGATGCTTTTGATGAAGTTCGTGGTAAAATGGACAAGATAAACCAAGATAACTGCTTCATTAGTCATCTTGATGACTTGTATCTTCCCGAGGACTCTGTATCCCATCACCCTGACGTTAAAGAAATCAATATCAACCCTGTTTTTCCCAACCGTACTGCTATGCTTCATTTGCACAACATAGCCATCAATCGTGCATTTTTCTGGAGCTATATCCTCCAATCGAGGTTTATACGACCCGCCATCAATGATACTTACGATCCTGGCATGATGTATTACTTCCTCTCTTCGGTGGCAGATGTTTCAGCTAATCCTTATATAAACGCTAGTGCGATTTATTTCTCCCCGAATATGTCGTATACATCATCGTATAGAGGGTTCTTCAATAAGACCATGCCTAGATTTGCACCAAGAGCCTACCGTGCAGATGACTTCAATGACCCTGTTCACTTACAAAAAATATCAACACTAAACACATTTTTTGTTGAGGATTTGGGTGCTTTTGATTCTGATAGCCTTTCAAAGGATTATACGTCCGAATTTTACCGAATTAATGAGTGGTATAAGAAATGGTTACCTGATAGAGTAGATAGAAGACATGATACAAAAACTACATATCAAGTTGAGATCAGATATGCAAATAATACAAACGAGACGTTTACATTCCATGGACCTCCTGGGAATGATGAGGTTTGTATGCTACAATTTTTTAAAATTATTGTTCAGTTTTAATTCTGAAAGTTACATGCCCACACTAGTAAGGTGAGACACAAAAAAATCTCATAATTTTTTGTTGATTATTGTGAAGAAAATAAAAACAAGTTAAAGTCAAAGTATATTTACATGTTATTTACTTATGCAGGATTACTCATGTTAAATTATACATCTATACAACTATAGTTAGGGCCACCGGAAGTGGCCCTAACTATAGTGTTAGGGCCACATCCGGTGGCCCTACAGTAACCAGTTGCAGACATATATTATACCAATATTATTATTTTATTTGCTAGGGATATCAAAAATTGCACTTCAAAATTAAGACTACAAATTTGTTTCTGTAAAAATACTTTAAAACCTTCAGGTTCCTGGCCCAGTGAACTGGACTCGTCCATATTTTGACTGCGGCCGATTGAATAAGTGGCTGATAGCTGCAGTGTCACCCATCGCTGATATATTTCCTCGCCATACACAGTTCAGACACATAGAATACCCAACGTGAGTATAATTAACATATAGTAAAATATAGTATAACTGTCACTATTGTTATAATATTTTAATTGCTGTTTTTAGTGATTCCCTTTAACTGTATCATGATAGTAACCTGATCCTTTACTTTCTTTATAAATCTTAACCATGGTTGTCTGGAAGACAGCAAGAATAAAGACATCTATCATAAATAAAGACATTCTATGATTTTATTTGAAATAATATCTGTGTAACAAGATGTATCTTCAGTTTTGGCTCTTTTGTTTTTGTGCTTCTAAATAGTAAAGAGAGTAAATATAATAAGACTTGCCCATTCGCTGTTTGGTGGTGAACACTATCATTGAATTAGGCATGACTTCTGATATAATTATTCACAATGACATATAAAATGCTCCAGTAAATAATATTAGAAGACAATGCATTCATTATTGCGTCTGTACTGCATATAGCATGATCACAGAATATCACCTAGTAGTCAAGGTTTCAGTTTGCAACAATGAATTGCCTTAGGTATCATTAATTCAATATGTACAGGTACACCCTAGCCCTCAATGAAGGTACAATATTTTGCAGCACCTAAACCATATTAGTTTGAAAGAAGATCTACCAATTCAAATATTTAATTATTTTTTTCAGGTATACAGCTGCAGTAGTGATAGAGTTAGACTATGACAGGATAGATATAAACCAATGTCCACCTAGTCAAGGCAACGATCGACCCAATCGATTTGCATCCACTGCTAGATGTAAAGAGACAACAGAGGTAATTAAACTTAAAAAAATCACATCTTGTGGATTCAATTTCAACTGTATTGAATAATTAATGGTGAAACTTATTATTTTGTTGTCGGCTATATATCTTTCAAAAATGAAGTCAGAAATTTTAAAATAAATGCAGGTGTGAAATTTTTTATAACATGACAAATAATTTTACATTAGCGTCAACTTTGCCATAGTTCCCCATCCCTGCTTGTTCTTATCGAACAAAAATTTAAACAGTTCCTTATATCTGCTAGTGTGAACCCTTGCATGGGTGGGGGTTCCGTCGCGGCGGGTACCAGTGCCGGTGCGCGGCCGGCCACCGGCTACCGTCAGTGGTGCGCCGCCCTTACCTCGGCGAGATCATCGAGCGCGCCACCTCCGACCAGTATTATAACAACTTCGACTGTAAAAAGATTGGCTGTGAGTTCTTCAATGGTTTCTCTATCACACACAATGCGAACCCCTGCATGGGGTGGGAGTCAGTTCACAGGATTTATTCTCACAATTATGTACTGCATGACAAGTGGAGAAGCATAGCTTCAGTCAACATCAATGGAACACTATGCATTCAGTTCGGCCACATACAGCTTTAGTTCTGGTTATGATGAACACTCACTCTGCATTTTTATCCTTAGCTTCTTAGATTAAGTTTTTATTTGTTTGAATATACAAAAATTGCAAAATAAACAAAAAAAAATTACAAATACATAGCAATCACATCATCATCACATCATCAGCCATAACATGTCCACTGCTGGTCATAGGCTTCCTCCTGGGGGGTTTTGCCAATACTCGCCACGCTTGGCAGGTGGGTTGATGAGCGCAGTTAGGTGTGATTGTTCAAGGAAGACGCTGCTGCCCATCTTCCGGATTACATCCCTTAGCCGACTCTTACGGCAACCACGGGTAGAGAGGGTGGGGTAACTATTCTTACGCCGGCACCACCACGGCAAAGCAATGACGTATTCCATTTAAATTTCATTGAATTGTTCTTCAACGTATCTCATAATTGTGTAGTTATTGGAACCTGGTTATGCTAACTTAACTGTCTGACTTTTGATCTGGAGGGCTATGTGAAATCATAGTATGCATTTCTGTCTTATATCTAAGATGTATGCAAATAGTTTCAAACAGTAAAAGATCATAAACATGCAATCAAAAAAATCATTCTGAGATTTGTTAATACTCTGTGAAGGCTGCTAACTAGTACTTCATCAGCATGGGCTCACAATGAGAAATGCTTATGCTAAAACACCTTTATTCCCAGGGGTACAACGCCTTCCAGTCCAGTGGGAGAAAGCGCACCCATTCCTTCGGGCTATCTACATGGACAAGTACTATGAGTATGTGAACTCTACCAGTGGGCCGGACGCCCTACACACAGAGAGGCTTAATGTGTTCGAAGCGCTCAACTTTATTAGAAGCGTCCAACCACACAACTGTTCAAAGTAAGTTTCAATTACTGATCTTGATTGATCTTCTTAGCAGTTAACCAAGCATAAAATCTTATCTACTTTTTTATACTGTAAAAATGTGACAGCTGTATGCATATTATAGCTTTAAGTTTAGGTACTTGCTACAGAAACTTTTAAATTTGAATCACATCATGTCAACAGCCATAAGATGTCCACTGCTGGACATGGGCCTCCTCCTGGGGGGTTTTGCCAATACTCGCCACGCTTGGCAGGCGGGTTGGTGAGCGCAGTTAGGTGTGATTGTTCAAGGAAGACGCTGCTGCCCATCTTCCGGATCAAATCCCTTAGCAGACTCTTACGGCAACCGCGGGCAGAGAGGGTGGGCACCACTTACGCCGGCACCACCGCGGCAACTTTGAAACTTTGCAAATTTGAATGCAATCAAATTACTCAGAATTAATATAATGACATAAAATTAAGAGGAAACAAGTCGTCATTTTCTTCATACAAACGTTTTCCCCGTTTTCCTTCCAGGATTTTAATACTAGAGCAATAATTTTTAGATAGGAAGTAGATACTTGCTAGTTTCATGCCTCTCTGTTTTGATTTTTTGATATATGTTTTTTTTTATAAGAGCTAGGAATCTTCAAAAATCTTAAAATTTACCTAGATTCAACGCTGTGTTTCAACGTCCAAATTCCCATACTCATAAACATAATTTAAAAAAATAAAATGCACAGGCAAAGAAAACATTCTTCTCATTTACTTGTTAAAAGAAATACTAAAATCGGTCTAAATTTGGAGGAGGAAACAGAGGAATACGAAACCTCGATTTTGCTTATTTTATTTCGGGTTAATGAGCCCGAGGTGCAGTTGTCCCTTTCGCTCAGTATGTACGCGGGTGCTGCGTGCGGCGCGACAGAAATAGCTTGGTAAAATACCTAATTTTCAAATGTCTCAGCCAACTGCTTTCCTCTTAATAATATCACTTGACAATATAAATTTGAAAATGATTTTATTATTATGGTTAATAAAACTATTGAATGCCCGATTGATGGCACAATTTTGCAAGATCATTAGCATAATATTTCATTGTATTCAATAAATATTTCTGATTTTGAAGCAAACTAAATAACAATTAAAAGCAACGAACGTAGATGTTATTTCGTTGCACTCTTTTTGTTCTTTATACAGAAACTAATTGTTACCCGAGTCTTCGTTAATGTGGACTTTACGAAAAAAAAAAAAAAAATTGAGTAATGTTCTTATTTTTTCTCTCCTTGACCTTCTTCTACAAAGTATTAGAAAACTTAAAAAAAATAGTTGAATGAAATCGGTAAAGACGTTCTCAAGTTATGTAATGACCAAGAGAAATGGATTAATTTTTATATATGTATAGGTATAGTATAGATATATACTTGTAGATGAGGATTCAAAGGCCTTCATTGACAAATATTTATTTCATTTGAATATAATAAAAGATCTACCGAATTTCCGAAAAATTCTATGAAACAGCAGGATGCAGCTATCTAATGTGTAAAAATTTAGTCAATTTCTATAGTAGCCAAATTAAAATTTGTGTTACAGGTACAATCCGACCGATTTGTTCCTAAATGGCGACATCGCTTACGGGGCAGAAGAACAGCTGGAAAACCAAGCCAAGATGGCGCTGCGGCTTGCTAACTTCATCAGCGCTTTTCTACAAGTATGGTTTTTTTGTTTTTTCTCTTCTTACGACACAAATGCAACGATATAAACTTGCTTAAAGCGGCTTTGTTGATTTTTATTATATGTGTTATTCTTTTACTTCTGGTTTTACACAAGAAGTAATAGAATATACATATACATAATACATTTATATTTATTTGGTGGTAGATATCCTTAGCAGGAGATTGTTTGGGTGTGTACCACCGCAGTACCAGATAATTTGATACCAAGCAGTAGTGGGTAAAGATTACTATGTTCCGATTTGGCACTATCAGATAGGCAAGGGAAAGTATCGAAATTACAGGGCTGTTGAAAGTAGCACAAACTAACATCAAAAATCTTAAAGAAATGAGTGCTGAAGTAACGATGCCCCGGACTTTGTTTTTAACCGACTTCAAAAAAGAGGGAGGTATTCGACTGTTTTTTTAATGTTTGTTACTTCAGAACTTTCTAGTGCGTGAACCGATTTTGATGATTCTTTTTTTATTTGAAAGCTGGTGCTTCCTGTGTGGTCAATCCAAATTTTACTTGTGTTACTCAAATTTCTATGTGTTGTTGCAATGGTCATGGACTGTTTTATCTCTTACCATCACGAGAACGTCTAGTCCTACTAATTACTTTTACATTAAAAAATATGAACGGTTTCAGATGAATGGATTTTTTAAAAATTTATTTGATTTATTAGGTGTCGGATCCTTTGGAAGTGTTCAGCGGTAACCGCGTGGCGGATAAACCTCTCACAGAGGACCAAATGTTCGGGGAAACGCTTGCCATTGTGCTTGGCGACTCTAAGATATGGTCTGCAGGTATATTACACACTTTATTTATCGTATTAATAAAATTTATTTTTGCATGATTTTTGCATATTTTATGGTAACTAAAAATATTTTTGGTGTGGTTGTTCAATAGTATCATAAATATATTATATGGATTATATGCTTATCTTTCATCAAATTATTTGCCGAAGCCTTCTGATATGGCTTGACCGTTCACTAATAGATATATTTCTTCACAGGCACGTACTGGGATAGGAACAAGTTCACAAACAGAACTTTCTTCGCGCCTTTCGCCTATAAAAAGGAGCTGAACACGAGAAAATTCAAATTGGAAGACTTGGCAAGATTAAACAAGACGGGTAAAAAAAACTGTTTACAAATTGAACTGTATACTTTACAGGGATAAAAAGTCTGTGTTAGTCCAGATATCTATTATCCATCTTATATGTCACTCACTTTGCTCGAATTCTTTAAGGAACTCGAAAATAAGGGAAAAAAACATCTGGACTCGAACCGGGGTCTTCTGGATTCGGGACCGCCCAATTTCCCACCTGAGCTATTATAACCTTGTGGCGAAATTTACCTTCGTATTCTAACGATATTGTAGCAGTTTTTCATTGCCTGAAAACACGGAT
The DNA here is from genome assembly GCA_950106695.1 of Biston stratarius. Classification (NCBI taxonomy): domain Eukaryota; kingdom Metazoa; phylum Arthropoda; class Insecta; order Lepidoptera; family Geometridae; genus Biston; species Biston stratarius. The sequence goes on from OX467116.1 coordinate 11,495,952, forward strand.
AAAACGACGTTTTCTAAAAATGAAACCTAGCTATATTCCGAGATTCAGAATATAGATATATACCTACATATATGTATATATACAAGTATTGCTCGTTTAAAGGTATTAGATAGTATTAGATAAAGCATAAAGAAAAGTTTTAAAAATTTACAGTAATCATTTTTAATTGTTAATTTTACAGAAGAAGTATACACAAACAAGCCTTGGTTCCAATTCCTCAAACAGCGCTGGTCTACTAACTTCGACAGTCTCGAGCAATTCTTCCTCAAAATGAAAATCCGAAACGACGAAGTTGGGAAATACTTGAAGAAATATGAGCGATTCCCAACATACTACCGTGCGGCTAATTTGAACCACGGCCATTGGACGCGACCCTATTTTGACTGTGACGGTCATTTGAAGCAGTGGGTTATCACCTACGCTGCACCCTTCTTCGGATGGGACAGTGTTAAAGTTAAACTGGAGTTCAAGTGAGTCTTACTTAGTATATTTAACATGTTTGATGTTTGTGTTTTGCTGTTTTGTCCTCTAAAATAAACTTCCAATTAAAAAACCAACTCCATACCCCAAACACGGCTAGGTTTTAAGTACTTATTTTGGTTTAAAAATCAAACTACTCAATCGATTTTTCATGTAATTTCTATGAGACTAATCTGAAAGTATGTATATCCTTTAAAATAAAAAATATATAAATTTGAAGTCAGTTAATGAACGATAATTGTTGAGTACAATGTACTTTTAAAAGCTTTTAACTTGCGATATTGGTTTAGGTCAAATCTTGCACGCTGAATTAGAACCGCTTCTATTGTACAAAGTTGAAATTAGGCTATTTAGTACAGTTCCGAGTACGTAGGTATATCATCACACCATCTAATCTCAGGGCGTCTTACATTACGTTTGCTGATTAGTGGCCTCATTATAGAACACGTCTTCTCCTTCACTAGCCACTTCAGCTCACTAACACGCTGAGCTATGTCAGTGTGTAGTTAGTGGTTCTCAGTATAAAAACAAAATTTTGTATACCGACACAAATGATTGCTCATTTTAAATTGCACCATTCCCTGATTCCTGCACATATATAATGTGGCTGACATTCTAGGTGTTTGACCACAACTCACCTGATGTTAAGTGACGGTGTGGTCGAAGATGGTAAAGCACAGTATTATGTATTATGTAGTTTAGTGTTATTGATAGATATTTAATTGTAATTTTTAAACTTCACCAAACATTTCATATGTTTATCACCGGGACTTAATCGCGCACAAAATAGGAAGGAAGAGGGAGGAATAATATAATAGGAATAAATAGGAGATCACAACAAGGGCGTCGTGATGGAGCGGTCAAAATCATATAAGTTGTATTCAGCTCTTGATCACTTGAGCAGTTTCATGGCTGCTCAAACACTTCCTTAATTGCTAAGCGAATTAAAATAAACGATTTGTAGTAAGTAGGCAACGGAATTTCTAGAAGATATTAGTATAAAATCAATGAGTTTTTCATATATTTCCTTTTTTCCAGGGGTGTGGTGGCAGTGACGATGTCCCTAATGTCTCTGGATATCAACCAGTGTCCGGACAAGTACTACGTGGCGAACGCATTCAAGGGAACTGACAAATGCGACAGGAGCTCCTCCTATGTGAGTAAAACATCAATATGTAACTTTTTGCAACTTTTAACTTACTGTTTATACTAGAATTACCACTAGACATATTGTCACAAGATATACTCGTACATATGCAGGAAACCTGAAAGTTATATTTCATTAAAGAAAGAAAGAAAGAAAATAATTTTATTTTGTACATAAATCAACCAAACACATAAAAACAAACAAAGACTAACAGTTACATAATAGGGGCTCACCTCAGCATAATGCTGGCCATACTAAGCGGTATGACCAGCGCTGGTCTTCCGGTGAGCCCTTGTTGTTTATTGCAAATATAAATAAAATAAAAATAAATTAAAATAAAACAAAAAATTACGCCTCGTCACCTTTTTTACTAACAAAGTATAAATTTGCAATGAACCTGCTACTGGGACTTAGGGAGATTTTTTTTAAATGTTGGCATGTTAGGTTTTTGATCACAGCTCACCTGATGTTAAGTGACGGTGTGGTCGAAGATGATAAAGCCTGGAATAGTACTGGCTCTCAAGTGAGGCTGCCGGAACACACCGTTAGATGCTTGGCGGCAGATTTTCAACTTGAAGGTGGTAACTAGCCAGCCGAGTACTAGAAAGTACCCTACCACCACGCTATGGCTTCCTCTCGATGTTTTCCTTCACCGGCAGCTCAAGCTCATTGTTGGGGTTTGAAACCACGCCCTTCGGCATGCGAACCGACCCCGCTAACCACTGAGCTATCATCGCTACAAAATCGCATCGCATTGCTGATTTGGCGCTCATTACTTTTGAGACTTTCGATGGTTATTAATAGTCTCAACAGCCCAGTAATTTCGCTAGCTGCGGTACCCTTCAAACCGGAACACATTAATGTTTACGCACTACTTCTTGGCGGCATAATAGCTGGTACTGCGGTGGTACCTACCTAGACGACCTCCTGCTAAGGAGATCTACCACCAAGTAAAACTGACACTTAACGTTTGACACTGACGTTAACACTTGCATCATATGTCGAATACTCTCTCGAATTTATTGGCGTCTCCCTTTAAGTTCGACTTAAAGAGGTTCTAATGTATACAAAATTAATTATTGTCTGCGTTATTCCAGTGCGTGCCGATCTTAGGCCGCGGTTTCGAAGCAGGCGGCTACAAGTGCGAATGCCTCCAAGGTTTTGAGTATCCGTTCGAAGACCCCATCACGTACTACGATGGGCAGATCGTGGAAGCGGAGTTCCAGAACATCATAGCCGACAAGGAGACCAGAATAGATATGTTTAAATGCAGACTGGCTGGCGCGGCAGCGCTGCAGAGCAGTGCGCTCATTGTTGTGGGTATACTGTGGCTCATTTATAAGTTAAGATAAGTGAACTCTGATTGCAATTGCAGTCAACCATAATAAGTCCAATCGGAGGTTTCCACTACAATCAAATCACCTAGTTTATATGGTTACGCGGAATGACGGTACTGATACAATAAAATTTCGCGATTTGAACATGGTCGATATTCCAAAAATTCGAACTTAACGGCTCGACTGTACTTTAATCGTTCGAACCGCTAAACAATATAATTTACTGCCCAAGTCTGCGTGCTGAAGTGTGGAATTATCCTACGACATTTATCCAATACCTTTAAACGAGCAATTTTTGTATATATGTATATAATTATATACAATCTGAATCTCGGAAACTGCTTGGGGTTGTTTTGCCAATACTCGCCACGCTTAGCAGGCGGGTTGGCGAGCGCAGTTAGGAGTGATTGTTCAAGGAAGACTCTGCTGCCCATCTCCCGTATTACATCCCTTAGCCGACTCTTACGGCAACCACGGGAAGAGAGGGTGTACTATTCTTACGCCGGCACCACCACGGCAAATTATAAATATAATATAGTATATAAATTTATAAGTTTGTCGTCGAAGTCTGTCTATCTGTGTGTGTGTGTCTGTCTGTGGCATCGTAGCTCTCAAACAGATGGATGGACCGATTTTGATGCGGTTTTTTTTTCATTTGAAAGCAAATAATTAAATTTTTTATTTAATTATTTTTCTTTATTGTATGTCTGATACCCGTTGAGATAGGGTGCCAACATCCTACTCTAAGTCTAATCGCTGAAGTTATGTAAGCATTACATGCCAAAATGATTATTAAAATGTTCAGTAATATACTGAAATAGTACCGAAAATATGAATTTTTTAATTCTTTTATTATATGTAGGTACTCTTATATACAAACACTATTTTTATATGTTTTGAACTACAATCTTGAAATGAAATCATATCATGGTTGAGTTTTATATTAGTTATATACATTTGTATATGATAATTATATGTTTAAAATAAATTGTGTTGTAGTTATTTAGTTTAATATGAGATTTATTTACTTTTTTCTAATAAACTTTCATTTTATTATAATAATGTATTCAACTATTTAGACGATTATTTTTACGTTTTTTTTTTTCTATCTGTCTGGATATTTTTTGAATCTTGACACAGTGTAGCTTTGTATTAATATACTTATATATAATAATAATATATTAATTTGTATCTAGCAGCTGCTTGTGGATGATTTTTATACTTATATTATGTTGAATAACATTATAGCTTTAACTATAAGCAATTGGAATAAAAATAATACCTAGTTTTTGGGAATGTAGTTAAATTTATCGAAAGTCAGAACAAATATGACACTTTATTTTGACAGCTATCAATAATATTTCTATACTTTTTACGTTTTCCGCCCTAATAGACTGATATTGTTGATGAATCTCGATATAATATAACTTTTAAATAATTAAAAATGCCTTATGTATGTAATTTTTATATAAATGAATTCTTTATTAAAACATCAAAAATTAGGCATACTAAAAAATGTATTGTACGAGTTGAGATTGTTTGTGTATAGGCGGAACGGTAAACCGAAAGGTCATAGGACCTTTTCGCATAATGCTATTGTGACATATGTATATAAACAGGTACTGGCCCGAATCTCAAGCGCATAGTAATATGCAACCATAGTCATCCATAAAGTTAAGGTACTAGACTAGCATCTTACCTAAAACTCTGCCAAAACGCACAAAGGCAGTAGTTCTTTTCTTCATTGTTAAGAAACATACAAATAATATGATAAGCTATAATAAATATGCTAAGTAATATAAAAATAAATTTACATTTTGCAGATCTGTCACATTCCAAAGCTATGTATTTTTAAATGCATTATATTAATGTATACTATTGGCAATTTCAATTTGTTATTTATTGAAATTAGAAATTTTAGAAATTTATAAATTAAGTGAATATTTAAAATGAAACCTAATTAATAAGTTAAATTTACCTATGGTGACTCTCTTTCAATCCGAGACTTGTGTTTTTTACCATACTATTTGAAGCCTTAATCAATTGACTGAAAATACACTACTATTTTTAATCGACTTTAAAATGAAGGAAGTTGCTCAATTTAACCTGAATTATTTTGCTAACTGACATTAAACGCCATGTATTTTTTTCTTATATATATGTATCAATATAGATATGTTTATATCAATATTACCAACCTTTTTTCATTATTTCAAATGTTTGCATTTCACGTATGTACACAATATTCTCTTTTTTTTTTTAATGTATGTCTTGCAAAAGTTAATATCTATAATAGTACTTAGACTCTTGTGTGGCAGCTCCCCTTTTCCTTCCATCCCCAAACAGACCGTAAACATGAATTCTGTGTATACAAGATTAACGAATCAGTGCCGGTGCCTATACTACGAACAATCTACAGCGATGTAATAAAACTAACTATGTTAATGACTATGTAAAGTGTTTATATTAAGGATCAAGTTTGACATTATTTTGTAAGATTATATTATAGTTTAAAAATGTATGTAACAGCACAATGTAAAGTACTTACTTGGTTTTACAATCTCTGTAAAAAAAATATCTACTTTAAAATATTACAAATTGTATTATATTTTGGTAATATAGCAATCATAATTATTCTTGATTTAATTTTTTTACAGAGATTGTGTAAAATTATTTTTGTTAACATTCCTCATTGAAATGTAGAAACTGACTGTATGAAAGTTGAAACCGTCCAAATATGCCTTTTACAATTTTTTTAAAATAAAGTTTACATTTTAAAGTTGGAATTTATTCTATTCCATTACCATATCTGCTTGCCAACTGAAAGAGATATCAGCCAAGGTATAATACAAGTAAAGAGATAAATGTTGCTATGGAATACTTACTTCTTCTATATTGCGTAGGTCATCTGAGAATTATCAGAAATTTAAAAGTACTAACATAGTCCAAAACCTTAATTCACTTTCAATTTGTAGTTTATTCCTATTAATAAGTTGGTCAGAAAATTAAGTATACAGTAGAACCTCGATTATCCGAACCAATTGGGACCGAGGCTAGTTCGGATAATCGAAACAGGTTTTTAGGACGAGATTACATATCAACAATGCATACATATTTATTAAAATTTGAAATACATATTAACGGAGGGATATATATATGTATTTTAAACAGTTAAAATGAGTCGAATGTTTTTTTTTATAAAATCGTCGATTTTCAATTGACGAACGGCTGTAATGCGTTTTTGAGCGTTTTTATAATGAAAAAAGGGACGATTCGGCATTTACGTTTCTATCTGCTCGGTGTGCGACTGCGACTAACAACGCTCGATGAAACAAAGCGCGTTTAAAAACGCGAGCGTGTTGAAACGCGTTGAAACCCGTTGCATGCTCGCGATTCTCGCAAAGATACATTGTTGCTCAAGCCGGTGGCAGCGAGCAACAATGTATCTTTCGCGCCAACGTTCGGATAATTGAGCGTTCGGATAAACTAAGTCAACGTTCGGATAATTGAGGGTTCGGATAATCGAGGTTCTACTGTAACTGCATTCTAAAGCTAAGCGTTTGACTACAGTTTACGTGATGTTGAGTTGTAGAGTACTAGAAAGAACCCTACCTCATGGTTTCCTTCACCGGCAATTCAAGCTCATAGTCCTGAGTCCATGCCCTTCGGCACGAACCAACTACTCTACCCACTGAGCTATCATCGCTACAAAACTCGTGCTACTGTTTTTTTTAGTTCTAGTCCTTTAGCCGTCGTCCTACAAGTCTTGTATAGTGTTGCCAACTTCACAAGTGGATAAGTTATGTAATGTAATATGTGTACTTGAAAACCTAACCAATTTAGATAGGACTCATTTTTATTTTGGGTCAGGGTTTTAGATACCTAGCTACGCCACTGGTTAATCCTGAGTACCTGACGAGAATGCAGATAACATTCCAAATTTCATCCAAATCTGTTAAGCTATGCTTTTTTTATAAAGACGTGGCACATTGTGCATTTGCCAGTGTTCTGATATTTTATTTAAAAAAAAAAATACGTCTGAGCCACGCAAAGTAAGTAAGTCTTTCGAGTCCGGTCATGCCTTAGTAGATAAGGGTGAGTTTCCTGCAAACTTCGATGGTTTGATAAAGAGTTTTCACATTTTATCACTTGCGCGTAATTCACCTCTTCTTGACATACCACTGTTTTGATACATAAACAATCTAAAAAATACAAGTTTCTGATAAATAATACAATGCGCTAACGACGTTTCCGCCAAAACTCCTGTTAAGACTTTACAGTGTGAAAAAATAAATGTACCTACACATCTAACGGTCATGGCGACATTAGCTATTGGAACGGAACTCGTTAACTCGTAACTTAACAGAATTTAAACTGGGCAGAGGCGGACGCAATTCACAACGATCGTATTGTATGCGATAGTAAGTAATGGATGCTAAATCGTCGATGCCACTGTTTTTTTTTATACCGCTGCAATTGACAGGCGTCAGGCGATATCCGTTACCATCAGGAAGGCGTTTCATTCGTCTTTTTACATACTAAAAACAAACATCCGTCGAACAATTATAGCGTGAAGGAGTGCCTAACAAACATATAATACCACCATTCACATTAGCATTAGTGTGATTTGCCCAGAGCGCGGCACAGGCGCTGACAGATCACTCAACTTACGCAGTTAGTTCCACAGGTTCTTCAGTATTGCTAATAAGTTTGCTTCTAGCATATAATAAGACACCCACTAAACCGAAGTAAACTGTTACGAAGATCAGCATGTACAGTATGACTGCACCGCGCATAATCATACCCATTTCGTGTGGCGGTTCCTTTTTAGTTCGTTCATTCTGGTTACATTGGTTTTCAGTTACATGTTCTATTTCTTAGATTATTATAGTAGTGTTACCGGCGAATAAAAATACTAGTGTTTTACTAATGCAACTAGACATCACATTTTTTAAGTATGTCAATGGTGGCTACTTTTACTTTTGGAGTTAATCATAAAGTTGCATACATATTTTTTTTTGTCTGTGGCATGCATTAATAAATACTACAATGTGGCGTAGACATTCCTTGGCACTGGCCAAGGAATCTTTCTCAAAGAATAATATTACTCACAAGGAGATCTTTCTACGCAGCATATCTAGTATTTTCCTTTTTTCTAAATTTCTAATCTAGTCTACGGGGATGCCCATACATGTTTTAAATTTTATATTCAATATGCAATATATTTTTGGGCTAGGTCTTAGGAAAAATACAGTAGTGTAAATTTTCTAAGGTTAATAAATATTTAATAGTACCTATTATTTTTAGTAACTTTTGAACGTAAAAAAAATTCAAGTTTCCATTTGACGTTTTTAATTGAATTTTGGCGGGAACACGGAAAGAGTCGTGTCGCCCCATTGTATTTATCGAGTGTTTATGTTGAAAAATAGTGGTGTTTTATTCATAAAGTGCCGAATTATAAGCGCGAGTGTGGGAAAATTATATAATGCGGTGAAACATGACTTTTCGTGTTACTTCCAAAACTCCATCGAAGCTTATAGTATAGTCTCCACTACTTTACTAATTAATGATTAGATTTGACTGGCTTGGACTGGACTTGACCAAGACTGGACTTTGACTATAAAGATAAATAAGCAAGAAGAACAAAATACAGAAACATTGAAACTGGCAGAATACACAGAGTGAAATGCCAGGAAGAAAGAAAAAAAAAACACTTGCGCTGACGGGTTTGTTTTGTTCTTGGACCCTACATCATCTGTTGTTTCACTGTATTATATCACTTTCTTACACTCGTGCACATATTTCAGTATTTTATAATGAAACATTGTATTTTACATACGTTGTAAATTATGTTTATACATAAACACTGAAAATAACGCAAGTTATGGAAAGTAATACAAAACAGTAAAACTTTTGTTTCGTGTTCCCACCTAAATTCTTATTCAGGTTTGTGACAGTGACATCCAGGGGAGTCAGTGGGGATTATCAAATATGAACAGTGTTGCCATTTATATAGATTTATCCGTATTTATACGGATTTATCCGTATTTATGCTGATTTATTTGTATTTATACGGATTTATCTACTCTCATACGGAACACGACGGACGAATAACTTGAACATACAGATTTTAATATGGATTGAAAACACATACTACGTACCTTCATTTAACATAAAATAATGATTTATTGTTTGAGCTTACGAATGCATTGTATTTTACTGCCATCAAAGTATTGTCTCTTCAAATAATTTATATAATTTCATAATAATTTAGGGTAGAAACTTCCATAGCTAAATTCTTCCAATGCACTTAAACTCAGTTTGTTCACAATACCTATCAGATTTTATTCAGGTTCCACCTATGATTATTGTATAAAACCTTATTTAATAAGTTCAATTTTAAGCATGGGAGAGAACGATAAATGTGGGTAGAGGGTAGAGGGGCCACTTGTAAGACGCGATAAGATAGCCGCGCTCATACAAACAAATTTGTATTATTCATTCTCTGACTCGCGGCGCATATATACTTACCCATTCCCCGCTGAAATATCAAGATGAAAAGTAGCCCAAGCCACTTACACACAAAAGCGCTTCATAACGGTTAGTATGTATACGGATTTTCTCCCAAATTAGACGTATGGATTTCATACGGATTTATCAAGACCCTAAACGGATTTCGCTTCGAATATGGTTGGCAGCACTGAATATGAATTTGTTTCGAGACTTTGATTGAGAGTAGTTGAATTGAAAGCATATTTTTCTATGGTGACATTGTAGCGAAACGAAGGGCGATTTGTGAGGTTGTTCTGACAGAAAAATAAATAAAACTGAATAGGAAATTGTATAGAATAAAGGTAAGAGCTTTCCTATTAATATTATAAATAGTTTCATTCAATATTTAACATGTTATATTGCAAATAAGAAAGACATTTTGTAACCTTGACATCTATTCTCTAGTTCACAGCATACGTAATTTTATCAATTTAGTATGTAAATTATGGTACCTAACGAATGTCTTATTGAAATATATGGATCAACTACAGTTGACATTATCCCCTGCCGCATTTTTTAAAAGTAATTTAGGTTTTAAAACGCATGTTGTAATAATATGCGCTTTATACATTTTGCTTATTTGATTCGGCAGTTCGTCTTTCTTACGACTCGTATATAGTCTAGTTTCATGGAAACTGACGTGGTTTTATATATACTGAGTCAGTTTTTTTTAAAGTTCAGACTTAGTTGAGTTCAGTTAGCCGTGTAATTTCGCTAGTTACAGTACCCTTCAAACTGAAACACAGTAATGTTAACACACTACTGTTTGGTGGCAGAATAAATAATAATAGGTATTTGTATTACTTAATCACATATTTTTATTTCTAGCAAAATGTCAGCATATCTGAGAAAATTGTTAATGGAGCTAAAAAGTAAGGAGTTCAGAAGTTATTTAATGAGGTATGTGTGTGTGATCCAACCTAGATCCAACCTTTAACTTAATGCATACAATGTTGCAACATTAACAATAAATAAATAGTATGTCTTAGAAATATTATTACTGTTTATGTTTCTCTACTACTACTCTACTATATTGGTGTATGTGGGAGGCCTATGTCCAGCAGTGGGCGTCCTACGGCTAATGATGATGATGATGTTTCTTTAGCATATGAATTATGTGTATGTGGAAGACATGAGTAGCTTACTAAGTTGTGATTTATCTTAACATTGTTTTTCTAATAAGACCCTTCTTACTTGTTTTTTAGCACACATTTCTGGGGTCCTGTGGCCAACTGGGGTATACCGATAGCAGCATTAGCTGATATAAAGAAGGACCCTAGCTTTATTAGTGGGAAAATGACATTCGGTAAGAATTTCATTGTCTAGTAATCTAGTTAGTGTCAAATACTTGCAAGCTCTTAGTCAAAAGAAAAAACATAATTTCATAGATACAGGATTTATATTTCTTTATGGTTTTACTTTTAAGACCTGGCTTTGTTACACAAGGTATATAACCATGGAGTGTATTAACCAACAAAGCGTGGTGGTAGGGTACTTTCTAGTACTCGGCTGGCTAGCTACCACCCTCAAGTTGAAAATCTGCCGCCAAGCATCTAACGATGTGTTCCGGCAGCCTCACTTGAGAGCCAGTTCCATTCCAGGTAGGTGTGCTTTACCATCTACAACCACACCGTCACTTAACATCAGGTGAGCTGTGGTCAAACACCTAGCCTGTCAGCCATAAAAAAAAAAGTTCCGTAGAACGATCACATTAACTTTTAATGAAATGTAATAGCTGATTTTTTCACGCTTTTAGAGTCTGTGCTAAAGTAAAAATTGTTCATAATGATTTGTAAAATAAGTCCCATTTGGCTTAGTACACCCCACACTGATAACCCTGGATTGTCAGATATAATACACATAATTATAGTTAATAAATTTAAGTAATCAGTGTAATCTCAGCAACACAGTTCCCTGTATTATGCAATGCCTTGAGTTTTCCAGTAAAAACAAGTAACCTTTGTGTCCATCTCGGATCAATAAAGTCCTCCATATTTCATCCAAATCCATTAAGATGTTACAGAGCGAAAGTGTAACACACAAACTTTTGCAATTACTATACTAGTTATGGGATAAACATTCTGCTATTTGACTCTTGGAGTCAGTTGATTGACACATTTTTTTAGTTTAATAATTGCATTGGAAACATTCATTAACAATTTGAATGGGTCACTATCATTATATCCAATTGACAAAATGACAATATCATATTCAGAAACTGTAGTAACTATATTATTTATATCAGCTAATATTTCACTAGATGGGGCATTTGGTTTCACTCTTCCTTGTGTGATGTGTTTGTTATTCCAAAAACAAACACATTTCCACATGAAACTTTTTAACATTCAATAGTATTGCCAAGTGGTAGCTGAATCCATCACATAATGCGTTGCTAGAACGGATACCCGTACAGCCTATAACTTGCAACCTACGTGTAAGGGCATTACATACATATTAACACTCACAAAAATTCTTATGAACCATAGGTATTGTTTGCATTCCTGCAATAAATTTATTATATTAAATCAGTTCAAGTCTAATTTAAATGTGATCATGGCCAAAGTGGTTAACAAGCTGATTTGTTAAACTTTGAGCTAATTTTTTAAATAATTTAATTATTTTTTTAATTTGAAATTATTTTAGCTTTCTGTGCTTCTTTAAAAAGCAGCACATTTAGCTTTAGATTTAGTATATAATTTGGTGTATTCATTAATGTAGTTGCTAATCATTATTATTATTGTTTTAGCCCATCTTATCCCTCTGGTGGGCAAAGGCCTCTCTTCCTCTTTTCCAGGCCTCTGTTTTTAATGTGAAGCCTTATTAAATAAAATAAAATATATATATAAGGAATGCTTCGTAACAATAAACTTACAAGTTATACACTAACTAAAAATAAGATAGAAGATTATAGAGAGATTTTGTTAATATTTCTGTCGGTCCTACTTCTACTGCGTATAAGTATATTAAAAACATTATTTATGGTCAATACATTTGTTGGATCTATTTAATTTTATCATAATATGAGATAAAACTACCCGAATCTAGTTCATGTGTTGTAAAATATTCCTTGAGAAGAGTAATCTATTGACCTTCACTGATGACTGATAGCATTGACAACTACTATATTATATGATGTTTCCATGTTACTGTATAATTGTAAATTGTTGCATAATCTCACCATAATAATTAATAGTGAATTAGCAGTAAAGATCTCAAAAGTGAGGACTAGCCCATCCAAACATTAGCATTCTATTATGTTGGAAAAATTAGAGCCATGTGTCAACATATCTGTTTTGTTGTCTATTACGTTTTCTATCTGCATGAGAAAGAAGGGCAAATGAGCTAGTTGATATCCTGATGGCAAGAGACTAATTGGCCAATTTAATTGTATCATGGCTCTCCACCATTATCACCCTTACTGTAGCTGCTCACTAACAAAGTCACCAACTAATTCCACACTGGGAGGGATATACTTACACTACCAATAAATGATTACTATATAGAATGTTCCATATGCCCTGTCCTTGTAAAGTAATATAAATCAATGTCATGGGCCCAGAGTCTTTGGGTAAGGTGGCTTTATTTATTTGATTCATTTTGCATGTTACCAGTTAAACCCGATTCTGGTATATACTCATTTTTCCTAGATATAACTAGGCTATAGGCTATACATAATTATATATGTATATATATGTCGTGGTGGTGCCGGCGTAAGAATTGTACCCCACCTTTTCTACCCGTGGTTGCCGTAAGAGTCGGCTAAGGGATGTAATCCGGAAGATGGGCAGCAGCGTCTTCCTTGGATAATCACACTTAACTTCATGCGCTCGCCAACCCGCCTGCCAAGCGTGGCGAGTATTGGCAAACCCAAAGTAATGAGCGCTAAATCAGCGATGCCCTAGACCTTGTTTCGTTACATAAAGTTCTGTGTATTGCTGAAATGGACATGGGCAGGCGTTATCCCTTACCATCAGGAGAGCGTCTCGTTCGTCTCATTACTTTTACATTAAAAAAAAAAAAAACGATTCACATATGGCAATCCACATTTACCTTTTTATTTAAAAACTCAGTTGAATTACGCATCAGACAAGTAGATGCTTAAAGGTCTTTTATTCTGTTAAAGTTCCCTTATCAGCCTCCTGGTTCATGACATTGAAGTGAAATCAGATTTCCATTTTATAGTGCTATAACAATATAATGCTATTATCTCAAGTGCCCATACTCTTTATCTGTTTGCTGTGGCTTGATTTGTCTGCAGTAACAAAATAGATTGTACAGACCCATGTATATGATACCATGTATACCTTGAACAGTGGAGCCACTGAAGTAATAATGTTAACAAAACTGAAAACCTGCTACAGATAATTTTAGTTTGTTGATTGTGCCACATCCGTACATTTATGTTGGTTAGTGGTTGGTATATATAGTTCATTTATCTTACTCCTGTCATATTTCTTGTAGTTGAATATCAAGATAATATACTAAGTATTGTTAGGTAAATGCGAAATTTCGTTTGAGTGGAACGCTAAGGTTTTTGATACTTATTAACTATCAGAAAGAAGCATTCCGCATGTTAATGAAACAATGGCGTCACAGAAAAAGTAATTTACAAACTTTACATAAATTCTCTAAAAAATATATATAGCTACGTATATATATTTGTATCTATAAAGTCGAATAATGTAGTATCTCGTATCAAAAAAAAATGCTCAACGAGTACATCTATACTAATCTACAATATAAATACAAATACAATATATATAATAAAATAAAGCGGAAGAGTTTGTTTGTACGCGTTAATCTCTGGAGTTTCCGGTCGTATTTGTTTATTTCTTTTGCATTTGATAGCTCATTTCTCGGAAAAGGTTGCAGGCTATTTAATATCACGATACGAATCTTAGAAGCCGATAGCGGTTTAAAATATGTTCATTTTTCAAGTAAAGTTGTGTCGTGGGTTTTTTTTTTTTTTTTATGGTTGACTACCTGATTGCTTGATTACAGCTCACCTGATGTTAAGTGACGATTTAGTCGAAGATGATAAACACACTTAGCCTGGAATGGGACTGGCTCTCAAGTGAGGCTGCAAGAACACACCGTTAGATGTTTGGCGGCAGATTTTAAATTTTAAGTTCCTAGCCAGCTGATTAGAAAGATATCTACCACCAAATGCCAAATACCACTTGGTGGTAGATTTATTGTGTGGTGGAAGATATTTTAGCAGGAGGTCGTCTACGTAGGTACCCTCGCAGCACCACATATTCTGCCGCCAAGTAGTAGTGTGTAAACATTTCTGTGTTTCGCTTTGAATGGTACTGCTGCCAGCGAAATTACAAGACTGTCGAGACTAACCAATAAAAGTCTCAAAGTAATGCGCGCCAAAGCAGCGATGCCCTGGACTTTGTTAGTTCTTATTTATATTTTGCTATATTAGTTAGTTCTTATTTATTATATTTCTCGTTGCAGCTCTTGCGATGTATTCCCTGATCTTCATGCGGTTCGCATGGCGCGTGCAGCCCAGGAACATGCTCCTCTTCGCTTGCCACTTCACAAACGAATGCGCACAGATCACTCAGGGCGCGCGCTTCATCAACTACACATATTTAGGAGGACAAAAAGAATCTGAAGATAAAGCTAAGATTGCATCGGACAGTAAGAAACAATGACATAATTCTTAACAGGAATTCATAGCTCTGAACGCTTAGACCTTGAAAATGGTTGACCATACGTTTATGGTCTGGAAAAGTGACTTTTGATATATGTATATTTGTTACAGTATGAACGATAAATAAAATAGATATTTTTTTACCAATATAAAGAAAACAGTAACACATAAACATATACAATATACATACAGTAATACGTATAAATATAAGTATTTATATGTCATTTTTAAACTAAGTTTGAAACTATACAACGAAGGAACTATATTAGTAACACTTATGGTTTGGATTTCAATAAATATAATAGAATGTGGTTGTCTGGAAGAAATCGCTGTAGTCGGTAAGGCCGCCGTTGTACTACCACAAATTAGTCGATGTTGTTTTGTTATTACCTTCCTTTATCTCTGTTATAATGTGTCGATTGTTGTACAATTAAGCTTAGCGTCCACCAGGCGGGTCGCATCGGGTCGTATTGCAACGCAAAAATTTGCTTGCCATACATTTTGTATGAAACTGCGTCGATTAGAGGCGGAGGCTTGGTCTTCTAAAGCGTGTAGCTTGTTTATGTAGATGTAGTAAAATATGTAATTCTTCAAAATGTTCGTAAGACACGGGATAATATTAAAAGAATTTCACCGGATCATTCTTCAGGGCAAAGAATAAGTAATAAAATTCACCACAACATCCTTTTTTTCTTGCCTATATCGTGAACCCAGACTTTATGTTTGCGACGTTTATTGTTTTCTTGCTCCTCATCCAACAAAAATAATAAAAATAATTCTTCATCGGAGGTATCCATCGTTGCACTACCGTAAGTTCGCTTGTCATACGTACGATTGACTTTAAAAGACGCACTACGCAAAAATGCTCGCCGCGGCCCGACCCGCCGCAAATGGACCCTTAGCTTAAAGTTGTACTTTATTCTAAATAACTGATATTCAAAACGCTGTATAGTATAAAGAAATATAAGATCAATATGATCTATTGCCACTGCGACGTAAACATACAAAGATACTAAAAGTGTTCCAAGTATATATTTTGTGTATTTCCGCTTAAAAGTTGTTTCGGTTACAACAGTGATGAAGGCTTAAATTAAAATTTAACTAACTTGACGACAATTAATTATAAACTAACCGAAATATTACTTAATAACTAAAAATTAAAATCCGACGAACTTATAATCTAAATAAAAATAATAAGTATAATAACAATATTTAAGTTTTAATTTAAATCCTCATCACTGTTGTAACAGAAACGACTTTTAAGCGGAAACACATTAAATATATACCTTGAACACTCAAAATAAACTTCCGCAAAATAACGCCTGAATCAATCTGTTATTAAAAATACTAAGACCAAATCTGGCACTTAATAGTATAATTTTAGGATTCAATTAGAAGCAATAGATTCTAAAAATATAATGATAATGAAAAATTATTTATTGCAGCTAACATGATTTTTTAAGTTCTTAACAATCAAAAGTACTATCTCATGTTCAGACATCACTTGTGTACGTTATACAATGTTATATTAGATAAAATAGATTAGGTTTACTGTATTTTTACAAAAAAAATATATATTTATTTTGTTTAATTAAAATGTTATACCAAAAAATGAATATTAATTAATTGGCTACCTATTGCTTGTGTGGGAAGGGGTTAAAATATGGGAAAAGACTATCTTACTAGAAGAAGAATAATTGTAGAAATAAGCGCTAACCAGTATTGCCATCTTGCCTTTTCTGGGGGTGGTTCTTCTCCATTAGGGTGGCGACGCAAACTACTGCGAAAGGATCATTGTTTAGTACCTCTGGTATAACAGATATTCATGGGCGACAATGATTGCTTACCACCAGGCAACCCATCTACTTGATTGCCAATTGAGACTTAAAAAAAAAACAGTAAATGTTAGAATGTAGAATGTTTTCAATGATAAAGTTTCTTGTACCTACCAATAAGTAACTTATTTAGTTTTTTTAGTGTTGACAAGCTGGTTGTTTGATCACAGCTCATCTGATGTTAAGTGACGGTGTGGTCGTAGATGGTAAAGCACACCTAGCCTGGAATGGAACTGGTTCTCAAATGAGGCTGCCGAAACACCGTTAGGTGCTTGGCGGCAGATTCAACTCTAGGGTGGTAGCTAGTAAGCCGAGTACTAGACGATACCCTACCACCATGTTATGGTTTGGTCGCGATGTTTTTCCTTTGCCGGCAGCTCAAGCTCATTATTGGGGTTTGAACCCACGCTCCTCGGCTCGGCGTGTGAGCCTACCACGCTAATCACTGAGCTATCATCGTTACACAGATATTGCTGGTTTTTGCCAGACTGGAATAGATAAAGTCTGGTTTAATGAATTTATGAGATAAATAATAGATAAAAAGTGTTATGGTCAGACAGACTATGCATTTTATCGATAGCTTCTGGGAGTGATAAAAGTTATGGTGTATTTTTATTACTGTGTTTATTAAAAATTCTATGTACGTATTTATACAAAACCTCTGCTAAACTGTTAAATAATTTATTTAAGTTCCCTGTTGAATCTGGTATATGTGTTACAGTCATAGTAATTAAATAGCTAATATATATAATGACTGGTTATTATGTATAATGACTAAAGTACCTGGATGACTGAGCTTCGCTCGGTCTTTTTTGGTAAACGACGTTTTTTAAAAAATGTAACCTAGCTAGATTGATTTATCGCCCCTGAAACCTCCTACATACTGAATTTCATAAAAATTGTTGGAGCCGGTAATAAATATGGTCCGACTGTAAAATTGGAATTAGACGTCCTACGGCTGAGATGGTGATGATGTAAAATTGATTTTAAATATTTTATTATTGTAGTCGTCAAAGAGTAATATTGATAAATCAATATTCATTACTCATATTGATCTGTTTTTTTTATTTTTTATTTTGTATGATGGCTAGTGAGTTTTCAATTAAATTTTTATATCTATGACAATGTTGATATATATATTTTGAATATTTGTAATAAAAATTACAATTATAACTATTGAAAATTGTTTCTACATATATAGTTATTTATGCTGAAGACAAACTGAAATAAAACTCCAATTTTCACCTATACTTGTTTTATTACTTTATCGAAGTCTTCCAAGATATTATATAAAATACCTAGTTAATGTGATTAATTCTATGTCAATTATCACTTTGTCTAAATTGAGTAGATATTATACATAATGGTTGGAGAGTATATATCAGGGCTTCTCAAACTTATTTGTGCTGTGACGCCCTTGAGAATTTGCGACTTTATACGACGCCCTTCGGCCCAAAAGGGCAAAAATACCTACCAGTTTTAATACTAGCGTAATAACAGGTTAACAGATAAACTATATTTGAACGTTTATACATTTTATATTAGAAAATATAAGAATAAAATAAAATAATATTAAATAATTATTTATTATAAAACAAAAACATATAAAACATAACATAGCCAGTTGAGTACTAGAAAGTACTCTACCATACAATTATTTCTTCACGATGTTTTCTTTTACTGGTTCAAGATTACTTTTCGGATTTGAACTATAAGAGCAGTAAGTACTCCATATTGTGCAGTCGAACCTGCTCCACATAATAGAGTAGGCGCTGGAGTGAAATATCATTTACCTCTGTTTCAAAAAGTTTTACAAGAGTAGATAAACAGTTGCAGTTTAAGAAAATTTCGCTAGCTCTGTTTAAAACATATTCAAAAGTGGTAGCGAAATTTTTAAAAAACAACGGAACCACACTTCTTGAATATAGTGTGTTAGATTTCTTCTCGATGTTCCAGTGTTAAAGAAGATATGAAGACTTTGGGGAACCAGAGCATACTTGGTAGTACATCTTCTTAGCAGGGGGTAATGAAAGCAGGTACCAACGCAGTATTAGATATTCTGCCGCCAAGTAATAGAGTGCAAACGTTACTGTATTCCAGATTCAAGGGTACCAAAATAATGAGCGCCAAAGCAGCGAGGTCTTAGACTTTGTTTTTGTTAGTCAATGTTCTGGTGACCGTTGCAATGGTCTCGGACAAGCTTTGGCTCTTACTATCAGGTCAATACAAGTGTTTCTTTCGTCTCATCAGCCATAGGTCGTCCACTGCTGGACATAGGCCTCCTCCTGGAGGGGTTTTGCCAATACTCGCCACGCTTGGCAGGCGCAGTTAGGTGTGATTGTTCAAGAAAGACGCTGCTGTCTATCTTCCGAATTACATCCCTTAGCCGACTCTTACGGCAACCATGGGTAGAGAGGGTGGGGTACTATTCTTACACTGGCACCACCACGGCACAGACATTACTTTTACATATATTAAGATATTCAGATTGAACAAGCTCTTTTAGCAGCTTGCGTTGTACCTAAGCGTGCTCCATCTTAGACGTCATTATTACTTAAAATATCAGGTGAGATGGCGGTGAAACGTAAGCCTACTTCTTGTTTAAAAAAAAGCTTCATCCTAGATAGTTCTATTGCTTATATAAGGCAGTGTTTGTGTTGTATTGTTCGCACTAAAATGACAAACGTTGAGTACAGAAACAACTAAGCGTTTCGACCGTAGCAATTAACATTGTCGGATCTACATTTTTGCTATTTTCATTTCATTGCATTAAAGGTCTTAGAATAAGTCTAAAAATGCCCCCGAAAATTATAAAATTCCTAAAATCAACCTAATGGTAAAAAAATTAAGTCTTTTAATCGAATTTGATAATTTTCGGGGGCATTTTTAGACATATTCTAAGACCTTTAATGCAATGAAATGAAAAAAGCAAAAATGTAGATCCGACAATGTTAATTGCTACGGTCGGTTTGTGCAACAACCGGAAGCGTTATAACTGAAAGTGATCTCTTCTAGTCAACCATAGGATGTTAACATTATACGGGTTTTAAAATAATGGAATATTAATGCTTTTTACAAAATAGCACCTGCAAGTAAGTCATAATAGAAATAGGGTGAGAGCTAAAAGCAGAATATAGTTCACAGTATTTATTCTCGCCCTTTCACGTATTCCTTTGAATACCGTAGCAATTATAATTTTGAGTCGCACAATATCGCGCGACCTAGATCGCGGCAGCGTATTCAAAACAACTACAGTGCGAATAACTCAGACAGTCATCTTCATTCCTACTTATAATATTTTAAGCCACCTGGACCACTTTGAGAATCAATGCTTTAAACAGTACATTTTTTAAAGTGACGGTGTGGTCGAAGATGTTAAACACACCTAGCCTTGAATGGAACTAGTTCACAAGTGAACATATCGTTAGATCCTTGGCAGCAGATTTACAATTTGAGGGTGGTAGCTAGCCAGCCCAGTACTAGAGAGTACCCTACCACCACGCAATGGTTACCTCACGATGTTTTCCTTAACCGGCAGCTCAAGCTCATTGTTGGGGTTTGAACCCAGGCCCTACGGCATGCGAACCGACCGCGCTAACCATTGAGCTATCATCGCTACAAAAGTTACTTAGTTTTTTCTTGTCTCTCTTTTTCGACTCCCCTGTGGCATCGGTTGGTGGGACAATGAAGACGGGCGCCATTGTCGCTATTTCTAAACGCTAGCTATTGTTTGATAAACGCCTCACACGGTGGCTTAGTTCTGGCCCCGATCTCGGTTAGTGTCTCGTTAGTTTTGTGTTAATTAGAGCGTGCTTACTTAGGCACGGGCATATTATAAATATTGCTTGTCTTGTCTCTATCCACTTTTGTATTAGGTAGGTAAATAAAAATACCAATTTTTTACCACCATTTCGCGCCAAGATGCGGCCTACGATGAAACGCACTTGCGAAAAGTAATCGATTTACCTAGTCGCGAATCGAAGGCATAGATTGTATCTAATCTTTATATATAAAAAATTTTGTGTCACGTTGTTTGTCCGCGATGAACTCCTCAACTACTGAACCGATTATAACCAAATCCATTATAACCAAACAAAATCAGTTTGGTCAACTTGAGAGATAGGATAGTTTATATCTTAATTTATAATCGGAATTATTAAACCAAAAAAATATTTGTTTATTATAAGACAAAGAGGTATAATTATCTGTAAATTCCATTTTCAAAATTATCAAAATTTTAATAGATGGCGGTGTAAGGTAATTTATTAACCGGACTGAGTAAGTATCCTATAGATGGCGTACGTCAAAAATCCAAACGTTTCACGTTACACGCGTGTGTTCAATTTGGCCACAGCATCGCGTAGCCGGGTCTGCTAGTATAAATATAAATAAATAAATATCGTAGGACATTTCACACAGCACATCTACGTCACAGCACATCACACGTAAGGATTTGGTACTTTGGTTCGCGAGTAAAAAAATGTATGGTAGGACACATTACACACAGCGCCATCTGACCCTAAACTAAGCAGATCTTGTGTGATGGAAGTCAGATAACTGGTAGGATACATAAATACTTTTTTTTTGTTTGTAAATACGTACTTATAATACATACAGAACACCCAGACACAGAACAAACATTTGTTTATACCAAACAAACATTTGTCCTTGGCGGGAATCGAACCCTTACCCTACAGCTCAGGCAGGCATACTTCCAATGAGCCAACAGGGCTGTCAAATTGACTGAAAGTAAAAAAAAAAAATAATAAAAAAATAGGCTTGTTTGACTGCCAACTAGCCAGATGTTATGCGAATATGTGGTCTACGGTGGAGCACGCTCGCCTAGAAAAAACCGATTCACTCACGATTTGAAGGCACCCAGATTGCATCTATCAGGGAACACCCAATCGAGCAGCAAATTCCATTGTTTAGCGTAGATGGCAGGTAGATGGGCAGGCTGAAATTAAATCATGTAGAACTGAAGAGCACTCTCCAAAGTGATTCGGTAGAAAACCGACAGACAAGCCACTTTGCAACGATGTTCAAGGCTTTGGACCCTTTTCCGAACAAGTGAGTTGTGAATGAGTGAATGAGTTTCTTAGCACGTTTCTAGATGGACTCCAACGCGTCAAACTGGTGCTTGGCCGATCCGTCCGAAAGGTGAGAACAGTACTCCATGCATGATCGATCTTGTGCTTGATTATTTATCTGGTTTCCATAGTACAAGCTTTGCTTAGTATGGGTATTTATTTATATGTTATGTTATATAGGTAAATTTCGGTTACTGTAATAAAAAAGTATACCTGTATCGCGTGATACCAAGGGTTGTTACTAGTAACTAATACCAGCCAGGTCGCTAGGTGAGTGAGTGTAAGTAAGTTAGGGTAAGTAACTTTCGAAGTAGTAATTCCGACCACAGCGCCGGTTCCCACAACAGTCAGGTATTCTTAAGAAGTTGCGTAACTTTGAGCCCACAAGGAGAGAATACTTCAAGTTGGGGTTCTCACCCCATTCCATAGGGGCTTTATCTAGAAAGCGGTTAAAGATAGCGCGTTTTAATTTTTCTGCAGTCGGTTAGAAATTATCTTTATTCTACTTTTAAGAGTTTCGTACACATTTCGTAGTTGTACATGTTCAGTGGTGAAATTCAAAAGCTGTACCTACATATGTGAATATACTATATAGCATCGTGCTAACGTGATGAAATATCTACAAATACAAATATTTTATCGATTGGGCGTGGGTTCAAACCCCAACAATGAGCTTGAGCTGCCGGTGGAGGAAAACATCGTGAGGAAACCATAGCGTGGTGGTAGGGTACTTTCTAGTACCTACTCGGCTGGCTAGCTACCGCCCTCAAGTTGAGAATCTGCCGCCAAGCATCTAACGATGTGTTCCGGCAGCCTCACTTGAGAGCCAATTCCATTTCAGGCTAGGTGTGCTTTATCATCTTCGACCACACCGTCATTCAGCATCAGGTTGTGGCCAAACACCAAGCTTGTCAGCCATAAAAAAAAATGTCACAAGTCAATTAACATATTATTAAAAAAGTTTTAAAACACTGATTACATGAAAAAAAAAAACAACATGTCAATATAAAAAAATACTCTTAATTGTTAATTATATCTACCAATTTTCCTTTAAGGTTGAGTAGGTAACACCGCAGTCTTAGATATATTCTGCCGCCAAGCCAGTGTGTAAACATTACTGTGTTCCGGTTTGATGGGCACTGTAGTTAGGGAAATTACAGGGTCGACCATTCAATTTCTCAAAGTGATGAGCGCCCAAGCAACTATGCCTTAAACAAATGTAAATAAATATCGTAGCACACACAGCGTTATTTGACCCCAAACCAAGCAAAGCTATGGAAGTCAGATAACTGATAGAATACTTGAATACTCTTTTTATTTTTAAACATAATTACATTAATTTCGATTGTATTTTAGAATTATAGAACAGACACAGAACAAACATTTGCTTATAAATTTTAATACATAATAAACCTACTGTAGCTACATAATATTTCTATCTAGGTTTTTATATGGTTGACAAGCTAGATGATTGGCTCACCTTTATTAATGGTTGTTTTAGGTAGGTACAAAAATCACCTGAGCTAATAATCTTTAATATTTGAATAATCTTCTGAATTTGTAGTAGAAAGTCGACAAACAAAAAGTAAAATTATCAACAAAACTGTGGGTACTTTTGCTTTTGCGTACGAAAGTAGCTTTTAAACCGTGCAAAACAACCCAATATTACAACAGCGTGTTCTAACACCTGCTCGGAACAACAACAAGCACTAATCCCATTGTTTGTGTTATTTCATTTGGACTGAAATTTCTTTGTGCAAACCAAAATGAAACTAGAGCATGGTGTTGCATTGTACGCTTTGTGTCGTGATTTATTTAGAAGCACCTTCGTGTTTTCTCATTGCGAAATGATTATTTTATCTTGAAGTGTCAAACTTAGTGGCGTAACTAGGTGCAAAAAAAAACAAGGACTCTATGTATACTAGTTAGGTGAGTTAGGTTTTATCTTTTTTTTTTGATACCGATAAGTCCGCGTTTGACCACCAACTCGCCTGATGGTAAGCGACGATGTGGTCGAAGATAAAGCACGCAGTCTTAAAAGATACCTATTCATTCTGGCCTTGAAGAGATCTAGATTATATCTCTCAGGAAACAAGGAAGCTGGCAGCTTGTTCCATTCCTTGGCCGTACGGATGAGAAACGTAGAGTCAAAACGTTTCGTACGTACCCAATGAAATTCCATAGTAACTTTTCAACGATACCTTGTCAACCATAATACAAAAAAATCTATTAGATCTGTCTCATAGGCCGCGATGGAAACTTTTTAATAAGAACGCCTGTAATTAAAACGTGATTAGGTGGGAAAATCAATAATTCGCCTATTACCTTTGGTCGTGTTATATTTTTTTTTAATCAACGCCACGCCGTAATTATGACTAACAAATTATTTATATAGGCACACTAGTATTTGAAATGTGTTTATCACGAATATAGACATCTAAAACCATAATAACCCTTATTTGTGGCGTACTTGGGTAATAAACATACATAAACGAACAAAAATATACATAAAAAACTTTTAAAAATTTCGAACTTAGACTTTGGAGCAGCCATTTTTTTTAATGAGTTTAGAGTTTCATCCACAGTGAAAGCTGTTTATATTAGAATAAAATTACCCCCTTTCGGCTAGGATACCTGAAGTTTATAACCCTGTGTAGAGAAGACCTTAAAATATAAGCAACTATGGACTTTCTCCGGCTTCGCAGGAGTGCAATGTTAAGGATGTGTATACAAATCTTTCGTAAAAAAAGTCGTCATGACATTGAAAACTGTATCAAATTCCGTTGCGTGGATAATAAAAAGTAAGCAGAGAAATAGACACGCGGACAACGACTTTGTTTTATATTATTTAAAGATGTAAGCGTGATAGCTAGGTACAAATGTATTAAACAGAAACAGTCGTTAGTGTCCGCCTGAACACACAGATAGCTCCAAGATTTAATTAAAGCTGCATTGTTCTGGTCAAACGTTAGCATAGGTAACATGCTTTGTATTTAATTTTGGTTAAGTAAACGAAGGTTAGTGGAAGTAAAATTTGATATTGCTCAGTGGTTCGCAGCCAAAATTTGTTTGGTTTTCTACTTAATACAGGCTTATTGCATAAATAATACAAGGCCAAAAAGAAAAATAGTCCATTCCAGGCTAGGTGTGCTTCACCGTCATTTAATATCAGATGAGCTGTGGGACAGCTGGCAGTGGATGGAAGCGAAAAACCGAGGATCGGGCTGAGTGGCGTGTCTTAGGAGAGGCCTATGTCCAGCAGTGGACAACAAAAGGCCGATGATGATGAGCTGTGATCAAATACCTAGCTTTACAACTATAAAAAAAGTTATTAGAAAAATTTACGTAATGGATACCCAAAATTTCAATAGAATTTTGTCTGTTTTCAGTGATCTATATGTTTATTTTGTTTCCTTTATAATTTGGGATTTCTATTATAAAAAAATCTATTTATCTAATTCCTCATTTGTACTCGAAATTCTACATAAGAAGAATGTTCGGAAAAGCCTGAAGAAGAATTAGAAATTGCAAATCTCTATACACTGCTGAGCAGATTTACAACAAAACAAAACAACAAAATGATTAACAAAATAAAAGAATACGAATATTTTTATATTTTATTAATATTAGATACAGCTCAGGTAAAAAAATCTCCATGACTATAAGAAAGAAAACTTGAGATGCCATAACGCACGAACGTTCCGAGGTCTAAGAAAAAAAAACTAAAAGGAAAGAAAAACAACAAAACTGATTCGTTTCCCGCCTTTTCTTTGTGACAGATCGATGAATATTATCTCTGGTAGGTGCTTTGGCGGGAAACTATTTTACCGGAGATGCTGGATACGTTTCAAATGTAAATAATTCGGAAAAACAGCGATATCGCGCGCTCGACGTGTCCCATAAAAATGCAGTAAACAAATATATTAGGGGCCCATTACCGACCCCTTTGTATTCGCTAATAGGTTTTTTCCGTTACAAGTTGGCGAAATAGCGCGTTCGAAACACGGCGAACAAAGTCTTTATTTTGAACAAAACTAAGATTTGGCGTAAAAAATGCATTTTTTTTTAATGTAAAAGAAATAAGTCTATCGTAACATTTTCCCGATGGTAAGTAATAACGCTTGTTTATGATTATTGCAGAGGTACTCAGAACTTTGAGGAACAAAACAAAGTCCAGGGTATCGCTGCTTTAGTTTTTAGGGCTGATTTTAATGAAAAATTGATTGGATAGGTACCTAAGTTTTTTTTCGTAGATTTAAGGAGTGTTTAATCACTGACTTTGACTGTTCTGTTCATTATTTTGGCAATACTTAGCTCTGCTTAAATCTCAGCTATGATACGTGAGTTCGATTTCCATTTAGGACAAACATTTTTGTGACGAACGTAGATGTTTGTTCTATGTTTGGATGTTGTGTACGTACAAGCTTTGTAGCGCTGTGTGAATTGTCGCTCCTCAGTTAGAATCACGTCGAATAGAGACGTGATAATATTGCAGGTAAGCAGCTTCGCTTACCATTAGACAGATTATCTGTTTAATTGATTGAATCAGGCGTTACTTTGCGGAAGTCCATTTTGAGTGTTCTAGGTATATATTTAGTTTATTTCCACTTAACAGTCGTTCCAGCTACAACAGAAAAGAGGAATTATATTTAAAAAACTTGACATAGATATGAAACACTTGAAAATATTTATTAAAAAACTTAATGATAATTAATAAACCTAATATTTAGTAGTAGTTTTAGTTAGTTGGTAGTTTTAGTTTTTGATTATTAGTTAAGTTCCGGATGGGTTTTTTAAATTATCATTAAGTTCATTAGTTGCTGGAACGACTGTTAAGCGGAAATAAACTAAATATATAACACTTACACTACTCATACTAGAACACTCAGATTATCTGTTTGTTTGTCCATAAAAAAGTGTAAAGCATATTAACATACACTTAAATAAGTACGTTATAGATTATTTTAGATAATTCACTTAACAAATCCAAGTCCTGAAGTACACATTAAAGTTTTTTCCAGTCTATATTTCACAGCACTTAATTACTAGTCTAGATGCTCCCCAAAAAGCCACTCTGGTTGGCTATAAGTTTCTCCGAACGTACATACATCGGGCGCTGTGCCAAACTTGGCAGACAACAGTTTGATTTTTTCCCGAGTTCGACCGTGCCTGACTGAGTTCTGCCAACTACGCTCGATTGAGCTTGAAGAAATATGTACATAGCGCAGCGGTTAAAAGAAAAGGGACTCGTATGGTTATTACCGTATGTGCTTCTTGTGTATGTAATTTTTTTAAATGGTTATTGCTGTTGGCCTTTGACGGCCTCTACAGCGCCACTGGACTTTTGGCAAGTGTCACAATAAAAACAAAACGCTATATAGCGATAATCTGGTTTTTTGTAGTTGGCCAGTAAGGTCTATAACTGCCTTGTCAGCTCATTCGGTTGATCATGTTGTTGTTGTTGTTCGGTTCGTCATGGGACCTTTTTTTGTGAAAAATGTTATAGATCAGATATTATTTGTTTTACCGTACCAGTTGATTTGATCTGAAAATATAGTTAGCTAGTTACCAATTAACCCTTAAGATTAGCTTATTCAATCTACTATATTAGAAGTTTTGTGTGTTATAAGTCTTTTTTCTGCACAATAATGTAAAAACGCTATAAATAAACCGTTATGCACGGACAAGTTTTTTTCAACTTGGACTTCAAGCACTTTTTCGCTTGACCACTCACATAATAAAAAGGTTCCACACTTTGGCTAGAAGTGAGAGTTTGCGAACGCACCCGACCCGTCGTTTCCGCTGGAGGCGCCGGAGTGACGCCGTCCGGTTCCGGCAACATGGCGGCCGGCTAGGGATGGGACAGCGCCGGAAAACTAACACTGACAATCTTATTCGAGTGAAAAGAACCAAAGCGGTGTGAATAAAGTGTGAGTAAAGGATATCCCGTTACATTTTACCACAGTTTATTTCATATATTGACTTTAGTGGTGGATGTATTAAAGAAACATATTAATGAAAAAAATTATGTGTGACGCTCGCAAAAGTGTACAAGTATCATTAACGGGTATTCGATAAATAAATATATGTATGTAGGTAAATATATAAAAGACACAATACTACAATTACATTACATTATTGTACAATACAAGAGCGTCACATTTTTTGTTCGTGTTTTCCCTGACTTAATATGAAACAACTCTTTGTATTACTTAACATTTGATCGCCAATGTGTCTACTGTGGAGCGAAGACGCCAGACGTAGATTAGATTTGAGATTTTGTAGTAGCATAGTCGGGCCGAAGAGCGTGGGTTCAAAATATCGCGAGGAAACTATAGCATAGTGGTACGGTACTTTCTAGTACGCGGCTGGCTAGCTACTACCCTCATGTTGAAAATCTTTCGCCATGTACCTAACGGTTTTTCGGCAGCATCACTTGAGCGCTAGTTCCGTTCCAGGCTAGGTGAGTCTACTATCTTCGACCACACCGTCACTTAAAATCAGGTGAGCTATGGACAAACAACTATCCTGTTATCCATAAAAAAATATTTAGTGATAAATCAAATTTTATTATTTCGTACAAATTGAAAAAAAAAAAAATCGCGAAATTTGTTTCACGACAACTCAGAGGCCGTCATAAACCTACCTTTCGCAGCACTAGCAGAATGCGCGGGAATCTCGCGAAAGAAAAGATGGTGATTCTTACAAAACACACCCATTACCGGCTTTAGTTCCAGTGTACGTTAGTTATTGCCCTACATTTGTACCGCTGCCACGCTTGAGACGATAATAGCTGGCAAATATATATTCTCAAAATAAATTGCGTGTTTTATCCAACGGAAAAATTGTTGTTGGCAATGTTTGAATTCGCACATATTCGTCACAGTCCAGAATCAATTAAATTCTTGTAGCCCGTGGCTTTATACTTTTAGAATATTTCGTAGAAAGAGAGAAAGAGAGCAACAGAGTAGTTCTCTTATGTAAAAGTATTCACGGGTAGTATCCGAAACTTATTAGGCCAGAAGTACGGTACAGAGGTACAGTACAGAGGTACAGTAGAGTATCATTATCAAAAAAACTACAGAGCGTTTGAAATCAATCATTGAAACCTTTGAAAACATCAAGGTAATGAGCACTTTACAAGTCTTTGGTACCGCTGCAGTGCTTATGGATATTATCTCTTACCATAAGGAGAGCATTTCCTTCGTACATAAATATCGAAGAAATATAGGTTTTTTCACACAGCGCCAACTGACCTCAAACTAAGAAAAGCTTGTATGATGGAAGTCAAATAACTGTTAGAATACTTTTTTTTCTTTGTTGTACATACTAATCGAACCCACGCCTTAGAGCTCTTAAAGCAGATATACTGCCAATAAGCCAACAGGGCTGTCAAATAAACAAATGTCACTAAAATATCATCTCACTAACTATAAATAGATAGTAAGATAATTCGTAGCATAGAAGCGATCGCAGCATTTCGTAGCGATCCGTAGCCCTTGTAGAAAAAACAAAGTTACAAATTGGGGCAAACTTTATGACCGTTCTGTACTCGTAGAGTGACTTACTGTGACACAATAACAAAATAATATAGTAGGATAGGTGTAACGTAAAGGTTTGAGAAAGACGGGATCGATCACAATTCGAACCATAATAATTATATTGATCATAAATTTCAGTATGCCAAAGGTAGCTAGTGGTCTTCGCGACAATGGAATGGATCTGCGAAAGCAAAGCTTGAGTGGCACGAGACCGCACAACACTGCGATACTAATTGTACTAGGTAACACAACTTTACTATCTCACATTCATACTATTAGTAAGTTCTGATTACTACCTTCATACTGGCTAATAAGTAAGTAATAAAAGTAATAGTAACTAGTTATCCTGATTAATATTATAAAAACTGTTTGTTGTTTTTTCACGCCTAAACGGCTTTTCTGATCTTATTATAATTTACCAAGGAGGTAATTTACATCATAATGATTAACATTTATGCTACTTTTTGTTCTTTTATAAAAATAATAGCGACCCGCCCCGGTTTCACACGGGTGCAATGTAGATACTAATGTGGTGTCAGTGTGGAGTGATTAATAATATGATATGCTGTAAAGAGTCTACATTAAATGCACACCATATCTAATAATTGGATAAGGAATAATACCGTATTATTTAAAATAGCTTCGTCAATAGCCCATTATTTTTTTGTAATATGTAAAAGATAAAAATGGTTACTGTGGGTAATCCTTAGGAGATAGACATATACCACCACCTACCATCGCACACTTTTTTAGGTTTAGCCAGCGTTTGCAATGTAAGTGCATAAAAACTGTTTTTTACGTAATCACATTACTAAATGAAATTCTCGGATTTTTTCTGCGATAATATGCATGTATTATACGTTTAAACTTTCCTCTTGAATTACTCTGTCTATCGATTGATGGATGCATTAAAATTCGTTGCGTAAGATCTAATAAGCGTACAGACGGCGGGAAGCGACTTTGATTTATACTTTTTATAAATATATGCCCACGCAAACGAAGTCGCGAGCAACGGCTAGTTATGTTTAAAAATTATTGTACAACATAATGTTACTCGCTCTTCTATAAACGAAATATAAAAATTGTAGCGTTTTTTAATTAGACGTTTGCATAGAGGCAATTATACAAGGCGTTACGTGTTTTGTCGTCATAGGCAAGCTAGCCCCAGTTGTCGGCCCTACAAATTGGCGCGGACTGTGAAGGTATTGAATATTAATCGCGCGTCACAACGCTTTCTGTCCCGCTAATCCGTCTTTTGTCATCGGGCATCCGAGCGGTGCGGACGTGCCTCGTGAAGCTGCCGAATCTTTTGTTACAAATACAGATGTTCGTTAGCTGCGGCACTCCGGCGGCTAGGAGACTTTGCAGAAAATGAAGTGGGATTTAGAAAAATATTCCAATTTGCCGTTGGAAAATTGACTCTTATATTTAACGGACTTCAAAAAAGGAGGAGGTTCTCCATGACTAATATGTTTAAATTTTTTTTTTATGTTTGTTACCTCAGAACTTTCTACTGGATGGACCAATTTTGTTGTTTTTTTTTATTTGAAAGCTGGTGCATCCCGTTTGGTCCAGTTCTGACAATGGCATCCATGAGAAAACATAATGAAGTCAGTTTTTTGTTTCTTAAAATTTTACTTGTCTATTGACAAATCGTAGTAATTTCCACTGGAACACTAATGTTTGTGTCAGTTTAATGTTAAAAAGGTCAAATTGTGTACCTTTGTATGTTTGTTATTCCTTAACGCTGAAACGACTGGACGGAGTGGACGGTTTTGGAAGACGCGTAGGGAAACGCGGCGCAACGAGTTCTAGATACTGTACGGCGGTTTATTATAGCAAAGGTGTGCTACTTGCCTGGGCGGACTCGAGTCTCACTGCTCCTGCTACTGATTACTACTACCACCACGCTGTGGTTTCCTCAAGATGTTTTCCTTCACCGGCAGCTCAAATTCATTGTTGGGATTTGAACCTACATTCTTCGACATGTGAACCGATCGCGCCAACCACTGAGCTATCATCGCTATCCTCATTATAACGTACGGATTTAGATGAAATTTAAATACATAGGACGTATCTCCTTTTTTAAAATACGTATAATCATTTTAATAAAAAAACACCTCACCTGAACTTATATCAAAATATTTACAAGCCAAAATGTACAATTATTTTCCATGATTATTCAAAGCGGTCGTTACGATATTCGAGTATTTAACGTGAACGCGTCAAAACCAGAAATAACTAGACACAACAGACATAACTGGATTCCGTCAGTCCACTGATACCGGCCGATTTCCCCGCGGGCGTTGATGAAGATTCGAAAACGTCGATTTGTGTCCGATTGCGGTTCTCTAATTGGTCCGCGGAATTAAATAATATCTTAGTTACCTCTCGAGACCATCGCTTGCATGATTGATTGAGTAACAAACGGTACAAAACTAAGCAGGGCTAATGAGTATTAGAAATATAACGCGATATGACAAAGTCTATCGTATTTCTATTTATTATTTCAAAGACTAGCGACGCACACGGGTGTAATTATTTAAATTTGTATTAGATTTGCGTTTGACCACTTCCTGCTTAATGTTGAGCATCGATATAGTCTAGTTGAAGCACGCAGAAAAACCTTACCAAGAAGGTTTTCATTGGTGGTACATCTCCTTAGCAGGAGGTCGTCCAGGTAGGTACCACCAGATATTCTACCTTCAAGCATTAATGTGTAAACATTACTGTGTTCCGATTTAAAAGGTTTCAGCTAGCGAAATTACAGCGCTGTTGAGACTAACCATCGAATGTTTCAAAGTAATGAGCGCCAGAGGCCTGGACTTTGTTTTGTTACACAAAGTTATCTGGATCGCTGCAATGGTCATGGATAGGCGTTATCTCCTAAGAGCGTCTCGTTCGTCTCACAACTTTTACATTAAAAAAAAAAGGAACCTGTTTACTGTGGATTTAAAGACATTCCATATTGTACATTTCAGGAAAAACAGATTGCGGCAGAGTTCCTGTGGTCGCTGTGAAAAGTATGGATTCGGAGCGCGCCTAGTCCACACATGGGGAATGTCCACCATGACGCTTTAGCACGTTTCTCCGGCCATCCAGTAGTAATAAAAAGAGGCAGGTGCGTTATTTTGGCGACTTGATTACAACATATTACAATATGACATAAAAATTTTCAACTTTTTTAAATATATTTTTTAATTTTTTATATCATAGGACAGTAGTTACGCACAGCGCTATCTGACCCCAAACTAAGCAGAGTTTGTGTGATGGAAGTCAGACAACTGATAGAACAAATAAATATTTTTTTTTTGTAAATACATACAGAACACCCAGACACAGAACAAACATTTTGTTTATAGCATAAAATGTTTGTCTTTGGCGGGAATCGAACCCACGCCCTACAGCTCAGGCAAACATACTACCAATGAGCCAACAGGGCTGTCAAATTGACTTATAAGATTGATTAGGATGTATTGTATTTACAAACCTTCCGTTAAATTATCAAAATGACATTGAAAATCGTACCCATATCAGTGACGTGATTAGAAGAAGTATGCTGAGAAACAGACAGATGCGTATCAATAGACACCCATTCGTTTTTATCAAATATTTGACTTGAAAATGATATGAATCAGGGCAAAGTTAGAAACCTGCTAGCGTTTTTTGGACCTCACTCTTTACAAGGTAATATGAACAAAAGCGAATGCCCTCTCAGAACTCGACCTTTTTGTATAAGCTGTCTGATTTTCTAAGATTTAAATCTGAGATTAATGTCACGTAGTCTTCAATACTTAAACAAGTTACTGAAATATATTTACCTTAATGCGTAAAAGTGCGTAAAAATATTGGCGCTTTTAAAAACTTTTAAGACTGAATAAATTCTAAAAGCTTTTCAATAATTTATTGAAATAAAATTGAAGTTTTTTTAAGTTGAATTTTACACGCGTGTCCCTTTAGTATGGTTTGTAGCTAATGTATTAAGTTTGAGAAATGTGAAGGCGTTTTATAAACTTAAATGTGGAAAATATGATGTACAATAATTTTAGAACAAATTAAGTAAAATAGTAAGTGTTGTTTTTAATGTAAAAGTAATGAGACGATCGAGGCACTCTCCTGATGGTAAGAGATTGCAGCGATACACAGAACTTTGTGTATCGCTTTTGTAGCGATGATGGCTCAGTGGTTAGTGCGATAGGTTCGCATGCCGAAAGGCGTGGGTTCTAACCCCAACAATGAGCTTGAGCTGCCGGTGAAGGAAAACATCGTGAGGAAACCATAGCGTGGTGGTAGGGTACTTTCTAGTACTCGGCTGGCTAGCTACCACCCTCAAGTTGAAAATCTGCCGCCAAGCATCTAACGGTGTGATCCGGCAGCCTCACTTGAGAGCTAGTTCCATTCCAGGCTAGGTGTGCTTTACCATCTTCGAGCACACCGTCACTTAACATCAGGTGAGATGTGGTTAAACACATAGCCTGTCAGCCATAAAAAAAAAACAAAAGAAAGTCCAGGACATCGCTGCTTTGGCGCTCATTACTTTGAGACTTTCGATGTTTAATCTTAATAGCCCTGTAATTTCGCTAGCTGCAGTATACTTCAAATCGGAACACAGGAATGTTTACACACCACTGCTTGGCGGCAGAATATCAGGTACTGCGGTGGTATATACCTAGACGACCTTTTACCTAGGAGATCTACCACCAAGTGATAAAGTAAGTAGTTTGGTAGTTTAACTCGCATGTATAATCGCTTATCCATACTTAACTACTTTAAAAGTATACCTATGTTATTCTACTAATCAGCTGTCCGTTTTTGTGTAAATAGATCTGCTAAATCGTAAAAACTCGCCCCGCAATAGTTCTGAACTCATTTGTGAAGTAGAAAATATACGAAATTCTAACAGCAATAATTTTTTTGAAGCTTTTTTTTTTAAATATTACTTGAATGCATGTCTTATTTTCTGAAATTATTTGAGATGTACAGATGGTTAGACGCATATATGTATATGCATATTAATAAATATTAGTGTTCGTTTGTAATTGCATCACTCGAGCACATTAAACACGTTTAATTATAGCGGATACTCTAACTATAGTTTTGGCCAAATCCGGTGGTCTTCTTCAAGGAGACAAAGCTGAATACAGTACGCGCGAAAGTAGTATAGAAGTGCGTGTGTGAAACATAAGTTTTGAAAAATAATGTTATTTAAACTAATGTAAATTGCATCCTATTTCCACGTTCTCACCAAAAGTATAGACTTTTGGCGAGAACGTGGAAAAAGAAACGAGTAATAGACTCTACCTATGGCATAACATTAGTTCTGTGAACGTATACTGCTGTTGAGTGCTGCTGTCAGCGCCAAAATCAAAAGATATCAGTTATAGACACAATAGAGAGTCAGAGACAATATTTTGCAAAAATAGTCATGTTTTTACTTTACTAGGGCTTGACTGGACTCGACCAAGACTTAATTCGTGTGACTTTGACTGTGAGTTAGATTTATTAAACGTCTAATACTTGGAAACACTTGACACTGGCAAATACACAAAGTGCGACGTCAAAAACTAATAAAAAGAATAACTTATTCAGTAAATTATGATAGATGCCAGTGGATCTGTATAATCGAAATCTCAATTGTATTGAAGTTGCTTTAGCACTCACCTAGCCGATATGGCAATGGAGGTAATAACTCGCAAGCAATTACCGAGTGTTCCGCTTGCAGACCCGATGAACGACTCGATTAGAGGCCGGAGCGCGCTGAGCGGGCTTTGCCCCGACCGTCATCAATAGCTACGTGGGAAAACTGCTGAAAATTTTAAAGAAAAACCCATTATTCCCCATACATTGTTAAATTTCTTTCAATAGGTACAAGATTTAAAATATTATACGTTTATAATTTGTACTGCTGTATCTATTAGCTATCGTAGAGTCCAGAATGAATAGATAAAGATAAAGATTTATTTATTTGCAATAACAAGAGTAAATAGGTGTCCTGAAATCTAAAAGAAAAAGATTAATTTTAGGTTATTGTTATCCATTTAAAACCAATCCAGTATGATATTTGACTGTATTTAAAATATATCCTACAAATTATTATCTTTGTGAATTACAAGTAAAAAATAATATATATTAATATGGTTATTAGAATAATCTATTTTATGTTGCACACAGTACGCATCTTTTAAACTACAACGGACTCTAATGCGGTTTCCATCAATAGACAGTTTTATTCAAGAGGAAGGTTTATGTATAATGTGTATAATACATGCACATAGACCACATTCTACATGGCACTCGTACGAAGCCGGGGCGGGTCGCTAGTTAATAATAAATGAACATATAAATACAACAAACAGGATATGTTAATACATAGTATAAAAACCGTTTTAAATTTTACTCAAATCCCGTTGACCTTTTGTAGTGTAGGTACAGAAGTATTAAACATGCTCACACACCCTCAAACTTTCGCGCTTATTACATGAACGATACTTAGTGTGCATTTGAGATGGTTGAATTATCCCGACAAATTGTGAATCGTTAACACCGTGGCGCGGTGGGACCGGAGCGAGCGACAAGTCGCGAATTTCGCTCGGTCGCGAATTATCGACTTTATTGACAAGCTCCCGAGGGGCGCCGTCGATGTTGCGTTTCCAAGTTTACTATATTTTTCTAGAGTATTAATTATTTCGTCTTTTTCTCATTAATTCCACGAGTCCGAGATAATAATAAATACGGGGTTAAGTAAACCGAAGAATACAAATAGTTTAGACTGGTTTAATATATACATCTAAATAGTATGAAACAAAATCGCTGCCCGTGTCTGTATGTACGCTTACTTCTTCTACACTACACAATGGTTCGCCTAAACTACTGTCATTTAGATGTTTATTTAATGGACGGTTTGTTTTGTTTGTTTGTTTGAAGCGATGATAGCTCAGTGGTTAGCGCGGTAGGTTCGCATGCCGAAGGGCGTGGGTTCAAACCCCAACAATGAGCTTGAGCTGCCGGTGAAGGAAAACATCGTGAGGAAACCATAGCGTGGTGGTAGGGTACTTTCTAGTACTCGACTGGCTAGCTACCACCCTCAAGTTGAAAATCTGCCGCCAAGCATCTAACGAAGTGTTCCGGCAGCCTCACTTGAGAGCCAGTTCTATTCCAGGCTAGGTGTGCTTTACCATCTTCGACCACACCATCACTTAACATCAGGTGAGTTGTGGTCAAACATCTAGCCTGTCAGTTATAAAAAAAAGTATATACTATAGATCAAATATTTTTTTTAATATACCGGCCCCGGTAATGATTAACTATAGTTACAACAGTAATTAAAACAGCAGACTGTAGGGCCTTAACTTTAAACGATTTATGTGTGTCAGGAGTCTCACTTGAGATCCAGTTCCATTCTAGTCTAGATGTGTATACCATCTCGACCATGTAAAGTTGAGACGACTTTATATTCTGTGGTAAAACAAAACTATCGATCATTAAAAAAAAGGTATTTTAATTATGAGTCTGTGGTCCACTGATACCGCTTGCACGAATCCAACGAAGCTTCACGTTTAGCTGTCAAGTGCAGGTAACATATTATTGTGACTGACACGTGGACCAGTTTCCAATTGTTTCAATTACTGCTCGAGTTCTAGTGGATAATTTGAGCCATATCAACTGATATACACCAAAACCAAAGGGACTAGAATACAATACATGTGCTTGCACAAAGCTGATAAGTACAATAATCTTCAAGTGCCTATTGAGTAAATAAAAAAAGGAAAGAAGATAGAAAAGATCTAAAAGAAGTTTAACGTAATGGCGTTTTTCCATAAAGGATTGTAGAACGTAGAAAAAAAATTCTTATTATCTAAATACTAAAAAGTTAATGTCAATAATGAAATACATAGACAAAAATACATTTTTTTTTAACTGAATTTTTTTTGTTTGCCTTTAAAGTTTATGATAGGTACCTTACTAGCGCATATTTAACGTCGGATGGGGCTAGTTGTTGGTGCCAGACGGGCTTCTTGGTTGACTGTTCATTGTAAATCATACTTTATGATAAGCGACTGCGTTTTCTCACAGAAAATAATTATTGTGGGGTTATTCTTTTTTAATTTTTTTAAACTTTCGCGACTTGAACTCACAATTATGTTTATCACCGGGTCTTAATCATGCACAATATACTATTAAATTAGTTTTGCTTATTTACTTCGACGTTTAAAAACAAACAAAACTAATTTCATAATATGTTGTGTGCGATCAAGACCTGGTGATAAACGTAACTATACAATACATATGTGATTATACTTCGCTATGTTTCTGCTTTTATTCCACAAGGTGCGATTGGCACATCATTTAATCGTTTCCCACTTCACTCTATCATTCATCATCTCTACATTTACTTCCATCACATACAAATCACCATTCATACGCAAATCTTAGGTGGGTATGATTTTATAATGACTGTCGAAAATTGCTTTTTATAATCTCGTGAGAAGTACTTCGTAATGACAACGGAAAACAATAGCGACCATAGCAGTTTATCAAATTCAGCAGTTTGTCAAAGTTGTTAGGCCGCCCGAAGGCTTTAGACAGATTCAGACAATTGTTGATCTAGACTTGAACAAACAACCGAGTCCTAGATTTCAGTGTTTTCCTACCTACTTACATAAATGAAAACAAATACCGAGAGATGAATAGAAGTCTTATTTCAAACTTGTAGAAAGGAAGTTCCGTGATTACCCGGAGACTCCGGATCCCAGACTCATCGGAACTTTTTTAAAGTTCGCCAGGACAAAGAAACCCGACCTAACCTGCGTTTCCTATTTGATCCCTAGAATGAGATCGTAGTATGAAAAATAACAGTAGATCAACTCTCGCCATTATTGATTAATTTACTATTGACAAATCTGACAAGTTTGTTTATTTAAAATAAGTTGGTTGGTTGTTTGGCTTCGCACTTTGTGCATTTGCCAGTATCAAATATTTCGATATAATTATTTTACAAGGTTTATTTTAAAATTACAATAAACCTTGTAAAATAAGCCTAGGTCACCGTCAAAATCACACATAGTAAAGTCACAGTCAAAGTGACTCTGAATAATATGTAGAGGAACTTTATTTTAAGCTCCTACGGAGAAAAGACAAGACATATTTTACAGCCACTGGCCTTCACATGTGTCTTATTTAATTATATATTATAATACAAACCACTAGTTAAAATCAATCAAGTTTTACAAAATATACTGAGCAGTTTTTCACATTCCACCAGAATCCGCTTAAGTTGAGTTACTTAATCAACGCGTATAATGTTTTCAGATTCGAAATATCTCCTATCTAGTCTGTATAATAGATGCACCCGCACAATGCGATGGTTTAAAAGTTGCCAACACAAAAGATGAACATCAATAAACAATGAGTTGTAAAAGTTAGCTTTTAAAAACGGTTTATTATGAACTTTCCAAAATGCAACCTACTAACAATGTTTTTAATCGCAAGAAGAATTCATTACAAAGTTTTTTTTTGGCTGACATGCCAGGTGATTGACCACAGCTCACCTGATGTTAAGTGACGGTGTGGTCGAAGATGGTAAAGCACACCTAGCCTGGAATGGAACTGGCTCTCAAGTGAGGCTGCCGGAACACACCGTTAGATGCTTGGCGGCAGATTTTTCTTTAGCTAGCCAGCCAAGTACTAGAAAGTACCCTACCACCACGCTATGGTTTCCTCACGATGTTTTCCTTCACCGGCAGCTCAAGCTCATTGTTGGGGTTTGAATCCACGCTCTTCGGCATGCGAACCTACCGCGGTAACCAATGAGCCACCATCGCTACAAATAATCTGTAGTTGGATACACAAAATAAAGAACAAGCAATATAGAAGTAAGAAATATGATTTATCGAAGGAATCGAAGTTTTTTTTATATTTTGACTGTCTTTTGACTACAGCTCACCTGATGGTAAGTGATGGTATGGTCTAAAAGCACACCTAACCTGGAATTGCTTGGTTTAGAAGAAGTATGTGAAGAAACAGACAGACGCCTACAACGACTTTGTTTTATATTATTTAAAGATTGAAGAAGATATGTAGTTAAAAAAATAATTCATTACGAAAATTCATTGAAAACATTGCCTATGAAGCAACATATATAAATATTTACGATGCGAGCAATCACTCTGCGTGTTTTATTGATTTTTCCAAAAAAGGTTTTCCTAGTTTTGCCGGAAAACTATTTTCCCCGTGAAATCGGTTCGATTCAACGGACGCGGGAAGGAACATCCTTGTATTTTGAAATGCCCGTTTGTACGTGCGCTTTTTTGCGAGTTTTATCAATAGCTTCTATAGGATCAGGCACAGATCTATGAACATCTGTGGGATTAGGTTAAGTTACGTGTTTTAAATATGATGGCCTTTCTCTGCTGAATTTAGAGGGCCTAGACAAAATAAGGTATTCGCTATTAACAAAAATAATAGAATATTGAATATTAAAATTGTGTTTCACTAAAAATAAGTCTTCAAATCAAGAGTACACGAGGTTTCTTCTAGGTAAGCGTGTTCCATCCTTGACCATATCTTTGCTTAACATCAGGCAGGATGTGGTCGAACGCGAACCCATAATAATGGATACTTATTTAAAAAATTAGAAAACCGTGTTTGTGCTCTTGATTAAATTAAAATTAAATTGTATTTATTGAGATTAAACTCGGTCAAGCCAATTATAGTAAAATTACAAAAGGAAGCATTCATTACAAAATACATTTTTAGCTTTTATTTTTATAAAATATATATATATATATATATTGTATAAATCCAAGTTAATAAATGTCACGGTGTCTGTGGAGTGTAATTTTCTAAATAAAAAAATAAAATAAAAATAAAAACTTATGTTAAGATGTCAAATTAAATAATAATACAATAATAAAAATAATTACAAATGCCATCAAAACAATAAACTAAATGTCTAAATTAATGTACCTACACTATTATCATCATGTCAAATTTCACAAGATCGTTTTGTTCAGGTTTTTAAGTTACAAAGAGACAAGTTTCCCTTAAAAACATTAGAATCTAAAAAGAATAATAAAAAATTCCGTAGTAAAAGCTTGAGAGTGCATCGCAATCATTCGCGTCTGCATCGGGTGTTCATTTCCTCTCTACTGATGAAAGTGCCGCTTTGAACTGCTATCGATTGACATAACTCCTTAATGCCATCATCCAGAGAGGGGAAACTAGGTTATTCATGTTGTAGAGTGTCAAATGGGAATTAGAAATTCTAGAGTCCACACATTTAGTGAAGGAAAGATACTTACGTGTAGCACTAACTCGCGTAGCAAATTCAATCTGTAAAGGTACTATAATTAATTTTGTTTTTGCTATTGTCGCGATTTTAATTTTACTGTTACATTTTATACGCTAGAATGTAAACTTGAGAACTAGCACAGTGCACGAACGTGCTATCAATTTAGCACCTAAAATAGGAGTGAAGATACATTAATTCACAAAAAAGCTGAAAGTCGGTAAAATTGTTCAAAACATAATTATAAATAAAATTTAAAAAGTCCTCATCGATCCACATCATCAGCCATAGAACGTCCACTGCTGGACATAGACGTCCTGGGGGGGTTTTGCCAATACTCGGCACGCTTGGCAGGCGGGTCGGCGAGCGCAGTTAGGTGTGATTGTTCAAGGAAGACGCTGCTGCCCATCTTCCGGATTACATCCCTCATCCGACTTTTACGGCAACCACGGGTAGAGAGGGTGGGAGACTATTCTTACGCGAGCACCACCACGGCAACCTGGCAAAAAATTTACTTACAAAGGAAAAAAATGGGGGTTTCGCGATTTTCAGCAATACGGTAAGTTTTTTCATAAAATTAGCCCAGACGAAAATTGTAGATCATATAATTATCTATATCAATACTTTTTTCCTAAGAGCTAACGTTTCTGAGATATAACGATTTAAAAAGTTGGAAAAGTAGTAATCAAAGTAGTTGAAATTGATATCAAATACTCAAGACTGCAATCCCTTGGAGTTGTGAAAAAAACAAATGTCTTAGTCAACGCAATTGAAAGGTACTATTATGTTGCATATTTTGACACTGGCAAGGGAATCGAAACCTATAGGGTACTTCCCTTTGGTCTAGAATCATGAAATTTGACAAGAAGTATTCTATAGCACAAGTAAAGGGAAAAATTCAAAAACCGAAAATTTGTTGTTACATCACAAAAAATGCGGTTATGAAGTTGATTACAGTTGGTCAACTGACCACGACTTATGTAGATGTATCGGAAAAACAGTTTCTCGTCGGTAAAGTTAAGGTTATCTTTTCGTCAAAGCAATTTTCGGTGCTTTCTATGTTCCCGTGACGGACAAACTATTTACATAGCCACAAGTTTGTACAGAACCTTCGGTGCGCGAGTCCGACTCGCACTTAGCCGGTTTTTATGTAACTATTGTAATAACTAACCATTATTTTACGTATGAAAAGCTTAGTGACTTGTCTGTACCATTATTGTTATTTATGGCCAATAATTATTACTGATATCCGGGATATTTCGGCCCAATTTTTGAAGTTTTATAACACGGTTTGAGAGCGGAAAACAACCATTTCATTTTCATTGAAAACTCCATAAAATCAGTTTGCAAAGAAATTTCATATTCCAGTATTTTTTCGACCTTAAAAACGAACAAAGTAGGTCGATCATTGAAAAAGTTGAGTCTATTTTATTATCCGTCGCCTTAACGACTATTAAATACGCTCCCAGCTTGCTATAGGCAAATAACAGTTGTTTTAAGCGCAGAAATCACGTTATGAAGTCAATTGTGATTAAATTGTTCACTTAAATGTTTATTTTGTGTAAATTGGTTGAAATATGATGATAATTGTTGGAAGTGTCGGAAAAAGTCAAGACACCTGGGAGCTTTTATCTAAAACGCTGCCTAATCTCTTTGATATATAACAAAACAATGCATGGTGGGATATTCCTCTTTTATAGATCTACAAAAAAGTCTGCGGTGGCATATAATCTACCTTTACTATACTGGTACTTACTACCCGTGCGAAGCCGGGGCGGGTCGTTAGTAGATATATAAATAAGCTAAAGACCTTATGAGTTTAGTTTACCTATTTTACGCACAAAAGCATGTTGGCTGTCGGTGAAAAAGCCCGTATCTGTAAAACGTTTTTTTTTTTTTTTTTTTTTTTTTTTTTTTTTTTTTTTTTTTTTTTTATTATAGATAGGCTTACGTTTGACCGCCATCTCCCCTGATGTTAAGTGATGTAAGGTCTAAGATGGAGCACGCTTGCCTAGAAGATACCGATTCACTCTCGTTTCTCGACTCGTTTGCGTGGCTTATGCAGCGACGGCGCGGGTAATCGCAGGAAAACAACTTTGTCCATTACATGAGACTTTGTTCTTGTGTAACGAAGGCCCAGGCATGGAAGCCAGCGATAAAACATAAGTACATTAAAAATATCTGAATAGAAGGATCATCATAGTTCCATTGCTCAGTAACGTTGACTTGTGTCGTTGTGTATCTAATTATGTCAGTTGGTGTATATTTACTCATCTTAGCCGGAGGTCTTGAAGGTACACTGCAGTACTGTAGATATTCTGCCGTGAAGCAGTATTGTGTTCACATTACTGCTAGCGAAAATACAGAGCTGTTGAGAGTAACCATCGCATTTTTCAAAGTAATGAGCGCCAAAGTAGCGATGCCCTGTTCCCGTACTCTGAGGATCTTATTGCGATTCCCGTTAGGTGCTCACAAAAAAGCTACGCGATTGCGAACCATTCTGCGTGGGTATACAGTATGCGGTCGCGTAAGTTTTTGTTGTCTTTGATTTGCTTCTCAGAGTTCTGTGTATCGCTACAATGGTCGTGGATATGATTTCTTAACACCAGGAGAGCGTCTCGTTCGCCTCATTGCTTTTACATAAAAAAGCAACTCAAATGCTCCATCTCTACAAATAGTGTCGTATCGATGACCCATCATGCTGGTGGTATCGCTTCGTGGAATAGTAATATTGACGTGAGCTTGCGTATTAGATTTATTTATCTCGTTCCAAGACAATACGGTTTAGAAGTTATTTTGAAAATAAGACAAGTTTGCTAACTAAGTAACTAAGCATTTGTTTTGTCAAAGAAAATGGTTCTTATAACCCTGTCCGGGCAGTTTTAATTTAAAGCTATTTCTGACATGAATATTTCAGTTTTTAAATATAATGAGCGATATATAGTTCGCTGCCGCTTATTCCTTTCACGGATCTCTAATTTCGCTTTCCGAACAAGGCTCCGATTTTTCAGCGAAAATTCCTAAAATGTATTATTAAAA
Organism: Biston stratarius; assembly: GCA_950106695.1. Classification (NCBI taxonomy): domain Eukaryota; kingdom Metazoa; phylum Arthropoda; class Insecta; order Lepidoptera; family Geometridae; genus Biston; species Biston stratarius. The sequence goes on from OX467116.1 coordinate 11,539,922, forward strand.
CGAATTGGTTACTTAAGGAACTTACTTATAGGTTGGCCCGCTATAAAATGAAGCTATTTTTTGCTAAAGTAATATCATTAAATATGGTATATTTGTATAGTTTGAAATTTCAATATTTTGTTAGGTTAGACTACAATTATGAGGAATTAATTAATTACCTTTAATAAAACTGGTAATGGTTTTAAGAGATTTCAAGGGGCAATAAAGAGAGTATTTTTAAATGCTTTTAGTGTTTACCCAACTTTAAAAAGAAGAAAGATTCTATAATCTTATCTTTATTTATGTAAATCGATTCGATCTGATATTTGTGTACTGGTTTCCGTGCATTTTTTAAAAGTAATGAGACGAACGAGACGCTCTCCTGATGGTGAGAGATAACGCTTATCCATGACCATTGCAACGATACGTATAACTTTTCTAGCAATGATAGCTCAGTGGTTAGTGCGGTCAGTTCGCATGCCGAAGGGCGTAGGTTCAAAGCCCAACAATGAACTTGAGCTGCCGGTGAAGGAAAACATCGTGAGGAAACCACAGCATGGTGGTAGGGTACTTTCTAGTACTTGGCTGGCTAGCTACCACCCTCAAGTTGAAAATCGGTAACGGTGTGTTCCGGCAGCTTCACTTGAGAGCCAGTACCATTCCAGGCTAGGTGTGCTTTACCATCTTTGACCACACCGTCACTTAACATCAGGTGAGCTGTGGTCAAACACCTAGCCTGTCGAGCATAAAAAAAGAGCTTTGAATCCTAGTTACAAGTGAAAGTTTTCTTTATTATAAATTATATGGATACCACAAAAAGTGTACAGATGGTATTACAAATTAAAATTGCAAGTCGTAAGCACGGTCGTTACTTAATAATTTATACGGGGGTGCTAAGATGAGATTTGTAAGACGAGCGGTGGTGAAGCGAGAAGTGTTAATTTTTAAACAAATGTCCCAAAAATCCTTTGCTGTGTTGAAAATTTAGAAAAACGTATACGAGTGACACAGCACTAATTGATTTCGGAAATAATATTTAAAAAGTCGTATAACATTTTAATATTAAATTAAAATAAATTATTAAGACGAGTAAGATCATATTATGTATACAATAGTAAAAGATTTGGATTCGACTAAGGCATGTTCCCAAACTTTGGACTAAACTTATCGTACCTTATAATTATGATAAACAAGTTTAAAACTTTTGGTTGTTTAAATATATTTCTTGCACAACCATCTTGTTTTTTAGATCTCTAGTAGTGTATTTTAGATTATAAGTTGATTTATTTACAATTAGGTTAAAGGAGGCGAGAGAGAGAGAGAGAGAGAGAGAGAGAGAGAGAGAGAGAGAGAGAGAGAGAGAGAAAGGATAAATATCTAACTTTAGATTTACTTATATTTTCGTTATATTTATTTATTATTTTGTATAATGTATATCGTTTTCGTGTTTTTTTTTTAAATATATTTTGGTACGTGCCTACAACCACATCTCATATTCTGATGGCTGGCAGAAAATCCTTTAGCATCAAGACCTTATTTTGTACATATTCCAGTAAGTGTGCATTAATTTTAATGATAAATAAATAAATTACCATAAAACGAGCATTATAAAATACAAACGCAATTGATTTGAATTTCTTGTGTGTAATTTGTATTTTTTTTGTATTTGTAGTGTTTTGTAAATCAATATTAGGTTGAGACCGGTTTGTGACATACAGATATTTTTTTGTAATTTATTTTTCTGATTGTTTTTTTTTGTCATAAATAAAGTATTGTCTGTGGTCTATATTTTCTTAATTTGTTTCATTTGTATTTAGAATCATGCTACAAACAAGATTCTATCCATTTCTTCATGGTAAGAAAATGAAACCAGTGTAGCTTTCTAAAATTTATGTAAAATACCTCTTCATTGTGTTTGTATTGTGTAAGTACCTATTTCAGTTACATATTTAATGCAAATACAGCACTGCTTTAATATAGTTCAACGACATTGAATCCTTTCAGTTTAATTTTATTGTAATTTTGAAGCCTCATCAGCCTCAAACATTTGACCTCATACAAAGTTGCTGATGTGTGAATACCACATTTGACAGAAAGAACATTTAAAACGTGTTTTATTTTCTTATTTACAGGATCTGCTATAAAAAAAAATAGCTTTTGCCACTCCAGGTCGCTAAAAAAACTATAATCAGCTAAGTTGGGAGACCGTCTGGCTTCCGATCTGGAGGTTGTTGGTTTGAATCTCACGACACGCACTTCTGTCTTTTCTAAGTTACCTATGTATGTATTTGGTGAAAGAAAACATCGCGAAGAAACTTACATGTCTGAGAATTCTTAAAAAAATAAGTCTGCCACACCGCACTTGACCAGCATGGTGGACTAGCCTTACTTCTCACAATGAGAAGAAGCCCACGCCCAGCAGTGGGACAGTATAAAAACAGAGCTGAATCAGAAAGGGATTGAAAAGGAACTACTTTCAATCAGATTTCAACGAAGTATAACTAGGTAAGTAAGAAGTCTTAGTACAGCTCGATTTAAACTTCTTTGGGCTTTTCAGACTTACTATTTCTCAGTTGAAAGGGTGTTTTTACAGCCACCTCGCTTACCGGGCTTTGTGTAAAACTATGAAATGAGTCTTTTATTACGCCGGCTAAATTAAATTACTTTAGTTCTAGCTTAGCTTTGGGAACCACTGATGCGCAGAATTTAATTAGTTTTTGGGATTACGAATAGATTTCAGATATAGCACCCGATTAACAAAATAGCGAACTGAAATTACATACTTAATCGTACATTTACAATAATACCGGACCAGTAGTTAAATAATATAATTAATAAATGTCGTAGGACGTTTCACACAGCGCCATCTAGCCCTAATCTAAGCAAAGTTTGTGCTATGGGAACCAGATAACTGATAGAATACTTATATACTTTTTTTGTAAATACACACTTATAATACATACAGAACACCCAGACACAGAACAACAATTATCGTCACATAAATGTTTGTTCTGATGGGTATTGAATCCACGTTATACGTTATATGTTAGTTGTTCTTGAAGCAGGTATTTTACGAATTGAGCTAATAGGTCAGTTAGATTTTTAGTCTAGTATTGACAAAGCCTACTATAAGGTGGCTTATTACGTGGAAGACCGGAATATATGGTTGTTGTAGCTTCTCTCTGCACTTGCATCCCCCTGGCTAAGTGACATTTGTAGTAAGCATAATGTATGTATTCATATTTATAACTGTAAACTGTAACCTAATATGAAAAGAAAGATCCACAAAAAATGCCTTGCTGAGTTTCTTACCGGAGTCTTCTCAGTTGAAGTGTAATTACGAGCCGGTGGTAGATTCAAACATGTAACTTAACGTTCATAAGTGCCTTACCAGGGCCTAAACTGAATAAATGACTTTTTGATTTTGATTTTGATTTTGAGTCAGTTTCCACAAGCACATTCCAGTGTGAAGTTAGTACTCATTGTACTTGTAGAAAACGAGTAGATGGGACGTTAATACATTGTAATTAGCATTTTTTAGATCTATAGATATACATATGGTCTGAGATACGTATAAGTGTTAGAAAATTAAAAAAAAAAAAAAATTTGCCTTGGGCAGAACATATCTATTGGAGAACCGAGACAGCTTTTTAGAGTGGAGACATCGAATCGGAAAACGTAGTGTAGGACGCCCTGTGACTCGATGGAGTGACGAAAAGCCGAAGATTGGGCTGAATGGTATGTCTTGAGAGGTTTATGTCCACCAGTGGACAACTATAGGCTGAAACATCATGTAGGTGTTTATACTAGGTTGCAAATGTTGAGACTCTTGTACCTATTTGGTACCAACTAAAAAAGATTCAAAAAGTTTATTATTAAAAAAAAAAATGACGAATAAGTGTTTATATCTATCAATAACGTCACAATTTAATTAATTTAAAATATTATTATTTTATTTTTTGTCATTTTTAAGTTTTATTATTTTAAACTGTATAATTATTAATTTTAATTATGTTTTTGTATTAATAGGAGTCTTTAGTAACTTGGAAATAAATAAATTAAAATTTAATTAAAAATAACACAGACACTAAATTTGAACCCAAAATACATAAATAACAGTACAACAATAACAACAAACCTTTTATATATAACTAACTAATAACAATTTTAGGTACATACAACAGATTTGAAATCGATTCCCTTTTCTTTTGATTATATTTAAAATAATCATATCGTTAAATTCAAGATGTAACCGAATATTTTGCAAACTGGGAAAAAATTAATGTTTATTAAAATTATAGGTTTTTGCTAAAATATATTTTGTATCTGACAATAGATATTGTTTTCGTTTTCTATTAGAAAACATTATAAGCGAAGACAAACAAATCCTTTCTAAATTTGCTTCCAAAAGCTTTGAAACACCCACATCAAAATTACTTTAGAAACCAACGAAACACAAATTACTTTACGAACTTGTGTTTTCATAAAACAGTATTATTATTGTTATTACTTTCCATTTATCCCACATTCAAGGAAAAAAGGACGTAAATAGACCATACACTTTCTTAATATAATACTTTCAAGGTAAACAGGACGTAAATAAGCCATAGCGAGGATAGCTCAGTGGTTAGCGCGGTCGGATCGCATGCCGAAGGGCGTGGGTTCAAACCCCAACAATGAGCTTGAGCTACTGGTGAAAGAAAAACATCGTGAGGAAACCATAGCGTGGTAGTAGGGTATTTCTAGTACTCGACTGGCTAGCTACCAACCTAAAGTTGAAAATCTGCCGACAAGCATCTAACGGTGTGTTCCGGCAGCCTCACTTGAGAACCAGTTCCATTCCAGGCTAGGTGTGCTTTGCTATCTTCGACCACACCATCACTTAACATCAGGTGAGCTGTGGTGAAACACCTAGCTTGCCAGCCATAACAAATATACACTTTCTATTTATAACATATTGAAGGAAAATAGGACGTAAATAGACCATACTCTTTATTATTTTACCACTTTTAAGGTAAACAGGACGTAAATAAACTATACACTTTCTATTTATAACACATTGAAGGAAAACAGGACGTAGATAACACTTTCTAATTATTCTACTTTCAAGGTAAACAGGACGTAAATAAACTATACACTTTCTATTTATAATACATTGAAGGAAAACAGGACGTAGACAGACTATAACACTTTCTAATTATTCTACTTTCAAGATAAACAAGACGTAAATATACTATACACTTTCTATTTATAATACATTGAAGGTAAACAGGACGTAAATAGACCATACACTTTATTATTTTACCACTTTCAAGGTAAACAGGACGTAAATAAACTATACACTTTCTATTTATAACACATTGAAGGAAAACAGGACGTAGATAACACTTTCTAATTATTCTACTTTCAAGGTAAACAGGACGTAAATAAACTATACACTTTCTATTTATAATACATTGAAGGAAAACAGGACGTAGACAGACTATAACACTTTCTAATTATTCTACTTTCAAGATAAACAAGATGTAAATATACTATACACTTTCTATTTATAATACATTGAAGGTAAACAGGACGTAAATAGACCATACACTTTATTATTTTACCACTTTCAAGGTAAACAGGACGTAAATAAACTATACACTTTCTATTTATAACACATTGAAGGAAAACAGGACGTAGATAACACTTTCTAATTATTCTACTTTCAAGGTAAACAGGACGTAAATAAACTATACATTTTCTATTTATAATAAAGAAAAATCAAGGCGTAAATAAACAATACTCTCTATTTATGCCACATTCCAGGAAAACAGGACGTAAATATACAATACACTTTCTTTTTATACCACATTTAAGTCCAAAGACAAGTATCTAAACTTGGTACCTAAGTACCTACAACACAAATACTAATTCCGTTTAAAATACACAGACGTTTATGCCTTTTTCGTTTAAAAACCTTTAGTTTCGTGCCAATTCTTGGGCACAGGTGTAAGGGGACTGTAGCTGTTAAATTTAATTAGTGAAAATTATTCCAGATTATAAGGATTTTTCTAATTAGGCTTCTGGAGCCAGAGGCGCCGCGAGATTGGTACTGTCATGAATTTTACTCAGATATTACGTCTTCTGGTAAAAATTAGACAATTTGTAGAATATTTTGTAAGGAGGATAAACTGAGTTGTCCTGGTATTCTGGACTACCCTGCAGTGCAATTTTTGTTACGCTTTCTGGGTTGGTTCCTTGTTAAAAGCTATTCCCGATGATGAGCAATGGTAAATTTCAATTTCAAACGCAAACCTTTGCCAAAAAAGTGTACAATGACCTTCCTTTGTTCAAGTTAGTACTACCGTTACGCCTAACCCTGTATACATGACAAAGTTCATTGCCGTGATAGTCTATACCTATAAAAATTGAAAGTAGCGGAAAGGAATCGATTTTTTTTTCTTAGTACTACCGCTACAATAATAGATTTTTGTCTACTCTTAGTTAGGCTGCAAATAAATCTACAATGAAAGTACATTCCACATGTTTCTTATGGATCTCCTTATACAGCATACTCGTATATCTTCATAGAAACCACATTCTAAAATTTACTTTTAACTCAATTTGTGTATAGATTCCAGTCAAATTGTAGACTCCGCCGTATTACATTTCGACTAGCCGTTTTAAAAAACGGTTATGTATTGGAGATAAAATTAACTTTTAGCTGTATTGTAATTAAGTTGCTTGTGCTTATGATTACACGAATACAATAAAACATAGAATGTAACTTTATAGTACACCAACACATTATAACATACATATCTTAAAACAGAAACATTAATTAGCGGTAGTACAACGGCGACCTTATTGCCTAAAGTGTTTTTTTTTCCAGGCAAACTTTGATGAACAGGACAGAGGCCACTAATATGGTGAGCGGTGTAAAAAAGAAAGCAATAATATATGGGTATTATATATACATAAAACATACTGTATAATTATATAGGTACGTAGAATAAATATTACAACAAAATGAGTAAAAAGTACTTAGAAGTAGCAGGCTAGTTAATTGATATAGGAAAATTAAAAAGGGAAATTAAAGTGTCAAAAATATTAACTATACTAACTAAAGTAAAGCAGTGGTTTATGATCCGCTCAATTACATTCTGGCTAGGCACATTCAAGTAGCTTTAATACAATCTGGCTAATCGGTAACCCGCCGTATTATAAAGTGGCTAGGCGTTACGTAATATGGCGGTTTCTTCAATTTAGCTGTGACATAAACAACCTCCAGGCTTCCAAGATAAACAAACATCTCCAACTTACACACGCAACATAATAAGCGATCTATGTGCCCCAGAAGAGCAATCGGAAGGCCGCACATAAAAAGGCAGCGTGCAATATTCCGAGTATTGGGCAAGTTTTCTCATATTTTTGCGATACAGCTTGCTTTACTGTTCGAGAAACTTTGACGGTTAAATATTATCCGGTTTTCTCGGAATTCTAGTTCGAAATCAATATTGTGGACAAAATTTTGAAGCCCTATTTAGAGTTTATATTTTTTTTATGGCGGTGGGTTAGATTTTTGGCCACAATTGATATTAAATCTTAAGTAACAGTGCGGTCGAAAATGGTAAACAGTTAAACACACCTAGCCTGGCATGGAACTGGCTCTCAAGTGAAGTTGCCGGAACACACCGTTAGGTGCTTGGCGGCAGATTTTGAAACTGAGCCCTCAAGCTAGGTAGCTAGCCAGCAGAGTACTGTAAAGTAGCATATCACCACGCTATGGTTTCCTCACGATGTTTTCCTTCATTGGCAGCTTATTGTTGAGATTTGAATCCACACTCTTCGGCGTGTGAACCGACCCTGCTAACCACTGAGCTATCATCGTAGAAATGTACTCATTTTTCACCGGGCTTTACCAGACTATACATTCACGGTGCACCATAAGATCAGTTCGAAAGTGTTATAATCACCTATATTTAAAAAAAAATATGAAAAATCTCATTTTTCCATTAATATTCAAAAATTTAAATTAAAATAAAATCCTTTTAATAAAATGTCAATACAAAAAAATTGCAAATGTATAAAATGTCGATATAATTAAATGTCAACAAAAAATTATAATTACTTACTAGCAATTCAATAGTCCCTTATTTTAAAATATGGCCATTTAATCATCGAAACTACTCGTACACACACGCGTAATCAAATGTTAGGGCAATCGCATCACTGAAAATTATCCTACAATCTATCTATCTATCTATCTATCCACATAATAAAACTGTAACGAGTAAGTACGTTAAAGCTAATTTTGAAGTTATAAACTAAGAAATAGGTATAATTTTTACAAAATTCGTCTTCAATCTACTAAGCCCAAACACGGCTAGGTTACATTGCTGTTGGGCGTGGGTCGATTTCCATTCAGGACAAGTATTTTGTGGTATAATCAAAAATGTTTGTTCTGTGTCTGGGTGCTCTGTATGTATTTACGAAAAAAGTATTTAAGTATTCTATCAGCTATTTGACTTCTATAGTACAAGCTTTGCTTAGTTTGTAACTGTGACTATTTTAGTAATATTAAACACCACTGAAAAGACACAGTAAAGCAAAATACGCAATTTTATTTACTTGGATGACATAATTTTCCTTTATTTTGGTTCAAAGGTCAAACTGCTGAACCGATTTTTATGAAATTTCTCTGGGACCAATCTGAAAATATAAACTTACCGATAAATATATTTTTCTAAATCTAAATATATATAACTCAAAGGTGACTGACTGACTGACTGACTGACTGACTGACTGACTGACTGACTGACTGACTGACTGACTGACTGACAGACTGACTGTCTGACTGACTGACATAGTGATCTATCAACGCACAGCCCAAACCACTGGACGGATCGGGCTGAAATTTGACATGTAGGTAGATGTTATGACGTAGGCATCCGCTAAGAAAGGATCTTGATTAATTCTATATAATATATAATTTATCTTTTAACTCAATTCTAAAGTCAGCGCGTACGAAGTCGCGGGCGTAAGCTAATCGTTTTATAAATGACGGAAATCTGAGATAACAAACATTAAAAAAATACAACCAACCTTCACCTTTATTAAGTCGGTTGAAATACAGTTTTTATAATACATATCTGTATATCTATCTATCTGTCTATTTGTGATAAATTTAAAAAATACACGATAGATTTACATGCTTTTAAAAAATATGTTCCATGGAATCAAAATGACTTTTGGCGCGTGGCCTATTTTGTATGAAGACTATTTAATAAAGAAAAGAAGTTTTTTTAGAAGTTTTTCATTTAGTAAAATGAAAAACTTCAAGTTAATGTTAACTTTGATTTATAGACATAATTATAGGTACTTACAGGTATACAGGGTTCACCCACTTTTAAGTATGACTACATCTCAAAAATACAATTTGTATAAGAACTGGATGATTTTAATACATAGACTTATTTGTAAAACCCTGACCTCATTTGTTACGTAGACTGAAAATGGTGGAGAGGAGTGGTATTCCTCTTGTGAGATTTAAGTATCTATTACAACATTTTATCAGTGAGGCCGTTAAGATTTCTTTCAGTCACTCCGGAGCACTTTTTGGACGATTGGTTTCCGAATTTATTTGCTTGTTATGTCAGTTTCTCAATAGCGTTGGTACATATAATATTCGCTAACCATAAGCTTGTATAAGTATGGCGTAAAGCTCTAATAATTTGGTTTCGGTGAATGTGATCCATTAAGAGCATTAGTGCCGTCATGAAACACAAAGAGAAGATTTTCCACGGTCGATTTGTTTGTAGATTTATTTGTTTATTGGCTAATATTTATTATATAATTACCTCCATTAAGTCGGTTAAGTTTAAGTTTATTTTTATCTAAAAGTAGTGAGACGAACGAGACGCTCTCCTAATGGTAAGAGATAATGTCTGTCCATATTTTTTTTTATTGACATTTTATCATATTGACATATTTTATATTTGACATATTATTATATAGACATTTTCATTATATTGACATAGGTATGTTGTGATTTTAAGTTTTTTAATGTTATTTTTTAATATGAATGGAAAAATTACCTGTAACTTTGGTGCTATCAATAAAATATTTGTATTTTGTATTTGACTATTGCAGCGATAAACAGAATTTTGAGTAGCAAAAGAAAGGCCAGGGCATCCCTGCTACGGCGCTCATTATTTGGAGACTCGACGGTTAGTCTCGAGAGCATTGTAAGTTGTAATTTTGCTAGCTGCAGTACCCTTCAAACCGGAACACAGTAATGCTTACACACTACTGCTTGGCGGCAGAATATCTGGTACTGCGGTGGTACTTACCTGGATGACGTCCGGCTAAGAACTACACCAAGTAAAATCTTTTCAAGGTTCATGTATACATGTATATTGTGAGTTTTTTGTTTCACAGATTTGGATGTATGGGGTATCGTTAGAATTCTTACATCATACACAGACTATTATACCTTTATTTAAATTCCATCGAAATTTTTAGACCCGTTTTCGTGATCTCAAAATGTATAGACATATATTGCTCGTTTAATAATATTAAATTTGATTAGATATCGTGTACACTAAACACAATAGTTTCCCTTCTCTAATCCAACTGTAGTTACATAATAATTACAGGACCGAGTGAACTGGAGTCAATTCACCATTCGACCACAGCACTACGGCCAATTAGAGGCTTGCAAACATTTATGTCGCAATTAAAATTTTACCTGTAATTGTAGGCCCGTTATACCGCTTTTACCGATTAAAGGGACTGCTTAATTGCTACGGTTAGAATAAGGGCAGCGGAATATTTTAGAATCATAATTTAAATATAAAGGTTTTTTTTTAAATTATTTAAAGGCTTGCGTTTGAGCGCCATCTTGCCTGATATTAAGCGAAGATGCGGTCTACGATGGAGCACGTTTGCATAGAAGAAATCGATTGAAGACACTTTTGTATCTAGAGAATATCTACTCGGTCAGCAAAGTTAAAAACAATGTAGATCAATGTTGATTCATAGTTAGGAATTTATAGGTTATTTTTTTTTATATCTTTCAAACATCGTTGCGTCGAATGGTCGTGACTGCAATTTTTTTCAAAGATATGTTTGTAACTTACATGATTTTATATACATTTGTACGAATGGCAGTCAGTGGTGGATTTACGCATTTTTAAAGTATAGGCTTTTAAGTTTTTGCCGCCTTTGCCCCTACAATTATCAGTTCCTTCCTTATTGGTATTGATAACTGGCTTTTTCACTATATATAGAGTAAATCATTAATCATAAATAAATCATAAACCATATTTAATGATAAAGGGTGTTACAAGTCAGTAAATTTGGATGATTATTAAAATTCATTAGTTATAATTATATAAAAAATTTCAAAAAATAATAATGATAATAATAGTATAGAGTATAGAAGTTAGCTGCACCGTTGAATGTACAATGAAAAGGAAAAGGGAAAACTCATATTTAAGATGTGTTGCAGACTTCTCTCTCTCTCTTACAGACATCAGAAAGCATTCACACAGAAAACTTTTTGATTTCTATAAGGTAGCAAAATATAAAAATTCAGTTCCCAAATTTGCCGCCCCAAAAATATGCCGCCCTAGGCTCAAGCCTACTCAGCCTGCTGGTAAATCCACCACTGACGAATGTAATGAATGTTATAATGAATATCTATTATATATTATTCTTACGGCTGAGTTCCACAAAATTTTAAAAGATAACATTTAAACGTGAAACCTCTTTTTTAATGCAAATGAAGCGCATAATACGCATCCACTCCAATTCAATGTAATGCGCATTAACTGGTGGTCCTTTATTGTTATTACGATAATTGCATACAAACGACAGATTTGGCGTAAGCGCTGTAATGTTAGGGACTTGTTACAGCGGAAACTCTCCTGTTATGTCGGTATGCGTTTATTATTGTAGATTACACCTGTTTTTACTTGGTGGTAGATCTCCTTGGCAGAAGATAAAGCTTGCGTTTGTTCGAGTGTTTGTAAATAGTAGTTTTTTATTTATAAAGTGTTAAATTTCACGCACATGTGTAGCGCAGTAGCATAATATTGTGAAATGTCTTGTCTTTTCTCCGTAAGAATAACTACTTTACATGACATGAAGGATTTGCGATAAAAAAAAACAATATAGCGATGATAGCTCAGTGGTTAGCGTGGTCGGTTCGAATGCCGAACGGCGTGGGTTCAAATCCCACCAATTAGCTTGAGTTGTCGGTGAAGGAAAACATCGTGAGGAAACCATAGCGTGGTGGTAGAGTACTTTCTAGTACTCGGCTGGCTAGTACCAACCTCACGTTGAAAATCTGCCGCCAAGCATCTAACGGTGTGTTCCGGTAGCCTCATTTGAGAGCCAGTTCCATTCCAGGCTAGGTGTGCTTTACCATCTTCGACCACACCGTCACTTAACATCAGATGAGTTGTGGTCAAACAACAAGCCTGTCAGCAATTAAAAAAATATATGCAAAGATCATAAATAACCTAATTGGTGGTTGATCTACTTAGCAGGAGGTCGTCTAGGTAGGAACCACAGCAGTACCAGATATTTCGCCGCCAAGCAGTAGTGTGTAAACATTAGGTACTGTGTTCGGGTTTGAAGGGTACTGCAGCCATCGAAATTACAGGTAACCATCGTAATTCTCAAAGTATCGAGCGCCAAAGCAGCGATGTTCTGGACTTCTATAATCACTGTACTGGACAAGCATTATCTCTTACCACAAGGAGAGCATAACGTCGGTCTGGTTAATTTATATTAAAAGAAAATTAAGATTTCCCTAAAAATAGCGACATACATAATTTAAATACTAGAAATAAGAATAAACTTGCTGTGCCCAAAACTAGGCTAAACAAGATAAATGTATCCTTTAAATGGCAATGTATACGCTTCTACAACAAAACTCCTAGTGAGTTGCAAAAATTATCAATAAATAAATTCAAACAAATTGTCAAAAATATCCTATGTAAAAAGGCTTACTACAAAATATCAGATTATCTAGACGATAAAAAAGCTTGGGACGAGTTTTGCTCCAACTCGAAAACTAACAATCTAACAAGGTAAAGGTTTCTTGTTCGCTTCTTTACTTTACCTCAAAAAGATTGAAGTGAACGAAAGATCAAAGTGATCACTTTATTTCCTAGTTTTAAGTATGTTTATAATTTGTGACGTGTGACGTGTCCAAGAGTCCTGTAAGGTCTAAAGGAAATAAAGCACTTTGAGTTTTGATTGCATCTATTTTTTTAATGGTGATAGGCTAAGTGTTAATTACAGCTCAACTGATGACAAGTAACGATGTGATCGAAGATCTACCTGGAATGTACCTGGAGACCACGGACCGGCAAGCGCAGCGTAGGACGTCCACCCACAAGGTGGTCAGACGACTTCATAAAGACCGCAGGAACACGCTGGATGTGAGCCGCTTCCAACCGGTCTTTATGGAATTCAATGGAGGGAGGCTTATGTCCAGCAGTGGACGTTCTACGGCTGAAATGATGATGATGATGATGAAATGTACCTGGAATGGGATGGAAACTTCTGGGGCTGCCGGAAACACTATAAGGTGTTTCGCGGTAGATTTTTAACTGGTAGTTATCCGGACGAGAATGTAATCTACAACCATGCTATGGATTTCTCACGATGTTTACCTTTACCGGCAGCTAAGGCTCATTGTAGGAATTTGAACCCATGCCATCCGCCGCATGATGCGATCGTGCTAACTACTGAGCTTTCATTGCTGCAAACGTTATTATCTCGAATTGATATGCTAGCCTCAGTTAATTTTGTGGTATTATTGTTGTGATGACTGTACGTCATTTGAATTAATGTTGGTTGTCACCAGTTTGTTAGCGGTTTTGTGTTTTTCAGTGTACACGTGTTGTGAATTGCACGATATTAACGTCACACTGAACTTTATAATGAGGCTGTTGATTGACCAAACAATTTTATTATTGGTTTTATTTTTGACTACCCCTGAACATTCGATAAAGTTCTGTTTCGAGAGCTGAAAGGCGTGGGTTCGATTCCCATTCAGGACTAACATTTGTGTGACTAATATGAATGTTTGATCTGTGTCTGGGTGTTTTGTATGTATTATAAGTAGGTATGTATTTACAAAAAAAAAAAAAAAAGTATATAGATATTCTATCAGTTATCTGGCTTACATAGCACAATTTAACTGTTGTTCTGTATCTGTACCTATATTGTGTTTTTAACTCTGGAACGTTTTGGTGTACAACAGTGAGTTTTAGTTTTTACGGAAAATAAAATAAATAAATAAGCTTAGTTTGGGGCTAGATAGCGCTGTGTGAAAATGTCCTACGATATTTATTTGATGATGTGGGATAGCAAACATATAAATGATCATTTATGACATGTATCATGGAGTTAAAACAAATACTTACCATTTAGAAAGCCATCTGTTTGTTTGCTTCTCTTTATTTAGGGAAATAAAGTTTGTTGACGCCGTACCAAGTGTATGGAGTTTCTTTTACGGTATTTCAAAGTGCCTCTAGTAAAAATTGAGCAGAATATATTATTCAAGTATTTATTTAATTCCATAATTATTTTAATTTGTACAAATAATTATACAGTATAAAACCTAAGAATTAGGACTGTCGCCGGCAACTCGGCAGGGCTCAAGCTGCTGGTGGTTAGGGCTGCATTGCGAACATTGTTAACCTTTTTACAATGCGCGCTGTGTCAAGGATTACTGCCATTTAGATCTGACCCTTGACTCAACCGTCTAGCAAGAGTCTCAGATGTTGGTCGAGAACTTATTTGTGTGTTAGACTTAATATTAATAATTAAACAAATATACCGAGTGAATTTCAAATACAAATACAAATATTTTATTGATAACACCAATGTTACAAGTCAATTCGATCACAGTTACATAATATGTGGATGGCTTCATTCGAGGCAATATTCCATATTTCTGTGTTACAATCCGATTTGTGTAAGCATAACTACAACTCTTAATCTGTTTACATAAGAGCAACGAATGAAGCAGTGAAACATAATATTATGATTTGTGTTATTTAAAATATTATTAACTTATTGTTTAATTGCACAAATTACTAAATAATTACTGTGATTTTAGTCTACTTTATACACCAAATTTAAATCAATTGTCTTAGGTTTTTTTTTAAATGTAATAGCAATGATAGGAACGAGACGCTCTCCTGATGGTAAGAGATAACGCCTGTCCATGACCATTGCAGCGATACACAGAACTTTAAGTAGCAAAACAAAGTCCGGGGCATCGCTGCTTTGGCGCTCATTACTTTGAGACATTCGATGGTTGGTCTCAACAGCCCAGTAATGTTTACACTCTACTGTTTGATGGCATCTGGCAGTGCGGTGGTACCTACCTAGACGACTTCCTACTAAGGAAATCTACCACCAAGTAAAATACAACCAAGTATCATCAGTTTTAGTTAACTTTGTGCAAACTGTATATTTGGCTATAGTAATATCCGATACAAATGAAGTAATACCCACTCCCAGACGGACCACGGTCAATTTAGGATCCAATTACGGGCAGCTTAGTGGGAAAAAATCCAGGGTAATACCGTGCTTACTGCGTGTCGCAAGCTACAAGATGTTACAATTTAGTGTCAGTTAAAGTATCAAGAAGAAATTTGTAGGCACAACAGGTTGTTCAAGGGTATTGACTATTCAAGCTATCTTCTATAGCTTTGAAGTTGTTTTAATTGTATTTTGTTTTTGTGTGTGAATTAATTTATATAAAAAAAGTGCATGGTAAATAAAGTAATTCTTTTTATGCTTGAAAGGTGACTGGCATAAAAACAATTGTTAAATTGCAAGTGTTTGACCACAGCTCACCTAATGTGAAGTGACGGCGTGGTGGAAGATGGTAAACACATCTAACCTGGAGTGGAACTGGCTCTCAAGTGGAACAACTGGAAATCTGTCACTCAGCACCTAACAGTGTGTAGGGGCTGGGCCACAGATTTTCAACTTGAATGTTGATGTTGAAACTTGAAACTTGAATGCTAGCTAGTCAAGTACAAAAGAGTACCACCATGCTATGGTTTCCTCGCGATGTTTTACCTTAACGATTTATTCAAACCCGTTCTGTAGTTTTTGAGTGAAAGGGTAAGAAACATTTTTTCATTAAAATAAATTTTCACCATTATAATAGTAGTGATAATAATAGTATAATAGTAGTAATGACAAGTAAAACGAGATAGTGAGAAGTGAAATGAGATGAGAAGAATGCTGGCTCTGATGGACTCGTAGATTATTATTTTTATGAATTTGTACATTGTAGGTAGTTTTATTTTAAGATTTTAATTATAATAATATTAGTATTAATATAAGTATTTATTTAGTGTTATAATGTTAATCAAGACGAGAAGTGAGATGAGGTGAGAAAGTAATATAAGAGAAGATAAGATATGCAATTCCGCTCCTTTCCCGTATTTCTGCTTGCTTGACTTGACCGACATCATTTGCTTTTTCTACTTTAATTAGCGTTTTTATACAAACTCGTGGGTTGCGAGTATACATAAAAAAAAAAAAACATTTTTCCCGCATTCGGTTGTGACTTGACACACGGCATATTCCGAGATCTCGCGGAGTCCCGCATCAAAACACAATCGCGCCCTCTCCTCGGATTAAGATGCTTCATCACTATTGATTGTGCACTAAGAATTGAATGCGCCATTGTTTATCCCTCCGCTGTATTACTTATAAGCTTGCCCGCTCTCGCTGCCCTATTGGCAGGTAAGTTATAAGCAATACTTGTGTTGAGATATCTTGGGAATATTGTTGAGTCATTTTTTTCTTGGTATATACCTATATGGAGCAGATGCATGTAGGGAGAAAGTGTTAGCTGAGAAAATGTACTCAAAGCGTTGGTCTTTAAAAGGGAAGTATGGATAAGATGTCGTGGATCGACGCTAGGCTCGATTAGTGAGTAAAAGAGACAAATGGCACACTTATACAATATGCATTTATGTTTGTTTTTGGGCATCACACATCATCAGCCATAGGACGTCCACTGCTGGACATAGGCCTCCTCCCGGGGGGGTTTTGCCAATACTCGCCACGCTTGGCAGGCGGGTTGGCGAGCGCAGTTAGGTGTGATTGTTCAAGGAAGACGCTGCTGCCCATCTTCCGCATTACATCCCTTAGCCGACTCTTACGGCAACCACGGGTAGAGAGGGTGGGGTACAATTCTTACGCCGGCACCACCACGGCGGCATTTTTTGGGCATCGCACTTTGTGTATTTTGAATTTAAATATTTCATGAAAGATCAAGTAAAGTAAGTTGAATAACGTATGCCATTGTTTATATATTTACTTCGATGAATGGTACTATATTATCACACAGGTAAGCAGTATGGCTATACAGCTTTAGCCTGCCCGATGAGGCAAATTAAATAATTAAAAAAAAAAGTGGTTGTGGAGTGTGGAGTGGTTCTATCAACTTTTGGAAACAACACATAATGACATATAACACATTATGTCACTTTTCTACTATCGTGCACGTAATTTGGTGCTAAATGAATAAAACACTAAAATTTTTATACATAAATACAGATTTTTGTTTTACTTACGTGGGTTAGTAAATGTTACGTGGGTATTAATTATATTGGTAGGTACTATATGAGCCTCTTATAAAATTGCAATATTATAAACAATCAGCCACCCAAGTCTACTCACTGGGTAGGTTCTGACTTACAATAGTTCAAGGAATGCTCTAAAGCAGTGTTACAGTTTAGTGTATTAATTAATACTTACTCCTTAACCTTATGTTGCGAAAGTCCCTTTTTATGTCTTCAATGACTGGACAACAAACTGAGATTCTTGATCGTTGATTGTTTACCTAGTTAAACATAATTAATTTTTTATAGTTTTAGGATCATCATCATATTATTTTTAGTTCGTAATCACCCACTGGTAAGCATAGGCCTCTCTTGTTCTCTCTTGTCCAGGTTCGACCCGCAACCTTTACGATGTCGTCGCCACAACGAGCTGGTGGGCGGCCGCCGCTTCATTTCCCGGTTCATGGTCACCAACTCGTCAACGTTTTAGTCTACCTGCCATCACTCTGCATGGCAACATGTCCTGACCAACTCCATTTCAGTTCGTGAGTACCATAAGTCATGGTGGTCAGTTCACATTGATTGTACCTAAGGCGATTCTTCAGGCACTGTTGAACGACAACGGATTTCAGGATTAGGACTTTAATGTAAGTTCATTTATTGTTCACATAAAATTATGTATATCGTAATCTCTAAGATATTTCACGAGTTAAAGCCGAACCTCAATCAGAACTCCCCGCCAACATTAATTAGGTAACTTTTGAAACGTCTATTCATCGAACAATACCGAAAATAGTTGGAAATACCGATAACTCGGCTGTAACGAGAATTTAGTGCCTTATTGTTATAGAAATGTGGATAAAGAGATGCTACTAGAATTATAAGAAACAGAATTTGAGATATTTTGGGGATTAATTTAAGACTTAGCAGCCTTCCCAAAAGAATTCGAGACAGATTTTTACCACAGAGGTGATATTCTATAGAGAAGTGCAAAGATTCAGTTTCTGAGTCAACTGTGTATAGCAGTCAGTACATTATTGTATGCAACATAGTTATAGGCGCAATTTGAGTGCGGCACTGCGGTAAGCATGTATTACTATCGTTTACTGCCGAATTTCTTCGGCAGTTGTTTGTAAAAATACTTAAATGGATCATATAAAATTCATCTCAGACCTTATTTATATGTGTAGTTATTAAAGTGGTTAGAGCTAACAGTTCACACGCCGAAAGGTGTGGGTTTAATCACACCAGCGACAAACTTGAGCTGACGGTGAAGGAAAACATAGTAAGGCAACTATAGCATGGTGTTAGGGTATCTACTTAACAATACTTGGCTGGCTAGCTACCACTCTCAAGTTAAAAATCTGCCGCCAAGCACCTAACAGTGTGTTCCGGCAGCACCACTTCAGAGGTAGTTCCGTTCCAGGCTAAGCGTGTTTACCATTTTCGACCACACAGTCACTTAACATCATACAAGCTGTGGTCGAACACGTAGCTATAAAAAAAATAGTATATCTGGTGACATATATAAAAACTTAAGAAAAACATAATGAAAAGAAAGATCCACAAAAAAATGCCTTGCTGAGTTTCTTGCCAGAGTCTTCTCAGTTAAAGTGTAATTACGAGCCGGTGGTAGATTCAAACATGTAATTTAAAGTTCATACCAGGCCTTACCAGGGCCTAAACTGAATAAATGACTTTTTGATTTTGATAATAAAAAAACATATAATCCTTGTAGTCATACAATTGTGCATTGTAAGCAGATTCTTGACCACAGATTTTGCAATATAGTTAGTAGATATTTGCAACGGTCGATACATTTTCTTAGAACTAATTACTGCCATCGTTGTAGTAATTGTATTAGGACAGACGTTTCTGCGAGATCCGCAATCCAAGCGATATAGCGTGGAAGAGTAAATAGCCTTTATTGTCAATAATCAGACTAGGTGGCCAAGCCACATGGCTTTGTATTATGCACGATTTCCGAATACTTGAGGTTAAATTTCTTCTCAAACATGCAAATTTAACGATTTTCAATTATTTTTTTCTAATCTAAAAATATTTCTAAAAAGGTTTATTCAAAAAGTCTTTTGTACCAATTAGTTTTCCTCTCACGAAACCTGAGTCATCGTGAATATTCTTCGTAACCATTTTCAGCTTGAAAAAGCCCAGCTTACCCGATTTTATTCCGATGCCTAAATAAATTTTACCAATTTTTCGATCGTTAGAGATGTGATTAAAAATGAACGTTCAGGCCGTACATATCGGATTCCCAATTAACGGTACTTAAAGTATAACGATACCCAAAACGGTATAACCGATAACCGGTACCAAGGGAATGACATTAATTCTCATAATGACCGATTTGATCCCGAAGCTACGGATCGCGTTTCTAATCGTTCCCATTATCTAATTATTGGTTTGCCAGACCTCGAACATAAAAGAAGAAATGGAAACCAAAGAAGAATCGTCTCAAAAATTTCGTGTCTAATATTTGTATTAAGTTATTTCATACTATGTAGATGACAATGGACTTTGGAATGATGTCCAAAAAATAGAAAATGGCTGCAATATGTACAAGAAAAGAGTTTACTTTCGGCGACACTGAGCTTTACATGATGATGATGATGAAAACACTATTATATTATATTTGTTTTTACCCGACTGTACAAGAAGAATAATTATTGAATAAAACAAAAACATGACTGCGTTAAAATTATAGAACAATACCACCGCCACATTGATTTTAAAAAAAAAGGTCACTCGAGATGATGTAAGGATTCCAACGTACAAAATCTGGTTAGGAATTTAAGATCATAGTAGAATAAAGAAACACACACACATACATACAGACGATCATACACATAAATAGATATTTTGTTTATAATAAATAGGTTTACATTTGACCTGCTTGCCTGATGTTAAGCAGGATGTTGTCTAAGATGAAGCTCGGTTACCTAGAAAAATCCTGATTACTCTGTTACCTGTTTACATGCATACATACACACAAACATACATACATACATACATACGTACTTATACACAAACGTAAACAAGTTCAAATGTACACACATGCTAACATAATACATACATACATAGTACCAAATTTAAAAAGTACACCAAATTTCAAACATTTATAAATTGCAGTGAGTTAAGTAGAAATGTAGTTTTACAATCGACTATTTCTCGTTTTTGTGTCGTGGTGGTGCCGGCGTAAGTACCCCACCCTCTCTACCCGTGGTTGCCGTAAGAGTCGGCTAAGGGATGTAATCTGGAAGATGGGCGGCAGCGTCTTCCTTGAACAATCATACCTAACTGCGCTCGCCAACCCGCCTGCCAAGCGAGTAGACGTCCTATGGCTGATGATGTGTGTGTGTGTGTATATCTCGTTTGTGTGTAAAAATCCGCGGCGTCATAATAACCGTTTCTGTTTAATTCCGCTTTCCACATTTAAGTACAAAATATACAGTTCCAATCAAGAGAGTCCAACGTTCGTTAGCGACCAACCGCAGCGGAAATTAAAATCCTCTTTGGAATAAAAACATATTTTAATTGCCAAAAGCCTGATATCGAATAAAACAGTATTCCGATGCAAACGAAGATTCAAGCCGCGATACAACAGATAAGCAAGTAATATTACGAAAATATGGAAAGTCGAACAGCACAAATCAGATTAGGTCAGCTTAACTTTTTTTATTTTGTAATTGTAAGAACGTTTGTGATATTTATTACAACATTTGATTATGAGAAACCGTGAACAATATAAAATGTGCCTACCTATCAAGACTCTATTTTTTTATGAAGAATATGCTTGCGTTTGGCCGCCATCTCGCCTGATGATAGCGAAGATGCGGTCTACGATGGAGCACGCTTACGCTATTTACTCTTAGTTTGAAAAAAATGCAGATTTACTTGGTGGTAGATCTCCTTAGTCTTCGTCTTGGTAGGTACCACCGCAGTATCAGATATTCTGCCACCCAGCAGTAGTGTGTAAACATTACTGTGTTTCTGTTTGAAGGGCACGGCTGTTAGCGAAATTCAGTAATTTCGTTAACTGTTGAGACTAACAAGACTATCATGCAACTATAGTATATTGGTCACATTTCTGACATTGGCGGCCGATTTGATAGTAGAACCGGGTTCTTATTCTCGAGCAGACAAATAAACAAGTTTAATTAAGGAAATTAAAAATACGAATGCTAAGAAACATTTAAAAAAAAAGGCAGTGATATAGGATGATGTAAGGATTTCAACGATACCCTATACAACTAAATCTGTTCCGGTATTTACAAGTTTACATACATACATACATTAATACATACATACACTCGCACATACATACACACGCGCATACATACATACATACATATATGCATACATACATGCATACATTCATACATACACACAAACATACATGCACACACACCCACACACACACACGCACACACACACGCACTCACACACACACACCCACGCACACATGCATATATACATAAGCACTGAAAACATTACACTCTTTTTTGGGCAGTGATGTAAAAATATAACAGACAAAACGATTGTAGCGTTGCTTATAGGTAAAACCTCTGGCCCATTGCTGGTGCTGGATAATACCGGAACCGCCTGCCAAATCTGGAAGCACCTCGCGCGCGGCTTCCGATATTATTTGGCGAATTTCCAAAATAATTACTTACGTAAACCAGTCGTCCACTAGTGAGCCAGGAGCTATGAAGGAGCTGAGCACAGTTGAAACTTATATTAAAATTTGATTCACTAATAACCATGAAAAATGCATATATTTTATTGCGTTACATTATAATTAAAACATTGAAAAAAACATATATCAAATTCAGGTAAAATACAAAATATCACATAAAATTACATACACATTCATAAAGTTGTCACCCAGGCACTCACGCTATGCACCATAATTATGTTGATTATAAAAATAAAATCAATTTGTAATTTGAGCGGAATTTGATTTTTACTAGAGAAGTTTTTTAAATTGGAAATGAAAACAAGCTCATTGTTACTGGTTAGGCAAACTCTTGAAAGTGCATATTTGTCAAACTGAAGTTAAAAAAAAAATAAAAAAAATTGTGATGTTGCTACGTACATATTCATCACTAGCAACTCAATTTACGACCACATATACCCACTTTTATCAGATAATTTTAACAAAAAATATCTTGTATAACCACTACTAAACTATATGCCTATGGCACAATACAAATAAAAAACAAAAATATTTTATTGGTAACACCAAAATTAGTGTTTTTTTTTACCATTCATATTTAAATAACATTAAAAATGCCAAAATCATAATATTTGTCGATAAAATGAAATGTCAATAAAAATATAATTATTTATTCATCATCATCATCATCAGCCGTAGGACGTTCACTGCTGGACATAGGCCTCCCCTATTGATTTCCATAAAGACCGGTTGGAAGCGGCTCGCATCCAGCGCGTTCCTGCGGTCTTTATTAGGTTGTCTGTCCACCTTGTGGGTGGACGCCCTACACTGCGCTTGCCGGTCCGTGGTCTCCACTCCAGAACTTTGCAGACCCATCGGCCATCAGTTCTGCGTGCTTTGTGCCCTGCCCACTGCCACTTCAACTTGCTAATCTGCTGGGCTATGTCGGCTACTTTAGTTCGTTTACGGATCTCCTCATTTCTGATTCGATCTCGTAGGGAAACTCCGAGCATAGCCCTCTCCATAGCTAATTATTTATTAGTAAATTAATAATCTCTTATTTTTTAATAAACGTCAAAGTCATAAAACAATTTCTCCTTAAATTACTTCTAAAGTACTTTATGAAAGGTGCATCCTGAATGGAAGTGAGAATTGAATTTCCATATGAATTCAATGGACCCGAATTATGTTAAATTATATCGCATATCAATTTATCTCAATTATTTTGCTTTAGACACTCATTACCATTAGCCATAAATTTATCTGGCAGTGATCTACGGGGTACGGTTTAGATTGATAAGTTCCACAAAATACCGCCTCCAAATCAGTTTGAAAAATCTTCTTCATATCTCTGGAGTAGCAACAAGCTCCCAATACAGGCGTTGTATCAAATATTCATTATCTCGGTGGAGGGTGCTTCGGTACGGACTCGCTATCCGAGCTAACTACCCGCGGACAGATAAATACGTATGCATTTATGCAGCATTACTTAATTGGCTCTGCTATGGTAGATCAGTGGGAAGAAGATCCGCTTCACAATCGTGAGATTGTAAATTGGAGTACTAATGTACCTAAGGATAACAATTAAACTCGGGTTTTTCATAAAGGAAAACCTCACGAAGAAACCTGCCGAACGCGATTACACGTCATTGTAGAGAATGACCAGTTGATAAAACATTGGTCGCATTGAGAACTTCCACTTTATAAAATCGGTTAAAAATACTTTAGTGCGTCGTGTAGAGACAAAGTGGTTTTGAATATAAATTCTGATTTAAAATGATAATATAAAACAAGCTCCATTGTGACTAAATTATGACCAAA
This sequence comes from Biston stratarius, assembly GCA_950106695.1. Taxonomy (NCBI): domain Eukaryota; kingdom Metazoa; phylum Arthropoda; class Insecta; order Lepidoptera; family Geometridae; genus Biston; species Biston stratarius. The sequence goes on from OX467116.1 coordinate 11,564,012, forward strand.
TTAAGTTTAATTGTACTTTTTATAATAATTTCAAACTAGCATGTAGAGCACGTAGTCTCAGCAAAAAGCAACACAAAAAATTAATCAAGGCAAAAATTTAATCTTACCTTCTCACTGAATTAATTAAGTTGATGTCAGGAACATTAGGGAATGTAGTTTAATCTTATTTTAATCTAAATGTCTTGGCGTTCAAAGGTTAGTTTCTAAGATATTTTGAAATTGCAATTACAGTCTTAACTTAAGGCAAATAGTTGTAATATTGAAATTCTGATGAATATCAGATTAATATTTTATATATTGAATTGAGCTACGAGTTAGGCTAAATACCTCGCCATTTGGTAACCTAGGGACCTTAGTTACGTTAAACGAATTGTAAAACGTACAAAATCGTTTTAGAAAAACTTGGAAGAAAATCATCTTACTTAATATATTAATTATATAAATGTGAAAGTTTGTATGTTTGTTACTCAAACACGCAAAAACGACTGAATGGATTTGGAAACTTTTTATATCAGAAAAATGTAGGATAATACTATTAATACCAATTATAAATATGGAATATTATTCTTGAATAATATTCCAGTAGCTGGATGACCGAGCTTAGCTCGGGTTTTTTTTGGTTTTCTAAAAATGAAACCTAGCCAGATCGATTTATCGCCCCCGAAACCCCCTGCATACTAAATTTCATGAAAATCGTTGGAGCCGTTTCCGAGATTCAGATTATATAAATATACATATATACAAGAAGGTATTAAATATAAATATTGAAATGTCACACAGCACCATTTAACCCTAAACTAAGCAAAGCTTGTACTATGGGAATCAGCTGATAGAATACTCACTTCCTTTTTTTTTTGTAAATACGTTCTTGTGATAATACATACAAAATACAGCTAATAGGTAAACAGATTTTTTTAGTCTGTTACGTTACAAGACACAGGGATTAAAATGACGTCATTAAAAATAAAAGACAAGCTAAATTTAAACAAGGCACTGCGACATTTTGCTAATTCTGAAACTCAAAACATCAGATTATATTCATGAAATTGCATTCGTCTAAAGAAGTTACTTCTTTACTACCAATTAAGGAGCGACGGGAAGTGTCGGACACTTGGAAACCAATTTAAAGTGTCGAGGTGTCGCGAGTGTCGGCGAATCCTCCTGTCATACTTGAGCAAGATAAATTGTACACTATATTACGTACTGTACCTACATTATGCATTGTTCTCTGGTCATTTTGACAAGGTAAACACAAAACGTAGGTTTTGTGGAAATTCAGGTCATTGCCAAATTAAGCTGGCCCAATTCCTATATTTTTTTAAATTATTTATATTAGTATTTATAATCATCTCTTTTGAATGAGGTTGCGTCACATTATTTAGTTGACAGCCCTCTTGGCTCATTCGTAGTATATCTGCTTTAAGAACTGGGCTTAGGGTCGATTCCCACCCAGGGCAAACATTTTGTGGTAAAAACAAATGTTTAATATGTGTTCTGTATATATAATAAGTATTTATTTACAAAAAAGTATTTAAATATAATTATCTATCAGTTATCTGAGTTCTATTATATAAGTTTTGCCCAGTTTGGAGTCAGATGGCGCTGTGTGTAATGTCCTACGATATTTATTTAGTATTACCGTAGTATTAAATATTCTGCCGCCAAGTAGCAGTTTTTCACACATTATAAAGTCTTAGTGTACACTATTTGATAACGGCTCATAAAGTAGTTTTTTACGATAGTTCCCTATTGCAATATCTCATCATTAAACTTTTACTAATAAAACCACTCAACCCCAGAGTTTTCAAGTAAAGCCTGGATCAGAATGCATCAAAGAACACTGAAACTCGCCCCAAGAACAAAGTTACAGCAAACTTAGACTAAGCGCAGGTGCTAATTACGAGCCAGCTACCACACTTACTTGACCCGCCTCTCCCCTCAGACCTGAGATAATTCTATTAGAAACAGGGGGGTAGTACTCCTTATTGGAGTTCACTGTTCGCTGGTTCTAGTACCTAGCAATCGTTATCGGACCGGTATAAATTACTAGTATTAGCAGTATTAGCAGCGTGATTATTAGTGGATGTTGTTTGACACAGCCGATTCTGGCGCTAATTGAAGTGGTACCCACCCACTCCGTGGTGTTATGAGCTTAGCCGTAATTTACTATAAATCCACTGGTTTATAGGATCACGCGTCGAATCGTGAACTAGAGATTGTACTATTGCAAGCCTGAGACTGTTTTAAGGAGCATATACACCGAAGCTATCGACCCGCCGACACAACCCGGCGGGTTTATATCTTTTTAGGTGTTATAAGACAATCATTGCGTGGGTTACCCGACAACTTGTAGCGACATGTCGCCGATATATACACGATTTGCGTACACGCTCGGTAGTCCAGCGATATTTGAGCTATAGTGACGTTCTAGTGTTTTTCTTGCAATATGAAGTAGGATGATGAAAACACAAGTTGATAAATCTTTAAAATAAAAGATACAACGAGTTTTTGGCGGCAACGCGAAATATATGTTGCGCCGTATTATATTATATTAAAAAACTGGTGTTTTTTTAAGTTTGTTTATGTTTATAAAAAAAAATGTGTTTTTATCATAACATTTGCCAAATTATGAGCGCGAGTGTGGGGAGGTGTGGGGGCTGGGGGAACATGAATTTTTGTCTTGCTTCCTCAACTCCATTAGGGCTTGTAGTAATGTCGCCACTACTTTACCAGAGCATGACCAGATTTGACCTTGATGACTATATTTGTGTGACTTTGACTGTGACGTAGACTTATTTTACTTAGTTTATATTATAGTAAAATATTTGAAATTATATTGAAATACTAGACATTAGCAAACCTACAAATTTTGACGCTAAAAACAAGAAGAAAAAGGATACATCATACGGTGTTTATCTACGCGCGGCAATCACTGTTAACAAAACAAGTTGCTGTTTCGTGCCGCTGACAATGTTTTCCAACTTGTAACAAGATGAGAAACCGCCGATCAACCCGTCTACAAAAAAAACTGTCGTCGGGTGCAGGCTTTGATGTGTAGACACCTATAAACTCTTGTTTACAAAAACAAGAGTAGTTTTCTTACTATCTGAAAGAGAGGTGGTGCAAAAAAGAAAATAGCATAATAAATTGCACATTGTTTATTAATTTTGATTTGCATATCAATTTGCGGGTATTTAAATATCGTTTTTAATGGTACCAAATCAGTGGTGAATATAACTAACTTTGCTGCCGCAGCGGCCTAATATTTGTCTTGGGCTCTGATACTAAAACCTCCCATCTTGAACTAGTCTATGTCCAGCTCATTTACCTGTACTAGGGACGGCCGACAGGCCTTTTGCCTTTAGGTAGTCCAAAATACGCTCTTTTAACGGCGCGATCTTCCTTCGTCAGGCTTAGCGCATCGCTGCTTTGTAATGTTTACACACTACTGCTTGGCGACAGTTTATCTTGTCTCTAGCAGCCAAGATCTCGTCTTGGTTTACAAAAAAACACGTGGTAAAACGTGCGTCTCGCATGGAAGCGGGATTATGTACTACAAAGCACTATAAAAATATTTAAATCCATGAACTCTTTAAAACTCGTTTTAATAAAATTGTGTACCTCGGAAAGGCATAGCCGGAATTCAGGCTCGAAGTAATTTAACTTCTGACTAATTATTAATTACAGAGTATGACAAGAACGGACGATAATAATTTGTCAGTAACTTCTTTTAAGCAAGTTGTGTTTACCGAGGAGATAAGTTAAGATAGGGTTCTTGGCTTTTACAAGCTAAGTATTATTATAAATTTCCATGAAAAATTACTCATTACAATTTTATATTTACACACATGATATTTTTACCTTTAAATGTTTAAGGTATATATATTTAAGTGTATTTTCGCTTAAAAGTCGTTTTTGGTTGCAACAAGGTGAGGGTTTAATTTAAAATTTAACTAACTTGACGACAATTTTTAAATATCTATCCGAAATATTCCTTAATATCTAAAACTAAAATACAACCTAAACAAACAAACAAACAACAACAAATCAACAAATTGTCAGCCCTGTTGGCTCATTGGGAGTATGTCTGCCTGAGCTGTAGGGCGTGGGTTCGATTCCTGCCACGGACAAATGTTTGTTTGGTATAAACAAATGTTTGTTCTGTGTCTGGGTGTTCTGTATGTATTATAAGTATGTATTTACAACAAAAAAAAGCATTTATGTATTCTATCAGTTATTTGACTTCCATCACACAAGCTTTGCTTAGTTTGGGGTCAGATGGCGCAGTGTGTAATGTGTCCTACAATATTAAAAAAAAACATTAACTTAAAATCTAAATAAACTAAAAATATCAACAGGTTTACTTTATACCCTATTCTCGCTGCAGTAACCACTTGCCCAACACATTTAACTTTAGTTTTTGTCTTTATTATAGAAAAATTTTAGAAATGTCTAACTAAAGTGCCAATATTGCTTCAAAATTATCGCATGATACGGCTTATCATAAATAAAGCATATTATTCTGAATGCCATCAATTGAAAGTGATCCGAACTGATAATTCCCATACAAAATTACAATTTAAATTTTTTGCGTTTTACCTAATTTTCTGATTTTTCCAGACTACCTTAGAAAAAATCGTTCCATACAAAAATATTAAATATAGAAAAAAAAATACATTCAGATTGCTCAATGTTAAGCGCCGGTTCAATCACCGAAAGGCGTGGGTTCAAACCCCAACAATGAGCGTGAGCTGCTGGTAATGAAAAACATTGCGAAGAAACGATAGCACGGTGAGAGGTTACTTTCTAATAATTGGCTAGCTAGTTACCACTTTCAACTTAAAATTCTACCGTCAAGCACTTAACGGTGTGCGTAATATAAAGTCTAGTTTGTCTTACAAACCACGCCACAATTTACTTCAGTAGTCCTTTATCACTAGTGACGTCATCCCGTGTCTCAGAGAACCACCTGCCGAAGTGAACTGAGGTTTAATAACGCAACTTCAGAAATTAAATTTATTTCTCGTAACAACTTGTTAATTGTCATCGGTAGGTGCAGGTGTTGCGGCTAAAGTTAGAAACTGTAGCCACCTTTCACCTGCCCTTTTATAAACTCTATCTATCAGAGACAAAGCCTATTTTAGCTTGACTACGGGCTACGGTGGGTAATTATAAGTTTTCGCACGTAATGCCTACAACCGTCGCTCGCTGTCAAAGTCTAACGGTTTTGAAATGAATTTTCTAAACTTCACCAGACTACAACATATTTTTTTCGGTTTGAGGTTGCTTATAACCTTAATGTACGAAATTTACAATAATAATATTCTTGTTTTTTGATGTTAAGTGATGGTATGTTGTAGATGATGGTTAACCTTATCTGGTATGGGAACTGTCTTTTACTTGGTGGTAGATCACCTTAGCAGGAGCTTGTCTACGTAAGTACCACCGCAGTACCAAAATATTCTGCCGCCAAGCAGTAGTGTGTTTCGGTTTGAAGGGTACTGCAGTTAGCGATATTACTGGGCTGTTGAGACTAACCATCTAATGTCTCAAAGTAATGAGCGCCAAATCAACGATGCCCTGGGCTTTGTTTTGTTACATTAAAGTTTTGTGTATCGCTGGAATAGTCATGTACAGGACAGGCTTTATCTGTTACTATCAGGAGAGCGTTTATCTCATTTTTGACTTTTATCAATAAAAAGCCCGAATAAAATACTAAAATAATGTCCCATAACCCATCAGTAAAGTTAATGTCACAGCAAAAAAGGTGAACTTTGACAAAGACAGTGCCAAAGCATTCCCTATCAGTCCACTTGTCCGCTGTAGGAAGCAACCCACCGTCCGAGAAGCGGGTTCGAGTATTTTCGCCGTCAGGTAATCGGTCGAGTCAATTTCACGCTGTGGCGGATGGCAAAGAAGTGACGTATCTATACTAGGTGTGTGAAATTTTTGATAAACTACTGGTGAAACAAACAGTATCGTAGGTTAAGTATAGTTGCGTTGAAAGAAACATTAATCGTAACGATGTAAATAGGTAGAAAATTACTAAAAAAACACTTTCCAAATGTCTTCAAAATTCGTCTAGCAGTTTCAACGAGAAGAAATATCAAATATATTATATTCCTACATAGACATAAAAATAGTCTTTCGCCTTTTTAACCTTAGTGTTTGTTACGATGATAGCTCAGTGGTTAGCGTGGTGTGTTCACACGCCGAATGGCGTAGGTTCAAACTCCAATAATGAGCTTGAGTTGCTGGTGAAGGAAAACATCGTGATAAATAGCGTGGTGGTAAAGTGCTTTTTAATGATCGATTGGCTAGCTACCCTCAAGTTGAAAATCTGTTGCCAAGAACCTAAAACCCCTTAGTAAAAAAACATTCTGTTCAGCCTCACTTAAGAGTCAGTTCCATTTCAGGCTAGGTGTGTTTACCATCTTTGACCACACCGTCATTTAACATCAGATGATCAGATGAGATGGTCGAACACTTAGCCTGTCAACCAGAAACAATTGTGATAATGATAAGACTGCTAAATTTGGAAATCTTAAATCCCAGGAGAACTTAGAATATAGTGCATGCTTTGTCAATGGAGTAGATTATTTGGTGTTAGAAAAAAAAACGAAATTTGTGTAAATCCTACTAATATTATTAAGTTTATGAGGATGGATGGCTGGATGGATGTTTGTTACTCTTTCACGAAAAAAATACTGAAGGGATTTGCATGAAATTTGGCACACACGTAGTTCATGACATGGATTAACACATAACATATAACAAGCTGTCTGTATTTATTTAATTTACATTGTTATTTTTTTATTGTAATTTAATTTACTATTTTTTGTTGTATGACTATGGCTATGGCTACGACTACGACTACGACTACGACTATATCTGGAGAAAAAATACAATGGCGTTTCCAAGTCCACCAATATGCGCCCGGTCAGCGTAGTGGTGTATGGCACAGTTAAAGTTTACCTTACCCTTAAAGTTTATGATTTAGGTTTAGCAAACAGTGAGATATTAAAACACAGACGGAGCTTCTTAGCATTTAATGCTAACACCGTTCCGACGTCGGGTCCATCACGTTTCAGGGACGGTAACCCGTACTGCGGCCAAGTGTAGATCTTTTACTTACGTACTGAACCATAGGTAGTCTTTGAATTCCTAAGTAGCGCTCCAGTAGATATTTTCTAGCAACTTTCAGGAAAGTTCCGCTCGACCGTACTAAATATGATATCCTTTGTCTTTGCCTTTGAGCTGCATGCAATAGGGTTTGAAAATATAAATTGCTCCGACTACCGATAGAAATTACTTTTAAATTTTGTTCCGAAAGTATTCTACTAATATTATAAATGTCAAAAGTTTGTATGTTTGGACTTGTTTGGTAGAGATAAAACTTGATTTGGTATTTGGTTTGGATTTGGTAGCTTATAGATGCGTCTAATGGAACATTATTCAGGGATAAAGGATATCCTTTATCTAATAAAATAAAATAGCGCAAATTTCATGACTATTGCTTATTTGTTAGTTATGTAGTGTATACGTATGTTTCCTTTCTTTCTGAACCTAAAACTAAAGTTAACGCGGACAAACTTACGCTCGGACGTAAGCTACTAAAGACTATTTCTGTCATACGGTTTATATTTTTAAACTAGGGAATAATTTTGTTATATCTACATATAAGACTATAAATTAATATAAAATTGCTTTGCAATTGGTAAAATAAAACGATTTGTTTTACTTAATTATTTATTTTTTTACCTTACATAACCGAAATCTGAAGATAGGGTACTAAAGCGAATCTATTTTTGTGCAAGAGAAGCCTTTACCCAGCAATGAGATAAAATAGGTCCTATGTTATCACTTACAGCTTCTACAACCAATTCTAATACTTAAATGAGATTTAGACAGTTTTATTTAAAAAAATACGACAACTTCGGAATTCCTGTGTGTGTTGTCCGTGTACGAGTACATAGCTCTTAAATAGCTGGGGACTAAAAAACCGCAACGAGTTTGTATCCTCTACTATAAGAATCTGATAAATAAGAATCTTGTTCGTGAATCGGAATCAGCGGAAAAATGAAATCACTCAAAAAGTAACTAAATAATGACATACGGAAAATTATTTACTATCGTTTACGTATAACAAATGTAAAAATATAATTGGGTAAACATTTACCGACAATCTTACATATTTTTCTAGTCGTGCAATCTGTTTTAGTAAAAAATCATGCAACTATTTCCTTCAAAAATTAAACACTTTCCTGCAATAACCTAACCAGTCTTTTCTATAACCAAGTGGACATTGATTGGGAATCGCCAGAATCAACTTCGAAACGTTTTTGACACAATTTCCATTTTCATTTTTCACGAATCCTTCTGCACATTTCACTACACTTTCTTCTAAATCAGGATCTATATTTCCTTGGGTACCGGTGTCTGCACTAGCTTTTATGTCAGGAACAGGAATTTGTACTTCTGGTTTAGGAGTTTCATTCATGGGATCTTTGTTTTCCTTTGAGTGAGTGATTTCTTTACCAGGATTTTCAGTGGGTTCTTCAAGAGTGATCTTTCCATGGTACTTCGGTTCCACAAGTTCCACTTCACTTTTAGGTCCTTTAGAATATGTTACTTCAGCAGGTTTGATTAATTCTTCTGGGTCCATTTTCGGGATCACAGCTTCAGTACTTCCTGAATCTAACGAAGTTACATGGACAAATTCATCATTTGTTGTTTTACGTTTCCCAACAAAAGCGTCGTATATAAATTTTTTGTACACAACGAAAACTTTACTGAAAAAATCCGTCAAAACTGTCCTTTCTTTTGAGACGGGCGCGTCGTCTTTTATCACGTCTTCTTTGTCTTGGCTCGTGAATGAAAATATCCTTATTTTGTTCACTAATACGTCAGCCAAGACTTCGTTCCACGTCGCGGGTTTTGGTTCTTGGAAATTTTGTAATTTGCGTAAGAGGATCCTTTGTTGGGCATACTTGTCAGTCTTCGCGTCTTCAATGAGAGAGTCGGCCCCACCCATGAGCAGAATTGCTATTCCGAAAATGTATAAGATGTTCATTTTGTTGTTATTTTTTAAAGATTGCCGGTAGATAAGTTGGCCGTGCACTTACCGAGTACAGGCGACGACATAAATGGTTTGCCCGGATAAAAATAAATGTGACAGAGATACAAAATTAGTAAGTGTCCAAAAGTTAATCATCTGTTTCTGATAAACAGGTTCGCCACAGTATAATAATTATGTTGTAGTTGTTGCAATTACTGCCGCGCTCAAAAGAAGATTGTCCAAAATTTTGGGATTATAGCAGACTGTTCCTGGGCAGGCTTCAATGTTGCTGCTTCCGTCACCACCAGCTCCGGCATTGTGAGCAGGCTTAACTGTTTTGCGCAAGGCGCAATTTTAGCCGCTTCCGCAAGCTGTCTCTGTCTGTGGTAGGATTAAAATAGAAGTCTTTTCAGACTGATAACGAACTCATAGCTTGATTTCAATTAATACAATACATAATTGTTATAAAAACCACCATAATATTATGTTCAGCGACTTGAAAGTTATAGAGTAAATTTTCTTAGTTTCAACATCGTGTTTTCCAATCTGCATTTTGTATCTACAAAAATTAAGTTACACAAATTCTCTCTGTCAGTGCTTCCCTGTTTATTAGTACTCGAGAAAGTTCCATAGAAATTTAACAACAAAGTGCAAAGTTACGGGAACTTGTCTACATTGTTTCCACAGATTAAAGCGCTGCAAGCGCTTGAAATTATATTGCAAGTCCTTATGCTTGTGCTGGCGCACTAGATTATTCAAGAAAAGATAATAGTCAAATTTAGGTATTATGTCTATTTTTCTAAAAGTTATTGAAAGTGAACACTTTAATAATAAAGTTGTACCAATATGATATAATGTTACTGAATGTATAATATAACGAAGTGATGCCCAAAAATAATTTTGGGTACTACATGGTCATGAGCAAGTTATCTCGTAGTATTACTAAAGCGCTTTATTGCATGTTGTCGTAAAAATAAAATAAGAAAAGGTTTCACACTCGATTTTATGTACGTCACTTTAACTTACAAGATTTTTCATTACCAAGTTTTCATTTAAAACACATGTACACTTAGCCACAAAACTGCCTATTGCGAAAAGACGCTCTCCTGATGGTACGAGATAACGCATGTCCATGACCATTGCAACGATACACAGGACTTTGAGCAATAAAACAAAGTCCAAGTCATCGCTATTTTGGCGCTCATTACTTTAAGACTTTCGATGGTTACTCTCACCAGCACTGTAATTTGCTTTATTATGATAAAGTTTTGAAAAAAGTATGTATTAGTATTACCTTGAGATGTATGTATATATATACGTAAAGTGTATTAAAACAAAACTCGAAAACACAGCTATATAGTAATTTCTAAAATACTTTTCTTTTCGCTTGTACATCGCACTGTTATCTCTGATAAGGATAGCGTTAACCAAATATTGACATAATGACGGGAAAGCTGTGTAACGGATTGTTTTTAACTCTACCAAGTATCAACTCTATCTGAAGTGGCTGAAAATGAACCAAGGACAGCCTGTCTTGGTCAACGTTGGGCAACAAAATCGGAATCGCTCTTAAAGTACCTACTGTTTCAACTATTATGATTATTCACAATTTTAATGAGTCTGTGGTCGGAGTAGTCCACGCTAGCCATGTGTTGGTTGGCAGTAATACGCACATAATTTAAAAACTTAAATTTGACCTCATCATCATCAATTTCATCCACAGCCTTCTTTATCCATTGCTGGGCTCCCTAGTTTTACCATCTGCCTCGGTCCTGTGCCAATCTGATCCAGGTTCGACCCGCGACGGTAACATTAATTTGACCTCAGGACCTCCATATTTACGACGATAGACTTCTTCGGCTTCATGCCGTGACATCAAGTGATTATATTTAGATGTCGCATGAGATAAATAGTTTCAAACGAGAATCTAAACGGCATATTATCATTCTTATCAGCTCAGTAAATGAAGAATAAATAGTTTGTTTTTTTGTACAAAAAGGCTGTTACAAGTGCGCTAACAAAATAAAAACAATATTGGTTTTCTACGTCTCAGCATAATTAAGTACAGATTATATAAAAATAGAGGAGAAAAATGAGAAAAGAGGATTTACTTTAATACAGCAGTGAGATGTTTAAAAAAAACACTTTAATACTGAGTTGATGATATAATCTACGAATACCTAGACTGTTATTATTCGTAGGATATAATACAATAATATGTGACAGGCGAGGGTTATGCAGAACGTCAGTACTATATGCGCTTAGTATATATATAGGTATTATAATACTCAAAGTCACCGTCAAAGTATTTTATTGATAACTATATGTATAATTGTATAACAGGTCTTTGTAGCGATGATAGCTCAGTGGTTAGCGCGGTCGGTTCATATGCCAGAGGGCATCGGTTCAAAGCCAACAATAATGAATTTGAGCTGCCGGTGAAGGAAAACATCGTGAGGAAACCATAGTATGGTGGTAGGGTATTTTCTAGTACTCGGCTGTCTAGCTACCACCATTAAGTTAAAAATCTGCCACTAAGCACTTAACGGTATGCTCTGGCAGCCTTACTTGAGAGCCAGTTTCATTCCAGGCTAGGTGTTTGCCGTCTTTGACCACGTGACGTCACCCCGTGTCTCAGAGAACCACCTGCGGAAGTGAACTGAGTAAAAGGGTGGCATTTCTGACAATGGCCAGTTCCATTCCAGGTGTGTTTATCATCTTAGACTACACTGTCAGATAAAATCAGGTGAGCTGCAGTCAACACTTAATCAGTAAACAAAATAAAAAATGTTTTAATATACATATAAATAAACATTCCAACATTAAGTTTGTGACGCAAACAAGCGTCTCAAGTTCAACTAAAACTCGCATCGTTACCGTCCTTGTATCGCTCAATGGTTTTTCAAGTAACAAAGTTAACAAACCATTGCGAATCCGTTTTATCGTCCTTCCAATAAATAGCTGAAACAGCAAACACTTCCAGAGCCAATAACATTGGAAATGCAACAAACGATTGAATTTCTCCCCTTTTCATTCCTATTTGTGTTTACGCAGGGTTGTCGAGACTTAATTTGATTCAATTATTTAAATTTTATCTAATACTAGCTGTGTCCTACGGTTTCACCCGCCATCGGTTTCTAAGGGTCGTATAAGCCCAACCTCAAGAAATACAAAATCAAAATACGAAAATATTTTTTCAAAAACGCCTGCTAGCTCCTGAGTTTAGTGCGTTCAAACTTTTCTGCTTTACACATTGTAAACATTGTATTGTGTCTTTATTGACTAAAACAAATCGTCTATAATATTATTTATTTTAGCTAACACAAAAACTTCGACCTGGCAGAGTGTGTTGTGGAATAGTTAGGTGACAGAAATACCCTCGTTTATTTTGGTTAAAAACTAGTAATGCTGAAATTTACCATGTATAATTTTATATGTAAAAGTAATATTTCGGATAGATTTTTAGAATTGTCGTCAAGTTAGTTAAGTAATCAAAAAGACTTTGAAGCGGAAATACACTAAATATGTATCTCTCGAATGAACTTTCACAAAGTAACGCCTATATCAATTAATTATTCACTACTATATAAAGTTATAAAAGTAATAAGAGAAACGAGACCCTTCCTGATGGTAAAAGATGTGCGTGACCATTACAGCTACACACAGAACTTTGAGCAACAAAACAAAATCTAGGGCATCGCTGCTTCGGCGCTTATGATTTTGAGATATTATGATAAAGTATAACAAGAACGAAAGATTCATCTAAGTTTGTTTCCAGTTCGAGAAAGAGACATAGCAGCAAATAACAAATCATTTTTTTTATTGATATTTGTGTCAAAGAAATTGCCAGCCCTAGAAAGTTGCTGCTTGTATTTTTGTTGGACATGGTGTTTGGTAGCTTAATTGGTACCGTCGCTACTGCGTATTCCAAATCGTACTGGGAGTATGCCACAATACTCGTATTTTACGATTTTTTATTTACTGTCAGCGCTCTGCAATACGTTTGCTATCCTAAAAGGATCGCATAATTTAAGTACATCCAAATCCTTCCGTCGACCGCCACTTCCTAATTATAAAGTGAAGATGCGGTTATTAATAGACCACGCTTGCCTAGGAAAAACCGATTCACTCGCGACTTGAAGGCACCCAGATTGTATCTATCGGCGAACACCTACTCCGTCAGCAAACTCCATTCCAGTTTGGCAGTTAGTACGATGAAAATAGAATTGAACCGTTTGAGTTTTTGGAACATCAACCATGAAACGATGTCGCTTTTAAGTATTATTGGCTGTTTACGATTATAAGGACGCGTTTATATGACACGATTTTTACGCGCTGATACAAGGCGTTTGCGTGCTTCAGGACTAATGTCATTAATTTTTAACTAGGATAGTCAAAACAACAATAGAAGTACGTCTTAACTCATGTTCAAGTATCTTCGTACTGTCTGGAGTTGGTAGTACACCCGCGGGCGGTGTGATATGCAAACGTTGTTTGATTAACACGCGTCGTCAATGCGTCCTATGAATAAGAACGTTGTTGCCTAAGAAATAGAATTCACATTTGCCGTTAATGTACATGAGAGCGCACCAGCCGCATGTAAATATTCAAGTCTTATTCTTATTTTTTCAGCTGAACACTCTTGGCAGACTGGTCGTGGCTGTGGATGAACAGGGTTGCTTCCCGCCGTCATCGCGGGTTCCTAAGGCTGCTACACGTCGAGCGCTGTCTCTCCACTTTTGGCGACTTTCAGCATTGCGATCACATTGTATTGCGGTGGACTGCCTTTGCAACAAGGTCAATCCCAACGTATCGGAGACCGACCACGATGTCTCCTGACTTCTATGCGGCCTTGTACTACAAGTCTCTTGATCAAGTTTTCATTTATGGAGATATTCCCAAAGAACGTTAATGCGCGTCGTAATACTGAAGCTTTGTGGTAGTACCTAGAAGAAAACGAAGATCGCTTTCATTGGCGCTTATTACTTTTGATTGTGTTTTATTAGCTCGTTTTATAAAATAAAAAAACACATACTCGTAATTCTGTAGAGTAAACATGTTTGACCAACAGTTTTGCCTATTGAATAGTTTCTACGAGCCGAACGGTCCGTGAAATCGGGTCCGGATCCCATCGTTCCGGGCATGGACGGAAAGGGTTTTTAGATTTTTAAATGTGTACAATGGATTTATGGCAATGGCTATTGGCTTAAGGATATAAGCTAAACATCGTTTTTTTTTATAAACTTTACGCGAATAGTTTGAATCTGTTATTGTTTATCCTTATAGGTAATATAAAGCCATAATATGCTAGATAAATGTACAAATATTTTTTGTACAGTAGCAATGTTCAGGATTTAATTGAGCGTCACGTTCGTCTTATTAAACGTTTGCCATAATTTAAAAAAAGAAGCATGCGTTCTAAACTTTATATATTTTTTATTGTAAATGTAATGGGACGAATGAGACGCTCTCCTGATGGTAAGAGATAACACATATAAATGACCATTGCAGCGATACACAAAACTTTAGCAAAAAAAGTCCAGGGCATCGCTGCTTAGGCGCTCATTACTTTGAGAAAGAAAGAAAGAAGAAACATATATTAATTTCATCAAACATAACATTACAAAAACAACACTAGTGTGTTGTTACAAAAACATTAGACGCACATTGGACACTGAGACATATGGTAAATCGTAGTAACAAGAACAAGGTACAAAATGATTAAGTTCGGAAACACTCAATGATCATTAAGTCAAGAAGTAAATCCTAACACAAGCGATTTAAGATCAGTGCGAGCATAAAACTTTTACGAGATTTTCTAGTTTCTGAAATTCTTTGTCAAAGAATTTCCTCGGATGGCAGGTGTCCGTTAAATAACCGAAACTCCAGTAATTATCTTCCTGTCAGTAACTTCACTAACGACCTCCGACTACTATCGGCGGCGGTGACTGGCACAAGAACAGTTTTCACACTATGAGAAATAGTTGACACTGTTACTACCTTGACCATATGAGTTAAGAATCTGGTGCTAAAATCAGGTACTAAATTTTTTGTCATAGATAGGCATTAGATTAACTCCAGCGGAGAGATAATATCTACATTTGTAAAAGTAACTTTAATAACATAGAGTAAAATGACAAAACATAAGGTTTGTAGTCGAGACGAAACTTTTAAGCATTCAATGGCATCGTCATGCGTGTACAGTTACATCGCGTTGCAGGGACTGGAATTTGTGTGGAATTCGTCCAATAAAAACAATAAAACAATTAGATTCCATTTTCATTGTACGGACCGCTAAACAGTGAAATGCACTGCACGAGTGGGTGTTTATAAATATAATTTTAATGTAATAGTAATGAGACGAACAATACTTTCTCCTGATGGTAAGAGATAACGCATGTCCATGACCATTGCACGTCCGGGGTATTGCTGCTTTGGCGTTTATTATATCACATATGAACCCTGAAAACATAAGACAGCTATGTAAAAAAAGTGCAAATTATTATATATAATTTGCACTTTTTTTTACTACTACTATTGAGTTTATTACCTTTTTAGAGCAATGTTCCGTCAAAAACTAAGAAATATTTTACTTTAGCCTTTTCTTCGGACATTTCACCACGAAATAATATAATATTCAGTGTACGTTTGTAATTGGTGACAAGTGTTTATGAAGCTTGAACATTTCACTGGTATTTTTCATCTCGGACGCTGACTCCTGTCTAGAACTGTGATGTTAGCCAGCATCTGGCATGTAATTATAAGGCATAAGTTTTATTTAGCAGTTTTACTCACTCTTTGTGTGCAATTCTCAGAAACTTAGTAAAAGTTAACCTTGAATTATTTATTTGTGAAACGTCAAGTTCTGGCGTATTAAAGTATGACAACGAAAATTGCTAAATCAAATTACTCAAACGACTGGCCGACAAAATCAGCCAAAACGAATAATAATAATAATAATAATTTTATTCGACATAAAAAATAAAGTACAGATTTAGTTCCATAGGCTCCCGAACTAGTCAAAGACTGCGTGTCAGGATCCAGTGGCTTCTCTTAAAACAAGATACAAGAATGGACGGGTCCAAACCATTTAACGTGCCTTGTGTTAAAAAGTATCAAAAATCATGATTAATAAAATTATGTGAATCACATACTAATAATAATAAATAAAACGTGTCGTACACCCTACGGCTAGCGAACGACTGAGACGTATTGCGCACCGGCGCTCATTTTACAGTCTTCAAAAATGATGAACTCCTTTCCATCTCCGAGCCCATTAATTTTTTTTTTAATTAAAAAGATCAATTACTATACAGTAATAAATTGAATGTAAATAATTGTGTGATTAGTATTGTATGAATGAGTGTCACATACAAACTCTCACATTTATAAAATTAGCGTGGTGTTTATTTAATTCGTACATTAGAGATGGGTAATTTGTTAATTTTGAATAAAAACAAGACAAGTATCTACCATCTGTGCTTTCTCTACATCTCAAAGACACCAAATAATAACAAAATGAATGTTATATTTTGCGAACAAACTGTATTTTTCGGTAAGTTGTTTTTATTTTCTTTAGTTTAATGGACAAGTTATTCAAAGTTACATAGAATCTCTCGAGATTTATATTTAAAATTTATACGAAAAATTGTTATTGAAAATGCAATTCAAAATGTTCTGTTTCTACAATTTTTTTTTTTATAATCAAGTTTGTTCCATTTATCGTTTTTTAAAATCGCTTACAAAAAGTATATAATTTTTTTTTCTGCGTGTTCTCAGTGTTTTGACTTCGCGATTTCACGCGACTTCGTCCTTGTGGAATTTAACAAAATATCTCAAATGGCGTTTTCGATGAAAGCTTGACTTTTTCCGAGACTTCCAACAATTATCATCATATTTCAACCAATTTACACAAAATCTTGACAAATTATATACTAACTTAAACCTTCCTCAAGAATCACTACCTATTGGGGAAACTAGCATGATAATCCATTCAGTAGCTTTTAAGGTTTACCGCAGACAGACAGATAGACAGACCCGGCGGACGACTTTGTTTTATAATATGCAGTGATAGTGTATAATCTTATCGTCATCATCATTATCAACTATCTTCCATCTCTTGCCGCGTAGCGGTTTCCTCTTCACTGCATCAACTTTTTTAGTATTAAACCAGTAATGATGTCAAAAATGTATAAGTAGGGGGAAAATATAAATAGAAAATCCCATTTACATCTAAGGGATTCCTAATTTTTTACCGACTTCAAAAAAAGATTAGTACTCCAAACCAATTTTTTTATTGAAAATAATCTTGCAGATTCGCCCCATATAGATTTCTTGAAAATCGGTTCAGTACGGTGTTGGTTGATTTTTAAACTAAAAACGGTATCTAAAACTTAGCCGTGTTTGGACTTAGGGGCGTGGAGTCGGTTTTTATTTAAATTGTGAATTGATACTTGATTCCCCATACTTTTCATTAAGGTAAGTAATTCGAAACATCCGTCCAGTTTCCTTGGTAAAACTATAATTTTCTTCATTTCTGCTCCGTCCACTAACCGGTAATACCATGAAGTCACCAAGGGTTAATCTGACCAACGTAAAACAATTTTATGTTATTTACATACAGTAATTACATACTGAGCAGCAAAGACATACTGCCCCTCCTGGGAAATCATCTACGTCTGTCCCTCATATATGTAATCCTTGAATTTATGATCCACGGGACATGAAACGGCACAAAGACCCATGCAAACTAGTCACGTGACAAGATAACAAAATGGATGGCACTCTAGGTTTAAATTTAATAATATACATACATATTATACAAAGAACTTAATTTAACGAAAGTATAAATAATATTAATACAATAATTCTTATTAATTCGAGTACCCTCTTAGCTCATTTGATAGAATATTTGTTCGATTTCCACCAGAACATTTTTTTACGATACATTTTTGTTTTGGGTCTGTATTATAGGTATTTTATCAGAGTTATCTGATTCCCATAGTATAAGCTTTGTTTAGTTTGGGGCTAGATGAAGCTGTATGTAATGTTCTACGATATTTATTTATATAAAAACACAAAAATAACTTAAGGCGCCCGGAGAATATTGCTTAAAGCAATAAGACCACCGTTGTGCTTTTATGTAGTTTTTCTTTTGTCGTGAAAATAAAGTGTTACTGTATTGTATGGTAAAATAACCTGAAATATACATAGATAATTTACGTGGAGTTCGTGGACCGGCACGTACGTGGTACGTTGTGCCGGCCGCGCCGCCACTGTGCCCACTCCGACCTCTACATGCTGTATTGGTATGTACGTTTCAACATAATTTCTTTCAAGGAACACGAAGCCTAGCCTTCAGTTTTCTCTCGGTCGTTCTTCGCACCCGCAGAGAATATTCACCCCTGCGAAAATAAGAAAATAACCTGGAACCACCGCACGTGCCAGTGGTGAGAATCACATTAATACAATACAACTTTATTATACACCAAACATACATACATTATAATATACAAAACAATTATTTAATTAAATAATATATATTATATTATTATGAACTGTCATGGCGTTCTTTGACCACGTCCCGTGTTATTTATTCATCAAAGATGTAGTTATTACGTCGCGTAGAAGATGCGTCGAGAAATACAAATTCTATTTGTAGGACCTTTGAATATAAATAAGATGGATTTCAGAACTTATCTTTTCTCTAAGTCGGATGTACAGATTGAAAAAGGTAAAATAAGCATCGGATTCTCGTTTAGTGAAATCCATTGAAACTTAGTAGGAAATGTAGATTATATAACATTGCTTCCTTTAGTACTTTTATCTTTTGAATAATCGCTTTCGATTTCATCCTTCGGTTATGGTTACTAGAAGTTTATAGAGCCTATGTTTGCTCAGCTTTACCTAGTTCTGGAACCCATATTTTTAAACATAGGTAAATACTATTTAGTAGCGATGATAGCTCAGTGGTTAGTGCGGTCGGTTCGCTCGCCGATGGGCGTGGGTTTAAACTCCAATAATGAGTTTGAGCTACCGGTGTAGGAAAGCATCGTGAGGAAACCATAGCACGGTGGCAAGGTACTTTCTAGTACTCGGCTAGCTAGCTACCACTCTCAAGTAGAAAATCTGTCGCCAAGCATCTAACGGTGTGTTCTGGCAGTCTTATTTAAGAGCCAGTTCCATTCCAGGCTCAGTGTGTTTACCATATCCAACCACATCGTCACTTAATATCAGGTGAGCTGTGGTCAAACATAGCATGCATGACAAGTTTTTAATAAAAAGACGAGAGGAAAACTTCTTAGCATGCAATGGATTCACCGTGCGGGTCCATCGCGTTGTAGGAACAGGAACCCGTACAGTACCTAATGCTTGCGACTCAGGCTTCCGATTGAAATTTTATTCATATTGATATATTAAAAACCTATCTGAGCAAAACCCTATAATGTTATTTTACTACAACTTTAATACCTTCACGGGTAGTTTTAATTTATGCAATCTATTTTATGCCTAAGCTACAGAACTTATAGTAGTTTTATACGTCGTTAACTTCCGTCAAAAGATACTAAAGAAAAGCTATTAAAAGCTGATACCGGTTAAGTGAAACTAGTACAAGTTTTGACGAGCCCTAAAATATTCTGCTGTATTCCGCAGCAATAAAACTTGCAGAAATAAGTTGCTTTACGATCTTAGTTAAACTGCCGACTTGAGTAGAAGAAAGTTTGTCATCAATCGTAACATGAAGGTGCGTGCACACTTCTAAGCCATTATATACGGGCTGACAGTTTGAACATTAGCAATATTCAAATACATGTTAGTTAGTAGTCACATGGTACGTAAAAATAAATAAAATCAAACTAAATAAAAAAAACTAAAAAATCTTGGTTAATATTTTTCCCAAGACTCCAGAATTTATGGACAGCGCGCAGCCTTACGCGCCGAGCTAGCGCAAGACATAACTCCCACACGCAGACTACGTGGTGACTGTTATCTAATCTGGGTCCGCGCGCGACTACTTTACGGTGCGCGGGATTTGAGTGACCGTATTTTTGTGTTTGCTCAGGATAATTATGTCAAATATTAACCACCAATTTTTATTTATTATTTGATTCGACAATCGAGTACTTAACCCCCTGTATCAATATTGCTGATGTTCAAACTTTCACGGTGGTTTATACGCTTACGCCTTACAGCTCTTGAATCAGATTCACTACCAAATGAGATATAGACAGGCAGTTGAAAAATAATATATAGCACATTTTACCTGACTCTGTCCCGAAGAAACCATCCGCATATTTTATATCCTTTGTCCTAAATACAGGCTATAGTCAGTGTCGTATATTCGAGCCGCGAATGGGGCCCAAAAACAGGCCCATATTTCTCGTGTGCATTTAGCTTTACGGGGCCAGTAAGAAGGGTTACAAGTGGCACTTTTTGTAGACTTTTTATAGTCGAACGTGAGTGAAATTGTGCTTCTGTATAGAACCTGTCCCTAACTTTTTATTAAGATATGAGTACGCCAGGGTTTTATAACTGGGCTTCTTGTTTTGTTTGAGTTGGGGTTGAGTTTCAGTTCAGGCGTTGTTTGATTTTGTGATGAATGCTCTAATATTTAGTGCTTAAAATTGAACGTAGACGTGTTTTCTCTGGTAGCAGGGTAAACAAGTGATTCTAAATGGTGTACATTACAATTAATCATTATTAAATGGTTGCAAAATGTTTAGATTGTTGTGTACTAGAATTATAAACTAGCAATTAAAAAAAAATATATCAAAATTAATAAAAACCACGAAAATATGTAGGTTTTAAACGAACTAAAGGAAAGAAAAACCTGGAATGACATTGTGACGTATTTATTTTATTAGAATATAATATTAGTATAGGGAACTTTTAGAAATATAAACGAGAAAAATACCACCAAAAATATCCGTATACAAAATACTCGGCCTGTTAAGAACTATAAATTATTTCAACTATAAAATATTTCTTCATCTATAAAATATTTTCAATGTTGGAGCCCTTGTAGCCCGAGGGCCCCGTATTATTGATACGGCTGATACGGTGGTTGCTAGGCCTCTAAGTAGAGATACGGATACGGATTGAAGAGCACAAGCAATGAATGTGGCCGTAAAAGGTTTAACAAAAGGGGCCCCTTGACACACGAGTCGCAAGTCCTAGACCGTGATCTTCTCCATGCGACGCGATAGATCACGGCACGGCACTATAATTGGATATTAAAAAATTTGGTATATTAAGTACAAGTTTAAAAAAATATGCCAATATACAAAGCTGTGGTACGTGTCGTGATACCGGCTCAGTAGTGCCGATTTAAACTACCAAACATATCTGATTGCACCAAAGAATTCAATTGAAATGCTCGAGCCACTCGTGACTAGGGATGAGAAAAGTATCGATATATGTATCGGCTGTATTTTTTGGTCAGATACTATTTTTTTTAATGAAAATTAAGTGTAGTTTTTAATAAAGATAGTCATAAGGTGACAAACAGATAGTACTTTTAACTTTGAAATGTACTAAGTACTTATAACTATTATAAAGTTTTAAAATTTACTTTTATTAAACTAGGGTTTTTTCTAGATCGGATACTTAGCAGAATTTACAATCTGCTAATACGTCATGTCGTTAGTAACACGGCGGCGGCTATCTTAAACACTTTTGAACTAGAAGGCGCCAGCGCACCACGTCTGCGACGAATCACTTTATATGTCCTTAATTATTGCAATTTTAACACGACTGCCTTAAAAAGGAGTGTAATACATTCATTTTTTAGCGCAGCAGCTGATATTTTTAATTTTTTTGTTATTTGTACATAATAATTGTTAATCAAATTAAAATATTATACCGAATGGTGTTATCTGATGAGTGAATTTATTTTACATATTTTATGTTCCGAAGATGCGGTTTGTCACTGTGTTGACCCCTCATGCCCTCGCCATCTGTCGTCATGTATTGTGACGAAGTCTCTCCTGCGCTACGAAATAATACTTTTATCGACTATTGGTACATTTTCTGTTATACTTATTTAGAGTTTCACAAATTATCGATATCGTACCGATTCTATTCCACCAAACACATTGGTACGTGTAAAGCAATGCAATGTGAGCTTTTTGAGATCATACACAGAATATACAAGAGTAGAACCGGGATAGCCAGACTTGGTCTTTGACTTTTGAAACAAATCCCGCTTCAAAGGATTTCTTCGCGAATATTCTATGCTATGTAAACAGGTAATATTTTTAGTAGTACATTTCCACCTATATATCTCTTTTAGGTACGAGTCTTGCTTTTTGATTTTGAGGAGCATGATGGAACAATTTTATTTTCAAAGAAAAGGACATCTCTTTTTTTATAGCTAACAGGTTAGTTTTACCACAGCTCACCTGATGTTAAGTGACGGCGTGGTCGAAGATGGTATAGTACACCTAGCCTGGAATAGAACTGGCTCTCAAGAAAGGTTGTCGGAACACACCGTGAGATGCTTGGCGGCAGATTTTCAACTTGAGGGTGGTAACTAGCCAGCCGAGTACTAGAAAGTACCCTACCACGCAAAGTGAAGTACTTTTTTCTTTAGTGAAGTTATGCGACAGTAGATAGTAGTATGCGATAGTAGGTAGTATTGCGATACAAAAAAGCTTATACTCTACAAACAATGAAGTAAAGGCTTCATTCAAAATAGAATTTACCACATCCTGTTGGATGTTCAGGAGTGAAGCGGATGGATGGAGCACGCTTATGTAGTAGAAACTTTTTTTGTTTACTCTGTGTTTGAAAACACCCAATTGTACTTCACGGGGAATATAAACTCCAGCAGAAAGTTCCACATCCTAGCTATCCGTATGAAAAACGTGGAATCAATGCTTTTAGTATGTACGTGGGGAATGCCCAACCTGTTCGGATGGCGTTTCGATGGCGTCTGTCTAGAAAGTCTGTCAGATTGTAGAGGGGTAGAATCGAGTTGTATAATTCTACACACTTCGAAATATATCCAGTATAAAATCAATAAACAAAGAAACTTTCATTGGTGTTCAAGGATATGTAGCTAAGACGAGACTAGGTTGCCTATATTAAAAATTCTTTACCGTAGAAAGGATGCAAGTTTTTTAGCGTCTTTATGACTAAAAATACGAGCGAAAATTCTAAGTCGCCAAGAGAATAATGCTTAGGAACTCGAGGTTTTTAAGCTTGAAACTAACACAAGGTTCAAGATTGGTTGGAACAGATAGCGTTTTTAGCGATAAGGCTGCCAATTACACTAGGCGTTTTTTCTATCGTATTTAGTGGTGTAGTAATGTATCGAAAGAAAAAAGAAAAAAAATGAGGCCGTATCTAAACTGGTGTGGTTTTATGAAGTGAATTACTTTTACTTTACTAATATAACTTTTCAATAAGTAAAGTTGGCAACACTGTACAAACAACAGAAATAATTTAGAGGAATTCCCTAAAAGTTTGAATTGCTTTTAACTGAGTTGCCATGATTACAGCGGTGTCGCAACCTGTTATAATTATATCTTAAAGGTGGGAGATATACCAAGTTCAGCTTACTTGGTGGTTAGGATCTGAAGGATTACTTCAGGTCGCGGACAGCGGTGCACGACACCGCCTGGCTCTTAAGTAGCTACACAGCTGATTGTACTACAATCTTTTGTGTGCTCAATATTTATTTATTTAATACTTAATTGCACTTATAAAATAATATACACAAAAGGAGGACTTAATGCTAAATAATTTTCTGCCAGCCATCCCTACAGTGTATGAGGTGTAGTTGTAGCGAACATCAAAACGAATTTACGTATACATATGTATAAATAAAAATAATAATACGGCAAACAAATAAATATGAGATACTACTTAATATTAATAAATAATTAATAAACAATTTTTTTTAATGGTTGAATGGCTAGGTGTTTGACCACAGCTCACCTGATTTTAAGTGACGATGTGGTCATAGATGGTAAAGTCCTCCTAGTCTGGAGATGCTTGGCGGCAGATTTTCTACATGTAACTAACCAGCCGAGTACTAGATAGTACTCTACCACCATGCTATGGTTTCCTCACGATGTTTTCCTTCTTCGGCAGCTCAAGCTCATTGTTGGGGTTTGAATCCACGCCCTTCGGCATGCGAACTGACCACGCTAACCACTGGCTATCATCCCTACAAATTACTTACTAGCCAACTTAATACTGCTAGTATTTATTTATCTATTTACAAAAAATCGATCAAAATTTTAAACAAAATTTTTAATCGATCACGGTTTTACGTTTTTTATTTTAACGTATAGATATTTATATATATATTTATTTTATTTTTTATTTTTTATTTTGACAGCCCTGTTGGCTCATTGGGAGTATGTCTGCCTGAGCTGTAGGGCGTGGGTTCGATTCCCGCCAAGGACAAATGTTTGTTCTGTGTCTGGGTGTTCTGTATGTATTATAAGTATGTATTTACAAAAAAAAAAGTATTTATGTATTCTATCAGTTAACTGACTTCCATCACACAAGCTCTGCTTAGTTTGGGGTCAGATGGCGCTGTGTGTAATGTGTCCTACGATATTTATTTATTTATTTTTATTTTAGATAAAAGCTGATATTTGAGACGCTCCAACAAGTTTTCAACGCCACCATTTACTGGGTCACGCGAAAAAATAGCATGAGCATAAAAATCGGGATTTGCAGACAATAAAGATCGTTTATTCATATTTACAATCAGAGGAGCACCTTACCCTGCATAATGGTCTAAAGTTGCCATGCTACCATTGTTTTGAGATATAAGGACGGCGAGGCATGAAACAGTTATCTATGTAGAGCGCTGGAAGCTGGATAAGCTTCATAAAAAAGAGTTGAAAAGGCGTACTGAAATTATTTAAACTTAAAAAAAAGTTAGGCTTATCTTTTAGGTAAGTTCAACACAGCCGGAAGAAAGAAAGTCTACAAATTTTCTATTGGATTCATTTTAAAGAATGTGCCACTGAGCTATATGACCTTCTATTTCCATCCCCTTTTTACTACAGGTCAAGTAGAAAGACAGCCCACTACCACCCATACATCTTGGATTTTCCTTGCATACGTATCAAACATTAGACTCTACGTTTCTCATGCGTACGGCCAAGGAATGGAACAGGCTGGCGGCTTCCTTGTTTCCTGAGGGATACAATCTGGATCTTTTCAAGGTTAGAGTGAATAGTTATCTTCTAAGTAAGCGTGCTTCATCTTTGACCAAATCAAACGCAGATATCATAATTGTTAAAAAACCCATTTTTTTATGTTTTTACTCGTGCAAATAAAGTATTATACAATGAAAAGCGAGGTTACTTGTGTCTGTCAACTAGGACATACACTCTATTTAGCATGTATGACCGTAGCTGTAGCTCACAAAAATAGTATTATCTGCCATTGTATTTAAAAACTTTGGCTATTATTCAGATTTTAGTGCTATTCAGGTTGGATTCTGTGCGGTGGGATTACCGCTAGTGTGCATTTCATCTTGAAGTACTAGATCAATCTAGCAGTCAAGCGAGCCGCTTCCAACTGGTCTTTATGGAATCAATGGGGGAGGCCTATGTTCAGCAGTGGACCTCCTGCAGCTGAAATGATGATGATGATATAAATATATAAGATATTTATAAATTAGTTTAGCATTAACAGGTTTTAAATTATTGTAATTTTGTCTTAGTTTTTATTAGCAAACGATTTTAGGTTTCTTTCATACCGCCTTAAATAATTTACATTTATTGAAAAAAAACATTTTGTGTTTATTATCTAAGTTTTGTTTGATCATTACAAATTATTTAGCAAAATAATGTCGTAGATGTTATTCATAAAAAAACCATACAATTATAAAACATTTTCACTTTTTACAATTTGATAGTCGTAAGAAAATTAGTTTGAGAAAAATACTTTACAAGAAAAAAAGGCGCAAAAATGTAATTTTCTAGTGTCGTATCTTGTGAAGCTGCATCTACGTTAAGCTTATCTGCACCGCGCTAAGTTCTCTCAGTATTCCAGTCTTGCACTGCCAAAACTTTGCGTACGACGATGAATAAATTCTAATACAAGCAATGCTCAGAATGCTCACTCTATTTTTTATAAAGATAGGACCGACTACATATTCAATAGACATCCTATGATTATATAAGTAGATTTTCAACTCTGTAGTGATTTGGTCACCAAACTTAATCAGCAATACCAGTGTTGTATTTGACAGTGTTGTAAAATAAATTATTGTGCGTAATTTTAAATAGTTTAATTCATTTGTCTTGATATGAGATTGCCAAAAAAAGTATTATTCAATATTTTTTTTCTATTAAGAAAATTTACCGTTATCGTGTTTTGGGAACCTTGATCTCCTCAGAAATATGATCAAGATTAATTCACGTTTTTTAAAATCAACATGTTTTGCATTTTTTTTTATTGCAAACCAATTTTAACTATCTAAAGTTTTTAATGGAAATGAGTAAAATTTTGAAAAGAAGTAGTTTATATACTGTATCAAAACATATGAACCTTATTATTTCGGAAAAGCAATCAATACTCTGAATTGATTGAAGACCGCAATACTCGTACTTTTTATACAAACACGAACTTGGCTGACTTGATAGTGCATAGCAAATATATATTTGTGCACACTACTGAGTCAGTACTATTGAGAAAACTAATTAAGTAACATTATAATTCAATTAACGTTATTTTTAATTATTTCTCCTACTATAATTTATAATTTAACACATTTTCTTTATGAGTACATATTTTTGTTGTTTATTCGATAACATAATGCTTTTTTAAATTACTTATTTTGTTTCTTTGCGTGTCTACTGAGTTACTGGTCCATGACACGGCAAACCATCTGAGCCGCTGGAATATTTCCTATGCAGACAAAGTGGCTCTGTGACGGACAACCGGCGAATTCCAAATCGCCGCACATTCTGCTACTTAGAGGTCACGAAAATATGACCTAAGGTTGACGATTTTCAAGTGAGGATTCAACAAGAGTTGCCTACACAAAAAATAAACAATGAGTTGTAAAAAAACGGTTTATTATGAATTTCCTAAAATGCAAAAATGTTTTTAATCGCAGTTCATTACAAAGTAGTCAGGTACATTAGATTAAGAACACGCAGTATAGAAGTAAGAAATTTGATTAATCGAGTAAATCAAAGTTTATTTTTTAGTATTTTGATAGTTGTTGTACTACATACCACTTGATGTTGCGGTGTGGTCTAATACAATAAGCAACCTGGAATAAAACTGACTCTCAAGTGAGCCTGCCGAAACACACCGTTAGGTGCTTGGCGGTTGATTTACAACTTACCCTATCAACATGCTGAGGTTTCCAAACGATGTTTTCTTTTACCGGCTGCTCAAGCTCATTGTTTGAATTTGAACCCACGCCGTTCAGCGTGTGAACAAACCGCGTTAACCACTGAACTGTCATCGATTCAAAAGACAATACAATTGGAAATGTTCCATTGGACGATATAATAATTGGTTTCATTATAAATACAATACAACTAAAAACCTTTCCACTACATAACGTCAAACAAACAGTGTCTTGATCCCGGACAGTGGCCGTCCCCGCTAATCCCGGAAGCTGTCCGTCCCCGGACCCGAATAGACCCCTGTCCGGGTCCCAGGTCCCCGGCATCGCATTATGTAGACAAAGCTTTATATTACACCGGCTTAATTGTCTTTCACTTGATGTAACGCAATTGTTCAGTTTGAAGAATGGACCTTCTCTAACGACATAGGATAGGTACTGAGGTAATTTGAACTAGCCTTTATACAATTGTGGGAATTTAAACACACATATCCGTGAATAGTATTCATAATCTATAATTAAATATAATGTATTAATTTATTCATTTTTGTTTTTTATGTTTTTTATTTATGTTTGTTGTTTCTTTTTGTATGTATTGTTGAATGTAATGAAATTTGTTTTATCTCAGAAATAAAGTGTTGTCTATTGTCTATGTAACAATCTACATACATTTATAAATAGAGTTCTTGTAAATACAATAAAGAGTTTCTATCGATCTATAAACACAAAGAACGGTGTGTGTATGTATGTTCCCTATGGACTCTATGGACCGATTATGATGTTTTCAGATAAACTTTTTTTTAAAGATTTCAGATGTGTTGTACATTGTTCTCACAACTGGTGAGAAATAAATGTACGACAATTTTAATCCCGTGATTATTATTGACTATCTGAGTGCCAGGTTCTTCATACCCGGTACGGTACCGTTTGTTCTCTTTGTTCTCGCATGAACTTACATAGGTTTTTGAAGTTCATTACAAATTGAAAAAAAACAGCTTCGCTTTTTTCTAACTGGGTAGCTTACCAACGAATAGTAAATTAAATGAATTATATTTAAATAGAATACTGTATAAATTACAAGTAAAGTATCAACCATAAGTACAAACACACATAGAAACATTTAAAAACTTTTACATTTTATAACATTCTACTGTTTGACTTGTTTTGTAAAAAGTACCCAATGATACAAAAGTGCCGTGTGCCGTGGTGGTGCTGGCGTAAGAATAGTACCCCACCCTTTCTACCCGTGGTTGCCGTAAGAGTCGGCTAAGGGATGTAATTCGGAAGATGGGCAGCAGCGTCTTCCTTGAACAATCACACTTAACTGCGCTCGCCAACCCGCCTGCCAAGCGTGGCGAGTATTGGCAAAACCCCCCCAGGAGGAGGCCTACGTCCAGCAGTGGACGTTCTATGGCTGATGATGTAATATGTGATACAAAAGTTGTTTAGACGTAGTGACGAGGAACTACATGATAAAGAATCTATAAAACCACTGTACCACGGCAATGGTGTTAATAGTCTTCGACTGTTCTACCTCATTTGGTAAAATTCTGCTTTGATCTGAAGAGCGTGGGTTCGATTACCACTCAAGACTAACATTTGTGTGACTAGCATAGATGTTTGTTCTGTGTCTGGGTATTTTGTGTGTATTATAAGTATGTTTCAAAAAAGTATTTAAGTATTCTATCAGTTATCTGACTTCTATCACACAAGCTTTGCTTAATTTGGGTTCAGATGGCGCTGTGTAATATCCTACGATATTTATTTTAATGGTCATAGACAGTCATAATCTCTTACCATCAGGAGAGCGTCTCGTTCGGCTTCGGATCATCACTTGTAAATTTAAAAAAGGTGAGCCGTGGTCAAACATCTAGCCTGTCAACCATAAAAAGATAGATATCTGACTCACAAAGAGTGGAGCAAATTTCAAGCGTGAGCCAATTCATCGATCAATAAGGAATTTGAGCTCATCGGAACTACTAGAAATTTTAATCAACCAAGAAAAGAAACTAGTACCCCAAAATTCTAAATCGCCAACCTAACGAATTTTCACAAATTGATAAAAGAAAGTATTCCTTTATAAGCAGGCTTCAAAGCGTAAAAAAGGAAATTTTCGAAAGCCAGTGAACGGGAGGTAACTTCAAAAGGAATCAATTATGTAATTAACCTTTGGGTTTTGGAAAAAAAACGTGATAAGAAATCGGAAGATTAGCGCTAGATAATTCTGTTTAACGAACCGGTTGTTGGGCTGGCGGTCGAGGCGACTCATTCGTGAATCAGCTGATTGTTCAGCTTTTATTTCTATTTTCCTTTAGCCTGTGTGCAAACCATCCTGCTTTGTTATGAGAAACCTGTAAGGCAGCAGCATAACTGGTTAGTTAATTGATTGTTTATATTTTAGAGATAATATGTATATACATCGTGAAAGTTTGAACATCATCAATGTTGGTACAGGGGGTTCAGTACTCAATTGCCGTTCCAAATAATAATAAAAAATTAGTGGTTAATATTTGATTTAATTATCCTGAGCAAACACAAACATGTGGACATTCATATCACGCGCACCGAAAATGACATGGTAGTCGCGCGCGGTCACAGATTAGTTAACTGTTACTAAGTATGGTAGTTATGTCTTGCGCTAGCTCGGTGCGTAAGGCTGCGCGCTGTCCATAAATTCTGGAGTCTTGGGAAAAACTTTAACCAAGGTTTTCTTAGTTTTTTTCGTATTTGTTTCGATTTTATTTGTTTATACGTTTCATATGACCATTAACTAATATATCGTTAAACATTGCTCGTGTTCATACTGTCAGTCCGTATATTGTGTGCCGAACTATTTGGTTAAACAGAATGCGTAATAGGTTGTTTTCAAGTAGGCAGTAGTTAAAAAAAAAGAGGTATAGTTTTGTTTTACTGATGCGGAATTAATCAAGTTTAATTATATCAGATACTGTGACTGTACCGACTTACTTCTACAAGCCGCGATAGTAATGCCAGGTCTATCCGTAATTGTAGCCTTCAATGTTATTACTTATATAATCGCTACCATAGGTCAAGTTTCTGAGGCAGACTTTATTGTTAAATTTGGGTCTTTTTGTAGCGATGATAGCTTAGTGGTTGCCGCGGTCGGATGACAAGCCGATGGGCGTGGGTTTGATCCCTAACAATTAGCTTGAGCTGCCGGTGATTAAAAACATTGTAAGAAACCGTGGTGGTAGTGTATTTTCTAGTACTAGCTACGGCTAGCTACCACCCTCAACTTGAAAATTTGCTGCCAAGCACCTAACAGTTTGTTCCGGGAGTTAAAAGCTAAATCCTTTCTAGGTAAGGTGTACTTTACCATCTTCGACTACACCGTTACTTAACAACACGTGAGCTGTGGTCAAACACCTAACCTGTAAATAGTAAAAAAACTCTGCCCCCAATCAACTATTAATTTAAAAAAGGAGTGATTTCAGTATCAATAGTTTAATTTCCCGATCGGATGGTAATAACATTAATTATCGGTCAATGCCCGTTAAATAAGCATTTATTAAATGCGTTTGTATTCCGTTGACAATTCCATTCCAACAATTTATGTTCTGGAATAATTTAACAATAGGTTTTAATGTTTTAGGGTGAGTACACACTGGGTTGCAAGTCATAGCTTTCTTTAAGCGACAAAGAAGCAATAAATTCACTTGTGTAATGATCAAAATTTTTGAAATACTCCATAAATATATATAGCTCTTTACAAAGTATATTTATTTATTGTAATGTAAATAAAATGGTTGCGTATATGAAACAGCTGATACCTGGTTATTGGACATTTAAAAAAAATATATAAACGACATTAGAGTAATGACAACTCAGTTTAATCAGTTTCTGATTCCGTAAAGGAAAAAAACATTCTAGGATATTTATTTTTTATTATCACCATCTAGCCCTAAACTAAGCAAACCTTGTAATATACGAACAAATAACTGATAGAATACTTGTTTGAAACGCATCCTTATAATTCATACAGTACACCCGACACAGTGCTCGCCAAACAAATGGTTGTCTAAAAACAGTTGATTACGTTAAAACTAATTGAAATAAATGAAAATGTTTTTTTTTCATTCATTTCAATTGCTTGCAACATGCCAACATTGCAACATTGTGTGCCTAAAGCTTTATAAAATTAACATAAAGAACGATAAATACATGTAATAGAAATTTATACCTATATTGCATTTCATCTACATTCATAAATTAATTACACTATTCGACATAAAGGATCACATAATACGTTATGGAAACATGGAAATCCGAAAAATGTACACGGTTTACTAGCCGTGTCCACAAAAAATACCAGTTTATTTGTAAGAATATCGAAAAGAAGATATAAAAAAGAAAATATAATTAAATTGTAGGTCTAATTGTTAAAATTCTAAGTATAAAATATTCCACCTTAGAAGGTGTACAGATATTTTAAAGTATGATTCAATTTAGATATATAATCACTTGGTGGTAGAAGGTGGTCGTCTACGCAGTACCAGATATTCTGCCGCCAAGCAATAGTGTGTAAACATTACTGTGTTCCGGTTTGAAAGGTACTGTAGCTAGCGAAATTACTGGTCGGTTGAGACTTAAGTCGAAAGTCTCAAAGTAATGAGCGCAAAAGCAGCGATGCTCTGGACATTGTTTTGCTACTCAAAGTTCTGTGTATCGCTGCAATCGTCATGGACAGACGTTATCTCTTACCATCAGGAGAGCGTCTCGTTAGTCTCATAACTTAAAAAAAAAAAAAAAGATAAACAATAATTTAAGCGTGTCATTAAAAAGCCATTAGTGTCGTAATAACACTTGTCCATAAGAAATTTAAATATATATATTTTTTTAATTCTTTGAAATAATTTGTCGATTTGTTATATACTACTACACAACCATACCGCGGTTTTTTAACCTACTACGCTTAAAACACAATCGCCCCATGATAATACTCGTATTAAAATGATTGCTCCATACTTTGGAAAAATATAGATCGGCAAAATTTGCTGATTTTTCCGATGCGCTGCGCTCCTGATGTGATTCGACCTTTAATGTTTTAAACAAGTGGGCGAGTTTTGAGAGAACAATGACAACTTTTAATGGGCCCAGAGGGCAGACACTTTTGCGTTGCATTTTGGAGCGAATCCAACAGTTTACAACTCGGACCATCCTCTTTCCGTTCCAGTTATAAGTACCTTGGTATATTATCATCTTATCACTGTTATAGCGATGATAGCTCAGTGGTTAGCGTCGTCGGTTCGCATGCCGAAGGGCGTGGGTTCAAATCCTAATAATGAGCTTCAGCTGTCGGTGAAGGAAAACATCGCGAGGAAACCATAGCGTGGTGGTAGAGTACTTTCTAGTACTCGGCTGGCTAGCTACCACCTTCAAGTTGAAAATCTGCCGCCAAGCATCTAACGGTGTGTTCCGGTAGCCTTACTTGAAAGCCAGTTCCATTCCAGGCTAGGTGTGCTTTACCATCTTCGACCACACCGTCACTTAACATCAGGTGAGTTGTGGTCAAACAATAAGTCTGTCAGCTATAAAAAATAAATAAACTTATAGCACAAATGTGAAACTTTTATAAGGCTACTTTCGGTAAAAGAAACGTCACCGTAGGAATATGGAATGAAACTAAATGAAAAATGATTGTGTTCAGTTCCGGTGGCCTTCTTCAAGGAAGCAAAGTAGAGTACGACACGCGCGCGGCCTCGCACTACAGGCGGCTGCGCGTCTCGCTCTTGAAGACAGCATTTGGTGCGCGGGCGCAGAGGTGAGAGTGAGTGAGTGCTTTCCGAGTCCTCCTCCACGGTAACCAGCATACAAAGCTCACTGCGACATCTCCAGATCCGCGACCACAAGCTGCATGAAGACAAGGTCTCCTATTTCTTCATTTTACTTAGTCAAGAAATCAGACGCTAATTGTTTTTTTTAAAATAATAATTTGGCTTGTGTTTGTTACGTAGAAAAAGTACATTTTTGCAATATACTTAGCTACTTGAAAGGATAATAATATTAGGCTTGCGTTTGACCGCCATATTGCCTGATTCAAAACAAAGACGATGAAATACGGTTGCATAGTAAAAACCGGTTCAATTGCGACGGAAGAGTTATCTCGCCTATGCCAGCTGTCAAAATACGTAACAAGTTTTTTATGGTTGACTGGTTAGGTGTTACACAGCTAATGGCAAGTGAAAGTGTGGTCGAAAATAGTAAACACATTGGAATGGATTTGATTTTGGAACACACCGGTGCTTGGTGACTGATATTTAACTTGAGAGTACCTTACCACCCTGCTATGTCATTTTTTGAACTTAATAGTGTTATAACATCTCATTTCTCTTATTAAGCAGTAACAAGTTTTCCATTCTTGGTTACCTGGGAGAAATCACTTTGAACGATAAGGCCGCCACTTGTGGCACTAGCTCATAAGATTATTTTATTTTCTGTACTGTTTTTCTATTTTTGGTGTGCACATCAAATAGTTTCTATATATCTATCTATCTATGGTTTCCTCACGATGATTTTCCTTAAACGGCAGCTAAAGTTTATTATTGGGATTTTTAATTTATAATAGCAACCCGCCCCTGCTTCGCACGGTAGTAAAAAGTAGTAAGAATGGGTATAGTAAGCTATCCTTAAAAGGATATATGCCACCGCGGACTTCTTTGTACATCTATAAAAGAGGAATATCCCACCATACATTGTTTTGTTAATCTCAAAAGGATTAAGTAGCGTTTTCGATGAAAGCTCCCAAGAGGCTTGACTTTTTCCGACACTTCTAACAATTATCATCATATTTCAACTAATTTACGCAAAACCTCACAAATTATATCCCTAAACCTTCCCCATGAATCACTCTATCTATTGGTGAAACTCGCATGATAATCCGTTAATTAGTTTTTAAGTTTATTGCGAACAGACAGATAAACAGACAGACGCGGCGGACGACTTTGTTTTATAATATGTAGTGATGATATACGTTCTACAGATATCGGGGTCCGTGACGTATATCAACTTTGAATTACATTATTTTTTACAATACAGGAAAAGGGAAGTTAGTTAAAGTAATCTTAATCTAGGGTAAAAGTACTAGTTTGTGTGTATACCGCGAGCAGACCAGCGACCCGATCACGAGTATGTCAAATATTGATGGGATTTTAACCTATACGTGTGAACCGACCGCGCTAACCACTGAGCATTGCTGCACAATTTCGCTTCGAGTTTTTTAGGGTTCTGTACCTCAAAAGGAAAAAACAGAACCCTTATAGGATCACTTTGTTGTCCGTCTGTCTGTTCAGACCCTTTTTCTCAGAAACGCGTGGAGGTATCAAGCTTAAATTCAGATCAAATACTCAGGTCTACTGTCTCTTGGAGCTATGAAAAAATCAAACTTCTAAGCCAACGCAATCAAAAGATACAGCCCCTTATGCTGCAAATTTTCGACACTCGCAAGGGAATCAAAACCTACAGGGTACTTCCCGTGAACTCAGAAATTTGGTACGAAACTACGTCTTATAGCACAGATAAAGGAAAAATTGCGAAAAGCATAAATTACCAATAAAAATATACCATAACGTTTACTTATATACCTACAGGTATCACAGAACCCTCGGTGCGCTAGTCCGACTCGCACTTGCCCCGTTTTTGAAATATTAGATAGGCTTGCGTTTGACCGCCATCTCGCCTGATGTTAAGTGAAGATGCGGTCTATGGTAGAGCACGCTCGCCTAGAAGAAACCGATTCATTCGCGAATTGCAAGCATCTAGAGTATGTATGTATTAGGGAACACCCACTCGGGCAGCCACTCCATTGTTTAGCGATTCGTACAGTGAAAGTCGTGGTGGTGTCGATTGTCGTGGTGGTGCCGGCGTAAGAATAGTACCCCACCCTCTTTACCCGTGGTTGCCGTAAGAGTCGGCTAAGGGATGTAATCGGGAAGATGGGCAGCAGCGTCTTCCTTGAACAATCATACCTAACTGCGCTCGCCAACCCGCCTGCCAAGCGAGTATTGGGAAAACCGTCCCAGGAGGAGGCCTATATCTAGCAGTGGACGTTCTATGGCTGATGATGATGACAGTGAAGGTAGATTCAAACCATTTAGTTCGAGTTTTTGGTATATGTACCATGAAGCGGTGCCGCCTTTTAAAGCTCCTGGCTGTCCCATAAAAGAATGGGCAGGGTGGAACTAGGCCATGTAGATCTGAAACACTCCGAAGATCTGAGTTCTACTTCAACTTGTCATCTGCTAGGGCCATATTCGTATTTTAGTGGTAGTAATACCATTGTATAAATAACAGTAGGTACTAGTAACACCTGGACTGTAGACACTCGAGCGGCCTTTATCGTCTGCGACCTACAGCACTAACCGTAAAATAGTGTTTATGTACAGTGTTGCTAACGTTTACGTCGGATCCTTTACGTTGCTTGCATCGGGGGCTTATAGGGTTGCCAGTATAAGACGTATACTTTGTTATCGTTATTGCTGTAGTTTTGTCGAGGTAATTGTTTGTAGTAATTTTCATGATACCTATCTATCTATGCAGGATCTTGACTGCTATGTTAACTTATTTGGTAGAATATCTGCTTCGAGAGCTGTATGGGGTTCAATTCCTTCTAAGACAAACATTTATGTGACGATAAATAGTTTATTCTGTAATTTTTTTATTGTTGAAAGGCTAGGTGTTTGACCACAGCTCACCTCAAGTGACCGGAACACACCGTTAGATGCTTGGCGGCAGATTTTCAACTTGAGGGTGGTAGCTAGCCAGTCGAGTACTAGAAAGTACCCTAAAGATTACTATGGTTTCCTCACGATGTTTTCTTTCACCGGTAGCTCAAGCTCATTGTTGGAGTTTGATTCCACGCCCTTCATCGTGTGAACCGACCACGCTAACCACTGGGCTATCATCGCTACAAACTTGGTATGTTCTAAGCTTACGTCAAGTTTTTTTTTATGTGAAAGTGATCAACGAAATACTTTCCCGATGGTAAGTGATAGAGCGTCGCCATGCCATGAGGCTCCGCTCCGGTCATCGAGAACTTTGATCAAAAAACAATGTCCGGGGCATCGCTACTATGACGTTCATTACTTTGGGACAATCGATAGTGGTCCTTTACAGAGTTTTCTAAAAATATAACGTATCTTTACGATAAAATATCGTTTCACAGAAAGAGTGATGTGATCTCATAAAACATTAAAACGGAGCGACCCCTGACGGACGCGGCTGGCCCCGAAATGATGGATCGCACCTGACGGGAGCACTCGCTCGATACATCATCAGCTTTTCGGAGAGTATCCCATTGCAAAGCTTAGGGAGGGAGCAGAGATTCTTAGGTAAGGACGTATTTTAAAGTATACTGAAATTAAAATTAAAATTTAATATGAAGAGTTATTGTTTTTATTTGCCAGGCTGAGTGTTTTGAACACAGCTCATATAACCTTAAATGACGATGTTATCGAAGATTGTGAACACACCTAGCCTGGAATAAAAACTGGCTATGTGAAGTGAAGAAGTTGGAACTCACGGTTCGGTGCTTTTTCAACTTGTAGCCAGCCGAGTACTAGAAAGTACCACCATGCTATAGTGTCATTCCTACAAATACAAATATTTTATTGATAAAACTAATGTTACAGGTCATTACTACCCTATCCTTCAACAGCAGCTCAAGCTTATTAATGGGGTTTGAACCCATGCCTTTCGACGTGCAAATCGACCGCGCTCACCACTAAGATCAGCTCGTGGTACCATGCATTGTCACGGAACTAACATAAGTAGGTATGTATGTCAAATTTCAGCTCAATCGGATACCAGCAAGTGGTAGTTAATGATTTGTAAATTTTGAAATAGACAACGTACACAATTATCTACCAACGAATATTGTTAGTTATAAATAGTTTGCCATAATAAATAAAATCAGCTTAATTGATTTTCAAGTTAAGAGCTCACTAACAAACATCATTTGATTTTTGTTTATATATAGATTTTGATCTGATATATTATACATAGATTTTATTTTTAGTGTACAGTAGGTATAGTATATAATATGTTAGTAATAAAATATGAGCGTTCGAAACCAAATGCAATTTTAAACATTTTCTTGTTATGAAGTTTGCTAGCAAAATACCAGCCATTGCTTAGTTCCGACATTCGGAGCGCTCGCCCTGTAGAGACAAGTTTCATGCGTAGTATAGGTTCAGTTCAGAACAATGAAACTTTATTTTCATTATACTCCGCCCAACGTTTTCAAATAAAGTGCGCGGAGACCCTCGACCTTCCGTCTCGCTCCAATCAATTAGAATTAGAGCAGATGTTTAGTTAAGAAGCTGCCGTTTGATTTTATTACGGTAAGAAAAAACTATAAACCCAAAGTTAATGGTACAGCGAATTAGCCAGCTAGAGTGTCAGTAAGCTGGTAATTTTATTTTTTACTGGTTAAAGGCTAGGTGTTTGACCACGGTATACCTAATGTTAAATGATGGCATGATCGAAGATGGCTAATACACCTTTTTTTCTTCCCAGCCCCGGGGAGACCTTTGTGGTTATACGGGAATCTCCGTAAGATTGGCGGCCTGCTTACTAAAAACCCTGGGATGTTCCTTCTCCGCGCTTGAAGTGGATGAAGTGACGACATACGTGCAGTGAGCAGTGACTGTTACTTTAAGTGACGTGCATAAGGACTACTATTTTAATATAGTATTTAGAATTTTGTTACTTCCAATGAATCTTATTTACAGAGATGACACTTACTAATCTATAATTTTACCATAAATCTTTATTGTTATTTAAGTTTGTAACGTGTGGCCCGAAGTGCGAAGCAAGACGAGACCGCACGTGCTTTTTATTCTGCTTTGTTTCCTTGAAGAAGGCCATCGGATGTGGCTGAAACTATACCGGAGTATACGACATAATTAAACGTCACTAATCTTGCATAAATAAAACGAAAATGTGTGAAAACACGCCAGTTGCCATAGTAAAATGAGGCATACATTTTATTATGGCATTCTAAATATTATAAAACATTGTAATTGTTTTTACCGGTTGGTTAAATAAGTATCCACTAGCTCCCCGACTGCACGCTTTTGTCCACATTATTTACGCTGGACCTAATCTTATTTCGAGTTAATTTCGTTTGCCCTAAATTGTAACAAAATATGTTAATTCAGATATTAGGGGCTGGTCATTCGGATCTAATGGTCTTCTGCAGTTGTTCTGACTAGTTTGTTTGTGATATACTTTTCTATGAGCTTTATTTTTTAAATATTATGGACAAAATACGTAAGAATACTTTCTATTGTATTTTTGTTATCTATAGTTTTTTTATGGCTGACCTGTCTGTATGTTAAGTGACGGTGTGGTCGAAGATGCTAAACACAACTAGCCTGGAATAGAAGGCTTTTAAGGGCCTGGGAAGCTGTCAGTTATGTGCTCGGCGACAGATTTTCAATTTTTCAATTGCCGTTAATTCCACGCCACATAAACTTACTTACATTGTTACCTACTTTTAATCTCGTTACAATTAGATTATACATTAGAATCAAAAGCCTTATCTAAATTTGTCGTCTTTCCGCCCTGACTGTAGGTACTACTAATAAATTCCGTCTTCCAAACTCCATTAATAAAGAATGAGTCGGCATCTTCACAAATATTAATATTTCATTGCGCGCGGCCAAAAACAAATTGGCCTAGAAAGTTCGCTCAATAAATCATGAGATGGAATAAGCCTCACGAAATAGTTTCTAAGTAGTTATCACTACAGATCGAGGGATTAATTAGGCGTAGAATGAATCTGTGGCACTCGTGTTATTTTCTGAAAGTTACTTTAATACATCTGATCCAATTAGGTGTAAACAAATAAGCAAAGGCATTAATTTAATAAGAAACAAAGTACATATTATATAAGCGCCTAATATCTACAATCTACTTACTCTAATTTAAAACGACAGTGTATTGTTTTACTAGTGTCGGTCAACGCAAGTTTTGGTGGGAACGCGGAAATAGTAGTGTCGCCCCATTGTATTTTTGTCCAAAACTGGTGTTTTATCGAGTGTTTATGTATAAAAATAGTGGTGTTTTATTCATAAAGTGCCGAATTACAAGTGCGAGTGTGGGAAAGTGATATAATGTGGTGAAACATGACTTTTCGTGTTGCTTCCAAAACTCCATCGAAGCTTGAAGTAAAGTCGCCACTACTTTACTAAGACATGACTAAATTTGGCACGGACTGGACTTGACCAAGACTGGACTTTGACTATAAAGATAAAGAAGCTGAAAACTTAAGAATGCACACAAAATACAGAAACATTAAAACTGGCAGAATGCACAGAGTGCGATGCCAAGAAGAAAGAGAAAAAAACGCATAAGTTACCGAAAAAATTTGGCGTCACATCTGAATAGGAATCAAAGTAGGTACTTAAGAATGGTGCAGGAGCAAATAAATAAATATCGTAGAACATTACACACAGAGCTCTCTGGCCCCAAACTAAGCAAAGCTTGTGCTATGGGAGTCAGATATCTGATAGAATACATATAAACACTTAGCACTAGCGAAATTACAGAGCGAGACTAACCATCGAAAGTATCCAAAGTAATAAAAGCCAAAGCACCGCTACCCTGGGTTTTGTTTCTCAAAGTTCTGCGTATGTCATGGTCATGGTCAGTCGTTATCTCTTATAACCAGAAGAACGTACCATTCGTCTCATTACTTTTACGTAAAAAAGTAACTTGTAGTATTTAACGAATTTTTTTTATGTTACTGCGATCCTTTATAACCTATTCAAGGCTGCTATATCTAACAGTTTTTGACGTTGTAATACAAGAAAAAGAGAGATCAAAGGTTGTTTAGTACAGCGTGATGCATCGCCGCTTCGTGTGAGGACGAAAAGGAATCACTAATGGGACGCTTCACTAATGAGGAAGATACAAGGGATGTGGTGTAATGGTACATGATATACGAATAAAAGGAATTATAGCATATGTAAACCCTTAAAAGTTTCTTTGGTTGAGAAGCTAATGTAAACCGATTTTTTGCCCCTAAATATCATCGAAATTGTTAGAGCTGTTTTCGAGATCTCAATATATATATATATATATATATATATATGCTATAATTACAAATAAGCTTGCGTTTGGCCGCTATCTCGCCTGATGTTAAGTGAAGATGCGGTCTACGATGGAGCACGCTTGTCTAGAAGAACCCGATTCACGCGCGACTTGAAGGCTCTAACACAAAGGTATAGAAACACTCTCTGAGACAGCAAATTCCCCCTTTTTTATGGTTGGCAGGCTAGGTATTTGACCAAAGCTCATCTGATGTAAAGTGACGGTGTGGTCGTAGATGGTAAAGCATGCCTGGAATGGACCTGGCTCAAAAGTGAAGCTGCCAGAACACACCGTTAGGTGTTTGGTTTAGAAGGTTGCGTGTTCAGATCACGTTGGGGTCACCAGTTTAGGTTTAAGTTGTGTAGTGTTGGATTTAAATAAAATATTGCGTAATTTATGGCACGCTTATTGTCGACTACGATACAAGTTTTGCCTAGGATAATCAAATAGCGACTGATGGGCTGTAGGTGTAGGAATCTACGCATGGCCGACGCGACGGCACGAGCAGGTAGCGGTACTTTGCGAACTAGCTTCGCGCGCGCGGCGCCGCTTGTGTAAATAAAGGTGTGATGTATGTAAGTGTTTAAATAATATAAATAAATAGGTTAAATAAGAAATGTAAATAAATATTTGTTCTGATAAGTGTAATTGATTTGGATTGTGCTGTAACGAATTAATATGTAAAGTTTAAATTAATATATGTATAACATGTGAATTAGTCTAATAAGTCACCTACATTTGGCGGCAGATTTTCAACTTGAGGGTAAGAGGAGGGTGGTAGCTAGCCAGCTGAGTACAATCAAACATCCTACCACCATGCTATGGTTTCTTCACGGTGTTTTCCGTCACCGGCAGCTTAAGCTCATCGTTGGGGCTTGAACCCACGTCCTTCGGCATGTGAAACGACTGTGCTAACCACTGAGCTATCATCGTTTATTTAATAATATTAGATTAGTTAAAATAATGTTGTTGGTTCAAAATGTCACTAGACACAAAAAAGCGCACTTAAAGCAAATTCGTTTTATTATATCAACATATTTATCTTCACCTTTCATTAAAAGTCTGTTAACCAAGTAACAGAACAGAATATGAGCAAATTTCCATTAATTAGGAAGAACATAGACATCTCCTTCGAAGATTGTCGCACTTAATTACAACGAAATTAATCATTTACAACGAGGGCAAATAAACTTGCCGCTTGTTACCCTTTTGCGAATTAATCAATTTATAAAATCTTGAGGTCTACGTCCACTGTTATAGGAATGTACACAAATTAAAAATAGTGTAACTCTCTTTGGCGAGTAATGCAGTGTGCGATAGTTATAAAGTGTACAAAAGTTAGTTATAAATGTAGTGTACAAAATCTAATCTATACACTGACGGTATTCTTTCCTTTATTTCCCGTATATTAGATAGAACATGTTAAAAACTGTCGCATACAACGGCAGTAATTCAAGCAAGCGGCAAGTCTATTTGTTAGTAAAAATTACATTACGCAATTACTCCGTCTTTTTCTTCCCCTAATCCTTTCCATTCCGTTCTAGGTTTTAATCATTTTCGACCATACCGTCACTTCATATTAGGCGAGCTGTAGTCAAATACCTAGCATGAGTTTTTGTAACGATGATAGCTCAGGGGTTAGTGCGGTCGGTTCGCATGCTGAAGGGCGCGTGGGTTCAAACCCCAACAATGAGATTGAGTTGCCGGTGAAGGAAAACATCGTGAGAAAACCATAGCGTGGTGGTAGGGTACTTTCTAGTACCCGGCTGGCTAGCTACCCCCCTCAAGTTGAAAATATGCCGCCAAGCATCTAACGGTGTGTTTCGGCAGCCTCACTTGAGAGCTAGTTCCATTCCAGGCTAGGTGTGCTTTACCATCTTCGACCACACCGTCACTTAACATCAGTTGAGGTGTGGTCAAATACCTAGAATGACAGCCACAAAAAAATAAAAAATAAATGTCAAAAATTGTATCCTCGAGCGGGTATCAGGTCCATGTCGTTATGCATATAGTGAAAATAAAAATGAAACTTGACAAAAAAAAACAAATTAAATTTAAGTAACCGTAACGTAATGCAACCTCAATGCCTCCTATATACATTTAAACTTTTCTAATACTCGAGTATCGAGCAGCCAGCATGATTTCCCCCACGGCCGCCAAGTGCACGCCAACTCCTAATTTTATTACCGAACTTCCAACGTCAAATGTCAAGGTAATTTATTATCAGGCAGCAGAATTGTATTCAGATCGCGCCGTTAGACCGCAAGCGCTACATTTTCATGGAGTAGGCTTAATTAATAATTCGCAAAGTTCTTCCAGAATAAAGCGATTCTGTTATCGTGTTAGCAAATTCGTAAACATTAGAGTCCGCATTCGTGAGAGGTTGGAATTACGTAGAATTAACATTGCCATTTCAATCATTAAAATTATAATTCACTTATCAATTCTGTTACAGTTTTTACTTGGTGGTAGATTTTCTTAGCAGTAGGTACCAGAGATTTTGCTACCAAGCAGTAGTGTGTAAACATTACTGTCCGGTACTGCAGCTAGCGAAATTACTGGGCCGTTGAGACTAACCATAGAAAGTCTCAAAGTAATGAGTGCCAAAGCAGCGATGATCTGAATTTTATTTTGTTACTCAAAGTTCTGCGTATCGCTGCATTGGTTATGGACATGCGTCATCTTTTATAATCTGGTTAGCGTATCGTTCGTCTCATTACTATTGCAAAAAAAAAACATGAATTACATTTATCAAGTGTTTTGCAGTAAGACTTTACCTATGTAAAGTACTCATGTCATTAAAAAAAAGTACGTAGTAAGGAAAGTAAAAAAACACGAGTGCCATGCCAAAATCGTAATAAAAAAAAGAAAAAAAAAACGTATCCAATTATTTTATTTGAATATGTAAATGAAAAGAGACAACC
Source organism: Biston stratarius (assembly GCA_950106695.1). Classification (NCBI taxonomy): domain Eukaryota; kingdom Metazoa; phylum Arthropoda; class Insecta; order Lepidoptera; family Geometridae; genus Biston; species Biston stratarius. The sequence continues at coordinate 11,607,438 of OX467116.1, forward strand.
CTCTGCCGGCATACTGAATTTAAAAAATATAGCCAGTCACTACGGTCTAATGTAAAGATTCTAACGGTACTTCATACATCCAATTTTTTTAAGACATTAAAAACTTATGGTGGAATAAAGAAACTCGCATAGATAGTATATACATCAGGGTTCAAGCATAATGTGCTTGAGTTTATACTTGCTATGGTTCAAGTACGAGTATATATTATATACTCGTACAAGTACGAGTATATATTATATACTCGTACTTGAACCCTGAAAACATTAAAATTCTTTTTTTTAAGCAGCCGTGTAAAAAATGTAGCTAATACATATATCAAACCTTAAAATTGCTGTCCAGTGCTTCATGTTACATAGGATAATATAGAAAAAACGCAAACATACTTACTTTAAAAACATTACCATCATTGGGATAAGAAACAGTATTCAATATCTACGTCAAAACATATAAAGTTAACATTACATACATGTTTTAGCATGTTCTATATGTACCTACTTCAATTTCTTGCGAAAATTTATCCTAAGATAAATTATGAATAGAATAAACCACTTGCACGTCTAACTTGCTCAACTTTGGTTAAAAACTTTTTAACAAGATTTAAATGAGTTCCCTGTCTACAACAGTACGATTCTTAGCTCTACGCGAGCCCAAATTTGAGAAGTCGGCAAATAATTAGCATTTTAATTGTCCTCCAGTAAACAGTAGTACGCATGAGTCGTTGCTTATTACGGTGTTAAAGTATACGTTGCGACGCGAGCGAAGCTATGCTATAATATCATTGCGCTCTATAAATGTAGAAGCAGCATATTTAAAATTTAGAATTAAAATAAACTTTTCTATATATGCGATACTGTGAAGACGATGAGAGCTAACTTGCCTGAAAATTTTCATTAAACCTCTACAAGCATACGAATTGGCGCATAGTGGAATTTGCTACCAGAGTAAGCGTTCCCTTATAGATATAGAATGATGTTTTTTCTAGGAAAGCGTGCTCCATCGCAGATTGGGCACGCGATCTTATTTAACAATAATTTAACTAAAGATTAAAATAATTAAACAAAAAGAGTCATGCTCATCTCTCCTCTTTCTGTAATATGCAATGTGAGTGTGCGTAAATAAAAGTATGTTCTGTCAATGTTGAATTATATAATGACAGAACTACTGGTAGAACAAGCTTGTTAAAGTTATTTTTTGTTATTGTCAGGTTTACCAACAAAAAAAAACTTTAATATATTTTAGGGAACTGTAGAGCTATTTTTTATTTTAGTATCTATATTATTTTAAAGTGAAATACATATAAATTAAAAATAGTAAATAAATCTAATTTCTGGGGAATTTTATTTATGATATCCGCTATATTGAAGTCTAGGTTGGACTGGAGACATCAAGATAATGTTGTATGTAACAAAGTATACGGTGTACGTAACTATAAGTTTTCATGGTTTTAGCTATTAATACGTTGAGTGAATTAAATAGTTTTGTCATTAATGTGCAACAATATAGTCGAATAATTAAAGAGTTTCGTCGAGTTCATTCTATAACTGAATGTAAGCGCGAGCTACCAAGTTACCTTGCGCTTTGCTTGCAGTATGAAAAAGGCTTTATGCGACTGACAGAACGCCGACTCCGTACTTTTGGTTCTTTTGTTTGGAGAGGCTCCCGTGGAAATTTTGATTTTCTTTTGCAATCATGTTTGAAATTGCTATTTAAAATTTTGGTAGTGATAAATATGATAAATGGTTGTCTAAAAGAGCGAATAGATCGTAAATTGACTTTGAAATTGGCTGTGGAGTATTTATCTGAACTCGACAATATTATAAGTATTATGGTAATGTCATTTTGTTTTTAAGAAAATTAGCAAATTTATTAATGATTAAATTTTTTATAAATTGTCATGTATTATTTGTTACATATGATATTGCTTTGTGAACAAAAACTTATTAGTAATCTTTTAGCTTGTTATTTTTTTAGTTGTGTGGTCACGATACACGAAACACAAAATTGATCAAGAGACGCTCTCCTGATGGTAAGAGCATGTATGGACATGCTCACCATTCATGCTGGACCATTGCAGCGATACACAGAGCTTTGAGTAACAAAACTAAATGCAGGGCATCGCTGCATTGGTGCTCTTTACTTTGAGACATTGGATGGTTAGTATCAACGGCCCTCTAATTTATCTAGCTGTAGTACCCTTAAAACCAAAATACAGTAATGTTTACTACTGCTTTTACTGCTTTGCGGGATAATATCTCACACTGCGATGATACTTTACTATTTTTTCTTAGTGTTAAGATTAGCATGAAAAGAAAATCACAAATGGCAAAGACGATATTGGCGTCCAAAGAAAACAATAAAAAAAGTATTCACATAACATTTACAGAAACAAAAAGGCCATAGTAATCATAAGGATGATTATCGAGAAGGAAAAGGTAATTTTCTAGAAAAAAGTCTATCACAACCTGTCATAAACCGGCGCAAACATTTTCAGCGATACGTCCCGAAATGATTTATTCCCATTTTATTTATTCCCAGTATAAGCTCTTTAAACACGAATCCCGCTTATATCCCGGAGGAAATGAGATTTTTCCGAGTTACCAATCAATAAATGGGAACAATATTGCCTTTGTATATGTTCGCCATCCTTTTTATGTTTGAATAAGATATTATATCATTTCGCTTATCGAAATATTACCTGTGAGATGTAATAGTGATGCCAAGCTATTATTGCTGCGGTTTTATTTCCTAGGCTTTTTTGTCTAAGCAAAAACTTATTTGTTATCAGGTCTTTGGTCGTTATTGATTTTGAGATAAACCATGTTTGGAAAAGGGCAATTCTATTACTATTATACTTTTTTGACATCACCTACTATTTCTGTTTGACGGATAACGGCTTGAATAGTACATAACAAAGCAATAGTTTTGGTGGGAAAGTGGAAATCATGCCGCTGCATTGTATTTAAAATAAAAACTTAAGTTTTTTATTGTTTATGCTTAAAAATCGTGATGTTATCATAAAATACCGAACTATAACTATGACTGTAGATATATCCAAAGTGATTAAACTATTAACTACTTACCTCAACAAGTCTTTTCTTGTTGTTTCCAAAACTCCGTAGAAGCTTCTAGTAAAGTCATCAACCTTACTTGGGCATTATTTTGAAGAGAATCTATGTGACTAAAACATTTACTTGATATTATCATGGGACACTTGAAAATACGAAATACTCATCAATGGTAAAATTCACAACGTACGATGCCAAAAATAAGAAACAAAAAAAAAATGTCATAAGAGAGTTATTAGCGCGGTGATTGCAACATTGACGCGCGCTATGTTGACGTTCTCCTAGAGAATATCTTTATTATTACATTATTTATCTCTTTGTTATCCAATTAATCGATTTATTTCATTTAATTCGAGAGGTACATGATACTATCAAAATAAACCCCATTAGGAGAATAAATTTTGCAAATTGGTGTCGTTTACATTTTTCCATCTTCAAAAAGTAATTCGATTTTGAGGTCAGTTTTAAATAAAGAGATTCTACTTTCGACCCGTGTGTTTGCAATTTTTGAAAATATATATAATTGTTTATTATGATTGTATTTTCACAAATGAATGGAGAGAGAATTGCTTTTGTAACGCCAGATTAGATTAGATAATACCAATATACAATGAAATATTGTTTACTAAATTCTTGAATCAAACAAAAAAATAAAACGATACGTACGTACACCACATTATAAAGCAAAATTTTAAATCATTTTACAAATATGTTCAAATTAAAACTGCTCAGTTTGTGATCCATTAATGGACTAACTATTAAATTAATAGCGGTGTGCCACGTATTTCGAGATAAAAAGCGTTTTTTAATCAAGTTTATAAACCGTTACTAATTTTATCAAAATCCGTCCAGTTTTTACAGCGTGAATAAGTAATAAACGTATATACAAATTGTCGCTTTTATAAGCTTTTATTAGTTTGCGAATATCATCATATCAGTGTATTGCGTGAAATTTTTCCATGTTTTTTTTTCAAGACACAAAAGCAAACAAATATGAAATTTAAACATCTAGTGTTAGGATTTGGCACTACTTCTTACAAAATCTTTGGGCAATAAAAGCCAAGAATTTTGAAATCGAAGAATCTTCTCGTAGCACCAAGACATTCGACAGTACTATTTCAAACATAATATTCTAGTATAATTATAGTACTTAGTAAAATAGTAGCGTATTGTACGTTTTGTATTAAATAACGAACGAGAATGGTAAAACTCGTTCTCGACCATAATATAATTGTTTCACGCTCCAATCACATCACCCTCGTCGAGGGCAGGCGACGGGCAATAGAGACACGTTTGCAATAAAATCCGCGCTGGACCCGCACATAAAAACCTCACAACGGTTACATCGGCCCTTCAAATTATGATATCAGAATTACAAGATTGTCGCACGCCCTGCATACTAACGAGCGCAATGGCCTGTGTATTCGACATGTACAAACCTCATTCCAGCACACGCCAGATTCACTCTTTCCCACCTCTAACTAGCGAACCACATCTGCTTCGCACGTACATACATCACTAGCGTTTCATAAGATAATTATCTTCTGAATTATATGTACAGTAATCAAAAGAGCTTTATGAGCTAGAGCCACAAGTGGCGGCCTTATCTCTAAAAGCGACCTCTTCCAGGCAGCCAAGAATGGCAAACATGTAACTGATTAATAACTAATGGAAGATGTTGTATAACTATTAAGTTCTACAAAATTTAACTAATAGAAGCAATTATATATAATGTACACAATTTATTTTCGTTTGTTTAATAAATATTATAACATTATATTAAAAAAAAACTATCATTAATGTTCTAATATGTCAAGTATACAATTTTAATTGTCAAAAAAAAATACTTTCAAGTCATACATAGACTGAGAAATAAGTTGGAAGAACATAATATCACATAGTCACTCGCGCTTTGCACCCACTCTTCCAAACGTTCCCATAAGTCTGACTGCGTTATCTCGTTGGACGGCCAGTATCACATAGTCATTCGCGCTTTGCAGCCACTCGCCCAAACGTTCCCATAAGTCTGAATGCGTTACCTCGTTGGACGGCCAGTATCACATAGTCGTTCGCGCTTTGCACCCACTCGCCCAAACGTTCCCATAAGTCTGACTGCGTTACCTCGTTGGATGGCCAGTATCACATAGTCACTCGCGCTTTGCATCCACTCGCCCAAGCGTTACGATAAGTCTGACTGCGTTACCTCGTTGTATGGCCAGTATCACATAGTCACTCGCGCTTAGCACCCGCTCGCCCAAACGTTCACATACACATATGATTGTTTGTTATATAAGTGTATTTTATTTACAGTAATAGTAGTAAGCTTTAGTAATATCATATTTAACTTTAGTTTCTTCAAAAAGAGTTGGTTTTAAATTAATTAAATCAAATCCTTTTTGAAGCGAAATGGAGCGAAACATGAGTTTCAGCAGATCCCGAAATTCAGTTTTCCAGCTCTAGAGCGAGAGTAGCCGGAAATGTATTACAAACTTTACAGTTTTTTGCATTGAAAAGAGGTGTCCGCATTTCCGTTTTGTTAGAACTTTTTAGTTACGTTTCTCTTGAATTATTAACTAGAACTAGTTTAGCAGCTTTGGATTGTATGCTGTTTTGTTAGATTTGAATTTTCAGTTAAAGCGTGTGTGTAATTTGGGTTTATGTTACGGGCTTTTCGGTTTGCATTTTTTGACGATCCATGCTCATTTCATTTTATAACATTTTTTCACACTACTTGACTTTGGCCAAAGTATAACGATATTTAAATAGATATTACTAAATTCTTGTGCACACAATTTTAAATAATATATAGGTATAAGTAACTAACAAGATTTTTTACCTGGTGGTAGATGGTTTGTACGGGATAGCAAGAAGTCATCTAGATATCAATACCTACATATATTTTACTGCCAAGCAATAGTTAACAAACAAATTCCAGGGCTATATATCCCGGACTTTGTATTGTTACTAAAATCGCTGTGTATCTTTGACTTTACAATCTGTGTGCCTTCAGTCGCGAATCGGTTTCAGTGAATCGGTTTCTTCTAGGTGAACGTGCTCTACCGCAGGCCGAATCTTCGCGCGAGTTGGTGGTGAAACGCAAGCCTATTTATAATAATAATTTAAAAAAAGTAAAACCAAAGCAACATAAGCTAAGTTATTATTCAACTTATCTAAGCACAATTTAACCAAATTTTGACAGAAAATTCCCGGTATAAAGAAACGATAATCACGGTTTCAAATCTCTTCCAATTTCTCCTTTTTACAATGCCGTTTGATTTTATGTGACCATCGAGACTTAGTGTGAAATGTAAAAACCTGTTTGGACAGTATCCAGCACACTTCGATTCATTTTGCCATTTGAAGACGAACCAGATTGGCGTAATGTTGACAGAAGGTCAGACTTCTTTAGATAGATAAGAAATAACTCTAGAGAATACTAAAGGATAATTTATACAGATACTAACTAATAAAGGCAATCCTGAAAGCTTTGCCACTGGTTAATTGATCTTAATTACAGTGCTGTCATCCTTATGTATATTTCTCCTATGCCTGGGATATTCTAGGCCTGCCTATATTCTAAATGTACATATTATGTATTACAAAAAATAAATAGATTATAGCGATAAAAGCTCAGTGTTTAGCACGGTCGGTTCATACACCAAAAGGCGTGGATTCAAATCCAAACAATGAGTTCGAGCTGCTTGAAGGAAAACATCATTAGGAAACTATAGCATGGTTGTAAGGTACTCTCTAGTACAAGGTTGGCTAGCTAGCACCCTGTTAAAAATCTGCTGCCAATCACTTTACTGTGTGAGAGTCAGTTCCATTACAGAATGTGCGTCTAATCTTCGACCACACCGTCTCTTAACATCAGGTGAGGCTCTAGTTAAATACCTAGCCTGTCACATATATAAGAAGACATGTATGTTTGTATTTCTGTGTATATGATTATAAAGTTACATTCTATTCTATAACTATAACTTATTTTTATTCAGTAAATTCAATTTAATTTTCGTTGTTCTAGGAGGATAGCGAGTAAAATCGTAGGACAAAAAGTAATTAAAATAGAAATCTCTATCTTACATTACTCTACGCATAGCTAGCCAAAAGCCCGGTTGGCTGTCTCAAGAACTGCTTCCGACCCAAGTCACGCTTCATTCGAATTTACAGGCAATTCATTCGATATTGGATTATTAGGCATTGATCTTTTTTAAAAATTTCCCGAATTACACGTTTTTCCCAGTGTCCCCAATACCCAATTTTCTTAGAATGAGAAAATAGCGTCTAGCGATCCAAGCACGAGGCGCGAATAGTAATTTGTAGGGTTCATTATTACTTTTTATGTTTGCAGAGGAAGGGAAGAAGCCAGCTGGTTTTGTTGGATTTAGAGCCACGATTATTGTAATTTTTTAGCCGTTTTTAAAAGACTACTTCAGAAATCTTTATGTTAAACTTATTATGACTTATTTTTTCTTTATTTTATATGAAATGAGCAAGTTTTTGTGTATGTAAAAAATTTAATACAGAACAGAGCAAGCAAATTGTTTCAAATTTGGCTCATGTTTTTACTAAAAAAAAACGAATGCTTTTTTCTTAATTAAAAAACGAACGGTTTTTTTTAAAAATCAGCACGTTCTTTCTAACATCGAGGATGTGAACCCCTGACGAAGTCTGTATTTCCTGTTAATAACTACTTGAGTGTCTTCAAATCCAGAGTCAGTTTTATTCAAGAAAAGCGTGCTCCATCCTAGATCACCTCGCTGCTTTTTATCAGGCAAGTGGTCAAACACAAATCAATATTAATATAAATAAAAAATGAATTTATGGACAATTTTTTTTACTAGACCTCAATATTTTGAAAATAATATATTTTATTGTACAACCTGCCTTATAAGTTAGTAGCGCTTAAGAATTAAAATTTTCAGGATAGCCAAAAGGTTCTGACCCATGTCATGCTAAAAAGAGGTCCTAGAACGCCGTGTCCCATGACATGTAGCCGGGACCGAGCAGCGTAATGAACCAGTGGGGTGATTCTAGAAATCGATATAGTTTATATTTTTTCACTCGCATTTTGTATGTCAATTTGAGTGTCCAGGGAATAATATGTTTTCCGCAAGAATAAATCAGTATGTGAATGAAAGTAAGGGACGTTTTTCCTGACCTTTTGAAAAATCGAAAGGAAGCTTTTACATTTTTGATAAAGACATCACATGACATAGACGCTAGACGCTAGTAGGTCATGTTGTGTCATAGTCATGACATGTCATATGTAGGTCATGTTATTAACTGATACTGATTAATGAAGTGTCGATGATTGAAAATACAATGATTGAACGCATGACTTTTTTATTCCATTTTTACTTTTTAAGAGATTATGTGTTTGACCACAGCTTACCTGATGTGAATTTACTGTGTGGTGGTAGATGGTAAACACACCTAGCCTGGAACAGAACTAGCTCAAGTGAGGCCGCCGGAGCACACCATTAGATGCTTGGCGGCAGATTTTCAACTTGAGGGAGGTGGCTATATAGATATTGTATGAAATAAATACTCTTTTTGAAACAGATGTGTCTTTTTTGAAATGTAAGATAAAGCTACACCGATATCAAGACGAAAAAAACTAAAATTAAATATTTTATGAAATTTGATTTTAGTAGAATATTTTTTCAAAACATTCACAGAAATCACAGAGGTAAAGCCGGCGCACACAGCCGCACCGAATCACGGGAATTATGAAAACTCGGGCGTCACTCGCAAACAACCAGACAACTTTTAATTAAATACTAATGCTTCGCGGGAACAATTTACAATTAAAATAGGGACGCGCAAATTGCCAGCGGTTTGTCGATGAACGGTTTAAAGTAATTTGTCGCCGGGATGGGATAAGCTTGCCGAAGTTTATCATTAGTCGTGGGCTGTGTTTGTTTGTGTTAATATTTTTTTATCGATAATAATATAAGGTATAGGTTTTACATTAAAATTAAATAGTGTACAACTAACAAAATAATGACAGTTATATCACTGTACATATACATTAGCTTGCTATAAATACACGGAGTTAATTTACCAAAAAACAAAGATATATTAACATAAGATAATAAATCATAGCATCATATTTATATTTATACTAGCCGCGCCCCGTGGTGTTACCCGCTAGATGTTTTCGAGATAAAATATAGCTAATCACCTAGCGGTATGAAATATACTTTTCGAACTATTCTCATATCTGTTTGTTCTGTGTCTGGGTGTCCTGTATGTATTATAAGTATGTATTTACAAAAAAAAAATATGTATTTATGTATCCTATCAGTTATCTGACTTCCATCACACAAGCTCTGCTTAGTTTGGGGTCAGATGGCGCTGTGTGTAATGTGTCCTACAATATTTATTATTTATTATTTATTTATCTACTAAATATACAAAAACAATTTCATAAAAATCAGTCTAGCCGCTTCGGAGGAGTGCGCCCACAAACATCGTGACACAGAGAGTTTTATAAACATATATAGATTAATTTTATTTATTTAATGATTATGACTTTTGATGTAATTTTGTATATGTATTTTTTATTTTATGGACATATTTCTGAATCAATTAAATATAATATAATAATAGATAATTATAGCTTACGGAGCAAAGAAAAGCTACTTGTGATAGTAAGTATAGTTAAAAAAAACCCGTGACACCGAAATATTAATATACATTAAATTGCCTAGATGTATTACCGAATTAAATCATACAGTATTAAAATAAATTCTTTGAAAGCTATCCATTGTACAAATTAAGTGAATATGTTATTTAAAATGTAAAAGGAGTAAAAGATAACGTATATGTATGACCATTGCTGAGGTACACAGAACTTGGAGCAGCAAAACAAAGTCCGTGGCATCGCTGCTCTGGTTCTCATTAGTTTGAGACTTTCGATGGTCAGTCTCAACAGCGCTGTAATTTCGATAGCTGCAAACCAGAACACAATAATGCTTACACACAACTGCTTGGCGACAGAATATCTGATAATGCGGTAGTACCATCGAGTGAATTGATCTGCACATTTGTAATAGACTGCAAGATATCATGAAAAAAAAAACATTTTATCGATAAGCTGGGTCCGTCACTGGCTCCCCACACGTATACTTACAAAGTAAGTACTGCGTGTGTACTTATGAAGAAATTAATTCATATTTCACTTCTAGTAATGAGACAGTCACGTTTATAAACATTACCTCTATATATCGTAATGTAAACGTGTGTTTGTTTGTTTCTATTCATTTGAGTCGAGATGAAATTCTATTTGTAGAATTAAACAATTATAGTTTGCGTTTTTTTTCTACTTTAATATTGTGTACCTACACCAAAACTCTTAAAACTAGAATAAAACGTTTCATAAACAAGAAACTGAAGAGCTAGTTTTACAAGTGGCGGCCTTATCGCTAAAACGATCTCTTCCAGAAAACACTAATATATTTGTGTTTATTATGTTATAGTTGACAGGTTAAGTTTTTACCACAGCTCATCTGTTAAGTGACGGTGTGGTCAAATATGGTAAACACACCTAGCCTGGAATAGAACTTGCTCTCAAGTGAGATTGTCAGGACATACCGCTTGGTACCGCTTACTTTCAATGTAAAAGTAGCAGCTTGCCAGCCGAGTACTAGAAAGTACCATAACGATTTTCTCACGAAAGTTTTCTTTACCGGCAGTCCAAGTTGGGAGTTGTACCCACGCATTCTGGCGTGTGAACGAATTACCTCAACCACTGAGCTATCATCGCTATTATTTATGCTTGACAAGCTGGGTGTTTGACCACTGCTCACCTGATGTTAAGTGAAGGTGTGGCCGAAGATGGTAAGGACATCTATCCTGGAATGGAACAGGTTCTCAAGTAAGGCTACCGGAACACACCGTTAGGTGTTTGTGGCAGATTTTCAACTTGAGGTGGTAGCTAGCCAGCCGAGTACTAAAAAGTACTACCGCGCTATGGTTTCCTCACGATGTTTTCCATCACCGGCAGCTCAATCACTGTTAATCAATATTCTTATATTAGCTAACTGTCGTTTGTTGTGTTGAAAACAAATATCTCGAAAAGCATTATTGAGTTCAGTTAATTATATAAGCAAGCAATCCATACAGGTGAAACAAAGGTATGGATTGGGATAATTATTTTGATACCATAATTAAGGGCTCGTGTAATAGAATGTAAACCAGCTTCCGGCATCGTCTTTGTGTTACCACTCGCTGGTATCGAGTTATTAGACGTAATTAACGTTACATCTCTGAAACGGTAACTCGAATCTCAGTTATGAGATTATTTCGATTCAGGCATGTTACAAGTCCTCTTGAAGATAAATAACAGTAACGGATACGATTGCTTTACATTGCCTAAGTAGTACTAAACCTAAAAAAAACCCACATCACATTGTATCAAGCACAAGTTCGATCGTGCATGGAGTACTGCTCGCACCTTTGGGATGGATCCGCCAAATACCAGCTGGAGGCGATGGAGTCAATTGAGAAGCGTGCCAAGAGACTCATCTGCAATGACTCCCTCGTTCAAGCTAAGCTTCATAGCCTTGAACATCGTCGAAAAGTTGCTAGTTTATCGGTTTTTTATCGGATTCATTTCGGAGAGTGTGCTTCGGATCTGCATGCTCTAATTCCCCCATGCCCATTATTCTATCGGACGGCCAGAAGCTCGAAGAAGCGACATCGTTTCATGGTTGACATTCCAAGAACCCGTACGAAACGATTTGAATCTACTTTCTTTGTTCGAACGGCTAAAGCGTGGAATGCGTTACCTGAGTGGGTGTTCCCTGATGGATACAATCTGGGTGTCTTCAAGTCGCGAGTGAATCGGTATCTTCTAGGCGAGCATGCTTCATCGTAGATCGCATCTTCACTACACATCAGGTGAGATGGTGATCAAACGCAAGACTATTAATTCGTCATAGAAAAAAAACCCAACTAAAATTCAACAAGCGCCGTCAAATTTTTAAAAGGAATATCTGCGAATATTTTTAAAAAAGAATGAGTAAATTTTTGTTCAATTGATTCATCATCTGACAAAAATGTACATATTTATATATTTTTATATTTATAATGGTTTATTATTTATTTATTAAGTAGTATCATATTTATTTCTTTGCTGGATTTATACATGTGTATATATTTGTCTTAGTGTTTTTTTTAAATGTATTTGGATTTATTATTTTACAACCATATCTCATGTATGGGGATGGCTGGCAGAAAATACTTTGAGTGCAATAAAGAAGCTAGGCTAAACACATTTTACCCGATGTTAAGTGATGGTCGAAATAATGAACATACCTGAGGGCGTAGACAAAGTAACATTCGATTAGCAATAACGCTAATAGAAAAGTCTAAAATGTATGGGAATGAATCAAGCTATCGATGTCACGTGGACAGCTTGTCAATCCTGTACTCGAAGGAAGCTGACTCTCAAGTGGCGCTACCGGGACACACCGTTGAAGAAGTTTGGCGACAGATTTTCAAATTGAGGTGTTAGCCAGACGAGTATTAAAAAGTACCCTACCACCGTGCTATGGTTTCCTCACGATGTTTTCTTTCACCGGCAGCTCATACTCATTGTTAAACGCGGCGTGTGAACCGACTTCGCTAAACACAGCCTTCATCACTACATTTAGTATAGTTAAATAAATATAATTCGATCGGTTTCGATCGGGTTCGATTCTCGCCCAGGACAAAAATGTAAGTGACCGACACGAGATATTTATGAATTATAAGTTCATATGTATTTACAAAACAGTTTCAGTATTTACAAAAGTTTTAAACAGTTGCTTAGTTTGAGCCTAGATGACGTCGTGTGAAATGTCCACCGATATATATTTGTTTATTTAGCTAAAGAAGTTTAATTAATTATTAAATAATTTGGGCAGCTATATCGCGCCTTCCCGACAGTTCGGCCCATCTTCCCAACGGCATGCAAAAAGCATGCAACCGTCGGACCGTAACGGGAAAATTAAATTGGACCATTAGCCAGTTCCGGATTAAATACAGAATGGGACACTTCGTGTTGTTCTTTAGGAAATATGCCTAGTGCTGACCAGCCTCTTAGAATGTGAGATACCTACGATTGTAATACCGTAGTAGTGAATGTTTGGAAATAGACAGCAATATCACTGTATATGTACAATTGCTTACTAGAAATACACTGCAACCATGCCAGCAGTCCAAAGCCTCCCAAAGCTTCGCTTAAAGCAGCTGGGTTGCTTCATGCTGGTTAGAGGAAATGCACAATACACCCCAAGCGGAACATCAGTGTCAATGTCTTATCGCCCTCATTCCGAATAAGAATAAGAAGAAAGCAACGAGATCGTCACTCGCCTGGTAGTTAGTGTCATTTTTGCCCTAATATAAATAAATAGCCAGTTACTTATTTCTCCGTAATTTAGACCTTTTCTGTAATTACGTTATTATTATACATACATACAAACACGCCGTTTCCTCGTAGAGGTAGTCGGAGACTATATATTTTTTTTAAATGTAATTAATGAGTCGAACGAGACGCTCTCCTGATATTACGAGATAACGCCTGTCCATGACTATTGCAGTGATACACAGAACTTTGAGTAGTAAAACAAAGTCCGAGGCATCGCTGCCTTGGCGCTCATTATTAGATGGTAAGTCTCAATAGCCTTTGTTTACACACTACTGCTTGGCGGTAGAATATCTGGTACTGCGGTGGTACCTACCTAGACGACCTCCTGCTAAGGAAATCTACCACCAAGTAAGTAAGTTTCACCTGCTACGATTCTGGCACATATTTTTTCTTTTTTCTCTCTATACTACTCGTTCTCTATGAACGCGGCACAAGCACGGTTTCGTTTCATAATATTGACATTGGACGTCTCCCGTAATGACTTAGTCTAAAGTGGAGTTGGAGTTGAGTGAGAAGGAGTTATGTATGATGGCGAAAAGCAGTTTTTCTGTGGCGGTGATTTGGATGATGTAGAAGCTGCTTCATGCAATCATAGTTACTTATGTGCCTTGCAATGCCTCAGTACATCAGTTCCGTTCTCTTTCAAGCAGCCACGGCAAAGTGGACTATCTGTGGCTCCTAGCTTGTACAGATGACTATTCAAATTGCAATGACCGGTTATACGGCCTACTAAAAGACGAAGGTTTTGTCTTTGCAATTTCAATAGTTTGTTAGTGATGAATAGATAGTTGAATGATGTTCTAGGATATAGAATATAGTTGTCTGTGATGGAAAATAATTGTTTCAGTTAGTGGAATTGACTGGCACCCGTATTAATAATTAAACTGTGCTACAGGCGCCAGAGAATACCAGTCTCACCATGCTTGCAAATGAGGTCGTTACCTATTCCTACGTGTAGTTAATGCGAAAAAAGTAAATAATTTACAGTTAAACGTTTGAGTGTTTTCCTTCTACATATTTATTTTAATCTTTGGCAGTACACTCAAGCCCAAATGGCCAGGCACCGGGCCGAGTGAATAAAATTTACACAAGTAGCTATTTTAACGCGTGGGCGCCTGCGTTGCCAGCTGTTATGTGATATTGTTACTGCTTTGCTAATTCGACTTCATTTTACATTGCCTGCTTTTTAAGCGTGAATTTAGCTTTATGGGGCGAAAAGTTGGAACTACTCGCGGCGGCAGTTCCGCTGAGAGCTAATGAAGTCTATCAACGTATTGAATGAACTTGAAGGAAGGACGACGAAGAAATAACTATTTTCTAAAACAAAATCTGAATCAAGTGTTTGGCAGATTTTTGTGAACAACTACCCGTACATACATACGTTTATATGACATTTATTTTACGACATATTGGCATGTTTTGGTGATGTTTTTCCTTCACCGGCAGCTCAAGCTCATTGTTGGGGTTTGAACCCTCGCCCTTCGGCATGCGAACCGACCACGCTAACCACTGAGCTATCATCGCTATAAATTATAAGATAAAAATGTGTGTTTTTCTGTTTCACAGTTCTAGAGAGATGAGTGGTTTTCAACTATTGTAGTTGTTTGTTACAGTTGACACGCTGGGAAACTGCGTCCGAATTGCGTGCATGTTTCGTACACGCTGGTGTAATTTACAGCTTTGTTCCGCAGCTTAGTTCGTGCATAGGCTCTGACGCATGGTTATTGCTTGAATAACAAAGTCCTCATGGCTTGAAATGTAGTTGGATGATGTTTGTTAGCTTTGCCTGTCGAAGTAAATCTGTTTTAAATGTTTTTTTTTTTACACAAATTTACAAAGATATACAGTATCTATGATTTCAGCATCTAATATAGTGAAAAGATATGGTAGACAGGCTAGGTGTTTGACTGCAGCTCACATCATGTTAACAGACGTTATGATCGAAGATGGTAAACTTACCTAGCCTGGAATGAAACTGGCTTTCAAGTGAGGCTGCCGTTAGGTGCTTGGCGGCAGATTTTCAACTTTAGGGTAGCTAGCCAGCCGTGTACTTACAATAAAGTACTCTACAAATATGCTATGGTTTCCTCACGATGATTTCCTTTACCGGCAGCTTGAGCAGCTCATTATTGGGGTTTGAACCTTTACTGTTCAGCGTGTGAAACGACCGTGCTAACAACATTGTTGTTATTGATGCAAAAAATAAATCACATTTTTGTACTAAGCACGTGTTTGTGCATATAATCAAAATTTGAGTAGGATTTGGAGGAACTTACGTGCTTCTTAGTTTACAAAAAATTAATGTAAAACAAAAAATCAATCGGACGAATTATAAATTGAGGTCCAAGTTATAATTCTGTAATAAAAAAATCAAGATTGTAAGCAATTTCACAGGCCATAAGTACGCATATTCGGGAGAAATAATCATTTAAATCAAATCTGAGAACTTCGTGTATTCATTTACAGCAGGGCTGTCCAGAACTCGGACCGCGGGCAGCATTCAGCCCGTGGTTTCCATTTATGCGGCCCGCCACGTGTTTAAGATCTACAACAAATAAAGAATATTTTCGTTTTTTAAAAAATATGTACCTATTTGGTACTTTATTTTATTGCAACCAAATAAATGACATTTTATGCCAATAAGTTTTCTATCACTATTATTTGGGTAATTTCAGAAAGTATTTTTGTGTGTTTTGTAGTGTTTGTCAAACGAAATTTAAAGAAAATATTTGTTTCGGCAAACGTAGCGTAGGACGCCCTGACTCGTTAGGGTGACGATATATGCGAGGCAGTGACTGCAAGCAATAAGCCGAAGATCGAGCTAGGTGGCGTGCATTAGGAGAGGCCTATGTCCAGCATAGGACTAAAGCTGATGTTGATGGTAATTTGTTTCCGCAACCTCCAATTCAATTAGTAATTTACATCGGCCCGGAATCACATCTGGTTTGGACAACCCTGATCTGCGGTATAATGACAAGGCTAAAAACGTTCCGGCTACTTTACATTTTTGTGAAGATGTTATGTAAAAGTTTAAAAAAATACAAAGTTTTACATTCGGACAAGCGTAACGCGTTTGAGTAAAAGTTTGTGATATTCAAACAATGTGGCGCAGGCGAGACCGCTTTATCGCAGTTATGTTGGCTGTTTTGAAAATATGTTTGAACATTTTAATGTTTGAAATAATTGAGTGACGCAAGTTGTTTTAATATGAGCACAAAATGTAATTTTTATTATAACGTTCCTATGTTATTTTTATATGTGCCAAAGTGAATCTAATCTAATTTAATTTAATTTAATTGTGATTCTAATTTGCCGTGGTGGTGCCGGCGTAAGAATAGTACCCCACCCTCTCTACCCGTGGTTGCCGTAAGAGTCGGCTAAGGGATGTAATCCGGAAGATAGGCAGCTGCGTCTTCCTTGAACAGTCACACCTAACTCGCCAACCCGCCTGCCAAGCGTGGCGACTATTGGCAAAACCCCCCCCAGGAGGAGGCCTATGTCCAGCAGTGGACGTTTATGGCTGACGACGTGTGATGTGTAATGTGATTCTAATTTATACATGGTGTCAATTTTGGGTTGTTTTGTAGCCATGAATTTTAAAGAGTACTGGCTCTCAAGCGAGGCTGCCGGAACACACAGTTACCAAATACTCTACCACTATGGTATAAAAATAAAATAAAAATAAAATTATTTTTTTATTCCAATTCAATTAATTCAGGTATCGTGGCCTATATAGAAAAAAATTACAATTAGTTACTAAGCTATTGTTTCTTCACGATGTTTCTTTTTTCTTTACCGGCAGCTTAAGTACGTTATCGAGATTTGAACCCATGCCTTTCAGCGTGTGAGCCACGCTATTTTTTTACAATAAAAATATTTCTTTTTTTCAAGGGTGTCATGATCAAAGCGAAATGAATGTTAGTTACTGTCAAAGTAGAAACGAATTTGGACCACATGCCAGGCCGTTTGAAGTTGCTAGTTAGAAACATAATAAACTCGCAAACGACAGATGAAACGTTTTGTGCCGAAGTTTACTGTAAAGACCTCTTTGGGGACTTAAAAACTTTTCACAAATGAAAGCAGGCCTCGGTTTGTTACTGCGAAACAATTGTTGTGATTGCGAGTTTATACTTATAATTTAAGCTTTATCTTTATTTCTTTTGGACACATTTTCATTTGTTATTCATTTTTCAAACTTTATTTATGATTCTTCCTTGAAGTTTTAAAAAAAGTTGAAATTACATTGTTCAGTCATAATATTTACAAAAAAAAAAACGACTTCATTCCAGTAAGCCTAAACAAGGTTAGGTGAGCTTTGGCGGGAACGCGGAAAGAGTCGTGTCGGCCCATTGTATTTTTTCCAAAAGTAGTGTTTATGTATAAAAATAGTGCTGTTTTATTCATAAAATGCCGAATTACAAGCGCGAGTGTGGGAAAGTGATTTAATGTGGTGAAACATGACTTTTCGTGCTGCTTCCAAAATTCCATCGAAGCTTATAGTAAAGTCGCCGCTACTTTACTAAAGCATGACTTGATTTGACTGGCACAGACTGGACTTTGACTAAAAAGATAAAGAAGCTGAAAACTGAAGACTACGCACAAAATACAGAAACATTGAAACTGGCAGAATGCATAGAGCGCAATGCCAAGAAGAAAGAAAAAAAAACAAGGTTAGGTTACATTGGTTTATTAGATAGATAGATAGAAACTCTTTATTGTGTACACCAAAAATAGAAATTCTTTTTTTTTTCACTTCAGAAATGTTGTTTAATGTGTATTACGAGTTCTAGCTCACTTGATATTAGAAGGTAGTTTAGATGTCAAAACATTGGTCTAACAACGAGACAAAAGCACAATTTTTATTTATTCTAAAAAGAAAAATCGCTCTGAAACGAGACACAATGCAGAAGTATACCGCCATCCAATAAAATCGACCCCGAATAAACAAATCAACAAACAAACATCGTTCCCGCTCGTTTCCTGGAAAAAGTGAAAGTACCCGCATAAAAAGCTCGGGAGCAATAATAACATTTAAATAAAGATCTCGTTACCGCGAGCTCCTGACCGCCGCGCGCCGCGCCGTGTGGGGCGAGTCCACACACTTGTAGAGAACAAGTGAAATAGTTTTTGATGTGAATACGTCTTTAAATTTGCAGGCAACTCAGAAAGCTGATGATAACAATATCGTAGGATACAGCTAGGTGGTGCATATCATCATCTACATACAAAATGTATTTTTTTTTTAATAAATTTCGTAGTTTAGTACAGTGCCATCTAGCCCCAAACTACGCAAAGCTTGGGCTTTGGGAACCAGATAACTGGTAAAATGCTTATATACTTTTTATTGTAAATACATACAAGCATACATATTTGGTTGTCTGGAAGAGATTGCTCTTAGCAATAAGGCCGTCACTTGTGGCATTGCTCCTAAGATTATTTTGTTATCTGTTATTTTTTTGATGTGCACAATAAAGAGTTTTTTTTAAATGGCTGACAGGCTAGGTTTTTCACCACAGCTCATCTGATGTTAAGTGACAGTGTGGTCGTAGATTGTAAAGCACACCTAGCCTGGAATGAAACTGGCTCTCAAGTGAGGTTGCCGGAACACACCGTTAGATGCTTGGCGGCAGATTTTCAACTTGAGGGTGGTAGCTAGCCAGCCGAGTACTAGAAAGTACCCTACCACCACGCTATGGTTTCCTCACGATGTTTTCCTTCACCGGCAGCTCAAGCTCATCGTTGGGGTTTGAACCCACGCCCTTCGGCATGCGAACCTACCGCGCTAACCACAAATGACATCACTGAGCCATCATCGCTACAAAGTTTCTATCTAAATACAATATACATACTTATGGAATGTGTATGTTTAACAATTTGCCACGCAGCGTAAGAGATTTACCTGCAATTGAATTTAAAAGGAAGCTTGAGAATTTCTGCGAACTTAATCCCCTTTATTCATTAAACAGATTTACGAGATTGCGGCTTCTAGAATCTTCTTTTTCATATAAATATATGTATATAATACTATCTTGTGCCACACCCAGAGACATAACAAACATTTATTATCTCGAAGATATTTGTTTCTGTAAGTCTGAGATTTGTAGGTAGGCCACCACAGAACAGCAAGCCCCTTGTGACATTTCGCGATATTTTAGGAAAAAATGTCAAAATAAGGCGTCACCTCCGAGAATGGTGTCGTAAAACCGATGAAGACATAAAGCGGGTTGCAGATCGTAAAGCGGTATCGGCTGCTATCTGCAGGCGGATTTAGGGCCGCGCCGCGTCGACACGGAAGATTTACTGATTACCTCTACCTGTACACACATGTGTACTTACCTTAGTATATCCTGTACTATAGAAAAAAAAAATAGTTAACAAAAATAATATTATTGTTTTATTTATGCGGGATTACTCATGTTTAATTTTATCGGAAACTCGACAATAGTTTCGGCCACATCCGGTGGCCTTCATCATGGGGACGAAGCTGAGACAACGCGCGCGCGGCCTCGTCTTGCTTTGCACATATAATGTGTCAAGACCACGTCAGTTTCCATAATAAAAAAAAATATTATATTAGTTTTGGCAGGAACAAAAAAAATCATGTCGACGAGTGTAACAATAGTGACATTTTATTCATAAAATACGAATTACGTGCGCGAGTAGATATGATTTTTCGTGTTGCTTCTATAACTCCTTTGTAGCTCGTGGTAAACTTCCCACTACTTTACTAGGGCATGACCAGACTTTACCTTTACTTACTTTGTGTGACTTAAGACTTATTTTACTAGTTTTAGCATAAATAATTGAAAGTATCGAAATACTCGACATTGGCAAATACACAAAGTACAACGCCAAAAACAAAGAAGAAAAAGAAAAGTTTTGGCGGGAACGTGGAAAAAATCATTTCACCTCATAGTAAAGTTTTATAAACTTGTGGTTTTCCGATTGTTTATGCATAAAAAAACCGTAGTGAATTACGAGCTCAATTGTGGCAAAGTATGTGGTGAAACGAGACTTTTGGTACTGCTTCTAAAACTCCATCGAAACTTGTAGTAAAGTCGACCATAACTTACATTGTGTGACTTATTTAACTTAATTTTTCTTGATATACGTGAAAAGAACTAAATCCTTGACACTGGCAAATGCACTAAGTGCAACACTAAGACAAAGAAAAGATAAAAGGTATTCAAATTTTAAGTCAGACTCACGAATTGAGAGTTCAGTTTATATCTACTTATAATTTCAACGCAAGTTTCACTAGTTTAATATAGGTATATGTATATTTTTATTTTGTTCATCCTAGGATCTTTCACGCAGCACCTTCTATCCCCAAACTAAGCAAAGCTTGTACTATGAGAACCAGATAACTGATTTAATACTTACATACTTTTTGTAACTTATATTATAATTATATTATAATACCTATATAACACCTAGATAGAACAAAAAAATATGTTTGTCACACAAATGTTTGTTCTGAGTGGAAATCGAACCGACGCCCTTCAGCTCTTGAAGTAGATACACTATCAAATGAGCTAACAGTGTAGTCAACAATTTGATTACAATCGTCACTAGTTTGTCAATAAAGCTTATATTCTTCACAAAATAGACACAACTTCTTAGCGTTCAATGGTGGCATTCAATGGTGTTGTAGAGATGGGAACCCGTGCAGTGCCAATAACTTAGGACACGGGTGTAGGTTAAAGTGCCTCTTAACATACATCTCATCGTTCACATTCACTGCCCGTGTCCCATCCCTATTTTAATACAAAACCGAGTAACCGAGTATAGAGGTTTAGGACCAAAGTTTAATATGACCCTACGAACGATGCTTTGGATACTTTTTCTAGCAATTAATTTATGGTCTTGGCTAGGATAATTGCTAGTGTTCCTATCACTCTCATTTCTACTAAACTAACTACAAAACCAGCATTTATATTAAATGTAATATGATAGAACCATTGTAATTTTTTTATTGAATGTGCTATTGTACGAACTTGTACTTTCTAACCCTTTTTACTACAGGACAAGTAGAAAGGCGGCCCACAACCCATACATTGAATTTCCTTGGATATATACCAAACGCTTTGACTCTACGTTTCTCATCCATACGGCTAAGGAATGGAAGAAGCTGCCGGCTTCATTGTTTCCTGGGAGATATAATCTAGATCTTTTCAAGGCCAGAGTGAATAGGTCTTCTAAGTCTGCGTGTTTCATCTTTGGTCACATCATCGCTAACCATTAGATGAGTCTTATCCGTACGCGGACTTATCCGTATTAAAAAAAAGGGTATCATAAAAGGGTATTACTATAGAAAACATTTTTTTTTTTCTGTGCGATATTTTTTGTGCAATTTTCAGACTTGCACAAAAGATATCGCACTTTTACTTCTGTGGTACTTTACGCGATTACTTCTACCTTTTTATTATTATTTTGTTGATGAAATTGCAATATGCACAATGACCACAGCAAGTCATACATAGTAGCGTAATTTTTTTTTTGTTCTAATGTTCTGCAATGAGGCTAAAATAATCCTCAATTTATAATTAAGTATGTAGATATTGAAATAAGATTTACATTGAAATATGATTCCATCACCTATTCGTTTTGCTTTAAAACTCCTTATGCCAGTAAAAAATCCACACGTGAACTAACAAAATGTAACCACGCTGAACAGATTCATTTCCACAGGTACACTAAATCCACATGTGGTTACGTCTCGGCCATTTTTACCTATGTCAGTGAGAACAAGCTAGCTCCTTTACAATATGCGATAAGACGCAACCATCGTCTATAACACGAAGCGATAAATACGAACAACTTCAACGATAACGGTACGATATTAGCTACGACAAGAGAACACTACGATATTAGCTACGGGTTAAAGAATTACGATAGTATAGCTGAGGCATAAACCTACGACAGTAGCTACGGCAAGAACCCACGACTGTCATGTATGGCTGTCTCTATGGTAAGAAAACTCGATAATGGTTTCGGCAAGAATACATGGCAGTATCTACGACAAGGATCTACGACAGTAGCTGCGGTGAGAAGAGATTGGCTACGGCAAGAATATTCGACAGTGCTTACAGCAAGTATATACGACAGTATACATGGCAAGAGCCTACGACAGTAGCTATAACAAGAACCTATGGCAAATTTACGACAATAATATAATCTACAATATAATAACTTCAAGAAGCTACGACAGTGGCTGCAATAAGTGTATTTGGGTACCGAATAGTAAAATATTTGCAGGTTATATGTGATAATGTCAATTAATATCTACGTAAATTTTTAGTGTTTACTTGAACAAGAATATTTTTTTGGATTTATTTCATTTATTGCATCTTGTGTTGATAAAATAATTCAGAATTTTAATGTGAAAATTCGACAGCAATGGAACTAAACAATGATTCGAATGGAGATCCTCATTGACAAAAAATTCAAAAAAATCGTCTAAATAAATAAATAAAAAATAAAAAAAACTCCTACTAAAATCATCTAACCAAAAATATACCATTGGTTTGTTTGTTACTGTATTGTACGTTACGGGGTATTATATATAAACTCACACATCATCATCAGCCATAGGACGTCCACTGCTGGACATAGGCCTCCTCTTGGGGGGGTTTTGCCAATACTCGCCACGCTTGGAAGGCGGGTTGGCGAGCGCAGTTATGTGTGATTGTTCAAGGAAGACGCTGCTGCCCATCTTCCGGATTACATCCCTTAGCCGACTCTTACGGCAACCACAGGTAGAGAGGGTGGGGTACAATTCTTACGCCGGCACCACCACGGCAAATAGAAACTAAATTTGCAAAATTAGTTTCGTTCTATTATTAGTGTCGTCTATTGTAAAGGTGTGTGGCTCGGCCTTGAATCCTACGTATTCGCCTCCTTCCTTTGGGACCGCAAAAAAATCCCTTTTACACGAAACCTTTAAAGTAAGCGTCGAAAATTATAACGACAACCGCAAAGAGTGTTTTTTGCTTTGTAACCGGTAAGCGTGTGATCTTTTTGTTTCACAAGGTTTTCACAAAGTCTGCTGTTAAACGTAAAAAAGTAACAAAAACACACAGATGTATTAAATGAAAATGGCAATGAGAGAGGAAAATTGAAGATTGAGTTCAAGGAAGGTTTGTGTTCTACAGTCGACTGTGGGGATGGGGCCATGGTGTTAATGATTTTTGGTCGATGACTTTTAAGTTTTAATAATCAAGTTGTAGATCAGTGGGTAGCGCGGTGGGTTCATACGCCGAAAGGCGTAGGTTCAAACTATGAGCTTGAGCTGCCGGTAAAAGAAAACATCATGAGGAAACCACAGTTTTGTCGTAGGGTACTTTTTATCTACCACTCTCAAGTTGAAAACCTGCCGCCAAGCACCAAGCGGTGTGTTCTGGCAGCCTCACTTGAGAGCCAGTTCCATTCCAGGCTAAGTGTGCTTTACATATTTTTGAATCAGAAGTATTTATTTAAAAAAAAAGTATTTAAGTTTTTATCAGCTATGTGGTTCCCATAGTACAAGCTTTGCTTAGTTTGGGGCTAGATGGCGCTGTGTATAAAGTCCTACGTTATTTATTTTTATTAATAAATTAACTGTTGGTTTCAACAGCTCTGTGATTTTGCTATAAAAAAAATATAGTTGCGGTATCTTTTGAACTGAACACAGCTTACATGGTACTGTTTAGCAGCAGAATATCTTACCCAGAGACTTTCACAGGTCTATATCACATCATCAGCCATAGAACGTCCACTGCTGGACATAGGCCTTCTCCTAGGGGGGTTTTGCCAATACTCGGCACGCTTGGCAGGCGGGTTGGCGAGCACAGTTAGGTGTGATTGTTCAAGGAAGACGCTGATGCCCATCTTCCGGATTAAATCCCTTAGCCGACTCTTACGGCAACCCCGGGTAGAGACGGTGGGGTACTATTCTTACGCCGGCACCACCACGGCACGATTTAGGTATATCGTTTTATTTAAATACAAAATTATTTTTTAAATACTTACTATTTGTATTATATTTATTAGTTTGAATTTTTTTAACTGAATAGTTTTACAACATGTCCCGTCTGATCTTAAGATGTATCGTGTTTTTCATTCTTGTTTGCGTGGAAGATATCACTGTTAGCGATGTGGCCGCCACTGCTAGTACTAGCTCATAAGATAAGATTATAAGATAAGAAAATAAGATAAGATTAAGAAGAATAAGATTCTTTTGTTTTTATGATCCTTTTTTTCTATTTTGGCGTGCACAGTAAAGAGTATCTATCTATAACCAAGAATGAATCCTAAAAATTTACATATTAATTTAACTTGAGGTAGAGGTCACACGAAACAGATATTACGCAGAATTACGGTCACGTGTACGGGCGGGACAAAAGACTCTCCGGGCCTTCGCATAAGCACTTGAGACCTCTAGTACCTATAATATTTCAGTCTAAACCGCGGCCCAATAGTTCTAAGCTTCGTATTATTATGTATGAAGTTTGAGCCATGTCTCAATTGGAGGCAAACAATGCGGCCATTATGCGGGGACACGCGGCCCGCGCAGCTGGTAAGGCCTGCGAGGCACTGAAGTGGAGATGAGAAAATATATTTTTTTTGGTAGTCGGGATAGGTGTCTCTTAAGCGAGCCTGTTGAAACGCCCATTGGGTAATTGGCGGCAGATTTACAACTTGAGCGTAAGTAACCCATTACCATGTTATGGTTTCGTCACGAAGATTTTCTTCAGTGAAAGTTCAAGTTTTTATTGAGATTTAAACCCATGCGGCGTGCGGTCCCACCGCAGTTGATTACTGACCAATCACCGTTATTTTAATACGCTTTTAATATCTTAATTTTTTAATTAAAGTATGGTACTCTTATTACATATGGATACTCTTTTTTATGGTTGACAAACTAGGTGCCTGACCACAGCTCATCTAATATTGACTGACGGAAGATGGTAAAGCACATCTAGCCTGGAATGGAACTGGCTCTCAAGTGAGGCTGCCGGAACGCATTGTTAAATGCTTGACGGTAGATTATCAACTTGAGAGTGGTAGCTAGCTAGCCGAGTACTAGAAAATACTCTACCACCATGCTATGGTTACCTCACGCTGTTTTCCTTCGCCGGCAGCTAAAGCTCATTTTTGGGGTTTGAACCCACGCCCTTCGGCGTGTGAATCGAACGCGCTAACCATTGAGCTATACGCCGTACCTGCTTCCATTTGGAATGCACTTTCCATCGCGTGCTTCAGAAGCAAGCTATGATCTTGGCTTCAAGAGACCTTGCTTTATGACTAAGACGATTATATTGTTATTTAAAAATAAGAGATTATTGAATTCATATATTTTTTATTTGCATTTAATCTTATTGACATATTTTATATTTGACATATTATTGTATTGACATATTCATTATATTGACATATGTTATGTCACTTTTTTTCATTGAATGGAAAATTACCCTTAACTTTGGTGATATCAATATAATATTTGTATTAGTATTTGTAGACAACCTCCTGTTAAGGAGATTTACTACCACGTGATTTACAATACTAGCCTTTCCTATCTCTGTCTCAGTGGATACCGACTTTAAGCCAGATAGCTACAATTTAGTTTGTTTTACATTATGTATTACGTAATTTTGTAGTCGGAGTTAGATTGGGTAAATATTTGTTATTGGAAGGTCTCGATAGAGCCGTTGAGTCATTTAAGGGTTGAGCGTCTCGTCAAATATTTTGACTCTGAATCAGTTGGGCTGATGGGAAATACTCACTTAGATCGCGTGGACATGTTCAGTGTAATGATAGGGATTTTGCTAATTGTTCAAAATAGTTACGAGTTAATTTTAAAGCAATCCAATTATACTTACAGTAACGAGAATGATGAATGAAACAAAAAACTATGACTGCGTTAATATTAAAGCCAGTGTCACTCAAAATGATTTAAAGATTCTAACTTTACCCCATACATCTGAATCTTTTAAGGCATTTAAAAGTTTTAGTGGAATAAAGAAACTCACGTACATATAATATGAACACTGAAAACATTACACTCCTTTTTTGGGGCAATCTGTAAAAAATTAAGAGAACAAGGAAGAGAACTCTTTTCATCGTAAGTAACCATGACTATGCCCATGACCATGACCATCAAATTAGTGCCTAGAAATTTGAATTACAGATCAAAGCCCAGAAGCCTTACCTTACTTCTATTACGCGACTACGAATCTTATTGTATAGACAAATCTTATTGCAAGCACCTATCGGTTTATTCTGGCAGCCTCACTTGTGAGCCAATTCCAGTCAGTCACTGCTTTAGTATCTTTGACCACACCGTTACTTAACATCAGGTGAGCTGTGGTCAAAGCTTGTCAACCATAAAAATAAATAAAATAAAATACATATGAAATGCAGTCGCATAGCTTTTTCAAATACAAATATTTTATTGATAACACCAAAGTTTCAGGTATTTTTTTATTCATATTTAAAAACAGCATTCAAATATTAAAATCATAACATATGTATGCCAATATAATGAAAATGTCAATATAATTATATGTCAAATATAAAATATGTCAATAATAAAATTATACTTATTTACTAATAATTCAAAAACATCTTATTTTTAAATAATTGTCAAAGTTTTGTGATTGTCAACATAGAATAGCAATAAGAGCTCACAGTATACCCCTGGGCATAACATTTAATGCTCATTATTCTAAGACATTTGTTGTTTAATCGCATTATTCCTGTAACTTCGCCAGCTATAGTTAGAGTACCCCTTTAAACTGGATTATTCACACAGTAATAATAACACTCTATTGCTTGGCGGCATTATCTTTCACCTAAGCAGATCATTGCCGTGGTGGTGCCGACGTAAGAATAGTCTGTACCCAACCCTCTCTACCCGTGGTTGCCGTAAGAGTCGGCTAAGGGATGTAATACGGAAGATAGGCAGCAGCGTCTTCTTTGAACAATCACACCTAACTGCGCTCGCCAACCCGCCTGCCAAGCGTAGCGAGTATTGGCAAAATCCCTCCCCAGGAGGAGGCCTATGTCCAGCAGTGGACATCCAATGGCTGATGATGTGAAGCAGATCTACGATCTAGTTATTTGTTTGTTTCATTACTTGCCATTCTATCTTCGTCACATTACTATCTAAATGAGTGGACTAAAAATAAGGGATGTAAGCGTTTGGATTACAGTGTTTTTTTGTATGTAAAAGTAATTAGACGTTAGACACGCTCTCCTGATGGTAAGAGATAACGCCTGTCCATGACTATTGCAGCGATACACAGAACTTTGAGTAAAACAAAGTCCAGGGCGTCGCTACTTTGGCGCTTGTTGTGTAGCGATAATATCTTAATGGATAGAGCGGTCGGTTAACACTTCCATGGGCCAACCCCATTAATGAACTTATCATCGTACATCGTAGGCTACTTTCGGTTGAAAATCTGCCGCCAAGCACCTAACGTCGTGTTCCGGGCTATTTTCGTGTCCATTTCAGGCTAGGTATGTTTACCATCTTCGACCATACCGTCACTTACCATCACTTCAGCTGTGATCAAGCCTGTCGCTAGTAAAAAAAAAATATCTTTTAGCCATTTTCTATCATTGTCGTACCTTTTTATTCCAAGCGTATCGTTCAAGCTATCAAAGGCTTCAAGAGACCTTGCTTTAAAGACCTGACTTTGAAGATTATTTAAAAATGAGAGATTATTCAGATTATTATTTTTGAATGATAATGATCTTTTTCTTTTAGTTTATTTAATATTTTTATTTACATAAATTTTAGTTGTTTAATTATTATGACCTTTAAAGTAATTTTGTATATGTATTTACTGTAATTCTTATTTTATGGACATGTTTCTGAGTAATGTAATAATAGTAATTGAGTTACTAGTAAGTAATTATAATTTTTTATTGACATTTAATTATACTGACATAATTTATATTTACATATTATTATATTGACTTTGTTATGATTTTGATACTTATAATATTATGAATTGAAAAATGACTTGTAACTTTGGTGTTATCAACAAAATAAGTTTGTTTGTATCTCAAATATGACTTCACTCCCCAAGGAAAGGGACCATTCAAGTATTACGTAAGCAGAATTTTAGTAATTACTAACCCCTCCCTCCCCCTTGTCAGCAAAAGTAAGCAAAGGCCTTACTTCCCTCTCCTATGCTTAAGTAAATATTGGTTTAATTAGCAGCCATTTCGCTAAAACGTGGTGTTTCGATAACAAAGAAACCAAACAATCAGCCTAATTTATACGACTGTGCTGATATTATCACCATTCAGATCGTCTTATCCCCAATGTCGTCAAAAATAAGCAAAGTAAAGACTCCCCCACCCCCCTTTGGTGCTTACGTAATACTTGAACGGCCCCAAACCGGCGACCGACTGGCTTCGCATTGGAGAGAAATTTACTTATGTACACCATTCAGAATGTTACATGTCCTTACGGAATAACTACCTGAGTCAAAGTTTGCTTTATGTTTTACATATATTGTTTAGAATATTCAGCAACAAATCAGGCACATTATGCACTGACACGCCAAGACTTTGCTGACGCGAGAACTGCCGTATCTACGGTACTGGTGTGCTTTATGTTGATTTTTGTTTATGTCTTTGTGTCTTTATGGTGATGTGCTTTATATGCGTTATGTTTAACAGCCCTGTTGGCTCATTGGGAGTATGCCTGCCTGAGCTGTAGGGCGTGGGTTCGATTCCCGCCAAGGACAAATGTTTGTTTGGTATAAACAAATGTTTGTTCTGTGTCTGGGTGTTCTGTATGAATTATAAGTATGTATTTCCAACAAAAAAAGTATTTATGTTCTACCAGTTATCTGACTCGCATCACACAAGCTTTGCTTAGTTTGGGGTCAGATGGCGCTGTGTGTAATCTGTCCTACAATATTTATATATTGATTTATACAATGCACTAGTAAATTACTAACTGGTTTATTTTATTATATACTTGCGTTTGTCCCCTTCAGAATTTCGTCTGATGTTAACCACGGATGCGGTCTGCGATGTACGCTTGCTTAGATGATATTGATTCACTTGAGACTAAAAGACGCTCAGGCTATATCTAGCGGAAAACTTGAGCAGCAAGTTCCGCATTGTAACAATGCGCACAATGAAAGTAAAAGCGAATCGTTTCGTTCAGGTTTTAGAAGTAGGATTAGTAGATTTAACAAAAGAAACAAGTTGAGTACCATTTATATGTACTACGTTTCAAATACTCTGGACAACTCTGAACAACTCTCTCTCTCTCTACAACTCTGGACAACCATTTTTTTTATGACAAGGCTAGGATTTGGCTGCCATCTTGATGATTTTAAGCGAAGACGCGGTCGATGATTGACCACGCTTGCCTAGAAGAAA
This sequence comes from Biston stratarius, assembly GCA_950106695.1. Taxonomy (NCBI): domain Eukaryota; kingdom Metazoa; phylum Arthropoda; class Insecta; order Lepidoptera; family Geometridae; genus Biston; species Biston stratarius. The sequence goes on from OX467116.1 coordinate 11,637,307, forward strand.
CTGATTCATTCCCAACTTGAAGTTGCCCAGACTGTCCTGATCGACAATTGCAGGATTATCCTGCAACATGTCAAGTAATGACCGATTTATCGGGAGATCTACGAATTTTAGCTATCGTCTCCTGATTTTCCGATTTAACGATCCTGTATCACGTTTTGTGCAATTTAAACTACACGTACGTTAAATCCAGACTTATGTGAATTCCTTGTGAATGCTGTGGGTTGTGGTCAAACACCTACCTAGCCTCTCAACTATAAAAAAAAACCCGTACCAAGCGCTAGCTGCACCCATGCTTTAAAGTTTGTTACGTATTAAAGAATGCAATTAGAACGTAAATAAATAATTTTCGAAACAATTTTGTTGTTTATCAGAAGGAACATCAGGTCTCAGTTTTATTATTATAAAATATTAATCGTCTCTGAACATCACGTGAGCTATGGTCAAAAACTTAGCCTGTCACCTATTATAAAAAAGGGCACGGATTTTGTTTAGGACTATTTCATTTTCAAATTAGCAAATAAATAAAATAAAATTCAAATAAATTCCTTTAGAGATCACATTTCAAAAACTTGAACTTACGCCAAAAGAATTCCCCGGACATTAAGTTGAGTAACACCTGATAGGAAACCATAAAGATACCCCCAATTACCAGAGGTTATTAAAGTTTACTACACTTAGGCCCTCAAACTTAACGACCGACCGAAGAAAGGATGTAGGACGCTAGAAGAACCTTGGCGGATAAATTTTTATGTTATCTCTTTCGACGCGTAAAGTTGAGTAGATAGGGGTCAGTGTTGTTATCAAATTTTGCTGACCGTAAGATAGCACGTGAAAAATATAGACACGTTTATTATACGGGGTAACACGTATCGTTACACTAAGTTGAAAGGAGGTTATTGTACTCATTACTTTTTTTAATATTTGACAACTTTGGTGCTTGACCACCGCTCATGTTAAATGATGGTATGGTCGAAGATGGTAAAGAACACTTACCCTGGAATCGAACTGGCTCTGAAGTGAGCAGAACATACTGTTATGTGCTTAAAGGCAGATTTTACAACTTGACGGTGTACTAGAAAGTACCACTACGCTATGGTTTCCTCACGATGTTCGCCTTCACAAGTAGCTCAAGCTCATTTTTGGTCTTCAAACCCACGCCCTTCGGCGTGTGAAGCGACTGCGCTAACCACTGAGCTATCATCGCTTTATGATGTACCAGGGGACCGATCCTGAAATCGTGACCAACAACAAATGTCAAATGGAAAATTGACATTAATTCAGTCAATTCATTGACAGCTGTTTTTATTACATGTGACTAAGTCGGATATTTCTACTATAGTTTAGGTACTATTAAGATGTCAGAGCGGAGTACAACGCACGAAGTACGGCCTTGTCTCGCTTCGCATATTATGTAACAAAATGTGCCAAAACCAAGTCAGTTTCCATGCTAAAACATCTGCTCTTTACTTGGTGGTAGATCACCTTAGCAGGAGGTCGTCTAGGTAGCTACCACTGTAGTACCAGATATTCTAACGTCAAGCAGTAATGTGCAAAATATTACTGTGTTCTGGTGAAATATTAGGCTAAAATCAGACTGTTGAGACTGGATGATCTGCTCTGGATTTTGTTTTGCTACACAAAGTTCTATGTATCGCTGCAATGGTCATGGATATATATTATCTCTTACCATCAGGACAGTGTCCCGTTGATCTCATTACGTTTCCATTAAAAAAACTGGTTTGCTTGTGTGTTTATAAGTACAGTGACCTGATTTTGGCTCAACACTACCGTTTCACGTAACCCTATATTGTTTATGTAATTTTAGTGTCAGCTCTGGCATATACTAAAATGATTGATGAAAGCTGCTTAACGCAGGCGCGGCGACTGGTCAAAACCGCGTACCTATATTTTTATATATTAGAATAGTGGATGCCCCGCAGTTGCATCTGAGTTTTCTAGGATATAAAAATAACATTTCAATTAACAAAAATAACGTTCTTAACTAACGTCACCTATCTATGGTCTACCTGCCAAAAATCCACTTCAGAGATAGATTTCGTGTTTAGTCTGTGAGTGAACGAGGATACCTTTCCCTTTTATATGTATAGAGTTTAAAAAACAATCCCAAGAGAATATTCACAGTGCGTTTTTTTTTTGCAAAGTGCATCGGTGCGAAGCCGGTGTTGCCGCTAGTTCACAAACACTTCTTTTATGATTAGTTTATTCATTGTTTCTTATCTGCAGCTAGCCCGCGCCTCATCCAGTTGCAAATTACTCCAGTCTATAACCTTAACCCAAAAGATACGGTAATGAACCTCCGTCGGCCATCGACTCCACTAGATTACCTGATAAACCTTAGATAAATGGGAAGTAACATCACGATTTGCATAAATTAAAACGAATTGCACTTTTAAAATGTACTTACTTGCCTCTCTGTAATTAAGTTTAATTATGTTATTACGGACAGACGAGGGAGTAACTTTATGATCTTGTTTATCAAAGGGTCTGAAATACTCAAGATATTTTTCAGGTAATGAGTTCTTTGTATCGACTTTTGAATTTTCACTGCTGTGTAGGGACGTGGCTTGGAAAGTACTTACTTTTTTAGATCAGTTCTGTTTTTACATTCCTTCTTGGTACCGAGAAGGAATGCAAAGCGTTCAGGATTTATGTATGTATGTGAGATTCTTTATTCCACCATAAGTTTTAAATTTCTAAACAGATTTGGATGAATTTGGATGTAGTTAGAATTCGTACAGCATCCAGAGTGATACTGGCTATAAATTTGGAAAAAAAAATAACGTGATTTTTAGATTAATTAATAAAGCTTGTTGTAAAATTGTTCCACAGCTGGGCGCTGGGCTCTACAAGACCAAAGCAGACTTCTCATTTTCGAGAACATGTAAAGTCAAAGTCAAAGATTGTATGGATGATAACAAGTGTAAAAAGGTCTTAAAAATATAATTGTTTGCGTCTATTGTCAACCATTACGGTATGCAAATTTATTTATTGACTAACATATAAATTGATTATTATTATTTACACATAAAAATAAAATATACCTACATATGCCAATTAACGATTAAATATTGCATTTTAAAAATTATCAATTATTATTACATATAAAATAACATTATTATTCAAATATGTCGAATTTATTAATTTTTCTAGCAAAATTTTTTTTTGCTCTTCTAGAAATGCAGGCTTACTCACATTTTAATACTAAAAGATTAATGCATCAAAAATTATAGGACTCTTACTAAAATAAAATTTTGGCATATAGGTAGTAGGGTATGATGTGACCTGTAATGAGCAATATTTATTTAAACGAAAACCCTCATTTAATACCATATAACAACTAAAATGTAATTATTACATTACATCCACAATGAGTTTTCAGAGGATATTCATCAACTCTTTTACAATTCCAATTCTTGAAAGCAAATAAAACAGAGAGTTATACAAACACGAGTAACTAGAAGTTCTGACACGTGCCTCCTGATTCCTAACTCGAGTTTCAAGTGAAATAAATCAACCTTAATCCATGCTTAGCCTCGTCGCCCAAAAATGGAAATTAAAGAGCAAAACTTTGATTAAGTTGAAGGAAGCGAGGAACGCCTCCAGTACCTTTAAGGAGTTTGAGGTACTGCTTTACATGAGAGACAAACCAGCGTCGTGACTTGACACAATCTTGGTAAACAACCTTGAAATTTTCTCTTAAACTGATGCGCCTCCAGTTTTTAAAAACTTTCAGATGTATGATTATAAATGTCTAGAATGCAGTTTCTGTATAGCTTACAAAGCTTCATGCGCGTTACAAGTACATAGACTATACTGGCTTTGTGGACTTGTAACGCGCTTTGGTTCGCCAAAAATGCCAAAATAGTACGTTGGGCTAAAAACCTGCTAGAAAGGGGATCCCGCCCTTTTTCCTTAATAATCATTTTCTTTATAAATCTTCAAAATAGTAAATGTGAAAGCAATCACATCATATCGCATCATCAGCCATAGGACGTCCACTGCTGGACATAGACCTCCTCCTGGGGGGGTTTTGCCAATACTCGCCACGCTTGGCAGGCGGGCGCAGTTAGGTGTGATTGTTCAAGGAAGACGCTGCTGCCCATCTTCCGGATTACATCCCTTAGCCGACTCTTACGACAACCACGGGTAGAGAGGGTGGGGTACTATTCTTAAGCCGGCACCACCATACCACGGCATGATAGAAAGCAATAATGCTCTTTTACTATGGAAACTGACCTGGTTTCGACTCATTTTTATTTTACTTATCTACAGCTTTCTATAGAAGCACGCAGCGGTCCGTAGTGTTAAGTAAGACGAGGCAGCGCGCGCGTTATACTCTGCTTTGTCTCCTTGAAGAAAGCCACCGAATGTGACCGAAACGTATGCGATATAATTAGTAAGCAATTCCGCAAAAGTAAAACAATAATGCTCTCTTTACATATCTCAAAAGTACCTCATTATACTCAGAATTGTCACTAGAGACCTCTTGAAAATTAGTGATACCGAGCAAGCCCCTAATACGAATATCTTCTGCGGCGTCTCTCCGACGTCTCTGGAACAATTTTAGCGGTTGCATTTTAAATTTTATCACGACGGGTACAACTCCTCGCCTCCCGGGACAACTCGAGGCGAAACAACTTCTTACTTATTTAATTCTTTTGTACTTAGGGAAATTGCTTTAACAAGCTCGCAGTGAAATATTTGTCATAGAAACTATTATTTAGATATTTTTTTTTAGATTTTGAATATTTATCCAAATTTAAAATTAATTTATTTCGACCACTAGTTTTACTTACATAACAAATATCATTATATTAAAAAAAACAAGTAAATCATGAGCACACACAATTAAAAAACCTAACCTAACCTTTATCGATTACTTGTAAAGGTTGATCCAAAAATAAAGTTGTATGAATTGTACTCTCGAGATTCGATCCATGACCGAGTAATTTTACTTCATGCCCGTATAGAGCTCCAAATTCAATGGATCTTATTTTACCATATGTGTTCATTAACATTGATTCTGATTTAACTAGTGCTATGTCGTTATCCACAATTTGGGCCGCAATCTCATGGTTTTTAATGGATTCGTATTTTAATATTTCACTAAATTTTTAATTTTTACTAGGTCTTTTATTGGGATCACCGTATCTTATGACAGATTTGATTTCTATCATGAACTTTTTTCTGCGTTTTCTAATCAAAGGTTCTTGATTACAACAGGATGCGGCTGTTAATGACCATGTAGATGATAGCGCAGCTCCTGTGCATATATGTTCTTCCTTAATATGATCTCCATTGAATCGCTTCGTATGGTTCTCTAGTCGCACGACATAAGGAAATTCTTCAAACATTGCATTTCTGCCATTAAGTATGCGAAGTGGAGATCGTGCTGTTGTGTCTGCTAACAAAACATCAATAACACAAGCAACCAACGCGCAGCTTAGAACCGTTATCATATTGAAAATTTTATGCTGATTGCAATATACTGGTTTGTGTATAATTTTATTGTTGAAATCGAATTATGTAAAGTAATAAATTCTTATCAACAAAATTGCGTTTCTGAGCTGCAAATGAATTCATTATGCAATATTATGATTATTGTTTATGTATCAGGTATATCATTAGATTTTGTTTGCTGTTTCAAAATAATGAACCGATGTGGTTATCAAATGACATCTTCAAACTTCTTAAATAACAATTTGCAACAGAACAAACTTCTATGTTTGGGGGCCGTTTAAGTATTACGTAAGCACCAAAGGGGGGTGGGGGTCTTTACTTTGCTTATTTTTGACGACATTGGGGATGAAGCGATCTGAATGGTGATAATTTCAGCAAAGTAGTGTAAATTATGCTGATTGTTTGGTTTCCTTGTTATCGACACACCACGTTTTAGCGAAATGGCTGCTAATTAAACCAATATTTACTTAAGTACCTATAGGAGAGGGAAGTACGAGCTTTGCTTACTTTTGCTGACAAGGGGGAGAGAGGGGTTAATAATTACTAAAATTCTGTTTTTGTAATAATTGAATGGTCCCTTGTCACATAAAAATTTGTTCGAAAATCATACTACGAAGTTCAAGAAGTAGAGATACTGCGAATTAGTTAGCTATAGGGCAGTCAAGCCCGGCAGGGTTGAGCTACTGTAGCAATACGACGGAGCGTGAAAACAAACCTTTTCCACAATTACACCGAAATTATTTCTGATTCCCCCAAAAACCGGGATGTCACGTAAAGACATGCAAACAGAATTTAATTGGGCAGCCGTTCTGCGCACACAGAATTGAAACCAATTATCGTTTCCGAGTTTCGATATCGAAAGTTTGTGGCAGGTGCGCGCGGCACGCCTTCGCGTCGCGCCCTACGGGACTCAAGAACGATGTTTCTATTTAAAGTATGTTATTTTTTTATACATGACAGGCTAGGTGTTTGACCACAGCTCATCTGATGTTGGGTGATACCGTGGTTGAAGATGGTAAACACCTCTAACCTGGAATGGAACTGGGTCTCAAAGCTACCGGAACACACCGGCTTGACGGCAATTTTTTAATTTCAGGATGGTAGCTAACCAGCCGATTACAAAAAAGTACCGTATCACCATGCTATGGTTTCCTCACGAAGTTTTCCTACTGACCTTGCTTACCATTGAGCTATTATCGCTAAAATCATTTAGATTGAGGCCAATCTTACAGTCAGTGTTTTGAAAGAGTGTATCGTAGAAACAGTGCAGTAAAAATACAGTCAAACATATCTAGAAATGTGAGCTAAATGATATTCTGCCGCCAAGCAGTAGAGAGTAAATATTACTGTGTTCCGGTTTGAAAAGTACTGTAGTTAGCGAAATTACAGGGCTGTTGAAACTAACCATCGAAGCTCTCAAAGTAATGGGCGCCAAAGCAGCAATGCCCTGGACTTTGTTTTACTAGCTAAAGTTCTGTGTATCGCTGCAATGGTTATGGAGAGGCGTTCTCTTTTAACATCAGAAGAGCGTCTCGTTCCTCTCATTACTTTTACATAAAAAAAAGCTGTGGCCAAACATCAAGCTTCTCACCATAAAAAAAAAACCTGCTCGGCAACCATCAAACCTCACGAACGCTATATCCCATTACTTAAACCTCGGACTTTGTTCCAATTCGTAGCTGTTCGAGTATAAATCACGATTGGTCGGCGGTGGAGTCATTAAGCGACCGCGGCACTAAGACCCTGATTCCGTCGCTGACGAGATTATACTGTTCACCTTCACTCTAACAGCATTTCTGATGTGAAAGAAAGTGACACATATAATCTCGATCGTTCTAAACTAGAGGTCTAAGTCTGGATTGTGAGCTGGATCTGCCTTCTATGTAGCACTATTTCAACGAACACCATTACCACCAGAGTATCTCGTTCAATAAATATTGGTTTGTATGATTTGTAAAGGCCTTTGACAGTTCGAAGTCGTTAGTAACTTTTTGAATTATTGCTATGTAGCTAAAATAGGCATTACTTGCTGCTAGATCTGAAGGTTGTCTAACCTAAAGGAGATCTAGAAAGAAGAGGTACCATTGCAGAACCAGATATTCTGCCGCCAAGCAGTAGTGTGTTAACATTATTGTCTTTTTTAATGGCTCACAGGCTTAGTCACAGCTCACCTGAGGCTAAGTGACGGTGTGGTCGAAGATGATAGAGCACACCTAGCCTGGCCCCAGGGGAAAGGGGGGAGGTTTTCAACTTGAGTGTGGTAGCTGTGGTGCTGGGCATAGGCCTCCTCCTCCTGGGGAGGGATTTTGCCAATACTCGCCACGCTTTGCAGGCGGGTTGGCGAGCGCAGTTAGGTGTGATTGTTCAAGGAAGACGCTGCTGCCCATCTTCCGTATTACATTCCTTAGTCGATTCTTACGGCAACCACGGGTAGAGAGGGTGGGGTACTATTCTTACGCCGGCACCACCACGGTTAGAGATGTTATAGATTCCTTTTTTTCTCTGCCGTTCTTCTTATACCTTTTAGGCAATCGTACAATTAGCATAGATGATATCGGTATATCAAACTTTTTTATGCGTATGTGAATAAAAACCTAATAACGATTTGATTTCGGTTCCAAATTTAAAAACGTTTTTCGCATAATACTTCGTTTTTAATCATGATAATGAAAATGATACAATGCGCTCCTTTCGCTTTAATAGCACTATTCCTAATATACATATCTACAAAACAAAAGCAAAAAATAAAAAATCTCTTTTATCGTGTACATTATAGTGGTTTCGTATCTAGTATTTCCACACTCTTCATAAGCAAGCAAATTGAATTTCAGACATAAAGTGTTTTTATGTTGGCATAGTTTTAAATAACACGAACTGCATAAAGTTTTAAACGCCGTGCAAACAACGATGTCCTTCGACTTTTCTGCTTTTACCAAGGATATTAAAACAATAAAGTAATAACATTAACGCTATGGCAAAAACAAATAATTAAAAAAATATATATTATTTCATTCTCATTTCACAACAGAGCCACATCGCCCATTATTATTTATAAAAAAATATATATCCTATGTCACTCGGGATGATGTAGAGATACTAACGATATCCCATACATCCAAATATGTTCAGACATTTAAAAGTTATGGTGGAATAAAACAACTCATTTATACATACAAACACGCACGCACACACGCACGCGTGCTCACACACGCACACACATATACACACATACACGAAAACATTACATTATTTTTTGGGCATTCGTGTAATAAGATAGATACAATAATTTGACCGAGACTTTTAATAGACTAGTGGAGGTTGGTTAATAAAAGCTGTTCTTCAGCACTTTGAAAATGAAAATGAAAATATCTTTATTGAGAACATATATTGCCGCAAGCAACAGTATCTATTAGTTGCTTCCAATCCTGTATGAAGGTAACCTACATATATAACAAATATTCTAATTAACCTGTATTACAATCATTGAGTTTTACTAACAAACAAACTTACTAACAAACATCGTTAGCAAGATGGGTTTTTTTTTTGGAAGACTAACTCTATGGTCTATTATTATATATTGTATGTTCTTTAAAATGCCTTTCATTTCGCCATATGATAGAGACTTGGTTTTTTGATATTGATTAATTATATCCTGTCCTCATTGATTTGCAGGATAATGTGCAGTGCGTTGACGAATCTAAACTACAAATCATAGGTTTTGCCGTAATCGAATGTCGTAAAATCGTCGATGGGACAACATCATAAAGCCGGGAATAAAGCTTCATAAAGTCGTGGCCATCACGAATTAAGAGTGTGTAGCGCGATACGGTAACGACGTTACGGCGTAACGGCCGTTGCATTGTTTGTGTCGTTAAAAATTTGCTATTTTTAATACGGTCAGCAATGTCTTTTACCTTTTACGAGGCTAAAGTCTTATCAAAGTTGAGATTTGTGGTATAGAACACTGCGAATTTTATAAAGTATATAATATATAAGTACAACATTTTAGTTTTATATGGTTGACAAGCTAGGTGTTTGACGACAGCTCACCTGATGTTAAGTGACGGTGTAGTCGAAGATGGTTAAGCACACTTGGAATAAGACTGGCTCTCAAGTGAGGCTGCCGGAAGACACCGTTAGATGCTTGGCGGCAGATTTTTGATTTGAGGGTTGTAGCTAGCCAGCCGAATACTAGAAAATACCCTACCACCATGCTATAGTTCCCTCATGATGTTTTCCTTCAATGGCAGCTCAAGCTCATTGTTGGGGTTTGAACCCACACCATTTGGCGTGTGAACCGACCGCGCTAACCACTGAGCTATTATCGCTACAAATAGTCAAAATTAAATATGAGTTATACCGCATAAGTAAAACAAAAATTATCCTGTTCTTTCAGAACTTGTTTTCTGCAAGAAATGAAAACACATTGTTAAATTGATTAAGGTAGCAAAAAAACTTAGAATTTTTTTCTGGGATATTTTAGTAAATATCTGCATTATAATCTCGAAACAATAGCATATTATAAGGGAGACTCGTTGCGCGGTTGGTTGCAGCTTTGACCGAAGCATTGTTGATACGTGCACAACTACTTTCAAGGCAATTACCCCGCTATGGCTTCAATCCCCTTTTCAGATAAGCTAAGTGGGAATAGTGGGAGATACGTACAAACTCTATCTATAACAAGTTTATATGGTTATATTATTTTGTAGCGATGATTGCTTAGAGGTTAGCGCGATCGGTTCCCATGCTTCAGCGTGGCGATGATTTAAGTCCCAACAATGAACTTGCGCTGCTGGTGAAGAAAGCATTGTGTATCACATTTGCGAATATGCTTTGTTTGGTATACCCTATATAGAGATACGCTAGGGGTGTACTTTTTACGGTTGATACTCTTAGTGTTTGACCACAGCTCGCCTGGAATGAAACTAGCTGTCAAATAAGGTTCTCGGAACATCGTTTGGTGCTTGGCGACAGATTTCCAACTTGAGGGTGGTAGCTTGGCAGCCGAGTACTAGAGACCCTACCACCATGCTATAGCTCATGATGTTTTCTTTCACCGGCAGCTCAAGCTAATTGTTGGGGTATGAACCCGCGCCCTTTTATTTACGCTACTTTTGTCCGCGACTTCGTCCGCGTTGACTACAGAATTGGCTCCGAAGGGACATGAAACATGATGTAATAAAAAAGCAATAGTTTTATCCGTCATGACTTGTTTGTTATTTTATTACCTAGATTAAGACAAAGCATGCCTTTTGTCCCGGAATAATGTTCCATAAGACACATCTATACCAAATTTTAAGTGGATAAATCATGTAGTTTGTTTTTTGATAATTCTATAGGAACCTAACATTTTTACTGGATAAAAAGTTTCTTATAGATAGAAAAATAAAAACTCTTTATTGCGAACACCAGAGCTGTGATAAAAAATAAAAATGATACAAACAAGAAACTTAAGAGCTTATGCCACAAATGACGGCCTTATCGCTACGCGATGTCTTCCAGGCAACTATAGAATGACGGGAGATGCTAAAATATTTACATACATAAATAGGTATGTGTATTTTTATAATAACAATGACTATGGAAGTGGGTCTATCCTTGAAAAGTAGATATGCCACCGCGGACTTTTTTGTAGATCTATAAAAGAGGAATATCCCACCATGCATTGTTTTGTTATATCTCAAAGGGATTAGGCAGCGTTTTCGATGAAAGCTCCCAGGTGGCTTGACTTTTTCCGACACTTTCAACATTTATCATAATATTTCAACCAATTTACACAAAACCTTGACAAATTATAGGTATACTTAAACCTTCCTCATGAATCACCCTATCTATTGGTGAAACTCGCACGATAATCTGTTCGGTAGTTTTTAAGTTTATCGTGAACAGATAGACGTGGCGGAAGACTTTCTTTTATAATATGTAGTGATTAGTGATGATGTAAATATGTATCTTGTTTAAAGAATCTAGGAACTATCTGTGTGTTAAATTCCATCTAAATTCGTTTAGCCCTTTTTGCGTGTTTGAGTAACAAAAATTTAAACATATGATATTTAACATTTATAATATTAATAAGATAGTAGAATAACTTTTACTATGGGTAGATACAACTCTCAAATCGCGAATAAAAATTCCAGCTGCTTCATACTATTCGGTCAAGCGGTAACGAACTTTTTCTATAAGGGAATCCTTTTTTTATAGATATTGAAATGTTACTTTATGACAGTGTTTTGGGTATACAATAAGGTTGGTAAGGCTTCGAAAGTTTCAGGGTACATAGATCTTGAATGTTATTCTTGGCACGCTTGATTTAAAATTTCAAAACAAGCAAAGAATAAGGGCGTGTTTTCAAAGAGAGCGTTCCAATTTTCCATACGATACAATTTTTCTATTGCCATTATTCTACGCTTCACAAAGTAGGTCGCCGTGCATTGTCCATTAAGGCCGGTTTCCTTTGTGATAATGCTTTCCATGCATCTTTCATTTCATGCATTTTGGAGGCTTTGCTACAAGCCAAATTGGGTCTTAAAACATTCTTGCGTCTAAACGCGGGAAACTTCACTTGTGCTATAAATACATTTTGGTGCTTTGTGTTTATGCAGAATATAGTAAAGCGGTTTATTTATTGTCATAGCGATACAAATACAATCGAATATTTGGAATATATGTTGATAAGTTATCATTATCATATATATATATATCAATATATATATAAATATATAAATAAATCTCGTGTCACGGTGTTTGGGGTCACCGTGTGGTGTCACTCTTCCGAAACGGCTAAGCCGATTTTTATAATGTTTTTATGTATATTTGGTCGGTATAAGAATAAGCCGTAAATTATATTTCATACCGTTAGGTAATCTCTTATTAGGGATCTCTTATCTATCGTCATCATCATCATCATCTCAGCCGTAGGACGTCCACTGCTAGACATAGGCCTCCCTATTGACTTCCATAAAGACCGGTTGGAAGCGGCTCGCATCCAGCGCGTTCCTGCGGACTTTATGAGGTTGTCTGTCCACCTTGTGGGTGGACGTCTTACGCTGCGCTTGCCGGTCCGTGGTCTCCACTTCAGAACTTTGCAGCCCCGTCGGCCATCAGTTCTGCGTGCTATGTACCCTGCCCACTGCTACTTCAACTTGCTAATCCGCTGGGCCACTTTAGTTCGTCTACGGATCCCCTCATTTCTGATTCGATCTCTTAGGGAAACTCCGAGCATAGCCCTCTCCATAGCTTGTTGTGCGACTTTGAGCTTATCAAGAAGGCACATAGTCAGAGATCACGTTTCATATCTATCGTATCCTACCCATATAGGCAATAAATTGGTGAATTATTATTTATGAATTATAATATAAACAACTAAGAATACAACATAAAAGTAACAGTACTTATCAGTGAAAGTAAAATGTTTTCTCGTAATTAGCTCTAGGCCAATTTCTTGTCCTCCATTAATTGTCTTGGAGCGATAAACCTATCTTCTATTGGCTGATACTAGAATTAATCCAGCATAAGCTAATGCTAAAGTAAACTATAATCTGTAAGACTTCAGTCAAACTTTAGCTTAGATTTACTTGACTTACAAATATAAAAGTTTTAAATCAAGATAGGTTTCATCTCCTTAAGTTTCAGCTCAATAAAACACGAAGAGCAAATATTTTTAAACAAAATAGGTCAAAAAAAAACCTGAAGAGCAAATCTTTTTTTCCAAATACGTTCAAAAAACATGAATTTAGGATATAATATAAATAATACATTCCCGCTAAAATCTTTAGAAGGCTTATAACTTTTTTTGCCCACACTAACCAATTAGTAATGAAAGCCCGTCCAATGCGGTCACAGCAACTAAATTATTAACATCAGGAAGCCAGCCAACTGCCGCGGGTCAGTGTACTGGCGCATTCGCGCTAACTACATAAAATTACACCAAAGGGTTCCGTCGCTCGCTTCGATCTAATTGCAACTTCGTGACTACTGCTTTCCTCTTCCATTAGCACCCATCACTACGAACTTTCCAACAGAACATTTTAACTCGTCTCACGAAACACAATGATGCTTTCACTCGAAAATGAAACTTCCATTTCCTTAGCTGAGAGTCAATGTACGTCGTCGATTATAAAGAGAAAGCGGTCGTTTCTAAAGATCGAGTCACGTCGATATCGTTAAAAGTCTAGACAGAAGGCGATTCAATTTCTTATTTAGTTCGATTTTCTGTCTAAACGCCAATTGAATGGTGGATAGATTAAATTCATTTGATGTTTTAGTTTGATTTGAACAATGAATTCTGTGTACCTAAAACAGAACTTCTGAAGTTCTGTTTTATATTGTACATTGAAGTGTGTAAATCGGACGGCGGCGCCTGTCGTAGGGCAACCAGAATACATTTTATGAAACTGCTACAGTCTTCTACTTCATTTTATTTTTGGCGTCGCATTTCGTGCATTTGCCAGTGTCAATTATTTCGACTTTTTCACGTACGTATATCATTAAAGATCAAGTTAAATAAATCTTAGTCACACGAAATAAGTCATAATCGAGTCCAGCTATGCCTTAATAATGTAGTGGCGACATTACTACAAGCTTGGATGGACCTTTGAAAACAACAACGAAAGTTATATTTCATCACATATTATCACTTTCCCACACTTACGCTTGTAATTCGGCACTTTATGAATAAAACACCACTATGTTCTATACATAAGCACTCGAAAAAACAAGTTTTGCTAAAAAATACAATATGGCGACATGACTTTATACATGTTCCCGCCATAATTTTATCTGTCATACTGTCAAAAAATACTAAAATATCAACAGAAGTTATCATTACATCGGAACAGTTTATAGTTAATTTTAAAAGAGATTAATTAATTTATTTTGATGAATATTATAATTGTTATCCTTCATATTATGTAAGTAACTTTTAGTAAACAACTGTTTTTATTTAGCGCTTGGTCCGGGAGATTTTTTTATGGTTGACAAACTAGGTGTTTGACTACAGATCACAGAATTCCTAAAAATTTCAATGATTTAGTAAATCGGAGGTCGGCATATCACTTTGCGAAATTTACGTTCTACGCCTACAATTGAAAAATGTATGGCAAATAGAACCCGGAAATCACCTTTCATCATCATCAGCGTTTTGTAGTCCACTGCTGGACATAGACCTCTCCCAAGACACGCCACTCAGCCCGACCTCGGCACTATCCGCTCCCAGCCCCGCGCCCGCACATCAACTGCTGTCTTCACCGGCCCATTGTGCGAACAAGACGAGGCTGCGCCCGCATTGTACCTAAGTACTCTACTTTGACTCTTTAAAAAAGCTAGACCACCGATTTTAGTTTTACTTATATTGGCCACCCATAAGTGAACTAAAAAGCATACATACTTATAATAAAATCTAATTATAATTATTATTTTTATTAAAAAAATCTTCAATACTATTTGATAACGGCCTTGATGGTTCTCCTAAAAGTTGTTAAAACTTGTTGTAAACAAATTTTCACCAGTTTAGAAAAAAAAGTATTGACACATATTTGCATTAACAATGCGAGGACTGTATAAATCTAACTAAGAAACTAAAACTATTAACTTCAAAACTATTTTGAATCGTAACAGCTTGATACTAAGGTAGGTATGTATATAAACTACGCAGACTCCGAGTTTTTCACGTTCTCGTGTCCAACGGAAACCATCTTTCCCCGGCAAATTCACTTTTCCTGTCGCCGTCGAGAGGAAACGAATTCAAGCCACCTTTACACCGTAATAATATTGTATTAAAGACCCTTAAAGGCGAGATTCCTTTGTACAATTTCCGACGTGTGTGGTAATGATTCTGTTTTTATTTCTCCTGCCCTTTTGAAGTCGTGTTTTGGCGGAGTACTTTGAAGTGTAATAGAGAGGAGTATTTTTGTGTCTTTTCTAAGTTCAAAGGAGCTTATATGGAGACATTATTATATTGATGGTAACATATTTGGGGCTATAGATAGTCAATGATAAAAGATTCTTCGTAGGTACTAAGTTGGATGTTGTATTTTTATAGGTTTTTTTTTTTCGAAGGTTGTGTTTGTCCTAGAGGAACATCCGCGTGTGAACATCCGGAAAACAATTTTTGTGTGACTTTGAAGATACCCACCCACATAGATCTCTAACACTCATACGGGAATTATAATGGTAGGTATTTTCTATGAAAGTAAAATCATATAGAGACTCGTGCGTTTCATTTCGTTCGTTCTTTGAACATGAAGCAATTATTTTATATGATAACAAAAAATATGCGGTTTGTACAAAGACCAGCTTTTTCAGGCGTATCACAAACATCAATGTCTATAACTCTAAATCTGGTAGTGGTTCTGATATAGTTAAGAGTTTAGTTCTAAATTATCCAATGTATAACGATGATAGCTCAGTTGTTAGCACATAAAAATCACATACAGGAGGGCTTGGGTTCAAATCTCAATAATGAGCTTGAGTTATCAGTGAAGAATAACATGACGAGGAAACCATTGCATGGTGGCATACTTTCTTATATGCGGCTGGCAAGCTACCACCCTCAAGTTGAAAATCTGGTGCCAAGCACTTAACAGTGTGTTCCGCCAGCCTCATTTGAGAGTTAGTTCTCATTCCAGGTTATGATCACATACCATTTTCGACCACATCGTCACTTAACATGTGAGCTGTGGTCGATGGAGGTATCCATTATTATAAGACCCTTTTCCAGTAGAATGCGTGTATAAAAAGCAGAACAAAATGCAGAGGCGGACAATTTATCTTCAAAATCTTATCGATAATCAAAAAAAGGGTAACTATGTAAAAAAAAAAAAAACAGTTACACCACTAAAAGTTTTACACTAACAGCATAATGACATTTTGAATACCATAATGAGAGACAAAATAAAATTTACTGTTTATTTCTTCGTTTAAATGCATAGGTGAGAGGTGCCTGGCCAAATTCATTTTACTTGTTAGAAGCGTCAGGCGTCAGGGTCTTGTAATCGAATCTCGGGCTTTTCACAGCGAGTGCGGCTTCGGTACGATCTTTACGGCGAATTGTGAAATTTAATATTTTTGCTTGTCATCCCTGGGTTTCTATCTCTTGTTTGGACTTTTGTATTTAATATCATAAGAAAGGTTGGAGATGAAAGCTTGGATCATGTTTGTACGTTACAAATTTTCCATTAGACGTTGGCCGAGCCAATAACATTTAAAACAATTCAAATACTTTTAATAGGTAGTAGATTTTCTTAGCAGGAGGTTTTTTAAGTAGTACTACCACAGTATTAGATATTCTGCCGCCAAGCAGTAGTGTGGATCCTGTGTTCCAGTTTGAAGGGTACTGTAGCTAGAAAAATTACAAGGCGTAAGAGTTTTTTTTTTTTAATGTAACAGTAATGAGATGAACGAGACGCTCTCTTGATGTTAAAAGATAACGCCTGTCCATGACCATTGCAGCGATACACAGAACTTTGAGTAGTAAAACATAGTCCAGGGCATCGCTGCTTTGGCGCTCATTACTTTGAGACTAGATGATTAGTCTCAATAGCCCTGTAATTTCGCTAGCTGCAGTACCCTTCAAACCGGAACACAGTACACACTACTGCTTGGCGGCAGAATATCTGGTACTGCGGTGGTACCTACCTAGACGACCTCCTGCTAAGGAAATTTACCACCAAGAACAATAGTATTACTATTGCATATTTCAAGGAGCGTCAAAGCAGCTTTGTTTGAGCCTGGACTTTGGTTTACTACTCAAAGTTCTAGGTATTAATAGTCATGAACAGACGTCACCTGCACGTCATTCGGAGTGTTTAGTAAGTCTTATTACTTTAATATTTAAAAAAACTTTGATTTAAAAATATAATTTATGAAGAAATCTTACCATGGTGGTAGGGTACTTTCTAGTATTCGGTCCACTAGCTACCCTCAAGGAAAAAATCTGCTGTCAAGCACCTAACGGTGTATTTCAGTGGCCTCGCCCACTTCGTTTACTTCGTCAATTAACATCAGGTGAGTTGTAGTAAAACACATATCTTGTAACCCATCATTATTTTTAAAGAATTGATATCATTCCTACTCTTCGAAGCATGCTAAGCTTATTATGTAAGAGTTTAAAAGTAAGGTCTCTTCTTGAGGCGGCGTCGTGTGTCGGTTCACTCTCTTCCCTTCGATATGGTCGAGGAGGGAGATGGTTGGCACATGCGTCATAGTCGTGATCGGGTGCTGATTGCGGACTAGTTTTAGATTATCTTCCCCCTTTCGTGTATTGCGTATAGTTTAAGTAAAAAAAATGAATTAAGTTGACAAAGGTCACGGAGCCCGGTGACTGTGCTAAGAACATTGACAATATTTTTCTTTTCAAATATTCTTTACTGGTTGGTGGTCCACGTGACCAGCTCCCAGCCCAATAATTACGCCGACGAAGCGCGCTTATTATTTTGTTGGCTGGAGGCGAACGGTTTTCTTTTTCTCTGCTCTGCTGGTTACTTCTTATTTCTAGGGTAAGTTGGGGTGGAATATGCTTTTTTGGTTATCTTTTTAATAACTGTTATGTCACAATACGTAAAGATTCGGCAGCCTAGTTGAGAGGCCGTCTGCCATTCAATCTGGAGGTCCTGGGTTCGAATACCACGGCACGCACTTCTGTCTTTTATAAGTTACTAGCAGACCTGCCCAGCGTCGCTGAGGCCTAATTGAACACACGCGTGTAACGTGAAATAAATTGTAGCGCATATGAAACGTTTAGACTTTTAACATAGCGCCATCTATTAGATACGTAGTCAATCCAGTTAATAAATTACCTTACACCGACATCTATCAGAATTTTATGGAACTTACAGATAATTATACCTCTTTGTCGAATAATAAACGAATAATTTGCAGAAAAAAATATTGCGATTATAAATTGAGATATAAACTATCCTATCTCTCAAGTTGGATTAAACTGCACACAGTGTGTAAGATTTGGTTAAAATCGGTTCAGTAGTTGAGGAGTTCAACGCGGACAAACAACGTGATACGATATTTTTATATAATAAGATGTGCGTATTACCGCTGACGAAGACATATGCTGGAACACAGCACCGTATGGTGCTTGGCGACAGATTTCCAACTTGTGGTAGCTAGCCAGTAGAGTACTAGAAAGTATCCTACCACCACGCTATGGGAACGTAGAAGAAACCTATTTACTCTGAATTTGAAGACACCAACATTACTTCGCAGGAAATACAGAAGCCACCAAAGAGTTCGATATTCTCGTTATGGAATGTGGAATCGAAGCATTTAGAATGTTAAGATTAACCATGAACGATGAGTGAATGAATGAACGAATTAACGTGTTAAGATTATAGTTTTCAGGGAGCAATAATGATGGTTAGGCATTTCAGTCCCCGATGGAGCGCATTAGGAAGGTTGGGGCAAAACGTTTAGTACGAGTCGGTGCCATGTCGACTAATCTATGTTTTCTTATCGCCTAGTTTCAGAGACCTTGAACCCTGGAACTTTAAGTAATTAACAAGTTAAGAAGCCGTCTCCACACTGTCATTATCTCCAAATGGCCAGTTAATACAGCGCTGCTTTTAATCCGCCCTACAGTTTCCTGAATATTACAATTTCATACCGAACGAGGCTTGTCGACAGCGCTTGCAAATTGTATGGAAAATAAGAAATCCTTTGCTCGTTTCAGTGTATTAAGAGAAAATGTCGTGTTTTGTGTATCTTTCCCAATTCTGAGAATCTACAAGTTTGACTAACTCACTAGAAACTAGACAATACCCGCATCGTCTCAAGTACCTATTGTCGCCGAAATATATCTTTTGACGCCTGGTAAAAGTTTTACTTGAAAGTCTCGCCCGCATTTTGGTGTCTTTCGGTTCTTGATAAACTCACTTTTTACTATTAGAGATGTTAACATAATTATAAGTTATTAAAAATATTATTATTGACGTTATTCACGTATTTTTTAAATCTTTCATTTAAGTATATACATATACTTAATAACTTAAAGAACATAAAAAAACTAGGGTGCCACCGGTAGCAGGGCAGGATTCCAGCTACCGGTAGTTAGGGCTGCAGAGTGAGGAATCTCCTTACAATCCAAGCCAAAGGATCACTGCTTTTTAGATCTGACCCTTGACCTAGCTGTCTAGTGAGAGTCAAATACAAATCTTTTATTGATAACACCGAAGTTACAGATCACTTTTCCATTCATATTTATATATCAGGAGGTTGCCCTCCTCTTCCATACCAGGGGGTATGGAAATACTCCCTCTTCCCCCCTAAACTCCTGCGGTTTTATTATTATTATTTTTTCCTATTTGTCATGTCTTTATTGTCACTACACTCTTCCAATGTACTAATTTTGAAAAAAAATTTAGGAAAACACCATCTTCCAATTTGTTGTTTGCCGACGTTAGGCAAGTAATGAAACGTCATCGATCCAAGTCATTTGCCTAGCTGTTTGATCAAATGGCTGAATATATCATTCAGACCGCTAGTTGAACGGCGCTGTTTAGTAAAGAGGCTAGACTGTTGATTGAACGGCTAATTAAGCTAGTCGGCTGCGACATATAGATCAACACCCACATTCGATGGAATACGTCGTTTACCCAGATTTATTTTTCTTTTGCAAATGGCATTAGGTATAGTAAAACTAGCTTTGTACGCGTTAATAAGTAACGGTTCTCTGAGAAATGATAGCAATAGCGCTAGAACAATTATTTATCATCAATCAAGTGGAGCTTATTCTGTGTTCCATATTTCTATGAATTGGACTCGTCCATCAAGCTGCAGGGAATTAAGAGATAGCTAGAAAAGTGCTTTTATGATAGAGTGCTAGAATTAAATAACGCTATGAAGAGTTAGTTCAGTGTCAAGTGAGTTTTTACTTAATGACAGTATTACTGTAATCGTCGGTCCCCAAGACAAGCCTCGTGCTTAGTTTGAGGTTCAACAATTAACATTTCATGCGGATAAGCAAGTTGAAGTGGCAGTGGGCAGGGCATATAGCACGCAGAACTGATGGCCGATGGGGCTGCAAAGTTCTGGAGTGGAAGCCACGGACCGACAAGCGCAGCGTAGGACGTCCACCCACAAGGTGGACAGACGACCTAATAAAAACCGCAGGAAAGCGCTGGATGCGAGCCGCTTCCAACCGGTCTTTATGGAAGTCAATGGGGGAGGCCTATGTCCAGCAGTGGACGTCATACGGCTGATGATGATGATGATGATTGCGGGAGCGTAAAGGTCATGGCTTCAAACCTCCTTTGGCGTATGACAGCCACTAAGTTATTATCGCTACAAACGGTGTTTTTTGTAAATACATGGTTTGATAATACAATTTCTTTGTTTGTGATTTTACTAGTAAATTCGTGAATGTTATTATCCAATTTATATTTAAAATAAAATGTGTACGTGTCCAAATAAATAAAAAAACTTACATATATATGTAACATTGTTCTAAAACTGTAACGTTAAAAAATAATCTCAAATTCTTCAAAAAAGTAACTGGCAAACGAAGTCATGAATTATGATGCAAATTCAGAGGCAATTAGATTTTTACCATTATCCTTTAACAATTTAACAAGTTCCGGTCCCATGGCAATCATACTTTGAAAGAAAGAAAGATTCTTTTTTTTTATTCGAATCCGTAACTATCTTTACTTTAATAATTTTTATCATGAACAAAATCTCAGATCTGAAAACTGCATCATAATCGAACTAGTAGTTTTGTAGGATGGCAACATGGATTTGTACAAATATCCTCTCACCCCGAACGCATATACCGTCTCCGTTCCGTCGTTGGTAAAAAACAAAAACAAACGTACGCCAAAGGCTAAGGATACGTCGAACATTATTCCGGTACCGTTACGTACCCTATAAACATAGACTCCTGAAAACACTCATAACAAAAACATGTTACTAGAGCTTTTACCCTACGGCAGCCATCAAAAAACAATCGCAATCACTCAGCGCCTATCGTTGGCTTATCACTGTCCCCTACCATCGAATCACACACGTTAGCATTTTGGAAAACTTACCCGGGTTCGCAACTTAATAAAGCTATGTATTCATATAAAAACAAAACGTTTTGCTGTTTCCGAGAGCAAGCGATACCATTGCTCATCACTAGTTAAAATACTGAATTAGTGATACCCTATGCTTCAAAGATACCTCATGTGAAAATTCCTTCGAATTGTTAAAAAAATTTGCATTAATTTCAGCCCATCTACGTTTAGCTTTAAATGAATAACAAGAGTTTTGGCGGGAACGCGGAAAGAGTCGTATCGCCCCATTGTATTAATTCCAAAACTGAGTTTTTTCGAGTATTTATGTATAAAAATAGTGGTGTTTTATTTATAAAGTGCCGAATTAAGAGCGCGGGTGTGGGAAAGTGATATAATGTGGTGAAACATGACTTTTCGTGTTGCTTCCAAAACTCCATCGAAGCTTATAGTAAAGTCGCCATTGCTTTACTAAAGCATGACTGGATTTGACTGGCACCGACTGGACTTGGCCAAGACTGGACTTTGACTGTAACTAAAGATGTTAGACATAAATTGCAAAAAGCGATGACGAGGCGATAAAAATAAAGAAGCTGAATACTGCACACAAAATACAGAAACATTGAAACTGGCAGAGTGCATAGAGTGCGATGCCAAGAAGAAAAGAAAAAAAAAAATGAATAACAAAATGTCAATGTCATTTCAGCTGCTTTTTTTCTTAGATCATAGCATGTTAGTGCATTGTACCAGTTCTCAAGTTTTCTCACCTACTGTTACTATTTTGGGTTCGGTTTGTCCGGTTTTTAAGTAAAAAGTATCGATAGATTTGAGCAGGAACGCGGAAAAGCCATATCACCGCTTTGTATTATATTCCAAAAATTATGTTTTTTTTTTCATTGTTTTATGTAAGTTTATAGTAGTTTATGTATAAATGTGGTGTTTTATTCAAAAAGTGCCGATTACGCACGTGTGCGTCGGTAAGTGATGTAATGTGGGTAAAACACAATTTTTTGTGTTCCTTCCAAAACTTCATAAGCTTCTACGTAGCTCTGAACGTAAACTGTATAATTTTGACTGTCATTTAGTTCAACACGATTTTCATAAAATACCTAAAAATATTTAAACACTTGACACTGGCAAGTGCAAAAGTGCGACGCCAAAAATAAAGAAAAAAAAGAAATTGGCGGGAACGCCATCAGAGTAATTTACAATAAGCTCAGCTACGTACCACTTCCTTTGCAATTTTGGCTTCAACCTCTTTAAAAATACACCTCGTTTTGCATTGCATGTACGGCACGCGACATCTTATCTTTTTTTAATCGAGCCATACCAATGTGTCGACTTGTCGTGTAAATCAGTTTGCGTAATTCAGTTTTGATGAAATGTACATCCCGTGTGACCCCGTCTTTAGAAAAACTCTCCCTTCTCTCGCTAAGACCATAATCCTTATCTGAGACCCTTTGGGCAGCGGTTAGCACCCTATCAATTGGACGACCACCCCCATAAATTGCTGTTCAGATAAAATACCACTTTCAATCACCGGACTTAAACTTTTGTTACGTGTATTTTTTCCGTGAGAAAATAATTTACAGTGTGACGTTTTCGAGATTAGAGATTGGGGAGAGAAATGAGGGTACGGGACGTTATGAAAGAAATAGACACAATTTTTTTAGTTTTATTGCTAAAATGTAATGAGAGTGTCGCTGATGGCTCGGCAAGTATTCACAATGCCTATTAATCCTTACTAGAATTTGTAATTACGACCACAAGACATCCTCTTACAGTGGAAAATCCCTTTAAGCGCACAATGCGTTTTTAGACCACCTTCCTTGTAAGAACTGCTGATGTGTGGAACTCGTTGCCAGCGTCTGAGTTTCCAACTAAGTAAAACCCGGGGTTGTTCACGACAAACGTGAATAGGTATTTTCTAGGTAAGCGTGCTTCATCTTCAGCCACATTGTCGTTTTCGATCAAGGGAGATCGTGGCCATAGGCATGCCTGTCTAGTTTGAAGTAAAAAAAAAAGTTCTAGATTTTTTTTTATATTTGAAAGGCTAAGTGTTTGACCACAGCTCACCTGATATTAAGTGACGGTGTGTTCAAAGATGGTTAACATATCTAGCCTGGAATGCAGCTGACTCTTAAGAGAGGCTGCCGGAATACACCGTTAGATGCTTGGCGACAAAAAATTCTTACCCCAATACTTATAACAACGTGTGCGAGGAATGTGCAATTCTTGGCAGCAATCCTTCAATGTGTGAAACTATAGTTAGTGATTGTTGACTCTTTCGTACGACAAAATCTATAATTTTGGAAACTATTATCTATAATTAATCTATAATAATCATCTATAAATTTGGTAAAACTAATGAGACGAACGAGACGCTCTCCTGATGTTAAGAGATAACGCCTGTCCATGACCATTGCGGCGGTAGACAGAACTTTGAGTTTTAAAACAAAGTCCAGGGCATCGCTGCTTTCTCTCTCATTACTTTGAGACATTCGCTGGTTAGTCTCAACAGCCTTGTTATTTCGCTAGCTACAGTTACCCTTCAAACAGGAATGTTTACAATAACTGTAATGTTTACTCACTACTGCTTGGCGGCAGAATATCTCGTTCAGCGGTGGTACATACCTAGACGACATGTTAAGGAGATCTATCACCAAGTAAATTTCTATTTGTAGTGTGAAAAATAAAGAATTTCTGTCTGTCTATTTACAGTACCTTTGTCTAGCTGTCTATTTTTATCTAGCGAAACCCACTAGAGGATATGTTTGATCAAAAAAGTGCTGAGAAATAAATATAGTCACAGCCACCCATCGAAAGACTGTCCAGATCGTCCATCCGTAATGTTTTAAGAACACTTAGTTATATCCAACCCCAATGATAAATACCCAATTTGGAGTGTTAATATAAAAATGTAGTTTAAGTTTTTTATTTGTGTGTTGTTTGTAGTTTTTCGTGTTCGTTGTTATGTCTAGGTATTTTTTTTTAATAAATGTTTTTCCTCTCGCCAAAATACTGTCATTATGAATATACAATAACCGAGTTGAGAACACAGATCAGTTATTTCCTTGGGTTTGACGAGAACACCGTTTGAGCCATTTTAGGCTAATTTTCTATTCGGTTATCCCTATCCATTACTGGAATCTATTTGCATTGCGGCTGATCCTGCCTGAGGGGAGTTTTATTATTTCGCGCGTCAGCCTTCGAATGGCGGCATAATTTTCAACTTTTATATCCACTTGAGGAGTTAATTCAATTTTATTTACGTTTCGTGAGATATGAGTCGGTTAATGTGGGGCGTCATTGTGGGGGAGTCTGGCTGTTTTTATTTGGTGTTTTAAAGGCGTTATGAAATTGTCTTTCCTACGAGGTTCTCTCGGAAAGTAAAGTTTCTAAAATGCAATTTAAAATGTAAATTATGTTATGATTTAAATCGCTCGTGTTGACTAGTTACAAATATATACATATATAATATATAGCCCATGAACTCGCAAAGGATAACTCTCTACCTTTAGCATTATTTTAAAGTTCATATAATCTGGAAATCATCAAACGAATAGTAATTAACAGGTATCTTCTAGGCAAGCGTGCTCCACTGTAAGGAGGTATCTTATGTGCAAGCGTGCTGCATTTTAGAAGGGTAACTTCTGGATAAGCGTGCTATACTTTAGGTAGGTGTTTTCTGGGCAAGATTGCTGCACATTAGGTAGGTATCTTTTAAGCAAGCGTGCTCTATCTTGGTTAGGTATGTGGTGAACAAGTCAAACACAAACACATACATTACAAAAACGTAGCCTAGGTCTTCCTGAGATTCAACAAAATGATATTTAGATTTTTTACTTTAATTAGTTATTTTACCGTAAACAGGTTTATTTAAAATAAAAAAATTGTTGGTTTGTTGTTTATTTATTTGTTTAGTTTACTCTCTGAATTCTCGAACTATGTAAACTAAGTATTATTATTGAAAACATATTTTTCTATGTAGGTATCACCTGAAATTATATTTTCATTTAGATATTTTGTGCCTAAAGTTTCGGGCGTGAGCAAAATAACTAAATTCGTTGAAATAAATTTTAGAAACAAATCTTTTGATATAAATTGCTAACAGATAATCGATTAATTCATTCGTGGATATAATATATTTCAGAAACGATTTCTATCAAATTCGCAATGAAACGTTATTAGTTTTTCGATTACGTACCATATTAATTCATCTAGTAATTTCAGATAGCAATCGTTTAGGCAGAAATGTGTATAAAATATAAGCTGAAAATACATTACCACAGTAAAAATTGCTTTTATTTATGATAAAAAGTACTGGAGACGAATGAGATACTTTCCTGATGGTAAGCGATAACTTCTGCTCTTGGTAACTACGGCGGTACACAAAACTTTGAGTAAAAAAAACACAAAGGATCACAGGATTTTGTGCTTGATTGATTTATTTTGAGACAATCGCGAAAAAGAGAGAGAGAGAGAGTAGCTCAGTAGAAGTATCATTCATTCATAAAAATATATTTATGGAGGAAGTGCCAAGAAATGACTTTCTTGTTCGAAATAGGCTCCAAAGCTATTGACGTAAAGTAGCTTGTCTGTTGGTTTTTACCTAATACACTTTAAAAAGTGCGCTTCTGATTTGCTTGATCTAATTCCACCCTGCCCATTCTACTATCGGACAGCCAGTAGCTCTAAAAAGCGATATCGCTTCATGGTTGATGTTCGAAAAATTCGAACTGAACTGTTCGGTTTGACTTTCATTGTACGAACCGTTTAACAATGAAATTTGCTGTACGAGTGGGTGTTCCACGAAAAATACAATTTGAGAACGCTCAAGTCGCGAGTGTATCGGTTTTTTCTAAGCAAGCATGCTGCATCGTAGACCGTACATCGACCAGACTAGCGTTTTAGTAAAATTAAAAATATCATAGCAGTTTTCCACTATTTTTTTAGTCCCTATTTGTAAAAAGAGGTCCTCAGTAAATGTTGCGTTTTTATTTTGAATATTCAGAACGTTTATGCCCTCACATTTAGCCAGTAGAGTTTGCGAAGTACGCTGTAACATCAATCCTTTTAACAAAATAGAGAGGCTTTTTACCCTTCTAAATTTAAGCAGTCTCTATCAAGATAACACCGACATTGACTCTAAGATCTCAAAAATAAATCGTTATTCTGACGTCTATCGAAACTTTTTAGAATTCAGAGCCAATGAAGTCAAAGTAGAATTGGGAAAAATGTAAATAAATCTGGGATTTACTGTCGTTACTGAAACGTATTTACAGTTCGTAGAGGTTTCTAGAATAGGGGTTAAAAGGGCTGGGATTTGGAATTTCACGTTTAATCGTAAAAAGGCCTAAAGGAGATATCAACCTAATTATATTGTCGAATAACTCTTATTATAAATTTTAAATAAAATTGTTTTTCAAAGCTCTTGTCTGTCTGAAAGTAGAATGGGCAGGAAGAATTAGGTCATGCAAATCCGAAGCGCTCCCTAAAAAGTTAATTTACTTGGTGATACATCATCTGAGTAAGTAGCAACGTAGTACCAGATATTCTGACGCGAAGCAGTAGTGTGTAAATATTACTGTGTTCCGATTACTGCAGCTAGCGAAATTACAAGGCTGTTGAAACTAACCATCGAAAGTTTGAAAGTAACGAGCGCCAAAGCAGCGATACCCTGAACTTTGTTTTGCTACTCAAAGTTCTGTGTATCGCTGCACTGGTCTTGGACAGGTATTCTCTTACCATTAAGTGAGCGCCTCATTTATCTCTTTACTATTACATTAAAAAAATATCCGGCAGAACACCTACAGTCAAGTAACTTTGCCTCAATTCAATGGTCAAGGCAAGGATTCTATTCCAAACGGTTTAGGCGTATAATGGCTAATTCTCTAAAGGAGTCTTAAAAGGAGTAATTCTACAAATGGCAAATACAAAGAAGTCATTGCTAACGAGTCTCTAGGTACTTATTTCAATCAAATTACAATAAAAAGTGTGCATCTGAATAACAAAATAGACTAGCAGCAAAACATTTTTTAATTTGTATATTTATAATTTATATGTATACTTCGTGACAGCATACCCCTTCTTTAAC
This sequence comes from Biston stratarius, assembly GCA_950106695.1. Classification (NCBI taxonomy): domain Eukaryota; kingdom Metazoa; phylum Arthropoda; class Insecta; order Lepidoptera; family Geometridae; genus Biston; species Biston stratarius. The sequence continues at coordinate 11,664,880 of OX467116.1, forward strand.
TTTTTTGTATATTCCTTTCTATACTAAGGTTGCCTGGAAGAGATCGCTCATCGCGATAAGACCACCTGTCCTTGTCCTTGTCTTGTCCTACCTTTATTAAAAATTTAATTATTAATAAATGTTTGTTATTAGTATGTATTGTATAATAACCAGTTGTCTAAAATTTTTATGCTTCAACGAATGTTTTAGTAAACACACCATTACGCCTCCAAATACACGCACATGCAGACACACACACACACCTATATTTAGGAAAAAACTCTATAAGATTAAGTATAATTATTATTTTCAAATATTTACTGTAATTATAACATAATTTATTGATATACATAGATATAGAAGAACAGGCTCTTTAGCGACAAATATTTTTAATACTTACCAGAAGGTCCCAACCTACCTCATGTTAAGAAAAACTGGATACAGAATAAAATACATATTCTTAAATTTTTATATAAAATCTGGCTCACAGAATAGATAATGTTATTTTGTCCGTAATAACGCGATATTTTACAACGGTAATAAAATACCACAGCCATAATTCTTACCTGACCTTTGGACTGTTATCATCCCGTTTTACTGCCGAAAATATTGTGTAAAAGTAAATTACGTCACATGTTGTTTTTATGACATGTATTGACTGATTTATTTATTTTGAAAACAATATTGTTAAAGAAAATATCTTCTCTGTAATTATTTTTATAAGATTCGATCACTGATTTATGAATTACTTCGTAGCATGGAATATTATTCTTAATGGTTGACTGGTGCTCGTAAATATAAATATTATTGCGATGATAGCTCAGTGGTTAGCGTGGTCGGTTCACACGCCAAAAGGCGTGGGTTCAAACCACGATAATGAGCTTGAGCTGCCGGTAAAGGAAAACATCCTGAGGAAATCATAGCATGGTGGTAGGATACTTTCTACTACTCGGCTGGCTGGTTACTTTTTTTTAATGGCTGGTTGTTTTATCACAGTTCACCTGATGTTAAGTGACAATTTAGTCGAAGATGGTAAAGTACACCTAGCCTGGAATGGTACTGGCTCTCAAGTAAGGCTGCCGTAACACACCGTTAGATGCTTGGCGGCAGATTTTCAACTTGAGGGTGGTAGCTAGCCAGCCGAGTACTAGACCCTACCACCATGCTATAGTTTCCTCACGATGTTTTCCTTCACCGGTAGCTCAAGCAAGTCAAGCACCAACCAAGTCACCAAGTTAACAAGTCAAGTTGAAAATCAGTGTGTTCGGACAGCCTCACTTGAGAGTCAGTTCCATTCCATTAGGTTCAATCATCAGGTGAGCTGTGGTCAAACAACTAGCCTGTCAACTTCAACTTAAAAAAAAAAAAAAACTGCCAATTTCAGTTATGGTTGTGCAAATGATTATATTTCCACTGGTCACCCGTTAAATCCAGGGATTTGCATTTGTCTCCTCTTATCAAAGATTCAGACCTTTTTATGTAAATATAATGAATACATTTATAAATTCGAGACCCTCCAGATTTGCATGGCGTGACACCACTCCGAAGGTATGCGAGCTTAGACTGGCTCCTACGACTTTGCATAATTTAAACGAGGGGACAGAAGAGCAAAGAAACTAGATTTTAGTAAAGAGCTTTGGCTTTGATATATCATACGAGACTTTTATTATGGTAAATAACTGTGAAATATAAAACTATGTACACACCAAAAACAAAAACTAAATAATCTTATGAGCTAGTGTCACAAGTGGCGGCCTATGGTAGGGTATTTTCTAGTACTCGGCTACCAGCTTCAAGCTGATAATCTGCCGCCAAACACCTAGCAGTTTCTTCCAGCATCCTGACAAATTGAGCCAGAGTTTCCATTCCTGGTTAGATGTGTTTATAATTTTCGACCACACCGTTACATAGCTTCTCCGGGCTGTGAGTAATTTTGCTCTATTATATATTCGCATATATTTCTTTTAAGTTTGACTTATACATTCCAAAAGGTTAGTTCTAAAAACTAGCACTGCTAAGAAATCGGCAGCATTAATGAGAACTAATCTTTTTTGTTACACTGGACACTATAGCGGCCACTTTCTTTATTATTAATGTTTTTTTTTATATATAAAAGCAATGAGACAATGGTAATATATAACGCCTGTCCATGACAACGACCATGGCCATTGCAGCGATATAAGTACAGAACTATGAGTAACAAAACAAAGTTCAAGGCATCGCTGCTTTGGCACTCATTACTTTGAGACTTTTGATGGTTAGTCTCAACAGCCCTGTAATTTCGTTAGCTGCAGTACCCTTCAAACCGGAACACAGTAATGTTTACGTATTACTGCTCGGCGGCAGAATATCTTGTACTGCGGTGATACCTACCTAGACAATCTCCTGTATGTATGTATGTACACCGATTCTCCTTTAGTTTGATGCGGAATAGTTGCCATTTGGTCCCATACAAATTTAACATAGTTTAGCCTAGTTGTTTTCATTGTATGAACATTTTTTAATGAAATATTTTGTATACGTGGACTATGTAATTGTCTTTGGCAAGACGTTTTTGAATCTTAGCGAGTCTAGCTAGACTCATACTGTTCAAGTGTTTCTTGGCATGAACATAAATTAACTAAAAATTTTAAAATGTAAACAATCTTTAAAAAAAAGTAATACCGACTTCAAGAAAAAAACATCAGCACTAAAAAGCGAAAAATAAACTTACTTTACAAAGTATTATTATACCTGCTAGGTACCTACTGATCTGCTTGAAGTCGGCACCTAGGCTAGGCTTTCTATGCGCGCGTTGATCCACATGACGCGCGCCATGTTTAGTAATATTTTTACTTATATTTTTTATTTTTGTTTTTATATTTATGTTAATTTTTTTTTTCTTTTTCAGGAGCACGCCGCAGGATCCTAAACATCTAGAAACACGTAACGTAATTTTCATTAAGAAAAGTACAAAGAAACTCATTAGCGTTGACCTCCTTTGTATTTGTGTGTTGTAGAGTTTAGTCCCATATGCCATTCAGAGAACTAGCCATTCTGCGCCTAAATATGTTATAATTACGAGCGTGTTGGCACATCTATAACTGTGTTTACTTATACATAGCTCATGATTCCTTTATGTCAAGTATTACTAAAACTACAAGCTAGCTGTCCAAACAAACCTCACATTTTGCCTAAAAAACCCATGTCAGCCAAGGTAAGTAAAGATATGCTGAATATGTGAACCCTCTCAATCAGGAATCATAAATTCAGCCGAGCACCAAACATCCAACGTATCTTTAGAAGCGGTTAAATGATAAAACTTAAACCGTTCTACTAAAGTTATGAAGTTACTACGATGGTGGTTCCCTCATTTAACTCTAAAATAGGTTTGTAGAACTAGGCCTGCTTTGTATTCCGCCGCGCTACGCCATGTCACTCGTGCATTTACTTACTGTGTCATATTTTAGTGAGAGGAACGTAATTCGATGATGTTCCGTAAAGAGATCAGGAAGAAATGCTAGTGTGTGAGTTCTTGTTTTCTGTTTATTACATCTTTTTAGGGTTCCGTACCTCAAAAGGAAAAAGCGGAGCCGTTATAGGATCATTTTGCTGCCCGTCTGTCCGTCTGTCCGTCTGTCAAGACCGTCTATCTCGGTAACGCGTGGATTTATCAAGTTGAAATTAAAACTATATAAAGGTATTACTTATAAACATTCTTTAAAGTAAATTTATGCTTAAATTAGTCTGTTTTAAATCCACGCGCCACATTTCACGTTGGCGAAGTATGACAAAGAATTTAAAGCATTGATTAAATATTCAAAGTTTCTAGATTAAGTTAGTAATATTGAGCTTCCTAATTCCTAAAAGCGTTTAGTTGAATATGCGTTTAGAGATATAATCGTTGCAGAATATTCAAGAGCTGAATTTTAAAGTAAGTAAGTACGTATGTAAGTAAAAACGTCAAATTACATTTGAAATTATGAAACACAATTGCGAAAAGCTGTCGTGATTTTCCATTTTCTCTATGAAAAGCCGGTAATGTCCGCTTCAGTTGGATTTCAACAATAATTTTACGGGTTTTCTGTTGTATTTTAAAGGCAATTTCTCTCCAGTTTTCAATTACATTTTAATTATATATTCGCATCATGTAATTGAATTTAAGTTGTTACTGTCTTTGCAGACGTGTTAATTGAAGTTTTTATGAAACGATGTGTTAGAAAAATGATATGAAAGAAAAGATTGTATTACAACGAATTGTTTTAAAATTTTCTGTGAGGTGGTCTCGGAAGTAGGTAGTAACCTAACCTAACCTAACCTGGAATGGAACTGGTTTTCAAGTGAGGCTGCCGGAGCTCACCATTAGATTATTGGCGGCAAATTTTCAACAGTAGCAGTTAATCAGCCGAGTACGAAAGTACGAACGAAAAAAAAGTACCCTACCACCATGTTACGGTTTCCTCACGATGTTTTTCTTTACCGATAGCTCAAGCCCATAGCTGAAGAAACCAGAAACCCAACCCAGAACTTTGCGATGATCAGTCTCAATAGTTCTGTAATTTCGCTAGCTTCAGTGCCCTTCAAATTGGAACACAGTTATGTTCACACACGACTGCTTGGTGGCGGGATACATCATACTGCGTCGGTACCTATCTTTACGACCTCATGCTAAGGTGATTTAGCGTAACTATTGGGTGTTCAAAAGATATCTGTAGACTCAAATTCGTAAAATTAATAAAATTTATCAAATTATTATAGTTTCTGAAGGCAAATTTGGGTAAACTTTTCAACAAGTCATAAGCCTTTGAGACGCGTCATTAACTGTTTCAACAAAGGCCGTGGAGCTAGTTCTCAAGGAGACATCTTCAATGTTTAATTGGTAATAGCCTTTCGAGCCTGGCTTTTATGTTGGCTCGAGCAGACTTCGATAGATGTTGCTTGAACGAGTTATTTCTAAAAGCATATAAAAATTAGAATCATAGTTTGGATGACATATATTTTTACCTTTTTAATAATAAAATGACAAGAAATGTCCATATAATTTCATTGCATCATTTGTGAATATTTTTTAGTTAGTATAATATAGTATAATCGTATTAATTATATCTTATACCTTTAAGCGAGCAATTCTTGTATATATTGTAGGGGGTTTTGGGGGGCGATAAATCGATCTAACTAGGTTTTATTTTTAGAAAACGTCGTTTTATCCTTGTTTTCAGCCGAGCAAAGCTCAGTCATCCAGGTACTTTATTAATAATAGTATTAAGTGGCAATGGGGCCAATGTTTTGAAAACTATTTTTATTGCTACAGTGACCTAATCTTATATATACAATACCTATCTTATCCTATACAAAGGTTGTTTCCTGTCTTGTTCTGATCATGTCTTCTTCTTTTCTGTTCTTGCAACGCGCTGGACTCACCAACAATGATTATACATGCTATACTTACTTGATCACCTAAGCAGGAGGTCGTCTAGGTAGGTACCACCGCAGTGCCAGATATTCTGCCGCTAAGCAGTAGTGTGTAAACATTACTGTGTTACAGTTTGAAGGATACTCCAGCTATCAAAATTACAGGGCTGTTGAGACTAACCATCGAAAGTGTCCAAGTAATGGGCGCAAAGCAGCGACGACCTGGTCTTTGTTTTACTACTTAATGTTCCGTGTATTGCTGCAATGGTCATGGATATGCGTTATTTCTTACCATCAGGAGAGCGTCATGGACGTTTTATTACTTTTACATAAATAATGGCAAGAAGTTCGTTGTCCGATTTTTAACTAAAACTGTAATTTATGTATTGTATTGTAATTTTTATATTTTTGCTATTTTGATATACAATGAATAAAATGATATTCATGTGCTCTTGGTCATTTTAGCTTAGCGTTTTTATCTACAAAAATAAATCTTTAAAATATAAATGATTAATAATATACATTCAAGAAATTTGTGATAAAATGGAATATATAATGATTGTCTCGATTGAACCTTACATCAAGGAAGATATAAAAATGTGTTTTTCGGAAAGTTATTTAGAGATACCGTTATAAAAGTATGCAAATAGATAAAAATAAATATGTTTTAAGATTTAGTAAGACGGAATGAATTTGAGTTTAATCTATTTATTTTAGGTAAGCGATCCTAGACCTCATCTTCGCCGTTGCCATTTTGCCTGATGTTAAAAGCGAGATGGCGATCAAACGCAAGTCTAAATCTAATAAAAAATAAGTAACTAAAAACACCAACTAATTATTACAATTATTTTACAATTGTAATACTAAAACAATTTATTTGTCGGCATTATGCTAAGTTGAGGCCGGTTTATGACATAAAAATATTTGTACCTTTTCTTACTTTTTTTAATTCATGTTTATTATTTCTTTGAGTATGTATTGCCATCATCATCATCATCAGCTTTATGTAGTCCACTGCTGGAGATAGACCTTTACCAAGACACGCCGCTCAGCCCGATCTCCTGCTTTTCGCTTCCATTCACCGCCAGCTGTCCTACGTATATCGTCACTCTATCGAGTCTCATGGCGTCTTACGTTACGTTTGCCAATTCGCGGTCTTCACTACGCGTCTACCCCAGAAGTTATCGGTCTTGCGACAGATATGTCCAGCCCATTGTCACTTCAGCTTGCTAATACGCTGAGCTATGTCAGAGAAATGCCAAGCATAGCTCTTTCCATAGCTCGCTGAGCGACTTTGAACTTGTGGACCCTCCGCTGTGAATGTCCACGTTTCGGCTCCGTAGGTCATGGCTGGTAGAACGCACTGGTTGAAGATTTTTATCTTGAGACTTTGCGGGACGGGTGACGAGAAGACTCGACGTAATTTTCCGAATGCTGCCCAGCTCAACTGTATTCTTCTGTTGGATTCACTCTCAAAATTGTTTTTACCTAGTTCGAGCGTCTGCCTTAGGTAAATATATTTTGTATTTTTTTTATTGTTGTATTTATTGTAATGTTGATGATTGTAATTTAAAAGTCATAATAGTGTTGTTTATTGTTTATAATGATACTAGGGTGATATATTAAACAAATAAGTCACATATCTTATTAAAATATTTAGTAAATCTTTAAAAACAAGTAATGCATTCGATCTTTAACTCAATGCCATAATTTCGTATTAGATATACAGAATTCAATGCTACGAGAAATCACAGGTGTCATTACAAAGGTAAAGAGATAGACCTTTGCGAGGCATCTTTATGTCTCTTTTTATTGGTCTTCTCGTGATTCCAGCTTAACGACGGCAATTCTCTCCGAATGTATTCTTTGCAAAAATGATAAGCTTGAAGTGAGGTTGAAGTAAAATAAAGATTTAGATCTAAACACATTTTATCCAGTTAAGAAATTATAGGTTTTTAATTCTGCTAAAATATATATTACTAACTGCGCCCCGCGGTACGCTGTTCCCACGTGATTAACAATATGTACTTATTACGGTAAAAATTTGCCGTGGTGGTGACGGCGTAAGAATAGTAACCCACCCTCTCTACCCGTGGTTGCCGTAAGAGTCGGCTAAGGGATGTAATCCGGTAGATGGGAAGCAGCGTCTTCCTTGAACAATCACACCTAACTGCGCTCACCAACCCGCCTGCCAAGCGTGGCGAGTATTGGCAAAACCCCCCCCCCAGGAGGAGGCCTATATCCAGCAGTGAACGTTCTATGGCTGATGATGATGTGACGGTAAAAATAACCGCCTAGTTAGAACATAATCCAATAATAACATTTAAAAAAAAAACACTGTAACAAATCGACCACGGAGCAAAAAAAACATGTAGACACGTAACTGCATCACGGCTGGCATAAATGGAAACTTTTTGATTTGTCCACGAGATGGATCCACGCTGCGGGCGGAATATTAATGAATTGGTTCTGACATCGCTTGCAAACAAAATGAAACGAGCATTGTTGCATATACATATCTCCGCATAATTTTATATCTAACTAAATGTAAATACTATGTCAAATTTATAAAAAATGACAACAACTTGTGGTGTTCTCGATTAGGCTTGTGATTGTCAAATTTCATACTATAATTGACAGTGGCTCAAGTACATAACCGTTTACTGTTTTAATGTATTCGTTTTCGTTTCTTTGAAGCAGCAGAGTGATTTTGGGAGTGGACAGGTTTTGAATTCAAATTCATAAATTTATTGGCAAATTTTTAATTATATAGAATATAATTAAAAATTAGCAAACTTGACCTTAACTCTAAGGACTTAAGATTTATTATATTTGTGGGTCTGGCTGGCACTCATACTAATAACATATGGAGTACTGCTCGCACCTTTGGGATGGATCCGCCAAATACCAGCTAGAGGCGTTGGAGTCTATTGAGAAGCGTGCCAAGAGGGTCATCCGCGACGACTCCATTGTCCAAGCTAAATTACGAAGTCTAGAACATCGCCGCAAAGTTATCAGTTATCGGATTCATTTCGGAGAGTGTGCTTCAGAACTACATGGTCAGATTCTCCCATGCCCATTTTTCTATCGGACAGTCGGAAGCTCAAGAAAGCGACATCGTTTCATGGTCAATGTTCCAAAAACTCGAACGAAACTATTTGATTTCACGTTCATTGTGCGGACTGCTAGACAGTGGAATGCGCTGCCTGAGTGGGTGTTCCTCGTTGGATATAATCTGGGTGTCTTCAAATCGAGAGCGAATCGGTGTCTTATAAGCAAGTGTGCTCTATCTCCATCTTCCATCCATCCACAGAACTCAGTTCTGTACTTTGATTTTAAGCCAAAATACCTAAAACCTAGCTGTGTCTGGGCTTAGGAGCAAAGCTTTTATTTATTGACTCTGTACGGTCTAACTGTATTTTATTAATCAATAAATAAATTTTACAATTTGGAGTTATTAAGACAAGTACCTGAATGACCGAGCTTTGCTCACGGGAACACGGATAAAACGACGTTTTCTAAAAATGAAACCCAGCTAGATCGATTTATCTCCTCCGAAACCCCCTGCATACTAAATTTTATGAAAATCGTTGGAGCCGTTTCCGAGATTCAGAATATATAAATATCTATATATACAAGACTTGCTCGTTTAAAGGTATTAGATTATTATTTATTAATCATAAAAGGCGATTCCATTAAAATCAATGTTACCAGTAACAAAATATACCAGCACCGCAGACATTTCGAAATACAAGGCTTTTGATGTTCGCGAGCCGGCGTGCTATGAATATTCATTCACAGATGACTTTCTAAAAAAAAAAAAACGGAAATTGAAATATCGGACAGAGGATTACTGAGGTTTTAACTGTAAATTTATGAAATAGGCAATTTTTACGCTAATCTCTTGTACAAAAGCAGCATGGTAATCTACTAAGTATAAATCTAGATGACAAGAATATAGACTAAAGCTACAAGTGTTTAGAAATATGATTTATATCATAATTGATTAGTTTTTTGCCGCCAAACAGTAGTGTATTCCAGTTTGAAGAGTACTGCAGATAGCGAAATTACAGAGCTGTTGAGACTAACTATCGATAGTCTCCAAGTAATGAGCGCCAAGGCAACGATGCCCTGGACTTTGTTTTACTACTCAAAATTCTATGTATCGCTGCAATGGCCATGGACATACGTTATGTAAAAGTAATGAGATGAACGAGACGTTTTCCTGATGGTAAAAGATAAAGCATGTCTATGACCATTGCAGCGACAAACAGAACTTTGAGTAACAAAACAAAGACTAGACTTACTTACTTTAAGACATTCGATGGTTAGTCTCAACAGCCCTGTAATTTTGCTAGCTATAGTACTCTTCAAACCAGAACACAGTAATGTTTAGACACTACTGCTTGGCAGCAGAATATTTGGTATTGCTAGGTACCACAGCACGAGATCTACCACCGAGTAAGACCTTTTACATTAAAAAGTATCAAAAGTATCAAAAAAAAAGTATCAAAAGTATCACCTTCCATCGCGTGCTTCAGAAGCAAGCTGAGAACTTGGCTTCAAAATACCTTACTTTATGACTTTGCTGATTGTTTAAAAATAACAGATTATTAAGTTGCTCGTAAATATTTGTAGTGGTGCCGCCGTGGTGGTGCCGGTGTAAGAATAGTACCCCACCCTCTCTACCCGTGGTTGCTGTAAGAGTCGGCTAAGGGATGTAATCCAGAAGATGGGCAGCAGCGTCTTCCTGGAACAATCACACCTAACTGCGCTCGCCAACCTGCCTGCCAAGCGTGGAGATTATTGGCCAAACCCCCCCAGGAGGAGGCCTATGTCCAGCAGTGGACGTCTTAAATTATGGCTGATGATGATGATGATTGTTATTTTTTATTGACATCTAATCATATTGACATATTTTATATTTGACATTATATTGTATTGATATTTCATGTACCTATTGACATTTTTAATGTTATTTTTAAATATGAATAGAAAAATGACTTTGGTTTTATTAATAAAATATTTGTATTTGATGTTTAATGTGTTAGTAAATTGCGAGCAATGACCATTTCATATTACTCTATTTCCAGTCTACATATAGCTAGATGTTGTGCCTTCGAATTTCGCTCTGACAGTCGCAGACGCTACGTCGTAATCCTAGTACTTGCTCCATTAGACCTAACTGCTTTTGCAATCGCTTGCTCGGTCATTGGGTTGCTGTGCAAGTGATGCAAGTTGAAACCTGACGTGCGTAGATACACTATAACAGTACTAGAGTATGTGTTAGGTGGTATATCTGCGTAGCAGGAGGTCATCTACCAATTAGCGTAATCATTACTGCGGTCCGGTTTGAACGTGTAGCGAAATTACAAGGGTATTGAGATTAACTATCTAATGTCATCGCTAAAGTAGCGATAGTCTAAGTGGCTAAACGATAAGCGATAACGCTTATAGAAAAAATATAAAGGTTGACATACGCTATCTACGTTACTTATCAATGGGTTGTGTCAATCTCGTACATGTTGGACATTGCTACAAGCGTTATTGCTAATCAAACGTTACTTTATCTAGGCCCTCTGGACATTGTTTGTTTTTTTTTATGGCTGACCGGGTAGGTATTTGACCTGAACTCACCTGATGTTAAGGAACGGTGTAGTCGAAGATGGTAAAGCACACCTAGCCTGCAATGGAACTGGCTCTCAAGTGAGGCTGCCGGAACACACCGTTAAATGTTTGGCGGAAGATTTTCAACTTGAGCTAGCCAGCCGAGTACTAGAAAGTACCCTACCACCACGCTATGGTTTCCTCACGATGTTTTCCTTTACCGGCAGCTCAAGTTCATTGTTGGGGTTTGAACCCACGCCCTTCGGCATACGAACCGACCGCGCTAACCACTGAGCTATCATCGCTATAATTAGTGCCGCTACAATGGTTGTGGCAGAGGGTATAAAGTTTGTTCCTGAGGGATAGATAAAGATCTATATTGAGAAGCAAGCAAAGCCGCGGTAAAAAGCTAGTAAAAAAATAAAATCTTGCAAACGAATATCGAAGAAAACAAAATATAAAATGTCGCCTCCTTTTTAATTAGATTCCTCGTTGACTTGTTTTCTATTCTTGTTTTTTGTTTATCCGCTTTCACCTCTTAAATTACTTCTCTTAACGGTCCTTTAATGAGGAAAGTTTAAAGTGGCATTCAAGGTAGATGAGATCTTTTTTCTGCATTAGATATTACGTTTTTAGTAATGGATTTAATTTTGGTCGTAAACGTCTGTGGGAAAATATAAACAAATTGCTTTTTTTTATTTCTTCGCATTTATACATACTCTTTTGTTGTGGGTTACAAATCTACGTAATCTATAGACTCCAAAACGGCATTACCGATTCTGTTGCCAAGCACTTAACAGTGTATTCCGACCGCTTCACTTGAGAGCCAGTTCCATTCCAGGCTAGATGTGTTTACCATCTTCGTCACTTAACATTAGGTGAGCTTTGGTCAAAAACCTACATCACACACACATCATCAGCCGTTGGAAATCCACTGCTGAACATAAGCCTCCTCTTGGGGGGTTTTGCCAATACTCGCCACGCTTGGCAGGCGGATTGGCGAGCGCAGTTAGGTGTGATTGTTCAAGGAAGACGCTGCTGCCCATCTTCCGGATTACATCCCTTAGCCGACTCTTACGGCAACCACGGGGGTACTATTCTTACGCCGGCACCACCACGGCAAAAACCTAGCCAGACGACAATAAAAAAATGAGAAAATTTTCAGGAAATCTTCAGATTAGCTTAGCGGGTCATCCTGTGAAGTTTGGTAGCGATTGGATCAACATTTTTTTTTTTTTTTAATGTTTACCGGTTTAGTCCCAAGGCGTGCTCCTAGTGATGTATACATTAGAACCTTTCATTTTTGTATGTACAGTTGATAGTGTAATAAGAGACGTAAAATACATATTAAATGAAACTACTACTCGCTGAAAACCAGGTAGTTCGTATCCAGTGCAGAGCTGCACGGCCGTCAGATTTGCATCCTTAAAAATCATATTCGAGGTATAACGAACATAAAAAGGGCGAGATAAACTGGTTTTGCCATTCTTATGTTATTTGCTTACCAATGAACATTCATATAAGCAAGAGAAATTTAAGGGATTTTTCACCATACCATGAAATATGCAAAAATGATTTAAAATAAAGTACAGTCTATTTTGTTTTGACATCAGTATAAAATATGTTACTAGGATATTTGTAAGCGGTCGAAGTTAGGCTGAAATGGTACCGAATAAAAATGCCCCAGGCTTAAGACGAGAAGAAAAACTAAAATCACAGTTATTTTATGTGACTTGGAGAAAGTTTCTATCGAGGATTTTTCTATGAATAACTTACATTATGACCAAAAACTTGGGAGGCTGAGAACTTTTTGGGTGTGCTCAATTTGCGTATTTTCATCAATATTTATATGATGAAAAAGTTGGTTGTTTTTACTATTTTTTCTTTGTGCTCTTTGATTTATTTTTTCTGTCAATAGACCTAAAAACGATGTGATTTAGTTAACAACCATCTTGTAGCGATGCTAACTCAGTAGTTAGCATGGCCGGTTCACACACCGAAGGGCGCGGGTTCAAATTGAGCTTGAGCTGCCGGTGAAGGAAAACATCATGAGGTATAGCATGGTGGTAGGTATCTCTAGAACTCGGCTGGCTAGCTACCACCCTCAAGTTTGTAACCTAACAGTGTGTTTCAGCAGCCTCACTTAAAAACCAGTTCCATTCCAGGCTAGGAGTGCTTTAGCATCTTCGATCACACCGTCACTTAACATCAGGTGAACAGCTTGTCAAACACCAAAAAAAAAAACTATCTAATTGAGCTAAATATTTTTTCACAATACCCTACAAACTTATAACTAAGAAATTTCGAAATTGCTACGACGTGCTACGATAAGCTCTACACTAATGCTACGCTACAGCGGCGTCGTCTACGCAGTAGCTACGAAACTAATTTATAGTTCTCTCTGTAAGCTGGTACTGTCTTCATTGCTTTACTGGCTAAGGAACTTTCGCTGAGCTAAGTAGTCAGACCTAATGTCAGTTTCATCTAATATTGATTAAACAGGCAGCACAATTATAACTGATTTTTATAAGTAAATAGTTTTTTAACTACGAACAATTTACGACTTCATTAAACCAAGCCACCTGAATTTATTTATAATGACAGCATAGTAAAAAAGCAAAGCCAGTTTAAATCCACCATTCAGCAGTGGACATCTAATTATGCAGTCGTTACGTCTCCAACCGATTTTAAGCTTAATCACCGATTTACCGACAAACTTATCGGAAAACTAGAACGATGGAGCCACTGTTGTGTTTTCTTTACAAAAGTGACAGCTATTTGTGGAACATTTCTTGTTCCATCGTTCGACCGGCGTCGTGCCAATTTGCTAGTCAGTACAGCGATTTACTCAATATGGCGATTTAGTTGCTCAATACGGATTAAGGTGGAGGATTGGTGGAGTAAGGCGAATTCGGATGTTACCTTTACGCGAATGCGCCAGTTATCCCTGTTACGAGTGATTACTTCTAATTGTTGGGTAAGTAAATAGATTAAGTAAGTTAATTAGATTGTTGCGTGACAGCAGAAAAGTTTTTTTTAGATAAAGTGATCAAGTTCAAGGCATCGCTATTTTGGCGTTCATTACTTTGAGACATTCGATGGTTAGTTTCAACAGCCTGTAATTTTGCTCGCTACAGTACGAGTATCTCTCAAACCGGAGCACAGTAATGTTTACATACTACTGCTTGCCGGTAGAATATCTGGTACTGCAGTGGTACCTCCCTAAACGACCTCCTGCCAAGGAGATCTATATTTTTTTATGGCTGACAGGCTAGGTTTTTGACCACTGCTCACCTGATGTTAAGTGACGGTGTGGTCAAAGGTAGTAAAGCACACCTAGCCTGGAATGGAACTGGCTCTCAAGTGAGGCTGCCGGAACACACCGTTGGATGCTTGGCGGCAGATTTTCAACTTTGAGGGTGGTAGCTAGCCAGTCGAGTACTAGAAAGTACCCTACCACCATGCTATGGTTTCCTCACGATGTTTTCCTTCATCGGCAGCTCAAGCTCATTGTTGGGGTTTGAACCCACGCCCTTCGGCATGCGAACCGACCGCACTAACCACTGAGCCATCATCACTACAAAAGTAAAGTAGTATTTCCAAGTAAAGTGTTGTGTGTTAGTGTGTGTGTATGTGTGTGTGTATGTGTGTGCGCGCGTACGTGGGCGTATGCGTGTGTGTGTGTGCACGCGTGCGTGTGCGTGTACGTGTGCATGTATGTGTGCATGTATGTGTGTGTGTGTGTGCGCGCGCGTGCGTGTACGTGTGCGCGTGTGTGTGTGTGTATGTGTTGGTGTGTGTGTGATGGTGGTAGATACCACCAAATACTGCTGCACTACTACTGTAACTACACTAAACACACACACTACACACACTGTGCAACTGTAGTACTTAGTTTTAAAACTAACGCTGCAATGGTCATGTACATGCGTTATTTTTTACCATCAGAAGAGCGTCTCGTTCGTCTCATTACTTTTATATAAAAAAATGTATTGTATACTTGTTGCGATGCACTATTCATTAATCATTATTATCGACGTGGAACTTTAGTAAATAACAATAGTATATATACTTTCTATCCTAAGCTTACCTGGAAGAGATCGCTTCAAGCGATAAGTTTTACCAGTTGTTACAACTATCAATGAAGTTATTTTTCTTTCTATGTAATGTTTGGTGTGGATAACAAAGAGATAATCAATTAATCAATAAAGTTTAACTTAAAAAAAAACAAAATTAGATCATAGCACGTATGTATTTAAAATAATTCACAAGAAAATAAAGCCATAAGAACATTTGAACGTATTTTTAGATTTACGGATTTTTTGATTTAAAGAAGAATATAAAGATTAGAAGGAAACAATAATTAAAAGTAGCAATAATGCTCCATCAATATCGGAATACCCGGAGGGATTTCCATTTTATTTTTATAAAAAAATTCATAAATCTGACTTGATGGAAAAGGGAGGATCGTTACAAAACTTTTTCTATTACGAAGGCTATTTAAAGGAAATATTTTAAGTGAGACACAAATTGAGAAAGGACTTCGTTAGGAGAAATGCCTTATTTGTACTTTTGCTTGCTTGAGCAAAATGTTCAACCTTTTTTTCAGGTTGCGAAGTAAAATCTGTTGATAATAATTGGATGTCTTAATTAAAGATTTTTACTTAATTGTTTAAATTAATATTTCTTTATTTGATTTCAAAATAAGTAAGCAAATAATTTTCATATTTCGAATGGGTGACCGTCAGTGGTATTTACGTTTAATGCGCTAAACTAAACTAGTTAATATTACCTTTACCAATATACATATATTTGAGCCTTTTGGGGTTGAAACTTTGGCACTGTGGAGACGGGGAGTAAAAAATATTCAAAGATTTGTCATCTCGTCTAGTCGACGCCACACGAGAACAAAACGCTGGCCTTTATTTTGCCCAACATTTGAGTATTGCCATACAACGCGGCAATAGTGTTTTGGGAACTATTCCAATTAATGGCGGTCTTTTAGATTATTTTATTTTAATTTATTCATTATTAGTATTAGAAACACTGTTGTTTGTATGTTAGAATGTAATTTGTAGATAGTTTTTTTATGTAAATAAAAGGTCTTAATATTTCAAAATGTTTATTGGTGTCAATTGTTTGACTTGTAAAAGCAACTGTAATAGCATGTCTGATGCCTTTGCCGTCTGAATAATAAATCGGACATTAGGGCTGGCTACTCAGCGTTTACTTAATTATTAAAAAAAGAAGCACGTTTAACGGTCCACTAACGGCGCTGTTAACGAGGTGACAAAAACGTACAGAAAATTTGTATTTCTTATTGAAATCGGTTAAAAAAGATAATTTTAGAAGTTTTTCTACTTAGTGATTACCCCCCACCTAAGCTTATAGGAACAAAAAATTATGTAATCCTCTAATCAAAATTATAAAAACAAAAACTTTTACATTATACATAAAATGGGCTATTTGCTTTTGCTTACTTGCCCGGAAAAAACTTTTTGGATTTATTTTTCAACTAAAGACAATTATTACACCTCATTAGAAACAATTAAATGTATAAAAAATTACTGAATTACAATTCACATAGATTCTTTTAAATGTATTTGTTTACATAATATTACAGAGCAGTGCAAATTTTCTATAATACGAGTAGCATATGTCCGACAACGCTAATAGAAAAGTCCAAAATGTACGATATTGACATGAACTGCCCATTTGACTTATTGAGCTTATGTCAATTCAGTAGCTTTTTTCCTAATTACGTTATTTCGTTTGTTTGTGGCTTTGTGTGAAACGTCCATTAATATTTATATAAAGTAATCAATAATTCTATGATTGAGATGAATGAAGCAATTTATTCATTTTTACTTCTCCAACTCCAAATAAACATTTAGCAATGTTTCCAATGAAAAGGCTAATTTATTCTCTCGTGGTTGTACCGACGGGAAATTAAAGTCATATAGAAACAAATTCTACGTAGTTTTAATACTTGGGGCCAGTAAATTAATTATTTTCTTTTATATCCGAGAAACAATGGGAATTGTTAATGAACGTCGGCGATTCTCGTTTGCTTTTTTTATTTTTTTCTCTTATTGCGAATTCATTTGGTGTTTTAGGCGGTTTATACAATAGAAAATTAGCACAAAAAAAAACTTCAATGTTTTTTTTATTAGACATATTTCTTTAAATAGAAATGTGAAGTTTCGTCAGCCTAGTTGGGATACCGTCTGGCTTCCAATCTGGGGGACCTGGGTTCGATCCCCAGCACGCACTGACTTGAAGCAGTGAAGGAAAACATCGAACTCGTGCGCTGTGGGTTCCGTACCTACCCATTGTCCTTCATCTCTTGTCCGTCTGTCCGTAACGGGTGGACCTAGCAAGTTAAAAATGTATACCAGTTACTGAGGTCTATAGTCCCTATTATGTATAAAAATCAAGGTCCTAAGTCAACACGATAAAAAGATATAGGCAAATTTAGATTTAGACGGACAAGAGAGTGATCTTCTAAGGGTTCCTTTTTTACCTTTTGAGGTACGGAACCCTAAAAACTTCGCGAAGATGTCTGATGTTTGCAAACTCGCTCTTGGCCAGCGTGGTGGACTATGGCCTACCCACGATGTGAGAGGCCCAGCAGTGGGAAAGTTTATAAAATCAGTGCTAATTCGGAAAATAGAAATGATATGAATTATACTATTACTATAAATGTCTTCTTTTAAATGGGTTTGATGAAACTTTGTATGTATGTATTTGTTATTTTTCGCTAAAAATATGTAGCATTTGTGAAGTCTATCACGAGGCGTTTTTTTAATTTAAATGTAATAAAACAAACAAGACGCTCTCCTGATGGTAAGAGATAATACCTGTCCATACTTGGTGACAAACATTTCTTACCCCAATACTTATAACAAAGTTTGCAAGAAATGTTCCAATCTTGACTGCAATCCTTCAATGTGTGAAACTACAATAAAATTAGTGATTGAGTGATTGTTGACCTTCCTGACAAAATAGGAAAACTCATAATGTTCAAGTCCCTATCTATAATTTTGGAAACAGTATGATGTATAGCTATATGTGTGTCCACTATATGTTTTTATATATAAGACATGTATACACAAGGTTCTTATTTCTGTACATTTTTTATGTAAAGGTAATAAGACGAACACCTGACGCTCGCTACGTGAGACGCTCTCCTGATTGCAGTACCCGAGTACGACGAGTTGGAAGTGGTTCCAACTAGTCTTCGTGGAAATTATTCGGGGAAGCCTTTGCCCAACAGTGGACGTCCTACTGCTGTAATGATGATAACGATGAAGCGTGTTCCATCTTAGACCGCATCACTGCTTAAAATATCACAGGGGGTGATCAAACGCAAACTTATTTTGAGTAAAAATAATAGAAATGTAGCGTATCCCAATTTTCACGAATACCTACTTCCACTGTCACGTTAGTCGTCGACAACGCGTGAGTTCTTCATCCCTGGTGTAGTGTATAATACCTTTAACAGCGATATCTTTGCGTTGCGGAGCCGAAATGTCTGATGAATTGCAAATGATATCGTTGTTCACCCCAAGCTTGTAAATAATATTTTTAAGTATTCTTTTGATTGTTTTTACCACAGACGTAAACACTAAAAAGATACAAATTGTAAGCATCTAAAACTATGGCATATTTTAAGATTAAACGTTATAAAACGTTTTTATTTGAGGTTCACTTGTTTTAAGACCTTTAATTAAGTGAATTTTTTTATGATTACTTGTTTGACCATTTCTTGCAATTTGTATTTATGAAACGATCATAAAATTTAGTTTGAAGATTACAAATTATTTATCAATCTAAATTTAGTAAAGATTTAAGGGTTAGTTAGGTCACAATTGTGGCTCAAAAAAGTATGTAAATTAAAATTGTATAATAGCCCATAGCCCAAAAATCTTTAATCTTAGTTTATTCCTTCTGTATTGCAGTTTTTTTAGTGTGTTTTAAGAGTTATCAATCAATCAATCAATCAATAGATCAATCAATCAATCGATCAATCAATTAATCAATCAATCAATTTATTTATTTATTTATTTATTTATTTATTTATAATCACCCAATCCATCAAGCAATCAATCTGCTGAATATTCGTCGCTGTTTGTCCTTTATCAGGCAGTAACAGAGCAACTTGACGTGATTTTTGAGACGATGAGTTTGCTTAGATTGAGGGGATTGTCTGGTTTACAAGCTTTAGTTATTTCGGGTCTAGATGTCGCTGTGCGAAATCTTTAAATATTTTTTTTTAGGTATTTGACCACACCTCTTCTGATGTTAAGTGACGGCGTGGTCGAAGATCGTAAAGCACACCTAGTCTGGAATAGAACTGGCTCTCAAGTGAGTCTGCCGGAAGACACCGTTAGGCGCTTGGGGGCAGATTTTTTACTTGAGTGTGGTAGCTAACCAGCCGAGTACTAGAAAATACCCTACCGCTATACAAACAGATACAGTTTATTTTGTGCTTAAATGAAATGAGTCCTATCTATGCTTTTTATTTCTTTGGCTGCCGCCCATCAGGGGTCACTCAGGCAATCATTAAGAGATGAAATGGCTTGCCTTTCATTTTTATCGTCTCTCTAATGAATAGCGAATGGCTATGAAATAAATTCTAACGGATCGTTCTTTTTTTTTGGTAAATTGTAATTGCTTTTTGATACAATTTTTAACGATTGTAAGGCCTCTTATCTTAGAGAGAAATATTAATGAAAACGAAAAGTAAAAATAACCTTCAACTTAAAAAGCAATAATTTCACAAAACGATACGTCATACCTCGCCATGCATCTATGCGAAACTCATCTCATTTATTACGAAAAGATGAAAATATACATAAACTAGTTTACGCCCGCGACTTTGTCCGCGTAACTTTAGAATTAAGTTCAGAGACGAATAAAACATCTGTAAGTAATAAATAATCAATAGTCATAAAACTTGCCCTATATTATTATAAGGTTAAGAAGGTATCCTTAACCTTTTATCCCTGAATAATATTTCATAAGACACATCTATACCAAAATTTAAGTGGATACATCCAATAGTTCGTTTTTTGATAATCCCACAGAAACCTTACATTTTTCTAATATAAAAGTATTCTATATGTTAATCCAAGTAATAAACTATATTTGCGTCAAATATCATCCAAATCAGCTCAGCCGTGTTTGTGTGATTGAGTAACAAACATCCAAACATATACACCTTTAAATTTATAATATAAAATGTTAGGATATTATGATTACGATACATGCACAGTGCACACCTTAACAAAATACAAATTGAGATAACACTCACACATTCACACACTCACACACATACATACACACACACAAAAACACACACATACACACACACACACACACTACACACACATACACAACACTACTTGGAAATTAAGAAAAAATCATCGAAAATCGAAATAGTCGAAAGTAATAAGCGCCAAAGCTGCAATGTCATGGACTTTGTTTTGCTACTGAAAGTTCTGAGCACCGCTGCAAAAGTCACGGACATGTGTTTTCTCTTACCATCTGGCGAGCGTTTTGTTCGTCTCACTTGTACTTTTATATTTAAAAAAAATGTTTGTAACAATTTCGTAGATGTGCAAAAAAGTTAGAAACATACTTTATGTCCGAACTTTTTTTTTCAAGGACCTGTTTTCAATCTTAACAAGGACACCTCACAAGTACATCTGATCCCACAACTCTTGCACAGGCCTACAAGTATAATTACGGAGGCTTACCGCTCGGCTCGGCTATATCGCAGATTATCTCCTATTAGGCAGATTATCTGAGATATTAACGTGCGCGGTATCGGCCTCGAATTACCATACAATTACTATTTTTCTTCATAACCGGGAAACATGCTTTAATTTTCAGGAAGCGCAATGCCGTAATTTGTTTATTTTATTTAAAACTAGTAATTACTAATTTAGTAGCCTAGAACAGCGTTTTTCAATCTTTTTGAATACGCGACCCCTTTATGCTGCCTAAAAGATACTGGAAAGATGAGCGTGATGCTTATAATAAGGATTAGATCTTAATAGCACCAAACGAAGAGGCATAGATAGGAGGAAGAGAAGATGGCCGATGGGGCTGCAAAGTTCTGGAGTGGAGACCACGGACCGGCAAGCGCAGCGTAGGACGTCCACCCACAAGGTGGACAGATAACCTCATAAAGACCGCAGGAACGTGCTGGATGCGAGCCGCTTCCAACCGGTCTTTATGGAAGTCAATGGGAGGCCTATCTCCAGCAGTGGGCGTCCTATTGCTGAGATGATGATATATCTATTATTGCCATAAGCTTAAACAAACAATGCGGAGGGATCTTCCTATCTTCTTATACCCGCGGAGTTACAACATTAGGTTCTTCAAAAGACATGTTAATAGAACCTTAAAAGGCAACGTATTTGTAACCCCCTGATATTGCAGATATCCAAAGGCGACGGTATTTGCTTACAATGCGGCATCCCGTCTGCCCAAAAAAAAAAAATAAGCAAAATACCTGCTTTTATTGGAGTTCATGTATCATCTCTGCTAACCCGCATTTGGCCAGTGTAATGGACGTCCATCAGTAGATAAAAAAAAAATCATCATTTGTTTCAAGTACAAGTAACACTTAATGCGATAATTTAGTGACGAATACAAATTATATTATTCTATATGCAATATTGGTAGTTCTGTTGGTTCGTTGGTAGTATATCTGCATTAAGAGCTGTAGGGCGTGGGTTCGATTTTCACCCGGGACAAACATTTTTTTTAAAACAAACGTTTATTCTGTGTTTGGGTGCTCTGTATGTATTATACGTATGTATTTACCAAAGATGGTCTCCCAAGACACTACTTACAGATGCATTTTGTGTCGTATGGGATTTTTAGTGAACGATTCCAAGTCGCACTTGACCGGCTTTATTTTTAATTTATCCAATAATTTCTCCCTTGCTTCGAACTTCATATCTCAAGCGGTAACTTTACACAAGTTATACTAACCGCTGCCTTGTAAGTTTGCGTAGTTTGAAGGCTCGTGTGCATACTGCCTAATGACTGCTCATGACTGGTGAAGCGAGCCGGTTTCACAATACTGTTAACTGTTGGTTAAACAAATCTAGTAGTAGTCTAATCTGGTTATTTTAAATTAACAAACATCATGCCATTTACCATTAAAATAAGTGCGCTTCACCAACTAATTACCTACTGCCCTTTAACTGTAAGCAACGTTTTTGAGTAAAGGTACAATGAGTTTGTATGTAGAGCTGCAACATCTATCATTGTCATTGTTATCGTTATTTTGTGGTTTCATCATCATCAGCCTATCGAAGTCCACTGCTGGACATAGGCCTCTCCTAAGACACGCCACTCAGCCCGATTTTCGGCTTTTCGCTTCCATCTACCGCCAGCTGTCCTACGTATATCGTCACTCCATCGAGTCTCAGGGCGTCCTACGCTACGTTTTGTGGTTTACTTTTTTATATTGGAAGACATTTCGCACAGCGCCACCTAAGTCCCAAACTAAGCAAAGCTTGTACTATGGAGTCCCGACAGCTGGCATAATACTTAAATACTTTTTATCTTGTAAATAAATACATATTTATAATATATTTACTTAGTGGTAGATCTCTTTAGCAGGCGGTCGTGTAGGTAAGTTCCCCCGCAGTGCCAGATATTCTGCCGCCAAGCAGTAGTGTGTAAGCATTACTGTGTTCTGGTTTGAAGGGTACTGCTGCTAGCGAAATTACAGGGTTGTTGAGACTAACCATCGAAAGTCTCAAAGTAATAAGCGCCAAAACAGCGATGCCTTGGACTTTGTTTTACTGCTCAAAGTTCTGTGTATCGCTGCAATGGTCATGGACAGGCGTTATCTCTTACCATCAGGAGAGCGTTCATCTCATTACTATTACATTTAAAAAAACATAAAGTACACCCAGGCACAGAACAAACATCTATGTTAGTCACACAAATGTCAGTCCTGAGTGGGAATCGAACCTAACCCACGCTGAGATGTGGCACAGAAAGCAGAGCTACCAAATGAGCGAATACGGCAGTCTTATATTCAATACAGTTATAGAAAATCACTAAAATGCAAAGATTGAATATCATAAAGCCATTCATAATCAGGCACCGATAGCTAACGCTTCCACCGACAACTCAAGTTTAACTAAACACTAGTTAACTCTAATTGCCTAACTTTTGATTTATCGCGCGGTGAAACCGGTCGTTTGTGCTACACTAAGTATACTATACTAAGTTGCTATACTAAGTAACTAAGTTATAAATGCAGCCGTTTACAGAGTACCAAGTTAGCGCTAAGTTTATACCTGAACTCTGAATATCTAACTTGATTATAACTGCGAGGTAAATTAAAAATTATTTAATAAATATACTCAATAGTTTTTCTTATGGCGAAATCAAAACTCAAAAAGTTGCAGAATAAAGAAAATGCTTCTGTTTTTTCGCTTTTTTTGCAGTGTTAGTGCAATGATCAAGATACATATTTGAATAGCGAGAAAATTATGTCACATAGGCATTAGTTTATTTTAGAAATATTGTCATGTTATCTGTCACAGTGATTGTGGTCACATTCCTCCGAAACGGCTAGGCCGATTTTTATGATTTTTTTTTATGTATATTTGGTAGGTATGAGAATAGGTCGTAAAGTATATTTCGTACCGCTAGGTGATTAGCGCCGCGGGGCACAGCTGTAATTATATAAAATGCACTGTTAGTTTATTTTAGAATCATTTATTGCTAACTAGCGATCCACACCCACTTCGCACGGGTGCAATTAATTTTTGCAACTTTATTACAAAACATTGAATTTGAAAGATTAATTAGAATGTATTGTATTTAATATTAAAACAGAAAAGATTATTACGGTTCTCTAATAAAAACAGATATAAAGAAAGGAAAACAAGTCGACAGTTCCCTTGACATCCTTTTGGTTCCTATTTGAAGGGCACCGTACTAAGCAAAATTAAGGGGCTAATGAAACTGACTACTAAACGTTTCAAAACAGCGATGCCCTAGATTTCGTTCTGTTAGAAAGTTCATGGTACCCTCCGCAATGATAGTATAATATATGAGAAGGTATTGTCTCTACCATAACGAAAACATAAGCATAAAGATTTGTAGCGATGATAGTTCAGTGGTTAGCGCGGTCGGTTCGCATGCCGAAGGGCGTGGATTCAAACCCCAACAATGAACTTGAGCTGCCGGTGAAGGAAAACATCGCGAGGAAACCATAGCGTGGTGGTAGGGTACTTTCTAGTACTCGGCTGGCTAGTTACCACCGTCAAGTTGAAAATCTGCCAAGCATCTAGCGGTGTGTTCCGGCATCCTCACTTGAGAGCCAGTTCCATTCCAGGCTAGGTATGCTTTACCATCTTCGCCCACACCATCACTTAACATCAGGTGAGCTGTGGTCAAAAAACTAGCCTATCAGCCATAAAAAAAAAAGTTTTTACGGATATCTGCAATATACATAACTAATGTTGTTGGTTGAGAATTGAACATAGATAAAAGAGCTGTTGGAACACAATTTTAAAGATTAACTGTTAGTATGATTTGTACATTTCCACTACTTGACATGTAAATGTTGCACTTAGACCGATTCTAGCAAATTATTAGTTGACATTGTATAATATTGAGTGATCGTCGCGCTGTGGTGTAAGCGTCTGTTTTACTTTAGGTATGTTAACTACGGTGACTAAAAACTTACTAGTTTTTATTTTAAAGAGCCATTTAATCAATTGTTGTCTGGAAGAAATCGTTCTAAGCGATGAGGCCGCCATTATGCTACCATATATGTACTAGTCGATGTTGTTTTTGTTTGTTCTTTATCTCTTTTTAAGTTTGACTTTTATCTATGTAACGCATGTCTCTTAAAAATAAATAATTTAAATTTGAAGTTTTGTATGTTATAATGTGTGTATGTTTGGTGTACAATAAAGGTATATTCTATTTTATTAAACGAAAATGTTCATAAAATGGGCCAAACTACGTAAAATTTTTATGGGACCAAATGGCAACTATTCCGCTTTAAACTAAAGAAGAATCACGTAAATCGGATCATAAATCTCAAATCGGTGTACATACATTAAAAATTAAAATACGAATCAAGTAGAGAACCTCCTCATTTTTGAAGTCGGTAAAAATAACTTTGATTATGTTTTTTTTTGTTTCATTCCACTAACGGACTTGTTAACTGATATATTTCCTTAGATGAATAATAAAATCATTGGAGCACGCGCGCATCTTGTGTAATGCGGCATTTTACCCGCGTCTCCTGGGAGCAACCTTACCTCATCGTGAATTATCCGCGTCTCGGGGTATCTTTCCGAGGAGATGTTATATTTTAACTTTTTTGCCTCTTTATCACTAGCAGCAGGGGAGGAATGTTTATTTACGTTATTCCTTATTCCTTAAACAATGTATTTCTATCACTAATCAATTTAATAAATCACGAATGTTCTCGACTTGATCTTTTTAGGACTAAAATGAAATACTTGAGAAAAAATACATTAAATAAATCATGGGTTTGGACATTAAACGTCCGATTAAAAGGCCTATTTCCACCACCAAGTAGATACAAACACGGGATAAAGACGTAAGCGACCGCAGCGCACTGCATCGAGGTGAGACTTTGCAGACGAGTAAGTATAATCGAATAATTATTATTTTTAATAAAAAAGTATACGTTTAGTGGAGCAGCATGCTGACATCTACTTTGGTCAAAAGCTTAGCATTGCTATCCAGCGTGGCAATCATACCAGTATTCTGGCCACATATCCCTCCTCTGACGGACTTTTAGATTAAGTTATTATCATAAATTTGTAAACAGTATTAATTTAATATAATTTGCTATTAGTTTTTGTCGAAAAAACATTATGATGAACCACCAATTACTATTTCAATAGATATTATAAAAACCCTAGGGACTTATATAATACTAGATTTTGTCCGCGCAGTGGTCAGACATCAAAGAGTATACCTGTTTCTAATTATTATTATTTTTGATAGACAATATAATTATACTGAGAGTTCGGAATCGATAAGTTAAAAATAATAGTTCCCCATACAAACCTGCGCCCCTTTCTAATATAAATGGTTTGAAAAAATAGTAGACAATTTACCTACATAACTAGCGACCCGCCCCGACTTCGCGCGGGTGCAATGTAGATATGAATGTGGTGTCAGTGTGGAGTGGAGTGTGATTAATTATATTATTACTACTATAATATGCATGTATTATGCATATAAACCTTCCTCTTGAATCACTCTGTCTTTTAATGAACGTTCATAAATTCGTTACTGGAAAAAATATACAAAACAGCGTTGGTATGATAATATCAAATCTGGTTAGGTATGATATAAAAAGTTGAATAATCCTAGTTTATTTTACTTTTTGGGCGATAAAAAGATGTACATTTTTTATTGGTCGGACAATCCAGTGAGTTGGACTAAAACTGCTCGTCTGCCCAGACCCAACCGTGACACACTAGTTCGCGTAATAATCTTGGACTGTAGCCAGGGTTGCCGAATAGAGATACGACTCTAAGGCGCTTCATTATTCCGCCGCGACCTAAAATCTAAATTGCACTTATCCTTATTTAAGTTATATTCCAATTTAAATTCAGTTCAAGATTTAGATTTCAAAACTTTTTAGTAGTTCAAGCCTAACATTTGTTCTTTGCATGCGCCGTGCTATAATAGAGATGCCTATTGGATTTTCAATTGTAGATTTTTATTTGTTTGATTTCAAAAGATAAAGAATCATTTTTAAGTCGGTAAATAGGCAAAAATTAAGTAGAAGCTGAGCGGTCAGTGTACTGAGATAAAAATTGTTTATAAATGTAATGTTTTTTAAAATTTCATTTCATATGTTTCTCACGATGTTTTTTCTTCACTAGCGGCTCAAGTTTATTGTTGGGATTTGAACCCATGCCTTTGGATGTGTGAACCGACTTCGCTAACCTCTGAGCAATCATCGCTTCAAATTATTGCTTAAAAATTTCTTTGTACGTAAAAACTAACCAGAGGTAAAAATGTTAACGCAGATTGTGACTTTGTTTTATATACATGGAAACATATTAAAATATAAACTTTTTACTAGTGATATTGCTCTGAGATTTTCATTCAAACAGTTGTTGAAATATTTTAGATTTTTGTAAAGTATTCTCAGAAACTGAATAGCAGAATTTTTTTACCAATATTTCTACAACTTTCAATCTGTTGATAAAATGGATATTTCTCACCATTCAGTGACTGAGTGAATGATAAAAATGAATGTCTATGTAAACTTTGTTGACCTTTTTTTTTCTATGATAGAGTGAAGTCAATGTGCACAGTATACAAACCAAACTGCAGGTGTATAAAGACAATCGCACACATATTCGACGTTGAACGCGCTGCAATAATTGCTATTCGTCATAACCTAACTGGGATAAGTTTCCGGCAACCACTAGTTATGACGAGAATGAGAGTTTTTGTAAATAATCTGACATAATCAAGAGGAAGTTGGTGTAGTGGTTGGGTTTAAAATTACACTGATTATAGAAATAGTCGTAGTTGCATAACATCTTCAAAAGGTGGAGGTAACAAGGTGCCGCCGAGTCGTTTGCTTGTGTTAGGAGCGGATATGACCTTCAAAAGCTGGACAGTAATTTTTTTTTTATACGTATAGGCTTGCGTTTGACCGCCATCTCGCCTAATGTTAAGCGAAGATGCGGTCTACGATGGAGCACGCTTGCCTAGAAGAAACCAATTCATTAATCAAGTAATTCTAAGAAGAAAAAAAAATTATGACCAAATGGAAGCAAAAGCAAAGCGGATAGTTCGGTATTTTTACATTACCTATATTTGTTTGTGTTATAATAGCTTGCGATTCGGTGTTTTGGATTTATTGCTTTTTTTGGAAAGTTTTTTTTTAATGTAACCGTAGTGAGACCTACGAGACGCTCTCCTGATGTTAAGAGATAACACCTGTCCGTGACCATTGGAGCGATACAGAGAACTTTGAGTAGTAAAACAAAGTCCAGGGCATCGCTGCCTTGGCGCTCATTACTTTGAGACTAGATGGTTAGGCTCAACAGCCCTGTAATTTCGCTAGCTGCAGTACCCTCAAACCGGAACACAGTAATGTTTGAGAATATCTCAAAATAATGAGCGCCAAAGCAGCGATACAGTGGACTTTGTTTTGTTACTCAAAATTCTATGTATCGCTGCAATGGTCATTGACAAGCGTTATATCTCTTACCATCATGAAAACGCCTCGTTCGTCTCATTACCATTACATTAAAAAAAAACCAGAGGCGTGATAATAACCCTTTATTATTCTAGTTCACATTTTGGGATAAACAACTACCTAATTAGCATACATTCCGCAGTTCAATGAATTTCAAATGAGTCACGTAGGCCACAAATAGATAAATAGGTATATGTTCACCTTAAATTGGTACCGTATTGCATTTCTATTCATGACTATTCACCGCTATAGGCGATCACTAACGAACCGCGCACTTCAGTTTTTTTTTATTCCTAACTACGCCCTACAGTTTTCTCGTTACCTCACAGAAGCAGTTATTTCTCTGAGATAATATGTCTATGCATTTAATTTTCATGCTATTATATTCATGGAAACTAAATTTTAGTTGTTGTAACAATGACCACTCAAATTAACCAGATATGATAAAAAGATCAAAGAATATAAAATCAAGAAGAATAGGAACGAAGCGTTGCGCGTGGCAATACCTCGAGGCAACGCAATTATGTCTGATTTATTTAATTACAGCCTTAATTCCGACTGAAAAGGGATGAGATTAGACTCCGGCAGAGTTTAAGGAAAACAGTAGGTTAATTTGCGGAAGCAGGACAGAAATTGAAGAAGATATTTTTATTTCGTGATTTTTTTATGAAATGGCAGGGCAGAAATCTAATCATGTTTAAATTATTTAATTATTAATTCACTTTATTTAATACTTAACCATTTTGTTTACAATTATCATGAAATAGCGATGATAGCTTAGTGGTTATCGCGGTCGGTTCCAACGTCGGAGGGTGAGGATTCGTACCTCAATAATGAGCTTGAGCTTCCGGTAAAGGAATACATCGTGGTACTCTCTAGTATACGGCCGGCTAGTTACTACAATCAAGTTCAAAATTTGCCGCCAAGCACCTAACGCTGGTTCTGGTAACCTCACTTAAGAGCCAGTCCCATTTCAGACTAAGTTACCTTTTGCGACCACAGCGTCACTTTACTGAGCTGTAGTCAAACACTTAGCTTGCCAACATGAAAAATATCAGTAAAAAAGTAATTTTAATACACGATTTATGACGTTTATGAAAATTAGCAATGAATTTACATTTATGTCTAACTAGCTGCGCCCCGTGGTTTTACCCGCGTGTTGATGGATGATGATGATGATGAATAGTATTCTATGTTTATTCCAGGGCCTAAAATATCTACATGCAAATTTCATCCAGATCCGTTCAGCCGTTCTGACGTGATTAAGTAACAAACATCCATCCAACCATCTATCCATTCATCCATCCATTCATCCAAACTCATACATTTATAATATAGTTGGATTAACAAATGGCACGATACTAACGCCCGATAAAACAGAACAAACTGTGTTCTTTTAAAAAAAAAAGTATGTTGTGATGGTAAGTGGTCACCGCCGCCTATGGAAACCTACAATACCCAGGGCATTGTCAGTGCATAGCCTACCTTTGAGCAACCTTTCACCCTTTGTTTGAAGCGAGGTAGATCAAAATCCGGTGGAAAAACCGAAGGTAGAAGTAGAAAGCAAGAACCGCTAAAATAGAAAACTACCGCTCCTATGTGACACAATTCCACTGTGACCTCACGCCTTATATTCAAAGGGGTTTCTCTACCACCCGGTTCACGACTTAACCCTACAAAAGCCCAGGCTTTTCTGACCCTAAAGGCAATAAAAATTAAGCCCAGTTCAACAATTACGAGGACAAACAATAGTGAGAACTTAATTGTCTGGGGTGGACCGGTTTTTTAAACCCTTGATTAAAGTTGGGTTTTATTTTAGGCTTAGTGCGTGTTTACTGCTTCTACTAGATCTACTTTAACCGAATCCATTTTTAGTAATACTATTAAATACACTTTGCGTGGATTGTTTATTGACAATGTTTTTAACTCTCGACGGAAATAGAGGTGTTTTAAGTTTATCTGTATTTGTAGCTCCCAAATAGCTGAACCGATTTCGTTTTTTTTTTTTGTTAATTGGTTTCACGATCGAGCGTCCACAGCACGTTAATTCTTCGCAGAAATAAAAAGAAAGGCCAGCTAGTAATGCCGTCGCATCGGCAAGTTGGAAAGGTCGGTATACATTCTGAAACCCGTGGTCTACAACCACGTACCCGCTTCCATTCGGGATGCACCGCGCCATCGAGTGCTTCAGAAGCAAACTAAGATCTTAGCTTTAGGAGACCTTGTTTTATAACTTTGACGATTATTTAAAATCAAGAGATTATTGAATTACTAGTAAGTAATTATATTTTTTATTGACATTTAGTCATATTAACATATTATTTTGACATTTCATCATGTTGACATGTGTTATGATGTAAAAAAAAAAAATTATTTGAAGGCAGAAATGTATCTTTTGTGTTATCAATAAAAAATTGTAGTGTTGTGTTACTCGTGTCGCTGGTATTTTTTTAAATTTATATTTTTTTAATGTAAAAGTAATGAGGCCAATGAACCATTCTCCAGATGTTAGAGATAACGCAAGCCTATTGCAGTGATACACAGAACTTTGAGTAGCATAACAAAGTCCAGGGGATTGCCGCTTTGGTGCGTAATACTTTGAGACTTCTCAACAGCCCTGTAGTTTCGCTAGATGCAGTACCCTTCAAATTGGAACACAGTAATTTTTACACACTACTTCTTGGCGGTAGCATATCTGGTACTGCTGTGGTCTGGTACATAGACGACCTCCTACTAAGGAAATCAACCAAAAAATAAAAATGTATGCTTGTGATCTTACATCTCGTATTAGTATAGCCTTAACTTTCTATTCACGGGAATAGACTTTTTCTATGTTTGCATGCTTTATATTCTTCTTCTATTAAAATATCATGCCTATATTTTTGTATTATCTTTAAATACTCTGGAAATCTCTTCAAAACATTTCATCTCTCGATTATAAATTAAATTTTTAAATAAGCCATCTAATAGCCAGTGCTTTAGCTCGAAGTTTTGGGTAATGCTGCCAATCTTATGAAAGAGCTGGACCACCGCCACATCTGATACAATGAATTTTATTCTTTTACGTAAAACTTAATTCGTATAGAGCATGTAACTAAACTTGATAACGACGTTTGAATTGTAAATAAAGGCCAAGTAAGCGAGTACTTAGATGTTACGAATATGGTAAAGGCTTTTTAAAGTATGCCTGCCTGAGCTGTAGGGCGTGGGTTCAATTCCCGCCAAGGACAAATGTTTGTTTGGTATAAACAAATGTTTGTTCTGTGTCTGGGTGTTCTGTATGTATTATAAGTATGTATTTACAAAAAAAAAAAGTATTTATGTATTCTATCAGTTATCTGACTTCCATCATACAAGCTCTGCTTAGTTTGGGGTCAGATGGCGCTGTGTGTAATGTGTCCTACAATATTTATTTATAATATTTATTTTCAAGAATTTCCCAAAGATTTTTTAATGATAACTATATAAAAATCTGGTAGCAAGAGTCACTTTAAAAAATTCACCTTGTTTGAAAATTCGGAAATCTTTAAAAGATGGAGGACTTCGGGATTTTCATGTGAAAAGTATCGGAGTTGGAAGTATTGTGATATCTAAGTAAATATCTCGAATTTGGCAAATTCCATTATAGATAAGTTTTATAAAAACACAACAAGAAGATTCTTATGGTGCAGCAGGAAGGTGAATAGTAAAAACTTTGGGGCGAAGATACGGGGCAGAGTGGACTTCAATGAAGTTCCTCCTTTAATTAAACTACATGCCTGGGAACATATCCAACAACATGTCCTTCGAACTCGTACTAGTCTAATGCGCCGTCGAATATCGCTTGCGCGATGCAGGCTTCTCGTTGCTGATTGGCTATCACAATGCGATTTCACCATGATATTCACTGTATGTAAAGAGGTCGCTAGCGTCGCTACAAATGTCAAAATGGATGGTAAACCTTTTAAGTTTAGTTTTTTGTCTGTTTTGACGCGTCCTACTACAAATGATAAATTAATTTTATTTATACATTCCAAGAAAATACACTTCACACAGCGTTTGTGATTCTGATTGCCGATAAAGACCATTAAAATAGGTATAAATATGATACATAATACGGTATTCACGTCATTATAAATGTTTGTCTTTGCTTTGTTCAATCGTATGCCGTATTAACCAAAAAAAAAGAATTTTTGAAACATCAAATAAACGGAAGCGTCTGCAAAAAATATTTCGACTTATAGGACCCAAACCTCAATGCCAAAGTAGGTACATAATAGAATACCGCAAAATTCTTTCATAAAAGATTATTCTCAGTGAGAGCCTCACGTCGCCTTTTCCGATATAGGTACCCACAATCGACAATTCAAGGACAAAACACACACTGGAAAACAGTAGTTAACATCTGACGTCTTCGATTGATACCCTCAATGTTTCAAGGAATCAGGTCCAGCGGCTTCAGGGCGTGGACGTGTCGTGAATATGGCTCTGTGTAAGTGAAACGGTAAACATTATAAAATAATTATTTAATCCTATCGAGCGGTGTTTCCCTGCGAGATCGAATCAGAAATAAGGTCCGTAGACGAACTAAAGTAGCCGACATAGCCCAGCGGATTAGTAAGTTGAAGTGGCAGTGGGCAGGGCACATAGCACGCAGAACTGATGGCCGATGGGGCTGCAAAGTTCTGGAATGGAGACCACGGACCGCCAAGCGTAGCGTAGGACGTCCACCCACAAGGTGGACAGAACATAAAGACCGCAGGAACGCGCTGGATGCGAGCCGCTTCCAACCGGTCTTTATGGAAGTTAATGGGGGAGGCCTATGTCCAGCAGTGGACGTCCTAGGCCTGAGATGATGACGATGATGATGATATCGAGTGGTGTAATAAAATTTTGGATGTAGATGATAAATATGTGGTTGCAATATCGAACTGCTTCCTCCGATTTTGTTATCATTAGTTTTCTGAATTGCCCTCACTATGGAAGCAAATTCAAAGACTTATTCAGATCACGCATACCAATAAGATTAAAATAAACAGATTAATATACTGATCATGTTGTCCGGTTACTGTCTCAAAGTTTACGTGTAAGGACAAGAGAGGCGCCTCAAGGGCTATTTGGGGTCTGCAGTTGATAATCCGCCCCTTTGAGCCGCTACTTGTTCTGTTCTTGTTACTGCTCCACAGAAATATGGTTTTGTGTTCACGAATTTGTTGGTAGACCCGAAAAGTATTACCGAAAGTATTTATATATCCAGAAATGTATGGAGAAGTTTTTGTGACGGTATACGTAAACCAGTGGTATATGTAGGTGGAAGCCGAATATCTGGCTAAGTGGATCCAGCAGTGAAAATTTAAGAACATGTATTATCACAATTCACTTCACAAGTCTTGGTGGTATAAGATACTTATATATATTCTGAATCTCGGAAACGGCTCTAACGATTTTCATGAAATTTTGTATCCAGGGGGTTTCGGGGGCGAAAAATCGATCTAGCTAGGTTTCATTTTCAGAAAACGTCGTTTTATCCGTGTTTTCAGCCGAGCAATGCTCGGTCAACCAGGTACTTTTCATTTATTCTATGATTAAATAAGTTAATAAGCATAGGTAAGTCACAGTAAGTAAATCAAATTCGAGTCCGGTCATGTCTTTGCAAAGAAATGGAGACTTTGTTACAAGCTTCGACAGTTTTAGAAGCAACATGAGAAGTATGCGAGTGATTAGACTTTTATAATTAAAGGACCACTTTTTTAAACACAAACACTAAAACATAAAACACAGTATTTGAAAGATAATACAATGACTCGATATGATTTTGTCTCGTTCCCTCCAAAACTTCAATAAAACATTTATTGTACGTATGTACATACGTACACTGGGTGTTTTGTATGTAAGTACTCGTATGCATTTACGAAAAAAGTATTTGAGTATTCTATCAGTTATTTGACGTTCATAGTACAAGCTTTGCTTAGTTTGGGGTCAGATGGCGCTGTGTGTAATGTCCTACGATATTTATTTATTTATGCTTATGACTGTATAAAGCTGTTAACTAGTTGGATTCTTTTCAAAACATATGAGGAAACAGAAATACTGCTAGAAAAACAAACATGATGTAGCTAATCTACCTATATTATATACCCACACACACAGAAACACACACACCCACACACTCTCAATACACACACACACACACTCGAACACACGCACAATCAAACACACACACACACACACACACACACACACACATATATGTGTAGCAAGTATAAAATTATTATTTTCTTATACTATTTATTAACATACATAATCTTTACATAGATATAGAAGAGCGGGGTCTTCTGCCACAGGTATTTTAATACTTACCAGAAGGTCCCAACCTACCTTATGTTACAAAGAAATGGTCACAGAAAATAAACATTTTTCAATTTTCAATTTTCAATTCTGTGAAAAATTTCTTCTTTCGTATTTATTTTAAGTTATTATTGATGTTCTGTGGTTGTACTTGCCCTTCTACATGGCCATTACAAACACGTGTACTTTCAAAAACCAGAACATTTGTTAAAATTCAGAGTATAGAACCAAATTTCCCATCTTAAGATTTATTTTCATCATAATAATGAGCTTTATTACAAACATTATTAACACGAACCAAAACTGATTTATTTTATAAACGTACAGCTAAGCCCGGTTTGTTGTGAAACTATTACATGTAAATTATCCTCATGAATAGCTAAACGGTATAATAGCATGCTTACTTATAGATGTATACTGCTAGCTAGCACATTTATTACAAACTTGTTAATACCGGCGCTTTCGGTTTTGCTTTGAACCAATATGTAATATAATTTTGTAGGTACTTATACTTTTTTAGGGGATGAAGTTTTAAACTTTATAGGAAATGGTAGAAATATATTGACGCTGCTATAAGTTACATATAACCTACCTAATTTTCTGTTTTGTGTAGTTATATTCTACTAGCGTTTTATTTAAATTCTATCCCTCTAGCAGCTTTTTTTACCCGACTGCCAAGGAACGGTTATGTTTTTCGCTCGTATCTTGTATGTATGTATGTAAATTTTTTATAACCTCGTATCTTCCAAACGGCCGAATGGATTACGATAATTAAGGTGTCGTTAAAATCGTCTCAATAACCTAAGTGTTCTTAGAGGGTATCTACATTAGTCTATCCTCAAAGAGTAATCACAGAGTCAAAGATTAAAAAGTTCGTATCTTTGTTTATCGTAACTCGTGATCAGATGAATAAGACATTATTTTGATGGTAAGAGAACTCGTGTCCATGCATGGGTCCGGCAAGATACACAACGCATTTGACGTGCAAAAAAATCAAAAAAATTGGCGGGAACGCGGAAAGTGTCTTTTCAGCTCACTGTATTTTTTTGTATAAAAATTGTGGTGTTTTATTCATATAGTGCCGAGTTATTAGCGTAAGTGTGGGAAAGTAACATAATGTGCTGAAACATGACTTTTCGTGTTGCTTCCAAAAGTTCGTCGAACTTACTAATAAAGTCACCATGACTGGACTCTACCGGCACGGATGGGATTGACCAAGACTTGATTTTGACTGTAATTAAAGATATTAGACATAAATTGTAAAAACCATTTCGGAGAGTGTGCCTTGGAATTGCATAATTTGGTTTGTGTGCGTGTGCGTATGTATCTGTCTGTAGCCGTCCCTATGTTACCTCGTAATTACTAAACGGCTAAACTGATTATAGTGAGATTTAGAGATTAGTGAGATTATTTAGATTGTAAAGGTAATCAGTATACCTTTACTAGCTTTTAAGTGATGGTTAATTGTAAAACATTTGTACTCTTCTTTAATAATACCAATATTAGTTAATGTTCTTAATGGTTTATCAATAAGTGTATGATTTCTGTATAACAAATATAATTTTCTGCAAACATAATAAAATTCAATCTACCCCTTTCCGCCACAGCGATAACAATATAAGGGAACTGTATCTCTATCTAGTCTCTTGTGTTCGAATATGCACCTTATATTATATTAGTATATTCTCTGATAGCATTAATAGGGTAAGAGCTGGCAACTTTATTTTAAAGGAGGATCGCAGTTTTACATCATATACTTTATTTTTATTTTGTAGCAATGATACCTCAGTAGCTAGCGCGGCTGGTCCACGCGCCGTAAGATATAGGTTCAAATCCCAACAATGAGCTTGAGCTGTCGATAGAGGAAAACATCGTAAGCATGGTGGTAGGATACTTTCTAGTATTCTAGCTAGTATCACTAGCTATCACCTAGCTAGCTAGCTGGCTAGCTAGCTCAAGTTGAAAATCAATCACCTAACAGTGTTCCGGCAACCATACTTGATAGCCTGTTCCATTCCAGGCCATGTGTGCTTGCCATCTTAACTGGTGAGCAGTAGTCAAGCATGTTGACCATTAAAAAAAAAAATGACAATATCGCTAGGCACCATACATTAACATTATTAGCGATAGATTATAGATTATTCTTAGCTAGATAGTTTGTCTATGTTAGTAGAGTTTTGTAGAATTATATTAGTCGTAAGTTTGATAAGTTTATATGATTTAGCTATCGAATAAAGTTGGTAAGATTTCGTCTTTACACCTAGACTAGGAAAAAACTGTCCCGAGAGGTAGGGGCCAGACACAATCAGCCAGATCAAATTAAGGTAGATATTATGAAATTGTTTATATCTCTTTCCTACTAGTGATAAGCATACGAAATAAATGAGCGAGGAGCTATGGGACGGCCTTTTGACCTCCCGCTGCTCTCCAATATGGCCGCTATGAAACTGGCGCCATGCCGCCGGCCCGAGGCAAAGGTTACGAGTAGCGGGAGCGTCAAGGAAGAATCATTCTCAGACCGAACTCCGAACCGAACGGACGACTAGACCTACCACGATCTGCTAGTCGTCCCAAGCTCCTCAAGCGAACCTTAACGAATCATCTAGTTTTATTTCACCATTCAAACTACTTGCATCTCAATTACAATCAATTATTATCGGCATTGTTTCTACAAACGACCGTCTACCTAAGCAGCGAGGCGACACAACGACGCGCACGGGCGGACCGAAACCAGCGACAAAAAATATACCCGTGGACATCATTGTCTAGACCCTTCCCGGTCCGCACAAAGGACGTGGCGCCTGTTTTTTATGAATTGCACAATTCTACTGGAGCGCCGTCGTCAACAGCTGGTCCATCGAGCCGGGATCTTTGTTATCACAACAGCTTACCCATCGAGCGGGGTCTTTGTTATAACAACAACTGATCCTTTTGAACCGAATCTTGTGATCTGAAATTTCTGCCTATCGCTGCTTCAAGAAAACTACAATGCCGCTGACCAGAAGACAGAATGCGTTGAAGCAACAAGAGATGCCCGAAGATGTTACACCCGATACTGCATCGAGTTTGCCAGGTACACCGAATACTTTCAATTCCGTCACCAACCGATCTGCTTCGTTTGCGATTGACACCACGCTGCGATGGAACGTAGCTGCCGAAGAACGGTCTACGGTATGTTCCGTAGTGAAGAAGCCCTCATCTACCGAAAAAGATGAGGGAAATTTAGCAGTGAAAAGAACAGTCCGTCGTCCAGCGTCGTCAACAGCAAGAACGAAAAGGCGACATGAACTGGAAGTACGCGCTGAGTTAGCGCGCCGACAACACGAGTTACAAGAACAGGAAGCACGCGCCGAGTTAGCGCGCCGACAACTCGAGTTAGCGAAAATACAACTCGAACTAGTACAACTCGATAATGACGACGATTCGTTTATAATGGAGCCCAAGAATCAAGAAGAGGTCGTCCAAGAACAGGTTCATTCGACGATGGCTGAAGTGTCCGGGAAGGGACATGTGGAGAAATCGAAAATGGAACTGGTGCGGAAAGCATGCAGACAGAAGCTGCTTTCTGCACATTCTCCAGTACGCCACGCCGAAGAAGAACACAAAGACGAACCTCAAACGAACGGAAAGAAGGATCTTGCTGAAGAGCCTGAGAATCAAGAAGAGGCCGTCCAAGAACGGGTTCAGTTGACGCTGGCTGAAGTGTCCGGGAAGGGACATGTGGAGAAATCGAAAATGGAACTGGTGCGGAAAGCATGCGGACAGAAGCGGCTTTCTGCACATTCTCCAGTACGCCACGCTGAAAAAGAACATGAAGACGGACCTCAAATGAACGGAACGAAAGATCTTGAAAAAGCCATCACGAAGGTCATTAGCACTACGCCGAAGACGACAACAGCTCCTCCTGCGTGTTTACACGAGCTGCCTATCTTCAACGGCAACAGTGGAGAATGGCTGACCTTCAAGACGGTGTACGAAGATACTGTCGCGCTATTTTCGACCGTACAAAACATAGCGCGGTTGAAGCGAGCAATCAAAGGAAACGCGAGAGAAGCTGTCAAGAGCCTTCTCTACTCTGAATGCTCACCTGAAGACGTTATAGAAGCTCTGAAACATCGGTTCGGCAGGCCAGACGCACTCATTCTCGCGGAACTCGAGAAAATTAGGCCTCTGCCGAATTTTTCTGAAAAACCTAGCGACATCTGCGTGTTCGCGAGTGCCGTTAATAACACCGTCGCTATAGTTCAAGAGCTGAATAATCCACAGTACTTGTACTCGCCGGAGATGCTGAAGAGCATCATTGAAAAGTTGCCGGCAGTACTGAGGTTTCAGTGGTACGATTTTGCCACCACAGAGAAAGAAGCTGACTTGCTGCTGGTCAATAAATTAGGGCCTACAGCACCCCTCGTGTTAGAGATCGTAAGTGGCAAATCGATTACACAAATAGATTTCATGAGCCTCGACACTAAGATTAAAGAGGTTCACGAGACCACCAAGATAGAAATCACGAAGGCACGCACAATCGACTGCTTGAATCTCGCACCTCAATCGGTAGATAAATTGAGAATTCAAGAATGCGTGCACCTGAGGAAATTGCCCGATCAACTGGGTTATGAGAGAGAACGCCCCAAACTGCTGATCGACCAACATAATTGTCTCATCGTGTCAAAGTCCACCCGAAAAGAAGAGAAAGACCAACGAGTAACTTCCCTCACGCGTCTGGATTGGATGCTACACGGATCCGATGGGGGACTGGTCAGAAAAGTAAACCTTGATAAATCGAAGCCCACTATGTTGAAGATTCAAGAACGAGTATTTTTACCACCTGAGCCGCTCCACTTAGACAACAGAGCCGAAACACTGTTATTGAAGAGAAGTCTGGACGAAAGCTTTGGTAAAGAAATTGAATACTCTAGAAACAAAAATCGAGCTAGTAAACGCAAGAAACTTTACTTGGAAAACAATGAGGGCATACTACGTATTCGAGAAAAGATCGACCTAGCTACAAGCTTAGAAAAGAATTGTAAGCGACCCATAGTATTGGGTAGTAAGCACCATTACAAAGTTGCTTATCGAACACTACCACATGCGATTGAACCACATGCGATTGAACCACACATGCCACCGATCAGAGATCTACCCAAGAAAAGACTGCCTGAGTACGGCAAGCCTCCCTTATCGTACACGGGAATAGATGTTTTTGGTCCGGTGGTTATCACGGTGCGTCGCCGACACGTGAAGAGATGGGTGAAAGATTACCTACTAACTCTAACCCCGAGAAGAGTCAACGGAAAAATCAAACGATCGAAATACCTACAGTGTGGAGATACGGTCTTGATAGTAGATTCCACACTGCCGAGGAACACCTGGCCGCGGGGAGAGATTACCCGTACCTATCCTGGACCAGATGGGCGTACGAGAATTGTTGAGGTGCGCACTACTGGGGGCACCCTGAAGCGTCCGAGCTCTAAGATAGTGTTGCTGGTCCCTACGAAAGACAATGGATGTCGCGAGCAACCCTTTCCTGCAGAAGACGTCAAGCACCGAGTAATCGAAGAGCAAATCTCGGATCATTAGCCTACGAGGTCGGGGAAGACATCGCTAAGGCAGGAGTCGGTGCTGTGCACGAGGGGGAGGATATTAGCGATAGATTATAGATTATTCTTAGCTAGATAGTTTGTCTATGTTAGTAGAGTTTTGTAGAATTATATTAGTCGTAAGTTTGATAAGTTTATATGATTTAGCTATCGAATAAAGTTGGTAAGATTTCGTCTTTACACCTAGACTAGGAAAAAACTGTCCCGAGAGGTAGGGGCCAGACACAATCAGCCAGATCAAATTAAGGTAGATATTATGAAATTGTTTATATCTCTTTCCTACTAGTGATAAGCATACGAAATAAATGAGCGAGGAGCTATGGGACGGCCTTTTGACCTCCCGCTGCTCTCCAATATGGCCGCTATGAAACTGGCGCCATGCCGCCGGCCCGAGGCAAAGGTTACGAGTAGCGGGAGCGTCAAGGAAGAATCATTATCAGACCGAACTCCGAACCGAACGGACGACTAGACCTACCACGATCTGCTAGTCGTCCCAAGCTCCTCAAGCGAACCTTAACGAATCATCTAGTTTTATTTCACCATTCAAACTACTTGCATCTCAATTACAATCAATTATTATCGGCATTGTTTCTACAAACGACCGTCTACCTAAGCAGCGAGGCGACACAACGACGCGCACGGGCGGACCGAAACCAGCGACAAAAAATATACCCGTGGACATCATTGTCTAGACCCTTCCCGGTCCGCACAAAGGACGTGGCGCCTGTTTTTTATGAATTGCACAATTCTACTGGAGCGCCGTCGTCAACAAACATGTTCCGCATGTTGAAATATATAGCACATTTTATTTGCATTAACCAGTAATTACAACTAAAATGACAGACAGATAGATATAAGACTTTTCAATACGCATCAAACCTGTTCTTGGAAGCAATATCAAAAAATATTTTCAGTACTGAAAAATGTTTAGCATGGCTATATTAAACTTCCTTCCATAGAAAAGAAGGTTTACTGGGCAACTACTGTAAAGATCGTTTCAGATTTATTATATTTTCGATTTCGCCGTCATTTAAGTTCAGGAATCGTTCTAATATAATTGAATTATGCAACTATCGGTAGCTTGTCAAATTTTAGTCGTATAAATCTACAATTAAATACACAATTACGTTGTTGAAAAGGTGTAATTTACATGGTGGTAGATCTCTGTAGCAGGATATCGTCTAGGTAAGTACCATCGCAGTACAAGATATTCTGTCGCCAAGAAGTAGTGTGTTAACGTTACTCTGCGTTTCAGTTTAAAGGGTACTGCAGCTAGCCAAATTATTGGACTATCCATGACCATCGAAAGTCTTAAAGTAATAAGTGCTAATCCAGCGATGCCCTGGACTTTGTTTCATTCAAAATTCTCTGTATAGCTGAAATGGTTATGGACATTCATTATCTCTTACTATCAGAAGAGCGTTTCGTTCATCACATGAGCTTAACTTACTTATGAGCTTACTTTAAATTAAAAAAACCTATTTGTAATTTGTGTGCCATCAAATGTTATAGACGGTACTGTTCTTACGTTCAATCTCATTTTAGTTAAGATGATTTAAATGGCAAATGCGATAGGGAAAATTTCCATTGTACACTCTGGTAAGTTGACATTAAATATCTGAGTTTATATCAAAGAAATCTGATAATTGGCTCCTAGCTTACAAGTGTTAGACCTATCACCATGTTATCATATACATTCGGTAGATTACTGATTAATCCCGTGTCATTACAATATTATTGTCAATTATAAATGCGTACGTATATTAATATTGATTTTGTATCAATATTATTTAGGCATAGATAATACTTAACTCGATTATTGTAATAACCATAAAGTAGCATTTATTTGGCAACCCCGATTGTAATGTCAGATGAGAAGGAGGTTAACTTGACACTTCGACTAAAAATAGTTGATGGAGAAACAAGTCTCGAGAATAAATCTTTTAAAATCAACTAAATCTTGTTTCTATTGCTGAGGTTGGGATCTGATCCTTTATCTCAGAAGTGGGATAAGACAAATAAGCCCACTATTTACTTGTTTTCAACGAAAAATTGTTTTTGTGGTTAATTGTGGTGAAACAATATTGTTATGGAAAAACAAAATTCTAAGTGCCATAGAAGCAAATCTAGAAGCTGTAGAACACCATCCCGTCCGCGATCAGTAATTGTGGCACTAAAATCTTCATCGGAGGTACCTCGCATTGAAGACAACATGAACCGTCAAAGTAGAAAACGGACGAGGAGTAGTTCGAGCCAAAGAAGAGGAAACAGCCATCGTAGGCTTAGAATGCGATCTTCACGAAGGAAGCCATTACACACGATGCTTTTGAAATTGTCAAGACCCAGAGGCAGACCGAAACAATCACGAGAGCATTCACGCCATAGGAGTAGGAGATTAAGCCGCGAGCGTATGCATCAATCCAGTCGCAAGCGGCGTCGCAGCGCGAGGGCGAGTTCCAGCCATAAGCAGAGACGCAACCAGGAGAGAACTTGTAGCCGCGAATTGAGCAGCAGCCTGGAGTGTTCCAGCCGCGAGTACAGCAGCAGCCGCAGTCAAGGACGCAGCCGCAGCCAAGGGTGGAACCGCAGCCGGGGACGCAGCTGCAGCCAAGAGTGCAGTCGCATCCA
This sequence comes from Biston stratarius, assembly GCA_950106695.1. Taxonomy (NCBI): domain Eukaryota; kingdom Metazoa; phylum Arthropoda; class Insecta; order Lepidoptera; family Geometridae; genus Biston; species Biston stratarius. Next base: position 11,707,666 of record OX467116.1, read on the forward strand.
GAGGCGCAGCCGCAGCCGCTTGTGCAGCCGCGATCGGGGGCGCAGCCGTAGTCAGAGGCGCGGCCATGGACGCAGCTGCAAACAGGGGCGCAGTCACGGCCACGGGCACAACCGCGGCCATGCGCCCACTCGCAGCCACGAGCGCAGTCGTAACCGCCGGCAGAACCGCAGTAAGGAACGTCACGGTAGTATGTCTAATGCACCTAATTCGCAACACGTGAGTAATCTTAATGTGAATACGCAATCATTTCTTATTGAACTAGCCAAAACCTTAAATAGTAACCGGTCAGAAGGGAATAAGTTTCCAATGTTAGGTAACGTAATTCCAGAGTTTGACCCGATGATCAAAGGTCAGACCATTCACATGTGGTTAGGTAAGGTTGAAGAATGCGCAAAACTTTACAGTTGGGGCGATGCCCAGATTATTCACTATGCATTGCCCAAACTGACCGGTGTTGCCAGGTCATGGTACCAGGCGTTGCCTTCTATGTCGTTTTCATGGCAAGAATGGAAACTTAAGCTTATTGAATCCTTCCCTAGTAGTGATGATTATGCTGAGTTACTTACCGAAATGCTGTCGAAACGGGTTAAGTACAACGAACCTCTCGAGCTGTATTACTACGACAAAATCAACCTATTAAATCGCTGCGAAATATATGGCAAACGTGCGGTGGACTGTTTACTATACGGAATAGACGATCGTTCATTACGGTTGGGGGCTAAAGCCGCAAAATGCGAAGAGCCGGAACTAGTTTTGAAATACTTTCAATCAACAAAACGACAACCGCACGATGCTGAGAGGTCCAATAAATTATCCCAAGACAGGAAATCTAACAATAACATGCCGGGAAATTTCAATTCTAATTTTAAGTCTTATAGTGGCGTTGGTGGTTCAAAATTGTTTCCATCTAATAGGCCACCTACTAGTGTACCTGGAAAGTGCTATAATTGCGATGAAGCTGGTCATTTTAGCTTTAAGTGCCCTAAAAAGATATTAAAATGCAACGTTTGCAACAAATTAGGCCATATGACTATTAACTGTCCAAAGCTACCTAACGACTCCAAAAATAGTACAGCTCATAACACAGAAAAATCTGTTCTGCAATTAGATACTGAAAATACGAATGAAAAATATTTGGTTAGCTTATGACTAAATGGCTCGATGTTGGAGGGTTACGTTGATTTGGGCAGTCAATGCACGTTGCTAAGACAAAGTGAAGCGGTTAAATTGGGTGTTAATTGGACTAGAGACAATTTGCCAGCAATGAGAGGGTTAGGTGGCAATATTGTCCTGCCTATGGGTGTTGCAAGGGTAGAAATAAGAGTACAAGAAATCGTAGAAAAGGTTGATGTCTTCATTGTTGAAGACAGCGTTATCAAATATCCAGTACTCATCGGGCATACCTTTACGGAAAAACCTGGAATAGTCATAGTAAAAGATAGCAAATCCTTAAAATTTACTCGAAGTCACCCTGTGAAACTTGATCTTATTCTGCGGCAGAACCTTACGCTTCTTCCACAGCAAATGACGATAGTACCCGTTTCTTGCAATAGCGATTTCTCAGGAACAGTTTATATAACGGGCTCACTAAGAGGAAAACCAGGAAGTGAACTTTATCTCTTGGCGGGAGAATATAGTCTTAATAATGGGCATAGTGGAATTTTAGTGCAAAATATAAGTCCAGATTCAATAACCCTTCAAAAGGGGAATTTACTAACACGATCCACAGCCATCGACAAATGTGTCGACATAAATCTTCTCGACTTCAATGATGCCAATACAAACTTAGACTTGAATTTCGGGGCGGACTTGACGGAAGATCAGGTAGAACAATTGAAGGCCCTGTTGAAGTCATTTGAAATATGTTTTTCCGAAAATTTGTTGGATCTTGGCTTCACAAATGTAGTTCAAATGGATATTGAGCTTAACGATACACAGCCAGTTGTGTACCGCCCATATAGGTTGCCATACCCCGAACGCGAACTAGTGCGATCAATGGTAAAAGAAATGATCGATGCTGATATTGTATGCGAATCAAATTCAGCATACGCGAGTCCAATCTTGCTTGTTAAGAAAAAAACAGGCGAGAAAAGACTTTGCGTAGATTATAGGGCTTTAAATAATAAGACAAGAAAGGAACATTATCCTTTACCATTGATCGACGACCAATTAGATAGACTAGCTGGTCACAGCTTATTTATTAGCTTAGACCTTGCATCTGGCTATTATCAGCTACCAATAGCAGATCACTCTCAGGATAAAACCTCCTTTGTGACACCTGACGGTCAGTACCAGTTCAAACGCATGCCCTTCGGATTAGCAAACGCGCCATCGATATTCCAGCGTGCGATGAACAAGGTACTGGGTAAGCTGTCATATATAATTATATATATGGATGATGTGCTCATTCCAGCACACTCATTCAATGAAGGATTGATTAGGTTACATGAAGTGCTCAGTTTATTGATGGAGGCCAACTTAACTCTAAAATTGAAGAAGTGTTTCTTTTTCGAGACAGAAATTGATTTTCTTGGCTTCTCTGTAAGCGGCGATGGAATAAAACCAGGCTCTAGAAAGATCTCAGCTGTAACTCATTTCCCGAGACCTAAAAACGTACACGATGTTAGGCGCTTCATAGGCCTTGCTAGCTTTTTCCAGAGGTTTGTTAAAAATTTTGCCCTTATAGCACGTCCCTTAACTGACTTGCTTAGTACACAATTTGAATGGAATTGGACCAATGAGCATACCGAAGCATTTAACACCTTAAAAGAACGACTAACTGAACGCCCTATACTAGCTCTGTACAACCCCAAATTAAAAACTGAATTGCATACGGATGCTTCAAAGCTCGGTATAGCGGGCATCTTAATGCAGCACGGTGAAGACTCTTTACTTAGACCCGTCGCATATTACAGTCGGAAGACAACGAATGATGAACAAAAACTTCATTCTTTTGAATTAGAGACTCTCGCTGTTATAGCGTCGTTAAATCGTTTCCGTGTATATTTGTTGGGGTTAAAATTTAAAATAGTTACCGACTGTAATGCACTACGGACCACACTCACGAAAAGAGATTTAATACCACGAATTTCACGGTGGTGGGTTCAGTTTCAGGAATACGATTGTGAAATTGAATATAGACCTGGTACGCGAATGGCGCATGTTGACGCCTTAAGTCGAAATCCTGTAACTGAGCCCATTCAGCAAAACGACACCCATGTTATCGACGTGCTAAGTATTAACATGAAGGATTGGATCGCGACAGTACAAGAGAACGACGATGAAATCAAACGTATAAAACAAATTTTGTTAGATCCAGATACTAAGCACGTCGCTGATGTTCGGAACAATTATCAACTCAAGGGCGAACACGTCTACCGGCAATTAGACAAAGGGTTGCGATGGGTAGTCCCTCGTGGTGTGAGATGGCAGGTGTTGCGGATGAACCACGACGATGTAGGCCATTTCGGTTTCGAGAAGACGCTGAGCCGTTTACAGGGTACTTATTGGTTTCCCAGGATGCGTCGTTTTACTAAAAAATATGTTGCCGCTTGCTTAGAGTGTGCACATCATAAAGCGCCTGGAGGACCAAAAGAAAGGATGCTGCATCCCATTCCTAAGATTGAGACCCCATTTCACACACTGCACGCAGATCATTTAGGGCCGTTTGTTCGCTCCAAAAAGGGGAATATGTACATACTTGTTATTATAGATGCGTTTACAAAATATGTAAATATTCGTGCAGTACGCGACACAAAAACTACGACCGCAGTTAAAGGTTTCAGAGAACACTTCTGTTATTTTGGGGTACCATCACGGTTGATTACAGACCGAGGGTCCTGTTTCACGAGCGGAAAGTTTAAGGAATTTACTGATAGTTTAAGTATCAAACACATATTAAATGCTGTCGCTACACCGAGAGCTAATGGACAGGTAGAGCGCTTCAACCGTACCATCTCAGACGCATTAAGTACAAAGTGTCATGGTAAAAATGATAATACCTGGGATACGTATGTAGGTGATATTCAGCTCGGTATAAATACAACTGTAAATAAAACGACTGGCAAGAGCCCCTCTGAATTACTGTTTGGATGTAAACTAATCAGTCCGTCAGAAAATGTGTTAAGTGATATTCTCACTGAAACAACCGAACGTATAACCGGCGATGATTTGATGCGACTTAGAACGGATGCGGGCCACAAAATCAATAAACAACAAGAAGTTTCAAAAAGACACTTTGATAAACATCGAAAAAAGCCTACCTCCTATAATGAAGGTGACCTTGTTAGGATTGAGCGAACCATCACCGATACATATCATGCAGGTAAATCTAAAAAGTTACTTGCTAAATTCCATGGTCCGTATCGCATCACGAAAATCCTACCAAATGATAGGTTCCTTGTAGAAGACACGCCTCTCAGTAGGAAAGGTAACAAAAAGTACGAAAATATTGTGGCAATAGACAAAATCCATCCGTGGCTTAATTTTAATAGATGTGATAGTGAAGACGGTGGAAGTGATAGAGATAACAATAGCTCCGAATCGATGGGCGAAGAATGATTATTGAGGTTGACCTGATAATTTTGTGTGTATTTGACGTAGATAATTACGTTATTATGCAAAACGATGATTGCGATTGTGAACTAATAAGCTCTTTATTTCAGATAATTTAGATTTAATATGATGAGAGCATAGACTATGAGACTATGCAAGACTGAGATTGCGATTGCGATTGTGAACTAATACGCTCTTTATTTCAGATAATTTAGAATTAATATGATGAGAGCATAAACTATGCAAGACTGAGATTGCGACTGTGATTATTTGAACTAATACACTATTTATTCCAGATTATTTAGACTTAATAATTATGATACGAGCATAGGCTAAGAGACTATGCAAGACTGAGATTGCGAACTAGATTAGAGATAAGAATAAGAGCAGCGTTTGTTGTGAGTGACCAATGTGTTGTTATATCAAAATAAGATAGATTAATAGATGGTCGAAAATCTCCGACAAGCGTCGCATGATTATGCATAAGATGTTTGTAACGTTTAATAGATTTATATTAGATAATAATTATCTATTGTTCTTATTTCCTTTGCTGTTTTTGTACTACATTTGTTCTCTGCTTTGATGTCAAGAATTATCCATGTAGACTATAATTTACTACCCATATGATTGGTAAAATAATGTATTAATGTAACTATAGTTTAAATCTGTGAGAGGACTCACCCTTAGAGGATGGCCGAGTTGTTAGACCTATCACCATGTTATCATATACATTCGGTAGATTACTGATTAATCCCGTGTCATTACAATATTATTGTCAATTATAAATGCGTACGTATATTAATATTGATTTTGTATCAATATTATTTAGGCATAGATAATACTTAACTCGATTATTGTAATAACCATAAAGTAGCATTTATTTGGCAACCCCGATTGTAATGTCAGATGAGAAGGAGGTTAACTTGACACTTCGACTAAAAATAGTTGATGGAGAAACAAGTCTCGAGAATAAATCTTTTAAAATCAACTAAATCTTGTTTCTATTGCTGAGGTTGGGATCTGATCCTTTACAAGTGAGACGGTACATAGCATAACTATGTTATTACGATAGCAACAACGGCTGAAATTGGCAGGTACTGTATGTAAACTGCAGTTAGGAAATAGTGTTTATACAATATGCGATTTTCATACAATTCATGGGACAATTTATGTCGAAAATATATACCTAGTGTAATGCAATGCAAATGCAAAGTGGTAGGTGTTGGACCTCTTTAGAAAAAGATTGTCTAAGTAGGTACTAACGCAGTACCAGATGTTCTGCTATCAAGCAGTAGTGTGTAATGATTACTATGCTCTAGTTTGATAGCGAAATGACTTACCATCGAATGTCTCAAAGCAAGGAGCGGCAAAGCAACGTTGTTCTAGACTTGATACAAAAAGTCCTGGGTTCCGCTGCAATGGTCATGGACAGGCGTTATTTATTCCCATCAGGAAAGCGTTTGAATAATCTCATTAATTTTACATAAAAAATGTTACAAGAGGTTACTAAAAACCAAGCTTCTGTGGACCCATTCTGAGCCTAAGGCCATATTTTAACAGGTTATTATTCTAACCAGTATATTCCGACACCGAGTTATAGTCTACAAACATAGAGTATACTGAGACGACAGTAGGCAATTGTAACTATTCATTGTGAAAAATATTATCTTGCTGCATACATTTACTCAAGAGTCAACAAACTCTTTCTATAAAATGGTTGCTTTTTATAAACTAGGTACACTGAGCCCTGTTTAACCTCCGACGCAAAAAGAGGGATGCTCACTCGATGTTAAGTAGCGGTTTGGTTGAAGATGGTAAACACACCTAGCCTGGAATAGAATTGGCTCTCAAGTGAAACTGCCGGATCACACCGTTAGACGCTTGGCGACAGATTATCAATTTGAGGGTGGTAGTCGAGTACTAGAAAGTGCCCTACCACAACGCTATGGTTTCCTCACGATGTTTTCCTTCACCGGCAGCACAAGCTCATTGTTGGGGTTTGAACCCACGACCTGGCTATTCTTTGCTGTATTATACCTAAAACTAGAAACTAAGTTAATTATACTAAAATCCCATTAAAAGAAATGAAGCTAAATATCAAAGAATAAGTAAATACTTTGAAAATGTGAGTATTTTTCGACAGCATAAAATCATTCTAGTTTCGCCCGTAACAGTAAAATCTATCAAAACAATAACAAAAGAAAGAACGTTCCAAGCGTATTAAAATAAACCAGAAAAACTTTACTGAATAAAAAACGAACTTTCCTCTCGTTACTTCGACTGCTTTCCCGCGTTAAAAACATTTCGGCGCCCATTACACACAGTTTTTACGATACAAAACTCATTACAAAGGAAAGGTTTTAATAGTTCACGCTACCCCATCTTACCCCTCTTTACCCCGGCGGTAGAAAAACGAATTTTCCAAGGCAAGTTCTTCTCCTTTCACTAAAAACGTTTTTTTCCTAACCGACGTAGACATCAAAGAATTTCGCTACACTTCGCGCCCGCAAAAGTGTAAACTTTAGAAATTCTCAAGTTCTCGGAAGTTTAGTGAAACCTCAAGTCAAAACTAAAACCGGTGGCTCGTCAATACAGAACTCGCGAAATTCAATTCGAGATAAAGTTGCTTAAACAACGCAGACATAAGTTTAGTGCAGCTGAAATATAATTATATATTTACTAGCTGTGCCCCGCGGTATCACCCGCTGTTCCCACGGGAACACTATATTGTTTTGTGATAAAAAGTAGGCTATGTGTTAATCGAGGGTGTCAGCTATCTCCATACCAAATTTCTTAAAAATTGGTCTAGCTGTTTGACCGTAAAGAAGTAACATACAAACACACTTACTCAGAAACTTTCGCCTTTATAATATTAGTGTTATGGTAAATTGGAATTGGCTTTTATTTAAACATACGAATAACAACTTATAAATATCTTATAATTGATAATACCTACACTATTACTAAAGTTAAAATACAATCTAAACTAAGAGTTCATCAGAGGAGAATGTGGCCAGAATGCTTGGCAGTGCTGCCACACTGGAATTATGACAAGCTTTTGACCAAATTAGATGTCAGCAATCGGGTACCGGGTAGTTGTAAGTGAGCAATAAAAAAAAAAATATGATGTAACTGAAAACAAAGTACATTTTCTAAGTACTAACGATCAATTTCAGAAAATAAATGAACGAATTTGTAAGGAATTCCAACGAAATGTAAAAGTAATATTATTCTTTTTTTAATGTAAAAGTAATACGTCGATCAAGATGCTCTCCTGATGGTAAGAGATAGCGCCTGTCCATGACCATTTCAACGACACACAACTAAACAAAGTCCAGGGCATTGCTGCTTTGGCGCTCATTACTTTGAGACTTTTGATGGTTGGTCTCAACAGCCCTGTAATTTCGCTAACTGCAGTAGGTACCCTTCAAACCGGAATACAGTAATGTTTACACACTACTGCTTGGCGGCAGAATATCCGGTACTGCGTTGGTACCTACGTCATCAACCTCCTGCTTAGGAGATGATCACTATAATCTACAGCTTGCCAAGAATGTCTATAAATTGATTGCTAGAAAGAGTATCTAAAGCAGCGTTGGTAGGAGCGTATCTAATTTGGTTGGGCAAGAATGTGAGCACGGGCAGTGAAGGTGAGTGTTAGTCTTAGGCATACGCTCGGTGATATCATTTAATGCTAAGAAGTTTCGCCTCTATCTAAAATCTTTTAATCTCACCAGATAAATCCAACTAAAATATTAATTTATAATGATTATATTACCGACAAAATTTAAAACAAGTGGCTTTGTTAAAACAGTTAATACTTTAGAATTAGATTTTTTTAAAACATATTTCACAAATACAAGTACCTTTTCTATGTAACATATACCTACAGATATTCATAAAAATTATCTTTAGTTCAGATAAATCTTTTATCGATTGACATTGGCAAACTGATAATAACCCTATGTTCGTATATATGTTTTTAAATAGCTAGCGCACCTGTTTTATAATAGTACGAAATTAACTAAAGATAAGCTCTTTTATTTTATTTATTTTTATTTTATACTTATGTGCTACATTTTTCGGCGGTTTCAGACCTGCGTTTAAACGTGTGCGTTTTATTGCTGTGCGTGGTAAGCCTAAACCAGACAAAGCTTGTCCTACGTAATCCAAATAAGTGACAGGGTATTCAAATACTTTAAATAAAACTGAAGAGAACTTCAAGAGAAGCAGAGCTAACAAAATTAATCTTAAAAGTAATCCAACATGCAAGAGAGTGTATTCTCACTTCTTTGCGAAACAGAAGACTGAAGTTCCGTTTGTGTGTTGGTGGTAGGAAAACGTTCGTAATGTTTGTTTCTATGCGTGATTAACGTATGCACACGTTGTGCATGTAGGAGTCTCCCACGATGTGCTTTTGAAATTCTTTGATGTCGTGGCACAGATGAAGTTTTATCACTTGAAAATTGGTGTTATTGACGTAATAGGAGTGTTAAGAATCTTAAAATAAAATGAACTGAATGCTTAGATAGCCATTTTGTAGTGTTTCTACATTAAGAGTGTGGGTTCGATTTCCATCTAGAACAAACATTTATGTGACTAGCTTAAATGTTTGTTCGGTGATTAGGTGTTCTCTATGTAATAAGTATGTTTTAAAAAAAAGGTAAGTATTTTACCAGTTATCTGGTTATAATAGTACAAGCTTTGCTTAGTTTAATGCTAGATGGCGTTATGTGAATAGTTCTACGACATTTTTATTAATTGTCGTACTTTTCAGAAAATTGTAGAAATAAAATTATTTGTTTTAATGGAGTTGGCTGAAAAAATATCCTAGAATTCCAAAATCAATTCACTAAACATCCTTTTTCAACAAATTTTCAGTCCTAAACTAAAATTTAAACTTTTAGGGATACGTTTTCGGGACCTCATTAACAATCAGTTTTTGTCTCTTTAGTGGGCTTTGGAGCAAGTTAGGAATTAGCAAAAACAGGCAACAAAAGAACTTTTAGGAAGCCTAAAATATTGAATTTAGAAGCTTCCATTAAGGTTTATTTAGAAAAGAAGAGCTCTTGTCTAACCAAGTTTTGACGCGGGTAGAATGAACTAACCAAAATGAGAAATTACGATTTCTAACGGTTGGTTTTCGGGCCGTTTCTAAAAGTTTCTGTTAAACAAATACTATTCTTTTGGCTAAAAAATATATTGAGAAAAAATTAAGCAAATGTACTGAGATAAAAAAAAATAGGCATTTATATATTCACCTACTTGCTTTACTGGCGACCTTATCGCTAAAACGAAGTAGCCTTATAATGGAAAGGAAAAAGACGGGGTGTGTCAATAACGAGGATATCACATCATCAGCCATAGGACGTCCACTGCTAGACATAGGCCTCCTCCTGGGGGGGTTTTGCCAATACTCGCCACGCTTGGCAGGCGGGTTGGCGAGCGCAGTTAGGTGTGATTGTTCAAGGAAGACGCTGCTGCCCGTCTTCCGGATTACATCCCTTAGCCGACTCTTACGCCACCACCACGGCAACGAGAGTATACATTATGAGAATACATAACTATAACATAAACATATCTACATTCAAATAATAACTTATCCTAATAAGTAGATACATAGATTAGCTAGAATGACTAAAAATAAACTAAATATAAAAATTAAATTTAAAAAATATTTGTATGAAGTGAATATAATATATACATACAAAATGATAACCCATGATATGTTGGCTCATTGGTAGTCATTAGCTTCAAGAGTGTAGGGCGTGGGTTCGATTCTCACCAGGACAAACATTTTGAAGTATAAACAAATGAGTGTTCTGTGTCTGGATGTTCTGTATGTATTATAAGTAGGTATATGTACTTACAAAAAAAAGTATTTGAGTATTCTATCAGTTATCTGACTTCCATAGTACAAGCTTTGCTTAGTTTGGGGTCAGATGGCGCTGTGTGTAATGTTCTACGATATTTTTATTATAATTATACCAATACCTTGACGAGTAGAGGTGTAATAAACTTCAAAATTTTCGCATTAAAATTAAGTAGTAAGTTATAATATGACGTCATCGTTTTTCAGATAAAATCCAAGCTTACTAGTTCTGCTTACATACTGACTCGATTTAAAAACATTCCGATCTGTTCGGAAGACAATACAACCGTTTGCATTGGCCGGCACGTAGGGTGCGCCAATCTAATCAAGTTTGTGGCTCGGATACAATGATAGGCGGAAGCGGTGCAGTTAGCGGGAGCGGACTTGATTATATATAATTCAAAACACTGCTAGTGACAAAGTGTTTAATAGTAAAGTTAAAATTCTTCTGCTGGACAAGACAATATATATGTACAATTAAGGAATTTTTGGACAACAAGTTCACGTAATACCCATGTTCTACACCTACCTAGCAATATATATGACGATGCCCCTTTACAGAATTAATAATATTGTTAGAGTACTATTTACTAATTATTTTTATTATATTATACAAGGAAATTGTGAATTAATTTAATTTTTTTTGACGAAATATGTATGATGCGCATCTCTTATTATATATATCATAGGATGATTGTAAATCTACTTATAAATAAAATTATCTTATCTTATCTTATAAGTAATAGAGAAATTGGTCAGCACGTATATGTATATCTACCTTTATAGATAGTTTGGGATATTGAGAAATTAAATACCAACCGAAAAAAATTGTTCACCATACAAGCCATTTGCGCTAGATAACACTAATAACGCATCCCATCTATTTATATACATATATATCATCATTATCATTTCACCCGTAGGGGTAGCCGCAGCTGGACATAGACCTCCATCCCACTAATATTATAAATGTGAAAGTTTAAATGGATGAATGGATAGACGTTTGTTACTCAACACGCCAGAACGGCTGAACGGATCTGGATGAAATTTTGCATGTAGATACTTTAGGCCCTGGAATAAAACACAGGATACTTTTCATCATCATCATCATCCATGACCATGCGGGTAAAACCGCGGGGCGCAGCTAGTATCAAATATCAAATAAATTGGTTGCCTGGAAGAGATCGCTCTTAGCGATAAGGCCACCACTTGTGGCACTAGCTCATAAGATTCTTTTGTTTTCTATACTCTTTTTCTTTTTCAGTGTGCACAATAAAGAGTTTCTATCTATCTATCTATCTATCTATAAATACAATATTATTCCCACCTGATGTAAAAGGTTCTAGTGTAACATTATTGATATTATTTTATACTAGAATATACACACAACTTCTTTAGATTTTTTTATGATTCGAAGAAGTTCGAGAACCAGTTTTCGAATTTTCATTGGGCTGTAAATATGTTTAACATTATTTATTAGATGATAACAAAAGTATACAGATTTTTTGACATGCAATGGGAATATCTAGTTTTATGTAACGACTAGGAATGATAGATTCTTGGGCATAATTCAGTATACGAAATGCAAACTTATATTAAATTCAAAAGATTAAAATTCACAACCTCTCAATTCCAATTTTTTTTTTTCAGTGGAATTTCTGCCAAAATTCGCATCAATCTTCTACTTAGACCCGACCTGAATACTCTTTGGACACCATCCAAATGCTAGAACTACCTCAGAAGCTAAACGTACATAAATAGCTATATACTTTACTGATTGCACCGCGTATGGCCAGTGGTGATAAAATAACTTGCTGAACTTGGCCATCCGATAATATTCCGTTTAACATAACTTACTAAACTTGGCACAAGTTTTACATATTAAAAATTAGCCGGTAGCTGCCTAGCTACCACTCTCAAGTTGAACATTTCCCACCACACATCGTTACACGTTTGGTGTGAGGCCATTTCGTTAGAGAGCCAGTTCTCGTTCCATCCTATCTTTGGTCACAACGCCACTTATTTTTTTTTGTAAAGACATCTGTCTTGCTACCTCTCTTAAGTTGAAAATCAGCTACACATGGTTAGACACTTGGCGACAGGTAGCCTCGCTCGAGAGCCAGTTCCCGTTCCAATCTAGGTGTGCCAACTATCTTCAGCCACACCGTTGCTTATTTTTTTTTTTTGTTTAACTGAAGCTATTTTTTTGTAAATGTCAGTTTGAATTGTGTCAAATTAATGTTTCTTAGCAGCCACAAAGTGCGCTGTGGCCAAACGCTTAGCCTGTTAACTATAAAAACAAATTGCTGACGAGGTAGTTGAAAGATGTACTTCATCATCATCTCAGTCGTAGGACGTACACTGCTGGACATGGCGGCGTCTAGAATGGCGGTAGGGTACTTTCTAGTACTCGGCTGGCTAGCTACCACTCTCAGTTGAAAGTTTATCGTTGAAGTTGAAAATCTATCTCTAAGCATCTAACGGTGTGTTCCGGCAGCCTCACTTGAGAGCCAGTTACATTCCAGGTTAAGTGTGTTTATCATGTGTGTGTACAAACACTTAGCTGTCAAACATTAAAAAAAATTATAATATCAATATTAACAAGACCTGCAATATTACTAGGTTGAGAGAAGATAATTTGTAAAGGGAATACGATCGAAGTCAAGAAGCGATTGAGCAAGTACAACCAATCACAACCGCTTTACAACCATCATACAAGTTACAACCATCGCTAAGGCAGATAAGTTACAACTAGTTACTGCTCGAAGTATTCAACTATTTGAAGTTTCCCAATCAAACGTTAGCGATTGCTATCGGGTTTGATTGGTTGGTGATGGAGAACATTTGCTAACTTAAATAACTTAAAGATAGGATTTGTAGCAATAAATTCACTGAAATAGTATTACTTGGTTAACTTTTTTCTTGGACTAATAATAAAAACTAAACTCGAATGCAAAAGAACACACGAATGTGATTATTTTAAAATAATTTAATTATATAAATTACCAATTGCTCAACACTGTTGGAGGTTTTGAGTACTTAGTAGACTTATTGCTTAAATGACAAAAATGACTTTTTGAGAAATTGACATCGTGCGAAAATAGCGTTTTGCGAAAGTAACAGTAAACTGAACAAATTTTTTATGATGTCAGTTTTTTAAAGTGACTTTCTGCTTCAATACCAAGAAAATATCTAAATATAACATAATCTAAAAGCCCACACGAGGAGGCAGGTACTAAAGTGGCATAACAACGGCCATATTTCATTATGTTCCTTAAACTTGTAGAACGTCTGCTTGACAAGACATCGCTGTTTTAAAAGTCGTTTTAAACTGGCCAGGATGGATATGTACATGTACTAAATACATTTTGTTATTTTATATATAGTTTATAATAAAAAAATAACATTAACGAATAATGGTGAGGGGAGTGCTACCGACCTTGAAGTACGTAGCAGCGCTCGTGGTGTGGTTACGGTTCCTTCCCTCTTCAATGATCAGTCCTTAGGCACAGAACTCCAAGACCACCCGACGGCACTGGTCTCACAAGCGGTACCGCGGCGGTCACTCACAAATATGGTGGCGGAATCGTAAAGGTGACAATGTCTGCGCTCGCGCACCTCGAGTATCGAGGATGCACGCTCAGCTCCGGGAGACGTGTGTCGTGACCGGAAGCTTGTCTCACACTCACCCCGTGGCGGGGTTTTCACCAACACCAAACTCGAGAAAGAATGTTTATCTATGTGTGGTCACGTGACAATAGACTTGCATTGAACGCGCGAATTCAAATTTGTAAATAGAACAAATGGGAAAATAATAGGAATCTGGTTCAGTGTAGGAACCAAATAACACATACAAACTATGGGATTCGGACAAGGAATTCTGTTGCCCGGAGCCAACCATTTTATTCACATTTTTTTAATAACTGAAATAAACAATAAAAGTATCCACAAACAAGCATTTTTTTTGGGTGGCAATCAAGCTGACGTGTTGCCTGATTGTAAGCCATCACCGATGCCTATGGATATCTTTTTTTATGACTGACAGGCTAGGTGTTTGACCATAGCTCACCTGATGTTAAGCGATGATGTGGTCGAAGATGAAATACGCAGACTTAGAAGATATCTAGATTATATCTCTCAGGATAAGAGGAAGCTGGCAGCTTGTTCTTTGGTCGTACGGATGAGAAACGTAGGTTCAAAACGTTTGGTACCCAAGGAAATATCACAATGTCTCACTACATATTATAAAACAAAGTCGTCCGCCGCATCTATCTGTCTGACTGTTCGCGATAAACTTAAAAACTACTTAACGGATTATCATAAGAGTTTCACCGATAGATAGAGTGATTCATGAGGAAGGTTTAGGTATATAAAATGTCATGGTTTTGTGTATTTGTGCCTTTGTTATGCAGAAACGAGCTATTCGTGCCATATGTGGGGTTCAGGACGACGTCTCTTTCGTGGAGCTGTTTAGGGAGCTACAGGTCCTGCCTTTGCCGTCCGAGTTTATTTACCAGGTAGCCCTGTACACCCATACAAACTTAGATAAATTTCAACGCCGGGGCGTCCACAGCACGTTGGATCTTCGTAGTAATAAAAAGAAAGACCAACTTGTAACACCGTCGCACCGGCTCGTCAAGTCGAAGAGGTCGGTATACATTCTGGGGCCCGCGGTCTGCAACCGCGTACCCGCTTCCATTCGGCATGCACCGCGCTATCGCGTGCTTCAAAAGCAAACTAAGATCTTGGCATCAAGAGACCTTGTTCTATGACTTTGACGATTATTTAAAGATAAGAGATTATTGAATTACTAGTAAGTAATTATAATTCTTTTTAAATGGCATTTAATTATATTGACACATTTATATTTGACATATTAAGTATTTATTGACTTTTTCATTGTATTGACATATGTTATGATTTGATATTTGATATTTTTAAATATGAATGTAATAATGACCTGTAACTTTGGTGTTATCAATAAAAGATTTGTATTTGTATTTGTAAATTGGTTGAAATATGATGATAATTGTTGGAAGTGTCGGAAAAAATCATGCCACCTGGAAGCTAAACGAAATCGAAAACGCTGCCTAATGCATTTGAGATAAATCTAAAGCCCCGTGTGAACCCGTGCGCAGCTGGAACGGGTCTCTAGTAGTAGCATAGTCTAAGGTAGTGGGCCGTCTTTCTACTTCTAACTATACGTCAGCTAGAAACACAATAAATATGTAGGTACGTGGAAGACAGGAATATATGGTTGTTGTAGCTTCTCTCTGCACTTGCATCCCCCTGACTAAGTGACAATTGTAGTAAGCATAATGTATGTATTAATATTTATAACTGTAACCTGTAACCTAATATGAAAAGAAAGATCCACAAAAAATGCCTTGCTGAGTTTCTTGCCGGAGTCTTCTCAGTTGAAGTGTAATTACGAGCCGGTGGTAGATTCAAACATGTAACTTAACGTTCATAAGTGCCTTACCAGGGCCTAAACTGAAAAAATGACTTTTTTTGATTTTGATTTTGGTACATTTCCGTAATGAAGCCATTAGCCAAAGCTACGCCGACTTGTTATTCCCGAGTTATCGACACTTCTATTACACCAGCTCGTTACGCGAATCACGTATTTCTTAACTCGAGTTACTGACACGGATAACATATTTCTCCAGCTGTGAAAATAGCGTGACTTCATAAAAAGATATGGCTGTGAACACTACCTCCGAGGGAAAATACCACATGTGCTTATCACACTTTTACCAGGTACGTATCTTTAAGTGATTAAAGTTATTTTCTTATTAATAAATATTAATTAATGGCTATAAAACGCCGTTAAGATGCGGACTACAAAAAGTACGCTTGCCTAAAATACCTTTTTTTTGTTTCGTTATAACAGTTTTTTAAGATAAAATAAACATGCATTATATGAAAAATAAATATAAATCAAGATTTTCATTTTAAAACCTTTATACATCAAAAAAAAAGTATTTTATTCAGTATAGGTAAGGCTTGATGAACGTTAAGTTACATGTTTGAATCTACCACCGGCTCGTAATTACACTTCAACTGAGAAGACTCGGCAAGAAACTCAGCAAGGCATTTATTTGGTATTTTGCTGCATGAAATGTATAGTGGATTCGAATCTCACCCAGGACTAACAAATATGTGACATAGATCGAAGTTTGTACTGTATTTGGATATTCTAAATGTTTAATATGTATGTATATTTAAAAAAAAAAAAGTTTGGTGCGCTGAGCTGTGTAAAAATATTTTATATTTTCGTATTGTATTCATTTTTTATTTATTATTTATATATGTATTATTTACTTTCGGCCAGAACCAGTATCACACAGGTACACGTTACCAAAAAATTTGTGGATCCGATTGCTACCAAAATTCGTATGATCACTCGCTGGGTTAATTTGAAAATTGGTTTGAACATTTCAACAAAATCAGTCACGCCGTTTTGGTGTCTATAAAACATCAACGTAACAAATCTTTCACAAATCCTAAAATGAAAGTAGGGAAAATCAAAACATTTTATGAGAAATATGTTTCAATAATAAAATTTGAGTACAGGCAGATGCGGTACTATTCCTTTTGACGGAACAATACTTCAGCTTGTTTGGCATCCAAGCTATAAAAACTGAGCCAAACTAAAAATAGATCTTGCTAAAACAAACTAAAAGTTTTCGAATAAATCACGGAATAGAGAGGCTGCTTTCGACGGAAGGGAAGTAACTTTGCCGTGAACGGAACAGAACGTTCCTAAAAAAATAGAAAAATAACACAAGCTTTATTTTCTGTGAACGGTAAATAAATTTTTATCACAACGATGTATATATTTTTATGAATCTAAATATAAAAAAGTACAAGTACAATTTATTGTTTTGGAAGGATAAATTGTACAAAACTTTTTATAGAAATCTGTTTAATATTTTAACAAAAAACAATCAAGTGCCATTCGATTCCCAATTCAATAAATAAATTTGCTTGAGTTCGAAGTTGATCGGGATGGTTTTTGACATAAAAACAAATAATTGTCACAATTGAGATATTTTTCGGTTTGTTTTACTTTTTTTGTGCCATGTGTAGTATTATTTTTTCTGTTAATAAAAAATGTGTTTATAGTTCATAAAGCGAAAACACATTTTGTGGACGCTCATTTTATAAGTATTTGGGTAATTTTTATTGTTTAATTACTGTCGATTATGACCGATTTGTTGCATGGGAAATTATGACCAAAACTCATTTACGAGACATGTTCAGAAAGTAAAAGTACTACATATTTCTAGTAAAAAAATTGTATTTAAAACAAAATAACATGATTTTGTTGGTAAATATGTAAGCTATTTTTCCACGTAGTCTCCTTCCCTTCGTCCTACAAGTTGTGAACTATGGTACAAGCTTTTTAACGCTTACACATTTTAAATATTTTTAATTTATAATACAGTTGAACCCACGCCCTTCGGCATGCGAATTGACCGCGCTAACCACTGAGCTATGATCGCTAAAACATTTTACTTTTTTGTGGTGATGATAGCTAAGTGGTTAGTGCGGTCGCTTCACATGCTGAAGGACGTGGGTTCGTACCCCAACAATGAGCTTGAGCTGCTGGTGAAAGAAAACATCGCGAGGAAACACTAGCATGGTGGTAGGATATTTTCTAGTACTCAGCTTGCTAGCTACAACCCTCAAGTTGAGAATCTGCCATCAAGCACCTAACGGTGTGTTCAGCCTCACTTGAGAGCCAGCTCCATTCTAGATGTGTTTACCACATCGACCACACCGTCACTCAACGTGAGCTCAACGTAAAGGTGAGCTTTGGACAAACACCTAGCCTGTCAAACATAAATTTAAAAAAAAAACTTGAATATCAAAAGAAATAAAATTTTATTAGCACACGTAATATGTTAATAATAACTTCACATTCGCTTGATATCACATTTCCTTGAACCGAAAGTACAAAGGAAATCACGTAAATAACAAGATTTCTTTTTACGTTTACGTTTGAGAAGTAATTTAACTCGGTTACTAGGGCATCAGGAAAACCCCTAATGTTGTTCAGAAAGTTTTTACGAGCCTCGTTGCTGCTTTTATACCAAATCTATTTAAACTCGGTTGGGACTGGTCGAATAATTTGATTGGTATTTGATGTCGGTTAACTCGCGACTTTAGTTTGAGTATGTCATAAATATCTATGGATTACTGAAAATTGAATTTCTCCACTTACGCAACAGTTTATTAGGATATATATTGTAAATACAAACGTTCCGTAATACATATCTAATTGACATTGGAAAAAATATCAAAATTCGTAAAAAATATCTAAATGACAGTGAAAAAAAAATCAAACTCCGTAAAAAAATATCTCAATGACAGCGAAAAAATATCAAAATTCGTAAAAAATATCTAAATGACACTGAAAAAATATCAAAATTCTATCCTTTTAGAAGACAGAAGCGGCGAAACAGACAGACACGGATAGCGTTTATTACTATTTAAAAAAAATAAAGTTTTTGTCCATGTCTTACACTTGACTTTATATTGTTACTCAAAGTAAAGTATTAATTAAGTAATTAGTATTGAGACTTTCAATGGTTAGTCTCAACAGCCCTATAATTTCGCTAGCTGCAGTACTCTTCAAATAGGAACACAATAATGCTTACACACTACTGCTTGGAGGCAGAATATCTGGCGCTGCGGTGGAACGTACATAGACGACCTCCTGCTAAGGAGATCTACCACCATGTCATAATTAAATGTTTCTATCTTTAGATGCTGTTTACCACCTTCGCTGTTTACAACCCGTCACAAAAAATAAAATAAAAAAAACCAAATAATAAATGATGGAATACATTTTCACTCAGCGCCATTTAGCCCTAAACTAAGTAAAGTTTATAAGCGAAACAGACAACTGAATAACTTGTATATATTTATTGATGATAAGACAAAAATAGTAAGTATTAATATAACAAAAATTAAATAGATTAATTCAACTGATTGACATTTTGTAATTGGGCTCATGATATAATTTTGTAGCGATGATAGTTCAGTTGTTTGCGTGGTCGGTTCGCACGCCAAAGGGAGCAGAGGGTTTAGATCCCAACAATAAGCTTGAGCTGCCGGTAAAGGAAAAATCGTGAGGAAATCATTACCTGGTGGTAGGGTACTTTCTAGTGCTCGGCTGGGTAGCTACCACCCGCAAGTTGAAAATCTGCGGCCAAGCATCTAACGGTGTGTTCCAACATTGAAAGCCAGTTCCATCTAAGGCTAGGTATGTTTAGAATCTTCGACCACATCGTCACTTAAATGAGCTGTGGTCAAACACTTAGGCTGTCAAAGAAAAATAAATGACATTTTCTAATAACTAACTCTATTTTATTCAGTTATGTACACCCAATTATAGGTTAAGTACGGTCTAAGCGACTTTATCATTTATGTACACCTGCACATAGCATATAATTATAATTTTTTGGCAAATTCGTAAGGTGGAAACATAGAAGAAAATCTTATTTTTTTTTATCACAAAATCAATTTAAAGATCAAATCTACATCGCTATTACGTAACTAGAATTTCTAAGAAATCTCTTTCTACTATATGATTAAACCAACTGAACAGAAAATCTCTTATTCAATAACGTATGATTGGTATAATCCCTATACGGCCTTCAAATAAATCTCGTATCAGTTCCCACATCTTCGACTGTTTTATTAAACCGCAGTCGCAGATGTTTCTGATGGATTATTCAAATCCAAGAACTTAGAGCAATACCACATAGACTGAGTGATGGAAGGTAGAGTTAGCGTGTCTGGTAGGTACTGTTTTTGAATTAAAATCGCTGCTTCTTGAATTTCTTAGCAGAGTTTTGTTGGTCTTTACGGTTGGGAGACTATCTAACTTTCAATCTGCAGGTCCTAGATTCGAATCTCACGGCTTGCACCTCTATTTTTTTTAAGTTATGTGTATTACCGCTGTCTTCAAATGATAAAAGAAAACAAGAAGAAAGCTACATGTCCAAAAGTTCAAATAACTAAATTAAAAATTTAAAAAACCCCCTACGCAATAAACCAAACATAGCTAAGAACCACCGCAAGGAAACAGGATTTATACACACACTTACTCACTCAGACACTTTCGCCTTTATAATATTAGTGTGTTATTTGTTTGCTTTTTTAAACTGGAAAAGCTAAGTACAGTTAAAGCAGGTCAAGCGCCAGTACTGGAGTTACATTTTCCTTTTAGATGTTTTATCGCTGAAGTGCTATTTCTTGTCCAGTGCGTAATCTCAGTGCCAGGTGAAACTCCACTAATAAACTCCGAGTCAATAAAAGAAACGAGACAGACGCCCGGAATTTGAGCTCTCTGTTTTAACTCATAAGACACACAGTCATTTTGTTGTTGACAAACAAATTGTATACGATTTTTTTTTTTTGAGAAATCTTCAAAAGTGTGCAATCGAGTTGTATGGGATTTTACCTACTAATATTTCTGGTGGCTTTCCTCGGTGCTAGATCGAGAGCTAAGAAATATTTAATGGAACGCACAGGAACTGATAAAATTACCTATTGACACGTTATCCAGCTAAAATCACAAGCTGAACGGTGAAGTGGTTGTAGCAATGATAGTTCAGTGGTTAACGTGGTCAATTCAGATGACGAAGGACATGGGTTCAAGCCCCAACGATGAGCTTGAGCTGCAAATGAAGGAAACATCATAGCGTGGTTGTACGGTACTTTCTAATACTCAGCTCGCTACCACCCTCAAGTTGAAAATATGCCGCCAAGCATTTAGTGGTGAGTTCCAGCAGCTTTACTTTTGAATCAGTTCCATTTTAAGCCAAGTGCATTCACCATCTTCAACCACACCATCACTTAGCATTAGGTGAGCTGTGGTCAAACAAAAAACCAGTCAACCCTATAAAAAAACGTTCGTATTGTAGTTAATCATTGGCGTTCAATTGTGCCTAATTGGCGTGCAAGATTAAATTTTACTAAACATAAAAACTGCTACATCTCACGCATAGGCTCTACAAAGTTTATGGTTGGCATTAGAAAATATAGGGGACTATTAGTCTATACATTTTATTATCATCTAAACAAGAGAATTGGGGGAAACCTAGCGCTTTTACGGTACATGGTAATTTTAATTATAATTTTTTTGCATGAACAAATATCATTACGAAATAATCTCTGCTTTAATACCTTAGTATAGATTATTATGAAGGAAAACCGATGATCCTAGCTCTTGAGAGGTAAGCCTGGCTCTATGAATTATCGATGTGCATTCATGGAGAGATTGATTGATGACTGCATAAAGCCAAGAAGAGGATATCGGAGGTAAATATTCTTAAGCCGAGTACCAACTGCAAGAACTTGTATTGCTTTTATGTCTCATAAAATATTTTTCAATATTTTTGGATGTTAATAAAAAGAAAAAGCATCGTTGATATAGTATATAACGGAGTGTTTATTGTGATATGGATAATATAAGTTTGTAACTTTGCCAAAATATCACTATAAATTGTAATAGAAAACTATTGCACTGGAAATAAGACTTATATATTTTATGTAGGTAAAGACAGGTTTATTTAATTATTAATTAAGCATATAATTACAATCGGGAGATCGCTTCTCAACATAATCACGGACAATATTTCTTATTGGTAGTATATCTGCTTTTAGAGTTGTAGGGCGTGGGTTCGATTCCCACCAAGGACAGACATTTTGTTGTATAACAAAATGTTTGTTCTGTGTCTGGGTATTCTATAAGTATTATAAGTATGTATTTACAAAAAAAAGTATTTAAGTATTCTATCAGTTATCTGACCTCCATCACACAAGCTTTGCATAGTTTGGAGTCAAATAGCGGTGTGTGTACTGTCCAATAATTGCAGTAAGCCGTGATAGTTTAAAAAGGAGAAAGACATTGGCAAAAATTATCCTTTTACCACCATAAGTAGAAAAATTAAAGCTTATTCTCATAGGTTAGCAACACCGACAACACAATAAATTAATTTTAAGTAATCCGAGAGAAGCATTCTAATATTTAAGTTTATCATAGCTTCAAATTGTATAAATTAAAAAGGGATCTAATAAAAGATTAAATGTTTATATTCTCGATGGAGTAATAACACCTATATACACACTAAAAATGTAAAAAAAAAAAATGCAAATAATAATAGATGATGATGATTATGATTAGAATTCAGTAATAATTGAATTCTTTTCTTTCGAATGGAAAAGAAAACGTGTATTGATTTTGCTTGTCAAACAAATAAGCAGTGTGTCCCAGTCAGTTATAGCTACTGCTTAACTTTTCCAATAAAATCGAAGTGAAATGAAATTTGGAATTTAGGAGTAAAGGTACGGGTAGAGGTAATCGAGCCGACGCGATATGGCGGCAAGATGCTAATTCTACCAATTTTTACCAATTTCTACCGATTTTCGCGAATTTCTACCGCTTTTCTCAACTTTGCTGAGCGTACGAGAAATTTAATTTGGCATACAACTGCCTAAACCACTTTCAATCTTTTACTTGGGCTTAGAAATTATTCACCAATATGGAATCCTAACTAATATAGGTATAAATACGCATGAGATATAAGTTAGAAAACTAGAATCTGTCAAGATTCTAGTTTTCTAACTTATGAGGCAAGTTATTCTATCAAATTTAGGTTATGAACAAAACTGTGACGATTTATACATACATATATGTATGTCAATCTTTTTTTTCTCGTTTGGCATCGCACGTTGTAAATTCGCCAGTGTCAAGTATTTTGTTACTTCCTAGTACGAGTATATACTTGGAATTTTAAATATACTTACAAATTGTAAAATACACTTATAAGTTAAATCAGTCACACAAAGAAAGTCTTAGTTGGGTCATGCCCTAGTAAAGTAGTTGTGACTACTACAAGCCTCTATGAAGTTTTGGAAGCAATACGAAAAGCTACACACACACTCCTACACTAGCGCACGTAATTCGGCACTTTATTAATAAAACACCAATATTTTAAAACAAAAACACTCGATATAACAAAAGTTTTGAAAAATTTGATATCACATCATATCATTAGCCATAGGACGTCCACTGCTGGACATAGGCCTACTCCTGGGGGGGTTTTGCCAATACTCGCCACGCTTGACAGGCGGGTTGGCGAGTGCAGTTAGGTGTGATTGTTCAAGGAAGACACTGCTGCCCATCTTCCGGATGACATCCCTTAGCTGACCCTTACGGCAACCGCGGGTAGAGAGGGTGGGGTACTATTCTTACGCCGGCACCACCACGGCACTCATGATATACTCAGAGCTAAAACGCATCGATAACCATCTCATTTGTTACATGACTGACCAAAAAAGGAGTGTAACGTTTCCAAGGTCCATGTCTGTACGTATGTATGTGAGTTTCTTTATTACACCATAGCATTTATATGCCTGTACGGATTTGGATATATATATCGTTAGAATCCTTACATCATAATCATAGTTCGTTTGCGTGGTGGTAGGGTACGTTCTAGTACTCGGCTGGCTAGCTACCACCCTCAAGTTGAAAATCTGCCGCCAAGCATCTAACGGTGTTATCCGGCAGCCTCACTTGAGAGCCAGTTCAATTCCAGGCTAGGTGTGCTTTACCATCTTCGACCATATCGTCACTTAGCATCAAGTGAGCTGTGTTCAAACACCTAGCCTGTCAGACTTAAAAAAAACATCCAGAGTGACACAGGAAATAATTTAAAAAAAAACTTTGTGGGTGTTAGTGTATTTTTTTTTAATTTCCTTTTAAGAATACAAATATTTTATTAATCACACCAAAGTCAATTCCGTAATATCATTTCAAATATATCATTAAAACACTGATTACATGTCAAAATAAAGTATGTCAATATGCAAACATGTCAATATAAAATTTGTCAATACAAAAATATGTCAATATGAAAAATATTCTCAATATAATAAAATGTCAAAATTATCTTAATTACTTAACCTTTTGCCCGGCAAAGTCACCTATACCTGACTAGCACTTGCGGGTCCTGTGCGCCAACGACGTCTATAGGCGACAAAAAACCCGGCCGACAATAATATGAAATAAAAATATTGAAGAATTATTATTGGTATTCTAATTCAACATTCCTCAAAATAGCATATCTCAGCAACACATGAGTATAAAGAAACGAGTCTCTAGAGCCACAAGTACTGAGAAATATTGAAATAAAAAACATGGATTCTTAGTCAAGCTATTTGTTTACTTTGGGCCTTGGCGTACAGGACACGGGAATGAGTTTGTGGCGTGGCGCTCAAAAGGTGTAATTAAGCTTGTTGGTATGACAGTCGTGACAGCGACAGCACCTACACGTCAAGATTTTTACATTACCCCCAAAACGTTCAAACGTTCTCAACGATTCTTGTAAACCTCACATTCCCAAACAGCGATCACTCGCGTCTAACTTACAAGCCGTTGTTATGCTCTAACACGGACACGATAACGTGAACGTGACAACTACTACCAAACCAAATTACATCAAAACCAACAAAACTTTACACTTTTCAAAACCTTATTAACATAGCCACAAAGTCCAATTCACAAACACTTCTGACTTGTACAATATTGTCGATAAGTTAAACTAGGTAGCAGAGACAATTTTGAACGTAAGTCGTTTAGTTAGAGTCGCATTTGCAGTGGGGTTCAAATGTAAATGGAAAAATGCTTTTCCGGTTTTAGAGAAGGTACTGCAGCTATTAAGTTGAAGAAATGTAGTGAAAAGGTGAGACTGTGAAATAAAGCTTTAGTAATCGTAATGATGTGCCGATATAATTAAAAAGTGACGTAGCGTATTTTTGTCTATGGATTAACTAAGTGGTGCTTATTTAGTTAAAGTATTCAAAGCAAAGTGAGCGCTTGGCTACTAGAGACCTTGTTGTACGCCTTTGACGAAAGCGCTACATTTTTGAGAAATAAAAAGTAACCTACTATGTTTTAATCCAAGGTGTCACCTCCATACCAAATTTCATCAAAATTCGTCCAGCTGTATGAGCGTGAAGAAGTACTAACCATAACAACACACTCACTATCTTTCGCCTCTATGTTAGTGTGATGTTATTTGTAGCGATGATAGCTTAGTGGTTAGCGCGGACTGTTCACACGCCGAAAGGCGTGAGTTCAAAATCCAACAATAAATTCGAGCTTCCGGTGAAGGAAAACATCGTAAGAAATCCGTAGCGAGCTACTTACTGTACTCGGCTGGCTAGCTACCACTCTCAAGTTGAAAATCTGTCGTCAAGCACCTAACAGTGTTTTCCGACAGCCTTACCTGAGAGCCAGTGCCATTTCATGCTAGATGTTCACCATCTTTGACCACACCATCATTTAATATCAGGTGAACTGTGGTTAAACACCTAGCAAGTTTAAGATATATATATATATATTTTTTTTAATTTGAATAATATTTAATTTCTAATAAGTACTCATTAATTCTTATTGATATTTTAACATATTATTTTTGACTTACATTGGAATATGACTTTGCTAACTTTGCATTTAATGTATAAAATATTGCATGGCGTTGCGTTGTAAACTAAAATACAGGAAGATAACCATATCTATTGCAGAATCCACTATCACTAACCGCAATCGTTGAAGTATACTTTGGTTTAGAACGTTAAGCAGGAATCGGTAATATACGCACATTCTAAGACTTAATGGAGTGACGATATAAATATAAATAAAATAAAAAAGCCTTTATTTCCCAATACCCTTAAATAATATTGTATATGTAAATGTTAGTATTGCTATATTTTTCTCATCATTTGATAGTAGTTACATATTTTCTTTTAATCTAAGTTAGTTTGTTATTTGTGATACGATATAATCGTTTTCCCCCCGACGGGTGATGGCCTTTTCCAGTTTCTTCTATTTGCCCCTGTCATTTGCTATATTCTGTTAGTCATTTTCTGCTGTATCTGGCCAACCTTCTCTTCGGTCTGCTTACTCTTCTTTTTCCTTTTGGCCCTTTCCACTCTGTTGTTTTGGCTGTCCACCTATTTGTATCCTGATACGTGGCCAGCGCATTGCCATTTCAGTTTTAGGGCTTTCGAGAAGGCATCGGTTACCTTCATCATCATCATTTCAGCCGTAAAACGCCCACTGCTGAACATAGGCCTCCCCCATTGACTTCCATAAAGACCGATTGGAAGCATCTCGCATCCAGTGTGTTCCTGCGGTCTTTATGAGATCGTCTGTCTACCTTGTGGGTGGACGTCCTACGCTGCGCTTGCCGGTCCGTGGTCTCCATTCCAGAACTTTGCAGCCCCGTCGGCCATCAGTTCTGCGTGCTATTTGTCCTGCCCACTACCACTTCAACTCGCTAATCCGTTGTGCTATGTCGGTAACTTTGATTCGTCTACGGATCTCCTCATTTCTGATTCGGTTACCTTGGTTTTTGTTTAATAATTGTGCTTCTGATTTTGTGTATTTTCTTTATGTTCAGTATACTTCTCTCTGATAGAAGATAGGAGTGACGATATAAGCAAGTAAAATTAGTTAAATTACATCAAAAAATATATTAACCGTAATAATTCCAGACACAATCACTTTCTACTTCAGAAATAATTTCTACCTAATGAACAAAAGCGCTTTTCACCAACAACTTTGGCTTCTAATTTTTATTTTACACAGATGTTCACTTTATGCCTTTCAATTATCATGAATGTTCACCTCGTAGCCACGAAATGCTTCTAAAAATTATTAGCCAGTAAATACAAGCCAGACAACCTCACAAGGTCAAACTTGAGTACCTGTCCTACGTTGAAAAGTGAGCTATTAGCTATATTCTAGCGTAACTTTTTTCTTGTTCTTTTTACATACATTTTTGACATACCATTATTATTTTTATCTATATAAATAAAAAGCTAATGATGTTCGTTGGTATGCGCATAACTTGAGAACAGATGAACTAATTTATATGTACCTAAATGCAAGAAAGTCAATTTTTGTTTGTAAAAGTTGAGACGAACAAGACACTCTCGCAATTGCTACCGCACTGTGTATGAAGTACCAAAAATTCCTCTAATAATAAATAAAGCTAAATAAATTTAAGTCAAAGTCACATAAAGTCAAGTCTTATCTTAGTCGGCCATGTCATAGTAAAGTATTGGTGACGTTACTGAGATTGAGGATCGACTAAGATTTGGTAGCAACATGAAAGTCATGTTTCCCCATATCATATCATGTTCCTACACTCGAGCATTTAATTCGGCTCTTTATGAATAAAACACCACTATGGGTGTTGTGCATGTATTTTATAATATACCCATAGTGGTATGTATTTACAAAAAAAGTACATAAGTATTCTATCAGTTATCTGGTTTCCATAATATAAATTTTGCTTAGTTTGAAGCTAGATGGCGCTCTGTGAAATATTATACGGTATTTATATATTTATCTTTATACATTAACACTTGAAAAACAGAAGCTTTGTATAATAATAAAATACGGTAACATTATTCTTCCGTGTATCTAGTACCTATTTGCTAGCTTAGTAACCCGCTAGTGGGACCGTTGCTTAGCCTTTATTTACCCTTTTATTTACAAAACGGACAGTCAACTGTCAAGAAGACAAAGGCCAACAACTAAGCAAATAAATCAACTTTTTACCACTCTGCTGGCTCTGAGAAAAAACAGTGAAAAGTAGTTTTCTAGTTGTACCTACTGAACAAAAGTTCGGGAGTTTGTTTGATAGAGATACGCTACGATTGACTGAAAAAAAAAACAAAGTTGCGGGCGCAAACTTGTATCAAATAATATCAAAATATAAATGTAACACAACAACTACTAATAAAAGGTTAGTCAACATTTTTTGTATTAAAATCTAATTCAACCGTTCGGGCCTGCCACCAAAAGTACTCATCAAACTAGTTGCATAATATAATTATAAAAAAAGTACATTTATTATTAAAAGAAGCATCAAAAACTATTTGCAAGTGGATCAGCAATAAATAGCTAGTTCTCCATGGACAAGTAACAGATCAAGTAAGCAAAAAAATACTTGTAACTTCCTTAGTTCGTGGTTCCCGGAGGATGTCGACAATGGTTTTTTGCAAGATAGAGTATTTTTTGTTAAGTTCACGAAGTAGTTTATTTGAGTGATATATTGAACATGGTTTGATAGACTTTCACATTTATGCACATAAAAGTCGTTTTTAAACATGGTGTTAGGTAAAAAAAAACGGGGTTAAGTGGATTGGTAGTTTTGAGTTGAAAGGAAAGCATTGTAAATAAAAAATCTGTAATTTTAATAATGTGCTCTGGCCTTTCTTTTACTACTCAAAGCTCTGTGTATCACAGCAATGGTCATGGTCAGCCGTAATCTCTTACCATCACGAGAGCGTCTCATATACTTTTATATTTAAAAATAATTCCTTACATTATAAAACACCAAATTTTTTGATGCTCATTTACAGAGACAAGCCTCGTTTAATCTTGTGTTAAATTTTGTACTGAATAAAAAAATGAATTAATTAAAACAAAATATCAAAATTATAAACTCAACAACCTTATTATAACTTTGTTAATTTGATAAACTTATAATTCGAAATTACACGCGTCGCAACATGCTACGCCGTAGAGAGTCTACAAGTGCTTGTAGCACCGTAGAACTATTTGCATCTACAACTTGGTTCAAGTTTGTTAGTTGTTTTAGTGTTTCAGAATGAGAACAATATATTTTATCTGCAAAAGTGATAACTATTTAGAACGATAATGTGAATAAATTAACATATAAGTTAATACAAGTATGTTCTAGAAGTTTTGACAGCCTCGTGAAGTTTCAGCAGGCTATATAAGAGACCGTCTGCCTTTCAATCTGGAGGTCTTGGTTTCGAATCTTACAGCACAAACCTCTGTTTTTTCTATGTATGTCTTATCGATGACTTCAAATGGTAAAAAAAACATCGTAAGAATGTCTATCATGTCCGAAAGTTCTTAAAAAAAGTTCCCGTAGATATGTGAAATCTGTCAACTTGCACTTGGGCAGCGTGGTAGCCCACGTTTTTACCTTTCTCACGATGAAAAAAGGCACCCAGCTGTAAGCCGAAATTGTACCAAATCCCAAAAGTCATGTCCCAACATAAGTGTCTTCAAATCAAGAGTAAGCAGGTTCCTAAGTAAGCGTGGTCCTTCTAGGTAAGCGTGTTCCATCCTAGACCACATCGTTGCTTAACATGAGGCATGCTGTGGTCAAAAGAGAACCTATTCCGTATTTCAAAAAATATATGAGTAGGACATGTCGGAAACATTTTCTAGCTGGAGACTGTATTTCGATTATTTCAAGTATTTTTTTTTTTAAATAAAGGATGTTATTTTCTTTTGACTAATAATTTTGCCGAAATCAATCCTTTTTAATATCCATTTACCTAACATAATAATTTTTATATTTTCATTAAACTACTCAAAGAAAACAACTCTAAAATATATTTAAAAAAGAAAAGGTCAAAATTATCGCTCAAAAAATCTAATGTGAAACACAAGGCCTGCGTAAAACTTTCACGTGGAATTCGATAGGATAACAAATTTATTTTTAGTATTGCCTAGCGACCCGCCCCGGCTTCGCATGCATATTATGTCTACATGTTTTATCGTAGGGCTGATCTGTTTAATATAGGATAAAAGAGGAATTTTCCATCATGCATTGTTTTTTTATATCTCAAAGGGATTGGGCAGCGTTTTCGATGAAAGCTCCCAGGTGGCTTGACTTTTTCCGACACTTCCAACAATTATCATCATATTTCAACCAATTTACACAAAACCTTGACAAATTATATACCAACATCTTCCTCATGAATCACTGTCTATTGGTGATAAACTCGCATAATAATCCATTCAGGAGTTTTAAGTTTATTGCGAACAGACAGACAGACGCGCCGAACGACTTTCCTACTGGTTACTTTTTTGAAAGAATCGCAATAAAAATTTAATTTCTTAAACAATTTTAATTTTATTTATATTTTTAGTTATTTACAGCAAATACAAAGTTGACATTTATATTTTAATGTCACTCAATCTAAAAACTTGTAAATTTCTGATACAGCCAGAGAGCTGTTTAATTGGTCTTTTTTTGCTTTCCCTTTTCAATATGGGTGTTTTAAAATGTAGAGTAAATAGGTTTCTTCTAGGCCAACGTGCTCCATCTTAAACCGCACTTATGCTTAATATCTGGCAAGATGTGGTCAAACACGAACCTATTTAATTAGGAGTAAATCTGTGTATAAGCATGTGTTGATTGTATTGTGTATAGTTACAAATTATATTATTTTATATCAGTTTTCAAAATGTTAGAAAATATGATGTGACTGCCACAAAAGTCGCTTAAATAAATTGGATTAAAAAAAAAAGCTTGTGAAGTGCTCTAGTATCATATTTCACAACGGCGTCAAGGCTGGTAAGTTTTGATTGCTTACCCAACCGATCACATGGCGAAGTAACTCAATGCAAACTCGACTTTTTCAACTCTCTACACTCTTTTAGTACTATACTTTAGTTGCTCAGTAGATGAAATCGATACAACGTTAATTTCTAGAACCATTCAAGAATGTCACTTTAATTTTTAGGACTATGAAGATTTTTTTGTAGTTTTTACTGTGTCTATAAGTCTTT
Organism: Biston stratarius; assembly: GCA_950106695.1. NCBI lineage: Eukaryota > Metazoa > Arthropoda > Insecta > Lepidoptera > Geometridae > Biston > Biston stratarius. The sequence continues at coordinate 11,738,740 of OX467116.1, forward strand.
CATTCTGAGGCCATAAGAGTTCTTGAGCTATATGCGTGACAGGCGACAATAGATCAGTAGTTCACGTTGTGTTTTATATTTGACATTGTATTTGAACCAGACATTTCATTTCTATTTGACATTATATTTAGGTTTGACATAAAATTTGAATTTGACATTTTATTTTGAACTTAGTATGTTATTGCTTTCTCAGTAATTAATTAATGAATAATCCTGTGACATATATGTAATTGAGGAACGTTTTTATGTCAATAAATAATTTGAATTTGTTATAACCTAAGACACTGCGCATTTTTCGTAGTGATTCTTATTTATGAGCATGGTCGTTTACATCCTATCAGTGGTTTTTACGCTAAGCTGGCGAGTTTGCTCTGACTTGAAACTTCCTTCGCAAGAAATCCTCGTTAACTCAGTATCGCTGATACTTACTACTACTGAGCCAAGCTTATATATGCGCTGACTTGATATGGATGACATGTTGACGAGTGACAAATAGAACTGCCTTTTCTTCTAAAATTATGGTAAAAAGTGTTGAATTACAATGCTAGTAAAAAATCTAACCATTATTTTTAACAGAAATGTTATAAGTATTACGATGTCGACGCCACACGTGATCAAAAGGCTGGCCTTTATTTTGCCCAACGATTGAGTATTGCCATATAATGCGGCAATGGGGCCAGCTTTTTGGGGTTTATTCCCATTGATAGCGGCCTATTATATTAGTTCATTTAAAATTGGTTCCTCTATAGTATGTACGTTATCTAAATTTGTTTTTGAGTTTTTATTGCAAGTAAAAGTTGTAAGTAAAAAAAAAAGCAGACAGGCAGGTACCTTCCACACACACCTAATCTACTTACTATTTTATATAAATCCAAATTTTTATTAATAATGTAAGAAATTTTATAATTATTAAATATTTAAGTGTTAAAATAAAACATGTCAATGTTGATCATCGCGAATTTCAGCGACATTCGGTCAAAAAAAAATCCCGCCTCCTTTGCAACCCTGGTGCAAAGGTACCCATGAGGCTGGCAGCATTTCCGCGGTGGATGTATGTTACGCAATGGCGAGACGTTGCACCAGGAACGAGCCGGAACGAGGGTCAACACACTGATCTCTTATGCGTTGCTCTAATTCACGCACCAAAACCCCAACTGGCGAGTGTCTCCACCGCAATAGGGACAAAGTTTTATTGGGGTTCCAAGGCCGCGCATTTAACCTGCTTGCGGCAGGACACGTCTTCCGCAGTTGCAGAACAAAGGATGAAATGACTCAGGTGGCTGGCGGCTACAGTGTTGACGCAAGTAGCGTTCCATACTAGGCACTTGCCTACTCTACTGTCTAAAATACTTACTTGTCCGATTGCGCTACAGCGCAGGCGACGAACAGCTGATACAGCGCGGGAAGTCGTCGGGAGGGCGGGAGTAGAAGTATCATAAAATATGCGTGTGTGCGTGAGTGTAGTAAGGTATAATAGTTAATGAACGATCAGTGATCGCGCTTACTATGGTGGCCAAAGAAAATAACATTTTTTATTTTTTTATTTTTATGTTAAAATTAAGTAACGATTTTCACATAAAAACTTTTATCACAACATTTCATTTTATCATGGGTCACCGTAGTCACTTTTTTATGTTTTTTTTTTTAAATACTGATTAGGCTCGCCTTTGACTACATCGTATCTGATGTTCAGCAACGACGTGGTCTATGTGTCGCTTCTTTCTCAACGCTGTATCTCTAGTACCTTGATTTAGGGCTTCCTAAATAGAATCTTAATCTTAAAATCTTTGTAGCGATGATGGTTCAGTGGTTAGTGTAAAACTATTTATAATTAGAGAGTGAATTCAATGAAACGAGATACGTAGCCATCACTGGTTTATTCCTACCCACATAAACATATTAATAATATAATTAGTTACAACTACCTACAATCCCCTTATTAACATAATATTCATTAAGAAAAGCAACTCTCTAACTTTGAAATGTTTAAATTAAATAATTAATACATTTAGACGATCTATTCAATAAATAGATATATCTCCTTCTATACATTAACAATTATTTATAATTATTTGAGTAGACACATGACATTGAATGATATTTAATTAACTGTAGATGTATCTATTATATTCTTACACTATTTTTATTTTTATATTTAATTTAATTTTACATGCATAATATATATATATAAACTCATATAATCACATATTAATACAATAACCATATGGTAGTACTGTTGACTATATATTTATTATTGGTTTCTGTTTATCATTCAATTATTGTAATACATATCTATTGTTATTTTTATTTTTATTTGTACTTAATTTATTAAAATTTATTTACTTTATACATATTTATAAGTTGTTTATTTACTCTTGTATTATTACTAGCACTAGACTAATCACATGCTCACTTATGATAATGCGACATCAGCGTGCGGCGCGAGTGCGCAGCTCCGCAGAGTAGGCCCACCGATCAGGAGGTCTCACTTCCCTGCCAGAACGAGTGCGGTAATTAGAAGAGGCGGGAGGAGGGTCACTGGAGCTGTGTACCTGTTCGTTCCCCGTGCTATCTACGTTCACTGAGATGTCATCGTAGTCAAACGCGTAACCGACCGGTGCATCTATTCGTTTATCTGAGTCAATTAATATATGTTTCCTATTACGTCTTAACTTGTTTCCTGAAACCATTCTTATTAAATATGAACGTATTCCCACTATCGATTCTACAGTTCCGGATTCCCATCTATTTCCTAATCTTATTTTTACTTTTTGTCCTACCTGTAGCGGTTTTAAATTTCTTGCCCCTCTGTCATAGTACTGCTTCTGATGTGTTTGGCGCTCTAATAATTTAGAGTGTATATTGGAGTGTATTTTAGGTTTATACATAGCGGTCGATCTCGGCAGAATGCTACGCAGTTTTCTATTATACAACAGCTCGGCCGGGGACGGCAAATCAGCGCTGATAGGTGTATTTAGATATTCTAAATGGGCTAATTTAAAATCGCTGTTATCTTCGCGTACTTTTTTCATTATATTTTTAATAGTTTGTATGCTGCGTTCTGCTTGCCCGTTCGACTGAGCGAACCTTGGTGATGATGTTATGTGTTGAAACTTCCAGTTTTCGGAAAAATCCCTAAAGCTGTTGGAATTGAATTCAGGTCCATTATCAGAAAATAAAATTTTAGGAATTCCATGCCTCACAAATATGCTTTTAATTTTTGTAATTATCTCTTCTGACTTCAACGAACCAAGTTTTTCAATTTCTATAAATTTACTAAAATAGTCGACCATTAGAATGTAGCTCTCATCCGCTGAATGAAAAATGTCCGCGCCTACTTTTTGCCACGGAGTATTTGGTATTTCGTGCGGTATCATTGGTTCTTTTGTATTTTGTTTTCGATGTGTTAAACATATCTGGCAACTCGACAAGTAATCTTCAAGTTGTGTATTAATATTCGGCCAAAATATAATGTCTCGCGCTCTCAATTTACATTTTTCAATTCCTAAATGGCCTATGTGAACTCTTTTCATCATTTCTTGACGCAAACATTTCGGTATTATGATTCTAGTTCCTTTCCATACGATTCCAAAATTAACCGTAAGCTCATCTCTGTAATCCCAATATGGTTTTAAAATATTTTCTAATGTTTTTTTCTCAACTGGCCAACCAGACCTGATTATTTTTATTAATTGTTGTAATTCTTCATCGTTTCCCGTACATTTCTGTATCTGTATGAAGTGCGAGTCGATCAGCTGATTGCTCGCTGATAACACACACACTTGCGCCTGCCAGTCTAGGTAATCGCGTGACTGTGTGCGTGTATCCCCGGCGCCCGCGCCGCCGTCGCTCGGTGCGACTGCCCGCGATAGCGTGTCCGCAATGAATAGGAATTTACCTGGTTTGTATACGAGATTGAATGTATAGGGCTGCAATCGCATCAACATTCTCTGTAAACGGGGCGGTGCATTAGCTAAGGGTTTTTTGATGATACTGACAAGAGGTTTATGATCGGTTTCGACTGTGACATCTGTCCTTCCGTATATATATGTATAGAACCGCTCGCACGCGAACACGCACGCATATAATTCCTTTTCTATTTGAGCGTACGCTTGCTCCGTTTTAGTTAAGGACCGCGACGCGTACGCCACTGGTAGACCGTCCTGTAAAAGACAAGCGCCCAACCCGTTTTTACTTGAATCTACCGATATTGTTACCGCTTTATCTAGCGTATAGTACTGTAACACGGGTGCATTCATAAGAAATTGTTTTAGTCTTTCAAAGCACTTTAAGTGTCTATCTTCCCAGTGCCATTCTACTTCCTTTTTTAGCAGCTCTCTGAGCGCTGATGTTTGCTCTGACATATTAGGTATAAAGCTATTAACGTACGTGATCATGCCCAGGAATCTTTCCACATCTTTTACATTTTTTGGTATTGGCATATTTTTTATAGCATTTACCCGCGATTCATCTGGTGATATACCCTTTTCAGATATTTTGTGACCAAGATATCTGATCTCGGATAATCCGATTTTACATTTATCTTTATTTAATTTAATATTTATTTCTCTGCATCTTTGTAGGACAGCTCGTAATCTTTGATCATGTACTTCCTTACAATTTGCATATATCAAAATATCATCCACGAACTGTATCACCCCTTCTAGGTCATCCAGATGTTCATACAATTTTCTATGGAATACTTCGGATGCAGAGCATATTCCAAACGGCATTCTTAGGAATCTAAATCGCCCAAAAATAGTGTTAAAAGTACACAAATCAGTGTCTTTCAATTTTACCTGATAAAACGAATGCTTGGCGTCTAAAGTACTGAATGCCGTAGCTCCCGATAATCGTGCCGTGACCTCCTCGAAGGTTGGCAGCTTGAAATGCTCGCGTCGTATAGCCCTATTTAAATCTTGAGGATCTAAACATATGCGAATGTCCCCGTTTGGTTTTTGTACAACCGTCATACTATTGACCCAATCCGTCGGCCCTTCTACCTTAGCGATAATACCTTGTTTTTGCATTTCCGTTAGTTTATTTTTAACCTGGTCTTTTATGGCTTCGGGTAACTTTCTCGGGGGGTGAATGACGGGCTCAGCATTTTCTTTTAATTGTATTTTATATTCCCCGGGCAAACAACCTATTCCCTCAAACACATCTTTGAATTCATCGAGGATTTTAATGCTATTATTATTATTTTCGCTCACCGACCATACTCTTTTTATCAGCTGTAACTCTTCACATGACTGTTTTCCCAATATAGGAACCGAATTCGTTTTCACTATTATGAATTTCAAGAAATTAGTGTTCCCTTTGTAAATTACTTTTAAATAGCATTTACCCATGACTTCAATTTTACTTCCCGAATATCCGTTTAATTTTATAGAGGTTGAAACTAAATCCGACTCAGATAAACCAATAGAACACAAACATCTTTCAGGAATAATATTAACATCAGCTCCAGTATCTAATTTAAATTTCAGAAATGTATTATTTACTTGTAATTCTGCTATCCACTCTTCGCTTCTATTGTAAGTGTTATAGTGATTGTTTACCTGATCGGCGAACCCCTCCTGGATCTCATAGACTCTGCACACTTTTGCAAAATGATTCATCCGGTTACACTTGTTACACTGACGACCGTATGCAGGACACTGGAGCTTCCTGTGGCGATTGCCACACCTGGAACACTGCACGACGAGGTTATCGTTTCCATACTGCGTCGTGTTATTTCTCCGCGACTGATTGTTCACGCCGCCACCGCGGTCTGGCCTGCCGCGCGGCTGAAAAGCCTGCCGAGAGCTTGCCCTCCTGTTCCACGTATCATTCCGATTATTGCGTTCCCGATTCACCCAGTGAACATTGTTGTTGGTTTGGTTCGACTCGTGGGTTTGAGCACACACTTCATGCGCGTGATGCTCCGCATTTTCTGAGCTAAGACGAACAGCTTGTGCGCGGGATATCTCGGCTAACCTGCAAATGTCAATAGCCTTTGCCAACGTTAAATCTACTTCTCTGAGTAATCTTTCCCGTAATACTCCATCTTTTATGCCACATATCAGTCGGTCTCGAACTAAATCATCGCTCAAATCTTTAAATTCGCACTTGGCTGCCATTTTGTTTAATTCGAATACGTACTGCTCAATACATTCCAAATCTTGCTGATTTCTAGTGAAAAATTTATGTCGTTCCACAGTTAAATTCTTCTTAGGTAAAAACACATCATCAAATTTTTTTAATAATTCTTCAACTGTCTTAATTTCTTCGCTGAATTGGTCATATACCTCACGGCAACGATCTCCAATAATATGCAATAGTATATTTAACTGAACTTTTCTATCTTTCTTTGCTAGTTCACATGCTTCATAATAAATCTTGAAGGATTTCTTCCACTTTTCCCACTCCTTGCTTAGATTTCCTGAGGTCACATTTGCTAGATTATTTTCGAAATGGAACGGCTGTGGTGGTTGTAACAATGACTCCATTCTTACTTATATATATTTTTTTATGTTTTTCCAAATGTCGCACACATATATCTCTTTCAGGTCCGTAATTCACCGCCGATAACTCTTTTGACTTATTTGTAACACTTTATAGTACTTTATATCTCGGCTGCGCCATGTAAAACTATTTATAATTAGAGAGTGAATTCAATGAAACGAGATACGTAGCCATCACTGGTTTATTCCTACCCACATAAACATATTAATAATATAATTAGTTACAACTACCTACAGTTAGCGCGGTAGGTTCGCATGCCGAAGGGCGTGGGTTCAAACCCCAACAATGAGCTTGAGATGCCGGTGAAGGAAAACATCGTGAGGAAACCATAGCGTGGTGGTTGGGTACTTTCTAGTACTCGGCTGGCTAGCTACCACCCTCAAGTTGAAAATCTGCCACCAAGCATCTAACGGTGTGTTCCGGCAGCCTCACTTGAGAGCCAGTTCCATTCCAGGCTAGCTGTGCTTTACCATCTTCGACCACACCATCACTTAATATCAGGTGAGCTGTGGTCAAACACTAAGCCTGTCAGCCATAAAAAATAAATAAAAAAAATACTTAAGTAATAGACAATCAATCAATTATAGCAGTATCACGTGTGCCAATATAACGCCAACTTTTTTTACAGATTTCCCAGTTATTAAGGGCAGGTCACGTGGGGGACGCCGGCTGTATGCCTCGTGACTTTATCGAAACCTGCCAATAATCGTGACTATAGAAGGGGTTCTTGCGAATATGGATATATTGGCTATAACTTACGTAAAATATTATGACCAAATTTGGTGAAAGATTAGCGATTAGCGATGACAGCGAAACGTGGTCTCTGACTATGTGCCTTCTTAGTAAGCTTAAAGTAGCACAACGAGCTATGGAGAGGGCTATGCTCGGAGTTTCCCTACGAGATCGAATCAGAAATGAGGAGATCCGTAGGCGAACTAAAGTAGCCGACATAGCCCAGCGAATTAACAAGTTGAAGTGGCAGTGGGCAGGGCACATAGCACGCAGAACCGATGGCCGATGGGGCTGCAAAGTTCTGGAGTGGAGACTACGGACCGGCAAGCGCAGCGTAGGACGTCCACCCACAAGGTGGATAGACGACCTAATAAAGACCGCAAGAACGCGCTGGATGCGAGCCGCTTCCAACCGGTCTTTATGGAAATCAATGGGAGAGGACTATGTCCAGCAGTGGACGTCATACGGCTGATGATGATGATGATGATAGCTCAATGGTTAGTGCAGTCGGTGTTTTTTATTGAGCAGTGGTCAAACACCTAGCCTCTCAAAAAAATAAAGAAATCATAGTAATTTTATCAAAAAGATCTCTTTCGCTCTTCTCTAGCCACATTTCCCTTTATTTTAAGAAGAAAATATGACCCAATTTAATTGTCCTCTTTGATATAACACCCTATTCTACTGGGTCGAATATGGCTGTAGTAAAAAGGCAAATATTGGTGCGGTACCTGCTCCGCCTCGGCGGCCACTAATGAAACAACATTTATCATTCTGACTGCCAAATAGGAGTGGAAACGTGGGGCAAGTTCAAACTGCGAGTTGGAGCGGGAACACCAGGGAAGCGAACAGCATAGAGTCACTTTTTTTTAATTGTTGACAGGATAGTTGATCACAGCCCAACTATTAAGTGACGGTTTGGTCGAAGATAGAAAACACATGTAGCCTGGACTGGAACTGGCTCTCAAGTGAGGCTGCCGGATTACATCATTACATGCTTAGCGAGTGAGTAGCTTGAGTTGTGAGTGGTAGCTAGCCAGCTGAGTACTAGAAAGTACCCTACCACCATGCTATGGTTTCCTCACGATATTTTCTTTCGACGGTAGCCTTTCGGTGTGCGAACCCACCGCGCTAACCACTGAGCTATCATCGCTTACTCGATGGTTAGAATGGTTTCAAAAATCTGATTAAATTTATTAAGAGTAGATAAAGAAATTGGATCACACTTTTTTTTTTAATAAATATTATGAAGTGTGTAATCGATTCACGAGATTTTTTTTGGTTATGTAACTTTTGTTATGTTTAAGAAAAAAATAATTAAAAAGTAATATAAACACAGTTTTTAAAAGTTAAAGTATTGAGCGAATTTCTATTACTGTGTTTTAGCTTGTCAATACAGAAGAGGTTTGAAAAAATGTAACATCTTTTAGTTTTACATCGATCCTAATTTTGGTTTATTTACAATTGTCATGGCAAAAAAAATGTTAACCGTGCAGCCTTCACTTAACTCGAAAACCAATTCTAGACTATTAATTATTCTTATAGTCCTGTATAGTATTTCTAATAGACCAAAACAATCCCTAAACTTTTCCAAATTTAAATAAAAATAATACGCATCACCATAATACAAACAACTAAAGCACAGAACGAAAATAAAAAATGACACCGCAAAAAGGTCGAGAAAACATGTCATAAAGCTAATTCTCTGGTTCTAATTTTGCTCGCGGTCAGAAGTTTATGGCTTGGGATCGCGAATTTCCCGCTATAAGTTTAATTAGAGCTGGAGAAAACAAGTGGAGCGACTTGTGGAAAAATACTTCGATTTCTGGGAAGCGACTGGCTGGTACGTCAAAACTATCACGTGATTTACGATCTAGAGATAACAAAGCACTTTTTTTTATTAAAAAACTTAGTTTATTTCAGGCTAATAATATATTCCCGATTTTGTGAAATAAACTGGATTAGGTAAGCTTCTGCCATTTGATTGGCTGTTAGACAAACAGTGTTTGTCTATTTTTAAGAATAGGTATTATGTTAAGATTTTGACTAAGATTTTTTGTTTTACTTATGCGTGATTACTCACGTTTAATTTAAGAGATTTTAAGGTTTCTATAGTCGGAGTTTCCGATAAAATTTAACGTGAGTTATCCCGCATAAGTAAAACGAAAATGTGTCAAAACCACGTCGGTTTCCATTATATTTTTTGTTAGGTTCAAAAATAGCTTGTACTTAACCATGGATTCCGTTGAACTTGCAAATATTGCCAATTTTAAACTTTTTTTCGGGTCTTAATCGCACACAAAATACTATGAAATTAGTTATATATATGTAACTTAAAAAATATATTATATTTCCTAAAAGTAAATAATAAATAAATAAATATCGTAGGACATTACACACAGCGCCATTTGACCCCAAACTAAGCAAAGCTTGTACTTTGGCAGTCAGATAACTGATAAAATACATATGTATATACTTTTTGTTTTGTAAATACATACAGAACACTCAGACACAGAACAAACATTTCGTTTATACCACAAAATGTTTGTCCTAAGTGGGAATCGAACCCACGCCCACTGCTCTCAAGGCAGATATTCTACCAATAAGCCTACAGGGCCGTCAAATATTTGTCAATATCTTGCAAATATTTTTTTCAATACTATACATTTTCTAGCAAGCTTTATGGGAAAATTATTTTTAAAAGTAATGGAATGGAATCTATGTTACAAAATACAAAGTTCTGCACTTGGCCAGTCTTTATTTTTGAGGATTAATTATTGCCGTGGTGGTGCCGGCGTAAGAATAGTACCCCACCCTCTCTACCCGTGGTTGCCGTAAGAGTCAGCTAAGGGATGTAATCCGGAAGATGGGCAGCAGCGTCTTCCTTGAACAATCACACCTAATTGCGCTCGCCAACCCGCCTGCCAAGCGTGGCGAGTATTGGCTAAACTCCCCCAGGAGGAGGCCTATGTCCAGCAGTGACCGTCATATGGCTGATGATGTGATGTGATGTGAATTATTTCAAATCTACTAGCTCACTATGAAAGTTATATAGAAGTACAGATTATGTTATAGTTAATTGTTATATATTATTATGGAACCTGATCAGGTACTTCACGTTTATTTGTTAGGTCGGGTACTCCAACTATAGTGTCGGCGGCGAATGAAAATACATTCACCGAGCGTCAGTCATATCTGGTGTTCTTTTTCAAGGAAACGAAGCAGAGTATGCAGTACAGCCTCGTTTCGCTTCACATAAAAACGAAACTATAGTCGGGGTATCCAACCTAATTAAACGTGAGAAATCTCGTATAAGTAAATTTAAAAGGTATTTTTAAATTAGATAATATTTTTACTTTATGTAAAATATAGACTACTTTGCATCTTAGTCGCTTTGACTCTACATATTTCCATGGTACACGAAGTCAACTTCGCTTTGAAGATAAAATTGTGTAATAACTGTGTAAATAAACTACTAAGTATTAGCAATCTTTTTAATAATCGATCAATTGGTGTGCATAGCCACACTTACATTCTGGCGGGTTCCTAGTTGACAAATCCAAATCTGGTTATTTGACAGTGACATAACACAGTTATCCCGAAACATCCTCCTTTCATTAAATTTAATTATGAACTATAATCTCTGAGGTAAGCAGGGGTTGATCTGATACGAGTGCTTCGCCTTGGTTGGTGTTGCTGGTCACTATTGTCAACCTCTGGGTATCTCAAGGTCTCAAGGTTTGGTTGTTCCGACAAAATTGGGACAATTGTCCCAGGCTGATAATTAGTACAGTGAGACTGTAACTGTATGGAGGCAGCAGGCAAAGTTGTATGTGCTTGACAGGTAGCACCAACAGATTCTACAGGGGTAGTATCTCCCTTTAATATCTCTCCCATAAAAGGTCTTATGTGTATTCTATTTCTTCGGTACAATTTTTCACCAATTTTGACTAAATATGACCTATCATTTATTTTCTTTGTAATCTTTCCTTGAGTCCATTTATTATTACTTTCTGGCTGAAGCTGGACCATTATATTCTGACCGACCGATAATACTGAGTTAGACTTAGAGTGCCGATCATATCCCTCCTTTACATTTTCCTTTCTTGCTTTAATTTTAGCTGAAACACCAGGTACAACAAAAGGCTTTAGCTGTCTCAACAAGCAGGGCAACCCTGTCCTGGTGCGCCGAGAATATAGTTTCTGCACTGGGCTAGTATTGTCCATCTGAATCGGTATATTCCTTTGATGTAGCAAACAATACCACAAATCCTGTTTTAACTCTAAGCTTTGAATTACTAGTCTCTTAGCTGTTTTTACTGCCGATTCTGCCTTCCCATTTGAAGATGGATGATGAGGTGAAGAAGTTACATGAGTAAAATTCCATTGTTCCGAGAATGATTTGAAATGATCATTAATAAAGTTTGTAGCATTATCCGTACATACCTTTTGAGGAATGCCATGTCGAGCAAAGTTTCTTTTACAAATCTGTATTATTTCATTTGCAGTAAGTGTTGAGAGGCGATCCAACTCAAAATAATCTGAATAATGATCAACTGTAACCAGATACTTCAAATCTCCCACAGAAAATACATCCATTGAGATGTACTGGAATGGATATTTGGGAACTTCATGACTTATAAGGGGTAATCTTTGTTGAGATGACGCATGTTTTGCGCAGAACAAACATTTCTCCAAATATTTCTTTAAATCCACTGACATCCCTGGCCAAAACATATTTTCTCTTGCCAATCGCAGAGTACTAGCAAAGCCATTATGACTGACATGAACTTTATGTAACATCTCACTCCTTAGAGATTCTGGAATAAGTACTTGATCATTTCTGCATATCAAACTTTCCCGTACTGATAACTCATGTTTAAATTTATGATAACTTCTAAGATCCTGAGGTAAATTAGATATATATTTTGGAAATCCATTTGAGATTATCTTGGCCAAGTTTTGCAAATTCCTGTCTTCTTCTGTGGCTTTCTTGATTTTTTCTATGAGTTTATCTGATATTTTCAAATATCTTACTGGTGATACTTTCTTTATTAGTTTGTAAACTTTTTTTTCTGATAATTTACTTTCTAAATTATAACTTCCCAACTCCTCCGTAACCGGAGCTCTTGACAAAGCGTCTGCCACATAGTTACTCTTGCCCTGAATAAACTCCAGTTGAACATTGTATTTTTGAAGTGTTAACATCATCATCTGCAGTCGCTTGGGTGCTTCTACCAGTGGTTTATTAGCAATATTAATAAGTGGTCTATGGTCCGTTTTTATGATAGTCTTGCAACTGCCAGCAATGTATTGGTTGAACCTCTTACAAGCAAATACTACTGCAAGCATCTCTTTTTCAATCTGTGCATACTTCTTTTCAGTTGCAGATAAGCATCTTGATGCAAAACTTATTACCTTATTGTCCTGATAAAGCGCAGCTCCAAGACCCAATTCACTTGCATCACATTCAATGACCACTTCTTTGTTGACATTAAAATACTCTAAAGTCGGCAAATGGCTCATGAGGTTTTTTAAATACTGAAATTCATCTTCTTCTGTCTTAGTCCAGGTGAAATCAACATCTTTTCTTGTAAGCCGTCTTAGGTTAGCTGCTTTGGCACTGAGATTTTCAATAAATTTGCCCAGATATCCTATCATGCCCAAAAACCTCAAGACATCCTTAGCACAAGTAGGAGTGGGCATATTCTTGATAGCCTCCACCTTCGAGTCATCCACCTTTAAGCCTTCATTAGTGAGAATGTGACCATAAAATTTTGCAGATGTTTGTAATAGATTTACTTTATCTCTGTTTAACTTACAATTTACTTCCTGAAGTCTTTGAAGAAGTTTTTCAAATTTAATATTATGATCCCTCACCGCTTCTTCAATAGTGTCCCCAACTCCATATATCAAAATGTCATCAGCTATCACCTCAATTCCACTCAGATCTTTAATTAAGCTAGTCAGTCTTTGTTGAAAAATTTCCGGCGAGGAGCTGAGGCCAAATGGAAGACGCAGCCATCTGTAACGACCAAAAGGTGTCCAAAATGTAGTAAGTTTACTGCTGGATTCTGAAAGCTTGCACTGCCAGAAACCTTTTTTGGTATCGACTGTACTAAACACTTTCGCTTTACTCAACTCTGGTAACAATTCATCTAGAGTTGTGAATTGGAAGTTGGATCTTTTAAGGGCTTTATTTAAAGGTATTGGATCCAAGCATATTCTGAATTTATCATTACGATTAACTATCAATATATTATTTACCCATTCTGTGTGCTGAGTTTCTTTAGCCACAATGCCGTCACGCTCCAAGCAATCTAACTCCTCACGCAGTTTGTTCCTGATACAAACTGGTATGCGTCGAGCAGGCTGAATGCGTGCAGGTACTGTCTCATCTATTTCCAGAGTAACTTCACCTGGAAAGCTTCCATAACCTTCAAACACATCACTGTACTTTTGCATGATCTTTAAAGTTTCTGTTTGATCCAAATGTTCCGACAAAGTCATCTTGTCACAGTATTTAATGAAGCCCATAGCAACACATGCTTTTTCTGACAATAAAGGTTCGTGCTCAACATCTACAATATGGAATTTCACATTATATGTGTTTTCTGAGGTTTTAGTTTGGCACTGAAAGGAGTATGTGCCTAAATTCGATATATCTGAGCCATTAAAACATTTAAGATGTTGATGTGCTGGGGTTAATGCATCAAGATTTTTTTTAGAGATTCTCTTAAAGCAATTAGCTCCCATGACACATACCTGTGATCCTGTGTCTAATGTGCAGTAAATCTTTTGCCACTCTTCGTTAACTTTGAAATATAGAGGAGCCTCTTTGTGACCTCCTGAGTTAACCTGAATCTCTGCTATTATCACATCATCACCAGACGAATCATCTTCTAATTCTATGGCCTTCACTGCAGCTGAATATTTCTTTTTACAAACATTTTTAAAGTGATTTCGTCCTCCACATTGCTCACATTTCTTGCCCCAAGCTGGACAGTTCTTTTTGTAAAAAATATGAGTTTGGCCACAAAACTTGCACTTTCCCGGAGGCCCTGATTTGACCATTATTTTATTAATTTCCTCTTTATGTGTACCAGAAACATTTTGCTGAAGAATTGTTGCACTTTCTGCTGTTCTACAGATGTTTATGGCTCCCTCTAACGTTAAAGATTGATGACGGAGGAGTTCTTTCATAATATTCTCATCTTTTATTCCAATCACCAATCTGTCTCTAAGCAACTCATCGACAATTATATCCGGATAGTTGCATGTTTTTATGAGTTTACGCAGGACCAGTAGATAATCGTCGAATGTCTCTTCGTTTTGCTGGCTTCTGATGTTGAATATGTATCTAGAATATATAATATTCGTTTTTTTTATAATTTCGGACTCCATTTTTGCGAATATGGACTCTTCTTTCTTTTTGTCATCTTCAGTAAGACTAAATTCCAAGTATTTCTTCATGGCTGAGCTTCCCACGGCGTTCAATAATATACCGGCTTTAATTTCGTCTTTATCAGAGCTCCACTTGTTCATACCTGTTGCTAAAGAGTAGTTCACCCAATTGTTCTTAAAATTACAAAAATTCTCGTACGGATCACCGTCATCCACTATCAGGGGCTGCGGCCAGGGAACATTGACACTACTGCGTATAGCCTCGGACGATCCGGACGGCGGCAGAGCGTGCTGAAGCTGTTGTTGCATGAGGCTCATTTGTTGTTGCATCACTGTCAGGAGGTGAGCCTGTTGTGCGAACAACTTCTTAACTGTATCTTCCTCCATTTTCTGACACCATGTAAATAAACTACTAAGTATTAGCAATCTTTTTAATAATCGATCAATTGGTGTGCATAGCCACACTTACATTCTGGCGGGTTCCTAGTTGACAAATCCAAATCTGGTTATTTGACAGTGACATAACACAGTTATCCCGAAACAAACTGCTCAAAGGAATATTTTATGATATAATTATCTAGTTTATTGTCACGAAAAAGTTTAAATGTATCAATATGTACGAAACCTTTTTGAATATACGATGGAGCTGCCATGAAGATGCTGTGTTACGGCTTGAAGGGAACTGCAGCTAGCGAATATACAGGGCTATCAATCAAAAGTATCAAAGTAATGAACGCCAAAGCAGTGATGTTCTGGACTTTGTTTTGTTACTCTATGTTTTGAAAAAAGCTGCAATGGTCATGCACAAACATTTTCTCTTACTACCAGGAGAGCGTCTCGTTCGTCTCATTAGTTTTAAATTAAAAATAATGTAGTTGTCCCAAATGTCCTGTTTATAAATTGAGATAAAAAAGGTCGTGAAACTGCCACAGTGTGTTACCTAAGCTCATTATATAATATGCGAAATATCTAAATATAGTTTTCATTTTAAGTTCTGTAGGCGCGCTGTTATTGTTTTCATACGTTTTTTTACATTATGAATAATATATCTTACTTGCTCTGGATTTATATTGTATATTATATATTGTAGGACACATTACACACAGCGCCATCTGACCCCAAACTAAGCAGAGCTTGTGTGATGTAAGTCAGATAACTGATAGCATACATAAAAACTTTTTTTTTTGTAAATACATATTTATAATACATACAGAACACCCAGACACAGAACAAACATTTTGTTTATACTATAAAATGTTTGTCCTTGGCGGGAATCGAACCCACGCCCTGCAGCTCAGGCAGACACACTCCCAATGAGCCAACAGGGCTGTAGGCTGGAGTATGTGTTATCCGATAAGTACACTTATCGGATAACACATACTCCAACAAAGAATTTCACATTCTCGACATACGAATACAAATCATCATCATCAACAGCCATAGGACGTTCACTGTTGGACATAGGCCTCCTCTTGGGGGGGTTTTGCTAATACTCGCCACGCTTGGCAGGCGAGTTGGCGAGCGCAGTTAGGTGTGATTGTTCAAGGAAGACGCTGCTGCCCTTCTTTCGGATTACATCCCTTAGCCGACTCTTACGGTAACTACGGGTAGAGGGTGGGGTACTATTCTTATGCCGGCACCACCACGGCGAATACAAATACAAACATATCTATATCTTTAAGCGAGCAATTCTTGTATATATATATATTCTGAATCTCGGAAACGGCTCCAAAGATTTTCATGAAATTTAGTATGCAGGGGGTTTCAAGGGAGATAAATCGATCTAGCTAGGTTTCATTTTCAGAAAACGTCGTTTTATCCATGTTTTCAGCCGAGCAATGCTCGGTCAACCAGGTACTAAATAATAAAATGTAAAAAAATATTGTTATATATATATAAAAATATATAATATACATATATGTTAAAATGTAAATGTAAAATGGTATAAACAATATGTTTGTTCTGTGTCTGGGTGTTCTGTATGTATTATAAGTATGTACATACAAAAAAAAAGTATTTATGTATGCTATCAGTTATCTGACTTCCATCACACAAGCTCTGCTTACTTTGGGGTCAGATGGCGCTGTGTGTAAGATGTAAAAAACTTTTTTTTATTTATTGATTTTATTGATTGACGCCAAAGTTAGACGTAATTTTTCCATTCATATAACATTAAAAATATCAAAATGATAACATATATTATGTCAATATAATAATGTCAAAAATGAAAAACCGAAGCATTTAGAACATAAATAATAATTAATATATTTTTAAAGTTCTCAAATTATTGTGTAGAGTAATATTATGATAAATTATTATCTACTGAGTTACACAAAGAACGTATAATAAAAATAAATAAGTATTAAAAAAAGGTTTAGTTTTCTGATTTTCTCCCAACATCATAAAGAAAATTGTAGGCGCAGAGGCGTCGAACGAATAAAAAAAATGTTATCATGGTCGTTATAAAGTCGTCAATAAGAAATCACATTCGCACTTCAAAGGACGAAGCAAACTTACAACTGAATTTTATCGTAGGGAAGAAGTTACAAGCGTAAAGAACTCTGAGAATTTTCTTATTCTGTTACATTACTCGTAAGTGTTCATATATTCAAGGACAGCTTGAATTGTAAATCAGTAAAAAACTAACCAAGATGGAAAACAGCGACTTAAAACAATTGAAAACAATACTCATTTATAGGAGAATATACATACATTGAGGTAAAAATACGTAGAACATAGAATAGAATTATATTTATAGATGAAGTTATGTCGCTTTAACGCTTGTGCTCTAGCCCAGCATCGTCTAAGGAGGTATAATAAAAACTTTTTCGTATAAATAAATAATTCAAGAGCACTGCGTTTGCGGGTGAAAGTCGTACGGCGGTTTTGGATTAAATTTAATTTTACTTTTATGCGTAGCGGCCAAGAGTCAGTTTAAATTATTCAGTACCTTCTTCAACGTTGAATGCAAAGATCTTAAAAATAAGGATATGAGTACATGTTAATATATAATTGTATCATCATCATCACCATAATCACCTCAGCCGTAGGACGTCCAATGCTGAACATAGGCCTTCCCCATTGCCTTCCATAAAGACCGGTTGGAAGCGGCTCGCATCCGTTCCTGCGGTCTTTATTAAGTTGTCTGTTCACCTTGTGGGTGGACGTCCTACGCTGCCCTTGCCGGTCCGTGGTCTCCACTCCAGAATTTTGCGCTTGTCTCCATGAAGAAGGCCACTGGATGAGGTCAAAACTATAAGTATCCGATATAATTAAACGTGAGTTTAATAAGTAAAACTAAAAGCATAAGTAAAACTAAAAGTAATGATACCAACCTGATGGTAAAAGATAAAGCATGTCCATGACCATTGCAGCGATACACAGAACCTTGAGTAACAAAACAAAGTCCAGGGCATTGCTGCTTTGGCGCTCATTACTTTGACACTTTTGATTGCATTGTTGGTCTCAATAGCCCTGTAATTTTGCTAGCTGCAGTACCCTTCAAACTGGAACACAGTAATATCTACTATTGCTTGGCTGCAGAATAACTGGTACTGCGGCGATATCCATCTAGACAAGCTTCTACTAAGGAGATCAAGTATACGAAGACTGTTCACAAATCCCCGAGGCACTTAATACATAGTGAAGAGATATCATGCGCACTTAGGGGCACTTAATACATAGTGGGTTTACAATTAGGATTAAATAAATAAAACTCCATTTGCCCTGTCCTTATCAATACAACTTTAATAATGTCAATGGTCGGTTGTCTTAGTAAGTTGTGTAGTTACGACAAAATGATGGTAGTGGTTTTCATAATGTTTTAGGATACAACGGTTTTACACAGAATTATTAACAGTTGGTCGTTCTTAGTATTTAGGGTACAGATGATAATAACTAGGTGCCTTCAAGTCGCGAGTGAATCAGTTTTGCAAAGCACACAACAGTAACATAAAATTATTTTCCCGTTTTGCCTTTTCCCGTATGGATAGGCTATTAATTGTTATTGCCATTCACCATCGTCATAATTGGTATGTAAAGAAAAAAAATACGATACTGATTTCAAAATCATTTCGAAAATATTACAATCCTGTACCTACATTATTTTTATGTTTAAAACTCTTTAAACTATGAGATTTACAGTTTATTTTAATATTATATATAAAACTAGCTGTGCCCCGCGGTTTCACCCGCGCTAGATGCCTACGTCATAGTAGCTTTATGCATGCAAAGTCTCAGCCCGATCGGTTTAAAATTGACAAAGTTTCATACAAACTTTCATCCCCTATTTTATCCCCTTGGGGGTAGAATTAATCAAAATCCTTTCTTAGCGGATGCCTACGTCATAACATCTACCTGCATGCCAAATTTTTGCCCGATCCGTCCAGTGGTTTGGGCTGTCTGTTGATAGATCACTATGTCAGTCAGTCAGTCAGTCAGTCAGTCGGTCACCTTTGAGTTATATATATTTAATAATAGATAAACTGTATAGACTATTTTAGTGCCTGCTCAGCTATGTATAATTTTTATTTTACATGGCAGGGCATACATATTCGCCTACTTTATGACGCCATCGCTATAAAAAGTTTGAAAACGCAATAAAAATCAACTACTGCATAGAATGCCAAAATATTCAAATACATTTCATAAAATAAAGTTTATTATCAGTCAAAAATATTAAAAAAAGCTTTACATACTGAATTAGTAATTTTTAAATATATTGGCATCCGGATCAGCCCTGTTTTTATTTGTCCAACTGCTGGGCGTGGGCCTATTTTCACTGTTAGAAGGATAAGGCAGTAGTATATTACGCAGGCCAAGTGCGGGTTAACTTCACACATCCCGAAAATTTTATTTTAAGAACTCTAGGATAATGTAAGTTTTCTTACAATATTTACCCACACCGTTTGAAGTCAGCGACAGTATACACGTAACTTAGATAAGACATATATGAGGGCCGTGGCATTCAAACCCAGGACCTCCAGTTTAGTAGCCAGACGGTCACCCAACTAGGATACCGAAACTTCAAAATATATCAGCATGTAATCCAAATTACTACACTCTATAATAAAGTCGCATTTTTATATTAATAAGTTTAATAACCCGGCTTAGTGATTTGCGTCATCAGACACGTTAGACGCGTGCGAGCAATGACATTTACCAAAATAGAGGCAAATTATTTATAATGGAAGTAAGTAATTGTGACTACCCAGCGGGACGTAATAGGGATCGTTACGGCTGCGCTACCGAGTGGAGTATCCTCAAGAGGAAAATTGAAACGGCAGCTTGTAGCCGAGAAACTCCTGCCACTGATCGACTACTGCCTCTCCAACCGGTTTTCTTTGACGTGAGAACAATTTTTTTTTCCGGGAGGTAGTTTTATACAGATGGTTATTAGTTTATATAAACAGTCTTTCTCGGCGTAACATTAGATAGTAAAATACAATGGGGTCCTCATATAGAAAAGTTAGCTAGTAAATTGAGTTCCGCTGCCTTCGCGATTAGAAAAATTAGACAAATAACAGATGTGGCTACAGCCAGGTTGGTTTACTTTGCTTATTTCCATAGTTTAATGTCCTACAGTCTACTGCTGTGGGGCTCAGCTGCAGACTTTGAAACTATTTTTATTCTGCAAAAAAGTGCAATTCGCGCAATCTATTGTTTGGGTCCTCGCGAATCACTACGAAATCGATTTAAAGATTTTAAGATATTAACGTTACCGTCACAGTACATTTATGAAAACATTATGTTTGTCCGGAAAAATTTAAATTCATGTGAAATCAATAGTAGTCGCCATAACTTAAATACAAGAAATAAAGATAAAATTGTGACACCTAGATTCAGGTTATCTAAAGCTAATAAGTCTTTTCTCGGGAATTGCGTTAGATTCTATAATAAAATCCCACTCGAGGTAACTAAAATGTCCTATAATAAATTCAAAGATTTTATAAAGCAGAGGTTAATTGACAAAGCCTACTATAAGGTGGCTCATTACGTGGAAGACAGGAATATATGGTTGTTGTAGCTTCTCTCTGCACTTGCATCCCCCTGGCTAAGTGACAATTGTAGTAAGCATAATGTATGTATTAATATTTATTACTGTAAATTGTAACCTAATATGAAAAGAAAGATCCACAAAAAAAATGCCTTGCTGAGTTTCTTGCCGGAGTCTTCTCAGTTGAAGTGTAATTACGAGCCGGTGGTAGATTCAAACATGTAACTTAACGTTCATAAGTGCCTTACCAGGGCCTAAACTGAATAAATGACTTTTGATTTTTTGATTTAAACACGGCGAAAAAAACACTAAGTTATTAAATATAATGACATATAAGTTACAATTGCCGTGGTGGTTCCGGCGTAAGAATAGTACCCCACCCTCTCTACCCGTGGTTGCCGTAAGAGTTGGCTAAGGGATCTTCCTTGAACAATCACACCTAACTGCGGCGAGTATTGGCAAAACCCCCCCAGGAGGAGGCCTATGTCTAGCAGTGGACGTCCTATGGCTGATGATGTGATGATGATGATGATGATAAGTTACAAGATCGATTACCGTAATTATAATTATGTAGGTACATGATTGGATCAATGTGATTTTGATACTTCACGTATCGCGAATATATGACGTTAGTTTTGATATGACGGATAAGGTCAAAATAACGGCAAAATATTTAAAGCTAATTGTATCGTGCTTGCTTTCAAAAGAAATACCTCAAATGTATTCCAAATATGCTTACATTTTTATCTAAATAAAAGCATGTATAGTCAATTTACCGCAACAAAATACATACAAACTAAATAACTGGTTTGTATATAGAGCGAATGAAAATCTAAAGACATTCCAAATTATAATCCACTCCACTGCCAGTTGGAGTGCTTAATCGGGTTTCAACTTTCCAATCTAAAAATCCAATCTTTGTTATGCATAACTTTGCGTTGCACCATACTCTGTCAAATGGTAAGACATGACAGGATTTCGATAGGTACCGTGTTTGGATTAATTTATTTGGTGGGTAATTAATTTTATTGATACACAAAAAGAAAATACAAGTTGACTTATCTGTTTTTAAAGTGAAATTGTGGGCTATAGAAATTTTCACACACTTACTCTGCAACGAACCATAAGTAAAGGACAAAAACTTTTTGAGCAAATTTATTATTCTTAATTAAATTTAAATGTATAACTTATATATTTTTGTAATCCTCTTTTAATTGTCTTTATTGAAATACCCTAATTGATGGGTTTGGTTTTTTATTTTTACTAACGTGTTACTATTTTGCGCCAAAAATCCACCATCTTAATTTTTCTTTAAAAACCACCCTCTAAAGACACTTGGGTTATTGACGAATCAAACGATAACTAATTGTCATGATCCATTCGGAATTTGGACGATACGAGGTAATAAAGAAATTTACATACATACAAGATATGCGCGAAAAACATAACCCGTCTTTGGCAGTTGGGTAAAAAGAATGGCAATAGTAGATTTTGTAGCTCAAATTTTCCTAGTATAAAAAAGACAACAATCGAGGCGGTATTTTATGCTTCTTTTGCACTTCAAAAAACAACATTTTAATAAAAACACAAGTTTCGTGAAAGACCTTTGTTACAACAAGGCGACATCCACTGCGTGTAATGGAGTAATTGAGGAGACTAGAGTACTAAAGAGTAAAAGTTGAGAAAAGGCGACGCGGCGGCGCCGGCCCGGATATCGGCCCCCTCTACCCGCGGCTCTTCCTCCCCGCTCTTGCACCGGATGTGGACGGTTGACAAGAAAATAATCTAAGAAAATAGAATAAATTAAATTTATAACAAGCTAAAAAACTTTAACCAAGCGGCAAAAGTGAATAGAATAAAAAAAAAACGTCATCCGGAGCATAATAACAAATAGATTGAAACCTAATTTACCAAAACCGGATTCGTAGTGTCGGGGTTACGGTGGAACAAACGTAAATACAAATATACAGTCGAAAACATAATCCTGTCTTAAGGCTTTGCCGTAGTCGGGTAAGATTTTAGTGCAAATAACAATATTTTATTGATAACATCAAAGTTACAGGTAACTTTTTTGCTGTACTGCAACTCTCGCCGGTTACCGGTTCTTTGAGAAATGCAACCAGCTTACTGCCATTTCAACTAATTCTTTGACTTTTGTTCTTTGTTGGTTGATGTTGGTTGGTGTTTTGTCCCGTAAATAAATTTCGATCTGTGAATAGCTCATTGTGTGACCTTGAACTTGTGGTGAAGATTAAAATAACTGAATTTGACAGTAAAAAAATTTTTTAATGTCATTTTTTGTGACATCATATTTTTTTGTTAATTAATTAATCTGCCAACCGTACCAGTACAGAACTCATTCAAAAGATCCTCCGATGAACTCACAAAAAGTTATTCGAAGGAAGCTGGCCAGCCATTTATTTTTATACGCAACTATTGTTTAGTAGTCTCTCATTTTGCACAGTAAAGTAGGAGAGTTACCACCGTCTCTTATAAAAATATTTTAGTCGCGAATTTTTATGCTTTTTGTTTTCTAGATATGCGATTGCATCCATGATCAATCTTTTATAATTAGATTCTGATGGTAAGATAGAACGCCTGTCTATGAATTATATACAGAACAATATCTAAAACTGTAACAAAACAAAGTCCAAGCTTTTGATGTTTCAGCGCTTATTATTTTAAAATTGTTGATACATTATTGGCCTTTAAATATTTCCGAAATTTAAAATAAATTCATTTTAAGATTTTTTTGTTTGAAAATAATTTAATTTTAAGAAGCCTAGTTTTAGTTTGGAAAAAGGTAAAACAAATGAAAAAGACTCGAAAGGTATAGAGACAAAATAATGTTTAACTTGGTGGTAGATCTCTTTAGCATGAGATATTCTACGTAGGCACCACACGGTACTAGATATACTGCCGCTAAGTAGTAGTGTGTAAACATTACTGTGATCCGGTTCGAAGGGCACATCATCTAGCTAAATTACAAGACTGTTGAGATTAACCATTGAAAGTCTCAAAGTATTAAGCGCCAAAGCAACAATGCCCTGGACTTCCTTTTACTACTCAAAGTTTTGTGTATCGCTGAAATGGTCATGGACAGGGAGAACTTACCATCAGGACAGCGTCTCATTCGTCTCATTGCTTTGCCATAAATAGTACATTCTAGCTACCCTAAAAATAGTTTCAAACCCGTCAGACTCACGCTAAAGATTTCAACCTGCACAAAACACATTTATTTTGGAACATGATTGTTCGCTTTTGACCTAAATTGTTGTGATAAGTATCTCTAAGCGATCAAATATCACTGCCATGACAACGCCTTGGAGGTTTAAGCGTGGGGTGAAAGAGTGTTGTCGGGTACGCAAAACCTTTGACATTAAATTATGAAAAGGGATTCTTTATAAAAATGAATTATACAGAGGATTCTAGGGTGAGTAATAATAGTGAAGAATGATGATGTATCTATTAATGAGAACAACTTTTACTATGAATTAACCCTAAAAGTGCAAAATAAAGTACTTAGTTCTATGGAAATTACACACAGCACCATCTGACCCCAAACTAAGCAGAGCTTGTATGATGGAAGTCAGATACCTGGTAGAATACATAAATACTTTTTTTGTTGTAAATACATACAGAACACCCAGACATAGAACAAACATTTGTTTATACCATAAAATGTATGTCCTTGGCGGGAATCGAACCCACGCCCTACAGCTCAGACAAACATACTCCCAATGAGCCAACAGGGCTGTCATTTCATGGTCTACTGATAGTATCAGAACCTTTTAGTATCACCATACTTCTCCGAAACACTGTAAGCTTATGCAATAGCAGTAGGCCCCTATTTTTACATCAGATGCCATTATCGTCATCGGAATTGTTATTTATTGCTGAGGTCTGTTTGTTTGTGAAGAATTTCGACCTTGAGATAGATTTATTTGGCAAGTTTCGTATGAAACTTGGGTCTCTTGTTTTACTTTTCTTACTTATGTTTTCCCAAGCATTTTAGGTTTAAGAAACTACGTCCACAAGAAGGCAAAGGGTTCGGCTTAGAAACATTGTCTAAAGTTAGTCTATGCCTAACTCACGCGAGATTTTTCACGTTGGCGAGAAATTCGCTGAGCATTTTAAGCATCGGTTGACTTTAAGCAACTTTTATAAGCAAGACTCGTGGTAGTTTCTATGTAATGAAGGCGACTTTTTAATGTAAAATTCGCTCGATGTTAAGAAGTACCGCATCTCCACGACCATTATGGCTATTCAAAGAACGTTGAGTAGCAAAACAAAATATAGGACAAGTATTTGCTGTATACGCTCATTACTTTGATACAGTTATCAAAACATATCTGTTTCTTGCGACTGCGAAAGCATCTTATGTCTTAATTTAATTACTTGTTATCATAAAATTAAACTCAACGACGGAAAATGTTGGGAAGAAAATATAAATAAATTCCGTTCTACATTTTCACGCATCCAAAATATTTTTTCAATTCAGCACATGACTCAAGCACCATTCACACTAAGCCAAGCATGCAGTATAGTGCAAATTTTAAATTTATCTGATTTAATATTCTCGTTTTTAGGAGCCGTCTGAGTGCTATGCGTGTGCTTTGGCCGCATTCACATAGAAACGTAATGTTTCGTTGCCTTTCTGCCCCACAGCATGTTTCAATTATACGATTCTCCAATTATTCCATAACTCATCATTATTGGATTCATTTTCTCACCTATATGCTGATCCGGATAAAATTTCACTGATGATTGTGTCTCATCTTGTTGTGTCAGTTCAGTCCATAGTCTACCATGTAGTGCACTCTAGTATAATTTCTCGCATCTTTGAGAACATTAAAAACTTTTCGAGGCGTTTGGTTACCAACCAATTTAACTCACCAGACTTTCACTATAATCAGTGACATTTTATCAACTTCTCACAAACATTATTTAATGTGGTCCGTTTTGAAGATTATTGCAACTAGCAAAATTATAGGTCTGTCGAGACTAACAATCGAAAATCTCAAAGTAGTAAGCGTTAAAATAGCCATGCCCTGGGCTTTGTTTTGCTACTCAAAGTTATGTGTGTTGCTGCAATGGTCATGAACACGCGTTATCTTTTATATCATCAAAAGTGCGACTTGTCCGTCTTATTACATTTATATAAAAAATTACTGATGTCATGCGTTATCAATACTCTGAAGTGTGTTACAACTTACGAGTTTTAATGTGGAGTATCTACGTGGATAATCATAATAACTGTCAGCGTCTATATTTAAAATAACCATTTAAACGAAGATCACACATGGGGTGCAACGAGTGCTAATTAAAAAATTAAACAAGCTTAATTAAAAACACGAAAGTGCACTAACACATTTTTAAAAATGAATAAGCAGTTATACTCAGGATTATATAAGAATTCTAACGATACCCCAATCTGATCAAGCATTTAAAAGTTAAAATAAAGTAATGAACATATACATGAACCCTGAAATAATACATTGACTGTCCTGTTGGCTCATTTGGTGAATGTCTGCTTCAAGAGCTGAAGGGTGTGGGTTTGATTCCTACCCAGGGCTGACATTTGTTTAAGGAATATAGACGTTTGTTCTGTATCTGTATGTATTATAAAAAAGTATATACGTATTCTATCAGTTATCTTGTTTCCATAGTACAAGCTTTGCTTAGTTTGGGGCTAGATGGCGCTGTGTGAAATGTTGAGCAATATTTATTATTATTATTTTTATGGGCAGTCGTGTAATACGATGGCAATAGTTCATTAACTAGAGAAGTAAAGAGAAAATGTGTACTTTTTGCTTGTGCTTTCATTAATTGGTTATTATTCATTATACAGTTCGGTGTTACATGCGGCCGCTTTATAAAGCGTAGCTCACATAATTGGCTTCATACTGCCTTAGAGCTCAAACCCCGCAATTAGTAGCACACAATACGGCAAGTACAGTCAGCTGTACGCCTCAAGATATACCTATTCATATCACACACAAAAACCTGTCGAGGAAGTAGGTAGGAGGCAAATTTATAGTTAAACCTGGACTAATACAATACCTGTTAAAATAATTATCAAAACAAACGATATTGTGAAATCTCTCCAAAAAAATCCCCAAGTAATGGAATGTATGTCTATGTTGAAGTTATTTTAACCCTATATTTCCTAGTTAATGACACCCCTCTTTTTTTCTTTGTGAAGTTTCCTTCTTTTTTCATATTTGGTTTTGAGAAATACCAATCAAGCAATCAAGCAATCAATCAATAAATCAATAAATCAATAAATCAATCAATCTGCTTGCTGCTAGAGTACAGCAAGAGGAAGCCATTCGCGTGTTTTCTTCTTTGACTCCTTGGAAAATACCGCCGAATACGGCTAAAGCTATAGTTGGATTGTTGGACTTAATAAAACGTGAATGAGTATGCCAAAATCACGTCAATTTCATTGGTTAAGAGTATTTTCATTGGTATTGTCAATTTTATTTGTATTTTACCGCATTACATAATTTTTATTCATGTATGCAGATTTGAAGCCAGACGGTCTCCCAACTAAACTGCCGAAACTTCTCATTTTTATTTAAAGACATATGTCTAATAAAAAAAGTTTAAAGAATATTATTGGTGCTAATGTTCTAGTGTATAAATCGCCTAAAACACATAGACACAGAACATAATATGTAGATCAAAACACCTGTATGTATATGTATTATATCTATGTATATGTATTTTTTGTAGCGATGATGGTTCAGTCGTTAGCGCGGTAGGTTCGCATGCCGAAGGGCGTGGGTTCAAACCCCAACAATGAGCTTGTGCTGCCGGTGAAGGAAAACATAGTGAGGAAACCATAGCGTGGTGGTAGGGTACTTTCTTGTACTCGGCTGGCTAGCTACCACCCTCAAGTTGAAAATCTACCGCCAAGCATCTAACGATGTGATCCAGCAGCCTCACTTGAGAGCCAGTTCCATTCCAGGCTAGGTGTGCTTTACCATCTTCGACCACACCGTCACTTAACATCAGGTGAGCTGTGGTCACACACCTAGCATGTCAGCCATAAAAAAAAACTAGCTAGTCAAGCAAGAACACCATAAGTAGCTTATCAATCTAATTCTGAATATTCTGGTTAATGTTTTTGACCGCATTTACTGGAATTAAAATTAGCCATATATGAGGGCCAAGATCAGTGTAGGGTTTGAGCTGTCTACATTCCTTTTGTCTAAACCAGTCAAGCCATCACAGTGCGAAGAAGTAACAAGCATACATTACAAACAGACAAATATTCGCATCTATAATATAAATGTGATCTAACCAAATTATATTACGCCTTTTTTGATACGAGTGTTGATTGAAATACGCCTGACTGTACCTTATTCACGTCCCGACCGCTTTTACACTTCCCACACAAACATGGCCAAGTCTGAAAGAAAACTCGACAACTTCTTGAGGGCATTCGTCGGAAAGGCAGTTACGGTACGGTCTTAATAAGCCCTTTTGATACTCACGACAAATATGTTCACGGAACGCGTCTACCGCCACATAATGTTGATACGAAACCGCATGAAACTTTTATGAGATTGGTTAATGAGAGTTTTATAAACTTTGTTGATAATTTTGAACGAGTTTTAGATAGGAACGAGTCTTTTTTTACATGTTTATGTATTGTTTTGCCGTGGTGGTGCCGGCGTATGAATTGTTCCACACCCTCTCTACCCGTGGTAAGAGTCGGCTAAGGGATGTAATCCGCCCCCACACCGAAGGAGAAGGCCTATTTCCAGTAGTGGACGTCCTATGGCTGATGATGATGATGATGATGATGATGATGATGATGATGATGTATTGTAACTCAAAATACACGATCACATATCATCAAAATCATTGCTTATGCAGCCTGGACATTATAATAAAAAAAAGAAATAAAATTGATTTATTTCAGGCAACAAGACCTTGCTGATTAACTGATTGAATACTTTTTTTTGGAAATACGTACTTATATTATATACAGAACATACAGGCACACTAATAAATATCAAAATTATATTGACATTCTTTAAATCAATTTCACAATAATGCTTTTTCTCATTCTGCCAATCTATGGACACATAATGCGTAGGTAGCTATCGATAAAATGAAACGTTGATACAATATCCGGTTTTTACAAACAATCTCAACTTCCTAGGCCGGGCCATAAGCGAGGTACTTTAGTCGACGCCTTTTTTTTATGGCTGACGTGTTAGGTGTTTGACCACAGCTCACTTGATGTTAAGTGACGGTGTGGTCGAAGATGGTAAACACAACTAGCCTGGAATGGAACTGGCTCTCAAGTGAGGCTGCCCAAACACATCGTTAGATTCTTGGCGGTAGATTTTCAACTTGAGGGTGGTAGCTAGCCAGCCGAGTACTAGAAAGTACCCTACCATCACGCTATGGTTTCATCTCGATGTTTTCCTTCACCGGCAGCTCATGCTCATTGTTGGGGTTTGAACCCACGCCCTTCGGCATGCGAACCGACCGCGCTAACCACTGAGCTATCATCGCTACAACCTGTACAAACTGTACTGTACGTCTGTAATCGACGCGATTTAAGTCTGCGAATCATTTTAAGTAGGTATGTATTTACGCAGAATTGCTCGCATATAGACTATATCAAGCTGATGTTTGGCGTAGGTTGATATAGACAGCATCAGTCAATAGGTTTTATTGTCGCTGCTATTATCGCACTACGATGCCACTGACCGCTGAACGGCCAGTTGGCGGCGTCGAAACCACCTATTTATCATATTTATGATACTACCCAACTAGTTTTGTGCCAATAAACACACAATTCTATTATAAACTTCATTTTTGACTGAAGCGAAAGTTTCAAAGATACGCAATCACCGTTAGAATGCAATTAGGATGACTACGACTGTAATAAATTCAGATAAGAGCATTCAGACAGCGGAGTCTTAGCAATAGGTTCCCGTTTTACCCTTTGGGTACGGAACCTTAACAAGTTCGTTTTAGGAAAAGTAATTTAAACACTTCCCCATATTCTTAAATATATCTTTGCTACTAAAATTTCAACGCACTTCTTCAACTCAAAATCGTGTTTATTAAAAGATCCGTTTTCAAAACATGTACAGGCAAGTCGGAAATTTTCCAAGAACGCGTATCTGTATCTCAGATACTCGTATTCTTAATTTGGGAAGACAAGGGCTCTTCAACGCCTACATTGAGTTCTTTCACCTGATCCGAAGCGAACTTGTTTTCTTTTAATTAAATGGAAGGCTGAAGGCGAGAAATGTTTTGCTTTTCTTGTAAACTGAGATAAACAATTTCCTTTAAACGTTGACACTGCACTGAGTAGAGAGTACTCGAAATCATTTTTAACATTAATGTTCAACGGTGTGTGCCCGAAAAAAATTATTATAACTACTTTAATTACAAACACCAAGAAAGATTCAAATGGTTCCACTTAGAAAAAAAAACAAATAAACGTAAAATGAATGGTCAGGTGGAGTAATTAGTTACCTACATAAAGAAGAAAAATTTAAAAAGATCGAATTGAAAAAAAAACTTCTTTTTGAAGTTGAATAAAAAAAGATTTTTATTTATCCCAAATGGGTTTGCGTTGTTCTACAACTTGCCCGACATTAAGCAGGACGCGGTCTAAGATGGAGCACACTTAGTCTTACTTAGAAGAATTTTGTTTACTCGGGATTTGAAGACAACCAAAGTGTACTTCATGGGAAATACAGACTCTGGCAGAGAGTTCCACATCCTCGCTGTACGAATGACAAACGAAACCAAGTAAAGCCAAAAATATACCTACAGTTGTGTTTATTGTTTAAGTTTGTTTCGGATAAATAAAGTGTTAAGTAGGCCATTCATAATTAAAAACAAACAGTTTTAATTAAATATTTATTTTGAAACCAAAACGAATTAAAAGTACTAAATTTATAACTTCAGAATACCATGAGATGAACTCTCGCAAAGTAATGCTCAAAATATACCGCCAAGATTTATGGTCACGTAATGACGTTGAATTAATACGCCATTACATGATTATGTAATGAGGTCATAACGACTAATCAATATAATTATTACCATAAATGTTCCACAATTGAACTCCAAAAAATTCATTTTAGAGGAGCAACTTATTTCATTGTTTCCATAAACATTATCAATATCAATATTCGCATTGGATTGAATCCAGCGGTATCGCCATGTCGACACGAGCCGTTTGTCCCAAAAACGTGTTATTTGAACGATTTACGTAAAAATAATTCCGAGATTTAAATTGGTTTTCGTTTTTATGTGGACTGAATCAATTTTCGCGAGGTGCGGCGAGGCAACGTGCCGGACAGTCCGCGCCCGTTTTCGATAGAATTGAGAGTATAATGGCATCCGTTCCGTATAATGGCATTTTAATCATGGCGTAGGTAAATCAATATAGAACAAACTATTAAAAATAACGAACAAATATTTATGTTCATCACACACATGTTTGTCCTGGATGGGAATCGAACATACACCCCTCAGCTCTTGAAGCAGAGAGGAACTCAAAATGCGAAAGTCAGTCATACCTCTTAGATTATCCTTATAATTTAATAAGTAATTTCATAAGTTTTTTGTATGGGTGCCTCTTAAATATTTATTTTATTCTGTTTTTAGTATTTGTTGTTATAACGGCAACAGAAATATATCATCTGTGACAATGTCAACTGTCAAACTGTCACGGTTCATGAGATACAGCCCGGTGACAGACGGACAGGCGGACAGCGGAGTGTTAGTAATAGAGTCCCGTTCCTTTGGGTACGAAACCCTAAAAAAACTCACATAATAATTTGTCTTACGACTGTTACCCCGCGTGATATTGAGCGAAGAAGCGGTCTATTAAAATACACACTTGCCAAAAAATATATTATCTAGAGACTACCTACAACTTAAATGCTACTTATTTCATTAAAATAGATGGTACCTGTAAGGTTGCGTATGAATAATATCAGTGTACTATAGTACTGTTCTGTCTTCCTATGGGACAGCAATGACAGTTTCGCCAAGTCTCGGCTACAAAGCCTTAAGCATCGGCGTAAGGTCTCCTGTCTATCGGCTTTATCCCAGATACATTTAAAAAATTGTGCCTTGGAGTTGCACGATTTGGTTTCTCCTGCCCCTTTTTGTTACCGGATGACCATACAAATACGAACAAAGTGTCATCTGTACATGGTGGACATTGCCTATGTGCACACTAGGCTCGATTCGATTGCTTATTTACATTGAGAAAATGATAAACTCTGCCGGATTCTGTTTCCTAAAAATTACAATATGAATGTCTTTAAATCCAGAGGAGACAGGTTACTTCTAGTAAGCGTGCGTCATATGTCATATCGTTGCTGAATCAGCCAGAATGTGGTCAAACCTGAACCTATTAAGATTAAAAATATATAAACACATATAATTATGTATATTACAGATATTTCCTGCATCAGTAGTCAAACTTCCCCTAAAATTGTAGTCCCCGAGAGATTTGGCCGATTTTCTCAATCTATATTTTTTTTACGACCCGTCATAATTCCTCCCTTAGAAGGAAGTGGGATAATGGGCCTATCTTTATGTATTGATTGTACAAACTAGTAAGACATCGAAAATACTCGATTATTGATTGGTATTTTAAGACAGTACTTATTGAATATCGAGTAATTTTGAAAGTGGATACACGTTTTAAATTAATAGCAAGAATAATGACATAGTTGATAGGCAAGTGTTTGACCACAGCTCACTTGATGTTAAGTGACTGTGTGGTCGAAGATGGTACCCGTAAGATGTCAAAGGTAAAGCTTATCAATGAACTGCCTAACTTTATCTACCACGGCTGCATAGGTATCCTATTCTACTAATGAAATCCGTGCAATGTTAGCTAATGTCATACTAAGTATGATGTATATTATTGTAATTTTATCTTGTCATTTCAAGAAAGAAAGAAATTAAGTTTTATTTTGTAACACAAAACAAAAACAAACAGAGACAAATAAGAGAACGAACAGTTACGAAATAAGCGCTCACCTCAGAATAGTGCTGGTTATACTAAGTTGTATGAAAGCCTTTGTAGGTAAAGCAAAATAGAAATATAAAACTAAAAACGATTTCCAACAACAATACATAACAAAAATAATAATAAATAAAACAAAACAAAATGTATTATCCCAAAATATCCCTCAACAAATAAATATACAAAAACTACAAGATATTCATTCATTCCATTTTACGTTTCATGTGGGTACACTATTTTAATTATTATTTTTTATTATATAATTGATTGAATTTAAGAAAAACAGTATTCGTGTGCCTGCAATGGCAAATTTTCAAAAATACATTTTCACACTAACCATCTGTGCCTATAATAGCTAAAACTTTTGAATAAATAACTATTATGTACCTACTTATACGTAAGGTATAGCAACTGATTTCTGTTTGTAAACTCATTCTCTGTTTTAAGCAGTGCAAACGTCTTAGCTACAATTTGTTACGACCGCATAAAATATTAGCAATGCTAATAGGTGATTCCCCTCATATTTCAAGATAAGGAGATATCGTAAAATGCCTGTGGAACGCGGCGTATCGTGGTCCGCTGAGACTCTGCTTTCACCATCGAAAATATTATCGATAAAACGATTTAAAAAATGTCAATATTGTTTATAGGTACCTACTTACTTCGTTTACCGATTAACCAGATTTTTGAAATGTTCAATCACTGGGTACTTTGTTTCGTCAAATACATTCATCATCATCATCTCAGCCGTAGGTCGTCCACTGTTGGACATAGGCCTCCCCCATTGACATTCATAAAAACCGATTGGAAGTAGCTCGCATCAAGCGCGTTCCTGCGGTCTTTACAAGGTCGCCTGTCCACCTTGTGGGTGCCATGTGGACGTCCTACGCTACGCTTGCCGGTCCGTGGTCTCAACTCCAGAACTTTGCAGCCCCATTAGCCATCTGTTCTGCGTGCTTTATGCTCTGCCCACTGCCATTTGAACTTTCTAATTTACTGGGCTATGTCGGTAGTTTTAGTTCGTCTACGGATCTCATCATTTCTGATTCGATCTCATAGGGAATCTCCGAGCATAGCTATTAGCTCTCTCCATATAAGGCACATAGAGATCACGTATCAGCGCCATAAGTAATCACAGGTAACACACACTGGTTAAAGACTTTCGAGAAGCACTGAGCTAATTCGGACGAAAATTCATAAGCGTAAGTTAAAAAAAAAAATGGGACTGGCTCTGAAATGTGGTTGTGGGTGTACACCATTAGGTACCTACTTGGCGGCAGATTTTCAATTTGTAGGTAAATAACTAGTCTCCTGAGTATTATAATGTGCCACCATGATATGGTTTCCTCACGATGATTTTCTTAAAGCTAAAGCTAAAAGGATTAAGACTTACCCCCCGCGGCATACAGTCCGAACGCGCTAACCCACCATTGGTATAGAATTTGCAATACCCGGTCACGCTCGTCACTCCTTAACCAAACAAGGCAATCCATCAATTTTCAATCACATTCCGTCAAACGAGCCGAAAGAAATCAGAGTCAATATTTCTGGATGACGGACCCTGTATTAATCCTCTTTTAAATCAGTCCGGAGCGTAGGTAAATATTGAAGCCGGGTTGATGCGAATTCGACGGCGAAATTGTATTTTTGGTCGCGTTACTTCCGATTTCAGGGGGATTTCCTTGTCATGTATTTTGTATGGACACAGCATTGACGAATAGCATTTGTTTGGCAAGCTGCTTTTAGATAGATAGCTGTTTTCTTAGCCTGGTCCCATGTTTCATAGTTAAAAATACGGATGAAAAGTTAGTTAAAATGAACTTCTTGAGAAAAATTTAGGTACCTACTTACTTAGTAGTTTTTGCAAACTGCTAGGCAATGGAATATACTAATATGCAACACCAGAGATAATTGAAATCCTCCATTGGCATATGGTCGACAGGCTAGGTGCTCACCACAGCTCACCTGACGTTAAGTGACGACAAGCTTTCCTGGATTTGAATGCCATATCTTTGCCATTATGATATTCTATGCGACTTTACTGTAGGTAGGATGGATTTTGGCTTAAATTATCCGATACAAAAAACAAAATCTCAAATTTACTTAAAACGAAACGAAAGTTAATCGGACTGCACGCCCAACAAAGAGCTTGAGCTGCCGGTGAAGGAAATCTTAATTAGCTACCACCCTCAAGTTGAAAATGTGCGGTCAATCATCTAACCTTATTTACATTAAACTTTTTTTTTTTTTTTTTTTTAACATTACTCTCCACAGAACACTGGGGTCCGTGACCTTTGACAACTTTGAAAAACAATTTTTTTTTTTTTTTTTTTACAATATGGGAAGAGGAATATTAGTCAAATTAATCTTAATCTAGGGTTTAATCTAGGGATAAAATGTTAGATTGTGTGTAGGTATACCGCGAGCAGAACAGCGACCCGCAAGCAGCACCCGATCACGAGTATGACGCATGTGCCAGCCATCGCCCTCCTCAACCATATCTGAGGGAAGAGAGCGACCCGACACACGACGCCGCCGCAAGAAGGAGCCTTCGATGGTGAGCATGAATGCTCGAGGAATACACACAGTCCTCATTTTACATTTAATAATTACATTAACAAATATATATTAATTACAGATTAACAATTTACATTTGAATTTAAATCGCCTCCTCTCGGCCCAAGGCCCTCATCACCGCCACGTTTCGGTCTTTAATGGCCATCTGCAGGTTGTACTCTTTGATGGTCTTCGGCGACGCAGCCGACGCTCGACGCACAAACCCACTGATAGCATCGTCTTCAATATCGTCGGCGTAGTAGACGAAGGTCCCGGTGTGCCGTGATACTGCAACGACTGCGTGCGACACGCTCTCGTGCAGCTTCATCCTTGGCTTGGTCTTTATGGCGATTACCGACTCGTACGTTAGCCCCTGAGCTTCATGAATGGTAAGAGTGCGCGACCCCGTGCCTCCCCCATAACCTTGGCTGATGAGGGTTTCCTTTTCTTCCTGCGTGTGCACTAAGAAAAGAGTGTTGGGGAGGGTGCTGGGTATTTGCACTCCCTTGTACCGTTTTTGCTCAAGAGACTTAATACGGGGAGCTGAGGAATATATACCGGAGTATATTTCCCTCAGCGCATACGCAACATCCATTGGGTTCCTGTGTGTGCAAAGCAACTCCTGACTGATGTTTGTAACCAGGTTTGGGCGATGGTACCTCATTTCGAAGATGTTTTCTCTGTCGATATAAGGTAGCTGATTGACGTCTCCAATAAGGACAAGCTCGCTAGCACCAGACATTAAACTTTGCACACACACACTCACACACAGATTAATTAGGTATATTCCCAATTTTCCTAATATCTCTTTTTCCCAGATTAATTTATTATTTGTTTATGACGTGCATGTAGTGATGCTCTTGTTCGGCGGAGGGTATCGTTATGTCATAACACAGGTTCACTGGTTCATTCCTAGAATGCGTCTCTAGAAATGATATCTTTCGAACAACACTTTTGTTCGAAATCTTTCGAACTACTGTCAGACGATTTAAGCAACTGCCAAATAAATTTAATTACACTTCAACGGTGTGTTCCAGCAGCTTCTCTTGTAACTGCTATTCCAAGATAGGTATGCTGACCATCTTCGACCATACCGTCACTTAACATCAGATGAGCTGTGATCAAACACCTATCTCAGTCAACTATAAAAAGAAC
Organism: Biston stratarius; assembly: GCA_950106695.1. Classification (NCBI taxonomy): domain Eukaryota; kingdom Metazoa; phylum Arthropoda; class Insecta; order Lepidoptera; family Geometridae; genus Biston; species Biston stratarius. The sequence goes on from OX467116.1 coordinate 11,775,117, forward strand.
GCGAAAAAATCATGTTCCTGCATTTCATTATTTTTTAAAAGCATGTTTTACGAGAATTTGTTTTTGGAAATAATATAATAGTGGTTTATCATAAAGTGCCGAATTATACGCACGTGTGCATGCAAATTAAGTCACTAACAAGCTCAAGAGTTATGTATATTTTTAGTGTATTTCCGCTTTTAAGTCGTTTTGGTTAGAACAATGACAAGAATTTAATGTAATTCGTATATAATGGCCGTGAAAAAAGCGCTAAGCGTCCACGTCAACAAGTCCTCAGGATGCCTCGTGTAGGTACCTACAGGCGAAACACGTGTCAGTAACTGGTTGCTGATTAATTAGAAATTTTAATTTTATTTAAATTTTAGTATTAGATTTTAAGTGTATTTCTGATTTTAGTTTTAGATATAAGATTTATTTTGAATAAAATACTTAAAATTCTAATCAAGATACATTAGTATTTCGGATAAATATTAAAAATTTAATTTAAATCCTTGTCATTAATGTAACCAAAACGACTTAATCTTGTATATATGTATATATATTTCTGAATCTCGGAAACGGCTCCGACGATTTTCATGAAATTTAGTATGCAGTGGGTTTCGAGGGCGATAAATCGATCTAGCTAGGTTTCATTTTTAGAAAACATCGTTTTGTCCGTTTTTTAGGCAATGAAAAACTAAAAAAAACGAGCAAAGCTCGGTCATCCAGGTACTCTTAAGCTTAAAACGAACTTTCGCAAAGAAACGCCTAAATCAATCAAATCATCACTACATTGTACGTGCATGTACTGGGCTTGACCATGACTTACTTTGAGTAACAGACTACAAGTCATATTTTACTTGATTTTAACTAGAAATGATTAAAAATATGGATTATGTACTTGAATAATGGCACAGCACAAAGAGCCATGCCATAAATAAATTAATAATATTTTGACAGCACATTCAATAGTCTGTAGGCTCAGTCTGTAGGTCTACATGTAGGTGAATGGAATTTCGGCGGGAACACTGAAATAATCATGTCACCATTATTATATTATTTTTCGAAACTTGTACTTTAAAACATAAGTAAAAAAAACTTAAGTAAAAAAAAACATTGATGTTTCATTCATAAAGTGCCGAATTACAAACGCGAGTGTAATAAAAAATAAAGTAGATAATATAGGTACTCGTAATGCAGAGAAATATGTGTTTTCGTTTTAGGTAGTTCATCGAAGTAAAGTCGCCACTAATTTACATGACTGGACTCGACTACCTACTTTGTGTGACTTGGACTGTGTTAGACTTATTTAGCCCGACTTTTTTAGGATAGACCTAAAATATCGAAATGCTTGACATTGCCACAAACAATGACGCCAAAAACAAAGAACTACTTACTAGATATCTATATACAATTTGAATCCGCTGCTGACCCCTCCGGCTAGCTAATATGAATAGCTACCCGTTTACAAGCGAGGTGTGACAATAAAGTAGCTTTCAGCTCAATTAATCAAAGCCACCAAACCATCAACAACCGAGCACTTTCAGAAACCGACGCAGAAGCCAGGCCAACATAAACGTATATCTGTCGACATCATTAAAAACCTCATAAAGACATCGTATTAATATTTCGTCGTTCCCAGAACTCGTCGATAAATCATAATGAGTGCTTCTCTTATATATTTGTCAACGTTTATCCCGAGACTGCCTGAAGTATGGCCAGCTATTAGCGGGACTCCATCTTGGGCCATTCAGGGCAGCGTTCTTGGGCCTATTTGTCGTCGAAGTCGTTGATAAATGGAAGTGTCCCGACCACTGGAATTAACCAGTGGCATCGGGAAGGCGCCTTTGCAGCTAGGTACGTGGCGGCGAACAAATGTGCCAAAATATACGGGATGAAGTTTTGGGAGAGACCGCTGCAAACTTATGGCTGTAAAGACTGCTGAGAATTGGTCAAAACGAGCTTAAATTTCAAACTTTCTATGACAATAAACATTGAGAGGTCTCTTATTTTGTTTTTATCGCTAATCACTTAAAAATGAAACTCCCGTGAGTCTCAGAAGAAAGTACAAGTAATAACAAAAGTGGTAAAAAAATCAATTTGACGGTTTTGTTTTGTGGTTGACAGGCTAGATTATTGACCACAGCTCACCTGATGTTAAGTGACGGCCGAAGATGGTAAATCACACCTTCCCTGGAATGGAACTGGCTCTCAAGTGAGACTGCCGGAACACACAGTTAGATGCTTGGCGGCAGATTTTCAACTTAAGGGTGGTAGCTAGCCAGCCGAGTACTAGAACGTACCCTACCACCACGCTATGGTTTCCTCACGATATTTTCCTTCACTGACAGCTCAAGCTCATTGTTGGGGTTTGAACCCACGCCCTTCGGCATGCGAAACGACCGCGCTAAAGGTATAATAAAGTTGAGTTGCGAAAGTACCTTAATACTCTAGAATATTAATAGAGGGTTAGAATTATCTTCTAAGGTATAATAATAACCCAAATACTAATCTTAAGCAGTTTCTGTTATCAATATTTTATTTATGGTGTGAACAATAAAGAAAATCTCTTATCATATCTTAAAGTCTATACACATTTAAATAAAACAGTAAAGAAACGCCACGACACCTGCGTTTCTTTACATAAAACTTTTTCGTATTTTCCACACCTACATGGGAAAATAATATTCACCATCACGGTACCATAAACCACGCTATTATGCGCCTTACCACCTCCAACTTACCAGCTACTTTCCCTTACTCCTACAGAGCATTACACGTCGCCATTATGAATGGTTATTGATGCGTTTTTTTATCGATGTTATGTAGTGCTACTAACTTATCTGCAGATTCAATGGGGGGCTACTATCGTAGCTACTAAATAAAAAGCTAAAAAAGTTTTAGTACCTTATTTGGCCAACAGCATACTTAAGTTGGTCGGTTATGGCAGTACTTTATCTATTAGACTACGTATGTAGAGGCTTTTAACGTTGATTTGTTGTAATACATGGGTATTTACTGCGACCAAGAAGCGGAAAATACTTTATTGCTGTCTTGCTTTATTGCCTGTGACGTCGCCGTCGATGTGGTGTGTCAACACCAGAGATGTATGGCTCCTACCTTATTGAAGCTAAATATTTTCTTTTGAAATGAATCACCTATAATAGTCTACTATTTAGGTAGTCTATGATCTTTATTTGTGTACAAAAAAAAAGGTGCTTGTAACAATTTTCTTGTAATATTTGATTAAAATTAGCTTCTTTAATTTCTCGTAAGTGGAGTTAGTTTTTTTTTTTTTAATTTTGTGAAACATGTGTGTCGATAAAAAAATGTTTGCTTATACACATACACATCTAAAGAAATCTAACTTTACTTTCAATACGAAATTTTCTGTTTTCAGGAATTTGTACCATAGCAAAAAAAAGGTTCCTGTCTTGTCGTTTTATCCATTTATTTTTGGTCCGATAAAAAAACAACTATTTACATAATATCTATCATATATATTTATATAATATTTGCATTTATCTAAATTCAGTTATGATATTACAAAGTGATATAGACTTTTTAAGATTTCTTAATATTGTAAAAATCACATTACTTGTAAAATTAAATATTGAATAAAAACAATTGAAAACAAATTGAATCACATAATATTATAAAATAATAATATTCCCATACTTTAAAATAATTATCTTTAGAATTTATGTTAACACTTTTTTACACAAGCATACTATAGTATATCACAAAACATAAGCATTGGATTTGAAGAGAAATTGTTTAAAAATGGCTTTAAAGTATATATTTAAAAAAGGGTGATTACGATTCTATACAAAAATATATTGTACTTTGCTTTTAGTGGTAACCGTGTTTTTTTTTTATACTTCCTTCAAATCCCAGCCTAAAGTAGAGTTGCACCATATTTGGTTATATCAAATCTATCTTGAATTATTATATTATGTATAAATGAGGAAAGTACTGAGCAGGTTAGTGGGTTATGCCGGGACGATTTTTTAATTCACACATGAACATGCTATTGCTCAAAATATGGCTTTGAGGACAATGTTAAATATTTGAAAAAGCTATAAGTTGAACAGTTATTGAGTTCAACTGTGTTCCTTGGCAGGGCACATAGCACGCAGAACTGATGGCCGATGGGGCTGCAAAGTTCTGGAGTGGAGACCATGGACCGGCAAGCGCAGCGTAGGTGGACAGACGACCTAATAAAGACCGCAGGAACGCGCTGGATGCGAGTCGCTCCCGGTCTTTATGGTAATCAATGGGGGAGGCCTATGTCCAGCACTAGACGATGAAACATGATGTTGAAATTGTAGCTTTGTGACTGCCATTTAGATCTTGACAGGTCCTTTTAGTTTAATTGTTTTATTTAGGATAGAATTACCCTAGATACATGGTATGGATAGAGTATCGTATATTTTTTCTACCTTTATACATTTCAATGTAAATATACGAATTTTCTGGAAGATTTGATTGACCTAAGATGGTGCAACCCAGTGCAACGATCTCACACATTTATATGCTACAATAAGTGCTGTAACAAGAATCTTCAGTTTGTTGCCGGTTGTCGCCTTGGCCGATTCGAATATTGGATGATGACCCATCAGACTCCCACAGCCCTGGCGTCTCGATAATCTAAGAAGCACATACAGGTGGTGTGAGGGGAAAGCTCCCAAAAGTGATAACAAGTAATCATATAAGATGAAAATTTACAAACTACTATTAGTATAAATTCACTACTTTTTTTTTTAAACTACAATTGCCGAGAAATATGTTTTTAAACTTACACCGAACATTCAAAGAATTAAAAGTATTTTATTTGCAACTAGTTGGTAGAAGACGTGTTGCTGTTGCAAAAATAAATTTGTACTATACTTATAGCAATAAGTTAATCAAGTTTCATCACGATCGGATGTACGGTATGGCAGCTCACAAAAAACAAACAAATAATATTTGTTTGATTTTGTTAAAATAAAAACAAATTATTAGAAAATAGCAGATACAGAAGAAGTTGAGGAAACGCTAAAGGCAGTCGAAGAAAAAATGAAAAAAAAAGTTTTGTTGAGTTCCGTTTTTTCGTACTGTATAAGTAATCCCAACACTATCACTGGATTTTATGAGAGTTCCTTGAAAACACTCAAAAAAAGATAAACAGATAGATGGTGTAAAGCTGGAAATAAGGTATTGCTGACTACCTTTCTGGTACATGGTAAATTATTTTGTAAAGCCATTGGTAATAAAATAACAAATGGCTGTGAATTTGCATGCCTTACCTTTTGTGTAAGTTCTTCAAATGCCAAATTGATGCCTTCTTGTGTTTTTGCACTGCTCTCTATGAATAACATCCTGTGTTTCTGTGCAAACGCTTGCCCTTTTTCCCTTGGTACTGCTCTTGCCTACAGAGTAAAATAGTTTAGATATACTTTAAACTGGTTGTGTACTGTTTTCAGACTTAGAAACAGATTTTAAAATTATATCAGTGGCTTTTCCGTGAAGTAATACATTACATTATTATTTATCTACACGTTCCACTAGCACAAAATATGGCTCAATCTATTTGCAACAAATATAGATAAAATCTTCTTGCTAAATGTCCTTATTGGCATATGCTAGGGTTTGAGAAAATTATGTACTAACTCCAGTTTACTATCGGTCTGAAAAAAGTTCATTCCAGAGTTAATTTCTAACATATTTGCGAGGAGTTACCTTTGTTTGGACTTTACTAAACTTATCTAAGGCATGACCTGGCTTAGGACATACCAATAATAATATCTTCATTGGCTTGTGGATAACTCAGTAAAAATGACTAGTTGCACTTGATATTAGTATAAAATTAACATACATTCCTGTGAAGAATTACTTTTGACAACAATCTAGGACGGCAGGGACACAGTTTTAATTTCTAAGCATTGGTTGTGTTGTATTATACTATGGAAACTGACATGGTTTTACATGTTTTTATAATGTGAGCAATCCCGAAACAAAAATGGTGGTGTTGCGGTCATAAATACGGCATACTAACTTAGGAAGTACTATGTATTACTTTTCTTAAGTTTTATTATCATACTACTATTTTAAAGTTCTTTGGAACATATTGAACTCTCACTAGAACTGAAGTAAAAACAGAAAACATATGCTTGAGTTTCCGGTGACATAGGTATATGAATATGTCCATCTCTCTTATTTGTATGCAAAAACATAAAATTGATTCAAAAATTTAGCTCTAGCCTTTGTGTAATGTTACAGAAAACTCACCTGATCAATTTTGTTTCCAACAACTAAACAGACAATGTTTTTCTTGGTGGTGTATACTTGTAGCTCTTCTGCCCATTCTTTTAACTTGTCTAATGTCTTTGGATCTGACACGTCATACACTAATATAGCACCATGGGCATCTCTGTAACAAGCAAGCAATGTACAAACATTTTAAAGATATTTATTATTAGATTGCTCTAAGCTTTCCACTTGTTGCATTATTATTAAGCTGTTTCTGTTATTAATATTGTATTTCTGGTATGAACAATAAAGAGTTATCTTATTTTATCAAAATGATTTTTCAATTTTTTTCTTTTAATCTCTTCATAATAACCAATGTGATGACCAATTATACTGGCTATTAGGATCTTCTTTATTATATTTGTGTTGGTTCTTTACTTTGTTTAAACTTGTCCATTTCTATTCATTTTAAACATAATAAGTACTTTTACAAACTTTATTCTTATTCACATTTGAAATAGGCAATGCTTAAGAAATGAAAGAGCGGGATCTTCTGCCACAGGTATTTTAATACTTACTAGAAGGTCCCAACCTACTTTATGTTACAAAAAAATGGTTACAGAAAAAAACATTTTTCAATTTTTTTCAATGCTTAGACTCCAGCCAATTAGGTTTGGAACTAAAAACTGAACTAGGTATTATATACATATATAATTACAAATGTTTATACACTGCAGAGGTGTCTCTTATGGTATAGGAATAAAAATCCTTTTAGTTGTTACACTAGTCTACTCAGAAAGATATTATAGAAAAAATTATAAATTCAACATACAGATATAATTTAAATGCTTTTAAAACTGAACTAATTTATTGATAGCTCAATCTATTTATTCAGTCACATCTTAAAGGAATATGATCTGAAATCAAATCTAAAACCTTTTATTTTTAATTATTTAATAGGCTTGTGATAGACCAACTTGTTCAATGTTGGGCAATTTTTTTTTTTCTGTGTCATCTTGCGATTGTCTCTACAAGCCCTTAGCTGATTTGTTGTGTGGATTATTGTCAGGTAAGAACTGTTCCTCCTGTGAGGAAGCTGTCTTTTATTTTAATTCTGGCTTTGGCAAAAATTTGTAATAAATGATGGAATATGCTTACATAGAAGAAATCAATTTGTATACAAAATTGTATTTTATTATTATTTATGAACCGAAATAGTTACCTGTAAAAACTGGAAGTCAATGTCCTATACCGTTCCTGACCTGCTGTGTCCCAAATACCAAGTTTGACTTTGAGCCCATTGACTTCCATCTCCTTGTTATTGTAGTCAACACCAATAGTCGCAGGAAACTGTGGTTTGTAGTCTCCTTTCGTGAATGCTAGTATTATGCTGAAAATAGTTCTAGATTAGTCGCAATTCTAGTTTATGTGACTTTGCAGTTGTATGTAAGTACTTATTCCTGCATGCTGAATTAAAATTACTTAAATCATGATGTCAAGGTAACTAGCTAATTTAGTAGCAATGCCCTAAAATAACAGGTTTTGTCCATGTCTTTGAGAATAAACACATCACAATCATGTTTCACTGGATGGCTAATTACAATTAGTAGGTATGACTCAATGATAACGCACGGAAGTTAATTTCTACGCAGATAGAAACATTGAGTACCCACGGATTTGAAGATTGTTTTTAAACTAAATTATACAATATCATAAAGATTGACTTACCTAGATTTTCCAACGCCACTTTCTCCTATAACTAGGATCTTTAATTTTGCGACGTAATCCATTTTATGTAGCTAAATATGCAAAAATGTTTTCAATCCAAAAAAACTACGATGACTCGTCGTGGCGCAAATATGGATTAACTTTTATTGTTCTTTAATATAAGTCAGCACACCCTCGCAAAAGGAATTTTAGATACTAAAAAGCACTAATAAGCCTGGAAATCCTTATAATAAGAACGAAACTGATTTTTCTTCGTATCTAGTCCACAAAAAAACAATTGTTTTGATTCAAGAAATAAACTCTTGACAAAGACGTTCGTTGAGTTTGTGACATTGACATACACCAAAGACCTTCTATATTTTTGACATCGCACTTTATGTATTCTGCCAGTATCAAACAGCTCTTAATTTTTTATCTTGTTCTTGTCTTGATGAATTGAAGTAAAATAGATATTTGTCAAGTATTGTAAATGTCTTAATAGTGATAAGAGTATAGTAATGATTTAAAAGAAGCTTCTACAGTTTTGAAAACCAGTTACAGGAAAAGAACATTGCTATTTTAATTATTCGAAAAACACGAAATGGAAAGTAGAATGCAGCAAAAATATTTTTTTTATGTTCCTGCCCAAATTACAAACAAAATTATCATAAAGTGAGTTGCTTTTTCTTTTCAGTAATTTTTTCTATTCAGCCTTTGCTGATTATAGTGAATAATCTCCTTAATCAATAAACTGTAACAATATTCATTTCCAAACTAGGTATAATCATTTAAACAATAAACGTTCAAAATTCAAATAATAAATGATCACACTGATAATAATTCTAAAGTAGCTAGGTACTACACTCGAATGAACTACATAATTAAAAAAAACATTCATTTCATTCATTCAATTTTTCCGTATTATTAAAACACATTTACTGGCGCTCTATTTAAAAACTTTTTAAAGCAAGCTGACCAGCTTTCTTTACTTCATCGCTTTCTTTCCTAATTGCCTTGACCTATTGTCCGCTTTGAATGGAAAGTATCTTTCAATGAAAATACCAAGATAGGATCTAAATACATGCCCACGGCATCAATAGGGTTGCGTCAGCTTGAATATGTAGGTCTCGCTTTAGTCAATGCAGTGAGGGACAAAACGCTTCTTTATTTCATTAGAATGTATTCACGGGGCAGGCTATTGTGTTGGCCATTGAACCAAGTGCACCATGCAACCTCTTTTATAAACGTTTTAGCACGCTTTTTGCTATGCTAAGTATTGCATATTTTTAAACATACCTAGAGTTTTGGCGGGAACGCGGTGAGGGTCGTGTCGCCCCATTGTATTTTTTTCTAAAACTAGTGCTTTTTTGAGTTTTTATGCATAAAAATAGTGGTGTTTTATTTATAAAGTGCCGAAGTGACAGCCCTGTTGGCTCATTGGGAGGGAGTATGCCTGCCTGAGCTGTAGGGTGTGGGTTCGATTTCCGCCAAGGACAAATGTTTGTTTAGTATAAACAAATGTTTGTTCCGTGTCTGGGTGTTCTGTATGTATTTACAAAAAAAAAAAAAGTATTTATGTATTCTATCAGTTATCTGAGTTCCATCACACAAGCTCTGCTTAGTTTGGGGTCAGATGGCGCTGTGAGTAAAGAGTCATACAATATAAAAAAAAAAAAAAAAAAACTTACAAGCGCGAGTGTGGGAGAATAATATAATGTGGTTAAAGATGACTTCGTGCTGCTTCCAAAACTCCATCCAGAAGCTTATAGTAAAGTCACCACTACTTTACTAAGGCATGACTTGATTTGACTGGGACCGACTGGACTTGATCAAGACTAAACTTTGACTGGAACTATAGATGATAAAGAAGCTGAAAAATGAAGACTACTCACAAAATATAGAAACATTGAAACTGGCAGAATACACAGAGTGCGATGATAGATAGATAGATAGAAACTCTTTATTGTGCACACTGAAAAAGAAAAAGAGTACAGAAAACAAAATAATCTTATGAGCTAGTGCCACAAGTGGCGGCCTTATCGCTAAGAGCGATCTCGTCCAGGCAACCAATAATGGAAAAACTATATAAAAAAGAGCAGAATATGGGAGATGTTGATGTTGGCGATGCCAAGAAGAAAGAGAAAAAAAAAACATACCTAGCTTTTTTTTAAAACTAATAACTTTTAAGTTACAATAAGTAGTTTTATGCCTAATGGCAGATTAGATATCTGCCCATGAATATAAATATACCTACTAATGACACGTCTTATCTGGGTACAGCGTCGACACCACTTCACGGTAGGTACTTAAGTACCTAGATATTCCAAAAATCTAACTAAACGGTTCATTCCTTCATCATGAGAACCGTTAAATAATAGCATTTATTTTTGCATAAATAGATGTTTCCCCATAGCTACAATCTGGGTGCATTACAATTGCGAGTGAATCGTTTTCTTCTAGGCAATTACCAAACGCAACAATATCTTTGCCTTTGGTAATAAAAAAAGGCCTATTTTTCTTACATTAGATTAGTCACTAACGGTCCCATTTATCATAAGCTATTGATAGTACTTTGTTGTAAAAAAAAATTAAGGGTACATACCTAAATGAAAACCAGCGCCACTTGTCTATGACAATCGGCAAATGCTGAAATGGGCCCATTTGACATTGAGTACTTTTTTTTTTATACATGCACATACTTGGTCCTTGTTTAATTGGTCTTACTTGTGTGTCCCAGTTTGAATGGAAGACAAACAGGAAGCTGGCGCAGCGATCTACTAGAATGACACCAATTGAACGAACGAACGAATGGAACGGCTGGCGTGGCAGGTCTCCCAGGTAGAAGCTATTATTTTGATTGGTAAGGGTTCAGGGTAGCTATGGTTACACACGGGCGTCAGTTGCATCACAGTAGCCCAAACTTAGTTGTCATATAAATACCTATTTCATTGTTTAGTGTTTAGTTATTTACCTACCAACGATTACAAAATTTAAATTTCATTTTTTTTCCTTAAAATTTCTGTTTGTTAGAAAACTGTCGTGGCTTTCATCATCACTATCATTTCAGCCGTAGGATCGTAGTCGTCTACTGCTAGACATAGGCCTCTCCCATTGACTTCCATAAAGACCGGTTGGAAGCATTTCGCATCCAGCGCATTCCTGCGGTCTCTATGAGGTCGTCTGTCCACCTTGTGGGTGGACGTCGTACGCTGCGTCTGCCGAAACTCCGAGCATAGCCCTCTCCAAAGCTCGTAGTGCGACTTTGAGCTTATCAAGAAGACACTTAGTCAGAGACCACGTTTCAGCACCATAAGTCATCACCGACTATAGCATCGGCCACACCCGCCTTCTTCAAGGAGTGAAAACGGAGCACAACGCACGCGTTTCCTTGTTTTGTTTCGCGTGTTTACAGTCGGAGTATCCGACGCATTTCATTCAAACGTGTGTATCAACACAAAAGTAAAACAAAATAACATTTGTGATGTTACTTATTTTATTCAACTATACTATATATCGAAACATATAGGTTTAATATGGTATCGATATATTCCTCGTGGTGTCTTCGCGTAGATCCGTCAATGGAATCATGAAAAAAAAAAAAAAAAAAAAAAATTCAAATCATATAACTTTTAGGTACATTTTAATAGTCCGTGTGTTTCTCATTACAATAGGTAGGTACAGAATATTGATAGTATTATGGGAGTTTTGAAGTCGGAAGTTTCAACTTGAGGTTGAACTTCAGAATGCATAGGATTTGTCGGAATGATGGATATAATTTGCATGATGGTACTTCGGAGTTGGAGAATGTAATATCTAAGTACAAGTTGAAAGGTTGTAGGTATTCTATGATTTTTATGTATCAAGGTGCCGGTGAAGGAAAACATCATGAGGAAACCATAGCGTGGTGATAGGGTACTTTCTAGTACTCGGCTGGCTAGCTACTACCTTCAAGTCGAAAATCTGCTGCCAAGTATCTAATGGTGTGTTCTGGCAGCTTCACTTGAGAGCCAGTTCCATTTCAGGTTACGTATGTTTGCCATTTTCGACCACACCATTACTTAACCGTTATTAACACATTAACACCATTAGGTACTTAACATTGCTTTGCCGTGGTGGTGCCGGTGTAAGAATTGTACTCCACCCTCTCTAGCCGTGGTTGCCGTAAGAGTCGGCTAAGGGATGTAATCTGGAAGATGGGCAGCAGCGTCTTCCTTGAACAATGACACCTAACTGCGCTGGCCAACCCGCCTGCCAGGCGTGGCGAGTATTGGCAAAACCCCCCAGGAGGAGGCCTATGTCCAGCAGTAGACGTCCTATGGCTGATGATGTGTGTGTGATTACTAAACATCAGGAGCTGTGGTCAAACACCTAGTCTGTCGACCATAAAAAAAGACTTCGTTTAAGCTTACTAACTACGATGTGCGTAATGTGTTTGATCCCAACCTCAAAGCATTTGAGTAGACAGTAATAGGACTCATAGCAAGATTCTCAAACGTTTTAGGTCTAAGCTAGTGCACTCCATAGATAATTTAACTTAATTACACTTGCCTAGGCATTCTACCGCGCCAAGGTAATGTGTTTAGGTACCTACCTATATGCATGGTGGATGCTGTGAATTGCAAAGCACAATAAATAGCTGGTGCAGATCTATTTACTCGTTGTTGAGTAAGTATGTACTTAATCATTTCTTCTTTAATAATACCCCCGAGATTTGCATAAGCGCAATAAGTAAAGTTGCTGCAAATAATTTAAGAATATATTGGAGGTCATTTCACACAGTCTCAAATTAAGCAAGGCTGTGGAAACCAAATTTTCACGAAAGTTGAAAAGGAAGATCCACAAAAAAAATGCCTTGCTGAGTTTCTTGCCGGAGTCTTCTCAGTTGAAGTGCAATTACGAGCCGGTGGTAGATTCAAACATGTAACTTAACGTTCATAAGTGCCTTACCATGGCCTAAACTGAATAAATGACTTTTTGATTTTTGATTTAAAAAAAAACAGGATAATTTTATACTTCAATGCAAGTAGCTATTGTGGTGCGGTTTAACTCAGGTTTTTCAGAATACCGGGTAGTCTATTTTAATCCAGGTAAAATCTTTCTTCATTCAAGATTTGTTTGAAATCCAATAAGCTGTTATAGCGTACCTAAGCGTACTTAACGTAAGGAATATCTAACAAATATTAGTGAGATAAGATAAAAATTGAGTTTTAGACTGATCTAAAACTAAACATTTATTTTGAATAGATTTTATATTTTTGATTTTCATGTTAGTCTCATAATTTTCAGTAATTTTGTGATGACATTGTTGGCAGCATTACACAATGAGTTTTTTCGTAACTAATTGATTTACTTGTTTCAATAATTTGAATAGGCCAGCAATACCTAGGTGTGCTAATTTCTAGGCCATGAAGATTGATTTCGGAGAGTGTGCTTCAGAGCTACATGGTCTGATTCCTCCATGTCCATTTTTCTATCGGACAGCCAGAAGCTCAAAAAAGCGACATTGTTTCATGGTAAATGTTCCAAAAACTCGAACGAAACGATTTGATTCCACGTTCATTGTGTGGACTGCCAGTCAGTGGAATGCGCTGCCTGAGTGAGCGTTCCCCTATGGATATAATCTGAGTGTCTTCAAGTCGAGAGTGAATCGGTATCTTCTAGGCAAGCGTTCTCCATCTTAGACCGCATCATCACTTAACATCAGGTGAGATGGCGGTCAAATGTAAGTCTATCTATAATTTAAAAAAAAACATCTTTTGGTTCTGTCATTGTTTATACTTTCATCGATGATGTAAAGCCAAAGAATTCAAACAATCTTATACAAAGTAAGTCGCGGTCATATTGTGGTCATTCTAGTAAAATAGTGGCGACTTTACTATACAGAACGAACGGACTCGTTTCACCATATTTTATAGTGTGATTTTTAAATTTTATCAATGTGTATTTACGAAACGGTAATCACCCGCCTCGTAAATACACACGTTTTGAAGGCGACACGTTTAATAAAATACGACTAAGCGTTTTTAGTGACATTAATTTTCCTTTTAACTTCAACAGAATTTTATAACCATTTCACACAGAAACACTTAGCCGGTATACACATTAGGTACAGATAATATTTATACCTATCTATTTCAACTCGATTATAAGATCTATCTGTCAAAGGGTCGGTCAGAAGTTCTCTTCCGTCGATAAAATAACTTTGATTGCACACTCCCTGGCCGTAGAGTCGTAAATAGAGATGTATCTGATGGCGAATTGGCTATTGCCGGAGCCGGATAATCCGGGTCCGACTATTTAATCCGATTTAATGATAATTCACGTTTCATGTACCGGAGTAAGGCCCGGTGGCGACACGATGTACTTAACGAGAACCACGGTATAAGCACGACCGGAGAACGGTCAACTATAGATGACTTTATCCAGAAGTATACAATAAATATAAGCTGGTGAAATGATTATAATTATGTCTATATTGATTAAAACTAACCTGATGCCATACAATATTGTGAAAGCTATATTTATCTTGATTCTTTGCAGACAATTTAGGACATGCAAGTACTATATATTCTATGCAACTATTTTATATAATAGTCATTGACCGACAGCTACACAATAAGATCAATTTTGAAAACTTTCAACATGATATATACTTATTTGAAATATGCGGTCGTTTTCATCGCAGTCCATTAGAAACTATTTTAATATTTTTAAATACCCAATTTATACCTGTCAACTATAGCAATTAGTCTGTGCGTAATTTTCTCTTTTGATATACCTTGCAAAGATTATATCAAGAAACAAGAAAGAATTTCGCGGAATAGACTGGCTGTTTGATGAAAATCATGGTAATGACCTGTAATTTTGGTGTTATCAATAAAAGATTTGTATTCGTGTTTGTATTTGATGAGTATTATAAAAAAGTCTACAGTGTTGATGGCAGTGAGACAGGGCCCAAGTTAACAGCGATTGCGGCTGCAGAGTGAGAAAGATCTCATGATCTCACGTTCCCTTCAAGAATTTTTTAGATGTGTCCCTTGACACAAGCTCCTAGCGAGAGCCTCTTAAGATGTTAGTCAAGACTTTATTAAGGCCGTTTACCGTGACGACTCTTTGGATAACATCAAATAAATACGCCAATACGTTACACAAATGCATCAAGGTTTTTGTTTCATCTATTTTTGTCAAGGCAAAAGGAGCTTACACTCATTTTGTACGCGACTTTCTATCAGTTCTTTTTTTCTAATTTGTAGGCAGGACGGACTCATCTCTAGTCGTAAACCGGTATAAGTTCAGATGCTTAAAAATATTATCTACATAAAAATTGTCTTTTACGATTGAAGTGCAGCTACTAGTTTTATGACGGTTATTCGTAGAGCTATGTTGCTGTAAAAAGTTACGATCCGTATTTATATTGTTTAAATTTTTCTGTTAATCCTGTCTGTTTCAGATATTTCATTGATTGTGAAAACTTTATTGACCCATTTTGATTTAATTTACCAGCATGAAAACAATAATAGTGACAAAAACCTGAGATAGGTTCTAGCTGTTCTAGGTAGCTCTGGTTCTGTATATATTATTGTATGTATTTACAAATAAATAATTATTTAAGTATTCTATCAGCTATCTGACTATCATAATACACACTTTGCTTAGTTTGGGGTCAGATGGCGCCGTGTGTAATGTGTCCTACGATTTTTTAAGCTATACTCCGGTTTTTAAATTTACTGAAACATTTTTAACCTAGTAAATTTATTTTTATGTCAATGACAAAGTGCCAGATTTTTTTTATTGTCCTTTTATTACTGAAACAGAATTTTGCTACCGTTCACCACATAGCCGTAAGGAAAGGAACAAGGGGACACTTCCCTCTATTTGGACCACTACATAAACAAAGTTTATAGGCAGAAACGCTTTCGAGTCAGGATCAAATTTCATGATTTGGCTGCAACAAAGACAACCGGAGAAAACAAGACACATTTAATAGTACCTACTTGTAGAGTAGTACAAGAATATAATTAATCAGAGTTGCCTTGATCTATTCTGAGGCTTTTGCAATTATGTCAGTTTTTTATAGTTAGAAACGTAAGAATAGCAAAAAAAACTCAAGCACCAAGCGAGAACTAGAATAGGAACGTATATGAACTTAACCTATCATAAGGCAGAGGTAACATTACAATAATTGAAATAAAAATAAAAATCCTTGAAGCCGAAAACTTGGATGAAATCAAACTCCATTTTTAAGGCTGGAAAACCATATTTTTGTTGTACTACTCGATGATTGCTAAGGAATATATGTCTCTATTTAGCCCGGTTAAATCCTAATCCTTGGATAAGATAGGTTTACGACATCCCACTCTCTGTTTATGAAGAACTTAGCAAAACATAACGTCGTGATGACATTTTCGTGAAATTTTGTCACTACGGAGGGACGTCCACGTTTCACGTCGACGTCGCGACGTCTGTGGAACCCTGAGGTGGAACCCTTGCAGATCTAAAAATCTGTGGCAGATTAGATATCACTCTCGAGTTTATTCGGTCAGCAACCCAATTCAGATTGACTTCCGTCCCATAAAATGGCCGGTCCAATTCTCACTACATAAACGCTTTGATATTATAATAAAACTGAATAGACCTATTACATTCGCGCAACAAAATCCGATGACGTTTTGAATGGCAATTCGTAACGTGGACTAGGGAATAGAAAAATGTATGACATATAAAAATTTTTGTAAAATTTTGTGAAATGATTCGCGAAGGCTGCTATTTTGATTTAAAATAAATGGTTTTTTTTTGTATCAATTATAAATATATATCGAAGAATATATTATGCACAGCGCTATGTGACCCCAAACTAAGCAATGCTTATGTCTATGGAAGTCAGATAACATACTTTTACTTACTTTTCGTAAATAAATACAGAACACTCTAATACGGATCAAACATTTCTTTATACCACAACATGTTTGCCCTGGGTGGGAATCCAACCAACGCCCAACAGCTCTTAAAGCAGGTATACTAATGAGCCAACAGAGCTGTCGAATTATGCTGTTTTATTTTCAACTAGCCGAATGCCCGGTACTTTATAACTTTATGCGGTAGTCAAGTGTTCGGACTTCGACCTCGTGTCTAAGAATAGGTAACTCATTCGAAATATCACGAACATTAAAAAAAAAACAGCTTTTAATCGGTTCAGCCTTTCTTAAGTTACCGATAAACAATTCTCCAACTTTGACACAATGTTGTTTGTCTGTAAATTTTCTATATACTCTTAGGATAGTGCGCTTCAGATGTGCATGACCTAATTCCATCTTGCTCATTCTACTATCGAGCAACCAGCTCTAAAAAGCGACATCGTTTTGTGCTAGATATTCCAAAAGTTCGAACTAAACGGTTTGATTCTACCTTCATTATGAGAACCGCTAAACAATGGAATTTGGTGCCCGAGTGGATGATAGATACAATAGGTTTCGCATCATCACTTAACACCAGGTGAGTTAGCAGTCAAACAAAAGCCTATTTGCTAATATTAAGCGTCAAATATGACGTCACAACAACGTCAATATTGCAGACTTTATAACCTAAAGTACCAAAAAAAAGTCTAATATTTCGTGTTATCAAAGGACGGGCCTCGATAATCACATACAATATAAAACTATTTGCATAAAAAAAATCGAGGCGTATAAAAGCTGGTCGGGTTTGAGATTTCCAACCTATATCTTGCTGAAGATTACTTTCTACATGAATTGCACTAGAGCATTACTTGAATACAACATTGTCGTTTTGTTTTGATAGACCATACTTCCACGCGTTAAGGTTTCAAGTTATACGCTGATACGACCGCAAAAACATTGTATTTTAGCACCACCCAACATACGTCTGCTCTCATCTCAACTCTTATCTCAAAAGCACTAAAGTTAAAATTTACACGTCTGAATGTGTCAAGAATTGTTTCGTTGAATGCAGCAGACAGGGTGACAAAGTTGTAAACGTTTGAAGATACAAACTTGCAGTTTTGGAACGGAGTTCTTTGAGAGGTATTGTGCTGTACCTACAGGTTATGAGTTCCAAACATGGAGTTCTGATTTTTACACAATTTTTTTTATTTTTTTTGTGTTTGTGCAATCTTTGGTCGATTGGTGATATGTAAACTAGTAATTATGCATATACATTACTAGCTATTTTTCCCGAGTTTTAAGTAGTTTTTATTCCATGCTAGGAGTGTTAACCATCTTTGACCACAACATCACTAAACAACAAGTGAACCATGGTCAAACGCAAGCATATAAAACATGACTGTCCTGTTAGTTCATTTGGTAGAATATCTGCTTCAAGAGTTGTACGTGGGCTAGGCATGGGTTGGATCCTAGTGAGCGACCCGACACACGATGCCGCTAGAAAGAAGGTACCTTCAATTGTGAGCATGGCTGCTCGAGGCGTACACAAAACCTGGGTTACCAAGGCTTGGGGTCCTTGAGTAAGGGAACTTGGGTTACCTTGGTCGGAGTCCTGGCCATTCATCTGGAGCCCAGAGAAGACAAAGTTCGGTAGCCCACGTTGTCGTAGGCGGGTGTGATTGGGGACAGTAGGGAGGAGCGGAAGCGCAACGCTGTGAACTCCAGTACATTTCCTACTTTAAGCGTTTCTATTTATATTCTACTGCTATTTCCTGTATTTATACATTCCGCATATTTAATTCTAATGTATACTTACGACTGTTAAAAGGCTGAAACTTTGGTAATGCACAAAAGCTTATGTAAACGCTAAGTCTCTTTAGCTCATTTAAGGAAAGGTTGGGTAAAATCTAGACGGAAAATGTTTTATTCAAGTTAAAGGAATTGCAACTTTATCTCCAAAATGATAAGGTTGATTTGATGGTAGATGTAAATCAATGCTAAAACTACCCAGAGCCCGTCAAGACTTCACTACACATCACAGATTCAAAAAGACAGATTAATAACTTTTGACAATAAAACGTCTTACAATATGTATATTTATAATTATATTTTACTATGGAAAACTGATGTGATTTTGAAACATCTTTGTTTTGCTTATACGGGATTTTATATTGGATACTCAGACTATAAGTTCGGCCACATCCAGTGGCTTTCTTCAAGGAGACAAAGCTGAAAATAACGCGCGCTCGGCCTCGTCTCGCTTTGCACTACGGGTCGCCATAGGGTACACGCCTTGCACGTGACGACAGCGGTTGGTGCGAGTTGTTAGGTGGTGTATCCAGAGTATCCGATATAATAAGTTTTGACTCTACGTTTCTCATCCGTACGGCCAAGGAATGGAACAAGCTGCCGGCTTCCTCGTTTCCTGAGAGATATAATCTAGATCTTTTCAAGGCCAGAGTGAATAGGTATCTTCTAAATTTGCGTGCTAAAAGTTATCTTCGACCACATCATCGCTTACCATCAGGCGTGTAGACTTATCCGTATTAAAAAAAAAGTGAGTAATCACGCAATCCGCATAAGTAAAACAAAAATATGTATACATTCTCTACATGTATTGTATGTATCTCTACATTCAAAATTTAATTATTCTATTCATTATAGATCTGATTATTCCAAAATCTAGATGTGCTGATAATATGATGATGGTTAAATACAACTGATATAATCGCGGACACCGAACTGTTTTGAGTTATCAATCTATGTTTTCTTATTCTGTTCTCCCGTAACATGGGCATCGGTCGCTGGGGTTTCATGGTACAGATAGGGATACCAATTTTTTGAGACGCTTGGGATAAATACGTTATTTGTTGTGACGTCAAGGAATAATTATACTAAAAAATACGCTAAAAGAACAGGTGAAGTTTTTTTAATGTAGATAGAGTAAGATTTCAAATGTCTAATGTCTCTAATCTCGGTAATATTATAAATGCGAAAGCTTTTATATGTTTGGATGTCTGTTATTTCATAGCACTAGACTTCACAGATTATTTTCGTTTTTTTTTAAATTAGTTTTCTTAGTTTTACTTATACACTATACTAATAGTTTGTTGGCTCTCAGTTTTCTGGATTTTCTATAGATATACATGTATAATTGTATATGACAGTTTCATAAGGAATTGCGCATGATATACACATATATTACTGAACCATACTAATGAACTGACTTATCAGTTTTGAGTACTCACTCAGTAGTGGTGGTGAAATTTGAATTTGAACTCTGGATTACATAATATCCATCATTTTGTATCTTCATATTATTTAAGTACAATTTTTTTACTTGCTTTTTAATATGCGAAATAATTGTCACCCTCTAATGTAAGAATGGCATTCTCTTGGGTAACTTAAAATGCAAGTAAAATACTTTAATATATTGCAAATAGTTGTTTAGCTTGATATAAAGGTACATACAGTTTATTTATATTATTTACAATTTCGAATCAATTAATTATTGTTTAAATTAATTTGAAATCTTATAGCCTTATATTATAAGTTGCTTAAATTAAATCAATGCTTATCTTGTCGACGTGAAATTTCAGGCGCGGAAAGAAAGATTTACTACTTTAAACACAGATACATTATTAAGTAATATTTAAAAGTAACAGTTTCGACAGAAGATAATTGTACTAGTACTATAAAAAAAAAACTTAAATTACTCGCGACTTTCCTCAATTCAATTTTTTATCGTTAACCATTTGACTTAAGATTTATATTTCTTTGTTTGGCTTTTAGCCATGTTGAGAATGTCTCAAACAAATGATTGCCACTAGTGGAGCCCTCTAATAAACTGTTAAAGTTACAAAGTTGATAGTATAAGTTCATGTCGCTTACGCAGACGTTTCAACACAATTCCTTGCAAAAGCTTCCTCATAAGCCGAATATTCGGCACAACTACGTGACTGACTTAAACATTGAGTATTTAACTTATAAATCGCTAGACGTGTAATGTTTCGCTATTAAAGCTAAAGAAGTACGTATGACTTGTATGTGAAGATTTCAAACTTCAACATTTTCTTGTGGTAGAAACTGACGTGATATTGACATATTTTCCTTTTACTTACAGCATAAGATTGGGACATTTCTTGTTTCATGTTTTAAATATTGTATTAAAAAAAATGTTTTACTAACAAAGATTTTGGCTTTGACTTTGTTTGCTTCTCAAGTGTAAGCATAATATAAAATACGGACGAAAATGTAAAAAAAGTGTTCTAAATATCTACTATACATAATATAATTTTTTGACATTTAGACGCAAGCGTCGTTGTTTCTTGTCCAGCCTCTTATAAGTTCAAACATTCAGTATTCAGTAGGTGATGTGGAGAATAAAAATTCCATAGTCGCTTCGGAGCCCCGTAGATCACATAAAGTTATGGTTTACGATCGAGTAGGGCTCGAGATGTGAACTCGATCGGCATTCGTGCTAATATTTGCGCTTAACTTCAGACTTTATGCGCCACTTGAACTTGTCAAGTTAGGTAAAAAGGTGTGAGGAGGGTGTGACTTGAGCGAGGATATTTATTGCTATTAGAAGAATGGTATGAATTTTATAGAATTTGAATTTAAGTGTTATTTGTATACGCTTCGATAATAATTTATATCGGCAAAGTCATATAAGCTACAGCAGGTCATTTAAGAATTTTAAGATCATATCTGTAAAAAGATTTAAAATTTTAGGTTTTAGTTATTTATTAATACAAGAATAGGATATTGTCCACAAGGAATAATATGGATGAGTTTGAGTTTTTAATGTTTTTTTCACTACTACGAGTAATAATCTTGCGTTTGACCGCTATCATGCGGTAGTATACTATGGAGCACGCTTGTCTAGAAGAAACCGATCCATGCGTATGTAACAAAAAATATTAATTATTATAGATGAAGATTATAATTATGATTAGAAAATATATTTTTTTAATTATACTTTCAGTCACGTGACCTTAAACAACAAACGGAGTGTTGCTGTTGTTGAAATTTTCGTAAAACAACTGCCAAACAGGTATGATTGTTTCACACGGCATGACATCATTTAGACGCTGTCAGTCCTTGCCAGTTTTGCAGTATTTTTTTTTTAATTTGGCATGGGGTATTACTGCATGCAGATCCGAAGCACACTCTCCAAAATAAATCCGATAAAAAAACGATAAACTAGCAACTTTGCGACGATGTTCAAGGCTATGAAGCTTACCTTGAACGAGGGAGTCGTTGCAGATGAGTCTCTTGGCACGCTTCTCAATTGACTTTAACGCCTCCAGCTGGTATTTAGCGGATCCATCCCAAAGGTGCGAGCAGTACTCCATGCACGAACGAACTTGTGCTTGGTACAATGTAAGCAGCTTTTTCGACGTGAAGTACCGACGCACCTTCGAGAGGACACCCAGCTTTTTGGCAGCTAACTGAGCCTTTGACTCATTAAAGGTGCCAAAATTGAAGGTTGGAGACAAAGCAACGCCCAAAACCTCATGATTGTCACCTATCGGTACGGACACATCTTGGAAAGTGGGCGTCAGTTCAAACGGATTCATATAAGCATAACAGGTTATCTAATCTACATATGTGTCTAAAACTATGAATTTTCCTCTAACCGTAGTCAAACACGTTAATCTCATAGAATTAAGCGAAGCATCCGACCTAAATCTCGAATCCCGAAATGCTTTGGACATGAGCATTCCAAATTAGATATCGTGGACGTTCGTTAATTCCTAAGCTTTCTGTTTAATATAGACTCGTGACGATCCGTGGTTTTACCTGCTAGAGTTTGTGTAAAAATTGGATAGTCGTATTGGTGCCGAGGTACCTACAGTAAAAACGTTTTACTTGGTGGTAGACTCTTTAACAGGAGGTCGTCTAGGTAGGTATTACTGCAGTGCCAGATATTTTGCCACCAAGCAGATTACTGCTTAAACAGATATGCACAGGTATGTTTACGCATTAGCGTAAACATACCTGTGTTTCGATTTGAAGGGTACTTACTGCAGCTAGCGAAATTACAGGGCTGTTAAGACTAATCGTCGAGTCTCAAAGTAATGAGCGCCAAAGCAGCGATAGCCTAGACTTTATTTTGTCTATGTATCGCTGCAATGGTCATGGATTGGCGTTGTCTCTTACCATTAGGAGAGCGTCTGATTACTTTTACTTAAAACAAATGTAATGACACGTATGCATACAATTACTAGAATAGTTTTGGTAAAATTTAAAGATTGAAGTTTTAAGAATTTGGTATCTTTTATAGTGTCTAAATTTTGTCGAGGGTAAATCAACAAAATCATATATGTTATTGCGATGTGTTTCTTTGTTACATTTACTGCCTAATATCCTATACGTCTGTTAAATCAATATCTCTGTAGGTCTTCCATTCTGTAAATTAAATGTACCCATTTTCTCTGCATTAATTAGAATAATAATTCTTTACAAAATATTTTTTTAGGTGACATCAGGTAGGTGACCACATCTCAACCACTGATGTTAAATGACGGTGTGGTCGGAGATGGTGGGCATACCTAGCCTGGAATGGAACTGGCTGTCAAATGAGTCTGCCGGAACATACCGTTAGATACTCGGTGGTAGAATTTCAATTTGGGTGGTAGCTAGCCGGACAATTGCTAGAAAATATCTTACCGGCTCGTTAAGTTAGTTAAGTTATGTTAAGTTTACTCACGATGTTTCCCTCATCGGCAGTTCAGGATTATCGTTGGGGTTTGAACTTACGCTCCTGTCGGTGTGTGATCCCACCTTGCTAACCACTATCATCACTATAGTATTTTGTTGTTTGTTGTTTCATAGGTATACACCACATAGAGTTTGCCATCTTACGGCGTGTGCTCCAACAGTAAAGTCCCACGCAGTGGTAATAAGTAAACAATCTGCAAAAGAAAAAAAAGTTACTTCGAGTTGCCATATTACAAAAAGTTGCAAGTTAGTTTTATCTTTTCTTTACTAGTATAAAGTTTGTTTTGCACAACCCTATAAAAACCGACTTTTGAACGCCAAAAAGTAGATTAACTCCAAAAACATTCCGTCACATCAAAATTCAATTTCGCAGGTGAACCGCTAAAAGTTAAATCAGAACACATTATAAATATGGCACAACAGAAGGCAAAATGTAAGTAAAATGTGAAATTCGCTACGCAAACTTTCGCATTTATAATATTACTGTGATATTTGAGAATGGAATTAGATTAATGTTTACTCTAGCAACTCTAGCTAGACTCGTCACAGCTCCACATAGAGTAGGTAGTTCTAGCTAGAGCAGTGGTAGACACACGTTTTGTCAAGCAATGTTGCTTGAAATAAACTTCACTAATACTGGGCGATTTTTTGAAGCTTACGGTTTACGGTTCATGAACATTTTATCTCATAAGAATTACAAATAAAATTAATTGAGATTACACACCTTTTAAATAATAATTATTGTGCAACCAATTATTTAATGTATTACTGTTTGTAGCGATGATAGCTCAGTGGTTAGCGCGGCCGGTTCACACGCCGAAGGGTGTAGGTTCAAATCTAACAACTAGCTTGAGCTGGCGGTAAAGTGAAACATCGCGAGGAAACCATAGCTTTAACTCCATTAACTGTTTATTTTAGGAATGTCATACCAAGCCAGCGAGTGTCATATTTTAAAACATAATAAAACTGAATTAAAGTACTATCTTAACCATAATATCCAGTTAACAAAATCACTCATCGAGTCTCACTAAATTAGTCCACCCAAACAATGAACTCGCAAACTTGCATCCTCGCACGTCACGTGCAGCTTACTTCTGGAACAATGCATGACGAGTTAATTATTTGGGTTGGAATGTTCGAGAAACACGAAGATAATGGAACTTCTAGCTTCGTGGTACACCGGACGAAACATATCTTTCTTGCAGTCCATGACCATTGCAGCGATACACAGATCTTTGAGTAACAAAACAAAGTCCAGGGCATCGCTGCTTTGGCACTTATTACTTTGAGACTTTCGACAGTGACTCTCAACTGCCCTGTAATTTCACAAACCAGAACACAGTATTGTTCACACACTACTATTTGGCGGCAGAATATCTGGTACTATAGTGTTATCTACATAGACGATGTCCTGCTAAGGAGATCAGAATCTACCGCCAAGTGAAGATACTTATTCACACAGACCTGAACAGACTTAAATTATCTAGGAATGAAGCTGGCAGCTTGAGAACTAGAACTAGCTGGCGGCTTAGCACGGGTGCAATTGACAAAAAAAAACTGTTGATCCGACAGAATCACCCACTTGGCTAATATGAATATTGCCTGCAAATGTCATCAAACTTTATAAAATAGTACAAGTTACAGACCCAAGTTTGTCAGTTGCTCAGTGTGCCTCTTCCCATCGGCACTAGATACTGAACTCCGAACACTTCACGTGTTCTGCTTAGATAGATAACTCTAGATTTACGTCGAGTATATGTTTTAGCGGATGTCGGGTACATCTGCAACGACAATGTGCCAGTTTCAATATCAAATTTCAAGCGAATGCGAAATGATTTTATTAAAAATATTAGTATTTTAAAGGAAAACTTTCTCAAAAAAACTTTTATGTCATTAAATTCTTCTGTTTCTGAATCTGAACTAACTCACACAGTTCCGTGTGGATATGGTTCAATTAGCTCTCTTCATGAAGAAAGCCATCGGATATGGTCGAAACTATAAACAGAGCATCCTATATTAGTAAAATGTTTGATTATTTTACTCTGATCCAAAATTTATGTACATAAATCTGCACATTCAAATTGCAAATTATCAGTTACCGTAATCGTTGAAACAAATCAAAATAAAGCGCAAGGTATACATTATTAACCCTTTAAGCGGACCGGACCGGATTCTATTACGTTCGGACCCTCTTGACGTTTGTGGTCGCAGAATAATGATGCCACAGTATTGCTACTTTGGCGCTTTAGAAATTGCTTACAGAGATTAAACATCAGTTAGGTATTCCAATCAATTCACAGTGTTTTTCTTAAATGGCAATAGTGGCTCTATAAGGAAGTTTATTGTTTGATTCAGGCGTTTCTTTGTAGAAGTTAATTTCGAGTATTCCAGAGACATATCTTTAGTCAATTTAAGTGTACATATTTGTATTATTGTATTAGTGTTTCACGTGTTTCGCTCCTACACGAAGTATCCTCAGGACGTGTTGTCTTTTCGAGCGCTTGGGGCTAAGTGTCCAAGCGCTCAAAGAGTCAACACTGCTAAACATAGAGAATATAATTATACTAAAGCCAATGCTGTCTTAGGAAGTTTTTTAAAATAAAAACACCGTTGATTATTACACATTCACACTTTTTAAATATAATCTCTTTACACATTTCTGTTATATCTTTGATGTAAATTTCTATCGAGTCGATCATTCTAAATTGAAGCTATACTTATATAAACAAAGTTACTGAATATTTATGATGAAATTTAATAAAATTAGATAGTTTTATTCATTCTATATTTAATTAGAAAGCAAACTGAATGTCGTGTTTTCTGCTGTTAGATGCAACTAATACATTTATTATAATAGGCTCAAACATACATGATGTATTCAAATATTTTGTTCGATAAAATACAGTTTCGTTGTGTATCAATGTTGATAGGGGAGTGTTAGACGACGTTGGGAATATACTATTATATTGTGAGCCACCACTTTTTAATCTAAGGTTAACTTGTTGATTACACCATCAAAAAAAGCAATCGATATCATATGTGCAAAATAATAATTGAGATGACTATAATTTTTTAACGGTTACATTGTATTTGCCTTTCTACAACGTATATAATTAATTTATAAATTTTTATTTGTTGTTAGATTCCAAATGGCGGTCAAACCGCAAACATATTAATTATAATAATAAGTTATAATTATTTTTAAAATTATTTTTTAAACTTTTTACATTAAATATATATGTAAAAGACAAATAATATAAAAAACTTAAAAATTAGGGTGCCGCCGGCAGCGGGGCAGGGCTCAAGCTGTCGGTGGTAAGGCCTGCAGAGTGAGGAACCTCCTAACAATGCGCGCCGTATCGAGGATCACAATATATAATATATATATATATATCACAATATATAGTTATAATATCGTTGAAACAGACCAATAAGTCAAATTTCAAAATTTCATTGTCAGAGTAATGAGCGCCAAAGCAGCTACGCCCAATACTTTGGTTTGCTATTCAAAGTTTTGTATTTTTATATATTTTTTTGGATTTATGTGACATGCGTTATGGTTACACTGTCACATGGTTCTTACCATCAGGAGAGTGTTACGTTTTTCAAGTAACTTTTACATTAAAAAATATTAACTCCGTAGTTAAAGTTTATTCACGTTTTTCGAGTTTGCAGACTGGTAGCAAACTGTGTGTTGTGGTCATCCACTGTTTTTGCCCAAACCAAGCTTTATTAGGGACTCCTAATAAAGATACATTTATTTTCAACCCAGCTCACGCCTAGATTTTTATGAGGCGTTTAAAGGTAAAGTGAATTCCTGTATCACACTATCACATCACACTAATATTATAAAGGCGAAAGTTTGTGAGTGTATTTGTATGTTTGTTACTTCTTCACGCTCAAACGGCTGAATATTTTTTTAACACATAGGCTACTTTTTATCCCGAAAAAATGTAATGTTCATGTGGGAACAGCGGCTAGTACCACGGGCGCAGTTAGTGTTAATATTAATAAATATTGTAGGACCTTTCACACAGCGCCATCTAGTCTCAATCTAAGCAAAACTTTTACTATGGGAACCAGATAACTGATATACTTATATACTTTTTTTGTAAATATATACAGCCAGCGAATATTTGCCACTTACAGCACACTCAGTTCTTTTCGCGTCTTTCTTTCTTCTCTCTCTTTCCCTTCACCTATCACAATTTACTATAACGCGCTCTCGCTCACACGTATACATTCTCTTTCACTCATATACCATTCATATAGCGTTCTCTCATCTATCCTACTGCTATTTCACGATTGAAATTGACGTGACAGAGTTATGCTAGATAAATAATATTTTTTTTTTCTTTTACATAAGTGTTTTAATTTTTAGATATACTCCAGACAGTTTTTTTTATGCCGCAGGCAGAAAACCAGCAGATAAGCAATCACGTTCACTTATTAGATATCTAAATTACCAAGGGCACTAAATATACACTGCCGATATTTTAAGATTCTATACAAGCGTTTTGAAGAACCTAATGTTTTAAATCTACGAGAGTACAGAGGTCATTCCACAATTTGAAGATGTATGGCAAAAAGGAACGCGTGAATCGCACACTGTGCGATTCACTGTTCACTGTGGATCACTGTAATTGTTAGTTATGCAGTATTCTGTGTTATCCGATACTTATATATTGCACATCAAAGGCATAACAGGACATATTGTGTTGTGTACAAAGCTAGGTAAAGGTATACATGGTGTTTAGAACTCTCACATCAAAGAGAATTATCGGTCTACGTTTATAAACACCTACAACATAATATAGCCAAAAAAGTTTTTTTAAGTTGTTAGTTGCTTGATGTTTGATCTCAACTCACCTGATATTAAGTAACGGTGTGGTCGAAGACAGTAAACACACCTAGCCTGAAATGGAACTGGCTCTCAAATGAAGCACACTGTTAGGTATATGGCAGTTGATTTTCTACATGAATGTGGTAGCTAACCAGCCGAGTAGCAAAAAGTACCCTATAATATGGCTTCCTCGTGCTTCACGATTTTTTGTTTGCCTTCACCGACAGTTCGAATTTGAACCCACGCACTTCAGCGTATGAATTGACCGCGGTATCCACTGAGCTATCATCGCTACAAATGATGAACATACATAGGTACAAACAGCCTAATATAATCACAGCCTCTTTTTTGCGTAGTCAGTTAAATAATGGTCGTAATCTTGAGCTGTTCAGTCCAGCTTTAAGCAGGGTTTTGATCCTTTTGGATCCTTACTTAGATCCCACGCAGCGAGCCAGATTTACCTCCGTAAGCTCGTGCGATATACCTAGCTGATTTTTTTCTTTGTGTTTGCAAGGATAGTTTTTTTAAAATTCCAATCTAGAAAAGACTCCATATAAATATATAATACTTGATGGTAGATCAACTTAGTAGGAGATCGTCTATGTAGGTGCAACTCTTGTACTTTTTAAACGACTTTTTGTTATTTTTAAATTTAGTTGTCTTCAACGCTTCTTAGAACGAGCCCCACTATGAAATCCAAGGAAATAACTAAAAAATTTAAAATGGGTCACTGTTTGGTTAGTTCTGCTAATAACCGACAAAGCGATATCGTTTCATGGTTGACGTTCCAAAAATCTCCTAAAACGTGGTATACGTTACCCGAGTGGGTGTTCTCTGATAGATACAATCTGGGTGTCTTCATGTCGAGAGTGAATCAAGAAGTCGCGAGTGAATCGGTTTCTTCTAGGCGAGCGTGCTCCACCGTAGACCGCATCTTCACCGAGTTAGAAGTCAAACGCAAATCGTCAGTAAAAAAAAAGAAATAAGAGCTAAGTGAAATCTAAAATAAGACTAACCTACGTTTTTGTGATGGAACATGCTTACCTAGAAAGAACCTATTTACTCTTGTGTAAATTTTATACAAAATTTTTTTTTTTTAATATAACCATTAAAGGTTACGCGCAGTCCTTTTTAATGGTACTTTGGTCTTGCTGTTTAAATAATGCAACAGTTTTACAATTCATATTTTTTAATTCAATAAGAAAAGATGCTATGCTATGTGGTGCTATGGAAAGAGCTATGCTTGGCATTTCTCTGAGAGATCGTATCCGGAACGAAGTAATTCGCCAGAGAACAAAAGTCACAGACATAGCTCAGCGTATTAGCAAGCTGAAGTGGCAATGGGCTGGACATATCTGTCGCAGAACAGATAACCGCTGGGGTAGACGTATTTTTGAGTGGAGACCGCGAATTGGCAAACGTAGCGTAGGACGCCCTAAGACTCGATGGAGTGACAATATTCGTAGGACAGCTGGCGGTGGATGGAAACGAAAATCCGAAGATCGGGCTGAGTGGCGTGTCTTGGGAGAGGCCTATGTCCAGCAGTAGACTTCGATAGGCTGATGATGATGAATTAAATAAATCGTTGGAATTACTTCACCGCATAAATGTCATATTTTTGCTTCGCTAAACGTGACCCTAAAGATTCCATCAAAACACACTCACATTACTAACAGCGCCTTAACTAAAAATCTAAAGGTTCCAGATTCCGTTGTCTTTGTTTACTTAAGAAACCTATATGATATTGAACAAGTTAATTCCCTTTACGATCGGATATCCAATAAAGGCTTACTTTGAAAGCAATATATTTTGCCTACCCCGATATTTGGTAAGGTGCGACAAGAAATAGAATAGACTTTAAAACTCTTTACTTACCATTTAATTTAACTAAAATTATAAACGGTAAAACTACTTGATATTGTACTCAATTTTATATTTATTAACATATCTAAGTATGAATGTGTAATTTCTAAGAGAACTTGATTCTAGACGAGACAAAACTTCTTAGCATTCAGTGGTATCAACGTGTTGGTGCCGGTTTCGCCGCGTTGCAGGGGCAGGAACCCGTGCTTAGGACTTGCGACACAGGTTAAGCTTTAAGGGAACCTCTCTAAATACGTATCAATGCTCACCATGTCCACGACACAGCCTCAACCCGATTTTTTGTGTGCGTGTGTGTGTGCTTGTGCGTATGCGTGTGCGTGTGCGTGTACGATTTCACCCTCATAACTTCTAAGCTACTTATCATATTTGACAAATGAGGTGTCGTTGAAAGCGTCTTGTTTAAATTATGTAGGTGCAACGTTTATTTTCGATAGTCTGGAGAAGAGATTACGAATGTATTTCAGCATGAAGTCGGATATAATAGGAAATGATTATTAAATGAACTGCGTAAAAAAAATAGCCAGTATCACTCGGGATGATGGAACGATTCTAACGATAGGTGTAAAGAGCGTAACAGCTCAATTAGTTTTGACGATATTTTTTTACTGCTCTGTGACATTTATTAACATTATTGACGTGAGGTAAATATTTGACATACCATTTTTTCTTCATTCTTCTTTTTATTATTATTGTTGTATATATACGTATATAGATTTGTTTTTTGTTTAATATTATATATTTTTTCATATACATGAAAACATCTTTTGTTATTTTGTGGCGTTTTTATGTCAACAAATTAATCTGAATTTGAATTTGAACGATGCATCTAAAACTGTTCAGGCGTTTATATTATTGTGTAAAAAAGAAACTCACATACATAGATATATGAACCCTGAAAACATTACATTCTTATTTTGGGCAGTCGTGTAAATATAGATCAAAAAAATACTAAAGAAATCAAACTACTGCCATTCTATTAATTGTATTTCTTTATAATGGGTAATTTTAGTAAAAATAAGAATAACTTAAGTGACATAAAATGGGGCCAAAGAAATGTTGACCAAATTAATTTGTACGGTGAATTCTGTTTTAATAATTTAAGTAATATCAATGATGAGATAAGTTGTTGCAATTGTATGTTTAAATCGTGTACGCATTTATACGAACACTATTCTTTTATTAATGCTTTATATGATGATATTGTCAATATTTTACAAACAGCTTCTGTTTTAACCAGTAGTTCGCACTCTGGTGGTGTGAAAAAGAAAGTACAACGTAATAGGATTGTCGGGTGGAACTATCACGTGAAGGATCTACACTCAGTCGCTAGAATTGATTTTTCTTGTTGGCTGCTCGCCGGCAAACCGTCAGAGGGCATTATTTATGATAAAATGCGGCTAAGCCGAAGTAAATTTAAAAACAAAATTAAATGGTGTCAAAAGAACGAAGAAATGATTAAAATGAATATTTTGGCAGAACATAGACAGGATAAAAATTTTACTAAGTTTTGGAACGCTACAAAAACACTAAATCACAAAAAGACACTGCCGCTGACGGTTGGCGGCGAGCAGGAACCTCATAAAATTGCCGAATTATTTGCTAAACGCTTTAAAATTATGCCAGAAAAACTTGACGTGTCGAATGCTCGACCTCATGATACTGGTGATATCAAGAATGTAAACAGTATTTTTACGCCGAACGATGTTATGCAGGCTATAAAAAACATGAAAAGAGGTAAATCGCCGGGTCACGACGGTCTGAGCATTGAACACATACAGTGGGCAAGCAGTCTTATTGTTACTAAATTAAATAATTTATTTAATCTATGCTGTAGGTTCTCATACCTACCTGACAACTTAATGAAAACCATAGTAGTCCCAATCGTGAAGAACAAAACTGGAGATCTGGGTAATGCTGCGAATTATCGACCCATTTCATTAGGAACAGTTATTGGCAGATTGTTTGAGAGGTTACTGCGGCCTTCACTGGTAAATAATGTTAAAATTGATGATGCGCAGTTTGGTTTCCGTACTGGTCTCTCAACGGATACAGCAATATATAGTCTAAAGCAAACAGTCCAATATTATACAGGCAAAGAGACATCTGTATATGCTTGTTTTCTGGATTTGAGTAGGGCGTTTGATCTCGTGAATTATGAAATTCTCTGGAGCAAACTGTCATGCTCAGATGTACCGGATGACGTTGTGAACATCCTGAGATTTTGGTACGGCAACCAAACTAACGTAGTGAGGTGGGGCGACTCGACTTCCAGCGAATATATGCTGGACTGCGGTGTACGCCAAGGTGGTTTGACCTCTCCTGACCTTTTTAACGTTTATATGAACGACCTAATAGAGGAGCTGAGAAGCACCAGAATAGGTTGTCATGTTGGAGACGTTTGCGTCAATAACTTAAGTTACGCTGATGATATGGTGCTTCTCAGCCCCTCTATCAATGGCCTAAGAAAACTTCTAGCCATCTGTGAAAGATACGCAGTCAATCACGGTCTTATTTATAACGTATCGAAAACGGAAATGATGGTTTTTCGAGCTGGAAAGGGTCCGGAGAGAATACCAAACGTATGTTTGAATGGCTTGCCAGTGAGGGTTGTACGACATTTCAAGTACTTAGGGCACATTTTAACAGAAGATCTGACTGATGACATGGATATGGAGCGTGAACGAAGGAGTCTGTCCATCAGGTGTAACATGCTCGCGCGCCGTTTTTCCAGCTGTAGCATCGACGTCAAAAAAACGCTTTTTCAAGCTTACTGTTTGTGCCTTTACACATGTCAGCTGTGGACTAATTACAAACAGAAAACGTATCACACCATAAGGGTGCAGTACAATGATGCGTTCCGCATTCTTATGAAAAAAGCACGTTACTGCAGCGCGTCGGGCATGTTCGCTGATGCACGGGTGCCGGACTTTTATGCCGTCATTAGATCCAGAGTAGCTTCCTTCTGGAATGGGTTGATACATTCGAAGAACGGCATATTGCAAGGCCTGAATGACTGTCTTAATAGTCCCCTTTTTAGTAAATGGAGGAAAGTGCACCAGAGTGCGAATCGAAAATAATTATAATAATTATTAAATAGAATTTCAATGTTGTCAGATTCGTTCTGATGTCCATAACGTCATAGCATAAGCTACATTTTGCAGTCAAATTTATTTAAAATATTTCTTTTATTCTAGTAATTCTAGTAATTTTTTAATTCATTTTACTATTGACTACTTTCAAAAAAAATCAAAAAGTCCATAACACTAGGATTGTCAAACAAACCCTCAAATGGGGAATTTTTCGGCTTAGTACACCCTAAGCTATAAGCTTAATTTGCCGTCATACTTATAATTATGAACAACTTTTACTATGAGCACAACTATGAAATGGTGAAATACTATAGAAAAAGTGGTAACTTTTGACCGAATGTATGGAACTACTGATTTTTTTTTCGCGACTTCTGAGACTTCTTATTTATTATTATAAAATAGTATGTAAGAAATTGTGTAATATGGACCAAATGGTCTGCAATAAAAATTATTATTATTATTATTATTATTTACAAACAGCAGTAGTAATAAAAATATATCCGTATTATTAAAGCGCTTAGCCCTGCTCCACTGAAAGGTATTTAGTAGGAAGCGATCGATTCAAATTTATACAGAGATCCCTTGTTTTACATAGAAATAGTTTTATGTGTTTCGGTTTGGTTAATGTAGCTGAACAATTATGTGGGGGTATATTTGTTTATATGGGATGTAGGTATGTAACAATGAGGCAAATTGAACTGATCGTGAGTGGTAAAAGTATACAGGGTAATAAGCTTAGGGTATACTAAAATGAGAGGGGGTCATTGTACTCATTATTATGAAAAACTTACTAAAGACACAGCTCCGAAATCATGAAAACAAACAACAGGTGTTGTATGGAAAAAGTTATTTAGTTAAGTAGTAGTAATTG
The DNA here is from genome assembly GCA_950106695.1 of Biston stratarius. Lineage (NCBI taxonomy): Eukaryota > Metazoa > Arthropoda > Insecta > Lepidoptera > Geometridae > Biston > Biston stratarius. The sequence continues at coordinate 11,809,344 of OX467116.1, forward strand.
TTCATAATGTTGACTACAATGACCGGCTTTGGCTTAGTACACATTATGGCCAAAACTAATTACCATCACACTAAAGACGTCATTTCCCGTAAAATATAATTATAATATAAAAAAACGGATTTTTTATTGATTGATCAACTCTTTTTACTCACACATCACATCATCAGCCATAGAACGTCCACTGCTGGACATAAACCTCCTCCTGGGAGGGTTTTGCCAATACTCGCCACGCTTGGCAGGCGGGTTGGCGAGCGCAGTTAAATGTGATTGTTCAAGGAAGACGCTGCTGCCCATCTTTCTGATTACATCCCTTAGCCGACTCTTACGGCAACCACGGGTAGAGAGGGTGGGGTACAATTCTTAAGCCGGCACCACCACGGCTTTTTACTCTACATAAACATTATATACTTTTTTTAATTGCTGACAGGCTAGGTGTTTGACCACAACTCACCTGATGTTAAGTGACGGTGTGATCGAAGATGGTAAAGCACACCTAGCCTGGAATGGAACTGGCTCTCAAGTGAGGCTGCCGGAACACACCGTTAGATGCTTGGCGGCAGATTTTCAAATTGAGGGTGGTAGCTAGCCAGCCGAGTACTAGAAAGTACCCTACCACGCTATGGTTTCCTCACGATGTTTTCCTTCACCGGCAGCTCAAGCAATACAAAAGAAAAATAAACTTAAATAGTAAGAGTGACAAATACCTACCAACCTAATCGCTAAAAGCCATCTTTTGCAACTTTAAGAGTCGCTGAGAAACTTTTACTACAATGTGATCAAGTGTACTATAGTTGGTTAGAGTAGTCGGTGTGCACAGGCCGAAGGGCGTGAGTTCAAATACCGACAATGATCTTGGGAAGCACTGTACAATATGATCCGTCGCTTTTGAAATAAAAATTTTTTTTTTAGGTAGGTATATTATGGTGTTTATAGTGTGTTTTTGATAATAATTTAAGGCGGAAATCCAAAATTTCCGAGAAAAAAAAATTCAAAAAAAAAAATGACCTTTAGGTCAAGGTCAATGACCTTGATTTTCATGTGCATGAATAACCAACACAGCTTATTTTTTGCTCTGTTATAAAAAAAATAACCACGAAGGCTAAACCATCGACCACAAGTTCGACCATCACAGGAGTGGTAACCAGTCCTGTGATGGCCGAACTCTATTTCACATACATGAATAACCAACACAGCTTATTTTCTGCTCTGTTATAAAAAAATAACCACGAAGGCTAAGGCGGGAGCGAAGCGAAGCGGAGCTAACCTAACCGGTCCAAGTCGGACTGGTTACCACTCCTGTGTCAATCGAACTCAATGCAACTGTGAAGTCTGTGAAGCTATTTCCCGATTTTCCCGGGTAACTACATCAGAATTCAAAAATTACGTTTCGTTACCGATAATGATTTAAAGGTTCGAATAAAATGTATTTTTAAGCACTTTTTGACTGAAATATTTATTTAGTATGTATTTTACATTATAGTTATTATATTTATAAGAATAAAATAAAGTTAAAAATTAAAGTTTCTAAAATAAAAGACATTAAAATTCAGTATCACTCTATCCGAACGTAAAACGAAACGTAAAAAGATGGTAACTGCTACATAACCTGTGGCAACTTCTGTCAAATTAGTGCAAATTGCTTAGAAATTAATGAAAGTAAGAATTTTTTTCTCGAAAACTATGCGTTTCCGCACATCGCGACCTTGTGTACGCTTATACTAAGAAGGAGTTTTACATGTGAAAAAATTGTGAAGCCCCAAATCAACGGGTCGTTTTGTACAGTGGTGCCTGATCTTGGGCTGCCGGTGCAGAACAATATTGTGAGGTAACCACGGGGTTTCTAATACTTGGTTGGCCACCTTCAAGTTTAAAACCTAATCACCCGTTGGTGATTGGCGGCAGATTTTTGGTTAGTTCGTTGTGTGTTCTGGTAGCCTCAGTTCTATTCTAGACTTTACCATTTTCGACCACACCGCCACTTAAGATCAGATGAGCTGCGGACAAACACCTAGCATGCCCATAAAAAAAAAAATCGAAAGTGGTGTGCGGTATGGTAATTATTTGTGTTCGTTCCGCTAAAGAAAACAATACAAGTGACTTAGCACTGTTTGACTTAGTAAATCCGTGTTCTATGACGTCATTTCACTTTCGTTTTAATAACACAACAAAACGCAAACTACTCTGTGTAAACAACATTGAATTGAATCGCAAATAAAATCACAGGATGACAACCAGTGTTGTTAACGAAACGAGATGTATGTATTCGGTCGTTTGTTGACTCAAGTTTCAAAAGTGACGTCATTCGCTGTGATTGATGTTTAACATCAAGGCTGATTACTGTATGTCATAGTGTTATTTCAACAAAATAATTATTAATCTCACTTTTAATAAAAAAGTAATCGCGCGTTTAACATCATGGCGGATTACTGTATGCCGCAGTGTTATTTCAACAAAATAATTATCAATCTATCTTTTAATAAAAAAAAATATCGCGCGTTTAACATCATGGCGGATTACTGTATGTCGTAGTGTTATTTCAACAAAATAATTATCAATCTCACTTTTAATAAAAAAAAATATCGCGCGTTTAACATCATGGCGGATTACTGTATGTCGTAGTGTTATTTCAACAAAATAATTATCAATCTCTCTTTTAATAAAAAAAAAATATCGCGCGTTTAACATCATGGCGGATTACTGTATGTCGTAGTGTTATTTCAACAAAATAATTATCTACCTCTCTTTTAATAAAAAAAAATATCGCGCGTTTAACATCATGGCGGATTACTGTATGTCATAGTGTTATTTCAACAAAATAATTATCAATCTCACTTTATTTTTCATTTAAAAAAAATTGCGTGTTTAATATCCATTGACTCAAGTTTCTTAAAGTTATTAAATAACTTTAGTGATTTTTAGTTACTGCCATCATGCGTATAAACAGTGATTATGTATATTCCTATCCCCAAAAGTTCACGTCATGAGGTGAGGATGCATCAGGAATTATATTATGTATGTATTTATTATATTATTAGTACTTATATCTATTAAAACATATTTTATTTTACGGTTTGTGGCTGGATTGCGCTGCGTGCGATGTCCTATAATAGATTTATGTTTATGTATATTGACAACTCTGTTGGCTCACTGGTAGTACATTTGTGGTATATGCAAATGTTTGTTCTGTGTCTGGGTGTTGTGTATGTATTATAATATATATTTAAGTATTCTATCAGTTATCTGACTTCCATACTAGGTACAAGCTTTGCTTAGTTTGGGATCAGAGGCGCTGTGTGTAATGTATATATAATAAATAAATAAATCCTACGATATTTATTTATTTATTGGTAGTATATCTGCTTTAAGAGGTGACTTTAAGAGACTGGGTTCGATTCCCACCCAGGAAAAATATTTTGTGTTATATACAAATGTTTGTTATGTGCCTGGATGTTCTGTATGTATTATAAGTACTTATGTATTTTTATATTTTTATATATATGTACTCTAAAATTTTGTTACTTGTGTATATTAATAAGTTTTTGTAACTAATACATTTTAGTTTAAAAAAAAAAAAAAAAAACAGTGAGTGTTCGTTAATGCGTGTATATAACAGGCGGCGAATGAATTTTCATTCGCCGATAACAGGTAATATTTTATCTTAAAGCGTATTATATAAACGACATAAATTTCCACTAAAAACACTAACATTAGGCCATATCCCCCGACTTTGTTATTATCAGTTTCTGAATTGCTTGAAGCAAACTTAAAGACGCTTGTGACGCTTATTGATCCATGAAAGCGAATATGTTTTATTTATCGTTAAAGCAGATAAGGGCTATGTTACATTTAATTTTTAAGTAATTCATCCTGAACATCCTCGCGCCGTAACCGATTCGCTCTGCGGTTTCAACTGAATAATAGACGCGGATACAAACAAATTTCGTAATGAAATTTATTACTGCTCCATCGTTGGGACAATCAAAGCCTATTCTCTGTTAAATATCGGTAAATGCTTCGATACAATGTACTACAAAAGTACATATATAGTCACGTCACGTGATTTTTTTACCACCAACTCACTTGATGATAAAAGATGATGTGGTCGAAGAAGTCTACAGATTTATAGTCGCTTATTTAAATATTATTGAAGATATTTATAGTATTAGTAGGATATCAAATAATGAATTTAGCCTAGCGTGAATCGCAATGATACGATCAAGTGTCGCCCTAATACAACGTGATTGCGCGATCGTCGCGGGTACGTGCGAGCTTGCGATGATCACGCCAAACAACTAATCGAATGTGACACCTATTAGACATATCAACATGTTTGACGTGAATGCGCCATCATCGCAAGTTCACGCTAACTTGCGATGATCGCGCAATTAATTCAAATTCAAATTCTTTATTGGTAATATCATTGTTACATGTCATATATCTACGTACATTAAATTAAATTAAATCAAATTGAATTAAATTCAAATTAAATAAAATAAAATTGAATCAAATAAAATAAAATAAAAATTTAATTTAATACAATTAAAGTCAAGTACAATTAAAATAAATAAAATAAAATTGAATAAAATAAAATAAAATAAAAATTTAATTTAATACAATTAAAGTCAAGTACAATTAAAATAAATAAAATAAAATTGAATAAAATAAAATAAAATAAAAATTTAATTTAATACAATTAAAGTCAAGTACAATTAAAATAAATAAAATAAAAATTAACTATTTATTTTAATTTTAAATATATCGCATCTGTTACCTTCACCGGTAGCCGGTTGTACACTAACGTCGCCAAGACATGCACCAGCTTCAGCGTCTTTGCAAGTCGGTAGGGTAGTAACATTAGCGTTGTATTAGGACGACGCCTCAGAGTACGGGTGCTGTACTTTGTTTTGCTATTCAAAGTTCTGTGTATCGCTGAATTGGTCATGGAAAGGCGTTATATCTCACCATCAGTAGAGTGCCTTAGTCTTCTAATTACATTTACATAAAAAAAAGTAATTAAGTGAACGCATTTGACGCTCTGTGGGACTTTCGATGGTTAGTCTCATCATCCCTAAAATTTTAAATTAAAAGCAAACAGTTTGGTAAAATTTTCATTTGACAAAGAAGGTAGAATAGAAAGTTTAACTTATTCATAATTTTATAATTATTTACCAAAGCTTAAGCAAAATGTGTAAAACAAAGCGTAAGTCGTATCGTCGAGAGCGCCCTCTAGCAATTGTTTAACTGAACAAAAGAGCGACACGTTCGGAAATCGGATTTGTTTCGTTTATTTCTGACTAAAATCATCAGGCCAGAAGGTATTTTAATTATTCCTAACGAATTTTGTAATACAGCGTTGGGAGCAATGTTGTTATTTGAACTTTTTCCTGTATTAGAGGGTCTATTTCTAATTAAATTTCAATTTAAGTCCGTACGTAGCTTTAGGCTACTTTGTTACTTGTGAATACTCAAGTTTCTTTTGGAAAAACAGCGGCTACATAATTTAATTAAAATGTTTAAGTAGACAGTTTGATATACAGTCAAAATCATTTCAAAAACATTCCTTAACAATTATCATTTCGGCAAAAATTCAAACAGTCCTAGAAAATAGCTGTATTAAAATAATGAAGTTTTTCTAGGCAATTAAAAAACTTAATTTATTACTGCCAGTTTATACATAGGTAGATATAATAATACTTGTATAAGTACCTACTTAATAAGGTGACATTTTATTAGGTCTGATAGACTATAGTGTGCTTTTAGACCACAGCTTACGTGATGATAAATGACGCTATTGTCAAAGATGGTAAACACGTCTAGCTTGCAATATAACTGGCTCGCCGGAACACATGCTTGGCGCTAGAATTTCCACGTTAGAGTAGTAGCTAGCCAGTAGAGCATTTGGAACCCTACCACTATGCTATGGTTTCCTTTACCGCCTCAAGCTCTTTGTTGGGATTTGGACCTCGGGCGTGTGAACTGACTGTGCTAACCATTGAGCTATCATCGCTATCTATTTAGAATAGAAAAAAAAAAAACAATATAAAAAGGTTTTTTAATTTAAGGTAATGAAACGAACAAATTGATCTATAAGACAAGAGATAACGCGTGTCCATGACCACTGCAGTGTTATCCAAAACTTTGAGTACTAAAACAAAGTCCAGAACATCGCTACTTTTGACGCTCATTATTTTGAGATATTCGATAGAGTTTCAATAGTCTTATAATTTCGCTAGTTGCACCACTACTTGGCGGCAGAATATCTAATATAGTGTTGGTACTGCTTATATGACCTCCTGGTAAGGAGATCTACCACCTAATGAGGTAAGGCTAGTAAAGCTTAAGCAATAAGCATAATTTGTACTGTTAGCAACCTCTACCAGGTATCGAACTATTACCTAGCTCTGTTTAGGTACTCAGTTAATCTAAAAGCCATACGAAGTCGTGATTTGTAACACGATCCGGCTCCACAGAATTGGTACTTACTACCGACGGTGGTTGCCAATCCATACCGTTCGAACGGCGCCATTCGTGGATACGTCTTTACTAATATTGTGGTGCAAGTGACAGGACAATCTGGAACAAATTCATATACTCATTCGAACATTTATGGCCCAATACATCACGAATATTATTTTTTACAAAATTTTCAAACGAAATTTAAAATGAACTTTATTCATTAACTAGCGACCTGCCCCTGTTTCGCACGAGTAGTAAGAATGGGTTATAGTAAGCTATCCTTAAAAGGTAGATATGTCACCGCGGACTTTTCCGTAGATCTAAAAAACAGAAATGTCCCGCCATGCATTGTTTTGTTATATATCAAAGGGATTAGGCAGCATTTTCGATTAAAGCTCCCAGGTGGCTTGATCTTTTCCGACACTTCCAACAATTATCATCATATTTCCACCACATCACATCATCAGCCATAGATCGTCCACTGCTGGACATAGGCCTCCTCCTGGGTGTGTTTTGCCAATACTCGCCACGCTTGGCAGGCGGGTTGGCGAGCGCAGTTAGGTGTGATTGTTCAAGGAAGACGCTGCTGCCCATCTTCCGGATTACATCCCTCAGCCTACTCTTACGGCAACCACGGGTAGAGAGGGTGGGGTACTATTCTTACGCCGGAACCACCACGGCAAACACAAAACCTTGACAAATTATATACCTTCCTCATCACTTTATCTTTTGGTGAGACTCGTATGATAATGCGTTTAGTAGTTTTTAAGTTTATCACGAATAGACAGAGAGGCAGACGCGGTGGACGACTTTGTTTTATAATAATTATGTTGATTCCGTAACAATTATCTACGTTAGTTACGTAGTACGTTACGTTACGTTAGGTAGTATCGTTTAGTTTTTTATTCATGCAAATTAACAGAAAAACCTCGTAATAAATTTCTCACGCTGATTTATCGACATGGTAATGCTGCATCGATAAAGCAGACAAAGCTACATCTGACGTAGAGTGCACTCGAACATACAGCCCGGCTTAAATGTAAAAAAAAAAAAAACATTTTTCAAATTTGATACTTCTCCTATAAAAGCTTTGGGGAATTAAATTATTATATTTGAAATGTAATTATTATCTTTTTTATCCTGGTAACCGTGGGTGAAACATTGGGGCACAGCTAGTTTAGTTACTAGTTTAGTTATATTGTAGTGCAATTCTTTTGACTTAAGCAACCGGCGTAGCATCGCAATGCAGCGTGCCCAAATGGTTACACATTTGTCCGTGTAACACCTCTATTTATTCTAGAAGGCCATCGACTGGTTTCCAATCGGCAAGGTGTCTTTCCTTTGTGGAATTTTCTTATTTGATGCTTTTGTCGCGACAAACATATACTATATACATTTCAAGTATAAGTGTTCTGAGTAAAATTACTAGTGTTTAGCATCAGAATATATATATATATACTTATACGATACCTACTTAGATAATATCCTTAGCAGCATTACATCCGTCTCGTTATTTCATACCCTAAATAGATTATGTAGTTTAAACTAATAAACTCGCTCCCAATTGCAGTTTAGTGGCGTCATCAAAACAAATTCTAAGATCTCAAACTCGAGGAACTTACTAGTAGCCATTGAAGACTTCCACTATCCATTTCCTGGTTCCATCTTCAGATAGGTTTCAAGATACCAAATTATAGTATTGCCATCAAAACTACACAAAGAAATGGATTAAAATTTAATTCCAAGATTTGTTTTTATTTTACTTGCTTACGTTTAAATACATCGGACAATCCGAAAATAGTTTCGGTTACATTCGGAGGCTTTCATCAAGGAGTTAAAGCAGAGTACAACCCACGTGTGGCCTCGTTTTGCTTCGCACTTCGGGCCGCTGCGCGCCTCTCACCTGAAGACAACGGTTAGAGCGCGGGCGCGAGAATGGGAGTGAGTGAGGTCGTCCACTGCTGGGCATAGGCCTCCTCCTGGGGGGGTTTTGCCAATACTCGCCACGCTTGGCAGGCGGGTTGGCGAGCGCAGTTGGGTGTGATTGTTCAAGGAAGATGCTGCTCGTCTTCCGGATTACATCCCTTAGCCGACTCTTACGGCAACCACGGGTAGAGAGGGTGGGGTACTATTCCTACGCCGGCACCACCACGGCAAAGACGAAGAATGAGTAATTCCGCATAAGTAAAACAAAAATGTGTCAAAAATACATCAGTTTCCATAATTAAGATTTGATTAAATTGCCCCTTAGTTTGTTAGTTAAAGCTAATAAAAGCGCGATAAAAACTTGCAAAATACAAATCAAAACTACAATTTAAAAATTTAAACTTCATTAATTCTATCTTTCCTAACTTGTAGCTAAAACACTGAAAAACTCTCATAAAGTTCTTGCTTCAACTTGTAGAAATAGAAACTAGGTTGAATTGCTACCTTAATTACCCTTATAGCTGTAGTCATTTTAATTCTACCTGAGGAAATGTTTTCTAAATTAGCTCGCTAAGATGATGTTGCAAAAGTAAACTAAGTTTTCTTAAACGTTCCAACAATTAGTTAAGAAATTGTAATGACAGCGAATAGCAATAAAGTCTAATAAATAAAAATATTTTTTTGTTTGGTCATATTTTATTGCTTGCACTTACGCAAAGGTTATAATTATTATGTATAGTACAAAATTGTTATTTTTTTGCGACAGAAACACGTTTGGTGCACCATTTTTTAAATGGTTGGCAGATTAAATGTTTAACCACAGCTCACCTAAAGTCAAGTGACGGTGTGATCGAAGATGGAAACACACTTAGCCTGAATGGAACTGGCTCTCAAGTGAGGCTGCCGAAGCACACCGTTAGGTGCTTAGCGAAAGGTTTTCAACCACCACGCAAAGCTAGTACACCAGCCAGTACTAAATAAGTAATGACTTTTTTCTAAAACAAAAGCAACTTTTGTTAGTTTAAAAAAAACTATACTAATCACAAGATTCCCCCACAAATAAGACCTTTTGAACACACTAAATATTTAATGGGAGCGGAACAAACAATTAGTGGAGCTAATGTGCTTGACTATTTCGGGTCATTACTAATTGGATTAGCAGATTAGAGCAAAAGGAAATAATTAAGGCTGCTGCTAATATGTTGACCTCCTTGACCTCCATGACTTCAGGGATGACGTTAATGTCCATAAACATTTTAATATCTCATTACCCATTGAAGACAGGGAGAAAAAAAATCTTATTTTTTTATGTGAAAGTAATGTGTCGAACGTGACTAAAGGGTTACGTAAGGACCTGTTAGACCATTTTAGTCTGACCCTCGAACTTTTTTTTGACTCTTTCGCATTAAGTATGATCATTTGAAAATTGAATTTGGAGTCACATTTTATATAATTTGCCAAACTTTTGCACCTAGCTAGCTTTTAGCGCGGCCAGTTCACGGCCAGTTCGCGGCCAGTTTGACAGCCCTGTTGGCTCATTGGTAGTATGTCTGCCTGACCTGTAGGGCGTGGGTTCAATTCCCGACAAGGACAAACATTTTATAGTAAAAACAAATGTTTGTTCTGTGTCTGAGTGTTCTATATGTATTACAAATATGTATTTACAACAACAACAAAAAGTATTTATGTATTCTATCAGTTATCTGACTTCCATCACAGACGCTCTGCTTAGTTTGGGGTCAGATGGCGCTGTGTAACGTGTCCTATGATATTTACATTTATTTTATTTAGTTCACACGCAATAAGGCGTGGTTCCAGTCCCAACAATGATTGTAGGGTACTTTATAGTATTTAGCTGGCTAGCCACCACCAGCTGAAAATCTGCCGCCAAGCACCTAACGGTGTGTTCCGGCACTTCGGAGTCAAGGCTAAGTGTATTTACCGTCATAGAACACACCGTCACTTAGCATCAGGTGACTGTGGTCAAATACCTAGCCTGTCAACCATTAAAAACATTATTGAATGGAATTGAAGCAATGGCGAATTAGTCAATGATATGTTCTTCAAGCTCCACTGATTATTATTATTATTATCGGATAGCTTGAACCCTGGATTTACACTGATTCTACTTATTATCCCAAAAAACTCGAGTGAAACAGCTATGTGCCGCAAGTAATTAAAAAAATATCAATCGGACTGTTGTAACAAAATTATACCCGTCTTTCAGGAATTTCGACAGCAAAACTACGAAATCTAAAAGAGCGTCGTGCTCTGCCTTCATCAATAATATTACATTTAGCTACCTACGAAAGTGGAGGGGGCGATTCAATTTACCAATTACCTCAGATGTTGGGAGCCCTTCAGTTTGGGAGTGCAAAACAGCGACTGAACTTCTGAAATCTCCAAAGACTATAAACAATTCCCCTTTCTATTCAGAACACGCTTTTACTCGTATCCTTATGACAATAAGATAAATAAACGTAAAACGTAATACTACGCCAATCGCAAGCAATCTGAACTCACTCATCACTGACTTAGTCGAAAGGCGAGAAGAATGGTCATTTATATGTCATGATTGTGTCACGTTTAGCAGGGAAAGTGAAAGATTTTTTAAATTTAATTTGCCCATCGAGCATGCTACACTTGTAAAGCCATACTGCCTCGTCTTTGGTTTTTGAATTTATTTCTAACATCTATAGTTACGGTCAAAGTTCAGTCTTGGTCTTGTCCCGAAAAAACACTGGTTTCTTATACTAGTGTTTTAAAAGAGTGTGTTTTATTCATAAAGTGCAGACTTTTCCAAGCTTTTTGAGAAAATGCGCATATTTTTGTCGTAAGTAAATTATTAGTCAATATGTTTTATTATCGTTGCTCAATGCTCATACTTATATAAAACAAATTTAGGAAATCGGTTTTTGTGTATGTACTATTTTTTGTTAAATATTATATAGGGTTACGTTCATGATGTTAATAAAAATGCGATGAACGACGACGAGATCATGACGAAGCGCGCTGTGTCGATTTGAAGCTTAGTATGTGTTGTATATGGTTATACGGATGAAAATACAATAATTTAGGACTAGCGATGTGGTTTGATGATGGATCTTACAGGCGGAACCCTCGACACTGACATTTCACTTTACTTTGGTCGCCGTAACGTTATTAAGTAAGGAAGAATCGCGACCAGACTGCGAATATCGTCTATATTTTATTTACTATCTTCGCCTAGGATCTTGGGTTTTTTTTTGCTGGAATTCGATTTTCTTACGTATATGACATTAGTCTAACATAACGTTTCACACATCAAAGGTCACTTTGATGTGTGAAACGTTTAAATAACACCTCAATTACATTGCATGGAACCAACTAACAAAATAATAACTGGCACGGCTATGCGCATCTGATATTATGTAGTTAAAACTTCGTAGACACGTTAAAGTCATTACTAAATTAAAAAAATATATTCAAAGAAGTAAGTAATGTATTTGAGTTGTGATAAAACTAAATCTAGGAGGATAAGGATTAATAAAGGAGGTATAGGAGTTAATTTATTTATTTATTTAATTGAGAACTAAAGAAGCTGAAAGGCAGATATCTGATCTATCTGATCTAATACCTTTAAACGAGAAATTCTTGTATATATATATATATATAATCTGAATCTCGGAAACTGCTCCAACGATTTTCACGAAATTTAGTATGCAGGGGGTTTCGGGGGCGATAAATCGATCTGACTAGGTTTCATTTGTAAAAAAACTAAAAAAATGCTAAGCAACGTTCGTCATCCAGGTATCCACTTTAGTCAAGCATTGAGTACCGACATAAGGTCTAAAGTTTATTGGTTTTCTACCGGATACATTTAATTTATTTAAAAATACAAAATAGGTGTTATAAATCCTAGAGTAATTCGATTTTTGTAGCGACGATATTTCAGTGGTTATCACGGTCGGCTCACTCATCGAAGGGCGTGGATTCAGATCCTTTAAGCTTGTGCTGGCAGTGAAGGATAGCATCGTGGGGAAATTACAGCATGGTGGTAAGGGACTTTTAAGAACATAATCAGCTATAAATCCCTCAAATTGAAAATCCGCCGAGGAACATCTAAGAACTAGTTTAATTCCAAGCTAGGTGTTTACCATCTTCCACACCATCACTTAACATCAACTAAGCTTTGGTCAAACACCTAGCATGTCAGACCTAATAAACGATTCCTTTTAGATAAGCGTGTTTCATCCCACGCCGCCGTATCGTTACTTTGCATTTACCAGGATAATATGGTAATGCGAATCTATTGTAAATACAAAAACTCACAGTTGTAAAGTACGATGCCAAAAAGCGGAAAAAACTTCAATATCTAATTCTCCAGCGCTGATATCCAGAAATAACACCATAATCATGTGTAACGTGCCCTAAACAAACAGTTTTAATAGCGGGTGGCCATGTTAGCTCTGGTCGTGTCAAACACGCTGTACCGAGGATTATCCGGTTGCGAGAAAAAAAATTGACCGTCAAGCGGGTAATTTATTGGTGTTGATTTTACGTTCCTAAATATAATATTTATTGAAAGAGAAATCAGCTTAGTCAACTCAAGTTCTAAGTGGCTGCAAGGATTACGTGCAGGTGTTTTCTCTTACCAGAAGAAGAACAATTTATATCTTTACTTCTCATTATATAAAATGGCGTCATGACAAATTATACCTATAAATATTATTCAAATATAATGTATTAAAAAAATTACGGTTACAGGGACGGCCGACAGAAGTGAATTAAAATTGTCAAATTTTTTTAACTGACGCTCTTTTGCAAACCCCTTGAGCTGCCGCTAAACGAACCATTTCGGGAGGAAACCATATCATGGTGGTAGAATATTTTCTAGTACTCAGCTGGCTAGCTACTGAAAATCTGCCGCCAAGCATCTAACAGTGTGTTCCGGTTTGAGAGCCAGCTCCATTCCAGGCTAAGTGTGCTTTACCATCTTCAACTACACCGTACTCAACACCAGAAAAAGCAAAGCTTGTACTATGGGAATCAGGTAACTAATAGAATACTTACCTTTATACTTATTTTGTAGAAATACTTACAATGCAGCTATACAGCACGCCCAGAAAGAATAAACATTTATTGTCACATAAATGTCTGTCCTAGTAGGAATCGAAGTCACGCCCTACAACTCTTGAAGCAGATATTCTACCAAATGCGCTAATAGGGCAGTCAAATAGTGTAAACAAATTCAGAGAAAATATCTTTGAAAGTTTTCATAAACGCAGATGCGAAAACTTCACGTTCATATTAATAGTGTATAATTATGAGGATATATATCCAACGGTACGCATTTCTGGGTATGGTAAGCTTACCTTACCCTAGAGAATGGTTCGATCGGAAAATAGACACTCTAATTACAATTACATAGGTGCCATATTTCCTGAAACCCACCGGGGGTCTGGTTTATGAAAGTTATAGGTTGGCATATCGGGAGCACCCCCGTGGAGAATTATCTGGGATAGTGATGTTTATCGATAAGTAACCTCACTCCTTTGCTATTGAGATCTGTAATAAATAAATATAAATATCCCTCAGATATGTTGGAGGAGGGCGATGGCTGGCACATGCTCGTCATCGATTGCTGCTTGCGAGTCGCTGCTCTGCTCGCAAAAACTTGAAAAAGTTTACAAAAAAAGATTGATTTTATATTCTTATCGTACAAAACGCAAATTTCATATGTAAGGACCTAATATAATTGGAATTTCCAAAAATCTTCAATAAAACGTTATAAAATTAATAATAAAATATTGTATAGTTATAAAAATTAAAAGAAATAAATATTTTCAAAAACAAGCTTTTATCTGTGACAACGACATCAATATTTAAAAATAAATTTTAGTAAGAGTTTGGCGGGTAAGTTCTTACCTATATTCTTAAAAGCTTGAGGTACGAAAGTTCAGTAAGTACCTACCTAACCTGTAACGAGTGGCGTATACATAGTAGGGTAGTGTATACATACATACAGTCATACATTGCAAGTTAAATTAAAGCTTGTAATAAAACACGAGAACATACAAACAAAAACCATTAAATGTGTATACTCTTTTTGATATAGTTTTTTTTTATGGTTGACAGGCTAGGTGTTTGACCACAGCTCACCTGATATTAAATGACGGTATGGTACTAGTCGGGTAAAAATGTACGCTATAGATAGCTACAATTAGAAATTGACACTAATGTCGGTTAATCTGTTCACCATTGTATTGATTACCCGTCCGAAACATAGCTATGAGCATTACATGTTAGTAATCCATTACAAGTTCGGAAGGCGGTCGTTATCGGTGTACAGTATGCTGCCAATGGTTTTGCTTGCTTTATTTTAAGCATTTAATTCTAGAAAGAGAAACTTAGTATATTTCCTTAGCTAATATTTTAAAAGGAAAATAATATAATTATTAATAATATTATAATTTAATTATATTTTTATTTTAATTATTGGATGGCGTTTCTCAAAGCGGCATCAAGTCTCAAACTAAGCAAAGCTTGTATTTATATGTTGCAATTGATTTGAATAATTGAAATAAAAATTGAAATTGAATAATTTTGCTATGTAAACTGCGGTAGTTTTGACACATTTTTGTTTTAATAGAGCGGTGTTACTTATATTTCATTATGTCCGACTACATCTCGTCTGGTCCACGCCACATGTGAACAAAACGCTGGCCTTTATTTTGCCCAACGTTTGAGTATTGCCATACAACAAGGCAATGAGCCAGCGTTTTGGCAACTATTCCCATTGATAACTGCCTTTTAGATTAGTTTATTTTATTTTAATTTATTTATTAGTCATAAAATTAATAACCCTATTCTTTATCTAAATCTAATAATAAAATGGTACAAGTTAAATGACATTTAAACAAATGCAAATACAAATACAAATATTTTATTGATAACACCAATGTTACAAGTCAATTCCGTAATATCATTACATTGAGATTTAGAACACTGATTACATGTCAATGGAATAAAAACAAAATGTCAATGTATATAAACATGTCAATATAAGAATATTGTCAATATAGTAATACTGCCAATGTTTCAATTCCAAAGTTCGCGGGCATAAGCTAATTGTTTTATAAATATCAAAAATTATAAGAAACTAAATAAAGTTTTCGTTGTAGCAAACAAACATTCATTCCAATACTAAGTAGAAAATTGGAACAGTAATTACTTATGTAGCCGAAGAGCTATGTAGATTTTTACTACCCCATAAAAGTCATCAGACCCTTAGCAATTACTAAGGCCGGATTGGTATTTGATAACGGTTGATATTTTAAATTGACCAATTACGTTAATTAATCTTTGAATTAAAATGTTACATATATTGGATTTAAGAACTAAATTTTTTTTTGTGTTTTTGCTTCTTTTTTATATTGCATCTTCGGTTTTTATTCTTTTTTATTTTAAAATAAAAATTGCATTTTTTCTCAGTAAAACATCAAATATCTGACAGTAAAAGTCCCTAATATCATTTCGGATACTAGCCGGAACGAACAGACAGAAAACTAAACATTAAAAAAAAATTGTTTTGGTATATGTACCGTGTATATTTTCATATGTATTTAGCTGTCATTTTGACATGACAAACAGACACTTTTTTTTATTTTAAATATACAGAATAAAAGAACTGTATTTAGAAACAAGACGATTACAATCAAATACCTTTCTTATCGTTATTTAATCTTGGTAAAGGTTGTTTACGTAGCGTAGGAGGCCCTGAGACTTGATAGAGTAACGATATATATAATAAGATAGCTGGCTGTGGACGGAAACGAGAAGCAAATGATCGGGCTGAGTGGCGTGTCTTGGGAGAGGCCTATGTCCAGCAATGGAATTGGATAGGCTGATGATAATGATCGGTTGTTTACAATGATATAGAATAGAACATAGAATTTTACTACACTTTTCCAACACATTTACGGCTATAGTACATCCAGTAATACATCCTGTATTACTCTTAGCATAAGAGTTTTGGAGAAATGTAACATTGAAGTGTGCTCTAGAGGATGTAATTACCCTTAACATAAAAGTAATTACCGTCTGCCACTGTCACATCATCTGTGGTGGCTCACAGTGGCAAACAGTGACACTCCCTTAATACCGATATAGTTAACTAACTGATCAATAACTGATCACTAAACTACTCAAGATAATAAAACATAAATGGTTTAGTAAATGACATATGATTGCCACTCGATAGTCAGCCTTAATTCGTCAACGATAAGATTTACAAAACGCAAGAATAGCACTTGGATACCATTTTATTGGATATGACAGTAACGGAGTAGGGTCGTGAATTATTTTCGATATTTTTACTGGCTTTGACTTACACATTACTGCGTTTGGATTCGTTAAATGGCACATTTTTAATAGTGTGCAAAAAGTGTGCACTGAGCCCAATTTTTGCCTGATTTACACAAACCCATACTATGTCATTCTAGACCGCAGCATTGCTTAACACCAGCTAGTGTGTTGTCAAACGCAATTCTATTTTAAACTACAAAAAACACAACCGATTTCTTAAGTCAACTTCATGCAATTCCGCATCTTTGTCTACGTGAATAGAACATACAGGCGATAGGTGACCATTCTGTATTTAACATCACTATGGTATTTTTATACCGTTACAAATTTTTCCAAATTCAAGACGCATAGTCTCAAGATATTTTTGTTTTCCGCAACTGCAGTCTAATAATTCAAGCCGACGACGAAAAACGTAAGTCGTTTCGCCACTGCACATTTTACTACCCCCATTTGGACCACTTTATATTCGTAGCACTGACATTAGAGGAAGGGGAGGTACTGCTGTATATTATCGAGCCATCGGATGCGGGACTCTTGGGTTTGTTTTCAAGCCTTGACTGGGGAATAACAACTATTTTATTTTATTGGAAGAAATGTCTATTTTGATTCTTTGAGTATTGAAGTAATATATTTTTAACGTATTTCCGCTTTAAAGTCGTTTAGGTTACAATATAAATCTTCATCTAATATGACGACAATTTTTAAATATCTAGCTAAAATCCGACATAAACCTGGGGGGGTTTTGCCAATACTCGCCACGCTTGGCAGGCGGGTTGGCGAGCGCAGTTAGGTGTGATTGTTCAAGGAAGACGCTGCTGCCCATTTTCCGTATTACATCCCTTAGCCGACTCTTACGGCAACCACGGGTAGAGAGGGTGGGGTACAATTCTTACGCCGGCACCACCACGGCACTATTATTACATTTATTACTTACACATGTTTAATTTCTCTCTGAATCTAATTCTAAAGTAAACGCGGACAAAGTCGCGGGCGTTAGCTAGTATAATATTATAAATGTATTTTCCAATGCCATTCGTTGCTGGTATGCCACGGATTTTCATATCGTGACGTCTGATCTTGATGTTATACACTAGATATCTCAATTCGAAGAAAATAAAAATGAAATTGTCACAGGGGATAACTATTATATATTTCCCGTGATGAAAATTCTCACGAAGCCCATCATATTAAATCATCTCAAAACCAACAAAAGTAAAAATAAAAATGTAACACCGAGTCGCTCGCGGCGTATCAACTGAAGGGCTTTTCATAAAAGTGTACCCCAAGTAAGACGATATTAAGGTCCTCTCACATGCGTGCAGAATTTCTATTAGGTACCTAACAGGGCGTTTTGCTTTACGTTCTGACTGGGTATATAAGTGATGATTTTCGGGGAATGTAGCGATGATAGCTCAGTGGTTAGCATGGTCGGTTCACAGACCGGAGGGCGTGGGTTCAAACCACAGAAATGAGCTTAAGGTGAAGGAAAACATCGCGAGGAAGCATGGTGGTAGGATTTTCTAGTACTCGGCTAGCTACCACAGCCTGACGCCAAGCACCTAATGATGTGTTCCGGTAGCCTCACTTGAGAGCCATTCCATTCTAGGCTAGGTGTGCTGTATCATCTTCGACAACACCGACACTTACCATCAGGTGAGCTATGGTCAAACACCTAGATGGTTAACCATTTAAAAAAAAACATAGATAAATCAGCGTGATTAATGAGAACACCCAAATCAAAATTCGATTTGAAAGTCTCTGAATTTCTTTAATTCTGAGATATAGTTTTTACTCTTATTCAGACAAAAATTCTGTAGGTCCAATAAAATTGTATTAAAAATATAGTCCATTACCAGTAATCGTGATGGTAGACGGTAAGACCGTCGTTATTTATGGTGTTAAGGTCGAGGGGGGAAAAGATTTGATAGGGGATGGGTTTAAAATATGGTTCGGATTGGAGTATGAATAATATATGTAAGTTCATATATTATTTGTGATTTATGCGATGTATGTGGATGATCTTTTACTGTAGGATAAAATATTTAAATGCATCTGCGTCAGTTAATTTGAGGAATAGTACCTAGATGACTTATTTTTCTAAAAATAATTCAAATTCAGCATTAACTCATGCAAGACATAGCGCTGGATATAACATCGAATCATGTGGTGTGGACCACATGATTGTACGGCACCTCTTCGTATTATTTTTATATTTATTTCTAGACTTATTTTTTGTTACTTGTTTATTACTTACATTTTATTACATCAATGTTATGTATTCATCGGTTGACGCAAAGTCTTGTCGTATAGTATGGCGTATGTTTCCACCGCATCCTTTCATCTCAATCATGGTGAGCCACGGACACAATACAAGATGAAAGGAGATTGTTGAGACGCGATAAGATGACGCGGATCCTGTTACCCATTTATAGAAACAGCGATGTTTATGGGAAACAATGACTAGCCTCGGGCAAGGCTTCGAAGGAAATCAACCGGAAAGCTGATTGAGTAAAAGATAGCTATGGATATCGGTTGCAATGTTCGCTTGATTTTATAATCTAAAATTGGGTATGAAAATGTGCTTACTTAGGATTCCGTCACACAGAGATGTATAGAGGTTTTTTTTATAACGCCTAATGTGAAGCGAAGATATGGTATTCGATGGAGCACGCTCACCTAGAAGAAGCCGACTCACTCTTGAAGGCTTTGTATCTATCAGGGTTATATAGCGGTTCGTACAATGAAGGTAGATTCGAAACGTTTATTTCCAGTTTTTGGAATAATACGTCTGAAAACTAGAGACCGATACAGTTCTATTAAAACCAATAACTTTATCTTTACTTTACATGTATGTGATGTATTTTATTTGAGCCATTTACACATAACTATAAAGCAAGTATTTTTTTAAATAAAATTCGTTAACTTACTGCGCCCTAGTTAAGACTGTGGTGAATCAAAAGATTGCAATTAAATACCTATAAATATGTATCGCAAAACATTATACACAGGGCTATCCAAATCCAATACTATGGGAATTAACCAAATTTGTGCTATGGAACCAGATAACTCGTGACGTATTAATACTTTTTTGTTGTAAATAGGTATACATACATATATTTATAATACCTACATGTCGTCTTTCAAAGGAGGAGGTTCTCAAGTCGGTTGTGATTTGTTTGTTGCCGCGGAACTCGGTCATTATAAATCGTTTTTTTTAAAAATAAACCTGATATTAATGGAAGATGCGGTCTACGATTGAGCACGCTTTCCTAGACGAAACCCATTCACTCGCAACTCAAATATGTCATCTAAGTAAACGAAATTGCGTATTTCTTTTCTGTGATTTTTCAATGGTGTTTACGGCGATTAGAATTATCACAATGAACTACCTACTAAATGATGAATCCGGAAGGTAGGTAGGCACCAGGGGCGTAGCTACCGACGTATCAGCCGTATCAATGATACGGGGCCCCCGGAATACAGGGGCCCCATTTGTATAAGCAAAGATTCGTAAACCTTCAGGCCGCGGCAACAACCAATGTCCAGGATTAGGCTTCGTTTGATTATATGTTCGTTAAAGAGTTTGTGAAAGAATAATGAACATAGCCCCCGTGAAGCTATGAAATGAAAGTCTGGTAGAAGGGCCCCCAACAAATCTCGATACAGGGCCTGTCTAAGGCAAGCTACTTCATTGCCCTTCATTTGGGCGCCCAACTAATTTTGATACAGGGCCCTAAAGCACGCTATGCCACTGGTAGGCACCGAAATTCCGTAATAAAACAATGTAACCTAGTACTCGGGCTTACTGCAATAAAGTCGGTTATTTTTGTGAAAAATATTTAAACATTAAAATCACACTCAAGACATGATTTACCACTTAATCCTCCTTAAAGAGTTATTTTTCTAAACTTAATAGTCTTAGTTCATACGATTAAAAGTAAGATAAGTATCCGGACTACAAAGATCACGTTTCGTATCGCAATAAACCCGTTATCGTCACTGAGTCCGCGCACGTTTATGTAAACTCAGCACCGGATCGTAAAGATATTGCTTCGTCAATGGTGAAGGAATACAAAGCTGATGCGAAAGATTCAGAAAGTGCTAGACATTTTCAAATCAAACTTTATTTTGTTTTATATTTTTCTCTACAGACTCTATTGGGACACCCACTAAGGTAAAAAACTTAGGTAACTAAAATGTCTTATAATAAATTCAAAGATTTTATAATGCAGAGGTTAATTGACAAATCCTACTATAAGGTGGCTCATTACGTGGAAGACAGGAATATATGGTTGTAGTAGCTCTTTCTGCACTTGCATCTCCTGGCTAAATGACAATTGTAGTAAGCATAATGTATTAATATCTATAACTGTAAACTGTATAAACTGTAATCTCTAATATGAAAAGAAAGATCCACAAAAAAAAAAAATGCCTTGCTGAGTTTCTTGCCGGAGTCTTCTCGGTTGAAGTGTAATTACGAGCCGGTGGTAGATTCAAAAATGTAACTTAACGTTCATAAGTGCCTTACCAGGGCCTAAACTGAATAAATGACTTTATGATTTTGATTTTGGACAAACATCTAATAATAAGGATATTAATAGAAGTTCTATTCTATATTGTCATTTGTGACGGAAGTTATTTAAAAGAAAGATCGCTATACCGCTATTTTGAAATACATAAGTGGGGGCTTTTGATAAGGTTCACAGTTCATTCGACTGTTTCATGGAATTTTGACACATCTTAATCAATCTGTTCTGTTCGTGTCAACCGTGGAATTAGTATGTTCTGGAATACACGGCTATGGTGTGTCAACAAAGTATAGATATATATCTTTAGTCAGCTTAGCTAATCAAAGCTCCATTAGAATACAGGATATAGAATTTACAAATGTCTGTAATGTATTCATATAGATTTCTTCGTTATGGACGAATCATCTTTTTTTTTCTTAAAACATTTCTGTCCAAAGGTTGCCTGGAAGACGTCGCTGGATAAGATTGCCAGTTATTGCGCTTATTACTTATGTTTATTTTTCTTCTATATGTAATCCTTTGGTGTGGATAATAAGGAATGAACCAACGAATCAATTGTCAATAATCAGGTGACAAATTCAAAAATGTATATTTTCTCTTTATATGCAAACTTTTCGATAAATATATAACTGAAATTGGTTATATACAAGTATGTAGGTACTCTGCTAAATGTTCAAAGTTGAGAGTTATTCAGCATTCGGCAACCCAATTTCACTTTACGTTAGACAATACCAACCGCATTTGCCGGACCATTTGAATATCAAAATTCAAACACCTATTTCGACGCTATTGGTGTAGGTAAGGAAGATACAGTTACTTGTCTCGATTAAGTTAAGTTTAGCCGAAGATTTGACTTAGTTTAAGTGGTAAAGTTAACCTAGTTCGTTTGTTAAATTGTTAGATTTGATAGTAAGCGATGATGTGGTCGAAGATAAAGCACGCAGACTTAGAAGATACCTATTCATTGTGACAAAAAAAAAGATCCAGATCATATCTGTCACAAAACAAGGAAGCCGTCAGCATGTTTCATACCTTGGCCGTACGGATGAGAAACACAGAGTCAAAACGTTTGGTATATATCTAAGGAAATTCCACTACGTAACTTTTTACCAAAATCAAGGCCAAGTGTTAAAAATTGCAGTAGGTTCATTTATATAAAAATTATGAGCAATTTTTTTTGACGAAAGTTCATTATTTCGCAATTTTGTTTAACATATTATAAATTAATAGTATTTCACATTAATAAGTTCTCGATTTTTCGGGTCTACTAACAACGGGAATATCCACAAGTTCAAAGTCACTCAGTGAACTGATGTAAAAGCTATGCTTAGCATGTTTTTAAGGAATCAAATCCGTAACGAAGTAATTCGCCAGAATACTGAAGTTACAGCCTACGTTCAGCGTTTAAGCAAGCTCAAGTGGCAATGGGCTGGACATAGCACACCAACCACACCGTCACTTAACACCAGATGAGTTGTGGTCAAACACCTAGATTTTCAACCAAAAAAAAATATCTGTCACAGAACCAAGAACCGATACAATAAGCAGATAATGATGATGAAGTTCTTGATTAAAATTCAATGAATTTCATTTATAAATATAAATATCGTAGGACACATTACACACAGCGCCATCTGACCCCAAACTAAGCAGAGCTTGTGTGATGGAAGTCAGTTAACTGATAGAATACATAAATACTTTTTTTTTTTTTTGTAAATACATACTTATAATACATACAGAACACCCAGACACAGAACAAACATTTGTTCATACCAAACAAACATTTGTCCTTGGCGGGAATCGAACCCACGCCCTACAGCTCAGGCAGACATACTCCCAATGAGCCAACAGGGCTGTCTTTTTTTTAAATTTTAAAAAAAAATTAAATTAAAATTAAATTTAATACATACATAAGTCATAGGTACATACAGAGACACATAAGTCAACAAATACTAAAATTACTTCAACGATAAGAACCTTACTGAAAGTCATATCCTTATTATGTTGTCTGTTTCCATGAAATGTTGTATAAACACACTGACGAACTTGGTTTTTAGGGTTCCGTACCCAAAGGGTAAAACGGGACCCCATTACTAAGACTCTACACTGTTCGTCCGTCTGTCTGTCTGTCCGTCTGTCACTGGGCTCTATCTCATAAACCGTTATAGTTAGACAGTTGAAATTTTCACAGATGATGTACATATGAGAGGCGCGCCAGGAGACTAATTGGCAACGACACTTTACTGGAGTCTCGGCTTCAAAGCCTTGAGCATCGACGTAGAGTTGCTAGCTTGTCGGTTTTTTACCGAATACATTTCGGAGAGTGTGCACTTGAATTGCACAATTTGGTTCCCCCTGCACCATTCTACTACCGGACGGCCAGACAAACGCGACCAAAACGTCATCCGTACATGGTGGATGTTCCCCATGTACGCACGAAGCGTTTTGATTCCACATTTTTTATTCGCACAGCGAGGTTGTGGAACTCTTTGCCGGAGTCTGTGTTCCCTGTTAGGTACAATATGGGTGTCTTCAAATCTAGAGTAAATAGGTTTCTTCTAGGTAAGCGTGCTCCATCTTAGACCGCATTACTGCTTAACATCAGGCAGAGTGTGGTCAAACGCGAACCTATTTTGAATAAAAAAATAAATAAAAAAAAACTAAAAAATAGAATAAAATAAATATTTAAGGGGGCTCCCGTACAACAAACGTGACCATTTTTATAGACAATGGTACGGAGCCCTCCGCGTGCGAGTCCGACTCGCACTTGGCCGGTTTTTTCATTTCTATTGCCTAATCTGTGGCAGTATGCCTATGATCGCGGTACTTCTTTGTGGTACGCTCCCACTCCCGCGGCCTGCAACCGCGCACCAACCGTTGTCTTCACGTGCGAGGCGCGCAGCGGCCCATAGTGCAAGATGAAGCCGCGCGCGCGTTGCACTCAGCCCTGTTTCCATGAAGAAGGCCACCGGATGGGAGCGAAACTATAGTCGGAGTATGCGATATAATTAAACGTGAGTAATTTGCCGTGGTGTTGCCGGCGTAAGAATAGTACCCCACCCTCTCTACCCGTGGTTGCCGTAAGAGTCGGCTAAGGGATGTAATCCGGAAGATGGGCAGCAGCGTCTTCCTTGAACAATCACACCTAACTGCGCTCGCCAACCCGCCTGCCAAGCGTGGCGAGTATTGGCAAAACCCCTCCAGGAGGAGGCCTATGTCCAGCAGTGGACGTTTTTTGGCTGATGATGTGAGTAATCCCGCATAAATAAAACAAAAATGTGTTCACACCTTTAGATAAAATTTCCAAACGCTGTGCAACCCGGCTATAACAATAGTGGTAACGAGGTGGCGTCCGATCCGTATCAACGAAATACATAGAGCAAACAACGCGACCCGAAAAGGGTCGTCCGCCAACATGGCACATAATTTTCATGTGTTTGCATAATATTTATAACTAGACCTAAGTCAATACTACCTATTCCCGTTGAGGGTTTCTGATGAATTTGAATTTGAGATTTGTTCCGTCAAAGTTTTTATGGATTCTATAACGCTTGATTATTTTTGCTACGGAAAATCTATTATTTATTAGAAATTTATTTAAAGAACAACTTCGATTATTAAAATAAACGAATTTGTTATATGTACAAATTTAATTCAACCTGTACCTGTATGATGATGACCTTGGTATATAGCACTTAATAAAAATAATACGATTGAGTTTAGGCTCATTGATTATTCTATCTAATCTTATCTAACTGAAAAAAAAACTATCTATCTAATCTATCTTTTTTTTTAATGGAATTGTAATGAGACGAACGAGACGCTCTCCTGATGTTAAGAGATAACGCCTGTCCATGACTATTGCAGCGATACACAGAACTTTGAGTAGTAAAACAAAGTCTAGGGCATCGCTGCCTTGGCGCTCATTACTTTGGGACTAGATGGTTAGTCTCAATAGCCCTGTAATTTCACTAGCTGCAGTACCCTTCAAACCGGAACACAGTAATGTTTACACAATACTGAAAAACTATCTATTTATCTAATCTAATCTATAATCTTATCTATATCTTTAAGCGAGCAATTCTTGTATATATATATATATACATATATATATATTTATATATATTCTGGATCTCGGAAACAGCTCCAACGATTTTCATGAAATTTAGTATGCAGGGGTTTCGAGGGAGATAAATCGATCTAGCTAGATTTCATTTTTAGAAAACGTCGTTTTATCCGTGTTTTCAGCCGAGCAAAGCTCGGTCATCCAGGTACTATACTTAATATAATAAAGCGGAAGAGTTTGTATTTAAACACATTAATCTCTGGTACTATCAGTCGGATTTGAAAAATTCTGTTTTCATTTGATACCATAGCTAATTTTTTGAGGAATTTATAGGCTACTTAACATCATGATTTTTTATCTTTTTTATTGCTGACAGGCTAGCTGTTTGACTACAACTCACTTGACGCTAAGTGACGGTGTGTTCGAATATGGTAAAGCACATCTAGCTTGGATTAGAAATCGGAATGTAAGATCTTATTTCGAATTATTTTTCAAACATCGTCACAAACATGCCTTATCCTTGCATGCTCTTATCTTGTACTCCAAAATTGCTATAGATGGAATCTTCTTAATAGGAGACCCGTTCCTAAAAGTCTATCAACACGGCAGTAAAAGTATATAAAACTTCCCCTATCGACTCATAAACCACTTTCAACGCCTAAATTCAATCTGGCCATCATAACTGTGAACAATTGTCTAGCTTTTAGCGCTGAACTGAATTGGGCGGGGTAGTGGGCAACTTTGGTCGAGCGGGCTAACTCTGCGGGGTAACTTTGCCACTTTCGAACTGCAGATGGTCAGTCTGGTAATTCATCTATTTATTAATATATAAACGCTGGCGTCAGTTTTATTTAAAGGTTAGATATTGCCATAGAACGTAAAAATCTGACCAGTATTGTAGAAAATAAATTCCACAGACGGTCGGTTGAAGTAGTACAAATTTTATGTTATCAAAGTGCAAATTATTATATATTATTCTGTTTTTTTTTAGTGTGTAGTATGCGAGTTCGATTCCCACTCACATTTGTGTGACGATGATAAATGTTTGTTCTTTGTCTGTGTGTTATGTATTTATTATATACGTAGTATTCTGTTATAAATCTGGTTCCAAAACTACAAGCTTTTATATATATAAGTCCGCGTTTGACCGAGTAGGTCAGGCGAGTAGGTGCCTGATGGTAAGCGATGATGTGGTCGAAGATGAAGCATGCACACTTAAGGGATGCTTATTCACTTTGATATTCTCAGCTTTGTTTCGTGTAGGGCTTGATGGAGCTGTGTGCGCGGTTTTTATTACACAACTGTCCAAAAGAAAAAGTGCAATGTTTTCAGGGTTCATGTATATGTATGTGAGTTCTTTTATTCTACCATAACTTTTAAATATCTGAACATATTTGAATATATCGTTAGAATTCTTACTTGATCCAGAGAGACAATGGATTTTAACTGTATGCGTATAGAAATAAAATGTATATAGCTGGTCTATGTGGATTGACTCGTATAGCTTGAAGTTGGGAAGTGTACTATCCTAGCACTTAATTATAAGTTGAACGTTCAAATGGTTAGATTCGTTTAAGGACGTAAGAATATACCGCATTGAGTACCGTATTAAGGAATCTATACATAAGAAAAACACATTATTAACATGATTTTTAGGAAGGCTTCTACAATCATATTGATGAAAAGTAAAAAAACCTATTAAAAATAAATTTAAACAAATACAATTTAGTTGTCTGTTATTTATAAAAATTAATCCCTGTTTTCTTTGGTAACGCCATAACTTGACAACGACTTTACCGATTTCATTCATTCTTTTTTTTAAGGTTCTAACGGAAAGAAAATTGTATAGTATTTCTTTAAAATTCCACGCGGACGAAGTCGCGGTTAACAGCTAGTATATTATATTTTTTATCTACATACAGTTCAACTGCAGCTACAATTATTTCAAAAGTTTTCGACTGACATACGCATTCTAGAGATACATGTTCATTTTAGTATTTGTAAGCATTATATTATTCGTTAGCATTAACATTGTTTCGCATATTGCGTATAAAATTCTTTTGTGTTCGTAAACAATTTCAATTTAGCGCAAGTCTTAAAATTGGTTTTCGCAAAAATTTCCAATAAGCATTTTCGAATCAATCCCTAAGAAAGTCTAATATTAAATAGCTAAGTTGACGCTCCGGAGCTAAATATTGAGCAAATTTTGAACAAATTTTCGCATCGCCAAGGTGTTGAGAATGCAAATTGTGTTTACTCTCGGAATGTGCTCAAGTTACTGTCAATATTAGGGGAATTTGCTTCGATTAAATTCACTCGGCTGGTTGAGTGGTTTTTCAAATTTACCATGAGAACGATGACATTTTTTGAAAATTTTCGCTGCCACCGTTCGCTGTGCAAAGTTCTACTGCGGAGCAATTTTTATTTTAAATCGGTTATTGAATTATACTTCGTCGCTATTTCGAGCTTCACAAAAACAAACTTTCGATACACAGGAAAATCAATCTTTTGACACGCTTAAAATTGAACTTAAGCAAGAAGAACCAAAGAAACAGAGAATTGATTTATGAATAAAAAACATGTATTACATGTTTTATGTACGAGTGGTTTTTTCTACGGTAATCCGAAATAATATTATTGTCAAAATTTTAACAAATTAAAATAGCATTAAAACTTATAAATTGACTAATTTATGATACATTTTTGTTTTGTTTAGGCGGGATACTCACGTTTAATTTAAAACTCCTACTCTAGTGTACTAAATTAAACTATTAAACGTGGGTAGTCCCGCATAAGTAAAACAAAGGTCTCGGTTTGAAGGGTACTGCAGCTAGCGAAATTACAGGGCTGTTGAGACTAACCATGGATATGCGTTACCTCGTACTATCGTTTCGTTTATTTCATTAATTTCACATTAATAAAATGTGTTAAAACTGCTAGCTCTTAAAACAATCAATCACCTTTGTAAAAATCTTCCATTTCAGCTGATCTAGTGAAGAAATAAAAAGCTTTGCTAGAGCGTAATCCAAGAGCATGTGCCGCGAATGGTCAGCGAGATAAGCTACCTAATTTATAGCGTTTCAATACCCAACGACATCGTCTTAAACGAAAATGGAAAAGACATTTTTGTAATTTCCAGTGTGCAAAATGATTTAAAAGTTTGATGTTTACAGTTTTTAGCTGTAGGTATTTGTAGCGATGATAGCTTAGTGGTTAGCGAGGTCGGTTTAGGTGTCGAAGGGCGTAGGTTGAAATCTCAACAATGAAAATTAGTTGCAGGTGAAGGAAAACATCGTGAGGAATTCATAGCATCGCAGTGATTTCATCATCAGATGATGATAAAAGCAGAAGGTAAGTAGTTCATTGAAACTATTCTAGTAACCCAACCGTATCACTGAAAATCACAGGAAAGTAAAATACGCAATTTCATTTACTTGGATGTTTTTTCTAGTTATATTGGTTTAAAAATCAAACTACTGAACCGAATTTGATTAAATTTCTATAGGTAGTCCTATATCGGAAATTATATCTTTCCAAATAAAAAAAAATACAACAACAACCTCCAACCTCCTTTTTTGAAGTCGGTTAAAAAGTGTATTTATCGCACTGAGCAAGAATTCGATCTATTTAATCTTAGTACGATGCACTCGGGGGAGTTTTGGCGGGAACGCGGTGAGCGTCGTGTCGCCCCATTGTATATTTTTCTAAAACTAGTGTATTTTCGAGTTTTTATTCATAAAAATAGTGGTATTTTATTTATGAAGTGACGAATTACAAGCGCGAGTGTGGGAGAATGATATAATGTGGTTAAACATGACTTTTCGTGTTGCTTCCAAAACTCCATCCAGAAGCTTATAGTAAAGTCGCCACTACTTTACTAAGGCATGACTTGATTTGACTGGGACCGACTGGACTTGATCAAGACTAGACTTTGACTGTAACTATAGATGATAAAGAAGCTGAAAAATTAAGACTACTCACAAAATATAGAAACATTGAAACTGACAGAATGCACAGAGTGCGATGCCAAGAAGAAAGAGAAAAAAAAAGATGCACTCGTCTAGATTTTCTATATCGACGTGCAAAAGCTTTTCTCGAAGGCTCGAGCAGATGTTGGGACTTTAGTTTCGTTCACGTGTATTCTTTTAGAAGTTATTTTGTGAGACACGTCTGAGACCTAACATCTCTTTTACAGCTTTTGATCGTATTCATTCTAACACATTGTAGCTAAGACTTGGATTTTTATGAAAGAAAATTTTAGAAAGCGTTTTTACAAAAGGATAAGCGAGATTCATAATAGCTGAAAGATGTATTTAAATAAATAAAATTAAATGGAATAATGACCTGTAACTTTGGTGTTAACAATAAAAAAAAATGTATTTGTGAGGTTCTGTATTATTATGATAATCCCTTATAAGTTTCATAGCTGGTATATATCGTATCCAAATCCAAAATAAAAAGTTTTTTTTAATGGTTGGCAGGTGTGTTTGACCATAGCTCACCTGATATTAAGTGACGGTGTGGTCGAAGATAGTGAACACATCTAACCTGGAATAAAACTGGCTCTCAAGTGAGGCCACACCGATAGGTGCTTGCAGATTTTAAACTTGTGAGTGGTAGCTAGCCAGCCGAGTTCTAGAAAATACCCTACCACCATGTTATGATTTCCTCACGATGTTTTTTCCTTCACCGGCAGCTTAAGGTTGAACACATGTCCTTTGGCGTGTAAACTGACTGCGCTAACCACTGAGCTACCATCTTTACCATTATTTTGTTACTTATTAGAATATATCATTTGCTTTATAGTAGCTTTG
The DNA here is from genome assembly GCA_950106695.1 of Biston stratarius. Classification (NCBI taxonomy): domain Eukaryota; kingdom Metazoa; phylum Arthropoda; class Insecta; order Lepidoptera; family Geometridae; genus Biston; species Biston stratarius. The sequence goes on from OX467116.1 coordinate 11,839,481, forward strand.
CTTAGTTTGGGAATAGATGATGCTGTTTGAAATGCTACCCCATATTTCTTTATTTATTTTCATTTTCGATACTTGCTTTGTAACGCATAAATAAACAACTGAATCAGTACGTTGACCATGACCGCTAACTAACATGTTTTGAATATTGCTAATGTTCAAACTGTCAGCCCGTATAAAGAAGTCAATTGTGTTTTAAAAACAAAGCACTGCATTTATACCTCAAAGTCAAAAGTGTAAGTATGTATTGAAAAACGATGCCAAGCCTTAAGCTAAAGTTAAGATAAACTACGTATGCTTAAGTAAGCTAACGCCGATCCGATATCAAAGAAAAACTCACTTAAGTGAAATGTAAGTAACTAGCAATTAATTCTAAGAAAGTTATCTGAACTAATCAGTTTATCGCAACTTCTCGGGTGTAAAAAAGGTCCAAGGGATAAAAGTTAACTCGAACTTCGCAATTAAACTCTTGGTAAATGGCATCATTAGAACTTGTAGAGTTTCGGCGGAGATGTGAAATGAAAATAAAATATTGCGTTATGTTTTAAACGGGAACCAACGCCGAAGCTACCGGTGAAGAAAAAAATATCCTGAGGAAATCATAGCATGGTGGTAAGAAGAAGAGAGAGAACACTTAACTTGAGCTGTGGTCAAACACCTTCCTTAAAAAAATGAAAAAGTGTCACATTGATTATAATTTGTTAATAAAGGAGTTGTTTTGTTTTAATTCTGCTTTTATTGCAGACAATGTTTACCATAAAATATGAGGTAATATTTAATGCATACTAAAATCCATTCATAAAGCCTAGTCATCAGTTTGCGGTAAAAGTCTCGCCATACATCATGCCCTGCGAGTCCTGGGACTGTAATCTTTATGACCTACCCGCCAGCATCTAGGATTAGTCCAGGATTTATTGCACCTGGACGGTTCTCCGGTTTGTAGCACAGGATTAGCAGCCTTTAACTACGGATTACGTTGTAGTATTGGAGTTGGGGAGTTAGTACATGAAAAATAGGTTGTATTTTGCTATTGGTAGTGAAAACATAGAAATTAAGGTAAGTAGTAATCGTCGCCAACCAATTGCTAGTCACAAACATTGCTAGTCATAGTCATTTGTAGCGATAGCTCAGTGGTTAGCGCAGACGGTTCGCATGTCGAAGGGCGTGAGTTAACCCCAACAATGAGCTTGAGCTGCCGGTAAAGGAAAACATCGTGAGGAAACCATAGCATGGTGGTAGGGTACTTTCTAGCACTCGGCTGGCTAGTTACCACCCTCAAGTTGCAAGCACCTAGTGGTGTGTTCCGGCAGCCACACTTGAGAGCCAGTTCCATTCCAGGCTAGGTGTGTGTAACATCTTCGACCGCACCGTCACTTAAAATCATGTGAGCTGTGGTCAAGCATTTAGCCTGGCAGCTATAAAAAAATCTGATGATCCTCTAGTAAAGCAGTGATGACTTTACTAAAGAACTAGCCTGACAAACATAAAAAAAAATATATGCCAAAATTACGCGCGTACGTGTGGAACACGACTTTTCGTGTTGCTTCCAAAACTCCGTCGAAACTTCTTTATCGGCAGTTCAAGCTCATTGTTGGGGTTTAAACTCACGCCCTTTGGCGTATAAACCGACCGCGCTAGCTACTAAGCTATCATCTTTACAAAATTTGACCTTGATTCATTCTGTGTGACTTTGACTAAGACTCATTTTACTTGATTAATCATAGCATACTTGACACAGCCAAACGCAAAATGCGTTGCCAAAAAAAAACTTTCCATATACTCGTAATGCAGCTACGCGTAGGCCATAGACTATGCTAAGCTATATAATCTGTTCTCGCCATACAGGAGGAATCGATAATGCAAATTTTATGTAAAGATACTGTGAGAGGGCAAATTTTGGTGGGAACCGGCGAACCAATCAGTAGCTCTTAATAATATGTATCAAATGTTTAGTTTACGCAGGTCTGCGTCCGTACTAATGGAATTTTAAGTAGATTGACGCAAAGGGAGGTATGATAGCGTCGAGGAACTTGGATACTTTGTAAATTGGTTCATAATATAGCGATGATAGCTCAGTGGTTAGCGCGGTCGGTTCGCATGCCGAAGGGCGTGGGTTCAAACCCCAACAATGAGTTTGAGCTGTCGGTGAAGGAAAACATCGTGAGGAAACCATAGCGTGGTGGTAGAGTACTTTCCAGTACTCGGCTGGCTAGCTACCACCCTCAAGTTGAAAATCTGCCGCCAAGCATCTAACGTTGTGTTCCGGCAGCCTCACTTGAGAGCCAGTTCCATTCCAGGCTAAGTGTACTTTACTATCTTCGACCACACCGTCACTTAACATCAGATGAGTTGTGGTCAAACACCAAGCCTGTCAGCTATAAAAAAAAGCCTTCATAAATAGTTGTGGCAGTATGGAAATAGTTGTCACCTTACGGGAGCTTAGTTGAGAGAATGTCTGGCGTTCAATCCGGAGCTCTGGGTTCGATTTCCACGCAACTCTGTATTTAACCGACTTCAAAAAGAAAGAAGGTTATTTTTTAAAGATTTACATGTCATTTTTTTTTGTGTAAATATATAGAGACGGTCGAGAAGCCCTCCTGATGGTAAAAGAAAACGCCTGTCCATGACCATTGCAGCTATACACAGATCTTCGAATAGCAAAGCAAAGTCCAGGCATCATTGTTTTGACGATAATTACTTTGAGACTTTCGATGGTTAGTCTCAACAGCCATGTAATTTCGCTAGCTTAAGTACCCTTCAAACCGGAACACGGTAATGTTTACACACTACTGCTTGGCGCAGAATATATGGTATATATGTCTACATGATTTATAGTTTAACGCTGTTAGCATTGCTATTAATCGTAGGTACCTAAGGAGTATTCATTCGCAATATAGAGTAAATGAAATATCTATGCTCAATTTTGCAATACAAAAGTTTTAGTTTGTAAATCCTAGTTGGGCAATTGTCGCGAAAATAAAGTTAGTAGTCAAATACATAAGTTCTACCCCAAAACAACGACAATAATACAGGAAAAACATCTCTATTTTAATCAACATAGGATTTATTTTATTAGATGATGATTGTAGATTAAAGTTGTTTATTCGTTAACTCAGCTTAAGGGATTTCGAATTCCCACTTTGATGCTGAACAGAGGCGTTTTGAATTCGGTTTAAGGGAAAGTTACTAAAACTATTTAATGAATAGTTTCTACAGTTAAACATCGACTTCAGTTTAAATAATTTGGTCTTTGATTTAGGTTTCTACAAATCTAGCATTGTCATATACTTATGGAATTGCAACTTTTCAAGTTATACTCGTATGTTACTTATTTTATTTGGTGGTAGATAATAATAATATAACTCTTTATTGTTCACACCAATTATTATTACAAACAATTTTAACAGCATAAACTTAGCACTAGTTAAACAATTGGCGGCCTTATCGCTAAGAGCGATCTCTTCCAGGCAACCTAATCTAGAATCAAAATAAAGCAACTAGATCGCCTTAGCAGGAGATCGTCTAGGTAGATACCACCGCAGTACCAGATTCTCTGCTGCAAAGCAGTAGTGTGTAAACATTATTGTGTTCCGGTTCGAAGGGTACTGCAGCTAGTGAAATTACAAGGCTATTGAGATTAACCATCGAAGGTCTCAAAGTAATGAGCGCCAAAGTAGCGATGCCCTGGACTTTGTTTTGCTACTCAAAGTTCTGTGTATTGCTGCAATGGTTATGGGCAGGCGTATAGACATATCTTACCATCACGAGAACGTCTCATTCGTATCATAACTTTTTAAATAATATATTATATTATTATAATTATAATAATATTTTTTTAATAAAAATAGGTGCGTGGCGTGAGATTTTCAATATGAGAGTGGTAGCTGGCCAGCTGAGTACTAGAAGGTAGCCTTAGGCCGTGCCATATTTTCTTTCACATGTAGATTTAAACCTAACCTCATTGTTAGGTTTAAACCTACGTCCTTTCAATATGTGATCATGCATGTGGGCATAACCTTAAATATTTATATAGATCGTAAGCGGCCGGCCCTCACGGACTTCGCGGCACAAACAAGTTCATTCTATCTAAATAACTATATTTGTGCCGTTTGAGGTTTTCTGCTTTAGATGCGGCAGTACCAGCTTGTCCCGAAGTCACAGAAAGATAAGACGGCGCCAAGGTGTCGACACATGTGGCATCCCACACCAGAGGCCATCCCATCTTCCACGGGATAAAGGTCATACCGTCACGTCTCTTGCCGTTGACCCGCAATAGTCCGTTCGGTTCTAAAAATGTTGGGACGCCGGCACTGACAAAAGCAAATTAAAGTTAATAAATTAAATTAAATTTTTTGCAAATTAAAGTGCAATTTTAAGTTTTTTTGTACAATCGAATGAAAAAAATATTGTTATTTATGGCCAATAAATATTCACATCACACATCATCACATCATCAGCCATAGGACGCCCACTGCTAGACATAGGCCTCCTCCTGGGGGGGTTTTGCCAATACTCGCCACGCTTGGCAGGCGGGTTGGTGAGCGCAGTTAGGTGTGCTTGTTCAAGGAAGACGCTGCTGCCCATCTTCCGGATTACATCTCAACTTACGGCAGACTCTTACGGCAACCACGGGTAGACAGGGTGGGGTACTATTCTTACGCCGGCACCACCACGGCAAAAATAAATAAATATTACTGATTTATAATTTTTGTTACATCCTTATTCACATCGCAAACCTTACAGATGAGCGAGTCAATAACTCAATAGAACTATATCGAGTTAGGACGTGTCAAACCGAAGGCAAGTTGTGCCTGTACAAATTGACTGCCAACCAAATTTGTAACTCGCTGGCCCCTTGGTGACAACTTGTGAATATGCGTTGATTGTGCATCAAAGTTTGAACAGTGATGCCGTGTTGGCAAGTACGTGGTTCCATAGGTTATTGGATTTATTACTGAAGTTTAACAGCATTTCAGGGAACGCACAGCTGTGTCGTATCGATATTTCCACGGAACTGAGGAAAAATACTGTTTGGTAGTATTTCTATGGTAAAATCGAGCCTATGGGCTTAGGAATTTTTATAAATTCTAAGGTTGCCTGGACGAGATCGCTTTTAGCGATAAGGTCGCCAGTTGTTACACATGTTAACTAAGTTTATTTCTTCTGTATTGTATTTTTTTTTTGTGTGCAATAAAGAGTTAATCACTCAATCAATAATAAATAATAGGGTTTGTTTAATTCTAGAGAAAGGGAATGACTATTGCTTTCACAAAATTATATGTTCAAGATGTACATGGTATCTTGTACGTAAATCTGCCAATAAAGCTCCTAGCGGTGTGTTTATCAGCCTATTTGAGAGCCAGTCCCTAATCCTAGGTGATCATAACGTTGTATAATATCATGCGAGCTGTGGCCTAGTCTATCATGAGTATTTTTGTCTTAACATTAAACAAGAAAAATAAAATAAACTTATTTTTTGTCTCTTGTACCCTCTCCCTACTGACGCCTATAAGTATTAAAATAAATGGTTTGCTATTCTCGTCTACCGGACCCACATTCCAGCATCCACACACAAGTGTCGTTGATTCCGGCCATGGAAACTTCTCGATTTAATTTATGTACTTGTTTGGTTTGCGCTTATCGTGTTGAGAACTACCGCCATTGTGTGCCTTCGCGTGGAAAACTCCAACGGTTCGAATGATTAAGTTTTGAATAGGTTTGCGTTTGATATTTTTGTTGGGTCGTTCTGGGATATATCGCTTTGATATAATGTTACATAATATTACTGGGTTTATAATATTAATTTATTCGCAATGACAGAGCAAATGGAAATTTTACTGACTTCAAAAAAGGAGAAGATTCTCAGTTTGGTTGCGTGTTTGTTACCACAGAACTCCGCCATCTCTGAATCGATTAAAAAAATATTTTTATCTAAAATTGTTTACCTTCAGATTGGTCTCATGGAAATTCAATGACAATCGGCTTTGAAGATTGATTTTTTAACCAATATATCCAAAACCTAACCGTGTTTGGGCTTGCGCCCACACATTTTTATCATCATCATCATCAGCCATAGGACGTCCACTGCTGGACATAGGCCTCCTTTTGGGGGGGTTTTGCCAATACTCGCCACGCTTGGCAGGCGGGTTGGCGAGCGCAGTTAAGTGTGATTGTTCAAGGAAGACGCTGCTGCCCATCTTCCGGATTACATCCCTTAGCCGACTCTTACGGCAACCACGGGTAGAGAGGGTGGGGTACTATTCTAACGCCGGCACCACCACGGCAAATAATGTTCATATACAAGATTGTTTAAAATAGATAAGATTTATCCTACTTGGTAATAGAAGTATGCGCATTACAAAGTATGAAAGCTTCAAAAGTAAAAGTGCAGTTGAAAATATTGAAGCACAACTGTGTTGTTAATTTTAAACCTTAAAAACTTAAAATATTTCTCACCTCAAACATATAAAATAAGTAATTACAGAAAGAAGCATCACATACTATCTCATATAAGTCACATAGCTTCGAGTAATTTATTACTGCAGAGAACGCATTTTAATTTGTTTTACACCATCAAGCCATCAACTTTATTAATGTCTGGCGCCACACAGATCTTTCTGGTTTGTAATTGAATTGGATAGTTGAAGTTAATGGAAATAATTATTATTAAGAAATGAGCTGTAATAAATTTTGCGGTTAAAATAAATATTTCATAGGTTTTTATTTATACCTACAACAAGTTTTTTTATTAAACACAGCGTATGACTTTTTTTCATCTTCGAGGAGAAAGCATTTTAAATCCGCCCCTGTCAACTAAAATTAATATAATAAATTAAATTTTTTTTTTTTTTTTATGTAACAGTAGTGAGACGAACGAGACGCTCTCCTGATGTTAAGAGATAACGCCTGTCCATGACCATTGTAGCGATACACAGAACTTTGAGTAGTAAAACAAAGTCCAGGGTATCGCTGCCTTGGCGCTCATTACTTTGAGACTAGATGGTTAGTCTCAATAGCCCTGTAATTTCGCTAGCTGCAGTACCCTTCAAACCGGAACACAGTAATGTTTACACACTACTGCTTGGCGGTAGAATATCTGGTGCTGCGGTGGTACCTACCTAGACGACCTCCTGCTAAGGAAATCTACCACCAAGTAAAATTTGTTTTGTAAATTAATTTCTTCCGCATCAGTTCTGTTTTTTCAAAGTCTAAGTCAAAGCACTCTGGCTAAGTGGGGGTTGGCAAGCTTCACACATCTTTGAGAACTTTTATTAAAGAACTCTTGTATTATAGTTTTCCTCACGATGTTTTCTTGATGCAATGGTCATGGACAGGCGTTATCTCTTACCACCAGAAGAGCGTCTCGTTCGTCTCATTACTTTTACATAAAACAAAAAATTAACAAACAATTGTATGTTAAGGTATAGTTAAATCATAATCATTGTTGTAACTAAAAAGACTTATAAGCAGAAAGACACTTAAAAATAACACCAGAATAACATAAGATGAACATTGGCAAATCAATGTCTGAATCAACCAGTTAAATACCGACAAATGTATTTCACAATTTGATCTTTTCTGATAGTTTTAACAAGTATGAAACGAATATCCTTAAACAGCCTGCAACCAGGGCCGCTAATCTAAATGGATCCATTACCTCAAAAAACTTCGTGACAGCTACTTACCAGTTTCGAGGGCGGTGCATAAAGAAGCGCTCACACTGGAAGCTTTTAAGGAGCTTACATTAGTCGCGAGCCGTCTCATCCTCGAGCTCGAGCGATACCATCAACACTTTCACGACATGCTGCGCTTTGTTGAATAGTGATGTGCCCGTCTTAGGTGGAATATCAATACTCAAGTAGGTTTGAAAACAATTAAGGCATTGTGTATCTGGTAATGTAATTTATTATAGTCTACATAGTATAAAACAAAGTCGCTTCCCGCCGTCTGCACGCTTAGATTTTTTAAATTCCGCAACGGATTTTAATGCGGTTTCCATTTATAGACAGAATGATTCAAGAGGAAGGTTTATATAATCATATGTATAATATATGTAGGTATATTATAATACATGCATACATTACACCAGTGCGAAGCCGGGGCGGGTCGCTAGTATAATATGTCAATATGATTAAATGTCAATAAAAAAAATATAATTATTCTCTAGCATTAATCACGCATAAGTACTTTTTGTCGTACATTCGTTGTATTCTTTACAATATGTATTGCTAAATTAATATCATAAAGGGTTTGTTGACGTACATCAATGTCCCTTCCGCTGATAATGCGAATCAACAAATCCCTAGTCAAAAAGCGTGCCCAAAAGTGCCTAGAATACGCGTGGCGCTGCCATTTTGGATAGCCAGCGACAGGTGCTGTACCAAATAGGATTCAGCTCGGGGGTAACGCCCTTTCTCACTGAGACACCGACCTAATTCTGACACGAACATCCGCACTTTGGAGCACCATGGTCCCGCCGTCTCAACGGCAAGCGGTACGAAGTTATATGCCGACTCCAGTCGCCTGCCTGGATAATATGCCTATATTAGAGGCGTTTGCTTTAAGCCGCCGTCTCAGCTCCTGCACCTCTCTGCAGGGTGGCGGAGAGGTGGTAGGACGCAAATATCAACACACAACACACAAAGCAACGCTTTCTTCGCCATGGAACCAGCGTAAGTCGGTCCGGCTGCATCTGAGGCATAATAGTACAATAATTATATAATTTATAGTATCACATTAAATATGACATGTAAAGACAGTTGTGTTATGGTAAACCTTTTTGAAATGGAACCCTAAAAATATTACTTGTTGCTCCTACTGAGTGAATAAAATTGATGATATCGATAAAGAAAATACAGTAATTAATATCCACCGACGCATCTATGGATAGAAATAAAACAAAGAAAAGTCGATATTTTTAATAACTTGTCAATTTCCCAACACTACAGCACTAGGCAGGCAAGGTAAGTGTCGGGCTATCGCGATGCATCACTCACTAAGCTGTGCCGGAACAACATTTACCGCTCTGAGGACCTGATTACAATAAAGGACACCCGTAACCTTCCGGTGACGCTTTGTTTTGACCGCTTTTCTATTTCATGAGATTTGTGATAATGGGATTAGATTATTATCTGTGTGTTTGCACTGTGACCTGGTTACGTAGCGGCTATTGTTTATTCTGTAATCTAGAGCCCTCACAGGGGAATTTACCTGATCTTATTTATGGATACTCTAGTTTTGCTTAGTAGTATTCTGATATCTTATAACAGGCGTTAATTATTAGGATAAGCTTTTGAGATACATTCAAGAGATACGTTAGTTGCCAACCAGAACACAGTTATGTTTACACACTATTGCTTGCCGGCACAATATCTGGTACTGCGGTGGTAGTTCAGGACAACCTCCTGCCAAGGAGATCTACCAGCAAGTAATATTTACTTTTATAAAGTTACGAACAGTTCAACATATTAGCAAGCTTTTGTAGCTATGATAGCCCAGTGGTTAGCGCGATCGGTTCACACACTGAAGGTCGTGGGTTGAAACCCCAATAATGAGCTTGAGTTGCCGTTAAAGGAAAAATACCGTGAGGAAACCATAGCGTGGTGGTAGGGTTTTTGTAATACTCGGTTGGGTAGCTATCACAAGTTGGATGTTGAAAATCTGTCGCCAAGCTCTTAACGGTCTGTGTGTGGCCAGAATGTTGGCAGCATTGCCACGTTGAAAGTAAAGAAACAAGTAAAAAGTATTTGGTTTTAGTTGGCAATATTGTACTAGCTCCGTAAAAGGTAAAAATATTACGAGGGCATGTCCATAAAAAAAACTGTTTTCTTGACAATTAAAAAGAAAATCGCAGAGTAAATCTTAAAAACAATCCAAACTTCCAAATTACTCAATTACTTATTATCAACTTTGAAAGGTCAGGCATGAGACAAAAAACAATTTAAACTTAAACAAAAATTTATTTACAAAAACGGAAAGAGGAAGATCCTACGACAAAGTTATAATATTATTTCTAACAGGTCTTATTACTTTCGAGAAGTTACGTAAATTTGATTTAATTGGCTTAAATTTTAAGTGAGGCACTTTTGTTGTCAGTTTAGGTACTTCCGTCGACGTCATATGATAGTTTACCAACCCCCCTGAGGAAGGATAATGATTATTCTCTTCAGCAGCTTTCCTTAAAAACACTTCAAAATTCGAGAGTTTCATACTATTCTTTTTTAAAGGAATATTATACGTCTTAGCCTTAGATTTCTGTTTGTTATATATCTTGCCATTCATGTATAATTTTTTCGACAATTCCACTTGAATTTTGTACAGAACTGAGACGTTTTCCTTTTTAGCTAAGTGATGGATTTGTTCAGCGTATTTTTCGAAATCTTTAGCAGCGTTTGTGGGCGGAATGTCGTGGATTGCGAATTGCTTTGGTATGCTATTTAATATCAGTGGATGCAGTAAGTGTCGTCGATCTGCAAAAATAATATGAGAAATATTACTTATACGTATATATAAATAAAGTATAGAACACCCGTGATATCTCACAGTACTGTGAAATATCACTACTACGGCAGATGTCTAAAAATATCGGCATAGTTTATCAGCCAGCAATCTGGTAGTAGGCTTGAGTGTTTGAATTGTCTCTAGACTTACATCGGTGTATATGTTACAGGTAATATTAGAAGACGAAGTAAACCTAGGTATACCCGTATTAACTGAGCATTACCTAAGTATATTGGGTAAAGTTTGAAAAACGATAATAACAAATTTGAATTGGAAGACTACCCAAACTACCCACGTACACCTAAGTCTACCCAACGCTGATTGAGTAATATTAAAAAACCTCATTATTGAAAACGTAAAGTATTATTTAAAGAATTTAAACGCGATCAAATATCTGTGTTACCGCCAGGTAGGGTAGGATTCGCAATTAATGCATATCACTTTCTTACACATGGGTAATGAGCAATTGCTGTTCTTCTCACTCCCTATTCCTAATATTTCCAACTACCGCCATAATAGTTATCAACGACAAAGTGCAACGTGACCGATCATTGGCGTCACTCGTGTGCATAAAATAATATAAATTAACTACTACGTGAATAAAGAAAAACGAAATCAAAACTGAGACATCAAACATTCCTTCTACCGCGAGTGTGTGAAGTGCATTACAAAGTGCATACTGTGCTGCGCAGCCAGGATTATTTACGAGAGGAACGAGGTCAAGGTGCGTGGTTTCCCATTCTTCCTTTTCCTCTGTGTTACCGCTCGTAATTTAATTAATGTGTAATCAGCGTGCCTAGCGAATTAACAGATACAGTCTACTTAACACATTGACACTATGAAGCTTTCGGGCACATAACGCATCCCGCTCCAGGAAGTACTAAAATAATGTGGCGTTTCCAATGTGTATTCAATGAAAAAATTCGTAATCAAATGAAGGTAATATGTAATGTAAACTAGAATTACGACAAATAGTTTACAACTAACCTATATAACATTACCCAGCCTGTGTTGGGTAAGCCAACCTGTACAGGTAAACTACAAATTTAAATTTAATTTCATCCGTTTTTGAACTTTACCCATTGGGTATGGTAAGTTAACCCGACTAAACCTAGATTTAACACATCTAGCATTACCCGTAACATATGTATTATATTATTATATAGGCTAGTTAGAATAAGTAGATATTTTATGCGTAGTGCTTTGTGCACTTACCCAGATAGTATCTGTGTACCTAGTTACTCTAATTATAACGGTTTCTAGTACTGAATCTAATTGTAATAAGAAACTTTATTTTACAAAAAATGCTTAAGAATTTTCTTTAAATTTCCAAGTTGTATAATATTCAACAAAACCTGCTCATTATTTTTGAGATTTAGGCTATTAATGCAATATCGAAGGAATTGCCAATATCACATAAGCGGTAGCTCTAGGAAAATGTATGGGCTGTCACAGATGTCTCTTGATAATATTGCACGTTTTGTACTACCTCATGGATCTGTTCGATATTAGTCGTATCGTATCGCATTGCGTTGTGCGAAATCTTTTTTAAACATTGGGTATTAATAACACACTAGTTTTAAGCCTTAAATTAGTATTTTAAGCTTCATACATTTTAAGCCAAAAAAATACTCTAATATTATTTGTTACTAGGTTTTTTTTTTACATTTATAATGATGACCTTATTTATTTATTTTTTATAGCTCACAGGCTAGGTTTTTGACCACAGCTCACCTGATGTTAAGTGACGGTGTGGTCTAAGATGGTAAACACATATAGCCTGGCAAGGCACTGGCTCTCAAGTGAGGCTGCCGGGACACACCGTTAGATGCTTGGCGGCAGATATTCAACTTGAGGGTGATAACTAGACAGCCGAGTACTAGAAAGCACCCTACCAACCACCACGCTATGGTTTCCTCACGATTTTTTCCTTCACTTGTAGCTCAAGCTCATTGTTAGAGTTTGAACACACGCCCTTCGACATGCGAACCGACCGCGCTAACCACTGAGCTATCATCGCTACAAAATCTTGTAAAATACATATATTTACAATAATAGATATAATGAGCTTCTGTTGACTTCGTGTTGACATTCTGTCAAACCTCGTAATCGTTACACAAGTTGTTGTCCAAAGAGAACAAAAAAAAAAAACTATTTCAGAATATACTTCATACAGCGCTTTCTAACCCCAAAATAAGCAAAGCTTTGTGAACCAGATAGCTGATATATTCTTTTTTGTATATACTTAATAATAATACCTACATATGACATAAACACAAAACAAATATCTACGTTTGTGACACAAAAGTTATACATGGTGGAACCCACATCCCACAGCTAAGGAAGAAGCTACTACCAAATAAAGCAAATTTTCGCATTTATTATTAAGGACTATTTATCTTACCGCCATAATATCCTTGCGTGGAGATATAACCTAAAATAGCTAAGCTGCCAAACAAACTCACTGTACTGCTCATCTTGACAAGATAATGATATCTAATAATTAATCATCTATCACAGGTGTTTTATAGTAACACTAAGCCTAGAAGAGGAATGAAAAACGTCCTAAATAGACGCAAAAACGCGAACAATGACGTTTGTTTCTTTAAATCCTTAACCCTGCAATGCTTCTGGTGCGTATGGTAAACCATAATATATGCAACGATTGAATATTTTTGTTTTAATTGCATTTCAATACATCGGATAGTCCGATTATAGTTTTGGCATCATCCGATGGCCTTTTTCAAGGAGCCAATGCAGAGTACAAAGCCTGCGTATCATCGTCTTTGCACCGCACGTGAAGGCAGCAGTTGGTGCGCGGGCGCGGGGGTGAGAGCCAGTAGAGTGTCGAGATGCGCAGGTGCACTCTGGAGCCTTTCCTCACCGGAGTTCCCTTCTAAAGTGTCAAGAATATTCCATTTAATATTGATTGATTCAGACATTACTTTGCAGAAGTTCATTATTATGTTGCTTCCATAAAATGATACAAGCTCATTCAAGGGGTCATTGTCATCATCGTGAATTTTACAATAAAACTAACCTTGGTAATTTATTTTGCAATTTTAGAGCTAGTTCCATAGTAAAAATTGTTCATGATTACAAATACACTGACCTCCTTTCGGCTGAGTATATAATGAACGTAATTAAAGTTGATTAAAATAGTATTTGTAAAGATTACATTTTAATCACAACATACTACACAAACATTTTAAAAGAAAAATTTACTAAAATCCTAAAGCTATTTGTGGATGGAACTAAGGTCGCTTAAATAATAATTATTCTATCAATAGATTGTTACGTGAATTTCAAGTTGTCCAACACGATTACCAATTCCTGGAATAGTTTGTTGTGTCGTACCTTCAATGGCACGCGCCGGTTAAACTAATCTGTCGTGTCAATAGGCTTGAATTGAAAGGAATTAAAGTCCGTCACAGACAGGCCTATAATGTGTCTAATTAACTAATAATTAATTTAAATGAAAATGTCAATATAAAGTCTGTGAATATAATAACAATAAAAAAACCTATTCAAACGTTGAAGCCATGTTGATGTTGATCTTTACTAAGTTATAACACTAAGAAACATAACCACCCCTGACTGTACCTGGTGCAGAGGTACAATTAACGGGGTCAGTCAGGGGGGCAAAGGGGATGTGTACCTGGTGACTTGTAACATTAATGTTATGCATGGTCAATAAATATTACTGATTACTAACTGCTTATTACTGATTGCTAACTACTGATTACTTACTACTAATTACTGTTTACTAACCACGAATGAATGATTACTTACTACTTATTACTGATTACTGACTATTGATTACTAACTACTGATACTGATTACTCAACTCACTATAATCAAAATTGGTCTAGCCGTTTGAGCGGGCAGAAGTCACAGAGACTCTCACAAATTCGTCTTTATAATATATCTTATACCTTTAAACGAGCATTTCTTGTATGTAATTATATATATATATAATCTGAATCTCGGAAACGGCTCCAACGATTTTCATGAAATTTAGTATGCAGAGTGTTTTGGGGGCGATAAATCGATCTAGCTAGGTTTCATTTTTAGAAAACGTCGTTTTATCTGTGCTTTCAGGCAATGAAAAACCGAACAAAGCTCGGTCATCCAGGTACTGATATTTTCAAACACGAACCGCATTGAAATATGTAAGGTAATTTTTAACCGCCGCATATTTCAGGGTTAAGACTCAATAGTGCTACATTATCGCAGAAGTATTGTTAACACCTGATTCATTGTGGACTTTGTGTATGGACGAGAATAAAACCACCGACTATTCTGTAATCTGTAATCACAGGTGGGACTTGGTCGTAAAATTCGTGGTGCAATATTTTATTTCTTTAGTGGATTTTTTAACTTACCGAGTGGTCTGTTTTATCTAGTCGTTTTTTTGTTATGCTGGGTTGGTATGATCGAGGGGTCGGCTGTATGGACGACGGAGAGACGAGTAAGTGGGCCAAATATACATAAAAAAATGTTTATTACTGTCTACTTTAGGGATCATACACAACTATCCTTATGGGAAAATATATTCGATAAGTGGTGAGGATAAAAAAATATATATATTAAGTAGAGAATATAAGTCAAGGTGATAATGACAAGTGGTGAATAGTTAATAGTGACTGAATTCAAGCTCATTGTTGGGGTTTGAACCCACGCCGTCCAGCGTGGGAACCGACTACGCTAACCACTTAGCTATCATCGCTACAAATGCAACGAACAACACTCTCCTGATGCTAATAAATAACGCATACCATGACCATTGCAGTGGTACACAACATTTTCAGTAACAAAACAAAGTCCAGGTCACCGCTGCTTTGGCGCTCATTACTTTGAGACTTTCGATGGTTAGTCTCAATAGCCCTGTAATTTCCCTTCAAACTGGAACATAGTAATGTTTGCACATCTGTATGATAGTAGCATGTCTAATATTGAACTTGAAATTAAATTGATACGGCCTCTAATTTTAATGAAATTTCAATCAATGCATTGATTTCAAAGATAAGCAGTCCAAATAATGTGATTAGCAACTCCGAAACAAACATTCCGTCAGTCGCAAATTACATATAACGCAATTAAGTAACGGTTAAAATGTTAAACAAATAACGCCCTTAAGTAGGGCTGTCGAAAGAAGCAATAAATTTTTTTTTTTGCAATGGAAGTATTATCATACCTTATACTTACTATATTGTTTTTCGTGAAATTGTTTGTCAAAATTTTAAGAGTATTAATATATCTATAAGCATAAAGTGTACTAATCCAAAAGGGAATGGTTTTTTACTCACCATTATGAACTAACTTTACCATAGATACAACTCTGAAATCGCAAATAAATCTGTTATTCCATAAAATGTTGTCTGTGGTCAACGATGTTTTTTACGACACGGCTGATAAATATGTAAATTGTGTTAACTTGAAAAAGATCACGGACACAGACGACTGCGAAGCAGCAATAAAAATATATTTTCATCATCATCATTATCTTCAGCCCGTAATTACCTGCTGTTAAACATAGGCCTCTCTTCTTGTACTTCACTCGTCCCGGTCCTGTGCCAATCTTGTTCAGGTTCAACGCGCGATTTTTATTATGTCGTCTAATCAACGAGCTGGTACATTCCGTTTACCAGTTCACGGCCACCAATCCGTCAACGCTTTAGTCCACCTGTCATCACTCACCACATGTCTCGTGATGATTTTTAATTTTAATAATTATTGCATAATACAAGTTTGTCAACCCTAGTGAGTAACGTTCGTCCGTTAATGCGTGTTGACATTTCACCCTCATTTCAATGCAAACAAATTTAAATCCCGATACACACTGGGAGACGGGGCCCGATAAACACTCGACGATACTTGTATCTCATGTGTCACGGCTTTAACGTTCCTGAAATAAACAATGCGACTTCATACTGAATGTAAGTAATCAAATATCTTTGTACACACATAGAGTGTCGAGTGTTTCCGCTTCAATAAGAACAAAAGACTTTCTTATGAAGAAGTAATTAGATTAGATTATTTTTAGATAAATTATTAAAAACAAATAATGTGAGAAATAACTGTCCTGTTAACTCATTTGGTAATATCTCTGCTTTAAGAGCTGCAAGACGCGGGTTCAATTCCTACCTAGAACAAAGATTTATGTGCCGATGAAAATTGTATGTTTTGTGTCTGAGTGTTTTGCATGTAAGTACAAGTTTGAGATTAAATGGCGCTATTTTATATTTCCTACGAAACATTACTTAAGACAGTTTTTATGCCATATGTGGCATGATAAAATCGGTTGCTTGACGGTAAGCATTTACCACCATGTAAGGCAATTCCTATCGCCTATGAACATGTGTATTGTGTAATAAGGGGAACTAAAAAAACGTTATAGATCTTCAAAAACAACAACAGCAACATTAGAAGAACTTCGTGTTGTAATGTTGTGAGCATACCAATAAAGATAATTCGACAATTTTGTAATTTTGTACTTTTGCAGCTGTACCCAGAAATATAGTAGCAAAACTGTTTCGGATATTGCTTTGAGTCATTGAAGTAAGTAAGCCACATTAGACCTGTAATTTTGCTAGTTACCTTAGACAACGTTCTGTAAAAGATCTAGTCTTTTCGACAAAGATACCTCGAAATTCAAACGATTAGTAAAGTAAGTAAGTAAAGTGGCAATATTTCCCTAAATTTTGTGGTCGATATGCAAAAAAAAGACATGTATTTTTTATTAGTGAAATATGTTTTATTAAAATTGTTTACTAATGTATTTTTATTCTTATTGCGTGAAATAAAATTGCGCATATATAAATCAGCCGTGTTATAACAGCACATACCTATATATAGTGCGTTTTTTTATTGTCGACAAACTAGGTGTTTGACCACAGCTCACCTGATGTTAAGTGATGGTGTTGTCGAAGATGGTAAAACACATCTAGCCTGGAATGGAACTCACTATAATTACTACCTATACTCTTGCTATATGTATGTAATATATCTATAGTAAGATATTAATTCAGTATAAAGTCCTTCATATCATAGTAATTTTGTTAGTTACCTTAGAAAACATTCTGTAATAGATCTAGTCTCTTCGAGATTCAAATGATACATGAATAAACTGGCAAAATTAAGCCTCTTTTAAGCGTAATGAAATAAGATTTATTTTAAAAGGCACTCATATATTTCAATAGACAAATATTTTCCAAAAGTTTCCACGACACAGTCCATACGCGTGTGCGTGACGTTCCAACTTTGACCTATAAAAACAAGTTCCTCGGACTGACCGTCTCCAAATAACTTCTGTTCCCCTGGTACTTCTCCCTCAATGCTGGTGGGAATCAAACTTATTTTATTGATTGAGTATTATGGTAGAGCTTTATTGAATCGAGATATTTGCTCAACTTTATTTAGGCTATCTTCGTAAAAAGTTTTTGGGTTGGGTTTGACTTAACATTGACTTCTTTTGTGGTGTACTCAGAATTTATGAATATACAATTTTGCATATTTATGCGAAGCTAAATCAACCCAAATGAAGGGATTTGTTTTATTTAGAAGAACTCTAAAGTTGTAGCAGCCCAATAGTGAAGGATTATAAATAATATTCTAGACTAGAAAAATCTAATCGGGTTTTCAACGTATATGTATATATACGAGTATGTACCTACAGATAGGGTTATCACTTTGTGAACTAAGTCAAAAAGGGATGTTATATTCAAACATTAATTTTCTTTTTTAAGTTTTGTACAGAAATGTGTTTATCAACGCTCTTAATCCCGCACAACATACTATGAAATTAGTTTTTTTTTATTTACCTCGATATTTCGGCCATGTTGCAACAGCCGTGGTCACTAGCTAACTGGGAGGTGTGGGTCATCTCGACGGCAAAATGAAGGTGTTGCGATTACCTTCTCTTGTTTGACCCGGTGATAAACATAATTATGAATTCACACATCACGTCAACAGCCATAGATCGTACACTGCTGGACTTAGACGTCCTCCTGGGGGGGGTTTTGTCAATACTCGCCACGCTTGGCAGGCGGGTTGGCGAGCGCAGTTAGGTATGATTGTTCAAGGAAGACGCTGCTGCCCATCTTCCGGATTACATCTTTTAGCCGACTCTTACGACAACCACGGGTAGAGAGGGTGGGGTACTACCCGTGGGTGCCGGCACCACCACGGCAAATAATTATGATATCATATCGTGAAATTAAAAAAGTAAACAGAGTGGCTAAAAAAATAGATACCGGAGGTTAGGGCTATAGTGTAAAGAACCTCCTGACAATAAGTGCTGTATCAAGAATGACTGCCTTTGTCCCAACCGCCAAGCGAAAGGCTCTTAAGCTATTGGTCGGGACTTTTTGCTATAAGGCCGTTCACTATGACGATTATCGGGACAATGATCGTCAAGTCAACATCCCACATGGCGGTTATCTCGTGACCAACGTCAAGGTACTTGATTTGCTCTGTATATAAAGCTTATTTTACTTATTCAGCAATCGCGAGCTCTTATATCACACGAGTTGCACGTAGCTACCAAGTTGGCTTCTAGATATGCCAATATTCCAGCAACTTAAATAGAATAACCGTATCGAAAAGTTCCTGTATAAACTTTCTAAATGCAACCGGGGGTGCCGTGAGTGCTAAGGAGCAACTTGTGAATAACTATTGATCGAGTAGGATAACTTGACGACCGGGCTACTAACACTGCTGCTATTTTAATACGCTTTTACTAACTTCTGTTTCAAGTTTTTTGTTAGGATTCACTTCAAGCTCTTGATTCGGTAGAGCGGCGTGCTGTTCGACTTATTAGGTTTTGTAATGTGAACATAATAAAGCCTACATCGTCAGTCTGTTTGTCTATCCGACCAATGTCTTTGTAAGTATTTTGGACCGTAATAATTACGGGTAATTTTTTTCATAAATTATTTATGTACGTTATTTTCTGTAAGTTGAACTGTTAGTTATTTTTTAGTTATTTTAACTGTTAGTCAGTTCATTAACTGTAAGTTATTTTCCTAAAATAACTTTTACAATATCAATTATATTGAATTATTTCGTGAACCACAATGTAAAGGATTGAGCCAATTTAAAATATTTGACTCGTACTTGTTCATATCTAGTTTTATTGTAGTCTCCTGCAGTATTCTAGTATATTTTTGTCTTTCTTGGGATCAATAATTTATCATTTCAAACTTATGCAAAACACTGTTTTGTTTATACTTATTATTTTTTTGTTATGGCTGACAGGCTAGGTGTTTGACCACAGCTCACCTGATGTTAAGTGACGGTGTGGTCGAAGATGGTAAAGCAAACCTAGCCTGGAATGGAACTGGCTCTCAAGTGACGCTGCCGGAACACACCGTTAGATGCTTGATGATTTAGTGGTTACTTCATCTTTCGTAAAAGTATATTATTTATTTTATAGAACATCATGTAACAAAACAAAGTCTTTCGGCGCTCAATACTTTGACAAATTCTATGATTAGGGTCAATAGCCCTGTAAATTTGTTAACATGCATTACCCGGTTAAAACGATCAACTTTTTCATACAAAATGAGACTTTTTATTAATAATTATATTTAATTGATATTTTTGTAGGTACGTCAAAAAGATAACCAGCCACAAAATCAAATCCCGTATTCACACGAAGCGCTCTGGCGAAAGATTCGCTCGTTTTCCTAATGAAACGTTGAAATCCACCCACATCTGAACGTACAGCGCAATTTGAACAGTAAGTGATCTAGCAATACGAATTATTATTATAGGTACCCGTTATTGCGTGCATTTAGAGCTGAAATTGGTTTCTTCAAGATTAAGATTTAAGATATTGAACATATCACGTCATGGTTATCTCAGAATATTATGATTTAGATAAAAAAAGAAATATTTAAAAAAAAAAACATCGCGAAAGTGTCTCCTATGTCTCATTACAAATACATAAAAAAATGTTTGCCCTTGATTTGAAGACTTTATATTTTACTTTTCGAGAAACACAAATTCCGGCAAAGAGTTTCACATCTGCGCCGTGTGCACATGGAGAATGTCCGTCACGCACAGATGACGCTTGATGTCAGGTTTTCATGGACCAAACTTTACTTCGTTTGGGGCTAAATGACACTGGGTGTCGTGTAATAATTATTGCTTTATTTATTACTTTATTAAGATGTAACAGAAATTGGTAGCGAATAGTTAAGTTTAATTTAGCTTAAGTGTAAAGTCTGTCTTAGAAAAAATCTATTCACTGGACTAAAATGTGCCTACATTTATTTTTATACTATTTTTTTTAAAATTCTACTAGTTTATAACATTCTACAACTAGTTACTCGTATATCCTTGAAAAGTGTAAGTGATATTTCGCCATTAGGCTGATTCGTATACTGCCAATTTTTTTTCTGTGGACATTTCGTAATATACATTCCTTCACTAAATCTCTAGTGTAAATCTTAAAGAGTAACTTCAATTTATACTAGATTTGCGATAATTTAATTTTAGTATATCGTCTAAGTAGGAGTAGTAGCACCAGATATTCTGTCACCAAGCAGTAGTAACATTACTCTATTTCGGTTTTAAATGTAACTGCAACTAGCAAAATTACAGGGCTGTTGAGGCTAACCATTGAATGACTCAAAGTAATGTGCGCGGAAGCAGCAATGCCCTGGACTTTGATTGTTACTCAAAGTTCTGGGCATTAGTCATGAACATGAGTTATCTCTTACCATCAGGAGAACCTTTCGTTTGTCTCATTACATAAAACAAAAAGCCCCAATTCTCTATAAACTCATTGGGCTGGATCTGATATCGACCCCACACCACACGATTGTAAAGCACCTTTTCTGTGAGTAATATACCACAGCTTTATATTTTGTACCTACTGATATATCTCTTCTGCAGCCAAATTTATTAAGAATACCCAACCACATCGGCAGATTTATTCTTCGCATATAAATTGACGTCGAATTCCCGCGCAAGTGATTTACTGGCTTTTATACGATTTCGACCGTTTATTTCTACGTTTGGTAGTTTATTAATTTAGTCAAAGACGCCGTGAAATTGGTTAGCTGACCTGGTGTAGGAAAAACAGCTCTAATTAAAAATGAAGTATTTGATTCTTTGTTGTTCTTTGTTTGAATTGGAATTTGAAAGACGGTTTAAATATTATTGACTGTTACAATATCATGTCCAAATTGGCTTTTATTGGCAAATTGAACACTATTAATGTAACTATATATAAATAAACACCATTGAGTTATTACGTCAGGCCAATTTTTGCCAACCTATAAAGATTTTCGGCCTCCTCGGATTCTGGGTCAGTTAATATAGAGTTACAAAATCCGACATCCATCATTTTGCTCCTAAGAAAGATCAGTGAAAGATTTAAAGGTGACTAGCTGCGTCTCGCTGTGTCACTGCATTTTTTTTTAAATTTATCTATCAGCATTCGTGATAAAATAAAAAATATATGCATTGTTATTTTTGTATTTATGTTAAAATCTAGTTTCGAGGTTTAATTGACTAAACTAAAAATGTTGCAGTCATTGTCATGGACTGCAATGCAAACGATAGCAATATTTTGGTATGTTAATCTGTTAAGCTTTCAAAATGAACTTTATTATTAGTGTAAAACGTCGTAATAATTTTAGAATTAAGTTACATCGACGGCCGAATTAAAATGAAAGCGTAGAAGCGATGAAGAGTTTTGTAGCGATGATAGCGCAGTGGTTAGCACGGTCGGTTCGCATGGCGTGGGTTCAAACCTCAATAATAAGCTTGAGCTGCCGGTGAAGAAAAACATCCTGAGGAAACCATAGCACGGTGGTAGGATACTTTCTAGTACTCAGCTGGCTAGCTACCACCCTCAAGTTGAAAATCTGCCGCCAAGTATCTAGCGGTGTGTTCTGGCAGCCTCATTTGAGAGCCAATTCCATTCCAGGCTAGGTGTGTTTACCATCTTCGACCACACCGTCACTTAACATCAGGTGAGCTGTGGGCAAACACCTAGTCTGTCAGAAGTAAAAAAAAAGAAATGTTCGTATACTAGTACTAGCAGTGCCCGCACGTGAACACTAAATTTTTTCGGGTTAAAAAGTATCCTATAAGTTAATCCAGGGTGTCAGCTACCTTTTTACCGAATTTTATCAAAATTGGTCCAGCCGTTTGGGCATGAAGTAACACACATACAAACACACTTGCACACTCACAAGCTTTCATCTTTATAATATTATAGTGTGATTTATAGTTATTTTTAAACCAATTGCACTAAATCTTGACAGTTCAATCTCCACCAGCCTTCGTTAATTTCTATTAAGGCTCTAACTTATCTATTTCTACCCTTCAATCTATAAACCGAAAACGGGTGAAGTTCAGCTATGATCATCTATTCCCATCGATTGCTGCAATAATAATATTCGTTTATTTGTTTACGGAACGTTGGAGGGTTTGTTAATCAGGGATGTAATTAAGGAAGGTACGCAGGGAGCACTTTCCTCTATATTAAAATTTGCTTAAATTTTTAAGTGTCTAATTAAATTTTTGTACCAGTGTCAGCTTTATTCGTTTTTAAGCCAACAAAAATACAGCTCCTAATTGATTTTCCATTTGTGTAAATTATATGCATTTGAACTATTTACTGTTCTTGTTACTATGATATAGCAAAAAGTAACAGATATAATATAATATAGCTTATATAATTAAAGTATTGTCGGATGTCTGCTTGATTTTTTCAATATTGACTCGGAAAATCGATGTTGTTGCCACAACTAATATCAGTGGCAGTGGCATTCTGTTTTGTTTTCACTTCTTGATATAGGTTATTAGATATGATTGAAGCTGTTTGAAGAATTTAATACATTTTTATAATATAAATGTAATATATAATTAGAACAAAATCACATTTGTCCAGACATATAAATAAAATTTATTATTATTATTTTTTACCATGTAATTGAAACTATAGTCGGAGTATTCAAAATATTTAAGCGTCAGTTATTCTTTAAAAATAAAACAAAATGTACCAACCATAAATAATTTAATGATAAAACCAAACTTACAGGTCAAGGTCATATAAGTTTCTACGGTCTACAGTTAAACAAGCGGGCGGATACGCTGTTTTTTCCTAAGAATAATTGATCATGGTGCCACTTATGGGGTTCAATTATAAATCTAAACCATACATGAAGCCATACCCAAAAAAAACTAAACACAAAAAATTTCATCCAGCAGTTTAGGAGTTCAATGATAAACACACCTACATAAAAAACATATTTGTAAAAAAAAAATACTGTTAACTTTAAAGCTAGAAGTACAATAGTCGTCTTATTTTTTGCCCCACTAACGGTATTCCTTAGTACAGCCACATCGTCAGTTCATTCAAATGTCAACTATCAGACTTTTGGCAAAAACAAGGCCATAGAGCAGGAGGGTTTCCTTTGTGATGAGATTAAAAGTTGATTTAACTTGATCACTTCATTTGTTGTGCAAAAAAACAAAACTATAGAACTTTCTAGATCAAAAGCAAACTGTTACCATAGATTTTAAAGTGAGAGAAAGAATTTTGATACAAAAGAAGGAAATGCTTGTTAAATACAAAATTGTATAAAAAAATTGACAAATTCTTTAATAAGTGCACGTTTGTGATTTAATGCTATGTGATGTAATATTTTTTTATTGTTGTCAAACTAGGTGTTTGACCACAGCTTACCTGATTTTAAGTGGCAGTGTGGTTGAAAATTGTAAATACACTCAAGTAAAGCTGTCGGAATACACTGTTAGGTGCTTGGCGGCAGATTTTAAACTCGTTGGTAGTTAGTCAGCCAAGTACTATTAAGTCTCCTACCACCACGTTATGGTTTCCTCATGATATTTTCCTTCACCAACATGTTCATTTCTGGGGTTTGAGCTCACACCCATTAGCGTTTAAATCGATAACACTAACCAAGGAGCTATCGTCGCTATAAACAAAAAAAAAAAACATTAAAATTGACTTGCGATGAAAGTTATAGGCTTATATAACTGTTGGAATATACATACTCCATAAAGACAAGGTCTCCAAGTTGATGGCAGCTTCCCTCTTTCTCTTTGTCTCTCTTTTCTCTTGAAGGCGCGTTGTACTCAGCTTTGTCTCCATGAAGAAGGCCATCGTATGTGGCCGAAACTATAGTCGAGGTATTTGATATAATTAAACGTGAGTAATCCCGCATAAGTAAAACAAAAAAATGTCACAACCACGTGGGCTTCCATATTAAAATAATACAACGATTGTTTAGTAATGTAGGCGCTTTGCGATCCAAGCCGGTATTTTTAGCAATAAAATCAAGACTTTTGAGAGCATTCGCCACTACCAGTTAAGTTGGCACAAAACAACTAGTTCCAACTTCGAGGCGGTTATTCATTTAACCCTGAAGCCGTAAAAAGTTGCCATAATTCGCGCTCACTTACACTCGCGTCAACTAAAGTAACGAGTGGGTAAGTGCGTGTTCACATTATGATTTTATCTTTTAAGGCTAAACTGGCTGGCAAGAAGCTCGGTATTCTTAACAAGGTTAAGAGGTTCTCACCAGGACAGTTGCTTCACTTATATCAGGCACAAGTCCGGTCGTGTGTACTCCACACACGACCGGACTTGTACCTGATATAAGTGCTGCTGCTGCCACCTTTTTGTTGGAGCACCTAAATACCAGCTGGAAGCTTTGGAAGGTGGACTGACGTGCTATGAGACTTATTGATGACAGCGATCTAGTCACCAAAAAATTGCTAAGTCTTGATCATCGTCGCAGAGTACCATGTACCGGATACATTTCAGGGAGTGTGCGCAGGAGGTCCATGACCTTATCCCACCATCTCCGTTGCACCACAGGACAAGCAGAAGAACGGCATACTATCATTTGTTTCTTGTGGACGTTCCCAGTATTCGTACACAGCGATTCTGCTCTACTTTCTTCATACGTACAGCCCATGAATAAAACTCATTGCCAGCTGATCTGTTTCCCTTAAACTACAATTTGGATGTTTTTAAGGCTAGAGTAAATATATTTCTTCTAGATCGGCGTGCTCCATCCTCGGCTGCGCCGTCGCTTTCCATCAGGAGAGTTGGTGGCCAAACGTTGATCTATTTTATATAAAATATAACATATAAACTTAATGTTGATCTTATATTGCCATAGAAAAACAAAAGCAAGCCTTATTTAAAAGTACTGCAGGTCTCGTAGCGATGTTACAGAGTCTGTAGCAGTGCTACGGTGCTTGTAGAGGGACTATAGACTATATACTGTACAGAGTTTGCTAGACAACGTTTTAATTATTCACTGGGTGAGATATCGTTCTGGATAAATATATTTTGGAACACATTTTTCGAGAATTTTAATTCCATTCTAGGCTAGGTGTACTTTACCATCTTCGACCATACCGTCACTTAACATCAGGTGAGTTGCGGTCTAACACATATTAACACCTGTCAGCAATAAAAAAAAAGTTATTAGAATTACTTTTGAATAAAAAATATTATCACTATCTACTTAATTATAAAATAATTCTTTAAAAAAAGATTCTGACGAATGATGAGTTTCCTTCTTTTTTTCTTGAAGTTGGTTAAAAAGTACATTCGGTATTTAGAATTATTGACTCGATATCATTGTATTCATCCATTGTAAAATTATACCATTTTTTTTAACTTTTAACAGATTTGCATTTGACCACATTCCGCCTGATGTTAAGCAATGTGGTCTTCTATTTTATAGTAATTAATTGTTTTATTTATTTATTTATTTTCTGTTATTATTTATACTATTTATTTTAATTTTATGCAACAACACATATATATTGGGACTGCGAGAGCGCGCAAATTACTAGCAGGGATATCGTAAACAGGGCCACCGAGAGACCGGCCTAGCCGAGTTTGGGGCCCACTGCTATAATGTAATCAGATTTATGTTTAGTCTTTTTTCTGTAATTCCTTTTTTGTGTAATGTCTGTATTATTGTTTCTTTTTTTTTGTGTGGAAAATTATCTATGAAACACGTTTGCCAAAAAGAAATCTGTTTACTCTCGATTTGAAGACACTCTATATTAACGCGAATGTTTGCATTTTGGGGAATTTGCCTTGGAATTGCACAACTTGATTTCCCCTGCAGTTTTTTTGACTTGTTTTATATATAATTATGTACATATATATACGCATATATGCTGTAATCTTCCAGCAGCACAATCAACTTAATATGAACGTGCCTCGAGATTGTGAGTCTGACTCGCAGGGGAGTTACGCCATTCCATTCCATTAGAAAAATGGAAATTTATCCGCTCCAGAAAGTAATTTTCGATAAAACAATTTGTCGTAGTAACCGTTCCACACATCTGTGATCGGTTGGATTTTTTCACTCGCTTCGTTTGCAATGATTTCGTTTGGCAAAGGTTAAAGGCATTAAGGGGCTTTCCACGTTTACCTTGATTATTTTAAGGTGTTATGGGTTATATAGAAAAGAGATTTGAAGAACGTTAAATATCTTTTTTATTAATGGATAAGGTTAATTTTATTTAACAACGCTTACTTACTCTAAGTGATGATTGAGTCAAAGATAGTAGAAACACCTAACTGAGAATAAGAATTGGCTTTGAAAAAACTCAAGACTCATGAAAGTTCATTTGTCTTGTCAGATTTAGACAGCACTACAGACAAGAAGTAATTTAGCCAAATTATGAAAAATTGTAGCAGTCAAATTTCCTTACAAATAATATACTATCATTGCACACCTGATACTTTTTTTAATCATTTCAAGATTCAATTTATTTATTGCTGCCAAACAGTACAAGATGTTGTAAATACAAAGCAGTATATGGTACAGTCAAATATGGACCCTGTTGGGAGAACGGCCAACGTTTAGAAGAGAGAAGGAAGCATTATTTTAAAAGTCAAAATTCATTTTTAAATGTCATATTTTTATTTTTATTTAAAATTAAAAAACAACACTTACAATTACAATAAAAATAAGATATTTAGGAGCACATCACTTTGGTTCTCTTAAATAAAAAGTAAGATATCTAAATCTAATCGACGAGGCCAACACATTTCCAACCCTATCTCGCCACACCGGACAAAAAACTCTACCCAGTCATTCCAATCCATAAGAAACTTTAGCACAAAGAATCACAATAACTTAAATAGAAAAATTTCAAAGAAAGTTCATTAAATCCTGAGACATCGATCTTGGGAAATGGGAAAGCGGGTAGAAGTAAAAAAGTCGAGGTAATCGGCAAAGTTTAACGAGGACTTGTCAACGGCTCGAGGCGAGTTGAGTGATTTTCAAAAGTTGCCTTTGGATTCAGTTTACGTAATGACAGTGGGCTGAGAGTCGTAAAATCGCGCCAATTTTATGTTTGTTGACGAATTTTACCATTGCCGGCGGGAATTTAAGGTTGAGGTGCATTTTTTGTGGGTTTTAAACGGCTTGAAGACAGGGAAGTGCTCAGGAACTACACGACCTAATCTTGCAATCACCTTTTTACTACAACACGAGCAAACGCTCGACGAAAAGGCACTCTATTAAAGTGGATATTTCCGTTAAACGCTCTAAATATTTTCAGATTACCTTTCTGGTCAGAACTGCTGATGCGTGCAATTCATTGTCTGCGTCTATATTTACTACTTACAACCCGGGGTTGTAAGTAGAAAAACATGATTTTTTCTTTAATGTAAAAGTAATGATACGAATGAGACGCTCTCCTGATGTAAGAGCTTACACTAGTCCATGACCATTGCAGTGATACACAGAACTTTGAGTAGCTTAACAAAATCCTGGGCATCACTGCTTTGGCGATCATTTACTTTGAGACTTACGATGGATAGTCTCAACAGCCTTATAATTTCGCTAGCTACAGCACCCTTCAAAAACACAGTAATAGTTACACACTACTGCTTAGCGGCAGAATATTTGGTACTGCTGACCTAGACGACCTCCTGTTAAGGAGAGCTACCACCAAGTATTAGATACTTCCGAGACAAGCGTACTCTGTCTTTAGCCACATTGTTGCTTTCCATCAAGTAAGATTATGTACAAACAAGCAGTTTGTGCGCTTAATACAGAAATACTCTAGTCTTGATAGCGTCTTCATATTTGTGCCAATTGGAGTAAATACATTGCGCTGTGGACATCAGAGGGCCTAGACAAAGTAACAGCGATAACGCTATTGTAACGTAAGAAATGTACGTGGTTGACATAAGCTCGTAAGTCACGTGGGCAGCTTATGTCAATCTCGTACATTTTTGGTTTTTTATATTGGGGTTATCGAATATATCGATACTTAGTCTGGGTTCTCTAGTGCTGTAGATATTTATAAAGATTTGTCGGAAAGACTTAAAGTGTCTACTGATCTACTCGTAACCAAAAGGCCTTTTTTCCGCACAAGAAAAAAATCTTGCAATTTAGCAAGGCAATTCGGCTTTTTTTACACTTTTCTTACTTATGGATACTTCATTCAATATTATATTAGTTTTTTTTAATAACTGTTAGGTTAGGCGTTTGACCATATCTCACTTATAAGTGATGGTGTAGTCGTTAATAGTGAACACACCTGATTGTCAAGTGAGGCTGCCGGAACATACCGTTAAGTAAATGCTTGGCGGCAGTTATTTTTTCATTGTAGCTAATCGAGTACTCGAAAATACCCTACCGTCATGATGATAGTTTAATAAAGTGTTACGTGAATATTCCTCCGACATAATACTATCATTTAAATATTACCCCAAATGTCAAGATCACAATTCAAACGTTGGGTTTTTTGGCGGGAACGCGGTGAGCGTCGTGTCGCCTCATTGTATTTTTTTCTAAAACTAGTGTTTTTTCGAGTTTTTATGCATAAAAATAGTGGTGTTTTATTTATAAAGTGCCGAAAGAATGCACAGAGTGCGATGCCAAGAAGAAAGAGAAAAAATAAATTCAAACGTCAACGTGTGTTAAAAGCTGTCATTCGGTTTCGACAAAACTTCATGTCGGTCGGCCATCTGGACGAACGTCACTTGTATGGGAACCATCCTGAGAAAAAAAGGTTAGTAATATATTGTTGATTTGTGTAAGTGAAGATTGTGAATAATAAATAGTGTATTATGGGTTACAAATCGTTTAATTCTGAGCCCTGAACCCTTCTGAGGTGTCACAATATTCAGGATTAATTTTTGGTTTTATGTGATTTTGCAAAAACAAGCGTGCTGTTTAATAAAAGCTTTATTTTTATAGTAAAAATAATAGAATATTCAAGTTGTTGCGCCGTTAAAATTGCAAGTTGTTCATCAAAACTGCAGCACGATTTTACCCCCAATTAAGCTGGTTATTTATGCATTGGGGAAAATTTAGCTCCCCCTCAGCATGGAAATTATTCTGTAGAGTCCGAATCGGCAGAGTTTCTGATTCAAGTGCATAAACGGGTGAATAAATACATTTTTCCAATTACCAAATACAATGAAGCTAAAAGATTAGTCTGCGAAATAGGAGGCAGGATTAAAAATAACAGTGGTGAACTGGTGACTCCTACGCTGGAGTATACCTTGTATCGTCCATTGCCATCCAGCGTGTCAATGCAGCCAGCGTATTTTTTTAGGGATGTGAGGCTAGGTGTTTGACGACAGCTCTCCTAATGATAGAGTGACGATGTGGTCGAAGATAATAAACACACCTAGCCTGAAATGCACCTGGCACATATGTATTCATATTCATTTATTAAATCATTAAATAAATTAAATTAGATTAAAATTAATAAATTATTTTTGATGACTCATATGATTTGTATTATTATATTTATTTAGAACAATAATATGTATAAATAAATAAATACGAGTTTAATTCGTCATCATCATTATTTAAGCCGTAGAACGTCCACTGCTGGACATAGGCCTCCACCATTGACTTCCATAAAGACCGGTTGAAAGCGGCTCGCATCCAGCGCGTGTCTGCGGTCTTAATTAGGTCGTCTGTCCACAAAGTGAGTTTAAGTACAAAATTTTATATATATTTTATAGGTTTACAATAAGTTTATCAAAGTATGTTTTTATTAAAAAAGTTGAAGCTATCGCCCAAATTCTAAAACCAAGATAAAAAGATCGCTGAACGAAATTTTATTAGTGTTGTCCCAAAAGAAAATCTATTTCCTACACCTATAATTTTTTACTACGCCTACTCACTATAAATTTACGGCTCCTAAACCTATAATAAAATGGCGTCACCGTTTCTTTCTTTGCAACCCGTTGAGTCGGACCAACAAAGGAAAGACTAAAACATTTTTCCGCTCGAACAAGCGCTTTTGTATGTCAATAGTAAAAATTTGCATGCTCCAGAATACGCCTACCAACGGTGAGGGAAATATGAACACAGGGTGACAGCAGTAAGGACCTCCTGCATGGAATAATTAAAAAAAATAAAAAAATTGAGGCGATCGCGATGCCCTCCTTATGGTAAGAGATAACGCATGACCATGTAGCGATACACAAGACTTTGAGTAATAAAACAATGTCCAAGGCATCGCTACTTTGGCGCTCATTACTTTTGTACTTTTGATGATTAATCTCGATAGCCCTGTAATTTTCTTAGGTACTCTTGAAACTGGAACGCACACACACACACACACACACTACTTGTTTGCAGAATATCTGGTACTGCGTTGGTTCCTACCTAGAAGGAACCAAGGAGATCTATCACCAAATGAAACTGTGGTTACTCTAAAACCCAAGATTCTATGATGATTTTGTACACGCATTGGTGCCGCCGGCAGCGGGGCAGGGCTCAGGCTGCCGAAGGTAAGGGCTGCAGAGTCAGGAACCTCCTAATAATGCGCGCCGTGTCGAGGATCACTGCCTTTTGGATCTGACCCTTGACCCAGCCGTCTAGCGAGAGTCGCATAAGATGTTGGTTGAGACTTTTCGCTATAAGACCATTATTCGCTATTATTATTATTGTAACCGAAATCTAGCTCTCATTAGCTACAACATCTTGTAATAAGCAAATACCTTTTCTTTATGAAATAAATATAATTATCATACTGAAATATTATGTCACATTAATTACCTTATTTATTTTAGTATATGAAACATTCATCGAGATTATCCAAGCACACTTTTTCTAATATAAGGCGGGTTGCTGGGCCAGAATTCTGAAATTTGCAGCCACGTTGAATCCTTTCAATTGAAAACTTCCCATACTGCATGTACGAGGTGGGCGTAGACAACACGAGTTTGGCAAGCTCGTCGAGTGCCTTGTATCATTTTAAATGAGACTCTTAATCGCACCGTACTGGCTTTTTTAAACGCTCGTTACATGAAACCGAGCCGTGATTAATTTTTATTGGATCCTGTATTACAATGGCGAATAAAAAATAACTTTTTTGTGGTTAAATCGCACTAGGATGCGATGCAAAACGCATTTTTTCAATCTATGGTAGCTACGAAATCAATAGTTAAAAGACGACATTGATACATATTACATATTTGTTCCAATATTATATAATTTATGTATGTAGTACCGTTAGTAAAAAAACTACGATCGGGCTTAGTTACTTCACGTGTTCTCGATTTACTAAATAAATTAATTCACAATAGATACTTCAGTGCAGTGATATTTTAACTAATGAAAAGTAACGCTGGCCAGAATTTCGATGAGACTTAAAATAAAAAATAAATATACGATTTATATTCTGAAGGTGTAGAGAGGACTTTCGATATTGTGTAATACAGTTACATAACTTTGAACAAAGCTCTATTTTATAATAGTACCGTCATCTTTTAAATTTCTAGCCATTTTTTTGATGCATTAACACTGCAGCAATAATCCTGTTGTCTTCCTAATGTTGACTTAATATCTGTAGTTTGAATACTTTTACTTGTGTGTGTTGTTTGTAGTTTTATTTGTTGTTGTATATTATAGTGTTGTTCGGTTTTTGTTATCGTTTGTATAGTAATCGCTCAAATTGGATGTTATAAATCAAGGTGAATTATACTTTTTATCTGTTTTATGGTAGAACAATATATGTGGACTGCCTTGTTTTCTCGTTTGGTAGAATGTCTGCTTCCGGAGCTCTAGGGTGTGCGTTCAATTCTCACCTCGACAAATATTTATGTGATGATAAATAAATGTTTGTCCTGTGTCTGGGTATTCTGTAGGTATTTGTTTATAGGTATTATATATATTGCCCAATCATGAAATACTGGTGCATATTGGGCATCCTGGACCCAACCCGAAATATAGGTTTTTTTTTGTAATGTTTAATATAGACGTACATGTTCTGCAATAAATGATTATTATTATAATTATGCATTTACAAAAAAAGTATATAAGTATATTCTATTAGTTATATGGTTATTGGTATTACATTATAGTCGGAGTTTCCGATATAATTAAGCGTGAGTAATCCCACATAAGTAAGACAAAAACGCTTTTTATTATTATATTGACTTGCCTGTAACAATTGTATTTATTTATGGCTAACAAATGATTCTGATTCTGATTCTGACACCTAGCAGCGAGATGGCTTATAAAAACAGGGCTGATCAGTGGGAAGTTCATACTTTTTGTATTTTGTTAATTTTGATTGCCATGTTGGAAACTATGCTACTTCTCAGATTATATACTGTAAAGTTCGGCTTGGATAAAGAAATATTCACAAATTGTGATGGACAGACAGGCATTTTCTTGTAAATATGGCAAAGAAAGCTAAGTGAGGGAATGAAAATGTAAGAATTAAGTTAATGTTACTCAATATTTTCGAATTTTGTTTCTATTCAAGCACATTTATAATGTCTCGAGGTGTGTTACCCCTTTCAATGTTGAGTTGATTGAAACTAAGTGCCTTTGAGGCTTAATGCTAGAGTGCTATTCTAGATCTTTTTGTAGATATTTATCACAGAAACAATTATTTTACTTATACTATAACTAACTTTGTAGCGAGATTGCTCAGTGGTTAGCGCGGTCGGTTCACACTCCTAAGAGCGTAAGTTCAAACCCCAACAATGAGCTTGAGCTGCTGGCGAAGGAAAACATCTTAAGGAAACTATAGCATGGTGGTAGGGTACTTTCTAGTACGCGGCTGGCTAGCTACCACCCTCAAGTTGAACATCTGTCGCCAAGCGCCTAACAGATCATTTTATTTTTTTAATTTCGCTCCACAGATTCCGAGGTCCGTGACCTTTGTCAACTTTTTAAATACAATTTTTGTTTTTTACCTTATATACCATACAGGGAGTGGGAAGTACGTTAAAATAATCTTAATCTAAGGTTAAAGTAGGTACTAGTTTGTGTGTATACTGCAAGCAGACCAGCTACCCGCAGTTTACTTCCCCGTTGGCTCAATGGTAGTATGTGTGCTTCAAGGGTCGTAGGGTGTGGGTTCGATTCCCACTCAGGACACGCATTTTGTGGTTTGATCAAAAATGTCTGTTCTGTGCCTGGGTGTACTGTATATACGTAGGTATGTATTTACAAAAAAAAACTGTCTGACTTCCATAGTACAAGCTTTGCTTATTTTGGGGTCAGATGGCGTTGTGTGTAATGTCCTACGATATTTGTTTATTTATTTAGTGTGTTTTGATAGCCTCATTTCCATTCCAGGCAAGATGTGTTTACCATCATTGACCACACCGTAACTTAACATCAGGTAAGTTGTAGACAAACACCAGGCCAAAAAAAAAGACAAAAAATCTGCTAAGTGCGAGTCGGACTCGCGCACCGAGGGTTCCGTACAAGCCTGTAGGTATATAAGTAAAAGTTTTTTTTTTAAAGGTAATTTATGTTTTTACAATTTTTCCTGTATCTGTGCTATAAGAAGTTGCTTCGTACCAAATTTCAAGATTCTGAGTTCACCGGAAGTACCCTGTAGGTTTGATTCCCTTGCGAGTGTCGAAAATTTGCAGCATAAACGGCTGTATCTTTTGATTGCGTTGGCTTAGAAGTTTGATTTTTTTCACAGCTCCAAGGGACAGTAGACCTGAGTATTTGATATCAATTTCAGCTTAATACTTCCACGCATTACTGAGAAAAAGGGTCTTGACAGACAGAGGGACAACAAAGAGGTCATATAAGGGTTCCATTTTTTCCTTTTGAGGTACGGAACACTAAAAAGATAAAAATATGATTTATTAAATTTTACAAGCGGTAAATATAAGTGGTTTCACATAGAATAAATGAAATCAAATACATAAATAAAGCCGCAGAAATTACTTTTCCATCGAGAAATCCACACACGCTATATAAAATTCATTTCGTTTAATTCATCGGCACAGATTAATGCATACCTTCAGTTTACTCAGTCAGATGAGATCCGGTAAGACTCGAATGATGAGGCGTATCCACGGAATTAGAGTATAGATCGTGTTAATTGACAACAAAACATTTTTAATTTTTTTTAGAATTAAACATGCGAACAATATGTACTTAGTCACATACTCGTTATTGGAAGATATCACACCTACCCGTGGCTCTTAAAATTAAAAGTGGAAGGCCGAACTTAAAAAAAAAAGATTAATGTTGTTGTTGTTGTTGAATTATGTATTTGAGTTTCTTTATTTCACCATAATTTGTAAATGTCTAAACTGATTTGAATGTATGGGGTATCGTTAATAACCTTATTTCTCGATTGACACTAGTTATACATTTCTTGAAGAATATTCATTTATTCAAAATCAAAATCAAAAAGTCATTTATTCAGCTTAGGCCCTGGTAAGGCACTTATGAACGTTAAGTTACATGTTTGAATCTACCACCGGCTCGTAATTACACTTCAACTGAGAAGACTCCGGCAAGAAACTCAGCAAGGATTTTTTTTTTGTGGATCTTTCTTTTCATATTAGGTTACAGTTTATAAATATTAATACATTATGCTTACTACAATTGTTACTTAGCCAGGGGGGTGCAAGTGCAGACCATATATTCCTGTCTTCCACGCAATGAGCCACCTTATAGTAGGCTTAGTATTTAGTTATTAATGAGCAATAGTGTTTTTTTTTATAATTTTAATTAATTTCAGTCCTCCCGAGATCAGTCCTCTTTTTAATTTAAACGTCTTTTTTATTTATTTTTATTAATGCGTTTATTTTATTGAGATAGGTACAGTTACAGACCTTAGGTTACTTAGTATAGTGTATAAGTAGAATTAGAAATTAGAATTTGAAATTATTTATTTAAGTTACAAATTACAAATTTCATTAACATGTTTTGATTTAAAGTAACACAGAAAACGTACGCAAGTAAGTAGAATTTTAGAGGTTACTCTAACTTTATTTTTCTAACGCCAAAATATGTAAAAATCGTTTTTCTATAACTATGGTCCTCCTTGCAATGTTAATGGTACACAGAACCTACACTAAGCATAGCTTGTATCGTGGGTTCTGTAGAGGATAAAAATTATGCCAATATGAGAGTGTGTAAATTAATGTATTACAGTGAACCTTAGGAGTCCAACTACAATTATACATAGCGTATTTATGTATAAAACGACATCCTATACGAATAATATAAATTTGAAAACAAGATAAATTGAATAAAAATTTTTTAAACCAAAAATATTGTTATTTTTCACTAGTCTGATTTTCTATGTCTGTCTAACTCAAGTTCTAATAGGGATGCTGCGAGCAAATAGTTTTGCAACGGGAATCAATTTGTGCTCCATATATGGCGTAAAGCGATCGTAGAGCGTGAGTATGGATCTTAGATACCTACTAATTTAGTATTTGTTTAAAAAAATACGAATTAATTTTGTTGTGAGAAAATAAATATCATCATAATTATTTAAACTTAAAATTTAAATCCTTGAACACTGCCAGAAGGTAAATTTGTATATTTTTTACAGGATTAATTTAGGAGAATGCGCTACTGAGCTGTACGACCTTTTACTTCCATCTCCTTTTTACTACAGGACAAGTAGAAAGACAGCCCACTACATACATACATACATAGTGGAATTTCCTTGACGTTTTGATTCTACGTTTCTCATCCGTACAGCCAAGGAATGAAACAAGGTGTTGTCTTCCTGGCTTCCTGAGAGATATAATCTAGATCTTTTCAAGGTCAGAATCTATAGGTATCTTTCAAGTCTGCGTGCTTCATCTTCGACCATACCTTCGTTTACCATCAGGCGAGTTAGCTGTCAAACGTGAAATTAAGCACATAAAAAAAATACTAACAGATTTTTAGAACGCAAGGCTTTTACAGTTGTACCGTCTCATCACATTTTATTACTAACCAAAGTTTTTACCTAAATTCCCTTTCACAGGTTCATTCCTAGTAGCATTTCACCTCGCTAAGTGACTTTCGATGGAACATATGGCCCGGCCGACCTTTCCAGGCGGCCATTGGGTGGTTTTTACATTTTTTCTTATAAAAATTCAGTTTCATGTAAGCGAATGTAAGGTTACCCTGGGTCTGTGAAAATTTGTAGATCGTAAGAGATGTTATGGAAGGTTTTGAGGATCCCTTTGTTCAATGTTTTGTGTGTGAAATAATTTTCTATCTACTTGTAATACTAATGAATTACGCAATGATAAATAATGAAGCTGTTATATTTCAATTTTAGATTAAATTAGTACCCGAGCAAGATTAGTCATGTTTTTAAAATTTATACGACTATTTAAATCAACATGCATTTGGCTACTTTTGATACAGCCGTGTGTCGGCTGTATCAAAAACACATCATTGGCAGTATATCTGAATTAAGAGCTCTCAGGCGTGGGTTAGATTCCCACCCAGAACAAACGTTTTGAGGTATAAAAAATTATTTGTTCTATGTCTGGGTGTTTTGTATGTACTATAAGTATGTATTTACAACAAAAAAATGAGTGTTCTGTCAATTATCTGACTTCCATAGTACAAGCTTTGCTTGGTTTGGGGTCAGATGGGTTTGTCATTTATTCAGCTCTTGGTTTGCAACAAATTCAATTACTGAAACAAATTCATTTGATGGCAAATTACCGTTCTCGGATAGATGAACTTTAACAATTTCAATTAAAATATCATTC
This sequence comes from Biston stratarius, assembly GCA_950106695.1. NCBI lineage: Eukaryota > Metazoa > Arthropoda > Insecta > Lepidoptera > Geometridae > Biston > Biston stratarius. Next base: position 11,876,967 of record OX467116.1, read on the forward strand.
AACGCGTATAGCGTTGGGGTCAAAGAACGTAACTATTAACTTAATCAATCATATTATTTTTAATTTAATTTTCCAGAGAACTAAAGTGACAGTCATAGCTTACCTTATTAGCAAGGTGAAGTGACGGGGGGCTGGAATAAGAACGGATAACCGCTGGCATAGACGACTAGAATGGAGCTACAGAGCGCGAATTGTCAAACGTCGCGTTGGACGCCCAGATACTTGAAGGAGTGACAAAAATGTGGTTTTTGTCTATATACCTTCTTGGTAAGCTCAAAGAGCACAGCGAGCTGTGGAGTTGCTCGGAGTTTCCCTACGAGATCGAATCAGAAATGAGGAGATCCGTAGACGAACTAAAGTAGCCGACATAGCCCAGCGAATTAGCAAATTGAAGTGGCAGTGGGCAGGGCACATAGCACGCAGAACTGATGGCAGATAGGGTTGCAAAGTTCTGGAAATAAGACCACAAGCGGGCAAGCGCAGCGTAGGACGTCCACCCACAAGGTGGACAGACGACCTCATAAAGACAGTAGGAACGCGCTGGAACCGCTTCCAGTCTTTATGAAAGTCGACGGGGAAGGCCTATCTAGCAGTGGACGTCCTACGGCTGAGATGATAATGATGATGATTGTCAGAATAAAAAAGGTGCAAAAGAAAAAAAAGCGACTTAAAACAGCTGCAGCGTGATTTACAACCCTCGTGGAACAAGCTTCAACCACAGCGGCAATCTACATTAAAATTGTATAATAACCATAAAGATTTCCGATAACGCAAGACGTAGAGTCACATTCTTGAAGCCCATAAAATGGAATTGGACAAAAATTCCGGCCAAATTTTCCGCTACAAGCAATACAACAAACAACTTGGATCGATACTGTCATAAAACGTTTTGATGGCTCAGATGATTAAATAGATAATCATAAAAAGAAAATGGTAACGTTCTCCAGACTCTGGGTCAATAAAAATTTTAATTGGACAGTCAGGAGGCACTTCGTTTTCCACCCGATTGATTTGTTTGAATCGTCTTAATTTTATAGGCGACTTGATTTGGGAGAAAATTCTCGTGTGTAATGTAGGAGTCTAGGAGAGGGCATGCCATTAACAATCACATGATCGTCTGGAATTTCAGATTTATTTTTAAAATAAATAGGCTTGCTTTTGACCTCCATCTCGCCTGATGTTAAGCGAAGTTCTGGTCTACGATGGTGCCTTTGCCTAAAAAAACGATTCCGACGCAACTTGAAGGCATCGAGATTGATTTGCATGGTAGTAGGGTACTTTCAAGTACTTGGCTGGCTAGCTATCACCCTCTAGTTGAAAATCTTTCGCCAAGCATCTAACGGTGTGTTCCGGCAGCCTCACTTAAGAGCCAGTTCCTTACCTGGCTAGGTGTGTTTACCATCTTCAACCACACCGTCACTTAACATCAGGTGAGCTGTGACAAAGGTCAACCTGTAGCCTGTCAAGCATTAAAAAAAAACTATCGGGGAACACCCACTCGGGCAGTAAATTTCATTGTTTAGCGTTTCGTACTAATCAAACCGTTTGATGCACTAACATTTGTTTCATTTGAAAATAAATGCGATTTTTTGAGTCGAATGAGAATGGCTAATGAGGAGTTACCTAATTCAAAAAAACACTTTTTTTAAATTTTGAATTTCATTTAGCTATTAAAATTTCTAAGAATCGTTGCGATGGTTATTGGTAAGCATTATTTAATCGTCGCCGATGTCTTTTTATTATTACATTAAAGGTAAATAAACTGTGTGTATTGCTACATCTCACTTGATGTTAAGGGACGGTGTGGTCAAAGATGGTGAACGCACATGTCTTAGAATGGAATTGACTCTCAAGTGAGTCAGTCGCATCACACCGTTAGATGCTTGGCGGCCTTTAAACTTGATGATAGCTAGACAGTTGAGTACTAAAAATTTCTAACACCATCCATAAGATAATGTCCTTCACCAGCAGCTCAAGCTCATTGTTAGGGTTTGAACCCACGACCTGCAGCGTGTGAGCTGACTGCGTTAACTACTGAGTCATCGTCGCTACCATTAAAAAGTTTCTTTTAACTATGCGCTTTCAGTAATAAAGATATAGATAAAATCGCTGCCTCTCCATCCATAAATTTGTAGATTTTTCATGTCAGCTGTAAAATTTCAATAACTGTGCAGAGCTGCAGGTGACTCCACTGAAGTGAATAAGATGATTTGAAAGTAGAGACATTTAGAAAAAGACTTAATTTATAAGAAAAGTCAAAATGCACTCGTTAGTCTTTTCTCTTGAATTTAAATGAATCTAAGTTAATGTCAGTATTTACCTTCATAATATTTATAGTATTCATAGAAAAATATCTCAGAATTAGTCATTGCAAACAAAGTATCATATAATATCTATTAGATAAGTGATGCGATCAAGATTATTAATAGAAATTGGATTTAAAAAAGATAGAAATTAATACTATTTACAAACTTATAAAAATCCGCCAGAGGAGGGATATGTGGCAGCATTGCCACGCTGGATGGCAAGGCTAAGCTTTTGACCAAAGTAGATGCCAAAAGGTTTTTATCAGGTAATTTAATATCCTAGAACATTTCATACAGCGCTAGCTAACCCCAACTAAAAAAAAGCTTTTAGGGAACCAAATAACTTTGTATTTTTATTTTTTTTAAAAACACTTATCCTATTCTCACAAATGTTTGTCCTGAGTAAGAATCGAACCTACACCTTACACCTCTACATACAATCCCAAATAAGCTAACAGGGCAGTAAATTGTCTCATAGATTAGGTTAGATTGTATTTACATTATTTGAACGAAATCACTTGCTTCAAATAGTAAAATAATGAAATTCTTCTAAAAATCATGATATGATTCTTCGGAACTTCATTTTACCCTCATACAATTTCACAACCCGATGCATGGTCCAACTTTCTCGAGTCATAATCGCAACATTTTGTTTATACGAAAACTTTTCTGAATTAATAACACGAACATATAACTAACTTTGTCGCACTGAGTTTATGTTTGAATCGCAGCGTCGATCCAAATGAAAAATATTTTATGTATGAAATTTTGTCAATTTTAATTTATCTTGTTTGAGAATGTGATTCTTTATTGAACTCACAAATTAAATAGTTATATAAAGGTACCGGACAACTACGAAAGCAAAATAGAAGTAGGTATCAATTTTGGTTATTGTCGTAATCTTAGAGGATTCTTTCTTGATCTGTTAAAATTTGTTAGTTTTAATGCGTTGGTCGCCGCAAGATGGATTGACGATATTGTCACCGTCGCGGGTCGAACCTGGACCAGATAGGCACAGGACCGAGGCAAATGACATAACAAGAGAGCATATACCCAGCAGTGGGATAAAATAAGCTGTGGATGAGATGATGATAGATCTAGAGGGATTTTTCAATGGGTCACAAACTAGGTGTTTGACAGCTCATACTATGATAAATGACGGTGTGGTCGAAGAAGGTAAATAAATTTAGCCTAATACAGCTGTAACAAAATGCTACCTCGTACAGCTGCCAACATGAATCCAAGCTAGTTGTACATATTTGTCAAATATAATGGTTCTTTATGTAGAAAGAAAATGAAATTTTTCAGAAAAGGCAGTTTTTAAACCACAGTATAGATTTAAATGATTTGACATTTTTATTGCTAGACATTTAATTTTTTATTATGACGAGTAGTATTTTAGTATTTGTTTACTTACAAATTTGTATTTAGCCACATAGATAACCTGAAACAAATTTAATGTTTATTATTATTATTTATTATACGTAAATGTATGTTAAAATTTGAAATTGATAGTCGTAGTGGTAGCTAGCCAGCTGTGTACTAGAAAGTTCATGGAAGCTTTACCCCCACAATGCAGTAGTAGGAACACCTCCGTCTCCTTCACCAGTAGCTCCAATTCATTGGCGGTATTTTTTTAATGGTTGACAAGCTAGGTGTTTGACCACAACTTACCTGATGTTAAGTGACGGTGTGGTCGAAGATGATAAAGCACACCAGCTTAGAATGGAACTGTGTCTCAAGTGAGTCGGAATACACCGTTAGGGAGGTACCTATCCAGTCGAGTACTATATAATACCACCATGCTATTTGAACCCATGGCCTTTGGCGTGTGACGAAAGTACTTATCACTAAGCTATCATCGCAGCCAAAGAGGTAATTTTGTATTTAAAAACAATCTAGTCGTGAACAAATGAACTAACTCTACAATGTATAGGATACAAATGATTTTGATGAATCAGTTTGTTCATTCAACTGCGACGAAAAGCGATTGCTTGCAAAAACAGTACACAATGCATACCGAAATACACACGTAGTAAAACATGATTATTTCCTCCATTCATCCGAGTTCATCCATCGGAACACTGCATTTCCTCAACCAATCCCAGTCTGAGGCCTGCATCGCGCAAACGAAATGTTTCCGCCGATTTGAATATAACAATGCCGTATTGCACAGATCTTGGGGAGTCCGTTGCTATTGAGAAGACCGGCAATTGCGAGTGCCGGACTCAAGGCTCGCTCGATTGTAGGATTGGATCATATTGCTTAATTAATAATTGGTAGAGCGGAATTTCTAAACAGTTTGGTTAATGAATGATTGAGCACTAGAATTATTCCCTCTTCTTCGTCAAGTAGCAAGTTTGACTTCCTTTTTGTTTTCTCTGTGAATTTTGTATCGGAGTTCGTGAATATTTATTTTTGATAGTCCCAGCACTGGCGTGTTCATAAAATATTTATAATATCCCTGCGCAATGTCAAATTTTGTCCTTATCTCACAGAATTTTCGTGCAGAATGCGAAATTAAGTCTGAAATTGAGTCTGAACTTTGTGTGAAAATTATTTTGTTGTAGGTTTGAGCCCACGCTTGTAAGATTTGTTTGGCTTCCGCGTCTTTGGATAATATTTTATTTTTTCGTATTAATGATTGTATAAATAATAAGTTAAATCGATTTAATGATATTTATGTCTTCTCTGTACCCAATTGGAAATATTGTAGTTATTAATCTGAGACCGCGTGGTATAAGTGGTGCATTTGTAGTTTGATTTGCATGGGGGTAGAGTACTTTCTAGTACTCGGCTGGCTAGCTACCACCTTCAATTGAAAATCTGCCGCCAAGCATCTAACGGTGTGTTCCGGCAGCCTCACTTGAGAGCCTGTACCATTCCAGGCTAGGTGTGCTCTACCATCTTCGACTACACCGTCACATAACATCAGGTGAGCTGTGGTTAATCACCAAGCCTGTCAAACATAAAAAAGTGATACACCTAGCTCATTGCGTGGACAGTATAACTTACGTCACGGATCGAACCTGGGCAAGGTTAACACGGCACGTACAAGAACAGAGGCCTATGCTCAGTAGTGCATGATTAAGGGCTGAAGATGATGATGATGTGATATACATTTTATTTTTATTTAATCGTCGGTTTAATATATCAGTCGATAGAATTATATTTTCAAGGACATTTTGAAGTTGTATTATTTGGCACATTTCTGAGTTGATATTGCCGTTAGTCGGATAAGACATTTGTTTTTGTACCTCGCTGCTGATTTTGGTTTTTGTTTTATCTTTATGTAAGTATGTACATTATAGACTATATTTGTATATAAATATATATTTATATATTTCGTCTTATTTAAATACATAATTATTTTTTACATACTTAATAGTAACTTAACTGTAACTTGTAACTTCTCCCTTTTCTTCGTAAGATGTATCATGTTTTCCATTCATGGTTGCTTGGAAGAGATCACTCTTAGTGATAAGGCCGCCACTTGTTGTATTAGATTCTTTTATTTCCTGTACTTCTTTTTCTATTTTTGGTGTGCACAATAAAGAGATTCTATCAATCTATCTATATTTAGCAGCATATTTTTTCATGTGGGTATTTATGACTCATTACACGCCCTTTGGCGTATGAATCGCCCGCGCTAACCATTGAGCTATCATCGCTAGAAAATTGTACTACAAATTGGTACAAACCTCATTTTGACTTAGTACTATTGCTTGGCGAAATCCCATAACTCAATCAAAGCTGAATGAGTCCACATGTCTTTTTAGCAAATCTGTTTTAATTTATGCCAAGATACGTCTCAACCAGCGCATCAAAAACTAAGCTGCAATTAAGTTCCAAGCTATTAAGCCAGGCATACTAAGCAAATACGTCACAATGTCGTCGACACAAAGGGTTAACAGTGTCCTAGTAATAGGACGGACCTGACCAATTTACTCTAACGAGATTGCGTTTTAGTCATCAACTGAAGACGAGCTGGTTTAGGAGAAATACGAATGTACAATGTAATAATGTACTGGCACACAGTATAGCGATAAGACAGAAATATTAAGACACTAAAGATTTTTCGAAAAGCTTCCGTGTTGTTCACATCAAATATAACAACCAAAGAATATAATAATTTAAGACAAGAAGCTTGTTAAAAGCTTAGAATGGAGATTCAGAGAAATAAAAGACGGTGTTTGCATTATTACTCGTATTATTGTTACTCGTGTATACTATAAGTATAGTAAGTAGTAGGTATATATATCATCATCATCATCAGCCTTTTGTAGTCCACTGCTGGACATAGGCCTCTCCTAAGACACGCCACTCAGCCCGATCCTCGGTTTTTCGCTTCCATTCACCGCCAGCTGTCTCACTTATATCGTCACTCCATCGAGTCTCGGGGCGTCCTGCACTACGTTTGCCAATTCGCGGTCTCCACTCTAGAACACGTCTATCCCAGCGGTTATCGGTCCTGCGACAGATATGTCCAGCCCATTGCCACTTCAGCTTGCTAATACGCTGAGCTATGTTTGTGACTTTAGTTCTCTGGCGAATTACTTCGTATAGGTATATATATATATATATACTATACTATAACTTAGTTGTTGAATGGTATGATGACCCGTTACTTTCAATTATATAAAATGTTTTGCAATCGGTCCCTCATTTCTGAGGATTGTGGTAACTGGAAACTTTTATAATATTAAGGCTTTGACTAACCGTGCTTTTGTATTGTAGCTTATTCCGCGAATTCCAAATATTTTTTAAGCGTGACAGCGTCTTTAGCCATTGCCATTCTACGCTTAATTGTTAAAGGTACATCTTAAATGTTAGAGGTACACCTACCTAAAATTAAAGGTAATCGTGCACTTATCTGAGCAAAATATGGTACAGTCATAGGAAGTAACTACTTACTAACCTGTTATAGATAATTTACATCAATTCCTGTGAATGCCGTGGGAGCGGTGCATGTAGTGCAGAAAAATGTATTTTTCAGTTTGTGGCCTGTATATATTTCTGTTAGTAAAAAAGCAAGAAATCAAGTTATATAGATATTGGTATCTATCTAATACATTTAAACAAGCAATTACTGTATATATATGTACAAATATATATAGCCGGAAACGGCTCCAATGATTTTCATGAAATTTAGTATGCAGGGGGTTTCGGGGGCGATAAATCGATTTAGCTAGGTTTTATTTTTAGAAAACATCATTTTATCCGTGTTTTCAGCCGAGCAAAGCTCGGTCATACAGGTACTTATAATAAAGATTCTCGCAAGAATGTAAAATCATTCATTTTTTTAATATAAATGCAGTAGAAGTAAGTTGTGCCGTGGTGGTGCCGGCGTAAGAATAGTATCCCACCCTCTCTACCCGTGGTTGCCGTAAGAGTCGGCTAAGGGATGTAATCCGAAAGATGGGCAGCAGCGTCTTCCTTGAACAATCACACCTAGCTGCGCTCGCCAACCCGCCTGCGAAGCGTGGCGAATATTGGCAAAACCCCCCCAGGAGGAGGCTTATATCCAGCAGTGGATGGTCTATGGCTATATGATGTGTGATGTGATGTGAGAAGTAAGGGCATTGAAAATGCGGGTTGGATACGTATACAAAGTATAAAAAAATCCCTTAAACCTCTACCTGACCTAGGCACTGTACAGGTTCGAGACGCTGCAATGCGACGGCCCCTGCACCCACACGGTGATACCGCTAAATTATGAAGTTTTGTCTCTATAGTAAGCATTTTAACATGTTTTTCTTATTACCTAACTATTTCAAAGACAGGAAAAAAAAACATAGAACCTAAGTAAACCCTATGTCATTAACACTTGTGCCTTTAAGAAAGTGGTCTCTTCTAAGCCGGAATTACTTCGGGGCGCTAATAAACCTCTCTTATACGGTAAATCTTTTCGGTACGATCGTAAAAGTGTGACTTTACGTTGCGTTTACCGCGAAATGTACGGTAAAATATACGGAATACGGTCTCAAAATGCCTCCTTTAAGCCGCAGCGCAATTAAACAGGTAGTCAAGGTTATTGATATTTTTATGAAATCTTGAGAAATGATGCTGAAAAGACATTCTGTTTTAAAAGAAACTTGATATAATTTTAATGTTATGTTTTTTTTTTCTTGGCGGTTTCTTGTTGGCTTCACTTGCAAATTAGCTTACCTTTATATGCTATAAATATGCAAAAGTATACGCTTATATAAGAAAGTGCCTATATCAATTCTTGTTACATTTTCACGCAGTAACGACACGATTTTGTTTAAATTTAGAATGTAGATAAGATGAGATGAGATAAGATAATATTTAATATACAGTCAAAATATAGAAATAAAAGTTATAGATATTATATAAAACATATAATTTCGGTTTGTTACAATTTGTATAACGTAATGTATCGGACCCAAACTAAGCGTAGCCTGTATCTTGGTGACTCTTGTTCAAATTGTTGCCAATTTCAATTTCGCAAATTTTTCAGACTTGTTTCTGCGGGTCCCGATCTACAGAATTATTTTTCGCTCTTTGGCGCTCATCAATTTGAGACTTTCGATGGTTAGTCTTAACAGCCATATAATTTCGCTAGGTGCTGTTATGCGATGGTACCTACCTAGAAGACTTCCTGCTAAGTTATAAGAGGATGGGTAACAGGCTGAGAGGGCGGAACAACTCGACATCAACCAATCATTTTTATCGTCGAACGACATTTGATCTATTGGTGAGATAGCATCCTAAAACTTACGAGATTTCATTTATATCGTACAGAACTCCTAAAACTTTGTTGCGATATTCCCGCTTTTTGTCAGTCTGTGTTAACATCATTAAAAGTCATTCATACAGTAGTTACTATTTCCAGTAAGCAAAACTGCTATATAGTACAACATTCCTCATTCATCATAACATGGAATCCCCGTAGGACAGACATTATCCATGGAAGTGACAAAATAGATAATACGAATAAACATTTAACGTGGCAAATCATAAATCATTGAAACGTACGAATTGAAACGTGATTTTGTGTTAAATCAACAGCGCTTGTTGACATTAGCCGGTGACTTCGATTATGTAATATGGAATCAGTAACACAGATCCACGGCGGGTGTGGGTTCAAATTACAACAATAAGCTTGAGCTTCCAGTGATAAAAATCAACATCATCATCATTTCAGCCGTAGGACTTTCACTGCTGGATATAGGCCTCCCCCATTGATTTCCATAAAGACCGGTTGGAAAAGGCTCGCATCCAGCGCGTTCCTGCGGTATTTATAACGTCGTCTGTCCACCTTGTGGGTGGACGTCCTACGCTGCGCTTGCTGGTCCGTGGTATCCACTCTAGAGAATGAAAATGGAAACCATAGCCTTCTATGTTAGTACTCCGCTGGCTAGCTACTACCCGTAAGTTTATTTTTTTTCGCCAAGCCTTTAACGGTGTATACCGGTAGCGTCACTTGAGCTCCAGAAGTGTTTACAATCTTCGAACATGCCGTTACTTTGGTCACTGTGGTCAAACATCTAGCCTGTCACTATTGTAAAACAGTGTTTTATTTTAAGACAGCATAGATTTTTATAAGTTTACTAAACCTATAAAATTCAAACTTTAACTAAAGTCGTAGTAATCACCATTGATAGACGTTATTATCTTGTAAGCAGGAGGGCATTTCGGTTATCTTATTACTTTTTACTTGGTGGTAGATTTCCTTAGCAGGAGGTCGTCTAGGTAGGTACCACCGCAGTACCAGATATTCTGCCGCAAAGCAGTAGTGTGTAAGCATTACTGTGTTCTGGTTTGAAGGGTACTGCAGCTAGCGAAATTACAGGGCTATTGAGACCAACAATTTAGTCTCAAAGTAATGAGCGCCAAGGTAGCGATGCCCTGGACTTTGTTTTACTACTCAAAATTCTGTGTATCGCTGCAATGGTCATGGACAAGCGTTATCTCTTAACATCAGGAGAACGTCTCGTTCGTCTCATTAATGTAACATAAAAAAAAAAAAACTTTTTAAAATAAAATAAAAATACATTAGATAAAATCAAAGTTTAAACAAAGTCGTAGTAATGGCCATTGATAGACGTTATTATCTTGTAAGCAGTAGGGCATTTCGGTTATCTTATTACTTATTTTAAATAAAAATACATTAGATAAGTATTATTTTACATTTCAATAACAACAACCTAATCAATAGTAGAACATTCAATAGTAGATCATAATAAGTGACGGGAAAATCACTTGTTTTATTAAAAAATAGGCTAACGTGTGTGTGTGTGTGTGTGTGTACATAAATGTGCGTTACTTTAGTACGAGCTTTATAACTGTTTGCAACTGCGTCCTTGCTCCATACTGGATTATCGGATATTTGATTACATTCACATAAAATGAAATTAGGAAATAAAAAAAAAAACCGTTTAGCTTGCCACTCTAATATAAATACTATATTTTTATTGGTGTAGTGGTATTCTCGACTTGGTGGTAGATCTCCTACTTAGGAGGTCGTCTGGGTAGATACCACCCCGTTACCAGACATTCTGTCTGTAAACAATACCGTATAAACATTGACAGCCCTATTGGGTCATTGGTAGTGCTTTAACAATTGTAGGGCGTGGGTTCGATTCCCACCCAGGACAAACATTTTGTGGTATATACGAATGTTTTTTCTGTGTCTGGGTGTTCTGTATATATCATAAGGATTTTGACATAAAAATATGTTTAAGTATTCTATCAGTTATCTGACTTCCATAATACAAGCTTTGCTTAGTTTGGGGTCAGATGGTGCTCTGTGTAAAATGTCCTACGATATTAATTTATTTCCAAGCGAAATTAAAGGGCTGTTGAGACTAACCATCGAAAGTCTCAAAGTAATGAGCGCCAAAGCAGCGATGCCCTGAACTTTGTTATGTCACTTAAAGTAATGTGTATCGCTACAATGGTCATGTACATGCGTTATCTCTTACCATCAGAAGAGTGAACCGTTCGTCTCCCTACTTGTATTTTTTTTTTAAATCATCGTTTATCTCTTGGCGAATACACTATTCGTAGTTTTATCTCTAGAACATAATAATATGGTTTAGGTTAAGAAATAATAATCAGTTGCTACTTAACATTTATTTACATTTAAAAAAATAACTTTATTACAATTTTATAAACATAAATCTTCTTTTAAACATGAGCGATTTAATTAATTGTGAGATTGTTGGCAAACATCTACATTCTTTAAGGAAACAAAGGCTGAAAACTTTTCATCAAGAAAGTTATTTACGAACATAAAACAATTTAGGAACACAAAAAGTTTTTAAAGTAATTTTAGTGCAAGGCAATCTTTTCGAGCCGACAATGCGACGGGTGGCTAAAAGTGCTGCATTCACACCGAACTGTAACATAAAATCTATTAAAATACATTACCTACCTGTAGTTTTAGCATAAACTCGAAATGGTCGTGTCGTCGCATTATATTATTTTCCAAAAACTTGTGTTTTTTCCAGTGTTTATGGATCTATAAGAGTGTTTAGATTTTAAATTAATAATAGGCTTGCGTTTGACTGCCAACACGCTTGTGATCTGCGGTGGAGCACGCTCGCCTAGAAGAAACCGATTCAACTTGAAGGCACCCAGATTCTATCCATCAGGGAACACCCACTCGGGCGGCAAATTCCATTGTTTAGCGGTTCGTACAATGAAGGAAAAGTAGTGGAGTTTTATTCATAAAGTATCAAATTACACGCGCGAGTGTAGGATAGTGATACAACAGAATAGAATATAACTATTTGCCGTGGTGGTGCCGGCTGGCGTAAGAATAGTTCCCCATACTCTCTACCCGTGGTTGCCGTAAGAGCCGGCTAAGGCATGTAACCCGGAAGATGGGCAGCAGCGTCTTCCTTGAATAATCACACTTAACTGCGCCCGCAAACCCGCCTGCCAAGCGTGGCGAGTATTGGCAAAACCCCCCAGGAGGAGGCCTATGTCCAGCAGTGGACGTTCTATGGCTGGTGATGTCCGTTAGCTGCTTGTCATACTACACTACGATGTGATAACCCCAAGTTTTTCCAAAGTTCCGCTCTTGATCACGTGAGACTTAAACAAACTATAAGTTCCCCAGGCACTATCGTGAACTTTGCCGGCAGTCACTGTGTGTTTTCTTAAGATGTCATATTTCCTTCGCAGGCACTGCCGTATCGCGAGCACTTGAAACTTGCTTATTGAGTTACTAGATAGTGATTTATTTTGAAAGAACTAGATTGAAAGAATTTCTCTTCTTGAACTGAAGAGCATGTAAGGGAGTGAAAAATTCTTGATTTGTTTTTGGTGCGAATCTTTTTTTTATTCTTAAAAGGTTCGCGTTTCATCACACCAGACCTGATTTTTTTTAAAAGTAATATGACCATCTAGGCTCTCTCCTGATGGTGAGAGATAACGCCTGTCCATGAACATTACAGAGAAACACAGGACTGTGAGTAGTAAAACAAAGCCGCCTTGCTTCGTTGCTTCAAGTTGCATGCGCAAATTGCCCCGAGCATGATATCAGTGCTAGCTTTATCGCCCCCTACTTTCAATGATTTTTTATGATAGGCTAGGTGTTTGACCACAGCCGATCACGGTGTGGTCAAAGATAAAACACTTCTAGCTTAAAATGTGGTAAACACATCTAGCTTAAAATTAATTATTTTTTAATTCAAATTAGTTTCGCGTTTGACTACATTTTGTCGGTTGTTAAGCAGTAGTGTGGTCTAAAATGGAGCACGAGCATGGAGCTAAAATGGAGTTTACCTAAAATAAACATATTTACCTATCTAGATTTGAAGACACCCGTATTGTACCTAACAGGGAACACAGACTCCAGCAGAGAGTTCCACAACCTCGCTGTGCGAATAAAAAATGTGGAATCAAAACGCTTTGTGCGTACATGGAGAACATCCACCATGTACGAACTATTTTTGCACACTTTTAATACAGTAAATAATCTTGTTGCTACAAAAATATGAGATAATTGTTTCTTGCTATTTTCACCCTGATAAATTGAGGTTTACGTGGGTTTTTGTTCCTTCGGTCGCCACACACGACGTAAGTCCCCAACCGCCTTGTTTGTTCTTCCAGGCCAGTCTGCGTGGGTTGACCACAATAATCCTATTGGCGACACCTGCGTACAAACGAGCATCGTAAATCCTCGCCAGCTGGCGTGTTATTGTTATTAGCTGACAGACGCTTGATTTGGATTTAGGTTTGATGATATACAACTGCCCCTGACCGTTTCCGCTTTACAATGTTACTAGTTACACCGATTTTAAGATAAACCAGGTTTTGCTTAAGCTATACCTGGCCATCCTATGGGAGATAGGACAAACTAGTGAAGCCTAGGCCAAACTAGTTCATCTTAATCCCGATAGGACAAGCTAGTTAATCCTAGGTTAGACAGGTTAATCTTACTAAATTCTATGATAAACTATTACATCCTAGTCTGAGCCAATTTTGCCTAGCCTTTATCCTACTAATATTATAAATGTGAAAGTTTGTATGTTTTGATCTTTGTGGATTTTTTTTGCTCAATCACACAAAAACAGCTTAACGGATTTTGATGAAATTTGGCACACTGATAATTTGTTACCTGAATAATTTATATCCCGTAAAAACGAACGAGCAGTAAGAAAAAAGGAAATATAAGACGTATCCACTTGAAACTTGGTACTTATAGATGTCCCATTGCATTTTATTTTTATGGCTGACAGGCTAGTTTTTTGGCCACAGTGCAACTGAGGTTAAGTGACGGTGTGGTCGAAGATGGTTAAGCACACCTAGCTGGGAATGAAAATGGTTCTCAAGTGAAGGTGCCGGAGCGTTAGATGCTTGGCGGCAGATTTTCAACTTGAAGGTTGTAGCTAGCCAGCCGAGTACTAGAAAGTACCACCATGCTATGGTTTCCTCACGATGTATAACCTCATTGTCCTAGGAGAAAAGGTATTTTTTTATTCTAATGTAGTTAATAAAGTAGTGAAAGTTCCATGACGGATAAAACTATTGCCTTTTTTGTTACTTATACACAATATGTTTCATTGCTCTTTGAACTCAATTCTTAAGTCAACACGGACGAAATCACGGGCGCAATCTAGTCTTACATAAATGGCAAGGTAAACTACGAAAATGTATTATAATTTTTATTAATTATCAAGTTCAGCATTTAACACTATAAATCTTTTATTTTTCTTTTAAATATTTTCAGTAAATTGGTGAGTTTACTTCTTTGTCCGGAAATTAGTATCCTTGACTGTAGTAGGACCAACCCGCTTAGTCTAGGCGAAACTAATTTGTCCTATCGGGTTTAGGATGAACTAATTTGGTCTAAGCTTAACTAGTTTGTCTAATAACTTATTAATAGGAAGAACTAGTTAAGTCTAAGAAAAACTAGTTTATCCTAAAATCGAGTTTGGCTGGTACATTGAAATGAGCAGCGCCAGATTCTGTATTCGATGGGAAACCATTTCAATAAACATTGCTTGCTTAACTCTTACTAAACTATAGCAGCCAATATACTTACAATTTTTGCACAATTTTAATTGAATTGACTCCTCATACACACACTACTCATCGGGCCAATAAAATTGAATTAAAATTATTGCATAATATCGTCCATACACGAAATATGCAACAATTACTATGTACATCATTGCATGATCATTTACATTTCGCAATATCATTTTAGATGTATGTTAGCCTTAATATGCCGATCGATGACAGATCGACAACAAAGTAAGAAGCTAAACAAAAATATAATTTAAATGTTTGATAGAGCGGGATATAAGATCAATTCTCTCACTTATTATATTTGTGATAGTGATAGATTGTTGCATAAATAAAGGGCGCTTTGCGAGTGTATCTACCCCTAGATATATGATTGTTCCAAAGCTTTTAATTAGTTACAATATTTATATTTAAAGCTTTTTTCGCAAGACATTTTTTTTCATGCAATTACATTGAGACGAACGAGATCAGGAACGCTCTCCTGATGTAAGGAGATAACGCCTGTACATGACCTATGCAGCGATACACAGAACTTTGTGTAGTAAAACAAAGTCCAGGGCATCGCTGCCTTGGCGCTCATTACTTTGAGACTATATGGTTAGTCTCAATAGCCCTGTAATTTCGCTAGCTGCAGTACCATTCAAAACACAGTAATGTTTACACACCATTGCTTCGCGGCAGTTTATCTGATACTGCGGTGGTACCTACCTAGACGACCTCCTGCTATGGAAATCTACCACCAAGTAAGGTAGCAATTTCATTGCGGATTACACGAAAGTGAAATATTTTTAATTAACTATAAAGTAGCGAAATAATCTACTGTTTCATATACTTTATCGAAGATAAATGTCATTTTTCTTTACGACAGTTTTTTTTTTTTTTTTCGCAAACGTGTGCTCCTTTGTATGAATTGTTTATAATAACACAAGTACCTCCTTCTAGCAAAGCACTACCAATACGCGTAGCCCCGTACATTACAAAGTCCATATTTCCACCTTTGTGGTTTAATATTCATTATCAACATCATCTCAGCCGTAGGACGTCCACTGTTGGACATAGGCCTCCCCCATTGACTTCCATAAAGACCGGTTGGAAGCGGCTCGCATCCAGCGCATTCCTGCGGTCTTTATTAGGTCGTCTATCCACCTTGTGGGTGGACGTCCTACGCTGCGCTTGCCGGTCCGTGGTCTCCACACCAGAGCTTTGCAGCCCCATCGGTCATCAGTTCTGCGTGCTATGTACCCTGCCCACAATAGCCGTAGGATTTCAATACATAACGTAGCTTTCTTGTAATTTAAACTATACTTTATTTATAGTTCAAGTTTTTTTTTACTATTCTAGTAAAATTATCTAGAAATAAAACATATTTACTTAATATTATTAATTTTATATTTTATGAAACGGTAAAAACATATGGCGATGTAATATCCGTAACAAGAACGGTCTCCTTTGAGGCTCAGCTGCTTGTCAGAACTATCATATTAAAAACCATATCAGATACCCATTTAATTCTCCTCACATACAGCACTCACATCTCATTTCAACCAAACACACTTTCATAACAAGTTTCCATCTTGCCACATAACAAAAGTATAAAAACGTCCTCTAATAATTGAGCACTCATACTTATAAACACAAGGTTCTATCTTACACTGTGGTGTTGTGGGTCGAAAAACTGTATCGAATTCATTCTGTATACGGCCAAGCACTTTGTTCTTTGAGGATAGATAGAGTATGCGCTGGGAATACTAAGTCGGTTTATTGTACCTATCGGGAAAATAAGATACGTTCCAGAAAGTACCTTTATGGTGTTGAATTGAGAAATGCTCTGATAGAATATTGGCGGGAATTTATTTTGAAACAAAATGATGAAATATTGAGAGATTGAAGAATGTCTTGATTGAATTCTTAAGAATTTCCTTGTACAAGTAAAGTGGCCTGTACAATATGTATCCGTTTTATATTTTTCCAATATTCAATTCAACTTAATTCACCTCTTGTGTTGATACTTTGGCACCGTCACAACTACCCAGAAATCAGACCAAGGCTGGCAGAAATTGCAGAAGTCCTCAAAAAGCGCAATTATAGTGCCTTGGATAGTGTATACATCTTTAAGCATTTTGAAGTTCAAACTTTCAGACCGTGGGGACCTAAAAATTTTCAAAGACCTCTGGTCGAAGCCACACGTGACCAAAAAGCTTTTATGGTGGTAGATCTCCTAAGCAGGAGGTCATCTAGGTAGGTACCACCGCAGTATGCCATGGTGCTAGAGCATGGCGATCTTATACTATGTTTTTTTTTTTTTTTTATTTTTTTTTTTGTACTGCAGCTAGCGAAATTACAGGGCTATTAAGACTAACCATCGAAAGTCTTAAAGTAATGAGCGCCAAAGCAGCAATGCCTTGGACTTTGTTTTACTACTAAAAATACTGTGTATTGCTGCAATTATCATGAACATTATCTCTTATCATCAGGAGAACGTCTTGTTCGTCTTATTACTATTATATTAAAAAAAACCATTACTGCTTTGGTACGCTTTCCACCAATTATATTATGAGTCCGTAATTCGGATCCGTCAAACGTCGTTCCAAATATCCAATTCCCATTTTTTATTCCCCCAATCCGCTGTAATAATATCTCCAATACTGAAGTCATAAACAAACTCGCAAGGTCGCTTTAAATTGCGGTTCGAAGCCCACAAAAGGATCATGTTAAGCGCCAATAAGGATCACACTAATATTATAAATGTGAAAATTTGAATGTATGTGACAGAATCACCATTAAAAGTAAAATGAATTTGGGTAAAATTTTCTGTAGACCCTACAAATTTATTATTCGTTGAAGTGGTTTAAGTTTTAATCCGGACTCGCCAATCTCTAAACTATCGTTATAGATAAATTGTTCAGATATTTGTAGCGATGACAACTCAGTTAGCGCGGCCGGTTCACACGCCAAAGGGCGTGGGTTCAAACCCCAATAACGTCTAGCGTTGGCTGCGTCCCCGAAAACCGTCAAAGAGTACAACCTGCAGGCCATCAAAGGTGATGGAGGCACAGCCATGAAGAGGCGTATTCAAATGTAAACTAACAAGTATAAATGTAAATAGTAATAAGGATTGTGTGTATGCCTCGAGCATTCATGCGCACCATCGAAGGCTCCTTATTGCGGCGGCGTTGTGTGTTGCTTTGCTCTCTTCCCTCAGATATGGTTGAGGAGGGCGATGGCTGGCCCATGCGTCATACTCGTGATCGGGTGCTGCTTGCGGGTCGCTAGTTCGTTCGCGGTATACACACAAACTAGTACCTACTTTAACTTTCAATTGAGATTATTTTAATGTACTTTCTTCTCTCTGTATTAAAAAAAGAGTAAAAAATAAATGTAACTAAAAAGTTTACAAAGGTCACGGACCTAGGTAGGTATCTATGGAGCGATTATATTAAATTTAAATAAAAACCTAATAATGAGCTTGACCTGATGGTATAGGTAAACTACGTGAGGAAACCATAGCATGGTGGTCACTAACTGGCTAGTTACCACTCTAAGTTGAAAATCTACCGCCAAGCATATGTTTCTGCAGCCTCACTTGAGAACCAGTTCCATTCCAGATTAGTTGTGTTTACCATCTTTGACCTCACCGTCACTTACCGTCTATGGTATCTGTGTATATGTGTGGGCATCTAACGAAACCTAAAAACAAAATCTACTTTAAAATTTTGTTCAAGTACCAAGTATAGGCCAGCACGTGGTTTCATTGTAGAGATACAGTGAAACCACGTGCTACAGCTAATAAAAATATAATAATAAGTTTTATTCACATAGTTCTATTTACGTAGCTTCCCAAAGGAGGGTAAGAACCTTCAGGTTTAATTAGAACCGGGCTAATTCTCAAGTTTTGATGAATGTGATTTCACGGATACAACCCGCGCTCTCAAACACTGAATTTGAAATTTTGATTTGAATTATAGATGAGTGCTGGCGGATAGTTTGCTGTTCGGCTATTCTAGTTTGTTTAGTGACGGTGAGAATAACAAACACGGTCACCTCTTTTCGCTAATCCAGCCTAAGGTTTTTATAAATCTATACCGAATTTCCATTGATAACGTAATTCGTTTTGATAGGACGACTTTGCAAAGATATATTTTTTTCTTCTAAATACAAAGTATGATAAATGAGAACTTTTAGTCTATACTTTTATAGTTACTAGCCTACTACTTTTTGTATGTACCCGCGTCTTCGTCCGCGTGGATTGCGAAATTATGATTCAGCTAAATCAACCGAAGCGCATGTGAAAAATAGTGCTAATTATATTAAATGATCAAACGAACTTACCTGAAGGGAAGTTCGAACTTAATTATCTTGTATTCGTTGAAGAGATTTAACGAATACAAGAAAATTTCAATTGTCTTAACTTTTTTGTTTGTGAACCGATTGGAATTAAATAAACACTAAATGTTATGGGAACTGCATTTAAATCGGTTTAGACGTTTCTGAGATTAGCGTGCACAAACGCACAGACAAACCGACAAACAGACAAAAATTCTAAAAACTTTGACCTCGGTAACATAACTAAGAACAACAAATAGGTATCATTGTTTTTATTGAAAAAATATTGATTTTTTTTTGCAGGAGGGCCTCTAGGTATAAACCACCGTAGTACCAAATGTTCTACCGCCAAGTAGTACTTAATGTTTACCCAGTTTGAAGTTCGGTTACAGATAAAATTACGGGGCTGTTAAGACTAACCATCGAATATCTTAAAGTAATGACCGCCAAAGCAGCGATGCACTGCAGGTCTACCATGAGGTTTTTTCATGTTTTACGCTTTCCATCCAATTGCGGGGCAGTTCAGCTTAGGTACCTAAACTGTCCCGCTTTATTTTCGTACCATGAGCATGTTAAAATTGGATCGCAACTGCATTGCTACCTCTTAAAAGAACTTGTCTCTGGCTCCAATACTGTCTCGCTACCAAAGAAAAGGACAACGCTATACGAAAGTATAACTGTATCTCGTTCGAAAAGTATGTTCCGAAATTATGATTGTTGGGAAGTATCGGTTTTCTTAATGTTTTTTAATGATATTATATTTTATTTTCTAATGATATTATATTACTAAATACTATATTGCGCTAAACTTCACTAAAGCATAATTATTGACATATATGTATATTATGTATATATGTATGATATAGTTACTAAAAGTAATAGTTTTGCAATCCACTTTTTAATTATTTCATATCAACTTTTTTGTGATGAGTGCTGCGTAGTCTTGTGTCCAGCTAAATTACCATATATTTTATCATCCCATAAGCCCTTGTACAAGTTAGTTGCCGCTAATACACGAAGTTCCCTGTTTTGTTTGAGTAATCGCACGCCCAAATTATTATTTTATTGTTGGCATATATTCATTGTTAGAAATAATCCTTCCGAGAATCCGCATTCATCATTCGGAATTTAAAATTTTTATTAGTTGAAGATGAAATGATTTCGCTCGCTAGCATTTTAATTGGTGGTAGATTTCCTTATCAGAAGGTCGTCTTGATAAGTTCCTCCGCGCTATCAAATATTCTGCCACCAACCAGTAGTGTGTAAACATTACTGTGTTTCCGCTTGAAGGGTACTACAGCTAGCGAAATTACACGGCTGTTCAGACTCACCATTAAAAGTCTCAAAGTAATGAGCGCTAAAGCAGCGATGCCCTGGAGTTTGTTTTACTACTCAAAGTTCTATGTATTGCTGCAATGGTCATGAACATGCGTTATCTCTTACCATCAGAACAGCGACTCGTTCGTCTCATTACTATTATAAGTATAAAATAAAAAAAATATTACAGAAGTTAAAGCATAGAAATCTTGCAAATATATAGTAGGTACCTATTTTCAATTTTTTTTACTGTTCAGTAGTATCGCCGATATAACTGTTAGCTTAGAATGGAACTGGCTCTCAAGTGTGGCTGCTTAAACAATAGAGTACGTTCTTGGAATAATCCATAGCAGGAGGTCGTCTTGGTAGGTACCATTGTAATATCAGATATTCTTCTATTGAGAAGTTATACATTACTTCAAAAAAAGGGTTAATAGGGTCATCAAAAGTATTGTAGGTGTTCATAGGCGGCGGTGAGCGTTTACCATCAAGGGGCATGTCGCGTGTTTGCCAGTGTTTCATATAAAAAATATACTCAGAAATTTTTAAAATAAAATGAATAACAAAACAATCATGCCTTGGACTTTATTTTGTTATTCAATAATCTGGTTACCGCTACAATGGCCATGGACAGGTGTTATCTCTTACCATCAGGAAAAAGTTACGATCATATCTTTACTATGGAAACTGACACATTTTTATTTTACTTATGCGGAATTACTCACGTTTAATTACATCGGAAACTTCGACTATAGTTTTGTTCATGGATATAAGCTGAGTATAACGAGTGCGCGGGCTCGTCTTGCTTCGCAGTGTGGGTCGCCACGCGCCTCGTACGTGAAGATAGCGGTTGATGCGTGGGCACGGGGGTGGGGGCGGATAGTGTGTGTAGTGTGTTTTACTCAGCTTTGTCTTCATAATAAAGGCCACCAGATGAGGCTGAAACTATAGTCGAAGTTTCCGATAAAATTAAACGTGAGTAATCCTACATAAGTAAAAAAACTTATCTTTAAATCACAAAATAAAAATAAGTAAGTAGTTTCCGTTTAAGCTATACAGAAGCGCTGTTAATTTTTTTGTAATGCTTTTCTTTTGTTTTTCTAGAACGCTTTCACGAAAATTTCTCTTTTCAAAAGAATTATTACTAAACATAGATTTAATTGCTCCAGGAAATTCAAAGGAAAACCGATCTTACACGAGGTCCCCAAGGTATTGTATCCTGGTTACAATTCTCACGGTGTACTTAAGGTTATTATAGCATTTGCACATTTTAATGCTCTTGACACGGATATGAAAATCTAAAGATAACTTCTTGCAAATGAAGAAATCCTACATTTTTTTTTTTTTTTTTTAATTATATACTTTTTTTGTAAATACATACAAAACACCCGGAAACTGAACAAACATCTATGTTCATAACACGAATGTTAGTCCTGAGAGGGAATCGAACCCACGCCCTTCAGCTCTCGTAGCAGAACTTTACCAAATGAGTATACATAGTAATAACACAGCAGTTAAAGGCACAAAATAAATAGCAAAAAAAAAATTGTCATAGAACTGCCGACAGAACTGAAAACAAAATTTTGGAATAAGCGTGTTAATAATCACACCACATTAGCATATCGGTGAAGCGAACTCATAAGTTTTGCCCATACCAAAAAAACGTTTGCTGTTAAAGAAGTTTTTATTTAAAAAAAAAAACAATTGTGGTTGTCGTGCATCACACGAAATCATGTCGAGTGTCCATGTCAAATTTAGCAATGATAGCTCAGTGGTAAGCGCGGTCGGTTCGCATACCGAAGGGCGTGGGTGAAACCCTAGCAATGAGCTTGAGCTTCCGGTGAAAGAAAAACATCGCGAGGAAACCATAGCATGGTGGTAGGGTACTTTCTAGTAATCGGCCAAAAATCTGTCGCCAAGCATCTAACGGTGTGTTCCGGCAGCCTCACTTGAGAGCCAGTTCCATTCCAGGCTAGGTGTGATTTACCACCTTCGACTACACCGTCACTTAACATCAGCTGAGTTGTGGTCAAACACATAGACTGACAGACATAACAAAAAACAAATACTTTTAAGTTAATTTGAGTCGCCTAGTGCATGATCAGCTTTCTGTTTTCATGTGAATTCTGAGATTGAAGTACGAGTCATTTCATTGGTTTGCATACCGTCCTTGTTCTATTTCAGAATCCTTTAGAGTATTACGGAATTTCAAATTACTTTTAGGCCGTTGGGTGATTGCTATTTGAGTAAGAAAATTTGGAACGTGTTTGAAGACATATATGGAAGTAACTTATGTGAATGTTTGGGTTTTATTAAAAAGATGATACCTTTATTTTAAATATACACAGCGCCAAACTAAGCAAAGCTTGTACAAGGGTAACCAGATAATAAAACAATTGTATTTACAAAAAAACTGTCTAAATATTCTATCAGTTATCTGGTTACCACACTACAAGCTTTGATTAGTTTGAGGCTAGATGGCGCTGTGTAAAATGTCCTAGGATTTTATTTATATATTACTTATTTATAATACATACATACAGAATACCCAGATACAGAACAAACGTTTATAGTCACATAAATATTTGTTCTAGGTGGGAAGTGGGAATCGAACCCACGCCCTACAGCTCTCGAAGAAGATATTCTAAATGAGCTAACAGGGCAGACAAATAGTACAATTTGACAAAGATTTTTTGCATCACAGTTGAAAGCGTACAGTTTGTTTTATGCTACAATATATCCAAATTTCTCATTGATAGATTTAATATTTTCGAGAAGCTTTTCCTACATTGCCCTAATATCCCAAAAAAACTGGCGCGCTAAGTGATTGATGACAATATTCTTTATAATTTTTCCTCGTAGCTTAATTTTTTCGCGGCCTAAACCAAATTACTTTATATTAAGTATACTTAGTCTTTGGTGCCAGAGTTTGTATGGAATATTTAGAAGGTCAAAGTTGTTGCCAAAATGAAAATTAGAAAGAACAGAACGATGAAAACAGTTCGTAACAAATACAAGGCAATTGGAAAAAAGTTTTTTTGTTTCACTTGAAAAGGTTATAACTTTACACATTATGCTTTTGCCAGTATCGTTCACTTGACTTGTTTGTGTGATTTAACTATGGGAACTAATGTGGTTTTGACAATTCACCGAACAGCGAGGCTTAGCACCGTACAAGTTCGTGTCTTTGATGGTCTATCTTTCTACGTGACAGTGGAGTTATAATTTTTTTTACAAAAATTAAAACCAAGAATTGAATTGTGGTTTAGACAAATTTTTGTTTAACTTATGAAGGATTTTTGCCGTGGTGGTGCCGGCGTAAGAATTGTTCCCCACCCTTTTTACCCGTGGTTGCCGTAAGAGTCGGCTAAGGGATGTACTCCGGAAGATGGGCAGCAGCGTCTTCCTTGAACAATCACATTTAACTGCGCTCGCCTACCTGCCTGCCAAGCGTGGCGAGTATTGGCAAAACCCCCCCAGGAGGAGGCCTATGTCCAGCAGTGGACGTTCTATGACTGATGATGTGATGATATGTTGAAGGATTACTCACGTTTAATTACGACATACTTCCACTATTTTTTGTAGTGATGATAGCTCAGTGGTTAGCGCGGTCGGTTCATACTCCGAAGGACATGAATTCAAAACTCAACAATGAGCTTGTGCTGTTAGTGAAGGAAAACATCGCTAGGAAACCATAGCATGGTGGTAGAGTCCTTTATTGTACTCCAAGTTGAAAATGTACCGCCAAGCATCTAACGATGTGTTCCGAAAACCCCACTTGGGAGCCAGTTCCATTCCAAGAGTGCTTATCACCGTCGACCACACCGTCACTTAACATCACATGAGCTGTGGTAGCCTGTCAACAATTAAAAAAAAAATATACCACTAAATAATACTTTACCTACTTAACTTACCTCATCGATCATGACTTATTTTATGTAACTGAGATATATTTAACTTTGTTTTCCGTAATGTACCTATTTAAAAATATGGAAACTCTTGATACAGGAAAATGCACAATGTACGACGCCAAAGACAAAGAAGTATAACAATATTTTTAATCTGTGGCTATAGCGTAGTGTAGCGTGTGTGGCTAGAGATCGCGTGCTTGGTTCGCGTGTCCGGATATCATTCAGCAAAATGCTTCTGCAATTACGTTGCTTCTCATTTCATTTGGAATTATCTAACTAGAGAATGGAAGTGGAATTGTATTATACTTATTTGTGGAATGAACCCATGAAAAAGTAGTTACTAAGCTTATTACATTTGGTAGTAGCTCTGCTTCATAAGCGTTGCTTGATATCCGCCCACATTGTCCATCCAGGAGTTTAGCTGAGTATTTGTCCTATTATATATTTATATATAAAAAATTCGTGTCATGTTGTTTGTGCTATTAACTCCTCAACTACTGAACCGATTTTAACCAAATCTTGCACACTGTGTGCAGTTTGATCCGACTTGAGAGATAGGATAGTTTATATCTCAATTTATAATTGCAATATTTATTTTATTACAAATTATTTGTTTATTAAACGACAAAAAGGTACTTTGAGTTCCATAAAATTCTAATAGATGGCGGTGTAAGGTAATCTATTAACTGGATGAGCACGTATCCAATAGATGGCGCTATGTTAAAAATCCAAACGTTTCATACGCGCTACAATTTATTTCACGTTACACGCGTGTGTTCAATTTGGCCACAGCAACGCGTGGCCGGGTCTGCTAGTATCAGAAAAGTAGTAGAAACAAATGAGACGCTCTTCTGATGGTAAGTGGTTGACCATGACCATTGCATTATATATATATATATATATATATAACGTATATATATATATATATATATATAATGCACATTTGTTTCTTATATATCTCATATAAAAACATTACAAAAAAAATTGTTTTACATAAAAAAACCAGTCAATAATTATTTTTGTCCATTTCTCATTCTCTTCTCGCAACATAGGTAATACAAATCGTTGTTTCCAGTAATCCCAGAAATAAAGCACGTCATAGTAAGCTGCAGAATGTGGATGCAAGTCAGCAGTCCTAGGAAATAACTCGTTTGTCGAATGAAGTGTAACACCACTGCGATTTATTGGTTTTAAAGATTTTACATCCAATCCATAAAGTGCCTTTATTTGGATTGCGTTCGACGTATTGTTTTCATGTTGCAAACAATTTCATATTCTATTTATTCTAGTTAGGAGCCAATGGGTTCATTTTAATTTGTCCAATATGTAGGTACGCCAAATCAAATTCTGGTAAAATCACAAATTACAAAGTGAAGTCAGATGTAAGTGTTTCACTTTGGATTCATTTCACTAAATTCTTTAAAATGTTCTTCTGATATTAAACATAACTACAATATTCAAAACCTCGACTTGTTTTAAAATTACATTCAATCCCAAATTACCCAAAACAAAAATTAACTGCACGATAAAAGATTTTTACACCGTTCTTAAATTTAATGGCCTGTAACAGAGAAATGAAAATTTCAACCGTTGCATCTAGCCCCGCCCCGGCGATCGACGATTTCTCTACGTAGATATTTTCTTTAATGCACCTTTTGGTCGTTAGAACAAACCAGTGGAAAGTGTCATAGTTGAATGGAGAAATACGGCTAGGATTGTGTCGTGAGTTTTATGGAAAATGAGAGTTCTATTCTTTTATCGCTTTTTAGATACGATGTCTTGTTAGTCTTTTAACACACTAATATAATAAAGGCGGAAGTGTATGTTTGTAAGTGTCCTTGTATGTTTTAGATAAATAGTAGCTTTTGACAATTTTAATCATTCAAATAAAAAATAAATAAAAAAAATGGTTTTTGATTTGTATTATCTAGAAACAAATGCACTCCTGTCTTATGTCCATGGCCACTATCTACATGATGTTATATCATTTATAAATAATGCGCACTCAACTTTAAATAAAAACACATATTCATCCCGTTAAATGTGCAACAGAAAAACTCTGAATCACGATTACTTTACCGGGATTTCACAAAAGCTTCGACCGCAAAACGCGTCAGCCAGCAATTCAAAAATAGCTGCCTTTGTGCAAGAGGCTTTACAAGTAAAATGTAAAATGTGCAGGCACGAGGACTGAGTATCTTAAAAAATGTGCTTTAGGTATGTAACAGCATGAAATATCAATAAACCAGCAAAGTCACTTTCAATAATTTTGTAATAATTAGAGATATTTGCTTAATAGTTTCAGTATAGGATTTTAAAATTTTACTCATAGCATAATAAAATTATAGTTTTACGATACCGAAACATGTGAAGACTTGGTAGATAGTCGAGAATGAATCGGTATCATCTAGGCAAGCGTGCTCCATCGTACTCGTAAACCGCATCTTCACTTAACATCACGTGGGATGCAAATGCAAATGAAAGCCTATTGATTAAAAAATCTGCAGAAATATATCAATTATTTAATTAGATTTTTGGGTTAACACACTTTTTTTTAGGACTACAATGCATTATCATTCCGCTGGACACTAGCTTACCTCAATAATCATTCGTTATCACCAACATAATTTGATGCTTGATGCGATATATTGGCTACCATAAAAACTCAATGTAGACTGCCAGACACTTAAATTATTGATAAATAAAAAAAGTTACCGTTCTGACTTATTTTTTTACGATACTTTTATAACCTAAATAGCTGCGCCCAGCGATGTTATCCGCTGTTCACAAGGCAACACTATTTTTGAGAAATGTGTATATTAAATATGTCTAAATCCACGGTGTCAGCTACCTCCATACCAAATTTTATGAAAATTTGTCCAGCCTTTTGAACGTGAAGAAGTAACATTCATACAAACACACACACTCAAAAATTTCGCCTTGATAATGTTAGTGTGTTAATATATCAGTTGTATCCGGTTAACCGGTATAATCCAAATGCGGTCCTTGGCGTCGATTAATTTAATTTCTCTTCTGAAAATTGTTGAGTAATGGGCGTAGTAGAGCCAGCGTTGTCCACTTATAAAAGCCATTTATGATTCATTTTGGACCGAGAGTAGTCGTTTATACGAACAATGTTCTCTTTCGCTTACAGTCACAGTTGTTAAGTAACTAAATTACCTTTCCGACAAGATAAATTATTCTTATGTACTTATAATTTTTTGACGATAATAATTTTGTAAGTACCGATATCCTTAAATATTTTTGTTTCAGAGAATTAATACCAGATAGTAGAAAATATTTACGTTATAAAAGTATCAAATTTTATATCACGCAATACATTTTGTGAAGAAAAATCGGAATATTAAATTTGTTTATCATTTTAGATTTGATCAAATGATTGTAATGAAATTCAAAGCTTTTTTTTTTGTAAACAACGGGTCATGGAAGTAAGCAAGCCTCTTGAGAACATATTATTGTATCATACAGCATACATACTTCGAGAAAAAGGTCAGTCGTCGAAACCAACTTGGCTGGGCAGCGTTCGGAAAACTGCGCAGCGTTTTCTCGTCCGAATTACCTCAGCGCGTCAAATCGAAAGTTTTCGACCAGTGTGTGTTACCACTGATGAATTATGGCGCTGAAACGTGGTCTCTAACTATGCGCCTTCTTAGTAAGCTTAGAGTAGCACAATGAGCTATAGAGAGGGCTATGCTCGGAGTTTACCTACGAGATCATATCAGAAATGAGGAGATCCGTAGATGAACTAAAGAAACCGACATAGCCCAGCGGATTAGCAAGATGAAGTGGCGGTGGGCAGGGCAAAGTTCTGGAGTGGAGACCACGGATCGGCAAGCGCAGCGTAGGACGTCCATCCACAAGGTGGACAGACAACCTAATAAAAACTGCAGGCACGTGCTTCCAACCGGTCTTTATGGAAGTCAATGGGGGAGGCCTATGTCCAGCAGTGGACGTCCTACGGCTGAGACGATGATGATGATACAGCATAAGAAGCATTGCTAGTGCGTTGTCTGGTACTCAGGGTAAGGGGAGGGTGGTATATTAATGATTTATTACTTTGACGATTATATACATATAAGAGATTATTGAATTACAAGTTTTTTTTTTCTTACTGACATTTAATCATAGTGACATATTTTATATTTGACATATTGGTATATTGACTTTTTCATTATATGTTATGATTTTGATATTTTTAAATATAAATGGAAAAATGACCTGTAACTGTGGTGTTATTAATAAAAGATTTGTAGGTCATTATAATATATTTCGTTTAATTTCTTTGAATCGCAAATCACTTTACAGCGCAAATTTACGAGCATTTCCTGTACTCTGAGCTCCTTATTGCGATACCTGTTAGGCGCTCACGAGAAAGCTAAGCGATTGCGAACCTTATAGCCCAGGCATACGATATATCACCAAGTAGCTAATTTATCGAGTTCTTAACTGAAATTGCAATAAATAGCTTAGTTTCTACTAGTACAAAATATTTTAAGTGTAAGTTTTCCTACTTTTTTCTAAGAAAAACATATCGTGTACAAAACATTTTCGTATTATTATCATCTTTTTACCCAAAGAAGCACTGTTTTGTTCGTCTAATTCAATATGCAAGTAGCGTAGCAAGCGCGTGATTTCATTTAATATTTTGAGTAAAATTAAACACGTGTGATACGTAAACAAACGCGACAAAGAGTCACGTAAAAATGATTTTATCGCCTAAAAAACTAAATTGTGTGATATTTTCTGCGGAAAATTTGGTCAATAAAGAATCTGAAAGTTTCAGCAGTCAAGGGAGACTGTCTAGCTACCAATCTGGAGACCCTAGGTTCGAATCTCACGGCACGCACCTCTGTCTATTTTTAAAGTTGCCGATGACTTGAAACGGTAAAGGAAAACATCGCGAGGAAAACTAAATGTCTGAGAGTTGCTTAAAAATAAAATAAAACCTTTTTTTATGGCTGACAGGCTAGGCGTTTGACTACTGCTCACCTGATGTTAAGTGACGGTGTGGTCGAAGATGATAGACACACCTTACCTGGAATGGAACTTGCTTTCCAGTGTGGCTACCAGAACACACCGTTAGATGTTTGATGGCAGATTTTCCTACAAATTTTTTCATAAATCAGAATATAAGATATTTTTTTATACAAAGCAAACTGCTGCAAAAGTGAAATACGCTACCTGAGTGAGTTCCCCGATATAAACTGTCTGGGTATCTTCAAGTCGAGAGTGAATCGGTATTTTCTAAGCAAGCAATTGCTTCATAGCGTGTCAACTTAACATCAGGTGAGATGGTCAAACGCAAGCAACGCAAGCTTTTATATATTATGCTACCAATGATGTTACTTGGTGGATCTCCCTAGCAGAAATTCGTCTAGTTAGGTACCACCGCAGTACCAGATATTCTGCCGCCATATTCTGTGTGTATGTTTACTGTGTTCCGTTTTGAAGGATATTGCAGCTAGCAAAATGACAGGGATGTTGAAACTAACCATCGAAAGTAGAGCTAGAGAGAGAACTAATCAATAACTTGAACTGGAGTCTGTGTATCGCTGCAATGTTGTGGTTTGAAGAATATTGCAGCTAGCGAAATTACTGGGCTATTTAATATCTTAAAGTAATAAGCGCCAAATCAGCGATGCCCTGGACTTTGTTTTGTTACTCAAAGTTCTGTGTATCGCAGCGATGGTCATGGGCATGCGTTATCTCTTACCATCAGAGCGTTTCATTCGTCTCATTGCTTTTACATTAAAAAATAGCCATGGACAGGTGTTGTCTTTTTTCAGCAGGAGAACATCTTGTTACATTAATATTTAAAAAAAAGGTTGTCAAACGTAAGCATTTTTATATGACGTTACCAGTGCATTGAAAATGTAGCGATGATGGCTCAGTGGTTAGCGCGGTAGGTTCGCATGCCGAAGGGCGTGGGTTCAAACCCCAACAATGAGCTTGAGCTGCTGGTAAAGGAAAACATCGTGAGGAAACCATAGCGTGGTGGTAGGGTACTTTCTAGTACGTAGCTGGCTAGCTACCACCCTCAAGCTGAAAATCTGCCGCCGAGCATATAACGGTGTGTTCCGGCAGCCTCACTTGAGAGCCAGTTCCATTCCAGGCTAGGTGTGCTTTACCATCTTCGATCACACCGTCACTTAATATCAGGTGAGCTGTGGTCAAACACCAAGCCTGTCAGCCATAAAAAAAAATGTTTAAAAACTTTTTTTTTAAATCACTTCACTACAAAGTAAACCTCGGCGGCAAGTGCCACATTTCGGCACTATTTTGTGACAAGACATTACTTATTTATTACCACAAGCTCTATTGGAATGTCAGCGAAGATTTCACGCATGTCTTGAAGGTGGATCGTGCGTCCTGGGATGGAAGCGGGGCATTTTATACGCTTTATTGAAGTAACGTGAGCTGAATTAATGCTGACGTGAACTGTATCTCCAGAATACAGTGAAAGGTCTAAAAATGAAAGGATTGTTTGTCACTTATAGGTACCAACTGTATCGAATAGGTATATTTTGTTTTTTAGATAGATGGGTAAATCAATATCGCTAGACATTACACACAGCCCCATCTGACCCCAAAGTATGCTAAGCAATGTACTATGGGAATAATACTTAAATACTTTTTTTCTTTGCCTAGTTTGGGTCCCAACGGTACTGCATAAAAAAATAGTAAAATATTTTTGTATACTCCTCTCGGCATAAATATGTAATGTAATAATTACTATCACATCACATTACACATCATCAGCCATAGGACATCCACTGCTGGACTCCAATTTTGCCAATACTCGCCACGCTTGGCAGGCGGGTTGGCGAGTGCAGTTAGGTGTGATTGTTCAAGGAAGACGCTGCTGCCCATCTTCCGGATTACATCCCTTAGCCGACTCTTACGGCAACCACGGGTAAAATTCTTACGCCGGCACCACCACGGCAAATTATTATCAACAAAGAATAAACTGTTTTATACACTAAATACTTACGTATTATTGCTGAATTCAAACAAACACTAATCATATTATAGATAGTTATCAAACTACCAATAAATTCCGTGCAAAACCACGCTACGGCATATAAAAAGGTATGTTTAAAAGGTTTAAAGTTAAATTAAAAACTTTGCCCCGTTTTTGCTGGACGTTCGCGTCCGAGGGAACTTTGAGCCAGCTATGTGTCCAGTATACGCAATAGTTAATATGTAGTATCTATTCTGTGGTAGTAAAGACTTTCCCACTAGATCACGATTCGGAGGTCGGTGCAGACGTTTTTTTTTACAGGGTATGTGTAAAACCACAGGTTACCTGATGATAAGTGATGGTGTGGTCGAAAATGGTACGCACACCTAGCCTGGAATAGAACCCGCTCTAAAATGATTTTCAACCTGAGAGTGGTAGCTAGCTAGCTGAGTACCAGAAAGATAGCTACCAACATGCTATGATTTCCTCGAAATGTTTTCCTACAGTGGCAGCTCAAAGCTCATTGATGGGATTTTATAAATAAAAAGTAAAAAAAATAAAGGAACCCACGACCCCAGCATCGCCCCCTGTCACGTAACACCTTTCTAAGAACATGCACCAATCAAACCCAAACTCATCACTGAAAACTGCATCAAAATCGAACTAGTAGTTTTGGAGAAAAATGGCAACATGGATTTGCATAAACCATTTTTGCTGCAGCGCCCCCTGGTGAGTTGTCAACGTAACACCTATCTAAAAACTTGCACCAATCAAACCCAAACCCATACCTGAAAACTGCATCAAAATCGGACTAGTAGTTTTGGAGAATAATAACAACATGGATTTGCACAAACAATTTTTGCTGCAGTGCCCCCTGGTGAGTTGTCACCATAACACCTATCTAAAAACATGCACCAATCAAACCCAAGACCATAACTGAAAACTGCATCAAAATCGGACTAGTAGTTTTGGAGAAAAATGGCAACATGAATTTGCACAAACATCGTCTCACCCCAAACGCATATACCGTCTCGTCGTAAAAAGAACTTGAAAAATGCTCGCCTTAAACAATTAATAATTATAGGTAAAAACTCTTTATTGTGTACATAACAATTAGAAAAATGTACAGAAACAAAATAAACTTATGATTGTAGCGATAAAAGCCTAAATTATTTTTATCACCGGGACTTAATACTATGAAATTTGTGTTGTTTATTTAATTCGACGATTCGGCCAAGCTGGAATAGTCACGAGCTTATGATTTACCTCTCATGGTGAAAACTTCAAGGTAAACAAACAAAACTAATTTCATAGTATTTTGTGCGCGATTAAGTCCCAGTGAGAAATTAATCACCCTACTATAAAATGATTGTCGGCACATTTATTTGTTGCAAAAATTTTCCGTCTGCTTTTTTTTGTTGCAAATTTTTTATTAAACCTTCCAAATGAAAATCAGTATTAAAAAAACTATAAATGGTTATAAATTTAGTGAAAAGGAAGTCATTATACTCGTCATTATGAACAACTTTTACTGTTGGCATAATCTAAAATCTTTTTTATTTATGTAAAGTAGTGTCCATAGTAAACATTTTACATAATTATGAATACGATACTTTATGGCTTAATATAGCTAAGCTTATAACCCTGTACATAAAGAGTGGACTCAAGATGACATCTGCCCTTATTTATGTCAATTAAAATGTATCTATCCCATTGTTTTACCGAGTTCTCTTCATACCAAAGTTGCCTGAAAGAGATTGCTCTAAGCGATAAGGCTGCTATTGATGCACTTCATTCAATTGCCTAGTTAAATAATTTGTAGTTTTTATTATATATCTATTTATATATTTTAGAAAAGAAGCACTAGCACCTAGACTCACAAACATACCTCATGAAGTTTAATACTATTTGATATCCTTAACATTATTCCAAGTGTGCACAGATCCTAATATTCTTCGGTATCGGAAAACACGTCAAACGGTCGAGGGCTGTTTTTCTCAGACTTACCTCGGGCTTTGAAACTTAAGGCTTGTATTCCAGTACGCAGGAACTTCGTATATAACTTCTGGTTTACGGTTTATTATAGAAATCGTCTCAAGTTTCCCTTTTTTTATGAAGCTGCATTCCTTGGTAATACTATTTTTTTACAAAATCTAATCGTAGCACGTTTCTTTAACCACCAACGCAAAAACGACGGGATGATACAAATTTGACGTGTCTGTGTGTGTGTCTGTCTGTCTGTCTGCTGCATTGTAGATCCCGAACGGATGAACCGATTTTGATTTTGTTATTTTTTTGTTTGAAAGGTGAATTAGTCGGGAGTGTTCTTAGCTATTTTTGATTTGGTGTCAGGGGCTTTTTAAATTTTTAATAATTTATTTGTTTTAATATTTTTTTCCTATCAACCACTTTTCTTCTATAATTCTAGCAATTTTCATCGCGTGGGATTTAATTTTTTATATAAATTAATAATTTTGTAAAAAAAAAACTAACAGCGTTAAGACGAATCTTTGACCGATTCGCCTTTTATCTTAGGACCATTGTTTTATGGTTTTATTTAAAACAGGTAAAAATGTACAATTTAAAAAACAACACAAATTACAAATTTGTAACTGTAATTGTAAAAAAACCGACTCCATGCCCTTAAGCCCAAACACGGCTATGTTTTAAGTAAAATGGTTTTAAAATCAAATCAAACCGATTCTTAATATTACGAAATTTCACTAATCTGAAAGTATACTCTTTCAAATAAAAAAAAAAAAAACAATTTGTAAAATCGGTTCATAAATGAAAGAGATCCGAGGTAACAAACATAAAAAAATAACACAACGGAATTGAAAACTGCCTCCTTTTTGAAGCCATTTGAAAAATGCTAGCCCTCAAGATATATAATATTATGTTTATAGCATTGTCAATGTTTAACCAATCTCCATTCTGAAATGTTATACTTATACAGCGTAAAATACTCACAACTTCATCGTACGCTAAACTAACCGCTAAACAATGGAATTTGCTGCCCGTGTGGGTGTTTTCCGATACATACAATTTGGGTGCCTTCAAGTCGCGAGTGAATCGGTTTCTTCTACGCGAGCGTGTTCTGCCATAGATTGCAATTTCGCGAAACGGCAGTTAAATACTTACTAGTTTGTAATAAAAAAAAAATGAATTCTTAAATGTCAGTTTGATCACCTATTGTAACCATTCGAAGAAAAATAAATCCCAATTATTTTAAAGCGTAATACATTTTCTTCGTCTTACTCGCGTACGCTCTTGATAGAGAAGCCATGGTCGTCATAAGGATCGTAAGGTTATTGGTATTAGTATATGTAGGTAATATACCTCAAAATGCAAAGCTATTTTCGACGATTAGACTCATATGGGATTCATGCACGGGACCACCCACTGCAGATTTGATTTGGACGGTCTATCGGACTACCTATATTGGACTCGCTGTCTTGCCTTCAACTTGTCAAAAAAAGGCAAGAAGGCGCGATTGCATGACGGCGGATAGACACTGGTTGATGCGGAGTTCTTGGACGATTAACAGGTTTGTTCATGACACTCCTTCTCATTCTTTAGCACTACATTTTCAGAACAATTTTCTTCTACTTTTCCTCCTCTCGCAGCGTTCACGTCTGCATAGCGTATACATATACTATAAATGAGTCTTATCAAATATATTAAAAACTCAACGATAGTAATTTGTTTTACGAGATAATATTTCCGCGTCGTAAGCTTTAGACTACTTTTTATTATTCAATGAACTCATAATATATACAACACTGTATAAAAGCGTCTATGTCTAACGCAAAGAGCTTAGTACGATCCAAACGATGTTAAACAAAGGATATTTCATTGCAGTTTTTAATCTGCCACTGCCACATGAAGCTCTTTGCTTCGATCCGCAATATTGAATTCACTAGAGTAGCGGTGTATGAAAAGGGTAACATTTTTTTTTGTTAATTTAGGATTATAATCCTAACAATATAATGTTATGTAAATATATATTTATGCTTATTTTATGTAAGGGTGTTCTTTAAGTATTATAAGTATGCATTAACAAAAAAAACACGTATTGTATCTCTTATTAAGATCCAATAGTACCTACAAGCTCTGCTTAGTTTGAGGCTAGATGGCGCTCTGTAAAATGTCCCACAGCAAAAATGTAATTTGTAACATTTAGAAAAGCTACCAAAACATGTGTACATAAACTAAAATTATGTAATAAATTATTCAAAACTCTTTGTTTAAAAAAAAGTTAAATGTACAAAAGATTTGCACATGATTTCTAAACAGGTAAATACAGATAACTATGTTCACATTTTATGTATAACATCAATTAAAAAGCATTAAAATTACATCACAACTAAAATACAGAAAGAGATAGAGAGCGCCGAGATGTAATTAATTATGATAATAAATTAATGGAGTGTCTCTCCAAGTAGCAAATCTTTGTCACACTACACACAGTCAAAGCTTTGCTATAACACAAAGGTTTCGAAGAGGCAGCTCGCGTTCTATTAACATAATTACGGTAGGTTGTGAGCCATGCTTTTAAGGGTTTTGCAGCTTTTCAGTTAATTCAGTTGTTACATACGCGAGTACTTAGTATTCATTTTTAACTAAGTGCAGTGTAATTTTCTACGCTTATATATTTCCAGACTAAATTAGCAAAAAAAAAATATAATCACCCATTATCAATTGCTAAACCAGGTAATATACATGTTAATCTACACATATACGTTATTATTATTAAAAAAAGATAAGCCTGCAGAAAGTATAGCTTCAATCGTCTAGTTAAATTCGTGAAATGTTACAAAAATAACAAAAAGTAAAATAAATAATTGTTATTATAAAATTGCTTTTGAACTTGTTTGTCAGACCACTGTGATGCTTTTGAGAGTTTGTCTGTTTGTAAGCTTGTTATATGTCCACAAAAAAACCACTAGACGGTTTTAGATGATATTTTGAATGTAGACAGATTATCCATATATTTCTAGGGAAAACTCTTGATGAATACCACCAGACCTGAAGTCTGCGTGACAGTTATCTGAGACTCTCTGTCGTAATGACGGCTTACCCACAAAACTTGGAGTGTTCTACCTCGGCGCTTTGTGTTGATGCATGAGCACACTTTCGCACTCTTACGTGACCTCGACAGCGCTTCGCGGAGCCCAAGCTCTCCCAGCAACGTTGGCGATGTGTCAGAACACCAAACACAACGTGATCCTCCTCGGATATTCAGCAAAAGAACAATGGATGGCTCCACGTCCACACACTCGATGTCTCAGTTGAATGGGTCAGATTAGTGACCTATCGCCTGCCGTTACGAATGAATCACCAGACTGACATTCCTTATATCCCGCAGCACATTCCTTACATCCTGTATGGCTCCTCATCTGTGTCTTCTGCTTATTAACTGGATACGTGATTCACCGTATCTTCTGGGGTCGGGACACGTCATTCACTATACATGACGACTCACAACTCACCTGAGCGACCAGAGAGTAATTGGCGTCGGATGACCCTATATTTGAATGCTAATGGTCTCATGGCAACGGGGCAGTTTAGTAACCCGGTCGTCCGCCACCTTCTGCAGAGGAGTGAGAGAGAGATCAGCGCACCGTAATGCTGGCACTCCATTTCACCTGCACCCAGATAGATCATGCCTAGATTTAACACAGGCTTCTTTTTGACTGGCCTGTTACCTCATTTGGTGGTGTATCTGCTTCAAAAGCTGTAGGGCGTGGGTTCGATTCCTGCTCAGCATAAACATTAGTGTAACTTGGATAAATATTTGTTCTATATCTGGGTATTCTGTATGTATTTACAAAAACAATACTCAAGTACTCTATCTGACTTCCATAGTACAAGCTTTACTTAGTATGGGATCAGATGGCGCTGTGTGAAAGGTCCTTTTTTTTAAAAATATATTTACAAAAAAAAAGTATTTTAAGAACTCTATTATTACGACGTTTTCCCTCAAATTCTATTTATTACAAGTGGTAATACAACAAAGTTATATCTGAGATAGTTATAAATTTAACTGTAAAGTTGAATGGTGGTGCTACCATCGTATTTTCTTTACAAATTAAACAGTCGTTTTAGAAACTTTGCAGTTCTAATATATGCCCAACCTTAAGACTAGTTAGTGAGAATTAGTAATTGCTAGCTAGACATAGCTTAACGGGCTATTTAGTATAATTGAGATCGTAAGCTGGCACTAATGACTCCTTTGTCAAAGGATAACTAGATTGGTATTATATAAGCTTACCGACCTAGAGCACGGAGAACAAGCGGGTAAATTGGAACACACATATAACTCTGTTATTATCACATTAATATTAAAATTTCTTTGGTCCAAAAGTTAAATGAAGTCATTTGACACTCAATTATTAAGATTTAGCAAAACGCTGCTTGAATGATTTGCAGAAATTTGATTTAGATCAGATCTTTATAATTGTGTATGATGAAAGTACTTTTTCTTCTTTACTTCTGGTATCGCACTTTGTGCATTTCATCATCATCAGCCATAAGTCGTCCACTGCTGGACATAGGCCTCCTCCTGGGGGGGTTTTGCCAATACTACTTGTCCGTGCCTCGTCTTGTCATCTTGGTGCCGGCGTAAGAATAGTACCCCACCCTCTCTACCCGTGGTTGCTGTAAGAGTCGGCTAAGGGATGTAATCCGGAAGATGGGCAGCGTCTTCCTTGATCAATCACACCTAACTGCGCTCGCCAACCCGCCTGCCAAGCGTGGCGAGTATTGGCAAAACCCCAAGAGGAGGCATATGTCCAGCAGTGGACGTCCTATGGCTGATGATGATGATGAAAAACATCTAGATCTTTTGCCAAAATAATAACATGATCTGTTATCAACTATTGTTTATTACCTGCATGTCTTTTTTTATTTTTATTATCTATTTCAATATTATTGGCCTTTTCTAAAAGCCATTTCCCATTTCAATACCCATTCCACATAACGTTCCGAATAGGCTTTGAAATACCGATGTAGTTATTTATAGTTATGAGTATTTCGACTATGAGTCATACTGTAGTATCATTAGTTTTCGATTTTCATGCGCCATTTATTTATCAGATCCTATTGTCATGGCTCGTAACGTGAGTACAAACGAAATGCCGTCGAAAACATGAAATAGTTATAAACGAATCTGTTGATACTTTTTCGAAATCTACTAACATAACCTAACTACTATTTACTTATTATTTGACTTGTTTGTACATTATGGAATACAAATACGCTTACGGATATGTGTATATACTTGTAGTCTCTAATAATATTTATATTTTACTAGCTCTTTTCGTCCTAATTACCTCAGTGCCTCAAGTCGAAAGGCTTCGACCAGTGTGTGTTAATAGTGATGACATATAGCGCCGAAACGTGGTCTCTGACTATGTGCCTTCTTAGTAAGCTTAAAGTAGCATAACGAGCTATGGAGAGGGCTATGCTTGGAGTTTCCCTACGAGATCGAATCAGAAATGAGGAGATCCGTAGGCGAACTAAAGTAGCCGACATAGCCCAGTGGATTAGCAAGTTGAAGTGGCAGACTTCGTCCGCGTGGAATATGGAGTAATTGTACGTGACAATTTTTTTAGAAGATAATTCTAGAAGGTTAGATATATGCCACCACAACAACATATTTTTGTAGATCTATATTAGAGGAATATCTCACCATGCATTGTTTTGTTAGCTCCCAGGTGGCTTGACATTTTTCGACACTACCAACAATAAAATTATCATAATATTTCAACCAATTTACACAAAACCTTTAAAAATTATCATATAATTATACCTGGTATATAATATGTTCCTCGTGAATCACTCTATCTATTGGTGAAACTTGCATGATAATCCGTTCAGTGGTTTTTAAGTTTAACGCAAACAGACAGACAGACAAACAGACGCGGCGGACGACTTTGTTTAATCATATGTAGTGATGATTAGATTGCAAGTATTGTATTTTAAAGAATTTAGTTATATGGAAAACACATCGTTAGAAAATGCATGTCTAAGA
This sequence comes from Biston stratarius, assembly GCA_950106695.1. Taxonomy (NCBI): domain Eukaryota; kingdom Metazoa; phylum Arthropoda; class Insecta; order Lepidoptera; family Geometridae; genus Biston; species Biston stratarius. The sequence continues at coordinate 11,916,345 of OX467116.1, forward strand.
ATTATTGATATTTTCGAAGATTTGGGAAGTCTTCAAACCTGCACTTGGCTGGCGAGGCAGTCTTACCATTCTTACAATGAGAAAAAACCAGCATCCAGCTGCAGAACATTTTTGTTAAAAGCAAGACTGACTATACCCTGAATTTAGAATATGAAATAAAACAAGAGGTTCTGACATATAATTTGTATTAAATCAACAATATCCTTAGTCTTTACAATTCTTTGGCGTAAACATCAGCTCGTTTCTTAGGTACATTTAACTATCCTTTAATTATTTTTAAATTCACATTTTATCTGCCCACGTAACCTAAATAAACACCTACTTATTTTATTAATTAGTTTTTTAATACTTTATAATAATTTACATTTTCTTTTATTTAGTTTTTTATTTGATAAATCTATGTGTTATTCGCCCATACTATAATTAAAACTATTGCTATTATTTGGCACTGTTGCAATTTGGCAGCTGACCCTGGTGACGTCACTGAAACAAAAGAAAAAAACAAATTACGAACAGTACGAAAATAGGTAAACGACGTTCGCCTTATGGAAAGCTTTTTGACAGACCCAGTGGCAAGGCAGTAGAATACAGTATATCTATGAAGAATATAGGATATCTACGAACCTTCTTTTAATAGGTTTCTATAGTTAAACACCTGCTAAAAGAAGTTCCGTAAGATTAAAGGTGGGTCTCCAAGACATCGATTTAGTTTCTTCACTTTTTTAGTCCCTATATCTTTTTTTTAATGGTTGACAAGCTAGGCGTTTGACCACAGCTCGCCTCACCCATTGGGAGAATCGCCCTGGAATCGTGATACCCTAGGTTCAAGTATCAATAATAATAAACAAGAACTAATTTTAATGAAATTTGGTATAGCGATAACTGACACCCTGAATTACCATAGGCTACTTTTACAGGAAAAATGTAACTTGTAACACCGCGGGACGCAACTAGCTATAACTATTTATTAATATTAGTATTCTACCAGTTACCTGGTTCCTATCTTACAAGCTTGGCTTAGTTTGGAGCTAGATAGCAAAAATGAAAGTTTTTTTAATGGTTCTTTAAAAATGAAATGATGTCTATCCCCTAAATAAAACTGTCAATTTCAACCTTGAAAACATAATCATTTCCTGGAGTTGTCTAGTGAATATTTAACCGTTTTACGAGACAACCTCAGCCTGTCGTAAGATTTAACACCTGACAATGGGGAGGATTTTACGGTACGGTCCTATTTAAAAGGTCTTCCCTATTTTGCTTTTGAAAGCCCTTGGCAATTCAATTTGGTACCTTTATAGGAGTGACAGGGAATAAGATTTGAAATTTTCAAAGACTAAATTTTGTTAACGGTATTTAATATTTTTGAGTAAGTGGAAGATGAATGATCCCTTCGATTCATTCGAGTTAGATTGCGTAAGTTACTATTTTAGTCGTGAAGTAAATGGATGGATATCTCTATACAGTATAAAATAAAGTCACTTCCCACCAACTGTACACTTAGATCATTTAAACTACGCAACGGATTTTAATGCTGTTTCTATCAATAGACAGAGTGATTCAAGAGGAAGGTTTATATGTATAATCCATGCATATGCACCATATTAGTATCTACATTACACCCGAGCAAAGACGGGGCGAGTCGCTAGTAAACCATATATAGCGATGATAGCTCAGTGGCCCCAAAGTAAGCTTGAGCTGCCGGTGAAAGAAATCATCGTGAGTAAACCATATGTTACTCGGTTGGCTAGCTACCACCCTAAAGTTGAAAATCTGCAGCCAAGCACCTAGCGGTGTTAACCAGCAGTATTACTTGATAGCCAGTTCTATTCCAAGCTAGGTGTGCTTTACCATCTTCGAGCACACCGTCTACCAACAGGTGAGTTGTAGTCAAAAACCTAGCTTGTCAATCATAAAAAAACACTTAGCAAATGTCAACGCAACTGCGGATTTGGTTTGCACAAATCACGGAATGTCAACGCAGCTGCGTATTTGATTTGCACTAATCACGGAATGTCAACGCAACTGCGGATTTGGTTTGCACTAATCACGGAATGTCAACGTAGCTGCGGATTTGGTTTGTACTAATCATGGAATGTCAACGCAGCTGCGGGTTTGGTTTGCACTAATCACGGAATGTCAACGTAGCTGCGGATTTGGTTTGTACTAATCATGGAATGTCAACGCAGCTGCGGATTTGGTTTGCACTAATCATGGAATGTCAACGCAGCTGCGGATTTGGTTTGCACTAATCACAGAAAACCATCACCTACCAACGAGAAAGAAAAAAGATTAACTATTTTCCTCTTTTTATGTACGAGTACATTGATAGACATTAATCGAATCGGTACGTCTGTACTACGAGTATGTGAGAGAACTAAATTCTTTATTTAGAAACGTACTAACATGAAAATTTTGTTGCCATACTAAACATTGTGTTAAGCATGTACTTAACACATCCGTCTGTCGTTTCCGCGTCATGTTTCAAGTTTAACGAGTGTAAGATGGTAACTAGCGATCACTAACCTTCTCGAAACATAAATATGGTAATTCGAAGAAATGGTAGTACGTATTATTGGCAGTGAAGCGTTGAAAATGTACACTCGTTATAATATAACGGTTGATATTCGATTTAGTTTTTTTTTTTATTATGGCTGACATGGTAGGTGTTTGACCACGGCTCACCTGATGTTAAGGACGGTGTGGTCGAAGATGGTAAAGCACACCTAGCCTGGAATGGAACTGGCTCTCAAGTGAGGCTGCCGGAATACACCGTTAGATGTTTGGCGGCAGATTTTCAACTTGAGGGTGGTAGCTAGCCAGCCGAGTACTAGAAAGTACCCTACCACCACGCTATGGTTTCCTCACGATGTTTTCCTTCACCGGGCTCAAGCTCATTGTCGGGGTTTGAACCCACGCCCTTCGGCATGCAAACCTACCGCGCTAACCACTGAACCATCATCGCTACAAATATATATGCGCTATTTATATTTTATTCTATTTCATATACGGACATTTTGTATGTTAAAGTAATGAGATGAACGAGACGGTTTTCTGATCTTAAGACATATCCATGACCAATTCATCGATACACAGAATTTTAAGTAACAAAACAAAGTCCAGAGCATTTGCTTTGGCACTCATTACGTTTAGACATTCGATGTTTACACTCATAGTATCTCGTACTTCGATGGTAGCTATGTACACAACTCTAAAATCGAGAAAATAACATAAGCTTTATAAGTTTGGTCAAGGAACAACTGAATTTTTCAAAAGTCATAGAACAAGATTTTGTTTTTGATACCAGAGTTGTTAGTTTTCGTACTTGTGATTGATAGAAAGTGACTAGTCAATGATGCGACATAATTTTCTTTTTATAGTTGGAAGGCTAGGTGTTTGACCACAGCTAAACTAATGTTAAGTGACGGTGTGGTCGAAGATGTAAACACACGAAGCCTCTACACACATCTTTTTCTTCCTCTAATCCTTTCCATCCTAAGGTTGCCTGGAAGAGATCGCTTTTAGCGATAACGTCGCCAGTTATTACACGTATTAATTAACTAGTTTATACTAGTTTATTTTTCTTCTGTATTATGTAATTTTAACCCTCTGGAGCTGACGTGGTAGTCTGACAGACACCGCGTAATCGAAAAACATGATTTGCGTCGCTTTTTTTCAAAAGCGGAGCCCCGCGCTCTCAGTACCTTCCTGTTACGGTCTCATGAGTGCGCCAGTGAGCCGGGAGCTGTCGCGGCACGCGCACGCTGCTCGTGCGAGCCAGAGTGTCTACGAGTCAACACGTCAGTGTTAAGGTATGTGTCTACTAAACAACCACATCAGTTAAATTGTTATACATGCATAGTGTTTCCTAAACAACATATCAGTGTCATTGTTTTGATTATCTTTATTCGTTGTTTAATTTTCAGATGGCTCACTCAAGTAACAATCAAGAGGCTTGTAGCTCTAAAAGATCGTCGTCTGGAGCTTTTAAGAGTCACGACGAGCAAATTTTACAGTGGTTAGAAGAAGAGAGCGAACATGAGTTCAGCGATGTTGACGATGTAGGCGATGACCCCAATTTTTCTCCAGAAGTTCAAGACATTGAAGCGGATGAATTATCAGTCGAGGCAGAAGATCAAGTAATATCTGTAGAAGAACAAGATGATCTGTCTCAATACCATAAAGGTAAAAATGGGTTTATTTGGAATAAGCATGAGTGCCCCAGAACATCGCGAACTGCAGCCCACAATATCATAAGATTACCAGGACGCCCAAATGCTCAGAATTTTGAAGGCTATTATGAACTTTGGTCCAAGCTTATTGATAGTTCATTATTGGAAGGTTTAGTGACATACACAAATCAAAAACTCGATACATATCGAACCCAGTTCAAACAAAGCACGAAAGTGGAACTTATGGATACCGATGTCACGGAAATGAAAGCATTTTTAGGCCTTCTTTACTACTCGTCAGTATTCAAGTGTAATGACTCTGATCTCCGTATAATATTTGCCACTGACGGTACTGGCCATGAAATATTTCGCTGCGTTATGCCAAATATCGTTTCTCCTGTTTGGTCAACTGTCTTAGATTTGATGACTTGACTACTAGGGAGGAACGTCTCAAAGAAGATCCACTAGCCTCAATATCAAATATGTTCAACAAGTTTATCTCAAACAGCCAGTCTCTATATATCCCTGGTCCATACCTATGCATCGATGAAATGTTGTTGCCATTTAGAGGACGTTGTAAGTACATAATTTACATGCCACAGAAACCAGCTAAGTATGGCATTAAAATATTGCTGTTGGTCGATGCTCGCACGTACTATATTTACAACGGTTACATCTACCATGGAAAAAATTCTGATGGCATAGGCCTGACTGAACAAGAAAAAAAAATGGCAGTACCAACTCAATCAGTTTTGAGACTTGCGAAAGTCGTCGAAAATTCAAATCGTAATATTACGGCCGACAATTGGTTCAGTTCTATTCCACTGATGGAAACTTTGAAAAAAAGGGGATTAACTTATCTTGGTACGCTGAAAAAGAATAAAGCTGAGATACCGCCATGCTTCTTGCCAAACAAAGATAGGGAAGTAGAGAGTTCCCTGTATGGTTTTACAAAAGACTATACATTATTGTCATATGTTCCGAAAAAAAGCAAAGCTGTGTTACTGATATCCTCTTCTCATCATCACCAAGAAACGGATTCTGATACAGGAAAACCAGTCATAATTGCAGACTATAACAATACCTACTAAAGGAGGAGTTGACGAAGTCGACAAGAAGTGCTCGATATATTCTTGCAGCCGTAAAACTCGTCGCTGGCCTATGGCAATCTTTCAAAGAATATTAGATATGGCTGGAGTAAACACATTTGTGTTGTACCAAATGTGTGCAGACTCTAATAATAAAATGAGAAGGGGCACATTTATATTGAATATGGCAAGAGCATTGGTGTTAGATCACATGAAAACCCGCATATATAATGAAAGATTACCACGAGAATTGAGAATGACAATAAACAGAGTTTTGGGCAAGGATCTTCCCCCTCCACCACCAAGTATCCGATCTATTCCACCAAGTGGAAGGAAAATATGCTCAATTTGTCCACCAAAAATAAAAAGAGTATCAAAATATCGTTGCTGTGATTGTTTGAAGCCAATTTGCCTCCAATGCTCCAAGCCACTTTGTGAAGATTGTCAAAAAAACTGTGATTTTGAGGATGTGATTACTTTTTATTGAACCAATGAAAGTTTCTCAATTTCAGAAGTCTGATTAGTATAATTGTTTACTATGTTATAAGTATAGCATTTATGGAAAAAAAGTTTATGTTGATTATTTTTTTCACTCTAATGTATAGATCTCTGATTTTGAAGGCTGATTCTAGTAATATGATTAAAGGTTGTTAGATTCTACATGTATTTTTATTTTGTTATTCTATTACTTTTAAGATACGAGAAAAACCCTAAATATTTAGTAAATAATTACTATAATAGGTATTGCCTTTAAAATTAAAAAGATATAAGCTTTCAAAATGGTGTCTGCTGTACTACCACATCAGTGGGATTGTGAAAACTAGTCCACGTCAGTCGCAGAGGGTTAAGTGTGTACAATAAAGAGTTATTCATTCATTAATTCATGCCTGGAGTGGAATTGGCTTTCGAGTGAGGCTGCCGGAACACACCGTTAGATGCTTGGCGGCAGATTTTTTACATGAGCTGATGGTAGCTAGCCAATTGAGTACTAGAAAGTACTAGAAAGTCACCATGATATAGTTTCTTTACGATGTTTTCCTTCACCGGCAGCACAAACTCATTGTTGGGATTGGAACCTACGCCCTTCGACGTGTGAAGTGACTGAGCTAATCACAGAGCTATCACTGCTAGAAAATGTCGATAGATGGCGCTAATTTTTCAAGTAGTAGGTACAGCCCAGTTTGCAAACTGGAAGAACATGCATATTGCATATAACTTTAAAAATGTTTAAAACCTGTAACAATCATCTTAGATGTAATCATTGATTTGTATTTGCATTGTGAGTTTCTCTTAACTGAAAAAAAAACTCTAGTTTATTTTCTGTTAAAAATGTTCTGCGTGCTATTATTTGAAACATGCTGTTAGTTATTGCGAAGCTTTCGACACTTTAGAGGACTATAAAACAAAGTAGAACTAACTTTTATCTATGGTTGTTTTAGGTTAACTACCACTTTTACAACGTTTATTTTGCAGTATCAGCAATACATCATTTTTAAGGTGAACGCACATTACATCATTAACGTACGATTTGCATAGAGTACAGCATTTAAAATATTTCAATTACTTTCAAATCTTGCATGCATTGTCTTTTTCTAAATCAATTTTAGTTGAACCACTATCATCGCTATAAAATTCAAGATTTACTAAGATTTTCTTAGTTCGGAGAAATGTTTTTTAAAAGAAGTTTAAAAAAGGAGGTTGAAGATTTTCTCCAAAAATTTTCGAGCGAAAAACGTTGTATACTTGAATTAGCTACCTACCTAGAAGTCTTGACATTCGTAACGTTTTTTTTTATGATGAAAAAGAAAAATTCTCCCTAAATTAATTTTCATTTGTATTTAATTATGTTTCAAAAATGTTTGTAATTTTTTACTCAGAGAGAAAGAGAGAGAGAGAGAGATTTAAAATAAGGTGTGCAATGTACACACTGCATTGCAGTAGAGCTGAATTAATTGGGTGTTCGGATCGCGGCATCTAGTATAATATAGTACATATATATATATAAAATGCCTTTTTTACTAAACCGAAGGCAACCTCAGCGATGATAGCTCAGTGGTTCAAACCCCAACAATGAGCTTGAGCTGCCGGTGAAGGAAAACATCGTGAGAAAACCATAGCATGGTGGTAGGGTACTTTCTAGTACTCGGCTAGCTAGCTAAAGTCAAGTTGAAAATCTACCGCCAAGCATCTAACGGTGTGTTCCGGTAGCTTCACTTGAGAGCCAGTAGCATTCCAGGCTATTGTGTGCTTTACCATTTTCGACCACACCGTCACTTAACATCAGATGAGCTGTGGTCAAACACCTAGCCTGTCAATTATTTAAAAAAAAACCGGGTAAAAAAAGATGGGTAGTCAGTGGTTCAGTGTATTAAATGACGCGAAATTATTGCGAAAGGAAGCGTTGCGTAGTGAATCATACCGCGTAGTGCACGTGTACCTTTACATTTTACTAAGTATAGTGCAAGTTTTGCGATAAAATCATTTTGAACAACGGTCCTCTGTGGGCGAGTGGGTGAGTCAGAGCCGGGAGGAAATTGTCTGTTCAAATGAGACGGTAAGCCATAATTCATCGGTCTCTCAATGGCGCTTTGGTTCCGTAATCTCATTACTACACTTCCGTTGTATTATTTCGCTTTACCGGGATTTCACGTTTCAAAGAAAGTAATAATGTTTTTGTACGAGTTACCAATTTGGGATACCGGAATAGCCAGCGTCAGTATCGTTAGAGATAAACATACATAAACAAATAGAGGTATAATGAATTGCTAAGAATTTGAATAGCTGCTATTAGAAGTAATCGTTTTTCAAAATTGGATTCTTTGTATTTGTGCAAATATAAAATAGAGATGTACTGCCCTGTTAGCGCAATATAATAGAATATTATTAGAATTGTATTTAAGTCAGCTCATTAAGCAGTAGCTATACTTCCTGGGCTGAAGGGCGTGAGTTCGATTCCCACCCATGTCAAACATTTATGTAACAAACGATTTATAACAAGAGGATATACTTAGAAATTTAAAACCACGACATGCTAAATAAGAAATAAAATAAAAAATTACCGTGTGTCATTCGAAATGATGTAAGAATTATAGCTATATACAGTAGAATCCGTTTAGTACGACTTCGCATATAACAACCAACCGTTTTTAGCGACGACTACTGTATATCCTAATATGTTCAGGCATTTAAAAGTTGTGGTGGATAAAAGTAACTCAAATAATATACATGAACCCAGAAAACATTACTCTTTTTTTTGGGTAGTCGAGTAAAAATAGTATCTAAGTAACAGTTAACTAGTTCCCATAGTAAAAGCTTTGCTTAGTTTGGGGTTAGATGGCGCTGAGTGAAATGTTCCCCGAAATCTATTAATTCATTTGAATTTTATTACTTTGATATTGTAGAAATCGGTAATTATTTATTTTTACATTCAAGTTAATATTTTTTTACACAAATGATGCATGTTTACTATTCCTAATTCTCAGGAATTATTCATCAATTGTCTCAAATAAATATATTTTAATATAATTTTATAGGTATTTTATAGGTTTGCCGTGGTGGTGCCGGCGTAAGAATAGTACCCCACCTTCTCTACCCGTGGTTGCCGTAAGAGTCGGCTAAGGGATGTAATCCGGAAAATGGGCAGCAGCGTCTTGAACAATCACATCTAACTCGCCTGCCAAGCGTGGCGAGTATTGGCAAAACCCCTCCAGGAGGAGGGAGGCCTATGTCCAGCAGTGGACGTCTTATGGCTGATGATGATGATGATGAGGTACGCATATATAACCGTTACGCAAAACAAATAGACACCCACTCAGATTGGTATAGGCTCGAACTTTAAACAAACAATTTCTAATTTAGCAAACGTTTTAGAATACTATTAACCCCCCCATCTGGCGCGTAATTTACAGGCCATTAATGTACAATTCTCGTCGTTTTGGCCTGGGGTCGGCCGGAGCCCGACCAGTCTATTTTGGACGTTTTAATGATGCTCCAGTGATTATGATTCGGATAATGATGCTTGGGCTTCGGCGTACGGATAATAAGTGCATGAATAACTAGGTACACTGCAATAGAATAGATATGTTGATTGCGGTACTTTCTATTAGATGTGGTCAAAATTGCGTATTAGCTCTTACTGTATTAACAACCTTGCGTTTGACTACCATTTCGTCTGATGTTAAGCGAAGATGCGGTCTACGATAGAGTCACGCGGTCACTAGAAAAAGCCGATTCAGTCGAGACTTGAAGCTATCCAGACTGTATTTAACAAATTATTGAACACATACTCCGGCAGCAAATTGCAATGTCTAGCGGCTCGAACGAAGAAGATGGGTTCAAACCACTTGGTTTGAGTTTTTTGGACTATCAACCATACAAGCGATATTGATTTTTAGAGCTCCTGGATGTACGATAGTAGAATTAGGTCATATAGATCTGAAGCGCACTCGCCAAACTGTATTCGGTAGAAAAACGGCAGACAAGCAACTTTGCTTTGATGTTCAAGGCTTTCAAGCCTTTTCTGAACAAACGAATTGATGAGGAAACAAAAAAAAAAAAACAAAATGAATATAACTAACACCTTAACTTTTACAGGCAGCAATAAACAGGAATATAAGTTAGGGGTATACGTATTACCAGTGTATACTTATAGCTAAGAAACATGGTCTCTAACTATAGGCCTTATTAGAAAGCCCAATCTAGCACGATGAGATATAGAGAGGACTATGCTCGGGGTTTCTCTACGAGATCAAATCAAAATTAAGGAGATCCGTAGATGAACTAAATTTACCGGGGTAGCAAAGCGAATTAGCAAGTAGAAGTTGAACACACATATAGCACGCAGAACTGATGGCAGATGGGGCTGCAATGTTCTGGAGTGGAGACCACGGACCGATAAGCGCAGCGTAGGGCCCACAAAGTGAACAGACGATCTTTGTTAGTAGTAACATCAAAAAATATCTATGAGATCTTACTAATGAGGATTCCATTTCCTCCTATATGCCACGCCCCATTGCCAGCTGAGACCAGACTCGACAAAGCGTGTTTAAGTTATACCATAATTGATTATGCAGGAAACTACTTGTTGAGATTATACCCAACTTCTGACACCCTTACATATTGCATTTGACAAATGTGGCGCATCCATTTTCACTTCAACTACTTGAACATTTGTTATAAAGAACAATAAATTTGAACTGCCAGTGAAGAAAAACATCGTGAGAAAACCATAGCGTGGTGCAAGGGTACCGGCTAGCTTCCACCCTGAATTTGAATATCTGTCACCAAGCACTTAACAGTGTGTTCCGGTAGCCTCACTTGGGAGCCAGCAGGTGAGTTCTGGTCAAACACATAACCTGTCAAACAATATAGCAAAATGCCAAAATTAATACCGCTTCAAAAATGGGTCTTGAAATATGAATTCTCACCTCTTTCAATCTTGGGGTCGCTATTCGCAGAATAAAGCGCGACCGTGGAATCTTCTCTGTACAGATCTCCAATTTTTGCTTCGCACCGGAGTATCGGCGCTCCTCTTTCGTAGTGAGCTGGCCACAGCTGTATCTGGACCATCAGTTCGGCGTTGACCAGCCCGTCTGGAGCCGAGCGGACCTCGTGCTTAAGGCTTTTTGTACTTGAAATATCTTGGGTAACCTGTGGGCAAAAGGTTAAATGGATTATTAGCACGACTTCGTGTACTTAGTGAGTTTTATTTAGGAGGTTACTTAGATCTCATTAAAAAGAATAGTATTAAACATGTAGCATTTTGTATTAGTAATTGTAACAGCGCATCTTTACAAAACAAAGTCTGAAAATGTACATAAAGCGAAGTAAATAATCTTTTAAACTTGCCATAAAAAAACTTTTAAACTATTAATGTATCACAGATAAAACTTGGCAACTTTGTCTGCGTAACAAATTAAACCTAGATGTGGTCAATTCATAAACTATATTGCTAGTAAGTTATAACCACTGGTTTTCAGTTACAAACAGTGCTTTTACGAGGGCGTCAAAGCTTCTATATTTATTGCGTTAGACATACATAGTCAGTTATACGCGATGAACCACGGAAAATCGTGACACAGAAATGGTACAGCACGGAATATTGTGTCAACTCAATGGCTTATATAATATTGAAAACTTTTACTACTGTTTTCGTGATAATTATACAATTCCATCAGGTTGACAAGCTTGGTGTTTGACCGCCATCTCACCTGATGTTAAATGATGATGCGGTCTAAGATGAAGCACGCTTGTCTAGAAAATACCGATTCACTCTCGACTTGAAGACACCCAGATTATATCCAACGGAGAACACTCACACAGCGCTCAGGCACTCAGGCAGCGCATTCCACTGTCTAACAGTCCGTATAATGAACGTGGAATCAAATCGTTTCGTTCTAGTTTTTAGAACGTCGTCCTTGAAACGTTGTCGCTTTTTTAAGCTTCCGGTTGTCCGATATGAAAATGCTTTAGACCACGTAGTTCTAAAGCACATGAATTAATCCGATAAACATATACAAAATCTATTTCGTGATACGCGGCTTTATCTTTTATACATATGACTATTCCAGTACACTGATATTCCACTGAAAGCACTAGGAATACATTACAATGTATTGGCGGGTAGTATAGACTGCGCTGGCCTTGTTTACTGCAATCGAGCTCCCGGCGGGAAATTATAAATCGGTGCAATAGAATTTGTAATTGGTTGAGTGCGCTTTGCATTGTACCTATTGACTCCTTAATTACACAGGGTTATAGAACGGTAGAGTCAAAACAACAAAAAATAATTAGTCTCATTGAGATAACTGCCTGCTTTGTTAGGTCATTCGGTATCAGCTCTGTTTTGTGTTAGGTTCGATGCCCACCACAAATCTTTATATAGCAAACATATATGTTTGTTCTGTGAGTTTTAAAGCTCACTTATCTTTCTTTACTTTATATCGTCGTAGATCTCTTTAGAAGGAGGTCGTCTAGGTAGGTACCACCGCAGTACCAGATATTCTGCCGTCAAACAGTAGTGTGTGAATATTACTGTGTTCCAGGTTGAAGGATATTGCAGCTAGCGAAATTACAGGGCTGTTAAGACTAATCATCTTCAGCAACTGGTACGTCTCATTATTCTTACATCAAAAAATTAACAATCCTAAGTACTTTGTATAAAATTTTGACAATATTTGTTGTATTAAATTACAAGTACTTTTAGTAATTATGCCGTAATGTGTGTTACTAGCCGTGGTGGTGCCGGTGTAAGAATAGAACTCCACCCTCTCTACCCGTGGTTGCCGTAAAAGTCGGCTAAGGGATGTAATACGGAAGATTGGCAGCAGCGTCTTCCTTAAACAATCACACCTAACTGCGCTCGCCAAGCCGCCTGCCAAGCGTGGCGAGTATTGGCAAAGCCCCCCCAGGAGGAGGCCTATGTCCAGCAGTGGACGTCCTGTGGCTGATGACGACGATGACGTGACCGTGTGTTCAAAAACAGTTTAAGTAACAAAGGAGGCACGAGGGAATATCTTTTTACATGTAAGTTTTATTATTGACTAATATCAATTTGGAACACAAAACGGTCACACTGTCAGCATCATAACTCTCACAGGCGCACTAGTTCCTATTGCGTACACAGCACGAAGCAGATAGCTATGTATGTGTGCGGTGTCACCGAATGACTTCACTGCGTTTGATGTGAAAGCCGGCTTTTTTTTCCTGATATATGTGATGAAAACGAATCATTTACTGGGTACGTGGGGAATGTCCACCATTTATGTAAGGATGTTGCCTTGAATGCGTTTACCTGAACGATGGGTAAAAACCGTAAAAAAATGCATTTAATAGAAAACCAGAACCGGCGCAAGCAATTTATCACACAACTAGTATTTTAGAAACTTAGCTATAAACATAATCGAATACTGTTCTTCCTAGTTACAGAAACAGGCCTCGGAATTCAAATATTCGTAGATTCGGTTAGCTATGACATCTGTCAGTTTGAAGTTTACAAATGACGATAGTTTGCTGCTGTCGCTCCTAATGGTGAGAACGATTCCTAAACGACGCCGTTTGCATAGTTTAGATTTGCAGGAGGTAATGTTTTAGGTAGAAATAGCTTTGTTTATAGGAAGAAAGAAATATGGGTTGAATTGAGAACATTTTACCTTTTTAAGTCATTTATATATATTTACTTTTTGTTTGGCCGCCAACTCGCCTGCTTTTAAGCGAAATGTGAATTAAGTATGTTGATCTAGAAAAAAATTAATCACTCTTATTAATTAGCTTTTGAAATGCCTGTTACTACAAAAAACAATTGGAGTTAGTAATTTTTTTTTTTATATTCGAGTTCTGACTGTTATGGCAGCCTAGACGGGCTTCTAATCTCGACGTCCTGAGTTCGAATCCCATGGCACGAAGCTCTGTCCTAAGTTACAAGCTGTGCCCCAGTGTTACCCGCTAAATTTTTTCGGGATAAAATTGTGATGTAAAAAAAAATATTAAAAAAATTTGGCCTATGTGTTAATCCAGGGTGTCAGCTACCTCTATCCAAATTTCATCAAAATTGGTCCAGCCGTTTGAGTATGAAGTAGTAACAAACATACAAACACACTCACAAACTTTTGCCTTTATTACCTAGTGGCTGCGCCCCTTGGTTTTACCCGCGTGGTGATGGGTGATGATGAAAATATACTATATTTTATTCCAGGACCTAAAGTATCTACATGCAAAATTTCATCCAGATCCGTTCAGCCGTTTTGGCGTGATAGAGTAACAAACATTCATCCATTCATCCAAACTACATTACATTTACATTTATAATATTAGTGGGATAGTGGGATGGGATTATTTCGCCTATATTGAACACTAGCTGCACTCCACTTTTTCACTCATGGTTGTCAAAGCATAAATAGTAAATGTGTTAATCCAGGATAGGTAAACTATTTGCAATCCAATTTTCATACAGACCCGTTAAGCCGTTACAAGGTAAAGAAATAGAAATAAACAAAGTTTTTCTTTAATAATACTAGTGCGATTGTTTATTTGATTTGGTCATTTATTTATTTCACTGATTGTGGCTTCAGAGATTAATGCTTAAGTTTAAAAAACAGCTGTATATCTGCTTTAAAAGGTGTAAGTCGTGGCTTCGATGCCTACCCAGGACAAACAATTGTAGGTATAAACAAATTTTTGTTCTGTGTCTAAGTGTTTTGTATATATTATAAGTATGTATTTACAAAAAAAATATAAGTTTTCTATCAACTACGAAAATCCTACAAAAATATTTATTACACTGAAACTCTGTTTGCGTAGCCAAAATCAATACACCCCCAATTTGAATACAGTTTGTTTTCAACTAGAAATACTAATTATTATACATTCAAAATAATCTATGAAATCTCGTCAAATTTTCCTCAAAACTTCAACTAAATCAGCCTTCACCGCACTAACAATCCGAAATGCTAATTTTATTGAATCAGCGGGTCCTAAAACATACTGTAGGAGATGAAAATTGCTAATGTCAACACACCAACAATGTGTAAATACAGAAATTTCGCAGACTGTAGAAATACAGTTTGCATGGTTCCTAGCATTTTATTTGCCTTTTGCTCGAGTTGAGCTCTGGAAGTCTTGTTTTGATTAAATTGTAAGATTTTATTACAACTCGAGTTTGATACGAGCAAGTCTTTGCGGACTAGACTGAAATGAAATTCAACTTTATCTATTACATTTCAGTTTTGTTTATTTCACCATCTCTTCATAGTATAAAACGCGAAAACAGTAAGAGATAACTCATGGAGATGACCATTTTTTTAATTTTTTTTTGTAGTTGAATAATTAGTTCATTTATTCAGGTTTAAATAAATTGGTTTTGCAAGGCATACGACGGACGTATAATTAGCTTAGGTACGAATACAATTTAACTATACGTAGAAAGTGTCTTAAAATTTATTTCTACCGTAGCGTCTGTCCCAGTAATATTTTACACATACAGTTTTTTTTTTACCATTGCAGCGATACACAGAGCTTAGAGTAACAAAACAAAGTCCGGGGCATCGGTGCCTTGGCACTTATTACTTTAAGACTTTCGATGGTTAGTTTCAACAGCCCTGTAATTTCGCTAGCTGCCTACTCTTCAAACCAGAATACAGTAACGTTTACACACTATTGTTTGGCGGCAGAGTATCTGGTACCTACTGCGGTGGTACTTAAACAACCTAGCCCTGACTTTGACAGCCCTGTTGGCTCATTGGTAGTGCTTTGAGAGCTGAAGGATGTGGGTTCGATTCCCATCCACGAAAAACATTTTCTGGTATAAGCAAATGTGTTCTGTGTTTGAATGGCTCTGTATATATTATAAGTATGTCATTTACAAAAAAAAAGTATTTTTAAGTATTATATGAACTACCTGATCAGTTAGTTGTATACGCTGCCTGTGTGGGTGTTCCCCGTTGGATATAATCTGGGTGTCTTCAAATAGAGAGCGAATCGGTATCTTCTAGGCAAGCGTGCTCCTTCTTAGATCGCATCATCACTTAACATCAGGTGAGATAGCGGACAAACCTAAGCATATATCTTATTAAAAAATCTGATTCGCAAAACAAGCTTTGCTTAGTTTTATTATTTATTTATTTATAAAGAAAATAGTTTAAAAAAAAACATTTTGATTTCAAGCAACGTCAAAAGCAAGCTCTTCGAAAAGGTTTCGTGATTCCATGAATTTCATGCTGTCTATGTTAGTGAATTTACGTTCTGTTTTTCCATAGAATACAAGACAAATGCAGCGCCTGTTTTGTACAGTGGGCCATGAAGTAATACTGAACGAGCTTTACCCAATGAAATGGTTCGTTAGACGCACACGATATGAGGCGTGCGTGGAATCACAAATATCATTCTTTATAGGCGGTTGTCTTTATTTAACTTGTACACTTTTACATGGTGTGGCCATACATACTTTTCTCTCTCTTCTCTCTCTTGCATTTAACACATATATTGTTATATATTGAGACGTTTTTGTAGGACTTTTTTATATCGGACCAGGCATGCGTTTGACCACAATCTCACCTGATGGAAAGCGACGATGTGGCTAAGGATGGAGCATGTTTGCCTAGGAAATACCTATTCACATTTTTAGGTCTTGTTTATTGTATTGGTCGTTTTATAAATGTAGCTTATAACTATACGGGCTGACAGTTTGAACATTAGCAATATTTAAAAACATGTAAGTTAGTGGTCATATGAAACGTATAAAGAAATAAAATCGAAACAAATATCTTTTTTGAAGTCGGTTCAAAATTTCGCGTTCTGGACTTGAAATAAAATGAATATAAAAAGAAAAGACAGATTGCACTCACGCACTTAAAAGTGATAAGTTTATTGATTTTTCAAACAAATATCTTCTATAGCTTTTACTAAATTTCATGAACCAAATGTCGTTTCAATTAAACGCAGTAACAATTAGTATAATTCAGTTCTCTATATTTGAATAGATGCTTTGAAAATCATTCAGTTCATTACACAGTACTTGTTCAATAATCAGTGTAAACATAAATAGTTCAGATATCAAATTGGTCATCATTATGAAATATCGAATAGACTGGGATGAAATTAATAAAATCATCTTCGTAGATTGAAATAACGATATAGGCCCTGGAATAAGACATAGGATACTTTTCATCATCATCATCATCCGTCACAAAACCGCGGAGCGCAGCTAGTGTGTCATAAAATGTGTTTTTAGATTGAAAATGTTAGGTTAACAAAGTTTAGTTTTTAAAAGTTCGTAAATGGATTAATTTGCCCGAAATAAATACAGTTTGAATTTGATAATATAACCATGACTTTTGAATAAACTAGTTCCATATTTGTTTAATATATTTTGTTAAGCCTAACTAGTAACATTTAAGTAACAATATTTAGGCCACGCATAAAGTTCATGAAAATAAAGCCTGGTTCATTACGAACCGTTTGCGAGCGACCCGGTTTTGAAACAATGTATAATAATACTTTTATGAAATTATAACTTTGGTATTTTGAGCTTGTTTCGGACGAACAAAAACTATTCAATGGATTTAAATGGGTTTTGTGAAAGGCCGCTTATCTATCGTATCGTATATTTTGTACTATTCACATCACATCATCAGCCATAGATCGTCCACTGCTGGCCTCCTCCTGGGGGGTTTTGCCAATACTCGCCATGCTTGGCAGGCGGGTTGGCGAGCGCAGTTAGGTGTGATTGTTCAAGGAAGACGCTGCTGCCCATCTTCCGGAGTACATCCCTTAGCCGAATCTTACGGCAACCACGGGTAGAGAGGGTGGGGTGCTATTCTTACGCCGGCGCCACCACGGAAAACTTTTATACTATTATGATGGCTTATTTTATAATAGGCTTTTTTTGTTTATAAAAATTGTTTTTTTATTATCATTAAGATTATAATTATAAATATTTATTATAAGTCTGAAATAACATACAGTGCGGATATACATCGACCTAGAGTTCAGTCCATCAGAACGGAGAACAATAGCTTTAAGCCTGGTCTAGATTCGAAAATCTCGTCTATTTGGGCTTATAGTACAGTACACAGACATCACAGTAAAACACTTTCAAATAATCACAAATCGGTAAATTTATTGACTGACATTTATTTTAGACAAGCTGTGCCCCGCGGTTGCGTGGTGATGGATGATGGTGATGATGGGCCTAAAGTACTTAAGTAATTCGTATCCGTTGAGTAATTTAAGCGTGAAAGCGTAACAAACAAACAAACTCACACTCGCATTTATAATATTAAGTTAGTATTAAGGCTGGCGCAGCTGGTAAATTAGCAGAAGAACGCAAAAGGCACATAAATCCTGGACATCCTTAAGACTTTTGGGGTTAAAACTTCAGGAAATAAGGAGAGCAAAAACAAACAAATAACTGTCATCTCGTCTGATCGACGCCACTCGTGACCAAAACACATTTTGCACATTAATTTATTTAATTTAATTAATATAATTAATTTCTACACTCTCTGGCTATTTTGCACATTGCCCCACAACGTGGCAAAAAGGCCAACATCTTGGAAACTATTCCCATTGATAGCGACATTTAAGATCAGGTACCAGGTTAATGTTTATTGTGGTATGTATGTATTTAATTTTATATTGTAAAAATATGTAAGAAAAGCGTTTTTTTTTAAATTAAATATATATTTTAACAGAAATCATATTACATACCAAAATTTTTTTACTCTCACATATAAGTTCTCTATGCATCCTAGCAAAAAAGTTGATGCTTGGCGGCAGATTTTCAACTTGCTGGTAGCTAGCTAGCCGAGTACTAGAAACTGCCTTCACAGGCAGTTTAAGCTCATTACTCGGGTTTGAACCCACACCCTAACAATTGAACTACCATCGCTGCAACTCTTCTCTGAACTTTTATGTTTTTAAATAAAATTGGCTGAAAATCAGACCTTATAGATAGTAGGTAACTTAAGTTTCAGTTAGGTATATAGGTTACTGTATTGCCATGTACTGTATATAAGATCCGGGAGTGTATTAAAACTTGGCACTATAGAATTTGAGCTTCACTAAGTATAGAGTGAAAAGTACGCTTACCGTTGATAAAGTATATCCGACCGAATGAAGTTGTCTGTTTATTCTTGCAAATCGAGTTTGTGCAACGTTTCGGTCTGAGTGGGGTAAGAAGCAAGTTTCAGTTCTTTTGTACGAAACTTTTAGCTTTTCAGCGGTAGAAACGTTTTGAGAAGATTTTGGTGGATATTTTCTATTGAAAGTAATTTGACTGCGAGGAATTTACTTGTGGAAGTAGATGTTATATACTTCGTGGAATACAATCAAATTGTAGTCATGTCACAAAATATTATTTGACAAATATGTCTTAAATAGTTTTTACAAATAACTCTTTTCAGCGGTAGAAACGTTTGAGGAGATTTCGGTGGATATTTTCTATTGAAAGTAATTTACTTGTGGAAGTTGACAATTTCTTTTTTTTTTATTACCTTGCGCTTAACGCTTACCTATACCAAAATATGTTGGGGGTTACCTTTCTACCCGACTTTCATTTTATAGCTCCACTAGAGCAATCTCTATTTTTCATTCACAAATATTTTTGACAAACTTGTTAACGATCAATTAATCGTACAAAGTCTAACCCTGGTCGCAGAAAAACGAGACGTTCAGTGTTGCCGCGGCCTAACATTTAGGTTAGAGAGATTATGACTAAAATTTCACAAATTTTTGCGTACGCTCGTTGGGACCCTTGTAGCTTGCAGGCCCGTATCATTGATACGGCGCTAGCTACGCCCCTGCCTAGCCTACTCTTACCAGCCCTTAGCCTTAATTAGCAACTCTTGTAGCCAAATTTTTGTGGCTGATGTCATTTGGCCGAAATGTTTTGGCACTATTTATGGTCGCATTGTGGTAGATTGGCACAAAGAGTTATTGGCATAGTGTATCGTTTGGCCTGTTGATTATTTGGTCTAGACTTATTTAGTAATTTTTATGGCACTAATGTATTTAGCATATACATAGATAAATTAGAATAAGCTACATTTTGACTGATTTATTATGAATTCTATTTTAGCATGAATGATAGCTTATATTTCTTTATTGTCTTTGCTTTTGACTGACCTGTTAGCTTATTAGGTAGAATATCTACTTCAAGTGCCGTGGGACGTGGATTCGATTCCCACCATAACAAACTTTTATCGTAGCATAAATGTTTGTTCTTTACATATTAGAAGTAAGTATTTACAAAAAAAAGTATATAAGTATTTTATCAGTTATCTGGTTCCTATAGTACAAGCTTAGCTTAGTTTGGGGCTAGATGGCGCTGTGTGGAATGTGCTACGATATTTTTTTAAATCATTTATTATGGCTATGGCGGTCAAAATGTATTAAGCCTATTGCTTAGTTAGATCAATTTACTTTTGCTTGTTGGAGTTTCATGTGAATTTATTGTTGTGCGAATTGTTCTTGTAGAGATTTATATCCATATGTATGGCTATGCCAAACGAATTTTAATAAAAAAAATGTTCTTTGTTGCTATATGAATACACTAATAGACTGATACTAATATAGATAAACTGAAGCAAAGTGACTATACTCAATGATATGAAAAATAAAAGCTATATCGAACTACGTCCATCAATTATAATATTCTTTTGTACGAAAACGTCAATAAAAAAGAGAGAAAAATCTTCCAGACATTGTGAAGTGAATCAAGTCATTGACCTCTCTCGACCAGCTGCTTTTGTCAGCTGATTGGCTTCATAAATCTGGTAGATCTTTCATTAGATATACAGGGTTAAAAGGTCATGATTTATTAACATAATCTATTTATTCCAAATTGTGTACCAAATATAATCTAAGAAAAAATGTTTATGGTATAATAAAATGTTTTGGGTAATAAATGATACATTTCTATAATAGCAATTTTTCACAAGACTTTTAAAAGCAAGCAAGCTTAGACTTGCCGTGGTGTAAGAATAGTATCCCACCCTGTCTACCCGTGGTTGCCGTAAGAGTCAGCTAAGGGATGTAATATGGAGGATGGGCGTCAGCAGCGTCTTCCTTGAACAATCCCACCTAACTGCGCTCGCCAACCCGCCTGCCAAGCGTAGCGAGTATTGGTAAAACCCCTCCCCAGGAGGAAGCCTATGTCCAGCAGTGGATGTCCTATTTAAAAAAAAAAAACTAAATATATCAATGGCTTATACATTTAGCCTGGAACACTTTTTAATACAGGCTTGTGTTTAAATAAACACCATCATTAAAATCAAGTGAGCTGTGATCAAAAACTTAACTTGTCCATTAAAAAAAAAACATAGAGAACCTCCTGCTTTTTTGAAGTCGGTTAAAAAAGTACACTGATACGGAACCCTAAAAATGCTAATAACGTTCTAGATCATAGAGTGAATTATAATGAGATATCTCTTCCAGTTTGCTCTTTATTGAAGTTTAATGGATGCGCATCTGTTTCCGAAGTTTTGTATAGATTATGCTAATGAAAAGCGGAATTCAATGAAGTTGTTTCTTTGTATAGTATGGTATTAACCATAATAAATTATACTAGAACTAGGACACTACAATTGGGGCTATTAACATCATATTAATTTATTTCATTATTAGAACATGTCCATAAAATTACGTTAAAATAAATTAATAATCAATCAAAATCAAAATCACTAAGTCATTTATTCAGTTTAGGCCCTGGAACGTTAAGTTACATGTTTGAATCTACCACCGGCTCGTAATTACACTTCAACTGAGAAGACTCCGGCAAGAAACTCAGCAAGGCATTTTTTTTTTGTGGATCTTTCTTTTCATATTAGGTTACAGTTTACAGTTATACATATCAATACATTATGCTTACTACAATTGTCACTTAGCCAGGGGGATGCAAGTGCAGAGAGAAGCTACTACAACCATATATTCCTGTCTTCCACGTAATGAGCCAATAAATAAATAATCCCACTAATATTATAAATGTGAAAGTTTGGATGGATGGATGTTTGTTACTCAATCACTCCTGAACGGCTGAACGGATCTGGATGAAATTTTGCATGTAGATACTTTATGCGCTGGAATAAAACATAGGATACTTTTCATCATCATTGAGGTTAAAACCGCTGGGCGCAACTAGTATAATTATAAATGTCAAAATTAAAAATAATTATACTAGAATTGTACAAATAGGAAGAAGAAAGAAAATCATTTTATTCGTAGCGATGATGGTTCAGTGGTTAGCGCGGTAGGTTCGCATGCCGAAGGGCGTGGGTTCAAACCCCAACAATGAGTTTGAGCTGTCGGTGATGGAAAACATCGTGAGGAAACCATAGCGTGGTGGTAGAGTACTTTCTAGTACTCGGCTGGCTAGCTACCACCCTCAAGTTGAAAATCTGCCGTCAAGCATCTAACGGTGTGTTCCGGCAGCCTCAATTGAGAGCCAGTTCCATTCCAGGCTAGGTGTGCTTTACCATCTTCGACCACACCGTCACTTAACATCAGGTGAGTTGTGGTCAAATACCAAGCCTGTCAGCTATAAAAATAAAATAAAAACACAATAACATTTATACCCTGTTGTATGGCGGTAGAACATCTGGTACTGAGGTGATACCTAGACGACCACCTGCTAAGGAAATCTACCACTAAGTAAAGGTTCTGTAAAGGTTCCGCGTACGGGAATATTAATTAGAAATTTTGTTTTGTTTTATAATTACTAAGAAATAATATAAGCTTATGTGAATAATAACGGACTGAATGTTTAATATAATTTAGTTTTGATTATTATAACGGTCAAATTATATTGTAGAATGTATAATTCAATTAAACATTAACAACTTCACGAACTTCGTAAGCAAGTACTGATAAGTAAATTTTGATTAAGTACTTTCATTGAAATTTAAGTTTGAGAGTAGACGTAGGTATATCTAGGAATGATAAGGACTGAATACTAAGCTGGTAATTAGTGAATTTGGCTTTAGTAGTGAAGTCTCATTCAAAGTAAGTTTTCATTGCAAGTTTTACGTTTGCCTAAAAGCTGCTGCTGGTTTGATGATACGGAGTTACTAGGAAATATAAATATTAACGGTATCAAAATAATTTCCTTGCCTTATTTTTTTTTAATTTATACTGTGTGATTAACCCTAAAATTAAAATTAAAATTTTATTTGAAAAATGCAATAGCAAAAATTGCTATAAAATATATTGTTATTAACATTTCGACTTTTCAGTCTAGTAATTCTACGCCATCCAGTATTGTCCGTAAGGCCGCGTTCTGAGTGAAGAACTAGCGCAGAAGCGACAGCGGGAGCGGAAATATCAAACGTAAAAAGACTATGCGTCCACAATGAAGTGGGCGTCCATCGACGCAACATAGCCTAAATGTAAACGATTATTTCAAACATTCCTATCTGCTCGTTGCTACCATATTGTCAAACGTAACTAATACGTTTTATATGCGCTGTCAAAGACAACAGACTAATTTAAACAGTTGTCAAAATTTTACCAAAAGTAGTGAAAATGAAATATATTAAATAATCTTTATTACAATTCTAAGAAAAATATTCTCAAAATAACGAAAAATTCTCAATAAAAAAAGGAAGTTATCTATACAATAATACTAAAATATATTTTATGTGTATTTTTTAAGACGTATTAATTAAACTATTAATGGAAGGCAGGAAGGTTGGCCTTTGCCCAGCAGTGGAATACTAAATAAGTTAAAATAAATTAATGGTGTCACACAATTCGTTGTTTAATACCACTGTTGTTTATTTTTTAATAACGTTACAGTTTTAATCAAATCAATTATTTTCCGTTAAACAAATCGCACAAACGTTGACGCGTAACTGCCACAGTTTTGTTCCGCCAAACGTGATTTTGTGTATTACAGAATATGGGCATCAACTAAGCTACCAGAACATGCTCACATTAGCTACTGGACGTACCATAATATTATTTTTCAAACAAAAAATCAGAGACACTGTGGCCTCATAGACGTTATATCGCCCGCGTTCTCACCCGCGCTAGTCTCCGCGTGCTTACTCTAAACAAGGCCTAAGTGATCACTCTAGTTACTAATCCGGTACTTACAAGCATATCATTGATGTAGAAGGTGAGGTCGGCCGCCGGTCGGCTCGGCCCTGAACTGCAATTTGCTTTCAGGACGTCTCCTGTGGTGTAGTAATGTTGCTCAGTTTGCAGCATTGGTGACGATGGCGGTAGTTCTGTGGAAAATTAATTATTTATAGTCGACTTTTGTTTTAAGCTATGACACTAATACTATAAAACCAAAAGTTTGTGAGTGTGTTTGTATGTTTGTTACTTCTTCACACTCAAACGGCTGCACAATTTTGATGAAATATGGTATAGAGGTAGCTGACACCCTGGATTACTTTTATCCCGAGCAAAAACAGCGTAGCACTGCGAGGTGCAGCTATATATGAATAAATAGTCTCGTGGCTTAAACCACGTTTTCCACGATAAAAAGTAGAGTATGTGTTGATTAAGGATACACACTATTTACATTTTCAATTTATCAAAATGTGTCCAGCCATTTCAGCTTGAACAAGTAACAAACATATTATATACATACATACCTACATACAGAAAAACTTTTGCATCTTGTATTACATTAGTCTGAGAAATAAGTGTTGTACTTTTTTTTAAAGTGTGTGTGTTTGACCACCGTTCTCCTCATATCGGTGTAGCCGAAATTGGCAAACACATTTATCCTGGAATGAATCTGGCTCTCAAGTGAGACTACCAGAACATACTGTTAGGTGCTTGGCAGCAGATTTTAAACTTGAAGGTGATAGCTGGCCAGCTAAGTACAATAAAGTAAGCCCTACCACCATGCTGTGGTTTCCTCACGATGTTTTCTTTTACCGACAGGCTCATTATAGGGATTTGAACTCACGCCTTTCAACGTATGAAACGACTATGCTATTATTGAACACTGAGCTATTATCGTTATAAATGACAAAAAATGCTACAATTTTTTGTGCACACATCAATGTACAACCAGAATAACTAAAGCATTTTTCTAATTATTATCTACGTGCAAAATGTTTTGGAATAGTAACAAAAATGCTTAGCAAAACTAATTTAATTCTGTGAGCAAAAACTAGTTAAACTCCGTGGCATTTGCCTTTCACTAAGCAAAGAATTTATACGCGATGAATTTAAAGATATAGCATTAACATTAACTGCTCACGACTGCCAATTCCATAAAATTGGAAAGCAAAAATGTCCAAATGTTACTTAGTTCATTCTCATAATTGATACATAGACACTTACCAATAACTTCCATAGTATTAGAAACGATAGACGTGGCAAAAGACGGAGCATCTGCCGTCACTTCGCAGCTAAAGTTCCCCGAAAGGCCGAAACTGACCCTCGTTAGCACCACTTGACTTTGGTTTGATCTTGCCAGCTGTTGACAACATATATTCCATATAATAGATTTTTTATATTAAATGTTAATTGCACTCGGTCCCCAAGATACAAGCCTCGTGCTTAGTTTGGGGTCCAATGTTTACCTGCAAAACTATGAATTGTAATGTCACCTCTAGTATTAAGTAAGTTCAATGCTAGTTGCACTTGATTCCCAAGATATAAGCCTCGTGTTTGGGTTCCAATGTCTACCTGCAAATACTATGAATTGTAATGTCACCTCTAGTAATGTATTCTTTACTACGTACATTGTACTCTTTTCTATGAAATAATTTAAAAAAAACAGTCGCTACAAGTAGTCCAAATAACTAGTCACTGACATTGGTCAGCTTATTAGTAAGTTGAAGTGGCCGTGGGTTGGCCGTATTTGCCACAGAACTGACAACCGCTGTGGTAGACGTGTTCTAGAGTGGAGACAGCGAATAGGAAAACTTAGTATAGGACGCCCCGAGATTATGTGAAGTGACGATATATATAAAAGACCTAGCAGTGGCTTAAAGCGGGGAGCTGAAGATTAGGCTGAGTGGCGTGTCTTGGGAAAGGCCAGTAGTGCACTATGCTAGATTGTTGATGTTGATGCTGATAAATAAGCATGGACGTATTCATAAAGAATTGCTGCTAATTTTGTTGCTCGTGACCGGTTAATAAAAAAAGAGGCTTAAAATAAAATTAAAACTTTACAATACACTGTAAATGAACTGTATTAGTTTTTTGTATTTCGTGTTACAAAATAAAAACTTTATTTCTTTTTATAAAATTCATTGAATATAATGAACATTGTTTTTCTAAGTATTTAATTTAATTAAACCTTTGTAATAATCTTAACAATAATAAGTAACTACGAAACAAAGTGCGAGGCCGTGCGCGTTGCACCCCGCTTAATTCTTTGAAAACGGTCACCGGTTGACCGATTCTGGAATTGCATTAATTTTCATTGCATAACGGATCTAATGAAATATGAAATCCTATACAATTAAAACAAAAATGCATTTAATAACTGCTATATTGCAAAAGATAGAAATAAACTTTACATTGTGCACACCAGAAAAAGAAATCAAAATACAGTACAAAATAATATTATGAGCTAGTGCCTCTAGTGGCGGCCTTATCACTAAAAGCGATCTCTTCCAGGCAACCAAGACACTTATACTATAGTGATCAAAAGAATGCAATTTTTACCAAAGAAAAATCACCACACATTTTCCCTAAAGTCAGCAAAAGCTAAGCCCAACAATAAAAATAGACCATCCCAGTAATGGGACAAAAACGTCCCGTCAAAGGGCTCCACTCAGAAAACAATCAGAGGGACATCTCTATCTGGGTAACAGGCAATTGGCACATGCTTTATATCCCCGTCCCTAACAGTAGTGTGTACATTTTTTCTTGAGAACAAGCCATCCTTCGCTGTCGAGGGAGCAGATGTTCATATATTCAATCCTTTATCGTGGCCTAGAATCGTAAATACAGATATAAAGCAGTATATCAACTTCAACATTTTGTTGGAACACAAATCTGTTCAGCTTGTGACTAATAATAATTTTATTGGCCTTGATTTTCATGTAGTCATGCTGAAAATATTTTTTTTTCTTTTGCAGCGAAAGTTGCTCACTAACTGAACAATTTTGAGAACTGAATGGCGTGGGTTCAAATCTCAAAAAAGATGTTGAGCTGCCGGTAAAGGAAAATATCGTAAAGAAGGTAAGGTTTTAAGTACTTGACAGGCTATTTACCACCCACAAATTGAAACCCGGTGCCAATCACTTAACAGTGTGTTCCGAACGCCATACTTAAAGCCAGTTCCCATTTCAGACTAGAAGTGTTCACCATCTTTGACTACACCGTCACTTAACACCAGGTGAGCTGTGATCAAACGCCTAGCTCGCCATATAAAATGAAAGGATTATGGCATTTCACACTGTGCTTTAGTGAATGCCAAGCTTTTTTAGTAATAATTGTGACTGTAATGAGAAGCAAGTCAGGGTCAAGTCCAAGCAATACTCTAATTAAGTATTTTACAAGTAGCATCGACAGAGTTTTAGACAAAAGACAAGTTTTATCACATTATTACCACTTGCTCATATAACGTGCTAAATGTTGGTAACTTTTTTTATGTAAAAGTGATTAGACAAACGAGACGCCTCTTAATGTTAAGAGATACCGCAAGTCCATGACCATTGCAGCAATACACAGAACTTTTGAGTAGCAAAACCAAGTCCAGGGCATCGCTGTTTTGATGCTTATTACTTTGAGACATGGTTAATCTTATCAGCTCTGTAATTGTAAGATAAGTATCAAAACTCCAAAGATTTTATTCGAATATATCAGTGTCTTTCTCCATACTGTTAAAATTTTTCGGAATAATATGCGAAGTATTTTAGAAGATTGCAGATAATAACGCAACATTGTATGTCTCTAATACTCTCACATGCGGATATTGAATCTATTTTTATAACTCAGTCCATGGAATAAAATGTTGTTCATTCAATTTGTTCATTCATGACCAATGTCTGGGTGATGAAGGAAATTACGCTACGGTGAATCATTTATGAAGACCAATACAATCTCGCGAGATTTAAAAATTGAAATTACACTAATATTAAATATAAAAGCGAAAGTTTGTAAGGGTGTAAATGTGTAACGGCTGGACCAATTTTGATGAAATTTTGTACGGAGATATCTACCAGTCAAATATTGCACCTACAATTAAATGATCAAAGATAAATTATTTGTTTCGTCGATAAAATCAGCAATTAATTCGGAACAATAATTCATTTAGGATATCCGTAACAAATCGTAAATAAACTTCACTGTTATCTGCATCGAACTGGAAATACACAGATTATCTAGTTCATTTATTCGCATTACAAATATTATATTAAGAGATGGTGTTGAAATTAGAATTTTAAAATTATTATAATACTGGCGACATTCATTTGACTGCAGTTATACTAGATGGTAGATTTTCTTAGGAGATTATATAAATTGATGATATCACGGAGAGATATCTGCCCCTTTTTAACCCTAGACACCTAACCTTCGTCGAATCGACGAGTACACGACAAAAATATTGCGATTTCTTTTCGTCACGTGCGCCTATCTTCGCGATTACGCTTGTCAACACAGTGATCGCCGAGCTCTTTCGGCAGGCGATGGTATCCGGCGGGTAAGTACATCATTTTTCGATTTATTACAAAAATAGTCGTCTTTTCGACGAATGTTAGGCTTTGTTGGTATTTTGGTGTTCGTGGTTAGATATTTTTTACAACTAATGTTTCTACTTTTTGCAGTTTTTACCATGGTTTCTGAAAGATTGATGTCGATGACCAAATTAGGCGTATATTGATGGGCGAGGAAGATGATAATGTAGGTGGTATCAGATAGCGAAATAGAAGACGACTTGGAGGTGGATGATGCAGAAACCGACACTCAAGACGACCCCTCCGATGACGAAGATATTCAAGATCGTGCTCCACCTTCTTCGCAAAACAATGTGCGGGAGCCCCTAATACCCCTATTCCTTGAGCAGAATGCTTAGGTAGTAGTTTAGTACCTTCTCACAAACCAATATCCAAAGTCGGACCCGTCATGTTTGGGCTACGAGCAAAGGGTGTATTTCAAATAGAGTAGCTGCGATAAATATTGTGTATTACCAGAGAACCTACGCGTTCGTTAAGGAATATTTTAGAACCACTACTACTATTTTGACAATTCATGACTGATCAGGTACTCGAAGAAATTGTGAAATGGACAAACTGAGATTATGATAAAAAGGCAAAATTATGACCAAAGTACATCGACGCAGATTAACTCTAGCAAGTATTATTGTACTAGTGTTAGCTGCAGCTCCAAAAGATAGTCATCTGACCCTCGACGAATTCATGCAACACAGAGTATATCTGGTCCGACAAAGTCATATTGCTCGAAATGCGGCACGGCAATTTGTGGTGAACACAAAGTTGATTTTTGCATGAAATGTGCATCAAAATAGAAGATTATAGTTTTTTTCTTATTGATAAGACTGTTATCATTTATGTTCACTAAATAAAAAAAGGCTATTTTTTATTGTTTTTTTACTATATTTATTTATCTAAGTAGGTATCGCGAAAATCTAGTTTCCTATAATATAAGGTGTAAAATATATATTTTCGTATTAAAATAGAAATTTATTATTTTATTTACTAAAATAATACTTGGTCTATGTATTCAAGTAATAAAAATAACAAAAATTTAAATAATTCAATAAAATTTTATGCCCCAAAAATTGCTCGTCGAATCGACGTATGGTTAGGTTTAAAGGACTGGATGTGAAGGTTAGGTTAGGTGTCTAGGGTTAAAGACGACAGTAGATAGATAAATGAACTAGAACTGTTTGTGTAAACCATATAAAGCATAGCATGGTGGTAGGGTATATTATAGTATTCGGCTGGCCTAGCTAACACTCTCAAGTTGAAAAACTGCCGCGCAAAAACCTAACGGTG
Source organism: Biston stratarius (assembly GCA_950106695.1). NCBI lineage: Eukaryota > Metazoa > Arthropoda > Insecta > Lepidoptera > Geometridae > Biston > Biston stratarius. Next base: position 11,946,027 of record OX467116.1, read on the forward strand.
TTTTCTGGCACCCTCAGTCGAGATTCAGTTCCATTCCAGGTGAACTGTGCTTTACCACTTTCGACTACACCATCACTTAACATCAGGTAAGCGGTAGTCAAACACCTAGCTTGTCAACCTTAAGCAAAGTATACTTTTTATATCAGATTTAATTTATTCTATTTAAACACTATTCGTTCATTAATTCCTGCATTTGTTCATTCATTAATTTATAATGAATAATCAGGGCTTTGTCGTCTAGCTACCACACGCGATAAACTTAAAAACTACAAAACCGATTATCATGCGAGTTTCACCAATAGATAGAGTAATTCATGAAGAAGGTTTAAGTACATAATTTGTCAAGATTTGTGTAAATTGGTTGAAATATGAAGATAATTGTTGGAAGTATCGGAAAAAGTTAAGCCACCTGGGAGCTTTCATCGAAAATGCTGCCTAATCCCTTTGAGATATATCAAAAACCCGTGTACAGACGGGGCGGGTCGCTAGTAGTATTATATGACGCGGACAAAATCACGAGTAACAGTTAGTAATAAAATATATTTATTATGAAACGTGTAATTCTCAACGTACGAAATCGGCTTATAAGCCAGATGTTTCTTCAAGAAAATTTCTTATTGGATATTTGCCGAATTACCCCATCACTTAAAGAACCGGCTTCCCTTTTGAATTAATTAAATTCCTAGTTGTCGGGGTCCTTAATTTAAGGGTCTGGTACAAGTTACGGGGAGGGATTAATATTAGGTTTTGTTAATTAAAGAACCTAGCACTCTCTAGGTCAAGATTAATTTCAGTCTTGGAATTAAATTTGACTCTGTTGCGGTTGTTATAAGTAAAGGAATGAATGAGTACCAAAGCAGCGATGCCTTGATCTTTATTTTGCTACTCAAAGTTCTCAGTATCGCTGCAATGGTCATGGATAGGCGTTATCACTTACCATCAGGAAAGCGGCTCGTTAGTCTTATTACTTTAAAAAGAGAAATTAAACAAAGTCACGGAATTTTTAAATATTATTCAATGATTATTATTGACTAAGTTTCGATTGAACGAGAAAAGTCAGATTGAAACTAAGGATTCTCTTTGTCATTTTATTCATCATTATCATCATCATTTTTAGCCCGTAATCGCCCACTGTTGAGCATAGGCCTCTCTTCTTGTACGCCATTCATCCCGGTCTTGTGCTAACCTTGTCCAAGTTCAACCCGTGACCTTTACAATGTCGTCGACCCAACGAGTTGGCTGGCCTTATGCTTTGTTTCTCAGTTCGTGGCCATCAATATGTCATCGTTTTAGTCCACCTGCCATCACTCTTCCTGGCAACATGTCCTGCTCAACTCCTTTTCTGTTTCGTGATTGTTGTTCTGACGTCATGCACCTTAGTGCGACGTCGAATCTTTACATTTCTAATTGGATCTTGTAGTTTGATGCCAAGCATGATTTTGTAGTTTGTTTTTTTCTTATAAAATATCTACTGTATGTATTTGTATATACAACTACAACACCAGAAGTAAGCGGAGGGCTAAGGTTTGGCACCAATTTATTACCTAAACCCTGTCCATAGTAGTTTTTTTATTACGATTAAGCTTGCGTTAATTTGAAGCGTAATAAGATAATAATTATTATGTTTATCAACTGGACTTAGTATAAAAATAAATCAAAAGTAAACATTAGTCTAGTCTAGATAACTTTTAAAGTTAATTTGTAAATACACTACGGAAGAATTTCTAGTTGTTTTTGTTCTTCTACTTGATGTTTCTTATTTATAGAGGTCAATTTCAATTCTAAGATCTTATCCTTGATCACAGTCAAAATATAATTACTTGACCATACCGTCAATCACTTACCATCAGATAAGATGGTGAAAAATGTAGATGTATTATATATTTTTGGATCAGGTTTTTATTTTCATTTTTGTAAAAACCTATATTAATTTTAATAATTTTTCAGTTGTTATTTATATGTCATTGTTTAAAAACACAGAGCTGTGGTGGTGCCGGCGTAAGAATAGTACCCCACCCTCTCTACCCGTGGTTGCCGTAAGAGTCGGCTAAGGGATGTAATCCGGAAGATGGGCAGCAGCGTCTTCCTTGAACAATTACACCTAACTGCACTCGCCAACCCGCCTGCCAAGCGTGGCGAGTATTGGCGAAATCTCCCCACGAGGAGGCCTATGTCCAGCAGTGGACGATTTATAGTTGATGATGTTATGATATGTTTAAAAACACAAATGTTAGCGGTAGTACAATAGCGGTTTTATCGCCTTAATCTTTTTTCCAGACAACCTTGATGAACAGGGCATATGGCGGGGCTAATACGGTTGACGGAGTAAAAAAAATCAAATCAGTGGCGTTAAATATACTTACTAAAAATGACTACCTTAGCCTACTTAGCACACTGTTAGAACAACATCAAGTTTTAAAAGAAAACCTCAAAGTTATCGTCTTACCTTCTATGTGCTAATCAACCCTTCAACATCTCAAGCATCGACCTCTGTCTCGTAATTGTTTTGTTCAAATTTATTTCTATAAATCCATTAATCAAGTATTTGAACCAAATTACAAATTTTGTTCTTGTTAACCTTTAATTCACATTTGTTTTCAGGTCAGTAAATCCTGGAGTCCTTTTAAATTGACTTTGGTAAGTTTGGTTAACGTATCTACATGGTTGATTTAAACGAGAATTCACAATATTAAAGCAATGAATGCTTTCAATCTTTAACTAAATAATCATTATTTAATCCCTTTTGTTTTTTTATTTTATTACATTTGTTATTACATATCAATGAAGAGAAGAACAGAGTCGTAGATGTAATAAACACTTGGAAAATGCACCCAGCATTACAAAACTGTTCATTACGGTCTTTTTTTATTTTGATTCCACGTTCATTGTGCGGACTGCTAGACAGTGGAATGTACTACCTGAGTGGGTGTTCACCGATGGATATTATCTGAGTGTCTTCAAGTCGAGAGTAAGTCGGTATCTTCTAGGCAAGCGTGCTTCATCTTAGACCGCAATATCACATTAGGTGAGATGGTGGTCAAACGTAAGCCTATTTCTTATGTAAAAAAGACAATTTACTTTGTTTCCCTTAACCACATATCCATAAAGAGACTAAAAATTCAAGGTGTTAAAAGGATTTAAACACTAAAAAATCTTTCGGATTCTCATGTTTCAATACCCCACTTAACATAACGAATTATTTGATCATTAGGCTATTGAGTAGTATAATTAAATTTTGGATGTAGGTAATAGATAATCTTTAGTCGTTAGACCATATTGTATCCCCCGATTATGTTATCAACATTTTTTAGGATTCCCTACCGCTAGCGAAAGCAAATTTAAACACATATTCACGCCAAAAATGAATTTACTGTTATACCTAAAAAATTATGATATCTTTCCCATCTTAATAATATTTGAAGCATATCTACTTGGTTATGCCTAAAAAAGTAAGGGAACCATTACACTTAAGTACCTACCTACTCCAAGACGTATGATAAGAACGTTAACATTTTTCTTTTCTTAACAACCAGTATCAAGAAAATACAACGCCGTTCAGCAAAATGTTACGATCCCATCCCTCGAGAAAAAAGAACTTAGACACAAATTATTGAAGTACAGAGGAACAACTCATTAATTTCTTTCATTAATATTAAGCCGTAAGTAGGGCTAAGAGCTCCTTATTCCCCTTTTAATAATCGATTTTAATTAGTTTTACATTCTCCGTGTAAGATTATGTCTATCTTTACAATATCGCCCAAAAAAGGAGTGTAATGTTTTCAGGGTTCATCAATGCTTATGACTTATTTATTCCACCATAACTTTAAAATGCCTGAACGAATTTGGACCCCAGCACACCCAGTACATCCAAATTCTTATTTTTATTAGAATTTTTAAATCACCCTGCGTGACACAGACCATAATCATATTGAAAAAAAAAACAATATAGCGGCCGTACGGTTCTTTTTTAAATGCAGACGCGTTTTTTTATTTTATTTAATAAAATCATTCTTGTTGAGCACTACAAAAAATGAAAAAGGCGCATTTTATCTTAGCCATTTTTTTAGATGTTATCTTGAATCCGAAAAAGTCCTGTCTTTTATAAACTATGCCACTGGTAGGAGTGAGCCTTTTCTCATTGTGAGAAGGGTAAGGCCATTAGTTCACCATGCTGACCAAGTGAGGGATGCCAGATTTCACATAACTTCGAGAACTTTGTTCTTATGGGACATGTGAATTTCCTTACGATGTTTTCCGTCACCATTTGAAGTCAACGGCAAAACGCACATAACTTAGAAAAGAAAGAAACGTGCGTAGGTTTGAACCCAGGACCCACAGATTAGAAGCTAAATGGTCTCTCGACAAAGCTATCGTAACTTAATAACTTGTTAGATTTAATATAAATAAACTAAAATATAACCTTAGCAACCATTGTATGTGCTTATTCGTTGATCATCAATTACATATATCTGTCAAGATAACCCTTTAACGGAGTTGTTAATCTGTCCTTCATAAATCTGTGCATATACGTTACCTTCATTACTTTACCGTCGTATAGCATTATCTACCCCATTTACCTTAGCATTACGGTTATAATAATAGCTAAGCGTAATTTAACAAAGAGAAAATCTTGAACCATTTATATTTTAAGCAAAACAACAGACCACATTTTGCTTCCAGTAAATTGAATCGGGGTATTAACTGAATTCCAAGCGATAAACCGCAGTTTTAGCTCAATGTTTCAGTTCAACAGGTAAAAATAATCGTACAAAAGTATTTGGCAAGAGTTATTGAATTACCGAAGATTTAAAGGTTAGAAGAACATTGATCTTTTTTTAAGCACATATTTATTTACATGTTTCTATTCAAAAACTAAACTTTATACTTTCTCGTCCATGGGGCAGTGCAAAAATACCATTTTTTTTTTAGGTCTAGAATACTTTTATCAAGACCAAAATTCACAACAGATTTTTTAAATAAAATGAGGCATGGTTTTAGCGTAATCATCCTAGCATCAAAGCATCGGGGCAATTGCCTTCGACATAACCTAGTTTAACAAGTCTGTGGGCGGGAAAGATTCTGATGTGATCAAAAGAGAGCTTAATTAGTAGTGCTCCCGATAATCATGTCTAAGATTGGCACAAGGCAGGAGTAAATTAGACGAGTTATTGAGAAATTTATTTTTACCAGATTTATTTTATTGTAGATTAGCAATCTGCGGCATCGCATGGACATTGAGCCTTTTGGTAGAGACTTTGATAGTGAATGAGAAAAAAGATAAAATAACTTTTTATTGTTCACACCATAAATGATATATCAATAACAGAAACAGCTTAACAATAGCGCAACAGCTGGCGTCGTTACCGCTCAAAGCGATCTCTTCCAGGCGACCTTAGTATGGAAACAATCTTTGGAAAGGACGGGGTGTGCTATAGTCAGAATTTATAAGATACTTGAAACATTATATTAATACATACCAATACTTACATAAAAATACATGAATAATAAATAATACTAAGTATTGAGATAGATAAACAAATAGATAAATATCTTTTGACATTTCACACAGAGCCATCTAGGCCCAAACTAAGCAAGCCTTGCACTATAGGAACCAGATTGATTTAAGTTTATATTTAAAAAAAAAATGTGTTAAGTTGACAAAGGTCACGGACCAAAGCGTCTGTGGAGTAGAAATAAAAAAAAAATAGATAGCTGAATACTTACATACTTTTTAGGGTTCCGTACCCAAAGGGTAAAAACGGGACCCTATTACTAAAACTTCGCTATCTGTCTGTCCGTCCGTCTGTCTGTCATCAGGCTGTATTTCAAGAACCGCAATAGCTAGACAGTTGAAATTTTCACAAATGATGTATTTCTATTGCCGCTATAACAAAAAATACTAAAAAAAATATATTTAAGTGGGCTCCTATACAACAAACGCGATTTTTTTTACCTTATTCATAGATAATGGTACGGAACCCTTTGTACGCTTGTCCGACTCGCGCTTGGCCGGTTTTTTTTGTAAATGCATTCTTATAATACCAACAAAACACCCAGAGTTCACAGAGACACATCTGAGTTCGTTACACAAATGTTAGTCCTGAGTGGGAATCGAACCCACGCCCTTAAGCACCCGAAGCAGAACTTCACCAATTGAGCTAACAAGGCAATCAGATAGTGTAGCTTGATTGTTATTGAAGAGAGACCGAAAAATAAATGCTTTAGACGCAGTTCCTTGTCAACAGCTTAGTCTACTATTTCTACATCTTTGGTTACTTTGCCATTTGACGTCTGAGATTTTTCTCCGTCCCCGAGCATATTTTCCACCGCTGGAAGCTTTAACATTATCTGTAATAAATGTTTACGTCGGGAAATGAAGTTTAAGGCTCACTGAGTAGCGATAGCGATGCTAATGGAAGCTCTGTGAAGCGAGATAATGTCACATCTGAGTTATTACATAAGATAGATATTTCTAAGCTATGTATGTAAGTGACTTTTGCGGCTTATCATTTCTGATATCAGGGTTGGCCACGAAGCGTATAAGGTTTTTTAAAAATTAAAGACAGTCTTGCGATTGACCGCCATCTCGTCTGATGTTAGGCGACGGTGCGGTCTATTGAGAAAGCTTACCTAGAAGAAACAAATTGGAAATAAAATTTTAAGGGGGAAATTAAAAAATAAATGCGTGCGCCAGTGTAGAAAAGTGATATAGTGTGGTTAAACTTGACTTTACGTGTTGCTTCCAAACTAGAGCACAATCGAACTTGACCAAGACTAATTGACAAGACCATACAATATTGAAACACTTGACACTGGCAAAAGCACAAAGTCCGACGCCAAAGATAAAGATATATATACTCACATCAACATTAATTCCAGCAAACGGAAATATCTTCGTCGCGGGAGATTCCGTTGGCGAGTACCTGTAGAACTCGTGGCGCCCTCTGTACCACTTCACGGAATACAGTGGCGCGTCAGTAAGCTCATAGAGACACGCTAGAGTAGCGTCGCTTCCTCGCTGGACGACCGGCGGGGATATCCTCAAGTCTGTGGCTCTTAGGCCTCCAGCTCCTGATGAAAGAAAGAAAAGTACAAGTTTAGAGAAGAAAGCGAAATGAAGTAGACATACACTCGAGTGTTTCATTGAATAAGATTGTCGTTTAGAAGTATAGAGGAGTTATGGTAAGAACGCTTTATGAACATAAATGAAACTTTTTTCAAAATGTAATTGATTAACCGTTTTTAGTCAATAATAATTTGAATTTGCTATTAAAGTGTATTAACTGACTTGAAAAAAGGAGGAGGTTCTCAATTCGTCGGAATCTTTTTTTGTGTATGTTCCCCGATTACTCGAAGACACTTGGACCGATTCGAGAAATACTCTTTTTATTTAAAAGGATATACTTTCCAAGTGCTCGCATTGGCACCAATTCAGGATCTGGTGATGGGATCCCAGAAAAATTGAGAGCAACCCTCAAAATTTATTGGGACGCATAATGTTTTTTTGAAAAATATATTTATACTTTTACTTTCAGATTGAATTTGGTCCGATAGAAATTACATGAAATATCGGTTGAGTATAGTTTGATTTTTAAACCATAATACCTAAAACTTAGCTGTGTTCGAGCTTAGGGGAACGGAGTCGGTTTAGTTCAATACTTGTTAAAAGAAAGAGACCGGCCATTACTCGATTTGATTTTGTAGTAAAAAATTACCTACTTTTGGTCACCAGTCTCAGCCATACAAAATATAATTTCTATTTATAAAAGATACGTTGGACTTTAAAACGTTTTCGGCAAACTCTAGTGACCGAAACATGTAGAATTAAAACTCTTCGAACGTAACAGTGCGAACAAAGTTGGTATGGTGAGAATGTACTTTGTTACTGCGGTGACGGGAGAATTGGGGCGAACAGAAGTTAGGTGGAGAGAGAACGGTTACTAAATCAAATGATATCTATGTGTCGCTTTTACAAACGTAATTGCCAGTTTAAAAACATTCGCAGCTTTGAAATATGGCTAAAGCAAATTGTAAATTGCTTTCTCACTACTTAAAATGCCACAACATTTGATGGACAATTCAAACGCTGCTTAAAAATTGCCGCATCAAATTGTAAAGTATTCATACTTATTGTTTATAAACGTTTTTAATATAGACATATTTCAAAACTGCGAATGTTTTTATACGGACAATCTCTTTGTAAAAAAGCAAAATTATACATATTATATATAATTATGTACAACGTTATAATGATGTGATTCAAACACTCAATTTGTTCAGTTCAATTGTTGTGTACTCACCAAAAAATATTGATTAATTTATTGAATCAATTAAGAATTATACAGATATACTCGCTAAATGTCCGGTACTTTGTAACCGGTTATATTGCTACCTAGCAGGTCCAATTGTGATTCTAAACCCTCCAGGGACCTACAGATATACAAAACTTCACAACTTTTACTTGATGGTAGATCTCCTTAGCAAGAGGTCGTTTACTACTGCAGTACCAGATATTCTGCCGCCAAGCAGAGTGTGTCAACATTATTGTGTTCTGGTTTGAAGGGTATTGGAGCTAGCTAAATTACGGGGCTGTTGCGACATAGAAAGTCTCAAAGTAATGAGCGCCCTGAACTTTATTCGGTACTCAAAGTTCTGTGTATCGCTGTAATGTTCATGGGCATGCGTTGTCTTTACCATCAGGAGTTCGTCTCATTCATCTCAGAACAATTACATTTAAAAAAATTATATTACGAAATTTAACTCGTAACTTTGTTGTTGTCAATAAAATATTTATATTTGAATGCTAAAACGTTTCGTCTGTAAAGGACACTAAAAAAGTTACACACACACATGTTAGAATGTTCTACTTGTATCTAGTTCCGTGTGTTGTCGCCACCTGCGGCCTCACTTTACGCGAACTTCGTAACAAAAGATAAAAGTGAGAGTCGGTCGAGCGAAAATGTTTTAGAAGGGTTGTGGAGCACAGAGTGTTTCAGTTTTGTAGGCGTTGGATATTCTTTATTTATTTTCATTTTTTGTACAAAGTGATGCAACCAATGATATTATTTATAAAAAGAGGTAGATATCGCACTACCGCGCACAAATTGTTGCAGACAAATTCAGACAATTGTTGCAATTTGATTTGCACCAGTGTACTTCAAGTGCAATACACTACTTATAGCTATCTCTTTCTGTGTCATACGTTCCGTATTATCTATCGCATTCGTAGTTGAAAATTACTATACACGTAAGTGCCTTTGTAATAACGCAACGAAATTTGAACGCCGCTCAGTATGAACGTAGTGTGTCTTCAAAATCAAAATCAAAAAGTCATTTATTCAGTTTAGGCCCTGGTAAGGCACTTATGAACGTTAAGTTACATGTATTATAATATCATTACATGAAACGAGCTAAATATTTCAATAAAACTATATGACCTGGTTAAAACTTCACATCATCTATAATTGATTTACTTGGTGGTAGATCTCCTTAGCAGGAGGTCATCTAGGTCACTCGCGACTGGAACGCACCCAGATTGTAACCGTCAGGGAACACCCTCTGAGGGAGCAAATTCCATTGTCTAGCGATTCGCACAATGAAAACAGATTAGAACCGTTTAGATCTAGTTTTTAGAATATCGACTATGAAGCAGTATCGCTAGTTAGAGCTCCTGACTGTCCGATAGTAGAATGGGCAAAATGAAATTGGGTCATGGAGATCTGAAGCGCAATCTCCAAAGTGTACCTATCCGGTAAAAACCGTAGAAAACTGACAAACAAGCCATTTTGTGACGATGTTCAAGTCGCTGGTTGCGGGTACTTTAAACATAGCCTTTTTTATTCAATGGGTTTACTTACGTTTGTTTACTAAGTTGGCAAGATTCGCCGTGGGGAAGCGCCCACACACACTCGCTTTATAAATCTGTTTGTTTAATTTTTTTTATCCATCCCCTCTACAAGGCCAATCCAAAGATTAGTATTAGTTTTTTGCGTGGTGGTAGGGTACTTTCTAGTATTCGGCTGGCTAGCTACCACACTCAAGTTGAAAATCTGCCGCCAAGCATCTAACGGTGTGTTCCGGCAGCCTCACTTGAGAGCCAGTTCCATTCCAGGCTAGGTGTGCTTCACCATCTTCGACCACACCGTCACTTAACATCAGGTGAGTTGTGGTCAAACATCTAGCCTGTAAAAGATTTTAAAAAATTGGTATATTTTAAGAATTATATATATACTAGTTTTAGCAAAGATTCTTAAACATGAGTAAGTTAGAGAAAGGATTAGTGTTCAAGCACCATTTCACTTTCCCGCCCTTTCCTTACCTCGATTTCCGAACGAACCAACAAAGTTCGTTCATCATTGGACCGACTCATTCCGACACACGGAAAGTTCGGTAGTTCTGTCATCGTCATCCAACCGTTCACATCGTTTAAACGAAGAAAGCCGGCAATTTAGAATCAGTTAACTGCTGGGAGTTGTAGGCGCCTACAATAGACGTGGAAAGCATCAGGGGGCCCCCTAGTAAGTGCGCAGGAGCGCAGGAGACCCATCGGCCTCGCAGACGCGCTTGGCCGCAACGCACGTGAGTCCCTCTCTATATTCCCGTGTCCTCTAACTCCCGATCATACAATTAGATACAGTCCACTTGCTCTCCATGAGTCAAACATTCAATAACATTTGATGGTCCTTGTCGAACCGGATTTTAAGAAATTTATCAGTGCACATCAATCAAAGCAGTTATTTCAATTTATAAATTGTCATGGCGGAACTCATTTAATATCAAAATTACCATCATAACATATTGTAATCATAATTCATATAGCATAATATTGTAATCATAATTGCCAAATCATAAAATCACATTTCTTGCGGTCGTAATTATATCATTAGTTCGCCACATCACAACGTGACATTTTGTGTTGGGGTTTTGAGCGTAACATATAACGCTCAAAACAAACGATCACTTTTCATTTTTGTGTCAGGATCCAGTGTAACATATAGCATAAGGATTCACATTCAAACAGCAAACAGTTTCGTTAACTTAATATCATCTAGTTAAAATTTTATTACATTTGTGGGCACACCTACCCTCTAAGCATTTATCATACATCAAATTTCTGTGTCCATCGTTCATTTAGCAAAACTTCAAATCTTGCACGGTCACGGCGCTCATATTTTACGCATACGTTCTTCGTGATCGCATTCGTCTCTTCATTCTTTGATCAATTACTCATTTATTGGGAATCTTACGAAAATAGACAACGATAATCTATTTTTACTTTTTTTCATCATATTGTGCTCAGTTTGACGCTACAGCGAAAGTGTCAAAGACGACATTGACAATCAAAAGTGTGTCTAGCTTTGTGAATTTGACGTGTGACATTAGGATAAACCGAGCACTTAGGTAACTTAGGTTAACCGGCGAAACAAGTGTGTTTTGTTTTCAAGTTTGTAAATTCAGTGTTTCCCAACATGAGTCAATCAATGATCGCGCATCATGATGCAAAGTGTAACATGGCGTTGAAACGCCTCAGTGATGCAGTGAATTGTGCACGGAAGTGCGACGATGATGCGAAATTTATTACGCGTCTTGAGACTTGGTCTACGCGCGTCGATTCAATTTTAGACAATTTCAACGAAGCCCTCCTTCTCTTATCATGTGAGTTGCAAAAGTCAGGCTTAAACGATCTTGAGATCCAAACTAAACAAAATAAATATCTAGAACAGGCTGATGATTTTTATGCCGAAGTGCTAGAAGCAAAACGTAAACATTTATCCGTGAAAATCGCCTCGTCCACGCTTCAGTCGCATGAGAAGTCACCACGAACTAAACTGCCACCCATGAAACTTCCAACATTTGCTGGTAAGTTTAAAGACTTTCCAGGGTTCATTGACCTTTTCAATACACTTGTGCACAATAGAACAGACATAACAAATGTCGAGAAGTTCCAATATTTAATCACAACTTTGTCTGGTGAACCAATCAACATAATTCGTGCATTTCCTATATCAGAGGTTAATTATAATAGTGCTTACCAGGCTTTGGTAAACCGCTATAACAACAAACGCTACTTGGCTTTTATGTGTTGGGAACAAATTAATAACCTAAAGGTCATGCCTTCAGGCTCAGCTCCAAACCTTAGAAATTTGTTAAATGTTTATAGTGAGAATTTATCAATGCTCAGTTCTTTGGGTTTACCAACAACACAGTGGGACTTTGTGCTATTTCATTCATTGTTAACAAAATTAGATAAGGCATCTCGGGAAGCTTTTGAGCTTCAAAGTACAACCAGTGATTTTCCTACTTTTGTTGAGTTGCAAACATTCCTAGTGGAAAGGTGTAATGCTCTTGAGCGTTCATCTCTTAATGTACCACATAACATATCATCATCATCATCATCATCATCTCAAGCACAAAACACACGAGTGAATCTGAACAAACCTACCATGCTTTTGGCACATGCATCAAACCAATCATGTGTCATGTGTGAAGGGAATCATGCTCTCTTTTCATGTCCTAAGTTTTTATCCAAATCTCCATATGAGAGATCACAGGTGGTGAGACAAAACAAACTGTGCTTTAACTGTCTGCGCTCCAATCACATGACAGCTAATTGTACATCCACTCACACATGCAAATCTTGTGGCCAACATCATAACACTCTGATTCACTACTCAAAGAAAACAGAGACAAGTATTCCGGTCAGTTTACAAAGTGCAGCACGTACAGTACCAACATGTAACTCAAATGAAAATGTTATCACACCAGTTACATCTTTATCAAACACAGCCCCAGGGACGGCGTCCGGTACACATTTTGTATTGCTTGCGACTGCTGAGGTGGAGGCAAAAGATAGCAGAGGCTCCTACCAAAAAGTCCGCATCTTGATTGATCCTGGCAGCCAGAGTAGTATAATCACCAAGGCATGTGTCCGTCGTTTGGGTTTAACTCAATACAAGTCTCAAACACCAATGTCTGGTATTGGCCAAGTTCCTGCGTGCTCCAACAGCAAAGTATTTTTAGAAATCAGGCCAATGAACAAATTAGAACCATCATTCACCACAGAGGCTGTGACGTTGGACAAGATCTGTGGGGACATGCCCACTCATCAAGTGAACATACAAAAATTCAAACATTTATCAAATGTTAAGCTGGCAGATGAGAATTATCATCTGTCTCGTCCAGTGGATATTCTCCTTGGTGGAGAATTATTTCCACAAATCCTGTTACCAACCAAAATTGATGGCGGTCCCGATGCAGCAACAGCCATCAACACAATTTTCGGTTTTATCTTGATGGGTAAAACATTATCAAGCACATTATTATCCACTCCGATATCAATCAATCATGTATCAATGGACGCCAATCTGGATATTGCCGTTCAGAAGTTTTGGGAGCTGGACAACATACCTGTTGGGGAAAATGCACAATCCCTTGCAGTGGAAGATACCCAGTGTGAGGATATTTTCCAGTCAACACATAGACGTGACAGTGATGGTCGATACATTGTCCACTTACCATTTCGGGACTTAACACCACCCACATTCAAGGATGCATGCTTGATAGCACAACGTCGTTTCTTACAACAAGAAAAACGTTTGTTAGCTAAACCAGTACTCCACAAACAGTACAACAAACATGTTATGGAATACCTGACAAGTGGTCAGATGGAATTGGTACCGGCAAATGAGTGTCAGTCTTCCTCTGCCTACTACTTGGCGCACCATGCGGTCGTCAAGGCTGAGAACAACATACGTGTGGTATACGATGCATCCATGAAAGACAGGAAAGGTGTATCATTGAACGACACTCTCTTGACAGGGGCCAAGCTCCAAGCAGACATAACCAACATACTACTACGTTTCCGGCTTCACCCCATTGTGTTTTGTGCTGATATCCGCCAAATGTACAGGCAGATCCGAATAGCAGACGAACACCTGGACTACCAAAGAATCTTATTCAGATGTTCGCCCAGTGAACCACTTGAAGAGTATCGTCTCAAACGTGTAACATTTGGTGTTTCTTCAGCACCATTTTTAGCAATTCGTGTTCTGCGTCAATTAGCTGGTGATGAAGGTAGTTTTTCTCCAGCAGCAGCACAGGTGTTGTTGAATGACGTGTACGTTGATGATGCAGTTACAGGCTGTCAAAATCTTGAAGAGGCATCCAGTCTACAACATCATGGCAGCAGGAGGATTCGAGCTCAGGAAATGGTCGAGCAACCATCCAGCTCTGTTGAAGAACATCCCTGAAGAACATAAAGCAGTGCCGAATGTCAACCAAACCTTCGATCATGATGGTCAATTCGTGAAAGTTCTAGGTTTAGCTTGGAATTCACAAGATGACATTTTTAATTATCAAGTTAATCAAATCAACCGTCAGTGTACCAAACGTACGATGCTATCAGAGCTGGCTCGTATTTATGACCCCATTGGTCTTTTAACACCTTTAACATTTTTAGCAAAACACCTCATCCAGCGGTTGTGGCTTTTAGGTTCATCATGGGACCAGCCCGTGCCAGAGGATATCAATCAAATTTGGTTGAAGTATAGCAAGCAACTGTCACATCTCTCTCAGCTTCAAATACCCCGTCGCATTACATCTGATAACGCTGTCTTATACCAACTCCACGGTTTTTCAGACGCGAGAGAAGCGGGATTTGCAGCTGTGGTCTATCTTCGTTCCACCGATCACCATAATCAGCACCGTGTGACCTTAATAAGTGCAAAGTCACGTGTTTCCCCAACAAAACGCCGAACCTTACCAAGGCTCGAGCTATGTGGGGCTTCATTGCTCGCAGACCTCATGCGACACATCATCAATTTATATAGCAAGCTACTCACTATAGAGAGTATCCATGCGTGGACTGATTCCATGATAGTGTTGTCATGGATCAGATCAAATTCATCAAACTACAAAGCCTTTGTTGGCAATCGTATATCAAATATCCAGCGCAAGCTACCAGAAGCTGCCTGGAAACACGTCCCAGGGAAACATAACCCTGCTGACGCCGCGAGTCGTGGTCAAACACCCGATGAGCTGATCAACAATGCCCAGTGGTGGAAAGGGCCACAGTGGCTATCCTCGAATCAAGAACAGTGGCCAGAAGAGCCTCAACATACAACAGTGACAAATCATACAGATCCTGAAGTGACGAGTGAAAGTCGCCACTGTGTTCTGAATGTGACGAACACAGGAGAGATACATCCTTTCGATCATCTCTTGAACAAATACTCATCGTTAAAGAAAATTCAACGAATTCTAGCATATTGCAACCGTTTCATCGAAGCTATGCGAAGAAGGAAACCTTCAGGTCACATAACCCAACCAGAACTTCACCATAGTCTCATGACTCTGGTTAAACATGTACAACTAACAAACTTTTGTGAAGAAATCAAATCTATCAAATCTAATCGTGTGTTACCAAAATCATTCCGGAAGCTCAACGCCTTTTTAGATGACAACAATGTTTTACGTGTGGGGGGTAGGCTTTCTCAATCACAACTCGCTTACGAAACAAAACACCCGGCCTTACTTCCTCGTAAACATCGTATGACGCAGCTCATTATCCAATGTACTCATAATGAACATTTTCACCCTGGTTTGCAAACTTTGCACTACTTGCTGCTTCAAAACTTTTGGATCATGGCTCCTAGACGGGCTATAAATCAAGTCATCACAAATTGTCTGCGTTGTTTTCGTTTAAAACCACAAAATTTCCAGCCGGTAATGGCAGACTTACCGAGTTCTCGTATCACTCAAATTAAAGCATTTCAGGTGGTGGGTTGTGATTTCGCCGGGCCATTCAACATATCGCTCCAGCGTTATCGTGGTGCACGCACAGTCAAAGCATGGCTATGCCTTTTTGTTTGTTTTACAACAAAAGCGCTTCATCTTGAACTCTGTTCTAGTCTATCCAGTGAAGCCTTCATAGCAGCTCTTCATAGGTTCGTTGCGAGACGTGGCCGCTGTAATATCATTCATAGCGATTGTGGAACTAATTTTAAAGGTGCCCAGTCACAACTCATTGATTTAATGCAGTCAGCATGTGAGACTGAGCACATTGAATTCAAATTTAACATCCCTGGTTCACCACACATGGGCGGCCTATGGGAAGCCGGTATAAAATCAGTCAAAACTCATTTATATCGTGTTGTAGGTACTCAAATTCTCACATATGAAGAGCTAAACACACTTTTGACACAAGTCGAGTCGGTTTTAAATTCACGACCAATCTCACCAATGAGCTCAGATCCATCAGATCTGTCTGCTCTAACACCAGGTCATTTTCTAACTCTAGCACCATTAACATCAGTGCCTGCACCGGATTACTCTGACACAAAAATGAACAGATTGACCCGGTGGCAACTTATACAGAAGATGCACCAAGATTTCTGGTCTCGGTGGCATAGTGAATATCTTACCAGTTTGTCACAACGTTTGAAATGGACCATAGGTTCACCTCCTGCGACAACTGATCAACTAGTAATCATTAAAGATGAGACTTCTCACCCACTTAGGTGGCGTTTAGGTAGGATCATCGAATTATATTCAGGACAGGATGGTGTCCCTCGTTCTGCATCGGTCAGAACTGCACAAGGTGTCCTCAAGCGACCACTTGTGAAGTTGTGCCCCTTACCAGGTATGAATGATAAGTAATATCCTCATTCATATCTACACTATCATTTAATTCTTTCATCTATTCTAATCTTCATCAATCTTTTTATCATGTGAATCACTTCAACATATATGTCAAAACTGCTTTGATCCTTGTGAACAGATACTCAGGAGGATTTTATTCAGTCTCAAAAATTTCGTCAGCGTGGGGGGAAGATAATGTTCAAGCACCATTTCACTTTCCCGCCCTTTCCTTACCTCGATTTCCGAACGAACCAACAAAGTTCGTTCATCATTGGACCGACTCATTCCGACACACGGAAAGTTCGGTAGTTCTGTCATCGTCATCCAACCGTTCACATCGTTTAAACGAAGAAAGCCGGCAATTTAGAATCAGTTAACTGCTGGGAGTTGTAGGCGCCTACAATAGACGTGGAAAGCATCAGGGGGCCCCCTAGTAAGTGCGCAGGAGCGCAGGAGACCCATCGGCCTCGCAGACGCGCTTGGCCGCAACGCACGTGAGTCCCTCTCTATATTCCCGTGTCCTCTAACTCCCGATCATACAATTAGATACAGTCCACTTGCTCTCCATGAGTCAAACATTCAATAACAATTAGATATTTATTTAGTTCTTTCTAATATGTTTTCTTTGACTGGCCTGTTAGCTTATTCGGTTATGCTTCAAAGAGATGTATGATGTCGTGGGCCTATTCAGGACAAAGATTTTTGTGACGAGTATAAATGTGTATTCTGTGTCTGGGTGTTCTGTATTTATTTATTTGTTGGAATAATAGTACCACTTAGAAATGTTATCAATTTTTAAATTTGCTATGTCAGTAATATAAAATATTTATGATTCGTCGATACATAATAATAGTAAAGGATTACAAATAAAAATTCAATACAAAACAATATGTAAGTATTTACAAAACAAAAAGTATTTTATTAGTTATTTGCTTCTCATGGTACAAAGCTTTGCTTAGTTTGAAGTTGGATAGCTCTTTGTGAAATGTCTTAGAATATTGTCAAAAAATACAAGCGACTTTATAAAAGATATTTTTATGACAACCTAACTAAGAAACAACTTTTTAGCACACTAGTAAGCTTGCGATTTTTTATCAGACCTGTATAAGTGTATAAGCGCTGTTTGCCCCGAGGTTTGAACTGGTTCCACAGCTGTTGTAGTCAGCAAGATAACCGATGCGGATTCAAAATGAAAACACTTTTACGTGACTTCACTTTGGATTTGATGCTGTTGTAAGTAGGTAGGTAGTTTTAAAATTTATTTTGTACTGCATGTATTTACTGTATTATATTTTTTGTTAAGGCAGTGTGTTTTTGTACCGAGACAAACTAAAATGATTTTTCGGTACTAAACTATATCATCATTATCTCAGCCGTAGGATGTCCACTGCTGGACATAGGCTTCCGAAAAACCGGTTGGAAGCGGATCGCTCTTTATTAGGTCGTCTGTCCACCTTGTGGGTGGACGTCCTACGCTGCGCTTGCCGGTCCGTGGTCTCCACTCCAGAACTTTGCAGCCCCATCGGCCATCAGTTCTGCTTGCTATGTGCCCTGCCCCAGCCCACTTCAACTTGCTGGGCTATGTCGGTTACTTTAGTTCGTCGATTCGATCTCGTAGAGACACCGAGCATAGCCTAAATTGTATACTATTTTGAAAAATTATGTAAATTAAAAAGAAAATAATGTTATTAGTATGTAATGAATCAAACACACATACAAATAAGATTGCACGAATTACGTACATATTTTTATAGGTACACACAATCTCTGCATTATTTCCCTTACACGAGTAAGTAGGTGTGACCAAGATATAAAGGAAAAAGAAAAGATAAGTAAGGGACGGTCGCGCGTGAAAATATTTCAAGGCGGGCTTGCAATGCGGCAACCGAACGACGAAATGGGGAATTGCGGGCATTTTTACGTGATCGATATTTGATACGATACGGGTTTGCGGGTAGATATTGAGGGTTGGACGCAAGATGTGGCTGTTCTGCTTGTTGCGCAACACGGTGACCTAACTTATCTTAATTCTATTATAATCCACGATGCTTGTGTTTTGCGAAAGATCTTTGTGGTTAAACTTTGAAAACTGACATGGTTTTGACATACTTTTAACTAAAAATATTCTGGCAACATGACCCATATAAAAAATATACAATTAAAATATACTTTTATATGAAATTTTTCGTTCCTTTTAAAATAACGAAAACGTATTAAACTTACAAAACACTTGACTCTTACTATTATTAATGTAATTTTTATATATTTCTTCATTAATTTGAATAATAAAAATAATTGTAAGACTATAGATAACAGATGTTCATGACTATTGCAGCGATATACAGAACTTTGAATAAACAAAGTCCAGGGTATTGCTGCTTTAGCGCTCATTACTTTAAGACATTTTATAGTTGGTCTTAACAGCCCTTTAATTTCGCTAGCTACAGTAAGTACCCTTCAAACCGGAACACAGCGATATTTATACACTACTGCTTGGTAGCAGAATATCTGGTATTCAGCTTAAGGAGATCTACCACCAAGAAGACACATGACAACTATTTTGTATTCCTACCTACATATACTCCTACTTTAGTTCACGTCGAAAGAAATGATAAAATAATAAAGTTCTATTCTGTTATCGAAATTCTAAATTAATATTATAGTCTTATCTCAATTTAATCGAATTTCAGTAATACCTACGCTTAGTGCGTACAGGTATTATTGAAATTATTGCGCACCTTAACTTTCCCAATATCGAATACTGTACCTATGGCTTCGTGCGAAGTCGAAGTAAATTATTAAGGTAAGTTTTCACTGTCTTATTCTATATTTTACACTACGTCATCGGACTTTTTTTTTCTTTGGACTGGGCATGCGTTTGTCCACAATCTTACCTGAAGGAAAGCGACGATGTGGACGAAGATGGAGCACGCTTGCGTAGGAAAAACCTATTCACGTTAAATCACTCACTTACTTTAGTCCCTTGACTCCAAAATAAGGTAAGAACTGCTTTGGATGTTCATTTGGTGGCTCAACTATGGGACATGGGTTCGATTCCCACCAGAACAAATATTTATGTGACAATAAATGTTTGTTTTGTATCTGTGTATTCTGTACTTATTATAAGTATATAATTACAAAAAATAAGATTATAAGTATACTATCTGGTTCTTTATAGTAATTTATATTCGCAAGCGCTTTATGTAACGTATGTATAGTAACCACTTTAACAAACGGATTCCGTAGAGTTGTATATTATTCTTTGCCTATTTGACTATTGCCGTGGTGGTGCCGGCGTAAAAATTGTACCCCACCCTCTACCCGTGGTTGCCGTAAGAGTCGGCTAAGGGATGTGATCCGGAGATGGGCAGCAGCGTCTTCCTTGCACAATCACACCTAACTGCGCTAGCCAACCCGCCTGCCAAGCGTGGCGAGTATTGGAAAAACCCCCCCAGGAGGAGGCCTATGTCCAGCAGTGGACGTTCTATGGCTGATGATGTGTTGTGAAGTATATTATACCCGAATAAAAAAAAAAAAAATTGTTATGGATTAGGTACATGCCAGTGAAGTCTCAGCTTACATACCACAAGGCGCGTTCGAAAACTTGTTTATTACTCTGTTTTGCTTCTCAGCATCCAACTTGGCAGATAAGTTAACCGATATCGTGTCGAAACTAGAGCTGATAATCTTGGTACAAGCCGCGCAAAGTCTAGATTGCTTTTCGTTACTTTTCTATGGGATGGTTAGTTGGTCAAATGAAAGGTTTCCGATAGATGTCACCACTCAAAATTTATTTGATCAAAGTTTTAATGTGGCAGGTGTGGACAGTGGGGAAATCAAAAATTGTTTACAGGGCAGAATTCCTTTTTCAGAATTTATTTTTTCTACATACATATTATCAAATATATGAAAATAAAAAAGAAAACCTCCAAATAGTGTTGCATGGAACATCATACCGGAAACCACTAGCATATTCTATAAAAATTGAATAAATAATGTATCTAATCACCGCTTGGCCCTAAAGGAGGAAAATCGTGAAAAAAATCTGACAAAGATAAATAAAGTTGCCCTAGTTCTGGCCCACTAATGAGATTACGGTACGGGTACCGTCGCAGTTACTGTTCTAATCTTCTAATGATGTCCGCATTCACTGAGATTTCACGGCGTAGGTGCTAAGAAGTTTCATACTTATAATGTTTGCTCTATCTGTGACCTTTGCATATTAAAGAAATTTATATTTAAAAAAAATATATTTAAAAACATGCTTTTATTTTACCCTATTAGTTACCTATATTCGTAAAAACTTGAGGCACATATGTATAGTTATTACGTAACGGGTAGTGCCTCAAGATTTTAAGGATATCTTGAGGCAGTATTTGACGTGCAGGTATATGTAGGTAACCTACACGTCAAATACTTATAGAATTTATTATTAATTTATTTATTAATGATGAACCTAGAAGGTGGCCACGGCATCTCAGTGATAAAACAACATAGCCCCACCGAGTTTGCGGGCTTAATTGATTCGTCTTGAGGAGCAATATCTAAAATACATATGTACTAAAAAATTAAATTAAAAAAATATTTTTATAAACATGCTTTTATCTGGGACAATGAACTAAAAATTTAAAAATAAATTCTAGTAAGTATTTGGTGTGTATATTCTTAAAAGCTGGAGGCACAGAAGTATAGTAAGTACCTAATCTGTAACGTATAGTGCCTCAAGCAATATATCACTTTTTTTTAATCGTTTAATAAATAAAGGTGTTCTGATGTAACAAACATTAAAAAATATACAATCGAATTAGGAACCTCCTCCGTTTTTTATTACAAATAGGCTTGCGTTTGACCGCGAAGATGCGGTGTACTATTGAGCACGCTCGCCTAGAAGAAATCAATTCATCGCGGCTTGAAGGTATCCAGATTGTATCTTGTTGTATGTATCTGTCGGGTCCTGTTTTGAAGTTGATTGAAAGATAAAAACGTGCATAGTGCAGATAGTAGGCTTGAGGTTGAACTATAAAACATGAAACCTTCTGTCTGCTGTAATAAAGGTACGTAGAACTAATCTAAATAAGGAGTTGGTCTGTAAGGGGGTAACTTACCCACGACATCCAACCTGCCGATGCCAACGTACTGTGGGTAGGTTGGAGAGTTTTGGATAACTTCGCAACTGTAGTTCCCGCTCAGGTTGGCAGCCACTCGTACCAGGATGACATGGGTTTCGTTTGATCTTAACCTCTGCAATACAAACATGTAAATAATTTTATTAGATTATGTATATACATCAATGTCGATTTTTTATCGGAATCATTTCGGAGAGTAGGTATGCTTGAGAACTACATGGTCTATTTCATGCCCATTTTTCTATCGGACAGCCAGAAGCTCAAAAAAGCGACATCGTTACATGGTCGATCCAAAAACTCGAACGAAACGATTTGATTCCACGTTCATTGTGCGGACTGCTAGACAGTGGAATGCGCTGCCTGAGTAGGTGTTCCCCGTTGGATATAATCTGGGTGTCTTCAAGTCGAGAGTGAATGGGTATCTTCTAGGCAAGCGTGGTCCATCTTAGACCGCATCATCACTTAACATCATGTCAGACGATGGTCAAAGGTAAGCCAATTATAAAAAAAAAAAAAAAAAAAAATACTATAGGTATTTAAAATAATGAAATCATTAATTGAACTCATTGCCAGCTTCTCTGTTTCCTATAAACTACAATTTGGACGTTTTTTGGCCAGAGTGAATATATTTATTCTAGATCAGCGTGCTCCATCCTCGGCCGCACCGTCGCTTTCCATCGGGCGAGTTGGTGGCCAAAAGTAGGTCTATTTAATATTTAAAAAATAAATATTCGGCTCAGCTTCTTTGTTTTTGTAATTTTTTAATCTTTTGCGACTTGAATACACAACACAGTCCTGTTGTCTCATTGGTAGTATATCTGCTTCAAGAGCTGTAGGGCTTGGGTTCGATTCCCATCCAGGACAAACATTTGTGTGATGAGCATAAATGTTTGTTTTGTGTCTGGGTGTTCTGTATGTATTATTAGTATGTACTATTTACAACAAAAAAAAAAAATCTATCAGTTATTTGACTTCCATAGTACAAGCATTACTTAGATTGGGGGCGCTGTGTGTAACGTCCTATGATTTTCATTAATTTATTTTATTTATTTATTTATATTTATCGCGCACCAAGTCGTTGAGTTTTGCTTGGTTTTTTGGCCATGTTACAAAACCATAAAAAGGGTACAAACAGACAAGATAAAACGATATTTGATTCGCTACGGAACCTTAAAACTAAAAACTAAAATTTTTCACATAAAATAAAATGTTCTAAAAGATCAGACACCAACGTTTATAACAGTCAGCTATATTTTGCGATCTATGAAAGAAGTTGTGACTTATGCTATAGTATCGACTAAATGCACTCGAAGTTCGTCGTACAATAAATAGTTTTGAGAACGAGCCAAGCTAGGAGCTTAGATCCGAACATATTGCTTCGAGGCATTCGTTCTTGGCTCAGCAGATGCTTCTGGCATTGAGCTGTATGAGTTTAATCTTGCTCAAGATGACATATTGTGGGTCGCATTTCTGCTAAGAATCCTTTTAAGCAGAAATGAATCCAATGAAATTTGATTGAATAAGCTATTTAGTTTACGATATTGTTTGATAAATAATATTATTAAGTACATTTTGTATATACTCGTAGATATTACATAAAGCTCAATAAAATCATAATCATTAGATATGATAACTTTTTATTGTTTACTTATAAAACATAAAGTATTGATAACATAAACATTTTAATAATGGTGCAATAAGGCGGCTTTATCGCTTAAAGCTATGTCTTCTAGGAAACTTTAGTATGGAAAGGATTTGTGGTAACATCATCATCATCAGACCACTTTATTCCATTACTGGACATAGACCTCTCCTAATGCACGCCACCTAGCCTGATCTTCCGCTTTTTGCTTCTAGTTACTACCCACTGTTTCAATATTTAAGTAGAATTATTTATGGGATGTTTTTGAAAACGCTTAAGACGCTCCTCGTAGCTAATGTTTGCGTGTTTTGGTACCTCAGTTGATTATCGAACGACTCATAGAATGGAATTTACTATAGAAAAAAATATAGCAGTTAGGTACGTCTCGCTGTCATTCTTATTTATTATCTGTATTATAAAACTATTACGTAATTTAAGACAATAGTACCGTTTTTTAGGGTTCCGCACCCAAAGGGTAAAACGGGACCCTGTTACTAAGAC
This sequence comes from Biston stratarius, assembly GCA_950106695.1. Classification (NCBI taxonomy): domain Eukaryota; kingdom Metazoa; phylum Arthropoda; class Insecta; order Lepidoptera; family Geometridae; genus Biston; species Biston stratarius. Next base: position 11,969,934 of record OX467116.1, read on the forward strand.
TCCGCTGTTTGTCTGTCACCAGGCTGTATCTCATGAACCGTGATAACTAGACAGTTGAAATGTATAGAGATTATGTATTTCTATTGCCGCTATAACCAAAAAATACTTAAAAATAGAATAAAATAAATATTTAAGTGGGGCTCCCATACAACAAACATGATTTTTTTGCTCGTTTTTGCTCGATATTGATAACGGCATCAGGTAACCACTTAGTTATATACAACTAGGCGCTACTGCGCCGACATTAAATAAAAACACATATCCAGTTCCACGTTCTCATACATTCGGTATGCTTTAATTTCATTAATTATTATTATTTACTGAATTATTCACAATTTTCAAAAATTCAATTTGGAGCAACCTGTATCTAAAAAACTGCAGCGCAAATGTCATTAGCCGGAGACAGAACAAAACGTATTATCAATTAAAAAAGAAATACTATTAAATTAAGATAGTCCTGTATTTTAACAGCGAACGGTGCACAGAACCGTGCAAAGACACGCGTGTGCGCGTTTCTTAAATGCAAACGATAAAGAAATACTTACTGAATGAGCTAAAAGCTCGCACAAACTTGACCATGCTTCCTATTTTCTTTTCCTCATAAATAACTTTGCTAACAGACGGTGCGGTAAAGTTCTGATGATGAAGCTAGGAGATGGTGGTAGTACTCTGATTTTTATTCATGAACCATTATTAATTCACAAAGATTTTTGATTCTTGTAAACAAACAATAAATAACCAACTCTGATAATGTCAGTACCTAATAGACTAGTTCTTACAAAGAGATGAGTTTGCAAAAAGTTTACATTTAAAAACTTTTTTCAATTAAAACTTATTGTTACTTTGTGTTGATAAGATCGTGTTTTGTATGTGACTGTGTAACATAAGTAGTTATTTTGCCATTGATGATGTCAAATTCACAACATTACACCATCATTTAAAATATTATTAAACCATGCATTATACTGCAAATGCACGAGTTACTATAAAATAAGTTTAAAAAGGTTTTAACAAACTTATACAAACTGTTTGAAACATTGATCTATTTGTATGAACCAATCTATTTGGCACTTTGGCAATCTACATTGGCAGTATCATTGTTGACGTTTGTCCGTCATGTTTTATTTACAAAAGTATATGCTTATAATATTTAAAGAGTTCCCTCGATTTCTCCTGGATTCCATCATCAGATCCAGACCTGATACCAATGGGACCACATGGGAAGTACACCCTTTCAAAGAAGAAAATAATTTCCGAATCGGTCAAGTGGTTTTCGAGTAATCGGTGAACATACATAAAAATAAAATAAAATAAGAAGATTCCGAGGAATTGATAACCTCCTCCTGAAGTCGGTTAAAATTAGAAAGTGTTAATAGTGATTGTGAATGCGATGTACATCATACCTAGTGCTCTGAGCGCACCGCAATGCGGCTTGCACTGTGCAGTTTCGTTTGAATCAATTGATACCTACGGTGTCAAAGAATCGCCGCGCCCTCTAGTGCATACAGCTGTAATTGTATGAACGAGTCACAGGATGATTCTAATTCGGGTACTTGATTTATTATTTAGTTTGTTTGATAATTGATTTCTCTTAAATTTGCGAATATATTTTTTTACATTGCTTATATGATTACTGATCATTAACCCTACCCGTGTGTTAATTTAATGTCGATGCAAAGTATCCACGTCGTATACACTTTAAAAATAAATAATTAATTTAAAATAAAAAAATATTTAAGGGGCATATCCCAAGCAACAGGCATTATTTTTTTGCCGTTTTTTTAGATAATGGCATGGACCCTTCGTGCGCGAGTCCGACTCGCACTTATTCGGTTTTTTTTTGTTTGACAGGCTAGGTATTTAACCACAGCGTGTGTTAACGGTGTGATCGAAAATGATAAACACACCTAGGAATGGAATTAGCTCTCAAGTGAAGCTGCCAGAACCACCTTTATGTGTTTGACGAAAGATTTTCAGCTTAGTTAAGACGCTCCTGGTTTACTTACATCAACTTTAATCCCACTGATTGGCGTGACCCTGGTTGTAGGACTCTCGAGTGGTGAATACCGGTAAAATTCTTGAGTACCCCGGTACCACTTCACCGAGTAGACCCCATAGCCTCGCAGGTCGTAGTTGCAAGCCATGGTGACGTTCCGTCCCCGCTGAACCACTCGGGGGGTGACGCGGAGCTCAGCTGTTCTTAAACCACCGGCCTCTGAAGACAAAAAAATAAACTTCTTTCTCTTCTTCTTATTCTATTGTATCGCCGTGTGGACGCTGGATTCATCACATTAAAAATAGAAAAGCGAAAATACCTCTTTTTCAATATCACGACTTAATCTGGGATTAGCCATTACATATAGCTGATATTTATTAGCCCCTACCCTGTTCTGTTACCGGATGAACAGATAAACGCATCAACCGTTTATGGTGGGCATTCCCCATGCATGAGGATGTGGATCTTTGCCGGAGTCTGTGTTTCCCGAAAAGTACAATATGGGTGTCTTCAAAATCAAGAGACAACAGATTCCTTTTAGGTAAACGTGTTCCATCCTAGACCATATCGTTGCTTAACATCAGGCAGGATGTGGTCGAACGCGAACTTTATACATATTTAAAAAACCTTTTTTATTTCTTTCAGTGTTTATATCTTTTATTTCCCTAAACTATTAACAACCAGATCTAAAAACCAAATCATCAAATGTATAATAATTTTCATGAATAATAAATATTTCATTACAAGGCACAGTTTGTCTTATATGAAAAAGTTAAAATTTTCACAATATCTGGTACTGCGGTGGTAACTACCTAACTAGACACGCTCATGTCTACCATCTAGTCCGTCAGGTATCAAAGTAAATGCAATTGACTGATTCAAGCGTTACTTTACTGAATTTCATTTTCAATGTTCAATATAATTATATATTTAGTGTATTTCCGCTTAAAATTTATTTTGGTTACAACAGCGATGAGGATTTAAATTAAAATTCACCTAACTTGACGACAATTAAAAAAAAAAAAAAGTTTTTTATATACTTAGGCAATTTTAATATTTTGGCGTGAGGATTTTTAACTTTACCTAACCTAATCCATGGCACGACCAGCTTTTCTTCACTTTTTATATGCAAATTTCGTCTTCTGCTCTTCAATAATTTCTTATTTTTTGCAGTTAATATCTTCCTTTACTAAGTTCTACTCACAATAACGCAACAACTCTCATTTTCGAGTTCGAATCTCTAACAATCTAAACTCTAGCTCCATTAACCCTGGCACCGACAATACCCAAAATCAACAAACACCCGACAACCCGACTCAAAACTATTTAATTGCTCGCTTTAATTGCTGGCAACACTACAGCCATAGCTCTACTTAGAGAACGTATATGAGTTTTGTCGGAAATGATACTTATCAAAACTATAATAAATATCTGAGGACATCTAGCCTCAAACTAAGTAAACCTTGTATTATATAGTCGATAAGTTTTTCCTTGGAAATAGACCTACTTAGAAGAATGTCGTCTAGGTAGGTTCCACCGCAGTACTATATATTTAGCCGCCAAGCAGTAGTATGTTAACATTACTGTGTTCCGGCTTGAAAGGCACTGCAGCTAGCGAAATTACAGGGCTGGTGAGACTATCCATCGAATGTCTCTAATTAATGAGCGCCAAAGCAGCGATGTCCTGGAATTTAGTTTGTTACTCAAAGCTATGTGTATCGCTGCAATGGTCATGGATATGTGTTATCTCTTTCAATCAGGAAAGAAACAGGTTCAATTCATTACCTTTACATTTAAAAAAAAAAGAGAAATATCTTTAAAGTCGAAAATATGTCCTCTTTGTATATGACGAAAAACGGTGGCCTTGCGTCTCGTCAGTATGAACATCAAGAGATGACCAACCATCTAAAGCAGAATTTTATAAAAAATAGAAAACACCTACAAGAAAATGCTATGATTTATTCCTTCAGTTTTTATTGGGTGACCATTTCACAAATAACAAAGCCTTCAATAATTGAAAGCTATATTCTCTAGTTATAAAGAAAAAGCAGACTGACTCCTACAGCCTAAACCCAAACTAATTGTTTGGTCCAATCAGGGTTTCGCAATGTTGGCTGGCTGACAATAAGTTCTGTAGCCATTTATCTACCCAAATACAGTCCCAATAAATAACGTCACAGCCAAAAAGCCAACAAACAAAGCCACTTATATTCAGCATCATTAGCACTGTCCTTCTTGTGGGCGTAGCCAGGATTTGTTCTGGGGTATAACGATTAGGTAGGTCGAAATTTTAACCTATATTTTACTTCTATCTGAAATACACACAAACATATTTTTGTGCATCCTTGCTTAGTGAACGATTAATAAAATTATGGAAATTTAGTTCTCAGATCATGAATATAGATTTTGCTTTTGAAAGCTTTGCTCGCGTTAATGTAGATTTTTTTAGATGAAAGGTATTCTATGTGCCTTTCTTTACAGCTGACAACGTAAATCACTACATACTCGTATTATCAAAACAAAGTCGTCCGCCGCGTCTGTCCGTTCGCGATAAACTTAAAAACTTCGAAACGAACTGAATTTTTTAAGGTTTTGTGTAAATTCGTTGAAATATGATGACAATTGTAGTAAGTGTCATATTTATATCGTTTTTATGTCAATAAAATAAATTGAATTGGAGTTTCGATAATAAAATATGCTTTCATTTTAATCTGCTCAAGTTTAATGAAATACAGGGAAATGTTTTTGGGGTTGACAAACTATTTTTCGACACGAAAACTATAAGAGAATGGAAAACGTAGAGAATGGGGAAAATAATATTAATAAAATGAGGTTTAAAAAACAATGACGACGAATAAGCGCTCTAGTATTTTGTTTTCGTATTCTTATATTTTTTTCTTCTTTTTATTTACGATTGTTTTTTTTTTTTGTGTGAGATAAATCTAATTGACACTGTTGTTTTTATTTATTTAAAAGAAATTTAACTTCCAACTAAATTTTATTTTAATTTAATAAATTTACATTCGCTTGTTTAATATTAGTTAAGATAACGGCCATGTAAAATTCGGTTAGTATTAATGTGAATTCACTCATCAGTACAATAAATATATAAAAAAAAACTTACACAAATTATAAATGTAGCAAAGTCATGTAGCAAACATTGTAGGCATTGTAATACATTTTTGTATATCTCTTATTGTCATCATAACTCCAGTTTGTCTTAACAGGTTCTGTTACAACAGTATATTTACGTAGTAATTTTTTTATTTATCCCGAAAAATAGGCTAAAATAAGTATGATGACAAAAATACTTTCCATGTACAATAATCGTGTTATTACAGTTTTATAAATGTAAATGACAGATAAACAAAGCAATTCGTGGCTCTATAAAAAAGGGGGAACAAGCCCTTCTCTAGCTACGCCCATCTCCCCCGATGTCCCATGTTCAGGCTGGCCCGCATTTCGCTAATACTTCCTTTGGGAAAAATAAGCCATCCCATACTTTTTGCACAGCGTGTTTATGGGCTTTGTGTTGTTAATGGCCAGTTGGCTGTCGGTTTTCTATGTCATAGCGACAGTGTTAAAAGTCAAGCCTTTTAAAAGTTTTGTGCTAAAAATGTCGGCGGAACAATTTAAAATTTTCATTGGACCCAAGCGGTGGAAACTAAATGCGGGATGTTGGCAACCCTACCTCATGTGTTATCTGGTAAATACAGCACGTTAGATAACACTCATCGAGAAGTGCAACAGAAATCAGGGTTGCCTTATTTATTCTGGAGCTTACATAATTCAACCAGATTATAGGTTTGAGATAAATAAGTTGTTTTAGTGTAATAATTATATCACTTCCCTCTCCCCTCCCTCTCACCTTTTTCTCTTTCATCTTTCTCTGTTATCACTATCTAATATCTATCCTCTCTCTTTCACTCTTTCTTTCAATCTGTCTTTCTCATAAATGCCGTACGATAGATTTGCTTGTTACAAACATTGGCGGCCTTGTCAGCCAATGTTTATAAGGGAAGAAATAAAATGTTCCAGAATATATACGTATAAATTTTAATGGTTGACAGGCTAGGTGTTTGACCACAGCTCACCTGATGTTAAGTGACGGTGTGGTCAAATATGGTAAACACACCGAGCCTGGAACGGAAATAGCTCTCAAGCGAGACTGCCAGAACACACCGTTAGGTGCTTGCAGGCAGATTTTCTACTTGAGGCTACCGAGTACTAGACAGTACCCTACTCTATATGCTATGGTTTCTTCACGATGTTTTCCTTTACCGGCAGCTCAAGCTCATTGTTGGGGTTTTAATCCACGTCCTTCGCCGTGTGAATCAACCCCGCTAACCACGAAGCTATCATATCTAATTGACTTTAAAAAAAAGGATTGCAGGTTTCGTATCATCCGAGAACAGCTTTATTATTAAATGGAGTACATCAACAATTTAAAAAAATACAATATATACTACAAAATATCTTCTTTGATTAAATTCCTCAACAATCCTAATAATTATATTAAACACATTTTGTCAAATTGGTAATAAAAGTCATCGAGTACGCAATCGTTAAAATATATTTGAAGAATTTCATAATATATTACCAATACTTTTCAATTATAATCTAACTTTGGACATAAATAAGATCTCCTAGTTTATTTTATGCTCATCGTGGATTGTTTTGGTGCTTTACATAATTTAATCCATTAGCACCTTGTAGATTTAATTCCTTTGTAAAATTATTCCATTGACTATAGATTGATTTTCTAAAACACAGCTTTATATTCTTGTACATCGCCTATTGTTAAATGTAGTCCATTGTAATTACAGTTGAGTTAGAGTTAGTTGTCTGATGCTCTAATCTAATACTGGAGACGTAATGTAGTGAGGAAGTGAACTGGAAACATGGCGTGTATTGGGAGAGTCCTATTTATTAGTTGACTAAAGCAAGCTGACGAATATAATAAATATCATGGGACATTTTATACAACCCCGCAATCTAAGTTAAACTTGTACTATGAAAACCGGATAACTGATAGAATACTTAATTATAAAAGAGATCTAGTACTCTGCAGGCTAGCTATCACCCTCAAGTTGAAAATCTGCCGCTAAGCTCTAACGGTGTATTTCAGCAGCCACACTTGAGAGCCAGTTCCATCCAAGCTAGGTGTACTTCACCTTCCGACCACACTGTCGCTTAACATCATGTTGTGGTCAAAAATTTATCTTTTTTTCATTGTTTGCCAACAATGAAAAAAATACAGTTATAATACATACAGAACACCCAGGTCCAGAACAAACATTTATGCTCGTCACACAAATTTTTGTCCACGCCTTACAGCTTTTGAAGCAGATACACTACCAAATGAACAAACAACTCATAATAACAATAAATAAATATTGGGGGATATTTTAATACAGCGATAACTAGCCCCAAACTAAGCAATGCTTATAAGTACTATAGGAACTAGATAGCTGAGACATATTTATAAGTACGTATAGATATATACATATATGGTACACACTAAGCACAGAACAAAAATCAATGTTCGCCATGTAAATGTTTGTACTGGGTAGGTATCGAATTAATGCCCTACAGCTCACGAAGTAGAACTATTACCAAATGAGCTAACAGGACAGTTAAATGATTTAACAAGGCAGTCACATTTGACGATAACAATAATTGGAGAATACAAGCGTCTTTTTTAGAGTGGACAAGAAAAAAATGCAATTTAAATCAAGGAAAAATGTTACTGAAATAAAAACTGCGAAAAGATTGAAAATCGTGAATGAGATACCGTTGTCGCTTCTTGTCGACATTCCAAACGACCCTTACAAGACTACGGGATTTCTATTATATTTTCAAGTCCAATGCATTACAATGAGTTTTTCTTTCCCCGTATCAAAACGTAAATGTTCACTAGAGAGTTCACAGAAAAAACAATGAATATAAAGAGGTTCACTTTCTGGATCGTTTTGTTCAGTTTTACTAAAGACTGTTTTATCTTTATTCGTTTCTGTTATTCTAAAAAAACAACTTGTTTTGTTTTTGTTATCCTTAGATGGTTTCATTAGTACATTAGTTAGTATTTCTTTGTTACTTACAAACAAAATATTTACATTGAAACAACTGTTCTTAGGTGTCGTTTTCAAAATATACTTAAAAGTTAAGTAGGTCGGAAAGTATAAAAGAAAACTCGATCGTAATGTCGTTGCTTTAAGATCAATTCGGCTCGGACTGCAATACGGCGGTTATGTGGGTTTAAATTTTTATTATTTTAATCATTACATATTATAAAACAAAGTCGTCCGCCGCGTCTGTCTATCTGCCTGTCTGTCTGTTCGCGATAAACTTAAAAACTATTGAACGGATTATCATGCGCGTTTCACCAATAGATAGTGAGGATTATATTTATGAGGAAGGTTAAGGTATATAATTTGTCAAGGTTTTGTGTAAATTGGTATAGTTTCTTAAAATACTCTTATATATATATATATATATCTTACTATCAGGACAGCGTTTCGATTGACTTATTACTTTACATAAACATAAAATTTGATCTTAACGATTTTTGATTTTATTATAAAGATAATCTGTACCCTAGATAAATACATATTTTTAATCCGATAATGAAACAGAAACTGAATGGTGCATCTAGAAAAAATAACAACTTTTTTTGCATAACACGATTGTTTGGCTTTTCCACAAAAAATTAAAAACCAACAGAAAGTTACAGAACAATTTTCTGCCAACATACTGCGGAACTTGCCGTGATACACCAGTTCACAATTACTTTATATTTGAATCGCTATGAAATCAGCAGAAACATTTCAATCGTAACCGACAGCTTTCGATAAATTGAACAAACGCATTACTGGTTTATAAACAAGGAACGCGAAAATAAAGCAATCAGTGCAATCGCGCTAGATGACGCGAAATAAGAGAGAAACAATAAAGCGTTTGAATTATTCCGGGAACGGATACAGCAACTGTGTCTCTTTGTGAAGGAGTGGGTCTAAGTTATAAGCGTCAGCAAGAGCGGAAGTGTCAAAATAACTTTAAAAGATAAGTGAAACAGAGTTTAACTGGCGTGGTTTTGACACATTTTGTTTTTTGACCGCGACGAGGCCGCGCGCGCTTTTTACTCAGCTTTGTCACCACGATGAAGGACACCGTATGAGGCCCGTACTATAGTCAGAGCATTTGATATATTTAAACGTGCGTAATCCTGCATAAGTAAAACAAAAATGAAACAGAGTTGTACTTTTTGGTGTTTTTTTTTAACACCTGATGACAAAGATGGTAAGCACGCCTAGACTGGAATAGCAGTAGCTCTCAAGTGAAGTTGCCGGTGCACACTGTTAAGTACTTCATCATCAGCCATAGGACGTCCACTGCTGGACATAGGCCACCTCCTGGGGGGTTTTGCCAATACTCGCCACGCTTGGCAGGCGGATTGGCGAGCGCAGTTAGGTGTGATTGTTCAAGGAAGACGCTGCTGCCCATCTCCCAGATTACATCCCTTAGCCGACTCTTACGGCAACCACGGGTAGAGAGGGCACCACATCTTACGCTGGCACCACCACAGCAAGTTAAGTACGTAGCAACATAATTTCTACTTGAAGTTAGCTAGCCTAAGAAACCCTACCAAAACAGCCAATTGATGGTAGATCTCCTTAGCAGGAAGTCGTCTAAGTAAGTACTATCGCATATTGTACCGCCAAATAGTAGCGTGTAAACATTACTGTGTTCTGGTTTGAAAGGTAGTAGTGGAATTACAGGGCTGTTGAGACTCACCATCAAAAGTCTAACTGTAAAGAGCACCAAAGCAGCGATGCCCTGAATTTCGTTTTGCCACAAAAATGTTGTGTATCGCTGCAATGGTAATGCCAGTCAATAAGGAGAGTGTATTATCCCTCTCTTACTAAACAAAAAAAGAAAAAAATGTTAACCCTTCCCGCTCCCACTCCAGCTCTACCACGAAAAAGAAAACAAAGTCTAAAGACAGAGAGAAATATTGCCACTTGTAAGCGAGCAGGTGCGTTCACCAATAACGGATAAACAGTGTCTATATCCGTACAGACTTATGGTTACGAGCTGAGTATTATGTGACTTCAGAGCGTTTAGTAGTAGATTTATGTAGTTTTTTTTTTATAAACATAGCATGTTTATGGCAATGGAAATTCCAAAGAAACTGATTTGATAGATGAAGAGGGATGATGAGAAAGAGCTTGGTATGTCTCAGATAGGAATTTTTATGTGGTCGTGTTGATTGATTCATTGTTGAATCATCCTTTTTATATTATTTAGATATAATATAGTATTCTATGTATAAAAACTATAGATAGACATATGTAAGCGCCGTTTTTAGTTTTTGGATTTTTTATCACATGTGAATACCAACTGGTCTGTTAGGACGAAGTTCATTGTGTACTTACAAAAAACATTCTATAATAATATATCGTGAGATATTTTCTACAGCCATCTAGCTCCAAACTAAGCAAAGCTTAGTTAATATAATATATTTTTGTCTTGTAGTACGAGTATATTTATTTTAGCTACAAATACTACTTGTTTGAGTTTAATATTATTTATGAAATTTAAATTTTTTTTTGTTTAAAAATATTTATACGTATACATGCGTTTTTTTAATGTTTGACAAGTTTGGTGGTTGTCCACAGCTCTCCTGATGTGTGACGGTGTGGTTGAAGATGGTAAAGCACACCTAGCCTGGAATAGAACTAGCTCTCAAGTGAAGCCACCGGAACAGACCGTTAGGTGCTTGGTGGCAGATTTTCAACTTAAGGGTGGTAGCTAGCCAGCCGAGTACTAGAAAATACCCTACCATCATGTTACAGTTTCCTCACGACGATTTCAAGCTTATTGTTGGGGCTTGAACACACGCTCATCGGCGTGTGAACCTACCGCGGTAACCACTGAGCTATCATCGCTACAAATACATACCATTATTAATTGTTACCTAGAGGCGTTGGAGTCTATTGAGAAGCGTGCCAAGAGGCTCATCTGCGACGACTCCATTGTTCAGGTTAAATTACAGAGCCTAGAACATCGTCGCAAAGTTGCTAGTTTGTCGATTTTTTATCGGATTCATTTCGGAGAGTGTGCTTCAGAACTACATGGTCTGATTCCCCCATGTCCATTTTTCCATCGGACAGCCAGAAGCTCAAAAAAGCGACATCGTTTCATGGTAGATGTTCCAAAAACTCGAACGAAACGATTTGATTCGACGTTCATTGTGCGGACTGCTAGACAGTGGAATGCGCTGCCCGAGTGGGTGTTCCCCGATGGATATAATCTGGGTGTCTTCAAGTCGAGAGTGAATCGGTATCTTCTAGGCAAGCGTGCTCCATCTTAGACCGCATCATCACTTAACATCAGGTGAGATGGCGGTCAAACGTAAGCCTATCTATAATAAAAAAAAATAAAAAAAAATTATTAATTGTAAATATTGATGCTTCAGAGAACGAATTCTCACCGAGTATTCTGTCTAATCCTAACTCCAAAGAGGCTGAAATGATTTATTGACTGGCGGATTCTTTCCTCCAGGTCAGAAATCATCGCACATCAACGATTAGTTTATCTAGTTGGCTAATTGTAACATAAATATTGTATTTACAACTTATATTTCGATAGGGCTGTAGTCTAAACGCTCCGCAAAATAAAAGAATAAAAACGAACGATGCTTCTTAAACGTTTTAAAATAATCTTGTCATTATAAAAACAAGTGCTTGTCATCACATCCAATTATAACTTTCAATTAATTTAACGACAAATTCATTATTCATCCAATAATGACGGTATAGCGCGATTTACGCCCCCCAATGCGCACTAAACCCCATACAGCCCTGCTAAGGAGCAACGCACAATCGTAAAAAAAATAATCATTCGCGCAATAAACCGAAATGTGTCACCGATATCGGGAAGGAAGATAACGACGCGATGTTAGGAATAAATTCCGCGCCAATATAACATGTATTCTCTAGGGGCGGTTGCTATTCACTAGGAGACAAGAATCGTATTGATTAGAACACAAAAGACGAATCCACAACGACAAAAGTTATTTGATATTTCTGAACACGGATATATGTTACAAAATCCCACCACACCGACTACAGCGTCACTTGACATCAGGAGTTGTGGTCAAACATCAAGCATGCCAAACACAAAAAAACCTTGTCTCCTTGCGGATAGGTCAATTTATTTTAATGTTACAAGACATATAAAGTAATAATAGCCTAGCGTATAATATTTTAAAAAGAAATAAATGTTGTTTGTTTAGTAATAATTATTCTATAATAATAATTATTTAGTATTAATTATTCCGACGTGTTTTTTATACCTCAAAAGGGAAAACAACAAAACCCTTATAGGATCATCTTGTTCGTCTGTCAACCTTCTATCTCAGGAACATGTGAAGGTATCGAGTTGAAATTAAAACCATATACCTACGCAGATTTGTAGTTCCTTGCAGGTGTGAAATAATCAAACTTCTCAGTTATCCTAAAAAAAGTTACAGCCATTTATGTCGCAAAAAACCGCATAATTATATTTCGACATTGACATATTTTGTATTGACAATATTTTTTAACCCCCGACGCAAAAAGAGGGGTGTTATAAGTTTGACGTCGATGTGTGTGTATGTGTGTGTGTGTGGGTCTGTGGCATCGTAGCTCTCAAACGGATGGATCGATTTCGATGCGGTTTTTTTCATTTGAAAGCCAGTTTCCTTGCGGTGATTCTTAGCTATGTGTGGTTTTTTAATTTTCAATTTATTACATTGACATATTATTATATTGACGTCATGACATACTTCATTTTGTTTTTATTCATTGACATATAATCAGTGTTTTAAACCTTTTTTAATGATATTATGGAATTTGCTTAAACATTAGTGTTATCAATAAAATATTTGTATTTGTCATAATTACTACTCCCCGGAATATCGAATCAGCAAGATTTTTTAATGTAAAAATATAAAAAAACTTCCGACGAGTTGCTCGACACAAGTATCCCTCAATTTTTGTCCCCCGGTGAATACGAATCTTTAGGGTTGGGCCATAAGATTAGCGAGAATGGAAGCAGGGATGGCACGTCGTAAACGACACAGTCATGTCATGACTCTGATGTTATTTTCAATGTTGGTGGCAACAATGGCAGTGAAACGGTTTTACGACCGTAACAGAAACTCTGTTTATTTAATTGATTCCAGTAGTAGATACCACTGCAATTTGTTAGATTCAATGTAACAAATGCCAGTGGTGCACATTTTTGTTTATTGCATTTATACAGGAACCTTAAAGATCTATTGTACATTATCTTCTCTTAGTACTTTAAAGCATGACAATTAGCATTAGGTAGTTGGGTAAGTACGATAGACTTTACACGAGAAAAACCTATGTCACGAAGTTTAGTTTGTGTATCTGTGAGTGTGTAAGTGTGTGTGTGTGTATATGCGTGTGAGGGTGTACGTGTATGTTCGTGTGTGTATGAGGGTAAGTATGACAAATGTGTGTTAGGGAGTAAAGATTAGGTGTGGGGAATGCATCTACTATAAAGAAAAATACCTATTCCTAAATCTATGCATGCAATCTCTGCATAATTATTTATATGTTTAAGAAAAATAATAATAAATATTGTTCAACATTTCACACAGCGCCATATAGCCCCAAACTTAGCAAAGCTTGTATTATATAATTATGTCTAGACTCCTTACACAAATGATAGTCTTGAGTGGAAATCGAACCCACGCCCTTTAGCTCTTGAAGCAGACCTTCACCAAATAAGACAACAGAGCTGTCGAATTATGAAATCATAATCCATATTTGACTTCGAAATCATGCAAACAATATATTATTATACCAATTATGGTGCACAAGGCCTATTATGCCAATTTTATATTAGGTAGTAGCTTAAAGGCCATATTATTAATCGTTATGAAATAACAAAGAAGCTTACCTATTTCATTTTTACAATGCTTCGATTTAATTATTATTCCTATTAGATTAAAGTTAACTGTAAGTTATTTTAATTTATCCATAAGCTTTGAAGACAGTCGTATTATGCGATTTTAAGGCCACACTGCAAATTAAAACAATGTGATCTTGTCGTCATACTGTCGCCGAGGTTGCCATCTCTGGCATTATACGGAAGTTTTATGGCCCGATCGTTAAGTTTTATGTCAGAACTAAGATGGATAAAGTTGTATTAGGGACGTTCGCTCTAAATTTCATTTATTTCATGAAATCAATCGTGTCTAAGGGCTCATTATTTTTGAAGGCTTCTAAGAAATTTATTACTATGCCTACAATTTTATATACTTTCTGAAATAATGAATCTTTTGAATTGTAATAATGACTTCAACATAGCTAGATGCTAGAAAACTTATAACTAGAATAGTTAGGATTCCAGTTTTGTTTTGTTTAAGCTGTCAATACTTTCACAAAATATTTTCATCGATACATTGAATTTCCTTAGAAAATATAAATCAATTGTGTTTTAATAATAGAAATGACGCAAAGAAATGTTGTTTTATGTCCTTAGTTAAAAAAACTCGGTAGAGAAATTCATAAGTTATAAAAATCCAACTACACAAACATCATACAATTTTGAAAAAATAATCGTTTCGGAAAAGCATCAATTTTGTTAGTTTAAAAAGAATTAGGTTCCATAGTTTATCTTTAAAAATAAATAAATACATAAACAAATATCGTAGGACATCACACACGGCGCCATCTGACGCCAAACTAAAATAATCGCAATATATCATTGTAAGCATAATATGTTCAATAGCTATGATAAAACTATCACGTGGTATCGTTAGGTGTGTTTAACACCAAGCACCAACAAATATGCTCAACGATTAGCCTGTCAAGCATAAAATAAAAGACGATATACAATCTGTAAGTTGATATTAATTTCTATTCAGTCAATTGACTGCCATTTTAACTCATTTGGTAGTAGTTCTGCTTCGACAGGTGAAGGGCGTGGGTTAGATTCCCACTCAGAATC
Source organism: Biston stratarius (assembly GCA_950106695.1). Classification (NCBI taxonomy): domain Eukaryota; kingdom Metazoa; phylum Arthropoda; class Insecta; order Lepidoptera; family Geometridae; genus Biston; species Biston stratarius. Next base: position 11,984,956 of record OX467116.1, read on the forward strand.
AATTTTTTCCAATATTCCTTTGGAGTTTCTAGTAGAGGCGCAATTACTACTATAGGGCATGAACGGAATCGATTGTAACATAGTTTGTGTGAATTTTACAGTTTGCTGTATGTAATTTGAAAATCTGTTGCCAAGCACCTAACGGTGTGTTCCGTCAACTTCACTTGAGAGCCAGTTCCATCCCAGGCTAAGTGTGTCAACCGCACCGTCACTTAACATCAGGCGAGCTGTGGTCAAACACCTAGCCTGTCAACAATAAAAAAATATATAGGTATATACTGTAGCGTAGATATTATAATATGTTGTTATGTATTTAACATATAATTATATAATATGTTTGCTACAGTATATATTTCATTGATTTGATCTAACATGAAACACTTAAAAATATTCAAATACTCGACAGTAGATTGCACAAAGCACTATGACAAAAACTATTTTTTTTTTTAAATAAAATCATACTTCAATTTCAGTTTTAGCAGGGAACTCTAACATTGTGTGTACATTTCCTTTCCCGGAACTCATTAATCATAAACTTAGATAGAGCTTAAGTCTTTCAATTTGAACGTCTTTGCTTCTAAGAAAAACTACTTTAGTTGAGTTTGAGTTAGCTTTATTTTAGTTTTAGCTCTCAGATGACTAAAGTTATGTTAGAACAGAAAAAAGAAACAACTGAAGTAGGGAACATAAGTTTCAAGAAAATAAGATCTTAGTGAAACAGAAAAAAAACTGTTAAGTAGAAATAAACTACATATAAACCTTGAACACCCTATATCTATTCTATCTATACCTACATATATTTCGAATATTGTATAAGCTGCGATTGAAATGCTACTAGGTTACTTCTATGACATAAATACAATTATTATTATACTTGATTCGTAGTGATGATAGTTCAGTGGTTAGCGCGGCCGGTTCACACACCGAAGGGTGTGGGTTCAATCCCCAACAATGACCTTGTCCTGTCGGTTAAGGAAAACACCATAGAATGGTGGTAGGGTATTTTCTAGTACTTGGATGGCCAGCTACCACATTCAAGTTGAACATCTACCGCCAAGCATCTAACGGTGTGTTCCGGCAGCCTGACTTGAAAGCCAGTTCCATTCAAGGCGAGGTGTACTTTACCATCTTCGACCACCCCGTCACTTAACATCAGGTGAGCTGTGTTCAAGCACATAGCTTAAGTTTAATAAATAACTAAATGTCAGAAAACGTACATAAAATTAATGAATAAAAGTATTTTCGACCCGTATTTGCACAGCTGCAGTGTAAAAAGTATACGAAGCTTGCTATCCATTCGCCATCCTTGTCAAGCTAAAATCTTGATACAAAAAGAAAATGTCGATTCTCAAACAGGGTTTCACGAAAAGATCTCTCTGTGGACCGAAGCTAGATTGAGTTGTCTTGCCCCTTCACTATCTCTACTGCATTTCAAGTTAAGCGTCTGAAAGAGACTGTTCCTTTGCACTTTACCTTAATCTAATTTTTACAAAATGTTCATAGCTTTGAAGCATCCTTTCAGTGATTTTACTATAAAATCCTTGTCAGGAAAAGAAGACCTTAAGATACCAAAACTTTTAAGGTATAATCTTAGATTACAAATTATACTTATTGACAGCCCTATTGGTTCACATCATCAGCCATAGGTCGTCCATTGCTGGACATAGGCCTCCTCCTGGGGGGGTTTTGCCAATACTCGCCACGCTTGGCAGGCGGATTGGCGAGCACAGTTAGGTGTCATTGTTCAAGGAAGACGCTGCTGCCCATCTTCCGGATTACATCCCTTAGCCGACTCTTACAGACACCACGGGTAGAGAGGGTGGGTTCAATTCTTACGCCGGCACCACCACGGCAAGTAAGTCCTTGCCTTCGGGTAAGTAAGTCCTGACAATAACATAGTAACGAATTCTTTACAAATTCTACAAACAAATTTATAAACGTACTAAAATCAATACATTCGCATCGCAATTTGAAGTCCGCATTACGTATCAGTGGATCTAAAAGGGCGAAGAGATGACTTTTCCATTGAAATATCCAGTCAAACGGGTCTAAATATCGTGCTCGAGCAACCGTGATACGTACGTGAAAAAAGTTTAGGAACGGTTCAAATGTCGAGGCTCGTTGCATTTTGATATAATGTTAAGTTTAAGAGTTGTTCGTATCATCAGTATATTTCCGTTTATAAGTAATTTTAGTTACGACAATGAAAAGGATTTAACGTAATTTGTATATAATTTAAAAAATTGATAGCCCTGTTGGTTGATTGGTAGTAGGTCTAAATCTGCTTCAAGAGCGTGGGTTCGATTTCCTCCCTGAACTAATTTTTTCTGGTATAAACAAAATGTTTATTCTATGTCTGGGTGTTTTGTATGTATTTACAAAACAAAAAAAACCGGCCAAGTGCGAGTCGGACTCGCGCACGAAGGGTTCCGTACCATTATCTATGAAAAAGGAAAAGAAATCGCGTTTGTTGTATGGGAGCCCCCTTTAAATATTTATATTATTTTATTTTTAGTATTTGTTGTTATAGCGGCAACAGAAATACATAATTTGTGAAAATTTCAACTGTCTAGATATCGCGCTTCTTGAGATACAGCCTGGTGACAGACAGACGGACGGACAGACAGACAGTGAAGTCTCAGTAATAGGGTCCCGTTTTTTCCTTTTGGATACGGAACCCTAAAAAGTATTTAAATTATCTATCAGTTGGGGTCAATTGGCGGTGTGTGTAATTTCCTACGATATACATATTTTTTATTATTTATTTATTCGGAATAATAATGTTCTTAAAACAATTTAAAGTATTGATCCAAAATAAATTAATAATCTAAAACTAAAATAAATTACGACGAATGATGGTGATGATTTTATTCATTCACGGCTAAGTGCGAAGAGTCAACACGTCCTGAGGATGCCTCGTGTAGTGGCGAAACACGTGTCCGCAACTGGTTACCGCAGCCAGAAGAGGATATAAATACTGGTGGTTATTATAATTAAACATTGCGCAGGACGTAGATCCCGGCATCACGCAATTAACGAGGTCATTAGGAGGGCGCTCGTAAAGGCTGACATCCCCTGCGCGCTGGAGCCTCCCGGCTTGTCGCGCTCGGATGGTAAGCGGCCCGACGGACTCACGCTGATTCCGTGGCAAAGAGGTCGTTGCCTCATATGGGATGCTACGTGCGTCAGCACGTACGCATCCTGTCACCTCCACGCCACTCAGCGGGTCGCTAGTTCAGGTGCAGAAACAGCTGCAAAAGGCAAGCACCTGAAATATGCGACACTTGAGTCAGCGTACGAGTTCGTCCCTTTCGCTGTCGAGACGGCAGGTCCGTGGGCCTCCGAGGCGAAGAAGTTTGTCGCGGAACTCGGGCGGCGCCTAAGGGATAGGGGGCACGATCCACTTTCGGGCCTCTACTTGACCCAACACATCTCGCTGGCCATCCAGCGAGGTAACGCAGTCAGCCTCATGGGAACATTTGGGCGTGTGGGTGCGGAGCGCGAGTGATTTCGCTTTTAGTTTAGTTTTTCCTTGTTTTAATAGAGTGATTATATTTGTTTTATTGACATTTTATGATATTGACTTATTTTATATTTGACATTTATAATTATACAACAGTGTGCTGTTCCTATATTAAACATTGGTAGTTTATTTAAATTTTAGCTTAAAATGAACTTCCGCAAAGTAACGCATGAATCTATCAACTAAAATTAAATTTATTTACATAGACATAAAGTAATGCGGAACGCTATTTCTAAGCTTGAAGAAGGTCATTGTAATTACTAGGTACTGATATCAACTTTAACTAGGATAATAGCTACTAAAAGTTCTCTTTTGATGTAAAATAATAACACCTGCTGTGACTATTTTAACAGTATCCATTTTGAGCAACAAAATAAATACTTTGCTTTTTTAGGGTTTCGTATCTCAAAAGAAAAAAGGAACCCTTATAGGATCACTTCGTTACCCGTTTGTCTGTATATCAAGACCTTTTTCCCAGGAATACGTTGAGGTATCAAGTTCAAAGTAATATCAAATGCTCAGTCTACAATCCCTTGGAGCTGTACTAAATCAAACTCCTAAGTTAGCGTAATCAAAAAATATGACAGTTGCCGCATAATTTGACACTTGCAAAAGAACTAAAACTTGTTAACCTTCTTGTTAACCTAGAATTATGAAATTAGGCAAGAAGCAATGCCTTATAGCACAAGTTAAGGAAACAATCCAAAAACCATAAAGTCGAAATTCCTTCACAAATTAAAAAATATGCTATTATAAACTCATTTGCAGTTTTTTACACGACAAGTTTTTAACGGCAAAGTTAAGTTTATCCCTCAATCCAATTTATCATTTCGTCAGAGCAATGTTCGCCGGTATCATAATTTCCGTGATATACGATAGATTTTTGTAAATAGATGATTTGTAGGTATTTGTTTGTAGTTTTACGGAATCCTTGGTGTAAGGAGCCCGACTCGCACTTGGCCGTTTTTAGGGTTAATCAAAATCTACAAGGTACTTCCCGTGAACTCAGAATCTTGAAGTTTTGTACGAAGCAACGTCTTATAGCACACATAAAGGAAAAATTGCGAAAACCATAAATTACCATTTAAAAAAAAACATAACTTTTACTTATATACCTACAGGTTTGTACGGAACCCTCAGTGCGCGAGTCCGAATCGCACTTGGCCAGTTTTTTTTCTTCATAATTGCTGTTATTCTAATCTATCGCAAAATAAATGTTTTTCTGATTTGAAAAACAACAACAGGAGAGGCGAATTTACAAATACAAATACAAATAATTTATTAATAACACCCTAGTTACAAGTCAATCATTATTTAGTCATTTTATTTATCATCTTTAAACACAATCTCGTTGAACATCCAGTTAAACTAACCATGATCAACCATTAACATATACAAAATTTGATAAGTAGAACTATACATTTGCAAGGTATAAAGATTTGTGGTTTGTTTCACGCGCTGTAATGGAAAGCAAATAACCGTTTAACACTCAATAATCGCTTTTCAAGACGATTAAGCAATGTTAAGCGATTACGCTGTAAGATGTGGAAATAAACGAAGTGAAAATAAAAAAGTTTGAAATAAACGTGACGAAGCGCGTAAATGAAATTTCTAATGTGAAACCAGCTTTAGAAATCCACGTGTAAGCCTAAAAGGAAATGAGGTGAAATATTATTAAACGGTCTGTATGATACACTTGATATGTTGAAGTGATATTAATGTCAGATATATGAAATACTAGAATCAATGAAATACTGCGCCCCGCAGTGTTAGCGGGTAAACCACTATGTGTTTTAATCCTGAGTGTCAGTCACTTCCATACCAAATTTCAACATAGTTGGTCTAGCTGTTTGAGCGTGAAGAAGTAACAAATACAGTTACAAACTCACAAACGTTCGCCTAAATATTAACGTGATTTTTTTTCTTTCTTGTTGGCATCGCACACTGTGCGTTCTGCCAGTTTCAATGTTTCTGTATTTTGTTGCAGTCAGTTTTCAGCTTCTATATCTTTATAGTCAAGTCCAGTCTTGGTCAAGTCCAGTCCGTGCTAGTCATGCTTTAGTAAAGTAGTGGTGACCTTACTATATATAGGCTTCGATGGAGTTTTGGAAGAAAAACAAAAAGTCATGTTTCAGCACATTATATCACTTTCCCACACTCGCGCTTGTAATTCGGCACTTTTTAAATAAAACACCACTATTTTTATACATAAACACTCGAAAAAACACTAGTTTTGGAAACAAATACAAAGCTTATTGTTGGCCACTGAGCTATCATCGCTACAAAATAAAATAGTATTCAAAATGATAATAAAAAAATATTTTAATAATATTCTGAAATCAAAATTCAAAACTAAGTTTAGATGAATAGTACATTTTCATCCTATTTTTTGGCAAAACCGTGAGAGCGAGTTCTTCGAGTAGCCCCTAGAGACCGCCTGCGGTAGCGACATGGATGTCATAAATCTTTCCCTCGGTGCCTAGTTGGCAGAGTTGTCAAGTTCTATACTTGTGTTTTTTTCTTAATGAATTCGATTTGTTTTGATCCTTATTTTATCTGAGTTAATTAAAATGAACATGCGTTATCTCTTACCATCATCATAGCGTCATTCAACTCATTACTTATACATAAAACTTGAGACTTTTTATCGCCTTTTGTTCATACCATTTTGTAGGAATAATAGCTCAGTAGATAGCGCGATCGGATAACACGGGTGTGGGTTCAAACCCCTTTGTTTTTTTTTCCAGGGAAAATACTTAATGTATACCACCGGCCCTGGGGCGGGCACGGTGGTTATGTGGGACTATCCGTCCTAATGACGGCCTACCCACTAAAAACCCTGGAGTGTTCCACCTCGGCGCTTTGTGTCGAGGCTGCGGGCACGCTTTCACACTCTACCGCGGCCTCGACAGCGCTTGTCCTTGTGGACCCGCCTCAGGGAGCCCAAGCTCACCTCGCAACGATTACGATGTGTCGGAACACCAGACACATCGTTATCCACCTACGAGATCAAACCAGCAAATGGGCATCGGTCGAATCCCTACAATGATTTTGTGCTGCCGGTGAAAGCAAACATGGTAATGAAGCCGTGACATGGTGGTAGGGTACTTTCTAGTACTCGGCTGGCTACTACCCTCAAGTTGAAAATCTGCCGCCAAGCGTCTAACGGTGTGTACCGGCAACCTCACTTGAGAGCCAGTTTCATTCCAGGCCAGATATGTTTACCTTATTGAACCACACCGTCACTTATCATCAGATGAGCTGTAGTCAAACACGTAGCCAATCAACATTATTTTTTTTGTTGGAAGTTTTCTTTTCTTCTATTATCGTTTGCATTAATCTTGGTAATTGCAATAGCTGAATAAATATGCAAATAATATAGCACTATACATATGCAAACATGAGACAGCTCGATCCCCTTTGTTAAGTTAAATTTAAACTGTTCTTGACTCAAGCCTATAATTGAAGCTTGAGCTTCATGAATGTCCAGCCTTTGATGGCCAAGTCATGCTTATTCAAACGTGGAATGTCAAAGAGCGTTACGCGTCTATTGTCGACCTATTGGCACTTCTTGTCTGATGACCTGGAATATTGCAGGCGATGGTGATGGGATATTACACTAGAGTTGCTTCGTAAAGTGATCAGTCTAAGAGCAGTATATGCATGCTCAAACTTAAAGGAATTTTTTGGGCCCAAGTCGATGTACGTTCTATACTTTTACACTTAAAGTCTATATCAAATATAGGTATAATTTAATAAAAATTTTGTAAATGCAAAAACTTTTAAAGTTTGATTGAAAATCATGCGGACCCTTTTTAATGTTTGACCATTTATTGTGCAATATTGTGCAATAGACCATTTATTATACTAGTCGCATAATCAAACATTTTATGTTTGTTCTATCTGAATGTTATGTATATATTATAAGTATGTACACACAAAAAAAAGATTTAAGTATTCTATCAGTTATCTGGTTCCCATAGTACAATATTTACTTAGTTTGGAGCTAGATAGCGCTTGTAAAATGTCCTATGATATTAATTTAATTATACTTTTTTTTTTTTGTAAATATGTATCTTTATACTTGTAATATAACCCAGAAACTATCACGTGGATTACTGGTAGAAAATGCCTTAGCATTAAATCCTTCTTTTGTATGTATTATTTAGTATACTTACGTATGCAATATAGTTGGAACCCAGACACAGTACAAACATCTATGTCCGTTATATAAAATATTCGTCCTAGGTGTGAATAGAACCCACGTCTTCCAGTTCATGGAGCAGAGTTACTAGCAAATGAGCGAGGCAGTGAAAGCTAGTGAATCTAGAAGCTCGGTCGGCTCTGTGCATTCAGTTTTTCCAGCCGCTTTATGCTTTTCGATTGGCTTATGAAGTTTTTCTATCTTTCGCAGAACTCATTAAGTTTGTCGGATCCCGATGTGCAACGCCACCAATTGTCAACGATTATTTGGAAACGAATTGCGAATTTTATTATGGATTTCCAAACGAAAACCACCTTCATTGCCTATGGTTTATTTTTTTGATTATTTTTGTTAATGATGACGCTCTACGTCAACATTAGTTACTTTTGTCTATGGAAATTTTATTTTAAGCGTACAATAATTTTAATCCCTTGTATTTTGAGATGTTGGCCAGTCTGATTAATGTTATCCAATCAGAGTTGAGAGATTTGATTCCTTAAGTTGGTAGATTGTCACTAGTTTGATTTGATTGGTGAATTTCGCTTCGACATGGCGATTGGTGGTGATTTTTTCGATATTTGATTTGAAAAAGAATTTTCTCTTCACTATTTATTCGAAACGTGGTCGAAAGAATTGCGAAAAGACTTGTCCGTTCCCACCAAGTTCCTTATTTTATTGAGACCGGAATATGGAATTTTCTACGTGGAAATTTATCATATAGGTACCTAATTATGGCCGTAATTGATCCGACAAGTTGATGATTTTATATTTTCACTTGGTCTTATTTCCACAAATATGTATCCTATTCTTTACTAGGTATATATTATTACATTATTTTAATTGTCACCTAATAAATCTGTTTCGTCAATCTTCTTTCAGCAATTTATTTTTATTTTTAATATGTAACAGGCTAGTTGTTTGACCACAGCTCACCTGATGTTAAGTGACGGTGTGGTCGAAGATGGTAAAGCACAGCTAGCCTGGAATGGAACTGGCTCTCAAGTGAGGCTGCCGGAACACACCGTTAGATGCTTGGTGGCAGATTTTCAACTTGAGGGTGGTAGCTAGCCAGCCGAGTACTAGAAAGTACCACCACGCTATGGTTTCCTCACGATGTTTTCCTTCACCGGCAGCTCAAGCTCATTGTTGAGGTTTGAACCCACGCCCTTCGGCATGCGAACCTACCGCGCTAACCACTGAGCCATCATCACTACAAAAAGCACAAAAAGCCATCCACTGCACAAGTTTAAATCATCTAATCATCTCTTTTCTATCTTCGTTACTACATAGTACTAGAAAATCCAGATAATGAGTTTTATATAAGTAGGTACTCATTTACTTTGCACCAAATCTTACCATTTTACATAAGTATAAACCAAACTCTAAAACGGGATATGTGTGTCTGACGTAAACTCTCAAAGAGTAGTTACCTACTTGCCTACCGCAGAGAGTATTGTTATTATTTATGCCTACGAGATCGTTAGCTCGCCGAGTGTGTTTGTTTGTTCGCGCTGAGATGAGCCACCTTTGCTATTAGCCGACTGACTAATGCGTTTCTGTTTATGGGAAAGGGCTGAACAAGTACGATTTGAAATTTTCCTGCTTTAGATAGGCCATAATATCACATATATAGAGTTTGTTGTTATCTGTCGTGAATCACGTCTGTTTGTGTGTACGTATACAATTATACATGTTTGCGTCATAAGTAGAAATATCCAACTAAAAAATGGATTGTATTGGACGTTTATTAGGTTAAAATAAAGAATTAAATAGAATAACGGCACACTATTGCCCATTCGTTGTAGATGTTTCTGGTATTCGTACGTATTCGGCTGTACTTTTATGATGCGCATAGCATATGTGAAGTACAATTAAGGCGTTTTTAAGTCTGAGCAAATACATCATTTCTAGATTAACACGCTCCATCATTGGCCGTAGTGTCTTTTCTTGATTACTGATTTGACTTACGTTTGACTGCCAACTCGCCTGATGTTAAGCTAAGATGTGGTCTCTATGGTGGAGCACGCTTGCCAAGAAGAAACTAATACACTCGTGACTTCTCCAAAGTGTCGCTTTCCATCAGATGAGTTGGTGGCCAAACGTAGATCTTGTTTTCCTTACGCGAGATTATTCACGTTTATTTATATCGGATGCTCCGCTATAGTTTCAGCCACGTCCGGTGGCCTTCTTCATGGAGACAAAACTGAGTAAAACACGCGCGCGGTCTCACCTTGTTTCATGACAAGCAAGATCTACTATATATTATATTAGCTGTAGATATCAATGATTAAAGCTTGCATAATTTAAGAAAGCCATTTTTTAATGTAAAATGTAACAAAAAACGTCTATGACATCGCTACTTTGATGCTCATTACTTTGAAACTTGGTTATTCTCAACAGCCCTGTAATTTTGCTAGTTGCAGTACCCTTCAAACCGGAACACAGTAATGTTTACACGCAACTGCTTGCCGGCAAAATACCTAGACGATTTTCTGCTAAAAATATCTACCACCAAGTGAAAAATCTATTACCCTTTTCACTTTGAACTGTAACTGAAATAAATAAAAAGGAAGGAAAACATTCATTCATAATTCAAAGTGGCATGCTCATAAAGTTATTTTCAAATGCAGTACAAAGTGTATATTCAAAATATTCGCAGCTACAAATCATATGCCGCCTTTTTGAAGCTGTAAAGGCATTCTTAAACAACGAGTGGAAAAAATCAGGGCATCCCTTTCCGTGGCCGAACTTACAAGCGCGGGCGATTATATAAAGAAACATGACATTTAATCCTAAGTTCGTTCAAAAAACGCGTTGTAATTTGTTACTATGGAAACTGACGTGGTTTTGACACATTTTTGTTTTATTTATGTGGGATTATTCAGGTTTAATTTTTTTTCACGTTTACAAAATTTCTCCCTCATCCGGAGACCTTGTCTTCTTTGAGCTCGTAAGAGTGGTCTCGGATCTAAAGACGTTGCGGTGAGCTCTGTGTGCTGGAATGTTTCTGTCACCGTAGACGACGACTCTGGTGAGGAAGGATACAAGAGCGTGCCGGCGCATCTCGGTATATAATTTTTTCTATGTTTAAATGAAGTCGGTTACTTCTAGGCAATCCTGCTCCATCGTAAACCGCATCCTCGCTTAACATCAGGCGAGAGAGCGGTCAAACGAAAGCTTACTTATAGTTAATAAAAATGTAATTTAGTCAATTTCGTAGAAATTTATTTAAACTTGAAAACTTTTAAGAATATAGGTGAGTACTTCCATGCCAAATACTTAGTAGAATTTATTTTTAATTATTTAGATCATTTTCCCAGATAAAAGCTTGTGTTAAAATAAAAATAAATACTTTTTGGTAGACAATTTTTATTTATGGCTGACAGGCTAGGTGTTTGACCACAACTCACCTGATGTTAAGTGACGGTATGGTCGAAGATGGTAAAGCACACCTAGCCTGGAATGGAACTGGCTATCAAGTGAGGCTGCCGGAACACACCGATAGATGCTTGGCGGCAGATTTTTCAACATGATGTAGCTTGGGTGGTAGCTAGCCAGCCGAGTACTAGAAAGTACTCGGCCACCACGCAAAGTATTAGTATTAAGAATATAAGTAGTATTTGCGAATTTGCTCCTCAAGACGAATCAATCGAGCCCAAACTACAAGTTAAACAAAGGGTTTATCTTGTTTAATGCAGAGGTTTCTATGGTCATTTTCCGTCTCCATCATCAGACCAACTCCATGGTACCATATAATTGTATTATAATCAAAGGTACATAAGTACACCTTTGAGTTCAATCGGACATCGGGAAGTGAGTCAAATTTAACTTGCAAGATTCCACCCGGACAAACATACCTTTAAATAAAAACTTGTAAAAAGTATGTACTGCCGTGTGGTGTTCTGTAGCTCAGTCAGATTTAATTGAATTAAAATAATACTACCGTTCACAATGAAATATAAAAATGTACTGTAAATATTAAAATAGCAGTATTAAACGCTCCGACTTTTCACCTTGGCCCACACTATAAGAAAGAAAGCGCGTGAAATACGTCAGTGAATCACAGCCGGTGGCAGTGGGAGTGCTGAGAGAGGAATGCGTTAATAAGTCCCTCAGGTATGCGAGGAGTGCGAGGACTTACTGGTATGCGGTGAATATGAGCTGAGTTTTCTGGTTTGCGATTTTTTTCGGTACGATTCTTGTAGTTGTTTTCAATGTTAGTTTTTACCAGACACAACGTACAAGATTTTTTTCTCTGAATAGCATCGTGCTTGATCACACTCTGATGTTAAGTAACAGTGTGGTCTAAGAGTATGCTTATGTATAAGTAAACTATTTACTCTAGATTCGAATACGTATATTGTACTATTATTCCTTCGCGAGTCGCACCTATACTAGATTAGCACAGGACCGAAACAAATGGCATAACATATACCCAGACGCCTGTAGAGAGGCATATATACAGCATTGGGATTGTCCGATCGGGATAAAGAAGGCTATGTATGATGATGATGATTGTACTTTTGGGGAACACAGAATCCTGCAAAGAGTTCTACAAACTCGCAGTGCAAATAAAAAACATGGAAACGAAACGCTTTGTGCATACATATCCACTATATACGGATGATGTCCGGTAGTAAAAAGAGGCTCAGTTGGATTTTAACTGTGCAGTATTTCCTGGACACATTTTGTTGGGTGTGATTTAACCCAACAAAATACCACTAGAATCATATTTTATGACGTACCTACTTAACTGGCGTCCAAACATGGCATGCTTTTGAATGGCAATCGATCAATAATTTATCATTTTTATTACAAAGACTAAATTAATCGACAAAGTGACAAAAAAATATTTAATTTTTTCTTTATGTTAGAGTTTTTTTTTAATATATATAAATCTGCACTCATGTTTTCAGGAAACACTAGCAAATCAGGTGATGAACAAAACTTTTGACTGCCCTGGTAACTTATACGATTATAGCTTTGCTTCTTGAGCTCTAAGGCGTGGATTCGATTTCCAATCAGGACTAACATTTAAAATTTTACTCGAGTATTAAAATTAAATTGAAAATCTGTTGCTAAGCATTTAACGGTATATTTCGACAGCTTCTCTTAAGGAACAGTTCCATTCCAGGCCAGATGTGTTCATTGTCTTCGATCAAACCTTCACCCAACATCAGATGAGCTATGGTAAAACACATAACCTGACAAACTAAAAAAAAAAATAGGCATTGGAATAACTATGTTTATTTTTTACACAATTTTGTTATTTATGTTTAGCATGTCGTTCACGTGAACCTATAAGTTTTGCCCCTACTAAAATCTTTCAAAGCGGATAAAAAAGTTATCACAAAAAATGTAAATAGCTCTATGTTTGGCTACCAACTTTCCTGATTGAAAGAAACTGAGTGTTCGAGGATGAAGCATGTTGATCTAGAAAATATCTATTCACTCTACCCGAAGCTGAGCCTTGGGGTACGAATACTGGAAGCGTTCTTCTACTGGATTCTCGATTTCGACTTAAAATGCAGTCTTTTATAAAATACTAGCGACGCACCCTGGCTTTGCACAAGCATAATATAAACTTTTCAAGAGAAATTTACTATATGGCAGTGAAAACCGTATCAAAATCCGTTGCGGGGTTCGGAAGAAGTTAGCGAAGAAACAGATAGATGCGGAGAGCGACTTTCTTTTATACCATTTAGGTTTTTTTATATTTTGACACATAAGTTTATACGTCTCTAAAAACCGTCTTTTCCCGCATTCCTTATACACGGCTATTATAATCGAGTTCTCTTTCTCCCAGGCTCGAAATCTGAAAAAGAAACCTTTCTCATCAGATTTCGTCCAATAAATATCAAATTCACCCCAAGCAGGCCACATAAATCTGTTACGAATTCATAAAAGAAAGTTACACAAGGAAAAAATAATACTTATTTGCGTAAAGAGAAATCAGTAGGTCGTAAGGTTCTTTTTGCAAATTGAAAGTGATCATCCAATTTGTTTGGAGATCTGATGGATACGAGATAGCAACGCTTCGAAATTAATCCGAAGTCACTTGGCAACAAGATAAAGATTTGAATGTGGGCACAGTTTTTTTTTTGGTGGCAGAAAGTAAACTAGCACATTGCATTTACTTTTTAAAGTGACAATCTCTTTAGCCGCTTTGAGTAATTTATTGGTAGGGGCAAAACTTATGGGTTTGCGTCACCAACATGTTATTATAACGTATTTTAAGCTTTCACTTATGTTGGCAGTCCTCATAACTGTTTTTTTTTTTTTTGGTACAATAACTATTATCAAACATATATTGAGAATTGAAGTCAGTCCTAAAACAAACATTTGTGTTTGTTACATTAATGTTTGTCGTGGGTGGAAATCGAACCCACTACCTACAGCTCACGCTTTGCTTTGTGCCACTATTTGCTACAACCGACTCAGCTACAGGACATTCGAGTCTTCCTACTGAATTTTCTGTACTTTGTGGATAGGATTATCCACGTCAGCGCGGATAAGTCTGCAGATTTGTACGTCTCTCTTACAGCTGGCTCTTAAACTATAAATAATATATAATTTCGACCTCAGCCAAGTTTTCGTTAAATAAGTAATGAGGGTAGTAAGTAGGTAAGTAGGGTAAGAAGGCATTATTGTGTTGACCTCAGAGAAAACACTTCTTAAAAATTCTCACGGAATTTCTTCGTCAGTCTTGTAAACATGTTTGTGAACAAGATCAAACCTGATGGGTTTTAATGATCAGGAATTCAAATAAAAGATTATTTTTAAAGAATTTTGTTTAGAGTTTCTTTATTAAAAAGACGAAGGTACTTACAAAGGTTTTCGGATCACACAATAATCATTACTTTGTATAAATGTATTCTTGTTTTCACATTTAACTCGACAACTTAAAAGCTCTAAAAAGCAACACCGCTTTATAATTGATATTCCAAAAAATCGAACTTAGTGGTTCGAATCCACCTTCATGGTAAGATCTGCTAAAAAATGGAATTTTCTGCCCAAGCGGAAGTTCCTGATAGGTACAATCTAGGTGCCTTCAAGTCGCTAGTGATCTGTTCCTTCTAGGCAAGCGAGTTCTATCGTTCACTGCATTTTCACTTAACATCAGGCGAGTGGTCAAACTCAAACCTATCCTACTAATAATATACATATGAAAGTTTCTATGTTTGGATGTTTCTATGTTACTCAATTATGCAAAAAACTGCAAAACGGATTTGGATTAAATTTGGCATACATATAGTTTGTTACCTAAATTAACATATATGATAATTTATATCAGAAAAATGTTAGGTTTTTGTGGGATTATCAAAAACCGGCCAAGTGCGAGTCGATCTCTTGTACGAAGGGTTCCGTACCATTATCTATGAAAAAGGCAAAAAAAAATCGCGTTTGTTGTATGGGAGCCTCCCTTAAATATTTATTTTATTTTGTTTTTAGTATTTGTTGGTATAGCGGCAACAAAAATACATAATTTGTGAAAATTTCAACTGTCTAGCTATCGCGGTTCTTGAGATACAGCCTGGTGACAGACAGACGGACAGACAGACAGACAGCGAAGTCTTATTAATAGGGTCCCGTTTTTACCCTTTGGGTACGAAACCCTAAAACGAACTACTGGACGTATCCACTTCAAAATCTTACAGATACGTCATATGGAACATTATTCCGGGATAAAAGGTATCTTTTATCTTAATCGTGTAACAATAGAGCAAGTTTTATGACTATTGCTTATTGTTACTTACAAATGTTTTATTTCTCTCTGAACCTAATTCTAAAGTTAAAGTGGACGAAGTCGCGGGCATAAGCTAGTTTATAATAAAAAAGTCATCTCTGTATGGCAAACGATACTAAAAACTTAAAGCAAGATGAAACATGAAAGAGAGAAAAAAGCCTTTTCAATCTCCTCCTGAATCATTTTGTAGGTATCTCAAAAGGTACCGATATTTAATAAAAACCAATTTCGGCATTTACATTTTTCTCAGCAATCTGCATAGATTTCCGAACGCTGTGATTTATGAAAGGGGTGGATTAACGACAGATCTATACGACAGTAAAATATGGAGCTGCCTCGGGAAAATGGCGAAAAATGGTGAAAAACGGCGAGGCTCTACGCTAGACGGATTGTATTGACGTGGTTGGGAAACTTGTGTGTGGCAGGTAGGCCGTATTGCAGTAATATTGCTGTCATTTTCAACGGAACTTATCTGTTTAATAATAGAGAGGCAAATAGAAGAACTACTGTAATATAATTTGTAGCGATGATAGCCCAATGGTTAGCGCGAACGGTCCACAAGTCGAAGGTTGATACCCTAGCAATGACCCTGAGCTGCCGGTAAAGGAAAACATCACACGAAATCCTAGTGCAGTGGTATCGCAAGCAGCTAGAACCCTTCAAACTGGAACACAGTAATGTTTACACACTACTGCTTGGAGGCAGAGTATCCAGTACTAAAGTTTTAAATCAGTATGTAATGGCGTATGGTTAAGATTTAAACTAGTGAATTCCTGACATGGATACCTTCATTGATAACACAATTTTGTTTGATAAATATTCCTTTGTTTCAGTTATTCAATAAATGTTTATGAATCTAAAAGTTTTCCTTCAGCCTTTGAAGTTAGCGGAACTTAGAAAAAATATGCATTTCGTGGGATTGTTTGCGTTTGACCACACTCTACCTGATTTTAAGCCGTGATAAAGTTTCACTAGTTAAAGGCTACAATTATAACAAAAATGAAAAGTCCAAATCTTTTTGCTGTTCATAAAAGTTGCTTTACAACTTTTATGAACAGTCTCAAAAACTATTCCTTAGTTTTTAGAGTTTTTACATAGTTTTTACTTTTTTGTTTTAAGCTTCGACTTTTAACACAAACTGGTTTTGTTTCCGATTTACAGAAACAAAAGACTATTCATGCCGTATCTACCAATTCGCTGCCCATTCGATACGTATGCCACAAATAGAACGCGATCCGAGTAAAATCGAGAACAATGAATACAACGATGCCAACTCAACTCTAGTTTAAAAATATACCGACATTGACTGACGGCTTGCTAAAGAAAGTCCGAATTTATTTACCCATTTTAGATACACTGCCAAGTATAATAATTGTATTTTTGCTAGATATAAGAAAAGTAACATGATTTGTTTGAATTAGTTTGGCTATTCGAATTATTAACTGAAGGAAGTAACTAAAACAATAATAATAATTATTTATAAACAAGAAAGAACAATACAGCGATGTCTTGGATTATGTGTTGTTGCTAAAAATTCAAGGTACAATGTTGCTGGAATCGTTATCTTTACCAAGAGAACCTCTTGCCTCATTACAATAACAGAAACATAACTTGTAAAATTAAGCAATAAAATTATTCATACTCTACAATCATTCCTTCCGTCGAATTATTCATAGAAATAGTAAAGTAGAATATTTTAAAAAATATAGAATATTTTATTGGCATACCAAAATTTCACTATTAAAACGACTTAGTGATATTGTAACATGACTTTCATAGTAGCTTTTAGTATATTTTTATTTATTTATTAATTCTATATAAGTCGGATAAATTAACGGATTAAAAGTTAAGTTAAAGTTAGTAATAGTTAAAAAAAAAAAAAATGTTTACAATTCTGGTAAACGCTTTATCAAAACCAGTTGAAGTTTTAAGGTTGTAGATGAGAATAGGTCACAAATAATACATACTATAATTACGTGTTTTTTTTTTAAATTACCAATATTCTTGCGTTTGACGGCCAACCCGCTTGATGTTAAACGAAGATGCTGTCTATGGTGGAGCTGGCTGAGCTGGACACTGGCCTAGAAGAAACTGATTTATTCGCAATTTGAAGGCACCTAGATTGTATAACAACAACTGACAATAACTGACAACTTACTACAGTAACTTACTATTGGTAAATAGTCAGTGATCTATAGAATGTCCCAGCGTCACTTCTTCAACAATTAATGTACATTCGATTAGCACTATTTTATATTCGAACAATATTAATCTTGCGTTTTCGAATTTACTTTTCGTTTGATACGCAAATCATTCATCTCTGGCTCCATCGGCCCTCATTTCAGTCTATAACAATGTATAATAATTTTAGTCCATCTGTCTTTCAATGGCGAATTAGGCTGCCTTATAGACGTAATGATTAATAACATCTTGGTTTCTCGTCATACAATATGGATGTTGGCTGTGCAACAACCAACCGCTGTCGAGCTGATTTGTGATGTTTAGACAATATTCTGCAAATCTTGATGACAGTTGGATTAAATTGGGTGATGTGCTCTGAGAGAGATTTTCCATTGCGCTGATTCAAACTTGTTGTTAGTAAGTTGTGATCATTGAAATGCCTTGACATTTTGGGTTTTAATTTTTTTTAATGCATATTTCTTATTCGTTTTTAATAAATATTATAAATACCTACATAGTGTATTTATATATTTCGTCCACTTGAGACGACAGTGTGACATCTCTAAAACCACTATTTACAGAAAATGGCTTTTAAACTTATAAATGAGCATAACTCTTAAATTGTTGTTAATATAGCTTTATTATGTACGAAGTGATTAGATTATTACTAATATTGAAATGAAATAACAAAAAGAAAATACACATTTGGAAGTAAATTTACTTCAGTATAGAGTTTGAAAAAAAAAAGGAAACTTATCACGTTGTTTCAAATAAAAAGGAAGTTATACAAGGTGGTAAGTTTAGTTGTAACGTTGAAGATGATCTAAAAATTGACAATAAATACGTGGTAATGTCAGGTTTATTATGAAAGCCGAAAGCACTTCACACCTCGAAGCTTAGGTGACAATTGAACTGTCACTGTGTCGAAGCCAACTAGATCACCAAACAAGATAGCGCTATATCGTGATGTCAAGTTTTTTCTCTCTTTTATTTGTTGTAGAAAAAATATCCCGTTTTTTGAGATAATAGAACACGAGATCTTCGAGAGATTCAGAATATCAGTAAAAAGAAAAATCGTATAACTCGAGATGTCTCACTGTCGTTGCAAGTGAACGATATACTTGACCTGTAAGTTTTATAATATTATAAATAAATAACTTAACATAAACATACTCTCTGGTCTAACTATCTACTAGTCTACTCTCGGCTGTGTGGTTCAAGCACCTTACGGTGTCAGATCACTAGCAGCCTCGCTTGAGAGCCAGGTCCATTCCAGGCTAAATATATTTACCATCTCCACACAGTTACTCAAGTAACTCAAGTCAAGTAAGCTGTGGTGAAACACTTAGCAAATCAACATTTAAAATAAACTAAAACTGTTAAAATGCCTTTTTTATATTTTTTGTAGCGGTGACGGCTTAGTGGTAAGCGCGGTCAGTTCGCACGCCGAAGGGCGTGAGTTCAAACGCCAACAATGAACTTGAGTTGCTGGTGAAGGAAATATAATATGACGCCAAGCACTAACGGCGTGTTCCGACAGTATGACTTGGGAGCCAATTCCATTCCAGGCTAGGTGTGATTTTCCTTCGCCGATGACACCATCACTTAACATCAGATGAGCTGTGGTCAAACACTTAGCTTGTCAACTATAAAAAAAATATCTTTTCTTTTTATGTATGATCTATATCTTATTCACAAACCGCACCGTCACTTAACATTAAGTGAGCTGTGGTTAAACGCCGGGCCTGTCAACTACAAAAAAAAAACAAAAACTGATAGAACTTCTTTTTCGAAAGCAAACCAAAACTGCGTTTTTATTTTCTTATTGTGTATGATAGGTATATACAATTTTCATGCTAGAGCCTCAAACATTTCGTTAAATAAAAGCCAATCTGTAGAGTGTGTACAACAATCGTCGCCAATAAAGTGGAAAAAAGAAGCGCCAACGGCCCACATCCATTGTTTGTGAAATCGCCCTTCACCATACTCAATACCATACGCAAGCGCCATTATTTTACACAAAAAATAAATAAAATCTCTGGAACCGCGGTATCGTGAAAAAGGTGATTTTTCAATAAATTGAATCCTTTTGTCTCGTGAAGTTTTTATTTCTACATTGGCGGCTTATTCCAGTTTTATTTCAGTGGAGGTTTTTAAGACCTGAAATAATATAGTACGAATATTTTATTTACATACCTTTTTTACTACAGGACAATTAGAAAAATGGCTCACTACCATACATAGTGGAATTTCCTTCAGTACGTACCGAACTTTGACTACGTTTCTCATCCGAACGGCCAAGGAATGGAACAAGCTGCCGGCTTCCTTGTTTCCTGAGAGATATAGACATTAAGACCACATATCTTGTTTACCTATTTTGCAAGAAATAAATGAATTATGAATTATGAATTATAATCTAGATCTTTACAAGGCCAGAGTGAATTGGTATCTTCTAGATTTGCGTGTTTTAACTTCTAGCATATCATTGCTTATCATCAGGCGGGTTGGTGATTAAACGCGAACAAATCCGTATATATTTTTTTTTTAATGTAAAAGTAATTTTACGAACGAGACACTCTCGATAACGCCTGTCCATGACCATTGCAGCGATACACAGAACTTTTAGTAACACAACAAAGTCAAATCGCTCAATAATTTGATATAGGTATGATATGGTTAGTCTCAACAGCTCTGTAATTTCGCTAGCTGCAGTACCGTTCAAACCGGAACACAGTAATGTTATTAACATTACTGCTTGACGGCAGAATGGTACTGGGTGGCACCTACCTAGACAACCTCCTGCTAAGGAAATTTACCACCAAGTAAAAATATTACGATACTTAACTCTGATTATGTTCATATTAACATAATATATAACTACAAACCAATAATACGATTTTCTTTATTCGCGTATCGAATGCCAATAAGTAGAATAAATAAATCACTTATTACGAGCTAGTTACCAACTCGATTCGGTCAAAGACGATTCAAAGGACATCCCGGATACTATAACCCATGCTTTTCCTTTGAAACGTCCCTATTTACGACATTTCGGGCCATAATATTACTTGTGAGAATAACATAAAAATCTGTAAGACTCAAGACTATCTCGTTTCATTATTCTTCTAGTCAACTTTGATTCTTGTAACTGAAGATATAAAGTTGATTGTTGTTGTTATGTTGTGTAAGAAAAAATGATTTATCCTATGTAAATGTCGGGGGTAAATGTAATAACTAACAGTAAACAGGCTTCTGTAAACTGATATTGAAGTAATATACTCGATAGGCAAATAGCTCTATATTCTGTTTGGCTGGGAGGCCACGGTATCGCAATGCTACCTTCTAGGAAACTTTGTGATTTTATTATTGGAACCACTCAATTGAAAGCTATCTCTGTTATACTAGATAAAAGTTAGATCGTTTTTCAGAAATTATACTTTCAAATATCTTCTTATTGAATTGGTTGTAGAGAGCAAATAACGCTAATATTATGAAGGCGAAAGTTGTATGTTTGTTACTTCTTCAATTTTGATGAAATTTGGTATGGACGTAGCTGGCACCCTGAATTAATACTACTACTTTTTTTTCCTAATAAACGTAGCGAGTAACACCGCAAGTGCAGCTAGTTTTGATTTAAAATAATTTCACTTGGTGGTAGATCTGCTTAGTTTAGGAGGTCGTCTAAGTACTACAGCAGTAATATATATTCTCTCGCCAAGCAGTAGTGTGTACAAACAGTTTGTATACAAAATACATTAAAGCCATGCTAAAAAAAACCGTTTTAAAACCGCTTCTTACCCAATAATGTTAGCCATAGCTAAACTAAGGAACCCAGATTTGACGGGTTATTTGTTATTAGGTGCCTAGTTCCGGTATATACCTATGTATATTCAAAGCGCATCATCAAATTAGTTCTAAAGTGTGTATTTGTGTTTGTGGTAAATATACAATTTACTTTTTTACGATGGAAACTGACGTAGTTTTGGTTTTTTATTTTATTTATGCAGGATTACTCAAAAATTATATCGGATAATCCGACTATAGTTTCGGCCACAACCTGTGACCTTCTTCATGGAGGCGAAGCTGAGAACAAGGCGCGCGCGGCCTCGTCTTGCTTCGCTTGTAGTCAAACAATTGACTTTATTTATTTTCTAATAAGTTACGCCTACGTTCAGAAGAGGCTGCCGATGATGATAAAGTTTATTCTCCTTTCTTTTCGCAAAACGTATAGAAAATTCAAAAAATGCTGGTAAGCGTGGAGGCTCGTCAGGTTAAAGCTTGAGTTAACCTTAACAAAACCATACAAAACACCTATTCATAGATTTTTTTTGGCGCTTAAGTGCTCACGTCATCTACGGCCAACAAAAGAAAATCTATCTTTATCAGGAGCCTTCGTCTCATCGGTATTTTTGTAGGCTTTATAGGTTGAGACGTATTAAATATCCTTCAATATATGCTATACGTCTTCCATATCTTTTGGCTGGCACCCGATGCCGAGCGGTTGTATGATAAATAATATAATGATTGGCTTAGTTACTTTTTATATTTATTACAAGTTTTTTTTTCGCTCCATGATAGTTGAGTTGGGAAGATACACAAGACGAAAGAAGACCAAGCTCGTATCAATGCATTTGTCAATATATTTTATGTAAAGGTAAAGACGAACGAGATCTTCTCCTGGTGGTAAGAGATATATCCATAGCCATTGAATCTATATCCAGAACTTTAGGTAACAAAATAAAGTCCAGAGCATCGCTGCTTTGGCGCTCATTACTTTGAGGCTTTCGATGGTTAGTCTCAACTGCCTTGTAATTTCGCTAGCTGCATTACCCTTGTGCCGTGGTGGTGCCGGCGTAAGAATTGTACCCCACCCTCTCTACCCGTGGTTGCCGTAAGAGTCGGTTAAGGGATGTAATCCGGAAGATGGGCAGCAGCGTCTTCCGTCTCCTGCTAAGAAATACTACCACCAAGTTAAATCAAAAGCCTATTTTAAAAAACACAATTAAATAATTATTAATGATGATTTATGGTGGAATAAAAACAAAAAAATATAAGTTGAGACAAAAATAAAATCAATTTTGTTAAATTGATAACATATGTGTATAGTTATTACAAAAAAAACTGACTTTATTCCACTAAGCCCAAACACAGCTACGTTACATTGTTTTATTACGGAGTTCTAGTACCCACCTTCTGTCATCATCAGCTGATGATGAAACCGGAAGGAAGGTAGTTCATTGAGACTATTCTAGTGATTGTAAAAACCACTAAACAGTCACAGTTGTAAAAAATGCAATTTTGTGTACTTGGATGAAATATTTTTTTAGTTCTTTCGGTTAAAAATCAACCCACTGAACCGATTTTGAAGAATTTTTTATTTCAAAAAGAAAGTAAATACTTTCAAACAAAAAAAAATAATTAAGAACCTCGACCTTTTGGAAGTCATTTTAATATCACTATTTATCTTGTTTTATTTTTTATACGAAAAAGTGACAAACAAGCGACGCGCCATCTTATGGTAAGTGGTCACCGCCACCTATATATGAACACCTGCAATACCTATACAGTCCGGTGACGCTGTAGAGGCCACTGGCCAACAGCAAAAGTCAATCATTAAAATAAAAAAAAACCGGAGTATTGTCAGTCCATTGCCTATCGTCCATTACCCGTCCATTTGAAGGGCTTTAAAGATTCTAGTTTTGCACCTTTAGGTATACTACTACTAGCTGTGCCCCGCGATATTACCCGCTGTTCCCAGGTGAACACTAAATTTTTTCAGGATAAAAAGTAGCCTATTTGTTAATCCAAAGTGTCAGCTACCTCCGTACCACAAATCATCATAATTGGTCCAGTAAAGTTGAAGAAGTAAAAAACATACAAATACACTTACAAACTTTGCCTGTATAATATTAGTTGATTGCGGATGTACAACAAAGAGGTACTATACAAAATTCTTGAGCTGTCCGAATATGCACATGTTGTGCTTGTCTACTTTGAGACATACATATAAGAACTTAAACCTGTAATCCATGCTGCCACGCTAGACTGACCACGAAGTTAACTAAACAAAAGCTATACAGTTTGGTTTAGCTTGTATAGTCATTTAGTTAAAGTTATAATAACTTGAGCTTGTAAATTATGACTTACAGAGAGTCGTATAGTCGGAGAGAGGTAATGTGGTCTGAAAAAGATTCTTTGATTGAGAAAACAGAAATTTTAGTACATCGTATTTTTTTGTTTAGCTGAAATTAATAAAGCTTAAATTTCGCATATTCAACACCTGAAAAAACCTATATTAGATCTGGCATAACAAATTGAAAATTATTCGATATACATATATGATAAACCAAACTATTACATTACATTTTTTTTTTGTTGGTACATATTTACAATATCTATCAAATATAACAAAGGCATACATATCAATAAAAAATCTCCATTACGGGTAACGCATGCCTCCAAAAGGTGACGTGGATATATTTGTAATATTGCAATATTTGGGTTTTAGTAATTGATTTAAAATGTGTCAAAACCACATCAGTTTTTGATACCTTAGTTTGACTACTCTGTTAACTTATTTGGTAGAATATTTGCTTCAAAAGCGTGGGTTCCATTCCCACAAGGACAATCATTTATGTAACGATAAATGTTTATTATATGTCTGGATTTCCTGTATGTATTTACAAAAAAAAAAGTAAATAAGTTTTCTATCAGTTATCTGGTTTTTACAGTGCAAACTTTGCGTGGTATAGGGCTAGAAGGCACTGTGTGAAATGTTCTACGGTATTTCCTTATTTTCTATAGCCGCAACATAGAAAAGGAGTTTTGGCGGGAACGCGGAAAGAGTCGTGTCGCCCCATTGTATTTTTTCCAAAACTAGTGTTTATTCGAGTATTTATGTATAAAAATTGTGGTATTTTATTCACACAAAAAACAAAAGTGGCCACTACTTGTTTAAAGGGTGGCTAGATTTGATTGGAACGGACTGGACTTGACTAAGACTGGACTTTGACTGTAAAGATAAAGAAGCTAAAACTGAGGACTGCACACAAAGTACAGAAACATTGAAACTGGCAGAATGCACAGAGTGCGATTCCAAGAAGAAAGAGAGAAAAAAAAAACAGAAAAAAACATCCCAACGAAAAAGGAACATCTTATTTAGTAGAACTGGCGCCTCTTACAGTTTATAGTGAGATGTTGACACGGTGAGAGCTTTTTATATTAGCAAAGTTTTATCTTATATAATTTTCAGTCTTGTTTTTGTTTTTTTTTTTATTACCAACTGTATTTTTAGGTTGATTTTCCGTCATAATCTTGTTAAATGTAGTATTTTCGTAGAAATATGTTTATCTTACTTTTACTTAGACTTTTTTTGGTAGGTAGGCGTTTCTAAAACTACTAAGTATAATTTACTACGAAAATTTTGACATGCCAAATTGATCACGTTAAATTGCATCGATTTCAATTAATCAAAACTAAATAGCGTGCGCGCGTGGTCTCGTCTCGTTTCTTGTGTGTGGCCGAAACTATAGTCGGAGTAATATAATATAACAATAACAACAAAAAAAAATGTTTAGGTAGATGATATCGACGGTGTTTCTTTTTATGTAGTTTCGATTTGCTTTTGACCAATCCACATCGTGAGTAGTGATATGGTGTGAGTCAGGGTTGATATTTTTCCTACCATGACCCACATACCAAAAAACTCAACATATACCATACACACATAGCCAAAATGAGAACTAATTTTTAAGTGATGCTTACGAAATACACTGTTAAGTGTTTAGCGACAAAATTTCAACGCGAGTTTTGTACCGTCTAACATCAAAATGATCAAACACTGAAAATCTGCTAAAAAATACTATAGAATAGAATAGTAATGATTGTTTAAGTTCAGGAGAACACAAACACAACACTTAACGCGACAGCGTTTACGTAACGCCGTGTAATTGGCTCATGTCGAATGGTATTCTTTATGCCAATGTCAAATTCAAATGTTATGTTGAACATTATATCACATTTCGAGACTCCCGCTTATAAATCAACAATTTATAAATGAAACACCACTATTTTCATACGAAAACACACAAGATTGAATAAAAAAATAGTATCTCTCTTTTATGTGAGATCATAAAGGTGGCTGCAGTGCCAGATTTACATATATTCAAGGTATATAGGCTATTAAGTTTTTCTACACTTGACTCTACAATTATCAGTTCCTAGATTATTGGTATTGATAGGGCTGTTTGACTATAGACTATAGAAGTTTGCTGCACTATTAAATGTACAATGAAATGGAAGAGCGAAAAGTCAGTCATAGTCAAGATGTGTTGCAGACTTCTCTCTCTCTCTCTCTCTCTCTCTCTCTCTCTCTCTCTCATCAGAAAACTGTCATACATAAATCTTTTTGATTTCAATGAGGTAGCAAAAAGTAAAAATTCAGTTCCCAAATTTGCCACCCTAGGGTCAACCTTACTCAGCCAACTGTTAAAACCACTACTGTGGTTCTTTTTTTGAAATTGTGTTAGACTGTAAACATGTCAATTCACGCTCGGAAATGCGAGTGTGGCGCCACCCGCCGCTAGTTAGCGAGACGCAACCTCGCAAAGGGCAGTTCTTCCACGTGTCTAACCACCGCCGCATCGACACCGCACGACGCTTCTAAAATTAACAAAATTAACGTCAATCAGTTCGCGAGACCTTCCAAAAAGGGACCTAACCCTACTCGCGAGTGGGAATACGGATCACGGAAACTGTGCCTATAGTTTGTGAGGAATTGTGGACCTGCGCACGCTGCGCTGGCCGCGCCGCCCACTCCGACCTCTGGACGCTGGATTGGTATGTACAGCCTACATAGTTTCTTACAAAGAACACGAACCAGTTTCTCTCCCTCTTTTCCCCGCACCCGCAAAAATATTATTTAATACCGAGAATATCCAGGAGCCACCGCACCGCCCGTGGTGAGAAAAAATTTAGCCCTTTTTCATCACCAACTGTCTTGTTGATGACTGTTTGTTTTCTTTATAGTAACAAATGTAATATTGTTGTGTAACCGCGTGGAATTGCTGATTTTCCATACAACGCTAATTGCAGTAAAATTATTCCTCCCAGCACCAAGGCGTTTTAACTTAATTAAACTAGCTTTTGATCAAAGCTGTGTCAAGTCAACTAATATTGTGCCAGTGTCGGCTCCCTGAGGTACACTGAGGTATAGGGCACTGAAGCCGCAACGCAAATGTTTGTAGGATCTCGCGAAGCCTGCTGAGGCCAATCAAAATCTGAGGTCGGTAATGATCGGATCGAGTTGTTTACGTTTCTGGTTGTTGGATCTAGGATGGTAAATATTGCGCATGACGCTGAAGCTGGTTTACGTAACGAGAGCATTTGAGTAGGTGGTTAAACAACCGATAAGGCTTTGCAGTGAAATTACGGAGCAAAATGAAGTTCTACATCTTCTTATACCTGACTCCCTTCTTCGTTGACTCTGTTAGCTCATTTAAAAGAATATCTGCTTTAAGATCTGTAAGGCGTGGGTTCGATTCTTACCAGAACATACATTTATGTGACGATAAATGTTTGTTTTGTGTCTGGGTGTACTGTATGTATTTACAAAGAAAAAAAGTCAGTATTCTATCAGTTAGCTTTAGTACAAGCTCTGCTTAGTTTGGGGCTAGATGTCCCTGTGTGAAATTTCCGATAATTATCTTTATTTATCTTATCTATCTATTTTTATAATATATTAAGGTGACGATACAAAATTGAGGCTACAAATAATAAAGTTATATGACAAAAAATGGTCGAATCTTGCAAGGAATGCTCAGGATAGTCGAGGTCACAGGTCAAAACCTTCTAGAGGTTAGTTGTAGGAGAAACAATAAATATTGGGGAACAATATGTTGAAGTCACTTTACATAAACTTAGTATATTATGAGCAACTGTGTTAGTGGTTATTCAAACTGTTTAAATAGTTAACTTAATTGAAGATTGAATTGAGTTACATTTTGACATTGAAGATATTTTCAATTGCTTTATTTAAATTAATTGGATATCTTAGCTTTAACCTAGATTTAAGCTACTTTATTAGATTAAGCTTTATTATTCTAAACAGATACAATATATTGATATTTTATTTTTATTGTTAATTTTTGTCTTTTACATAAATTGTAATATGACTTGTAAATTTGGTGTTATTACCAGATATTTTACCGTAAAGTAGTAGTGTTCAAGCGTTACAGTGTTCCAGTTTGAAGGGCATTACAATGAAATTATAAATCTATCGAATCTAACCATTAAATGTCTTAAAGTAATGAGTGCCAAAACAGCGATGGCATGGATGTTGTTTTGTTACTCAAAGGTCTAGGTGGGGTGCAATGCAATTTAGATGCAATGGCTAAATAAAGAAATTTATACTTGCTTAATTTTACATTTTGCTGTCCGAATGGGTGTTCTCTAATATATATAATCTTCCTTCAAAAAGCCTTAAAGTCACGAGTGAATTCTGCTTCTTCTAAGCGAGCGTGCTCCACCGTGGACCACATCTTCTCTAAACATGAGGCGAAATGGCGGTCAAACGCAAGCCTATTCTTAGTTAAAAAAAGAACTCAAATTATTCTTAAAGCAAGCACAACTTTTTCAAAGTTTTCTACGAATTGCCAGCTTATTTAGGACCATCCTAGAACCATTGTAGAGTTAGGGATATCTTTCTATTACATTATAATAAAGTACCAATATTTTTCAACGTCAGCAATACCCAACCGGAACTGTATAAATCAAATTCTCAGCGGGTCGATATACCATTCGCATATATACCGCAACCACGCTTTATCCATTTCTACCTTTGTAATACTTTCTTACTTTCCTTACCCAAGTTTTTTTACGCTACATTACATTCTTATAAAGCGGCCAAAAATAGCACAGTCCTATTGTGTCCAAGCTTTGCCTTAAGCGGCTAACATTAAGATAAAACTGGGCAAGTGAGCGCTGCATCTTCGTTTGCGTGGTTCCGGCCTGGCTCTTTCTTTTTTTACAGAAAATTCGTACCTATTGTTGAGAACATTATAGCTGAGATTTGATGTTTTACTTGCACAAATACAGTGACGTCTGTTTTCCGGAGTGTCCTGTTTTACCTCTTTTATCTCTCTCTTTTTTGTAGCGATGATGGCTCAGTGGTTAGCGCGGTAGGTTGGCATACTGAAGGGCGTGGGTTCAAACCTTAACAATGAGCTTGAGCTGCCGGTGAAGGAAATCATCGTGAGGAAACCATAGCGTGGTGGTAGGTTACTTTCTAGTACTCGGCTGGCTAGCTACCACCCTCAAGTTGAATGTCTACCGCCAAGCATCTAACGGTGTATTCCGGCAGCCTCACTTGAGAGCCAGTTCCATTCCAGGCTAGGTGTGCTTTACCATCTTCGACCACACCGTCACTTAACATCAGGGGAGCTGTGGTCAAACACCTAGAATGTCGGCCATTAAAAAAAAATTGCTACATTTTCAGATCTAATCTGAATTTGTAGGTTAAATTTTAATTAATTTTTAAATTTTATTGTATTCGTAATTGGGTAGTTTAATTAACGAAAACAAAGTTTGGATAGTATCAAGTTATATGTTTTTTGGAAAGTATAAATTTATACTAACATAATAAAATATAATAAATACGGACGGCTAGGCACGGCCAAAGCGCCATTCATACATGGTGGACATTCCCCACGTACGGACTAAATGCTTCTATTCCACATTTTCATACGTACAGCGAGGATGTGGAACTCTCTGCCTGCGTCTGTATTTCCCGCGAAGTATCTTAAAATGTATAGTAAGCAGGTTCTTGGTAAGCGCGCTTTATCTGAGACAAATCAGCCAGGCTATGGTCGAACTAAAATTGATATTGATTTTAAAAAAATATCGTCACATAAATGTTTGTTCTGGTGAGAATTGAACCCACGCCCTACAGCTCTTGAAGCAGATATTCTACCTAATGAGCTAACATGAATACTCGAATATATGGATGCTATTAAAAATTAACCTTATTGTCCAAACACTTTTAAAATAACCTCCAAATAAAATTTAAACGTAAATATTGTACCAAAGTAGTAATCAAGTATCAGCTGAACTATTAAAAAAATAACACAATGTAAATCCAGCGTATTACGAGAAATTACGTAATATTATATCATGCTCATGTATAATTGTTTTAACCGGTAATGTAATTTGATAATACCTGTTACAGCAATCACTGAACCCTAAAAAATAATTGCCTTCAAATACGTGTCAAATTTGATGGTGATTTAACAAATTTGAATAAAAAAAGTATAATTAAGCGTTAGATATTCTTGCCCCGGTAATTTTTGCTTTCGCTGCTTCTCATTAAAGATTTCGCTTATTTCGCTTGTTGATTTACGCGCGTTTTATCCAGTTCGGCATTTTCATTAATATTATTCTTGGACCTTACATTTTCGTCGGACATTTTTTCCTAATTATTCAGAGATTAAAAAAGGTGTCGCACGCTTTTGTAGTCTTTAATCTGAAAAGAATATTTTTGAGCTTACGTTTGAATGGAATCTAAATTAGGGTCAGACTTTTAGATAAGAGTTTGCGGTTTGAAAAGATCGTGTTTTTTAGCGTTCAGTGTTAAATAAAAGACACAGTTAACCTGTATTTTTCAGTATTATTTTGGTTAATGTCTGTGAACAAAATCATTTCATAAGGTCGCCGTTTTTAATTAATGTTACAAAACAATATGCCCAAAATAAATAACTTATGTTTATACATAAAATTGTTTCAGCTTCTTTAGTATTTCAATTTAGTACATCATCATCACCATCACCATCATCATCACCATCATCATCATCATCATCAGCTCTTTGCTGTCCACTACTGTACGTAGGCCTCTCCTAATGCACTATTTACTCAGTACGTGTATCTATGTAATTAGTAGAAAATGATACCACTTCAAGGCATCATCATCTCAGCCGTAGGACGTTTACTGCTAGATATGTCCATAGGATAGGATGGCTGGGTCCTATGGGCCTCCCCCATTGACTTCCATAAAGACCGGTTGGAAGTTCCTGCGGTCTTTATTAGGATGTCCACCGTGTGGATGGACGTCCTACGCTGTTCTTGCCGATCCGCTTCATGTACTTACTAGTTATTGTAAATATTAAAACTTACTTAGCACTTAAGGAGCGGTACTTGCCCATGATTTCATTGATTTCCTTTTTTTCAAGCCTAATTTATTTATTTTAACACCTAAATTCAGGCCTTTAAAAATTGAACTTACTTGACAACAGTTTAAAAACTAGACAATAATTTATAAAACTTAACAATAATTTAAAAAACTTAACCAAAAATTTACTTAACTTCTAAAAATAAATTTGACATTAACCTAAAGCTACAACAAATTAAATAAAACGCTAATTAAGATAAAAACAAAAACCACAAGTATGTATATCATATAAGTATATCCTCTTCTCGCTGAAGTAACCACTTGCTGACACGTGTTTCGCCTCTACACGAGGCATCCTCAGGACGTGTTGATTTTTCGAGCGCTTGGCCAAACAAACCAAGGCACGGTTTTTAAGTAAAGTTTCAGTTTTTTTTTTTATTATTGTCAGGTTTTTTAAATTGTTGTCATGCAAGTTAAATTTAAATTCTCATAACTGTTGTAACTGAAACGACTGTTACGCAGAAATAAACTAAATATATACCTTAAACACTTAAAATGTACTTCCGCGAAGTAACGCCTGAATCAATCAATTATCTGAGGTCAGAAGAGCCAACAAACATTTACCTACAGCATAAAATCGTTTCCAAAATATTTAGCTGAAAAACGTTTGAAAAGTCTGCTTGCGGCTCATAAAGTTTGGGAAGAATTCGTGAGTTCATTCCGTAATGAAGTCGTGTTTAGAATGATGCGTAACGAGGTGATGGCTCACATACTTTCAACGAGGCATTACAATTATTTTAAAGCAATTTCCATGAAGAAAATTTCGTTGTTTTTTTTTACAATTATTCAAAACTGTATCGATGACAGCTCAGTGGCTAGTGCGGTCGGTTGGGGTTCAAACTCCAACAACGAGTTTGAGCTACCGTTGAAGGAAAACAACATAAAGAAACCATAGCATGGTGGTACTTTCTTGTACTCGGTTAGCTACCCTCAAGTTGAAAATCTGTCACCAAGCACATAACAATGTGTTCCGACGAGCTATTTCCATTCCAGGCTAGGTGAGTTTATCATGTTCGACCACACCGTCACTTAACATCAGATGAGCTGTGGCCAAGCACCTATCTTGTTAATCATAAAAAAAACTGTTCTTTGAAATGTTAATGTATAAGTAAGTGATTGTTGACGCTGGCATCTACTTCTGCCAAAAGCTAAGCAGCGTAGAAATACTGCTTTTCTGGCCACATTTCCCTCATCTGATTAACTCTATTAGATTAGGTTTATGTTTTTGAAAAATTGTGTATAGGTATTTTAGGTAAGAGCATTACCTTAAGTTTTTCATATAAATTCGACCGCCTGCTACAACAGTGTATAATATATTATACATTATCTCATGATCAAATAAAATAAGATCAAGTAAAATATAATGCTTGTACATGACCATTGCAGCGATACATAAAACTTTTGAACTAGCGATACATAGAAAGTAGTAAAACAAAGTCCAGGGCATCGCTGCTCTGGCGCTCATTACTTTGAGACTTTCTATGGTTATTCAACAGCCCTGTCATTTCGCTAGCTGCAGCACCCTTCACACCCGAACATATTAATGTTTACACACTACTGGTTAGCTGTAGAGTATCTGATACTTACAGAAGGTGGCAATATCACGTGTGTGTAAGGGTGGTAAAATGGGCACGTGAATGTAAAGATTGTGGTTTGAGTACGCTACCTTTATTTGCGCTCCAGTTTACGATTGAAGCTCTCAGTAGATGCTAGGTATAACCTTAGGTACAAATAGGTTTCTTATAGCGTCACGATGTAGGCGCCCACGTATTAAGCCCTACAGAGTTATGCGATAACCATATATTTGATCAATGAGTTTATGAACATGGAACGAATTAAATCCTCATTCTTGCATGAAATTAACTGCCAATAAATTATTGACATTATTTATTATAAGGACTTTTATTTGTAAGTGAATTTTCATGTCTGTTAAATCATATTAATTTTAATAAGATATTTTTATGGCTTATTTATTATTTGTTTGACATTTGGTAAAGCACACCTAGAAGAAGCACACCAAATGGAACTGGCTCTCAAGTGAGGGTGTCAGAACACACCGTTAGATGCTTGGCAGCAGATTTTCAAGTTGAGGGTGGTAGCTAGCCAGCCGAGTACTAGAAAGTACCCTACTACCATGCATTTATTATTTGGTTGGCATTTCTAATATTCATTTGTCAATATTGACATTTATATTATTCACTGGATATTATTGTTATTATTAGGCAGTGACATTTGTTTATTGTATTTATTTCACCTTTTTTAATTTTACTAATGAAATTGTAATTTTGACGCGCCTAGTGTAACATAATTATGTATTATATACTTATTTTTATTCAAAGTGAGGGCGATAAGTCCTGCACTGACGTCCCGCTTGGGGTGTTTCCCCCTACCAGCATCTACTCGAGCCAACCCAGCTCCTTGAAGTATCGGAAAAGAAGCTCTGGGCCGCTGGCATAGTAGCTCCAGAGAGTTGGGTAAAATTTTTACATTGATGACGAGAAGCATTCAAGACGACATGAATGATAGCGAAGTAGCTTCATGCAGCTTAGTAGCAATTCTAGTAGCTTCTGTGGCTTTGCAATGCAAAAACACACGCTCTACAGTTTCATTCTCTTGCAAGTATCCACGGCATAGCGGAATATCTGTAACTCCCAGATTAATTTCTATTCTACGCTATTCTAAAATAGGATCATATATAGTAGTCTCCTGGTCAGAGCTCGGTGTGCGGAAACTATTACGGTAACATTAATTCATAAAATAATTGCTAAATATTTTGTTTGTTTTTCTTAGAACTGAGCTGTATTTTTGAATAATTTGACGTATGTTTTAATAAAATAAAGTAAAACTTATCTTATCATAAAATGATTCGGAAATTGTGTTCGCTGTCGTTCGATAATTTAAAATTGAATTTGTTAGCATGTTACTAAATTATGTTATTTTTATACATTGCCGTAACATACTAATTGTAATTCGAATTAATATTCTGACGTGTTTTATTTTCTGTCTCGTTGGAAGTACATTTTTCAATCTCAATCTTACAGAAATTTTCTTAAGCATCTGAGCCCTTTAGCATTTCCCAAATTTGTCTCATTCATAGAGAAAATGCGGGGATTTGGGCAATTACGAACCCTTAAAAGTGCTCTAAGCCTTTTGACGGGAGACCTTTTAGTATTCTCTTCTCTACTTCCGTATTTAACGACTATTTATTATTACAATAAATTGCGTCGTGTATAGCAATCAACAGTGATGAAAGTATAGTTATTATATATAATGAAAGTATAGTTATTGTATAGGGCATTAGAAAAAAAAGTTTTAAACAAAAATTGTAGAGAATAAAGTGATCTTTAAAATTGAATAGATGTATTTTATTGATTAATCCAATATTTTAAGAGTTATTGACCGAAATATAAAAACCGGTTCATTAAATGGGCCATAAATCGTAAGGGGTAAGTTTTACAAAAAAGTTTACAGGAAACAAAAGATGCGAAATTTTATTCTCTACAATAATGGTCAAAATAACTTTTGCCCTAAAGTGCATAGTTTCCGAGATATCGGCGTAAAACTTTACTTCAAGATTGCGATCGAAGCTCCACCTGGATCTGTCAGCATTTTGTGTTTTTATGGTCAGTAAGTGACCCTTAACCTAAAAAAAAAATCAAATTGGATCGGAAATTTAGTGCGAGGTTGACCAAAAAAAACGGCTTTATTTACTGGCCTATTATTTTTTCTTTTTATAAACTTTTGGATCATTTGATAATGTACAGTGTTAGTGATCTAAATATAAAATAAAAAGGTATATTTTTTTTTATGAATATTAAACATAATTATTTTATTATATAATCTTGTTATCTAATTAAATAAACAACTTTAAATTACTTATTAGTATTATATGTAATATTAGGTATGGTATTTATTACGGCCCTGAGACTCGATGGAGTGACGATATACGTAGGACAGCTGGCGGTGGATGGAAGCTAAAAGCCGAAGATTGGGCTTAGTAGCGTGTCTTGGGAGTGGTATATGGACTTCGATAGGATAGATAGGGATGATGATGATGACTTATTATTTACAAATTTATAATAACAAAAACCTAATCTAAAAGTTCATCAGAAGAAGTAAATGTGGCCAGAATTCTAGCAGCATTGCCACGCTGATTACCAAAGCTGTGTTTGACCGAAGTACATAAAACAAAATAAGGCAAATAGGTACGACTAAATAGTTTTTATGTTAATTAACCAAAAACAGAAAAAAGTATAAGTATTACTAACAACATGGAGATATTTAAAAAAACTGTCTGGTACAAGAAAATCTAAAAGAGTTTTTAGATAACCTCATGCCAAAAGGTCGGGAGACATCTTGACGTCATCTTGTCTGAATTCATATCTAGTTGGTAAACAATGTTAGTGTGGCGCTTATTCACAATTTCTTAACCAAAGTTTTGTATTCTGCTTCGCGTCATTTGTTTGCGGATTGAATAAGTTTTCCTGCGGTTGTTATCTGATCAGTTTGTTTTGTTACCATTTTTTGATACATTTTATGTCTGTTTAGTGATATTTCAGGTCAATGAACTACCTATAGTACGCCTTGAACAATTTCAGTTGTTGATTTTATACAGCAACTCTCTTATGGGTCGTATTATTACTTAAATGTTTCAATGCAAGCAATTTGAAGTTATACATTTTGGGGATTAATGGAGTTGCACGACTTGGTTTTCTCTACTCCTTTTTACTACCGGACGGCCAGGCAAACTCGACCAAGGCGTCACCCGTACATGATGAACGTTCCCCATGTGCGCACTAAGCCCTTCGAATCCATATTATTTATTCGCACAGCGAGGATGTGGAACTCTTTGCCGGAGTCTGTGTTTCCCGAAAAGCGCTGTGAGTGTCTTCAAATCAAGAGTTAACATATTCCTTCTAGATAATTCTAGGTAAGCGTGTTCCATCCTAGACCAAAAATTTGCCGAAAAGCACCTAACGGTGTGTTCCGGTACCCTCAATTGAGAGCCGGTTCCATTTCAGGCTAGTTGTGTTTACCGTCTTCGATCATGCTGCTATTTAATATCAGGCGAGCTGTGGTCAAACATCTAGCCTATCAACCATAAAGATATCTTTTTTTAAAATACGAAATAGGTTTGCGTTTGACCACGCCCTGTCTAATGTTAAGCAGAATACAGCCTAAGATGATGCACGCTTACCTAGATAGAAGTTTCTAGTATATTTTATTGTAATGTGACAGCATGAACTTATGGCAAACAAAAATCATTGCAGTCTATATTTCGGGGTAAGTTGTTTCTCTGTTCATGTATATTCAGGTATAAGAAACTTAGCCCGGCATTTCATTGTACCAAATAAGGTAACCTGCTCTCTGTGACACTTTACATATTAAGCTAGCAACTTAAATGAAACTACGTGGTCTGTTTTATTTGAGAACGTGTCGCGAGGAAGTTGTTTAGTTCATTGTATGGAAATTTTAGCTCGTTGTGTTTAATTTATTGCTTTAAAATAATATTACTTAGATTTTGCATTGGCATTGCTCGATCAAGCAGCTTTACATTATTAAAATTATTGAATTATATTTTATGCAGCCGCCTTAAGAGCACATGAGAACAAAATAATTATTCTGCTTTTTCTCTGTAGTTAGTCATATGAAGTCATTTTTTTAGGCTTGTCTTAAAAAGTTATCTTTTAGCAAATAACATTCAAGACATTAATATTCATGATTATAATTACTTATACAATTAATTAATTTTACGATCTTTTTGTGCATCTATTTTAAATTTTATTATGGCATTGACTTCGTTTAGAAAATTCTTTTGATTTTGTTCAGATACTTTTGTTTCTACAATCTTTTCATGATTATTATAATTGACGACCATTTTAGACAATAATGTTTTTGTAGCGATGATAGCTCAGTAGTTAGCGCGGTCGGTTCGCATGCCGGAGGGCGTGGGTTCAAACCCCTACAATGAACTTGAGCTGCCGGTGAAGGAAAACATCGTGAGGAAACCATAGCGTGGTGGTAGGGTACTTTCTAGTACTCGGCTGGCTAACTACCACCCTCAAGTTGAAAATCTGCCGCCAAGCATCTAACGATGTGTTCCGGCAACCTCACTTGAGAGACAGTTCTATTCCAGGCTAAGTGTGCTTTACTATCTTCGACCACACCGTCACTTAACATCAGGTGAGTTGTGGTCAAAGATCTAGCCAGTCAGCCATAAAAAAAAAAATACAACCTTCAAAACTAGTATTTTTTAATCAATTCATTTTAATACATTCCAGGCTAGGTGTATTAACCATCTTCGTCCGCACCATCACTTAACATCAGGTAAGCTGTGGTCATCTACAGCCTGTTACCCATAAAAATAACAGATCGGCAGAATACCGCTACTTACAATTCTACATTACACGATTCAAGTTTTGTTTTCAAAACCCCCCTTTTTCTCATAAATCTTCCAATTATAATCTTCCCACAAAAAAGGTGAAAGGTTGCTCCGAGACCAATAATTCAAACATGCTAATATAAGGCATCTTATTTGTAGGAATATTCTGAAATACTTTTACTTACTACAACATTATCTCTGATATATCAAAACATTTGTTATTCAAGGTAACGCCCCATATATCTCGAGTCCAGGGCGCGCATTTACATACTGTTTTGTACTTCATAAATATTTCATGGAGTTCAGTTTTTTGGTGGTTTCAATTCTACTCGGGAACTAAATGGTGGTGCGGCGTGCGACAAACACGGGAATTTATCAATAACACAAACATAAAAAAAAAACTGTGATCTCATAATCATACTAGGATAGTTTGGATAGGAGTGCTTTTTAGGGTTCTGTACGTCGAAATGAAAAAATAACCTTTATAGGATAAGAAATCTTTCTCAGAAATACGTGAATCTATAATATTGAAATTACTATCAATTACTCAAGTTTTCAAACACCACTATTTTTATAGATAAACACTCGAAAAAACACTAGTTTTGTAAAAAAATACAATGGGGTGACACGACTCTTTCCGCGTTCCCGCCAATACTCATACATACTTTTTGTTTTTATAAATTCATACTTTTAATACATACAGAACACCCAGACATAGAACAAACATTTATCGACACATAAATTTTTGTTCTAGTGAAAGTCGAACCCACACCCTACAGCTTTTGAAGCAGATATTCTAACAAATGAGCTAACAGCGTAGAATATGTTTCTAAGCGTGGATTTTCTAGGGTACAATAAAAAAAACCGTGTAAAAAATTTCGAATTTTAAAGAAATACTTCAAAGTGTACAAAGCCTATTACAACGTTTTAAAGTAGTTGTAAACGACACTACTACAAAATTTTACACATCTCAAAAAATTCATCACACTAAAAGGATCTTAAAATGCAACCGGCTTTAGTCCTCACTAGCCTAATTTAGTACGTAATAAAATTAACCTACTTACTTTGAGCGTCGACATTCTATTCATTAGTAGCCATAAAATTAAGTTCCAAATGACTCATTAAAAGAGGAACTCGAAATTAGAACCATGTCAAACGTTCGGAGCTTCCATTAAATGTTGCACCATTTCCTTTTCGACAATGAGAAGTACTAGGTGGAACCTAAGATAGTTTTTACGAATCATAACTTGATCATGCTGGTCAATTCAGTAAGTATTTAAAGTTTTTTTACTGATAGCGAAGCGTAGGACGTCCACCCACAAGGTGGACAGTCGACCTCATAAAGACCGCAGGAACGTGCTAGACGCGAGCCACTTCCAACCGGTCTTTATGGAAGTCAATGGGGGAGGCCTATGTCCAGCAGTGAACGTCCTACGGCTGAGATGATGATGATGATAATACACAGTGCCATCTGACCCCAAACTAAGTAAATCTATGGGAATCAGATAACAGATAGAATACTTTTTTATGTAAATACATTCTTATAATACATACAGAAAATCCAAACAGAACACACATTTGTTTATACCACAAAATGTTTGTCCTGGATGGGAATCGAACTCACGCCCTACAGCTCTTAAAGATATACCAACAATGAGCCAACAGGGCCGTCATGATAATCCTAATTTTTCGTTCATAATAGATATTTTGTACGTAGATTAAAATAATAACCTTGATCTTTTAAACAAAGCTTAACACCACATACCGTCTAGACCTATTCGAGACAGTGGACAGTGTTAATGGGTCTTTGTCACTGTCAACTGAAACTAGTAATTGATTTTGTGGGCTTGTTTACTCTGGAATATCCTTAGCAAGCTCATCAATTATAGCAGATTAGCTGTAACACACTATTCGTCCGCGTGGAATTTGACAAAAAGTTTGTTCAATTTGCGGTATAAAGTGTATCCTAATGATAATCCTGATCATAAACTATGTGTGTAGTTTTTGCGTGTAAAAGTAACAAACATTCATCCATCCATCCAACTATTCCCAGAAACTTTCACATTTGTAATATTTTAGTAGGATATCACATCAAACACACATCAGCAATAGAACGTCCACTGCTGGACATAGGCCTCCTCCTGGGGGGGTTTTGCCAATGCTCGCCACGCTTGGCAGGCGGGTTGGCGAGCGCAGTTAAGTGTGATTGTTCAAGGAAGACGCTGCTGCTCATCTTCCAAATTACATCCCTTAGCCGACTCTTACGGCAACCACGGGTAGAGAGGGTGGGGTACAATTCTTACGCCGGCACCACCACGGCAATACAGTAGGATATACAGTGACACAATAAATATCGTTAACAATATTTGAAACGCATGCTTAAACGGCAGCAAGCTGCTCTTTTCTGTCCCAGAACCAATAGCCGTTACAGAAGAAACGATTCAGACTGGAAATACATACTGTGAACCCTTTGAAATTGATTGATTGATTATACTTTATTGTACACATTAAAATATATATATATACCTAAAACAATACAGAAGAAATAAACTAAGTGAACAGGTGTAACAACTGGCGTCTTTATCGCTAAAAGCGATCTCTTCCAGGCAACCTTAGGATGGAAAGAATTAGAACAAGAAAAAGACGGAGTGTGTCAATAACTAGGATATAGGTATATAATAATATGTATATATATAGGAGAATGCCAACTATAACATAAATATATATACATTTTAATAATAGTATATCCTAATACATCGATTAATCGTAGCGATGATAGCTCAGTGGTTAGCGCGGTCGGTTCGCGTGCCGAAGGGCGTGGGTTTAAACCCCAACAATGAGCTTGAGCTCATAGGAAATAAAGGAAGGCTCATGAAGGAAAACATCGTGAGGAAACCATAGCGTGGTGGTATGGTACGTTCTAGTGCTTTTTTGTAAAAACACACACATCACATCACATCATCAGCCATAGGACGTCCACTGCTGGACATAGGCCTCCTCCTGGGGAGGGGTTTTGCCAATATTCGCCACGCTTGGCAGGCGGGCTGGCGAGCGCAGTTAGGTATGATTGTTCAAGGAAGACGCTGCTGCCCATCTTCCGGATTATATCCCTTAGCCGACTCTTACGGCAACCACCACGGCAAATATTTTTTTTTGTAAATACAGACTGTTGAATTACTGATTTATTGACAAGCAAGCAAAAAGTAGAGATTCCTTGAAATGAACTAGTTTGGCAGTCTTATGCTGTAATTAGGCATACGCTTAGCTAGCTAGTTTAGTTAGCTTTAGTATTTAATGTTCTATTTGGAAAATAGTAGATTATACCACAGGAGAAACGAGAATTTCTAATTCTTAGAATATAAAAGAGGGTACCCTCAAGTAATTACCAAGCAAAGCAATTAATTAATCAAAGCTTGCCTCCCTTTGAAATAGTACGGTTCGCAAGCCAATTTGTTAAGGCTCGATTGAGATAGGGACACCTATGTTTCAATGCTTCTAAAGCTTGTTGCACACCAAACATACTTTGTTATTTAAGAAATAAATATATGAATATGTTTTCACATACATATATGTCTGTATATTTATGTATACACACACTCTCCCTTACTCATGCATACAACATGAAAAAACTGTAGATCTTATCTTAGATTTTTTTTTCCGGTAATATTTATTTTGTCAACTCTTTAGCAACTTTATATAAATTCAAAATTAATTAACTCGTAACTGGCTATTAATTTATTAGACGTATCATGTAATAGGAGAAGCCACTGGCTCCTGCCACACAGTCTTTGACTAGTTCAAGAGCCTATAGAACTAAATTTATTTGTAAAACAATTTAAATTTTGATTTGATTTTTCGTACAGTTTAATTAAAATTTTATTATCATTAATTTAAGATCTATCTATTTATAACTCTATTCTTAAATTGGCTTGGCTTGATTCTGACCACCTTGATTTTGATCACTTGATATTAGGCAAAGATGAGGTCTACGACAGAGCAAGCTTGTGAAACGGAGTTACTCGCTACTTGAAGGAAAAAAATTATTGAAAAATAAATGAAGAACTTTAAACTTAAATAATGTCTTCTTCTTTTCTTAATTGTTGGCATTGCAATTTGTGCATTCTGCCAGTGTCAAGTGCTCTATATTTCTAGGTGTCTCAAGTTAATATCAAGTAAAATATATCTTAGTCACATAAAGTAGGTTAGCCATACTAGTGAAAAGTTCTGGAACTTTAATTGAATATTCAACAAAATTTTAGAAACAACAGAACATGACATGTCTCGCCACATTATATCTCTTGCTCGTGCATATAGTTCAGCACTTTGTAATTAAAACAAAGCTATTTTGAAACATTTCATTATAATTATTATTTGATTCCTATAGTACAACTTTGCTTAATTTAGAGCTCGATAGCGCTATAGATGACCTTAGATATTTAAAAATCACAAGTTAAAAAAAAACAATGTAGCGAAATGATTTTCCGAGTTTCCGCTAAAACTCTGAAGATTTCAACATAGGGCTTCGATGTGCAACCATCCTAAAAGTACTTAGTCAGAGACACCTATGTTTAAATGCCTCTAAATCTTAGTTTACATGAGTTGAGAGCCCGACGTTAAATAGAAAGGGGCTTTTGCTATAATTGAAAATTATATAGAGATACGATTAAATTTTGCTGGAAATAGCACATTTGTGGGGTATAATAATTTGGGTATGTATAATACACATTGTTATAAACATACAAAATATACTTGGTGAATTAGATGAATCGATTTGCGAATTTTTGATTGGCGCTGTACATGAAAGAAAGCAAAAGGTAAAGGAAGGTTGTGTCTGTATTGTGTTGTCAATGAAAGATGACCATAATATTTAAACTGATGGTAATTTCTATTATATTTTGCTAAATTTATTTTCATGACATTTTTGTCAGAGTTCAAAGAATTTGTGATTTAATAAGTTATTTTAGTATGGCATCGTTTTGGCTAAAATGCAAAGATGCTTTCAACAGTTTATTGAGAGAAAAAAAAAACTATTTAAAAAAACCTTTACCTACTTATTTAAATGTAATAAAATAATTTATCAGTCATCAAGTCATATTCTAATTATCTAAGATATCACTGCAGTACTA
Source organism: Biston stratarius (assembly GCA_950106695.1). Lineage (NCBI taxonomy): Eukaryota > Metazoa > Arthropoda > Insecta > Lepidoptera > Geometridae > Biston > Biston stratarius. Next base: position 12,027,338 of record OX467116.1, read on the forward strand.
AATATTGTCCCGCCTAGAAGTAGTGTGAAAGCATTACTGTGTTCCAGATTTTGGTGCAGCTAGCAAAATTACAAGGCTGTTGTGACTAACCATCGAAAGTCTCAAAGTGATAAGCACCAAAGCAGCGATGCCCTAGACTTTGTTTTGCTACTCAAAGTTCTGTATAATCACTCCAATGGTCATGGACACGCATTATCTTTACCATCAGGAAAGCGTCTTGTTCATCTCATTATTTTGCAACAAAAGAAGTCTGTAAGAGTTAAAAATTACTTATAAGTAATTTTATACACTTTTAGTTTTAAAAAATCATCAAAATCTTAAAACAAGAAAAATATAATAAGAAAATCAAAAGAACATACCAAGTAATAAATCTCATCACAGGTTTCTTTGTGAGTGACAAAGAAACGCTGCTAGGATAATTATTACAAGTGATTAAGAACAGAATTCTCATTAATTCTTGAGCTAGAATAAACGGCGTGTAAAACACGCTTTTTCAATAGTTAATAAACAAATATTTACTAAAGTCTCTGTAGAGACTGTTTTCAAATTTACATTTCAAGTGGAAATAGAGATAGAAGCGGAATTCAGTTGTAATCAATTTCCTTGTCTGTTTCTACTACTTCTTTCTATGTGGTAGAAAGATTTACGTGAAACACTTTTACCTTAAAAATAGTGTAAATAGCCATCCAATACTTAGGGATTTTGGAATAATTCCTTTCTTAGTTAATATTCGTGTACATCAGTAATACTTTATGTTTAGCAAACTAAGTAAAACGTAGGTCTCAGAAATTTCGGGAACAATTTTTCTTTTGTATGAATGTTTTTTTTTTTTTATGTAAAAGTAATGAGACGAACGAGACGCTCTCCTGATGGTAAGAGATAAAGTATGTCCATAACAATTGTAGCGAAACACTGAACTTTGAGTAGCAAAATAAAGTCCAGAACATCACTGCTTTGGCACTCATTACTTTGAGACTGGGTGGTTGGTCTCAACAGCCCTGTAATTTCGGTTCGCTTTATACAATACTGCTTGGCAGCCGAATTTCTAATCTGTGGTGGTACCTACCTAGAAGTATTTTTATTTTCAGGTTTACAAAGTATATATGATCATCGTTATGGAGTTGTTTATCTGATGTTCCTGAAATTCTCTAGCAACTTTACGCTATGTTCTAGAGTAGAGTCCGTGAATTGGCATGTGCAGTGTAGGATGTGATCAGATTTAATGGAGTGACAACATACGTAAAGCAACTGCCAGAAATTGGAAGCAAACAACCGAATATAAATACTCATTCTCCAATTATGTTGACATAAAAAGTAATATTCGCTTTACGTGTGTAATGAAGGTTTTATTTTTCAGACCAGAAATGATATTTGTAAAATAATAGTGCAAAAACCACCTATAGTGCGAACTTATCGTCAATCATTTCTATAAATCTGCAAATTTATTACGAATATATTCTATACGAATATATTTCTATATAATTCCTTATCACAATTACGGAATATAATATTTTGTATTTGAAAACAATCAGGGTTTCTAACGCAATAATGGTTACCCATTGACATAATAAATCACATTAAAATCTTAGAATAATTTGCATAACTTACGACTTGCTAGATCAATTTACATAACATAAGTATCGATAACTGTCATTAAAAAAAAACAATTCGATTAATGACTAGAATTGTCTGATTTTATAAGTTTCACTGAGAATCCCTCAAAATGTATTTAACTATGTGTAATTACACGAGAAAGTTCCAATAAAATTGACGCATGACCCCTTTTTACATCCGAGTCAAAAGTCGACACCCTATATGAGGATATTCGATCGTAAAACAAAATTGTTTCTAAAGCATCAAAGAAGCATTGTCCAAAGATAATTAACAAAGGTCATTATGAACTCCGGTGTAATTATCTCCACGGTTCATCAACGAAATATAATTTTATTACTAAGCACTTACCGTATATCATCGACACAAAGAGCAGCACTGCATTTAGTAAATATGAATGCTTCTTTATTATCTTCAAACTATCACCCATCTTGACTATCATTCCTCGTGTATTCTACATTAATTTGACACTTTATTCCATCACTCGTTGACACTACGGCTATTATAATTAAAACTTTATCTTATAATTGCTTTCGAATATCTTTTGTCACAAATTCTTTTTTAACGAGCTACGTAACACTAAATCTGTCAACATTTATCCTAGCCGTAATTAACACGTTGACTAATAACTTTATGACACTATCCCCTTAAGATGTCACATCATCTATTAAGTCCCGTAAAGTCTATTTTTATTTTACTCCAACTGTACAATTATGAATAAATTGTGTCGTAAAGGAGACGGTTTTAACATGCGAGCTTGCATGGATTAGTGTGATAAACATAATGAGAGAGAAGCTGCTATTTAAAACGGAATCTCCCTTGTTTTCGGAGATAAATTCTGTTTAATCCTCGCGCGTAAGTTTGAAAGAAAATTCGCTTTGGCATGCCATATCCGTTCCAGGCTGATATACGGCCACTTCACTTAAGCACTTTTGTTTATAAAAGTTTGGGATCACTCAAATCACCAGCGGTCTTTTTGGGTTTGGAATAGGAGCCGGCAATCGGCATTTTCGTTCGAGATTTGGAGAGCGACACGCACACGTCCGATCGCTGAAGCTGTCGGGAAAGCACTGACTTACATAAGGGATTTGTACGGTGGCTGTGGAGCGTCTGCCAGAGAAGGATGGAGCGAAATTTTCGTAAGGGTTGCAGGTCGTACGCGATCAGAAAAGAAAAGGACGGGAAAGATTTTCGTATCCGTAGCTAGCTAAAACGTAACGCTTCAGCGCTACGTTTCAGCTAGCTTCGAACGCGAAAATTCTGTGTGAAGACGCAATTAAAATGTACATAAATCTGTAAGAGATAAGTTTGCCGCGCAACATATCCGAGTTAGTAAGTGTTTAATATAACGTTTTAGAACGGTGTTACTTTATGCTGCATTTTTATGACTGATAAAAGTCTCAACACATCAAAACCAGAGTGTTTATTTTGGCAGAAATAAATTCAATGTTCTTTTTTAGTCAAAACTTTGCAAATTATATTAATTTAGCAATGTATGAACTTATTTTGTTCCTATTGAAACTATTTTTTTGTTAACCACATGTTTTATACTGTCCGATAAAGACATTTTTCTAACAACTTTTTAGATAGATAGATCCCACTTCTGGACAAAAAAAAAATTATACTTAATTTATCGTTAAGAATATACTCGTACAACGTTTTAAAAAAGACTACTATAAACATCTCTCTAGATTCGTAATGCACATAATGCACACAATAACAACAACATCCATAATGCTGCAGGTGTCCGCAGGCGTCGTTGAGCTTACTATCACGCAAACATACGCCTGTGTGCCGCTCTTTCTATAAATAAAATAGGCAGTTATGGGGACTCCAGATAAAAGTGAAAACTTAAAACTTTAGGATAACTGTGTCAAAAATTGTGCAACACATCGACATGTCGGTGACGCAATACCCATTAAATTTCCTTAAATGTCCCTACCGAAATCACTCATCGCGGCCGAAGAAGATTTTACTACAAGAAATTCAATCAGATGTATTCTGATTTCATCTATTCCCATGATTAGTTAAGTTGCATTTTAGATTAGTTTAGTTTTAATTGGGTTTAGTAAAAACTAACAAAAAATAATATAAATAAAAAAAAAATATTAGTGCAGTCAAAAGACTTTACCTTTTTTTTTTCTTCAGCTTCTAGTATCCCACTGCTAGGCAAAGACCTCGCTTTCCTCTTTCCAGATTGCATCCAGACTGACCCGTATTGGATAAGCGTGGTGGGTTATTGTCTAAACACTCATCATCCCATCATGTGAATATAAGTAATAAAATAAATAATAATTTTATTTAATTTAAATATAATTTATATTATTCAGTCAATGACCAATTGCAATATAGATCAACATCAAATATTTTCAAAGCACAAAAATTGCTCTAAATCAAAATGGACATATGAAAAAATTTCGCAATAAAATGATTGATGATCCCAATGCTAAGGAAAAGAAATATTTCCGAAGACTAAAAATATTAAATGACAAAAAGAAATAGAAAAGCGAATAATTATGATTGATTATAAAGATATCCATTTCAGACAAAGAGGTCTCCAAGGATATAATTAAATAGAGTCTACAATTGAAATAAACTTCCGAGTCTTGCAAATGACATTTGAGACAAAGACATCGATTTATTATTAGTGATGGACAATTTTCAAAGAGGAGCTTTAACTGGGGATTAGAATCGCCGGGTGAAGTTTTTATTGAATTCCTTGACTTCATTACAGATGATGGAGTCGCTCTTCTTGAACACTTTTACTCTTGAATATAGCTTCCGACAAATCTGATAGGTTTTCAATTAATAAGCAGATTGTTTTTACCCCACTGCTGCCTAAAAAGGAGGGTTATGTATTTGATCTGTACGTCCATTCTCAATTTTCTTCGTCACTATTAAACAGCTGAACCAATCTCACGGTACTGGTATATGACCTGGTATATTAAAATTGTAAAATAACAAGTAAGTAGCTAGCAAGAAGTAAATTTAAATACTTGACTGTAGAATATGGAAATATACATTAATGAATCTTAAAAAGCGGTAGTAAAAACTCGAATTGGGGCCGAGGGAGCTTGTTGGGACGTGACGTATTTTATACTAATGAGTTATTCGGAATTAACCCACCGATTTCAACAAACTTTTAGCATTGATGGCTCAGTGGTCAGCGCGTTTGGACCGCAAGCTGAAGGGCACGGATTCAAATCCAAACTGTGAGTATACGCTGCCAGTGAAGGAATATATATAGAACTCGGTAGGCTAGCTACCAACCTCGAGTTAAAAATCTACTGCCAAGCATCTAACGGTGTGTTCCGGCAGTCTCATTTGATTATGTTTGTAGCGGTGATAGCTCAGTCGGTTCGCACGCCAAAGGGCGTGTGTTCAAAGTCCAACAATGAGCTTGAAGGAAAATATCGTGAAAAACCATAGAGCATGGTGGTAGGGTACTTTCTATTACTTGGCTGGCTAGCTACCTTCAAATAGAAAATTTGACACCAAGCACCTGACAGTGTATTCTGGCAGCCTTACTTAACCCAGTTCCATTCCAGGCTAGTTGTGTTTACCATCTTCGACCACACCGTCACTTAACATCAGGTATTTACCTGGTGGCCAAACACCTAGCCTATCAATATTTTTATGCTTGACACATTGTTATAATAAATATTTTTTTTAATGGCTGACAGGCTAGTTGTTTGACCACAACTCACCTGATGTTAAGTGATGGTGTGGTCGAAGATGGTAAAGCACACCTAGCCTGGAATAGAACTGGCTCTCAAGTGAGGCTGCCGGAACACACCGTTAGATGCTTGGCGGCAGATTATCAGCCACTAGCCAGCCGAGTACTAGAAAGTACCCTACCACCACGCTATGGTTTCCTCACGATGTTTTCCTTCACCGGCAGTTCAAGTTCATTGTTGGGGTTTGAACCTACGCCCTTCGGCATGCTAATCACTGAACTATCATCGCTACAAAACATCTTATTATATAGACGTTTCATGATTTTGACATTAAAAAAATACTCATTTGCACAATAACTGATTGTTTTTTTTTAATTATAAGACTTACCTTTTGAATCGTAAGATAATTCAGCTTGCACAAAATTAATTAACAATCGCCTTCACCCATCTTATTAATATTAAATTAAAGGGATACCATTTCCAGTGCAGACCCAGCGAGGGTCACCTTTCACAATATTGATTCAGGGCCGAGATATAAATGGGTGCGTATTGTGGAATTGTCTCATATAGTGACGCTTCGATGTGCTGGAAATTTCCTAATGTAATTGGAAATACCCTGGTGGCTTTTGAATAAGTCAGTAATGTTCACGAACGGTATGTTTAAAAGAATGAAGGAATAAACGTCAAATAATTGTGAATTTAATGTAGTGTCTAAGTTCATTTTAAGTAGAGATAGTCAATAAATGTTATCTGTTAGACGCACGTCGCATCACACTAATATTATTAAAGGCGAAAGTATGTGAGTGTGTGTGTGTGTTTGTTACTTCTTCACTCTCAAACGGATGGACTAATATCAATGAAATTTGGCAAAGAGGTAGCTGTCACCCTGGATTAACACATAGGCTAGCGGGTAACACCGCGGGGCGCAGCTAGTTTTTATTGTATATCCAACCTGCCGGCAAGCACCTCCCGGTGTGTTTCGGCACTCTCACTTGATTGCCAGTTTTATTCCAGGCTAGATGTGCTTTACTGTCTTTGACCACACCGTCATTTAACATCTAGTGAGCTGTGGTGAAACATCTGGCCTGTCAAACATAAAAACATTATCTTTTCGCTGCCGACCTGAAATGGTGACTCTGCCAGGATTCGAACTCGGAATCTTCTCGAGTTCTTAAGCTTTCTGTACTTCTTCGAGTACAGAAAGCTTATTTTTACTTAAAAATAATGAGTCTAATGAGATGCTTTCCAATACATAATATATTATGTATATTTTATATGTATATAATATACCGCCACTTCTGACCAGTCGTCATGGATATCATAGGCTTATGGCCAGCAGTGGACGTCCTACGGTTGAGATGATGATGATGATACAATGTACTTTTATATACAATCTAGATGCCTTCAAGAATGTTTGTAGATTGCATACCAGACGAGATAACGATCAAACGCAAACATATTTTTTTAAAGTAAAAGTATTTAGCAAATAAAGCTTCTTTAGCAATTTTTAGTATGGACAAAGCTTATGAGTTCGAATCAACGACATGCTACTGTGACGTGTTTTAAGTTTTTAATTTCGGCAGTCCCCACGACGACCTACATTATTTTTTACTAAAAATAACAGATTTCCTAATTATTAACAATAAGACGTTTTTCTCAAAGACTTCTTTCCACATAAAAATATGTATCGAGAGCAGCTCTTATCATCAAAAGAATTATTAGTCCCTTCGTCAACAAGGCGATAAAATATGGCGGACCAATTTGTAAAACAGACACTTTGCAAAACAGGTCAGAAAGTAAATCCCTAACTGACGCCGCTCAATCCATTGATGTAATATTTTAGGGCAATCCTCAGCTTAAAGTTAACAAGTCATTAATCCCGGACCCTTCCCGATACCGGAATTAACCGGATCGCACCGGAATTTCCAACAAGCCGATACAAAACTAATCAAACGACAATCTGAATAATTCCAAATCGAACGCTTGTGTTGGTTCCGGACGCGTTTTTCTCTCAAATTTCGAACCGGACAAAGCAAAGTGTTTTATTAGCGGAAGTAATACCTTCAAAGCTTTTAAACACTGATTTGGATTTGATTTAGGATGAGTATACATTAAAGCATTTAAAACTACTGATTAGAACTCGTTGAAAAGTAAGCCCAATGTCAATGAAATAAAGATGATAATTGCCCAGCGAAATGTTAGGAAGAACATTTAAGAAATTCTAAATTATCCATTTGAAGCCATTTAAACAAAAACCCTATGTCGGAGTAATAAGTATCAGAATGGAACAATACGATGTTTCTATGGGATATTTAAAAATAGACAGGACAATGGAAGGGGACGGATTTATAATTAACTGCAATCAACACTGACGTATTGAATTTCGAGTATTTCGTACAATTAAGTATAAAATTGTTTTTCGAATAATTAATTCGTGTAACAAAATGTACTTAATTGCATCTGTCTATTTATACACATTATCTTAAAATTTCAACATAGAGTAAGTAACTTGTTTAGTAGATTAACATGACGCAGATAGAAATCTAAAATATTTTAAGAAAAAACTTAACTTTAAAAAATTATATTCATCGATTTCACTGTCTTTTCTAAATAAGTCCTTCTTTTTTTTTTTGTCCAGGGAAAATACTTAATGTATACCGGCCCTGGGGCGGGCACGGTGGTTATGTTGGACTCTCCGTCCTAATGACGGCCTACCCACTAAAAACCCTGGAGTGTTCCACTTCGGCGCTTTGTGTCGAGGCTGCGGGCACGCTTTCGCACTCTTCCGCGGCCTCGACAGCGCTTGTCCTCTCGGACACCACGAAAATCTAAACTCGGACGAAAATGTTGCTAATGTTGTAAACCTTACATATCAAACTTCTCCAGTCATTTCCACAAAACTAAAGAGCCAACGAAGTCACAAGTGGCAGTGACAATGAAATATTAATACTCACTTGTGTACATGACTGTACAGCGCGTGCCCGACAGATGTGAACACACGTTGTTTGTTTTCTTACTCTGAAGAGATATGTTTGTTATTTTTTCCTTTAGAAGGGAAGGGAATGCCCTCGGTTATATTTATGTCACGAGAAATTAACTGTCGTTTTTGGATGCTGTTAAGAAAGTTTAGTATTTCTTAATAGTCGTGTGCGTTAGCACGTTCCATACTTTTCTCATAGTGTCATAACTGTCGAAATTGAATAACTTAAGAATAGTTTACTTGTAATAGCACTAGCTATATGTTTTAAGAAAGCTATCAAAGTTGTTATAAGTATAACAAAACAGATGACTTGAAAAAGCTTGAATATATTGAATAAATTAACGAGTCTAATTATCTGAAATAATTGGTTATTTTTTAGGGTTCCGTACCCAAAGGGTAAAAACGGGACCCTATTACTAAGACTTCGCTGTCTGTCTGTCCGTCTGTCTGTCTGTCACCAGGCTGTATCTCAAGAACCGCGATAGCTAGACAGTTGAATTTTTCACAAAATTAACAACAAATACTAAAAACAAAATAAAATAAATATTTTAAGGGGGCTCCCATACAAGAGACATGATTTTTTGCCGTTTTTAAAGATAATGGTACGGAACCCGTCGTGCGCGAGTTGACTCGAACTTGGCCGGTTTTTTTTTATTTTGGGTAAAAAAAATCTAACCTATTTTCTTTGAACCATTTCTTTGTTCAAGAAAATCGTAAATAGGTATTTCCTAGACAAGCATACTCCATTTTCGGCTCGGCGCTTTATATCGAGTGAGATTGTGGCAAAACGTAAGCTTAGTCCAATGTAGAAAAAAATGATCTATTTTATTTTTTCTTCTCTTCTTTAGATAAAAACGCAAAACGAACTTCCATAAAGCAACGCCTGAATCAATCAATCTCTCTTTACAATAAAGCTGAAAATGTTATCGCTGAAGTCTGAAACCATAGTTAATAATTAAAGAATGAACTACTATTATGCTATTTCTAATTGGACTCGATACGCGCTTCTCTAAGATTTTATTTAACATAATAGAAAGGTTAATAAATCTCTCAAATTATAAACAACACTTAAATAAGACTTTAATATAATGAGCTCCAATTTGGTTAGCTTTAATTACATTAAAAAAATTGAAAATTAGTGAAAAAAATACTACAAAATTAACTTTGAAGTGAATCCAAATTGTGCATCTAAAAGTTAAGTCAATTAGCTACAGTGACACACGAAATTGTTTCTTTGATGCCCCTTGATACTTTCGATTCTTAGAAAAGCACGACTTGTAATGTAGGATCAGATGCAAGAGCACCATAGAACCTTTTCGAAATAAGAAAGGAAGATCGATTATTCCAAAGCTACAGAAGTAAAGAAGTACGAGTACCTAAGTTAGAGATAGTTTCACTACGATAAGGTAGTATTGTGTATATGTTAATGAAGTTGCCTTATTTATAGAAACGAAACGAACTGTAAATCTTGACAAATGCGAAACATCTAACTTGGGTAAATTTGAGTTTACGCGAGGGGTGACTTTAAAAATGACTTCATTTCAATCCAACATGTCGACTGAAGTTTATTTTGAATCTTGTTGAAGATTACATTTGGATGTCTTTGTTGATGCGACTTTTGGACACTTCAAAAAGCGAATTGCCTTGAAGTTTTGTGCTTTGTTTGGCTGTTGGTGGTATGAAAGATACAAAAAAAAAGATTGACTCATAGCATGTTAAAGAGGAAATGTCTATATTCAGTAGTGTGTGGAAAATGGTTTATCATCATCATCATCATCCACAGCCTTCTTTATCCCACTGCTGGGTATAGGCCTCTCTCTTGTTATACCATCTGCCTCGGTCCTGCCTAAAAAAAATACACATTCTACTGTGACAAACTGACTTAGTTTTGTCACATTTGTGTTTTACTAACACGTTTAACGTGAGTAATCAAAAGTAAAACAAAAACACATTCATTTAAATAAATCATAGTTATAATATCGTAATGTGACTGCCCTGTTAGCTCATTCGGTAGAATATCTGCTTAAAGACATTTGGGACGTGGGTTCGATTCCCAGCAGGACAAACTTTCATGTGACGATAAATGTTTGTTCTGTGTCTGGGTATTCTGTATTAAGTATGCATATACAAAAATTATAATATTTATTTATCTGGTTCCCATTGTACAAGCTTTGCTTTGTATGCGGCTAGAATGCGCTGTGTGAAGAAATGCCCCCGGATATTTATGATTATTTATAGTCATAAAATGTACTGTAAAGCGAAACTTTTAAGTGTTTCCATGACTAAAACTCGAACTAACAGTTAATAGGCAAAATTATAATTTTTCGTCACGTAGAAAATTTTGGATAATCACTATCATACTAAAATATCACTTTGTCGTCAAATTAACTTCCCGATGGTCTTCACATTCTTTCCAGTCAATCTAAAATCTATTTTTTACGACATAGATAAGTAAAAATGCAACAAGACCTCCTGAGTGCTGGTAACTTTTTGTAGCGAAGATGGCTCAGTGGTTAGCGCGGTATGTTCGCATGCCGAAGGGCGTGGGCTCAAACCCCAACAATGAGCTTGAGCTACCGGTGAAGGAAAACATCGTGAGGTAACCATAGCGTGGTGGTAGGGTACTTTCTAGTACTCGGCTGGCTAGCTACCACCCTCAAGTTGAAAATCTGCCGCCAAGCATCTAACGGTGTGTTCCGGCAGCCTCACTTGAGAGCCAGTTCCATTCCAGGCTAGGTGTGCTTTACCATCTTCGACCACGCCGTCACTTAACATCAGGTGAGCTGAGTTCAAACACATAGCCTGTCAGGCATAAAAAAAAAACTTTAGAACATCTGTTACAAGAGATAGCATCGATACTTGACAAAGCCACAGGATAAGGTGGCTCATTACGTGGAAGACAGGAATATATGGTTGTTGTAGCTTCTCTCTGCACTTGCATCCCCCTGGCTAAGTGACAATTGTAGTAAGCATAATGTATGTATTAATATTTATTACTGTAAATTGTAACCTAATATGAAAAGAAAGATCCACAAAAAAAATGCCTTGCTGAGTTTCTTGCCGGAGTCTTCTCAGTTGAAGTGTAATTACGAGCCGGTGGTAGATTCAAACATGTAACTTAACGTTCATAAGTGCCTTACCAGGGCCTAAACTGAATAAATGACTTTTGATTTTGATTTTGACTTCAAGGTAAGGATTTTGTTTTAATAAAGGCAATGTTTTTTTGTACACTCTTTTAAGAATGTTATAGTTTGCAACTTTAGTGATTCCATCTCTAACCGCCCAGTGTTTTTCTTATGTTCGTACCTGACTTTAAACGTAATTACCTCCTTTGTTTACGACTTTCGCCTTTTTTCGAGGAAAACTACGAAATTTCCCTTCGAAGCTTCCTGTTTGTTTTTCCCCATTTCCTGTGACGTTAGTCACTTTCGACTTGGTAATGGTTTTTTTTCTCGATTTTGTTACAATATATTATGCCAAAAATAAACTGAATAAGCAGAACTAGACCGTTTTAGCTGGCTTGGCAAGGTCAACATTTAGACCAAACTTATATTGTATATATGCTTTACTTACGTGAGTTACTGACGCACAAATAAGTTTTGGCGTGCGAGGCGAGCAGCGACCCGCAGTGCGTAGCATGACCAGGCCGCGTGCTTGTTGCTCCGCTCGGACTCCTTGAAGAAGGCCACCGGATGTGGTCGAAACGATAGTCAGAGCATTCGACATAATTACACGTGAGTAATCCCGCATAAATAAAACAAAAATGTGACAAAATCACGTCAGTTTCGATAAGATGTCGATAACTTGGTCAATTATTTTTAAACTTTTCTGCCTTTTCATAGATTTGTAAACCAGTTGAATGTATAATGTTCTCTAAATCAGAGATCGTATTAAAATCCGTTGCACATTTTTAAATTAAATCACATTTTTTTGTGTTTTTAAACACACAAAAAAAATTGATTTAATCTAAACTATCTATCTGTAAACTTCTAAGGGCCGTATTGTCATGTTAAATATCTTATAACCTTCTTCAAGAAATGAGCTATCAAATGTTGTAGCGATGATAGTTCAGTGGTTAGCGCGGTCGGTTCACATGCCGAAGGGCCTGGGTGCAAACTCTATCAATGAGCTGCCGGTGAAAACTTAGTGAGGAGACCATAGCATAGTGGTAGGGTATTTTCTAGTACTCGGCTGGCTAGCTACCATCTTCAAATTAAAAATCTGCCACCAAGCACCTAACGGTGTATACCGGCAGCCTTACTAATTGAGAGCAAGTTCAATTCCAAGCTAGATGTGTTTTACTATTTTTTCGACTGCACCGTCACTTAACATCAGAATATGAGCTGTGGTCAAACCTTTTCAATCATAAAAAAAACAACAAATCGAACTGGGAGCTCTGGAGATTAGCGCGTTGAAAAAAATATACACAAGTATAGTTTGGTATTGATTTTTGAGCTATTCTTTACGACATATTGCCCTACTTTACAAGATCGTAAAATGTAAGTACGTTCTTATAACACGTTTTATACTAACTGCAATAACATGAATTGTACTTAATTTAACACTCTAAATGCAGCGCACTTCGGAAATATATTTCTTCTCAACAGTCGGTTTTACGGTCCAGTTTTAAAGTTCAAAATTGTTTGTTAGTCTATTTGAAAGTGTTTACTTGAAACACAAATCAAATAGTAATAAAAGTGCATTTTACTCGTTCTGTTTAGAATGTGTTTCCTTCAATAAAACTGAGAACTCGTTAAGTGTACATTTTGTAAATCTTTTCTTGAGTTTTAGCACAGCAGCGTGGCGTGGACTAATCCAAACGGGGGCGTAACAGTGAGGCCCTTTTTTTTGTGTACTCGTAATCACTTCTTGGTCACAAACTAAAAGACGGCAGAAAATAATGGCGAATAAATCTATTTAATTCTCAAAAATAAATATTTATTTGTCATGTTTCAAAATGACATTTGTATTCGTGCTAACGCAAAACAGCACTACTTAGATAGAATAGGGTTTGTGAACAACTTTTACAAGGAGCTCTAAAATCGCAAAATAACGTTAATAATTTAGTCATCTGAATTTACATTCAACACAATTGGTACACAAAACAGTATGATTCCACCTTCATTGTTCAAGCGGTTAAAGTGTGGAATACGCTACCAGAGTGGGTGTTCTCTGATAGATTCAATCTGGGTGTCTTCAACTCGAGCGTGAATCGGTATCTTCCAGACAAGCGTTTTTCTGCGTAGACTTCTTACGTAGACATCTTCACTTAGCATCAGGTGAGATGGCAAACAAACAGAAGCCTATTCATTATAAAAAAAAAATATATATATAAAGCAAAGCAAGCCTTAAAAGAGGTTCCAGCAGGTCTCAGGTGAAACCTGTATCTTAGTCTCCCAAGTAACCAGTTACCAGAACACTCAGTTATTTATGCGCTTCTTGTACATATAATTAGATATATACGAAACATAATCATAAATATCACACCCTAAAAATACGACATTATGGTTTGTGTTATACACACATATCACACACGCACACACATCCATCTCTCACACATCATACACACAACACACATTACACACATCACACACTAGCACATACATCAGGCACACACACACATCACCCACATCACAAAAACATACACATTATTATCACCATTTCACATTAGTTTGAATGCTTGGGAAAATATTAAAACACGTGAAGTGTATTGAGTGTTGCAACTGCCTTGGTAAACAAATGTTCAATTTAATGCCATTAGAATCATTTTAGTTGAAAGCAATTTCGTAGTCTCCTTTTTTGAAAATGAAACAATTTATAAAAGAAACTTATAGGAAAGAATTGTAAGCTACTTAAAACATAGACACAACGTACGTACAATATAACGAAATACACGACCAGATTTTATATCAGCATCGACGTCTTTAAGGAGAGAAAAGCTGAGATAAGATACAATATAAACGATTCAGAGTCCAAGGGTCAGGGAAAACATTTCACGGGTAAGAAAGGCAGAGAAATATCAAGGTAGTAAAAGAAAATGTAGGTCTGGAAAGGCTAGTCTTGGTGGCGTCGATAAACAACTTCAATAGATATCCTATAATTGCCTAAGCCTAACATAAAATGTATTAAGATTTTTATACTGACTTATATGCACTACTTACTAGATAACACGTACTAAACACTCACTCCGGACAACTCAATTGTAGGATTATCCCGCAACATGTCAAGTGATGCCCAATTAATCGGGAGATCTACTATTTTTAGCTATTGTCTCCTGAGTTCAGTCTTAACGACAATATCTCTCAGTGTTTTGCATTTAAAACTACGCCTATGTTATTAAGAACTGTGTTTATTATTTGAATAATGTAATAATTAATCAATAATTGACAGCATGTAGATATTTTTTTATAATTATAATTAATTTTGTATTTTAATCCTTGGATACATCTACACACCAATGATGGAAATAATGGATGGTTGAACGGAAAATATTATTAATTCAAAGACCTTTTACAATTTTTGACACTCAATAAAACGTTTGACTTTGACCAAAAAACGCAGGCAGCAACACTTAAAAAGATAAAGCTACCACCTCGTGGCGGATGTTTAGTCGATGTCTTCCGAGAACTTGAAGTGAAAAGACAAGTCCGGAAATATAGGTTGTAATTTCAGGGCATTCAGGAGCTTTTATGGCTAAATGATTGCGCACTTTACTAACAAGGGCTTTCAGGATTTCCTGAAGGACGGCTAGAGATAAATAATTGTTTATCGTCCTTGAATTATTTATTACACAGAATCGAGGTCTTATTGTGAACAAGTCGCAAACACTTAAGCTTTTGCATTTACTTTAGTATGATTTTACTGACTTCAAATCAAAGCTCTCGAAACTTTAGAGAAATAAACATCTTACATTTCGAATCAGCTCTTTTTTTGAAATTATAAGAAGTGTAAGGGCATAGTTCACCACCCTGGCAAAGTGCGGGTTGGGTTGGTAAATTTTTAAAGAACTCTTGAACATGTAGGTTTCCTTACGACGTTTTCCTTCAACGTTGTAGTTAGATATTACGCGATCAAGCAGTTGTGTGTCAACATTACTGTGTTCCGGTTTGAAGGGTACTGCAGCTAGCAAAATTACAGTACTGTTGAGACTAACCATCAAAAGTCTCAAAGTAATATCCTGGACTTTGTTTTGATGCTCAAAGTTCTATGTTAAACTGGAGTTGACATGAAAAGTCTTTATTTCTTACCATTAAAAGAGCGTCTTTTTCCTCTAATTACGCTTACCTTACCAGTATGCTTTATTTTTTTATTAGTATGACCAGCATTATGCCTTGGTGAGCCCCTATTTTATAACCGTATCTTATTTGTTATGTAGCGATGATAACCCAGTAGTTAGCGCGGTCGGTTCACACGCCGAAGGTCATGGATTCAAATTCCAACAATGAGCTTGAGCTGGCGGTGAAGGAAAACATCGTGAGGAAACCATAGCGTGGTGGTAGGGTACTTTCTAGTACTCGACTGAAATCTACCGCCAAGCATCTGACGGTGTGTTCCGGTAGCCTCACTTGAGAGCCAGTTCTATTCCAGGCTAGGTGTCTTTACCATCTTCGACCAAACCGTCACTTAACATCAGGTGAGCTGTGGTAAAACACTTAGCCAGTTAAATTTTTTAAATCAACCATTAAAAAAATGTTTTGTTTCATGTTAAAAAATAAAAAAATATTGATTTCTTTCTTTCTTTCTTTACATTTATTGCTCTTTTTAGCAATGGACTTATGGATGTTTTTTGGCAGTGGGATAAATTACATTGACACTAATATTTTTATTACAATTTAAAAAAATAAAACACATAAGTTTTTCGTTTTCAAATAAGTTTTTAGTTAATTTTGCTTCATATTATTGTATACGTACATATTATTACTACTATTATCATTACAGTATTGTAAACGTGATGGTATCTGGCGGGATGATGGTCAAGCGCATTTATATTTCTGAAAAAAAAATTGGACCTTCCATTACAAACAATCAGTCTTATTAATAACTAAAAGTATTCGTTTTATTAACAAACGCAATTTGGTATCAATC
Source organism: Biston stratarius (assembly GCA_950106695.1). Lineage (NCBI taxonomy): Eukaryota > Metazoa > Arthropoda > Insecta > Lepidoptera > Geometridae > Biston > Biston stratarius. The sequence goes on from OX467116.1 coordinate 12,043,691, forward strand.
GAACTAAATCGAATCCCTTTCTCTGTTTATTTTTTTACCGTTCCCTGCCATACTTTGCCACTGACGTATCTAGGGTGAAATTTGTGGGGGGAAGAATGAATAAATTTAACACTCCATAATTTATTACCCGTTACATTCTTGTTAATTAAAGCAAAGTAAGTAAAAAACGAATATTACAAAAATATTTAAAATTTACGTCACTCACGTATTTTAGTGATATGGTATACAGTAATAGTAACTATCAGTTTTAAATGTTTTTTGAAAGAGAGTCTGGTGGGTTTTTTAAATGTATGCAGATATTTTAAAGAAGTACAATGTAATACTTTTTACGCTAAAATTATTGAAAATATCTTAATTATATCTAGTTTTATAAAGTAATAAAATGAATGAGGCGCTCTCCTGATGGTAAGAAATAACGCATTTCCATGACTATTGCAGCAATACAAGATACATTCGCTGCTTTGGCGCTTATGACTTTTAAAGGTTAGTTTTAACAGACCTGTAATTTCGCTAGCTGCAGTATCAAATCATTTTTTTTTTAAATCATTGTTATTTGTATAGTCAATTTAATAATGTAAGCTAAAATATGAACACTAAAATTCACAAGAACTAAAAATGACAGAATTTTTAGCTATCCAGTCACTGTCCCCCCTGAGTACAGGTCTGCACGCCGGTGCTCGACCGACAGCTGTTAACATATGCCCGTGTTTTCTTTATTTAAGGGATCTGTTTGTTACTTTTTGTACGGATCCGCGGCGCCTCCGGTCTCTCACTTATTATTTATGGCGGTGAGTGTGCCGTACCGCGATGGGTATACATTTTACGGAAGGGATACTGAGTTTTCTATAGACTAGCAAGAGTTATGTTTAAAAGTCATATGAAATTATTTAAATATTGTATGAGTCTGTACCTATGTATACAAGGTTCTTCTCCACGCTGAAATGGTTAGAATTTTTTTCATAAGATTTGGATTGCAGATAGCTTATACCTTTATGAAATACATAAGTTACACTTTGTCTTTGAAATCACGGTTAAAGCAAAACTAGCCGTCATGTAACTTTTGGGTGTAATTTTTTCAACAGATAATTTCGTTAGGTCGTTTCTAGAGATTCTACATTTTTGTATTAAAATGTATACTCATACGGAGATCGGACAAGTTTATACATAAGTCAAACCACTCGATTTCGTATACTTTATTATTTATGTGTGTAGATTCTAAACAAGTTAAGAAACATATTTCTAGTAGCAAATTTGTTCTACTAAGTAAATTTTATTATAATGAATTTTGTAGGTTAATTTTGGGAAACTACATCTGTGCATTTTCCAAAGTCAATGCACAAACAAAGGAATCTTTGTATTGTTTTACGCGCTTTGTTTCTTATCTATATGTGACTTTTATAGGATGCATAATGTCTTTTTAGACTATAACTTGAAAACTCATGACACTGATATAATAAATGCGAAATGTTGTCTGTTGGTTTTTTCCTACATTTGGTAACGGCTTAACGGATTTAGATAAAATTTGGAATAGAGATAACTTATGATCTGCTTTTTTTATGTAATAGTATTGAGAGACAAGGAGACGCGAGAGATGGTTCATGACCATTGTAGTAATACCTGAGTAGCAAAATAAAGTCAAAATCGAAAAACAGTAGGTACCTAGCAGGTATAATAATACTTTGTACAGTAAGTTTATTTTTCGCTTTTTAGCGCTGATGTTTTTTTCTTGAAATCGGTTTTACTTTTTTTTTAAGTTTGTTTTCTTTATTCTACTCAAAACAACCTCGTACTTACTAAAAATGTATAAGCAAGATAAAAATAAATCTGTGATCCGACATATCTAATATATTATTATACAAGGTTACGTGCAACTTTCACTCTATGGAATTGTTTTTATTTCCTTGATTTTAATGTTATACCCATAGTCATCATCATCATCACCATCATCTTCACAGGGTGAGATGGTACGCCCACTGGTGAGCATAGGCCTCTCTTTTTGTACGCCATTCATCCCGGTCTTATGCTAATCTTGCCCAGGTTCGACCCACGATCTTTATGACGTCGTCAATCAAACGAGGTGGTGGGCGCCCGACGCTATGCTTCCCAGATCGTGGCTACCATTCCGTCAACGTTTTAGTCCACCTGCCATTTTGCCTGGCAATATGTCCTGCCAAACTCCATTTCAGTTTCATGATTATTGTACCCATAGTAAAAAATATTATTCATAATAAAGAATATAAATATCCTTTGATTTAGTTCTATAGCTCCACGCTATTATAGTTACACATATTTTGACAGATATTCCAAGTTTATGATTATTACTAAAGCAATGGTCATTTGATATCATAAGCTAATAAAAATATTCATTTACTAAAACAGTTCAAAGTTCGCAATAAAAACCAAATTCTACGGCTGTAAAAACAACTAACAAAGAATAATGTTATAAAAATACAAAAAAAAATATATTTTATGAACCCAATACAATAAAGTCAGCAACAGGGACTGTGTAGGGACAACCCCTCTTCATTTCAATAACCATTTATAAGATTTATCGGTACAGAAAGTATTTTGTGTGAGCCAGTCGATGACAGAATTGAAATACTACGAAATATACCTGAAGTAAAGTATAAGCCAGAAAATATGGACACTCTCTAAATATGGACTGTACAATGTACATGCAAGAGTACATGACTATGAAAATATACCTCAAGTAAAGTGTATGCCAAAAATACTTTTTGACTCTACGTTTCTCATCCGAACAGCCAAGGAATGGAACAAACTGCCGGCTTCCTTGTTTCCTGAGAAATATAATCTAGATCTTTTCAAGGCCAGAGTGAATAAGGTTTCTTCTAAGTCTGCGTACTTCATCTTCGACCACATTATCGCGTACCATCAGGTGAGTTGATGGTCAAAAACGGACTTATCCGTGTTAAAAAACTTTTAACCTTTACTTTATCCCCTTAGGTTGTTAGGCTAGCTTTGATAGCTCAGTGGTTAGCGCGGTCAGTTCACTTGCCGAAGGGCGTGGGTTCAAACCCCAACAACGAGCTTGAGCTACCGGTGAAGGAAAACATCGTGAGGAAAACATAGCGTGGTGGTAGGGTACTCTCTCTAGTACTCGGCTGGCTAGCTACCACCCTCAAGTTGAATTTCTGCCGCCAAGCACCTAACGGTGTATTCCGGCAGTTTATTATGTTATATATTTGACACCTAGCTTCACATCATAAGCCATAGGACGTCCACTGCTGGGGGGGTTTTGCCAATACTCGCCACGCTTGGCAGGCGGGTTGGCGAGCGCAGTTAGGTGTGATTGTTCAAGGAAGACGCTGCTGCCCATCTTCCGGATTACATCCCTTAGCCGACTCTTACGGCAACCACGGGTAGAGAGGGCGGGGTGCTATTCTTTCGCCGGCACCACCACGGCAAACACCTAGCTTGACGAACATATTATATATAAAAAAAAAACAATATTACAAAACTCAAACAGTCGTAGCTACGTATAAATAATTAGTTTCAACAATTATAAAACTAAAAAACAGGGTCGCATAAAAGAACATGCTTGTTTTTGAAGTAGACCAGTGTACGTTCATTCTAAATAACATCGTATTTTTTAATGATAGCCATCCATGAGTCGACTAAAAATATCTCTCTTTTTGTTCCTCTGGCAACTGAGACAGCATAGATAAGGATACTTTATTTCTTCTTGTCAAAATTGACGTTCTTTGTAGGCACGACTTCAAAGCCCCTGTCTATATTCTACTGATGCCTACTGTTTTGATCGACATTTTTTTATCTGAAACTGTTGGATAATACTGCTCGAATTAATACTTTACTGATAGATCTGATGGTCAACTCTTGTAATTAATTGCATAGTTTTTTTAAATGTTTGGCAGGATAGTTGTTTGACCACGGTTCATCTGATATTTAGTGATGGTATACACACCTAGGCTAGAATGGAACTAAACTGACTCTCAAGTGAGGGTATCGGAACATACCGTTTGGTGGTTGGTGGTAGATTTTCAACTTAAGGATGGTAGATAGCCAGCAGAGTACCATAAAGTTTTTTTTTAATTGTGACAGGCTAGGCCACAGCTCACCTGATGTTAAGTCACCGCGTGGTCAAAGATGGTAAAGCACACCTAGCCTGGCTAGTACTGGCTCTCAAATGAGGCTGCCGGAACACACCGTTAGATGCTTGGCGGCAGATTTTCAACTTTGAGGGTGGTAGCTAGCCAGCCGAGTACTAGAAAGTACCCTACCACCATGCTATGGTTTCCTCACGATGTTTTCCTTCACCGACAGCTCAAGCTCATTGTTGGGGTTTGAACCCACGCTCTTCGGCATGCGAACCGACCGCACTAACCACTGAGCTATCATCGCTACAAATTAGAAATCGCTAAAAACATCTTTCCATAATACTATTGTTTCACCGTTTTATATCGTGGGATTCGAACCACAGGAAGCAACACGGTTTCCCATCTAGTCTTCTGAAATTAAGTATTTGATTCTTTTATTTACAGTTAAAAACATAAGGTTATGTATCTAACAACTTCTTTAATTTCCTAAAGCCAAAAGATTCCACGAAAAAAACCAAAACCTAAATAAATCAAAATATATAGACGGGGCGTTATAAAAAACGTTCGGCCTACGCCTTTGAGCTATATACATGATCTATGACCATTTTATATTGGGTTTAACCGGGCGTCAGTACAAGCAATATATTTAGAGTACCGGCACGAATACGGCACGCCCTCTCTGGCAACTTTATAAAACTATGTGGGCACTTGGATATTCATTAGTTGGGTGAAATGTGTTCATGGTTTCTAAGTTTATGGTTATAAAGGTTGGAGTGGTTAGCTTTTTTCATTAACCGACTTCAAAAAGGAGGAGGTTCTCAACTTGATTGTTTTCTTTTTTCATGTATGTACACCGATTACGCTGAGATTTATGATCTGATTTACGTAATTCTTCTTTTGTTTAATGCGGAATAGTTGCCATTTGGTCCCATAAAAATATAACATAGTTTCGCCCGGTTATTTTCATTTTATGAAAATTTTTGTTAACTTGTACGATGTAATTGTCTTTGGCAAGACGTTTTTGAATCTTAGCGAGTCTAGCTAGACTCATACTGTTCAAGTGTTTCATGGCATGAACGTAAATTACCTAATAAATAAACATACTTTAAAAAAAATAGTAAAACCAACTTCAAGAAAAAAACAACACTAAAAAGCGAAAAATAAACTTACTTTACAAAGTATCATTATACCTGCTAGGTATCTACTGTTTGAAGTCGGTGCCGAGCACCGGCACCTAGGCTAGGCTAAGCACTGACTTCAAACAGATCAGTAGGTACCTAGCAGGTATAATAATACTTTGTAAAGTAATTTTATGTTTCGCTTTTTAGTGCTGATGTTTTTTTCTTGAAGTCGGTTTAACTTTTTTTTTAAGTATGTTTATTTTTTAGGTAATTTACGTTCATGCCAAGAAACACTTGAACAGTAAGTATGAGTCTAGCTAGAATTTACTGTATCTATCTGTAATTAGATATAGAACTATTCCTATCTTGAATCGCCAAATTTGATAACTTGTTAGCATTTAAGTACAAAGGCATATCCACCTTTTATGACCTCAATTAGTCAAGTTCAGTAGGAAACTTGAGCCAAATTGCGATTTTAGTACATGCCTTCCGTCTAGACCAGTGATTCTGAAACTGTTGTCAGAGTGTATAACTTGACGCTATTTACTCTCACCATGTGCTGGGTAGCTACCACCCTCAAGTTGAAAATCTACTACCAAGCATCTGACAGTGTGTTCCGGCAGTGTCACTTGACAGTAAATTCCATTCCGGGCTGGGTGTCTTTATCATCTTCGACCATACCGTCACTTAACAGGTGAGCTGTGGTCAAACATGAATCATGTCAACCATAAAAAAAGGTAAAGTACATGTTGCTATTGTGCCACCAAGCACCTTATAGTATGGAAGCCTTAGTTGCCTGGAAGATATCGCTCTTAGCGATAACGCTGCCACTTGTGGCACTAGCTAATAAGATTCTTTTATATTCTGTACTTTTTGTTTCTATTTTTGGTGTGCAGAATAAAGAGTTTCTATCTATCTATCTAGTGTGTTCCAGCAGCCTTAATTGAGAGCCAGTTCCATTCTAGGTTACTTAAGTTTACCATTATCGATCACTCCTATACTTAAAATTAAGTGTGCTGTAATCAAACACACAGAATAGCTTTTCAACTATAAAAAATATGCAATCAAATTTTATCTACAATGTAACTAAGTAGTTTTATAGGCCGGTTCTAGAGCTTCACATGCCGTTGGTCTGTGAACCAAAAGTTAGAAACCTGTAGAATCACATAAAATAAAGGTCTAGCCTATATTTTATGTGTTTCCGACTAAGACCAACTGTTCTCCCATTTACTATGGATTTTAGTATCAAACGTAGGAAACGGTGGAAATTACACATTTATGAGATAAATAGACGTTCTAACAAAATTACTAGAAGCATCTATAACCGACTATGTAATTGTTGAATGATTATGTCCTTTTATCTAGTTGTAATTCATATTATTTTAATGTTAAATATTACAATAAGAACAATCAAGCTTAATTTAAAAAATTCAAAAACACCAATAACCACTTTTTTTTTTAAATTTATAGCCATTGTCACTTGATTTGTCGTAAGGTTTCTTATGATATTCCATAACTCCAAATCTGTTCAAGCGTTTGCAAGTTATGGTGAAATAACTCACATACACCCGTACAAGAACCCTAAAAATATTGTAATTTTAGGGCACTCATATAAAAAGAAAGCAATTTTTGTTTTGTATTGTGTGTTTGAGTTTTTTTTTTTGTAAAAGTAATAATACGTTCTATACTCTTTCCTGGTGGTAAGTAATAACATATGTCCATGACCATTGGAGTGATACACAGAACTTGAAGTAGCGATGACAGCTCAGTGGTTAGTGCGGTCGTTTCGCATGCCGAAGGGCGTGGGTTCAAACCCCAAGAATGAGCTTGAGCTGCCGGTGAAGGAAAACATCGTGAGGATACCATAGCGTGGTGGTAGGGTACTTTCTAGGGTAGTACTCGGCTGGCTAGCTACCACGCTCAAGTTAAAAATTTGCCGCCAAGCATCTAACGGTGTGTTCCGGCAGCCTCACTTGAGAGCCAGTTCATTCAGTCCATTCCAGGCTAGGTGTGCTTTACCATCTTCGACCACACCGTCACTTGACATCAGGTGAGCTGTGGCCAAAAAACTAGCCTGTCAGCCTTAATAAAAACCTTACTAAACACCTTTTACAATTACCTTACTAAAAAAGTAGCAAAACTAAGCCCAGCCCCTGTACTCTGAGTTTCTTATTGCCATATCTGTTATGCTCTTACGAACTGAATCCCTGACAAGAATCGTAATAAGAAGCTCAATATCAGCTCAGCTCAGCTTTGAGACTTGCGATGACTTGTTTCAACAGCCCTGTAATTTTGCTAGCTGGAGTACCCTTCAAACCAGAACTCAGTAATGCTTACACACTATTGCTTCGCAGCAGAATATATGGTATTGTGGTGGTATCTATCATCAAGAAACATGGCAAGGAGCAAGTAAAAGTTATAATTTAGTTATTAAAAGTTTGATTTAGGTACATTCGAATGATTTTTATAAATGACAAAAGCAAAATTTACCACATACGCTAGGTGGCTAGGTTCGTCGCACTCCAGTGAAATAGTTTTAGTCAACCCTATTTAGCTTGCCGAGACTCAACTTGCGAAGTTCAGCGAAACATCGTTTGAGTTGCGGAAGGAAGCGTGCTACGACAAAATTTGACAAGTTATAGAGTTTGTAAAGCTTAAAATTTAGGTAGAATAACATTTTCAAAAGTTTCAGTAATGTGGTGTGAACGAGAAGAAATCTTGTGTATTTGCCTTTTTCGTTCACGTGATTCAAATACCTAGTTCGATGGATTAAAGTTCTCCATTAAATGAGTTTTATTCCTAAAATTTAAAAGTGTTAGTCTTTTTTTTTCTATCTGATTGAAATAAGATGATCCTATCTTATTTTATAGAATTTAATATAATAATATCTTAAAAAAGAAAAACATGCAGTCATAGAGACAGATGACAAAAGTAAAAAAAAAAAATCGTAGAAGTTTTTAGAGAATCAGAGGTCATATAGGCCTCTAACTTCACAAAAAAACCTAAGCTAGTCTGGCTGCAAGTTCACACCGGTATCCATGATCGAAAAAGTAACCACATCTTGAGCGAATAAAAAGAACTTGAACTTAAAAAAAACACTTGTGTTTTTATATTATTGTGAGCCTTTGAAGCATATAGCAGACGTAAGCCAAGTATTTAGTAAAAACACATAAATAACCTACTTACTTTATGATTAAAATAAAGCTTGTATCAGAATTTGATAATTCACCGAAGTTTAAATTAACCTTACATAAACTTTCCTACATTGTAAATGTTGGTATTATTTTCACAGAAAATTACTAGAGATGTTCTTGAAAGTTCTTTTCGACGACAGAATATTTTTGTTATACAAATTTAGGACAATTTAGCCTAAATTTAAATGAAAAGCCATGATTAAAGGAATTATTGGTTTGATTAACATTTTCGACCACACCGTCACTTAACGACATGTGAGCTGTGGTCAAACACCGAGCCTTCCATTCCTTATTAATTTATACTAAAGAATTTAATAAAGCAGACGAGTTTGTTAGTTTATTACAACGCGCTCATTTCTGGAACTACTCGGTTAGATTTGCAAAAACATTTTTGTATTTGGTAGCTCATTGCTTGGGAAAGATGGAAGCTTGGAAACCGATGGGGACAGTTAGTTTTAAAATATGACTTAAACAATCCCCTGGCAGACAGGCCGTTGCTTGGTTTGGAACATACGTGATTACCTTCGCCACTTGCCACCTTGCCACATTCCAGTCGCCGGTGCGGGAGCGGAAGCTGCTGCCAAAGTCAAACGTCTCAAATACGCATATTTGGAGTCAGCGTGAGTTCGTCCCGTTTGCCGTCGACACTGCGGGCCCGTGGGGGTCCGATACTACAAAGTTTGTGGCGGAGTTAGGGCGTCGCCTAAGACAGCGGGGTCGGGATCCGAGATCGGGCAATTTCGCAGTCCAACGTATTTCGCTGGTGATCCAGCGGGGGAATCCCGCCAGTTTCATGTACTTTTTGGTGGCGGGTTAGATCGGTGGACTTGGTGTTTAATTATGTTTATTCACATATATAACTTGTATTGATTACACTGGACTGTAACTTGTAACCATTTATTAAATTTGTCTTTGAACTAAATAATATACAATAGAAAAGTATTTAAACAATAACAGCTTTAAAATATTGGCTCCAGAATACCGCCGTAAAAAGACGTCGAATATCACATCTCTATTACAATTTAATAATAACAAAAACAACACGCGGGTTAATTAATAAGCATAATTGGATTTCATAATCCACGTTTGTATTGAAATTAACTTAGGCCCGAATATTGGTGATTACCATGTTAATAGTGAGCAAAGTATAGCCAATTTACAAGAGTTAAAAAACGGATCTTCAGTAGATATGGCTAAACGATAATTTTATTATTCTGAGTTTCTCAAAATTGAATTTACTGTATGGATTGCTATATTTTGCAATATTTTATTTTTAATATCTGTTAAATGTAACAAATTAATGTAGTGAGCTGTGTATAATACATGAATATTTTTTTTAGTCTGTGCCGATATTCTGCTGTTTTATTTATGGGTTATGGGCCCAGCACGCTACCACTGCGCCACTCTGTTCGCCTCTGCAATATTCAAATGGCAGAAACTGACCATAAAGTGAATTAAGTTTTTTTTATGGTTGACAAGTTAGGTTTTTGACCAAAGCTCACCTGATGTTAATGGACGCCGTAGTCGAAGATGTAAAGCACACCTAGCTGGAATGGAACTGACTCTCAAGAGAAGCCGTCGGAACACACCGTTGGGTGCTTGGCGGTAAATTTTTAGTTTAAAGGGGGTAGCTAGCCAGCCGAGTACTAGAAAATACCCTACCACCATGCTATGGCTTCTTCCCGATATTTTTCCTTCAGCTAAAGCTCATTGTTGGGGTTTAAAACTACGCCCTTCAACTTGTGATCTTAAATCGCTAGAGCTATAGATTTAGTCTAACATGGAAGGTATTCACGTTTAATTATATTGGATTTCGACTATAGTTTCGGCCACATCCAGTGGTCTTCATCATGGAGACAAAGCTGATTACAACGCGCGCACGGCCTCGTCTTGCTTCGCACAGAAGGTTATTCCTTAATTAAAATAACACTATTTTCTACCACATCTACTTTTAATTATCTCTTCGTTCATCCCAAATTTACTCAATGGCGAATCTTAAACAGATTATTTCGTGACTACGGGAAAAAGACCACGTCAACGCTGACCGAATTATCTGTCGGTCAGCGGCTGGAAACCACCAGATTAGCTTTTAATGCTGGTCGGGTTACCTTTACAAGCGAGGTTAACGAGTTTGGTGGAAATAAATAATTATTGGCTGTGTTGCTTGTACATTTTAAGTATTATAGTTAGGAGTTTTATAAATTATTTTTTTTTTGAAAAGATTATTTATTCACAAGTTTGTGTTTTGTGTTTATCGTCATTATTGGCAGCTCATTCAGCCCATTGTCAGGCATACGCCTCCTCTTTCTTTTGCGATTTGTTGTTATTAATCTTGTCCAACTGCAAGTACTTCCAAGGAACTTTCAGTTGTCATTGATGTTAAACTGGTATTCGAGGCCTATATTGTCAGTGCGAACTCCGACAGCAACCTTGCTAGCGCGAATATTCTTCGGACGGTATCATTGTTTTTTTTTTTGGTTGACAGGCTAGGTCACACACAGCTCGCCTGATGTTAAGAGACGCTGTGATCGAAAATGGTAAACACACTTAGTCTGGAATAGAACTGGCTCTCAAGTGAGGCTGCCGGAACACACCTAAGGGTGGGCCACAGGGCTATAAGCTTTGTGTATACTTAGCCGAAATGGGTCATATATTTATTTTTATTATTATGAACAACTTTTACTGAATAGCTTGTCTTCGAGTCGAGAGTCAATCGATACCTTCTAGGTAAACGTGCCCCGTCTGACCACACCGTCACTTAACATCAAGTGAGCTGTGGTCAAAAACTTAGTCTATCAAACATTAAAATAAAATCGTTTATGGGTCAACAAACTTTTGTATAAAAGTGATAAATTCAATTACAATTACCCCTTTTCAGCTTAGACACTGAAATATTTCGGATAACTTTATTAAAGAAAAACAAACTCTATTGTAATATAATACTTTGATATTTCTTTCACAGTATTTCAGACAAAAATGGTAAGTGCACTCAATGGTACAATGATCGTACTTTCACGTCTGCATTTCATCTTAGCAAGTTCTCAAATAAAAAAGTTCTTAGCAGAGAAGATTCAAGGACTTATATCTTCTCAAATGCGTCGCGGCCACTCTAAACTAATCCAAGTGTACTCATTGCTAACATTGATGTACGTGTGTATGTTTACAAAGTTGAAGAAAAACTTGCCTTTTAATCAGTTGTGTCGGACTGTGGGGCAAGTGACTGAAACAAAAAGTTTTTGTGAACAATGGCTCCCAAAACACAATGGACTCGGGAGCAGCAGACCAAAACTAAAAGTACGAGACCGTTCTAAAGGAACTTTTATGAGATCACTCGTCTGTGACCTTTGATTGCGGAAAAAATACGAACATAATCGACATGGAACATTTTGTTTCGTAAAATATATTTTTTTTGTTAAGTAACTAGTTGTTATTTGGTACGATTTTGCCGCAAAACAATTTTAATATACCTTCGCGCAAGTATAAGAAACAAGCAATAAGTTAAGCAATTTTCGTTGCAATCCGATTGGACGATACGGCAGCGCATAAAAAACGAACAAACATTTATTTTTATAAATTAAAAAAATAGGTATTTGTTTGACTACCATCACGTCTTATGTTGAGCGATCGGAATTGGCTCTCAAACGAGGCTGTCGGAATTTACTATTAGGTTCTTGGCGTCAGATTTTTAACACGAGGTGGTAGCTAGCCAGTGGAGTCCTAGAGAGTACCAGGTTTTTTTTTTATCAGTACCTTAAGCTGTTATGATTTGAAACGACCCCATTCGGCGTGTGAACCAACCACACTAACTACTGTGCTACCATCGCTATAAAAAATAACGAAATAGTAAAAATGCTAGACTAAAGTTTTTTTACTTCAGCTGTGATGCTGGGGCTGAAAAAAAAATATGAAAAAAAAAATTATCTTCTATCTTGGGTTTCTGGCTTCACTTATTAGTAAGTAAAACAAAACAAGTACGCTTGATATTTCAGAAAAAGGTACAGCTTTGATCAAAAGTTCCGCTGTAGGACCCATTGAACCCACAAAGCTCGCTCATTCGTGACTACGCTTATGAAATAAAGACATAAAGGAACATTATTACACGGATGGTAAACACAATTCAGTGGATTCAATTTCCTTTAGTTTTTAAGCCCTGTTGGTTCTTTGTTACTTCAATCCTACTTATCTTACTTCCTACTAATATCATATCCTATCCTATCCTACTTCCTATCCTATTAATATTATTAAATTAAATTGTGTAAATTCGCTAGCTGCAATTCCTTGCTTTCGTTTTTGTATTCTTCTCTGAGCTGGTAAAGAACTCTGTTCTATCAATTTGGCGAGCAGAATTTCTTCCTACATTCCACTGTGTTCCTTAGAAAATACAATTAATTTTCTTTCATCTTAAACAGATGACAGACAGCAAGACAATAAAATAACAGACAGTACCTTTTCGGGGCGAGCTTTGCAAGACAGTTTAATTGCAAATTAATCTTCTCATACATACCTAAGTATTTTAATACAAACCGTATTTATAAATTAATATATTTAAATTAACAAATTCCTACAAGTCTTATAATAATTTTTAATTTCATTATTATAACTACAATTAGTTTTTATTTTATTCTGACCATTTGTTAAACCTAAGACTAGCTGTGACAGTCGTTTTATCTACCTAAATAATCCTATAAGAATTGATTGAATCAGGCGTTACTTTGCGGAAGTCCATTTTGAGTGTTCTAGGTATATATTTAGTTTATTTCCGCTTAACAGTCGTTTCAGCTACAACAGAAAAGAGGATTTAAATTTTAAAAACTTGACATAAATATGAAACACTAGAAAAATTTTATATAAAAAAAAAGTTTAATGATAATTAAAAAACCTATCCGAAACTTTAATACTACAATAAAATAAACTAAATATATACCTAGAACATCTATAACAATTGTTAAATTTTTGTACATTTTTTATTATTTGTTCGGAGTTTCGTCAGTTAATATCTTGCCATAGCCAACTTCTTACCTATATAAAATTATGTTGCCAAGTCTCAGAGCTCTCTACGTACATCCTGTCGCATCTTCGATTTTAGCACATTTACTCAAATAACATACTCGCATGCTTAAATATAATCATCAATAAGTAATTAATAACTTTTATATTATGATTTTTTTATGCCACAGATGGCAATCAAGCAGACGGGTTGCCTGATGGTAAGCAATCGCCGTCGGCTATGGATGTCAATACCAGGGGCACTAAAAACATGTTGCCGACCCTTTAAGATTATATTAAAATGCTTATTAACACGAGGATGGATGGATGGAAGTTTGTTACTTAATCACGTAAAACCGGCTGAACGAGTTTGAATGAAATTTGGCACACATATAGTTTATGGTCTGGATTATATGATACTTTTTATACTGTAAACTGAACTAAATTTTTGTATTTCATATTATTAGTATTTTGACATCTTTATTTTGTATGCTTGTTATATTTTTAAGAAATATGACAAAGTCAAATAAATTCAATCCCAAAGCGATCAACAGAATTTCGCCCAATCTGCAAATATTATTCGAGTCGGGCTCGATGACCAGAAAATCTTAGTTTTGGGGTCACGCGGGTGTTATTTATTGTCAAAAAACACGTTCTCTCTGAGCGGAAGGAACGAAGACGTTGCGTCATGAAGATGTAAATAGATCTAGAGATAAGCTCCGATATATGGTAGCAATTTCCCCTGCAGAAGGGTGAACGGAAAGGAAGAATCCGCCTTTGCCGTTCCATTTTGCACGCCGAATATTCTATAAGTACGCAATAGGGTTCTATCACACTAGGCAATGTGACGCACTACACCACGTATTGGAACTTTATACGAGTCAAAGACGTCTGAACACCATATACACACATAGGTAGTACATTTGTTATTTGGAAAGCTAAAACCCTCTTACTTTCTTAGGTTACGACAGTTCTTCGATAGTATTTATATGGTACACAAGATTTGTAACTAGCACATTATACACAAAAAATAATTAAGTATATTTATCACTGGGTCTTAATTGCGTACAAAATAGTATCACATCACACATCATCAGCCATAGGACGTCCACTGCTGGACATAGGCCTCCTCCTGGGGGGGTTTTGCCAATACTCGTCACGCTTGGTGGGCGGGTTGGCGAGCGCAGTTAGGTGTGATTGTTCAAACAAGACGCTGCTGCCCATTTTCCGTATTACATCCCTTAGCCGACTCTTACGGCAACCACGGGTAGAGAAGGTGGAGTACAATTCTTAGGCAATATAATATGAAAACAAATACAAACAGTATAAATACAAAATGGTACGAAATCAGTTAAAATCGAACTGTCGCTGAGGTTAATAAACAAAACTAATTTCATAGTACTTTGTGCGCGATTAAGACCCGGTGATAAACATTATTATGTATTCATGTCGCGTAAGTATAAAAACTACATAATTATAAACATCTAACCACACTAAATAAAATGATAAATGCGAAAGTTTGTGTTAGTTTTGTTTCATGTGTCAGTGTCAAACACACACCGTGTTCATGACTATGTTTATTTTAATTATAACGGTGAAGGATTTTTAACACTAAATTGCATATTTTTATGAACGTATTTATTTAAAAATGTAATTTGTTTTATAATAATATTAATAATAAAGAGAGACAAGGACAAGACGCAACCTAATGAAGACCGCAGGAACTCGCCAGATGCGAGCCGCTTCCGACCGGTCTTCAAGGGAATCATAGGGGGAGGCCTATGTCGAGCAGTGGACATCCTGCGGCTAAGATGATGATGGTTGATGGTAAACAGTTTTTTTTTTTTTTTTTTCATTTTAAAGTTTTATTGTATGATTCTATTTGTTTATTACTTCTGTACTCTAAAACGGTTTAACGGATTTAAATGAAAAATGCATTTCAGATAGCGTATACCCGAAATTAACATATAGGTTTTATTCCGGAGAACGAAGGTGAAACCGCGAGGCTCAGCTAGTTGTACATAAATATTTGGAATGTGCTCAAGCTCTTTACATTTTGATTTCAAACACATTTATATATTTTACTATGGAAACTGACGTGGTTTTGACATATTCTTGTTTTACTTATGCGGAATTACAAACTTACGTTTAATTGTATTCGATAAACGTGAGTAATTCCCCAAAAGTAAAACAAACACGTTTATATAACTATTTAGTAGCCCGCGTATGTCACGTAGCAAACAACAAGTATAACTTAGAATTTTAAAACAGTAGGTGCAACTTAACATTACTTCGGCGAGAAAATTCCCGGTAAATCGCTTCTTTTTCTGATAAACTACCTCAACGTGAAACGTAAAGCTTTCGATGTAGAAGAGGAAAATAGTTTTCTTCCGTTTTTTCCCGTTTTGAATACAAAAACGGAGGTGATATTAATGGCCGGAAAACGGAAGTACAAAATGAAACTATTTTAGTACAACGGAGATGAAAAGTTTTATTATTCCGACCATTTGTTAAACCTAAGACTAGATGTGACAGTCGTTTTATCTACCTAAATCATCCTATAAGAATGTTAATTTTTTTTTTGTACATTTTTTATTATTTGTTCGGAATTTGACCACACAAAAAGTAGCCTGATTCTCAAGTGAAGCCACCGGTAGATACCGTTGGATACTTAACGGTAGATTTTTAAATTGAGAATAGGCAACTAAGTACTAAAGTGTACCTTACAACCATTATACGGTTTCCTCATATCGTGTGATCCGACTGCGGTAACCACTGAGCTGTCGCTGATACAAAACTATGACTTTTTTACTTCATGACAAAATTTTAACGTAGGTGGGAAATCATAATGAGTTTTAAATTCATAAGGTTTTGGGTTTGATTTTGGGCACGGAATGTTAACCATTTCCATCACCATTGACTTAATGGTGAAAGAAAATTTATTTGTGAAAACTTATATATTATTCCATCATCACAAACGTAACCTTCACCATTTTTTTTATCGAATGACATTAGCGTCATCTAGTCCCAAACTGGAATGAAACCATATACTTAATAGAATACTTCGTTTAGTATTAGAATGTCGAATTGACTAAATGTCAAGCGGTTACAAAACGTCCAATTTTCGGAATTTCCAATTCAATAATTGTTTTAAAATTATTTAACAATAAGTATAAATGTATCAAGATCATAACAAATGTCAATATAATGAAAATATTAATAAATGATATGTCAAATACAAAATATGTCAAAAGATTAAATGTCAATAATATTTAAAAATCCTTTTGTTATTTAATTATTTATTATTTTTAAATAATCGTCAAAGTTACAATATAATACGTTTGTCTTGGTACCTTAAAATTTAATCTTTATTTTTTTAAATTAATATTAATGAAACTAAAAACACGCTCTCCTGATGGTAAACAACAACGCGTGTCCATGAACATTGCAGCGCTACACTAAACTTTGAGTAACGAAATAAAATCCAAGACATCACTGCTTTGGCTCTCTTTACTTTGAGACTTCATGGTTAGCCTCGACAGCCCTGTAAATCGAACCGACGACCTACAATTCAGGATGCAGAACCATTACCAACTGAGCTAAAGGAGCAGTTGAACTATAATTTTATTCCAAAACGCTACTTCCAAAACCCTGTTAACATATTCGCCAACATCTGCGCTACTCATCAGCTTTATTGAACTTTTACGCTTACGATAACACATAACACGAAAAAAGGCCCATTATTTTTTCGTTCGTACCCCTTCAAAAGCCATTAGGGTTATCAGTGAAGCTTAATGTTGGTCCGTCCTCATTTGTACCGTGAAATAATTGATTCGCATAAATCCACGGTGCCGTGTAGTGGGGGTGTGACCCCCACCGTGGGAGTACAATTTGCAAAAAGCAATTGGTGTTATACATCACTGTCTTATCGGTGGATCTATGTCACAGAGTATGCAGAGTGAAGCCTCAGATTTATGTGAGGCAGCCCTAGTTGAGCAAAAAACTATAGATACACTTTTTGTTATTAATTGCGTATGTGTAATTGTGAATGTGTTTATGTTATAGTACCTAGTATCAAATTTACCCACTATTGTCTATTTCAGTTTTTACTGCATGTCTAGAGTAATAATTTTTTTGTGCTGTGTCTGTTGAAACGAGATGGTATATATACATCTATTTTTTTGTCAAATAAATTAGAATTCATTTATTTCTGGCAAATATTGGTTGTAAATGTTTAACAGGTTAAGTATTTGACAAAAACTCATTTGATGTTAAGTGACGAGTGGTCGAAGATTGTAAACACACCTAGCTTGGACTGGCACTCAAGTGAGGCTGCCAATACACACTAGTAGGTGCTTGGCGGCTGATTTTTAACTTGAGGGTTGCAGCTAGCCAGCGAATAGTAGAAAGCTCCCTAACAACATTCCAAGGTTTCCCTCACGATGTTTTCCAGCCTAAACTCAGTGTTGGGGTTATAGTAAAATTAAAATAACTAAAAAACCAGCCGTGGTAGTGCCGGTGTAAGAATAGTACCCCGCCCTCTCTACCCGCGGTTGCCGTAAAAGTCAGCTAAGGGATGTAATCTAGAAGATGGGCAGCAGCGTCTTCCTTGAACAATCACACCTAACTGCGCTCGCCAACCCGCCTGCCAAGCGTGGCGAGTATTGGCAAAACCCCCCCATGAGGAGGCCTATGTCCAGCAGTGGACGTCCTATGGCTGATGATGTGAACGAAAAAATATTTTTTTTTCTTTCATATATTCTAACTGGTTTTTTTATCATGACGTCATAATGCAAAATTCCTTAACTTTAAATTTCCAAGAAGCGTAAGCCAGTAAGGTATAAATGAAAATATAAATTACTGTATATATAATTGTATACTGCATGTTCTCTTGTGAAAATTTCGCTTTCGTCAACAAAAACTGAGTTCCGAAAAACAAGCCCTTGCCCATTAGATTCCCACTGACTCCACTGTAGCGCTACAAACTCGTCGATTGTCGTTGTGGATTTGACGCCATTTTGTTTTTTACCGTTTATTTTGCTGTTTCGTTCAGTTTGAAACGTTTCACTAAACATTTCGATGTTCGTACAGATTTGTTTAATGGCGTTTGACTGCGTGCGTTTTGAATAGTATATTTATTGTGGTTGTTATTTATTTTGTTAAATTTATGAATTTTTTTACTACCCTCATTTTTCTTACTGAATTTCAACTGGATTTTGGAAACTTTTTATCATTCAATGGCATCGCTGTCAGGGTCTATTGCATTGCTGGGACAGGAACCCATACAAAGTCTAGGACTTGCAATCCAGGTATAGACGTATCAACGTTTACTTTCACTGTTCGTAATCCCATCTCCGCATACCGATCTAACTTATACTTTCAATAACATTAATGTATGTATTGTAACTTTCTTTAAAACTATTTCTGCTTTTATATTTGGTATAAAATTATTACTTGTAAGAATTTTTTTTTTGAACACACTTCCGAGAGGAATTTATTTAATAAAACAATCTAAAATGGGATTAATAGGTAATTAATTAGTTTTTTTTGTTATCTGACGTCCTAGTGTTTTTAATGTCCCAATGGAATGTACTGTAAGGTTTGACAGTTTAAATTAATAATTGTTGGAAGTTTGAAGAAGATATACTGGCAACACGTTTTAAAAAAAAGATATAGAATGACGGTAGGAACATTTTGGAAGGCTGGCACTCGTTGTTGGACACCGGTGGTGAAACGTTGTACGAAAGATGGAGTACTAAAATATAACAATTTGATCTACAAGTTGAGTTTTACTGGTTAATATTACAGTACATTAAATATAATACAATGAACTAACAGGGCAGTCAAAATAGTTCAGATGTTCTAATAAATAATATTTGGTGGAATAAAGAAACTCACCTATTTTTTTTTTTTGGGCAGTCGTGTTAACCAAAGAAGGTATCTAGACAAAGTATCATATTCGTGTGTTACGATTTATCATCCCAAGTTTCATTTTCATGTACCTTTTCTGAATATATTGTAACAGGGCCTACAGACAGCGGCGCAAATCCTAAAATTAGGCTCAGCTCTAGACTACATGATATCAAGTGATCGCAACACAAACTGGCTTACGAAATATGATCTAATTTAGTTCTTAATCCAATCTTGTAAACTCAATTTGCTACCGAGGAGTTACGGCTTTTTTAAGTAAGAAGAGGTAGAGGTGCCACATCTGCCCTTTTATTTTTTAAGCTGTTCCTCGGGTGATTGCGGGGACTCTTCTCTTTGTGAGAAGTATGAACCGCCACGCTGACTATGTATGTATTGGCAGACTTACACAGGGTAATTTTTTTCAGTCAGCATCCTTTTAATGGCGTGTTCAGTACATTAAATCTAGTTCTCCTTCTGTTGATAATTCGTATTTTTTTCTTCCAAACAATATTAAAAAATTATATTTGCCCGGTCTAAACAAAATTAACTCTGTGCAAAAAGCGCGCGCGCACTCTGTGACGCGTGCCGGCAGCAAGCGCGATGACGTCAATCAAGGCCAAAAAAGAAGTTGCGGCGCGGAGGGTGGCTACTCGCACGATACTACAATGAATGAAGCGTCTACGCAACAGAGAACTAAAAAGTGTTAGAGAGTACATGAAAAAGTTTTTTTTTAAATATTTATTGTACTTTGGCAAAGGTTGTAGGCCAAAAGTTGTTTGTTGTAATGTACAAAATATTTCCTTAAAAGGATGCTGACTGATTAACAGTATCCCTGTATATTGGTAGGTATATTCGAGAACTTTTTTAAGAACTTTCGTATGTGTAGGTTGTAGGTACGATGTTGTCCTCCGACGATAATTAATTGATACAAACGCTATTTTGCAGAAATTCATTTTGAGTATTTAAGAGATATATTTTTTAGCTTATTTCCGCTTAAAAGTCAGTTTTAGTTGCAACAGTCACGAGGATTTAATTTAAATATTTATCTTATTTGACGACAATTTTTAAATATCTTTCCGTAATATACCTTAAAATCTAAAACTAAAATAGTGTTAATTTTAGCGTTTTATAAAAACGCTATCTCTCATTACAAAGACTCGTCAAAAGGAGGAGCAAAGCTCGATAGGACACCGTCGCCTTAGGAACTGCGACCCTTATCAACAATGTCTGTTCACTTGGATTCCCTAATACACATTGTGTCACCCTGTATGTTACTATAAACACAAACAAACTTGTACCTTATCGTTAAAGACGTAAAGTTTACCTTTGCTTAAAAATATCTCATCACTTAAGACTGTTTAAGAGACCTGTGGTAAATTTACTATCGCCTTAATATTAACTCAATTGAGTTATATTGTTTCCCCTTACCTTTGTAATATTCAATCACTTATTGATAATACATCATTTTAGTCTGTTAATTGGATCTAATAACAAAATAGTATCCTGTTACATAATTTAGCTACACTAATATCGTCCCAAGTTTTCCCTGCTCTAGTAATAAAAAAAATAGTAAAATTATAGTTAAAACCGAATGTTTTACCAAATTTTTTGAAGTGAAATCTTCTTTAGCCGAGAGAACGATTTTTTGGCCAAACTTTTGGGTTCGCTTCGATTGACATATTAATGGGAGGTTTAAGTTTTCACTTCTGTCGGCAGTCCCCCATGACTGCTTGTTTTTTATCTGTTAACAGATTAGGTGTTTGACCAAGCTCATTTGATGTTAAGTGACGGTGCGTCAAAGTTTGAGGCACAAAAGTATAGTAAGTACCTAACCTTTAACCCGTAACGGGTAGTGCCTCAAGCTTTTAAGGATATAGGTGAGTACTTACACGCCAAATACTTACTAGAATTTATTTTAAAATTTTTAGTAGTTAAGTATTTTAGAGATTGCTCCTCAAGACGAATCAATCGAGCCCAAACTCGATGGGTTTATCTTGTTTAGTTTAGAAGTTCCTATGGTCATCTTCCGTCTTCATCATCAGACCAGCTCCATGGTACCATATAATTTTTGGTGATTGAAAAATTGTCCCAGATAAAATCTTGCTTAAATATTTTTTAAGCCATATAATGTCTGTTGCCATATAGTGTGTTTTTGGGGCAAGGAATCTCATGTATTTAAAGAATAAGGCCCCTGTACTTACAACACTTAGATTGAAATCATAAAAATACTTCTTTTATACACATAAATCTTTATAGAAATCACTTATGTGGTTAGAGAGCAGTGTGCTAATGAATTACATACTTAGAATCTTACTATTGATAATATAATTTGTATTAAAGTTACCTACGAGATTTCAAAAGCGTTCAAACATTCGAAGAAACCCAATTATAATTTGAATACTTGAAATAGACACACTAACAGAAACTATTTAACTCTTACACAAGTACTTCAACAATTACATATGGAGCTACAACTGAATTTGAAGTTGTGATAAATGCTCCCATTTAACGTATACGTCATAGTTTTGGGTAAGACGTTTTAATTGATTCTTAGAATTAATTCTAAGAATCAATTAAAACAGTTCAGTTCTTCGTTCAGTTATATTGTCTTGAATATTAAATATAATTTTTGAAGTGAATACTTTTTTAGCCGCATTAATTGATTTTTTATAGGAGTTCGCGTCACACACACCCTAATCACCGCGTCACCGAAATGCTGCTGTTAAAGTTTTCACTTCTGATGGCAGTCCCTATGACTGCCTTTATTTTTAAAGTTAAAGCTTATTTAGCCACGCTGAGCGATTTTTTGGCAAAGGTAAAACTTATGGGTTCACGTCACTGACAGACGAAAGACTAATGCGAAAGCGACACCTACACATTGCTATCAAAGTTTTCACTTCTGTGTTTGTATTTTTCCACATCTCGCCTGATGTTAAGCCAAGATGCGGATTTCAATCGAGCACGCTTGCATATAAGAAGCCGATTCACCCGCGACTTGAAAGCTCCCAGAGATTGTTTTTATCGGGAAACTGTCACTTGGATAGCAAATTTCATTGTTTAGCAGTTCGTACGATAAGAAATTAAATCAGTTTTTTAGAAAATCGATGATAAGTTCGAGTTTTCGGAATATCAATCATGAAGAGGTGTCGCTTTAAATCTTTAGTCTTTTCATCAATAACTTAAAATATTTAAATGGATAAGAAGTGCTAAATATGATATCTTAATTAAAAACAATTCATTTAGAAGAAACAATAATAATAAAATAAATAAATATCTAATATGAACTGGTAAAAGAGCGTTGGTCGTCTATCAGCTCGTTGGGTAGAGACATAATAAAAATGGCGGGTCGAATCTTAGCAAGATTGGCACAGGACCGGGACCTATGCTCAGCAAGTGACCAATTACTAGCTGATGATGATGATGATCTAATATGAAACAATATTTCAAGTCGTGATTGTGAAGTAAAAGAATAAATTCTAATGTGTGAAGTAAAGTTTCGTAGAAAGAAAAGTAGAATAATGTAATTCTAATTTAAATAATTCGAATTCAAATACACCCTATTTGCAATGATCCGTTCTCAAATAGTCGAATATGTAGAAATAACCCATTTACTATAGTTTTTTAAACACCTATATTGTACTTACTGTAAATCTCAGACTTGAGCTGAGAAATCAAAACTCTCTCTATGTAATTTTTATACAATTTGAACTTTTGAAGCAAACTAGGGACCAATGTATGAAATTGTAGTAATGATAGCTCAGTGTTAGCATGGTCGGTTCACACACCGAAGGGCAAGAGTTCAAATCCAATCCAATCAAGCTTGAGTTGCTAGTGAAAAAAACATTGCGAGGAAACAATAGCGTGGTAACATACTTTCTAATACTCAGTTGGCTAGCTACCAAACAATTTAACGAGCTGAAGAGTTTAAAAAAATATAGTAACCCGATTGCGAATAAAATACCTATAATTAAAGGAAAACAGCTTTTTAAACCAATTTATTATTCCTAATTAAATTTAAACATATAACTTAAATATATTTTTGTAATCCTCTTTTAATTGCCTTTATTTAGATACCCTACTTGGTTTGGTTATTGAGACGAATCTAATTTTTAATTGTAGTGATCCGTTCGGCCGTTTGGATGATACGAAGTTATAAATAAATTTACATGTTACGCGCGAAAAACATAACCCTTCCTTGGCAGTCGGGTAAAAATTTACCGATGTGCTCAGGCTACTTCACTTCAAAAACAGTTCCAATTCAGGTTAGTGTGTTTACCATCTACGGCTATATACACCGGAAGTCAAATTTTTTTTTTCTTTTTTAATTGCTGACAGGCTAGGTGTTTGACCACAGCTCACCTGATGCTAAGTGACGATGTGGTCGAAGATGGTAAAGCACACCTTGCCTAAAATGGATTTGGCTCTCAAGTGAGGCTGCCGGAACACACCGTTAGATGCTTGGCGGCGGATTTTCAACTTAAGGGTATGGTAGCTAGCCATCCGAGTACTAGAAAGTACCCTACCACCACGCTATGGTTTTCTCACGATGTTTTCCTTCACCGGCAGCTTAAGTTCATACTTGGGGTTTGAACCCACGTCCTTCGGCGTGCGAACCTACCGCGCTAACCACTGAGCCATCATCGCTACAAAAGGTGAGCCGTGGTTAAACGCCTAGCCTGTCAAACATAAAATAAAATACAGAACCTCGTATCGCGTATAAAAATGTCACAAAACAAAATCTCAAACACATTGACACTTGTAATTAAATTTGGTACATATCAATTCCTTTGTTGCTATATAGAATCCCGTTTTCAATTTAGCAAGGTGTCCGGCCACTTGCCCCGTGTTCCCATGTTACCAATACTTTAACTCCACCAGTAAACCAAGTCCCGATTCCACTGTACCGATGTCACTCCACATTGACATGGGTACGAGGTTCCGAGTTACGCACATGCTACAGTCAACTTTGCAGACTACTGAACTGCCGAAGAACCTTATCACACTTACTTGTTTATAATCTTTGTAATACTTGGTAGGATTGACCGCTGAATTTTATCTGTGACAAGGTGTTTCGGGCTAGTAGATTTTGCGGCCAGAGTATAGTAAATCTAGTTTTGCTTTTTATTTTACGGAATAATTCTTTCGGGTTCCGGATGAAAAGTTTGGAATAGGTAGTTTGTGACAAAACCCTTTTTAGGTTAGAAGGAATTGGTTTCTCGTGTAACTTAGTTACTGAGGATAAAGTCGGCAATTCGAGGTTTTTTTGAGGTTTGATGAAAGTTTTGTCGAACTTCGTCTTTTAACAAATAGGATATTTTGATATGTATGTACATATATACTCATTTATGGATTGTCTGTTCAGGAAAATTGTCTAAATCGTTTTCTTTTGTAATAACTTATATTTATATGAATAAAATTTATGTATAAGCATAACTCTAATATGTATTTTTTTTTTCTATATGCCTGTTTGTATTGCGTCGAATAATTTTTTTACTTCTTTTTTATCAGCTTAGGAGATTTGGATACATGGAATAACGTAGAATCCTTACATCATTTCAGTGACACAGGCCATTTATTTTTATTTTTGACCAAATCATGTTTTTTAATTTTCATAATTAAGAACCGGTGATATATTTTTTACGATTTCAGTTAATAAAACGTAAAAATTCAAAAGCAATTGTTTGTAATAACGAGAAAAATGGTGACCAATGGTGGTGGTGGTTCCAGGCCAGGCATGTATACCATCTTCGACCACGTCGTCACTTAACATCAGATGAGCTGTGGTCAAACACTTAGCCTGGCAACCATAAACAAAAAATGTACCTTTCCAAGTTAAAATAGGCACCCTAAGCCTATAATTTGTATAGACATTATATAATACCTACGTATATATAAATTATTTCTTTAGGTAGTTAAATTAAAATACAAACTGCTTAAAACAATCAAGAGGCACTTACATCAAAACCCAATTAGTTTAACGTAGCTCAAACGATCACCTTTTCCCGTCTTGTACCCTAATTTGTTACCCTCTTAATGTCCTTAGTACATGTGGATAGGGACTCGAAGAAATGTTAAGTACTGGTGAGATAGTGCTGTGAAAACTTTGTCAGTAAAACAAAGTCTTGGTTCGCACTGAACTGCTTTGCTTTATGTGAAGCAATATGAGTCCACACACGTGTTTTAGATGGTCACATCCCTAATAAACCATTAAAATAAGGTGTCGACGTTACAGGTCGGTTACCATCTTTTTCAAACATCTCTTGGAAGTGTAGTGGGTAATCTTGTGGAAGGAGAAAATACTCTTGAGGTCCAGCACTCTGATTATGTTCAGCGAGTTACAATCGAATATCAATCCAGCAGGGCAGCAGCGATATTTCAAAAACGAAACAGTAGGGCAGTTCCAAGACGTTCTTATTCGGCGGTGGTCGGGAAATCCATTCCAAACCGAACCTGAGCGATGACACCAAGGCTCTGTCGAAGCGCACCGAGTGAAGTCGTTGCTATTTGCCGATCGGTGTGAATCGGTCCGATTTTTCGGATGCGACATACATAAATAAATTATTAGGAAAGTAAGCTTAGATAAGTGTAGTAATGAGTCATTAGATTATCCACAAAAAAAATGCCTTGCTGAGTTTATTGCCGGAGTCTTCTCAGTTGAAGTGTAATTACGAGCCGGTGGTAGATTCAAACATGTAACTTAACGTTCATAAGTGCCTTACCAGGGCCTAAACTGAATAAATGACTTTGATTTTGATTTTGATTATTGTTTACTGTTCCCAAGATTTTTATCCCTATTTTTCTATTCCGACCTAATAAATATACCCCGCTCCCGTGTCCCAGCTCAGTTCGCTTCCTAGTTCGAATACACATCTCTCAAAGACTCTTGTATGTTATAAATTAATTCGTAATTATTAAAAAAAAAAAAAACTAGATTTACTGTCTATCGCGTAACACGCGTTGTACTTTGACTCCTTGAAGAAAGGCACTGGATGTGGCTGAAACTATAGTCAGAGTCCGACATAATTAAACGTGAATCCTGATTTCAATATTAGATGTACTTCTTTTATATTTTAATTTCGTAATTTTGGTACGAACATTAAATATTTGTATGTATTTATGTTCTATCTCGCTCTACTTTGAAGCTCGCACCTTCTCTGCAGCAGCTCACCCAGCGCCATCTGACCAGAGTCAGATAATTAATAGAATACTTCAATAGTTTTATTTTGTAAAGGAATACTTAATAGGTATACTTACATACATTATTTGTAGCGATGATAGCTCAGTGGTTAGCGAGGTCGGTTCGCATGCCGAAGGGCGTGGGTTCAAACCCCAACAATGAACTTGAGCTGCCGGTGAAGGAAAACATCGTGAGGAAACCATAGCGTAGTTGAAGAGTACTTTCTAGTACTCGGCTGGCTAGCTACCACCCTCAAGTTGAAAATCTACCGCCAAGCATCTAACGGTGTGTTCCGGCAGCCTCACTTGAGAGCCAGTTCCATTCCAGGCTAGGTGTGCTTTACCATCTTCGACCACACCGTCACTTAACATCAAGTCAAACAAATAGCCTGTCAAAATTAAAAAAAAAAAACAAAACACCCAGACACCACAAAAAGGTTGACCCTGGGTGGGAATCGAACCCACATCCTACAGTTCTTAAATCGGATATACTATCAATGAGCCAACCGGGCTGTCGAAATATTTATGTTGCTTACCGAATAAATCTATGTATGGCAGCTAAACAAATTTAATGAAAGGAATCAATCAACTATGTACCTATACAAATAAGCTCAGTTAAACTTGAGTTCAAACAACAGTTCAAAGAAATGCCCCCCCAAAGTTCGGAAACAGACACCTCAGACTTTAATCTATATTGCTTTAATGAAATTAATTATACTGAAAAGTGGATTAGATGGGCGGACGGTGTGTAACGTTCAATTGTCGCCATCTGGTATCTTAGCATTATCGATCTATGGGGACGAAGTATGAAAAGCAGAAGAGATAGGTGTATAACTATTTTACTATAAAAACAGGCATAGTTTAAACATTTTCAGTTTTATAGAATACTCAGTTATAAGTTTTTTTTAATGGTTGACAGGCTAGTTGTTTGACTATAGCTTGCGTTGATGTTAAGTGACCGCGTAGTATTATTATCTGTTCTGTGGTGACGGTAAGGTCGAAGATGGTAGACACACCTAGCATGGAAGGGAACTGAAACTCAAGTGAGGTAGCCGGAACATTTCGCTAGGTAATTTTGGCAGATTTTCGATTAGAGGGTGGTAGCTAACCATCCGAGTACTAAAAAGTTCACTAACTACGATGATGGTTTTCTTTACCGGATATTTAAGTTCATTATTGGAATTTCAATCTACGGCCTATGTCGTTTAAGTCAACCGCGCTATCAACTAAGCTGTTATCGCTACAAAAACCACCTTCATATAAATAACGCATATCAATAATTTCATTAATGTCTATAAACACGAATTTATTCTCTTTAAACTGTTTAACCTAGAAAAACAAGTCTTTCTAATTTAAAATTCAAGTCATAGTCACATCTGATTTTTCTAATTGTGTCTCAAACAAGCCGTCCGTGTGTTTTCCCTAACAAAGGCCGTCAAGGACTGTTTACACATTATTATAATTATCTACATACATGCCCTAAGTTTGGTGTTGCCAGCCAATTCGTTGAACTACGTCTATAAAGGTAATAACACACTACCCGTGTCCAATAGTGTTCCTTGTATTATAGAAATAGCAGAGAAATAGAATGTGTAACATGTACAATACCTACTGCACAAAACATTAGACAAGCACTGATTTAGCGGTTATCCTCGGGTAACGGCTATACTATAGTTTCCATATTATGGATCAAACGGTAACGTTTTTTTTAAATTATAGATATGCTTGTATTTGAACGCCATTTCGCCTGATGTTAAGCAAAAAACGGTATATGATAGAGCGCGCTTGCCTAGAAGAAACCGATTCAATCGTGACTTGAAGGCACCCAGATTTTATTCATCAAACACCCACTCAGGCAGTAAGTTCTATTGAAGGTTCGTCCGTTTTTTAAAACTCCTGGCTGTCCGGTAGAAGATTGGGCAGGATAGAATTAGGTCATACAGGTCTGAATCGCACTCCCCAAATTGTATCTGGTAGAAAACCGACAGACATGCAAAAAAACAGGGGACTGATGTTGTAAAAACTATGTCAGTTTTCTTATAAGCTAACATTTTTTTTTATGTCTAACAGGCTAGGTGTTTGTCCACAACTCACCTGATGTTGAGTGACGGTGTGGTCGGAGATGGTAAAGCACACCTAGCCTGGAATAGAACTGGCTCTCAAGTGAGGCTGTCGGAACACACCGTTAGATGCTTGGCGGCAGATTTTCAACTTGAGGGTGGTAGCTAGCCAGCCGAGTACTAGAAAGTACCACCACGCTATGGTTTCCTCACGATGTTTTCCTTCACCGGCAGCTCAAGCTCATTGTTGGGGTTTGAACCCACGCCCTTCTGCATGCGAACCGACCGCGCTAACCACTGAGCTATGATTGCTACAAAAAACATTGGTACTATCACTCTCGTTTTCAGAATATCAATCATTTAGTGTATAACATCATAATTAAGTAATAAAACAAAATACATACAAACAAAGAACATCCCACTATTTTGAAGTCGGTTAAAAAAAACTAATTTCATAGTGTGTTCTAGCCTTTATTGGGTGCCCTGGTGGCATAACAATGATAAGAATTATCTTCGATGGCACTTATAAGCAGATTTTAGATTACTTTCGTCATAAAAGGTTAGTGGGGAATAGAACGTCATGAGGTCAAAGTTTGTTTAGGAAAATTTTAGAGGTAAGCTATTATCATTTATACACCTTGAAAATGAGTATGCGAGATGTAGCGATGATAACTCAGTGCGGTTGAACCACACTCTAACACTAAAAGTTGTGGGTTCAAATACCAGCAATTAGCTTGAGTTGTCAGTGAAGGAAAGCGTTAGATACCATTCCTAACTTTAAAATCTACCAACAAGCACCTAATTGTGTGTTCCAGTAGCCTCACTTGAGAGCCAGTTCCCATACCAAACTAGTTGTTTACCATCTTCGACCACACCGTAGCACGGGGGTTAGATACACTCAGCTAGTTAGATACCACCTCCAAGTTTAAAATGTGGCCCCATTGCCGCGTTGTATGGCCATACTTATACTTAATAAATAAAATTAAAAAAATATAATTATCATAAAATCTTTTTTAAATATCTCCTGTGTCATCATATTACCATTTAGTTTTAAATAAATCCTTCAATTTTTTCTTGTTTTGTGCTAACTGTAGATTTAGTTATAGAATTCAAAAGGAATTTGCTAAACTAAGTAAGTAATTAATAAATAAAGATTTGTTTATGCCATAGGTGGCAATATAGCTGACGGGTTGCCTGATGGTAAGCAATCACCATCGCTTATGGATACTTTCAATACCAGGGGCACTACAAATACGTTGCCGAACTTTTAAGATTCTATTAACACGCTTTTTGAAGAGCCCAATGTTGTAACTCCGCGGGAATACGGAAGAAGGAAGATCATTCCACAATTTGCAAGTGTATGGCAAAAAGGATCGCGTGAATCGCACAGTGTGCGATTTCCATGAATCAATTATATGTGGATGAGCTTTTAAACGATGGCGGCTAGTGCGGTGACGGAACCGTGACGCCGGCATAAGATCGAATAATTCTTCAGAATTATTTGTATTTTTACAATGAACCCTTCAGGTGCGCAACCCTAAAAACAGTAAAACAAATGACACTATCACAGCCCACAATGTCCAGCAAATAAATTCAAATAAAACTCACAACAGCTTACACTAGCAATACGTCACAAAAAGTTAGCCGCAAACGAAAAAAACCGTTCCAAGACAAACTGTTTTCGACCCGAACTATCCATCAAAGGTTTCAAAACTAGACCCCGGAACCCTATATAACAGAAATGAAGGTCAGAATCAGACCGATGCTCGTTTTAGAGCAACCGACTCTGTCCTAAGTGAGACGAAAATGGGATATTATGGCAAAGTACCATGGCTTTGTACAGGGTTATATGTACTAAGTCACAAGGGAGTCTTTTTTTATACACTTATTTTTACTTATTTTTTTAACATTAAGTCCGCGTTTGACTGCCAACTCGCTTAATGGTAAGCAATGATGTTGTCGAAGTTGAAGCACGCAGACTTAGAAGATACCTATATTCACTCTGCCATTGAAAAGATCAACATAGATTAAATTTCTCTGGAAACAAGGAAGTCGGCAGTTTGTTCCATCCCTTGGCCATACGGATAAAAACGTAGAGTCATAAACGTTTAGAACATACCGAAGAAAACTGGAATATGTACATATATGTGGTAGTGGGCCGCCTTTATAATTGACACAACACACTATAGGCACAACACTAAAATAAAATATAAAAAACACGTATTTAGTCTATCCATTTAGCCGTGACACAAAGATTAATTCATTTCTATAATATTTATTAGGATGTTTTTTTTTTATAAGTATAAAACTTGCATTTATTCCAGTATTTATAAGTATATTAAAAGTTGTAGTGTTTCGTTCATAAAGTGTCGAATAATGTGCGTGAGTGTAGGCAAGTGCTATAATGTGGTGAATATGTCTTTTCATGTTGCTTACAAAACTCCATCAGAGCTCGTAATACAGTCATTATTACTTTAATAAGACAAGACCAGACTTGACTTAGACTTGTTTAAAATGATTTTTCATCAAAATTGATATCTCTTTGAAATGATCGAACGAAAGACGCCAAAAACAAATAAGAAGAATTACAAGTGTCAACCTAACTTAAGATATGAAATAAAAATCTTGTAGTAATGTTATCACTACTTTACTAAGGCAAAACTGGACACGATTTATTTTGTATGACTTTGTCTGTGACAAACATATTTAACTTGGTTTTTCATAAAATGCTTGAATATCAAAACATTTGGCAAATAAATATCATAGGACATTTTAGACACCGCCATGTAGCTTAAGCAAAACTGATAGAATACTTATATACTTATTTTTGTAACACCTATCCAGATAGTTACTGTCACATAAATGTTTGTCCTGGGTGGGATTCGAACCCAAGCCCTGATACTCTTAAAGCAGATATATCCCCAAATGAGCTAACAGGGCAAAAGAAAAGCACAAAACGCGACTACAAAAGCAAAGAAGACGTATTGACTAGGTGCAAAATGCTTGCAAGAATCTTAATTTATAGTTATTTAGATAGAATGTGCTTGTTTCTGCCGTTTGCGATTAAAACTCCAGGTCCGTGAGGGCCGGCCGCTCACAAACTATACAGGACCTGGCCAAACGTTTAGAGAAGCAAGGATCAGGTGACCAGAATGCTGGCATCTAATTTGCTCAAAAGCTTAGCATTGCTATCCAACGTGGCAAATATTTTCCATATTTTACTCTGATGAACTTTTACCGACGCAAAAACGACGGGGTGTTATAGGTTTGACGTGTCTGTGTGTGTGTCTGTCTGTGGCGTCGTAGCTCCCGAACGGTTGAACCGATTTTGATTTTGTTTTTTGTTTTGTTTGAAAGGTGAATTAGTCGGGAATGTTCTGAGCTATGTATGATGTTGTGTCGGTGGTTTTTTAAATTTTTAATAATTTACTTGTTATAAATTTATATATATATATATATAGTGTAAGTAGTATTAATTTTAAGTTTTTTTTATTATTGTTATTTTCCAGTATTGAATGAGATTTAGATAACTTTATTTATACCGTTTGGCTGTAGCTCACGTACTGGCAACACAAATACCCGTGACTCGGGGCCTGATATCAAAATGTAGTTACCATTGTCCGTGAGTTGATAAAATATGAGCATAGACGTTGACAAATCGTCAGCGGAACAATGAGCAAGAAACGTCGACGTTCACAAGTCACTGTGAGATAAAGTTTGTTTTATACGAACCGGGACGGGATTAATTTGGTGAAAAGTGGAGTGGGCACTTTTTGTCACAAATGTATCTCCATTCCTTACGAAAAAATATTCTTCGTCGTTTCTATGATTATGAACAAAACAAATTTTGACTTAGAAAGAGCTAGTTTTAATTGTTACACAAAAAATTTTTGCTCACTTTTTTTAATGTTATAGTAATGAAACGAACGAGACGCTCTCCTGACGATAAATAGACATATAGATATATAACTCTTTATTATGGACACAAAAATAGAAAAAGAATACACAAAACAAAAGAAGATGAGGCAAGAAGTACTGATGGTAAGAGATAACGTCTGTTTATGATCAATTGTATTAATACTATGCATATAAAATTCGCGCAAGTGCAAACAATAAGTTGACCTGTTTCATTGCAATCGGAAGAATGGTACGGCAGCACATAAAATACAAACTAATAAACAGTCATTTTTATATATTTATCATTTAAAAGGTCTACTAGATACTCAATTTTTTTAAATTTTAATTATCAAGTCTAACATTAATAAAATTTAAAAAAAAATCTGTCGCTGTATTTATTGCTTAGTCCTATTTCAATATTTATTTTTTACTATATGTTTGTGCATTATTTTAATTTATGTGCTATGATGTTATGATGTATCTTAATTAGAATGTATGTATTTGTTATACTTCACTACATATGATAAATCAAAGTCGTCCGCCGCGTTTGTCTGTCTGTCTGTCAGTTCGCGATAAACTTAAAACTAAACGGATTATCATGAGAGGTTTACCAATGGACAGAATGATTCAAGAGGAAGGCTTATATGTATAATACATGCATATGCACCAAATTAGTGTGTACATTGCACCCGTGCGAAGCCGGGCGAGTCGTAATATCTTTAGTTTACAAGTATTTTCCAACAACACATCTCATTATATTGCCAGAATGTGCCGCCAATACAACGAAATCCTTGTCTCTAACAGAAACATCAATATCTTCCACTTAAAACTATACCGGTCAAAGACAGATTAAGATTATTTTAGATTTTAATAAAACATAGTTGTAATTTTTTAAGTATATTGACTATCTTACCTATTATTACTTAATTTAATTTATAATTGCAATCAAAATAAACCAATGACATAATTAACTTATAAATGAACTCTCTAGTGACTATATATGTATGTAATTATAACGCACCTACACATACATCGTTTTGGAATGTGATACAGACCTGAAAATTGTGAATTGAATTGAAATTAATATTATTACATTCTGTTTAGTGTGTTATAAAATAAATAAATTAAGATTATTTCTTTTAACGTAATGTTGTGAATACGTTAAAATAAATAAAGATGATTTCTCTTAACGTAATTTTATGAATACGTTTCTGTAATAAATAAATGTACCTAATAATATTTATCACACAAAAAAATATGTAGCTCATTTCAAAATCAGCCCACTTTGGGTAAACACGTAGGTACCTATTTTCTTGTCAAAAGTCCTCAATAAGAACTAGTATCGAACAAGAAACCTTTACATAAATCACTATAACAATATATTAGAGAAGTTTCCATTTTCCAGGAGCAGCTGGTGTTGACTGCAGTCGCTAGTTTTCCTCTCCTAACTGTTATTGGAAGGAAAATAGGGAGAAAGCAAATGGCAGGGTATAAGGAAAAACATCGGTGTAGATGCCAGTAGGTTCCAGAGTACGGCAAGTATAAATACTTTCTGAACAAACCAATTTTGTAAACAAATAGTTTGTCAAACATAGCTTGATAATAATGACAGTTCACGCTTATAAAGTTTCGTGTTTATTTTTGGTAAAATGTACTACAGATAATTTCGTACTTCATTGATGGGTACCGCCCTCTTAATGAAATGCCATGCATTACGAATAACCACAGACTTAATTTATGTATTTTATCAGTTATTTGACTTCCATACAAGCTTTGTTTAGTTCGGGGGCAGATGGCGCTGTGTGTACGGTATTTAATTTATTTATAGTCTTCTAAAAGATTCATTCCGCACACATTACATCAAAATATGCAAGATGTCTTCAAAAAAGCCACACTAAACACAATTAGGAGATGATGGTTTTTAATTATGAACGCAAAGTTTTTAGATATGATGTGTCCTACGTTGCAAAGTTCGGATGACATATCCTTACATTTCAAATCTTTGCTTCAGAATCGAATAAATAGTTTACATATAGATACAAAGCCAAATTTACGCTTCATAAGTTACTAAGCCTTCAATAGTTCCAAGGTCTACATAATGGCAAAATAGGCTGTAATCTGGCCTGTAATGTTCATGTAAGTACGAATACTAAACCATTGTAGTCTGTCCCCGCAACTAGGTTATACCCAAAATTTATCGGCCTACCAAAACCGATCACAATAATTACTTAACGCATTAATCATTCGATTCGAGGCGTAAATGACGTAGTTATGATACATTACCGTGCGTAACCCCTGTATGAAGTAAGGTAATGGTAAGTACACACTACATATAAATTTAAAAAAAAATATATCTTTTACTTATCAATAGTGAAAAATGCACATCTTGTTACCCGATTGTGGCGAAACCAAAAAGGAGGTTATGTGTTTCACCTATATGTATAATTGTATATCCGTTTATGTCCCCTCGTAACTACTACACTGCTGAACCGATTTTGACGAGTGTCATGTCACAAACATTAACAACACGGAAAACAATTATACTGCATACCAAGGTATTATAATTAACTAATTTTTCAACTTTAGCCAAGTAACCTATTATAGAAATGGCATATTGAATTCATGTGTGTTCCATTCCTAATACATTAACTGTAATATTGCTTATATCTTCATAGCTTCAGTAACTTATTGAACGTTGATAGTGGAGTGATTTAGTACCCAATCTGTCATTGTAATTTAGAGGAAACTGTTTGATAGTATGTTTAAAATAAATAGGTTTGTATCCTTATTGAGAACGGGATAATGTTGGTTGTATACGATCAAATCAAATTATTTATTTTTGTATTAACATAAGCACGTATTCTTAATCGTAACTAATCTTATAAATGCGAATGTGAGTTAATTTGTTTGTTACCCCTACACACGTAAACTACTCGACGGGTCTGTGTAAAATTTTGCATGTAGGTACTTTAGGGTCTGAAATAAGACATAGACTAGCTATGATAGCTCAGTGGTTAGCGCGGTCGGTTCGCATGCCGAAGGGCGTGGGTTCAAACCCCAACAATGAGCTTGAGCAGCCGGTGAAGGAAACCATAGCATGGTGTTAGGGTACTTTCTAGTACTCAGCTGGCTAGCTACCTCCCTCAAGTTGAAAATCTGCCGCCATGCATCTAACGGTGTGTTCCGACAGCCTCACTTGGGAGCCAGTTTTATTCCAGTCTAGGTGTGCTTTACCATCTTCGACCACACCGTCACTTAACATCAGGTGAGCTGTGGTCAAACACCTAGACTGTCAGCGATAAAAAAAAAAAAACCATCATCATCGTCATCGTCCATCGCCACGCGGGTAAAACCGCCAGTTGAATAATTATTTGCACAAACGATGGAGCTTCAGGTTTTTGAAGTAAGCTAAGAGTAGTTTGTGTTTCGGAAATCCGTGCTCCCCTACGGTGCTGACAAAACCAGTACTATCAGTATTTCCCTTATCAGATCACCTGTTTTTTTATACTGTCGCACCTGGCCGAGACCCTCTTTTCATTTATTTTTTCATTTCAATGCCGTAGTCAACCGCGCTAGCCAAGTGCGAGTTGCCAGGCTTCACACATCTTCGAGAACTATATAGGTAGATATCCGGTCCTCCAGATTGGAAACCAGATGGTCTCCCAAAAATGTTTTTTTTTACACAGCGCCATCTAGCCCCGATCTAAGCAAAGCTTGTAATATGGGAACCAGACTGCTGATAGAATACTTAAATACTTTTTTTTTTGTTGTACATACATATTTTTATAATACATACAGAACACCCAGAAACAGAACAAACATTCATATAAATCACACAAATGTTAGTCCTGAGTGGGAATCGAACCCGCTTCACTCGTCGTTTCAATGTTCAGCTCTCGAAGCAGAACATTTTGTGAGCTAACAGGGCTGTCAAATTGCCGAAACTTTATAGTATAAAAGTAGTTGGTAAGCAAAATGCAATTGTTTACATTGAGTTTGTTTCATCATCATCATCAGCCGTATGACGTCCTCTGCTGGACATAGGCCTCTCCCATTGACTTCCACAAAGACCGGTTGGAAGCGGCCGGTTGAGTTTGTTTGACTTTTGTATATTTTAATAATAATATTTTGTACCTAACATTGTTATTATTTTTATAATTTAATTATATACTTTTGTTACATATTGATTGTGCGTAAGCAGAATTTATTATACCAATTAGATTAAATTACTTAGAATTAAATTTACTAAATTTAACAAATTAATTGTACGATAACTCTTCATTATGTACACCAAAAATAACTTATAACTACAGAAACAACTAAGCAACAAACGTCGGCCTTGTCGCTTAAAGCGATTTCTTCTAGACAACCTTAGTACGTAAATGGTTTGCTAAAGAAGTAGAGGACGGGGTGTACGTACATAAAAGTGCTATGTATTGCTGCAATGGTCATGGGCATGCGTTATCTCTTACCATCAGAAGAACGTATTGTTCGTCTTATTACTTTTACATTTAAAAAAAAGAATATTTTTACAAAATTTAAAGCTAACTTACACTCAATAATAGTAGCTGTAATATTTACAAAATTATTCTCCTTTATTAATATAAAAAAATACATAATCTATTTGATTTTAAAGTGGTTTTATTTTATTAAAATTACACAAAGATTGTTCGCATTACAATTAATTATTAACATTAATAATAATTGTTTTAATCTACATTTACACCTAGCACTATTTTCTACATATACAAACCTTTATAAAAATGGTGAAAAATAAAATAAATTCTACATTTTCTTTGAAAACTCGTATTTCAAAGACAAATACTTACATTGAGAAGTGAAATACTTTTGCCGACCTTTTAACCTACTCTCTCGAATATAAAATACCTAGTTTTTGTTTTTTCTTACCAAATCAGCTCGAGTATCGATGTTTTCAAATCTCAAATGCAAATAAACCTTTAAGAACATTGAAAATCCAATAGAGAACGCTTGTAGTTTTCTAAACAGAATACTATTGAAAAAACGAATAATTGAATTCAAACAACACGGTTATGTTCGTTGTATAGTGAAAGCAATGCTATTTTTTTGCAATACACCAAACAAGTTACAATTACAAATAACTAGGAAAACAATTCTATAGGATTGCTAGAAGGCAGTGGATATGAACTGGGTTGCATTTCGGATCTCTTGTGCAATATTTAAAAATGACTCGATTTTAATAGACGTATAAGAATTTAAGTTTCAATTATATAATATAGGCTATACTTACACCTGGTGGTGGTCGTCTGGGTACCAGATATTTTGCACCCAAGAAACAGAGTGTAAACATAATTGTGTATCGTTTTGCAGAGTATTGCAGCTTGCAAAAATACAGAGCTTTTGAGACTAGCCTTCAAATGTCACAAAATAAAGAGCGCCAAAGCAGCAATTTTTAAATGTAATATTTTTATCATTCATTTATTGTCGAAGTTTACTATTTTTCTGTTAGGAATTCGTCGACTGTATAATACGCTGTTGTTTTGTACCATTTAGGATGTTGAATTTCAGAGCGAAGATGTCTACAACTGTATTACTTTTTGCCATCTCTTTATACTAGCGAGTCAATTCTAACTAAGTATAATATCTTATTTATAATATATAACCATTCAGTATTTATTTACAAGTATTACGACTTTTTGTATATCTAATAGGCTAGCCGTTGACCGCAGCTCATTGATTTGTTTGCACCTTTTCTATCTATTCGATTTTATTGTTCGATTATTATCTACCAATACTAAGCAAAAAATCCGTAGATAAAAGCAAGATTAAGATGTATAATGAGAACAAACTTTTGTCCCTTCAGCTAACTTTTATGACCACAGCTTACCTGATTTGAAATGACTGTGGGGTCAAAAATGGTAAACTTACCTAGCCTGAAATGGAACTGACATTCAAGTGAGGCTATCGGTAGATTTTTAACTTAGAGGTGGTAGCTAGCCAGTCGAGTACTAGAGAATATCTAATCACCATACCATAGTTTCCTCACGATGTTTTCGTTCACCAACAGCTCAAGCTCATAGTTAGGGTTTGAACCGATGTCTTTCAGTGTATAATCAATTTAACCTCGATAACCATTGAGCTATCATCGCTACGAAATGCATATTTCGATATTAAATTCGTAAATTCACATAGTTTTAAGTTTCAGTGGTCACCAGTCTTTAGTCGAAGATGTTGGCTGCTTACAGTTTGATTTTCCTCACGATCACGATAGTCGTGTCGCAATACTACGACGTCGATCTTGATCCCGGTAAGTTAAACGCTGCCAGAGTAACTAAATTTTAAAGTTTAGCCAAATATTTTTTTACAAGTATCGTTGACAGCTTTGGAATGACTCGGTGCTAGATCTCTTTAGCAGAAGGTTGTCTAAGTAGGTACCGCCGCAGTACCAAATATTCTGCCGCCAAGCAGTAGTGTTTTTTAATGATGTATATAGGCTTGCATTTGATCGCTATCTTACCTGATGTTAAGTGATGATGCAATCTACGATGGAATACGCTTGCCTAGAAGATACCGATTCACTCTCGACTTGAAGACACCCAGATTGTATCTATCAGGGAACACCCACTCGGATAACAAATTCCACGTTTTAGCCGTTCGAACAATGAAAGTAGATTAAAATCGCTTTGTACGGGTTATCCATAAAAAGATGTCGCTTTTTCGAGCTTCTGTGTGTAAATATTACTGTTAATTGAATTGAATTGTGTTCCGAGGGTAGTACTACAGCTAGCGAAATTACAGGCTTATTGAGACTAACCATCTAACTAAACCTTGAAGTGAGGGTGACTCGCACTTGGCCAGTTTATTTTTAGAACAAGGAACAATTTGTCTTTGGCCTCTACAGGTAATATGTATACTATACTGTAAGTTTTGCGCAGAAAGCTTAAGATATGGTTTTTTTTTTTAAATTAAGATCGGCTTGCGTTTGTTTGATCGCCATCTCGCCTGATGTTAGCGAAGATGCACTTATTTACTGCTGTGATTTTTATTTTCATTTAAACAATTACTTAGTTAAATGGTCGTAGATAACCAGCTCCAAAATTTTTTTTCAGAAATACCCGACTACATAAAGAAAGCATTACGTCAGAAAAACCAGTACAAACCCTTATTAAAAGAAAAGAAAAAATCATTTAGCAACATCACTTTGCAAGAAGTATTTAAAAAGATACAAGATATAACCAGATCCCTTAACGAAAATGCGAGAAGAAATGGATATAAAGTCGATTATAAACTAAGAATTATTAATAAATAAATTTATGTTACTTTATTATAAAAATATATACATTTTTAATATAAATTTGTAACAATTGAACAATAGCTACATCCATCATGAAACTTGCGCTACTTAATTGCCTAGATTAATATTAAGGATACCGTTATCCGGAATAATGTTCCATAAGACATCTATACCAAATTTCAAGTAGATACGTCCTGTAGTTAGGTTTTTTAATATATCCACAAGAACCTAACATTTTCCCTTGATAAAAATTACATGTTAAAATGCCAAATTTCATCTAAATCCGTTCAACTTTTTTTTTGTGATTGAGTAACAAACATCCAAACATCTACCATACAAACTTTCACATTTATAATATTAGTAGGAAATAGGATAAGATAGACTATGCAATACCTTCAGAAATAGTATATTTCTGACAATCAATTACCTCATCATCCATCATCTCAGCTGTAGGACTTCCACTGTTGGACATGGGCCTTCTCAAATAATTCCCATGAATACATGAGGTCGTCTGTCCACTTTGTGGGCGGACGTCAGTTCTGCGTGCAATGTGCCAATGTGCCCTACCCACAGCCACTTCAACTTTCTAATTCGCTGGGCTATGTCGGTAACTTTAGTTCGTCTAAGGATCTCCTCATTTCTGATTCGATCTCGTAGGAAAACTCCGAGCATAGCCCGCTCTTTGTGCTACTTTGAGCTTACTAATAAGGCCCCTATTTAGAGACCACGTTTCAGCGCCATAAGTCATCACTGGTAACCCACACTGGTCAAAAACTTTCGACTTGAGGCACTGAGGTAGTTTGGACGAGAAAATGTTACGCAGTTTTCTGAACGCTGTCCAGCCGAGTTGAATTAAATAAATAAATAAAATAAATTCGACGATTAACCTCTTTCTCAAAGTCGGACTGCTTGTCCTAAGTAAAATATTATGTACTACCTATCCACAACTTCAAGAATCGAGTTCCCAATAAATAATGATAAATAATATAATCAATTACCTACTATATATTTAATTAGTAATATGTAGTTTCTGTGAGAATGAAAAGTAATATTATTATAATACTTAAATGAGAATATTACTTATTATGTTTCATAAAAGCTTTACCAACAGACGTTGTATGCATAGAAAACTTTCTCATGAGATTACAAACTGTACGATATTGTTTTATCTCATACAAGTATGAAGCAAACATGATAAAAGTAAAGCCCCTACTATCGTGTGTCATTCTGTAGGTAATTTTATTTTGTTTTGACGTAAATAAGATTTTTAATTTGCATCTATAGCATTTTTTTATGTAAAAGTGATGAGACGAACGATACGCTCTCCTGATAGTAGACAAAAGATAACGCATGTCCATGACCATTGCAACAATACACAGAACTTTGAGTAGCAAGACATAGTCCGAAGCATCGTTGCTTTGGCGCTCATTACTTTGAGACTTTCGATGGTTAGTCTCAAAAGCCCGGTAACTTCGTTAGCTGCAGT
This sequence comes from Biston stratarius, assembly GCA_950106695.1. Lineage (NCBI taxonomy): Eukaryota > Metazoa > Arthropoda > Insecta > Lepidoptera > Geometridae > Biston > Biston stratarius. The sequence goes on from OX467116.1 coordinate 12,084,870, forward strand.
ACCCTTCAAACCGAAGCACAGTAATCTTTACACACTACTGCTTGGTAGCAGAATATCTGGTACTGCGGTAGTACCTACATACGTAGTCGACTTCCTGCTAAGGAAGCCTACCACCAAAGTCTACCGAAAATTCTCGCATGTAGTAAAAAAAAGTTATGCATATTGATAGAGCCAAACGTATTTAAATATTAATTAGTCCATTTTGTAGACATGCAAATACGTGTTTTTTTTTTTTTTGTAGCAAAAAAAAAAAAACACGTATGCCCAGGAATAATGTTTTTCTCTTTTCGAAAAGTTTAAAGCCGTTGTAGTAAAAAATAGAAGCATTAAATCATGTTCATCTTTTATCTTCTAGAATATTCTACTTCTTAGAAATGTTTCGTTCACCACAGTTATTAATACAATAACAATGGTAATACGAGACAAGGTGAGTCGTGTTATTCGCAGAATACGTAGGTTTACAGGCATTGAGGCATGTTTATTTAGGCTAAGTCCTTGCAATACTGTTATTAAATTCTAGCTTTCTTGTCCAAATTTACGCAGAAATTTGTCTAAGGAGATGTAAGTGGATTTTTGGTGGAACGTCTAAAAATATATATATTAGACTCGACTTAAAAGTAAATGTTTTAAATTTGATTTGGTTAAAATTTATTTGCGAACTACTGAAATATGGGTATGATAAATTGATTTAGGTTGGTTTTAAACTTAGGGATGTCACTAATGGAGCCTTTGTGTATGGGAAATTACATTATCAATGGACTTTAGAGTAAATTACTTCAAAAGAGTTAAAGTACTTCACAAGAGTCGCATAGTTTAAAATAAAAATAACAAAGTTACTTGGTTATTTTGTTGCTTGATTTTTTACTTTTACTTTTAGTGATTACTGCTTATTTTTTTTTATTTTTATGTTTGACAAGTTAAGTGTTTGACCACAGATAACGTCATGTTAGGTGATGATGTGGCCGAAGGTGGTTATTACGTTTTTTTTTTTAATCGCTGACAGGCTAGGTGTTTGACCACAACTCACCTGATGTTAAGTGACGGTGTGGTCGAAGATGGTAAAGCACACCTAGGCTGAAGTGGAACTGGTTCTCAAATGAGGCATCTGGGACACACTGTTAGATGCTTGAGCCGAGCCAGCCGAGTACTAGAAAGTACCGTACCACCACGCTATGGTTTCCTTCACCGGCAGCTCAAGCTCATTGTTATGAACCGACGCCGTTCGGCGTGTGCACCGTCTGCGATAACCACTGAGCCATTATCGCTACAAAATAACACCCCTCTTACTTCTTCATATAGTTTGCAACACATTGATTCCCTAATATTGAGTGTTCAAGTATATATTTAGTTTATTTCCGCTTAACAGTCGTTTCAATTATAATAGTGATGACGATTTATTTTTAACTAACTTTACCTAATATCTAAAACTAAAATTTGACATAAACTTAAAAGCTAAAACTAATTAAAATAACCACAAGTCTTTATAATATCCTCTTCTCGCTGCAGTAACCACTTGCCGAGGCGTGTTTCACCTCTACACGAGGCATCCTCAAGACGTGTTGACTCTTGGCGACAGCTTGGCCGACTTGGCCGCAAAGTAACGCCTGAATCAATCAATTATCCCTAATATTGCAGGTGTCTATAGGCGACAAGCTTGCCATCAATCGTAACGTGTCGTTGCCGCTTTTAAAAAGAGATTTATTATTTCGATCATCTTTACCCAAATCTTCAAACATTTCGCTTCGTAGCACTGCTATAGCACGTAAACAGCTAAGCTATTTAGTATTATAGTTTAAACTCTAGTTTTATTAGTCAATTCGATGAATTTGAGCAAAATTCGCCGAGTTCGATGAAAGCCGGTTGCCCGCAAGCCTGGCTCCATCTCGCTCGATATATTTTCTATAGATCCTTTCTGTCCATTCGCCGGGAGCTTTGGATTTAGTTAGGGTTGGTAGTACACAATTTTCTGTGTACCTAGAATATAATTACAGGGCTATTGAGACTAACCATCAAATGTCTTAAAGTACCTAATGAGTGCCAAAGTAACGACGCTCTGGACTTTTTGTTACTAAAAGTTCTGGATGGTCATGGACAGGCGTTATCTCTCATCAGCTCTTTTCTTGTTTGTATCTCTGAAAGCTTATGATAGAAGTTAGATGGGTTCAAACTCCAACAATGAGCGTGAGCTGCCGGTAAAGGAAAACATCGTAAGGAAACCATAGTATACTGGTAGGATACTTTTTAGTACTCGGCTGGCTAGCTACCACTCCACCACCAACAGACCTAACCAAGAAAGGAAAATATCTTAAGGAAGCCATAGTATAATGGTAGGGTACTTTCTACGGTTCCATACCCAAAGGGTAAAAACGGGACCCTATTACTAAGACTTCGTTGTCTGTCAGACGAAAGACAGACGGAAAGACCTTTCCGTCTGTCTGTCAGACGAAAGACAGACGGAAAGACCTTTCCGTCTGTCTTTCACCAGGCTGTATCTCATGAACTGCGATAGCTAGACAGTTGAAATTTTCACAAATTATGTATTGCTGTTGCCGCTATAACAACAAATACTAAAAACAAAATAAAATAAATTTTAAGGGGGGCTCCCATACAACAAACGCGTTTTTTTTGCCTTTTTCAAAGATATTGGTACGGAACTCTTCGACCGCACCGTCACTCAACATCAGGTGAGCTGTAGTCAAGAACCAGCCAATCAGCCATAAAAAAAAATATTCGTACTACTCATGGTATAAACTGAATTTACAAAATAGACATTTCGGTAACTTTATTTTTAACAAGCGACCCGCCCCCGCTTCGCACGAGTTTAATGTAGATATAGGTAAATGTTGTGCATATGCATGTATTATACATATAAACCTTCCTCTTCAATCACTCTATCTATTTAAAAAAAACCGCATCAAAATCCGTTGCGTAGTTTTAAAGATTTAAGCATACATAGGGATATAGGGACAGAGAAAGCGACTTTGTTTTATACTATGTAGTGATAGTGAAGAGAGAAAGCAGCCCTATTCGAAAACACCTATTCGTGAAGGACAGGAGCCAGTATTACGGTGCAATTGGCATAACATTGTGTCTGAAGTACCAATTTTATTTCACTGCAACCTTTTAAGTGACAATGAAAACTTACAAGATTATACCAGAGCCCTGTTTTTATTAACCGACATCAAAAAAGGAGGTTCTCAATTCGTCGGTTTTTTTATAAATGTATGTTCCCCGATTACTCAGACACGCCTGGACCCTATTCTTTTTTTTCTTTAAAAGGATATGCTTTCAGATTGGTCCTATAGAAATTGCATGAAAAATCGCTTGAGTAGTATGATTAGTTTGATTTTTAAGCCATAACACCTAAAACCTAGCCGTGTTCGAGCTCAGGAGTATGGATTCGTTTTTTTATTGTAAATTTATTATTGCAAACTTCTCACACTTGTGCACGGGCCTCTTTTTATTGTGAGACTGGTAAAGCCATAGTCCACACTGGCCAAGTGCGGATTGGCAGGCTGCATACATCTCTTCGAGAATCTTTTTGAACCGACTTCAAAAAAGGAGGAGGTACTCAATTCGACTGGTTTTTATTTTTATTTTTAATGTTTGTTTAACTTTTGACTGGGTGAACCGATTTCAATGATTCTTTTTTTATTTGAAATCTGGTGCTTCCCGTGTGGTCCCATTTCAACTTGGCCCAGCTCTGGCACAATGGCATCCATGAGAAAACCAAATGAAGTCGGTAATTTTTTGATATTTTTTGTTAATTGCACCCATGCGACGACCTGGCGGTTTGCTAATTGTTTTTTAAGAACTTTTAGTCATTTACTCACGATGTTTTTTTTCACCGTGTGGCAGGGCCAATGAGCACCTTAGATTAGGCAGATATTCGTGTCATGAGATTCGAACCCAGGACCTCCAGTTTGGACGCCTCTAAGTCTCCAATCTAGGCTGGAAAATTTTAAGAATACTATAATATGGTATTCTTCAAATATATTCACATATTATGTAGTTGAAGTAACTTCCCCTAAAAAAATAGTATTGATTTAATAAATCATTTTTTTTATTTCTTTCTATTTTTAACACATATTTTGATTTATTTTCTTCTCACAGATTTATAGACAGTTGAACTTATAGGTATTATTTTCCCCCTTTTTTGATATGAATCTCTAAGAAATATAAAACTTAAATCTATCTACACATAAAAACAGAAAAAAAATATAGAGATTAACATTTTTTATTCAGATAAAAAACAAGATACAAGCAAAATACTTTTTACTCGCAAAGTATTTTCATTTAAGTCAGTTCAAATCTCTTGAGACACTTTTACACAATTCAAATTTTACGTATGAAATATTTGGTCCGACGCCTAAAAACGGGACAAGAAAAATGAATAAACATAGAAGAATTGCGTGCAAGAATGACAAAGGCGCACGTTGTACACAATGTCCAGAAGAATAAAATAAAGAAAACGTCCTACAACTAACCTCGGTTTGCTTTTGACACGAAAAGGAGCTACAAGCAGAGATGGACTAAGGATCTATTTACTGTTAGCCTCAAATGTAGACAGTGCGTCTTCGCTTAACTATCGATATATATACTCTTTGAAAAAGAGGGTGAAAGAAGAAATACACCAAAGATACTTATAGCTTTTGTAATACAATTAAATTAACTACTTGCTTCACTTTGACTACTTTTTTATGGTATACAAGCCAGGTGTTTGACCGCAGCTCACATGATTTTAAATGACGGTGTGGTCGAAAATGGTAAAGCATACCTAGCCTGGAAAGTAACAGGATCTCAAGTGAGGCCGCTGGAACACAGTTAGGTGTTAGGCAACAGATTTTCAACTTGAGGATGAAAGCTAGCCAGCCGACTAATAAAAAATACTCTAGCGCCATGCTATGGTTTCCGCACGATGTTTTCCTTCACTGGCAGCTCAAGTTCATTGTTGGGGCTTAACCTCACGCCCTTTGTCGCGTAAAACCGACCGCGCTAAACACTGAGCTAAACTACTACTATAGGCAAGCAACTGGGTATAGTCATCATAGAAATAGGTGTCTTCTGGTCGTTAGTGCATCGATTTCAAACTATCGATTCAAGACAGGCTATAGTTTGAAAAGCTTGTTCAATCGTAGACTGCATCTCTGCATAAATTCAAGCGAGATTAAACGTAACATTAAAAAAAATAAAAAAATATCTGTATTTATGAAGCATATATAAAATTTTAATACATGCACATAAAAAATAGAAAAATAAAGAAATTAGTAGTTGTATACACGACGTGTCAAAGGCGTGATAATCTGATTTTAAGTAACGATGTGGTCGAAAATGGTAAGCACACAGGGATGGAACTGGCTGTCAAGCAAGTCTGCTGGAACACACAGTTAGATGCTTGGCCATAGATTTAAATTTGAGGATGGTAGCCAGCCGAGTACTAGAAAGTAGCCTACTACCTTGTTATAGTTTCTTGACGCTGTTTTCTTTAACTAGCAGTTCAAACTCATGGTTGGGATTTGAACTCACACCCCTTTGTGTACGGTTCGAACGCGCTAGCCACTGAACTAGCATTGTTAAGAAATGATGTAATACTATTTATTTTTTATTTTACGGTGAATCTACTTTCATTGTACGAACCGCTAAACAATGGAATTTGCTATCCGAGTGGGTGGGTGTTCCCTAATAGATACAATCTGGGTGTCTTAAAAACGCGAGTGAATCGGTTTCTTCTAGGTAAGCGTGCTCTACCATAGACCGCATCTTTGCTTAACATCAGGCGAGATGGCGGTCAAAGGCAAGCCTACCTACGTTAAAAAAAAATGAGATGACAATGACAATTACTTTATTTGTTCATGAAACTAGGTATACATAATTACATAAATATGTATACATAATAGTATAGTAGAGTACACAAACATCTCAACTAAAATTATCAAACATTTTTCTTCAGCCTCTATTGTCCCACTACTTGTCCCGGTTTTCGGCCTTGGTGGTCCAGTGACTATAGTGATGATTTAGTTCGTCACCACCTTCGTCTGGGTCGACCCCTGCGGTCACTTAAATTTTGGCGTCCAAACTGTGGTGACCTTTACCCAGCGGTCGTTTGACATGCGAAAAACGTGGCCCGCCCAGTCCTAATTCAAAGAAATAAGAAAAGTAAAAATTAAATGTCAAAAATAAATAAGGGTGTAGCATTTAAATACGGAAAAGGTCCTAACAATCTTTTGATAAAGTAGCCCATTGCATACAGGTCTGAATCCATATCTGCATCGCAGGGAGCAGAGCAGGGCTCGTAAACTTGTCAACGCCAGGGCTGTACCTATATATCGCGGACTGGATTTCTGTGTGTTATTGTAGTGGCTAGCCATTATTTCAGACGCCTCGACTGATTTCGAAGCTTGGTTTCAGTTTTAATTGAATCATACCTTACTCAATTAAATTGAAAAATTGAAAATTTTACAATCGATTTATTTGAAATGAATGACGTTCAGTTATATATTTATAATGATATATATTTTATATTAATTTTTTATGTAGTTTTTGGAAACAACACGATTTAAATATGTACTTTTAAGTTGCATTTAACTCTAAAAAGAAATTGTCTTTGGTTTGGTCTAAATTTTTTACGGTTGAGCGCACGCCGAAAAGCCTTGGTCCGAATCCCAACAAAAAGTTTATGCTGCCGCTGAAGGAAACCAAAGCATGGTGCCAAAGTATTTTCTTAACTGGCTAGCTACCACCGATAAGCTGACGCCAAGCACCTAATGATATATTGCGGCAGCTTAAATTAAGGGTTTGTTCCATTCCAGGCTATTTATGTTCCATATTCGACCGCACCATCACTTAACATTAGTTGTGCTATGATAAAACATTCAGCCTGAGAACATTAAAAAAAATTGAAGTCGTAATTTTTTAGGACAAAATTCTCAAAACCTAAAATTAATAATGACGAAAAATTTACTTGCTTTCTGAATTTTTTTAATAGTACCTAAATCACGTTTCAATCGATAAAAAGGTCTCGCTGCACAAATGTATTCTACGTATCTCTAAAAATATACCATGTAACACACCATCAGTAATTTAAACGACGTCAAGAACATTATTACTAGATTTTTACGTGTCATTATCTACCAAAAGATAAACACAAAATTTTCATCATAATAATCAGTAGAGAGTTTGGCTAATATTTCTTCAATGTAAGCAGCGGTCGCAGAACAAACACGCCTAGAGTGCAATAAGACTAGAGTGGCTCTTGAGTAGTGTAGTCACACAGTGGAACGAAAAGTCTAGAGAAGTCTCAGCTGTAACAGTTTGCACATATAATATTAGTTGAAATAAAATAAAATAAACTATCAAAATCAAAAAGTAATTTATTCAGTTTAGGCCCCGGTAAGGCACTTATAAACGTTAAGTTACATGTTTGAATCTGCCACCGGCTCGTAATTACACTTTAACTGAGAAGACTCCGACAAGAAACTCAGCAAGGCATTTTTTTTTTTACTATTAAAAGGATACTATGGAAGCTGACATGGTTTTTGACATAATTTTGTTATTTCTGTATGGTTCGAAGGCCACCGGATGTGGCCGAAACTATAGTCAGAGTATCTGATATAATTAAACGTGAATAATCCCGCTTAAGTAAAACAAAAAGTTGCATAGATACTATGGACACTGGCGTGGTTTTGACACACTTTTGTCATTTTTGTGTGGTTTGTAGACCACCGTATGTGGCCGTAACTATAGTCGGAGTATCCGATATAATTAAACGTGAGTAATCCCGCATAAGTAAAACAAGATGATGCATAGGTAGATACTTTTCAATCAAGCTTGCTAACCTGACGTATGAACTAATTAATTATCAATACAGTAAAATTAAAAAACATTGCTATCTGGGTATTTCACACAAATTGTAAACTGTAAAGAAAAAGACATTTTGTAGTATTGAATTTGTATTCAACAGAAATAAAACGTTTGTACTATGAAAACTGGCGTGGTTTTGACACTTTTTTATATTACTTACTCACGTTTAATTATATCGGATATTCGTTGTACTCAGCTTTGTCTCCGCGTTGAAGGCCACTGGATCTGGTCGAAACTATAGTTGGAGTACCCGATATAATTAAACGTGAGTAATCCTGCATAAGTAAAACAAAAACAAAACGGTTGTCCAAAAATATCTAATAATACTAAAATGTTGTATAAGTATCTAAAATGTCGATTTTTTAATATATCTACTGAATCTACTGTTATTTTTCACAGTGGAAAACGTTAGATTGATAGCTCCACTAAGCTCCCCGGTATCACCTGCTAAGTTCACTTGTTACAACTTGGAGAAAATTGCAATTTGCTACTTGCTTACCACTTTGTATTACAATGTCTTGGGACTTTGAAGTTTGAGTTTTCAATTTAGAGTAAATATTGACATAAAAACATAGTGAAGTGGTCCTATTATACCAATTTGACTAAAATAGCAAGACTAATTTCTTTATTAAAGTTTCTTATTATGTAATTTTAAGCTACAGAGAAACTTGAAAAATTTATTTAGAATTTTATTATTTCGGACTTTGTGGAATGAAGGTAAATATCAGATTTTTTTTACCGTCTGCGCCATAAGGGGGTTATTTATTCGTAATTACTCGTAGTAGAAAACGTCTAATCTAATAACTTTTGTTCCATACAAAAATTAAAGCTCAATATAATAAAATAATTAATAAATAATCTAAAGCGTTGTTTTTTATATTATGCTTTAGTTTTTGTATAGAACAAAAGTTACAAGTAACAAAATATGTAGTACTCTGTCATATAAATATTACAATTAAAAATACGAAATTATTGTGTCATTGCGCGTGTATGACTTGTAGTTTACGTTTTTTTATTGTGATACTTATTTGTATACGAACATTCTCTATTGGCCTTAACGTCCATTTGAAATCGTAAATAATAATCATTGCGCGAAAATATTCTCGACGCAGTTCCATTTTTAACCGACTTAAAAAAAGGAGGAGGTACTCAATTCAACTGATATATTTGTTTTGTTTTTTATGTTTGTTACCTCAGAACTTTCGACTGGGCGAACCGATTTTGATCATTCTTCTTTTATTTGAAAGCTGGTGCTTTCCTCGTGATCCCATTTTAATTTAGTCCGGTTTTGACAATGGCACCCATGAGAAAAACAAATGAAGTCGGTATTTTTTTTTTGTTAAAATTTTATTTAAATTTTTTTAAAACAGTGGGTGACAGAGACAGCCGCGGCGCGGGGGTGTTTGCATCAAGTGAGTCCCGTCATCGGTGTGAGAAAAGCGCTTTTTAAATTATATTGTGTAAAAGTTACTAACGTATTTAAGTTGATAGGGAATAATACAGTATCCGTTTAAATATTATAGCTATTCCAAATAACGAGACATTGTACGTGACAATACGTAATACGACATTATTATATACGACAATATTACATGTTTTTATAAGATAGAATGGGTATAGTAAGGTATCCTTAAAAGGTAGATAATTATATATGCCACCCCGGAGTTTTATGTAGATCTATAAAAGAGAAATATCCCACCATGCATTGTTTTGCTATATCTCAAAGGGATTAGGCGGCGTTTTCGGTGAAAGCTCCCAGGTGGCTTGACTTTTTCCGACACTTTGAACAATTATTATCATCATATTTCAACCAATTTACACAAAACCTTGATAAAGTATGCGTCTAAACTTTCCTGATGAATCACTTTATCTATTGATGAAACTCGCATTATAATCCGTTCAGTAGTTTTTAAGTTTATCGCGAACAGACAGACAGACAGGCAGACGCGGCGGAAGACTTTGTTTTAGAACATGTAGTGATATACCTACGTCAAAATCAAAGATCGAGTTAATTAAGAGAGTACGTACATTCATGACTAAAGTAAGCTGAAGATGATGATGATTCACTTTCTTTATTGAATGTTATAGTCTTTTTGTCCTTAAAAACGTTAAATAGCTTTCCTAAACGTTCGGATACGGAACCATCCATTAACGCTGCAGATGGCGGTGGATGTATTGCTGATCGTACGATCGGAGAAGATGGATCATGATAAATGTATACCGATTACTCGGCATTTCTTATACTTTGTGTAATTTTTTCGCATTTCATGTGACTAATATTGTTGATTGTATTAGAGTACTTTTTCATATGGAAAACTTAAGTTTGTTGAGTAAAATATCTATATTTGACTATCAGTTCACTTATTCGTAAACTGTTATATTTAGGAAGATAGTCGAGTCTCAAATAGTTAGGACAAAGAACGAAGCCAGCTAAAACTTAGACCTGAGAACTGATTCGCTGCTTAAATAAAAACGTTCACAAAAAAAAAAAAAAAAAAAAAAAAAAAAAAGTTTCAAATTTTTATTCTTCTACATAAATTAAGGTGATGTTCATAAATTTGATTTAACACATTATATATTTTATGTTTTACTTTTGCGAGATTACTTACTGTAATTTAATTATGATACTCCGGCTATAGTTTCGGGTACATCTGGTGGCCTTCTTCAAGGAATCAAGTCAGTTTACGCAGCATGCTATACACAGAATTTTAAGTAGTAAAACAAAGAAAATAACGACTCCACTGTTCTGGCTAAAATACAAAGCTTAGAACATCGTCGCAAAGTTGCTAGTTTATTATCGGGTTCATTTCGGAGTGTTTTTCAGAACTACATGATCTAATTCCCCCATGCCCATTTTTCTATCGAACAGCCAGAAGCTTAAAAAAGCGACACCATTTCACGGTCAACGTTAATTGTGCGGACCGCTAGACATTGGAATGTGCTGCCTGAGAGGATTTTCCACGTTGGATATAATCTGGGTGTCTTCAAGTCGAGAGTGAATCAGTTTCTTCTAGGCAAGCGTGCTCCATATTAGACCGCATCACCGCTTAACATCAGGTGAGATGAAGGTCAAACGTAAGTCTATTTCAAATTTTTTTTTCAAACCAAGACCGTGGCGTCACATCTTCGACGCTCATTTTTTTTGAGACTTTCGATGGTGTGTTTCAACAGTTCTGTAATATCGCTACCTGCTGTGCCCTACTAATCGGAATACAGTTATGTTTACACATTACTGCTTGGCGGCAGAATATCTGTGAGTTGTGATCAAAACACGTAGCCTGTCAACCATAAAAAAGTATGTATTTTTTCGTTCTCGCTAAAAATCCTCGGGATATGACTTCGCTAGTATAATATTTACAACTTTCAAAGTATTCGTTTAAAAATATTAAGGTAAGCCGAATCACAATCAAGGTCTAGTTCACACTTCATCGATTTAACAACCTTTTTACGTACTTTTTTACAACTTTTCGACGGAGAGTGCCTTGCAAATTGCCTATTCGTTTCCGAACTTCGGAAACCTTCATTTTTACAGCTTTTACCTACTATTATTATATAGGTAAAGATAGTAATATAAAAATATGTTTTACCTATTAGGTCACGTGATCCGTACATGAGCTTCAAACACAGGCTGTGTACACATTTCCAATAAAATGTGGAATTGATTAGTGAATAATTTAAGAACTTAACAAAGCAAGAATGAAATTTGACAGCCGCAGTTGATACAGCATTAAATAAATAAATATCGTAGGACATTATACCTACTCAGCGCTATCTAATCCCAAACTAAGCAAAGCTTGTCAGTACTATGGAAGTCAGTATCTGATAGAATACTTAAATACCTTTTTTTGTTGTAAATACATCCAGATACAGAACAAACATTTTTGATCATACCACAAAATGCTTGTCCTGAGTAAGAATCGAAACCACGCCCTACGGCCCTTGAAGCAGACATACTACCAATGAGCCAATAGGGCAGTCAATGATTAACTTAAAGTAACATAATTATATAGGTAAGGCTAAGCAACATAATTATATAGATAAGGCCTATGGATAAGAATAAACAACATGATTATATAGGTAAGGCCTATGGATAAGAATAAGCAACATAATTATATAGGTAAGGCCTAAGTATAAGGATAAGCAACATAATTAAATAGGTGAGGCCTAAAGATAAGGAAAAGCAACATAATTATATAGGTAAGACCTAAAGATAAGGATAAGCGACATAATTATATAGGTAAGGATAGTTTGTCTGCATTTTTTAAGTTAGAAATAATGCAAGCAAAATAATTGGGAATAGAATTAGACTTTTGTAATGACCTTATAACACTTTCAGTTACGCTAGGCAAGTATACTATAATATAAAAGTATACTATAAGTACACATTTTTTATTTCGTAATAGGTTCGTGTTTGACCACATTCTGCCTGATGTTAAGCAAAGACGTGGTCTAGGACGGAACACGCTTACTTATAAGGAATTTCTTTACTCTTAATTTGAAGACACCCATATTGTACTTAATTATTGTATTGTCGGATAGTAAGCTTAAGTATAATCTAAAATAAATGTAAGTGTAGTGTGTACCTTCTAACTTTGCTGTATTCATATTTCTTTATACAAATAAATCATTGTTATTATTGTACTAATTAGTATCATTATTAACGTTATAATTGGAAAAGGATTTATAATCAAAAAAATATTAAATAAATTATAAATATTAAAATAATAAATATTAAAATATTTATATATAGAAAGATCACGCCGAAATTATTTAAAAAAAAGCAGTAACGCAAGCACTCATTGTTTTGCGTCGGGGCTGTATCAATATCTGTCATTGGCAAGCCCTGAAAAACCTTCGGCAATAATATTGATTGATTACAAGCAGTAAATTGTACTGCTCGAACGTTTTCAGGGCTTTGTTTGAGAAATTATTGTTTATTTTTATTTGGATTCATAGAGGCCCCATAACGTTTTTTTTTTACGTAAATGTATTGGTACGAGACGCTCAGCTGATTGTAAGAGATAACGAGTCCAGTTAAGTCCAGTAAATTACAGCGATACTAAAAACTTTGAGTAGTCAAATGGCTTCATCTCTGTCTTATCTAAGTTATATGTATACTGTTCATTGCCTTTAGGTACATATATTTTTAAAATGTAAACATGTAAAAAAAACGAACAAAACGCTCTTCTGATGGTAAGAAGCAAGTACATGTAACCATAGCACCCTCACGTTGAAAATCTGCCGACAAGCACCTAACGGTGTGTTCCGGCAGCCTGTTGAGAGCCAGTTCTATTCCAGGCTTGGTGTGCTTTAACCTCTTCGACCACACCATTATTTAACATCAGGTGAGCTGTGGTCAAACATCTAGCTTGTCAAACATTAATAAAACAAATACCATTGCAGCGATACACAGAACTTTCAGTAGCAAAACAAAATCTAGGGCATCGCTGCTTTGGCGCTCATTACTTTTAGGTTCTTTAATTGTTCAAGCTCTACTATCGATGGTTAGTCTCAACAACCCTGTAGTTTTGCCAACTGTAAGCTGTACCCTTCAAATCAGAACACAGATCGAGAAGCAGTAGTGTGTAATTTCGTTTTACTTTTTATAATAATTATTTTAAAAAAAGAATGAAAAGAAAGTTTTAAAGTAAAACATAAAAAAGATGGTCAATCTCGCCTCAAAATTTTGACAAATATTAGCAATAGTATTTCAATAGAATAGGATCTATAGAGATCAACCTAATTGTATAACTAGGGGGAAGTTAGTACAATACTCAACTAATATCTAACAAGTTCGTTCATTAAATACACAAAACATTACCCCAGTTTTGCCCACATTTACCGCAGGCTACCAAGGTCAGGTACCTTACCCCTATAATCTTAACTTAAGTCTGTTGTATTTGTGTTGGTCGAACCGAGGTGGGTTGCCATTAGATCTGTGGGAAAATGCCCTTATTTACACAGCTTTGGGGAGTTTTCTTGCTATGGTCATACATTGGAAACCAATTTCAAACGATAGTAACATTATAAAAGTAATACTTAGAGTGTGTTTGTTGTACAGGTATATATATACAGGATTACTGCTAATACCTTCATCTTCGGTAACATCTTGTTCTGGAAGGAGTTGAACAAAAAATACTCGGTCTTTTTAATTTTAATCAGGAATAATTAATCATTTTACAAAAATATTTTCTCTTTTGTTTGACTCTTTCCGGAACAAAGTGCTACCTAAAACGAAGGTAGTCTTTGCGAGAATTACAGAATTATAAACTTTTCAAAAAATTTGAAAAATGAAAAAAAAAAATTTGTTAATTTCCACGCGGACGAAGTCGTAGGTAACTGCTAGTGTATTTTAAAAATGTATAAGTAATGAGACAAATCAGACGCTCTCCTGATGGTAAGAGATAACACATCACCATAAACATTGCAGCGATACACATAACTTTGTATAACAAAACAAAGTTCAACCTGCTTTGGCGCTTATTACTTTGAGTATTTTGATATTAAGTCTTAAAAACCCTGTAATTTTGTAGTGCACTCTCGTGTACTAAAAAACTGTGAAAATCACACTTAACGAATAATGTAAATACTTTCAATCCATTATTTTTCATTATATGCGTCTCAGTTCTGTATAACATTCTTCCTTTACCATAAATAATATTAAACGTCTGCAAAAAATGACATACAGAAAAGCGACTGGGTTTATTATTCATAATTTAATTTAAACAAATAACGTCAATATATTTTTGTAATCCACTTTAAATTTTTTATTTATTTATATACCCTACTGGATAGGTTTAGTTTTTTTTTTAAATAACTTATTACTGTTTCGCGCCAAAAATCCACCATATTGATTTTTATTTTAAAACCATTCTCTAAGGACCTGGGTTATTGAGACGAATCCAACTATACTTTAATTTCCGTAATCCATTCGGCCGTTTGGAAGATACGAGGTTATAAAAGAAATTTACATACATACATACAAGATACGCGCGAAAAACATAACCCTTCCTTGGCAGTCGGGAAAAAATCCCGTCATTTTATATGTAGGTGGGTACACCCATCAGCATTGAATTAAACTACCTTACTAAGAGCATTCGAACATCCACTACGACTCAAGTCTCACCCGTTAAGTGCTCACTTAACTTGAGTCGTGTTAAATTACAACAGAAAAAAGCATACCCTTAAATGAAGTCTAAGTGTTCTATCGTCGTGATTACGGAGTAATAGTAACTACGTAATTGCTTTATGTAAATGCAGCCTTAATTTTTTGTGAAAATGTCAGAGAGATATTTTCTAAAATGTGAATGAGGATATATAATATTTATGAAATTCTATAAAAGGTAAAAACATTGAAGTATCTGGCTGGTTTTAACTAAAAATTGAATTAGCTTGTAGCAACGATAGCTCAGTGGTTAGTGCGGTCGGTTCACACGCCAAATGACGTGGGTTCAAACCCTAACAATGAGCTAATGATGATACTACATAATTATAATAAAACTGTGGACGAACTAAATTAGTACATAAAATATTTTTACAATATTTTGAATCTGGAGGATTTTACTATCGATTTAGATAGGTACCTACTAAAACAGTGTTTTTTTTTAAATCTGTTTGTCGGATTGTTTAAAAGGTGAACACGCAAAAACCACACAATTAGATTAAAAGTTTTATTACTGAAAAACAACCCTAAAAATTAATATAGAATAATATAATAGATATAAACCAATTAAAATTAGCAGTGATGTCGTTTCTTTGTTCGTTACAAAGCTTGTGCCTGTTATAATCGTCATAGCAACGTCCTTCAATGATTTGCTATAATATAATGACAAGGCGCTCTACTTAACCAATTACTGTTTAATGTACATTATCAAAGTAATTGTAAACACTAGACGTTACCACGTATCTCAGATTGCTACCATTTGTGGTTGACAGTTAGTTAACTGTCTGGAGTCGTATGGATAGCTATACAAGATTCTTATAACAATAGCCTAGTTCAGTGGTTCCCAAAGTTGACTTAATTTTTTTTATTGTAGGTAGGTTTGCGTTTGACCGCCATCTCGCCCGAAGATCAAGCGAAGATGTGGTCTATGGTGGAGCACGCTCGCCTAGAAGAAACCGATTCACTCGTTCACTCGCGACTCGAAGGCACCCAGATTATATCTATCAGGGAACACCCACTCGGGTAGCAAATTCCATAATTAAGCGGTTCGTACAGTGAAAGATTCAAACCGCTTACTTCGAGTTTTTGGAATATCTGGCTGTCCGACAAAAGAACGGGCAAGGTGGAATTAGGCCATGCAAATCTGAACCGCACTCTCCAAATTGTGACAGACATGCAACATTGCGTCGATGTTCAAGGCCTTGGAGCCTTTAAAATGTAAGCCTAAAGTAAGCTTCCAAATTCGGGACTCACCGCTTGGTTGTCACTAATCAAAAAGGGCATAATTATATGAATAAAGAACTATTTAAATTGAAAAAAGGGCATAATTATATGAATAAAGAACTATTTCAATTGAAAAAAGAGCATAATTAAATGAATAAAGAACTATTTAAATTGAAAAAAGGGCATAATTACATAAATAAACAACTATTTAAATTGAAAAAAAAAAAAAAACCTTCAGTCCCAATCAAAGATTTTAATACTTCATAGAAATACAAGGAGTGCTATTTTTCAACAAGATTATTATTATAACTTCAATTTTAGTTACTTTTAATCGTAATGAGTTTAATACGTCCAATTTACCCGCCCGGTCCTTTTTCTCAAAACCCACTCAATATTCTCTTGCGACCCACTGCTAGGTCGCGACCCACACTTTGGGAATTGCTGGCCGAGTTAATTACGAGAATAACTACATTTTGCTCTTTCTTTATTTACGGTTTTCATTAAATGTATAATAATAATGATTCTGTGTTACATGTGAATAAAATTTAACGTGAAATTTGAACACATCAACCGATACGGGACCCACTTGATGGAAAATCGATCGCTAGGCTGAGTAGTCGGCCCTAGAGTCATCCTATCCTACTAATATGGATGTTTGTTACTCAATCACTCAAAAATGGCTGAACGGATTTGGATGTAATTTGGCACACATAAAGTTTTTTTGTTTATGTTTTGTTTTTTTTTTTATGGTTGACAGGCTATGCGTTAGATGCTTGGCGACAGATTTACAACTTGAGGGTGGTAGCTAGCCAGCCGGTTAACAACATCGGTTGAGTTCTGGTCAAAAACCTAGCCTGTCAAGAATAAAAAAAAGTTAAACAAACGTGAAAAGAAAAGGCCTTTCGACTCATCTGCGTACTGTCTAACCCTGTCCAGGTGAATCCAGTGATAGAAACGTTTGCGATATCAGATAAAGTTATATTCGTGATAAACGTTGTTTTGACTTCAAAAATTAATTACCAAAAGAGTAATAACCGAACCGGCACAATTTATCAGTGCATAAGCGACGTTTTGAGGGTCCCCCGAACGTGAGAGGTCCCGAAACCCCCGCTCGCGGGCCCCTATCACTCAACGTCAGACCTCTTATTTATCACTACATAACGTTACCTCCGAATATGTATTTGGAAACTCTATTTTCCTAATCCGGGGAGTTTCGCTCCTCTGACGGATGGTTGTTTTATTTATGTGTTTATTCAAAAGTCTAGACAAGATAATAAATTAAGCACGCGTACATAACTTTGGCGAAATTTAAAAATAAATAAATTAAAAAAAAAGAAATTAATTTTATATAATATTTATCATACATACTACACAGAACAAACATTTATCCTTACATAAATGTCTATCCTAGTGGGAATCGAACCTACACGCTACAGCTCCAGCTACAGCTTGAAGCAAATATTATAACAAATGAGTTAACAGGAAAGTCACCGTTGCCGTTAAATTGCTTTTAATTTTATTATATGGTAGAATTTTCTTTGTTATGATTGGTTTCCTTTCAATTATGCGTCTACCACGATGGTAATAGAATTCAGGTCTCAAACGAACACTGATGTTAAACATCGGGCAATCCTGTCAATCTTCGGATGGGTGACCGTGAATGGCATTTTTTTTTATCTGAGCTACAGATAACATATTAAATAGTTCATGATTATTTGTTCCATCTTCATCTAATAAATAAAAATGAATGTTTGTTTGTACGTTTTATTTTTGCTTGGACTTGCGTGAAGGTTTCGCATCACGACATAATATTATAAAACAAAGTCGTCCACCTTGTCAATCTATCAGTCTGTTCACTAAAAAAACACTAAACGGATTATAATGCGAGTTTCACCAATAGATAGAGTGATTCATGAGTAAGGTTTAAGTATATAATTTGTCAAGATTTTGTGTAGTATCTACATTGCACCCGTGCGAAGCCGGAGCGGATCGCTAGTATTTCTATAAGAACAACCGTCAAGCCATGTTGGAGGTCTTCGGGTGGTATATTAACACTGACAGTAAAGCTGTAAACTCAGCCTATACCAACTTAATAGTCTTACAATTATTTATAGATGTAAACCTTCATGTGCCATTAAGGCGAACATTAGAGAGTTATTTTAATTAGGTACCTCGTCTTTATCCATCCCTATCAAAATATAATAAGTAGGTAATATAAGCTCAGTGTGTTTGGTAGAAACCTCAAGAAAATGTATCCGATGGAGCGTAATCAACCGACAGAGCAGAAATAAAGCGATAACTAATGTAGGGGAAAATTACTTAATAGTTGCAGGAAAATACGGATAAAGATATTTAGGGAACATTTGGGCAACGCACACAAGACAAATTTCAGCTTATACTGGAGTGTTCTTTAGGACGTGGTGACGGAGTGGTATATTTATACATAGGTCGGTATATGTATCGCTTATATCTACATAGTATACAAGTAATTAAATAAAAATTTAAAAAACCCCCTACGCAATTAACCTAACATAGCTAAAAACCACCGCAAGGAAACTGGCTTTCAAATGAAAAAAACCGCATCGAAATCGGTCCATCCGTTTGAGAGCTACGATGCTACAGACATACTCACACACATACTCACAGCCAGACAGACATCGACGTCAAACACACCCCGATTTTGCGTCGGAGGTCAAAAACAAAGTCGCCGCCGTCTACTCGTAGATCTTTTAAACTACGCAACGGATTTTAATGCGGTTTCCATAGACAGAGTGATTCAACAGAAAGGTTTATATGTATAAAACATGCATATGCACTACATTAGTAACTACATTGCACTCGTGCAAAGCCGGGGCGGGTCGCTAGTATAATATACAATCATGCTTTGCATCATAGAGGTTGACGGATACAATAACTTTTTTTCTATAGGACAGGCTTTTACTACGCCTCTCTTAATATTAAGTGACAATGTGGTCAAAGATTCTAAACATGTCTGGCCTAGAATGGGAGTGGCCCTCAAACGGCCAGAACACACCGTTAGGTGCTTGGCGGCAGATTTTAACTTTAGGGAGATAATAGTTGTACAGCGGAATACTGAAAGTAGGTAATCTACGACCATGCTATGGTTTCCAAATGATGTTTTTTTTTTCCGGCAGCTTAAGCTTCTTGTTGAGGTTTGAACCCACAACCTACGGCGTGTGATAAAACCGTGCTAGCTTAGCTATCATCGCTTCGTGTTCAGACACATTCGCGTCTTTCATTATATTAGTATGTAATTTTTTTAGTTCAGTTGAATTATTATACATCTATTAGGAGTGCTAACCTGAAGTGTTTAATTCTGTTGCCAAGCAGTAGTGTGTAAATTTGACCGTTTTCTAGTTTGAAAGATTTAGGGGAAGCTAGTAAAACTACAGGGCTAATGAGACTAATCATAGGGTATCTCAATGCCAAAGCGATACTCTGGATTTTGTATTGTTATTCAAAGTTCTGTGTATCGCTGCAATGGTTCATCGTCACAAGTTATCTCTTACCATCAAGAGCGCGTTCCCTTCATAACTTTTACATTAAAAAACGATCTCTTGAGATGTAAAATAAATCGTAACTTAGAGATCGTATTCGTTTGTGAGTTTACTTACATTGTAGCCTTTTGTGAATACGTAGAAACTCACTAAGTAATAGCAAAAACCTAAATTCCTTAAGAACTTTTATACAAATAACAGAAACATAATTAAACGAGTAACTTTAACAAAAAAAGCTCACGTTTAAAGTATTGTATACTTTGAAACCAACATCAAAAAAAGAGAAGGGAATTTTCTTTTACCCCTATTTTTTAAGTCACCAAACCGTGGACACTTAGATTTTAATCTCTTAAATTTCACTGTAACAAAACAAATGCACAATATTTTTCTAGCTAAGAAAAATTTGATTAGCAGGTAAATTTAGCCACTCGGGAAAGATTTTATCAATTTCATAACAAAAAATGTTACGACAAACGTCTTGTCGGTGTAATATTAAGAGCTGTAAGGGGCGGAGGTATTTTCGGCAAGTATTTTTATGAACCATAGTCCGCATGGAATATTCCTTGCTTCAGTATGTTACTCACAATATTTTACCTAGTCCTTGCTTTATGTGAGAGTATTTTCTTTATCCCCTCTTATTGCATTTCACCTGACGATTTAGTTTCTTGTTAGCAATAAAAGTAACGTTCAGAACTGTGTTGGAATTGGGATCTTTTCCAGTATGGAATTCTTTTTATTTTTATATTTTCTGCCGATTCGGCGATTCGTTTTATGTTTTAGTGTATAGGTCTATTTGTACTGATGTTTGTAAATAGGTGCGGTGCAGCATTCAGTACTTACTCGGTCGTTATTAATTTTAGCCTTTTTTTAACAGATTTCAATAAAAGATGGAGGTTCTCATTACTGTTGAATGTTTTTTAACCAACTCCATAAAGTACGTACATAAGTAAGGAGGAGATGATTAGCTGATGAGCTGTTGCTAGTCAACCATAAATTAGATGAAATTAGAACACCTAGACACAGAACAAATAAAATGTTTGCCCTGGAAATTAAGCCCATACCAAAAGTCAAATAAAAATGTGAGATGAAAATCAAACCTAACCCGAAATCTTAAATTGTAAATACTGGAATATACATTATGACTGTGGTTTAATCGGACGAAAGATTTTACAATGTACAAGCGATGAGTCTAATCTCGTAACAACATTTCTAGACCGCATAGAAACTTTGGACAAAGCGTTCGTACAAAGGGGCAGGAGCAGTTTATTTTTAAACTAGCTCAAACAGCTCCGTATACTAAGCAGCATAGCCGCATAGATTGGCCGCTCCTCTTCACATCGATTTGGCTGCTGGTTGATCTACCCCCACGCAGTAGACAAGCGGTTCTGCATAATTGGGCAGAATACATAGCGCAGTAAGGTTCAAAAGGATCGTATAGTATCTATAATTCTTCAAATAATGATATGAGTTAAAAATAAAGTTGCTGTTTTTCACACACTGGCCACTTATGATCTTCGAGAATACTCCAAACTACATGGTGCCAAAAAGAGTGAAACTTTTTTCATATTAAAAAAAAAATAAAACATTCAACATAACATTCTGAATTTAAAAGAAGTTTCGGCGGGAACACGGAAAAAATTATGTCGCCCCATTGAATTTGTTCCCAAAACTTGTTTTTTTTTTCGTTCATATAATACATAAGTATAATACTAGAGGTATTTTATTCATAAAGCGCCGAATTACAAGCGTGATTGTAAGAAAATTATATAATGTGATGAAGCATGATTTTTCGTGTTGCTTCCAAAAACTCCATCTAAGCTTGTGGTAAAGTCGCCATTACTATACTAAGGCATGACTGGACTTGACCGTGAATAGCTTTGACTGTAAATTTAACTTGATTTTTCATGATATACCTACTTGAAAATATCCAAATACTTAACTTACTAAGTAATATACAAACAGCAACGCCAAAAACGAAGAAAAAAAATATTTAACAATAACATGGCTTTTGATTGTTCGACTTTCAATTGTTTTTTTGCATTCAGCCTTAAATGTAGATACAGCGAAAATCAGAAAAAAAATCGAATACGTTTTCCGATGTGGTACTAACGCTTCAGAAGGTAACGTCAATGCTGTGGACAGGATACAAGCAGAGAACGTACCGCGCGTTTTTAGTTTGATCGCTGTCGTAGTGGAAACATTCGAGCGTAGTATGAACTTCGAGGAAGACTATGCACTAAGGTAAATAAAAATTAATTGAAGGTAATGGTAGAAGCCGATTCGTGTCAAACAAGAAATTAGCGGCTTAGTTGGACTTTAAGCCACAATATAGACACATTTACAACAAATTAGTTCAATTAAAAATCCTGAAAATGGGTAGTTTTAAAACTTGCTATGTGATTTTGGACATGTGAACCAGCCCCCCTGTGAGTTCAGCTCCATAAGTCAGACTTTACGGGATGTTTGGCGAGAGAAAACCATAACATGGTGGTAGGGTATTTTCTAGTACTCGGTTGGTTTGCTACATCAAGTTGAAAATTTTCCGCCAAGCACCTAACGGTGTTTCAGCTGCCTCACTTGAGAGCCAGTTCTATTCCAGGCTAGGTATGCTTACCATCTTCAACCACACCGTCACTTAACATTAGGTGAGCTGTGGTCAAACGTTTAGCTTGTCAACAATAAAAGAAAAAAAACTCGACGTAGTTTTATGAAAGCTGCCCAGCCCGACTGTACTTTTTTATAAGGATACGTATTTCGTTTTACGTTAAATATATCTCATTATAAGATTATTTTTGAGTTTTAAACGAGATATTTTATTGAACGGAATTCGTAGATCCAATACAGTTTTTAACGGCAAAAGCGTCGGGAAAATTATTATTTTTTCTACTCTAACAAGTAATGTATTCTGTCCAACAGAACGTACTCCCTATTAAATCTCCAAGCAACCGGCGCCGGCAGCGAAGTAGCCACCCTAGTGGAACACTGCCAATGCACTGACATATGCTCAACGCTTTCTTACCGATGGTAAAGTAATTTTCGTCAGTGCTTATAAGCAATAAGATACCCATTAAGTTTTTATTTCTGCTTTACGTTCAATTACGTTAGATACTCCGACTCCAGTTTCGGCCACATCCAGTTGTCTTCATAAATATAAAAGCAATTTCAAAACTTGTTATCAATATCAAATTTAACTAAGTTGTCATTATTGCAGTAAGTAATTTCATATTACTTTCCTACGCTCACGCACATAATTCGGCAATTTATGAATAAAACACCACAATTTTACGCAAATACTAAAAAACAAGTTTTGGAAAATAATACAATATTTTCACGACACGACCTTTCCGCGTTCGCGCCAAACTCCATCTGTTATCCTTTAAAAATCTCAAGTATATAATAAACCAAAGATCTCGACAGTACGGATACGCCATCCACATAATCAGTATGCATCTGTCAATATGAATCTGGCATAAGCTTCAGTAACAAGGTTGAAATTAGATTTGATCGATTTAGGCGTTACTTTGCGGAAGTTCATTTAGGGTATTTAGTGAGTTTTTCTCATTCTCGGCTAAGGGCTCGAAGAGTCAACACGTCTTGACGATGCCGCGTGTAGAGGCGAAACATCGAAACAAGTGTCGGCGAGTGGTTATTGCAGCGTGAAAAAGGATATAAAAACTTGTGGTTATTTTAATTTTGTTTATGGATTCGGAGTTTAGTTTTAAATATTAAGTAGTATTTCGGATAGATATTTGAAAATTGTTGTCAAGTGAGATACATTTTTAATTAATTAATCCTCATCATTATTGTAACCAAAACGACTTTTAAGCGGAAATAAACTAAATATATTACCTTTAACACTCGAACAACGGTTTTTTTAAGCTTAATAGTAGCGTATCAATTTTTTAAAGTTAAGTATTGAATAAACGATAGAACAATGTGTGGAATATAGAACAGCGACTCTGGTGAAAAAAAGAGAAACAACTTTTTAATAAAAAATTTTGAATGTCGATTACTTACTACGTAGTTCTCAAAAAATAATATACTAGAGCCACTGCTGGGACAGGGTTATCGCTCTCAAAAGGCGTAAGACTAAAGTTCTGTCAAAAGATGAATACACTTATGAATGCTCATTAATGAATGCCTACCATATAATGTTCCATTTATCTTCTCCTTACGACGTTATTTATAATTCAATGGTTTAAACACTATAGTAAGTAATAAGCTTTTGTATATAAACCCATAAACAAATACGAGTACCTAGTATTTCTAGATTTTATGGAGCGAACTATTTCACATTAATATCTGAAAGCTGCCAAGACCACACAACCGATATAGCTGGTGAATTCCTTTATACCCGATGTTGAAACGTAAACCTTAGTTTCTGATGGCAAAACCCTAGTAACTATCACTTTATCTGTGTCAATATCTGTTTTTTTTTTAGAAATATCGTTTGGCATAAAGCTTTAACACAAGTATAAGTGTTTAATTTTATAGAAATTTAGCGATGGTAACTCAATTTGGTTGGTTACCAGTAAGAAAGCGTCGCATTCAACTTATTACTTTTACATATTTTTTTAAACCAAAAGCTATACCAGTAGTCGAATGTATACATTCTAAATATTCCTTATCGGACTTAAAAAAGTAACTATACGTACATCTAGCCATAAAACCAAACGAGAGCCTTATCAGAAATATTTCACAGTACCATTTCAACCCCGGTAAGACCGCGCCCCTTCCTGCCGCACATAAACCTAGCATTTTACAGCTACACTCCGAGCCAGCAATACCAGAGCTACCGGACGTAGTGCTGCCCACTCGTATATCCTCGTTTGTGATGTCTACAGATACCTCTAATTTCTCACTGCAGCGGCTAATGGAAACACGTGAGAAAAAACGTCGCAGTTTTAGAAGACCCAAATTATGGCATGAAAATGAATATCCAGGTATATTATGTTGTACGAAGCCGAAGAGTAAAAAAAAACAGCTGTTCATAGAAAATTCGTTGATTGAAACAAAGATCGTTGATCTTCGATCAAAATATGAAGTAAAATGGTCAGAGTACGTAAGAAAAACGTCGCAGTTTATAAGCTTAAATCGTACTCACACGAAAAGGAGAAAAGCTATTCTTTAAAAAAAGACCGCAGATCATTGACCAAAATATATAATAAAAATGATCGGAACACTTAAAAATAACGTCACAGATTTATAAAAAATGTATGACATCTTTGACCTAAATTGAAAGTAAAAATGGTCAGAGCACGTGAACAATAACGTCGCGGACCTAAAAGTCGCAAGTCAATACCTGAAAACGAATGTTCAGATTTTAAAGTTAAAATTGTACCAAGGTAAAAAGGAAAAAATAAAAAATAAAATCCGTTCTACAGAAAAAGTCACTGTCACTTAACATTAGGTGAGCTGTGGTCAAACAACTACCCTGGCAACCACAAAATAAAAATCATACCGTGGCTGTATAGATTAAAACTAAAGAGACAAAAAAGAATATATTTATATATATATAAGAACATAATAACATCCGATCGCATGGTATGATTTATCGTTGCTTTTTGCATAGTTTGCCATTGTCTAAGTAAAATGTTGCTGAATGAATAATTGCAATAATTATAATGGTAAGTACCATAACCGCTGCGTTCTTTATAGCTGTCAGTACCAAAACCTTGACGTCTGTACACCTTTCTGTATAAATGTTATGACGTACGCCCAACCGCCGACCGCTCATGAAATATGCGCCAGAATTATGAACGGTGGGCACGCAGATTTACAACTCAAAATTAAATACCGCTACCAAAGTAAATATCAGTGATTCACTTACCGCGTTTACGTTTGGTTTACGTTCAGAATACGTTTAGTTTACGGTTTGTTACGTCGTTTTGTGGGAAGAAACGGAGATGTTTGAGAAATATTTGTTATTCCAAGGACTTGTTTGTCTGTTAAATTTGTATTATTAGTTACTTGCCTTCGTTTATGTATGTTATGAACGATTAAAATGAAATGTGGAACCATGGAGTTAAAGTTCAAAATGTAAAGTAACAAGCATGAAAGATTGTAGCTATAAAAAGATACATTATCGTATAAGCTTACAAGATACTCAGAGAAAGGATTAGGTTACTGAGCTATGGCTATGCTAAGTTACGGCCGTCTAATTAAGACCGCCTGACTATCTATCTAAAGGTCAGAGTTCAAATCCCATAACTTCATCTCTGTGTTATCTAAGTTATGTATATACTGTTAATTGCCTTTACATATTTGTTTTAAATATAAACGTAATGAGACTAACAAGACGCTCTCCTGATGGTAAGAGATAACACATGTCCATGACCATTGCAGCGATACACAGAATTTTTAGTAGGAAAACAAAGTTCAGGGCATTGCTGCTTTGCTGTTCAGGGCACGTGGTCATTATGTTAAGGTAATGACACGAACGAGACGTTCTCCTGATGGTAAGAAATAATGCATGTCCATGACCATTGCAGCGATACACAGAACTTTAAGTAGCAACACAAAATCCAGGGCATCGCTGCTTTGCCGGTCATTACTTTGAGACTTTCGATGGCTAGTCTTAACAACCCAGTGAATTCACTAGCTGCAGTACCCCTTGAACCGAAACACGATAATGTTAACACACTACTGATTGACAACAGAATACCCGGTGCATATCTTCAACCAGGAAAATATTGTGAGTAAACTCTTGTTGTATTCTGAAAGTTTTGAATATTCGCGAAGATATGTGAAGTCTGCCAGCTTGCAATTGATCAGAGGTGAACGGTCATACCTTTGTCACAATGAGAAGAACACATCCTGTAGTTAATAAAAACATTTAATAAAAACGGGTATGATCCTGTATTGAGGTATATCGATGCTTGGTACATCAATGCCGGGTACACAGACAAATATTTTATCCCGATACGATTCTTCAGATGAACGGCGCAGCGAACCCTTCCCTGATTATAATTTAACATCTATACTAGTTTCAAAACTCCAATAAAACTATCCAACAGTTCTATCAATTCCATAGTTTTACGGCAAATCATACATCGGAGCAAAACTGGGTCAAATTAATAAAGCTTCCATTGAATAGACGCCACTGAGACGTGATTTCAAATTGGACTACAAACGGAGACACACATAAAAGTCAATCAATGGTGCCATAAATATATTTGTCGACTGCGATATCTATTGAACCTTTGATGTAAAAAATCGAAGATGCTCGTGGTGTTTGTTTATAATAGCTTTATGAAGTTGGATGCTAAGAACTGAACATAAAACGAATAGCATTTGTTTTTCTTGTACCTACTGCGAATATATTAGACGAGTTAAAGATATCAGATGCCTTTGAGTAGTCCTTGCAATTACCTAAAATGTGCTATTAAAACGTAGCTAAGTTGGTATTTAAGAATTTATTTTAATCAACTTAATTTTTTTTACTTTTGATTATTTTGTCCAAAGGATGTTTGTTTTCATCCATTACACTATTTAAATCAAAAATTTTTGTACTAGATATACACTTATACAGTAATAAAAAGTTACAGACATAGCTCAGTGTATTAGCAAGCTGAAGTGGCAATGGGCTGGACATGGACATATCTGTCGCAGAACCGATAACCGCTGGGGTAGACGTGTTCTAGAGTGGAGACCGCGAATTGGCAAACGTAGCGTAGGACGCCCTGAGACTCGAAGGAGTGACGATATACCTAGAACAGCTGGCGGTGGATAGAAGCGAAAAGTTGAGTGGCGTGTCTTGGGAGAGGCCTATGTCCACCAGTGGACTTCGATAGGCTGATGATAATGAGGATACAGGAATAAGGAAATTTGTATAGCGCGCAGCGCAATACCTACTGGTAGCATGATCACAGGGTGCCTAAGACGCAGAGGCTGTCCTGTATGGGTTCCGCTGATATATCTATTAGCACTTGTTAGATAAGTTTCCTAAGCACTTCCATGTATCTAGATGTATTTTTCTCTACCATAAATAAACTATCATTTTGATTATTTTTGCTTATCTTGACCCAACTGACGGATAAAGCCTTCAAAGGCCTTTTCCATGCCTCTCTGTACTTGCTATTGAGGTCCAATCCTTTTCATGAGCACCGAGATCATCTTTCCGCTGTCTTCTAGGCCGGCCTGGTGGCCATTGAACCTCCGGGACCTAGTCATGTTAAAGTGGGGCTGGGCTGGACAGTGTGTCCACTGTCCATCGAATGCCAGCGGAGCTATGGGCGAAAACCATTACCAACTGGGTATTTAATAAATATTTTGCTTTTTAAATTGTAGTGGAAACAAAATTATTGAGTCACTTAAAACTAATATACTTTTTTTTTTTTTTTTTTAATATTTTGTTACAATTTAAAAAAGTCGAATACTCTCATTTTTTTCTCTATTTGATAATACACATCTTTTGTTTTAGAAAATCAGTGATTACGAAATTTTAGTGCGATTTTTGTGGGAAATGTAGAATAGTAATGGATTATTATGTCAGTATAGATTTGGAGGAAGGAGGAAATGGATAATTTGTTCTACAGTGTGAGAAATCAAAGTTCCGTGACAATTTTAAGTGAAATTTAGCGCTACAAAAATAAAGGAATTTATTAACAAGTACCAGTTTTGAAGAAAAATATATATGTTATTGTTAATTTTTTCTCTATCAGTTTGTAACTCAGTGCTCCACAGTTAGTTGTTAATTTTTTTGTTTTTCTTGGTTGTTGCTTATTTGTATTTTTATTAAATTGTGTTGAATAAATGTACCTACTACAACTCTAACTGTAAAACTGTGAGATATTACTTGACAGCCCTGGTGACGCATTGTTAGAATATCTGGTTTAAGAGCTGTAGGGCGTGGGTTCTATTCCCAGGACAAACATATTGTGGTATGAACAAAATGTTTGTACTGTGTGTAACATTTGGGTGTTCTGTATGTATTGACAAAGCCTACTATAAGGTGGCTCATTACGTGGAAGACAGGAATATATGGCTGTAGTAGCTTCTCTCTGCACTTGCATCCCTCTGGCTAAGTGACAATTGTAGTAAGCATAATGTATTAATATCTATAACTGTAAACTGTATAAGCTGTAACCTAATATGAAGAGAAAGATCCACAAAAAAAAATGCCTTGCTGAGTTTCTTGCCGGAGTCTTCTCAGTTGAAGCGTAATTACGAGCCGGTGGTAGATTCAAACATGTAACTTAACGTTCATAAGTGCCTTACCAGGACCTAAACTGAATAAATGACTTTTTGATTTTAATTTTGATTTTGATTTGATTTTTGATTTTATTACAAGTATGTAATTACAAAAAAAAAAGTATCCTATCAGTTATCCGACTTTCATCACACAAGCTCTACTTAGTTTGTGGTCAGATGGCGCTGTGTGTAATGTCGTACGATATTTATTAATTTTATTTTATTATTTTCAAAAACTACCTGAGCAACAGCTGATGAATGCGGCAAGTGACCACAGTCACGGCGTTTGTTATAGCTCAACGCATAAACATTGCTTCACACAATGGAATACTCTAGACTTCCATCATCGTCTACAATACGTTTGTTTTTGTGCAGTTAGAACAGAAATCTTGCATGTTTTCCTTTGTATACAAATGTCTGTCTCTCTATCTGTTTGTTTATAAACTCTTTATCGTTGAATCAAACTTTAGAAGCCTGGCATTCAGCGAAGGAAAGGCACGGGATAATTGTCCACGGAAAATTCTTAAGCATCGGAAAATTATCGCAGGAGGCATAATATAGGCATCGTTTGCACACGAAAACAATTGAATTGGATTAACGTTAAAAATCTCAACAAAAAAATATGATAATCAACCTGAGGGTTTTAGTAAAATACAGCTAAAAATGTATGACGTAGTTTATTGCTAAACTATTAACACTATAATAGCTTTTGTTTTATACATAAACACTTAAAACTGACAAATATTAAAATACTTATTATGTATAGTAATAAGAAGAATAAGAATACAAAACTATAATACATTATAATTATTACGCTTTTTTTTTGTAAAGGCTTGCGTTAATTTATTCTTAATTAGAATTAGCTGACCTTCGTTCTGCCTAACAGACAATTAATGTCGTATTATCTTTTAGTTGAACTTAGTTTAGGCTTTTATTAACACCATGAATACATTTTTTTAAATTAAGTTTAGTATTTTATTATGATAATACAGAGAGATAATCCGGAAGATGGGCAGCAGCGTCTTTCATGAACAATCATACCTAACTGCGCTCGCCAACCCGCCTGCCAAGCGTGGCGAGTATTGGCAAAACCCCTCCCAAGAGGAGGCCTATGTCCAGCAGTGGACGTCCTATGGCTGATGATGATGATGATGATGAATACAAAAAGATAATAAATATACAAAAATCAAGGACTTCAACCGCGTATTAGCAAGGCATGATTGAATTAAACTACTGTGCAGCATGGGATGCACCTCGGGTTAATTCTATTCATTTAAGCACCTTGTAATATACGACATTTTTTGCTTTGTTATAAGGCCTAAGAACAAAGTGGTTGGTTTGCCGACACGTGAACAGGCCATGTACAATTGACCATGAGAAAAATATTCTAGATTGATACCACAAACAGTTATTCATTTGACTTGTGATTTGTTAATCGTCATAGCAAAGGCAAGACGAATCGGGAATTGAATTCGTTTAAACTCAAAGGGCATACCCGTTGGGATTATCGGAATCCTCGGAATGAGAACTACCTCATCCTTAAATTTTCCTTTGAGTATCGTTGCGTGAATCATATTGCGCATCAGTTTTCTTATCACCAAACGCGTTCCATTACATAGTTATGGTTGGTTTAGATTTCAAAGCTTGATGCCGAGCCAACCTGCACTTTTAGATTGTGCGGTGGTAAACCAGACACATCTAAGGAGTTTGAAAATTCAGTTGGATAAATAATTAGTGGCTTCATCATCAATCTGCTCGATTTGTCTGAATTTGTCTGATGAAATTGTTTGGAGAATCTTCAGCAGATGGATCGTTCAGCAATGCATGTTCACTGCCAGTTGAAGTTTCTTCACATAGCGCCACAGACTTGATGCTTTGGGGCAAGCATTTATTTTGCCCCTGGCAGTCGATCTTGAAATGACTGGCAGTACTTGGCGGAAATCGCCAGGTAGTAAAATCATATCTCGTAAAGTCATTGCGCATATATTTTAGTGTTCTGTCAAGTGCTTTTAATGCGCGTTTGTGCGCCATTCTGCATTCGTCCCAGATGATGATAGTTTATATACTTCACTTTTAAATTATTGATCTTAGAAATTGTGTTCGGAAATATAAACTTTTTTAAGTTGTTTACACAACATACATTTCTGAACGCACGCATAATTATGTGACAATCAATAAATGTGTCAATCCTTTGTCACTAGTGGCGAGTGTTTATGTATAAAAAGTAGTGTTTGATCTGAGTATAAAAACAAGTAAGTAAAATAAGTTTTATTCATAAAGTGCCGAATTACAAGCACGAGTGTGGCGAGTGTGTGTGAAACATGACTTTTCGTGTTGCTTCCAAAACTCGATCGAAGCTTATAGTAAAGACGCCACTACTTTACTAAAGCATGACTAGATTTAAGACATGATTTGCATAAACGGAAGACAAGGCAGTATAACTATATAAGGCAATATAAACTCTCGAAAAGGAAAAATAGAATTTAAAAAAAAAAAATGTCACTACTGACAGTATTTGGCATTTTTTAAATCTAAAACACGCGAAGATCCGAATATTGTGGAAACATTATGTTATTTTTTTTTTTTAATAAATTTTCCGTTGTTTTTATATTTATTCTGCTATTCGAAACGGAGATCAATCCAACAAATCAAAATCAAATCAAATGAAAATAGGTCCTGCAGATCTCGAGTTATAAGTGCAGGACTTATCACCTCCATTCCGAATAAGAGTAAGAAGTATACCTACTACAAATTTGTGTTCCCGTTAGTAGTTCAAGCTTACAAATGTAGCGGTTACCACCATCTAAAATGCTTAGTAATATTTAAACTTCTAAAAATGTACCATCATGTAAAATATTTAGTAATGTTTGAGCTTCTAAAAATGTACCATCATGTAAAATATTTAGTAATGTTTGAGCTTCTAAAAATGTTACACCATGTAAAATACTTAGTAATGTTTGAGCTTCTAAAAATGTTCCATCATGTAAAATACTTAGTAATGTTTGAGCTTCTAAAAATGTACCACCATGTAAAATACTTAGTAATATTTGAACTTCTAAAAATGTACCGCCATGTAAAATACTTAGTAATATTTGAGCTTCTAAAAATGTACCACCATGCAAAATACTTAGTAATATTTGAGCTTCTAAAAATGTACCACCATGCAAAATACTTAGTAATATTTGAGCTTCTAAAAATGTACCACCATGCAAAATACTTAGTAATATTTGTGCTTCTAAAAATGTACCACCATGCAAAATACTTAGTAATATTTGAGCTTCTAAAAATGTACCACCATGCAAAATACTTAGTAATATTTGAGCTTCTAAAAATGTACCACCATGCAAAATACTTAGTAATATTTGAGCTTCTAAAAATGTACCACCATGCAAAATACTTAGTAATATTTGAGCTTCTAAAAATGTACCACCATGCAAAATACTTAGTAATATTTGTGCTTCTAAAAATGTACCACCATGCAAAATACTTAGTAATATTTGAGCTTCTAAAAATGTACCACCATGCAAAATACTTAGTAATATTTGAGCTTCTAAAAATGTACCACCATGCAAAATACTTACTAATATTAGAGCTTCAAAAGATGTGTTTCTTTTTCTACATTAATATACCTACTTATTCTCTTCATAGAATCCCTTCTAAACACAAAGAGCCTTCCACCCCCGGATAAATTATCTAGCTAAAAGCTACGAAATTTTGGGCACCGGGTATATTTACCAGCTAGTCCGGTTGTATTTCTTTCAGTAACACTACATGTGAAATTAAAATTGGCCTCTAGCCAATATAATCTTATAGTGGTAGCGTATTTATCACCAGATAAGGCAACGTGCATATATATTACTTGAAAGGTGGCCATGCAAAAATGGAAATAGCTATTCAATAGCTTGGCTGCAATTTCTTTTGTTTTATTTTTTTAAATCTACTGTTTACCTATTAGTACCTACTGAGACGACATTATGTCCAATGAGTGCTGTTTTATGACTTCGTATAATTCGATAGTAGGTACCTATAAGTGTTCAAGGTATATATTCAGTTTAATTCCGCTTAACAGTCATTTCAGTTACAACAGTAATGAGGATTCAAATTTTTACTTGACAACAGTTAAAAAAAAATTACATTAATCTAAATAAAAACTTATCCGTAACTTAATATCTAAAACTAAAATTAATCATAAACTTAAAAATAAAACAAAACATTAATTTAAATAACCACAAGTATTTATATCCTCTTCTCGCTGTACTGCGATAGTTTTTTTTATAACATAGGTATAAGCTTGCGTTTGACCGCCACCTCGCCTGATGTTAAGCGAAAATACGATCCGGTGGAACATGTTTGCTTAAAATAAACCGGTTCACTCGCTACTTGCAGGTACCCAGAACGGAGAACACCCATGTTATTGTCAGCTAATAACGCATTAAATAAATTTATAATATTAGATTAATATGAGTTGATATACACGTCATTTGTTTATTAAATATGAATATGAGTCAGTTTAGGAGACACTACGGAACAACTACATACAAACTGCTAAATAAATTACCCACCACTTTATGTTGTCGAGCATTCATCAATCATGTACAACCGCTTAATTGTATCGGAAACTCCGATTATAGTTTCGGCCACTTTCGATTACCTCCATCATGTAGACAAAGCGGAGTACAACGCGCGCGCAGATTCGTCTTGCTTTGCACTGAAAGCATGCAAGCAAAGCAAGACGAGGTCGCGCGCGCTTTGTATTCAACTGACTTATCTTTATTTGCACTGAAAGCAAGCAAAGCAAGACAAATTCGCACGCGCATTGTAATCAGCTTTGTCTCCACGATGAAGGCCACTGGATGTGGCCGTAACTATAGTCGGAGTTTCCGATATAATTAAACGTGAGTAATCCCGCATAAGTAAAACAAAAATGTGTCAAAACCGCGTCTGTTTCCTTAGTAAAATATACCTACCCATTAAATTCTGCATAAGGCAGTGCGACTTCCTCTCAAGCTTGACATAAAGAGTTGCAATAAAAATTATGTACTAGCCCATTTAGAGATGAGACAACGATCTGGCGGGAGTCCAATGTAATTATATTGCGTAAGTGAACTCGACTTTGCTACATCATAGTTCACGGCTGCTACCTTTTAGTTGCGTTATTTTATAATTTCGGGTAAGTTATCTATCCTAATATTGCCAACATCATTCTGCCAGGTAATGTGGATTTTTGAATGTATTTAAAGTTTTCAGACCTCATCTACAAGAATAGTATAATTTGAGAACGATTGAATCGATTTAGCTCTTATTTTTGTTATAAAATGGTCATGATACTTCGAGTAAGGTATACAAGTGAGGGTAAAGGCCGAGCTCTACCGCGGCATTCAGCTTGTTTTTTAATAAAAAGTAGATGCGTGAAATTTGTTACCTGCGCCTGTCTTTTCGTCCAATAATTACATGATTTATTCAAGAAAAACGTAAATAGTTACTTCCTCGGCAATCGTGATCCATCAATCACTTTTTTTTATGGCTGACAGGCTTGTTGTTTGACCACAACTCACCTGATGGTAAGTGACGGTGTGGTCGAAGATAGTAAAGCACACCTAGCCTGGAATGGAACTGGCTCTCAAGTGAGGCTGCCGGAACGCACCGTTAGATGCTTGGCGGCAGATTTTCAACTTGAGGGTGGTAGATAGCCAGCTGAATACTAGAAAGTACCCTACCACCACGCTTTGGTTTCCTCACAATTTTTTCCTTCACCGGCAGCTCAAGCTCATTGTTAGGGTTTGATTGAACCCACGCCCTTCGGCATGCGAACCGACCGCGCAAACCAATGAGCTACAAAAAAAATACAAAATCTAAAAAATATATTATATGTAGGTATTATAGATTTAGTAAGTCTATTTTTATTATATGTATGCATAGATGGCGTACATATTGAAAAACTCGAACGTGAAGTGAATTACTCGATTATATGTCTAAAAATACTCAATATGAAGAGATAATAAAAGCGATCAAATTGATGTATCGGCTATGACCTGTAACTGCCAAAGGTCTGTATCCAATTAACTATTTTCTGTGTATCAATTTCCATGATACATATGATTTTTCCTAGTTGTTTGTTCGTTGCTTAGCAATATCTACTTGTATATCGATTTATAAAACACTAGCTTACGTCCGCGACTTCATCAGCGTTGACTTTAGAATTAGGTTCAGAGGAAAATTAAACCGATAACAAATAAGCAAGTCATGAAACTTACGCTATTTTACTATTAGATTAAGATAAAGGCTACCTTTTATCCCTGAATAATGTTGGAGCAAGATGCATCTATACCAAATTTCAAGTGGATTTCAAGTGATTAGTCGCGAGTGAATTTGTTTCTTCTAGACGAGTGTGCTCTACCATAGACCGCATCTTCGCTTAATATCAGACGAGATGGCAGTCAAACGGAAGCTTACATGTTATTTTTAAAAATTATTTAAATATTTAATCGCACGGGAACCTAGCAATTTTTTGATATAAAAAGTATTCTATATGTTAATCCAGGCAATAAACTATATGTGTGAGAAATTTCATTCAAATCCGTTCAACCGTTTTAGCGTGATTGAGTAATAAACATCCAAACATACAAACTTTCATATTTTTAGTTTTTAGTAGGATTGAAACGGCTTTGGTTACGATATTCAAGAATAAAACTGAGCAGGTATACATTCTCAGATTGAAAGAGCTTAGGAATAATTCTATAAGTAGAGAAATCTGCCTTTCTTTTTTTCTTTGATATAGATGAAGTATTCAGCTTGACATTGTACTTGTGAATCTATAAGTATCTAGGAATCAAATGAATAGGTATCTAGGCAAACTTGTTTTTTAGGGTTCCGTACCCAAACGGTAAAACGGGACCCTGTTACTAAGACTCCAACGTCTCTCGCGTCTGTCTGTCCCTCTGTCACCAGGTTGTATGTCATGAACCGTGGTAGTTAGACAGTTGAAATGTTCACAGATGATGTATTTCTGTTGCTGCTAAAACAACAAATACAAAAAAAAAAATTAAAAAAAAAATTAAGTGGCTCCCATACAACAAACGTGATTTTTTGCCGTTTTTTATAGATAATGGTATGGAACCCTTCGTGCGCGAGTCTGATTCGCACTTGGCCGGTTTTTTATTCTTACACCGTATCTTTTTTTGAGTAAAGCGACGTCGAACGTGCATCAAAATAAAAAGAGTTAGGTATTTGAATTCTATTTTTATGTAATAACACTAAGGTCCAATTTGTATATTGTTTGCAAAACAATTTCGTTAAATTTTATATAAATTGACAGACTAACTAAAAGACAATTGTTATTAAAATATATTTTCTGGCTTGACTACTGTATAACTCAGTTGGCAGTAGCTCTGTTTTTCGATGGGTGTGGGTTCGATTTCCACCCAGGACAAACATTTATGTGAAGAATAAATGAATAAATAAAATTTCAATATTTTATAATAAGAGTACCTATTTTTTTATATTTATTATTGAATTTGGATTAGCGTTTTGTTTTTGTTTTGTTAAGCAGGGTGCGGTATAAGATCAAGCTCGCTTACCTAGATGAAACCTGTTTACTCTGAATTTCAGGATACTACCACACTATACTTCGCAGGAAATACAGAGGCACAGAGTTCCACATTTTCGCTGTACGAATGAAAATTGTCGAAGCGTTTAGTGCGAATGTGGGGAATGTCCACCGCGATAATAATGGCGCTTGGGCCTCGTCTACCTAGTTGTTCGGTAATAAATTAATAAGGTAATAAAAAAGAGGAAGGAACCACATTATGCAATTCCAGGGCATACTCTCCGAAATGTATCTGACAGAAAACCGAAGTTTTCAAAGATAGAAAAAGATTTATTTAATTCTTCGTATGGATACATGAAGGCATTGTAAAGTGCCGTGTCAAATGTCAAACTGTCAATTATGCATGCAGAATGTGAGACGACAAAATATTTACATAGAGGACAATGTAACATGGACGAGTTAACATTTCAAATGACAAACAGTTTGTTTATGTGTTAGATGTGAAATTGTAATTGAAGTGACAATATGCATACATACGTATATGTAAAACAAATGCAAGGAAAGTATCAACCTAATGGAGAACTTAATTATTCAAATTAAACACTGTAAACAATGGAATTTGTTGCTCGAGTGGGTGAACTCTGATAGATACAATCTGGGTGCCTTCAAGTCGCGAGTGAATCGGCTTCTCTTAGGCGAGCGTGTTCCACCGTAGACACCATAGCAAGCCAATCTACAATAAAAAAAAATTGTGTCATAAAAAAAGATGTAATACTTTTAACGACCTCCATTTAGTTTTAAAGGTTTTTTAGTTTTACAAATAAGAATAATAAGACGTACCTACTAAAGTGACGTCTGAACGCCTTTGATAAATAAACATTTTAAAACTCTCTAGATTCTTCTAGAGTTCTAGATCGAAGGCTTCTTCTTGCGGCGGCGTCGTGTGTCGGGTCGCTCTCTTCCCTCAGATATGGTTGAGGAGGTCGATGGCTGGCACATGCGTCATACTCGTGATAGGGTGCTGATTGCGGGTCGCTGGTCTGCCCACGGTATACACACAAACTAGTACTTTAACCCTAGATTAAGATTCATTTGACTAACTTTCTTGTTCCTATAAGGTAAAAAAAAATTAATTCAAATTTGACAAAGGTCACGGACCCCGGTGTTTGTGGAGCGTAATATTAAATAAATAAAAACTCTCTGGATTTAGGATACAAGATATTTATTGCATCCATATAGTACAAGATGTTATAAATACAAAGTAGTATATGGTACACAGTTAAATATGGACCCTAAAAAAAATTGAAACTATAACTAAATATGACTAAAGACATGAAATTACCTGACTTGATGACCTGAAATAATATGTACAGTATCTCTACCTCAGTATCGGTAATTGACATATTTTAATTGTCCCATTATATAGGTAAAAAATATCAATTTCATGCACTTTGGCACGTTACTTATCAGTGACAACGGTGACCGATAACGCTTCGCCTACTTAAACTTTGGACCCCCTATATATAGGTATATGTACCTAATATAATAATCAATATTATTATCACATCATCAGCCATAGGACGTCCTCTGCTGGACATAGGCCTCTTCCTGGGGGGGGGGGGTTTGCCAATACTCGCCACGCTTGGCAGGCGGGTTGGCGAGCGCAGTTAGGTGTGATTGTTCAAGGAATACGCTGCTGCTGCCGATTTCATCCCTTAGCCGTGTACAACTCTTGCGGAAACCACGGGTAGAGAGAGTGGGGCACTACTCTTACGCTGGCACCACCACGGCAAATATTAAATATATTTAAAATGAATTAAAATAATTAAAATTAAATATTATTACATACGAGATTAAATCAGAAATGAGGAGATCAGTAGACTAGCCAAAGTTACCAATGTAGCCCGATGGATTAGCACGTTGAAGTGGCAGTGGGCAGGGCGCATAGCACGCAGAACTGATGGCCGATGGGGCTGCAAAGTTCTGGAGTGGAGACCACGGACCGGCAAGCACGGCGTAAGATGTCTACCCAGAAGGTGGACAGACCGCAGGAACGTGCTGGATGCGAGCCGCTTCCAACCAGTCTTTATGGAAGTCAATGGAGGAGGCCCATGTCCAGCAGTAGACGACCTACGGCTAAGAAGCTGATGATGATGATTATTATATATAATATTAATATAAAGTAAAAAAAATATAATGTGATGCCGATTATGACTGCAGTTTTATCTTTATATTCATAAGTCCATATCAGTTTATCAACGTATATATTATTTATAAACATTGATTAAATTTAATATTTATAATTATTTATTGTTTATATTTTATTGGCTTACATTTGTCCGCAATCTCTCCTGATGGTAAATAGTAACAGATATTCTGCGACGAAGCAGTAGTATGTAAACATTATTGCGTTCAAGTTTGGTGGTCTGCAACAAGCTAAATTATAGGGCTGTTGAGACCAACCATCGAAAGTCTCAATTTAATGACCGCCAAAGCAGCGATGTCCTGGACTTTATTTTGCTATTCAACGTTCTGTGTATCGTTGTAATGGTCATATCGTTATCTCTTGCCCTCAGGAGAGCGTGTCGTTCGTTTCATTACTTTTACATATAAAATTGAATATGTGGTCTACGATAGAGCACGCTCGTTATATTAAATATGCTATATACCTACTTAAAATATGTTATATGCTTAAAATAAAAAATTGACACAGATAGAAGGAGCTAATTAAGGACAAGTGTAATACTTACCGCAAATTTCTTTGTATATATATTTTTGTCATTTTTGTTATACAAAACTTGTGAAATTTTAATTACTCAAATCAAAATCTTATTCATATTTTATTACAAAGATGGCACCAAAAATACGGCTTCACTGGATATATCTTAATAAATAATGGTTCGATTCCCAGGAAAAATCATTGTGTAAAAAGTATAATTATGTTCTGTGTCTGGATGTATGTGTATGTATGTGTTATGACAAAAAAAATATTTATCAGTTGGATCCCATTATTAAAGATATGCTTAGTTTGAATCTAGATGGCGCTGTATAAAATGGCCACCGATATTTTTTTACATAAGATCTTCCGAATATTATATCACTGTAAACACACTAATATTACAAATACGAAATATTGACAATTTGTATGTATGTATGTTTTTTTATTTCTTCACACTTGTAAGTTTTTACGATAACTTTTTTTATTTTAGGAAAGACGGAAAAATCCGCTGGCTGCAGCCAGTATCTGTGTAAATACAAAGTCACGAAACTAGTTCTAAAGTTTTTTGTAATCTGTGTACAAGAGTTCACGACTTGGTAAACAAACAACACGCGCACTTTGAACTGTTATATTTTATCAATGATACAGTAATTGTTGATGTACTGTACGCTCAGTATGGTAGCAAGTGGTGGGAAGGACAGTAGTGTGTGTGAATATCGTTGAAGGAAACAGAATCTTACGTGTTGTGGTGTAAGGTATGTTTTTAAACTTACTAACTAGATTCATATTCTAATTGTATTAAAATTAATTTAGAATAGAATATTTCATGTGAGTTGACAATAGAAGAGTGTAAAATTTTTTTTTGATCTTTGTTTAGAGTTAATTAAATTTGGGTAATACTGCAGTTTTTAGGCACAATTGGTAGTACTAAGAGAAAGTTCTCTGACTTATTTAACTGGATCCATTTGAACTGAATGCCATAATACTAGAAAATGTCATAATACTACTAAGTTTTGCAGATTCAAATGAAGGTAATTGAATATGTATATCATGAAAAAATCTGATTTCATTTTAATATTTGTACATGTTTATTAGGATCTTCAAGGTTGTTCATAAGGTATGGGCGCCTTAAAATTAATTTATTTTCTGTTTGTTTAATGAGGCCGGATTTTGGATGTTTTGGTTTTTGTTTTGGTTATTTAATGTTTGATACAAATCGCTAGTTTTTCAAAATATTTTTCCCGAGGAATTAACCGTTTGTAAATTCAAATATTGCAGCATCTGCAGCATTTAATATTCCATTGAGTTCCGTGTGTCATTAATTAAGGAAAGGTCTCCCTTCCCTCCTTCTCCATATTTTTTCTATCTTTTGCAACCTGAGTCTAGTCTATCAAACATAAGTCAAGTTCGTCCCTGTATCTCCGTCTGGGCCGTCCAGAAGGTCATATCATCTATAATATTATTCGAATTACAATTTAAAATAATTTAGTAAATAAATAAAACTAATGTATAATCTTTTGTGCGCAATTAAATCTGAATGATTTACATAATTAAATGATTAGGTAAGTCGTTAAAGTTTAAAAATTAAATAATTATGATTATCGCCGAGATGTAGTTGTGCAAAATATATGATAAAATAGAGTTGAGCTCCACCATTCCAAAGTCCTCTACACTGAACGACATCACTATTCTAAAATGGTTCATAAAGCGGTTGAAGACAGAATACATTACAATTTCATCTGGGAATAAGGATTTAGGTTATCGGTATCGTGTAATTCGGTCATAAGGATTATATAGGTTTTTGTATCGCGGTGTAGTTTTGAAACAGTCGCTGATACAATCAGTGCAATGTGCCGTGGTGTTAACTCAAATACTTTTTTACTAATTTTCACTTTAAATGAGGGTAAAAGATCACAACACCCTCATTTATCGCCGAGATGACCCGTACTCTCCAGGCAGCTTGTGACCACGACCATTGTACATAAAAAGCAGTAACATCGAGTTAAATAAATAAAAGTGATGTATAGTTTTTTGTGTGCGATTAAGTCTTCACTATCACTATCACTACATAGTATAAAACAAAGTCGCTTTCTCTGTCTTTATATCCCTATGTATGCTTAAATCTTTAAAACTACGCGATGGGTTTTGATGCGTTTTTTTTTAATAGATAGAGTGATTAAAGAGGAAGATTTATATGTATAATACATGTATATGCACCACATTAATA
The DNA here is from genome assembly GCA_950106695.1 of Biston stratarius. Classification (NCBI taxonomy): domain Eukaryota; kingdom Metazoa; phylum Arthropoda; class Insecta; order Lepidoptera; family Geometridae; genus Biston; species Biston stratarius. The sequence goes on from OX467116.1 coordinate 12,126,318, forward strand.
TCTACATTGCACCCGTGCGAAGCGGGGGCGGGTCGCTAGTTTATTACAAAATCTTGTGTTCAAATACCGAAATTTTAAAAGATATAATTTGGCACCATCGTTCAGAAGGCAAAAAGTGGAATGTAATGGAAATTGAAATGGCCGATATTAAAGTCCATTGATTTGGATTTATCAACTGAATTAAACGTGTATTATTTTCTCAAAACTATACCAATTAAATATGTATAAAATATTGAAATTTGTCAATTCAACCGCGGCCTCAGCTTGGTCTATAATAAATTAAATATCTGATTTAGGTAAACAAATTGTTTTATTATGATAACGTTATCAACGATATACACCATTATCTCTACTTAATTTGTAATTGATATTCAATTGAGAAATTTTTAACTAATCATTTGTATGTGTGTAATCTTGTTACTTGCGAAGATTATAAATCTAAACACGCAAACACCAATTTATTTTTGTGATTAAAATGAATGTTTAGTTATACTTATTCTAATTGAAGAACCATCAAAGTTAACCAACGACTGTTACATTGAAGAAGTCATAAAAGTTGAAGTAAAAGTTTTTCCGTCTACTTAAGTGTTGATTTTTGAGTTGTCTCAGTGTAGTGTTGTGTTGTAGCGATGATAGCTCAGTGGTTAGCGCGGTCGGTTCGCATGCCGAAGGGCGTGGGTTCAAACCCCAACAATAAGCTTGAGCTGCCGGTGAAGGAAAACATCGTGAGGAAACCATAGCATGGTGGTACTTTCTAGAACTCGGCTGGCTAGCTACCACCCTCAAGTTGAAAATCTACTGCTAAGCATCTAACGGTGTGTTCCGGCAGCCTCACTTGAGAGCCAGTTCCATTCCAGGCTAGGTGTGCTTTACCATTTTCGACCACACCATCACTTAACATCAGGTGAGCTGTGGTCAAACACCAAGCCTGTACAACATTTAAAAAAAACTAAAAATTTTTAAATGTAAAAGTAATGAGACCAACATGGCGCTCTTGCAGCGGTACACAACACTTTGAGTAACAAAACAAAGTCCAGGGCATCGCTGCGTTGGTGCTTATTACTTTGAAACTTTCGATGGTTAGTTTCAACAGGCCTGTAATTTCAAACCGGAACTCAGTAATGTTTACATATTACTGCTTGCAGGCAGAATATCTGGAACTGGTACTGCGGTATCGTCTTACTAGACGATTTTCTACTAGATATTTTCTTCACACTAGACGATTTTCTGCTAAGGAGATGTACAACCAAGTAAACAGGTGTTTGATATTTGCACACTACTGTCGATCCAACTTTAGCCGATAAACACACTACCCCATATTCATCATCGCCATCAGGCTATCTTAGTGCAATGCTGAACAAATCCTAATGCATACCACTCTTACCAACTTTCTGCTTTTTGTTTACAGCCTTATATTATATGGGCCGGGAACTTCTCGAGAAAAAAAAGAAGAAATAGTTGCCACCTGATGTTCCTTCAAAATTTCTCATCGTATATCTCTTCTGACTTTACTTTCCACAAACATAAACAGCTAAACACCCCGTTTACTTATTAAGTCCGGGATAGTGCCCTCGACCGCTAAACGTTGTAAACCGAGACCCTCCTCACAACCTTTCGTAATAAATTATGGTGGTTAAATTTTTAGAGCCACGTGAATATTAGAACGATTCACGTTTAGTGCCCGTAAATAAAATGGAATGGACTTGTCAGGGGTTTAGTACGCTCTTTAATTATCTGAGAGACAAAAGCATGTCAAATGTGAAATGTACTCGCGAGTTGAGGATTCTGTACAACCGCATACAACTTTTTATGTTGATTACCAAACGAAATTTATTGAACTATGAAAACTGACGTGGCTATGACACTAAATAAAAAAATACATTGAATGATAAAATGTATTGCTTTGACATAGGTTGACAGCCCTGTTGGCTCATTGGGAGTATGTCTGCCTGAGCTGTAGGGCGTGGGTTCGATTCCCGCCAAGGACAAATGTTTGTTTGGTATAAACAAATGTTTGTTCTGTGTCTGGGTGTTCTGTATGTATTATAAGTATGTATTTACAAAAAAAAAAGTATTTATGTATCCTATCAGTTATCTGACTTCCATCACACAAGCTCTGCTTAGTTTGGGGTCAGATGGCGCTGTGTGTAATGTGTCCTACAATATTTATTTATATTTATTTATTAGGTAGGAGTCTTTTGTGTCAGCCAAAATTTTGCTTTATCCTTTCTATAAATACTTTAGAATTTATACAAATTACTAATTACACTGCCAACAACATACAATTACATACAATTTGCCGTGGTGGTGCCGGCGTAAGAATAGTACCCTACCCTCTTTACCCGTGGTTTCATTAAGAATCTGCTAAGGGATGTAATCTGGAAGATGGGCTGCAGCATCTTCCTTGAACAATCACACCTAACTGCGCTCGCCAACTCGCCTGCCAAGCGTGGCCAGTATTGGCAAGTTACAGACCTTAGGCTATTTAGTATAGTGTATTTATAAGTAAAATTAACGCATCACAGTGAAATAAGGTCCAATAGGTCCAAAGAAGGAAGAGAAGCCTTTGCCCAGCAGTGGGAAAAAAGAAATATTAAATATTAATAGAAATAATAATAATCAGCTTACAGATAGGATACACTAAAAGGTAAACAGATCATGTTAGCTCAGCTTTAAGGTCACGATAGTAGGCTTTCTGTATGAAACCTCAAAAAAAAGTTGCTAATTAACTTTAGGTTTACACGTATGCCAAGAACAAAAAAACACAATGGTTAATTAGCTGATGTTTTAAAATATATTATACATCTTCATTTCCGTTATGTAACAATGATTATCATCTTTACAGACTTTATAATTAGACAGGTATTCGTTAAAATGTAGAAGAAATTGTTGTTTTTTTTTTTTAATGTAAAGTAATGAAACGAATAAGACGCTCTCCTGATGGTAAGAGATGATGCCTGTCCATGACTATTGCAGCGGTACACAATGTTGAGTAACAAAACAAAGTCCAGAAAGCTGCTTTAGCGCTCATTACTTTGAGACTTTTGATGGTTAGTCCCAACAGTACTGTTATTTCGGTAGCTACATAACAGTACCCTTCAAACCGAAACACAGCAATGTTTACACTGCTTGGTTTCTATGGTAGAATATCTTGTACTGTGCTTGGACCTACCCAGACGACCTACTAAAGAGATCTACCACCAAGTAGAATGATAGATGAGATTTTAAAGTTTTTTTTTTTTTAATTATAGCATTATTTTTAATTCTTTGAATAGGTGGTTATTGTTCACACAAAATATTACATAATTAAACAAAAACTTAAGTAACAAGTGTTGCAACTGGCGACCAATTCGGTATAAGCGATCTATTACAAAATCTAAATCATAGATATTGCATTAGAGTTGCAAAACAACTGCTTCATTAGTCGCTAACTCTCGCGAGAAGCGCGCGCGCGCTAACATTCGTTTTTTTAGCTTATTACTAGTCGTAAACGTCAATTGATATTTATTAGATTCATTTATTTTAAAAATTTCGACCTTCCAAAACTAGTGCACAGCATAATAAATGCTAAAACATTCCTTAAAAAATTACAATAAAAACAACTAAATAATAAGTGTTTTTTGTGTCGTGTTACATGGCCAGGTTTATTAAGTAGGTACAAGTTTTACTGCTCTACCATTTTATGGCTAATAAAGAAGTTACTTGCAAAGCATGTGAAATAGTTATATATTTAAATCACAATCTGGTAAATCGAGTAAGACGGAAAAATAAGGTTTGTTCTTTTTATTTTCATCTTTTACTTTATTTCTCAGTAAAAGACTATATTCTAATATTATTTTTATTTCAACCTATATTGTCCCACTGCTGGGCAAAGACCTTTTAGCATGAAAAGGATTTCATGCTTGTCTATTTGGATAATCACAATAAGGATTGCCTTATTATGAGCATCACGCTCATCTTTCCACCGTCTTCTAGGCCGGCCTGGTGGCCGTTTAACCTCCGGGACCCAGTCGGTGATGGTCTTCGCCCATAGCTTCGCTGGCATTCGGCACATGTGTCCAGCCTAGTCCCGGTGTAGCATGGCAGCTTTCTCAGTCGTGATCTAGGTTTTGGAGCGCAGTACTAAGTTTCTTATGCGATCTAATCCGTATGTGAGGATGGGTATATTCAAAATATTCAAATATAACTAATAAAAAATCTTTTAAAAGTAAACAATAAACAAAATGTATTTATTACAATAAACAAAATGTATTTATTACAATAAACAAAATTTATTTATTACAATAAATAAAATGTATTTATTACAATAAACAAAATGTATTTTATTACAATAAACAAAATATATTTATGACAATAAACAGATTATTATTATTTACAACATTTTGAACTGATTTAACTTAACAGATTAGCTTATAAGCATTTGACCTCAAAAATATAACGCAAATGGTAAATGCGAGACCGTGTGTCTTACTTAAAAGATGTTAATAATTATTGCTTTGCAAATAATTAAGTGTTATCTTATTTGTGGTCGTAATTAAGCAACGGAATGTCGGAAACTAGCGAGATAAGATTAGGATTATCTGGTGTCTAGTATAACGTCATAAAAATGGTATTAACCCATTGTTATCAGAAAATATTTGCCTAAATAGAACATTTAACTCTCACAGTTAATATTTTTTGTCTTTTCTTCTGAGATGATGGTGTCGAAAATTGTTCATTAAACAAGTTCCTATGTACATTTTCTCCATAATTCTATATAAAAAAAATATCATTTGATCTTTACTATATGCGGAATTGATTTTTATTTTTGATTTTATTTTTACTTGACAGTCGGATGGAGTCGCGGGCAGGGTACTTTTTTCACGTTCACTCGTGGATATCGCAGTGTAAAGTTCACATATTTGCTGTGGACGCTTGGACAATATCGGTACCTTCAAGTCGCGATTGAATCTGTTTATTTACGGCCAGCTCCATTGTAGACCGCGTCTTCGCTTAACCTCACGCGAGATAGCGGTCAAACGCAAGTCTATTTATAATAAAAAAAGTTGAAATATATTACATACCGTATTTGAGTAAATTATCAACTGTATGTTACGTTTTGTCTACTTCATTATTTGTGGTGGGTGTGTCCAAGTATAAAACTAGGTCAGAATGTAGAACAATGCGATTTATGTAGGCGAACAAAGTACACGATGAAAATAACTATAATCATCCAATTCACTGAATGAAAAGTAGGATAGCATCTTTAAAAGAAATTTGAAACACTACCTACATAATAAGTCGAAATTTAAACATAATAAGTGAACTTTTAAAACATTTAGGTATTACTAAAATTGCATCAGTCAAAGAGGAAGTCAACAATAATAATCTATTCTTTCCACTGTAGTTACAATGTAACATACATATGATAAAGTATTCAAACAAAATTATTGTCTTTTCAGATTGGTATTAACAAGCAATCAAGATGGTTCAAGTGAGCAAGCACCTATTTGACGAAACGTTTCGAGATATAGAATGTCACAAGATACTGCACCCTTGGAACGAGAGTTGTGTAAAGGCCACACCGCCACTGTTCCTGGCATCGGCCATCGGCAGCGCCAAGTTTTACTCAATCATCTATGCTGTAAGTTTACACTGGGATTAATACTTTTTATATGCAGCCTTGAAATTGAACGCAACGTATTAGAATGTTTCATATTATAATAATTTTACCAACCGACTTTAATAAAGGTTATTCTCAATTCGTCGGAATCTTTTTTTTATGTATTTTAACCGATTACTCGAAGACACCTGAACCGATTTAAAATAAAAGAAAGTGATATTACATACTTCTCAGGTGGTCCCATTTAAATTTTACAGAAATTAGTCGAGGGGTTTTTAAAAAATCGACAATATTCCAAAAATTGTATACATCGATGATATTTTCGTTTACTCCAAAACCTCGCTGTTTCATTGGAGCTGTGCGTCTAGTTCGCCTAAGGGTCATGGAGACGGTTCTTTTTAATTGTAAATACTTTTATGGCAAAACATATCATATTTTTATAATAAGTTTGACAACTTTCGCATTAAAATTTAATTTAAATGTATGGTTAATTATTTGTTGGTAGATCTCTTAGCGGCTTAGCAGGAGATCGTCGAGATAGCTACCACCGCAAGACTAGATATTCTGCCGCCAAGCAGTAGTGTGAAAACATTACTCTGTTCCGGTTTAAAGGGTACTGCAGATAGGGTGCGAATTTACAGTCGAAAGTATCAAAGTAATGAGCGCCAAAGCAGCGATGCCCTGGACTTTGTTTTACTGCTCAAAGTTCTGTGTATCGCTGCAATGGTCATGGACAGGCGTTATCTCTTACCATCAGGAGAGAGTCTCGTTTGTCTTATAACTTTTACATTAAAAAAAATTGCAAATGTGTTAGACGGTTTTTAATTTCAGGCACAAATTGCCATGAGAGGTAAAAAAATGTTAAGAAAAAAGGAGTGGATTAAAATGGGAGAATACTACATACGATCTACGTTGCTTGGCCTTCTGGTCACAGCCACCGCACCAACCATCAGCTGTACTCTGAGGTAAGGTATGTGATAGAGCAGTGTTCTCAAACTTTTTTGGCGACGGAAAACCCTTCCTGGAAACGAAATATTTGACGGAGCTTTAAGTAAATAATCAAAAACTGTTTTATGTGTATTTTTATTGTCAGTTGTTGAACTCTTGACTGTGTTCCTGACTGAAATAACGCGTTCTCATATTACACATTCCACTACTACTATTTTACACTTTTAGTTAAAAAAGCTATAGCAAAAGATGAGTATTTATACAGTCAAGTTTTTTTTTATAGACACAAAAACGTATTTTTACAAAATGAAACCGACTTCATTCCACTAAGCCCAAACAGTTCTGGTTCCGTCCTTACTAGGTAGTTCATTGGGACCTAAACACCAGTGAAAAATCAGAGCAAAGTAAAATACGCAATTTCTTTTACTTGGATAATAGGTATATATTTTCATATTTTAACCAATAAAATATTTTTCAAATCAATTAACAGAGGAAGCTCTCTAAGATAACAAACATAAAAATTATATTTTTTAAAAATGGGAACCTACTTTTTGTAACTTTGAAGTCGGTTAAGCGTTCAGTTTTGTTGTTTCTTATAAATTAATGTAAGAATAATTTTAAAATTTAAAGTTTGAAGATGGAAGTAGTTTTATGGCTGTTTGCAATTAAAAAAATGGCTTCTAACGTCGAAATATAATTTTTGTCAAAGATTAAGAAAGTTAAAAGATGTATGGTACACAAAAATAACTTTGCTGGTAAAATTGTTGATACGTACGTTGTTAAAAAGTAATCGAAAATAATTGCAGGTAATAATTATTTTAATCCCAACAATATAATTATTAATATGTGATCCGAATTGCCAACATCGTGTTTATTCCCTTGTTCCCCGTAAAAATACCATATTTTTTCAGGAGACTAATGGGGAATAAATTTACTTACTACACATACCTTTGGGTACCATTTGCACTGAACGGTTTGTTCATCTACTTGGAGCCTCCGAGTAGAAGAGGGCTAGTTATCAATTTGTTTTGCAATTTGGTAAGTGGTTTACGCTATTTGGGTAAATAAAAGAGTCATGAAAGCATGGCAGGGACTCTAACGTACTGGGAGGAAGAAACAAACTCATTGTTCAATGTCTGTTAAGAAACTTTCTTTGTAATTTCACGGACTTAGAATTTCAGTTTTAAATACCAGAGTTTGAGTTGAACATGGTCAATTTATATGCTGTAGAAGTGAGAGTGAGAGAATTGCTAGCAAAATCCCTAAGTGTTTTGACCACAGCTCACCTGATGTTAAGTAATGGTGTAGTCGAAGACGGTAAAGCACGCCAAGACTGGAATGGAACAGGCTTTCAAGCGAGGCTGCCGGAACACACCGCTAGGTGCTTGGCGACAGATTTTCAATTTGACGGTGGTAACTAGCCAATATCCTAGAAAATATCCAACTACCATGCTATGGTTTCCTTATAATGTTTTCCTTCACCTACGCTAACCCACGCCTTTCGGCGTGTGAACCGACCTCGCCGAAATGTAATGTCGATGTCAACTCTTTTTTTTTCCAGTACATCGAATACTGGTTAAATACATTCCAAAAGGCCGGTTATTTGTCCATCACGAAAACACAACAAACCCTCATGTTTATGCTGGGTAGCTCACTCCTTTTCTACCTCATGAGGTTGGAAGGACAAAAGAAAGAGAGGACTCTTTTGTTTTGGTAAGTTTGGCAACATTTATGGGTAGTGGTTGTTGTATTAGATGCAGGAAATGTATTGTTATGCAGTAATCATTTTCCGGGAACCAGCCGAGAAATCTCCGATAAACATGAGCGTGAGCTAAAGCTGGTGGAGGTCAAATTCTGTATATTGAAGATATTTTGAAAATGTTTGATGTATTAACAGACTTTAATATTTATAATAATTAATTAAATTAAATCAAATTTTGTAAATTTAATTTAAAGATTAATAAAACATTTATATGATATTTCTTGAAAATAGATACAGAAGTAATAAATAGATTTCGTTGACAGAAAAACAAGCTGAGATCAGTTATTCTACGGACAACTTTTGAAATAGAAAAACATAGATTGAGAAACTTTGCATTTAAGATTCAACATTGAATGTTTTCAGGTTGTATACTCCAGAAAAAGTAAGAAGAAAAGGTGAATCCAAAAATGCCTGTCCACACGATGGTCCCTGCACAAAATATATTGCAAAGGTTAGTGTGAGACTTCATTCAAAACGCGGTGTCGACAACATTGCTCCACCGTGCGCTAGATAAAGACCGATAACGCATTTAATCTCAAGCATGGGATTAAAAAGTTACCCGGCTTCGCACGGGTGCATTATAGATATTAATGTGGTGTAAATGCATGTATTATACATATATTATATTGGCAGTATTATTATATTGACAATATTCTTATATTGACATGTTTATATACATTGACATTTTGTTTTTATTCCATTGACATGTAATCAGTGTTCTAAATCTCAATGTAATGATATTACGGAATTGACTTGTAACATTGGTGTTATCAATAAAATATTTGTATTTGTATTTGTATAAACCTTCCTCTTGAATCACTTTGTCTATTAATGGAAACCATATTAAAATTCATTGCGTAGTTTAAAAGATCTAAGCGTACAGACTGCGGGAAGCGATTTGTTTTATACTATGTAGAGATATAGAAATGAATCACTGTGTCACGCAATAACTTGAGAACGAATTTTCCGATTTCATTCATCGTCTTACATCAGGTTCTTATGGAAAGAAAAATTAAGAAAATATCGTAGTTAATTGGAAAATTTTAGTTTAGACAGATATGTCCAGCTCATTGCAACTTCAGCTTGCTTATACGCTGAGCTATGTCTGTGACTTTTGTTCTCTAGCGAATTACTTTGTTTCGGATATGCAGCTATGAATTAGCGGTAGCAAAGAAAACTCCCAAGTAATTCACCTTTCAAAAAAAAAAAAAAAAAAAATCGGTTCATCCGTTCGGGAGCTACGATGCCACACACACACACACACACACACACACACACAGACACATCAAATTTATAAGACTCCGTTGTTTTTGCGTCGGGGGTTAAAAAGGAAACATTGTAATACTCCGTCCTCTAAAATTTTTCAAGAAATATCTTCTAAAAGTCCTTGAAACTGACTGGAATCACGTTGGCGTCTTAAAATTTAATATACGACGAAAGTGGGTCAGTGAAGTGGTCCAATTTGGTGCAAATTGTAACGTCAATCAATTGGCTGCTTCGGTATCGACACGGGGTGCTATTATTAAAGGCTACAAGTTCACAAGTCTTGTAATGTTATATTTTGCGTATTTTGTGTTGTTACTTAATTATCTATGTTTTTTTGTAATGCTACTTATAATATTATTTTATATTATAAATTATGAGAAAGTTTGTCTGTTTCGATGTTTGTTATTCAATGACGCAAAAATAGCTAAACCAATCTTAATTTAATTTGGCATACAAATATTTTATTATATTAAGGATTAACACATCTAATACTTCTTATCCCGAAAAGATGTCATGTTCCTATGGGATTAACAAAAAACAATATACAGAACATATCCCATTGAATTTTTTTACAGACGTCTTGTGGAACATTATTCCGCAATAAACCTCTTTATCTTAATATTTATAGATAATAAACTATATATTGCTTTTGTTACACATGTTTTATTTCTCTTTGGACCTAATTCTAAAATTAACGCAGACGAAATAATGGGTAGAAGCTGGTTTAAAATAAATACAACTATTTTATTGATAACATCAAAGTTACAGATCATTTTTCCAATTATATTTAAAAATGACAAAATTACAATAATAATATTTCAAAAATAAAAGATAATTAAATCTTAATCACGTCAAAATTAATAAGATTAAATGAAAATACAAATCATCAAAGCTTAGAGTGCCGCTGGCAGCTAGGCAAGTTAGGGATTCAGACTGAGGAACCTCCCAACAATGCGTGACGTAACAATACGAATTCTCTCTGCACTTGCATCCCCCTGGCTAAGTGACAATTGTAGTAAGCATAATGTATGTATTAATATTTATAACTGTAAATTGTAACCTAATATGAAAAGAAAGATCCACAAAAAATGCCTTGCTGAGTTTCTTGCCGGAGTCTTCTCAGTTGAAGTGTAATTACGAGCCGGTGGTAGATTCAAACATGTAACTTAACGTTCATAAGTTCATAAGTGCCTTACCAGGGCCTAAACTGAATAAATGACTTTTGATTTTGATTTTGAATAAAACTTATTTTAAAAAAAGTTTCTCAATTTTGTTATCTGTAGAATTGAGCCTGTTTCCGCTTAAAATAAAACAATAGTTATGAATATTGTTGTAGTTGTAGTTCTGTTGGCTCATTGGCAGTATGTTACAGCCCTGTTGGCTCATTGTCTGCTTCAAGAGTTGGAGGGCGTGGATTCAATTACCACCCAGGACCAAACATTTTGTGGTATAAACAAATGTTTGTTCTCTGTCTGGGTGTTAAGTATATAAGTATTTATTTACAAAAAAAAACAGCTATTTAAGTATTCTATCAATTATCTGACTTTAATAGTATAAGATTTGCTTAGTTTGGGATCAGATAGCGCTGTGTGTAATGTCCTAATGTGTATTTATTTAATTTTCAACAAGGGCTTGTATACTTGTAAATTTGAGTACAATTGTGGTTTAAGAGAATAAGGCCCGCTCTCGATATGAAGCAGCGCTTTGCCCACTCACTCTAATTGCACCGATAATCAAACGTTTCCAGTGTGAACATGTTGCGAGTCTATGTTTATTGCCTACATTGTATTCTAAAGTGTTCCTAGAGCTCCAGTACATTCAGAACACTTGCACTTATTAAAAACACTGACGTCATTTCGCACGTATATTTTCTAGATGACGTAAGTGGAAGCGTTTCATTGAACTTTGAACTTAGTGATAATTGAGTTAGAGTTGTAGAAGGTATCTTTTTTATGGCTATCAGGCTAGGTGTTTGACCACAGCTCACCTGATGTTAAGTGACGGTGTGGTTTAAGATGGTAAACACCTAGAGAGTTAGATTTTCAACTTGAGGGTAACTAGCCAGCCGAGTACTAAAAAGTACCCTACCACCACGCTATGCTTTCCTCGCGATGTTTTTCGTTCACCGGCAGCTCAAGCTCACTGAATATCAATAAGCTTGGGTTTGACCGCCAACTAGCCTGATGTTAAGTAAAGATACGGTCTACGATGGAGCACGCTCGCCTAGAAGAAACCAATTCACTGGCGACTTGAAGGCACGAACACCAGTAGCAGTAAATTCCATTATCTAGCGGTTTGTAGAATAAAGGCAGTTTACTATTATTGGAAAATACGTAATTATCTTTACAGGGTTCCGCAACATACTTTGGTGTTGGCCTTGGCATCACCCTTGCGCGGGTGATCCTCCCGAAGATCAAGACTCCGATTAAAGCGATCTCATCCATACGGGGCAAGCATTTCAAGCTCGCTCTGTTCTTCGGCAGTTATACCGGTATTTACAGAGTACGACTTATTTAGATATGATAACTATCACTCATCTCATTTACTACATAAGAAACTGTTTTATAAGTAACACTAAGTAATAGTTTAAAAAATTGTCATTTCTGACTGCCCTGATAGCTCATTTAGGTATGTATATTTGCTTCAAGAGCTGTAGGGCGTGGGTTCGATTCCCACCCAGGGCAATAAACATTTATATGACAACCTTACATTGTTTTTACTGTGTATTAGTGTTCAGGATGTATTTACCGGCCATGGTGGTACCGGCGTAAGAATTGTACCTCACCCTCTCTACCCGTGGTTGCCGTAAGAGTCGGCTAAGGGATGTAATCCGGAAGATGGGCAGCAGCATCTTCCTTGAACAATCACGCCTAACTGCGCTCGCCAACCCGCCTGCCAAGTGTGGCATTCGCTTAAACAGTGGAACAATTATCGAATTTGATGAGAAAACTTTTGACATTTTTTGTTTTTTTTTTCAGGCTGTGGTTTGCTACTTATGCCGTAAGAAAGGTTACGACTCAGAATTGTACGCTCTACCCGCTGGGTACTTGGCTGGATTGTCATTTTTGTTCAGTCCATCTCTGGGGCTGTCTATAGCTGCAGTTACCGGTGCTTTGAAGGTAAGAATTCAAGAATGTTTTATTACACATGAATGATAAACTAAATTTGATACATCCTACCAACTCTGGTTGAGATTCATTGTCCAGCAATCAATAAAAAAAAAATACTTTTAATCTTTTTCTTTAAGTTTTATTAACATAATGCAAAATTTTGTACTTACTACATTTTATACTTTATTTATTACAGGTTTGTATTTAACTACATCTGGCTTGATGTTAAGCAACGGTGCGGTCTAGAATGGAGAACGGTTACGGAATCTGTTTACTTTTAAATAGAAGACACCCTTATCGATGGGCAATTACATCTACTTTATGATTCTTATATTGATTGGTTGTAAATTTTGATTTCAGTATGTGTATTTTGTAAGTAACAAATATTAAATTAACTTAAAATTAATCACATGAATAAAATAAACTATCACCAATAAATATTTATGGGTATAAAAGTTATTATTATTATTCACAGTTTTTTTTTCTTAATTACATTAAACATACAAAAAACAAAAATAATTGAAAAAACTTGGCGGGGGGCAGGACTCAAGGGCTCAAGCTGGCGTTGGTTATGATTAAAGAGTCAGGAACCTCCTCACAATGCGCGTCGTATTAAAGATCACTCACTGTCTTTTGGATCTAGCCCTTGACTCAACCGTCTAGTGAGTCTCTTTAGATGTTGGTCGCGACTCTTCGCTATAAGACCGTTCACCATAACGTCTATCGGGACAATGATCGCGGAATCAACATCATTAACATCTGCTTATAATAATTACATATTATTATTATTATATGTTCATAATAATGTGTCTATATTTCATTACATATTACATTTTTTGTTTGACAGCTGTATTCAACGATTCTCTACGATAAAAAGCTTTTGCCAACTAGTGTGCCGCTACCAGAGCTGATGTATTGCATATTCCAAGGGACTCTCTGTAGCGCAAGGGTCCTCAAGCCTGAGACTTGTCCGAGCTATGTGTTTAATCTTATGAGAAGTGTTAGCAATGGAAGGTATGTGCTCATAAAACTAGCAGTTAGTGCAAATAAAATAATATTAGTACAGAAACATACATCAACTCATACAAATAAAGGTAGATATTCTTTATAGTGTTCTGCAAAGGAGCTAGATGGCGCCTCTCTCTATGGGTGTTTCAGCCTCCTTTGGGTTTATGTTGGCTGCCTCGTAATAGTGAAGTGTAAAATCGATAGATGGCGCTATTTGGTTTATTTGTGATATTCTTTTGTGGTTATAGATAAAACTTTCCTTCCTCCGTATTCCCGCGGACTTCCCGCGGTTTTAACAACCCAAATGTTGTTAATATTTGGTTTGTTGTTAAAAGGCGTGTATTTAGCCTCACACTGCGGGCCGCTGCGCGCTTCGCATAGGAGCATACACATAAAGTTACATATTTTCCCGCATTTTTTGTGAGTACGTAAATTTTTATATGTTTTTTTCTTTTCAGATCAGAAATGATTTACAAGAACTTCTTAGAAATGATCGAGAGAACGCAGTAGTAAAATAAAGTATCTAATTTAAATGATGGTGATCGACTAATCTAAGTATTATAGGCTGGGTTGCACGGAATGGAGACACTAATCGAGAGGCGATTCACATAGACCTTCGCACAATATTATGCGAAAGGATAAGCTATTGAAACCTTGTGAAATCAAACCAAATATTTACCTAGGTTAATTCTAGTTTTAGTATATTTGTTGTACTTTGTTTAATGTAATTTTGTTTACTTGGTGGTAAATCTCCTTAGCAGGAGGTCGTCTAGGTAGGTGCCACCGCAGTACCAGATATTCTGCCGCAAAGCAGAAGTGTGTAAACATTACTGCTTTCCGGTTTGAAGGGTACTACAGCTAGCGCAATTACTGGGCTGTTGAGACTAACCATCTAGTCTCAAAGTAAAGAGCGCCAAGGCAGCGATGCTCTGGACTTTGTTTTACTACTCAAAGTTCTGTGTATCGCTGCAATGGTCATGGACAGGCCTTATCTCTTAACATCAGGAGAGCGTCACGTTCGTCTCATTACCGTTACATAAAATAAAAAAGATAGATTTTGGCAATAATGGTGCTAGTTAAATCAATGTTTACGTAAGCATAGGGAGGGGGGAGTAAGAGCTTTGCTTACTTATGCTGACAAGGGATTAACCATTACTTAAATTCTGCTCACGTAATACTTAAATGGCCCCAAGTCTTGAATTGCAATCTAGATCATAAGTGCTATTCTCAGAATATTTTGTAACAATTGTAATTTGTGTTGTGTAGATACAAAAGAAGATTTTTTTAAAGCAATAGCAAATACATAGTAGTAGCTCTTAGTACTTGCGGCTTATATCCCAATCTTATATACCTTTATAAATTTATTATAGTACTGCGCAAGTAGTAGCATGTAGTTCTAACTGGGTTGGTGAATAGTTTTAAACTGATTTTATAGTCAATGTTTCGTGCACTTTTAGTAATTTTTTTGTTTGTTAATATGTGTTAATTTTGGATGTTTTTTGTTAGTTTTTTAACCAGTGTGTTCTACCTGTCATGACCTACGGAGCCGAAACGTGTATACTCACAGCGGGATTGGTCCACAGCTTCAAAGTCGCTCAGCTTGCTATGAAAAAAGCTCTGCTTGGTATTTCTTAAAGGTATCGTATCCGGAACGAAGTAATTCCAGCTCAGCGTATTAGCAAACCGAAGACATATATATCTGTCGCAAAATCGATAACCGCCGGGGTATACGTGTTCTAGAGTGGTGATTACGAATTGGCAAATGAAGCGTAGGATAACCTGAGACTCGATGAAGTGACGATATACGTAGGCGTTGGATGGAAGAGAAAAGCCAAAGATTGGGCTAAGTGGTGTGTATTGGGAGAGGCCTATCTCCAGCAGTGGATTTCGATAGGCTGATGATGATAGTGATTATAATGAATGTTAGCTAGGTAAAAGTTTAAAATGTTGTAAGGGTAAAAAGTCTTTTGTTGTTACTATAGCATTTAATTTAATTACCTAAATATTTATAGCAGCTACAATAAAATTTTCGGTGATTGTTTTTATTTATTTTATTTGACCCGCGTGCGAAATATGTAACACTTAAATAAAAAGTGAAGTAAAATAACTTGTAAAATTTTGCTTACGTGAAACTCATACAAGCATGAAAGTTACATTTTATAAAACACTGCTATTGAAAAGACTTCGCTCACTATACGGTCACGACCAAAATTTTTATCGACCAACAAGCTTTAATATTGTGGACAAGACAAACCATAGGTATCGGCAACATGGATACACTTCAACTAGTTACGTTGCACTTCCCGATCCCACGAGAAACTACCTTTAGACTTAGTGTCATAGCCTATAGATACAGATTAATTAAAATGTTGCAGTCCTTGCCTAATGGACTGCAATGAAAAAGACAGCAGCACTTTAGTAAATTTATATCGAATAATAATAATAATTGTAATAGCAAGTACCTTGACTTGGCTCACGAGATAACTGCCATGTGGGATGTTGATTCGACGATCATTGTGCCGATAGTCATCACGGTGAACGGTCTTATAGCGAAGAGTCTCGACCAACATCTTAAGAGACTCTCGCTAGACGGTTGGGTCAAGGGTCAGATCCAAAAGGCGGTGATCCTTGATACGGCGCGCATTGTTAGGAGGTTCCTCACTCTGCAGCCCTAACCACCGGCAGCTTGAGTCCTGCCCCGCTGCCGGCGGCACCCTAATTTTTAAGTTTTTTATCTTATTTGTCTTTTTTATATATATTTAATATAAAAAAAAAATAAGTTAAAGAATAAATAACTGGAATAATTGTATTACTAAACAAAGGCACAAAACATTGTAAATGTTTTATGGGTTACGTTGACCCCCAAACTAGGCAACGTTACCTGTGATATGGTGGTCAGAGCATGAGTTGCTTAAAACTACAGTAAATGTATTTATTTTATGGAAAAAATAGAACAAGATTACAATAAACGAATGATACAATTGGAAATGAACTAAAACTACCAAAATTGGTTATAAATCTTATAAAAAAAAAACGGAAAATCAACTTGACAGCTGTAATTGGTTTATTGACTGTTAATTAATAAATGATTTTTAGTAACGCTTCAGTTGATTGCACTAATTGGTCGTGACTATTGTAGTGCACGTATGGCCAAATCTTATGTTTTGTCTACCGCTGCAGGGCCAGCCGGGGGTTTCTTGTTCTGAATATGATGATCCGACTTCTTGGTGGTCATGATGGCTGGAGGATTGATGATGACAACCTTTCTCACTTGACCCTTCTTCAATTTCACCGACTTGATAAAGCCATTGCCGTAGCGACAGATCGAGTCACACTGCGGGAATAATGTCACGTTATAACCATTTACTAAGGCTTTTGCTTTGAAATAAAATCGTGACTAAAGAACAAAACGAAACCTTAACCTTCTTAAAGTACCTACATTTTGGTAATAAGTTTATTTACTTTTATATATGTACCTGAAATCTCATTACAATCCAGGATTTAAAGTCACATAACTAAGTCTAGTAAGATTAGGTATTGTTTTTATAAATTTGTTAACAATAAGTTGCATAAGTAGCAGTAGTAGTGCCGGCGTAAGAATAGTAGAATAGTACCCCACCCTCTCTACCCGTGGTTGCCGTAAGAGTTCGCCCGTAAGGGATGTAATCCGGAAGATGGGCAGCAGCGTCTTCCTTGAACAATCACACCTAACTGCGCTCGCCAACCCGCCTGCCAAGCGTTGCGAGTATTGGCGATATAAAAATTGTTTATGTTTTATTTGCAGCCCGAGTATAATATGTACTGACAAACTAAGAGCTACTGCTGACCTGTTCAATGCTATAGAAGTTATTTTTATTTCCTCCGCAACCCGAGTAGAGTCTTTCCTTACAAACTTTCCATAAGTGGTCGTAGTAGTACCTCGGAACGGCGCCAAAACAGTAGCCGTAGTCAAAGTTTAGATTACAGTATCTGGGACGCTTTTCTATAAACAGTGAATGAAGTGTTATTAATAAATTATATTTAATTGCTTAATCGTAATAAAGTTTAAATTACATAAAACTAACAAGAACAGTCAGAACAAGATCAATGCTTATTTCGTCTGAACGACGTAGTAGATTTTGATACGGTTTTATCTGAAGAAATTCTTTCGGAAAGCGAAAAGAAGTACCAAGCGAATCCGGGATGGTTCGGTACGATATTTGTACTAAAATATCTTATCATCAATACGCATATATCTTAATTTACTTCTGTAAATTAGCAATTGGTAGATTGACGATAATTTCATTCAGAATAGTTTTTTTAAGACAGTGTGAATCACGTTTCTTTTTGTGGTTGACAGGCAAAGTTTTTGACCACAACTCACCTGATGTTAAGTGACGGTGTGAACGGTTCGAAGATGGTAAACAGACCTAACCTGGAATGGAAGTGCCTCACTTAAGTGAGGCTGGCGAAACCCACCCACACACACGTTTCGATCTTTGACTACATTTTGCCTAATGCTAAGGTTTATGAGGAGCAGATTTGTCTAGAAAGAACCTATTTACTCTGGATTTGTAGACGCCTATACAACGACGATATTTTTCAGAGAACTCAGACTCTGGTGGTCTGGTCTTCAACCTCGCTGTGCGAATAATAATCTCGAATCGGAATGCTTTGTGCATACCTACGCGGGGTACATCCACCATATTACGGATAATGTTGTGGTCGCCTTAGTCTAATTATCCGGGTAAGCAGTAATAAAAAGCCGCAGGTGGAATTAAATTGCGCATTTATAGGGCACAATATATCCGTTAAAAAGTCGACATGCTGCTCTGCGAAGATGCTCAAGGCTTTGTTACTGAAAATCCCTAAATAAGTCCTTTGGCGCGCCTCTCGATCGACTCCAATACCTCAAGTCCATGCTGGGCAGTGCCGTCCTATGGCCGATTAACCGATTCATCTTATAGAGCCCATTTACTTGCTGAATACTTACTTGCTAAGGCGGTGACGTTGGCCAAACAGTTGGAATAACACTCATCACGGGAATCAAACCTGTTACCGTTGCCCTGGCAGCCGCCCCAAACAAACTTTTTACAGTCACCTTTCTTAGGATCAAAGTAATACATCAATAGATTTCCTCGGCATGGTCCTGTGTCCGGTTTTAAGCGACACGTTTTACGTAATACTGAAAATATAAAAAGTAATAGCTAAAAGCTAGTTGAAAAGTTACTTTGAATTTTATTTCTAGCATTTTGTTGGCGTTGGTGGATTATTTAAGGGCGAGCTGTCAACGCCAAGCAAAACTCAACTATTTCCGATTTTCTGATGGTGTGATATTATATTTCATTGCCTAAGGTACCTACTTTTTAAACTTACACTGGACCGAGAAAAGTTCCTAAACTGGATTCCAACTAGATTCATAAGATGAGTACAATATAAAATCCCTGAGGTTTTGTAGAACTTTCTGAACCATTAGTTCATTAATTACATGTACATACACATACAACTTATCATATATACCTACATTATTTTGGAAATGCATTTACTCCGTTGAGATAAAAAAAAATTATACAATACATTTTTGTTGCTTTTTTTACGATCTACAATTAAGGTTCTCTACATTTTTCACCTATCGTTTATCATTATTGAGATGTCGATCGAAAAAACCATAAGGTAGTGAAATTTGTTTTTTGCTATTTTCTTTTTGCTTGAAAAAGATATCGAAAAAATAAGACCAATAATTTCCTTTTTTTTACGAGCTCTAGCGCGTGTTCACATGCATTTCTATCCCATTTTTTCCGACGTAATGACTGAACTATATGAGAAACAAAGAATCGGATAAAAGAAACAAAAGACCACACGATGAATCTCATAGATATTATGAACCTTTCATATAAATTGACCTTAAGTGTCATGGTCAATTTATATTATGCAGTAAAATTGAGAGCGAGAGAATTCAATAAAATCTCTCTATAATCTACTAAGAGATATCTGTTTGTATGTCCTCTTTTTTTTTACACCACGCAAGGGATTTTGATACGGTTTTTACTGTTACTTAGAGACTTTCTACGAATTGTTTGTGTGTAAAAGACATCCTAATAAACTTTGGTAGTAGTAGAGGTATTTAATGTTTTGTAATAAAATTGCACCAAAGTGCACCAATAGCAAGTTGAAGTGGCAGTGGGCAGAGCACATAGTACGCAAAACTGATGGCCGATGGGGCTGCAAAGTTCTGGAGTGGAGACCACGGATCGGCAAGCGCAGCGTAGTAAATTAATGGGGGAGCCCTATGTCCAACAGTAGACGTCCCACGGCTCGCTCCAGATATACCGAGATCCGTGACCTTTTTCAACTTTTTAATTATTATTTTTTATTATGCAATACAGGGAGAGGGAAGTACTTTAAAATAATCTTAAACTAAGGTTAAAGTAGGTACTAGTTTGTGCGGTATACACATACAAACATTCCTCTACCCGTAATGTGTTTAAAAAAAATGGAATTAAAATGTTGACAAGGTCACGGACCTCGGTGTCTGTGGAGCGAATATATTAAATAACAAAAAAAAAAGGTGGGTCACCAGAGTAACAAATCTTGAACAAAACTGCTCTGGTGCATTTTGTTTTATAATATTTCTCACCTATAGTTTCGTAAGCAACCGTCTGCGCATCAGCATACATTTTAAAATCAAAACATTGCAACAATCCATAAAAAAATAAACTGGTTTTTATTTTAACGAGTGAAACACTCATTTTTGAGCGCAACAGCCTGCAAATAATAGATGTAGGACATATAAATAAATATTTATGGCTTTTTTTATTGAAACAATGTTTCATTTTTCATTTTGTCGGTATGGATTGTTTTACTGCCGTGTAGGTGTTATATTAAAAGTTATCACTACATATTATAAAACAAAGTCGTCCGCTGCATCTGTATGTCTGTATGTTAAAAACTAAAGAACGGATTATCATACGATTTCACTAATCTATAAAATGATTCATGAGTAATGTTTAGGTATATAATTTGTCAAGGTTTTGTGCAGTATTAAAATTTTTTTTTAATGTCCTACAGACTAGGTGTTTGACCACAGCTGACCTGATGTTAAGTGACGATGTGGTCGAAGATGGTAAAGCACACCTAGCCTGGAATGGAACTGGCTCTCAAGTGATGCTGCCGGAACACACCGTTAGATGCTTGGATGATAAATTGCACCCGTGCGAAGCCGGGGCGGTAGTAAAGTATAAAACAAAGTTACTTCCCGCCGTGTGTACGCTTAGATCTTTTAAACTACGCAACAGATTTTAATGCGGTTTCCGTTAGAAAACAGAATCATTCAAAAAGAAGTTGTATATGTATAATACTGAACTTCCGCAATGTTACGGCTGAATCCATCCGTCCTGAATCAATCAAATATCTATACTAAATTTTATGTGGATACGTGCTGTAGTTACTTTTTTGATATTATCATCAGAAACCTAACATTATTAAGAGAAAAAAAAAAGAATTGTTCGTGTTAATCTAATGTGTACCAAATTTCATTCAAATCATTTTAGTCGTTTCAAAATAACAAACATCCAAACTTATAAACTTTCCTATTTTTCTTATTATAGGATATAAGGTATTGTATAAAACTTTGCTAAGAACAAAAAATTAATATCTGAAAAATAATATTTTTAACGTAATTTTTTACACAATATAATATCACATTTAAAATTATTTCAGGATACACCTCTCCACATGAATAGAATTACTAATTAATAGCATACAAGTAGATTCAGTTTTGGCATGGCTTACTTTGTTCTTCCTTTTCTTTATGTAAATGTAATGAGACGAACAAGACGCTCTCCTGATGGTAAGAGATAACGCCTGACCATAACTATTTCAGCGACACAGAACTTTGAGTAACAAAACAAAGTCCAGGGCATCGCTTTGGCGCTCATTACTTTGAGAAGATGGTTAGTCTCAACAGTCTTGTAATTTTGCTAGCTACAGTACCCTTCAAACCGGAACACAGTAATGTTTACTCACTTCTGTTTGGTGGCACAATATCTGGTACTATGGTGGTAACTACCTAGATGACCTCCTGCTAAGTACTTGTAAAATATTATTATTATTATTATTTTAACGCTGACAGTCTAGGTTTTTGACCACAACTCACCTGATGTTAAGTGACGGTGTGGTCGAAGATGGTAAAGCACACCTAGCCTGGAATAGAACTGGCTCTCAAGTGAGGCTGCCGGAACACACCGTTACTTAGTTCAATTGATGTATTTTGATCAAAAAAATGCCTTTAAATATATTATTTTGTAGCGATGACAGCCCAGTAGTTGTCACGATACATGTTTTAAAAAAAAAAAAATCGGCGCTGTAGACATTTATAAATAAGGATAACTAATAAAGTCTGTGTAACAATCTAATTTTACTCTGCTTGTTCATATCACGTCTCACTGCCATCTCACAATCTTACTATTCCATCCACGTCAGAACTTTCTGTTCACAGAAGTTCTGAATAACACGTCCTCAAAACAAAACACGACATCTGAGCTCCATAAATTAACACACGCGACAAAATCCTAACTCATTCAACTTCAAGTAAATGAGTTTCAGCCTCTCGCTGTTCTGATGAAGTGTCAGGCAAGATAGAATGTTACGGATAAAAATATTCAGGGATTCATGGCTTAGTTTCAACTATAGACGTGTCTTGCTTGTTATATTTCTATTTTTTTATGTAATCATAATGAGATGAACGACACGCTCTCCTGATGGTAAGAGATAACGCCTGTCTGTAACCATTGCAGCGGTACACAGAACTTTGAGTAGCAAAACAAAGTTCAGGGCATTGCTGCTTGGCACTGCCTTGGCGCTCATTACTTTGACTTTCGATGGTTAGTCCCAACAGCCCTGTAATTTCGCTAGCTGCAGCACCCTTAAAACCAGAACACAGTTATGTTCACACACTACCGCTTGGCGGTTAAATATCTAGTACTGTGGTGATACCTTCTTGTATCTAGATGACCTTCGGAAAACTACTAACAAGTAAATTCTGATTTTTACTTTAACATATGTTTATTTCTACTTCAGTCAGAGAATTGGGACATCTTACCAATTTTCGTGTTTATTGAGATATATGATTGGGGACGTTTCAAGGTCTGAGTGAATAGATATCTCCAAGTCTTTTATGTTCGTATTTTTAGGTTTTCATCAATGGTCAAACGCCGACTCAGTCGCGATGAAAATAAAATTATTTTGTTTTGTCCTAGTTTGTATTAGTTGTTTAAATTTTTAGCTGCTTTTAATAATATTTTTCTTCAATGCTAGTTTCTCCTTTATATTGCAGTGCACCTAACTATATTTGTTTAGGTCAATAATTTTGGACTTTGGATGAGCTTTTTAACATCCGACACAAAAAAAGAGGTGTTATAAGTTTAACGAGTGTATGTCTGTCTGTGTGTATGTGTGTCCGCACATTAATTTAAATTTTGCATTTTTTATTATGGAAACTGACGTGGTCTTGACACATTTTTGTTTTATTTATGCGGGATTACTCACGTATAATTTTATCGGAAACTCCGACTATAGTTTCGGCCACATCCGGTGGCCTTCATCATGGAGACAAAGCTGAGACAACGCGCGCGCGGCCTCGTCTTGCTTCGCACTGCGGGCCGCCGCGCGCCTCGCACGTGAAGATAGCGGTTGATGCACGGGCGCGGGGGTGGGGGCGGGTAGTGTACCGGAATGCGACGGTGCGCTCTGGAACTCTTCCTCACCGGAGTCCTCCTCTACGGTGTCAGGGATATTCCAACATACAGAGCTCACCGCGACGTCTTCAGAAACACGGCCATTCTCACGAGCTCCATGAAGACAAGGTTTCCAAGTCGGTGGCAGATTCCACCCTCCGTCTCTATTAAAATTAGGACGCTTACTAATTTCTATGGCCTCCCTGACTTTCCGAGGCACATAGAACTTCTCACGAGCTAGCACTTACGCCTTAGGCACTTAGGCTTGACTATAGTTTAGGCCACCGGATGTGGCCGAAACTATAGTCGGAGTTTCCGATAAAATTATACGTGAGTAATCCCGCATAAATAAAACAAAAATTTGCATTTTTTGTTTGATATATAACTTGACTTTTGCTGTGAAAACTCTAAAACCGTGTATTTTTTGTAAAAGTATTGAGACTAATGGTAAGGTATGACGCATATCCATGACCATCACACAACAAAGTTCAGGTCGTCTTTGCTTTGGTGCTTATTACTTTGAGGCTTTCGATGGTTAGTCTTAATAGCCCTGGTATTTCGCTAGCTGCAGTATTCTGCAAAGCAGAACACAGTAATGTTTTTGGCGGCAGAATATCTGGTACTGCTATGGTATCTACCTAGACGACTTTCTGCTAAGGAGATCTTTTCATGGTCGACGTTCCAAAAATTCGAAAGAAACGATTTGATTCCACGTTCATTGTGCGGACTGCTAGACAGTGGAATGCGCTGCCTGTGTGGGTGTTTCCTGTTGGATATTATCAGTGTCTTTAAGTCGAGAGTGAGTTGGTATCTTCTAGGCAAGCGTGCTCCATCTTAGACCGCATCATGACTTAACATCAGGTGAAATGGTGTTCAAACGTAAGCCTATTTATCTAAAAAAATCCACCATTAGTAAAATCCGGTCACTGTACTCCGAACGGATTAATTGTTTTTTCTCTAATACTATGTCTAATCTATGCTTCTAGGATCTGCAACCAGGTCAATGAAGTACTATGACGCTAGAACATTCTCTCCAAATCTCACCAAACCAAATCCTGTTCTATGAAGGTTTTTCTTGCCAAAACGTAATTACCATATGTATACGTAGTATGAAATTCAGAACAGCTTCGCGAGGAGATACATTTGCATTGTTAATTGTGGCTTCCACAAGCGGTGGAACTTAGGCTGGTGTGGGCCCATGTTTTAACTAGAAATGAGGTTCGGTGGTAGAATTTTGACTGAAATGCCGGAATAATTTTATGTGTTTTCTTTTTCTTTTAATAAAGGATTATTGGAGAATCTATATATGTAATTGAAACTATTAATAAAAAATTGGACAAAAACAAAATAATTTTACTTTCATCGTGACTGAGTCGGCGTTTGACCTCCACACCTGTAAGTTGGCAAGCGATGATGCGGTCGAAGATGAAAACCTAAAAATACAATCATAAAAGACTTGTAGATATCTAGACCTTGAAACGTCCCCAATCATATCTCTCAAGAAACACGAAAATTTGTAAGTTGCCTTATTCTCTGGCTGGAGAAGAAGTGTGTTTCACGATTTTTATGATTTTTTTTAATGTATATTTGGTAGGTATGACAATAAGTCGTTAAGTATATTTCATACCGCAAGGTGATTAACTACTTTTTAAACCGAAAAAAAATTGTGTGTAGCCACCGTGTGGCGCTGATAGTATATTTTTTTTTTTACTGCTGATAATGTAGATGTTTGACCACAACTCACCTGATGTAAAATTTGTTGTACCTATGTTCATTATTTTACAAGTATTTTACAATATGTAGGGCTTTCATCCACAGAAAGATAAACAAAACATAAGTAGTAATTGAAGAAACAAGCGACGTCTTTTTTATGGTTTTCAAGCTAGATGTTTGATCACAGCTCACTTGATGTTAAGTGAACATCACAAGACGAGAATTCACCGTCAGGGGACCATTCAAGTATTACGTAAGCAGAATTTTAATAATAAATAACCCCTCCCTCCCCCTTTCCAGCAAACGTAAGCAAAGCTCTTACTTCCTTCTCCTATGCTTAAGTAAATATTGGTTTAATTAGCAGTTATATCGCTAAAACGATGTGTGCTAATATCAAGGAAAACAAGCAATCAGCATAATTTATATGACTTTGCTGACGTTATCACCATTCAGACCGCTCCATCCCCAATGTCGTCAAAAATAAGCAAAGTAAAGACCACAAACCCACTTTGGTACTTACGTAATAAGGTGCTTAGCGGCAGAGTTTTAAATCAAAGGTGGTAGCTAGCCAGTCGAGTACTAAAAAGTATCCTACTACCATGCTGTGGATTTCTGACGATGTTTTCCTTCACCGTCACTCAAACTCATTATTGCCGTCCTTCGGGGCGTGAACCGATCGCGTTAACCTAGCTACCACCCTCAAATCGAAGCCGCTAAGCACCTTACAGTGTGTTCCGGAAGCCTCACTTGAAAGCTAGACCTATTCCAGGCTAGGTGTGCTTTACCATCTTCGACCACACCGTCACTTAACATCAGGTGAGTTGTGGTCAAACACATAGTTTATAAATCATTAAAAAAAAGAAATATTGAGATTGGCGTTATCATTTATACGACAGGTTTGGCGACTTACTAAACACACAGCTATGCAAAAAACTCATCCATTTTTTATAAATCTTCCAATAGATATATTGTGACGGATACTTCAAATAAACTTTTGTTAGGCAACATTCCAACACATATTTATTCTCATCCCTAATTTCAACATAGATAAGTACCTAGGTGCTAATGTTAGCGATGAAATGGTAATTCTTTGTTTAGGATGCAAGCCTGCAAGCTGGTGCAAAATAAGCTTAAACAGTCTAAATACTACCCGCACACACTACACGAATAGAAAACCTAATTATCTATGAGTGGATATTTTAATATACTAAATGAAATTTTTTAGTAACGTGCACGTACTTATTCGTGCAAAGCTATCAACAGAGTCTCAAAAGTTTGTTTCATAAATATAAGATGTTAAATCTGAACCTTTTTTTTTTTTTTTTTTTTTTTTTTTTTTTTTTTTTTTCCCAGGGAAAATCCTTTGCGGATACCACCGGCCACGGGGGTGGCAGGTGGTTATGTGGGACTCTCCGTCAAAATGACGGCCTACCCACTAAAAACCCTGGGGTGTTCCGTCCCAGCGCCTGGAGCCGAAGTAGCGGGCACGCTTGCGCATTCATCCGCTACCAAGATGTTAAATCTGAACCTACGGTGCCATATTCTTATTTTAAATGTACTATCTTAAATTATTTCGTAAGAGAACAAAAATTTTCCAACATAGTTCGTATTAGCTTGTTGAACTGGCAGAGCGCTGGACGGACATGTTGGTTTCTTCTAGACAAGCGTGTCTTATTATAGATCGCATCTTCACTTAATGTCAGGCGAGAAGGTGATCAAACGCAAGCGTATTATTTGGCTAGGCAGACACGGCCAAAGTGCCATCCTTACATGGTGGATATTCCCCACACACGGAACGCTTAGATTCCACATTCTTAATCCGTACAGCGGAGATGTGGAAGACTGCGGGCGTCTGTTTTTCCGTGAAGTTCAATTTGGGTCTTCAAATCTAGAGTAAACAGGTTTTTTTCTAGGTAAGCGTGCTTCATCTTAGGCTACATCCTGCTTAACATTAGGCAGGGCGTGGTCAAATGCAAACCTATTTAGTATTAAAAAAATATTATAAAAAAGTCTGTCATTCAATAATCGATTATTGTGGGGGTAAATATTTTCTAGAACGGATACTGAGAATCAGCAAGCATGACATAGGATGCCCTGAAACTCAACGGAGTGACGATATACGATGACTAGCTGATGGTGCCGCGGTGGTAGGAAATAATAAGCCGAAGATCGGGTTGAGTGGTGTGTCTCAGGATAAGTCTATTAAAAGTCGATAATAATGTTAATGTCGATTCTAAAAGAACGAACTAAATTTTTAGTAAAATTATTTAATCACCTTTATTTCACTTGTGCTGTGTCACTTATTTGTAACGCTGTTTAATATTATAGGTTTTTTGTTAGTGTAAAGTAATGAGACGAACGAGATGCTCTCCTGATGGTAAGAGATAACGACTATTGCAGAAGAACGGTCTACACTTCCTAATTTTTATCATATCCAAATGGGATATGTATTAAGTCCAAACATAACTATAATATGTTATATAACTCTTGTAAGCACACAGTGCAAGTACGTATTTATATTGCCATAAAGGTTTAAGTTCTGATTACCTCATTTCAGCTTTGTCACCCACAGCACAAAACATCAGCCATAGGACGTCCACTGCTAGACATGGGCCACCCATGGGGAGGTTTTGCCAATACTCGCCACGCTTGCAGGCGAGTTGACGAGCGCCGTTAGGTATGTTTTTTCAAGGAAGACGCTGCTGCCCATCTTCCGGATTACATCCCTTAGCCAACTCTTACGGCAACCACGGGTAGAGAGGGTACTATTCTTACGCCGGCACCACCACGGCAAATATATTAGTCTAAATTAAATAACAATTATAAAATTTAAAAACAAGTAAAACACCATATTATTCCTTAAGTTACAATTTATTTACAAGATTGTGGTAAAGTCTTTGGATAAAAATAGTTAAATAGTAACAAACTTAGTTAATTCTAATTATAACGCCAAAAAAAATTCATTGCTCAAACGTTTAATAAAGTGTGAATTTGTGCGAAATGTATTTAATCCACCAGTGTTTTTAAAAAGTGGAACAAACTGAGAGTAAACATAAGCAATATTTTTTTTTATGTTTTGGCTTGCCTTCCTTTAATCATATTGCCGGCTTAAGCTGATCAATTTACGAAAGCGTGTACTGTCTTTGCTATATTTAAGCAATTCGCCTACGTAATTTTGACCAGCTTGTGATCGAACGTCTGTTTAGACTATAATTAACAGCAGTGGAGATAATATGAACTCTGACATTCAAGTTAACGATCATGAAAGGGTTACGTATATATCTTTAGACGTATGACGTCTAAAGATCCTTTAATAACTTTAAATTCACGTTACTTCCACTGGTGTACCGGATATGCATCCAACTACGATGGACTTGTACAGAGAAAAATTTAGAAGGTGAGTTCTATTAATGACAGACATCGTCTTGTTTTTCTTGCTTTACTTGTTCCTATGGCAATATCAGGAACAGATCTCAGAGCAACTAAAGCAGACTAGACAGACAGACAGAGAGATAAAGAGTGCAAATTATTCTACGCCTGCTTTTGTTATGACTATGGATATCTCAGTAATAAAATCCATTCTCATTGAGTAATTTTTTGATAGGTATACAATGAAGCGAGCAATGACGAAAATTAAAAAAAAAGTGTATTTATAAAATGTAAGAATCAATCAACGCCCAACTATTATGCATGTTTGCTAATAGGTACCTACTACTCTCACGTATTGATGTCTCGAACAACACGTGTTGTTTTCATAAGTTATCTTTTTTTGGAGCATCGTGATGAATTTTACTTTTTTTCTTTCAAACTCTGTAATGAAATTAATTTACTTCCAAATGTGTTTTTTCTTTTCGATATTTCATTTCAATATTAGTTCTAATCTAATCACTTCATAAATAATAAAGCTTATTTTGACAATAATTTAAGAGTTTAAAAGACGTTTTCTGTAAAATTATGATTTTTGGGATGTCACCGTCGTTTACAAGTGGACAATATATGCACTTCGAAATTATTGCTGACAATACAAACATACATTTATATATTCCGAAGAAACAGAAAATGACGAGAACGAAAAAAAAATATTGAACAAAAATACCTTATCTGGTAATCACAATTTACCTATGTACTTAACGTGGGAACTGGGAACTGTTTTATCACATTATATTTTACTATTTAGTAACAATAATTAGTAAAGATAGTTAATTAGTATCTATTTTTTAGTTTTTTTTTTAAATAACTAAAATATCTACTGTTATCTTTTTACCAGTACTGGTCAAGGATGGGTTTTGATTAGTTTTTGGATATTATATTGACTTTGTAATTACGGGTTCATCAAACTAAATTAAATATATAGAAAGAGTGGCAAACAAGCATACGGCTCGTCAGATGGCAAACTGCTACATATGGACGCAACCAACATTAATTATGTTGTCGTTGAAAGCCACAATGATTTTATAGATATATTTTCTTTATAAAACGCTCAATTTTTTAACTGTTGCAAAGCCATAGCTAGGTGGACATTCTATTTCTTTGTGGCGAGTTAGTACGCGGTAGAAATGTGTGCTATGTATGAGTTTTAGAAATTTAAAAATTAGGGGATAGAGCTCAGACGAAAGAATAACGTCAAAAATCTTGTTAGGACGTTTCTAAAAAACACTTCGACTTTGCCTATCGACTATTTTCCGGAGGTTGAATGAATCCAGCTTATTGGTCAGCTGGTAAGGCAGCACTAGTACTTTGTGATGTAGAAATCGCTAATCTGATGTGAGATATTGCTTTATTTCATTTAACGTACCAGTTTTATCATTACACAAGGCAAGTTACACATCTAAGTGAAATCAAAAGTGGATTTCATAAGAAACATTAATGTATCTTAAAGCTTTTTCAACTAAAAATTACCCTTTTTTCGCGGAAGACAAAGACTTGTGTTTTACTTGTGGGGTTAGATTTTGTAAGGTACATGCCCTTCCAATCGGATATCCTCTCAAGAAGCATCAATGCGAAACACGAGTCTGTTTCTATTTTTGAGCGCTGAAGTCCTTGTGGTTTGATATATTGCACAGTAACTACAAATAGGAAATATCGCCAATGTATTGCAACCTTACATCTGGTATGTAATGCCAGAAATGGCACAAAAATAAAATTGTATTAATATTTACAAAACACAAAGGTATTTCAATATACATAAAAACCCAATCAGATTCAATTGCAAGAAGAAATTGTACACAAAGTATAGAACGTGGAAAAGAATTACTATTTACGATGTACTTTAAAATATTATAGTTTTACTTATGGCCACTGGATAGTAAAAGCTATGGTCAGAGTATCCAATATAATTGAAACGTGAGCATCATAAGTAAAACAAAAATGCGTCAAAACGTCAGTTTCCAACTTCAAAATATGTAGTAGTGTAGTAGTAGTAGTCGAGTAGTGCTTACAAACGTTTATATCGGTAACACATCTGAGATTATCTGAATGGAATAGTGTTGTCATGACGTTTATTTGATGCATGCAGTAAGTTCCGAAGCAAGATGGCCCTTACTAATTAGAGTAATTCATAAATTACTCTAGTTAGAGTTAGAATTTGAAGTTTGAATATTACAAACGGCTATCAGCAGGAAGGTAACGCCACCCCAGAGTTCCGTTTGTTAATATTTTTTCACTTCTATTTTTCAAGTTTGCTTCTTATTTATATTATATAGAGCGCCATGTATCTAGAAAAAAAACTTTAATATAAAGGAGTATGTACAAAACTGTCAACCAATTTTTCTGTAGATAAGTAAGGTTGGAAAACATACATTTCGTGTTATATAATGATATAAAATTTAATTATTTATTGTTTGTGAACATAATAAGCTACCTACTAGAGTAATAGAACTGAATAATGTAAGCATTCAGATCATATTATCTGATAAGTACATGTATGTATTACACTGTCACTGCAAATTATGGTGGGATTTACTTATAAACATTATTCAAAGTTAATCTGTGCTTAAAGTAGTCTAATTTCCACGCGTGATATTTTACGTAGGCGAGAAGTTTACAGAACATTTAAAGGATTTAATTTTGTTAACTTTAAAAAACGTTTATATAACCAACGAATTTCTATAATGTACATAAAAATCAATATTTTTAACTAAAGCTCTTAGTTTTTGCTAAATCTTAACATATTAAATAGCGCAGACTTGAAAGTACTTGAAGACAAGATAGTTTTTAGCTGTATAGTAGTTAAATAGTTGAGAGGTCTCTCATTGCGTTTCACCAAAATCTTATTACAAAAGACGGAGTGCTTATCTATTAATATAAATTTAACAATTCCTATAAATTTAAATACTAAATTTATTACCTATAATATTTTAAATTTACAGTTTAACCTAATATTTACTGAAAAATGATCTCATAAATATACAATGATAATGGTGGTCTTTTTCTTTCAGTTTGGTGTTTGCATGTCGTGCACGTCCCGCATTTGACGTAAAATTAAATGTAAAGTACATTTATTTTAAGAATTATGTTATTAAACATTTTTGTCAAAGTTTCATTTGGATATTAAAATGAAGTCGGTTAAAAAACTCCACCCCCTAATGTCATGTCTCAAATAATCTAAACTGTAAGATTTATATCTTTCAATCTGATTTTCGTGTCAAATGTAATGATTATCGAAGTAGAAAAGAACTAACAAAAACACGTGAAAAAAGAAATCAATATCTAAAAAAATTATCGATGCCTACCTGTTGAACCTCACTTTGTATAATAAAATGAAGTCGGTTAAAAAAATCCACCCCCTAATGTCATGTCTCAAATAATCTAAACTGTAAGATTTATATCTTTCAATCTGATTTTCGTGTCAAATGTAATGATTATCGATGTAGAAAAGAACTAACAAAAACAAGTGAAAAAAGAAATCAATATCAAAAAAAATTATCGATGCCTACCTCTTGAACCTCACTTTGTATAATAAAATGAAGTCGGTTAAAAAAGTCCACCCCCTAATGTCATGTCTCAAATAATCTAAACTCTAAGATTTATATATTTCAATCTAATTTTCGTGTCAAATTTAATGATTTATTTATTGATGTAGAAAAGAACTAACAAAAACACGTGAAAAAAGAAATCAATATCATTTATTTTTATCTCTTCCTCTACCTCAGGTATAAAACAACGTCATCTCAGAATATTTGTGCCTAACTATTTACATGAGCTATAGTGTAAATAGTTTTTATAGTGTATATAGGTTTTATGAGTATCTAATGAGCCATTTTCGACTTTTAAAACCAGCCTAGAAGTCTCGGCTGCTTAGTTGGGAGACCATCTGGCTTCCAATTTCGAGGTTCTGGGTTCCAATTCCACGCCATGCATCTCTGTCTTTACTAAGTTATGTGCGTATTACCGCTGAATTAAAACGGTGAAGGAAAACATCGTGAGGCAACTTACACGACCAAGAATTCATAAAAAAGTTCTCAAAGATTGACCTGCACTAGACTAGGGTGGAAGTGGTCTTACCCTTCTCATACTGAGAAGAAACACGCGACTAACAGTGGGCCAGTTTAAAATGGCTGATTTGGAATAAGCCATTTATGCAGTGACTTTCCAATGCCTAGTTTGGCTGGCTTGCCAGTTCTGCTGTCATTTTGCTAGAAATTTTGACCAAAATGAATTGTAGTTTCACTTATATCAGAGTTGTGAAATAAATTCATAATTATATCTTCAATTCCTCAATATGTTTTATGTTATATTTTCTAGAAGACGCAACAATGAAGAAAAAATTGCTTCACAATCTATACTTAATCGTAAAATCTTATGAGGTACGCTGTGGAAGCAGTTTCTTCCTTCTTTTTTATGTTAAACGCCCAAAAGAGATTTTAAGTATGAGTTGTATTTTGATTCGCCATAGTAGTTGGTATCTTCATAGTCAAGAAATAAATCATCTGCTGTTACAAGCATGGGAAGCAGAAAGAGAAACAGCAGCACAATGGAACTGAAGCAACTGGATGCGGCGTTGTTGAGTATGACTGAAAAGAGAGAAAAAAGTAAGTTAGTGTTTTTATTTTTTTATTTGAAACAGATAGTTCATAGACAAAAGTGAAGTTGATAAACAAGTTTGTGATTAGTGTAACAATTGTTTACTAATTGAATTGTATTTCTGGTTCTAAATTTATGGTATGTTTATATTTTGGCAAGCATCTTACAAATAGGACACTGACTCACAGAAAGGTGAAACGAAATATAATTAAAATTAAGGAACCAGTAGCAACACCCATTTCATGATTTTCAAGCTAGATGTTTGACCATAGCTTTCTTGATGTTAAGTGACGGTTTTGCCGACGATGGTACACACACCTAGCCTGGAATGGCATAGACTCTCAAGTGTTAGAAAATAACTTATTATTCGCTTGGGTCAAATCTTACAAGCTGAATTAGAACCACTTCAGGTTCAGTTCCGACGACAATGAGTTTTGATATGAATTAACAAAATTATACATACTTTATAGTGTGTAGTTACAACAGTTGCTACGGTCTAAGATTAGTTATGTTGAAGTTCTCGAAATCCTTATGTTATTGAGAGGCAAAATAAGTGAGTACCAAAATATGATTATATTACTATACTTTTCGTAACTAAATTGTTACGATTGTTTTCAAAGTTCAAACTACATCATTTAAAAATCCGGCCAAGTGCGAGTTGGACTCGCACATGAGGGGTTCCATACCATTTATCTATAAAAATAGCAAAAAAGTCATGTCTGTTGTATGGGAGCCCCCTTAAATTTTTTTTTTTTCTGTTTAGTATTTGTTGTTACAGTGGCGACAGAAATACATCATCTGTGAAAATTTCAACTGTCTCTCACGGTTCATGTGATACAGACTGGTGACAGACGGACAGACAGACGGACGGACAGCGAAGCCTTAGTAATAGGGTCCCGTTTTACTTCTTGGATACGGAAAAAGAAGAATTTACTTTGTAAAAATATAGAAGAAAACATACTTCTCTCAGGCCTAGGGTCAGTCTCTGGTGTAAAGAAGTCCAAGTTTGCCGACTCGTTGTACACATTGTA
Source organism: Biston stratarius (assembly GCA_950106695.1). Taxonomy (NCBI): domain Eukaryota; kingdom Metazoa; phylum Arthropoda; class Insecta; order Lepidoptera; family Geometridae; genus Biston; species Biston stratarius. Next base: position 12,160,493 of record OX467116.1, read on the forward strand.
CAGGCTGGCTCGACACGCGACCCTCATCCTGCCGCCGAGGAAGAGCTCAGGCGTTACCTGGACTTCGGCCTTGACTGTGGTCCACGTGAGGCCGCTCTCCGTGGGGTGGAGGCTCGTTTCGATCGAACGGAGCTGGAACATCGAGAAGATGATAATTAGAATAATTATCTAGGAATATGATACATGAAGCAACCCTTAACTTTTAATGATTTCACCGTGATAGTGAGCCTATCGCGTTGCAGGGACAAAACCCTAAAAAGCCTATACTAGGTGAATATTTTTTTTTAAAACGGCCAAGTGCTAGTCGGACTTGTGCACAAAGGGTTCCGTACCATTATCTATAAAAACAGGAAAAAATCAAGTTTGTTGTATGGGAGCCCCCTTAAATATTTATGTTATTCTGTTTTTAGTATTTGTTGTTATAACAGCAATAGAAATACATCATCTGTGAAAATTTCAACTGTCGAACTATCACGGTTCATGAGATACAGCCTGGTGACAGACGGACAGACAGACAGAAGACGGACGGACAGCGGAGTCTTAGTAATAAGGTCCCGTTTTACCCTTTGGGTATGGGACCCTAAAAAGTACGAAGCAGAAGATCCATCTTCTACTCCGTCATTAAAAAACCTCCAGTATTAGATCGAAAACCACAAACATTTAAAAAAATGTCCATAGTGACTTACTGGCTCTTCGTTGATATAAATAGTGAGATTTGCTGCAGGTCTTGATGGAGAAGACGTGCAGTTGGCCCGGAGGACTTCAGCAGGCTGGTAGCGGTCTTTGTCAGCTAGCAGCACAGGTCCTGCTGCTGGTCTTGCTGAAACGTTATTAAAGGACTTTGGTTAGTTTGAAATATTTAGTAAAGATAACATTCTGCAACTGGTCAAGCTTTTACTAAGTAGATAGTACTCAGTTTTGTTTATATGGGATACTCCGACTACGCGCACCAATAATTATCTTCACGTGCAAGGCACGCAGCGACCCGTAGTGCGAAACAAGACGAGGTATTGTATTGTATTGACGCGCGTTGTATTCTAATTTGTCTCCATGAAGAACGCTACCGGATGTGGCCGAAGCTGTAGTCGGAGTTTCCGATATAATTCATCGTCATCATTTCAGCCGTAGGACGTCCACTGCTGGACATAGATAGTCCCCCATTGACTTCCATAAAGACCAGTTGGAAGCGGCTAGCATCCAGCGCGTTTCTGCGGTCTTTAAGAGGTCGTCTGTCCACCTTGCGGGTGGACATCTTACGCTGCGCTTGCCGATCCGTGGTCTCCACTCCAGAACTTTGCAGCCCCATCGGCCATTAGTTTTGCGTGCTATGTGCCCTGCCCACTGCCACTTCAACTTGCTAATCCGCTGGGCTATTAAACGTGAGTAATCCCGCATCAGTAAAACAAAAATGTGTGAAACGCACGTCAGTTTCCAGAATTATTTACTTGGTGGTAGATCTCTTTAACAGGAGGTCTTCTAGGCCTCGATACTACCGCAGCACTAGATATTCTACCGCAAAACAGTAGTGTGTAAGTATTACTGTGTTCCGGTTTGAAGGGTACTGCAGCTAGCGAAATCACAGGGCTGTTGAGGCTAACCATCTTATGTCTCAAAGTAATGATCGCCAAGGCAGCGATGCCCTGGTCTTTGTTATTCAAAGTTATCTGTAATATTGCAATGGTCATGGATAAGCGTTATCTTTTACCATCGGGAGAGCATCTCATTTGTTTCAATACTTATACATTAAAAAAAAAGTAAAATAGATCGATCTCCTTAGCAGAGGACTAGATATTCTGCCGCTAACATCACGTTACTATTCCAATTTGAAGATCACGCCGCCTGTTAAAGTACATTACAGGCCTATTGAGACTACTTATCAAATATCTCAAAGTAATGAACTCTAAAACAGCGATGCTCTGGTCTTATTTTATATTTCAAAGTTTTGGATATTGCTGCAACTATTGTGGACAGGTGCAATCTCTTACTATTAGAAGAACGTTTTTTCCTTTTAAATATAAATTAAAAAACGATTCTAGTCTTATATTCATTGGTTATTTTTATGTAAAAGTAATGAGTCGAGCGAGACGCTTTTCTGATGGTAAGAGATCACGTATGTCCATGACCTTTGCAGCGATATATAGACCTTTGAGTAACTAAACAAAGTCCGGGGCATCCGTCGTTGCTTTGGCGCTCATTACTTTGAGACTCTATGATAAGCCTTAACAGATCTGTAATTTCGCTATTTTCTGTAGTACCCTTTAAACCGGAGCAGAGTAATATGTACACACTATCGCTTGGCGGCACCTTACCTTTACCTAGACGACCTTCTGCTTAGAAGTCCTACCACCATGCGGTAAGCGGTTTTTTAATAATTTAAATTTAAATTTTAAATGAAAATGACATGAAGATAATGATTGGTGTCAGTATAAATATTATTATTTTTCTATCTATTATACACCCTAAATCCATCTCATCTACTCATTTCCATAATATAATACACTTTTCATACCATTCTAGAGCATTTCTAAAGCCAAACATTGTACATTAAGTGGCCATCCTGCATGAATATTGTTTGGCCCGGTACGACTTGATTTCAATGCTCCAAAGTGTAGACCAGAATACAAATTAGGGGCAGCATGGAGCTATTTTGGCTATTCTGACGTCGTGTTACGTAAACGTGAAGCGACAGTTTTATTGTGGGTTTAATATCAAAAGCATTGTGAACAATATTTCAATGCAAAACGGGAAAATTATGGCGCGGTAAAAGGTTTAACATTTAAACAAGTTATACTATACTTGAATAATAAAACTTTGCAAATATGTTTATATCGTGTACATTGCCAAACGTTTTGAAGAGCTGTCGGATGCTGGCATCTATTTCGGTCAAAAACTTTGCATTGCTATCTAGCATCGCAATGCTGCTAGCATTCTGACCGTACTTTTCTATTCTTGCGGGCTTTTAGATTCGTTTTTATTAGTATCTACTAAGTATGCAGATATTAGTGTACATGTATAAAAAATTATTTATTTATTAATATTAGTACCTATTAGTAGCTTTGCTCGGCTGAAAACACGGATAAAACGACGTTTCCTCAAAATGAAACCTAGCTAGATCGATTTATCACCCCCGAAACCCCCTGCATACCATGAAAATCGTTGGAGCCGTTTCCGAGATTCAGATTATATCTATATATATACATATATACAAGAATTGCTCGTTTAAAGGTATTAGATAAAGAGAAAATATTTGTATTTTTGTATGTTTGTATAAATGAATAAAAATATAAAACTACAGGACCGATAAAAAAAATCTTTTACCTATAGAATGCTACATTATCACTGAGTAACATAGGATATATTGTTAATAGAGTTATTTTAGAAATCCCTTTCTAAAAGTATAATACATGCATACATCCACATTAGGATCTACATTGCATCCGTGCGAAGCCGGGGCGGGTCGCTAGTAGGTATTTGATATTTTGGAAGAGTTTGCAAGTAGCATGAAAATACACATTTGCACACTCGCGGACTATTTTCATACAAAAACACATGTTTTGTAAAATAATACAATGACAAGATTTTGTAGCGATGTTAATGGTTAGCGCGGTCGGGTCACACGCCTGTTACTTCTAGGTAAACCTACCCCATCTTAGACCAAATCATTGCTAAACACCAGGCAGAATGGAGTAAAACAAGAACCTATTAAGAATAATAAAAAAAACATATACCTAGTGTAAATCTTGTAGTAAATTAACTATACCCTCTTCTGCTTCTCTCCAATGCTGACGAGATTTCCAGATACTCTTCGCAATCCATATTCCCTATTAATATCCAACGGTTTGTTTCACGCTACAGATATTAGAGCTAGCTTCTATGAATAAATTTGTCCTGTAGGGACTTGGGCAAACTAAAGGCAATATCTACGCGATGAATCTGAAAGCTATCATTGAAATACAGAAATATTGGATACCTACATAACTGAAATGATGCCATTAGGAAAGCGAATTATTAAAAACATATATATACAAGACTCCTTGTGGACAACTACAACTAAATAATACCAATTCGATGGGTGCAAAGTAAAAAAAGTTATCTGCAATTTTGAGATTTTTTGATTATTGCAGTAATAACAAAATATATACAAATATCATCTTATTTCTTGTACTTTTGTCACGTAAAAGAAGACAAATACTCTTGTTTTTTTTAAATTGCACGACGTAGATGCGCTTAACTACCGCTGGCCGTTTTTACGCAGGGCGCGCGCGGGGCACGCGGTCATTCCTATTGCGCTTTGCTTTGCAGAGAACTAGTCACAGCCATAGCTCAGCGTATTAGCAAGCTGAAGTGGTAATGGACTGGATATATCTGAACCGCAGAATCAATAATCGCTGGGGTAGACGCGTTCTAAAGTGGAGACCACGAATTGGCAAACATAGCGTAGGACGCCCTGAGACTTGATGAATTGAATATATACGTAAGACAGCTGGCAATGGATAGAAATGAAAAGCCGAAGGTCGGGCTGAGCGGCGTGTCTTTTGAGAGACATATGTCCAGCAGTAGACTTCAAAAGGCTGAAGATGATGACAATGGAATAATTTATAATGAGATTGTTAGCTGTTTCTAGAAGAACAGAGCTGTGTTATGTAAGCAACTTAGTTGTTCTTGCCGGTAAAACTTCCTTGTAGTGTTGAATACTTTACAACTACCTAAAGCAGAGTTAACAAAACTTATTACTTTAAGTTTGTTAAAGAAAACTTGGTCTCTATGCTAAATAAAAAAGAAAGAGGATATTATATCAAAAGTATAAAATATATGTAATAATTAATTCTTTTTCGGAAAGTTTTGATGAAATATTAGGTGATTCTGGTGCAGAATAAGAGCAAAGGGAAGAAAATTAGGGGATACCTTTGTCCAGCTCCAAAACAAGTTTATTAAAAAAACCTTGTCCTAAAGTATTAGAGATAAAACGTGCAACATTAAAATATATTCAAAATGTATCGAATCTGTTTAATAATTGACTAAGCGGCAATGCTAAATTTATTGTGACAAAACAGTCTCATATTTAAAAAAATCTGTCTGTTAGTCATTTTTCGACTTTCAAAATCTCAACAAGCTTAATGTATTAAATTATGAGCTGTATATATTTTAGGAATAAAACACCACTCTACTTGATTGGTGCTAGAAAGATCTAAGTTTCCTCGAATTGAGCTTGAGCTGCCGATTAGAAAAACATCGTTAGGAAACCACAGCATCATAGTGTACTTTCTAGTACTCGGCTGACTAGCTACCACCAAGCTTAAAAAACCGGAGACCAATCATCTAACGGTGTGATCTGGCAGCCTCGCTTGAAAGTTACTTTCATTCCAGACCAGGTATTCACCATATTCGACCACTTTTTTTTTTACCGCTGACAGGCTAGTTGCTTGACCACAGCTCACCTGATGTTAAGTGACGGTGTGGTCGAAGATGGTAAAGCACACCTAGCCTGTAATGGAACTGGCTCTCAAGTGAGGCTGCCGGAATGCACCGTTAGATGCTTGGCGGAAGATTTTCAACTTGAGGGTGGTAGCTAGCCAGCCGAGTACTAGAAAGTACCCTACCACCACGCTATGGTTTCCTCACGATGTTTTACCTTCACCGGCAGCTCAAGCTCATTGTTGGGGTTTGAAACCACGTCCTTCGGCTTGCGAACCCACCGTGCTAACCACTGAGCTATCATCGCTACAAATCAAGTTAACATCATAACGTTAACATCAGGTGAGCTGTGGTGTCGCCCAGCCTGTCAAGTATAAGAATAGTAATTTCCGATTAATTTTGATGTCTGTATTCTCTACTATAATAATTTGGAAAAATATATGTATTATGATTATTACTGTTGTTGTTGTTTGTGTTTCTTTTATGTAAATAAAAATTATTCATCAATTAATTTCTTTTTTTAAGGGTCTAACCAGACTAGCGACTTTTGGTATCAGTTATCAACAATTTGTTGCGTTTCTGAAACCTGGTAATAAATACAAATACAGAGCGATAAAAAGCGAAAAGCAAAATCTTCTAAAATATTTACTACCTGACTTTGTACAATAATTTAAACAAAAACTGCTCTGCTGGTGCCTCGAATCATTGCCTGGTTTCTAATATTAGTGCGTACCAACAGACATACAGCAAGACAGACATAAATTCGAACACTATATTTTCAGGTTATATTGCTTCTATTCAATCCAAAAAACCTAAATAACTACGCACTAACTAAAAAGCAGAACTACTACGAAACAGCTAAAAACCGGCCAAGTGCGAGTCGGACTCGCGCACGAAGGGTTCCGTTTATCTATGAAAAAGGCAAAAAAATCGCATTTGTTGTATTGACCCCCCTTAAATATTAATTTTATTTTGTTTTTAGTATTTGTTGTTATAGTGGCAACAGAAATACATAATTTGTGAAAATTTCAACTGTCTAGCTATCGCAGTTCTTGAAATACAGCCTGGTGACAGACAGACGGTCGGGCAGACAGACAGCGAAGTTTTAGTAATAGGGTCCCGTTTTTACCCTTTGGGTATGGAACCCTAAAAAAGCAATCGGACAGTACAGTATAGGGCAAGCAACTTAAAAAGTAGTACGGCATCGACCAATACTGTCGAAAAATAATCGATAATTAAAATGTAGTATGTCACTTGACCTTAAACGCAACGTAAATACTTTAAAAGCGATTCTTACCTACGACATCGATCATTTTGGTAGCGATCTGCGTGGCAAAGGACGGAGAATCAGCCGTCACTTCGCAGCTGAAATTGCCAGCGAGGCTGAGATCTAAGCGCCTTAGCAGCACTTGGGTGCCATTCGACCGGTTCATCTGGAATTAGACGAAAATCATTCATAGTGTAAGTTTTCTTAGCAGGAGATCGTCTAGGTACGAGTAGGTACCACCACAATATCAATTATTTTGCCGCCAAGTTGTCATATCGTGTTTTGATTTGAAGGGTGGTTGGGCACCAAAGCAGCAATGCCCTGGACTTTGTTTTGCTACTCAAAGTTCTGTGTATCGCTACAATGGTCATGGACAGACGTTATCTCTTACCATCACGAGAGTGTCTCGTTCGTCTCATTACTTTTACATTTTAAAAAAATGTAGCTAACTGTCCACCATATATCGTGCTTTCGTATTTCGGTCATGTAATGCGAAGAGGGGATGACAACCTTAAAAGCTGACCATTGTTGGCAATATCGAAGGCAAGAGAACACGAGGCCGGTCGCCAACACGATGATCTGACCAAGAGAAAGAAGCCACTTCTTATTCTAAATTCTACCTGGTGGTAAGGGCTACTTTGGACCAAAATTGATGGAGGCAGATTGCTCGCTTAAGAGGTTTCAATGATCCTCAGAAATGAGGGACCGATTGCAGAAGAAGAAAAGTAGCTAGCATAATTATAGGACAAATGAGCCTTGAGCTTTGATTTGTTATTCAAAGTTCGGGAAACTGCTGCAAGGGTCAAGGGCAAGTGTCAATTCTATCCATCAGCGGAGCGCCCAGTCCCTCTCTTTGCTTCTTACCATAAAAAAAGATCGTAAACTTGAATGGAATTTGAACCACGAGTGTAGCGTGACTTGTTTAGTAACTAAATCAGTACGCTTTCGTCCCTATAGCGTGGCATATCGACGTCACTCCCAAATTTGGAAAACCAGATTGTAAGAATTAAAGCACAAAGTATAAGGGTAAATTTTGAAGGACACTTATGTGAATTTTGACCTAGAATCGTGCAATTATTAGTGTGGCATCACACTTCCTGTGAATTTGCCAATGTCAATTTAACCGTGGCTGGTTTATTATTAATGTTTCACAATTAACAGCCGACTTTATGCTCCGAGACGTAAAATTTGATTTGCACTGCAATTGCCATTAACGCATCGTCGGAACCAATCATAATTGGTCTGAACTACTCACAACTTGGAACAATAAATCTGGCACAATTAATAATTGACCTCATTTTTAGACATGTTGGATATTATTTGCATCATTAAGGCTAAGCACATACTGGAACAAACTCTTACGTGTTTTTATGCCCATACTTATTTTTACACATAGCTACCCGCACTTAGCCGTCAGCAATATTTTTCGTCCGTGCGATTGTGGTACCATGAATTTTAAATAACGTTACTTTCTGTCTAGGACAGTCGGGTAATAAATGAGAATGCAATCTATATCTATTTTTTATTCAGAATAAGTTCGCATTTGACCTCACCCTACCTAATGTTAAACAGTACTCTGGATTTGAATAACATATTTTATCTTTCAGGGAACATAGACTCCAATAGAAAGTTCCATAACCTGGTTATCCGACTAAAAATGTGGAATGTAAGCGTTTTTTATGAAAGTAATAATTGTATGCAAAAATTTAACACGGAAGACATAGGTTTTCCTAGTGCTAAATCTAGGGTACCTGTTTTCTCTTTGTATTTTGTACCTTACTTAAAAATAAATAAATAATTACCGAAACACTGCGACTCGTCTTGTCAGGTCACATCCGACCTATTTTAAGTTTTTTGTCGCGTCGTATAGTCAATCAGAGAGCAGCTATACCATTAGCTTTCAAAGTAATCAACTAAGTAAGTATCATGTACATATGTTAGAATATATAATTAACACTACGTTTTTCGCCTAAAATTTATTAGAAACATCATATCAAAATTACCAAAACGCCGTGTTACACGTGTTTTATGTTAGCTATGATATTTAAATATTTGAGAACAATATTATTCAGTCTGTATGATGGAGTGGACGGAACAAAAAAGAGGATATTTGTAATAATATATTGCGTTATGTATTATTGTTTATTGTGCGGTTCACTGGTATATTGTAGTTTAAATATTAAATTTGTGTTTATTTTACATGACGCATTTTCCCTGATTATCACAATTGTAGCAACTCTAGTTTCTTTATTGACACGCGATAGATATTTTTTTCAATTTGCTGACTTGGCTGATGTTGAATTTTTAGATAAAAGAATAGTATCATTAACAGAGTTGCGAAATTTTATTACACTATCTGTGTTAGGGCTTTTATACATTTCGTTATTATTATGGTGTGTGTTGTACAAATATGATCCAAAAATGGCGCACGTAGAAATAAATAATTGTATTATATTTATTACTTCCTGTGCTGGGTTTTATGGAATGATACTGACGTTCGATTTGTTTGGAAAATGTGTTAAGCATTTGAAAGAAGATTTGAAAGATTTGAAACACTTAAATGTTGAAACAGATAAAAAAGTCAAGATGATTAACAACTTTGTGAGCAGTTTTTTGAAATTGATTACCAATTTTAGACCCGTTTCATGTGTTTCCCAATTTATGGTAAGTTTATATATTGGCAAGCATCTTACAATTAATATTAAGTGACGGTGTGGCTGAAGATGGCAAATACAACTAGCCTGGAATGGAACCGGCTTTCAAGTGAGGCTGCCAGAACACACCGTTACATGCTTGGCGGCAGATTTTCAACTTTAGGGTGGTAGCTAGCCAGCCGAGTACTTAGTACTTACCCAACAACCACGCTATGGTTTTCTCGCGATGTTTTCCTTCGTCAGCAGCTCAAGCTCATTGTTGGGGTTTGAAACCAGGCCATGTGTCCGACTTCGACGAATGGACCGACTACGGTTACCACTGATCTATCATCGCTACAAAATGAAATACGATATATCCAAAGACTGATGATTATGATTAAGTATACATTTTATATAAATAGATAACTCTTTATAGTTCACTCCAAAATTTCAAAAATTGAAATAATGACATTTAAATATAATATAATTAAACAATTGACGGCCATAACATCGATCTCTTCCAGACAACCTTGGTAAGTATATGACTCACTGAGGAGGTAAAAATATGGGTTGTATATATTGGCTGTCTAGTCCCTTTAAACAAACATTGTTTAATTTAAGGCTCAGTCGAATACGCTCAAAGGTTAAATATATTTTGTTGAAACAATTTCATTTCTTGCTATGGAACGTGGTTTGGACATAATTTTGTTTAATTATGTGGGATTACTCACCTTTGAGTATATCGGACACTCCGACTATAGTGTCGACCACATCTTATTACTTATTACTTAATGAGCCCTGTTGGCTCAATGGGAGTATGTCTACCTGATCTGTAGGGCGTGGGTTCGATTCCCGCCAAGGACAAACATTTTATGGTATAAACAAATGTTTGTTCTGTATCTGAGTGTTCTGTATGTATTATAAGTATATATTTACAAGCAAAAAGTATTTATGTATTCTATCAGTTATTTGACTTCCATCGCACAAGCTCTGCTTACTTTGGGGTCAGATGGCGCTGTGTGTAATGTGTCCTACTAACAATATATATATTTATTTTATTTCATTACATGTTTCAGATTGGGAGTGGTATGATAGCTGTATTATTTAAAATAGCCATGTTTGTAATACAGCGTGCCGTCGAAGGATCAGATTATAATAAAACTGTAGTAAATCTCCATGATACAAAAGTTACTTTTACTTTTTTTTGGGTTTTACAATTACTTTCATATTTTATGCTGGTGTGTATTCCGATCGTGAAGATGGAGCAAACTAACAATGAATTGAATAATATTATAGAAATTTTATCGGAACAATTATTATTAGTAAGTAAAGGTAAGATTTTTATTGGTTTTACAAACAAATATAATATTTATATATTATGAATATAAATCAATTACCGAATGTATAGGGGAATGTGGGGGGAATCCAGATAGGGGGTAAAAGCAGATGGTTGCTATTTCACTCTTCCGCGAATCGCTGTTTCATTCCAACCACTCGGAATACAGCCGTGAACACTCGCTCAGCGCGGTTGCTATTGGCGGCGACGATACAATCAAAGCGTGTGAGTTCGTAGAAAAAAAAAGAAAACATAGGTAATAGGTAGGTAGATAATTTTTGACGCAATATCAATTGCTTTAGCTGTGAACTATTGAAGTATTGAATTTTTTTTTATGAACCCACGCATACTTATGTTAGCATCGCACACATAATGTGCCTACGAGTTCCTTAGGAGACCGCATAAAAAAATCGTGCTTGGAAAATCCAAGGTTGAAGTGTTTCGGAAATGTTCTGTAACTGAAAATACGTCTTCTCTGATGAGTTGTAAAATATGCTGGTATAGCACGTTATGATTATGGAATCTCGATTGTTTGGATTAATTAAAACCGAAAGAAATAATTTAAACTATTCTTTCAATAAAGAAACAGGACTCTTGAGACTAACTATCTTATCTCAAAGTAATGAGCGCCAAAGCAGTGATGCCCTGGACTTTGTTTTACTACTCAAAGTTCTGTGTATCGCTGCAATGGTCATGGACAGGCTTTATCTCTTAATATCAGGAAAACGTCTTGTTCGTCTCATTACTGTTACATAAAATTAAAATAAACTACTTTGCCCGGATGGTACGTAGAGGAGATTAGGTTTTCTTAGGGAAGTGGTGGGTGTTTCACCTCACAATTTATGCACAACTCTGATCCATATAATCATATATTTTGACACACAACAAAGCATTACAAAGAAACCATTTTATTCCAGATAACGTTCTTCGTGGAGCAGTATACAATGCCATAAGTTGCATAGAATGTCGTCCGAAATGTGTCTTATGGCGTAATTGTCCAATTGACACACGTCTCTGCTTTGTTTGCCTTTATTTGATTATAACTTACACTATAAGCATACTACAGTTCATTTATTAAAAAACTTATACAAAGGATACAAAAAAAAAAGAAAAAGAAATGTTCCAAATTTCTTTGGGCATGTACCAAACGATTTAACTCTACGTTTATCACCCGTGCAGCATAAAAATGGAACAAGCTGCCGGCTTATTTGATCCTGAGGAATATAATCGGGATGTTTTCAAGGTTTGAGTGAATACATATCTCCTAAGTTTGCGTGCCCTATGCACTTATCATTAGAGAAGTTGATGGTCTATGAATCTGAAATTATTCAGTAATAAGTATTCATTTCCAGTTTGTATGTTATATAAAATTCAAAATACATTAGATTTAATAAAATCTACTTTAATTTATCTATGTTTATAATTTTTATGTTAAATTAATGAGAGGAACGAAACGCTCTCCTGATGGTAAGAAACAACGCTTATCAATTGCAATGCATGTACCATTGTAACGGTACTCAGAACTTTGAGTCACAAAGCAAATACTACGGCTGCTTTGGCGGTTATTACTTTGAAACATGCTATGGTTAGAGACTCAATATGTCTGTAATTAGCTAGCTATAAACAATTAAACACACATCAAACTGAAAGTCACAGTAATTTAAAAAAAAAATGAAGTTTATGTGTTTAGCATCTGTTGTGACATCATTATATTACTAGAATTGGAATGTGACTCGTAACTTTGTTATAGAATAGCTTATCAGATTATATTGCATTGTTTACATAATTGGTATTGCTATGTGGCAAAATGTTAAAACCTACCTACCTAGTACGTAGTACTTACTCATGATGACTCTGAGTTCCTCACTTAGTTTTGTAAGAATATGTGTCATTAATTTATAAAATATGACCTATTGCTGACTTGTTGTTAGACCTAGTATATAAATGTAGTTGACTAACAATTAATTTTATTATTATTCATTTGAAAAATTATTGTAGTTTTGTTTATTTATTAAATAATATAAAATTTCAGGTAGTATAAATTATTCTCATTTCAATAATATATTGACCTATACGCTAGAAAATCTTACGATCTATTATGAACTTTAAACATTTTTAAATTTTTACGAATGCAAACAATTTTGTCAATAAATGACTCTATTAATTAAGTAAACAGATTATATTGTTAAGAAAACAGATTATATTATTAAGTAAACAGATTATATTGTTAAGTAAACAGATGATTCCAGGTACTGGAATATAAATTGGTAACATTGAATTCACTGACGTGGGTAATTGCAATCGAACCTAATCCGTTTGCAAAACGAATTGAAATTAATAAAATGTACGGGTAATATTATAATGAAATACGGAATACCTGAAGCCTTCTTGAATTGTTCACTAATATAGATACCTAATTAAGTTTTTTAGCATATTATATATAAAAAAAGGCCTCCCGTGTTGCTTCACAAAACTCCATCGAAGCTTGTAGTAAAGTCGCCATTTCTTTACTAAGACATGACTAGACTCGATCAAGACTTAGTGCTTGGTGGTAGATCTCTTTAGCAGGAGGGTGACTAGGTAGGAACCACCGCAGTACCAGATATTTTGCACCCAAGCAGTAGTACGTGAATATTACCGTGTTCCAGTTTAAAGGGTACTGCAGCTAGCAAATTTACAGGGCTGTTGAGACTAACTACCTAATGTCTCAAAGTAATGAGCGCTAAAACAGATATCTCTAAACACTGTTTTATTACACAAAGTTCTGTGTATCGCTGCAACGGTCATGGACAGGCGTTGCCTCTTACCTTCAAGAGAGAGTTACGTCCGTCTTATTAAATTAAAATTTAAAAAAGATTAAGTTTAAATTAAATATTCATCACTGTTGTAATCAAAACGACTTTTAAGCGGAAATATACTTAATATATACCATGAACACTCAAAATGAACTTCCGCAAAGTAACACCCGATCGTTTTGTAGCGATGATAGCTCAGTGGTTAGCGCGGCGGTAAATTCGCATGCCGAAGGGCGTGGGTTCAAACCCCAACAATGAGCTTGAGCTGCCGGTGAAGGAAAACATCGTGAGGGAACCATAGCATGGTGGTAGGGTACTTTCTAGTACTCGGCTGGCTGGCTACCAAGTTGGAAATCTGCTGCCAAGCATCTAACGGTGTGTTCCGACAGCCTCACTTGAGAGCCAGTACTATTCCAGGCTGGGTGTGCTTTACCATCTTCGACCACACCGTCACTTAACATCAGGTGAGCCGTGGTCAAAACACCTAGACTGTTTACCATAAAAAAAAACAATCAATTATACATAACAAGATAAGTTATTGTAGATACCTACATCGACAAAAATCCCTGGCAGTCCGAAGACCCTAGTATCAGGTTCTTCCATAGGGGTGTATCTGTAGAACTCATGATTCCCTCGATACCACTTCACGGAGTATAGAGGAGCTCCTTGCATGTCTCGGGCGCAGATTAGCGCAGCTGTGCCCCCTCTAACCACAATCTCTGGCTGAACGAGAAGCATCACATCTCTGAGGCTTGTGACTCCTGAAAATAAAATAAAAAAATGCTCATTTAGCTTTTCCAAATTATTTAATACCGCCTAATAAAGCACAAGTAAGATCGTGTATGGAGTACTGTTCGCACCTATGGGACGGCTCTGCCAAGTATCAACTTGAGGTATTGGAATCGACCGAGAGGCTCGCCAGGAGACTAATTGGCAACGACAACCGAATACATTTCAGAGAGTGTGCACTTGAATTGCACAATTTGGTTCCCCTGCACCATTCTGCTACCGGACGGCCAGACAAACGCGACCAAAACGTCATCCGTACATGGTGGATGTTCCCCATGTACGCACGAAGCGTTTTGATTCCACATTTTTTATTCGCACAGCGAGGTTGTGGAACTCTTTGCCGGAGTCTGTGTTCCCTGTTAGGTACAATATGGGTGTCTTCAAATCTAGAGTAAATAGGTTTCTTCTAGGTAAGCGTGTTCCATCTTAGACCGCATTACTGCTTAAGATCAGGCAGAGTGTGGTCAAATGCGAACCTATTTTGAATTAAAAAAAAAAATAGATCTTTTTGCCGTAAAACCATAAACCGTTAGGGTAGAAGTGTTCTTGAATGGAAATCGAGAATTGGCATATATATATATATAGTTTAGGATGCCATGAGAATAGGTGAAGTGTCAATATAAGTTAGGCAGCTGGCAGTAGTTAGTAAATCATAAAACTTTTCAATGCCGGTTGTTACTAGTAAATAGAGAATCAATAAGTGCTGAAATCTGTTTTCAATCAAAACACTGTTCCGCCTGCTGCATGCAAGAGCTTTTCACGTAAATCTATATAGGTGTGAAATTATATGGAATTAAAAATAGCTCCTACATTTAATTATTATTATTATATTGGATCTTTTTTAAGACATTTTAAACATTAGGATTAATGGGGAATTAATAAAGTACAAAGTAGTAGTTACAAAATACTGCAAATTTTATTCATTGTGAATATGATACGGTACAAAGATAGACTTTATGAAATCTCTTTTGATGCAATATATATATATATATATTAGATTAGATTGATAAAAGATGACAGAGTGAACACGTTGCCTCACAACTCGTTCCAAAAGGTTCTAGTCTATAAACGCCGCCAGAAGATTCAATTTTCGCTCCTTGAAATTTGATTTAGTAGCGGAAGTCACTTCGGAATCACTTTGATGTCGAATGAACCAGCCATTTGTAGATTTCTATGAAAAGGCAAAGAGCAAACCTTAGGAAGGCATGCCTTGCACATGAACACGGCGCTTTAGTTTTTCCATCAATAACAGTAAATTTGTAATTTTTTACAAAAACTATTGATATCAATAGTATGGTAGTTTTTAATTGAATTTTTTTTTTTTGTGTTGGTTGACAGGCTTAGTGTTTGACCACAGCTGACCTTATGTTATGTGACGGTGTGGTAGAAGACCCACGTAGTCTGGGATGGAACTGGCTTTCAAGTGAACCTTCCGGAACACTCCGTTAAGTGCTTGGCGACAGATTTTCAATTTAAAGGTGGTAGCTGACCAGTCGAGTATTATAAAAATTGTTCCCTGAATAGAACTCATAAAATTCGGTTGGCTACTACGCCGTAGCATTAGATGCTACGGCGTAGGTGTTATTGTAGCCTATGCTACGTGTGCCTTGTTCCACTTTAATCCATTTAGGCCAGTAAAAATAGCCGTTTTTTTCGGTCAACCTCGCACTAAATTTTCGATACAATTTTATTTTTTTATAAGGTTTAGGGTCACTTACTGAGCATAAAATCACAAAATTCTAACAGATCCAGGTGGAGATTCAAGCGCCATGTTGAAAAAAAGTTTTTAGCTGATATCTCGGAAATTATGCACTTTAGGGCAAAAGTAATTGAGACCATTATTGTAGAAAATACAATTTCGCATCTTTTATTTCCTATTAACTTTTTTGTAAAACTTACCGTTTACGATTTGAACCGGTTATTCTATAGCAGGTAATAATAATAAGAGTTATCAGCCGAGATAGCAAAAGCCCTTTAACCTAAAAAAAGAAGCTGGCAGTGAAAATCAGTTAGATTTCGTTTTTGAAATCTTATTTTCACTATAGACCTCATACTAAATAGAGAAATTGTTGACTTAATAATATAATCCGGTAATGCCCACAAAGTATCTACAAGTACAGTGTGATTTAGAACTAAATTGCGCATAAAAAGAAATTCCTTGCCAAAATTGTTCCCGCGAAATATTTGTGCGGATTCCAGTTGAAACCTTTAAAAATGTTAATGGGCAATTTTTAAGATAAGGACCATAAAGCTTTTATCTCAAATTGCTGCAGTACTGTTTCTTTAGGCAGAACTTTCCAACTTTCTGGTAACAGACGTGACTGGTGATACTTTAGAGATTAAAGAGATGGCTGGACTAATATTTGTGTTTGAGTTTTCATGTAAAAGTAATTAAACGAACGAGGTGATCTCCTAATGGTAAGAGACGCTTGTCTATGAACATTGCAGAGATACACAGAATTTTGAGTAGTAAAACAAAGTCCAGGTCATCGCTGCTGTTTTAACGTTATAAATGACTCTTCTAGTCATCGATGACAAGCTACAGCTCTACAAAAATATACTTTAAACTGGGTATACATGGTTAAAAAAGAAGAAAAGAAAAATTGCCAAAAAAAAAGAGAATTAAATACAAATTATACATACAACAATTTACTAGCTGAAAGCTCGTTGTACAATTTCATCTAACCGATCAAATTGTGATTTTAAACCAACCAAGGACCGCACTGTTCTTATAACCTAAACCGACTTCTTCCAAGCAATCTTTAGATGGGAATTTATTATAAAAAATCCATCCATCACAAGTTTCATCCAAAATAATCCAGTTGTTTCAGCATAAATAATAAACAATTATACAGGCAAACTTTCGCATTATTAATGTGATAATTATTGTATCTGAAAGTCAGAAAAACACACAAAAATACCAATAACGTATTCCGTATAAACAGCTGTTCGTGTCTTTTCATGATGTGAGTAATATTGCCGTCTTCATTAAGGAATAATGAGAGCTTCCTGTGAGAATGGAATATCTATAAGAGAATATACTCCGCTTCTTTTGAGGAAAATCATCTTTATTTCGACTGGAAATGGCAGCCTACGCTAAATTGACAATGTTTACGTATCGTGTGAATATGATTATTTATATCTAATAGATAATTAGTTTTGTAAGTACTTTTTTACAGGCTAGGTCTAGCCTGGACTTTTTTTCGAAGTTCTTTATTTATCAGAAATAAATATACAAGCATACAAACTAGACACAGTCTATGATTCGTACGTAACATATAATGTTATGACAAAGACAGACAAATGCCGCCTACATTTTTGTTTTTTAAAATCTAATAAAAAGTTCGAAAAATTACCACTTAGTAATAAGACTGATTTTATAAGTATATAGTACATACATTAATAATTATAACATTAAAGCCAAGCCTTTTGAGCAGGTTTGGTTTTTAAAAAGGAAATCTAAATGAAAATTATATCCCACTAGTATTATTACCGTGAAAGTTTGGATAGATGGATGTTTGTTACTCAATCACGCCAGAACGGCTGAATGGATCTGGATGAAATTTTGCATGTAGATACTTTAGAACCTGGAATAAAAAATATAATACTTTTCATCATCAACCATCACCGCGCGAGTAAAACCGCGGGGCGCAACTAGTAATAAAATATTTGTAAATCATATGAACATAACCCAATTAATTTTGGAACATAAGCTTGTAGTACAATAATAAAAGATGACATTCGAAAAGTAACTATTAAACATTTAAAAACATGAAAGTAGGTACGAGTCACAGCGCGCGCGGCCTCGCATGCGCATGCTTTGTTCTCTGTTTTGTCTTCTTAAAGAAAGTCACCGTTATGTGGCTGAAACTATAGTCGGAACATCCGACGTAATTAAATGTGACACCTTATTGACTCACGCCCCATTATTTCTTTTTTCCAAGACGTGTTTGTATATAATAATTTTTAACAAAAAAAAAAAAAAAAGGACTTTAAACAGGAAACTAAACAGTAAAATGTTCCTCTCGATTTCTCTGGGATGCCATCATCACATCCTGGTTTCCTTATCATGGTATCACTCTTGGGATATCTTCTTTCCAACAAAAAAAGAATTATCAAAATCGGTTCATAAACGACGAAGTCGTTTTTTGAAGTCGGTTTAAAATAGTGATGTTTTAGTGCCAAATTACAAGCTCGAAAGTGGGGAAAAAGATATAATGTGGTAAAGCATGAATTTTACTACTTTATTAAGGCAAGACTGCTTCGACCTTGAATTACTTTGTATGAATTTGACTGTGACTTGGGTTTTTTACTTAACTTAATTATTCATCATATCGGTAAAAATATTTAAACACATGACTGATAAATACACAAATTGCTACGCCTAAAACGTAGAAGAACAAGGAGGAAATATATAAAAATCAAAGATATATTGCGGAGGTACCTTCATCGCATTACGGTATCTTACGTGTAAATACGTGGCACAAAGGAAATACCGAGGAAAACATACTCGTCTTCGTAATTATGTTTTTATCTTTCGTGTTCCATTAACAATCTGAAAACTCTCTATTTATTCAAGCACAAGAGAAAATATTCCTTTTCAAGGAAAACTCGTGCTGTGATAGAATCAAAATAAAATCTCTTAAAGCTCAGGTATGTGGTATTATAAAAACTCGCTTGTCTTACATGATTTAAGTTTGTTTGTAGACTACGATTGAACCATATCGCCTTTGATGGTCTATTTGACCCTTTACCATATATATGCATGGAGAAACGTTTATTTTTTTTAAAAACTTATCCTACGTGACAGCCCAGTTGGCTCATTGGTAGTATATCTGCTTTAACAGCTGTAAGGCGTGGGTTCGATTCCCACCCATGTATGTCCCCTATTGAATTCCCAAGCATTTGGTGGTATAAACAAATGCTTGTTCTGTGTCTGGGTGTTCTGTATGTATTTAAAAAAAAAATAAGTATTTAAGTATTGGCAATATTTTTATATTAACAAATAATAATAAATCAGTATTTTAATTTTTTTTTTAATAATATACAATATTTGAAATGATATTACAGAATTTGACTTGTAAAATTGGTGTTACGAATAAAATATTTATATTTGTAAGTATTCTAAGTATTCTAGACTAAGTAAATATGTTAGACAAGTGAAAAAATGATCAGAAGACATAAGGAATATTTGAAGGGTATTCTAACTAATCCGGTAATCCGGTTATTTTTTATCTTTAGCTCAAAGATAAAAAATAACCGGCCAAGTGCGAATCGGACTCGCGCACCGAGGGTTCCGTACAAATCTGTAGGTATGTAAATAAAATTTATGTTTTTTTTTAAACGGTAATTTATGCTTTTCGAAAGTTTTCCTTTATCTGAGCTATAAGACGTTGCTTCGTACCATATTTTAAGATTCTGAGTTCACGGGAAGTACACTGTAGGTTTTGATTCCTTGCGATTATCGAAAATTTGCAGCATAAACGGCTGTATCTTTTGATTGTGTTGGCTTAGAAGTTTGATACAGCTTCAAGGTACAGACTTGAGTATTTGATATAAATTTCAGATTGATACTTCGACGCGTTCCTGAGAAAAAGGATCTTGACAGATAGACGGACAACAAAGTGATCTTATGAGGTTTCCGTTTTTTCCTTTTGAGATACATCATCAAATCATCCGCCATAGGACGTCCAGTGCTGTACATAGGCCTCCTCCTGGGGGGGTTTTGCCAATACTCGCCACGCTTGGCAGGCGGGTTGGCGAGCGCAGTTAGGTGTGATTGTTCAAGGAAGACGCTGCTGCCCATCTTCCGAATTACATCCCTTAGCCAACTTTTACGGCAATCACGGGTAGAGAGGGTGGGGTACTATTCTTACACCGGCGGCCGGTTGAGGTACGGAACCCTAAAAATAATGCAAAAAGCTTTTTCACATATTAAGCTTAGTTCAGCAACAAAGGCTTAAAAAAGTATCTAACAAGATGATCTTCGGGCAAAATTCTTCTATTTAGTTAGCACCGCGCCAAACGCCTGCCGGATATCACGTCTCCTGTTTTCTCCGCATCAACATCTAATTAAAAACCTTTTACGCCTTGCACGGGAGCAAAATCAGTTTTCCGAAAGCCTCTAACAGCTTCCTCCATTATTGAATCACGAAAGTACGTATTTTACCTTTCATCGATAACATACCTACTCAGGGAAATTCTATTTTCCGCTACATTACACAGGTCAATTTAAAAGACCCTGTTTTAGGTTCGCACCAAACCAGACAGAAAAATATTTACACGATATCGAACTTAAACTCGAAGGAATAAGACTGCAAGTTGAAGGTTGAAGTTTAAAGTGATTTTGCGACTTCTAAATTATGGTCATCGAAGTCTGCTTAAAAATGAGGCCCTGTTGAATGTCAATAGTTATCATTAGAAAATTGGAGTGGTATTAATGAGGTCATTTATTTTCTAATTATTGGTTCGAAATTGGTAAAAAATTTCACATATTTTATGATTGACTACGATTTTGAAGTATTCATTTTTAAGTATTTGCCTACGATTTATCTGATATTATTTGAGTAAGGAATATAAAGCATAGCTATCGTAGAACAACTTTTTTAACACGCTAGAGAAGTGTCCGCTAAGCTAATGGCCAATTAGGTGGTAGATTTCTTCTTTATTATCAGATATTCCACCATTTTGTGTGTTTTAACACTTTTTTTATGGCTGACAGGCTAGGTGTTTGACCACAGCTCACCTGATGTTAAGTGATGGTGTGGTCGAAGATGGTAAAGCACACTTAGCCTGGAATGGAACTGGCTCTCAAGTGAGGCTGCCGGAACACACCGTTAGATGCTTGGCGGCATATTTTCAACTTGAGGGTGGTAGCTAGCCAGCCGAGTAGGTACTACAAAGTACCCTACCACCATGCTATGGTTTCCTCACGATGTTTTCCTTCACCGGCAGCTCAAGCTCATTGTTGGGGTTTGAACCCACGCCCTTCGGCATGCGTACCGACCCCGCTAACCACTGAGCTATCATCGCTACATCTCTTTTAATTCACTATCAGCGTTACTATGGCATTTTCCAGATATAAATCGTGTGTAAATAACAAAGTCGCATACTTTCTAATTCCATTGCTATAAATATTATGACCTTATTTTACACGGTCGCAGATATATTAACACAATCTGATAATAAGTTATCCGACTGACACGTACCTAGCTGTTAATACAAGTTTGTGCAACTTTCTACAACGGGTACTAGTTAAGCGCTAGTTAAGCGCTAGTTCCACAACCCAGGAGGTTTCCTGATTTAAGTTGGGAACGAGGAATAAGTGATAAGCGTTTGTACTGGCCACCTGCTGGGAACCTACGTCAGTGTAACGTGTCTTTGTCGGTGCCGATTGTTTGTCCTATAGCAACAACCGTTCAGCCATGTCAGGTCTGCGTGCGACATATTAACTCTGGCATAAAGTAAGATTTCCACCAAAGCGGAGAAAGAAGAGAAAATTATATTATAGCAATTAATAATAAGTAACATTACAGTGTTTGTACACCAAAGTGTAAATTATTCAATGTTACATACTGGCCATTAAAAAAATACAAAATATTGTATACTAGCGACTTGGCCTAGCTTCGCTAGAATGCAATATATTTTTACGACTTATTTACAAAATATTCAATTTCTTTAACTATACTATACTTAAAATTTAACTTAGATGACTACCACCAAGTGAAAAAAGAAAAATAGGACGGAAGATGTAGGTATATTTTTAGCAATGTTAGCTCAGGAAGCTAACAAGTCTGAAGGACGTGGGTTCAAGCCTCAACAATGAGGTTAAGCTGCCGGTGAAAAAAAACACCGTGAGGTGGTAACATAGTGATAAGGTATTTTCTAGTACTCTCAAGTTGAAAATCTGCCACCAAACACCAAACGGTGTATTCCGACAGTCTCATTCGTGAGCCAGTTCCATTCCAGGATAGATATGCTTTACCATCTTCGACCACACTGTCAAATCCAGTGAGCTGTGGTGAAACACGTAGCTCGTCAACCGTAACTGTCTTATTGAATACCCTTCGGAAACCAAAAAATCTGAAGTACATAATTACGCTTGAAAACGTTCATTGTACCGCACCTCCCAGAATTAGTCACTTTAATGATGCTTCCAACTGTAATTCCCTCAATTTCAGCTTAGGCTTGGTGCGACTAGAACTAAACCGATCTTTTGTTCATTATGCTAAGCACTCCGCTTTGCGCCTGGAAACTTTGTTTAACTACCCGCATTTTGTTCAATACTTCACAATTGATGAGTTTGGCTTAAGTCTAAAAGCGGCTTAAGTTGCTTGTGTTTTTTTTTAAATACGCAAAGCCTTTATTAGTTAAAAAAAGTTATTTTCTTTAAAACGATTGAATAATTTCAAATCATGTTCCACTGAAAGTGATTATATCGATTTAAGTTCATTTTTATTAATGTTTGTCTATATTGACTCTGAAGATCAAAATTATGAGAATGGCTTGGTTACTCGGTACTCATTGACGTGGTTTAAACTCACGACAACAAAGTTGGACTTTATTAGCTATTTCCATCAAATTCAAATTCTTTATTGGTTACATCTTTGTTACATGTTATGTTCAATAAATAAGTAAATCATATTGAATTAAATTAACTAAAAGCAAATTAAATCAAATGAAATAAATTAACTTTTTTTTTTTAATATCGTCGAATGTATAAAATGCCTGTTCGACACTTAGTCACTTCTATTGAAATGTTAATTTAAATGTTGAGCCTTCTAATGTAGTTGTATTTTGTTAGACTGTGTCTCTGACCACTCTCTATTCTCTATTCCGTGACACTACCAGTAAAGTACATAAAAACTAATAGCGTTAGATAAACTTTTATAACACTTCCACTAATATAAAATCATCAACTTCATCCTGCCATCTATGCTCGGGACGGCCGACAGGCCTTTTGCCTTCCAGTAGTCTGATGCACTGTCTTAACGGTACGGTCTTCCTCCATCATTCCGAAGTCTAAGCCAACGGAGCTTATGGTATTTCGCCTTACTAATGTTAGGCTCCGCCAACAGCTCTTCAATCTCTTAGTTTTTAAGCATCCTCCAGCTCCCGTTCTACTTCTAGTCTGACCCAGGATCTTTCAACAGCTTTTCCTTTCCCCCCCTTTTTATTTTAGAGTCCAAGCTACAAAACAGCCATAAAAAAATTATAGAAAAAATTTATCGAACAAATAACAATAACCCATAAGAAAATTCCAAACACAATCCATAGTAATAATAACAATAAATAATAATGATCAAGGATTCCAACACCGAAAACAGAGTGATAATTCAACTGAACGACCAAAGGAAATAAACAACTAAATCTATTGAATAAACCATCGCCACTGGGGCACTTATCACTCTTGTCAAAGAGAAATGTTCAAAGGCAGAATATAATATTACTTATACGAGTATTCTATCTAATTAATTATCATCGATATATGTTTTAACAGTAAAATATGTCTGTAGTCCACAATGTTTTTCTTTGCCACATAGTCAAGCATTTTCAGCATTTTTAGGCAAGCGTGCTCCATCTTAGACCGCATCATCACTTAACATCAGGTGAGATGACGATCAAACCTAAGCCTATATCTTATATAAAAAAAAAGTCAGTCATATGAGTTTCTAAATCAGTTTGCAAATCACAAAATCACATTTTGAAGAAAGCTGACTACATGTAAAAAACATGATATGAGCTGTTGGCAAGCGTAATGTAGCTGGATGGACGATCTGCGTAAAAAATGTTGGGGGGAAACTGCATGCACAAAATGACGTGCATTAGGAGGGTCCTATGTAATTTCAAACTTTCGCGACTTGATTTTGTTCATCACCAGGTCTTAATCGCGCATTTTGTGCGCGACTATGAAATTAGTTTTGTTTATTTACCGACGCCTCAGCTATGTTACAATAGCCGTGGTTAGTTGACTGGACGGAGAGAGCAATTCGTCTCGATAAAAAAAATAGGGTTTTGCAATATCCAACCCTCATTATAGTCTTATAAAAATGTAAGGTTGTCACCACGGCACACTACACTACCATCAGCAACCTGTTCTGAAACTACACCGTGATACGAGCTCTCGCCTATGACCGGATTCCATGACACCGACAACCTCTCATATGCTCGGTTGATGTTGCCCCGCACCTGCGTTGTTTTCTTGACCCGTATTCACCAATCAACTCGTGACCACGGCTATTGCAACATGACCAAAACGTTAAAGTAAATAAACGAAAGTAATCATCTTCATTTTCTTTGTATTTCATTGTACGAACCGCTAAACACTGAATTTGCTACCCGCGTAGGTATTCCCTGATAGATACAATCTGGGTGCCTTCAAGTCACGAGTGAATCGGTTTCTTCTAGGCGAGCATGCTCCACCGTAGACCGCATCTTCGCTTAACATCAGGCGAGATGGCGGTAAAACGCAAGCCTATCTACAATAAAAAATAAATAAATCATAGTAATTTGTGCACGATCAAGACCCAGTGATAAACATAATTAGGAGAGGCCTAAGAATGATAATGAAGTGAATCCGCCAATTCGCTCCGTAATTAGAAGATAAAAACTACTACCAAAAAGATTACTTTATATAAAGTGTAATAAAATAATTACTCATATTTCTAGACCCTCGTTTGACGTCTCAAAAGTTATTGAGTTTTACAAGCTCTCGTATTCTCTTCCCGTATCGCGTTTCTTTATTATTAATATCTAGCGTGCGATGCCACGCTCCGTTACGGAATACGAGAAGTCACTGAAGAAATAATGTACTTGTTGTTTTTACCAGATTAATATTAGCTTCACTTGTAACTAAACAACTTTTTAATACAATCTCACAAGTCTATTTTAACTTACCCATTATTTATAGCCGGTATATGAAGTTATGACGATGTATACAAATACATTTTTTTTATAGTTGACAGGCTAGTTGTTTGACCACAATCACCTGATGTTAAGTGACGGTGAGGTCGAAGATGGTAAAGCACACCTAGCCTGGAATGGTATTGGCTCTCAAGTGAGGCTGCCGGAACACACCGTTAGATGCTTGGCGGCAGATTTTCAACTTGAGGGTGGTAGCTAGCCAGCCGAGTACTAGAAAGTACCCTACCACCACACAAAAAATTAAAAGGAGTCCCTGTTTAACTTAGTTACGCCTACACATAACCTGAGAACGACTTTACAGATTTGACCGTTACGTACACCGACCGTTCTTACGGAAAGAAAAATTAAGAAAATTGGAAAATTTCAGTTTTTTTTTATAAATTTCACGTTATAATTTTAATTCCACGTAATAATTTGCGGACGAAATTTCAATTAAGTTCAGTTTTATATTATTGAGCTGATAATAATAATGGAATAGAATTTATCAATAACTACTAACTAAAAACCCATTTAAGTAACCCGAGTTAGAACCCTTCGGTTTTTAGGGTTTATGTTGCTTTTTACCTATGATGTAGTTCATATAATATAATCTAAAGGTGGTTCGTGAAACTTCTCAACCGATGTTAGTAAACTTCATCATTATCATCTGCTTATTGAAGCCATAGGCCTCTCCCAAGACACGCTTCTCAGTCCGATATTCGGTTTTTCGCTTTTCGCTTCCATCTACCGCCAGCTGTCCTGCTTATATCATCACTCCAATAAGTCTCAGGGCATTCTGCTGATAGACTTACGCGATTTTATTATCGAGGTTTATGACAAAAAATATATTTAAGTATGTTTAAAGTATTTAAATATTACAGATATTAATTATAAAAAAAATTAAGATGTAATCTCCGGGAATCGGGATTTCTTATCCTTGTTACTAGCTAAATGCCTGGCATATCGTACCCAGTACGGTAGCGCTAGCTTTCAGTCTCGCATCTATACGTATAAACGGTATTCAAAGTTCAATGAAATTTTAAAAAAGAATCTGCTAAATCGGTTAGCCATTACCCGATCTCAAGGTATGTGCTTAGCAACGAACATCATTTGATTTATATAGATTACTACCCACGATTTCGTCCGCGTGGAATTTAACAAAATATATCAAAGGGTCAACGTTTTTGATGAAAGGTTCTAGGTGGCTTGACTTTTTCCGACACTTCCAACAATTATCACCATATTTTCAACCAATTTACACAAAACCTTAACAATTTATATACCTAAACCTTCCTTATGAATCACTCTTATCTATTGGTGAAACTCGTATGATAATATTTCAGTAGTTTTTAAGTTTATCGTAAACAGACATACAAACAGACAGCCGCGACGGATGACTTTGTTTTAAATGTAGATAGTGTTGATTTGCAACAAAAAAAATATTTGATTCAGCCTGCTAGTCTAAGAAGGTACATGAATAAGGCCGCCTTTTTCCATTGTCTTAAAAAAAAGTTGAGCGATCATTGTCATTAATGCCATAAAACAGTGTCAGCAATTGTCAACTTGTTGAATCAAAAAATCAAATCGAAATAATTACTCCTGCAGACAGATAAAAGAAGAAGCGAGCTTTTTGCAAAATTTTAAGAAAAAGTGTTAAATAGTAAGTAGCGATTCAAATAAAAATTGGAATATGCAATATTTGTGTAAACCAACCTTTACAATTCTGCCCCCGATAGTTGAAAGGACGCATCAAAATTTTTTTTCGGAATCGATTTACCAAACTCGTAAAAAACGACATATTTTTGTTATTTTTATTATCTTGCTTGTTAGATGCTTCTTTTCTACTATACAGAATTATGATACATATGAAACTATGTACAAATCACTACCAAAAATAAAAATGGTTGTGATGGTTTATTGTTGACCATAAAAATGATTTGGTTATTTATTTAAAATTTAAATTTGGTTTTTTTTAAACTCGAATAAGTCCGCTTTTGACCATAAACTCACCCTATGGTAAGATTTAATCTGGTCGAAGATGAAGCACGCAGACATAGAAGGTACCTATTCACTCTGACCTTGAAAAGATCAAGATTATATCTCTTCAGGAAACAAAAAAGTAATAGAAGTAGGAGCTAGAGTACTATCAACAAAATCTCTCGACATGTAGTAGTAAGTAGTAATAGACGTCAGCCTGCTAATAACAGCCATAAATCATTACTGGTAAGAAGCAAAGCAGCGATGGTAGGTTGGTAGATTGGTAGGTTGGTATTAGGTAGGTAGATTGGTAGGTTGGTAAGTTGGTAGGTTGGTTGGGCATGGCAGGAACTAGGGCAGTGAAGGTGATCGTTAACGTATACTAAGGGGCCCCTCAAACCTACTCCTAGGTCGCAAGTCCCAGATACTGTACTGTATCTTTTTTTTGTAAAAGTAATGAGACGAACGAAACACTCTCCTGATGGTAAGAGACAATGGCTATTCAAGACCATTGCAGCGATACACAGAACTTTACGTAGAAAACAAAGTCCAGAGCATCGCTGCTTTGGCCCTCAATATTATGAGACTTTCGATGGTTAGTCTCGACAGCAGACTACACGACAGTAATATTTTTACACTACTGCTTGGCGGCAGAATATCTGGTACTACTGTTGGTTGCTTGGTTGGGTAGTGAAGCTGATCTGACGTATTTAAAAGATCCCTTAATCTTACACCTGGATTGCGAGCCCCAGACACTACCGTCTCTGGTACGATGGACCCGACATCCGCACGCCGATACAACTGAATGCTAAAAAGATTCGTCTCTTTGTGTTCCGTTGTTCGTGTGAGAAATATTCAGGATATTGTTTCAACAGCTATGGGCGGGCACGGAGACGGGCCGCCATACGTAGTACCACACTACAGCACATTCACCACCAAAGGAATCCCGCAACTCCAAGCTCTCGAAAAAGCGCTTGAGAAAAAGGGTCTTAAAGATCCGTGGATAAGGTCCATCTTTTTCATTATTAAAAGTAACAAGACAAACGGGACGCTCTCTTGATGGCAGATTTAACGATGATAGCTGATGATGATTTTCGATGATGATATAACGTGGTCGGTTCACACGCCGAAGGGCGTGGCTTCAAACTCCAACAATGATCTTGAGCTGCTGGTAAAGGAAACCATAGCATGGTGGTAGGGTACTTTCTAGTAGTATTTTAGCCTACCTCCAAGTTGCAAATCTGCCAAGCACCTAACACTGTGTTCCGATCGCCTCACTTGAGAGCAAGTTCCATTTCTAGCTAGATGTGTTTGCCATATTTGAACACACCGTCACTTATAATCAAGCTGTGGTCCAACACCAAGCTTATAAAACACAAAAAAAAAAACATTACGCGGCTATGACTGTAGCTTGTAAGGTTTGGTGCCATTGGCGGTCAAGGTGTACGTTTACCAGGTACAATGCTAACATAATTTCTGTGCATAGGAACGAAGCCTGGCGGTACAACGCAGGGTTCGGTACCCGCTGGCAGCGCCTCAACAAAGCTTTCTTCCGAGGATTCCCAATGGGTCTGGTCCTCGCTGTCATTACCACAGTGATCACCAAGGTGACCAGTGGCGACGACCATGAACACCATTGAACATCGCTTGTACCACACATCTGACGGGTGATAATTTTGAAGCATCACTGGTGGTTTATAATAATGTTTTTTGTGTGCTTCAACCAAATCAAACCTAAAGAAACGAACTTATCGTTTTTCTTAACCTTCTCACTAGTTTACATGTACCTTTGATTAATTACCTGTCTTTACGGAAGACGCTCGGACTGAGCGATATTTTTTTTTTTAGTTTTTGGCATCATTCTGGCCATTTACCGGTGTCTAGTGTTTTGATAATTTCAAGTATCATAAGTTAAATAAGTCGTAAGTCACACAAAAATAAGTCTTGATCGAGTCCAGTCAAACCTTAGTAATAAATAAGCTTCGATGGAATTTTGGAAGCAAAAAGTCATGTTTTTCCACATTATATCACTTTCCTGCAATCGCGCACGTAATTCAGCCCTTTAGAAATAAAACGCCACTATTTTGAAAGCACACTCTGAAATTAAACGCTAGTTTCGGAAAATATATAATTCGGTGAGCGTGACTTTCCCGTGTTCTCGCCAAAACCTTATACCAACATGCTAAACCAGTATACTGTCACTTTTTGCCACGTTAAACAAATGTCAATAAAAAAAAAAAACAAATAAGTATTTTACGCTAACTATGAAGACATGGGCATAATATGCGTAAATGTGCTAAGGCATAATACACTCAGAAAGAATAAAAATTTAGCATCACTGTGATCTGTCAGATATCCGAATATATATATTTTTTTAATTCGATTACATTTTTACGCTGACTAAATAAAAAATGTGTGTTATTTTTTTTTCTTTCTCTATTCTCCCATAAAGCGTTTGTTTTTGCAGCCTAATCACTGCTGTCCGATTTCAAAAAGCTATTTTTCCGTGCGATATAATCTCTATTATTTTTTCAATTAAACGAACAAAAATAACTAAGCTAAGAGATAAAAATTAATAGCTGTTGCAGAATCAGTGGAAACTGTGTTTCAGTGTGTGCAAAAGGAAACGCGGGAAAATCTAATTTTACAGTTTTGTCTTCGTAGCGTTCGCTGCGCGTTTTAATTGAAGTAAACGAAAGAATTGTGGTAAAAGGACTTCCATTTTATGACAGTAAACTTTGGTAAAATTGCAATTATTGTATATTATAGATATAAAAGCTATATGATACGCTCAGCATACAGAAAAAAGTTCTTTCTGTATTCTGAGATGATACGTTATTGAAGTATTCTAGGTAGGTATATATGTATTTAGTTTATTTCCGCTTAACAGTCGTTCCAGCTACAACAGAAATGAGGATTTAAATTTAAAAAACTTGACAAAAATTTAAAACCCTATAAATAATTTTTAAAAACTTTAACAATAATTTAAAAAAATTGATAATATAAAAATATGTGAATATAAAAAGTATCATAATTTCTTACTAGTAATTTAATAATCTTTTAGTTTGAAATAAAACAAGTCTTATATCATAAAACAAGAAATAAACTCTAGCAGCCAAGATTTGACTTGATACTCAGATTATAGTAAAATGTGTCAGAATGTCTCCTTCGGGCCACAGATTGGGTGTCACATACCTTAAATATTAAAATTAATGACACGAGTAGCCAAAATTTTGTGACGTCACATGCCACGTTACTTGTGAACATCAAACATCAAAGGCAACGAATTTAAAACGTAACAGAATTTCTAAATATTTTTAAGTGCTTTACTTTTATATTTCTGTTAAGTATTTCATTCATAATATGAAACATTTTATTAAATGGATAAGCTAAAAAAATTGAGACACTTATATTATCTCTATTGAATAAGTTTAATAACGAGAAATAAAAAGATCATGCAGTATGCACAAAACACAAAATGCAAACATTACATTTCTTGTTACATTTGCAAAATCAGAATGCGGTGAATTCTTGTATACAAAAAAATTAAGTTAAAAACACAACTTTTCTGAAGAGGGAAAAATACAAGCAAAGTAACCTTATTATTTCTTGGAATCATCTAATTGATATGTTTATTCTATACTTTTACTCTAGACATACACTTTGTTTCCCAGAATTTCCTGTTTACCATCTCAGCAATATAGTCAGGACACAAATCCTACGTAATTAATTATAGACTAGTCTATAAATGCAGTTGCTAATCAACTTTAAATACTGAGAAAGAGCAGAATCTTCAACCTGTGCAAGCAGAAATTGTACCGTTCTCATTAAGACTTCGTCAGTCCGCTTTCAAAGATGAATGTCTAATATTAATGCAGTTTTTGACATGACAAATTTGCTTCTACAGCAATTCAGAAAACTGCTGATAACAAAATCGGGGGATACAGTTTGATGTTGCAGCTATATATCTATCATCTACAGACAACATTTAATTACACGACTCGATAGCTAAAGGATCAAAGAATTCATTACGTTGAGTGTGGACTTGAAACAAGGAAATCTGAAGGATTTCTTACTATGGAAACTGACGTGGTCTTGACACATTTTCGTTTTATTTATGCGGGATTATTCACGTTTGAGTAAACGTGAGTAATCCCGCGGCCCGCGGTGCGAAGCAAGACGAGGCCGCGCGCGCGTTGTCTCAGCTTAGTCCCCATGATGAAGGCCACCGGATGTGGCCGAAACTATAGTCGGAGTGTCCGATAAAATTAAACGTGAGTAATCATGCATAAATAAAACAAAAATGAATTCTTACTGTTCAAAAATGTACACGTATTTATTACACAAATACACAGAGTCGTGTCCAAAAAACTAACACACTGATTTTTTCTTATAATTTCATTGTTTTTTATTAATTCTCGACAGGCTAAGTGTTTGACCACAGCTCCCAGTTAATTGATAGTGTTGTCGAAGATGGTAAACACACAAAACGATTTGAATCTACTTTCATTGTTCGAACGGCTAAAGCGTGGAATACGTTACCCGAGTGGGTGTACCCTGATCGATACAATCTGGGTGTCTTAAGTTGAGAGTGAATCGGTATCTTCTAGGCGGGTGTGCTCCATCGTAGATCGTGTGAGATGGCGATGAAACGCAAGCAAAAAAAAACACAGCTAGCCTGGAATGGAACTGGCCCTTAAGTTAGGCTGCCGAAACACACCGTTAGTTGCTTGGCGACAGATTTCCAACTTGAGGGTGGTAGCTAGCCAGTCAAGTACTAGAAAATACACTACCACCAGGCTATGGTTTCCTCACGATGTTTTTGCTTCACCGGCAGCTCAAGCTCATTGTTTAGTTTGAACTCACGCCCTTCGGCGTGTAAACTGACCACGCTAACCACTGGGCTATCACAGCTACAAAATACATAAATATTTATATTATGCATACGCTATATTATACATAAGTACTTTAGATAATAATTATTTAAATTACTCTTATTTACCTACCTAGATTAACTAAACAATTTCTAACGTAATTTTTAATGTTGACTAGGTGTTTGACCACAGCTCACTTGATGTTAAGTAACGGTGTGGGCGAAAATGTGAGCCGCTCAGTGATTAGTGCGATCGGTTCACATGCCAAAGGGCAAGGGTTCAAACCCCAATAATGAATTCGAGCTACCGGTGGAGGGAAACATCTCGAAAAACTATAATGCGGTAGTAAGGTACTTGCTAATACTCGACTGGTTAGCTACCACGCTCAAGTCGAAAAATTTGTCACGAAGCACTTAACCAGAGAGCCAGTTCTATTCCAGCCTCGGTGTGTTCACCATCTTTGACTACATAGTCACTTAACATGAAGTGAGCTGTAGTGAAGTCTATCAACCATAAAAAATATGTAGGTATGTGAATTAGGATTTTTACTTTCGGATATATTATTTCAACTCTAGAAAAATAGGATTCAATTAAATTTTCGCGGTAGAAAATATACATATCTGTGTAACCGCTAAAATATATTGTATTAAATTTCATAATATTAGTCTAGTAACAGTTAGGTAATTACAGATTGTAACATTAATAAACATAGATTTGTGATATTTTTCTTGATTGAGATGGAATAAACATTTATTCGATGTTACTTTTTAGGATTCCGTACGTCAAAGGGAAAAAACGGAACCCTTATAGGATCACTTTGTTGTCCGTCTGTCTGTCAAGACCCTTTTTTTAGTACGCGTGGAGGTATCAAGCTGAAATTTATATCAAATACTCAAGTCTACTGTCCCTTGGAGCTGTGAAAAAATCAAACTTTTAAGCCAACGCAATCAAAAGATACAGCCGTTTATGCTGCTAATTTTCGACACTCGCAAGGGAATCAAAACCTACAGGGTACTTAATTCCCGTGAACTCGGAATCTTGAAATTTGGTACGAAGCAACGTCTTTTAGCACAGATAAAGGAAAAATTACAAAAAGGATAAATTACCATTAAAAAAGAACATATCGTTTACTTATATACCTACAGGTTTGTACGGAACCCTCGGTGCGCGAGTTCAACTCGCACTTGGATGGTTTTTTTCCTCATAAGTGATGAGACGTATGTCCATGACCACTGCAACGTTACGCAGAACCCGGAGTAGCAAACGAATTCCAGGACACCGCTGCTTTAACGCTTACCACTTTGAGACTTTCAATAATTAGTCTCAATAGCCCTGTAATTATTAACTTGCGCGTAAACACCATCTCTTTTCATCTGCACGCGCAGTATATGGCACTATCCTTTTCTTACAGTAGTCTTTTAAGTAGATTTGACGTGTTATTTCTTTCTTGACGACACAATCAGAAGCATTTGTTTTTATCAGCCGTCAAAGTGAAAATATAGGTCGTAGAAACGTAACAAGAACAATAAAAGTGTATTCTGACACAAATATAAAGAAGACATTCGAAAAATATAGGAATTTTCCTCGTATTGGATTCCTTGGATAGTATTTTAATGTGGTGCGATTTCCATAAAGAAACGCAAATGCTTCTATATTGATATTTTGGAAAGTGCTTTATTTCATATTTATCGATGATTTAAAAACGAATATACAGTTTTTGATAGTCATAATTACACTTTTATTACTATTTGTGCAAAAATGTTAACTTTCTTAAAAGGATTTTTAGAAATACTTGAAATCTTTTTTTTGCTAGGTACCTAGCAGGTCTAATAATACTTTGTAAAGTAAGTTTATTTTTCGCTTTTTAGTATTGATGTTTTTCTTGAAGTCGGTTTTACTTTTTTTAAAGTTTGTTTATTTTTTAGTTTGTTTATTTTAAAGTTTGTTTATTTTTTAGTTAATTTATGTTTACGCCAAGAAACACTTGAACAGTGTGAGTCTAGCTAGACTCGATAAGATTCAAAAACAACTTGCCAAAGACAATAACATCGTCCACGTAAACAAACAATTTTATAATATGAAACAACAACTGGGCCAAACTATGTTAAATTTTTATGGGACCAAATGGCAACTATTCCGCATCAAACTAAAGAATTACGTATATCGTACACATTTTTTTTTAAACGGAAAAACTCACTTTTAGTTACGTTGGATACTCTGACTATAGTTTCAGCCACATCGTGGACTTTGCCTACTATAGTCGGAATATTCGACATAGTTTAACGAGAAAAATCCCGCATAAGTAGGTACTCCCCTATTAAAAACCTCGGTATATCCATCTTATTCAAAATAAAGGTAGCGAAAGTTCCTCAATCAGTCATTTACATTTGTTTCACAAAAATTAACATAGAGTTTGGAGTAGTTAAACAAAGGCCACCCTAAACGGACCTAGGCAGCAAATTTAGGGTATATTTCATGTAAGCAAAGTACATAAGCTCCTATTTAGTGGCAAAGCAAGCAGATACTTCCTGATATGTGTCCTCAACAACTCGTCTAACTAAGCTTAAAAGCTTACGACGCCGTAGCGCAAGGGTTCCCATCGATAGTTCAACGCCGAGATAAATAGAGATGAGGTAAAATTTAAGCAAGTATCGATGTAATCAAATTATGCTAGGGTTTCAAGTTGGTATAATTTGAGACCGGAAGTTTTTGTTGGAAACATCATGTCCCCACAATGTATTATTTTCCAAAACTTGTGTTAATATATTTCAAAACTGTGTTTTATTCATAAAGTGCCGAATTACGCGCGTGTGTGTGAGAAATGTTGTAAAACATGACTTTACTGTGTTGCTAATCTTTCGAAGCTAGTAGTATAGTAACTACTACTTTACTAGGGCATGACTTGACTTGACCATGACTTACTTTGTGTGACTTTGAGTTAATTAAATTGATTTTTCATAAAGACACTGGAAAATGCACAAATCGCGATGCCAAATACAGAGAAGAAGAAATAGGCATAATTATTATATATATATTGTATATAGGCATTTAAACATTTTAGTGGCAGTGGCATAACGAAACTCTTTTGTTTTCGTGAAGCTCCTGTGAATGTTTTTCCTGAAGATAAAGAATTAAGAAAACAATTATTTATACCCATTTTTATCCTTCAAAACAGGTAAATACAAACAGATCGATACATTTCTAGCTAAGCGTGATAAAACGTGCAACGCGTACATCTTCTATCTTATTCTTGCCTCCCCTTAACGCTAAGATCAGAAACGATACTAAGTTATTTTTAAAGTGTAAATTTCTTTAGCCGCCTTGTGTGATTTTTTGTTAGGGACAAAACTTAACTAGATCGTGTCACCGACATACTAATGTGACAGCGTCACCGACATGCTGCCATCAAAGTTTTCACTTCTGTCGGCAGTTCCCGTGACTACCTATTTTTGAAGTGAAAACTTCTTTAGCCACTTTGAGCGTTTTTTTAGGGGCAGAACTCATGAGTTTGATTCACCAACTGCTAATGTTTTAGTTTTCACTTCTGACGGCAGTCCTAATGACTGGCTATTTTTTTGTAAGTTTGGGATTTTTTAAAGATTGTGGTGCAGCGAAGTTAAGTAGGATTGTACCAACTAAAACCCCCTTGGAGGCCTGCTTTTGTGCCGGACGGAAGGCACTGGTGTCTCCAAAGAAACGCACTGGTATTCCCAAGCACATTGCTTTCTGCAACACTCCAGGAAACTCTAAGTGTAACTCAAAGTATATCCCTTTTCTTCACTCTACAACTATGCAAGTCACACTAACTGCACTGTTAACTAGTAATAAAGTGTAAATATTACTGTGTTCCGGTTTGAAGGGTACTGCAGCTAGCGAAATTACAGGGCTGTTGAGACTAACCAACCATCCAGTCTTAAAGTAATAAGCACCACAGCGTCGCCCTGGATTTCTTTTGTTACTCAAAGTTTTCTGTATCACTGCAATAGTTAAAACAGGCGATATCTATTACCATCAAGAGAGCGTCTAATTTGACTCATTTCTACATGATTAAAAATAAATAATTCAACGTGGAATATAAATCGACACATGTAACTCTATTCACAATCAATCTCAATATCTCAAAATTATAAACAGCGACCTTCTCTAAATTACTTTGGAAAATTGAGAATCTTTGTCACACAATCCTACGCGCGACAAAGGCAAACTTTTACCCGTATAAATAATTACCGGATTTTCTCCCAAAGACAGCTGCCGTGTTTTCCACACACCAACAATGTTATTATGTATTCCGCATTAAAGTCTTACATTATTTATTCAATCCCGCAGCGAGTGTGTTACCTAAATGCATATAATCCTTTTAATTCGTGGCTTAAGTATCTACAGAGTTGTGTCGGCATTTTGACGGTGTATTCAGAAGGTTTAGAATGTAGGCGATATAAGCATATTTTGATTTGAGACAACGTTCCATCATTTAAGATTTACAATATGTCTTAAGCTTCTCCTTTCAAAAAATATAGAAAATTAGACATAAGGGTTGGATTCGTATATATGCATCTTAAGTGAATATTATTCTACAAACTCAGATATGTTGTTGTTGGCAACCCCATTAGTAACAGCTGATCGCAAATGTTCCCTACTAATTTATTATAAATTAATTGTTTTACGTAGTTCTAAATAGCCCTTTCCGATTTCATCGCATATTTTCATCATAAAACAAGTGTAGGAATAGATAATAGTCTAATAAGTCGTGTTATTAGTGTGTTTTGGCCAACGGAAAATTCGTCGGTTTCATTTAGAAGTTTTTGCTGGCTTGTGTTTTTGAAGGTGTTTTGTGCTTACTAGTGCCGTTTTTCGTGTAAAGGAATACTATTTCCAACAAAGATTTATATCTATAGAGTCACGTAAGTACATACAACTCTTTTCAAAACATAACCTAGACATTGTACATTCTGCCTTTCGGTAATTCCTACCTCTGACTATTTTTATAAGTGGTGTGTTCTCAAGACACTCACTACACTATATAATTCATAATGATGACTCGTAAAGCCGACAAGTTGAACCTGGTTCTACAGGAATTAAAGTCAGCTAAGGGGCAGATTGGACAATTAGAATCGGAATTAGCTGAGAATGAAAATATCCTCATAGAAGCCCTAGATAATAACAAAAAACTAAAAAGTGATTTGTCTGCGTTGCATTCTCAGAATGCTTCTATTATTGAGGAACGGGATAGGCTTCAGTTGACAATAGATAGGTTCGATGAGAAATGTGGCATTGAGTTTGAGTCCGTCCTGCATAAAACCTCAGCTCTGGAGAAACAACTGTGCGACGCCCACCACCATATCACCCAGCTGGAGGAAGCCGCCAAAAACTCTGCCACCGCGAAAACACAAAGTTTATTTGATGAACTAATATCCGCTGAATCGACCTCAGGCCGGGTTTCTGTTGCAGGCTGCAACTTACACAAATTGCATACAATTGACTTGACTGAGGATGATTCAGTGTGTAACGTGGAGGCTAGCACCAAAAGCATCAAACACAATCTCAGCAAGAATAAGTTAAAAAAATATTTAAAAATAAGTAAATTTATGAAAAAAACGCAAACTTTGTTAAAAAATCAAAAAAAATTAGTATCTAAACTGAAATGTAAAAGAAAAGTTCTTGATAAATTAGAGCTCTGCACATTACAGCTAAATTATAATCAGACCCAATATGAGGCTGAAATGGAAGAAATGAGATGTAAACTTGGCCAGGCCGAGCACTCCCTAGAGCACTACATCACTCTTTATGTAAGAACTACTGAACAGACAAGGGAACTCAATCTGGCCATGGATGCACTCCTTAGAAGCCAGGTGAGTCTGGAGGGCAGGGTTCTGGAGGGATGCGGCTGCTGTGAACCCAGCCCAGTCTGTGACCACTCAGGTCCGGACAGTACTGTGTCGGCTGCATCCCATCTGGATTTCAGCACTTCATGCTTAGTTGGAAAAACCATAATGTACAGCGATGAAATTGGAAAAAATATGGGTCAGTTCTTAAATATGAGTATGGAACATCCAATAATAAATAATTGTTTTCCTAATTCCAACTTGCATAATATTATGCACAAAATTGAAAATGAAACAATTAATAGAAATTCAAACTTAGTCATATGCCTTGGAAATAGGGGTAATGTGAACAAATCTGACTTAATTCGATATTTGGGCAAACTGTGCTCATTAAATTTAAGACAAGTTGTGATGTTCACATTCCCCTACAGCGACAGCTTGCCACAATCTGAAAACAACCTTAGATATAAGTTAAATATGGTGTTGCACACTGTTGCATCCAACAATAATGTGCATGTAATTGATGCTAACAGTATTGTTAGTAAAAAATATTATTTGACTGTAGGTAATTACTACATACCTAATTTTTATAAAAGACAGATAGCAATTTCGCTATCCTATTATTTTAAAACTACAGCCAAAAACTTGGCTATAAAAAATGCTTCTTTTGAGCATTGTTTAGATTTAAAAAACCAGACCTTGGAAGTTATTCCAAGTAATTTAAATAAGAAATAACGACAATAGAGGAAGTCTCTAGCACTAAACAGTCTAATACTATTAAACATAATAGAAAACAAAGTAAACAAAATTGTATAATAAATGCAAAGTTTACCAACTTGGTGCACCAAAATATTCAAGGATTGAGAAGTAAATTAATAGAATTGGAATTAAACATGAACTCATTTGATATTGACATCATCTGCTTAACAGAACACTGGCTGAAAAGCTATGAGCTCATGTTTAACTTCAGTAACCACCAGGTTGGTAGTTCCTTTTGCAGATCACATGCTATTCGTGGAGGCTCATTAATATTACTAAATAAATTCATAAAATTCAAAGAACGTAAGGACATAATATGCTTATCTGTTGAAAGCCACATAGAAGTAGCATGTGTTGAGCTGGAGCAAAGCATTGTAGTAAGCATATACAGCCCACCATCAGCATCTTTTGAAATATTTGAAAAAACTATGGATGATATCTTATTTAAAATAACAAAATCTAATAAAAATCTCATGGTGTGTGGAGACTTTAATATTGATCTTTTAGAAGTTTACTCCCTTAGTAGTAGATTAACTAATTTATTTAATTCTTATAATCTTAGGCCAATATTTATGGAACCTACTAGAATAACTGAAACCTCAGGAAAATGTATAGATAATATATTTGTTTGCCAAAATGAAAAAGTTGTTAGTAACAAAATTATAAGCAATTTAAAATCCGACCACTTAGGTCAACTAATTAAATTAAAAATTCAAGTTAAAAATAATAATTGTAAAAAGAAAATAAAATACATACCTGTGACCACAAATCGATTTGAACGGTTGAAATTGGATTGGGATTCTAAACCATCACCTAATTACTCACTTAACAACCCAAATGAGTCGTATTGCAGTTTTTTTAACAAATTCACCAATGCGTTCAATTCAATATTCATACCCAAATCAATTGTGGTCTCAGAAAAACTTAACTTTAGTGAGTGGGCAACAGTAGGTATACATAAGAGTAGACAAAAGTTGTATGAGCTGTATAGTGAAAAACAATACAATTTTAGCCAGGAATTCAAAGAAAAAGTAAAAAATTACTCAAAAATGTTTAGAAAAGTTTGTCAAATAGCAAAATCAAATTATATTAGCTCGAAAATAAGAAATAGTGAAAATGTAATAAAATCAACATGGAAAATAATAAATAGTGAGACTGGAAAGGTCAGTACCTACGTTAATGATTACAATTTAAAGATTAATGATTGCTCAATCAAAAATGATGTTGAAGTAGCCCAAGCATTTGAAAACTTTTTTACTGACATTCCAATCTGTACTACAAAGTGTCTGAACTCTTCTCAACTAATAACTGAATCATTACTTAAAGAAAATGTACCTAAATGCGATAGAAAATTTAATTTCAAACATGTCGATGAAAAAGATATTAAAAAAGTCTTTAAACTTTTAAATATAAAGAAAACTGCAGATCTCTGGGGCATTTCCGTTAGAATTATTAAACCTTTAATTGATACAATTGCACCAGATTTAGCTTTTATATTTAATGAATCTATTGATTGTGGCGTATTTCCTGATCTCATGAAACATAGCAAAATAATACCATTGTTTAAATCGGGTAGTAGGTCAGACCCCACTAACTTTAGACCGATATCAGTACTGCCTACATTCAGCAAAGTTTTTGAAAAACTTATTTTACACCAGTTGCTTAGGCATTTCAATGGCAATGACCTGCTACATTGTAAGCAATTTGGGTTTACTCGTGGCAGGTCAACTACTGATGCCGGTGTAGAGTTGGTATCGCATATTTTTGATGCTTGGGAGAAGTCGCAAGATGCTTTAGGCGTTTTTTGCGACTTGTCAAAGGCATTCGATTGTGTACATCATAAAACATTAATCAGGAAACTACATCACTATGGAATAAGGGACAGCTCTTTGGATCTTCTTACATCTTACTTGAGTGATAGGATACAAAGAGTTGACATTAATGGGAAAAGGTCTTCGGGATCTGTAGTTACAATGGGTGTACCGCAAGGCTCTATCCTCGGTCCTTTCCTATTTTTGGTTTATATTAACGACCTGCCTCATCTTGTAAAGAATGATCACGAGATTGTATTGTTTGCTGATGATACTTCATTAATTTTTAAAATGAAACGACAAAGCACAAATTTCGACGATGTGAATAATGCAATCTCAAAAGTAGTCCATTGGTTTAATGTCAATAATCTTTTGCTTAATGAAACCAAAACAAAATGTATAAGATTTACTCTACCTAATGTAAAACAAGTTAAGGCTGATGTAAACGTAAAAGGAGAAACATTAGAAATTATAGACAATACCGTATTCTTGGGAATAACCTTAGATAGTAAACTTCAATGGGGCCCACACATAGATAAGCTATCGAAGAGACTTAGTTCTGCAGCATATGCAGTCAAAAAAATCCGTCATCTTACAGACGT
The DNA here is from genome assembly GCA_950106695.1 of Biston stratarius. Taxonomy (NCBI): domain Eukaryota; kingdom Metazoa; phylum Arthropoda; class Insecta; order Lepidoptera; family Geometridae; genus Biston; species Biston stratarius. The sequence continues at coordinate 12,201,475 of OX467116.1, forward strand.
TGATACTTCTAGACTAGTCTATTTCAGCTACTTCCATAGTATTATGTCTTATGGCATACTGCTGTGGGGGAACGCTGCAGATATAAACACCGTATTTGTGTTGCAGAAGAGGGCTGTTCGTGCAATCTATAATATGGGTCCCAGAGAATCCCTACGTGATAAATTCAAAAAAATTAACATAATGACAGTACCATGTCAATACATTTATGAAAACTTGTTGTACACTCATAAAAATATCAATCGTTTCCCTAAAAATAGCGACATACATAATTTAAATACTAGAAATAAGAATAAACTTGCTGTGCCCAAAACTAGGCTAAACAAGATAAATGTATCCTTTAAAGGGCAATGTATACGCTTCTACAACAAAACTCCTAGTGAGTTGCAAAAATTATCAATAAATAAATTCAAACAAATTGTCAAAAATATCCTATGTAAAAAGGCTTACTACAAAATATCAGATTATCTAGACGATAAAAAAGCTTGGGACGAGTTTTGCTCCAACTCGAAAACTAACAATCTAACAAGGTAAAGGTTTCTTGTTCGCTTCTTTACTTTACCTTAAAAAGATTGAAGTGAACGAAAGATCAAAGTGATCACTTTATTTCCTAGTTTTAAGTATGTTTATAATTTGTGACGTGTGACGTGTCCAAGAGTCCTGTAAGGTCTAAAGGAAATAAAGCACTTTGAGTTTTGAGTTTTGAGTTTTGAGTGATTGATGGAAAAATATGAAAACTAAATACTATCAACTCGCAAAAAAAAGAACATTTTGCACTGTGTTTTGGTGGGTGGCGTGCCCAAAATATTGTGTCACGTACCACCAATGGCACGCGTGCCATTGGTTCGCCATATTTGTCCTAAAATGACCGACTAATTGTGAGTGCAACATTTTGCAAGAAACAGGTATGAACAATACAAGTTGATGATGATTATGCAAGCAGCTCTATAAATACCTGAGAACATTATTTTTTTAAACTCCTCGCTAATTATTCTAAAACAAAACTCAAAGAAGTACAGCGAGCACTCTTTGCATAGACATTGTATTCGTACTTCACAAACAGACGCCCATATTTTACCCCGGCAACTCTTACCCAGGCAACTATTGTTTCGTTGGCTTTTAATTAAGAACCCTCTGATGAAGCATCCTAGCCACAGTTTGTACAGAATGAAAAAAACTGCATTTTTAAATAGCTTGTTTTAGTTGCACTGTTCGTTGTTCCTTGACTTCTAAAATGGTAGGGTATTTTACAATATAGTTAATATCTTAATATAATGTACTTAATTAGGCACAATATCAAAAAAAAGAATCACAATAAATTCCAAAAAAAAACTAAATTATATGTCTAGTAATAAAAATGTTAAATATATTTAATTTTTTTAACAATAAATTCCAAAATAAAATGTATATACATACATATATATTTACCAATAAAGATTACAAATATGCTAAATTAATCACAATATAAAAAAATTACAATTACAATAAATTCCAAAAACGTAAATAATTATATGTCTAGTAATAAAAATGTTAAATAATTAAAATGTCAAATATTATTGGAAGGTATACAGAAATATCAAATCATCTTAATCTAAACTGAAACCAATCCCAACATTATTGCCTGTATTCTATAAAATATTGAACTTTACGACCTTAAGGCAATAATTATTATCTAAGTAGTTACCAAACTGTAACTTCTAAATCAAATCACCTTTGCCTAAAGGTCGCTGAAGTTGAAGTAAATTTCAATCGGATTCCAATAGTTTTGTTGCAAACCCCATTTTAGATAACAAAGGCACCCTAATTCAGAGTTATCTCGTAACTTCTGACTGGATGGAGTAAAATCGTTGCCCATTTGAAAAGAGAAGGCAGTACCTTACCTTTGCACAAAACGAGAAATCGAGAAGACATAGGTAATATTGTCCACTTAACTGCCCTGTTGGCTCATTGGTAGTATGTCCTTAAGAGCTGCAGGGCGTGGGTTCGATTCCCGCCCAGGACAAACATTTTATGGTACTAAACAAATATTTGTTCTGTGTCTAGGTGTTCTGTGTCTAAGTGTTCTGTAAATATCATAAGTATGTATTTACAAAAAAAAAAAGTATTTGTTTATTCTATCAGTTATCTGACTTCCATCACACAAGCTCTGCTTAGTTTGGGGTCCGACGTTGCTGTGTGTAATGTCCTACGATATTTATATTTATTTTATTTTTTATTTACTTGCAACGACAGCGTGACATCTCGAAAACATAAAACGGCTTTTAAACTTTTAAATGAACATAACTCTTATATTGTGGTCAAGTTAGCTTGATTACGTATGAAGTGATTAGAGTATAACTAATATTGAAATGAAATATTAAAAATAAAACACAAATTTAAACGTTAATTAACTTCATTATAAAGTTTGAAAAAAAAAAGGAAAACTTATCTCATTGTTCCAAAATAAAGTAAGTTTATATGGTGGTAAGTTTAGTTTTCACGTTGAAGATGATGTGTGTTTTATAGCGATGATAGCTCAGTTCCATTCCAGGCTAGGTGTGCTTTACCATCTTCGACCACACCGTCACTTAACATGAAGTGAGTTGTGGTCAAACACCAAAACTGTCAGATATAAAAATAAATAAAAAATTGGAAATTGACATTAATACGTCATGAGGATACTCATGATGTTACGTTTTTTTCATGTAAAACCAAGATCACTCCACACCTCGAAGCTTCGGTGGCAACTGAACTGTCACTGTCGCAGTCAGCCCTACATCGTGATAGTTTGTCTTTTCTCTGTTGTTTATTGAACAAAAAATATCCCGAAAGAACAAGAAATATGTATATATCAAAGAATAGAAAGGTTTTTCGAAAGGTACTGCGAAATTACAGGGCTGTTGAAACTAACCATCGAATGTCTCAAAGGTAATAAACGCCAAATCAGGGATTCCCTGGACTTTGTTTTGCTTCTCAAAGTTCTTTGTATCACTGCAATGGTCATGGACAAGCGTTATCACTTACTATCAGGATAAACATCTCATTAAAAAAAAAAAAAAGATTACAGTTGACATTGAAACAACGTGTCAAATTTCAACTCCGTAGGATAAGAACAAGTGATAAAATTGCAAAATTTGACCTACACAAACAAACATTGCAAGTTAAATAAAACCTTGTAAGAAGCACTAATAAATTAATTAAAAGTTTAAATACTGATTGCGTTTCCATATAAAACTGCTGTGAGCAATCAAGCTGGCCAGTGCCAAAAACAATTCCGGAGCGATACAAGCAATTGCCCGGAATAAGGCCTGCTAGTTAAGTCTTTGGTTAAAGTTAAACATGCAACGGGCTTACTAGTATTATTTTGGTTCCCAGCAGATACTCTATTTGGCTTGCTTTAGTTTTATTTACTTGGCTGTCGAAAGCTCAAAATGAAAAATCTTTGGTTATTCTGTAAAATACGGTTCAAACATATACGAAAAATTGTTCTGAAATATGTGTATTTGACTGCCCTGTTAGGTCATTTCTACTTCGAGTGGTAAAGAGCGTGGGTTCGATTCCTGTTCAGGACTAAGGTTTGTGTAACGGAGATGTTTTGTTGTGTGGTTGGGTGTTATGTATGTATCATAAGCACCCATGTATTTACAAAAAAAAAATAAGCTACTTAGTCCCATAGTACAAGCTTAGCTTATAGTTTGAGTCTAGATGGCGCTGTATGAATATACATTGCAATAGTACCATCCAATCCCTCCGTCCAATGTTATTAATTACTATACCAGAAAAAACGGTCTACCACAAAAAAATACTACAATCTCTACGCAAGTGCAAGCCAATTTTACCCACTTTCATCGTTATCGGACGAACGGTACGGCAGCGCATAAAATACGAACAAATATTTTTTTAAATATATATTATAATTACACATATAGTACCTGGACGACCGAGCTTTGCTCGGCTGAAAACACGGATAAAACGTCATTTTCTAAAAATTATACGTAGCTAGATCGATTTATCGCCCCCGAACCCCTGCATTATAAATTTCATAAAAATCGTTGGAGACATTTCCGGTTTTATTTTTAGAAAACGTCGTGTTATCCCAGTTTTCAGGCAATGAAAAACCGAGCTAAGCTCGATCATCCAGGTACTGTACAAATATACAAGAATTGCTCGTTTAGAGGTATCAGATTAGATATATGTACGTAATAAAGTGGAAGAAGATATGAAGAACATTCTTTTGTTTGTTCGACAACCTCTAAACTTCAAATGGATTGTTTGTAATTCGTGTAGGGATTATAAAGCAATATGAGGTTGGTACCTCAGCAGGAGGTTGTCTAGGTAGGTACCACCGCAGTACCAGATATTCTGCCACCAAGCAGTGGTGTGTAAACATCACTGTGTTCCGGTTTGAAGGGTACTGCAGCTAGCGAAATTACAGGGTTGATCCTTATCATCGAATGTCTCAAAATAATGAGCGCCAAAGCAGCGACGTCCTGTACTTTGTTTTACTACTCAAAGTTCGGTATCGCTGCAATGCTTATGGATACACGTTATCTTTTCCATCAGGAGAGCGTCCCACTCGTCCCATTACTAACACATAAAAAAGAAACTAAATTGATGTACCACTGAGTATAGAAAAAAATGCAGAGACCTTCCTATTTCCCATCACCCATCACAATGTGTCCAAATTACTAGACGTTACACGCCTTACGTAGGTTATAGAATCCCGCGAGACGTAAATAGAGGAAAAGGGTCTGGGTTCGGACAAGCAAATGAATCGTGAAATAATCTGAATAGAAAATCTGCGAGTATTGAATCCTGCGAGTTGACGGGTGACCTTCATTTGGAAGGTTTTGACGCCCATAGTTGGGGAGACTAGCGAGGGTTTGCCAACTTCCATTTGGCTTTGTCGAGCTAGAATGGAATCGTTGAGGTTTTTTTCGGTGACCCAAGAATAACAGTATGGGACATATCTGCTCACCTTAGTAAAGCATAATATCTGTTTGACACTAGTAAATTACCAAATTACCGTGATTTTTGACTTTATAAACTACGGTGTGTTCCAATGGCGTTGCTTGAGAGTTAGTTCTATTCCAGGCTAGATGCTTTAGCATCTACGGCCACACAGTCACTTAACATCAGGTTAACTGTACTTATGTACTGTACGTTATGTGTATAAACAGTTTTTTTTTTTTCATTATTTGAATTATTTTTATTTAAAAGTTTGTCCTCTGCTACATATTATTGGCTGCGCCACATACCTACTCGTACATACAACTCTATACATAAATCTCACTCACCTATTCATTTTATTCATATTATTATATTTTATATAATACCTATTTATTTTATTCCATTTTATTATATATTTTATATTCTTAATTATTTTTATTTACCCTCTTATTAACATTCTTTCCTACCCTCACTTTCCTCACAATACCTGCCACACAAGCCAGTCGTGAATTGGCGGTTAACACGTACGCAATACGTTTCCCTTACCTCGTCATCGATATATCAAACAAAACTCTAAATTCTAACCGCGAGTGTGATACAACCATAGAACATTGCGTAAATTGTGTGGTGAGCAATATTTAGTGTGAAACTAAAAACGCACTACTTCTTAACCGGGACGTTCCGACTAGCACCGGCTATCGAAGAAAACTACAACAGGTATTTCCCGGCCTCTCCAATTATAATATCAGCTATAAAAAAAACATGAGTCAAAAACTTCAAAATAAAACGCACTCGTTTTACTTATATATTTTTTTTTAATTTAATAATTTAACAAAGTTACGGTGCTGATTTAATGATTTGTATCATAATTATCTTATAAAATTTAACACAAACAACAAATTTTTCAGACATTTTAGAAGTCGGTGAGTGACTCAGTGCTCCGAATTTTGCCAACCAAAACTTTATTTTGTCTTTGATACACGTCGTCCTTTTTATATCTGTCGACTATAGTTTCAGCCACATCCGGTGGCCTTCACCATGGAGGCAAAGCTGAGTGCAACGCGCGCGCGGACTCGTCTTGCTTACTACCTTTATAAAAACAAAACCTAATCTAATAGTCCAAATATTTGCATTAACTCGTCGTGTGCATTGCTCATGACGGAAATACTAAATTACTTTAAAAAAAAATCTAGTTGCTCATACTGTTAAGAGTTATATTGGCATGCAACCAGTTTACGTGATCGTATTTTAGTCCCACAAAAAAATTGCGAATTCGAAAATTCCTGTTTTTTTTGTTGTTACTAGTTTGAATGGGAGCAAAAAGAGTTCTCGGTTGATGACGTCGATAGAAGCGTTTTCTGTTAGTGAAGTGACAGTGGGCGGGAACTATCTATCGTAGACCCGATAATTGTCAGGGTAGACGTGTTCTAGATTTGACGACATGAATCGCCAACGTAGCGTAGAACGCGCCAGGGCAGTAGCTCGAAGCACAATGCCAAAGATCGGTCTACGTATATATTTTAACTATAATTCTTTATGTAGGTATGTAAGTAGATATATGTACATTTCTTTTTACGAAAAAATTTAATTCACATTCCACCATGCATTATTTTGTTAGAGTTCCGTACCTCAAAAGGAAAAAGTTGAACCCATAAAGGATTACAGTGTTGTCCGTCTGTCTGTCTGTCAAAACCCTTTTTCTCAGGAACACGTGGAGGTGTCAAGCTGAAATTCATGTCAAATACTCAAGTCTACTGTACCTTGGAGCTGTGAAAAAATCAAACTTCTAAGCCAACGCAATCAAAAGGGAGAAAAACCGTTTATGCTGCAAATTTTCAAAACTCGCAAGGGAATCAAAATGTACAGCGTACTTCCCGTAAACTCAGAATCTTGAAATTTGGTGCGAAGCAACGTCTTATGGCACAGATAAAGAAAAAATTGCGAGCAGCATAAATTACCATTAAAAAAAATACCATAACTTTTACTAATAGTTATACCTACAGGTTTAAATTATGTACCTGAACCTCCCTTATGAATCTCACTATATCACTCTATCTATAGGTAAAACTCGCATGATAATCTGTTCAGCGGTTTTTAAGTTTATCGCGAACAAATAGACGTGGCGGACGACTTTGTTTAATAATATGTAGTGTTTCGTGACACCAAACATGTAAATTTTGTGTTTAACCTTGTAATATTTGGCAGTAAATTTATTTCATAACATAATTTAATTGTCAAATGAAGCCAAGCCTCGTAAAGCTGTTCTAAAGAATGTCTTCATATAACATTATTAAGGCCAGTAATTTTCTCTTATCACAAGAACACAATATCTCTGTACTTGTAGGCATCGTGCCTTCCTCATTGTTATACAGGATAAGTTTGTACAAGTACATCAAAATCTAAGGCTACGTGTTCACTATACAAGTTTACTTTGGCATTAGATACATGTTTTTGGAAAAAAATATAAATGAGCTTATGTTACAAAAAAAAACTCGGTTAGGTAAGTAACGTTTTTTTATTTTTCTTGAAACTTGAGAAACGGCACAATGCACAAACTTGCTGTGGTCGAAAAAAGAAAAAAAAGTAATAGTGTTGGCATTATGACATTATTTTTTTTTAGATTTGTGTCTATCGAGTTTTTGGCGGCAACGCGAAAAATTCACGTGCTTGGTGAATTGATTAAAAATAGTGTTTTTATTTTTCAAGTAGTGATGTACGTAAAAAAATTAAACACTTGACACTGGCAAATGCACAAACTGCGACGCCAAAAATGAAGAAGAAAACTGTTTTTGGCAGGAATACGGAAAATTTATGTCACTGCATTATATTATTTTCCAAAACTTGTTTATTTTAGTGTTTATGTGTAATGCCACGCTTTAGTATGGAAAAGTGGTGAAACATCATTTATCGTGTTACTTCCAAAACTATTAGTACTAGACGACATATCACGCGTGTGCTAGTGAGATTTTGGTCTTATGTTGTATATAAAGCCTTATTTACTTTGAAAGCAATCCATTTTACAAAAAGAAAATATAAATAATTATGTTAATTATGTTCTATATTATTATTAAAAATTATTAAAACATAATTGGCACAATGCACGAACGTGCTTTATCGAAGAAAGGATAGATTTTAACCGTTTGATAAAAGAAATTTCGTCTTGTATGTCTTTAGACCGAGTTGGGCAGGAACTATAGGTACTTGTACATGACAAGGTTGGTCTTAGCTTCAATGAGCTTATAAGCCTGTATTAGGATCTTGAGTGTAGCTGTCGGCCAGTAACTTTACTAAAGAAACCGAGATATTTTTTACGAACTTTCTGAAATAGCCTGGTGAATATATAGCTTTAAATACAACAATACACCAAAATCTCACTCGCACACGCGTAATATGTCGTCAAGTACCTATTACAAGAAACTGGAGATGAGTATTTCCCCACAACCATTTATAAGGGTGCGAGGAAGATAGATAGCTTTTGTTGGGGAATAAGAAGAGGAAAGATAATGAACCATTCTCGTATAGATCATGGAGCGTACATGGAATGGTTGTGACGGGAAACGAAATTTCTTGTATAGGGTTTGGACCTACTAGGTAGTTCTATTGGAAATTATTTTTAGAACTTCTCGATGCTATTAAATTTATCGTTAGTTTCTGACTAGATGTTTGGAAGTCACTAGAAAGAAATATCACGAGCCCTTCTGCGTCTTTTCGATGGATAAATTTCAGTCCAGTCTACTCCTAAATATCGTATACTTATTGGTCTAAAATTAACATTAAAATTTTGTAGGTATTGATATAAATCATAACAAATAATGATTTTGATAACTGAACTTCTTTAAAAGTGCTTATAGAGTCCCCTGTTAACTCATTTAGTAGTAGGTATTTCTGCTTCAAAAGCTGACGGGTGTAGATTCGATTTCTATCCATGACAAACATTTGAGTGGTTAACATGAACGTTTATATAACATGATGTTTTATCTAATCTAATATCTTTAAGCGAGCAATTTTTATTTTTATATAATCTGAATCTCGGAAACGGCTCCAACGATTTTCATGAAATTTGGTATGCAGGGGGTTTCGGAGGCGATAAATCGACCTAGCTAGGTTTCATTTTTAGAAAACGAAAAAAAAAAACCATCTTGGTACGAAGTATTTATAGTGGCAGTGTAAATTAACATTTCCGAAATCTAAAATCAAACGCAGAACTTCTGCGATGTGTGCAGTGTGTATCGGTGAGCTTCCACCTCGGTCCTCGTGTAAAAAAAAAACGATTTAATAGAATGTGTACTCTGATGTTTTAAAACCACAAAATTAAACAAAATGATAACTTTAATTTGTTATTTTCATCAACATGAATATTTATTTACAAGACCCATCCGAAACATAATAACCTACGTTACTTTCCGATCCTTAATCTATATTCATGCTAAAACTAGATAGATCGGTTTCTGCTTTGAAAGAAGAACAAAAAAAAATTACGAATATTTTAACGAAATTTCAGGAGAGCCCGGCAGGTTTTAACCTCGCTTAAAAAAGTTGAGGGATAAGAAAAATTCTTGGACACAAACGTGAACTCGAAGAATAGTCACTTGACGATAGGTCAAAGGCCGTCAACCATTTTGTCCTCTGCAACTTCAGTGTTGACCAAAATAACATTTTTTATGGATTCGTTAGAAAAATTGAAGACAGAAAAAGTATCATAATAGTATAGTTTTATGTCTGTAATACTTAAACTACTTACGTCTCAACGTGATATATTTTTGATTTTCAAGAATTTGCTCATGGTTTTTTATATCTGTTGGTTGTGGTTAGTTGGTGATACACCTCCTTAGCAGAAAGCCGTCTACATAGGTACCATAACAGTATCAGACATTCTACTGGCAAGCAGTAGTGTGTAAACATCACTGTGTTCCGGTTTGAAGGGTACTGCAGCTAGCGAAGTTACTGGGCTGTTGAAACATAACACATTTTGTACATCGAAAGTCTCAAAGTAATGAGCGCCAAAGCAGTGATGCCATGGACTTTGTTTTCCTACTCAATGTTCTGTGTATCGATGCAATGTTCATGAACAGGCGTTATATTTTACCATCAGGAGAGCGTCCTGTTCGTCTCGTTACTTTTACATAAAATATATGTATATATCCTAACTAATATTATAAACGTGAATGTGAGTTTGTTTGTTTGTTACGCCTTCACGCGAAGCAATACTAGCTGCTTCTCGTGGTTTTACCCACATGGTGATTGAGGATGATGATGAAAAGTATCCTGTCTTATTCCAGGGTCTAAAGTACCTACAAGCATTATTTCACCCAAATCCATTGAGTAGTTTTTTTTTAAATTTATTTATTAGTTTATTGTGTGAAGGCGTAACAAACTAACAAACTCACATTCGCATTTATAATATTAGATATATCTGGAGGGGCATTTAAGTTATTAAAGTTTGTTTTTAAGGCGGTCCTTTTTATCGTTGATAAAAAAGCATCTGCTTAGTAATAGGGAAAAGTAATTTTAAAAACTTTTGTTTTTTAACGACACGGACATTATCTTAAATTGGGGATTCAAGTACGTATTCATTCAGTGGCCAAGCTAAGAGCTTTTAATGCTTGGATAACCGCCGCCGGGAGTTTAATGTGTTTATCTGCCAATACGGGCGGGATTAGCAAACTAGGATAGGTAATTAATTGTTCCAATTTGAGGAGAGTACCTATTTTAACACGGTTTTATTAGCTTGACCTAAATATATATATAAGTAATAGAATCATTCACAACTTCAAGACGTTCAATTTAATTAAAAATTTGAACACTCGTTAAGGATCGATGACGATGCAATTAGTTCAGTTTGCCATTGAAGCGTGATTTATATTTTTTTATTTTGGAGGTCATTATTAAAAATGATATTTTCTCTTCTCACGAAATTAGCTTGTTTTTATTATGAATGCTCTGATAGCTCATTTGATAGTGTATCTGTTTCAAGAGCTGCAGGGCGTGGGTTCAATTTCCACCCAGGACTAAAATTTATGTGACGAGGAAAAATGTTTCTTCTGTGACTGTGTTAAAAGTGTGTGTTTACAAAAGTATTATATTAGTTATCTGGTTTCCTTAGTACAAGCTTTGCTTAGTTTGAGACTAGATGGCATTATGTGAAAATTCGTAGGGTATTTCTTATTTTAGTTTTGATTATAGGATTTATTCAAGTTTAGTATTCTATAGTATTAGTCAAATCAAAATCCGATCAGACGATCTTTATCAAGGTGAGAAAATAAAGTACGACGTCTCCTAACCGCGGTCGAAGTCTACCACCAGTAAGTTGTCATCTGGTTGGCACACCTCTGAGATCACATTCAGGGTATTGGTATGAGGGTGAGGGCTTCGACAAATGAAGATGACTCAGTCACCATTCGCTTCCTAGGTCGAAAATTAGATCAGCTCAATTTTTAGGGTTCCATGCCTCAAAAGGAAAAAACGGAACCCTTATAGGATCACTTTGTTGTCCGTCTGAATCATCGTATCGTAATCGTTGAGCGCATGGAGGTATCAAGCTGAAATTCATATCAAATACCCAGGTCTACTGTCCCTTAGAGCTGTGACAAAATCAAACTTCTAAGCCAACGCATTCAAAAGATACAGCCGTTTATGCTGCAAATTTTTACACTCATAAGGAATCAAAACCTACAGGGTACTTCCCGTGAACTCAGAATCTTGAAATTTGGTACGAAGCAACGTCTTATAGCACAGATAAAGGAAAAATTAAGAAAAGTATAAATTACCATTAAAAAAAACGTAACTTTTACTTATATGCCTACAGGTTTGTACGGAACCTTCGGTGCGCGAGTCCGACTCGCATTTGGCCTTTTTTTTTTTGAGTTTTTTAATTCAACCATAACTTTTAAATGCCTCATCCATTCCAGGCTAGTGCTTTATGATCTTCGACCACACCATCATTTAACATCAGGAGAGCTGTAGTCAAACACCTAGCTCATCAACCAAAAAAAAAAAATGCCTGATGAGATTTGGATGTATGGGCTATCGTTATAATCCTTATATCATCGCGAGAGACACAAATTAAACACATTTTAAAAAAAAAATTGCCCTATAAGGACACTCGTGTTTTTTTTTTCTTAATTAATCTTGTTGCTTCTCTTAATGCAGCACTGTGTTCTGCAAATAAGTTAAGTATACAAGTAACACAAAGACACACTCACATTGGATATTGAGAGCGCCTCAACTTTGTGAATTCCCCCATAATCATTTTTACCGATAAGTCCAGTGAACTAAGAGTAATGTATGGTAGATTCTACGTGAACGCATGACACGTTCCCCTGGCATATTTATCAGTCAAACCTACATCAAAGAAGGTTTTCTCGGCAGCTTTCCTGATAGTTTTTGTAGCGATGATAGCTCAGCGGTTAGCGCGGTCGGTTCACATGCCGAAGGGCGTGGGTTCAAACTCCACCAATGAGCTTGAACTGCTGGTGGTAGTAGGGTACTTTCTAGTACTCGGCTGGCTAGCTACCTCCCTCATAAATGTGCTGTCAAGCATCTAACGGTGTGTTCCGACAGCCTCACTTGAGAACCAGTTCTATTCCAGACTGGATGTACTTTACCATCTTCGACCACACCGCACTTAACATCAGGTGAGCTGTGGTCAAATACATAGCCTATCGACCATTTTAAAAAAAGTTAACAGGAATGAAATCAATTTTGTGTCATCTTTGATTGATCTTAGATTTTTGTTATGCATTCGGTTTTGTTTTTCAGTTTCAATATTTCAAGTACGATTTTCAACTACCTAATTATATTATAAGAACACAATAATACTTTGTTATTGCATTCTATTCCAAAGTTTAGGTCCAATGCCTTCCAGCAAAGATGTGAGCTCGTTCAACCTGTCATATCCACAAATGCCCGTAGCATGCACTATCTGATTTATATAACGCCTACAGAAATGTATCTCGAATATAGAAATAGAATAAGCTATGCTATCGGATCTTGTTAACCAGACAAAGGAGGAGCTAACTTAGGCAGTTATTTTAGGATACATGTTTTAGCGTGATAGTTTGAAACTGTTGCTTATCCAGACCAGTTCGTCTACAATTAAACAAAGCTAGTTGAACGCGTCTCAATATTTTTATTATTATTTTTGTCTTAATACAAATAGGCTTACGTGTGACCGCCAACTTGCCTGATGTTAAGCGATGTGGTCTACCGTACGGTAGAGCAGGCTTACCTAGAAGAAACTTTCATTCACTCGCGACTTGAAGGCACCCAGATTGTACATATCTATCACTACACTCACTCGGGTGGAAAATTCCATTGTTTACCGGTTCGTACAATGAATATATGAATAATACGAGTAGCTCGGTCATCCAGGTAATCTTCTTAATAAATCTTCTATACGTGTGTCTGTGTACTCTTCTTAAGCGGCTGGACCAATTTGAATGAAATTTTGTATGTATATTTCAATGGGTTCTTGAATGGTTTGAAAACACAATTGGACCCGGTAGGTGGCGCTGCTTTTGGTATATCTGTTGGATTGTTAGGCGATACGAAGTTCGCCGGATCAGCTGGTATATATATTTTTATGTTTTATCTACCATTGTTGTTTGGTTTGAATCTTTTGTAGATGACGATAGGATGTGCGTTGCCTTTTAAAGTATCATTTCAAATTTGAATGAAAGCTATACTCAACCTCATCGTACTAAGGGTCATAAAGACAGTGGCTATGGAATGGTAGTAACTCAGATGTATCAGGTTTCACCGCATGCAACCCGCCTGCTATTGTGAGCGGACAATGATGTGAGTTACGATGCAAGGATCAGATCTCGACCTCCGACAATAGAGTAAACTGATAACTAGACTCAACAGCATTGCTACAGTACACTGGAACCCTGTGGTTTGTTTTATGAACTGCGTTAAATAATTTTATCACAGTCTAACGACCCACCTCGGCTTTAGTAAGAATGGGTATAGTATATCTTAAAAGATATATGCCACCGCGTCCTTTTTTGTAGATCTATAAAAGGGAAATATCCCACCATGCATTGTTTTGTTATATCTCAAAGGGATTGGCAGCGTTTTCGATAAAAGCTTCCAGGTGGCTTGACTTTTTCCGACACTTCCAACAATTATCATCATCTTTCAACAAATTTACACAAAACCTTGATAAATTATATACCTTAACTTTCGTCATGAATCACTCTATATATTGATGAAACTCGCATGATAATCTGTTCAGTAGTTTTTAAGTTTATCGAGACAGACGCGGCGGAAGACTTTGTTTTATAATATGTAGTGATAATGATATATAGATAGATAGATAGATTCTTTATTGTCATAAAAATAAATCTATTATTATCGCGTGTATAATAAATGATTTCGTTCATGTACTCGTCCGGTTTTACAAAATTTTTGGCGTAGAAATGCAGTGTAAAACAAGTCGATAAGTTGATAAATATATTTTAATTAATAAACTAACTATATTCTTTAACGTTACCCTGTTAGCTCATTTGGTAGAATATTTGCTTCAAGAGCCGTAGGGCGTGGGTTCGATACCCACCAGGACAAATATTTATGTGACAATTCATGTTTGTTTTGTTTTTGGGTGTTATGTATTTGTATTATAAGTATATATTTACAAAAAGTATACAAGTAATATATCGGTTATCTGGTTCTCAGAGTATAGGCTTTGCTTAGTTTGGGGCTAGATGGCGCTGTGTTAAAAGTCCAACAATATTTATATATTTTTTTAAAGCGGGTGTTATCCATATTGGAAAATATGTCTTTTATTAATATTCATAAGATATACTCGTAGGTATGTATTTTTTGCTTCTTAATAAAGTTTTTGTCAATTAGTGTTCAAAATATACTTCCGCAAAGTAATGCCTGATTCAATTTTTAAAAATTGACTACATTCCATAATTTCAATTTATAAACAACTAAAATTTCGAGTTTCGTATTGAGTAGGTAACCTATATAATAAGGTAACCGCGAACCGAGAAAAATAAGCGTCTGGCGCCCACCAGCTCGTTAGGTCGACGACATCATAAAGATCGCGGGTCAAACCTGGATGCTATCCTTGCATTTGACCGGGATGAGTTGTATACAAGAAGAGAGACTTATGTTAAGCAGTGGGCAATTACGGGCTGAAAATGATGATGATGAATGAGGTACCCTAAATATGTATTGAATTCTAAAGCTTTACTATAAATACACATAAATAACACAGAGTTATTGATTAGTCTGTACCTAAAACATAAATCACTGTCTATCGATGGATAGTGGGTATATACCTAATATTCTAAGAGCGAAGTTGTTAATCCGATAGAAGTTTGCCGGTTTCACGGAACCATACCGTAATTTACACCGCAACCTTCCGTAACTATAGGTATTTCGGCATCCACTTAAATAATACTTAGAAAGGGATGAATTTATACTCTAACGGTATTTATTTATCAGTACCTATTTCTACGAAACGGTCAAAATGTTGTAGTTGTTTAAAAAGGTATCGCAATATTTTTTTTAGCGAAATATACTTGCGGTAAAAATATATTTTAATTTGTATCGTATTTATGAAGCGACCGTTGTTTTTGAAACAATTATCTCTAAAATAATACTTAAATACGTTTCTGTGTTTTATAACCGGGCATATTAATTGAATTTGTTGAGTAAACTCACCATAATATATTATTTTATGAGACTGTTATTTTTTTTCGTATGCTATATTTCTAATGCAATTAATTATTTTTTAAGAAACAATATTGGCTCGTAACTTTTACTCCGCCAAATACGACTCTGTAATAAAGCGTTAATTAAATAATGCGTAATAAATTCAATAATTAATTGAGGTATGAATACATTCGCATTATATACTAAGAATATAAATAATACATACTTAAGCAAACCTAGTTAGTGGGTTATTGTTTTACAAATTATTTAATTACTACATATTAATTTGATATAAAAATAAGCTTAATTAAAAAGACACTAATAAACGATTTTTTTTCAAGGTTTTATATCCAGTGTCACTAGTGGTGATAGAAGAATTCTAACAATATCCTACACAGACATCCAAATCTGTTCAGAGTTTTACAAGTTCTGTTGAAGTGAAATAAATAAAGTCACATACACACAAACATTATTATGTAAATAGATTAAAAACCTAGGAAAATGCCTGTAGATAATTTTAGGCACGCTGGCGGCATTGCCACGTTAAATGAAAATAATTATACGTTGGGCCAAATAAAACAGTATATTCCCAATGTTTAATGAAACGCAATACTTTGGTCATATGCTACGTCAACCAGACGCTTAGATATATTATATAAACAAAAGTGCTAAAATTGTATTTCGTAAAATAAAGTCTTTACGTACTATAAATAGAAAACAGTACAAATTCTCCTAGCTTTACTTCCAACACTGTATTTAAGCTTCAAACTTTTCAAACCCATGTTTCACAAGTTCTTAGTTTCTTTGTCTGGCCGCTGTATTATTCAGAACGTGTTTATACCAGCAATTGTTTCCAGTGAAAGCACCTGTTTACTGTGGGATAGAATTACAAACGTAAACTTAATGTTTTATTAAATACTTGGGACCTAGTTTTGGAATCAGTGATGTAACTTACGCCAGGCGAAACAGTTCGAGAAACAGTTTTAACTTTAACAATGGTAACTAATTAAAATAACAATAATAATATAATACTGGTTACCAAATTCCTTAATAATATTGTTTTTAGTAAAAACGCTGCTTACAATATTGGGAAACTTTGTAATCACGCACGCCTAAGTATTCCGTCTTCATCCATGTCTCCATTTTTCAAAGTCGTGCAAATATGTAAGAGTGATCATTGCTCGTCGAGAAAGGGATCACTGATCTCGCAATGCTTCTCCATTTTTCTCGGTCCGTAATATCACAAAAAGATGTCCATTACAGAGGACTTAGAAATCGTCTTAACGGCTTCACAAAGCTGGCTCAATTTCAAACAAACGTATTTACGTAGAAAATATTTTCTTAGCAGTTCATTTATTCCGTAAGTGTATTTTGATATAGCTTGGTAATTATGTGTAAATGACTAAGCAATATGAATAAATATCTAACCCCAAACTAAGCAAAGTTTTTTACTTTGAGTGATAATCAGATAACTAATCTAACTTAGTACATACTTCTTTTTGTATATTTTATAAGTTCATACTTATAGAACACCCGGCCACAAAACAAACATTAGCGCCAAGCTTTTACTAGAAGAATCAGATAACTGATCTAACTTACATACTTTTTTTTTTAATAAATGTAAGTTCATACTTAGATAAAACACCCAGCCATAGAACAATATAATTAGCCCAAAACTAAACATAGCTATACACCCAACTATACAATCACTATCCCCAGACTAAACACAGCTATACACCCAACTACAGAACAATCGTTAACCCGACACTAATCAAAGCTATACACCGAACTACAGAACAATCATTAACCCCAAAGCCAAACTATGCAAAGCTATACACCCAACCACAGAACAATTTATGTTTCTCATATACCTACATATAAATGTTTGTACTGGGTGGGAATGAAATCCATGCTCATAAAGCAAACCTAATAGTATCTAAATTACCACGTCCTGTATATGCAGCATGAGGTGGTGAAAAATATAATTATATTAAACGAACA
Organism: Biston stratarius; assembly: GCA_950106695.1. Lineage (NCBI taxonomy): Eukaryota > Metazoa > Arthropoda > Insecta > Lepidoptera > Geometridae > Biston > Biston stratarius. Next base: position 12,219,068 of record OX467116.1, read on the forward strand.
TAATCATGCACTGTATCTTACACTACCTGTTTTAGAAGCTCTTACACCCTGTTAGTTCGTAGTTCCAAACAATGGTTGACGACAGAGGGATTAAGTAATATAGGAGACGGATAAGTGACGTCATAATAGCCTCCAAAGACCTCGTGCTACCTACCTCGACTTAAGACGTGAATTAATTATTCGAGACTGAGGTTAGCGCCGAAAACTTTGGAGATATTTCAGCCTGACAATTAAAAGTTACTCTAGATTTATTGCAAACATTCTCTTTGAGGTGGAAATTATAATTTTTGAAGTAATATGCGAAAAATTTGTGCTTTTAAAATCCATGTAATTTAAACTTAAAAAAAACTAAACTTGTGTCTGATACCTTTTTGAAGTCTTATTTTTATCTAAACGAATGCTTAGATTATGTTACTTTTTTGGTTAATTAACTATTATTACTCATTTGGTATTACTGGATTATTAATTAAGTCTACCTTTTCAGTGATGAGAAATTTGTTTCTTACCTAGATAGCGATTACACAAAACACGGTTGTAAATCTCCGACCAAAATTAAGTGATTTTATTTTTGGTAGAAATTCATAGATACGTTTTATCAAATTTTCATCAATCCACACTACAGCCATTTATCAACAAAAAGTATACTTAAATCAATTTTTTCTACAAAACGATACTATATAAAGAATTAGGAAAAGCTACGTAACTCTATTTTCGTAGAGACGGCGCCTGAAGCGCGCTCACTTGGAGTATCTGTCAAAACCAAAGTGTTACAAACAATTCGATAGTTCAAAAGTTAAATTATAATATTGATAATATCAAAACTCAATGTATTTATTTGATACAATTCAGAGGTTAGAAGAAGAAAAAGCTGTAATAATTCAGTAAAGGTATATTAATTAATGTAATTTTTGTGGTAAACAGGCTAGAATATATTTTATCACGGCTTACCTGATGTCCAGTGACGGTGTGGTCGAAAATGGTAAACACATTTAGCCTGAAATTGAACTGGCTCTCAAGTGAAGCTACTGGAACACACCGTTAGATGCTTAGCCGCAGATTTTCAACTTCAGCTAGCCAGCTAGAACGTACCCTACCACCGTGCAAGTTGATGACTAAATTTATCCAGTTATTAACATTGATACATATAATGAACATTTTGCTACATTATTTAAAGCTCACTCAGCTTTTACTTGGTGGTAGATTTCCTTAGCAGGAAGTCATCTAGGTAAGTACCAACTCAGTACCAAATATTCTGCCGCCAAGTAGTAGTGTGAAAACATTACTGTGTTCCGGTTTGAAGGGTACTGCAGCTAACGAAATTACTGGGCTGTTGAGACTTACCATCGAAAGTCTCAAAGTAATGAGCGCCAAAGCAGCAATGCCTTAGATTTCGTTTTACCCAAAGTTCTGTGTATTGCTGCAATGGTCATAGACAGGCGTTATCTCTTACCATCAGGAGAGCGTCTTGTAAGTTTGATCACAGTTACATTAAAAAAAAAAAATTAAGCTCAGTCTTTTCTATCCCGTATTTATGTCTATGTTCAGGCCTCGACGACGAAAAAACTTCGGCAACTGTTACTTTTTCCCAGGATTTTCGTTAGTTGAACATTTTAAGCTAATTAGGACCTTTTAAAACCTTTGAGATGATAATGAATAGACTTTCTCGTCTGACGGGTAAATTAACGTTTTATAATAAAACATTGACTAAATAGTAACTGTTCAAAGTAGATAGTAGATACTAATTACGCACTTACTAATTACGTTACTAAGGTATGATTGGATTTTTTATTTATTTTGTGTAATTGTGACTGTGGCTTATACCTACCTATTTAACTAATCATACTTGAAGATGTCAAAACACTTGACACTGGCAAATGCACAAATTACGATGCCAAAATCTAAGAAAAATAAGAAAAAGTATAAAATGATTTTTACTGTCATTTTGTGCTTATTTCCAAAATGTGTATTTGTCCTTGCGAAGTTCGAATAAGAATAAATTCAAGTAACTATCTCTATGTATATTTATTGAGATCGTTATTCTAATTACTTAATGTATATTAATAGACATTAAACACCTAAGTTACCATACAAAAAATCATTTTAGTCCACTGCCTCACCTATCGCCGCCATTTACCCTAATCTTCGGCTTTTCGCTTCGAGTCACTGCCCATTGCCTTACGTATAAAGTCACTTCATCAAGTCTCAGAGCGTCCTGTGCTACGTTTACTGATACGCAGCCTCCACTCTAGAACACGTCTACTCCAATGGTTATTGGTTCTAAGATGCGAGCAGCCACTGCCACTACATCCTACTAATACGCTATGTCGATTACTTTGTTCAAGCGACTTACGTTCCATGTAAGATTCCTTAGAACGCCAAGCATAGCTCTTTTCATCGCTGAGCGATTCTGAACCTTAGGTAAATATGAATAATTTTTTCCAATATATCTGCATACCATAAAAAAAAGTCGCTTTCCGCCGTCTGTACGCTTAGATATTTTAAACTATGCAACAGACTTTAATGCGGTTTCCATCAATAGACAGAGCGATCCACGAGGAAGGTTAATATATAAAATAGATGTAGGTATATGTACCTTGTATCTTCATTGCACCCGTGCGAATCCGGGGCGGGTCGCTAGTTTAAATACCAAGAATACCTAGAAAATCGAAGGTTTAAAATCAAAGACAGTATATAATTATAAAAGTTAAATAAAATATTTTCATCTTATTCTTCAGCCTATCATTCCCAGCAATCTTAATATATGAATATTGTATCCCTTCTTCTTTAAATTACAAGTGATGATAGTTATTGTCACAATTTTCTCTAAAGTATTTACTTCTAGCGATTTCTTCGAGGAATTTAGGAAATATAGCGCTGCGCGTAACGTGAATATTTAACATCGATATGTAAGTAATGTTGTGTATTGTTGGACCGAGTTGATCTTACAAATTTTCGCAGAGAACGGTGCTTATCATTTATGCATTAAACGCGTCCGTATCACGAAATTATGATCTCACAAGGGTACAAAATATCGATGTTTTCTCATTTATAAGTAATCGTGTAACTTTGCACACATAAAAAAACTCCGTCATTTTTATACAAACTCTAACAAGTACGTAATATTTTTGTTTTATTTATGCGGGATTACTCATGTTTAATTTTATCGGAAACTCCGACTATAGTTTCGGCCACAGTGCGAAGCAAGACGAGGCCGTGCGCGCGTTGTCAGCTTTGTCCCCATGATGAAGGCCACCGGATGTGGCCGAAACTATAGTCGGAGTTTCCGATAAAATTAAACGTGAGAAATCCCGCATAAATAAAACAAAAATGTGTCAAAACCACGTCAGTTTCCATAATAAAAAAGTACGTAATACTTTATTTGTGATAGGTATATAAAAAAAAAAAAACAAATAAAACTTTTTAATGAAGATAGAAAATCGTAATTAATAGTTAAGACATTTGTATATAATCATTTTAAGCTAAGAAAACGTAATCGCTTGCTCATAAAACAATATTAACGTATATTTCCTAACACTTATTTGGCACATACTCATAAATGCAAATAATAAAAAATACGGGGGACAAAGTTAATTAATCGATGTCGATTGATTTTCTCTCAACACTGCTATGAAAAAAAATAACAATAACCATCTTTGATGAGAACCTCTTTCAAATATAGTTTTGGCGAGAGTGCGGAAGTGTCTTTTCGCCACATTATATTATTTTCCAATATTTGTATTTTTTCGCTGTTTACGTATAAAAATAGTGTTTTTTCTTTATATTCATAAAGTGTCAAATTGCGTACATTTATATAAGAAAGTGATATAATTTGGTGAAACATGACTTTTATTATTGCTTCCAAAACTCCACCAAAGCTTGTAGTAACATCACCACTAATTTAACTTTTTTTAAATGTAATAGTAATGAGGCGAACAAGGCACTCTCCTGATGGTAATAGATAACGCCTGTCCTTGACCATTGCAGCAATACACAGAACTTTGAGTAGTAAAACAAAGTCCACGGCATTGCTGCTTTGGCGCTCATTGCATTAGATACTTTCGATGGTTAGTCTCAACAGCCCAATAATTTCGCTAGCTGCAGTACCCTTCAAATCGGAACACAGTAATGTTAACCAGTACTGCTTAGCGGCAGAATATCTGGTACTGCGTCGTTACCTACCTAGATGACCTCTTGCTAAGGAGATCTACCACCAAGTAAAACAAAAAAAACTTTGCCGGCCTTGACCTTGGATTATTATATGTGACTGTGACTTAAACTTATTTCACTTGATTTATCTTAAAAGACTTTACTGGCTAATGTAAAAAAGTGCAAGGCCAAAAACAAAGACAAAAAAGATAAGTATTGCAAACCAAACACTAAAACCGTTAACTCAAAAGGTAAATCGAATAATTTATTTTTCTTTTTACAAAATTGTAGCAACGTGACTGCCATAATCAAAGATTTTTACCTTTGCCACGTGGCATTACACGACGTTGGACTTATTGGCTAGTTACTGCTATTGAGGGTTAACAGTTCGTTAGATATTGACTTGGGTGGAATAATGGTTTGTTTTTGAAAGCAGTTTCGCACGCATGGCTTTGAATTTTTTAAATTATTTTTGAGACAAATATACTTAAGTATATAGCTAGAAGTTGGATGTTAAATGCTCATAAGGTCCAATTTTCTATGAGCACGTAACACAACACTATTCACAACAACTTTTTATCATCATCATCATCATCATAATGTACAATTTAGAAAAGTGATGACTTTATAGGCGTACATAACATTATAATCTGTATATTATCAGTAAGGAATCTCAATAAAAGACAAAATATCAAAGTCAAATCAAATCAAATGGTGTGGTGTCACCACAGATTAAATTGTCAATTTTGTAGCGATGATAACTCAATGGTTAGCGCGGTCAGTTCACACGCCGAAGGGCGTGGGTTGAAACCCCAACAATTAAGCTGACGGTAAACATCGTGAGGAAACCATAGCATGATGGTAGTGTATTTTCTAGTACTTGAATGGCTAGCTACCACCCTCAAGTTGAAAATCTGCCGCCAAGCATCTAACGGCGAGTTCCGATAGCCTCACTTGAGAGCCAGTTCCATTTCAGGCTAGGTGTGTTTACCATCTTTGTCCACACCGTCACTTAAAATCAGGTGATTTGTGGAGAACACTTAGCTTGTCAACCATAAAAAATAGGCGAAAATACACTAAGGAACTAGTACTTCCGCAAAGTAATGCATGAATCAATCAATTAATTATCTAGAAAAAATGGCCTTCTGGAGTTTGAACAAGTCTACTTATGGACAGCATGGCATGGTGGTTAGGGTACTCTATACTAAATCTACCACTAAAAATTAGAGGTATCTTTTGGACACACAATTTATAATATATTTTTGCATATTCTTATAATTGACGGCAATCCGAATAGATTGAAAAAATTCGGTCTAGCCCCTCAACCTGCAAACAAATCAGAACGATAAGGAAGTCCGTTCCAAAACATCAAATAGTTATCATTTACGACCAGTCTATCTATATAATACAACACAGCATGTCCCAAATTATAATAGCCCTGACCTATACTCGTGTGCGAGTGGTTAAGTGATAATCACGCTTACTGCCTTTTAATTTAATTGAAAAATACATCTCTTGCCAAATATATACGCAGGTTGAAAGCTCCAAATTAACCTCCCCGAATAACAATAGGCAGGTTATTAGCCGAATAAATATTTTAATTTCATTTTGGATCTTTTCAAAGTTTGTAGCAGCAGGTTCTAATGGGGTCTCGAGATTTGGCCTCGGTTGAGTGCCCACGGGTTTGCTTCACATTGTTTTCAACTTTCTAATTTTCCAGCTTTCGGGCCTTTTTTGGCCTCTTTAAAGCTTACTACTTAAAATGTTTGGTGAATTTAGTTTATCTTTGGGGGATGCGTTAGTTGAGTTTTTGATTTTGATTTAACGAGATCACCGCAGTTACAACTTTGATTTGACGTGTTAATAAAATCTTAAAAGGACGGCAACGTATTTCTTGTTCACCTAGTTTTGAAAATATTCATAGGTGACTGTGATTTACAAACAATTAGAAAATATGGGTATATTAAAAAACATAAAAATCGATCGAGCGATACGAGATTTATATATATATAGATTTTTTAATAATAATTTTATATTAAATATTATGTATATACTTGATAGACTATTCTTTGCCGTCAGGCAACTCATCTACTTATTTGCCACCTGTGATATATAATAGCTACACTTGAGAGCCAGTTCCATTCCAGGCTAGGTGTGTTTACCATTACTTGTTTTACATCACTTAACATCAAGCGAGCTATGGTCAAACACATAGCCTGTCAACCATAAAATAAGAACACCTACATGTGGAATTTTATAAATATACAATATATTTGGTTTAAACTGTCCATGACCATTGCAGCAATACACAGTAAACAACAGAACTGAACAGAACTATGAGTAACAAAAGAAAGTCCTGGTTGCCAATACTCGCCACGCTTGCCAGGCGGGTTGGCAAGCGCAGTTAGGTGTGATTGTTCAAGGAAAACGCTGCTGCCCATCTTCCGGATAAAATCCCTTAACCGACTCTTACGGCAACCACGGGTAGAGAGGGTGGGGTACTATTCTTACGCTGGCACCATCCACCACGGCAGGGTTTGTTATTTTTCATATCAAACTATAATCCACAAGGTTAGTATTCCATTCTAATTCCAAGCTCTAAACACATGTATCAAACTTTACCTTATAAACATTTTGACGTGTAGCGACTACAAAATAATAACATGAAGAGATCCTAAAGATGTAATATCGCAAATAATCATAACTTTTCGTCTTTCATGCTTCTGGAACACAATAAGACACTTAATAATGGAATAGAATTCGGGACCAAGAATCTTCAGAATCCATTGAAAACCAATCACGCCAAAATCCCAGCATTGGGAAAGTCAATGATAAATAATAAGGTACGAGTGTATTTATTGTTATATAAATGTAAAGCCAACGTTTATTGGAATATAGCAACCAGCCTAGACTTTTAAATAAAAATATAAAATATAAATATTGTAGGACATTACACACAGCGCCATCTGACCCCAAACTAAGCAGAGCTTGTGTGATGGAAGTCAGATAACTGATAGAATACATACTTTTTTTTTTTGTAAATACATGCTTATAATACATACAGAACACCCAGACACAGAACAAACATTTGTTTATACCAAACAAACATTTGTCCTTGGCGGGAATCGAACCTACGCCCTACAGCTCAGGCAGGCATACTCCCAATGAGCCAACAGGGCTGTTAAGGTCAGTTTTTACCGTTGCACTTTATTTTGGCGACCTAATACTATTCAAATCTCCGACTTCACTTGTGGAAATGTAGAATAGAATAGAAAATAATATAACTTCATTGTGCAATAAACGACTAATATGACTTTCTCAGTTTCGATCCATTAACACTTAGAGATAGAAATAAATAGAATAAGAAATACACATTATTATGTGAACCAATTTGTGCGCGAACTCAATTCACACCTGACCTGTTTTTTTTTTACAAATTTTGATCAATTTAATAGTGAAAATTATTAATATTTATAATATAAAAGACTGGTGCAGGTTCGCCTGGGAATGTATCACGGTTTTGTGAGGCATTCAACCGTTAAACTGTTTTGTGCGAACATTATTCTAGATTTAAGGCTTTGTTTTCAATAACATTTTCGACAAGAAGATTTAATGTTCTATAATAATTCAGGTTTTTTAAACTTAGGACGTTTGCGTTTACGCTCTCTCTCTCTCTCTCTCTCTCTCTTTTTCTCGCTCTGTCTCTCTACCTGTCTTTCTCTCTCGCGATGATTTTTGCCTTAGTCACATCCTTCTGAACAACTCTGGGTTGTGCTTAGTTGGAAACACAGACGCTGGCAACGAGTTCTATACATCAGCAGTTCTTATAAGGAAGGTGGTCTAAAACGCTCGATGCGATTATATGCGATAAAGGGAATTTCCACTGTAAAAGGGTGTCTTTGGTCGAGTGTCTGGTTGTGTTGTTATGAAACGGTGATTGACAAGCAGGTGTAGTTATTTAGACCCGTTTATATTAATAATTGTTTAAGCCCTGATAAAGCTATTTTATAGCTGTTTTATTTGACAATTTGTTCTTGACATACGTAAAATTTTATTATATTGGCATTTAGATTTAGTTTGTCTTGACACTAAACTTGTATAATTGTTCTGATATTTGTATAACCTTTTTGACATTTATTGACCTAATGGTTTTTGACATCTGGAGAATTTATTTTGTCGTGTACCCTATTTATGTTTAGATTAAATAATGGTTTTAACTTTTGATTGTGAGATATATGTAATTATAAGAATAGTAGTTTTTATTTCATTTTTTTTTTTTAATGCTTGACGTGAACCTTCAGGCGAGTGACTTGACCGTATGACAGTCTCAGTACTCAATCGCATAATAAACCTCAGCATCATTATAAATTAAGCTTTTCTCAAAGCATTTCATTTAACCGAGTATTTGGCAATTCTATTCCAGTCACTGTCAAATGTTTAACGTACATGGTTACTTTTGTGCCAGATTATTTTACACCAACTTTGTCGATTCGCGATTTATACACTAAACTAAGCTCAGTGGCGTACATTGAGAGAGGCCTACGATTAGCAGTGGACAGCAAAGGTGATGACTCTAAACTATTCACCCCAAAGTTTATCAATGTTCTGCGACAAACTTGCTCAAATCTCATTTCTACTACAGTGTGGCATTATTTTTTATTTAAAAACAAAAATACCCTACAAAATATTTAGACATCACGTTAGCGTGTAAGAACGAAGCGAACGAGAATAATAGTTCAATGGCACGTTTACCAATACGAAATTGAATAAAACCTGATAGCTATCCCTAAACCGATTTACTTCTAAACCATTCTAGAAACATAAGCTTCATGTGCGACAACGTATTCAGTCCAATTTCATATGTGTAACTTGATTTCGCATATGAAATCCCTTGTGGTATCAAAGTAGAGTCAGTACGTGACGAAGGGCTGTGGGTTCGATTCTGCGTGACACGATTTTGTTATGAAGACTGAACTATTTTCTTGGACCAAGTCAAACCAAACCAAGTGACCAAATATTACTATGAAGCACCTACGCAATAACGTAATCGTCTTTTAGTAGTTTTTCGAATTTCTTTTTAACTTGGTAATTGATCTCTTTAGCAGGAAGTCGTCTAGGTGGCAGTACCAGATATTCTGCCGCCAAGCAGTAGTGTGTAAACATTACTGTGTTCCGGTTTAAAAGGTACACTGAAGCTAGCGAAATTATAGGGCTGTTGAGACTAGCCATTTAATGTCTCAAAGTAATGAGCGCTGAAGCAACGATGCCCTAGACCTTGTTTTGTCAATTGTTACTCAAAGTTCTGTGCGTCGCTACCATGGTTATCTTTTACCATTGGAAGAGTGTCTCGATCGTCTCATTTTACATTTTAAAAAATATAGTCCTCACAGATAAACACTATAACCTTATAACATACGGTGAGTGTGCCCAAGAACTACATGACCTAATCTTGCCATCGCCGTTTTGCAACAAAACGACCAGACGCTCGACCAAAAGACACCCTCTTGCAGTGAAAATTCCCTATAAATGTACAAAACATTTCCAGACCACGTTCCCTGTAAGAATTGCTGAAATGTGGAACTCGTTACAAGCGTCTGTGTTTCGAACTAAGTATAACCCGGGACTGCTTAAGAAAAACGAATAGGTATTTTCTAGGCAAGCGTGCTTCATCTTCTGCCACATCGTCACTTACCATCAGGTGAAATCGTGGTAATCCGTTGTAAAAAAAACATCATTCTGTTTGTTCGGAGGTTATTTTTTTTTATTTGCGTCATCATCATCATCAGCCTATTCTAGTCCACTATTAGACGTAGACCCCTCCTTATGAACACCACTGGCACTTAGCTTGTTCATCTGACATTCTTTGCGTAAATAGATAAAAAAGCCAGTACAAGTACATTTTTAGCGAAATAGTCTTTCATATCTGTTTATCAAATTATACCGGACTAGACCCTTACGCTCTGAAAATCTCATTAGGTAAAAGGCATTTTGCCAAATACTAGGCTATTAGATAAAAGACCCTACTCGCCCCAATTAGTGTCAGTTTTCCCACTTTTACATAATTGTGCTCATTACTTGTCTAGGTAACGGTCATTAAATCTGCTTGTTTAAGAAATCATTTTTCAGCACTTTATCATGATTTAAGACTATTAACTGGATATTTCGTCCAAAGTCCTGAATATTATTATAGGATTATATATAAGTTCCAGAAAATAAATAAGGATAAATCAGACCTGCTTATCTTAAGATATAAGAATAATACAGTAAAATGGAAACAACAACAAACAATGGAACAAGAATATGGACTTTTGAAAGATAAAGATAGGAGCGAAAAGTTCGTGTACATGAAACAGATATTAAACATACAGTTGCTAAACTTTATGGATGATTGGTTTTTATGCTTCCCGGAGTTCTACTCTAGTAGTATGTAATAAAAATAATCTATATTATTTCGTTTTTGTCTAACAATGTCTAAAACATACGCTTCCAAAATACTTGATACACAAATACTTAAAACATTACACCCTTCTTTTAAATACAATTAATCTTTAAGGTAATTCTATGAGATGATTCTATACATAAATACATACATTTATTTATGTATTGATATTTTATAATATAGGTAGGTATGTCTTCTGGATATCTAATACCTACAAACGAGCAATTCTTGTATACGACATGGATACTTTGTATCGACATTAAATTCACACACAGGTAGGGTTAATGATCAGTAATCATATAAGCAATGTAAAAAAAAATATTCGCAAATTTAAAAGAAATCAATTTTCAAACAAACTAAATAATAAATAAAGTACCCGAATTAGAATCACCCTGTGACTCGTTCATATAACTACAGCTGTGTGCGCTAGAGGGCGCGGCGATTCTTTGACACCGTAGGTATCAATTGATTCAAACGAAACTGCACAGTGCAAGCTGCATTGCGGTGCGCTCAGAGCACTAGGTATGATGTACATCGCATTCACAATCACTATTAACACTTTCTCATTTTTAAACGACTTCAGGAGGAGGTTATCAATTCGTCGGAATCTTCTTATTTTATTTTATTTTTATGTATGTTCACCGATTACTCGAAAACCACTGGACCGATTCGGAAATTATTTTCTTGTTTGAAAGGGTGTACTTCCCATGTGGTCCCATTGGTATCAAGTCTGGATCTGATGATGGAATCCAGGAGAAAACGAGGGAACTCTTTAAATATTATAAGTACACACTGTTGTAAATAAAACATGACGGACAAACGTCAACAATGATACTGCCAATGTCAGTAAATAGATTGGTTCATACAAATAGATCAATGTTTGAAACAGTTTGTATAAGTTTGTTAAAACCTTTTTAAACTTATTTTATAGTAACTCGTGCATTTGCAGTATAATGCATGGTTTAATAATATTTTAAATGATGGTGTAATGCTGTGAATTTGACATCATCAATGGCAAAATAACTACTTATGTTACACAGTCACATACAAAACACTATCTTATCAACACAAAGTAACAATAAGTTTTAATTGAAAAATGTTTTTATAAGTAAACTTTTTGCAAACTCATCTCTTTGTAAGAACTAGTCTATTAGGTACAGACATTGTCAGAGTTTGTTATTTATTGTTTGTTTACAAGAATCAAAAATCTATGTGAATTAATAATGGTTCATGAATAAAAATCAGAGTACTACCACCATCTCCTAGCTTCATCATCAGAACTTTACCGCACCGTCTGTTAGCAAAGTTATTTATGAGGAAAAGAAAAAAGGAAGCGCAGTCAAGTTTGTGCGAGCTTTCAGCTCATTCAGTAAGTATTTCTTTATCGTTTGCATTTAAGAAACGCGCACACGCGTGTCTTTGCACGGTTCTGTGCACCGTTCGCTGTTAAAATACAGGACTATCTTAATTTAAAAGTATTTCTCTTTTAATTGATAATACGTTTTGATCTGTCTCCGGCTAATGACATTTGCTATGCAGTTTTTTAGATACAGGTTGCTCCAAATGGTATTTTTGAAAATTGTTAATAATTCAGTAAATAATAACAATTAATGAAATTAAAGCATACCGAATGTATGAGAACGTGGAACTTGATATGTGTTTTCATTTAATGTCGACGCAGTAGCGCCTCGCTGTACGTATATGTATATATATTAAATCTAAATCTCGGAAACGGCTCCAACGATTTTCATGAAATTTAGTATGCAGGGGGTTTCGAGGGCGATAAATCGATCTAGCTTGGTTTCATTTTCAGAAAACGAAAAAAAAACCGAGCAAAGCTCAGTCATCCATCATCTTAGTGATTCTATCATCTATCATTATTTTTGTATATTATGTTTAAATTGTTTTTTCTTCCTCATATCAGCACACCCTGTCCTTAAATCATTTAAATCCTTACAGCGAGGATGTGGAACTCTTTGCTTGAGTCTGTTTCCCGAAAAGTACAATATGAAACTCTTCAAATCAAGAGAAAACGGGTTCCTTCTAGGCAAGCGTGTTCCATCCTAGACAGCAGGCAGGATGTGGTAAAACGCGGACAGATTCCGCATTAAAAAAAACCTCTGCATACTGAGGTTGCCTGGAAGAAATCGCTCTTAGCGATAAGGCCACCAATTGTTCCACTTGTGTTAAGTATTTAAATTGTAATTGGTGTGAACATTAAGTTATATTATATTATCATTGATCTTCAATTATTTATCTGCGGCATTTTCGTACGAATCTACTTCTACTAATTTTAATTAATATGCATGATATTAATATCCAAGAAGTATACAATGACATGTTCTAATCGGTAGATTTATCTAACAACCCTACACCTAACGAATCTAGTATATAATATATTATATTTTATTTTGATTATATTTATTATTATATTTTGAACAACACTGCAAGAAAATGCAATTTAAATATATAGAACAAAATGTGACGTGTAACAATAACGAAAACAAAACAGAACACCCCAATTTCTAATTCCCTACAATACCTACGCAAAGCGGGCAAAACTTCCAAATTGTACAGAACGCAGATGCGGTTTCACCCCTCTTTCCCAACCTTAAAGCCACAAAATATTCACTCTACCTTTAATACCTAAAAGGTGTGCCTAAAATAATAAAACTAACGTAATTGGGATTGAATTAAAACCTTGGGATAGGCACCACTGATATTAAGCAAAGATTGCTTAGAAAATTATGATGTTTTAATAGGAAAAGTGCTTTTAATCGTTAAAGGGAATTGTTGTTTATTCTTAGAGGAAGGGTAGGTTTGCACTGGATAAGATTCAGCTTTTAAGTTAGATTTATTTTAAACACTTACTTATAATTACTTAAAGTATGATTTGATTATCTTCCAACACAATAAGCGATTGAATTTCATCGCCAGCATATCCAGCAATTTTTATGTGGATGTTTCCCGATATAATTGACCTGTTAGCTCATTTGTTAGAATATCTGCTTCAAGAGCTGTAAGGTGTGGCTTCGATTCCCACCAGAACAAACATTTATGTGACGATAAACGTTTGTTCTGTCTGGGTGTACTGTATGTGTTATAAGTATGTATGTATTTACAACAAAAAAAACATAATATGACTATCAGTTTGGTTCCCATAGCTTTGCTTAGTATGGGGCTAAATAGCGTTGTGTGAAATGTCCGACAATAGTTAGGTATTGCCGTGGTGGTGCCGGCGTAAGAATTGTACTCCACCCTCTCTACCCGTGGTTGCCGTAACAGTCGGCTAAGGGATGTAATACGGAAGATGGGCAGCAGCGTCTTCCTTGAACAATCACACCTAACTGCGCTTGCCAACCCGCCTACCAAGCGTGGCGAGTATTGGCAAACCCCCTCTCATGGAGGAGGCCTATGTCCAGCAGTGGACTTCCTATGGCTGATGATGTGAGTTAGGTATTTATTTATTTTACTTTTTATATTTATTCTATACAAGCGTGCTCCATCATCAATTTTACCTTAGCATCAGATGAGATGGGGATTAGCGCAAGCCAATTCGAAATTGTATTTCGCAGATGTACCTAAAATTTTTACAAAACAAATTCCAGAGTACAGACATTCGATGCCCAGTATGGCATAATTATTAACATTTCCAAGTTAAAAAAACAATGATTACCACTAAGATATGATGATAACGATTTACGCTGAGCTTAGATAAACTGATAGTATCAAGTTGCAGGTGAAAACAATAATTACTTGATTGTATTTTATAAATGTTGACTTGTAGATAATCCTTACATACAAATCAAGCCTAAGTAATACAGTCAATCTTGCACTATGGGAATTGTCAAACGTACTAATATTAGTTAATTATAGGTAAAAAGAACAAGCCGTAGAATTTATTAAAAGTATAAGCATCATTTGGATAATGCATCTCATTATACATATTTACGTTAAAAAAAATACATGTGTTTGTAAAATAACTCACATAAAATCTAGAAATCTGTTGAACAATGAGCATCTAAATTACTTTTTATTCCGGAAAAATGTAGGCCCCCGGAGAAACTCGATACCGTAAGCTACACCGGTGTACGGTGAAAGGGCGGTGATAAATAAAAGCAAAATTGTTTTTGTTCGATGCGAATAAGATCTAATTTAAACCGACACAATGTTATTTTGTCTGTAATTTCGAGAAAAGTTGAGAATCATTTGGAAATCTGATCCTTGCTGCAACCAACAACGATGACTTAATGACACAAGATGCGTATTTGTACAGTAGCGGATATATAGATAGAAACTACAAATGGAAAAAGTACAGAATGAAAAAAATAATCAATCAAAAGAATTAAGTGGCAGCCCTATCGCTAAGAGTGATCTATTCCAGGAAACCAAGAATGGAAACTATGATAAGAAAGAAAAACAAGTAGAAAAATAAAAAGAATTTGTAGCGATGATAGCTCAGTGGTTAGCGCGGTCGGTTCGCATGCCGAAGGATGTGGGTTCGAACCCCAACAATAAGCTTGAGCTGCCGGTGAAGGAAAACATCGTGAGGAAACCATAGCGAGGTGGTAGGGTACTTTCTAGTGCCCGGCTGGCTAGCTACCACCCCCAAGTTGAAACTCTGCCGCCAAGCATCTAACGGTGTGTTCCGGTACCATTTCAGGCTAGGTGTGCTTTACCATCTTCGACCATACCGTCACTTAGCATCAGGTGAGCTGTGGTCAAAGAACTAGCCTGCAAACAAAAAAAAAATAGATAGTGTATTAAAGATTGATATGAATAAATATTTGGGAAAAGCACATATCACCGAAGTCAATAGTTACAATGTTTTCGGAAGGGCTCAATATGCCATATTGGAATGTTCTTAGCATTCCAATATGGCATATTGAGCCAGTCAAGTTTAGCCAGTTAAGTTAATAAGGCAGAAGTAAAACAATGAACGAGAGTTTAATATTTAAACTTTTAAGATTTCTATAAGTAATTATAAAACACTCTACCAATCCATCTGCATTACAAATATCATCTGAATCCATTAGTGTTTTTTTTATGGTTGAAAGGCTAATTGATTAACCAACTGATTTTAAATAACGGTGTGGTCATATATGGTAAACACACCCAGCCTGGAATGGAACTAGCTCTCAAGTGAGGCTACCGGAACGCACTATTAGGTGCTTGCCGACAGATTTTAAACTGATTGGTGAGATTTACTACTATCAACTGGCTAGCGCCTAACAGTTACCTGGATCCCATAGTACCCATAGTAAGCTTTGCTTAGTTTGGGGATAGATGGTGCCGCGCCGTGTGAAATGTCCTTTAATTTTTTTTTTATCATGAATCAACTTTTATATTTTTTTCTTGATACATATACAGGAAGGGTCTCTTACAAGTGAACTTGACTTACTACTTATTCTGTTACAAGTCCCCTTAGTTTCTTGTTGAACGTATGAACAATAGCGACAATTAATCATTTCAAGCAATGCCACTGACAGAGTCGTACTGTTTTAGTGAATTGTTACTTTAGAACCGTCACACTAACGGCTCTTATGAATGTAAAGCGGCCACAATACACAACTACTAAGTTCGAGGAAAACTCAATCTTATGTCAATGTGATAGGTGTGATTTCGGTGATTATTTTTCAGTTGGGACCGTGGTACAAAGGCAGTTTTAGATTGAAACTATGGACACGTTCAGCAAACAAATTCAGAAGTAAATGTATGTAAATATGTGCGGTGATAGCTAAGGTTATATTGGCGCACTTCAAACGTAAGCTCTCGAGGTCGAATTTATATGCCTATCGAGTTTTGGATGGAGTATACATACTTATAGTATGTGTATGTGTATGTGAATTAGACAATTATTTATCAGGGCGAGCCCTAAAACTATTCCACAACCTGAGCATTTTTGTGGTACACTTTACTGAAAAACTATCATGCCTATAGATTCCTGCTTTAACATAGTAATTTAACTTCATATCTAGATGTGTTATTTGTCAAAAAAATAATAATTTTATAACCATTAAAACAAGTGAACAATAACAATTTTGTATTCATTTGGACTGAATGTTATTATACTACTAACGCCATCTGTTAGGAAACCAAAGAGTTAACATCGCTGCAACAGAACTAAACTCAATACTCAAATACATGGTAGTTAATCTACTTAATATTAGATGACACCACTAGAATCAGGCGTCATCAGTGTTCCCAACTTGGAGGTTTTATAATAATAATTTATTACCCGTTAGAAAAACTACGCGAGCCCTCACAAAGGTTAGCTTTTTACTAGTTACAAAAGTGTTTGATGTGAAACATCTATTGGCGTACCTTTGGCAGTAAAAGCTACTCGTTTGCCGTGACGGCCAACGGCGTGACTCTTTTTCCGTCATGCTCCCTCTACGCCATTTTCTCGATTACCTTGTATGTGCGCATATACTATACACTTCGTTGTTTCTCTGTGTGAGTTGCGTACTGTGTAAATGTTCCACATCTGCCTAACGTATCGTGACATCCAAATAGAGCATAATCACTAAATAAATATCATCTAAATCATTTACTTGGTGGTAGATTTCCTTAGCAGGAGGTCGTATAAGTAGGTACCACCGCAGTACCAGATATTCTGCCGCTAAGCAGTCTGTAAACATTACTGTGTTCCGGTTTGAACGGTACTACAGCTAGCGAAATTACAGGGCTGTTGAGACTAACCATCTAGTCTGAAAGTAACGAGCGTCAAGGCAACGATGGCCTGGACTTTTTTTTACTAATCAAAGTTCTGTGTATTGCTGCAATGGTCATAGACAGGCGTTATCTCTTAACATCAGGAGAGCGTCTCGTTCGCCTCATTACTGTTATTTAAAAAAAAACTGTTATTTTTTCTTCATATTTTACTGTTGACAGGCTAAGTGTTTGGCTACAGCTCACCTGATGTTAAGTAAGTGTCGGCGTGGCCGAAGATGGTAAACACACCTAGCCTGGAATGTATTTAGTTCTCAAGTGAGACTGCCACGACACGCTGTTAGGAGCTTGGCGGCAGATTTTCAACTGCAGTGTGGTAGCTAGCCGAGTACTAGAAAGTACCTTACCACCATGATATGATTTCTTCAAATAGGCAGTTCTACCTCATTGCTTGGATCTAAGCACACGTCCTTCGGCGTGTGATCTAACCGCGTTAACCACAAAATTGTCTAAACGTGTAGATAGCGCTCAACCTCAAACCTATTATTATTTTAAATCTAACTTATATAAAAATGAGTATTATTTGAATACTCAAAATGAACGCCTGAATCAATCAATTATTATTTGTACAGGTAGATAATATATATACAAAATAACAATATAATACATATATTATATGTAAAGTGAAATTTACATTGAACGTCTTTAGATTTGAAGTCGTTATTCTAAAACATAATTATTCTTTATGTCTCACTTCATTTACATCAAAAACGCAACCCAGAAACTTATGTACAGCTCAATAAACGTCTTGACATCGTAATAGAAATCTCCATAAATTAATTATTCAATGTTGTTGTGCTGTGCATTTATTAGTCGTGGAATGAGGTGATCTCTGAGCTTGAGCTTGGGGCCCAAACAAACATGCTGCCTTTATTTAGGCCTGGGGTCATGTGAGGCCGGAGCTTTGTGAGGCCTTGAGGCCGCAACATACTTCTAATACCAATATTTATTGTACGTGCAGAGGAAATTTGAGGAAATGTTTCAAGATGAAGTCGAAAGCCCAGCTCATTATAAGTAATCCACGCCCGATGTGTTTACCATCTTCGACCGTACCATCACTTAAAACCAAATGAGTTGTGGTCAAACAACGAGCCTGTCAAACACATTTTTTTTTTAAAGATAGTACGTGAACATTACTAAGCAAAACTTATACTATGGGATTCAGATAACTAATAAAATACTTATTTACCGTTGTTTGTTTTTTGTAAATATATACTTTTAATACATACAGAACACCCAGACACAGAGCAATAATTTATGCTCGTCACACAAATGTTTGTCCTGAGTGGGATTCGAACCCCCGATCTTGAAGCAGACATTCTACCATATGATCTAATAGGGCGATATCGATAATAGTGAGATTAGTGTATATTGTGATTATCATGATACCGTGGCTTAATTAATAGCTAATATTAATGGGCTTATCGGTTTCCTTAGACGATTGAATTCCTAATTAAGATTTCGCTTATTTCATGTTATTCCCTTAATAGATACCTACGTAATGCTGTAATTTCTCGGCAAACTTAAACCATAATCAGTGACGTTAACTTGGTCTATTTTGGCTTATTCCAAACAAGATTTGTTGCTTAAATAAATAAAAATAGATGTGGTTTATTTAATAGTGTATTTTACATATTATTATATTGCTTTGACAACAACAACGAGCTTGAGATAATAACCATAATCTTTATTTAATTATAATCCACGTGTACATTGCACTAAGCGAAAGCTTGTAGCAGGAAACTATCAACTAATTAAAAATAAAGTAAAATCAATGCAATCTATACAATTCAAAGCTTAGCCTGAATGTAATTTGAACATAAATACATACTTGAATAATCAAGAATAATATTTATGTCACAGTTTTTTAATTATATACAAAATATACAATATACAAAATACTTGAAGGATAATAAATGGAATTGCTACATTGTTGAGGGCTAAATAATAAAAGTGAGTATGTGTGTGTGTGTGTGTGTGTGTTTGTGAGAGTGTGTGTGTGTGTTTGTTTGTGTTTGAGTGTGTGTGTGATGAGATGAAAGAAAACATCGTGAAACCACAACATGGTGTAAATATTTCTAGGACTCTACTAGCTAGCTCAATACTCAATCCTTTATTGCAGCATACGTCCAGATGCAGGGCTTATAACATTTCTATACCTAAGCCAAACGACCTCGTTAGGATATGGCAAAAAAAAACTTAACTACAGGACGTTTTATTTCCAGATTAAAATTAATACATTCATTAAATTAAATAGATACAAATCAAAATTAAAATTAGAATAAATAATTAGTAAGTCATTAAAATATTATCATCATTAGAAAAACCTTTAAGTTCATAATTTACCGCCAAGCACCAAACTGTGTTCCGGCAGCCTCACTTAAGAGCCAGGCTGTCTGTTCACCATCTTCGACAACACCGTCGAAGCTATGTTAATCAGGTGAACAGCTACGCTGCCAACTATATTAAAAAAAACTGCTGCATAGGTAGACAGAGACAGCGCCTGTAGCGCTATCTCTTTCATGAGAATTTCATTCATCCCATCACTGTCATATTTTTTTATCAGGCGAGGTGTTTCTACAGTTCACCTGGTGTTAAGTGACGATGTAGTCGAAAATGGTAACGCACACCTAGCCTGGAATGGAACTGGCTTTCTAGTGTGCTTGCCGGAACACACCGTTAGATGCTTGGCGGCAGATTTTTAACTTGAAGGTGGTAGCTAGCTAGAGTACTAGAAAGTACCCCACCACCACGCTATGGTTTCCTCACAATGCCTTCACCGGCAGCTCAAGCTCATTATTGGGGTTTGAACCCATGCCCTTCGGCATATGAACCGACCGCGCTAACCACTGAGCTATTATGCTATATCTAGTCGAGTCTCACGACTTTTTTATACATAGGTAAAGATAAAGATATATATACTTATATGATAGAGGTACTTATATCTTTTTCCGTTCGCGCTTTCCACTCTAGATCACGTCATAAATACCATACTAAGGCCAAAATACACACTCCACTGAAAGATGTACCGCGTGAAGGAAACATAATCTCCTAAACAAATATTCATATTTTACTTGCTCGAAGGAGAGTCTCCCACCTGTCAAGGAACGTTGTCACATAAATCTCTTTTTTTTTTATTAACGCTTCTGGAAATTTCTTGCCGTTGGGATTGTAAAAGGACTGATGAAATTATTTAATCAAGGTAACTAAAGTACCTACTTCATTCAATTTTGAAACCATTATTAAGCTTTTTTGACGTTGTGGATATTAGTTTTCCAAGTTCCTAAAATCCTAGGCAACGGAAAATTTAGTTAAAAAATCATTAAATATCGACCTGCCCCAATACCAGTATTCAAATTTAAATGTTAACTTATATTATCCAAGTACACTGAAAAAAGTAGTTCATCTAAGGCCGGTCGGCGAGTCAATACTCTTGCGTTGACGCTTAGGGTTGTCACTTTTATTTTTAGCTAAATATTATTTGCGTATTATGAGCAAAACTGCGCTAAATAAAATAGCCGGTAAAGTGGCCGATGAGAGCAGGCAAATGCGAGCTGGACGTGCAGCTTACTAGAACGCGCGCGACCAAACACTCGGCAAGGCCCAGACTGCCGGCACCCGAGTCTCCCCGAGATTATGTTAATGTGTACGTATACGGCGCCCTGTACGCACGCACACATTCAAACCGGCAGAGGCCAATTTCAATGAAGATGGCCTACTGTTTTTTGTGTACTGTGATATTATCTTGTAAGTGATACAATATAAATATTTTAAATTAGGCATTGTAAATAAACATTGCTTACCGTTAATTTGTAATTTAAATAGTCTATCTCTTTATCACATCTTTTATAGATATTTTGTATAACATTTCTCGAGTTGTATACAAATAAAATAAATTATATTAAAAATCATATTTCTTTATTATACGGGACATTCAGTCATATCAGCGAGAAATAGACAGTATCTTTAAGTATAGTACAAACTAAAATAAAATTAACATAACGAAGCAAAAGTAATATTTAGTGATGTTTGTAGATGTATTTACAAAAGAATATTCTATAGCAATAATTTCTTAGTTTGGGACTAGATGATCCTGTGTGAAATATTCTTTAATATTTATTAATTTATTATCTGTGAGCAGTACTTGTTCAAACTTAAATCTTTTAGCTTTTTTTTTAAATTGTAAATAGGATTGTGTTTGACCGCCATCTCGCCTGATATTAAGTCAAGATGCGGTCTATGGGGAGCACGCTTGCCTAGAAGAAACCGATTCACTCGCGACTCGAAGGCACCCAGATTGTATCTATCAAGGGACTCCCACTCGGGCAGCAAATTCCATTGTTTAGCTGATCGTACAATGAAAGTAGATTCAAACCATTTAGTTCAAGTTTTGGAATATCTACCATGAAGTGTAGCCGCTTTATAAAGCTCATGGCTGTTCGTTAAAGGATGGGTAGGGTGGAATTAGGCCATGCAAATCTGAACCGCACTCTCCAAAATGTATCTGGTAGAAAACTGACAGACATGCAACTTTGCGTCGATGTTCAAGGCTTTGGAGCCTTTTCCGAGCAAGCTTATCAGTTTCTTGGCACGTTTCTCAACTTAAACCTCATTCGTACAATTTTCAACCCAAAAAATAAATATTACATTTGTTCCGAGATATAAATAGGTTCCACCGGATCAATCTTCCACAATTGTTTACAATCCAAAGGGTACTGAAAAAATTGGCAGTTCTCCCCACAGAGATCTATAAATTATGAACTTGAAATATTGTCGTAGGATAAACATTTCTCTTAACAGATACAGAATTCCGCCTACCTGAAAGTAAAGATTGCTAATGGAGCTGTTTGAGAATTGATTTTCTTTTTAATTAAAAGATTTATAGCTGTTTCGTTTGTCAAGGTTTTTGTTTAATTCCAATTTTAGAGAGAAAAAGACTTTTTCGAACTTTCGTTTAAAAAGTGTTTAAACGACTTATTATTAAATAGAGTCAGATAAACGTTTTTTCATTTGAAATGTGTCGTTTTCGGTAAGTTATTTTACTTGGCAGTAGATTTCTTTAGCAGGAGGTCGTCTAGGTCGCAACCACCGCAGTACCATCCAGATGTTATACCGCCAAGCAGTATATAGTATGCGGAATATAGTATGTATTCATACTATATTCCGGTTTGAATGGGTACTGCAACTAGCGAAATTATAGGCCTGTTGAGCCAAGTCTCAAAGTAATGAGCGCTAAGGCAGCGAGGCCCTCGACTTTGTTTTGACATTCAAAGTTCTGTGTATCGCTGCAATGGTCATGGACATACGTTATCTCTAATCATCAGGAAATACTTGCTTGTGACCATGGTAATATGACCAAAACGTCGAGATAAATAAATAAACCAATTTAAAAGTATTTTAACCGACTTCAAAAAGGAGGAGGTTCTCAATTTGATTGTTTTTTTTTTTTAATGTATGTACACCGATTACTCTGAGATTTATGATTCGATTTACGTGATTCTACTTTTGTTTGATGCGAAATAGTTGGTCCATTTGGTCCCATAAAAATTTAACATACTTTGGCCCAGTTGTTTTCATTTTATGAGCATTGAAAAACATTTTTGCTTACTTGGACGATGTAATTGTCTTTGGCAAGACGTTTTTGAATCTTATCGAGTCTAGACTCATACTGTTCAATTGTTTCTTGGGGTTAACATAAATAAACAAAAATTTAAAAATAAACAAACTTTAAAAAAAAAGTAAAACCGACTTCAAGAAAAAAACATCAGCACTAAAAAGCGAAAAATAAACTCAATCAATTTTATTATGTGTAGGTGTAGGTACAAATAGGTGTTGGTCGCGGGTTTCTTCTCATTGTGAGTAGGGTAAGACTATAGTCCACCACGACGGCAATGTGCGGGTTGATCGACATTACAGATCTTCAAGAACATTAAGAACTCTCACAATGATCCTTACGATATTTTCGTTCAGTATTTGAAGCTAGCGGGACGTGAGAGGACGAAAAGTTCGAGATGCCGCAAGACTTGTTCCCAGAACTTCCAGATTAACAAAAGGCTGTAGTAGAGGAGCTGAAGTCATATACAGAATGAAACTGTAGCGACAAAATCTCAACGGTTAACGCGCTTGGATCACAAGACGAAGGGCGTGGATAAAAAAAAAGTGTTTTTTTTTATACATAGATATCAAAATGGAAACAATTTAGGGATTTGTTGTAGTCCCTTAAATTTAAAATACTAAAATTGAGTTAAATATCAGAGTGATACGTATTCACTTATCCGATTTCTTTTATTTTTAAAGTTGGAGTACATTTTTGAACTTAAGAAGTCCTACAGATTTACATATTTGAATTTCTCACTCTACGTAACGAATGTTTTAATCCCTTAGCTAATGCTTATTTAGCTTAGTTTAATTGTACGAATAGATACGTTACTGTGACACCAAACTATATCTCTAGATTTTGTTATCATCAGTTTTCTGATTGGCTCCCTTTATGGAAGCAAATTTAAATACGTACCTATTCATGTCAAAATCGAATAGCTTACACATAAGTTGATATCGGTATTCCGAACTTTTAGCTCAAATATCGATATTGAAACTACCTATAAGTTGACAACACTAGCAGCAGAACTATAGGGGATTCAAAGAAAAAAAATGTTGCGAATAAAAAACAAAAGAATCTGACACGCCCGAAACAAAATTTTCAACACAACCAGTCACAGGACAACCTATCTCAGCCCATCGGGACTGTGACGAGTCCTAACAAAATTAATCAGAAGCAACATCGGCGGGTCTCTGTAATACTGTAAGCCACGCAAATTGAATTTGGGTACCCTCTTAAATACGTATTACATCATTAAGTATCGAGATGAGGTCTGATCTGTTACTGACAATAAGAATTCTGTATTAAAAACGTTGAATAAAAAATGTAATTGAAATGTGATCTATTGAAGTAGTTATTTTAAAAGATTTTTAAAGGCATTATAGATGTTAATTATTTGTTTCGCATTAATTTATATATCACCTATATATTCGCGTTTATTTACTTGGTGGTAGATCTCCTTTGCAGGAGGTCGTCTAGGTAGGTACCATCACAATACCAGATATTCTGCTGCTAAGCAGTAGTGTGTAAACATCACTGTGATCCGGTTTGAAGGGTACTGTAAGTAGCGAAATTACAAGGCTGTTGAGACTTACCATCGAATGTTTAAAAAGCAATGAGCGCCAAAGCAGCGACACCCTGGACTTTACTACACACGTGGCATGAAATAGAACTAGCTCTCAAATGAGGCACCCGGAACACATCGTTAGGTGCTTGGCGGCAGATTTTCAACTTGAGGGTGGTAGCTAGCCAGCCGAGTACTAAAAAATACCCTACCACCATACTATGGTTTCCTCGCGATGTTTTCGTACACCGGCAGCGCAAGTTTTTTTGGGTTCAAACCCCAACAATGAGTTGGGGTTTGAACCCAAAAAAACTACTGGCCAATTATCTAAACTATTCCAGTTTTGGTGACCCTGATATCTCTATTACATGAGTTTTAACATCCCACAGCTGGACAAAGGCCTATGAAACTTCCTCGAAGCAATATTTCACCATGTTAATCCCCAATTGGTTTGAACTCTGTTTTAGATATAAAAATGTATTATCCATTAAAATGTTATCCTCTTATCAAAATGCAGGATGTTTCCATCCAATTCAAGCGATGATGGTTCATTTACGAAATTAATATTTTTAATTGCTTTCATGATTAATTCCCTGCGATTTTGTTAATTAAAATGGCTCTTAGGGAAACATTCCAGTGACATGCAACACTGTTATTAATTTCTTAACAATTCCTTAATACGCTTTGTTTTGGATTATGGGAAATAAATTAAGAAAATACCTGGAAGAGATTGTTTATAAGCGACTACCCACTATTATATAAACTGTGTCACAAAGAAGTAACTTAAATTTTATTTCTTTGGGTATTTATTAACTTTTGGTTTGTGAACAATGATTCTAAAACGGATGTGGTTTTGACACATTTTTGTGTTTGAAGCAAGATGAGGCCGCGTGCGTGTTGTACTTAGCTTTGTCTCCATGATGAAGGCCACCGGATGAGGCCGAAACTATAGTCGCAGTTTTGGATGTAATAAAACATGAGTAATCCCGCATAAGTAAAACGTTTACGTATAAATAAGAGTTTAGAATGTAATATTAGGTTTTTTTCCACCAGTTAAATCTTCTCTAGGTTAGATTAATATTTTTTAGGTTAGTTTTGATAATACAAGGAATAATAATAAATTCAAACAGTAGTTCTTTGTGTGCCAGCTACTAACTGTTTTTTTTTTCAATGTGAATGTATCGAGACGAAAGAGATAACGCCTATCCATGACCATTGCAACGATACACGGAATTTTCAGTAACTAAATATATAAATATATTTGTATTATGTTTATGTTTTGATTTATTTAAATTCATAATTATTATTTTTACAAACTTTATGTATTTTTTTTAACTTTATAGTGTTACAACATCTTCCGTCTGTTCTTAATCTGTATCGTGTTTTCCATTTTTGGTTGCCTGGAAGAGATTGCTTTTAAAGATAAGGTCGCCACTTATGGCACTAGCTTATAAGATTTTTTCGTTTTCTGTACTTTTTTTCTATTTTTGGTGGACATAAAAAAGAGTTTTTATCTATCTATCTAAAACAAAGTTCAGGGCATCATTGCTTTGGCGCTTTTTACTTTGAGACTTTCGATGGTTAGTCTTAACAGCTCTGTAATTTTGCTGGCTGAAGTACCGTTAAACCGGGACACTGTAACATTTTTGCATACCACTATTTGGCGGTAGAATATCTGGTACTGTGGTGGTAGCTACTTAAACGACTAGCTAAGGAAATCTACCACCAAGTGAATTGATTTGATTATTTTTGATACAGATTACCTTGTTACAGATTACTCTTGTGGCAGCTGTACCTAGTATAGCTGCTAACGAAAATTCAAATTAATTTTATTTGTATATTAAATTGATTTTTACTAAGGTGAAATCGAATAAAACGAATTTCGTGCTTCTGTAATGTTATGTTATGCATAAATTGAATTGAATTGGAAAAAAAAGTCCTTAAGTATCACAAGTATCTTAAGTTGACTAGGTAATCATCAACAATCTGCTCGTTTAATATAAAACTGCACATTTTATCGAAATATTGAGTATAAAACTTTGTTACATTGTATTTTAACACCAAACTACATAAAATTCACTTCAGTGTACCGATAAAAACCGACGGAATTATGATTCGGAGGTGATAAAGTATAACACGTACCTTATGCACCTGCTACACGGATTTCCTTTTGCTTTAAATTTGGTACAGAACCCTAAAAAGTTTTTAATGCTAGAATATGTTACGGGTAACACGGTTCGTTAAAGCAGTCTAATTGGAAGACCGTCTAAATTTCATTCTTGACATTTGGTAGTTTTTTTTTTATGGCTGACAGGCTAGTTGTTTGACCACAACTCACCTGATGCTTATTGACAGTGTGGTCGAAGATGGTAAAGCACACCTAGCCTGGAACGGAACTGGCTCTCAAGTTAGGCTGCCGAAACACACCGTAAGATGTTTGGCGGCAGATTTTCAACTTGACACTAGCCAGCTAGGTAGCTAGCCAGCCGAGTACTAGAAAGCACCCTACCACCACGCTATGGTTTCCTCGCGATGTTTTCCTTCGCAGCTCAAGCTCATTGTTGGAGTTTGAACCCACGCCCTTCTACTATACACTACTACCTTCACTAACCACTGAGCTATCATCTCTACAAAGAAAGAAATCAATCTACAAGATCTGATTCAAGAATTGAAAGGCGTGGGTTCGATTTCCACTCAGGACAAACATTGTGATTTGTGTTTGTTCTGTGTCTGGGTGTGCTGTATGTATTTACAAAAAAAAAGTATATAAGTATTATGTTAGTTTTCTGGTTTTCATAGTACAAGCTTTGATTAAATTAGGGCTAGAACGCGCCATGTGAAATGTCCTAGGATATTTATTTATTTATGTAGAGATCGTATTTTTTTAAGTTACGTGCGCTTTCAAGTAGTAAAGGAAAAAAAACAGCGTGGTGGTAGGGTACTTTCTAGTGCTCGGCTGGCTAGCTACCACTCAAGTTGAAAATCTACCGTCAAGCATCTAACGGTGTGTTCCAGCAGTCTCACTTGAGAACCAGTACCATTCCGGGTTAGGTGTGCTTTACCATCTTCCACACCGTCACTTAACATTAGGTGAGCTGTGGTCAAAACACCTAGCCTGTCAACCTTAAAAAAAAAGGAAATCTTCTAGACAGTTCAAAATGTATAAAATATTTGGACTAGCACTTGGCTTGTGTGGACTGTGGTCTTAACTTGAATCCCATGGTAATTATGTCTGTCTCCTCTCAGCTATTGCCGCCAACTTCAATTGGTGAAGAAAAGCATTAAAACTATAGCAAAGCATGTCTGAAATTTATCCGTGTTTTCAAAAAATCAAATAAAGTATGCTAATTCGTATAAAATAGCATGTTGGTCTTTACTTACTACTTAGGCTTAAAGAGTTTATTCTCAATAAGACAATTGTCACTTACTTGAGAAACAATGGATTACTTAAATATAGATTTACAAAAAACATTCGTCGATGATTGAAATTAATTGTTAGAAAATGTATAAATTTATTAACTACCCACATAACGCGTTCATTTGTCCAAAAGAGAATGATTTGCTATTATGTACTGAGCTAGTTGAGACTTGAACGCGTTAAATGAGTTCACATTTTTAATGTGTGAGGGTATTTTATTATAAAGCTGCGCTCCTTCAAATGTTAGCATTTTTTTGCCACAGTTTGTTCTTACCTTTGGTAAGACTAGAAAACTAGCTCGTCGAGTGCTACGTTTACTGCTACGTGCTACTTACTGGGTTCTACCCTTCTCATGATGATAAAAAGCTTACGCCTAATATTGGGCAGTTTTTATAAAAACAAGGCTAATCGAGTAAGAACACAACTGGTTAAACTTATTAACATACCTGTAGGTTCTAGTAATTAGTGTCCGTTTATATGTAGTTTTTATAACATGGTGTTGTTACAGCCGCATGAAGGTAATTAAGAAAATAGAAAAACTAAGCTTATTTCTTAAATGCATTGCAGCTAAACGCTATTTAAGTACCTTACTGAGTTCAAGTTAACTTGGGGCCTGTTGTCCAAAAACTATTATATTCATTTTTACAAGTCACAACATTTTCGTAACAAGTCGAAAATTTTAACCATGTGAATTATGCTCACTTCTGTTGGAATACGTAACATATGTGCGAGTTCCTGAAAAGTAAATATACTTTATAAAATATAGTTTTTACTAGCTTACGCCCGCGACTTCGTACGCGCTGAATTTAGAATTGAGTTCAAAGATACATTATATATTATATAGAATTAATCAAAATCCTTTCTTAGCGGATGCCTACGTCATAACATCTACCTGCATGCCAAATTTCAGCCCGATCCGTCCAGTGGTTTGGGCTGTGCGTTGATAGATCACTATGTCAGTTAGTCAGTCAGATTGTTTTGTAGTTACAAGTGACAAGTTTTTTTTTTTTTTTTGGCCTCGCACTTTTCGCATTTGTTGGAAAAAATAGATAAAAATAGTAAAATTAGTCTTAAGTCACGGAACATAAATTAAGTCAAGGTTAAGTCTGGCCTTGCAATAGCACAGTAGTGGTGACTTTTATCACGTTTAAGTCACGTTTTACCTTTCACCACATTATATCACTTCGCTACAGTCGCGCATGTAATTTGGCAACTTTATGAATAAAACACCACTATTTTTGTAAAACACAAGTTTTGGAAAATAATGCAACGACGCGACCAATCCGCATGCAACCGCTAGTGTAATTTTGATTAGTATATATAAAAAAAAATGAAAACAGAATTCAGTGTAAAACCACATTTAGACCCCATCCTGAATCCACGTAAAAGTTCAAAAAAAAAAAACATTTTCTGGATTCATAATTTTCCCCAGGTTTAAATAAACACCCCTTATTACCTTTAAAAACATTTACGCAACTTTATTGTAATTACACGGATCTTACCCAAAAAAATGAGACTGGTATAAAACTTTTTTCTCTTTATTGCTGAAACTCAGACCCTTTCTAGAACTTCGAACGGAAATTGAGAGGGAACTTAAAGACTTGTCCCACGTGAACTATGAAAAGCAATATTATAACGCATGGAAGGGCGATTTTATGATCATTATCGTCAACCTATCGTAGTCCTCTGGTGAACACTGCACTGTAGGACTTATAAAAATCACGATACAGTAAACACACGATATAAAGATATATTTTTTTATCTTTAGTAAAAGCCACACCCGAGAGCTAGTTCTATTCCAGGATACGTGTGTTTACCATATTCGACTACACCGTCACTTAACACCAGGTGAGCTGCGGTCAACACATAGCCTGTCGATATTTTTTTTTTGTTATATTGACAATGCTTTTATATTGACATATTTTTATACTGACATACTTTATTTTGACATTTTGTTTTTTTATTCATTGACATGTAACCAGTGTTTTAAAACTTTTTTAATGATATATTTGAAATGATATTACGCAATTTGACTTCTAACATTATTGATATCAATAAAGTATTTGTATTTATGCTTCTCGCAAAAATGCAAACTATTCAACAACAACATTTTCAGAACAAAACTTTCGGGACCTAGCCCTGTTTTGTAAGCTACTTTATTACGGCAATGAACAGAGTTAACTAGTTGACTTTTTGGGAAATGTATTGAGTTTTTTTTCCGAATTAATATGACAGCAGAGATATACCAATATCAATTCGGTAATTTATTTATATCACTGATTTTAGCTGAGTATGAATTTAGTCGCACCGCGTCGCCTTGCCGGAGTTATGTGCCTAGGACAGTAAGGGAAGACATTTTCAAATAGGAAGTTAATTAAAAGTTAACTCTTTTATTAAGGCAGTTCCTGTTATCGCCGCTTCGGTGGATATTACTCGGATTGTTCACAAACTATGTTGCAAATTGTTTCATTTTGTTATAGTCCCTGGAACTGCCAATTTGGGCCCAAATTTTCGTCAAGGTTTACTTGAAGAAAAAAAACTTAAGTATTATTTCAAATAAACCCAATTCCAGGAATAGAAAACTAGCTACTTCCATAAAAAATGATGAGTACCGTTAGACACCGCCCGGGTACAGGACACTTAATTTTTTTTTTTTTTTTTTCCAAATAAGTAAATATTGAAGACAATACACACAGCACCATCTGAATCCAAACTAAGCAAAGGTTGTTACAATGGATCTCAGATAACTGTGAAGAACTTTTTTCTTTTGGAAATACATTCAGAACATCCAGACACGGAACAAACATTTGTTTATACCATAAAATATTTGTCCAGGGTGGGAATTGAACCCACGCCCTGCAGCTCTAGATTCGCGTATTACCACACTCTACCTAATGTTAAACTGCATGCGGTCGAAGATGGAGCACGTTTACCTAGAAGAAACTTGCTTATTCTGGAGTTGAAGACACCCAAATTGGGGAAATTTAAGGAAATACGGACTTCATTCGGTAGTAGTTATACTTAGAAAGCGGAAGGGCGTGGGTTCGATACCTGACTGGCATATAGCTATTTTTTTATTTCTGGGTATTCTATATGTAAGTTTTCTGTAAGCTATCTGGCTCCCACAGTACAAGCTTTGCTTAGATGACGCAGTGTAAAATGTTCACCAATATTTATTCGTATCATTAACTACAAAATATAAATATTAAATTACTCTTTACAAAATAGCGTCAGTAAAGGTACTATTTTTAAATATAAACTTTGTTTTATCATTTCAAAGTCAGCATCCTATAGAAACATTTCTTTTCCCTCATAAAAACTTCAAAACAAAACGTCCAAAGCATAGCTCAAAGGAAAAAAACATTCCACATGAAAATAAAAATATACCTACGTATATCAGGTCTACCCTTCTCAGTGTTCGTTTGAAAAAAAATCCTAACAAACGTCAAGCGAAATGTGTTCGCGCTTTACAAAATCCTTATGAATATTTATACGTGTCATCGCAGGCTTCTAAAAACCTCTTCCCACTTAAAAATGGTAATGTGATCATTGTTACCCTAATTATTATGCAATTGCGTTTCAAAGTCATTTCATTTGGGAGTCCACTTGTTAAAAACGTCAAGTGACACGGACCGATTTTTAATTTCTTTTGACACGGTAGAAAATTTCTCGTTTTTTTTTTAAATTTGTTTCCTTTCGTTTCTTCACGAAGGTTTGCCAGCATTTGTGTGGGGATTAAAATTTAAGGATTTGATAATGTGCTCGTGTAAATATATAAGCGAAAAGCGCTGTAGGTATAGTAAAAAGTATAAATAGTATGTTTTGACGTATAAGTTGTATATCTGGTTTTGTAGCGATGATAGCTCAGTGTGATGATAGCTGAGTGCTTGGTGCGGTCGGTTACACTCTGAAAAGTGTGGGTTCAAGCCCCAACAATGAGCTTGGGCTGCCGGTGAAGGTAAACGTCATGAGGAAACAATGGTAGGGTATTATTATAGGTAGTAGTATTGGTATTATAGGGTATATTAATACTCGGCTGGCTAGGTACCACCCTCAAGTTGAAAATCTGCCACCCAGCATCTAACGGTGGGCTCCGGCAGCCTCGAGAGCCAGTTCTATTCCAGGCTAGGTGTGCTTTACCATCTCCGACCACACCGTCATTTAACATCAAGTAAGCTGTGGTCAAACACCTAGCTTGTCAACTAGAAAAAAAAAATATATTTTTTAATCGCACGGCGAGGTCGTGGTCCTCTACGTCAAAGTCCGTATCTCCCGAAAGGTAATACTAAGGTACTTAAAGTATTTTCAAATCCAGAACAAGAAGATTCCTTCTAGTTGAGCGTGCTCCATCTTAGACCGCACTTACCTTAATGTTAGGTAGAGCGTGGCCAAATGCGAGCCTATTCAGAGTAATAAAACTGTCTCGAATCCTAAATCAAAATTTGAAATTTCTAAGTAGATTTTACAATGTAGGTATATATTAAAATTTATCTAAAGAGCTAAGGCGAAAACATAGTAAAAATCACGGGTGGAATCAGTACAAGATTTGTACAGAATCTAGATAAATAGCGGACAAGATGAGATGTCTATGCTAAGCGTACTGTGATTACGGTCTGGAAATAAAGATTTTGATAATAACCATTATGATACATAATCCAGAAAAACAATGAATTACACTGGTAGCAGACTGTTTTTTTTTTTATGGTGAATAAAATACCTTAATTATTTTCCAACGTGAAAAATAACACCTTGTTACTAAAATAAAGCACCTAATAAAGATGGTTGAATGACAAATTATTCAGATTTTTCACCAAAATTAAAATATAGCTTACGTCCATTTCATGAAATTCATTTCTTACTCAATTTGACTGAATACAGATTTTCAAGATAAACATAAATAAAAAAGGCCAAGTGCGGGTTTATAATATGTTCATGACGCTATTCTGAAGCTGCAAGTACATACTATATCCAAAAAAATATTATAGGGATTTGTTTGTAGATAAAAAAGCTTTATCTACATGGGTTGCTACGATTTTCCTTCCTGTTTTTGTTTGTTGTAAAAGTGGGATTCATGACAGTGGATTTGAATAAAATCCTTTGTTGACGAAAGCTTTTCTATCCTTGTTTCTTTGAATATCTATGTTTTAATCTGATCTGTGCAATGTTTTCCTTTTCTATAACATCATTATATCAACAGTACTTACTCGTCACAAAAAATATATATTTATATCTTCCTAGAATATATGGAAATTTCCAAAAAGTCTTACCTCCAAATAACATCAGAAATAAACTAAGAACCGTGTATCCTTGTCCCGACATGTTCAAAATTTCACTTTCCACTTATCTTCACGAACCACTCAAGCATTTATTTATTTAAGTTCAAAAAGTTACAGAATTCATTAAAACTCTCCAAGAAAACATTTCAAAACAGCGCGGTTGATATAATTATAAGATACGGCGCCAAAATTGCTGAAAGCGACGCGACCTTCCTCTCCAGAGGCTTCGACGGCACTGAAAACAGCTTCAACCAAGTTACACCTGATTGTCAGATTTCAGCACGCGCAGTACACATGCTAGCAAATATTATCAAAACTATTTTGTATTCTACTCTAGAACTAGTTTTGTGGCTGCAGTAGTGGTTAGGCTGTGTCTGTATCAGAATTTTTGTTCCCAATGGGATTAATTTGGTCCTTTAATACCGATTGAGTGTTGGCCTATTTTTTGCAAGACATCTCTTTATCTCTCTCCAATACTAGTTATTTTGATTCTACTTACTTTTTATTCACAAATAGGTGATATGATTATAACTAATTGCCCCTCACGAACTTTGAACTCACGATTGTCTGTTATCTTTATTCAGTTGTGTAAATTGCCCATTAGCCATAAAATTTTGTTATCAATAAGATATTGCTTAAGTGACGCAAATATTTTTGAGATATTCAATAGAGATGCATGAACCTAAGTCGTAGTAATATTGCTCCTATCTTTAAGCAGATCTTAGACATATTCACCTAATTAACTAAAATAAAATGACTTTGAAGTTTAGTCCAGAAGTGGGGTGAATTGGTGTAGATTTGTTTGACATTATTGCTTTGCGACCTTATTTCATTTTCTGTACTTCGTTTTATAGGTCGACAATATCTATCTATCTATCTATCTAATACCTTTAAACGAGCAATTCTTGTATATATATATATATATATATATATATATATATATATACAAGTATCGTAGTAAGAATAATAGTAATAGGATAATAATAATATATAAAAATAATAATAATAGTAATAGGAAAAAGAGGAAATCGTATTAAAAATAACAGCCATTTTTTGGATGTGAATTCGTTTGGCGCATACAAACCTTAAATTGCCGAGATTTAAATAATATACATATTTACGATTGATCGACTTTTCTTAATATAATACTTTCTTTTTTTATCTTTATTTAAATTAAAGGGGTTCACACAGTGCCTTTTCCAACAAACAATACAACAATAGTTTTACATAATTATACTACTTTTGAATACTTTTACTTGCATTTTGTAACGGAAAAATAGAATTTAAATTAGAAATACATTATTTTATTTATTCTAAATACATCGCAGTCTCTCTCTTTTGCTTTCCTTAGCGTTGCTCCGAACGTTTCTACATAGTGTGTTAAATAAAAATATTAGCAACTCTCTAAGTCGCCATTTACACTGCGTACGCAAAATTAGATTGCGGTCCAATCAAGTTGAACGGAATTTAATCAACTGGGTAAATACTATTTGCAACAGCGATAGCTAGCGATGGAGGTTGCCATCAATAATTTAGTAAGTAAACCTTGGGCAAAATGATTTGCTTTAAGATATTTTTGATGTTATTAAGAACAAGATAAAATCAATTATTATAGATAGATAGAAACTCTATATTGCGCACACCAAAAATAAAAAAGTACAGAAAACAAAAGAATCATATAATCTAGTGACGCAAGTTACAGCCTTATTGCTAAAAGCGTTCTCTTCCAGGCAACCAAGAATGGAAAACACGATACATATTAAGAACAGACGAGAGATGTTGTAACACTACAAAGTTTAAAAAACTAGTAAATAGAATGCATATAGTAAGTAAAAAATCACTATGTATTTATATAAAACGAAATATATAAATATATATAATATATATGTACATACAGATAAAACAAAAATAAAATAAAAACCAACATCAGCAGCAGATACAAGAACATGTCTGATCCGACTAACAGCAATAATACTAACTCAGCATTGTGACAAATAATGCAACTTCACTCAGTCTCTCTCTCTCTCTCTCAGTCTCTCTCTCTCTCAGTCTCTCTCTCTCTCTCAGTCTCTCTCTCTCTCTCTCTCTATCTCTGTCTCTCCTTCATTCTCTTCTCTTTTATTATTTAACTTTTTTTATGATTGACAGACTAGGTGTTTGACCACAGCTCATCTGATTTTGGCGTGGTCAAAGATGGCAAATACACCTAGCCTGGAAAGAAACTGGCTTTCAAATAAGGTCCGGAACACACTATTGGGTGCTTGGGGACAGAGTTTCAACATGAGGACGTTACCTAGCCAGTCAATTACTAGAAAGTACCCCATCACACTTTGTGGAAGTATGATCCATAACTAAATCATTAATTTACTTCCAATATTTTATAAATTATTAAATAACATTTT
This sequence comes from Biston stratarius, assembly GCA_950106695.1. Lineage (NCBI taxonomy): Eukaryota > Metazoa > Arthropoda > Insecta > Lepidoptera > Geometridae > Biston > Biston stratarius. The sequence goes on from OX467116.1 coordinate 12,254,644, forward strand.
ATTGGATATTATTTAAACTATAAAATATTTAAAAACTCTGAAGGACATCTCAATTTGAAACATATACATAAAATGCTTTCACAGCGATAAAAGGCTGTATTTATTAACTTGATAGTCTTGAGTGGGAAGCGAACTCAAACCCTTCAGCTCTCAAAGCAGATTACTACCAAATGAGCTAATAGGGCAGATTTTATTTGAAATTTTTAATAATAGCCTACGTTACCTTTTTAAAAACCTTCAGAATTTCTAAAACCATTTACTGGAAGGGGAACCGATGTCAAAATGCCTCCTGACAGGTAAATGGGTAGTGGGGGCACATAATTCAATAATATCTGAATGTTTTTACATAATGGCTTGACGCAAAGGATGCTCTCCCGATCATTCTAGACGAAGGGTCGAACCCTTTCCATTGTTTTTTATTATATTGAATAACACATCGGTCTAAAGAGGTGTTTAAACGAACAATTATTTCACGACAATGTTTTACTGTCATTCCTTGCTAACATTATCGAAAACCACATATGCTATAGATTTTATTAAATATAAAAGTTATAAGACGAACGGGACACTCTCCTGATCGTAAGAGATAACGCCTGTCCATAACCATTACACACAGAACTTTAAGTAAAAAACGAAGTCCAGAGCATTGCTATTTTGGCGCTCATTACTTTGCGACTTTCTATGGTTAATCTCAACAGCCCTGTAATTTCGCTAGCTGGTGTACCTGTCAAACCGGAACACAGTAATGTTTAGACTACCGCATGGCGACAGAATATCCAGTACTGTAGTACCTACCCGGACGACATCCTGCTAAGTTTGTTGTCAGAAACAGAAAGGATTAAGTTTAGGCAGCCTAGTTAGGAGGCCGTCTAGCCGTCTGGCCGTTCGAATCGCACGGCACGCACCTTTGTCTTTTCTAAGTTACTTTCCGATGACTTGAAATGGTAAAGGAAAACATCGTAAGAAAACCTACATGTCTGATAGTTCCTAAAAAAAAGTTTTCGGAGATGTGTGATGTCTGGTGGCCTTATCGTCCCCACTATGAAAAGAAGCCCACGCCCAGCTGTGGGATAGTTGCATAAATCAGGGCTGATCCTGAAGTAGGATAAGTCATTTCAATCTGATGCTAGAAAGAGAGCTCAATATAAATAAAAATGACGTCAGTTCTACGCGCGCTATGAATTTTATCGCTTTACGAGAAAAGACGAGCGCAATCTCAATCCTCAGAAGAAAAAAAAAACACCTCTTGTATCTTAATTTTTTTGAAGTTTAACTGCTTTAATTGGTGTTTATTTAATTAAATTTTACTAAGCTTCTTAATTGTGCCAGTTAAGATCATTAAGGCAAAATCAATTTATCTTATCACTGCTAACAAGAATATTATTAAAAATATTCTCTGCAAGCGGCTAAAAGAGTTCGAGGTTATAGATTATCTATTACTTGTTGGTAGATCAAAACGTCGTCTAGGTAACCATTGTAAGTCTCAAAGTAATAAGCTCTGAAGCAGCGACGCCCTTTTCCCCTATACTCAGAATACAGAAAGCTGAACTTTGATCTGCTTCTGAAAGTTTTGTGTATCGTTGCAATGGTCACAGACATGTTGTTATCTCTTACAATCGGGAGAGCGACTCGTTCGTCTCATTACTTTTACATAAAAAACCGGCCAAGTGCGAGTCGGACTCGCGCACTGAAGGTTCCGTATAAATCTGTAGGTATATTAGTCAAAGTTATGGATTTTTTTAAATGGTAATTTATGCTTTTCGCTATTTTTCCTTTATGTATGCTATAAGACGTTGCTTCGTACCAAATTTTAAGATTCTGAGGTCGCGGGAAGTACCCTGTAGGTTTTGATTCCCTTGCGAGTGTCGAAAATTTGCAGTATGAACGGCTATATCTTTTGATTGCGTTAGCTTAGAAGTTTTATTTTTTTCTCCGTTCCAAGGGACAGTAGACCTGAGTATTTGATATGAATTTGAGCTTGATGCCTCTACGCGTTCTTGAGAAAAAGGGTCTCGACAGACAGATGGACAACAAAGTGATCCTATAAGGGTTCCATTTTTTCCTTTTGAGGTACGGAACCCTAAAAAAGATAAGAAAATCATTGGCCTTCAACAATATTAGGATTTTCGAAACTAACATGCATATTCCTTAAACAATTGCCTGTTTAGACGCCCCTTGTCGAATTAAAGGGGTAAAATTAAATTGAAGTGTTTCCACATCGTGTATGAGACGTCGGAACTTTCCTCGTGATATTGGACTGGGTAATGTGGAAGGATTATCTGATATTGCGGAAATCGAAAGTGGTATTTGTGTAGTCAAATGAGATGGCAAGTTTTTGATACTTGCTGAGTTCTCCTAAATTATTTTTATCACCGCGTCTTGATCGCGCACATAATATTATGAAATTAGTTTTTTTTTTATGGCTGACTGGCTATGTGTTTGGCGACAGCTCACATGATGTTAAATGACGGCGTAGTCGAAGATAGTAAACACACCTAGCCTAGAATGGAACTGGCTCTAAAGTTTGGCTGCCGGAACACCGTTAGATGCTTGGCGGCAGGTTTTTAGCTTGAGGGTGGTAGCTAGCCAGCTGAGTACTCAAAAGTACCGCTATAGTTTCCTTACGATGTTTTCGTTCGACGGCAGCTCAAGCTCATAGTTGGGGTTCGAATCCACGCTCTTCGACATGCAAACCAACCGCGCTTTACTGAGCTATCATCGCTACAAAGTTTTGCTTATTTACTTTGGCGTTTTGGCCATATTGCAATATCCGTGGTCACGAGTTGACTGGAGAGTGCGAGTTCTCGATGACCAAGGTTATTGCAACGTGGTCGAAACGTAGAGGTAACTATATACAAGTTAAGGTCGAGATAACGAGGTGATATAACACTTAAAAATAAGCGACTAAATCCCAAAAAAATCACAACAAGAATATATTTTAAAGGCTTTCTGGTACATTTTTTAAAAGCTTTAGTAGATCAAGCTTAATCTTTTTGCACAGGAAAATATCCTGTCTAAAAATAACAGCTCAGTGTCGTCTTAAAGTATGGTCAAAAATTGTAAATTGAATGAGTTGGGATGAACGCTTTATGGCGGAAAGAGGATGCAAATGCCCAAGTTTACGACGGCGGTTGCTCTGGTTTTTATAGCATACGTAATTCTATTCTGGAAACATGCATCGTGGAGCTCATCCTACCTAGGTGTTTTATCCTATTGTAGTTGGATATTCTTTCTCATTGCTCTCATCAGGCAACGTTTCACCTTCCTTCAGAATAGAATGGAACGGAACGGAACGGAACCGAACCGAACGGAACGGAACAGAACGGAGCGGAACGGAACGGAACGGAATGGAACGGAATGGAACGGAACGGAATGGAACGGAATGGAACGAAACGGAACGGAACGGAACGGAACCGAACGGAATGGAACGGAACGCAACGGAACATAACCGAACAGAACTTTAAGTTGTGAAGATTGACGTTAAGTTAGGAGGCTATGTAACTAAATAAAAACATTCTTATAAAATAAATGTTCGAAAATCTTGCAATTCTTATCTATATAGTTGGAATTCGCTGAAAACTGATTGGTTGATTCTATACACGGTTCAGTGGGAATAAAGCATTTTCCTCCACTGCCTTATTTCAAAGGCATCTTTGTGTTATATTTTAACATCTTTATATCTTTGTCTCCGTCCTAAAATAGATATACCTTGGTAGAAGATTAAAATACTGAATTTTCGTAGAAAATATATTATAATAATGCATGTCCATCACTATTGCGTCGACACACAGAACTTTGAGTAACAAACAAAATCCAAGGCATGGCTAGTTTGGCGCTCATTACTTTGGGACATTCGATGGTTAGTATCAACATCTCTGTAATTTCGTTAACTGCAGTACCCTTCAAACTGGAACACAGTTATATTAACACATTACTGCTTGGCTTTGCTTTAGATAGCACGCAGAACTGATGGCCGATAGAGTTGCAAAGTTCTGGAGTGGAGACCACGGACCGGCAAGCGCAACGTAGGACGTCCACCCACAAGGTGGACAGACGACCTAATAAAAACCGCAGGAACGCGCTGGATGCGAGCCGCTTCCAACCGGTCTCTATGGAAATCAATGGGGGAGGCCTATGTCCAACAGTGGACGTCATGCGGATGATGATGGTGATGACTGCTTGGCGGCAGAATATCTGGTACTGCGGTGGTACCTACCCAGACGATCAGAAGAAGTAAAACTACATGGATATTGTTAGTCATGGATATTGTTAGTCATGGATATTGTTAGTCATGGATATTGTTGTTGTTTGTTGGGGCCGTGGTGGTGCCGGCGTAAGTATTGTACCCCACCTTCTCTTCTCGTGGTTGCCGTAAGAGTCGGCTAAGGGATGTAATCCGGAAGATGGGCAGCAGCGTCTTCCTTGAACAATCATACCTAACTGCGCTCGCCAATCCGCCTGCCAAGCGTGGCGAGTATTGGCAAAACCCCCCCAGGAGGAGGCCTATGTGATTGTTACTCAAAGATCTGTTATCTCTTACCGTCAAAAGAACGCTTCATTCGTCTCATTAATTTACATTAAACAAAATGGCACGACATGCGTCTCGGAATGTGTATCCAGTTAGCAAAAAATATTTAACTGTTTGACAAGAACATCATTATCTGTATGGTGAGTGTTACTCACAGATGGTATGTATGTAAATAAGGCACACTAACGATATAAGTCAACATATTATACCTTCTTTATGTACCTTTTTTCCATGTTGTTACACCGAATTGCCAAGGGCCTGGTCGTAATTTAAATGAAGATACTCGACTTAGCCCAAAGTTGTATTATCTTTTGAGAAATCTAACATAAATTATAAAGCTTAAAAATAATAAAAAAAAATTGTACCGATGATAGTCTAATGTATTTTTTTTATGGCTGACAGTCTAGGTTTTTGACTACAACTCGCCTGATGTTAAGTGACGGTGCGGTCGCAGGTGGTAAAGCACACCTAGCCTGGAATGGAACTGGCTCTCAAGATGATTGGCGGCAGATTTTCAATTAGAGGAAACTAATGGGTAAAGAAAGAAAGTAAAGAGGAACTAGAAAGTACCTTACCACCACGCTATGGTTTCTTCACGATGTTATCCTTCACCAACAGCTCAGGATCACTTATGGGGTTTGAACCCATACCACTGAGCTATCATCGCTATAACGTTTTTACATTTTTCAATACGCAGTCTCCACTTTAGAACATGGTTATCAGTTCCACGACAGAAATGACCAGCTCACTGCCGGCTCAACTTACTCACACTGAGATATGTCGGTGACTTTAATTAATCTCTGGTTAATTACTTGGTTCGATTACGATGTTTTTCTTCACTGCTCACGCTTATTGTTGGGATTTGAACTCACGCTCTTTATGTGAACCGGTCACGCTAACCACTGATTTATCATCGCTACAAAATTTCAAACTCATTTATAACATCTATAATTTTCTGAAGAAACATTAAAAACTTTCTACATCATAATAAAATTTTAATTACACAAAAACACTTAAGAATAAAACAATGAAATACACTTGAAATTATATTCCACGGTTTTAAAGAAAATTGGGTCACGAACGAATCATAATAGCGCTGAAAACTTTCATTGGTTTTGGTTATTTTATCGAGCTTAATAATGCTTTATGGTAAGTTATTTTATTGTCAATTTAATTAATGGAATGGAAGCAAATCTCTCGGAATGTAAAACTTTTAATGGCAATGTGAATAAAACTGTTTTCATTACGTGATTAAAAAGTAGAGATTTGAACTGCTTTAAAAGCTATTATAGACATCTCCTTAAACAGTCCAAAATGAAATCTGCGAAGCAAAAATTACTAGAAAAGTATAGTGACTATTCTTGTAGTATTACTATAATATAATGTACAACAATGAGCCTTAGTTGCCGAAGGAACACATGGTGAGGAAACCGTAGCATGGTAGTAGGGTACTTTCTAGTATTCGGCTGGCTAGCTACCACCCTCAAGTTAAAAATCTGTCACCAAGCACCTAACAGTGTATTCTGTCAGCCTCGCTTGAGAACCAGTTCCATACCAGTGAGTTGTAGTCAAACACCTAGCCTGGAAACAATAAAAAAAATACTGTGATATAACATGATCATTATTTGTATTTAATTTACACTCACACAATTTAATCAATATTTCAATGGCCTCCTGCCTATGTCCAGCAGTGGACGTGAGCTGCCGGTGAAGGAAAACATCTTGAGGAAACCATAGCGTGGTGGTAGGGTACGTTCTAGTACTCGGCTGGCTAGCTACCACCCTCAAGTTGAAAATCTGTCGCCAAGCATGTAACGGTGTGTTCCGGCAGCCTCACTTGAGAGCCAGTTCCATTCCAGGCTAGGTGTGCTTTACCATCTTCGACTACACCGTCACTTAACATCAGGTGAGTTGTGGTCAAACACCTAGCCAGTCAGCCATAAAAAAAAGTCCTACGGCTGAGATGATGATGATGATGATGAAGATGTAATATTACTAAATGTATTATTATTGTATTTTACTTGGTGGTAAATTTCCTTAGCAGGAGGTCGTCTAGGTAGGTACCACCACATTACTAGATATTCTGCCGCAAAGCAGTAGTGTGTAAACATTACTGTGTTCCGGTTTGAACTATCAAAAGACAAGTCTCAAAAGTAACGAGCGCCAAAGCAACGATGCCCTGAACTTCTTTTTGCTACATTGATTTACATGGACAGGCGTTATCTCTTACCATCAGGAGACCGTCTCGTTCGTCTCATTACCTTTACATAAAAATAAAATTATTCAAACTAGATTTTAGTTGAAAAATTCTCATCACTTTATCTTAGGCTTTCGGAACCTTAAATATAACACATTTATTATATTTTGAAGATACACAATTATTTCTGACAGACTATTTTTATCTTGACGTTGATTTGTTTTTTGATATACCTATTCGAAACTAATTTAATGATGACCTGAAAACTCCGCCATTTATCGCAGCCCGGAGAATTGTTTACGAGCCTAAATCAACATCGTTAAATTCCAAGTTTACTCTGTCATTTTCGCTGTTCAGATTCAATTATAATTCGTTTTCTACTCGGTGTTCTTGAAAATAATCTTAGAGATCTGAAATCTAGGGGGATGTTTGATAATAATTACTTACGCAAGAATGTGCTACTGATTTTTTAATTGTAAGAATGACTGGTGGCTGGGAGATGAAATAGACGTTCTCTTCACGATAGCTTGCCTTCTCACGGGCTACTAATCTTCATATTGGTATCCTTTAATGTTTTTTTTTTTATGTAACATTAATGAGACTAACGATACGCTCTCCTGATGTTAAGATATAACGCCTGTCCATGACCATTGCAGCGATAAACAGAACTTTGAATAGTAAAACAAAGTCCAGGGCATCGCTGCCTTGGCGCTCATTACTTTGAGACTAGATGGTTAGTCTCAATAGCCCTGTAATTTCGCTAGCTGCAGTACCCTTCAAACCGGAACACAGTAATGTTTACACACTACTGCTTAGCAGCAGAATATCTGGTACTGCGGTGGTACCTACCTAGACGACCTCCTGCTAGGAAAATCTACCACCAAGTAAAATGCCATGTTTGACTAGCTAGATGTTTGACCACAACTCACCTGATGTTAAGTGACGGTGTGGTCGAAGATGGTAAACACGCCGAGCCTGGGATCGAACTGACTCAAGTGAGGCTGCCGGAACACACCGTTAGGTGCATGGCGGCAGATTTTCAATTTGAGGGTGAAAATACTCTACCACCATACTATGGTTATATTACAATGTTTTGAAGCCTTGCCCTTCGGCTTGTGAACCGACCGCTCTAACTGAGCTATCATAGGTACATAATGTTATTTACAACTGTGTGTTATATATTACCGGCTAGCCTCGGAAAATGGTTTTTGTTTTTTTAAATTGGTTTTTAATTTCTCACCGGTGGCCAATCCGTTCGCATCTGTACGTATTTGTCACAATTGCAAATTTGTTAAGGCCAAACTACTTTCTTCCTTCGCCGTCTTGTCCAATTTCACGCACATAAGGCTCTTTTATGTGAGATTTTTTACAACCCACTTCAAAAGCTTTCAAAGTTACGAGTTCTCCTGTTTGTTTTGACACATTACATTTAAATTCCTTTACGGAACGTAGTCCCATTCTTCCCTGTCACAATTCGTACGAGGCTTAGGGAGTATTAAAAAAAAGTAATGGCTGCATCCACTAATGACTGCAAACCATTTGTGATAAAATCTAGACGACGTGTCATTGTCATTCCAAGCAAACAAATGTTTAAAGCGATCACGCACGAATTTCAACTTTAAATGTGATAGAAAATAAGTGCAATTTCAAATGATTGCAGCATCATACAATTTGGTAAATCTTTTTTAACGTTTTGGTATGAAATTCAGTATTCTGAGTGTGATTGTACGTTCAAACTCGTAATGTTTTTATTTATTTAGTTTGCTGTAGACACTTTTTGCTTTATATTTTCATCGGATTGGATATATTGATTGATAGATAAAATGTTAACGAAACAAGTCAAACTTTTGACATCGCTTGTTTCATTTACTAATTGACAACTCTGTAAGCTTACTTGATAGTAGCTCTGTTTTATGAGATGTGGAGCGTGGATTCAATTGGCGCTTAAGACAAACATTTATATAGCGAATATAGATGTACATATTGAATTATTCATACTAGGTAAATATAATAGAGTGGGCCATAAGAGTGTTCGCGATTTCATTTGTTATTTCTTCGGGAACGCGTGACGCGGGGCGGCGGAGGGAAACGTCGCGGAAATTTAGTCGCTATGGGGCCGTTCGTGTAATGATAGCGTGCATTTTGTGTCAGAGAGTTTTACGAAAACAATAAATCGGTGAAAAACGTTTTCCTGGAAAATTCATTTCCAAAACCGAGATATTGAATGACCACCACGCAGGCCCGATCTCTCTGCATGTGATTATTTTCTGTGGAGTTATCTCAAATTGGCGGTCTACGAGAATAATTCTAGCAATTTGGCACAGCTAAATAGGAACATTATTTGGTAAATTAACAATACATATAACGAGAGCTACGTTTAAATGAATATTGCAAAATCTGTGACTTTCAAGAGTGCCAAACAGTCGAGAGACATTTGGACAACATTTTTATTAAGTCTTACAAATTCTAATGTTTATAATTTTCTAAAATTAAAAAAATAGATATTATACGTATCGAAGTTTTTTTAAATTAAATTTTACAAATCACCAACACTTTTTGACCCATCCTATACTATTTTAGTTTGTTTATCACGCTTTCACGACATAAAGACTCAACTCAAGTTGAAAATCCTCCGCCAAGCACCTTACAATGTATTCCGGCAGCCACACTTGATAGCTAGTTCCATTATAAGCTAGGTGTGTTTACCATCTTCTACCACAACGTAACTTGAAACATATAAGCTGTGATCAAACATCTAAATCATAAAAAATCCTGAAATCGTGTAAAAGGTCACCAGTCTGCGGAACAGCTGATTTTTTTCATTATGTAAGGTTAGTCATTGTATTGCACGTCTCATTACTCTTTACCATCAAGCTTAATTAAAAAAAAAAAAGAAAACAGAACAATAAATTAATAAATAAATACATGTTTTTTTGTTAACAGCCCGTGTCACTCAGGATGATGCAGAGATTCTAACGATCCCATACATCTTAATTTGTTCAGAAATTTTGAAGGTATAGTGAAATAAAGAAACTCGCATACATACATACCGATCTATCCATAGAACAAAGTTACATTTGCAAAAACTCAACTTTACAAGACAGCAGTTCAAAGTTTTTTAAGAAAAGAATTTTACTTAATTTTCTGTTTAAATCCACTAGACTAATATTCTAGTGGAATTTAAATTATTCTAGTGCAATTAAAATAAGGTATAGCAAAATTCTTTTCTTTCTTTTGCGGATGTCACTTTGTACTACGGATAGGTCAATACATATTATGTACATACATAAACCTTGAAAATATTACTGCTCCTTTTTTAGGTTCCCATGTAAAACAACACCATTACCACAACAGCTAAAAACCAGAAAATGTAAAAACCTAATTGTTTTAACGCTAATCTAAATAATTGCACAACTGGGCTCGCGATAATTCTGACTTACATTCCCATTTACTCGCATATATCCAAAGGGGTATGCAACGTGAATACAGCCGCTTTAATCCACTGAATAAACACATGTTAAGTAATACCGTTTTCGCAACAAACAGACTTGTTTAGAAATAATACGGTTTATCGAGACATCGTGTTTATTTATTTAACGCTTGTTGTATGTTCTACTTGGTGAAAGATCAATATGTTAAGCAATAGTAGCTGGTGCTTGCCATTGCTTTGGCTTGCAAGTGCCTTGTTTTTACACGACAATCTAAAAGAGAAGTGTAATGTTTTCAGGGGTCATATGTATGTGATTTCTTTATTCGTCCATAATTTTTAAATGCCTGAATAGGTTTGGGCGTCAGAGTTATTGTTAAAATCTTTTACGTCATCTCGAGCGACTATAAATTTTTCAAGAATAAAGTTTTTGGGTATTCGTTTGTTTTAATTTGCTTAATTAAGTTTGTTTATAATCAATAAATCTAAATATAAATACTTTCAACATATCTTATGAACGTGTGTATGTAAAAGTTGTAAAATATGAGTAATTTGGAATAAGTGCAATAGTGAAGTCACGCAGTTTTAATTAGAGTATTTAAAGTAGTCAATGTTTTAATACTTGCCACCACTTGTATACTTTAAGTATGTATTTACAAAAAAAATTTTGCAACTATTCTATCAGTTTTCTGATTCCCATAGTAACATATTCCATAGCTTTGCTTTATGTGGGGTTAGATGACACTGTAACGATATTTAATATTATTAAATCTCCTTCGCAGGAGGTCGTCTACTAGTCGCCACCACTGTACCTACCAGATATTCTGCTGTTAAGCAAGATTGTAAACATAGCTGGTTTGAAGGATACTGCAGCTAGCAAAATTTCAGGGCTATTAAGGCCATCGAATGTCGTCAAAGTAGTAATGCCCTGGATTTTGTTTTGTTTCATTGGATAAGCGACAATTAGGGAGCGTTTTGTACATGCCATTTCAACAAAAACAAAAAAAAACAATGTCGTTATATACTTTGATATTTTGTACCATAATACCTGGATATAAGAAACTCAAAGACAAAGCTCACGATGAAAACCTGCCCTAGAGCTTAACTCCCACTTCTCTATTTCAGCCAAGCGACACTGATTTATTAAATAAAAAAAGGATAATATTAAAAGAAATGGACTGTAGGTACCAACCACCGAATATAAATCAAGTGCCGTGATTCAACCGTGGGCGTGGGACAAAGGGGGTTAATAGCCCTTTTCATAACATGACACGCTCGTAAAATACCGTCACTATGTCACAGAATAAATGATAGTACATAATTGTCTAGTTAGAATTTTAGCATGGGTGCTTTATTTAAGCACTATGAACTTAATTTGAACCTTAATTATTTTTTTTATTTATAAGACCAATGTTACTAGTCATTTCCGTAATATCATTTGAAATATATCATTAAAAGAGTTTTAAAACATGACAATGATTTAAAAAAAACAAAATGTCGTAATAAAGTATGTCAATATGCAAAATTGTCAATATAAAAAAAATACTGTCAATATAAAATTTGTCAAAAACATTTTTTTTAATGGCTAACTGTCTAGGTGTTTGACCACAACTCACCTGATGTTATGTAACGGTGTGATCGAAGATGGTAAGGCACACCTAGCCTGGAATGGAACTGGCTCTCAAGTGAGGCTGCCGGAATACATCGTTAGACGCTTGGCGGCAGATTTTCAACTTGAAGGTGGTAGCTAGCCAGCCGAGTACTAGAAAGTGCCCTACCACCACGCGCTGTGTTGTATTACACTATTGCTTACTATATGCGATTGTGGTTGTTATATTTATGAGTAGCAAAACAAAGTTTAGGGTATTGCTGCTTTGATGCTTATTACTTGGAGTCTTTCGATGGTTAGTCTCAACAGCCCTGTAGTGTTGTTAGCTGCAATACCCTTCAAACCGGAACACAGCAAAAATCAAGTCAATCAATCAAAATCAATCAATAATTCTTTTAGCCTTTTTGGGATTGTCTAGACTACGGAAAAAATAATTTTAAATAAAGGAATACTTTAAACATTGTGGCATTAATATAATCCGCCATTTTGATTGTTTATCTATATATCTATCTATATCTTTAAACGAGCAATTCTTGTATATATATATATATATATATATATTCTGAATCTCGGAAACGGCTCCAACGATTTTCATGAAATTTTGTATCCAGGGAGTTTCGAGGGCGAAAAATCGATCTAGCTAAGTTTCATTTTTCGAAAACGTCGTTTTATCCGTGTTTCAGCCGAGCAAAGCTCGGTCAACCAGGTGCTCTATATCTTTAAACGAGCAATTCTTGTATATATATATATATATATATATATATTCTGAATCTCGGAAACGGCTCCAACGATTTTCATGAAATTTAGTATGCAGGGGGTTTCGAGGGAGATAAATCGATCTAGCTAGGTTTCATTTTTAGAAATCGTTGTTTTATCCGTGTTTTCAACCGAGCAAAGCTCGGTCATCCAGGTACTAATTTTAATATACCTAGTGGCACTTGCGCAATAAAGAAAATCTAACCACGTATTTGTTCAGCTAAATTGTCTAAATTGGTTCAGCTGTTTAATGATTACGAGAGAACATAAGAACTGACATGCATACATACAGGTCAGACACATTATCATCCATTGTTAGCTTCGCCGCAATCGGATTTTCTCAAATAAGTAGGTATTTGTTTGACCACGATCTCATCTGTTGGGAAATGTTGATGTGATCGAAGATATAAAACGCTATATCTATTATAAAAGTTAGGGCCACAGAGATGATATTATGTAGAGGTGTGCAAAGTCTCTATGTTTAAGTGTGCACTTTGTTTAACTCAGTATAAAGTGTGCAGTTCCACACTATAAAATCACAACAGTCTTTACTTATTTGCGGTTTGAGTTAATTGTGAGAAAAATTGCTCAAATAAGCTATAAAGTTAAAAATTATAACTCGACTACGGAAAAAAGCTTAAGTTGAATAAATAATGTTAAAAAAATTATCTGCAAGAATCCGCCATTTTTATTGATTTTATATGATTTTAATATACCCAAAGACACTCGCGCAATAAAGAAGAACGTAAAGACATAACTATTTATCAAAATCGGTATAGCCGTTTAATAATTACTAGAAAATATCAGCTTTACCACAGTCGGATAATAAAGAACGTCACTTATACATAAGGTTTGGTTACATACAGTAAGCCCAGCTTAGTTTATACATATAGAAGCTTCATCAAGACACAAGGGCGTAGCAACCGCCGTATCAGCCGTATCAATAACACGGGGCCCCCGTGCGACAGGGTAACCAACATGTGTAAGCAAAACTTCGTAAGCCTCTTAAGCCGCGGCAACAATGGACGTCCAGGGTTAGACTTTATACGATTATATCTTCGTTCACAAGTTTGTGAAAGACTAATAGACGTGACCCCGTTGAGTTATGAAATGAAAGACAAGCAAGCAAGTCTAGGGCAAGCTACTTCACTTTAAAGACAGTATCAGTATCTAATCTTTGGACATCCCTTGTTATAAATATCCATGGTTACAATCTTAAACAGTTATTTCAACCTTTTCCCAAAGGCGATTCTCGTAATGCTCAGAATGTAAAGTATGTATTACATTGTACCTACTTGTTGTAGAATTCTTTCACTACGGGAGGTTTTCTTGGTTTTCTTATAGGCCATTAAGTCCGTTATCAAATCCAAAACGGTCTTTTGGCGACGCGATACTAGAAAATTTAGTATACATTCGGTACAAAACTCAACGGTAGGATTGCTTTTGTTGGTAGCTTACTAATAGATAATAATATAAACTGTTATTAATGAAGTCTTAAATACATATTATATTTAATCAATTAATGTATACAAGATGAAAACATGTAGTTTGTTTACATAAAAAAATTTGACATACATATTTTTATATTTGTCACGATGTTGTTTAATTTCATAAGTTAGTTTTGTAGTTTAATTTCTAGGTATATCATAAATAAATTATTTTATTACTTTTTAATAGTTGATATTATCTATTCCACTAAACAGAGATATAAAAAAAAATTGTATACACTAAAGAGAATGTTATAAGTTTACTATGATTTAGCGTTACATATAAGGGTTTTTTTTAATAGTAATTTATTCTGACTATGGAAACTTTTTGTTTGGACACATTTTTGTTTTATATGGGTAATATATTGGAGTATCCGACCTAGCCAAAGTAAGTAACCGTATAATGAATACAAAACAGAAATACTATTAAGATATTTAAACAAACCTAAATACTGTAACAGTTCAATCCAGTTTCAATCCTTTAAGTTCTTATACTTTTGTTTCTACGAGTATATAACTATTTTTATCTAATAGAGTAATTATGATTTATGAGTGAAAGAGATATTTTACTAATTCAAAGACTTACCCATAATTTCAAACCGCCTTCCACAAAGTTTTCTGCACTTATGACTAGTAATCGAATTTTAACGACTGGTTACCTTCGACAACAGCTGGGTGCGGCACTAATTGAATTAGCGTATTCCCAAACTCTCAATAGGCAGACAAACTTAAAAAAATACCTAGACTAATTAATATTAATAAAATGTTAAAAAAAATATAAGGTGAATTTTATTTCTGGATAATATAATAATAATAATAATGAATATTGGAGAACATTGCATACAGCGCCATCTTGCAAAGAGTTAATCAATCAATCAATTATCTAGCTTGTACTATGAGAATCAGAAAGATGATTGAATACTCAAATACTTTTTTTTTGTAAATACATACAAGCCGCACAGCGTCTTTGTTTTATATAGTAGGGTTGTAGTTGTTTATCTTATGGTAGTGTTACCATACTAACATACGTGTTAATTTTATAACGAAAATATAAATCAAAGTATAAAACTACATACTTGAAATATTTTAATTTTAATTCATAATAATATACCTATTGTGATATTACGTACTTAATTTAATGTTGAATATTAAATTTCTGTGTTTTACTATGCAAACTGACGTAGCTTTTGGGACATTTTTGTTTATCTAATGCGGGATTACTCACGTTTACCTAATTATATCGGTTACCCGGATTATAGTTTCGGATACTTGCAAAGCGCGCAGCAGCCCGTAGTAATGTGAAGCAAGAGGAGGCCGCGCGCGCGTTGTACTCGTCTTTGTCTCCATGAAGAAGGCCACCGCATGTGGCCGAAGCTATAATCAGAGTATCTGATGTAATTAAACGTGACTAATCCTGAATAAGTTAAACTCCAATTATTTAAACTACATTTGAATATATCTTGAACTTGAGACTGAAATTTATATAAAATCTATACGCACGTTTTTAACCGGGCACACCCGACTTAGCAATAAGATTTGAAAACAGGCTAAAATAATTTTCATCTACTGGTTTTATTGTTATCAAAAACAATGGGAAAATACTAGGGGAAATCATTTTCTCGGAACCGACGACACATTGTCAACAATCGTAATTGTACATGTCATATAAAGCGCGTTCGTTTCCGGGGTTCCGTGTAGTCTGTAATCGACATGAAGGACACGTATCTCTAATAAAATAAGAGACATTCTAATACAATGTAATACTAACTGCATATGTATATTGTAGGAATGAATCACGCACTAAACTTGTTGAAGAGACCTGGAAACTAGCTCTGAGCTACTTTTAAGGATTTATTTGAAAACCTCTATTTTTTATGTAAGAGTAATGAGACGAACGACACGCTCTCCTGATGGTAAGAGATAATGCATGTTTATGACCATTGAAGACAATGGCATCGTTGTTTTGGTGCTCATTACTTTAAGACTTTCGATGGTTAGTTTCAACAGCCCTGTAATTTCGCTACCTGCAGTAGTACTTTTTAAACCGGAACACGGTAATAGATAAATATAAACTCTAGTGCCACATTTACTGCCGCCAAGCATCTAACGGTGTGTTCCGTCAGCCTTACTTGAGAGCCAGTACCATTCTAGACTAGGTGTGCTTTACCATCTTCGACCACACTGTCACTTAACACCAGATTAAACACCTAAAGAGCTGTGGTTAAACACCTAGCGCGTCAACCAAAAAAAAAATATTTTATTAGGAACCAATAATCTTTTCTATCTCAACCTTATAACGCTACAACGCATTTCGTTACAAGTGAATCTGCATTTTATTATCTCTATAAAACACATGTTTATACACATTTACAATACACGATTTTGTCCTAAAACTCTACTAAAATCCTGCATACTATTTCATTTTAAAACAAATTAGGTAATTAATTTTATGACACATAAAGGGTGCGCCTATATCGCTCGTGAAATGAGGGTGTGTTTACTTCTTTATGGTTATGTTTATTATGGTGAAATCAAGGACAAAATATTAGCACTGGCGATATGCAAGATCATGAAAATTATTTTATTTTGGCAATTAACAAACATTAAATTGTAGGTAATGTCTAAATAGCTTTACTTGTATGATAGGACTTATAATTCAATTGACATTTTTATTATATTGTTATGATTTTGATATTTTTAAATATGAATAGAAAATTAATTGTAACATCATCAATCAATAAAATATTTGTATTTGTAATTCCAAGCTGACCAATACCAATTACAATGACCATTGGTATCGCAGAACATTGAGTATCACAAACAAAAAAAGAATCATCAAAATCCATTTATAATTTGCGGAATGACCGCGTCACATATAATACAAAAAAAAAATACAGTCGAAATGAGAACTTCCTTTTTTGAAGTGGGTTGAAAACGAATTCCAAGGTAGCACTACTTTGGCACTCATTACTTTCGAGGCTCAATCGCTACTGCTTAGCGGCAGAATTTACTTAAGCTTTAACCCGACAAGTTTTTAGATCATTTTTGTTTAAGATTTTCTTATTTTCATACATGGATTTTTTGATAACTTCAGCAGCACTAGAAAAACTTTCTTGTAAAAAATATATTTAGAGTATGAACCTATTTTCGCAGACAAATAAAATCATTATGTCATTATATAGTGGCTGTTTTACGCCAACAAATACATACAACCACTAAACTAATATCACTAGACTAATATTTAAATTCATCTGAATAGTCAGGAATCGAACCCGGCACTTTATTTTCACAATACGATAACATGGATACTTTAATCATTATGTTTTCTTAAGCATTGAATTTATTCGTATTTCTAAAAATAGAACAATTTCAATTCAACGTCCGCTCCTGTGAAATATGGAACCACATTTTTGGATCCCTTTTCCTGTTTATTTTTTACGGCATGTTGATTTAGTTTTCTCTTTGGTGTCATAACATTGTGTTCTCTCATAAAAATAGGACAAGTATGCACTAGCTACGGTTTCCCTGTCATCACATTTTTATTTTTTTGTGAAAGAATATAGACAATAAATAGAATGCGGTTTCACGATAAAAATCGATATGTAATCTTGACGCGAAAGTTTTTACAGTGAATTGTTTGCCATGTAAATTTTGAAATTCATTAATTTTTTTTTAAAGTGCGATATACGAGTAAAACGTGGCTGGACAGGTTATCCTAGCTCGTAACCTACCACTCGTCCCAGGTTTATAAAGTGTAATTGATATCAGTTCACAGCATTCTTACTAACATTACGTCGGTCAAATAAATCATCGATTTAATGTTTTGTCGATGTAATAATTTCACACTAACGTTACATCGGTTAAATAAAGCTTAGATATTATTTATTTTATAGACATTTTTATTTTTTACATTTTAATTCCTTTTTTATGCAAATGTAAGGAGACGAACGAGACGCTCTCCTTAAATAAATATCAGATAATAATTAAAGTGTGACATTGAGCGTGTGCGGCAAATACCGGTTATTTTATTTATTTATTTATTTTATATCCGATACTCCGGCTATAATTACGGCCACATCCGGTGGCCTTCTTCAAAGAGTCAAAACTACGTCAGTTTCCCATAGTAAAGCGTAAAGGCGTACTTTTAGGAAATAATATATATACATTTGGGATAAATAATAAATCAAAAATAACTAATAGCTTAGCAGATTTTATGTACGAAACCTATAAAGTAAAAACATAGTGATCAAACTTGCAGTAGACAAAGTTCAATGAGCTCTATCTCTAACAAAACATATCCGCGTAATATTATGTTGAGTGTTATTTTTAGCAGTAATGTTCCTGTCTAGAAGAAAAATGAAATGAAATTGTTGATTTCTTTCCACAGAAATAAACAATTACGTCATAGTTTTCCATTAAAGAGAGAGTCTTGATACGCAACAATAAGATAATATCGTCGGAAAATTTATAAAAAGCAATAGCTAGGCAACAATAGTTTACAGACGAAAAGATAAATGTTACCCTATTCAGAGATTCGATTGCTAACTATGAAATAGCTACTATATAAACTGTTATTTTGTTTTTCACGTCTTTCTAGTTAACTAGTAGCAATTTTTTCTCAAATAGCGTTTATTTTATTTATTTATTTCGATACACAAAACAAAATACAATGTTTACATTAGCATTATGTAAATGACAATAAATTGAAGAGCTTAAAAAAACTATAACCCGACTGCAATTAAAATAGCTATAATGAACGGAAAAACTTTTTTTACAAATTTAATATTCTTAATTAAATTTAAACATATAAGTTATATATTTAATTTCCTTTATTTTAATATTACTCGATAGGTTACGTTTTTTTTTTAAATTGACGTATTATATTTCGCTCCAAAAATCCGCCATTGCATTTTTTTTTTCAAACGCTTAAAAGAAGAAGAAAGAAAAAGGCTTAGAAGAACACTTGGGTTTTTAAGACGAGTATGATTATTATAAAGGGTTCTTTTTTAATTTAGGTACGGAACTCTACGATACAGACATCTTGTAGCCATGTACTGTTTTCATTTATTACTGCCGACCCTTATTTATATAAAGGTAGGTAAGTACACGCAAGTGCCTATCTATTACGTAACCCGTCGGATGATATCTCAAGGTCAAACCCTTGTTACCATGATTAAGCATTGAATAGATGTCGTTTGAGTAATCAGTTATTTTGATACATCAAGTACCTACTGAACCTTTAACAACATTGTTTTGGTATCTTAGAAACAAAAATAGGTACTTAACCATAAATCAGAGAAGCTTATGCCCTTCTGTGTTTTATCCGTATATTTTTAGACGAATTTTCACAGTGGAATGGCAATATCAGTTTATTACGATATACCAATAGAAATAGGATTAACTCTACGTGATGTTACAATATTTCGAAATCTTTTCAAAGAGAGTGCAGCATCCATACAAAGTATCAAGAAAATACTAGTAGGTATTAGAAAACCAAACATGATATTTTACCGATCCATATATTTGACATTGACATATTTATCGATTTTAATCTGTTTCTCTAGTGACTTTTTAAATAAGTAATTATAATGCATCTAGACATAAATAATTTTGGAATGTGACAATGATCTAAAATAAATAAATAAATATCATAGGACACGTTACACACAGCGCCATCTGACCCCAAACTAAGCAGAGCTTATGTGATGGAAGTCAGATAACTGATAGAATACATACTTTTTTTTGTAAATACATACTTATTAACAGAACAAACATTTGTTTATAACATAAAATGTTTGTCTTTGGCGGGAATCGAACCTGCGCCCTATAGCTCAGGCAGACATACAACCAATGAGCCAACAGGGCTGTCAGATCTGAAAATTTAATTGTGAATAGAATTGAAATTAATATTATTACATTCTGTTTTGTATGTTATGAAATAAATAAACCTAAGACTTTTATTATACGAACCGCTATAAAGCGGCTGCGTTGCCGAAGAATAACAAAGAATACAACCTGCAGAAGGCTATCAAAGATTGAAACACGGCAGTAATGGGGCCCTTAAGCCGGGTGGAGACGTTTTCAATATAGATTTCAAGCATAATTACATTTATGCTTGTTGGTTTAGGCGTAATCTTTTAACACCAGGAGAGCGTCACGTTCTTATTACTTTTACATTAAAAAAAATATAGAATGACATCTTAGCTGAGGATAAATGCAACAAAGAGCTTATAAAATCTTTATAAAACTAGGACGCTACGATACAAAAAATTTGATACATTGCCAAAAGCAGGCTTCGATGCCATTTGGCTTAAGCTGCTGATAAGAAAATGTTTTTCAGCCGAAATATGAAGAATACATCACAGCTCCAAAGTAGTTCATATAAAGTATGAAAGAGCGGCAAAGGTTCGTGCCCGTGCCTAATAATCTAATTTATGCCTCTCTAGACTTCAAGCCGTGGACATAATACAAATAGCTAGACGGGCTGATGAGATAAAGTGACTTAACCGAAGATTTTCTGCTTACTATAAAACGTAAAGTTATGTTATAAATATCACTGATAGTCTGAAGATACTAGATCTTCTTTTTCATTATTTTATATGCTTGCGTTAAACCGCTAATTCGCATGATGTTGTTTACTTGGTGGTATCTCCTTAGCAGGTACCACCGTAGTACTAAATATTCTGCTGCCAAGCAGTAGTGTGTAAACATTACTGTGTTTCTATTTGGAGGGTACTACGGCTAGTAAAATTAAAGTGCTGTTGAGACTAACCATCCAAAGTCTCTAAGTAATGAGCGCCAATGCAGCGATCCCCTTGGACTATGTTTTGCTATTTAAAGTTCTGTGTATCACTGCAATGCCATGGATATGCGTTAACTCTTACCATCAGGTGAGAGACTAGTTCTACTCGTTAAATTTACATCATAAAAAAGTCGATTTTTCTTTTTGAAATTTATACTTGTTTCTGTAACTTGCCGTGGTGGTGCCGGCGTAAGAATAGTACCCCACCCTCTCTACCCTTGGTTGCCGTAAGAGTCGGCTAAGGGATGTAATCCGGAAGATGGGCAGCAGCGTCTTCCTTGAACAATCACACCGAATTGCGCTCGCCAACCCGCCTGCCAAGCGTGACTAGTATTGGCAAAACCCCCCAAGGGAGGAGGCCTATGTCCAGCAGTGGACGATCTATGGCTGATGATGTGTGTGTGATGTAACTATTCATATTGGAACTCTACGAAAAAGCCTTCGAAAGTGGAACGTTACACATAATACATAAATGTGGTTTATCCGTCAACCTACACAATGTGGACATGCTTTGCATACAAGCGTCGTGCCATTACAGGCGCCATACATCTGTTTCAATGATCATTTCACTTGTCAAACGCGTGCGTGTGGACTGCTGATGTGAAAGCAAATCTTCCTTATGTTCGCTAGCTGCCATTACGTTACTGTTTCTCTGATTCATATATATGGTTACAGTTATGATCCTAGTTATTTACTCCATTTTGGATAGGAACACAAATCCGCTTAGCTTTCCTCTCGGCTTCAAACCTATTTTTATTAAGGCGGGCTTAAGAACTGGTATAATACTTATTGAAGTAATAGATCTCAAGTTTTGTTTAAGTGTGTTTTTGGCTGTTGGCATGAGACTGAAGTTGTTAAAAAAATTAAGATTTAAAGGTAGGTGACTAATTGTATTCACGATAAAATCTGGATCAGAAAAGCTGTATTCGAGTATCATGAGTTCGATTCCCGCCAAGGACAAATGTTTGTTTGGTATAAACAAATGTTTGTTCTGTATCTGGATGTTCTGTATGTATTATAAGTATATATTTACAAAAAAAAAGTATTTATGTATTCTATCAGTTATCTGACTTCCATCACACAAGCTCTGCTTAGTTTGCGGTCAGATGGCGCTGTGTGTAATGTGTCCTACAATATTTATTTATTTATCCTGCCCTGTGTCAGAAATTTGACGAGAATTAAAACACTTCAAGCTGAAAATAATAAATAGCAGTTAAGTAGTAGTTAAATAAAAATAGCGCTTTACTTTAACAGCAATTTATTATTATCTATGTTGAGAATGCCCACTACTAATAAAATACAGTCATATAAAACTATCATGCTTAGATAAACTTAGGTTGCCTGGAAGAGATCGCTCATAGCGATAAGGCCGCCAATTGTTCAACTAGTGTTAAGTTTATACTGTTAAAATTGTTTGTAATGATAATTGGTGTGAACAATAAAGAGTTATTATTATTAAGTAACAAACAAAAAAACAATGCCAAATAAATGAAAAAAAAAACACGTGTGGCGTTTGTATTTTGTAGTGAATAAAGTGGATGTCACTAAGGGTTTATTTACAGCTCACAATACAGTATAGAGACAACACGCCCGTATGATTTTTTCTTTTAACTTCTTTGTCGGATCATATTATTATTGATCTCCAATGACTACGATGAAAAATACAAGACAATTTCTACCAAAATATAAGAATATTTCTATTTTTCTTTACTGTGGCAACTTTACAGTAAGTACTTCCATAGACGACACCTCACCTTCATCTAACCGTGACCTTGCGCCACATCCCTTCATACTCCGCATTCATATATTAATATTCTTCCTACCCTCGAGACAAACAACTAATTTCACTAAAAGACCTCTCAGCCTCTCTTCCGCTTCACTACTATGTATTCTGCGGGGTAAGATGAAAGGTTTACCTACTTAGAAAACCCACATAGTCGTTAGGTCGTAACGCGCTTTTCTCGCGAATATTCATTGTGAATATCACTATTTTTAGGTATTTAGAGTGTGAGACCACTTATGGTACACGTATTCAAAGCGAGTATATTTGCTCGGTTTTTCATTGGCTGAAAACACGGATAAAACGACGTTTTCTAAGAATGAAACCTAGCTAGTTCGATT
This sequence comes from Biston stratarius, assembly GCA_950106695.1. Classification (NCBI taxonomy): domain Eukaryota; kingdom Metazoa; phylum Arthropoda; class Insecta; order Lepidoptera; family Geometridae; genus Biston; species Biston stratarius. The sequence continues at coordinate 12,277,571 of OX467116.1, forward strand.
TATCGCCCCCGAAACTCCCTACATACAAATTTCATGAAAATCGTTGGAGCCGTTTCAATGATTCAGAATATACATATATATACATAAGAATTGCTCGTTTAAAGGTATTACATAGATATCGTTCAATGGTTAGTAGAAATTAAAACGGGATCGCCCCACTCAAATTCAATTTCTTTTAACCCGACTACCAAGGACGGGTTATGTTTTTCACGCGTATCTTGTATGTATGTATGTATATAAATATATTTATTACCTCGTATCTTCCAAACGGCCGAATGGGTTACGACAGTTAAGGTATCGTTAGAATCGTCTCAATAACCCAAGGGTTCTTAGAGGGTGATTTAAAAAAAATCCAGACGGTGGATTTTTGGCGCGAAATATTAATACATTAAATTTTAAAAAATAACCAAACCTATTTGTCAGTGCCGGCGTCCCAGCAGTTTTAGAACCGAACGGACTGATGCGGGACGACGGCAAGAGACCTGACGGTATGACCCTTATCCCATGGAAGATGGGACGGCCTCTGGTGTGGGATGCCACATGTGTCGACACCTTGGCGCCGTCTCATCTTTCTGTGACTTCGGGACAAGCTGGTGCTGCCGCATCTAAAGCCGAAAACCTCAAAGGGCACAAATATAGCTATTTAGATAGAATGTACTTGTTTGTGCCGTTTGGGGTTGAAACTTTAGGGCCGTGGGGGCCGGCCGCTCACGATCTGTATCGGGACCTGGCCAAACGTTTAAAGGAGGCTTCAGGTGACCAGAATGCTGGCATCTACTTTGGTCAAAAGCTTAGCATTGCCATCCAACGTGGCAATGCTGCCAGCATTCTGGCCACATATCCCTCATCTGACGGCCTTTTTATTTAATTTTAAGTTAGTTTAGTTTTCTCTAGATGTTTTAAAATAAAGTCAAAACCAAACCTATCAAGTAGGGTATCTAAATAAAGGCAATTAAAAAAGAATTACAAAATATCATAGAAACTGGAATGCAGCGTCATAAATAGTAAATGCATTCCCATGACTGATGACGTCACGAGCGACAATTTTCCGCGCGGGCAACACTTTGACAGCAAACAGATGTGTTGCCACTAGTCAAAACTGTACGCCATGCTTTCCCGCCATATTATAACTTCAAGGAATGGAATAAGTGCCTAATATTTTATTCTTGAAAGTTTTATACTTTTGATAATAGTATTTTTATTCGGTATTTTAGCTTGATTTCGCTCATTAACGAAAGAGTCTCTTAAAAATTTAATTTATCGAATAATTAACAGCTGCAGTACAAAAGAAAATACGTACTCAAATGACAATATTCCCTTCCACCTTTTTTCCGAAACTTGAACCGTCCTAAAGTAAACCAAATTACGGGCGTTTTCGAAGCTTCTTTTATTTTCTTCATCAAAATAGCCTTTTATCTAAAAAGCTTTTGGAATTTGACCAATATAAAATTGAGAACAAAAATTAGATGGCTGCAATATAAACCACCATAAATAAAATTTATTTTGTACAGCTCATTAACATTTAATGTTATTCCGTTCTAATTTTGAAACTTTGTTGAATATATTTTGACCAAACTTGTTTTAGAAGTAATAAAAATATACTTAGTATTCGTCCTCGTGGTCAGCCTGAAGTATTCCTATATTGAATGTTAAATGTTTTTATTATTTCTGTTCTGTAGTCTTGATGTGAACAATATAAGTGTTGTCTATCTGTCGATCTATCTGCAAACACATATTATGTTACTGTTCTCGATTGGCAGCACTTAGAAGAACATTAGCAATTGTAAAAACTAAGTCCTTGTATACTTTCAAATACTGAACACAAACCAGAAAACTTGTGAAATAGTAGATACGTGCTGAATGTATTTCGCCATAATAGATAGTTTACCTTTGCAAGATGTTTAAATCGCTTCTTCAAAAAGTCTTCAAATATATCACTAAGTCATGTTACTTTTACCCAACTTTATTTGTATTTCCCATACAAAGAGGTTAATGCTTTACCTGAACTTTCCAATCCGAAATACCTATAATCTTCATCATTCAGTCCCTTTGAGTAATAAAGTTATATCTAACCTTTGGATCGATGACTTTATACCAATGTTAACCTCAACAGAGCTTGTGTATTCCCTATTCTCACTACCTCGACTTCCCAATCTACAATACAACTTGCATCATATTTAGAATTCTTCTTGAGTAACCAAGTTATATCTAAGTGTGTACCGGTAACTTATTCATAGTAACAGTATAAGTGCTTCTATGAAAGGTATAGTCCCAGTTTTGGTAACGACGGGAAAAACGACATCGATGGCGTATCATGGTACCTACGTCTATAGGGCTCTTTTTTAGGGTTCCGTACCCAAAGGGTAAAACGGGAACCTATTACTAAGACTCCGCTATCCGTCTGTCTGTCACCAGGCTGTATCTCATGAACCGTGATAGTTACACAGTTGAAATTGTCACAGATGATTATTGATGATGTATTTCTGTTGCCGCTATAACAACAAATACTAAAAAACAGAATAAAATAAATATTTAAGGGGGCTCCCATACAACAAACGTGAATTTTTTTGCTCGATATTGATAACTACAACAGGCAGACGCTTGAAATATTTACAGAAAATTTAGTTCTATATTCACTTTAAAAGTAAATAAATTAAAATAAGACAAATATTTAAGGCTCAGATAAAACAGACATTATTTGTTTGCCGTTTTTATACATAATGGTACGGAACCCTTAGTTCGCGAGTTCGAATCGCACTTGGCCGGTTGTTTTAGTTGTACTCTTGGGTTTCCTCCTCACAAACCTGTAGAATACATCTTGCCCCGTGGTTTCACGCCATCGAAAGGGTTAACAAACAGAATTTAAAAATAAAGTTTATTTATTATTTCCTTACTGTTTTTTCTAGCATTAACAGTATTTTTAGGGTTCCGTACCTCAGAAGGAAAAAACGGCACCCTTATAGGATCACTGTGTTGTCCGTGTGTATGTATGTCAAGACCCTTTTTCCCAGGCACGCGTAGAGGTATTTAGCTGAAATTCATATCAAATACATAAGTCTCCCTTAGAGATGTGAAAAAATCAAACTTCTAAGCCAACACAATCAAAAGATACAGCCGTTTATTCTTCAAATTTTCGACACTCGCAAGGGAATCAAAACCTACAGGGTTCTTTCCTTGAACTCAGAATCTTGAAATTTGGTACGAAGCAACGTCTTATAGTAGGTACAGATAAAGGAAAAATTGCGAAAAGCATAAATTACCATTTAAAAAAATACCATAAGTTTTACTTATATACCTACGGTATTACAGACATTTTCCGAGATACCTGCCATGTCTCACATTAACAGACTTTACGTAATCGATTGCTAACTAGCTACACACAAACACACACACACACACACACTCACACACACACGAAGGAGGATAAAACTTTCCATCCCTTTTTACTACAGTACAAGTAGGAAGATTGGAATCGGCGGGAAAACGGAAAGAGAAGTGTCGCCCCATTGTATATTATTCCAATACTAGGTTTTTTTTTAGAGTTTATGTGTAAAAATAGTGGTGTTTTATTCATAAAGTGCCAAATTACAAGCACGAGTGTGGGAAAATGATATAATGCGGTGGAACATGACTTTTCGTGTTACTACCAAAACTCCATCGACGCTTATAGTAAAGCCATTACTTTACATGGCTAGATTTGACTGGCACGGACTGGACTTGACCAAAACTGGACTTTGACTGTAAAGATAATGAAGCTGAAAACAGAAGACTCCACACGAAATACAGAAACATTGAAACTGGCAGTATGCACAGAGTGCGATGCCAAGAAGAAAGAAAAGAAAAGTAGGAAGACAGCTCGATATCATCCTCTCAAAATAGATTTTCCTTAGATACGTACCAAACGTATTGAATCTATGTTTCTCATTCGTATAGCTAGGGAATTGAACAAACTGTCGGTTTCCTTGTTTTCTGGCGGATGTAATCTGGATCTTTTCGAAGACTAAATAAATAAATGTTTTCTAAGTTGAGTTTTATTATTTACCACGTAGAACTTATATGGTGTATTTTTTTTACCAGACCTCCGGATTGCAATCCATACCCATATGGGAGCTAAGGTCTCCCAGCTAGGCCACCGAACCTCTACTAGGTGGCCGAAACATGATTGTGACAAAAATGTAATTGAGTAACGTTTTTATGTCAATCCCACTAATATTGTAAATGTGAAAGTTTGGATGGATGGATGGATGGATGGATGTTTGTTACTTAATCACGCCAGAACGGCTGAACGGATCTGGATGAAATTTTCCATGTAGATACTTTAGGCCCTGGAATAAAACAAAGGATACTTTTAATCATCATCATTATCCATCGCCACGCGGGTAAAACCGCGGGGCGCAGCTAGTAAATAATAATTTGAATAATTGAAAAAGAGAACTACTTATAGTACCAATTGATCAAGGTCTTTAAGTGTGTGATTTTTTAGTTTATCGCCCTTACTGTCCAAAAATCATGTTGATAAGTTTGTTGCAAACACTATAAGAAAGTTATAGCAACTATAATAAACTTATAGCAACTCGACCATTCAAGAAATATCGCAGGAACTCGGTGGAGCGCGCTCGTTTCACATTTTACAGTTGCATGTGCATATTCGAGATTCTGTAGTAAGCTAGAACAAAAGACACTATTTTAAACAGACAACGTTTTTAGAGCTATTTTCTAGTATAAAGTCATTTCAGTGGAAAACAGAATCACGCTTTGTGTATTTTTATTAACGTTTTATTTTTGTGTCTTAGATATATGATGCAAATAATACGATATATAAAGTTTTGAGTAGAGATGAATTTGTATTCTAAATAGAGTATATAAAGCAGCGATGCTTCGGACTTTGTTTTGCTACTCAAAGCTCTGTGTCTCGCTGCAATGGTCATGGACAGGCGTTATCTCTTACCATGAGGAGAGTGTCTCGTTCTACTCATTACTTTGACATTAAAAAAATAATAACAAACAAGAAACTAGTAACTAGTAGAATATCGAAAAATTTGCGTAAGAAATCATAAAACTTAACTAACTTGCAAGCAAAATAGAAAAGAAAAAATAGATACAAAGTGGACGTAAAGCCTGTTTAGATTTGTTAGAATAATTCTATAATAAGACTGACCTAAAAATATAACAGCTCAACAAGCCTTTAATAATAATAAAAATAGTAAGTGAAATCACACTACGTAGCTCGTTTACAGTAAAAATATAATAGAAAAGAAAATACTCGTTAAAAACTTGCCATAAAGTTCACTAAATTACCCCTTTTTCAAAGCAAAACTCAAGTCCAAGTGCTTAATGAAGAAAGGCAAAAGTTGGGGAACAAAAATAACGACTTGCAAAATTATATTCGTAACTCGTGTCAGAGAGAAAGTAAAAAGAGGGCTCAACTTTCTTCACAGAGGAATCAAAGGTGTCTTCGTGCACGCCGCTAGTTGGACAAATTTGCAGACGGGCGACTTTCTGGCCACAGTTGACACCACCGGCAACTTTTGTTTTTAAAAGGCTTGCTTAATTAATTAGTTGTTTTTTTTTTAAATTAATTATATAACAGTTGAATTTAAATAATTCAACTGTCGTTTTGTCGGATATCAAATACAAGTATTGTATTGATAACACCAATGTTACAAGTCAATGTGGTTGGTTAAGCAAATATGTGATATACGATACAAAGCCTTGAAGAAATTTATAGTGTTATCGATATTAGTTGGCATAATTGACTATCAAATTACTTATAAATAATCAAAGAGAATTAAATATTTTTGAAATTCTGATGACGTACTCATGAATTAGCACTGAAGAGGGCTATAATTGAAAAACGTTAGTTTTACCCTCCATTTACTACTTTAGCCCGAACTAAAGTCCCGGTGATAAAAACGTAAAAAAGTACAATTCGTGAAAGCTTAAAAAGTTAAATTATAGAGGATGTCTTCACTAGTATGTTATTAACAATGACATAGCGCGCGAAGCAGCCGCATTGGTGGATTTATTTCTATTGAAATGTCACCGGGTCATCTTCCAAACGGCAATAACTACAAAGCATTTTAACGTTATCTGTTTCTTTGTTGCCCGTTGAGGCAAATATAAATCAGTTTTAGTGTCCCGTCTGTATCAAAACCTTCAAAGTGGCAGTTTGCATCTGGTGCCCGGAGCACAATAAACTTTGATTGGATGCTCAACGATCCTGGAAGCTACACTATTCGTCCTTCCGGTTGTAATGATACTGCCTAGATTACTTTTAATAAAAACCTTCAATTTTCTTCTGTAATGACGTCAAAAAGGTTTTCATATTAGGCTTGACAATCTGAGGAAATTTTATGATACAGATTTTAACTGTTAGCTCTTACGAGTATGACTAAAAACTTTGTGTCGTTAAAATTTACCGCAAAAGATTTGATATTCCCTGCCTAGTCTTGGCTTAAACTCTTTACCTACTTGTGTACATTTTCACAGACTATTACAGATAGTAACGGACCAATTCTGGCTTAGAATTTATCAATATTAATGACTTTCAAAGCAACGTGCCCTGGAATTTGTTTTACTACTCAAAGTTCTGTGTATCGATGCATGGTCATGGACATGCGTTATCTTTTACCTATAGGGGAGCATTTCGTTCCTCTCATTACTTTCATTTAAAAAAAACTTCGAATCATTCGATATGTCTCAATTTCTAATTGTTAACATTATGTTTGTATGCATGTCGTCGTCACCTGTAATTGCTATAACATCTAGTTTTTTTTTTTGTTTGTTAATGACCGTTATGAATGTTGTGATATATAGTGTTGGTGATCCAAATAAATAATTAAATAAACCTAAATAAGGGTTGCTTACGGTTGGCGTCACACAGTCGGCATGTATCTCAGAATTCGCAATCTAAATCCATGTTATTAATTCAGAATGCGCGGAATTAAGTCCCTTCCAAAACTGGAAAACAGACTTCGTATGATATAATAATTGTACTTGCTTCGGCAGTGCGTATAATAAAATTGAAACAAGAAGCCAGCAAAAGGACCTGTTTTAACCAAAAGTTAAATTTTAAATTTAAATATTCATATAATAAAATAACAATAATTCAATTAAAATACTAAATAATTAAAGGTGCCAATTGAAACTAAGTAAAACATTGGAAAAGATGTCGATGTTGTCAATACACATATTGTTTTGACGAGCTTTTCAAAAGTAAAAAACAATATGTTGGCAGTTGTTCACAAAATAGTACCAGCTACATCTCAAATACGCCGAGGATCTTATCGTGGCTGTAGACTATTCGTCTTGTAGGTACGAGACTTGCATTTATCTAAAACTTACAGTAGCGTGACTATCTGGGTTAGGTAAATATTTCACACAAGCACTTTAGGTACAAACGTATATTCATAGCATTGAACAATACAAATGTTGTATGATGCGTTATTACCTTGTTTTATGTAGCTTAAGTACATTGCTCTATAAATTTAAATCGTTTGGCAAATCTCAAAACAGATATTTCAACTTTGTTCATATTCAACAGTATGCCGATTAAGACAATGTTAATAAACTAAATTCTTTCCACAGTAATTTAAAAAAAAAAACACCAGAAAAAAAAAATTTGAGGGAATTTTTATGATTTCCGTACACTACTATCTATCTATAAGACACAAATCGCAAAATGTTGCAAGAAATCGATGGGGTCCAGTGGGAATAACCCCTAGCTATTTAATTGACGAGGTTGCCAAAAACGACAAAGAGCCAAATCATTGTTTGGCACTAACCTAATGCATAAACGTGTACCAATTTTACTCAATTTCCGTAAAAATGTTGTTAGAAAATTGTTTATTCTTTCATTCGTTTTATGTTTTAACTTTCAATAGTAGTTTGTGTTTTATGACTTCTCGGAAACACTGCGAACGGGGAGATTTGACAGTTTTGTGTGTATATATAAAACGCAGTTGAATTTATGTCAACGTCAGATAAGCAAAAACTATTAACTGAAAAGTAACTAGTATGAATCCTATCCTAAGATGATTTAACACTGTTATATGGTTGCCTAGAAGATATTATTTTTAGTAATAAAACACATACAAACAAATTACTGTAATGTTATTTATTGAAAGTTTATTCAGTCAATAAATACCTATTTTTTAGGAAATAGGCTTACGTTTGACCGCCATCTCACCTGATGTTAAGTTATGATGCGGTCTAAGATGGAGCCCGCTTGCCTAGAAGATACCGATTCACTCTCGACTTGAAGACAACCAGATTATATCCGACGGGGAACACCCATTCAGGCAGTGTTTTTTTTTTGTTTGTATATTTTTGTGAAAACAATAAAGAATTAATCTATCTATATAGGTATCTACGTGTGTCATTCTTGAATTAAGCTGCTCGTCACGGGAAGTCTTTCCGCGTAGTTGGGGCGCTCCAAGTTAAATAAATAAATAAATATTGTAGGACATTACACACAGCGCCATCTGACCCCAAATTAAGCGAAGCTTGTACTATGGAAGTCAGATAGTTGATAGAATACTAAAATACTTTCTTTTTTTGTAAATACATATGTACTTATAATATATTCAGAACATCCAAACATTTCCAAATGCTTATCCTGAGTGGGAATCGAACCCAAGCCTTACGACTCTTGAAGCAGACATACTACCAATAAGCCAACAGGGCAGTCAAATATAGATATATATATATACAAAATATTTTAAAATTTAAGATGTTTATTGCTTCCAGACAGTAAGTACAAGACGTTAACAAAACCCTTTAAGTAAAAATAATCCTGTGACAATTGGCTTAAATGTTGTTTCCAAAATGTTAAGGCAATATTTGAAGCATAACTCTACAGTCTATAAATTATAAGAGCAACATCAATTGCAGTCGATACCATTATGAGTTGGGGTGTATGCCAAAACCGCAGGCGATTTGTTGCTAAGTATCGACACATTTATGAACTGCGGCCTCAGTACGTGCCGATGATATCATAACTTATAGACTGTACATCAAACATACCTATTCATAAGTAATACTATATACATATATATATATTACTAGCGGCCCGCCCCGGCTGCGCACGGGGGGTATACAAGGGGCTTTTGATCTATCTCAAAGGGATTAGGCAGCGTTTTTGATGAAACTTCCCAGGTGGCTTCACTTTTTCCGACATTTCCAACAACTATCATCATATTTACTTTACTCAAAAACTTCAATTTTCTACCAATTTACTCAAAACCTTAACAAATTATATACTTAAATCTTCCTCATGAATCACTCTATATATTGGTAAAACTCGCATGATAATCCGTTCAGTAGTTTTTCAGTTTATCACGAACAGGCAGACAGACAGACAGACAGACAGACATACATACGCGGCGGACGACTTTGTTTTATAATAATATGTAGTGATAATAGAGATATTGATATCAATGTGCGATTTGCTTTTACAAATGGTTTGATTTATTGTTATACCACTTAGTGTAAAGTTAATTTGTCTGTCAAGGTCACGGAATCGTTACTACCGTGCCATTGGTGGGAGCATTTTTATTAGCAAAAGTAATACCAATTTGTTGACTGAAAATGTTTACTAGGTGTCAATGCGGTAAGGTGTCGTTTGCCGTACCGAATAACTGTCTGGGTAAGCTAGCGATTATTTAACGCCTAATAACTCAGTGTAAGCTATTGCTATTCCGTTGAAAGGCATCCAACACTATGTACTGGTTAGGCTAATCGTCAGCGGCATAAAAATAGGGTTAGGTACTAGATTTATCTGAAGTTTTCTAGCTTCTTATACTTATACTAAATATTTATATTTCAACAATTATATTCAAGCTCTATGAATTATTATTATTATTTAAAATAACATACATATCACAGAAAAACCTATTTTGAATGAACTAATCTAAAAGATAGTCAATATAAAAAATATTGTCAATATAAAAATACTGTCAATACAAAATATTTCAATATAAAAAAAATTGTCCATATAATAAAATGAAAAAAAGAATCATAATTTCTTACTAGTAATTTAATAATTTTTTCGTTTAAAAATACTCTTTGATATGAATAGAAAGAGGCGTTTGAGCGTGGAAATATATGAATACCCAACAGATAATTATCTGACTTTCATTTCTAGTACTTAACTATTTAGTCTTGGAGTCATCAACTAACATTGCAATTGGGGCATCGATTTTGCTAGCAATATAGTCGTACTTAATTCCTGTAGAGTCATCTCGTTAATTTTCGTTAGTTCTCGTAAGTGAAGTTTGCCAACCCACAATAGGCCAGCGTGGTGGACTATGGCCTAACCCTTCCCACAATGAGAAGAGGTCACGCCCAGCAGTGGGCCAGTTTATAAAAACAGGGCTGATACGTAAGTTCGGATACTTCAATCAAACAGTACAGTTTTTGTAGCGATGATAGCTCATTGGCTAGCGCGGTCGGTTCACACGCCGAAGAACGTGGCTTCAAACTGTAACATTGAGCTTGAGCTGCCGGTAAAGGAAAGCATCGTGAGGAAACTACAGCATGGTAGTGGGGTACTTTATAGCACTCAGCTGGCTAGCTACCATTTACAAGTTGTAAATCTGCCGGCAAGCACCTAACGGTGTGTTGCGCAGCCTTACTTGAGAATAATTTTAATTCCAGACTAGGTGAGTATACAATCCTCAATCACACCGTCACTTAACATTTGGTGAGCTGTGGTCAAAGCATGTCAGCTTTTACTTGGCGAGATCTCCTTAGTAGGTCATCTAGATAGGTACCACAGCAGTACCAAATATATACCGCCAAGCAGTAGTGTATAAACATTACTGTATTCCGGTTAGAATAGTACTGCAGCTAGCGAAAACACAGGGATGTTGAGACTAACCATCGAAAGTCTCAAAGTAATGAGCGCCAAAGCAGCGATGCCCTGGACTTTGTTTTACTGTTCAAAGTTCTGCGTATCACTGGAATAGTCATGGACAGGCGTTATCTCTTACCATCAGGAGACCGTCTTGATCGTCTCAATACTTTTACATTTAAAAAAAACTATATGGAAAATTCATAAAGTTTTATTAGTTTTGGGATTAATTTACCGAATAACAAACAAAAACTTATAGAAAAATCAACGAATAAACTTTTCGTTAAGAGTAACAATATCCATCCAAACTTGAAGAGGCCGCTATGCAATTATCCGCCTATTTCACATGGTCTGAGCTAACAATCACGAAGTGTATGCATATGCAAGCTATGTTAATGACTACGTGGAGCTATGAACGCAGGTGTGAGGTGGACACAATATCTTTGAAATGCTTTGTTAAGGAATATTTTCGAGTTAAAAGTGCATTTGTATTGCGCAAGCGTTAAACACAATGAATGATGATTTCATAGATTTCATTATTTATCATGTTTTCAAGTATGTGTTCGTTTATGTCTGTATGTTTTTTCTTTATTCCATTATAACTTTTAAATGTCAGAATAGATTGATCTTTGATTGATTTTGAACCACTAAACAATGGAATTTGCTGCCTGAGTGTGTGTTCCCTAATAGATACAATCTGGGTGTCTTCAAGTCGTGAGTGAATCGGTTTCTTCTAAGTGAGCGTGCTCCACTGTAGACCGCATCTTCGCTTAACATCAGGCGAGTTATCGGTCAAACGCTAACGTATATGCAATTAAAAAAAAAACTTACATCATCTCTAGAGACACTGACTATAATTTAAAAAAAAACAATATGGCGGCAGTTTGTTTCATTTTTTCGTAGTGCCTTGTTTTTTGTACATTTAATAAATAATCATTCTTGTATACATGTTATTGGAAGAATTCAAGATGGTCAACATATCTAGTCTGAAGATAAAAAGATTTTACAAAATACAACCATAAAATATATTTTTTTATAAACATTTGAATTCATTATTTTGATGAGTTTTTACGATAAACATTTGGAGTAAACTCTTCATAAATACGTATATCCATAGAAATTTCACATAGTTCAACGCATATACATAATTTGTATGCAGGAGCTTTCAAAGCTCTTGTTACGAGAGCTTTGCATGATAACGGTTAAAAATAGTCACGGTCACAATACTTTGACATGAGTTATACTAACGCAACATTCTTTATGGTTTGTGTTGTAAGAAAATGTTAGCTTGCTTCATATTTCTTTACTGTTTGTTCAAGGTTGCAGTTCAACGAAAAATTATAGAAAACATGAAATACTGGATAGGTACAATAACTTCTACAATCTACCTTGTTCTTTTTGAAGATTTTGTACCCAAGGAGTATCCAACGTATATTACTAATCCTACCATTTTCGACTGTGCGTCAGTCTGTCTGGCCATCAGAAAAAAAATTACCTATATCTCCTGAACTGTAACTGTTATCCGGTTGATAATATTTATTCGTTTGATAACAGTTACCCCGTTGATAATAGTTACCCGGTCGATAATTGTTTTCCGGTTAATAACAGTTACCGAGTTAATAATAGTTGTCCAACTTAGTATTATTAACTGTAAATACTGTGTAACAACAAATTTTGTAGCGATGATAGCTCAGTGGTAAGTGCGATTGGTTCGCATGCCGAAGGACGTGGGTTCAAACCCCAACAATGAGCTTGAGCTGCCGGTGAAGGAAAACATCGTGAGGAAACCATAGCGTGGTGGTAGGGTACTTTCTAGTACTCGGCTGGTTAGCTACCACCCTCAAGTTGAAAATCTGCCGCCAAGCATCTAACGGTGTGTTCCGGTAGCCTCACTTGAGAGCCAGTTCTATTCCAGGCAAGGTGTGCTTTACCATCTTCGACCACACCGTCACTTAACATCAGGTGAGTTGTGGTCAAACACCTAGCCTGTCAGCTATAAAAAAAAAAAAAAAAAAAAAAAAAAAATAGGTACCAAAAATAATCTAAGCGCGAGTCAAATTTTATAAAATTTAGTCACCGCAGTAATTACATTTGCCAATATGCTTTTCAACCAAACTTTATGAATAAACATTAAAATTAGAGTGAAGTTAAGTAATGACCAGGTTTGGAGGTGTAAAAAAAACCATAAACTTAACTAAACCATAAAGTCTTAAAACTTTTATTATGATCTTTAACTGGAGTGACCTTGATGGCTGAAGTTAGGAACAGCATGGGTGAGAGACATTGTGGTGTGTTGAAAGATGTAATGATAAAAACAGATAAAGGGATGCTTAGATGCTTTGAGCATATATGATAGATGAAAAAAGATAATGTAAGTTTTTCGAAACTATACTATATACTATACCTTTTCAAAAACAGGTCATTTTCTGCTGTGAATAAAATGTATGTACTGATACGAAAACCTAATTCATCATCAGCCATAGGACGTCCACTGCTGGATATAGGCCTCCTCCTGGGGGGATTTTGCCAATATTCGCCACGCTTGGCAGGCGGGTTGGCGAGCGCAGTTAGGTGTGATTGTTAAAGGAAGACGCTGCTGCCCATCTTCCGGATTACATCCCTTAGCCGACTCTTACGGCAACCACGGGTAGAGAGGGTGTGGTACTATTCTTACGCCGGCACCACCACGGGTACCCCAAGTATGCATGACTAATTCGTACCTGGCAGAATTTATAAAAACTAGTATCGTTCATCGTGACAGGTATGTCATCATGGAGACAAAGCTGAGAAAAAGCTTCAAGCTTACTTCCTTGCTTATCTTTTTCAAGCAAGATGAGGCCGCGCGCGCGTTTTTCTCAGCTTTGTCTCCATGATGAAGGCCACCGGATGTAGCCGCGGAATTTTCGATAAAATTAAACGTGAGTAATCCCGCATAATTAAAGCAAAAATATATCAAAACCACGTCAGTTTCCATTGTAATAAACTGATCATTATTACCCAAATGTTGTCACCTTGTTTCCAACCGCATAGATTAAAAGAAAGGCGAAGTCTCCAAAGACGTAATTTCATTCAAGTTCCTCCAATTTGCGTAACAATCTAGGTTGCACTATTCTGTTCGTAGTTCGACGTCTGTGTGTCCTGGAGCAAATCGCTGCTTTACAATACAAATTGGCTATTAACTCGCGCTGAGGTGTCTTTGGTTATAGCTACAATGCATTTTAGTTCAAATGGATCAAGATTTATTTTTGGCGGGAATGCGATAAATTCGTCTAGATTATATTACCCTCTAAAACTTTTGTGTTTTTTATTCTATTAATTATTTTTGTATTATATATATAATACTGGTATTTTATTTATATAGTGCTTTATTTCGTGCTCAAACAGTCTGGTAAAGTGATAGAATGTGGTGAAAAGATATTGTCTTTTCGTTTTGCTTCTAAAATCTCACTAGAACTTCTAGTAAAGTTGCTTTTACTTTAGGACATGATTGGACTTGATCTTGAATAATTTTATGTTAGTTTGTGACTTTAACTTCATCAAATATGAAAAGATATCAAAATACTTGATAGTGACAATATATACTAAGTGTGTTGCCAACGCCAAAGAAAAAAGATGAAGAATAATAAGATTGTATTTTTTTTCGACATAGCACTTTCGTAAATGGTGCCAATTTTAAGTTTTCTGATAAGAATCAAGAATTTCTGAAAATAAAATAATTTTGTAAGAAGTGGTGAATATGTATCTGTATCTATTTATTTGGCTTATCATAACACAACACTTAGAGTTTCGATAAATGTGGTAAGCAACGCCCCAAGCCTTTCACATACCTCACTATGCTATTAACCGTGGCTTAGTGCGCCTTAGTAACAGACTCGAATACATGCCCCGTTTGCTTTCACAATATTTCGCTTATATTAAGTTTCGTTTTTATACAGGTTGTTTCAGAGAGTTGTCGCTATACGCCTCTTGGATATCATGCCGAAACTACGGCAACGCCATCTGTCGGTTAGCGGCGACAATTCGAGGTCGTTATTGTCTTAGCAGTTGACATATTATTCGCATACAAGTCACTGAACGTTTTAGATAATTATTTTGTTTAACGCGATAAGAAATTATTTAAAAGATATTATGAGCCAAACCATTGTTAAGTGTGGATTCCAAAATATTTATGCGAAATTCTTTCGCGGAAAATCTGTGTCGAAAAGTAAGTAAATACACGAAACGAGCTATTCTTTCAAATTTATTGTAATTTTTATTACGTATTTATTTATAGGATTATCGTATTACTAATAATACGATGATCAATTGATTAAAAATTATAGGGCTTAAGCTATTCCAAAGCCGTCATGTTCAGTGCTATAACCTATTTACGGCTTTGTAATGCCATTTAGCACAACTTAGTTTGATAGATAGATTACAAAATACAATTCAATTCTAATTTTATTTCTAGCTTAAGAATATATATATTTATCAAAGTTGACAAAGGACCGCGGTATCTGTGGAGCGTAATATATAAATATTTATAAATTATAAGAACTAATTTTTGTGTTATGCCACAAAACAAATCTAGTGCTGTGATCTACAAAAATGAAGCAACCGAACCTATTTTAATCCCAAACTAATCGAACCTTGTCCTTAACTAAACGATTCAATATTTCAACTTTTAAAAAATCCTAAAAAAATATCGGCGCATTTATCAAGCTGAAACAATGAATGGCTCATCATAATTACTCAATGCACGTCAAAATTTACCCTACAAATTGACTATAGTTAATGATTGATTATAGTTGTAGCGATGATAGCTCAGTGGCTAGCGCGGTCGGTTCGCATGCCGAAGGGCGTGGGCTTAAACCCCAACAATGAGCTCAAGCTGTTGAGATGTTGAGATTAACCATTAAAAGTAAAAATTAATGAGCGCCAGGAACGAACTTTGTTTTACCACTTAGAGTTCTTTGTGTTGCTGTAATGGTCATGGACAGGCGTTATCACTTAGATAGTTGGTAGAGCGTCTAGTTTGTCTCGTTATTTTTTACAAAAAAAAACTTGACTGCCCTTGTTGCCATCCCTACCTTACCAAAATTTCGATGCTTTGAATACTTTTTCCAGCCATTTATTTAATTATAGTTGTTCTTGACAATCTGGTTTTTTTTTTAATTTTAGCTCCACAGACACCAGTGTCCGTTATCTTTTTCAACTCAACATGTTTTTTTTTTCTAACTTTAACTATACGCAATAGAGGGATATTCATTTTGTACACAGGTGGATTTATTTTGAGGCACAGTTAGTATTTTTGAATCAAAACTAGTTTATGAAAAAAAAATTGATGCGCAACTAAATAGCATCCTTTATCAAGGCGTTGTTTTATCAAGCAAAAACTGTACCTCGGAGGTAAATCCATCATTCCATAATCGATTGTTCGCTGAACGCTGAATTATTCCAGTGAATTCTAGAGAAAATGTTTATAAGCTAGAAAGCGCTTTAAAGACGATAGCGTTATTTACGCGAAGCTTTGTGCGGTTTTCGAAAATGCTTTGTAGACTGGCATTAGCGCTGAACGCGCTTAATCCTTTTGGAACAGCTTTTGTGAGATGAGACCGAATATATACAGGAATTATTTATTTAATATTAGTTATTCTGCAGCCAAGCAGTAGTGTCTAAATATTACTGTATTTCAGCTTAAAAGATACCATAGTAAGAAGAATCATAAGACTATCTATGGAACGTTTTAAAACGTCGTCGTCGAGCAATGGACGTCAAAGCAGCGACATTTTGGACTCTGTTTTGTTACTTAAAGTTCTCAGAACTGTTGCAACGGTATCTAATAACAGGTGTTGTATTTTACTATCAGGGCGGCGAACCGTTTGTGTCATTAATTGTTTTTTTTTAGTTTAAACATTAAAAAAAATCTGGCAATGGATACACTAGCTTGAGTCTTTGGATTGTTTCTAGACCTTTGTTTAACCGAGCAACCACTATTATTACTTAGACGACAAATATAATATCTTTGCTAGTATAATAAAATTAACCCAAAGGAATGACCAAGGAACTCAGAATTGCAATAACAAACTAAATTAAAATGAAATTTGTAGCGATGATAGCTCAGTGGTTAGCGCGGTCGGTTCGCATGCCGAAGGGCGTGGGCTCAAACCCCAACAACTACTAGGATACTTTCTAGTACTCGGCTGGCTAGCTACCAACCTCAAGTTGAAAATCTGCCGCCAAGCATCTAACGGTGTGTTCCGGCAGCCTTACTTGAGAGCCAGTTCCATTCCAAGCTAGGTGTGCTTTACCATCTTCGACCACACCGTCACTTAATATCAGGTGAGTTGTGGTAAAACACCTAGCCTGTCAGCCAAAAAAAAAAAACAGAGAAACAAATGACTAGTTAATAGGGTTCGAATCACAACAGAAAAGTTTATCACTGCATCCCTTCCCATAGCAAAAGTTATATTACATCGCCTCTCAACGAATTTACTGAAGAGATGGAAAGAGCACAGCTTCCGAACTGACTGTTGGGAGTGTTTCCGAACTCACTGCGGAATAATTGTCTTATTTGGTAACTTGGGAACTTTTTTCATCTGTTCATTTAGAATAATGAAAAAGACAAGATCCGGGTCTGCGGTATTTTTTGCTATATAATTGAATGTTCTGTGCCTCAAGTTGAAAATCTGCCTTCAAGCACCTAACTCTGTGTTCCGGCAGTCTCACTTGAAAGCAATTGAGAGTTCAATTTCAGGCTAGATGTCTTTGCCATCTTCTACCATATTACTTAACTTCAGGTGAGCTGTGGTCTAACACCTAGCCTGTCAACCATAAAAACATCTTTCTGGTCTTGATTCCCACTTAGAACAACAATAAATACTTACATGACAAACATAGATGCTTTTATCTGTATCTGTGTGTTCTATTTGAATTTTAAGTGTGTATTGTCGACAAAAAAAAAAAGAGTATTTTATCAGTTTCATAAAAAGTACATGATCCTATAAAATTTTACAAGATGTCCCAAATATTATCGCAGCACGAGCACAAATAACACCTTTCAAGATGTTGTGTTAACTCGTTATGTAATAACGTAAGCATATTCTTAGAAAAACACGATAAAATATGACTCTTTTTGTTGCCATACTGTTTCGGTCATAAAAATAGCGTAAAGAATGATAATAAAACTCAAATTTGCTTATTCGAACATCTGATTCTATGGGCACATTAACATTATAGATGACAGCCACTATGCATATAAAGTTGATGTACTATCCAGTCAATGTGAGCTCTTTCATAACTCTAGTGAATCACAACAAGAAGGAGAAGAGGTTACTTTTGTATTATATGTTATTTGTCAATGATGTATGCCACTTCACTCTGTCATTTTCGAATTCAAACTCAAACTCAACCTCAAATTCAAATTCAAACTCAAAGTTAAATTAAAAATATATATTTATTTCGACCATAAATTATACATACAATTCAACAAAATTAAAAACAAAAGAATATAATACAATTAAAAATTAATTATTTTAAATATTCTATTATAGATAATTAATAAATACAATGAAACAATAAATAGCATAAAAGTCTAAATTTACAATTGATTAATTTTAGTCGGTACGTCACGGTATAAATCATAGTATGTATGGCAGCATAGTAACGCATATTTTGTGAAATTATGCTTTGGCAAGTAGGGTACCGTAATAATGAAGTTTCAAAACTTGGTTTTAATATACATGAGTTAGATATTTGACGCACTCTTGAATCGCCTTGCTGGTCTAATAGTTGTTGGCAAGACGCAGACAACAACATACATCAATATATCTGTAAGACATAACGCATGTCCATGACCATCGCAGCAATAGGCAGAAATTTGAGTAGCAAATCAATCAGCAAACGCTGCTTTGAAACTCATTACTTTGAGACTTTCGATGGTAAGTCTCAACAACACTGTAATTTTGCTAGCTACCGTACCATTCTCCACAGCCCTGTAATTTCACTAGCTGCCCTACTGCTGCTAGTACCCTTCAAACTGGAACACAGTAATATTTACATACTACTGCTTGGCGGCGAAATATCTGGTACTGCGGTGATAACTACCGAGACGACCTCCTGCTTAGGAGATCTACCACCAAGATCAACACACTCATTATTTTTTTACTAGTAATGTTGAGGTCGAGATGAAATAATGGAAGCTATAATTATGCCAACCAGCGCTGGCTTTATGGCCGCCGTCCGCGTCAGAGCTCCATAAACTAGGACGAACGAATGGCAACATTATACAGGAAAATATGCTCCTGAGATACGATAATACTAACATGGGATTAGCAGGTCACGAGCTTTGAAATGAGGTGTATCAAATATCAGATCAATAAAGTGTGAAGGATCGTCATACTATTTTTCTGAGTCATGCGAAACAGCCCTGTTCTATAATCGACTAAAAAACAAGGCTCTCAAGTCAGTTGTGTTTTTTTGTTTGTTACCTCAGAACTACTCTGTCATTTTGAAAAATTATTACTCTTTTTTTAAAGAATATACTTTAAGATTTGTCCCATAGACACGTTATAAAAATCGATTTGGTAATGATTTTTAATCTAATTGGAATAATATGTTATCCAAGTAATCTAAATTGCGTATTTTGCTTTCCTGTGGCTTTACATCCTTTGATTCTTTACCTAACGAGTGGTGTTTTTTTTTTTTTTTTAATTTGAACGTAGATAGATGAAGCTGTAACACCAAATAATATTATTCTATAATCGGTTTTCTGAATTGCTTCCCATTATTGAAACACGTCTTAAGACATAGGTATTCACACCAAGAACTTGCTCGAAGAGTCTCCAACGAACATTGACCAGTCACGCAGCTTTCCGCGCTGCATGGCCAAAAACCATCTGATGATCTGTCTTAGATGTCTTAGTTGGGTACCCAAAACGATCACCCTTATACTCATTAAACTCTCTTTCTAACAGTTTATATGTTTCTATTTTAAACCTAGTCGTTCTAAATGCCTTCCTACCCTTTCACAAAGCCAATCGACACTCTTATTATTCTATGGTAGTCCGTGACTTTGATCCCTACATTTTGCTCGACATAATTCAAATCTGCAGATCTTAATGCAAACTACGCTCTAAAAACTTGGCTCTAGTGGTTTTGTCTGTCAAAATGTCATATTATTTTGTGGTTTGGGTTAAATTTTAGGGCATTGGCATACTGTTCGCGATTAACATACAAAAGACAAAATATTAAACTAGAAAATTTTTGTTCTAATTATGCGGGATTATAATTAATAATAAATAATTAATTAATATTGCGCGCGCGCAGCCTCGTTTTGCTTCGCACTGCGAGCAAGACGAGACCGCGCGCGTATTTTATACGTTGTACTTAGCTTTGTCCCCATGATGAAGGCCACCGGATGTGGCCGAAACTATAGTCGGAGTTTCCGATAATAATCCCGCATAAATAAAACAAAAATGTGTCAAGACCACGTCAGTTTCCATAGCAAAACAGGACAATTTTATTAATTGACTAAAACGGCACAATACTCCAATTACAATAGTCATTAAAAAAAAAGTATCTGGACAAAGTCAAAAGAACTTTCTAAACAAATAACATTTCTTAATTATAATAACAACAAAAAGTATTGCAAATCACACTAATATTATAAAGGCAAAAGTTGGTGAGTGTGTTTGTATGTTTTTACTTCTTCACGCTCAAACGGCTGAACCAACTAACACATAGGCTTCTTTTTATCCCGAAATAATAGCGGATAACACTCCGGGACACAGCTAGTATTTAAATAAATGTCAAAAATATTGTAAATCCACTAATTGTAGAAGTAATTAATAATGAAATAAATCTTACATAGAAACTCGAGTTATAAAAAATAACCAAGTGTAATAAAAAATAAAGAGAATTGTAAAAAAAAATGATGGTGTAATTAAAATTAACCATCGAATGTCTCAAAATAAACAGCGATGCCCCGGAATTTCATTTATTACTCAAACTTCTGGATGCTGCAATAGTTATGGACAGGCGTTATTTATTACCAATATCGTCTCGTTCATATTCTTACTCTTGTATCTCGGGTCAAAGCGAATAAAATGTGTGCAATTTGTTCCAATTAATATCTACATAGGCAATATAAGATATAGTATGGACATCTACATAGGCAATATAAGATACAGTATGCACATACCCTTATACATTTTGAAGGCCGTTGTTCAATACAAAAGGACCGCCGCAAGCCTTATTGCTCAAATGTCGCATATTTTATTTGGTGTTTTGTTTATTTGGACAGATGTGGGTTGAGATAAATTCTGTTTGTACTGGCTAGCGTCGCGATTACTCTACTCGCTATGTATGTGGATAGGACGGGGATAAGTAAATTATTTACGGGTCGTAACTCTTACGCTATTCTGAAAGAGAGTAACAGGTAAAAGAAAAAAGTATAAGCCGTTAGGTCAGCCTGATCTTTAGGTAGCCTGGACGAGATTGCATTTAGCTATAAGGTCGCCAGTAATACCAGTTACTTAAGTGTATATTTTTTTCTGTATGTAATCTTTGATGTATATGTGTCAAATTGTATGATGCCACTTTTTACAAACGGCATCGTCCATTTAAAAACACTCGCAGTTTTGAAATATGCCAAAGGCAAATTGACAACTTGTTCAATCTTATGATTTCAACATTGCTTGTCATTGTAGAATGTCTGCTATCGTTAAACACATGTCAGATTTTATTCTAGCAATTAGGTGCCTATCAAGACTTAAAATAAGAGTAAATTAAAACGTGATTAGGTCATTTTCAAGTATTTAAAATATTAAAGTAGTTAACAAAAACAACATTTGAACTGATGACAAACAAAACAAAACAATATTTAAAACTATTATAATAAACAATAAGTAGAATTACTTCAATTAACCGCGGCATTTTGTAAACAGCGTTTGAATTGTCCATAAAATGTTGTGGCATTTTGTATAGACAGGCAATTTACAATTCACCTTCGGCATATTTCAATACTGTGAGTGTTTTTAAACGGACGACGCCGTTTGTAAAAAGCGGAAATATACAAATTGCCTGCGACATATACAAGAGCACCAAACAGACAGGCATGGAAAGAAGGAAGAGAGGTCTTTGCCTAGCAGTGGGACAAAACAGGTTGAATAATAATATACAAGAGAGTTAGAGTTAATCAATCTAGCAATCGATTTGACCAGAAACATCTTTTCTATTTATTATAATATAAAAACGAGAGGATTACTTGAGTTAATTGGTTATCAAAGCGATGACGGCGAACAGCTATTAAGAGCACCACGCACCAACCGCTCTCTTCATGTCCGAGGCGCGCAGCGGTCGAACAAACAAGAACGGAACAAGGTCGCGCGCACTTTGTACTTTTCTTTGTTTCCTTGAAGAAGGCCACCGGATGTTATAGTTCGAGTATCCGACATAATTAAAAGTGAGTAAGCTCAAGTAACTAAACTAAAAACGTGTCAAAAAAATTAATCAGTTTCCATAGTAAAGCTAATAATAATAATAGATAAATAAAATATTAATTAAAGTTTACGTTTTTCATTCAAATATTCTCGGTGCAGCAATTTGATGTTTTTTGTGTGTCTTGTAAGCAACTAAAGTTAACAGGCCCAATGTTCTTCAAGACAATATTACAAAGTGCTTTATAAGTAAAACAAACTTTGAACGATGTTGTTATCTTGTTTCTCAATAAGACCTATACTTAAATCAAATTCATACCTAACATGTTTATGAATGTACTTACAAAGTTTTCTGGAAAATTCCCTTCCAGTTTTGACGAAATAATTCGTAACCTCGAGAGAACTTATTGACTACCTTTCAAAGGAAAATAAGCCTCTTACAGTTTTTATTTCGGCTCCTAGAATGTACTAACTTGGCTTTTTGCCATTCGCCCTGAATAAGAAATGGCGGTGGTAGTGACTTTGCGAAATTCTATACTAATTTTGGATGTTGCTTGCGAAATTATTTTGAAGTTTGAAATAAAATATTTGCTAAACATTAATACTAGTATTAATAAATACACGATTCACCAATGGGATCTTCCGCTTTTAAGTCCTGAATGTCCAAATCACAAAAAATACTCACAAATTTACTTGTGTGCCTTTCAATAAATTTGCCTTTTCATTAATTGTATCAGCTAATAACCCTTTTCCTTACAATGAAATATAGGAAATATGCAACGCGTAAGAACAACATAAAAACGAACACATTCCTTGAATTTTGGGCCTATTTTCTTTAAAGATGAATTTGGCGCTTTCTAAAATTGTACCCCAGTGTGCCACCAGATCCGGGGTTGGCCTTTTTTAAGCCAAACCTTAAAAATATATTGGAATTAAAAGATTACGGACCCCGGAGTCATTAGCGATAAGTATTATTTCGATGCCATTACACGGTAATTTTTTTTACCCAAAAACGTCATAAAAAAATTATTGTTATCTTTAGAATACATATATATAATCGGGTAGTGACTATAATTTTCCACTTGCTACGCTCCTGGCACATATATTGCTTCTTCTAGTTTAAGATTCCAACGGAATGTAGTATTATCTATATTTTTTTAACATCTTGAAATGTCTTAAAGGAAAACGTGAGGAAATCATACATATCCGAGAATTCTTTAAAAAAAGCTTTTAAAGATATGTGAAGTCTTCCAACCCGCACTTGACCAGCGTGGTGGCGTATGGCCTCACCCTTCTCACAATAAGAACAGGCCTACCACCCAACAGTGAGTGGGAAAATAGTTTATGAAAAAACTGACTGATTCGTATTTATCACTTTGTAAATGACGAATAATTCCAGTTATTTTCTTATATTTCAAACATAAACTAATTTAAACCTTAATGTTACAACATTTTACGCTAATCAGATTTATCCGATACAGCTTTTTGACTAAAAAATTTGTTAACACCAGTAATGTATTTACTCTGTACCACCCTAAAAGCACCATGACAAAATATTAATATTGAGTTGACCCAGTTCCCGATGGAAAAACAAATTTAAGGATCGGATCCCCATTTTAATTTTAATAAAATTCAGCATGCTTCCGTGCTGATATTTTAAGTCCATCAATAACGGGTCGAATTACGTAACACTCTAAAGAATAGCGGAATACTTAAACCACGCTAAAGAAACAGTACGGGTGGTGAGAATCGTACAACACCCAAAATTAATAGGGTTCCGTACCCTGAATTCACCTGAGCATTAGCACCTGGCAATTTTCTGAGAAATCGTATCCGCAACGAAGTATTTGTCCAGGGAACTAAAGTTACTGATATTGTATCTATCGCAGAATCAATAACCGCTGGTGTAGACGTGTTTTAGAGTGATTTCCACGAATTACAAGGCTCTTGAAACTAACCGTCGAATATCTTAAAGTAATGAGCGCCAAAGCAGCGATGCCCTAGAGCAAGGATGGCGAACCAATGGCACGCGTGCCATTGACAGCACGCTACACAAAATTTTGGGCACGCCACTCACCTAAAGATAGCACAATTTTTTTTTTTGTTTTAAATTCAATATTTTCCTATTAATTACTAAGTCAAAATTATTTGATGGCACGTTTGTGGCCTCATCAAAAATTTCTTTAGAAAAAATGACACATTGGACCATAAAAGTTCGCCACTCTTGCCCTAGACTTTGTTTTGATACTCAATGTTGTGTATCGTTTTAATGGCCATCGACATGCACTATCTCTTACCATCAGGAGAGCGTATAGTTACTCGTCACTTTTACATTAAAATATAATTAGGTAACATTAGCATATGACACCCTGAGACTCGATGGAGTGACAGTTGTTGGTGGATGTAAGCGAGAAGATGATAATCGGTCTGAGTGTCTTAGGAAAGACCTTTGTCCAACAGTGGCCTTCGATAGACTGATGATGGTCACCAGGGCTCTACACTACGATCTATCGGACTTTCTTGACATAAATGAAATATATGTATCTTTAGAAGCAACACGGGTTAATGTAATTATGTCATTGTTAATGTCTTATTTATTGTCTAAAACTGATTTAATATTATTTTGACATATGACTTGTGTGATCAATAAAATATTTATATTTCTAGCTGTTTTCTGGAATTTCCTTTGCAGAAATGTGTAGAGCAAGACGAGACCACGCGTGCGTTGCTCTGCTTTGACTCCTTGAAGAAGTTCACCGGATGTGGCCGAAACTATAATCTGAGTACCCGATATAATTGAACGTGAGTAATCCCGCATAAGTAAGAAAACGTTTATCTTCTAATTAATATGCATCATAATCTTTATGTATTATAAGTAAAGCAAGTTTTAGTATTAGCAAGCTTAAGTGGCAGTGGGCAGGGCACATAGCACGTAGAACTGATGGCCGATGGGGCTGCAAAGTTCTGGAATGGAGACCACGGACCGGCAAGCGCAGCGTAGGACGTCCACCCACAAGGTGGACAGACGACCTCATAAAGACCGCAGGAACACGCTGGATGCGAGCCGCTTCCAACCGGTCTTTATGGAAGTCAATGGGGGAGGCCTATGTCCAGCAGTGGACGCTCTACGGCTGAAATGATGATGATGATGATAATAAGTAAGTATTTACAACAAAAAAGTATTTAAGTATTTTATCAGTTATATGGTTCCCATACAACAAGCTTTGGTAAGTTTGGCGCTAAATAGCGTTGTGTGAAATGTCCTACAATATTTATTTATATTATTATATAGAAAATACATACTTTTGCTTTCCACACGAAAATAATGTGTCCATGTAGTTTACCTAATATGTAGCGCTGGTCGCGACAAACGCGACGCGACACTCGACGTCCCACGCAACACGTCTTTATAAACGAGCTCTAAGATATTTGAGCAGTAACATATGTTAGGTCCCATACTGTAAGTAAGTAGCCGTTAAACCGATCATTAATCGAGGCTCCTTTCCCGTGGAAGTAATTCCTATTTTCAAAGGAAAATGAATTGTTTTGAAACAGAGTCGAACAATGCGCCGGCCGCCAGTGCGACTTCATTCTATGCCACTTAATAGAAAATTAATTACACTATAATTTGTCTTTTTGCTTAGAATACTGTGTGACGATCCAAGCACAAAATAATTTACAAAAATATTCCATAATACCGACCTACCATTAGTCTATACACGACGGTGGCTCGTTCTCAAGTGAATCCATCAAGATGGCCGACATGGCTGAAGCCGCGTTTTATCCGCAATAACAGCTCTGTCAAAACTTTTTTTTTTTATACCTGACCGTCTTGGTGTTTGACCACAACTCACATGATGTTAAGTGACCTGATGTTTAAAATTCTAACGCTTCTTTTTCTCTACATTCTTGGGGCATCTCTCTTAGTAAGGTCTGAAATCGGCAAGAATCTGATGCTTCAAAGCACGACACAAAACACTAGAACAAACTATGTCGTCGAAAAGCCAGAACTCAGCTTCACAATATACCTAAGAGTTTTTGTATGGGTATTAAATTATATATTAAATTGGCAATATAAAAAAGGGAGCCAGTTTTTATTTATATTCAAAAGAATACTTAAATACTTCTTTACCTAAAAGTTCTTCTACTTCTACTCTAACTATACTATAAAAGACTTTATTGGTGATAAAACAAAAAATAGTTAGTAATTATTAATTAAGACAACATTTAAAAAGAGTAATTGAACTGATTGACATTTTATAATTGAGCTCATGACATAATTAATAAATCTGAAATTGACATTATTTAATAAATTTTATTCATTTTTTGCAAACCCAATAATGGGTTAAGTATGGACTAAGCTTTTTAATTTGTGTACCAATATTTTGACACCTGTACTTTACAAATAAATTCGTTTTGATTCAGGTTTAGTATTTTAGTTATTCAAATTCATCATCATCATCATCCACAGCCTTCTTTACTCCACTGCTGGGTATAGGCCTCTCTCTTGTTATGCCATCTACCTCGATCCTGTGGTCCAAAATCTACCCGCGACGGTGACAATATCGTCGGCCCATCTTGCGGCTGGACGACCAACGCTCCACTTACCTTGCCTAGGCCACCACTCTGTTGCAAGCTTACTCCACCTGTCATCACTTCGCCTAGCAACGTGTCCTACCCAGCTTCATCTGAGATTCATAGCTGCGATACCGACGTCTAGAAGTTTCTTTCTTCGCTAGATATCGGTATTGCGAACTTGGTCTTGGAATTTGATGCCGAGCATGGATCTCTCCATGGCTTTCTGTGCGACTCTCATTTTGTACACAGCCTTTGTACTCAAAAATAAACAAAGAAACATAAATATTTTATTCTTAAAAATATAAATTACTTTTTATAGCGGTAGTACACGGTTCTCAGAGAGGAACGAGTAAAACCGCTGGACGCTAATAGTTATTTCATACAATTTTGTAAGGGTACGCGCATATCCATTGCAAGATAGTATACGCCACGTCCGCCCGTAAGTTTTATTGCCACTTCTAATAAAACCTGTTCACCACTTCGCTAGATTTGCTGAGAATCTCTTTTTATCTGGGCTACTGTTATATTCATTCACTATCTACTTATAAAATTTATTATTTATACTTATTTGTTAATTTTACAAAAATGTAATATTAACAAATACATAACCGAAATAAAAAAATCATTTATTTTCTGATCTACCTAGTTATACAATACCAATTATATTATTTCTCTTGATAATCCAAGCATCTACGAAAATTCGTAGCACTACGTAGAAACGTAGCGTCTTGTCTACAAAATATCTACGAAAATCTACAAACCACCCAAGTCAACAATCCTCCTGAATCAAATTGTAATAATTAAATATATTTATGTAATTTTGTAATTGTATTGAATTGTAATCAATCCTGATTACAATTTCTTTTTTTACGAAGTATGTTCGAAGTTATTTAAAGTTATAGGTGTCATGTTTCTTGATGTTATAACTTGTTGTAGTTTTTGTACAGACTTAGCAGAATTCACAGCCAAAATTTATTATTAAGGCAACCAAGAATGGAAAACACGATACAGCATAAGAACAGACGAGAGATGTTTTATAAATGTGAAATTTTGTATGTTTGTCACCCAATCACGCAAAAACGGCTGAACGGATTTGGATGAAATTTGGCACACATAATAATATAGTTTATTATTTGGATTGATATACGGAGTACTTTTTATATCATGTATTTTTTTTTTTTTCATTTAAATGCTTATTTATTCATTCGTTCATTTTGTTCATTATATATATTTCGTTCATTTAATTCATTCTGTTCAGTTCCAATATTGCTTTTGTTACTCATACATGTGTCATTTCTATCTGAACCCAATTCTGAAGTCAACTCAGACAAAGTCGCGGGCGTAAGAAAGTAATAATATTTAGATAAAGATTTGAAAAAAAACATCAGCAGCGAAGTGCAAAACATGTTTGATCCGACATGTCTGTCTAATTTATTAAATAGTACCTGGTTGACCGAGCTTTGCTCGATTTTTCATTGCCTGAAAACACGGTTAAAACGAAGTTTTCTAAAAATGAAATCTAGCTAGATCTATTTATCGCCCTCAAAACCCCCTGCATACTAAATTTCATAAAAATCGTTGGAGCCGTTTCCGAGATTCAGATTATATACATATATACAAGAATTGCTCGTTTAAAGATATTAGATATACCAAATTAAAATAAGTCACTTTTATAATTTCATCTTATAGGTATTCACTATTTGGTGTACTATGGATTTAACCTAACTAGAATCCGGTATGTTTTATAGTTTTTACCAAATACACTTATTTCCGGGACACGCAATATGAAACAAATAGAAGCGGCCCCGTATATCATAAAGCACGGTTAGATCTGTCATTTCAACTGCTCCGGTGGATGTTTTATTAATTGGGGTTGTTCCTTTGTTTAGTCAGTTTCGTTGCTTTTTGTTTTGGCTCTTGGATTCAAACGGTTGGCGCATAAATTATAATGAGGTATATTTTATATTGTTTAATCTAAATAGATCGCTATAGTCTATCTTATGACCCGATTAGATAAAAAAGGATGAAAAATAAAATAATAATAAATATCGTAGGACTTTCGCACAGCGCCATCTAGCCGTAAACTAAGCAAAGTTTATACTATGAGTGCCAGGTAACTCATAAAATACTGAGATTACTTTTTTCTGTAAACACATATCTACTTATAATTCGCACAAAACACAGCATCATCGAAACTCGTTGTCTTGAAGTAGAAACTACCGAATGAGCTAATAGGGAATGAGAATGAGCTCAATGTTTTATTTTTTTATATTATATTCCTAAAATAATAATTATAATTATAATTACTCTAACGTTTGTAAATAGATTTTTATGTAGAGAAAATTTTGACCAATTAAGTGGTTTTAAAAATAATATTTCAGTTAGTCACAAAACGATCAATCATTTTATCAAGGCTCTTAATTGAGAACTTTTTAACAGATCAAGGCTGCACTGAAGAGAAGCGGATTATTTACGCAATTATACTGATTATATTGACACAGCTCTACTCCTCTCCGCTCCAGTGGACTGGCAGCGGCAATTTTGTTGAGTTTCTAGTCTTCTTTAAATTACTCGTCCCGTAAATGCAAATCATTATTTGTCTATGATAGCTATAACCTGACAACACTTCCGGAAATTTGACAAGTAATATATTATATAATGTATTTCTTCTCGAACTGCTTCCAAGTTCCATAGGTACGTTTTGAACTCTGCCTTGTTATTCAAAAATATTTTTACTAAAAAAGAAACATTCCGTTTGTGCAACAGGCCCTTTATCGCCAAATATTAAACAAAGTCCTCCACAGCGTCTGTCTGTCTGTTCGTGATAAACTTAAAAAGTACTGAACGTATTATCATACGAGTTTCACCAATAGATAGAGTGATTCATAAGGAAGGTTTAGGTATATAATTTGTCAAGGTTTTGTGTAAATAGGTTGAAATATAATTATCATTGTTGGAAGTGTCGGAAAAAGTCAAGCCACTTGGGAGCTTTCATCGAATACACTGACTAATCCATTTGAGATAGATCAAAAGCCCCGTGTAAACCCGTACACAACCGGGGCGGGTCCCTAGTATTTTTTATAAATCCTGTTCTACGAATGTAATTCATTGCCGACTTTATTGTTTTCTGTGAACTATAATTTAGGCGTTTTTTAGGGTTTTTCTTCTAATGCAACGTGCTCCTGTCTCGATCGCACCAGTACTTTTCATGAGGCCAAACGTAGATCTATTTAAAATATATAATAATAAAAAATACTGCTAACAATCCAGAGGCCGAACGAAGGTCCTGGGGTCAGCTGAAATACTCAAACTCAAACTCGATAGCTTGCTGGTAGCGACCAACAATGTGATGCCATTTACCTTGGACCAAATAATTCTTTATTTTGCAACTTCTGAAAAGTGTATCCAAAGTAGTAGGAAAGTATAATAACAGTTTTTCATGAACGCTAGTTACACATATCTTTAAAGTTATCCACAGTATATTCTTAGAAGTTTCCCCATTACGCTTTAAACGTTTTTAAGTAGTGCTTAAGAGTGCAGTAGATAGTTTTTTTTTTATATTTAAAAAGCTAGCTTTGACCACAGCTCAGCTGATGTTAAATGACAGTATGGTCGGAGATGGTAAAGCTCAGCTAGCCTGGAATAGAACTGGCTCTCAAGTGAGGCTGCCGGAACACACCGTTAGGTGCTTGGTGGCAGAGTTTCAACTTGAGGGTTACCAGCTGAGTACTAAAAAATACCACCATGCTTTGATTTCCTTGCGTTGGTTATTCTTCGCCGGCAGTTCAAGCTCATTGTTGGGGTTTGAACCCACGCCGTTCGGCGTGAGAACCAACCGCGCTAACCACTGAGCTGTCATTGCCACGAAAAGTGTCAATAGCCCTGTAATGTTGCTAGAAGAAGTACCTTAAAAAAAAAACACACACAAGAAACACAGCTAACTAGATCTTCTATATTAGAAGATCAAATCCATCGAGACCTGATAATTAGGTCTGTGACAACTTTAGGTATTCCAAGTCAGTTCTAGAACTATTACTTGAACCCACTTAACTATACCCCTGCCACTCTGTCCCAGCTAACGACTTTAGCGTTAGGGTCACTCGGCTAACTTAGCTAAGTTGACCTTAAGTCACTGGATAAAGGCAGTTTCCAATTTGTTTTGGATAAAGCATTCAAACGATTTGTCTCAGTAAATTGATTTGGATACCGGATAGAATTAGGTGTGTACTGTTAATTTCTTTTTAGCGTTTTATTATGGAAACTGACGTGGTTTTGCGTGGTGGTGACGTGGTGTGACGTTATCGCTTTACTTATGCGGGTTTACTCACGTTTAATTATATCGGATACTTTGATTATAGTTTTATCGGATACGTCCGCTATCTTTACGTGCGAGGCGCGCAGCGGCCCGCAATGCGAAGCAAGAAGAGGCCGCGCGCGCGTTGTACTCAGCTTTGTCTCCATGAAGAAGGCCACCGCATGTGGCCGAAACTATAGTTGGAGTAACCGATATAATTAAACGTAAGTAATCCCGCATAAGTAAAGCGATAACGAACAAAGTTTTAACGACAATAGTAAAATATCTCAGTTCAATTGTTTAAGATGAATTCTATTTAATTCCTTGAAATAATTTTATTTCACTAAGTTGTCAATGTGGTAAGGGTTACGGTGCTAGTAACAGTCATTTAAGCGTTTTTGTTTATGATTGACAGATTATGTGTTTGACCACAGCTCACCTGATGTTATGTGACGGTGTGGTCGAAGATGAAAAACACATCTAGCCTGGAATGGAAATGGCTGTCAAGTGAGGCTGCCGGATCACACCGTTAGATGTTTGGCGGCAGATTTTCAAATTGAGGGTGGTAGCTAGCCAGCCGAGTACTAGAAAGTACCCTACCACCACGCTATGGTTTCCTCACGATGCTTTCCTTCAACGGCAGCTCAAGCTCATTGTTGGGGTTTGAACCCACGCCCTTCGGCATGTGAACCCACCGCGCTAACCACTGAGCTATCATCGCTAACAGTTAACAGGTAACAGCTGTCCATGACTATTGCAGCGATACACAGAACTTTGAGTAGCAAAACAAAGTCCAGGGCATCGATGCTATGGTGCTCATTAGTTTGAGACATTTGATGGTTTGAGCTATGTCTGTGACTTTAGTTCTCCGGCGAATAACGATATAATATCCAAATATAAACATTCGAAGTTTAAAATTAACAAGATTAGAATTGCTGAGAGTAAAATCCACGACAGTGCTGAATTGAAAGCTTACCCGGCCTAAACTAAAGCCTACAATAATACCTACGATTCCGTCTCAAACTCCCAGTTTATTCGGGTCATATCGACTGACCTTCAGTTACAGTTAATAAGGTCGGATTAGGAGAATTCTGGAGGCTTGTCTTTAATTTCCGCCCACTACGCTTAGATTTCTAATAACTAAAATTGTAAGAATAGATAAATTAAAAAAAAAAAACGTTTTCCAGGCTTTGGTGCCTGTCTATATCGGGGCTCTACAACATAGTTTGCGCCGACCCTTCTATTTTTAATTAATTCTATCTTTAAAATAGTGATATAGGTATGTAGGTATAATGATGTTTTGCAGCGATGATAGCTCATTGGTTTTTGCGGGCGATTCACACGCTGATGGGAGTGTACTCAAACCCCAACAATGAGCTATAGCTGCCGGTGAAGGAAAACATACCCGCAAGTTGAAAAACTCTCGCCAAGCACCTAACGGTGTATTCCGGGAGCCTCACTTGAGAGCCAGTTCCATTCCAGGCTAGGTGTGCTTTAACATCTTCGACCACACCGTCACTTAACATCAGGTGAGCTGTGGTCAAACAAATAGCCAGACAAACAAAAAAATATATAAAAAAAATTGTTTTAAAAAAAGAGAGGTTGCTATTTTATATGATAGACTACCCTATTAGCTTACAAGTAGCTTTGCTTCATGAGCTGTGGGGCGTGGGTTCGATTTCCACTCATGACAAACTTTTGTGTCACGAACATAGATGTTCTGTTTCAGTGTGGTATAAGGTTAAGGATTTAAAAAAAAGGGTCATATAATGTATTCCATCATTAATCTGGTTGCCAAAGCTACAAGTTTTGCTTAGTCTTGTGTGAAATGCCCCCTAAATTTATTATTATTTAGTCAAAAAATAATTTAAATTTAGAAAATATAAAAAGAAAACAAAACTGTTGACCAGTTTGAAGGATCTCATGCTCACTAACTATTCACTTATTATTAGAAAATGTACTTATTGTTATTTATTGGCTTATCTATGGAAAACACAAACCGAAACATATGTATTACCTATATTACTTATTACTTATGAAATATACCTTTTTCATCACGACTAAGACAACAAATTAAAAACGTTACTATTTAAAATTTAAGAAAACTATAGAAAATCACGCACATTTCACAGCTCAATCAGTTTTCGTAATTTTATATTAGAAAAAAACTTTTTAAATGTATTTATATTCAGCTCAGAATAGTTCAAGAAATAATTTTAAAACGAAAATAGAAGGCTTTAAACTTCAAAGCGCTAATTACAATTTAAATCTCTCATCAAGACCATCCAACACTTTTAAAGAAAAAAAAAAAAAAAAAAATTTTAGAATTCCCTACTCGAACGTATCAATCGAGACCCTATTATTAAACCATTGCACAGTGGGATGAAAACACTGACAGTTGAGAATCGTGGTAATTACCAGCTTTTTTCTGTTAAAATAAATACGAAATCTTTTTACTGGTTTTGAAAATATGCCGTTCTTATTATTGTAATAAATAAATAATATAATGTAATTAACTGGTAAATCTCCTGAGCTGTCGTCTTGGTGGATTTTTGTATATAAATGTAATAAGACGAACAAAACGCTCTCTTGATGGTAAAAGATAACACCTGATCGTGGCCATTGCAGTGGTACCCGGAACTTTAAGTAACAAAACAAAGTCCAAAGCTTCGTTGCTTTGGTGCTCATTACTTTGAGACGTATTTTGCCGCTAAGCAGAAGTGTGTAAATATTACTGTGTTCCGGTTTGAAGGGCACTGCAGCTAGCGAAATCACAGGGAGACTATCGGATATTTCAAAGCAGCGATGTCCTAGACTTAGATTTGTTTCTCAAGGTACAAAGTATTACTGCAATGGTCATAGAGAGGCGTTAACTCTTACCATCAGTAGAACGCTTTGTTTGTTTCATAAAATTTTTGTCTTTACCTATATCGCATAAAGATTTTTTTGTAACTATAAAATATCTCGTGTGGCGTTACCGAAGCAAGCAGCGAGCTAGTCTGACTGGCACTTGACCGGTTTGTACAATATTTCAAAAGCTAAGAATAAATTTATCGCGGGAATAATTGGATAAGAGCTCTTTAATGAAAATGTAACTTCGAACAAAACTAAGAAGAGTTCAGGCAATGAACGAAAGATCAACTTTTAGATGATTATAGTAAATAATACTGGTCACCCGACGTTAGATTATTATTAAAGAAAAAACTTCAATTGAGATAGTTTTCAATGTGAACCAACAATTTTTTTTTTCTTCTATATGAACGTTAAATTGTGGAACATTATCGATAAATCTAAATTAGTCGAATTCGATTCCGGATTGCGACAGACAGAAGGTGACCATAGATCAGCAATTAGACTAAGGTATGTCTGCGTATTTTGTAAAAATTCAAAAGTTATATGGGCCGTTCAGGAGGTCGTTTGCCATCTTGAGTGTATCCGTGATTTTGGCCCAACGCGGCGGCAGCCTAGTTCCACTTTAAGAAGATGGCTTTTTGAACTACATCGGCTGAGTTTGAGTACTGTGTTTCACTTAAAAATAAAAATATTATTAATTACATTAAATAAAAATCAAGCGTTCCTTAATAGAATTTTATGAATTCGTCCAAATACTCGTTCGAATAAAAGTATCGTGCAGGTCAGTACAGCTACGGACAACACGGCATTAAACGAAATCCGTTTATCTCAAGCGCCAGTCGCAGGCACTCATGCGCGGCATTGCCTCCCTCAAGTACGTAAGTATTAACCACGATAAAATAACGGGAGGCGGTAAAAAATATCGGTCAGTATTTCGGCTTCGAATGTAGGTTGGGGAAAATAGGACGGAAGCAATGAGGACTGAAATGTAGAACGAAAAGTGGCCGACGTGTTAAACAAAGCAATACTGACTACATTGTGGATTGTAAATAGATCGATAGAATCTTCATTGTGCACACCAGAAAAAAAAATGTAATTTGGCGAACGAGACGCTCTCCTGTTGGTATAAGAGATAACGCCTATCCATGACTATTGCAGCGATACACAGAACTTTGAGTAACAAATCAATCCATCGCTACTTTGGCACTCATGACTTTGAGAAATTCGATGGTTAGTCTCACCAGCCCGGTAATGTCGCTAGTTCTAGTACCCTACAAACCGGAACACAGTAGTGTTTACACACTACTGCTTGGCGGCAGAATATCTGGTACCTACCTAGACGACCTCCTGCTAAGGATATTTACCACCAAGTACATAAAACAAAAGAATCTTATGAGCTGATATCACAAGTGGCGGCCTTATCGCTAAAAGCGATCTCTTCCAGGCAACCAAGAATGGGAAAACACATTACTGTATATATCAATAAGAGTATAGAGACAATACAAATGATCAAGCTCATTAGCGATTTGCTTTCGTTGACAGCCTTATTGCCTCTTTTGTTGTAGCTTTACATCTTGAGCCGTAGTGGGTTCAATTCCCACCCAGGATAAACATTTATGTAACGGCGATAAACATAGATGTTTATTATGTGTCTGGGTGTTTCTTATGTACCTATTATAGGAATTTATTTACAAAAAAATAATTAAATAAGTATTCTATGTTATCTGATTCCCATAGTACAAACTTAGCTTAGTTTGGAGTTGTGTAAAATGCCCGCGATTGAGCATTTCAATTATCTCTATACTTTCAATGATCTATAACATAGACCGTTGTAAGTATCGACGATTTCTAATTTCAATGATCTATAATATAGATTGTTGAAAGTTATATTATATTTCAAGTGTGTTTGTTAATTTGATTGTGTAGGTAGATTGTATGTACTTTATTTCGGTTAATAAAAGCAAATGGAGGCCACAATGTCGTAGACTTAGGATGTGTTTGTTTAGGAATGTATGTCGCTTTCTTGGGAGCTTAAAGCAGTGCAGAGGTCTCTGATATATTCCACTGGAGACCTCAGCTATCTAATAATTCTTAGTTCTTAGTTTTAAAAGACGCTCCTAGCCAGCAAAATGACTTTTTTAGGATAAATTGTAACTTACGCACATAACTATCGCTGACTTTTACAAATACCTATTTTTTTAGGGTTCCGTACTCAAAGGGTAAAACGAGACCCTATTAGTAAGATTCCGCTGTCCATCTGTCTGTCACCAGGCTGTATCTAATGAAACGTGATAGTTAGACAGTTGAATTTTCACAGATGATGTATTTCTGTTGCCGCTATAACAACAAATACTAAAAAACAGAATGAAATAAATATTTAAGTGGGGCTCCCAAGATAATGGTACGGAACCCTTCGTGCGCGAGTCCGACTCGCACTTGGCCGGGTTTTTCAAAGTCACCAAGTCAAATCGTTGCTTGAGAGCCAGTTTAATTTCAGGCTAGGTGTGTTAACCAACATCGTCACTTAACATCAGGTGAGCTGTGGTCAAACACCTAGCTTGTCAAAAATAAAAAAGCTGTATAATGCGAGTACTGTACACACAGTGTGATTGTTATCACAATACTAAAACCTTTTTTTTTTATATTGACTATCGAATCGTCCTAAATTGTAGCAATGGTAGTTCAGTGGTTAACGTGGTCGGTTCACACGCGAAGGGCATGGGTTCAAATCCCAACAATCAGCTTGAACTACCGGTGCAAGAAAGCCGTAACCAAGTCATTGTAGGTACTTGCCATTATGAAAAGAAATCGTATAAAAAATTGGCTGTATGTCGCAACAGTCAAAGTCCTTTTTACAACAGCTGATTTTTTACACGATTTTAAAGTTGTGCCTAAAGTAAAAGTTATTAATAATGTTGAGTACAATTCCCCTCTTTCGACTTAGTACATCTAGAGCTTGTAGCCCTGTATAATACAAGATTATCAACGTACCCGGATAATCTCGAATCACTTCAATATCACGTCCCAACAATCCCGGATATCGTCTCACTGTCTTTGATCTCATTTACAGTCTGCGACGATGGCAACATTTTTTTTGCTGTTGACAGGTTATGTGTTTGGCCACAGCTCACATGATGTTAAGTGACGGTATAATCGAAGCCTCACACACCTAGCCTGGAATGGAACTGGCTCTCAAGTAACGCTGCGGGAACACATCGTTTGGTACTTGGCGCAGATTTTGAACTTGATAGCTAGCTAGCCGAGTACTAAAAAGTACTTACCACTATGGTAGGCGCGTGTATGAATGTCAACATTGCATCTACGAATAAATCTTCAATCGATCTTTTTGTTCGTAACTTCAATAACATCAAACCTATAAGACACACAAACTTCTGTGACTTTATAATACCTTTTTATTAAAAATACACTAAGCTTTTAAATTTTAACATGAACACCTACACAACAAAAAACAATGATATTTACGTGCTAACCCCGACTGCTTGGTCGGCACTCACGTAGTGATCGCCGGCAAACGTCCTCTGCCCCTGCCGCGCCGCCTCTTCCCACTTGTGTCACTTATTAATCACGAAAATGTTCTACTTATAGATATTTTACCTACTTTGGTACCTACTACCGTATTTAAAAATCTGTAGCAAAGAAGCAAAAAGGAACGCGTGAATCGTGTGTACGATTTTTATATATGAATTATTTGTATACGTAAGTGCACTTCTATTACAACCCTTATTCTAGTGGCAAAATATTTTTGAGTTGTCAGTCGAGTCGGTCATCGCCGCTGTTAAGTGAGACTGGCTGTATTGTGTTATTGTCCCGGTAAACATCGCGAGACTCGGTGCAAACACTGCATTAACGCAAACAATAGCTCCAGGCAGACCTATTTTGTTCCACCGCTACCGGTTGTAGTTCATTAATAAACTTGGTAGAAGGCCTATGCGTTTTGGTTTCGTAGGACATATGCCTAAGTCGATAAATTTTTTTTCTATAATAAGTAAATAATAAATAATTTATTTCTGGCAAGGTCTATATTCAAACTAATTTAAAAAAGTAATACAAAATAAAATAAAATTTGCAATAATTACCTACATATCAATAACAATCATAATGATCAAAAATAAAATTAAAATATTAAATGTCCAAAATCAAATAACATTACAAATTAAGAATTTTAAGGATAGGATTAGGATATTATAGGACAAATTAATGACATTTACTTTCACATTTTACAACACAACACTTTATTTGTGACATCGAAACAATAAACAAACATAAAGAAACAACATGGATAAAAAAAAAACTTATGTCGCTACCTACCTTCAGGTACCAGAAACAGGTTCAGGTACTTAGAGGAATAAAGTCCGATTCTTTTTAGAAATATTATTCATTTAAAAAATTTAATTCAAAAATTATTATATTCAGTTTATCTGAATAATAACAACACTATAGTTATACAAGATACTCAAACGCGACAAATTAATAATCTAGCTAAATAAATGAGCACAGTAGTAAAGCACAATACGTTTTCAATCATATTTGATTGGTCGTTTGAGTATTCAATTTCGTTGAGCAATATTTGCTTCGCAAAACAAATTATGGAGACAAATTGAAATTGAACAATACGACGTCAATGACACTTCTATTGTTAGTATTATTTACAAATTATTTTTAACTAATTTATTAAGTTTATACATGTTACTGTAATGAAATATTCCACCGTTATGATATTCTTTGAAAATACAATAAAATACTTTTTATGTCAGTACTAATAAAAATTCTAGACTGTTTTGTTATTTTAATATAAAATAAATATTGAGAATTCTGGGTACTTATTTTATCTGGTAGTTAGCTAGCTTCATACATTTGAACTGCACAATTTGGTTCCCCCTGCAAATTTTTACTATGAGACGGCCAGACAAACGCGACCAAAACGTCATCCGTACATGGTAAGTATTCCCCATGTACGCACAAAGCGTTTCGATTTCACTTTTTTTATTCGCACAACAATGTTGTGGACTCTGCCGGAGTCTGTGTTCCCTATTACGTACATGAGTGTCTTCTAATCTAGAGCAAATAGGTTTCTTGTAGGTAAGCTTGCTGTATCTTAGACCGTACTACTGCTTGACATTAGGTAGAATGTGGTCAGAAGTCAATTTTTTTTAACGCGAACGCTTGCCTTGTTTTATTAATAACAGAGTAAACAGAAAGCATAAGAATAGCCACGTCCATTCTGAATAACCATATTTTAAATAAATGTAGTATTAGGTTTTATTTCTGTATAATCAATCGTTACTGACAACAAATACTTAACTCATTAGACGTATCACCAACTTGCAAAGATTAAATTGAGACAAAACTTTGTTTATATTTTGCAGGCTAATTGTTTTTGTGTGTTACTACAGCTCACCTGGATATTAAGTGCGGTCTGGTTGTAGATGACATCTAGTTATTATTTTTAAAATTTATTTTATTTTAATTTTATTATTATTATGACCATTGTTATTATTATTATTATTTTTTAATTAAGGTTTTTTTTTTTTTTTTTTTTTTAATTTATATTTAATGTAATAATTAGTTTCGTTAGTTTATAGTTAAATTTTATGTTCAATTTTTATCATTAGTTTAATTCGCAATGTATGCGGTTCTAATTGGAT
Organism: Biston stratarius; assembly: GCA_950106695.1. Lineage (NCBI taxonomy): Eukaryota > Metazoa > Arthropoda > Insecta > Lepidoptera > Geometridae > Biston > Biston stratarius. Next base: position 12,317,231 of record OX467116.1, read on the forward strand.
TAAATAAATAAATAAATAAATAAATAGTCTGGAATTGAAACTGAGTCTCAAGTGCCACCACCGTTTAGTGGGGTAACTTGAGGGTGGTAGCTAGTCGGCTAAGTAGTAGAAAGTACCCTTCAAGACCCTTATAACTACCTCATGATATATTTCTTCACGGGCAGCTCAAGCTGTTAAGATATGAATCCACAGGAATCGGCATGCGATCCGACCGTTTTAACGACTAACATCGCTACCAAATTTCACTTTATTTTTTATTCGTATAAGGACAACACACAATTATGGTCACACTACTCAACAAAAGTACGTTAGTATAAAATTGTTAGCACGTTATTCATTAAAATAATATTTTAAAATTAATTATGAACTTGCCCGGTGCAGGCAAAGCGAAGTGTTAACACTTTCATTATGTGGTCTCCTTGTTAGCGTGCGAATTAATTTAGAAATTGTTAGCAAAGTGTAAAAGATCATACATTATTTTGTGCATATTATTATTTGTAATATCAACTTATTACACGACTGCCCAAAAAAGAAGTGTAATGTTTTCAGGGTTCGTGTATGCTTCTTTATTCCACTATAACTTTTAAATTTCCAAACAGATTTAGATAGATTGGGTACCGTTAGAATCCTTATATCATTCCAAGTGACAAGTGTATTTTTTTTTTTAATTCAATCTGTTATTGGCGGTGTATTTAATTTTCTTAGTGAATTGCTTCTTTTGTATTTAGATCTGCAAATAACTTATTAGTTGAAACAAGGTATATGGATATATTTGTTATGTTACTTGGTTCACTTGGTGGTAGATTTCCTTAGCAGGAGGACGTCTATATTCTGCCGCCAAGTAGTAGCGTGTAAACATTACTGTGTTCCGGTTTGAAGGGTACTGTACCTAGGGAAATTACAGGGCTATTGAGACTAACCATCTAGTCTCAAAGTAATGAGCGCCGAAGCAGCGATGTCCTGGACTTTGTTTTGCTACTCAAAGTTCTGTGTATCGCTGCAATAGTCATGGACAGGCGTTATCTCTTAACATCAGGAGAGCGTCTCGTTCGTCACATTACTGTCACATAAAAATAAAATAAAAACAAAGATTTACCAACTCTTAATGATAAAAATCCGAACAGTTCTGTGATCATTGTTTATTTTAAATTTATAACACCATTCACTTGGCAAATCTTAATTTTTACATCATTGACACGATAAATGTTAAAAAATAAGACTCACTAAAATGTTTCATCAACACTTTTGACAAAATATTACTTTACAACCAATGTATCTTATACTATTCATTTCACAAACACGTTTCACAAATGTTTTGTTAGTTAACAAACATTTTCTTGACAAATATTTGGAAATAGATAAAGCCTAACGAGGAAGCTAATGTGGGCTACCTATTCTATTCTAGTCACATCATCACATCATCAGCCATAGGACGTACACTGCTGGACATAGGCCTCCTCCTGGGGGGTTTTGCCAATACTCGCCACGCTTGGCAGGCGGGTTGGCGAGCGCAGTTAGGTGTGATTGTTCAAGGAAGACGCTGCTGCCCATCTTCCGGATTACATTCCTTAGCCGACTTTTACGGCAACCATGGGTAGAAAGGTTGGGGTATTCTTACGCCGGCACCACCACGGCAATACGGATAGAACACATTTTTTTTATTTTAAATAATTTATATATACAAAACACCCACAAAAAAAAACATTTGTTTATACCATGAAATGTTTATCCTGGGCGGAAATCGAACCCTTGCTCTATAGCTTTTAAGGCAGATATACTACCAATGAGCCAACAGGGCTGGTAAAGTACACCAAATACAACAAAATCTTCTGTAAATATATTTTAGAAAAAATAAAAAATGTATAATAAAAAATCCGTGTACCAAATTCGAAAAAATATATATTCGAAAATAAGATAGGTTTCCGTTTTGCTAATCGCTCTGGAAAAGAAAACTCCAGGGTTAGAGCGGTGAATATCGAGGTCTCAAAATCATACCTAGTAACCACGCGTCAAGAAATCACGTCTGTAGGATTTTTGTACCTATTTCAACGACTGACGGTTTTTTTATCCGGGATTAAAGCTATTTTTATCATCGAAAATCGGCGATTGAGTTTCTTTTCAGATGCTACTACCCTAGAGTTATTACTTATCCTGTGATTACACATCTAAATTCTTCAATACACATATAAGCGGCTTTTATTCGTAGCGATCAATACGCTTTACCCGATAACGACAAAACCAAAAGGAAGAGTTATGTTATAAGCAGTCTATATATGCTTAGCGGTAAGCGCGGTCGGCTCTCACGCCGCAGGGTGTAGGTTCAAACCTTAACAATGATCTTGAGCTACTGTTAAAGGAAAACATCGTGAGGAAACCGCGTGGTGGTAGAGTACTTTTTAGTACTCGGCTGGCTAGCTACCACCCTCAAGTTGAGAATCTGCCGCCAAGCATCTAACGGTGTGTTTCGGCAGCCTCACTTGAGAGTAAGTTCCATTCCATGTGCTTTACCATCTTCGACCACACCGTCACTTAACATCAGATGAGCTGTGGTCAAAAAACTAGCCGGTCAGTTATAAAGAAATAAAAAATAAAAATAGTACTAAAATATTGTAATTTTGTTAAATTTTCGAGACTTAATTTCTCCGTGTATATAATAATGTTTTTTATTTTATATCTGTAAGGCAGAATAAAATTTTAAGCCAAATTTGCCGCCCCTAATAATTGCCGCCCTAGGCTCCAGCCTACTCAGCCTGCTGGTAAATCCGCCATTGTAAAATGTGATTGCCAATAGTGAATCGGATGTCTTCTGGCCAAGCGTGCTCCACCTTGGACCGCATCATCACTAAAATTAGGTGAGATGGCGGTCAAACGTAAAAAAACGAGACCCTCTGAGATTTTAAAGTAGGTAATAATCATCATAATTTACAGCCCGTAATCGCCCACTGCTGACTCGTATCCCATCATCAGCCATAGCACGTCCACTGCTGGACATAGGCCTCCTTCTGGGGAGGGGTTTTGCTAATACTCGGCACTCTTGGCAGGCGGGATGGCGAGCACAATTAGATGAGATTTTTCAAGGAAGACGCTGCTGCCTATCTTCCGTATTATATCCCTTAGCTGACTCTTACGGCAACCACGGGAAGAGAAGGTGGGCTACAATTCTTACGCTGGCACCATCACGGCACATAGGCCGTATAGGTACTTAGAATAAATAAACCTTAGAGACATGAGTTCTGGATCAACTTTTACATGACCCTATTTATTAGTGAGGCACGTAGATAACTGTTAGGTCTTAAAAAGATTTTGCAGTACATTCTACCAGATTTTTAAAGTCACATTATTCTCGTAGGCGTTTGACCCGTCCTCAAAAACACGCTCAACAAATTTCCCATAATTGCACGTTTGTCCCTTTTAAAGGACATGTACCCGAATCAACGTGCAATGCCCAAGGGCGCTGCCATTAATGGTCACTTAAAAACACGGAGCTACACGTCATTAAATGTTGAAAATTAAGTGGTATAGGTACATTTTAGTTAACCTCTGAGGAATGCAAAACTGTTGAACTGTTAGAAGTTATTGTAGGGATGTCTTTACTAACGGAGTCCAGGTCTTTCTCAACAATGATAGCTCTGCTATGTGCAGACGAATCGCATGCCTAAGAGCAATCAGGTTAACTGGTGCATATCAACAAATGTATAATTATGTCATATGAATGTATGTATTACAAAAAAAAAAGTGTATTCTATCAGTTATCTAGTTAATGGTACAAGCTTTGCTTAGTTTGGGGTCAAAAATTAGATTGCGTTGTTTGTTATATCCTATTTATTTATTTTATATACATAAGGAGAATGTGCTGGCAATGTGACGAAAATGCGTTAAATATCAATTAATGTGCCTTTGTAAAAACATATTACAATTTGTCAAAAACCACTCTGATATCAGTATTAATTAGAAAAAACTAGTGACAATCTTAGTGGTAAAAGACTACTGTAGTAATGTTCCAGCAATATGCTGCTCTATTTTATAAAAGCCTAACCCGATGCGATACACAATAAAAGAATAATTTTAATAATAAAATTTCCTAAATTAGATACTTTGTTTTTACTTTCATTTAGAAAATTACATTACACTTCTAAATTATAAACCCGTTTTTTTATATTTTTTCTTTTTTGTATACCCATATAATTATTTAATTGGCGGTAGATCTGCTTAGCAGGAGGTCATCTAGGTAGGTACCAAATTTTCCGCCGCTAAGCAGTAGTATGTAAACATTACTGTGTTCCGCTTTGAAGGGTACTGCAGTCAGCATAATTACAGGGCTGTTAAGACTTAAGCAGCGACCTCCTGAATTTTGTACCTCCTCAAAGTTCTGTGTATCGCTGCAATGGTCATGGATAGGCGTTATCTCTTACTATTATATAAACAAATAAAATTATAATTGTAGACATTCTCAAACGAAAACAAATGCAAAAAAATATTAGGCAAGACAAAAGTGTTTTTATTTAAATATCATTTGATTTTTGAGTTATACACCAAAGAGTTGTTATATACATATGATGAATGTACCTGCAAGTGCTACTTTGAATTATAGATACTTTATACAGAACAGTCACCAATCCGTGACGTATCTATAAATCTGTCTTTTTCATCTGAATGAGCGCTTGGAACAGCGACACCCCTATCTCAGGTCAACTGCTGCTAGTTCAAGTTAAATTGATCAATTAAAACTTGCACGAACATCTCAAAGATAGCTTTCACGTCGAGCGCTAACACTGCCAGTTATATTTTTTATTTCTTTTTTATTCGAACATGAGTTGGTCATATTTTAATAATTATTATAAAAGTTATACTTTTTTTAGAGGAACATTTTTCAGAAAGCTTCTTTAGATACCACTTCTGCACTTATAAATTTCTGAGTATTTTATTTAAAATGTTAGCCAATATTATTTAGTTTAGTTTTATGTCTTGAATTTAAAAAATAAGAAAACTGCTCATGTTCAAGTCGGACTCGCGCACAAAGGGTTCCGTACCTATAAAAACACCAAAAAAAAACACGTTTGTTCTATGGGAGTTTATTCTGTTTTTTTACTATTTATTGTTATAGCGGAAACCGAAATACATCAACTGTGAACATTTCAACTATCACGGCTCATGAGATACAGCCTGGTGACAGACCAACAGACAGACAGACGCACTGACAGCGGAATCTTAGTGATAGGGTCCCGTTTTACCCTTTGGGTAGGGGTAAAAAAAAATATACATCACGTATACAAATTCCTGCGTTCTTGTAATTATTTGTCGCGTCAAAAACGCCAGACAGTGGCACTCCAATAAAGATATCATAAAAATTGTCGCTTGTAAAACGCGAACAAAGTAGATTGCTCTGAAAAGAGCGCATTTAAAAATGCAATTTTCAACGCAATTGCTAAAACACAAGTAGGTACTTAATTTACGAAGTTATGAGGAACGAAACAATTGAATTTGAACTCAATTGTTTGAAGGTTTCATATTAAAAAGACCGTATCTGCTAAGTAAACCATAAATTAGAATCCAAGGTAGGATTACAAATCATTTCCCATGACACACAGTTTAATATCAACTTGTCACAAGAGTCAGAGGGCCAGAGGTAATTAGCTGTGCCAAAGATTTAATTACTCTAGAGTATCCATGCGATGGCAACTTAGGTGGAAATAATTCACTCACATCTGAGAAGTTTGGTAATGAACTTTCAATGGTCTAATATAGCTTCAGTTAAGAACATATACTTGGAAGAAAAACGATATCTACGTCGTACGACATTGTTGGCTACCATTGTACAGAAATTAAAAAACAGAATATAAATTACTATACATGTATATGCATTTAGACTACGGCAGTCGAGTTGAGCGATCGTCTGCCTGTCGATTTGGTGGACCTGCTTTCAAATCCACCAACTTTGTATTTTCAAAATCAAAATCAAAAAGCCATTTATTCAGTTTAGGCCCTGGTAAGGCACTTATGAACGTTAAGTTACATTTTTTAATCCACCACCGGCTCGTAATTACACTTCAACTGAGAAGACTCCGGCAAGAAATTCAGCAAGGCATTTTTTTTTTTTTGTGGATCTTTCTTTTCATTTAAGGTTACAGTATATACAGTTTACAGTTATAAATATTAATACATTATGCTTACTACAATTGTCACTTAGCCAGGGGGATACAAGTGCAGAGAGAAGCTACTACAACCATATATTACTGTCTTCCACGTAATGAGCCACCTTATAGTAGGCTTTGTCAATTAAATTATTTTCTAACATACATATTCCCGCTATAGTTTTAAGAAGTGGTATGCATTTAGACTCTAGATGCTTTCCTTCAGCGGTTGGCAAGCTTTTGACAGGCAAAAGGCCATAAGGTGGCAAAATAAAATAAAGGTAGGCCTCAGTCGTAATATTAACCCTAGAAGCGTATAATTGGTCATATCCCATAGAATAGATAGAAAAAACAAAAATGCTGTTAAAATTGTTAAAATATAGGTAATATAAGTCTTATAATTATAACTATAAATATTTTAGATATTTATGACTTATTTACAAAACAATCACGGGCCGCAAGTTTAGGACATCCTTAGCACATCCGCGGGCCACATGTAGCCCGCGGGCCGCGTGTTTCCGGCCACGAATTCTCGAGGAAAGCATGTCTGAAAGTTCATGTCATCGAAAATGAATTAACTCTGCTAACCCGTACTTGGTTTAGAGTGGTGGCATATGCTTTATCTTTCTTACAATGCGAAGAGATCTGTTGATTAGCAGTGAGACAGTATATAAAAACAGGACTGATTCGTATGTGATACGAAGCAGTTCTAATTTCTAAGTTCTAGTGCTAGTAAGCCGAGTATGCTAGCTACCACCTTCAAGTTCAAAATTTGCCGCCAAGCACTTAACATACATACATGAACCCTAAAGACGATGCTCATTTTTTAGGCAGGGGTGTAAAAATACCAGCTGAGATGACCATCTCCATGCCGTGGTGGTGCCGGCGTAAGAATTGTACCCCACCCTCTCTACCCGTGGTTGCCGTAAGAGTCTGCTAAGAGATGTAATCCGGAAGATGGGCAGCAACGTCTTCCTTGAACAATTACACTTAGCTGCGCTTGCCAATCCACCTGCCAAGCGTGGCGAGTATTGGCAAAACCCCCCCAGGAGAAGGCCTATGTCCAGCAGTGGACGTCCTATGGCTGATGATGTGTGATGTGATGTGATCAGGATTTTTTTCTTTAACCTGGCGTATCAATTATCACTCTCATCCGTCTTCGGTAGCGCTTACATCCTGTATAGTTTTATGTAAGGCTAATAGCTTTAAAGATCGTTGCTGTTGAGGTTGAAATCGCAGCCCACTCTGTAGAGCTAATACAAACTTTGCAGTGTTTACGTCGGCCTTGTACCGTAAGCACTGTAAATTATGGTTGTGCGACCTTAGCCCTTGAGAAGTAGGCAGCGTAAATCCACTACGTGATTTGTTCAGAGTTGCCTACGTAAATATTTATGTACCGCCTGCCAGGGTTGCGAGTATTCCAGCGCTAAGCGGAGCGTAAAACGTTGCCGCTCAGCGACATTCTCGTCTATTATATTTAAAAATCCATAGTCAGTATACATACGTATTTGTAGTATATATACTGTATGTATATACAAACATAGCACATTTTTATTTTAGTAATTTCAGTCACATTCGGTGACCATTTTCAAGGAGCCAAAGTACGTAAGTAGAGTACGACGCGCTCGCGGCCCCGTCTTGCTTAGTACAGAGGGCCACTGCGCGCTTCGCTCGTGAAGATGGGCGGGAGTAGTATGATATATTGTATATATATATATATATATATATATATTGTATATATCGGCACCCAGATTGTATATATCAGGTAACACCCACTCAGGCAGCTAAATCCATTGCCTAGTGGTTCGCACGATGTGGTTTAAATCTACTTTCATTGTACGAACAGCTAAGCAATGGAATTTGCTACCCGAGTGGGTGTTCCCTGATAGATACAATCTGGGTGCCTTCAAGTCGCGAGTGAATCGGTTTCTTCTAGGCAAGCGTGCTCCACCATAGACCGCATCTTCGCTTAACATCAGGCGAGATGGTGGTCAAACGCGAGCCTATCTTAGATAAAAAAAATTAAGGTAGATTCGAAATGTTAAGTTTGTGTTTTAGGAATATCTACCATAAAGCATTGTCGCTTTTTAGAGCTTCTGGCTGTTCGATAGTAAAATGGGGCGGGGGTGCAGTCATGCAGATTTATTTATTTAAAAAAAAAGAAACCGTCGTTATTTTTTACTTTAAGTATTCAAAGGAATCATATTCTACTATTATGTATGTCTACATACCAGTATACCTTGAATTATAATTCTTTGAAACCAATTTCTTAAACAACAATAAACTCGATGCCCGCCTACGTTGTGTAATCGCTTCCTACTCACAGAACAAATATAACAGTGATACACTCGTAACAGGTCTATTTGCAGATGTCAAGGTATTTCCCGCGGGATTTTATCTAGCCATCGATGATAAGGGTCGGCTTTAAGGGCGTAATCAAAGTCCTTGAGGTCTAAACACAACGGGTTCACAAACTCTTTTTTGTGTGAAAATCTAGTAAATTCATTATCTCATGGTCAGCGATCAAAAAATTTATAAATTTCAGAATTAACTTTTTACAAATTAATTTATATATAGAATAACAAAAAACTTTATTTTTCAGTAACCCAATTAATGTGTCTCCTTAATATTATGTTTTGCAGTTTTTTTTTTTTTGTAATATGGTGCAATGCACCCTGCAATGGAACTGATTCTTAAAGTAGGCCGCCAGAACACACCCTTAGATGCAACAAACGACCCTTGGCAACAAATTTTCAACTTGAGGGTGTGGTTGCTAGCCAGTAGAAGACTAAAAAATACCCTACCACCACGCTATGGCTTCCTTACGATGTTTTCCTTCACCGGCAGCTCAAGCTCATTATAAGGTCTGAACCCACGCTCTTCAGCGTGTGAACCAACCGCGCTAACCGCTCAGCTATCATCACTATGACATAGTTTTGTTTATCTTCCTCGACGTTTTGTTTTTTACAATAGCAAAGAAACAAGACTATTTTGTAGTATTTTGTGTTCGACTAAATCTGGTATAAACATAATAATGTGTTCGAAATGCAAATTATAAAATTTGCTTTTTATGTCTATTGCATCTGTCTAGGATGCTTTGTATAAAATAGATAAAACACTTCTGAAAATCTGCCTCCGGTAGTAAAAAGACGCATCTAATTTTTTTTCGAAATTGAGCTAGTTATGTTGCGAAACTCAGGAAAAAAGGCGCATCTGCCAGTATTTTTTAATTTTGCTGTTTTAGAAGCGTCTTTTAAACTATCAGGGGCATAAATAACCTCTACCAGTCATGTCAATTTAAACCCTAAAGCTCAATCAAAGTTCCTGTTAAGTGTACTTTCTGTGATTGAGTGGGAGGAAGTAAAGTTTAATTTCGTATAACATGTGTGAGCAAAATTACGTAGATACATCTTGGAAAGGCTTATTTCTAATATGATAAAGTTGGACGGAGTTGACGCATGAATAATTGCTTTGTTTTTCGTTTCCGATTCTTGAAGCGTGATTTGATAGCATTTTAATTATGATCAGAAGTTCTACATGAGTTTACACGCGGTTTGAAAATATTGTGCATGGTTGCCGGATCGAGTATATCAATCCGAAAGGAGTTCATTGCACTCATTGTTATGAACAACTTTTTCAATGGGATTATTAATTTTTGCATTCTGAAGGGCGTGGGTTCAAACCCATAATGAGCTTGAGCTGCCGGTGAAGGAAAACATCGTGAGGAAACCATAGCGTGGTGGTAGGGTACTTTCTAGTACTCGGCTGGCTAGCTACCACCCTCAAATGCAAACCTAATTACACTTAAAAAAAACATATGCGTATAAAAAAAGTAAATAAATGCGCATTACATAATATCCGTCATACCTACGTGCGCGTCTATTATTAAGATATTATCCTCCTACATCCCATTTGGAGAACAAAGACCCGTCACCTGGTAAGTGGGGTGTCGTGTTATTCGATATTTATGCATCGGGGACTTTCCGACGTGTTATCGAACAATAGTTTTTATGGTATTAAAAAGTTCGGAGACGTTCAGTGGAATGAAGTGGAATTTTACACCTTTTAATAATGCTAATAAATTTTTATTAAATTGATTTAGCTTATACTATATAATTATTTTTACTAAATATATATACATCAATGTCAAAAATAAATACACTGTTAAAATAAAACACGTACACTTTACACATACATTGAAAAAATTACAAACAAGTCAATAAAAGCAAGCAAGCAAGCCACTCGCGCTCAAAGACGCAGTCTACGATGGAGCTCGCTTGCTTAAAAGAAACCGATTCACTCGCAACTGAAAGCATCCAGATTGTATCACTCAGAGAACGCCCATTTGGGTAGCAAAATCCACTGTTAAGCGGTTCGTACAATGAAGGTAGATTCGAACCGTTTAGTTTGAATTTGAGTTGCGCACTCAAACTTCCACGTATGAAGATGGAATGGCACTCTTAAAGCTACCTAACAAATATAGCGATGGTCAGAAGCGTTGACAAAATAAATAAACCGACGAAGTGCGTACCATTATCTAAAAAAACGGCAAAAGATCATGTCTGTTGTATGGGTACCCCCCTTAAATATCCGTTTTATTTTAATTTAATTATTTATTTTTAAGTGAATATATAACTAAATATTCTGTGAATATTCTAAGCGTCTACCTGTTGCTGTTTTCAATATCGAGCCAAAACGAGAAAAAAAGTCACGTTTATTATATGTAGTATATTTTGTTATAGCGGCAACAGAAATACATCATTTGTGAACATTTCAACTGTCTTACTATCACAGTTCATGAGACACAGCCTGGTGACAGACGGACATACAGACAGACGGACGGACAGCGAAGTCTTAGTAATAGGGTCTCGTTTTACCCTTTGGGAACGGAACCCTAAAAATGACTTTACACAATTAAAATGCAATGCTGCAATTATGTAAAAACAGGTAGATTATAAAAATAAATCCGCTAAATGACGTTCCGGAAACACTCAAATCACTAAAGAAAACCTTTTAAAACTCCGATACCTTCGAAGGCACACTTCATTCCAAAGAAGGCACGCTTGATTCCAAACTCGTGAAAAGCTTATAAAAAAAGTTACCGGCGCGATTTCATTAATGGAAATCTTACTTGTGCAGAGATGACTCGGAATCACTAAGGTGCTTAAAATAAGTTTACTAGTTTAGTACAGAAACTTACGTTTTGACACATTTTTGTTTTACTTATGCGGGATTACTCACGTTTAATTACATCGCATTCTCAGAGTCTCAGAGTCGGAGTTTAGTCCTCAACCGGTGGCCTTCCTCGTGGAGATAAAGCTGAGTACAACACGCCCGCAGCTTTATCTTGCTTCATCAGCATCATTATCATTTGAGCTGTAGGACGTCCATTCAAAAAAAATCAAAATCAAAAAGTCATGTATTCAGTTTAGGCCCTGGTAAGACACTTATGAACGTTAAGTTACATTTTTGAATCTACCATCGGCTCGTAATTACACTTCAACTGAGAAGACTCCGGCAAGAAACTCAGCAAAGATTTTTTTGTGGATCTTTCTTTTCACATTAGGTTACAGTTTACAGTTATAGATATTAATAGATTATGCTTACTACAATTGTCACTTAGCCAGGGGGATGCAAGTGCAGAAAGACTGCACTGCTGGACATAGGCCTCCCCCATTGACTTCCATAAAGACTGGTTGATCAGTTAGTTCATTTGGTCATCTGTCCACTTTGTGGGTGGACGTTCTATGCTACGCTTTCCGGTCCGTGGTCTCCAATTTGCAGCCCCATCGGTCATCAGTTCAGTTTCACCTTGCTAATTAATTGTGCTATGTCGGTAACTTTGGTTCGTCTACGTTCATCAAGCTTCATTCCATTTCATTCAGACTAGAAGTTGCACTTCATGACCAAATTTTAGGTTAGGTTTGCCTTACAAATCAGACTAGTTGTAAACGTCAGTTGTTAGTACTTACTAACTAACATTTACAACTAGTCTGATCAAATCAGTAGATCTAGTAATCTACCATAGTTTACACTTCTACATTATGGTAGATTACTTACACGAACTGTCAGGAAAACTTCTTTTTAGTTACACCAACGTAACAATTAAAAAAATTATAAAATTCATCAAAAAAAAATTAATGTTGATTTGTTTATAAAATGTTAAATCCTGCGTAATATTTAGTAAATTCTGAACCCAATAATTCCTCAACACAAATACAAAACAAAGATCTCAAAATTAAAAACACTGGCTCTTTTACTACAAAGGCAACTGTGTCCCAAACTTTTCAATCACAAGGTAACGCAGAACTCTACAGTGGTTCCGAAACTTGCCCCCAACGCCCCACTAGCGGTAATAGAGGCAAGTTGCCAATTAGAGCCTTGATCCGGTAGTTATGACTTTGAAATTGCGGTTTCGGAATACTACGGTAGAATCTCAGTTTGATTATGTTGAGTTCGTATCATTTGATTTAATTTGGAACTGCAAGTTGAATTACCTCAAGCGAAACTGTTATGTCGTCTAGTTATAATCAGTAAATAAATAAAGATAAGTCTGCGTACTTCAAATGTTATGTTGAGGATTTGTAGCAAGCACGGTTTGGGAAAGAATTTAGCTTTTTTATCAAACATCCAAGGCTAAGAAAATATGGAATAGAACTGCACTCTCTATTTCTTGCAATACTCTATTAGGGTTATATGGGACCATTCAAGTATTACATAAGCAGAATTTTAGTAATTATTAATCCCTCTCTCTACCTTGTCAGCAAAAGTAAGCAAAGCTCTTACTTCCCTCTCCTATGCTTAAGTACATATTGGTTAATTTGCAGCCATGTCGCTAAAACGTGGTGTGCCGATAACAAGGAAAATAAACAATCAGCATAATTTATATGACTTTGCTGGCGTTACCACCATTCAGATCGCCACATTCTCAATGTCATCAAAAATAAGCAAAGCAAAGACCTTGATACTTGCGTAATACTTGAACAGCTCCTATGTATTATAACAAAATGGCATGTTATATAAGACCCGCTAGCACATGTACATATATTGCAATAAAGTTCTGAGTTAATTACCCCAGATTTTGTTAACATCAGTTTTCTTAAAAACGTATTTACGTCTAAATAAGTTTATTATAAATATTAAAACGTAGTGACACGATTTTTCACGTTCCCGTCAAAGTTTTTGGACTTATTTTATTACATCCATTTACGGGAGTATGTACCTACTGGCTATTCAACGATACTTTAAAAAAATCATAATGCCTGTAACACAATTGTCATTCATAGTCTTGAACATTGTAATAAAGTTGCCAGTTTGTCAGTTTAAAAAAAATGACTCGGCGGTCACCCTACCGCGCCTACCTACTATATCGGTCTGAGTGGCGTGTCTTGGGAGAGGCCTATGTCCAGCAGTGGTCTTCGACTTCGTCAACCATAAAAAAACAGCATGCTTAATTTAGCGCAATGCTCTACTCATTATTGGATATTCATTAACATATTGCAGTATCTTACTACATGTTTAGCTAATTAATTCCATTTATCTTTCCAACCTCCAACTAAAGTGCATTTGTACCTTGTACTAGAGCGAACTAGTTACTTCAGGTGCTGTGAATTTAGGAATGGTTAGCGGTGCAAAAGAGCCAAGTTTTCTAACAGATTGAAAAGCCAGCAAACTTCGACTGACTGAGTAGTAATAAGAAACTAAAGTAATTAGAGAAGGTCTTCTGGCAAACCAAAGTTTAGTTTACAACTCATAATTTGTACCTAGAAACTTAGAACTAAGTATGTTAGAAAATGTAACACTTCACTGCATTCATTGTGTTCCATAATTACCTGGATGACCGGGCTTTATCCGTTTTTTCATTGCCTGAAAACACGGATAAAACGACGTATTTATAAAAATTAAACCTAGCTAGATCGATTTATCGCGATTTATCGTTGGAGCCGTTTGTTGGAGATTCAGGTTATATATATACATATACAAGAATTACTCGTTTAAAGGTATTAGATTATTGATGGTACTATCTATTTTATGTATCATATAAATAACACATCAAAGTAAAAAAATATTACACTTAGGATAAATAAAATTGTATTACCAATTTTTTCAAATAACGCAAACAGGGCGTTGATACTGTTTTTTTTTTTAATTATCTAAGCTTGCTCCACACAAGTACAGCACGATGTAGAGGATAAATCCGCAGTCGCCACTATAGCCACAGATCACATCAATTTAAGGCATAGCTCCGTGTAATATTACTTAGCAGTACCTGGTTGACCGAGCTTTGCTCGGCTAAAAATACGGATAAAACGACGTTTTCTGAAAATGAAACCTAGCTAGATCGATTTATCGCCCCCGAAACCCCCTGCATACTAAATTTCATGAAAATTGTTGGAGCCGTTACCGAGATTCAGAATATATATTATATATATACAAGAATTGCTCGTTTAAAGATATAGAATAACTACAGTGTTAAATGAGCGGATCATAATAATTATTTATTTAGATCAATTAAAAAATATAAAAATGCCATTCTTATGAAATTATGCATGATATACGGAGTTATGGTGCATCGCTTTACGAACTACTTTTATAAAAGAACATTAAAAATTAAAATATTTAAAAAAAAAATACACATAATCAGGTTTTTATTAAAAAATAGTCATCATTAGTGTAGGGACTCTTTTTAAAATATCCCCCGAAACTAACCGAAAATATGATCCACTTGACACTAGCAGAAAGCAGAAAAAACGACGCCAAAACTGAAAAAAAAAAATTGAAAACCTCGTCTTTGTAACAAACGCTTTAATACACACGAAACACAGTATTTTCTTCCTATTTCGGTAAAGGACTTAGAAAAAAGCAACCGGCATAGCCTCTGGAATCCAATAAGCTTCGGAGCGACATTAAAATATTGAAAGGAGACGAAAAGTTTTCTAATAAAAAACGTTCCATTTGTTAAAATGAAAAACGAGACGCTGAGTGTGCGTTACGTCTCTGTTATACAACTCTTCAATTGGTTAGAAAAATACCTAATTGTTAAAAAATCACATTTAATTATGTTGATAAGGAACTGATTTTTAACGCGTTTTATTTGCTCACCAGTAAAAAACCGGCTAGAAATATTACTGAGAACAACAAAATCATATCGCATTGTATTATTTTCCAAAACTCTTTACCCGACTGCCAAGAAAGGGTTATGTTTTTCGCGCGTATCTCGTATATGTATGTAAATTTCTTTATTACATCGCATCTTCCAAACGGCTGGATGGATTTCGACAGTTAAGGTATCGTTATATTCGTCTTAAAACCCCAAGTCTTCCAAGGTAGATGCTTGAAAAAAAAATGGCTGTTTTTATGCGCGAAATATAAAATGATAATTTTAAAAAATACCTATAGAAAAATAACTGTCAAAATAAAGAAAAACTGAGGATTACAAAAATGCATATATAAGTTATAATTATGTTTAAATTTAATTAGGAATAATGAATATGTATAAAAAGTATTTTTCTTTAATTTCTAATAATCCTATTTTAATCGCAGCCGGATTATAGATATTTTAAATTCTTCAACTTGTTATGAGTATTTTTTTTTTCAATATTTGTTCAATTTGTTGTTGCATACCGTAGTAAAGTAGTAATTACTTTATTTTTACCCATTAATTATTGTATGTTGGAAATAAACAAAGCTGTTGATACTTAATTTTATAATATAACATCATTTAACAAAGTTTCTGAATGAAATCTATTCTCTTTTGTTCTAGTAATTTTACTAAAGCTTCTAGGGTGATTCAGAAAGATCGCAAGACATAGAATAAAGACATGTTTCAACACATTATATCAATCGAACATTTATGGCTAATATAAACTTTGTAGCGATGATCCAGTGGTTAGAGCGGTTGGTTCACACGCCGAAGTACGTGGGTTCAAACCCCAATAATGAGCTTGAGCTGCCGGTGAAGGAAAATATCGTGAGAAAACCATAGCGTCATATACTTTCTAGTACTCGACTAACTAGCTACCACTCTCAAATCTGTCGTCAACACCTGACGGTGTCTTCCGGCAGCCTTACTTGAGTGTCAGTTCCATTCCAGGCTTGGTATGTTTATATATATACCCAATAGTATACCCATCTTCGGCCACACCGTCACTTAACATCAGGTAAGCTGTGGTCAAACACGTAGCCTATCAACCATAAAAAAACAATATCAGTATTTTTTTAAAGTTCATAATTTATGTGACAACTTAAACAAAATATTATCAGCCAGGGTTTTACGGACTTGAACCTGTTTTCCAGTTAAATATTCCTGGGGTCTCCCCGTGAGTTATGCGACGTTTTCACGCACAATGTTACCAACCTACATTTGACAATAAAAATTCTGAATCTTTGAATCTTATCTATCTAACTTCTTACATTTTTTTCGCCAGGATTCAATAAACTTAATATAAATTACTATAATACTAAGGGTATTGGCTTGCCGCTTCTGTATAGCAAAAAAAAGTATTTGCACTTTTTCTTTAACGGACGCCTCTAATTCTTCTTCAAACTTTCTTTCATCCCAAACTACCCAAGTCTTAAAAAACGACATAAAAAAGTCATCAAAAAGTAGTTTAACTTAATTCGTATGTCGTTCCCATGTCTAGACCAAAATGTCCTGAAATAGTGCGTCTAGACAAAATTAATGTCCCTGTATCCATCTGTCGTGTAACAAAATGTTTTATTTTTTTGGTTACTGAACAAATCAATAGCCCTAAGGGTGGGTTCTGTGCTGGGATCTAGTAAAACACTGTTACTTTATGTCCCAGCTAATTGTTTTTAATTATCAAACCTAAACGAGTTGTGTACGTTGCCGCGAATCTCGTCACCGCGATGCAGAAATCACGACAACGCGTGGCAAAGCCTTAAAGTTTTATACATACATCGCCCACTAAGGGCAAAGTGGAGCTTTGTCCTTACAAAAGTTTATAAAACTTAATTTTATAATAATTACATGGACATGAAATACTACCATGAGACATTTTAATTTCACTTAGTGCAATGGCAACAAAGTTGTGAAATCTAATTTGAATACTAACATTTTTTATACATAAACAAAACTCTACAGTAACGACTAAAATTTAAAACAATATTTTAGTGTAACATAGCAACTTATCACCAATTAACAAATTACTCCTTCGTTACTGGTAAAATGCACAATCTGGATACAGGTCTTTTCAACATACCATTTTTAGTTTTTAAAGTGACTACTCGCACAATATTATCTGGACCTGGATGGATAGCAACTATTCTACCATAGAGCCAACGACACTGCGGCAAATGGTCTTCCTTCACGACCACTACATCCCCAATGCTGGGCTGAGAAGTTTGAGTTGACCTATGCATAAACTTGGTTAAGTATTCCTGTGACCACAGTCTTCAGAAAGTTTGCAACATGCGTTGAGCGTGTTGCCATGTTAAACTTCTTTAGGTTTTTTATAATCTATTATTTCGTTTTGCAGAAATTGTGGTCCATTAAACCACATCGCATTGGCTACTAACTCAGATGGATTTTGACCTCTAGATGCTGCGTCTGCTGGATTGCATTTTGTAGAGACGTGTGACCAGTGGTGAGAGTCTAGATTTGTTATAATCTCTGACACACGATTTGCCACAAATACTTTCCAGCGACACGGGTGGCTATTTAACCATGCGAGAACTACCGTAGAATCTGTCCAAGCGTGCAGGTGAGTCTTTTCAATTTTCATGACTGACGCTATGTCAGTCATCAAACGTGTTAATAGGACTGCACCACACAGTTCCAGTCGTGGAATCGATATTTGTTTCACCGGGGCGACTTTTGTTTTTGCAGATATCAGCGAAACATGGATTTGACCCTGGGAATCGATGACGCGTGAATACACCACAGCAGCGTAAGCATCTTTAGAGGCGTCACTAAATCCATGCAGTTCGATGAAATCTCCTGCCCGAAGTTTAATCCAACGAGGTATGGACACATTGGTTAATAATTTTAGTTCCTTTTTATAAGTTTTCCATTGATTTAATATATTAATTGGGACAGGTTCATCCCAATCCAAGCCTGCCAACCATAAATTTTGAATAATCATTTTTAAAATTATCATGCTTGGCCCTACCCATCCTAGTGGGTCATAGAAACGACTTATATCTGAAATAATTGTTCTTTTTGTTGCAGGTTCCTGTATGTCCACCATGTCGACGTTGTAGCGGAATGAGTCTTCGCTGCGGTTCCAGGTAAGTCCAACTATCTTCATAACTTCATCAGTTTTTATTTTTAACCCTTCTTCGACTTCTTCTCTATCCCTTTCCTTTCCTTTCTCACTATCCTTTAGTTCCTGAAGTAGTTCCTCACTGTTGCTTGTCCACTTCTGTAGACTGAATCCTCCCTCTGCTAAGAGCTCATTCATTTCCTTAAATAACTTTATACCTTCTTCATGAGTTTGAACCCCTGTCATTAGATCATCAACATAAAAATGTTTTAGTGTTTTTTCAGATGCTGATGGATATGCTGCGCTGTGATCCTGTGCCACCTGTTGAAGAGACTTCACTGCCAAATACGGAGCAGATGCTGTGCCGAAGGTAACTCTGGTAAGTCTGTAATGTTTAACTTCGCGTGTTCTTTCATCTTTCCAGAGTATTCTTTGATAATCTGCGTCCTGACTTTTGACCTTCACTTGACGGTACATCTTTACAATGTCTGCTGCCATACAGATCGGTGCTTCTCTCCATTGTGTGATGAGGTGTCTGAGATCCGGTTGTAAGGTAGGACCAACTAAAAGTTGATCATTTAATGAAAGATTATTTTTTCCTTTGCAGGATGCATCAAATACAACCCTTACTTTGGTGGTGTCTTTGTCTTGCCTGATTACTGGATGGTGAGGTAGGTACACTGCATCTGGATTATCTATCTCAGCTGCCGGTACTTCCTCCATGTGACTCAGCGCCAGATACTCGGCCATCACGTCACTGTATTTTTGCTTCAATTTTATATCCTTATTCAGCCTTTGTTCTAATGACTTTAATCTTTTTTCAGCAATTTCTTTGGACCCTGTTACCTCAAGATTGCCGTCTCTAAATGGAAGACAAACTATGTATCTGCCTTCATCGTCCCTCCGAGTCGTCTCGGAAAAATGCTCTTCACAGCGGTTCTCATCTGCTGTGAGCATCGCTTCACGTGGTAGTTGAATATCCGATTCAAGTTCCCAAAATTTTCTGAGCATTTCGTTGTCATCATTTTGCGTTGTACAACAATGCATAGCCTTTACGGTAGAAGAAGGCTTGGCCGTTGAGTTTGTAATCCCTGACAGGATCCATCCTAAACTAGTAGCTTTTAATTATTTTACTATATACATCGGCTCCCAATAGAATGTCAATTTTATTGGGAATGTAATACTGAGGATCAGCAAGCGCTACGCTGATCTCTCCCCATTCGATTACCTCAACTCTCCTCGATGGAAGAAGGGATGTTATGCTGTTAAGCACGTAAGCCTTCACCGGAATTTTGACATTTGAATCAATCCGGGACTGAATATCAATGGTGACCATTGCCTTGGAAACAATATTTTTGTCACCACCCAAGCCTGTCACTTGACTGGTGGCTGGTGATTTCTTTAAACCTAAGAACTGAACTGTGGATTCAGTGATAAAAGATCCTTGTGAGCCCTGATCTACAAGTGAGCGCACAGGATAACGTTTACCGTTATTGGCCATGGCCATTACAATTGCCGTGGCAAGTAAGATTTGCTGATGGCCTTCTCCAGTGGCAAAACACGAGACTACATCTGAAGTCTCTCCTGCATTCGGAAATGCTGACAGAGCAGCAGCACTGTCTGATGAAATGGCAACTCGCCCACTGTTGTCGACCTCAGCTACGTTAGCACTTAAACTTGACCCAGAACTTGACCCAGAACCCTTAGGGTGTAGCAGGGAGTGATGATTTCGTTTGCAAATTCTGCATTTTAATGTTGTGCGGCAGTTTTTGGCGGAATGATTGCTACCCAAGCAGTTGAAACACACTTTATTATCGAGAACAAATTTGCGTCGAACATCAACCGATTCTTTATGAAAACCTTTACATTGACTTAATCTATGACATTCAGTACAAAATGGACATGAAACAGTAGTTTCCTTTGTGACATGAAGTGATTTGACTTTATTGATTTGGCCTTTGTTACTTGTTGTTGGTTTTGTATCCAGAAACTCGATTGCGCGGAACCTCTGAGTCAAAAACTCTTTAAATTGATTGTATGTGGGCAGTTCATCTGACGAGATATTAGAGGTTACATTGAACTCCCATTGGCGTCTAGTTTCAGGATCCAATTTCAACGACAAGATGTATATAATCAGGATATCCCAACTCCTTACATCGATACTTAAATTGGAGAGGGTTGCCAAACAGTCGTTGGTTCAAACTAAATCTTTCAAACTGTTTGCTGATTCTACGACTAAAGACTTTTGACTGAGCAATCGTTTCAATACCTGATGTGAAATATATTTTTTATTGTTGAATCGTTCCTCTAACAGTTTCCAACATCTATCAAAGTTACTTTCTTGAATGGGAATATGTCTAAGAAGTTGTTCTGCTTCTCCAGACAAATAACTTTTCAGGTAGTGTAACCTTTGCACATTGTTCAGATTGTCATTCTGTCCTATCAATGACTGGAACAAATCTCTAAAAGTACACCACTCGGAATACTGGCCTGAGAAATTTGGAACATTTATCTTAGGTAATTTTACATATTGTGCCGAATTTGTTTGTTTAACATTGCTAGTAGATGAATTATCTTTCTTATTTGGTTGACTAAATTTTGACAAAATTGTTTTTAAATCGCATTTATATTCACTGCATACATCTTCACACTTATCATACATATCAGACTTTGCATAGTCAGAAGTATTCACTTGAGAACCGTAATTTCGCATTAAATCTTTATGGCCAGACAAGAATTCAAACCAAAGTTGATCAACTGATTCTAATCTTCCTTCTACATACTCTTTGGTTAACCTTTCTCTTGGAGATTTTTTAAAGTTTACTTTTGCCTTATTAATACGAGCATACAAATCGTTTTGAAAATTAATAATAGACTCCATTTTAGTGCAATATACAATTCAAAAGATATTTACGCAAAATTAATTAGATAAAGTTAAATTTATTTTCTAAGTTGATGTTCAGATATGCCGAAGTTACGAATTATTCTAAGTCGATGTAAAAACTGAGCTAATTTTTCTAAGTGTTTAGACAAGTTTGCGAAAATTTTACACACATCTCATCTTCAGCCATAGAACGTCCACTGCTGGATATAGGCCTCCTCTTGGGGGTATTGCCAATACTCGCCACGCTTGGCAGGCGGGCTGGCGAGCGCAGTTAGGTGTGATTGTTCAAGGAAGACGCTGCTGCCCATCTTCCGGATTACATCCCTTAGCCGACTCTTACGGCAACCACGGGTAGAGAGGGTGGGGTACCATTCTTACGCCGGCACCACCACGGAAAATTTTACAAGTCGATGTAAAAACTGAGCTAATTTTTCTAAGTGTTTATCAATAGACAAGTTTGCGAAAATTTTACAAGTCGATGGTATGATAATTCAAAATATTCTAAGTGTTTGGAACCTTGTCACAGTGAATTCTGACAGAAATTGGCCGTGGATTCCCCGTACCTTCGTTTTTTGTAAAACTATTCTAAGTCCAAACTAGCATGCACACAAATATTACAAGTAGAAAGTTCTTACAAATAATCACAAATTTTATTCAGAAAGTTACAAAAGTTAAATTTAATTTGAAAGTTTCTAAATTTTAATTATTGAAATTTCACCAAATTTCTTCTATCTTCGGCTAAGCCAAATAATTTAATGATGCCAAAAGTACTCACAGTTTCACTTCACTTATCCGTGTTAATTGATGGTGATGATGATAATTCCGCTTCACCTCTTCGCACGTTTCCTTCACGTGACGGGACTCGAACTTCTCCCTGCTCCGTCTGCGTGACCGACTTCGTTGGGTCTCAACTCCGCCGTGATGCTCAATGACGTCACCTGACGTCACTTTAGTAGTATGATGACGTATCGTCGTACTCGCTGAACCACCGGGCGTGGTAAGTGCAGCAGGACGCCCACACCTGGTATGCGGACGCTCCGTGCAATGACCACGTGACCACCGGTCACTAGCTTGGCGATGTTGCGACAGCAATCCGCTATCCACCAGCTACTACTACCTCCTGGATCTTACTATATGATCCGGCCTCGAAGAACCATGAACAAATCAATAGCCCTTTAAGTGGATTTTATGCTGGGATCTAGTAAAACACTGTTACTTTACGTCCCAGCTAATTGTTTTTAATTATCAAACCTAAACGAGTTGTGTACGTTGCCGCGAATCTCGTCACCGCGATGCAGAAATCACGACAACGCGTGGCAAAGCCTTAAAGTTTTATACAGTTACTATCCTATCTTATATTTACACCGTAATTTCAGTTAAGTGGTGTAATATTCCCTGTTCAGCGTAAGTCTATCCATAAAAGATGATTGAGCAATTCCTCTATGGTATATGCAGTTGACAGATTCACATAAGCCATTAAAAAAAATTGTTATGGAGTTTTGGCGGAAACGCGGAAAGAGTCGTGTCGCCTCATTGTTTATTTTTCCAATATTTCTATGAATATAAAAATCAGCACAAAATAGTTTGAAGCATTATTAAATAGTGGGCTCTGAACTTCATAGTGAAACGAAATTTAGCCTTCCATAACCAAGGAATGAAAGATTCTAAACCTTACTTGGTTCGACCAAATACTAGTCCAAAGATTTTAACAACTACCCGCTTACTATTCATATATTTTTTGCTGAGCAGTGTAAATACAACAATATATATATAATTTAATTTGTGTGTTATTTCATCTCCCGTGAGTTTTAAAGACATATCGTGTATTCCATTTTTGGTTGCCTAGAAGAGATCGCTCTTAGCGATAAGGCCGCCACTTGTGGCACAAGCTCGTAAGATTCTTTAGTTTTTGTACTTTTTTTATTATTTTTGCTGTGCACAATTAAGAGTTTCTATCTATCTATACGATAGCGGATAAAAGAACAAGGCATATTTACTAATATTATATGTATCAATATTCATTATTATTACAATATTACTAGACGATCATTATCACCGATATTCAAAACATAAACAACAATAACGATGTTGTCTAAATACCGAAAAGGTTGTTTTTTATCGGAAAATGAACAGAGCATTTTATTTCGCATATCCGGTTATTTATTGCAGCTTTAACCTCGTATTTCAAAGTATTGTCACAAAACAAATGGGTGATTTACCAAAAAAATTGTTAAGCTGTAAGTATGTAGAGGCGAAATAAGGCCTTGATAAATATAGCACTTACTTTAGATTTATAGTAATTAGGGTTTTACCATTGTTTTTATGCCTATAATAAAACAATAATTACAACAAGAGAATAAGAGGCGTATTTATTTAGGCGTACAAGCTTAACAAAGATTCAATTATTTTAGTACCTAAAGTACCTATTGTACCTATTCATAAAAACAGCGGAAGAAAACTATTCCATCTATTTTAGGACTCTTTCTGATTAGCCCTGTTTTTATAAATTTTCCCTCTGCTGGGCGCGAGCCTCTTCTCCTTTTGAAACAGAGTAAGTCCACCACGGGAGTTTTGGCGGGAACGCGGAAAGAGTTATGTTGCTCCATTGTATTTTTTTCAAAATTAGTGTATTATTAATAAAGTGCCGAATTGCAAGCACGAGTGTGAGAAAGTGATATGATGCGGTGAAACATGACTTTTCGTGTTATTTCCAAAACTACATCGAAGCATGTTGTAAAGTCACCATTACTTTACCAGAGCAAGACCGGACTAGACCTTGACTTACTTTGTGACTTTGACTATGGTTTACAATTTATTTCACTTAAATTCTCATAAAAATTTCAAAACTAAAACACTGGCAAATGCACAAAGTGCTACGCCAAAACCAAAGAAGAAAAATTACATCTCTAAATCATTCCTGTTATTTAATATTATTTTATTTCTGGTAAACGTGGACTACAAGTCTAAATGAAAGACTGTTACAATATTTATATGGTAAACAAATACAATCAAAAATGTCAGCCCGAAGCTATGGGATTATGTTAACAAAGCAGAGTAAACAAGACCTTGTTTAATAACTTTATTGTACAAGCATTTTTGTTCAATAACATTACCTTTACCTTTTTGCGCTGAACCATAATAGTAAAAAATATCAATTGTGTACTTTTTGATGGTTAACGAGCTAGACATTTCTATTATTGACTATGCTGTTAGATAATCTGGTAGTATATCTACTTCAATTAATACATATAAAACTATATTTTTTCTATGGGTTGGGTGTTCTGTGTGTATTATAAGAATGTATTTCCAAAAAAGTATGGAAGTATTTATCAGTTATTTAGTTCCCATAGTAAAATCTATGCTTAATTTGGGGCTAGATGACGCTGTGTGAATTGTACTAGGAATATTTATTTTTTAATATTAAGTTTAGTTTCATGGTTGATATTCCAAAAACCTGTACGAAACTATTTGAATGCTTTCATTGTTTGAACGGCTAAAGCGCGGAATACGTTGCCTGAGTGGGTGTTCCCTGATAGATACAATCTGGGTGTCTTCAAATCGAGAGTGAATCGGTATCTTCTAGACAAGCGTGCTCCATCGTAGATCTTATCTTTACTTAACATCAGGTAAGGTGGCAATCAAAAGCAAATCTATTCATCAGAAAAAAGAATTGAACCTAGTTGGTAGAGCGTGTGACTTAATACAATCTGGAGACCTGAGTTTATATCCTACGGCACGAATCTCTATCTGCTGCTATCTTGCTAGTCTTGTAGGTACTACTGCTATACCAGATATTCTTCCAAGAATTAGTGTGTAACCATTACTATGTTCAGGTTTAAAGAGTAGCTAGCGAAATAACAAGGCCGTTGAGACTAACCATCGAATGTCTCAATGTAATGAGCGCCAAAGCAGCGATGCCCCAGATTTCGTTTAATTACTCTAAACACAGACGGGCTTAACTTTATAGACTATCTATTACCATTAGCAGAATATTTTGTTCGTCTCATTAATTTCACTTAAAACATTACATACAAGCTTTGCGTCAAACATATATGTACATCAAGGTATTTGTGTGTGCCTAGTTCGTTTATGACAAACAACATTATAGGGTCAAGGAGAAGCACCAAATTTATGAGACAACAAAAAGTACTACATGTGTAATGCTTTTTTCTAATCTTTGTTTGAAATTGTTAATTAAACAGAAGTATACTAAAAACAGCATACTAGTATATTTTATTTGCCTTATATATTTTTTTAAATAATACATCGTCAGCCATATGATGTTCACTGCTGGACATAGGCCTCCTCCTGGGGGGGTTTGCCAATACTCGCCAGTCTTGACAGGCGGGTTGGCGAGCGCAGTTAGGTGTGATTGTTCAAGGAAGACGCTGCTACCCATCTTCCGGATTACATCCCTAAGCCGACTCTTACGGCAACCACGAGTAGAGAAGATGGGGCAATAATTCTTACGCCGGCACTATAATACGGCACAATAATATAATGGCCTCCTCTTGCGGTTAGATTAGTTTTAGTGAATAAATTTAAATTAATTTCGAATGACAATTTACCTAAGCTAAGGCGAAAATTCAGATTCAATAACCATTACCAATACTAACCCTTGACCTTGATAAGTTACCTTTGTACAAAATATTGTGGTATGGGCATTCGAACAGTTCGGCATCCCTTTAAACGCTAGACGCGGTACAAACTTTTGACTTGACTTCTGATATTGACAGAACTGTTGGCTCATTGGAAGTCTGCTTTAAGTGCTGTAGGCCGTGAATTCGATTCCCACCCGTTACAAACAGTCTATGGTATAAACAAATATTTGTTCTTTCTGGGTGTTTTGTATGTTAATTGCAAAAAAAGTATTTATGTATTCTATCAGTTATCTGATTTCTGGCTTCCATCACACAAGCTCTGCTTAATTTGGGGTCAGATGGCACTCTGTGTAATGTCCTACGATATAAAAATTGTAGTTTAATGGTTGGTTCGGTCGGTTTGCATGCCGAAGAGCATGGTTCAAACCCCAACAATGAGCTTGAGCTGCTGGTGAAGGAAATATCGTGAGGAAACCATAGCATGTATGGGAAACCAGAAAACTGATAAAATACTTATTATATATACTTTTTTTTTATTGTAAATTGATAGGTAATATGTAATACATATTAATATGAAACAACTAGACACAGAACAAACATTTAAGCTCGTCACATAAATGCTTCATTGGTGTAAATTAAATGTTAAGTTGGAATCTGAACCTACGTCTTAAAGCTAAACACTAATGACAGTAACGTGTTTAGTATCAATATTCTAACTAAACTCTCCGCAATTGGCCTTATTATATAGTTATTAAGCCCATACTGCTTCACAGCCAATATCAACCCTTGCCGTATAAGATTACAAATTAATAACTGATCCGTTTAAACCCATCATTTGTAAAATCGATGACGTCATAACTAAACGGAAACTAATTAAGAGAAG
Organism: Biston stratarius; assembly: GCA_950106695.1. Taxonomy (NCBI): domain Eukaryota; kingdom Metazoa; phylum Arthropoda; class Insecta; order Lepidoptera; family Geometridae; genus Biston; species Biston stratarius. The sequence continues at coordinate 12,343,954 of OX467116.1, forward strand.
CCTAATTGAGTAATCTCGGTTTACTGACTTTATACGCTGTAATTTAACAGGTTAATAATCTTCTCAAGCTGCGTTGCTTCACATTTGTTATAATCGTCAATCGTGGAAAAATATGGCCAGGATTTATAGATAAATACGTTATTGAAAATAATTAACTTTTTAGTAGATAAGTATTTTAGATATTTTATTTTATTTTATTCTTCGAGACGAATCAATCAAGCCCAAACTAGGTGGGGTTATGTTGTTTTATCACAGAGATGCCGTAGCCACCTTCTAGCTTCATCATCAGACCCTGGATGTCATCTAGGCATAAAGTGCTCCTCAAGATGAATCAATCGAGTCCAAACTCGATAGGCTTATCTTGTTTAGTTCAGAAGTTCCTATGGCCATCTTCCATTTCCATCATCAGACCAGCTCCATTGTCCATATAATTGTATTGTGACCGAAGATACATAAGTAGGTACATAAAATTTAAGTGCAATCGGACCTCGGGAAATGGTTCAAATTCAACTTGACAAGGTGAGTGGACGTTCCTCGAAATCTTTAATTAGTTCTGATTACAAAGTATACTAGCTGCGCCCCGCGGTGTTACCCGCTATTCCCAAGTGAACACTACATTTTGTCGGGATAAAAAGTAAAGCCTGTGTGTTAATCCAGGGTGTATAATCCATACCAAATTTCATCAAAATTGGTCCAACCGTTTGAGCGTATAGAACATACACTTACAAACTTTCTCCTTTATAATATTAAGTATATATACATTTTATTTATCTGTTCTTGACAGACAAACAAAGGAATAACGAAGTGATCTCATAAGGGTTCTTTTTTATTTTTTTATGTACGGAACCCTAACAAACGATAGCAATGTTTCACCTAACGATAAATCTAGGCCGCCATAAACACAAGACAGTAAAACGAGTGCGGTTAAAACACACCATTCCTTGGGGTATACCAAGTTACCCGCTATTATCGGTACAGAGTATTAGAGGCTAAAACGCACTAAGCCGGGAAAACTATTTAATTTTAGCATAGCTTCAGGGATAACCTATTTTGAAAAAAAATCACATATCGCAGGTAGTCTTTGCGTCAATGAAGTATAAAAACATTATTTTATTTATGACAATGAAGTATAGTTAAGTGATATTTCATTTACGTCAATGAAGTATAAAAGTAATATGTCATTTATGTCAATGAAGTATAAAATTTATATTTCATTTATGTCAATGAAGTATAAAATTGATATTTAGTATATGTCAATGAAGTATAAAGTTTAGTGACATTTCATTTATGTCAATGAAGTATAAAAATGATATTTCATTTATGTCTATGGAGTATAAAAATGATATTTCATTTATGTCAACGAAGTACAAAAGTGATATTTTATGTATGTCAATGGTGTATAAAGTTTTGTTATATTTCATTTATGTCAATGAAGTATAAAAATGATATTTTAATTATGTCAATGAAGTATAAAAGTGATATTTTATTTATCACAATGAAGTATGAAAGTGATATGTCATTTCTGTCAATGAAGTATAAAAATGATATTTCATTTATGTCAATGAAGTATAAAAGTGATTTTACATGTATATCAATGTAGTATAAAAGTTACAACCTCATTCAAACTGATAACGATGTCGTTTACAATACTTAAGTTTGTGCTCACATTTTATACACAAACTCTTTAGATGTCACAGTTTCCCATATTACACAGTTACTACGCTATAAAATATCGTAGCATAAATACTTTATATTGAAGCACAGGTACTTTGCACGATAACTGTATATTTGAAATACGCTGAAACACCCAGCTGTGGGACATTAGAGGCTGGAAATAAATAAAAACCGGCCAAGTGCGAGTTGGACTCACGTACCGAGGGTTCCGTACAAACCTGTAGGTATATAAGTAAAAGTTATGTTTTTTTTTAAATGCTAATTTATGCTTTTCGCAATTTTTTCTTTATCTATGCTATAAGACGTTGCTTCGTACCAAATTTCAAGATTTCTGAGCTAACGGAAAGTACCCTGCAGGTTTTGATTCACTTGCGAGTGTTGAAAATTTGCAGCATAAACGGCTGTATCTTTTGATTGCGTTAGCTTAGAAGTTTAATTTTCTCACAGCTCTAAGGGACAGTAGACTTGAGTATCTGATATGAATTTCAGCTTGACACCTCCACGCGTTCCTGAGAAAAAGGGCCTTGACAGACAGACAGACGGACAACAAAGTGATCCTATAAGGGTTCGGTTTTTTTCCTTTTGAGGTACGAAACCCTAAAAATTATATAAGTATTCATTCAGTTACCTAGTACACAAGCTTTGCTTAGTTTGAGGCTAGGTGATGCTCTATGAAATGTCTTAGGTTTCTTATTATTAATACTTGAGTTGGAAATTAGGTTATACTAAATACATTGGCTACGACTGCGTCATGGTAAGTTTCTACCTTTATTATTGGTATAAATTTTATCTGCTACGCCTGGACCGACGATTCTTGTTTTATACCGATATTTTCGATGATATCAGAAATACAATAAATTTGATAACTTCTGATATTTCTACCACCAAGGTTTGTTCTAAGAAGGAAATTTTTAGATTTGATCCAATAAATGTAGATGTTCAAATAACAAAAACATTGACTTAAATACTCAGCTGTAGAACGTCCAATGTTGGACATAAGCCTCCTCCAATAATTTTCATGAGGGCCGGTAGAAAGCAGCTCGCATCCAGCGCGTTCCTGCGGTCTTCATTAGGTCATCTGTTCATTTTGAACGTCACACGCTGCGCTTTTCGATCCGTGGTCTCCACTCCAGAAATTTTCTGCCCCATCCGCCATCAGTTTTGCGTGCTAACAAAATTAAAAACACTGGCCAAGTGCGAGTCAGACTCGCGCACCGAGGGTTCCGTAAAAACCTGTAAGTATATAAGTAAAAGTTATGGTATTTTTATTTTTAAGGTTGCAATTTTTCCTTTATCTGTGCTATAAGACGTTGCTTTGTACAAATTTCAAGATTCTGAGTTCACGGAAAGTACCCTGTAGGTTTAATTCCCTTGCGAGTGCCCAAAGTTTGCAGCATGAACGGCTGTATCTTTTGATTGCGTTGACTTAGAAGTTTGATTTTTTCACAGCTCCAAGGGACAGTAGACTTCAGTATTTGATATAAATTTCAGCTTGATACCTCTACGGATTCTTGAAAAAAAGGGTCTTGACAGACAGACAGACGGACAACAAAGTGATCCTATAAGGGTTCCGTTTTTTCTTTTGAGGTACGGAACCCTAAAAATGGAATATTGACTTATTAGTGAAAAAATGTTTTAATGCTGAATATGAGCTTCTAAAATTTTAGTAATATGAGATAGAAGAAATTTGATGAACGTTAAATATAACAGAAGTCTAAAAATGTAAATGTTTTGCGTATAATAAACATGAATGGGACGATTTTGTACTCTCCTACGCGCTTTGAAGATGTTTAGATAAAATGTCTTTGCATGATAATAATGTCTTATTTCAAACCAAAACAATATAAAAATAAATAATATGTAGGTGTTAGGGAGAACTAACGTTTGAGGATATCATTGTGTGGGTTTATAATAATTAGTAAGCTGTTGATTTCCAAATATATTTATTACCCGACTGCCAAGGAAGGGTCATGTTTTTTGCGCGTATCTTGTATGTATGTGTGTAAATTTCTTTATTACATTCTATATTCCAAACAATTAAAAAATTGAAAATATTGTAAAAATACTGTTTAAAGCATCTCCCGTTGTTTAATTTAGTAGTTTATATCTAAGTGTAAAAATAAGTGTATACATTTTAGTAGCGATGATAGCTCAGTGGTCAACGGGGTCGGTTCACACACCGAATGGCGTGGGTTAAAACCCCAACAAGGAGCTTGAGCTGCCGGTGAAGGATAACATCGTGATGAAACCATAGCATGGTGGTAGGTTATTTACTAGTAATCGGCTGGCTAACTACCAACCTCAAGTTAAAAATCTGCTGCCAAGCACTTGACGGTGTGTTCCGGCAGCCTCACATGATAGCCAGTTCCATTCCAGGCTAGGTGTGCTTTACCATCTTCGACCACACCGTCACTTAACATCAAGTGAGCTGTGATCAAACAACCAGCATGTCAAACAATAAAAAAAATATTACCTACAGTGATAAAATTAAAGTATCTTTATGACAGCATGATTTTATGTTTGCCGATCTCTAGTCGAAGATAGTAAAGTCACTCGTGTTTGTTAGCTTCAACGTTCACACATGATTTCACCTAGAGACATAAAGCAGAAGCGAACTGCCACTTCCAAAGAAGCGCTACGTAGTTTGGAATCTCGAACTCGGATTTCGACAACCGACAATAACAGCGTGCCAACAATTTTCCGGACACTTCACAGAATGGACGGTGGTTCCTTGTTATTTCACAAATAGAGATAAGTTAGTGATCCGGCCATTTTCAGATTACTATAACATCACAACAAGTCAGTTTTTCATATCCAATTAGATGGGTATAAAACTTGTCCGTGTGGCTTTTTGTAAACGTCGTTAAAAGTTATTTTACGAATGTAATGCAGTTTGCGTCTTCTAATATGTTACTACATAATAAATTCAACTATGAGTCTGCTTTAATTCAACTATGAGCTTATTACTATAAGCCCGGTATCGAATCCACCGCCTCAAAACTTAACGACATCCTATTTTTCTGATAACTGTTTAAAAAAAAAAAAAAACTATCTGCTCCTAACTGACACTACTTAATTTAGTTGTTAAGATGGGATTTTGCTTCCAAATTGATGAAATTGCTTGAATTTTTTAAAGTACTCAAATCTAGACGAGTTGTCCCGATTACAATTCTGAATTGAAGTCAGATTTTATAGAAGATATTTTTCTATTTAGCACCGTAGAGCAGGTTGACATCGAACTGTTCCTAACCTACAAACTACAACTCTCAGACCAACTAATTGCTTCGTAGAGAAATTCGGACCAATACTCAGTTGGTCAGAGTTGGTCAGTGGGTTATAGTAAACTACCAAAATATCACACAAGAAAAAGGAAACAAAAGACTACCAGTAGAATGTCAATCAACTTCTTTATTATTTGAAATCAAATTGTCCGTCAAATTTACTTGACCGGATTTTACCGGCCAAAAAACTTTCAACCACAGCTCAATTCCAAACTTTCTTGGAGTATGTCAGACTAATGTTGCGGGCAAAGTTGCGACCGCACAGTCCGTCCTAAATCTTAAGCTATTTGTATCTGTTACTACACATCGCTCCTCATATAAACATGGACGTCTAAGACCTACACATTTCAGGAGTTAGACGTATTAGAACTTCTTAGTAGAAAACATTTTTCTTAAGAATATGGCCTAGAACAGTTTGTCGTCTTGTCAGAACCTTGGCAAATTGCGTTGTTTGTGGGAGGAAACTGAATAGGAGGACGACTGTCAAGTGAAAATTAATGTTATTTAATAAAAGCTGTCCTACTGTTGTAGATATAGATAAAAACTCTTTACTGTGCACATCAGAAATAAAAAGTGTACAGAAATCAAAAGATCCTTATGAGCTTGTAGTTGACAGGCTAGATATTTGACCATAACGCATCTGATGTTAAGTGACGGTTTAGTCAAAAATGGTAAAAAAACCTAGCCAGAAATGGAACTAGCTCTCAAGTGAGGCTGCCGGAACACACCTTTAGATGCTTGGCGGCAGATTTTCAACTTAAGGGTGGTAGCTAGCCGCCGAGAACTAGAAAGTACCCTACCACCACGCTATGGTTTCCTCACGATGTTTTCCTTAACTGGCAGCTCAGTCTCATTGTTGGGGTTTGAACCCACGCCCTTCGGCATGCGAACCGGCCGCGCTAACCACTGAACTATCATTGCTACAAAACATACATTGATCAAAAGTCAACAAACTTTTTTATGAAACATCCGTGTTTTTGACATTTAGAGAGCTACGGCCATAGTAAAAACTGTTAATGACGCGCACAATGATGTTGTCCTTTCACCGTAGTATACCCGAAACTTATAGCCCTGTATACTTATACGTGTGTAATGTTTTAGATTTTCCCGAATTCAGAACGAACGATCGTGGCCAATAAGTTGTGTTTTCAATCTCAAGTTGGGCTGTTATTCCACCTGTCTTCGCTCTAAACACAGTTTAATGATTTCAGGTTGCGCCGCACAAATTCCGATGGATTTACCAAGTTTTGGGAGACTTAGAGGGATATACAGTTTGGTATTGCGACAAGCAATGTTTTGTTTCGTCGATGTTTGTGGAGAATGTTTTATGGTTGACAGGCTAGGTGTTTGATTATAGTTTACTTGATGTTAAGTGACGGCGTGTTCAATGATGGTAAGTACACCTAGGTTGGAATGGAACTGGCTCTCAAGTGAGGCAGCTGATACACACCATTAAGTGCTTGGCAACAATAGGTTTGCTACTTGAAAGTAGTAGCTAACCAGGTGAGAACTAGACAGTATTCTACCACCATGCCATCGGTGAAGAAAAACATCATGAGAATGGTTTCTCACAATGTTTTTCTTCACCGATCATGTTTGAGGTTTGAACTCACAGCCTTCAGCGTGTAATCCGACTGCGCTAACCACAGAGCTGTTATCACTACACAATGGTGTGTCCATCCACAAACAAAAATAAAATAAATAGGTATTGTGTTGCATGAAGATTCAGTTTTTTTTTTTTTTATGTACCGACCACAGCGTTTGCTGAGTAGAAAAATCGATGTCCGTATATTTTCTAACTTCTAGATCACCTAACGGCATTAGTTGGCAAGATTTAAATATTAATTTAAAGAAAAAGTGGCTACCCTATTTCTTCGATCTCTGATAAATTACTTTTTGATCAAACCGTAGGTACTTTCTGATTCAATACTTGTAGGATCAGAGATAGAATTAGAACAAAGAGCTTCTCTTGAGATTCGGTTTCGCATTGCTTTTAGGCCTCGTTTTTGCCCTGGGCGGGTTACGGAGTGGAAATCTCAACGGAAAAAAACCAATACATGATTTGTAACATTGAAGTAATTGTAGAATATCCACGTTAACATTCGTTAGTGTTACTGTCCTTGTCGTTCTTATGCCATTCAAATGCCTGCTATATTAACAGAATTTATATAGCAGGATCTGGAATATACCCAATATTGAATACCAAGACAAATTAAAAAAATTGTCGCCAAGCAGCTAACGCTGTGTTTCGGCAGTCTCACTTGAGAGCCAGTTCCCAGGCTAGGTGTGCTTACAATCTTTGACCACACTATCACTTAACATCAGATGAGCTGTGGTCAAACACATAGCCTATCAACAATTTGAAAAAACAAACCGGTAAAATAAAACTGGGTCATACAGTACCTCGCCATTTCGGTGTCAAAAATGTTTCGTTTTTTCAATTAACATTTTAATTTTGACTAATTTTATTTCACAATTTTTAACTATTAATGTAATTTATTATAATGTTACTATTCCTATACATAAATTCGTGATGTGCTACGAGTCTATGTTACTTAATTATTATTAAAGTCACTTAGCTGCCCGCCGAAGTCTAAAATGCGGCCTAACAAAACTTGAGACTATACTTAAACCATTTTAAAAGGAAATTAAACCATTGTTTCTGTAATTTGGTTGCTCGTGTATTGCTAGTTTTATTTTATTTTTCTTTCATATTACATCATCAGCCATAAATCGTCCACTGCTGGACATAGGCCTCCACCTGGGGGGGTTTTGCCAATACTCGCCACGCTTGGCTGGCGGGTTGGCGAGCGCAGTTAGGTGTAATTGTTCAAGGAACACGCTGCTGCCCATCTTCCGGATTACATCCCTTAGCCGACTCTTACGGCAACCACGGGTAGAGAGGGCGGGGTACTATTTTTACGCCGTCACCACTACGGCAAATTATCTTCTATCATTCTTTCATATATTGTAGTTTATATCTTTCATTTGAGTTATCGAAGACGCTAGAGTTCTAGAGTTTTGTCGAAAATTCTAAACTTACGAAAATTATAGTACAGTCTTTGCCAAAGACAGTAAATTTTTTACAAAATAAGTTTGTCAACTGAAGAATTCCAAATTAGCCAAATTATATCAATAGAATTAAAATACAATCTCGCCATTGATAATTTCTCGGTTCCTGCCTGTCTAATTACTAATAAATACACTAATTGTGGTGGGAATCTACCCCCACCCAAAACAAACATTTGTATGATGAACATAATTGTTTATTTTGTGTCTAGGTGTTCTATATGTATGTATTAAAAGTATGCATGTATTTACAAAATATATATAGGTATGTATTCTATTTGCTATCTGGTTTATAAAGAAACTGTGGTTAGTTTGGGGCTAGATGGCGCTGTGTAAAACATCCTTCAATATATATATATTTATTTACATCTAATTGTTAAGAAAATAGTATAATATAACCCTCGATATCCTAAACGGTCATACTAAATAAGTTTTTTTAATAATATTATAAACTATTTTTAGCTTAGATCAAAGCTGAGTTTCAAAATCTGCCTTCTGTTCTTAATCAGTAATCTGTTTTTCATTCCTAGTTGCCTAGAATAGAAAGTTTTTAGCGATAAGGCCGTCACTTGTGGCAGCTCATAAGGTTATTTTGTTTTCTGTAGATTTATTATTATAATGGGCTTGCGTTTGACCACCCGCTATGGAGTACGCTTCCCTAGAAGTTACCGATTCACTTTCGACTTGTAGATACCCACAATATGTCTTTTTTACTACCAAAATTTCTACTACCAAAATTATAAAATTGTAAATATTTTACTAAGAATGATTTGTAATACAGGCTTAGAAAAGTAGCACTGAGTAAGTCGAAGAAAACCAAACATAATTATTCCTACCAATTCCCAAATGAGTTAAAATAAAAGAACAAGTAAATACTACGCAATTTCAAAGCTACAAAGACTTGACTATTTATAACTTCTAAGTACAAAGGTATTCTGTAATTGGACTTCTAGAATGATCCATCACAAATAGCTTTCCCAAGTAACGACGTTGAATATTTCACAAAATCACCAATAATTTTACTTCTAAATCTATATAACTTTACCACATCAATCATTAAATCAGAATTACGAGCTTACTGCTGACTTTAAACGAAAACTTTTCTATTGCATTAATCTTAAATTAGGAAAGAAATTACTCCTAAACGATTCATTTTATTATAAGAACACCTGGTGAACTAAACGGATGATCAGTTTGGGAGATATTTGAATTTTAGATACTTAGGTTATGTGCAGAATTGATTTAGAACAGGTGGGGTCTAATATTTTGAACTTAAAATGAGAAAATATCTACGAATTATTTTAACAGACATTATAATATTTTTTACCGATTTTAAAAAGGAGTACCGTTATCAGGGTCATCATTTTTTTCTTGGAATCAATTACTGTGACATTAGTGAACCGACTTTTTTTTGTTTTTATCATGTAGAGGAAATTTATTTTCACAATATACTATCCGAGGGATGTAGTTAGTATACTTAATATTGAAATAAAAACAATGTAATAAATCAGCATCGATTTGAGCTATAAAATAATGTCTTTGTCAAACTATGTAACGACTATTAGACTGGGAGCAAGACGTCGACAACCTTACTCATTGAAACCTACTTGTATATTGTGTATTAAAAAGTATATTAGAATATATTAGAATTAAAAAGTCTTAAAAATAAGTGTTTCTTTTTATGGTTGACAGGCTAGGTATTTGACCACAAGTAACCTGGTGTTAATTGACAGCGTGGTCGAAGACGGCAAAGCACGCCTAGCCTGGAATGAAACTGGCTCTCAAATGAGGCTACCGAAACACACCGTTAGGCCAGCCGAGTACTAGAAAATACCCTACCATCACGCAAAACAAAATAGCCAGGATTTTCAGATATAACAGGAGAATAGTGCTATATTTATTAACTTATACTTTTTTAATACTGATAACCCTTATAGAGAAACATTGATAATCTCAAATCAAAAAGATCAATAACTTTTGTACTGCATTAAACTAACAATTAATTCTATAAGTTCTTAAAATGAAAAATAAACTACCTATTATACATTTTTCTGAAACTGAATGTGTATTTTAACAGGTACAACTGATTTCTTTCTTTCATATAATTTTTATAATTCACAGATTAATAGTACAAATGTTGATATTAAAATGTTATTAGGTAGTTTCCAATGACCTTTGTTTTCAACTTGATACTGAATAATGTAAGGTCGCCAACAACGAGCCCTTAGTCTGTATGAAAACCGTCTACAAATTATACCAAAACTTTCAAGGATTGTTCGTTTATGGATTCCTTTGGATTCCTTTATGGCTTTCGTATTTCGAAAATTTGTATAAATTAATTAATTTAATTAAAAAAATATTATACAAAATAAAGTCGCTCCGCTTACTTTTTCTTAACCACGTAACCGATTTTGATACGGTTTTTTTTTTTATTGTAAAGTAATCACGCGAGCGAGACCCTCTCCTGATGGTAAAAGATAACGTCTGTCCATAACCATTGCAGCGACACACAGAACTTTGAGTGACAAAACAAAGTCTAGGGCATCGCTGCTTTGGTGCTTATTACTTTGAGACATTAGATGGTTAGTCTTACACACTACTGCTTGGCGGCAGAATATCTGGTGCTACGGTGGTACCTACCTAGACGACCTCCTGCTAAGGAGATCTACCACCGAGTTATATCATCAAAATGAATTAGTAATCAAATCAAAATTATTATTTTTAATAGTTGTTATGTAATCAAATTACCAAAATAAATTACACTAAAGTATATCCGGGGCGGGTTGTTAGTTAAGACGTTTCATTAATTTAAATTTGTCAGGTCTGAGATTGTTGCCACCAAAAGAGGCAGACCAAATTGTAGAACTACTTCTTAGATAAAGTAGGATTATCTTAGTTTAGACTAATAGGATTGATCAACGTCGGAATTGACGACGATATTAGTTTTCTACTGATCTATCCAATATTAGGAATCTCACAAGATAGAGTCCTCAGATTTTAAACTTTTTGCTTTCAACTACAGTCAACTGTTTTATGCCACAGGCACTTTATTTTAAATAAAATTATGATACAATCGATAGTGCAGTACAACAATAATTTGACATTCGACATCGATAAATATGGCGGAGTCGCCATTACGTTTATATTTATCGATATGTCGGGTCGGAGATAAGTTTTCTTTCCCCGTGCCATTGTGTTTATTGTTAACTTTTATACGTATATGTAATAAATAATACTAATCTTAGGACATTAGACACAACGCCATCTGACCCCAAACTAAGCAAAACTTGTACTATAGAAACTAGATAACTGATAGAATACCTAAATACCATTTTTTTTTGGAAATACATACCTACTAGCCGTGGTGGTTCCGGCGTAAAAATAATACCCTACCCTCTCTACCCGTGGTTGCCGTGAAAGTTGGCTAAGGGATGTAATCCGGGAGATGGGCAGCAGCGTCTTCCTTGAACAATCACACCTAACTACGCTCGCCAACCCGCCTGCCAAGCGTGGCGAGTATTGGCAAAACCCCCCGAGGAGGAGGCCTATGTCCAGCAGTGGACGTCCTATGGCTGATGATGTAATGTGATGTGACATACCTACTTAAAATACATACAGAAAACCAAATACAGAACAAACCACAAAAGTGTTTAAACCACAAAATGCCTGTCCTGGGTGGGAATCGAACCCACGCCTTAAAGTAGATATTATACTAGCAATGAGCCAACAGGGCTGTCATGTAGCTTGTATACTTGGACAGTTAGATTGAAATAATCGACCAGTAAGTAAGTATCGAATACTTATACTAGATTTCTATATTGACAACAACAACAAAACCAAATGGTGTTGAACCTAGTCTCTCAAAGTATTAGTACTAGAGCTCATAATGTAAAGATCAGTCCAATCGATGTAAACTAATAAAACATTTCGTTCGGGCGACATTTGCCGCGTCATCGGATCCAATTCGGTTGTTATTTAACAATAATTGGGTATCGGATGAATGGCAGCGATCAGACGTAATAAAGTTGCGTAATTCAGTTCGATTTATTATATTTGCGGTGAAGGCAATGTTAATGATAGCAGGCTTTTGTGATTCCGCTCTGATGTTGTTTTGTTTCATTGGTACTGTTATTTCAAATTACTGTCATTACAAATACAAATCTTTCATTGATAACACCAAAGTTACAGGTCATTTTTCCATTCATATTTTAAAATATCAAAACCATAACATATTATGTCAATAAAATGAAAAAGTCAATATACTAATAATATGTCATATATATTTTTTTTTTTTTTCCGTCGTAAATCCGGTTTGAATTTTTGATCACACCCTGCCTGAGAATAAGCAGTAGTACGATCTAGAATGGAGCACGCTTACATAGAAAATATCAATTCCCTCTCAACTTGAAGACACCAGTGATTTTCCCAGTTAGCGTCAATCTTGTCCTATCCGGCTTGTACACGAGCCGTCATTAAGTATTTATATTTATGAAAACGAGACATGTGTATTCATTTTTATTATACCTTTTTACGTTTCCAGGAAAAGTAAATTTTAAAGGTGTGTGCTTGGAGTTTTTTTTAAGTATTTCACGATGTCATCATGTAACCTTTGAACTGACCTTCTGGGTCTGCGCTCTGGAATTGGCCCCACTTGATATCAGGTGAGATGGTCAACACGCAAGCCCATTTAAAATTTAAAAAAAGGCGACAGCTTGTTCGGCTATTATAAACTTATCAATGCTTTAACGTCCATGATGATGATAAATAATGTAAATTTATTGTAAATTCATATTTTGCATTAAATTGGATCGGAAATAGAGGATTTTATTCATTAAGACGGTCCACATCTTCGTAAAAATTATACAAATAAACTATGATATATTGCTCTATAAACAAAGATTTTATTTTAATAATTTGTCAGTGTCAGTTATAAACTGAACATCTAATCTTATTACAGAATTTACCTAAATCAAAACGAAACGACAACTTTACACTATGACAATTATTCAATAGTTTAGATTTTCAAATCACACGTTCTAATTGTATGCAAGTAAACAAAGAAAACTTGATTTTAGATTTCTTATAGTGATTTATCGACATACATATTTTATATAGTAGCGCTACATCGATAAAGCAGATAAATTTACGACTAGTCCAGAGCACAATCGATCCTGCTTTGCCGACAGCACGAAGCACAGCGTCGTTCAAATACCAAATTAAAGAAATACATGTTCTTTACCATCATAATAAATTTTCAAACTTTTGTGTAGTATAAACAAATCAGTTATGAGTCAATCAAACTGAAGCTTAATTTTTTTTTTGACTTTTTGTGATTCGACCCTAGTAATAGCTCATATGTGACTACTCAATTATTTAGGCAATTAGAATTGCGGCCACTTGTCTAGGTTCGTGGGTCTAGACTAAATAGAATTCAATCTATCAAGCAGTTGTTTCGGGGTCTAAAATAGCACAAACCGCTGTAGCTTGCGCAGCTCATTAAGGCCAAGGCCAGACGGGAGTTTAGCTTTGGTAACATTTTTTACGTTTCGGTTGGGGAATTTGTTTTTTTTTTAAATGTAATTGTAGTGAGACGAACGAGACACTTTCCTGATGTAAAGAGATAACGCCTGTCCATGACCATTGCAGCGATACACAGAACTTTGAGTAGCAAAACAAAGTCCAGGGCATCGCTGCCTTGGCGCTCATTATTTACTATGAGACTAGATGGTTAGTCTCAATAGCCCTGTAATTTAAAAAGTGATGAAAGTCACTATTAAAAAAAAAACTACGTTACTCAAGCCCTTGATAGCCCTTATGAAGCGCTAAGATTTTACAGACAGCGTTTCTCTTCAAGATCGTAGAACACGTAGCCATCTTAACTCGATGACCGCTATATAAATATGACCTGGATGACCGAGCTTTAGAACTGATTCGCTTTCGGCATGAAATTAGTACTATTCATTTTCCGTACAAAATCCTTTTTTTTTTCCTGTTTTTTTAACACGAATAATATCAGTTTCTTTTAGTATCAACAGGTGGCGTTCCTATTATTTTATACAAATCATGATTTCTTAGTTAACATGCTAATGTGATTCTAATAGCATAATATGAACATAATAGAATATCGTCTCAAAGGTGCGATGGTACCTACTTCTCGTCGGAACAGTTGCTCTCACTGTACCAAGCACAAGTACGTTCGTGCATGGAGTACTGCTCGCACCTTTGGGATGGATCCGCCAATTACCACCTAAAGGAGTCTTTTGAGAAGCGTGCCAGGAGGCTCATCTGCGACGACTCCATTGTTCAGGTTAAATCATCAAAACATCATAAACATCGTCGCAAAATTGTGTGCTTCAAAACTACATGGTCTGATTTCCCCATGCCAATTTTTCTATCGGACAGCCAGAAGCTCAAAAAAGCGACATCGTTTCATGGTAGATGTTCCAAAAACTCGAACGAAACGGTTTGATTCCACGTTCATTGTGCGGACTACTAGACAGTGGAATGCGCTGCCTGAGTGGGTGTTCCCCGTTGGATATAATCTGGGTGTCTTCAAGTCGGGATTGAATCGGTATCTTCTAGGCAAGCGTGCTTCATCTTAGACCGCATCATCACTTAACGTCAGGTGAGATGGCGGAGAAACGTAAGACTATTTCTGATAAAAAAACGCATTCTGTGTAGCAAGCTTTACACTAGTGCAAACCATATTCGTTCTCGCAGGTCATTTAGAATGATTAATGAACACGTCGATCGCAGTGGCACTGTGGGCGCCGCGCCGCCGGGCTTCTGCGGAGGTGGGTCGAGGTATGAAGTGGAATGAGGCGTGAACCACCTCATTACCTGGCGGTGCAGGCGATTATTCTATCTCCTTGAGCTAGATTATCTATCACTCTCAGAACAGCAATCATTTATCTAGATTATTTGAACATTTAGTACGTCTATAAACGTTTAACTTTTTTTTCTATATTTTTGGCAATGTCTAAAAGTAGTAGCAACCAAAGCAAACTCTGGACTTTTATCACTCAAAGTTTTGAGTATCACTGTAATGGTCTAGAACAGGCATTATCTCTTACCATAAGGATTGCGGTTTGTTCGAATCATTTAAGGCACAATAATCTTTTTCTATTTTTTCTTTTTTTTTTAGTTTTTGGCAGCACACTTTGTACATTTGCCAGGGACAAATGTAATTTAAAGTATTATAAATTAAATTGGTCTAAGTCACAATCACACACGAAGTGAGTCTTGGTAGAGTCCAGTCATGTCCTAGTCAAGTAGTTATACCTTTACTACAAGCTTCAATGGAATTTCCGACGTGGATTGGATTGGATCGGATGGAGCAACACGAAATGTCACGTTTTACTAAATTATATCACTTTCCTAAAATCCCCTCTCCGCATTCCCGCCAAAACTTTTTTCTATCTATCCTCTGTAAGCTAAGTTAGAGAAGAAGCACAAATTTCATTCTTAGCAATAATTAAGTCAGTTGCAAGTGATTTCAAGAGTAATTTTTCTTAGAATATTATTAAAATGATGTGCCTATTATCCAGATTTAGATTAGTAATTTTTGTTTATTACCTTCTTCTATCAAAGTCATAAACTACTATTCTCTATAAATAAAGTAGTAGAGTAGAAATAGAAAAAAGCTAACCTTTTTTTCAAGCAAAAAAATACACTTATGTAATTAGTTCGCAGCCAATATTAAGGAAAAACATTAACGACATTTTTCCGTTCCTAATTTGAAGTGTACGCCTATTTTACTACCTTGATGAGTTAATAAACCTTACTGGTTGACAGCCTCCACCCACACACGTCCGATAATATTCAAATCTAATAAAATTATTACGTAATTTAGCCTGAATTTAATTACGCGAGTATATTTTAGAATTATAGAAGGTAGATATCACCGCAGTACCAGATATTCTGCCGCCAAGCGAGTAGTGTATAAACATTGCCATGCTCTTGTTTGAAGGGTACTGCGGCTAGCGGTATAACAGGGCTGTTGTCAGTTTTCCTAAGTATAGGCTATTAAATTTTTGCCGCCCTCGTCAATTGTCAGTTCCCAAATTTATTTTGCAATCCAACAATTTAATTTAAATTTCACAACAAATAGTTTTTAGTATATTTCCTAATAATTAGTACATCTATCTTCTAAATATATATAACTCAAAGGTGACTGACTGACTGACTGACTGACATAGTGATCTATCAACGCACAGCCCAAACCACTGGACAGATCGGGCTGAAATTTGGCATGCAGGTAGGTGTTATGACGTAGGCATCCGCTAAGAAAGGATTTTGATTAATTCTACCCCCAAGGGGATAAAATAGGTGATGAAAGTTTGTATGAAACTTTGTCAATTTTAAACCGATCGGGCTGAGACTTTGCATGCATAAAGCTACTATGACGTAGGCATCTGTCGCGGGTGAAACCGCGGGGCACAGCTAGTGTTCAATAAACATGAAACTAAAATCGATAAAGTTGTTCGATTATTATTTGTAATCTTTTGAACCGTTCAAAACGAACATTTGTAACACAAGTAATTAATTAAATAAAAATAAAAAATAAAACCCCTACGCAATTAACCAAGCATAGCTAAGAAACTGGCTTTCAAATGAAAAAAAAACCACATCGAAATCGGTCCATCTGTTTGAGAGCTACGATGCCACAGACAGACACACATACACACACACAGACAGACACACAACATCAACGTCAAACTTATAACACCCCTTTTTTGCGTCGGGGGTTAAAAACATTTTTTTTTCTTTGCAATATTTTTAATACAGTCCAATAATACTAAATACCAATAAAACCACTCAATTTGTAATCCCCAACGAATAGTCGGCCTTCACTTGAAGAAGCATAACATATATTTTCCAAAATATATTTTATGCTCTCCCTAAATTCTACCGCCCTAGACTCAAGCCTACTCAGCCTCTGGTAAATCCGCCACTGGATGTTGAGACTAACCATCCAATATGTATCAAAGTAATAAGCACCAAAGCAGAGACATATAACTATTATATATATCTTAGCTTTCTTACTGATATGTAGGTGCGGATTAGCCAACCTAATACCTTTGCACTATACAACGTAGAAATGTACATGTATTATTTGCGAGGCTTTCATAAGTCAGTATAAACTACATTGAACGTTTTTACTTGTCGCTCCCCTCCTACTTAAGACATACTATTAATTTAAAGTTCTAGGTATCGCTGTAATATTGATGAACAAGCTTTCTTCCTTACCATTAGAAAGGCGTACAACCTATCCCAGTGCTTTTAGGTACA
The DNA here is from genome assembly GCA_950106695.1 of Biston stratarius. Classification (NCBI taxonomy): domain Eukaryota; kingdom Metazoa; phylum Arthropoda; class Insecta; order Lepidoptera; family Geometridae; genus Biston; species Biston stratarius. The sequence goes on from OX467116.1 coordinate 12,361,269, forward strand.
TTTAAAAAAATGCCGCATGACTAGGTGTCTTCAGTTCAAGAGTGAATTGGTATGCTTCTAGGTCGTACTTCATCTTAGACCACATATACACTTATATATTCTGTTTCGTTTTTGGCTCCACACTTTGTAAATTTGCCAGTTTCAAGAAATTCGACGTTTTCAAGTATTCAATGGTACATATAATAAAATAAGCCTAAATCGCAAAGTAAGTCAAGGTCAAGTCCAGTCAAGCCCAAATAAAGTTGTGGTGAATTTACTAGAAGCATAGATGGAGTTTTGAAACGCGTAGTTATGTTTCACTAAACTATCGTTCTTACTAATAAGTAAGCTGAACTAGCCTGGAATGGACTGGCTCGTAAGGCTGTCGGAACACACTGTTAAATGCTTGGCGACAGATTATCAACTTAAAGGTAGCTAGCCAGCCGAGTACTAGAAAGTGCCCTGCCACCATGCTATGGTTTTCTAACAATGTTTTCCTTCACCAGCAGCTCAAGCTCAAGTTTGAACGCACGCCCTTCAGCGTGTAAATCGACAACGTTAACCACCGAGCTATCATCTCTACAATACATACATCGCTTAGTTATCATACTTTGTTATATTTATTAATAAAACGAATAAAATAAATAATCGAGGACATGGTATCTAATTTGTCTATATGCGTTCACCCATCCAAACATTGACCGGATCAATCGTTGCTTAATTTTGGTAATCTTTTTAATATACTAACGCTTCACATATTTATACAACATAGCAATATGTAAGTACCTTCTATGTGAGAGCAAAAGAGAGAAAGAAAAGCGATTTTCATTCGGAGGCATCTTTGTTCATTTCCCGGTAGCACGGTCAATTGATCTCTTTGTCCTTTGGCGCTTCAAGCGACTGGATGATGTGCGCCTTGTCTGGGTATTTTTATCTCCTTATATAAACTAGCTATACGGAAATAAACTTGTTTTGTATCTCTTTCTGAATTGCCCTAAGTGGTTGCTATCAATTGGGAATAGTTTGAAGTGTCATCAGTGCAATATTCATGTAACGATGATAGCTCAGTGGTTAGCGCGGTCTGTTCGCATGCCGAAGGGCGTGGGTTCAAACCCCAACAATGAGCTTGAGCTGCCGGTGAAGGAAAACATCGTGAGGAAACCATAGCGTGGTGGTAGGGTACTATCTAATACTCGGCTGGCTAGCTACCACCCTCAAGATGAAAATCTGCCGCCAAGCATCTAACGGTGTGTTCCGGCAGCCTCTCACTTGAGAGCCAGTTCCATTCCAGGCTAGGTGTGCTTTACCATCTTCGACCACACCGTCACTTAACATCAGGTGAGTTGTGGTCAAAAACCTAGCCTGTCAGCCATAAAAAAAAAACAATAATATTAATAATATTGCCTTTTTTAATTGACTCCAAAAAAGGAGAAGATTCTTAATTCGGGTTCTTTTTTAATGTTTGTTACCTGAGAACTTATTAATTTATAAATCAGGATTTTTTATAATAGAATATATAGTATAAGTACTTTACGATTGGTCCCATAAGAACGTCATCAAAATCATTTCAGTAGTTTGATTTTTAAACCAAAAGTACCTGGTTGACCGAGCATTGCTCGGCTGAAAACACGGATAAAACGACGTTTTCTGAAAATGAAACCTAGCTAGATCGATTTTTCGCCCCCGAAAATCTGGATACAAAATTTCATGAAAATCGTTGGAGCCGTTTCCGAGATTCAGAATATATATATATATATATATATACAAGAATTGCTCGTTTAAAGATATAGATACTTAATAATTTAGTATATAAACATTATTTATCTGCATGTTAATGTATATTTGTATTTTATATGTATATTTTTTGTATGTTTATTTTTATTTTTATTTTTTATTTATTTATTTATAGTAAGTATGTTTTTCTGTTTGTATATATATATAAATATTCTCTCTCTGTCATTTTATATAATTATTATTATTTGTTTTTTTTTTTTATTACACCAACTTAAATATCTATTCTTTTAATTTCCATCCTAAGGTTGTCTGGAAGAAATCGCTCTAGGCGATAAGGCCGCCCTTGTACACCGTTTATTTGTTGTTTCTATGTTGTATTTTTTGTTTTGTTACCTTCTTTCTCTTCTGTTTTTAATTTTTGTATGTATTTTTATAATGTTTGGTGTATAATAAAGTTGTATTGTATTGTATTGTATTGTATACTTAAAACCTAAGCTGTTTTTGGGCTTATTAGGATCATGGCTTAGTCGGTTTTTTTTTATTGTAAATGTTTACTTTTTTACATACTATTACATTCATGTGACTGTAATAATGGAGGATTTTCGAAAGTTTAACAAATTAAAACGTTTTTCAAGCTTATTACAATTGACAAGAATAAGTACATAAATTTCAATTGCAATTGTATCAGAAGAACGAACAGGAATAGCGTTTCACTTTTGTGCAATTTACACTAAATGTCTAGATGCCGCTCACGCCGCATGGTAAAAACTTTTCACCCTAAGGCCCAAGTCACACGATGACATTAAACTGTAACAATTTTCTATAGTAAATTATAACGCATATTAAAATTTACAAATGAATGTTCAGTTTTAACCAGTGGTTTAAAGTTAAACCGATATACATAAATATAGCATTGACACGTCTGTGCCGGTGTCGGTGTCGGTGTCAGTGTCAGTGTCGGCATCGGCGTCGGCGTCGGCGTCGGCGTCGGCGGCGGCGTCGGCGTCGGCGTCGGCGTCGGCGTCGGCGTCGGCGTCGGTGTTAGTTACTTATAGCCCCCACTTCGAATAAGCATAAGATCAAGAACCAAACACGCCTTTAAGTCGTGAGTACGGTTTCTTCGAGACAAGCGCGCTCTTAAACCGCATCTTCGCTTAACACCAGGCGCAATAACAGTTAAACGCAAGCATAAGATAAAAGAAAACAGTGTAAAAACAATGAAACAGTGTTTGAAAAATAGCAGAGCGTTAGCAACTCGCGTACTAAGCGGGCGCGTTCAATCACAGATATCACTTTTAGTTCGACCGTGTGTTCTAGGCATAAGTTTCAGAACGCAAGTTCCATCTTAATGCCAGTTGCATTATAACGAGCGTTAAATTGTAATTTGCAGCGAGTTATAGCTCGCGTGTCGCAGACTTAATGTCCTCTAGACGCCGCTAGTGTAACGCCAGCTGAGCGCCATTAAAAGTTTTCACACGCATCTCGCGTTTGTGCGAGGAGGAAATCACAAACGCGCCCAGACTAGACTTCTTACCAAATATAATGAGACAAACAAACTGATTTCCTGCTTGTAATAGGTAACGTATTTCCACGGCCACTGCACCCAGAATTTTTAGTCACAAAGCAAAATCCAAGACATCGCGCTCTTTGCTTTAAGACATTCGATGGTTACTCTCATTCAGCCTCGTAATTTCGCTAGCTATAGCACCGCTCAAACCGAAACATTGTATTTATTTTATTGTTTTTTCTTTCCACAGACATTTTAACAATATTTTTTAATAGCGCAAAGAAGTAACATATATTCATACAAACTATAGTTTTTGTAATATTAGCATGGGACTTTACACAGAATATCTTTAGTCAATCCTAAAAAATAGGTTTTGGTAGATTAGTGTATTGATCAAAGCTCATGTGATGTTAAGGCTGCTGTTCACCATCTTCAACCACATGGTTCAAGATGGTAAACACTGGCCTGGTACCAAACTTGCCTAGCCTAGTTTACCCCAGCCTGGACTAGTCTCAAGTAAAGCTGCCGTTACTGTTGGAAGTTTTGCGGCAGATTTTTAACTTGAGGGTGATAGACCACCATGGTACAATTTCCTTACGATATTTTCTTTCACCGGGTGCTCAACTTGGATTGAGAGTTGAATGAGTTGAGAGTTGGATGTTAAACCTATGATATTCTGCGTGTAATTCGGGCGCATAAACCGCTGAGCTGTCATCGCTACAAAATGAATTTACTTTTACAATAACTCGTTACATTAGGACCAAATTTGAAGTTAAAATGACAGATCCAGCCTTTAAAATTGATCTCTTAACAGAAAACTAGAATAAAAATTGGTAACTTTTACTCACTTGTCAGTAGATATTTTTAAGCCCTTTATGTACAAGTCCAATCAATGCCCATTGAACATTGCGCACAAAAACGTGTCTGAAAAACAGCACACGTCTACTTACCACGAAGTAACTTAAGCACTTGAAATACGTGTCATGATTGGTAAAAAGCTTTCCGCGCGTGGCGGTTTTTTCAGATTACGTTATTATTAATCATTTGTTATGAAATTTTATGACACTCCCCTTAATTAAAAATTTTTAGCCCTTAAATCGATTTTATTAAAATTTAAATTAAGAAACAGAATATGCATGTAATGACGGAACAATACCCACTTACATATATATGTAATATGATCGTCCAGGAGGTACCACCGCAGTTCCAGATATTCTGCTGCTGAGTGGAAACAATAGTGTGTTTCGGTTTGAAAGGTATACTGCAGGTAGCGAAATTACAGGGCTATTGAGACTAACCAACGAATATCTCAAAGCAATGATCACCAAAGCAGTGATGCCCTGGACTTAGTTTTTATTTCTTTATTGTTTGGCAGTTAGGTATTTGACCACAGCTAATCTGATGTTAAGTGGCGATATAGTCGAAGATAGTAAACACATCTAGCATGGAATAGAACTAGGTATTAAATTTGTGTAAACCGACAGCACTAACCACTGAGCTATTATCGCTTCAAATCACTATCGCTATCATTTCAGCATGTGTCAACATCGTTTCCTTATTAGTTCCTTGTGATCAATATAAGAATCCTGTCAGGTTTGCTCTTTCTCGAGTTGCAGCGTAGTCTGAAAATGTCTTGAACTTCTCTGGCCCTATTTTTCGGATGAATGCTCTAACGCCGATTGATTCTGAATTTATGTTCTCCCATAGAGAGGTCTTAAGACCCTAATACGAAATATATTTTAGAAACCATCTCTTGAAAAAGAACTCTGTTTGGCTCTACATAACGTGTTTCTAGAAAATTAGAATAAAATAATACAATATAGATAGATAGATATAGAAAAAAAGAGTACAGGAAACATAAGAATCTTGTGGGACTTTTATAATCTTATGAATCTTATTCTCTTCTTTTGTGACTAAACAAATAGAAGGAACTTGTTATTTATATAAAAATTATACAAATATTTAAAATCCCTCAATCAAATACGAATTAAAGAATTAATCTGAAAGCCCTGAAGACTCTTCTTTCTTCTAACTTTTCACTGTTTTTTTTTTGTTTTTAAACCAAGCTCGATACGTAGATACGTAGTATTATATTGTATTATTTTTCGAATTATTTTACTTTCCAAAAATTTAGTTTTTTTTTAGTGTTTAAATATAAAAATAGTGGTGTTTCATTCATAGTGTATTTATTATAGTAAATTAAATAAGTACTTAATTTCGTTTGTTTTCTTTCTTAAAAAAACTAAGGAACGGATTATCACTAATAGTAGAGTGATTCATGAGAAAGGTTTAGGTATAAAATTTGTCAAGGTTTTGCGTAAATTGATTGAAATATTATGATAATTGTTGGAAGTGTCGCAAAAAGTCAAGCCACCTGGGAGCTTTCATCGAAAACGCTGCCTAATCTCTTTGAGATAGATCAAAAGCCTCGTGTAAGCCCGTGTGCAGCCGGGGCGAGTCGCTAGTGTATTATAAGTATGTATTCACAAAACAACTTAACTTAGTTTGGGGCTAGATGGCGCTGTGTGAAAATGTCCTAGGATATTTATTTATTTTATTTTTAATTATAAAAATTTAAGGACAACATCTGTATATCTTAGTCAGGTAAAGAAACTAACGAACTGAATTATGATTATTGTTTCACACCTATATACTAACTAGCCCAACCTAAGAAAATTGTGTCATATTTTAATTGCACATGGTACAAAACAAAGATTTCTTGCTAAAAACTATAAGATTAGTAAGTGCTCTCCCATCGCCAAAGATTTTAAATACTTATACAAAAGTCTTAACTTATCCGCCTTCTTTTGTTTTCTCGCGACTAAATTGCCCTCCAAACTTTTTAATAGTTCACAAAGAACAGAGTAGCACGAACTGTCTGCTTTTACGAACGTCAAAATGCTTCGCAACAAACCGTATTCGACTTTGCACACTTATTTATCAATACGAATAGAAGAGCCACTATCGTATTCTGAACAAAAAACTAACGTTGGCCCATATAGTTTTTTAGTTCTATCGTTCCGCCAACTCTATACAGACAAATCGGTTCATAGAGTTATAGCTCTTCGGTTTTGTGAAAGGAGTTCTCAAGTTTACAAATAGTTAGCAGTTCTGGTTCCATAGTTGATTTCCTCGCGAGTTCCTATCTTCAATCTGTTAAGAGTTGAATGGACCCGTAAAGCTTTTAAGTGGCTACCTGTCTACAGATTGAACTTATTTAAGTAGTATATTAAGTGTTAACTAAACTAGTATGAACAAATTAAAGTGGTAGACAGTTTTAAGTACCTTGGCCATATTGTGACTTCAAACCAAAGACGTGCTCTGTGCGTAATAGGAAATATGATCCCCAGTATTTTTTTCTGTTTTGGGTCAAAATTACCTTATTTAAGTCCTGGACATTATATTCTAAAAAGTCTCATGTTACCATTCGCGTTGCCTACAATTTTTTTTTTTTGAGACACCTTATTGGTCTGAGGTATTGTAACGTTTCCGAAATGTACACCAAAGCAAGAGTTGACTCATTTACCGCTAGACAACGAAAAATAATAGCATAATTTAAGCACAGAATTGATACTTGTAGAAGCTATTAACAGAAGCTTGGCAGATATCCTGCTACTGACTCATAGATACATACAGACGCTGAGTAAAAATACTTACTAGTTGTTATTTAGAATTGATATTATTTTAATTTTATACTACACGCTATGTATTATTGATATCTGTAATAGAGTTTTAAAGTTAAGTGTTAAAGTTTATAATTATTATTAAGGGTATTTAGAAGAATAAGTTTTTTTGTGGTGAATGCATTTGATATGTCACTATTACATACAGAAAAAACATTGGTAGCATCGGTGTACAGATGGCCCAGTGGTTAGCGCGGTCGGTCAAAGGGCGTGGATTCAACCGAGCTAGGGCTGCCGGTGAAGGAAAACATCGTGAGGAAACCATAGCTTGGTGGTAGGGTACTCTCTAGTACTCGAATAGAGTTGAAGTTGAAAATCTGTCGCCAAGCATCTAACGGTGTGTTCCGGCAGCCCTTGAGGGCCAGTTCCATTCTAGACTAGGTGCGCTTACCATCTTCGACCACACCATTCCTTAACATTAAATAAGCTGTGGTCAAACACTTAAACAAACATATATTCTGGATGTGTAAGTATTCTATCAGTTATCAGGTTTCCATTGTTCACGCTTTGCTTAGTTTGAGGAACTGAGTGAATTGCCCTACGATATTTATTATTATTTAACTAACAATAAATTTCTAATCTTTTTTCAGATATATTAAAAAAAAGTAAATAAGGACACTGAACTTACAACACGATATTATATATTATTTTGTTCTTAATCGATTGTAAAAAATATAGGTTAGAAACCAACGTTTTTAAAGTATATTAAATTCTATCTATTAAAATTGTTATGCTTCTTCTAGTGTTTTTTTTTTAACAGAAAACCTTTGTTAAATCGCAAAAACACTAACATAGGAACATAAACTAGATGGCGTTGATATTGCTTAACGCGCGCAAGCATTTCTCTCGTTGAATCACAGACTATCGTGTGCCAATCTCACTCTTTACTCAAACAAAATTGATGTGTTTTTTTAACAAAAACGAACGAATATTTTTGGTAGTGAGTACTTTTAATACTCGCTTCAAATTCACCTGCTAATAATAATGGTACTCAGGGGGAAAAAGATTGAATTGAACAGTATCGTTTGCATAACGAATGTCAATCATGAATGTCTCTTTTGAGTTCCTTGTTTCGATAGTAGTATAAAAGGGGTTAGATAATAACAAATCTGTTGATCGAACACTAAATAGTGATAAATTATGGAGAGTTTGAAATATGATTTTGATTACCAAATTAAGCTCCATTTGTAAACACCAAGAATGAGTTTGAGCTGCCGCTGTAGGAAACCATAGTGTACTTTCTAGTAGGTACTTGGCTGACTAGCTACCACCCTTGAATTGAAAATCTGCCGCCAAGCACCTAACAGTGTCATCACGTGCGAAGCGCGTAGCGGCCCGTAATGCGTAGCAAGACTAAGCCGCGCGCGCGCTGTTGGTACTTTATGTTGTCTCCATGAAGAAGGCCACCGGGTGTGCCCCAAACTATATACGAAGCAACCGATATAATGAAACGTGAATAATCCCGCATAAGTAAAACATATAAGTATAATCCATTTTATCCTACTGTGATTCAAACCCACCCCTGAAGCTGAGGAGTGCTAACCTCTAAGCTGATTGAATCTAAGGCTTATTGGAGCCTTAGCTAAATTTTTAAAAAATAATTAAGGACATTTCACACAGCGCTATTTAGCCCCAATCTAAGCAAAGCTTGTACTATATGCACCAGATAACTGCAAGAATACTTATTTCTTTTTTTTGTTAATAGATACTAATACATGCAGAACACCCAGATAGAACAAACATTTATCGCCATGTTTGGAATCGAACCCACAACCTACCTCCTAAAGCAGATACCAAATGAGTTAACAGGACAGTCAAAGTCAAACATAGTAAGTAAATTTCGCAGACAAAAGTAAAACAATATTAACACATTTTCGGGATGAGTTATCAAGTGATAAATGATGATACCTCTGTATACTATAGGTATGTAACAACTATTAACACCTAATCCAACACTAGGATGTAATGTATAAGTTAATGTTCAGTTAATCCTTCATCCGACTCTTGGTTAGTTTGTGCTCGGCTATAATCTCCCATTATCCAGGTTAATCTGGTATAATTCTCGTGGACGATTCGGATAAACGAAAGTTACGCCGCAGTTATTCTGCCGCCAAGCAGTAGTGTGTAAACATTACTGTGTTCCGGTTTGAAGGGTACTGCAGCTAGCGAAATTACAGGGCTATCAAGACTAAACATAGAAAGTCTCGAATTAAAGAGCGCAAAAACAGTGATGTCCTGGACTTTGTTTAGTTTTCAAAATTCTGTGTCAATGGTCATGGACAGACCTTTTTCTCTTACCATCAGGAGAGCGTATTTGCGTCTCATTACATATACATTTAAAAAAAAAAAAACACAAAACAACAAGAATTTTCTTATAATCGTTCTAAAATCATTCCTCGTAATATTCTCTAGCAGAGAGGGCGACTGAATTTAGCATATTTTCCTGCTACAATTAGCAATAACACAGAATAAATAACTACGGATAGCAGAGGTCTCTGTCTCTGTTATGTTTAATTGCACCTCGTTTTACGTTTCAGCTTTCAAGTGCGACATGACTTAGACCGTTGTCGGAAGTAAAAAGAAGCTATTATAGTCAAGTTTTGTCTTGTTAGCTTATTTGGTAGAATATGTGCTTTAAGAGCTGTGGGGCGTGGGTTCAATTCTCACCAGGACAAACATTTATGTGAGGATAAATATTTGTTCATTTTCTGGGTGTTCTACATTTAAATATAAATATTTTACGTATATATTTACAAAAAAAAGATATAAGTATTCTTTTTTTTATGGCTGACAGGCTAGGTGTTTGACCAATTATCATATTAAATCGAAATTACCAAGATATTGAGACTAACCATCAAATGTCTCAAAGTTATCAGCGCCAAAATAGCGATCATTGACACTTTCCGACTTTAAGAATGGTTGTCTATAATAAGATGTTTTATTTAACATCGTCATCATCATCATCATCATCATCATCGTCCTCATCATCATCATCATCACCGTCATCATCATCATCTCAGCTGTAGGACATCCACTTCTGGTTTCCCCTATTAACTTCCATAAAGACCGATTGGAAGCGGCTCGCATCCAGCGCGTTCCTGCGGTCTTTATGAGGTCGTCTGTCCTCCTGATCTGATCTGTCTGTCTGATGTTTTAGTACTACAAACTATGTAAAAGAGTGTCCCATTTGCACCCCTCACATAAGTTAATAGGTAGATCGAACTTCCTTATTGTAGACACAAGAAATAGAATAATGTATCAAAAAAACAATAGAATCTTATGAGCTAATGCCACAAGTAACCTTACCCTTAGGTGACCAGAAATGGAAAACGAGTCAAATACAAAGACTTTATTTGCATGACAAGAGGTGTACAAAGTCTTAAATGTAATTATGCTACTGACTAAGACAGACATGAGATGAAATAGTACTATACAATACTATAAGAAACAAATACAATAAAGTTGTTTCATGTGTGTGTTCGTCCATTAATCATTTTCATATGATTTTATTTAGAGATATTTTTCCGAAAAGTTTATATTTTCGTATAAAGTCGAGGTAGATTGCTAGTTCTTTATAATCCTTGACGCACTGTACAACCATGAAAAATAGCTGATATTTACGTAATAAGCTGTACGCAGGAAAATTGTGTCATTTGGAACACTGTTGCTTTTAATTGAATTTCCTTTTTACTCGACAGCGCAAAAAGGTTATAATTTTAGCAATATGCATCTGTATTCCACTACACTAGCCAAATGCGAGTTGGTACTCTTCACACATCTTCGATATATTTTTTAAGAATTCTCAAATTTTCTCTTTCACCGTTTGAAGTCAACAGCAATATGCACATAACATAGAAAAGTCAGAGGGGCTTGCCGTGGGATACGAACCCAGGACCTCCAGACCGGAAACCAGACAGTACGGACGGTGACATTATTGTAATATAAATGAACAGTGAACTAAAGTAGTATACGATAGCTGAACTATATGAACACGAGCGGATAGTTCACAACTTGTATTATTGGTTTATGAACGCGTAACTCATAAACTTTTGGCGACAGGACAGTGTTTTTTTAATTCTCCTAAAATTTATATTTTATTGGCATCATACTTTATGCATTCTGCCACTTCTGTAAGTCACGGTCAAGTTTTATCCATGCCTTGGCAAAATAACGATCACTATAAGTCATTTTCGTTGTGGTTTTTGTAGCGATGATAGCTCAGTGGTTAGCGCAGACGGTTCACATGCCGAAGGTTTGTTGTTCAAACCCCAACAATGAGCTTTAACTGTCGGGGAAGGAAAACATCGTGAGGAAACCATAGCACGGTGGTAGGGTACTTTCTAGTACTCGGCTGGCTAGCTACCGCCCTTAAATTGAAAATCTGCCGCCAAGCATCTAACGGTGTGTTCCAGTAGCCTCACTTGAAAGCCAGTTCCATTTCAGGTGTGCTTTACCATCTTCGACCACACCGTCACTCAACATCAGATTAGCTGTGGTCAAATAACTAGATTGTCAAACATTAAAAAGAATCCACAATGATGAAGGCTAGGACTGCATTGATTTTTGAGGCTGTCGAGCTTCTCCTCATTATCGAAAGCGGTAGGGTGATCTGGTCGAGGCATGGTCTGTGTGTCAGATTTCAGGGATTTAATCAGCCGCCAGAATGCCTGGTGCCATGACTCACTATCTGGAATCCAGCCATCCCACCTGGCATACTGGTCCTTTCTTTTTGTTGTTGTTTTAAACACCACAGTATTCAGTAAAATATAAATACTAAAAAAAAAAACATATCGGTCGAACCATTTTCAAGTTTTTACAAGACTAATGCACGGCAATCTCTTCTCTAAATATATATAACTCAAAGGTGACTGACTGACTGACATAGTGATCTATCAACGCACAGCCCAAACCACTGGACGGATCGGGCTAAAATTTGGCATGCAGGTAGATGTTATGACGCAGGCATCCGCTAAGAAAGGATTTTGATTAATTCTACCCTCAAGGGGATAAAATAGGGAATGAAAGTTTGTATGAAACTTTGTCAATTTTAAACCGATCGGGATAAAGCTACTATGATGTAGGCATCTAACGCGGGTGGAACCGCGGGGCACAGCTAGTTTATTGATATAAATAGATTAGAAAGTTACCTTTTAGATTGCTCATTGGAAACCTTTAGTTTAGACTAAAGGACTTTTAATAAAAAAATGTTTTGACGAAAATACATCCAATTCCGCTATTTCTCGTACCTTACACCACCGATAGTTTCAAACAGTCCTGCCATTGCACAGGTGGAAGTGCTAACTCTGCGTAGCTTACGTGATAACTTGCTGCAGGCTATTGGCGCCAAAACATCCAACAAACGAGAATTTAATGCGTAAACCATATTTAGTTCACGTACTTAATAATAAATACCTTAAACCAGAGGTTCCCAAACTTTTTTTTCTCATAGACCACTTTAAAAATTTTGCTGGTTCCTAGACCCCCTGCAGCAAATTATCAATATCTGGCTTCAGTTTTGTTAGGAATAACTGCAAATCTCCCCGTTCTATGATATTCAATCTGCTCCTTTTTTTTGTTAAAAGTTTTGTAACAATTTGTACATACTGAATATGGAATATGCAAATTTTTAAAAGTAACAGTCGCTGAGCTTCTTAAAATATTATCTGCCTACATGATAGGTGAAGTCAAGCCATTATTTTAGTTCTTCACTATCGAAAACAGATACATTTTCGTGGACAAGTTTTTTTTTTTGTCACGCCAACGTAGACCCCTTCGTGTCACCCGTGGACCCCAGGAGGTCCACCTGGACCACTTTGGGAATCAATGCCTTAGACCCTTGTTGAACCCAGGCTGTAGTACTACACTAGCATACAACAAATACATTATAATTTTCATTTTTGATTCTTTTTTTAACTTTAAATTCTTCTTTTCTTTATTTAGGTTTTTTGTGGCCATTGAATAGTTCAATAACATGCCTTGCTTTTGCCTTCATGATCTGCAATCTGGATCTCAATTAATCTGCAATCCGATGATATTTGGAAAGTATTAAATCGATACAGCATTTACAATCTATTTCCAAGATTTGTTTAAACGAACAATTTTATCTATCAAAAAATCTAACTTCTGTACGCAAACATATGTATGTATGTATAAACAAAATCAATCGATGTGAGAAAACCCAATATGTATACAAACAATTTCTATACATATTGAACTTCATATTGACTATTCTAGCACAAAAGAGCACGATCGTCGATCGTACACAGGGCGATTAAAGTAGCATCTTGAATTGTCATCGCCATGTAAAAAAAATTGATTCACCAAAGAGTTTTAATTAACCACTGAGGTTCTTCTTCGAGATTTCAAAGTTGTACCCATAATAAAAGTTTTTGTCTTACTGAGACTATAGTTTCCTTCACATCCGGTGGCGTTCATCATCTTTAGTTTCCGATAAAATTAAAGATAAGTAATCCCGCAAAAAGTAAAATAAAAATGTATCAAAACCACGTCAATTTCCATAGAAAAAAAAAAAAAAGTTGCTTATAATGATGAGGAAAATAATCCCTTTTGACTTTACAAATACAAATACAAATATTTTATTGATAACACCAATGTTACAAGTCAATATATTTCAATATATAGTTACTATACCCTAAGCGTATAACCCTGTAATCAATAATGTTTATTGGCTGTAAATGACAATAATGATACAGGCAAGTCACTTGCGTTGTATTGATGCTCATCTTTGTTCTTTTGCAAATTTACTCCGTGTATTTGTAGTATACTGTACATGTACAGTGATATCACTGTCATAATTTTGTTAGTTTAAAAGTATTTTCTACTAGCATGAACATCATATATAGTATTATTGTACTCGGTTGTACCTATACCACATACAACCACCATATATTACAGAAGAACATGTATACGAACAGTCTATTTCGTTCAAATATGCCACAATGACTGCGCCAAACAAAAAGGAGATCTGATAAAAAAGAGTGACTGGTAAAAGGGTGGAACATCTGGGTCCTATCGATTTGACTAGATCTATCTTCACAGACTGAAGAAATGTCTATTTTTATGAAGGAAAATCTAGTAAAACGGTGATAGATGACTTCATTATGTAGGCTTTATGACGATGAAATGCTCGGGAAAGGTTTTAAGCATTTTTTACACTATCGTTTTACTAAACATGACTGGCACTCTAGTATTAATGGGTATTCCATTTAAGGGTTTCTTTTTAACTAATTTTAAAAAGAAATTAAATTAATAATACGGTCCGCATTTAGATAGATAAAAATTATTTATTGCGTACTATGCAACAGAATATTAAAAAAAAAAGCAGAAAAATTAAAAGTACAATACAGACAAGAGTCTTAAGAGCCACTGCGACAAGCCACTACCTTATCTCTTTAAGAAATCTCTTGCAGACAACCTAAGTATGCATTTTTATAGTTAAAAAAGCTCAAACCTTAGTCTTTTAAAATTTACGAACTTCACAAAAGACCTGCTTCCTTCTTGTAGTGGTCAAAACGATTACAAACTGAAGTATCCTGTGGTAACGGCTCAATTCGGTTGCCACTACGGCCCCTGCCGTTATGCAGTTTCAAAACTTCTTCGATGTTTTTGTGTATTACTTATGTATGTACTTTACTTACATACTTCCTGTTAGCTTATTTGATAGAATATCTGCTTCAAGTAGAGTGTGGGTTCGATTCCCACCAGAACAAATATTTATCGTCACATGAGTGTTTGTTCTGTGTCTGGGTGTACTATATGTATGTATTTACAAAAATAGTTTACAGATTATTCTTAGCTAGATAGTTTGTCTATGTTTGTAGAGTAATATTAGTCATAAGTTTATTTTTAAGCTATCGAATAAAGTTGGTCAGACTTCGTCTTTACGCATAAATCAGGAAAAAAATGTCCTGAAAGGTAGAGGTCAGCTACTGGCTGATCTAATTAAAATAGATGTTATGAAAATGTTTATATCTCTTTCCCACTAGTTATAAGCATATGAAATATATGAGCGAGAAGCTGTGGGACCGCCTTTTGACCTTCCGCTGCTCTCCAGTATAGCCGCCATGGAAGTGGCGCCAAGCCCGAAGCGAAGGTTACGAGTGGCGGGAGCGTCGTGCAAGAATCATTCTCAGAACGAACTCCGAACCGAACGGACGACTAGACCTACCACGATCTGCTAGTCGTCCCAAGCTCCTCAAGCGAATCTTAGCAAACATCTAGTTTTATTTCACCATTTAAACTACCTACTTGCACCTCAATTGCAATCAGTTATTATCGGCATTGTTTCTGCAAACGATCTTCTACCTAAGCAGCGAGGCGACACAACGACGCGCATGGGCGGACCGACACCAGCGACTAAAAATATACACGTGAACATCATTGTCTAGACCCTTCCCGGTCCACAAAGGACGTGGCGCCTGTTTTTTATGAATTGCATAATTCTATTAGAGCGCCGTCGTCAACAATAGCTGAATAGATTTTAGTACAACTTGGTATGGCTAAAGACAGAGACTATTTAAAATTCGGAAAATTTAGACAATATACAATAGATAACACTTTAAGCGACATAATAACAGTATACAAACATAAAAAAATAAAAAAAGATAGAATAAAAAAGATTTGTTTATGTCACAAACCGGCCTTAACTGAGCATAACGCATTTAAGTGTAGGAACAGCAGAAGCGAATAGTTATTATGAATTGAAGATATGCAATAACTAGTGGAATAAATAAATGGCGAGAGTACAAAATTCCCTGACCGTAAGGTTCAATTTTGAAAATGGGTAAAATAGAAGCTGGAGAGCAAAAATAACGAATCGAAATATGGATCTCGAAAACCTAATTACGGCAAGCGGGTTGAGGGTCTGAAAGGGGAGTTGCGTGCAACTTTAATTGCAAACTTTTATTCAATTTGAAAGGGCATATCTTGGGGCACAATACGGGTGAGATGAATAAGTTCGTTAGAGGTTTGTGAGCCCACGTTGCAGATATAATTATTAACATTTCCTTAGACACGGTTTTCTTTTCTACTTTTTGTACGAGTTTTAGATAAATATATCATATCATCAGCCATTGGTCGTCCACTGATGGACTTAGGCCTCCTCCTGGGGGGGTTTTGCCAATACTCGCCACGCTTGGCAGACGGGTTGGCGAGTGCAGTTGGGTGTGGTTATTCAAAGAAGACGCTGCTGCCCATCTTTCGGATTACGTCTCTAGCCGACTCTTACGGCAACCACGGGTAGAGAGGGTGGGGTACTATTCTTACGCCGGCACCACCACGGCAGTTTAGATAGTCTAGTTCTAGTTTTAGATAAATAGAAACTCTTTATTATGTACTAATATACCAGACAAAAATACAGAAAGTAAGCCTTTCGAGCTAGTACTACAAGTGGTGACTATTAGGCTTATCGCTAAAAGTGACATTTTCTAGGGAACCGGTGGATGTGGCCTTCTATGGAGCTTGTCTGCCTAGAATAAATCAATTCACTTGCGGCTTAAAGCTTTGTCATTCAAATTGTATTAAAGGTGGAATCGAACCGTTTAGTTCAAGTTTATGTGGTGGTTTAGTTTTTTTGGAATATCAACCGCGAAGCGGTGTCGCTTTTTGGTGGTTGTCCGATAGTACAATGGAGAGGATGTAATTAGGTCTAAAGATCTGAAACACACTCTCTGGAGTATACCCGGTAGAAAAACCGACAACAAGCAACTTTTCCGAACAAGCGAGTCATTGCCGATATGTTTCTTTATATTGGAACACATTTTTATTAATATATATAAAGATATGACAAAATTATGTTTATTTCGTCACGAATGTTGCGGGAAAACTATAGCATTGTGGTAGGGTACTTTTTAGTAGGTAGTTACTCGGTTGCCTAACCAAAACCCCCAAGTTTAAAATCTACCGCGAAAAACTTGACGGTGTATTCCGGTAACCTCACTCGTGAGTTTGTTTTCATTCGCTGTTACTACCTTCGACCATACTGTCACATCATAGTAGGTAACTATAGTCATACATTAAACCTGGCAACCACAAAAAAAATATTCAATAACGATATAGAAGTACAGCGTGGTCTACGAATAAAGTACAAATTTCTTTCGGTGTTCATGTCACGTCTACGTATTAAAATAAAATAAAAACGAAGTAATTTTAATACTGACATGTTTAGTTCAAAGTATATTAGAACAAAATCTACGCCAATATCTTTTCTTCTTTTATCTTATCTTGGCGCTATTTCGAAAACTTATTACATCTACGGTTCACACGTTCGGTGCTACAACCGCTACGCTCGTAGCAAATGGCTACGATTCTACAAAGCTTAATATTGGCTCGATCAATTTTTCCCAACTTATCTTGGTTTACAGTAATAATAAAAGAGTTCAGTGGCATTGCATGGAGTACCGACTGAAAGGCGTTAAAGGGTGGTTGGAGATTGGAATGCGGGCCTGGGTACCCTCCTGTGACATTGGGTGTCATTGCCCAAACTTCTATCAAAACTGAATAAGAAAGAAAAAAGTAAGCCTTCATTCTAAAAATACAAACAGACAAATAGAAAAAATAACTTATCCTGAATAGGCCCATTTCATCTTATCTCTTACCACCACGAGAGCATTTTGTTTGCCTCATTACTTTTACAAAAAAATTAACAAGATATGCTACAGATGCCGGCTTCCTTGTTCCCTGAGAGATATAATCTAGATCTTTTTAAGGCTAGAGTGAGTAGGTATCTTCTAAGTCTGCGTGCTTCATCTTTGACCACATCATCGCTTACCATCAGGCGAGTTGGTGGTCAAAAGCGGACTTAACCGTATTTAAAAAAAAAGAAAAAAGATTTTATATACATTATAATTTTTTTAACTTGCTTTATAACATCATTCTGCTGCTTTATATTAAAAGTCATATAAATAAACTGTATTATCAGTTAACAAATATCGTTGCTTCCCTACTGAACAAATCGACTAAACATTTCTAGATATTGGACCGAATAGTAGAAACTTATCCATTGGTATAGAGCTAGGATTCATTTTATACGTCGAATATTGCTCCATTCTAGCACCTTTGTAGAGTTTGGCGGAAATACGATTGCATCACATTCTGAGCGCATTCAGTTTGATATGATGTTCTTAGTACCTATCTACCTGACCTAGAAAACCTAACCAAATGGTATTAGTTTGGTATCTTTTGTCTCATGGCAATAAATAATATGCAATAAATTTGTTTTACTTATACTATTAGGTACTATTCATGTTTGATTATGTCAGATACTTTGACTATAGTTTTGGCTACATCCGATGACCTTCTTCAAGGAGACAAAGCAAAGTACAACGCAACATGGACGTTATTCATCATCATCATCATCTTAGCTGTAGGACGTCCACTGCTGGATATAGGCCCATTGGATTCCATAAAGACCGGTTGGAAACGGCTCGCATCCAGCGCGTTCCTGCGGTCTTTATTAGGTCGTCTGTCCACCTTGTGGGTGGACGTCCTATGCTGCGCTTGCCGTTCCGTGGTCTCCACTCCAGAACTTTGCAGCTCCATCGGCCATCAGTTCTGCGTGCTATGTGCCCTCCCCGCTGCCACTTCAACTTGCTAATCCGTTGGGCTATGTCCGTAACTTTAGTTCGTCTACGGATCTCCTCATTTCTTATTTGATCTCGTAGGGAAACTCCGAACATAGCCCTCTCTGCTTTGAGCTTCCCAAGAAGGCACATAGTCAGAAATTAAACGTAAGTAATCCCAAAATAAGAAAAACAAAAATTGTCAATACCACGTCAGTTTTCATAGTAAAATTTGGCACAATGGCACACACCTCTGTCTTGTCTAATTTATATACGTATTCCCACTAATTTCTAATGGTGGAGGACAACATCGTGATGAAACCATAGCATGTTGGTGGGATACTTTGTATTACACGGCTGGCTAGCTATCAATCTCAAGTTGAAAATCTGCCGCCAAGCACGTAACGGTGTATTCCAGCATCCCTACTTGAGAGTTAGTTCTATTCTAGGCTAGATGTGTTACCATCTTCGACCACACATGTGAGCTGTGGTCAAACGCCTAGTCTGTCAACCTTAAAAAATACAGCGACAAAGTTTTGTTTATTTACGAACACGAGCTGACCACAGCTTACAACATGGTCAAAAAGTCGAGGTAGATCAACAAAAACATTTAATTGTATTCTTGTACCCGATTAAATCCAGCTAATAAATATAGTTAATTGGGATGCTGAGATTATTGGTTGTAACTCTTTTTAAATCTTCTATTTATTTTATTTTACAGGTTTTTAATAAACGTTTCTTTGTCATAGAATAAGTGACATCTGACCTTTGTCGCTGTTTTTATAGGTCTAAATAATTTGATCTATGAATAGAAGGCTGTCTACATTTTTCATTAGAATAAGCTTGCCCATGTCACTAGAAAAGGTATGTAGGTAGGTACTAATGTTTTCATGTTATATTTTTCTGTCTAACATTATTATTTCTATCATTCGTACAACTTGAGATAAGAGATGGTCTCTTATTTCCTCTCTTTCACAAGTCGAGTATTATTTCAAGCACATCCAGAAATCTTCCATCCCTATCCCTTTCACCAACGACACTGATAAACACAGATAATTGTAGATGGACAACTAAAAAAATCGCAATAGTTGTTTTAGGGCTGGTAGTGCAGTGGTTAGCGCGATCGGTTCATACGCCGAAAGGCGTGGATTCAAATCCCGACAATAAACTTGAGCTGTTAGTGAAGGAAAACATCGTGAGGAAACCAAAACACGGCACTAGGATACTTCTGAAAATCAATTGTCAGCTACCACCCCTAACCTGAAAAGCAAAGCACCTAAGTGTTCCGGCAGCCTCACTTTAGAGCTAGTTCCATTCCAGGCAAGGTGCGTTTACTAATTTCGACTACACCGTCACCTAATCAAAAGAGCTGTGGTTAAACACCTGCCTATCAATCATAAAAGAAAGTCACAACGTTAGTCAATAGTGTATTTAAATTAATCATAATCATTATTTAGTATAAACTAGCGAACTGCCCCGGCTTCGAACGGATAGTAAGAATGGGTATAGTAAGATATCCATAAAAGGTAGATATATGCCATTGCGGACTTTTTTAAAGATCTATAAAAGAGGAATATACCACCATGATATACACTCAGATGGCTAGACATTTTCCGACACTTCCAATAATTATCATCATATTTCAACCAATTTACACAAAACGTTGACAAATTATATAAATAAACCATCTTCATGAACCACTCTGTTGGTGAAACTCGCATGATAATCTATTCAGTAGTTTTTAAGTTTATCGCGAAAAGACAGACAGACAGACAGACGCAGCGGACTACTTTGTTTTATAATATGTAGTAAAGTGATAATGAAGAGACTAAGACTATTGTTGGTAAACGGTATAGAAAAGTGACACTACACTTTCATATAACAAGCTACAGTGCCTACTTTTTTGAAACCGTTTTGTTAAAAATGACAACATGCTAGAGAGACAACGAGACAACGAGAGACAAATTTCATTTGTTATCTACAAATAAGGACAATTAATAGTTCACCCTGGGAAATAGCAACTTCTACTTTGGGTCCTTACATAATGAGTATTTTTATGGTACGAAGTAATGAGACGATCAATATGTTTTTTTTATTGTAATCGATAGCGTATGACTCTTTACTTAAAGCGGTACCCAAAACTTCAAGTAACAATACAAAGCTTAGAGCGTCACCGTATCATCCTTCATTACTTCGAGACATTTAATACTAACAATAAATCTTATTAGCTCCACAGCTACAGTATCTTTTAAATCGGAACACAGTAATGCTATAAACTATGGCTTGATGTCAGAATATCTTATACTGCAGTCATTAACAATAGTACCAAGACGATCTAAGCTTAACAAGAAAATCTGCCTCCTTGTTTAAAATAGTTTTATTGATCTTTAAGTGTTTAGCCATAATGATCAAAGTAAGTAATGAATACATTAGCAAAAATTTATCCACGTTCGAAGTTTTACATATATTTAATTCTCTAATCTGTGCTTTCACGGCGTCATATCGTCCTCTTCAAATATGAATACCCAAGACACTACAACGAATTTTAATGAAGGCGCATTTTGCTAAGTAACGTACCAAAGTTTGTTTAGGATCGGGCTTTTTCGCTGAATATAAGGATAATACTGGAAATAGTTTAGCTGATTGGATTTTCGAGGATTGGCCCTCCAAACGAAGGTATAAATACACCATTGGTAGTTAGAGTTCAGGTGGGGACATTGGGGTTTTGTTACAGGGTCCGTCGTACATGGCGTGTTGTGAGTTAGTGTCTAGAATGTATTTTCTAGATCAGACTACTTCTGGCACGACAGTTGATCGTGGAGGGTACGCGACAAAATTGATGTAACGGCGGCTACTTAGCTGATTCCATGAAGACTTATTTTTGCTGCATGATACATTTTGCTAGGGTTCCGGTCAAAAGGAGTGCTTACTTAGCTACATCACTAGTTACAAATATTGTGTAGAAAGAGCTTGTTTGAACTTGAGATTTAGGGTTGCCAATGTTATACTTTACCATTCTATAGGATTAGGTCGGGTTAGGGTCAGAATAGCGTTTTATTTTATGTAGCCCATTTTCTTCGGGCCTGAAAACGTTTGGATTGTGGGTTTCCATTGAAACTGAAGGTCTTAGATTTTAGTGTTGGGCTTTCTTACGCCCCGATCGCAGTATTATTACTCCTATGCATGTGTCGCTTAGATTTCACGAAGTATTCTAAAAATATTCTGAAAACCGAATTTATTGTTAAACTAGATACCCCTCGCAGTTTTAACCGTTTCCCGGGATATAAAGTGGCTTATGTGTTTATCTAAAGTTTAGACTATGTGCATGCATTTAAAATGCCATCAAAATCCCTCCAGCTGTTTCAGCGCCAAGTATAAAACATATGATAGCATTTGCTATGTACATATATATAGCATTAGCGTACGAACCAAAACTGAATTATATTTATACCATTCAAATCATGACAAACATTCCCATCCGAGGAAAGTGTTAAAAAGAAAATAATGTTACCAACTTTTCCGGAATGCTCAGAACTCGGCATTTCGCGACATAAGGACTTTTTAACTTATATCCGAAGTTGAAGAACTTTACCAACTTGTATACGGAAACGTCACTTTTTGTGGGATTTATCATTTGTTTGCGAGGGTGTGCTGTCGCTCGAATCATGTCGGAAGTTAAAGGGTTGAGAGGATAGCGAGGGTCGTTGCTCTGGGTCACAGTTGAAATATAAATAAAATAATAATAGATAAGATAAGATACATTATATTCACAGTATAAAAAGAAAAGAATACAATGAACGTAGTACATCGAGAGGTGATATTTGACATTACAATTTAAAGTATAAAATGGTAATTATTGGACCCCAAACTAAGCACAAGGCCTGTGTCTTGGGGACTGAGTGCGTCCGAGAGAGGACTGAAAACATTTATTTACATTAAATATACTAAATAATATATATACTATTTAACAGTAGTAGAAAAGGGAAATAAATATTTAAGGAAAATAAAGTAGAAATCTTTACAATATTTTACAAATTACAAATTTTATTCTAAAAAAATTTAGTTCTCGCCTTGAAAAGAAAAAGGCTCTTACATATTTTTAAATTACGATGAAACACGCAACGTCCCTTTAAATAGTTATTTAGCTAAGATAAATACAAGTCAGTTCTCAAATGTCTTCATCAGCTGCCGAAAAATTCGGTAATATTTATACAGTTCAAAATTCAAACAGCTTCATTCTCTATAGGCCTGCAATCACGTAAACATCTCCTAATAACCGCCTCCAATCAACAACCACGCCACATATTAACGTCTATTTATTTTACGATATAACTTTATGATATTAATTGTAGATTTTGTTGGGTCGTGCGGCGACTGTTAAATGAGGACCGAGTAACCCAAATTCGATACACGTTTACTCCTGATTAGAGCATGGTGCGCATTTATAATATATGTACTTATATATAGACTAACGTTTGTATTAACTCATATAGACCCTTCTTACCCTTGTAATTGAATAACTAAAACTTCAAAATATTCAAATACTGATACACACTGCTAAAATGTACAAATAAAAAAATAAAAAGATGTGTGATGCCAAAAATAAAGAAAATAGATATTATAGCTTTTCTATAGTTGAACTTATTTAAGGGTAAGTAAATAAAATAAGCTTTTTATAATCATGTCTATGCAGTAAGAATTTACCACAATATGTTTTGCTTTGAAAAAAATATCACAAAACGTCCATCAAGAACGTTTTTGTAAACGAATTTTCGCACGTGACACTTTTATATTTTTGTACTGCGTTAAAAAAATTCTTAATTGGCGAAACAATATTAGAGTCAGGGTAGTAATAGAAAACTATCGTACGGTCTTTGGAGAGCTAGTCGTTTAGATGATAGTACGAAAAGAAGCGTAAAGTTTAGGTATCTAACCTGAACTGCAACGCAATTGGCTGAAAAATCTTATCCCAAGGCTAGTAAAACAGTCTTTAAAGACAAAAAGTACTGGTATTAAAAATATATGTATACAAAGTAATTTTAATCAACTTCACGAAGAACTTCACGAGTTTTAGATAATGTTAATTATTTATCCTCCAAATACTTGGTACCTTGTTTAAAATATGTGAAAAGATACAGTGAAGCAAAAATATATATCAAGATTTCAGACATACCTATAGCTTTTATAATAAAAATTGACTTTACTATTATGTTCATTTCCTGAAAGAAGAAAATGGCTAAGGATGTGCATATATAATACCGCAGAATAAATAATACTGCTATATAATACCGCTATATAGTTGATCGTTAAAATTTACCGCTTACCGCTTAACCGATCTCCACACCGGCTATTTCAGCATTGATGCCAGCCTTCACTGTAAAGTTTCTAGTAATAAAGGTACTCGAGATGAGAGGGTCATCTTGGAATTATGCCGGTCCCTTGTTAATACTCTACGATCCGGTATGAAGTACCGCTCCGTAGGGTAATAAAACTCAAGAATCCGAACTAAATTTCTAATACTTTTCTACAATACGTCCCTACACGACAAGCCTATATTTTTTGGTATGGTTGACAGGATAATAATTTTGAACATGTTCTTTACTTACGATACATAATCCTACTTACAATACTTTTAAATGTTTTTACAGGGTTCCACAGATAAACCGACGTAAATCTTCTACCAAGAGATTTGGCGGGAAATTAAAAAAATATACTACCACATTGTATTTTTTTTTTAGAAACTTCTTGGTATTCCTAATGAAGTCCTAAAGGACGCAGGAAAGTTCCGTCGACGCTTCTGGTAAAACTGCTACAACTTTACTAAGGAGTACCTAGACTTGACCCTAACTTAATTCTAGTGACTTTGATTGAATTATTTAACTTGATTTTGTACTTGAAAATATTGTAATACTTGACACCGGCATAATACATAAAGTAATATACTAATACATAAGTAAAATAGTATGTATGTAGTAATAATAAATCCAGCTTAAACAACATATTTGAAAACATATTCTGTAATCTAGTTGAGATTAAGAATTGTAATTAATTTTAAGCTATGAGTGGAAAACGAATGTAGCCGATTTACAAAATTATTACGTCAAAATACATTTTTGTACCTAACAATAAACAAAAGGCTTGTTTCTTTGTAATATTTATAATGGCCATGGTTGCGTGTCTAACGTAGCGTACTCTAGCGTGTACGATAGACGAACTTTATCGTATAAAATGAACTGGGGGAGCCACAGTGTCATTTTCAAAAAAGAACCGACAACTTTTCTAAAAATATGTTTAGTTCTACCGTTTGACCGCTTGCACAAAAAAATTTGATAGCTCTGTTTTAGCGTGATCTGAAAGTTGCCGTGGGACCACTTGTCTGCGATTTTTTTGCCCACAGGGACAATATTGGTAGACGTTTTGTGAATAATTCCGAGTAATTCAAGCGTTGAACTCTTTTTTCATCTCTTGCAACCTTGAATTTCGTGTTAGTCTGATGTGACAACCGTTGGATTAAATATATTTTAATACCATTTAACAATCTCTCACAGTATGACTTGTTAGCAAATTGATTTAGTGCACGAATAGGCAACTATTACAAGCGTCGGAACTTATAAATGTATAATCGTACACGAGTTTATCGATAATAGTGGTATGGGGAATTAGTTGACTAATAGAATACTGGTGTTTTAATGTTTTTTTTTTTTTTGTTGTAAATACTCTTTATTTAATCAACAAAGAAATAGTTTCCTCTGATTTGGTGTGCAATACAAGCGGACAGTTGTTACAAATTTGACTTTAGTCTTTCATAAAAACATTTTCATAGATTCTTTTTTTTTTGTTGATGTAATAATTGCCTAAAATGTATCGTTCATTTAGTGCATGAATATAGTGACTAAGATTTAGGTAGATAAGGCATTTTTTTAATTTTTATAACTAGAATATGATTACGATTAATCTAAATAATATGAATACTTAACTGATTTGTAACTTAATTTGCAAAGTTTTTTTTTTAAATGTTTGACAGGCTAGATATTTCTCACAACTCACATGATACTAGTGACGGTATGGTCGAAGATGTTAGACACACCTAGGTTGGGGTGGAACTGGCTGTCAAGTGAGGCTGCCAGAACACACCGTAAGGTACTTGGTAATATGTTATACTATGTAACATTATCATAAACAACGCTCTAATACAAACTATAAATAAATTAGTTTATGTATACTAAAATCTAAAAGACCGATATCGACGGGAATAGTGTACTAAACGCTGACCTCGTTGCCACGTTGTATTTACTTTACTAGTATTACTAGAATAAAGTTCAAGCACAACACTAAACTTACAAGTTGTTACAAAGTTATGATGCATTCTCATTTTGAGATCTTAGTAAAACACGGTTCGTTTGTACCGGAGACCTTTCTCGAGGCGTAGGTGTAATATTAATTTCAATCGTCTATTCCTTCACGTTTTATCAACATTGACAATTCTCGAAAGAAGAAAGTAATAAAGGACTTGATAGGTGTCCACGCCGCAGTGAGTGCACAGAACGACGTGGGCCTCTTGAGACTATGCTATAGTAGGTAAATGTCACCTTAATTCAAATTCTTCTCACACCTCCTAATAAAATCTGTATGTTGTATTATGTCAGACAAGATAGCCGTCAATAACAAGCGGTCTAAATAGACCTAACTATAAATAGTCCCCTCAAGACGAGCAGGGCAGCTAAAACAGATTCCTAGGAACCCGGCGATGTCGGACAAGCTACTCATGTCATGGGCCCGACAGTATTAAACTGCCAAGCGAAGTAATTGCCGCTCCGAGCCTGGCTTGTTGACGAGACGTTCTACAATTATAAAGATTTCCTTGACCATTAAGCTTAAGAATGTACAATTGTACAAAGTATTTTATTCATTATATTTTCATTTTCAAATCTATAATTATATATTATTGTCACTTGACATATGTGATTATTAATCTAATGTAATTTCATTTATTTTATTTTATTTTACATGGAAAACGAACAGCTGCTAATTGGTAAAATAAATAAGTGATAACACAAA
The DNA here is from genome assembly GCA_950106695.1 of Biston stratarius. Classification (NCBI taxonomy): domain Eukaryota; kingdom Metazoa; phylum Arthropoda; class Insecta; order Lepidoptera; family Geometridae; genus Biston; species Biston stratarius. Next base: position 12,387,809 of record OX467116.1, read on the forward strand.
AGCCAAAAAAGTTTTCACATATGCTAACTAGATTAGGTTTAAGTGCCCCGAGCCCGCACAGACAGATGTAAGAATACCATAATATTATACACACGTAAGTATAAATTCAAAATTTAAACAAAATATTAAATTAAAAACTGATAAATAAATAATAGATTGACAATATAAGCCATAGAAGTTTTATAAAATTTTCATTGCTAATAATCTTTTCTTTCTTTTACATTTTTTTGCTATAGAAGTCTTTGTGGTATCATATTTAATTTAAATCATATTTATATTTGACATGTAAATACCACTTACAAAATAAACAAATTAATAAATAAATTAATATAAAATACTTTTATAACCTGTTTTTTTTCGTCTTGCAAATTTTGTATATCTGTATAATGGGTAGGTACGGATCCCTCGCACGAGTTCGTCTCGCACTTGACCGGTTTTTTTTTTGTAATTTGCTCTATCTCATGTCATATTATATAACATCAGCCTAGGTATAGTATTTAGTCAAACACAAATCATTCTACGAGTAGGTATTTAGAATGAACAGCGTAGTCTGAATCAGCCTCGAAACTTCAGACATCAGTGGGTCCGTTTGCAAACATTGTTTGCATCGCTTTAATGCAGAGCAGGTGCGAGCGAACAAAGCCTTGGCAAACTTTATTTTCTACTCCGACTACGAAGAACGGACTCTTTCTTTTGTTAGGGACTTTGTTGTTATAATATTGATCTCAAACAAATTGATTTTGCGTTGTTTTCCTAATGTGTTTTACATCCTTCACTGGGCTGATTAAAGAAACTGATATCTCTTTGATAAGACTAGATAGCTATCTAGATATAGTATCTAGAGGTATATACATAAACTCATCAAAGATTCACATCACATCATCAGCCATAGATCGTCCACTGCTGGACATAGGCCTCCTCCTGGGGGGGTTTTGCCAATACTCGCCACGCTTGGCAGGCGAGTTGGCGAGCGCAGTTAGGTGTAAATGTTCAAGGAAGACGCCACAGCCCATCTTCCTTAGCCGACTCTTACGGCAACCACGGGCAGAGAGGGTGGGGTACAATTCTTAGGCTGGCACCACCACGGCACAGTTTATTATAGTTTCATTGCAATCCATCAAACAATTGCAGCATTTTTTTCATTCGAAAGCCAAGATTCCAGTTAAAAGGCTAAAAATACCGACACTATCCGGATAAATCCGAAAATCTGAACGGTTGGCAGCCCTAACCATATGACGTCACTTCGCCCTTTTCAACCAGAACCATTACAGCCTTTAATTAATTTATTTTCCGTGTTTCGTTTCTGTGCGCTGTACTTTGATATGATAGTGACATTAACTGGGCTGGACTCCGGCACGCCCGTAATCAGGACAGCTTGCTATTATACGTTAATTACTTTATATCATGACATTATGGCATGATATTACGTGGATTTGCCATTTTACATGAGCAGGAAGTTGTCTAATTACTAGTTGGATTTCGCGGTTTTGTCGGCGATTTTAGATTTTTTGTTTATTTTTTCAATTACTATTAGGCTTGTGATTGACAATACTTAAAGATCTTGTTTTCATATAGATGAATGGAGGCAGTTTTTTTATTTTTATGGCTAGTTGTTTGACCACAACTCACCTGATGTTAAGCGACGGTGTGGTCGAAGATGGTAAAGCACACCTAGCCTGGAATGGAACTGGCTCTCAAGTGAGGATGCCGGAACACACCGTTAGATGCTTGGCGGCAGATTTTCAACTTGAGGGTGGTAGCTAGCCAGCCGAGTACTAGAAAGTACCCTACCACCACGCTATGGTTTCCTCACGATGTTTTCCTTCACCGGCAGCTCAAGCTCATTGTTGGGGTTTGACCCACGCCCTTCGGCATGCGAACCTACCGTGCTAACCACTAAACCATCATCGCTACAAAATCGTATCGTTTCTTTTCTCTAGGTAACTTAAAAAAAATCCTATTTACACTATTTATAAAAACAAAAATTACCTAATCTAAAAGTTTGTCAGATGAGGGAAATGTGGCCAGAATGCCGGCAGCATTGCCACCCTGAATGGTAGTAAAGCTTTTGACCAAAGTAGATGACAGCATTCTGGTCACTTGAAGCCTAAGGCCAGGTCCCTATATACATAGATCCTGACCCTTGTGTTTGACTGTCATGTCGAGTGATGTTAAGCGAAGACGCGGTCTACGATAGAGCACGCTAGCCTACAAAAATCCGATTCCAGGCCCACCCAAATTGTATCTATCAGGAAACATCAACTTGGGCAGCAAATTCCATTGCTTAGTGGTTCGCACGATGAAGACACAATCGAGCCGTTTAGTTCGAATTTTTAGAATATATGCCATGAAGCGTCTCTTTTATGTATGAATGTCTCTTTTTAGAGCTCTTGGATGTCCAATAGTAGAATGGGCAAGGTGGAATTACTTTACTGGTTTTACTTGCAAAAAGAAATTCAATGTCTGTTCTTGCGATATCAGCAGTCATAACTCATTTTAGAACAGACTCTTCTTTCATTTTTCTTCTTTGCGTTCGCTTTTGAGCACATTACAGCCATTCCCAATATTTTAGTCTGAATCAACCGTAAAGTTAATAAAAAAAAACAGACAGATAAAGCTATTTTCGCTTCCGCCTGCCCTTTTCATCTTATTGGAGGATTTGATATTTGTAGGCATGTTGGCTTTTTCGATCAAAGATACGATTGTATGTACGTAGGCTACATTTGCAAGTATGTATGTTATGTTTGACGACACCTGCGAACTATTGATCCAATGCTTATGAAAATCTGTTCCCAAGTAGTTCGTGCATAACCAACAAATATAAACTATATTGATTAGCCTTAGTTCCTATTAACAACCTCTTATCACATGTATCTACCAGTTACTAAAATTTAAGCAAGAAGTAGGATTTTTTGTGCTAGATCTCCTTAGTAAGTCATCTAGGTAGGTATCACCGCAATGCCAGATAGTCTGCCGTCAAGCATTAATGTGTAAACATTACTGTGTTCCGGTTTGAAGGGCAGCTAGTGGATTTACAGGGGTGTTGAGACTATCGTAATGAGCGCCAAAGCAGCGATGCCCTGGACTTCGTTTTGTTACTCAAAGTTCTGTATATCGCTGCAATGGTCATGGATAGACGTTATCTCTTACCATCAGGAAAGCGTCTCATTCGCCAAATTAGTTTTACATATTTTTTTAAAGGAACCGATTATATAGTTTTAACCTTACTGAATTGATGGACACGCATTTTTTTAGGATAAGTTGAAATGTTATTTCAATTTGAATTGACAAAACAACTAATTTAACATACAATCGTTGTATTGTTGGATGGATCACAAAATATAAGCGACCTCGTCTGTGTGACACTGGAGGCCTAAAATAATAATAAGCAATTCAAATTCAAATTATTGTATATTGTTTATGTCAATAAAACGATACACATTTTCAATTATGTCATAAAATCAATTTATCAACATTTTTCCAAAAAAAAATACAAAAGGAGAGAAAAATAATAAGAATAAGTATACATTATTTATACAATGTCAAACATTTATCCCATGTCAATAATGATAATAAATGTTACAATTCAGTAAAAAACTTCCCATTGATCGGTCAAGTTTTCACAATATGTCAAAAAATATGCTATTCTATTCTATTCTATTCTTGATAAATGGCCTTTGCGAAGATACTTCACAATTCTGCCAATGTCACGTATAATGATAGACTGTCACACAAAGAGATTGGGTTAAAAGTCGAATTTTATGTACGGTTCAGAGTTTTGTGCTTTTCCTTTTCTGCAACAAAAAAAATAAAAAAAATATGCTAAGATTTTTCCAGTTGTCAAATAAAATGTCAAAATCAGTGTTGACGGCAAGAAACGCCTTGAAGTAGCAGCGGGCGCGAACCAAAGGGATAACAGTCAATAAAATTAGTAACTCGTCATTTTGTCGCTGTAATTTTATAACAAGTGGAGACTGTTGAGAAGAGAGTGTAGAAGTTATTGTATCGATGATAGCTCAGTGGTTAGCGCGGTCGGTTTGCATGCCGAAGGGCGTGGGTTCAAACCCCAACAATAAGCTTGAGCTGCCGGTGAAGGAAAACATCGTGAGGAAACCATAGCGTGGTGGTAGGGTACTTCCTAGTACTCGGCTGGCTAGCTACCACCCTCAAGTTGAAAATCTGCCGCCAAGCAACTAACGGTGTGTTCCGGCAGCCTCACTTGAGAGCCAGTTCCATTCCAGGGTCGGTGTACTTTACCATCTTCGACCACACCGTCACTTAACATCAGGTGAGTTGTGGTCAAACAACTAGCATGTAAGCAATAAAAAAAAAAGACAACGCTTTATCATTAGCTGCTTTATTTCCCAAAGATACCGAACAGTGGCGTCGAAACTATCCTAAGCAAACTCCTGTTTATCTTGCTATTCTGCTATTCGCACTCATTAGTGCTGATTCGCTTCTCGCCGTAAATCTACCTCGCGAGGCAATAATTGGATTCAGAGGTAATTAGTGTCCGTAATAACTTTTAACAGGATTAGTTGTTTGGCCATAACTTATCCGCATAGCGCTATGTTTTTCAAAATGGAAAGTAAAAATGTTCCATCTAGTATGTAGGTAGGTACCTATTGCATATGAAGCATTGCTATATTGTGTACCTACAACGTCCTATTTTGTTGTAGATCACGGCGACTTCTCTGTCACTTTAGATATGTAGATTAGACCCTTTATTTTTAACCCCTGACACAAACAGACTTTTACTTGGTGATAGGTAACTGCAGTACCAGAGATTGTGCCGCCACACAGTAGTGCGTAAACATTAGTGTTCCGGTTTGGAAGGTACTGCAACTAGTTATTATTATCCTATTTTCTAATTTCGCCTCATTCTATTTTTATCCTATTTTGTTTTTTTGTTTTTTGAGTGTTTGTGTGTCAAATTAGTAGGTAGTGTTATATTCACAAATTTCCGTATTGCAATCGGGAGTATAGGACAGTGTAATGTAATGATACTTTGCGTGACTTTGTCTGCGACCTGCACTTATATAACTTGATTTTTTACACAGGCTAGGTGCTTGACCACATCTCACCCGATGTTAAGTGACGGTGTGGTCGAAGATGGTAAAGCACACCTAGCCTGGAATGGAACTGGTTCTCAAGTGAGGCTGCAGGAACACACCGTTAGATGCTTGGCGGCAGATTTTCAACTTGAGGGTGGTAGCTAGCCAGCCGAGTACTAGAAAGTACCCTACCACTACGCTATGGTTTCCTCACGATGTTTTTCTTCATCGGCAGCTCAAGCTCATTGTTGGGGTTTGAACCCACGCCCTTCGGCATGTGAACCGACCGCGCTAACAACTGAGCTATCATCGCTACAAAAAAAAACATGAAAATATCGAAACACGACACTGGCAAATAGTGCAACGCCACAAAGAAACATTCCTCTCTCCACTTCCCCGATCCTATTGTAGGTAAGTACAATCAATGCGTCATGTTGCTAGTGGCCTAATGAGCGATATAGAATTAAAACGAATTAACCCTCGTTGAGGACGACTGTCACGATGTCCGGCTAATGAAATAACTTTTGAGACGAGTATTCTATTAGGCCGTTTAATCACCAAGCACAAAGCGCAGCTTCCGTGCGGGGAAGTAGCTTTAAATGTTACGAAAAATATATTTTATTTGAGCTAAACTATATTTTACTTGGTGGTAGATTTCCTTAGCAGGAGGACGTCTAGGTAGGTACCACCGCAGTACCAGATATTCTGCCGCAAAGCAGTAGTGTGTAAACATTGCTGTGTTCCGGTTTGAAGGGCACTGCAGCTAGCGAAATTACAGGGCTATTGAGACTAACCATCTAGTCTCAAAGTAATGAGCGCCAAAGCAGCGATGCCCTGGACTTTGTTTTACTGCTCAAAGTTCTGTGTATCGTTGCAATGGTCATGGACAGGCGTTATCTCTTAACATTAGAAGAGCGTCTCGTTCGTCTCATTACTGTTACATAAATAAATAAAATAAAATACAAAAGTATACTAGCAGCTGCCGATTCAACCCGCGTTGTGACGAAAACTTATAGCGATTGTGAAAAACAGCCTGTCACATACTGACACTTCTTATATGTATACGGAAAAATCATGTAGACCTATAGCCCCATTAGAGCGTGAAAGAAGAAAAACAAACACACACTTCCGCGTATATTTTATTCATAAGTTAGGTAAGTATTTCACAAGAAAAAATTTGCTGTTCCAGATACTTATTTCCGAGAATACGAGTATAGTTACGTATATCAACATTTTCTATGGAGCTAATTTGTAATCAATATGTATTAGCATATCTTATTATCCTGCCATTCAATAACAAAATTACATAGTCTACTATCACACAATTCATGTGTTAATACAAGGTTAAAATTTATCATTGGTTATCCAAATTAGATTATAATTATAGACACAGAAGAATTATTGACAAAGCGAGAACACAAACCGAACTGGAGTCTATATTTCCTATCAAGTACAATTTGGTATGTACAAGAATTAAAAATAACATTTAGTAAATCGTATTCTTAACGTACTCTTTTATTAATAAAATTTACTTAATTTTATTCCTTTGATTAGCATATCTTTTTTGATAATAGACAGATACCAAATTTTATTATTTACTTTTAAAACCAACCGTCCACCCACGAGGTGGACAGACGACCTCATAAAGACCGCAGGAACGCGCTAGATGCGAGCCGCTTCCAACCAGTCTTTATGGAAGTCAATGGGGGAGGCCTATGTCCAGCAGTGGACGTCCTACGGCTGAGATGATGATGATGATGACTTTTAAAACCTTGTATTTATATCTATTATCATATACCTAAATAAAGCTTTTGACTTTGACTTTCACGTAACAAAACGAAGGTACTTTCTATCTATCTCTAAATTATCATTTTCTGTGGCTAACAGCCTTGTAGACAATAAGCACAGAACAAAAATATTAGGACGCACGTGGTAACGTGTCGGGAGGAAAGTACAAGTATATGTACTATATTAGATACAGGCAAGCTTGCGTGATGCACGACACGATCGTTTTCAGTCCAGCCCAACTCGTATCACAAAAGACGGAAAATGATTGTGTAAAATAAAAGCAAAAGATAAAAAATCCACAATCTCTAAAATATTCTTATATTAATCTTAAAATATAAATTCGGCAGTATGAGAAAACAAAATAATGTTTTATGCCCATTGTCCATGTATCATCTTATTATATATTTATCTATAAAAAATCTATTGACATTCGTTTTTAATTTACGTCGAGCAAAATAAAATTCTTTCGTAGGTAATTACAGACGCAACTTGCCGATATACTCCTTTTGGCTTAGTACTGCTGTTCCGCAGAACCCAGTATGCGGATTTCCGTCCGATCCGATTCTAGCGCCATCTGTGCTTGCCAAAGTCCGGTGACACTGTTAAGGCCATCTGAGGGCAACAGCAATAGTCAATAAAAAAAACGATCCGATTCCAGCCCTGTGCCTTTTTTTATAAACTATCAAATTTCTGGGCTCGGACCTCTTTTCATTTAGAGAAGGATAAGGTCATTTCCATCCCAGGGATCACGCACAAGATGGACAGACAATCTAATAAAGATCGCAGGAACATGAATGCGACCCGCTTCCAATCGGTCTTTATGGAAGTAAATGGGGAGGTATATGTCCAGCAGTGAACGTCCTACGGCTGAGATGATGATAATGATGATGAAGGTCATAATCTACCGCAATGACCAAAAGTGGGAGACTACAAACAATACATGATCGATGACATTACCTACGTCAGAAGACGCATTCCTCCCGGTATTTTTCTTCGCCGTTTAAAGCTAGTGGTAAGAAACAAAACGCACTTATCAAATAAAAGACTGAGGTACGTGCCGTGGTATTTGTGCTCAGGGCCTCCACTTTGATTGAAAGTCAGACGGCCAGACAGTCTCTCATCTACGCTGCCGTAACTTTTATGGGTTTTAGACATAATTATAGAAATCTGAAACAATCCACAAGTAGGTACCTACTGAGCGAGCTACTCGTCGATCGGCAACAAGCCCAGTATGTTGGTGGCATTACTGCCGACAACTTTTTTTATTTTTAGAAATACCTATCTACGCTAAGTTCGTAGATAGGCCTACATTTCCATACATGTCATTCTATATTATTATGTATTATTTACTAGTTAATTATGCTGCAAGAGCGACGAACGCTTACCTTCCAGCAACTCGCTTGTCGTCTCGTCAACAGCCGTTAAATAGGAAAAATTTCTAAAGTGCAACAGATGGTCGAAAGAGGTCGACAGTCGTATTAATTGTTAAACACGCCATCTAGTAACATAGTCACACATTGATGGCGATTTTTTCTCTACTTTATCGGCAAATGGATACGAAGTCCTTAATACCTAATCTTCTAATATGTACTTAGGTATATGTAATTTATGTTTAACATTTTTATTATTTACAATAAAAGTCCAGTCTTGGTCAAGACAAATCTGTGTCGGTCGAGTCCAGTCATGCCTTAGTTAATGTATTGGAGATCTATGCTTATAGCCAAAGCTATAAGCATAGATGGAGTTTTGGAATCAACACAAAAAATCATGTTACACCACATTATATCACTTTCCCACACTCACGCTTGTAATTTGGCACTTTATGAATAAAAAAAACCACTATTTTCATACATAAACACTCAGGTTTACACACAATACAGGTTTTGGAATATAATACAATACGATACGGCTCATTCCGAGTTCCCGCTAAACTCTATTGATGCCAGGACACCACAGTGCTGCCAGTGTGAAAATCAAAAAAAATAACAAAAGATCATAAACACAAACATTATACATTTTTGCACATAAATTACACCTTACGATTAAACAACAACTTCGAAACAAAATAAATATGAACAATTTTATTCACAGTAGATATGTAAACGGAACAGAAATGTACCACATAACCCACATGCATAAAAATTACATTATCCTAATGAGATGTAATGTATTTTAATAAATCATGTATTTTGTCAAAACGGGAGTATTAAATAAATGTCATTAAAATAAGCAGTCAATAAATGATCCTATAATACATTTTATAATAAACTGCAGTGGTGCAGCAATGATCACAGCAACGTTTTGTATAGTCCGAATACAATCAGTCAGGCCTAAATTGGTATGATTAAATAAATGGCAATTTCCATGTCATTTCCTTTTATAACTCTGTTTCCTATTTAAAGCAGTCACAAAGTAGTGGTCACTGCAGAAAGATGTACCTATTAATTTTATTAGTCACTGCTGAACATTGTGATCATGATTAGTCATTCGATTACTTACTATAATTCGTTTTATACGTTTTAATTTTGTATTATGGCAATAATGACACAGTGAGCCATCGCCCTGCTAACGGTGTCATGGCGGTTTGACTTGTAGAGGTTTTTGCGATAACATAAAAGTTAATGTGCATTTTAGCAATATAATCCTTGATATTCTTGGATTTAACTTCATAGTATACAATTAATAATGCGTGAATACAAAATAGTTGTGCTAGGAAGCGGAGGCGTGGGAAAGTCCGCTCTGACAGTGCAATTCGTACAAGGCATCTTTGTCGAGAAATACGACCCCACCATTGAGGACAGCTATCGGAAACAGGTGGAAGTGGACGGGCAACAATGCATGCTCGAAATCCTGGATACGGCTGGTACAGAGCAATTTACGGCGATGCGAGATCTGTACATGAAGAACGGACAAGGTTTTGTGCTAGTATATTCAATCACCGCACAGTCGACGTTCAACGACCTGCAAGACTTACGAGAGCAAATCCTGCGAGTGAAGGACAAGGATGACGTGCCGATGGTACTGGTCGGTAACAAGATGGACCTGGAGGCGGAGCGGGTCGTCGGCAAGGAGCAGGGCTCTAATCTGGCGCGCCACTTCAACTGCGCTTTCATGGAGACCTCCGCGAAGGCGAAAATACACGTGAACGATGTGTTTTATGACCTAGTGCGACAGATTAACAAGAAGTCTGGCCCCGGGAAAGAAGAAACTAGAGGAACCAAAAGGAAATGTGTTATTCTGTAAGGACTGACGGAGCCTCACGTAGGTATACAAATATTTAATAATTTGAAAGACTTCTCGTTCCCGGATTTGGCTCTCGACTATTCCCAAAGTTAATTAGGTCGGGTGTAGAGCATTGTTGCTTGATTGAAATACCTGTAGCATTTGAGAGAGTGCATTTGTTGCTCGGCTTGGGGCTCCCCGGCAAGACTGGCCCTGCAGCCTGTGCAAATTTCTATTTTGCTAACTTTTTGGTCTATATTTTTATAGTATGAAGTTCAAAGATAGATTCAGCGTTCTGTGTATGTTCACTTTATATATCAAGGTTTGTTCATGTCATTTCACTTTTATTAGGTATTCCAATTAACATTGAATGAAGTTAAATCTAGGCATGGATTTAAGAACAGCATTTTACTTGTTTGGTGAAGGCATTGCTTTCCCTTGCAACATGTAAATGCTGTTAGGTATTAAAAGTTATTGTTATTGAATCCACTGTCTTATCATGTGTATACAAGTGTTAGCTTACTAGAGGTCATGTGGAGTATGTCCTGGCATTCCTGAAAGATTACCTGGATATTAATTTACTTATAGGTGTTTCCATTCCATACTAACCAGCGTCTGTAAACTTAGTTTGTATAGCATGCACCCCCCATGACCTCAAACAACCATTTAATTTTACTTTTCAATCACAAATGTGAAGAATCTAGTAGTATATTTATATTTTTGTGTTAGGTACAGACAGTACTCTGTCAATTAAACAGGAAAATGCTTGGAATTACCATGAAAATTATCTTCCAAGGCCATTGCAGACAAATAAGTGACAATGAAATAAGTCACAATACCTTAGTATATTTAAAAAAGCAAGAGTTCTATTTTTGCCAATGTGTGCCTCTGTACAAATGTTGCCACTGTCTGCACCTAACATACATCCTTTTAGTATTAATATAACTAAATTAAAAGAGCCCAAAATTTGTGAACAATTAGAGTTGTGAGCAAGCTCGGAGCTCCGTGGAGACCTAGATAATGTGCCAGTGGAGTGAACCAGTGGGTAATGTTTAATAAATTAAGGATACATTAAATTTTTTCAGATATATTATTGTCTTGTTATGTAATTAAAATGTATCGAAGGAAGGTTAATGTGACACAGTTTAGAATTCGGTATCTTGTAAGTATAGTGAGCCTTAGGTGATTGCACCCTGAATGTAGTCTCGCCCCGGTCCTGCCCGAAAAGGGACTCGTTCACTGCGGACTATAAACCCCTGACTTGTAAAAAGTCTTTAAAAAGAATTATCGTTATTGTAAATGGATAAATTTTTATTATAACTGGCTCATTGATAAATTGACAACCTATGTTTTGCTAATAGACCCTTGTTAAAAGTAAAATAATTATATAGGTGTTCAAATATTGTTACAGGATTAGATGTTTCTACCATTCTCTTATGTTAACTTGTAAGGTTTACTGCACAAGGATATTGGTAATGACTTGATCTGAGTTGAATTATATTTTTATATATTGTGCAAAGTAAGAACTCGTGTATATTTTTATCTTCTAAATCAATAATCGACATTGTACAATAACTATTCATTTAATTTTTTTGCAAATTTATCAATAAAACCAATTTTTAAATATGAACATTTGGGGTATGTTTTCGCAAGTCCCCCGCGTCGCTCCCGTGATGTCAATTGAGGACGCGCGCGGGCGGCGGCGTATCGCATGACTCATTCGCCGCCGCGCCGTAGCCCCCACTGACACAATCAAATAAACATCAATTGCCTCTGCATTACAACGGAATTCGATTAATTGAAACAACTGCATACCATCTACAACTATTTTATTGAAGTGTAAAAAAGTTACATAAAATGTGTTCATTTGGTAAGATACAATACTGATTGAACATTGGTACAATACAAATACGATAAAACACTGGCAGTGTGACGTGGTGGGCGTATGTCGACATTCTAGTACCATAAGAATTGACACAGTCCAATAGTAATGAACACAATATGCCTAACTTATCGTCTAAGCGCGACCTGGATAAGCGATCTAATCTATGATGCAAATAAGTATCGAATTACTCTGCAGTTACTTTTTACACACCCCATGATGTGTAACTAGGTCTAATGCATAGATCGAGTTCACTATGAGGCGTGTTTCCAAAATTAATTTAATTATAGCTCCTATAAGAGTAAATTGGATGTTGAAAGCTGTGGGAGAGTGCTTTAATCTACATACAATGAACTCTAGGGTAAAAGTACGAGTCACCGGCATAGATAATAGGAATGAAGTGTTGGACAATTTTTATCGAGTGATGTTGTAGTCCTACTGCTTATCTGTAACTTTATGAGGTCGTACTGGCGGTGTAAGAGTAAATTATCTACGACTATCTGTAATTGCAACGTATATGTTGTGTTGCTGTTAAATAATTCTGTTGTTAATTATTAAATAACGCGGTTTACGTTATCGGCTCAATTCTCGATAAATGCCCATAAAATTACATCGATAAGCGTTATCTGTGCATTTGACTATGCTTATTTGACAGAGATAGCTAAACATATCCCTACAGTGTAACCTATGACGGATGGTATATTACAAACTTTAAATGAAATCCTGTTAACTTAAACACAATATTCCTTATTTACAAGGCGGAAAATTTCATTGAAAAATAATCCTAACACTCAATTTGTGTCGATAGTTTATTTGGTAGTGACTAGAATATATGACTTAAATGTTCTATAAAACTGGGTTGCTCCATAATTATACCTAGATTATAGATTAACTGGACAATATATAATTATGTTCTCACATAATGATGTAAATAACAATTATAAATGCAAAATTGTGTGACGTATCTATGTAAATATGTAAACAAGTTATCTTCTTTATAGGTACACTCATTGTATGTAATGAACTCTATATTTTCTGAACAATTAAATGCTATAATTCAATGAGAATAGTTTCAATTACTATGAGACTTAACTAAAACAAATTTTAATCTACATCAGTCGTTTTGAACAGGACTAGAAATATTACTGACTCATTATATTTAAAAAACACTTCCTGGTGATTTCCGGTCGATCTTTGTGCCGACCTTTGTAAATGAATGAGTCACCATTGGACTCAAGAATTCATGACTCAATTCTGTTATCAAACAAATCATTCTTACTTTGTGACTGGCATCATTTCTCGCTACTGTGAATCCTACTTTGTGCTAAACCATATCCTTGCTATACTTATGTAAAATTTCGTGCTCTGGTTCAAACTCGATCCATTTACTTCCTACACGTCAAGCCTTAAAATGCGTCTAACGACACCATTTACAACATTCATAATAGTTTATAAATAATTTATGTAGAATATTCATAATGTAATAGGAAAAAGTATGAATGTCGTCTTATTAAACTTGCCTATCTCCTACGTTCATTAATAATTTTAGAATCAAACTTATCTATCCAATTCCCGACCAAGGGCAAAACAAAATGGAAGAAATAAATTATTAAAAATTTATAATCTTTTCAGAATTCCTGAGGATAAAAATATAATAAAATCCTATTTTCCTCACTGCAAACAAAAATATTAACCTATAAACGATAAGTATATATCTTTATCCTCAAATCTAACAGGACGTTAAGTAAATTTAGTAGTGGGAGATATCAGACTATCCACATTTCACTATAAGTACTCTATAATTCCACTACGCCACTAGTAAATCGATCTTGTAAACGACTCATAAAAATCCGATTAATAGAATACAAGCGATTCTCCACTTGGGTCAATCTCTTCCAAGCGTCACATAGTAAGAATACAAAAGTTATTTTTTTCCGAAAACAGCGTTCAGTTTTATTTGGAAGAATCGTAGCTGTCGTTGAGTGGCGGCAGACTGTGCGTGAGCGTGCTGTCCAGTTTTCTCGCTTCATGCTCCAACGTATACGAGTCGAGCGCTGGATCCTGTAGACAAAAAATATTGTTTACATTTTCTTTTGTCTGATATGTTGATTGTTATTGAAGTATGTATAACGAGGTTGCGAGTGTAATATCTCTAGTGGTAAGGAGTATAACCGACGAAAAACACCAAAGGAAAAAAATTACGTTTAATAGGAACTAAGTTTAATCATTTGTTACGAAGAAATGTTATACAGCAAACCGTTATCGTTATCAAAATGTAAACGCAGTTGTCGGAATATTTTAAACAACAGAGCGTTTGTTAGATATTTGTATTGAACAGAAATTTTTAGAATTCACATATAGACTTTTTTAGGTGTTTTTACCACAGCTCATCTGATGTTATATTAGTGACGGTGTGGTCGGAGATGTTGAAAACACCAAGTCTGGAATAGAACTGGATCTCAAGTGAGGCAGCCGGACCACACTGTTAGGTTTCTAGCGGCAGGTTTTCAACTTGAGGGTGGTAGGTAGCCAGCCGAATACTAGAGTACCTACCCCACCACCATGCTATGGATTCCTGACGATATTTTCCTGCACCGACAGTTCGAGGAGTCAGCTCGAGAGAATATTGTCACTATAATAATAAAACCACTTTAACGAAAAAATCATATTATGGGAATAAGAAGGATCTAGTAGGTAGTTGGGGAAAATGCCACGCTGCCAGTACAACGTCAAGCAGTAGTTTACCGTCTGCAAAAATAAAGGTTTTCACTAACTCCACCCATTTTTAGGGTTCCGTACCTCAAAAGGTATTATAGGATCACTTTGTTTTCCGTCTGTCTGTCAAGACCCTTTTTCTCAGGAACTTATCAAGCTGAAATTCATATCAAATACTCGGGTCTACTGTCCCTTGCAGCTGTGAAAAATTCAAACTTCTAAGCCAACGCAATCAAAAGATAGCCGTTTATGCAGCAAATTTTCGACACTCGCAAGGGAATCAAAACCTACATCGTACTTCCCCTGAACTCAGAATCTTGAAATTTGGTACGAAGCAACGTCTTATAGCACAGATAAAGGAAAAATTGCGAAAAATATAAATTACCATTAAAAAAAAATACCATAACTTTTACTTATATACCGACAGGTTTGTACGGAACGCTCGGTGCGGGAGTCCGACTCACACTTGGCCGCTTTTTCTATTTATGCTCGATTTATATGCTTTACTAGCTGAAACCTTTATCCTCGCGTATACGCGTACCTCATTCAAAGTATTACACCATTTTAAAAGAATCAGTTAAATCCGTTTACCCGTTCTTAAGTTTTGTGCTTACCAAGGAACATTTGATTTTGTTAATTAAGTATATTAAAGTAAGATTATGGTGCAATCAATGCCTTCTAGGTGGTCTCATAAAAATATTACAAATTAGGTTCAATCATTTAAACGAGCGCGAATAATATGAATATTGAAATGGAGGCGGCTTCTGCTAAGCATTCCTCAAAATATTTGATATGCTATACGTATGTCTGTACGTATAATGGAACGCCAGTTGGGCTAAATAGCTCATCTCCGCCAATATGCGGTGAAATGAAATAGCCCGATAAAATGTTTATATCTTTTTGTGTATAATAAATATACGACTGTATTACTGTTGTGGCACGTTGTTTACTCTGAATTACACATTTGTATATTGTTTTTTTTTTTTGTAGAACGGTTTCGCGTTTGACCTTGCTTTACCGAAGTATACAGTTTTAAGGTGGAGCACGATTGCCCAGTAACAACGAATTCTATGTACTTATGTCTATGTATTTTGTAGCGATGATAGCTCTGTGGTTAGCGCGGTCAGTTCGCATGCCGAAGGGCGTGAGTTCAAACCCCAACATGAGCTTGAGCTGCCGGTGAAAGAAAACATCGTGACGAAACCATAGCGTGGTGGTAGGGTACTTTCTAGTAGGTATTTGGCTGGTAAGATACCACCCTCAAGTTGAAAAATCTGCCGCCAAGCATCTAACGGTGTGTTCCGGTAGTCTCACTTGAGAGCCAGTACCATTCCAGGCTAGGTGTGCTTTACCATCTTCGACTACACCATCACTTAACATCATAAAAAGATATATATTTACACTTTGATTAGAATAAGCCGGTTAAATATATAAAATTAATTTGCACTCGATTAAATAAACATAATTAAAATAAAATTGAAGATGAGCTAAGATCACTTGATTTTATTCTCAGTGGTATGTTTACTAAAGATTGTAAAGCACACTTAATAAAAAGTATGTCACTATAGAAGAAAAAATAATTAACCTTTAGTTTTAGTGTTTGATCTACACATCAGTATACCGACGTATTCCTAAATGTTTCTTCGATCAATTGAACAGTGGACAATTTTTAAACGACATTACAAGCAGCAATTGTGTGTAAACATTCTGTGTTCCGGTTTGAAGGGCACTGCAGCTAGTGAAATTTCAGGGCTGTTGAGACTAACCATCTAATGTCTTAAAGCAGCGATGCCCTAGACCTTGTTCTGTCACCCAAAGTTCTGTGTATCGCTGCCAATGGTCATGGACAAGCGTAATCTGTTGCCATCAAGAAAGCGCCTCGTTCGTCTCATTACATTGACATAAAAAAAATACAAAATACGTTATTTGAAACTGGTAAGACCGTAAAAGTTAATTTCATTTCAAATACCTACCGTTCTTGTGGTGAATATCCGATTTTCTCGCTGAATTTGGAAAACCATTTTGGCAAATTTATAACGGTTCCATTCGTATTCGAGGTATAATTTTAGCTTTAAGCCCTTCTGCTATTTCATTACATGGGAAAAAGCATTAAAAACAGGATGTATTATCTGTGTAGTGGATCGGAAAGTATGTCAGCGGCATTTCGGCAACCCGTGGGCACGATTCTGAATACATCGGACGCGAGTGGGCGACCGCCTCAAACGATACTTTATATGGCGTGAAGCTTTTTGTTAGATAGAACCGTTTAAAAATAATTTAAATACGAATGAAAATATTAACGTTCTGGCACTTTATTGGAAGCTATATTTATCGGTCGTAGGAGTTACGCTTTTCTCCTTTTAAAATGATCAAATCGTGTCAAAATGGGGTGAGAACCTGGTCAAATTTAATGCTGGCAAAACCCAGACAAGTATTTTCTCCGCCAAAAAGTGTCCGTTTACACTATCTCCCACATTCCGAAATGCTTCTGTACCTTTGGCAGAACCCGTACCCCAACACTTAACTTTTTTGTACCTGGAGTCAAGAGCTAATTTAGCTGGGAAAAAACTGGGCGTCTTGCGTAAGGTTAGGCGATATTTCACACCGAGGCAGCTGCTTGCATTGTATTAAGCACAAGTCCGGTCGTGTGTGGAATATTGCTGCCACCTGTGGGACGGTTCTGCTAAGTACCAACTCCAAGCTCTTGATTCGTTAGAGCGGCGAGCTGTTCGACTTATTGGTGATGAAAAGTTGGTAGAAAAAACTTTTAACCCTTGAACACCGCCGGAAGGTCTGTCAATTTTCGGAGAATGTGCTACTGAGCTGTACGACCTTGTACCTACTTCCATCCCTTTTTTACTACAGGACAAGTAGAAAGACGGCCCACTACCACCCATAGATAGTGGAATTTTCTTGGGTACGTACCAAACGTTTTGACTACGTTTCTCATCCGTACGGCCAAGGAATGGAATAAGCTGCCGGCTTCCTTGTTTCCTGAGAGATATAATCTAGATCTTTTTAAGGCCAGAGTGAATAGGTATCTTCTAAGTCTGCGTGCTTTATCTTCGACCACATCATCGCTTACCATCAGGCGAGTTGGTGGTCAAAGGCGGACTTTTCTGTATAAAAAATTATTATTATTATAACGTTCATTTTCTAAATTTGCTCAAATAAAGATTTTTTTTTTGATTGACTTTGTATACTTGATAGAGATTGATTGACTAAGATGCAAGTAAGAAACTAGATCATGGGCCAAACTTGGACAAGATTGGCTCTGGACCGGAACGAATGGCGCAAGTACGCCGATAAGGGCGATCAAGCGATGGCAAGTACAGTTACCAACATATACGTATACGTTGATGAGGGCACCACTACCTCAATTTCAGGTTAAAACTTACAGTAAACATTTAATTTCTTCATTTAACCGACAACATATAAGGTGGTAGGTAGGTGTATCGATACAGAGATAATAATTCTATAAATAACTGCAGACAAGCTTAATTAAAAACCTGATTGGTATTGGTATCGTTATATGGACATAACCAGGTGCGTTTATAAAACTTGTGCCTATACTAAGATCAGTAACACTTCTTAGGTACTGTATTCGTAGAAAAATACCGAGATATTTTTATGTGAATTTTTATGTGAACGAAGGATCCTTGTAGCGATGATAGCTCAGTGGTTAGCGCGGTCGGTTCGCATGCCGAAGGGCGTGGGTTCAAACCCCAACAATGAGCTTGAGCTGCCGGTGAAGGAAAACATCGTGAGGAAGCCATAGCGTGGTGGTAGGGTACTTTCTAGTACTCGGCTGGCTAGCTACCACCATCAAGTTGAAAATATGCCGCCAAGCATCTAACGGTGTGTTCCGATAGCCTCACTTGAGAGCCAGTACCATTCCAGGCTAGGTGTGCTTTACCATCTTCGACCACACCGTCACTTAACGTCAGGTGTGCTGTGGTTAAACACCTAGCCTGTCAACAATAATTAAAAAAAAACTAATAATTTCCGGATAAGCAGATTTTTGAATAACCTGTCGCAATGCTGGGCGCGGGAACCTAATTATAAAATTGACTTTTTAAACAATAACGCTGTATTTATATTTTTAAGTTTCTTGTGGTACCTAAGTACTTTTTAATAACCGCCCTTAACATGGTCCGAGTTCCGCTTTGTATTTGTACATAATTATTTTGAACTGGCACGCTGTAAAACATAAATTAATGCTAAAGAATCGGTTGTCCTGCTAAACTATTTCCTTATAACGGGTACAACAATATAATAGTACAAGGAAAACAATAACCGGACGAAATAGCAATTACATTACCGTAGCATGCCGTCATGGTTGTAAAGTCTGAAAATCGTATGACGTAGTAAATACCCGATGACTGAGGACGTGATCCGAGACACCAACTGGCCAGTCAATCTCTAGCTATGTTAAACAAAATCGCTTCCCGCCGTCTGTACACTTAGATCTTTAAACTACGCAAGGGATTTTAATGCGGTTTTCGAGTGATTCACGAGGAAGGTTTAGGTATATGTATAATAGATGCATATGCACACATCATCAGCCATAGGACGTCCACTGCTGGACATAGGCCTCCTCCTGGGGGGGTTTTGCCAATACTCAAAACGCTTGGCAGGTTGGCGAGCGCAGTTAAATGTGATTATTCAAGGAAGACGCTGCTGCCCATCTTCCGGATTACATCCCTTAGCCGACTCTTACGGCAACCACGGGTAGAGAGGGTGGGGCACAATTTTTACGCCGGCACCGCCACGGACTTATATGCATATGCACCACATTAGTATCTACATTGCACCCGTGCGAAGCCATGGCGGGTCGCTAGTATATAATAATTAAGTACATTTCAACGTATTTAATGAGTACATATTTTTCCGTCGAATTTTCTAGGATAATTGCGTAGGTATATCGTCATCAGTGACATCAGCTTCTAACGGTTAATGATTGTCTAAAGTCTAAAGAGCCTTTTAATTTTTTTGGGGATCTGAATTATCATAAATTTAAGTATGGATGTAATCTAGCCCACTGTGCGCTTTGGATCCTCTGTAAGCACAGTGGGTAATTGAATTAAATAAAGAGCTCTCACAAGTTCTGTACACATAACATCTTACAATTCCTTTTTATGTTCTCTATATTATTATCACACTCCGATGATGTGACGCTCATTGCCTGAGTTTGTGTTTTCCGAAAAGTATAATATGGGTGTCATCAAAACCAGAGTTAACAGTTTCCTTCAAGCGTGCTCCATCTTAGACCGCATCGTTCCAAACATCATATACTCGTAATATCATGAATGGCCCTATTAACTCATTTGGCAGTATATCTGCTTTAAGAGCTGTAGGGCGTGGGATCGATTCCCAACAAGGACAAATATTTATGTGACGATGAATATCTATTCTGTGTCGGTGTAAGTGTGTATTAAAAAATATTTAGGTATCAGACTTATTTCCCTTGATTTATCACAAAACAATTGTAAACATCAAACTAGACATTGACACTGGTAAAATGCACAAGGCACGATCACAAAAAAAGAACTGCGAATTTTCCTGTAAACAATATGTATGTCGTGTGTGTTCTCCTGTGCGTTGGAATAACTTCAATAGAAAGATTTTAATTTTGTAACACAAAAAACAAACACACGTAGACAAATCAAGGACAGTTACAATATAGGGGTTCTCCTTAGCAGGGTCGGATTTGGGAGGAGGTCAGGCGGGGCTACTACCCTCGGGCCTCCAGAATAGAAGAGCCTTCACAATAAAGATAAAAAATATATGCAAATGTCACATTTTTTCCCCTTTTAAGTCTTTTTTCGCATTTCTACTAATAATACTTCCACAAACATAATATCGTTCTTGAATATTAAAAACAATATATATGTCACAGGCAAATTGTATGATTTCGCATTTTACTCATGGCGTCGTCTGTTTACAAACGCTCGCTGTTATGTAATATGCCTTAGGCAAAATGTAAATTGCCTCGTCATTGTATAATATGCCGCAACGTTTTGACGAACAATCAAACGCCGTTTACAAACTGCCGCGGCAAATTAAAGTATTTAGTTATATTTCTTACAACGCGCGTTGCTGCTGATCAAAACAAAAAACATTGCGTCGTGTAGTGGTTGCGTAACACAAAAAGTATTGAAAACAGTGCAATTTTTATGTTATTTTAAAGACATTTATTATCATGAATTAAGGAAATTTTACGATTCACACACGGGAGCTGTGAAAACGCCGTGGACAAATGACAAAGTTTTTGAGGTTATTCGGCACGTAAAAAACGCTAAGGTGTCCATGAAATCTGGTGTTGATACTGATGAGTGATCTGGCCGGACAGACCAATTGCCCCGATCCAGTGGCGGGGCAAGACCTTTATTTGATGTGGGCAGGGTTAACGCGAGGCCCTCTTCTCTTCTTCGAACATGTTTGTTACTACATTCCATTCATTGTTTGCTGTCCATTGCTTTTATTTTGTAATCATCTTGACTATGGGCTGGTATGAGCAAGTAACGTACAGCGAACAGGGAATGGAAGAGTAGCTATCAAAGTTGCCGTTGAGTAACGTGACAGTAACGTAAACAAACAGAATCGGAATCTCCAGCTCTTGCCGGCAGAATTCCCCGCAAAAGCGAAGCAACGCCAGCAGATGTGTTAAAAATAAAAATAATATTTATCGTTTTATGGCGAGTAAAATTTTTTCGTCACGTTCACGGCTTGGTAATGTATAAGCCTTCAGACCGCGAGACCGTAGGCAGTGGCCCACGTCGCCCACGCCTTACGCCGCCTCTGCCCCGATCTGAAAAGATGTTAAATCCGGGGCTGTTTGATCGGAGAGTGATCGGTTACCTGTGAGACGGTTCGCAGTGAGTCCCCGAGCGCAGACCTGAGTCGCTGCACGTCCCTCGCGGCGCGTCCGCTGCGGGTCACGTACGCTTGCCGTCGTCGGATTTCTGCGGATAGCTGCGCACGCAGTTGGGCCGCCTACACATGACAAATTACCATATACTGGCTTGTAAAATATTTGTTATACCAACTAATTTGTTACAATAATATTTGTTTTTATAGAGGTTAAGTTGGTCTAAGATTCGTTTTTTTTATTGTAAAATTAATGAGACGAACGATACGCTCTCCTAATGGTTAGAGGCCTGTCCATGACCATTGCAGCTGTACACAGAAATTTGAGTAGCAAAACAAAGTCCAGGTAGCGTACGTAGCTTTGGCGCTCATTACTTTAAAACTTTCACAGTCTTACCACAAAAAAGTTAAACACCTGTTGAACACGTGTTTAAAAAAAGTGTTACCACAAAACTTCGTTTTACGATTGTCTAGAGTTAGATACGACTTAAACACTGTCTAAATTTAAACAACGGGCATAGCTAGTTTAACCGATGTCTAAGTTCTAATGTCAACCAAATAACTGTCAACAGAGAATTGACCATTACTACTTTTTGCTGTAAACATTGTGATCGTGGTGAAATTAGCAGTATCTTCTTCGTATTTCTTTTGAAAAATAGTTGTGAATACGATTACGAATACGATACCTATGGATATTATAGAAATCATTGATTTTATCGACGATATGGATTTAGAGGACCTTGAATTCATGGATCGCTTTCGCTTTTTCTTTATTTACTGTTTTATTATTCATATTGACTTTTTAACTTCGTGTTAAAACAAAATAATTATGATTCAAGACCGGTACAATACAAACAGCAACAGGCTTCAATCCAAATCCCAGTAGATGTCATGGCTGTCATTAGTCAGTTTTTTTTTTACTTTTGAGCGATACGTTCCATTTCTTTCCATGAGATCAATTCACTATAGCGTTACATTGCGTTTTTGTTTGAACTTAATAGCATTAATTTAATAATTAAAATAGTATTTAATTTCATTATTAACTATATTTTGACTTACATACTAACAGTTGTAATGAAATAATTGTTCAGAAAATCATGTACCTAATCTCACGCAATCTGCGTAAAATGGAAGCGAAAGAACGGAACTACCTGAACTAAAAAAAAGGTTGAACGAATGTTTTATGGTGTTGCCAAGATTTATGAGTTAGACATTGTTTAGAAAGACACTCGCTAAACACAGTTTTGTGGTAACAAAAGTTAAACATGCGTTAAACATGTGTTTATCTTTTAGACAGTGTTTAGCTAAACATTTGTTGGACCACTGTTTTATCTGTCTTTTGTAGTAAGACTGTCAATGTTTAGTCTCAACAGGAAGTAAGTATAAGTGATTGCTTGGAAAATGGAAAAGAGAAAACGTATGCACATATAAACTAACCTGGTTCTCTAGACGCATGATCTGATGCCGGTAGCTGGCCTCGCGCGCCTCCAGCATCCTCTCGGCTTGCAGCGCCGCCTGGCGGTAGCGCTCAACGTCACCACTTCCTCCGCCGCTGTTCAGATCCGTCAGGTAGCGGCTTCGGGCCAGGGACAGTTCTGATTCCTAGTAGTAAAATATGAGTATTGACTTAATACATGTTTAATTAAAAGACATTAAAGAAGTGGTGAACGTGGTTGCCGTGGTGGTGTCGGCGTAAGAATAGTACCCCACCCTCTCTACCCGTGGTTGCCGTAAGAGTCGGCTAAGGGATGTAATCCGGAAGATGGGCAGCAGCGTCTTCCTTGACCAATCACATCTAACTGCGCTCGCCAACCCGCCTGCCAAGCGTGGCGAGTATTGGCAAAACCCCCCCCAGGAGGAGGCATATGACCAGCAGTGGACGTCCTATGGCTGATGATGATGATGATGAAAGAAGTGGTGAGTATGACTTATACTTATGATGTTAGTAATAAATTAATATTGTATTTGTGCGTTTTGATTATAAGCTAAAACGAAGATAATGCATGAATGGTTGTTTCTCTTTAGATCTAAGGTGTATTCAAGTTGTTGTGAGTCTGATTGTTTCATCGTAGACCGATCTAATCTGGGTGTCTTCAAGTCGTTGTGGGTCTGATTATTTCGTAGACCGTATCTTCTAAACTGTGCAGAAATTAATCTTAAAATTGTTAATTGATGTCGACCACCATCTTAGTTTTTCGTTTTCACACTCCTTTCACTTCTCTGCTAGGAATCAGTTGTATCGCTGCCCAATATAAAATAATCAGGATACTAAAGTGAAATCATAGCTACTAATTGAAATCCTTAATTTAAATAAAAATATTATACAAACAAGTTCATTTAACATACAACAACATGAACTAAGTAAAACACTAGCAAATCTTTTTATTGACATATCTAAGTGGCCTGTAATTCGTATACAGGTTAAATACCTACTTTCTAAGAATTAAGTGATACACATTTTCATAGGATACAATATAAAAAAAAAGTGACACACATTTTCATATTGTATAGGACACAATATAAAAATAAAGTGACACACATTTTCATATTGTATAGGACACAATATAAAAATAAAGTGACACACATTTTCATACTGTATAGGACACAATATAAAAATAAAGTGACACACATTTTCATATTGTATAGGACACAATATAAAAATAAAGTGACACACATTTTCATACTGTATAGGACACAATATAAAAATAAAGTGACACACATTTTCATATTGTATAGGACACAATATAAAAATAAAGTGACACACATTTTTATATTGTATAGGACACAATATAAAAATAAAGTGACACACATTTTCATATTGTATGGGACACAATATAAAAATTAAGTGATACACAATTTCATATCATATCGGATACAATACAAAAATTAAGTGGCACTTTTTCATAACTACCATAAATTGACAAACTACCCAATTCTACAGTGTTCACACAATGAAACCTTTTACTAGTGTGCACGCACACATAGATTCATTGTTCCCACTTACTAAACGCACCTTGTCGGCTAGCTCCTTCTCCAGTCGTCGTATCTTCATCTTGAGCTCTCTGTTTTCGATTTCAAGGAAACTGATATCTGTGCTGCAATACTTGTTATCCTTTGTTGGTATAGAGTCTTTATAACGGGACGAATCCTTCGTTGAATCTGGACCTGAAAAGAGAAGATTTTTTTCTGTATTTATTTCATTGCACAATGCACTTAACCCAAATAGTTTTGTATTAAAGAGATATATATATATATATATATATATATATCGTATATGTAATTTAAATATTTATCTAATTTGACGACAATTTTAAATATCAATCCGGAATATTCCTTAATAACTAAACTCAGAGATCTGTGATTTTTTATGGTTGACAGGCTAGGTGTTTGACCACAGCTTATCTGAAATTATTGACAAAAATTACATTATTTATCTCAAAAAAAAGAAAGATCCACAAAAATGCCTTGCTGAGTTTTTTCTCGTCTTCTCAGTTGAAGTGTAATTACGAGCCGGTGGTAGATTCAAAAATGTAACTTAACGTTCATAAGTTCCTTACCAGGGCCTAAACTGCATAAATGACTTTTTGATTTTAATTTTGATTTCACTTTTAATGAGTTTTGTAGACAAAAGTGATATAGACATATAAATAAGAGTCACTGTTTCTTTTCATTTATAAATCATTGAATTTATAAAAACAGAATATATTTATATTTGGTGTCAGATATTCAACTTGAGGGTGGTAGCTAGCCAGCCGAATACTAGAAAATACCCTACCACCATGCTATGGTTGAGAGTATGTACTTTAAGTTTAAACACTAACCTGAATCAAGGTCCGAGTAATACACAGACTTTTCAGTTCTGTCATGGCTCTTGGACCGCAGTACCGAAGGTCTCATGCGTCTGTCTGCTTCCAGTTTCCTCACGGTGTCCTGAAGCGCGTCGTTCTTCGCCTTCAGCTCCGATCTGTCCCGCTGTAAGGCGTGAAGCTCGCGCTCCAACTCGCTGTCACAACTCTCTTTGCCGTCCCATGTGGTCATACGCAGTTGGGATTCTAAGCCCGATCTGAAGGTTTAAGATATAAGTATATAAGTTACATGATTCCTAAAGTACTAGTTTACTTGTCCTGCGATATTTATTTAAGTATTCTATCAGCTATCTGACTTCCATAGTACAAGCTTTGCTTAGTTTGGGGTCAGATGGCGCTGTGTTATGTTTTACGATATGTATTATTTATTTTTATTTATTTCGGTAATATTTTTATGAAAACTATCTAGAATTCTTCGTTGCCATTCTAGTATGAAGAACAAGAAACATATGAAAAATGACATTATCTGTAGAATTTTGTGAAAATAATATTCTGTACGTATGTAGTTGAGCTAATAATGAAACGGAATATAAATAATTGTAGACGCGAATTACTATTTTTTGTTTTTGTTTTGCCAAGGTTTTGATAATTCCATGTTTCATCGAAAAGTAATTTGGTTAATGATTTTAACGGTATTT
The DNA here is from genome assembly GCA_950106695.1 of Biston stratarius. Classification (NCBI taxonomy): domain Eukaryota; kingdom Metazoa; phylum Arthropoda; class Insecta; order Lepidoptera; family Geometridae; genus Biston; species Biston stratarius. The sequence continues at coordinate 12,413,844 of OX467116.1, forward strand.
ATTTTGTATAAATGAAGAGTTTTTGGTAGGAAGTGTTTGTCGTTGTATACCTTTAAATGTAGCATTACAAAGATTGAACGTTTATTGTCTAGCTTTGGTAATAATAGGTGTGCTGCGGCAGCCTCCCTTAAGAGCCAGTTCCATTCCAGGCTCTACCATTTTAAACCACACCGTCACTTAACATCAGGTAAGCTGTGGTCAAAACACCTAGCTTGTCAACGATAAAAAAAACTTGTGTTGTTGTGAGTGTTGTTACCTTATAATTTAGATACAAATTTACCAAGTGCAATTTATATTTCACATGTAATATAATTTACCTCTCTGATCAAATAGAGGGTTGATAGCAGGTAAAAACAACTTCTACGAATATTTTCGTATTGCACTCCTAAAAATGTGAAATAAACACCAAATCTAACTACTAACTTCAACAAAATTCATACCGTTATAGGTGGGTAGTTGAGAAAACTTTTAAATGGCCCACAGTATGTGGTTTACTTCTGTTCTTTGAAGCGGCCATAAGTGTCTTCAAACACAAACAAACATAATTGCAAAAAAATAACACTGTTAAAATTATAAAATGAAAAGATCGCATACAGTTTTCTTTGCGGTTCCTTGGACGATAAAATGCTGGGTTGTAAAAAACTGCAAATAAATTATTGAAAATCATTCCGAGAAATTCGGTAATTAAATAACATGGCGTACATAATTACTTAATGGTTATATGACAAATTTTATACCAACTTTTAGAACACCAGTCTTTTAGAATAAAAAATTCAATAGATCCTTTTTCTTTTGAATTTCCGAGATAACGCTGATGTTGAAAAATACTCGTATCGTAACTCATCACGTAGAAAACTATATTTAATTATTTGTGATATAATAAATGAATACAATGATGATTTTTATATCAATTATTTTTCTATAGCTTGACCATATCCAGACGCCCCTGCCAATAGAATAAATCCATATACCAATATACTATAAGCTCAATGTACGTAATTTGCAAGCCTTAAAGGTAGTCTGTGGTGTTCTTTTCTGTTTTTCTGTACTATACCCATAGCACAAATATCATTATTATTCCTATAAAACAAAACACCTTTTCCAAAATTTTCAAAAATCCAATAAAAGTTTGTCGTTGGAAATGATTCCGTGCGTGAGTCGCACAAAACACTTAACAATTTCAAGTCTCATCAGATTATTGTGACCGAGACAGAGACAGAGATACAATTTATATATTTTCCTCACCTTTGTACTTCAACGTTAGCGAGTTGGTTAGTAAGACGATGCACTTGGTCCTCCAAAGTAGCGTTGAGTCTCTTTAGCTCGCCTAGCGCCGCTTTGGCACTTTCTAGTTTCTCAGTAAGCACGCGCCGCTCGTTTTCACAACTCGCTGTCAAAAGAACATAAATATACCGTCAAAAGAACAGGCAAATACACAAGAACAAATAAATTCAAAAAGACAGTCCAAACACGTTTAAAAAGTTAACCCAAAAATCACGGTTTTATGTCTTTATATAGACTTGCGTTTGACCGTAATCTAACCTGATACGGTCTATATACGTTATAGTTAGCTTGCTTAGACGAAAATTTAGTAACGAAAAAAAAAAACTCAATTGCATTTATCAATAAAAACAGTTCAAAAACAGCTAAAATAAACGGTTTTCGTGATATGGCAACATTTCATGATTTATTACCATAATACAATAGAGTATACTAAAGAAAAGGAAGCGCAAGTCTTTCGAATACATCGATTGACATGTAGTGATTTTTTAGTTTGATTTTTTGTAGTTATTTTTGTGGTTTTGGCAACTTTCGTTCTGTAAACAATGTAAAAAATCTATCTGAAAGTGGAAACAAAACGCAGGAATTAATTCAAAACTAGATTATTTAACTTGGTTAAATGAATCAAAGCGTTCAACTTACAGCAATTCTTCTGCAGCTGCCTCAATTTCTCCAGAGCATTTTGCTCGTTATTCTTCGCTTCCGCCAGTTGTCTGGTGACTTTACCGACTTCCGACCTAAGTTCGCTCTCAGCGCTCGCTGCCTTTTGTAGAGAAGTTGAGAGTTGTTCCACGGTTCCTTTAAGAGAGGTGCAGCGGTCTTCTAGTTGAGTAATAGTGCGGGTATAGCCTTCACAACGCTCTTGGAGTTTCTGGAATTTATTGACGCAATTTTTGTACAAAATCTTTTATCTCCGTTGAAAACGACGAGCTCTAATCTATTTAAAAATTACAATCACACTAATACTAAATATCGAGGCTGCGGGCACGCTTTCGTAATCTTTTTCTCAACAGCACTTGTTCTCGCAGGCCCGCCACGGGGGCCAAGCACCCACGCAATGACGACGATGTGTCGGAACGTGTATCGTCGAATCGTGATCCGCTTGCGACTTAACTAGCAAATGAGTGTCGGACTTACTGAACATATATAGGATACTCACAAAACAAGTATCTCAGGATCTTAACTTGTCTATTACCATGGCAAAGGTACCTAAGCATGAATTTGAATAACAAAACAAAGTCTAGGGCATTATTATTTTGGGATATTCTATGGTCAGTATCGATAGCCGTATAATGTCAGTAGTACCCTTCAAACAGGAAAACACGAAACAAGATGTTTAGCGGTAGGTGGTACCTACCTAGATGGCCTCCTGTTAAAGACATCTGCCACCTAGTGAACCCTTTCTTACCTTCAAAGCTTGGTCCCTGTCTCTTGCTCCGACGGCAGCTCTTTGCACGTCGCCTTCTAATTGCGCGCGTCTGACGTCCAACCTAGCCGCGCGACCTGAAAGGTATGAAGTGAAAATTTAATTCATGGTGGCATAGCAAACACCGTGAAATATGGTATTCTCGAGAGTTATAGATCACCTCATAGTAAGATATAACGCCTTCCTAAAATCCAATGGTCAAAGTACTGTATGCTCCGCTATTGCACAGTACATAGAACTTTCTAATCTCTTACCGTTAAGATAACGTTTCGTTGGTCTCACTACTTTTCATAAATAAACATAGGTGACACAACCTCACCCCAAATAGGAAATATTTAGGATATGTTCAAAAACCTAGCTAGTCAAATATTTAAAAAAGAAATTATAAATAAGAACGGAACAATACAAAATCATTTATTTGGTCACAAATTCTGATACTTACATAATTACTTGATAAAAGCACCAATGTCCTGTTTGCAATAACTTTGTTTTTTACTCAAGTCTTGGGTGCCGCTGCAATGGTCATGGAAAGGCGTTATATCTTACCATAAGGAGAGCATTGTAACGGCCCATTATTTTTACATAAAAAAAGATCCTTAAGCTCCCAAACTAGAACTGTGAGTCAGGAACCAAATTGAGTAAGACATAAGAGTAGTGGATGACATAAGTATGAGCTTACCTTCAGCAGCTGCCAAAGCTTCGCGCAGCTGACCCACTTCTTGAACCCTTTCTGATAGCTGCACGCGCAAGTTTTCCGCTTTGTTCTATATGAAAGAAACACAAAAAATAAATAACTAAAAACACTGAAATGCTTTAACCTACAACATATAATATATAAGCATACAAATATTTTATATCTCTACATAGTATTAATATGTCGCTGCCCGCCGTCTGTACGCTTAGACCTTTTTAACTACGCAACGGATTTTAATGCAGTTTCCATCAATAGACAGAATGATTCAAGAGGAAAGTTTATATGTATAATACATACATATGCACTACATTAGTATCTACACTGCATCCATACGAAGCCGGGGCAGGTCGCTAGTACTAAATAATATGTATAAACAAATCATTAACCTCTTTCTCTGGAAGTCACAAAGATATGTAAAACGCACAAACAAAATGTGTTTCTCACCGGGTCTTATACGCGCATAAAATACTATGAAAATAGTTTCGTTAAAGGTTATTAATCGCGCACAAAATACTATGAAAATAGTTTCGTATAAAGGTTTTTAATCGCGCACAAAATAATATGAAAATAGTTTCGTTAAAGGTTTTTAATCGCGCACAAAATACTGTCAAAATAGTTTTTTAACCAGGTCTTATTTGGGTAATCGCTTACCTCAATCTGTACTTTGTCTTCTGTTACCGAACTGAGGGAGGCTTCCAGACTGGTAATCTTGTCTCGCAAGTTACTGACCTCTACTTTGCTGGATTGGACAGATTCGTTCTGGAAAAACATCATGCATCGCACTATAATATTTGGTAGACAATAGACAACACTTTATTTGTGACATAAAACATTTAACAAACATAAATAAAAACATAAAAAAGAAAAAAGAAAGAAATACATGACACAGACATACATGATTGCTCTCATCTAATAGTAGATCTGCTTCGTGAGCAGGTGTAGGTTCGATTCCAGATCAGGACTAACATTTGTGTGAAGTATATATATTTTGGTTCTGTTTGGGAATTCCGTATGTTTTATATTTATGTGTTTACAAATAAAGTATTTAAGTATTCTATTAGCTATCTAGTTTTTTTAAATTATTTTATTCACACCACAGATACCAGGGTTCGTGACTTTGTCAATTTAACACAGGTGCCTGGATGTTCGAGCTTTGCTCGGCTGAAAACACGGATAAAACGACGTTTTCTAAAAATGAGACCTAGCTAGATCTTATCGCCCCCGAAATCCCCTGCATACAAAATTTCATGAAAATCGTTGGAGCTGTTTCCGAGATTCACATCACATCACATCATGAGCCATAGGACGTCCACTGGGGGGATTTTGCCAATACTCGCCACGCTTGGCAGGCGGGTTGGCGAGCGCAGTCAAATGTAATTGTGCAAGGAAGACGCTGCTGCCCATCTTCCGGATTACATCCCTTAGCCGACTCTTACGGCAACCACGGATAGAGAGGGTGGGGTACAATTCTTACGCCGAATACTCTAATGCCGGCACCAACACGGCAATCCGAGATTCAGATTATATATATATATATACATGTATACAAGAATTGTTAGTTTAAAGGTATTAAATAGATAGATAGATTAGATATTAGAATATTTAACTCAAACTAATATAATTTAAACTAAACTTAATAAAGCTAGCTGGTTCCCATAGTGCAAGCTTTGCTTAGTTTGAGGCTAGATGGCGCCAAGTAACATGTTCTCCAATTTTTTTAAATTTAGTTTTAACTGATGATTATAAATGAATGAACGAATATTACAATCACGCCATATGAAGGAAATTATTTTACACTCACCAAAGCGTTCATCTGCGCCTCTTTCTGTGCGCACATGGAAGCCAATTTCGCCTTCTCTTCTTGTATACTCCTGAGATTGCTGGTGATCGATTGGAGCTTATTATCTCCCTTGCCTTGCTGTTCGGTCGCTTCCTTCAGTTGTTTCTTGAGCATGTTCATTTGAGATTTGTAGTCGTCCTGATCATAAACAGTTTGATATTTGATAGTAAATTAAACACACATATACACTATTGTTTAATTTTTTGCATGGTGGTAGGGTACTTTTTAGTACTCGGCTGGCTAGCTACCACTCTCAAGTTGAAAATCTGTCGCCAAGCATCAAGCGGTGTATTCCGTCAGCCTCACTTGAGAGCCATGAGAGTAAGTACCATTCCAGGCTAAGCCAATTTTTTTCTACCGTCAAATATTACAAATAAATTTAGACCGAATTTGTTACGTAGTTACGTATCACTTCCCAAGGAATTGGTCTTAAATTCGGTTTATAAACATCCTCTTGGAGTTATTTTTATGAGTTTCAAATGAGTTATTTTTTTATACCAGCTCACATATGATAATGAAAATCACCTTTTCTCGTTCAATCTGGCAGACATCGTGCATTAAGTTTCGCATGCCCTTCTTGATGAGTTCGGGGTCCACGTCTATTATTTCGTTGCGATCTTCCGAATGGTCGCGTCCTGTAGATAGAATAAAAATTGCGTTAAAAGATTCCTGTTATAATAATAAAATACAAAGCTAGTGAGACTCCAATGAATGTATTGAGTGACAAAGCAGCGAATCAGTAAAGATTCCGTTCGTCGACAGAATAAAAAAAATAGCCTTAGGATTCTAACGATACCCCATACATCCATAACTATCTATTCGGGCATTTAACTGATAGCGATCTCTTCCAAGCAATCTAAGTATCAAGAGAAATCGACAAGAAGAAAACGAGGTGTGCTAATAACAAGGAAAATAAACAATCAGCATATGACATTGACAGACATATGACATTGACATGACATATGACATTAACATGACATGTGAAATTGACATATGATATTGACATTGACATGACATATGACATTGGACAATGCTGACGTTATCACCATTCAGATCCCCCATCCCCCATGTCATCAAAAATAAGCAAAGCGAACCTCCCTCCCCCTTTCCTTTGGTGCTTACGTAATACTTGAACGGCCCCCTATGAGGTGGTGGTACGTCAAAGATCAGACTGAGTTGTGAGCCTAGGAAGCGGTCTGTAAACTGTTATAGGCTGATGATGATGATGATGACTTACTGCTCCCTCCTCGATGTGGGCTGTATCGTCGCGCAGGACTAGCGAGGCGGCGTCGCGCAGCAGCCACGACGGACCCGTCAGGTTGCACACCGCAAACTCGACGCAATGCGTGAGCAATAGAGCTCAGTTTCGCTTCCACTTCCCGCTTGCCGCTCTCGCATTGCGTGAGTGAAGCTTCGAGAGCGCGGCAACGGCCTTCGCTGCCGCCTAGACGAGCCTGAGAATATTAACAGTGCTTGTATGAAATTCGCACATAGGTAAACTTCAACGCAGGGGCGTCCACAGCACGTTAGATATTCGTAAAGCCGTCGCACCGGCTCGTCAAGTCGGAGAGGTCGGTATACATTCTGGGGCCCGCAATCTACAACCGCGTACCCGCTTCCGCGTGCCCCTTCTATCGAGCGCTTCAGAAACAAGCTAAGATCTTGTCTTCAAGAGACCCTGTTTTATTTGACGATTACATAAAAAATAAGATTAGTTAATTACTTGTAAGGAATTACAGTATTTTTATTAACATTTATTTGTTTGTACTACATTAATATTAATATTTTACTGACACACCACAAAATGACATTACAAATTAATAAATGAGTCTGTAAGTAAAAACAACTCAACGAAACAACCGAACTAGAAATTCTGAATTTAAGGCACTAACTCCTTCCTGCGGTTGGTACTTTATACATATACAACGGGTAATAATAATACGAGAATAGCCGACACACAAGTGGAAGATATACAAAACATTTTAAGTATTAAAACAGAAACTTATTTTATTAAAATATATTATAACATTACTAATTGTGAAACACATAAAATTTCGTATTTACCTTTAATTCTTGTATTTGCTGAGTGGCATCAGCTAAGCAAACTTCTAAATTATGTTTCAGCTCTTCCAAACGACGCTCCTTCGAACGGCAGTCTTCTAAACGATGCACTAGCTCCTATAACATAACAACAAAAGACATGTTTTATTGAGCATTAAGTTTTACATTTGAATAATGACATTCTTGTCAGGCTTTTTACAGACAGCGCGATCTAGCTGCACAAGAATTTACCATCTAGTGCATTACCCACATTTCTTGGTACATTGTCAACTGTTGCATCACTTAATTTACTTATAACACTGTTAAATAATTATTTAACATCGGATTAAGCACAGTAAGCTGTAAATTTTTATATATCTCTGTTTCCGTCCGGTAGGACACCATTCAAATAATAAACCCTAAAAAATCAACTAACATCATTATCAATGTCATCATCAATATGCTTACAGCCTAACGCAATTTCATTCACGGTTAGCTATTTTATACTCTTCGCACTTTATCGCGGGATCGGTGTACATATATTTGACTACAATGATATTATAAAGATACGCCACGTTCATACTGAGCGGCGTTCAGATTTCGTTGCGATGCCCTTACAACTGCGAATGCGATAGATAATACGGAAAGTATGATACAGAAAGAGATAGCTATAAGTAGTGTGTTGCGCTTGAAGTACACTAGCGCAAATCAAAAAGGAACAATTGTCTGAATTTGTCTGCAACAATTTGTGCGCGCTAGTTCTACCTCTTCTTATACATAATATATCATTGGTTGACTATATGAATATTGGCCCTAATATAACCCAAATTTGTTGAAAATTTTATGCGCAACAGTTTTTTAGTTTCAAATATAAGTTTAAATAAAAACAGGTTATACGACTTTTAAACGTCATGTCAACTCGTGTTAGTTGCACGACATATGACGAGACATTTGCATCGGACATAAAATATAAATACAAGTTTACTAGCTTATTTTCTCTTTGTAAGTACTTAAATATGCCTATATTACCTGATCTCTAGCCCTGCAAGCTTCTTCCAGTTCAGCGCTGCGTTGTCTACTGGCATTCAAGTCGGCCCTGGTGGCAGCCAACATGGCTTCTAATTCAGCGCCGTGACGGCGCGCGGCGGCCGCGTCGCCGGCGCAACGTTCACGTTCCTCACTCTCATTTTGTAGCCTGTGAGAGGAATGGGCTTTAATAAAATAGATAGTCTTTATTTCGGATTTTGGCGGGAACGCTGAAAGAATTGTGTCGCCCTATTGTATTTTTTTTTCAAAACTAGTGTTTTTTCGTTTGTTTATGTATAAAAATAGTGGTGTTTTATTCATAAAGTGGGAAAGTGATATAATGTGGTAAAACATGACTTTTTGTGTTGCTTCCAAAACTCCATCGAAGCTTATAATGAAGTCGCCATTACTTTACTAAGGCATGACTGGATTTGACTGGCAAGGATTGGACTTGAACAAGAATGGATTTTGACTATAAAGATAAAGAAGCTGAAAAATTAAGATTGTACACAAAATACAGATACATTGAAACTGGCAGAATGCACAGAGTGCGATGCCAAGGAGAAAGAGAAAACAAAAACTCTTTATTGTACACATTAATTATTCCTGGGTAGAGTTTCGTGTACGGACCACACAAAGCTCTGCCATTTAAATATTGTTTTTTGAAATAAATCTAGGTGTATGTCCTGGAATGAGGGCAGTTGCGAAATACAGTCACAACGTCAGTCTGGTGCTGTCAATCTAGCCAGTTAGATCGTGCTGAGATAAATTACAGGAATTAGTGCGTATATAATAGTGGCGACGAGGAAAACCCGTGGAAAGTGCGAAATTATAGTGTTATAAACTTAAAAATAATAAAACATTACTATGAGTATAAAATTTAATGAATTTGATGTGACACATGGATGTTGGGAAAACTATTGGAAGATTTTGCTACTGCTTAGAAGCAAATGAAATAGTGGAAGATGAAAATAAAAAGGCGAATTTTCTTGAACGGGCTCAAGTGAGGCTGCCGGAACACACCGTTAGGTGCTTGGCGGCAGATTTTCAACTTGACGGTGGTAGCTAGCCAGCCGAGTACTATAAGGTACCTTACCACCACACTATGGTTTCCTCGCGATGTTTGCCTTCACCGGCAGCTCAAACTCTCAATTGGAATCCACTCCCACTGCTAATATATCTCTATTAAAAGAGAAAAAAATCCTCTATTTGACACTCGGCATAACACGCAGCCAGATACAACAAAAATATAAAATATATAGGTGCATCGCAGTATTAGTTTTGATTGGAATCATAGCGTCACTGACCTCGATTGTAGTTCCTTGATGTCGTGGTTGGCCTGTTCTAAAGCAGCTCTCTCCCGCTTCAGTTGGTTTTCAGTTTGTTTCAACTCTCGAGTCACGTGATCGCTGCCCGTCTCCGTTTCCTTCAACATCGTTTGAACTCTGGATAGTTCCAGTTCTAGAGATGTACGATTTTCTTCCAGTCCTGGAATAAAATATAATAATCGAGAGGTCATTGTCAAGAATGGTAACAGAACTCAAATTGTTTACCCCATACAGAATAAGCATATGTAAAAAAATGTCTTACATATCTTGACATGCAAGACATTTTTTTTGTTTTATAGCTGACAGGCTTGGTGTTTGACTACAACTCACCCGATGTTAAGTGACGGTGTGGTCGAAGATGGTAAAGCACATCTAGCATTTATGCATATTTAAGTGCTATAATTATACCGCTGCAATGGTCATTAACATGCGTTATCTTTTACCACCAGGAGAGCGTCTCGTTCATCTCATTACTATTACATTTAAAAAACCGGCCAAGTGCGAGTCGGACTCGCGCACAGAGGGTTCCGTACAGACCTATATAAGTAAAAGTTATGTTTTTTTTTTATATGGTAATTTAAGCTTTTCGCGACTTTTCCTTTATCTGTGCTATAAGACGTTGCTTCGTACTAAATTTCAATATTCTGAGTTAACGGGAAGTACCCTGTAGGTTTTGATTCCCTTGCGAGTGTCGAAAATTTGCAGCACAAACGGCTGTATCTTTTGATTGCGTTGGCTTATAGGTTTGATTTTTTCACAGCTCCGAGGGTCAGTAGACCTGAGTATTTGATATGAATTTCAGCTTAATACCGCCATGCGATCCTGAGAAAAAGGTTCTTGACAGACAGACGGACAACAAAGTGATCCTATAAAGGTTCCATTTCTTCGTTTTGAGGTACGGATCCCTAAATATTCGTAACTTAAACGATATTTAGGTGACATTCAAGAATCCATTACAAATCGCATAAATACTCGCATCTACCTTTTTTGTCTAATGGTTTAAAATCGTTTTTAGGATTCTGTACCTCAAAAGGAAAAGCGGAATCTTTACAAGAGCATTGTTGTCCGTCTGTCTGTCAAATCCAAATAAACCAAAACCTAAAAGGTATTTATCGTTGTCATAGAATAATAAATTTAGCCAGAAGCGTGGTCTTAAAGTACAAGTAAAGGAAAGTTCTTAAGTTCATTAATCTATAGTTTACTATTGAAACTAACCGACTCCGAATTACCATTTAGGGGTTTTATAGTTAATAATATATTTGTGACCCGATTCCCGTGAACAGTCGTGAACTTATCTACATTTTTTTTATTGTTGACAGGCTAGGTGTTTGACCACAGCTCACCTGATGTTAAGCGACGGTGTGGTCGAAGATGGTAAAGAACACCTAGCCTGGAATGGTACTGGCTCTCAATTGAGGCTGCCGGAACACACCTTTAGACGCTTGGCGGCAGATTTTCAACTTGAAGGTAGTCTAGCCATTCGAGACCTAGAAAGTACCCTACCACCACGCTATGGTTCCCTTATCCACGATGTTTTCCTTCACCGCCAGCTCAAGCTCATTGTTGGGGTTTGAACCCACGCCCTTCGGCATGCGAACCGACCGCGCTAACCACTGAGCTATCATTGCTACAAAAAAAATTTGAACCCGCGGCGCGCGAGGCGACACACGCTTGTCCGATTTTATTTATAATTATTTTTGTGTTCTATCTCTTACCCGCTATCTTGTGATATGCCTCGTCCCTCGCGCGCGCGGCGTCCCTGCGTTCTCCTTCTACCCTCTTCACGTGGTCTCTCAACTCGCGACAGCTGCTGTTATACTTGTCTCTTTCTGCGATACAGTTAGTTAGTTGACGTCTCACGTCCGTGAGCTCCTTGCGAAGGCTGTCTGACTCGTTCTCCACTGGAAGGTGAAAAATCAAATCTAGTAAGTTTATTAACTATAAATTTTTCAGTACCTGGTTGAACGAACATTGCTCAGCTGAAAACATAGATAAAACGACGTTTTCTGAAAATGAAACCTAGCTAGATCGATTTTTCACCCCAGAAACCCCCTGGATACAAAATTTCATGAAAATCGTTGTAGTCGTTTCCGAGATTCAGATTATAGTACCTGGATGATCGAGCTTTGCTCGGCTGAAAACACGGATAAACGTTTTCTAAAAATGAAACCAAGCTAGATCGATTTATTGCCCCCAAAACCCCCTGCATACTAAATTTCATGAAAATCATTGGAGCCGTTTCCGAGATTCAGATAATCTGAATCTCGGAAACGGCTCCAACGATTTTCATTTCAAAAAAATACAGTCACATACAACAACAGTCAACATACGAATTGAGATCCTCGTCTTTTTTTAAGTCGGTTAAAAAGGATACTTACATTCCTTCAATTTCCTCATTGTTTCCTGTAATTGCGCATACGCATTATCGAACTTGTCTTCAGCCAATGCCAAGTGAGCTCGTATCTCGGTACATTCTCGTATCACGTTCTCTTTCTCTAGGTGTAGCTCTTTGATGCGGTTCTCAAATCGGGCGCAATCGTCTTCTGCCGCAGCCCTATCGAATGATGAAATGTATATGTGTATATGCATATTAATTATGTATTTACAATAAAACTTTTTAACAAAAAAGTCGGCGCCTTATTCTCGTCGTCGGCAATTTATTGATTGTTTGGCGCCGACTCAAAATTACTTAGGTATACTTACATTAGTTTAAGAACTTAGTTATTAAGGTTAGATAAATTAGGTTTATTATTTTTTGCTTTTCAATTTTTTCGGTAGTAATGTTTTATTTTTGTTAAAAAAGTTTTATTTTATAATTGTTTGTGCATATAATCTACTATTTACAACATGCTTTAATTTTGTAATACACAACTCACCATTAAAATCTGTGAGTGAATAATAAATCGCCCCTAGGGTAGGATTTTTATTTCCAAAGTTATATGGGACCAACTTCCAATAAAGAATTATCAAAATCGGACTACTCTGTAAAAAGTTATGCTGGTCATACATTAAAAAAAAATATACGCGTCGACCTGAGAACCTCCTCCGTTTTTTGGTCGATTAAAAAGTAATTAAGTATTCTCAGCTATCTTGTTCCCATAGTACAAGTTTTGCTTCGTTTGGGGCTAGATGGCGCTGTGTGAATTTTCCTCCAATATTTATTTATTGATCAGGGTCAATGTCAATAAAACGTATTGACCAAATGGAACTTATTGTGAGTTTTTATAGGAACGTGTAAACATCATGTCGCTGCATTATATTATTTCCCAAAAAATAGTGATATTGTAATCATAAAGTTCCGAATTATACCCACGTGAGTGGACTAGTAACATAATGTGGTGAAACATGATTATTCGTGATGTTTCCATAACTTCGTAGAAACTTCTAGTAATGCAGCCACTGCTCTAATAAAGCTTGATCTTTTGACCGTGACTTATTTTATATGACTGTAAATAAGAGTTATTTTACTCGATTTTATCACGACATATTTTAAAATATGAACTACATACTTGACATTGGCATAATAAACAAAGTGCCATACCAAAAATTAAAATAAAATAGAAATGAAAAAATATTGTTATATAATTAATTAATTATTAATATCAAAATCGTGCACGCCGAGCACAGAACTCGGTGCTAATCGTTATACCGGCCTATGATAATTTAAAATACTTAACTTTTCAATTTAATAAATTTAACAGATGGATGGCATATCTGCTGTGGTGGTGCCGGCGTAAGAATAGTAACCCACCCTCTCTACCGGTGGTTGCCGTAAGAGTCGGCTAAGGGATGTAATCCGGAAGATGAGCAGCAGCGTCTTCCTTGAACAATCACACCTAACTGCGCTCCCCAACCCATCTGCCAAGCGTGGCGAGTATTGGCAAAACTTACTTGGCCTCTTCCAATCGAGTCTTCAAAGCGGCCATTTCATCCTTGAGCTGGTTGACATAGGTCCGGTCCTGGTCGGCCTTTGCCTGCGCTTCGCGACGGCAGCGCTCGTGCTTGTTGATCTCGCAATCGAGAGAACGCTTCATATCTTCCATACGCTCGAGCAACGCTTGCTGTTCTTGATGAGCTGCGGTGGTAGTTCGTACAAAAGTAAATACAAGGGTTATTTTTTAGTTTATCGATATTCTATTAGTTATTCTGATTCTAGAACTTTCCTAGTATAGGGCTATATAGCGTTGTGTGAACATATCGTCTTATTATTTACTAGAAGCCCGTCCGCGCAATCCGTCTTTTCGCAGATGCACTTTAGAACAACCAAAAATATATAAGGATTTCACTCTGACTCGTTGTTACTTGATAGCGCAAGAGTAATGAAAAAGTCTTTCTTATCAACTTTATCCCTTCTTTTCTCTCCGTTACTGTTTGTCACTTACCCATAATTAAGGCCTGTTGCTTGTCGTTCTCAGCTCGTAGCATCGCCTCGTCGTGCTGAAGTATCAATTGGTCTCTCTGCGTGAGTAGTTTTTTCTCTCGCTCTCGCGCGCCCGCTTCGCTCGATTCCTTCTCACTCGTTAACCCAGCTATAGTTTGACTAAGTTTATGTTCGAGCGACTGTCGTAGTTGTTCCTAGAAGAAACAAAAATGCTTAGACATTTTATTTAAGGCTTTTCAATCGACCTACTATTTTATGTAGTAGGTTAAATGGTGTGTTATTGAATTTAGAATTGCTTCATAATTTAGAAATGTTCTGATCATTTTCTATTTATCTTTTTCTCATTCTAATCCTTTCCATCCCAAGGTTGCCTGGAATAGATCGCTTTTAGCGATAAGGTCGCCAGTTGTTACACCAGTTAATTGAGTTTTTTTTTTTCTTTTTTTTTTATTGTATAATTTTTGATATGTACAATAAAGAGTTAAATCAATCACACGATTGTTTTTTTTTTTTTTTAAATACTATTGGATTTGTGTAGTATTTTTATGCAACACAGTAAATTCACTATACAGAATTAAACAGTGGTATTAGGCTGAAAGGAAGTTGGATTGAACTTCATTCTATAGAGAAAGTATGTTTACCCTCTGACTAAAGTTGTTAAAAGTTTAAGTTGTTATTTTTTTTCTTGATTATAGACTTATGCTCATAGTAAAAGTTGTTCATAATGATGCATACAATAAACTCCTTTTCGCTTAGCTCACTCTAAGCTTATAACCCTATATAGTACTTTCATGCAACACAGAGAATATAATTTACAGGATTACACTAAACAGTAGTAGTACTAAGAAGTTCATTATACTTATCATTATAAATAACTTTTACTAAGGAACCTTTCAGCATTTTAATACATTTCAAGCTTATCTTGTATAACTTTTTTATTAAAAAAACTACGTCGCAACCCCATATTTCTTTCTCGACTTTTTTCTTCCTTTGCGTGTCTAAATCTATTATAGTCGCTAACCACTTTTATGTACACTTTTATTGTAAAATTCTAATCACTGCTGATAAATATATGTTGTGTATATATAATTTGGGCTACAATTCAAGATGTAATTGTTTATTAACTGTGTTTAATTTAAGTTTCCACAACGGTTGTATTCTGCTATGTACTTTTGTAAATAAAATAAATTAAAATAATTATTTTTAAACCCAAAATCATGTAGATACCCTTTTGTGTAACCCAGTATATTATTAGTAGGTACCTTTTCCTCTTTCAGTTTGGTGATATTTTCAGCGGTTGTGCGATTAATGTTACTTATAATCTGCTGATACTCCGCCTCCTTCTTCCCAGATTGTTGCGACATGGAGTTGCGAGTTTCGCGTAATTTCTTATCGCTGTTTTCTAGATCTTTGGTCAGCCGAGTTATTTGACCTGTCGATTACAGTGATAAGACTAAGTTAAAATTAAGTCCGTATAAACTAATTGATTAGATCTAGATAGGAAGATGAGATAGCAAGAGTCGCAGGTCCCAACTGGATACAGGCAGTGCTATCAGGACCGAATTAACCCTAGACGATGCAATTATCGGAGACCCTTTCCTTTACCCTTTTCTTACTATTTAAAATATATTTTTTTCTATTACAAAAGTCGATTTTAATTTAATAATTTTTTTAAAGCAACATTACCGTATGTATATAATGGGGAATGTCACGAATGAAACGTTTTTTTTTCTTGGTGCGTGGCCCCCATTGACTAGGCCCCCGTGGGCCCCTAGTCGGTGCGGGGCCCCTAGGCAGTTGCCTAATCCGCCTTATGAATAATCCGGCCCTTGGTGCTATCTAGAGAAGACTGGATCACCCTTGGAGGAGGCCTTTACCTGTAGACCCCTCTGCTGGTAAAGGCCTCCATTTAACATATAACATTTTGTTTGTGTTATCTTTAAACAAGTACTTCAATCAAGAGTTCAATTTATATGCAGCAGACGTGGGAGCGACAAGAATTCCTGTTAAAAAATCTCAACAATCTACTAAAGGACTAGCCATGAACATCTATGAATTCATTGCTGGAATGTTTATAGAAAGCAAGGTTAGTAGGATCATATCAAATTTGGTTAGACAAGAATGGGAAGACGGGCAGTGAAGTTGACAGTTGGCACAATACAGGACAACCAATGAATGCTGAGAAATTTAGTCTTACCCTTATAAGCCTCCTGTTGAACCAAGGCCTCCTGCAATTCATGTTCCAACTTGATCTTCTTATTATCTGTATCCTCCAACATGTTGGCGGTGTCGAACAACACAGCTTCCAACGCGTCCTTCTCGGAGCGCACGCTCGCTAGCTGCTCTTGTAGATGATGCTTATCTTTTTCTAAGGTGTCAATTAGTATCTGAAATATTTTATGGTCATTTGTTTTTGTCATGTTTAAAAAGTCTTAAGAAGAAGCAACGTTTGGAAATTTGATGTAGAGATTTTGATTATTCTTCTTTGTTTTTTGGTATCAAACTTTATGCACATGGCAGTGTTTTAATTATTTTTATTTAAGTTTTTGACGTGAATTTACGTTGTTGTCGACGATGGTGATCACACCTACTCTGGAGTGGAACTGGCTCTGAAGTGAGGCTGTTAGGTGCTTGGCGGCACATTTTCAACTTGAGGTGCTTACACTTAAGGGTGTTGAACTTGGATTTTCAGGTATCAAGTAAAATTATTCTAAATCACAGTCAAATTCAGACAAAGTATGTCATGGTTGAGTCCAGTCCTAGCCTTGTAAAGTAGCGCCAACTTTACTACAAGCTTTGATGGAGTTTTGGCAGCAACACGTAACATCATGTTTCGTCTATCATTTCATTCACCGGCAGGACAAGTTTGTTTTTGGGATTTGAGCGCCGTCGGACGTTGCAAAGTGAACCACTGCTTAGGTAATCTATTACTGCTTCATTAATCTTACCTGTTTCTCCTCTCCGTCTTTGACATGGTCCTCTAAGCTCCTATTCAACCTGCCAATAGTCTCATTCGCTTGTTCCAATCTCTGTTGTAGTCGGATAATCTCTTCGTTCAGCGTGTCTTTCTTTCGCACCATTGCGGTAAGCTGTGAGCTGAGCTCGCTTCGTTCTCTGATCGAA
Source organism: Biston stratarius (assembly GCA_950106695.1). Taxonomy (NCBI): domain Eukaryota; kingdom Metazoa; phylum Arthropoda; class Insecta; order Lepidoptera; family Geometridae; genus Biston; species Biston stratarius. The sequence goes on from OX467116.1 coordinate 12,430,983, forward strand.
AAGTTACCTTATGTTAGTTAAAATAAGGCTAAAAAGTAAAAAACAAGGTTAAAGAGACTTCAAAGCCTGGAACATCGACGCAAAATGCATGTCTGTCGGTTTTCTACCGGATACACTTTGGAGAGTGTGCTTCAGATCTGCATGACCTAATTCCACTCTGCCCATTCTATTATCGGACAGCCAGAAGCTTTAAGAAGCGGCACCGCTTCATGGTGGATATTCCAAAAACTCGAACTAAGCGGTTTGGTTCCACCTTCTTTATACGAACCGCTAGACATTGGAATTCGCTGCCCGAGTGGGTGTTCTCCGATAGGTACAATCTGGGTGCCTTCAAGTCGCATGTGAATCGATTTCTACTAGGCAAGCGTGCTCAATCGTAGACCGCATCTTCGCTTAACATCAGGCGAGATGGAGGTCAAACGCAAGACAATTCGTTATAAAAAAAAATAGAGTTCGTTACAACTTATACGATTGCATTTTCTAAATTACAATACTTTGCGTTGTTTTTTTTAGTAGATATAATATTCAACTTTCAATTTTAAAATATAACTAAGCGTGAGTCAATGCCGCCACAAAACTGTCGAAAAATTATCAAATATATCCCCTTACATATAAACGTTACTTTAAAAAGACAGAGAGAGAAACACTATTTACTTAGGCATTGATTATAGAATAGAATATTTTAGTGTGAAAACTGACTAAAGTGTTTAAAGTAAGGACATAAATGATTGTCATTTTCGCCTAGAAGGTACATGGAAAGACCTCATACCTAGAAGGTATGAGGTGTTAAAATTTCACCACAAGTAATAAGCTTACAGAAAATATCCTATTCTTATAGATACGCTGGATATTAGGTAAAAATAAAACCAAAGCAACCTCGTCTTCTTCCCAGAATTCAATAGAAGATTCCCTTTTCTATGTGGAAGACCGTAACTGTTTCTTGAAATTACTCCGTAACTGTCGTTTAAAAATCTACCTTACCGCTGTAAAGTAACATTCAAAATCACACCTTATGACCTGTCGCAGTTCCAACTCCACCTTTTCTCTCTCGGACTCCAAGAACTTGATCTTCTCGCAGAGTGAGGCCTTATCCGCCTCAAGTTCCATACGAATTTGTTCAGCCGCGAGCAACTCCTTGCGAAGGGAGTTGAGATCGCCTTGCTGTTCCGACGATTGGTTTGAAAGGCTGGACTTTTCGTCTTCCATCTGAGAACAGTTTTTTGGAGGATTTATTTTTCTTTTGATAATTTCTAGTAAACAAACTGAATGTTTGGCGCAGATAGCTTATACTCTGGAGTGGTGAATATACGAAGCGCTTAATAAAATTAAAATGAAATATTAACGCTTTAAATATGATACTATATAGTTTCTTTTAACTGTTTCGCCTCAACATCGAAGATGGTAAACACACCTAACCTGGAATGGAGTAATGATGAAGTAATACGGATAAATACTATAATGAGACTATTTTATTACGATGCAGAAAGTAGATAATTGAAATTAAGAATACTGTTTGATAGCAAATATCAAACTAGAACTTACATGTTTCAAATCCTCTAGCAATTTCTTCTTTTCGCTTTCGAGATTTCTCAAATTCGCCTCAAGTTTCTCCACCAAATCTTGCAGATCGCTTCTTTCCATTAGGGTCCTCTCTAACTCGATTTCCAATTCACCTTAAAGACAAAGTTTAACATGTTTATATTATGTGTTCCATAAAGAAATATGACCGGATCCAATCGGATTTAAACTAAACAATAATTAAGGGCCGTTCAAGAATTACGTAAGCAACAATATGTGGGAGGTCTTTGATTTGCTTGTTTTTGATTATATGGGAGAAATGGGGATCTGAATGGTGATGACGTCAGAAATATAATTAAAGGTGATTATACCGCTTAAGTGAAACAAAAAAGACGTCAAAATTGTCGTTTAAATTATGCTGATTGTTTATTATCCTTGTTATTGGCACACATCATTTTCCATTTGTTCTTGAATCCTCTCAATACTTAGGTTACCTGGAAGAGATCGGTTTTAGGGATAAAGCCGCAGGGGAAGTAAAAGCTTTGCTTACTTTTGCTAGTAAGGTGGAGGCAGGGGTTAACCATCACTAAAATTTCGCTTACGTAATACTTGAATGGCTATTTATTAGTCCATGACTGACGACTGGCCAGACAGCTGATGTGCCGAAGTACAAGACGTTTATATAAGAAATAGGCTTACTTTTAACCACCATCTCACCTGATGTTAAATGACGATGCGGTCTAAGATCTCTTTAGCAGATCGTCTACATGGATACCACCGCATTATCAGACATTCTGCTGCCAAGCAGTAGTGTGCAAATTCTCATTGTTATTAATACAAAAAAACCTACGCAAGGCCAATTTTGATCAGAGATCCATTTAGAGTTTTTTGAGTTCCGAATTTCCCAATGCCAAGTATTTCGATATTTTTACATAAGTAGTTGATGTATAATAAAGTGAAGTAAGTTTTAGGTCACAGTGAAAGTCGCACGAAGTAAGTTAAGGCAAAGATTCAATAGAGTATTGAGAGCAACACAAGACATATTTCACCACATTATATCACTTTCCCACACTCTTGCGCTAATTCGGCACTTTACTAGAAAAAAACAACTATTTTTATACATAAACGCTTAAAAAACACACGTTTTTGAAAATAATACAAGCGATATTAAGCGATTTGCCGTGGTGGTGCCGGCGTAAGAATAGTACCCCACCCTCTCTACCCGTGGTTGCCGTAAGAGTCGGCTAAGGGATGTAATCCGGAAGATGGGCAGCAGCTTCTTCTTCCTTGAACAATCACACTTAACTGCGCTCGCCAACCCGCCTGCCAAGCGTGGCGAGTATTGGCAAAACCCCCCCAGGAGGAGGCCTATGTCTAGCAGTGGACGTCCTATGGCTGATGATGATGATGACAAGCGATAATTTGCTGTTTTCCGCGTTCCCGCTCAAATTCCTTTTTTGACTTACTTCTATGTTTCTCCATCTGCGAGAGAAGCGCATCTGACTCTAGTTTCTGCTGGTCGAGCAAGTCCCGCGACAGAGCAGTTTTGTTCAGCTCTTCCCTACACGACACGAGCTCGGAGCGGAGGCGAGACGACCGCTCTTCTTCGCTCCTGTTGATAATTAAAATATACTTTTATACACTTTTACCAATATTGCTTACCTAAAACGAGTTTTTAGTAAAATGGGCCTTATAAAACGACGTTAACGAGCTATCATCGCTACAAAAAACTCCCCAACTGTCAACAGTATAGACACGAAATTTTGAACACATAAGTATGTAATTGGTTTACCCGTTTTGGATTGCACCATTACCTGGCTGCTGTATATATTAAAGCTTTATTACAAGGTTTATGAGACTAAAAATCCCAAAATCAACGAATGGAATGTCCCAAAGTAATGAGCGCCAAAAAAAAACATATCTCTTAATAATTGTTTGTGAGTATGTATGTGCCCTTACCTGAGTATAGACTCCCTGTTAGCCGCCTCGCGGTGCAAGTGATCGACCTCAGAGTTGAGGTTATGCTTTTCCGTCTCGAGCACTTCTATAGCTTTCTCTAGGCGGGAGTTTATCTTTTGCAGTTTTTCGTAATCCGATGTTAAGGATTCCACCTAGAAACATTCATCATTATAATCAGCATATCATAGCCCATTGCTGGACTTTCAGAAAGTCACCAAGACACTCCACAAAGTTCGAACTTAGGCTTTTCACTTCCAGCCACTACCAGCTATCCTATGTATATCGTCAATCAATACAAACACAAAGAACTAGCAATTCCTAGACCAAATTACATCGATTTTTTTCGACTGTTCCTTTGTATTTTTCCTGATTTCCTCTTTTTTTTTTTATAAAACACCTTTTCTAAACTTTTGTTTTTGTTTTTTTTTTTCATTGGCATGTTATCTATGTTTTTGACATATTTAAAATGATATTACAAAATTTGACTTGTATCTTTGATATTATCAAAAAAATATTTATATTTGTACCCCAGTATCCAGTAGAATAAATAAAAAAAAAAACAGTCGAGCAATTAAATTTATATGAGACTAATGCGCGTCAATTGTTTTTATATAAATAAAAGATGCCGAAAGAGTTAAATAAATATCAGAACATTACACACAGCGCCATCTGACCCCAAACTAAGCAAAGCTTGTACTATGGAAGTCAGATAACTGATAGAATTCTTTTTTTTTTGTAAATACATACGGAACACCCAGACATAGTACGAACATTTGTTTATGCCATAAAATGTTTGTCCTGGGCGGGAATCGAACCCGCGCCCTACATCTCTTAAGGCAGATATACTACCAATGCACCAACAGCGCTGTCAAAAATACATATACATAGGTTTATAACTCGCTTACCATAGCGTTGATCTCTACTCGATTCCGTTCTAGATTGTTCTTATCCATTCTCAATGCTTCTAAAGATTTCTGCATAGACTCTTTCTCTTGTATTAGCTGGTTGATGTCAGCATTAGCTTGGTCCAGTTTACCTGTCAAACAACAATGATGACACTCATGAGTACTTTTTTTTTAATTTTGTGAATTTATTTAATTGCAGAAGAAGTATGAGCACTATCTATATATATCACAAGAGCGCCATCTAAGAACCTTACTGGGTTTTTGTCTCTTTCTTCTTGGCATCGCACTCTGTGCATTCTGCCGGTTTCAATGTTTCTATATTTTGTGTGCAGCTTTCAGTTTTCAGCTTCTTTATCTTTATAGTCAAAGTCCAGTCTGTGCCAGTCAAATCTATTCATGCTTTAGTAAAGTAGTGGCGACTTTACTATAAACTTCGATAGAGTTTTGGAAGCAACACGAAAAGTCATAATTCACCACATTATATCCTTTCCCACACTCGCGCTCATAAATCGGGACTTTATGAATAAAACACCACTATTTTTATACATAAAAAAAAATACAATGGGGCGACACGACCCTTTTCCGCGTTCCCGCCAAAACTCCTTACTGTGAGTTCGCGGTGTGAAAAGTTTTAATTTTTTTTTTTATATGTTTGACAGGCTACGTATTTGATCACAGCTCGCCTGATGTTAAGTGACGGTGTCGTCAAATATAGTAAACACACTTAACCTGGAATATAACTCGAAAGGCTTGAGGGTGGTAGCTAGCCAGCCTAATCCTAGAGAGTACCTACCACCATGCTATTATTTCCTTGCGATGTTTTCCTTCACCAGCAGCTCAAGTTTCCTCATTGAAACGATAATTACCTTTAGTTTTAAATTATGACAATATAAAACGGCATGTGTCATTTTTATAACATGTACCTTGATAAATAATATTAAGCCAAAAGGTGGTCATTGTACTCAACAATGTGTACAACTTTTGCTACGGGGTTTATTCTGAAATCGTAAAAAAATATCAGCAGTTTTCTGTAGCACAGCCTTTTTTTTCAGAGTCGGCCACATAATAAATGAAGTGAATAATAGATAGACAGTCTTTATGGGTATTTAATAATGATGTGTACTGATTATAGACTTAGGACTGCCAATACACGTAAAAGTTACACATTTTCGTTTTATAAAAAAAAAAGAAATTCATATAGAGTAAGTAACAAGGTCTAGTGTTAGAGTTAACATATCACCCGAAAGCCTCAAAGTCTTGCATAGCCTACCATTTAACGTGACATCCGAAATATGAGAGCGTTCAAAAATAATGTTAATAGAAACCATCCGAAGACTGACCGACTCATAATATTAAAAGGAATAAGGAAAGGGATTAGGGATGAAATGTGACTTGTAAAGTCACAATTCATCCCTAATTCCTTTGGTGTTATCAATATCATGTTTTGCTTACTAGTGAGGTCTTGGACCTTGTTCTCCAAAGAAGATATGTTTGTGTCCGCCATGTCAGCGTGCTTCCTACAAGAGCTCAATTGTTCTCTGCTGTTTTGCAGTTTAACCTGAAAATTACAATTTAAAAGTTATTATTCAATTTATTTTTTGTACTGCGACCAAATATCAAACTAAAGTACTAGGTTGCATGAAGCCGCTTCGCTATCGAATCTGTGTCATCCATGTCGCCACAACACCTTTAATGCTTCTCGTCACCAATGTTATTAAGTATTCACTGGAGCTACTATGCCAGCGCCCCAGAACCTCGCTCCTATACTTCAAGGAGCTGTGTTGGCTCGGGTAGATGCTGGTAGAGGGAAATGCACAAAACACCCCAAGCGGGACGTCAGTGTAGGACTTATCACCCTCGCTTTGAAAAGAATAAGAATCAAACTAAGGTAATGAAGAAATATCACATCCACATGCGACGCCTATGCAGCTTACCAAATACTTATGCTAAAACTCATATTACTAGTTGTTCGCCCCGAATGGTGACCTCGTGACCTATATACATATCTTCATAACACCATAACCATGATATGTATATCGAATCTTGAAATTTATATTCAAACAAATAACTTAACTGTTAAAATTTTATATACATTGGTTCGGTGATTTGCAAGCTATCACCAATTTTTAATATGACTGTAATAAGACGGATGATACGTTCTTTTGATGGTAGATAGATAACGCATGTCCATGACCATTGCAGCGATACATAGAACTTTTAGTAACAAAACAATGTTCAGGGCATCATTGCTTTGGCGCTCATTACTTTCAGACTTTTGATGGTTAGTCTCAATAGTCCTGTAATTTCGCTAGCTGCAGTACCCTTCAAACCGGAACACAGTAATGTTTACACACTACTGCTTGGCGGCAGAATATCTGGCACTCCGGTAGCACCTACCCAAACGACCTCTAGCTAAGAAGATCTACCACCAAGTAAAATGTTTACAAGATATTCAGTAAGTGGACAGCGACTTCATATATTCATACTATCCTGTACTAACCTGTAGTTCATGTATCTGTATCTGATATTTATGCAAAACAGCTTGCACAGCAGATATGGTGCTTTCAGCGAATGCGGTGGCGTTGCCAGTGGAAGACACGCCACGCTTCGGAGATCGCGATAGGCTGGAACAATACCAAGTAGCTCAAACTTTATGTTGAACAAACAGAAAGAACATTTTAATGTTATATTTTGTCATTATGTCATAGTAAATTAGGAAGCGATTTTATTTCTACATTCCTACAAGTTACTTTATCTTTGATATGAATGAATAGCTGAGCTTTATTCTCACTGCGGTAACTGGATCAATAATCGCGTAATGAAAGAATAAAGTGAGGCCTTTACCATACAGAGAAATATTGATTATTTTATTCAAATTTAATTTTTTTTTGATGGTGTTAGCAATTTTGCCACAATTTTGGCAATGCAAGGTTTAGAAGGCAGTATATTGCAGATTGTCTGGTGTGAGAGTTTTAGTTAGGCATAATTATATCAATCAGTTTTCTTCAGTCTTTTGTTAGTGAATTACTCTAGCTCAAGCAAGTCGACACTTTGTAAAACAAGATTTTAAGATTATGCACGTAGTTTATACCAACATACAGACAAAAACACACTATTAAATAAAAAGCATAACACTTTTTAATAAGCAATAGGATCACATTTGACCGAAAAAATGCAGTCTACGATCATAATATTTACAATATATAATTGATCAAAGTCGTAGTTAATATTTTATCCTTGTTTGAGTTATAAAATTTTCTTACAAAATGTAAGTACATTCATACTTAGTAAAGGGTTAGTGATTTGACTCATAGATTATAGTGCTTATTTTCACTTTGTTTTCTGGTTTAGAACAGTGTATATTGAAAACGAAAGTTTTTAAAGACGTTTTTGTGTGTAACCTGTCAGCAAGATGCATGTGCGCTGGAGTGTCGGCCTCGGAATCGTGAATGAGGGCGCGCGCAACTTCCTCCAGCGCAGCTCGCATTACTCCCGCCTCTGAGCATAGAGTTTCCGCACACTCGCAACGCTCTTCCTGCACAGATAGAAAACTTTTTAAAATGTTACTTAAATTGACAATCGCGATACAAAAATTAAGGACAGATTACAATATATGATGAAAAATAAAGTTAAGTTTGGTGCATATAAAGTTTTTAAACTCGGAAAAAATGAGTTTTCCCAGATGGGACTTAGCTAGATCAATCGATTTTCCAAAAACCCCCCACAACAAATTTATCGAAATGGTTAGATTTTGCTTGTTTAATAGTATGTAGTTTTTAAACTTTCGCGACTTGAACACATAATTATGTTTATCACCGAGTCGTAATCGCGCACAAAATACTATAAAATTATTTTTGTTTATTTACCTCGATGTTTCAGCCATGTTGTAATAACCATGGTAACAAGTTAATAGTATTAGATAGATGTAGTATGGACAGCAAACTTGATGGAGAGTTCATAGAGCACCCCAATTAAAACAAAATAACTATTCCTAACAAAAAATAAGGTGAATTAATAAGCTACCTGCAGCACTATATATCTTTTGCTTTCTCTTTATCTTAAAAATACAAGTTATTAAAATACTGACCAATCCTTGAAGCTCAGAGAGGAGGCGCTGTATGCGAGTGTCTCGCTCTCTCAGCTCGGCAACGGCGGAGTCGCGCTGTGACGTCATCTCTCGCAAGTCTACGCGCATGCTCTCTACAGTGATGTTAGAAGATGGTTGTCCAGAGAAGGCCAATTGTTGCTGACCAGGGTATTGACCGTCGGGCTGGTGGAATTAAACTGTTAGTTATTTATCTATACCCTTAGTTTTTGTATCTGTGATAAGTTGCACTTAAAATAGGTTTTTTTTATTTTATTATTGCTGACAGGCACAACTCACCTGATGTTAAGTGACGATGTGTTCGAAGATGGTAAAGCACACCTAGCCTGGAATAGAATGGAACTGGCTCTCAAGTGAGGCTGCCGGAACACACCGTTAGATTCTTGGCGGCAGATTTTCAACATGAGGGTGGTAGCTAGCCAGCCGAGTACTAGAAAGTACCCTTTTTTTTTCCCCCAGGGAAAATCCTTTGTGGATACCTCCGGCCACGGGGGTGGCAGGGTGGTTATGTGGGACTCTCCGTCAAAATGACGGCCTACCCACTAAAAACCCTGGGGTGTTCCGTCCCAGCGCCTTGAGCCGAAGTACCAGGCACGCTTGCGCATTTATCCGCTACACTAGAAAGTACCCTACCACCACGCTATGGTTTCCTCATGATGTTTTCCTTCACCGGCAGCTCAAGCTCATTGTCGGGGTTTGAACCCACGCCCTTCGGTATGCGAACCGACCGTGCTAACCACTGAGCTATCATCGCTACTATTGAAAATTGAGTAAATAAATAAATATTGTAGGACACATTACACACAGCACCATCTGACCCCAAACTAAGCAGAGCTTGTGTGATGGAAGTCAGATAACTGATAGGATACATAAATACTTTTTTTTTGTAAATACATACTTATAATACATACAGAACACCCAGACACAGAACAAACGTTTGTTTATACCAAACAAACATTTGTCCTTGGCGGGAATCGAACCCACGCCCTACAGCTCAGGCAGACATACTCCCAATGAGCCAACAGGGCTGTCAGTGTGAGTGTGGACATGACAAGGTTTTTTCTTATAGCATTAATTAATAAATAATTATTATTGTAGCATTTCTTGTCCTGGATATATAATAAATAAATATTATTGTAGCATTTCTTGTCCTGGATATATAAAAAATAAATATTATTGTAGCATTTCTTGTCCTGGATGGGAATCCAAACCATACTGTTACTACCAAAGTAACTGATGTAATCAATAATAATATATGTTGCTAATGATATTGATGTTATTATATTTTGTGTTTGACCACTTGCCTAATAGAAAGTGTAGTACAACTACATATTAGCTAATGTTAGCCTAAATGGATTGTAAAATGAAAACATGTAAAAGTAAAATATGAGATATCATTAAAATTAGTTTTCAGGAGTAATAAAGGCAAAATTCAAATCAATAAATCAGTTTTTAACCGACTTCAAAAAAAGGAGGAGTATCTGATGATGGCATCCTAGAGAAATCAAGGGGAACCTTATTCTTTTTACTTTTTTTTTGTTAAAAATTATATTTGTTTGGTAACAATACTTGTTTTGAGTTATTTTTGTTTACAACAATATAAATTAAAGAAATATTTACCTTACAGACTCCTCCACAGACTTGCCCACATAGTCCAGGCCCAGTCTGACCAAAACCAGTACCAGTCTGACCAAAACCAGTACCAGTCTGACCAAAACCAGTACCTGGCTGACCGAAGCTTGACTGAGCAAATGCGTTGATGGAATAGCCACTCAGAGTGCCAACTAGCTCTCGAACAGAGGAGTCAAAGTCATTCTTGACTTTGTAAAGGTCTCGTTCAGTTGTAGATTGGAGTTCAGAGAAGAAACGCTTCACTGACACCACTTCACGCCACAGGCTGAGGAGACGGTTGTGTTCGGATGAGTAGTAGTCGTTGAATGCCTGGCGATAGACAAATTGGAGATCAATATAAAGTTAGGAGAGTACCTGAGTATAAAAATACATAAACAAGGTATAAAGAGAACAAAAAAGGAACCCTACTAATATTACAAATGCAAAAGAATATTGCTTATTCTTATTTAATGCAGTTCAACTTGGTTTTTAGGCATGGATACTTATCAAAGGTTCAAAAATGACATGGGCTATTTTTTGTCTACTATTGTATTGAGTTTATACAGTAAAAAATATTTTTAACACTTAGTGTTACTTAGGCTATCTATATGGGTTTATGTTACCTAGGTTAGGTAAGACATCTAAATAGATGCAGATTGTATAACTGAACTAGGAGAAACTTAAGAAAAAAAACAAATAGCTATGCAAGTAACTTTTTGGCTTTTACCTGTTCCTCATCCTTCCATTCATCCTCTTTAATAGCCATCTCATCCCGCAGAGCTTCCCAGTCATTAGTGAGCTTCTGTAGGTCCCCAGTGAGAGCCTCATTCAAATGGTGAGACTCCTCCAGCTGGTCACGGAGTAAGTTGTTCTGGGACACCAATTTCTCACACCTGATAGGTAAGAGGATGGTAATATCATACTACCTACTTGTAAATTATGTTTATTTTCAATTCTAAATAACTTGTACTTGACCACACCTTCCCCGATGTTAAGCAGTAATGCAGTTTATGAAGGAGCATGTTTACCAAGAAGTAAATTCTATCTGATTTTGAAGTCACCCATATTGCATGATCAAGTTCGGAGGATATGTATTTATTGTATGCCAAAAATAATGGACAGTAGGTTTGGGAAGCTTCTGTATATACACATGTATGTAGTGTGATAAGGGTTTCAGCCAAACACTATTGCAAAGGTGTGTAAAGTAATTCAAGATTACCCATTAAAAGATGATAATAACACAGATTTCGAAGTCCAGTATACACTAGCTAAACCGGTAAACTAGATTGCTACGTCTACTACTTACAACAAACTTAGTAACTTACTTCCGTTTCTCCTCATCAAGACGACGCAATGCGGTCTCCAGATCGTTTATCCGCTCATCATGCCGGCTATCAGAGCTGCTGGACGGCAGAGCGGACGACGGGAGAGGGATAGCGGACTTCGGGCGGTAAGAGTCCCGCGGCGTAGTTTCCAGCATCTGGTGCTCCAGTTCCGAGCATCGCTGCTTGTATTGGAGCACCTGGCGAGAAGAAATCGCGTCATTTTTTGTGTATTTTCTATATTTGTAGTACCTAGATGTGTAATAGTAACGAGCAAAATAATTGGAGCAAAATCAAAACAAAACATTGTTTTACTTTCAGGTTTTACTTGATATTGACATTTTTGACGTTAACATTTTAAAATTAATTATTTTTTTCAGTTTTTTTCTTTTTTCTTGGCCAAGTAAGTTGGAACGATAATATTTAGCCAGTATTCTTTTCTTTTTAGGTATTGTAAGCATTGTAATAAACGACTTCCAGATTTAATCTAGAAATATAAATAATAATCCGTCCAGATCAATATTCAAACACTATTTTTGGGCATCCAATCTTTTACTATAACAATTAACAAATAAAATTTAAAAAAAAAAACTCTTTTTTTGAAGTCGGTTAAAAACAAGTTGCTGTTGTTTTCAAATCTACATTTCAATCACAATATAATCTAAGTTACCTAAAATATACATACCTAATATTACAAAAATGATTTTTCTTCGTTGGGGACCCCCTAAACAATTACACTAAAATAGTAATTAATTATTACTTAGTTTAGGTATACAATACAGACTATTTAAAATTGATAGGTACCTTCGATTGAAGCCTAGAGACAAGCGCGGCCTGCCCTTGTTGAGCGCGGCGGTACGCGTCGAGCCGACGACGATGGTCAGCCGCCTCGCCGGCCAGCCGCGCGCGCAACTCTTCGTTCTGCCGCCGCAGGTCGCTGCCCACGCTACCCACAGGAGAGTCCATCTCGGGTGGACTGTCCAAGGATTTCTGAGCAAATACAAACATACAAATGTAAAGGAAAAAACGTTAGCGAATAAGTCACAAGACAAACGAAATTTTTCCTAAAGTAAAATTAATGTGACTGAAAATCAAGCTCCCTTGAAAAAAAAAGGGATAAGGGCTATTCATGACCAAATCATTGCACAGCGGTACCGAAAAAGGTACTTACCTACAGTTTAATATGGTAGTATCTTTAACTTATCAAAGTGGGAAAAACTTGAAGAGTGTAAGCACACATATAAGCAAAAACAATGTCCACGATATTGCCTCTTATCCACTTCAGTCACCTTATATCTTCAAACCTGGTGAAATAATCAAAGCGTGTTACAGGTGCCAAATGGTAAAGAAGACTTGAGCCTTCCAGTTATACTGACCATTTTAGTCGTACCACGTCACTTTATTTATCAATAGAATAAGACATCGCCTGATTTAGAGCACCAAGCTCTTAAAGCTGTTAAATGGCAGAACACCCCAATTTCAGGGCGGTATGACGGGTGGCTCAATAGCGATTAGACGCGCGAATCGTCAAATAGTAAGTGCGATGGACTCACCTCCTTCTTAAGCCGCTGGTGCGGGAGCGTGCTGGGAGCACGTCTGCCGACAGGCGCGCGCGCACTCCGCGGCGTCGTCAAGCAATCTCTCGTTGGTAACTGGCAATTTAATAAAAACACTTTAAGCAATTTAAGCATACATAGCCAATAAGCTAGGTTATGTATCTATGCCGAAGCTCTAGAGTAGTTTGTAAGAAATGCGTAGGTAACTTAAACATAAGCGATTGAAAAGCGCTTGTTACGGGTATAGTCAACTGTTTCTTCCGAGTACCTGTCTCCTGTGGAGTGGCTTACCAGTTACCACCTTTGTTTTTTCCACCAAATTATAATCTACTGCGCTTCAAACAAAGGGTGAAGGGTCCTTAAAGGTATGCAACGTACTGACAATGCCCCGGGTAATGTAGGTATTTATAGGCGGCGGCGATCATTTACCATCAGGTGAAGCATGTTTGCCACTTTTTCACATTAAAGAAATTAGTTTTTCTAATGGAATCTACTGTTAATGTTTTCAGGAAGTGCCTACCTTTACTTAATTTAAGTTTCATTACCTATTAGCTTATGAGTATTAAAATAATAACATAACTGAAAACAAATAAAGTTGTATGTTTTTAAAAAAACCTTAAAAGAAACTTGTTTTTTCGTTCTCCCATTTTTCATTTCAACGTATAAATAACGCGCCGACTTGTATTCGTAAGACATTTTACACAAAACTCTAGCTAAAAAGCACAAAGAAGCTTTATCACACAAACAGCACAAAAACAAAGGAAGTGGTCGCTAAAAAGAAAAAGACTACGCCTTCTAGGCGCGGCAACAATGAAAATGCGGTTTCAACTGCAGAAATATACCCTGGGAATTGTTTCCAGGGAAGCAAGTACCTAAGTAATGCATTAACTATCGGATTTAGGCATCTAAGGCCAGATATCCACAGCACAAAAGGAAGCGATTTAAATAGAAATCCCTAAACTATCACTTGACCGAATGCCAAACCAGGTACTTTGTCACCGCAACCAATTTGTTAACCCAATTTTTATCTTTAAATATTTTATTATTTTTAAACCAACCTACGTACTGTATTTAGTTCGTAATAGAATTTTTCTTTTCTTTTCCAGTAAAATACAAAGAACATTTACAGAAATGAACCGTGAGACCATAGCTACTCAGTATAGTTGATAAAAAAAATATTTTTGAGGATATTTTAAGGCCCAAACTAAGCATAGCTTGTATTACGGTAAATATAGCCTTTTTTATAGATACATACTTATTATAGTTATTACTTTGTAGCGATTATAGTTCAGTGGTTAGCGCGGTCGGTTCGCATGCCAAAGGGCGTGGGTTCAAACCCCAACAATGAGCTTGAGCTGCCGGTGAAGGAAAACATTGTGAGGAAACCATAGCATTGTGGTAGGGTACTTTCTAGTACTCGTCTGGTTAGCTACCACCCTCAAGTTGAAAATCTACCGCCAAGCATCTAGCGGTGTGTCCCAGCAGCGTTACTTGGGAGCTAGTACCATTCCAGGCTAGGTGTGCTTTACCATCTTCGACCACACCGTCACTTAACATCAGGTGAGCTGTGGTCAAACACCTAGCCTGTCAAACATAAAAAAAACCTAATGCATATAATTATGCATAACACTTAACAAATATCTATGTTTATGACATAAATATTTGTCCTAACTAAGAATCGTACCCACGCCCCGAAACTCAAAGGGTAGAACGTCTAAACTCTCAGCTATAAGACAGACCAAATACATTTTTTTTTTATTGTTATCCGTACCTAAATATTTTTTTCCATCTCATAGATGCTAGTTCTCTAGTTATAATTAACATCGACACACGATATAACTTCGTTATCTAAGCAATCAACTATGAAAAAAACTGTCAGTTGTCAAGTGAGTCATTTTTGCTGTGTAGCTATGGCCTAGACTAAATACAGTTGCAACCCCTTGCAAAGGTGAATAAACCTGTCCCTTTTAACTGAACAAATCAGTACAATTGTGGTGGAAAGCAGGCTATTAAAGTTAAAAGTGTACACGGGGCTTTATCGTGTAGGAACACATGGGATATGAAGATAGGTAAACTAGTTATGTATAAGGTGCTTTAACTATCTGATAAAGCTTCCTTCCTATGGAAGTAGGTCGGTGATACGTTATAGGGGATATACGCGTAGATTCTTCAGTTTTATTGAGATCTGAGGTACCAATACATTGGTACGTATGCATTTATGTCTAGTAGAAAAGTACAAATATAAATAAAAAAGGGTAGAAAGGGTGTTTTTCCTAAGAAAGCGTGCTCCTTCGTATACCGCATCTTCGCCAAGATGGTGATAAAACACAATCATATTAGTTTAAATAACAAAAAGTTAAAACCGATAATAAATAACGGCGAAAAATTCTCAAACAATGCATTTTTGTAAATGTAATGAGACGAACGAGACGCTCTCCTGATCGTAAGAGATAACACCTGTCCATGACCATTGCTGCGGTACACAGAACTTTGAGTAATGAAACAAAGTTCAGGGCATCGCTGATTTGGTGCTAATTACTTCGATGGTTAGTCTCAACACCCTAGTAATTTCACTTAAGCTGCAGTTTTGGTCATACATAAGGATCATTTTTATATTATTATGTACATGCATTAATAATGTACATTTTACTTAGTAAGAAGTAGTGTTAGAAAATGAAACTGTAATAATATAAAATGCTACTGGCAATAGCTTTGGACATAAGTCATAAAAACTACAAGTATGGACTACAAAAACATGCAAAGCGACTTGACCTAAAAGTAAGGCGGATGGCGTAGTACACAAATATGACTTTAAATTAAGCACCTACATAATTACAATAAGTTTCTGTGGCACTATGTCATGTTCAACACGAGAATAAACAAAACATAGGTCAACTACCTCACCACGAGGTGCCACTAATGTATGGAAATTGCTTTGAACTAGACCCTAGCTAGACTTTACTAACCTTGTCTTTAAAACGTAAACAAACCATTAGCAGCACAACGAAAACAATTTCGGCAATACTATGTAAAGTTATGGTTAAATCTTACCTATTTAGCAGAGTGTCGCTGCTTAAAATACATGATCCACTTTGTTTTCACTAAAATGTCTTGTCGATTGTGATTTTGTGATGATAAAGATCTCGTAACTAAGCAACGCAATCGAGGAATTGCTGTTACATCTATAGATTTATTCAAAGAACATATTTCATATGGTATTGTGTATTTGTTTTTGTATTGTATTATGATGCATGTTCATATTTTCTAACTTGACTTAATAGACGCCTGAGAAAAAAATATCAGCAAATTATTTATCTAATTTATTATGTAATGAATATGGTATTTAGATTAGTGAGTGTCCCCCTAACTACAGGTCAATTAATTATAATCAGTTTTTTTATTCACGAGTATTTTTTTTTACTTGAACGTGTGTCCAACAGTGAAGGTGTAGGGGTACTAAAGTAAAAGAATATTTTTATTTGTTAGGGTGGCTACGGTATGACGCGGTCAAAGTTTCGCTTGGTTGATCACCCTCAGTATTTGCTTAAAGCTATTAGGTTGATAACGATTTCAATATTTTTACTTTTTTTTTATATGTAGTTTCAGAGGTAGAGTGTAAACTTTGTGTTTAGGTCTCTCTGGTTACGTCAAGTTTGATATCAAAGCTCAGATCAAAAACTAAGCTCAGATCAAAAACTAAGCTCAGATCAAAAACTAAGTGACTCAATAAGTTGAGTTCTTTCTAAATACTCAAAATTTACAAACAAAATGTGACGTACCGTAAGAACGAAAGTAGACGGGTTTTAGTACACCATAATTATATTTATACCAACCTACCTTGTAATCTCACAGATAATTAAAGGTATGCGTAGAGAATACGTAGAGACGTATTCTCTAAATAAATTAAAATAAAACTAGAGAGTTGTATATAAATTTATCCAGTCCAGTTTTCAGTATTTGTAGTAATGATAGCTCAGTGGATAGCGTTGTCGGTTCGCACGCCGAAGGGCGTAGGTTCAAATCTCAACAATGAGCTGCCGTTATCTCAAAGTAATGAGCGCCAAATCAGGGATCTGGACTTTGTTTTGTTACTTAAAGTTCTGGAAATTGCTGCAATTATCATAGACAAGTGTTATCTCTTACCATCAGGTGGGCATCTCGTCGTCGTCTTATTACTTTTACATTAAAAAAAAATCTTGAGGAAACCATAGAATAGTTGCCTACTCGGCTGGCTAGCTACCACCGTCAAGTTGAAATAAGCCACCGCCAAGCGCCGATCGATCTGTTTCGGCACCCTCGCTTGAGAGCGAGTTCCATTCCAGGTTAGGTGTGTTTACCATCTTCGACCACACTGTCAATTACCATCAAATGAGCTGTGATCAATCACCTAGCCTGTCAAATATAAAAAATGGCCGGTTATGAGGACTGCTGACAGAGATGAAAACTTAATACTTTATAATAACTGTGCAATATATGCCCCTACCAAAAAATCGCTTAAGAGGAAACAAGGCGTCATTTTCTTCATACAAACGTTTTCCCCATTTTCCTTCCAGGATTTTAATACTAGAGCAAATAAAAAAAGAAGCGGCTAAAGAAGTGATCGCTATAAAAAGTATTTTTGTTATCTTTACCTACCTAGTTACAATTTTAATATTTATTTACAGAGTTCAGTAGATTCTTTATTATATTTTACAATTGTATAAAATTGAATTTCCAGAATATTCTAATTATATTACTTAACAGACTCTTATCTATATACCATTATTAGTAAGTATAATAGCTGACTCGAATCGTTATCAGCAGATACTAAGTAAAATGTAAACCTTAGCAATGTTTTAGACGCGTGAAAGTATTTTTTATCAGCAAAGGATTTTGGTAGGAATTTGTAATAATTTGTTGTTATTCGCTCACATTGGTTAGATATCTAAAGATAGAAACAATTTGGTAGTTTCGCACCTAAACTTTATGAACTCTTGATTCGAAAATAGTTTATTTATTCTTTTCTATAATTATTTCACTGTCAGACGGTAGCTGAGCAGCAGAGTGAATAAAAGTAAAGTAAAAATGTAAAGTTTTTGTAACAAATAATATAAAAGACATTAAGTCGTATTTCTTGTGTCTCTTTGTTTAAAAATAAGATGTACTTATTGCTTATCATCATCAACTTGTCGTCATCCACTGCATACTGCATAGGCCTCTCCCAAGACACGCTACTTACCCCGATCTTCCGATTTTCACTTCCAGCCGCCGCCAGCTGTCCTACGTGTATCGTCACTTCATCGAGTCGAGTCTCAACACTACGTTTTCCGATTCGCGGTCTCTATTGTTTTTAACTTTGACAGGCTACGTGTTTGACCACATCTCACTTGATGTTAAGTGACGGTGTGGTCGAAGATGGTAAAGCACACCTAGCCTGGAATAGAACTGGCTCTCAAGTGAGGCTGCCGGAACTCACTGTTAAATGCTTGGCGGCAGATTTTCAACTTGAGGGTGGTAGCTAGCCAGCCGAGTAGTAGAAAGTACCCTACCACCACGCAAATTTATTTCACCTAATTACCATGGTGAACAAATAAAATACTACCCGCCTGCTAAACTGAATTGCGCTTCTTGCCAAAAGTAGACAAAAGAAATAATGTAAATAAATAACATGCCCATTATGCTTAGTATATACAATATCAATGAAATATCACAGTTATATGAATACATGTGTAAAAACTGTACCTATTTACATTTTTTACATGTCCATACCTATTGTTGTTAGATACGTGACGCACAGCGACACGCCTGGGGGTTGCTGACCGATATAACATTGCGATTATTCTCTGATAATTGTGCGTGAAATATAAATTACGTTACGAAAACATCTTTGCTTAATACCCTCTGTGACGTCATTTCGGGATTTGTTAGTTGCCATTGAAACACTTTTATCTAGATTTTAATGCGTTCGAAATATTTGTTTAAAAGTTTTTAACATGTTTTTTTATGGTTGACTGGCACGGTGCGGTAGTAGGTAATAGACAGTGTAAAAATGTATTAAGTTTTTTTTTTAATTCTAAATAGGTTTGCGTTTGACCACGCCCTGCCTGATTTTAAGCAGGATGTAGTCTAAGATAAAGCACGCTTACCTAGAAAAAAACCTGTTTAATCTGGATTTGAAGACATCCAAGTTGTAATTCGCGGGAAAAATAGACGCCGGCAAAGAGTTCCACATCCTCGCTGTACCTATTAAGAATGTGGAATCGAAGCGTTTAGTCCGTACGTTGAGAATGGATGGCGCTTTTGCCGTGTCTGCCTTTAATGTAAAAGTAATAGGACGAACATGACGCTCTCCTAACTATAAGAAATTTCACATGTCTATCACCATTGCAGCGATACCCAATTTGAGTAACAAACCAAAATCTAGGGCTGCTTTAAAGCTCATTACTTTTTAAACATTCGGTAAGCCTCAATAGCCCTGTAATTTCATTACCTGCAGTACCTTTCAAACCGGTACACAATGTTCACGCTCTACTTGGCGGAAGAATACTGCAGTAGCACCTTCCTTGACGGTGTACTAGAAAATCTACCACCTTGGAATTATTTTCACGTTTCATTTTTTTTTAATAGCTGACAGGCTTGGTGTTTGACCACAACTCATCTGATGTTAAGTGACGGTGTGGTCGAAGATGGTAAAGCACACCTAGCCTGGAATGGAACTGGCTCTCAAGTGAGGCTGCCGGAACACACCGTTAGATGCTTGGCGGCAGATTTTCAACTTCAGGGTGGTAGCTAGCCAGCCGAGTACTAGAAAGTACTCTACCACCACGCTATGGTTTCCTCACGATGTTTTCCTTCACCGACAGCTCAAGCTCATTGTTGGGGTTTGAACCCACACCCTTCGGCATGCGAACCAACCACGCTAACCACTGAGCTATCATCGCTATAAAACTACTTCAACATGCGTCCCGCATAGGCATATAAAGCGGTAGGTTTTAATCTGTAGCAAGAAACGCCTTTCCTGTTAGATAGTCTTGAAGTATGATATCTCTTTATTATTTTACATACTATACCTACAAGTAATAGCTCAATAAAAAACATAAGTATAAAAAATCACTATCACTCAATAAAGCATAAGCTACACTGCTTACATAACTGCGGTGTCTTTTCATACGGTCCACTGCGAACTACAAGTACTAAGTAAGCTATCGCTAAGTTAGCAGTGCGCCTTGCACATTAATAACATAAAACCAAATAACAATATAGTAGCGTAATTGTTTACCATTACTTAGTAAACAATTTCGCTACTATATCGGGTTAGGTTATTATGCCATTACTTTGTAACGTGTTTGTGATAACAACTGCATTAAAATGTCCTATCATACCAAAACTATACGGGTATATTTATTTATTACTATTTCAGTGCATTCGCGATATTATTTCACAGCTTTGTACCCAAGTGATATTAATATCATTATCATTTCGACCTCGAAACAAAAGTTGTATACATTCACTGTTACGGCCTCGATGATAAAATTAAATTATCTGTTTGTAAAAGTTCCACTGGCACTTTTATGAAAAAGATTCAGTAGCGTAGTATGTGATTATAATATTAGTGGTAAAAGTAATTACCCATGTAACGGTACCCAAAACTTTTAATAACAAAACAATATATAGGTTGGCAGAAATTGGCCTGAAAAAATGACTATACGTTCGTATTTAGTGTTCATGTATGTATATTAATATTAAGATATTGAGAGTGTTAGTGTACACTTACAAGCATATGAAAAAAACAATATACAACGCATCGCCATATCCGCGCTCGTTACTTTGACACATTCGATGAATTTAATTAGTCTATAAACTTGCATTTGTATCCTTTATACCAGAATACAGACATCATCATCATCATCATCACCATCATCATCTCAGCCATAGAACGTCCACTGCTGGACATAGGCCTCCACCATTAACCTCCATAAAGACCGGTTGGAAGCGGCTCGCATCCAGCGCGTTCCTGCGGTCCTTGCGAGGTCTTCTGTCCACCATGTCTGGACGTCCTACGCTGCGCTTGCCGGTCCGTGGTCTCCACTCCAGAACTTTGCAGCCCCATCGGCCATCAGTTCTGCGTGCTATGTGCCCTGCCCATTGCCACTTCAACTTGCTAATCCGCTGGGCTATGTCGGCTACTTAAGTTCGTTTACGAATCTCCTCATTTCTGATTCGATCTCGTAGGGAAACTCCGAGCATAGCCCTCTCCATAGCTCGTTGTGCGACTTTGAGCTTATCAAGAAAGCACATAGTCAGAGACCACGTTTCAGCACCAACAACAAAGCACCAACAATTTTAACAACAAAACGGACATGTTTACAGGCTATTAATTGCTTGGAGGTAGAATATACTTTATTGCAATGGCAGACCTAGACGACCTCCTGCTAAGAAGATCTACCACCTAGGAATTATTAAGTATTGAGTAGGTATTTAAAGCTGTCTTAACCTATCATAGACTTATACCAATGGAAGGGCTCTCAGGCAACGCAGACCAATTCGGGTTGAATATATAACTTGTGACATAAAAATGTGAGCCTCTCCGAACGACGCACAGATATTTTATAACATAGGGGAAATCTAACCCCTGCAAGACTTCTGCTTGAGTCATGCATGGAATGTGACTTGTTTGCCGCTTGATTGAAATATTGCATTGGGAACTAGCTGCAAGAAAACAGTTTTATCATGTCAATATTAGGAACGATTCTAGATTGTTTATAACGTTTGTACATAGGCTTACGTAGGGTTAATATGATTCCTTTTCCATAAATAAAGAGTTGTATTTATGAGAGCAAGTCGATATCGCGTGTGTCATTGTGCGAGAGAGAAAAAACGTGATATTTTGAGAACGTGACATTACCTATACGTTGAGAGGGAGCAAACCTATGTTTGTAGTAAATATCAGGACTTACGTTTATACATACATACATGTAAGTATAACAGTCGATTCGTTTCTGCGCCGTGTCGCATTGCATCATACTCAATTTGTCTATATCTTTTTTGGGTGTTTTTTTATATTCTATATAAGTTCAGGTTTGACCACAGTGTCTGATGTTAAACAGTAGTGCGGTCTAAGATGGACCACGCTTACCTAGAAGATACCAATTTACTCTAGATTCGAAGACACCCATATTGTACCTAACACAGACTCCGGCAGAGAGATCCACGAATGTGCGAATAAAAAATGTGGAATCAAAACGCTTTGTGTAGGAGAAATCTTCAAAAGATACTCGACTTTGTTGAGACGCAGTCGAATTAGGTATATGGGATTGATTCTTTTTGCCCTTTCTTACTACCACATTTGCCCGGTATTCGGTTGTGGTGGGCATGTGCATAATTATGTCTGACTGATCATTCCGTTGATTTATTCTTACAGCGCTGGCTCACATTTTGTCCCTTTACTCTCGAGTTTACCTAGGTACGTGTTTGTCGAGCTATTTAGTACAACCATATGGGTGTTTAGTAGGTACAACCATTTACATATTTATTTTCAGTTATATTTCCTACGTTATCGTGATAACAATTTAAGATTCTGACGCAGTAACGGGCGTACCATCCTCCAGGTCGTTGACTTTAATAATCTTATCATCTCTAGCATTGTTATTGATATACAAATTCAACACAACTCTCTGGGAATTAATATATATATACCAAATCCTAGTCGTAATTAAAATACGAATAACAGCATTTTAAACGTACTACCAAGGAAAAGATTAAAATGGTAGTTTATAAAGAGCTCAATTTTGTAATCATTCTAATAGGTTGCAATGGGAGGGCATAATTTTTTTATCATTTGAATGGGTTGAACTAGAAGGGCACAATTTTTTGATGACATGAACGGATTTTCTTCTGCCCATCTAAATGGAAAGGCACAACTATTTAATCATTCTAATGGGCTGAAATGGAAGGGCACAACTTTTTAATCATTCGAATGGGTTGAAATTGAAGGGCGTAATTTTTTATCACATAAACAGGTTTTTGTCAAACGAGTTAAAACGAGCAAAAAGAGTTTGAAAGGGCAAACAACGTATATCATTCTTCAATTTGAATTTCTTTTTTATTCAATCGAGTATGTGGATTGAAAACAACGTTGTTATAATAAGCTCAAAATAATGGCTACATAATAACGGAGCATTACGTATGGAGGACGATTTTTCTTTGGAATTCTCATCAAATGTTCACTTATTTTGGCAATTTACCGTGCGTGTTCGTGCTTACCAACAGTTATTTCAATTTTGTGCAGAATTACATCAGTGGTTGAAACTCAACCAAAATCCAGTCGAAGTTATACTGAAATTATACAGCTTTAGTTCTCGAGATTATTTATTTGGACCCCGTATTGTGCGTGTCTATTTCGCCGGGAAACAGCTAACTGGGTCACAATAAACGTTTACGATCAAAATGATAATCTGGTAAATAATGAAACGGCGATGGTACGACACGGCCGTGTTTTGATGTATTGTATACTGTAACCAGGCATTACAGCCAATTGATGAAATCTACGGTCAATAGCTATGATTATACGAATAACATTTCATGGCTATTTTGGCTATTTGGCTTGGCATCCAGTGGGCCTCTAGTGTCAGCCGCTTCATGTCGCATGGCTCGCAAGTATCGCAACTACTATTCATTAGTGTCCAAACTGACAAACTTCGATTTGACAGCGAATTACCAGTTATTATTACCAACCGGATCATAGTTACAGTTATTAATGGACTATTAGCTACTTAAATTATTTGTTGGTTGGGTTTTTATTAATTTGAAAAGATATTTGAAAAGTGCTTTCATAGTCACGCCATACCTTCTTATTTTAATTGATTTTGGGTAAAAGTTAGATAGGTACACGTATTATTATTGTATTTTGAATATTTGTTGTATTTTCATTTAATTATTTATTTTTAAAGTGAATATATAACTAAATATTCTTTGAATATTTCAAGCGTCCTGTTGCCGTTATCAATATCGGGCAAAAACTAGCCAAAAAATCACGTTTGTTGTATGGGAGCCCCCTTAAATAGTTATTATATTCTGTTTTTTTTTTAGTATTTGTTGTTATAGCGGCAACAGAAATACATCATCTGTGAAAATTTCAAGTGTCTAACTATCACGGTGCATGAGTTACAACCTGGTGACAGACGGACGGACAGCGTAGTCTTAGTCATAGGGTCCCGTTTTACCCTTTGGGTACGGAACTCTAAAAACCAAGTCATTTCAATCAATTTTACAAAGTGTAAATAAACAACATATTGATAACAGATAGAAGTGGAAGTAACTATTGAGTAAAACTGGTATTTATTCTTTTAAAAATTTCATCTTTTCTTGTATTGAACACTGAAAAGGACATAGCGTAGAACAACTAGTATCGGCAGTAAAGGCCTGAGTAAATGACATTTAAGTCTAAATCCAACGGCAAACCTACAACCAAAATCCTTTACATAAAACTGCTATGAATAAAAATCGTTCATTAATTCCACATTTCCGCGGTTCGTGACCGTCTCGCATGTAGCATCCCGACTCGCGAACTTCCCGCCCATAAATAACGTTTTATGTCACGTGTCAAAGCCGCCATCTTGTTTTACCGGTGAAATCCGGCAATGATAACTTTACCGACAGCCGTGTCCCAACACTAGCCTCGTACGCGTTACGGCCTTGACATAGAGTTTACAATCTGCCGGAACTTTTTTCGGCATAGCAAAAATTTACGGACGCGTATAGAAAAATTGGAGGCTCGTCTCTATATCGATTGTGCCAACTGGTGCTAACCGCCGCTCTCGATTCGTTTGCAATCGAGTAGATAGCTCGATGGTAGAATCGAATGGATGTGCTAAATATCTTTAGTTGGTGATCGTTTTGTTGACTAGATAATCACAAGGACCTAATATAACTAGTATTTAGCTGCTATAAAATGGAAGACATCTTGCTAAGCCCGAATTCCGTAAACACGAAGTTCGAAGACAATGTTAATATGCCCGTTTAAACCCAGCTATAGCAGTCGAGACTTGTTTATTGCCTACTAAACTTTATGTAGCACTCTGACTTCAAGACCATTGTCTTAATAAAACTAATTTTACTAATCTAAAATATAATCTTTACATTGTGGAATGCGGTTCTCGTTTGCGTTTTTTATTTCATATCAATAACCGCGAAAAATTTCTACCGTCCGAGAATAATTAATAAATGTCGTAATAAATATCGATCTGACCCCAAACTAAGCAAAGCTTGTACTATGGAAATTAGATAACTGATATATACTTTTTTGTTGTAAATGAATACTTTTAATATATACAAAGCACCCAGACACAAAACACACATTTGTTTATAGCACAAAATGTTTGTCCCGGGCGGAAATCGAACCCACACCCATCAGTTCTCAAATTAGATATACTACCAATGAGCCAACAGGGCTGTTTTCTATATCTTTACTCTTATTCGTAGTGTGCTAGAGTATAATTCAATTTGGTTCTCTTTCTACAATGTGCGCGACAGAATTGAGCGCATTCAAAAACGAGCTTTAAAATTATGTGCTAGGTTTTCACCTTATAATGAGCGTTTGAAATATTTTCATGTAACCCCTTGACATCCGCCGCAAATACATTAAACTTACGTTTCCAAAATCATTCAATCGTGTATTGACTCCCCATCCCTTTTTTCGTTATTAAACTTTAGCACTCCTTTTAGCTCTCGTAACCACAATTACAATATATTAAATTTACAAGTATTTTTAACAACATATCTTATTATAACCCTATTGACAGAGTGGGCCGCCAATACATTGCAATCATCGCCTCTAACAGACAAGTCTATATATTTCACTTAAATCTATACCTGTTCCAAAGAGAGATTAAAATTACTTTAGAATTTAATTTAAAAATATATTTGTCATTTTTATGTATTATGACTGTACAACTTACTTACCTATTATTATTTAATTTACAATTATAATCCTAATTTATTAATGACTTAGTAACATACACATTAATTGTCTGGTGACTTTTTAAAATGTAATTACAATGCACCTACACATACATCTATTTGGAATGTAATATAGATTTGTAAAATGTATATTGAATTTGAATTAATATTATTACATTCTGTTTTGTATGTTATTTTAAATAAATAACTAATAGGGTCTATTAGTTATTTGTTCAAAAGACATAGTCATAGACATTACTATCTTTCGCAGTTTTAATGAATAATGAAAACGTACATAAGTACTCACAGTTGCGTTGAGAACAAAAATATCTACCATGTACATTCTTCAAAGCATTTTATTGCAAAAGCTTGAAATTTACTCCTCAATATTTATTCCGTGAAGGTACGCTACGTAGTACTACGACGTAGACGTACATCTACGTGATACGTAGCACCGTAGCAATAATGCTACATGAAAAGGAAAATGTTTGTTTATCTACGTAAGTAATAACATGTCTTTGTACTACAATTGGTTGTTCATACCAAACGCAATATCGATACTTTTGTAACGGCGCCGTCTCACACGTATTTATCTAGCTATACAATACTTTTAACGCTCGACTTTTAAATTTTTTACTAACGCCCAAGTAAGACAATTTCCTCTCTTTAGTTTAGGCACAGTGTCATACTTTATAGAAAAAGATAAAACACTAGGCAAGAGATGGTTCTAAATCCTGTTTGTTGTTTGATGTCTTTCTTATCATCGACTGTGCCACTTACCACCAGGTAAACTGCAAGAACCGCAGAATCATAAATAAAAGTGTAGTGTATTATATTATTTCCTTTTCTACAGTAGTACAACTACATTTTTTAAATTAATAAATAGACTTTCGTTTGTCCGGCATCTCACCTGATGATGCGGACTAAGATGGAACACGCTTGCCTCGAAGATACCGATTAACTTGAAGACACCCAGATTATATCCATCATTTCATCCCAAAGTACTGTGATAGCACCAAAACAAGGTACCGAAAGAAAAAGCCGGTAACCGAAGAGAAAAGATAAGTTAAAAATGGTAGAAGCTTCTTGTCTGCTGAATAAGCTGCAATTATGATAATATTATCAAAGTATACATTCAACTAGCATATTACATATTTAAAAGAAATGCTTGTACGTTCTAAACAAGGTAATTAATTAAGTAAGTAATTGCTGATGAGATTCTTGACACGTTTCTCAATAGATTCCAACATGTTTTCACCCCGTGTGTATCAGTGACCTCACAGCACTGACCTATGATAAGATAATCTTTGCTTATCAACGCCATGGCTGATAAGTTTGGGCAAAGGTTCTTAAGAGATATCCGCGTTTTTTTCAAGGTCATGGTAGTGAGATTTTGATTTATTAAGACGTTTTGTATGTACAAACCTTCAAACCATAACATTATCAAAAAACCAGCCAAGTGAGAGTCGGACTCGCTCACCGAGGGTTCCGTACAAACCTGTAGGTATATAAGTAAAAGTTATGTTTTTTTAAATGGTAATTTATGCTTTTCGCAATTTTTCATTTATCTTTGCTATAAGACGTTGCTTCGTACCAAATTTAAAGATTCTGAGTTCACGGGAAGTACCCTGTAAGTTTTGATTCCCTTGCGAGTGTCGAAAATTTGCAGCATAATCGGCTGATTTTTTTATTCTTTTGATTGCGTTGGTTTAGAAGTTTGATTTTTTCACAGCTCTTAGGGACAGTAGACTTGAGTATTTGATATGAATTTCAGCTTGATACCTCCACGCGTTCCTGAGAAAAATGGTCTTGACAGAAAGACAGGTGGACAACAAAGTGATCCTATAAGGGTTCCGTTTTTGCTTTTGAGGTACGGAACCCTAAGAATACTACTTCCTTAGTTATATACGTATTAGTCTGAAACCCCTTTCTCCGTAGAGTGCGTAGAGCAGCTCAGACCGATTATACCTACAAATTTTTTTACTAAATTGAAATTTCGTATTCCCTCTCAAAATTGAGCCTATCCAATATTTTTTTATGCATAAATATTTTGAAGAAGAATGAGTCTACGTCCCTATAATTTTTTTTACTTAAAGTTTACTTCAAGTTTCAAATCTGCCGCTAAGCACTTAATAGTGTGTTCCAGCTTCCTCCGTTGGAAGCAGTTTCAATTCCAAGCTAGATGTGTTAACCATCTCCGACCACGCAGTCAATTATTAGCGTCATTTTTGTAGCGATGATAGCTAAGTGGTTAACACGGTGGATTTACGCGCCGGTGAAGAAAATTATCGTGAGGAAACCATAGCATAGTAATAAGGCACTTTCTAATACTCGACAGGCAAACTATCAAGTTGCAAATCTACCGTCAAGCACCTAACGATGTGTTTCGAGTTTCCAACTTAAGAGCCAGTTCTATTCCAGGCCAGGCGTTCACCATCTTCGACCACATCGTCATTAGTTTTGATAATACACTTAGACTGTCAACATTTAAAAAAAAAAAACAGTTTACACTTAATCTGTTATTCATAAAAAAAAACAATCAGAGCATAATATTTCCTACAAAAATTCCATATTATAGCACTGATGTGTTTTTTTCCACGCGCAGCGGAAAATAAGCGATCTCATAGCATCACGCTATGGTCCCGTGGTCAAACCAATCGCTAACTTTATTACCGACTGACCAACATATATAGGTTAGTCAAGAGCTCTCTAATGAATCGTTAGCGACTAATTAGAAATCGCGTTCAAGTTATCTGTTATGCTTGTTTTTGTTTACTGGTATGTTTATATACATTTCATGTTTCATCGCATCGTATGCGGATTTAGATAAAATTTTATTATTTAGGAGCAGTAATCTGTAAACATTACTGTGTTCCAGTTTGGCTGTTGACATTAACCATCAAAAGTCTCAAACTAGTGAGAGTCAAACCAGCGATACCCTGGACTTTGTTTTGCTATTCAAAGTTCTGTGTATCGCTGCAATGGTCATGGCTTACCTTCACGAGAACA
Organism: Biston stratarius; assembly: GCA_950106695.1. Taxonomy (NCBI): domain Eukaryota; kingdom Metazoa; phylum Arthropoda; class Insecta; order Lepidoptera; family Geometridae; genus Biston; species Biston stratarius. The sequence continues at coordinate 12,459,904 of OX467116.1, forward strand.
TCTTGTTTGTCTCATAATTTTAAAGAAGGATAGCGGGTAAAACTGCGTGGCTCTAGTCTCTAATATGTGTAACTAGTTTGAACTTTGTACGCTGTACAAAAGGGCAAAGCTCTCTCAATACCAACTGTTCACTAAGCTACGACAAAACGGGTTGTCTAAATACAGACGGCTTCCGCTGATTGTAGACCACCAAAGGAAATTCAGGTCATTGCATTGTGGTAGGTTAATTTCCTACATACTATTTTAATATTACTTATCTCACCGGCTGCGTTCGATATGTTGACGATAGATTTGAATATTTAGATTATCTTGTCGCTAAACTTTCATGTTTTTATAATAAATAAAGAATATGGCACTTTGACTTTATTGAATATCCATTGTACCCATACCTACGCAATAAAGTAATTATGAATGATTAATAAAATATTGTATTTATTGTATTGCATTGCATTGCAGTGAATTGCATTGCATTGCATAGCACTAAAAATATAGAATCTTGTTTGCAGCTGAGTTTTTGCCCCGGAAAAAAGTGACTTTTTTGCTCAATATTTTTAACAACTTCATTGTAGAAACATAATTTAGAATAACTAACTCGATCTAAATTTAGAGCCGTATTGAATAATCATGTTGTTCTATTTAGTTACAGATAATATAATTTATCATAACAAGTTATAGAAGAGTAATTAAAAAGTTAACACGACATGATTATCTCTCACGTGCCACAGCACACACTAATATAATCTTGATAAAATAATAATCAAAAAATTTTTTTTACGATTAAGCCCTTAAATATAATTTGAACTATTTAAACTAATGTTAATAACAACAATTTAACTTACTAATAACTAATTCAACTTTGTACTTTGTACCAATTTTTTTTTATTTTTTAAATAAATATTATAGACATTTCATACAGCTCCAACTAGCCCCAGATTAGACTTTTGTAAATATATACTTATAATACATACAGAACACCCAAACAAAGAACAGACATTTATTGTCACATAAATTTCGGCTACGTAAAATCAATTTAAGCCATTTTTTTTTATATTAAAACTTAATGTTTAATGGATAAAAAACACAAATTAAAATTGCTTAAGCTTGGAGAATAAAGCCTTAAGTTTTTTTTTTTACTTTCTCTACTAAAAATATTAGGTTAAATGAATGCATACAAAATACAACAAAAGTATTAAATGAAAGTCTACTAAATAAAATTATTTAGTTCAAGGTTTAAGCCCGTCGTATTTGTACAGAATACAAACTCCAACGTCCAATATAATAAACAACCCCACCCGTTTTATCGCAGTTCCAGAAATCCAAAACGTCCGCAAAATATACTGTCTGTAGTTACCTAACTATAGCATACCGGCCTAAAAATTACGCATCGAATGTTTATTTTTATCATATTATATCACGGAATCACCACACGACTATCCGCGGCTGGCCAAAGTCCAATGAGTGATTCCCAGTCTATCAGACTTGAGGAAATAAAAATTGTGCCTATAGATTTAATATTTAGTTCTAATAATATGCAAACATTACGCAGATAATGTCGTATAAAATTCAATTCGGTCGAAAGCGAAGCGTGGTGGTAGGGTACTTTCTAGTACTCGGCTGGCTAGCTACCATCCTCAAGTTGAAAATCTGCTGACAAGCATCTAACGGTGTGTTCCGGCAGCCTCACTTGAGAGCCAGTTCTATTCCAGGCTAGGTGTGCTTTACCATCTTCGAGCACACCGTCACTTAACATCAGGTGAGTTGTGGTCAAACGCATAGCTTATCAGAGATAAAAAAAAAAAAAAACTGGAGTTTCTTTTTGGCTCATAACTTTTGTACATGGTCCTACAATTTCCGCTTGTCATATGCTAAGTACAAATACAACAAGGTATTTTTGTGCGTGTAGTCCTTTCTTGTACTCAAATGGCTAGCTATCTCCTTCAAGTTGAAAATCTGCCGCCAAACATCCAAAGGTGTGTTCTGGCAACCTCACTAAATAGCTAGTTCCCATTCCAGGTTAGGTGTGTTTACCGTCAACTAAAGTAAAGAAAATTTATTAATATCTACAAGCCACAAGTCTTTCATCGTTTCTTAATTATACTTAAGTGACTGGATACCTAAAGATAAAATACGATAGGTATAAAAAAAATACACATCACATCACATCACACATCATCAGCCATAGGACGTCCACTGCTGGACATAGGCCTCCTCCTGGGGAGGGGTTTTGCTAATACTCGCCACACTTGGCAGGCGGGTTGGCGAGCGCAGTTAGGTGTGATTGTTCAAGGAAGATGCTGCTGCCCATCTTCCGGATTACATCCCTTAGCCGACTCTTACGGCAACCACGGGTAGAGAAGGTGGGGTACAATTCTTACGCCGGCAGTACCAAGGCAAAAAAAAACACGAAAAAAAAATACAGTCTTATGTTTACTAGGTAATCATTGCCTTGGCGATTACAATTTCTCCGTTGCGTTATTCATACCACATGATGAGAAATCATTCGTAAGAATTCTGGTATTCCATTCTGTCTCGGACTTGCATACTTTTCCATGAAGCACAAACTTCCAGACACGCACACATCTCCAAACATTTTCAAACAAACACACGTGCACACACGCGCTGGCACACACTCTCTCATATTTTATTTATGTATTTCCTCTTTTTATAGTAATATTATTTTATTGTATTGGAATGTGTAGATTGTGTAACAAATATGTTCAGGAAACATGCGCAAGATAGAAACTGACAACCACGAACTTGGGTCACGAACAGGGTCTTCGCCTAGTTTGTGGCCCAATGTATTTTTTTATGGTTAACAGGCTAAGTATTTAACCATATCTCACCTGATGGTAAGTGATGGTGCGGTCGAAGGTGGTAAGAACTCTTAGCCTGGAACGGAACTGGCATTAAAGTGAGGCTACCGGAACACACCCTTAGATGCTTGGGGAGAGATTTTCAACCCCTGGTAGTTAGCTAGTCGACTACTAGTAAATACACTGCCACCATGGTTTCATCACAATGTTTTCCTTCACCTGTAGCTCAAGCTCATTGTTGGAGTTTGAACCCACGCCTTTCAGCGTGTGAACCGACCGCTCTAACCGCTGGACTATAATCACTACACAACCGATGACTAAAGTTATATAATCTGTGGCTATAGTTATTTATGAGTGACGGTTGACGAGTGATGTCGCTGGAGTCAAGTAGTATACTCTCATATCACAACAGTGCCCTTTTAGATTCACGGCCATCGGAACGATAAAGTACTGTAAACAAAAATAACTACTGTTATTTTGGTTGTAATAATTACGACCTAAATTGTTCTTATATTATTTACAAATAAAGCGATAATATGAGAAACGTGAGTAAACAATACATACATAATGTAATGTGTGACGTGTAACGTGTGTGTTTAACGTAACTGTAACGTGTTTTCCTTTTGTGTAGTCGGGTAAAATGACGAGTTATTACCAGTTATGGAATTAAAGACAGTATATTTTGTACGTACGAATAAGAAATTTTGAGATCAGACGTCGAGGTGAGAGACGGCGATCAGCGGCATTACGTACATAACTTAGAAAAGATAGCGGTGCGTGCGTTGGATTCCAACCCAGAAACCCCTGAGAAGCCAGAGGCTCTCCCAACTAGGCTCCTGAAACTATAAATAACAATAATACATATCAATACTTAAATTAAAAAAAGTACATACATATGTATATAGGTACATATAGTATATAAAATATACGTACATAAATAATAATACAGAGTATAGAGATAGCATAACTATAACAGCGTAGCAGCTAAATCGTGAGATAGTGCTGGTTTAAACAATTTTAAAAGATTTCCAGAGACGGGAGACGTACAATACAGAAAACAGAAGAGAAGCGTATGACCAGCAATGAATGAAGCACGGCTGAAAATGATGATGACGACGCGTGAGTAAGTACTCACCAATAGAAATTGAGAACACCGATAGAGCGTTAGAGAATAATGACGTGAAACTTTTTTTGTTTACAAATCCTGGAAATATGTAATACATTTAATACTGACAAAAACTAATAACAAAATATCTTAAACTCCGACTATAGTTTCGGCCACATCCGGTGGCCTTCATCATGGGGACGAAGCTGAGACAACGCGCGCGCGGCCTCGTTTTGCTTCGCACTGCGGGCCTCCGCGCGCCTCGCACGTGAAGATAGTGGTTGATGCACGGGCGCGGGTAAACGTGAGTAATCTCGCATAAATAAAACAAAAATGTGTTAAGACCACCTCAGTTTCCATAGTAAAATATCTTAAACTTAATACTATTAAAAAAAACCTTATCAAAGAAGGGATATGTGGCCAGAATACTGCCAGCATTGTCACGCTGGATGGCAATGCAAATTAACAAAGGTATTTGTATTTATACTGATATCATAGGTAGGTCATTGCTGCGTTACCATTCTCAATCGGCAAATTCCATCAAAGTAAACTTTTGTGCCTTTCGCAGACACTTCACGTGATATCACGACATTAGATGTGTTTATGTCTTTATTACTTCAATATTCAGTTTAGGTAGTTTGATATTTTTATTAAACAATCAGTTAAAATGGTCGAATCCCAGTTTTATTGTGCAAATTAATATACGAAGGTTGAAAAACTAAAATCCTAGAGCTTCCTTATGTCACACCAAATTGTAATAGCAGGAATGGACAAGTGCATGATAAATTGTCTTTCCACCGCACGTAGCAAATAAAATATAGAAGTACGTTTCAACTAATCCGATTATCATGAAATTTGGTGTACGCGTTGTCAAGGGTACCCTTCATCCAGAAAATAAGTATTGTTCCCGAGGGATAGAAAAAGATCTACATTACCAGGTGTAAAGTCGCAAGTATAACCTAGTTATGCATACGTCTGTTTCGTTTTCGTGGGATAGAAAAGAGTGATTAAGATAATGATTTTTTTTATGTAAAAGTAATTAAACGAATAAGACGTTCTTCTGGAGATAAGAGATGACGCCTGTCCATGATCATTACAGCGATACACAGAACTTTGAGTATCAAAACCAAAGTCCAGGGTATAACTTTAAGACTTTCGATGGGTAGTCTCAACAGCTCTGTAATTTCGCTAGCTGCAGTACTCTTTAAACCGGAACACAGTAATGTTTACACGCTACTGCTTGGCGGCAGAATATCTGGCATTGCAGTGAAACCTATCTACAGGGACTTTCTGCTAAGGAGATTTACAACCAAGTGAATGTTAAAACCGGTGGCAGTATTGTATCTTCTTGCCTAATTGATGGGATGTTTACTTCCCCATTGATAAATTAATTTAAATGATAAGTTAATCGTGAATAATCTAGACCAAGACTGTGATAAAGCGATTTGGATCGAGGTCGTCTGAGGTATAAACGGCTGGATAGCATTATCAATAGGTACTGTTTACTTGTCAGACATGCTGCTTTAATCTATTCATTAGTGGATATTACAGGTTTAAGTAAATTTTAGAACAATGTTCTCAGTATACCTAACCATCATCATCTTAGCCGTAGGCTGTCCACTGGACATAAGCCTCCCCAATGATTTCCATGAAGACCGATTGGAAGCGCTCATGGCTAATTGTATATTTCTATGTATTGCTGCAATAATCGTGGACAGGCGTTATCTATTACCATCAGGAGAGCGTCGCGTTCATCTCATTACTTTTACATAAAAAAGAGGCGTTACTACTGTTTTCATTACGTCGTCTGTCCACCATGTGGGCGGACGTCCTTCCCGGTTCTGTGTTCTGCGCTTCCCGGTCCATCTTCTCCATTCTAGAACTATCAGCCCTATCGGGCATCAGTTCTGTGTTATGTGCCCTGCCCACTTCCACTTCAACTTGCTAATCCAAGTATCACTATATTAGTAAAAGCTATGGATGGAATCACTAAACCAGAATTAGAGTTAAATGGGGGCAAATCGTGATATCTGTTCCGGGTGACAATGTCAGATGACGCAATATTCATAAGTTTGAATAAAAATATCATAAAATTATTATTTATTCTTTCATTTGGATGCATACCAAATCATCATTTCCTACTATGCTATTTCCCATGCGAGATTGCGAGGCTTCGCTTCTTGTGAGATTTTGGGTGAAACATAAATAAAAACCTATTTTAAAAACAATTGCAAAACAAAAACACAGACTACTTTAGTGGCCAAGCTTCCGTGGACATTTGATGCCGAATTTGGTTGTGAACGATGCTTGTTTTTCGATATTTGCAACAGCATACAAATTTCGTTACAATAAACCAGGTTTCTAACTTTTATCTACCTACTACATACTTATGGGTGTATTCAAGTCGAGAGTGATTCTATTCTATTAGAGAAGCGTACTCATGAACCACATCTTCACTTAGCACCAGGCGAGATAGCGGCCTTTTCTCCACATAGTATAAAACAAAGTCGCTTTCCACTGTACGCTTAGATCTTTTAAACTACGCAACGGATTTTAATGCGGTGTCCATCAATAGACATAGTGATTCAAGAGAAAGATTGAAATGAATAATAAACGCATATGCATCTTCATCGCAACCGTGCGAAGCTGGGGCGGGTCGCTAATACACTATAAAATTGTGTAAAAATAACACTGAAAATCCTTTCTGAAGTAGATAAAGTAAATTAACAACTATGCACCTATATCATATACGGTAGTACTTGCATATTTGCATTGGGTTTTGAGATAGAAATCGTATCCTACAGAACTTTTTTCCCCTTGCTTACTTAATAGTTCACAAGAAACAAGGAAGCCACTATTCCAAATCGATACCAAAAGGTAGATCCAAAATTACGATTACACCACGATGGCATGACGATGGGTTATTCATTTATTCCTGAACGAAACCCCAAGATTTATGTCCTCAATGAAAACACTGAAGTAGTGAATAGTAATAAAATAGGCTATTGAAGTTTTAAAAGCGATTTTTACGTTCAGTTGAAGCTGTAAACCGTACCTACTTAAGTACTACGAGTACTTTCATAAGCTTTGTTATTTCAAAAGAAACGTCATAAGAAATAATAGAAATTGATAAAAATGTCTACGGTGAAAAAGTCATAGGTTAGAATTTTTATTACTGAAAAGAACTTTTTATACTCAGCTTTTGACAGGAGATAATAGACTATGATACAGTTACAATGAAGGTTATTTGTTTTACTATTTATTGAAATCTCGATCATAATAAAAAATAACGTTTTCAGGTAAAAGTAATAAGAAGAAGTATGATCTCTCCTGATGGTAAGGGGTAACATCTGTCTGTTACCGTTGCAGCGATACACGGAACTTTGAGTAACAAAACGAGAACCAGGGTATCGCTGTTTTAGCGACTTTCGATGGTTATTCTCAACAGCCGTGTAATTTTGCTTGCCCTATTACCCTTCACACCGGAACTGAATCCATGTTTTTTTTAGGAAATTTATGAACCGTTGAAATTGTTACAGTCTATCTATCTAACGGATGAGTAAAAGTGATGACGGATAGATCGATAGAGCTATGTCGTTAGTAGTAATTTACGACAGACCGTTAATTTTCTGAGTTTCACGTTTTTACGAGATTTACAGTCTATTCAAAACGACATTAATAAGCGAAAAGCCAGCTGTAATGTATCACCAAACTGCGAAGGTAGAAATATTAACTTTGTAGCGATGGTAGCTCAGTGGTTATGTCGGTAGGTTTACACGCTGAAGGGCGTGAATTCCAACCCCAACAATGAACTAAAACATCGTAAGGAAATCACCCTCAAGCTGTAAATCTGTCGCCAGACACGTAACAGTGTATTCCGAAAACCTCACTTGAGAGCCAGCTCCATTCCAGAATAGGTATGTTTACCATCTTCAACCTTCAACAAAGGTAAGCTGTGGTCAAACGCTTAGTCTGTTAACTATAGATAAAAATATTGCATGTGCACGTAATGCGTGTGTATTTACGCATTTAATTTTAGGTACAGCTTTGATTTTACCGAGCACTCGTTCACATGTTTGTCTAATATTACAAGCTTATTATCTCCTTGTAAAATTTCTCCAAAATCGGTTCTGCTATTTTATCATGAATCATTTTTATTTTTTCTCGACTCACACATCACATCATCAGCCATAGAACGTCCACTGCTGGACATAGGCCTCCTCCTGGGGGGGTTTTGCCAATACTCGCCACGCTTGGCAGGCGGATTGGCGAGCCCAGTTGAGTATGATTATTCAAGGAAGACGCTGCTGCCCATCTTCTGAATTACATCCCTTAGACGACTCTTACGGCAACCACGGGTAGAGAGGTTGGGGTACAATTCTTACGCCAGCACCAGCACGGCACCTCGACCGCATTTCTCGACCCGCATTCGGTAAATTCGGTAAATATTATATCTCTACCAAACTTCACAGGATCACTCGCTCTACTAATCTAAAAATTAGTGAGTAATCCCTTATAAATAAAACAATAATGTAACAATTTATTTTCATAGCAAATAACTTTCGGAAAATGTATTCGATTTTGAAGTTGTTATTCGATTTCAAAATGTATGAAAACAAGGACAGCGCTCCTATCAAACCAAAAATAGTAACTGGTGCCTGTGCTAAGGGTAGAAAGGCACAAATTCAGTAACAAAAAAGATACGGCACTTTATACAAATTCTATTAGCTTAATTCCTATGTTGCACTTACTTGGATATAGGTTCGCACATAGCCTCCAAAATTCATATTCATTTTTGCGAACTTCTAATACGGAGAAGGTGACTCGTCTTTATGAACCAAATGTGATTCAACAACACACATCATAACGATTACTAATAACATCGCGTTTTTTTAAAAGGAAAATATAATACAACAAATTGACACTAACAATCGACATATTAAAATAAACATAATTATCTTAAAAAAGAGAGAAACAATATGCTTTTTTTATTATTTGAATGATTTTTATTAGTACTGACCTATCTTACTTTATATCTACAAAAATATAAAAATCGAAGTTTGTATGTTCCTCATGGTTTGGCGTGACCGATTTTGATGAAATTTCTATGAGACAATATCACAATCAATCCTTTCAAATAAAAAAGAATTTTCCAAATCGGTTTATAAATGACGAAGTTCTAACATTAAACAACACACATTTAAAAAAGATACAACCGAATTAGGAACTTCCTCCTTTTTTTGAAGTCAGTTAAAAAGTCTCTGTAAAGTTCTTGAGTGATAACGGATGAAACGCGAAGCACCTTTTAATTATTTTCCTGAAACTAAAAGCGTGTTTGCTTGGCAATTGTGCTTTATTTCCGGTAGTTATAACTTTAAGGCTTAGACTAGACTCACCGGCATTTCTTCCGTGAGCCCGCGTATTCCGCCCTGTGCGCCCGTCGCGCTACTGCCACGAAGAGAAAGCTTCCACTGTGCCAGCTCGCCACCTGACTCCATCCGAGCCTTCCTCGCGTGACTGACATCTTCAACGGCACCCGCGATAATATCAACCCTATCTCTACCGACATCAAGGTCTTCTTTCCTTTGTTCACCGATTTTATGATTTACATTTGCGTTTGATGAGTCTTCGACATTGTCTTTTATCATTTCAATACTGTTATCAACTTCTCCAATATCAACTCTCTTTTCATCATTATCATGGTCTATATTCGTTTGTTTGGAATGTCGGAATTTGTCTTTCAATGAATTGATAAGCGCCTTTCTAGCTTTTTCATAATTCATTTTTGCTTGATCTTCCCTCCATTTTTTCAGCACTATATCTTTTGGATCTTTTGATTTATTTAATTTGAATGTTACCTCTTTTTGCCGTGTGAAAGTGGTCGTGTTTGTCGATTTATTAAGTTTGCGTTGGGTTGCCTTTTCAAATGTTTCAATTTTCTTACTTCCAAACTGATTCCACCATTTCACACCAGTTTCGTCAATAGGTGCTCTTGATCTAGCTGAATGAAGGGATTTTGGTTTTTCAGACATATTTTAACATTTTTTTATAAACCGACCTTAGTTTTTAATCTAAAACGTATGCACTTTGTGTTTCTACAACAAATTTTCAACTACTACTTGTAAATTTATATTTTTTTATTTCTAAAATCTATGTGTACCTCCTATGAAAGTCCTACCGTTACTGGTTTCCGTAGCAATTTCCAAAGTTCTTGCAAGTCAGCGTCTTTTTGAAATGGTAATAATAGCAAACAATGCCTATATTGACGCTAAGGCTCTATCATTAGCTGAGTAGGTCAGTGTGCAAATCAGGTGCCACGTGTAAAATTCAAATCATTCTATAGGTATCAATAAATAAATAATACACAGGTTATATATACATATATATATATTAGTATGACTATACAAAAAATATATAACACGAAACATCGATTCGCAAAAAAAGAGAATGAGGTTAAGCTTAGCATGGGTTGTCAGGAATACAGAATTATTAACATTTCGTAAATATGGTTCCGGCTAATAGGGAGAACGTCTGGCTTTAAATCTGGAGGTCCTGGGTTCAAATACCGCGGCGCGCACTTCTGTCTTTTCCGATAACTTCAAACGGTGAAGGAAAATATCGTGAGGAAATCTACATGTTTGAGCTATCTTGAAAAAGAGTTTTCGATGATGTGTGTAGTCTGCCAACCTGCACTTGGCCAGCGTGGTAGCTTTACCCTTTCTCGCAATGAGAAGAAGCCGACGTCCAGCTGTGACATGTGGGACAGTTTATAAAAAAACAAAGCTGATTTTTATGAGCGAAAAAAAAATTAGCTATCTAAATTTTTAACTGAATTTTCGCGCACATCGTCTTTTCCGCGCAATATTATATGTAGACAATTTTTTGTCCACACCAAGCAATGCTCGGTCGCCCAGGTTCTAGAAGTAAATAGGGCAGTCAGCACTTGGCGTCACAGACTTATAATGTTTACCTACATACAAATCTTACGCAACTCAGTGATTAGGAGACTAATTATTATTTATTTATTGGTTCAAAAGGTTACTCATGTTGTTAAGATAACCAATAGATCAATTTCGGAACCCGGGCTGTTTATCTTAAGGACTTTGATCAGCGATAACCGAACTGTAAATAATAAAATTAAATAAAGACATAACAATCGTCTATAGGTACTTAAATAACCAATAAATAAAAATAAATATTGATTGTCTGTACTTATACATAAAATGGTATAAATATGTAATATATTTCAATTTTTTTTTTTAATTCCCTTCAATAGAATTAACAAATATAAATTTACAATTAAAAAAACCGATTCCATGACCCTAAGACCAAACACGGCTAGGTTTGAGGTTTAGAGATCAAACAAATGAATCGATTATGATTTTTTATGGGGACCAATCTGAAAGATACCTTTTTAAATAACAAGTAATTGCACTTTCCATCGTCAGCATAAGTAACAGTCTATACGAACTAATAATATTTAAATAATTATTCACTAACTCTTTTAATAGTTAAACAGATATTTTCCATCATCAGCTCAGCAACATGAAATATAATACTTGAATAGTTTTTAGGAAATATACGTATAAAACACATTATGCGTCCCTATAAAATTTGAGGGTTGCCCTTGATTTTTCTGGGATTTCATCATCAGATCCTGACTTAGTGCTAAAGGGACTACCTGGGAAGTTTAACCCTTTAAAAAATCTCGAATCTGTCCGGGCGTCTTAGCGTAATCGAGGAACATACATAAAAAAGACCTCTTGTTTTTTAATAACACAAAGGCCACATCCTGTTGCCTTCTTCAAAGAGTATAACGATAGCAACGCGAGTAATCTCGCAAAAGTAAAACAAAAAATAGGCAGTCGTTATACACGTCATATTCGAACAAAAAAATATCTAATTATTTTAGAACTTCCAGACTACAGATCTACGACAGCCCGAACGTTAAACACAATAAACGTTTATGATATAAGGTAAATTAACCGTTAAGCTGGAATACGTGATACGTCTATTTATATTTTCATATCTTTGAAAAATATTGTTCCTTTTGTACATGTTTTTACGTACACAGCCACAATAGACATTCAATGAACCAATTAATGGGTTAATTGGTTCATTGAGATAAAATAAATACATTTACAGGTAGAAACAGACAGTCTCCTAAGTATTTTAACTGTATTTTATTTTAATACGAGTATGTATTTATTTCAATATTATGATAAATATTGTTATCAGCCTCATTAATGCACTTCGTAGAAACAGCGTATGGGTCATCACCTTATTTGATAGTCAAATAAAGTGGATAAGTGCATCCAATTGACCAAGGTGTTATCATATATGTGCAGTAATCGTGGAAAATTCAACCTAAGTTTGTATGGCGTAGAGTAGTAATTTGTTCGTTATATTGCCTATGATTCTGGGTGCCTACTTAATTAACGATTTTTATGTATGATACTTGTAATTATCGAAAATCACGCAATATTATAATGAACCAATCGTGCTGATTTCGCAATCTATTATTACCTACGGATTTGTTTTTTTTTTTACTAACACAGCAAAATTTCGTATTAAAAATTAGATTAGATGGTATTTCGTAGCGGTGATAGCCTGGTGTATGGAGATCGTGTATGGAGTACTGTTCGCACCTATAGGACAGCTCTGCCAAGTACCAACTTGAGGCATTGGAGTCGATCGAGAGTCTAAGGAGACTAATTGGTAACGACACTTTACTGGAGTCTCGGCTTCAAAGCCTCGAGCATCGTCGTAGAGTTACTAGCTTGTCGGTTTTCTACCGGATACATTTCGGAGAGTGTGCGCTGGAACTGCACAATTTGGTTCCCCCTGCACCATTCTACTACCGGAAGGCCAGACAAACGCGGCCAAAACGTCATCCGTACATGGTGGATGTTCCCCATCTACAAAGCGTTTTGATTCCAGATTTTTTATTCGCACAGCGAGGTTGTGGAACTCTTTGCCGGAGTCTGTGTTCCCTGTTAGGTACAGTGTGGGTGTCTTCAAATCTAGAGTAAATAGGTTTCATCTAGGTAAGCGTGCTCCATCTTAGACCGCATTACTACTTAACATCAGGCAGAGTGTGGTCAAACGCGAACCTATTTTGAATAATAAAAAAAACAGTGATTAGCGCGGTTGGTTCACACGCCGAAGGGTATGGGTTCAAACCCCAACAATTAGCTTAAACGACGATTTTAAACTTTATTTATTTTTATGTATGTACTGGTTGGAATAAATAAAAAAGTGTCTGAAAGACAAAGTTATAGACAACATTAAAATGTATCAAAATTATTAATAATTTTGATACATTTTAATCTATTTAATCATTTCATTTTAATTTATTTTATCTAATGCTGAGAACTAACCTAAATTTATTTTTGTCGCACTGAACACTACAGCGACAACTTTATTATTATTATTTTTGTCGTTTATTATTTATATGTAGTGTGTTGTTGTTGTAGTGATGTATGTGACAAAATAAATGTATTTCTTTCTATTTCTATAGATAAAAATTGCTGTATATGGACAAAACAGCGTGATCGACTTTGATAAAATTTTCAAGCAGTCTTTAGATTAGCCCAGCGGATGATTCTGATTTCGTTATCGATAAAAAAAAATATTTATTATTTCTAAAGTGCACCCGGGGCAGCCCGCTAGTAATAAATTAATATCGTAGAATATTGCACCCACCACCATATTTTCTTAATAAATTCAGTTGTAACATTTATTACGTTTCACGTTATGTTACGTTATGACACCTTTGCTACGGCGTAGCGGCGTAGCGCGTGCGTAAAGTATGACGTCAAAGCACTACTATATCTATCACGTAGAAAATTCTCACAATAAATTCTCAAATTTAATTTACAGATTAAAAAAACTATATTTAAGTAGCTGTGCCCCGCAGTTTTACCCGCGTGGTGATGAATGATGATGATGATGATGAGCGGATGATGATGAGCTTTCTTAGCGGATGCCTACGTCATAACATCTACCTGCACGCCAAATTTCAGCCCGATCCGTCCAGTGGTTTGGGCTGTGCGTTGATAGATCACTATGACAGTCAGTCAGTCACCTTTGAGTTATATATATTTAGAAAGAAGATTTGATTGCTAAATTGGTTATAAATAATTTATGTGTTAGTCAGAATTAATGAAAGTCTCTGAAAACAAAGTCATAGATTAAAAAGAGGTGTAAACCAGTAATAATTTCAATGTCGATCTATTGATTCTATCTATATTTACAAGGTTACGCAAAATGGCGGCCAAAACGAGGGCTTTGTGTTCATCATTGTAAATATCTATTTTTAAGGGAACATTCCAGGAATCTTGAAAAAAAAATCAACTGCTTCAAACTTGGCGGCATCCTGTAAAAATTAGGAAGAAAATTGAATTTCATAAAACACAGAAAACAAACACACAAAGACAAATAGAGGTTTACCTCAGCACAATGCTGGTCATATTAAGTCGTATGACCTGTTTTCCGGTCTGCCCTTAAGAAAATTTTATTAAAAGTGGATAATTTTTTTTTTTTTTTGGGAATTGGGTCAAGAATTGGACAGGAATATTAAAAATTTCAAGAAAGCCCACAAATTCATTTCTATTAGATTTTTGTACGAATGGGTACTAAACTAATTTAGTAGGTAGGTTTAAACCAATGTGTACGTAAGCATTGAAGTAAGAGCTTTCCTTATTAATGCTGACAAGGAGAAGGGAGGGGTTAATAAATACTAAAAAACTTACATAATACTTACTTTTGAGTCAACTAGTTAATTAATTAAAAAGTTTCCGTATAAAAATGTTGGTAAGTTCCAATGTTTGTTTGTTTACTGTATCACACAAGTAGGTCGTGTCGTCTGGTCGCGTCGTACTTTGGACGTCTAGAGATCCCGAGGCAATGCACTGCGCAGGGAAAATCACCGGAACACTATCGTTATTTACTGGCTGTTTCTTGCTTCGCTGGGAGACAAAACAGCGATTGTACCAGCCGGCAGTTAAATTTTAATTATCGAAAGTTGAGTGACATCATCATAATCGAAATAGTAGGCGGTATGGTTGAGAGCCAGTTCCAATGCAGGATGGGTGTCCTTTACCGTCTTCGACCCCACTGTCATTTGACATCAGGTGAGTTGTGGTCAAACACCTAGCCTGTCAGCCATAAAAAAATAAAAAAATAGTCAGCCACAAAAAAAAATATACTAAGGAAAATGGATGTACTGTCTCCACCTCGAGAGATAAGATCAGGAAGAAGATGATGCGAGACAACTGTATAACAAATTTTGTTATTAGTCCGCCCTATAAGACGCACTTTAAGTAAGATGCCAAATCCAGTATCTATATTCTATTTACCTATAGGAGGACAGCATGACACAAAAGCATAACAATAACACTCTTCCCAGAAAAAAAACCCTAATCTAACTCAACAGAGAACTAGAACTGTAGTAAAAAGAGAACTTAGCAGGAGGTCATTTAGGCAGATACCACCGCAGTACCAGATACATATTCTGCCGCCAAGCAGTAGTGTGTAATTAATACTGTGTTCCGATTTGAAGGCTAGCGAAATTACAGGGCTGTTGAGACTAACCATCGAAAGTTACAAAGTAAAGCGCTAAAGCAGCGATGCCCAGGACTTTGTTTTGTGAAAGTTTTGTGAATCCAATGGTCATGGACATGCTTTATCTCTTACCATTAGGAGAGCAACTATTTCGTCCGTTATTTAAAAAAAAAAAAAGAAGCAACAAACTATTTCAATACAATCCTTTATGCTCCAAAACCAAACAATATTCCCTATAAAATATTAAGCCCAATCCTGTCCAGTTTATTATGATTGTAAATACACAAACTGCGCATAATTTGCTAAAAATCAAGGTTGTGACAGCAGACGCATAGCAGACACACAATTAGGCGTTATCAGTCGTATGCTCTGTTTTTATCATTAAGTATTTCATGTCTTAGACTCGCAAAAGCAAAATATAAACCTAGACAAAATAAATATTTGATTATGTAGTTTTATAAAGCTATGGAGAGGGCTATGATTGGAGTTTTCCTACGAGATTGAATCAGAAATGAGGAGATCCGTAGACGAACTAAAGTAATCGACATAGCCCAGCGAACTAGCAAGTTGAAGTGGCAGTGGGCAGGGCACAGCACGCAGAACTGATGGCTGATGAGACCACAGACCGGCAAGCGCAACGTAGGACGTCCACCCACACACACAAGACATTGATCATTTGCTTTATAATTTCCTTAATTAAGTTAAAAAGTACAATAAAGTTCTATTCTAAAAAAAAGTTTGCTTGCCATACTGTACACCATATTCCCATACAGTTTTTTTTTACACGTCCAAGTTTCCTATCGTTGACAGACAAAAATGGGCTCATTTTGGTCAAAACAAGCATTACTATGTCTACGTTTTTGTAAAATAAAATCGTTGAATTAAATAGTAGCCTGTTTGATATCTTCCATGATTCAATTAATCGTACGGTTGTTGTCCATTGCGATAATTACAAGGAAAGCAAATAAACGATTTTTCAACTTTTGATTGATTCTACTCGATTCGAAGGACGGGTCGGATTGACGATAAAGCTTACTTTCACACCCTTCATTTATAGACATCATTACGCTTTCACTATAGAATAAAAAACAAGTTTAACATAATGCTCTAGAGAAGAGCAGGTTTTCGAGAACAATGGCATAAAGGAGCGTTTCTCAAACTTTTTTGGCGATGAATCCCTTCCTGAAAGCCCTAGAGTAATCAAAGAGTTTGAAGAGTTGACTATGCTCCTGGCTGTAATCGCACTCTCATATTACGCATTCCACTACTAGTACTACTCTTTTACACTTTTAGTTATTTCTTTTAACTTTATATTGGAATATTTTTATGTATAGTAACTCTTTAGTTTATTTTTTTATTATGACAAGTATTTTAGCGGAGCCCTCACAGAGGCTTTGCGGGCTGCGGGCAGGTGGTATGACGACCTGCGTAAAGCAGCGGGCAAACACTGGATGCAGAAAGCTATCGACCGAGTTCAATGGCGTGCATTAGGAGAGGCCTACGTTCAGCAGTAGACAGCAAAGGGCTGATGATAATGATGATGATATAAAATAATGGATAAAGTCAATGCTTAAAATAAATTATTCTACCTTTCCTTTAAACAAACAAATCTTGAAAAATCCAAAAATAATAATAAATTGATTTGCAAAAACATAAGTAGAAACATGCGTTTGATGTCATTAACTAATTAATATGAACTACTTTTATGATTAATATGCATTGGTACGTTATTTCTGCAACTGAGTGACAAAACGTAATTAAATTGCCGGGTGGTCTGTACAAACCAAATCGCAAGTCTGTTACAAACTATCCTGTTTGTACGATTTCAAAGAAATAAGATAGTAAACATTTCCAGTAACACCGCTAAGCATCCCCTGTCCTGACGTTATCGTCTGGGACGGATAAGCAGGCGGCAGACTTTGCCCGTCCACGCGCACCACGGCTGACTCAAGCAATCGTGACCATCGTTACACACAGTTACTTACGTAACTGTAACTATTTTCTGTTACTTTTGACAGTGAGGAAATTTGTATCGGATTTTTTTATGGTTGACTTAATGTATCTGCTGTAATTGACGATATGGTCGATAATAGTAAGCACATCTTGTCTAGAAATTTCGTATTTTCAACTAGACAGTGATAGCTCTGCCAGTAGATAGCCAGTCGAGTACTGGTACTACGACCTTGACTGATTCCCGTACGATGTCTTTCTTCACCGGCAGCCAGTGGCGGAATATCCCTAAGGCAAACTAGGCACGTGCCTAGGGGCGCGCGATCATGTAGAGCAGGGGTTCCCAAACTTATTTTGTCTACTGCCCACTTTGAGGATAAATTATTTTTTAGCGCCCCTATTTTTTCACCTACTTAAAGCTATGTTTGAGCAATCTCTTAACTAATATTAGTTGATGTTCACAAGTTGTAGTTGAGACTCGAGAGCTCATGCAGTCGGTGTCTAAGAGGCCTCCTAGCTAAATGAAATTACAAATCACTCCCCAAGCCTCTACACAACGCCCCCATTTTTTTCTGGGTCTCTTACCGCCCCCCTTAAGACCTGCAACGCCCACAAGGGGGCGTTATAGCCCACTTTGGGAAAGGCTGATGTAGAGTGACCGAAACCGCATCTTCTTTAACATAGCAGTGTCAACTGTTGTTCTTTACTTGTTCACATAATAGTATAATCACCAACTACCACCTATGCAATGAGATGATTCCTTGTCCTTTCGAAGTTAGTAATATTTTTAATATGGCTGGTAGGGCGCTCTCCACATTTAATCCGTCTCTGCCGGCAGTTGAATCCTATTGTCGGGATTTGATGCTCTGCGATATTTAACTGCGTTAACCACTTAACTATCATCGCTACTAAATGTTACTAGAGGAACCTCTGGATTTAACCTGATTTAATCTACGCCTGCTCCTGGCAGAGCTTTAAAACATTTATATTTGTTGAACACTAGAGATCACAATGTGTTGTTACACCTACCAATCTACGCGCCTTCTGAGTCTGCCTTAGAAAACATCTTAATGGCAGTATGTGTTAAGAGTTCAATTACTAACCCGTCGCATTAATTGAATATCGCAACACTTTATAGATCCAACAAAAGTTACTTATTAATTCTGAAAATGTTTTCTATGCAAACTAATGGTGGTACATTGTCGCATTGCGCATATGAAGGGGCCTAGCGTAGATATTCAGGTTCCATTTCGTATTCGAGCTGTCAAAGAAAATTTCTCGATTTTACCTATTTTCAAAGTTTTCTACCCCAACACAATTACTGTCGAATGTGGTTCCAAAATTGTGAAGTATTATTTTTCTAATGCCGTTTATTGTGTTGTTAATTAAGAGATATTTATATATACTTACATATTCATAAGTACACATTTAAGCCATGTCCTGTACATTAAATAATATTTTACACGTTGTACAGAGGAATTTTTTTTGCCTCTTTGTCTGTGCCTTTGTGTACGCTAACTCAGAAAAGGCTTAACCGATTGGAATGCGGTTTTCACTGATTTATTGTTTTAATCCTATCAGTTCACAACCAAAAAAGTTAATTGAAGTAATACACGCCATTCTAGATACGCGCTTCGGTCGATTCAGCGATTATAGCGATGATAGTTCAGTGGTTAGCGTGGTCGGTTCGCATGCCGAAGGGCGTGGGTTCAAACCCCAACAATGAGCTTGAGCTGTCGGTGAAGGAAAACATCGTGAGGAAACCATAGCGTGGTGGTAGAGTACTTTCTAGTACTCGGCTGGCTAGCTACCACCCTCAAGTTGAAAAATCTGCCGCCAAGCATCTAACGGTGTGTTCCGCAGCCTCACTTGAGAGCCAGTTCCATTCCAGGCTAGGTGGCTTTACCATCTTCGACCACACCGTCACTTAACATCAGGTGAGTTGTGGTCAAACACCAAGCCAGTCAGCTATAAAAAAAAAAGCTGAAACATAATTCCGTATGTATAACACTAGTCGTATTATACATTTCTTGTTGTTGTATTGTAAATCTATGTACGTACACGCTTATATTAACTCATAACAGATAACGGATAATGATTGTGGAGAATTAAATTACTTTGTCTCTTCGTAAAGGAGCCACCGACCACGGCCACCAGGGTTCGGTGACCACGATCATTTATTTATTAACTCAGAATAGGTTTGTTTTTTATCCCATCCTGTTGCTAAACTGCGGACAAGATGGAAGTTAACTTAGAAGGAATCATCTCTGAATAATACTCTGGATTTGAAGATACCCATTTTTTTTAAATGTAAACCTAATGAGACGTACGAGGCGCTCTCCTAATGATAAGAGATATCGTATGTTCATGACCGTTGCAGCGATACACAGAACTATGAATAACAAAGCAAAGTCCACGGTATCGCTGCTTTGACGCTCATTACTTTGAGACTTTCGATGGTTAGTCTCAACAGCCCTGTATTTTCGCTAGCTGCAGTACCCTTCAAACTGAAACACAGCCCTGTTGGCTCATTGGGAGTATGTCTGCCTGAGCTGTAGGGTGTGGGTTCGATTCCCGCCAAGGACAAAGATTTTATGGTATAAACAAAATGTTTGTTCCGCTGGGTGTTCTGTATGTATTATAAGTATGTATTTACAAAAAAAAGTATTTATGTATTCTATCAGTTATCTGACTTCCATCGCACAAGCTCTGCTTAGTTTGGGGTCAGATGGCGCTGTGTGTAATATGTCCTACAATATATATTTATTTATTATTATTACAGTAATGTTTACACAAAACTGGTTGGCGGCATAATATTTGGTACTGCAGTGGTACCCACAAATTCAGGTAGTAGGTCCAAAGAAATTTAGGGAGTCCCAAACAAAATGGTATTTCATACATTTTGCCAAGAGTCAACATATATTTCATATAAAACAGCTGATTTATTTTACTATTATAGTTGTGCCTATAGTAGGAATTGTTTCCATCATCATCATCAGCTCTTTGCTGTCCGCTGCTGAACTTAGGCCTCTTGTAATGCACGCCACTGAGGTGATAGCTTTGTGCATCCAGTTTTTGCCCGTCGCTTGCGCTGCAATGACTCTTTTCAGCATAGTACATCCCAAGCTTGTTACCCCGTATATGTGGTGTATCCAAAACGTATGAAAACGCGTGCGAAATGTCGCTGGAGATGACTGAGGCTGGTGCGCCGTGTCTGGTCTGTGCCGAGCCTTAGTTACTACAGGTCTCTACTATGTATATTTAAGTACTACGCACAATTTACTCGTTACTTACAAATAAGTACGTAGAATACGTATTATTGTGTACTTACAGATAGGTACTCCGCAATCTCGTACTCCTACAATGTAAACGTGAGGACGCGTTATATGACCTGGGTCACAGACCATTACACAATCATCTAGGCCGAACTAGCCTGAGTGTCGATGGCCGGCCCAGATGCAAGATTTACAATTTACTAAACCTAAAACATCATATTGATGTATGTAAATACTAGTCGTAGTGACTTCAGAGTTACGAGGATTCATCAGACACCATGCATTAATAAGTCACACGCTAAAGATGAGGGTCAACAAAGTGACAAAGGACAAGCCTAGGCTTAACGTCATATAAGTAAATTTAAAAAAAGTAAATTTTTATGTTTTTGTTAAATTGATGACTTCTCTATATCTAGATTCTCATACTTATAACTAATCTTAGAAATCATTAATACAACAGTATTTTATAATTGTGAATATTATAAAGTTGGTGGTGCTTCTTACTTCTGTATTTTTATTTCTGACGACGATTACGCCTGATGCCATTATGCAACTACTCTGCTTGCCCCTTTTATAATAGATATAACCGTTTCATGTAACCTTATACCTATATCTAGTAGTCACTAGAACCAAACAAACACGCATAATAAATTATTTGATAAGTATTGTATAATGGACGAAGTTATTGAGTGGGTAATTGGATATCTTAGGCACGTGATTACATAATGACGTAAAGAAAACACACTAGGTGTTATCAATTTCTTTTATTACATATAACTAGACCCGACTTAATGGTCATACATTACAGAACTATGAGCAATTAAAAATTAACTAGATATCATATTAAACTTATAACAATGTTAATTATAATTAGACAAGTACTGTAAATGTATATAAATTACATAGTATTCAAGAGTGAGTAGCTTGGGCTGCGGGTGAAGGAAAACATCGTGAGGAAACCATAGCGTGGTGGTAGGGTACTTTCTGGTACTCCACCGGCTAGGTACCACCCTTAAGTTGAAAATCTGTCGCCATGCACCTAAGTGTTCCGGCAGCCTCACTTGAGAGCCAGTTCTATTCCAGACTAAGCGTGCCTGGTGCTCCTTGAAGAGAATCCAGCGGCAATAGAACAAATGATGCAGAGCCTAGCAAATATAAGCAGAGAAGTTGGTCTGGAAATCAATGCCAGTAAAACAAAATTGATGTCAAACTCAAGGGAAATAGACGTTATGGTAGATGGCAACAAGATCGAATATGTCAAAGAATATATTTACTTAGGACAGATAATATCCCCTTCAGATGAAATGACAAAGGAAATAAACAGACGAATAGCCCAAGGATGGAGAAAATACTGGTCACTAAAGGAAATAGTAAAAAGTAAGGATCTAGGCAATCACATAAAAAAGAAAACATTCGAGACCTGTATTCTACCTGTTCTTACTTATGGCTGTGAAACTTGGTCAACAACACTTCACCACAGAGAGAGGCTAATAAAATGCCAACGTGCCATGGAAAGAAGCATGCTAGGGTTAAAAATCAAAGACAGAGTCAGGAACGTAGACATGAGAACAAGAACAAAACTCACAGACATTCTTACCCGGATAGACGCCCAAAAATGGAGATGGGCTGGGCATTTGCTACGCCATCCCATTAACAAATGGAGCAAGCAAGTCACCCTCTGGCAACCAAGAGACGGCAAAAGAGGTAGGGGTCGTCAAGTCAGGAGATGGGAAGATGACTTGAAACAGACAGCGGGACCATTCTGGTTGAGAGTAGCAAGCGACAGGATCCATTGGAAGGAATTGGAGGAGGCCTATGCCAAAAGGCACATTAGGGACCTCTTGTAACCCTATGTTTAGGAATAAAAGGCTATTATAATTATAATTATAATTAAGCGTGTTTACCATCGACGACCACAGCGTCACCTAACATCAGGTGAGCTGTGGCCAAAAACTTAGCCTGTCAATCATTAATAAAAAAGAGTAATATTTTTAGTGTATTTCCGCTTAAAAGGATTTTATTTAATTTGTATACTATTTTCAATATTTATCTTACTGGAAGTCAATTTTAAATATTGTCTACGAAATATGACTTAATATTCATATATATATTTATAGACTTAATTACAATAAGCATATAAACTTACAAAATAAATAAATGTCGTAAGACATTCACGCAGCGCCAACAAACCCCAAACTAAGCAAAGCTAGTAAGTACCAGATAATTGATATAATACTTATATACTTTTTTTGTGAATACATACTTATAATACATACAGAACACCCAGACATAGTACAAACATTTATTGTCACATAAATGTTTTTCCTGGTGGGTATCGAACCCACGCCCTCGTGAAGCAGATATCCTACCAAATAAGCTAACAGGGCATACAAAAATAAATAAATTAAAAATATCTAATTAGAATAACCACAGGTATTTATATCCTCTTATCGTTGCAGTAACAAGTTGCCGACACGTGTTCCGCCTCTACATGAGGCTCTTCGAGCTACACGTAGGTACAAGCAGTTCGCGGCCAAGCGCTCGAAGAGTCAACACGTCCTCAGAATGCCAGGTTTTTTGTAACAAAAATAATATACGTACGATAAACTATTGTGACAAAAAAAAATTAGGACCATACAGTCATGTATACAGTCTTGAATCTTCTGTAGCGGCATTTTTAAAATCAGTTCTATTCTAATTCAATATTAAATATTTTGCATGTTCTTGGCTCTTGACTAAAGGAAACGATAAAAATTGGATGGATCCAATCATTTTTTCTTGTTACTTTCCTTCGCTGTATTGTAAACTTGCAGTTTGGTTTATTTTTGCTACTATATCGAAATTATGCCTGTATTTCTACAATTTAACAGTTAACAGTTTAGTATACAAACTTAACAGTTAACTAAATGTGATC
This sequence comes from Biston stratarius, assembly GCA_950106695.1. Classification (NCBI taxonomy): domain Eukaryota; kingdom Metazoa; phylum Arthropoda; class Insecta; order Lepidoptera; family Geometridae; genus Biston; species Biston stratarius. The sequence goes on from OX467116.1 coordinate 12,483,526, forward strand.
CAAATAGACGACTGTCAGTTGGTGTCAAAGGTTCAAAACAACAGACTTGATTAGTTCCGCAACTTGAAAACTAAAACATATATTTCTCTAAACGTATTTTCAAGCTAGATTGAATTGATTCGAATGATAAGGGTGTGCAACCATGGCTAAAAACTTAACTTCATTATCTATACCGACTTGTCGGTAGGTAATCGTGAATGAATCATAAGTACGGCAGGTCAGTTTTATGTACTATCCTAGCAAAAACCTACTTTACTAATTCTCGCAACGTACGTAGGATTCGATAGAAAATTTTACCAATGTATGCAAAATGGAATAGTATCTACGACAGCGGTTTCTTATGAAGGCATATACGAAAACGGTATTTTACTTTAGCTTGAAAAGTAAAAAGTAAAGCTATGTTTATTATAGTGGGTAGGTACGTATGTTTTATTTTAATAATTTATTTAGATATATATTGTATAATAAATGAATGTATCATAAACCTTTTTTATTTTACCTCTGCGGGATTACTCACGTTTAATTTTATCGGAAACTTCGATTATAGTTTGGAAAAAATGAGTACAACGCGCACGCGGCCTCGTCTTGATTCGTAATTCTTTTTTTATTTACTTGATTTTATTTAATTATTTCGTAATGCGTGTTCATAAAAACACTTAAGTCCACTGCGAGTCTATATAACTAATTTTCTAATAATATATATATATAATTTTGTAAATTTATATTACCCAGTATGTAGTATGCTATCGGCGTACGCTGTAACGTTGCTTAGTATTATAATATAATTATTATAACATAAAATTAAATTAAATTAGCAATTGTTTTAATAATTCTCGTGTACTCTCGACTATTGCAGTGTAGATAACTAGTAATTTTCATGTTTTTATACCTACACCTGCCTACCTACTTAGCTGTGCTTGCGCAATCCTAATTAGATATAGTAAGAAAAACATACTAGGTGGTACAAAACCTTAGCAGAAGAACATCTAGACAGGAACCACAGCTGTATTAGATATTCTACCAACGAGCAGTAATATGAAAACACTTCTGTGTTTTATTTTGAAGACTACTGCAGCAAGCAAAGATTGCGAAGTTTTGAAGAATAACCATTTTTTTTTAAAGTATTGATCACCATAGCATCGATACCCTAGACTTTGTATTGTTGCTCAAAGTTCTGAGTACCGCTGCAGTAGTCATGAGCAGGCATTATCTTTTACTAAAAAGAGATCGTCTTGGTGGTTTCATTAATAGTACACAAGTAAATTTAAAAAAACACCCGACACAAAATCAAACTTGACCAAGCCCGAATAATTCACCTTTAAAAAAATATCGGTTCCTCCGTTCGGGAGCTACGATGCCACAGACAGACACACACGTCAAACTTATAACAAGCCGTCGTTTTTGCGTCGGGGGTTTAAAAAATAAACCAAGTTACTAGCTGCGTATAAAGTTTTTTTTTATTATTATTATTATTAATTACAAAGGTGTTTAACGTAAAAAAATCAGTTCAGATTAAGCAAGTGATACTATGTCTGTATCATGTATTACAAACCACATATAATGATGCGTAGGTAGGTAATATTTGGTTTCTATGGTAATATTACCTATAACTACATGGTTTCAGTGAAGACGGCGCTTGATGGCGATATGCACGCAGCCCTGTGTAACCCTGTTTGTCATTCAACCTGATACGGGTGAAATATAAATTATTATAAATTGTGCTGCACTTGAAGATAAGCTATCGCGTCCGGGTCACCGCCGGCCAGAGATCGAACTTTTCTCCAAGCATCTTCCAACGAAAACAAACACTTATCTGCCTACTGCTTACTTAATAACAAGAGTATATAGGTACCAAAAAAGATTTAGAAATTTTAACCAAGCACAGAGAGGATGGCAGATATTTTATGATGCTAAAGATTGACGAAACGCGTCTGCTACATGGTGACCTTAATGTTGTAGTTTCTTACCGTGTTATCATTATGTTTACCATTGGTAGCTTATTTAGCCCGCTGCAGAGCTACAGGTGGCTTCTCAATCTTGCCTGAATAGCCCTAATATCGTCCAGGTGCTTTGGGATATCATCACGCCACTGTGTAAACAGTATAGTGAACCGAGATAGAGTTTGCAGATAAGATTTCACTGTTTGCCTTGGTAGACGATAGCAAGGGCCGTACTGACTAGCACAATATAAAGTAGGTAAAGCATGCGTTACACGGTGAACGTATTAGCGTCTTTACCATACCTTCACCATATGAAAACAAACAGAATTTTTGTTCATTTTAGTTCTCTAGTAAATATCGACTGAACTATACAATAAGACGAATTGATGATCAAACGTCTTTTATAGTCTATAGATAAAATTTCATAATTGTAAGACATGTCTTTTGATAATTATAAAAATAACAGGTGTTTAGTTAGATAGGTACTTATACTTTATGTTTTGGAACATTATGTAAATGTTTTAATTTTTTCATTCCAGAACTCTACTATTTTGTCCTTATTACCTATCGATCCATGGTATTTGGAAATATATTGGATGATCAACAAGAAGGTAAATCAATTAAAAGAAAATTAATTCATAATAAAAAAAATATTGAGCAACTTTTTATTTCCTATTCGATACAATAATGGCAATCGTAACATGTTTTACATTTACTTAAAATATCTACCTAGTAGTTACAAAACAGTCATATCCTCGAGACCACTTGTCGGACTTCCAAGCGAAACGAGTCGATAACATTTAAAATAGAGAGCGCGGCTAAACTACACGGCATGGCGTAGCGAAGAGGACTCCCACTCACGCACTATTCAGGTACTGAGTGTCTTAATGAATTATTCCTAACACGACCGCACTACGTTCAAAGTGGCACATTCGGCGGCGTCTTGCAGGGCTCCGGCGAAGGCAACCGGCGACCTTCCGGTGCACGTGATTGGTAGTAAGCACAGTACGGTAATGGGTCCCAAAACGCGAATAAAGCCTCGCGAGTATCCAGTACCGTGTTGAGAAGTTTGCCCACTGTGGCGCTATGTCCACAGCGAGTCGAAGAATTCTGGCACAGATAGGGCAACGAAACTCCCACTCGAGCTCCGATCGCTACTAATCTGTTTGTTTGGCCGTTTGAGGCTTCTTCTCGTATGAGCCTGAACGATACGTGGCCGGTCATCGGCCTCGCCGGCGCCAGATAAGAAACAAAACGCTTCACCCACTCGTGGGCCTCGTCATCCTTCTGCGGCACTAGGCCTTTCCGAGCGGAATCCACTCGGCATGTTACGTTGTTTACAGCACGCGATTCCTTTAGAGTGGTGCAGGTCAGGATTCTCTCTCCCTTCGGCTCCCTGATGATCACCCACGGCTTCTCAGCGCTAATCTCGCGAGGAAACCGGAATTGATTCTTGTCTTCGGGCATAACGAACCTCAACCGGTCTCGTGCACCTCGTGCTCCTGCACTCGCAATGAAGTGTTTTCCTTCATTCGAGACTCCGCTGTCGTACCACGCTCGCACGTCTTCGTCGTTCGCCACAACCCAGAATTGAGGCGTGGCTAGACCAGCGGCGCGGCATATCCGCATCAGCTCTAACGGATCGTCTAGCGTGACGACATCCCGTGCGCAGGGTACAAAACATTGACACCCTATCACTTCCAAATGCGGCTTCGCAAGGGCATCATAGTACGCGGGAGTAGATGAGCTTACAGGCACGTAAAACACGACAGCTTCTCTTTCGACAATCTCTTTTAGCGCCCGTGCATACGCAAGTGGATCGGCCGGGTTCGGCCTAGGCACCGTGTAAAATCTATGCACTGCCGCAGAATACTTTAGTAATGCAAATTGCCCTTCAGTTTCGAAAGCTACAACTCTTGCGCCGACTGAATGGAAGTTCCGCGCCAAATGTAATGCCTGCACCGAACTGCCACCGCTGATCAGAACCGTGCGAGGCTGTTTCGTGTTCTTCGAGCTGATGAATCTTCCGATAGCTTTCAGGACTCCGACTGGGCACTGTATGCACTTCCAAAATATGAACAGCGAAGCGGCTATCCAAAGCGTCGGTAGGACGACAAGGATTTGTTTCCATGCGGGGTGTGAAACGATACTGAGTAGCGCGAAAAGTGGCCGTAATAACTGCCGCGGCGCCCAGGTGATGAGGCGTAGGAACCGGGGTAGAGACGGACGTCGCTCCGGAGAGACGGCACGTTCCTCGGGTATAAGAGAGAAGGTGGACGAGAAGGAACGTCGGAGGGCCGTAAAAGGTGGCGGCTGGTGCGAACAGCGCTTGGTACGTGGGGAAAACACCAACTCCGTGTTGGAACGCGCGAGGCGGGCGTACTCGGGCGCACAAGCCGGCATGGCGGCAAAGACTCGACTGACGCGCGCGCATGCTCCTGCTACATATAAATCGGCTGTTATCAGCCGCCCGCGCCCCACGCACCTCATCTTTGTACCCAATTAGCATTAACTTACCTATTTAAAAAATAGAAATGCATCCTTGTTAATATTACAATTACATAAGCGTTAGTTTATACTATAAATAGTCTTTCAACATGAACATTAGAACGCTTTAATTTTTGTGGTGATAGCTGGAGTGCGATGAAAAACAACGGACATTTTCTTTATTCTAAAAAAAATACATTCTGGTTATTACGAACTATGCAAGTGGACGAAACCAAGGAGCAGCCCTAGTCAACATATTACGTCGCAAAATAATTTCATGCTCATAATATGGGACCATAATAATATTATATAACATTTTTGTTTTACTTTAACGAGATTACTCACGTTTAGCTATGTCGGATACTTCGACTATAGTGTAACGTGAGTAATCACAAGTCTCATCAAGTATCGGTGACTATCGTTATTGTGTTAAAGTAATTATTAGGTTTAAAACAATAACTCGAGTATTCTTTCTATTCAACGTTTTAATTCGTTTCCCGTTCGTGTTCGTGTTCGTTTCGTTTTCCGTTTTGTCCTCAATAAACAAATTTAATTTTAATTTATTTTTTTTACTTACTAAGCCGACTATAGACAAAAGAAGTCGGAAATAATTAAAATTAATTAAAGTTTAAATTAGAGGTATAATAATTAAATAATTATTTAACTACGAGTTTAATAATCCTCTAATTAGATTCATTTCTGAATAATACTTGATTTAAGTAGGTGCTTATTTTGGAAGATAACAACTTGATAGTGTTTTAGAATAAACATTAATTGATACCTTTATTATTAGCATATGGATAATAAGTATATAAGTTCAACAATATTATATAATCATAAACATTATAATATTATATAACATTAGGTATATTATAGTGGCTGCCGTAAGACTCAGCTAAGGGATGTTATCCGGAAGATGGGCAGCAGCGTCTTCCTTAAACAATCATACTTACATAACTGCGCTTGCCAAACCGCCTGCCAAGCGTGACGAGTATTGGCAAAACCCCCCCAGGAGGAGGCCTATGTCCAGCAGTGGACGTTCTATGGCTAATGATGTGATAAACATTAATAACATACTCATATTCATGACTTCTACGGTTCACATAAAAATAAAAGTCTATGTCTAGGGTAAGGACGACTGCTTTACGTTTGTAGTTCTTCGCTAGCATTTCCAGTGTTGGTACACATATAAAGACATTGACAACTAACACTCAAACCCCGAAATAGTCATGATCAGCGTAGCCGAGTATCAAACCTGGCACCTCAGGTTCTTGGATACCAAGGCCAAAGTTACAAGTTGTCAAATGTTCATAATCGTCATGTGTAATATTCCATTTCAATTTATCAACTGTATTTCAAACAAGGAAATCATTTTTGTTTTACTTATGCGGTTCACGATTAATTTTAACGGAAACTCCGACTATAGTTCCGGCCACATCCGGTAGCCTTCATCATGGAGACAAAACTGAGTTTTACAAACCGCTTCACTAATAAAATATAACTACTTATAGTCTGAGTTTCTGCTAAAATTACACATGAGTAATCCCGCATAAGTAAAACAAAAATGTGTACCACGTTAGTTTCCATAGTAAAATAGGAGACCTTTACGGGGAGGTACAACTGAATCAAGTTTCAAAACTTAATCTTTTTGAAAAATATTCATCCTTAAACCTCAATTTTATTATTATTTCATCAACAGTCACCTTTTCTGCAATCCGATTCGTTGCTAGCAAGTTTTAGTATATCTACGAAGAGTAATGCAGTTTTTCTTTTCTCATGTGTGAATATACGGAAGATAAAATATTTAGAAGGTGATGACAAGGGCCGTATCATCTAGCACACTACGAGTATAAAGTAGGCAATAGCATGAGTTAAAAATGAACGGATCAGCGTCCTTAGCACAGGTCTACTAATTTCTATTCTGCCCTTATTATCTAGGAACCTAAGAAAATCAACACGATCGTTTATCACTCAAAAGAAAATTAATTCATGACAACGTATTATTCTTTATTCGATACAATAACAGCAATCATAACATGTTTTACATTCACTTAAAATATCTATAGGTACAAATAGTAGTTACCAACAATAAATTGATACTAAGCAAAGACTAAAACAATCATATCCTCGAAAGTTGGAAATGGCATTTTATTATTAGGCTTAGAAGTCCTAAGTGGTCTCGAACCACTTACGATTTCCAAACGAAACGAGTAAATAACTCTAAAATAGAGAGTGCGATTAAACTACACGGTGACGGGGCGTAGCAAAGAGGGCTCCCACACACGCACTATTTCAGTACTGAGTGTCTTAATAAATTATTCGTAACGCGACCGCGTGCTTTTGGCGGCGTCTTGCGGGGCTCGGACGAACTTTCCGCGCACGCATTATATAGTAAGCACAATACGGTATTGGGTCCCTGAAGTCGAATAAAGCCTTGCGCTTATTCAGTGCCATGTTGAGATGTGTTCTTGTGCCGATATGTCCGCATTGAGGTAAAGAATTCTGGCATAGGTACGGTAATGAAACTCCCACTCGAGCTTCAACCACCACTAATCTGCTCGTTTGCCCATTTGAAGCTTTTTCCCGTATAAACCTGAACGACACGTGACCGGCCATCGTCCTTACCGGCGCCAGTGAAGACACGAAATGCTTGACCCACTCATGGGCCTCATCATCAGCCTGCGACACCAGCCCTTTCCGTGCGGAGTCCACTCGGCATGTTACGTTGTTCACGGCACGCGATTCCCTCAGAGTGGTGCAAGTCAGGATACTCTCTCCCTTTGGCTCCCTGATGATTACCCACGGCTTTTCGGCGCTGATCACGCCGGGAAACCGGAATTGATGTTTGTCTTCGGGCATAAGGAACTTTAACCGGTCGCGTGCGCCACGCGCTCCTGCACTCACAATGAAGTGTTTTCCTTCATTCGAGACTCCGCTGTCGTACCACGCTCGCACGTCGTCTTTGTTTGCTACAGCCCAGAATTGAGGCGTGGCTAGACCAGCGGCGCGGCATATCCGCATCAGCTCCACCGGGTCGTCCAGCATGATGACATCCCGAGTGCATGGCACGAAGCATTGACACCCTATCTCTTCCAGATGCGGCTTTGCAAGGGCATCGTAGCACGCGGAAGTAGACGAGTTAACCGGCACGTAAAACACGATAGCTTCTCTTTCGACAATCTCTTTCAGAGCACGCACATACGCGAGTGGATTACCTGAGTTCGGCTTAGGCACCGTGTAAAATCTATGCACTGCCGCAGAATACTTCAGCAACGCAAATACTCCTTCGATTTCGAAAGCTATAACCCTTACGCCGACCGAATGGAAGTTCCTCGCCAAATGTAACGCCTGCACCGAACTGCCTCCGCTGATAAGGACCGTGCGAGGCTTTTTCGCGTTCATTAAACGGATAAATCTTCCTGTAGTTTTCAGGACTACACTTGGGCACTGTGCACACTTCCAAAATACGAATAGTGAAGCAGATATCCATAGCCTCGGTGTGACGATAAGGCTTTGTTTCCATGCGGGGAGTGACACGATGCTGAAGAGCGCGAAGAGTGGCCGTAATAGTTGTAGCGGCGCCCAGATGACGAGGCGTAGGAACCGGGTTAGAGGCGGGTGTGCCTGCATGGTAGCGGAGAGAATACTGACGGGTACACACAATCCTGCTACTTATAAATTGGTGGTTATCAGCCGCCCGCGCTCAATGCACCTCATTTTTGTAGCCAATTATCATTAACTTACCTAGAAATGCATCATCGTTAATACTGCAATTGCAGAAGTATTAGTTTGTATTCGCTTAAGAACGAGAATATTAGAACGCCAATTAAAAATATATTAATTTTTGTGGAGATAGTTGGAGGGCGACGAAAAATATTCAGTAGGTATTGGACAAGAGGGCGAAACCAAGGTGCAGACCTAATGAGTATTAACTATATCAAACAAAACTTTCATGCTTATAACATATAAATGAACTAGCTGCGCCTCGCGGTGTTACCGGCGATTAAAAAGTATGTCCTTTTCCTCTAAGTCCTTTTCTGTACCCCTTGTATGCAAAATTTCATATCGGTTGAGAAGTTAGGGCGTGAAAACGTTACAAACAAACGAAGAAACAAACTAACTCACTGTCGCATTTTTTTATATACTTATAGTAAAAAAAGTTAAAAGAAAAAAAGAGTTCAGAAGTTAGGATTAGGATTCCAATACCGTTCTGTAAACAACATTAAATTACTTATTATTTATTTTCCGCCAGCACGTGCAAGTTTCGGGCACTTGAAACACGTGAACAACCAACATAGGTATAAATAATTGACCGTGTGAGAAGCATGCAGTGCCCAAATGAATGCATGCCATTTTTAAGGTTTGGCCTTGGGATTTGTTGATGGTCATTGTAAAAGCCAATTTTAAGGAAAATTGTAACCTCTTAAATTAAAACGGCAAGTTATTTGGAATAATAAGCTCCTGTCATAATGGTAGCTTTTATAATATTACTGCCCAGCTCTGTGATACGAATTCTGGTGCCGTTGCACAGTCTGGGTGCATCAGGGTTTCGCATCAGCAGAACTGGAACACCAACTTTAAGCTCCAGCTAATTGGACGGCAGGCCCGTTGACTTCAGGGAGTTAAGAAATTCAATGGGGTAGGCAGTAAAATCTATTTGACCAACTTTTATAAAACCCTTCAAAAAACCCGGTTCCTGTATGCTATCCCATAGGAACCGTGCATTCTTCCGGGATAAAAATTAGCCTATGTTATTTTCTGACCCGTAAACTACCACTACTTACTTATGCAAAAAAACATGTCGATCCTTTGTTCTATGAAAAATTAAAACAAATCTATCCCACGGGCATCTAACCATAAATTTTACCGGGATAAAAAGTATGTGTGCTTTTCCAGACTATAATCTGTCTCTGTGCCAAATTTCATCAAGATCCGTTCAGCCGTTCTGGCGTGATTGAGTAACAAACATACATCCATCCATCCAAACTTTCACATTTATATTATACTAGCTGTGCCCCGCGGTTTCACCCGCGCTAGATGCCTACGTCATAGTAGCTTTATGCATGCAAAGTCTCAGCTCGATCGGTTTAAAATTGACAAAGTTTCATACAAACTTTCATCTCCTATTTTATACCCTTGGGGGTAGAATTAATCAAAATCCTTTCTTAGCGGATGCCTACGTCATAACATCTACCTGCATGCCAAATTTCAGCCCGATCCGTCCAGTGGTTTGGACTGTGCGTTGATAGATCACTATGTCAGTCAGTCAGTCAGTCAGCCAGTCAGTCAGTCACCTTTGAGTTATATATATTTAGACTAGCGACCCGCCCCCGCTTCACACGGGTGCAATGTAGATATTAATGTGATGCATATGCATGTATTATACATATAAACCTTCCTCTTCAATCACTCTATCCATTAAAAAAAACCGCATCAAAATCCGTTGCGTAGTTTTAAAGATTTAAGCATACATAGGGATATAGGGACAGAGAAAGCGACTTTGTTTTATACTATGTAGTGATAGTGATAGTGGGATTACCATAACAATATTATAACGCCTACCTATGGCTTGGTTAAAGGTAATCCTTAATCAATCGATACACCTAGATTCAGATTATCTAAAGCTAATAAGTCTTTTCTCGGGAATTGCGTTAGATTCTATAATAAAATCCCACTTGAGGTAACTAAAATGTCCTATAATAGATTCAAAGATTTTATAAAGCAGAGGTTAATTGACAAAGCCTACTATAAGGTGGCATTACGTGAAAGACAGGAATATATGGTTGTTGTAGCTTCTCTCAGCACTTGCATCCCCGTGGCTAAGTGACAATTGTAGTAAGCATAATGTATGTATTAATATATATAACTGTAAATTGTAAACTAATATGAAAAGAAAGATCCACAAAAAAATGCCTTGCTGAGTTTCTTGCCGTAGTCTTCTCAGTTAAAGTGTAATTACGAGCCGGATTCAAACATGTAACTTAACGTTCATAAGTGCCTTACCAGGGCCTAAACTGAATAAATGACTTTTTGATTTTGATTTTGATTTGGAATCCATAAGTTAACCTTAACTTTTTAAATTTAAGTCACCGTGGTACATAGCTCATGTATTAATTTCCTTAAAAAAATACTATTACGACTGAACATGTTTAATTAAACTTTTAACAACTATACATTAATTTAACAATTACAACAATTAATTTAAATAATAAAGAACCGTACATCTACAACAGCTTAATTACTTTAATAGACTAGTCTCATACTATCTATCACATCACATAAACAGCATCACAACAAAATAATAACTTTTAAGTTCTGTCCAAGTGTATAGTAGGAACTAACAAAATTAACTTAAAAACACTGCTTAAATTACGAAACATCCATTACAAGTTTTCAAGACAGACTAAATCAAGCGTGGGTACGCTTGTCTATCATAAAAGAAAACGCCAAAAAAAGATGCGAAAGATGAGTGCCAGGATAGTAGCAAGTGCAAAGATATTCGTATTGTCCCTGCTTACCCCAACAGGAAAAAAGCATTACCATTTTCATTTATACTCTGGGCGACACAAAAGTGCAATTTTAACTTACGTCACAAAACTTCTTTAAGCAATGTTTTTAAGTATGGTATTAAACAGGGTCATAAATTATAATGAAATTTAACTAAGTAGATTAGCAATCACATAAGTATTTTTTAATAATAATATTCATTACTAAATGCGATCACTTACATTCATAATGCAGTAGATACTTAGTGGTTTACATCGTCTTTTTTATTGTTTGACAAGCTTGAGGTTTGAACACAGCTAACTTGATGATAAGTGACGATGTGGTCAAAGATAGCAAAGCACACCTGCCTGAAATGGAACTGGCTCTCAAGTGAGGCAGACGGAAGGTGTTTGGCAGCAGATTTTCAACTCGAGGGTGTTAGCTAGCCAGCCGAGTACTAGAAAGTACCCTACCACCATGCTATGGTTTCCTCACGATGTTTTCCTTCACCGGAAGCTCAAGCTCATTGTTAGTTTGAAACCTCGCCTATAAGCTTGTGAACCGACCGCGCTAACCCCTGAGATATCATCGCTACAATATTTATATATACATCGCCAATATAAAGCATTTAAAGTAACATAATATGTATGTAGCAAAATATTTTTTTATATTTTTACTGTACTGATAATGGACTAAATACATATAATTCTTTGGCAATTAGTTAATTGACAGTCTACTTATTTAAGAATAAATAACAATTTAATAAGAGTTTGGATATTATTTTATAACAGTGTCTACCCAATCGAATTCGACAGCACCTATATCCTTTTCTCACTTGAGAAATTTAGATCAAAGCAATATAATTTCGCGACCGCATCCTACGAGTAACTAAAACTCTATCTGTCGCATCGGTGGAGATTTCATATTGGCCGCGTACAGTTGCAGAATTCGGGTCGTGACGTCCCTTATGTAGCATTTTTAGCTGTAACCTCTTTATCTATATCTTTAAACGAGCAATTCTTGTATTTATATATATATATATATATATTCTGAATCTCGGAAACGGCTCCAACGATTTTCATGAAATTTAGTATGCAGGGGGTTTCGGGGGCTATAAATCGATCTAGCTAGGTTTCATTTTGAGAAAACATCGTTTTATCCGTATTTTCAGCCGAGCAAAGCTCGGTCAACCAGGTACTATGTTTAAATCGTTAAAATACGAGTATACTATTATTTTCGCATTGCATGTACGGTGCACCATATCCTGTTCTTTTAATGATGTAGGGGAAGCAAATATTCCATCGTTAGCAAATTCTATCAATTAAATAATGAGGTCAACCTCATTATTGATCAACTCTGCTGTTACGAAATATGTCATTAAGAAAGGAGTCATTGATGGTTTCTTTGTAATTATAGAAATAACTGATCATCATCCTTAAAGATACACATATTAAAAAATATGTTAACCCTTTTAAAACTTACAAAAAAAACATGGATAATCACCTGTGTATGCATGTTGTATAAATCAACAATTCACCAGTTACATTTTTTTGAACTCAAGTATCGGCAACTAAGGTTATTGGGTTAAAGTAATTATTAGGTTTTTAGCATTGACTCAAGTGTTATTTCACATCAACGTTTTCAATTATAATGCCAACCGATGACATAAAAAAGAAGTTACATGATTAATTACCACCTCTAATGAGATGCATTTCTAAATAATACTTGATTTACGGATCTTGGAAGACACAACAACCTGATAATGATTTAGAATAAACACATCAATTGAAACCTTCATAATTAGCATGTAAACAATACTATAAATAATCTATAAGTTCAATAACATTCTATAATCATGAATATTATAATAACATACTCAAGTCCATGACTTTACAATTAACATAAAAATAAAAGTTAAAATAAAATAAAACTTAAATCAATAATGCTTTATGTTTGTAGATCTACACAAGGATTTCCAGTGTTGCAACCCACACAAATACAACTCAGACCTAGAGTAAATAGTCATGCTCATCATAGCTGGAAACTAAACCCAGCACCTCAAATTCTTATGGCTACTATACTGGCTTAGCCACAAGTTGACATATGTTCTACTTTCATCATGTGTAATATTCTAGTATCAAATAATGTGAAGATTAATTCAAAAACTAAAAAACATTTCCTAACATGAGTAACAAATAAAATATTCAACTAACAGTATTTACATGTACAATTCTGCATAATGGTTATTTCTAATTACTATAAAAATGTGGTTTCATATTATTCTTTACAATTGACTAAATGCTTCTTAGTTCCACATGAAATATAATACTTAGATGATATTTATCTTTTAATATAAGTGATAATTTTCAGGCATTTGCAGCTACTCTAGCTGCAAATGCCATTATCATTATCAATAGTCCAGCAACATCTACAAAATACCTTTTAGTCACATTAATAATGGATTCAGAAATTTTCTATTTACAAACTGGACAAAAATTTACATAACCCATTCTTTTATAAATTGTTAAAATAACAAACCAAGACAATGATTGTCATAAGGTTCATTATTACTTATTCTTTCTCAGACATGCACTGTTTGTGATCATGTTTAAGGTCAACTCATGTTATACAAATACAAACTTTAAATGTGTCATGTGGTGTAGTTAATTGGACTCTTAATAATTCTACTATTTTAAGTCCATATTGGGCCCATATTACAATGCTATTTAAATATATAAATGAAGAATTGAAAATTAATTTTAATATTCAAATGAAGACTTGATAGTCATATACTAATGGGAAAAAGTTAAACATGCTAAGTTGCTACAAGATGGTGCTGATCATCAGCTATGGGTCCCATTTATAATGCATATAAATTTAGTACATACAAGTTGAAACAGAAGCATAAAACAGTATATTGGTATAAACTTCTATGAGCATGTTCGCTGCAGTCTTGAAGTGAGAGAGATATAACAGACTAGCTGCAGAAAAGTTGATTGAGGGGATAGGCCATGTACTCCGCAGACCATGTTGGCAATTAGGTACTAAGCAGTTTAGACCCTGGAGCAAGACCTCTTGTCGTCCAAAGTTTGTTGGTTTGATGTGGCAAGAGATGACAAGAGGGCCAACTAAATCACCATGCATGATTCTCAGCACCGTGCAAAGTGGTGTTCACACAGCAGGAAAGCAGACATATCAGGATAATCGCTAAGCAGAAGAAAGACATTGGTATAAACTTCTATGTATGTATAGACAAAAAATTTGATACGGAAATTACTGATAAAGCAACAAATTACAATATTACTAATTAATTAATTATTAAAATGCAAATATTACACAAAAAGAAAAGCGAAAAAGAAAGCTTAAAGGTTAGAAGTAAAAGAAAACTTGTTGGTATAGTCTAATTTACTCCCATGATATGTCTACCATTTTGCATGACACCTAATTAGGTATTAGATTATGCACTCTGTAAGGTACAGTTAGCTTTACCAGTCATATTAAAGAAACTGTAATTACATATATACCTACATAATTATATGTGTTAATCTACAGCATAGTCTTTCATACAAATTGTTTCATATGTTGACGAGAAACAAACAATCACATACACAGGATGTTGTTACCTAAACTTTCATATTCATAATATTAGTATGTTATTAGCCTTGATGCTTTACACCACATGTACAAAGTTTTTAAACATGGTTTTATAAAGTCATTGATGTTGTTGTCTCTTTCAAATCAATTGAGCCATTCTTACATACTATATGCAATTCATTCTGAGGTTCCTTCTCAAAACGAAATCTTTTTGGAAAAGAATCATCCATAAACCTTCCCAACTTCATTATTTTCTCATCAACAGTTATCTTCTCTGCAATCAGATTTGTTGCTGGCAAGTTGTTCAGTATATCCACAATGAGCAATTCAACTTTTCCTTTTTCATGTATAAAAATACTACTTTTATCGGTAAAGTGTGAGGCATGCATGTAGACATCTCCACTTTTTAAAGATGCCTGTAAATTGCCTGAAAACCCAGTGATGTGCAGGTTGCCTTGTTGAATGACATCAATCATAACAGATCTGTGTAAATGGTCTAAGCGAATATTACCCATTAAGGTTGTAAAATGTGACTTATCACTGTAGCAAGATTTTGCGGATATATGTCCCGCATGTGTCGTAGCTGCAAATGAATTAGCCATAATACTGTTACATGTAATTTCAGAATTCATTCCTGTTTTTAATTCAATATTTGTTGCTTGCAGTCTCCCTTCTGATTTGACCGCTCCTTCTATGCTCTCCACTTTGATGTTCTGCGCCTTCATATCAACAACATTTACGTCGCCTTTCTGCGTTTTAACGACAAATTCCTCGCCTTCTAACTTCGACATGTGTACAGATGCATTTTCAGTGGTAGTGACGTGAACATTAAGCTGATATGGAACCTGTATTACGCATACGTCATTTTTGTCTGAACATGTATTCTTATTGACCAGTTCCAGGCGTTTAGAGGTCTGTTTGAGCTGGAAATCACTCGTATCCTTGCCCTGACTGTACAGAGTCATGATAAGTTTATTATGCGCTTTTAGGTCGTTAACATCAATTGGTTGAACTTTCACATGAATAGGACTCTCGATAAAAATGCTGGTATTATTGTCGATCGTCTTCTCCACTGTTCGTACCACATTCAAGTTTTTTAAATCAGGTAGGTTACTGAAGTCGACCCATGTTAACCTCAAAACTTTAAGGCACTTATGTAAGACCCTCGTACGTACGAGAGAAAACATTGTTAATACCTATATAATTAAGCACTTATAAGGACACAAGCATTATTTTATAATTTATAGCAATAATTTAATTAACTCAATCTAAACTTCATATTCCCTTGTAATAAGCTGACAAGTTTATATGACTTTGACACTAGAGAATTTGAGAATTTAAGTACTTCTTTTTTTTGCGTCGTAAAAAAGCAAAAGCACAGACTGCGAATACTCGCAGTCTGTGCTTTTGCCAATATTTGATATTTAAAATATTTTTATGAATAATTAAGTTAAATAAGTATAATTCGCATAAAAAATACTTGGTCGAGTCTCTTTACGTCCTAATAAGTAGTTAACTTTATTACGATGCCTCGATGGAATTTTGGAAACAACTTGCAAAATCATGTTTTACTACTTTGTCACTAGTGGTTGTCTTTCTTATACATAAATACTCAAAAAAATACAAGTTTTGAACTATATTGAAAATAAAATGGTAACATAAAAAATCTTAGTAGTTGAATATTTTTATATTATAGTATTGTATTTTCAACTGTAATTTTTCTAAGAGTATTTCACTCAGATGCTTCATGCTTAGACAAATAATGACACCCTGTCATTATTTATCTGAGAATGGAAGGGTCTAGATTTCTTGTTTCAAGTTAAAAAATAAGTAAAATAAGTCTTGATATTTACATAAAAAAGTGACTTTATTAGAATCTTCAACAAAGTTTCAGATGCAACCGATGGCGTAGCATGCCTTGGATGGGCCCTGTATCAAAATTCGTTGGTTACTATGAAACTGGTTGGCGAAGTAAAGTCTGGATCAATATTAATCTTATGCAAAAAAAATACCATTTTTGGAAAATATTCAGTTTGACGAAACTACTACCTAAATAAATCTGGCAATCTTGCCTGCGGCTGTCAAAAGAGCAATCAATTATCTGATTGAGAGAAGAATCATAATCATGTTTTCCGCATATAGTTTTCTGTGTTATTTTGGATCAATTTTGTTATAGAATAAGAAAAACTAAGAGTGAACTTATTTAACTTCGATTACCAACGTGAATCGGTTGAGTAAACAAGCTAAAAGTGTACAAATGGTGCGAACAAAACTCAAAATGAATTCAGACTTGAAAGAGGCTTTTTCGCAAATAAAGCCAGTATGCGACGTTCTAATGGTGTGTCCGTCTTTAGAGAGCCTTTCTGCTTACTCTACAAGGGTCGCCGAGCTAAAAAAAGAGGTAGTACAGGAGCTCCAACAGTATTTGTTATACCCGCTTATTTCGCGCATCAAATGCAATGAGATTCGGTGAGTTGACTGTTTCAAACATTTCGGTGCTACCTGATTTTCATTTTACATTATTCATACCTATAAAACAGTAGGCATTCTTATTTCATTCTTTGCTTATTCTGGCTTTATAATTAATTCTAGATTCAGATCAAATTATGGTTCTGATTCCCAAACTGATGTTTTCTAAAAGGTGCCTTTATTCATAAAAAATCATTATTCACCTTCACTTCATCACACCCCATCCTTTACTATTACCGGTCTTTCCTTTCCTAATCCCTTCTATGCTAAGGTTGCCTGGAAGCGATCCCTTCAAGTGATAAGGTCACCAGTCAGTCACCAATATTCTATTTATGGTGTGAACAATATAGAGTTATCTTATTAATTTATTTATATTTGTATATTATAAGCATTGTTTAACTAAAAATCTAAATGCATAATTCTAGGCGGAGGATAGAAATGCATTTGAAAATATTGGATGCAGTGAGAACAGTTCTGGAAAAAATTACTGTAAATAGTTTCGAGATGTACATGAAACTGGAGACGGGGCTGCTCAGCATTATCTTTGATTCAAATAAACCAGGAATGAGTAAGAATTTTTATGTTTGTTAGCTTTACCAACTTTAAAAAAATATACTGTACTGAATTTCTCAGTAACTGCAGATATGTCTAGGAGATGTTTGTGCAAGCTTATCACAATTCATGAATAAGAATGAGGTTAACAATGTCACCTTCTTGAATTTTACTGAACAAAATGAATATATAGGAACAACAAAGTTAATATGTGCAGTGCAGACTTAAGGTTCACTTTGGTTTGAATGAGAATTATTAAAATGAGTGTATTCTGCTACTATACAAGTTTGTATTGTAACTGTCTTGCTGTATGAATGTGTGTGTGATGTAGCAACATTGCCAACTATTCCCAGTATGCAATCAAACACACACACACACACATCTTCAGCCATAGGACGTCCACTGCTGGACATAGGCCTCCTCCTGGTTGGGTTTGCCAATACTCGCCACACTTGGCAGGTGGGTTGACGAGCGCAGTTAGGTGTGATTGTTCAAGGAAGACGCTGCTGCCCATCTTCTGTATTACATTCCTTAGCCGACTCTTACGGCAACCACGGGTAGAGAGGGTGGGGTACAATTCTTACACCGGCACCACCACGGCAATGAATATGCTCTATTTATCACATCTTCTAATTCTAATAACATTGTAGTCCCAAAAAATTATCACACTCATTTATTATGAGGACAAAAGATTGTCTATATGTTTGTTCTTTACTACTTCAGACTATAACAGCTGAAAGGATTTGGATAATTAAAATAGAGCTAGCTTATATTCTGGATAGTTTTATCCAAGATAGGATTTTCCAAGATAAAAGTAGCCTATTTGCCTTATACTTTTTATCTTGGAAAATGCAGGTAAAATCATGTTAGTAATTATAATAATAATTCTAATGGAAACCCTCAGTTTCAGATGCATCGGAAGAAGTAAAGTACAGTACAGTCCGTTGCTTGACAGTGCTGATGTTAAATATCCCACATGAGTTCCGAGTGAAGCTGCTCAAGAATCAGGTGCCCATGCTTGCACAAGCTGTCTTTGTTTCTGTTCATATTGCCAAACTAGAGAGGCTGCGTGTTTTGAGGTATGATTTAAATTAAAATCAGCTTATTTTTTTATTTCTATGTAAAAAGTAATGAGAGGAATGTGGCGCTCTCCGGATGGTAAGAGATAACGCCCGTCCATAATCATTGTAGCGATACACAGAACTTTGAGTAGCAAAACTAAGACCAAGGCATCGTCTCTTTGGGCTCATTACTTTGAGACTTTCAATGGTTATTAATAGTCTCAACATCCCAGTAATTTCACTAGCTGCAGCCCTTCAAACCGGAACACAGAAATGTTTACATACTACTACTTGGCGGCAGAATATCTGGTACTGCGGTGGTACCATCCTAGATGACCTCCTGCAAAGGAGATTTACCACCGAGTAAAAGATTCATAAACTAGTAATTATGTTCATGGTGTGTCAGTGGCCTGTGATGGTACCTATAATAAAGTGAAGGTCATACCATACTAGCTTAATATGTTTTCTAGTGTAATCTGTTTATCACCTGTTTATTTATCGATGGAATTTTTGTGTTATTCCATTTATTATTCTGTTTGGAGAATTAACAGTCTTCATGATTCTGCAACTGTTGGTTTGCACAGCTTTGCTATGAGATTGGATATTCCACAAGATCTCCAAGATAGTATAGCAAAGAGATTATAGGCGGCGCGAAACCAACTCTTGTATAGAAGTGCAAAAAATACAAAATTTGTATCAGGCCAGAAGGCTACATAGATGAGCTATACATAGTTTTTGCTATATTTATGTCGAATTCTGCTATTTTCAAGGTAGCACCCCCGGAGCCCAGAAAATAAATTAAGATTCTAATGTTAAACTTCGTGTAAAACTATTTAATAATTTTAGGTAAATTATAGAATGTGTTACCAAATGGAACCAAGAAAATTTGCATGCTTTGCAGGTTTTCCTGCAGTCTGTCTAGGGTTGTAGTGTAGCTTTGCTAACATATGAGCCAAAATTATGAAGAATAAGAGGAGTATTGACTTGTAACATTAGTGTTATCAATAAAATATTTATATTTGAGGGTAATGCCAAAAAATTCAGTTTTTTGATAGCATGAATACATCTTAGAATATGGGAAATAATTAAAATACTGACAACCGAACAATCATAAAGTTCAAATTGCGCTCTGAAATTTCATGTTCCAACACAGTTAAGCTGTCAGTGAATTAAATCATCATGACGAAGCTATATCATATTGGTAGAGTACTTTGTAGTACTCGTTTTGCAGCAGTAAAACGGATAGCAGCTGAAAAGTCACAAATCTAGCCTAAAACATATATTTTTTTTAAGTAAACTTTTAGTCTAGCAGTAAAGAGCTATCTTAATTTGCAGGCTAGCAGCAATCCAATGTGTGACTGCCCACACGATGACACATCCGCAGCTAACGGTAGAGTACCGCATGCCGGATGCAGAACTAGAGCTCCTGGCAGTGGACAACATGCTGTCCAGCATACTGCCAGGGGTGTTGGCAGCGTTACAAGACGTGTGCGCTTGTACCGATAACCCGACACACGCTGTTGTTGCCGTGAGTACTGTAGCTTTAGGGGCTACTAGGTCCCCGCTCCCTTTTTATATGTACAAGTAAAATTAAAAAAAAAGCCCTCACCACTCAGTAACCTGTAACAGAATACCAAATTTCGACTAGATCCAAATCCAAACGGCTGTACCGATTTCTTGAAAGCACTAAATCAAGTCGATCATAACGATGATAGCCCAGTGGTTAGTGCGGGCGGTTCACACGCCGAAGGGCGTGCCTTCAAACCCCAACAATGAGCTTGAGCTGCCGATGAAGGAAAACATCGTGAGGGAACCGTAGCGTGGTGGTACGGCACTTTCTAGTACTCGACTGGCTAGCTACCACCCTAAAGTTAAAAATCTGTCGCCAAGCATCTAACGGTGTGTTCCGGCAGCCTCACTTGAGAGCCAGATTCATTCTAAAGTGTGTTTACCATCTTCGACCACACCAGCTGTGATCAAACACTTAGCGTTTTGTTTGGTGAAAGTCGAACAAAAAACTTAATGAAATTCCCAAACTGTTGATCGTTTAGGAATAACGATGTCACAGGAAGGTAAAGTTAGCGTCCATTTCCACTGACGTTTGAACTACTTTCAAATTATTAAAATAATATGTTTAATTTTTTTTTCACAAACTGTGCATATCTCAGAAAGGATTTGTTTTATATAAATTTGGCGCACCAATAAGTTATCGCCCGTGAGTGCAATACTTAATATGTACATAATGCGGCGGTTTGCTGCTTTAATAAAAATACAGAACATAATAGAATTCTTCCTTGCAGGCAGCTATAGAGGCAATACACAGAATACTATGCATTCCAATGCACGACAAATATCTCGGCAAGAAACCAATAACGACTGAAGATTTCGTAACCATACTCACAGAGAAAAAGGCTAAATGTGACACAGAAGTAAGCAACAAGGGTAATTAGTTATTTTAGAACATTTCAATGTTGTTTAAATTCTTTGTTCTATTTATACATATTTTTTTCTTACTTCAGTACCCCTAGAACAAATATAATCGAAAAATGTTTAGTATGTATTTGACAGAAAATGTATGAAACATAGGTTTGAAT
Source organism: Biston stratarius (assembly GCA_950106695.1). NCBI lineage: Eukaryota > Metazoa > Arthropoda > Insecta > Lepidoptera > Geometridae > Biston > Biston stratarius. The sequence continues at coordinate 12,504,709 of OX467116.1, forward strand.
CCCGCCCGAGACAAATTGTACAAACACACATACATGTTATTAGATGTTTGTTCTGTGTCTAGGCGTTCATAAGCTTATATTTACAGAAACAAAGTAATTATATTTGTTCTCCTTCAGTTATACACCGTAAAAGTTTGAACATCAGCAATATTGATACAGGGGGTTCAGTATTAGATTGTCGTTCCCAATAATTAAAAAAATGGTGGTTATTATTTGACCTAATTATCCTGAGCAAACACAAAAATACGGACACTCAAATCACGCGCACCGAAAATGACACGTAAGTCGCGCGCGGTCCCAGATTAAATAACAGTTACTCCGCAGTTTACGTATGGTAGTTATGTCTTGCGCTAGCTCGGTGCGTAAGGCTGCGCGCTGTCCATACATTCTGTAGTCTTGGGGAAAATTTTCAACCAAGGTTTTCTTAGTTTTTTATTTGTTTCAATTTTATTTCTTTATACGTTTCTTATGGCTACTAACTAACATTTCTTTGAATATTGCTAATGTTCAAACTGTTCGCCCGTATAGGGTATCTGGTTATGTGGCATATTTTGATTTGGTGCACATACTACAAGATTTTCTTAGTTCAAGGCTAGATGGCGCTGTGCAAAATATCATCTAATATTCTTTTATAAAATTTAAATGGCCCCAATCGACCGTAAACTAAAACGATTTTTTTTTCATACTTTTTATCGAATATGTACTTTCGTATTTTCGATAGTTTATGTGCTAGTGGTACAGAACTGTAGTCAATTCGTGCATGCACATCGTAGACAGAGGAAGGAATAGACGATGGTTGGATAGCCCCATGTGGTAATCAATGGTACACTGAAACATTTTGCTCCATAGCAGAGTACGGATTCATAAAAATTCGGGCGTGACTTTGCCGTGGACACGTATGGACGTGAATACGTATACATTTTTGAATGCTAAAAGTCCTTCAGATTTCCATGTTTCAAGTCCTCACTCAACGCAACGAATTCCTCGATCATATATGGGCAACAACCGGCCCGCCTCGGCTTTTGACCCGGCCCGTGAGACATTTTGAAATTTCGCGCGAAGAAGAGAAATACAAACAACTGGGAGCGTTCGCGAGAAGAATTGTTTGCGTTTTCGGAAGTACATACAAATGCGAACAATTTTTCTCGATGATGAAGACTAATACAGACAAGGTGGACAGACGACCTAATAAAGACCGCAGAAACGCGCTGGATGCGAGCCGCTTCCAACCGGTCTTTATGGAAGTCAATGGGGGAGGCCTATGTCCAGCAGTGGACGTCATGCGGCTGATGATGATGATGATGAAGACTAATAAGTCGAAATGCCGTACGAGTGTCAGATGAAAATCTGGAAAACTCGTTACGCCTCTGTACAAGTAGAATTTGAACAAACTTATTTCTGAAGTTCAATCACAAATATCACATTAACTGTTACACGCAAATTTACTTCACTAGTAACCTAATAAAATAAGCTTTTTTTATTGTCTGTTATGGCCCGCGACTGCATTAATATAGTAAGTTTGGCACGCAACTAGCCAAAGGTTGCCCATACCTGTCCTAGATCCTTTAGCTATCGGTTGATGTAATTAAATTTTGAATGTAGATTATAGATACGTGGCTGCATCTCCAAGCTGTATCCCCAAGTTTTGTTATCAGTTTTCTGAATTGCCTCCCAATATGAAAGCAAATTTTAAAAACATATTCAAGTCAAAAGACTGCTCATGAAACAAAATATCGTCTGTCATTTCTTTACAAGACACATGCAATAAATTGCGTTCTTCCTTGTACGATTGGATAAAAACACGTAAGCTACTAGATAATGTTACTTACATATTAATGTAACAGAAGTTAAAAGTTTACTAGTTTTTATCCACGGCTTTGCTTACGTGGCCAATTCGAAAGGGTCATACTATATACAATAATACTTGATTTTTATAACATTTTTTTGTTATGTGATAGATACACAGGAATTTTGAACTAATAGAGCTGAGATAAGATTATTTATATTGTCAGTTGCCTTCCCCGACTAAAAAAAAACCTTTGTACTTCTTTTTGGGAGAGACTTCTGTCCAGCAATGGGCTATGCTGGGTTGTTGATGATGACAATGATACATATGCTCCTCGTTGGTGCTCTTCTCACCCCTCGAGTAGCGCTCCACGAACACAGCACACAATTTTAATAAGTTACAGAATTATCAATACGTAGCGTTCGTCTGGCGCCTACAACTACCGCATATTATTAATTTTAATTGCCGAATTTATTTTCAAAATTTACATACAATACAAACTTTTGAAACTTTTTCGTGTTAACACTAAATTATTTGTACATATTAGCATTTTAGAAAAAAAAACCTGTCATTCTCAAGAAAGATACAATAACTATTTAAATTTTCATCAACATCCATTCAGCTGTTTGGTACTAAAATACAGAGAAACAAAGTTACTATTGCTTTTAAAATTTCAGTTAGAATAAATACCTTCTTGTCTTGCTTCTGGTTGACTTGGCAACTTTCTAAATTATCCATTTCCAAAGCTATCTAACTTGTCATCATCCTAATTTGACAATTTGCAAAACCGCCACTTTCTGATTCGTCCTCTTCTTATCTCGCCCAATTTCTAATTAATCCACTTCCTCGCCCATTTCCTAAGTCCCTGTATACCAATTCAAAAATAGTGGATATATTTAAATCTAGAGGTAATCGAAAAAGGTTTTTTTTTTTAATTTATTTAGGGCTATCTAGTTGTCTGTAACAATTTGTCTATTGCTCCTAATTAAAATCTTGGCCAACAATTTTAAACAACAAAAACATGGTTTTGCTTCGCAATCTTCAAAATGTGTTTGTATGTCTTAACAACATTATTTTTTCCAGCTCAGAAAAGTCCCAAAGACATGGCCAAGAGAAGCGAAGAGTGGTTTGCGATGGCGGGTGAAAAATTAACCCTTATCACCAAAAGTCTAGTCTCGTTAAGGGTATATGAACACTTTAAAGTTAGAAAAGAATTGGCAATATTTTGCTACAGAATTTTGACAGAATGTAGCACGTAAGTTTCCTATTTTTACCTTCAAATCTATGCCCTTTTAAAACCGTGATATCAAATATGTTTTTGAAATATTTTTGTATCTTATGTCATAAATATCAGTTTGTCTTTTAGCCTGTCCACCGGTCAAAATTTTCGTCTCCCTAATATATTCCATTTCTAGTGTTTTGTAACTTTGGTTTGATTTTGATCACAAATCATAATTTAACGACTTCAAAAAGAGTTTCAACTGGACAATTTAACGCATAGTAGTTAATGCGTTCGCACCGCAAGATGAAGGGTATTAAGTAGTGTTAAATCTCAACAATGAGCTGCCAGTGAGGGAAAACATCTTGGTAGTAATGAATCCACTCTGTTAAGTTAAAATTACGTCGCTATGCAACTAAGTGTGTTCCGGTAGCCTTACATGAGAGCCCGTTCCCAATCCAAGTATTTCGACGTCACTTAACTTCAGGTGACTGCAAACTTTTCACTTTTGTAGCGATGATAGCTCAATGGTTAGTGCGGTCGGTTCGCATGCCGAAGGGCGCGGGTTCAAACCCCAACAATGAGCTTGAGCTGCCGATGAAGGAAAACGTCGTGAGGAAACCATAGCATGGTGGTAGGTTACTATATAATACTCGGATGGCTAGCTACCATCCTCAGGTAGAAAATCTGCCCCAAGCATCTAACGGTGTGTTCCTGCAGCCTCATTTAAGAGCCTGTTGCATTCCAGGCTAGGTGTGTTTACCATCTTCGACCGCACCGTCAGTTAACATCAGGTGAGCTTCAGTCAAGCACCTAGCCTGTCAAGTACCATTCCAAGCTAGGTGTGCTTTACTATCTTCGACCACACCGTCACTTAAAATCAGGTGATCTGTGGTCAAAAACAAACATAGCCAGTCAACAATAAAAAAATAACTATAGTTCTTCTGGTCAAGCATGAAAAATCTTTCTGGGTCGGCATCATGTTAGATGTAACATATGGTATGGTTTATGTGGTAAATCTTGTAAACTTGTTTGTGTTAGTGTTGTGAGACGTGTAAATGTTTCCAGAACCATGCCCGCGTCGATCCCGCTGTGCCTAGACGTGCTAATATCCCTCTCTAAGGACGACTACCCCGAAGTGTCCAGTTATTGTTCGACGGCAGTGGACAATTACTTCGCGAACGCTCCGGAACATGCCCGCAGTAAAACTATGGACAGTCTATGTGACAACTTCATATCGCTGCTCATTAGCCTGCCTAGGATATTGAATAATATTGGTAAGTCAATCGAAGTATAATTTTGCTTTTAAAATAAATAAATTCGATTGTGTGCTTTAAAAAAAGCATAATGTGTTTTGATTTTGTCTGAAGGTTTATTTCATTATAAAAAATTAAAAAATGGTGGATAATTTAAATATTTAAATCGCTTTTTTAACTACTCTCTATTCTGTGTGTTAATCCAGAGTGTCAGAGTGTCAAAATTGGTCCAGCTGTTTGAGTGTAAAGAAGTAACAAACATACAAACACACTTATACACTCACATACTTTTGTTTTTATAATATTATAGTAGGAAGTAGGATTTCAAAAACCAAAATATCTCTACACATAAATTACGACCTGTTTCGAAACCGTCGAATAAGCGAGAGGCTGTGTTTGCAAAATCATGTTTAATATTTAAAAAATATGTTCTGTGTTTCCACTTTGATTGTCTGAAGCGCTAGACACGCTGTTTAATACAATTTGAGTGTATTTAAATCGTGAGTAAATTGGTCCCTTCAGGGTCTAAGCCTCAGCAAAGGTCACTTCATATTTTGTTGTGTAACATCAGGCGAGATTGAGGACAAGCAACCAAGTACTTACCCGAAAGGTTGTTTTTCGAACAAAACATAATTTATTGTTTAAAATCTAGTTATATTAGTTTTTTTTTTTATAACCATTATGCAGTAATTTTTTTTTTATTTATTTAGTGCGACTATTTAAATTTAAACATAACTTATACCATTCAGCAAATGGATCTAAGCCTGGAGGTTTGCTTGTATGCAAATACAAATACAAATCTTTTATTGATAACACTAAAGTTACAGGTCATTATTTCATTCATATTTAATAATTATGTCGGATATATATGTATATGTTGACTGCCCTCCCTGTAGTAGCCATGTTGCCTTAATTGATAGTAAATGTGCATCAATAGCTGTAGGGCGTGCGTTCAATTCCCACTCAGGAAAAGCATTTATGTGACAAGCATACATTTTTGGTGTTGCTGGGTGTTCTGTATATTTTTTATTCATAAAAAAATACTTATTTACAAAAAAAGTATGTAAGTATTCTTTTAGTTATCTGGTTCCCATAGTACAAGCTGTGCTTAGTTTGAGGCCAGATGGCGCTTATTGTTATATTATATTTATTTATTTGTTATATTACAGACGAGAGCCGCAAAATGTCGGTGTTGAATCTGCTTCACGGTTACATAGTAGCGCTGATGTCCGGCCGGCCTCAGCGGCTGACGGCGGCGCTGAGCGTGGCGGCGCACATGCAACATTTATGCACCGCGCTCGCGGCCGCCGCGCAACACGACACTCGCCTCGCCACGCACGCGACACGCCGCCACTTGGGTAATATTACACGCGCATCACCAGTCAGATTATTGCTCGGCGTTGATGTCTGGCCGATCTCAGCGGCTGACTTTTTTGATATTACTTAAGCTTCCATATTTTTACAAAGCGTTAATAGTAAAATATAGTACCAAGACATCATCAAACACAGCAATGAGGCCATTTCTAAAACTAATATAAGATTAAAAGACGAAATTTGAAACATTAACGAAAAACTTCAAAATATTTTTAACTATCTGTTTGAGCATAATGTTTAAATTGTTTTGATGGCTAGTTTATTGATAGAGGTAAAATATATCAAACAGTTCTACTGGCCTTTTAAAATAAGCTATGGTACATTATAACAAACAACTTTTTCTCTATGAGTGTTAAATAAAATATTGAGAAAGGTCATAATTAAAAATGGTCATATACACTCGCCAAAATATGTGCGACTTTTGCAAATAAAGTGCTTCAATCATATAATTGATCGCAGCACCATCAACGGGAAAGACAAAATTATTCAAACATAAAGCCATAAGTACTTCAACCAAAAAAGAAAACTAAAAATAAATTGGGTTTCTCGATAGAAATCCAAAGATAAATCTTATCTCTAGTTTTCCCCCACAGACGTATTATCGCCCCCGCCACTCAACTCCCCCTGGAGCAGTCTCCAACACCTGGACTCCGCCACGTGCATCATTCGCCTGCAAGAAGTGTGCATCCTGCTGGGAGGAGCCGAGTGCGCGGAACTAGTGCTGGACGTCCTGCTAGACCGCTTCCACAGTGAGAGGGAGTGTGAACCCGTCTACATACTCAACTGGATGATATCTTGTGAGTATTGTAGCTAGGTACTGGATGAGCAATATGCTCATACACCTGTGTCAACGACATCTATTTGTTTATCCCTTTTTTCCCCTCTTTATTCTTGGCATCGCACTCTGTTCAGTCTGCCAGTTTTTATGTTTCTGTATTTTGTGTGCAGCCTTTAGTTTTGCAACTTCTTTATCTTTATAGTCAAAGTCTAGTCATGGTCAAGTCCAGTCCGTGCCAGCCAAATTCAGTCATGCTTTAGTAAAGTAGTGGTGACTTTACTATAAGCTTCGATAGAGTTTTGCCCGATTCTTTACCCTATAATATTTTTTTTTAATCGGCAGCACCAGAGTCTACAGCGAGCATGGCCCGGAGGATAATATATGCGTACATAGACCAGGACGCGTGGTACCTGCCGCTGGAGGTCGGCTCGGGGGAATCCCCCCTCACTTCTGAAGACACATTGGATGTTAGCATTTATAACCCGCGGGCGTGGAGTAAGGACAGCGTGCCGGGTGAGTCGACAAATATATTTTACTAGCAGACCCGGCCATGCGTTGCTGTGGCCAAATTGAACACACGCGTGTAACGTGAAATAAATTGTAGCGCATATAAAACGTTTGTACTTTTAACGTAGCGCCATCTATTGGATACTTACTTAATCCAGTTAATAAATTACCTTACACCGCCATCTATTAGAATTTTATGGAACTCACAGATAATTATACCTCTTTGTCGTATAATAAACGAATAATTTGCAATAAAAAAATATTGCGATTATAAATTGAGATATAAACTATCCTATCTCTCAAGTTGGATCAAACTGCACACAGTGTGCAAGATTTGGTTAAAATCGGTTCAGTAGTTGAGTTCATCGCGGACAAATAACGTGACACAACATTTTTATATATAGACTAGCGACTTCGCTATCATAACAATACTTCCGAAAGAAATCATAGTAAAAAGCATATCAAAATTCGTTCGTGTTCTTTAGAAGAACTTTTTTTTTTTTATAGCTTACTGGCTTGGTGTTTGACCACAACTCACCTGGTGTTAAGTGACGGTGTTGTCAATCTTCATATAATGAGGCAATTCTGTGAATTTTGGTAGCGTTCGGATCAAAAGATATTTGCCTTTGACCTCCGTCTCGGCTGATGTTCAGCGAAGTTCGGTCTATGATGGCGAACGCTTGCTCGAAGAAACCGATTCACTAAAGATTTTTGCATCCAGATTGTATCTATCGGGCAATACCCGGGCAGCAACACGGGCAGCAAATTATATTTAGTAACGAACTATACTGGAGAATTAATAACACAAATGTTATAAAGAACTGCACTTAAACGTATAAAATTAGTGTTTAAGTACACCCATCTAACGCTTACTTGAGTAGTTTTCTGCGGAAAGGGAGCGGTGCGGAAGTTTTAGTTTAAATACGTCGCATCGTAAGTCTTATCGCAGGGCAAAAAATAGGAGTTGTGTGATATTACCATGTATACTATTTATTTGTGTACTCAATCCTATGAGTTTAACCTGTTACCATAATGACATGTGTGTCGTTACAACTTCTATTTGTCCCCACAGATCTCTACGAAGGTACGGTAGAGACGCGATACACTGACATCACATATCGCGAACCTCGCCGGCCTCGCCGCGACCCGCGCTACTGCGGCAGCCTGGCCGAGGCGCAAAGAAACCTCGTCCTCAGCTGTTTACTCACCGAGGGTATAGGCCTGGTGGCCAACCGACTGCAGGACGGATACGACAATTATCTGCTGAAGACGCTCTGCCCGATCATGGAACGAGTTGGTGAGTTCATGGAACGTGTAGATGAGTTTGTGGAATGATTAAATGTGTTTACGGAAATAATTGTTGAGTTCATGGAACGAGTTTGTCAGTAATTTGCACTCACACAACAGAAATGGTAGGTTATTTTATTATTATCATGAAAATGTAATATCAATAAATGTATGTTTCGATTTATATTAATGTATCTTTATGATTGTTTTTTTTTATGATGGTAAGAGTATGTACGTATGTATCGTCTGCCCATAAATAATAAATATAGTAACCGTAAGTTAATTTTTTTGTTGAGCAGACTCCACCAATTGCCTATGGACGTCCTAAGAATTCTCTCGACAAAAGTTTAATAGAAAAAGTGGTAGCGTAGCGGTATGACAGTTGGCAGTGAATGGATGCAAAACGCCAAATATTGGGCTGAATGACGTTGAAAGAAGGCTACTTGCAACAGATGACTGTGATAGGCTGATGATAATGATGAAATAAAGTCAAAGATTTTTCGGAAAAGTGTAATACAAATGGATGCTGTAGTCTAACCAACAATCAACAATAACAGCGACTCGTGTAAAAGAGGCCACAGGCCAATACATTTGAAACTCACATTTTTCTATGAAACGTTTTACTTCGTTTTTCTCATAGCATTAATTGTTCACTGATGTGTAGTTTTACACCCTTATACTTCCCCGAAACACCTTCTATGTGTACACTTTAAAAATTTGATCACAATCAAAGCACTTTAAAGGTTAAACGTTAATGTGACAAGCTTAAATGTTTGATCTGTGCCCGGGTGTTCCGTATGTATTATAAATATTATATAAGTTATCCGATTTCATAGTACAAACTTTGCTTAGTTACGATACAATATATTTTTTTTAAATATAATACGTTCAAAGGAAATATTACTTGTTACGTACACACGTCTGTGCCCAAGACACGTCACATCCCGACTTTTTTTATATGTTTTTGATTGGTCATCATTCCAGGCAGTGAATACGAGCTCCTCCACCTAGCTGGACTAAAAGCCATGAACCTGGTGGCCCGAGCCTGCGGTCACGCTTCTGTCGGCGAACTTATTTGCTTCAATGCAGACTATTTCACTAGCCAGGTCACCGCCAGGCTCAAAAAGGTAACGTACTCACACACACACGTGCATAACCGTAAACAATAAAAAAATTACTATAGAAATTGACATATTTTTGTTTTACTTATACACGTTAAATAAATAAAAAAGCAGAATTATTTATATGAAATTCGGTATTATAAAGAAAAAAAAACTTTACTGATTCCAAAACCATTTCGAATTATTACATTCCTGTTTATTATTTTTACGTTTAAATTCCTTTAAACTATGGGATTTGAACCTACGCCTTGCCACGAGCAAACCTAACACGTAAAGCCAAGGGCGGATCTACATGAGGGCTTTTTGGGCTGCAGCCAAGGGCCCCGTGGATATAAAGGGCCCCCATTGAAAAAATGCAGTATTTTTGTTTTGCTAATTTATGAAAAGAAACTTGTTGATGTTTTCCCTAATTGTCTATATCTTAAAATGTTTTTCGCGTTGCCACTATCTGTTAAGCGGAGCGATCTTTCTCCAGGATATCGTATATAGAAAACAAATACATATATGACAACAATGTCAATCAACTAAAACATTTATCAGTGCTTTCAGTAAATTGTTATTTAATAAAGGACTTACCATGGACACCACAAAATTAATTGTTGTCTAATTGTTTGCAGGCATGGAATTGTCAATCAGCGTTAAAAATACTATCCGTGGTCATGGAGTACAGTGATTCAAGTATAGCAGACTGTTTATACGGTATTGTAGCAGATGTGAGTACTACTTATAATCCAAGTATTTATTAAATTATCATCATCTTCTTTGCGTAGTCCACAGCCCGATCTTCGGCTTTACGTTTCCAGCCACTGCCAGCTGTCTTAATCATATCGTCATTCCATCTAGTCTCAGGGCGTCCTACGCTACGTTTGCTGATTCGCTTTTTCCACTCTAGACTACACTAAATTATTTATTAATTAAATAGAGACAATTCAAATTTTCAAGTTTTTTTTTGTATTGTTGAGCTGCCTTTGAATGTAACCATAGCGTAGTGGTAGAATACTTTCTAATACTCGGCTGCCTATCTACCACCCTCAAGTTGAAATTCTGCCGCCTAGCATCTAACGGTGTCTTCCGGCAGCCTCATTTAAGAGCCTGTTGCATTCCAGGCTAGGTGTGTTTACCATCTTCGACCGCACCGTCAGTTAACATCAGGTGAGCTTCAGTCAAGCACCTAGCCTGTCAACTATAGAAAAAAGATGTTGATGTTGTTTTTTATGTTTGATCTACAAGAAATTTATTCACTAACCTTAAAAAATAGTTACAAGCCGTTACGGATTCGTTGACAACAAATGGGGTGCAGCGTTAGGCGAAGTTTCATATTCCAACTTGTAACAGTTCCTTTCCGTCCTAACGTTGCCTGGAAGAGATCGCTTTAAGCGATAAGGTCGCCAGTTGTTACACTTATTAAGTTTATTAACCGACTTCAAAAAAGGAGGAGGTATTCAATTCGACTGTTTTTTTTGTTACCTTGTAGCTTTAGACTGGGTGAACCGATTTTGATGATTATTTTTTTTATTTGAAAGCTGGTGCTTCCCGTGTGGTCCCATTTGGTCCAGTTCTGACAATGGTATCCATGAGAAAACCAAATGAAGTCGGATTTTTTTTTGTTAAAATTTTACTTGTTTTAATACCAATTCAACCTGTGACTTGACCGACCGTCACGTTGCAGGTTCTAGTCCAAAGCTGTGATAAGTACTACGAGAGCGAACTACTTTCCTACTTGCAAGCGTTCCTCGCGTGCGTGCAGTGCATTCGCAAGTGGTACCCGCCGCGGGCTCGCGAGCCCGACGGTCCCGGCACTGCCGACATGGATCTACTCAAGGAGGTTAGGTAAGTATTTTCTTCATAAATCCTCCTTTTTCTAGCTCCCATACTTAATATCATTGGTGAGTTTAGGCGGGAACGCGGAAAGAGTCATGTCGCCTCATTTTTTTTTTCTTTATTTCTTGGCATCGCACTCTGTGCATTCTGCCAGTTTCAATGTGTCTATATTTTGTGCAGTCTTCAGTTTCCAGCATATTTATAGTCAAAGTCCAGTCTTGGTCAAGTCCAGTCAAATCTAGTCATGCTTTAGTAAGGTAGTTGTGACTTTATTATAAGCTTTGATGGAGTTTTGGAAGCAACACGAAAAGTCATTTTTCACCACATTATATCACTTTCCCACACTCGCGATTGTAATCTGGCACTTTATGAATAAAATACCACTATTTTTATGTTATATATATATAAAATATGTTTTTACATACACTCGAAAAAACGCTAGTTTTGGAATAAAATACAATGGGGCGACACGACTCTTTCCGCGTTCCCGCCAATACCATGTCACATCATTGTAATTTTGTTCCAAAACTTTTGTTTTTTTGTGATCGAGTGTGGGAAAATGATACAATGCGGTGAAACATGACTTTTCGTGTTGCTTCCAAAACTCCATCTAAGCTTATAGTAAAGTAGTCATTGCTTTACTAAAGCATGACTAGATTTGACTTGCACGGACTGGACTTTGACTATAAAGATAAAGTAACTGAAGACTGCACACACGATACAGAAACATTGAAACTGGCAGAATGCACAGAGTGCGATGCCAAGAAGAAAGACAAAAAAAATATATCCTTGGTGTTATTAAATATTTGTTTTGTTTTTGTAATTTTTTTACGTTGGTCATAATGCCTGAAATAAAGGAATTTTATTTTATTTATTTATTTAAAAGGTATTGTATTATATACTATATTTTAAATCTTAATAATATTTAACTGTCAATTACAAGTCAATTTTAAATAATAAAGTAAAATTAAACTAAATAAATGTCAAGATATTAATTACAAAAAGAAAAACACGTTTTTATTTATTTATTTAAATAAAAAAAAATAAAAAAATATGTTTTTATTTAAAACTAGCTGCGCCCCGCGTTGTTGCTCGCTACGTTGATTCAAGATAAAAGCCTGTGTGTTAATCCAGGGTGTCAGCTACCTCCACACCAAATTTCATCAAAATTGGTCCAGCCGTTTGAGCGTGAAGAAGTAACAAACATACAAACACACTCACAAACTTTCACCTATATAATGTAAAGGAAAAGTAAAGGCTGACATGCACAATCCATCTCATCTTTATTTTCTCTTTCACACTCGTTCTTAAAACTATTGCTCACTCTTTCTTGTCATCTTCATCACGAAAAAATGTTTGTGTTCAAGTGGGAACAGCTGGTAAATGGCAAATGATTGTTTGTCCTCAGAGAATATGTTAAGGACACTCAAGAGGCCGAGAGGCTACTAAGCGATAGTGATTTTGAAAAGACTTCAGGGAAGACCGTTGAAGAAATGTATAGGGAAGATATGAAACGGAAAGAAGACGATCTGTTGGACTACGACGATACAGTAACGAGTGAGTAACGCAACCTTGATTGTACACTTAAAATCGTGTTTTAATGATCTTTTTATTTATGTAACAGTAACGGACGAGACGCTCTCCTGATGGTAAGAAATAATGCATGACCATTGCAGCGATACACAGAACTTTGTGTAACAAAACAAAGTCCAGGGCATCGCTGCTTTGGCGCCCATTGCTTTGATACTTTCGATGGTTGATCTCAACAGCCCTGTAATTTCGCTAGCTGCATGGTACACAGTAATGTTTACACACTACTGCTTGGTAGCATATCTGGTACTGCGGTGGTGTAGCGATGATAGCTCAATGGTTATCGCGGTCAGTTCGCATGCCGAAGGGCGTGGGTTCAAACCCCAAGAATGAGCTTGAGCTGCCGGTGAAGGAAAACATCGTGAGGAAACCATAGCGTGGTGGTAGGGTACTTTCTAGTACTCGGCTGGCTAGCTACCACCGTCAAGTTGAAAATCTGTCGCCAAGCATCTAACGGTGAGTTCCGGCAGCCTCACATTCCAGGCCAGGTTTGCTTTACCATCTTCGACCACACCGTCACTTAACATCAGGTGAGCTTACTCACTAAACACCTAGCCTGACAACAATAAAAAAAAATTAAGCAGCCACAATTTAGTAATAGATTCTTAATTCATTTCAGATGAGAAATCTCCGCCGCCACAACACGCACTAGTCACAATAACAATTCTAAAACGGTGTCTTCATTTCATAACGTCAACTAATCGCGACGAGGCGATACTCGCGCTCCAGATATTAAACCAAGGGTTCCCAATCCTGGGCCCGCACGAGGATGAGCTGCTGCCCCTGGTGCACCTCTGTTGGGCGCCGCTGGTGGCCAGGTTCCAGTGCAAGGAGCCTGTTGTGCTGCGTAGGGCGTTTGATCTGTTGGTGACTTTGGCAGCGCTGTCGAAAGATTTTATTCATATTCGGACTGTCAAGTGAGTACCTTGTTTCTAACAACCATAATTAAATAATAACCATATGACACGATGGGCGTCGTTATTTTTGACATTTTTGACAACGACAGCCACAACCAATTTAAAAAAAAATGCATTTACAGTCTGGTCTTGTCGCCATGCCTCATTTGTTTTGTTTTATTTTATTATTTTTGTTTTTTGCTGTTGGTAATTTGTTCTTAATACCTATGTGTATTGTTGGATCTACTAGGGCTCACTGGAAGACCAGCGCTGGCTATACCACTTAGTATAGCCAGCATTATGCTGAGTTAAGTCCCTATTTTGTAACTCTTTGTTTGTTTTTGTATGTTTCGATTGTGTTATAAAATAAAACGTGTGTTCCGGTCCGGCAGTCTCTTTTGAGAGCCAGTTCCATTCCAGGCTAGGTGTATTTACCATCTTCGACCACACCGTCACTTAACATCAAGTGAGCTATGGTCAAAAACCTAGCCTGTCAGCCATTTAAAAAAAACTACTTTAAGAGTCGTAGGGTATGGGTTCGATTTCCATTGCTTGCTTTTGACCGGTTTCTCACCTGATGTTAAGTGAAGATGCGATCTACGACGGAGCACGCTCGCCTAGAAGATACCGATTCACTCTCGACTTGAAGACACCCAGATTGTATCGATCAGGGAACACCCACTCGGGTAACGTATTCCGCGCTTTAGCCGTTCAAACAATGAAACCAGATTCAAATCGTTTCGTACGGTTGAATAACAAACCATTTTCTTGCAGAGAAGTCTTGCCAGAAGTATACAAGTTCCTGTTGACGTCATCAAAAGACAGCTACCTAAAGGACGTCGGGTCCGCGTACCGCAGCAGCCAAGCTTACAGTCTGCAGGTGTCCGCGCTCGAAGCACTGCCCAGCTTGGCGGTCGACCTCGGCTTAGCGGATGACAGACTCACAGAGGCCATGACGTGTGTGCAAGTTTACCTGTCGAATAAACAGCCTAAACCGCTGCAAGTGAGTTTACACTTAATAATTATCTTAATTTTAAACAGCACGATCTAGCGCAAACTAAGCAGAGGTTGTTTACTATGGGTACCAGATAATAGGTACCTTTTTTTGTAAATACATACATACTTATAATAATACATAGGGACACCCGGACACAGAACAAACATTTACGTTCGTCACACAAATGTTTGTTCTGGGTGGGAATCGAACCTAAAGCGCAGGAAGTAGAGCTAAGAAATGACCTCAATTAGTAATAAGTAAACTTAAAAATTCCGTGCTCGCACAGCAATAAGACGTAAGAAAGAGACGCCTGTAGCGCTTTCTGTCGCACTTGCAGTTCTTATGGAAGCCAATAGTGATGTGCCACTTTTGTATTGATGTTATTATGATAAAGCAACGTGATACGATACAATAATTGGACAAAATGTATATAAATTTATATATTAAATGTACAAAATAATAAACAGAAAAATAATTATAAAAATTAAGATTTTGATACACAATACCTAGTAGTAATTAAATATCATTGCAATCAACTAGTATAATCTAATCTTCCTCCGTGTTGTCTTTACTAATACTGCCATCATGTACGTTACCAGCACACCACCTGTAATTCTGGGAATCGATATTCGTCGCACCACGTGCGTCTCCCTATTGCATCTATGATTTATGGCCTAGTGCTTTACTATAACAGAGTAATCGAGAATTAGTGGAGTATTTTGTAGCGATGATAGCTTAGTGGTTAGCACGGTCGGTTCGCATGCCGGACGGCGTAGGTTCAAACCCCAACAATGAGCTTGAGCTGCCGGTGAAGGAAAACATCGTGAGGAAACCTTAGCATGGTGGTAGGGTACTTTCTAGTATTCGGCTGGCTAATGGCTACACCTACCCTCAAGTTGTAAATCTGCCGCCAAGCATCTAACAGTGTGTTCCGGCCTCACTTGAGAGCCAGTTCCATTCCGGGCTAAGTGTGTTTACCATATTCGACCACAGCGTCACTTAACATCAGGTAAGCTGTGGTCAAACACCTAGCCTGTCAGCCAAAAAAAAAGTATTTAATTATTGTGTTGTTCGCAGGCGTCAGCGGTGAAATTCTTCAAAACTATACTAGAGTATGAATACCCGTCCGCGTGGTACCACCTACGGCAGTTCTGCGACAACGACGCGGTGTTAGAGCCGCCCACGGTGAAGCACATGGCGTTGGAGCCCGTCCCCGGCACGCCCTACCAGCACAAACACAAGGAATACGATACCAACATTCAACTCATATTCGATTTCATGGTTTCATAAAATAAATGATCAATTAGTTGGATGGTCTTTTATTCCCTTGTAGTGTGGCAACCCGAGCTTCGTCGCGTCCCGTACGCCGTGGAAAAATACCCGGCAAATACCTCGATTATGTGGTCTGATTGGTAGTATCGACAACGCGAGCGACCATAGATGGATATAAGCGGGCTCCTCGCTCTGTGATTGGTCGGGCGAGGAGAGTCAAGGGGAATAGTCTCGCGTTGGTTTTGTAACGATCTAATTGATGTAATTATTTACTTAATTCCTAAAATATTAATCCATGTAACAGTATAACCATATACATTCATTATTAAAAGCGTTGCGATGGTCATACGGTGTTGTGTAATTTGTTTCCTAACTTACGAATCTACGATTAAAATACAATTAACCTAAACCCCTGATAATATATGGCGTCCCAACAATGGAGCCTTGTCAATGTTTAATTATTAGTGAGTGATCAGTAAAATCTACGAAATATTCGTAAGTGGTGTTGTTTAGTTCGGTGAAGAAGTTTAAAAGTAAACAAAAACCGAACATGACGCGTACGCGCCGCCAATCGCGGCGACAATCCGACGCGAACGATACCTTCGCTGACGCCGCTACTGACGAGGCCGAGGAACAAGTACCAGCATCCATGGTGGCTACTATGATGACTACACTGCAACGCACTCAAAATGAAGCACTGGAACGACTCTTCGATCGTGTTTTAGAGCGCCAACAGGCGAACACTCCAGTCTCTATCATACAAAAGCCGAAATCAGGCACGTTCGCTTCGTGCAGCGCTCGATTTTCCGGTGAAAGTCCCGAAGACGTGGAAACGTTCATAGACGCGATCTCCAGTTACCGAGACTGCAAAAATATTTCTAACGAAAATGCATTACGAGGTTTGTCCATTTTACTTTCCGGACCGGCTGCACTCTGGTGGCAGAGTATCAAATCCGAGGTAACTACGTGGAGCGAGGTCATTGACCGCTTACGAAGCGCCTACGGAGATCGCCGTCCGGCGTACCGATTGTATCGGGAGCTTTTTAAAATGGACCAAGGGGAAGAAAAATCCGACATATTTGTTGCAAAATGCCGAGCTCTCCTTTCAAAAATACCTACCGGAGATATATCGATAAAAGCGCAAATAGATATGATCTACGGATTAATGGACAGAAGAATTAGAAAGAGATTACGACGAGAAGAATGCACCAGCTTCGCTGAATTATTATCTAAAGCGCGGAGCATAGAAGAATCATTGGAAGAAGGCGATAAACAAAGCACTAACACATATACGCGAGGGGTGCTACCACGAGTAAATCGTGCATCGGGGGCGCTACCACAACAAACGTCGGGAAGAGTAGCGCCGTCACAACGCGGTAATGCCGTACCGCGAGTTTCAATAATACCGACTCGCGAGGTTACATCGAGATCGACTGAAGTTTCGTCACCGCAAAAGACACCGACGACGGCCGGAGCTTCTTCGTCGCGTGGTGAGAGTGAATCTCACGCGGCTCCGAAACCGCCGCGGCCTTTCTGTCGTTACTGTAAGAGGTATGGGCATCTGCGCGAGCAATGCCGTAAACTACAGTCCGGTGAGTCTTTTGAAACCAATAACAATAACTCTACGAGTATAGTGTCGTGTTATCAGTGTGGTGCGAAAAATGTTACGCGGGAAAATTGCAAAACATGCAATAATAATCAATGTTTTTATAGCCTAGACTCTATGTACCCTAGTGAAGTGACCCATTCGCATAAGTCGGCATACTCTAATGTTTCATGTATTCCAAATAATAATAAGGATATTATGTCTGTTGCCGAGGAATGTACCAACACTAGTGAGGGGACATCTACAAATTATCCGGCATATTCTGATGTGTCATATAATATGTCGAACATTTTAAAACAAAGTGATGTTACGTCGACTGCTTATCAATGTAGCCCCATTAGTGAGGGGACATGTGCCGATCATTTGGCATGTTCTGATACTTCATGTACGTCGAATATTTTGATTCGAAAGGATCTTATGTCGACTACCTACGCTTGTAACCCCATTAGTGAGGGGACACGTACCGATTATCCGGCAAATTCGGACATTTTATATGAGTCGAATATTTTAAATCACGCGGGTATTATATCTACAATTGATAAAGGTACACCCACTAGTGAGGGGACATGTGACCGTGGTCCGACAGATACCGATGTTGTTGATATTTCACATATTTTTAAACAAAATGATATGTCA
The DNA here is from genome assembly GCA_950106695.1 of Biston stratarius. Taxonomy (NCBI): domain Eukaryota; kingdom Metazoa; phylum Arthropoda; class Insecta; order Lepidoptera; family Geometridae; genus Biston; species Biston stratarius. Next base: position 12,522,855 of record OX467116.1, read on the forward strand.
TGCTCTGATGTTTTAGGTGTCTCAAATGTTTTAAATCAAAGTGATATTGTATCCACTGGCGCGTCCGCAAGCTCTATACTTTCTGCCCATAATAAACGGCGACCGATTTTCGATATCGAAATTCTAGGTTTTCGCGGAACAGCCCTAATTGATACGGGTGCTAAGCAATCCATAGCTGGACATACGCTCTACGATCTTATCGTTCGTCAAGGGCATCCGTTACAGTCTGCCCGAAAAACTATAAAGTTAGCGGACGGCGTCGCTCGCGATGTCGATGTACTCTTAACTACACTGGAAGTACGTTTAAATAACAAAGCCATACAGACTCCTTTTCTAGTACTCCCGGAAGCTCGAAACAACGAAACTTTGTTAGGAATCGACTTTTTGAGGGCAGCAAAGGTAGTTGTTGACTTTGCTCATGAACAGTGGTACTTTACTGATGACCAGTGTACTCGACACCAGCTACGGCTTGAATCTAGCTCCTTGAAAACTTCGTGCGCATCTGCAATTATTCTTAGGGATGATGAAGGTACGCAGCTACAACCACCTGAACGTGACTCCTTGGCGAAGCTCCTGGCTGAGAATGAGGATATCTTTAAACCAGGGGGAGCCCCGACGCCGTTCACCGAGCACAGCATCGATACAGGTGAGCACCCTCCGGTAGCTGTACCCCCTTTTCGCTTAACTCCCGCCAAAAAGGAATTGATGCGTCTCGAGATAGAAAAGATGCTGAAGGATGACATCATAGAGGAATGTGAGTCTGCCTGGTGCTCACCAGCTCTTCTGGTACCAAAACCAAATGGAGATCTACGTTTCTGCGTAGACTATAGACGATTAAACGACATTACCAAAACGGATGCTTACCCAATGCCCCTCATCGATGAACTGCTGCAGTCCACTAAGAGAAAATGCTTCATGAGTACTCTGGATTTGAGGTCTGGGTACTGGCAGGTGAGTGTTTCAGAGAAGGATAGAGACAAAACTGCGTTCACTAGTCCATTCGGAACGTTCCGTTTCAAGCGTATGCCGTTCGGGCTGAAAAATGCTCCGGCAACTTTTCAGCGTCTTATTGACCGGATGCGTACGTGCTCATCCCTAGTTGACGTCACCCTGCTGGCCTTTATGGATGATTTATTGGTCATAACAGAGGGGGGATTCCAAAAACATCTGCAGGATCTTCAGGCAGTATTTGCCCGCCTACGTGAGTATAACCTACGAGTGAACCGCGAGAAGTGTGTCTTCGCCAGAGAGAGTGTTAAGTATTTAGGACACATTATTACTCAAGAAGGTATCTCACCAGACCCTGCCAAAGCTCAAGCTGTACAGGATATGAAGGAGCCAAAGAACCTGAAACATCTGAGGACTTTTCTCCAGACATGCTCTTGGTTCCGTAAGTTTATTCCGAATTTTGCTCAAGTTGCGGAACCACTTACTAAATTAACACGTAAATCACAAGCCTGGACCTGGGGACCACCTCAGCAGGATGCTTTTGAGCAGCTGAAGAAGTTACTTACCTCAGCGCCAATCTTAATACAGGCTGATTTCACTAAACCATTTATATTGCGAACTGACGCAAGCAATTTCGCCTTAGGAGCCGTTCTCCTCCAGGGGGAGGAGAAGGAAGAGAGGCCTATTGAATATGCCAGTCGTCTGCTTAATAACGCAGAATGGAATTATTCCACAACAGAGAGGGAAGCTCTAGCCGTAGTTTGGGCGGTCGAAAAGTTCCGAAGCTATCTAGACGGTCACCCCGTGATCATCGGAACTGACCATCAACCCCTCAAATGGCTGATGACTCTCAAATCTCCTACAGGTCGCTTAGTAAGATGGGCTCTTAAGCTCCAAGCTTTTGACATACAGTATCAGTACACACCTGGCCGCGCAAATGTTGTCGCGGATGCCTTGAGCCGACCAACGTGTACTGAAGAAACTCAAGGTGAGTGTGGTATTTGTTCGGTTATTCTCGATTTCCCTACTAGATGTCCTTCCGATTTGAGACGTGAACAGCTGGCAGATCCAGAAGTGGAGAAAATCTCGAAAGACCTGGAGAGTTTGGACGAAGTGGCTGCTCGGCGATGGACTGAAAGAGGTTACTTAATGGATCAGGGGGTACTCTATCGGTTCAACCCAGACTCAGACAGTGAAGCTCCACAATTGGTGATTCCCAAGAACCTCCAGAACGAGATTCTAAGTGAGTGTCATAACTCTGCACTGGCTGGACATCCGGGAATTGACCGTACGTATTATAAGATTTCGCAACATTATTATTTTCCTGGCATGCGCCGTATTATTACAGACTATGTCAAGGCGTGTTTGGTATGCCAAAGATACAAACCCACTAATGAGAAGCCACCTGGCTTACTGCAGACCCCAGTACTAAATCAAAGGAACGAGGTGCTGGCGGTTGACTTATTTGGACCCCTGCCGGAAGGCGAACAAGGTGAGAGATGGATTCTGCTCGTGGAGGACACAGCCACGCGTTGGGTCGAGCTTTATGCTCTACGGGAAGCCACGGCTGAAGCTTGTGCACGCGTCCTTATCGAAGAATACTTTCTAAGGTTCGGTTTTCCCCGTCGGGTCGTGTCCGATAATGGCGTGCAATTTATTGGAGCCGTCATGCAACAATGTATGTATATACTCGGTGTCAAACAAAGCCTAACGCCTCTCTATCACCCTTCTTCGAATCCTGCTGAAAGAAAGAATCGAGATTTAAAAATTCAGATCAGTCAACTTGTCGAGAACGATCACTGTTCATGGCCGAAAAAGTTGGCTGTTATTCGTTATGCGATGAATAGTGCTGTTTGCAGGACCACTGCTAGAACGCCTGCCTACCTGATGTTCGGTAGAGACATGAGATCCCCGTTAGAAGCTCGTCATGATCTGAGAGCCATTTTAGACAAAGAAAACTTTGTACCTCAGATAACACCGTATCTTAGAGCTTTTCTTGCGTCTCTATCTTCCGTGAGAGAACGAGTGGAACAGCAGCAGGATAATGCGAAAGCAACAGCAGACCAGTCTCGACGACCAGGTAAAACATATGAAGTCGGTGATAAGGTCTTGCTCAAGTCGCATGTTCTGAGTAAAGCCAGTAAAGGAGTCACGGCCAAGTTTGTTCCCAAGAGAGATGGTCCGTATATTATAAAAGAAAAGGTGAGCCCTACAACATACATCATTGCCCCTCAGGACGGACAACCTCATGACACTCTTGGCAAGTATCATTCTAAAGATTTAACCCCTTATTTCGAATCACATGCTGATGAACCCCTTCCTACACCTGTTATCCAAAAACGTTCTCAACGTGGACGTCCGAAGCAACATAAAAGGAGTCTAGCCCAGGAGCGAGGGCGTTCCCCTGAGCTAGAGGGGGAGTCTGTGGCAACCCGAGCTTCGTCGCGTCCCGTACGCCGTGGAAAAATACCCGGCAAATACCTCGATTATGTGGTCTGATTGGTAGTATCGACAACGCGAGCGACCATAGATGGATATAAGCGGGCTCCTCGCTCTGTGATTGGTCGGGCGAGGAGAGTCAAGGGGAATAGTCTCGCGTTGGTTTTGTAACGATCTAATTGATGTAATTATTTACTTAATTCCTAAAATATTAATCCATGTAACAGTATAACCATATACATTCATTATTAAAAGCGTTGCGATGGTCATACGGTGTTGTGTAATTTGTTTCCTAACTTACGAATCTACGATTAAAATACAATTAACCTAAACCCCTGATAATAGTAGTATATAATGTAATTGTACTGTAGCAGTAGGTACCTACACTTAAAAACAAAATTACCAAAATCACACTAATATTATAGATGCGAAAGTTTGTATGTCATTTTTCACGCTGTTACGGTTGGACGAATTTAGATAAAATTTTAAAATGGAAAAACGCTATACCTCTTAGACTAAGTACTTTTGAATTTAAAAAAAACACTAATTGTGTACCTACCTACTAAACGTTATATATACTACAGCCAAACCACTATAATTTTAATAAGTAGGTACGACTACTTTCCGATGGACAGGACATTGTCTGGCCTTATATACACATTACACAAGGCACACCTGTAGATGCTTTACTAAAATTACCGTGAATAGGTATTTCGTGACTATATATAAATATCACAGGACATATGACACATCACCAATCTAGCCGCAAATTTAGCAAAGATTGTACTTCTTTTAAGGAACCAGGTAACTGATAAAATACTTATTTTTGTAAATCTTATACCTTTAAACGAACAATTCTTGTATATATGTATAATATAATCTGAATCTCGGAAATGGCTCCAACGATTTTCATGAAATTTAGTATGCAGGGGGTTTCGGGGGCGATAAATCGATCTAGCTCGGTTTCATTTTAAGAAAAGTCGTTTTGTCCGTGTATTCATCCGTGCAAAGCTCGGTCAACCACTTATACGTATAATACACACAGAATATTATTCTGGGTGGGAATCGAACTACAGCTCTAGGAACAATTATACTAACAAATAAACTAACAGGGGGCAGGGCTATGGATAAAAATAAAACAATTCACTGGCAGAAGGTACTTAATAATTTATTTATTTTATACAAAACTTATTCTTTTCGCAATCATACCATTAATTGAATAACCAGTTGCGTATTCATATACATTTTTTGAATAATTTAATTAGGGCCTAATCAAATACAGTCGGCCAGTCTGCCGCAATACTGCGATATAACACGTGACTACAGACGTCAAAATAATAACAACGACAACGCACGGTCACGTTGCGTTTTCTTGTTTGAAGCAACCCAGTCATCTCTTATACTCAGAACAAGGAATGCGTAACGACGGTAAAGACACTTTTTTCTGCTAAGAGTGGGGTCAGAAGCTCAAGGTTGATATTATACGTACGAGTTTTTACACAAAAATACTTGTAACAAACTTTTGAACAATTAAATACTACGCATAAATTATTTTGTGATCAATACTGCCTCAGTTCAATATTGAAGAGACTAATGAACTTTGTGTCGTTGAAATTTGCGATCGAGCCGTGCGATTACGTCGTTCTATGTGATTAGGCCCTTATGCGCGTTATATAAATAAACGCGCCTAAAACACATTTTTGAAACTAATTGGTCTCAATCAACTTTAATAGGTTCAAACAACGTCAGGACTATATAACCCAAAAACAAGAAGCATATTTACAACCGCGCGAATAAAACAAAAAATTAATTGAAATGGTAACAATTCGATGATAACGATACTGTCTCTCATTATCTGAAGTTTAGAAAAGGAAAGTGCGATTTCTTATCGAACACACTTTTTGAAATGGTAGAAATATCTGTAAGAATTATAACTGGTTTATTTACTATACAACCATGTACCAATCTTAGCGTCAAATGCATTTAAATGCATGAATTCTTAAAAACGCGTCTAATGCAAGAAATAAAAAAAAAACTTGTGACAATAATAATGGGTGCTCGAGAGGCACATGGCTGGAAAGTTAATACTTCGTTCAAACCCAGTTCTTTAAAGGCTTGGCCAAACTATCTGCGTACGCAAAAACATGCAACTGTGTATATTTTCACGCAAATGATATGACCAGATCTTAAGATTTACGACAATATTTTATTAAAACCACCAACAACTTACAATGAAAATATCTGGTTCACATTATTCCAGCATTTTTTTTTTTTATTTCAACTATAGAATTTTTGACGAATGTAAATTACAATATCTAATCCAGTTACGCACTGGCTTAATAATACTGAATCAAGCAACTAGAATAACGTGAACAAGTCATTAAAAAAAACCCAAGTGCCCATAAAAACTTTAACCTTATACGCTAACAACAATAATATGAGCAAAATACTACGTTATAAACAAAACCAAGAGTGTTTTACATATGAATACATATCAATATGCTATAGTTATTAACATAATATATCTGCAACTTCGTAGAATAAACAAAGGAACTAAGTAAGAACGTTATCTTTAAGATATGGCTCTCATTGATTTATGAGAATTTCAACTTATTTATATTTGCTTGGTATATATATATCATGACATGTAAGGGCCAACGCACACGACACTGGGCGATAATAAAACTGAGACAGCGATTTACGCTTACTATTCGCTATACTCGATCTACGTTAGGAATCTAAACAATTGTAAGTCTTAACATAATAAAAACTTCAATTCACTTTTAATTAACAGCTTTCAGCTTCAATCACAAGAGTCAATAAACAAGAAAAATTTATTTACGGAGCACATTCAACATTTAACGTTTTAATACAGCTGGAGTGATTCCCAGCGTGGATCGATAATATTCTCGCTGCAATAAATTGACTGCTGCCGTGGTGGTGCCGGCGTAAGAATAGTGCTCCACCCTCTCTACCCGTGGTTGCCGTAAGAGTCGGCTAAGGCATGTAATCCGGAAGATGGGCAGCAGCGTCTTCCTTGAACAATCACACCTAACTGCGCTCGCCAACCCGCCTGCCAAGCGTGGCGAGTATTGGCAAAACCCCCCCAGGAGGACGCCTATGTCCAGCAGTGGGCGTCCTATGGCTGATGATGATGATGATGATGAATAGATTGACACGCAAAAAAGTTACGACAAAATATGCGACGAGGTAAATTGGCCTCTTACTAGTTAACTAAAGTCCAGGCCATTTTTGTTATATGTATACGAGACTACTCATTTAAGCCGGATTCTCCAACTATTGTTTCTCAGGGATCTATTTCGAGGAATGAAATCTATGCACGGCTCGCGCACGTCCGCTATCCAAATTTGATGCATGCATTACAATCGGAGGCGGATCCGTACAAATGAAAGAAAGTGTCAAAACTCCCATCAGTTTTAAAAGTAGAAAACCATTATATCGAGCCCATATTTGTTATTTTCTATTTTGATATTTAGGATAACAGAGATAAAGTCGAGATTTCTTACACACTATGTCTCTATATTCTACCTATTATAGTGTCGAATAAATATTTTATACCTCGGGGTATTATCTAAGTTTATACTATGGTTAAAATGAACTATTTTCATTGTTTTAATAAAAATTAGTAGTTCCTAGAAAGTTAAATTCTTTACAAGATGTCTCATTGGAATGGCTTCAACTTTATTTATGAAATTCACGACACGACCACCCTTAAATAAATAATTATTATCTAAATTGCACTAGCTACATACCTATTACATTTCTTTTTAAATATTAAATGAAAACAAAAAATGTTTTTAATTAAAAACAAAGTAAAGAAATATATTTTTTTTTTCAATGTTCTGTTCTCAAATACGATGAAACTTAGTGCCTGATAATTAGGGGTCATTTGTTTATTATTTTTTACTGTTTATGTGCAGCAAATTAAAAAAAAACTGTCAACACGACCCACATTTGCCAAAACGTCATCATAAAATCAAATATTTGGCCTGAAAAAATAGAGGAACTGAATAGTGTTGCAAAAACAGCATAAAACAATAATTGCTATTTTGTTCAATATACTTTCATTACTATAATTATAAGAAGTATGTAGTAAGAAGATTCAAATCTGACTAAATGCGTTTGCATAGCATCAATCCAATACACGCTCAATGGCCTGCCTAAAAGTATAGAACAAGTATGAAAAGTATGATGTATTTGTATATATTAGAATGTGTCACCCGTAGACCGCGTGGACACGATTATATTGCGAAATGTTCGCTTTCAAAAAGCATTTTAGAGCAAGAATTTAAAAAAGTTTCAGCTAACTTGACAGATGGAGGCACGACCGCTTCGTGGTACTTTTTTTTTCATGTTCGTTCAAAAACAGTGCCACAAACTCGTGAACTGTCAATGTCACATAGAAATTTAAGCTATTCACGGTCATTGCATAGAACTGATGCGATATGCTACAATTAAACATGCTTTTAACTTAAAACATCGAGGTTGTGCAGTCTGTTTAGTGCGACCATGACAGACAAGCAACCAATTAAAGTCACTTTCAACACAATTCCGAGCTATCATTGGTTTGTTAACACAAGTGAATATTTCGAGTTCAAGTGACAATTTAAGAAAGTTTCAGCTAACTTGACACATGGAGGCACGACCACTTCGTGGTACTTTTTTTTTCATGTTCGTTCAAAAACAGTACCACAAACTCATGAATTGTCAATGTCACACAGAAATTTGAGCTATTCACGGTTACTGCATAGAACTGATGCGATATGCTACAATTAAACATGCTTTTAACTTAAAACATCGAGGTTGTGCAGTCTGTTTTGTATGACCATGTGAACAAATATGACAGACAGGCGACCAATTAAAGTCACATTCAACACAATTCAGAGCTATCATTGGTTTGTAAACACAAGTGAATCTATCAGTTGAAAATTTGAACGATCACATAACTAACAATATTAAAGTCCTTTAGGTTTGAAGGGATTTGGACAGTTTTCGTATAATATAGCATTGGAACAACATTTTTAAGCTTACTATGTTAAATATATACTTCTTATAGCAAAAAACTTGTATAGAAATTTGTGTATGAATGAAGGAACTTCTATATATTTCACTATTCTATGTTAGAACTGTAATTGAACATAGTAAAAACAAATATTTTTCCTACTTTCATTACAGTATTACGCTTTCAGTTGTGCTCTAAGAGAGGGTTTCAAGTGATTCATAAATTTACATTTTGTATCTGGTAATTGCGTACAAATAAGTTACGATACGAGAAGCTCTTAAGAGAAATACACAACTAGCATGCCAAAAACGAACTAAAAAGCGTTCCTTTCATTTACATTTGAAACTGGACCCATATAGCGGCAACACTGTTTTTTTTTTAAATGTATTACTTGTGTCACTTCAGATGATGTAGGGATTTCAACGATACCTCATACATCCATATCTGTTCAGACATTCAAAATTATAGTAAAACTAAGAAACTAACATACAGGAACAGGAACTTGAAACATTACACTCCTTTTTTGGGCCAGTCATATAAAAAGCTAACATTTTTAAAGATATCCTTAGGAGGAGGTCGTCTAGATAGGTGCCACCGCAGTACCAGATTTTCTGCCACCAAGCAGTAGTGTGTAAACATTTGTGTTCCGGTTTGAAGTAAGTGAAATTACTGGGCTGTTCAGAATAACCATCGAAAGTATCAAAGTAATGAGCACCAAAGCAGCGATGCCCTGCACTTTGTTTTGCTACCTAAAGTTCTGTGTATCGCTGCAATGGATAAAAAAAAATACAGTATTAGAAAATTTCAAATGTCGTCCTTACAGTTTATAGAACACAGTCCAAATTCCCTCAACACATTTGTGACATCCTATCAGCTAAAGGCAGTAATCACTTCCAGGCCATTTTTAGCATTTTCCTGGAGGCGAAATATTTGGTGCTGTATGTGGCGACGATGAGCGCAGTTAGGACCACCGTGATCAGGTAGTAGTCGAAATCGTCCTTCAAGAGATCAAATGTTTTTGATGGCGCCACTCGGGTGTAGAATAGATCTGTAAACAAATCAAACGATTAAATACAATTTTAAGTTAAGGTCGATTGGTCAGACGAAGAGTCCAAAAAACCCGATTCCCATCGGCTTCCCTATAAAAATTGGCATATAACTTAAGTACTTAATTAATGACATATGTAGGCCAAAGTTAATTATGTATTTGCAATTGTCATGTACTGTATTCGAAATGTATTTGACGTCTAAAAATTTATAATAGCATCAAGTGTAATTCGAAGCCGTAAAAATGCGGCTTGTCGCGTAGCATCCCATCTCTTTCATATCCCTAGGAAGCAAACAAAGTCTGTCTCGCTCTACAGGTAACCAATAAGGAGCCACCAATTTAATCTGGCCCAGTAGCGAATACGAATGGGTAACTCTGACAGGTCAGATAAATTTGACGTTTATAACTCGCTGGCCTCCGGCTTATGAAAATGTTAGAATATACGTGTTTTAAAAGAGGAAGCGAGAAAGAGCGACGCGACCGTATAATACCTCTAAATTAAAAATCTATATATAGTACTGTTTACGTGAAGCATACATGCGTGTTCGATTTTTAAGTTTTGTGATTGTTTTATTGTGATATAATAATTTGGGGTTAGTGATTAATAACTTAGTATAAGTTAACGGTAATTTAGTTTCAGTTTGCTAAGCCAACATCAGAAATAGCATTGATTCACATTGATTGTTATTTAACATATTTCTAGCTAAGTACAGTGTGCAAGATTTGGTTAAAATCGGTTCAGTAGTTGAGAAGTTCATCGTGGACAAACAACGTGACACGAAATTTTCATACTATATTTTTATATATAAAGATAAATAAATAAAGAATACTTCATACAGCGCCATCTAGCCCCAAACTAAGCAGAGCATGTACTATGGGAACCAGACAGACACAGAACCAACATCTTTGTTCTTACATAACGCCCCACAGATCCTGAAGCAGATATTCTACCAAATGAACCAACAGGTCAGTCATTAAATCTACAGAATATAGACTTACCAAGTCCCGTAGCTAACACCAAGCTCGTAGACTCAAGTCCAGAAGGAGCCGTATAGATATTCTTCACCCGATGCACGGTTTGGTTGTAATTTATGATCGCGTCTGATGGGATGGGCAGTTCCGGCGCGTAGGGGATCAGACCTTCCTCCCGGTCCGTCGGGGAGGGAGACATGGGCCGCCGGGGCTCCAGGAACTGCCAAGGTAGCTCTACGATAGCGCCTGACGATAGTGCCACTAAGGAAACAAAAAACATACTATAACAAAAAATATAGTATAGCACTATATAAAGTCAGACAAATCGATATTACTACTATACAGAGTAATTTGGATTACACAAAGCCAAAAGAGAGTTTTTTACTATGTTCAAAAGTCTGAAATCATAAATTTTGTTTTTCTATGGAATTCCTGTTTTTAGGGTTCCGTACCCAAAGGGTAAAACGAGACGCTATTGCAAAAACTCCGCTGTCCGTCCGTCTGTCTGTCTGTCCGTCTGTCACGTCTGTCACCAGGCTGTATCTCATGAACCGTGATAGTTAAACAGTTGAAATTTTCACAGATGATGTATTTCAAACAAATATTTGAGGGGGCTATACAACAAACGTGAGTTTTTGCCGTTTTTATAGATAATGGTACGGAACCCTTCGTGCGCGAGTCCGACTCGCACCTGGCCGTTTTTTTTTTTTAATTTTTAATAAAAATGATCTGTTGTGCATTACCTCCTCCATGTGACATATCGTAATAGATCATGTGGATAGAAAAAATAAAAATGTTTTTTTTTTTCTTCTATTAGCGTTATAGCTAATCGAATGTTACTTCAGATTCAGATGTTACTTTTTTGTAGAACTTTGATACATTTCGGTCCTTATGTTAAGAGAGTATCAAGCATAGTTCATTGTGAACATACAATAGGATTTGGTTAGATACTATTATTAAATAAAGAAATTTTAAAATAAATTAAATACAATAGAATTAAAAACGAATGTTAAAATAAATAATTAAATCAAATTAACTACAATACAATTACAAATGTCAAATGTACAAATTTTCTGTTGAATACAGTCATATTTTTCGATTACAGATTGATTTCCGATTTGTCTAGGCCGTCAGTGTTTAACATGGATGACAATTTGAAGAATTCTTTTTTTTTCCTCTTTCTTCTTGGCTTCTCACACTCTGTGCATTCTGCCAGTTTTAATGTTTCTGTATTTTGTATCCAGGTTTCATCTTCTTTATCTTTATAGTCAAAGTCAAAGTCAGTCTTGGTTAAGTCCAGTCCGTGCCAGTCAAATCTAGTCATGCTTTAGTAAAGTAGTGGTGACTTTACTATAAGCTTCGTTGGAGTTTTGTAATTCGGCACTTTATGAATAAAACTAAAACTATTTTTAGAAAGAAAAAAAAAACAATGTGGCGACACGACTTTTTCCGCGTTCCCGCCAAAACTCTTGAGAAGAGTTAGTCACATGTAGTGAGTACTTACGGAGTACATGTTTGTCTGTGAGCGACTTCTCAGTGTGGGTATTGGCGGCGGCGGTTGGCGTGGCCGCCAGTATGTAGGTCTGGCGCTCGACGCCGGGCGCGCGCGACGATGTGAGCGAGCTGAACGCGGCGCCGGCTGGTAGCCACCTCTCCTTGCCTTCGTACAGCTCCATGGTCGCTACACAAAACGAATATTGTTCACTATCTAAACCAGTCGTTCTCAAACTTTTAAAAGCGATTTGACGGAGCCCTTAACTAATCAAAAATTGTTTTATGTGTATTTTTTTTTGTCAGTTGAGTCAGTGTTGAACTGTTGACTATGCTGCTGGCTGAAATGTCACGCTCTCATATTACGGATTCTACTACTACTGTATTACACTTTCAGTTTTTTTTTTTTTATGTTGGTATATTTTTTCTTTTCATTATTACCAGTATTTTCGCGGAGCCCTCACAGAGGCTTTGCGGACCACTAGAGCACAGTATTGAGTATAGCGGATCTAAATTAATGTAAGACATAGGTCATATTCATTATTTTTATTTGTTTTCAGTGTTGTACTTTATTTACAAAAAATAATTTTAATTAATGAAAATTCAAGTTGAATAGATCTAAGTCATGGTTAAGTTAGGTCATACCCAAGTAAAGTTGAGGTGGTCACAGCAACTTTAAAAACAAATGAGATCATTCAAAACAATTATTTGAATATTTGGCACTTGACACATTTTTGGCCAAGAGCTCGAAGAGTCAACACATCCTGAGGTAACTAAAGACTGGTATGGCGTAACAATAAAAAAAAATAACAATGTTATATGGGCAAAATCAAGTATATATTTTTAAGTACAAGTAATGAGACGAACGGTACGCTCTCCTGATGGTAAGAGATAACGCATGCATGACCATTGCAGTGATACATAGAACTTTGAGTAACAAAACAAAGCTGAGGGCATCATTACTTTGAGTTTAGATTACTTTTTAAACTGACAACATGTAGTATTTTACTCAACCTAAATAACATAATATAATGACAAGCATTTACATTAACTTTACTCCCATCGCAGCGACCTCGGAGCGCCTGAACTAAGCTGTCAATGGAACAGACAGTGGCGGATTTACCAGCAGGCTGAGTAGGCTGGAGCCTAGGGCGGCAAATTTTAGGGGCGGCGAATGTTGCTCAAAATTTTATTTTGCCTTTCAGAAATTAAAAAAAGACATGTCTCGTAAATTTAATAAAATGACAATGCTTTGGTACAAGTACACCAAATATTCCGACAACTGTACATGAAAAATTACTAACTGATTTTATTTGTATTAGTAAAGTGTACTTTTGTGGATATTAATTTTTAAAATATTCCAATAGCGTTTCAATATTACAATTTAAATTTAGTAATTTTGACCTATTGTTTTATTAAACATTACTAGAAAAAGCTGATGTTATTATTATGACGATATAGCACAAATCATAAAATTGTAATTCCATTGACTAAGGAAATTTGATTAATATGATTGTAAACTAGGGTATTGAGTTGCAGAGGTTAGTAGGGGCGGCAAAAATTGAATAGCCTACTGGCGGCAAATATGTAAATCCGGCACTGGGAACAGACGAATCAAAAATATAGTGCAGCGTAGCTTTTACTTTTTCGACATATAGCTTATTATGTAGTCGTAATATGGTAAGTGTGGTTGACTAACCGAGCTCGGTCCGGCGCTGCTTGTCGTTGTAGTAGAGGTACGCGAGGGCGTTGTCCGTGTGCACGGCGAGCGGCAGCGCGCGCGCGCGTCTGTGCGCCGCGCCCGCCACCACCGCGCCCGAGGCGCCATCCACGCACGTCGCCACTACCATATCTGCACAACACCGTTAACAAACACATAGAGAGAACTGCTAACCTCTTGCTACAATTCAAAGGGGCCGTTCAAGTATTGCGTAAGCATCAAAGGGGTGGGGGGGTCTTTACTTTGCTTATTTTTGATGACATTGGGGATGGAGCGATCTGAATGGTGATAATGTCGGCAAAGCCATATAAATTATGCTGATTGTTTATTTTCCTTGTTATCAGCACACCTCGTTTTAGCGACATGGCTGCTAATTAAACCAATATTTACTTAAGCATAGGAGAGAGAAGTAAGAGCCTTGCTTACTTTTGCTGACAAGGCGGAGGGAGGGGTTAATAATTACTAAAATTCTGCTCACGTAATACTTGAAGGGATATACAAATACGGATATTCATTTATTTTATATCGAAGGACATTACACTCAGTGCCACATGATCCCAAAACTAAGCAAAGCTTGTGTGATATTGATAATAATTAATATTGATAAATTGTAAATACATATTTGTATATACAGAACACCCAGACACAGAACAAACATTTGTTTATACCACAAAATGTTTGTCCCCGATAGGAATCGAACCCACGCCCTACAGCTCTTAAAGCAGATATACTACCAAAAAGCCAACAGGGCTGTCAAGTTACAAAGATGAAATATTGTGGAAAAAAAGAATAAGAATAATAATAGGAAGTAGCCTGACATAAGGACACATAGAGACAAGGAACAGACACATAGAAACAAGGAACAGACACATAGAGACAAGGAACAGACTCATAGAGACAAGGAACAGACACATAGAGACAAGGAACAGACACATACGAGACAAGGAACAGACACATACGAGACAATTAACAGACACGGAGAGAAGGAACAGACACAGAGACAAAGAACAGACACATAGAGAAGGAACAGACACAGAGACAAAGAACAGAATCACAAAATGTTTGTCCCCGATAGGAATCGAACACACGCCCTACAGCTCTTAAAGCAGATATACTACCAAAAAGCCAACAGGGCTGTCAAGTTACAAAGATGAAATATTGTGGAAAAAAAGAATAAGAATAATAATAGGAAGTAGCCTGACATAAGGACACATAGAGACAAGGAACAGACACATAGAAACAGGAACAGACACATAGAGACAAGGAACAGACTCATAGAGACAAGGAACAGACACATAGAGACAAGGAACAGACACATACGAGACAAGGAACAGACACATACGAGACAATTAACAGACACGGAGAGAAGGAACAGACACAGAGACAAAGAACAGACACATAGAGAAGGAACAGACACAGAGACAAAGAACAGACACATAGAGAAGGAACAGACACATACGAGACAATTAACAGACACATAGAGAGAAGGAACAGACACAGAGACAAAGAACAGGCACATAGAGAAGGAACAGACACATAGAGACAAGGAACAGACATATAGAGACAAGGAACAAAACAGGCTGAATAAAAATGGCATACCTTTATGTATAGGGTCAGGCGCGTCTACCACAAACAGCAGTAAGTTAGGGTTAGAATATTTGTATAGCACGGAACGGTCGCCTAGCACAGTCCCCGCCGACCTGACTCGTTCCCAGGCCGGTTTTTGAGCTATTGAGACTATGCGCGCGCCCGGCGCCCCTGTACCGCCGAGGTAAAGGGACCACGTCTTTTCAGCTACAGCTTTCTGTAGACATAATAACAATAATTGTGAAATTAGTGTTTGTTTATTGAATTATTCATGATTCATGAAGAGTACGTAAATTTGAAAAATGCAAGATAGAAGGAAGTTCGTCGAACAAAATTGGTGATTGAAACTTAAAGCTTTCGCGAATTGAACACATAATTATGTTTATCACCGGTTCTTAATCGCGCACAATTTATATATATATATATATATGTACAATGTACATATATACATACCAACTATCATCGCTATGCTGGTACTGATAAATTGTTCTGTTAACTGAATACATATTGTTTTAATTACCTCTCCATTGTAACGAAGTGCATAGCCCTGCACTTTGGCAGTGTTCTTATTCGCTACATACATGAACATATTTTCAACTAACGGCGCCGATGCTTCAGGGAATATCTGCAAAAACAAAAAAATCAATTTATATGCTATAGAACCAACCAACCAACCAACCAACAGTTACCAATTGTAATTGTAAAAGTAAATGTTACTATCAATTTGGCAAAAGTAATAAGAGAAACAATACACTCTCCTGATGGTAAGAGATAACGCCTGTTCGTGAACAATGCAGCGACACAGAACTTTGAGTAACAAAACAAAGTCCAGGGCATCGTGGCTGCTTGGGACTCATTACTTTAATACTTTCGATGGATAGTATCTACAGCACTATAATTTTGATAGCTGCAGTTAGTACCCTACAAATCGGAACACAGTAATGTTTACACACTACTGCTAGGCTGCAGAATATCTGGTCCTGCGGTGGTACCTACGTAACGATAGAGAAAGTGACTGTGCGTAAATGACGTTTTGATATATGTATGTATTTGGTATTGAGATTCTTGAGATTATTTACAGTACCTGGTTGACCATAAAACATGGATAAAACGATGTTTTCTAAAAATGAAACCTAGCTAGATCGATTTTTCGCCCCCGAAATCCCCTGGATACAAAATTTCATGAAAATCGTTGGAGCCGTTTCCGAGATTCAGAATATATATATATATATATATACAAGAATTGCTCGTTTAAAGATATAGATAGATAGATAGATATACCTTTAAAAAGCTGTAAAATAATATCAAATACTTCACACTGGCGGAATGCACAAAGTAGCATGCCCAACGAGAAAAAAAATTGCCTTATCGAATATGACAACTGACAAGTTACTACTTTTTATATTGAACTAACTAGTTACTTACATGAATATTCTCCTCAACATCCAGTAAAGCAATCGCATGTAACTTGTTTTTGTTGGCGTGATGTAGTAGTGTGCACTGTAACGGCTGTACATCTAAGTAAACGGTCTCGTGTATCGGATCCCCGTTTATTGGGTTGATGGTCACAATCACAGCATTGCCTGTTTCCTGCAATAAAATACTTTTTGTTTAACTTATGAGAGATTACTCACGTTTAATTATATCGCAAACTTTGACTATTGTTTTGGCCACATCCGGTGGCCTTCTTCATGGAGACAAGGCCAAGAGCGTGAGTAAACCCGCATAATAAAATAAAATGGTGTCAAAAACAAGTCAGTTTACATAGTTAAATAGTAATATTTATTAGCAAAGAGATTTAAAAGTATGAAGATTTTTTTTATGGTTGTAAGGCTAGGTGTTTGACCACAGCTCACTAATGTAAAGTGAATGAGTGCATGAAATGGTACTGGCTCTCAAGTCAGGCCGCTGGAATAAAGTAGCTAGCCAGCCAAGTAATAGACAGAAGCCTACCACTTTACTATGTTTTCCTTTACCGACAGCTCAACCTCATTAATTAATCAATATCTCATTCCGAGTGTTGCTAAATTAAACACTATTATGGTGATGTAAGGTTTACATTAAAAAGCAGGTGGATCAGTTTGTTGACTCCAGCTTCATAAACTTTTCTATTGTTTCGTTTCAATATCACCCGTCTTCGCTTTCGACAAATTTTCCCTTACACCGAGTAAGCATAGACCGTTAACTACTTTGAAGCATAGGACTGACCTGGTGTTTTCCTACGATGGCGAGCGTGGCGAGATGCGGCGGATGCCGCGCGGATCGCTGCGTAAACATCGTCATGCCTTCAGTATCCAAACTCGGCTCGTACACTCGCCACAAAATGTCGCCCGACAGGTTGTCCAATCCGAATATCTGACAAGTTGAACGATTATTTTGGCGCATTCCAAACACTAAAGGTGTGAAACAGTAATAGCATTATATTACATAGATGTTTGTTGTGCGCTAGTTACCTGGTTCCTCTAACAATTCTAGTTCTAAATGGGCTAAAGAAAGACTAAGTGGTGCTGTATGAAAAATGATTAGTATTAAGAAATCATTTTTTTTAAAACGTATGTAGTATCAACTACAAACATTACAACTAAAAAGATTTAAACTACATATATATATTGAAATATCGAGCAAAAACGTGCAAAAAAATCACGTTTGTTGTATAGGAGCCTTTAAATATTTGTTTTATTCTGTTTATTAGTATCTGTTGTTACAGCGGCCACAGAAATACATCTGTGCAAATTTTAACTGTCTATCACGATTCATGAGATACAGCCTGGTGACAGACGGACAGACAGGCGGACGGACAGCAGAGTCTTAGCAATAGGGTCCCGTTTTACCCTTTGGGTACGGAACCCTAAAAATGTATGATAAAAACATCCAGCAATAAAACTATCAAAATACGGCAGTAAGTATGCATCAGCTGAATGTGTGAGTGTATTTTGTGTGTTTATTGTTAAGGGTGTATTTATGTATATTTTTATCTTGGTGAAACCGATTCCATCAAATGAGATTAGTTTCGCTAAAATGAAAGATACAGCCCATTGAACAAGACGCTAGTTAGATATCTCACCTTGCCAACATCGGTGACTAGAACAATGATCTTGTGTAGATTGAAGTAATCCCTGACGAGCTCCGTAGGCTTGTCTTCTGAAGTGAGGTCGGTCTTCTGTAAATTTTGCAGCAACGTCTGTAGTTGCTGGAACTGGGTCTGCAGCCGCCGGGAGAACGCCGACCAGATAGAACCTGAAGACATCGGACTAAGAGTTTAGAACTTTTGCCCAAGAGTCTTCACATAAGTTGTTCTCATTAGACAAAAATGTCCTGTAATATAAAGGTCAAATTATTCAACAATTATAAACAGGTGGGTTGCCTGGTTAGCAAATGCCGTCGTTTATATCTGCAATACCAGGGGCACAACAAATATTTAGCAGACTTTTCAAGATTCTATTGAAATGTCTTTTTAAGAACCGCGTAACTCCAGGTGGAGGTTCAAGGAACGCGTGAATCGTACAGCATTAAAGAGAGTGTAGTAAAAGTGGATGAAAATTAAGTACTTTTAAGTATTTTATTAAAGAGCTTTTTAGAGGTGATATGCGAATTTAAAAGAACTTCTATACTACAAATTTTTGAGAGCAAAAATATAGAAATATGGCACCGACAATGCGGACAATCTAAAAGCATAGATTTAAATAAAGTGAAACCTTCAAACACGTGATGGTGTCACGACTCTATAGCCCCTAACAAAACCAAGACCAATCGCTCAAATTCGGCTAAAAAAGTTTTCACTTCAAAAATTAAAAAAACAAAATCAGTGCATAATCGTAATGCCCAAATACTGAACCCAAAAATAAAATCAAATATGAAGTAGGTAACTTGGAATTAAACAAGTTTTCGAGCTCGGTTAAGATGATCAGATGGGTATGAGATATAAAAACCGTGGTGAACACTAAACATCATTTGAGCAATGGTTAAATCAGTAAAGGGCTGTTTTAAAATATGTTGATCTCCACTCTTAAAACATTTTTATTTTTCTTCAATCAGACTAATTGAATTGTTTCTTTTTTACCATTATTTAGATTATATACACATAGGTATACTAAAGAAAACAGATAAATCGATTCACCAAAACGTTGGGAGTAATGGACACTATGTTCAAATAAAACATTATTTTCGAATCAAATTAAGGAACTTCCTGCTTTTTTGAAGTCAGTTAAAAACGATAAAACAAATTATGTACACTGTACAATTTGCTACAAAAGGCAGATCACACAAATAATGTTCTCTCGCTGTTCAGAGGATTGTGGTGGGAGGGGGGTAACTCACACAGGCAAACAATCATAATACTTACTATACATCTTGGCAGCTAGAGGACAGAGAAATTATCATAAGTAATCTAAATTCACTGTTTACAACCAATGAGGTTTGTATATATTGTATAAGATAGAGCGAACATAAACAAAACGAACATGGAGAACATATTTACAACCATGAATTATACTGTCTCTATACTCCATTGCTGTAATAGAGATTAACTGGTACAGAGAACTGTTCATGTTAAACTTCAAAACAATCTAATATAAATGGTGGCCTTTCTTATTCTTATTCGAAATGGGGGTGATGAGTCTGATATATTGTTTGGGGTGTATTGTGCATTTTCCCCTATCCGAGCCAACCCAGCAACTTGAAATACCGGAGGGAGGCTCTGGGTGGCTGGCATAGCAGCTCCAATGGGTGAAATGGGGGTGACAGCCTATCTTTCCATAGCAAATTAAAAAATTAGATCAAAGATTTCTGAAAATGGGAAATTATTACTATTTCTTTTATCACTTTTCATAAATGTTCATTCACAACTTTCCTAATGTCAGATGAGTATTGTCAAAAATAAATTTTCAAGTACCAACCTTCTTTTAAATCAAATTCAGACTCTATAGCTGCATCTAGGTCAGATACAGGTAAGTCGACAAATTCAGCTGCCACTACATTGGCTAGAGCTTCTTCTCTGGTCCATATTACTTTAGCTGAAATTTGAAGTACAAACAGTTACAGTTGAACAATATTTAATTTCCCAAAAATAACAGGCTTAGTTGTAATTGTAACACAGACAAAAGATTCTGTCCTTTTCCTGCAGTGAGAATTAGTATAAAACTTGTATGATGCACACAGATGTGAAGTCACATCTAGATAAAACAGAATGTGTCCTATGTTCGAGTTTGCTATATTCTAAGACAATCTTCGGAAGGAATATAAATGATCATAATACATCATCAGTCATAGGACATCCACTGCTGGACATAGGCCTCCTCCTAAGGGGGGTTTTGCCAATACTCGCCACGCTTGGCAGGCGGATTGGCGAGCGCAGTTAGGTGTGATTTTTCAAGGAAGATGCTGCTGCCCATCTTCCGGATTATATCCCTTAGCCGACTCTTACGGCAACCACGGGTGGAGAGGGTGGGGTACTATTCTTACGCCGGTATCACCAAAGCAACACCGTACACATAATATTGTGTAATAAATAATATAGTGTGAAGAATCACACTGGGTTTTGATGAAATATGGGATGCATTAACACAGTCTATCTTTTGAGCCATGAAGGGTGCAAGACAATAGAGCAAAAAGAGCAGTTAACGAATCATATAATCAGTTTCTACCTCCTTGCTGCATCAAATACGAAGCGTCGTCGGCTGCTGTAATGAGGATCCTGCAGACATTTTCTCTGGCTTTAGTGCACAATGCAGCCGATATCTCCGGCTCAGGTACTGCTAGGTGGCGATTTGATGCCTCAATTTCGGGCAACTCTTGCCCTGAGTCCGCACTATGGGCTATTAGTTGGAAACCCTAAAATAGAAAATTTGATATTAATATGATGAAATGGTCACTAGTATTTTTTCTAATACATACTTTGAAAGATACCCATTTACTTTAAGGCAAAGTTTATGTACTTTTCGGGAAACTCAAGGCAAACTATATTGAAGGAAAGGAGCTAAGCTGAAAAGTCATTGAAATAGATATGCACAACTTTTATTAGGTGACCAACTCATCAATAAACAACTTACTTGGTGGTAGATCTCCTTAGCAGGAGGTCATCTAGGTAGGTACCACTGCAGTACCAGATATTCTGCCACCAAGCAGTAGTGTGAAAACATTACTGTGTTCCGGTTTAAAGGGTATTGTAGCTAGCAAAATTACTGGGCTGTTTTGAGACTAACCCTCAAGTCTTAAAGTAATGAGCACCAAAGCAGCGTTGACTTTGGACTTTGGTTTACTACTGAAAGTTATGTGCATTGCTGCAATGGTCATGAACAGGCGTTATCTTGACAGCCCTGTTGGCTCATTGGGAGTATGTCTGCCTGAGCTGTAGGGCGTGGGTTCGATTCCCGCCAAGGACAAATGTTTGTTTGGTATAAACAAATGTTTGTTCTGTGTCTGGGTGTTCTGTATGTATTATAAGTATGTATTTACAAAAAAAAAAAAAAGTATTTATTTATCCTATCAGCTATCTGACTTCCATCACACAAGCTCTGCTTAGTTTGGGGTCAGATGGCGCTGTGTGTAATGTGTCCTACAATATTTATTTATTCATTTATCTCTTACCATCAGGAGACCGTCTTACTCAACGCATTAATATTACATTTAAAAAAAATTGCTTCCCTATTGAAAAAAGTAAGATGTCTGGAAAACTGATAATATAAGATATTACCATTCTATATGTATAGCCACTGAAGAGTTAAAGCACAAATTCTAGATAAAGCTCACCTTGATGTTGTCAGTCCAAGTCTGCAGCACAATCAGTCCATTTGCACTGTCAACAACAGTGACACTCGCGGCCTGGTCTCCAACCTTCACTCCTGTCACATCAAACTTGTTCTCTCTCAACAGAACTATCTTCACATCATCAAGTAAGAAGCCTGGTACAACACTATTTCCGTCTAAGGGTCTTAGGTTGACATCAGATTTTGCTGTTATATACTCGGATAGAGGTTTGCTAATGATGGAGATTGCATCAGAGGTGACATCGAGGGAAATGAGGAGTTGGCCTTCTCCACGGCCCGATATGCAGGTGTAGTATGGTGCTGATAAAACACATCTGGAATGTAGATAGTAGTGTCATTTTTGAAAGCACAATATAATGTTTGTTACAAGAATCAAGAAAATTAAACACACACATGATAATTAGATAACATAAGATGGTGACCAAACGCAAGACTATTCATCTTTTAAAAAAAGAAAAAAATCAATGGAAAATATGTGCTAAGTTGTTTTACCTGACTGCCAAGGAAGGGTTATTTTTTTCGCGCTCATCTTGTATGTTTGGTAAATTTTATTACCTCGGCCGAATGGATTATGACAATTAATGTATCGTTAGATTCGTCTCAATAACCCAAGTGTTCTTAGAGGATGGTTTAAAAAATCAAGATGGTGGACTTTTGGAGCAAAATAGTAATATGTTAATTTTAAAAACAAAACTATCAAGTAGGCAATTATAAGAGGTTTACAAAAATATATGTATATAAGTTTTACATATAAATACAATTAGAAATAATAAGTTTGTTTAAAAATATTTTTTCTTTTTAGTTTGCTATTTTAATAGCAGTCGGGTTATAGAATTTTTAAATTCTTCAGCTTGTTTTAAATTTTAGGCCATTGCTAGACTGTCCTGTTAGCTCTTTCGGTAGTTTATGTGCTTTAAGAGTGTGTGAGTTTGATTCCCACCTAGGACTAATATTTATATGAGAAACAACCTATGTTTATTCTACGTCTGGGTATTCTGCATGTATTGAGAAAGAAATGAAAAATCAAATATTCTATCAATTACCTGGCACAAGCTTTGCTTATTTTAGGGTTAGATGGCACTGTGTGATATGTCCTATGGTATTTTTTTTAATTGCAGATGTCTATGAAACAAATCCATAGGACTTTACTAAGAATTGTACCTAACAGCATGTTGTGTAGATATTATGCATACATTCATCCATTATGCAGAATAAGATCACTCTCAACCAAGTAGTATTAAGTCAATATATGTAAAGGTAGCAACAATGAACCAAAAAAAAAAAAAAACAACACAAGCATCAATTGATCAATCAATCATTCAATGTAGAAGTTTTGGAAAAATTTTTTCATACCCATCATTGACCCACTGAGCGGGCAGTTTAGAAGTTGACCCTTTGTTATTCCCAGACCACAAACTGTACATGGTGACTTCAATGTGTGATCCAATCACTGGCACCATATGTACCAGTGTGCCTTGCTGCACCCAGAATTCTGAATACTCAGCCATTTCATCATTGTGGAGGAGGAGAGACCACTCCCATAAAAGTACACCTGGAAAGTCAAATTAAAGAACTTTCATATCTTAAAACCAAATGATCCAACAATTTTATTTATACATATGACAATTAATATGAATACTTGTGTATATTGCTTATAACAACTATCAGACATAATGTTTAAAGTTATATGGTCCCTTCAATGATGTTATATCTGGTTTCGACTATTACCATACATTTCGACTATTATTTTACCTGTAGTAGAGTCCCATCCTCGGACTAGATATGGGTTGGCTCCCGAAACAGTCACTATCTTGTCAGTTACATGAAGCAGCTGAATGTTGCTTGTAGAAGCACTCTCGAACACATGACGCCATACCACTTGACCTTTGTATCATAAACATATTTACAGATATAGATGCTATTTACAGAAGGAGACAAACTAGGTACTACAGGTGGTCATCGGGGGGGTTTGGAGGGGTTAGTTAAAAAATTTAAAAAAATGATCACATAGTATTGGTATGTTCCCTTATAATGTAATGCAGGGTTTTATGTTGTCCACTTTATTGTATTATGAATAACTACCACATTATATTCATCTTAATGGAAGCAAAATTGAAATGTATGCAATTTTAGCTCTTAGACTTACTTCTTCTATATATATAGATGTTTAATGAATGAGTGTAAAAGACTGATCTCGTTTGTTGGAATACATTTAGATGCATTTGCCAAATTATTATTATTCAGTCAATATACCTACCACAATGAATAATGCTTTATCATGGGTAAAACAATCGTAAATTATTTTTAATTATGCTTCATACCACTGATTGCTACCTTTACAGGCTACAGCACCATAACAACGCCGGCTAGGTGCTCTGTTGGCTGTTATACATAATGAAATCATTTTACCTGTCTTCAAATTCAATGCAGCCAAAACATTCTCTTCCGTAGCAACAATTAACTTTTTCGCTGTCGATACTGTATCGAACTGGGCAAATTTGATTCTCCCCACATAAGATTGGCGCCTGGAACCAATAATTTCATTAAAAATTCAATTTATTCCGATCCTACAATGACATACAAGAGCCATAACCTAAAAGTTAATTTTACCAGTCGAATTTTCCTATTTGATCTTCGTAAATACATACTGATAAATTAATTAAACTAAAGAACACAATAACCCAATTTAATTTGTTTAAACATTTCAATAAACCCAAAAAATTGGGCTTAAAATATAGTGACAGCACCCCCATTTCTGAATGACTGCTATTAAGTGTTGCTAGCGTGTAGATATTTTTTCTTTCTGTTGTACCGATTTGTGCCTAAAATTTTAACCCACTTTTCAGGTGAGAACAATAGTGGCGTGTGTCTTTTTACCTGAGTATCTATGCTTTGTCTTTCTAATCACAATTACAACCCAAAATTTTTATGTAACCTGTCTTACCATCGGCATTTTCGATCACATCATTCCTTTAAATAAATTCGTGGAATTAGAATAGCACACAGCTAAAATAAATCGGTAGATATGACCATTAAAAAGAAAGAAAATGTCTAATTTTCTTTTTGACTTTATGAAAAAACTATCATTACAAACCAAAAGAAAGAGTCACTACACATATTTCCACGACGTTATACATCAATTCTTTTCCAAATTTAGAAACTTATAACACTTCTCTGCCAGAAGCGATATGATGATGAAGCTAGCACTAACTGATGGGATCCCTAAGAGGCACACCCAGTCCAGTCAGTGTGACTCGTAAACGTAACACCACTTGCCACTCATGTAATCTTATTCTGACACTAGAGGCGTCAAGTGACTGGAATGCCAGCATTCAAATAACTTGGTTATTGAAGTCAAAACTTAGTATTGCTTTTTAACGTCGCATAACCGCCATCATTTTGGCTATTATTTGGCATAAAGCTTTTAGTAAACTTTTTGTATGTATATACATATTAATTATGTAGTAATTCCGAGTAGCTACTACTAAAATACATTGCATTGAAATAATATGGCAAGTATTTTTTTTTGTTCCATTTCACGTAGAAGCTGGACACAAAGACCAGCCTAAAATAAATATATCCAACTTAGTGTCAGAAAATATATAATAATAATCTTGATCAAAGTATTATCAGAGTTCTTGAATGATCAACTCCTTGAACGCAGGCGTAGTTACTTAAATGAAGCGTGCATATTATTTCCTAAACAAAGCGTTTCAGAGAAAGCTTTTGGTTCCAGATATTGGTTAAAAATATTACCTATTTTACTTTTTGTTTGTTTATGACGTCGCACTTTGTGCATTTGCCAATGTCAAGTATTTTATAAATCTCTAAATATATCAAGTGAAGTATGTAATTCTAAGTCACAGTCAGTCACACAAAGTCGAGTCCGGTAATGCGGTAATAAAGTAAAAGTGACTATTCTACAAGTTATGACGGAGTTTTGGAAGTAATGCGAAAAACTTAGATTTATCACATTAGCTATATCACTTTCACGCAAGTAATTCGGCACTTTATACATAAAAAACTCGAAGAAATAAAATATGTATAATGTACTAGAGATAAAATATTAAAGTGCGGCGACATGATCACGTTCTTCATTCCCGTTAAAAATTTGTCGGCCCAATCTAAACGCTCGAAATTACTTTTCATAATCACGATTATCGCAATTACCGTTTCTAAAGTAAAGTATGCGTGGAAAATAATTGTTTTTCCCATTTATAAATGATTACTTTCTTATTAAACAATATAACACAGCAAAAAAAAAAAAACAACTTGCAATTTCTTCCATTAAAGAGTAAACTCTTGTTATCCCTAGGAGTGCATATTATTATAGTTTCGGCGGATTTAATTTTTGCACAAGCTGTACAAGTAACTTGTTACGATCACAGATCAATTTGGTCAATCTTTTCTACAGAAGTTTCGATCTCAATTATAACCTGCAAGCCTGCCTAATAGAAAAACCTTTTTCTCCTTGATTAAATTCTTTTGAACACAATTCAAGTTGAAGCTATGCTTTCATTAAGAATATTTTCAAACACTGCTCTAAGCCGCTAACTATAATCAAGACCACGCCATTAAAATTGTAGCGCGAATGGTGCAATCCATTAACGCGTCACGTCACACACGCATAGCACCTACATAATAGAATGAGCTAGAATCTATAATACCTAGGTTTTGCAAACACAGGCTTTTAGTTAGCGAGCCTTTCCCCTCGCGAAGCGGGCGTTCCACCCTCCGGTCTATGCGATAGGCGCAAACCGCAGACAGATGGCTGCGTCACACATGCATTTTGCATTACTACCAATTTATCTACGCAGACGCCACTGTAGTATTCTCGGAACTAAACTGACCACCTTTCGTCGATCCCTTGTAGTTCCCTCATTTGTCCACCTCTCGACTCGGGTTGGTCGCTCAGTACCACATGTGCACGTTGTCAGCCAGTACCCAAGTACTTCATGCGCTTGTTAACCAGTCGGAACTTAAGTTTTTAAGGCTTCTATTTTGTTGAACAACAGCGGCCAGGAAATTGTTATTGACCTGGAGTTTGTAGACTTCTTTGCAAACGTATTTTCAACCAAAGCTTGCGAATGAACTAGTCACATTTGAAGTAGGTGGCGCTAATGATCTAGATAAGCGTAATATTTTATCAAAAGCATAAAATATTAGGATTAGATTAAAGAATACGCAAGAGAAAGTAATAGCAACAAGGAAATCTGAAACAAAATCGTGCAGTACAATTAATGGTATTCGTTTACATGACCATGCGTTATCTCTTGCCATCAAGAGTGGGTTTCGTTAGTCTCAATATGTATAGTTATGGGACAAGCAGATTTGCAATACACTGTGAAGAAATTCAAGTAGTCCTATATGCATAGAACGTTAACTCGAAAGGTGAATCCATGAAACACATGGTTATTGACAAAGGCATTATTTTTAATATCTTTGGGTCATCAGGTGTGATGATGAATGAAACATCACTTCTACCTAGAAAAAGTAAAAGGTCAGTTAATAGTATTATTATCAGCCTTTTAGATACGTTTCATTACAGACTGAGAGCCGGCAGTAGGTAACCCTACGTCATAAAATACCACGAGGAGATATACAGGCGATTGGAATGAATAGTTAGGTACGTAAAAAAACCGGGTATGCCTACCGCATATCACCTTATTGCCTACTGTACAAAACGCTCCAGGTTAGGCCCTAGCAGACTTGGTTTTTTTTACTTAACTTTTATCATTCTAAACGCTCTATGGGCTCATTTTGGTAGTCGATGAAGTAGTGTTGCCACATAGTGTAGCGTAGCTACATAGGTTTCCATAGGCCCTGGTGCGCAAAATAGTGAGGGGCCTATTTAAACTGATTTGATTTTATCTAGTAAATTACTTTTACATGACTAACATAACTTTTGAATGAGTTGGCAATACTATACAAACAACAGAAAGAATTTAGGGGAATTCTTGAAAAGTTTGAATTGCTTTTAACTGAATTCCCGTGATTATAGTTGTGTTGCAACTGTTATATTTATATCTTAAAGGGGAAAGAAATTACAGGTTTTTTTTTAAATAGATCTACGTTTGGCCTCCAACTTGCCTGATGGAAAGCGACGGTGCGGCCGAGGGTGGAGTACGCCGATCTAGAAGAAATTTCACTCTAGCCTTAAAAACGTCCAAATTGTAGTTTAAGGAAACAGATCAGCTGGCAATGAGTTCCGTTCATGGGCTGTACGTATCAAGAAAGTAGAGCGGAATCGCTGTGTTGGAATACTGGGAACGTCCACGAGGAACGGATGTCAGTGTGCCGTTCTTCTGCTTGTCCTGTGGTGTAACGGAGAGGGTAGGATAAGGTCATGGAGCTCCTGCGCACACTCCCCGAAATGTAACCGGTAAAAAAAAGGCAGACGTGCTACTCTGCGACGACGCCTTATCAATTTTTTGGTGACTAGATCGCTGTCATCGATTAGTCTCATAGCACGTCGGTCCACCGCTTCCAAACCTTCCAGCTGGTATTTAGGTGTTCCAACAAAAAGGTGTCAGCAGGACTCCACACACGACCGGACTTGTGCTTGATACAAGTGAAGCAACTGTCCCGGTAAGAAATAGGTACCTCTTAACCTTGTTAAGAATACCGAGCTTCTTGCCAGCCAATTTAAGCCTTACAATCGAGGAAAGCACCGAATTTTACCGCTTGTTTGGTGGTCAGAGTCAGCCCCCGGCCTCAAGCTCGTGGCCGGCACCGCTTAGCCCCTTAGTAGCTATACTACTGAGTGTTACCTATACCTACTTAGAATAATCGTAGGCTTGACGATATTGTATGTATATGAAATAGGTATATTAGATCACCCAACATTTTTAATGAGTCAACAAAATATATATTAGGTAACAGGAAAAATATATATTAGGTATCTACCTGCATACAAGTCCTTATTTATCAAGCTAGGTGTTTGACCACAGCTGACCCGATGTTAAGTGACAGTGTGGTCGAAGATGATAAACACACCTAGCCTGGAATGGTACACACCGTTAATGCTTGGAGGCTGATTTTCACCTTGAGGGTTGTTGCTAGCGAGCAGAGTAGGTACTAGAAAGTACCTTACCAACATCCTGTATTTTCCTTCACCGGCAACTCAAGCTCATTGCTGGGGTTTGAACCCATGTGCGTGCGAACCGACCGCGCTAACCACTGTGCTATCATCACTATATCCTTTGCTTATTTTAGGGTTCTGTACCAGAAAGGAGTGCAACGGAATCCTATTACCAAACCTACGAAGTCCGTCTGTCTATCTGTCCGAACTTGTAGGTATATAAACCGTAATAGTTAGGTACTTTTTAAATTCTTCACAGCAGTTCACACTGTAGTAACGCATAAAGCGAGCGTATTCGTAATCAGCCCTGTTTTTATATACTGCCCAAATGCTGCCTCTTCTCATCGTGAGAAGGGTAAGGTCATAGCCCACCACACTCGCTAGCCAAGGCGGGTTAACGACTTTCACATATCATCGACAACTTTTTTAAGAATTCTCGGACATGTAGGTTTCCTCACGACGTTTTCCTTCATCGTTTGCAGTCAGCGGCAATACGCACAAAACTTAGAAAGAAAAGATAGTGGTGCGTGCAGTGGAATTGATCACCAAGACCTCCAGATTGGAAGCAAGATATCTATAGCAAGATAGATTTTGTAGCGACGATAGCTCAATGGTTAGCGCGGTCGGTTCGCATGCCGAAGGGCGTGGGTTCAAACCCCATCAATGAGCTTGAGCTGCCGGTGAAGGAAAACATCGTGACGAAACCATAGCATGGTGGTAGGGTACTTTTTAGTACTCGGCTGGCTAGCTAGCACCCTCAAGTTGAAAATCTGCCGCCAAGAATCTAACGGTGTGTTCCGGTAGCCGCACTTGAGACCCAGTTCCATTCAGGGCTAGGTGAGCTTTCCGTCTTTGACCACACCGTTACTCAACATGAAGGGAGCTGTAGTCAAACCCCTAGCCTGTCAATATTAAAAAAAAAAAAAAAAAACTTTAGAAAATATTGTTTATATATTACTTTTAATTTTATAACCTTTCATTATAAAAATATTACAAATACATATTATCACGGGTTAAGGACATGGAACAGATAAAACTAACCCATGTCTGACCCACTCTCCGAATGTTGCCCTGATTTCGATAATTCTTTATTCTATTAAAATGCGTATTTGAACGCCTTGAGATAATCTGTAATCTTCACTCTAGAACACGTCTACCCCTGCAGTTATCGGTCCTGTAACAGATATGTCCAGCCTATTGCCACTTCAGCTTGCTAATACTCCGAGCTATATATCTGTGACTTTAGTTCTCTGGCGAATTACTTTGTTCCGGATACGATCCCTCAGAGACATGCCAAGCATAGCTAAGCATTGCATCTACAACTACTAACAAAATATAATCTATGGATATACATATAGGTATGTTATGTTTAGTAATAATGTTTTTTTAAATTATTGGATTGTGTTTATGATAATCTTTTATTGCTCAGTTCTCAAAACCCTTTCTCTTTTTGTTCTGTTTTAATGAAAATTGAAAACCTAACCTCAAGTAACGAATGCTTTCTCCCAGTCACAACAGGCAGCACTATTAGATTTTCTCATATTCTGTGTACAAAAATGTAGTTGTGACGTGCAGTCAAGCGTCTCGTTCCGCCGTTACCCGCCCTATAGTTACTGTTACCTAGTCTATGTTTATTCTTACAGTCCTAGACTAGAGAGGGGGACTTAGGCGGCACGTTGTGACACAATGAGGTCTAGCTCAGCTAGGGTTTCCATTATAACGGAATTTTGTCATTATTCTTTATTTATTATATTGAAATACGTTGTTTAAACTTTTAAAGTCATTCAATAACGTTCTGTCTACTTCTCGCTGACATGAAACGTCACGCGTAAAAACAAGAAAGCTTACTTTAAGTTTACAATTTTTATAATCTATCTATATCTTTAAACGAGCAATTCTTGTATATATATATATATATATTCTGAATCTCGGAAACGGCTCCAACGATTTTCATGAAATTTTGTATCCAGGGAGTTTCGGGGGCGAAAAATCGATCTAGCTAGGTTTCATTTTTGACCTCGTTTTATCCATGTTTTCAGCCGAGCAATGCTCGGTCAACCAGGTACTAAAGGTTAAAAAGACAAATTCAAATGCGCAAACTATACCTAAAATGCTACGTGAAATGCTAGTGTAGGTACTTCATCTTAGCTCATTTACCCAATATATAACATTATAAAGTAGGTCTGAAAGAATAAAATTTGGCTTAGAATTTCCTAATAAGCCGTAGATAACCCCTTAAAATGGATTTAATTTAATTAGTAACAACAATTACAACATTTTTACAACGGTTTGTTATTAAACATATCAAAAAACCAAAGAAATATGATTAGGTAGTAGCTTTGGTAGATCATAAGTATATCACAAAATTTCACCCCTGGTTCCTTATTTAACCAAAGTTATTAATTTTCGGATTTTTTATATTTTCAATAATTTATATTTTCCTGTCTGGTTTTTACAAATTCTACGTACTGTTTAAGGACTTGATTCAGGCATAAGAATATAAATAATTAAGTTAGTACTTACTTTTTAAGTAAAGTATATTCGCAATATAAGATTTAGGATTCATTTTGGCTTTGAATTGTAACGTCCTGTTCTTGTCAAAGGCCCTATGGTAACTCTATACTGACTAGCTAGATTGGTGAGAAATTCGCACCGGCTGCTGCCTGCCGCTTTCGCGACTCAATGGCTGGTCGGAACCGGTCCCGCCAGACCCATTGCACTCCGACTTTGCAATTAATCGATCAACTGTGCGACATCTTTACTTCAAACTAACTTTATTAATAAATTATATTTAGGCGACAAATTACAATAACTGGTAAATGATTTATGCTCGAACTTGCTATAAGAAATTGAAGGATAGATGTCGCCATCACTGACGCTCCAATTCTACCATTGTGGTACAATCGGCATTCGCCGAGACGTTTTGTTAACGATTGCCACATTTCTGCTTATTTATCATCGATCGTAGATTTTTAGCATTACTCGTACAAGCTAACAGCGTTAAGCTTCATTTAAAAAAAAAAGTTGTTTTTAGCAGGATGATACAGATATTCCAAGACGATTATTTATAAGTATAGATTGACATTGTGACGTGACGTGTGATTGTGACGTGTCCAAGAGTCCTGTAAGGTCTAAAGGAAATAAAGCACTTTGAGTTTTGAGTTTTGAGTTTTGAACAAATGACCATTAAAGAAAAGATATGAAAAACATTGTTAATACCTATAACATTTGAGGGTTACCCTCGATTTCCCTAGGATTCCATCATCAGATCCTGACTTTTTGCCAATGGGACCACCTCCGGAGTACTTATAATCTTTAAAATAAAAAAGAATTTTGAGAATCGGTCCACGAATGGAGGAGAAACCGATGAAAATACAAAAAAAAACTCATTCGAATATAGAACCTCCTCCTTTTTTGAAGTCGGTTAAAATAACCAGTTTTAAATAAAATTGCCATAATATGTCTGTGACAATCAGCAGTCATGCTGAGATGGGCCCATTCAGCATTAGTTTTTTTGTATTAGGTTTATGTTTTTGTTTCTCATTTTATCTATGACATTAGCTCAAATCAGTAATGTTTATACCGGCTTTTTTATGATACCGGATTTGATTCTAACGACTTAGAAAATGACATTTGACTAGCTGAATTCGTCAGAATGAAGCGATTCGCAATTGAGACAATACAATGGTAGTGGCGGGCGCCGACCACTGGCGAGTGATAGCCAAGATGAATCGGACGAAGTGCGCGAGAACATCGAGACGAGGCGCGGACGCCAGCCGGCCGCAACGAGAGGGGGCGCGCAGACCGGATCTCAGACCCTAAAATAAAACATCTATCGAAATAATAATACGCACTGCTTACCCGGGACAAGTACGCGAAACGAATGGCGTTGACCCCCAGAACATTCCCATGCTGTAGCCCAACTGGATTCTCTTATAGGGTGGTACTAAGAAACTGAATAGGCCTTTGAAACGTATGTTTGGATTTATTAACTTTTATTTCTACTGCCAGCTTTCATGAGACCACCCGTCGTCCATGCTTACTAGCAGTCTTGGAGATTGATGGACCACTTTCTAATATCTTACGAAGATACTAGCCATTTATCTATTCAACGAGGCAGATACCAATTTGTAAATGTATGATATTTTTGCCAATGAAAGTGAAGGCCTCATGATTTACGAGTACAAATTGGGGATTATATATATATTTATGTGTATGACAATATTTGTAACTGTATTAATAAGAAATGTTAGTTTTTTGTAAATATATAGTATATTACTAACAGAAGTAATTGACGATAAAATTATTGGCGAGGACTTCAAGTATCCATCATTATTTCAAATTGGAATTTTATAAGCAAAATCGAGCAAAGATTGGTGAAGAACTGTAAAGTGGGACCGCACGGTTTCATTTCCTATTTTCCTACTAAAAATAGTCAAAACTGGTTGACAAGTTTTGACACTGATTTACAAAAACATAACCAGACGCTCGACCAAAAGACACCCTCGTACAGTGGAAGTTCCCTTTAAAGGCACTAAGCGTTTACAGACCACCTTTCTTGTAAGAACTGCTGATGTGTAGAAATAGTTGCCAGCGTCTGTGGTACCAACTTAACACGACCCGGGGTTGTTTAAGAAAAACGTGAATACGGAAACGGCCTTATCATCGCTTTCCATCAGGTTAGATTGTGGCCAAAGGTATGGCGATGTAAATAGTCCGATTAAAGGTAGTCCGTAGTAAAACAGAATAGAAAATTAAATTTCTAATTATCCACAGGCCAAATACGATTTGCAAGAACATTCCTATGAGAATATTCTATCTCATAGGCTGTGTATAGTTAATAATAATTTTTTTTTTTTTTTTTTTTTTTTTTATGTCTGACAGGCTAGGTGTTTGACCACAGCTCACCTGATGTTAAGTGACGGTGTGGTCGAAGATGGTAAAGCACACCTAGCCTGGAATGGAACTGGCTCTCAAGTGAGGCTGCCGGAACACACCGTTAGATGCTTGGCGGCAGATTTTCAACTTGAGGGTGGTAGCTAGCCAGCCGAGTACTAGAAAGTACCCTACCACCACGCTATGGTTTCCTCACGATGTTTTCCTTCACCGGCAGCTCAAGATCATTGTTGGGGTTTGAACCCACGCCCTTCGGCATGCGAACCTACCGCGCTAACCACTGAACCATCATCGCTACACTTCAATTGAATTACTGTTGCGAAAGTATTTACATACAATAGTTATGTACTGAGTTTTATTGATATAACCTACTTCCTTTCTGTCCATTTATTTATCTATGAAGAATTCACAATATGATTGTTCGCCATTCAAGCCATGGGAACCTATTTCCTTGTCTAGGTGAGTGACAATTCAGGTTTCAGAGTCTGTATCTACGCAAGAAATAGGTATCAAGTCGTTCTCTTTCAATGCGATTCAATCTATGAATACAAGAACGGGAAACAGTACAAATAGGAGAGGTTAACAGTCACACCTTTCACCCTCAGTTCACGCTCGTGGCTGGGTAAGTTCAGTCCGAAACTTGTCCTGATCCATCTTTTGAATTGAATAATTTAACCGTGCCACCTTTTCTCCCATTCTGCTTTTGTTAAGGGCAGTGGGCACCCAGACAAACCCGTTGCCATTACACAAAGAAAAATATATTTAATGGATGTCCACACAATGGTGGAGAAATTGTGATAGGTGAGAGTAATCTTTCACAGCCACTGGACAGTGCTTATTCCTTTATTGTGAGCAGCCCTAAAGGCCGGGTTTATAAAGGGTCACTGTTCCACGACCCAATACCAATAGTGCATTTTAAATTTGGTTCTATGTGTGTGATCCATAATCGTTGCGTTTTTTAAATGTAAATTATGAAATTAAGAGAGACGAGTATAGACGGGTTAAAGGGTTTTGTACGATTTGTTTAAACTTTAAGACGTTGAAAAAAAAGCAAAAGATTGTACAGATGGAGACGACAGTGCCGAAGTACTGGCCAAAGTGAAAGAAAGGCGGAGCTCTTCAAGGTCGACAGACAACGATCACACCTACATCGCAGGTCTCTTTAGTATAATGGGTTTACAACCGTCTACGTAATATTTATATTTATTTGTCTGTCTACTGTAACTATTCCTTGAAAACATATTTTCCTTATTTCAATTGTGAATGCGTAATAACCGCAAACGTCTAAAACGGTAATACTAGAAGGAAAGTTATCTAATAGAAGTAATAGGCAATAATTTATTGAAATGAAAGGTTTTGTTTATGGATGATTTTGGAGATTTTGTCGTACCTAATGATGATGGTCAAAGAAAACTTTTGTGAAACATGTGTTTAGGTCAGTATAAATGTGAATTCTGTATATGCGATATAAAATAACATTTATTTCATATTTTTTATCACCAGACTTGAACAGACTGAAGGCCAGTAACAAAATAAATCAAGTAAATAAATCAGCCCACTTCACGTCACGATGTAGGTATGTCCAACTCCGGAATGAGGAATTCGCAATTCGCAATTCGCTTTAACAATCGTCCACCTACCGCTCGAATCTTGAATAATTTTGTGTGAGTACTTACCTTTTTACGTATAAAGTCAATTCCTACTTTTTTATGTAAAGGTAATGAGACAAGTCGCTCTCTTGATGGTAAGAGATAACGTATGTTCATGACCATTGCAGTGATACACAGAACTTTGAGTAATAAAATAAAGGCCAGGGAATCACTGTTAAGGCGCTTATTACTTTGAGACTTTCGATGGTTAGTCTTAACAGCCCTGTAATTTCGCTACACTGTCTACAATAAATAAATATCGTAGGATATTTGACACAGCGCCATCTAATCCCAAACTAAGCAAAGCTTGTACTATGGGAACCAGATAACTGATAGAATACCTACATATTTTTGTAAATACATACAAAACACCCAGATACAGAACAAACATTTTTACTCAAGTCACAAATGTTTGTCTTGAGCGGGAATCGAACTCACGCCCTACAGCTTTTAAGGCAGATACACTACCAAATGAGCTAACAAGGTAGTCGAATAATGTTAAATGTTTTTCGAAATAAGCAAATACTATCTGTAACGCATTGATAGCTTACAGATCTTTCATTTGCTGTTAGCAGATTGCTTTGTATTTGTTTTAGTCATAAATCAGACAGTAAAGAGACAAGCAGTAGGAATGTAATGCAATTCATTCAAAATAAAATAAACATGCAATTCCGAGTCTGTGGCTGTATTAATCGTTGCATACAGCCGATACACGGCCCCTCTACAGTAAATCATCTGTGGTTTTAGTAAATTCGGATGTTTTGTATTTTAATTTATTATGGTCTTCATTTAAACATTTTCTTAAGGAAATTTATACTCGTATTTCACGGTAACAAATGCCTTCTTTTATCAGTAAACTAATAACTCATAAATACGCACCAAATGCATTTTTCTAGAGATCCCTGCGCAGCGTTCCCCGCCAAATGCAGCTATGTCTAACCCGGCTGCACTTCAATGCAACAAAAAAAAATCCTTCAATTTTCTTTCACTGCTATTCACAGCTGGACACACGCTTCTCTTTTTGTAGCGATGATTACTCAGTGGTTAGCGCGATCGGTTCACACGACAGGCGTGGGTTCAAACAACCAACAATGAGCTTGAGCTGGCGGTGAAGGAAAACGTCGTGAGGAAACCTTACCATGATAGGGTATTTTAGTACTCGGCTGGATAGCTACCACCCTTGCGTTGAAAATCTGTCGCCAAGCACCTAACGGTGTATTCCGGCAACCTCACTTGAGGGCTTGTTCTATTCCAGCCAAGGTGTGCTTCACCATGCTTCAGGCGAGCTATGGTCGTACATCTAGCCCGTCAAACATTTAAAAAAAATGCACACCACTTAGCCCAATCTTTGGCTTTACGTTTCCAGTCACTGTCTAACGTATATCGTCACTCCACCAAATCTGAGAAAGTTTTACGCTACGTTTGCTATACGCATCTCTAGAACGTCTACCACATCTGTTATCGGTTCTATAACATATATGACAAGCCCACTACCACTTCAGCTTACTAATACGGTGAGCTATGTCGATGACTGGTTCTCTAGCGAATTATTTCGTTCCGGATACTATATCTTATAGAAACGTCAAGCATAACTTTTCCATAGCTCAGCGTCTTTGTACATGTTAACAAATGCAAACAATTAGTGTCCACATTTCTACGCCATAGGGTAGTACGCTTTGGTTGACTTTCGTTTTGATACTTTACGCAATATGTGAAGATTAGACGCAGTTTTCCAAATGCTGCCCAGCCCAGTTGAACGTAGCATTACTCGATCTTCACCTAAATAAAGGTTATTATTAAAATGATGCGTGTAAATGATGACTCTTATTCTCTTAGCATGAATGAAAAAAGTATTTAGGCGTTTTATGTTTACGCTACTCTAGAATAGGTACGTCACACGTTACGTTTCATTCCTCTACGTGTGAGGCACCCACATACTTTTAAAAGACGTCGACCGACTCAGGGCTAAATGAAAACACGCTAGTTGCAACCCATTTTACACATACACTTCCTGAGTAATTACGGAAAATAAATTATATTAAAGCCGTTCTTTTAGCTATTTGTATTCTGCGTTCGCAAGCTGTTCAAGAACGCTTGTGAATTAAAATATGAGGTAAATGAAACGAAAATAGCGTGTAAGTAGTTATCTGCTTTAGAATTACTTAGTGTGTAAAAAAGTTCCGGTTTGAAGGGTACTGCAGCTAACGAAATTACAGGGCTGTTCAAACTAACCATCGAAAATTGCAAAGTAATGAGCGCAGAAGCAGCGATTCCCTGGACTGTTACTCAATGTTCTGTATATCGTTGCAATGGTCATGAACATGAGTTATCTCGTACCATCAGCAGAGCGACTCGTTCCTCTTTTAGATTAAAGAAAAATAACTTTCCGGTACTTTTACCTACTAGCTCAAAATATCTTATGTAGGTTTTTTTTAACTAGTCATACCTACTCAATTTACAACAAAACTGATAATTTTCCTATTAACTTAAAAATATAGTAATCCACCATGACTACAGGAGGCATAAATCATCATAGCCGGATACAGCACAGTACAGCTAGAAAATGGGAGACAAAACTAGCTTAGCCTGTGGCAAAAAAAAACACAAATCGCAATTTAAATATGCGACTGACGACGCGCGGCGCGCACTTTGCAAAGGTCGGCAAACTCTGCCACAATGGCCGGGATTCTACATAAATGCGTCTAAACTACCAATAAAAACGTACCCATGTTACGTACATATCCTATAGCTACGTGCTATTACGTCTGATAAACGTAGATTTTAAGATTTAAGTTGATACAACCCACTACCTTAGCATATACCGTGACTCGTACTTAATCAAGTATCATTTTTGAGGCCCATTGATAAAATTATAATTTTGCCTGTCTACCGAGCCGTGAGGGACGAGCCGTGACGCTGACACGACTAGAATGTAGATTGGTCGGTCGGTAGGCGCGACTTACGAATCAGTCGCCCTTGAATTCGCAAAAATATAAACAAATAGCAATGACCTCGGCACACATGATACCATGATAGACATTAGTTAATAATTATACAAACCAGAATACAAATCGAGTAAGGTAAGGTCAGAATAGGGTATTTGATACGGGATTTTTGAATAGCAAAACGTCCTTTATGAAATAGAACTAGAATCACAGACTAGTTTTTGTTTGTTATGGTGACGTCACGGCATCGTCTGGACGAGTCACTGAATAAATAGTAGTTACTTGGGCCCCAATTCTACGCGAGCTAGTACGGTGACCCACAAATCTAAAGACACAATAAAAATTTGATTCAGTCGACGCGCGACGTGTGGTGCGAAACACTCTGGGTCAACGACCTGTTGACGTATTTTAAATACGCATATTTACATGTAAGTGTAGATACCTATAGTACCTTATCACGAATGTAGTACACGGTGCGGGTGCGGTGCGGCGCAGCGGCTAGCTAAGTGATTTGCTGTTAGTATGTAACTCTACATAGTCTATTAGCTAGGTTTGTGTGGGCACCTAGTACCTAGATATACTTATTTTGAACGTTATAACTTACAATCAACTACTTACCTAGCTATTTAATTTTAACAGTCAAGTTTGTCTTCAAGTTACATGGAGTAGAAAGACTAAGGATCAAAGTAAAAGATAATACATTTATTGTAGGATGAAATAATATATTACCTGGGTCTATATCGGCTCTGCCACCGTTTGCACTGCCACGTTGTATACATGTCCTAACCTTTAGCTTCATGACTGTCTTCTTTGATTTCTCATCGTAGTTCTCTGTAAATGTACACTTATTAAATTAAACTCTTTTCTCAAAACTTCACAGAATATATTTTTTGTGAAAAGGGAACTTTTTGTGACTTAACGGTAAACAACGTCATTGAATATCATAGTTGTCAAATTTTGAAAATAGTGTTGGAATAGGGTCAAAATAACAAGAAACAGTCACGGAGTGGCAAATTTTGTCTGTAAAGAAATAACAAAATGCTATTTTTTCTGTTTGGATTATTTGACATTTAAAGTAATGATTATGTCACTCATAGGAT
This sequence comes from Biston stratarius, assembly GCA_950106695.1. NCBI lineage: Eukaryota > Metazoa > Arthropoda > Insecta > Lepidoptera > Geometridae > Biston > Biston stratarius. Next base: position 12,562,518 of record OX467116.1, read on the forward strand.
GATATTTTATGGCTTCACTGGTTTGCTTAAATCTTTTATTATATGTTATACCATTCACAAATTACGAATTAAATTAATTGCATGCAGGCAATCTTTTCTCAAGACTAGTCTGCACCGGAAACTTGGTGAGAGTTCGCCTTACTGCAGCACTTTTGACGCTATTGATATCAAGAAAATGTGAGAAAGGAAGTGTGTCCGTCTGTCTGTCGTGCTGTTACACGACACTATACCGACCTCCACATATAGAAAGGAACAGTCTGTGTTTAGTTGTTGAGCAATTTTAGACGCGATAAATTCCTCTTGTAAGATTCAAAATGGCAGTAAAGGATTGCATTTAATACTCTGTTCATACAAAATGAGACACCCGCAGTAGTCGCCTTACCAACCTACCCACATAATGCGGCGGATACAGATCCAAGTTTCTTACTTACACATACATACATAAGAAGTACGAAGGCCAGTTTTAAATACGTGTATGTGTCGCGTTTCGAGTTGCAAACACATGGGTATGGCTTCAATGATCAGCAGGTGTAAGCGAACTAAAGCAAGGGGTTATTGCGATTAACTCTTTATCCCTTCGTTTTCATATCAAAGAGTATTGAACCTTCATTTACTACTGTACTAGTGTCGATTGACCACATGGACAATTATTTAGTTTCAAATATATTTTTTACAGTAATTTTAAAAAAAAAAATTTTTAAAACTGTGAGAAACTAGGTTTAAATAAGTTGGGTAAGTCTTCAAATAAGTAGCCATTTCGTAAAATATGGTTCTGGAATCTATAATCATCACAAGTAAAATAGGGCTAATAGGGATTGTCATATTTTTACATTATTACAAAGTAACTGTGAAAATGTTCTTTCATCGTAAGATTCTAATTAGATGATTCTATATTAGTATGAGTGATACAGGTGACAAAAATAACAATAGGCTAACTACGGCTACTTGTCAGCGTTCTCATTGTTAACATGAAAATGAGGTGTAAAAGTGACCAAGTTACTAATTTTAATAACAAAGACAATTTCTGTTAGTGAATCGATTATAAGTAACGAAGGTCAAAGGGTTTGGAAGTGTGTGTACGTATGCAAGTATGCAGGCGAGCTCAGTGCGGCGTCGCTGCTGCACGCCTGCCCTGCACCGGCGGTTGCAACACCCTCCCCACTTCGTTCTCGGCTTCTCACTCATCGCCGTCTTGCCGCTAGCCTGTCTCACCTCGCGGCCGGCAGCCTTGCGCGACGCGCCGCGCTATTTCGCATTCAAAATTATTCGCAATTCGCAATCATTGCAAAAACTCTCTGTGCAATAAAAATATTTTTCTTTCGATGCGTCCGCAATTGCTGTTTATTACAGAGAGATTATTGGTATAGTAACAAGAAAATTCGTGCCTTTGTAACTTTGAATGCACTCCTCGTTGCATGTCCCGCGCGCGCTTCGTTATGAGAACCCCGTACAGGCGGTCACGTTGACGTCGCGCGGTGCCGCCATATCTGTCTCGGCCACCAACTAGCAAAATTAATAGGTAATTATTTTCGCGTACCAGTGTTTTGTTTGATTTACTTCTACAGTGGTTGTGTGCTGAAGTGATTTTTCTTTCGTGGGGATCCCAATGCTTACTCCAGCCGGATTCTCATTGGAAAGTAAGGCGCGCGCCGGCCGGTTCTTATCGGGTGCAATGCAGTTGCATTTTCAACTTATTGCAGTTTTGCGTTTACAAAAGTTTCAAGCGCGGAAAGTTTTTAGTGTCTTAGTTTTATTTAAAAAGGACTGTTAACGTGTGTAAAGTGATCATTCTTGAAAAGTGATGTGTTAAAAGTTTCTTTATAGCTGTCAGAGTTTACTTTCAGTGTTATTTCGGTCATTGACCGCCGGAATTCGCATCCCTTTATGTTAGTGCTGTTGCTATATTAGTACTTTTAAAATCCATTTTTTTCATTTTAGGACCACAAAATTGTGTCACATCCCTAGAAGAATGCAATGACCCGTGCATTCCGTTTTTGAAATTTACCAATACCCGGATGGAATGAGGAGTGCACAATCTTGTTTCATAATTTCATATGTTTGAACATCATTTGTTTTTTTGTTTTTCGGACGGATAATAAAGTTATAATTTTCTCCCAAAATTACAAAAATTGCAAAATAAAGGTAAATATTAGAAAGTATTTTCTAGATTAAAAAATTTAGCACATTGCAAATAATATCAAAATGTTTAGCATTGCTTACACACGTGGCTTCCTTGAATTCGTGCTGTATGACATCATCTGCACGCCAGCTACCGATATTCCAACCAAGTCATAGTAAAAAGTTCACTTAGGACTGCTATACTTATTCATATTAAAAGTACCTATTTACCTAGTGTTTGTGTGTGTGTGTAAAAAGCATAATAAATGTGCAGAATGGCGGAGGGAAATGGAGAAATACCCCTTGAAGAGGTACCTGGGAAGGACTCTGACGTTGGCCGAACACCGGATTACCGTAAACTCATTGAATATGGCTTGGATTCAAAGGTATATTATTTGTATAATTTTAGCTGCTATAGAGAATACAACATGCTGTAGTTAGTCTCCGTTCAATGGCTTATGTTACTTTGGAAATATTGAATCTAATTTTGATTCCGTTTAGCGGAGCTCCTAAAAAAAAAATTTGTTAAACATACTTTGTTTAATGAAACTTCATAAGACTGCTTCATAACAATTTCTAGATAGTAGTTTGATAGTTTTTAAAATACTTTTCAAGTTCCATTTGGCTTCGCTGACAATTTTTGAACTTTTGAGCGCTAACCAAGCTACTCCCTGTGGACAAAGCCACATTCTACCATATCTGTATATTAAAGGCCAGTTGTTGTTAACCTTGCTTTTATCAATGTTTTCGCAAAAGCGTTTTTTCTATTTTAAAAAATAAGTAAAATATAAATTTTTAGTTCTTATTGGAATCTTGTTGGAGGTTAATATTTTGGAATACTCCCAATAGATGTCCCTTGTCACGTTTTTTAATGATTCTTGTTAGAATTTATTCTATACATATTTAGGAAGATTCACCTATCTACAAAGTCATCATCATCATCATCATCATCATCATCCTCATCAGCTTTGAATTTATCTTGTCCTGCATATAAACCTTTATTTTTGTCAATCATTAATATTGAGTGCCAACACCATAGAGAAACTAATTATCCTTGGTGCTGGTTCATAGATACTACTTACAATAATGTACATTCTCTTTGGTAACTCAGCCAAAATAATCTCATTAAATGATCACTTTTAATTTTTAGTAAAGGATGGCAACAATTTTAGAGCTATTTAAATAGTGTATCAATATAGCTGATATCTAAATTTATTACTGTATCTATGAAATATCCATTAGTGTGTTAAGAAGCAGTGAATGATGATGATTTATTTTATACTTAAACTGGCAAGTAGCTATAATACCTACCTACTTACTGGAAGCACTCTATACTAAGCTCTATTCATATCTTATCAATGCAATTTCTAAGTAATCTGAGTATACTGTAAAGGTGGGTAATGGTTAGCTATCATTCTACAATTGAAGTCATTTTTTAGGATTATATATTTTACCACTTCTTATTTCCAAGTACCTATGTGGGTAAGATTTTTTTATGTATCCTTTTTCACAAAGTTCTTGGTTTAGGTCTTTCTTATACCTAGTCCAATTTTAACTACTTAGTAGTAAATAAATAAATATCATAGAACATTACACACAAAGCCATCTGACCCCAAACTAAACAAAATTTGTACTATGGAAGTCAGATAGATTTTTTAAATATAAATACATACTAATAATATATACAGAACACCCAGACAAAGAACAAACATTATTATCTATACCAAAAAATGCTTGTCCTGAGTGGGAATCGAACCCACGCTCTACGGTTTTTGAAGCAGACATACTACCAATGAGCCAACAGGGCAGTCAAGTAGTTTGCTGAAAGTCTGTATTTCACTATCTATTGGGGTTCCGTACGTATTTTATTTCTTTGTTTCACATTTAGTGGACAGTTTTATCTACATGCTCATATAAAAAATAAGTTATTCCTGGAATTTGACAATTAAAAAAAAAGTATAATCAGTAGTAGGTAAATACTTTCCTAAAAACTGCAAAAAAACGGAGTACCACGCGATGCATAAAATACTGAATAAATCTAAAAAAAACATACTTACGTATTTAAGTATTATGCAATTAGTAGGTACTAGAATTATCAGAATATCTTGTAAACCTTTTATCAATATTGAGGTAGAAATAAAGTAGGTACTAACAAGCTTTGTAATCAATTAAACTGATGCACACGCGAATTCGATCTGTTTTACCTGAATACGCATTTTTATCCTGACCTAGGCAACTCTCTTTTATATCGTTCTATATATGTCTTAGAATAATAGTAATGTTGTCAAATGCACGCCGTAAAAAGCTCATTGTAGGGTTCCTTATTTAGGCTCATTATAGATAAGTTAAAAGTATTAGAAGCATTAAATTCGTTAGTTCATTTATTTATAGATTTTTATACAAGTACGTTTATATAGAAAAAAGAAAAAAAACATACTTTGAATCTCATTACTTAACAAAGCCTGTAATAAAAATTACACATGTCACATTTCATGTGACATCTTGTAAGAGCGAGTTCTTGACGTGCAGTTGTTGCAGACTTTGTTTTGAGGCTTGAAACACTTAGACTATTAATTTACTTTTGTAAGTTTATTTTTTCTATCAAATGTTTGGTGTAACAAACAATAAAGAGTTGCCTATCTTTAGTCCTCTATAACTCATACGAAAACTGAGTTTATAAGTAAAAATAAAATTCAAGTTTGAGTTGGTCTTAGTACTCCTTATTTTTTTTTTTATTAGGTTTCAGTGGGTTGAAAAAAGGAAACCTTATAACATCACGACACCTTGGACCCCCAAGGTGCCGTTAAATTTTATTTTATAATTTTTTAAAACCCTCCAAATTAGTTAATTAAATAAATTTCTTTATATTTTGTAGGATCGCAATACCTAAAGATATTTCTATCATTTCTAAATTTCTTATACCTAACGAGTATAATACCGAGATTCCAGGGTAGTACTTATTCTTCCATTATTATTTCGAACCTATCCAGTTTCGTGTAAGCTATGATATCTAGGCTAATATTTCCCGAAAGCAAACAAATATATTTGGTAACATCACCAAAGAAAAATTCAAATTAATGTAAACATTTTCTTTTCCCCTAATAGATTCTTCGATGGCACCTATCACATCACACAAATAAAAATCATTACCCCCCGTTTTGGGCAGTCGGGTAGAAATACGGAATTACTTGACTTTACGCTTTAGGTATATCTATGTTTAGCAAAGGATTTATGTGTTCTTTGCTTGTAGTAAGGAATAGGTACGTACTCAAGGTAATTTTTAACTACATAAAGCAGGTATATTGTCGGGTTATCGCGACCAAAATGGCAGAATATGGCTAGTTTACTGCCTGATATAACTTTTGTTTATTCACCTGCTCTAACACGTATATAATATACCTTATTACTAATTACAAAATAATATAAAATTGTCACATTTCACGAATGTCTGTTTGTTCGTTTAGGTCTAAACTACGCAACGGGTCTTTATACAATTTTCTACATTATGTAGAAAACTTCTTTGTACAGTTGTGCACAGACGCGGGTTATATATAAAAGTATGATACCTTTATATGCGTTACATGTAAAAAGTTTACAATTCCAATGCGCTTTCTCTAGATATCAACATAGCCTTTTGACTTATTATCACATTTGTTTTTCTTGCAACTTTATAGTATTCGATCGTTTTACATAAACTATCGCTATGATTTTCTCGATATTTGTAAAATTCTGATATCTTGCCCATGCTATCTCGATACATTTAAACATGGTAATATCATCTGATCATCTCTTCCGTCACAAACTATCAATCTACAATTTATTTAAAAAAAAAGTATAATGATAAAGTTGCGAAGCATAAAAGACTCCTTGGTTCTACAATTACAATTGACAAACGAGAACTTCACGCACACATTTACCTTGATATATTTATGGGACGTGAGGCATTGACGTTGCCATACGAAAAACTTAAATCAGCAGGACTATGGAGTTTAGTAGGACATGTATCCCCTTTTTCACGTCATCATTGCGTCTAGCCACCACGTGTTCTTCCTAACTCCACTTTAGATTCATTACTGTGGTCCTAATGTAATTGGTTTTCATCTATGCCTGATTTTATTATTACACTCTTCCCTCACTCACTCTTTTACTTTTTTCGGGGCTTACTTTTGCTTCAGCTAAAAGACTAAAAGATCACAAAGTCTTAACTAATAGTGCTGGTGCTAGATGCAACAACAGATTAATTACCAGGGTTTTTTCTGAACTATATTTTTTATAATATGGACTGGACTGTCCAGGACTCTATAATTCGCTCTTTAATTTGTGAATGAACATTGTCGATCAATTCCAACTCGATTCCAATAAGATTTACATGAGATTTTACTACGATCGGTTGATTTTGTAGATAAATATTTAATGTTTATATTAAATCTGTAGTCTATAGATTATTATATAACCAGAAAAGCAGGTTCTTCTGATAAATATGTGACCTACATGAGTATTTTTGTGCCACGCGTGAATATTATATTAAAAAAAAAGATTTTCCTATAAATAATTAAAAACAAATAATTCAATACAATAACAGTAGAAAAATGCAGCACAAAAGTACAATATATTTAATTAATACAATTAATTAAATTACCCTTTTGTCATGTCTTTATGTCAATCCCGATTATTTAAATTTTACCGAAACCATAATCTCTGAACTTTAACTTGTTGTCTTTATCTATAAACAAACAAATTATAGGATTTTGTTTTTACAGTAAGTATGTTAAATGAGTCTGTCCAAATTTTGGTCGATGAACAGCAAAATTATATTTAGACACCAATTGATATGAACGAATAAATCCTTGATGCAATAGATAAAGCAGATTACTATAAATTCGGCCATTATCGGTTATCTCTAAGCTATAAATAGTGCACGTCTACTTACCCCCTAGGTAACATTACACGACGTTGTGTGCGAGTATGCGTGTTGTGTGAACGCTGTATAAATCTGACCCCACGGTATGTAGGTGTACAATAATGTACATAGGCGCATAGAAGACCGCATTGCCTCCGCACCGCGGCATTTTCTTATCGACTTGCATACCCTTATAATTCCCATCCATACAGAAGTTGCTAATAAAGTGTATTTTCGTCTGGTTTCCAGGTAGCCGCCAAGCTCGACGACATTTATAAGACTGGAAAGCTAGCGCACGCAGAACTGGATGAGCGTGCGCTTGATGCCTTAAAAGAATTTCCATCCGACGGTGCTTTAAGTGTTCTTGGACAATTTTTAGATTCAAATCTTGAACATGTATCTAATAAGAGTGCTTATTTATGTGGAGTTATGAAGACCTATAGGTGAGTACCCGATGTCTACCCTGGATGCAGTATTTTTTTTTGCATAGCAACCCGTTGAAAAATATTGGATGATTGCCAAACTCCCGGTCGAAAGTGGGTCACAATCTTGAAAAATTGATTCGGTATAGTATCGCGATGCGGATGACCGTTGAGTTTAAATTGGCCGGCCTTGTTGTGGTCGGCTACACGGCGACTCGCGAGGGGACGTGGAAGATTGATGACCTCTTATGACACATTTGAACAATGATCTTGCGAATTAACACTTATACCCATCTCTCTGTTAAATGAAACGTCGTCGCCATTGGTTCGTCCTTGAGGAGGCTCCTAAGATCGCATCGAAACTTGCATGTTTTTAAAATCGGACACAAATCATTATAACACGATCTGGCGAATTAAATATCTTTTTGACCTCTGGCGAGGAGGGCACGTCGAGTAGGTAGTGATGTACCCACTCGATACCGGCTATTAAAATGCAATAAAAAATGATTGCTGCGTCTGAAATATCGCGGCCACTAGTAGCAACGAAATTTGCGTTTTACTACTTACCGGCGAGCATATTCGCCTTGTGATGATCTAACAAGCCATTTCAAATGTAACACATTTTTTTAGTTCCTGCCCCTCGAGTCTTGTATCGCCGGTTAAGATTTCACCCCTTGCCAACTCCGCGCGTTGTGAGAGCTCCCGAGTTAGGTCACCGGCTATTTATGCTTTCACTTATTTCCCATGGCTATTTTGCGAGAATAAAGAAAACGTTTTCGCATCAGCAATCCGATAAATCCGGATCAATGGTCTGTTCATAACAGTGTAATGTACTGGGACGAGAGGATTTTGCCGGTGTCCTTTGCGTGTTTGCGTCTCGCTGCGAGATTAGATTACGGTTGGTCATTTACCCTGGGAGGCGCGGGCGCGGGTAGGGAAGTGGGGCAGGCTCGCCGCAGGACTCGCTTGCGCTGTAAAACTTTACATACAAATAGGAGTTTTTGCACGGCCCGATATCATTATTGTGTCAGGTCAAGGTGTTACTCACCCTGGTGCTACGGCGGACAATTGCCGGGGTAATGATATGTCTTGCGGTCTCGAGGCCGCGCCGAAACTCGTCGGCACTGGACTTAATCACCAAAAAAATGGTGGTCGTGCAGATTGCGCTATTTTTATCTCGTTGTGTCGAGAGCTTAACGATGCTTCGGTTTATTGATTGGAAAATTGCTGTTGAATGACCACGCCCGCGGTAGCTAAGTAATTACGAGGACCGATTGGCTACTGTTGTTGAACGTGGCTCTTTAAGCTTGGGATCTACTGACGACGCTTTATACCGTTTGATCCCACGAGTTTAACAAATTATTTATTTTATCCGTCTGCTACCTTATAACCTAGTCGTTAAAGCGTCTACGAGGGGAGGATTTCGTATAAATAAGTAAATCTGGGGACACACCAGACGTTTTCTTTGAAGTGGCCTTGAAAGAAGGCCAATTAGAAAAAAGATGTTCAAACTAATTATGAAAATGCTTAGTTCTAAAGAAACGAGGAAGACTGTAGAGAGTTCCATTCTTGGGAAGGTACATTTTGTCGAGATCAATCGTTGCGTACGAAGTTATAGCAGTTAGAAAAAAAAAGAATGAAAAGGTTAGAAAAAAGCATAGGTTAACAAGCTACCACCAAACGTAAACCTTGGTTGCCGCTACCTTATGTGTAATAATAATATAACTCTTTATTGTTCACACCAATTATAAAAAATTATTACAATTAAATTACTTAACACTAGTGGAACAGTTCGCGACATCGTTAAGAGCGATCTCACAAACATTTTTAACATAATAGACATACATACTTATCTACCTACATTATAGAATATCAATACTCAAATACCTTATAGAACTACATTTATACTACTAACTACTTATAGAGATGCATATATACGTATATATATACATTTACATAATATATTACTATACAAAAACATTAAACATATAAGAAGAGATAGCGATTAGCGAATTGTGGTGTTAGAAGTTAGATCAGAAATAATTCGATGGTGAAGTGTGGGTTTGACTTCGGGCCGTATAAATGAGTTCTATTTGAATACGGATCTAAAAAGCTATACACGGCTCATGCACTTCTGTTCCCGTTCCTGTAACGCGGTGGACCTGGCATCCGCACAACGATACAATTGCATGCTTATATTAATAGTAGCTTTTTACTTACCTAAAGACGCGCCATTTTTTCACGTTAGGTAGTCAAATGATCTGCCGTGATTTACGTGAATCAAATCTGCAGATTTGTCAGTAAGTTTAAAGTTATTGAACAAGTTGAAAAGTTTAAAAATCCATAACCCGGCTGCGAATAAAATAGCTATATTCGTAATTCCCTTTTAATTTCCTATATTTGGATACCCTACTCGATAGGTTTAGTTAATTTATTTTTATTAACGTATTACTATTTCGAGCAAAAATACACATTTTTTTATTTTTTTTAATCACTAATTTAAGTACACTTGTGTTTTAAGACGAATGATACCTTAACTGTTGAAATCCATCCAGCCGTTTCGAAGATACGAGGAAATAAAGAAATTTACATACAAGATACACGCGAAAAACTTTATTCTTCCATGGCAGTCGGGTAATAACTTCGTAGTTGGAAGCATATACTCCCAGAATTAAAAAAAAATTACATGGCTTGTTAGAAAACTTCAATAATGCATTAGGGCTTATAACCATGACGACGAACAGCATTGAGTTTCGGAAAATAGTCTCTAAACTTAATTAACTTGTAAGTTCTGTGTACCACTACCATTAGTCATGGGCGTGCGATATTTCTTATCTGCTCATTACTGCTTACCGTAAAAAAATATAAACATACGAAATCTAGTTAAAGGTATCTTTATTTTATTGTTATTATTTGTAGGAGTGATTATTATGTAACATACCTAACAGTGTGCGTTGTGGTGTTTCAGACAGAAAAGCCGGGCGGGCGTGCAGGGCGCTCCCGCTCTGGCGGTCGCTGTCCCGGTCAAGGGTCCCGACGAGGACAAGATCAAACTGATATTGGCCCGGACCGGATACACGTTAGATGTTACCACTGGTCAGTTACATTGTATTTCCTATATTATTCCATTTCAGGCTAGGTGTGCTTTACCATCTTCGACCACACCGTCACTTAACATCAGGTGAGTTGTGGTCAACACCAAGCCTGGCAGCTATAAAAAAAAATGCATTTAACTAGACATTTGGTATTAATGTCGGTACACACGACGTAGTACCGACATAGCAGGCTTGGTACGCCCTGGGATAATTTTATCCCTCGTGTGTAATCGCGATAAATCTAGATTATGTATGTCTGTCTTGCTTTCGCGGGATGAAAAACACCCACAGAAGTCCTCCCCAATTGCAGCGCTATCCACTGGGTCTAATTGTAAACCGAAGGACCATCCAAGGATCCAATCAAACGCACAGAATTTTATCAAAGTCGGTCCGCCATTTGGGAGGAGTTCAGTTGTTACACACGTACAGGAGAATTATTGTAAGATAAACGAAACTTACATCGTTGTATTGGCGGTCACGTTAAAACAATACTATAAGGAAAAACAAAAAGAGAGAAAAACATTATTTCTTTCTCTCTCTATTTTCAGTTTCTCTTTATTATTATTTCAGCAAAACGTTTATCCCTTAATAGTATAAAACAAAGTCGATGTCTGTGTCTGTCTGTTTCTCCGCTTATTTCTCATAAGGAACGCAATGGATTTTGATGCGGTTTTCATGCAATTAAGATGTTGTTTTATAGTAGGTTTGTATGTACAGTACATATCCTAATCAAACTTTTGTGGAAGTAGATAAATTCTTCTAATAATAATGTTTCTTAATCAATTCGCAAAAAATTGGAAGTGTCAAAAGTATTGTAGATTTTAAGTCTCGATTCGCGTGTTCTCTTAGTACGGACACAACTCAACTTCAAGCTTTTGACAGTATTGTATAATTCTGAAGTCGTTTGTTGCGCCGGTGTTTGCAATATTTTACCTTATAGAAAAAGGATTAAAGTAGATATTCGTTTTCACACGAATAACTCAGGGTAGACAAACAGGTGGCATATCACGACCTGACAGGCTATACTCGAATGGATTTTACCTTACTTATGAGCTAATAAGTGGCACCGGTGCTGCAGTTAACAGTTAGCGTTCAGCTCGTCCGCCTTCAACAGTCATCGGGTCGTGACAAACAGTCACTTATTTGAATGTCGAGTCATAAAATCGTAACTTACGAGTCGCTATTGCCTTAAATAGCTAATAGCTTTTGCATCGCATGTACGATATCCTCTGTTTCATCGAATGTATGAATTCAAACCAGGAAATTACAAACGTATTAAAATATCCGAAGGATAGGTAGAAAAAGGTATTATCTCGTACAATGGCGGGATCTAGATGTCGCCACTCTCTGTTTGTGGCCACTTCGTAGTAGTAAAGAGTCAATAGAATACGCTTTTTAAAAGGATTTTTTGTTTCTTGGTGACTTTGTGACAAAAAGTGATTATGTTATTTCCAGGACAGCGTAAGTACGGCGGGCCGCCGCCGGGCTGGGAAGGCGGTACGCCCGGCGCCGGCTGCGAGGTGTTCTGCGGCAAGATACCCAAGGATATGTATGAGGTAACTCGATAATTACAGGGTTCGTCGATGCGAACAACATACCATAGGACCAAATCTGAGTTTGCGGGAAAAAACAACTGTTCTATTCATTGCGTCGAGGGTAATGACATTTTTCAAAGGAACTATATTTTATTTTCCCATTTTGAGATCACAATAATTTTATGTGTATTGTAAAATCACAATCGCTGCTAGTTCATAACAAAAATAATAAAGAAAATTAAAAAAGCACGAATGGCCACTAATAAATGACTTTTTTCAAAGCTATTCTATATATCCATTGCCACTGTGGATGATGTAAGGATTTTTTCATACATGAACCCTGAAAACATTACACTTCTTTTTTGGACAGTGGTGTAATTACAATCATGGTAGATTTTACGATGAGGTCATCTAGTTGGTCCATCATCGTACATTGGTGTTTTGGATTGTAGGTACTGTTGCTAACGAAATGACATGGCTAATGGGACAATGCCTTTATGTAGTGTTGATTTTGTTAAGTTTTGGGTATTGCTTTCATAAAGAAGATCGTCTCGTTTGTCTCAGTACTTTTTTCAAAAGTTCTGTTTATTACAAATCTAATACATTTAAACGAGCAAATCTTGTATATATGTGTATATATATAATCTGAATCTCGGAAAAGGCTCCAACGATTTTCATGAAATTTAGTATGCAGCGGGTTTCAGGGGCGATAACTCGATCTAGCTAGGTTTAATTTTTAGAAAACGTCGTTTTATCCATTGTTTTCAGCCGAGCTAAGCTCGGTCATCCAGGTACTATAGAATAAAATATGCAAATTAACGCTTAATTTTTTCAGCTTTCATAAAATCCCGAGTTATTATTTTTGTGGTTTTATGATACGGGCAATATTATTTGATTTCTAAAGCTCTCTTACTGATAAGATATGACTGTCCATGTTCATTGCAGCAGTTTTTTTTAATAAATAGCGATTGTGGTTTTACGTTAAGGCTTACGTTATACGTTCACTCATTTTGATAGTACAAAATTAAAAAGCTGTCATTGTAAACAAGTTTTCAAGATCAACTTAATACAATCAGTTGTTCATACAAAAATGACATAACTCCACAATTCGTATTGTTCTTGATTTTATAGATTAGACATCTTTGAGAACTTTTTTTTTATTAACAATTCTCCAGACTTGTTCCCTCACATTGTTTTCATTCGTTTGAAGTCAGCGGTAATAAGTACATTACTTAGAAAAGACAAAAGATGCGGCAGACGGTCTCTCAAGTAGGTTGCTGAAACTTGACCTATTTATTAATAAAAAATAAATAAAAAAAAGAAAGCTGCACGTGTGGTATTCCAGGACGAGTTGATTCCTCTGTTCGAGCGGTGCGGCACGATCTGGGATCTGCGGTTGATGATGGATCCGATGACCGGCGCCAACCGCGGCTACGCGTTCGTTACGTTCACGACGCGCGATGCCACGCAGCGCGCCGTTCAAGAGGTTAGTCTAGTTAAACCGCTCACACGCTCATTGCCCTCCTATCTAGGTCATACTTTAAAGCTTTACGGTGATTGATGAGGTGATTCTATTTATAAGTCTAGCTATATTTAGGTATCTAGCACCTACTTAACATTTCGTCTATGTTACAATAGGCAAATCACTTTAGGAAACATGTTTGTTCTCAACTTGGAAAAAAATAATTTCGATCCTCATTTTTATTTGTATAATACAAGTATGTTTTATTTCATTTGCCTTTTTTTGGTTCGTTTTAATACATTTTTGGTGTATTTGTAAACAGATTTAAGTGTATCATTTTTACGACTTGTAAAGTTTTGTTATAAATAAAATGCTGTATTCTGTTACGTAAGGGAAATTAATGTTGTAGTCATAACAAAAAAACTGGTTTAAAAAAATACAAAAACATTAACTTTTAAACGACTTCAAAAAAGACGTGCCCCAATAATATTAATGATTTCATTTGACCGCCTACTAATTTCGAGTCAGATGTTTTTAATGATAAAAGTACTTAATGTAATTGACAAACATTCTCGAGCCAACCCTAAAAGAACTGGAAAAATAAAACTAAAAAATAAATAACTAAAAATAGTGTTTGCATTGAAAAATATAATTTACCCTCAAACCTGTTCCAAATGTACGAAATATTACAGTTTCATTCGCGATTACAAGCATGATTACCGCAGTAAATGTTCTCGACAAAGATAGTATTCTAGAATAGGTACATCCATAGTCTTCTAACTCGACGCCCAGTACTAGTTTTATTGCAGTTACACACCATTCAACTAAACTTGCGCTCTCGTAACAGAACATCCGTAAAGTAATGCCATCGACTTGCTAATTTTAGAAATGGCAAATGGGTGAATGTCAGCGGTCACCGCCGCTTATAGACATCTGCCGCACGTCCGTGGGAACTGGAAATTGTACTAAAGAAATCGGGGGATTTTAAATCTTATTGTATTTGAAGTTGGCTATCTTTGTCATTGATGTCGATTCGGTTGTACCACTCTCGAAACTAGAAATTAATCTTAATCCTATCATGTGAGGGACGGACAAAACTATTTACGTAGCTTGTCAAATGTTAAAACTAGAATAAAGAGTTTTGGTGTTTGTCAGGTCTTGACGGAGTTCAGTTTATTTAAATACTAGCTATGCCTCGCGGTGTCACTCGCTGTACCCACATGAACACTTCAATTTTTCGGGATAAAAGTAACCTATGTGTTAATCCAGGCTACCTCCATACAAAATTTCATCAAAATTGGTCCAGCCGTTTAAGCGCGAAGAAGTAACAAACACACTTACACACTCACAAACTTTCGCCTTTATAATATTAGTGTGATCTTGCTAATAAGCAAAAATAGAATCTATCGTGAAAAAAATATAAGACTAGTTACTATGTTTTTACGCAATTAAACGATTGAACGTATCGAAAAGAAAATAAATAGTTCCAATTTATATAAAAAGTAAAATGCCTAAAATATAGACTTTTAGGAATAATGTGATAACTCATAATACTTTTTTGACTCACACTAGCTGGGAAGATAAGAGCTGACCTACTTTCCTTTTCAAAAGAATCACCACATCAATAACCGTCTGCCAATATTGTATACATTTATTTATGTATTTTATATGATTGTCTATCGATGTTCGCTAAATGTCGCATCTCCAATACTTTTTGCTGCTTACTTGCCGCCGAGCATTGGAGACCCGATCATTGGGTGTTGTGTCAAGAAAGTGGTAAACGTCATTACAAAAATTAGATACAATTAGAACGAAGACGTTTGAGTGTATCGGCGTGTGTGACATTTATAGTAATTTATAGTAAATTGCCGATGCCGTAAATGTTGCAAACGTTGACGCGCTTTAAGTCTTTTTTTTAGGCCAATATACTAGTGACATTGCTCTGGTTACCGGCTGAAATCGGAACGTACTATTTATAATTTACGAAAATATGTAGCACCACTCTTGCCTACTCTTATCTGTGTTAGATATCAAATACCAGTCTAGATAAGTTTTCACCTAGTTTCTAACACGAGTCGATATGTTCGCGAAACTGACCCTAATTCGCTTTGTATGAATAGTATGAACGGAAATTATTATAATCGAGTATGTACTAACACTGGAACACTTTTTCTAATGATAACATATTGTTTTTTTTTCCTGTGACTAGACGAGCATATATCTCGCCTGATGGTAAGCGCTTTTACCATCGTCAGTTTTCTGTTCGTGTTCTTGCTCGAGTTATCTTGTCCTGTTGAAGTAAAAGTTTATCAAAATACCCGATTGACCGTCTTACCAAACATAATTTTAACAGTACACAGTGCATCAATACCACTGTAATGTAAAACTTCATTTGCGATCTTTGCAATATAAATACGTGTTTGATATACTAAAAGTAAATTCTTCAGCAATTCTATCCATACTGTTCATACAACGCGTCCCAAACCCCATACATTACCACTCTCTTGAACACTAGCAACTGTACTAGCAGTAGAGTTGTTGAAAGACCATCACTCCAGAACGGTACCGTTATTGTCATCGATCCCTAGGCCTTGCAGTCGCTTCGCTGTTGATAGAATTTGGCCTTTATTTCAATATGCATATTTTTTAATATACAGATTTATGAACTTGGGATGTCCTAAACCTAAAAAGGGACTGATCATACTGATTATTGTGAACATTTTTTACTACGGGTACAACTCTTAAATCAGGGGAAAAAATCAGTTGTATAAAATAAGGATGTTAAGTCTTATTCAAATGTATGGTGCAGCTAAATTTCTTTGCGATTTCAAAGTTGTGCCTATAGCAAAAGTTGTTCTTAATGTAGAGCTGGTACAAATACCCCTTTTCGGCTCAGTGTGAACCTAAGCCTATAACCCTGATAGATGAGGTGGTTTCTAAAACTTTTACGTTTTTTTAAACGTTATCAGCCATGCTTAGATTAATTTTTATTCTTATAATAGTTTATTATAAGCATAGTCGCACGAGTTCAGAATAATTATAATACCTTATACCGTTAGATACAGCTGGTATCTTTGTTTTATTATAATATTAGCTCATGTAGGCTAAAAACAAACTCTAATGTTAGAGTTGATATGCCATATAAAAGCCTCTAACATGGCTTGAAGTTTGTTGTACAAATAATCGCGACCCACGATTTAACTAGTCACGGTAGTTTTATTTTTACCAGTACTAAAGTATTCAAAAAGACCGAACTTCGAGATTAAATTCAAAATAGTAATTCCTTTTAAGAAAAAAAGAAAGATTTTTTTTTTGATACTTCACACTATTATGTACAATTAGCAATAAAAACTAAACTACCTAACGCTAAAAACATATATGATGCCGCAAAACAGACCTCATGTCAGCATAAATGCTTTTTGGCCATCTGCCAACAACGCTGATCTTCCGATGAGGCCGTACCATGATGTCACACACCGGAAGGCCCACACACCGGTGAGTGTCGAGTAAGCAAATATCTCACCAAAATTAAATTAAATTAAATATTTTTATCAAACATTGGCAACACTTAACATACGTACGTACGTACGTAATGCCACCATTGAATAGAATCAGCTATGTTCACATGTTCTCAATTTCAAAATCTGCATACATAATAATTATTTTTTAGCATAGAGTTAATTTCGTCAAGGCAAAGTCTATAAACAGTAAAGAAACTGTAAGTCCTAAGTTATACTTGGTGATGGCCCTTCACGGGCTGAGCTGGACTTAGGCATGTCTGTTCTGACAGCATGCGGCTCGGTGGCAATACAAAGGAAGAGAAATAAAATTGAATAGCCAAAATGCTATTCTGAATTCTTAAGTATATAAGGTTACTGAGGTGAAATGACCATGGTGAATGGGGTGATCATTCGCCATTTATAATGTACTTATTTCGTTATTTTATTGTTACCAATAATACTATGACAGGCTCGCGTGCTATCCAGACATATCTGTGTCGAGTTCCAGTAAGACAAACAAAAAGGCAAAAATTTCACCACTTTTAAAAATTTGATCCATGAAGCTTCTTATTAGAAAAGAAGCTTTTGAAATTTTATGTAAAATTTTACCGAATTGATAAAAGCTAAATTTTAAATTATTTGATTCGATTGCTAGAGTCCATGTTTCCCGAAAAGTACAATATGGGTGTCTTTAAATCCAGATAAGAATTTAAAAAAACTCCTAACTTAAAATAAATAGTAAATATTGACGGATCGGACCCGAACCCTAAGGCTGCAATATATTTCGCTGCATAATAAAACGATTTTTATTATAGCTGAAAAAAGCGTTAGCGTTACCTTTCCGCTTCCAGAACACCGTCAAAATCTCACTTTCTCTTTCTTACTTTCAATATCTCGTTTCTTCGTAGGAACAGTTCACTGAAATCACATTATTCACTTTAGTGACTGAATTGTATTCTTTATTCACTTCTCTTACTTCACCTAACCTACCTTTATTGCCACCGAGCCCAGATCCTTCATCACACTGCTATCAACACCCAAAATAATATTATTAGATAAACAATTGGTCATACTAAATTGTCTAAACACTCTGAAGCTTAACATCCTATAGTTGAATAATAATAATTGGTGTATGAAATTGAAACAAAATTTATTCTAATTTGAAATCTACTTTGCAGGTGTCTCGCCGAATGTTTAAGTATAATCCCTTAAAAGAATGACAGAATCACAGCACATAGCTGCCACACGTTTGGAGGCTTCTCACCGCTATTGTTATACTCTATATCCCCAGTACAAACATTTAGAGAAGACCATCATGCTGTTCCTAGCTTGTTATTCCACCAGCAAACCTGTTTAAACGTTTCCAATTGTTGACAAAATTCTCCATAAACGATAGAGCATTCATCTTTCGAACATTTTGGATTATTTTTATTTCTCCAATTATTATTTTTTAATTACATGTTTCCGCAAAGTACTTGATCGAAATGGGCTGTTAAGTTGTTTATATAAATTTAAAGAAAACACTAAGTACCATTTGATATATCAAATGAAAATTACAACGTTGTCGAATAAATTATATTTGTAGCGTAATGGTTTTCTCTGCGGTAGAAGTCGCCAGACCGGCGCCACTTGCAAGATTACTAGTTCTCATGTCAGCCAGTATTTTTGCAAGTCCCGATCATTTGCCTGTCGAATATGTTCACAGTCACGCTGGGATTTAGAATTAAGCTTCTTCTATCATTTAAACAGCATGACATTAATATCCTGTTGGAGACTACCGTTGCTTGCGATGACATTCTCAGAATTTAAAAAATTGAGGGTACTTCCCAAACTCGTTGCTCTAATATACGCAAGCGGCGGCCGTCGCCATTTATATTCACTGAACTGTGTAAATGTGCAATTGTAACACCCATAAACTGAACTAGCCTCGCTTCTCCCGAGATATCATCCCGTTCTTACCGTTGCACCTCGTTCAATTTTAAGTTGCTTTAATTTTTATTTTGTTTCGTTACCATCACACTCGTACTGCTTGTTATTATTTTCACTTCCATCAAACGGTCCACTTACAGGGTTAACTTTGAATTGGCTTGAAACAGTTCTCCAACTGAGAATGTAATATATCTCAGGCTCTCCTCTTTGCTGAGTGCCGCCTGCGGCCAGTCTCGCTTGTCATGTTAACTCATCAGATTGGCTCTAACCGTCATGCGTCATGCGTCCGCGTCACGCGCTCCGTGTCGCCACTCGGCTGCGACGAGGCTCGCAAATCACGACACGCCTTTTTTCAAAATTGTTCCCTTATTATTTTTCCCACAGCTCGATAATCACGAAATAAAACCGGGGAAGACTCTGAGAATTAAGATTAGCGTACCGAATCTGCGACTTTTCGTCGGCAACATTCCCAAGTCTAAAGGCAAAGAGGAGATACTGGAAGAGTTTGGTAAATTAACAGGTAAAGTGTCACTCGAATGAATTAAAGAGTTGTAATGTCGGGTTGAGTGCGTGGGGCTTGGTGTGGACCGCTGAGGGTACCCGCTTGCGTCCCGCTTGACCCGCCCGGCCCGCTCCCGCCCCGCTCCCGCCCGTCCCGCCTCTCTCCAGTCATTGCGGCCGCCGCAGCGCGACCGCGCACGCCCGGCCCAAGGCTATTCTCCCTCGAATTATTCTTGCAGCTGAATGATTATGAAATTCGAAAGGGGAAAAAGATTGGCGTTACCGTTTCCTTTAACAATCACCGGTTATTCGTGGGGAATATCCCTAAGAATCGAGATCGGGACGATTTGTTTGAGGAGTTTACTAGCCACGCACGTAAGTCCTTGTCGAATTCATAATTTGTGCTACTCGATTGTGGAGCGCGCGCGGCGCGGGCGCCAGGGCCACGGCGTCCGCGGGCGGACCTCGGCGGCCCCGCGCGGGCCACGCGGCGGCCGCGCCGCGCGCGCGCCCCCGTAGTTTGCAATCGAAGTGTTAACCTGACGATTGGCCTCGCCTCGAGAATGCTCACTGGTAATGACTGGAGAATCTTGCTGTTGTTCTCTAGACTAGTACTTCTTCAGTACCTTATATGTTCTCCTGGAATATCGTTTGATTTGCTTCATATTTTAGTAGCGTAAAGGAATGATGATTGCGTCGGGCTCGCGGGAACGCTTGTTACGATGTTAGCACGCTTGCTCCCCTTTCTAGCGCTTTATCCCTTTGGTATGATTGCAGCTGGACTCGTCGAGGTAATAATATATAGTTCGCCCGATGACAAGAAGAAAAATAGAGGATTTTGTTTTTTGGAATACGAGTCTCACAAAGCAGCGTCGTTGGCCAAACGTAGACTTGGGACGGGGAGAATAAAGGTACGTCGCAGTACGAAGCGAGCGGGGAATGCGACAAGCTGCTCTTAGGATCCGATCACTTATGTCGAAACTGAAAACTCAAACATCGAACAGATACTACGAGATCTTGTCGTACTTCTCGCTTAGACTTGGACTAACTTGTACTAAAATGTAATAAAAACGTCACCAATCTGCAATTGAACCTGCTTATGAAATTTATTTTCTTTTATTATATTCATTTAAACCATTTTTAGTTTTTTATTATATTAGTTTGTTGAATAGTAAAAAGTCATTTTTATAAAACGTTTTTCTATTCAAGCAGGTTTGGGGCTGTGATATAATAGTAGACTGGGCGGACCCCCAAGAAGAACCCGACGAACAAACTATGAGTAAAGTGAGTACACATGTTGAACGCTAAAACATCCCATAGATATCCCGCATATTATTATTTTCATACTTTGAACTGAAAACAATATTTTCATTATTAAAAAGGTCTTACGAAAGGTAACGGAATTTGTAACTTTATCGAATGAAGCAGTAAGTTCAATGTTGCATGTGTATAAAATCTATCAAGCTGCCTTGTTATTGCCAACGTACTGTATATGTGAGCTTAAAAAAACTGTATAATACAATACTGCTCTGGGTGCAAATACACGTGAATGGCGCTCGCCAAACTGGTAAATAGTTTTTTTTATAGCTTGGTGTTTGACCACAACACACCTAATGTTAAGTGACGGTGTGGTCGAAGATGGTAAAGGACACCTAGCCTGGAATGGAACTGGCTTTCAAGTGAGGCTGCCGAAACACACTGTTAGATGCTTGGCGGCAGATTTTCAACTTGAGGGTGGTAGCTAGCCAGCCGAGTACTAGAAAGTACCCTACCACCACGCAAAGATAAATAAAACGATTTATAGATTAAATCGATTTATCAATAGATTAAATCTAAACGCAATCTTTTCTTAACATTTCATTGTAAATAATCATGATTAATTAATAACCTATATTAAAAGTGCAGTTGAGAAGATCCGTGTAAAAATTGGCGTTTTGCTTACCCCTAAAAATCTTGTACTTTTTTATTATGTATTCTGAATCTTAAACTTCTTTACAATGTGACATCATGATTTCTCCACGTGTTACTAAATCGCTCAACTGAGTTGATTAGAAAGGTATCGTAATATGTAAGAAGGCTTGGTTCCTTACTGTTGAACAACAGAATTGTTCAATTACGCTTGAGAAGGGCATTCTTATCTATTTGTTGTGAGCATTTCGCATTACATTATAGCGTTCTTGTTCTGATGTGATTTGTCGATTGTTTGTCAGGTGAAGGTACTGTACGTGCGAAACCTGACCCAAGACATCACCGAGGAAGCCCTCAAAGAAGAGTTCGAGCGCTACGGCACCGTGGAACGCGTCAAGAAGATCAAGGATTACGCGTTCGTACATTTCGACGACCGGGACTGCGCTGTGAAGGTAACTTACTAGGTTGCTACCAAACACTAAACACAAGACAGAAAAGCTACGCAATTCTAATATTTTATACTATACTTAATTGACAGAAAGCTTGTATGAAGTAAGAAGCTTGTAAGAATCTAAACACAAGAAAAGGTAATAAGATGCAAACAAAACTGTCAAAACAATCATTAAACTGTCTTGTTTGTTTCGTTTTATGTACAATGTTAATTGAATTGTCTCTTCTATTTCTCCTATTATCCTTATTAATTTTCAAACCCCCTATCCCCTCGTCAGTAGAAGTAAGCAAAGCTCTCACCCCGTAAACCCCCATTCGTGCAAGTATTACTATAAAAAACAAAAGAAAAGTAAATAGATATTGCTAATGTAATCACCATCTAGATTCTGGAGCAATTCGTCCGTAATACGTTATCAAAATTACGTAACTCGCCACCCCCAATGGTGCTTATGTAAAATTTGAACGACCCCCTTACCTTTGCCCCTTATAGCCCTACGCACTATTGTTACGTAATACGATTTGTTTGCTGGCCCAACGCTACTACTTTTTTCTAATCTGTGATTACCCCTGTATTGTCTGACCGCCGCCGCTGGCGTTCCAGGCCATGCAAGAGTTGGACGGCAAGGAGCTTGGCGGAGCGCGATTGGAGGTGTCTCTCGCCAAGCCACCTTCCGACAAGAAGAAGAAAGAAGAGATCCTGCGCGCCCGAGAGAGACGGATGATGCAGATGATGCACGGCCGCGGAGGGTACGTACTCACACTGCATAAAAAGGTCCTGTGCGACGGAGATTGTGCCACCTAGAAGCGCAAATCAGAACTTTCGATTCTGAAGTTTATTTTGTTACCAGACTGTCTATATTCTTCTTTGTTTTTGGCTTCGCACTTTGTGCATTTGCCAGTGTAAAGTAATTTGATATTATTTTAGCATTTTAAAATAAATCAAGTGAAATAAATATAATTAACAGGCAGCCACGTAAATCAAGTCAGACTAGTCGGTGCGTGCCCTAGTAAACTAATGATGACTTTACCACACGAGCTTCGACGAGTTTTGGACGCAACACGAAAACTCAAGGAGCAGCTTTTTTTGCACGATTCCAGCGTTGTGCCCTTTGTTAAAGTTGTCTACAATGACACACACCCTGTCGGCTTAGTATATCCCAACCTTATAACCTTATTATATACACTAAAAAAGGACGAAGTATTTTAAAATTAGCATTGGCTCAAGGAACTGTCGCTCGCCAAACCTCCAGAAAAAAATAGTTATATCTTACGCGAGACTGAAGTAGTGAATAAATGAACAGTTACATTCATTCATCTGACAGACCTGTTGGTTCATTGGTAGTATGTCTGCCTCAAGAGCTGTAGAGCGTGGGTTCGATTCCCGCTCAGGATATATATTAAAGTACAGGTATAAACAAATGTTTGTTCTGTGTCTGGGTGTTATGTATGTATTATAAGTATGTATTTTATCAGTTATCTGACTTCCATCACACAAGCTCTGCTTAGTTTGTGGTCAGATGGCGTTGTGTTTTACATGTCCTCCTACGATATTATTTATTTATTTATTCTCATTCCTATTGGGTATACCTTTCTATCTACACGATCAACTCGCGTGGTGACGTTACGAATGTATATTCAAGTAGCTCAATAAGTTTATTTCACGTCTATAGTTTTTGTGTGTCTATGTAAAATGCCGACGTGTAATGCCTTCGTTGAAGTGAAGAACGAGTTGAAATTTCAAATTCGGTCAAATCCGATTGAGAGCGCCTGAACTGCGTAATGCTGCCGCTTGTTCACATTATCGCGCAAATAATTATTCGTGTCGAAGCGTTGTGATAAAAACCTCGATTCCGGTCATCGACCTCGCGAATGCGTGCGGATCCTAGTCTTCCGTCCGCGATTCGCCAACCCGCGATAATGGAGTCGCAAGCTATATATCTATTGTATTCATTTTATTCAGATTCAGTACAATTTTTAAAAGACATATCAGACTAATAAGCAGTTCTCAAGCACTGACCTAATTTTGTTATTTCCTTTCGAAATTTTTCGTTTTGCTGTTTTAAAAGTCTTGGAAAGTTACTCTATCTCGAAGTCTATAAGAAAAGTTATATTTTTTAATGTAAATGTAATGTGACGCTCTTCTGATGGTAAAAAATAACGCCTGTCCATGACCAATGCAGCGATACACAGAATGTTGATTAGTAAAACATAGTTGAGGGAATCGCTGCTTTTGGCTACTTTGAGACTTTTGATGGTTAGTCTGCACAGCCCTGTAATTTCGATAGCTGCAGTGTACCTTTCAAACCGGAACACAGTAATGTTTACACACTACTGCTTGCTACTTAAAATATAGCAATGCGACGTCACGACCTTCTGGTTAGATTAGAAATATGTGCATTTTAACGCCTGGTGGTTTTATCGATGCAAAGAAAAACATCACAAAAAGTATGCGTTCAGCTGCACTACTGTACTAGATGGACATAGATAGATACAAAGTAATGTATGTCTATATTGTAGTATTTCTGGTATGCAGAAATAAAAATGTATAGAAAACAAAAGAGCCGCATGAGCTAGTACCACAATTGACGACCACTGCTGCTTATAGCGATACCTGTTAGACACTGAGGAAATAGCTTTGCTATCGTATGTCTGCGCAATAAGGTTCGCAATCGCATAGCTTTTTCTTGAGCGCCTGACATATATTGAAATATGAAGCTCAGAGTACAGACTGGCCGCTAAAAGAGATCACTTTCAGGCAACCGTGGATGGAAAACAGATATAGAGTATAGTTTCAATTGAATTAAATACTTATTTGATTTTTAATGTTTAATTTTAGATATTAAACATTCGAACTACAACTAGTTAGAAAATTTAATGGTTTTGTAGTATACGCGCTTCATTAGATATCTTACTATAAGAATTGCTAACAATAGGTATTTTAAATAGCCATTTTTTATTTTTAGTAATTTCGTTTCATAGGTTTTGAAGGGCGTGGGTTCAAACCCCAACAATGAGCTTGAGCTGCCGGTGAAGGAAACATCGTGAGGAAACCATAGCGTGGTAGTAGGCTACTTTCTAGTACTCGGCTGGCTAGCTACCACCCTCAAGTTGAAAATCTGCCGCCAAGCATCTAACGGTGTGTTCCGGCAGCCTCACTTGAGAGCCAGTTCTATTCCAGGCTAGGTGTGCATTACCATCTTCGACCACACCGTCGTCTAACATCAGGTGAGTTGTGGTCAAACACATACTGTCAGCCATTAAAAAAAAAGGTTCACTACGTTTTTATAATAAAAACCAACTGGCGGTCGCGAAGAACACAATCCTTCAAATCGGAGCAGTAATGTTATTTACCCGCTACATCTTGGCGACAGAATATCTGATCTGCGGTGGTAGGTACCACCTACCTAGATGAGCTCCAGCTAAAACATCGCGCATGTGCCGTACTGTTTTAGTAGTCGTAGTGATAGTTGGTGCGTGTAACGTGTGGCTATTAACTGTCAGATTTGATTGGTGCAGCTGCTCGCCCGTACACGCGCTGCGCGGGCGCACGCCGCAGCCGCCGCCACGTCACCCGCAGCCTCGCCCTGACTATGGTACGTCCACACAAACTCACACACACTCCATACACACACATGAGACGAGCGATACATTGGCGTGACGAGGTTTCACTGCATAATATAAACAAGGTTATTTCTAAACATTCTTATCTGCCCCGACTAATCTGGGAGTATACGCCTGACTATATTGATTAAGAGCTTTTACAAACGCCGCTTTATGTTATAATTACGTTGGTAAATGAGTATTGCACATATAAGTGATTGCGGAGTTTAAAGCAGCGTTTTGGTAAGGTCCTTATGATTGAGACGTTTGATTTATTGGCAAAAAAAGTGAGTTTTGAGTATTATATCGTTTATATAGAACACTAGATTCATTTTGTTCGATAGCAGTAGGATAAGAACAATTGCAAATGGAACGCGCAACACATAATGTTGCTTCTTACATTGACGGAGCTTCTATTCTCATGATGCAGTAAAACTTCGTGAACAAAAACGGTGGTTAGAAAAATGTATTAATTTTATAGAAGTAAAATATAATGTTGTACTTAACGTAAAAGAACGCAATCATCGCCTATTTGAAGTTCAATGTTATTCTAGCCACCGTGTATCAAGATACGCACACATTGACAGCAAGTAAGATAGGTGGAGGGATTTTGAAGCGCATTAAATAATATAATTATTTATATATACTAGAAATCTCCCGCCATCTACCTCTCAGTCCGTCTCTTTCTGTTACACGATAAAATGTGAACACGGTGTGGTCTCCACGCGCACACTCGCACATTCCGCTAAACCCCTACTAACAAGAAGGCTGATACTTTACACTTTGTAAGACTACCCACGTATTTTTATAAAGTACTCGCATTTTGCGTTCAAAACAAAATAACGTTATACATTTTCTTTTTGGAAATGTTCATTTTAATTCAGCACAGTGACGTAAACTGTTTTGATTATAGTTCGTACACCAGTGTATTGTTAACGCCTCCCAAAACTTCCATTAATGCTACAATAGGCTAGTGAAGTGATTAATTGCAGCTAGGATAGGAACGATGCATGACGTCGACAGAACCTGACCTCACGATATTAATGAACGAACGGGCTACATCGTCATCAAGTGTAATAACAACATTAACCACCATGCATGCTCTGAACCTGACGTGACATTGTACCGCAGCGTCTGGAGGTCAGATAACATCTGTGACAGTTTGTTGGCATTGTTTCATCGCTTTGATTTCGGTGGCGGGAAAAGGAGATCGGAGGAGCTAAATTGGAACTAGTT
The DNA here is from genome assembly GCA_950106695.1 of Biston stratarius. NCBI lineage: Eukaryota > Metazoa > Arthropoda > Insecta > Lepidoptera > Geometridae > Biston > Biston stratarius. The sequence goes on from OX467116.1 coordinate 12,589,174, forward strand.
TTGTGAGGAGGTAGCCGAGCTATCGATGCGTGTTGTAGTCTGCATGGCGCGAGCGCGAGGCGTGAGACGCGAGGCGCGAGGCGCGGGGCATGCCACTAACGTCGTACGAGTGTCGTGGAGGCCCGCAGTCCCTCGCGTAGCTTGTAAGTTAGCATAGTCTAGCTTAGCCTCTAAAAGGCCTGTGTTGTGTGTTTATAGATTATGATTACGACTATTACGGGTACGGTGATTACCGAGGTGGCTACAATGAGCCATTTTACCGGTACGATGAGTTCTATTTTGATTACGCGGGGCCACCGCAACCGTCCGCCGTCCGCCAGCCTCCCAACAGAGCGCAACCGGTGGGTCCCCACACACACTCACTATTAATCACTTATTTACCTACTACCTACTAGTCACTAGTCGCTGTACTCTCATCATTTGTTCTATCGATTTTTTTTTGATTTGCCAAATGATTGGATCATGTTTGTTGTGCGATACGTGCCAGTATCGAGCGGTAGGGCGCGCCGGGCCGGGCGTGGAGCGGCCCGGCGCGGTAGTGTGTAGGCCTGACGGTGTGAGCGCGCGGGCGGCGGCGTCATCTCGCCCTCAGGTCTACGGCCGGCCTCCCACTAACAGCCCGTCTCTGACCTGTACTCGTTGTTTTCAGTTGCCATTTCACGTTTGCACCGCTTAACGTCATTCCGCCGTGCTTGTCACCCCCTCATGTAGCGCTTCGCTTGACCCATACTAACGCGGCCGCACGCGCGCTCCCGACACGCACCCAGCGCTCCAGTAACCTTGTGTAATTTGTCGTTGTTGCAACGAGCTAGCGATATCTCGAGGAGACTAACTGACCCGCTTGGTAAATGCTTCACTCAGGACGACGAGCTCGCTCTCGGGCCCAACTCGCTTTACTACGATCTAACCGGAGGCATTCAGGTACCACACACTCTCTCTCTCTCTAACATACTCGTAACTACATAGTAGACATTATTCCAAATTGTATTTAGTTCGTTGTTTCAGTGTTTACGACTTCGATATATTCGTATCCACTAGACATTGATGTAGTAGTATTTTTTATTTATTTTTTTAGTCTGTATTGCCTTTCTCTGGCATGCGTTTTTGGCGATAGTTGTTGATTTAAATAGAAACTACCATATTGTATTCATTGCAGGTACCTGATTGTTTCGCTATGTGTATTATACTTATTCATCGGTAGAAGTCCATTTTGTGTTTTATCATAACAACAGCTTCCCTAACACCTATACGCTTACCAAAGTGGATCTTTTACTGTGGAGACTATCAACAATCTTGCTTTTGAACGTTTTCTGCGGATGTAGCGTTCGAGAGTTTTGAATAATAGTTCAAACAGACTAGATATAGCATAGCGATTGTTTTATAAGCATGTTAATTTTTTTTGTTCGATTTTTATCATTCTTTATAATGTTAAAAGGTAGAAATCGTCCAAATATTAGTTTTACTTAGATGTAGAAAATGGGGCTCGCTACACGAAATAAATGTGTATATATATTATATCCTACTAAACAAATGAAACTGTTCGTTTTTCCTTAATTTTTCAGAAGGTAAGTTTTCGAAAATGTAGCAAATACTTTCGTGTAGTGAGCTCTTAGTCAAAAACTAAAAGTTTTGCGATACAATAGTTATTTCTTGTAATGTTAAGTTTTGCATGTCAATAGACGGTATGCCCTTTAATAGATTATGTCCCATGCTATCAGGGTTATGAGTATTGGTGTCGTTCTACTAGACCTGGATATAACGTTACATGTCTTTTTATTTAAGTAACATATGCATGAACTCTGTAACGCCTATCAGATAGTATTATGCACCAAGAGTTGGATGTACTATTATGGGCGAGCTATCAGAAATAATTACTCGCAGGTCTGATTTAGGGATGCAATTTCTTTACTGGAGGCTTTATTTTATCATCCGAGTGCCAATTGTAACTTCAAAAACCAATACTCATTACATGTCCGCATGCCGTATCTTGTAAACTATGATAGTGGTGATGATTCAGACTTATTTTTGAAAAAAAATCACTACTAAGATGTGAAATCAAATTTTCAACTCGATTCCATAGAAAGATTATCGATCTTATAGTAATGAGTACAAGGTGTGCTATTTCTTGAGATTGAAAAAAAAAACGAAAGAAATGCCATTCGTCTGTAACTGACGCTTTGACATTGACTGGGTGATATTTCGTCAGCTCAGAATGAAGCCTGCAGCACTCTGGCGCGCTCTGTTGTAGCATTTTTTTATGTAAAAGTAATAAGACGAACATTCTCCTGATGGTAAGAGATAACGCATGTCAATGACCATTGCAGCAATACATAGAACTTTGAGTAGCAAAACAGGCAGTTCGAGGCAACACTGCTTTAGCGCTCACTGCTTTGAGACTGACGTTAGCCTCAACAGCCCAGTAATTGCGGCGGCAATTAATTAATCCACTACCGTAAGCTGTGTTTGTGTGAATCCGATTTTACTGTGCATTGCCGCGGCCGTCACCTCTAACCAGTGGCAGTTCCAACAAGCCTAACAGTTATTTGTTTTTTTTTTTTTTGTTTTAAAAACATCGCAACCCAATTTTTGCTTTACACGCTAATTAAAAATTAAAATAATTCCAGGCTTTACCATCTTCGACCATACCATCACTTACATCAGCTGAGCTGTGGTCAAACACCTAGACTGTCAACAATAAAAACATAAAATATATATTTGGAAATTCTTTCCAACTAGCTGCATGAAACTCTAAATATTTTGGTCGTAATTTTTTTATTAATATATTTAGTAAGTTGTTATTTCGAAGTCTGCAAAGAATGTTTGTCGTAAAACGATAAATAAATTCTTTCGTGGGATCGAGGTGTAAATTCGACGTGAAGGAGGGTACTCACCTAGCCGTGTAGCATGTAACGTATCTGATACTGTATCAAGTGAGTACGTAGGCACACGAGCCTGCTGGGAGCCGCTCGCGGGTGGAGCGCAGTAAGCGAAACTTGGACAGATGAAAAGTATCAAATTTAATTGAACTTTAACAATATTAATTCAATACTAAGTTATTAGAACGATTTCTATTTTTGAATATTTCACTTTGCCAGAATGGGCTTTTATAATTTTCGATGATATATTGTACATGAATATATGAATGCAGCGCTAGCCACCATTGGTGTCATGTTGTCGGCGTGTTATCGTCACGAGCACTGCGGATACGGGAGCTCGTAGCTGGATACGCGATGACCGTGGACGAGCCGTACCCACTTGCAGGTTGATATAGTATCAGATGTTACATGCTACACGGCTAGATGAGTACCCTCCTTAATATGTGAGCGTTGAGTTACGAGTGCGGAGGAGACGGTACAAGTGTCGTGTGTGCAGGCGGCTGGGTCATGTGGGACGGGCGGGCGATGGGCGCGGCGCGCGGCGGCGGTCGCGGCTGGGGCCCGTGGTGGTGCGCGGCGCGGCGCGCGTGGCCGCCGCACGCCCAGCGCCATGCGTGGCAGCCAGCGCGCCAAGCCAAGTTTACCAGGTTAGTGAGCCACCGGACCTCGCCACCCGTAACGCTATAACCTTACTTACCTTACACTTTGGTTACACGCATTCGTTTGGAATTTGGCCAAGATTGAGCTCAAAATGACGGCATACTGATCGAGTGTGTCCTCTGTGTAGATAGATCATTATTATGGTCAACATTTTATTAACAACCAATGGAGACCACGGTCCGGCAAGCGCAGCGTAGGACGTCCACCCACATGGTGGACATACGACCTTGTAAAGCCCGTACAATTGCGCCGGATGCGAGCAGTTTCCAACTGGTCTTTATAGAAATCAATAGGGAAGGCCCTATGTCCAGCAATGGTCGTTCTACGGCTGAGATGATGATCAAAATATCCAGTTAGTCATGAATCCTTGACAGTGGTCATAGTTAAAGGAAACGAGTCAGGTAAGCGTAGAATAACATAACACTTTGTAATTGTTGGCAAAAAATATAATTTTAACATAAACTCGTTTTTATTTGGGTACCAACATGAATATTTGAAAACGAATAATTCCGACCCAGAGACGATAATTATATCAATATCTACACGGTCAAGAATCGAATCTGATGCTTTCAGCTTTTAAAGCGAACTGTCGTTTTTAAGTGAACTTTAGTATGTTGGCGCCGGCAGCAAATTGAAAGGCATTTGAATGAATTGAATCGTATATCAACATTTTAGCATATGTCATGGGGCAAGCATATCACGCATATTTCCTAGGCAAGCGTGCTTCATCTTCGGCAATATTATCGTTTTTCATCAGGTGAGATCGTGGCGAAACGCATGCTTAAGAGGAAACAAGTCGTCATTTTCTTCATACAAACGTTTTCCCCATTTTCCTTCCAGGATTTTAATACTAGAGCAATAATTTTTAGATAGGAAGTAGATACTTGCTAGTTTCATGCCCCTCTGTTTCGATTTTTTGATATATGTCTTTTATTTATAAGAGCTAGGAATCTTCAAAAATCTTATAATTTACCTAGTTTCAACGCTGTGTTTCAACGTCCAAATTCCCAATCTCATGGACATAATCTTAAAAAATAAAACGCACAGGCAAAGAACACATCCTTCTTATTTACTTGTTAAAAGAAATACTAAAATCGGTCTAAATTTGGAGGAGGAAACAGAGGAATACGAAACCTCGATTTTACTCATTTTATTTCGGGTTAATGAGCCCGAGGTGCAGTTGTCCCTTTCGCTCAGTATGTACGCGGGTGCTGCGTGCGGCGCGACAGAAATAGCTTGGTGAAATTCCTAATTTTCAAATGTCTCAGTTGACTGCTTTCCTCTTAATCCGACATTTAAAAAAACAGGCTGTTAAATAGCGAAATTGGTCGAACTGCGACGAAAGTCCCGACTGAACTTATGCCAAACTTTACATATAAATCTACCTATTCCGTTCCGTATGTTCCTTGTGAGTGTATACATTTACTATTTTCTTCATTAAATTTTATGACTAAATTCAAAATTTATCTATAGAAAATTTGGACTCTCGGTTTTATCGGCAAATCCTTGGCAAACCTTTGCTGTAACATTTTCTTTCATTGCAGCATGTTTGATGGTTTGCGTGTAATCTGGAAATACTTATTATCGGTAACTACCTCTCCTTGTCCTTCCTATATTCTCATCCTTTTCACGAGGGCTACCACAAACTTTTACACATTTTTGCAACACTGAAACTCGATCGAGTGACGAGTCCAAATTTTCTATTTGAAGTTTGTGGGAGACCCTTTCACGGAAATAACATCGATGGCAAGCCAAGCCATTTTATAGTCAACATATTAAGTGCGATTTAAGTACAAATCTTCTTAAAGTATAAAGCTTAATGCGGTTTTGATTCCTATGTGTGATATTGATAACATTATAGCTTGATATGACGCCTTAATTCGAATTTTTCTGAAATTTGGATACGGGATTCTGAGAGTCTACAATAAAATTTTGTAAAAAAGCGTTTGTCAAGTTTTCGAGTCCAAAAACTATCGAATCTACTTAAAACAGTGTTGTTTACTTGGTTTCCCATCTGTGATTTATCCATGTTCGTATTCGTAATCTTCTCTCGTCGAGTTTTAAAATCCATTAAAAAAGTAAATTATCAAAATAATTAGTTTAATTAACGCCTTTCGAATTAATCATTAGCTTGATTACTTATAAGACACTCGTTAGACCATCATTCCTTTTTAGATTCTATATAGATCTGCGAAGACTCCGATTGATCCAACGAGCGAGATTTTCTGTTTTGTTCTTGCTGAGTTGGTAGTTATATGCGGTACACGATTGTAAGATGCGAGTACGGCGCGTTACAGGTAAACGTAAACTGGACGGGGGTCACCAGAACGTCGGCGGGGCCAGCAAGCGGCGGATGGGCGCGGCGGGCGCCGCGCCGCCGAGCTAGCCGGCGCGCCGCCGCCACGCCGCCGCCGCGCCGCCGCCCCGCCGAGCCGACCCCGCGAGCGCGAGCGCCGAGCCCCTGTCTGGGAGACTACAAGCTAACAGGGGAGCCCTCGGTTCTCACAGCGCGAGCACTCACGGTTACGTTTACGTCACGCCCGAACCTCGAAGACGCCCCAGAGGATCGATCCACTTTTCTATATATGTGTTTTTTATTTGATTTTCGAGTTTTCGATTTTGTAACGCATATCGATTCGGTAAAAATCTTAAAGTAGGAAGTTATGAGATGTTTCGATAGTAAGTTTCCCGTTATGCTTATGTTTTCTCCGTATTAGCCGTATATATTTAATATATACTCTTTATTGGAGGGAGGCGCGCGGTCGCGGTTGCCCGTTTGCGGCCGCGCGCCGGGTCGCGGACGCGTCGACTGTCTGTTTTTTTTAATACATGTTATTCGATATATTTTATTCCTGCGAACGCATTTTGCGATGTGATGTGTATTTTAGCAGTAATTATTATTATTATAAGGAGTTTGACTGTTGTTTTTTGACATACTTACAACCTAGGATACTGAGAATGAAGTTGATTAAATGAACTATAGAACTCTCGGCGACTCTAGATTACGGCTAAAATAGAACCACCTTGTACTGTACTCGACAACATTTCCGACTGTGTTCCTGCTTTAGTTTTTTTGCTTTATTATTATTACACATTTCCCTTTAAATACATTAGTGTGAGGAAGTAGTATTGTAAAGTTCAGGATTCTGTAATGTTCTGTAATATTAATTATCGCTGTACTACTAAACGTTGTTTTTGTATTCGACCACATAGCATGTCCCCACTGTTAGCTCTGACTTGTATCAATCTTGTATCAGTTTAATGTGGAATAAATTTGCAAAACTGTGTTTGCCTTATTAAATATTTGTTTCTTTTACGCCCTTTTGTTTCTTTGTTCCCAAATTACTTGTAGGTTTCACGACATACCCACACTGATCCCGCTCTGCGCAAATGTGCCGAGCTTGTACTCCTACATGTGTAGAAAAACATATTAGCCGTTATCTGGTCCCCATACTGGAAGCGTTGTTTAGTTAAAACTTAGGGCTATGTGAATTTTTAAATCTCGCAGAATTTAAATAGGTACGTAACGTTAGATAATTTAGGAGTTATTAGTTAAATTTTTATTATATTATTATTTATCCGCAATATTCCTTAATATATAAAACTGAAATCAGACACACTTAAATCTAAACAAATTAAATTAACCATAAGTATTAGATCTTCTCGCTGTAGTAACCAGTTAACCCATAAGAGGATAAACAACTTACAAGCGGAAATACACTAAAAATATAGCTCTTGAATACTTAAACCGAAAAGTGGCATATGAATCAAATAATAATTATGTAAGTAATAGTGTTCATTTTTAGGAATATTTTTAGTTATTATTATTTATTTATCCAGTGTATAAATTTAGTAGAAATAAAACAGCGCAATACTTTAAAGTGGTGTATTCAAGTATGTGTTGTGAGTGGTGTCGCGGCGCGCGCTCCGCCATCACACGGAGTCGCGCGCGGCGGCCAGGCGGGCCGCGGGCGCGCGCGGCGGCGGGCGTGGGGGCGGGGGCGGGCGTCGGCGCGTAGGCGGGCGGCGCGCGCGCCGGCGCCGCCACAGCCCCGCTAGCGCGGCCGCGGCCGCGGCGCCCGCGCCGCCCGCCCACCACCAGGCCGCGCCGCCGGCCTCGCGCGCCGCCGCTCCCGCCGCGCCACCTGTCGACACACGCTGCTCTACCTAGTCGCCCCAGCGCACACGACACCTTCCTCTTGACGTCTTAGCTCCAACGACTGAGGCTTAGAATCTCAAGACAGTTAAGTATGGAAAAAAATTTACTAAGAATTCTTTTGCATCTATTTTAGGGTCCGTAGCATATAATGTTTCGAGAATTAGTATTAAACTAAGTATAAAAGGCAGAGTGCATGTCAATTTGCGAAAAAGCTTCCCTCCGTCCTGGATACCAAAATGTATGAAAAATTAAATTACGCTCCTGGCGTATACGTAATGTATACGGGAACTGAAAATAATATAATATTATAGCAGGCATTTTTCATAAATTTTCCTAGCGAAAATAGTTTTTTCACAAATTGTCATGCATAGACTATAGACTAGTTATCATTTGCATATACCAGGGGTGCTGGCACAGTTTCCATTTATGTTAATTATTTACCTAAGTGATAAATAATTACTGCGATAAAGCCATAGGATAATAGGCAAATTCAGCATAATGATAGAAAACTGTATGCTTATAAAGTAACAATTACCCGACGTAAAAGTGTTGGAGCCAAGATAGTTTCTGAGTTGATACTTGGGATGTTTAACCCAATGCTTTCACTTGCTTTACAATATTCAAAGAAAGCTACTTATGACGAACATATAACGTAGATTACTTAATTTATCTGTATATAGTTTTTAGATAAGTTTGACACGTACACTAACACGCATTTAGTACAAGTTTAGTTTTTTTTTTTTTACTTTTTACATTCAATGAATATTGTAAAGTTATTTTTCTGTTTTAATTTAGTTTATTGTTGATTTATTATAGTGTTTTTAAAGCATGCAACATTTAAGAAGTGAAGGAAGAAGAAGCAGAATATGATAATGATGCTGTAATGACGTTTTAATTCTAGGCGAGGCCACAATCCTGTCTGTGGTCCTGTGTGATCTGTGGGCGAAGATAACATAAGCGGACAAATCAGCTATTATCGTAGGTGCGATGTTGGGGTGGGATGACCGTTAAGGTTGGGAACAGGGTAAATATACTGAATACTCTGAGATGAACTTATATGTTGTCCAAATTAAATATTCAAGAAACGCTTAGTTCAGGTGCTAGTCAACAAATGAAACTGTCGCTTGTATTCAGAATACTAGTACGTTAATTTGTTCACGCGCTAGTCAAAAAATTACATTACCGCTTGTAATCAGCTATTTGTTCAGTCGCTAGTCAACAAATGACACTCGCTTGTAAATAGGAGGGCTATTTCATCAATTTGCAAGATTTACGTACTAAGTTTTACTAAGTATACGATAGAAAAATGTATGGAAATTAGAGAAGCGCCCCTCGCGGGTGTACCTAAATGGGTACATTATTCTAGCATATTAGTATGCTAGAGCCACAGATCTAATTCTGATCTAATCTTGGACTGAATTTATTTTTAAATATTTTTTTTATGGTTGACAGTCTAGGTGTTTTACCACAGCTCGCCTGATGTTAAGTAACGGTGTGGTCAAAGATGGTAAAGCACACCTAGTCTGAAATGGTACTGGCTCTCAAGTGAGACTGCCGGAACACACCGTTAGATGCTTGGTGGTAGACTTTCAACTTGAGGGTGGTAGCCAGCCAGCCGAGTACTAAAAAGTACCCTACCACCATGCAAATGCATTTCAACGTGTAGTAAAGAACTTCAGGTTAATGTGGTAATTTTGATAACATGGTTATACCTACCTGTCTGTTTGTTTAAAATATTCCTGATTATTGCGTACTATTCATAGTTTTTCATTCATGTAAAGGCACCCATCTACCCTTTTCAATTTTGTTCTGTTGGTTAGGTAGGACTGAATGAAAGAAGTTTGTAAGAAGCGATCACAGAAGCATGGAGGATGGTTGCAGGGTGTGAGACAAGGCGTGGGGCGAACGGGGTTAGTAGCTCACTCAAGGGGTTGAAATTATTAATAATAGAAACATATCTTAACGATTTATACCTGTTCCATTTGCTATAAAAGTACTTGGTCTTTCCATCTCGGATGATGTTTCGACCCTATACTTAAAATAATAACCCTTTAATTAGTATTTAATTAAATTGGGATGATATCACGAAGCCTTAATGGCTAGCGCAAATATTAAAATTTAATAATAAATATTATACTATTTCAATAAAATTCAAAAAGCAAATAATATAATACATATTGCCCTTTTTATTTGGTATGTCGAAAATAAAGATAGCATATTTTGAAAACGAGTCCAACTAACGTATTTTTATTCGACTATGCAGGAAGGAGAGTAATAATTTCACCATATTCATCGATGCCATCTTATCTGGTAACATAGAAATTGAATTTTAACAAATCAAATTAAAATTTAAAGTCCTTACAAAAAATGAAAAATAATAATAGGTACTACGGTAAATCGGACAATTTTCCCATGCTATCCGGATTATTCCACTTTATGTACTTGTTTTGGGCTATTTTGGCTTTAATATGAATCTTTTATGAATTATGAATCTCTTCTATGAAGTGGCCGACGGCGAAGCGTCTGGTCAATGGCGCTTTTTGTGAGTGATTTTTTTTTGGAATGAGTGTCCGTGTCTCGAGTGAGCTACCTCGGCCGGGTGGAGAGGGTGTCGGTGTGTGTCACTCACGTGTGCATGCCCGGTCAGTGCGGGGCGGCGAGCACAAGCGCGAGCGCGAACAGCGCGGCCGACGCGCGCCGCCGGGCCGCCGCGCCGCCTGCCAGCACCGCCGCGTCAGTCAACCCGCGCACAGCTGGGACCCTTGCTACACCTACCACTTCACGCGCCATTTTACACCAATAAAATAGCTTTGCACAGCTGAAGTGGGAAACGACAGAAAACTGTGACAACGACTGTACCTAACCGATGGGAGACGATCTGTTTTGGGTACTATGTAGTATGAGAGTGTTATCTAATAAAGCGAAAAAGTAGACTTCTTTTCTCTTCTCCTCTCTTCTCTGAAGTAGTATAGTATTTGGTGAAGTGCTTTGCGGCGGCAAATAAGCGCCGGGAACTTGTCGCAATGATGGGGAACGATCTTTCTTCAAGCGTTTATACCTACGCTTGGGGTTTGGTTGTAAAAAAGCGAGTGAGACGGCAGTTTTCTTCTGTAAACAAGTTACGTACCAGAAAGAACCAACAAATCGTATACGAGTAACTGGAACATTAGGTAGTAGACTCTAAGGGGTTTTCGTCAGAAAGGAATAGCAAACACGCCCGGTGTTTGCTCACAAATAAAGGTGGATGCTTTTCAGCCAATAGGCACATATAACATAGGACGGCAGGCAGAAACACCCCAGGGTTTTTAGTGGATAGACCGCTATTCAGGTGAAGAGTCTCACATAACCATCATGTTTCCTGTGGAGATAGTGTAGGATCCATTAAGGATTTTCCTAAGTAAAAAAGTCTAGTTTTATTTTACCACAGCTAACCTCATGTTCAATGACGGAGTGATCAAAGATTATAAACGATGGTACACGTAGCAAAGAATGGGAACTGGATTTCAAGTAAAACTGCCAGAACACAGTGTCAGGTGCTTAACGGCAAATTTTCAACTTAAAGGTGATGCTAGCTAGTTGAGCACTAGAAAGTACTCTACCACCATGTTAGGTTTCAAATGTCTTTAGTCACAATTAGAAATAGAAGCTAGGGGACTGCTTTAGTACTTGTTGGTCTGTCATATTCGTGTTAAATGTACGCTGGAGGAACAAATGCGATTTGAGTACCTAAGATACTGTTTAAACGACCCAGGAAGTATCTAATCGAAAGCACGATCGATGGACTCAGGCGTTCAAGAATTCCCAGCTGTGTCTTTATTTATTTTGTCCCCTTTATTTAAATCTAAACTAAAAATCAGTGCGCTGAACAATTTCATTGCAGTCATCTTTTGGAGTCAGTTTTTGAAAAATTAAATTACTTTTTTTTTCACGCGAAATCTCTCCAGACTATTTCAACGCATTGATTTGTTTAGACGTATATAACAGCGTCACTGTTTTACGCAATTCCAGTAGAGCGCTACAAATACTACAGACGCTACGAATATATTCATTCGCTACGTATTTTAAGACAATACTTCATTTTGCGGGGAAATGTTCATTCTAATAACGATTAGGTTAACATCTGCGGAATATTGTTAAAGTTGTATAAATCAGTGACGCTGTTATCAAAAACAAACTTTTAAACACTCTCTGAAAACGAGTCAAGATTAAAATTGATACGGTAACAATAATTACAAAAAGTACAGAATCTTTAGACGTAATCGGAGAGTGTTAAATTTAACTTTTTGTTTAGTCATAGTTAGTTACCCCGGGCCCCATAGTGCGATGACTCAATGCAAGCTTTGTCCCATTGGATTAATATATCAAAAAGGTAGCTAAGACAAGGATTATATTCAAGACTTCAACTTAGATAACTTATTTATAAACATAACTTTTGACTTAGGACTTTAAAATCATAACTCTCCTGAGTCATCACAATATTAGAGAAAAATAAACTACCTATCCCTTATCAAGTAGTTTAAAACGAATGAAACAATGGTATTTAAATGACAACATTTAGAGAAGAAAATATATCAAAGGGAACGTCTGTAAATGAAAAAATGTTTTCTTGCAACATAGTCAATATATTCCTCTAATTTCAACATTAATTATATATTTTAAAACTGATCTAAACACCTAAATCCTACCAACAACATCCTCTGAGACAAAGATTGCATTGAACCATCATAGTACTGAGAAAATTTTAAATACAGTGAACATAATTATTAATATTAGTTTAGAGTTATTAGTTAATAGAACTACAGTGTTAAATATTTATTTTACACAACGATATAGAAGATAAAAGCAGGAGTAAGCAGCAGAAAGAAGTACGAATTGCTGCGAAGAATTCTTGCCGACAATCTGTATGTGATTGAAGCCAAGGACCGTTTTCACATAAAAGATATTTTAATATTCACATAAGTATCGGAACCAGTACATTTATATTGTTGTACAAGTAATAAGATAATTAATTCTCTTCCAATGGTAAGAGATAGCAACTGTCCACGAAAATGTCAGCGGTACCTTCGACAAGACAATTCAGAGGTATTACTGCATTAGAGATTATTACATTTAATGGTGAGTCATAGTCCTGTTATTTCCCTTCAAGTCGGAGTACAGAAATACTTACACACTACTACTTGACGGCAGAATATCTGATGCCGCGTTGACATGTTACCTATATATCTTTTTAGTGAAACCAGTTATCCATTGACAACAATCAAGAAGCGAATAGGTACGAGTATATGTGTATAATTACATTACTGCTTACTCCCTAAATTCTGATCAAGCTACAGTTATATATATTCGACAATTTATATAAACTTTATTCCCCTAAAATGCAACGACAAAATGCAAGTGTAGATACAATCATATACGTGAAATGCATGTGCAGTGCCAATTGGTATAAACAGTGAATCTTTTGAATAATTTGGAAAAGATCACCTAGTTATATATAGAAAGAAATTACTTTAGAAGATCTAAATCGGTCCCTAGAACACCTGATTTTTTAAAATTGATATGTGGCTATAATACACAGTAGGTAAGTGAAAGTTTATATAAGAACGTAGATCGTATTGTATACTATACTTTAAAAGTTATCTTATAATCTTCACGATAATTATCTTGAGTGTATAAGTGTTAAACAAGTATACTAAGGATTAGAAATTATGAGGTTAGATGCAGTTTTTTGAACGATTATAAAATGTTTCGCGTACTAATTTAACACGTCATAAATAGTTAAATATTTCTTTAATTGCATTATATTAATGTATTATTAGCACAACGACTTCAGTAGACGCCCTATAAATGTCGTCAAACATCGATCTTATCGCGATAAGATCGATAACGATTTGCCGATTTATAGACTTTTTCTAGACAGTAATGTCTAGTAACTGATAATTTTAATTACTAATCGAGCGAAACAAACTATAAATATTTTAATTTTGTATGTAGGTATTTGTTAGACCAGCAACTTGAAAAGCAACTTTTGTGAGAAATTATTAAGTGAAGATACGTTTTACAAGTTCTAATTAAATCCAGAATAAGTGAATTGATTGTGAATATATAGTACGCTAAGTACCGGCGAACCACTAAAATAAGTAAAATTATACATATTAAAGTACATATAGATAAATACTTGCATCTAACCTCATGTTAAATCACCTAACACGCGAGCAGTGTTAAAAGTCTTTCCATTTAATAAAACGAGACCGATGTTTCCGTAGTGAAGCTTTGCCACGTTTCCGTAATAGGACAACTAAAGACTTTATGTATACAGTTTTGGCAATAAAAATATTCTATTGTACTCTCTGTGGGAATTAATTTAGTTCGTGGCGCGTGGTAGATAGCTATAGTCGCGTCGGCGGGAGTGGTGCATACTAACAGTGGTGTGTGTCGCGCGGCACAGGAGGCGCAGCACAGTGGCGCAGGCCGGAGCAGGCGGCGCCGGGCGGCAGGCACGCGCCGGCGCACTCCTCGCCCGCGCACGCGCCGCCCTCCGCGCCCGACACCTCCGTCCACACGGCGCGCCACCCCGCCGCACCCACCGACTTATCCGCTATTATAAATCTGGAATATTATACCTATACTGTATCAAATTGTTCTCTGATAATGACAGTTATCAATTATAATTTTTTTTTTTTACCAACTTCAAATAAGGAGGAAGTTCTCAATTCGACTGCATTTTTTTATGTTTGTTACCTCAGAACTTTCGACTGGGTGAACCGATTTTGATGATTATTTTTTTATTTGAAAGCTGGTGCTTCCCGTGCGGTCCCGTGTTCCAGTTCTGACAATGGCATCCTTGAGAAAACCATGTTAAACGATTTTTTTGTTAAAATTTTACTTGTATTATGTATTATTTAGAAAAATGTCTTTTCTGAACAATGCAAGTATTTTCTAACGGAGTGTTGAGGAAACTTGCATGTATGAAAGTTGTTAATGTTCACGAAATCTAAAGTTTGTCTTGACCACTTTTCTCGCGTCCCTTCTCACGAAGATGAGGCCCGTATTCAACAATGGAACAGCTTATAAAAACAGGCTGGAATAAGTATGCCCGTTTTAATCCGCGTGAAAACAATATCGACCGTAGCAATTAACATTGTCGGATCTACATTTTTGCTATTTTCATTTCATTGCATTAAAGGTAAATATAATATATATATTGATATAAATATATAAATATTGTAGGACACATTACACACAGCGCCATCTAACCCCAAACTAAGCAGAGCTTGTGTGATGGAAGTCAGATAACTGATAGAATACATAAATACTTTTTTTTTGTAAATACATACTTATAATACATACAGAACACCCAGACACAGAACAAACATTTGTTTATACCAAACAAACATTTGTCCTTGGCGGGAATCGAACCCACGCCCTACAGCTCAGGCAGACATACTCCCAATGAGCCAACAGGGCTGTCTTCAGGCTGTCAGGTCTTAGAATATATCTAAAAATGCCCCCGAAAATTATTAAATTTCTAAAATCAACCTAATGGTAAAAAAATTAAGTCTTTTAATCGAATTTGATAATTTTCGGGGGCATTTTTAGACATATTCTAAGACCTTTAATGTAATGAAATGAAAAAAGCAAAAATTTAGATCCGACAATGTTAATTGCTACGGTCGATATCCTCACCACCGTTTTCACGAGGGTTGTATTGTAATAGCACTCACGATAGTCTTATAGAGTTGGAGGAGGAGAGGTACTGCCAGCGGTCCTGCGGCGCCTTCTCGCCGCACAGCTCCAGCGGCGGGCCAGGGCTCTCGTACCACAGGCGCAGCACCGCCGCCGGGCACCCGCGCTCTGCACCACACACAACATTCAACATAGCTTAACAATTAAAATACATTTGCATTTGAGTCCCAGCACGCCGAAAAAAATGCTGTTGACAACCGTTGAAAATATATGTACCTATTTCTTGGGTTTGATGGCTCCATGTCACCAAATATTAAGATGGGGTGATAGGTGTAGAACACAACACGCTTACTGTCAGTTGAACTTGTTACTTGAAGTCACTCAGATTTTATTATTTTCGGGATATTCCAGAAAACAAGAATTGAAAAAAAAGTTGACGGCCCCCTCCCATATGTGGGACAGTTTACAAAAAGTGATCCGGCTGTCAAGAAATAAGCCAGTTGGGCAGCGTATTTTAATATAGGAAAATTTTTGAGTACATATAACACATTTTTGTTCTTTTGCTCTGGTAACAAACATTTTCACTAACCAGTCAAATGCCCCTCCACAGCAAAATGTTCAAAATTGAGCAGTAGTCGTTTGCCTGGGCGTGCGGTGACAAACCAGTTGCAGACCCTGGAGGCGGCGCCGCGCGCCGGCGGCTCGTACGGTAACGGGAACCGTGGCGACGTCACCACGCCCCACTCCGCGCCGGACATATTGCCACCGCAGTCTCCAAATATTGACTTGGCCGGCTGGAATAACACAAAATTGAAATTGAAAAATTCGTTTAATATGAAGGAAAACAAAAGAATAAACCAATAGCTGCGGTCAGTGCACAAAACGAACAGACGCACCCTGATTTTATTGTTGTTTTATATAAACGCAATTACTCACATCTTTAACTAAAACTTTTATCACCTCTGATAACTTTTCAAGGAATAAAAACAGAGCACGACAGACGCGTTTTTTATTATTTCATATTGATTCGAAGTAAAATGTAACAGTTTAGTCGGAATATCCGGCAGAAACTACAGAAATTAAACCAAATTTTTCGTTTACATGTTTAGCGCAGATTTTTTGCGACTTTACTAATTTTACGCCAGCATGTGTATACACTTAACGCAATTAAAGAGTTTTTGCATATCTCCACAGAATTGTGAACAACTTTTAGAAGAACACCAACTCTGAAATCGGATAAAAAAAGGAACAGCGATCTGTAAAAAATGTTTCATACATTTCTTTCTATGGATCATTTAATTTTTTGTTCGATTTCAGAGTCAGTCCCATATTTCGAAATGAAGAGGTATAAAAACGTTCTTTCGGCTTATTACTAATGATACTTTTAACCCCTTGACTCACCTCAAATATATACCGCGCTTTGAAGCCAGAGGCGACGGCATCGGTGTCTGTATGCAACGCGAGCATGAGGCCTAGAGCGCCGCGTGGGGAATGCAATGGCCCGGGGGTCGCCAGCCCGCACCACCGGCCTAGTGGGACACGCGACCCCTCACGGCCTACCCACCACGCCTCCACCCAGTCTTCGCTACACGTCAGACCTCTGGAAACAATGGAATGAAAGCAAATAGCATTAAATAATATATTTTTCGTAGCCACAGAATGGAACCTCCAGATTCCTTGTTTTCTGATTATTTTCTTAGAATGAATATTTCTAAGTTTGCATGCTATTTGAACACGTCATCGTTTTACCAACAAGTGAGATGGTGGTCAGATGCGGTAAAAGCTCTATAAAATTAGTACAAAAGTTGCGAGATGACCAGAAATTTATGACAAAACTGGCAAATTATTAGACAAAATTATTTTGCTCTAAATAGAAAGTATTGGCAAAATATGGAGAAGGCTTATGCTCTACTATGGACTGAATGAGTTGCCAAAAATGTAAAAAAATATTCAAACATTTATTATTAGTGTAAGTGTAAAGAATCTGTATGGAATCCTTAGAGCAGCAGAAGCTGAAATCGGCATTGTTATGAGATCTTATCCCAATATGAATAGTGCTTCAAAGCAGATAGCTCATAAAAGCGGAAATAAATGACCCAACCAATTAACTGGAGATTTTAAAATGTATTGTTGGTTCAGTATCCGTGAATATCAGGGCTACATTGATCTATTTAACCAATTTGACAATTGGCGGTAATTGCTTACTGTCAGATAAATAACTCTTTATAGTTAGATAACTCTTTAATGTTTTCACCAAGATTACAGAACAGAAATAATACAAACATTTAACACACTATCACTCACACGCATTATCTCTTGACATCACGTGAGATGGCGGTCAAAGGTAAGCCTTATATAAAAACTACTACAATTGGCGGAGTAATCGCTTAGAATGATCTCTTCCAGGCAACTGTTCTGCTAAGGTGCAGTGTTAGACTATGAAGACGAGTCTTCACTCACCCATACAGCCCCGCCGTAGCATTCCATGCGTCCGCTCTCACTTTAAAGTGGTCGAACACCACCGTGACTTGCTCGTTAGGCGTCGCGTCCAGCATGTAGGTGCAGTTAGTGTGCGAGGGGTAATTGGAGGGGTAGCGGGGGGAGTTGAATTCTCCGCGCTTCTTCGACTCGGAGCGGTAAGTGAACGCGCACTCCCCGCCTGGCGCTGCCGTGCCGGGCACTCGGTATTCTGAAATAAAATGTACATGTGAATGAATGAATGAATAACTCTTTATTGTACACACTTAAAATTACATAATACAGAAGAAATAAACTAGTTAATAGGTGTAACAACTGGCGACGTTATCGCTAAAAGCGATCTCTTCCAGGCAACCTTAGGATGGAAAGGATTAGAGGAAGAAAAAGTCAGGTCGATGATGCGATTTCTGTTGTAAAATATTCCACTCCATGGTATAGCTTCCAGTGGGAGCTTATAAAAATTATCTGATATATGAATTTCTCAACTTCGAAGACGGGCACTTAACTCTTTACTATATTATCATCTGTATCTCAAAAGTATATGGTGTTCACTAGAAGACTTTGGTAACGTATCTGCTTCAAGAGATGTAGGGTGTGGGTTCAATTATTCCCGAGAGATGTATGATTGATCCCGAGACCAGTCATACGACACGAATCAAGTTCTGCTCTACCTTCAATCTCTACCTGATAAGTAAATTGGTAACCAATATGTAGTATCAAAATATAACAAAACATTGTGATTTCAAGAAGCGTAGCAATACTTAAAGTGTTCACCTACCTTTTGTTTTTATTATTATTTACCAAACAACTTTGACTATTAGAAATTATTCATAAAAAATTAGCCGTTTCATACATTCTGTCGATGAATGACATGTTTCTATGGAACAGCTGATTTTTTGTTCAATATTTTAGAGTCATCACAATAAAATATTATAGTTCCTAAAACACGTGGCATGAGAATGTTTGCACTCACCAGTCTCAAAAGTATATTTTGCCTTGAACCCTTTCCCCTGAAGTTCCCCCGAACTGAACACCATTACGAGACGCGGGCCGTCGGAGAGCAGCGGCGGGGGGAAGGGATCGCTCCCCCCTACCCCCTCGCCGCATAGCTCAGCGTCGTGCTTATCATATGAGTCGGTTGCCTCTTGTCCACGGAGGTATACCTTTAGATATCCGTCTGGACATGATCCACTGGAAGAACGGTATAAGAAAAATGTATAAAATTATAGCCTGTCTATAGCTAGCGGTAACCAAAAGTAAGCACAGCCCAGGGCATCGCTGCTTCAACGCTAATTAGTTTTAAACGTACGATAATATATTTATTAGCCCTGTCATTAATAGGGCTAATGACATTACTGAGTCACATGAAATGAAAAAAAAAACTAAATTGAAATTCGTTACAGATCGACACCTGTTGGCTCATTGGTAGAATATCTGCCTTAAGAGCTGTAGGACGTGAGTTCGATTACCACTTAGGACAAGAATTTTGTGGCATGAACAAAATGTTTGTTCTGCGTCTGGGTGTTCTGTATGTATTTACAAAAAAAAAGTATATACATATTTATTCTATCAGTTATTTGACTGCCATAGTACAAGTTTTGCTTAGTTTGGGGTCAGATGGCGCTGTGTGTAATGTCCTACGATATTTATTTATTTTATTTTATCATATCAAATGAATTTTTTTTATTTTTTTTATGGCTGACAGGCTTGGTGTTTTGACCACAGCTCACCTGGTGTTAAGTGATGGTGTGGTCGAAGATGGTAAAGCACACCTAGCCTGGAATGGAACTGGCTCTCAAGCGAGGCTTATAATGAAATATTTCCAAATCGAATCTAAATCAGCTCTGTTTTTATCAACTGTCTTACTGTTGAGCGTGGGTCTTTTCTTACTGTGAGAAAAGAAAGGCACCACCATGCTGACCAAGTGCGAGTTGGCACCTTCACAAACCAACGAAAAGTTTTTTTTTTCAAAAAAAATTCTTTACTATGTCTTTCTTCACCGTTTAAAGTCATACGGTTAATAAAGGCAATACGCACATAACTTAGAAAAGACAGAGGTGCGTGCCGTGGGATTCGAACCTAAATCCTCCAGATTGAAAGCCAGGCGGTGTCCTAACTAGACTTCCGAAACTTCACGAAACATTTGATTCAGGTTTATTTAATCTTTTGCTATTTTTTTCTTAAGTTTAATTTTGTTTGGACGTAAATATCAATAGTTCAGTGTAACTACATGTATAATTAACTCCTTCAATATCATTATAATCAACACGATATACGTGGAACTACACTAGATATCTGCGACAGATTCAGATTGACATTGCTTTAAACAATGAAGAGAGAAAATAATTTCTGAATGATTCTGGAATAGAAGAAATTTTTGCATAAAAGAAAGTGAAAAGGGTGTCAAGAAATTTTCCAAGTTGCGATATGAATAATGTTCAGTGGGCAATTTTTTCTTTCTTTCAATGAATAAAGTTTCAAGACACAATGGCGGAGTGATGTTGAAAAATGTAACTTACTCTGGTTTCATATGATCGCCTTTCGGTATAGAAAAGTTCTGAAACTCCAGGCGAACCCTTTCTAAATTTTGTGAATCTTGCATACCATATATAAAATATCTGAAAAATAAAACCATATTATTATAAGATTTATTACCATGGAACAAAACGTTACTTTATTTTTTATTACTCAACAGGCATATGTTCATTTAAGCTCAAGCCGTTCGTAGAAGCTCTACGACCGCTACGTCGTAGAAGATAAACAGCGTTCCTATGCGTAGAACGTCTACACAAATAAACCAATACAAAAATTGCCCGCAAAATGTTACGAATTTTGTACTTACCTACAAACAACTTTCTGTAAATAGAGGAATGGATAATTTGGATGGTACACGAATCCGGTAGATTCTTTTTTGCTCAGAATCTTTTGGTCGCACTCGGAGCCCCTAATGTGCTCGGCGTCGTGTTTACTTATAAAATCTGAAACGAAATGAAACTGCTCAAAAATCAATTTTTATAAAAAGTTTGTCAAGATTGATCAGTGAACTGAAATGACTACATTTCGTCAAGTGTTAAAATTAAAGGATGCTAATTTTTCCACTGTGTTTCTTTTTGACTAAACAAAAGGTTTACTTTGTAAAAATTTTAAAGAGCTTGAAAATGATTATGATTTTACTATCATAAAGGTTAAGGTGCTGATTGGTTTAGTTGAGGACATGTAAGGATTCTATTCAGTGAACTCACTACCGGAACAGCTGTTATTTTCCAAACTGCCCCATTGCTATAATTAGTTTGATGATTTAATTGTTATAATTAGGGGCAATACATGTTCCAATTACACATAACATAAAAAATACAGAGGGATGTCATAGAAATCGAAGGTTTTCCAACTAATCACGGTGATATTACCTAACTTAACAAAACTCTCCGAGAACTCGAAGATGCCCTTGAAGCCGCGGTTCTGCGTGCTGGCGGCGCGCGGCAGCGAGTAGAAGGTGACGAGCAGGCGCTCGTCGCTCGAGTACAGCACCAGGTTGCGCTGCTGGCCGCAGTACGTGCCGATCACGGCCGACGAGTTGTCGGGCCCGTCGTACACGCGCACCCAGTCGAACGGACAACTGGAATCACCAGCAACATTTAACACCGTGACACAGATAATATTATGAGCATTAATACGTATGTCAAGGGATCCTTTAAGTCTACACCTGGGTTGCAAGTCCTAGGTACTGTACGGGTTCCTATCCCTGCAATGTGATGGACTCGCTATCCGCTCGGTTATACCAAGTAGAGGCGGCGTAAGGCGTGGGCGACGTGGGCCACTGCCTACGGCCTCGCGGTCCGAGGGGCCTCGCGATCCGAGGGGCCTCGCGCCTCGAAGGCTTATACTTAAGTTCCCATGCGGTGAACGTGACGAAAAAATTTTACTCGCCATAAAACGATAAATATTATTATTTACGTTACTGTTACGTTTTTCAACGGCAAGTTTTGATAGCTACTCTTCCATTCCCTGTTCGCTGTACGTTACATGCTCATACCAGCTCATAGTCAAGATGATTACAAAATAAAAGCAATGGACAGCAAACAATGAATGGAATGTAGTAACATACATATTCGAAGAAGAGAAGAGGGCCTCACGAAATTTACCCTACCCACATCATATTAAGGTCTTGCCCCGCCACTGATATCAAGTATCGTCAAATAAATCATCCCATTAAAATATTACTACAGTAAATTGGGCTATTTTCAAACTGTTTGTGCTAGATGGAGCCACTCTCGGTGTGTGTTTTAGGCTGTTTTGTATTTACGTTGGCCGCTTCGTAGTAGTGAATCGTCAAATCGATAGATGCCGCTTTTTTCGTTTCTCCATGTTGAGGCTCCGTGACTAAGCCATAGGCGATTTTAAATTTAAAGCTGTAATTTTATTTTTTAATCATTTGTACATTTATGTTTGTCCACTAACTCCTCTGTTGGCAAGCGACGACGTGATTGAAGATGATGCATGCAGGCCTAGAAGATACTTATTGAATCTGATATATCCTTCAAGAAATAAGGAAACCGGCATCTTGTTTCATTCCATTATTTTAAACGATTTTTAACTAAAAAACATAAACTGTTAAGTGCCAGCGGCAATTGGACAATAATAGGTAATCTTATGTACAAATATGTTCATCCGGCATATATTGTTGTTTGAAAGTTGGATAGGAGCCCTAATGCTTGACCCAACTCTTTGTATCGTGGCTGGTCCAACTCTATGTTAGGCAGCCTGCTTTTTATCGTCGTTGACTATTTTGATTTTAGAAATATTTCCTCACAGTGCCATCTAGCTCCAAACTAAGCACTTACTGAGGACCGCCGAAGAAGAGATCGAAGTCTCGAAACTCGAGTCGGATTCGCTGGCCGGGCTGGCCCGTAAATAAGTAGTTGCATGTGATGTCCTTGGGGTAGATGCCGGGGTAGGTCGGGGAGAGCAGTAGGCCTGTTTTGCGCTTGCTCGACTCGATCACGAACGAGCACAGCGTGTTCGGCACTGGAGTCCCCACTTCGAACTCGGCTGGAGACAATAAAAAAAAAGTTTAGTCTTTGACTTAAGGTCCAGAATACTCCGGCACCTTTATTTTCTAGCAGCATACGAATAATTATTGTCTTTGACCTTTTGCGCCGTGGTAAGAATTGTACCCCACCCTCTCTACCCGTGGTTGCCGTAAGGGTCGGCTAAGGGATGTAATCCGGAAGATGGGCAGCAGCGTCTTCCTTGAACAATCACACCTAACTGCGCTCGCCAACCCGCCTGCCAAGCGTGGCGAGTATTGGCAAAACCCCCCCAGGAGGAGGCCTATGTCCAGCAGTGGACGTCCTATGGCTCATGATGTGACCTATTGCGACATGTCACTATTGCATTTGAACACTTTTAAAGATATGGAATCACGTAATATCATTATGTCAAATCACAACAAACGTTCATTTGGTAAAGTATAATTTTGATCTAAATTAGTTTAGATAACTAAAATGGGACTTTATATATAAAATTCAGCAAAATTAAATTTCATTTTTAGTAAGTGGTCATATATCTATTAATACTAATGAATGGTTTAGTTAGAATGTTCAAAAAATATTTATTAAAACTTACTTGGATCCAAATTTTTTATTTTGTGGAACATTTGTTTTTTTTTTTAATTATATTATTCCCAGTAACTTTGTTGATTGCAATTTTTCATAACTAGGTTTACTGGAGTACATTTTAATTTGGAGAACATTTTACATACAAAGTGCCGTCTGGCCCCAAACTAAGCAAAATTTGGACTATTACATTTTAACTTTTTTTTTGTGAATTCAAACATATAAGTTATAATACATACGAAACAACCAGATTGAGGACAAACATGTTCGTCACACATTTTTTTTTATCCTGGGTGGGAATCACACCCATACCCAAAAAGCAGAGCTACTACTAAATGAACAATCAAGACAGTCAAGTATTTTTACATCTTCGAACTTCAAATCATCATCATCATCATCATCCCCAGCCTTCTTTATCCCACTGGTGGGTATAGGCATTTTTCATATTATGCCATCGGACTCGGTTCTATGCCAATCTGGTCCAGGTTCGACCCGCGACAGTGACAATATCGTTGTTCAATGCCGGGGAAATACTAAATGGCCAGAGTTATCGGTTTCTTCTATACGAGCTTTCTTAGGCGAGATAGCAATCAAACGCAAGCCTATTTGTAATAGGAAATAAAAACGGATTCTTCATAAGAATTGAAAGAAACTGAATTCCCTATTCCGTTTACATCCTCGGCCCATTAATTCAAAAGTTAATAATTCAGTAAAAGAAGCTACATCGCGGACCTACGACCTTCCTGAACCAACTGTCAGACATTCAGAATGCATAACGGCCTCGAACGAGCCAACTTTGGGAGGTTACTTCACACAAACAAAATGATTCCGTTGAATCTACTCCGTGACATTCATAAATAACACCAATGGTCTCGAGGAAAACTTGACGCACAAATAAAAGATTGTGAGAGTCGGGAACAGTAAGGGCTATAAAACTTTTGTATTTTCCTTTCTCCGAATATGTCCGTAAGTATGTGAGAATGACACTCCTTTGGTCGCTTCAAAAAGGAAGGATCAATGGATTTTTTCAGAGACTAATCAAACCAAATCGTGAGTAGTCTTGTACACAAAGATCACTTTAAAGCGATTTTCTCATTATTAAAAACCCTTATTACATTGTCTGAAAATGTTATGGAAGAAATTCGGCTAATCAGAAAATTACTAACATGGCTCAAAAGTAGGCATCGTTGGCCAAACGAAAATCAAATTACGTTTTAGACATGGGTTACGGACAAAATGTGGGCTACACATCACACACACACACACCACACACACATACATCATCAGCCATAGGACGTCCACTGCTGGACAAATGCCTCCTCCTGGGGGGGTTATGCCAATACTCGCCACGCTTCGCAGGCGGGTTGGCGAGCGCAGTTAGGTGTGATTGTTCAAGGAAGACGCTGCTGCCCATCTTCCAGATTACATCCCTTAACCGACTCTTACGGCAACCACGGGTAGAGAGGGTGGGGTACTATTCTTACGCCGGCACCACCACGGTGGGTTAATACGGGCGGGTAATGTGAGTTACAATGTGGATAATTAACATAATAGTAAGTTTGGTAATAATTATGTTTTTGAAAATAGTCGGAACCACAGGCCTTGAGCTCGATAGCAGGTCTACTAACATGCGTTGATGAACTGGTAGGATCCTGTGAAGAGCGTCGGCGGCGTATACATCTTGTCCGTGTAGAAGGAGAGCGCGACGGCGCGGTGCAGCGACACGCGGCGTCGCGGCGGGATGGGCCCGCAGTACCGGCCGCCGAACGCTGAGTTCACCAGCTCTCCTGTCTCCAGCGATGCCATCTCCGAGAATATGTCCATGTGCTCGTGCATGCATCTGCACAACAAACATTCATCATAATTCAAAGCTGGAATAATAGATTCTTACTCAAGCGGTCGATATAAGAACGAGATTTTTTAGATTATAAAAATGCACTTTGACTATCACTCAGACAAAAAACATACTATACCACTCTTTGTCGAAATCTCGACTTGACACTAGACAAATGTGTCTAAGATGAAATATCTGGAACGATACTTCATCAAACTATAACATCCCACAACTGGACATAGTCCTTTCCCCTTAAAAGGTGATTGAGTTGTGTTTTACCACAGCTTACTGCAAGTTGGCGGCATGAATGAGTCTTTTTTTTATGGTTGACAGACTTGGTGCTGACCACAACTCACCAGATGTTAAATGATGGTGTGGCCGAAGTGTGTTTACCATACACAAATACACACCTAGCATAGAATGGAACTAGCTCTTAAGTATGGCTGACAGAACACACTGTAAGGTGCTTGCCGACAGATTTTCAACTTGTGGGTTGTAGCTAGCCATTCGAGTACTAGAAAGTACCGTATAACCATGCTATGGTTTCCTTGCTTTGCATCCACCCTACTAATTTACTTTAGCGGTCAGCTAATGCAATAAATACTATTATGAATTCCAACCATATCCAAGTCAAGGTTGAAAAAGTTTGACCTAATTCTTTCTGTACCGGAACTAATAAACAATAATAGACTTGCGGGAAAAAACATGTTTGTCTCGAATAATTTATAGCAATAGTCGAATGGAATAAAATAGATGGATGTACTTACGCTGGTAGCTCCCCCACTGCCGCTCCACTGGAAAACACAAGTATTTATTAGGACGAGCAATAAAACGTCGCGGAGGGGCACAAGCGTTTATTGGAAAGAGCAATAAAGTAACACAGTGGGCCTTTATTGCGGCCGATGACGTATCACTACACTAAAGGAATTATTGCTGTAATTGGAGTTAGTGCTGTCAATATAACTTATTTAGGACTGGACTAGCGCACCAAGGGTTCCGCACCTCATAATAGACATTGTACTTAATTACTAAAATGATGTTGAATGATCTTTGCTGTTATCAATAAAATATTTGTATTTGTTTCGTTGGTCTAGTTCAGGATACTTAACGCGATGCGAACTTCTTTTATATCTCAGAAACAAATATGACTCCTTCACTAAAAGTTACACGTAACGTAAATCCCATATAATTATTACGGCTCTAATTACTCATATACGTTATGTTTATATGAGTTTTTTTAAACTTGAAATGTTTGACCATCACATCTTTTGTCAGTCAAGGATTTAATAGACATTAGATATGTTCAATGTTTTTATTTACAAAAAAAAATAAAAAAATATAACATACAAACAACAATTTAAAAATAATGATCTTAAAATTAAAATTACCTGCACTATTTACAAATTAATAAACACAACCTAATCTAAGAGTCCATCAGAAGAGCGAAACGTGGCTAAAATGCTGGCAGCATTGCCACGCTGGATGGCAATGCTAAGCTTTTAATCAAAGTAGATATCAGCATTCTTGTCACCTAAAGCTCTAAACATTTGCCAACCCCAAACAAGTACATTCTATCTATATAACTACGTTTTTATTTATGTATATAATTATTTTTTTAATTTGAAAATTAATTTTACCTTATTTTAATTATTCTTAATCAAAATTTAAAATGTTTCCAATAATAATCATACCAAGTTTGACGAGTCTATGCTTAATTTTGTTAAAGATTTTTTTTAAAAGAAATCTTCGTTGTATTCTGTGAACACGGATTATGTCAAAGATATTACACTCTGGGACCCGTGGTCTACAAATAAATAAATTTAAATTTAAAAAAACCAATCTTATAGGCTCAATGGGAATAGTGCACAAAACGCTGGCCCCATTGCAGCATTATATGACAATACTCAAACGCTGGGCAAAAAAGGCTTGCGTTTTGGTCACGTGTGGCATCGCCCAGACGAGATTTTTAAATTGTTAATACTATATAGTTAAACATTTAAATAAGACTTGTAATTTTGGTGTTATCAATAAAAATGTATTTGTCTATTGTTCTGGTCGGCCTTATCCGCTTACTTTTCGATAGTGATGTGCCACTCTTATTTATAAAAATACTAGCGGCCCGCTCCGGCTTCGCACCGGTATAAACCTCAAAAATAACAGTATTTCTCCACTATTTAATGGATGTTATTATACATATAAACCTATAAAGCATACATAGGGATATAGGGACAGAGAAAGCGACTTTGTTTTATACTATGTAGTGATAGTGATGATGAGGTTGATGGTTTAATCGCTACAAACGTACTCTGGCGGCTTGCCCCGGAGGTCGAAGGTGCGGAACTGTACGAGCACGCGCTGCCCCGGCGCGGCCAGGAACGTGTAGAGGCACTGCCGGGACTGGTTCCCGGGGTTGATCAGTTCGGGCGCTGTGAACGTGCCGTTGCTCGCGCCGCCGCGGCTCACGAACGTGCGATCGCACTCTGCAACAACCACATTCATTACTGACTAATCAGACTGCGCGTATATCCAAAAAAATATATGTAGGTACTTCGAAGAGAATTTCAAAACTATTAATCTGCGTAATTGTTCTATCGACCGTCTGACTGCCAGTCTAGAAATGCTGGGCTTAAATCTCACATTACTATGCCCTCTCACTAAATTCTGTACTTATTGCCACTAGTTTCAAACGAAACGAACATCGTAAGGAAACCTATGTAGGTCTGTGAGTTCTCGATGTTTTCGAAAATGTGTGAAGGCGGCCAACTCGTATTTGACCAATGTGATAGGACTATGGACTTATCTTTCTTACAATGAGAAGAAGCCCACGCCCAGCAGTGGGAGAGTATAGTAAAACAAGGCGGATCCGGATCTACGGATTTCCGAATCGAAGTAATCTTGTCAAATGATTTTGTCTATTGCGTCATATTTTGAAATTCTAATTTTTTCTTTGTAGAGTAATGTGTACTCATGATAGAATGTACATGGTACACTAATACGTTAAGAATTTCGATTTATTTTATTTTACATGGTAAGTATAATGTGATGCCCCGATGGTAACAGAGAGTAACAAGACAAAATCAGGGTATTGCCACATCAGCGCTAATTGTTTTGATGGCGGAACTAGACTATCGTCCAACAGTCCAACACTTCAACATGAATCCTGTCTATCCCAACAAACGATCGATCAACACAGACTCTTCACACATATCAATGCGGACATTCCAACCTCATTCACTATGGGGGGTCTGTTCGTGAGAGTTGGGCAACTCCTTTCATATGTGTACGATTTACCGCTATCGGAACGATCGTGCGCCAACACGATACAATATCGTCAAGCATGCACGAACTACCTCTCCACACATGGAATGTTGGACAAACAGCTGGACTGTTGGACGATAGTGTAGTGCCGCCGTGAGACATTTGTCCTGTAAACCAAAATTCCAAACGGTGAACACACAACATGGTAAAGACATATAACATGACGTGTCCTGTTCTTCGAAGACTCCTTCAAAAAGGTCATAAGGTGACCGAAACAGAGTTTTCATCTAAATCAACCATTTTATTTACCGGAATTTATATGTTTAGTAATTATCGCTCATGTTGCACTTAAAAAAATCCTATAAAACAATGTCCATACTCGTCCTTAACAACCTGTCTACCTAAAATGAAATCATGTAACAACAAACAACGCACGTATAACCTTGTCTACCTTTTCCGTTCTCGGAATGCCTTTGTTCAGTTTAGTTCCCAGTGAAGTCCCCAAAACCGCAATAAACGCGACGCACGTGGGCGTCACAAGCGCGATGCCTCAGTTATTTTTGGCCCTCGGACGTTATTGTTACCCTTGGTAAGTACTAAACAAGAACTAATCTTAACTGAGCCTAAACTTTTTTAATTGGTTGCGTTTGATCACATCCAGTTTGATATTAAGCAACGACGCGGTCTAGGATCATTATCATCACCTCGGCCGTAGCTCAGCAAATCAGCAAGTTGAAATGGCATTGGGCAGGGCACATAACACGAAGAACTGATGGCCGATGGGGCTACAAAGTTCAGGAGTGGAGACTACGGATCGACAAGCGCAGCGTAGGACCTCCACCCACAAGGAGGACATACGACCTAATAAAGACCGCAGGAACGCGCTGGATGCAAGCCGCTTCCAACCGGTCTTTATGGAAGTCAATGGGGAGGCCTATGTCCAGCAGTGATCTAGGATAGAGCGCGCCTATCTAGCAGGAACCTACCTGTTTAACACACACTGATAGACTGACTGTCTGTCTGCACAGTGGAAACTTTAAAGTGAGACGAATATGCGTGCGCGTTAAAAAAAATCTGCGCTCCTTGAAAATGGTCACCGGATGTGATCGAAATTATAGTTCAAATTTCTGACTTCATCCGAGCAATCACGTCACACCAACATCATAAATGCAAAAGTTTTACAGTGTGTAATTTATGTTTGATGCTTTAATTTTAATTTATAATGCCAATAGCTTATAAGTCCAATCATCATATAGGATTTTTTGTCCCGGGTAATAGGCAAAAGCCGTAGGATAGCACGTAAAACCGCAGAAAGCTACTAGTCACGTATAAGAAAAAAATAACTTGATATGTTCCGGTTATATTAGATACGTAAATCACAATATTATCACGAAAAAGATTTAATATATGAAATGAAAGTTTTTATTTACTAAGCTACGTGAGTCTCAAAGGTTTTAGCTCAAGGGCTCCCAGCGTATTCGAGACTATCATTCTCTGTTCCCAGGTCGGTAGCTTGTAGTTCTTCAGGCTCATCCCATTAATTAACATAAACCTGTTGAGTAATTATGCACGACGTACCCATAATTAACAGTCTAACGTTTATTATTTTACTATGGAAAATGATGTGGTTTTAACACATTTTTGTTTTATTTACGCGGAATTATTTACGTGCCATTATGTCAGATATACTCCAATTACAGTTTCTGCAACAACCGTTGGTCTTCTTTAAATGCGAAGCATGACGAGGCTGCGCGCACGTTGTACTCTGCTTTGGAACCTTGAAGAAGACCACCAGATGAGGCCGAATATCCATCATATTTATTATAATCATTATATGTCATTTCTTCTCTATACGTGAATATATAAGAAAAATATATCCCTCCTTTTTCTCCCTCGTTAATCAGACAACGATTTACAAAGTATGCGTGAACCATATATATGTATATCCTCCGTTAATAGTGTCTTATATACCAGAAGTGGCAAACAAGCAGACGGGTTGCCTGGTGGTAAACAATCATAGCTTATGGATTTGAAGAACCCAATGTTGTAACTCCGCGGATATACTAAGAAAGGGCAATCATTCCACAATTTGTAGGCGTATGGCATATAGGAACTTATGAGTCGCACAGTGTGCGATTTCCATAGATCAATTGTGTGTGAGCTTTCAGGCGATTGAGTCTAGTGCGGTGATGGAACCGCGACGTCAACATACGATCGAATAGTTCTTTAAAATACTCCCCGTTGTATATGCGATAGAATACGCACAGATATCCAACGCCTCTACACAAACTAAGCGGGAATAAGGAATCAGTTATCCCAGAGTTATCGACGAATCTAATAGCTTTACGCTGTAATGCATTGAAGACTACAAATTGATACTCGGGTGCTTTGTGTGAGCTGGCGTGAGGTCTGATCTTTACTGTAGAAGTCTGTGACCAGCCGTGAAGTATTAGAATGCAAAAATAATAAATACGGTATATGGTTTAATTCATTGATTAGTTATTTGTCATCCCAGTAGACTTTTTTTTATATCGCAGCCATTTTTTAAAATCTATTCTATGATTAAATGGACATGTCTGCTTGTTTGTAAGCCTGTATAGTTTGACACTTAAGACTTCTTTACGCTAGAAGACTTTCATAGTGGAACCATTAAAAGCTTTATTGCGGTGCGGCCTTGGTCTTTAATGAAGCTCCATTTAAGAGCTTAGGTGCTAGAAATAAGTTTAGTATGAAGTTGGGTAATACGAACAACTCGATTTACTAGACACTAGAAAAAGCTGTACACTTCAACAAAGTAAAAGAAACATGCATGATGGTATTTGTACTCTAACATCGAAGTATGTGCATACAACTAAGATTTTTGTTATTGTGAAAGGTTAGGTAAAGGGAGAGACAAGGTTTATAAAGTTGCTGAGAATACAAATCGAAACACATATAAGTTGCATTAAAAAATAAACCGCATTTCAATTTAGTGACGCCTAACGCTCGATTAAGGGGCGATACGGAATATGAGAGCGGGTACTAGGTATACAATACCACCAAATGGGTCGATGATTGGAATCTACATTGTGCTTTTGCCGCGCTGATTCGCGTATCGGTAGAGCGACAAATATAATATTTTTCATTTCATTTTCCAGTCCACACTTTTGATGACGATTTTTGCGTTTGCAGAATATAAAATTTTATATTCATTTGCGAATCGGAATGAATTTTTGTGTGGACATTTCGGATCACGCGATAAATTCTATAATCGTTTAAACACGAACCCGACGGATGTACGGTTTTGAATATTGGGGAAAGGTACACTCGTGCAATATTTACTACAGACGGATAGGTACTACATTGAACGCTAAAATAAGATCTCTATTTACACAAGAAGAAAATAGCTTACAAGGTATCATGCCACTAGTTTAGAAGGAATGAATAAAGATAATTGCGGGCCCAGTTACAAATGCAAATGAATCCATGATGGTTGATGAGATTTTCGGCATTAGAAACTTTGTCCGCTGTCAGAAATGTGAAACAGCCCGACAGCAAAGTTAGATTAATCTCCCGCCGCCAATTGCGTGTTTGGGTTTCAACTTTACGAAACAAAACTGACGGAGTCTCAATCAAATCGAATAAAATCAAATGAATGGACAAACAACGCAAAGTTCTGCGCATTTATTCCGGATGATGGTTGTGTCGAGAATTCATTTTTTGTTTTATTTTTGAGATCTTGTTGTAGCGTTGGAGTTACTCGTAGGTACTTGTGAGACGTACTTGGAAGTTTAGTAGGCGAGGGCTCAGCGAGCGTGTCCCGGCTCAAGAGTTCCGTGGTCTCTCCCCCGAGCACTGCACAGAAACAACATTCAGTTAAATCTTGCGTTTTCTGTATTAACGAACATTTAGTTTACCCAGGACGTGACATGCGATCGATATCGAACAGCTCCGTGTGGGATATCGACAGTTCGTCTGATATCCTTAGTGAACATCAGTGACAGTCCTTAAATGTTCTTAAGACTGACATTCATGATTGGCATTGACATAAATGGGTAAAACCGTTTAGAAGTTTTTCCCGCAGTTTCGTTTATATTTTTATTGCCCGAAAACTTGACGTAGACATTATCATAATATTAACTTTTAAAAAAATGTATTCACTCTTCTTGTCCTTCCTTTACGAATATGAAAAGTATTACGATATTATGAAAAGTATAAAGTCAGTTCATATTTGAAATACGTAACGTAAATAGTATTTTTTTATTTTTATAAATAGTTATGATAGATAGAATATGGATAGCAGCAACATTGAGACACCCATATTGTTTTATACAATACAATAAGCTGAAATGAGTATAACGTGAGTATCTGTCATGTGACTGGGACGGAACTGATTCTTATTACTACATATTATAAAACAAAGTCGTCCGCTGCGTCTGTCTGTCTGTCTGTTCGCAATAAACTTAAAAACTACTGAACGGATTATTATGCTAGTTTGCTCTCCCTCGTGCTCTTAACTGCATGAGCAAAAGTTTTGCTTAAAGCAATACTTTTTTTATCATAAAAAATTTTATGCTACTCTTTGCCTTTATTAACTAAATCATACATAATGTAAAATCAATGCTTGTTTGATTAACTATTTATTGTCCACACCAAAAATTATACAATACAGAAGAAAACAGAAAATAAACTTAACTAAGAGGTGTAACAACTGGCGACCTTATCGCTAAAAGCTACGGTTGCAATGGTTGGTGCAAACCGTAGAAAAATATCAAGCATACTATCGCATTTATATTATTAGTAAAATTTTCTTATGCAATAAAGTATTACCAACTGAAACATTTATTTTACCGATTATATAGGTATGATGACGTTGTCTTTTGTGAGTCCTTTCAACATAAGATTTGTTAAGAATTTAAGTCTAGGATACATGAATAAACAGCAATAAATAAATATCGTAGACATTACACATAGCGCCATCTAACCTCCAAACTAAGCAAAACCACAAAATTGTTGTCCTGGTGGCAATCGAACCCACGGCTTACAGGTCTTAAAGCAGATATATTACCACCAATGAGCCAATAGGGCTGTCAATATCGTAAGACATTTCACACAGCGCGATCTAGCCTCAAACGTAGCAAATACCCAGAACCAGCTGATAACTAATAGAATATGTAAATTTTGTAGCGATGACAGCTTAGTGGTTAGCGTGGACGGTTCGCATGAAATTCGTGATTTTCGTGAATTTCGTTCGTGAAGGAAAATTTCCTGAGGAAACCATAGCATGGTGGTAGTTTCTAGTACTCGGCTGGCTAGCTACTACCCGCAAGTTGAAAATCTGCCGCCAAGCATCTAACGGTGTATTCCGGCTGCCTCACTTTAGAGCCAGTACCATTCCAGGCTAGGTGTGCTTTACCATCTGCGACCACATAGTTACTTAACATCAGTTGAGCTGTGGTCAAACACCTAGCCTGTCAACAAAAAAAAAATTTTTTTTGTAAATTATATCACAAAACAATCATTAAATGAAAAAAAGTAGTAATTAATATTTATTATGTAGGTACTTAATTAGGTCCTACAATTTATCATTTTAATTGAGGCGTGATAAAGTCAGGTATAAACGTATGAAACCTTACTATGAATAAACCAGGCATACTTATTATTTGCATTTCTTTAGAAAATAATTTCATGCAAACTCAAAAAGGCAGTCTTTTATGTGAAAATTGCAAACTTGAGCATCGGGGTTGCGACTCTGCGTTATTTATAATGAGTGTAGGTAGGTAAGGGTTGTATACCGTGAGGAAATGTTATTTTTTTGGAATAAAAAGTCTATTTTTTTAATGTTATAGTAATGAGACGAACAAGACGCTCTCCCGATGGTAAGTGATAACGCCTGTCCATAACGATTGCCGCGGTACCCTAAATTTTGAGTAACAAAGTTCAGGGCATCGCTGCTTTGGCGCTCGTTACTTTTAAGACGTTCAATGGTTAGTCTCAACAGCCCTGTAATCGATTTTTTTAGTTGTATTTATTCCGCTGCATGAAAAAGGTTTTCTTAACTTTGTGGCACATATTAAAAATAAAAATATATTATAAATTTACAATTTTAAAAACTGACTCCATGCCTCGCTTCCTAAGCTCAAACACGGCTACATATTATGGTTTAAAAATCAAACTACTCAACCGAATCTTCATCTTATTTCTAAGGGATCAATCTGAAAATATATTCACAAAAATAAAAGTTTCGGAGTAAACAAAAATATCATCCAAGTCCAAATTTTTTAGATTTTTGTTGCTTTTTAAAAACCACTCGACCGATTTCGATAAAATTTAAATGGGACCACCTGGTAAGTATAACATTTGAAACAAAAAAAATAATTCTAAATTGGTTCAGGCGTCTTCGAGTAATCGGTGAAAATACGAGTACATTTAAAAAAAGATTCGAATTGAGAACCTCCTCCTTTTTTGAAGTCGGTTAATACATGTGAAATTCACCTGAAAATGGTCTATGGTAAGAGGCGCAAGAAAATGGCCTAGCATAAATTGGGTCACTTAACTTTTCAGCACTCTAACGACTACAGTTAATTAATTATGCCGAAGGGAAACTTTCTTTAGGCTCCCACAATGGTTGGGTCGTTCATCATAATTTGGATGAACCACCCTTTGACTGGACATGGCCTACTCGCCCATTCATCTCTTTGTTTTAAAATGGAGCTAGATTAAACCGACTTGTTTAGAATTCATCGTTGAACTTTGAACTATAAAAAAAAGAAACATTCTGAAACATGCACGGTTATTGGTTATTCATTGGTTCGTTGGTTATTGTGCAATGAAGTATTGTTCCTTCTGTTAACTGTTAAAAAGACTGTTTAATAAAAGGCATGAATACTTTTAGCATGTTTCCATCAATTCGCTTGATGGTAAGCGATGATTTAGTCGAAGTTGAACAACGGATACTTAGGGGAAATCTGTTTACTATGACCTTGGAAAGATCCAGATTATATCCCTTAGAAAATAAAGGCGGCAGCTTGTTGCATTCCTTTGCCGTACCCAAACAAATTCCACTATGACTGTGATAGTGGACCGGTCTTTCTACTTGTTCTGAAGTAAAAAGGGAAAGATCAGTAGCACATTCTCCGAAATTGATCATGTAGAAAATTTACAGATTCGCTACCTTCCGACTGTATAAAATATGCTTAATTTTTTCTAACAACTTTTCATCACTAATAAGTCTAACAGCACGCCGCTCTACCGAATCAAGAGATAATCAAAATTGAAAGAAAAATATTATAAGACTAGATATAGATCTTTAAAATAAATTTAATGGCGAAGGCGTACAAGTCATATAACGTGGTAAATATGACTTTTCGTGTTGCTTCCATAACTCCGTCGATGCTTGTAGTAAAGTCAGCACTACTTTACTATGGAGCGACCGGACTCGATTAAAATTTACTTTATGTGACTTCGACTGTTAACTTAGGTTTTCATAAAATATTTGAAAAAAATTAAGTACTAGACATTTCAAATGCACAACATTCGACGCCTAAAACAATAAAAAGACATTTATGATAGGTACCATAGGTTTCACAAGTGCATTATATAAATCCGCCAACACGCAACGTGCCAGTGTGGCGAAAGTCAAGCATTTACTAATGTATCAGGCGTATTTGGACACACATTAAGTATGTTCAGATTCCTATTAGTCTAAAGCTGTTACGGTGTACCATACAAAATAAACAAACACCTTTTATTTGCAAAACCATCTTTTTTTTCTCGGAAAATTAAGTATACCCATGCCTCCAAAAGTTAAAACAAAAATAGCCCCACGGCTTTGAACAGGTGTGGATTGAAGATGTACGAATTTACAATATTTCTCCAACAAACTCTCGAAACTCTCCGAGCAGATTAACACCACCGTAAAATATTTTATATCCCTAAAATATAATGACTTGCAAAACTCCCAAGAAATATGATGTTATATGACGGATTAGGGGACAGACTGAGATTGATAGCTTTTTTCCAAAGAAACGGCAGGAATTTTTTGAGCCTTTTCCCTCTATAATCCACCCCGTCACTGTAGCTCCAATATGAAGCATATATTACGTACATAGCATTGGGATAAGTCTGTGTTTACGAGGTTCACTATTTATAAAACTGTCTCACACGCACAAAGTATCAAATAAAGTTCTTAGCAATATTGCCAACATAACATTTTAAGTTGTATTTCCCCACAGATTTAATTCACCAAATAAAATTTACAGCATGATTAGTAAAACAATCATCAAATTTTTTTATATTTCAGAATAAGTCCATAGTCAATACTTAAAACTAAAAATTAAAGTCTCCAAATACAAAACAAATATTACGAAACTACAACAATATTACAATGACCCCCTTTTGGCATAATACACCCCAAGCTTATAACCTTGTACAATCAAGGCAATCTAACTGTTTTTTGTGTTATGTTAATTTTGATGTGTGAGGAACTTGTCCAGATAAATTACCTATACCTATTTACAACTAATTTCTAAAGAGTTTTGTTAAGCGATATACCTAGCTTGACATAAATACCCATTCCTACTCCCTGCCTATTTTACTATCGGATAGCCAGGAGCTCTAAAAAGCTTCATGATTGAAATTCCAAAAACTCAAACTTAACAGTTCTATTCCACCTACTTCGTACGAACCGCTAAACAATGTAACTTGCTGTTCGAGTGGGTGTTTTCTGATGGATACAATCTAGCCCTCAATAAGCCAATCGGTGTTTTTCATCTGAGACTGCATTTTCATTAACATCAGATGAGATGGCGCAAGCATATTTAAAATTGAAAAAAATACAGTATATTTTACTGTTCATGATTAATTTTTCACTCTTTTTTATTATAAACCTCTTTCATCAGAAAACAATGAGCTGCTGTCCTGAAAATTACTTCGAGTAATAGCAGCGAGAAATAATTAAAAGTCGTCTCAGATTAGAGTGCAGTTACTATAAAGACACGCCTATCGTGGCTCCGATACAGCGTCATACTCTGGGGAAGCAGTGTCATAAAAGTGCCTGACATTGCCGTACCTAAGTTTCATAAATAGCCCAGTCGGGTTAGCCAAAAAAAGGGCCTGAAATTGCAAAATCAAAATCAAAATCAAAAAGTCATTTATTCAGTTTAGGCCCTGGTAAGGCACTTATGAACGTTAAGTTACATGTTTGAATCTACCTCCGGCTCGTAATTACACTTCAACTGAGAAGACTCCGGCAAGAAACTCAGCGAGGCATTTTTCAAAAAAATATCAAACAGCAAAAACGTTGCTGCCGGGAATTATTGCAATTTAAAATGCTACCGACTGGGCTTAAGCCTTACTTTATCAAATTAAATTTTTTATCTTTGGCTTCTATTTATGTACTAGTATTATATAAGTTTGAAAAAAGTATCCCGGTTTCTTTAATAAAGTTTCAGACCGACAGCCAAACATGTATAAGCTCATTGATCCCAAGTCCAACCTAGCCATGTATAGTTTTGGCCCTAACTCAATAACTGAAAAACGCGCGCTTAAAGATACAAAATAAAGATTATTTTATTTATCGGTTAAAATCTATCCTGAAAGCCAAATATTACTACACTCATGACGATTTTTTTTAATGTTGATAATGTTTTAACGATAAATTAATTCATATTCTAATTTTAAATTTTAATGATTTTGAAATGAGTCGTTCTGTAGGTACTAAGTAATTTTGTTTCGCTGTACCTCAATGAAGTCATGTGTATTAGGTCTAGAAATGGTATATATGCACCTGGACTTGTGCTGCAATAAAGTATTGAGTAATGAGTAAAGAAATACAAGTATACTTAGACAGATTGTATGTTTTTTTTTCTAGAATTAGAAAAAAAAGTCATGCGAGTAGAAGTAATTAGAGGTTATCAGACGTGAAAATTACACCGGAAACTTTGAGCATAGATTACATTTGTGTATCGTTATAATGAGCATAAATGAGGGAAAGAGCACATCTGGGACGCCGATTAACGATCCTAAATCCAAACCATCGTGAGCGGTGAGATGAATATTTCTAAAATTTTGATACTGGCCAAAACAACAATGTACAATACCTTAATTCTTGACGAGGATAGAAGAAAGGATCCTTCACAGGTTCACAAACTTTTTTGTTCAAAGAAAAATATTAAATTACAGGAAAGCTTGCAGGAAACTTGGAGACGGTAATGAAACCTACGCGATGATGTGAAGCTCTACTTACGAAATATCATATTTATCATGTATATATTATATAAACTACGTTGTATTATACTGCTAAAGGTCTTGTATCTGTATACAAGAGCTTAAAACAAAACTGGTTAAGCAACCGAAATTCAGAGCTCAGGAAAACAAATCACTAGTTGACAGGCTAGGTTTGACCACATTGCACCTGATTGAGAGACGGCATAGTTGAAAATAGTAAGCCCACCTAGCCTGATATGGAACTGGCTCTTAAGTGAGGTTGCAGGTCACAAACAAATTTTATGTTATTTTATTTCAATTTCAATTTATTCGTAAACATATCAATTTTTGCATAATTACAATATACAATACTTTATGATAATGATATCGATATTAAAACTACAAATATAACTCGAATAGTGATGGAATCCAGGTCAGAGAGACACTGGTGCAATATTCCTATCTGCATCCCTAATCATGCCAATGCCTATTAAAATCGACACAATTCGGGCCGAGCCGAGACAACATGGCCGCCGGAAGCGCCGCCATCTTGATTGGCACCGGATATTGGAGATCGCGACGCACCGTGTTGTATTGCTAATAATTGTCGCACGTTCGTTGCTGCACGGTCGCTGAGACCGCAACGCTATCATCAGGGTATAAACTCAAGCATTATTTAAATGAAATATCCTTGGTTTTTTGTTGTAACTATCGAATGTTACGATGAAAGCAATGATTTGACCTATAACAACTAATAGGTTTCCCGGCTTGTAATAAGCATTTGCCACTCAGTCCACACTGTTTTTGAGAGTTTTTCCTTAAATAACTTTTTTACACACAGCGTCATCTAGTCCTAAACTAACCAAAAGCTTTGCTTATTGTTATTGTACTGTACAGATAACTATAAGAATGTTTAATTTAATATTAAATATATATAAACATATTAAATTGATTTCAAAGAAAGATTTACAGGAGATATTACCACAAGTTTATATAATATACAAAAAAAAAAAAAAAAAAAAAAAATGTCATTTGAGTCAATGAATGATGTACGCTTTAAAAATATATAAGCAAGTTTAAATTACCATCATAGTCTCAGGTGCCACGACGAAAACTTTCGCCATAAATAAGACGAACATCGCACGGTACAGCTATAAGGGCTTTGTCAAATAAAACGCGTGCCTAGCGCGCATTAAGGCCTTATAGCGTCGCGCACTCTCGCTGAGCTGCTTTGTCTTGTACTGTTGAAGTTGATACCAGAGGGGCAAGCTATTAGGTTACGAGGATTACATACTACGTAAGCTGAGCCGCCCATTGTTGCACTTCATTTGAATGTTATATGTAGTGTAGGGCGTCCTGAGACTAGATGGAGAGACGATATACTTAAGACAGCTAGTAGTGGCTGGAAGCGAACAGCTGGAGATCGGCTTGAGTGGCGTGTCTGGAGACCTATGTCCAGCAGTGAACTATACAAGGTTGTTGATGATGATGATGTTTTTCTTATTTCTGTTCTGTAATATTGGTCTAAACAACAAAGAGTTATCTATCTATCTATGTAGCAGCAGATGTGATTTAATTATATTCTTAATCTTTTTCGGTAAATAGACGCATCAGTAAATCGCTACGAGAACGTTTTTTGCAATTTGCTCTGAAATGAAATTGTTATGCAAATATGAAATAGTGGGCGTCGTATATTAAACCTAGTAAACTATAAAAGACTATAATAGTTCAGGAAAGAAGGAAAAAGGGAATAATACGGTACTTGGGAGTAGATCTCCTTAGCAGAAGGCCTTCTAGGTAGGTACCACCGCAGTACCAGATATTTCGCCGCTAAGCGTAGTGTGTGAACGTTACTGTGTACCGGTTTGAAAGGTATTGTAGCTAGCGAAATTACAGGGCTGTTGAGACTAACCATCGAAAGTCACAAAGTAATGAGCGCTAAAGCAGCGATGCCCTGGACTTTGTTTTGCCACTCAATGTTCTAAGTATCGCTATAATGATTATGAACAGACGTTATCTTTATCATCAGGAGAGCGTCTCGTTCGTCT
This sequence comes from Biston stratarius, assembly GCA_950106695.1. Lineage (NCBI taxonomy): Eukaryota > Metazoa > Arthropoda > Insecta > Lepidoptera > Geometridae > Biston > Biston stratarius. The sequence continues at coordinate 12,629,970 of OX467116.1, forward strand.
TGTTACAAACATTTAAAAAAAAAACTAATTTTCATTCATAAATCAAAATAAAAAAGTCATTTATGCAGTTTAGGCCCTGGTAAGGCACTTATGAACGTTAAGTTACATTTTTTAATCTACCACCGGCTCGTAATTACACTTCGACTGAGAAGACTCCGGCAAGAAACTCAGCAAGGCATTTTTTTTTTTGTGGATCTTTCTTTTCTTATTAGGTAGTTGTCACTTACCCAGGGAGATGCAAGTGCAGAGAGAAGCTACCATATATTCCTGTCTTCCACGTAATAAGCATTGTGATTATTTACAAAAAAATATCAATGTGATATTAAGTAATTTCACATGATTCACATCCACACACATTACTCTTCACATCCATTTCAGGTCACCACTTCTTCCATACGATAATTTTAGTTTGATAAAAGTAATGACGCTATTAATAGCTGTTATAAAGCTAAACTGTGACTACTGCAGAGGCCAGGCATTGATCTAAACAAACTTCCAGATATCAATGTATTGTCGCTAATTATTTTAAGACACTAGTGTAAGGTAAACAGTTAGTTCTATCGGATAGCAAGAATCTCATTAAATCGAAATCGTGTCATGGTTGACGTTCCAAAAACTCGAACTCGATTTTTTTTATTGACAAGCTAGGTGTTTGACCTCAGCTCACCTGTGTGTAACGGTGTGGTCGAAGATAGTAAAGCACTCCTAGCCTGGAATTGAACTGGCTCTCAAATGAGGCTGACGGACACACCGTTAGGTGTTTGGCGGCAGATTTTCAACTGAAAATACCCTACCACCATGCTATGGTTTCCTCACGATGTTTTCCTTTACTGGCAGCTCAAAGTTTCTAGGCAAGCGTGCTCACGCTTGCCTAGAACCATCTTAGAACGCATCATCACTTAACATCAGGTGAGGTAGCGGTCAGCCTTATACTATACAAAAATTTAAAAAATTGTAAAATAGAGAATTTATTGGATTAGCGAGGTAAATTAAGAAGAATTTGTGCGTAGGTAAATAAGTTTTTTTTTAAATAATTGTGATGTACCCGTAGTATATGTTTGGAATGGTAACATTGAGTCAGTGCATTAAAGACATAACAGCGACTTATTTGAAAGTTATGCCAATAGACATGGCCAAAAGGATTTGGTACTTAGGCCAGTTAACAATAAAAAAAGAACATTAGAGATGTTAAAGGAGGCAGTCTTAACTGAGGTACCGAACAATACATACGTTACGTGGAATAAAGTCATGGTTATTTTTTTATGGGTGATAGGATAGGTGTTTAACCACAGTTTACTTGGTGTTAAGTGACGGAATAGTTGAAGATCATGAACACATCTAGCCTGAGATGGAATTAGCTTTTAAATGAGACTGCCGGTACCATTAGGTGCATGGCGGCAGATTTCTAACTTGAGGGTGGTAGTTAGCCAGAACTAGAAAGTACTCTACCACCATGCTATAGTTTCCTCACAATGTTCTCCTTCGCCGGCAGCTTAAATTCATTGTTGGGTTAGCTGCCAATTACTGGTAATCTTGATAATGACGTTATTATTTCTATGACGTGATCTTCAGTTTCTTCGCCAGTTGCATTCCAGGCTAGGGGCGGTTACTGTCTTCGATCACACCGTCATTCAACATCAGCTGAGCTATAGTCAAAACAACTACCCCGTAACCATAAAAATGTCAGTGAAAAAGTGAGTCACATCAGCCCTGTCGTTTCTTTTAGATTATACAGTATCCGACAAACCGAAGTACAGTAAGTTATTTATTTGTAATTATTACCTTAACAGTAAGTACCAATTCGATGATGTCGTTTTGGCTATCCATTTTTTACATCATGTGAGCCACCTCTGTGAATTTTGTTGTCATATTACATCCGAAGATGTCTATGTAAAACTGGCTTCCGACGGTGTATGACACTGCGGACGGATGCGGACCAGCCCGCACCGACGCACCATGGGAAGAGTATCGTCCGTAGTAGCGCAGACACGTCCGGTGCGGTGCGTCCGATCCGCGGCGAGTCGGTAACTACAAAAGTACGGTGTGAGCTCGTGCGAGGTGGTGCGACGCCGTCCGCATAAACACATACAAGTATGTCATAATACCACAAGAGCCGCAGCTGCAGCGATACGTTCTCTTTCACTATGCATTTTGGAACGACAAATTGGCTTTGACGACATACACAGGCTGTCACACATCGTTGGAAGAGCCTTGTGTGCGGTGCGTGGCTGTCCGTGGTCGTCGCCGTGCGTGATAATCTGCAGTATCACACACCGTCTGAAGCCAGCTTAAGTAGGCGATCTACTCCAAAGTTTTTAAAGAGACCTACCGACTGCGACAGCCAAATTATTTACAAAAGCAATCAAGGAAGCTGTTCACTATTTAATCTTTTGATTCCTCAATTATTTTCACGGGAACGTGAATAGAAGGGAAATCTGATAAGGGACGGCTCAAACACTGCAAAGAATCTCTTTAATACTTTAATCTTTATCAGAAACCACTGAAGAGAAATAATTTAGAAGCCGAAGCAAAGATCTATGAACAAAGGATCGCTTAACGTATTTAAGGTAAAGTTTAATTTGCAAGGTTCTTTGTTTTATGGGGAATTTTTGAGGAACATTCTGGTTACTTCGCTTAAATACTTGAAACTTTCATTTGAGTGAAAATTACCACTTTTGCTTGAAAATAAGGACAATTCGTCTAGGGCATCTATTTTTTTGCATTCTTTGGCAATTACAGTTCAAGTACTTATAGCAGGTTCATTAACGCAGATTTTGTTGTAATAAACAGGTTGTATGTACAAATTATTATAGATACCAAAATCCAAAAGAGCAGAGGGGCAATCTGTTTATATTGGCACCAAAACCGAAAACCGAAATGGTAGTCTGTCTTTCTAAAGTTGTAGCTAAACCATTGATATCCAAGTGATAATGCAGACCGTGAGCTGTTGATACAAACTATTTATTAGATCAAGTCTTATTTTCTTGAAACTACGGTAAGTGGTGATACTGTAGTCGGTAAAAATCGCAAGAAATTTTAGAATGGCGCCACGAGCGAAACGGTGCACCAAGATAAATCTTTGCAAAATGGAATAAGTGCCTAAAAGTGACGAAATCAGTTGTAAAATTTATTTCACACTAAATTTAACTGAATACGTTCAAATATAAATCACAATAAGTCACTAAGAATGTCACTAAACCGAATACCGTCAACCTATCGAAGTCCACTGATGGATATAGCCTCTCAACTCTATCTTCGGCTTTTTGCTTTCAGCCACGGCCATCTGTCTTACATATATGTATATCGTCAGTCCATCAAGTCTCAAGCATTATATAAATAAATAAATATCGTAGGACACATTACACACAGCGCAATCTAACCCCAACTAAGCAGAGCTTCTGTGATGGAAGTCAGATAACTGAAAGAATACATAAATACTTTTTTTTGTCAATACATAGGTACTTATAATACATACAGAACACCCAAACACAGAAGAAACATTTGTTTTTATGATAAAAGTGATTTTTTTTTATCGCTGATAAGCTAGGTGTTTGACCACAGCTCACCTGATGTTAAGTGACGATGTGTTCGATGATGGTAAAGCATACCTAGCCTGGAATGGAACTGGCTCTCAAGTGAAGCTGCCGGAACACACCGTTAGATGCTTGGCAGCAGATTTTCAACTTGAGGATGAGGGTGGTAGCTAGCCAGCCAAGTACTAGAAAGTACCCTACCACCTCGCTATGGTTTCCTCACGATGTTTTCCTTTACCGACAGCTCAAACTCATTGTTGGGTTTGAACCCGCGCCCTTCGGCATGCGAATCGTACCGACCGCACTAATCATTGAGCTATCATCGCTACAATCCTCTCGAACCCACGCCCTACAGCTCTTAAGGCAGATATACTACCAATGAGCCAATTCGCAGTCACCACTTTAGAACGTGCTTACCCCAAATGTTATCGATTCTGCAGCAAATATGACCATCTCACTGCCTCTTCAGCCTGCTCATACGTTAAACTATGTCTGTGACGAATTACTTCGTACCGAATTCGATCCCTTAGAGCCTTAGACAATTAATGCCAAACATCTTGCGTTTAATGGAATGTGATATTTCGTAACACTTAGATGACGTTATAAAATAACTTCATCTAAGTGTTACCATCTTATCCATAAAAAGCCTATATTTTCAACAAAATGTTTCCGACGAGCCATTTATTCAAGCCGAGAATCCCCAAAAATGTAGCGACTTTATCTCGTCCGAACACCTGAGAGCATAACAGGGAAGCCTACCTCGCGAGAATGAATTATGTATTAATTATCTGGCAACCCGCTCTGTGGAGCGCTCATCTGTAATTTTTTATTCGTTTCCTTTTAGTTACGAATGTGGTTGTGTTGAGGAAATCGTCGGCTATAATTTGCGTTGTCTATAGCTGAGGTCGTTTCAAATAAATGTAGAGCAAGTATGGTTTGAAGTAGGGTTGATATTACGGTTCGGTTAATATACAGAAATAGGTTTTGAGAAAGACATATTTATTATTTTATAAAATTATTATAATTTGATAGGAATTATTATGTCTGGGTATACTGTATCTATTTAAAAAAAAACTTTTTAAGCATTCTATCAATATCTGACTACCATAGTACAAGCTTTGTTTTATATTACAAATTATAAACATTATATTATAATATTTATGTTTATAATATTATAATCTTTCGGTTGAATTCGAACTCTAACCTTAGGGTTATAGAATTACAAATACAAATACAAATATTTTATTGATAACACCAATGTTACAAGTCAATTCCGTAATTCCGTATACAGTCTAGTAGTTCCCAGTGTGACTATGAAAGAGACGGTAATTTAAATATTACCGACTATTTTATAATCAGTCCTAGCTACTATAATTTACGGTAAAGTAAAATGTAAGAAATATTAATAAAGAAAAAATATGGACAATGTATTAAAAACATGAAATGTGTTATAATTTAGACAATTTTTTCGTAAATATATCCAATATCCAATAAAATTTAACTACATTTTTTATGTGTGTAATGGATATGACAATTTTTCTAAATGTTGGCAGCGACGACGGTAATGTAGGAAGGAGGTTACACGAATTTTTATTTTAATGCTATATATGTATATTAAATTATATTATAGCGTATTAAAATTTTTCTTATAATGGTGACGTCAATTTGCTATATATAAATCAATACCTTTTAAATTTTTTATTGGTTTGTTACACAGTATTAACATTTTTCTGGACATTTTATGCAATTTCATGTGTTATGAAATGTTTTCCGTATACTACGAGCAACATTGCCACTGATAAATAATTTAGGACATGCAAGTTTTACAAAGCCAATAAATTTTTGCTCCAGCGCTTGGACTAGTACCTAGATATTTTCTAAAAAGCGGGTTACCTTTATTTATTGGGTATTCATGGTTCTATGTGCATCTAAAGGCTGTTACTTTTTAATTAAAATGTAGTTTAAAGAAATATTATTCTTACGACCTACAAGGCTTTATCTTGTTTATAAATTTGTCGCTTTGTAACAATACCAGCCTCGTGATATTTTTATATTTTTTGCAGTTGCAACAAATTTAGCTCCAATTTGTAATAAACAAAAAAGTTTCAAAGTTACCGTTATTATATCAGCTGTAAAAAGTTTGAAGCTGTGTACCTAAATTAATTTTGTTTGTTTCAAATATAACCACAATGCTTATAGCGAGAGCACGAGTGAATCCAATTACGAATTGAATATTCATACGTATGCGTAAGTATGCATGCGTAAATAATACGTGAATTGAGCGTGGGCATGGAAAAAATAAGCTTATGGTATAGACTTGCACATTTAAGGGTCCACCCAACCTTAAATTGTTAGAGAGACTCCAATACATGAGTAATCGATAGAGTTTCAAACATTGATAATAATGAAAGAATATTAGAGCATTGAAAAAGTAACTCTTTAAAATAGAATATATAAGACAATGGCCGCCAATGAAAAAGTAAAATAGTAAAAGTGTTGAGTGCAGTCTATAATTCAATAAAGATCCTTTTAGTTTTTCAGCGAATGCACCTATCTTGCCGTTGAATTGAGTTAGGCTACTAAACTTATTTTATTGACGAGATAACAATTCTTATTCTCTCTGAATAGGTTCTGAGACATCGTCAAGTGACAAGAATGCTGAGATGACGCTTATCACTACATATTATAAAACGAAGTCGTTCGCCGCGTCTGTCTGTCAGTTCGCGATAAACTTAAAAACTACTGAACGGATTATCATGCGAGTTTCACCAATAGGTAGTGATTCATAAGGAAGGTTTAGGTTTATAACTTATCAAGGTGCTGTGTACATTGGTTGAAATAAGAACAGATTAACCCTACGACAGACAAAACATGTAAGCATAATATGCTCTACTACCCGTGCGAAGCCGGGGCGTGTCGCTTATAACGATTAAGTCAGTTTCTCTACAACCGTTCACTGAAAATGTTTAGCAAAGAACGTTGCGACTACTTACGCATTCTTGTTTATTTTGTATAATGTTGGGTCTTGACTTGACCAATATCATACTATATCACATTATGAGTGATCGCTTAGACATCTTTGAAATGTACAGTAGGATACGGAACTTATGTATGTGGCAGCTATTTTTTTTATGTAAAAATAATAAGAATAGCGACGTCTTCTGATGGTAAGAGATAATGCATATTCATGACCATTCAAAACTTTCAGTTACAAAACAACGATGTAGCGATGATAGCTCAGTGGTTAGCGCGGTCGGTTCACACGCTAAAGGGCGTGGGTACAAGCCCCAAGCTTGAGCTGCCGGTAAAGAAAAACATCACGAGGAATCCATAGCATGGTGGTAGGAAATTTTCTAGTACTCTGCTGGCAAGCCACCACCCTCAAAATGATAATCTGTCGTCAAGCACCTAACAGTGTGTTAAGGCAGCCTCACTTGAGAGCCAATTCCATTTCAGACTCATCTTCGACTACAATGTCACTAAACATCATGTGAGCTGTGGTCACATGATGTTTTTGAAGCGATGATGGCTCAGTGATTAGCGCGGTAGGTTTGCATGCCGAAGGGCGTGGGTTCAAACCCCAACAATGAGCTTGAGCTACCGGTGAAGGAAAACATCGTGAGGAAACCATAGCGTGGTGGTAGGGTACTTTCTAGTACTCGGCTGGCTAGCTACCACCCTCAAGTTGAAAATCCGCCGCCAAGCATCTAACGGTGTGTTCCGGCAGCCTCACTTGAGAGCCAGTTCCATTCCAGGCTAGGTGTGCTTTACCATCTTCGACCACACCGTCACTTAACATCAGTTGAGCTGTGGTCAAACAACTTGACTGTCAGCCATTAAAAAAAAAAAAAAAACATCTAGCTTGTCAAAACATGAAAAAAAAAAAAATAAGAAGTCCAGGGCATCGTTGCTCTGGCGCTCATTACTTTGAGTTATTCGATGGTTAGTCTCAATAGCCCTGTAATTTCGTAAGCTTCAGTTACTCTTCAAACCGGAACACAGTACTGTAATGTTTATACACTACTGTTTGACGTCAGAATATCTGGTACTGCGGTGTTACCTATCAAGCTGTCCTTAGCAGGAGATCATCTACCACCAAGTAAAACTAACTCACTCACATCTTTTACGTCTTGTTTGTCACTAATAAAGATTATGATACAGCCTCCCATAGTTATTAAGTGCAAACTCAAACTCAAAATAACTTGAAAGTTTGATGATGTCTACCAATTTGAAACTTAGTACAGCTCTGTTACTTTTTTTTACGTTGTCCTATTTCGTTTTTCCACGATCTCACCTGATGGAAACCGACGATATGGCCGAATATGGAGTTTGCCTAAGAAATACCTATTCACGTTTTTCTTGAACAACCCCGGACAGTACTTAGTTGGAAATAGACAAATAGTTAGTTAATAGTATTTTAAACAAATAGTTAAGTTTCAAAACACACATGCGTGCATTTCCGTGGTCCTAGCTACATTCCAACGCAAGATGGCGTCCTCATTAGCACCGCCACTAATTGCTCCGCCACTCCGGGGAACTTCAAGCGAACGCGAAAATATTTTTATACATGTCTCCAATTACTTGCCTAGACCATTTAACTCTCCGGGGAGCCCCGCGGACTCCTATTAAAGTAACGGCTTAGAAATGTGAGTATTTAGATTTTCCTGTGTCGGGAATTATATCTAACGCACGCACACTCGCGCACACACAACCTCCTTCTTAAAAGCCCATTACAATCTATATACCTTGAATCAGGGAAGTGTAACAAGAGAAAGGAATGTGATTCGGTAACATGTGGTAATAGAACGGTCACCCTGAATATGTGAAGTGTTAAAATTTTATAAACTCAATTTTATTTAAATGAGACGGACGATACGCTCTCCTGAGTAAGAGATAACGCCTGACCATGACCATTGCAGCGAAACACAGAACTTTGAGTAACAAAACAGAGTCCAGGGCATCGCCGCTTTGGCGCTCATTACTTTGAGACATTAGATGGTTAGTCTCAACAGCCCAGTAATTTAGCTAAAATCAAAAATTGAAACTGTACCATAAACTCCAAAATGTTCTTACAATAACCGTATATTGCAAGTAATAATGAATCCTAAAATTGAAGTCATATTTTTTATGTTGTGGTAGGCCATATAGTTAAATTTATTCAAATCAACCCCTGGCCGGTCTTCAAATGCTGGAGTCTAGACCTACCTCATAAAAAGAAGTTGACAATAATCCGGCCACTCTTACCTGGAACAAAACAATTACAAATAGTACACAAAATTTATCAAATATGCCAATCAATTAAAAGGTTCAATGAGCCCATTCCATATATGTAAATAATTAGCAATAAAAATCAATTCAAATCAATTTCAATTCAATTTCAAAATATCTTTATTGGCCATAGATAAGAAAAATAACAAAAGTACAATTACCAGTGTTTCTCTTGATAATCCAAAAATAATGTGGTATTAATTGCTTTTAGGTTACACAGACTCTTGAAAAACATATAAATTGTAATTGCTTATCAAATTAAAAATAATATAAGTAAATAATAAATATTATGGCTAGTTTCAAGATACACTGTTAAAAAATTTGTTTGCTTTAGTAGAATTATTTATCAAAGTCTATTTGTCCAGCGGATTAGCAAGTTGAAGTGGCATTGGGCACTGGGCAGGGCATAGCACGCAAAACTGATGGCCAATGGGGCTATAAAGTTCTCGAATGAAGACCACGGACTGGCAAACGCAGCGTAAAACATCCACACACAAGGTGGACAGACGACCTATTAAAGAGTGCAAGAAAGTGCTGGATGCGAGCCGCTTCTAACTTGAGTTTATGGAAATCAATGGAGAAGGTCATATCCAGCAGTGGACGTCGTACGGCTGAGATGACGACGAACTATTTTGATAATTCAAAAGGAGCACATCGTGTTGTATTTTATTATAATTTGATATATAGTACCATTCCACGCGAGTTTAACTTGAATTATTTCACGTTTCGTAAAAGCGGCACCTTGCTCAATAGCTCATAGTGAATAAAAGCCCAAATATGGAAAGTAATGCAACATGATTTCGCGTTCCCGCTAAAACGCACAGTAATTTAAAAGGAATGGATGGATAGCAAACAGTTTATTATTGAAACAACATAAAACGCTCTCTGTAGACCCATACGGTTAAGTAAACAGAATATCCGTACAAATATAAACATGAGCTAATGTGAACAAACATCGATGTCAGGAAGGAACGGTGCTCTATGGCCGAGTGTACGGTCGTCTTAAGCCCTTCACCACAGTTACATAATACTTGGTGGTAGATCATCTTGGCAAAAGGTCGTCTAAATGGGTACCACCGTAGTAACTAACCATCTAATGTCATTTTTCAAAGCGCTAAATCAGCGATGCCCTGCTCTAGACTTTGTTCTGTTACTCAAAGTCTTTGAGTAACCAAAGTTCTGTGTATCGCTGCAATGGTCATGGACATGCGTTATCTTTTTACCATCAGGAGAGCGTCGGGTTATAATTTTTTTAATTAACAAAATCACCGAATGCCCTTTTTAAAACATAAAGTTTTTAAGTTATATAAAGTATGTGTTCTGTGTGTATTTACAAAAAAATATATATCTATAAGTATCAGTTATATGGTTTCTTTTGTGTTGTTTGGTTTATTCTGTGTGAAATTTCCTACGATATTTATTTACTTTATCTTACTCGTGGTATGCGATGCAAGTAAAGCGGATGAGTTACGAACGTGCGTAGAACGAAGACTTTTTAAAAGAATCCTTAGCATTCGCTAGCAAACATTAAAGGTATTGTCGCAGACCTAGACATGAAATAAAAGCGTATGGACACACCTGGCTTGGAATGGAACTGGTTTTCAAGTGAGGCTGCCGGAACACATCGTCAAATATTTAGCGGCAGATTTGCAATTTGAAATCAAGTAGCTAGCCAGTCGAGTACTATCCTACCACCTTGATATTGTTTCCTCACGATGTTTTCCTTTACCGGAAGCTCAAGCTCATTGTTGGGGTTTGAACCCACGCCCATCGCCGTGTTAACCGACCGCGCTAACCACTAAGCTATCATTGCTATAAAACTTTTTTCAAAGTTAAATTACACCTGTTGAAACTACCAACCAGCTCTCTGATAGTAAAAGTTTGAAAGAAGTTCAGCGAAAGCTGTGACCATAAGCGACTAGGCACTTTTATTTTTACGACCTCTCTTTTCAATAAAGATCATCAATAATAAATCTCAATATAAAGTTAGGGAGGAGTATTTCAGAATGAAATAGTGACGAAGTGTCGTAATATGACGCTTTTGATTTAATGTAACGAAATTTCGAAATAAAGTAATAAATTTTCGGGTTTTGCCACTCAGAGCGCCAAATTAGATGATAACTGGGAATTGGCTACTTATTGAGCGCATCGTTCATTTCTTAAGGACTATGCGTTTGATCTATTAACATACTTTCAATAATGAGCTAATCTCTAATTTTGTTCGCATCACCACAGATTTCGGGCAGCTCGCTCCTTTGACAGTCAACGAGAGTCCTCCAAGCCTGGAGAGCTAAACAAAATGAAGGATATTCTGTACGGTGCTACCAAATTATCTGCATAGACCTGATAAGGGGAGCCACCAACGTATTTCTAAATGAAACTTTAAAAGGAAAGCATTAGTTCCGTCGTTTGCCCAACTCTGCAGTTAAGTTTGTCTTCGATACAGCGTCTCAAGTTGCTTCGCCCGCGATATTTCGCTGACCTACTTTTAAAACGGCGTAGAAGGCGCTCCGGTTAATTTTTTCGTTATTACTTCAGTTTATGAGAGGGCGTCATGTTTCACGAGACAGGAGTTGAATTACTTAAGATGCTTATTTGTGTTCCGCGTCGACTGTATAATGGAATGGCTTTGTGCAACAATCGAGCTTTATCCTTTAAGCTTTGTCGTTGGTTCCTTGAATAATCTTATTTTAAATTTCTTTTCTAAAAGGGCTGAATGAAAATGTAATATACACAGACATCATACAAAAAAATATATATAACTCCTTGCACTGCACTGTGTTTTTCATGTATTTGCCCGGAATACATTCTATATAATCTGTTTTTGACTAGATAGGACATCTTTCGTTGAACAGTTTTTTCAAAATGATATTTTATTTATTTTTCTGTGCGTAACAAATACAAAAAAACATGTATTAGATAGCTACGAGTATTTATTTGTAGACTAGCGGTGTTACTCGCTATGTGTGAATCCTGGGTGTCAGCTATCTGCATACCAAATTTCATCAAAATTGGTCCTGCCGTTTGAGCGTAAGGAAGTGACAAACACACTCAGAAACTTTCGCCTCTACAATATTAGTGTAATGAAGTCCTACAAATAAAATAATTTACGAATTTTTACGTCCAGCGATGATGGCTTAGCGTGGTCAGATTACATGCCAGAGAGCATAAGCTCAAATCTCAACGATGAGATTGAAGTTGAGGTGAAGGAAAACATCATGAGGAAACCATAGCATAGTGGTAGTGTACCACCCTCAAGTTTAAAATCTGCCGCCAAAAACGTAACGGTACGTCTCGGCAGTTTCAGTTTTAGACCATTTCCCAATCCAAGCTCGGTGCGTTTACCATCTTTGATCACAACGTCACCTAACATCAGGTGTTGCCAGTAAAAAAATATTTTATTAACTTTGAAAAATAACACATCAATGCCTATAGACATTCCCGTTTAAACGGGCGATACACGCTCATTTTCCGGGGCCGCTCGCTTGACCCAAGGTTACCTATTGTTGCTCTTCTTTTGTTTCCACGAGGTATAGGTACGGGACAAACGTTTTATATACCGAGTTCTTAGGTCAACGGTGGCCAGGTCAGGTAGACAGATTTATAGGTAAGAGTTTTTTATTCAACTGAATGATAGGACGAGTAAGTCATACGGTCTGTAACGGTTCATTGTTTGTAATGGTCATCTGTAATAAGAACTATTGTTTGGATTTAAGAAATTATTTGCACTTGAAATTTATAGCAAAAATAAAACATTTGTGTTTTATTGTTTCTGTAAATTAATCCATGCTTAAAATGTCGCGTCAATTTCTCGCTGACGATGACGTGACAATGTTACAAGTGAAAACGAGACAGATTTACGCATTGATTAGCTTTAAACAACGTTTTTAAGTAAGGCCCCAATCCCACACTGCAATTTCTTTACCTTTATAAAGTATTCAGAATATCAATTGATATAATATTCTTTATAAAACTATATAGTATTATAAAAAATATGTAAATTGCAAAAAAATTATATAAGTTACAAAAAATACTTCCCCCAAAAATTACTCCAAATGCCTTAAAAGCAGTAGGTTTAATCACAATTTATATTTTGTTATCTTCCTTATCAGACTAAATACATTTTTGAAAAAATATTTTTTGTACATTTTTTTTTAACTTAACGTTTAACAAACGCGCCAAAACACACTACATAATACAAGTATGAATCTAAACGTAAATTTCTCTACCGCCTTTGTTACCGTTTCAACAACAAAGTGAACAAAGGTTAACCAATCTCGATCTTGCGATGCGGAGTCTTTTTGCTTTTCTCCTGCCAAAAGCTTTTTATTTTAATTTTATTCAAATACTAAGTGAATGCCCGATACTTTGTACCCGGTGTGGTAGCTCTCTGCCTTCTCGTGTATATAAACCTCATTCGAAACAACAACACAATATTTAATCTGAGTAATTGAACTGATTGACATTTTGTAATTGAACTCATGACAATCAATTAATCTAAAATTGACATTATATTTTATTCAGTATTTGTACACCCAATTTTGGGCTAAGTTTGCTATTTAAGTGACTTTGAAATTTATGATTTTTAAAACCTGAACTTAGCAAATAAATACTGAATTGATTTACTAAATATCACAAATATTAAAAAATAAGGTTCTCAAGTTATGCGTTAACCAACGAACAAGATCATCATTAGATTCTCATCTATATAGATACATAGATAGATTTAATTCTAAATGTTATCCCCGCAATGGGCCTACGCTTAATGCCTTTGAGACTCAATTTTGACTTGATTTGGATTTGAAAAGGCCGTACAAAAATCAACGTAGTTTTAAACATATATACATACGTATATGTGTAATGTACTTGTAATAGCAGAAACAAGCACCCTTAGCCCACACGTATTCATAAAGTCACATTTGTCAGGCTGTTATTGACTGGACCCTACACAACAGCGGCAAAACGTTTATTAAGCCATTTCGAGTACCATTGCACTTTCAACTTGTAGGTACTTGTGTACAAGTGGGCTTCAAGCGGTTCATATGAGGGCTGTGCTAATGATTACCGAGCTCTCGAACGCCACCTACCTCACAGCTTCGTTCCTCTATCCACTAAATTCAAATGTTAGCCTTGCGAAATAGCTTTATTCTCATGTCTCTGTATCGCTTGTTACTTATTAATCGTTGGTACTATAGCTAAAGGTTTATACATTCATATCGTCGATATCAAAATCAAATCAAAATCAAAAAGTCATTTATTCAGTTTAGGCCCTGGTAAGGCACTTATGAACGTTAAGTTACATGTTTGAATCTACCACCGGCTCGTAATTACACTTCAACTGAGAAGACTCCGGCAAGAAACTCAGCAAGGCATTTTTTTTGTGGATCTTTCTTTTCATATTAGGTTACAATTTACAGTTATAAATATTAATACATACATTATGCTTACTACAATTGTCACTTAGCCAGGGGGATGCAAGTGCAGAGAGAAGCTACAACAACCATATATTCCTGTCACCACGTAATGAGCCACCTTATAGTAGGCTTTGTCAATTAATTATGTAAAAACTTTTATGATAGAGTAAAAATCAAGATTTAGAGTACTAAAATATAGTAAAGATAGGCCAGGTTAAAAAACCCCTCAACTGACGAGCATAATATACGAATGAAAGTAGAAGAAACGAAAAATATGTCCCCTACGAAAATGTTATTTTTTTTTAATTTATATAAAAGTAATGAGACGAACAAAACGCTCTACTGATGGAAATTGACTCTATATGACCATTGCAGCTACACTAAACTTTGAGTAGCAAAATAAAGTTCAAGGCATCGCTACTTTGGCGCTCATGACTTTTGATGGTTAGTCTCAATAGCTCTGTAATTTCACTAGCTTCAGTACCCTCAAACCGTTACATAGTAATGTTCACACACTACTGCTTGGTGGCAGAATATCTGGTACTGCGGTAGTATCTACTCAGACGATCTCCTGCTAAGGAGATCTACCACCAATTAAAGTAACTATTAAGGGTTAAGTTGACTATTAAGGGTTATAAGCTTATGTGATTAGTCGAAAGGAGTTGTACTTTTCATTATGAACAACCTACATAAAACATAATATTTTATTTCCAGTAGATAGGTAATTAATGCAAAAACACATAAGTGTACAGATTTCAGGATGAAATAAGGCTAACAAACAGCGAGCCCCGAACTAGGGACAGGGCCTGTATCCTGGGGCTTGAGTACGAAGTTACTACATACGGAAAGAGAGGTATATACAATACAGTGATTTTAAGTGTACTTGTGTGTGGGTTAACTTTAGGCACAGCTACACATAAAAATACCTAATCGCGATAAAATCAGCTCCTCCATAGAAAAAGGAATATTAACCTTGACGAAATATATGGAGGTTGTTTTTTGATTCTACTTTTATACTAAGTTGTCTAAGTAGGTACCACCGCAGTACGTCTCTATCATCTCATTACGATCAGATAAAAATAACTTTTTTCTAAATGCATACTTGAAATAAACAAACACCCAGACATAAAACAAACATACATACGTTAGTCAGACAAATATATCTGTGATCTTAATCTCCCGTGGTAGAATTCATGGTACGTAATTATTACAATAGAATACACGTGCAGGCAAGCATAGTTTAGGACATCCTGCGGTCAGGTGGTGTGACAACCTGCGTAAAGCGACGCAAACACTGGATGCAGAATGCTGTCGACCAAGCTCAGTGGCGTGCATTATATGATGGTGATGCTAGACGATAATGATTCATTGACCCTTTGAATATCACTTAACTCACAAGACAAAGATCAAACACACAATTCGTTTACATAATCCCTATACTAGAGAAATTCTTGCACCTACATCTAATAAACAAGGCTTTACAAACGAAACAGCTCCGTGCTTTCGCAAAATCACGAGCGTTCCCGACTATTCTGTTTTATTTGTTTTCAATCTGCGACTAGGATAAGTAGTTGCAGAGAGACGTGTATTGATTGGAACTGTTTCTATTTTATTCAGGAACAGACTGTAAGGTTTATTATATAATATAGTAAGGTAGTATTAAATCGAATCTTTTAGGAACAGAATACATATAAACAGACAAAAATACAAAACATACATAATTGGCAATGTCTTTCACTCTCGATTCAATATATGTGCAACCCCATATTAACTTTATTTTAAAACGTCATAGTTTTTGTAAAGAAATTTCAAAGGCTAAACTCTAAACTTGAAATATTTATAGCGAGGTCTCGGATCATTTGATGGAAGGCGCTGAATTACATCGAGATATTATCAATTCACTTTATGATGACTTTGACCTTTGGAAATACCTTAGATACTGACAGAGCTACAAAAGCATATTTCTACTCAATATGTACTAACCCTATATGCAGTAAACATAAAACACGGGCTCAAGAGCTATAGGAAAATCGGGTCGTAACGATCTCGCTAGCACTCCGGTTTTAAAGCCGCAAAATCTCTCTTATTGAGCTCCGAATACGGATCCCGACCCAGCGTGTATGCCGCCTGAATATTTCACCATTTTCACGTGCTTTGTAGAGCTGCGATACCGTTTAATAAAGGTGTTCGTTCACATCGCGCTGGATTTAAAAAAAGTATTCGGTCATTGTTAACTTTTCACTCCCATAATTTTTTTATTAATCGATTATTTTGTGTTAATCTTTAATTCCTTTTCCAAACCGCAAATCGTATAATACGACAGTACCTTGCTTATATCAAAAATGTGGGAGTATCTATTGTTCTTTTTAGCATTAACAAAGTAACAGATCAGCATGCGTGTAGATTGAAGACCAGACAATCACTTAAAATATTTTTTATTGCATAAAATTATCGATATCTATATAGCATTGTCAACGAAGAAAAGTTAATGTAATTGGCATGTATCGAATACAGAAATGCTGGACCATGTGTCGGTACGTAACCATCACAATATGACTCATTATAGGACCTGTAAAGTGGGCGCATACCTTTTTGTATAAAAGAAAAAAGGTTTGACCCCGTTAGGGCTGTGCGTTAGAGGATTATTTCGGGAATGAAGGGCGGACGTGTGATTGGAAGTGATGTATCAAAACGACCTTTTGTTGTTTCCTTTTTGCGATCGAGAGGTTTAAAATGCGGTCAAGTTAATGGAACTCGCTAAGGCGGAATGTTACCAATATAAACAGGTTTAGTATATATTGACAATATATGTTTTATACTCGACATTATAGGAGCTTGGTGTCAAAACTGTTTAGTCAAGAGCAAAAACTTAAGATAACAAAACTTTTTGGCCAAGAGATTACAATTTCGCCTAGACTCACTACTCCTTAAATATTTTTTATATTTTAAAATAAGTTTTTTTTTTATTGTAAATATTATGAGACGAACGAGACTCTCCTGATAGTAAGAGATAACGCCTGTCCATGACCATTGCAAAGATACACTAAACCTTGAATACAAAACAAAGTCAATGGCATCGCTGCTTTGGTGCTTATTACTCTTGCGATGGTTAGTCTCAACTGCCTTGTAATTTGGAATAAAATGAATAGTACATTGAAATAAGTCCATTACTGACAAATGGGCATTAATTCTTCATAAACAGTTTTTTATGTAAAAATAATGATATAGAATATATCATTATTATAATATTTGAACAGCGTTAATGTAAACGGATAGATTCATACTTATTTTAAGTTAGGATAACTTGATAATTCACAAAGTATTGATTAATTAAATCGAAATTATAACTCGGCGACTGAAAGGTACATACAAACAATATATAGTGTTACACCTCACGTCTACTCTTAAGATGTATCATGCTTTTCATTCTTGGTTGCCTTGGAGAGATCGCTCTTTGCGAGGAGGCCTCCACTTGTGGCACTAGTTCATATTCTTTTGTTTTCTGTTTTTTTTTTCTATTTTTGGTGTGTATAATAAAGAGTTCCTATACATTACATAGTATTTATAATGTTATTATAAAAATAGCTACATCCACATAGTTGGATCGGCAGAGTCAGCGAACCGACGGAAGGAAGGGCCTGTCGATCGGAAACGTCTTTGAGCCCGTTTTATAAAGACAAACTCTGGTGAAGTTCCAATTATTATTTTATTTTTATTTGAAGTTTCTAACTCAATTTATTATAATCAAATTGACCTTTGAACATCGTTGAGGTAGGTCTTTATTTAGCTTGTGATACATATATAGGAAGGAGCTATATACTGGCACTTAGGTAACCAGAATGCTGGCATTTACTTGTGTTGATAACTTAGCATTTCCATCCAGCGTGGCAATGCTAAGTTCAACCAGCATCCCGGATTTTCAAAACAAAAAGAGTAGCTACAACTTACAGGTTGATTATCGGAAATGTAACGTAGCTCGTAGAAGTCGTAGCACTTGCTACGGGGGCTTTTAGTTGCCTAATGCGTTGAATAAGAGTAAAAATTTTCCTGATAATTTTCCGATTAGGCGTATATTACTTGTAGCGATGTCAGTGGGTGGAGCAGTCGGTGATAGTGGCGTGGTTACCTACGCTCTTCGTAGTATCATATTTCGAAGAGTATAGGTCTAAACTCCAGTAATGAACTTAAGGTAACTTAAGCTTTAACTCTTTGCCGAAGTCTGTGTTTCCCTAAAAGTACAATATGAGTGTCTTCAAGAATAAACAGGTTCCTTTTAGGTAAGCGTGTTCCATTCTAGACTACCATCAGGCAAAATGTGTTCAAACGCGAACCTATTCTGTATTAAAAAAAGCTGACGGTGAAGAAAATCATAGGGTAGCTACCATCCTCAAGTTGAATATTTGATACCAGACACTTAGAAATGTGCCGTGGTGGTGCCGGCGTAAGAATTGTACTCTACCCTCTCTACCCGTGGTTCTCGTAAGAGTCGGCTAAGGGATGTAGTCCGGAAGATGGGCAGCAGCGTCTTCCTTGAACAATCACACCTAACTGCGCTCGCCAACCCGCCTGCCAAGCGTGGCGAGTATTGGCAAAAACCCCCCCAGGAGGAGGCCTATGTCCAACAGTGGACGTCCTATGGCTGATGATGATGATGTGTACAGTTTGCGGTATAAAAAGTATCTTCCACGCGTATCATAAACTATATGTGTGCCGAATTTCATCCAAATCTGTTCATTATTTTTTGCGTGAAAGAGTAACAAAGAGTAACAAATATCCATCCATCTATAAATCCTTACAAACTTTTACATTTATAATATTAGTAAGGATAGGATTTCTAGGTGTCAAAAAAGCCCGGGCGTACTAGACCAACGTGCGACAAACAACTAGTTATCTGTATGCAAAACCAATTTTTAGTAGAAGATACGAACAGGTGGATTATACAACAGTGACAAGGGACAAGGGTATTCTCCATCCGCTTTCAGCTTGTGAATGGAAAATTATTCCTTGGAGTAGCTATACACGGTAGGTAGATATAAACATTGTTTTATCACTTTGTAACTTTAGCTATAAAGATCTATGGAGAGGATAACGGTCTTACAGCCTTCCCATTGAGATGATGTCATCGTCTAAAGTGTAAGAAGTTATATCTACTGGATGGTTCATCGTTTCCTGCTATAGAAATAAATACTTTAAAGGTAAACAATTAAAGTTTTATGTGACTTATTTTGTTTTGTATTTTTTATTGTTTAATTAATTTGAACAAAATTTTCATTACAAATGTACGTACTAGTAGATTTTATAATGAAAACTTGTTGTTCAAATTTAATTCAATTTCAGTGTTTATAAATTTTATTAATTTAATCACTACATAATATTATAAAACAAAGTCGTTCGCTGCGCTTGTTTGTCTGTCTGTCTGTTCGCCATAAACTTATAAACTACTGAACAGATTATCATGCGAGTTTCACCAATAAATAGAGTGATTCGTGAAGAAGGTTAAAGTATATAGTTTTTCAAGGTTTTGTGTGAATTGGTTGAAATTAGATGATAATTGTTGGAAGAGTCGGAAAAAGTCAAGTCACCTGGGAGCTTTCATCAAAAACGATCCTGCCTAATCACTTTGTGATATCACAAAACAATGCATGGTGGCATATTCTTCTTTTATAGATCTACAAAAATATCCGCGGTGGCATATATACCTTTTAAGGATAGCTTACTATACCCATACATAGCCCTCTCCATAGCTCTTTGTGCGAATTTGAGCTTACCAAGAAGGCACACAGTCAGAGACCACGTTTCAGCGCTATAAGTCAACACTGGTCGAAAACTTTCGACTTGAGGCACTGAGATAATTCGGACGATACTTCATAGTATTGAACCGGTGATAAAAATAATTATGTGTCATTATTACTATCATTTACCCATATGGTGGGATTAAAAAATAAGATATTTAAACTTTTCTTTTTTTGAAATTTACATGTTATTTTTAACATTTAAAGTACAAGTACGATAAGTAAGATACACACTCGTATTATGTGCAAAGTTTGGACAAACTGCGGTCTGACACGACAGAAACACAAAGACGGAGATTTGAACTTGTAATGAACCAAGTTGTGCCGCAACACTCGCCGCATAGCACACAAGTAAGGGTGAAAGTATGTAAGTACTTCTCTTCAAAGCAAAGAAAATGTAGCAAACAAACTCACAACTTACTCTCGAAGTCCGTGTCTCTGTGCTTGGACAAACTTTGTTTTCGAGTGACCTTGTCAATTCGAGATAATAGAAAAAAAGGAGGTACCAATCTAATGTTGAGTACATTGGTACTTTTATGGTACATAAGCACACCGCCGCTGTGAATTAAAATTATGAAATTATTTTAACTGACTTCAAAAAAGGAGGAAGTTCTCAATTCGGTTGTTTTTATTGTTTGTTATCTGAGAACTCCGTTATTTGTGAACTGATTAGTAAAAATGATTTTAAATTTCAAAGGATATTAGTACTAAGCATAATGCCAACTGCCAATATATGTAACATACCACTTCAGTTCAGAAAAAAAAACACAGGTAATTTTGTCTGAGGTTTGGACTATACTTAAGTGCCGGCTTATATCTATGTAACATAAAACAAAAGAAATATACACTAAGCTTCTTTTTTTTAAAGAATTGTAAGCTAATTTTTTTTTAATGTTAGCATTTTATTTTACTTTTGCTGTCGTTTACAACACTTCAATTATTTAACAGATACTCTAAAAGTATTTATCACGGTCACATAATTGTTTAATTGGTTACGAAGATATCACGCATAAATTGGTATGAATAAAGTTGTTCGTAATTCTAATAATATGACCTTTTACTGTGTAAGCAAAACATCGAAACAACTTTCCGAATAACCGATTTCCAAATATTTAGTTTAGAAACCATAACAAAAACTGTTCGAGGCTTGAGGCAAACATTATATAATTATACATATACATATAACAAAACTGTGGTAGACTGTGACAACTGTAGACAACTGTGGTAGTGGTAGATTTCCTTAGCAGGAGGTCGTCTAGGTAGGTACCACCGAAGTACCAGATATTATGCCGCGAAGCAGTAGTGTGTAAACATTACTGTGTTCCGGTTTAGGGTACTGTAGCTAGCGAAATTACAGGGCTATTGAGACTAACAGTCTAGTCTCAAAGTAATGAGCGCCAAGGCAGCGTTGCACTAGACTTTGTTTTACTACTCAAAGTTCTGTGTATCGCTGCAATGGTCATGGACAGGCGTTATCTCTTACCATCAGGAGAGCGTCTCGTTCGTCTCATTACTTTTACATAAAAATAAATAAAATAAAAATGTTACGAGATGATTTATTATACATTGAATATAGATATAAAATATAAACAATTTGAGTCGGTATATTCTTTTAAGGGTATACAATATACATGGAAGGATTAAAAGTCCAGTGTTCCGCTGACGTTTAAAATCTGCCGCCAAGCACCTAACGGCGTGTTCTGTCAGCTCTCACTTGAGAGCCAGTTCCATTCCAAGCCTAGGCGTGCGTTACCATCTTCGACCACACCTTCATTGAACATCAGGTGAGCTGTGGTCAAACACTTAGCTTAACAACGATAAAGGGTTACTGCAGCTAGTGAAATTAGAGAATTGTTGACACTAACCATCAAATGTATTAAAGTAATGAGCGCCAAAGCAGCGATGCCCTGGACTTTGTTTTCTAAGTTCTGAGTATCGCTGCAATCGCTTATCTTCAGAAAAGCGTCCTGTTCGTCTCATTACTTTTACAAAGTCAAAATTTTCAAGTTAAATTAAGTTTAAAATGTTTGTCTGTCTCGCTGTCTTTTCCGTCACTACCCTGAGACAAGCCGAAGACACAGTAGCTTGGAAGCAACTAGTGAACGCCTCAGTGAAGGCATTAAGACGAGCACGTTCAGTAATAAAGAGCACGAAGAAAAAGAAGAACTACCCTTTCGTTCGCGATAAACTCAGGAACTGAGCCACGGATTTATATTTACTTTATATATGGATTTTTTAAATATATTTTGTGAAGAATTCATTGCGCGAGTAAGACACGGTGATAAACATAATTATGTGTTCAAGTCGCGAAAATTTCGAAATGACATATTCCGCGAAGTCCTGAGCAACATTTAGTCTTTCTTTCAATAGATTTATGGAAAGTAAAGTTTTGACGGCTTTAAGAGAAAAAAATATGTCCATTATAAATTAAAACCTAGAATAAAACGGCATTCATAGTACACGAGACTTAGCTTACACTGGATTTGTTACTGAAGCAAAACAGTTTGTATTGCTTAGATTTGTTACTGAAGCAAAACAGTTAGTACACATCATAGATATTTCATATAGATTCGTTTCAGTCGACTACGTGAGTGAAGCAGCGGGCAGCAACCAGAAACCAGATTTATCTAAAATAATCTTGAAATTTTAAGTTATAATAACCTCTACCTATATAACATATATATACATAATATAATTGCACATAACTTATGATAATTATAATCTGGGAGGTAATCTTGGTCTATTAGTATTGATAACGAATGAGAATTCATAACATGTGCTTGAGATTAGGTATATTGTAGATTATAATATATTCCACGACTATATTACCACACTACAGGAACTTCCAACTTTCAACTTTCACTTATACAAATAAATTCAGTTCACAACTTCAATGTTTTTTCGTGGTAGCAGATATTTCAGTGTTAGAATAAGAGTATCAATAAACAGGGAAAAATAAACGGTTTAACTATACTGCTAAGGCTGTGTACTCTTAAGTCTTCGTGCTTCATCTTCGACCACATTATCGCTTACCATCGGACAAGGTCAAACGTGGACTTATACACGTCAAATTTAGCTCGCTATGGAATCTCTAAAATAAATAATTATTTAGAAATGCAAATAAATTATTTCCATGTTCTCAAGCTTCATACTTAAGTAAAACCAAACACCGAGATTAAAATTTTGGGAATATTCAGCGTTTTTGAGTAAAAATAAATAATGAAATACTGTACGAAGCCTGAATAATGTTGAATCATTATGCCGAGTCACTCCGTGATGTTGTATTCTCTTCGCAATGAATATTCTGAATAATAAACAAAATATGAACAGCTTGTTCGTTAAAATTATAAATATAGTTTACCAACATTAGTTGGTAATTGAGTTTCCATGACCGATTGATCTAATTAATACACGTGACCCGTGCACGTGAAACTGTCCTAAGGGAGATTGGAAAATTGATCTCTATTATTAGGTCGATTTTCCCGCAAATTGGTATCTACCATTAGGTAATCATTTTGGATTTAAGTAATCACGATCGATTTCGTGAAAACGTCGCTTAGGAACAACATAATACTATGTGTGTAAGTATAATGTATATGTTTGTTCTTATTTATGCTGAAACGGTTCAGAAAGAAATAAGTGAAATATGCATAGTAGCAAACGTTTATAACCTGGATAAATGCATCGACTAAACAAATAGTCAACAAATTATTATGTACTAGCTTATTACCCATAACACTGCATATTTTGTAACTACTATATTGTCCCTATTTTATGATTTGTCTTTCTGTGTTTGTACCGGCTATGCAATCTTACTTAGATTTTAAGTTTGTATATAAATATGTTTAGCGATGATAGCTCAGTGGTTAGCGCGGTCGGTTCGCATGTCGATGGGCGTGGGTTCAAACCCCAACAATGAGCTTGAGCTGCCGGTGAAGGAAAACATTGTGAGGAAACTATAGCGTGGTGGTAGGGTACTTTCTAGTACTCGGCTAGCTAGCTACCACCCTCAAGTTGAAAATCCGCCGCCAAGCATCTAACGGTGCGTTCCGACAGCCTCCCTTGATAGCCAGTTCCATTCCAGGCTAGGTGTGCTTTACCATCTTCGACCACACCGTCACTTAACATCAGGTGATTTGTGGACAAACACTTAGCCTGACAGTCAATAAAAAGAAAAAAAACAACAATATATATATAAACTTCCGCAAAATAACGCCTGGTAACCTACTAAGCGTAACTCACCTCTCCTTGGCTAGGAGCCGCCCTTGGCGCCCATGTTCTGCCCCACCACGATGATGAGGATGATGAAGACTAGCAGCAGCACAAGGATGCAGCAGATCGCGACCGCGAGCATGGCCGCGTGTTCGCCCAGCTTGGCGGCAGACCGCGCAGCGCACGTCCGCGCCGCAACCACGCTACTCGCAACCGCTCGTGCGCTTATTTTGAGACTCTCCGAATATACTTTCGTTCAAGGATACCTTCATACACTGCACTACTCCCACTTACAACTCTTCTCACAGTCAAGAGAATACGTCTTTATAGAACTCAATGATCTTGCTTTGTTCGTGCCGCGATTACTAGCTACGGTCGTGTATCTACGTTTGAAGGTACCTTTATACACAGCACTGCTTCCACTTATCACTATATTGTTACACTTAAGATAACCTATACATGTGATACCTCTCGTAATTTTATTTTATCACTTAGGGAGTATGCCTGTATAGAACAAATGTATGCTGCCTATGTACTTTTAAATCGTATCGGCTTAGATTATTTTTATGTTCAAATTGTTTGAACTTCTAGATTGGCACCGTCACACTACTGTAAATTACGTGATCGCCTCTTTGTTTGAAATCACTACATGATAGCTAGTTCCCTTTTATATTCATCTTGACTCTCTTACAATCTTATAATAATAGGTTTTAGTTTTAGGTCAACAATGAACAGCTTTGTCATCAAATTCCACTTTGGTAATACGAAACGATATATTTGCTTACGTTTTTTTAACAATAATTTACTTGGAGCTCAACCAAAAATAGATATTAAATTAATTTCTATTATTATATAAAAAATAATTTGGGCACAACGTCTCTTATCACAATTATGTCAATGAAAATTAATTCCGAAATCGTTACAAATTCAATAACGTTGCCATTTCGAAATTGAAATGCGGGAAGCGTCTTCCAATTTCGGACCCATTAGCGACGCGGTGCTGTTTCGTATTCACAACTCCAATTAAAGCGAGAAAAAAATACACGCTCCTAAAACTGTAACAATCTTCAACATTTCACTCGCGTCGAGATTACTCCGCAATCAACGACTTGACAATAAAAACCTTTCTCGATGAGGTCGCGCCCTTAACCGACTATTGTTACCTGAAATGATTTTCGAAATGAAAAACAGTGAGCTTGGAAATCATCAGTCCAGAGTTTACGAGAGACGGGATTCAATCTGGCTGTTGGCGTCCTCTATTTTATGTACGAGCTTTTTTTATTCCTATTCTTTGTTTTTCCCCCGTTATTACAGAGCGTCGATGGGAATCAATAGCCTGCGTGTGACAAATGTTAGGGAGACAATAAAGGGAATCTTTTAAGACACGGTCAGACGGAAACGGGAGGAAATTTCGCATCCGACAATCAGGCCTTTTGTCTTTACCGGGGGTTAGATTGATTTAAATACGTTTTCAGTCTTGCATGGATAAACTTTTGCCTTGAAAGTCGACGTGACACAATCTTTCGTGTAATCTCTACGTCATTATGCAAAAGTCTTCATCTCCATTATGTCACAAGCAATAACCATCGTACAACCGCATTACTTATGACTCATAAACCCTACAAACTACTACATAACTATCAAACTTTAGATGTACCTAACACCCAAATCTATTCCATCACATTGCGCAGAGATATCAAAATAACGCCCAGTTAATGTGCTTCCTATCGCATTTCCAGGTCAAGAGAATTGAATGGGTGAGAAACGATAATCACCACGCAGTTTCAGTGACGGCTCACTCACTACCATTGTCAGTACTCAGTTGTCATCGCACGTTACATTTGTCACGCGTGCTTTTGTCACGTGTAATTGAAAACAGACGCAGTGTCACTTCAGCGACATAGGATCTATTAAGCTCACTGTTTTGTTGGATAATGATGTGGCAATTAAGCTCAGACTGTGTTAATAAAACGATTTGTGAGCGAGCTAAGCACAGTAATTACCTAAGCCTGTGATAGACTATTTATGCCTAACATACCTACTTCTTATTACACACCTACTAAATGTTTGTTCTGTGCTTTGGCGTCCTGTATGTATTTACTAAAAAGTATATAAGTATTCCATCAGTCATCTGGTTCCTATAGTACAAGCTTTGCTTAGATTGGGGCTAGATGGCATTGTGTAAAATGTCCTTGGATATTTATTTATTGAATGTGGTATCCTCTGCGTGTATGATGATGGCATAATGACGTAATCATCATCATCATGTTTCCACATGTTGATGATGATTACCTGTACCTGTTAGTTTGATTATTTTAGGATAACTTTAATAATTTTTTTATCACGTGCTTAAAACATTTTAATTTAATTCTAGCCGTTGCCCACGGATTTTTCTGCGTTGTGTTATTTCTAAAGATTTGGGTTAAGTTTTTTTTTTTAAGAATTTAGATATTTAATTGTTCCAAACACTTGGTGTTATCTCATCACCAAAGAGCTGTGGTTCCACGTGCCATTTATATTTTATTTCTTAAAATTATAAACGTAACATTACTGTTTAATAACAATAAACATTTTATGTTTAAAATACTATTTTTATTTGGCTATAACCTTGGACATCCTACACAAACAATACGCCCAAGTGTGGCTGGCCAATTGAACGATATGGCTGGTGTAAGATGGCTAGATCATGATGTCACGATATATATAAAATGTAAATAGTGTGTATGACATATAGAGGTTTCATCTCCACCTATAGTGGAATACTGCTAAATCACAGATAACAGTCAGGCAATGAAAATAAATTTCCTTTAAAAATAAAACATGTCATGTCACACTGTAATGTTAACCATATTTCAGACAACACTAATCCAGTGAATATGTACGTTTATCCCCTTACGTTCTCATAACACGTGTCAGAGACAAAACGCTGCCAGTTGCGGAAATATACGGCCGGAATACCCTTCGGAACGAGCAATGAATACAGTTTATTTCATTTCATTACATTTCTTAGTTATTAAATTAAGATCTTTACTTGAAATTGTGGAAAATGTATTGTACATATCACAAGCAGATAATGTGTCAAAACCACGTCAAGATAAGTCTAAGAATAAATCTTAGTCACAGTCATGCAGGCCTTGTGACTGCGGTGATTTTATTAAAAATTCCAAGGAATAAAAATAACACAAAAAACTTGTTTAACCACATTATTTCACTTGGCTACACTTGTGCGTATTCGAGTACCTAATTTAGACTTTATGATAAATACACTAATATTTTAAAACATAAACATTCGATAAAACACAAATTATCAATATAAAAATAAAATACATCAAGATGTACCTAAAAAAAAAACATTTTCATACGCTGTTCTAGTGTAGTTACGCACTATTCCAGAGCGTAATTTATGTACCGAACATTACACGAAAATCTTGTTACAATTCGGTATATTGTTTCATTTAACTAAATAGTAAAAAAAAATTGGAACAAAAAAATATGACCCATATTACATTTGAAAGCAACGTTGACAAAAACGAGAAACCCCATTGAATATTCTAACCTCATCAAAGAATTTTACTGCAGCATCAAATAAAACCCGAATATATTTTCGCAACCCTGCCTGGGTTTAGTACTGTTTATTCTAAAACTAACCGGTAAAGGTACCTCAACTATACAGTAAGTAGAGGACGCTGGGAACTACAAATTAATGTCGTCAAAAACGAGCGTAAAAACTGTAATAAATAAATATTGTAGGACACACAGCGCCACCTGATCCCAAACTTAGGAAAGCTTGTATAATAAAAGTCGGATAACTGACTAACTAATCGTTTTTTTATATAAATACATACAGCACAACAAGGCCAGTAAAAATAGCCGTTTTTTTGGTCAACTTCGCAGGTGGAGCTTCAAACGCCATAATAAAAAAGTTTTTGTGCGATATCTCGCAAAATAATCACTTTAGGACAAAAGTTATTAAGACCATTATTGTAGAAAATAAAATTTCTCATCTTTTGTTTCCAATTTTTTTTTGTTAAACTTACTGTTTACGATTTATGGCCCATTTAATGAACCGGTTTTTCTATCTCGGCCGATAACTCTTATTGTTATTACCTGCTATAGAAAAAAGTGGTTATATATATGTACATAAATAATCAAAGTTACATGTATAATATTGCGTAAAAATCAGTGGATACTCTATGATCCTAAAATTTCGCTTGTCATACGCATACTACAAACTAATCCGAGGAGTTTTGGCGGGAACGCGGAAAGCGTCGTGTCGCCCCATTGTATTTTTTCCAAAACTAGTGTTTTTTCGAGTGTTTATGTATAAAAATAGTGGTGTTTTATTCACAAAGTGCCGAATTACAAGCGCGAGTGTGGGAGAATGATATAATGCGCTTAAACATGTCTTTTCGTGTTGCTTCCAAAACTCCATCCAGAAGCTTATAGTAAAGTCGCCACTACTTTACTAAGGCATGACTTGATTTGACTGGAACCGACTGGACTTGATCAAGACTAGACTTTGACTGTAACTATAGATGATAAAGAAGCTGAAAAATGAAGACTACTCACAAAATATAGAAACATTGAAACTGGCAGAATGCACAGAGTGCGATGCCAAGAAGAAAGAGAAAAAAAAACTAATCCGAGAAATTAATGTCAACTCGACATATTTGTGACTTTTTTATGTGTGGTTTTTTTTCCTCTTTCTTCTTGGCATCGCACTTTGTGCATTCTGCCAGTTTCAATTTTTCTGTATTTTGTGTGCAGTTTGCATCTTCTTTATCTTTATAGTCAAGTCCAATCCATGCCAGTCAAATCTAGTCATGCTTTAGGAAATTAGTGGTGACTTTACTATAAGCTTCGTTGTAGTTTTGGAAGCAACACGAAACGTCATGTTTCACCATAATGTATCACTTTCCCACACTCGCGCTTGTAATTCGGCATTTTATGAATAAAACACCACTATCTTTATACATAAACACTCGAAAGAACACTAGTTTTGGAAAAATTACAATGAACCGACACGACTCTTTCCGCGTTCCCGCCAAAACTCTTATATGTGGTTAGAAATTACAAATGATATAAGGTTACACAAATGATACATAATCGTAGAGGATCTACACCCAATTAGTGTTATTTGATCTGTCCTAACTACGCAAATATGAAAGATTTATCTTTCTATGTCAATGTTTTCCCAGTCTACAGTGCAAACATCTACAGCGCAGATATTTGATTCTAAAATCCGTTCAAAGTTAGTTGCAGCAAACTGAACAATTTCCTTCGCGTCAGTACGTCCGGTTCGCCTAACATAATAGTCGCACTTTACTTGTTCGTACGACCTACATCCATCTTTGAATGACTGTTGGGTAATGGCTGCTCATTTCGTTAAATGGCCGGTCGTGTAAAGTTGAGGGTAGTTCCGGACATTGAGGTGTCCTTTTATTTTGTTGTGATAGTTGGTAGGATTGTAAGTAGGTACGTGATCCATTGCATCTAGAAAGATTATTTTATTTAGTCCCACACGCAAGATACAGATTGTTTTGTTAAGTGATATTAAGTGACGATTTGGTCGAAGATGGTAAAGCACACCTAGCCTGGAATGGAACTGCCTCTCAAGTGAGGCTGCCTGAACACACTGTTAGGTACTTGGTGGCAGATTTTCAACTTGTAGGTGGTAGCTACCCAGTCGAGTACTAGAAAGTACGCTACCACCATGGTTTCCACACGATGTTTTGCTTCACTGGGAGCTCAAACTTTGTTGGGTTTTGAACCTACACCCTTCAGCGTGTGAACTGACCGCATTAACAACTGAGCTATCATCGCTACAAAACTTGCATAACATATTTTACTTTACATTAGGGGCCGTTCAAGTATTACGTAAGCACCAAAGGGGGGTGGGGGAGTCTTTGCTTTGCTTATTTTTGACGACATTGGGGATGAGGCGATCTGAATGGTGATAATATCAACAAAGTCGTATAAATTATGCTGATTGTTTGGTTTCCTTGTTATCGACACACTACATTTTAGCGAAATGGCTGCTAATTAAACCAATATTTACTTAAGCATAGGAGAGGGAAGTAAGAGCTTTGCTTACTTTTGCTGACAAGGGGGAGGGAGGGGTTAGTAATTACTAAAGTTCTGCTTACGTAATACTTGAATTGTCCCTTATGCTGAGATGAGCCCCTATTTTGTTATTGTCCCTGATTTGTGTTCTTGTTTCTTTATTTAAGAAATTAAAAACTATTTTCTTTCTTTCTCAATAAAGTAATATGTACTTTTACCATACTATTATACCAATCATGTGTACTATCTGCCACTGGTCTCCTTTTCACACAAGTTGCGAACTTCCGGCCTCTGCCGGTCTATTCAATGGTAATACAGTCTAGTTATGTACTCGTGGAAATTTATGAGGAAAACTCGTGTATGTATGAATGGCTGTCCAACCAAGTTTTGCTACCAAACATTATATTAATGCGAAATAAAATAATCCTGAGAGCTACTTTATTAAGCTCTGACTAAGGTAGCAATAATTTGATTTTGTTGCCTATAACTTCCGTCACAATGTCGACAATCGGAAGCTTCATTGCCGGAACAGACGCCGCTAATGAGACTAATTCTACCTATTATCGAGCTAAAACAATGTATTGATTTTGTGATAAGCTGTTACCTACTTGAAATGTCATAAATCATGATGTCATGCCGTGTTGAATGTTGTCTCTATTTCAGTGGATAGAGTAATAATTATATCGTATTACAAGGCGATATCGTCACATATTTAATAACAAATGGATAAATTATAAATAGAAAAAAGTTTTTTAAAGCAGGCTTAGAAGCATCAATATATAAACAAATAATAATAATATAGATTTATTTCAGTACCATTCCATATCGATTAGTAATAATTAAATGCTGTTAAAATTTTAATAAAATACACTCAGGCAAAAAAAAAAATCCACAACAGAAACATATACCTACCTACCTATATGTATATACATACATATAACTCTCTCTCTCTCTCGATTATACTCGTATAACCCTCTTGAAAAAGAGCCTCATGAGTTATGATGATGAAGAGCTTAGAAATCTGAGAAAACAACAGTACCTGGTCCAGAAAGTGGTTATAAGAACTAACGTACAAAGCAGTTTAATTTGGCTTACTGTTGAAATACAATACAATAAACAAAGGCTATGCTAAATGCCATTTCCATGAGTTTTACGAAGCGTGAACACCAACGTGTGGTGATAAGCTCTTTCATCTAACACGGCTTTTTCAAAAAGCCGCAACATATTAATCCGGTCCCAGCTTATATTGTAAATGTAAAAATGTGTCTGTTGTTTTGTATATCCGTCTTTCAAGAAGCTACGGAGCAATGGATCACCATGGTTTTGAATTGGGGAGTGATTTTTAATACTATTATCTAGGATCGCAGATCACAGTTAATAATATGCGGGTGTTTGTGTTTATTCCTATGTAGATTCAAAAAGCCTGAAATATTTTTGTGACAAATTTTAGAGCTAAAAAAACGGTCAAGCATTGAGGGTTCCGTACAAACTGTAAGTATATAAGTAAAAGTTATGATATTTTATGCTTTTCGCAATTTTTCCTTTATCTGTGCTATAAGACGTTGCTTCGTACCAAATTCCATGATTCTGAGTTCACTGAAAGTAGCCCTATAGGTTTTGATTCCCTTGCGAGTGTCAAATTTTGCAGCATAAACGGCTGTATCTTTTGATTACGTTGACTTAAAAGTTTGATTTTTTCACAGCTCCAAGGGACAGTAGACTTGAGTATTTGGTATGAATTTCAGCTTGATACCTCTATGTGTTCCTGAGAAAAAGGGTCTTGACAGACAGACGGACAACAAAGTGATCCTATAAGGGTTCCGTTTTTTCCTTTTGAGACCCTAAAAATGAAAAAGATCACTAAAAAAATGCTGTGGCTAAATGTGTACGCGTTCTATATTCGCGGGTATTCGCTTGGTGATATAGCTGAAATCCTATATCACCAAGCGTTTTCTACTGACCTACATCCTCAAAATTATTTTGTTATGAACCTTCAAAGTCGGAAATTCCTCAAATTTTTGTTAAAGAATCCAAATTAAGAAGTTTTGTGGTGTTTTGGTAACAAAGGATTTTTTCATTTAACTAAGTAAGAATGAAAGCTATATAGGCATTGGGTCTATAGAATAGAACGTTATTAAATACAGTGTAGGACACCCTACGGTCAGGTGGAGTGTCGATCTGCGTAAAGTAGCCCAAAAATAGTTGTAAAGAAATACCAATCAAGAACGTATTAAGAGAGTCTTAAATTCGCATGATGAAGCTATACTAATCAAAATAACTATGATATTAATTTATGATTGTATATATTTTTTACTTCGGGGCTAGTTTGAAAAAAGTGCCTTCGCAATATTTAGCAGTGTAACTAAATCCCCAAACTAAATCATTCCATTATAGACACACCTCAAACAATAAAATAGCTCTTACTTTATTACTCTAGACTAGACAAACAATTCAACATAAAACTATCTAAACGTTCCCGAAGTCTAGCTTAATATTTTTATGTGTAATATTTTTATCTTCAAATATTTTGAGATCATTTAATGATATTTGTATTAGTTGTACACTTATTACCGCAGGATCTCTATTTACAAGAGATGCAACAGAAATTTGTTTTAAAATAAAATAATTGAAAAAAATTATGACTAATAGAAGCAGTTTTACAGAATGATGTCGGACATACAAAATATAAAAACCAGCCAAGTGCGAGTCGGACTCGCACACGAAGGGTTCCGTACCATTATCTATAAAAAGGCAAAAAATCGCCCCTAAAATATTTATTTTATTTTGTTTTTAGTATTGTTATAGCGGCAACAGAAATACATAATTTGTGAAAATTTCAACTGTCTAGCTATCGCGGTTCTTGAGATACAGCCTGGTGACAGACAGACGGACGGATAGACTGATAGCGAAGTCTTAGTAATAGGGTCCCGTTTTTACCCTTTGGGTACGGACCCTAAAAAAAATTATATACCATAAAATTATTTTTCAATAATTTCACGCAACTTTGACGTTATTTTACTGATTATTTTTATAAAATTGTTATAGTTATTTTATTGATAAATTGATTAAATTTATTTGTTTTTATTGTATTTTCCTTACATTTCTTAAATTTTCGATCATTTTAATAACTTTGGAGGTGATATCTAATAGTGACAGTGGTTACTTACTATCTGGCAATCAGTCTACTTGTTTTCTATATACGACATAAAATCTATACGCATTATTTTACTATTTTTTCTGACTTATAATGCGATGTGTTTTCAAAACAGCAATATTTATTTAGTGTTTGATAATTTAAACCATAGATAGGTTTTTTAACATTTAGCATTTTGAAAACCAAGTTCATTCTATCAGTTCTGTATACCAGTATCCTTTCAAGTCTATCTTGATTGATTAGCGCATTAACTTTTCACGAGGTGAGTGGAAAGTTTCTCTGCGGAACACCTGGAGGGTTATCGAACGTTTTCACTAGTTTGCTCTTTGGTAGTTTTTCTGACTCAGCCGTATCCATAAAGTTTTCTCATCCCAAACCTAAGAGTCTGCCCTGAATCTCGAAATTCTATTCCTTGAATAAAACATGATTTGCAACTTTGAAACATGAATCAAACAGGTTTATTTGAATTTAAGACTATTAGTCTGTAAGCTAAAGTATAAAATCCATTTTTTTTTATGTTTGACAGTCTAGGTGTTTTGTCTTCAGCTCACCTAATGTTAAGTGACAGTGTCGTCGAAGATAGTAAAGCACACCTAGCCTGGAATGGAACTGGCTCTCAAGTGAGGCTGCCGGAACACACCGTTAGATGCTTGGCGGCAGATTTTCAACTTGAAGGTGTTAGCTAGCCAGCTGAGTACTAGAAAGTACCCTACCACCGCGCTATGATATCCTCACAATGTTTTCCTTCGCCGGCAGCTCAAGCTCATTGTTGGGGTTTGAACCCACGCCCTTCGGCATGCGAACCGACCGCGCTAACCACTGAGCCATCATCGCTACACTAATAATTTATTATATATTGGTCAAAATTAGCCAGTTAAACTATCAGCGTCATTAGTCTATCCACTGCTGAACATAGGTTTCTCCCAAGACGCGCCACTCAGCTCGATCTTCGGCTTTAAATATCATCACTCCATCGAGTCTCAAGGCAGCCTACGCTAATTTTCGTTTGCAAATTCACGCACGGTCACCACTCTAGAACACGCCTACCTCATTGAAACCATGTATAGTAAAAACTCATGGGTGACCACTGATTTCTAAAAATATATAATTCAGTTAAGTCTTTAAATGGATATAAGCATCAAATAAGAAAGTTGACGAAGTTCCTTTAGTTACAATCGCTTAAACACTACTAAATACATTTAATTATGACCTGCAAATGTTTAGCCATTTCATACTCCAAAAAAAAAAAAAACAATTGTTCAGGACAGTTTCTTTGATGACGTATTTCTATAGAAAAACAAAAGGCGGGTAAGTGCCTCAATGAGAGTTTTGGCGGGAACGCGGTGAGCGTCGTGTCGCCCCATTGTATTTTTTTCTAAAACTAGTGTTTTTTCGAGTTTTTATGCATAAAAATAGCGGTGTTTTATTTATAAAGTGCCGAATTACAAGCGCGAGTGTGGGAGAATGATATAATGTGGTTAAACATGGCTTTTCGTGTTGCTTCCAAAACTCCATCCAGAAGCTTATAGTAAAGTCGCCACTACTTTGCATGACTTGATTTGACTGGGACCGACTGGACTTGATCAAGACTAGACTTTGACTGTAACTATAGATGATAAAGAAGCTGAAAAATGAAGACTACTCGCAAAATATAGAAACATTGAAACTGGCAGAATGCACAGAGTGCGATGCCAAGAAGAAAGAGAAAAAAAAAAGTGCCTCAATACATTTTCGTAATTGCCCTGCTATATAATTTTATTTCCCTAAGCGATAAATGCTAAGAGCAAGAGTTAGGAAACACTATGAAGTGCTTTGGTCAGTTTTATTTCTTTTGGCCTTTACAGACCACTAAAGGTACTAAAAGGTGCAATTTTCCGCTCAGTTTCACAATATACAATATAAATTCAGGAATATATTTGTATCTAGTATAATTTTTAAGCTAGGTTTTTTACCCCAACCCAACAACCCAATATATTTGGGTACGTGTATCAACTCATCTTATGTAAAACAAAACTTAGCAAAATGTCTCGTGATCGGCTGCTTAAATTACGTCTAAGAAAGTAACGTCTTGATTTATTTTTTGTTTTAATCGGATTATTCATTACTCATTAAGAAAGTGTTTAAAATAAAAAGTAAATGCTCGCAGTCAAATAGATTTACCGATAACAACAAAGACTATTAGAAGTAAATACTTCGTAGACATCCACCGCCTTCCTTATTTATTTCTAAAGCTTTTAGATAAAGGAAACTAGAATGAAACAGATATAATAAAGAGATAAAAGGAAATGAAAACTCTTTTCTAAGCGCTTGTTACTCGCAATGTGCTCTGAATGCTTGAAAATGTAATTTTAAATAAAAGATAATTTTCTGTAAGGCCTCTAAACAAAATGTTCTCAATGGTATCAATTCTGGAGTGACTACAAGTGTATTTATCTCTTGTAAGACAGTGAAAACTGTGTCACAGACTGTATATAGTTCGTCGATCAATGCGAGTGGAAATTTGGACACTTGGTGATAATTTGTTTAATAGTGCACGTATCGGGACATATCAACCACTAGCAAACTAAATGTTTTCTGTTTTATTACTATTCGCAATTTTCAGGAAATGCATCCTCTTATTATTATTATTTTTAATTTACTAAGACTCCGTGTCTGTCCGTCTGTCACCAGGCTGTATCTCATGAACCGTGATAGTTAGACAGTTAAATTTTTTACAGACGATGTATTTCTGTTGCCGCTATAACAACATATAGGTACTAAAAAAACAGAATATAATAAATATTTAAGGGGGCTCCCGTACAACAAACGTGTTTTTTTTTTTGCTCGATATATATTGATAACAGGTAGACAATATTCACAAAATATTTAAAAATAAATAATAATTAAATTAAAATAAAACAAATGATTTTCGTGATTTTTTGCCGTTTTTATAGATAACGGTACGAAACCTTTTGTGCGCGAGTTCGACTCGCACTTGGCCGGTTATTTTTTTCTATTTTTGGCGTGCACAATAGTTTGTAATGAATTTCTATGGATCTATTATTTAAATAACGAAAAAGTATTAATATAAAATATAAATTGGTTAGGTAGGTACATCAACGCCTTATTTATATTTAGCTATTACATTAAAATATGGCTACAAAATATATAATAAAGATTTGTTAAATGGGACGTCATCGTGACACCTATTGATCTCTTATACCGAAGGTGACAGAACAATAAATTGTCGTGACTGTGCCATTGCGAGGTGTGACATAACCCGACCGACAAACATTCATACAAATAAGTCTTACCAAACCCAAACCACAGCAACATTACACTTATTAGAACTAAGACTAGGACTAGGACAGCCTGGGCGCAGGTTAGATTCACACCCAGGACAAAAAATTGTGTAACGAACATAGATGTTTATCCTGCGTCGGGGTGTTCTAATAAGTATGTGTATACAAAAAGATTCGAACTATTGTATCAGGTTCTTGGTAACAAGCTTTATTTAGTTTTATTTGCCATGGTGGTGCCGGCACAAGAATTGCACCCCAACCTCTCTACCAGTGGTTGCCGTAAGAGTCGGCTAAGGGATGTAATCCGGAAGATGGGCAGCAGCGTCTTCCTTGAACAATCACACCTAACTGCGCTCGCCAACCCGCCAGCCAAGCGTGGCGAGTATTGGCGAAGACCAGGACGAGACCATATGGCTCGCACTGACAAAAAGTTATCATATCTCATGTAGAGCCAACTCTACAAGCCCTAACTTCACAAACTCTACACCTTAGTCAAAATATGTAGTAATGTTGTAATTATTCACTGTTCATTACTTTTCTGTTATACAATAGCTCTTGTAGTAGTACCAGATAATGATATCCAAATAGCATTCTTTCTGTATGCAGTTGTTACATTTAGACCAGCATTTCCCAAAGTATGGGTCGCGGCTTACTGATGGGCCACAGCATAGGGCTCTGAAAAATAAGACAATAGCTACATTTACTGCCCGGATAAATGTGGACGTATCTATATAATTGCGACAAAAAAAAATACAAATTAGAACTCTTTTTATTTAAGTATTGTCGATTAAAATTAAATGGTTTTTTTTTTTCTTATTTGAAAACTTAATTCATATAGTTATGCATCTGGACGTTAAAATAGAGCATTTTTGTTTCGCTGTTCAATCAAATTTGGAAACATTGCCATGTAAAAAGTACTTCGAAAAATATTACCCTTTAATTGATATAATATTTTAGCCGTCCCAAAATGAGCGCTTTCAAGATTGCCCTTGTCCATCGATCTTGCCGTCTATCCGTCACACTTGATTCTCCGGACGCAGATGTAAGATATCCAGGCAATGTAAGGATAAATCGATAACACGCATGAATTGTAAAAAAATACCTGTAAAATGTCATTGAGCGGTCTACTTTAAAACTTCTATGCTCCAAAAACAAATAACTCGTGTTTGGTGTGAAAGTTAAAAAAAACTATAACCCGACTTCTTCATAAAAAAGAATATACATAAATTTTGGCGTAAAAATACGCCATTTTATTTTATTGTAACTTTTATTTTAGATCGCGTTTGATCACACTCTGTCAGTTAATAAAGTGAATGTTAGTATTTTATTATACCCTATGTCATTTGCGCAATAAAGATGAATCCAACGACGTATCATTCATCAAAATCGGTTCAGTCATTTAGTGGTTACAAAAAGATATGGGGCGGATATATACACATCATGCATACAGATTATAACTCTCCTTTTTGGATCCGCCGTAGTCGGGTAAAAAATGTACCGTCATTTCTTGAAAAACTCATGTAAAATTTGCATCACTTTAATATTAAAATATAATTATGTAAGCAATTAGGTACTAGTTATATGTTGGTAGTAATGAAACGACTTTTTTTAAATATTCTATAGAAACATTATGTATAATCTTCTTCATGCAAATATGTTAATTTGAATGAGATTTGCTTAGCTTGTCTTTGCATATATTATATCTTATTATCTTTGCACATATTATTACTTCAAAGATATTAAAAAATATATCAATGTTTTAAAATGTCAAAAAAATGAAAATTCGATCTCATATCAAACAAGAAATAAAGAACATTCTCATTTCCTAAAAAGCAAATTCGATTATATCCTCGAAGCATAGAAATACTTGTTTTTCGGCTCAGTCGTCCGAATTTTGTTTGATCTCTTTCCATGTCAATGGGTTTAATTCCATGGCCTTTGTTCTTTGGTTTTTATCCCTTAGCCTTTTCTATAAGCGACGAGTCAGTTAAAATTGATTTACCGATCCAAATATGATTTCTGATGCCTTTATGACGGTGTGCCCAAATTGATAACTTTAAGAAAGAAAACTTAACTTTAAATCCCCGATCTCTTACCACAGTCGAGACTAATCCTTACAAATAAACTTTTTCATCACAAAATTTACAATAAAAAAATACTAATCAACATCAATCAACACCATATCAACAACTAGTAAACATTTTTGTAAAATTTACGAATGTAAGCCAAAATTGTGAGTCAAAATAATATATCTATTCGAAATATAAAATCTAAACGTTTTTGTAATCTGATAATATTTAATCGCAGTTTTTTTATTTATTTTTCGCGCGGTATTTTTGTCCTTAGCACAGGACGTGTTTATCGGCCGAAGCTCGTTCGCCCACTGACGGCGGAGAGCGCCGCCCAGAAACGAGAGGTATTCAATCAAACATACATCTGTACTGAGATAGATTAGGAAACCTCGTACAGTTAAGACTACAAGTATAGTCTAGATATACCTTTTAAAAGACACAATATAGCTTTAGAATTTGCAAAAATTAGACGTAACACGAATAACAAAAGTACATATAGTCGAACTTAGAACCTCCTCCTTTTTTGAAGTCTGTTAAAAATACTGTCATAATAATCGTATTTTTTTTTCTATTGTATACATTATTACGTAGGGCGTCAGAAAATTAAATTGAAATATATGTAATAGTTGTATAATGGTCGATGGCAGTCAATAAATGTTTTTTTTTTCTCAATAAGTTACATATCAACTGAAAATTTAATAACTGATCAAGTGCGAGTCGGACTCGCGCACCTCAAGTCCCGTACAAACTTGTAGGTATGTAAATAGTTCGTCCATCACGGGAACTATAAAGCACCGATTAAAATTGCACTAACGAAAGGATAAACAGGATTACTGGACAAACATAACTTCGTCGTCGACAAACTGTTGTCCCTATACTCGACATAAATCGCCGTCAGTTTACCAACTGCCAATAAATGTATACTCGCAAAAAAAAGTATTGGGATGTAGGAACCTAAAATTCACGGTTTGCGAATTTCCCCCTTTACTTGTGTTATAAGACAATGTTTCTTGCCAAAATTCATGATTCTAAGTCAACGGGAACTACCACATAGGTTTTAATTCCCATGCAAGTGACAAAATATGCGGCATAAATGTACAACCGTATCTTTTGATTGTTGACTCAGAAATTTGATTTTTTCATAATTCTTTTAATAACTCTTCTTCAACTTCAACTTCAACTTTTTAATGCTGGCTTCTGCATAACTCTTCTTTCATACCGTAACGTGTTCCTGAAAAAAAGGGTCTTGACAGGCAGGCTGACGTACAACAAAATGATCCTATAAAGGTTTCTTTTTTCCTTTCGAGGTACGGGACCCGAGAAAGGTAAAAGTATTGCAGTAAATCATTATTACCAAATAGAAACTCGTTCATCTTTTTATGCTTATCCAATAAAACGAACAAAGCTTATAAGATTTTTTTTACCTTTTTTCATTCTAGGTTTTTTATTTTCCTATTTTATTTGTACTCTAGATTAAAAGCTAAAAGGCTAGGATTAACAAATTCATTTAGAACTCCAACTCCTCTTTAAGCTGCTTAGAACTTTTCCAGCGCCAAGTAACCCATAAAGCATACCACGTCAGTACCAAGGAAATTACCGAGGTAACTTTGTAAATTATTAAAGTTGGACAGCTGAAATTCGCTTGATGGGTTTATGATCCTCGATTTATATACACGCCGAGTAATTTGATGCTAGAGATGAAAGTTTAGTAGGAAATTTCATAGCTTCATACGGTTCTAATTAAGTTAATAAAACAGCACAAGTGGGTACTTTCAATCTTCATGATGTACAACATTTTCTACCTCAATAATTCCTAATGAGAAAATTGTAATATGCCTATTAGAACTACAAGTTTTAGTTGTCATGGGGATAGATTTTGTAGCGATGATAACTCAGTGGTTAGCGCGTTTAGATGACACGCCATATTTAACCCCCAACAATGAGCTTGAGCCACCATAGCGAAGCACATCGTGAGAAACCATAGCGTAGCGGTAAGGTAATTTCTAGTACTAAGTTGGTTTACCACCCTCAAGTTAAAAATCTGCTGCCAAACCCTAATGGTGTGTTCCGTCAGCCTCACTTGAGAGTTAGTTTCATTCCAGGCTACGTGTGCTTTACCATCTTCGACTACACCTATATTTAACATCAGGTGAGATGTAACTTAATTGTAATGTAATTTACAAAATTACATCAGATAAGCTGTGGTCAAACACATAGCCCATTAACAGTAAAAAATAAAAGTATCGAAGATATTGTTTGAAAAAGATTTTTCACAAGATTTTTTTGT
Source organism: Biston stratarius (assembly GCA_950106695.1). Classification (NCBI taxonomy): domain Eukaryota; kingdom Metazoa; phylum Arthropoda; class Insecta; order Lepidoptera; family Geometridae; genus Biston; species Biston stratarius. The sequence continues at coordinate 12,671,046 of OX467116.1, forward strand.
TGATACAGGTATTTCTTTTTTCTTTCTTCTTGGCGTCGCACTCTATGCATTCTGCCAGTTTCAATGTTTTTGTATTTTGTGTGCAGTGTTCAGTTTTCAGCTTCTTTATATCTAAAAGTCCAGTCCGTGCCAGTGAAATCTAGTCATGCTTTAGTAAAATAGTGGCGATACTATAAGCTTCGATGGAGTTTTGGAAGAAACATGAAAAGCCATGTTTCACCGCATTTTATCAGTTTCCCACACTTGTTCTTGTAATTCGGAACTTTATGAATAAAACACCAGTATTTTAGACATAAACACTCGAAAAAACACTAGTTTTGGAAAAAATACAATAGGGCGATACGACTCTTTCCGCGTTCTTGCCAAAAACTCGATACAGGTATGTTTACGAATCTTGTCATCTCACAATGCATCTGTCAGCCTGTCATCAATTCCACCTGTCACCTTTCAAAGGCGCGTGTTCCCGGTCTTTTGAGTTGGGTAACACGAACAGAATAAAAATAACAAGCTAGTTACACTGGGTCAAGCTTTTCGGTAATTTCAATGTGAGAGCGGTGTTTCAAGTCTTTGTACATTGTACATGTGCAAGGAATTATGTACAGTCATGTAAACACGCGGTTTTGTATTACATAAACAAATTTATTTTGTAAATTTACAGAAAATAAAACCCGTTAAAAACTAAAAGGAAACTAAACTAACTTAAAACTATGTAGTAATTGCTTAAAATTAATCGATTGATTACGAAAAAGTGCCGTATTATATATACCTTAACTATTAAAGTCGTCCATTATACTATGTACAAGTAAATAATAATCATAATTGTGTTCTTTGTTTACAGTTCATAACATATGTGTGTTTCGTCCCAATTTCTCGTGTGTGGTTTTAGCCCGGATTAAATACCCGTATAATCCCGGGTAATCTCACCACTTTGAAACTAAGGTTTCATTTAACAACTACCGAGACGCCTCGAGGTAGTACACGTGTTTGAACAGTTCCGACAAAAGAGATTTAAAATAAATAAAATGGACATAGATAGATGTATATACGACGTGGATACTTTGTTCGACATTAAATTAACACACGGGTAGGGTTAATGATCAGTAATCATACAAGCAATGTAAATAAAATGTATTCGCAAATTTAAAAGAAATCAATTTTCAAACTAACTAAATAATAAATCAAGTACCCGAATTAGAATCACCTGTGACTCGTTCATACAACTACAGCTGTGTGCGCTAGAGGGCGCGGCGATTTTTTGACACCGTAGGTATCAATTGATTCAAACGAAACTGCACAGTGCAAGACGCATCGCGGTGCGCTCAGAGAACTAGGTATGATGTACATCGCACTCACCATCACTATTAACACTTTCTCATTTTTAACCGACTTCAGGAGGAGGTTATCAATTCGTCGGAATCTTCTTATTTTATTTTATTTTATTTTTATGCATGTTCACCGATTACTCGAAAACCACTGGGCCGATTCGGAAATATCTTGTTTGAAAGGGTGTAATTCCCATGTGGTATCAGGTCTGGATCTGATGATGGAATGCAGGAAAAATCGAGGGAACTCTTTAAATATTATAAGCACACACTTTTGTAAATAAAGCATGACGGACAAACGTCAACAATGATACTGCCAATGTCAGTAAATAGATCAATGTTTCAAACAGTTTGTATAAGTTTGTTAAAATCTTTTTAAACTTATCTTATAGTAACTCGTGCATTTGGATTTGTAGGGCATTGTCTCGTATTGCCATATCTTTTGCGAAACATTCTAATCGCAAGGGCAGCATTTTGATGGGCTTCCCCGTAAATCAAAATCATTTCGGTGTATTCAACAGCAGTATAATGCATGGCTTAATAATATTTTAAATAATGGTATAATGCTGTGAATTTGACATCATCAATGGCAAAATAACTACTTATGTTACACAATCACATACAAAACACGATAGCAGTAAAAACCGTGTAGTCCAAATAGCACTAAAATTATTTTACTATGGAAACTGACGTAGGTAATTTAAAACACATTTTTGTTTTATTTATGCGGTATTACTAACGTATAATTATATCGGATACTCTGACTATAGTTTCGGCCACATCCGGTGGCCTTCTTTATGGGGACAAAGCTGGATACAACGTGCACGCGCACAACTGCTATCTACACGTACAGCGCAGCGGCCCGTAGTGCGAAGCAAGACGAGGCAGCGCGCGTGTAGTACTCAGCTTTATCTCCATGAAGAAGGCCACCGGATGTGGCTGAAACTATAGTCGGAGTATTCGATATAAATAAACGTGAGTAATATCTAAAACTAAAAAGCACTAGAACTGTCAATATAAAAAAGAAGTAGAGGTCGTATCCGAATAACCGTCGTCGTGGTAGGGTTGTCTAGGTAGGTATCACCGCAGTACCAGATATTCAGCCGCCAAGCAATAGTGTATAAACATTACTGTGTTCCATTATGAATTTAAAATAATAAAAACACTTAAATACCTCATAAGTATCATTAAAACTTCCTTCCCTTTTTACTATTAATTTTCGAAACTTTTTGAAACTTTCTCAAAGTTATAAACGCTATTAAATTATTGATTTATCAAATCGTCACGCCGTAACGCACACGTGTGCTTCAAAATTCGAAATTGGACGCCGCGCCATGATGAATTAATAAAGTTTGACTGTTTGGTATCATATTGATTGTTTACTGAATTATGGTTATGTAGGTAATTTTTACGTACAGCATTTGCCATTGATATAATATGTATTTAAAAAAAAACTAACGATATACGCCATGAGTCAAACAAGACAAGATAGAGGCACAAACCCGCCAGTGGGATAAATAAAGCTGAGTATGATGATGACAATGAGAGAAGCTGATAAAAGCCTACATGGATATCTGGTAGAACTATAAAGAGTTTACTTGAAACTACCAGAATGTCAAAGGCCTGTAAACCACCCTTAGTGGAAGTGAAAGCGCACTCGAAAAAGAATAAAAAGTAATGCAGCGGTTATGCAAAAAATAATATAATAAAATATATAATTTTTTTTTGTAACCAGTACTCACTGTACCTATATTTGGCTTAGTACTACCGAGATATATCCCGTATTTCATAACATCGTTACCATGTTTTCATAAACTGTCCCACTGCTAGGCGAGGATGACTGATAGGCCCTCTTGTCATTGTGAAAGGTAACTCTATAACCTACCACGCTGCTCAAGTCTGGGTTGGCAGAATTCACACACCTTCGAGAACTTTTTTTAACTCTCAGATGTATGTTTCCTCACGATGTTTTCCTTTATCGTTTGAACTCAGCGGTAATACACACGCACATACTCGTAACATAGAAAAGACAGAGGTGCGTAGGATTAGAACCCAGATCCTCTCCAGATTGGCAATCAGACGAGTAACCCAGCTAGACTACCGCAGATGATATTTACATGCTTATTTTTCGCAAATTTTAATCATACTGCAAATAACTTTTGGGTCATCATTTATTGTTTACTGATAAGGTTTGAAACGTGAGCAAAATCAAATTTTTGTTAACGTTTTCCACAATATAATTTTGTGTGAACCCACTCAGTTGCGGCAACACCATTCTGCTAAAGCTGGATTCACACAATAAATATATACTTACGTGTACTTTCAATTTAGCTGTGGCGCCATAGCCTCCCCAAAAATGTGTGTAATGTTTTCAGAATTCATGTAGGTATGTGATTTTTTTTTTCATTATAACATTTAAATGCCCAAACAGATTCGAATGTATGCGGTATCGTTAGAATCCTTACATCATCTCGAGTGACATTGGTCACAAGTTATTTGAAAAAACTTCACTTATTAGTGGGCATTCGTGTTTTTTGAATTTTCTTAATTAGACTTGTTTTGTATTACAGCAAATTTTTTGTGTTTCAGCGTGGTACAAACACCTGTTTTCCTTGCATGCTCAGCTCACGAAGTAAATTGTTTTTCCACGAGTAAAAATAATATGGGCAAGTTTGGTTCGTTTTCACAAGTAGGACTTATGCAGGCTTATGTCGCGGCTTGTATTAAATAATCACGCTAATCAATTTCTGTCTTTTGGTTTGTTGTAACTATAAGCCTTTTGGAATTGTCTGTTGAAAGACAAATTGTTAATCTGCTAAATTGTTGACAATTCGGCATATACATTAAAATCGCCAGCACTCAGCACAAAAACAATATTTTCTCTATAATCATCAAGAAAGCTTGGTGACTAAAGCATGTGAAGCATGATGTGGTAACGAGCGCATAGATGTTTTTTTATCTGTAGATTAAGCGGTTCAACTTAATTGAACTGAAAGACAAGAGAAGAGCCATCGTTCTTACGGCTCCGGTGTGCGGCCGGCCTAACAGAATATCGTTATAAAGTCTTGCCCCTAACAAGGATGTTTACGTAGCATCACATAATCTTGTCATGTCCCGCCAACCCGGATATTATATTCGTCCAGCAAATTAATAAGCTGTGTTGCTGAGGTGTTTTCCGAATATTCAACCAGATTCCAACCATAATACGATGATATTAAGGCGACAGGACAGAATTTAAATCTTGCCTACCTGAACCCCCGTGATTACCACTTTGCTTAAAGCGAGCTTGGCTTTCTGTAAACTTAATTCATATTTACTACCGCGTCAATTTATGCAGCTGTGCAAAAACGAAAAGCATTTGTTGACTCAAACACTAGGTTTGTCGTGTGCATTTTAGAGTTTTTTTTTAATGAAAAGATCAAGGTAATGCTCTCCTGATGGTAACAAATAATACATGTCCAATGTCCATTACCATTAGAGCGATACATAGAACTTTGAGTAACAAAACCAACGTCCAGGGCATCGCTGCTTTAGTAGGTATTTAGAACACAACACAGAACAGTAATGGAGAATAGTGTCATAAGTTAGAATAATTGTCGTGTCCCGTAGTTTTTCCACCATTTATCCAAAAAAAAATGTATTTTTATATAGCATTTTATTGCAATAGTTCGTCTACATAAATCTGACAAATAAAATTAATCTAAGACGAGTATTTAGAAAGATATCTTTTTTTTTATGTAGGGGAAGGTGGGGCAGCTTCGTACAGTTTTTATGTTTCGTCTTATAGAATTCTCTCGGGTATCGATATCTATATCGATTCATCAAAAATCTATAGTCTTACTATCTGGCTTTATATATCAAAAACATCAAATTTGTATAAATACAATTGTACGGCTTTCTGAAACTATTTAAAAAAAAAATAGAAATGTATGAAAGTGCCCCGCATGTGGGGTACATTCATACAAGCTATGAGTCAGATTCATACGTGTGAAATTTCAAATTTAACAAGCGCAAAGGCACCATCTTTGACATTTTCAGGGTCAACAAGCACTTCATGATCATCTTCTTTTTAGTTTTCTTCAAGCACATCCAAAAGTGAAGCAGAACTTTCTGACTGATATATGTTTCACTGTAACTACAAATTATTTCAATCTCTTTGGTATTAGTTTATTTGGTCTACTTGATTTGACAATCTTCATTTAAAAAACTCAACGCTCTCTTTATTTCTCTAACTATACTTTTTCGTTCTTTTTCTAATCTCTTCATCCCTTTGATTTATTCCAATTCTTCAATTCTATTCTTCTCGGACATGTCCGTGTAGATTCTTGATTAACCAAGTGATTGACCTTGTTTAGTACCAACGTAAGCTCATCACCAGCTATTGTAAGTTCATCACCACCTGTGCTTTTATTGACATTTGTTACGATTAAATAAAAAATGGTGTATGAATCTACCCCATCAGAAGAAAATGAAATCAAAATGTTGCTACAGAAGAAACAACCACATATAGAATTATTCACAGATCAATTCACAATCTTGACCCTATTATCTTTTAAATAAAATAAAACTGAATAATCCAGAGAGCAGCTTTTATTAAAAATAGACGTTAAAAGTGAGGTTATTAAATTACTTCCGCCTGGCCGAATCACGTTTTGTGTCCCACCGATGCACGTTTCATACAGACTGCTGTCAAACTCCATCAGCAACCACACACTTAAGTAAGCTATGCATACACACATATGTCATTCTGTTGATGTGCGCCTAACGTCAGATATATCTAGTGTATGACGGTGCCCCTTGTATGAATCTGCCCCACTTTCCCCTAACAGTAATGTGTCGAATGAGACGCTCTCCTGATGTTAAGAGATAACGCCTGTCCATGACCATTGCAGCGATACAAAGAACTTTGAGTAGTAAAACAAAGTCCAGGGTTTCGCTGCCTTGGCGCTCATTACTTTGAGACTAGATGGTTAGTCTCAATAGCCCTGTAATTTCGCTAGCTGCAGTACCCTTCAAAATGGAACACAGTAATGTTTACACACTACTGCTTGGCGGCAGAATATCTGATACTGCGGTGGTACCTACCTAGACGACCTCCTGCTAAGGAAATCTACCACCAAGTAAAATCTTTAATATTACAAAATAATCTATCTATAATATTACAAAAAAATCTTTAATATTACAAGATTTGCTTAGTTTGAAGCTATATGGCGCTGTGTGAAAAGTCAATTTTTATAACGACTTATTTCTCTTTCAACTCCAACTTTAAAACCAATTTATATTACTACTAGAAAGTAGATTTTAGACCAGAAATGATGATGTGAAAATTGGAAGTTTGAAAGAACCAATGTACTCGCTGCGGACTGGACTCTGATAACTGAAACGGAAATTACTAGCGCCCTTCTGCTCCGAAGCCGCCTCTCCGAAGTTTATAAGTGAGCAGACTGACATATTTATACAGGACTAGCTTGCGCCCGCGACTTCGTCGGTGTTGACTTTAGAATTGAGTTCAGAGAGAAATTAAACATGTGTAAGTAATAAAATCGCAATAGTTTTATTTTTTATTTTTTTATATCTGACAGGCTGGGGGTTTGACCACAACTCACCTGATGTTAAGTGACGATGTGGACGAAGGTGGTAAAGCACCCCTAGCCTGGAATGGAACTGGCTCTCAAGTGAGGCTGCCGGAAAACACCATTAGATGCTTGGCGGCAGATTTTCAACTTGAGTGGTGGTAGCTAGCCAGCCGAGTACTAGAAAGTACCCTACCACCACGCTATGGTTTCCTCACGATGTTTTCCTTCACCGACAGCTCAAGCTCATTGTTGAAGTTCGAACCCACGCCCTTCGGCATGCGAACCGACCGCGCTAACCACTGAGCTATCATCGCTACAAAAATTGCACTGCTATATTACCTAGATTAAGATATAGTTAGTTTTTGATATTTCCATACCATTTTTCAGAGATAAAAAGTATCTTGTATCCAGGTAATAAACTATCAATTTGCCAAATTTCAACCAAATCTGTTCAGCCGTTACATGTTTGGATGTCTGAATGTTACTCAATCACGCAAAAACGGCTGAACGGGTATGGATAAAATTTAGCACACATATAATTTATAATGCCGTGTCGTGCCGTGGTAGTGCCGGCGTAAGAATAGTACCCCACCCTCTCTACCCGTGGTTGCCGTAAGAGTCGGCTAAGGGATGTAATCCGGAAGATGGGCAGCAGCGTCTTCCTTGAACAATCACACCTAACTGCGCTCGCCAACCCGCCTGCCAAGCGTGGCGAGTATTGGCAAAACTCCCCCCAGGAGGAGGCCTATGTCCAGCAGTGGACGTCCTATGGCTCATGATGATGATGATGATAATTTATTACCTGGATTAAAATATAAGATACTTTTTATTCCTAGAAAATGTTAAGTTCGTGTGGGATTATCAAAAAACTAAGTATTCACTTGACATTTAGTATAGATGTTCTTACGGAACATCATTCCGGGATAAAAAAAGTATCCTTTTTTATTAATATAGGTAATTAAGCACAAGTTTCATGATGAATGAACCTATTGGTCTTTTGTTACTTACACATATTTCATTTCTCTCTGAACCCAATTTTTAAGACAACGCGGATGAAGTTCGGGCGCAATCAAGTATTATAATTACATAGTAAAATTATAGGCAAAGCACCTAACGGCGTGTTGCGGCCTCATTTGAGAGCCAGTTCCATTCCAGGCTAGGTGTGCTTTACCGTCTTCAACCACACCGTCACTTAACAGCAGGTGAGCTGTTATCAAACACCTAGCTTGTCAACCATTAAAAAAAGTCTTTTTACTCAATGCATTACATAACTTTAATTAGCTCTAGTTATTTTTCGAATTGGGACATTGTCTGCAGTACTATTTTAATGGGTATTTCTGTAATGAAAGACAAAGATTGGATATAACTAATCGTCTTGAAGTTTTCTCATTTCGAATGAAATAATTGAAGTAACTCCAAAGGTGACCTTTACAAATAAATTTCGATATAATTTTTGTCCTCTTGTGAAAGAGGTCATTAAAAATGTCAGTTGTTAAGTTCTACATACTATTCTTTACTGTCTGTAAGTTATCATATAAAACTATAAATTGGTACAAATTCATTTTTAAACGACTTCAAAAAAGGAGGAGGTTCTATGTTCGACTGTAAGTTTAAAAAAAAAAGAATAATTAACAAAAAAGAACTGGAAGAAATTGAAATGGGCCCACACGGGAAGCACCAGCTTTCAAATAAAAAAAGAATCATCAAAATTGGTTTACCCAGTAGAAAGTTCTGAGGTAAAAAACATTTTTAAAAAAAACAGTCGAATTGAGTACCTCCTCCTTTTTTGAAGTCTGTTAAAAAGGATTGCGTTTGACCATCATCTCACCTGATGCTAAGTGAAGATTTTACGATGGAGCACGCTTACCTAGAAGATAACGATTTACTCTCGATCTTTACATGTGTGACACTAACCGAGGTATACATATATGTAATGGATATAATGTGCTTTATTATTCGAATTCAAATTTTCAACGAAAGTCGACCTCCAGATAAAATTTGTCCATTTTCACTCTTAGCGCAGACACTTCACAACTTTGGTGCTTTAAGGCTGCATACACAAATTTGCATACAGTTTACTCAAGCATTGGGTCTGGGGCATCTCTAGAAACTTTTGTCTCTTTGGTAGTGCTCTTAAGTAGGCCTTCTTAAAAGTTATCATGGTGTTCCATGATAACCACAACACTACATATTATAAAACAAAGTCGTCCGCCGCGTCTGTCTGTCTGTTCGCGATAAACTTAAAAACTACTGAACGAATTGTCATGCGAGTTTCACCAATAGATAGAGTGATTCATGAGGAACATAATAGTTTACTAAACATAATTTAGACATATAATTTGTCACGGTTTTATGCGTTCCAATATGATGATAATTGTTGGAAGTGTCGGAAAAAGTCAAGCACCTGGGAGCTTTCATAGAAAACGCTGCCTAATCCCTTTGAGTTATAACAAAACAATGCATGGTGTGATATTCCTCTTTTATAATCTACAAAAAAGTCCGCGGTGGCATATATCTACCTTTTAAGGATAGCTTACATTACCCATACTTACTACCCGTGTGAAGCTGGGGCGGGTCGCTAGTACATGTATAAGTTATCAGCTATACAGTTCAGCTGTGTCAGAGACAAGTTGGTAGGTCCTTTTACTAGTAATTGATGACTACAATTACAAAGGACTAAGTCGAATCAATGTAGCAAAAGTAAAGTATTTAGTTCGTAGTTTGTGTACGGCTGAGTTAATGTTAATAGATGTTGCCCTTCATACGGAACAGCTTTGTTTTTAAACTACAATTACCGGGCGCGATCTTATTCGTATTGTAAGACCATAGTCTACCACGGTAGCTAAGAGCGGGTTTGCAGACTTCATAGATGTTCGAAAACTATTTTTACAACTGTCTGATATGTATTCCTCTCGATGTTTTCCTTCACCGTTTGAAGTAAGCGTCAGTCCGCACATAACTTTAAAAAAGATAGTTGCGTACAGTGAGTTTTGGACCTCCAGACGACGCCGACGGTCAGAAACCAGACGGTCTCTAGACTAGGCCACCGAAACTTCCTTAAATTTTTCTTTATAACAAAACGTAATTATTACTATTCCTCAGAATTTTTTAAAGAAAATTTGTTCATTGGTGTATTAAGGCTAAATAATTTACCTTTATGTTAAAATATAGTAGTAGCGATGATAGCTCAGTGGCAAGCGCGGTCGGTTCGGTCGGCGTGCCGAAGGGCGTGGGTTCAAACCCCAACAATGCTTTAGCTGCCGGTGAAGGAAAACATCGTAAGGAAACCATAGCACGATGGTAGGGTACTTTCTAGTACTCGGCTGGCTAGCTACCACACATCAAAATGAAAATCTGCCGCCAAGCATCTTACTGTGTGTTCCGGCGACGTTTATGAATCATGAAGGGCCGTAGAACTAAAGTTATTCGGTTTAAGAGAAACTGGCTATAAAAAGTGTTAGGTGTATAAGAAATAACACCGTATTACTCTGCGTACCTACTTATAACAATAAATAGGTAAGTTACATTGAAGGAGTCTGTGGCCACATTACTCTAAATTCTTTGAGTAAAATAAAAAAACCATTTGCGGCTTCTACGTTCAACTGAGTTTCCTGTTCCAACGTTTGTCTTCGTTTGAGCGCGTGATGAATGAAAGCGCGAAGTTAATGAATGGATCTCACAATGAGGAGTGAAGGAATAGAGCTGCTGCTATTCTCAATAGACTCCAAGAAAAGTTCGTAGTTCAAATACATTCAGAAGTTCTCCGATAAGGATAGTCCGAATCAGCCTTGTTTCTGTAAACTGTCTCACTGCTGAGCGCAGGTCTCTTCTCATTCTGAGATGGAGATCTTCGAATCATCGAGATTTTTTTTTAAGCTCTCGTGTTTTTTAAATATATATTTGACAGGCTATATGTGAGTACCACCCCCAAGTTTCAAGCACAGTATTCGTACACAGCGATTCCGCTCTACTTTCTTGATACGTACAGCCCATGAATGGAACTCATTGCCAGCTGATCTTTTTCTTTTAAACTACAATTTGGACGTTTTAAAGGCTAGAGTGAATAGATTTCTTCTAGATCGGCGTGCTCCATCCTCGGCCACACCGTCGCTTTCTATCAGGCGAGTTGGTGGCCAAACGTAGATCTATTTAATATTTTTTTAAAAACTCACGATATGTTCCGGCAGCCTCACTTGAGAGCCAGTACCATTCCAAGCTCGGTGTGCTTTACCATCTTCGACCACACATAAGACATTTAAATGAAATTCAGAATTAAGAAACTTTCAAGAGACACACAGATTCTAGAACACACAGGCTACTTTTTTTTTTGGAAAGAATATATGTATCATCGTTTCTTATCACACCTCGATTCAGGGGCATACTGAAAAGACACCAGGCCCACAATGGTTTTTGTTACTTTTGTTTTACTTATATATGTATATTTCTAGCAAATTAGACTTGTGTGTTTCCGGCAGTAATAAATTAGGTTAAAACCTTTCCCGAATATAGATTGGGGCATCACCGGAGACCTTTTTGCCCTCCCATAAAGCAAGTAAATTATAAATGCTACTAAATTTATATGTGTGTTAAGCCCTAATATATCTGACATAATAATGATCATGAGTGAAAAATTTCATTTTGTTTAGTAAGTTTTAAATAACCGTATAATCGAAATTACAAAAAGGCATTATCAACGCATAATACGGGGGTACTATTTTGTTTAAACAAATTTTCATTTTTGTGAATATATCTAACTTACAAAAATGCCATTAAATTTACATTTTATACTATTATAAAGGCGAAAGTATGTTATTGTGTAAGGGTGTTTTTATGTTTGTTACATCATCACGCTCAAACCGCTGGACCAATTTTGATGAAATTTGGTATGGAGGTAGCTGACACTCTGGATTAACACATAGACTCAGCTAGTTGTATACTATTTGTAAACGTCCCTATAACAACGTTTTATTGTAAAAAATATTCTCTCTACAAATTGGTGGTTTAGTGGTTACTCGTTTCATACAACTAGAAAGCTGGACGGGTCTTGATAAACTTTAGCAAGAAGATAGTACAAAGATTATGGACAAAAAATTCTTTGTATACGAAAAAAGGAAACTTGAATGTTTCTTCTAGGTAACAGCACTCCATACTACCGAGATGTTGCCAAAAGCAAACTAATTTTTAAATAACAAAAAAAAAAACAATAAATAGGTAGAATTAAAAGGTATCTAGTAATTTTTTTTATATAAATGCTAAATGAATTTAAAAAAAATTTATTTAAATCATAATTACTCGTGTGTAGGGTACACAAATATCTACATTTACTATATATAAAAAAATTACTTATCTAATCTAATCTAATACCTTTAAACGAGCAATTCTTGTATATATATATATATATATATAATCTGGATCTCGGAAACGGCTCCAACGATTTTCATGAAATTTAGTATGCAGTGGGTTTCGGGGGATATAAATCGATATAGCTAGGTTTCATTTTTAGAAAACGTCGTTTTATCCGTGTTTTCAGCCGAGCAAAGCTCGGTCATCCAGCTACTAATTATTTATTAAGTACATATATAAATTTAAGTTTTAGAAAATGTCAGGTTTTATGCAAAGAATTAATTTTAATAACTTTTCTATTAAGTACTGTAACGAATTATTTTTCGATAAGTAGTTTTTTAAACTAACTAATCTAAGTTAAATTAGGCAGATAAGTGCAGTATGAAACAAGAGCAAACGAACTGAAATTAGGTTCATAGATTCAAACAGCAATCATCTACTAAAAATGTTGAAATAGTAAAATAATCGCAAGGAAAACCGAAGGCGAAGAGCTAGTTAGCTATCTAAAAGACTTTTCATTGTCAGCCTTTAATTTTAGGATATTTTCACGACTCCGAGCCAAAATTCGAGACCTATTGAGCTTGAATCTATTTCCGAACCTACATTTCTCCTGTTACATAAATATTCTTGAAACATTGAATCCGAAAATATTCTTTTAAACTCTAATTCCTCAGCAGTACGACTCAAATTGCGTTCAAATCTCTCTTTTGCGAGATTTGCAGGTTAAAATCGTGTCAATTGAACCTTATGTCCATTTGATAAGGTTAAAAATAGAAGGTTTTCGTGTAGATGTGTAAAGGTAAGCCAAAGCTAGCAGGGCAGTCTAATTTATCTCGCTGAAGCGCGAGTAGAATTCATATTTAACATTTATGTCGTGGAAATATGGGTGAGCCGTGACAATGTCAAACGATACTTACTTTTTGACGTACCTGGCAGAAATAAAAGATTAGAAACAACTGTTCAGTATGTACTATAAGTATGTATTTATAAAAAAATGTATAAAAGTATTCTGTCAACTATATGGTACCCATAGTACAAGCTTTGTATAGTTTGGGGCTAGATGGCACTGTGTATAAGGTCCTCCGATGTTTATTTATTTAATTTTACTACATATTTATCTCATTAGCAATCTATAAGCAGGTGTACGGCCGACAAATTGCGAACGTATTTGCGGTGGACTAAAATCCATCCACCTTAAACTTTGATGTTTAAAAGTAGCATTGTCAAATATATTTTTTAAAAGAGCAGTTTCCATTTATGTCTGACACCGTATTTGTTTCCATACGTATTTCACATTTTATTTATTTTGCTCCTTTCAAAATTCATTTCTTAACTTTTTTTATTGATTGACAAGTTATCTCTCACTAGTGCTGCGGTTTCCTCATTAAGTTTTCCTTTAGCGGCAGCTTAAGCTCATTGTTGGGCTTTGGAACCAGACCTTTTGGCGTGTGAACGGACCACTGAGCTATCATTGCTAAAGAAATTGATTTGGCTAATAGGTACTCTCTGCTCGAGATAAATTCACATCATGTACGATGCACACGTTGACTAGCCGCCTTGTTCGCGACAACGTTCGCAGATTCCTAATGTATATGGGACCATGATTCTACATTATTGTCACTAGCTACTATCGTATCGTCAATTCAGTTGTCGTAAGTAGTTTATCGGTACCTAATCGAAATTATAAGTAAGGAATAAGTAGAACGCAGTACCAGATAATTTTACATATTCTGTGGTTCATCTTTTTTATTTATTTTTTTGTTTTGGCATCGCACTTTGTGCATTCTGCTAATATGGAGTATTTCAAACGTTTGACGAAAAGTCAAGACAAATAAATCTTATTCTAATCTTATTTTAATCTACCTCAAAAAACGGTGAGCAGGGTCTTTAAAGATAGACAATGCACTGACAATGCCACGGGTATTATAGCAGTCCATAAGTGGCGGTGACCACTTTATTACCATAGCCACCTCACGGTAAATGGCCACCGTCGCTTGTTTACTACTTTTTTACATAAAATAAAAATTAATTCAAAAATATTAACTGTACGAAAAATAGATATTATTACATCGATCAAAACATTGACACCTCGTCCCTACAGAGTGTTTCAGTTTAACAGCTCCCCCGCGTATTTCGATAGGTAAGAAACAGGAAAACTCCATCCCCTGGTCTCACGGGGTAAGGTAAATGGCCCCTGATTCGTGCTAGTACGTTATTTCGTTAGTTTTGTTTCTGGCGCTAATAATAAGCAATTTAAACATTGTTTCTTTAAATTATACATTAATACAAAATCTCTATCATTTAAACTATCTAATAAATCAAGTATGAACATATTGGCGACTAAACTGAGAGCAATGCGACGCTCGAAACTCTCGTTCGGCCACGAACAGCTGTGCGGTGTACTTGCGTTCCTTGTCACCGTAAGGTTAGCGCTCGTAGTTCTTAAGCTTACGGAAAGGCAAAGGTAAGTCCATTTGAATAATACATTCAATAGTGCTTATTTGTATTCTTTAACAATTGATATGACATAGAAAAAAGTTATATGTAAGCCTAGAATTCCTTTAAAATTGCAATAAATCGACTCACGAAATAGCGGTCATTTTATTTTTCGTGCGTCCTCTAGTTCGTGCTACTACCGAATCAAAGATATTCTAGATACATTTTCGTTACTTGTGTATTTGTATAGTAATTAAGATAATTGAAATGTAAAAAAAAAAGCAAATAACGTATTTAATAAAGTTTCTTATGAGCTAAATTCGGTATATGTGTTGTTCACTAGAATTCTTATAATATGAGTTTGAAAGTGACCTGAATTTAAATTTTTAAGGTAAATTCGCATACTACCTACCAGCATAAATTTGTTTGTTATTCGGTTTATTTTATTTATTTTTGTATATTTTTGTTATATATAGGGTAGTTAATGGTTAATTTACATATTTTAAAAATTATCTACTAATTTGAGTGCGGGAATTTCCAAAAATCAATAACACGAAACAAGGGATTCTATTTTTATTACTTTTCCCCTAGTTCGTGACAGATAAATCTATGTAGGTAAGGCACAGACCACTAACGCAAAAGACGTGAAATGAGTACATTTATTTTGCAAACAAAAAATTTGGTTCTTGTTATCTCCCAGGGACATGCAACGTAGAAAATGCCGTACAAAAGGTATGATATCAAAAATGTAGACCAAGCTTTGCTATCAGTTAGGAATGGTGAAAAATGAAAAATATATGTACATCAAATCCTTCTGGGCATGCGACAGTTCTCATAAAAGAGGAAGAAGAATATAATTGTCCAATGGATTCACCATATGGCAAAAATTGGGTTTCCCATCACAAAGGAGGCAGTTGCTGCATTCTGTTGGTAAATTAGCTAAAGAACTGAATAGGCCAAATCCATTTACGGATGGAATTCCAGGAAGACACTTGTACGAAGCATTTTTTACAGAAGAAATAAATATATGTTGAGTTTTATTGTAATTTTTAATTTATAAGTAATAAAAAGTCGAGTCTAAATTTCATTCTCACATACCTATTTTATATTTAAAAAATATCTTAGGATTATTCTTCATTATTAAATCCTTTTATTCCTATTAATTCCTTGTGTTTTTTTTTTATTAATAAATTATCATAACTCACTGTAAAAAACTTTATCCCGAAACAGGGGACACGAGCTCACGAACTTAGAAGCAGAGTAAAATTTTATCACGAAATAGGGTTCAAACAAGAGGTCTACAAATAAATTAATATTAAAAAAATCAAATTAAAATCACATATAATTAATGCATTATATTACTGGCAAAATATCAACATTCACCACACAAAACATTTCAAACTGATATCATGTTTAGTAATTTATTTAAAAAATCTTAAAGTCGTAAGAGCCTTACGATGCCGAAGTATGGGACATTTACCTTAATTGTAATTTTCCAGCTTAGTCGAGTGAAATTAATCGTCCATTTATATCAATTTGGTGCCTTAATGCCTTCAGATCTGCTTGGGGTTTGCACGTGCCAGGGGAACCAGTAAATCCGCGTACTGGCAGCCTGGTAATCTCGGATTAAAATAATCAGCTAAATGCGATACGGTCTCGCGCACCGAGGATTCTACTCACAATATATTTTCGTTATGCATGTGCCAAAAAACAATAAAGAGGTTTTATTTAATTGATTGATACAGGCATTACTTTGCGGAAGTCCATTTTGAGTATTCAAAAGATATATTTTTACTATATTTCCGTTTAAAAGTTCTTTTGGTTAAACAGTGACGAGAATTTACAGAAATATTCCTTAATACCTAAAAGTAATGTCAGACACAAATTAAAAATCGTAATGAATTAAAAATATCTAATTAAAATAACAACTAGTTTTAATATCCTCTTCTCGGGAACAGATAAGGGATTTAGTAAGTAAAAGGCTAATAAAATTATTTGAAACAGGTGAAGCTAAATGAAAACTTGTAAAAATAAAAACTTTTACTTTGGTTATTAAAGCGCCGCGTCGTCGGAAATTTGAACTAAAGACTGTCAAAGAAGCGATTAATCGCCCTTTGGATTACATTCTGGCTAGCAGTTTTGAAACACGCGGCACAAGAATACAATGCGGCTAAAGTAAAAGTGCCGTATTTAAAGTCTGTTATTTAAAATGGGTAGCCTCTATGTATTACAGCTAATTCTACCATTTTTCCGCAACAGATAGATAAAATAAATTTTTATTTACATTGCACATTTTAAATAATTTATTCAAGTTTGAGGACGCAGTTTTTCATCCATTGCAGTTTTTTCTCTTTAATTATTTTCATACATCACGTTAGCCTTTGAAAATGAGCTTGAAAAGTCCCCGAAACGTCCCAGATTTTAGTTTAGAAGTTTCATTACGCTAATGGTGGCGGAAAAGTACAGAGCGACTCGATGGGACATAAACAATGGCAAAGAAACAAAACTAGAGTGCGCTTTAATTAAGAATATGAAGTGTCAAAGTGTATTTTACACTTAAGCATTTTTTGCAGATTACTTTTTTCTCATATATTTCTGAAAGTTGTTGTTGTAAAAGTTGTTAGTTATGTTACTAAAGAATTAATACAGTTGATTTTAGAATGTCGGTTTTTTTGTCGCTGAAAATCTGCACCTGAGTAAGAGTATAATATGCACCCATAAAACATCATTACCAGTTCCTGAGACCAGCGGTATCATATCTGTCCTCTTTATTGATCGCTTCACCACGCTGAAAAGGGATGAAAAACCTCCCCTCCTCCCGATAGAGCGAGACGAAAGCACATCTCAGAATCTAGTGTAGAGGATGTCTATACAATTTGACCAACTTATCAGTCGAGTTGATTGGTGGAGCCACTATCGCATTCTCCGAATATAAACAAGAAGGCGACTTACGTTAGAAAATTTTACTTTGTTTTGGCTATTTCTACAGATATATTTGTCACCGTGCACATAGTTTTCCTTATATAGGTTATGGGTCTCAAACGGGATATAGGTAGAGAGACATGAAAAGTGATGTGGAAGCTATCTGTTGGGGAACGGCCGGACTTCCTGCAGTTCCTTGGTTGGAGGAAAATATCATCTAAGAGGTAAAGTTGTTTTGAGAGTACGCACATCGAAGACAGGTCGGAGCAGTTTGTTTACTATAATGACCAATGTCATGCACATCGCCAAGGAATTGTACCACGTTTAATATGCACTAATCGCTCAACTTTCCTCTATCGAAAACTAATCGTTTGAATTAATCCCTACTCGTAAACTATGTGACGTCACAGTGATTTTAATTTAGTGGTTTATATTATAACCTATTAGATGTTACCCGCCCGCTTTACTGGGTTTGTACTATTAAGATAGGTAAGTAAGTAAATCAATAAATAAATAAAAAACGCCCCTATTTTACCTTAATTAGTCAAAAACGCGGAAACAATCTTTATTTATTACTAAAAGTAAAGATTTAAGAAATTATTGGTGTCCCATACAAAAAGATTTAAATTCGCAAAAAAAGAAGCCTATGCCCTTCTCCAAGGTCACATCTATTTCATTAGAAATAGATTAGTCAAAATTCATCAGAATTGATTTAGCGGTTTAGGTGTGTATATAATTTGTATGTGCGAGTGTAGGTATATGTTACAATCAAAAATGTAACGCGGTTTAAGGAAATATTATTTTAACCGTTCGGTCATGATATCTGGACACTTTTTTTATTGGTGTCAGGCTAAGTCTTCGGCCATAGCTTAACTGATATTAAGTGATGGTGTGGTCGAAGATGGTAAACACACGTAGCTTGGCATGGCACTCTCAAGTGAATCTGTTGGAACATACAGTTAGATTCTAGGCGGCAGATTTTCAACTTGTGGGTGGTAACTAGCCAGCCTAGTGCCCTACTACCATGCATTTACTGGCAGCTCAAGGTCTATTGGGATCTGAACC
Source organism: Biston stratarius (assembly GCA_950106695.1). Lineage (NCBI taxonomy): Eukaryota > Metazoa > Arthropoda > Insecta > Lepidoptera > Geometridae > Biston > Biston stratarius. The sequence continues at coordinate 12,689,710 of OX467116.1, forward strand.
CACACCTCGATCGGTACCGCACTAACCACTGAGCTATGATTTATCCACTAGCCATTAACATTTTACCATAATCGCTAAACAAGTAAGCCAGAAGGAGCGAATGCGTTTGTAAATTTGTAAATAGCATAAATTTTAAACTCATCAGTCCTGCCAAAATCTCTCTTTGAAAGGTTGTTGTAATTACGAGTGCATTAATATAATTTCACGCTTCAATTTATCTCGGCGAATGCGCAGTTCGTGTTCACACACTTTGGCATTAAAGGCTTCAAACATTTACACAGAGTGTATATTTGTCTCGTAGAGAAGAAAATGTGCAGAGAAATTTGGAGCACTTCGCACCTCTAGCCAGACTAGCACGTCAACATAACAATATGTGTATTGACAAATTCGCCTGAGATTGACAATATCCACATCTTTTCTAATGCTTTACGATCTGTGAAATCCTTGGCACCTTGAATTATTTACATTTTGTTTTAATTTTTATTATGAATCATTATTATTTTATATTATGAATTTATATGTGTATCGTTAATAAGAAGTAAAAAAAAAGTACTTAAATAATTTTAATCTTATTGCAGGACTTCAAAATACCCATATGCAATTTTAAAAACCGTTTATCTGAACATTTTCTACTCAGCATGTAAAGAAGTTTTAGGAGTTATAAGTACTAACCATAATTGTCGTCTCATGAACAACTAAGAGCTTCAATTTAACACTGAATGCGCTGCTTAAGTGCTTCGTATATAACTTTTTTGCTGTAAACACTCTTAAATAGTTGAGTTTTATGGTTGTGCTGCTTTAAAAAGGCTTTTAAATATACCGTTTGCTAAATTGTGTTTTGAATTTAGACTATAGCTACTTTTATACCGGTACTACTTTATCTTCTGAAGATTATAGATAATTGGCGTGTAGTTTTTCTATGAAAATTAAATCACAAGAAAAATATACGAAGTGTCTATTAAAAATTCTACGTTTATCAGCTAAAAACATGCTTATTCTAATTCAATTCAACTGAATAGCATAGTCTTGACTAAACATCAACGGTCTTGAGCATTCCATTCGTGATTAGATCACTTGCCACCACACTACCTCGGAGCGGTTCAAACCCGTACGTAATATTCATGTATTCTATCAGTTATCTGACTACCATCACACAAGCTCTGCTTAGTTTGGGGTTAGATGGCGCTGTGTGTAATGCGTCCTATAATATTTTTTTTAATATTACGTGTGAAAGCACGAGCGTCTCAGCTTCCCGCACAGCTCGTCTATGTGCGTCTCCAACGTCAACGTGCCGTCGATGTATAATCCCAGCAATTTAACACTATTTATGTACTTACTTATTTACCGATCGATAACGAGTAGGGTTTTGCCAACTTGCCATTGAGGTTAAACGTTAAGAAACAAATTTTCTTCCCATTCAACATCACATCACATCATCAGCCATAAGACGTCCACTGCTGGACATAGGCCTCCTCCTGGGAGGGTTTTGCCAATACTCGCCACGCTTGGCAGGCGGGTTGGCGAGCGCAGTTAAGTGTGATTGTTTAAGGAACACGCTGCTGCCCATCTTCCGGATTACATCCCTTAGCCGACTCTTACGGCAACCACGGGTAGAGATGGTGAGGTACAATTCTTACGCCGGCACCACCGCAGCAACGGTACCCATTTAACCATAATACAGTATAGCTTATTCACATAAGCTATTCTAGCATGCATCTAGAATTTATCGCAACATCTACCCATCTAGAATGCGTCGAGACTTCTAGACGATAACGATATGATGTCGTTGACAATCAGTATAAAAATCTCGGCATTTGATAAATGAAATACGAGTATTTCTGATTATATTCCGCTGATTTTCATTGGTTAAAAAACACTATAATTTCAGGTTCATAATTAGACATCTAAAAAGAAACGTACTAGGTACAAAAAACTTACCGCTTGTGACTTGAAGAGTAGTAGCGAGAAGACATAGCAGCGACAGCGACAGGCATCCGAGCGAGTTGAGCCAGTGTGCCGCGGCCATTCTGCACCCTGCGCAAAACAGAAACAGAACATTTACAAAAACAAACGTATTTGTAATACTTTTTATTATTATTTTTTGAGACTAACCAACGAAAGTCTCAAAGTAATGAGCGCCAAAGCAACGATAGCCCGGACTTTGTTTTGCTAGTCGGCGTTCAGTGTATTGCCTGCAATGGCCATGGCCATGTGTTATGTCTTACCATCAGGAAAGCGTATCGTTCGTCTCATTACTTTTACATTTAAAAAAAAGATATTTAGATGGTTCTTTTGACTTTATTTAGACCGAAGAAATTAAGATCCCATAGCGATATTAATTTCACCCACTTGTAAGATAACTTTTTTTTTAAATTGAGAATAGATTTGCATTTGTACACATCTTGAGAAAAACATCGTAAAGGCGAATGAAAACATGGTGAGGAAACCATAGCATGGTGGTAGGCTAGGTACTTTCTAGTACTCGGCTGGCTAGCTACCACCCACAAGTTGAAAATCTGCCGCCAAGCATCTAACGGTGTGTTCCGGCAGCCTCACTTGAGAGCCAGTACCATTATAGGCTAGGTGTGTTTTACCATCTTGGACCACACCGTCATTTACCATCGGGTGAGCTATGGTCAAACAACAAGCCTGTCAACAAAAATCTTGCCACAACTTTCAAATTTCACAGAATCACCCGCTGAGCTAATCTAAAGATTGCCTGAAATTTTAATCAAAATCTTGTCACGCTGGTTTGGAGTTCATAAACACATAGATTTTTGTATATTTACTAGCTAAATACATACAAATACATATAAACTACAAGGAACCTTGCCCTATGCGTTAACTCTCGGTCTTTACCTTCGTGTATAAGTAGGTATATATATAAACCTCATTTGAATTATCACGATCATTTCAAAAAAGAATAAGCTAAATCGATTCAGCTGTTCTAAAGTACTTAGTGCACTTTCCAACAAGCATCATTCCATTTTTATTTATAAAGACTACAAACCAAGATTTTAGACTACAAACCAACATGCTACAAACAGTGCCATCTAGCGGGTGGATCGTGAACTATTCAAATTTCAAGCTCGCTTCAGTTTTACCTTATTTTGCTGAAACAACGCCTTCAGATTTCAAGTTCAATGAAAAAATCATAGATGGCGTTGTTTATGAAAAAAAAGTTTAACGGAGATGAATGGGAGAACATATAATTTATTTAAACCATGATTATATAACAATGTTAAGTGCATCTATTTATCTACGGGAGTTTTTGAGGGGGGAAAATCGATAGCTAGTCAAATCTCAGGGAAAACGCGTGTTTCAGAGATTACCGAGTTTTTTCGCATACATCGAGCATAACCCGATCACCCACGTAATGATTTTTAGCTTTAAATGTGTCACTTTACTTACCATATCGTCAGCATGTGTGGTTTTGCCGCGGCCGTCCGCTGCCCACGACAGATCACCTGAAAAAATATCATAATATACTTAATTTAATATAAAATGTAATATGTTTTGAAACTATGATTGCTTAATGATTACCGTGGTCAGATAACACGAGGAAGGGTGTGAGTTCAAACCTGAACAATAAGCTTGAACTATATATATATAGATATATATACAAGAATTGCTCGTTTAAAGATATTAGATAGATAGATAGATAGATGTATTACATAATAACTTTTGTCTTGCTGTGTGCTAGAACGCTAGTGAAGCGTTGTCGTACCGTGTATAGCTACGAATTTCAGCTACGGGCTACGCAGAACCGTAGCACAACTTCAATGCTATAATGCTGGCTAGGTGTTCTCAAAAGATAGCCGATGTTAAGCAACGAACGATCCGGTTAATTTTCAGATGGGTAACCGTGAATGGCATTTATTTTTAAGCGTTACGTAACACGTTAAATTTTATATCCCGGTTTGTTTTATATTTCTACTAACTGTTACCCGCGACTTTGTCCACGTGGAATTTTACAAAATACCTCAAAAGGATTAAATTCCAAAGGATTAGCGTTTTCGATGAAAGCTCTCAGGTGGCTAGACTTTTTCCGACACTTCCAACAATTATCATCATATTTCAACCAATTTACACAAAACCTTGACAAATTATATATCTAAACCTTCCTCATGAATCACTCTATCTATTGGTAAAGCTGGCATGATAATCCGTTCAGTAGTTTTTAAGTTTATGTCAAACAGACAGAATCGGCAGATAATTTTGTTTTATAATATGTGGTTATTGGCACTATAGGCGTGCAAGAAGTACATTGACTCTGACACTAGAGCTGTTCACTCAGCGTATACGAAATTTCGTCTGATTTTTTTAAATAAAATGTAAAGCTATTGTAATAACTTAACATCATGTGAGTTTTGGTCGAAGAGGTTGGCAACTATAAAAAATACAGACTATTTAAATACATATTACCACAATTTATTTAAATATTTAAACTTTTTTAAATAATTACTTCATTCCTTTTTTTAAATAAAAATGGGACTTTCTTCGGGTAATTGTGAAAAAGACTCTTTCATTTCAATAAGTATGTATGTTGATTATTTCTATATATACTTATATACCTACTCCATTACTTAATGATTCTATCTTACCCTGTTTTACTTAATATCTCACTAATCAGACTATCTATCTATGTCGTCAAACTACTTTTTATTTATTCCTCGGAGTCATAACATATATTTTATCACAAAACTTAATCCACAATGGATTTTGTGAGTTTTCCACAAACTGCATTCACGGAACAAGAAAAATAGGTCAAGGGGGATGTGAGAGGAAATCAAAAAGGCCAGTCATGTTTGATCGCTATATCTTTATCAGAGTTAGTCCAAAATGTGTCTCAAAAACTAAAATAAACTAGTTCCAAACATAACTGACGGGTCATTAGATAACCATAGCACTAATATTATATAATATTTTAAATTTGTAAGAAATGTAATCTTGTAATGTATATCCCAGTTACCGCGGTTGGAACATACGTCGAAGAGCGTGGGTTCAAACCCCAACAATGACCTTGTGCTGCCAGTAAAAGAACACGTGAAGAAACCATAGCATGTTGGTAATGTATTTGCTAGTACTCGGCTGGCTAGTAACCCCTACAATTTGAAAATCAGCCGCCAAGCACCTAACGGTATGTTCCAGAAACCCGACTTGAGAGGACGTTCCATTCCAGGCTAGATGTGATTACCATCTCCGACCACTTCGTCCCTTAACATTAAGTGAACTTTAATCGCATGCCAAGATTGAAATAAAAAAATTGCATTTAGAAAAAAGTTTTTAAACTTAACGATACAATACGAATACGGACGATATAAATTGCTTATGAAAACATACTCACACCAAAAGTATAGAATACCAAAAGTCTTGGGTACCGCTGCAACGGTTTCTCTTACCATCACAAGAGCGTCTGGAACGTCGTACTACCATAATAAAGCTTTTTTACATAAATGTGATCAGTAGAAAGTAGCCAAGTTAGGGCCTCGTTCACTTATTCAAACTCATTGTTTTCTCTACATTCACCAGATGTATCAGCGTAAAGTAATGAGCGCTAAATCAGTGATGCCCTGGACTTTGTTTTGATACTAAGAGTTCTGCGTATCGCTGGAATAGTCATGGATATTATCTCTTACCATGAGGAGAGCGTCTAGTTCTCTCATTACTTTTACATAAAAAAAAATCTTCTACAATATTTAATTTCCCAGGTTGACATTCCCGTATTGTGGCCGCGAGTTAATTATTCAGCAATATGGCTCGGGCCGGCCATTGTTCACTTAATTAATATTTATGTCAACTGCAAATAGGACAATTTATTTACAAGCCTGCTAACAAAAGTATAAAGTGATCCTATAGCGCTTTGTGCTTCTTTGTCTACCCTCAAAGGGTGAATTTTTGACTCTCCTCCGAGTTTAATTACGCTTGAATTACTTATTTCTTATCTGTAGCAAATCATAACAACTCGAATTGAAGTATAGTAATCTAAAAAAACTGAATAATGATTACAAATAATAGATAGATAGTAACTATTTATTGTGAAGTAAACAGATTATCATACGGCTTTAGATAGAGTGATTTATGAGGAAGATTTAGGTATATAATTTGTCAAGGTTTTGTGCAAATTGGTTGAAATATGATGATGTGTCGGAAAAGGTCAAGCTATCTGGGAACTTTCATCGAAAACGCTGCCTAATCCCTTTGAGATAAAACAAAAGAATGCATGGTAGCAGTAGCATACATCTTCCTTTTGAAGGATAGCTTACTATACCCATTCTTACTACCCATGGGAAGCCAGGGAGGATCGCTAGTACTACATATAGTTAATATACGCAAACCACTTATTGCATAGGTACTGTAAAGTAAGTATTGCACGGTAAAGCAAGCACGAGATAGTTCGAATAACTTGCGCAAGTCCCGCCGAGAATGCAGACTCTGAGCAGTGTACGACCGAATTGAAACACTTTGTATAACTACCCAGACAATAAGTATTCATTTGTTCATAACCAACTGTCACTATTTATAGATCTCAATGATATAAGTAATATCAACAAATTAATAAAATAAAAAACTTTATTTACAAACAAAAATATACATAGTACGTATATTTTTGGTTGTGTCGTCTAGCCGCAGTACCAGATATTCTGCCTCCAAGCAGTAGTGTGTTAACATTACTGCGTTTCGGTTTGAAAGGTACTACACATCACACACACACATCATCAGCCATAAGACGTCCACTGCTGCACATAGGCCTCCTCCTTGGGGGTTTACCAATACTCGCCACGCTTGGCAGGCGGGTTGGCGAGCGCAGTTAGGTGTGATTGCTCAAGGAAGGCGCTGCTGCCCATCTTCCGGATGACATCTCTTAGCCGACTCTTACGGCAACCACGGGTAGAGAGGGTGGGGTACTATTCTTACGCAGGCATCACTACGGCAAAAAGGTACTATAGCTAGCGAAATTACTGAGCTGTTGAGAATAACCATCAAAAGTCTCAAAGTAATGAGCACCAAAGCGGTGATTCCCTGAACTGTGTTTTGCTACGCCAAGTTCTGTGTATCGCTGTAATGGTCATGGACATGCGTTATATCTCACCATCAGAGGATTGTCTTGTAAGTCTCATTACTTTTACATATAAAAAAATGTATGTATTACGTACATCTTACGGAGACTTTACGTGGGGGCCTTTTTGACTAGGGATTTGTTGACTCGTTTATCATCTCAGCGAACGGAACATAGATGCGCGCCAAAAAACGCCTTATGATATTAATGTAGTAATACATATTGTAAGGAATATAACGAATGTATGACAAAAATACTTGTGTGTTATTAATGATTGACGAATTATAAATAAACGATAGAAAATAAACGAAAATAACAATTGTAATTACTGTTACGAATATATATTTTTATGGGAGACAGGCTAGGTGTTTGACCACAACTCATCTGATGTTCAGTGACGGTATGGTCGAAAATGGTAAACACACTTAGCTTGGAATGGAACTGGCTCTCAAGTGAGGCTGCCGGAACACACCGTTAGATGCTTGGCGGCAGATTTTGAACTTGAATGTGGTAGCTAGCCAGCCGAGTACTGGAAAGTACCCTACCACCATGCTATTGTTTCCTCACAATGTTTTCCTTCACCAGCAGCTCAAGCTCATTGTTGGGGTTTGAACCCACGCCCTTCGGTGTGCGAACCGACTGCGCTAACCACTGAGCTATCATCGCTACAAACTAAACAACAACAAAACAAACATAAACTATAACAAAACGGATGTTTATCTATAGAGACAAAATCAGCTTTATGCTGTAAGAATATGAGTCTTAGCGATGGTTTACATTTTGTCCCTAACTCTAGAACTCAGGTTAGTCGAGTTTTTGGGTATTTTTAATTCAACAAATTTGGCAATAACTTTACAACCAACTTATACTTACGCTGCTTAACAATCTCACCTAGTATTATAAATGGAGTGAGCAAGTTTGTTATTTCTCTACACTTCAATGGTTCAATTGATTTTAGTGGAATGTGGAATAGAGATCGCTTTCTTGAAATAACACTGACTACTTTTGGTCCCGAAAATGTTACGCAGTTCCCGCAGGATAGCAAAAGAACAAAAGGCAGCCTGACAGCCATTGAATAAAAATGGATCTTACAGAATCACATATTAGTGCAGACTGCATGGGTTTATATTACAAGTAATATTATAGATAGATAAACTTATTATTGGTCACACTAATAGAAAATATAAACTTAAAACCAGTGTAGTGATTGGCAGCCTTATCGCTAAAAGCGATCTCTTCCAGGCAATCTTAGGATGGAAAGGATTCAAGAACAAATAGATAAGGCGGTAAGCCAGTCAGTAAGGATCAGATTGATAAGTTAAACATAATTCAATAATAAGTCAGTCAGTAAGGATCAGATTGATAAGTTAAACTAAATACAATGTTAAAAATAAACCTACTTAACTTTCTCATTAACCATCATTACCAGTCTACCATAGTTCACTAATGGACTCTTGCGACCTGATCTTCGACTTTTCACTTCCCATTAACATTCGTATGATTACTGTGGTAGTAAATGTGGTGTACTTCCCCAAATTCTCGACAAAATTGCCCAACTGGTGAAAATGAAGGTTCAGTATGAAGCGGCGATGACGTCAGGTAAGCGAAGCTCCCAGAAGCTTTTATTAAAATTCTTCCGCAAATTATTTTTCTTTGAAGACCGTAAACAAATTATTAAGGTGGATAAATTGAAAATATTAATCTTGTCTTTATTTCGCTGTTGATTTTAAACAAACTTCATGAAAGGCTAATATGCTGTACTATTATATAATTACGAGCTTGCGCTTGAGCTGTGATCAAATGTTTGATGTGGTTGGACATGCGTTGGGCACTGTCGGGGTAAAACAATAACGTTAGTGTGGCGGAGACGTTGGACCTAAGCTTTCTTAGTGTCCGTGATAAAATCAAAGATTTTCTGATTTGAAATTAATATCAACATGAACTCTAGGAAGTCACCCTTACAGAGTTGATACCTTCTCTTCCTCCAACTTTAATTGAGTTTAACGATACTAACTTCAGCTTTAATAGTTGTTATTCAACGAGAAACAGTTTACCGAAAGCGCAACGTAATGATACAAGACGGGACCAAGCAAAAACTTGGAACACGCGAGCTAATCGAAAATGGTCGGCTTGAGGAGCTGACGACCTTCCGAATTGGGTCATCCAACGACCCGTGACGTGGATTTGCGAATTCACAGTATGTCTTCAAAGGCAAAGTCGAGGTACTTATCAAAATAATTATTGTAACTACAATCGCATGCGTCACATTATTATGTAAAATATTTCCAAAGAGATAACGAGTTTTATTTTCATTCTATAGTTAGTATTTGTAGGCAAAAACCTAGCGTTTTTATTCGAAATAGGATTGCATGTGACATCATGTCTGATGTTAAACAGTGATACGGTCTTAGTTAGCGTTAATTCTGTAGCGAAGATGGCTTAGTTGTGAGCGCGGCCGGTTCACACGCCTAACAATAAGCTTGAGCTGACGTTAAAGGAAAACATCGTGCGGAAATCATAGCGTGGTGGTAGAGTACTATCTAGTACTGGACTAGCTAGCCTAACACCCTCAAGTTGAAATCTGTCGCCAAGCACCTAATGGTGCGTTCGGGCTGCCTCACTTGAGAGCCAGTTTAATTCCAGGTTATGTGTGTTTTAGCATCTTCGACTACGCAGTCACTTAACATCAGATGAGCTGTAGTCAAACACTTAGACTAAAGACCATAAAAAAGTTGGCGCACGTTTGCCTAGAAAAAACCTGTTTACTCTGAATTTGAAGACACTCAAACTTCACTCAAACTTCAAATAATTATATGAAGCGCTAGTGTGTCAGTTATATATCTAGTTGTATCATGACTGGAATTTCAGCTTCAGTTATGTACTCGAGTATGCAACAATGCTGCAGCGACCTGGATACACACGACACATAAACATGTCGTTTATGTGTAACATGGCCTCGTCATGCTATAGTCGGAGTTTCCGATAAAATTAAACATGAGTAATACCGCATAAGTAAAACAAAAATGTTTGTCCTAGGTGGGAATCGAACCCACGCCCTACAGCTCTTAAAGTAAATACACTACCAAATGAGATAACAGAGCAGTCTACACATAGAATAAACATGTATCGTCAATAAATGTTTTACTTTCGTACAAAAAAAATAATTGCTTATACACTCGTCCCCACACTACCAGTAAGAATAATGCCAAAAAAACTCTAGTATATTTCATTTCATTATTATCATTCATACCAAATCGATGGCTCAAAGTTTACTGCCAACTTTACTGCGAACATAAACTTTTCCCGCATTTCCATATATTTAAATACGGTCTAACTTTATACGTCTTCGGTGATTAAAATAACTGCTCTACTCACATTCAAGTATCGTTTCGTATCGTAAACAATTTGTTAATTTGATTTCAAATTATTAATTAGGTATTACAGAGGTTGAACAATTATTGCAAGGTGATAGTATACTAGATGATAAGACCCTTGGTTTAAAATCATAATCATCATAATTAGCTAGATTTATGGAAAAAATGTATGGAAAGTAGAGGAGCGCTCCTGGCGAGAATAAATAGAAACTGTTTTTTTATACATTTAGATACTGTTAGCTCATTTGATGATTCTGCTTCAAGAGCTAAAAAGCGTGGGTTCGACTCCCACTTGGACCTGACGTTTATGTGGCGTCGATGTTTATTCTGTGTCTGAGTGTTCTGTTTGTATTTACAAAAAAAAGTATTATCTCACATACGGACCGCTAACGGCTTTTAGGACGAATCAAGAAGCGCGCCAACGTCACATCTGTCGGCAACTAGCCGCAACTTCACTTCGGTGCGCTTCCCACAGAGACATAATCTGATCGTTTGAGCCACTGTAGAATTCACTCCACCGTCAAATAAGCAAGCCTCGGAACTGTCCTGCAGGGGAAAGCAAACCGGGGCGTCCGCCCCGGGCGGCAGCTTCAGGGGTCAGCAAAATCATAATATACGTTACCTAATACGCTTAAAAGAAAGCTTGTTTCACAAAGCGTCTAGCATCCAGCACGTTGTCCTATCGATTATACATTTGATTTTAAAACGGCCAGCTGATTTTGGAACGTATCCTACGTTATGAAAGTATCCTAAGTTGATTTTTGAACGCTTGCATATGTAAATGATGTGTCAACCGGAAGAACTACCGTCGCATCTAGAACTGGGGGCTTTACGAGCGAGCTCAATTTCTGCCTCGGTTGGAAAAAATGGTAGATCCGCTGTCCTATTGTTACATAATTACCTAGCTACAAGATCACTGTTACCTTGCAAAATTGATAATTCATTGTACTTCGTTGAACATTAACATCAGTGTGCAAAGCTCACGAGCGTTTTATCCTTTCACACGATTTCCCACGAGGTGTCTGACAAAGATGATGGTGGCTAACGGCCAGTACCGCCGACATATACTTATAAATAGATAGAAACTCTTTGTTGTGCATACCAAAAATAAAAATAAAAGTAAAGAAAACAAAAGAATCTTAGATGTGTATAATGTTGTTTGTATGATGTCTTTATGTATTCTATCAGCTATCTGATTAGTAAATCATAAATCAATAACAAAAAAATTGTATTACACAAGCTTGGCTTAATTTTGTGAAATGTCCTTCAATATTAATTTAACTATCGTTTAAGTATTTAGGTAATTCTCACAAATTAAAATGCCTGTTTCTACAACAGAATTTCCTTCTTTTATCCGAGGTTCATATTACACTCTATGACTAGTTTTGTACATTTTTATTTTTTTATGTTTTTCAAGCTAGGTGTTTGACCACAACTCACACCAACTCACTCAATTGACGGTGTGGTCAAAGATGGTAAAGCACACCTAGCCTAGAACTAGCTCTCAGATGAGGCTGCCGGAACACGCCGTTAGATGCTTGGAGGCAGATTTGCAACTTGAGGATGGTAGCTACTCAGCCGAGTACTAGAAGATACCCTAACACCATGTTATGATTTCGTCACAATGCTTTTCCCTAACCGGCAGCTCAAGCTCATTGTTGGGATTTGAAACAGCGCGCTTCGGAACGCCCTTTGAACCAACCGTGCTAACCACTGAGCTATCATCGCTACACTGAGCTATCATCGTACCTACATAAGCTTTAATTCCTGCCCCAACTAATTAAAATGTATTTGAACTCGAGCCGTAATCTACTTTTAGTGCTTCCTTAACTTTACAGGTCTTTAAATAGCTTTACATCATTGTCACCAAGATAAACGCCACCTCACCATATCCTACTGTTGGGTATTTTTCTCTCTCTTATCGTAGCATTTGTGCGAGCCACGCGCCGAGCTTGTAGTTCCCTTAAGAATTTTAGCAATAACGTTAATAAGTCAAGTAGCAAATACATTTTTAATAAAAAGCCTAACTTAAGATGTACTTTCAACATATATAATTGACTGCCCTGTTCGCTCATTTGGCAGTAGCTTCACTTCCTGAACTGGCGGGCATGGGTTCTATTCCCACCCAGGAAACACATTTATGTGACGAACATAGATATACATATGTTCTGTGTCGTATGTATTATCAAAAAAAAAAGTATAGTTGTATGTTTTCTATCTAGTTTCCATTGTACAAGCTTTGCTTAGTTTAAGAGTAGATGGTGCTGTGTGAAAAGTCAAAAACAATGCATACTTGCTGAAATAATCACCTAATAGTCAACACATATCTAATAAAGGCTACCTAATAGTTATTTTTTAAATTAGGCATATTGGCCTCAGATGAGATTTCGGTCAGCCAGGGTGAACCCTAACGCAATCTCAAGGCTCACTTTTACATTTTTAACCTGCATTTCTTCCTGAAGTCGAGAAATAAACGAATAATTTGGCGCAGTCTTGACGTTGTTTCATTTATGAGTTTAAGTTTAACGGTAAGAAAAAGTAGAAAAATGGATATTGTAGATTAATTTAATGTCTTCATGATTTTCATTATAACTCTACAAATAGTGCAGGTTTTTGTAGAGATCCAAGCATTGAAATATACCTATTACCTACTCACAACAAATAGGTAGGTTCAGACAAAGTAACATTCGATTAGGATTTGCAATTGACATAAGTTGTTCACGTGTCATATCGACTATATTTTTGGATATTTCCGTACATTATGCCCTCAGCAGTCATTTCGTTATCGACACAAGCCAGTTTTAAGTTTATTTTTATGTATGTTTAATTACAAACTTTTCTTCCAAAACGATTGAGTGTAACTTTAAACAAGAAGGAAAGATATGCAGCTCTGTTCGTCAGATGGCAGAGTACGCTTATAAAATAGGGTCCAGCTAATTGGAAAACAAAACTCATTTTTTCATTCCATTTATAGTTTGCATGAAAGAGATCGCTTTTAGTGATAAGGCCGCCATTTGTGGCAATAGCTCTTAAGTTTCTTGTTTATGCTATATTTAGAATTTTTCTGATATAGAGAGTTTCTGTGTTCACAAAAAAGAATTTCTATCTATCTATATCTAGCGAAAAAAAAATTACTTTCGAACCAACGCATTTCCACGACGTCCTTTCAAACAAAACCAATAGCAACTTATAGCCAGAACAGGCAGGATTCTAGCAATACCCTGCTAGCATTTATCCCCGAAACAGACAGTCCACTTAATATCCGGATCCGGAAGACCAGTCCGGAGCCTGATTATCATATAAATAGGAAAACGATCGTCCCTCGGGTGGCCACAAGATTATCACGTGGTTTAAAAACCGGATAACTTTTATAGGAAGCTTTATATCCGCTTGAGACAAATCGTTGGGATTTTTCGCACCCGGTTTAGGAGATTTAAGACGCGTTTTAAATGAAATGCCTTTTTTTGTTGCTTCGATGTATTAAGATTATTTTTTCAAATTACAACACACACTCAACTTTAATTACTTAACTGAAATAGTGCAAGGCATAACACTTCAAAAACAGAAATAGTATTTTTTGAGTCGGCGTTTAATATTTATCTAGCCTGATATTAAACTAAAATTCTTGCCTAAACTAATTTGTCGAAACTAATTCACAAGCGACTTGAACAAGCCCACATTATAGCCATCTAATTTTGTTGTGCTAAGGTTGGTAAGTAACAACACTTTGGTGCAAACTCTATTGTTACATATTATACAATAAAATGAAATTAAACCCTAATGAGTAAAAGAATAATTATAATACAAATTATAGAGTTATAGTCGGTCTCTTTGAAATATAGAATCGGGAATGAGATAATGGATAAAGAACCCAAAGTAACCGACATATCTCAAAGCAAAGATTTGCAAACTCGAGTGACAATGTACTTGACATATCTGTAGATGAACTGACAACTGTGAGGACATAAAAGGATTCTAGAGGCCTAAAAATAAATTGAAAATAAATTAAAAATAATTTGCTGGCATTTGGGGGCATTTTTAGACATATTCTAGGGCCTTAAATGCAACAAAATAAAAATAGCGAAAATGTAGATCCGACAATGTTAATTGCTACGGTCGAAATGTGCATAAATCAGGGGAAGATAAAAATGTAAAAATAATTATTCGCCTAAACCTACATACATGTACCTTCTTCCAGTTAGACGTAACTTTAGTATTTTTAGTTACTTTTCTTCATTGTACGGAAAGATTTTTTTTCCGCATAATTATTGGATTGCTTGTTAGTGCATTGTTACCTTTCATAAAGATAGTAAATTAGCTTTTTAAACAGTGCCAAACCTATCTGTATATTTTAATATATATTAAATTTTTAATATCCGTAATGTATTTTATTTATTAGTGACAATTTATTTAAATTATGAAGTATTATGTAATTGACAACATGTGCAAAACAAGAAGTAGGTATCATAGATAAATATAATCGATTTAGATATTTCTGCGCATTATGAATCTCTTGTGTAAAATAAATTAAAACTAGTAAATGCCCCGAAACTATCGGATTGCAATCGATAGGTACATTCAACTGGACAAACGAAGATAGGCCAATATTGAGTAAGCAACTAAGCATACTTAATTTTTATTGTCATTCTCCCTAGAGGCGGTAAGTATAAATATAAACCTAACTGTAGAATAAATTAGCTATAATTTTTTATCGATTTTCGCCCAGAAGCAAATCTTTCTAAATATATATAACTCAAAGGTGACTGACTGACTGACTGACTGACATAGTGATCTATCAACGCACAGCCCAAACCACTGGACAGATCGGGCTGAAATTTGGCATGTAGGTAGATGTTATGTCGTAGGCATCCGCTAAGAAAGGATTTTGATTAATTCTATATAACATATAATTTATCTTTGAACTCAAAGTCAGCGCGTACGAAGTCGCGGGCGTAAGCTTGTTACCTATATAAATCAAATAGAATTAGGCAAAAAAATCTTTGTTGAACAGGTAGTTTACTTGCAAAACCCATACAATCATAGTAAACAAGTAGGACGACGACCGCAGCTAAAGCAATGGGGGCGTTTACCCAGATCGTTGTGCAGGTTCGTGTCCTGTAGGTTGGTAAAGTTTTAAATTGTTTACTACTTTTAACTGTTACCGAAATGTTTTAACTTTAACTGTCAAATGATTGTGCATACCCATGGCGCTAACATAGCACCGAACCCCAGCATACGGTAATTGATTTGCTCATTCAATAGTACAGTACCTGGATGACCGAGCTTTGCTCGGCTGAAAACACGGATAAAACAACGTTTTCTAAAAATGTAACCTATCTAGATCGACTTATCTCCCTCGAAACCCCCTGCATACTAAATTTCATGAAAATCGTTGGAGCCGTTTCCGAGATTCATAATATATATATATATATACAAGAATTGCTCGCTTAAAGATATAGATAGATAGATAAGTTATGCACTATGAGCACTAGCACAAAAAAATATCTTATATGTATATAAGTTACCGGCCAAATCCCATTTTAGACTAAACTAGTTTTTCCTAGATTTAACCAGTTTTTCCTATAGGACCGTAGGACGAACTAGTTAAACCTACACTAAACTAGTCCATCCTAAGCCCTATATGAAAACCTAGTTTTGCTTAGGCCAAACGATTTGGACTACACTCTAGCAGGAACTAGTACGGCCTAAAACAAAAAACAAATTTAAATACTAAATTCGTTCATAAATAACACATGATTATTGTTTTCGTTGATTCTGTCGTTTTATTAAGTTTACGTTAATTCATGTAAGATAAAGATTAAACAAAATTAGTTTAGACTAGGCTGTTTCTGTTTTTGTGCTTCCCTGTATTTAGTTGGACCATCACGTTCACCATCACCTAGGCAAAACTAGTTTGTCCTACTGGGCTAAGAATGTATTAGTTTAGCCAGGCTGAACTAGTATGTGCTATCGCCTATAGGATAAACTGGTTAAGTTTAGGCTAATCTAGTTTATACTAATATCAGGTTTAGCCGGTAACATATACACAGAATTTGTTTAGTCATCCTCTTGTCATTTGAGTTAGCTCCCCATTAAATTCTTACTTGATCAAAGTGGCCCCACGATAAATTAAGTATCCCTAATGATAAATGAAAGCAGAGTTAGCAGTCCGGAAATAATGTTCAATTAATCGGACAAGAGTCAAATATGGAAAAGATTCTTAGTTTCTCCGCTAAGTTCGATTTATATAAAATTTTGCAACTGATTTGATAATTTTCATTCACTTATAAGTGACACATGTTAAGTTACATAATTGATAATATTAAATATAACCAGTATAATTAAAGCGTTTATTGATCTCTCGACATCATTTCTGATTTTATGTTTATTGCACTTCTTGCAAATCTCTTCAACCACTAATATTTGGTAATAACCAATTGTGTGCGAAGTAAACAACAATTTTTGCAGCAGTCTAGTAAGTAGTAGATATCGGTGTTTTATTCATATTTCGCCAGCTCGTTTTATTTAGAATGATATCAATATACTTACCATTTTCAATCATCGTGAAAAGTTCGTGGGTAATTGTTAGACTAAAGTCGCCAATAGATAATTCTTACCGTAGTTTTGCAGCTGAATGTCAATGAGGCTGCGACAATAGATCATAATGGTTACAAGCAAGAAACTGCGAACATCTTCGGAGCGCAAGCGAAAATCAATAGAGTCTGAGATGAATCTACTCAGACGTATTAACTTCAATGTATTTCAGGGAAAATGTTAAAGTTTGTTGACAGTGGGGCTTCGGCTGCAACGTTATCAGGCGCTATCGCCAACACGCCGACTCCGTCTCCCCCACCCCACTCGGTGCCCTACCACGCCCTCGGAGACGTACGTGGATGCTGCGTCATGGACCCTTTCTCAGCTCGTGAAGCGCATTGACAAGACGCTCCAGTATGATTATGTAACGACTTACCCACTAGAAGAAGGTCCCTGTTTGGGCGCCATTTAGCGCGTGGTTGGAGCGCAGAGCAAGGCGAGTGCGAGCGGACGCGGCGACGGGCGGCGCGCGACTGCCGCGACCTAGGCCGCGGAGGCCGAGCGAGCGCGTGCGTGTCTCGCGTCCACGCATGTGCACAACTACTTTGTATTTGTTTTGCTCTACGCTCTGGCTTCCGAAAGCCGCAGAAAAGGAGATTATTCTCTCGTATATACACGGCGCGTGATGCGGAGCATCACAATGAACGTCGACCGAACTTCCTTGAAATATTGTCGGCTTTTATTCACGTCGCTTGACATGAATTGCAATCGACATCAGATTTCATTCCGCGTTGAAAAACGTGAATATTATTATACACAAATATACATGAACCATTTAACAATAGCTCTTAAATGGATCTAACTAGTTGTTCACTTCGAACTTTGATCATGCGGCCATTAATTCTTTACAATAAATTACTTACCTTCAAAATTTTATTTTTTGCATTAATGAAACTGTAAAGATTAAGTCAATTTTACACGAGTTTAAAAAAAAATCGTGTTCGTTAGTTAGGAATATAAATCTATTGTGGTCGTAATGTATACGTAATCTTTATATTAAAAATATAATAATAATAAAGTATTAATATTAATAAGTTAAGTTAGTTTAGAAATTTAAAAATTGCTTAATTAACGGTATTTAGGTAAGATCCCCTTATTCCGTAAGTTAAACGGGAAACCACTAGCGGACTTGCTGATCAAATTCGGAAGTTACTCATGACAAATTTGTTCCTTATTAGGACACACTTTACACAAATGGAAAATGTTAGTTCCTAATTTCACTAGTTCGAAAAAAAATAACAATGTACCTGCAAAGATAAGTTTGTACGCTAGCTAGACTTTGTGACACGTTTGAGCTACTAACGGAGGGAGCGGCCATGAAGTTTGCCGCGGAGTGCATTCAGTTATATCACATATGATTACGTGACCGAATCATGTGCTAGGAAATCATGTGTTGAATACTTTATTAATAATAATAATATTATTATTAATAAAGTATTAATAATATTAATTAATATTATTAATAAATTAACTAAAGTATTCAACACGTGAAAAATAAAATAAACTAGATGTAGAAATGGAGTTAAATTCATAGAAAAAGAATAAGCCGTATAAGCTAGTTAAATCTCTTTTTTTTTTTTTTTGTTCGAAGACGCCATTATTTAGCGAGCGGCCGGTCGTCGGGTACAGTCACGTACAACATGGAGTGCTTTTCCCAATTTCCTAGCACATGATTCGGTCACGTAATCATATGTGATATAACTGAATGCACTCCGCGGCAAACTTTATGGCCGCTCCCTCCGTTAGTAGCTCAAACGTGTCACAAAGTCTAGCTAGCGTACAAACTTATCTTTGCAGGTACATTGTTATTTTTTTTCGAACTAGTGAAATTAGGAACTAACATTTTCCATTTGTGTAAAGTGTGTCCTAATAAGGAACAAATTTGTCATGAGTAACTTCCGAATTTGATCAGCAAGTCCGCTAGTGGTTTCCCGTTTAACTTACGGAATAAGGGGATCTTACCTAAATACCGTTATTTAAGCAATTTTTAAATTTCTAAACTAACTTTGAGAACTGCATAAATCAAAGGTAAATTTTTAAAAACTTTTTTAATTTCTTTTTATGGCTGACAGGCTAGGTGTTTGACCACAACTCACGTAATGAGTGATGGTGTGGTCGAAGATGGTAAAGCACACCTAGCCTGGAATGGAACTGGCTCTCAAGTGAGACTGCCGGAACACACCGTTAGATGTTTGGCGGCAGATTTTCAACTTGAGGGTGGTAGCTAGCCTGTACGAGTACTGGAAAATACCCTACCACCACGCAAACCTTTAAGTTAATGGCGACTATGAAATTCAGCACGAATTCTATGTGTGAAAAATGTGTAAGTGAACCTTATGTCTTTGCATCTAGATGTTGCTCGTATCTCTCTTAGCATTAGATGAAAATACTTCGCTGGCTTTTATTTTCTTTCATGTTTTTTAAGTCTGAATCTAGATAACATGTAATATTAGGAATCTGTGCCTTAACTAGGTATCTATACCTATATCCAACGGGAGTCTTTTACTAAGCATACGTACTTAAATCTAAATTATGATAATGAGTTATTAGCAGATAGATTTTTATGTTTGACAGGCTAGGTGTTGTCATATAAAAACAGTAATCACCACACCACCTAAGACTGTGAAACATGTTGTGTTTATAACAAATCCAAACTAAGTAATACGAGTATTTACATAGATAGGTAAGCTTTCTTTAAGTAAACCTCTCATTACACTACATTAAGTATGAAAAGCAAAGGCGAGTATTCGGCGCCATAACCGAATCACCTGGCAAAGGGAAGACAACCCTAAAATTGCACCAAATATGGAAGAAGCAAAACTTAAAAAGAAACTACCCCAGGGGGGTACCGGCTGAGCTGGAGAATCCCCCCCTGAGCATAGCTCGGGCAGCCCCACGTATTCTGGGGGGGGCAAAGGATTGCTACCCAATGAAACATTACTGGAAAAACCAAAGAAAATACTAACTCAACAAATATTCCATCCAAGCCTTTTCTATCGTCAACGATCAGCATCATTAAGCGACATGACCCAAAACAAAATTTATACTGAGAACCCACAACTAATAGAAAGTGAACAGAGCATTCAATATAACCCGTCTGCACCATGGCAACGAGTGCCAAATCAGAAAAGAATTCGATCTCCTGATGAAAAAGAAACGAGAAATAACCAAGCCAAAAGAATACAGAGAGAAGAGGTAGTAACAAATAAACATGCAAGAAAAAATAAACCTGAACATAGCACCTCCTCAGAAGTAGCGACAAGCAATAGCTTCGCATTGTTAGATATGGAAGTAGGAGATACCCCAGTCAAAAGAACACCTAAACCACCACCGATTATTCTTTATGGTGTTGATGACCTTGCGAAACTCACCCAGCTCATTGAAGAAGTCGTGGAAAAAGACGATTACACCTATAAAATAGTGTCAAAAAACCAGCTTATTATTTCCTCCAACAACGTAAATAAATATAAGACCCTGATAGAGCACATAAGAAGCAAGGAACTTATAGGTCACACCTTCACACGCAAGGACCAAAAGTGTATGAGGATTGTTATCAAACACCTACACTTCAGCACACCAAAAGATGCAATCATAGAAGCAATAGAGAAAACGGGAAATAAGGTACAGGGAGAAATAGTTACTGCTCGAAAACAAGGAACTAAGGATCCCTTAAATACGTTTTTTGTTAATGTAGCGCCAAATCCAAATAACAGACTGGTTAAAGACATAAAATTCATTTGTAACCAGAAAGTCACTATAGAGGACCCAATAAGAAAAATGACAGTAGTTCAATGCAAAAGGTGCCAGCAGTATGGCCATAGTAAAAATAACTGCATGAGGCCACACAGATGTGTAAAGTGTGCTGGGGCTCACAAAACCACTATGTGCACAACAGACAAAAACACCCCAGCGACATGCGCACTATGCTCAGGAAGTCACCCGGCAAGCTACAAAGGTTGTCAGATATATAGAGAAGTACTAGCAAGAAAGCAAACTGGAAACAAATTCCAACTGCACTCGAAAACAAGGACCACTTTCAATGAACCGAAGGAAGACACTGCAACTAATAAGCTCCCTACAAAAATAACAACTGGACCTGTAAAAAGTGCTAAAGCTATCCAACAAAGATATTGGCAACCCAATGCAACAAAAACTTCTGTAATGTACAGTGAAGCTCTCAAAAAACCCACTAATGCAGCAATAGACTTTCAAGAGACTCAAAGCACCTCAATGGACCACTCTGACTTCACAAAAACAAAGATATTGCACAGGAAGGATAGTGACCATACAGAGTCACAGAGAACAAATAAAAATACCAAAAACCACAGTGATAATGAGTCACAAAGAACATATCTGAGAAAGATAGAAAATCAACAAGAAAATATATATAGTCTAGAATCACTTTTATTAAAACAGAGTGAAAGAATAGACCAACTCATATTACAACTTAGCACGATGATGAACCTCATCATGACACTCATCAGTAGGACTCCGCAATGACATCGCTGCGTATCGCCACCTGGAATGTCAATGGCCTGACACCAAACAAGCAGGAACTCGAAGTCCTACTGAAAGATAGCAAAATTGATATTGCTTTGATATCTGAAACTCATCTTAATGATCGCAAGAATTTTAAGATGGATAACTATTGTGTATACTGCACTAATCACCCTGATACTACATCGCATGGGGGTTCTGCAGTTATAATAAAAAATAACATAAAACACCACCTCCATAGCGAATTCCAGGAGGACTGGTTGCAGGCTACCACCATCACGATAAATGAAAGAATGGGACCTATTAATGTAAGCGCTATATATTGCCCCCCAAAGCATAACATTAAAGTACATATGTTTGACCGCTACTTCCAGAGCTTGGGAAACAGATTTATTAGTGGTGGCGACTGGAACTGTAAACACACCCACTGGGGTTCAAGACTAACTACGACTAAAGGACGCGAATTAAAAAAAAGTATTGACTACCATAAACTTACAACACTAAGTAATGGCGAGCCAACATATTGGCCGACTGACACCAATAGGACACCTGATCTAGTGGACTTTTTCATAGTAAAGGGGTTGTCTGACTTATACTTTGATATGAAATCATCGCTTGATAGTGTGTCTGACCACACACCTGTTATAGCAACATTTAGCACTTCCGTAATACAAAAACCACAGAACTCGACACTGTATAACCAAAAAACAGACTGGGAAGCATTTGCCGAATACTTGGACAATAAAATCGAATTAAAAGTCAAATTGAAAACAGAAGAAGACATAGACGCGGCTACTTTCTACGTGACAAATCTCATACAGGAGGCTGCATGGCGTGCTACACCGACATTGAGACACAATACTCAAAAAAATAACATACCACTGGAAATACGTAACAAGCTGGAAGAAAAACGCAAACAACGAAGACAATTGCACACAAGCAGATCCGATCTGGATAGGGCGGAATACAATAAAATCTCTAGAGAACTAAAACAACTAATCAAAGATAACCAGAACACTAACTTTCAAGAAAAACTGTCTACACTTTCAACCCATAAGAGGGACAATTACTCATTATGGAAAATAACAAAGAACTTTAAAAGACCACATAGTCATGTGCCTCCTATAAGAATATCTCCCAATGATCCTTGGGCTAGAAGTGGAAGTGAAAAAGCTGAACTTTTCGCTAAACATCTAAGTAAAGTTTTCACTCCAAACCCATCGCCTATGACCGAGTTTGAAAAGGAGGTGGACAAATTAATCAGTAGTGACCAGCAATTATCACCACCCCTGAAACCTGTTAGTCCAAGAGAACTAGCACGAACAATAGCGCACTTGGAAAACAAAAAAGCTCCTGGTTACGATCTTATAACTGGTGAGGTCCTCAAACAACTACCTAGAAAAGCAATCGTATTTCTAACTATGCTGTTTAATGCTGTTTTTAGAGTACAGTATTACCCAAAGCTGTGGAAAATATCACAAATTATTATGATTGCGAAACCAGGGAAACCACCTATAGAACCAAGTTCATACAGACCTATAAGTCTTCTTCCCCTCTTATCTAAAGTGTTTGAAAAAACTTTTCTACAAAGACTAAAACCCTTTCTGAACGAAAACACGATAATACCCGATCACCAATTTGGGTTTCGGGAAAAACACTCAACAGTAGAACAAGTTCATAGAGTCGTCCACAAAATAAGACAATCGCTAGAAAAAAAAGAATACTGCTCCGCAGTATTCATAGACATCCAGCAGGCATTCGACAGGGTCTGGCACAGGGGACTGTTGTATAAGTTGAAAACCCTCCTACCTAACTCATTCTATATGATTCTAAAATCTTATCTCGATAAAAGGAGATTTCAGGTTAAATATGAAGAACAACTCTCGAAGCTATACTATATCACAGCTTCAGTACCACAAGGATCTGTGCTTGGCCCAGTCCTTTACTCAATATACACAGCAGACCTGCCCGAAACAGAAAATGTTGTAACTGCAACATATGCAGACGATACTGCATGTCTTGCAAGCGATGCAAACCCAGAAAAAGCAACAATAAAGCTTCAGGCACAGATCAATAAAGTAAACACATGGTTGCACAAGTGGAGAATTAAACCTAGCATAACCAAGTCTGTACAGGTGACATTCACGCTCCGCAAGGGCGACTGTCCACCTGTGCACATGGAAGACAAACCATTGCCAAGCAAGAGCTGTGTGAAATATCTTGGCCTACACTTGGATAGGAGATTGACCTGGGCTAACCACATCAAAGCCAAGAAAACGGAAGCTGCATTACAATCCAAAGAGTGGTCTTGGCTGCTGGGGCGACAATCTAGGTTGTCCCTTAGTAACAAGCTACTTGTTTACAAGGCTATTTTGAAGCCAATATGGACATATGGAGTGGAGCTCTGGGGCAGTGCTAGCAACTCAAATCTGGAAGTCCTCCAGAGATTTCAGAACTCCACTCTAAGAACAATTTCAGGTGCACACTGGTTTGTGAGGAACAAAGAAATCCATGATTACCTGGAGATGCCGACTGTAAAGGAGGAAGTCTGCAGAAAAAACAGGAGTTACAAAGAAAGGCTCATGGGACTCACCAATGAATTGGCTAGAAACCTATTAACGCCACAAGATGAAATAACTCGCTTAAAAAGAAGGCAAATTCTAAATCTAGACCAGAGAAACTAGTCAATTAGTTCTGGTAGACATATACGGTGCCGTTTAATGGAACTGCACCCACACTAAATTATCCCGGAGACGATCTGATTATGGCTAATAGCCGATTGCAGATAAAAATAGAAAGAAAAAAAAAAAAAAAAAAAACACTACATTGAATCGCAGAGCGGTAGTCGAACGATGGCCGTGACCATTTGTTCGCGTAACGGCACTCTTTCTATTAGTACACTGCCTGATTTAGCGTAATCTCACTGTATTGTATACTAGGCAGACAGGTAAATTTATAGGCCCTTGTGCAGATGTTTTTTTTTTTTGTATAATTTTTGTACTTGTGTAGCCAAAGTTCCATGAAGTTCCATGAAGCTATATAGCTTCATGCCAAAGTTCGCTGGCAATAGGCAAAATCCAAAAAAAATATCCTCTTTCTTTTTGGCATCGCACTCTGTGCATTCTGCCAGTTTCAATGTTTCTGTACTTTGTGTGCAGTCTTTAGTTTTTAGCTTCTTTATCTTTATAGTCAAAGTCCAATCTTGGTCAAGTCCAATCCGTGCCAGTCAAATCTAGTCATGTAGTCATATTTCACCACATTGTATCACTTTCCCACACTTGCGGCACTTTATGAATATAACATCACTTTTCTTTTTTTATACATAAACACTCGAAAAAATACTTGATTTCGAAAAAATACAATGGGGCGACACGAGTCTTTCCACGTTCCCGCCTAAACTCATATTTTTATTATCTTTTTTTGATTATTAGATTTTATTTTAATCTGGCAATTAAATCCTCAGCCGTCATTTGTTTTTTTTTTGTTAGCAACATTAAATTGTTCTTCGAGAATCAAAAAGTGTGACAGGCGATTTATTTTATAAGTTTGTGGTGAATTTATTAAGTAAAATGTCGACATTAGCAGCCGCTTTATCCGTCGCAGGGACCAGAACTTCAGGCCAGCCCGTCCGGACGCAAAATGGTAATGTTTATGACACAATTTACATTCGATGATTTCATCCCGGTAGATCACATGCAGCGCGACTTATGGTTAGAATTCTGTAAATAACTTCCTTAAATTGCCATGAAGCAGTACAAAACTTAATTATTAAGTTACAAAATGATAAAAATAAAGTTATTCAGTCATCAATTTCCACCATTTAATTGTATATTTCGAAAATAACCTAATATTAATAACACCTTGCAAAGGTTTCCTTGTCTTAGCCATGGAGCCCACGCTAATTTGAATGTACCTTTTGCAGTAATGGCTGCAGCAGCAATCGCCAATATAGTCAAGAGTTCACTAGGCCCTGTCGGATTAGACAAAATGCTAGTAGATGATATTGGAGATGTAACAATTACAAATGATGGTGCTACTATTCTCAAGTAAGTATATTAATCACCATTTTTATCATTAAAGGTAATTTTAATTGAATATATATTTATGTGTATCTACTTTAGAAACAAAAGTAGAAAAAAATAACTAAATTATGTGTTAATTTAACATTCATTACTTTTTTTTCTCTGAAATGTATGTATTTTAGAGAAAAAAAATAATAGAAATAGAAGGTTCTGCTACCAAAACAATCCTTATTGTGTTTAAGAATGTTGGAAGTAGAGCACCCAGCAGCGAAGGTACTGGTAGAGCTTGCTCACCTGCAGGATGAAGAGGTTGGAGATGGCACCACATCTGTTGTAATTATTGCTGCTGAATTACTGAAGGTAATGTTGAAAATGATCCGATTTGTTTTTTGGTGGTTTTACTACATAGCTAGAGTTGCTTTTCTGTTACAGAACATAATATTTTTATGGTCTAACTAAACTTTTACAAACTTACTGTTAACATAAAAATCGCCATTTCAAATTGTTTCAAATGATACAATGTTTGCAATATTTTATAAACCTTTTCTATGAATAACTTTTTCGTCCAATGTTTTTCAATATACTGTTAAAACTATTATTTATTTTGAATCCATTGCACCTTGTTGTAAACATGTAAAAATTAGACAAAATAATAAAAATTAAAAATCAGCTTATTGTTGATCTTCATATTAGTTGAGAAAATAGCTCTACAAAACTATCATTACCATTGTTTTGGAAATAGATATAAACTCTTAAGTAATAACCTTAATTTCATATGTAACTTCTCAGAATGCTGATGAACTGGTAAAGAATAAGATCCACCCAACGAGCATCATCTCTGGCTACCGGCTTGCATGCAAGGAAGCTGTCAAATATATCCAGGACAACCTCACTGTTACAGTAGAGTCACTTGGCAGAGCTTCCTTGGTCAATGCAGCTAAGACTACAATGTCATCTAAACTTATTGGAGCGTATCCTTTTCAAAATGACTGATGCAATATTTTTTTGAAACTCTGAAAACTCATCATGTATCTCCGAGTATGAAGTATAACAACTCAGAATCATTTATCTCGGCTGGCTAGCTACCACCCTCAAGTTGAACATTTGCCTCCAAGCTGTGAGGTGAGCTGTGGTCAAACGCTTAGCCTGTAAACAATTTTAAAAAAATATTTATGGTTGGCATGCTTGATATTCTATAACTTACCTACATGTTATTACAGTCATGTATTATATTAAATATGCTTTGAACTGAAAGGCAAGGTGCTAGGTGATATTATGAATAATCAATAAGAATAGTGCCAGTTAAAACTAGAGATTTAAATATGTATTTCCATTTCTCGCTTAACTGAGAGATGCTGATAGCATATCCAAATACCAGCAGCCTCAAACGAGAATGAGTTGAAATCAATAAAAAAGTGTTTAATAAATAAAATGTTAGTAAATCTTATCATCCAAACTTATATTCTTTCACTCTAAAATAGTGATGCAGATTTCTTCTCGGAAATGGTTGTTGATGCTGCTCAAGCCATCAAGATCCAAGACTCAAGAGGCAATGTTGCATACCCCATTAAAGCTGTGAATGTACTGAAGGTAAGAAGTACTTGCTGTTATATGCCCTTGTTTCCTAGATGTAATGGGTGAAACTAGCTGCTTCTCTATCCTCGTCATTGAAGCTCTTATGTGATCTACCTTGTCAAATTACAAGGATCTGTGTGGGCTCGGAAATATCTTATCAGAGAATTATTTGTATGTTTTAATTATTATTTGAGCTCTGGACTATCTTTTACCTTGTTACACATACAGAACTATGTCAAAAGGTAAAAAGTTAAATTGTAACTGGCAATATAAACAACTTTTACTAAAGCCAATCCTGAAATAAAAATCAAGTGCTATATATTTTGTAGTGTAACATTTTTCTAAGGAACAGTTGAATTTTTATCGCGATTGGAGTCTTGGTCATACAGTAAAAGTAGTTCATATTGACTATTATAAAATGACCTCCTTTATAATGTAAAAGTAATGAGACACTCCTGATGATAAGAGATAACAATTGCAGCAATGCACAGAACTTTGAGTCCAGGGCATCACTGCTTTGGCGCTCAATACTTTGAGACTTTCAATGGTTAGTCTCAAAAGCCCTGTAACTTCGCTAGTACCATTCAAACCGGAGCACAGTAACTGTGTTCGTACCTAGAAAACCTCCTGCTAAAGAGATCACCAATTAGTGTACCTCCTTTCGAGTTGGTACTACTGTTACACATAGCCCCTTATTAATGTAATGTGTTACTAGTTCCAGATTGTTCTGTTGCTAAATGTTACTTTAATTTCCAAGGCTCATGGCCGCAGTGCTCGGGAAAGCGTCCTCGTCAAAGGCTACGCCCTGAACTGCACTGTCGCTTCACAAGCCATGCCCAAGAAAATTATTAACGCAAAGATTGCCTGCTTGGACTTCTCGCTGCAAAAGACTAAAATGAAAATGGGTGTACAGGTATGGTTCATATTTTAATGACATAAAAGCTACTTTTGTTTTCCATGATATGTGAAAGCTATGGCATCATACATTTTGTGATTCATATATTTGAATAAAAAATTTATGTGAATTCATCCAAACAAGCCAAGATAAGCCATAAAATTATCTTGTAAATTACCAATAATGTACAATTACTCATATTGCTGTATTTTTATTTTTACTTATTCTAAATATTTAAGATGAGGAATTCTCTGCTGAAGCTGTTCTTTGATAAGTATGATACAAAAACCTTAATTGCATAGTAAACAGGTTAGCACACTGCATTGTAGATTAGGTGTAATTAGGTTTCTATAATGGTAAAACATCATACAATATGCCTTTGTCAACTTATCATATTAATACTACTATTCTTAATAGTGTAATTTTTCTATACATATCTTTAAAGCTTTATTAAAACTTCCTTTACATTCAGTTCAAATTTCATAATATTCACATGTAAAAAAAAATTCACATGCAAAATATTCTACCAGGTTTTGGTCACCGACCCAGAAAAACTAGAAGCAATCCGCGCCCGTGAGCTGGACATCACAAAGGAGCGTCTTCAAAAGATCCTCGCGACTGGTGTGAATGTGATCCTCTGCAGCGGAGGAATCGATGACCTCTGCCTCAAGTACTTCGTGGAAGCTGGAGCAATGGGAGTCAGGCGGTGTAAGAAGAACGATCTGAAGCGGATCGCCAAGGCTACCGGCGCTACGTTCTTGACATCTCTTACTAATATGGAAGGTAAGAAAGGATAATTTTCTATCTGAGGATAACAATTATCTAAAAATCTTACCTCCTGGTTCCCACCCACATTGTGACAGCATTTCATCTAAATTGACACCAAGATCACCTTATCAAGGTCTTGAAAAGTTAACAAAAGAAAACGTTTTTGAGTAACTTTCCAATCTTTAGTTTTAAATAGAATAGAGTGCCCTTTTTTATCTGTTCGTCCCACTGCTGGGCTTAGGTTTTTCCCAATTTCACTTTTCTCATTAACCTTCAGCCAGCACTGTCAATAAATATATACAGTAAATAAATAAAAAAAAACACATAGAACTTGAAGTTCTTCAATTATTACAACAGTTAGGAGTTCAATTAAAGTTCAAGGGACCCAGAGTTACAATTTAATCCTCCTGAATTGTGATTTTGTAAAATTTATGACAATAATATCTTTCTTTATGTTCAGGTGAAGAAGTGTTTGACGCCAGCATGATTGGTGAGGCTGCAGAGGTCGTACAAGAACAGATTTGTGACGACCAGCTTATTCTCATCAAGGGGTAAGCTATGCATTGACTTTCCCTCTATATGTGTGTGCTAATATCTTGTAATTTTAGAAGGAGACTTGTTATTTATTTTTGTGTTTGTCCTTATTTATTGAACACACAGCACAGATATTTTCTATAGACAGAAAAAAATAAACCCCAAACTAAGCAGAGCTTGTGTGATGGAAGTCAGATAACTGATAGAATACATAAATAAATAAAAAATTAATAAATACTTTTTTTGTTGTTGTAAATACATACTTATAATACATACAGAACACCCAGACACAGAACAAACATTTGTTTATACCATAATATGTTTGTCCTTGGCGGGAATCGAACCCACGCCCTACAGCTCAGGCAGACATACTACTAATGAGCCAACAGGGCTGTCAAGACTGGACTAAAGAAAACTGGATAAAGAAGTTGAAAACTGAAGACTGCACACAAAATACAGAAACATTGAAACTGGCAGAATGCACAAAGTGCGATGCCAAAAAAAAAAGGATTACCGCTATTAGAAACTGTAGTTGGGTATGGAAAGGGGGCATGTAGTTAAGAAAGTAGATTCTGTTTTCAGTCCGTGCAACTACTGTGAATACTAGAAGTTTAGTCTTAGAATATCCAATTCGCATAAAGTCCGGTGGTCGTAAAATACTAATAAAAGAAATCATAAATTGTCCGTTAGTCCGGTGGCGCGCACCGCAGCGTCTTTAATCCTGCGCGGCCCGACAGACGCGTACTGCGATGAAATGGAGCGGTCGGCGCACGACGCGCTGTGCGCGGTGCGCCGCGTGCTGGAGTCGGGCCGACTCGTGCCCGGCGGCGGCGCCGTCGAGGCCGCTCTCTCCATCTACCTGGAGAACTTCGCTACTACACTGGTGAGTATCCTGGATCCGCGATTCATCATTTCGTTCTGGGAAGTTCTGGTTTTGGTTCTGTTTATGATAGCGGTTAGCGCGGTCGATTCGCATACCCAAAGGCGTGGGTCCAAACCCAACAATGAGCTTGAGCTTCCTGTGAAGGAAAACATAGTGTGGTGGTAGGGTACTTTCTACTACTCGGCTGGCTAGCTACCACCCTCAAGTTGATAATCTGCCGCCAAGCATCTAACGGTGTGTTCCGGTAGCCTCACTTGAGAGCCAGTTCCATTCCAGGCTAGATGTGTTTATCATCTTCGACCACACCGTCGCTTAACATCAGGTGAGCTGTAGTCAAATAACTAGCCTATCAGCCATAAAAAAGATATATGAATAGTTTATAGTCCTCTCGTCCTTTGCTATCATGACGGGGCTCATAACGAAAAAACTAAATATAATTCTCACTTACCATCAGGTTAGAGAGC
The DNA here is from genome assembly GCA_950106695.1 of Biston stratarius. Classification (NCBI taxonomy): domain Eukaryota; kingdom Metazoa; phylum Arthropoda; class Insecta; order Lepidoptera; family Geometridae; genus Biston; species Biston stratarius. The sequence goes on from OX467116.1 coordinate 12,720,376, forward strand.
GTCTCGTTCGTCGCAATACGTTAACATAAAAGAAACTTGGAATTTGCTGCCCGAGTGGGTGTTCCCCGTTAGACACAATCTGGGTGCCTTTAAGTCGCGATTGAATCGGTTTTTTGAGCCAAGCGTACTCTATCGTTAACCGCATCTTTGCTTAATATCAGGCGAGATGACGATCAAACGCAAGCCTATTTGTAATTTTAAAAAACGTATACTTGAATGTGCCAACCCTAGTGTCAGAGTCAATGTATCGCCCCACGGTGCGGCAGAAGGCCGCTTTGTCCGGCCAAAAGTCGAAAATAAAAGTTAGGGGATTTTTGTCATCAGGTTGGCTAAAAGATTCCCCTAGGAGACTAAAAATGTTCATAGTAGTGTCTCTTGCCTTCAATCCCCTCCATAATCTCAATCTGAATTTGTCCGCGACGGTACCGTAGCCACGCGTCGGGAAGATAGGCTAACGGACTCTTCCGTTAAACACGCGTAAAAGTTTTTACTGCCAAGCAAATCTATCGCAATAAAGTGGATTCAACAACTGCAGGAAAGTTAAATAGTACAGCTGCCCATTGAGTTTTTTGTGCATTAATTTACAAACAAATGAGTGAATAAGACGAAGCAATCTAAATTCATGATTTGTAAAATTTACATTTCAAAAGAGTATATGAATAATATTTTTCGTTTTTTTTTATTGTTGTATAACATCGCCATATTGCATTCCACCATTCTGATTTATTTTTAATCAACTATCAAAGTTAACTTATAAGTTTTTTCGTATGACATGAAACCATATTAGGTCGGCCATTTTGAATTTGCTGATTCTGATCACAGAGTCGTAATCAGCGACCCCAAAAACCTCTATATACCAATTTGTGGATCATTCTCTACGTTTTTCGACTTTTGGCCGCACTGTGCATCCGAAAGCCTCTGACATAGCTAGACGCTTATTATTTCTTGAAGTATAATCAAATGACATGTACGTATTGCAGAGTTCCCGCGAGCAGCTGGCCATCGCCGCGTTCGCGCAGTCGCTGCTGGTGATCCCGAAGACGCTGGCGGTGAACGCTGCGCGTGACGCCACCGACCTCGTCGCCAAACTGCGCGCCTACCACAACTCATCGCAAACCAAGGTACGGGGATAAAACTAGCAAACTAAACAAAAAATATAAATGTACAAAACGTTTCCAGATCACATTCCTTGTAAGAACTATTGATGTGTGGAACTCGTTGCCAGCGTCTGTGTTTCCAAATAAGGAGGTACAACCCGGGTTGGTTAAAAAAAAACGTAAATAGGTATTTGTTAGGCTAGCGTGCTCCATCTTCGGCCACATAGTCGCTTTCCATCAGGTGAGATTGTGTCCAAAGGCATGCTTCATCATCATCATCAGCCTATCGAAGTCCACTGCTGGACATAGGCCTCTCCCAAGACACGCCACTCAGCCTGATCTTCGGCTTTTCGCTTCCATCCACCACCAGCTGTCCTACGTATATCGTCACTCCATCGAGTCTCAGGGCGTCCTACGCTACGTTTGCCAATTCGCGGTCTTAAAGGCATGCCTAGTCCGTTGTAAAACAAAAAAAACTACTGACTTAATTTTCCCATTGCACTTTGTATATGCCAGTATTACATTGTTGGATAGATCTGCAATCTTTAACATAATACGAAAATATTGGTACCACAGTACGGGTGCCGGGTCCACCCTGCTCCTGCAACAGTGCTTAAATGCTTAGAGCTTGCAACCCAAGTACAGTTTTACAGAGCTCTTTTACAAATGTATCAACGGCTACCAAAAATCATTTATGTTAAATTGTTTATAGTCAATACGTTTGTAAGATCATAATATGTATATATTTAGTATTATCATGTATTCTTTGTGGAATATATTCTTGTTTTTTCTACCGTTGTCAGAAATACCCCATATATGATGACCGTAGCGATGATAGCTCAGTGATTAGCGAGCCAGTATCATTCCAGGCTAAGTGTGCTTTACCATCTTCGATCACACCGTCACTTAACAAAAAACTAAAACGACTAAAAGTGCATGGAATAAATCGTAATATGAAAGATGTAAAAAAAACAGCAGGTTCATTTGATTATTCGCATTACAGAACTAATCTTCTGGTTTTTATACTATATCCACTACTTCATTCGCATCAATTTCTATCCCATATTGAATATTCATGAGAGCCAAGCCATTCAGTCTGATCCAAAATACATATAATTGTATATGTATTCGCCTCTCATTATTTTAATATTATTAACGTTAATATCTTAAGTTTTCGGGGGGGTTTGAACCCCCCAAACCCTCCCCCTGGCTACGCCCGTGAGTAATAGGTATCTATAATGTATTTCCGCTTATAAGTCGTTCTATAGATGAACTTGGCAACTGGCCTAAAGATACTTTTTTTTACTCTACACAAACAGGTGGAGCACGCAAATCTCAAATGGGTGGGCCTCGACCTGACCGAAGGACAACTTCGCGACAACCTCGCGGCCGGCGTACTCGAACCCGCGATATCCAAGATCAAGTCGCTCAAATTCGCAACCGAAGCCGCTATAACCATCTTGCGCATCGATGACATGATCAAACTGGACCCGGAACAGAGCGGAGGGCGAAGCTACCAGGACGCTTGCAACGCGGGTGAACTCGACTAAGCGTATCAACTGTACACGTGGCCTAGCGGTGTCACCCACACATGCAGTTCGCGCAAATCTTTTTGAGCTGAGGCTGGGCGCGAACCGGAAACCGCGCAACATCCTCCCGCTGCCTTCCGCGTCGACTAAACAAAATACACAATGGAAAAAACCAAACTTCGTCACATTTTTACTGACATTTTATTTGTATTTGAAATTTGCTCATCGATCCCCTTCTTGATACCATTTAATACATAATTATAAATATATTTTTTAGGTTATTGATTTCCGCTTTGTCAGATGACACGTTATGCGTGGTGGTAGAGTACTTTCTAGTACTCGGCTGGCTAGCTACCACCCTCAAGTTGAAAATCTGCCGCCAAGCATCTAACGGTGTGTTCCGGCAGCCTCACTTGAGAGCCAGTTCCATTCCAGGCTAGGTGTGCTTTACCAACTTCGACCACACCGTCACCTTTCATCAGATGAGTTGCGGTCAAACACGTAAACTATCAGCCATTTAAAAAAAAACGTAAATCTTCATTGTTTGAAATTTGATCAGTAGTTCAAGGGAAATAAGTGAACAACTGACTGCTAAAATCGTATATAACTTTGTTCTTTTTGCGTGGTCCAGTTAAGTTCAAAGAGATTTGTGCATACTTATATTTACTGGGACGAAATGTCTGATGCTCTTACTGTTTATTAGTGGACTTACAGTACTTTAACGAATGCTCTTAGCACACTGTCATAGTCTGCAGTTAAATGTGTTTGTTGCGTTTTAAAATTCGTCTCACAATTTTTTTAACTCGTAATTTTATATTATTTAAGTAATGAAGCGGACTAACATACAGATCGCCATCACTGCCACTCGGTTGGATAAAATTATTTGATAGACGCTTTTTATTTAAAAAAAAAAAAAATATTTTTCCCCTTTGGCCTTTTGGTTTTTTGTCTGGCCATCCAGTAATAAAAAGAGACAGGTAAAACTCTCCCATAACACCACTCGGCCCGATTTGCGACTTTTCGCTTTTATCCATCGCAAGCAACCCTACGTATATCGTCACTCCATCGAGTTTCAGGGCGTCCTGCGCTACGTTTGCTAATTCGCGGTCTCCACTTTACCAGCAGTTATCGGTTCTGCGACAGATATGTCCAGCCCACTGCCACTTTGGCTTTCTAATACGCTGAGTTATGTCTGTGACTTTCTCTAGCGATTTACTTCGTCCCGAACACGATCCCTTAGAGAAATGCCAAGCTCGTTCCACAGCTCGAACTTGTGGACCATTCCCACTGTAATTGCCTAACGTTGTCCACGTTATAGAGTTGTGCAATTCCAGGGTAAACTTGTCCGAGTTTTATTACTGAGACCGAATCGGTTTTACATCTTGATATGTTTGACTATATAGTGTGCTAAAAGCATCTTCGTCATTTAACATCATATCCAATGTTGTATACTTAAACTATCTGGACTAGGATAAAATTATTAAGTAGCTGTTGTCTTTCATTCTGAACATGAGTTCATGCGAACAGTTGCCAAATCTTATGTACTGAGATCTGTTATCATCTGGTGCCTGAATGAACTAAGTCCAATGTAGATAGGCAGTAAATATCACGGATTTCGCTAGCACCCCCTAATTTTATATATTATAAGCCAGTGCTGCCTTCGATGATTTAGTATTATATTTTCATAGCCTTGCTATACTGCTAAGTTGAAAGATTGTGTTATTATTCTTATGGATAGTCTCTCAAATATCCCTGCAGACTCTCGCAAGAAAAGCTTAATTACTATATAAAAAACTCATTTTAGATAATTGTAAATTTTTAACGTCATTCATACGGAATTCAAATCGCAAGTTCCGAATTACTGATGTGAATATCGTTTTGTCTAAATTACGACGAGTTACGACGCTTTTTAGCGATGATAGCTCACTGGTTGACGCGGTCGGTTCATACGCCGAAGGGCGTGGGGTCAAACCCTAACAATGAGCTCAGCTTCAGGGGAAAGAAAACAACATGGTGGTAGGGTATTTTCTAGTACTCGGTTGGCTACCACCTCAAATTACAAATCTGCCACCTGCTCTCTGCTTACTTGAGAGTTTTTCAGTCCAGGTGGGTTAACACCTTCACTTAACATCAGATGTGATCAAACATATATAGCCAGTCAATAATATAAAAAAAATTGCATTTTCCTGGACTTCACATATTTTGAACATTTCGATTATGCGGTATCTTTCAAGAGTGTGCAGGGCGTTTAGGCATTTAACCGGCCAAAGGGCATTTCTTAGTTTGTATTCCAGTACTATAATTACATAATTTTAAGTCCGTATTAGCGAGAGGACCGCAGACAACATTTCTCTAACAGATGTGCAGGGTTGTAGCGTCGTCACAACTTATTGTATTTATTTTATAACCGAACGGTTTCCTTGCTTTAACATTTAATGCTAGTTTATTTTCTTAGGCGGTGATGCGAGTCACACTTAATAAAACGATTTTAATACAGTCGAATGGTTTTATTTTTATAGTATTATGTGTATTATATTTATCGATTTATAAACAAAAGAACACACATTACGGTGTGCAAAAGAAACCAGGTAGTGTGTTTCTTATCGTGGTTTCTGTTATAGTACCTGGTTGACCGAGCATTGCTCGGCTGAAAACATGGATAAAACGACGTTTTCTGAAAATGAAACCTAGCTAGATCGATTTTTCGCCCCCGAAACCCCCTGGATACAAAATTTCATGAAAATCGTTGGAGCCGTTTCCGAGATTCAGAATATATATAGGTATATTATATTTAAAAGAATTGCTCGTTTAAAGATATAAGATATCGTGTACCCGTGTAACAATATTCGTAGTCATATAGTTTTACCAGATATTCTGCCGCCAAGCAGTAGTGTGTAAACATTACTGTGTTCCGGTATGAAGGGTACTGCAGCTAGCGAAATTACAGGGCTGTTAAGACTAACCATCTAGTCTTAAAGTAATAAGCGCCAAAGCAACGATTCCCTGGACTTTGTTTTGTAACTCAAAGTTCTGTGTATCGCTGCAATGGTCATGGACAGGTGTTATCTCTTACCATCAGGAGAGCGTCCTGTTCGTCTCATTACATATACAATTAAAAAAAAGTTATAACGATTATGAAACTGCGTCGAAAATCTCTAATCAATACCGTGGCTAATGCAGTCTTGGTAGTTTGGTCTTTGTTTATTGAAGATCTGGGAACCTCTGTAATCATCAGAAAAAGGCTTATCTCTGTCAATATTACAATAAAAACAATTTGTTATGGAGTGTTATATTGTAGCGATGATAGCTCAGTGGTTATCGCGGTCAGCTAACAGGGTGTGGGTTCAAATTCCAACAATGATAATTAATGAGCTGCCGGTGAAGGGAATTGTAATAAGGTACTTTATACAGAGAACTGGTGGCTAGCTACCACCCTCAAGTTGAAAATCTGTCGCCAAGCACCTGAAGGTATGGTCCAGCAGCCTCACTAGAGAGCGTATTCCATGCTACGTGTGTTTACCATCTACGACCACACCGTTACTTAACATCAGGTGAGCTGTGGTCAACCATTAAAAAAATTGCGGTAAGTAAGGTACTTACGTAACTTTTATTTAGTCTATGTTCCACTGATATTTTGCAGCGCTAAAAAAAATAACTTATCTATTTTTATACTTATATCGTCTGCAGCAGTCTGCAGTATTTGATAAGGAAATAATGATATTTTTGATACCTTGATGATAACAGCTTATACTCTATTTGCCCTCTAAAAGTTAGTGGCAGAATCGCTTTTGAAGAATCATGATAGGGTAAACGGTATAGTTATTGGCCATCATACAGTTATTGGCCACTTCTACTTTAATGTTCTAAAACTAGCAACTTTTAGCCGAATGGTTGATAAAATAGAACTACAACGGCAGCACTTTTTAATATCTGTGAAAAAGTATCCATAAAATGCCGCTAGGTGACTTTGTTCTTTTGTGATCTGTAATTTCTTGTAGCTGGTACAAAAACAGGTAAGTTTATTTTAAAAATATTAAGACAGCAGATTTTTTTCATGTGAGATTTTGAAAACTATTTAATGTAGTACAGACATTGAAATCCTATAAAATACACAGCATTTATGCCTAATACGTGAATTTACGGTACAGATATGATAACATCTTCATATACCCTCAAAATTTTGTTCTGGACAATAACTGTCACGTTATTAAAAAAAATATATAGTAATTGGCCTCCTATGCCAATCACTATTTTTATTATTTATTTCGCAAATAGTATTGTTCGGTTAACAAACTGGTTTCTTTTTTAATATTATATATCCTATTTAATTCTCATGCATTTTCAAACTTCCTAAATAGTTATTAGCCTAGGCCAATTACTGTGTCATTGAAAATAATAACCAATACAAAAAATAGGCCAATTACTATATTACTACTAAATTAATTTTAAACAAGATCACTGAGACGTTCTTTTTCTTTTCTATCAAGTCCGAGCGGATAAATTGTTATGCCATAGATACCCCAGTACACAAAAGAAGCCCTAGACGAGGCATTAGATAAAATATACGACAAGACAATGTCTTTGAGAGCAGTTGCAAAAAAATATAATATTCCAAGAGGAACTTTACAGTTCAAACTTAAAAACCTGAGTCATTACGAACCGTCTCAGTCGCAGGCCTTCCGAACAAGCCGGTTTCTTAAAATGAACATGGATAAGACAAAGATGATTTCGAATACCCATGTTGAGCCCACCCCAGTATCAGTTGGGAGCTCGGTTCTTGAAGTCGTTGACTCATACATTTACCTAGGACAAGCAGTCCAACTAGGTAAGTCTAACTTCAAGAAAGAGGTCAGTCGTCGAATCCAACTCGGCTGGGCAGCGTTCGGAAAGGTGCGCAACGTTTTTTCGTCGGATATACCTCAGTGCCTCAAGTTGAAAGTCTTTGACCAGTGTGTGTAACCAGTGATCACTTATGGAACTGAAACGTGGTCTCTGACTATGTGCCTTCTTGATAAGCTCAAAGTCGCATAACGAGCTATGGAGAGGGCTATGCTCGGAGTTTATCTATGAGATCGAATCAGAAATGAGGAGATCCGTAGACGAAATAGCCCAGCGAATTAGCAAGTTGAAGTTTGCAGGGCACATAGCACGCAGAAGTGATGGCCGATGAGGCTGAAAAGTGCTGAGGCTGGAGTGGAGAGCACGGACCGGCAAGCGCAGCATAGGACGTCCACCCACAAGGTGGACAGACGACCTCATAAAGACCGCAGCAACGCGCTGGATGCGAGCCGCTTCTTTATGAAGTCAATGGGGTAGGCCTATGTCTAGCAGTGGACGTCCTACGGCTGAGATGATGATGATGATGATGAAGTGTTTTTTATTAAATGATGATTCTGAACCATCTGAGGGTGAAAATAATCAAAAAAACATGTTTTAGTCATAATTGATGACAAATAATTATATTTTTGAATATGGCCAATAACTGTATGATCTCATGGCTAATAACTGCAATAATGTGGCCAATTACTATAAAAATTACATTTTTATTTTTGCGGTAATTTATTTCACATAGTATATTAATAAAAGTATATGTAAACCACCTTGATTAATAAATATACTCATATAGTATACTATAACCTATTTTTTATTTGCATAAAATCATTTTATTTTATTTTGATTCAAATTTACTATCCGCCGGCCGCTTAACTGGCCAATAACTATACTGTTTCCCCTACTCAGGCATTTATTAACTCGAATAAAAGGTCGAAATATTTTATATCGTGTATTTTCAACAGCAATACAGGTAATATTTATATTTTCACTTTTATTTTTTAAGACTAATTCAATTATTGTTTTTTACTTGGAATTTTATTTATAAGTTTATAGGACGCGAGAAGTCTTTTCCCTTGTGTCCAATTTTTTATCGTTAGTTACAGGATAAATTAAATTAAATTCAAATTAAATTAATTAATTTATTCAAACTAGGCTGAGAATCAGCACTTTTCGAACGTCGAAATTACAGTCCCCAAAACGCCCACCCGTCACCACTTCCTAGTGCTTTAGCTGGGAAGAAGAAGTGGCGCAACAAACTCCCCAGCAGCACAGCTGTCTGTTCAGTTAGAGAAAAAAAATTTATATAATACTATGCAAAATTATTTACATTACGCGACACAAAACATTATTTAAATTAATAGCCGTATGTCAGCTAGCACACGCCAATATACCAACCAAAAACATACTCAGGCAGAATAAAAACGAAACGTAAACAATATCTAAATAAAAGCCTCCAGGCATTATGGGCGTGCCCGCTTACATATAGCTATAACGGCACTGGAAGTCATATATGATAAACTAGGACGTTAGCTAATCACATATTGCAATGCAACTCATAAAAAACATTGTAATGAGTAGATTAATCAACAATAAATTAAAATAAAACTAAAATAAATTTACTTATAAAGTCAAATAAAATAAACAATTATATAAACTCATATAAAACTGTCAGTAGGTAAGCTAATTCTGGAGAAAGAACATAAACACTGTCTTGAGTTAATCACAGCGACCAACTATTCTTATCATATAAGTAGTCGTTGATAGAATAGTATGCCTTTGAACAAAGGTTGGATTTTACTTTAGTTTTAAACGCATTAAAATGCAAATCTAGGAAAGAAGAGGGTAGCTTGTTATAAAAGGTTATCCCAAGCCCAACAAATGAGTTATGAACCTTATGAAGCCGGTGAAAGGGAGCTCGTAGTTTCTCCTTATTTCTAGTGTTAACATTGTGAATATCACTGTTTTTAGTGTATAAGTGTATATTTTGCCTAATATATAAGATGTTGGCGAAGATGAATTGAGATGCCACTGTGAGGATACCAATAGCTTTGAAAAAATCTCTCGGAGAAACTCTGGCACTAATGACAATTTTTTTACTTAAATTTTTCTGTTTACTTAGGATTTTTTAATAATAAGTATTAATAAATTGGTCTCCAGAACGCCAGGAAAATCACTTTTCTCGCGTCTTATCTATCGTTTGTTTCAGGAAAAGACGATCAAAATCGATAAATGGAATATAAACTACATTAAAGTCGGAAAAGGTCCTCACCACGTGTTGTGTTTGCCTGGCGCTTTAGGGACCATATGGACTGATTTCACTCCACAAATAAAAGAATTCGACTAAGATAAGTTTACTTTAGTGATTTGGGACCCGCCAGGGTACGGGAAAAGTAGACCCCCTGATAAAGAGCTTACTGGGAACTACTATATAAAAGATGCTGATTATGCATTTGAATTCATGAAAGTAAGTTTTATCTACGTATACTATTATCAATTAAGTTTTAGCAATACATAAAATTAATTTACCTATCTAGGTGATTGATTTAGCGGACATTGGTTTTTAGATTTTAGTTAGATGGTATAGATCTACATAGGACCTGGTGGTAGATGTCCTTAGAGCAGGAGGTCGTCCAGGTAGGTACTCCGCAGTACCAGATATTCTATCGCCAAGTTGTAGTGTGTGAACATTACTGTGTTCCGGTTTGAAGGGTACTGGAGCTAGTGAAATTACAAGGCTGTTAAGACTAAGCATCGAGTGTCAAAGAAATGAGCGCAAAAGCAGCGATGCCCTGGACCATGTTTGTTACTCAAAGTTCTGTGTATTACTGTAATGGATATGCGTTATCTCTTACCATCAGGAAGGTGTCTCGTTCGTCTCATTAATTTACATTGAAAAAACGACCTAGGTATATGTATTAGAATTCAGACAACATAATTTATTGCAGTCTTTCCTCTCATATTAAAGTTTGTACAATGGAGAACTGACAGTCTTAACTTAATCTTAACTATCTAATACAATAGAGTGAGAAAAACCTCTAGTCTAGTGTTACAATTGGCGGCAGTGTCCAAACGTATGAGTAAAGGGCATACTACAAATGAAACCCAGACCTATTTTAAAGGAGGCAAAAGCTGAGCTTTAAGAGGGCTCGCGTAGTTTTTCTAACGGGTAATAATTTTTAACACAGTTTTTTTTAAATTGAGTTTAATTCTGTTGCAGCGATCTTAACTCTTTAGTTTTCTAATAGATGGCGTTAGTAGTACAATAACGTTCTATCCAATTAATACAAAATTGTTAATGTTCTTTTTTTTAATGGGGTTAAAATTATTATTATTTTGCCAGATAACACATCTAGATATGAAGTTAAATTACTATGTTAAAGCACAAATCTCTATAGGCGTGATAGTTTTTCAGTAAAGTGTACCACAAAAATGCTCAGGTTGTGGGATAGTGATAGGGCTCGCTTCGCTCGCCCTGATCATGAAAAGCTGTTTTAGGCCCTTGAAATCGATAAATACTCGCTAATGGGATGGAGCGACGGCGGCGCTACAGCGTTGATTCACGCCGCCAAACACCCGGAGTCCACCATCAAGTTGGTAACAATCGCTACCGATACAATAATATTTCCTGAAAAGCTAGCAATCTTGACTGGTACGTATATATTAATTTTCTTCTTTTATGTGTTTATATCCGTAATTTGTCCAATAACGATAAGACCTTAGATAAAGAAATAATGATAGTTAGGTAGGAGACGACAGATGGATTTGATTGGTAGGATCCTACTAATCGTTTCGTTTAAACAGTCGTCTACTACTTAATCGTTTGTAAAAATCAACATGTTAAATAGCCATCTGTCTATCGTTTAACAAAGTCGTATAAAATAAATTATTGAAGTCGCTAGTACCTACTTTCGCTCCGGTATTGGTACTTGAACATGGTACTCGCGAACAATGTCGAAGAAAAGCACAATCAATTCTGGCCGCGACCATTTGCAGAACAGTGTTGGACCTGGCCCGAACCCAGCGCACCCAGGACGCGGCTCGCAAGGTCCGCGTACACTGTACGCCAGATACGCTGCAGCATAGAGGCAGCATTAAACGCATTGCTAAACACGATGAGGTAGTCGCTGTATCTCTTATTAGTGTAGTCAGACCATAGGCTGCACGTGCAGAGGAATATACAGTAAGCTCTAAAGTGCGTAAAGAGCCTTATGCTTTGTAATTTCATACAATACAATATTTTATTGATAACACCAAAGTTACAAGTCATGTTATATACCAATAAGTACCTACATACCATCAAAAACAACATTAAAAATGACAAAATATCGATGATATCTTATCTTATACCTTTAAACGAGCAATTCTTGTATATATATAATCTGAATCTCGGAAACGGCTCCAACGATTTTCATGAAATTTAGTATGCATGGGGTTTCGGGGGCGATAAATCGATCTAGCTAGGTTTCATTTTTAGAAAACGTCGTTTTATCCGTGTTTTCAGCCGAGCAAAGCTCGGTCATCCAGGTACTGTCAATAATATGTTATGCCAATAGGAATTAATAATACTTACTAGGAATATTTTAGCCAAGATCTAATTTTGAAAAAATAATTTCGTTTTGTTAAATTGTTTCGTTTTCCTTTAGCGGACGCAGGGTACGCGATTGTAGATCGCAAACCCGAGAAGGACGAACCGTTGCGACGGCGTTACCAGTTGTAAATATCTAACATACGGTCTGTGCTTAATATTACAGATATAAGAGATCTAAATACATGGCCACAAACCATGAGGGAAAGTAAGACCAAAATTTACGGCGAGGCATTGGCCATGCAGTTACTGGAACCGGTGGGTCGACGCACACGTCGCGTTGATACATTCTAACAACGGTGACGTGTGTGCATATCTATTAAAAGACATTAAATGTCCGACATATATCATATACGGTGAGAAGGACTACTTGGTTCCACCTAGCAATTCAATGAATATCATCAAAAATATAAAAGGGTCAAGGTCAGTAAGCAAAATTTCAAAATATCATCTTTACAAGCACGTCATGCTTGTTTACCTATCGTGTTAAATAATAATCTACAAACCATATAAACAATAAATCTCATCGAAATCCCCAAAATCTACCCTGTTAGCTCATTTGATAGAATGCTTCAAGAGCTTTAAGGGCGTGGGTTCGATTCCCACCACGACAAACATGAGACGAAAAATGTTTGTTCTGTGTCTGAGTGAACTGTATGTATTAATAAAATAAGTATATAAGTATTCTATCAGCTATCTGGTTCCCATGGTAGAAGCTTTGCTCAGTTTGAGGTGAGATCGCGCTGTGTGTCCTACGATATTTATTTATTACAGTTTTAGTGGTATATCATGACTATGTCTTGTGTTTTTAGGTCGCATGTGTATCCAGAAGGGAAGCATAATATTCACATAAAATATGCAGAGGACTTTAACAAGAGAGTGCAAGATTTTCTACTCGAGCCAACAAACTCTATGTAATATAAGACAACCCTCGAAGAACCTTGCAGGTCACAGAGTACTACCCTTTTTTTTCTTTTTTTTTTGTCCTGGTAAATTACTTAATGTACACCACCGGCCCTGGGGCGGGCACAGTGGTTATGTGGGACTCTCCGTCCTATTGACGGCCTACCCACTAAAAACCCTGGAGTGTTCCACCTCGGCGCTTGTGTCGAGGCTACGGGCACGCTTTCGCACTCTTCCGCGGCCTCGACAGCGCTTGTCCTCGCGGACCCGCCTCGGGGAGCCCAAGTTCACCCCGCCACGATGACGATGTGTCAGAACACCGGACACATCGTGATCCACCTAGGAGACCTAACCAGCAAATGGGCGTCGGACGGCCACACGTCCAGACGCCCGTGGTCTCCATCCGACGGGTCAGATTAGTGGCCCCGTCGCCTGCCACTTTGGCCGCTGGGATGGGGATCGCCAGACCGGCACTCCTCCCAACCCGCGGCCCCCTCCCACTCGGCTCCTCCACTGTGCCCTCAGCTCCTCAGAGGGACACGTGGAGAGCCCTCACGTCGTGACACATCATACATGACGTGTCACGACCCACCTCGGGACCAGAAAGCAACTAGCGTCAGACAACCCCATGTCTGACGCTAGCGGTCCCCATGCGACAGGTCAGGTAAGTGGCCCCACCGCCCACCACCACGGCTGCAGAGGACAGGAAGAGCGGCACAACGCAACACCGACACTCCTCTTCCCCTGCAGCCCCACCGCGTCCGTCATCAAACGGTGGCGGCCCCGTCAAGGCCGCGGAAGGTAGGGAAAGCAGCAACGACATACCGACAGTCCTCTCCCGCCGCGGCCTCCAGCCCTCAGCTGCGGTACCTCCCATAAGACACCGCAGCCCGCCTCAGTTGCGGTACCGCCCATACAGTACCGCAACCTACATTGGCCGCTTCAGCCAGGCCCGGGGGAAGCCCGGAGAAGCAGCCCCACCTCGGGTTCCGCTTGGTTTCACCGTGGGTGGTGACCATGCACGGTTACTTCAAGGCGGGAACCCACGGGGGGGACAGAGTACTACCCTACATGGTTGAAGTGTGTGTATACCTACTGCATATCGGCCGTTGACGCTTACGCCCATGCCAGGGTTATTAAATTATACGTAACTACCACAGTCAACTTAAAACTTAACTTAGAACTTAAGACTCTTAAGATGTTACTAAGTGATGAGGGAAAGTACTAAAATGTCAACAAAAAATATCATGTGAGTATAAAACTTTTTTACCATTAGAGTTTTTTTTTTTTATTATAGGTATTTTGTTTTTTTGAAAAATAATGTAAGAAAAATACTTGAAGAGCGTTGTATCCCTCTGGCGGTCCATGTGAATCTGTTCTACATAAGAAAGTGTGCAAAAAAGCAACGCTACTATAAGGCAGTAACTGCTATTGTGCATGTGCGCCAGTCGCTACTTAGTATATCTAAAACAAGCATTAAGCTACAGTTACACTTAACACTAGGTTAGCACGTTGCTTGCTCATATTGAATATGGTGCACACTAGTAGCGCATGTGTCAAAAACATTGCTAGTATTTAGCATGCTCATACGATCATCCTGACAAATCAAACACCGGTTGATTTTTTAACATACGACTTGAGGCGGAAAAAGGAATTGGAAGTAAGTGAAAGTATAAAAACTATTTTTCTAATATACATGCTTGTTTGTATTATAGCCACGTGATTTGTTTTCTACTGATACGCAAGACACTGTTTGTAAATGGCGCGTGTTTTGGAATAGAATAGAACTTTATTGGAGTGTTTGTGTCAAATATGCTTATTTAGGAACATAAACCAAAAACAAGAATGTTTATCGCAATCAAATATACTTACACGGTTAATGAGCATGTTCGTTTTAAGCGAGCTCATAATAAGTATGCATGTATTGAGTACCTAGTTGTGTAACTGCAGCTTACACTACGCGTTCTTGCAATACATCAGTATCAATAATATACCGTGTACTCGCCAGTATCTCCGGTATCAGTAAAATAAATTGTTGTACCGATAAAATGTTGATGTAATATTAGGTATATAGGTAACTAAAATACGAATAACCGCGAAGTGACCAGACATCTACATCGTACTAATAGTTATTTGTCTCGTTTGATTTTACAATTATAGATTCTATTTATGTCGAATACAAGTGCACACTGCACTGATTCTGTATCTATGGCAGAAATAGAGTAGGCAAGTAAATAATTATTCTGTGTTATTGTATTCTATAATCTGCGAGTGATACGAATTTATATGACAACCTTGTTGTCAGTAAAGTTTACATAGGTACCTACCTACCCAATGTGTTTATACCTCTATTTAATGATAAATATGTTTGTGCGATAAAATAAATTGTGCAATTACCGTAAATATGCTACGTCTTAAAAAGTTTACAACACAAATAATTAAGGCACATAAAAGTGTATATAATGCATCGTACTCGACTTCAAAACAACCTATAAAGGTAAGTCCATAAAATGCATTTTATAACTTATAAGTAAGTAGGTATATGCCACAGACCATGCTAGGGGACTGTTTCAAGTTCATGGGCCCAATTTTTTAACTGCCTGCAAGAGTTAGGTATCGTTCGAAAGATACAACCTAATTGTGCGAAAATTATAGCGTAAACTTAGAATATACTTACAAATAATGCGTAAAATGTAAAGTAACGTAATGTTAATTTATTTGAGACTCCCAGATTGGGAAAGACAGGTTTATACTTCATCCTTTATCACTTATTCTCGCACAATTTGGGAGAGCTCTATTATATATTGACTTAGAATAATAACGCTATAGCGCTATAGCGTTATTATTCTAAGTATTTATATTGATATTAAATGCTCAGTATTGCTATTGTTAAGCAAAGAAATTTAAAGCTGAAGAACCTCAGATAAATTAACCAGCCAGGATAAGCCATGCGCTCTAACTTCAATACACAAAAGTCTGTCAATTTTGGTGCGGAGCGAGGTAACGCACACAAAAAAAAAGCTCACACAAACATATTTTGCGATCGCGTCCATGAAGCTATAGGTAATAGCTTCATGATCGCGTCGCTACACACGCACACGAAACTATAGGCTAACACTAGCTTACGCTGTACGCACACAATCACACATGGAAGCGTTCTATCGATACAAGGTAGATCGTATAAAAGGGTTAGGGATTGACACTATCGAAATTGAATTATCGATAAGTTCTTTGTGTACCTGTAGGATAGCGGGAGAAACCGCGGGGCGCAGATAATAAAACAAAATATTTATCTTAGTAATTTTATTGCTAACACGAAATGAAATCACTACATAAAGATTATAAGATTTTATCTTATAATGTTAACTTGAAAAATAAAATTTCTGTTCTTCACGAAACGAGAACTGTAAAAAATCCAGAAAATATATACAATGTAATTCTCAAGAAGTTTTTAGTTAAAAGACAGGACTCAGTTTGACCGAATATAAGGGCTGGAGAGTGACATTAGGTCTCCAGGTAGACAAAATCGCTAGCAAAAGTTTGTGAAATATAAGCTCACCTCAGATATTTTATACTTGGCACAGCACCCTGTTTTAATCTTCTTTTGTTATTGGACAAGTGAATAAAACAAGAAGATTCAAAATGTTATGAGCAAGATACGCTTGTAAGTTTTGGAATCCACGTCAAATGATTCCCACAAGCTCGGGTTCGGCTAGCTTTACTCACTGGTTCTTTTGGAAACTTGCAATATGAGTAGCGTGAAACAATTCAAAAAGAAAAAAAATTACATCGATATTTGTGATTGTGCTGTCCCATCCTTATTTTGCTGCGGTTTGCCGATAATGTTGCCAACTTTTTAAAAGTAAAAGGTGCCATTTTCAAACTTTCAATAATAGGTAATTTTAGTTTTATAATATTGTATATGAATGATTAAGCAATAATACTAAACTATCTTATTATTTTTAACTTCTAGTGAACAAGATTTGCGTAGATCGTTCGCAGATGGCCATTGGAAAACATGAAACAAAAAATAAAACCATTCTATACAGTTGCATCAATTCGCTCTTACAATACTAAATGCTTTTTGTAGTAGTAGGCTAGCAGGGCTCTTTTGCAGAGTCCGCCTGTTGAAGTACCACGCCTTTGCCAGATATTTAGCCCTCAAGCAGTAGTGTGCAATCATTACTGTGTTGCGTATTGAACGGTAATATTTTTTACGAAATTACATGGCAAAGAGATATAACATCTAATATCTCAGGGTGGTGAGTGCAATAAATTGCAGCGCGGGGTTTTGAACTATTAAAATTCCAAAGTCTGCACGGTATTAGCAGCATAGAAAAGGCATTGATATTATAGGCGTACTGTTCAGTTAAATAAACATCATCTATAAAAAATTTCCTTAAAATAGATATTTACGATTCAACGGCAACACTCTGGGGCCGACAATAATTTTCAATTATTAGCTAATTAATAACATTTCTTATAAAATAAATACTCATAGATGAAAAGTAATATTGTCCTTTTGACGGTTTGATGTCTTTGAGGTTTTTTTGCATCAATATACACAATAGTTCGGCATTTTTGTGGGAGAACGTTCCGCGCGCACGACAGTTTGGGAATGGCGCAGAACACGCGTCAACCAGTTTTTATAAACGAGTATGAGTTTTTCTCTTATACCTTTGGCGAGCGGGGTAAGCCTGTCGTATCGACTCCTTTGGTTGTCTACTCGAAGTGAAGAACAGATGCTTGTCAAAATTAGCATTGCCATTCTTCTTTTTTGTTTTTGGCGTCGCACTTTTTGTATTTGCTAGTGCCAAGTGTTTTAATATTTTCAAGTGTATTTATGAAAAATCAATTTATATAAGCCACAAAAAGTAAGTATGGTCGTGTCAGGTTATACCTTAGTAAAGTATTAGTTACTTAACTACAAGCTTTGAAGGAATTTTGAAAACAATACGAACAGTAATATTTCACCTGAAATTTCGGCACTATAAGAATAAATAACTGATGTTTTTTTTTAATACATAAACACAAGTTTTGGGAAATAACATAATACACAAACACACAACACACAACTCGGTGACACAACTTTTCCGCGTTGCCGCCAAAACTACAACATTGGCAACATTCTTTAACCCTGGAGTGGTCGTGCGGGCTGCAATTATGTAAATCACACAAGAAAATATCAATTTCACTTAAAAACTAATAGTGTTATCTATTTGTGTATGTAGCGGACGTATTCGGTACCACACACTCACTGTAGGGTTACACTTTTTTTCAAAATATGTTTTTATTTAATAAATAAGATAAGCAGATAAGTAGACACCTACGATATAAAAACAAAATATGTGCATTTTTATTAAATAGGAAACCATAGTGCAAACTAATAATAATAATTATTACATCTTAAATATTTTCAGGAACAAAAAATAAAAGTCGACAGATGGGATATTAACTATGTGAAAGTTGGCAGCGGATCCCATACAGTGCTTTGTATGCCGGGGGCCCTTGGTACTATATGGACGGACTTCAGGCCGCAAATCGAGGGGTTTAATCGAGAGAAGTTCACGGTCGTAGTGTGGGATCCCCCGGGCTACGGGAAAAGCAGACCACCTAACAAGGAGTTCACTAATGACTTCTTTGAGAAGGACGCGGAATGCGCTTTGAAATTTATGAAGGTAATAAATTTCATGAAATAGAGAATGATAATATTATTATATAAGGTATATCTACTACATTACATTTATGTACGAGTAATTATATTAGTATTATGTGGTTGAAACAAAAGCTGTTTGAAGAAAACCCTGGACCCTGGTCTGTTCTATTTCAGAGTAGCTGTGTTTACCATCATCGACCAAACCGTCACTTAACATCAGGTTAACTGTGGTGACACATAGCCTGTCAAACATTCAATCATAAAAAAGTGCGTAAATGGTCACTACCATTGACGCAATACTACGTACCTAACTAGTCCAATGAAACACATCTTATACTGGACCCTAATTCTCTAACTCACATGAGATTTGTTGCCCTTGTCGCGTTTTTTATGAGTATGACATTGGCATTACTATTCCAGGCGAATTGAACTCGAATTCCTCTATATTATGTAAACACAGCGCGTTACGTGCTCATAACGAAATGTCTCGAAACTTTATCAGTTTTGATTTCACAGCGTCTTGTTTATAGGCGCTACAAATCCCACGGTACTCCATTCTTGGATGGAGCGACGGAGGTATTACAGGCCTGATTCACGCGGCCAAGTATCCTGAAGCGATGCTCAAGCTTGTTATATTCGGCTCCAATTCGTTTATACTGCCACAAGAAATTGAATGGACTAAAAGTAAGATACTCAACTTGTTTACCATCTACCTATCATCGATACTATATCAATAAATACGAATTTAACATTTTGCAAACACTGAACCTGATGTGAATGGCATATCCTGACATTAAACGACCTATTTACTCCTATCGGACGTAAATAATATCTACTTTTTGATGTGAAACATCTAATGCTGCGGGCGAGTCAAACCAGGTGTTGGAGACGCGTCGCCACGCGCTCTTAATTGCGACTCTTCTCATCTCACTCAGTTCAGCGTTTTCTATTTCCCGCGCCCCAGAACAATGTTTCATAAAGGTTTTTTTTTGACTATTTTAAAATGATTTTTGTTCCAAACCTTCTAAGAAAAAATAATGACAAATTAAATGTTATTCACAACAAAAAATATCTCTGTTCAATTTTTTTCTTCAGAAATTAGAGATGTCGGCACGTGGTCAGAGAAAATGAAGAAACCGATGATAGAAGTATATGGTGATTTCTTCCCCAAATATTGGAGTAACTGGGTTGACGGATACGAAGCTATATTCAAGGCGGGAAACGGAAATATTTGCGCCCACATGCTGAAAGATATAAAGTGTCCTACATTTATATTGTATGGAGAAAAGGACCCGCTAGTTGCTGCAGTACACGCATCCGACTTTTTAACAAAAATAACTGGCTCGAGGTACATAAATAAAATACATACTTACGTCTCAAAATGTACAATTCTAATACACTAAGTACCTATTAGATTTTACTGTTTCTTTTAGCATTTTAATCGTGTATTACCTCTTTTAGATTACACCTGTACCCGGATGGAAAGCACAACATTCATTTACGTTACGCGGACGATTTCAACAAGAGAGTCCAAGATTTTTTACTTAAAGCGTGATAAAATGTGCTACACTGTTCTTAGTACTTGTCTCTTTAAAATAAATAAGTTTTAGAAATGACAGTTTTTCAGTATTTTGTCTTCATCTCACTCTGAGACCGAAGTATCATTTAAAATGGTACGCAGTCAGTGAGGGTTGCATATTAAGAACCTAATATGAGCCTAGTTATTTGGTAGCCTAACTGTTTACCAAATTTATTTAGTAATGCTCAGTGTCGCGCTTATATTAGCGGAGCGAAAAATATAGCAAGTACGTGTCGACGTTGTGGTAATAATTTCTTCTTCCGTGCCTATTTCATTTTAAAGAGATATTTATCAAATTTTATCAGGTATAAATTGTGTACTTATGAATTTATAAATACAACTAATTTATATTCCATCATAAATTTAATGACTAAATAACACATGCATTGAACTAAATACAAGATTCCTCACGATGTTTTCTTTCACCGTTTGATACTAGCTGCTGGCCTGCTGCTATACGGATTTTAAAAATGAATGTAATGAAAAATGTTGGATGTTGAAATAAATATCCTGTCGGTGAAATGGAACAATTAAGCACAGTGCAAATACAGTGCAGTGGAAATGGTAAGCACAGTGGGCAATTGAATTAAATAAATAAATAAATGGAGTCCGCACATTTTGAATTACGCGAAAAATACTGCAAACTTTTTGGAAACTGTACTTGCATGTGCCCGAAAGATGCCAATAGCGCTGGTGAGAACCTATAAAAAGCAAGATAATTTTTTTGAGAAGTGTTCTTCTTCTCTTTCTTCTTGGCATCGCACTCTGTGTATTCTGCCAGTTTCAATGTTTCTATATTTTGTGAGTAGTCTTCATTTTTCAGCTTCTTTATCATCTATAGTTCTTTACAGTCAAAGTCTAGTCTTGATCAAGTCCAGTCGGTCCCAGTCAAATCAAGTCATGCCTTAGTAAAGTAGTGGCGACTTTACTATAAGCTTCTGGATGGAGTTTTGGAAGCAACACGAATGGTCATGTTTCACTGCATTATATTCGCACTCTTAATTCAGCACTTTATTTATACAAAATTACAACACTACTATTTTGTACATAAACATTAAACAATAGTTTTGGATAAAATACAATGGGGCGACATGACTCTTTCCGCGCTCCCGCCAAATTTCGAC
Organism: Biston stratarius; assembly: GCA_950106695.1. Taxonomy (NCBI): domain Eukaryota; kingdom Metazoa; phylum Arthropoda; class Insecta; order Lepidoptera; family Geometridae; genus Biston; species Biston stratarius. Next base: position 12,741,682 of record OX467116.1, read on the forward strand.
AAAAAGTATTAACAAGTTATCATTTGAATTTTATTCAGGAAGGAATTAAGATCACTATCATTTGTTACAAGTTTACGACATAATTATTTGTTATCAGTCTTCGTTATTATGTTGCTATCGAGGTGGGACTTTTTTATTTATTCATGAATTGAACACGGTACAAACTACAGCAGCTAAGTGAGTAACCAATTGCAAAAATGTATACTTCAGACGGATTACTGATCACATACTTAAAGTACGACTAAACAAATGCGCATATTCCACTACTTCACAGCTAAAGGTAAACTTTTTCTTACTAAACTTACACGGTTAATATTTATTACTTGTCATAGATTTATTCAGAATAACTTCACTAAAAGCCCGAAAATGGATACCTATACAAACCTTGGCAGCAATAATATAGTTGCGGACTCATGTTTATCACGTTTTAAGTGAATTTTAAACTATTTGTTAAAAGTTTTTTGCCTTGTAACAGTCCTGCACTAATGTTCTTACCTACAGTACAAGTAATTATTGAAAAAAGAAATATTCTACAAATTGTTCAATTAATTATTACTTCAATAGTGAAGATTTCACTCAATACTAGAATTGAGTGTGCACAACTGCTAATTTGAAGTCAGGGTGAAGGATCTGCAGCAACTTCGGTGGCATACCTACCCGTGGAGTACCTTTTTTCACTAACCAATCACCTTTCCAACTAAATAACTAAGTCGATGAGTATCATTTCAATGGTTTTCATTACTATCAAAATTATTTCAGGAGGAAAAAATTAAAATTGACAAATGGAATATCAACTACCTCAAAGTAGGAAACGGATCTCACAATGTCCTCTGCCTTCCTGGTGCACTAGGAACCATTTGGACTGACTTCAAACCTCAGATTGAAGGATTTGACAGGGACAAATTTACACTTGTTGTGTGGGACCCACCAGGTTATGGGAAAAGCAGACCACCTGACAAGGAGTTCACAGCTGATTTTTATGAAAAAGATGCTGATTATGCACATGAGTTTATGAAGGTATCTGCTCAATAACTCATTATTATTAAAAACACTTCATATCTAGCTGTGTTAATTTTTTACAATACAAAGACAGTTTCATCACCTGAACGGTGATGGATCCATCATGGTTCAGGGATCAACCAGTACAGTGCCTAGAGCTTGTGGCCCAGATATTGTGTTAAGGTGCCCCTTTAAATATGTATTTACGCACCTTTACAGCCTATGTTCCCATCCATGTCTAACTTACTATGACACAATTACACATAAGGTGTAATTGCTGGTAGTGTATATGGTTTCACCCACAGACAATTATAGACAATTCACAAAAGTAATCTATAGGAACCTATCACTTTCTGACCCTCCATACAAAAATACATAGATATAATGATACCAATTTTAAAAACAATTATGTTGCTGTGAGAAATAGAACAAACGCTTATACCTTATCCAATTTTTTAATAAGTATCAAGATGCATTCCACAGTTCCTATTTTTAAGTGTTTTTTCAAATGATCATGAATATAAAATATCTTTCATAACAATATAGTAAATAACAAATCCCTGACATAATTATCAGTCCATATGTTACAGAATAGACCCAGCACCCACACTGTGATACCTTTAAATGCTCAAAATTGTTGTGTTGTTTAATTATTGTAATATTACTAACCTGTTAACAAATAACAATTTTAGGCTCTAAAAATTCCCAAATACTCAGTCATAGGCTGGAGCGATGGTGGGACGACTGCTCTCATCCATGCAGCCAAATACTCTGAAGCCATGATCAAGTTGGTTGCCTTTGCTACAAACTCTTTTATACTCCCGACAGAACTGGAGTGGTATAATAGTAAGTAAAATTTTGTTTCTATCGGATAAGAAATTCAACGGTGTATGTGAATTTGCAGCTGGTCAGTGCAGTGGAAATGTCCGAACTACTTTTCGTTGATCAGTTAGTGCCCCTTGTTTCCGATATTTTTACTATAGAGGACTATTAGCCCACAAAGCAAAGACATTTAAATCTTCCAAAAAAAATTGTCTTAATTACTATAAATTAATGATAGTAACAGCTGTACCAAACTAACAAACAAAGACATGCAAAATGCAAGTTTATTTTATACTATTTAATGATTTTTGTTAAAGATAAAAAAAAAATAAGTTACATATACATTTTTACAATGTTTATATCCCCTTTTTTCCACTTATGGTCCTTCCAGCCAAAAACTAGGGGTAGTGTGATAAAAACTAAATCTTACTAAAATGCTTATTTTTTTAATTACAGAACTAAGGGATGTAAATACATGGTCAGAAAGTATGAAGAAACCTATGTTGGAATTTTATGGTGATTACTTTGCAACATATTGGTCCATTTGGATGGATGGCATGGAAACAGTTTTTAAAGCTAACAATGGAAATATATGCTCGCATTTACTGAAGGACATCAAATGCCCTACTTTCATACTGTATGGAGAAAAGGACCCTATTGTAGACCCTGTCCATGCATCACATTTTCTAACAAACATCTCAGACTCAAGGTAAGTGATGGAATAGGCTTGTGGTGCTACAAAAGGTCCGGTTGTATACAGAAAAAAATACTAAATTTAAAGTATGACAAGTCTACAGAAGTGTGAATGAACACTTTGATATTAATAATGATCAAAGGTTATTGATAAATTTACCAATCACTGGTAGGTAGCGTTGATTAATCTCAGACTTTTTTTATAATTTCCAGGTTGCATCTCTACCCAGATGGAAAACATAACCTGCATTTGAAGTATGCTAATGACTTCAACGAGAGAGTACAGGACTTTCTACTTCAACCTTAAGATGATATTTTTATTTTGAATTGCTTGTACAGAATAATGTTTTGAGTGGTAAATAAAAGGTTGTTTTCATTAGATTCTTGTACTGTCAATTGCCCTCAAAAGTATCCATGATAGCTCAGTGATTATCGTAGTCGAATCACACGCCGAAAGGCTTCAAACCCCAACAATGAGCCAGAGTTGCTAGTAAAGAAAGACGTGAGAAAACCATGGCATGGTGGTAGGATACTTTCTAATACTCAGCTGGCTGGCTACTACCATTAAGTTGAAAATCTACCGCCTAGCACCAAGCCAGACCCGGATTTAGGGAAGGGCAGGCGGCTACTGCCCTGAGGCTTCCACAAGAGTTAAAAAAAATATTAAATTAAAATATTGTAGGACACAGCGCCATCTGACCCCAAACTAAGCAGAGCTTGTGTGATGGAAGTCAGACAACTGATAGGATACATAAATACTTTTTTTTTCGTAAATACATACAGAACACCCAGACACAGAACAAACATTTGTCCTTGGCGGGAATCGAACCCACGCCCTACAGCTCAGGCAGACATTCTCCCAATGAGCCAACAGGGCTGTCGTTGCTTTGGCGTTCATTACATTGAGTCTTTCGATGGTTAGTCTCAACAAGCCCAGGGCCGGATTATCCATAAGGCGGATTAGGCAACTGCTAGGGGCCCACGGGGGCCTAGTCGATGGGGGCCACGCACCAAGAAAAAAAAACGTTTCATTCGTGACATTACTTACATCCGGTAATGTTGCTATAGAAAACAAAATATTGAAGTAAAATCAACTTTTGTAACAGAAATAATATATTTAAAAAAGTAAAAAATGTAAACGAGTGTCCCCGAGAATTGCATTGCCTAGAGGCTCCGATAGGATTAATCCGGCCCTGTCAACAACCCTGTAATTACGCTAGCTGCAGTTCCCATCAAACACAGTAATTATACACAATACTGTCTAACAGCAGAATATTTGGTACATCGATGACCTACCTAGCAAGAAGGCCTCCTGCTAAAGAGATCTCTGCCACCAAGTAAAGATATTAAACGGGGAAAACTAAAAGTGTAACAAGAAATTCCCATATTTTATTTTCATTTTTACTTCTTATAAGCATGTTTCATTTCAGAATAAAACAATTTACAAATAACACATAATTTAAAATTGAAGTGACTCATTTAACTTACTGTACATAGTGCCTTAAGGCACCGTAAACAAGCAGTATTATTACAGTACAACGAGTAAGGGCAATTTGTACAAGCAAACTATGTCGATTTACATACACCACAGACTAGGGATCTCGTGCATTGCGCTCGCACCGCGGCGAACGCGCCGAAATCACATTGAGATGCGTCAAGCGCTATCCAAGCCGACACAGCACTATCGCACCGATTGCCCATACTGCTCATTAATATTATACTGTGATCATCGTATGGCTAATCAGAAATCACACATCGTTTTGTTCTGATACACTTTAAATGTTATTTTGCGACTACATTATCATAGAACTGGGTAAGGTTAGTGAAAACAAAATTACTTACAACTGTTGCGCGATCCAATTTACATTACTGAATTTTAATGTGATTTTCGATACACCTTCAGACAGGTCATATAATATCAACACTGAGTATATTTTCGTAAACAAATAGGTATTGCACTTGCTAACACAGCGAGCTGTGCTATGAAACGTTCTGACAGCAACAACAGATAAATAAATCGTAAAATTTTAGAAGTTTTTGTATGGTCGTAAGTATAGCTGCTAGTAAAATAAATTTTCACCAATTTTCATCCATCAAGTACTGCCCCTGTACTCTAAGCTTCTTATTGCGATATGTTAGGCGCTTACGAAAAAGCTATACAACTACTTTATTGCGTATATGCATATGATATATAGTTGCGTAGCTATTTTCTAATTGCCTAACATAAATAGCTCAAAGTACGGGGGCAAGTCTCTTTTCAACGCACCAAACATAGTGGAGCATTTCAATCTGTCCAGTTATCTAGAGCATATTTACACATTATCAAAGATACCTAATATGTTACATTGAAAAAGTTATCTCGTTTGCATATTTTCACGTTATCAAAGATACCAAACATTTTACATTGTAAATGTTTTAAAGGTATTTCCGTTTTACTATCTTTGAATTAACAACGATGATCGACAAAATTAAATCATTGCTAACTCTATCGGCGTCCTTCACTACATTAAAAATGTACAATATTTTATAGGTATAACATCTATTTTGAGAATTTTCACTCATTCAAAGTATACTTTGTTTTGCTACTTACAGTGTAGCGCTGCAACGGTCAAATACAAATGGTTATGCCTTATCTCTTACCATCAGGAAAAGTAGCGTATCGTTCGTGGCATAACTTTTACATTAAAAAATGCAAATATACGAGCGAGACAGCTATAATTTCCCACGTTCCATACGTTGTTGCTGTCAAACCGTTTCTTAGCACTTCCCGTCTATAGTAACTTCTATACGAATATAAATATCAGAAGCCAGTAAGGCACAACATGAGCGCGTGTCTCGCGACACAATGGAAGCACAGTACAGCTACTCGCGCCGATTCCATACTGTTATTAATGTATGACTCTGCAAGTTACGATTTACATAAACAAACACACATTTAAAGAGACCTATTTCGATAAATACGTAAGAAAATAAACTGACAATATCAAACTTTAGCTAATCCAAGTAACCTCTCGTTCTTATCCCATAAATAATTTCTCTACAAAAATAGTATACAGTGAAGAGGACAACACTAGATGTCGCAGCACCATTACCCTACACTGTGATCCATCTGTTACTATATTACACGGACATAAGATTACTCTTACAAATACATAACGTTACAATATTACATATTATCACCGGGATTATTAACAATACAGTTTTATTTTTTTTAAATTTAATATGTTACGTAGTTACGTTTACAAAAACTAATGTTTTAATATAGAGAGTCAAAGGCACACACTTTGTAAAAAAATCCTACAAGTTAGTCTCAGTGTCTCTTGGGTCACCGTCCATCGTTACACATACACCGGGCCCTGGTTGTCGTTATCGTCCAAGTTTATTTTGTTCGTGTATCCGTCGTCGAAGAAACGCCGGAAGGTGAATTCGAAGAACCCGTGGAAGGTTTTGCCGTTGTCCAAAAGTTCGCTGTCAGACTTGTTCGAGTCCGAGCTGCCTGAGTTTCTCAGTTTGTCCGGATCGATAGGGTCGAAGTTTGAGGTATCGGTGGGGTATTCTATCTTGGGTATGTGGGGTGCGACTTGTCTTCTCAGCCCCTTGTCGAAGTCTATTCCTTTGAGGAAGGGGTGATTCTTTACCTCGTTTGCGTCCTTGCCGAGCCTCGTTTCCTGGCCCGAGCAAAGGCTGAGAATGAGGTCTTTGCTCTCTGGAGACAGGTTCGCCTGCTCCGGAATGTGAAGCGTGCTCTGCCAATTTATAACCTGAAATAGTTTTTTTATTTATTTGGTTAGTTTCAATTTTGTAAATTCCACACATGGATTGAAAAGATACTCGTACAAATCAAACAGTTATGGAATGTGCACAATAAATGAGATGTCTACAATTAGTATTGCATCATATGACCTTAACAGTCTATAGACAAACAATGAAAATCTGTTCAAAAATAATAAATAAAGGAAAATATAATTAAAGGATTTATTGTACAAAAGTATATTTGTCTCAACAGCTTATCCATTCCATCCAGTTTTTTATTACTAGGAGGTAGATCTCCATAGCAGATGGTTGTATAGGTAGATACCACCAGAGTACCAGATATTCTATAAGTGTGTAAACATTACAGTGCGGTACAGCTAGCGGAATTACAGAGTATTTGAAACTAACCATAAAAATAAAGATAAATAACAAAACAAAATATCTTTGTCAACTGGCCCTGCTTGGGTTTTGCTCGAAGTTCTGTGAACCTCTGAAATGGACATGCATTATCTCATACCATCAGAAAAACGTCTCAATCGTCTCATTACTTTGAAATAAAAATTATATGCATTATTTATTACTACACAAATGTTCTACCACTGTTGCAAAACGAAATAACTAAAATTCACTCAAAATGAAATTATTGACCACCGTAAAAAGACATGTGCCTGTGCACCATTCTCTGTATGTGAAAAACATACAGAGAATGGTGCCATCAAGAGTACAACATATCACCAGAGTATATATTTTATGGAATTAAGTATCAAAATCAAAAGTCATTTATTCAGTTTAGGCCCTGGTAAGGCACTTATGAACGTTAAGTTACATGTTTGAATCTACCACCGGCTCGTAATTACACTTCAACTGAGAAGACTCCGGCAAGAAACTCAGCAAGGCATCTTTCTTTTCATATTAGGTTACAATTTACAGTTATAAATATTAATACATACATTGTGCTTACTACAATTGTCACTTAGCCAGGGGGATGCAAGTGCAGAGAGAAGCTACAACAACCATATATTCCTGTCTTCCACGTAATTGTATGATATTATCTGTAGTTCAGCTCACCTTGAGTTGTGTCTCTGCTGGAGTGGCCGCTAGAAAGGGCGGCGAGCCGACAAGCATCTCGTACAGTATGACCCCCACAGACCACCAGTCGCAGAGTTGCGTGTACCCCTCCCGTTGTAACACTTCGGGGGCTATATAGTTGGGCGTGCCGACCAGAGAGTGAGCGAGACACCGCTGGTGCTCTCGCTTCCGCCGCCTCTCGAGAGGCTTCAGTTGGTGGCAGCGGCATTCATTCATTGCGCCCCATTCGCCGTCTACTGGGTCCATTGAATCTTGCCGCCCGTGATCTGGAACGTAAATTGTGATTTAACAGCTGATGCTTTCGAATTTTTATTTTTTATTTATAGACTTGCATTAGATTTGTTATGTGTGTAATTATTTATGTTATTTTATCATATCGACATATTTTATATTTGACATATTAGTATACATTTATATATTGACTTTTACATTAAATTTTGGCACTTTTCATATACAAATGAATCACTGCTAACGAACTAGGATTAACTCCTGTATTACGGCAGACAGCTTACTTAACAAAAGTTTCACGAGACAGTGGACACCATTTTTAACAAAAGTTTTGTATATTTTTTCATGATGTATTAATTGAAAAAGTTTGTGTTTGAATCTTCTTCATGGTGTAAGGGCTCAACAAATTAGGAAATGAATGAATGACGATAGATCGCTATCTACATTTTTTTACGAGATAAATATGTACTAGTAGTCTGTGTTATAATATGGTGAAACATGTTTTTTAGTGTTGCTTCTAAAACTCTGTCTTAGTTTTTAGTATCCAATTTTTTAAAAACTCCCTACGCAATTATCCAAACATAGCTAAGAACAAGAACCACCGCAAGGAAACTAGCTTTCAAATGAAAAAAACCGCATCGAAATCGGTCCATCCGTTTGAGAGCTACGATGCCACAGACAGATACACACACACAGCCAGACAGACAGACATCGACGTCAAACTTATAACACCCCTCTTTTTGCGTCGGTGGTTAAAAACATACACTACTAGTTTATATCAATCTCGTAAAAAATACAAGGCCCGTATTCACTATACTCACGAACGCGTAACACGTCGGAATAGGTGGTAAATTCGCGTGGAAAGGCACTCTCTATGCCAATGGCAAATTAAAAACGCAACAAGTTGTGTTAACTGTTTTTTGAACAATGTTTTTTTTCGGTAATTTTTCTAGTGTTTTTCAAAGACAAAATTCTTGCGAAAAGTTAAAGAAAAGTCGCAAATAGATCCGAAAATTTGTTGATTCATATTTTTGTACTAGACAACTGTTTCTATTAAGTAATTATAAGTAATTCAATTTAGTGTGCTGAATGAAATGAAACTTACCGTTTCTTTGATAATATTTGGAGTTGTGCGTCCACCGAAAGCCCGTACAAAGCCCGAAGTCGGTGAGCTTAATGTGACCGTCGCGATCAATAAGAATGTTGTCCGGCTTGATGTCTCTGTGGATGAAGCCCATGCGGTGAACGCTTTCCACGGCGCAAGTGAGCTCGCCAATGTAAAACCGCGCCAGACTCTCCTCGAATATACCCATTTTGATGAGTAACGACATAAGGTCTCCTCCTGGGATATAGTCCATCACGAAATATAAATTATCCTTGTCTTGAAAGCTGTAGTAGAGTTTCACCACCCACTCGTTGTCGGCCTCCGCTAGGATGTCGCGCTCCGCTTTCACGTGTGCGACTTGATTCCGCTTTAGTACGTCCGCTTTGCGCAGCGTCTTCATAGCATACAGGTGACTCGTGTCTATTTTCCGCACGAGCGTCACTTCCCCGAACGCGCCGACACCGATCGGCTTGATCTTCGTGAACATCGACTTGTCCATTTTGGCGCGCTTCAGACGGATGTAGTTGGACTCTTTCTGCGAGAGCATTTTACGCATCTGACACTGCGCTTCGGCGCTGAGACCGATTTTGGTCATTTCCTTCTCGAGTTGCATGCGGCGGAAGGTGCGCTGCTTGTACGATTTGAGGATGTTCTCCACGTGCTGCTCCATGAAAAATTTGAAAGCTTGCGGGGAGTAGTTGCGGACCTTACACTCGCGCCGCTCTTCTTCCTTCTCTTTGCTGATGTTCCGCCGCTCGGGGATCGGGGACTGATGGCGGATCTTCTCCAGTGGTTTCGGTGCGACACGGCGTTCTGTGGAGCCGTTCGAGCTGCGGTCCGAGCCCGCTGTGGAGGCTACGTCTTTTAGGAGATTATTGGTGCAGTTCTGATTAGGGCACTTAAGTTCCGGCTGCGAGCTCTCGCCTTTCGGCTCGCAGTTAGAGTACTTTTTGTGCAGCGGCGAGTGGTGCGAATTGGTGGTCGTGGTGTCGGCCTGGTTACCGTATGGCGGTGGAGGTGGCATGCCGCGCTGCACCGCGAGCGCTTGCATGGTGATGGCGTAGCTCGGTGGCTCCGTGGTTGGCACGGCGGCCGGCGAGGCGCCGGGCGACGCCGGCTTCGGAGGGAGCGGGTACCCTGGCGGAGGCGCCGCTGCCTTCTGCTGGATGGAGGTGGCGTACGAGGGCGGCGGCGGCGCACCGGCCGCACCGGCGCCGCCGGCCGGCGCCACCGGCGCGATCGCCGTTTGCAACACCGGCTTCTGCACCTGCGTGCTCTTTACCGATTGCATGATGATAGGCGGCTGCACTGCCTGTCGCGCCGTCCACGCTTGGATAGGCGCCGGGCGCGACACGCCGCCCGCCGACGTCACCGTCACAGGGCTCGGCGAGCCGGCGCTTGTGCCCGAGTACACGCCCGACGAGGGACTCTTCCGGTAATCCTGCGACTGCGTCGGGCTTTGCCGGTTCTGCATTGAGACGGAGTAGGAGGGCGGAGGCGGCACGGCCGCGAGCGGATACGGCGGCGGCAGCTCGCCGGCCGGCTGGTACAGGCTGAGGGCCTGGATCTGCTGCGAGAGCTGGTGCTGTGCCTGCGGGCCGTTTTGGACGATCATAGGGCGTGCGGGGGGAGCGGGCGCCGGCGCTACGGGGCTGGTGCCACGCGCAGGCGGCAGCGGGGGCGCCGGCGACATGCGCTTCATGAGCTGCTGGACGGAGGGCGGCACAGGCGGCGTGGAGGGGCAGCGCGGCGGCGGCGGCGGCGGCGGCTCCGCGAACACGGGCGAGTACTGCCGCGATAGCTTTTCGTGCGGCTCGCCGCTGGCGCCGCCGCGCGGGCTGTCCGACCGCGAGCTGCCTGCACCAGAGTCCAGCGCCGGGCTCCCGCGATGCAGGTTCATCTCCCGCTCGAGGCTCGGTTTCCGTATGAGCTTCGTGCCGAGCGCGCTCAGATTACTTGACTTTATCACCCCGTTATGGGCTTCGTGTTGTTTCGCGAGGCAGTCGAGTGCCACATCCACTCGACCGCCTGCATACTTAAGGGCTCTGAGTGCTGGATCCTGCAATATTAACAACAGTAGATTGTATTACAAGGTAGTAAATTAATATTTTTAATTGAGCAGACAATTTTGATCATAAATTGATGCCTAGCCAGATTATCTATGGCAAAGCAAAGGTAAAACCAAAGGAAGGTATCTATTACGTGTATATCAAAGGAAAAAAAATATCACTGTCGTGTAATACACTCCAAAGAAGTAGGCTGTTTAATATTTAAAAAAAAATACAGTTGTGGTCAAAAACTCATACCACATAGTTATCCACGACAGATCTCTTTAAACTAAAAGTGTGAATTAATTATTGGACTAGCATATTGAGGGCATTACTAAAAAATTATGCTTATTGCCATGATAGCATGTTAAGCAGCATTTACTTCACACTGTTGTAAGCAATTCGAGTTGAATATTAAGTATACTCCATGTCAATGTTGGATTAAAAAATGTGATGCGGCATGAATCTCTCGTTTATAACTGTCAAAATAAACTTTATAGGCATTTTCAGCAAGGAATTAGAGAATCAGATTCTTGATGAGATGCAGAAACTCTGTCTACCATAAGAAAACCATTGAATTGATCTTTTATTCTTTCTTTTTAGAATATATATTTCATGAAATTTAACATTAATTCTAATAAAGATTTTTTTAACAAACATCATATTTTTATGGTGGTTCATTCACAAATCTAAGAAGCATTTTACAAAGTTAATATCAAGTTAATTACAATTGCAACAACACAAAAGATTATGCACAATTGTGATTTTAACGACATAAATAAAATAGTCTATTAGTAATTGGTCTGCCTTGATCCCATGCCAAACATGCTCAGGTTAAACCCATGATTTTAACAATATTGTCAACACATCTTGTTGCCAGACCACCAAACACTCAGTTTACTTTAGCAAGCTAAGAAAATGTATGATGAGATTAAGTTAACCTTTGGCAGCAGATTGGTAGTTCATAAGCAAAGCGATGCTATTCTAACAAGAAGCTCAAAAACATGCCAATCAACTGTATGCTCATTTACCATGCAAATTTAAAATAACAAGTCACAATTTATCTTCAGTAACCATATAAGCAGACTAGTTAAAACATGCCAGAATGTCTTATAACTAGTAAGTATTACATTTTTTACATAATTTATAGTATAATAAATAAAAATGATTCTGGAAACTGGAATGATTCTAATTAGACTTTTATCAAGATGCAGTTGAAATAAAGTGTCTTAGATACATTGCCATTTGGTTACACATGTAGTTTGTGCATGAAGTAAAGTACCATATAATACTTGATGTCATATCTAGGAAACCAAAATTAACCAAAAAAAAGGAACCAAATTTTATCTTTTTTTATAATAGGTATAGCAGTTATTATAATTGTTAGACTTGCCCACCACCGCTCCATTCTACTAGGTATATACTAGCTGAGCTGATTTAATAGATTAGTAACATAGACTGGGGTGTAAAATTACCTCATCATATCCCAAAGCGATGAGCTGGTTCAGAGACTGTGGCAACACACTCAGATCCTTATCCAGGCCATTGACAGAAGAAGTACTGAACCCTGAACTAACCCCCGAGCTCACCGTACTGGCTGCGGATGAGCCCGGGGGCTCAGAGCTTCCAATGTTAGCAAAAGGGAGTAAAGAGTTTCTTATCTCGGCAAGCGCTTTCTGATGGTAGCCGGAGCGCGTGGCCGTCTTGCCGGGCGCCGGCGGGTTCATGGCGCCCGCGCCCGCGCCCGAACGCCTCACCCTTCACCCCACGCCTCCCATCACATGAGTACACCTCGTCTGCTGTGCATATTCACACTCGCTAATCACCTTTATTACTCATTCAATATTCGTAACACTAATATTTCAGTCCAGATAATATCTTTTAATTGGGTATTTCTCCTTTAGCAGTTCTCAACTCTGTATTATCATATTTTTCTGTAGCCTTTTAACAATTGTATATTTTATTAATACTGAAAGAAAAAAACAGGAACATTAGCATTAGTCTTTAGTGACTACAAATCGATCAAAATATGATGGCAAGATACATTTCTTAAAGATATGAGGGGTTAATACGATAGATGCAAAAATAATAGCTAGCTGTTTTCAAACTTTATGACACCCCAATTTTAGAACATTTTAGAATAGATAATCCCAAATTACACAGAATCACACATCAGATATGTTTCCAATTAAACAGAAATTAACAGTGAAGAGCAGAATTTCAGTAACAAGGTAGTGGAATGTTAAACGCGAATCAATCATGACGTGCTGTGGAATGCCAAAATTAGAGTCGGCTTTGTTTCATCTCTGATCCATATATACTTTGGTTATGGGTAAAAATATTAAAGCACAGTGTTTACCAATAGTTTTTCACCCTCTGTAAATCCGATATAAAGCCACAAACGTCATAATATTGTAATATAAAAATTCTCTTGCAGAGCTCTCACATTACCGATGACATCTTTAGTCCACACCACAAATTATGATCACGCATGAAAATACATTTATATTAATGCTATATCACGGAAATCAAATGTACTCTCGTTTTCAAACTAGAATATCAAGAGAATTAAGAAAACAAAGAACTTTGAAGCACAGACATGCAAGTTGGCAAACCATACAAAGCGACCATTTTGAAGAATTACCACATTCTTTTGTATGTTGGTAAAATCCAGATTATTAAATTAGTCAAAATATTTGGAATGTATATTTATTTTAAATAGCTATAAAATAATTTAGTTGTGTTTTAATATAGTTGTAATAATTTTACAATTTATTTCGTAAATTCTTTTTTAATAAGTTATTTGCTCGTATTTTTACTGGCAGCACTATCAACACACATATCCGAACATTTTTTTTTATTTTTTTTATTTAATTTGGTTTCACTCTGTTTGAGCTAAGTTCTGCGTTTGCTTTAATAATATATCTTGTATATTTTCATTTTCAGAGAAAGTGATGGTCTATATATCAGATTTATGTAATATTAGGCGATTAGTCATAAAATATCTTTATTTATAAGAGTCGTGTCATCCCATTGTATTTTTTCCAAAACTAGTGTTTTTTCGTGTGTTTAATATAAACACAATATTATATATTGTTATAACAATAGTGGTGTTCAAGCGCGAGTGTGGGAAATGATATAATGCGGTGAAATATGACTTTTCGTGATGCTTCCACAACTCCAACGAAGCATATAGTAAAGTCGCCACTACTTTATTATTAGTTTATTAGTACTTTATTTATGACTAGATTTGACAGGCATGGACTGACCAAGACTGGACTTGACTATAAAGATAATGAAGCTGAAGACTGCACCCAAAATACAGAAACTTTGAAACTGGCAAAATGCAAAGAGTGTAATGCCAAGAGCAAAGAGAAAAAAAAACTTAAAAACTTAGGACTTTCTTGTTATACTAGATGTCGCTACTAGTCTTTTAAAACCAAATTTACGCTTAAGGCCTGTTCAGACCTCTTCTCCTTTTTTGTTAGTAAAAATACAGAAATCATCAACATACAGCGCTATCACTGTCATAGAACCGCCCTTATTCTTCATGTACACACATGGGTCGTATTTACTTCTATTAAACTGATCAATGATCAATTAAATGAATCATGATATGAGAATGATTTCTTTTGATTACAGCTTCTAGCAGCTTGTATGAGACCATATAAAGCCTTCTTCAGTCTGCAAACCATGCCTTCTTTCCCTTTCTGGACAAAAAATTCAGGTTGCTCCATATATATTTCTTCTTCTAACTCACCGTTGAGAAAAGCGGTTGTCACGTCAATATGATTAACACTTAAATTTTTCTCGACTGCTAGTGCCAACAAAAGACGAATCGACGACATTTTAACTACTGATGCAAATGTTTCGAAATAGTCTTCTCCAGGCTTTTGCGAATATCCTTTAGCAACCAAGCCAGCTTTATGGCGCTGAATATTGCCATCAGCTCCTACTTTTAATTTGAAAACCCACTTTGTCTTCACAACAATTCGATCCAATGGTCGATTTACCAATTCCCATGTTCCATTAATTATAAGCGAAGTATACTCTTCCTTTATCGCTTCTATCCATAGTTTTTGTCTGAGCGCGCCATGACTTCTTTTATAGAAACAGGATCAGGACTCCTCCGATACATGATACCCATATCCTTTTCCCTCTTCAAAACCCTATCTCCTCACACTATCAGTCTCAAGACTCTCTGTTTCTACATCAACAGACGATGTCGGTATTACCTCTGTCCCTGGAACTTCAAGTTTATCTTCTATTTCTACAGAATCTAAAAAATCTCTCGGTGAACTAGATTCTGACTGAGCTGTTCGTTCAACTATAAGAACAGGAATATCCTGTATATGAACAGAATCATTATTTGAAATTGAAACTTCTTGTTTCTTCACAACCACGGGAACCTTTTCCATAAAAGTAGCATCTCGTGCAATGACAATCTTTCTTGGATCACCGTTCATATATATAAAACGGTATGCCTTTGAATCACTTGCATATCCAGTCATTACCATTTCAACGGTCTTTGGATCAAACTTTTTTCGACTATGATCCTTTACCAGAACCAGCTCAAGTAAGTCTTTTGCTCTCTTACTTTTAATTTTTGGAAACTTCTTGACGCACTCCTTTCCTTTGCAGCAGCCTTCACATGGTTCCGTGCCCACCTCCTTTAAGGTTAGTCCAGCGACCAAACTTTTCAGCCTCACCATTAGAGCTCCACTAAGGTGATCTAATCTTCTATGCCATACCTCGTATGAATCAGTAGAAAAATCCTGAGGACACGTCAGAACCGTCGCTGCATCGTGATTGAAGACATATAAACCTTGTGTCAGTGGTGCTGTCAATGTTGGCTTACCAGATACGGATACATCACAATCCTTTTAAACCTTACAATTAGCCTCATCGAAAGCAACAGTGTAACCTTTACTACACATTTTCCCTACAGACAACAAGTTAGAAGCTAAATCCGGAAGCATGAAACTCGCGCGGTATTTCCCGCTACCCAGAACGGTAGTGAATATCTGAATAGGCCTTTAATTCGTTCGTTGTAATCAATGAAGTAGTGTAGACTGGAAGCTCGCTCAAATTCGGTCTCTCTAGTTTGTAGGAACATACATAGATAATTTCGAACGATGATCTGTGTATTCAACTTACGGATGTTCTACTGGTGAATTTAGGTCAAACATTAAAAATCTATTTTTACATAGATACTTTTTTCTAGTCTGCGGTAACTAGTTAGATAAGTACATGAAAACTGGTAACGGAGACAAGTATACGTATATTTATTCTCGTTATTGTACTCGCCGTACCTGATGAATAAATATAGGTATTTTACACCATTACACCTATCAACCTTTGATGCAATTTTCTCAAACAGCTGGTAGTTAATTATTAATGATATTTGGCTTAGCGAAAGAGTTCCTTGAGTATTAAGTATTCTTTGTACTAAAATGACTCATCAAATATCTAATGTAAATGTGGAAGTAATGTGAACACGAATAATGTTTAAATATCTAGATAGGTACGTACATACTACGTTTACCTTACTTCCGTACGTAACGTCTACGTAAATGTCATACATGGTAACTAGGGTTCCTATTCTACTAACATAGATTAAAATACAGTTAGTTTACTTATTGAAGTAGAAAGCCTTGTGCTTAGGAAGATTTTTTGCAGATAGCTAAAAAGAATGTACCTACCTATCTTTTTTGAACACACATAATCACATAAGTCCCCAGCTCAGAAGCTTTCTAATCTAACAATACTTAGCACGACCATATTATACAGAAAAATGTACTTACTTATGAAAATAGAAACAGCTCTTCTAGCAAACTAAAGTAAAAAATTCTTTTTTCATACATTTCTTTGCGGGCGTGGCAGCCATTTTTCTTATAGGTATGATGACTGTGGCAAATAGGTATTATTGAAAATCATGCCTAAGATTTTTTTCACATTATTTTACGTATATACTTACTTTGGTACATATATAATGTTTACATTCGTTTCATAATCGAATGTAAGTAGTGCGTTTACTTTTTCTTCGATATACCTACCTATTGATTATAATTTGGTGTAGAAAATGTTGGTAACTTGTACCTAGGTATGTAGGTATAGGTTTTAGTTAAGCCCTTATAAACAAGATAGCTAGATTTCTAGCTATATAGATTATTATATTAATCATTGCCTTTGATTTATTAACCAGATCATTGCCTACATAAACAATAGTCATTGATAAGTGATGAAAAAATAATTTATGATTTTCGTTTTACCCATTCGAGTAGTACTCCTTTGATGTACCAAGGATTTACCTATTTATTGGATTTGCCTCATTGACATTCAATCATTCATACCATTGTCGAAATCTATTTAAATAAAACTAAACTCGTGTAAAATGAAGGCGTAGTTTTGAGAGTATATGAGTGCGTTGTACTGAAATCCTCGAAAAACAACCCAGTTTATTGATTGGCATGATTTCGCAGAAATTGTGCGCACTTGCGCGTCTGCGAGAACTTATTGTTTTTGTTTTGAGCCAGACTGGTCGCTACACGTCACAAAAACACAAAGGCAGGATGATCACGCTATGCACGCCTTCTAGAAAATGTTGTTGCCGTCTCGTCTTAACGTGTATAACAGAATGAGAAAGGATGATGATTCGGTAAACTTCGGTCAATTTCGGGTGTCATTGATTTAACACGAAACCGTTTCTATAAAAACGGTCTGTCGCTTTTAGCAAGCGCTCATTTCAAGACGAATTATTGAAAAAGGAACAAGTGACTTTTTAGAGTTTTCGTAGAGTGAATCATTCCATTGAAATACTGTGTTATTTTTATTGTGAAAAATTCTAGTGAGAAAAAGGTGAGTCTTTTTAAAATTACTTTTTATTTACCTAGGTACTGTAGCTCGGTTAGTATTTAATAATTGTAGTTCAAGGCAAGCTTATATCATATACCTACATATTGCCCTAGGTACTGCGCAGTTAGTAGACTTGTATGCAATGCACGCCATTTTGATTTGAAAACTACCTATAAATCAGGCTGGAGATTTAGAATTTTAGATCTGAAATGAAAAACGTATGTAGTGCTTCCTATAGCACCTATTTAATTTCGTACGGCTGCCTTCTAATATACCTACCTCAAAAGGAAAAGTGCCGTAATGTGAAATTCGTATTTATTTTGCTAGTGGGTTTAGTGCCTACCTTACTATAATAATTGTTTGTGTTCGTAGCTATCTATCAATCTTTGTGACTAACCAAAGAATATTAGTAGAATTAGGTTACGAGTACAGCAAATGAAAACTTCACTTTAGTCCACGAGCCGTAAAATATTAGTACCTACTTAAAATTATTGCCTACTCTGGTACGATAGGTTGATTCAACGTTTCCGGTTATTGCACCAGATTTTCGAGAGTTGGTATGTATGTCGGAACATGACGATACTTTTACGATGAGTCATTAGTTCTGTTTACCTAGGTATGTCGCGTAATGTAGAAAAATATGGTTATTGGGAAATCCCTGAGATTTTAGCTGAAGTTTCTGTAATGATATGCTAAGGTTAAATATTGGCCAAATACTAATTTAGATAATGGGATAACTACATGGATTAAGTACAAGATCTGTTAACAAGAAAGAATACAAGGGTTTACCCTAGAAACCGTGCCCCATCTTATTTGCGGCGTTCGCGTTTATAATCAATAAAACGGCGCATGCGTATTTGTTCATGACCTCGTCCTGTCCTTTGTTATAAAATTAACTTTACACCTACCTAGCTCATGTTGTGCTTATTGAAAGAAAAATTGACTTCGTCTTTTCTTTAATTTCAGATCACCATGCAGATCTTTGTGAAGACGTTGACAGGCAAGACCATAACACTGGAAGTTGAAGCTTCCGACACTATTGAGAATGTAAAGGCAAAAATCCAGGACAAAGAGGGTATCCCTCCAGACCAGCAGAGACTTATCTTTGCTGGTAAGCAGCTCGAAGATGGTCGCACTCTGTCCGACTACAATATCCAGAAAGAATCTACCCTTCACTTAGTATTGCGTTTGCGAGGCGGTATGCAGATATTTGTTAAAACTTTGACAGGCAAGACCATCACACTGGAAGTTGAGGCTTCTGACACTATTGAGAATGTAAAGGCAAAAATCCAGGACAAAGAAGGTATTCCTCCAGACCAGCAGAGACTTATCTTTGCTGGTAAGCAGCTCGAAGATGGTCGCACTCTGTCTGATTACAATATCCAGAAAGAATCTACCCTTCATTTAGTATTGCGTTTACGAGGCGGTATGCAGATATTTGTCAAGACCTTGACCGGTAAGACCATCACTTTGGAGGTTGAAGCTTCTGATACTATTGAGAATGTCAAAGCCAAGATCCAGGACAAAGAAGGTATTCCTCCAGACCAGCAAAGACTTATTTTCGCCGGCAAGCAGCTTGAAGATGGTCGCACATTGTCAGATTATAATATTCAAAAAGAATCTACTCTGCACTTGGTACTGCGTTTGCGTGGCGGTATGCAAATATTCGTCAAAACGCTAACTGGTAAAACAATCACGTTAGAAGTCGAAGCATCGGACACAATCGAAAATGTCAAGGCCAAAATCCAGGATAAAGAAGGCATTCCTCCCGATCAGCAGCGTCTCATTTTCGCCGGCAAACAGCTGGAAGACGGACGCACACTTTCCGACTACAATATCCAGAAAGAGTCCACACTCCATTTGGTACTCCGTCTTCGTGGAGGTATGCAGATCTTCGTCAAAACTCTGACCGGTAAAACAATCACGTTAGAAGTCGAAGCATCGGACACAATCGAAAATGTCAAGGCCAAAATCCAGGATAAAGAAGGCATTCCTCCCGATCAGCAGCGTCTCATTTTCGCCGGCAAACAGCTGGAAGACGGACGCACACTTTCCGACTACAATATCCAGAAAGAGTCCACACTCCATTTGGTACTCCGTCTTCGTGGAGGTATGCAGATCTTCGTCAAAACCCTGACCGGTAAAACAATCACGTTAGAAGTCGAAGCATCGGACACAATCGAAAATGTCAAGGCCAAAATCCAGGATAAAGAAGGCATTCCTCCCGATCAGCAGCGTCTCATTTTCGCCGGCAAACAGCTGGAAGACGGACGCACACTTTCCGACTACAATATCCAGAAAGAGTCCACACTCCATTTGGTACTCCGTCTTCGTGGAGGTATGCAGATCTTCGTCAAAACCCTGACCGGTAAAACAATCACGTTAGAAGTCGAAGCATCGGACACAATCGAAAATGTCAAGGCTAAAATCCAGGATAAAGAAGGCATTCCTCCCGATCAGCAGCGTCTCATTTTCGCCGGCAAACAGCTGGAAGACGGACGCACACTTTCCGACTACAATATCCAGAAAGAGTCCACACTCCATTTAGTACTCCGTCTTCGTGGAGGTATGCAGATCTTCGTCAAAACTCTGACCGGTAAAACAATCACGTTAGAAGTCGAAGCATCGGACACAATCGAAAATGTCAAGGCCAAAATCCAGGATAAAGAAGGCATTCCTCCCGATCAGCAGCGTCTCATTTTCGCCGGCAAACAGCTGGAAGACGGACGCACACTTTCCGACTACAATATCCAGAAAGAGTCCACACTCCATTTGGTACTCCGTCTTCGTGGAGGTATGCAGATCTTCGTCAAAACCCTGACCGGTAAAACAATCACGTTAGAAGTCGAAGCATCGGACACAATCGAAAATGTCAAGGCCAAAATCCAGGATAAAGAAGGCATTCCTCCCGATCAGCAGCGTCTCATTTTCGCCGGCAAACAGCTGGAAGACGGACGCACACTTTCCGACTACAATATCCAGAAAGAGTCCACACTCCATTTGGTACTCCGTCTTCGTGGAGGTATGCAGATCTTCGTCAAAACCCTGACCGGTAAAACAATCACGTTAGAAGTCGAAGCATCGGACACAATCGAAAATGTCAAGGCCAAAATCCAGGATAAAGAAGGCATTCCTCCCGATCAGCAGCGTCTCATTTTCGCCGGCAAACAGCTGGAAGACGGACGCACACTTTCCGACTACAATATCCAGAAAGAGTCCACACTCCATTTGGTACTCCGTCTTCGTGGAGGTATGCAGATCTTCGTCAAAACCCTGACCGGTAAAACAATCACGTTAGAAGTCGAAGCATCGGACACAATAGAAAATGTCAAGGCCAAAATCCAGGATAAAGAAGGCATTCCTCCCGATCAGCAGCGTCTCATTTTCGCCGGCAAACAACTAGAAGATGGGCGCACCCTCTCTGATTACAATATTCAAAAAGAGTCCACATTACATCTTGTTCTTAGGCTGAGAGGTGGTGCAATGTAAACAATTTCATAATATTGTCTCAATAAAAATAAATTCCTGATTAAAAAGCATTAATTTTTTTATTATAAAATACCTATTAAATATTAGATTTAGGTAACTGGCATAAATTTCAGCTATAAAATAAGAGACCTTATAGTCTTTTGGTGGTAATAATACAATACAGTTGTTTTTCGCCTTGTAAAAATTAAAATCCTAATACATAAAATAGGTCATAGTACAGCTACACATGTATCTATTAGGTTTAATGTCGCTTAATTATTGCAAGCACCTACCATATTGATAAATGTAAAAATCTGTCTGTTACCTACTCGCGTAAAAACGATCGACTTTGAGACAGGTGAAATAATATATAGGCTACTTTTGTATTCTGGAAAATGTACATATTGAATTTTTAGTCACAATCATGAAAAGAACTAGCTGCTCCCCGCGATATCAGCCGGGTTTTCTAGTATACAAAAAGTAGCCTATGTATTAGTTCCAAGGTATAAATTGTCTCCAGTTCAGTTGTGTCGTTTTTGCGTGAGTAACAAACAGACAAATACTTGTATTATGCATAATTTCGTAAGTAACGATACTTGTATAAATTAAATTTCATTAAACCTAATAGGTAGATTATTTATCTGATGATTTAATAGATTGTTTGGGCTCTTATATTTTCCCGAAGTGATAAACGATTTCATTTTAAATAGAACATTTTACAATTATTTCATACTAGCTTGCGCCCGCAACTTCATCAACATAATTGTGTATAGATAACAAAAAAAGCAATAGTTTCATCCGTCATGGAACTTCGTCATTTCTAGGATAAAAAAATATTACCGTGATTATGAGTAAGAAACATCTAAACATACTCGCATGTATAATATTAGTAGGATAGTATGAGAACATATATTTTGTATAGTAACTTACTCGTGTGTACGTTGGGCTTTGCTCGGTTTTTTTTCTAGTTTTCTAAAAATGAAACCTAACCGATTGATCGATTTATAGCCTGCATACTAAATTTCATGAAAATCGTTGGAGCCGTTTCCGAGTTTCAGATTATATATATACAAGAATTGATCGTTTAATAGATTGTAGACTGAAGAATGGCCACGCCTGTTCGCAAGCATTGGAGCTTGGCACGGCCCCTCTGGCAAATCATATCTGTGAGTTTTTTGTGTTTTTTTAGTGCCTGAATGTCTAGTTAATGTTCATTCGACCACGATGCGAAATTGTTAAACAGCTAAATGCTTGAAACTGAAGGTCTTGAATTGTTGTTTTGAAACTGGCTATATATGTATATTATATACTGGCTAACAGCTCAGGTTTTATTATTTATATATATAACCATAACATATATATTTATATATATATGTAAAACCTATCCAAAGCCAAAAGACAGGACAAAAACTATTTTTCTCGATGTTTAAGCTGCCAACGTTACTGTCATTTCTAGGTTCGAAATATTTTTCAGCGCGGTCTGTAATTTACAACCGAGGCGTTTTATGTTTATTATAAATAGTAAATGTGTAAAAAACCGAAATCAATTAATTAAAATAATATACACATATTCAATAACAGCTGAAGTTCCTTTCGAGTATGCACTTGGTGAAGTATATTGATATTTATAAATATTTAATTAAAAATGAAATTAAATAATCGGAGTCACAGTAAAAATAAGTCAAGGTCAAGTCTTATCATGCCGAAGTAAAGTGGTAAACACAATTAAAAGACAATTTATTTGTTACGAGTTTTTTTTTGTGCAGGCAAAAACAAAAGTGATAAAATGATAAGCGTTTACATACATATTATCGATTTGTCTGATACTACATAGTGGTGTTGACCAGACGAGTTGACAGTTCTACAAATATTATTTTTGCTCCCACTTCCCACGGTTCTAAAGTTTCAATCCCAGAGCAGAGACTCAAAGATGTCTCACTGTCTAGGGATGAAACCCCTGGCCTCTATTTTGCACAAAGACTATTTCCATTGATAGTGACCTTTTATTTTTCTTATCAGCTTTTTATTATTATCATTTTATTGTAGTACTTATGTATTTCAACTAATTTCTTTCTGTTCTTAATTTGTTATTCTGTTGTTCGAAAATAGTACCAGTTGTATTTAAATGAATTCATAACACAAACATTTTGTATGATAAAAAATAATATAAAAAACGCTAAGTGGGCGCTCTTCGAGTATTTCGGACTTTTCAGCCTTCATGCAGAGGTGCAGTGCAGCCATGAAGCTATAGGTAAAGATATAGCTTCATGAGTGCAGCATAGTACACACACATACTCAGTGTTCCCAACTTGGGGGTTTTCCCCCTAAAATTAGGAAGAAATAAGTCAGGTGGGATTTTTTATTCTGCTTATTTTTTACTAAGAATAATAAAGGTATAAAAATATAGAGCCTGAAGTTATTCAATCTAGCCAATTATATTTATTTGTTGACCTAGCGGCTTAGCGAGATCTAGTACGGTTCCGGATTCCTCATTACTAAGTATCCAGAGTTGAATAGAAAACAAATCTCACCATAGTGTTTATCATAAACATAAGACGCGAGATATTACAACTACTCTGTGGTGACTGGTGGTTACGTTGTCTATGCTTACAGGAAATACGTGGATTTTTATTTACTTGTTTTATTCAATTTCGTTATTGTACTATTGTGTCGACAACCAATTTGTTAATTATGCTTAAAGAAAAAAAAAGAAATACAGTCAAAAGTACACAAAGATTTGGAAAACAGATCCAGGTATAAAAAGAAATGAAATTGTATTGGAAATATTAAATAATGTATAAGTGAAACATATTAAAAACATAATTTTTTTTTCATAGTATTTTTTTTTAGGGGAGTTTTCAAGTTACTGTTGGTTGTGAGTTTAGGGGCTTAGCATACATGAAGCTATAATAGCTTCATGTTAGCATAGCTTTAGGGATAAATATTTTTGAGAGTTGGTAACACTGCACGCACTAGCTAATTATCTTTCATTTGTAAATTGAAATAACTTTCTTTTGTATCTGAAAAAAAATTCAGTAGCATGTGCAAACATAATTTAATTTTCATTTTATTATTAGGAGCCTAAACGCTGCTGCCTATTAGTATAGTAATAGAAGTGCTCTTTAAATATTCAGGCATTATATGTTAGTTTCTTGTGAGTGAAAACGTATCAAATTGTGCATAATGTTGAGAGAAGTTGCCCTAATATATTTTCTATTTTTACACTATTTTGTGGCTCCGGAAGATGGGTCAGTGTACGAATATACTCCCAGTAACTTCAGGTATCAGATAGAGGAAATGCATGGAAACTTCATCATGTTTTATGCACCTTGGTAAGTTTAAGTAATAGGTAATCAATATTTTGCGCATAATCCCAGCTTTTTTTATAAACGGCATATATTAAAGATACATTCTGTTGATATTCAGGTGTCGCCACTGCACTGAATTTCACCCAATATGGGCAGAGCTGGCTGAGATGGTAAATACAAAGGACTCCAAATTTGCCATAGCGCAAGTTGATTGCACACAGCATTCTAAATTGTGTCAAGAGTCTGACATTACAGGTAAATACAGGTAAATTTAAAGATCTTTATCAAGCTTGTGAATTTGACTACATACTTGACAGTACTAACTTGTGCCAGTTATGTTTGTAGCCACCTATTTATTGCGCCTTTATTATTTTATGTCTTTGAAACTGAGAATACACGATAAAAACTGAGTTGTCAAATCAATTACCATTTTGTAATTACAAATAGGCTAGCGTTTGACTGCCATCTTGCCTGATGTCAAGCAAAGATTCAGATGCTGTGGTGGAGCACGCTCGCCCAGAAGAAACTGATTCACTCGTGACTTGAAGGCAGTCAGATTGTATCTACAGTGCCCTCCAAAAGTTAGTTGAAATTTATTCACCTTATCTATGATGTCACATAATTTCCGAAATACACGGTTTCAATGAATGAACTGTTTACTATTTATAATAATAATAATAATATCTTTAATGCAGGCATAAAAATAATCCCATATAAAATTTAAAATTAAGAGGTTTAAAATTAAGTTAGTTAGGTACATTTAAAATTTCTAAAATTAGATTAGTTTTTTTCTACTGATTATTTTCGATTCGCACTCTGGTGCACTTTCCTCCATTTACTAAAAAGGGGACTATTAAGACAGTCATTCAGGCCTTGCAATATGCCGTTCTTCGAATGTATCAACCCATTCCAGAAGGAAGCTACTCTGGATCTAATGACGGCATAAAAGTCCGGCACCCGTGCATCAGCGAACATGCCCGACGCGCTGCAGTAACGTGCTTTTTTCATAAGAATGCGGAACGCATCATTGTACTGCACCCTTATGGTGTGGTACGTTTTCTGTTTGTAATTAGTCCACAGCTGACATGTGTAAAGGCACAAACAGTAAGCTTGAAAAAGCGTTTTTTTGACGTCGATGCTACAGCTGGAAAAACGGCGCGCGAGCATGTTACACCTGATGGACAGACTCCTTCGTTCACGCTCCATATCCATGTCATCAGTCAGATCTTCTGTTAAAATGTGCCCTAAGTACTTGAAATGTCGTACAACCCTCACTGGCAAGCCATTCAAACATACGTTTGGTATTCTCTCCGGACCCTTTCCAGCTCGAAAAACCATCATTTCCGTTTTCGATACGTTATAAATAAGACCGTGATTGACTGCGTATCTTTCACAGATGGCTAGAAGTTTTCTTAGGCCATTGATAGAGGGGCTGAGAAGCACCATATCATCAGCGTAACTTAAGTTATTGACGCAAACGTCTCCAACATGACAACCTATTCTGGTGCTTCTCAGCTCCTCTATTAGGTCGTTCATATAAACGTTAAAAAGGTCAGGAGAGGTCAAACCACCTTGGCGTACACCGCAGTCCAGCATATATTCGCTGGAAGTCGAGTCGCCCCACCTCACTACATTCGTTTGGTTGCCGTACCAAAATCTCAGGATGTTCACAACGTCATCCGGTACATCTGAGCATGACAGTTTGCTCCAGAGAATTTCATAATTCACGAGATCAAACGCCCTACTCAAATCCAGAAAACAAGCATATACAGATGTCTCTTTGCCTGTATAATATTGGACTGTTTGCTTTAGACTATATATTGCTGTATCCGTTGAGAGACCAGTACGGAAACCAAACTGCGCATCATCAATTTTAACATTATTTACCAGTGAAGGCCGCAGTAACCTCTCAAACAATCTGCCAATAACTGTTCCTAATGAAATGGGTCGATAATTCGCAGCATTACCCAGATCTCCAGTTTTGTTCTTCACGATTGGGACTACTATGGTTTATGTTCAGATACACTATTCTAATACGTATAGTAGAGAGTTCCCCGAAATTCATTTTGTCTTCTTCTATAATCCAAGTTTATGTGCTCGCTACTTGAATTGAGTGCGTCAAAAGTCAGTTGAAGTAGGAAACTTTTAAGGATTTACTATACTCTCGCGGTTTTAAACTCATTTATTAATATTGTTAGGGCAGTGTGGGCAGTTTAAATTCTATAATAAGATATTGTAAGGTGATTTGACTGTGTTTGATTAAATAATGGCTCTGAGGCGAAAATTAACTATAGAAGAAAGAACGAAGATTGTGTGTGAATACAAAAAATTTAAAAACCTTATTGCTGTGGGAAAATTATTTAAAGTTAGTCCAAAGGGTGTGCGAAAAATAATAAAAAAGAGTTTAGAATATCCTAGTCTTGCAAATAGGCGACGGTCGGAGCGTCCTAGGGCTACTACATCTGTTGATGATCGACAAATAGTACGACAGTCTAAAATCAATCCCAAGATTGTGGTACGAGAGATCAAAGATCAGTTACAGGAAGCAGGAACCTTGGTTTCTGAAAGTACTATCAGGCGACGCCTGCATGATGCTAATTTACGAGGTCACGTTGCCAGAAAGAAAGCTCTTAACATAGATCCATAAAAAAGGAAGGTTGGAGTTCGCACGCAACTATTCTGATAAGCCAATAGACTTTTGGAAGAAAGTAGTCTTTAGCGATGAACCAAAGTTAGAACTATTTGGAAATCGACGTCGGCAAACTGTATGGCGCAGTAGCAATGATAACTCTTACGAGGACAAATACTTGCAGCCCACTGTGAAACACGGCGGTGAGAGTGTGATGGTTAGGGGGTGTTTTTCTTGGCATGGTGTGGGCCGACTGCAAATAATTGAAAGCAGAATGACAGCACAGATCTATAGTAATATTCTCCGTGACAATTTAAAACAATCTGCTGATACAATGGGTTTAGGTCGGATTTTCAAGTTACAACAAGACAACGATCTGAAGCATACAGCAAGAATAACTTAAAAATATTTTGAAGATGACGAAGTAGACTTACTGGAATGGCCTTCAATATCACCCGACATTAACCCTATTGAACATTTGTGGGATGATTTAGACCGCAGGATCCCTGTTTCCATAAGAAGCAACAGGAATTAGTATAAAAATAAAATTTTTGAAACATGGTCGACTATACCGGTCAAAACATTACAAAATCTTGTAGAATCAATACCTAGACGACTTAAAGCAGTTCTACAGAATAATGGCAGTCATACAAAATATTAAAAGTTGAGACATTGGCAAAGAAACAATCCGTAAAATAATTTTTCAACAATTTCAACTAACTTTTGGCACCGTAACTTCACTGTTTATTTACATAAATTATTATTATTAAAATATTTATGGCAATTTTATTGATAGAAATATTCTAAATTGATTATATTTTAATAATTAGTTTTTGAAGCCATGATTTTATTTGGTTTTATTATAATTTACTCACATTTATTACATTATTGATCATTTCAACTAACTTTTGGAGGGCACTGTATTATGGAACACCCACTCAGGCAGTAAATTCCATGTAAAGTAATGTATTCCAAGTAAATTTAATTCAAGCGGTTTGTACAATGAATGTTTTATTTTGTTTGGAACATTGAGCATGAAGCAGTGCCGCTTTTTTAGAGCTTGTGACTGTTTGATAGTAGAATGAGTAGGGTGGGATTAGGTCATGTAGATCTGAAACGCACACTCACCAAAGTTCGGTAGAAAACCAACAGAAAAGCCAGTTTGCGACAATCTTCAAGGCTATAAGGCATAGTAGAATTTGTAAATATATAATTTTATTTTTCAGGATATCCCACATTGCTGTATTTTCACAAGAATTCATTTTCACCAGTTGAATACAAAGGAACAAGAGATTTGACATCACTCACATTGTTTCTAAGTGAAGTTTTTACAATAAAGACAGATGTAAGTGCCTATTTATGTATAGTATGGCATAAATTATAAGAAACTAATTATTATCTACTATTACAGTAATATTATAAAGATGAAAGTTTGTGAGTGTGTTTGTATGTTTGTTACTACTTCACGCTTAAACAGCTAGATCAAGTTTGAGGAATTCAGTGTGGAGGTAGCTGACACCTAGGACCTGAACTTACAACTTAACTTTTTATCTCAAAAAATGTAGTGTTCATGAGGGATTAGCAGGTTATATAAATTGACCATGAAGCCATTTATTGTCAACTCATTTGTTAAGTCATATCTATTTATTTTTATATCATATAGTCTTTAGGAATATTTGTAAAGTAAATTAGAAAAAAATATTATCTGTTATCAGTAATCACTAAAATTATGGTTGTTTGTGCACCGTTGCAGTTAAAGCTGGAATGTTGTGATAAGAACAACTTTTTTATGCTAATTCAATATAAATGCAAATGAAAGTCCTTTGTATTCTTGATATGTGAATAGTAACTTCTTTCAGTATAGTGAAGTATTGTGTTGTGGTTTTAAATTCATGCAATTGCTTATCTACTTATTAAAATAACTTGTACAGTTTCATACTCTAAGCTGCCTATTAGTTGTGTAGATGTATCTTTATCTGCTGCTGCAATAGATATTTTATAAAAAAAAAAACAATAATTCATCAACTGGCAAGATTCGTATCTGGTTATCTGGGTAAATGTCCCCATTATTCTAACCACTGAACAACATTTTATGGTCAGTTGGAACTATAACAATTACAATGTTTTCGGTAGAAATCACTTTTAGTGATAAAGCTGCCTTTATTTCTGATTTGCCCAATAGAGTTTCTACCTATTATTATTGCTAATTTCAGTGTATTTAACATTGCAGAAACAAAACAAAGGGTCAGATCAAGTGAAGTTCTACAGTGGCATGGCATACTTAACAGACCACAATATTGAAAAGTTTGTGTCTAAAGGACAGCATTTCATAATGTTCTTTGCACCCTGGTGTCGAGTGTCTCAGGTATCAAGAATATAATTATACTACTAATATAGTTATACTATTATTATTGTGAGATTGTTCCGAAATTTTACTGACCATTTATCAGACTAAGATTTTTTATTTTATTTAAAGTTACACTCCACATACACTGGGATCCGTGACCTTTGTTAACTTTGAATTACACAATTTTTTTTTTACCAAAAATAAACTTTAAGGTTTTACATATAAGTATGACTACTTTTAGGTAACTTGTCAAATTCTCACCCCAATTTTTCCTACTTGTCTAATTTTTATTCTTTTTTTTGTGTAAAAATAATGAGACAAACGGTTCTCTCCTGATGGTAAGAGGAAACGCATATCCATTTTGAGTAGCAAAACAAAGTCCAGGGTATAGTTGCTTTGGTGGTCATTACTTTGAGACATGTGATGGTTAGTCCCAACAGCTCTGTAATTTCACTAACTGCAGTACTCTTCTTTATGACAGACTATGGAAAATCATCATAACAATGTATAATTTGTTCTGGTGGGAGTCGAATCCTCCACTACCGTATTCGAACTCACGGTGTGGACCAGCGAGAACTAGTTCAGTGACCATTGTTGAAACCTGCACTTCCTTGTAAACTGTAAGGAGTTTAAAGCTATATGTATTTTAGTAATAGTCGAGGTAATGTTTTTAGACATTGGCTCCAACTTGGGCGGAGTTGGCAGTCCACTACGCTCACAACGAGTACATACAGATCGGCAAAGTCAACTGTATGGACAACGAGATCACGTGTAAGAACTTCGACATCAAGCAATATCCCTACCTCATGTGGATTGTCAATGGGAGAATAGTAAGTACATCTGCCGGTTTATAGTTTTATTCGGCAAAAACGACACAAACAATTTTTTTTTCTGGCTTAACTACCGATTTGTCCCTATCTATATACACTACACTTTGGCGTGCAAAATTGTTTAGCTAGCTGTATTACCTCAATTAAAAAATACATCTCAAAAAGTATAATATAAAAATAAATAAATGTCAAAACAAGGTAATATTAATGTCACAAAACAATAATTTATAAAATAATAGTAATATTAATAACCAAATTAAATTAAAAAAAAATTCATACAAATACTCCCTTGCTGTGTAGTATGCTTTCTCCAACAAGAAGTATTTCAATTTATTTTCAAATGTAGTTGTCTCACTCAATCATCATCATCATCTCAGCCGTAGGACGTCCACTGCTGGATATAGGTCTTCCCCATTTACTTCCTTAAAGTTCCTGCGGTCTTTATGAGGTCGTCTGTCCAACTTGTGGGTGGACGTCCTATGCAGCGCTTGCTGATCCGTGGTCTCCACTCCAGAACTTTGCAGCCCCATCGGCCATCAGTTCTGCTATCTATGTGCCCTGCCCACTGCCACTTCAACTTGCTGATTCTCTGGGTTATGACAATTAAATGGGTTCGCTGCTATTGCTATATGCTATTTTAAATATAAATGTTGAAAATTATATTTTTGTCTGTGGTCTGGCAAAGTTCATAGAGGCGACTCATAAAATTTAAAATAAATCTAATTTTACTATATATAGTTATGTATCCCCCTAGTCCTACTATCCTCGACTAATACATGTTTAGAGTTTGCTTTCTGGAATGTCTTACTCAGCACATCGCTGAGTACAGTCCCGGCGACTGGACCACCGGGATAGCATAGTCTATATTTAAGCTCTATAATAGTTATTAAGCATAACAACAAAAATCGGCAACAAGTATTTTAATTTAGTTTTAAAATATATAAAAACGTGCTCCCGAAATTGAACTAAATAGATATAAACTCTCTTTCACCACTTTATTGAGAACTCTTAAAAGAAGAAAAAAATTAAATATAGCTTTGTCAGCTAAGTTGTAGAGTTGATATTAAACTGTTTTCATAAATGAAATAAATAAATATTGTAGCTTTGTTGTTTACTAGAAAACACAATTTTTCGCACATTCTAGGCCTGAAGCAAAAAATGCGAGGCTACGCGGAAAGGTAACTAAGCCGTAAGGAAATCTTTGTAATTATTAATAGCTCAGTAATGCCGTTCTGCGTTGGCGCAGATTTAGAAACATTTAATGAAAAATAATGTTTTCATTACAGATGGGTGTAGCCAGCAAACATACTTTTGAGGAGCTGAAATCTTTCGTGGACAGGATGCTGTTGACAGAGAACCACGACCCTGAGAAATTCATGAAGAAAAAGAAGACGTTGCCCGTCGCTAGGATATCGGAGGAAACTTTCGAGACGTTTCTGGAGAAGGATCTGGTCTTCATCAACTATTTCGCACCGTGGTAACTGTTTTACCTTTTCTAACCACTTTTACTGAGCAAACGACGTTAATAGTAATTCGTTATAAACAAAATCATATTTGATTATTTATTAATTTTCAACACCTCCTTGTCAGCGAAAGTAAGCAAAGCTCTAAAGAAGCCCTTTCGTAAGCGTTAGCATAAAATAATAAAAGTGAATGAATGAATATTGCTAACATAATCACCATCTAGGTCAGGTATAGGCAACCTTTGGCTAGTTGCGTGCCAAACTTACTATAATAATACAGTCGCGGGCCATAACACAAAATAAAAAAGCCAATTTTATTAGGTTATTGTTGAAGTAAATTTACGTGTAACGGTTAATGTGATATTTGTGTTTGAACTTCGGAAACAAATTTGTTCAAAATCCATTTGTACAGAGGCGTAACGAAATTTCCAGATTTTCATCTGTGACTCTCTTATACGGCATTTCAACTTATTAGTCTTCATCATCGAGAAAAATTGTTCGCATTTATATGTACTTCCAAAAACGCAAACAATTCTTCTCGCGAGATAATCGCGACAAAGAGATATTCAATCAACTCTCTCAGTTGATTGTATATCTCTTTGCGCGAAATTTCAAAATATCTCGCGGGTCGGGTCAAATGCCGAGGCGGGCCGGATGTTGCCCATATATGATCTAGGGTCTCCTTATGTACGAAATACGTTATTGATAAGGAAATAAAGTCTATCTTTAATTGATATAAATATATTGTCAGGTGCGCGCACTGCATGCAACTGAGTCCGCTGTGGTTACAGCTCGGCGAGCGGTTCCTCAATGAAAGCCGCGTGCTCATCGCAGACGTCGACTGTGTGCACTCGAAGTCCATCTGTGATACGGAGAAGGTACTAAACATCTGACTGGACTGATTATTTTCTTCTTTGTGTCGAATCGAAACCATCGAAACAAGATAATAATCAACTTAGACTAAAAGTCAGCGAAAGCTAAACAAGGTTTTACGAAGAAGAAAAGTCGCCGTCAAGTCGCTCAACTTTCTGTACGTTATAAATGCCTTTTTTATTTATTCAAAAATAGGTTTTCATTCGACCACATCCTATCTGATGTTAGGCAGGATGTGGTCTAAGATGGAGCACGCTTACCTAAAAGAAACCTGTTTACTCTGGATTTAAAGATTTGTAGATACTTTGCTTGAAATACAGATGCCGGCAGAATTCCACATCCTCGCTGTACATATAAAAAATGTAGAATTAAAACATTTAGTATGTATGTGGTCTTTTTTATCGTGGGAATCACTGAAGCTTGGCAGATTAATTAAATAAGAACAAGGTTTTAAAATTAATGGGTTGCGATGTTTTCTATACTCTACTAGAGATGTTAATCTAGGTCAAAGCTATCTCCATTATAAATTGCACTCAAATCTGTTGAGCTTTTTTTTTATTACAAATAGGCTTGTGTTTGACCGCCAACTCGCCTGATTTTAAGCGAAGATGCGGTCTGCGGTAGAGCACGCTCGCCTAGAAGAAACCGATTCACTCGCGACCTGAAGGCACCCAGATTGTGTCTATCAGGGAACACCTACTCGGGCAGATAAATCCATTTTTTAGCGGTTCGTACACTGATGGCAGATTCGAACCGTTTAGTTCGAGTTTTTGGAATATGGACCATGAAGCGGTGTCGCTTCTTGGAGCTCCTGGCTGTCCGATAGTAGAATGGGCAGAGTGGAATTAGGTCATCCTAGATCTGAAGCGCATTCACCTAAGTGTATCCGGTAGAAAACCGACAGACAAATAACTTTTCGACGATGTTCAAGTTTTTTATAGCGTAAAGTAACAAACACAATTTATCACAAAATGAAGTTTTACAGTTGCCCTTTGATACCAAATTATACAAAGTTATTTTCGACTTGGTACACACCTGATTTACAACCCTGTATATTTAACATAATTATGTTAACATATTTGTGGGTACTCGCACGATAAATAAAAATAACTACTATGTTTAGATATTAATTAGGTATATAATTTTGAAAATTAGACATTAATCGGAGGAACAAAAATAGTATTAAAAATAAGCGAAACAATTCAATATGCCCAGGTGGCGTCAACAAATAGCGCGTAAACAATGTTAAGTGGCGATAAGTCAGCCGTGATTGACTTCCCGACGCAACGGGTCGTATCAGCTGAGCCGTCATTGCGCTAACATAGTTTGTCGCGCACCTTTGCAAAACCAGTTTTATAATGGCAGCACCACACAATCGTCCAACAGTCGAACTGTTCGTCCAACCTTCCACGTGTGGAGAGGTAGTTCATGCATGTTTGACCATGTTGTATCGTGCTGGCACGCGATCGTTCCGATGATGGTAAATCGTACACAGATGAAAGGAGTTGGCCAACTCACACGAACAGACCCTCTATAGTGAATGAGGTTGTTATGTGCATATTGTTATGTGTGGGAGTCTGTTTGGATCGTTTGTGAGTTGGGACAGACTAGAGTCATGTTCGAGTGTTGGACTGTTGGACGATTGTTTGCCGCCGCCATAACGCGCTGCCCAAGCGATGGCAGTATGTTAACAAAATAATATAAAGTTTTCTGGTTTTCCAGAGGACGTGCAATAGTATGCTGCATATTCGATAGTCATGAATCATTGTACTTCCAGATCGACGGCCTCCCCACACTAGTCCTCTACAAACATAAGAAGGTAGTAAATAAAGAGCATGGCAGCAAGCCGCTCGACAGTCTCGTCAGTCTAGTCACGGAACACTTGAAGGAGCCTGCAGCTCCCTCTGAAGACGAGCAACCCACCAAAGATGAACTATAATGTTAGCTATAAGTAGAACGTAATAGAATCAATAAATTATTTGGACTATTGTTATAAATTTGATTTTTGTTTTGACACTCGCTCTAAAACCTATAAATCTTGAATGGCAAACCATGTAGTAGCGATGATACGACAGTGGTTAGTGTGGTCCGCACGCCGAAGGGCGTCGGTTCAAACCCCAACAATGAGCTCGAGTTTCCAACAACATTCCTTTTAATATTAACAACCACAGCATCACTTAACATTAGTTGAGCTAAAGTCAGAACAAAGCCTGCCAAATAACCTGTTGGAAAATCTTGGATTTACACAGGCTTATTTTTATTTCGGAAAACGTGAAGCGGAGTAACCATCGTTCAAAATAAAAAAGTAACAATTGTTACCTTTTATAACCTAGATAACTTTTTCGTTTTCTAAAATTGAAACCTAGCTATATTTATCGCCCCCGAAACCCCCTGCATACTAAATTTCATGAAAATAGTTGGAGCCTTTTCAGAAATTCAGATTATTATATATATACATATATACAAGAATAGCTCGTTTAAAGGTATTAGATACATATATATACAAGAATTGCTTGTTCAAAGGTATTAGATTAGATTGACAAAATTTGGCGCAGAGGTTAGACTGGATCATAAGGTACATTTGGTTTCTGCGGGTACACCCTAAAGTTTCCGCATCCTATATACACATCCTTTAAACTACAAAAAGGCTTTCGTTTGACCACTATTTCGCCTGAAGTTAAGCAAGGCTGTGGTCTACAATGCACACTCGTTTATAAGGAGCAGATTCACTAGTGACTTTAAGGAAGCCAGCTTAGATTAGAGGTTCGCACAATAAAGGTGAGATCAAACCGATACTTTCCCCGTCTTTCATCATGTGTGTACAGGATGATAATTAAACTTGCAAATTTTAACATATTCATACTAAAAAATTGTCTTTATTCTCATTTGTAACCAAGGATAGGTACCTAATTATTTTCTATTGGAACATATTTATTAAAGCTTAGTTGAAATGATGTCATGTATAGGAGCAAAATAAGAATCAGTTATGATCTATAGACACAGTTAGACCTACAAATTGTATAATAATGTAATGTATAGAAGCTACATATTAACAGCTTGACTATAAGATATCATCGTCACTTAACATAAGGTGGGATGTGGTTTAACACTTTGTCTGCTATAAAATAATAGAACCTGGTTGACCGAGCATTGCTCGGCTGAAAACATGGATAAAACGACGTTTTCTGAAAATGAAACCTAGCTAGATCGATTTTTCGCCCCCGAAACCCCCTGGATACAAAATTTCATGAAAATCGTTGGAGCCGTTTCCGAGATTCAGAATATATATGTACAAGAATTGCTCGTTTAAAGATATAGATACATTATGTGTATAGTTTGAATGAAATGTGAAACCACACGGTTTTATGCTCGAAATGTGTAGGGTGTGGTGTATTAGCAAAAGGTCTGTGGGACAGCAAATCTTAAATGCGGTCGAATCTTAACACTTTTCTTAATTTTTAGACACATAAGCTTGATACACACACTTAATATTAAGAGAAGCAAATATTCATACATACTAAGTGTCGGTAGATTTTCTTAACTTTGCTCTGTTCGAGATATTTGAATATACATACATAAATATAGATAATTTTTAAGTCTTTAAAGTGTAAGTGAATAATTGGAGATGTGTTTCCTGGTCCTGTAGATCCTTGAAACTTATTACATTTATATATTTGCTGGTTTTTACAGATAGGAATTATAAGTTTTGTTTTTCAACAGTTTGTGACTGGAAGAAAGCTCCATCAGCTTGAGTTGCATTCTTGTTGATTTGCTTGTGACGATCTCGAGATACTATTTCTTCCAATACTTCTCCATCGCCTTTAATTAACCTGAAAGCAAGGGACAACTGAGGGATGGTAATAGATAATGTTGTCTACATGCTAAGAACAATGAGCATTCTGTAAGTATTTACAAAAAAAGTATTAAAGTATTCTATCAGTTAACTGACTTCCATAAAAGAAGCTTTGCTTAGGGGTCCTTAAAAATATTTTTTTTATTGGTTAATTCAATTTACAGGTCAATGGAAATGGTGGTCAAATGGTGCTGTGTAAAATGTCCTTCAAAATTCTTTTATTTATTTAATTTTAACCAGCACTCTCAATTTGCCATGATTATACATTGTTTCACAAAGCACCTAGCATCCAGCACATGTTGTTCTATCTATTATTCGTTTTGATTTTAAAACACCTAGTTGGTTTTGGAATGTATCCTAGGGCATATAAGTAAACTAAGTAGATTTTTGAATGCTTGCACAGTGTACAAATACATGATGTATCTGCCAAGGAATCACCATCGCATCAAGAACAGGGTGCTCTAGGAGCGAGCTGAATAACCGCAGGGGTTTTTGAGACCGGAAAATTGATCTAGCTAAGTCTCATCTCTAGGAAATAATGTTTTTCTGTGTTTAAAATTGTATATCCACCGAGCAAAGGGCCACAGGCGTGGTACATGCCTAGGCAGAGTGCAAAACAGTTGTGGCAGTTACATGATATGTACACACTAAAGAAATAAGAATAATAGGATAACCTGTATCTCCCTGATTCTTCATCCAGTACCCTCCGAACTACACTCTGTCGTTTCTCCCATTCTTCTTTGGTCATTGGTGCCATGGCTTTGGATTTCTCCATCAGTTCTATAAAAATATGTCTTGTCATGTAGATAGAGCAAATTAATTGGGAGATAGATGGGTGGTTTTATCACTAATAGTAAACTCTGACAAATTTAAGTCTGCTCCAGACAAACAAGGTCTTCAATACGACCAGCCAGAAACTGCCACAATTGTTGCCACTACCACAGGTTATACCAGTGTGAAACAGGCTTTTGTGTGGGAAAGAGTCATACTATAACCAGACCATAAATAACAGCTACATCTATAGAGATCAGCACCATTGATATTACACTGTTAAATATAACTGGCACAAATCTGTAAAAAGACCTGTCTTCAGCTACATCAGATTATTTTTATGAGAGAAAGTATGGAAAACCTAAAAAAATAATATTAACACTATTTACTAAAGAACTCTAAATATTTGAGCTATCATCGCCTTACAGCTTTGCATCTAACAACTTTTAAATACACATGAAAGAATTGGTTGAATTATTTTTAACCAATCAATAATTTATTTATTTTGAACCTACCTTTGAAATAGCATAAAATACATACCAATAGGTATATCTGCAGATGCCTCATTAATTTTTTCTTTAGACCCAGAGTTGCTACTAGTGCTCTCACTTCTATTTTTCTTTTTCAATTTTCTTTTCTCCTCTTTGAGTTTCTTTTTCAATGCTTTTTCAGTCTTTTTCTGTTCTTTCCTGAGTCTCTTTTTCAGCTTACGAATCTTCTTTTTCTCTCTAGAAGAGTCTGAACTACTGGAAGTTGAACTGCTGTCTGATGAACGCCTTCTTTTCTTCGATTTTACCTTACCCATTTCTTGAGAATATTGAATTTAAGCTCCCACTCAAAAGTATTTTGTTGCGCTATTTGAATATATAAAAGGTTTTTGGAATTTGAAGATTTAAATTCCAAAGAAAACAATTTATATGTTGCTATGTTTTATCAATCACCGACTCACCGAAGAAAGAAATATGATTATGCGGTAAAATGTAGTTAATTAGTTATCAGCTGATTGGTGTGGCTATCATATCACTGTCAACTTATTTTTTGTGGCAGATGACTTTTTACGGCTTGCTTAGTTTTTTTTTAAATCTTTGTGGCTGCCTCATTATGATCAGGGAGACTTTTGTTCTCAATAGCAATTTTGCCATCAACAGTATGTGCGTGTATAGGTAGCAATTTATAGAAATTGTTTAATACTGGGTGACGAAGTAGTATTCATTATGAAACCGAATAGAACCCATTTGAATAAATAGTGTTCAAGGTATATATTTAGTTTATTTCCGCTTAACACTCGTTTCAGTTACAAAAGTGATAAGGATTTAAATTTCACTAACTTGACAACAATTTTAAAAACTTATCCGAAACTTTACATAATCCTAAAACTAAAATTTTACATAAAACTAAAACAAATTAAACAAAACATTAATAAATAAAAAAAATATAATTACTAGTTTTTATAATCTCTTCTCGCTGCAGTAACTACTTGCCGACACGTGGTTCTCCTCTAAACGAGGCATCCTCAGTACGTGTTGACTCTTCGAGCGCTTGGCCGAGACTTAGCTTCATTAGCTTAGATTGATAAATTTAGCTATCAAAATATTTTAACGTAAAATAAAAATGTTTGTTAACTAAAAGTCATCTATTTAAATTTAATGTAATAATTGTAATTAGAATACTCGTATTTATTGTAATTTTTAATTATTGTTTTACATAAAATAAAATATGAATAATATAAAACCTAGGGTGCAGTGGGGAAGAGTTTAAAATCATAATTATATAAACTTACTTACATATATTATGTATATAGTTTCGTTAATAGTAATTTTTCGTTGAATGATGATTTTAAGTTAGTGTTTTAATTTTTTAAATCTTATTATTGAACTTATTCTGCGTGTCCAAGTCTTCCTCTTCATATTATGTCTAATACGAAGTTACGATTATTTTTTCTGTAATTTAATTATTATAATTGTGACAATACAGAGTTACGCGTATCGGTGGTACTTGGCCGCGAGGGGTGAATAACTTACTACAAGTCTTTTCAATACGTGTTTTTGTTGCTCTATTCCTAAAACCAATTTTTGAAAAGATCTCGTAACATTTTCGATTCTACTAGTTTTCAAAACTTTTTTTTTAAGAAACGCTTGCCACCTGATATTAAGTGATGATGCGGTCTAAGATGAAGATAGCTCTTGCCTAGAAGATACCGATTCCCTCTCGAATTGAAAACATCCAGATTATATCTAACGGGGAACACCAACTCAGGCAGCGCATTCCACTGTCTAGCAGTCTGCACAATGAACGTGAATCAAATCGTTTTGTTTGAGTTTTTGGAACGTCGACCATGAAACGATGTCGCTTCCCATAAGCCTAATGAACGGCTACGACTGTAGAACGTATGTTCATGTCAAATTATTACTTTAACATTACTATCTATAATTCTACTGCGATTAATCCAAAATTAAATAATATCTAGGTCCCTGTAGCCATTTACGGGATTCTATAGGATAGTTTTATATTGAATAAAAATTGCATACTATATGTAGAACATGATATAACACAGAGTTAGGTGGGCGGGTTGGTTATAAGTCATGGGAGTCCCGATGAATAATTGACAAGAAGCACGCATGCGCGGACCGGGAGCCATCTGTGGTGAGGCCTCATTGACGACCCGACCCACCGCCGCATACTGCACTCGATCGTTCTTATGACAATGTTAATTAATTGAGAGTGTTTGTTATGCACGGCGTTTAGTTGCGTTGGATTTGTGTGTGTTCCTGTTCCCAGTCAATACGCAAATTAGGCAATGAGCGGTATGCAGACTGAACCTGACAGCACAGCGGCTTCAGAAGCACCAAGCAGTGACAGTGAGGATTCTGATTGCGAACCGCCAAATGACCCGACAACCATCATCGATGAAGAATGGGCTAAAGAATTGCTGAAAACAACAGGAGAAGCTAACGTAACTGAGGTTTGCGATAATCGTATCTAACTAGTATTTATTACATTTTTTTTTTTGTTTTAGTGAGCTTTAGCTCTATGATAATAAGCTGTCTGCGTAATAGTTCACTAATTTAATAGCTTTTACAGGCTACTATCAAAATTTAACTTGTTGTCAATATAGCGGGACATGTTATAATAAAATTAAAGAACTCATTAGGTATCTTACCTTCTAATATTATAAAAGCGAAAGTATGTCAGTATGCTTGTATGTATTTTTGTACTTCAATAACAATTTGGAACATTTAATACACGATTTGATTTAATGTAATGTTTAAATTACAGGTAACATGTCCCCACCTTTCAGTGGATGTCCGCATTGGAGTAGGTGGTAGCTTGAGCAGAGTAGTAGCAGTGACAATCAACTATGAATGTGATGGTGATCGTAAGATCTTGCCCGTCATCGTCAAACTCCCGCCTAGAGATCCTTTCGGCCGCCTGTTCATGGCCGAAGCTCAGTTTGATACGAGAGAGATTTTATTCTATACTGAGTTGGCGCCTGTATTGAACCGATTGGCGGAAGATATCTTCGGACCAGGAAACAGCTTGCACATAGCGAGGTGCTATCGTGGCAGGATACCGAGTAAGAATTTTAGTAAAATGAAACTAATTACCAGTGTACTTACTTGGTTATATGTATTTATTGTGTATATACTTCGCTGAGGTGTTAATATATTTTAAGAGGTTTATCAATGTTGTTTCAGGTATGGTAGGTGCAGAAAGCGAGCTTGTTTTAGAAGATATCTCTCATGCGGGATTCGAGACAGCTGATTTGGCTGAAGGGCTATCAGAAGAACGCGCCCGCGCAGCGTTGCACGCTGCAGCGCGTCTTCATGCACTATCTCTTGCTCTTCGTGAAAAAGAAGGTGCTCTCGACGATCGGTTTGATTTCTTGTTTCCTTGTGAAAGAGCAGCCGCTGGGTATTTGCGGCTTATTCGAAGAGGTTTACCACAGCTCGAAGAATTCTTACGTGAGCGCACGGAGTGTATCGAAGAAGCAGATGCCGTGGCAGCGCTCAGTGCCCGAGCTCCAGCATTACTCGGTACGTTGCTAAGACCGGCTGAACCAGCACCTATAGTGCACGCGGATTTTTGGTGTGGTAACTTGCAGTTCAGGGAGATTGACGGAGTCACCGAGTGCGTAGTATTGGATTGGCAAATGGTTTCTCTTGGTAGACCTATGGATGATATTGCGTTATTATTGTTATCGTCGCTATCTCCCGAATTGAGAAGAGCAATTGGAGATAGCTTGATAGAAGACTATACGCAGCGACTAGTGTCAGAGTGTACTAGGCTCGGAGCCACAGGAGCGGCTAGTGCAATGCGACGAGGGCTGAAAGCAGACTGGCCTCGGGCAGCTCTAAGAGCACTTTTACTTTGTGCTGGTAGCGTAGAAATGGCATTAGGTGAACCTCGTGCAGAGGCTCGCCTGCTGGAAGCCGTGCGTGATCTCCATGCTGACGGTGTTCTTGATTTGAAACCTGACACAGAAACTTGAAATTACCAAAATCGTGTTTACCAAAGAATACAACAGTATTTAGTTAAAATTGTAATAGTTATGGGTGCCAAAAACAGGTCAACCAAAAATCTAGTAGTTGGTAAATTAATTTATAGTTCATGCACAAATCAATCGAAGAAATTTCTGTGAAGAGTAACATCAATTATAATTTATCTTACAATTGGATTTCATGGAATGCGTTTCACTTTATACAGTGATGATGTGAGCCTATGTAAAGACTGAATAATACTTACGTATAATTTACAACATGTGTTTAAGTATCTACATGTTTATCTTACCCAGTAAGGGGTATTTTTGCTCATTGTAACAAAAATAAATATATTCGTTGCGGTCTATTGACTTTTGATGAAGATTCAAGAAAGAAATTAAATTACTGCCATACTAATGTTATTTTATTATCCATTGTATTTAGTTTTTCTTTTTCAGTTAAGTAGATTGAAATATTAATGTATACAAAAATTATGTATATGTACGTCAAAAATATCATGTCTAGTACCTTATACGTCTCTCTTCATAAGGTATAAGTACCTGGTTGACCGAGCATTGTTCGGCTGAAAACATGGATAAAACGACGTTTTCTGAAAATGAAACCTAGCTAGATCGATTTTTCGCCCCCGAAACTCCCTGGATACAAAATTTCATGAAAATCGTTGGAGCCGCTTCCGAGATTCAGAATATATATATATATATATATACAAGAATTGCTCGTTTAAAGATATAGAGTACCTGGTTGAGCGAGCATTGCTCGGCTGAAAACATAGATAAAACGACGTTTTCTGAAAATGAAACCTAGCTAGATCTATTTTTCGCCCCCGAATCCCCCTGGATACAAAATTTCATGAAAATCGTTGGAGCCGTTTCCGAGATCCAGAATATATGTATATGTATATATATATATATATATACAAGAATTGCTCGTTTAAAGGTATAGATAGATAGATAGGGGTATGAAAGTAATTTTAAGAAAAAAGAGTACATTAGTATAGTCACAAAACAGATAATATTAATAGGTACAGTCTAATATTTTTAAGTATACTATTATTTATTAGTCTATTCTGGCAAGGTTTCCCCTTTCATTTTCAATAGATTTTCGAAAGGCTTTTTGAATCAACAAAAATAGCGGAGACTATGTGACAACTAAGAACTTTTGATCGATAGCTATTTGCTCAGATCAAACACTACGCTATTTGAAACAAAATAGATTCATTAATTTCTAGAACTCATTAAAAACTTTTGAACTTTGGGGGGCGGATAAATCCTGTCACTGCATTACTTACATTGTTTTCCATAGCTTGTGTCCGCTTGTGTCGCTTGTGTTCATTCGAACGTTTTTGTTTTTGACTGCCCCGTGAGGTCATTTTTTCTGATTCTTTGGCTTGGGTTTGATTCCACCCAGTATATACGAATGTGACGAATATGAATCGTTTGTTCGGTTACTGTGTGTTTTAAATGTATGTATTTACACAAGGTATATAAGTACCTATTATTTAAGTTATCCGGTTCCCGCAGTACAAGCTTTGCTTATTTTGGGGCTAGATAGTGCTGTGTGAAATGTTGTCTAACATTTATTTCCTATATAAAAATAGTGAAATATTGATTTCATTCATTTAAAGCAGAACCAGCATAAGTGTGGGTAGATAAATAATTTATTTAGTTGCAACAGATAATTTTATTGAGTTCACAAAATATTATATCTTAACTTGGACTTGATAATGACATGTGTCATGAGATTTCAATAGAGACTAAAATTCATACGACTCGATATTATTAAAACTTTGAAAATATTTAAGTAATCGACATTGGCAGAATACAAAAGTGTATGCCAGAGGGGCGAAAAATTTCATTCAAACTGCCAGTGCTGTCAATGTAGTGACAGTATATTGTGTCAGTGTCATTTTAGAAAAAGAACTTTATTATCACGCATATGTTTCTAAATATTTGGAAATGAAAAAAATTAGACCGTAAATCGCGTCATAAATATTTAATTTCGGATCTAGCGTTGTGCGATGGCTCAGCCAAATCAAATTACTCTAGATATAGACGAAGAAAACCCTGCGGAGGTCACCCCACGACATAATGTCTTGCACCGAATAGACTCAAGGGAATCCAGGCAAGCGACTCCAAATAGAAACAATCTAGGCCTCGGCGACCGTCTGAACAGTGTATTCCGAGAAATTAGACCTCTAGTAGAACATGCGCGCATGGTAAGTATACTACTACTACTACAACTTATTGAGTTTCCCTTTTTTTTATTTAACCATTAGTCATCGTTTTCTGTCCTATATGTAACTATCTAATCAATTAATTATTTTACTAATAACGACTTATGTATAGTCCGAAGTTCGTTATATTGAATATTTACATATTTTCATTTAATTTGAAATATATGTATTGTTGTATAATATAATACAATTAATGCTTGTTTTTAGGGAAACAATGCTAGATTGTCACTTCCTACTTGGTTGCCACGTAATACTCCCGGTACCCATCAGTTAGTTGGAGACTTGGGGCTGCAGAGGCCACAGAGTTCAATAGCGCATGTCAACCTAGGACCTAATGCTCAGACATTTATTGTTAATGAGCGTGTGGTGGCCGCACCTCCCAGCCACACAGTTAATATAAGTGCACCATCAAATGAAGCAGCATTGTCTGACCATAATGAAGAGCATCCAGAGATCAATGTGTCTGTGAATCCAGCCAATAATAACAACATACATGATAATGCTGACAATGAGAGTCAGAGTGACGATGGAACACAGCAGGTAATTTACTTTTACAATTTATTTTACCTATGATTTTGTTATTGTCATGTCATAATAAGTTTTCTGTGGACTCATTGATTGTGCAATTGAACTTTTTATATTTGTAAATCACCTTGGGTTTAAATATTGTGTTCAATCTAATGTTATAAATGTTAATAATTGTTAGGTCAATGTCAAACTAACTTCCCTCTCCTTGTATTCCATTTAGCTTGAGTTTTATTCTAAAAAATATTGTGTGAAGTTGAGAGGCCAAGGAACCTGGGGTCTGTGGAGTCTTTGTTATAATTGTGTATGTTGTATAGAAACTTTTTCTCAAGTAGCAATAGAAAATATGTTTTTTTTTTTATGTGAGACGAGACATTTTTACATTGATGAAATAACTGTATATATTTTATCAGTAAAGAAATGAATAAAAAGATGCTGTGTTCATGCTGGTTATTAGGTGTGACTAGTTTGACATAATTAGAGAAAAAATTAAGACATAATTTAGTAATGCCTGGCTCTGTGTATATGTGTGT
This sequence comes from Biston stratarius, assembly GCA_950106695.1. NCBI lineage: Eukaryota > Metazoa > Arthropoda > Insecta > Lepidoptera > Geometridae > Biston > Biston stratarius. Next base: position 12,786,606 of record OX467116.1, read on the forward strand.
GTATAATGACTATATACCTACACAATATATATATTGTTACACAATGACTATTATCTATGTATCTATATATCCTTTCAAACAGGATTCAAAAATATAATTCTTAAACATAAAATACAGGATCACTTGGACACCATTTTATTGTTTAATGAAGGATGTTCACTTACAGGTAGTTGACGTGCGTGCAACTCTAAACCTTCTGATACGCTATGCACCTTTCTACTTCCTGCTGTTCATCAAGTTCATGTATGACAGCAGAGAAGGCATATTCACATTTATTATCCTGTTCTGCACATTTGCTCATAGTAATGGACTTGTCAGGAGGTAAGTTTATTTTGATACAATCTATAGGTTAGAAAACTTAATCCTTCCTTGTTCCTTATGACTACATTTTTGATTGTAATTTTCATCATGCTACATTTTTCACAGTGACAAATTATCATTACATATTAATAAAACAAAGTCGTCCGCCGCGTCTGTCCGTCTGTTCGCGTGTTTTACCAAGAGATAGAGTGATTCATGAGGAAGGTTTATGTATATAATTTATCAAGGTTTTGTTTATCTACATTTCACCCGTGCGAAGCCGGGGTGGGTCGCTAGTAGATTATATTTCTGAATGAAATATAGATTTTAAATTCCGTCATATTAGGTTTGCTGTGGCGTAACAACAATGACATGCATCGTTAGATTCTATTTGTCCAACTTCTGACCTCATTTGTCAAAATATTATTAGTTTACAAGATATGTGCGCACAAACAACATTGATACGGACATACTTAGACTGATAAAATTATAACCATTCCCTTTGCTTAAACTTTGTAGTAAACACTTTTTAGGGTGTTGAACAATAGTATTAGTTTCTTACAATTAAATTATCATTTTTTTTTAGTTGAAAATTAATTTACTAAGATATTTTTTTGTAGAACCAACAACAACATTTAAATAATAAATAATCAAAGTTATTTAAGGCTTGAGTGCTTACAAGCTGAATATAAATAATAACAATTAATATTTAATCTTGTGAGTTAGTAAAAAATTGTGCACAATAAAAACTACATACTATAAAACAAACTCGTCCACTGCGCCTGTCTGTCTGTTTGCAATAAACTTAAAACTACTGAACGGATTATCATAGTACATATTATCATATGCACCACATTAGTATCTACATTGCACCCGTGCGAAGCCTATAGGGGACGCTAGTAGATAATAAATTCTCACAAATGGCTATTAACCCTGACTTGTGAGATTTCATGAGACCTGGTGGTTTTGACATTCCTAACACATAAACTAACATCATCATCATCATCATCAGCCACATGACGTCCACTGCTGGACATAGGCCTCCCCCATTGACTTCCATAAAGACCGGTTGGAAGCGGCTCGCATCCAGCGCGTTCCTGCGGTCTTTATTAGGTCGTCTGTCCACCTTGTGGGTGGACGTCCTACGCTGCGCTTGCCGGTCCGTGGTCTCCACTCTAGAACTTTGCAGCCCCATCGGCCATCGGTTCTGCGTGCTATGTGCCCTGCCCACTGCCACTTCAACTTGCTAATCCGCTGGGCTATGTCGGCTACTTTAGTTCGCCTACGGATCTCCTCATTTCTGATTCGATCTCGTAGGGAAACTCCGAGCATAGCCCTCTCCATAGCTCGTTGTGCTACTTTGAGCTTACTAAGAAGGCACATAGTCAGAGACCACGTTTCGGCGCCATAAGTCATCACTGGTAACACACACTGGTCGAAGACTTTCGACTTGAGGCACTGAGGTAATTCGGACGAGAAAACGCTGCGCAGTTTTCCGAACGCTGCCCAGCCGAGTTGGATTCGACGATTGACCTCTTTCTCGAAGTTGGACCTACCTAATTGGACTGCTTGTCCTAGGTAAATGTACTTGTCAACAACTTCAAGAACCGAGCTCCCAACTGATATTGGGGTGGGCACAACATGGGCATTCAACATTACCTTCGTTTTGTCCATGTTCATTTTAAGACCCACCCGTTGAGAAACTCGATTGAGGTCTTCGAGCATTGTGCTGAGTTCCTCCGACGACTCTGCCATGACCACTATATCGTCGGCAAATCGAAGGTGAGTGATGTATTCGCCATTAATATTGATGCCGAATCCTTTCCATTCCAGGAGCTTGAAGGCGTCTTCCACTGTGGCAGTAAACAGTTTCGGAGATATAACATCTCCCTGTCTTACGCCTCTTTTCAGTGGAATCGCCTTCGAAGTCTGCTCATGTACTTGGACCGACATAGTAGCGTTATTATACAAACACTTCAACACTTCGATATACCGATAGTCAATATGGCATCGTTGGAGAGACTCAACCACCGCCCATGTCTCGATCGAATCAAAGGCTTTCTCATAGTCCACAAACGCTAGACATAGAGGCAAATTATACTCTTCGGTCTTCTGTATAATTTGCCTTAGCGTATTGATGTGGTCTATGGTACTGTAACCTTTACGGAAACCGGCTTGTTCGGAAGGCTGGAAGTCATCGAACCTGCGACTGAGACGGTTCGTAATGACCCTTGAAAACAACTTATAAACATGGCTCAGAAGCGAGATGGGTCTATAATTCTTCAATAGAGTGTTGTCACCTTTCTTGAAGAACAGCACCACCACGCCTCTGTTCCATGCTTCTGGCGTTACACCTTCGAGTAAGACGGAATTAAAGAGCTTCTGAAGGACTTTAAGTACCGGTGTTCCACCCGCTTTCAGAAGCTCCGATGTGATTCCGTCATCACCCGGCGCCTTGTTGTTCTTAAGCTGTTTCAGGGCCATTCTAATCTCGTACAGGCTGATGTCCGGAATATCTTCGGTTGTAACGTTATGTGTTACATGATTTATATTTTTATATTAACTTATAAAAAACTTATAAAAACTTATAAATACTTAACTTATAATTACAAACAATTTCTAATATTACGTTACGTAAGTTACAATTTATCAACACGCTGGTATTGAGTTAGCAGCATATTATTTCCCACAAGACCGTCCTATTGTTCTCGCGGCGCGGCCGGCTCCCGCGCCGGTCAGCCGACTGGCGACGACCGCCAGCAGGACGATTTCTACTCCCAAACAGAACGCACGTCTCTGTGCTCCGCGGTCTTTAATGCGAAAATTAATATATTTTTGTGTAACCGTGGTTAGACGTCGTTCCATTTTTTTAATCACAACCTCCGTTGAGATACTTTGTGGATTTAACCCCAGTTCTGGGTAAGTGGTTTATTATTTTATAAAGTAGTTTTGCAATCACGTATTTTAACGTTTTTAATTTTTCTTTTGTCGTATTTCTAATTTAATTTTCCAGCCTAATTTAAACAATGGGTAAGTAACCTGACTGCTATTGTTATTTCCAACTTTCTTCGAGATAACGCTAAATTACTTTTCATTTTCTACCCACATTATAAAATCATTTCATTCTATGCTCATTTCTCTCGAAACTTGTAATCTCCGTGTCTGATAGTGAACATCCACTGCAACACAGCCACATACTATGCGCTTTGCTTCTTGTCCGTTGCCGTGGGTGCTCACAGTTTGTGGCCAGTTATAATGCTTTCGCTTTCGGCGCATTACAGGGTCCAAAGTCCGCCTTGCAACTTGCACCCTCGAGGCCTTTGATGCACGGACTACGCAAGACTCCGACCTGAGCCTGGCCATCACCACTCGAGCGCCCACCTTCATCAGCAGCGAGTGACGTCAGGAGAGTGCTGGTCCAGAGGAAAGGAACAGAATCACTCTCACTGTATAGGCTCTTTACCCACCTTTTTTCCCTTTCTACCGGCTGTGTTACGTGCCCTGTGGCAAATAAATTGTTGGCGGCTTAACTCCCTCTTTTATTTTAATTCACGCAGTAGGTACGTCACACTGGCGCCCTTTATCGTGGTGGATATACAGTTGATTCTTTTCTTTTCTTCTTGGTTGTGGTTTGTGTGTCGGTGTTTGTGTAGTGTAAAACGTCCAATTATTGGTTTTACCGTTACTAAAGTGTACCTATTGTGCTGACATAACTGTAAGTATATGAATATTTGTCACTTAATACACAATAACATTAATTTTTACATCATTTTAGTCATTCTGATACTTATTTAGTAAAAATATTTCATTGTAAAATTTTATGATTTGAGCACTAAAATGCCACTTCCGTTTTTTTTTTCAAATTTATTTAGTTTTGTTTAATATATTGTTTTGAACAAGGAATATTGTCTTTGTATGATTAGTACACATTAGTAGCATATTTGATTATTTTTTTTTTTCAATCATTGCCTGAACATTTGTTTTCATTCACATCATTTCATAATCATATCATCTGGAACATCATCATACTAGAAAACCAGACGTTCAGTAAATTATAATTTGTAACAGAACGGAGAACGCGTATTTTTTTTTTTGGTTATTAATTGCACCACTTATCCAACTGGTACCGCCATTTTTGTGTAAATTTTTCTTAATTTATCATCATGTTGCCCATTAAGTTTCTGTCCTTGCAAAAGTCGGAGTTAGAATATGAAGTGCGTATTAGAGGTGCTACTCCCGCTACTTCTGTTGAGGAGTTACGCAAGCAAATTGTTAAATTGTCACCTGATTTACCATCGGAGTATATTTTAGAGTCTCCGCTTGAGGTGAAGCAGGATCTTAAGGGTTGTTTAGAAGTTCTTACCAAAATACAAATGAACCTTGACGTATCTGACCCAAGTGTTTCTACACTAATGAGAACGCAAAATATGTTAAATCATTTACATAATCGTATCGAAAGGATAACATGTAGCCACGATATTAAAAAAGAATATGATGATATTACGAGTGCTTACAAAATTTTTTCACAAAGGCTTCCTGCTCTTCTAGCTAAAAAGCCTCCTTCTAGTACTTCTTGTGGTACGAGTTCTGTCAGAGATGCTACAACTTCTGTGCCTGAACTACAGAACGTAATTTCAGTGTCTTGCGACCGTACCACAGCTGATTTAGGTAAACTGAAATTCGCGGGCAAAACATGCGTTCGCTCATTTATACAGCGTGTTGATGAATTTATACAAGCAAGAAATATTCCATCGCATAAAGTTATAAGTTTTGCTTCCGAAATTTTTCAAGACGATGCCCTTCACTGGTTTCGTGCAGTGCGAGACAAGGTAAATTCTTGGCAAGAGTTGGCAGCTTTGTTACAAGAAGATTTTAGTCAAACAGATTACGATTACAGACTAATATCTGAAATCCGCTCACGCACTCAGGGAGAACGCGAAAATATTACTATTTATCTCTCGATTATGAATGGGATGTTTTCGCGTCTATCTAAGCCCCTTTCCGAAGTGGATCAACTAGAGATCCTACTTCACAATATAAGACCTTGCTATGCAAGCACATTAGCAGCAGCTCCGCAGATATCTACGATAGACACCTTGCGTTCTTTGTGTCGCAATTACGAAATTATTCAATCTCGTCTGTCTCATTTCCAAGAACCACCCAAGGTTACATCAGACACACTAGCACCAGAGTTCGCGTATAATAAGGATGCTAATAAAACTGCAAATAAAGCTAGCACAAGCTATAGTCAAAACAAATATTATAATACAAATAATCAAAATAAGAATAATAACTACAGCAGTAACAATCAATATCAATATAGAAATAATAATTACAATAATAAACAAACTAATAACAATCAGTCTTATGTACACGCTGTAGAAGTTACTAAAAGGGAACCTTATTGCCCTAGGTGTCGTAATAACACTCATCACATTCGACAATGCCAGTCCCCGCGAGACATTGTATGTTTTAAATGTGGCATGAAAGATGTAAAAACGCCTGACTGCCCTAACTGCAGTCATAATAAGAATAATCCAAAAAACTAATAGAGCAGAATTGTATAAAATTTGACAAGCACGACTGGGAAACGTGGCTTGACTTTATTAGAACATTTTCTTCTACTTATAAGGTTTCTACAATTCTGCAATCGAAACCAACAAATGATACTAGGCCATATGTAAACATTAAAATTAACAACGCTGATGCTTGTGGATTGTTAGATTCTGGAGCTGCAGTCTCAATTCTTGGTAATAATTCTCATTTACACTTAGTTGACTGTACTTTGCACCAGGATGAACATATTAATATGGTTGCCGCTGGTGGACAACCATTAAAGAGCATTGGTTACATGTATTTACCAGTGACTTTTGAGGAACAGTTTCACATTATTAAGGTTTTCATAGTGCCTGAAGTGGAAACCTCTATTATATTAGGTGTCGACTTTTGGCGTGCTTTCCAGATTTGTCCAAAATATTTAGGTAGTATTCATATGTCAAATACCTCTTTGGCAGAAATTAAAGTAAATAGCGATGAACCTTTTATCCGCTCGTATGATAATTTGATTGAATCACAAAAAGGTATTGCTGACAATATTATTGCTCAATTTAGCTCTATTTCAACCGAAGAGAAAGGTTTAGGTAGGACAAATTTAATATGCCATCACATAGATACGGGTGACGCTCAACCTATAAAACAACGCTATTACCGGATGTCTCCCGAAAAGCAACGAATTTTGGTAGAACAGGTTGACGAAATGCTGTCACTTGATGTTATTGAACCTTGCGAGAGCGCTTGGTCTTCTCCCGTGCTCATCGTTAATAAAAAGAACGGACAACCTAGATTTTGTTTAGATAGCCGGAAGTTAAATGCAATAACCAAACGCGATGCTTATAATTTGCCGTATGTATCAGAGATCTTAGACAACCTTCGCGATGCTAAATACCTAACTAGCATCGACTTGTCCAAGAGTTTCTGGCAATTGCCAATAGCTTTAGAAGACCGCGATAAGACCGCTTTTTACGTCCCGGGCCGTGGCACATTTCGTTTTAAAACCACACCGTTTGGGTTGACGAATGCCCCCGCTACGCAACAACGCCTTGTCGATTTCCTGATTAGTGACATGGAGTCTAAAACCTTTGCTTATTTAGACGACATCATTATAATCAGCTCGTGCTTCGAAGATCACGTGTCACGATTGTTACGCGTTTTGGACAAACTAAAATTTGCAAATTTGACCGTAAACTTCGAAAAGTGTAAGTTCTTTCGGAGTGAACTCAAATACCTTGGTTATGTTGTTGATTCTCATGGTCTGCGCACAGATCCAGATAAAGTTGAGGCTATTCTGAGTTTCCCAACCCCCACCACCAGGAAGGAATTGAAACGCTTTCTCGGTACCGCAACTTGGTACCGACGTTTTGTACCAAATTTTAGCACAGTAGCTGGTCCACTTAATAAGCTCACTGCTAACGGAAAAAAGGCTCCTCCTTTCCAGTGGTCACCAGAAGCTGATGTGGCCTTCAATGCCTTAAAGGAATGCCTCGTTTCCGCACCAGTTCTTTCTTGCCCTGATTATACAAAACCCTTCGAAGTTCATACTGACGCGAGTAGCTACGGAGTTGGCGCAATGCTAACGCAAACTGTTGACGGTAAAGAACACCTAATCGCCTATATGAGTCGATCTTTCACCAGCCCCGAGAAGAATTACAGCATTACCGAACGGGAGACTCTTGCTGTGTTAATATCTCTCGAGCAGTGGCGGTGCTATCTAGAAAACGGCCAAACATTTACGGTGTACACTGATCACTCCGCTTTGAAATGGTTTTTAACTTTAGATAATCCTACAGGACGATTAGCGCGATGGGGAGTTCGCTTATCATCATTTAACTTTATTATAAAGCATCGTCGGGGTGTTGATAATATTATTCCTGATGCCCTGTCAAGAGCTTTTCCTGTATCCGCGATTACTCTTGCTAACGCCAACACAGATGATATCTGGTATAAGAAAATTATGAATGGTTGTCTTAACACTCCTAACCAATTTCCTAATTTTATGATAAAAAACAACTCTTTGTTCCGTCTCACAAAAAACACGAATACTCAGTTTTCTTCTGAATTTGACTGGAAGGAAGTTGTACCAAGTGAATTTCGCGAAGACATTATAGCAGAAAACCACTCAAACCCAACAGCTGGACATCTTGGTATTTTTAAAACTTATCGGCGGTTGTCACTAAATTTCTACTGGCCGGGTATGCACCAAGATGTCGTAAAATTTGTAGGTGCCTGTTCTGTTTGCTTATCTTATAAGGCTCAAAATCACACTATATTGGGTGAAATGGGGCGTCCGAAACAGTGTTCGAGACCTTACCAAATGATCTCAATTGATTTTGTAGGCCCACTTCCGGTAACACGTAAACAAAATTGTTACATGCTCGTTATCACATGTTGCTTTTCCAAATTTTGCAATATTTTCCCACTACGTCGTGCAACTTCCGATGCTGTAATCAAAATTCTAGAAGATTCTATTTTTTTGGTTCACGGTATACCACAAACTATATTTTTGGATAACGGAACTCAATTTATAAGCTCTGCTACAGATACTTTGTTTAAAAAATATAACATTCCGAACATATTTTTCACGCCAAAGTATACACCACAAGTAAATACTGTAGAACGATATAACAAGACGATTGTAACTAGTTTGTCCACATTTGTAGGTAACGACCATAGGTCATGGGACACTTATATTCCCAAAGTACAGTTCGCGATCAACAATTCTGTCAACGAAACTACTGGTTATACGCCGTCATTCTTAGTTTACGGTAGGGAACTAGTCTTATGTGGATCACACTATACTGATAATGACCTAGGCGATGAAGTACTGTTTCTTCCACGTGATCAGTATGCGGAAAATCGAGGTTGTCTTCGGTCAGTATTTAATGACGTGCAGGCCTCATTGTGGCAGGCCCATGCAAAAAATGCTGCTCACTATAACTTGCGTAGAAAGCCAGCTGAGTTTAACGTAGGCGACACAGTCTATAAGCGAGCTTTTGTATTAAGCGACAAGGATAAGTACTTTAGCAAAAAGCTGGCACCAAAATTTTTAAAATGTCGCATTATTGAGAAACGATCTCCTCTTGTGTATGTTTTGGAAGATATGTCAGGAAAAAACATAGGTGCTTGGCATATTAAAGATATGAAAAACACTAGATATTAAAAATATTTTTTAAATAGATAGGAACAATATATTCTTTATTTTCCATAAATAAAAATATATAAAAGTTTTAAAAAAAATAAGTTAAAAAAAATTTTTATAAAAAAAAAAAACTTGTCAAAATAAGGTACGGCTAGCATTGGTCCTCTGTGTTAATTATCACAGCTGACCTGTTTTTGTAAGGACGCGTTAACAGTATTTCTATTATGTTATTGCTATTTTGTCAGGTTGTATGTTTGTAATTATGCAAGGAATTTGAAAGAGAATGTATGAAAGTGTAGTGCTAGTTAGTAGTTACTTATAGACGGGTTTTATTTAAGAACAAAACCCTTTCTGAGACGAGCGGGGTAATGTAACGTTATGTGTTACATGATTTATATTTTTATATTAACTTATAAAAAACTTATAAAAACTTATAAATACTTAACTTATAATTACAAACAATTTCTAATATTACGTTACGTAAGTTACAATTTATCAACACGCTGGTATTGAGTTAGCAGCATATTATTTCCCACAAGACCGTCCTATTGTTCTCGCGGCGCGGCCGGCTCCCGCGCCGGTCAGCCGACTGGCGACGACCGCCAGCAGGACGATTTCTACTCCCAAACAGAACGCACGTCTCTGTGCTCCGCGGTCTTTAATGCGAAAATTAATATATTTTTGTGTAACCGTGGTTAGACGTCGTTCCATTTTTTTAATCACAACCTCCGTTGAGATACTTTGTGGATTTAACCCCAGTTCTGGGTAAGTGGTTTATTATTTTATAAAGTAGTTTTGCAATCACGTATTTTAACGTTTTTAATTTTTCTTTTGTCGTATTTCTAATTTAATTTTCCAGCCTAATTTAAACAATGGGTAAGTAACCTGACTGCTATTGTTATTTCCAACTTTCTTCGAGATAACGCTAAATTACTTTTCATTTTCTACCCACATTATAAAATCATTTCATTCTATGCTCATTTCTCTCGAAACTTGTAATCTCCGTGTCTGATAGTGAACATCCACTGCAACACAGCCACATACTATGCGCTTTGCTTCTTGTCCGTTGCCGTGGGTGCTCACAGTTTGTGGCCAGTTATAATGCTTTCGCTTTCGGCGCATTACAGGGTCCAAAGTCCGCCTTGCAACTTGCACCCTCGAGGCCTTTGATGCACGGACTACGCAAGACTCCGACCTGAGCCTGGCCATCACCACTCGAGCGCCCACCTTCATCAGCAGCGAGTGACGTCAGGAGAGTGCTGGTCCAGAGGAAAGGAACAGAATCACTCTCACTGTATAGGCTCTTTACCCACCTTTTTTCCCTTTCTACCGGCTGTGTTACGTGCCCTGTGGCAAATAAATTGTTGGCGGCTTAACTCCCTCTTTTATTTTAATTCACGCAGTAGGTACGTCACACGGTATAGTGCCGGGTCAGCTTGGCTCTTGGGTCTTTGGCCGCGCTGCTAACAGGCTCAGCTACCGAGGTGTATAACCGTCCATAAAACCTTTCGACCTCCTCTAATACCTCTGCTTTGGTCGACGCTATACTACCATCTTCTCTCTTCAGCTTCGTCAACCGACTTTGCCCAATAGACATGTCTCTTGCGAACACTTTGGAGCCTTTTTTCCGCTCTATCGTCTCTTTAATACGATTAGTATTAAAGATACGTATGTCGTGTCGCAAGGATTTCGATATCTGTCTATTGAGCAGCCTATATGACTCTGCATCATAGGAAGACTGTAGTCGTAACGAGCGTCGTTCAGCCATGAGGTCTAGAGTATGGTCGGATAGTTTTTGAGGTCTATTTGTACGACGGGGTCTAAAAAACTTAGAGCCCACCGCATGGACAGTTTCTACGAGCCTGTTATTGATCTCGTCCACCGTGGCAAGATTCTCTAGGCAATCGAAGCGATTGGAAAGTTCGAGTTGAAAGCTTCCGGGGTTTTGTATATGGGCGCGAGTAGGTCGGAGCGTGGACTTCATCAAGCGTGACCTTTCAAGCTTGACGTTAATATTCAATGAGCCTCTTACCAGTCGGTGATCACTACCGGTTTTCACCCTGTGAATCACAGAGACATCATTGAATATCCGTCTTTTGTTGGTCATGATGAAGTCTATCTCGTTTCTCGTAGAACCATCGGGACTCATCCAGGTCCATTTCCTGTGAGGCGGCTTCTGAAAGAAAGAGTTCATCATAAAGAGGCCCTCTTTCTCCAGAAAGTCGGCCAGCCTCTGTCCCCTAGGGTTCCGTTGCCCATATCCAAATTGCCCCACTCTCAACTCATCATCGCTCTTCATGCCCATCTTTGCGTTGAAGTCCCCCATAACAACAGTGAAGTGGGTTTCGGAGGTATGTATGGCCCTACTTACGTCCTCATACATACTCTCTACTTCATCATCTGGGTGTGACGAGGTCGGTGCATACACCTGAATGACCTTCAGCGAATATCTTTTGGATATTCTGAGTATTAGGTATATGACCCTGCTCGAAACACTTCCGATGCTAATAATGTTGTTAGTGAGGGACTTGTGGACGAGAAAATCGACACCACCTTGGGACTGTTGGTCGCCCTCCCGGTAATAGAATAGGTTACCCGACTTCAGGGTTATCGTGTCCTCGCCCTCTCTCCGGACTTCAGATAACCCCAAAATATCCCAATGTAACCTACTCATTTCCTCTTCCAGCTCAACAATCTTCTCGTCTGTCCTCAAAGTGCGTATGTTGTGTGTTACCAGGGCCAGTCGTCGTTGGGGGTGGTAGCCGGGCGTCTGCCGGGGATTCTTAGCACCCCCTGCTCCACCGTTACCACCGTTACATAAACTAACACCAAACATATACTTTTCAAAACCATTCCTTGTTTAATAACATAGAATGTTGAGTGCGTAATGCTTTTGGATCGTGGAAGATAGTTTCAAATATTGCAATCATTTTTAATTTGCCCCTGTTTTGATTCAAAGGGTCAATGAAAACAATGTTTGTCACTACAAAAGTGTAGGTACCAATGGGGTACTGAGTCTAACAAGTTCATTTGATGAGAATGGTTGAAGACAAGATAATAAATATGAGTGAAAACATTATACAAGTATATTTTCATCAATAGAATGAAATTTAGGATGACAATATTATTATTGTCACCATATTTATACCCATTACAACACTATTACACGAAATTAATACTTAACAAAATTATATTAGAAGTACAACATATTGGCTACTTTACTATTATTAACAATGTATCATGGGTTCTAGTAATCTTCAAATCTGAATAGAATATAACTTTATTTTAAACGAAAAACATACATATCTTTTTTTGTAAATGTAATGAAACGAACGAGACACTCTCCTTATGGTAAGAGATAATGCATGCCTTTGACCATTGCGGCAATATACAGAACTTTGAGTATCAAAACAAAGTCCACAGCATCGCTGCTTCATTACTTTGAGGTTTTGTCATTAGATGTTTAGTCTCATTTGGCTAGCTGCAATATACATCAAACTGGAATATATGAATGTTTACACACTACTGCTCGGCAGAATATCTAATACTGCAATGGTACCTACATAGACAATCTCCTGCTATGGAGACCTACCACCAAAATTTTCAAAACATACATCTTCAAATCTAGAAAACCAGCCAAGTGCGAGTCGGACTCGCGCACGAAGGGTTCCGTGCCATTATCTATAATTTTCAACTTTCAATATTTCAACTGTCTAACTATCACGGTTCATGAGATACAGCCTGGCGGCAGACAGACAGACGGACAGCGGAGTCTTAGTAATAGGGTCCCGTTATACCCTTTGGGTACGGAATCCTAAAAAGTAAACTGACTATGAGATTTAATTACATTATCTGTACAAGTCTCTTATTGAAACTACTTTCATTTCAGGGAACATGGGAAACAGATGAATCGGAGCCTAGCGCTGATGATCAGTGAACTGATGTTCACATCAAGCTGTATAGTTATTGTTCATTTCCTGTTCGGCCATGGGAAGTTGCTGCCCAATGTCATCATGTTCCCGGGATACACAGAGTTAAATGTTTGGGAGCTGCTGTGGCTGGTCATTTTAACTGATCTGATTGTTAAGATAATAACCGTGGATATCAAACTGCTGGTCACTATGATGCCAGCATTTATACTGCCATTCCAGAAGAGGGTAAATACATATTCCATTTTTTTTTTACTTGAAGTTTAAGTATGTATTTGTAATTTTGTATCGTAAATTTTTTTTCTGCCATCGCATTGGTAGAAAACCTTTGCGGTAATCTCTGTAGACCAGGACTCCACAAACTTACAGAAATAATTTTGTACAGATTCCTAAGACTTTCGTGTAAAAAAATTATCCAAATCGCGGAACAAATGCTAGTTAGTTGGAATGAGGGGAGAATGACTGATGGTTTCTAATTGTAGGTCTTTGTTGTTTTATAAAGATTTGTATTTATATTGTAGTGATGATAGCTCAGTGGTTAGCGCGGTCGGTTCGCATGCGGAAGGGCGTGCATTTTTCAAATATTTTATATTTTACGTATTTTGTGCAAATGAGTCAATATTGCAAGTATGTTAACGTTAAACTTCGTTTTTTATCTTAATGGCTGATGTTTCTCGTGATTCATTCTTTAAGTCGAGGTTTCCACTGTGAAATCGGATAAACCAAAAACGCACGACACTTTCGTTATCCGTATCCTCTCTAAACACTGCATTGACATTACGACCAATTTGTGTCACGTTAGTCCAACGTCGGAACACGTATTCGAAAAACACTCTGATTTTCACTATATCGATCTAAAAAAAGCACTTTAAAATAAAAACGAATGTAAAGATAATCGAGGGTGTCGGTTTTAGATATTTGGATTTTTTGAAATTAATTTTAAAAACATTTTTTTTTCTTGAAAAAGTTTTACTGTTTAAATCTAATAAACCGGCATGATTTAATTTTTGTTCAAAATGGCCAGAACGTTAAAACGGCAATTTCATATTTGAACACCGTTTATAAAAGCACCAAAAATATTTTATCGATATTTTATCTAATCCTGAAATATTCATTACGTGTTCAAAAAGACCACACTAGGGCTATACGATGTTCCTTTGTTTATTACAGGGTAAAGTGTATCTATTCACCGAGGCAGTTTCCCAGCTGTACCGTTCGCTGCTGACCATCCAGCCGTGGCTGTTCTTCCTGCTTCAGTCGTACTCGGGCTCGGAGCGCATGGTCGGCATCGTCCTGTGTGCAGTGTACGCGGCCGCCAAGCTACTAGAGGTCATTGTGCGCCTGCGCCTCTTCAAGAACGCTACCTGGACTCTACTACAAAGCGTGGTTAGTATACGAATTTATCAACAGCTCTTGTTGATAGGGTAGATTTTCAACTGAATTAAGAAAATCAATGTAATGAAACCAGACTAGTTTTATGCCGGGATACATTTTTGATTGCAAATTTCAAGTAGAGGTACATATATGAATGGTGCTCATCGGGTCATTTCTAATTTTTATTCGTAGATCATAAGATGCTATGATGCTGAGGCTCAGCGTCCGCGAAGCGACCAGCTACACGCAAGCGATGAAAGCAAAACACGCATATTCACGCTTATGGCTGCAGTGTAACGATCTTTGATTTGTTTACGCGATAGGAACAACTTAACAAATAAATGTAATCACGGCATCGGCTACATTAACCTATCAGCAAAATTGAAGCGAATTCATTAGATTTTCGTGTGCAATGTAACCATGCATATACACCGTGAAAGTTTGAACATTAGCAATATTGATACAGGGGGTTCAATACTCGATTGTCGTTCCAAATAATAATAAAAAATAGGTATTTAATATTTAACCTAATTATTCTGAGTAAACAAACATCAACGCGCACCGAAAATGACATAGTAGTCGCGCGCGGTCCCAGATTAGATTACAATTATTACGTAGTCTACGTATGGTAGTTATGTCTTGCGCTAGCTCGGTGCGTAAGGCTGCGCGCTGTCCAAACATTCTGGAGTCTTGGGAAAAACTTTAACCAAGGTTTCTTAGTTTTTTTTTTGTATTTGTTTCGATTTTATTTCTTTATACGTTTCATATGACCAATAACTAACATGTGTTTGAAATTGCTAATGTTCAGTGTCAGCCCGCATAGATCGTGAAAATTTTAACCTACCCTTTTGTGTTATAGACGAAAAAAGTTTATAGAAATAATACTTTGTCCACAGAACTTAGGTACGAAGCCGACTTGTGAACAATTAATGTCCGCTGGCGATTCTTGCCCCATCTGCCATGACGACTACACAACTCCAGTGCGACTCGGTTGCAGCCACATCTTCTGCGAACTCTGCATCTCCGCCTGGCTCGACAGAGAGCACACTTGCCCGCTGTGTCGAGCCAAAGTAGCCGATGAGCCAACTTGGAGAGACGGTTCGACTACGTACGACTTCCAACTCTATTAGAAAGAGATTGAGGCTTAATTTGATTTGCAAAGTTGTATTTCCGCCTGGATTAACAGAGAAAACGCCTGACCGGTGTGTCAGGTTAAAACATCCCACTCGGAGTAGTTTGACTTACGATTTGAAGAAGAGCTTTAAAGTTTTAGTTGGCCTGTCAGAGTGTGCAGTTTCCTCCATCTGGTTCTATAGAGAGAATAATTTGACCATTGTCTCGAGCCAAAGTAGTCGCTGAGCCTATGGAGAGAATACTCCATTATATATGATTTCTAATATTTCCAACTCTATTAAGTTATAAGTTTTATTTGGTTTGCAAAGTCATCTCTGCCTAGATCTAGATAAAATACTTACCCTAGAATGCCGGCCTAAAGCAGCTTATGAGCCCACTTGGCTTGCAATCGTATTAAAAGGGACATGTCCTCCGCTTTATTTTTAACCCAGAAGCAAAAAGAAGGGTGTTATAAGTTTGACGTCGATGTCTGTCTGTTTGTGTGTATGTCTGTGGCATTGTAGCTCTCAAACGGATGAACCGATTTCGATACGGTTTTTTTCGACCAGTTTCTTTGCGGTGGATTTTAGCTATGTTTGGTTAATTGCGTAATTTTTTTTTATTTTAAATTTAATTATTATATAGATAACATCTTATGTGTCCGCTGTGCCAAGACAAAGTAGTACTAATCCAGTTAGACATATGGCTCCACGATTTCCAACTCCATTAAAAAGTTATACACGGTTTTGTAGCGTTGTATCTTCAAATAAATCAATAGAGAAAGATCGTACCCTGTGTCGGATTATGGTGGCCAGTGACGGCATGGCCAAAACGCCACGGGCCCCCCGGCTGGAAGTGGCTCGTGGACTAAGTGGGACATATAAAAAAAAAAAAAACAATGATATTGAAAATTTCGCGCTCGTATGCTTTCGTATATTGCTAGAATCATTCTTGTGGAATATAAAGCCATAAAATTCACACACTCACGAAGTGATGCGGTTAGATTTATATATTAAATGAAGTGCTGTATAGATTGAGTTGCGTTTTGCCGCGGGCTTCAGCGGTGCAGTTACGCCACTGCTTGTCTTTACTACTAATGACTTGCTACTATTTTAGCAGTAATAATAAGGTTCTAATTGATTATTTACTTTTGCACTTCCGCTTGGCGCAATAGAGAACCATCTCATGTTTACAGACACCCGTAAACATTTAATTTAACTCTCCTATGCATGAATGTTAGTTCAACTACTTTCTTGTACTATGAAATCGTTTGTCACTTCTCGTTATCGGGTAGTTTGTATATTGGTTTCTAGCGTAATATACCTTATCATAAGAATATTTAAGAAAACAGGAACGCAGGTAAACTTTATGGTATTCAAATTTCAACTAGCTATGTTAGGTTTAAACAAATATTTTATTCGATCACAGACAGTTACAGGCAATATTCGAAATTTTTCTGTACAGAGAGATGTGATAAGAATATCTAAAGGGTATAAGTGCCGAACAAAAAAAAAATGAAGATGAAAAAAATTAGTAATAATGAAGTGAAGGAAAACATCGTGAGGAAACCATAGCATGGTGGTATATAGGGTACTTTCTAGTACTTGACTGGCTAGCTCTCAACTCAAATTGAAAATCTGCCGAGAAGCAGGTGTTCCGGCAGGCTCACTTGAGAGCCAGTTCCATTCCAGGCTAGGTTTGTTTACCATCTTCGACCAAACCGTAACTTAACATCTGGTGAGTTGTGGTCAAACACCTAGCCTGCAAACCATAAAAAATAACTATTTAACTGTTCAAAAAAGGGGTAACTAATAAATTAGTAACTTATCAAGTAAATGGCTATCGAGTTGTAGTGATACAAGTCGCTCATCGACAATCTGTTCATGATAGCTAGCTCAAACTTAAAAGCCTATTGTAAATTTTAAAAATGTTTGGCTATCTTATGTGTAAGTTTTTTACATTCCCAAAAACGTGTTCTTGATTCCGTCGATCGTAATGTTGGCGGCAATATAACTCACCTAAGCTTTTGTTGCTGCGCACAAAGTAAAATTGGTGCATATGTACTGAGCTGAGAATATCCATTAAGCAGATTAGTGCATTTTTTAAATATCTGCGGTTTGGATTTCACTACCTTCGTGAACATAGAAATGATTATCCGATATGTTAAATAAACTTACTAGGATTAATAAAAATATGAATTACTGTTTTTTCTACGCCTCAACTCGAAAACACAATTCAGAGTATAGAACGCAGACAATTCTTCCCCATTAGGTTAAAACTCCGACACTACGTGTGTATTTTATATATAAGTATGTTGAGTTTTAGATTTTAATGGTTGATGCAGGCCTAAGAATAAGGTTAATATAAGGAAACCAAACAAAATGTCATCTCAATATAAACTGTTTTTTTATTATAAAGACAAAAAATATTTAGACCTATTTATTATCAGAGATAGCCTACCATCCGTCGTTGAATTACTACTATAGTGTTTGCTGTACATACTCTGCTTCTTTTAGGAATGTATGTCATTTGTTTATGATGACTTTGATAGTGATTAGGCATAAAGCCACATGTGATGCAACGCGCTTACGAAATGTATACAACTGGTTTTTAAGTAACGTACCTTGTTTAATTCGACATTTATTTTATGATTAATCGACGCTCTTTAGTCGTTGCTTTTTATGTGTATTATTTCATTGTGTGTATTATTTTGCTTCTGTTTTCGGCGTAGCACTTTGTGTATATGCCAGTGTCAAGTATTACATGACAAATCAGGTGAAGTAAGTCTAAATTAATTGAAGTAAGTGAAGGTTATGCCATAGTAAAGTAGTACAAGCTTGGATGGAGTTTTGGAAGCAACACGAAAATTCATGTTTCAGGTATATCACTTTTGCACACTCACGCGCGTAATTTATGAATATAACACTACTATTTTTATGCATAAACACAAATTTAACTTAATAACACTATGTCGCGATATAATTTTTCGCGTTGTAGGGTGACATTTCATCATCTTTATTGCAGTGTCATAGCTTCCCAACTTTTGTTTTTAAGAATCATTTGTATCTAGTGAAATGTGGAAAAGACATACCATACTGGCATCTAAAAGATGCATGACCATAACTAAAGTAAAAAAAAAAAGAGAAATTTGGTTGGAAACGCTAACGCATCATGTGTGGCTGCTTAACTACCTGTTAGTAAAATAAATAGTTATACTAAGACGTCCTGACCTAGAGTTTTTTTTAATGTTTTCATGTAAGAACCGCAGGTAAAGATGATATATTATATGTAATTTTTATCCAGGGTCAAATATAGAGAGCGCAGTGCCCAATTTGTGTTTGCATGATCTGATACAACTTGGGCGTCCTCTGATGATTTTAAGAGCACTTTTTCGCTGCTAGTGGCTCGTAATAAAGGACCTGCTTTATGACCAGCTAGGCGGATTTGGTTTTGCATTCCTTCCTTCCTCGTTCAGAGCCGGCCCTCGATTCAGGCCGTGGCTATAACACGTGGATTCTAAAGATATATATAAAAGAGTAACGGGGAGTCTGTTAATTGTAGCCATTGTGATAAAAAATAATAGAAAGATCTATTAGTTTTATTACTTAATTTTGATAATGATTTAATATAAATATTATGTGAAAATAACCAAATATATTTTAATTGATAAGTTAATTACGTATGTAAGTTATTAAGATTTATCTTTTCAAAGGTGAATTGACAATATAGTATAAGAATGTATAAAGTGTAAAAAATGTAATAGATATTTAATATTTGAAATCAAATGTACTAAAGCAAAATATTTGGCAACATATTTTTATGGATGTATAACTAAATCGACGACATTCCAAAATAAGATTATATAATCATTTTATAAGTAACCACTATATTTATGTGTATTCATTCTTAATAGTATATGTTAGAGAAGCTTCCTAATTTGTTACATTATTTTTTAGAATCGCGTTACATTTTGTCATTGTTTTGTTGCAACTCAAATAGAATGGACATTATTTTTATCCTTTGTTTTACATAGAGTAAAAACTGTCGAATAGTAAAATCCGCTTACAGTTGTTGCATTTGTTTAGTAAATATAAATGTACCTATGTTGTTGAAAGTAGCGCTGCTCGCGACTGTGTAATGCGTGTTCGGGATGTGAGTGCATAATGTACTCGTATGTGATGAATGAATAAAATATGTGCGAGCTGAACGTAATCTTCTATTTCCTAACTATATCTTTATCTCACATTGAAAAAAAAAACCATCAATTTTTAGGGTTCCGCACCTCCCAGGGTTCTGTAAACGGAACTCTTATAGGATCACTTTGTTGTCCGTCTGTCAAGTCCTTCTATGACGGGTTCGTGTGGAGGTATCGAGTTGAAATTAAAACCATGTTTTCGCTTCCAGCTGTGAATAACTCAAAACATTCAGCTATCGTAAAAAAAGTTACAGCCGTTTATGTCGTAAACAAACCTCATATTTCGACACTCGCAAGGGAATCCACACTTATAGGGTACTTCCCGTTGGTCTAGATATATGATATTCGGCAAGAAGCATTGTCTTATAGGACACAAAAGAAAGAATCCGAAAACTATATTTTTAATTTAATCACAAAAAATAGGGTCTTGAAACAAAAAATGAGAACAAGAACTTATATATAGTTACTAGATTATACGGAACCCTCCCTAGGCGAGTCTGACTGGCACTTGAATAGTCGTTTGTAGTCATTCTCAGTTCTGTAATAAGCTTGAATGGTTTGTGACGGCTTGTTTAAGTTTTCGACGTGGTATTCAATAATAATTATTAAATCCTTGGAAGATATTGGGATCGCCTGGCGCGCTAGACAATTAAGATTTTATACTATGGGTATCGTTGGTAAGTTGCGAATAGATAGGGTTTTTCTAGTCGCATGTGTTCCCTCGTAGACCGCGTCTTCACTTAACATCAGGAAAGTAAGCGGTAAACGCAAGTATATTCAGTAAAAAATAATTAGAATGTCATCTATTATATAAAATAGTAATTCTATACTTTATGAACTATAAATAGTTGATTTTCCGCCATGTTAGGTCCCATATTAAATGTCGTTACCATGCACCGATCTTAGTCGCGTACAAAATTCTATCGGCCATGTTGCAATGGCCGTGGTCACAAGTTAACAGGAGTGTGTGTAGTTGAAAAAATGAAGGTGTTACAATCTCCTACCCCCATTTCAAACCACCAACCCTAATTTATTTAAAAAAATTATATGATAATGTCGCGAATGTTTAAAAAATACATGATTGCAATGACCTCCTTTTTGCAGTACTACCGTTCCGCGTAACCCTGTACTATGTTACCAGTGCGTAGCCTAAATGACACTAGAACACTTATTTTGTTATGAGTCGAAGAAAACAACAGTTTAATTCTCTTATATTTTAATCATAGTGTACACTTTATATGATTCACATAATTATGACTTAAGATTATTTTCCGCCTACAAACGTGAAAAATTAAATAATTTAGATCATTTATAGTAATTATTATTCAAAGTATCACAAATATCTGATAGAGTAACACTGCTCGGAAGCGCAAAGCATCTATCGAATATAACCCTAGGACTGCCGAACGGCTCGGGTACAATCATTTAGAATTTACTACCTTACTTAACTAAACATTCTTATTTTTATTTATATATAATTACACACATTTAAATGAGCCGGAATGTGATCTTTTTCAAGGAGTAATAAATACCGTTAATATTGCATTTTAATATTGCAATAAACGCCGTTATGCCCGGATCAAACTATACCCGGAGTGTCCACCTCAATTGAACGTGAGCAATCCCATATAAATAAAACAAAAAAATGTATAAAAAACCATGTCAGCTTCCGTAGTAAGTAAATCACATCACAGTTCCTAGTTACTGATATCGGTTGGCACGCGCGGCGCGAGGTCGCCGTTACTATCTCTTACTATTTACATGGAACTTATTTCTATAGAGAGCCGACGCACCGGCGCCGCGGCCGCGGCCGCTCCGGGACTTTTCTACTCAGTCTATGAACTCACGACTCCAATCCCACCAGCGGTCTCAATAACCTCACATGTTAATTTTTTTATATTTACAATCTTGAATGATTCCTGTGTAAGAGGGAAAACTTATACACCAATAGTTTAGAACAGGGCTGTCCAGACAACGGCCCGCGGCTTGTTTTCATGCGGCCCGCGACGCATGTTTAAATCAGAAAATTGTTTTGTACATAAATAGTTGGGATGGCGAGTGGCGTCAACGAATGTTGACGTCGATATCGATATGATTGTTAAAGATAAATTAACGAAGAACCAATAAACGTATAAAGAAATGATAACCCTGTATATTTTTACTTGAAAACCGAAAATATTTTATTCTACGGGCCTCCAGCTTTTGTAGTAATATAATTAGCCCGCGAAGGTATGTAGTTTGGACAGCCCTGTTTTAGAATAAACGAGACATAGTTTGTTTTTATTTGTCAAAACAATTGTATTAACAAAATAACAAATTATGCGAGTATTTTTTTTTTTTTTTATGTCCAACTCGTTAGTTGTTTGACCACAACTCACTTGATGTTAAGTGACGGTGTGGTCGAAAATAGTAAAGCAAACCTAGCCTGGAATGGTACTGGCTCTCAAGTGAGGCTGCCGGAACACACCGTTAGATGCTTGGCGGCAGATTTTCAACTTGAGGGTGGTAGCTAGCCAGCCGAGTACTAAAAAGTACCCTACCACCACGCTATGGTTTCCTCACGATGTTTTTCTTCACCGGCAGCTCAAGCTCATTGTTGGGGTTTGAACCCGCGCCCTTCGGATTGCGAACCACAGCTATCATCGCTACACTAATAATAACTTTCATCGAGGCAGACATTACAACACAGTCCGGGTTTCTTCTAGGCGCGCGTGCTTCATCGTAGATCACGTCTTCGCTATACGTATTCCAGTGTTTGTCCATTCCCTCCGGTGAATTGGTGAACCTAACCTAAGCTGTAAAAACGGCACAGAACCAAAAGAAGGTATTCTGTATCCATCTCTTTGTAATATATACATCTCTGTTAACACTCTCCATGTTTAAAGACCTTGTTACTGATAAGGTTTTTTGCTAATTCTTATATAAATGTGGCACAATGAGGAAATTTTCATAGCACTTAAAATGTGAGGTTTTAGAAACCGCTGATTCACTTATAAACCGACACGATAGAGTTTTTACCGGCGCGATTCTTCCAGGAAACTCGGTATTCCTTTCGGCTACATATTACACGAGATGGACATGCAGCATAGTCACATGACTATAACACTCGCTGAGCTGTAAGCGCTCTCTGCTGTCTCGGTGGCGATCATCCACAGATCAACGATTCAGTAGAGCGTGTTTGCAGTGAGGTTATTAGTGGTTTCTGGTTGGAAGTGAGCAGATCGTGCGGCTTCCGCATAGCCTCCTTGGTTTATTCCTCGTGTTTGTATTCTATCGCATCATGTCTGCATTCCACGAGACGCACTGCGTTGTAGTCATATGACTCCATAAGACTCGTTTAAAACGCTTTCTTGTCTCATGCCGTCTTTGTGGCCACTGATCACGCTTTAACGATTCTCTCAGCGAGGTTTGGCTTCTGGTTTCTGTTTAATCACTGGTTGCCGGTTGGAGGTGGGAACAGATCGACGCGGCTACGAAGCGGAGCGCGTCTCGCACGCGGCGGAGACCTCGGTTCGGGGTGGAGGCACGACGGGCGGCGGCGGCGGAGCCTCCGGGTCGAGGGGCGGCGCCGCCGAGCCGTAGAGGAACAGGCTGCGGAGGCGCGCGGATCGCGTTGACGCGGAGGGCGCGTCGTCGGGCCAGCTGGCCGCGCTGGAGTTGTCGGAGGCGGCCACGTCGGCCGTGACCTCGAGCCGCAGCGCGGCCGGCGACGGCGCCTCGTGCCCGCCCAGCGAGCCGGCCAGCGCGGCCAGCGAGGGCGCGCGCGCCTCCGCCGCTCCGCTGCCGGCAGACAGAGAGGCGTCGCCTGGAACAAAATTAAACAAAATATTTATTTGGACCAAATCAAAGTATAAGCTTAGTTATGGCGCTACTCCCCAGACCAGGTGCATTTAGTACCCGTATCTTGAGGATCAATCCTTCCCCGTCAGATTATTTGATCACACCACACTTATAAATGAAATTGTATATATTAAATACCTTACATGTATTAAGGTAGCCCTATCCTGACCCAGGAAGATGTAATAGAAGAAAGAGACGATACGCTAGCAAATGACCACGCCCGCCCTGAATAAATGTAGTATTGTAATAATGTTTGCATCCACCGTCGCCGTACTGCAATTACGGTATTTTATCGATTAACAAATTTGACTTTAATAATCGACAATATATAATAAAATAAATCATGATATTTCGAAATTAATGAAACAGATTTTGTCAATGACAAAATATCAAATTTGTGTGAGCTTTGAACGAGAACAACAAGAGGAGATTTCTAGACGAAAAAGGTAAAGCAACGAGAAGAGACCGCGTCCATGCAAAAGACACTGTTTGTTGACCCGATGATTACGCATGGTTAAGCACCGCAATGACTCCCAACTCGTGAGGCTGGCATGCACCGCAGTCGACTGAAATGGGCGCTACATGATCACTTACCACCCCATGTCGAGTGTTCTGAAGCTCAGTTGAGCGGAATCAGTCGTCGGAGTAAGTCGTGCTCAGCACTCTTCTCGTCTGCAGCCCAACAACAGAAAGCACAGTGTTACTAACTGCACTTACCTATCTCGTCGACGCTCCTCTGAAGTGGGATCAACAACTTATCCAGCACCCAAATATATATTTTTAAGGAAGGGCCCACTCACCAGCGTCCAATTGAGCGTACGGATAATTAGTGGTGTTATTATTATGGAAGGAATTAAGGAAATTCCTCTGCACAAGATCCTTGATCCGTTCAAAAAACAAATGCAGACACGAAGTACTCCAATCTCCAGTAAAACATAGCCTCAAGTCTCGAAAGGAAAAAAAATGCTTACCGACTGTCTTTTCTCACTTTCTTGACACGCAGACTCCACTGAACGAAACAAAGTCTGGCATGACAATTTGCGAAAATACTTTCGTCAAGTTTCTTCATATATTAATAATCAAAATATAGTTCAAAGCCGGCGTAAAGGAAATTAAAAGGTAAATAAATCGTTTTCAATTTTGGCAGGAACACGGAAAAATCACAAAATTTAAATTTACGCGCGCTACTTCGAAAAAGTCATGTAATGTGGTGACATAAATGATTTTAAGTGTTGCTTTAAAAACTCCGCCATATAACTTCTACTTTATTAGGATATGATCGGATTCATCTTTGTCTTACTTTGTGTTAGACTTATTTCGCTTGAATTAACATTTAAAAAAAACAACAATATACAAAAAAAAAGCACTGGCAAAATGCACAAAGTGCTATGTCAAAAACACTTGAGTTTTTTCGCAATTGTCATGTTTGAAGTAAATTTTAATGTGATTATTCCTCACCGATGCTAGGTTCGAGCCTCCTGGAGGCGGCGTCCTCGAGCGCGTGGTCCCGTTCGTCGTCGTAGCGGTGCGGCGTCGACGGCGCGGCGCCGGCGCACCCGCCCGCGCGGCACAGCGACACCGGGACCACGCCGTACACGTAGAACAGCAGGATCGGCACGCCGATGCCCACCGCTAGACCCGCCACCAGCGGCGATACCACCAGCTGAAAACAGTAACATTAATTAATAAAAAGAATAAACTTACAAGTTGAAAATCTGCCATCAAGCATCTAACGGTGTGTTCTGGCAACCTCACTTGAGAGCCAGTTCAATACCAGGCTAGGTGTGTTTACGATCACACCGTCACTTAAAATCTGGTGAGCTGTGGTCAAACATCTAACCTGTTAGCCATACAAAAAATATAATATAATATTAATAAAATTATCTGCTAGCTGCAATACCCTTTAAACTTAGTAATCTGTGAATTCCATAAAATTCTAATAGATGGCGGTGTAAGGTAATTTATTAACTGGGTTTCATGAGTATCCAATAGATGGCGCTATGTTAAAAGTCCAAACGTTTCATATGCGCTACAATTTATTTCACGTTACACGCGAGTAGTTAGTAAGGGAACTGACCGCGGCGGCGACGGCAGCTGCCACGGCGGCGCGGCGCTTGGCGGGCGGCGCGCGGCGCAGGCGTCGCTGCGCGCGGCGCCCGGCCCACAGCGGCAGCCCCACCAGCAGCGCGGGCAGCGCCACGCCCGCCACCACGGCGATGCCGAGCGGCGCGCCCGCGAGCGTGCCCAGCTGCCACAGCAACTTTTTCTTCCGCGACCACGGTTTCTTGCCCCAGAACGTGCACCCGCTCGGACTGAATACCACCAATACAGCATTATATAACACTAACATTTGTTTTTACTTCTTTACTAACTCCGCAGTAACAACTTAAGAAACAGAGTAGGATAACACAATACAATATTGGATAAAATCACAGATATATTGAGATACAAAATGATGTTACATTAAAGTCATTGTACTTAGTAAATGGTTCGGTGGATTGTTCTGAGCTGCTTGATAAAATATACTTTTTTATTTAAAATTACGCTCCACAGACACTGGGGTCCGTGACCTTTGAATTGTTAATTTGACCTTATAAATGTATATAGGTAACGTAGGTCGTGTTTCCATTCTTGGTTGCTTGGAAGCTCTTAGCGATAAGGCCGCCACTTGTGGCACTAGCTCATAAGATTCTTTTGTTTTCTGTACTCTTTTTCTTTTTTCTGTGTGCATAATTAGGAGTTTGTATCTATCTCTATCTAAATGCATGTATCTAGCTGTTAATTTCCCTAATATTAATAAAATAAATAAATGATGGAAATGTCAGCGGTTAGCGCGGTCGGTTCGCATGCCGAAGGGCGTGGGTTCAAACCCCAACAATGAACTTGAGCTGCCGGTGAAGGAAAACATCGTGAGGAAACCATAGCGTGGTGTTAGGGTACTTTCTAGTACTCGGCTGGCTAGCTACCACCCTCAAGTTGAAAATCTGCCGCCAAGCATCTAACTGTGTGTTCGGGCAGCCTCACTTGAGAGCCAGTACCACTCCAGGCTAGGTGTGCTTTACCATCTTCGACCACACCGTCACTTAACGTCAGGTGAGCTGTGGTCAAACATCTAGCCTATCAAACATAAAAAAAAATGTTTGGTTTCATAAACAAAATGTTTCACGCATTTCCCGAGAAAGTAAAAAAGTGGAAGTGTTAATTTACGAAGTGGTTGGTACTTGAATTCCGAATTTCATCCAAATCCGTTAAGCCTTTAGGTTGACGTTGCTGAACAGAATTAACTTGGAACATCAATTCTTTACTCTCATCTTATTATGTAGTTTTTTCTTAGAATAATTTTGATTGCTCGAACGCATGATAGTTACCTGAGATAGTGCAAGTCGGAGACCTCCTTCATGCAGAGCCAACAGAACTCGGCGCCGCAAACGCAGCACACCATGTGGTTGCAGGAGCCGTCCTCCACCTTCACGATGAGCACGGAGCACCGCGGGCACGGCTTCACCTCGCCTGGAAAAAGCGCGAACATACATTGACAACACGCTTATAATATTTTTTTTTTTTTTGGTTGTCTGCAGCCCTAGTTTCACTTAACGTAAAGTGGGTTAGGACATACCGAGAAGTATTGAAAATACCGATGTCAGACGATCCCTTCTTCTATTCATATTAATTAATACACTTAATGGTAAATACAAAATAAAATTAAAATAATTAAAATATAATTTAATTAGATAAATAAGGAGGCAGTTATTTCTTTTTTGCTTGTCTAAATCTAAGTGCGTGTATGTGAGTGTTTGTGTGTGCGTGCGTGTACGCGTGTATGTGTGTGCGCGCCTTTTTAGTGTGGCGCGCGCGCGTGTGTGTGTGTGTGTGTGTGTGTGTGTGTGTGTGTGTGTGTGTGTGTGTGTGTGTGTGTGTGTGTGTGTGTGTGTGTGCGTGCGTGCATGTGTGTGTACATGAATGAGGGCGTGGAGGCGTATTATGGTGTATTTGTGTAAAAATAAAAAATGTCCAGTAAGTTTGAAAAACATGAAAATAAATGGTATTAAATGCTTAAATTTATAATGTAAAGTTATTTCTGTTAATTGTATATTTTTCTAATAGTGGTTCTGTTTCATGATACTTTATGGACCGAAAGAATTTTAAACATTATATAACAGTGTAATACGTGAATTTAATGTTTATGATATCTCGGACGTCAGTACAAATGGATTCACAACAAGTATTTTTGGTGTTACGACATGATGCGGAAGGGAGACTCGGCAAGGCTAGTAGCCGCGGCTTTCGAGGGCCGTTTCCGCAGGCCACTGCAGTATGCAGGCTCCGCGTCAGTGGCGGAATATCTCACCATGGTCGATGTCAGTGTGCTGGGGCTGCGGCGCGCGAGGCGGAGGCGCGCGCGACCGTCGCGCGGCGTCGCACGTCTGCGTGGGGTGCCACGCCGCCTTGCAGTGGTAGCAGAACGACGCGCCGCATCCCTCCGCCTGACATGTCAGTTTCGGACACGACGCACAACCCGTCGCCACTACTGCAAAACTGAAACGTACATAATACATAATGTGACCATTCAGTTCTCGTCAGAGCGGGACACCAACGGAATATGTGAAAAAAATAAGAACATTTATGATATTTTACAAGCGTTTAACAGAAAATGAATAACACTAAATAATAAGTAGGTTTTTTAATTAATTGTGTTACTAAAGCCTTAGTCACATGACTTTTAATGTCTATGCAGTTGTTTTGTATTTGTCGGCGGAACAAATCAGTTTCAATATATCTGGTCTGGTTTTCATTAAGTACATGATTTGTTTATGTTCAATAAATGGCTAATCAATAATCAAAATGGCTATCAATATTGCGTTTTGTCACCTCTGCATATCTAATTCATTTGAGAAAAAACTAATAGGTACATAAATTAATTTATCGTTCGGTCTGTATGCGAAAGCGCGACGTTTTTGACTTTGATGGTGACAGCAGGACAGACAGCCTGAAAGCGGGACGTATGGTCACGTTAATAATACATCACACATAATAATACTTACCGACATTAATATAATTACTTATTGAATTGATAAATAATTGGTTAAATATGTTAACTGACTTCCCTATGACTTCTGTATACCTTAGGTAGAAGCTACCGCATTATATTATTCTTTTACACTTATGTATTATGATTACTTGGTGGTAGATCTAGCAGTAACCACCGCAGATATTCTGCCGCCAACAGTAGTAAGTAAACATTACTGTTTCGGTTTGAAGGGTATTCCATCTAGAGAAATTATAAGGCTGTTGAGACTCACCATCAAAAGTCTCAAAGTAATGAGCGCCAAAGCAGCGATGCCCTGGACATTATTTTGTTATCCAAAGTTCTGTGTATCACTACAATGGTCATGGATATGCCTTGTACGTTACCATCAGGAGAGCGTATCGTTCGTATCAATACTTTTGACATATAAAAAACTTTTTTTTTTTTATAGACTTGCTTTTGATCGCCAACTCGTCTGATGTTAGGCGAATATGCGATCTATGGTGGAGCATGCTCGCCTAAAAGAAATCACTCGCGACTTCGCGACTGAGTTTTGGGGAAAGGTGGCGCTTTTAAAATAAAAGCGCTTGTAAAATGTTGTCCAATATTTATTAGTTGTTTGTTGGATTACCTGCAGTCTGGCGCGGGACACCACCTGGTGTCGGGGTCGGCGGCGAGCGCGCGCCGCACCGAGAATTCCTCGTACTTGTCGTACAACACGGGGTTGTCCACTATTCGCCGTACATCTGCAACAATACGTACAATTTTTATTTCTTCTTTTTTTTGTATTTAGCATTGGACTTTGTACGTTATGCCAGTATTTTTTGAAAAATATTATGAAGCAAATTTTGCATTGCATACTTTTTACATATTTCAAGCATGTACAAAAACCCGCGAAATGCGAGTCGGACTTGCGCACGAAGTATTATCTATAAAAATGGCAAAAATATCATGTGTTGTATGGGAGTCCCCCTTTAATACTTATTTGTTTTATTTTCATTTAATTATTTATTTTCAAAGTGAATATATAACTAAATATTCTGTGAATATATCAAGCGTCTACTGTTGCCGTTATCAATATCGAGCAAAAACGAGCAAAAAAATCACGCTTGTTGTATGGGAGCCCCTTAAATATTGATTTTATTGATTTTTAGTATTTGTTGTTATAGTGGCAACAGAAATACATCATCTGTGAAAATGTCAACTGTCTAACTATCACGGTTCATGAGATACAGCCTGATGATAGACGGACAGACAGACAGACGGACGGACAGCAGAGTCGTAGTAATAGGGTCCCGTTTTACCCTTTGGGTACGGAACCCTAATAAAAAGTATCTATGGTGCGAATCAGGTGAAATAAGTATAAGTCATAAATGAGTATGCCAGGGTCAAATCCGGTCATGCCCTAGTAAAGTAGTGGTAACTTTACTAGAAGCTTCGACGTTCGACTAGAAACAACAACTAATTAGCTGATTGTCCAGACAGCTGTCAAGTAAAAAACTTGACGTCAAATACCTAATTGTTCCATATACGAGACGACAAACCATATTCGATCTTACCGTCACTTAACGTTATTGAAAAACGGTCAAACATTTAACCTGGTAACAATATTGTTTTATATGAGGAAAATCATCATCAGCCATAGGACATCCACTGCTGGACATAGGCCTCCTCCTGGGGGGGTTTTGCCAATACTCGTCACGCTTGGCAGGCGGATTGGCGAGCGCAGTTAGGTGTGATTGTTCAAGGAAGACGCTGCTGCCCATTTTCCGGATTGCATCCCTTAGCCGACTCTTACGGCAACCACGGGTAGAGGGGGTGGGGTACTATTCTTTCGCCGGCACCACCACGGCAGATGAGGAAAATAAGAGAAAGAAAAAAAAAATACATTAGACCTCATAGTTAACATGCATCTTCATCTACATAATTATACTGTAGTTTACGTTGGAACCCTTTACGTATCATCCTGGTGTAAATATTTTTTGGTCACGCGCATCATTGATGAACAGACAGCCAGACACCTCCGATAAACTGTTGATTATACGATAAGATCCGCATAATAACATTAATACAATAATAGGTATAAAAGTACAGACGGCCTAGTTTGTTGCGTGTCCCGCGAGCAAACATACAAACTTCAAACGCACAACAGGCAGAACGCATATTACTGAGAACGAGCCGCATTTTCAATGAGTTCGGAGCGCTGCACGACATTGATTTGTTTAATAAGTCCGTCGTGCAGCTTAGGCAGTTAATTGGTGACGCGGTTTTCAACCATCAAAAGGAGTATGAATAAGTAGTTTTTATCATTATTTGTTAATCTACGCAACGTATACATATTTCAATACGACCTTTTGTGTGTGGAAATTTTAATTGGAACGTACATCCGTAATTTAATGTATGTACCTACCTGTTAATTGCCTTAGTATAAATAAAATAAATACTGATAGAGCATGAATAGGTCAGCAGCAGGAAACGAAGGTGGTAATTGCATTTAGCCCAGCGAATTAGCAAATTAAAGTAGTAGTGGGCAGGGCATATAGCTCGCAGAACTGATGGCCGATGGGGCTGTAAAGTTTTGGAGTGGAGACCACGGACCGGCAAGCGCACCCAAAAGGTGGACAGACGACCTAATGAAGAACGGCAAGAACGCGTTAGATGCGAGCCGCTTCCAACCGATTTTCATGGAAATTATTGAGGGAGGCCTATGTCCAACATTGGGCGTCCTACGGCTGAGTATATAGCTGAGTAGTAGCTTAATATATAAAAAACTTATACAACTTTGATCACTAAATAGTATAAAAAGGAGTCTTAATTCGTGAGTGTCCATTTGTTCAAGGGTTAAGTCAGGTCGTTCAAGTTTAGGGTGTATTTAGCCGAAGGGGGGGTTTAGTTTGGTACCTAAGGTAACAAAAAAGCATCATCATCACCATCCACAGCCTTATTTATCCCACTGCTGGGTAGCTCTTTCTCTTGTTGTGCCATCTGCCTCGGTCCGGTGCCAATCTGATCCAGGTTCGACTCGCGACGGTGACAATATCGTCGACCCATCTTGCGGCTAAAAAATATGACCTTGATATTTGACCCCAATCCGCTGACGAATCAATTAAAGCAAATAAATCGGTCTGTTCTGCAAAGCTAAGTTTTACAGCCGAGTCAAATGCTTTTACGGCGATAATTACAAAGAAATGTGACAATATCATGTTAAGAGCGGTCATAAAGTTAGACGTTTACTAAGGATCTCGTTGTAATAGGTAACACTTGTGAATAACGGATGCAGAAAACCCTTCGGGAAATACCCACTGACACATAAGCTCACAAGAGAACAAATCAAAACAGGAAACTGAGCTGTTAATATGGGGCTACGGGATGAACCTAACCGAACCTAAAAAGATTAATAGAACAGCAGCTTCTATTTTTGAAAAATCTATACCTCAAACTTACCAACCGTATTATTATTAGGTGCAATTAAATATTAAAGTTATTTAAAAAAGAAAAAACTTCCACTAAGCCAATAACTGGGCTAGGTAATATTTTTTTTTTACGAGTTCCGGTCCCAATATAGACGACGAAACCGAAAAGTAGGTATTTAATTGGGATTATTTTAGTGACCGTAAACACCACCTAAAAGTAACAGGAAAATTTCGTTTACTTGGATGACATGTTTATAGGTAGTTATTTTAGTTTAAAAATCAAACTACAGAACCGATTTTGATAACTTTCTTATGGGACCAAACTGAAAGTATATCCTTTCAAATATATTTTTTAATTAGTTTATAAATAACACAGTTCCCAAGGTAACAAACAAAAAAAACAGGGCTGATTCGGTATTCACGAGATTCTCACTTAAAAATAAACAAAACAGAATGACATCTAACTCATTTTCTGATGACTACGAACTGTGCGAAATTATTGCAAGATGCGTCCCACATTCGTAAGCAAAGGGTCCGCCGAGATTGCAACACGGTCTCGTTTCACACGATGAAAGCAACACCCATCACTGGCATTGCCGTTTTTTCCTTCTCGGTTCCAGTTACTGGCATACAATGTTCAGGAATTTGAGCAGTCAGGCGTTTGGGAGGTAAAAATGCACGTGTTTGCCGTTAGGAATGATTCAATTTTTGTTTTATTCGTATACGCGTCCTGAATTTAATAGAGATGTTTTCCTTATATGAACATAAATCGCAGAATTAATTCTATTACATATACAATAATGCAATTCGTGTTAAATTAAAAAACATTTCAGTAATAACTCGTTTTATATACTTAAGTAGTTCACAGTATAAGTATGGGTATGTTTACCTTGAGAATAATAAGCTTCATGTCTCCATTAGTCATGGAATGACATACTACCTTGTCTTTTTTAATGTAAAAGTAACGAGACGAACAAGTCGCTCTCCTGATGGTAAGAGATAACGCTTGTCCATGATCATTGCAGCCGTACACATAACTTTGAATATATAACAAAGTCCAGGTCATCGCTGCCTTGGCGCTCATCACTTTGAGACCTTCGATGGTTAGTGTCAATAGCCCTGTAATTTCGCTAGCTGCAACCCTTCAAACTGGTTGCCGTGGTGGTGCCGGCGTAAGAATAGTACCCCACCCTCTCTACCCGTGGTTGCCGTAAGGCTAAGGGATGTAATCCGGAAGATGGGCAGCAGCGTCTTCCTTGCACAATCACACCTAACTGCGCTCGCCAACCTGCCTGCCAAGCGTGGCGAGTATTGACAAAACCCCCCTAAGAGGTCCATATGTTCCTATGTCCAGCAGTGGGCGTTCTATGGTTGATGATGAACCCTTCAAACCGGAACACAGTAATGTTAGCTCATTTGGTAGAAAATCTGCTACAAGACCTGTAGGGCGTGGGTTCGATTTCCGCCGGGACAAATATGTGACCATATGTTTATTCTGTCTGTATGTATCATAAGTATATATTTGCAACAAAAAAAATTGTATATAAGTGTACAAGTACAAGCTTTGCTTAGTTTGTGGCTAGATGGCGCTGTGTGAAAAGTCCTATAATATTTATTTAATCATTATACATCATGTTAGTGTTCATACAATAAAATAATCATCATGTAGGGGCAAGATAGGTTAAACCTTAATATCGATGATAAAACAACTTAAAATATGAAGACACTGACATACTGGTTCATCGTCATAAGTCTCTATACTCCACGTAAACAGGTGGTACGATTCAGAGGCCTTGAGATATGACTGTAGCCTCACTTACAAGATCGATGCCACGGCCAATGTCGTCGTGGCAATGCAAAAAGAAACTAAGTACCGCTACTTTCTCGAAGATTCGATCGAACTGGCATTTACACTTGTTGCAGTAAGGATTAAGATAATCGCTAATCACCTTTGCTTTTGTTATATGCAATTACTCAAATCTATTATTATAATCTCAAAAGCGCTAAACTTATTGCAATTAGACGTGGTTTTGAGTTTCTCAATGCTAAGTAAAGTCTTTCATGTCCTTCCACGTTTTCGATCTTCCGTGAAATTTCAAATTTTGAGAAGTCGCTGCGTATTTAAGTTTTTGCTCGATTGAATTAACTTTTACTTATGCGGGATTACTCACTTTTTATTATATCGGTTACTCCGACTATAGTTTCGGCCACATTTGGTAGCCTTCATAACGGAGAGAAAGCTGAGTACGGCCTCGTTTTGCTTCGTCTACGTGAAGGTCACCGGAGGTGGGCGAAACTATAGTCGTAGTATCCAATATACTCGTAATTAAACGTGAGTAATCCCGCATAAGTAAAACAAAAAAATGTGTTTAAACCACGTCTGTTTTCATAATAAGATATAAATCCTTTTACCATAAACTAAAACATTAAATGATTCGATCAAATTTGCGCAATCATCGAGATAAACGCCCCCATTGCTCTAGGCACAGAGAACTGAAGTGTGCTGATAGTTAAATAAATAAAAAAAGAAATGGACGGACTCCGATTCATGCCCCATATTGTAGCGTACAAATCTAAAACAGGGAAATCGTTCGATAAATAGCGAGTTGTCTTATCAATATCGTTTATCATGGATTAGGTTAAGCTCGTTAATGCGTCACGATTTATCCATTTATAAGCTGCACTTTGGTTTTCCTTTTATGTCGCTATTCATACAACTGTGACAGAATGTATGTAGAGCATTAGGTAGAAGACATATTATTAAAGACGAATTCATACCAAAAAATCATACAAAGACAGAACTAGTCGCCGCGTAAATACAGTAATTGCCGCCAAACAGCTGTTTACACGAAATTGTTACGTACGTCAGCGCTATCACAATAGATTTGGCGACAATGTTATATTCACTTTCAATATAAATTAGCCTTTACATCAAACTACCACGATTGCGAAAGCTTTAGCAGAATCGCTTCAACACAAATTACCTCGTGGCGCAATGGAGCTCATAACGTGAAGATCATTGAAGCAACAGGTGCTGTAATAAGGCCGAGATAAAAAGAAGTATTAATGTGTAATTGAGCATCGTCTCGTTATGTTTTAGAGTTCTAAAAAAAAAACTATTACAAGGAACGAATCATACGCTTAATAAAATCTGAACCTTGATAAACAGCAGCAGCAGTATTCAGCTTTGTTTTCTTGTGGAACCATTTGTTTGACTAATTATTTCCTTGCATAAATGCACATTAGTGGGTCCAGTATCCAGCCAATGTGAATGCACAATGAATCTAAGCAAGCAAGCTACGACAATACACATAATTAATATCAGACTATACCACAGAGGCTATTTTCACGATTTTATTAATCATACATTCAGACGAATGTGGGTCAAAACTGTATGCAATATAAATCAGAAAACCCTGTTAAATCCGGTTTCGCGGATAGGTATATTCGATTTTAGATTGTAACACGATCTGCCTTATTGACTGTTAATAACATTGTTACCCATACCAACACCTAAAAAGACATGTATGTATGGTATGATAAAGAATTTGTTTCAAATCCTAGTTAATTTAATGCGTCACACGCACCAAGGTAATGATGCGGTTTGGATATCACGTTATGATCATATGTATATAAATCATTTCGAAAAGAACCTCAAAAATTTGTTGTAAACCTAGTAAATTGCCCTTAATTAACTACTAAATACTTAAGATAATCAGATTGTAATATGTCCTTACTAGATAAGCTGATAAAAGTCTAACAGGGAAATGGGAAGGAAACCATGTTTTACCTTGTAAAGGTCTACCTTGGAATAGGTATGTACAGACAGATACGCCTAATCTAAACAGTAAGTACTTAATAAATGTTCAGATGAACCATGAAAATACTGTATGGGAACAAATAAAACGCTAATGACCAACATAAACATGGACGATTACACACAAGAATTATCATACAAAACAAGTTAGGAAGTCAAAGAAAAATGTTGAAATTGGTAATGATGATGATGAATTGTTGGACGAAACATTATCTCACAGCCTTCATTAGATCGGCCACGTGTGACAAATGAGAGAATTGAGCAGCCAAATGAGGATTTTTTGGCCAGACAGAAATGTAGGTTTATCCGTCATCGCATCCGCATCTGAGATTATTTCTTAGTATTTTGAGTCACCGTCGATTCGAGTTCGAAGTTGTTAAAGAGTCGAGAGTACTCTCTTTCTTTTGGTATAACAACGTTGACGAGATAGAGAGAAGCGTTACCTGAGGGATGCATGTTTTCATGGCAAACGGGACAGTTGACCGGCACGCGCGCCTCGAAGATCTCTATGGCCAGGTACTGGCGCAGACAGGGCTCGCAACAGCGGTGCGAGCACCGCGCCAGCCGCTCCATCGCCGTCGCGGGGAATACGGACAAGCATAGCGGACACTCCAACGTATCTCCCTGCAACAACATGATACAATTTTGATCTTAACATCTGACCTTTTTATTCGACTATGCAAAGGCAGGGTTATGATTATAGCAGTGTATGTTTATCTGTTTCCTCCCATTTCCTGTATTATTTGTCATATTTTAATATGTCCTCATATATATACGTTTATCGACGCGTCTCAGCATTCATATCATAGCGTTAATGATGCATTGAAGTAAGGCAGATTTTATAATCTAACATTGCATATCAAACGAAGTTTTGAGCCAAGAATTTTTTGTCGTGTTGGTGTCATAAAAGGCTCATCAACGAAATAAGAAAACATTCGAAATAAGAAACATTTGCAATCAAAGCTGTGGTGTAGCTGTAGGATATTAGTCCTTCTCCTAGCCTATGCTCGTGCATACGAGAATAGGCTATCTCGTATGCACGAGCGATTTGACTTTGCATCAAATATTAACGCAAAGTCAAATCGCTTGTGCATAATAGCGTTGTAGCCCATAAACTGATTTAATTTGCTGAATATAGATCAGGGAATCCTAGCTGGACGCGCGACAATTCTTTTGAATGCAATAATGGCGTGGTATGCGTGTA
Source organism: Biston stratarius (assembly GCA_950106695.1). NCBI lineage: Eukaryota > Metazoa > Arthropoda > Insecta > Lepidoptera > Geometridae > Biston > Biston stratarius. Next base: position 12,823,512 of record OX467116.1, read on the forward strand.
ATATTACATAGCGGTCCAACCCTCGAGGAATTGGATCGAATCAATAGTCGCGCTTTTTCGTAATGTTAAGCAGCGAAATTAATTAATGCGTTTTTACGCAAGTTCCTTACCGGGTTAATCGATCAATGCACTTGGTTAGCTAGTGCATCGGACACGCTTCAAAACTTTTAAATTTTCAAAACATTACGAAATCGCGGAATATCTATATTTGAATAATCTTTTCTATATCATCTAAATATAGTCTTAAATATTTAACAACTGTAACTGTGAAAAGGTCTTACATATTTTTTCTTTTGGAATTGGGAGTACTTTGTTTTAAACTAAGCCATTGTCTTTCCCTATACCTAGAAATTACTTTCAACTTTGCAACTGAAACAGAAATTTATATCAAGAGAAACCTCACTATTCAGTAATGAACCATGCCCCAGAGAAAATATTGTCATTGATATCAAGTAATTGTCACTGGCTCAGCAATAGCTTTAGTCTACACAAATCTAAGTATAGTACCTTTAAGAAACAAAGCGGCAATTTCCTGGTAGAAGTAAATTGAGAATAATAGTGTCTCCATAAAGCTTAGCAAGCGTTCAGTTGCCCGCTTTTAAGAATCCCGGTCAAAGACATTTACAAAGGAGAAGTTTCGTGTCTAATTAGTTATTTACCGGGTGTTGATGTCTCTTTATTCTTAAAGGGAGTGAAAGGCAAATTATAGCGGAACAAGAAAGACGATGAAATGATGAAAAGGCAGCGAAATTGATGGAGAGATACAACACTAAGTCCAACTGAAAATGTAACAAACAGAATGTCAAAGAAAAGGATATTTTCCAAAGCAACTTTTATTGTGAAGTCTAAAGCAAGTTTGTAAGTTGTTGCGTTCTGAAAAAGCTCTTAAGCTTAATTACAGCGTTTGACAATTTGGCGCTACGTGGGAACCTTAAATTTGCAAAGGCTTTGCAAGTGGGAACCTTGTTTCGGAGTTCATAAGCACTTTCGTGACGAGGCGAGCATAACAAATGACTAACTAAAAATTCCAGCAGCTTGTGGTTTGGGATAAAGTTTCAAGAGGTGAATACGAAATTAATGTGTCAGACAGAAATAATAGAAGACTGTTTTGTAAATCTAGATGTTAGGTGAACCGCTAATTCTGTTCATTATATTGTGTAATTAAGTGTTGTCTTAGTTATTGTGTAATTAAGTGTTGAGTTCTGCTGTCTTTGTTTTTGGATCTGATGTTTTGAAATTGGATCAATAAATAATTTATTTCAAAACGAATGTTAATTACTCTGCCTTCATTCTACGTCTTCCTTGATGTAATTTCCTACCATCAGTGTATTTTAATCCCAACAGTATTAATTATTATTATGGTTCCACAGCCGAAATATGTCCAACGAGAACCTGCGGTGAGACATGGCAATGCTAAGAAAAGCAACTTAAAAGTTTTTGAGTACAGAAACAAAAATAGTTAAACACAATGTAAAAACGTGTTATTGAACCTGAAAGCTATATTAGAAGTTGTATGATTAGCATAAGGCAATAATAATTATATATTATTTGTTCCGACTATTATTTGGCGAGTTACAAAAACGCTTATTGTCTCAGTCACCATTGTTACTAAAGGAAAACATCTAATGCATGAATCGAACACATCTCAATTCACACATTGCACTGGGCAACTCAAACAATAGTGTCTAACCACTCTGTAACAATTAACAATCGTTAAGATGTAAAAAAAATACAGTGGATACAATTTTTGTAGTCGCTGAGAGAATTGGATTTTATGACGTCGATAAACAGACTATTCAAACACAAATGTCATAAACGACTGACTGAACTGGAAAAAGTCTATTGGACAAATTTTCCGAGGAATTATCTATGGTGTATTGTGTAAGTTAACTTTTGCATTTATAGATTACGATAAATGGAATCAGGTTTTACTGAACTTAAAAGCATAACACTGCACAACAGTCAGAACAATGATAAAGTCATAAATATGAAAATCAATTTCAGGAAATCTGTGCTCTAACTGGCTGGTCATGTTGAACGCTCTCGACTTTCATGGATTTTATCTAACGCTCTAACTATAAACAAATTATTTACTGAAGAATATTGAATACGACTATGAGAGCCAAATTGAAGCGTAGAGTAATAATTTATTGAGATTTGGATCCAATTTGAGCATATCCGAGTCAAGCCTGCGGATGAAATGCGAGGTTTTGATCCCGTTTTATTATTGAAGCAATGCTCGGGCGTATTCTGCGAAATAATGTTGGGCTACCCACACGATCCTATTACTTCAGGCTTTACAGTTAGCCAATTCAAATCGTGAGGTTTACAGTAATGGAACTTTGATAGGAAGGAAAAATCGTGTTTCCAGTATCTACACAGCAAGACATGCCTGTGATGCCAGTTCATAATGTTTCTATTTGTAAGTTTATTATAACATTTTTGTGGATATAGTAAAGAGTTTATATTTAGCATTTTATTACTCTAAAGATTTATACAATAAACTATAGCCGAATCATAATTTTATAATTTTGTAGCGATGATAGTGTAATGGTTAGCGCGGTCGGTTCACATGCCAATAGACGTGGGTTCAAACCCAACAATGAGCTTGTGCTGCCGGTGAAGGAAAACATCGTGAAGAAACCATAGCATGATGGTAGGGTACTTTCTAGTACTCGGCTGGCTAGCTATCACCCTTAAGTTAAAAATCTGTCGTTAAGCACCTAATAGTGTGTCCCGGCAGCCTCGTTGAGAGCCAGTTTCATTCTAGGTTAGGTATGTTTACCATCTTTGACCACATCGTCACTTAACATCAGGTGAGCTGTGGTCAAATACTTAGCCTGTCAACCATAAAAAACATATCATGCATAATAGATATCTTATAGGTATTGTCCGTGAGCTGGTATCAAACCTGGAAACAGAGCTCGAGAGACTATAACCTACAATTTTTTTATTTTTTTAATGCTGATAAGTCCGCGTTTGACCACCAACTCGCCTGATGACGCAAGTGACGGTGTGGCCGAAGATGGTAAACACACCTAGCCTAGAATGAAACTGGCTCTCTTGGTGTGGTAAATATTTTTTTAGCCTTTATATAGTTATGTTATATTTAGTTTTACTTTTTGTTACACATATTTAGTTTTCCGATTTCTATTCTGTTAACTTCAAGTTGCAATTATCGGAATCACATGATTAGTTACGCAATAAAACAATAGAATACAAGAGTCGATAACATCAAATCCAACACAGACAACAATCTATTAAGAGAAAGGTGGTTTTGTCTGCGTATTACGCCATGCGGCAAAGGTGAACCAGCTCTTATGATATACGAATATAAGTAGTCCAAATAAAAACATATCGAAAAATATATTTTCACAGTTATTTTATATTATGTAATGTTTGCTGCATCTCGATCTCGTCGATATATTACGAAAATATTTATTTGTTTATCATTATACATATTATAAAATAAAGTCGTCCGCCGTGTCTGTCCGTCTGTTCGCGATAAACTTTAAAACTACTGAACGGATTATCATGCGAGTATCACCAATAGATTAGTGATTCATGAGGAAGGTTTAGGTATAAAATTTATCAAGGTTTTATGGAAATTGGTTGAAATATAACCATAATTGTGTGAAATATAATGATTAAAATGTCGGAAAAATCATCGAAAACGCTGCCTAATCTCTTTGGGATAGATCAAAAGCTTCATGTAAACCCGTGCGCAGCCGGGGCGGGTCGCTAGTATGGTAATAAAATATTAAACGTGATTTATTTCACGTAAGTACAAACTTCTTAATTGTTTTCATTTGTCTTACTTCTGAAAATTACTTTGTATACTCGAATTTATGTAATACGAGATACAAGAACGTTGCCGACCTTTGAAGGAACACTTTATGATTTCTTGAGTTATTGGCAGTTATTTTGATACAATGATTTCATTGGTCTGAAACTAGGCATAGTTACAAAAGGTTATAAGACTGCTTCTTGCCAAATTTCATGATCCAAGGTCAACAAGAAGTACCCCATAGGATTTGATTCATTTTTGTTTTATTTATGCGGGATTACTCACGTTTAAGAGGAAAGCAGTCGGCTGAGACATTTGAAAATTAGGTATTTCACCAAGCTATTTCTGTCGCGCCGCACGCAGCACCCGCGTACATACTGAGCGAAAGGGACAACTGCACCTCGGGCTCATTAACCCGAAATAAAATAAGCAAAATCGAGGTTTCGTATTCCTCTGTTTCCTCCTCCAAATTTAGACCGATTTTAGTATTTCTTTTAACAAGTAAATAAGAAGAATGTTTTCTTTGCCTGTGCGTTTTATTTTTTAAGATTATGTTTACGAGAACGGGAATTTGGACGTTGAAACACAGCGTTGAATCTAGGTAAATTTTAAGATTTTTGAAGATTCCTAGCTCTTTAAAAAAAAACATATATCAAAAAATCAAAACAGAGAGGCATGAAACTAGCAAGTATCTACTTCCTATCTAAAAATTATTGCTCTAGTATTAAAATCCTGGAAGGAAAATGGGGAAAACGTTTGTATGAAGAAAATGACGACTTGTTTCTTCTTAATTTTATAGGAAAATCGGAATATAGATCATTTAATGTTTTTATTGATTCCTTTGCGTATGTCAAAATATGCGGCATAAACGGCTGTATCTTTTGATTGCGTTAACGTAGATGTTTGTTTTTTTCACAGCTTCAAGGGACTTGAGTATTTGATATTAATTTCAACTTGATACCTTTACGCGTTTCTGAGAAAAAGGGACCTGACAAACAAACAGACAGACGTACAACGAAGTGTTCTAATAGTGGTTCCTTTTTAACCGACTTCAAAAAGGAGGAGTTGCTCAATTTGATTGTTTTTTTTTTTCCTTTTTAGGTACAGATTTCTAGAAAATAATATCTATCTATCTATATCTTTAAACGAGCAATTCTTGTATTGAATCTCGGAAACGGCTCCAACGATTTTCATGAAATTTTGTATCCAGGGGGTTTCGGGGGCGAAAAATCGATCTAGCTAGGTTTCATTTTCAGAAAATGTCGTTTTATCCATGTTTTCAGCCGAGCAATGCTCGGTCAACCAGGTACTTACCTTTAAACGAGCAATTCTTGTATATGTACATATCTATATATTATAATCTGAATCTCGGAAACGGCGCCAACGATTTTCATGAAATTTAATATGCAGGAGGTTTCGGGGGCGATAAATCGATCTAGCTAGGTTTCATTTTTAGAAAACGTCGTTTTATCCGTGTTTTCAGCCGAGCAAAGCTCGGTCATCCAGGTACTATTATGAAGACGCGGTTTGGTTAGGTAGTATTTGTTTAGCAAAACGTATTTACGCATTTAACCGACGACGTAAAAAACACGCCCACATTAACTATAGGGAGCGCTATATAGCGACTCGTGAGAAAACCATAGCGAGGCGACAGGGTATTTTGTAGTACTCGGCTGGTTAGCTGCTTTGGTTTTGGGTAGGTTACAACTTGAGGGTTCAAGTTGAAATTCTGCCACAAAACACCTAACGATGTGTTCGTTGCCTCACTAGAGAGCTAGTCATGCTAACATGGCAAGTACATAGCTAGCTAAGATAGCTAGCCAGGTTAGGTGTGCTTTACTATCTTCGTACACACCATCACTTAACATCAGGTGAGCTGTGGTCAAACACCTAGCTTGTCAACTATTAAAAAAAGTTCTTATAAGTAGGTAAGATTAACACGTTTCTGAAGCAGAGGAATATTGGTCAACACAAGTAAAACGTGTCTTGTCTTTCCCTATTAGAACCCACGTCTTTATCGGCTTATTACTACATCTCTACAGTATACAACAAACTAGCTTGCTGCCGTCTTATATACGCACATTCTGAGCCGTATCCATTGAGCAATATTTGCTTTAGAACCAGATTTTTTAAGTTCCGTAATATGCTAAAGTATTTATTGTGGTTTGAACTGGTTTGTAGTGCAATCCTAGGACTTATGATCAAGTCCAACTTCAATTCAGTACCGATTGCTATGGATTAGTAGTGTACAAGCACCCCAAGCATCCGTGAGCTTTTCATCCTAAACGACATTGCTGCATTTTCTTAATTTTATTTTAAAAACGTAAAAGCAGAGGTTGTCGGCGTTCATTTGTAGCTTTATTTAATTGTCAATCAACTGCAAACTATTACCAATTTTTTTTTCTCACCGCAACATTGTTCAAACGTTACATTTTTATTTTGATCCTTAAACATTATAGAAAATCTTATCGGTATGTTAAATGTTCTATATTGACAACTATTCGGCTGATAACCAGGTCAAAGTACTTTTTGTTGAACCCAAGTTTATAAATTGAATTCTCATACAATATCAATATGGAAGTGTCTCGCCATATATTTAGATGTAACATACATAGGTATGTTATCTTCAGGCTTTAATAGAAGGGTCATAAACGTATCATCCAACATCGACCGTTGCTATGAAATTATTCATGCATTAATTAATGAAAACTATTGCGGCCCATATGTTGCCGCCTTAGGCAAATATATAAACCAATTCGTTATATTATTATTAACGAAAACTTTAAGCACTTTTAACATCTTTATCTTAAAAGATATAAAAGAAAAAAGGAAATCATGTTTTTATGGTACACAGAACTGGGCAATTTAAAACATTTAAACAAAAAACTAGGACTTACATTGATGCTCATTAGTTTGAGACATTCGATGGTGAGTCTCGTTACTATCGTAATTTAGCTACATCCAGTACTCTTCAAACCGAAAATAGTACACTATTTAGCGGTAGAATATCGTAAACTGTGGTAGTTTTTACCTCCTGCAAAGATCTATAAGTATGTGAATTCTTAAATTGAAACCAAAATAACCATACACAATAATTTTATGCCAATTTCTTGATCTGTGTGGTTTGTAAGCCCTATACACCTAAACAATTCAAAATCAGCATACAGATAGATTACATATGTAGATTACCCCAGCTCAATACCGACACACCCATATTTACAAGGTTTATCATTGCCACTAAGGGTGGCGCGAATATTTATCACCCTTGTTCCGTTCTGCAAACAAGGGCGTGAATCTGGCAATTTGCCGAACCATTTCGAACAAATTATTATATCTTTCTGCAGTAAATTTAATAATATCTACTTTGTATTTGGCTGGTGTGTTTTCTTTTAGCTTTAAAAAAAAAAGAAAAAGAAAACGCCTGTGAAATTAATACTCGAGATAAGAAAGCCTTTTCCTTTACCAAGACATAACAAAGGGAAAAGGACCATAGGGGATAGGATAGCGATGATAAGCTATAGTCAGTCGTGCGTCAGGAACGCGAGTGCTTAGGTAACATTAGTATCTGTTCGCGTAAGAATATCTGTGAGTGTATATCGACCGTAGCAATTAACATTGTCGGATCTACATTTTTGCTATTTTCATTTCATTGCATTAAAGGTCTTAGAATATGTCTAAAAATGCCCCCAAAATTATTAAATTCCTAAAATCAACCTAATGGTAAAACAATTAAGTCTTTTAATCGAATTTGATCATTTTCGGGGGCATTTTTAGACATATTCTAAGACCTTTAATGTAATGAAATGAAAAAAGCAAAAATGTAGATCCGACAATGTTAATTGCTACGGTCGATATCTATGATGGTGTTCCATTATACGTAAACTCGTAAAAGAGGAATGAATCGTTGTTTAAGGTATCTGCGTGCATTTTGATACTCGATATTGCGGTGCGGAACCGCTGTACATGACTCAGCTCAAAATCGTCTCACTAACGGGAAAATCTTACGAGTTTACAGCTTGTCTTACGCAATTTAGCTTGGCTCAAGTAAACGTCACTTTTCATGAAGTCGCCGGAACAATGTTTACACTCAGTTTATCTACGGTCGTCTAGGAAGTACCTACTAAAACGAACCAACGTGCTTTGTTTAATTCCGTACAAAGTCTGACGAGTGAACCTTAAAAGGTCTTTAGAGATCGAAGACGAGCGGAATATATCAAATGCCGAGCAAAAAGGTCAACATGACTTGAATTACTCGAACGCATTTTCAGTCTTGTTGCATCCAATATCGATCCTGTATTCAATCCAACGACATCAAATTCTTTGTTCTTTTTTAGATGAGTGTCAAAAACCACAACAAAAGCGTTTAATATGTATGCAAAGTAGTATTATAATTTAGTGTAGTAAGTTTCGCAATGGAAACGACAGGACGTGTTCGCCGACTGGTTACACGGTAGAAAGTGTTATTCTTGTTGTCTGCATACGAGGCGTGGATTACAGCCATCGGACGTGACCCGCCACTGCGCGGCCTCGCCACGAGGTTCTTGCACAATTTCGTTTAGTCGGTACGGTAACAAGCATCCGATCCATCCGTCCAAGGTCAACTAAAGCGTGACGGATAACCGTAACATGTTTTTGCTGAGGAGCCAATTTTCAGCAGGTTGTTGGAAACTTTGTTACAGAATCTCAGCGACTAGACGTGATCGCCGATCTAGCGTGGATGCAATAAAACTGATGGAGCCCCGGCTAGACGTATCGATTCACCCATGACTCGGCATGGCGCTACACTATGAGTCACTATCCGAGCTAGTGCACTATTATCAAATATGTAATGATAACGCAGGAAAACAAACGTGGAGGCGTGTTCTTAAAAATTTTTTTTTTATAGTTGACAGGCTTGGTGTTTGACCACAACTCACCTGACGTTAAGTGACGGTGTGGTCGAAGATGGTAAAGCACACCTAGCCTGAAATGGAACTGGCTCTCAAGTGAGGCTGCCGGAACACACTGTTAGATGCTAAGCGGCAGATTTTCAACTTGAGGGTGGTAGCTAGCCAGCCGAGTACTAGAAAGTACTCTACCACCACGCTATGGTTTCCTCACGATGTTTTCCTTCACCGACAGCTCAAGCTCATTGTTGGGGTTTGAACCCACGCCCTTCGGCATGCGAACCGACCGCGCTAACCACTGAGCTATCATCGCTAAAACAACAAACAATGAACACATGATTACAATTCTGTTCTGATTGACTAATTCAGTGTTATTGTTACGCAAAGATAGAATGATGAGAATAATAAAACACTCGGTAATTAAGACGCGACGAAATTTCTTAGTATTTAATGATAACGTGGCTGGTCCATCACGTTGTAGGGAACTTGCAATCCAGGCGTAGGTTTAGGAGCCTTTTTATATGTGCCCGTGTCCCCATTCATTCCCAATCAAATTTGATATTATCCTACAATCGCTGCTTTTGATACTCTTTCTAGCAATTAATTTACATCACCCGCGGCAAGTACGTTTGAAATTTATAATCATGTCAAAGCGTTAGTATTCTATATTTGATAATTTAGAATTTTCCAACGGTTACCTCTTCATCTTCAGCGATAAACTCCACAGTCGTTTGATGTTTCTGCGCTTGCTCAGCATTATTCAACCTGACAGGCCGGCCGTCCGCTTGGTCCAATACTGGAACAATCGTCATGACAAAATTTAAGTAAACTTCAGTATACGTATTGCAATATAATTATAGCCTAGATAATACAAAACTATGTCAAAGACACGTCTACACATGAAGGTTTCTTTTAAGGAAGTGATCGCAAATAAAATAATCGAATACAATAAAATTTCGAAAAAAATAATGATAGGAATAATACAATAGAAAAAAAATTACTATTGTTAGGAATTTATTTTGATTGCTATGTTTGTTAACAGGCTAACACTGTAATACCGGCTTGGAATTTACGTTAAAAATTATGAATTCGACACAATGCTATTTTACCTTATCGCCTTTACTTGGAATTTTAAGTACTTACTACAAGAACTTTTGTCTTATTTTTGTTTAATTTATTACTGTTGAAAACATATTTCATTATCACTAAATATTATAAAGCAGTCAACCGCCGCGTCTGTCTGTCTGTCTGTCTCTTCGCGATAAACTTAAAAACTACTGAACGGATTATCATACGAGTACATCAACAATAGAAAGAGTGATTCACGAGGAAGGTTTAGGAATATAAATTGTCAAGGTTTTGTGTAAATTGGTTGAAATATGATAATAACCGTTGGAAGTGTCGGAAAAAGTCAAGCCACCTGGGAGCTTTCATTGAAAACGCTGCCTAATCCCTTTGAGATATAACAAAACAATGCATGGTAGTATATTCCTCTTTTAAAAGTAGTCTTCTCTTGTAAAAAAGTCCGCGGTGGAATATATCTACCTTTTAAGGATAGCTAACTATACCCATTCTTACTATCCGTGCAAAGCCGGGGCGGATCGCTAGTTGTAAATCATATTGTCTTATAAGGGAAGTAAAGAGTCTTGGTACACGTCTAAATCCGTTCAGAAGTTTTTAGATAGATAAAAACTTTTTTTGTGCACGCCACAAATAGAAAAAAGGAGTGCCGCAAGTTGCGGCCTTATCGCTAAAAGCGATCTCTTCCAAGCAACCAAGAATGGGAAAACCCGTTACTGAACAAACGGGAGATGTAACACTATTGTAACCCTAACAATGACCTTGTGCTACCGGTGAAGGAAAATATCGTGAGGAAACCTTAGCGTGGCGGTAGGGTACTTTCTAGTAGGTACTCGACTGGTCTTGTTCTTGCTGGCCTCAAGTTGAAAATCTGCTGCCAAGCATCTAACAGTGTTCCGGCAGCCTCAATTGAGAGCCAATTCCATTCCAGGCTACGTGTGTTTACCATCTTCGACCACACCGTCACTTAACATCAAGTGAGCTGTCGTCAAACACCAGGCCTAGCCATAAAAAAAAACAGTTCTAAAAATACACATAGTATGTTTGTGAAATATTTATATATTTGATGTTATTATTCATCATCATCAGCCATAGGACGTCCACTGCAGGACATAGGCCTCCTCCTGGGTTTTGCTAATACTCGCCACGCTTGGCAGGCGGGTTGGCGACCGCAGTTAAGTGTGATTGCTCAAGAAAGACGCCGCCGACCATCTTCCGGATTACATCCCTTAGCCGACTCTTACGGCAACCACGGGTAGAGAGGGTGGGGTACAATTCTTACGCCGGCACCACCACGGCGATGTTATTATTGTGTGGAATCAATAGATAAAAGTTTGCGCGATGCAGACACAATGACTAAAAGCTTAAACCGGTTCGGTATAAATAGTAACGCAAGAATTTTATTAATAACTGATGACGTAGACTTACATCCTTTTCCCTATTTACTTAGATATTAACGCTTATGAGATCACTTTACAAATGTAATACTTAAATAAGAATAAATATCGTAGGATACACACAGCGTCATCTAACCCCAAACTAAGCATAGCTTGTACTATTGAAGTCAGATAGCTAAAAGAATACTTTTTTTTTTGTAAAAACTTATTTATAATATATACAGAACACCCTGACACAGAAGAAACATTTTTGATTATACCACAAAATGCTTGACCTGAGTGGGAATCGAACCCATATGAACCCTTATGTGTTTACATGGAAAAAATAATTATGTCAGATCTTGACAACATTTGGCAAGGTAGGTGTGTACATAATATCTAACGAAGACGAACATAGGATATGTTTTTCTTTTGAAAAATGCTAAATCCTCAGCTCAGCGGTTTTACCCGCGTGGTGATGGATGATGATGATGATGAAACGTATCCTATGTTTTATTCCATGGCCTAAAGTACCTACATACAAAATATCACCCAGATCCGTTGAGTAGTTTGCGCGTGAAGCCGTAACAAACAAACAAAATAACATTCGCATTTATAATATTAAGTTAGGATTAAATACTTTTTGGTAAATGTTGTTGTTGTATTGTTGACGTAGTTCGTGATTTCACCACAAAAATGTCAAAGTATGTTAACGTGCGCAAAAGCAAAAATAGCATAACGTTTTGCGCTAGAACATTGAGGATGAAGAATCGATTGAAAACTCGTTACAAAACATGCATTACTCATCACAACTGCGTGCTTTTTGGTGGCAAACAAACGTAAATATAAATACAAAACCAGATTGGCAAGAAGAGGAAAACACGTGTCATGCATGCAAAAGTATACACGCTGTTATTTAGTTAGGTATGATATAATCATATTGAATATACTGACATAATATGGTACAAGACAAAACTGAAATACCCACGCATAACAGGGGCAGGCTACGGTCAGACATTTTGATGTAACTAGCTGCGTCCCGCGGTGATACTTGCTACATTTTTTCGGAATAAAAAGTAGCTAATCACCTAGCGGTATGAAATATACTTAATGACCTTCTTTCATACCTACCTCATACATAAAAAAATCATAAGAATCGGTCTAGCCGTTTCGGAGGAGTGCGACTACAAACACCGTTTATATACAGTACCTGGATGAACGAGCTTTGATCGGTTTTTCATTGCCTGAAAACGCGGATAAAACGACGTTTTCTAAAAATGAAACCTAACTAGATCGATTTATCGCCCCCGAAACCCCCTGCATACTAAATTTCATGAAAGTCGTTGGAGCAGTTTCCGAGATTCAAATTATATCTATATCTTTAAACGAGCAATTCTTGTATATATATATATATATATATATATATATATATATATATATATTTATAACTCTGAATCTCGGAAACGGCTCCAACGATTTTCATGAAGTTTAGTATGCAGGGGGTTTCGAGGGAGATAAATCGATCTAGCTAGGTTTCATTTTTAGAAAACGTCGATTTATCTGTGTTTTCAGCCGAGCAAAGCTCGGTCATCCAGGTACTATATATATATATACAAGAATTGCTCGTTTAAAGGTATTATTATGTATATTAGATAGATAGATAATAATGACTCGAACGAAATGCACCCCTGATGGAAAGCGATAACGTCTGTTCATGACTATTGCACCTAGAAAATAGACATATACAAGAAAGTCCAAGTCAATGCTGCTTTAGCGCAAATTACTTTTAGACATTGTTCGATCATATCATAACATCAGCCCTTTGCTGTCCAGAGCTAAACGTAGGACTCTCCTAATGCACACTACTGTGCTCGGTCGACAGCTTTCTGTATCCAGTTTTTGCCCAGGTCGTCACACCACCTGGCTGCAGGGTGTCCTACACTACGCTTGCTTGCACGTGGTCTCCACTCTAGAACTCGTCTATTGTTACTATCGATAGTCCCGTAATTTCGCTAACTGCAGTATCTTTCAAACCGATATACTGTACACACTACTACTTAACGGTAGGATATTTGATAATGCGGTGATACCCACCTAGACGACCTCTTACGAAGATCTACCACAACTGAGGTATTATCTTATTTGAAAGGAATAGATAATTAAAATAGAATAATCCAAAGCTTCATACTAAGCGATTCGAAATGTATAATTGTAAAAATGAGGAGTAGATTTAAAAACTATGATTAACCTTAAATCCTTAGTAAACATATCGCTAAGTCATCTATCAACTTCTTGCTGACAACGCGACACGAATGAGAGGCGCACTATTACACTATACTACCGTCTAAGGGTAGTTAAATTATGATGACGCAATCTTCTGTATTAATAACACTAAATATTATCAAAACAAATTTAATAGATATGCATATACTCGGTAATAAATCGAATCGTAATACAATAGGTAAGTATAATAACTTAAGAACAATGGACACAGTGCCAGGGCACAGAAAAACAATTAAGTCTTGACTGGGCGCGTGGGGGAAATCCAGGTGACTGGCCTGAAACTGAAACTACGGGTTTCCCAAAGGTCTCTATTTAATTGAAGTACAAAACAGAGCTCCTTTAAAGGTTTTTTTCTAATTATAATGTTGTTTTGCATATTCTCAATGCATTTTAGGTTCCTAGGTGATCGGGAAGTATCTTAAAAATCACTGCAAAAAAATGTCTGTTTTTGGTGTCGTTTTTCATTGTTACACATTTTTCATTCCAGCCCATCAGCCCGCAAACAAATCAGAACGAAAAATGTGATAAAACTCATTTCCAAAAATATAAGAAAACAAAGTCTATCACATCAAGCCAAGTATTATCCATGGAACTAAAAATAGGCAATCCAGATTCCATATAAATGAAATAGCTTACGTGCTGTATTACGCAAGTGCAATGTGTGTCGTAAATACATATATTACTTGCTGAAATGGCATTCCTTTTACCCCTTTCTATTTGAAAAGCTGTCGTTCGCGGAACACTAGAAACTTCGCAATCATTAATAGCAGCATTAAAAGCAATAACCGTATTGTTGACATTGGTACTATCCAATCGATCACTTGTCATACATTAATAAGGCATCATTGAATCGAATCGTCTCCAGGCACTTGAAACCAATTGACTTTTTTTTTTATTTGCTATATTTACATTCGCTCTAGTAAAGCTGCCATGCTAAAGTGGGACTGGGCTGGACACGTCTGCCGAATGCCAGCCGAGTTTTGGGCGAAAACCATCACCGACTGGGTCCCGGAGGTTAAACGGCCACCAGGCCGGCCTGGAAGACGGTGGAGAGATGAGCTTGATGCTCATAATAAGGATTGGACCTTAATAGCACCAAAGAAACAGGCATGGAATGAAGGAAGAGAGGCCCAGCAGTGGGACAAAACAGGTTGAATAATAATAATAATATTTACATTCGCGAACGGCGTTTTTAGTTATTGTTGGAGAATATTTGTTCAAGTTCCACTCTAGAAAAAGACCTCTCTTTAAAGTTACATTAATATTTTTAATGTTGGTGTGTTGCAATATTAGTCATTATAAAATAAATAAATAGAATATTGGAGGGCATTACACACAGTGCCATCTGACCCCAAAATAAGCAAAGCTTGTACGATGGAAGTCAGATAAGCCCCAACAATGAGCTTGAGCTGCCGGTGAAGGCAAACATCGTAAGGAAATGCATAGCATGGTGATAAGAGTATTTTTCAGTACTCGGCTGGCTAGCTACCTTCCCTCAAGTTGAAAATGTGCCCTAACGGTGTTCCGGCAGCCTCACTTGAGAGCCATCTCCATTCTGCGTGCTTTACCATTTTCGGTCACACCGTCGCTTAACATCAGATGAGCTGAGATAGAAACACGTAGCTTGTCAAAACATTAAAAAAATTACGTGTCATATCAAACAATGAGTCACGTAGTTACAAGGGTCTGAGATCTTATGTCTGTGTCTAGTGAAGCATTACAGGCGGCAACGAACTCAATCTCGGCATTCTCGATTAGTTACCTCGGCCATTAACTCAATAATACTATGACATCATTATACTCGTACTGGACTAGTCCCATCTAGACATAGACTGAACATATAACATATTCGTACCATATTTGTAGATGCTAATGAAGACAAGATGTGGCATATAGCTTACTAGCGACCCGCCCCGGCTGCGCACGGCTTTACACGGGACTTTTGATCTATCTCAAAGGGATTCCGATGAAGGTTCCCAGGTGGCTTGACTTTTTCCGACACTTCCAATAATTACCATTATATTTCAACTAATTTACATAAAACATTGATAAATTATATACCTAAACCTTCCTCATGAATCACTGTTTGTCGCAAGATAATCCGTTCGGTAGTTTTAAAGTGTATCGCGAACAGACAGACAGACAGACAGACAGACGCGGCGGACGACTTTGTTTTATAATATGTGAGATTTGCCGTGGTGGTGCCGGCGTAAGAATTGTACCCCACCCTCTCTGCCCGTGGTTGCCGTAAGAGTCGGCTATGGAATGTCATCCGGAAGACGGGCAGCAGCGTCTTCCTTCAACAATCACACAACTGCGCTCGCCAACCCGCCCGCCAAGCGTGGCGAGTATTGGCAAAACCACCCCCAGGAGGAGGCCTATGTCCAGTAGTGGACGTCCTATGGCTGATGATGTATGCGAGATAAAAAGCGACACCAAAAAAAAAACAATGAAGTGACATCAAATTTTCATGGTCGATGTTCCAAAAACTCGATCAAAACGATTTCATTCCACGTTCATTGTGCGGACCGCTAGACAGTGGAACGCGCTGCCTGAGTGGGTGTTCTCCGATGGATATAATCTGGGTGTCTTCAAGTCGAGAGTAAATCGGTATCTTTTAGGCAAGCGTGCTCCATCTTACATCGCATCATCACTTAACATCAGGTGTGATGACGGTCAATCGCAAGCCTATTCATTATAAAAAATAAAAAAATACATAATTTCCGTGTTAATATTTTATACCTACTTAGTTCGCAAAGTCTTTGGTATTACGCTTTAAGATTATTTAATTTTTAAATAGCATTACGTATTATTCTTAAGACTACCAAAGGTCGTATGGTCAATGCTACAATTCTTTGTATTTATGGTTAAATTGACGTACAATTTACCATTCTCGACTCTTGTTAATGTCAAAGCCATGCAATTTAAACAGCACGTGACGTCATCACACACTTACTATTGACATTTAACAGCTCAAGGATGTGAACAATCTGATCAATAAAGATACATTTTAGATTGTTCCGACATTGTACTAATTATTTATTATCGAGGAATTATACCTTCCGTTACAGTCGTATTATTGTATACTTTTTCATTAAGGGTTTCTTGGAGTTGAGGGCAAACCTCAAAGGTGTTCTTTGTCTTTTTTTTATGTTTGACTAGCTAGGTGTTTGACTAAAGCTCACTTGATGTTAAGTGACGGTGTGGTTGAAGATGGTAAAGCACACCTAGCCTAGAATGGAACTGGATGTAGTAAGGCTGCCGGAACACACCGCTAGGTGCTTGAAGATTTTGAACTCGAGTGTGGTAGCTAGCCAGCCGAGTACTATAGAGTACCCTATCAGCATGCTATGGTTTTCTTCACCGGCAGATCAAGCTCATTGATGGGGTTTAAGCCCACGCCCTTCGGCGTGTGAACCGACCGCGCTAACCACTGAGCTACCATCGCTACAAACAACAAAGCAGTCATCGGCAGTTTTGAGTGAGATCAGTATAAGTAAAATTTATGCATTGGTAATTATGTCAGTGAAGCTAAGGTTTACTTTAAGTCGAATGAGTAGATAATGTAAGACGTCCTTGGTCAGGAATAGACGGTTGGATCGGGTTGGAAAAGTTGGAATAGAAACCGGTTCCGAGCCAGACACGCCAACGAGCTCGACTCGAGAAACCATAAACAACTAAACGTGCTAAAGTGCAACGAAATTCCTACATATTACACTCGTCCTAACTTCTCAACTTCTATACATGTATCGACTTGCCTTCTCAACGGTCACAAGTCTATAATAATAAATATCGTAGGACATTTCACACAGCGCCATCTAGCCACAAAATAAGCGCTATGGGAACCAGATAACTGATAGAATACTTATATACTATAATGCATACAGAGCACCCACAAATAAAAGAAACATTTATCATCACATAAATGTTTGTCCTGGTGGGAATCAAACCCACGGCCTACAGCTCTTGAAGCAGATATTCTACTAAATGAGCTAACAGTGCAAACATAAAGTATAAATAGATAAAAAAAGACTTTATTGTGCTCACCAGAAGAAAAACAAAGTATATACAGAAAACAAAATAATCTTATGAGCTAGTATGTATAATGTCAAGATGAAGACTCATTAATGTTAATGACTTATGCATAACTTTTTTGTTAAGTGAAGGCTAAGAAGAATCTAAGGCTAATCGACATTAATTTAGCAATGTATGTCTTACTTGTAGTCTTTTGCAGAATAAATAAGCATTAAATTATATTTCTTAAATAACTCTCAGACATTTACACAAATCATAAGTAGGTAAATGGTAAATCATCTATAGATAAAGACATTTAAAACATATTCACGTTAAGTAATTATGAAACGTATTGTTTTAATTCAAACTGAAGTATACATACTCCTTCACACAATAATTTATATATTATTAATGACCCGCCCCTGCTTCGCACGTGTGGATCTTCATTTTAGCGATCTGAAACTAAACAAATATCCGCCATTTTCTAAAAAAAATCTTACATACAAATCAGCCGTTATCGAGTGGTGTTCTGTCATACATATGGCAATTGATTTTTAATTTATATATACATGGAAAATAAATAAATATTGTAGGACATTACACACAGCGCCATCTGACCTTAAACTAAGCAAAACTTCTGCTACGGAAGGCAGAAATACTTTTTTTTTTTAATACATACTTACAGAATAATACATACAGAACACCCAGACACAGAACAAACATTTGTTTATGCCACAAAAACTTTGTCCTGGGTGGGAATCGAACCCACGCCCTGCAGCTTTTAAAACAGATATACTACCAATGAGCCTGCTATTTACAAAGGTTCAGTCTTAAAGCATTACCAATTTTTCTTTTCCAAAAAACAATTACGAGTAATAAAAATATGTTTGAATCAAGAAAACAGACATATTTTTTTAAATTACTTATAGACATATAAATGTAATAAATAATTTTTAGAGGATTAATTCATGTTTGTAATTCATTGCTGCTACAGCTGCGCTTCTTCATTGAGGCCCGGATTAGGTGCCGAATAGTTATGTGTAATAACTATTAATATGCCTAGACTTTCAATGTAATAGATGCGATGTGATTAGATATATTTATTATTACTTTAAATTCTGCATAAAAAATGGTATATTTCCATCAGTATAGTACATTTTCAACAAACAATATCAGCACATTAAATTAAAATCCATAAAACTATTATTATTATTATTAATCTTTTGAACTGTTCAAAACGGAGCAACAAACGCAAATCACTCAGTTTGCAGCCCTCAACGAAGTCTGCTAAGGAATACTGTGAAATATATTAGATCCCCAAATTTGCCGCCCGTAAAATCTGCCAACCTGGACTCAACTCTACTCGGCCTACTGGTAAATCCGCCACTACTATATGTTAGATAAATGTGTTAAAAAGCAAAAACTTAACCCAAACTTCGACAAAAATAAGATTTCTTTATTCCGACCTAAAAACTATTATAAAGGTCAGCAGACCCTGAATTCCGACATCCAAATTCCTACTGTCGTGTAATACAGGGATCCTCAAAGGCTCAGGTCCTTCAACTTAAAGGAACGAAGGTCTATGTTTAACGTTACTCAGTTTTAATGAGTAGGCGAGATGCGTAGGAAGGGCATTTGTCTAAGGCACAATTTAATAAAGAGACACCCACGCGACGACAAAAACGCTCGCGTCTTCAGTATTCTGTTACGTGATACCAAGATTCTGACTTATTTGGTCCTCTGCTTAGAATCTTACTACAAGTTCAGATTTGGTGGTAGATTTTCTTAGCAAGAGGTCGTCTAGGTAGGTACCACCGCAGTACCAGATATTCTGCCGCCAAGCAGTGTATAAACTGTGTTCCGGTTTGAAGGGTACCGCAGCTAGCGAATTTATTGAGCTGTTGAGACTTAACCAACGAAAGTCTCAAAGTAATGGACGCCAAAGCAACGATGCCCCGGACTTTGTTTTGTCACTCAAAGTCCTGTGTATTGCTGCAATGGTCATGGACATGCGTTATCTCTTACCATCTGAAGAAAGTATAGTTCGTCTTATTAAAAAAAAAAAAAGATTTATCGAGGTACGTTTGCCTACTGCTCAAACTCTTATGAACTGCCAGGACTAAACAATAGAGAATATTTTACAGACATTAGCTCTATGTTAGGCGAATAAATAAGTAATGAGTGCCAAAGCATCGATGCCCTGTCCCTGTAGCTTCTCATTGCAATATCTGTTCGGCGCTCACGAAAAAGCTATGCGATTGCGAAGATTATCGCGTAGGCATACGATATATGGTCGCGTAGCTATTTCCTGAGTTCCTATGAAGAACCGCAATAAGTAGTACAGAGTACGGGAGCTGGACTTTGCTTTGCTACGCATAGTTCTGCGTGTCATGCGTAATGACTTACCATTAGGAGATTTCTCGTTCGTCTCATTACCTTTACATAAAAAAAAACATCTTCATCTTTGAAATAAAAAGATTACTTTAGTAACTTTAATATCGATTTCATTCCGTCAAAATATGTATATCAGACTAGTAGCTTTTGTACAAGTTCAATTACTTTGATTGTTCAAATGTAACCAAAAAGACAGTAGTATTGTTTATGCTGTAATACTTACTGGAAGAACTTCCAATAGGACGCGGACTAGGGTTAAACTTTTAATTTGCTTAATCATTATAATCTGGGTAAGTCGACGAACCTCTGTACCAGTCACGAAGGGCAGACGTCATCTAATCCTTTGATAAATTAACTACTACGCTGAGAATAAATTAAGTACAACAAAGGCTAGTTTATACGGTTTTGTTATTTTAATGTAACCAGGTAGTGGAATTTGCATGGCACGGCTCCGCAAGGTCCGTGTCGCGGTGTGCCTTAGCCTTGTAGCCGATTGATTAAAGGTACTTTATATAAATAACATTAAAATTCTGTTTGCATGGCTCATAATATTCCAGTAGAGAAAAAAAGATCTTTAGAATCAACACCATGAGAACATACTCAAATTGAATACATTATTTATTGATATCGTTTGTCTGGGTTCTCCAAAGTTTGTGTACAGAATGCAAACAAGCTAAACGCCTTAGCTATAGCATGAATTTGTTAGGTATGTGACTTAGCTTCTACATCACTCTCTGGGAATTCCCAAACGTTTAAGCGTGTTCATAGGAATGAAAACGTTACTTCATAAAGTCATAGGTCTCGTTGGCTTATCTTTAATACTTTAATCATTGTTATAATATACTAGTTTCGTATTTGGAACGACTTCCACGAATGAAAAGAAATAAAGCAAGAAAAATCCTTATTTGTTTACAAGAAAAATTTTGTGTAGACAAAAACCAACATATGTATAATGACAAGCATTTACGCTGCGACCTCGGAGCGTCTCTTCGCCTCCAAACTAAGCAGACTGCTCCTGTTACGGGGACGAAGTGCTATACCATTAGGAAAAACTGTGCCACGGGAACACAGGTTACACTATTCTAGTTACAACTAATCATATTCTAGTGATCTGAAAAACTTATTTCATTTACCTACACATGACGGTGTCTGGGAGGTCTAATGAACTGAACTGAGACATCAGTTTATCTTTTTTTAAATGTGGACTGAGCAGACTATATAAATAAATACAAAACAAATTTTATTTACAGAAGCAAAAACAAAGGCACACTACTCAGTTGGAATTGGAAAAAGTATCATTTTACGCGACTATTAAATGTTCCTTTCTTTAGTTACTTTGTACAGCCCTTTAATTTCGCTAGCTGCAGTACACTTCAAACCCGAGCACATATAGACAGACACTTTACTGCTTAGTGAGAGAATATCTGCCGTCAAGAGGCAAAATACTGCAATAGTACTTACCTAGACGTCCGTCTGCTAAGGAGATCTAGTTAGAGAGTAGTCACACTTGAACTGTTAAAAACATTAAACCGAGTGGAAAAGTCAACGAAACTAAATGTTATACATAATACAGAAACTGTTCATTTAATGTTGGAACACATTCTGCATAAAAATTACAATTGGAAATATGACATTTATGAAGTTAAACATCAACAGGTCATGGAATATTTGTGAAATGCGTCCATTAGCATATGAAATGAATAATAACATCTTGTAGCTTGATTAATTCGTTTACTTAATTGGAATTGTATAATTGTATATTGTATAATTAAACAGACAAAAATAGTTAAAATTAATAATATTTTATTTAAAAAAGAATTTATAGTACCTACTAACTTTCCAAAATTTTACGAATGTGTTTCAAAAGTTGTGACTTTTTTAATTATTCCGGAATCCTTGCAACCTCAATTCCCTTTTAGGCTATTTTCTTAAATTCAGAATATGTATGAGATAATAAATTAATAAAGAAAAGTATAAGTCTAAATTAAAATACATTTAACCTTCATTCGTAAATTTTGTCTGACATCCTCTGAAATATGAAAATAGTAAAGCCTCCATAATGAGAATGGTCGCCATTTATTTCGTTCGTCACCGTTTTGGTTGCGATCCAAATGCTCTTTACAAATTTACCTACCTAGTTTGAAAAGGCTGAAATTTGTCTTTCTTATATTCGACAATCGTATTTAGTAGACAATTTTAGCAAAATGTCCAGTTCAGTAGGTATTGTCGAAATATTTAGTCATCCGTGCTAACATGGTCGTCTGACGACGCCGACGTTTTGCTTCTCCGGTAGCTCAAAGCTCATTGTTTGTATATGAACTTCACACTCTGCCGGTTGGAGTTGTTAAAACGCTCACTCCTTTCATTCTTCAGTTCATCCAGTTTTAATAAATAATAGATATTATAACAATTTCGGAGGAGACTAAACTTATTTTAAAAAGTTACTATCTTTTTCATTGTAGTTTATCTGACAAGGAATTAAAATTGGGCTTAATTCTTACTGTAAACAGATAATATATAGGTGCTACAGATCCGAAGAATTACAACTAATAGAAATTCAATTTGCTTGACTAAAATAGTCCGCTATTCGAGCACGAGTTAAATAATAACGTGAAACTTTCGACGAGAACAGTGTAATACCTGCACGAAATTGAAAAAATAACACATCTACTGGTTTACGCGATGCGGTGTCATTGTAACCACATTTACTACGGGACTAACACTAAAATTCCGGAAAAATAAATCTGTTAGGTTTAAGGGTCGATTAAAAAAAAAAGTTGTTTGAAACAAATGAATCATCAATCCCTTTTGAGATTTCCGTTTAGTAGAACCGTTCCGTGTTACCCTTAATAATATTCTTACAATTTAAATAAAAATAAATAAATATTGTAGGACACATTACACACAGAGCCATCTGACTCCAAACTAAGCAGAGCTTGTGTGATGGAAGTCAGATAACTGATAGAATATATAAATACTTTTTGTACTTATAATACATACAGAACACCCAGACACAGAACAAACATTTGTTTATACCAAACAAACATTTGTCCTTGGCGGGAATCGAACCCGCGCCCTACAGCTCAGGCAGACATACTCCCAATAAGCCAACAGGGCTGTTTATCTTCGTTAGAGTAAGAATGAGCCAACGTAACATAAACCTACACGAGTTGTATCAAATTAGTTGTTAAAACCAGTATGTAAACATTTCGGTGTGCAAAGTTACAAGAGACGACTGCCAAAAACGAAACGAGCGACCCACTTCAGAATATATATGTCTGCACAAGACAAGAAAGCTTCAGATACTTCCACGTAATACCACTTAATCAGTCGGAAGTCCGGGAAATTCAAAGAGGAGCAAAGTTTAAAGGGTTCTCATCCGAGTATCGCAAACTTTAGCACAATTGAAACTTTCTACAAAGACGTCCCAGATCGTTTGAACTGGCTGCCTTGATTAAACTTAACTTAGAGAATTAAGTCTCGAGTTTCAATACGTCAAATTGCGCATAAGTGTATTGAGGTTACCCAGTTTGGAGCGACGAAACATCATTCAGAATGGTTCGCTTCACTTTCACCAGTCAGCATCTCACGGAGGCCGGGGCACCGAGAGCATGGCATAAGTAATCTCGATGGTAACAGGCGGACGTTAGCGCGACGGATACGCTTATGCAAGTTCTCGTCTAGAAAACTAAGCGAATAGACAAAAACAGATGTCTTTGAACATCATACAAAAATCTGTATGTACTAATGTAGTGCTTATACATGTATTATACATATAAACCTTCCTCTTGAATCACTCTGTCTATTGATGGAAATCGCATTAAAATCTGTTGCGTAGTTTTGTTAATACACATATTATTTTCTTTTTCTTTTTCACTTTTTTATATCATATTCGATTTGATTGACATTTTTTTAAATATTCTAATTTCTTTAAAATAAATGTAATCAATCATCACTTCTTAGTGTAATTAAGTACTTATTGTTAGTAGTGATAGTTTCTTTTGCATGAAGAAAGGTCAAATATGGAGGTCTTTAATGTAGCCTTTCCATCTATAACTGTATTCCATATTTATGCAATAAATGAATTAAAAAATATTATTTAGTTCTTGAGTGACGCTGCGATGAAAGTGAATACAGCGAGCAATCTATCTATCGAGATCATGCCGACCATTTTTACAATCTTCTATGAGTAACACAATACGTATAAAATAGTTAAAGAAAAGACAATTTCTAAACGACGAGTATTGGGAGGTCAAGAAGTGACCTCATGACACCGCTGGGAAAGCTACATAATGTCCCCACTTACACAATAGCTTGTGACTTGTCAGATGGGTGATGGTATGGCACATGAATGCATTTACCAAGCGACTCACGGTACATCTTATAACCTAATAAAACATCAACAAAAGATTATTATGATAAGTGAATAGCAGATGATAAAATAACATTCATTTGCAGAACAATCCCGGCAGAGATTGGATCTGAAATTTCAATTATTGCGGTGGGTATACTGTAGATGGGCCGACCCGATAGCGATACGAGAAAGGCATGTCATTTCCACTCGGGGTACGAAACGGGACAGCCCGTTTGGCGAACATTTGGGGCGCAAATTATGTCTTCAAATAGTACTGTTCAACGACTTCTCACAAAATGTCAGGCTGGGAACTGAGGTCGTTGGTACTCGTGAATGCTATTTAAAACTTCCACATATGTTCGTCCAGTTTTATAGTTCCTGGCAATTTAAAACCAAGTATAGTATTCCTTCACTTCCCGCTTTGTCTCGCTGTTTTTCTGCAATAAACTCAGCGTTCAAATAATAACAACTTCTGGAAGAATACCTTGTAAAAATTTATACCAGCCGTACAAGACCGATGTCAGTGCAGTTTCTGCAACTGTTAACCTTATGCGATTACTTTAAGACCTATAAAAGCAGCGCAATTTATGAAATAAACTCGTATTATCTTTAGTAAAGTGGCTCAAGTATTTCCGACGTTGAACTACTCTACAGAACATAAATCATAAAAAATATAAGTATGAATATGATCAATTTATCAGTATTACAAATAACACCGGCCAAGTTCGAGTCGGGCTCACGCACGAAGGGTTCTGTACTATTATTTACTATATCTATATTATTTACTAGCTGTGCCCCGCGGTCTCACCCGCGCTAGATGCCTACGTCATAGTAGCTTTATGCATGCAAAGTCTCAGCCCAGTCGGTTTAAAATTGACAAAGTTTCATACAAACTTTCACCCCCTATTTTATCCCCTTGGGGGTAGAATTAATCAAAATCCTTTCTTAGCGGATGTCTACGTCATAACATCTACCTGCATGCCAAATTTCAGCTCGATCCGTCCAGTGGTTTGGGCTGTGCGTTGATAGATCACTATGTCAGTCAGTCAGTCAGTCAGTCACCTTTGAGTTATATATATTTATATAAGATTTTTAAAGTGAGTATATAACTAAATATTCTGTGAATATTTTAAGCGTTGTAGTCGCTTGAAATATTAAAATTATTATTATTTAAATAATATTAAATTAAATGTTGCCGTTATCAATATCGAGCAAAAAAAATCACGTTTGTTGTATGGGAGTTGTTGTTGTTTTAGTAGGTATTTTTTGTTATAGCGGCAACAGAAATACATCATCTGTGAAAATTTTAACTGTCTAACTATCAGGGTTCATGAGATACAGCCTGGTGACAGACGTCCGTCTGACAGCGGAGTCTTAGTAATAGGGTTTGGTTTTACCCTTTGGGTACGGATCCCTAAAAATAAGTAAATTATTAAAAATTTAAAAAGCCCCCGACACAAAATCAAACATATCTATGAACACTCCCGACTAATTCATCTTTTAAACGAAAAAAAAAAAAAAAAGGGTTCTTCCGTTCGGGAGCTACGATGCCACAGCAGACACACAGACACGCAGACACGTTAAACTTATAACACTCCGTCGTTTTTGCATCAGGGGTTTAAAATTGGCGAGAATAGATACGGTTCCAAAATATAACTAGATATAGGCTAGTCGGATATCCAAATCATATTCCACGAATCACGGAACTGGAAAATACGGTATCCGTAACAACTGTCTAAATAAAAATAACGGTAAATATAATAAGAATATGAGAACATACATCCATAATATTTATGCTATGTATTCATTTTGGAGGTCTGTTAAAATGTTCAATATTTATAATGCAATCATATATGAGGTTTCGAAACTCTCCTTGACTTTTGACTAGGATTTTTAAAGTGTGTTAAAGATGAATTTCATATCAAATAACAAGTTTTTGTTATCTCTAAGAGAAGTTTTAGACGTAACTGAATATTTAAACGAGTAAAAATTTAAATATTTACTCATAAAATCATATGTAAAGAAATCATAAAGCTAGCGCAAATCCTTGGATTCGTCAACATGTCAATACAATAGAAGTATGAAATCTTGTAAGTTTACGGTGCAAAATAGATTACGGCTAGTAATAGTTATTCATTTAACACCTAACCACAGAATTACCGAGTTACTTCGAACCGCAGCGATGTTATAGCAGTAAACACTACTTACTGCGTTCTTAGTACCCGTCCAGCTAATTGGCTATAATCAAAAGTAAGAAACTCAGCAGATAAGCAATTTACATTATTTGTATTAATTAATTACATGTACATCTAAAAGTAATTCTGAGTAAATAGACAATTCTAAATTGAAGAATAGGTTGGAAAGCTTGAAGCACCCCAAAACACTGCCGCTGGCGTAATGGTCCTTCGAGTCGACGCTATTTTGAAATTTTTGAAGCTATTATGAAATAAATGAAAGAGAAGGGGATACAGGAGATGGCATAATGAACGGATAGATAGCATTTAATTTATCAACATTGACACCTCAAGGATCTGTTGTGCCTATAAACAACACATTTAATGGCACGCACCGAGCATGAACTCTGGCAAAGCCCAGTCTGTGCGAGTTACATAAATCATACGCGAGTGTTCGATTGCCTAATGAAGAGTGCCAGCACGAATATGAAATAACGCGTGTCACGTAGAACATAATTTTCATTATTTTATTACGACGATAAGACGGATAAATGTTCGCGCTTTGCTTTTGTTCCATGTATATCTATAGGTACTCTGATTTTCTATCTCTTTGCAATCTATCTATAACAGTCAGGCTAATGATTTAGCAATTATCTTCAAGGCTTAGTAGGGTAACTCGATGACATTCCGGTGTGGCAACTATTTTGGGAAAATTGGCACAATGTTCGATATCTAAAGAACTCTACGATCGTTTTGTCCTCACAGTAGGTCATTGGACAAAATGCCAGCATATACTAAGGATGATTCCTTTTTCTCTCGATAAAATTATTACATATTCACGTTTTCCTTTGGAAACTCCGTTTTATACCGACGTGACCTCTAAACATATAAACCCAATTGAATACCTAAGAGCAGTCTACTTTTTTTTTCTTCGAACGTGTTTTCAGAGATACATTCAAAATATACAGATAGATCAATTTTCTTTATAATAAAAATATCAAAACAACCAGAACATAATTCAAAATATCTCCGATTTTTTCTTGAAACTGTAAGACCTGTACCTACCTATTGAGAAAGACCATTTTTCGATTTGTTTTTTTGCCAAGGTTATGATATTATATCTCGTAAGCCTCTGTGACTAATCGTGGAAGGCAGAGTTCTATGAAAGAGAAATTAGGAATTTTTGATGCGCAATAGTCAGTCTGGTTTGTCTTGATTAGTTTGACTTCGGATATAAAAGGCAAACTGTCACGGTTGTATTACGAATATGGCTCGTGCATGACTTACCAGGGAGTTTGGTGGTAAGACTCCTTGACATGTCATCTAACCTTAGAAAGTGCCTACGTATTACCGCCGCTTCAAATTGGCAACCCTGTTGGCTCATTGTTAGTGTCTGGTTTAAGAGCTGTAGGGCGTGGGTTCGATTCCCACCCAGGACAAACATTTTGTGGTATGAACAAATGTTTGTTCTGCTTAGGTGTTATGTACGTATATATTACAATTACGTATTTACAACAAAAAACTGTAAGTATTCTATCAGTTATCTGGATCACATAGTACAAGCTTTGCTTAGTTTAGGGTTAGATGGCGTCGAGTAAAATGTCCTACGATATTATTATTTATTTAATTAGATAAACGAGACGTCTCGTTCATGTGGTGGCAGGGGATTGCATTAGTTTAATATCGTTAGATGTAAAAGCCATATTGCTGTCTAGTTTATACTATTTGAATGTCGTAATACCTTATCAGCTAATACAAAAAAAATAACAGCTTATCAATAACCTCCTGGTTCACACACCATAGACCACAAGCTGAAGAGTAAAAAAATCTCTAACCCGACTGCAAATAAAATAGCTACAAAATAAAGAATTTTTTTTTTAACAAGTTTATTATTCGTAATAAAAAAAATGTAATTCTCCTTTCAATTGCCTTTATTTACATACCCTACTTGATAGTTTGTTTTTTTTTATTAACCCATTACTATTTAGCGCCAAAAATCCACCATCTTGTTTTTTTGGGTTTTTGATACGAATCTAACGATACCTTAATTGTCGTAATCCATTCGACCGTTTGGAAGATACGAGGTAATAAAGAAATTTACATACTTACAAGATACCCGCAAAAAACATAACCCTTCCTTGACAGTCGGGTAATAATACAAATACCTAGTACTTACTGCAACATTTTAAAGATATTGCAGATTTTAAAGTTTGATTTTCAAGTCTATTAAAATACTCAAAACAACATTTCCGTAACCATATGAGTCTGCAGAATATTAATAAACTGGGACAGTAGGAAAACCTGTTCATTACTTAAACGCTTCCGTGGGTGAACTGGCTTATGACGTGTAACCAACATTAAATAATAAATAGTCCTTATTATATTATGATGCCGTTAAAACATACTTCATCTTGCTATAAATAGCTATTCTACCCATAAATAAAAAGATAAACAAGCTTAATTAAGAAAATTTTAAAAACATCGGCATTCGTATTTTTTTTTTTTCAATTTTATAATCGCTCTATTTGTCTCTCGGGATGATAAGGATTCTAACGAAACCATCCAAATCTGTTCAGGCTTTTAATGGTTATGGTGGAAAAAGAAACTCATACAAACATGAAGCTTGAAAACATTACACTCCTTTATTAGGCAGTCGTTTAAGAAATTGTTAAAAGACTCACCAAGATTTCTTGTGTTGTGAACACAAAGACTTCAAATTACAGAATTTTTCTTTCTCTCCGAGACACATGTTATAAGGTCAGTTTTCATTATAAATTGGAATGGAAATGCTCATTAAGCCAAAAAATTAAGGTGCGCATTTTTTAGAATACCCGCCGTTTTGTAGCGATGATAGCTTAGTGGTTAGTGCGGTCAGTTCACACGCCGAAGGGCGTGGGTTCAAACCCCAACAATGGGCTTGAGCAGCCTGTTAAGAATAACATTGTGCGGAAACCATAGCGTGGTGGTAGGGTACTTTCTAATACTCGATTAGAGCTACCACCGTCAAGTTGAAAATCTGTCGCCAAGCACCTAACCACTGGGCTATCTGCGATAAAAGATTCCTAAAATAGATACTTCCTCCTTGAGTAAATATTAAAATTCGTCATTGAAATTTCTGCTTGGCGAGGACTAGAACCTGGGATTTATGGATCCTAAGACTAGTACAAGATGCCAACTTTTTTCTTTCCTGTGATATAGGTACACATATTAGTTTCAAGGCAATGTTGAGTAGAATCACCGAAACATGGAATTTTTATTTACAATTCGATGGTAAAGACTTTTTTCCAGCAGCGAGCGAAAGTCGCCACTATTCCCTTCCATTAGTCACGCTCCATTACCAGCTAGGACAAGTCATGAAGAAACGCGTTTAAATTGTCTCCGCCTTCGCTTTCAGAGTTTTCCCTGGGGTATATGTATTTTTTAGGTGATCCAACCTATATATCATATCTATATATCTACCTATATATAATATTATTATTATATATATATATATGTTTTTAGAATACATAACAGATTGAAGTTCCCCCGGTTGGCTAGAATGCTAGATCCTACCATATTCAGTTGAGCAAGGTGAGAAGCAACGCTACCATTCATGGTAAGGCCCGTCGATCGGATTTCACCGGTTTATCTATTCAAGTTAGCATATCCGATGGCATTGGACGAATGCGTGATTCGACACGATTGTTACAACCGAACGTGAATATTAATTGTACTTTTTTATAGTTATAGATGTCTGTTGGTAATAGCACTTATAGGCTTATCCTATTGCCGCGTCAGGCAAAAAAAGTCGAAAATGTAGGCCGAGCAAAATTGAGGCACAGGTGGAGTCCGTCAACTGCTTTTTTTACACAAGTGATAAAATGAACAAGACGTTTTCGCGATGGTAAAAGATAATGTTCATAAACATTACAACGGTACCCAGAACTCTAAGCTACAAAGTCTACTGTATTTATTATGTCAACGAATTTTCGTACAGAATTCGCCGTGTTACAAAGCATTCTTAATGGCTTATAGTTCGATATTTCTAATGAGAAAGACTTCTTCTTCAATCGGTCCCTTATTTCTGAGGATTGTGGTCACTAAAACTCCTTAAACGGACAAACTACCTCCATCAACTCCAATCCGAAGTAGCCAGGTGGTCAGCCACCTGGTAGAATTTAGAAGTGGCTTCTTTCACTTGGTCAGACCACCGTGTTGTCGACCGGCCTCGTGTTCTCATGCCTTCGGTATTGCCAACAATTACCAGCTTTTCAAGGATGCCATCCCATCTTCGCAATATATGGCCGAAATATGAAAGCCCGCATTGTAGACATATGGTGACAGTCGGGTCTCAACGCCGAGATGGGAGAGAATAGATACCTACATTTGTGGATTTGGTCATATTCGTAGCATTCACCTCCAGCATGACATTTCGAATTCTATTCTCTGTCTCTCTCTTGCTCGGATTGTCCACGTCTAAACACCATAGAGGAAGACCTAGAATATCAAGGCTCAGACTAACCAAACTTTTGTTTGGTAGCTAATTCCCCGATTGTTCCAAATGTTTTGCAGGCGTGTCATCGCGTCCCATTACATCTCGCATGTGAGAGACAATGACAGATAAAATATAGATAGTACGTGAGTTGTGCGTGAGGTTTTTTTTTCAAATGCTGCAATATTTACTTTATTATAGGCATGTACCTATGCTTTAAGAAGTTTCCTTGTAACAATTTAATAACAAGTTACAACTGCAATGAGTAAATTGTTCCAGAGCAGTTTATCAGCAACATTATATCAATTCAACAAGTTGAATAAACCATCATACATTGTTGCAAAATCTCTATAAAATGCGAAACAAGTATATGAGTAGAACGAGATAAACAACAGGAAATGCTTGTGGCGATCCATGCCGATTTCAGGTAATGCGACCCCTTTATTGTTTTTGGGCAGCTACTCACAGATGCATGTTGTACACAGCTGTTACACCAAATATGCGGTAAATGTCTGGAACAAGTTGCTTCATAGTGATTTGCGTCATTTATCGCGATGTTAAATAAAGCAAGTACCCTACCAACAGACTGTGCTTTTCTTCTTACTATATTTTCTCACTCCGGCAGCTCGTGATCATTGTTGGATTTTGAACCCACCCCGCTCGTTGTACGGTTCGAACCACTGAGCTACAATTATTTCTATAAAATCGCTGTTTCCATGTCTGATTGTGTCCATCGTGATGTATTACGTCAAAGACGTTCGAGACCAATTCTGTTGACATTTTACTGTAAAATTTTGTTGGGCGGCATTCTTTGGGCTTTCCCTTCCTTTTCCACATTAAGGCAAAGTTGGAAGCCATATATTTTTTAAATTGTTATTACTATTTATTTTTATGTAAAAGTAATGAGACGAACGAGACACTCCCCTGCTGGTAAGAGATAACGCCTGTCCATGACCATTACAGGGATACACAGAACTTTGAGTAAAAGAAGTCCAGGGCATCACTGTTTAGGCGCTTATTATTGTTAGCTTGTTTCGGAACGCATATAAATTTGTTTATACTAGTTTCAAGCCAATTCCACCCCTTCTTATCTCTACTGAGCATATTTTTTCTAAGAAGTGACCTCTGCTTTTACGCTAGCAATCTTGAAGTCCTGAGAAAAGGAGATCGAAGATCGAGAGAGGAAAGATGCGCTTGGCTACCTTTTCTTCATAAAGATAAGCACTGTGAAGGCCTAACTAAATCTATAAATGATTAATAGGAATGTTTGATTATGTAATATTTAGGAAACGTCTGCTGAAGTTTGGTCTGCGAGTAGAATCTATTTAACGTTAGGCCACATTATGTCATATTTGAATGAGTCGAAATCACACTATTTAAAAAAATATTTGTTACCTTTTTCACTGTAACGATGTAACGGATCTGTATTGCAGATAGCTTATACCCTGGATTAACACATGCAACTTCTTATCCTGAAAAATACGGGTAGATAGATAGATAGAAACTCTTTATTGTGCACACTGAAAAAGAAAAAGAGTACAGAGAATCCACAGTGCCACACAAAGCTAGTGCCACAAGTGGCGGCCTTATCGCTAAGAGCGATCTCTTCCAGGCAACCAAACTAAACAGCGGTGTGAATTTAGTAGGTGTACATACCTATATATGTGTGCGTATTTTATGAGTTGATCTACCCTTTGCCTGTGATGTGATACTATTGCAAGTAGGTATATCAGTTATCTTAGTAGTGTATTCTCTAGAGATAAGGCAGTTGTTCTGGATAGATAATCTAGAATGCGAGACCGCATAGAACATAATATACTTCTGTATTAATTTATCAAGCATAATACTTCAAATGTTTTGTACATTTAATTTTTATTGTTAATGATTACACTATATTTTTTTTAATTTATAATATGGTTGCGTTGGACTACATTTTTGCCTGATGTAAAGGGGCCCCGAGACGATCAAACAGTTTGATTCAAATTTTACCTGTTCGGTGAAACCGTTTGATGTCGGTTTGAACGGTTGTCAAACGGCACTCCGCAGTTTGGCGTGTCAAACACAACAAAAATATGAAATTTCATCAAGCAAGCTCCAAGCAAATGTTTGACAAACCGTTCAAACTCGTCTGATCGTCTCGGGGCCCCTTAAGGAAAAACGTATAGTATGGGTCATGCTTACCTAGAAGGAACTTGATTACTCTGGATTTGAAAACGCATGGTTGTCCGTACTTTTAGCGCGTGTACTTTTCTAGTAACACAAGAGAGTTCTACATTCTCGCCGTGCGAAAAAACTAATAAAGTTAATTTAAAATTGTTACCAGTAGACAACCTAACTTAATATTATAAATGCGAATGTGAGTTTTTTTGTTTGTTACGCCTTCACGCGTAAACTACTCAACGGATCTGGGTGAAATATTGCATGTACATAGGTACTTTAGGCCCTGGAATAAGACGGGATACTTTTTATCAACATCATCATCGTCCATCACCACGTGGGTAAAACCGCGGGGCGCAGCTAGTATGTATATAAAGATTAACTATCAACATACCTACATGATGCATGTATATATATTGATAGTTAATCTTATACATGAATTGTCAGAAAGTGTTTCAAAATAAGAAGATGCCGGCGTAAGAATAGTACCCATCCTCTCTACCCGTGGGTGCCGTAAGTCGGCTAAGGGATGTAATCCGGAAGATGGGCAGCAGCGTCTTCCTTGAACAATCACACCTAACTGCTCTCGCCAACCCGCCTGCCAAGCGTGGCGAGTATTGGCAAAACGCCCCCAGGAGGAGGCTTATGTCCAGCAGTGGACCTCCTATGGCTGATGATGTGTGATGTGTGTGTTTCAAAATATGTATTCAATTCAATTTGCAATATTTAAATTTTATATAGAATGTTTGCACTTAACGTAATTTTTTTATGCTGTTGAGTGACGAGACAAGCAAATCACTCGCCTGATGATAAGCGTAATTCTTGTTCAAAATGGTGACTGGTACAGAACCACTTGTCACTCTGAGATATAATATATAAGATACTTTTTTAAATCTCTATATTCCCCGTAATTTTCCTGACATGGAATTACCATACAATATAGGGTTCATCATTTTTAAAGTATTATTTAGTTGTCGATAAAAAAATCCGGTAAAGTTTGGTATATGTATAGCAACTAACCATATCTGCAAACTGCAAATCCTGACACAACAAGTTTAATTTTATAATTGTGTTATTTATTTATTTATCATAGTAGGTAAGTCATGTGTTTGTATTATTTGTTTTGATCCTGGAAACGTTAAATACGTTAGTTAGTGAAGGATAAACTGACGAGCGATAATATCTTAATGGTTAGCTCGATCGGTTCACACGCCAAAGGGCGTGGGTTCAAATACCAACAATGAGCTTGAGCTGCCGGTGAAGGAAAACATCGTGCCGAAACCATAGCATGGTGGTAGGGTATTTTCTAGTACTCGGCTGGCTAGTTACCGCCCTCAAGGTGAATCAATCAATCCACCAAGCACGTAACGGTGTGTCGCAGCATCCTCACTTGAGAGCTAGGTCCATTCCAGGCTAGGTGTGCTTTACCATTTTCGAACACACCGTCACTTAACATCAGAACATAAGGTGAGTTGTGGTATAACACAGCTTGTAAACAAAAAAAGAAAAAAAAAACCTATTAATATTAGATACTTGATAAATGAGAATCTGAATTAATTAATGAACAAATTATGTTTGTATAGGTTCAAAGTTGTACCCATAATAAAAGTTGTTCATAATGATACATTGACCTCTTTTCAGCTTAGTAGCTCAAGCTAATAACCCTGTCCTATCAATAGAATCATTAGATTTTATCTTCCCACATTTATATCGAGTTGGAATCTTAGTAAATATGCTCAAAGCAATTATTTTATTTAGCTTCTACTTAACCTATTTCAAATAATATTAAATTAAGTTATTCTAGGTTGTTTAAACAGGTTACAGATCAATTTCAGTAGGTCTCGGTCTAATACGACGATTTCTTATAACAGGCTTTACAATGTTGTACCCAATAAGGGGAGGCGGCGCCGCGCAGAGGACCCCTCATGCTCGGGGGGGAACTCGGATACTGACCACCAAACTTGCAACTTGCCATAATTTTTCCCACCTTTTTAAGATATAAACAGAAAAGGTTGCAACACAACTATAATCATGTCAACTCAGTTATAAGCAATTCAAACTTGTAGGGAATTCCCCTAAATTCTTTTAGTTATTTGTTTTGTTTTACCAACCTTACTTATTGAAAAGTTATATTACCTAGTTAGTAATATAAAATATAATTTACTTCATAAAACTTAACCAGTAGATGGGGGGGCCTTATTTTTTTTGCACCAAATGCTTTGGATTCCTTTTATACCACCGTATAATTACTAATACTTATGGAAACAGGATAAAACATTCAAATCACATTGTAAAATAGTCCTAATATCAATGTCAACAATTTTATTGTAGACATATACTAGCTTTTAAAAACATGACAAACGTTTTAATTTTCGGACACCTTTGACAAAACATACTTTATACCTTACAACATTCTGTATGTGGCATCTTATGACCATTACATAATAAAATTAAACAATGAGCTATAAATGAATGTTCTTTAACTTTAACCAATGTCAGTATGTCAATTGTACAAAAATAGTGACATTATTAATTACAATGAGAGGTCATAGTCCAATGTTTTACAGCAGCAATGCCACAGCATTGACCTGTTTGACTAAGAGACCTCTTACCGTGAATGCCTCAATTGAACACTCATTAAAAATTCATCCAAAACATTGGTCTTTAATTAAAATGTTAAATTTTGAAATGATGGATGGATAATTAAAATGTACAGATGTACTACTAAACTTAAACAATATTCTTTTTAAATAAATTATTGCAACCATGAATATTAGCTAGTAGTGTAACAACGCAAGATTCTAAGTGGAGTATTGCTTACATGTATACATAATTATACATATAACCAACATTACTATGAGTTACTAAACTTTAAGGCCATATTTAGACTTATCCTAAAAATCAGTACTAACTGTCTATGTTTAGCAAAGCACATTCTGTGCATATGCAAAGCCCACAAAAAAATGACTGGTTGGCTGGACTAGCCACTAAATCCATGCCCATTGAGGGCTCATTGGCGATCTAGAGTGTGAAGAAGGCTCACCCACCTAGCAACAAATAAGTACTGTCCACATCGATCATCAATATTCAGATGCACTGGCAATGTGTGGACACTATTATACCTTGCATGCAGACTGTCAGGATGAATGTAGATATGGTCATATTATGTGAGAGTTTAGAACAGTGTTCTATGTATGTTTTTTAACGCAAGCTCTGCTACAATTAATGACTAATATTTTACTCTTATAATTCAGTAATTATACCTTCAACTTTGGTATTTGCTCTAATAGGATGAACATAAAACTTGAATGTACAATTTAAAAATTGTAAGTTGCTGTCATAGGACTAAACAGCGGTTGGCAAATTTGATTCTATATCCTGTAATTTTTTGAAACTTCCACAACAATAATCTAGGCACTGGTTTAGCTTAAATACAGGGTTTAAAGGATACTTATTTAATTCTGGTAATTAACCATAACACATTTTCCTTATTGAGAACTAAGTACTCATACATCAAACTTGATGTATGAGTACTTGATGATTTGGGGCCTTAACTATAAACATTGCTTAAAGTCAACTTTGACTTGACACCTTGTGTTTTCTAACTTGTGCAATTAGTTTCATCATCTCAAATGTAAAAAGTCAAGTGAGAAAAATGAGACAGTCTGGTTTAAGCATACTTTAACTATAAGAAACATTTTTCCATTTTGTGCTCGTACCTAACTTAATCATAAAAATCTTACAGATAATTTTATTTATATTTTAAAATCTTATCCCTAAGAATATTTACCTAGTATTTTCTCAACAAGTGACTGGAATTGTTTTTTTTCCAGGAAATAAATATCTTAAACTGTACATTTACAAGTATGAGTAAATAAGTTTTGAAGAAATACAGCATGAATCAGGATAAATAACAGGTCTTAATAATTTACTTTAGTCTACTAGTCTATTATAGATAGACTTTCTTCAAAGTATGTCTATACATAATAGTGTCATAGTTATTTATCAACATATTATAAGGTATATAACTGATAAGATTATTTGAATACCTAGAATTGGTAATAACCTAAGTTTATCAGTAAACTTTCTAAAGTAATATTTTTATACCATTGTGGATAGATATGACATTCAGTAGGTATAAAGATTTTTTGTTAGTTTTTTGAAGTACCAGGTCTAATATGTTATTTATTTCAACTTGGAGCTTCAGAACATATTATTTCCTTTTTTAGTGATTTTCACTTAATTTTCTTTTAGAGTTATTAGGTGTGAACTTTAGGTACCTTTTGTTATTCAGCATACCATTATCACTCTCTCCCAAGTGATAAAACAAATAACCCGGTAGGTATATTGCTCAAAGTAACAAATCACAATAGTAATTATTAATCTATGATTTTGAAAGTTACAACAATATGGGTATGCTGACAAACAAATTAAATACCCTAAATCACCTACTGCCATTACAACAACTTCATGTAAATATCAGTGCCACAAAAAAAAAGTAGAACCAAGTATTATGACAAATGCTCATGACTACCCACATTAGAAGCTAGCAAGGGTAGTTTGTGTTAGAGCAATTTTTAGGTCTGAACGGGTGAGGTCTTTGGGTGGACTAATAACAGTTAGGGTTTATGATATTTTATTAAAAGGGTAGGTAATTAAACCTATGTTACCTGTATGTGCCAGTCGTCGGCCGAACGGAGGGCTGTCGAGAAGCAAGCGGCGCAGCGACCAGCGGCCTAGCAGTCCGCCGCCCCAGCCGCAGCCGCGGCGCATTCCTTCGCGTTCCACCATCACGCACTCATCACACGCGTCCACCGTCACGCGGGCAACATCGGCGCGCCCCGCTCGCAGACTGGACTACCGTTACCGAACATCGGCGCTGGCGACCCCACCGACGAACTCTCTTTGCACAACCGAGTGTTGAGTAACGAACCCGCAAGGCATCAGTGAGAGAAAGTACTGATGCTCGGACGGCTGTACGCGCTAGAGCCTCGGTACAGATGCACTCTGCAGCGGTGACGATTACGACTGAGTGCTGTATTCAACTCCCATAATAAACGTCTGCAGAGTGCTCTCTGCTCACTGTTGTGCTGTTTAGGTACTTTTTCACAATGCACAACAAGTTATCAAGCAATATTATGACAACTAGGTATATAAATACAACAAAACTGAACTGAAATAAACGCAATCACGCACGATATTTAATGAAGATCCTAGTTGGATATCAGACGAAATAAAAATAAAATTGTTATGAACGAACGGAACGAACGACCATCACATCATCACAGACAGAGCAGAGCTGCCATATCTATTTATGGAAGTACCCAAAACTGAATATTTTCCGTAAAATGAAAAGGGCTATTTACAAAAAAAGTTTGATCGAAATGTAGGCAAATACATATATAACTAGCGAGCCTAGAAGACGTCGTCCTGCCCGATTGCAACGCCACCTACAAGGATCAATCATAAATCTAAACCATCCAATGCCTACTCAAAGACACAAAAATTTCATCAAAAGCGGTCCAGCCGTATAGGAATATTTCAGTGACATTGAGGCATACATAAGAATTATATATACAAAGAAGATAAAGTAAACTTTTGTACGACGCAGGTTCGTAATTCATTGAAATGTGTTTGATTAATATAAAGGATGGACTAGTTAATTTATAATCGATTTCTTCTCATTTTTACGTAAATCAGCAACTATATGTAAATAAATAGCTTTATCAAAATTAGTATTTATATTTTAACCAATAATGCAATATCTAAAAAAAAAAAATTACAATTGTAAAAAATACCACTAAACCTCGCAGTGATTTTAGCTCAGTGTCAGTTCTTTACCAATAAATAATTAAGTAACTGGATGACCGAGCCTTGCTCGGCTGAAAACACGGATAAAATGATATTTTCTAAAAATGAAACCTAGCTAGATCGATTTATCGTCCCCGAAACCCCCTTTATACTAAATTTCATGAAAATCGTCGGAGCCATTTCCGAGATTCAGATTATATATACACATATTATACAAGAATTGCTCGTTTAAAGGTATTAGATATAGCATTACATACCGTATACTTAGTCAGGTCATAAGTTCCATCACAAACACTTCATTGAAAGCTCATTAACCATTTAATATCCTATTCTGTAAACCATCGTTATATTAAAAAATCTAATTGAAACTAAAGTCAATATAAAAAAAAAACTATTTGCAAATAATAAAATCGTTTTTGACCCTGCATCGCCCATCCCGGTCCTGCACGTTTGACCCACGATCTTAGAGTAAGGTATGCATTTTGCATATTATTTAGCAACCACAAACATAAATAATATTTCTTTTTTTCTAAACATTATTTCCACGAAGACCATTTCCCTTATTTTGCAGGAAAATCACCGAGTTTGGCAGCCCTGGAAAAGATATCAAGAATACGAAGTCTTGGCGGGAACGTGAAAAGAGTCGATTCGCTCCATTGTATTTTTGTCCAAAACTTATGTTTTTTTGAAAGTTTGTAACTAAACATAGCACTATTTTATTTATAAAGTGCCGAATTATAAACACAAGTGTGAGAAACCGACGTA
The DNA here is from genome assembly GCA_950106695.1 of Biston stratarius. Lineage (NCBI taxonomy): Eukaryota > Metazoa > Arthropoda > Insecta > Lepidoptera > Geometridae > Biston > Biston stratarius. The sequence continues at coordinate 12,863,064 of OX467116.1, forward strand.
GGGTGAAATATGAATTTTCGTGTTGCTTCCAAAACTGCATCGAAGCTTAGTAAAGTCGCCACTACTTTACTAAGGCACGATTTGATTTGACTGGCACGAACTGGACTTGACCAAGATTTGACTGTAACTAAGGATGTAAGAGATAAATTGCAAAAACCGAAGACAAGGCAGTATAGTTTTACAGCTTTAGTCTCCCAAAAGGGCAAATTGAATTTAAAAAAATATATATACAGATTTTTTTCAATTTATTTGTGCTTGTGATTCCTCTGAGGTGCCATTAAATTTATTTTTGTCATCGCACTTTTTGCATTATGCCAGTGACGTTTTATATATTTTTAGGTATCTCTAGTGTATAACGTGATAAAATTGTAAAATATATAGTTTTTAATCACAATTACATAGTTATTAGTCACAGTCAAATAAAATAAGTTACAGTCCTGTCCATGCCATACTGGTGAGAAATACCTTATATTAATCGTATGTTGCCCATGAATAGAAAAAAAAAATCATACGGCCGCGGTACGCCGTACGGTGTTCTAGGGGTATTTGGAGCGCTTAATTTCCTTAATTTTTATACATATATTCGAGCTAAATAATGAATTACATAGATATAAAAGTGCTTTTATGCTTTTTATTTTTCATAAGTATTAGTTTATGTGAAAATAAATATTCCAAGAGCGCAAATGAAAAAAAGAAAAGTGATGTGAATTTTAGGACTTTAGAAAAGCCATTCAGGATGAATAAGCTGAACCTTTTATGGTCCAAAGCACAACATGTAAGTTATTTGTCTGTATAGAATTAAAACTGTATATTAAAATATTGTTGGTCCACAACACTCCTTCTAGTAATAATCAAGCTAATCACAAGGGATTCAGATGATCACTAATAATTTTAACTGTGTAACAGAAATGCTCTAAGATCTACTCTGATATTCTGGTTTCTTTTTCAGCGTCTAACTGAGCCAAAATTAAAATCTCTTTATAGTGATCTAATGATCCAAGACAAAGAGGAGTTGACATTAAAAAGGTTAAAAAGTGATGGCGGTGACAAGGAAGGTTTGAGAGAGGCAGAAATCAGGCTTAAATTGACAAGTATCATGATGGTATACGATTTGAGAGAACATTTTGATGAAAATGCTCCACGAAGGCAAAAAGAACATGCAGTAAGTAAAATTAAATCCTTTACCATACTTATAGTTCAGGAAGTAGATCAGTAACAAAGTGCTAGTTAGTGCTGTAAATACTGTTAGCAAGTACTTATATACACATATATTTATATATGCCTGTGTTTGGATTCACGGATAGTATGCTATGTCGTGACTGCTTGTAGGAGAATGAAACTGTTGAGTAAGTGCATTGTCTATTTATTGTAGGATAGTATGCTATGTCGTGACTGCTTGTAGGAGAATGAAACTGTTGAGTAAGTGCATTGTCTATTTATTGTATCGTTGTACATTACTATCATTGATGTCACCGCAATACCTTGACAATGCCATCAATCATTCATCTCATCATCAATGCCATTAAGTATTCCACCAATCTCACTATAGCTACTATGCCAGCAACCAGGAACCTCACTCTAATATTTTATTTTTTGCTGGTAAGGGGAAATGCACAAAACACCCGAAGAGGGACGTCAGTGGAGGACTCATCACCCCCACTTTGAATAACAAGAATACGAATGCCTCTGTCTCGTATCTGTTCAGGGGACACCCTTACTTTAATTATTTACCTTTGTTTATCTCTTTAAGTGACTCTCTTTTGCATGGTGGTAAAGTACTTTCTAGTACTCGGCTGGCTAGCTACCACCCTCAAGTTGAAAATCTGCCGCCAAGCATCTAACGGTGTGTTCCGGCAGCCTCACTTGAGAGCCAGTTCCATTCCAGGCTAGGTGTGCTTTACCATCTTCGACCACACCGTCACTTAACATCAGGTGAGTTTGTGGTCAAACACCAAGCGTCAGTTATAAAAAAAAAAAAAAAAGTGTGCTTAACCGATGTGGCTCAGTGCCAGAATTAATTCCTGACCTAGTGCCTAGTAGAAATAGTGCCATTATGCTACTCCTTTACTCACTACATATTTCACCAATCGTATTATACTGGGTTTATGAGGGCAGTAGTACTAAGTCATATTGAGGTGTTCAACGAAATATATATATATAGAACAACTTGCTTTTTTCCAATTTTAGGGTTGGCCCCATATTAGACAATTTCCTAATGATGAATACAATGTATGTAAAATAAATGTTTCATTTGAACACTACTGTTTTATGTAATTCTCTATTACATTGATATATCAGAGTTAAAAGTTCTAATATTAAACTTGTGTGTTACTAAATTTCAGGCTTACAATATGGCCTTGGATCATCATATAAACAAGAGCCTCTTCAAAGATAAAAAGCTCAATATGTTGTGGGCAAAAGCTGAAACTTCAGGGTTCACCAGCGAAGAGTTGGCTGCGCTCAAGGAAGAGTTTACACACCATCAAGACAAGATAGATCAGTATTATGATCTGTTAACTGACATGGATGGCAAGAAAGATGAGGGATTTAAAAGTAAGTAAGCAGAGGGCAGACGGATTTAATAACTTTGTTTTTTTTTACTTTATTTCAATTTTGATGATACTTAATTGCTATCTAGATCCTACATGATCATTGTTTAGGGCCAATTAATGCACTAGTAATTTAATTTGGCCTTGCGGTTTATCAAATCCTATAGACTGTACTCCTATATGCTGTCTTTTCTGTACAGATGGCTTTAAATGGTAAAGGAAAACATCATAAGAAAACTAACGTTTCTGAGAGTTCTGGAAGATGTTCAAACTCTGCCAACACAGACTTAGACATTCACTATTACCTTACATCATCAATTATACATGTTCATATTATTTCATCAGTTATAATTTCGGCTCGGCTACCCAATTTCAGATGCTTTGAATGAAGATGAAATTGATAAATTCAATGAGATCAATGCAGAAAACAATGAACTGTCAAAAGATTTCCTAGACACCGCTAACTTGGTCCGGGAAAAGCACAGGGACCTGAGAGATGGCTATGACAAGCTTCAGAGGATCACAGCTAGAGGTGAATAAAGAATATTTTAGTGTATACGCTGCTACATCAGTCATGACTCTTAAATTTTTGTGGCATGAAGTAATAATGTCAATCACTGAGAGAAGAGAGGCCTATACCCAGCAGATAGTACGATTCATCAGTTTTTGTGCACTGTCTGCAACTGATGGCTGAAACTTGCCAGATTATTTTCTTTGTCTTGCCAATACAATTGGTACATATCTTAATTAACTTTTATTTGTAGTCTAATTGTGTCTGACTCACAATCATGGACATAAAAAATAATCTGTGTCATGTCTGTTCATTAGATAAAAATGTCAATGTACTTGTTATCGTGAGCTGTTGTTGTCAGGTCCAAACAATAAGGAATTTATCGAGCCGAAGGTGCAAGGATTGTGGAGGATGGCCACCGCCGGAAACTTTACTGTAGATGAACTCGCTTCATTAAAGGTAAGTCAGTAAAGATTAAATCGATGACTGCTTCAGTAGTCTGTTGACAAGTGATGGCGAGCTCTCTATGACTTGAAATGGTCTACTTCATTGAAACAATTTTCTATTTTAGGTGGAACTGCAGCATTACGAGTCGCGACTTCTAAAACTGCGCAGTTTACAAGCCGACCATGTAAGCAATAAAGCAAAACATCACACAAAGGTTATTTTAATATTTTTTTTATTTGCCATCAACCGCTAATTCTACCACAGCTTATAATACAAAGTATCACAAACCGCTTATTTGTTCTTTTATTTCTGCACAAATAACTTTTCTTTTCTAACTAGCTGATCGGACAGACATCCTGTTAATATTTCAACTTGTTTCCACTGAATTTATACTAAAATCAATAGAAAGAGAAACAAGAGCTTTTAGAAAATTTCTCAGCATTTCTCTAATAATACTATTATTGGGTCTTTTCATCATCATCATCATCAGCTTATAGTCCACTGCTAGCGCTAGAGCTCTCCCAAGACGCGCCTCTGATCTTCGTTTCGCTTCTAGCCACTGCCAACTGTTCTACGTATATCGTCACTCCATCGAGTCTCAGGTCGTCCCTCATGGACTACTACAAACATTAAAAGATAAAACTATGTCAGCCTTGCTGTTCTGAAGTAGTGCCATTACTAACAAATAGCATCATTTATTTATATAGCATTATCATAAGGCATAGCTAACATTAAGTTGCTGCATTTAATTATCACCGAAGCCCGATTCCTGACATTCATCCAGTAAGTAGTTCTCTGCTTTTCATCATAGCTATAGTTTCCGAGTCCAACAATAATCATCATCATCTCAGCCATAGGACGTCCACACTTGGACATATGCCTCCACAATTTATTTCCATAAAGACAATAATGCCAGACTTGCTGAAGTGATTTTCATTTGACAAAAGCTGCTGTTAGTTGGTACTTATCCAAAATTATAATGGCCTTCAACTCTTGGAGACTTTTTTCAAGCTTATCCATTTGTACAGATGGCAGCACCGGGAGACAAGATAAACCACTTTGAAGAACAGCAGCAGATGATTAAGAAACACACTAGAAAGGTCCAGAAGATGCACACAGACCTCGAGTCAAGAATACTCGAGAGACATACTGAACTTTAAATGTTCCGAGAGAAAGATTAAACTCCAGTTGCCAAAGTTTTAATCTAACATTTCCTTAACTACGTGATTTTATGCATTTAGAAAAGTAGGATGTTTACTTTTTATATGTTTTGGTGATAAGATATGGTAGCTTAAGAATTTACTAGTTACTTACCTATTTTTGTAGCTATTTATTGTACATTTGTGTAATACACTAAATAGCATGTAATTGACAAATTGAAAACAAATGCATCATGAATATGTAAATAAGAATCTGAATCTCTTGAATTTTTAATTATATTTCTTCGTATTATGCGATCACTAAGTCTTCTAATAAATTTATTATTTGTAATATGAAAATAATTTTATTTAAATCCTGTGTCTAACCTATATCGATTCTGTGTCAGTTTTTATTGTAGGTCTTTTTATGCATTAGGAATGTATAGCCAATCTGCTATAATGCTCGAGGTCATTTATATTTTATACCGAGAATACCGAGAATTAGAATACCGAGATGATTATTATTAAATCAAGTGTACCAGGTGAACACACAGAGTTTATTCCCATTGTGCAGCAGAATCAAAACTCAGTTCATCGTCACAACAAAAGTTTCTTGAAAAAGCGTGTCTAACGCGGACTAACCTGTCTTACTGATGACTGAACGGACGCGTTAGGGCGTTTCAGCTCGCAAGAATGCGCGTGAGTTTTGAATTGTATCTGTCGTTCGCTGCGCTACCTTTTCACTCTTGTGTTAGTGAGAATTGAACCAAAGACACTGGCAACACATTCCAGCTTGGAGTAGACAAAACAATTCAACAATTGTCCGAGCGGGACAACCAGCACTTAGGCCTAAAAGTAAACTCGCTACTGCAAAGCCACAGGTCGAATTTTTTATAGTTTAGAAATTCAATTCAATTCTTAATAAATAGCCATAGCGTTATAGTTTAGAAATTTTCATAGCCTGATGTAGATTCTCCAATTTTTAAGTCTGTGCTACTTCCCCGCGGTTTCACCTACATGATGAAAACAGCGTTTTATAAAGACCGCTGCTGAGCATTTTGCCCGAGAAAAGGTAACATATAAGAAGTCACTTTCGGATTCCACAACTATGGATTCAAGTTGAGGCAATGTAGCCGGTAGACCTGTAAACTGGGCAAAGACCTCGGTGTTCAGAAAATGAGGCTATTCAAGAACACACGCAAGATATTTTGACAACGGTTTATTTGCCTAGAACTTACCGCATATCCTGCTTTAATTATATTCGAGACATAGCAAGTCCTCAATAATAATTTACTTATAAATATACACATTACCCAAATAAACCTAATAAAAAATAATGAATCATTGAAAAAACAGGTGGTATTATTAAAAACACCAGAGGATACAGTGCATCAATATATGATATTTAATTTTCATGTACAAGCAAATTTTTATTAATACACGTTTAATATTCCGTCTCGGTCAGCGGGCGAGCGCGTCAATAATCGAAACTAATATCGTATTATGCCATATTATAGAGTGTAAAATATGTATATAAGACGCGGGCGCGAGGCGGCCGCGCAAGGCAACGCAAAACACTCAGCGGCACTTCGGAATCACATTCCAAGCTACCTAGTATGACGCCGGCACATGTCTACATCGGACGAGCGCGGGCGCGACCGGCCGGAGCGGCCTCTAACAAATAAAACTACAGCCGGCTCCCTCACGAGGTTCATTATAATGAATCGTTTAATGCTCACTTCAGTCGATCGTACAGTACAAGTAGTTCTCATCTCGATAGGACATCTTCTCTAGTATGTATATAGATAATCTGTATATAATAATCTTTGTCACTAATATCTACACCGTTTCCAAGGTTAGGATAATAACGTAGTCCTCGGCGGGCGGCGGCGCCCGCGGGTAAGGCAGTGTCGAGGCGCCGGTGGCTACTTAGTGACTCCACTTGCTCCACGTCTGCAACGAAACACTCGCATTACAACTCAGCCGCTCAGCACCGACACCACGCTAGCAGTTAATGACATTTTATTGCCACTTTTAATATAACATTTATTGCAAATAGCATTTGTAATATATCCAAAATCGAAGCGGCATCAATCCCTTTTCACACATTCATGATTTGAGCCGTGTGACCGATTGAACTTGGCATAAGTATCACATGATCTTAGCATGACATACTGGATCCTTAACTTGAGTCATTATGAATTCATTAAGCATTAACAACAAAGTTTATAGGTTTGTAGGTGCCACTAGAAGGCGTTAGCACTTACAAGGCAAACCATAAGCACCTTTAAAAAAAAAACAAATACATAAGTGTTGTCGTGTTGTGTATTGTGATGTGTGTTCGTGTGTACCTGGGTATGCTTGGGCAGCTGCTTGTCGGTGGCGTGGTGGTGCTGGTCCCAGTGGTGCAGAGGGTCGGGCGGCGCGCCGGGCGGCAGGTACTGCAGGGGCAGCGCGTGCATCAGCGACAGCGCCGCGGCCGCAGCGCCCGCGTTCGCGCCGCCGTAGGCGCCACTCTCCAGCCCGTGGCCCACACCCGCGCCCACGCCCACTCCTACGCCACTCATGCCCTGCGATGAAAACGTACCCATAGTTAATTTTATTCAGATGTATGTATAGTTTTCTTATAAAACTACATTATAATTATTGTTGTTCAGCAATAAACACCATTTAGGAATTTTCGAATGTTGAATAAACAAGTTTGCTAAAATAAAAAGAATATATATATCTAAAGAACGAAGTTTCATTGGTCATTTATAGAAACTCGAGAGTTAGGAAGTACTCAAAACCAATTTTCAGACATTGAGTTCCGGGCTATTAATAAAATTTTAGGACTATGCGTCTCTAGCGCCAACCGTCAATTATTCCCGAAAGTTTGTGCTTTCTCGAGTGTTATATTTAAAAATTGTGACTTTTTTTTTCTGTGGTGTGATGTGATGTATACATAAAATGGAGAATTATTCAAGAGAAGTGATATGATTGAAACATCTTTTCGCATTTCTTCCAAAACTCCGTCGAAGCTTCTCATAAAATTGTTACTACTTAAATAGGGATGCGACGAACTGACTGTGACTTAAGACATTTTACATCAAATACTTAACAATATATATTAGAAACTGGCAAAGTGCAAAAATGTATGATGCCAAAAACAAAGAAAAAAATGATTGCTGCCACCGCCCTGTTGGCCGAGGAAAGATGTTGTAAATATTTGTGTGCAGTGTGGTGGTCGGTACCTGGTAGGTCCGGTCGTGGTCGGGCATATGCGGGAGATGGTGCATGTCGGCGTGCGCGCGCGTCCATGCGCGCTCGGTGCCGATGGGGCGCGGCTTGCGCTCCTCCTCCTCGCCCCACGCCACGCCCGCGTGCGCGCCGCCCGCGCTGCTGCCGACGCCGCGCTCCAGAAGCGACTGCACAAAAAGACTATATTAACGCTACGTTCTTTTTTTAAATATTTTTTTACCACATTTTACGTGATGTTAAGTGACGGTGTGGTCGAAGATGGTAAAGCACACCTAGCCTGGAATGGTACTGGCTCTCAAGTGATGCTGCTGGAACACACCATTAGATGCTTAGCGGCAGATTTTCAACTTGAGGGTGGTAGCTAGCCAGCCGAGTACTAGAAAGTACCCTACCACCATGCTATGGTTTCCTTGACCGGCAGCTCAAGCTCATTGTTGGGGTTTGAACCCACGCGCTTCGGCATGCGAACCGACCGCGCTAACCACTGAGCTATCATCCCTTCTTTATAGATAAGAACACGGAACGGAACGTGCACGGTTTCCATCATAGCAAGCTCACTGTCGCCTATGGACAACTGCAACACGTTGTTACTTGTACTTGGTTCAATTTATTCAACATTTAGTAATGTCAAATATTTGTTTTACTTTTTCGGGGTTACTTAGTTAGTAACCCCGAATAATATAACTAAACGTAAGTAATACTTACGTTTAGTTATATTGAATACTCCAACTATAGTTTTGGGCACATCCGAAAGTTTCCATAGTAAAATATGTGTACGTTAATAGTAATCATCTATTTCAGCATTACTTCACAACCGCAAGAACCCTAGCAGATAAGCGAAAGATAGAAGCACTTATTAAATAACAGTCAGGAGGTATTATTCAGAACTCACCTGGTAGGGATGGTGCGAGTGCGACATGGGTTTGGGCGACTGGCTCATTGGCTGCTGGTAGGACATCAGCAGCGAGTTCAGGTTACCACCGGCATTGTTGTTGCTCGAGTACATCTAAAATACGCAACACCATTGACGGGGTTAACTTTTGCCACGTCTGAATTATACATATTTGGAACGTATTAAGACAATGGTTCCTAACCTTTTCCATATTGTTACCCTTAGTAGGAAAACCGATTTGACCCCGACCTTAAAATGTTATCAATACAAGCAAATACAAACATCTTTGTTATTCACAAATTGGACATCAGTATTACAATTTTAAAGTATTTTATATTTTTTTATTAAACAAAAATAGTTAGTGTGATGGTTGGTATTGCTTTGCATTCGCAAGGTTTAGTTTTTTAGTTTCGCTTAAAGCGCATCTTAAATCATAAACAGACGCGATAAATATAATTTTATTAGATATTAGGTTACACCCACAAAAAACGGGGGTAAATCACATTTTCCCCCAGGTTCAGAACCACGGTATTAAGAGCTTTTACTTGACAGCAAACGGCATTAAAAAAAATTGGCCCGGCAGAATAACAGTAAAACATTTAATTAAACATTATGCAGCTCACACAGAGAAGTAACGAAGTGTATAGTATACACGCGCGCGCACACACACAAATAAATCAATAGAAGTGGCGTATAGGGGGCATAACGGCATAAGAGAACGTTACGCCATCTGCTGTCACGGCATACGAGTCGCGCCAATAGATGTTTCACATCTAAATAATTGAGATGTGAATTTATGATACAAAATCAGTCATATAGGTTTTACACGACGTTATATAACTCATGATAAGCGATTAGTAATTTGGGTGACCAAGATATGTATATACACTGCCTAGTTTAGACCCTTTGTAAAATTCCACCAGTATCAAAAATTATACTATTAATATTTTTTGATAATAAATCTTGTAGACAACTTTACATATACGAAAATGCTTATTATCATTTCAGAAAGTATAATAAATAACCTAACTTATACTATTCTTCTAGGTGCTATATTCCGGTTAAGTGTTGCAATAAAATTGTTCTTAATACTAATTTATCGGATACGTAAGACAAACTACGAGAAGTCTTTACGAAATAAAATAAAACATTAAAAAAAATATACGAGACAATAATTGTATATATGTACCACATACAGCGTTAGAATTACATCCCTCTTTTGCGTAGTCGGATAAAAAGATTGTTTTGCGGGCGTGGTGAATATAACATGTCCGTGCGTACCTGCGCGGAGTGGTGTGGCACCGGCGCGTGCTTGTGCAGCAGCGGGTGTCGCTGTGCGAAGTCAGGCGCGCGCGGGTTGAGCCGCGACACGGACTCGACGCCCGCCAGCCCGAGCCCCATCGCCGCGCCCGACATGCCGTGCGACCCGCTCGACATCGACACCTGCGACAATAAACAATACACTATAAATATACAATACGATAACTCTTTTCTGACACCACAACCAGGATATTGTTACAAAAATAATACACCAAACAGTGCCCAAGAAAAATAAATTTGATACCTACCCAAGGAATAAATCCTCCGTTTTTATCATTGTACCAGTGGCTATATTTCTGAAGTTCCAGGGTCACATTTTTAGCATCCATACAAATCTTCTGTGAAACGAGGTTTTAGTGGAAAAAGCGTGAAAATTTTTAGTCGTTTGACAACTCGGTCACGTAGAAGTGTGCTGCTTAATTAAATGAACAAAAAATAATTAAAAGAATTAGTTTTTTTTTAATAATATTGCTAGTAGTATAAATAAGGCGACTTGTTGGTAGATTATCTAGCTTCCAATCTGGAGGCCCTGGGTTCGAATCCCACGGCACGCACCTCTGTCTTTTCTAAGTCATGTGCGTAACCGGTGAAGGAAAACATCGTGAGGAAAACTACATGTCTGACAGTTCTAAAAAAAAAAAAAAATGGAAGATAACGGAAGATATTTAAAGTCTGTCAACCCGCAGTTGGACAGCGTGGTGGACTATGGTATTATCCTACTCACAATAAGAAGCACGCGTCCAGCAGTGGGACAGTTCATGAAAATAAAGCACTTACCATAGCGTTCATCATATTGTGTCCGTTCCGGGAGTTGTCTTGGTAGATAGGTCCATTCCTGGACAGCCCACTCATATCCATCGAATTCACATTGTTTGTGCCTGTCGAACAAAATACTTAGTCAATTTTGCGAAAAGAAATATTTAGTTATATTCAGGTTTCGATATTAAGTCATGTGCGTGACTATTTTACGTGAAATTTGGTCGTAATTTGCTTAGTTTGATGTTAACTTAATCAGCACTATTAAAACTATATTATCAGGGCGAACGAAGCGAGCCCTATCACTATCCCACAACCTGAGCATTTCTGTGGTACGCTTTACTGAAAAACTATCACGCCTATAGATTTGTGCTTTAACATAGTAATTTAACTTCATATTTAGATGTGTTCCCTGTCAAAAAATAATAATTTTATTATGAAAAACTACGCGAGCCCTCACAAAGCTCAGCTTTTGCCTAGTTTAAGTAAGTTACATATCATCCCCAACATAAATGTGAAAGTTTGTAAGTGAAATGTACGTATGATTGTTATTTCTTCATGCTGTAAAGCTTTCAGGAATTTCAAGAAGAAGAAAAGAAGTATATATTATAACTAAGTACTTCTCTGCGTCACAAGTAACTCTGCACAAGTAATTCTTAAGTAACAATTAAGAACGATACGAACTTTTATTAATTTCGGTCTAACTAAATTCCATTCCCTCTCGCCTGGGCCGCTGTCTCAGTTTCCATATATATATTTCTTTCTTCCAATATTTTACGAGTTATCGGCCGAGATAGATAAACTGGTTCATTAAATGGGCCATAAATCGTAAACGGTACGGTTTACAAAAAAGTATACAGAAAATAAAAGCATAGTTTCCGAGATATCGGCCAAAAACTTTTTTCAAGATGGCGATTGTCGCTCCACCTGGATCTGTCAGCATTTTGAGATTTTATGCACAGTATAGCTCAGTGACCTTATAATTTTTTTTTTAATCGGAAATTTAGTGCGAGGTTGACCAAAAAACCTATATAGTGAGTTTACCTATAGGCATGGGCTGGTGGTACGTGTGCGGCGCGGGCGGCGCGTACTGCGGAGGAGGCGTGGAGCCGTGCGAGGAGGTGCGCGAGCACGGCGAGCATCCGCCGCCGCCCCCGCCGCCGCCGCGGTACCCCGGCGCCTTGCTCGCGTCCGCCTGCGGGACCCAACACGTTGCTTACATATTTTCAAGTATCACTACATATTATATAAGTCATAGGTGCATATTGCTGCACTTTTTAACCGACTACAATAAGACTTATATGGTTTTCTCATGGATGCCATTGTCACAACTGGGCCAAATTGGTCACCCGGTCGAAAGCACTAAGGTAACAAACATTAAAAAAAGCCTGTCGAATTGAGAACCTCCTCCTTTTTTGAAGTCGGTTAACAAAGTCGTTCGCCGCGTCTGTCTGTCTGATCACGATAAACTTAAAAACTACTGAATGGACTATTATGCGAGTTTCACCAATAGATAGAATGATTCATGAGGAAGGGTTAGGTATATAATTTGTCGAGGTTTTGTATAAATTGATTGAAATATTATGATGATAATTGTTGGAAGTGTCGGATAAATCATCGAAAACGCTGCCTAAAGCCCTTTGAGATAGATCAAAAGCCCCGTGTAAGAACAGAAAAAAAAGGGAAAAACAAAAAGTTGTGGTAAATTTACTACCCCTAAAAAAGTAGTGTTAAATTCAAGCTTCGATTGAGTTTACGAAGCATCACGAAAATACATGTTAAACGTAATTCGGCACTTTATAGATCTGGAAAAGCTTTTTTGAGTATTAGAAAAACTTCATAAACATTTCTTATAATTACACTTTGAAATTGACTACCTATTTCTTAGAAAATAATGTTAAACTCGGCTATGCGTTCGTGTGATTCACAAAAAAGGCTTTTAAATCTGTGTCATTAGAGTGTATTTTACCTGAGGCGGCGGTAGGTCGACGTTGTGATGGGCGTCTCCAGCGCCCCACACCGTGGCCGCGCTCATGTTCAGATCCTTGAATAAGGAGTATTCCTGCGCACCACCGCTCGACGCACTCGACTGTAATGACATGACAATAAGGATTAGTTTTCCTACACTTAGTCAAAGTCAAAAGCTATTTGCAAGACAACAGGCGATGGCTAATTGAGAAATGTTTCTATTATATGAATGATTTTTTTAACTGTGAATGTAAGTATGACATGGGATGCTAATTGACATTATTATAATTAAAATTGACGACTAATATTATTTTGACATTCATTATAATAATTCATTTGACATTCCATTTAGTAAAGATAAATTATATTATTATATTCATACGCCTGCAATGGCAAGTTTTGGAAAAGCTCACGTAAATATTACCCAACCATCTTAATATACCTAAAACTCATGAATAAATAAATTTGGATTTGTATTTAACAGTTTTTTAAAATTTGTTACATCTCTTTAGCATGAGGTCGTCTATGTAGGTACCACCGCAGTACTAGATATTATGTGTGCTTACATCACTGTATTTCGGTTTAAAGGGTACTGCAGCTAGTTGATTATAAGGCTGTTGAGACTAACCATCGAAAGTATTACAATTAATAAGTGTTAAACCAGCGATGCCCTGGACTTTTATTTTGCTACTTAAGTTCTCTGTACCGCTGTAATAGTCATAAACATTTTCTTTCACGATTAGGAGAGTATCTCATTACTTTAACATAAAAAGAAACAAAAATAATGTAAAATATGTATATCAAGAGTAAAATTTATAGAACGCGATTCTTTAAGAGTAAGACTCACTCTTAAATAATCGCGTTCTATAATTGCGTTCTTTAAACGTGATGACATTACATGACAAAGTAAGAGTTATTTAACTATCTGTTTCTAGAAGTTTTTATTGATTTGAACCTTTACATTTGTTCTTTGTTAATAATTTTCTGAAATGCCACACTCACCGAAGGCGTGGTGTTGATGTGAAGAGCTGCAGAAGCGTTCAGTGCGTTCTCTTCGTTCCATGTACTTGTATTATCGGGGCTTAGCTGTAGAACAAAAAAGGTCATGAGAAAATTGCTGTCTTATAAAAACATTTTTTTTTAAATTCTATGTAGGTACACTTTTTACATTTATTCATTATTTCGCGACAAGATATTACATACCTACAACAAATCACAAAAATGATCTACGAACGAAGCACCTAGTAAAAATCGTAATAAAAGTATATTGACATATCCTATAAGCAGTTATATGAAAGTTTCACCATTTGGTCTCATGCGTAAGGGAGCAGTCCCTAAACATTTATATTGCTACTGGAATAAAAAACAAAAAAAAAGGCCAAGTGCGAGTCGGACTCGCGTACCGAGGGTTCCGTGATAACCTGTAGGTATATAAGTAAAAGTTATGGTATTGTTTGTAATGGTAATTTAGGCTTTTCGCAATTTATCGTTTATCTGTGCTATAAGACGTTGCTTCATACCAAATTTCAAGATTCTGAGTTCACGGGAAGAATACCCCGTAGGCTTTGATTCCCTTGCGAGTGTCGAAAGTTTGCAGCATAAACGGCTCTTTAAATTGCGTTGGCTTAGAAGTTTGAATTTTTTCACAGCTCTAATGGACTGTAGTAATGGACTAAGTCTGTAGATCAGCTTGATATCTCCACGCGTTCCTTGGAAAGAGGGTCTTTCGTGTATTCTGTTTTCCCTTTTGAGGTACGGAACCCTAAAAAGGGAAGAAAAATTAATGTACCTGTAAGGTGCGTTCGGGTAGGCGGTGTTTCGTGTCGGGCTCGGGCTCCGCCGGCGGCTTGGCAGCCGGTGACGGCGACCGCGCGCCCTTCACCGGGGACGCAGCTGCGGCCACCGCTGCCGACGGGGCTGGCGGCGCCGCGACCTGAGGAAACCCACATTATTTGAAGCACAGATAATATAATACTACTACAGATAAATCCTATTCTATTAGCAAATAGGCTATATTCTGTCATGAAGTAAACGGCGTCGTTCTCTGAGTATGTATCGGGCTACTTTGGCTTTGCGTCAAACCATAGATAACGTTTTTTTTGAGTAAATTTCCGTTTTTTCCTGATGCGAATCTGTGATCCAGCATAATACAAAGGTTTCTGTTACCTGTGGCTGCAGACGCGGCTTGGCCTCGCTAGGCGCGGCAGTGGACGCTGCGGTCAGTTTGGCCGCGAACGTGTGCGATCGAGCGCCGACTATGGCGCCAGTGTACGACACGGCGCTTGACTTCGGCGCCGGGGTCGCGGGAGCCGTCACTGTCACCGCCACGGGCGCGGATGTTGGCACGCGCTTTTCTGATGACGTTATCGCTGGAATATGGGAACACTCTTAATTTGCGGCCCAAACATTTGAAGATTTTCTTAAGATAGTCTAAACTTCATATACGCTTAAGACTGAATAGTTATATTGGTATTCAGTTTCACTTCATTGTAATTTTTTTTTTATGAACTCCCGGACATGTAGATTTTCTCACAATGTTTTTCTTCAACGTTTGAAGTCACCCACATAACTTAGAAAAGACAGAGGTGCGTACCGTGAGATTCGAACCCACTTCGTCATTCGTCATTCATTTCGTCTACGGATCTCCTCATTTCTGATTCGATCTCGTAGGGAAACTCCGAGCATAGCCCTCTCCATAGCTCGTTGTGCGACTTTGACCTTATCAAGAAGGCACATAGTCAGAGATCACGTTTCAACACCATAAATCATCACCGGTAACACATAAGACAAGAAGATAGATGTCATAGTAAACTACGCCACGAGCACGAAAGCGTGTTGAGTGTAACGTAGAACCGCGGACTAAAATACCTGGCGTGGAGTTGCATTATTTCAAAATGCATATTTTTTTAAATTCATAATGACTACAAGATGTTTACATGAGAGAAAGAGAGTACTTACGGTGTGCGGCGGCGAGACGCGGCGCGGCGGGGCGGGGCGCGGCCGCGTGTGTCGGCTTGGCGGCCGGCCGGGGAGCGGCAGATCGCACGCTCACCGCCACCGGCGCCGCTGACACCGGCTACAAGAACAGAAAAAATATTAGTTTTGTGTTTTATAAATATTATTAGTAGCTGGATGACTGAGCTTTGCTCGGTTTTTCATTGCCTGAAAACACGGATAAAACGACGTTTTCTAAAAATGAAACCTAGCTAGATCGATTTATCGCCCCCGAAAACCTCTGCATACTAAATTTCATTAAAAATTGTTGGAGCCATTTTCGAGATTCAGAAAATATATACATATATACAAGAATTGCTCGTTTAAAGGTATAAGATACATTTTTACTGTTAAATGATATTTATGGTTGAATGTTGGTAAATTTTGCAGTAACTGTAATTTTTCCAATTAGACAAGTCAAAATTAATAAGACTAAACCTTTGACCATTACAATGTTATTGAGTACTTTGAGTAACAAAATTCTAGGGCATCGCTAGTTTTGCGCTCATTAATTTGAGGTGTTCGATGTTTAGTTTCAAAAGCTCTGTAATTTCAGCAGTCTTATTTGAGAGCCAGGTCTCAATCCAAATAAGATGTGTCTACCATCTTCAACCACATTGTCAACCTGTTACCTTTGGCGGTGGTTGCTTAGGCTTGGCTGGCGGAGGTTGCGGTTGCGGCTGGGGCGGCTGCTTGGCGCGCGGCAACAGTAGCGCTATGTCGGCCTCGGGGTCGCGGATCATGGCCGCAATCAGCATGCCCGCCTGTTTGGTCGCTTCAGCGGAACCCCTACACGAAACAGTCCATTTAGCATTTGTCATGAACAGTTTTATTGTATTCTTAATGTATTGTGCTATTTTTTTTTTATATTTCACAAGTTGTTTTGGGTTGTTCGAAAACTACCAACATTGAGGAAGCAATCAGTCGAGTATTTAATTTTATGAAGTAACAACACACGTTTATTTGTTCCTACATATTGTAATTTAATTGAGAGATAGATATATGGTCTGTACTGAAATTCCGATTGGACGAAACGCTTAGTACTCAGTAAACAGAAAAGAGGGCAGGAAGTCTGATTGTCATTTTGGAGTCTACGATTTCTTCTTGGCAAGCGTGTTGCATCCTTTTTGGTTAATATTAAATAAAATGGCGCTCAAACACAATCCTTATCTGATAAAAAAAGTTTCTCGCCTAGAAAGTACGCATTAAGAGCGGAACCAACTTCTATGCACGTTTTATTTGGGAAATTTTTGTACTCACTTGATGGTGATGATTCTCTCGCCCTGTCCCTTGCTTTGCTTGTCGACCTCGATATGAGCGCCAGTCGCGGCGCGGATCGCGTTGATATTGCTCCCAGCGCGGCCGATTACCCGCGAGATCGCGTGAGAAGCCACAGACACTTTCTTGGACCTATACAAAAAAAATACTTAATACTTTTTTGCATGTACATATGTGGGTAAACTGTATTTGCACTGCGTGAAATGGGAACGTAAGGTAGCAAGAAAGGGACAGAACGAATGAGTTATTAATATGTTTGACAGAGCGAAAGGATATGAAGATATGAATGGAACGGAACGTCAATATGAAAGATGTGCCTAGATGCGAGATAATTGTAAGTATGAAAGGGATAGTGTTAATGATTTAGTTAGGAGTGAGAGAGATAAAAAAAGCAATTAGGACGACGACATCTTTCCATTCACCTCACCCTTACACTAAGTTTAGTAAATACTTCCTAACCACCCTGTAATGGCATCGCAATAGTGTGGAGCGGTGTGTTTAATTCCATGATTATTCAATTGTACAGTAAATTTATCTCTCAAAATAACCCTACCGGCTAAATTACTTTTTGATATTAGGATATCTTTAAGAGTTTTTTATATCTTTGCTTAACATCAGACGAGATGGTGGTCAAACGCAAGCCCTATCTTTAATAAAAAAAAACTGCTGATGGAGTTTCCAATAAGACGCGATCTAACGGACGCATGGTTCGAGAACTTTTGGTCCTTTAATCAAAGACGGCATATGAGCATATATCTTATTATTACAACGCTAAAGCAATCACTATAACAAAAGTTCTGGTATCCATACCCCGCCTCGACCGAAGCTATCGTCTGGACGCTGGACTTGCGTACGACTTCCTTCCAGCCTTCCTCGCGGCGGCCGCCGACACAGCCGCCCTTCGGAGACGTGGCCTTAGGATCCGCTTCCCATCTGCAAGCAACACTCAACTTTAACTCAAAGCACTACAAGCTCCAGTTTAGTGTGATGCAATATGATATTTACATATTTTTAGTGCAAATCAATTAACTCAGTATTATCGACTTGATTTACTTGACTATACTAGCGATAGATTTTAATCAAAGTACAATTCATCCATATTGCCAGCAATTTTACAAGATATATTTTTTTACTTATGTGATATTCTGAATTCAGTCGATCTTATAAGAATCGGTATGATTTTAATATTACGCTTCTTTTACGTGCTTGGTTTTCGTAGTAAATGTGTATATAGGAAGAAAACGTGTCATATCAGAACCAATCAAGTTCTATGGTCGTTGGTATATAATTTTTTTAATTATCTCAAAATATTGGCTGTACATAAGTTTGCAGTTTGGGTTGAAAAAAAAAAAGATATCCGAATATTGTGGGAAAAATAACCAAAAACAAAAAACATGCATCATCTAAACTACGACCAAATGTAAGTATAGTAAATGAAAATAATAATTAGCAGCACATGCAAGATACACCTAAATCTTAGTTTGGTTTTGAATGTTCGTGTTACCAGGAGTACCCTCGTTATATATTGAATGTTTTGGAATGTTCATGATGTGAATATTTTCAGTAGAGGGCCCTGTTCTCGCACACTTGAAACGATCTCGGCCACCGTCTCTCTCATCAGAATCGTCATAAAAGCGAAAGTGACTGAGATAATCTCTAGCGTACTAAAATATGGGTCCAGAAACCACACTTACTGGTTGCTGTGAGCTTTTTTATTTTTGTCGTTGGTATCTACATCGTCTTTGTCCACATTGTACCTAGTGGATTCAAACACTTGGCTCTTTCGAGAGTTATTGCCGTATTTGGCGTTCTGTATTGTAATGTTCTTAGGGCTATCCTCTTCAGGTTTTCTGTAAGAACAATGTTATATTTTAACCCAATCGCCGTAATCAGACATTTGACACTAAGGGACTTACAGGGATATAGATTCTAGACCCGCTGGAGCGTTTCTTTGATTAATATTCGTCATGCAAAATTATACTAAAAGCTATGTATTAGGTCAACATGTTATACTAAGCAAACACATATTAATTATTGTCAAACTGAAATAAGCTATTACATAATACACAAAGTATGAATAGTATATCTTTACCGATATTATTGTGTATGAATGTAAATAAGCCGATTTCAATTATTAAACCATCACCCTTACTATGCTGTAATTGGGTTGACATAAAACTATGTAGTTCTTCCAGCCAAACCCATTACAAGAGAAGAAAATAACACAAGCAGTTATAAAATGAGTTTACGCACTCGTACAAAGATTTTCTAGTTTAATCCTCTATAAGCTCAATTATAATAAAATGGTCTATCAACTTCTGGATGTCGAAAAATGTTCACTTGCACATTTTTGTAAGGTGAGATTAAAAAAAATTATAAAACATATTAATTTGGAGGATATATCCATACAAAAAGAACTGAAAATGAAGCATAGCGTTATTTACACATATGGTATACAGGTAAAGGTTAGCCTAACTTGAGCATGTTCCTCTGATAACTTCTATTAGAGATAAAAAAAAAGTTCATTATACTTTTTATTTTGAAAAACTTTTACTAATCCCGAAATTACTAAAAAATAATCAACTGCTCCATACATTTTGTGTCAGGTTAATTACATTTAGGTGTACTAGACTGGCCAAGGACATAAAATTTAAGGAACACTTGCTATAAAAAAAAATGTTAATGTTTTTTTAAATCATTAGTGTAAATGAGCTTTTTTACCACATTACATCAAGTGGAATACAATCTCTGTGAATCTTGCTACAAATATAATAATACTAACAGTGATAGATCATTCCATAAAAAAAACGATAGTACAAACAGTAATAGAGCATCTCTACATATCCCTACGGGAAAAGGGCGTTTGTATGTATGTACGCAGGGCATCTAGATGACGCCACTCTCTGTGCGGTTTTCGCGCCATTTTAGTTTTATGTTAGACACTTCATTGTAGTGATGCGTCAAATCAATAGATGGCGCTTATTTTCGAGTGGAGTTTCGTTTAAAGAGTTACAGTATTATCTGTGGTCGGTATACTAACTTGTCCTTTTTCTCTGCGGCGCGTCGTTCGGGCGGAGGCGCGGGCTTGGCAGGGGTAGCAGGGGGAGAACTTGGCGCCACATTTTCCTTCTCCAGCTTCTTGTCCGGCTTAGGTGCAGTTTCCTTCTCGGTCTTCAGCTCAAGCTTTGGCTTAGCCTATTCAGAATAGATACTGTAAGTCTTCATGATGTGTTCACATTTTTTTTATGTGCGAATTTAGATATACTCTCGTCACATTAAGTGTACTTTGACGTCATGTACCTTACGACACGTGGAGAACCAAGTCACCTCGATAGACACAAGTCAAAATACGATTAGTAGTTTAGGAGTCCTAGTACCTACTAAACTACTAACATCACATACTAAATCTCTAATATGTTAGATTTCCTGTACATTTTGTTCTATAAGTTGAGAGTTAAATGTAGAGAACCAATATCGACTTCAATCAATTTCAATCAACTACTCAAAGTAGACCTTTCCTAATGCGCGTTACTTAGCCAGATCTACGGCTACTACGTCACCTACGCTTCGTTTGTTAAAAAACCGTTCAAACTTAGTAGAGGTTCCAGGTCCACTTAGGTTTACTCTCGAAAAATGATTGGATTATATTCCACCACGCTGGCCCTGTAGAGGATAGCGGAGCTAACTACAAATTTAAAAAATAGCTTGATTTCTGTGGCAGTTGTCATTTTCTAGTTCGTTTTTTTTAGAACCAGAAAGTACCTTATATGGTTGTAAAAATACTACAATTAACAAATTTTACAGGTAACTTTGAAAAAGAAAGCCTTGGGGCCGTTCGAGATAGGCGATCACATAAAAGCTACGCGACCGCATATTGTATGTTTATACAATAAAGTTCGCGCTGATCACTTAGAAACATAGTCACCTTATCCGGTTTGTCTGGTTGTTTGTTGGGTGGCGGCGCGGGCTGAGGCGGCGGGGACTTCTCCTCTTTTTTCTTCTTCTTCACCTTTGCGCTCTGCGCAGGTGGCGCTTTCACGTCAGAGGAAGAGCATGAGCCCTGTGACAGAATGATCCACGTCACAGCGTTGGTATGCAATTTTTAAAGAAACCAGTATTGAATTGGCATTCAGCAAAGTGCTTATTACTTAGTCATTTAGATTTCTAGTGATTAGTGACGTCACTACGCTCGTTTGTATGGAATGCTACTTAGGCCAAGTTTCAGGAACAAATCGTCTGTCTCGTTTTGCGCGTGGGAAACTTTTGTAACTATCGCGTGGTAGGCGGGCAAAGGTACAAAAGTTAGGGCTATACACCGCTAACTTATGACTGTGAAAACATTGCTGTGCCAACTAAAATATCGATATTTCAATGAGCTTTGGGCTTTTACTTGGTGGTAGATTTCCTCAGCAAAAGATCGTTTAGGTAGGTATCACCGCAGTATTCTGCCGCCAAGCAGTCGTGTGTGAACATTACTGTGTTCAGATTTGAAGGGTGCTGTAGCTAGCGAAATTACAGGAATCTTGAGAATAATCATCAAAGTCCCAAAGTAATGAGCGCCAAAGCAGCGATGCCCTGGACTTTGTTTTGCTACTCAGTTTAATGTGTCGCTGCAATGGTCATGGTCAGGCGTTATCCCTTACCATCAGGAGAGCGTCTCGTTTGTGTAATTACTATCACATTAAAAAACATGTTTTTGACCTTTTTTTTCCGTACAAATTCGTAAAATTTGAAAATCATTTTTATCATCAACCGTTTTTTTTGGTATGAGGCATGCTCAAATTAATTATGTACCTTTTAAAACTCAGGTATGTTTTTTAAAATTATTTTCCCCCATCGGGCAGGCTAAAGCTGTAAAGCCATACTGCCTTGTCAGTTTTTGCAATTCATGTCTTAACATCTATAGTTACAGTCAAAGTCCAGTCTTGGTCAAGTCCAGTCCATGCCAGTCAAATCGAGTCATGCCTTAGTAAAGTAGTGGCGACTTTACTATAAACCTCTAGATGGAGTATTGAAAGCAACACAAAAAGTCATGTTTCTCCACATTATATCACTTACCCACACTCACGCTTGTAATTCGGCACTTTATGAATAAAACACCACTATTTTTATACATAAACACTCGAAAAACGCTTGTTTTGGAAAAAAATACAATGGGGCGACATGACTCTTACCGCGTTCCCGCCAAAACTCTGTTTAAGTGTACAAGAGCACAGTGAGAAACTGAGAAATTTTGTGTATTATTTTCCGTCATTTTGTGCACAATGTATGCAGTGGCAAGATTGGATTTAACACTGGCGTAAGACACGCCAAGTTGCGAACTCTCTGTATACGCTTTACACCATGTCGCGACATACGTCAGCACATGTACCTGTGAGTTGGCGTCGATGCCGGAGTCGCCCTCCTCCTTAGTTGCGGGCTCGTCGTCTCCGTCGGCGCCCTCGGAGCACTCGCCGAGTCCCTTTTCGCTATATATCGAGTTCTTGTCGTTCTCAGCCACCAGCTTCCGTTTCTCCTCCTACGACAAAGATCAATTACGGGATCGATCAGGATTTTTTGAATTTGAAATATCCGTTTTTAAAGTATAATTACCAATCCCACCTATACATTTAGAAGAAACGCCTGTCTAAAAAATCGTATATACCTACCTAGTAAAAATATATCTGCAACCGTAAGTAACAAGCCAATTTGTATCCTACCTTCATCAGAAAATTTTACAGTAACCGAGGCTCTAGCATAGAAATTAACGAGAATCACATGGTACGTAAATAATAAAAATAATATGAAAAGATCAGATTCACACAGATAGTTTTATTATCGTTAAAATACTACGTAATGCTCGCAAATTGCAATATTAGAGATTTTGAGCCGCGCTACTCGCGACAGTCACGTGGGCTAGATAGCCGTTAGCGTCAATTTTAAAATCATTTGCGGTACAAACCTAAATTATAAAAGCAATTAGGCAAATTAAATAGGTACAAAATTATATAAAAACCTAGGTAACATTTAAAAATAAAAAACTTACATGGCATTTAATTTGTGCGGGTAGCTTTATGAACTTGGTAATTAAACTTTTGAATAACCACACGAAAAATATGCTCAGTTTACGATGCATATTATGTAAAATACTCGATCACGATGACGACAAGAGCGCGGGAGCGAAGGTAACACTGTACCGCCAACGGCGAGGAACGCCGTAGGTATGAAACTGTATTACCATTGCACCAAGCTTTAAATAGAGCAAATTTTTGTCGTGCGAAAATGAGACAGACATACTCATAAGGTAATAATAATAGATAAATAATTAGGTGGTCAGTCAGTCGTTTTTCTGTACTTAACTTATTGAGGTACTGAAATTCGACTAAACATCACAACGACGGTCTTAGTCTTTGATTTTTTTCCCTTTGCATATTATATATATTTATATATATATATATTTTATTTTTTGCGTAAAATAGATCTCTGCTGCACTGCAAAAAAATACATTCATATATGTATAAAGATTTTAGATTACAATACTGACCTTAAAGCTTTCATCTCTTGTCTGTGCGATCGCCGTTCAACTCGTGTATGATCTTACATAGAACTTTCCACAGCAGTCAACTCCAGAGTTCGCCACCTAGTCAAAGAGTAACTGAACATTGCATATGTACCTCCATACTGACCTCGCT
The DNA here is from genome assembly GCA_950106695.1 of Biston stratarius. Classification (NCBI taxonomy): domain Eukaryota; kingdom Metazoa; phylum Arthropoda; class Insecta; order Lepidoptera; family Geometridae; genus Biston; species Biston stratarius. The sequence continues at coordinate 12,886,829 of OX467116.1, forward strand.
GACTTTCTTCTCCATCTTCTTCTTTTTCTTGCGTTCGCGGCGTCTGGCAGCGGCTTGTCGGCGACTCTCTTCGCGGCAACGCTCTGCGTCTAATTCCTCTAGCAATATGGTCGCGTTTTGATTGGCACGAGCGGCTTGCGTCTCTTTGGCCGCACGAATCACTCGAACGCACTCTTGGCACTTTTCGAGAAGTTCCTTATCAGATATGGTGCAAATGTACCTGTGGGGGAAAGGCGAACACTAAATTACTTCAAAGGTCTATTATTTGTTCTTACAAAATAGTTCGATTTTGTAAACAAACACAACACAGTAACCAAATTATTCCCATCAAAACGACAGAAATTTAACAATAGGTTATAATATAAATTAAATTATTTAAAAAAGTACAAAATCTGACTGCGTTACATGAATAGCGACAAGTAACTGCAACGCAATAAAATGAGCTTTGTATTCCATTTCCATTAAATATAAATGGATAAGATCATAAAAATAAATGTAAGGAAATGTAAAACTAATGGGGCAAACTGATAATCCTAAGTAGTGTCCATTTACTAACTACAAATTGCAGTCAGTTTGTAGCCTGTGAGCTCATTTGATAATATATCTGCTGCGCGGGATCCGTTCCCACTAAGGACAAACATTTGTTTGACTATGAATGTTTGTTCCATATGTATAAAAAAAAAATGAAATTAGTAGCTATCTGGTTTCCCATATACAAGCTTTACTTAGTTTGGCGCTGTGTCAGATGTCTTATGTTTTTTAGTGACCAATACTGAACACTGAAAAAAAAAGGAATAGTTAATTTGGATTCCGTGGTTTATATACCTATACCTACACTTATCCGAAGACAAACATAAAAAGAAACTATAGAGAGTTATCTATCTATCTTAGAACGAGAAGTGACTATTGAAATCAAGACAGTTATTTGATGACCCTAGAACCAAGATAAGGCGCGCGGATCGACTATACTGCACTATGCGCTTTTCATTAAATATTTTGGTGAATCATAACACAAATTCTTTCCGTCAAGTTTAGACTAGAAAATTAGAGCTTCTCGTTGTAGTTCTTTTATGGAATTTACAAAATTTGACGATTTAACAACGTTCTGGTGTCAAGTGTGTACGATAACCACCCCAGCTAAAGCAGAGACCTATGCAAGCTTGCAAAAATGTGAAAACTAAGGTGCTCAACAGCCCTATCTATTCCATGATACTAAACTATCAAAGTAGTAGTAGTAGTAGTATTATCTAAAACCATTCAGTTGCGGTATTGGCGTAATAAAAAAAAACATTACTTGTTTCCCTGTCCATTTTGAGTTCACATAAGTAAGATAATAACATATAATTGACCTTAAGATCAACATAACTAGAGGATTAGGAAGGGTAAAAGTTAATCTACACAAAACAAAGACAAACAAATAGTTTACACTACACTGAATAAAAATGCATTTACCTCGTCATTTCTTGATCGGAGGGGAATTGCGTGACTACGCCCACCATCCATTTGACCACTTTGGTGTGGCCTTTACGGAAGGCAGCCATCAGGCAAGATACCTGCAAACAAAACAGGACATGATTTAATATCAAAATATTTCTGCACTGGAGTTAGTCGGGGCGCGCTAAGAGATTGATAGGCAATGACATTTTGGTCATGTCTCGGCTGCAAAGCCTTGAGCATCGACGTAGGGTCTCCTGTCTATCGGTTTTCTACCGGATAAATTCCGGGGATTGTGCCATGGAGTTGCACGACTTGGTTCCCCCCGCCACTTTTTACTACCGGACGTCCAGACTAACGCGGTCAAAGCGTCACCCGTACACGGTGGAGGTTCCCCATGTACGCACTAAGCGATTCGAATCCACATTCTTTATTCGCACAGCGAGAATGTAAAGCTCTTTACCGGAGTCTGTGTATCCCGAAAAGTACATTATGGGTGTTTTTAAATCAAGAGTAAACAGGTTCCTTCTAGGTAAGCGTGTTCCATGCTAGACCATATCTTTGCTTAACTTCAAACAGGATGTGGTCAAACACGAAACTATTCCGTAATACAAAAAATAAACAATACAGGGTCATAAGTTTGGGTTGTAATAAAAAAGCCGAAAGGGCCGATAAGTACATTGTTCAATGTACGTAGGATTGTTAATTAATATTTGTATTACGAAAATATAGTAACAAAAATAATAATTTGCGTTTGACCACCATCTCGCCTCTGATGTTAATTTAATTTGTTTAAAATTAATTTTATACTTATCATTAGTGTAATTGGTGTACACCGTACTAATTGATTTAATTAAATACAAATGTTAAGTCAAGTTGTGGTTTACGATGGAACACGCTTACGTAGAAGATACTGATTTACGTCTCGAAGGCACCTTGATTGTAACTATTGGAAAACTTCCACTTGGGCAGTAAATTCCACAGCTCAGCGGTTCGTATGGTAAAAGTGGAGTCGGCACAGTTTAGCTCGGGATTTTGGAAAATCTATAATGAAACGGTGAGATTGTATGATAGTAACATGGGCAGGATGGAATTAGACCATGTAGATCTGAACCGCACTCTCCAAAGTGCATTATACAGAAAACCGATAGACCAGCAACTTTACGTCGGTGTTTGAAGATTTGGAGCTTAGCTCAAACAAGGTAATCATAATCAAGATGAGCTTCTTGGCACGCTTCTGAAAGACTCGCAACTCCTTAAATCGGAATTATGACCTTTACTATACCAACACAGAAACTGTGAAAAAAAAATCACCTGTATTTTTAATAAAGTATGTTGTTGACCTTCTACAAAAAAGTGTATGGTTTATTTTCTGACTGAATTTATTTTCATGGTTTCAAAGTTATGTCCATAGTAAAAGCTGTTAATATCGATGAGTACAATAACTCCCTTTCGGGTTAGTATAGCCCAAGCTTATAACCATGTATATAGTCTAATTATTCCGATCTGGTTGTATGCGAGACTGCACAACGTTGAGATGAATGGCGTCTTTTGGTCGGAAGCCAAATTTAAATTCAAGTATTATTTCAAATTCAAATTTCAAGATTCTGAGTTTACGGGAAGTACCCTGTTTTGATTCCCTTGCGAGTCTCAAAAATTTGCAGCATAAATGGCTGTATCTTTTGATTGCGTTGGCTTAGAAGTTTGATTTTTTTCACAGCTTCAAGGGACAGTAAACCTGAGTATTTGATATGAATTTCAGCGTGATACCTTCACGCGTTCCTGATAAAAAGGGTTTTACCGTTTTTTCCTTTTGAGGTACGGAACCCTAAAAACTGACTTAGTTTATGTAAGTTTATAATTACTACTATTTATATATATTTTTTTGTAAAAGTAATGAGACGAACGGGAATTTCTCCTGCTGGTAAGAGATAGTGCCTATCCATGACCAAAGACTATTGCAGCGATACAAAGAACTTTGAGTAATAAAACAAAGTCCAGGGCATAGCTGCTTTGGTGCTCATTACTTTGAAACATTAGATGGTTAGTTTTAATAGCCCTGTAATTTCGCTAGCTGCAGTACCCTTCAAACCGGAACATAGTAATGTTTACACGCTATTAATTGGCGGCAGAATATCTGGTACTGCGGTGGTACCTATCTAGAAGACCTAATGAAATCTACCACGAAGTAAAATAATTAAATTAATAGTCTAATAATAAAGATAGACCATCACCTCGCCATGGATAGAGTTAATTGATACTGTTACGGATTTCAATGACAGGTTTACACAAGTTCTAGTTTCGTCTAGAGCCAAATTTGTACCTGCCTTAACCGGTTACTACAACGATAAGGGGCATACACTGATCGTTATTTTAATTAGTTAACACAAGTCTTTTTATTTCTCGTTTTTTTTTTGTTTCAGTTATTAAATTTAGTTTAGATAACTAATGATGTATTGTTAAAGATCATAAATAATAATAATTGTTCCAGATTTAATTAAATCCTGATCCTTGTTGTAACCAAAAGGAATTTATAAGCGGAAATAAACTAAAGATATAAACACCAGAATACCATATGATGAACTTCTTCATAAAGTAACACCGTAATGAAAACAATTGTTTTATTAGAGTTGTCACTAAAAATTAATAGCTATACATTTTTTTTTTATATTAAAGTAATGAGACGAACGAGACTATAGACAGAACTTTGAATAGCAAAACAAAGTCCAGGACATCGCTGCTTTGGCGCGAGACTTTCGATAATTAGTCTCAACAGCCTTGCAATGTCGATAGCTTTAGTACCCTATAAATCGAAACACAGTAATGTCTACACACAAGTGCTTGGCGACAGAATATCTGGTACTGCAGTGGTATCTACCTAGACGATCTGCTAAGATCTACCACCAAGTAAAATGCTAAATAAATATAGTCAGTAGTCTTAGTTTTTACGTTAAATTGTTCGTTCGACAAGTTACCTTTCTATTGTCCTGTGAATCAATATCCGCGCCCGCCGCGTATAACATTTCGACTACGGCGAGGTGGCCGCCGTTTGCAGCGAGCCACAGGGGGGAGTTGCCTTTCTTGTTCTTTACTTCTACTGCCGCTCGCCTATAAGAAAACCCAGATTTTAAGTCAATTTATCAGACCATAGTATTATTACACTTGGCATAGACTTGAGTACGAACAATTGAATCAAATCGGTTCAAAATTCTCAACTGCAGCCGTCGAGACCTTACTGAAAAAAATTATTGTATAAAACAGCTCATTAAGTTTCGGTCCAATCAATCACACCTCTGTCTTTTCTAAGCTATGTTATATAGCATATTGCCTATAACTACGAACGGTGAAGGAAAACATCGTGAGCCAACTTACATGTCAGAGTTAAAAAAAACTCTAAGATATATATCTGCCAACCCACACTTGGCCAGCGAGGTGGACTATGGTCGTATCCTCCTCACAAGGAGAAGAAGCCTGGGTCCAGCAGTGGGACAGTTCATTAAAACAGGGCTGGTTCGAACAGCTCACATTAACAAGTTCCATTAACTAAAGTAAAAATAAATTTTGATCTAGTAAAAGTTAGTTGCAGTTATCGCAAACGAAACAAAATTTCTCTCCCTATCTTAACAATTAACCTCAGATTTGGTTCTCTTGCCGATTGCTAGGTAAAAAACGATTATGAATAAGTTAGACTTTACTTTTAGTTAAATTTTTATTTATGTATTTCTTTATTATTGATTGTGATTACTGTTTACCTCGCCACTACGTTATACGTAAAAAATTGTATTACAGTAATTGGGGATATTTTCTTGTGTAAGCTAGATAGCGCCACTTTTTATGTGTAGTTCTAGTTTTCCATTGGCAATTTAGTATAGTGAAGGGCCAAATGGATAGATGGTGCTTTTTTCAGTGAATTTTCGTTCCTTCGTAATGAGAGCCGGCAACCTAACACAGTTTTGAACATCGTGATTCTGCAATAAACATTAGCTAATTTAGTGTTAATTATAAAAACCAAAGAGTCGCACCTCTGTAGCAGCAGTTCCACGAACTTCGTATGTCCTTTATCTGCGGCTATAGTTAGCGCCGTGTCCCGTGAAGAAGGAACGGGCGGCGCGTTCACGTCGGCTCCTTTGTCTAGTAGCACCCTGCCCACTTCTACGTAGCCCCCGCTAGCGGCTTCCATAAGCGGCGTGAGTCCAGTCTTCGCTCGGTGTTCCACGTTCGCTTTGCGGTCTAGGAGTAAGCTCACCACCTCATGCCGCCCTGGAAACGTTACACGAGGTGTTATTGTGATCTTCAAGTCACGAGATTTATATCTTCTAGGCAAGCCTGCTCCACAGTAGACCGCAACTTTGCTTAACATAAGATGAGTTAGTAGTGAAAAGTAGCTAAGCTTAATACTGTAACAGATTAGCCACATATATACATATGTGTTTGTTATTGCTTATTTATATTAGAATAAGTTAAACATATCTATTTATTGTACAAACTATTTGAAATGTATTGTTTGGTTTAATAATGTAAAAGACATGATTTGACTAAATAACTGTTATGATTCACGTTACGTCACGATATTGTTTTGGTGTTTTTAATAACTATTTCTTAGTAAATCAATACATGTTACTTATAATAATAGTGTCTAATCTTTATTTCCGCTTACTTTTGTCTTACATAAAGTACATATAAATGGTTAATTAATGACATTTATGTGGTAAATTCCGTTTCTACCCTCTTTCTATTGTGCTTTTATTAAAAGAAATTCTAGCAACTGCATATAAAAAATATCTCCCTTATTTTTATGATCAAAATGTTAGTCCAGCAGAGGGTAACTTATAGAAAACATTTTCGGTTTTAAATTGTTCAGATCAAATTTTAGCAGCTTCCGGGCCTTAGCATTTTTTATCATCATGCAGTTATGCGAGTCTACTTATAAATACTTATACTTATTAATTAACGTTAGGGAAATCTTACATTTTTACTTTACTGAAGTTATGATATAAAACACTTTGAGAACTCCTGGATAAGGGTAAGAACCAGTTCTATAGCATGCTAGAAAGTAACACCTTGTGAATGTCACGCTGGACAGTAACACATTTGTGAATGTCACGCTGGAAAGTAACACATTTGTGAACGCCACGCTGAAAAGTAACACCTTTGTTAACATTATAGTGGAAAGTAACATATGTGTGAATGTTACCTTGGAAGCAAGCGAGCGTGAGCGCTGTATTCCTGTTAGTCTCTATCTGCGCATTGATGTCGGAGCCGCAGTCGAGCAGCAGCCGCACAGCCGCCGTGTGACCGTTCATGGCCGCCAACATTAGGGGGGAGATGCCCAGCTTCGAACCGGTACGGGAGTTGATCTCCGCCTAGAAATACATCACAAGCATTGTGAGGAAACCGTAGCATAATAGCAGGGTTCTAGTACTCTGTTGGCTAGCTACACTCAAGTGAAAAATCTGAACCGGTAGCCTCACTTGAGAGCCAGTTCTCATTCCACGTTCGATGTGATAAACAATTCAACCATAACACCATTTACATCATCTGAGCTGTAGTCACACCTAGGTTGTATACCATAAAAACACTATTTTTGTTACTATACCAACAAACTTTCATGCGAGTTTATTTATTTATTTTATTTTTATTATCTTAGGAAAACTTACAGCTAGGAACACAGACAAATACAATAAATAAGAATTAAGAAGGCCAACTTTTTAGTTGAGAACTTTCAAACCATGTGGTAGGCTGCTATTTCGTTACTAGTTGTGCCGCCTTGCTTCATAACCATTTAGTTTAATACCGGAGATGAGAGGCGCTTACTTTTTTGCTTAAGCTTTTTTGACAAGCTTGGTATTAGAGATAAGGTAGGTTGTAGATAGAGGTGGGTGAAAATCGTATAGTTAATGATGATGACCCGGCATTATCCTATTATAGTGCGTATCTCTTCTCCAACACACGAGTGTTATAATTGTGAAATAAAATTACTATAAGAGGGTATTATTTTCCTTTTAGTGTGTTGGTGAGAGTTTATTTCAGTTGCATTCATTTTCTAGTCTATTATATACTACTCAGTAAAGGCCTTCCTTTAGATAAATACTTCAAGATATTTGCGTACGTGAAGTTATAGGACTAATTCAAATTATTTTATTGTCAGCGTGTGTGGCATAGGTTCTTATTATATAAAATGTGTCAACATGCTGCGCCCATTTGGGAATACAATAATAATGGGTGTGTTCACCCATTTTATCTTCCTAATTATCATCTTACACAAGTGGTAACTGTTATGATTAATAAGTCGATTTCAAACATTAAAAAAAAGATAAAGAGTACCTAAATATTATATAAAATATATTTTATTATATTTATTCATTTGTTTTTGTGCCGTGCCGTGGTGGTGCCGGCGTAAGAATAATACCCCACCCTCTCTACCCGTGGTTGCCGTAAGAGTCGGCTAAGGGATGTAATCTGAAAGATGGGCAGCAGCGTCTTTCTAGAACAATCACACCTAACTGCGCTCGCCAACCCGCCTGCGTGGCGAGTATTGGCTAAACCCCCCAAGGAGGAGGCCTATATCCAGCAGTGGACGTCCTATGGCTGATGATGAATGAACTTTGTTTTTGTATTTATGATATTTTGATGTACGTCTACAATCCCATCTCTATTATCGTGGTGTTGTCTTGTTGAAAATGGTTTTAGCATATTATACATATTATTTAGTTGTCCGTCCTCTTAGCGTCGTGGTCTTCATGTTTCAGGGTCGCGACCACCTCCCAGAAGCCATTCACGCACGATGTTACTGCCATCTCTCTCGCGACATGATGTGACGCGTACGGTGAGAATCTGGTCGGACCAACGCATTAGACTGCGGCTTCGTGATCTCTTGCCATCGACTTTCCCCGTAACCATCAATTATACGAAGTTTTCGCCTAGATTTAGTTGTAAGCGTGCAATAAAAAATTTAACAAAACAAAAGAGTGTTTTATGATCTTTTCAGTAGGTACCTGGTGCGTAAGTAAGAGGCGGATGATATTGACGTATCCCCCGGAGGCGGCGAGCGAGAGCGGCGTGTAGTCCGACACGTTCCGGTGCTCCTTGTTGGCGCCGCGGGACAGGATCAGCTCGACCACTTCGTAGCGGCCACCGCTGCACGCCAGCGATAGTGGCGTGTCCTGCATCGTAATCAAATTATATTAATTTAAGGAGATAAGGAACTTGAAGTGATATTTTTTTACTGTTCATAGGTTAGGTTTTGACCACAGCTCATCTGGTGGTGTGGTCGTAGATGGTAAAGCACATCTAGTCTGGAATGAAACTGGCTCTCAAGAAGGCTTTCGGAACACACAGGTGTTTGGTGACAGATTTTTTACTTGAGGGTATTAGAAAATACTCCCATACCACCACGCTAAAGTACACCATAAGTTTTATATCAGTTGCCTGGTTACCATACCACATGCTTTGCTTAGGACACTGTGTGAAATGTGGTCAATATTTATTTATTTACGCTTTTGGTTTCCATTTTTTTATTGTCGCATACCAGTTGATGGGAAATAGATTTATCTGACATGAATTTTTTACGACAATAGTTTTATCAGATCAATAAAGAGGGCAAAGATAAAAGAAAAAACTATAGAGAAAGTTTTGAAATAGTTATTTTTGTTTAATATCAAAACACGAGTTGAATTAACTGATATTGTTGTGCACAGTTTATTTATAACAATTGCAAAAGTTTCATGTTGCTGAAAGTAAGATAACCAATTGATTTAGGCGGTACATACTTAACAGAAGATGTAGTATTTTTCCGCCTAAAAAACTACATACAGCAAGTGTATTAACAGTAGAAGTTCATATACAGATTAATAAAATTAATAGGTGACGTACCTTGGTGCGCTCTGACTGCGCCTCTATGTCCGCGCCGTGGTTGAGCAGTATTTCGACGATCTTCTCGTGTCCGGCCGTGGCGGCGAGGATTAGAGGCGTGAAACCCTTCTTGTCGCGATGCTCGATGTCTGCACCACGAGACAGTAGTAACTGAAATATAACCACACGGATTGGAATTTCTTAGCATTCAATTATGTCACCGTGCGGATGCCGGATCAATCGCGTTGTAAGAACGGGAATGTCCTTGCATTGCGATATCCTTATATATATATATAAATCTTCTATGTGTGTTTGTCATTGAACTCCTGCTAAAAACTTTTAACATAAATTTTTATTGTGTAAGAGTGGATCTCTGAATGTTTTAGATTCACTATTGGATACGGTAGGTTGCGCTGCAAGCGTACACTGGGTACGAAGTATATAATGTTATTGCTAGTTTCATGTATCGGCTTCCTCTAGGCAAGCGTGCTATATCACAGATCGTATCTTCTCTTGATAACAGGCGAGATGCTGGTCAAACGTGATCCTACTGTTCCTACTGTCATTCGTAGTGGGATATTTTGAGAGAAGACATTTGTTTGTTTTCGTTATGTATACCACTTAGTATGACCAGCATTGTGCTGAGGTGAGCCCTTATTTTGTAATTGACTCTTGACTTGTACCTGATCTATCATAATGCTATGATTTCCTTACAAGATTTTTCTAGACCGCTAGCTCGATTCACTATTAGGATTAATGCGTGACCTAGATCGACATTCACTGTGTTTGTTACCGCGTCCGCTACCACACATATAATAGCAGTGTGGACAAGCGTAGGCGACGCATTTTTTGCCACTACTGGTGGTTTTGTCTATCGCTGTGCGTAGCTCTACTACTATCTAGGTACATGTAGTGCCAGTTCAGGAAGTATAGTTACCTCGACGAGATCCTCATGTCCGCCGGCGCAGGCGAGCGTCAGCGCCGTGTCGTGGTTGGAGTCCGTTTCCCCGTCCACGTCCATGGCGGAGTAGGCGGCGGGCGCGGCCACAGCCGCGCCGCCCGCCTCGCCGGCCGCGCGCCTCGCCGTGAGACGGCTCTGCGCTCGTAACTGGAAAACAACATTACCACCGTCTATACAATCCGCCCTACCATATCCCCGTGCCACAGATTAAGTAACAGTAAACAACTTTCCTTCTAATCATATTTTTTCATATAGGAAATGTGGAAATGTGGCAATGTGGAAATATGGAAAGGTGTGCGAGCATACGGTTCATCTGATGGTAAGCTAACCGTAGCGTACAGAAACTTGCAACATTAGTTCGAAAAAATTCGGGTTAAAGCATAAAAATTTACCTCTTACGATCGTCATCAGTTTGTATTCGTGTGGCACGACCTTTCATATTCAGTTAGGTAACGCTGGTTAAAAACGGTTTAGCTTTTGAAACACAAGAGTTGTAGCGGCCGATTCCAATAATTACAAAGAAATTGAAATAGAAAATTTAATTTAATTCCTTTAAGGATTACATCGATTAAACCTAATTAAACGACTCCGATGAAACTAATCCGTGCTAGAGCAACGTGGCAACCTGAAGTCGTTTGCTTAAGGTGAGCAAGGGCGTTTGCCTGTACTTAGTGGAGTGATACCTCCCTGTCGGTACCTAGGTTAGGTTACCTGGAGGGGTATATCGGCTCTGCGATGGTAGTTGGAGCACCACATTATTACCGCTATGATATACGGCTACACAGTAAATACATACGCATACCGATCAAACATATCGTGCAACAAACAACAGAAGGAATGGGAGGGAGGGGGTATAGAAAAGTGGTTCAATTTGAATAAACGTCAAGGTTTTATTTAAAACCAGGTACGCCACGCGGTTTTATATCGCCATAATAATCCAGAGTATTAGATCTGTATTTCAAACTTTACCCTATTCAGTTTGTACGTTCAGAAAAGTACTAAAATATACAACAAAAAAAATATTGAGAGGGTGTCTTATGGACATCCGGATGGAACGGAATTCCTTTGTTTTTAAATTAGGTATTTAATATTTATGCATATACTCAAAATTAATGGCAATTAATCGATTCAAAAAAGATTTAGTTTCCTAGGTGATCGGGAAGTGCCTCAAAAATCACAGCAAAAAGGTGTCGGTTTTTGGTGTCGTTTTCCATTGTTACACATTTTTCGGTCTATCCCCTCAGCCCGCAAACAAATCAGAACGATAACGCGCGATAAGGAGCTCTGTTCCAAAAACTTTGGCATTTTTGAATAGATTTAGTCATTTTTCTCTGGTGACTATGAGTCAAATATCAAGTCTGTATTTCAAGTATTAGATATTTGGTTTAATTTTGACATTTATTCGTAAAAGACGTCATGATGTACAATTTATTTCAAACTCAGTATAGTTTCGTTATAGTGTTGGTTATATTTGTGTTAAGAATTCAATTAAAACACAATCGGTACAATAAATTGATCATGATTTGAGAAACTAAGATGAATCAAATAACACCTGTAAGAAATTTCCGTATAGAAAGCAACCGTGTTCAAGCCTTGAGCTCTTATTTGGAATACCAGTTAGATACTGAATTCATATGAATTCTACTACTGACCCGCCTCGACTTGGCACGGGTGCAATGTAGATACTAATGTGGTGCATATGGATGTATTATACATATAAACCTCCCTCTTGAATCACTCTGCCTATTGATGGAAACCGCATACAAATCCGTTGCGTAGTTTATAAGATAGAAGCGTACGGACGGCGGGAAGCGACTTTGTTTTATACTATGTAGAGATGTTCATTATGAAAATAAATATGAATCAAAAAGTTCATTTTAACACAAAATTATAACGTGAACGTGTTATGCTATCATCATCGGTAGAAGAAACTATTATGAGTTACGATAAGTTTGTTGATAGGATCGTTTTCGTTGCCGTATCTTTAATTTGTTCATTAAAAAAAACCACAAATTAAAATGGTATTTAAGGTGCCTAATTTAAACACAAGTTATGTTAGAATTAAAATGCATACATACAATACTGGCCAGTATTTAAGCGTATAAAAATAAAATTATGGACAAGTGCGAGTCAGACTCGCCCACCGACGGTTCCGTACAAAATAGTAGGTATGATAAATTCTTGTTGTCATTCCTTGTTTTTTTTTATTTTATTTTTTTTATCTTTTATTACTTAAAAGAATTATCATGCGTTACCTTATGGTAACACATGAAGAATTTTCCTTCATAAGGCAATGTTTTTTGCCAAATTTCATAGTTCTAGGTCAACGGGAAGTACCCTATAAGTTTGGTTAATTGCGTATCAGTTATCTGACTTCCATCACACTAGCTCTGCTTAGTTTGGGGTCAGATGGCGCTGTGTGTAATGTCCTACGATACTTATTTATTTATTTGTTCAAACGTTAAGCACGAAAACGAAATGCATCTTCTCGTGTGTTGAATACTGGCCAGTATAAAGTTAACACATATAAAAATAAAAAGGCAGAGTGGATGTGGGTGGTTATAGGTTAGACGAGACGACACATTACCTCTTTCTTACTAACCTTCTTCTTGACCGCGGCATTGGTGAGGTGGTGCTGCTCGCGCTTCGCGGGGGGGTGGGCCGCGGGCGCGGGCGGCGCGGGGGGTGTGTACGACGCCGATCTGCGTAGAAGGATACTTTGTCTATAACTCATATTACTAGCCAAACGTTTTTTAAGCCTAATTACGATTTCTAGCAAGACAAATAAAATTGTTCAGTTTTTTCCGGAGTAGAAATGACGTCAAAAAGCTCTTCAAAGAATTCCGAAGAAAAAAAAACAAGTAGTAGAGCGTTAACGCACATTTTATCTCATTCGTCTCGATGTTGTTTTGTTATTTTCTTTTCATATCTTTTACTATGGAAACTGACGTGGTTTTGATACATTTTTGTTTTACTTATGCGGGATTACTCTGCGGGAGTTGAAAACCTCACCGGATGTGGCCGAAACTTAAAACCTTCAGCGGATGTGGACGAAACTTTAGTCGGAGTTTCCGATAAAATTAAACGTGAGTTAAAACCTTCAGCTGATGTGGCCGAAACTTTAGTCGGAGTTTCCGATAAAATTAAACGTGAGTTAAAAACCTCAGCGGATGTGGCCGAAACTATAGTCGAAGTTTCCGATAAAATAAAACGCGAGTTAAAAACAACACCAGATGTGGCTGAAACTATAGGCGGAGTTTCCAATAAATCTGTGCAATAGTACAGGCTTTCAATTGATGCTGCCGGGTCAGGTAGCTAGCCAGCCGTGTACTAGAAAATATCTTACCATCATTCTATGGTTTCCTTCATCGGAAGCTCAAAAGCTCATTGTTTGGATTTGAACCTATGCCTTCTCATGTAACCTGGGCGTGCGGTTCGAACGCGCTAACCACAGAGCTATCAGCAATACATATTTGCCATTTTATGTATGAATAACTTTGTATTTGTGTAAGGTGATGACAATACATACCTATAGTCGTCGTAGGGGACGGTGGGCGGCGGTAGGGCGAAGTGCGGCTGCTCCGGCTCATCGGGCCGCAGCGCCGGCGACGCGGGCCGCGCGCGGAACTGGCAACCGCCACCCTGCGACCCAACATACGCTGCTACAGTAATGTTAACACACGTGGAACGAGTGCGTGAAAGTCATACTTAATAAATAACAATAATATAGGTAATAACAACTAGTAATTGAATAAACTCTTAATTTTAAATAATTTTCAGTGCTATAAAACGAACTAATAGCTCAAGAGACAAATCATAGATATCAGTTTTAAAGTACGCGGTAGAAGGAGCAACCCGAAAGGGACGCGGTTGTAGACGCATATTTGCATAGGGGCCATTATATGAGCTAATGCTGTAGATGTGTGCGTTACCTGGTGCGGCGGCGGCGTGTCCTGGTGGTCCTGGCGCGCGGCCCAGTCGGCGCTGAGCTCCTCAGCGGCGGCGAGCAGCCGGCGCGCCTGCCGCTCCTCGCCCTCCCCAGCGCCCGGGCCTGCGCCCGCAACCGCCACACCGCCCGCTCCCCCCGCGCCGCCCTCACCCAGCTTGCCGCTCAGGATCTCGTGCGACTTCTGTTGCATCACCTACACAATGTTTACATTAGCCCTTTTCTTTTCATAGCATGTTATGTACGAAAATTTTATATATAAAAATCCGTCCTGATAAGCGGTGGGATAAAACGCGAAAATTAGTCATTAGCCATAAATAATTTCGGAGATACGAAGCAACAAAAAGTTCTTACAAAACCACATACATGACTGGACTGCGTATCACGGCCTTAATTTCTGCGTAGTCAAGTAAAAACTATCAGGCACGCAACACGTCCCCGGATAATGTTTGTTTTGTGACCTCATTTTGACATCCAAGTAAAGTTACCCGACTGCGAAACTTATTGCTCGAGCATACGATATAGTCACGTAGGATTCGTGATCACATAACTTGAAAGGCTATAAGATACCTTCAGCTGGTCTTCTAGGCATCTGATTGGCCACGCACCCGCCGTTGACACAATCCCAGTGAGTTCCCAGTAATGGTTACTAAGGCGGGTATACGGGTCGCAATGTATGCTATAGTTACCTGCAGCACGAGCGAACGCAACTCGTTGGGGGGCAGCGCGACGAGAGAGGGCACCTCTCGCTGCAGGTACGCCAGCACGGCGCCCAGCTCGCGCGCCTCCACCGCGCCGCCGCAAGAGCCAGTCTCCGCCGCCAGGCACTGCACAATACCGCACGTACGTCTCAATAATGCACTTCTATACACTATTCTCATACAAATTTACGAGTATACGTATAAGAGACGTTGTAGTCGAAGATGATAAAGCACACTTAGCCTGATATGGAACTGGCTCTCAATTGAGGGTGCTGATATACACTGTTAGGTGCTTGGCGGTAGTTTTTCAATTTGAGTGTGGTAGCTAGCCGAGTATTAGAAAATACCCTAACACCATGCTATGGTTTCCTCACGAAGATATCCTTCACTGGCAGCTCAAGCTCATTGTTGGGGTTTGAACCCACTCCCTTCGACGTGTGGATTAACCGCGCTAACAACTTAACTATCATTGCTACAAAACATATTTAATATAGGACCGACTGACATCACAAAAAAAAACTGTTCCATAGTAAAATGTCATTTACTTTCGACGAAATGTATGTATGATGTTTTTTAGATTGATTTAATGTGTTTATGTTTTTAAAAATTTATTGAAATTTAGAATGAAAATCAACTTTATAGATAGCATTATTAACACACTTTTACTTTTATACTATTTGTTTGTTTTGAGCAACATTAAAATATTCCGTAAAATTTCATTTAATGAACGTTTTAATGTTATAGACAATACGAACGTTCAAATATTAGCTGGTTCACAAATCGATCGTTTGGCAAAAAGCAATGTAAGCGTTTAACTGGATCGTTCCACATGATCGAATTCAGCTGAAAATGGATTATTGGAGGATGGATTGGCGGTATCATATAAATTGCCTGTAACATATGTATATACAAGCTTGGGGTGTTAATGTCGTAAAGCAATTCATAGAAATAATATATTGACCCATGACCTAATAAATGTTGCAGCTAAGTTTTTTCGTAATTTCATGTCCGGGTTGTTTTTAGGGTTCTGTCTTTCGCTGTCTGTCTGTCCGTCCGTCTGTCTGTCACCAGGCTGTATCACAAGAACCGCGATAGCCAGACAGTTGAAATTTTGTACACAAATTATGTATTTCTGTTGCCGCTATAACAACAAATACTAAAAATAAAATAAATATTTAAGGGGGGCTCCCATGGAACGCGTTTTTTTTTTTTGCCTTTTTCATAGATAATGGTACGGAACCATTCGTGCGCGAGTCCGCCTAGCATTTGTATTTTTTTGCGCTGTATGAAATAAGTGTTATGAGGAAGCAGTGATGTAAAAGACCCCGTCATATAGTGTACTTAATTAAGTATCATCGGACTAAGAACCAGTGATAATAAAAAGCTAGCCTTCACCGTAGAACATGATGATCCTTCTGAAGTTTCCGTGATGACAATCTGTCTACACGTGCTGCTAGGCTACCAGGTGTTGCATATTAATGAGTGTACAAGGATAGCATGCGAAACACAATTCCAAAACAAAAACGAGCTCCAAATACCTTTCCCCACATATTCCGACCCAGCTAAAAACATACTTGATATCATGTTGAAATTGACGAGAATGAGTTATATTGTGGCGCATAAACTAATCATGTATATAAAAGTATTTCAAGCTATGAAACTACAACATTAACAATGACGAAACAACACCCATACACACCTGTTGCAACTCCATGACGCTGACGTCTTGGTGCAGGTGGTGAGACGGCTGCTGCGCCGCCAGCGCCTCCAACTGTTGCAACTCTTGCATCTGCTGCTGTTGAACACATCGAACATCTATACTAACTGATAATCGTCGCACTCTCCCGCCGCTGATGTGTCTCGCCTACGCCGTGGGATGTCGTTCTACCATTCAGTTAAGAAGAGAACTTCGCGCGACGAACTCGACCAGATTATCATCGCACGATGAGATGTCAAAATTTTCATTCCAGACAATAAACATACTACCTTGCATGCATCATGCGACGTGAGACATAGCCGAGGTGATCTGCAACCGCTGTCCAAACTACGTTAACAGTTAAGGCATTCTTACATTACGACACTTACAGGCGATGATACTATGGCCAGGTGCTTGTACACACGTGTTTGAACCTCGATGTCCGTACATTACGCCACTCAATATAAAAACAAGTAATATTTTACCAAAAAAAAACCCGACTTCATTTCTCATGGATACCATTGTCAGAACTGGACCAAATGGAACCACACGGGAAGCACCAGCTTTCAAATAAAAAAGAATCATCAAAATCGGTTAAAAGTCGAAAAAGTCGAAAGTACTGAGGTAAAAAACACGAGTCGAATTGAGAACCTCCTCCTTTTTTGAAGTCGGTTAAAAAATTTGATCATTATTTGAAATAAAGTTGCAGTCTTTCTCTATTATAGAAACAGAAAGACATTGGATTCATCTATTCAGTAAAAGAAACATACATTATACAGATTTTGTTTCTGCCCTTGAGTTCCTTACACAAATGTAATGTCTATTCTTACTTCCATTGTATTTTGAGAAAACTGGTCGGACTACCATACTTTTAGCGAATGCGTCAGATATTGGTAGCGTAATGTGCGATTAATCACCGAGACACGCGGAGGGCACTTGTCGCCTGTGAGTAGCGTAATGTGAGAAGGCCTGTGCTTTGTGCATACCTGCTGCAGCTCGACGCCGCTGACATATTGCTGCTGCAGCTGTTGCGGCGTCGGCTTGTGTTTCGCCTGATGCTGCTGTTGCTGAGCTGCCAACTGCGCAAGCTGTTGCTGTTGTAACTCTTGCAACTGGTGCTGTTGACACGATTAACTTGTCAACATACTTGCTATTTGAATGTGTCATAAACATGTAAACTTTTTAGGGTTCCGGACCAAAGGGTGAAACGGGACCCTAATACTAAGACTCCGCTGTCCGTCCGTCTGTCTGTCCGTCTGTCACCAGGCTGTATCTTATGAACCGTGATAGTTAGACAGTTGAAATTTTCACAGATTGTTGTTGCCGCTATAACAACAAATACTAAAAAACAGAATAAAATAAATATTTAACGGGGCTCCCATACAACAGACACGATTTTTTGCCGTTTTTATAGATAATGGTACGGAACCCTTCGTGCGTGAGCCTGACTCGCACTTGGCCGGTTTTTTATAAGTAATGAGACGAACTTGACGCTCTTTTGATGGTAAAATTTAATGCCTACCCATGACTATTACTGTATCCAGAACTAAGAGTAACAAAGTCTAAACAAACGTTGCTCGGGCGCATATCACATTTGAGATATCATTTGGTACGTTATTTCTGAACAAAGATGATTTAATAATGTGCCTGTTTAACAAAGGCTCTAGAATCTAGATAGAATATCAAATTGGGAGATTTACGTGCTACGTAAATGATAACAAATGTATGAAAACTGTGACAGCGCCCCTGGCGGAAGGTAATAGAAATGGCTTCTTGCATACATTTGACATTTACTTTTAAAGTAATTTTCGCGAATTGATATAGCATCTGCATTGACATCGTTACCATGAGATTAGTGTTGAATTATGCTGCCCCCGTACTCTTCCTTATTATGCGATTCCCGCAAGGTGTTCACGAGAAAACTACACGACTGTGAACCTTACTGTGCGGGTATACGATATGCGGTCGCGTATATTTTATGTGAGCGCCAAGAGTACGGGAGTATTGAAAGTGACTTGTAAATGTACCAATTTATGAATAAAATACTTTGACTTTGACTTTTGACTTTGAGCTGGTCTGTACAAACCAAATGTAACGAAAGATATTGAAAACCTATTCATACAATATAATAATGATTGATACATGTTTTTGGAATAGCTAGTGAGCGATTTCAGTATACATGAACGAATTTCAAATTCTACCCATGGATTAACATCTACACTCTATAATTTAAAATCATTACTAATCTTACGAATATCCGTTTTTTTTTTAATGAGTAAAACGATACTTTTTCAACTACAACAAACGAATGAATGTACGACATATTTGATATGAGAATCAATTTATCGGTATCCTTATACGTAAGATGACGTAATGTGGAGCGACTTGCGTTTACCGCGACAACGGCCCCGACCTCGTCTAGATGGTGGTCTAACCGCTGTAACGCGTCCAGTAATAGGAACTTGCAACTGAACTTCGCGCACTTGCGCGTCGCCTTAGCGCGTGGACGCTCTTCTATCGGTATGTTCTAAATAAACAATCGAAACTTAGCTCAAAATTAGAAGATTAAACTAACAAACATATATCCACAGACGAGGAGTATATAAAGGTCACTGACACCTATTAGTCAAACAAAATTAGAAACATAGTTTATTGAAAAGAGACGTCAAGGTTAAGAAAGGGCTTTGGAAAATTCATCGTCATTACTGCGCAAGCAAAACCTTAAGCAGCAGTTGGTATAAAACTGATATAGAATTTCTAAGTCTTCCATAGAATTCACACTGAGCCCCATGATCATATAGACATACATAGATCAGAATCAAGTCACGTAAGAAAATAGTAATAATAAGTACCGTAGTAAAGAAAATACAAATTTCTTATGTGTTTTGGTTTGAGCCTCACACGAAACTTCACAGTATTCAAAGATTAAGGACAGGCGCAACCCTACAGTCCCCAGGACTGCGACCAAGGTGTAAGTTAAGATCTTATGTTTTATATGAAGCATCGTTCAATACAGGCGGGTTACACCGGGTTTTTCCTAATCTTAACGGTATAAAACAAAAAAGAAAACTATTCAAGAAAGTGCAACTCACCTGGTTAAGGTTCGCGGCTAGCTGCTGTACGGGGAATAGCTGCTGCGGAGGGGGGTACGGCGGCGTGGTGGGGGTATGGATCGTCGTCACACCTGTGTAGTACACACGCGCATATTACGAAGTGAAATAGAGTTCAAAATTAATTGGCACGCTGAGGCAATTGAGACTGTTTGGAATTGAAATACTATTTGATATAGTTGATTACAGGACCTGTTGATTAAGTTTCTACACAATATTCTATTTGGGGGGGCTAGAAAGATTATCAATATAATAAATAATTAATAAATTTGCTCTCAGGCACGTAAACAAAGTAAGATAAGTAACGTAAGATCATACTTCTTTTTCTATTCTTCTGTCTTCATTGATCACTTTTGCATTCTTTATATTCTTATGTTTTAATAACAATGTCATAAGATTGATTAACATTTCTCAAGTGTAAGGATTATATAGCAAAGCTTACAAAAATGTTTTATGTATGTATAATCTTAAAATAACTAAGCGCAATCATTAAGGTAACAGGGGTGTGGTGGTTGTATGTGGTTACACAAAATGTGTAGGTATACAAAACAAAATGAAAGGCGATCAAGGTATGTTCGCTAGATTAGGCGGTGATATGTGACGGACGTTAGTGATTATGTGGAGACGCAAACAAAACAAAATGGCGGTGATGACGTAACAAGGTGCCACAACTTGCCTTGAGCGCAGAACTGAAGGTCCAGGGCGTGGAGTGCCGACGTGGCGAGCGTCGGAGGACCTTCACACAGGACATATATTGTTTAGCCCAATGAAATGCACGTCATATATCTACTTAACATAAGTGACATCGTACTAATTTTATAGATGTGAAAGTTTGTATGTGTGTTTGTTCCTTATTCACGTTGAACGAATTTGGATAAAGTTTATAGGCCATTTTCTATTCCAGTGAAACTGCGGGGAGTAAGCAAGTCCGTAATATTAACTACAAAATACTGTAATTATTTTTACTGAAAACAGTTTCATTTCTCATAATTAACAAAGCGATTCTGTAGCGATGATAGCTTAGTTGTTAGCGCGGTCGGTTAAACCCCAACAATGAGCTTGAGTTGCCGGTGAAGAAAAACGTCGTGAAGAAACCATAGCATGGTGGTAGGGTATTTTCTAGTACTCAGCTGGTAAGCTACCACCATCAAGTTAAGAATCTGCCGTCAAGCGCCAAGGGTGCGAAAACCGTTGGGTGCTTCGCAATCTCACTTGAGAGCCAGTTCCATTCCATGCTAGGTGTGCTTTACCATCTGCGACCACACTGTCACTTAACATCAAATGAGCTGTAGACAAACATCGAGCTTGTGAACCATAAAAAAACTTGTACAGTTTATGACGAAGTCAGTCTGGGAAATAATGACTCATTTGATGTATTGTGTTCGATTTAACAACTATTATACAATTTGGAAACAAAGCAAACTAGATTTAAATCTAAAAAAATATTTTACTGTGAAACCTGTGCTTATTAGTGTACAACTATATTAGCAATTTTGTGTTATCTAGGATGATATTGAGACCAATTTTGAAAGCTTTACCTGACAGATCTAATATTACCAATCTAAATTCTAATAAGAAATTAATATCTCAATCTAATATTATCTAATGCTTGTTCTGTATCTACGATATTTGTTTATATCTTTACTGAGAATGTGGCTGTGTTTTTCATTACAATCCTTTATAGGCAAGAACCATAACATTTTCAATAAATTTACAACTGTCAACTAAAGCCTTTAAAATTGGTCTTTGGTTACACTTTGTGCTTGTTGATTGTAATTTTTGTATGAATATTTGTTTATTTTTTCAAAAAGTACTAGTGTTGGAAAATCTCTGGTAACCTTTATCATTCATCATAATAACCTTCCGGCCTTTTGTTGGGTTAATATGCCCTTCCTGCATACCATTTTCCAAATTATAATGTCAATTTTAAAAAGAAATCTTGTTATTCCATTGCTGTGATGGCATAAGGTGTTAAAGTTTAAGTACCTCCTCGGTAGGCGTTATTTCTTATCATAACGAGATCGTCTTTCCTGGTCCGATTTTCGAATTTGTTTTCCTTTTTTTATGTAAAATATGACACTCTTCTGATGGTAAGAGATAAAAACGCCTATACATATAAATTTTAGTGACAAAGTGACAAATCAAGGTCTATGCCATCGCTGCTTTGGCGTTCATTACTTTAGAGACATTGGATGGTTATTCTCAACAGCCCTGTAATTTCGCTAGCTGCATTACCCTTCAAATCGGAACACAGTAATGATAACTAAATAACAAAAAAACCTGATATCCCATTGGAAATCAAGCTAGTGCTAAATCCGAACTATTAATACAATTAAAAACAAAAAACTAAAATTATTATTATTTCATCGTCATCTATCTTGCTGTGCTTTAACGAAGACGCCTCTTTACGTCCTGTCTACTTTCAAATTCAAAAGTCTAAATTCAAAATTAAAAAGAATCACGATAAACGGAATCAGTTTTTAATTTTCTAAAATCGAATTAGGAAACCGATTATGTGTAGCCAGTCTCATTATTTGATACGGTAGCCAAAGAGTATCCAACACAGTTTAAGCAAAACTATTCTCATAATACATACCAGTCTGATCTCCTAAATCGATCAAACTTCTTTCAGTCTCTCCGAGTGCGTCGCCGCGGGGTTGGCTGACGAGAACGTCTCCTCTCTGAAAACATATTGTGGCCAATGAGTTAACGTCTCCACAAATTGTATGTCGACAATATTGGCAAACCATTACGATGCGGGTGGGGTTACTAAAGGCTTCCTACTTGGATGAAATTTAAAAAGCACAGCGATTAATAATGGAAGCGTTAGCAAAATGTATATTAGTGTCTCTATCGAGCCTGAACTACATATTTAACGAGTTTTTTTATTAGAAACATAGTAAAGTTAGTTAAACGTAATAATGTTAGTTGTTAAGTGAATATTTTTATGAAAAGTCACATAAGTATACTAATGTAAATGTAAATCTTTTGGCGATATAATATCTATAGATGTAGTTTAATCCGTAAATCAATCAATTCCCGCCAACTAAATGCAGGGCACAAAAATTTAGCTAATTAAGTATTCTTAATCTTTTTTTCATCTTAGCAAAAATGTGCTTATGTTGAATACTTTGACCAGAATTTGCCTATTCTTATTGAACACGCATACAAGCAGAATGTATGTATACGTTATGTTTTGTTGCGCAAGATGCTAAACTACGCCGTGTGGGTAGACTACAAAATAGGAACGATATACATTCACTTATATCCAAATAAGAACTTTCCACAGGTTTGCCCTTCGTTCAGATGACGCTCTTTACGACTCCCAGTAATTACGTACTAATAAAATTGCCGTCAATTACAATTTTTTTTTCTATATCATATAACAAATGTGAAATTCGATGCTCCACATAAACTTCAACTGTATATTGTTTGAAAAAACCATTTTTCCCCTTCTTCAGTTATATAACACTTACAGAAGAACAGAAGCGAGAAGGATTGTACACTCGGGCATTTATTTGGAAGAAGCGGTTATGTGCAGATGGATATCAAAACATACAATGACAGCATGAAGTTATAAGTAACGAGATGAGAGCAGATAGCCAACACGGAGATAAAAGTTAAAGTAACTTCAATAAGTGAACAAATGTTGTCATTTTCTTTGAAACGTTTTTCTACAATGGCCAAGACTTCCATAACTCCGTATTTGAAAATATTTTAAATAACGTTAGTAACGCGCATTTTATTATTGTACTGCGCGAAATTTAATGACAGTTCTCAAATTAAGTTGTGCTAACAGGAGCTAAGCGAGTAACCCGTCAGGGCGTTTAGGCTTAGCACTTTTTTCTCGCCTCTACCACAACCTCATAATACACACACAAACATATAGTTAGTACCCAAAACATTTCTACAACCACCAGAAGAACAAAGAACAAAAACGGCTTTTAGCCAATGGCTTTCGTTCAAAAACTAAATACAAACGCGTATCTCATTAGTGATTCGAATAGTGGAGGTGGACTCACTTTGTTTCTATTTTTAATGTGGTCTTTATATTTATTCTTGTTAACTTTCTTCCAAGAAAAGCCCGGCTGTAGGGAAACCTTAGCCATGGCGTGCTGGTATATCTACAGCGTGGGAAGCAAGCACAAACAAATGAACACATGATAGTAGTGTGAAAGCCAACAGAGATGATACACTATTAATAGCTCCGTGTGGGGTGAATAAGATGAAAAGTAGGAAGCTTGTATATAATATTTAAGTCTAATTTTTGATAAATAGGTTAAGAAATAAACTAGCAAAGTTATCAAATGATTTTTGACTAATATAATTTTATGACATTATGCACCTCAGTTTGATGAAAAATTGAACTTCAGAGCATGTTCATATTTTTGCACAAAGATTATAATCAATTATTACAACAGAAATATGTATGAGTGTTTTATTTTAGAAAGGCTTATATTAATGTTTTATTTTTAGATCGTAAACATTTGCTTTTTCAATTCGATATTGTCACTCAACATCGAATTGCTATATATACACGACTTGAGAACTGTATATTTTTTTGTGTAAAAAATTATTGTTAATCAGCTTTAGTGGACAGTCACCATAAACTTCAGCAAAGCTAGCATATGCAACACCAGTTTCTGACAATTATTTTTGAATGAGAACAAGAGAAGAAAATGCAAAGCAAATCCATGTGTTCGTCAATAAGCTAAGCCTGTTTTAAAATAAAAAAAAAGTTAAAATTGAGCAGGTGCGCCGCGATGAAAAATTCTCTATTATTTGTCATGAAAAACTAGGACATGGATACGAATGTAAGATGAACCCTTTCAGAAACGAAGATGGGTTTTTCTGATATGATACAAAAAATATTTTGCCGCTAGATGTCAATTAATGAGCATCCGTTGATATTTTTTGCATGATTTGTTAAGTATATTCGAACCTTTTTTTTTGCGATAACAGTTGTATAAAAAGGGT
The DNA here is from genome assembly GCA_950106695.1 of Biston stratarius. NCBI lineage: Eukaryota > Metazoa > Arthropoda > Insecta > Lepidoptera > Geometridae > Biston > Biston stratarius. The sequence goes on from OX467116.1 coordinate 12,911,505, forward strand.
TACATACTTGGCGAGTACTAAGTAATTATGAACAACTTCTATAACAAACACAACGCAGACATCGCGAAAAAAAAAAAAGCTTGTAGTACATTTGGCCAAGAGTCAACATAAGAATGATTTTAGAATTGTTTTGTTTCATGGTTTTAGAATTGTCCCCATTATAAATTTTGTCAATTATTCGTTTAAGCTTAGAACCCTACATATTTTTGTCCTCAAAACTTGCGTGGCTATGTGATGGAGAAAATGCAAAAAAAAGGAAGATTTTTCATGATTTTTATAACCTTACTGGGTCAGAAACGACCTAACACTCGTTTCCAACAGTGTTACGTTATGTGTATATATTTATATTAATGCACTTCTTATAATAAGCGTTGAAGCATTCTGGTAATTCAATGAACGATGTCTTCATTTTTTCACGACTAAATAATAAGATTTTATTGCATTTATGCACATGTAAAGCTTGAACGGACAAGGTAATGACTCGTCGTGTCGCGTGGTGTAATAAAGCGTGCGGTACTAACGTGTTCGTCGAGTATGTCCGGCGGTGGCGGTAGGTGGTGGTCGGAGTGGGGCGGCGCGGCGCGCTGCTTCCGCGCGCACTTGTGCTTGGCGGGGGGCGCCCCGGCCGGCTGCGCGGGTGCCGCCGCCCCGCCACCTCCCTTCTTGCGCCCTGCCGTCACACCACGCTCTGCGTTATGCCGGAGAATAAACAATGTTGCGTGCGAAAACAAACCAATCAAAGGAAATACTTTTTACATCTATTACTTAGAGATGCCCGCGTCCAGTAGTGGCGCGTCAAGGAATTTAAACTTCGTTTATTTTATGCGATGTCCGTCACACAGCATATATTTTGCAACAAAAACACATTGACGCGACGGAACGTTGCGTACTTCCAATTGAGAGATGTCAATTGGAATAGTAGAAGACATAGCACGACGCTATAACGTCTAATTCGGGCAAGGTACGCAGTATAGATTGATATAATTTATATTTTTGTTTTACTAAGAAAGTACAGGTCGTAATACATAAGAAATTGCATCACTATTGTAAGTTAACAACGTTTATAATATTATAGTAAAGTCAATAAGATACTGCAGTGTGAGTACTAACCGTCGAGGTAGACCTTGGCGAAGTTAGCCGGCAGGTCCTGGTGATGCGGCGGCTGCGCGGGCGGGTGGGGCGGCGCGGGGTGAGGCGCGGGGTGCGGGTGGTGCGGCAGCAGGGCGCGCGCGGCGGGCGCGGTGGGCGCGGGGGCGTGCGCCAGCCCCAGCGCCGCCGCCTGTGCCGCGCTCAGTCCGCCGACATTACCGGCCTCCGGCTCCGCACACGTTCCGTTGTTACCTGGACAACGATTCATTTTGTCAACAAAGTGAAATTTCTAACGATTTTAGTGTTTTTATGTATAAACCACACCGCTGTTCGTGAGTGACGATGTGATCGAAGATGAAACACGTAGACTTAGAAGATACCTATTCACTCTGACTTTGTAAAATATCTAGATTATATCCCTCAGGAAACAAGGAACCCGGCAATAAATTGTCTTCGGTCTACGATGGAGCACGCTTTGTGTTCGTAGTAACGTGATTATCCTTGCAATGTTACGATACGAGCACGGCACTCGGCGACGGTATCTGACTCTATTACTACTGTTCGAAGCAATGAATGGTTCAGTGATCCATGCATTCGCCGAGTCGGCTAGTTGTCTCGCAGATTGAAAAAGATTTTTCAGACATCCGGATAAGTGTCTATTGTAACAAAATCCCTCTTGCTCAACCATAGACACTTTACTACTTTTATAATAATCGGCGTTACTTTGCGGAAGTTCATTTTGAGTATTTAAAGTATTTATTTTAGTGTATTTCCGCTTAAAAATAAATATATTAATAATAATTAGCTGTTTTAAGCGGAAGTACACTAAAATATGTACCTTGAACACTTAACTACTACAGGATAAAGCAGGTAACATTTTTAACGGTACCGACTCAAACGAGTATATTCATCTTCTCCAGTATGAACTCAGTTCCACAATGACTCTGTTACTGAACAATCATCACAGTAAAAGCGACAAGACATACCAGAGAATAATGCCACATTATTAGACAGTTAGAAGTCAGCTGTCAGAATGCAGACTAAGCAAGAAGTATCATTACCATCTCCATCTTCTACATTCAGTATGACAGAAACAGAGTGTAAATCAAAACCTTTCTGATTGAATCCTCAATATCAGGCTGACCACTTTATATTTGCCCAGTTCTTTCTAAGTTTCAGATAGAAGCTAAGAAAAAAGAGAAGAAACCATCCCACCTCTGGGTAGCATGACGGAATGCGGGTAGTCAAGAAGCAGCTGCACGACGGCCGTATGTCCGCCCTTAGCTGCCTCTATCAGCGTAGTGGAGTTGTCTCGGAGCTTCCTGAAGGGGTCGGCATCACACGCTAGGAGGAACTTGACCACGTCCACGTGTCCACCCGCGCACGCGAGTGATAGAGGCGTGTGGTCACCGTTTGCAGTCATGCGGTTCACGTCAGCACCCTGATAATTTTATAAAAAATAATTGTAAACAATAAGTTACATTGGACACAATTATAAATCGTGGCAAATCTCCTTAGCAGAAAGTTGCCTAGGTAGGTTACCGTATTACGATACTCTGCCACCAAGCAGTAGTGTGTAAATATTACTGTGTTCCAGTTTGAAGGGTACAGTAACTAGCGAAATATATTAACATGGAATATATTAATAGCTGTATAGATTAATTATTGTGCCGTAGTGGTGCCGGCGTAAGAATAGTACCCCACCCACTCTACCCGTGGTTGCCGTAAGAGTCGGTTAAGAGATGTAATCCGGAAGATGGGCAGCAGTCTTCCTTGAACAATCACATCTAACTGCGCTCGCCAACCCGCCTGCCAAACGTGGCGAGTATTGGCAAAACCCCCCCAGGAGGAGGCCTATGTCCAGCAGTGGACGTCCTATGGCTGATGATGATAGATTAACCATCGAAAGTATCAAGGTAGTGGAAATGCTCAGGCCTTATAATCTATAATCTTATTGCGATTACCGCTAGGCGCTCGCACAAAAGTCCCAGCGCAATAAGGTGCGCAATCGCGTAGCGTTCTCGTGAGCACCTATTACGAATCGCAATAAGTACCTCTAAGTATAGGAGCTGGACCTTGTTTTGGTGCTCCAAAGTTCTGTGTATCGCTGCAATGATCATGGATATGCGCCGTCTTAACATCAGGAAAGCGTCTCGTTCGTCTCATTACGTTTAGGTACATAAAATAAATAATCAGTCATGAAAATTGAAACAAGAAACCAGCAGTTTAACACGCGTTCATCCTCCAACAGTACACAGTAGTAGTTGTTTTTTTTTAAATCTATGTTTGTTATATCTTTTAGTATATATTATTAATGTAATATAAATTTGTTTTATATCATACTAGCTGCGCCCCGCGGGTTTACGCGCGTGGTGATGGATGATGATGATGAAAAGTATCCTATGTTTTATTCCATGGCCTAAAGTATCTACACGTAAAATTTTATCCAGATCCAGTCAGCCGTTCTGGAGTGATTGAGTAACAAAAATCCATCCATCCATCCAAACTTTCACATTTATAATATTAATGGGATAAATGTTGTCTATTGTCTATTGACATACCTTGCCGACGAGGAACTGCACGGTGCAGACGTGTCCGGCGCGACACGCCTTCATGAGCGGCGTGCGCCCGCCCTCGCTCTCGTGTTCGAGCGCGGCGTGCGCACGCAGCAGTAAGTCCGCCACGTCCGTGTGTCCGTTCTCGCACGCGTACGTCAGCGCCGTGTCGCCCGTCTGCGTCTGCGCGTGCACGTCAGCACCCGCGCCGATCAGGTAACTGCATACAACATTACAATTGATTAAATATAAATATAAATAAATATGTACTTCGACCGTCACTTAACATCCGGTGAGCTGAGGTCAAACACATGACTCGCCAAACAATTTTTTTTTTAAATTGCATCTAGAAATGAAGTGGTCAAACGCAAATCTACCTATCGCTAAATAGTGTAAAATAAAGTCAAATTTTGCGTGTCTGTGAGTTTAGTTTCTTTCCTTTATGTAAACTATGTAATAAATTTTGTTACGGTCTTCATTATTACAAGACATGAAACGGTTTAATTTCACTTTCATTTTGCGACGTACTTGTTGTTTTATTGTTTGTAAAAAACGTGCCACTTTCAGAAACCTCTAACTTCACATTAAAACTCACTACAGCGTCTCTTATCAGAAGGCGACGTGGTAGTCAAAAAATAAACCGACAAAAAGGCACATTATACTGTACAAAAAAACATAAGAATAATAGATATAAATCATGAAAATGTCTTCAGACGCATTCATCATGAGTCACCTGTGATGACAACTGAATAATTAAGTACAATGTCTACAATAATAGATTACTTTGGAAAGTTATGACATAAAAATAAAACGCAAAATAATTTACCGAACGAGCTCCAGATGACCTTCCTGCGATGCCTCCATCAGCGGGGTGGACGCGCCGAGTTCGGCGTCAGCTCCCGCTTTGATAAGGAAGTCTGCTACTTCGAGGAAACCGCCGCAGCAGGCCAGGGTTAGCGCCGTCTCCTGCGTTTCGTCCGTTTGCGCGTTGATCTGCGCACCCTGACCCAGCAGTAAAGCGACCATCTCCTCGTGACCTGTAATAAATATAAATACCTTTATACTCATATTTTAGTTTTGTACCTCTTGTATATTCTTGTGACCAAGGACGATGATATTTTTGAAAATAATTTACTTTACAGACATAAATAGATATCGTTCGACATTTCACACAGCACTATCTAGCCTCATAATAAGAATTTTTATTAAAATTAGATTTGATTTTTGCAAAAAAAATCTGTTTCACAATGGTATAGCGTTTAATTCTAAGACGTAAGAAGACATGAAAATCCAATTCAATTATTTATCTGATTTCAAATCTACAAATACTAGTTACAAGACCTGCCATCTCTACTTTCTGTCAATGTTTATGGTTGACCCATAACTTTGTATAACATCTGAGGGTAGGTTTACAAATAGTTGTATAAAATATTCAGCTTTTAAGAAACTTGTTGCCTATATAAACCTGATTTAAACTAACATATAACATAGTCATGATCAAAAGCAATGACATGTTCACAGAATACATACACTATCCAAATAATATGACAAATATTTCCGCAAAGATATACTAGTCCAATAATATTATAACGTCTAATCAGATTTGTTTATTCAGTATTAATTTTCCCCCTTATTCACTGGTTTCAAATGCCTATAAATTACGACCTTTGTGCTTTACAAGTTGTGTACAACTGGCGAGTTTGTATTGCAAAAATATGTGTGTATTGTATGGTGGAGTGCTAAAGTAATTTATAACGTGCGAAGATGAAATAGCACCCATTTTGCCTAGAACTATAGATTAATTTGTCTTTATTTTAGTTAGTTGCTGTTTTTCAGAATAATCAAATGTAGAGGGGGAAATGTTTATCCGTGTAAACGACATAACATTATGACATCATCAGAACGCGACAATTGGTCGAGTTATGAGAAATCTAGTATCGTCAAATAACGTATTTGGTAGTTCATATCGTATCGAGATTTCATTTAAATCAAAAAGCTTAGAATATCGCGTGACGTACATGAATTGCCAAAGTGTAGCATTTTTTCCGGAATTTAGGATGTCAACTGCATTCCAAACTTCATCTAAGTTCTTAGAGCTCATAGAAGAAACAACAAACTTTCACAATTTTAATATTAGTGCGATTCAAACAAATGACAACTCTAAACTAAGAAGTTGAAGCTATACATGACTTCATCACTATTTTTTTAACACTAGCCGAATGTGGACGCTTACATTGCAAACTGATGCACCGAAGCGTTCTAGCGGCGGATGGTAATCGGACATTTTAATGGGGTGTTTATTAAAATTAAATACTTTTACCTAATTTTATTATCAAACATGCAAAATTAACATCCTGGACATCTTCGCTAATGCTTCGATGATGTCAAGTACACAGTTTGAGTACTATAAGTATTTATTAGAATACTGAATTGGCTCTTGTTTATATGATTTTATTTCAAGGGCAACAAAATCAATGTTAACAAAACCTGTGTTATTATACTGATCAATCTAAAGGATGAACACCTTCTAGTTTACTGTTTTCAGCACTGCTCATTTGAGTCATTGATATAGCCTTCTTTAATCCCTTGCCACTTTTGTCGGACCAGACACGTTACTTCTGGTGCCTTCTCTGTATCTATTTACCTCCATAAGATATTTAATTTTTAGTAATTTCACTAAATTATTTTGTCTAATAATTTTCTATTCGTTTCTGCTCCTCTGAATTTGAAATCTATTTCCCGCATAATACTTCTAAGGGTTTCTCTGCTGTCACTGAAATCTATGTCCTCGTAAATTTATTCAGAAATTATTTTACTGTGACCATTCTTTTTCAACTAAATAAAAGTCGTGATCTTTTGTAGAATTTGTTTATAATCAAAATCATCCAGTTCTAAGCGGTTGAATCGTTGAAGAATTAACATGTAGATTAATTATGTTCCTTCAAACTCATTAACCTAAAATTAACCTTTATTAAAAACTTAGTTCTTAGCTTTTACCGCTTCTTTTTCATCAATCGGTGAACATTAAAAATAATTCCCCTCGCTTGACTGTATAAAGGTCGTACTATTTTTAATAAAGCCATTATACATTATATAAACCACTTTAATTTGACACAACGTGTAATTTAGAAAGGTAAGTAACGTCCGCTCCGTATGGAATCCATACCTAAAATGATAAACAAGATGTGTTTGACAGCCCTGTTGGCTCATTGGGAGTATGTCTGCCTGAGCTGTGGGGCGTGGGTTCGATTCCCGCTAAGGACAAATGTTTGTTTGGTATAAACAAATGTTTGTTCTGTGTCTGGGTGTTCTGTATGTATTATAAGTATGTATTTACAAAAAAAAAAGTATTTATGTATTCTATCAGTTATCTGACTTCCATCACACAAGCTCTGCTTAGTTTGGGGTCAGATGGCGCTGTGTGTAATGTGTCCTACAATATTTATTTATTTAAGATGGCGGACGGGCGGTAAGCCAGTTGCGATTTTGCCGTGAAATCGTTCGACCAATAACAGCGCAAGATTTCAGAGTAGTTTGCTTTGCCATTTTTTTTGACTGACTGTCTACTTGTTTGAACACAGCTCACGTGATGTTAAGTGACGGTGTGGTCGCAGATGGTAAAGCACACCTAACCTGGAATGGTACTGGCTCTCAAGTGAGGCTGCTGGAACACACCGTTACATGCTTTGCGGCAGATTTTCAACTTGAGGGTGGTAGCTAGCTAGCTGAGTACTAAAAAGTACCCTACCACCACGCTATGGTTTCCTCACGATGTACCGGCAGCTCAAGCTCATTGTTGGGGTTTGAACCCAAGCCCTTCGGCATGCGAACCTACCGCGCTAACCACCGAGCGATCATCGCTACTAAATTACCATTGGTAGTTTGAAGTATGTACCTTCGCGAGCAGCTTCCATGAGCGGTGTGTAGCCCTCGTCGTTTACCTCCTCGATGTTGGCACCTCGCTCCAGCAGCAGCATGGCCAGCTCCACGTGTCCGCCGCACGCCGCCAGCGTCAGGGGGGACTCAAAGCTGTCCGTTGGCATGTTCACCTGAGAATGAAGAACGTCTTGTTGTATAACTATTTACAGGACATTCAAAGGTGGTATAGTATAGCACAGTACCAGTATAGTAACGTAACATTCATGACTTTGCTGACTGAACGGTGCCAGAGCTCGTTTGTGCCCTACACTAGTTTTTTGAATATCGGACTCTGCAAGCAGTAATGACTTCAAACAGATGTAACATAATACTCAAAAGCATGAATGCAGTACTTTTTATCTATCTAATACCTTTAAACGAGCAGTTCTTGTATATATGTATATAGATATATATATAATCTGAATCTCAGAAACAGCTCCAACGATTTTCATGAAATTTGGTATGCCAGGGGGTATCGGGGGCGATAAATCGACCTAGCTGGGTTTCGTATCTAGAAAACGTCGTTTTATCCATGTTTTCAGCCAAGCAAAGCTCGGTCATCCAGGTACTCGACAAATGAAACACTCCCCTGATGGTAAGAAATAACATATGTCCATGATTATTGCAGCGTTATGCAGAAGTTTCGAGTAGTAAAACTAAGTCCAGGGCAATACGCATTGGCGCTGATTACTTTGAAACATCGGATAGTGTCTCGACAGCCCTGTAATTTCGCTTGCTGTACTCTTCAAACCAGAACACAGTAATGTTTACAATAAACTGCTTGGCAGCAGAATGTCTATTACTGCGGTGGTATCTACCTAGACAATTTCCTGCTAAGAACTGCCAGCCTACTGAAAGCCTTATGGCCTAAAACGATATCCTCTAGGCAACCATTGGTACTACTTAGATCTACTACCTAGTAGTTTGAACATTGAATTTTTTGTTTTAGATAGTAAAGCAATATATACTAAAACAAATCTAACCTGTGCCCCCGAATCCAGCAGCAACCTTGCAACTTCCACATGTCCGTCCATACTGGCTTCCATCAACGCTGTATGCATCTCATCGGTCTTGTGTTCCCGGTCAGCTCCGGCTGCGAGTAGGAACCGCACCATATCGAGATGGCCCTTGTAACAGGCGAGCGTTAGGGCTGACTCCTTGAACTCGTTCGAGTGGGTGTTGATACCAGCGCCGTGTTCCAGGAGAATCTTCGCGACGCCCACGTGACCTGCTGAAGCGGCCTGGACACAGAATGGTGTGTATAAGTATGGGCCCCGATAGCCAGCCTAAATTTCATCCGTTATAGATTGATAGATTTTTTTTTTATTATGTCATTTCGTGAATTCTTTGAGAGTATGCAATTCTTTGTTTACAATATTAACATTTCATTGCACTCATGGTGATCTTAAAACATAATCGAAGTTAAACTCTGGGTCTCGGAGGGACGATAGCCAGTAGCAGCATTGTCGTAGGTCGGAGGTCTTTAAATGGTCAATACGAGTAAGATAATGCGTCGTGTAACAACAACAAGGTCGATACCTTGAGTTTTGGCGGAAATGCGGAAAATCATGTCACTTCATTGTATTATTTCCCAAAAATTGTGTTTTTACTATTTATGTTTAGAATTAGTTGTGTTTTAATCATAAATTACCGAATTATACGCACATCACTACATAGTATAAAACAAAGTCGCTCTCTCTGTCCCTATATCCCTACGTATGCTTAAATCTTTAAAACTACGCAACGGCTTTTGATACGGTTTTTTTTTAATAGATAGAGTGATCGAATAGGAAGGTTTATATGTATAATACATGCATATGCACCACATTAGTATCTACATTGCACCAGTGCGAAGTGGGGGCGGCTTGCTCGTGTGATATAATATGGTGGAACAAGTAATGACACGTTAAAAAGTCATCACTACTTTAAAACCTATTTTATTATGAGGAATATGAAATACTTGACGTTGACAGAATTCACAAAATTAAAGAAAAAAAAAAAATTGTGTAATACCGTAGCTTGACGTGACGTCACATACCTCCATGAGCGGCGTGTGCCCATTCTCATTGTGGTCTTCGACGTTGGCTCCGTTCTCTAGCAGCGCGCGCACGCAGTCCTCGTGACCGCCGGCGCACGCGTACATGAGAGGCGTGTTCCCGGAGCCGGACACTGCGTTCACGTCAGCTCCGTGAGCCACGAGCAGACGAACGATGTCCACGTGGCCCGCTGACGCTGCTTCCATGAGAGGTGTGCAGTCACCCTGATAAACATATAAACAAATCAGTTCGCTTGTAGTTGTCAACTACAACTGTTATATTTTGTTTATATTGTTATAGTTGTATTTACTCGAAAGTGTCTAAACATCTCACCTTGATCCCGCGATCTTCGACACTGGCATGCATGGCCAACAGCACCTGGGCTAGCTCGTAGTAGCCTGCGGAACATGCTAACGAGAGCAGCGACTCCCCTTCCTCCGTGGTCTCATGTACCGACCGCCCTTCGGTCAGAAGCTTCTTGACCGTTCCCACGTCGCCGTCCGAACACGCCTCGGCCAGTGAGGGAGCCCCGTCTGCGCCTACGGAGGACGCGCCGGTCGGCGTAGTGCCAGTGGCTGTTGAACCACATTGCTGGCTGAAACTGCATACCAACCACGTTATCAACTAGCCTCGAGTTATCAGCGCACGCGTCGTGGAATAGCGTTATCAGATAAGATCAAAGCTTCACAAATCACAGTCGCGAGACGCGTCTCGATCCGATACGACGCGGGAATCGTGAGACTCGACCGCTATCGAACGGAGAAACGGACTCGCAGACTCAATTCTCGGATTTTCATCATTGACAAACAGATGTAAATAAATAATTCAGCGATAGCGCAAATCGGAATATGGGACAGGAAACGCGGGAAGTGTTCTGTTCAGAACCCTGAATGAATTTTTATTAAACATTTAACGTTTGCATAAATTATTAGAGAGTCCTAGTTTTATTATTATTTTTCTTGATACTTATAAACAATTTGCCAAATCAACAAACTAAGATAACAGTCGCGATAAGTAATATAAAAGTAGAATAAATTAAAACAGTTGTAAGCGAGAAACTTATAACCTAAACAAAGGAACAAACGGAAATTGGGACACAGAGAGTGCAAACTCTACTATTATTGTGATAATATATATTACGTACGTAATAGAAATAGAATTGTTTATTGCAAGTAAAAATGATGAACGAGCTAAATGGTACGATAGTAATCTATTCGACTTCGAGAACTTAGGAACAATGATGCAGCACGATGCTTCGTTTACGCCGCTTTTGTCCTTGCCTTTGAATTTAATCTACAATTTATTTTTATTATATTTTTGCAGTTACAAGTCTTAACATTTTAATATCTAGTTTGTAGAATTGTTTTCTCATATGTACAAAATTACCGCGAATCCGTAAAAAAACAAATGCTGCCGTGGCAACATTATATAGAAGACAGTACGAAGTAAAAATCGTCTTTATTTACGAGCTACCTTCAATTGACACCTTGCCAAATAATAGAATGTTGCTAAGCGGTGTTACTCACTTATCCTGTGAGAGTAGGTGGAAGTCTATTCTCTCTTACTATCTATTCTGCGGTTTGGTTGATGACCGCGGAAACGGCTTAACATAAACATTTAAAGCTTATCTGTTTTAAAGTTCGAACATAGTTATTGCTACTGGCAATTCCCTAGTTGAAATAACAATAACATATAAATAACAGTGATTTGATTTACGCTAATATTGAAGGCGTAATACTGTTCGATACTAATATTCACAATATCGTTTTTCAATGAATATTTTTGATTTGACGAAATGTTAAAATGTATGTTTACTATATTTGTGAGTATGTTATATAATTTTAGACGATTCTGTTTTGTAAATACATAAATTTACAAAACAAAATCGTATGGTGTGGTGTACTGGCTATATTGCCAAGATTCTTTTAATCTAGCAACATGTTGCGCCTTTAACTTGCCAAACAGTTTACTAGGCACTGAACTGAACTCAAGTCTAGACACATAGACAGCCTAGCAAGGCCATAGATAAAATAACCTATTCATACGTCATCCAACTAAATTCAAAAACAATCTCAACTGCTTGATCTAGGTTGGGCGAAGTAAATACTTTAGTTTATTACTAACCAAATTGTCTTTCTTTCAAGCTCGAACGTTTGTTGTAGGCGCATAAGATTTCATTTCAAAAAGCAGGATGCAAAATGAACTGACGCTATTGGACTTGTAACCTTAAGGTCTCATCTAGAAGAGCTAACGCGGTAACGACCGTGGGCACGGAAATATCAAACTCAAGTAAACGCGATATGTGTCCATAATGAGATGAGTGGGACGGGCGCGATGAGTGACAAAACCTAGCTTAATAGCGCCCGGTAAGTTGAAACGTTCAAAAGTTGAAACCTATCTGCTCGTTGTGGCCAGGCCTAGCGAGGCGTAGATAATAAACCAGTTTAATCTTGTCGAACAGCTATATGGACTTGCCACCCATGTGACCAGGTAAGCACTTCCGCAATAGTCACCACGCGTTGACTCTGGACGTAGCTACAACGTACGTAGGACGTTATATGAGTCAATCACGCTCATATTATAAATGAGTTATTTTTTATGTAAAGATAAATTAGACAAATTATCTAACTAGTCTGTATATTTGTTACTTCTTGATAGGTTATGCCCTGGACTAACACTTTACTACAACACACTGCTACTTTTTATTGCACGCCTAGCAAAGGTCGAATATAGACGACTCATAACTTCAACTTGACTTTTATTCTGTACTTACCTACATATTCATACAAATAAACTATTTGAGTTTATCCTGAAATACGGGAGATAACACATGTGGGGTGCAGCTAGTGGGTTTTATAGTTTTATCGAAGTAAACAATGTACAAGAAAACAGTGTACAGATGTATATTATTAAAGTTGATCGCTGAGGTGCAGTCTTACTTCTTATCCTGGTGGTGTCGGTGATGAGGGGGCGGTTGGTCGCTGCGCATGCGCGTGAGCGCGGCGGCCGCCTCGTCTAGCGCACACGACACGGATGACGTCAGCCGTCTGAGCACCTCGGGATCCGCCAGTTGCTTGCCCTCACCAGAGAGCTTGCCTATACCTGCGGAAACAAACAAGAATAGTCGTCATATACGCCCGAAGATCACACGAGCGTGAGAAACAAAAATAATGATGGAGCAACGTGCGCGTAAGTACAATCGTTGCTACTAAAAATAAGGGTTTTATTTATAAAATCTATGTTTACAACTTTGTCTTTTTATTTAAAGAATTTAGCCACCAATTTTGATGGTCTAGAATAGAACACATCAATTTATAACAGATCTATCCTTTAGTCTCAAAAATGCCCTTTAGCTTATTTAGTAGAATATCTATTTCAAGCGCTGTAGGGTGAGGTTCGATTCCTACCAGGACAAACATTTATGTGACGATAAACGTTTGTTCTGTGTTTGAGTGTTATGAATGTATTAAAAAAAAATATAAGTATCTAGAATATATTAAAAATATTAGAATTCTATCAGTTATCTGGTTTTCATAGTACAAGGTTATACAATATGTATATCAATAAAAATATGCAACGAAGTTTGGGTCCACGCAGAATGGGCCGGAATGTGTATTTCTAAATCTTGCTTTTTTCACTTAAAATTAATTTTACTACGCCGTTTGGAATCAATAATAAAATTATAGTATTATTTTTTTACATTGCGAATGTTCCTACCACATTAAATAATAGTCACTGCGGTACTGCTATCACTATAGTGCGTTAACGTTATTCGAGGTTTTAATACTTCAATCAGTTCCTTTTTTTTTTTAAATTCCAATATAATAAAAGCGAAAGTAACTCTATTCATAGTCATATAATGTTTATTGAAAATGTACCTAGCCTAGTTCAGCTCAACCAAATTAGGTAAGCTCTCCTATGTGTCTGTCTATTCGTCCGGTATAAAGCCACAGAACTAAGTCTCATAAAAAATTAAGACTAAGACTTTTCGTTATCTTTGTTTTTTTTTGTATGCCCTGTTAGTTCATTTGGTAGTGTATCTGCTTTAAGGAATGGAGGGCGTAGGTTCAATTCTCACTCAGAACAAACATTTGTGTTATGAGCATTTAAATGCTTGTTTTGGGTTTGGGTGTTCTGTGTGTATTTTTTTTAAGATGACAGGCTAGGTGTTTGACAACAACTCACGTGATGTTAAGTGACGGTGTGGTCGAAGATAGTAAACACACCTATCCTGGACCAGAACTGGTTCTCAAGTGAGGCTGCCGGAACACACCGTTGCTTGACGGCAGATTTTCAACTTGGTAGCTAGCCAGCAGAATACTAAAAAGTCAAGTGCGAGTCGAACTCGTGCGCCGAGGGTCCCGTACCTACCCTACCATTATACCGCCATAATAAAATTAGTATTTTTTTTTTCTTTTTTATGCCAATTAAACTAGTCCTCTAAATTGTATCAGCGCCTATACAACTCAGAAGACTCTTAATTGGCGTTAACTATGTATGAATGGGGGACACCCATTAATTTTAAACTATTTTATTTTTTGTAATTTTTCCTTTATTTGTTCTGTAAGACCTTGCTTTTTGGCAAATTTCGTTATTCTAGGACAACGGGAACTACAATATAGGTTTTTGACCCAAAACCTATAGGGTACTTCCGGTTGACCTAGAATTGTCTACTTTCGTTAAAAGCAAGGTCTTACAGCACAAGTAAAGGGAAAATTCAGAAAAATTAAAAAGTTGAAAATTAAGGTATTATTGGTTTTCGCGAAAATCTAAATTTGCCCATATCTTTTTATCGTGTTGACTCAGGACCTTGATTTTTGTACACCTAATAGGGACTATATAACTCAGTATCTGGTATAAATCAACATGCTAGGTCCATCCGTTCCTGAGAAAATCGGTGGACAGACAGACTGACAAGAAAGTGTTCATATAAGGGTTCCTTTTTTACCTTTTGTGGTACGGAACCCTAAAAGTAACCTACCACCATGCTATGGTTTCCTCACGATGTTTTCCTTCACCGGCAACTCAAACTCACTGTTGGGGTTCGAACCCACGCCCTTAGGCGTGTCAAGCGCCCGCGCTATCCACCGAGCTATCATCGCTATAAGTATGTATATACAAAATAGTTATCAGTTATCTGGTTCCCATAGTACAAGGTTGCTTAGTTTGTGGCTAGATGACGCTGTGAGAAATGTCCTAGGATATTTATTTACTTATTTTCCGAATAGGCCACGCAGCGAAAACTTGCGGGTAAAATCTCGAAAAATCATGAAGTTAAAGAGAACAAGCTTTACTGATCGCCCTAGCCTTCCTAATTATAACGTAATCGAATACTCCACGTTCACGAACATAAACTGCCCTACTATTACTTCTTTTGTTCGACCTCCATCTCAAGATCTAAACTAGTTGTTGGCCAATACCTGTCATTATTTTACAGTAAAATCTATACGAATGGGCAAGGCCTTTTAAGCATTAACCAAGTCATCAATAAAAACATTAACAAACTTAATCTACACTACTAATGCAATAAAAAAGAAAATTAGTTACGTATTACTATCTGTAATATCCGGTCTAAAACTACCGCGAGATAGTGGTAAGAACTCCATAGAAATGAATATTCGATATTGATTGAATAAGATACATTTTTTTAAATCAACGACAACGTTTAGCTACTGTTCGTTCTATTATAGACGAATTTTTTACAGAATAACATGGATAAGGGACAAAAAGAAATGCGTCCATTGTAGCATCATTGTGAACAAATTTGAGAACGAATGTAGTCGTTAAAATTAATAAAATAAATAAACATTATGGAATAAACTTTTTTATTTAAGCCAATTTTTTCAAATATTTTGCTACGGGCCTTTTTTTATCGAAATGTACGAGACGCTCTCTCGATGGTAAGAGATAGCCCCTGTCCATGACCTTGCAACGGTACATAGAACTTTCGAGTAACAACATAGTCCAGGGCATCGCTGCTTTGGCGATCATACTTTGAGATATTTAGATGGTTAGTCTCAGCAGTTCTGTAATTTCGCTAGTTGCAGTACCCTTCAAACCGGTACACAGTAATGTGTTAAACACTACTTCTTGGCGGCAGAATAACTGGTACTGCTGTGGTACCTGCCTAGACGACCTCCTGCTAAAGAGATCTACCACCAAGTAAAGTAGTAGTTGTTCTACTATAGACGAATTGTTTACAGAATAACATGGATAGAAGAATCAAACGAAGGAGATAAAAAGAATTGCGTCTATTGTAGCATCATTGTGAACAAATTTGACCACGATACTGGTCGTTATTTCTTATGTTAAGCAATAAACTTCAGTCACGATAAATTTTTCATCTACAAGATAGCAACAGTTTTCTTTAAAGAAAAAAAAAAAGTATAGCAATATTAATAGGAATGAAGACTAAAAAACAATATTATTATATTACTCAGTTATAAGAACCCGGAATATGCTTGTCTAACAGAACATCTGGCAAAAACGTTTTTTTATAAACTCATGTTTGGGAATCGATGCGTATCTTACATAGTTTTCTATAGCCAAAATAATACTTTATACACTGCAAGTGACGCCCCGCGGTTTTGCTCAAACCGGGAACCGAATATTTTCTGAGATAACCCATAGGTCGAGAAATTAAAACTTGCCTACTTTCTTATGCCACGCCATATTTTTATTTGTAACTTAACGTCACGCCACTTTTGCTAATCATTTTATATATTTGGAACATGCTCATGAAGTCATTTACGTTGAAAAAAAACACGACAGGTTCACCAAAAAAAAAAAAAATGACGTTCTAATTTGGGATATAAAAAAGGAACCCTATGACACGCTTATTCCTAAAATGCATCGATACACATCTCATTCGTCAAAATACGATTAGTAGTTTAATAGATACAAATTAATACATGTACCTACATAGACTGCTAAAATCATTATTTTTGGGTAGTCAGGTAAAAAGTATCAGTTAATAACAGCGTAACGAATATAAGTACTCGTATTCATTCTCAAACTTTCGCATTTACAATATTATGATCGTAATTTTCTATAAAACTATGTTGCGTTTAAAGTTATTCATTGCTACACAATGCGTTTGCGTTCCAATCTGATGACGCCGTGAATCTAGTGCACTACAATATTTTGATTGTGTTCTGGTGTCAAAACATTTCGGTTAGTGTGTATAAAAGATATGCCATCTGTTATTATGTAGGGTGTTTTTCTGTAGCATATGGAATTAAGTTCCCATCTTATGCTCGGGTCATTGCTCTGAAACTATTTTCTTTAGAATAAAAAATTCACTCTACGATTTAGTTTCTAACGTCTCGTGATTTTCAAAGTTTATTTGTTATTTAGATGTCTCGCGGTAGGAAAAGTGCCTTCTTGTCTTTCGTCAAGAAAAACGAATAAATAAGCAGTTATTTTTGCATTTATAATATTAGTAAATACGAAATGAAATTAGTGAAATTTATTTCAAAGAATAAAAATATTGAGATTTTTACATAAACATTACATATTACATTTTAAAAAAAGGTTTCTTGAGGTCGAGGCAAATTACACTGTAAGAACTTACAGAATATGGTAGAAGATTCTATGTTGTATTTTATCTTTCCTGTGCAGCGCAAGGCGCAACAAGCCTAGAAAGTGCCGGGGACAAATTGTACTACGCCAGTACGTAAACGTGACAAAATAATGACGATCCATTAAATTCATTCCGTACCTTGATTTACCCTACTCTTTATATTGCGGCACAAGACACGGACATTCCGAGAAACTAACAACACTAGCATATAGCTTAGTCTGTAGGGTCACTAAATGTCACTACAATAGACAAGGTTTGCGTTCCTAGAACAGTTTATGCTTTGCAATCGATATAAATAAGTCTTTACTACAAACAGTAAAATTGATATTGTTGAACTCTTCGATCATTAACCTATACAACATCCACCCGCGACTTTAGTACCGCTTAATGTAAGATTGGAAGATGAAGAAATCCCAATAGAGTACGAGTATTACGCTAACCGTAAAATATGAGATAAAAAATCAATTTTGTACGGAAAAAGATGCTACTAGGTATTATATTGGTCGATATTGTCATTGACAGATGTTATAGTATTGAACTGTTGGAGATCAAAATTATGGTTGGCTCGGAAAGTTATGCATACATGTAAGACTTAGCTCGTCGAGCTCACGCCTAAAATCGCCTTTGCTTTCCAATGCTCGACGTAACACGCCTAGATGACAGAACAAGCCAACGCGAATGTATATTACGCTCGTTTGGTGTGCCTTGGTAACGCTCGGGATCGCCCTTCACTATCTCTCCGGGGTTAGTGTTACTCTACTTAAAAAAAAAAACAAATGTACTCTCATGCAGTCTGCAAGAGGCCTACATGTTTGTCAATCTGCACGATACTCAACGAGCTACGGCTAACATGTACTGCCAGCTTTATGTGCCATCGTGTCGCTGACATGAAAGACTCGCTCGCATAAATAACGTCACTGGAATATAGCTGAAGGTCTGGAACTACGCATCTGTATTTCGAAGAGCAAGGACAGTACAACAATCTCACAAACATTCTAGCTATAAACATTTAAGAGTGTTTTGTAATTATGGTAGTACGCCTTTGGGTACGCCGTGCTTTGGGATATCTGTAAAGCTTAACAGGATAAAGAGAAAATCTAATGCAAGATTTATTTAAAAATTAAATAATAAACAACAATTAGCTTGAGCTACTGGTGAAGGTAAACATCGTGAGGAAACCATACCTTTTTTATTACTTTTATGTAAGAGTAATAAGACGAACGAGACGCTCTCCTGATGTTAAGATATAACGACAATGGTCATGGGCAGGTCCATGATCATTGCAACGATATACAGAAATTTGAGTAACAAAATCCAGGGCATCGCTGATTTGGCGATTACTTTGAGACTTTAGATATTTAGTCTCAACAGCCCAGCAATTTCGCTAGATTCAGTATCATGGTGGTATAGTATTTTCTAACGATGTATATATATATACATATATCAGTAACGATGTATTCCGGCAGGCTCATTTCAGAGCTAGTTCTATTCCAGGCTAGGTGTGTTTTACCATGTTCGACAACATCGTCATTTAATATCAGGTGACCTGTGGCCAAAAAACTAGTTTGTCAAACATTTAAAAAAAATTGGGTCACAGTATTATCAGTGGAAAATATTCCATCACAGATCTATACGCATGAGTATATCGTATAGGGTAGACTGGGTACGATTGTGACAATTTAAGTTTGACTGCCAATAATTTTGTTAATTTACTAGTTAGTTGAGACAAAAGTTACTTAAATCGTAGTTTGTACATTTGTCTACACAAAAATACTGAAATTTTGTCTCAAAATACGCTGTATTAGTTATAGTATCAAATTTGAAAAAAAAGGAAAAATGTCACAACCGACCACACCCCAAGGACGGTTGTGACAATGGTTGGGGTCAGTAGTGACAGACGCAAACATTCACAGAAATGGTTTATAATGACTTTTATTGTTAGAAATGTTTAACATAACACAAAATACTTTTCTTCTATATAAAGTTTACATTTATATATCAAATTAAATTAAATCTACGATCACTTCTACTCTTATAATTAATAAGGCACTGCAACATCTGATGTTATTATAACCATCTTCTTTAGAATCATAAAATTAGTCAAAGTGATAACTAAATATAAATTACCGTAACTATAATATTACTAAACTATTAAATGTTATTATAATAACAGCCATCTTAGAATCAGTCAAAACTTTAAATAAATTTAAATTACCGTAACTATGACAACATGCTTAAAAAATATTCATAAACTGTAACATCTAACGTTATTGTAACACAGCCTTTTTAGAATGACTCAAAATATCAATTAGACTTAAATTTACGGTAAGTAGAAAAAAAGCTTTGCTATAATTGTAACAAAAACTTCCAAAAACAAACGTTAATGAATATATGAGCATACTGAGATCTAGTCAGATTTATCACATATATGACAAAGATAATAGTGATTATCACCTACGCACTCTACGTGGGACCAGAATCCACATGTCCCTTGGCATTTGATCCATTTTTCGCCAGCCTTGCTTTCATTAATATATGTCACAACCGTACCCACTACATATGTCACAACCGTACCCAACGCATGCTTCTGAAAACAATAAAACACCATGACTAACCTAAATTATCTATTTAAAAAATTATCATTTGTTATTAACTACTAATATTCAATTCACAACAAAAAAATATTTGCTATAGTATATCTGTATACCAATAAAAGTAAATATTAAAAGAATCTGAACAAAAAAACTTACTTTTGGCTGTTGAAAAGCAATGTGGCCTCCTGCTTTTGTTTACGTCGCGCACCGGCTAACGCAATATTGGGCAACATGTGTAGACTTGCATCGCGCTTCTTTTTCCCCTTACACTCTTCCCCGTATTCCGTATAGCTTCGCGATTATAACGACTGTCACTACCGTACCCTGGCACAACCGTACCCAGTCTACCCTACTCCCGCTGCTAGTAATCACAAGCTTCCTATTACACGTGATATTAAGGCATTACGAAAGCCCTACCAAATAAAGCGAGACATAACAACCGCTTGGGTGGCGATGCGTTGTTACGGAACCACTGTCGTAAACTGTAACGTCAAACGAGATGCTTTCGTATTGGAATCCGATGCTAAATCACATGTTTACTCTGGAGGTGAAGTCCAAATCGTGTTTTAGGTATTTGTAATTACATATACCTTAGGATGAGGACGTTCTCGGATCTACGACAGTCTTGTTCGTACATCTAAAGATCCGAAATCCCTGAATGTGAATTTTTAAACAATGTATATTTTTTATGGTGAATGAGATCAGAGGTGAATCATATACCTACATATATGCAATTTTGTAATAGTATAAAATAATATCTATGATGACCATTGCAGCGATACCAAGAACTTTGTATAACAAAACAACGTCCAAGGCATTCAATGTTCATTCAATTCTGAGACATTCGATGGGGACTCTCAACTTCATAATTTTGCGTTTCATTAGGTAACCTTCAATCCTGAAGCAAAAATATCTGATACAACGGTTTACCTATTATATTTGTTTCATAAAAGGTATTTAAGGATTATCTAGTTATCAATACTAATACTATCTAATGTTTTAAAGAGGTTTCCGTGTTTTTACGGCCGATTTTGATTGCTTTCGCCAAAAAATTAAATGTAACTTTTCCTCGTGATAGCATAATATGACTACTGTATTATCAGAATACTACTGAGAATATCATAGTTTTCCCCAACTTTTTTATATAAAGAAGGCATGTAAACAACGGTTCGTCTGATAGTAAGACAAACCGCTGCTTATGAACCTATGGATACTCAGAGCTTCTTGTTGCGATATGTTAGGCGTTCACGAAAAAGCTATGCGATTGCGAACCTTATTGCGCAGATACACGATATGTGGTCGCGTAGCTCGTAAGAGGTATCGCCATAAGCAGCTCAGAGTACGAGAGTGGAAACTGCGTCGTAACAACGCAGTACTGTTTTTGAAATTTTTCATCCAGCCGTTCCCAAACATTTTATTCACTCTAGTCAATGCTCGAAACAGAGTAATTTGTAAAGTCCTAATTAGAGTCATGGACATAGCTGTCACTAATCTAACATCTGCATTTATATCTTGTAGATTTAGAACTACTAAATAAAATACTTAACACTGACAGACAAGATAACGCACAGTCAACACACTAGGCGAGTCTAGGAGAATGTAATTTTGCACAGGTGTTCCTTAACACAATGTAAGTGAGCTCTAAGGGTTGTTGCAAGACCCAAGGCCGAGCCTCAGCCCCAGACCCTGCGAGGCCAAAGGCTGTGTATTAGCTAGTATAATAATAATGATAAAGGCGCCTGTCAGCATGCCTAAAGTCGTGTAGACGTTACTAGAATCGTGAATGTGCAGTCTGACAAAAGTTATCGATTTTTAACGCCTAGACAAATAGAATGAGTGCAGTTTGCTACGTAGAAAGGTCAAGGCAGATAGTGGCGTATTTTAACTAAATTACATTTATGGAACAAACTTTTGCCCACTAACACTTAATATACACTTAATTTAGTGAACGTTAACTAACGTTGCGGGTTTGTTAAAAGATTGTAACAGAGAAAATAAAATTAATTATGATTCAAATTATGACTATACGGCCTGAAAACATATCTAACATTTTGTAAGAGTACGCGGTATCTAGTTGCGTAGATCAAAATAGTCGCTAGTAATGTTGATAGATCATATCGAGCGTAGATTACACCGACGCAATAAGTGATCGTTATTTTTTATACATAAAAAAAATGCGATATCTGCGATAGATTAATAATAAATAAATAACTATCATAGGACAATACACAGCACCATCTGACCCCAAACTAAGCAAAGTGCGATGGAAGTCAAATAACTGATAGAGTACTTAAATACTTTTTTTTTTTAAATACATGATTATAATACATACAGAACATCCAAACACAAAAAACATTTTGTTTATAGCACAAAAAAATTCCATCAATCGATGTGATTTCTAACTCTATGGTGATATCAGTAATTTGAAAAGGTTGGTCATCCAGTAGCGAAGCGGGGATCGAACTTGAAAACGATTAGTATGTAACCAATGCAGTAGTATAGCAAGAATTCCCAATAAAATATTCCAAGTAAAGTTTGGGCAAGTAGACTGCAGCGAGAAGAGGATATAAATACTTGTGGTTTTTGTTTTTACTTTAATTATCGTTTTGTTTAAGCTTTTGAGTTGATGTCAAATTTAGTTTTAGATACTAAGTAAAGTTCCGGATAGGTTTTTTAATTCTCGTCAAGTTTTTTAAATTATTGTTAAAGTTTTTAAAAATTGTTTTCAAGTGTTTTAAATTTTTGACAAGTTTTTTAAAATTTAAATTCTCATTTCTGTTGTAGCTGGAACGACTTTTAAGCGGAAATAAACTAAATATATACCTAGAACACTCAATAAAATATAAGCGATCAGGTGAGCTGTGGACAAAAAACAAGACAGTCGACCATAAAAAAAATATAGTGATTGAAGAGGATGGTTTACCTATATGTAAAATAACATCCATTAAATAGTGGAGAAATACTGTTATTTTTGAGGTTTATACCGGTGCGAAGCCGGAGCGGGCCACTAGTAAAATATATATTAAAGTCTTATTCTATTATACCCTATTTCAGTAGTCGGGTAGAAATTATAATAACAGTAAAAATAAAAAATAAAATAATTTTGTTAATCACGAGATCGTGAAACTCTACAATAAAAATGCTCCGTCATACACTATGCCAACAGGTTTACTAACAACACCACAGTAGCTCACATGAATATTCACGACGAATTGTGTATTTAAATACAATAAACTTATGAACAAAATTTCAATCACATCAATTTCCCACCAAAAATACCCAAATTGCAGTGTGAATTAGCGTGTGTTCGTAAACTGAGTAAAATAACGCAAACAAGTATTTTGTTCGAAAGAGATAAATTGCAGTGAACACATAACTAAACACCTGGCTTGCGGACGCAACAGTGGAGAGCAATGGAGAATTTAACGTAGAAAATGATTGGTGGGTATGGTATCGGCGAGCGAGCCGGGCGCCTAATGTTTATCAGTCCATAGGGCAATCCCCGCGCGTTCATCACGCTTGCTTGTGTGGTGGGAGCTACGAGCGGCCACAAGACTTCCTAGCACGTACTCGCCGCTGTCGGTCAATGACCGTCTCCGTCTACTGTTTGGGACCCGAGATTGACACGTAATATTCATATACTCGAAACGCAAACATATGATAGCGGTGAACTTTATCCGCTGACTAAAACTAGTTTTACGACAATTTTATGCGAAGCGGAACAAAACTGACCTGGATAACTACCTCTAAGGTTCGTGATGATTACATGTTGATTGATAAATCGCTTTCTACGCTCGCTTACGCCAAGCCCTTTGGTCGGTGGCCGCAGACGAGCGCGTCTGCTTAGGAGTGACGTTGCACATTTAGGATATGAAAAGTTCTCACCAATAGTGTTAAGAAATAAGGCTCAATGTCGAGTGAATATTCGATCATGCAAATACCACTTTGTGGCAAGACATGTTGAGCGCTGTGAGAGTTTATATCTATGCATATGGAGTGAGTTTCAAAGTTTCCATAATGAATCAAATTGAGGAAGATTATTATCGTAATTAATGATGACCGTCCACCGTCGTGGCGATACGAACATCATAAATGTTTTGCTCATTGGAAAAAAGACTAAGATGTTCTTGAATTAAAATATAAATGGTCGCTATTATGCGCCGCATAAGACCCGAAAAATAGGTCACCTCAATATGATATATCGTCATGAAGCCGAGAAGTCCAAACCTTCCGCGTCGTGTTGTTTGCCGAACTTTCAGCGTCATAGACGTTAAGTCAACAAAAAACAGGTGCACTTAGTTAAAACTTATGCGCGGCGGGTGCTAAGTTACCGGTAGCAACACCTTAACTTGAGCCCACTTCCTGGCCACTCGAATATGCGATATAGTTCGCATAGTCAAGGAAAATTCCTCAATTTTCTGCGTCCAACTTGCAGTAGAGTTGTAGAACAAGTTTATGAAATGTTTTAATGAGTCATGTCATTGATTAAAAGTTTAGTTTGAAGTTAAAGGTATAAAATATCTAGTGAAAAGATACAATAGTAAAAACCTAATATTATTGCTTGTGTAAGTATCCTATGGCACCTTGAATACTTGTTTATTATTCATATTCCGTAGTTATATGTCTACTTTTTACTTTTTAGTTCTACTGCAAAAACATCAATATATGTATATACATATATGTATAATACATGTATCAAACTTGATATTTTTATAGTACAAACTCTAACATCTTTTAAAAACTGATCAGATGCAAGCGCTAAAGATATAATTATAAGACACTAAACCGTCACACTTTTCATACAAATTCTTGTTAACGATACCTAAGAAACTTTTCATACAATTGCTTGTATATGATTGAAACAAAGTAACTTAGACTTATTGACAGCATGTCTGATACGTACCGTCACTGTGAGAGTGTTGTGTAAATTAATAATGTGTGATTGAATATTTTTATGTTTGATAATGTATTAATTAATTGAACTTAAAATATTTTTAACATTTAAAATAATTGTAATATATATTAGTAGTTTTAATTTTGACATTCTGATTTAGGTAATATATAATTAGTCCATACCATTTTAGATACATAAAATAATAACAAAAGATTCTTTTAAACAAATTCGCTCTGCACTATATGTATGTATAGCACTATAAGATTTTTTCCATATAGCAAGTATAGTATAAACTTGTAAGGGATTTTCAAAAACATATATATTTTTTGTTTGGTAGCTTGGTGTTTGACCACAGCTCACCTGCTCTTGAGTGACGGTATGGTCGAAGATGGTAAAGCACACCTTGCCTGGAATGGAAATTACTCTCAAGTGAAGCTGCCGGAACACAATATTAAGCGCTTAAAATATATACCTAAGTATATTCTGGAGGTATGCAATTGTCTAAATTATATGTATCAGAAAGTTTTTACCTTACAACAATAACAAAAAAAATTATAAAATACTATCATTAGAACAGTAAGCATTCTAGATAATTTCATAAAAATATTTATCTTTGCAAACGAGTTTTTAACATTTACCAAAGGGCGCGCCGCTCATGTTCCGCTCGCGCCCGCATGTGTTAGACAGCCTTGTTGCTCGAATGACATTAATAAGGATCGTGAGGCTAGGAAAACAAAGTGATTCTGATGATGGTTTTTCTCTCACATCCCACTTCGCTACCTCACAGTTTCTAGTGGGAAGTCAGCCTAATGCATGTGGTTTTCGTGCGAGGACTGCATTTGTTGCCGACTTTGGTTTGTCGATAGAGCTATAAATGTTGTGAAGGCATGCGGTCAATGGGCTGTTCACATTGTACATTTTTAATACTTTTAAAAGCAATCAGATTAATGCTGTAGCACCCTATCAGAGTGAATTAAGCCTTTGTGCATAACCCTGGTAATTAATATGTGAATGTTGTTATGTATCAAGAATTTTTGATCTCATTGGTGATTTAAGTGGTTCAAATTATACATTGCATCACTTAAATTTGTTTTTCGCTATTTATTTTATTTTTAATTTTTTGTTTTTTTTTTAACACTCATTTCACACAAATTTAGCATTTCACTTTATCACTAAAAAAAAATATCCAACAACTGTGAGAGTATTGTAAGCTGAATGTAAACTGCAAATCTTGATCACAATTGCTAGGTTACTAGTTACTATTAATGACAATCTAAAAATCATTGCTTTAAATAAACTTCATTAAGATATTACTGCAGATGTCATTGCTTTCATAATAATATTTCCCATATTCATCGAGTAGGTATACAGATTAAATATTAGGACTAGATGCTCTCGTGAGTGAACGGCTACAAATGATTATTGTAACAGAATCCAGAACTTTGAGTAGTAAAACAAAGTCCAGGGCGTTATCACATAGGTACTCATTACTAGTTGCATATCTGCACTCACCGGCAGCTTCGAGTAGCGCTTCTAACCGTGCCTGCATCTCAGGATCGACGGCCCGCTCAGGATCGTCGTGAGAGAGGAGGAACTTGGATGGTTCCGTACCGCTGCCCTCTTCTTCCATTTCCGCCTGTTGCAACACCATAGCATTATTATAACTGTTTTACAGTAGGATATCACATCTCACTTATATTAATAAAAATGGGAAAGTTTGTGAGTATGTGTGCATGTTTATTTTATTTTCATGATGCAACACAAAAAAAATTGCATTGGATATGGATCCTAAGCTACTTTTACACCTTGAAAAAAAAAAAACCTATGAGTCACAGCTAGTTTTCCATATTCATGTAGCTAAGTGGTTAGTTAAGCTTTCACATATTCGAGTCTACAAAGCTAAAATGCCTTTTGCCCTTAGCCAAATATTTATCAGTACCTGTATTTTCTAGGTAAGATAGTCGTACTTTGGTGTCAATTTAATTTACTGAAATTACTGTTTCTTAAATGTCTACCCTCGATACTTTGCGAGATTCGAGAAAAACAAGCGACAGACCACCCGATGGTAAGTGGTCACCGTCAACTATGGACATCTACAATATAAATATTTGAATGCGAGACATTAACAAGGCATTTGGTCACTAACAAAGAAGGCATAAATTTATACTCATGGTGAATTGTATGAAATATGATATTTTTAGGCCTGAGTTTTACCATCTTGTCTGATGCCATATTGTTATTTTTCTTTCTGTTGCTTTGAATGTAAGAGATGCCATTTACCTTTGTTCAGCAATAGCATGATTTTCCCGAGTACATTATAATATATACATTATAAAGTTTTTAATCACCAGAAATTTTATTAATTATTGTACAAATCTTGAACTTATGTAGTCATGCAGTTACATTTTATGGCTGACATTAAATTTTAAGATTTACTATCAGCTAGTTTTATTTGTTGCTTTTGCATTGATTTTACTTTAGGTTTCCCTTATTTTATGGCAATATGATAAATTTTATCAAGTATAATATAGCTATTAGCCATTTATTCATGAAAAGGTAATAAAAAAGAACAAAGTTACTTTCACATTAAAATAATAAAATGTGCTAATCAAACTATCTATATACACCACTAATTCATACATACATATGTTCTTTTTAATTCCTCATATACACAACAAAGTTTCTGCCTAATATTAAAATAAAAAAATGACAATTTGAGCTTTATTACTTAACCTTTTATAACTATGGCAAGTGCTATACATTTTTATTAATCTTATGGAAAGTCAATTCATCCATGCTATAACTAAAAGAATTAGTACTTTTAGTTCTTGTTTAAATTTATTAAATAACACCATAAATGTGTAAAAAAAGCGTAATTTAATAGTTAGCTTGTCAAATCAAATCAGATCAACAAATATTACCCATCATGCAGTAAAATTCATAATAATGCTGGACTACTAGTGTTAAGTGAGGCAAGTAATTAAAAACAAATGCTGGTGAGAATCTTTATCTAGTCACATATTGATATGTTTTGCTTCCAAGGCTGCAAAGTGCAGCCTCCTAATTTAAATTCCTTTGTCACAGAGTTAGTGAGGTTAATTGAACACAAGGAAATTGAGCAAAACATTCTGTTAGAATCACAAGGACCATTCAACATAAAGAAAACAAAAACATATCATGTGATATGTAACTGTCCAGCACACACATTTTATGCAGGTTAACGGTTACTCAAACGGCAACAGCAATTGTTGTTGGTGAAGCTATTGGCACTCAATAAGTTTGTCTCGACTTACCAACAGGTCTGGCCTGCTAAGGCACAAACAAGCCAGCAAGATCTATAACACCAACGAGAAACATGTGAGGTACTGACAGTGTGGTGCTTCAGGACTTGATGGAGCCTACTTGTTACTGTCAATGGTCCTTGTAATTCACCAAATTTTGAGATTTTTGCGCGAAATTGTAGGCGTACCGCTCAAGTGTAGCCCGCGCGTCATTGCACAAAACATACCATGATTGGCGACGTCAATAACGATTTGCAGCCTAACTTATGTAATTCGCATTTTTGTGATAAAGTAGCAACAGAAATATACATTATTCAGAGATTTACATGGAATGATTGCATGTGATTCGAGAAACATGGCCACCGTACATCAATTTCTGTTCAAAACACGAATGAACAATGAAAAGACTGCTTCGGCAGATCATCCCATGGTTAGCTTGTAATTGAAAAGAACCAATTGGACGTTGTTTAGTAGCGACTGGATTGAATAATTTCATACATTACTCGGGAATACGTATGTACTTGTGACTTTCTGACGTTTTACGGAATATTTGGCAAGCGATGTACTGTATCGAAAATGTGAGATACGATTTTTTCGACCCAGCATGCAAGCGCTATTTCTTCAGGGAGTTTGTGACAAAGGATAGTTTTTGCAAAAGAAGAAATAGTACGATGAGACAAGACATGTACAAGATGTCCTTTACAGTTTATAGCGGTAAAGATAATCGCATTCCCTCAGTGCCACCGCCTCTGTCGGAAACAAAACACGTTTTACCTCGGATACGGAGTCATCCTCACTTTCCGAAGAGTCCGTCATGTATTTGGCAGGCGCTCCCGAGTACGTTTCGGTTTCAGATTTGGCCGGACTCGAAGCCGAACTCTGAGGAGTGGACGATTTTACCACATCAAGTTGCACATTCACCTTATCGATATTTCGGTTTTCAGACTGTCCAACATTCTGCATCTTTGTCCTAATCCAATATAACTTAATTAGTCTTTCAGTATTAACACTTTTTATAGGAAATTAACACGTTTTTATATTAGCAAACAAGATTTATTTCGTCATTTAACCAGGTTGATACCCGCCATGTCTACTACTATGGCGAGGTTCCCGGATGCTTCAAATAGGCTAGACAATTAACGCCCTCTAGCGGCAACATTTTAAATTCGCTGAGGCGCCATCTAACTAAAAGAATTTAAAATTTGGGAATAGACTAAGCCACTTTTTTTTAATAATCGGCTAGGTGTTTATGGCCTATACGAAATAAATATTGAGAAATTGCTGCGCCTTGCGGTTTTATCTGCAATAGTACGGAAACCGAACATTTGTTATAATAAAAAGTAGCCTTTCTCTTAATTCAGTCATAAGCTTCTATTTCAAATTACACTTAAACCGTAGATTAGTTACAGTATGAAAAATTAATAAAGATACTATCGCAAACTTTCCTCTTTTTCGTAATACCATGATCAATGATTATAGTACATTTTGGCCTAAAGAATTATATGCTTATTTACATAAGCTTTTCTAGTTTATTCCTCATATTGTCACTGTACGTACTGTGTTGTTTTAAGTATGGCCTTTAATGTCTATACAGTCTATACAGCTAATTCCATTAGTCTGGGTAAAAGCTGGCCCAACGAAAAGTAACAAAATATATATATATAGAGAATACAACAAACGAAATTTAGTGTTCGCTGTGTTACGTTTGTTCGGCCAAAGATTGGTTGAAGATAATTATATTCAAATTAATTACGGTATGAACGAACGTTGAATGACTGAATATGATAAGCGCACAAATATCGGTTTAACATGTATAACGATGAGGAAATTTTGAATTAGTCTATTTCATGTTTTTTCATCAACTTCAGTTTTGCGGTTTGCATTTACTAATTAATATACATACGCATTATAATTACTTAATATTGTTGCAGCTCTGCTGGATAGTTTTTATAAACTTAAACATTTTGACACAATGTTAAGAATCTCGCAGTAAGTTCATCTTAGCATAGGTATTTGTATAAAGTTATTCTATTTATAAATTCCTAGTGTAAGTATCTGCTTTTGCATCGTTAATAATAATAGGGTTACAGTATCAAATATTTGCTGTTATAGCGGTAACAGAAATACATCATCTGTGAAAATTTCAACTGCGTAACTATCACAGTTCATAAGATACAGCTTGGTGAGAGACGGACAGACAGACAGACGGACGGACAGCGGAGTCTTAGTAATAGAGTCTCGTTTTACCCTTTGGGTACGGAACCCTAATACTAAAAAAACTTTAAACAAATGTTTTAAATTCATGTTTCTTAGATATTTATTAAGTTTAACTGTAACAAATTTCAGTTCAACTATTTAGTTGAAACATACAACATAATGTTATTATTTAAATATACATAAAAAAAAATAAAAAAATATACAGGGATAACATTCTCATCTAAAATAGCATGTATAGAATGCAGTTAGTATGTAATAAATAATTATTTTTTATTTTTTGTGTTTACAACAGCTGTGGATCTCGTATTCTAAAAATTTACTATTAAAATACCGGCTCCGGCTCTGTTCCATAAATAGATAATTTTATTTATCGGGTAGCACTGACATGCGTTACGAACGAATAGGTACAAAACTTATATTTTTAATGATGTACTATCCAATTACCGCATTTGTACTATTGACAAATTTTATGGTTGACCAATAGAAAATGAGATCTTTTTTTTAATCAATAAAATGTTGCCGCTTTGCAAATTTATCTTGTCTCTGGATTTTTTTAGTGTTTGGCACAGTGAACACACTCGGTGTTCTTTTCTGTTATTATCTGCAGTTGATTCTTCCTATAGTAATAAGTAATCTGTGGTACTGGTAATCTATGTTCTTTGGTTGAACTAAGTGAGATTTGTAGGATGGAAAGTGAATGCGAGTAAAACATTGTCGTGAAGTGATACACTATGTGAATCGATTTAAACATTTAATCGAAGATGGTGAAGCTGAAATCATAGTCACTTCTTTTTTAAGGGTTGTTGTGTATGTCTGCCTCTATTCAATGCGCCTTGATAATTCTCAAAAAATCAATCATGTAAACTTTGCAGTTTTGGTTTGAAACCCATAGTGAAATTGCTTGTTTCATAGTTTTATGAAGGTTTAAGCGATGCGTGGGGTAATGTAGAGCCATGGCGAGAGACGGTGACGTGCCAACGATATTCAATCCTAAGCGAGTGCGGGCACCATCCGTAATAATAACTAGCGAAGAAGTAGTGGAGGCCGAGCGTGGAGGCGGTGACGCGGAGCCTGAGTGCCCTAACGGGCCTCCTACGCCGCTGAGTCCGCGAGCGCCGCTAACACCACAGGCCTCCGTTTGTTCAGCGCCTCCGCTCACCACCCAGCCGTCCCTGCAGCAAGCTTACAGCGAATCTGCAGCGAGCAGTCAAGATGAAGAGCGGCAGTTACGTGACAAGAAGTGCCCGAGATCGTGCTGCTCAAAATTTGCCAAAAAGGTCAGAAAAGTGTATTAACCATATGTAATATAAATCAAAATATAATCTGCTAGTAAGATAATTCTAGACAGTATATTGTAATATGTATGATACAGGCCAATTCAGGTCATATGTGCCTCCCATCTAAAATCTCTAAATGTTGTAATATGACTTCTGAAATAAAGATTTCTTTATAATTAGCAGTATGCCCTCAGCTTTGTATAGATATTATAAACATTGGCTCCACTGTACAATATTGTCTAAATAAAAGTAAAAATTATATTAAGATCCGTTGTATAGTTTCAAAGAACTATGCAAACATGCAAAACCTTTTGTTGCAATGATAACTCAGTGGTTAACACGGCAGGCTCCCAGACCGAATGGTGTGAGTTCAAACCCCAACAATGAGCTCGAGCTACTGTAAAGGAAAAACATCATGAGGAAACCATAGTGTGGTGGTGATCGACTGGCTAGCTACCACCCTCAAGTTAAATATTTATCGCCTAGCAACTAACGGTATTGTCCGGTGGCCTCTCTTGATAGTTTCATTCCAGGCTTAGTAGGTGTGTTTATCGTCTGTTACTTCACCATCGCTTAACAGTAGGTGAGCTGTGGTTAAATACCTAGCTTGTCAACCATATAAAATCTGACGTTATGTATACTTATACATATTATAGATATACATAAATGTATAGAATACAATAACAATGTAACAATATAAACAAGTTAAAATAAAAAGCTTTTAACTTATAAAATCTAAAAGGTGTAAACTTAAATCGAAAAGGTGTTTGTAAACTTAAATAGTAACTCAGAATCTGGTTCTTGATAACTTAACAGTTTCAGTAAGGCCACTAATAAAATTGAAAAGGTTACATGATGTAGTCATTAAAACTCATCTGGAATGGTAGGTATTAAATGTGTTAAAACATTTGTTCTTTCAGATATACTACGGTATATGTGTCACTGTCTTGCTCACAGTATCCTGGGTGACAACAACTCACTGCATTAAGCACATGTACCTGCAAGAGTACCCGCCTAATGTGCATCCATTGTCTTTTGGCACTGAATCAGCTGCATCTCATAATCATACCGTTCGTGTTCATACACATGTAAGTGATTTTTCTCAAAAGTAATCCATTGCTTTACATTATAGATAGAAACTCTTTCTTGTGCACTCCAAAATAAAAATAAAAAGATCACATAAAACAAAATCTCATGACTTAGTGCCACAAATGGTGGTCTTATCGCTAAGAGCGATCTCTTCTAGGCAACCAAGAATCGAAATCACGATACAGATTAAGACCAGACGGGAGATGTTGTAACACTAATAAGTTGAAAAAAACGAATGTAAATAATACATAATTATAGTATGTATGTAATCATAATAATAATGTATTTAAATAAAAACTAAATATATACATACATTTATATTACATAAATAGGTACCACTATAGGTAGGAACTACAATATTATATAGCTTGTAATATTGTAGTTTCTTTTTTTTTCTTTCTTCTTGGCATCACATTCAGTGCATTCTGCCAGTTTCATATTGTAGTTTTAGATAGAGACATGAGGATGCTCTCTTTTGTTTTTGTGAAAGTCAATTATAATAATTTTACTGTTGCTTTGCCTGACATGGGTACAAAAGATAGTCTGTACTGGAAAACAAGTTGGCAAGAAAAACTCAAACTAACCAAGAAAATGATGACGCTGCCAAACCTCACCTTTGTGATTTCATTGATGATATGGCCCTTCTTATACACATTGGTATTTACTGCTTATGTTTTGGCTTACATTCTCTAGACAAAAGCCATGGTCAGCGTACGAGCTGAACAAATACAAATCATTGGATTGATAACACCATAGTTACAGGTTGTAGGTACATGACATTCCAGTCTAGATGTCTAGACCACATTCAACCACACTCAATTAGACTTAACATCTGGTTAGCAGTGGTCAAATATTTAGCCATAAAAAAATTACATTAATAATCTCTTAGCTATAATCCTTTCATTAGAGTCCTTTATATGCTGACAATTTTGGTCATTGTTTCAGCATCTCTACAATGCTCCATTCTTCACGGCATGGTTCTGCACCAACTGGCTGATATTCTTCTACCCGCTGTACTTGATTGTGATGTTGATTCACAACAAGTGCAAATCAGCTAATGATATTGTGTTTGATGCTTTTGGAGATTTTAGAGAAAAAGGATTTACATTTGGTATGTTCCTTTTGTATATGTATAGCTCCCTATGTTAATAATGATTATCTCCTTTTGATAAGCATAAGAGGGGCAGTCTTCTCTATTAACCCAGCAGGAGCAAAGGAGACAATGGATATTGATGAAAATTATTTTGCATGGAAATTGTCTCCAATTATTATCAAGTTGTTGTTTGTGGGTGTGAGTTTTTTTAATATTCTAGTTGCATTTGTCTGCCATCTCGCCTGATGTTAAGCGAAGATGCGGTCTAGGGTGGAGCAAGCTCCCCTAAAAGAAACCGATTCACTAACGACTTGGAGGCACCCAGATTGTATCGCTCAGGAAACACGGGCAGCAAATTCCATTGTTTAGCGGTTTGTGCAATGAAAGTAGATTCAAACTGTTCGAGTTTTTTTGGAATATCTACCATGAAGTAGTGCCGCTTTTTAAAGCTCCTAGCTGTCCAATAACAGGATGGGCAGGGTGGTAAAATCATTGAGATAATCATATTACTATTTATATTTTGATAAAGTGTTTCATGACTTACCTATATTAGCAATGAATTACTAATTAAAATAGTCTACCCAAATTCCACAAATAATTTTATTTGAATTCAACTATGCAAAAAAGGTGGTATTATGATTTTAGCTCTCTATGTATGTTCATGTGCTTCTCCTTAACTCTTTAAATACTAATTAAATGCCAAATGATGTAACTATGAATATTGTATAGCAAATCCAATATGGCGGATTTTATAGAATTTATATCCTGTTTTTTATCAAGTTCATTAATAATATGTCATGTTTAACATTCCAAATAAAATGCATAATATAGTAGTAAAAAAAAACAATTATGTTGATCTGGATTGAGATATCATGGAATGATATATAATATTAATAAGATAAATCTTGCCAGTATTATAGCTAAGTTTGTTCGAGTCCAAATTTTAGTTGTAATGTCAATAAATGTAATGCTGCACAAGAAAGTAGGCAAGTTTACATTTTTTGACCTATATTTTCTTGGGAACACTTTAGTTCTTTAGTTCTTGTGTTAAGCAAATTATAGAGTAAATTAAAAACAATGCTAACGTTTTTTTGTAGCTCGGTTCATAAGCCGCTGTGGGTTGTTTTGCCTGCTATGGATAGTGACAATCTTCATGTACACATACTCTCTCAAATTCCTGCTCTCAACCGATGTGGTGGCTTTGTTTGTCACCAACGTGTCCTGCATCTATCTGCTTTCCTGGGTCATACTACATGAGCAGTTCGTTGGAGTCAGGGTGAGTGTGTTTATTAATATTATTTTGGTTATTAGAATATTATATTATAATGAAATCAGTTTTAGATATAATTGACAGATCTAAAATTAATAGAAATATTGCTTCTTTATTATTGATGTTTATTAGATAAGGACAGTAACATTTATCTGTCAACTTCCCTTCTAAATTAGCTATTAGTATTATCTTATTATTATGATACATCATTATAATAGGCATGTGAAATAGATGTGGAGAATTTCAAACATTGTTAAAACACCCAAAAATTACCAGAATAATCCACCACTTAAACAGTGACTTGCATTGCTTTGACTTACATTTGCGTGGTGGTAGGGTACTTTCTAGTACTCGGCTGGCTAGCTACCATCTCAAGTTGAAAATCTGCCGCCAAGCATCTAACGGTGTGTTCCGGTAGCCTCACTTGAGACCCAGTACCATTCCAGGCTAGGTGTGCTTTACCATCTTCGACCACACCGTCACTTAACATCAGGTGAGGTGAAGTCAAAACACAATTAAAAAAAAAATTGCTTGTTATTCTCGAAGTCATCTTCAGAGGAAAATAATAACATAACACGCTAAATTAAGCTTAAAAAACACGAATAACCGCAAATAAATAGCCAGTGTAACTCAAGATGATATAAGGATTCTAACGATGTCCCATAAATTCAAATCTATTCAGACATTGAAAAGTTAGGTGGAATAAAGAAAACGACACGAACACTGTAAACATTACACTCCTTTTTTGGACAGTCGCAAAGATCAGTAGTATGTTCCTTATGGCACCAGATCGTAGCGGCGATACTGTGCGACACCGGAATAGCGTTGCTGGCGTACATGGACGGTATTGCAGGCAGTTCCACACTCGGGGGCGTCGTACTCGCCGCCTGCGCTGCTGCTGGCTTCGGAATATTTAAGGTAATATCTAAACCGATGATACATGAATATGTAAATTATTCATGGTAATAATTTATGTTTTTCTTTTTAAGTTATTGTGTTCAATGTTATCAAACCTTTAGTGGGAAGACACTGTCTGCAGCAACACAGCGAAGGCTACAGCTGCAGGCAGGGCTACTATACATACCTGTACTATTTTGATGAACCAATAAATTTATTTGTATTTGTATTTGTATGAAGTGGTCTATGTCATGATGTGACTTTAATTTTTACTTTCCATTGATGGAATAACCTACATACACAGATGATTTGTTGTTTATTTTTAATGACAAATAGGCATACGGCGATTGTACTATTATAAGTTTTTTGAACAAACTTATATAAGTTTTGTGAAAATTCATAATGTTATAATATTATTAGTGAATTACTATATCTTATAAATTTGTCTTAGTTAGTAGGACTTTTATTTTACAACGGACTAGGCGTGCCTTTGGCCACGATCTCACCTGATGGAATGCGACGATGTGGCCGAAGATGGAGCACGCTTGCCTAGGAAATCCCTATCCACATTTTTCTTGAACAAACCCGGGTTGTACTTAGTTGGAAACACAGACGCTGGCAACGAGTTTCACACATCAGCAGTTCTAACAAGGAACGCGGTCTGGAAACGTACACTACAATATACACTTTGAACTTTAAAAAGCTTACACATATTATATGTAATGATACTAAGTTTTTTATTGCTTTATTACTCTACACCTGCGCTGGATGCGAGCCGTTTCCAACCGGTCTTTATGGAAGTCAATGGGGGAGGCCTATGTCCAGCAGTGAACGTCCTATGGCTGAGATGATGATGATGACGATGACTCTACACCTCACTACAGTTACAAATCAGTCAAATCACATTTGAATGTTAATAAAGTTAATGAAACTGATGTAAAAAAAAAAATGCTAAGCAGGAGTCTACCCAGAACCGAAAAACATGGTAAGTGGTTTAAAAGACAAAAAGTTTGGGTCTGATCAAAACTTATAAAGTGTGTTTCATCACGAGAGTCCAAAAAGGTAAACAATTCTTGTTGTAATTGTTTTAATGTAAAATAGTTATATTATTTAATAGCTAGTTTTAATATAACACCAAAAAGGATTGTTGTTGACCTTTTTGGACATATGATTTTTGTTTTTTATGGTATGGGACTAAAAGGTTTTTTGACTTTCAACTTTTCTGACTCGACGGATTGGACGGCCGGGCTTCGGCATGTACACGTCTATACGTATATTCCACACCGAATTTCACCTAAATTGGTATGGCTGTTCAATCGTAAAACGGTTACAAAAATAATTAAATTAGAACGTTATTTGCCGAAGTTTATTTACCGAATCTTTTTTAAATAATGTACTTTTCTAGTTCAAGGAAAGAAATAACGATTAGTCGTAACTTATAACCAGAAAGCAACCGTTAGCAACCTCAAATTAAAGCGCATAACTTTACGAATTTAGAAATCAATAGTAAAGTTTAAATTGCTTTAATTCAATAATAATTATTTACAAGCTACCGACAGAAGTTCTATTCCAAAACTTATTTATTATACTATATTAAAATTTCGATCGAGTTCCGAATTCATTAGTTTATAATTATCCGCTTACAATAAGGCATTCCGACCTCGTTTCACAATAGGGTTAAGTCTTAAGTTCAAAGGTTACGTCTGACTCCAGCTAATCGTATTTGAATAAGAATAAGCGAGGACGTAAGCATTGGCATCTGATAAGTTATATACGAATCTATTATAATATATATTATATATATTCGCCTTTATAAACGTTCGTAATCCTTTATTTAATCGATGCTTAAAACCCCTTCGTTTTTATTTACGCGTTACATTTCACGTCAGCGAGAAGTTGACACTGCATTTAACTTTAAACTACGTTTATAAAATTTAAATAGGCCAATTGTGAAAAATTAATTTATATATTCTAGTCACACAAGTAACCATATATTATACTAGCCATATGTGCAATCGCATATGAGGTCGTGCTGCAATGGCAGTAGTTGTGTGGCCAGTATGCACATTGTGAAAAACTTTTCCTATAAGATGAAATTGCGAAAATAACTAAGTTTTTTTTTCGCGATTTCAGTGTTGTTCACGTTAATGAGTGAGGTAGTTTACGGTACCTTTTCCTTTTGGTTTAGCAAAACGGTTACGTGATTCTTGATATGTATCACATATCTTGAATATGTATCACATGTATAGTTGTTAACAGTTTCTTTTGTGCATTAATAATAAACCGTATGTATGTTTATTAATAACTAGCGACCCGCACCGGCTTTGCTCGGGTGTAATTTAGATACTTTTGTGGTATGCATGTATTATACATATAAGCCTTCCTCTTGAATCACTCTTGTCTTTTGATAGAAACCGCATTTAAATCCGTTCGTAGTTTAAAAGATCCAAGCGTACAGACGGCGGGAGGCGACTTTGTTTTATACTAGGTATGTGGAAAAGTTAAAAAAAAACTTGTGAACATTCGCAATTATAATAATTACCACAAGCTGTAACTTTAGCGATGATATCGCGTATTAGTGCAGTCGGATCGCACGTCGAATCGGTTCAAATCCTAAAAATTAAGGTTGAAGGAAAACATCGTGAAAAAACTTCTGTCCGTCTGTACTACCAGCATCACTTGTGCGCCTGTTTCTATTCAAGGAAGGTGTTTACCATCTTTGACCACTTCAGCCATCTTTTTTTTTGTACGGAATTGTTTCGCCTTTAACCACAGCCTGATGTTAAGCAACGATGTGGTCTAGGATGGAATACGCTTACCTAGAAGGAACCTGTTTACTCTTGACTTAAAGACACTCATATTATACTTTTCGGGAAACACAGACTCTGGCAAAGAGTTTCACATCCTCGCTGTGCGAATAAAGAATGTGGATTCGAAGCGCTTAGTGCGCACATGGGGAATGTCCACCGTGTACGGGTGACGCTTTGGTCGCGTGTGTCCGGCTGTCCGGTAGTAAAAAGGGGCGGGGGGAAGTGTATCCTAGTGTGTCTAGCCTAGTACTTAACCATAAAAATCCACATATTTAAAACATTTCAACAGGTGCTATTCAGGAAAGTGATGGGTGAAGTGAACCCAGGCCAGCGCGCTCTCTTCTTCTCTATCTTGGGTATTGTAAACGCGTCACTGCTGTGGCCAGTCTGCCTGGCTCTGTATCTCACCGGCTCTGAGACGCTGCCTTCCCACCGCATGCCCTGGATATATCTGCTCGTCACCAGCGTTGCGTTACTAAGTAAGTCTTTTAGATCTTTTTGTTTTCCCCAATCCTATTCATGCTCATAACAGAAGCTACGCCATTGTTGGACTAGTTAGGTAGAACTATGTATTTATAGACTTGGTTTTTCTTTGATGTATTGTGATATAATTGAATTGGTGATTGTTTGTTTGCAGTATTCCACCTCGTGTTTCAATTTGGCAATATAATGACGTACAATATTTTCGTCTCCCTCGCTCTCATTACTGCAGTTCCAGTATCAGCAGGTATAGTTATTTATATATATTCTGTAAATCCGAAATAGTTTTATAGTCCAATGTTGATCATAGTACGCCTAACAATTACAAAATGAACCAAAAAAATAATAATAATTGAATGCATTCAGTCAGATGATGAATTAATTGACGATTCAGATGTTTCTGACCCATCAGTTAGGACGCGAATCGTGATAAAAGTCTATCCACTCAAGTCAGTTTGTAACAGTCGGACAGTTTGTAGCGATGATAGCTCAGTGGTTATTGCGGTCGGTTCACACGCCGAAGGGCGTGAGTTCAAACCCCAACAATGAGCTTGAGGTGTCGGTGAACGAAAACATCGCGAGGAAACCATAGCATGGTGGTATGGTGTATTCTCTTGTTGAAATCAGCTTTACTTGAGAGCCAGTTCTATTCCAGGCTAAGTGTGCTTTGTCATTTTCGATCACACCGTCATTTAACATCAGGTGAGTAGTGGTCAAATAACTAGCTTGTCAACCATAAAAAAATCTCTAACTCTAGCTTTGTCACGTTAATTCACTGGAGAAAGAGCTATCACGATTTACGGTAGGGTTAAAAGACCTTTGTCGTTTCTTAAAATCTCATATCCAAATACCATTGCAGCCCTGGACGTGGTACTATATGGGGTAGAATTTGAAGGCATGAAGTTGGCCGGCATTATCCTGATCACCGTGGGATTTTTTCTTGTAATGTTCCCGGACAACTGGCCAGACTATATCATGCGTCTGCTGAGGTATGCGACTTCTTAAACACACTACCACACGAATTGTATCGTTAATCCTCTCTTACCTTACAAGATCACTTACATTTAAGACCATGTTAAAAACAACACAAAAAAACCATTTGAACTGTTTAAATTGTCCATTTAAAACGCCACATAAATTGAAATAATGCGAAGGAAATACTATTTTTTGTGGTTTCTCTTGATGGTAATGCATGCTTATGACCATTGCAGAAGTACCAGCAGTTATGATTAACAAAACAAAATCCATGGAATCTCTGTATTGGCAATCATTACTTAAAGATGGTTTAGTGGTGAGTCTTATGTGCCCTGTAATTTTGCTAGCTACGCTGATTTTCATCGAAGAATGGAACAAACCTATTCGCTTATTCATTAATGAAAATTCCACTGTATCTGTATCTGTAGCATAATAATAATAAATAAATAAATAATAAATATCGTAGGACACATTACACACAGCGCCATCTGACCCCAAACTAAGCAGAGCTTGTGTGATGGAAGTCAGATAACTGATAGGATACATAAATACTTTTTTTTTTGTAAATACATACTTATAATATATACAGTACACCCAGACACAGAACAAACATTTGTTTATACCAAACAAACAGTTGATAATATCAGGTCAGATGGGAACACATTTTTAATAATTATCAAAGAACAATCAATGTGATTGCATATGAATAGCGGCTACTCAACAACTGGATTTTTTTACATTTCACACAATGCCATCTAGCTCCAAACTAATCGAAGCTTATATGTAACTTAAAAAAAACTGATATACTTTTTTTTTGGAAATACGTCTGCAATACATACTTTACTTGGTGGTAGATGTCCTTAGCAGGAGGTCGTCTAGATAAGTACCACCGCAGTACCAGATATTCTGTCGTCAAGCAGTAGTGTGTAAATATTACTGTTTCGGTTTAAAGGGTACTACTACAGCTAGACTCTCCATCGAAAGTCTCAAAGTAATGTGCGCTAAAACAGCGATACCCTGGACTTTGTTTTACTACTCTAAAGTTCTGTGTATCGCTGTAATGTTCATGGACAGGCGTTATCTCTTATCATCAGGAGTGTCTAGTTCGTCTCATTACATTTACATAAAAAAAATATTGTAAGAACACCTAGACACAGAACAAACATTTATTTATCTTCACATGTTTGCCCTGGGAATCGAATTCACGCTCAGGTAGCAAATATACTATCAAATGTTAGCAAACTTTTATCGTTAAAACCTAGTGGAATCTAAAAACTGGTCCAATCTAAAATCTTAGTATCGTTTTGCTGTAAAAATATATTTAGAATTAATATACCATAAATCTCGATGATACGGTTCGTGTGGTAGTTTTATTTATTAACAGAAAAAGCAACTGCAAAAGTTTCAGGCCACCCTTTTTTTCTATGTAATTAATAAAATATTTATTCCTCCACTCGATTATTGTTCCAAGGTATTTAAAAGAGTCAGGATAAAGATAATACCGTCGAATATAATGTTTTTCTTTAGCATATTTTACGTGTACTGCGTAAAATGACTTTTGTCGGTGTGCAAAAGTATCGGGCCACTATTCGACGTGGCTTTGTACGCAAGATTTGTTTACATTTTTTTGACATCAGTTTCAAAACATTCTCTCACACTGTTCTTCAATGGAAAATTAGTCTTACTTTGGCGATCATGATGAAACACACGAATATTCAGGTTCCTGAAATCGTTATGAAACTTTCTTTGGAAGAGAAGAGTTCTCGTGATATCGCGACGACTTTATCTATCGGTAAAAGTACTGTAAATCGTATAATTTCAAAATATAAAACCACAAACACATTTTGTGATAAAATTCGGAGCGGTAGACAACGAAAAACTTCGAATCCAGTCGACAAAATTATTAAAAGAAAGTGCGTTGTCGATCCACGAAAAACCGCATCCGACATTTTTTAGGAATTGCGAAGCGAAAATTTAGCCGGTGTTAGTCGGAGTACCGTGTCCCGACGTCTGAAGGCTGCAGGGCTAATTGGACGTGTTGGTGTGAATAAGCCTTTAATTAATATTTAAAATAATTTTAATTAGCAAAAAAAAATAATAAGAAGGCTAGGTTGGATTTTGCAAAAAGGTAATTAGCACTGGATGGCATCAGATTGGCGGAAAGTCTTTTTTCTGACGAATTGAAATTTCAATTGTTTGGAAGTGATGGTCAGAAATACGTAAGACGCCCAACAGGTGCCGTCGCAGTCACCGGATTTAAATCCCATCGAACACTTGTGGCAAGACCTAAAGCTTCATGTTGGGACCAAAATCATTCTAATAAGACGGAATTGTGGAATCATTTGCAATGTGAGTGGAAGAGTTGCCAGAAGACCGAATAAGCAAATTAATCGAGTCTATGCCTCGTCGGTGCGCAGCAGTTATTGCTACTAAAGGCATGGCAACAAAGTATTGAGTAGCGTGAAGAAAACAAAAATCTTTACTAATTTATATTATTGATTCCCAATATTTTCGACTAAAATTGTATGCGGCCCGATATTTTTGCACAGTCGTTAATTGAAAATTCTTGAACAATTAATAATTCAAACACAATTTTAATGTAAACAATTGATTTTTTTCAATTATTAACGAATACATATTATAATCAGTCGTTTATATTCTGTCAACACCATATTTTTGTGTGATGTGCATAAAAAATAGAGTGGCCCGAAACTTTTGCACGCCACTGTATATCGTATTTATTCAGAACGAATATAAATCGTGTGCTGGATTGATGCCACCGTAAGTATCTTGGTAAGCGTCCTTACCTAGATATCATTGATACAATTCCTTATCTCGACTTGCCTTATTGTCTACGCTGCAAAATTACTAAGGTTGCCTGGATGAAGGCGCTTATAACTTGATCGTTTACCATAGGCTTAAGCTATCATATCCCTACCTGTGGGCGCATATCATGATTATGTGGAAGTGTTTAGTAAAATGATTATATTCGTTTCATCATTAAATTTATTTCAATTCATTAAAATGTGATTTTGTTTAGGTGTTTATCAGAATTGGCATCTACCGTTTTCAGAGAAAGACCTATAGACTCGGTTAGGGAACCGCGATTAAACATTCACTGCGAGAGCGGAGCCCATCTCAGGTACAGAAATAAGACATAATTTACGTATTTAGCTAGACGTGACGGTAACTTGGCTTATTTCTCTTTCCTTGGCTCGCATCGCATGACGGATCTGTCTCCTATACACCCAAAGTTTTCCCTAAACTTTCACATTTCACTGCCGAACGGCTGAAAAACGCCAGTCTTTTATCCTAAACCATCATCTCTATCAAACAAAGGATCGACTATTAACAGTACTCAGTACGCGAAGTAGCAAAACTTCCTGATAAATTTTTGTAACGTTTTGCTAAAATGTGTAAAATATGTTTGTACTTCGCATACTGATATTCAAGTGTAAACAGCGATGGCGAAATGGCATAGCAGAAATAGTATGTACTTAATTTTTTCTTACAAATATAATTAAATTCAAGTGAACCAAGGGAATGTGCATGGTTGATCGATTTGTAAGTCGGACAATAGAACAAGGGACGAGTCCTAGAGAAAAATATTCATATAACTGTCATTGCTACCAAGCGTTCACATTGGGTGCCACTTCCGCCATCTTGTTTACACTTTTTTTTATCTATCTGTGCTGTCTTTATCTTTACTGGTTATGGACCTTAGAATCTATCTGGGGAAGTACCACGCTTTGCCAGTACCAACCTCCAAACCGTATTGTTTAAACAATATCAACAATCTGCAGCGATGATAGCTCTGTGGTTAGCGCGGTCAGTTCGCACGCGAAGGGCGTGGGTCCAAACCCCAACTTTCAAAGCTTAAGCTGCCTGTGAAGGAAAAAATCCCGAGGAAACCCTAGCATGGTGGTAGTACTCTCTATTACTAGGCTGGCTAGCTACTACCCTCAAGTTGAAAATCTGCCGCCAAGCATTCAACGGTGCGTTCCGGCAGTCTCACTTGAGAGCCAGTGCCATTCCAGGCTAGGTGTTTACCATCTTCGACCACAACATCATTTAACATCAGGTGAGCTGTGGTCAAAACATCAAGCCTGTCAACCATAAAAAAAACTATAATCTATTGTGTAACAGTAATACTGAAAATCTAAAGTTTTCAGTGGAATTATTTATTAGTCCTAAAGAGATTAACAGTGTTCGGTATAGAATCCTCTTAATATCTGATATCTTAGGGGTATGAGCTCATTGCATTGCCGCGCAGTTTCAATCTTATTGCCTAGTTGCGCAAGACAGCCCAACAATAATCCAGCCAATTTAAAAAGGCATGTGCTTGATATATTTCAATAAACGCGCGGCTCTGTAAATTAAATTAATCGGTTAATAGGGTCTTTAATGTTTCAGTTAGAATGTTCAGATGGCATTAAAGTTTATAATCCTGTGTGTTTATAATTTGTATCGATAAGATTACCATCAGCGTCTCACACGTCTCGTCACTTTTATGCTCGTCCAGAATCCAACTCTACTTCTGATATATATATAAGGTGTATGGGGAACACTCAAAATCGAAGACATGATGATAGTGCTGGGAATTACTGTTAAAACATTAGCAATTTTTTTTTTTTGCAATTACAGTTCATTCAAACAAGGCGTATTTAGATAACAAATTCACGGTAGTAAAAAGTTTGTATTAACAGATTATTGACACTAAAGAACTAGTGATAAGGGCTGTTTGTTTAGATTGGTACTGAAACTGAAAATCGAAATGTATGTCTCTTTTCACTATAATGAGTCAAGAGAAGAAAAATTGCATGTATTACTGAGGCATGACACCCACTCACAATGAAAGGTAAGAAGGATAAACGACAGCGGAGAATAGCGTTTCGCTTAGCTCAAAACAGAAACCTGTTTGCAGTATTGACGGCCAAACCT
Source organism: Biston stratarius (assembly GCA_950106695.1). Lineage (NCBI taxonomy): Eukaryota > Metazoa > Arthropoda > Insecta > Lepidoptera > Geometridae > Biston > Biston stratarius. The sequence continues at coordinate 12,956,503 of OX467116.1, forward strand.
CCAGCAGTGGTGATGCACCAGACGGTGATATTGCTGGTGTTTATTAAAAATAGAAAAAAGTCATTAAAAAAATATTTTTTTCGGGTTATTTTAAATCTAATAGTGTTTCTAATCCCCAACATTCAACTGTCTTCGTTTTCGGGAGCGTTTGCCATATGCTGAGTTCAGACGAATTTAGTGTTGTCTCTTTTAATTTTATTGTAATAAAACGAGATGCACTGTATTAGTCGGCGTTTGTTGGCCCACTTTGTACACAGCATTACAGCCGGTATTTGTGTAGATGGAGCCGGCGGCGTCAGCGCGGCAACAACGGATCGGACCGCAACCGCGATGCTATGGATTACCGCACCGGCTACATCCGCTCGCACCTGCGGTCGCCGTCCGGCCGCGTGCGGTGACCGCACATAGACATCGAACTGCCCACCAGGCGGTACAGTGATGACCACCAATACTCTTACATGTAGCGTCTACGACAAACAGCAGAGGGGCTAACGTAGAAAGTCACGGGAGGAGCTTAGGTGTGATGTGGAAAAAATCATATCGCCACATTGTATTATTTTGTGTTTTTCGAACGTTTACGTATACAAATAGTTGTGTTCTGTTCATAAAGTGTCGAATTATAATCCAGAGTTTGTGAGAGATGCAAGTGATATAATGTGGTGAAATATATGCCTTTACGTGTTGCTTCCGAAACTCCGTTGAAGCTTCTAGTGACAGTGACTTATTTCACTTGATTTTGCATCAAATACTTTTGACAATATCGAAATACTTTACAAAATGCACAAAGTGCAAAGCCAAAAAAGTAGAGTAATAGATTCAGGGGAAACACGAATGTTTTTCCATACGTTTGGTTGCAGTTTTAATTTTTCTGTCGTTTAGCCCCCCGTGCTTTAACGTTCGACACGTGACTTAAGGTCTTGGAAGGTGACAAGGGATTAGGGAGTTCTCATGAGACGTTAACGTTTACTGACTTTGAAGTTTACGTGAGACTTGCCTTATGGACTTTCATTTCGGTGTTAGAATTAGAGTCGACGCAAGAGTCCGTTAGGAATGAGAATGGAACTGAGTTTTGCGGGCTGCCGTGCTCAAATTATAGGATATTTTCCATATATAATTAAAAATTCCAAATGTTTACTAGATCAAAACGCCCTTTTACCCTTTGTGTATAGGCAGTAACTGGCAACACAAAGTAATGTTGACTTTTCTAGAAAAATGGGTCGGATATCTATTATTTATTCATGTGATATCAGTTCACATTTTTGACCAGTTCATTCTCTGTCCAAACAGACTCTACCATGCATATAACCAGTGCAGAGTCAACCATAGATTAAAGAGTGGTCTAACATCAAGACATGACATATAGTAAGTTCTTGTGACTGTCATGACATCTCACACTATCGCTGTCCTTCTTCAATCATAATAAATAATTTATTTCTTCAGTAATGTGTCAATCGATTCATTAAACTGTAACATACTATGGTACACAACAATGGCGTGCTGACAGCCAATAGTAACGCATTATTTTCTAAGAATAGACAATAGTGCTGCGAACTGGTTGTAATTGTAAGGAGGCCAATTTTGTTTATACTTGCAATTGAAAAATCTATCGACATATTTCATCTCTCACCACTATTCGACACTATCTTTCATTATTCTATCACTTTGGGCACTCAACGGTCAATTGCTTTTTATCAGCATAGGACCCGCCTTTCCTATATATTGTACTATATATACTTATAAAAATACTATAATTATTTGAGTGTTGTGACTTGTGATCTTCACATTTAGATTAGGTTTACAAACAAGTAAAAGTAAGAAACATGGTATTATTAAATTACAAGTTTATCTTAAAATTTTATCTTCAGAATCTTTTTACGAAGTAAATCACAATAAAAACTTGTTGCAACCATGGATTCTAAATTCTCCCATATTTAAAGGATCCATGAGTTCCATCTTGAAGTGGATTATACAAAATCAGAAATCCTATCGGATTTCCCGCATAAGTAAGCGTTTCTTACTTTTACTAGTTGAAGGGTCGCTTCCGAATTTCACGTTCTAACTTATAGTATCTAGTCAAAATATAAATAGGCAGGGTAAGAATAAAAAAGGTATTTATGTACTAATTAGTACATGGAAAGTTTATAAGGGAAAGTTATTTGCTATATTAAACTATTATTGTTAAAAACTATTATTTATACAAGAGTTTAAATTATTCATCTCTCTAGTAAAAAAAAGTTCCTTTCAAAATGTAGCAGGGCAGTGAAAGCCCCAAGACTAAATATATTTATTCACTTACATTCCATTTCTATATCATTTATGTTCGAATATGTTTATATAGTACATGAAGTCACGTAATAAATAATACTCCACAATGGCCGGTTGGAAATCGAAGAAGAGATTTCTGACTCATAAAGTGAACTCGCAATCACTGAGTCATACAGGTCGTCAAACTACAATAATTTTAATGTCTTTTATATCAAGTTTTAGCCGTGATTGTCGTTATGCGTAGGGCGTACTTAGGGCTTTATTTATAAACATTGCTTAAAGTAGCCTGTCTTATTTGCACGCGTGATATTTAATAGAGATAAAATGGAAATTCGGTAACTATCCGGCCTAAATTTAAAATTATACCGGATAATAAAAAAGTAACCGGCCAGATACCGGATTAAAAAAAATACGACATACAAAGTTTAGAAGCACTTTAGTTAATCCACATAACAAAGAGGGCCATCATTTTTTTTATTACAAAACAAAGAAAATTAATAATCGAACTGCACTAAGGGCAAATTATGATGAATAAATACAAATTTCTCTGCGGTTAAGCTTGTTTTCGTATACAAGGCCAGTATTTTCGCTGCATACACTGCTGCAGGGCGGTAAAGATAAACTCTAGCAAACATTGTTAAGTTTGCTAATTCGTTTCGGTAATTTGTATTCGGCTATGTTAGGCCTAATATCTGGCTAGCCGGTTGCAAGGTTGGCTGGAAATTCGGTATCCGGCATAAACATCTATCCGTTTCATCTCTAAAATTTAACGCTTCACGTTAAAAGATGGTATTTTAAGCAATGGTTAACTTTAAGCAAACTTTATAAGCAGTAGGCCTGGTGCAAAAAATAAATGAAACTATCTATACTGGATAGGTTTTATCAAGTAAAGTTGGCAACACTGTACAGACAACAGAAAGAGTTTAGGGAAATTCAATAAAAGTTTGAATTGCTTTTAACTGAGTTGCCAATGCTGCCATGTGAAGCCCATAATTATAGCGGTACCCTGTTACATTTATATCTTAGGTGGAAGAAATTATAGCAAGTTCGGTTTGCGTGGTGAAGGGTCCCTTGAGATTGAGAGCCCTAGTGTACGGCACCGCTTAGTCCCTTAAGAACTAGGCCACTGTTTATAAGTAAAGCCCTTAGAACATACATCATTAACTGAATCCGACTTAATAATAAATAGACGCTTGTCCTGACATAGGAAAGGGATAGCTAGATTCGAGGTTTATCTTTTACGTCATAAGTAAAGGAAACAAACGAATTAGCTCACTCCTGTCTAATTTCTCTAAGACTATTATGTAATCGAAATAGTATGCATTATTGTATTGAATAAGAATATAACGGCTTTTCGTAGTTCGATCATTTTCATATAAACGTAATTGTTATATTTTTCTTCAAATAATAAAAAAAATATCTTGTTCTTGAATAAAACGATTAATAAATCTATTTGAGGTAGGTGCATTTAATAAAATTATAATATGTCAAATAATTCCTTAAATAAATTAAATATGGCTTTTTAATACTCGGAAAAAAAAACTACGTTTGTAAGAAAATGGTTCGAGCTCTGGGGCCAGCCACCGAAACAGCCCCAATAAAGTAGAATAATATGCAAGATCTACAAAACTATAGATTAAACATAAACACTCGAACAACGTCGACAAATGCTGTTCTTACACAAGCCAGAATCACGTTCCACACAGCCGCGCATTTGAGAAATTAATTGTAACGGTATAGCAATATGGTTCGTTTCTGTAAATGGCTGTTGACATTACTTGTAATTTTAGTGTTATCAATAAAATATTTGTATTTGATAGAACGGTCTACAATTTTATCGTTAACTACTGACGAAAAAGATCTTATGTCATAATGTCATCTCTACATAGTATAAACCAAATCGCTTCGCGTCGTCTGTATGCTTAGGTATTTTAAACTACGCAACGGATTTTAATTCGACTTCAATCTATAGACAGAGTGTTTCAAGAAGAAGGTTTATATGTATGTATAATACGCATTCATATTATAGTAGAGAAAATCCGAGAATTTCGAAGATTTGTAATGTGATGTGAAAGATATCTTGTAGTATAGTCTAATCATAATAATATATTTTTAATCACTCGACACTGACACCACAATGTAGATACTTATATCTACATTGCACCCGTGCGAAGCCGGGGCTGGTCGTTAGTTCCTAATAAACGTATATCTATGCCAAAATTACGTTGATCCATTGCTGCGTGAAAAACGGACTAAAATGCCAACAAACAGTTTTTTGTATTATTTGTGCGGGATTACGTATAATAATATCAGAAACTCCGACCAAGCCCGCGCTGTACTCAGCTTTATTTCCATGAAGAAGGCCACCGAATGTGGCCGAAACTATAGTTGAAGTATCCGATATAATTAAACTTGAGTAATCCCGCATAAGTAAAACAAAAATGTGTCAACATTACGTCATTTTCCGTAGTTAAACCGGCGAATGAAAATACAGTTAAACACATTTTTCTATTTGCAACATTGATAAGGACATTTTGTCTTTTTTTAATAAGGATGTTTATCTATAGTTTTGAAGATCTACGAAAAATGGTATTATACTGATGTATGCACTCATTATCGTATTTATATTGTACCTCTAGTCATAGTTAGGACCTATTCACATTCCGTATTCGGATGTTTTTAGCATGCATTCACGAATTAATGGAAAACAATAAATCAATTAAGTGATAATCACCTCTAAACCATTGTTTTGAATGGTTTATTTGTAGTTGTGTGCCTTTAACGAGTTGGTGTATAAATTCAGTTTGTTGCGCAGAAAAAAAAAGTTGTTAATATTTCGTGAAAAACGAGTGAAGACTCCTTGGTTCTACAATTTTCGCTAACTACACGCACAAAAATATGTCAATACAAATTCATGTAGGTTCGTGTTCGTATTCGTGTAGTTCCCGTAATGTAATCAAAATTAAAATTTGTGGGACCGAGAGGTTTTCACTTATTTTCTAAGAAACATTATACTTGTACCACTTTTTAAAATATGTGCTTTGTTGTTAATTGTTAATGTTTATTGAACAATTTGATGTGTGATTCTAAATTTCCGGTTAACTTTTTTCGTAATGTGTATCTTTTTCGAAGTAGTGTAAGTTAATCAGTACTTTGTATAATACGTTTGGGATTCATTTTGAAGGCGATATTACATAATTCCCGTCTGTGTTTAAATTTGGATGATGCGTCCGAATCGTTCTATATGATCAAATGTGGGTATAACCAAACAACTTAAATTCACAGAAGATTATAAAATATGTTCTGTGAATTAAAGTTGTTTGTTTGTCCCGTGTAATACCGCACTAAGTGAACTTCGAGCTACAAAAAAATTGTACAACTCAATTGTGATTGTTACATTAATAAGTCTAATTCACAAATTAATACAGAAATCCCGTTATTAACTTATCTATGCATATAACATTAGCAATATCAGTAGCGTTTGACTGAAATTTTGTCTATACGCTGTATTCTTAAACATACCTAAAACAATTTTTCAATTCAATATTTTTTTTGACCCGTTAGTTGTTTGTCTACTGCTCACCTGATGTGACCACACCGTCATTTAACATCAGATGAGCTGTGATCAAACACTTTTATTGTACGATCCGCTAAACAATGGAATTTGCCTTCAAGTCGCGAGTGAATCGGTTTCATCTACGCGAGCGTGCTCCACCACGGACCGCATCTTCGCTTAACATCAGGTGAGATGGCGTTCAAACGCAAGCCTATCTACAAAAAAAACCTAGCATGTCAACCATAAAAAAAGATTACGAGCTACACCGGGCATTCAGCTAGTCATACTAAAAATATAATTATGAGTTATGTATGTGTCAGCTCGAGTCCGTTGTGACGTGAGTGACGGGTATTTTTAACATTGTTTATTGTACTTAATCTTTCTCCTTCTCATTTATAAATCTCATTTTAATGACTGTTAACTCTTAAATTTTAACGTTAAAAATAAAACTAAATGTTTTTTATGAAATGATCTCGTTGAAAATGTGTATATTGGTTATTGTTTAACCGGAATTTATTGCTTGTTTAATTGTAAAATTTTAAAGACTGAATTAAATGGAAGTTGACTAAAATTCAATTATGCAGTCGTGGATGTTAGTCTAGTATTAGTTCGTAGGTATTATTGAAGGTATATATTTGGTACGTAGCTAACATTAGACGCGTTTATATTGGTGTCTAGTATATATTTCCTGGGAGCCACACGGAATCTGTGTATTTATCTAATGGTGATGTATTGCCTTATATGTATAATTGTACATTATTGACCCAGCCAGTCTTTTTCTTCCCCTAATCCTTCCCATCCTAAGTTTGCCTGTAAGAGATCGTGAACTGCGATTTTTATCCCAGCTGTGGCTCTAGCATGTTAATTTGCGTCGTACGAAAATTATGGTCGAAATGTTTTAAAAAAACAGCCTTTATTCCCGCTGTAACACTTTCCAACATCAATTTACGTAACGTAAATTGATATGCTAGCCTCTCTTGTAGTAAGATGGTTAAAATAGCTTCATATTAGCTGAACGTAAAGGCAGATTTAGTGTGGCTCACTCGCATAGAGATCACAATATAAGTAGATGCATTGTTACTTACGAAGATTAGCGACCACGAGATAAACACCTTTGCCCCCTGTGATTCATTTGTTAATTAAAATGTAGAGGTATGTTGGTCTTACAATAAAATTTGTCATAATAATGTTGCGTTTTATTTACTTAACATCACTACGACACTTCTTGAATCCCCTTTCCGTCCTAAGGTTGCCTGGATGAGATGGCCGCCAATAGTTCACCAGTTTTTCTTTATTTTACCTACTAGATTTAGAATTTGGTGTGAACAATAGTTTATCTTTTAACAATCAAGGGTTTGCAAAGATTTTTTATCAAAATCCACTATCCATACATGATGTACTAGAATTTGCTAGATACTAAATTCCCTAAGAGAAGGTGGTCTAGGTGGGCATCACTTCATCTAATATTCTACCGCCAAGCAGTGGTATGGTAGGTACCTAAACATTGTGTTCCGGTTTGAAGGGTTATTTAATTCAACTAATAGGTAATTGCAGGGCTATTGAGACTAACTATTGAACGTCTCAAAGTAATAAGCGGCAAGGCAGCGATGCTTTGGAATGGTAATAGACATGCGTTCTTACCACCAGGAGACCGTTTCGTTCTTCTCATTATATACTTTAAAAAACAATAAACATTGTAATAGTACACAGAGAAGCAACGAAGTGTCGAGAGCGTACACGTAGCGATGATAGCTCAGTGGTTAGCGCGTTCGGTTCGCATGCCGAAGGGCGTGGGATCAAACCCCAACAATGAGCTTGAGTAGCCGGTGAAGGAAAAATATCGTGAGGAAATTAAAACGTGGTGGTAGGGTACTTTCTAGTACTCGGTTGTCAATACTCGCCACACTTGGCAGGCGGGTTGGCGAGCGCAGTTAGGTGTGATTGTTCAAGGAAGACGCTGCTGCCCATCTTCCGGATTTAGGCAACTTTCTAGGGCAACCACGGGTAGAGAGTGGGGTACTATTCTTACGCCGGCACCACCACGGCACCAAATAATATATACTTCCTTTATTGAAGTCGTTAGAAAAAAAAGACATTAAAAAAATTTGACTAAAACAGTCTTATTTATTGAGATGATTAAAATCACATTACATGTAAACTTAGACTAAATTCATATACACAACAATCGACCTCGAATTGTATAAAATATTAACATCTAATTGAAAAATACATTTTTATAAGTAGGTAACCTACCTAGTAGGTAAATGCATTCAGTTTTAGTACAATATGTATTCAAAATTTTATCGGGATACAAAGTATCTCATGTCCACACATACCTATTTAAGATTTATGTATTTACACACTAATTTCATGTCAAAAATAATATCGGATACACTTGTGGTGCTAATCATATAATTAGTATAGTTTAGCTAAGACGCGGTTGGCAGCTGTTAAAGTTAAGTTCTATTATTCTTCACTTAGTCCGCCCCCGACGGTTTTATTTATTCCTAGTCAGCTTGTTTTTACTATAAACTGGCCCACTGCTGGGATGGCCATCTATCTATAATATTTTTTTAAAGAATTCTAACATGTAGGTTTTCTCACGATGTTTTCCTTCATCGTTTGAAGTTATCGACAATACGTGCATAACCTAGAAAAGACAGGCGCGTGCCGTTGGATTCGAACCTAGGAACTACAGATTGGAAGTCAGACGGTCTCCGAACTAGGCTACCGATACTTCACTTCTATTTATCATCATCATTATATCAGCCGTAGGACGTCCACTGCAGGACATAGGCCACCCCCATTATAGGCCTATTTATATGAGTTTCTAATTGTACATTATTACAATAAAATCCACCGTAGGACGTCCACCCACAAGGAGGACAGACGACCTAATAAAGATCGCAAGAACGCGCTGAATGCGAGCCGCTTCCAACCAGCCTTTATAGAAATTAATGGGGGAGGCCTATGTCCAGCAGTGGACGTCCTATGGCTGATATGATGACGATGACAACAGAATCCGAAGGGTTCATTTGAAAAACAGTGCGTCTTGTTTGTGACAATCGGCAGCCTAGCTGAGGTCGACATAAATAATATTTTTTTTGTACTGTGTCGAATTTTTTCTTTCTTTGTCATGATGCCTTGAACTGCCGTTGGCCACGTCAGTGTGGGGCAGACGTAATTAAATTTAAATAGCACATCTACTAACTTGGCTACCAATCAGTCAGTCGGTGGAAGACGTGCTTCATAATTATGAGGTTGTGGGTTCACTCTAAGTGTGTACAAGGCATTTTACCACACTTTATAATCTCAGACTTTTGCATAGAAATTTACAAAGATTACATAGTATGTAATCTGGATTAGCCCTGTTTTTAGGGTTCCGTACCTCAAAAGGTAAAAAAAAGAACCGTTATAAGATCACTCCTTTGTCCGTCTATCTGTCCGTGTGTCACCACCGATTTTCTCAGGAACGGGTGGACTTAGCAAATTGAAATTAATACCAGATACTGAGGTCTAAAAGGTCCTGAGTCAACACGATAAAAAGGTATGGGCAAATTTAGATTTTCGCGAAAACATGTAAGTACAAAAATTTACCTTAATTATCAACTTTTTTTATTTTTCGGAATTTTCCCTTTACTTGTGCTGCAAGACCTTGCTTTTAACCAAAATTGACAATTCTAGGGCAACTGGAAGTATCCTACAGGTTTTGGATCGAAAATCTATAGGATACTTCCGGAACCCTCGGCGCACGAGTTCGACTCGCACTTGATCGGTTTTTTTATAAATTGGCCATAGCTTTGTTTACATGGGTAAGGCCACGCGCGGCCAAGAAAGGCTGGCCAAGAGTTGGTAGACTTCACATATCTTCGAGTATAATAAAAGTATTTTTTTTTTAAAGAATTCTCGGACATGTATGTCTTTGAAGTCAGCTGCAATACAAACGTAAATTAGAAAAGACTTGGTAACTTATGAAAAAAAGTATTTCCCCTTTACACTCCCCAGAGGCGCTGTCCCAGATTACTTCCTAGAAATATTGAAAGAATGTATGGATGTATGTTTGTTACTCTGTCACGCAAAAACTACTGAATGGATTTTGATGAGACTTTACAATAATATAGCTGACACATCAGAATAACATATAGGCTATACATTATAAAGATATAGTGTGAATTATCCAAAATATAACGATAAGTGTCAAGTAAGTAGGAAAAAATCTACCATCTGCGAGCTATTCTGGCGTGCGCCGCAAAAACCGTTGGGAGTTACACGTATACAATGTACAATAGAAATGTTTATCTTAAATAGTCCTACAAAAAGTCCCGCGACAGCATATATCTATCTTTTATGTGTAAGCAATTATCGTCAAAATAGTGAACCATAAATACAAAATAAATTGATAATTTATTTCTAACGCACATTCGGTAGTAACAAACTCCGTCTCCGTCCCATATAGCAGAATAACATAAAAACATTGAGAATTGACAAAAAACTAAAATACTTTCTATCATAATTATTACAATTTTCCATCACCACGCGGGTGAAACCGCGGGGCGCAGCTAGTAGAGATATATTTTTACTATATTTTTTTTGGAAATTCCTATATTTGATGTTGGCAGTCAATTGCTATAGCAATAAGGATATATTGAACTAGCTGTACAACCTATGACACAATGGAGAACGTAATCCAGTTGCTCGTCTAATTTGTGTGGTCCATTGAATAGTCGATATTATGAAAGCGTACTAGGGTTTGCATTTGCGCGCCGTTTGTCAGATGCTGCCGTTGACGCGGTCCCAGCGCCAGATTGTGCCGTCGTCGCAACACGTCAGCAAAACTTTGCCGTTGCGCGACAATGTTACCTGCAACAATGACTTTTATTATGCTACAATGGTAAAAAACATCTGGCATCACCATCACTATAAGGACCTTTTTTTTTTGTAGCGATGATAGCTCAGTGGTTAGCGCGGTCGCATGCCGAAGGGCGTGGGTTCAAACCCCAACAATGAGCTTGAGCTGCCGGTGAAGGAAAACATCGTGAGGAAACCATAGCATGGTGCTAGGGTACGTTCTAGTACTCGGCTGGCTAGCTACCACCCTCAAGTTGAAAATCTGTCGCCAAGCATCTAATGGTGTGTTTCGGCAGCCTCACTTGAGAGCCAGTTCTATTCCAGGCTAGGTGTGCTTTACCATCTTCGACCATACCGTCACTTAACATCAGGTGAGTTGTGGTTAAACACCTAGCCTGTCAGCCATAAAAAAAAGGGAGTTACCTACCTACGGCACCACCTAGGCCTTCGCTAGGTGCTCTCCTGATGAGGGCCATGTGGTGTAATTACCTGTCTGACAGCGGCGACGCATCGCGGGTGCATGAGCTGGGAGGCGCGCGACCCCCCCGCCACGTTCCCGAGTTCCCACACCATTGTTTTGCCACATTGGTTCCCGAGCGCTATCACCTGTATGACATACATAGAATACAAATATTTTGTTAATAACACCAACGTTACAAGTCAATTCCGTAATATAATTTCAAATATATCATTAAAAGAGTTTTAAAACACTAATTACATGTCAATGAATTAAAAACAAAATGTCAATACACAAACATTTCAATATAAAAAAATATCGTTAATATAAAAATACTGTCAATATGAAATATGTCAATATAAAAAATATTTTCAACATATAAAAAAAATCATAATTAATTACTAGTAATTTAATAATATCGATAGATAGAATGTTGGATAGGAACTCTTGTTTGGCTGCGCTTGCTTGTGAAAACGTGTTAAAACGACATTAGTTTGCACGGTATAATATTTGTTAAAATGGTTGTCGACACTGACCCTCTGGCTGTAGTCTACCGCGAACCGAATGAACCAGATCTCGCACTCCTTGTAGTCGAAGCGGTGCACGATGGTGACCGAGTTGTCGCCGGGGCGGAGCTCCGCGTCCTCCAGCCGGCCCGGCTTCCAGCAGATTATTGCGTTCTCGCACGACTGTGGAACATGAGGTAGTTAAAAGATAAAGAATGGTATTTACTCATCATCATAGATTTTTTTACATTCAAAATAGGTATTTTTTTTAAATGTAATAGTAGTGAGAGACGAGACGCTCTTCTGATGGGAATTGATAAAGCATGCCCATGACCATTGCAGTGATACACAGAACTTTGAGTAGCAAAACCAAGTCCAGGGCATCGCTGCTTTGGTGCTCATTACTTTGAGACTTTGGATGGCAAGTCTCAACAGCGATGTAATTTCGCTAGCTGCAGTACCCTTCAAACCGGAACACAGTCATGTTTACACTACTACTTAGCGGTAGAATATCTGGTACTGCGGTGGTACCTACCTAAGCGACCTCCTATTAAGGAAACCTACCATCAAGTATCAAGGTTTGCGTATGACTATAGCTAAACTGATGACAGCTCAAATCAGCCCAAAACTCCATCCTAGGTAAATCAAAGGTACAAAAATAACTTGTTAAGTACAACATACCTTTGACAGAATGAGATCGCCCATCCATCTGACACAGTCCACATAATTCCTGTGAATATCTCTTGTTGAAAAGTCCGGAAAGTGTTCCTTTAGGGAATTAAATGGCCGAAGTGCTCTATGTGGGTTGAAATTGTAACTCTGCTTAATCGCCTCGTGCATCGATGGCTTGTCCAATCTCCAGAGCTTCAGCGAGTGATCCATGCCACACGACATGATCCTCTCGCCTTTTAAATCAAAGTCAGCGCTTAAGACTTCATCTCTATGCCCTTCTACACCTCCGAATATAGCGATGCACACATCTGTCATGATGTTCCAGAGTCGTAAAGCGTGATCCTTGCTTGCTGAGAGGAGGAGGTTGGGGTCTCGTGGATGGAATTTAACCTCGTTTATGGCGTGGCCATGGCCTATATAGTGTTTGATGCAGGTCTGTGTGGCCGGGTGGAAGACTCTGACGATGCCGCGGGAGCCAGCGACAGCTAGCAATGGGAGCATGGTTTCCTCTTCATAAGACCACGCACATGTGTAGAAAGTCTCGTCCACCTGATATAGAAACATACAATATAAGTAAGTATTGATGCTGTTTGTTAAGAACATTGCAAACTCCAACTTTAATTTTATTCTTAGTAAGATATGCAATGTTACCATAATTTTGTGTAGATTGAAGAAATCATAATTTTATCAAATCAAATCAAAGTCATTTATTCAGTTTAGACCCTGGTAAGGCACTTATGGACATTAAGTAACATTTTTTAATCTACCATCAGCTCGTAATTACACTTCAACTGAGAAGATTCCGGCTAGAAACTCAGCAAGGCATTTTTTTTGTGGATTTTTCTTTTCATATTAGGTTACAGTTTATACAGTTATAGGTATTAATACATTATGCTTTCTACAATTGTCACTTAGCCACGGGGATGCAAGTGCAATGTTTACTAATAACATAGCAATAGATATTATAAATGAGGATTGTATGCCCCATATCATGCCAAAATCTCTAGAATGTTGTTTGTATCAACCCTTATTTATAACAGACTTTAAAAAAGAGGAGGTTCTTAACTTGATTGGTTTTTTTTTCTTCTTTTTTATAGTATGTCGCTGCTGGGTGTGCACCTCTTCTCTTAGTAAGAAGGAAAAGAACAAAGTCCACCACTCTGACCAAGTACAGATTCACAAGAACTCTTCACTTTCTGATGTTAGTGGCAATATGGACATAATAAAAAAAAACTAGTGTGTCTAACCTAGGTCCAGTTTGGTAGTCATATGGTCTCCCGAATAGGTTACCTTATCTTACCTATGAAAATATTGTCTAGTATATTAATAAATCAAAAGAAAGAAATTAAAGAAAAGGGAATATGTTGAAAAATTTAAAAACAAGTTTTTCAACCAGTTTTTTGTGTTCAGTAAAATAGCAACAAATGCTTACATCTGGATCAGCATAGCACTGAAGGAACTTAAATCCGCCAGATTCAGGGCACTCATATATGGAGACTCTGTTGCTTCCAACAACAGCAAATACTTGTGGTTCCCCCTCCCGCAAATGATGGTTGAATTGGCATCCGAATAGCGGCTGCCCATGGTCTTCTTTGGCACTACAACTATAATAAATGGTACAGCCAAATTATTTTATGTACTTAAAAAAATGTTTGGTCACATTTGCTGTCTAGCTGTTAGCATTGTCATCTCAGAGGCTTTTAAAGTGACAATTAATTAGACAGTAGGGAGTAGTACTATATTATTTATTTGGTATTATTCTTTGGAGCGTTACACAGTTTTTAAGGTGTGGTGATTATAGAGAGAATATAACCTCACTCCACCTTATTCACTATTTTTTTTAATGTAATAGTATCAAGGTGAATATATATAAGGTGAATACTCTTATGATGGTAAGAGATAATTAATAAAAATAACATGTTCATGACCATTGCAGTGATATACAGAACTTTGAGTAACACAACAAAGTCCAGGGCAGTGCTGCTTTGGTTCTCATTACTTTGAAATGGTTAGCCTTGACAGCCTTGTAATTTTGTTCGCTGCAGTACCCTATAAACATGAACACAGTAATGTTTACACTGTTACTGTACAATGTTTTACTGCTTGGTGGCAAAATAAGATTATAATACAATAAACAACTGTGACAATTGTAACAATCCCAATTAAGATTATTTTGTTTTTTCACATTTACAGCAAGCTTGAAGATTAAAAAAGTACATGTTATTTATTTGCTTTATTATATATAGAACCATAATAAAATAAATAACATTACATCAACATGCCTTATATAACAACATGCTCTGAAAAGATACATTTTTCAAATATTCTAATTAATAATATGAATCCAAGATTATGTTGGTTTATGTTTTAGGCAGAAGCAGATCATAGGAACAACACATAAACACATTTAAATCCTAAAATACAGTTTCTTGTTATTTTGGACACATACCACTTGGGCTGAAGCTGGAGAATGCAGTATTATGAGTAAAAAGATAAGTCCTATTTTATTTAACATATTTATATAAATATCACCTAAAGAGTAAGAACCTCTTGAACATTTTTTCTGGCACAATAGTATACTTTCGCCTTTGTCAAAGAATGATTGAATAGGTATAAATTATTTACTTACTTGAACTTATAAGGAGGCTTGACTGGTTTCACAGTGGTCTTTTTCTTCCCGCGACGGCGTTTTTTAATTCGAGAGTTAGTCGGAGTCTCACTCCGAGAAGTATTATCAGTGTTTGAGGTACTTTCCACACTAGAAGTGTCATCCTGAACAGACATGCAAACATTTGTATATTCAACAAATTGCAGATAATTTTTTTTTTTTTTTTTAACTAATAGATGTATTGATAATATGTATACACAAAAAGAACAATAAAGATGCTTAAGATAGGGATAATTAATGCAAATTCAAAAGTTAAATTATGTTCTGCTTACGAGTGTTAAAAGTCAGTAAAATACTGTACTTACAGCCTCGTTGTCTGAAAAGTTCATGTTATGTTCCTAGACCAATCACTTTATAGTTAATTCAATGAAGAATTGCAGTGATTTTATTCAATTTTAGCTTAAAATCCAACACAAAACAATAGAATCTAAAACTCGCCTTATCAGACAGCTGACAAAAGCGTTTTTAAATGTCATTGTCAAATTTTCGCGGGATCGACCATAAACTAGTGGGTGGCTTTTGTGAAGTCATCCGGTTCCGGATAATATTATCTGTATTCCATATCCGGTTCAGATGTGCTGCCAGTTAAAATAAAATTACATAATCTATATAAAAAAAAGTTTAAGTACTGACTACATTACATTATAGAAACAGTTTTCTATTGCAAAAACTGTTGATTTGAAATTAGGATCAATTTTTTTTTAAACTGTAAAACAAAATTGGTTTCGCTACTCAACTATCTATTGTATTCTACTTTTAAAAATATTCTAAATTAAATTACGAAAAATGAACTCAAATACAGAGAAACGAAAAATCTCACTAACATTGCGTTAATTGTAAGTACCTACACTAATACTATTACGATCAAATTCAAGCGTTGTTAAGGCACTGATTCTGTCTTATGGAATGGTACTCGAACTTTGATCAGAGCTTTCCTGGGTCAAAAAACGTACTATCATGGCCGTCACAGTTGCATGATGGCTTATTTTAAGCCTACACGAAAAAGAGCTAGCTAGCTTAGACAGGAATTTTGTAAGCCAAAAATTTCATAATTATTAAATTGACGCCTAACATAATTAGAATAAATTGCGAATTGTATGGATAGTGCTGTAATGTTTTTAAGTTATCTATGTGCATATTTTTTTATCTATACCTGTAAGAACCAAAGTACCTATAGGAAGTAAAAAAACCCAGGAAAGTACTGATGTTTAGTTACTTTATTAATTCAACACAAATAATTGAAAACATAAAAATATAGGAACATTAAAGACATTTTCATCATATTATCAATAAAATAAATACAAACTAATTACGTATTAGGTATCAATGCTTAAATAATTATGTAGGTAAATTTGTATACATAAAATTCATAAACTATAGATTACAATACTACAATCTAATCACAGCCTTGGTACTATATACCTATTTTAAATATATTTTCATTAGCATAAGTTAATACTGATGTGTCTATCAATAATAAGTTAATATTTAGCAAACAAGATCATGTCTAAACCAAACAGACACACGTAGGCAAATACGTACAGCATAACTAAACTATTTAAACGTACATAATTACAATCTATCTTGAACTACAAAAGTAGTTTGTACTGGCCTAATATCTCACTTCTTCTTAAAAACAGTCTTTCATACATAAGTAATACCAATTTCTATCCGGTTGAGAATCTTAATATGAATAAAATACATATAGGTTAAAAACGTGCTAAATTATTCTTAATTTTTTTCTTCTAAATTTGCTAAAGTTGTTATTTTACCGTGGACTGGCAACATTATCCTAACGAAGGAGGTTGGCAGGTGCAGGCGTGGCGCAAGGCTACTTTGAGCCAGGGTAGGAAGCGATCTACCCTCGCGTAGACTCCCGGGTATCCTGGCCGGGCGCAACCTCGACCCCATGACACGATACCTGTGTATAGATCGATAGCCAAAATTAATAAAAAACATTTATGCTATAGCTGTAAGTAAGTATTACATTATGTATGTATTAGAATATAGCACAAGGCGGAATGGGCAATGAAGGGCGGTAAACACCTTATTGACAAATCAAGCAAGTCATGGTCAACTCCAAGTCATTTTGTAAATTGAGGGACTAGCATAGAAGTTTTCGAGGAAACCATAGTAGCTAATTAAGAGATAGAGAAATACTGGGTCAGCGTATTGAGCGTACCTAAATGAAAAATGACGCAGGTTTTCGGTGAGAAAATTAACAGCAGTTCTGGCAGGCGTAACTGAATGGAAATTGTAATCAACTTGATGTAAGTGCTGTCGAAAACTTGACGAATCTTTTTTCCTATATTTCCATGCTATTTATTGTAGATCCATTTTCATTTTATATTAGGTACTCTGTTTTTTTTTTTATAACATATAGGCTTGCGTTTAACCGCCATCTCGCCTGATGCTAAGCGAAGATGTGGTCTACGACGGAGCAAGCTTTCCTAGAAGAAACCGATTCACTCACGATTCTGTTCATCGTTCATTGTCATCATTAACAGTTCTGAATTTCCATTTACACAACAGGCTAAAGCCTGTCTATTTGTTAATACTTAAACATTGAATATTAATGTAAAATAAGAGATTAGGTACTTATTAAACTCCTAATAAGTAATTTTACTGCAGATACTTTTTAACTCATATACATATAACTTATTTATAAACTGTCAATTAATTACAAGTCAATTTTAAATAATAAAATATAATTAAAATAAATAAATTTACTATTGATTTTTAATATTTTGTGATAAATACCTACATATATTGGAAAAAATGACTTTGTGAAACAGTAACTTTGATATTTTAAATAAAAATTTTGCATCTGTTTTGTCGACCCGACAAATCGATGGGCGCCCGATAACGACAGGCATGTTACGTATTATAAGTATTCTGTGTTTAATATTTCTATGCTAGCCGTTCTGGTAGAGATTTTCATCAGTAGATAAGTCTCCACTGGAAAGCTTTATAATCCCAAATCAAACAGCCTAATAGTTACTGACCAACGATGGTGTAGTGTGGATGTGGCAGCAGCAGTGGCCCCCCTGAGTCACCAGTGCAGGCGTCCCGCTCGGGAGCGTTAGCGCACACCATCCGCGGAGTCACCTTCCTCCGCCCATACGCCGCGCCGCTGCACTCTTCCTGAGCCCAGATCTGGACTTCAGCCTAGAAAATAAACAATCTAACGTTACACTCAAATAAGGTGTAAAAACTATGATTCAAGACACTTTGTAACTAGCCGTTTTTGTAAGTACGAGTAGGTTCCTTCGTCATCAACCTTTCGAGGAAAATTAGACACCTACATACATACATATACATATAAGTGTACCGAAATTGAAATTATACTACGACTATTTACCCTTGTCTGATAGACGGCGAGTTCGTTAGCGTTCTGTTTGCTATTTACGTCTAGTTATGTCATTCAGATCAGAATCCTTGATTAGCTATATTTCTATGAAATTTTCAAAACTGGTGCATTTTTAGGTGTAGCATGTAGATCCGGGTTTATATTGTTATGGTTTGATAGTTTAAGATTTGCTATTTTTCTGGCTAAATATTAATAGCAATGTAGGTACCACCCGAGCGTGCACTACTCTCATCTTTTCCTAGGAGAGTTTGTATCTCGATCGAAATTTTGAATAAAATCCTAATACTTTAATTGTATTGCAGAGTTCTAATGATTGCATTAGAACGAGAACCGCGATATAATGAACAATGAACAAGGATTCAATAATCTTTATATTCTTTCTAGGACATTTATGTTTCTATTTGACAATCCCTGTTGGCTCATTGGCAATAAATTTGCTTTAAGAGCTATAAGGCGTGGGTTTGATTCCCAGCCAGGACCAACGTTTTGTGGTATGAACAAATCTTTGTTCTGTTTATGGGTGTTCTGTACGAATTTAGAAAAAAAATATTTAAGTATTCTTTCATTCTATAATTTCACCTGATTTCCATAGTACAAGCTTTGTTTAGTTTTGGGTCAGATGGCACTGTGTGTAATGTCCTACGATATTTATTTAATATATCCTCATTTAACAAAAATGAGAGAATGAGAGGGAAGGGAATGTGAGGGTACATAAAGAGGTGTATCCTTACCTTCATGGGAATATTGGAAGAATGACCCTTTTCTACCGTGCTACCCCATCCCGTAACAACAGCCTCCATACCTTCCCGGAGCGATCCATCGTCCGCATCTGAAAAAATAATTATCACATTAAAATAACAAAAAAAAAAGTACAAAAATAAGGGTACAAAAAATACAAACATATTGAGAACCTCCTCTTTTTTGAAGTCGGTTAACAAGTAAATAGATATAACGAAACGTCTACGTAACGTAGGCGTGTTTTAGAGTGAAGTCCACGCAAGCAGCGAACGCAGAGTAGGACGCTCTAAGACTATATGGAGTAACGATATATGTACGTGTAAAGGCTGGCAATGGCTGGAAGCGAGAAGCCGAAGATCTGGCTGAGTGGCGTTTCATGGGAGCGGCCTATATCCGATAGTAGAATATGATAGACAAATGATGATGATGTGATCAGATATAACGTTGCGTAGAAAATGAGCAAAGACTACTAGGTACTACAATTTAGCTTGAATGGAAAGGATACGCTCACAATTTTTTTTATTTTTTATGGCTGACATGTTAAGTGTTTGACCACAGCTCACTTGATGTTAAGTGACGGTGTGGTCGAAGAAGGTAAACTCACCTAGCTTGGAATGGAACTGGCTCTCAAGTGATGCTGCCGGAACACATCGTTAGATGCTTGGCGGTAGATTTTCAACTTGAGGGTGGTATCTAGCCAGCCGAGTACAAGAAAGTACCCTACCACCACGCTATGGTTTCCTCACGATGTTTTCCTTCACCGGCAGCTCAAGCTCATATTGGGGTTTGAACCCACGCGCTTCGGCATGCGAACCGACCGCGCTAACCACTGAGCTATCATCGTTACAAATACCTTGATGTATTTGTGTGACGTAATGCTTCGATTAACTTGTTTGCGTTTGACAAGTTGAACCTAAAAATCATAACCTAATTCTTTACGCAATATTAAATAAGTAAAATTATATTTTAACTTTATTTTTTGTGGTCTTACGTTACTAATCTTTTTTTGGTAGGTATAATTCATACAAGTAGTCCCGTTATAGAATACTGAAATACTTAATGTGTTTTCAACTCTGAACTAAAACATAAAACCGGACTTGGTTTCGATTGTAAATAAAAATGAGAGGGTCAAAGGTGGTATGGTCGTATCTTTTAACAGTAAAAACCATTAACTGCATTTTGAGCTGTCTTTGCTATAATTATTATTTACATAGTGAGTAATTAATTATATTATTAGTGAAGATTTATTCCTTAGATTTTTTTAAATGTTAAGTAATGAGAATACACCTTCCTGATGGCAAGAGATAACTTATGTCCATGATCATTGCAGCGGTACAAAACTTTGAGTAGTAAAACAAAGTCCAGGGCATCTCTGCTTTGGTGCTCATTACTTTGGTTTATGATTTAGTATAGTTCACATTACATCATCACATCATCAGCCATAGGTCGTCCATCGCTGGACATAGGCTTGCCAATACTCGCCACGCTTGGCAGGCGGGTTGGCGAGCGCAGTTAGGTGTGATTGTTCAAGGAAGACGCTGCTGCCCATCTTCCAGATTACATCTAGCCGACTCTTACGGCAACCACGGGTAAAGAGGGTGGGGTACTATTCTTACGCCGGCACCACCACGGCAAAGTAGTATATTTGAGTAGTTCTAATATTTTAAGGCTGTTATATTATATTGTAGCTGAAAAGATTTGAGTAGTAATTCATACTTTATCCACAATACCGGGTCAACTATTCAATAGCTTCAGTGATTAATCATGACTTTTTATAGGAATTTTAATACGCTTGCAATTGGCGCGTTCTTAGTTTATAGTGAGTATAGGTACGGTGATGACTGTAGACTGTAGTTGCGTTCGATTATGTTCAATCAAGACGTTTCTTCTACAGCAACGTACCCGGTATACAGGCAGGCCGGTACAGATGATCTGGAAGCGGTTCGGCTAGCCGGAGCACAGCGATGTCGTTGTCATACGAGAACCGGTTAAATTCTGGATGCTGCACCACGTGCGACACCTCGAACCCATCGGCACGGGAATTGTTAACGTCGTACTCCCCCACTAACACTGATAGCCGAGACGCTTCGATCCTGAAAATAAAAAAATGATATGATTGAAGGTTATTTAGATAGATGGAAGGTATATCATCTGATGGTAGGTAACATCGCAGTATCAGATATTTTACTCACAAACAGTACTATGTTTTACAGGGCTAATCAGACTTATGAAAGAGCGTTTGTTTTGTTACTCGACGTTATGGGCTTCGCTGCAAGGGTCAAGGATAGGCTTTCACACACACACATCACAAATCATCAGCCATAGGACGTCCATTGCTGGACATAGGCCTCCTCCTGGGGGGGTTTTGCCAATACTCGCCACGCTTGGCAGGCGGGTTGGCGAGCGTAGTTAGGTGTGATTGTTCAAGGAAGACGCTGCTGCCCATCTTCCGGATTACATCCCTTAGCCGACTCATACGGCAATCACGGGTAGAGAGGGTGGGGTACTATTCTTACGCCGGCACTACCACGGCTTACAGGGTAGGCTTTACGAGATCAGCTAGTTCATCTCTTTACTTTTTACCATTAAAAATACATTGTAATGTATTTACTTTTTAGTAATAGGTCTGTGTTTAACCGCACACTGCCCAGAGTTAAGCAGAGATGCGGTTTGGGATGAAACGCGATTACCTACTATGGTGAAGACACCCAAATTGTTTGTAACGGGAAATACTATCAGGTGGTAAGTCAATGTATGTCAGGCATTGAACTTTGACCTGCTCTTTCGACGATATAGAGAGCGAGACAAAGTGCAATGTAACGCCGCAGCAACACATATTATGATTTTACTTTGGGTCCAAACTTGGATATAGATATATGAAACTTGTATGATCCAAATTTACCGTGCTACAGTGACATACGAGAAAAAGGAAAAAGAAAAGACGAACGACTGACAAACAGAAGATGATTGGAAACAATATATGTATGTGTTTGTAGTATATATACATCAACACCAACACGGTGCGTGTAGGCCAGCGTAGAACTACTACTATTCTCCTTTCGAGGGTATGTTTAGCACAGGAATGGGAAGTCTAATTGTGATGGGACAGCTGAATTATACACGATGGTAATTCTTTGTCCGTGACTTTTGGGAATTTTGCGATATACTTATACAATCTTTCAAATTTCTATTTAATCGGTTTTTTTTTCAGGCAAAAAAGCCCTAACGTAGACGCTCAAAGGCAGTAGGTAAAACGCAAGTCGTTTAATTAAAAAACTTGCAGTTTAGAGACAGAAAATACCTTTGTGTCAAGACTCGACGTATAGTTGCCGATATAATGTGTATTTAGTTATTTTAATATCGTACTATAATTTCGATATACATTTTACTTATAGATATAATCATAAACATGAACAAAATAAGTATAAGCTTAGTAGAAGTATTTAATTTTAATCAAGAACACAAAGAAAGCGTCATCGATAAAATCAATCCAAAAATACTTCGGCTTTATAAGGAAATAATAAAAATTAAAAAAACATTAAAATAAGCCCCACGCAGCAATTCATATCAATAAAATGCGCGAACGCATCATATTATTTGTTTAGTGCTGTGTTAGCCAACTGTCGATTAGAATTCCGTTCACATGTCAGAGCGAAGTGAGACAATCGATTCGTAACGTGTGGTGTCGCTGAGAAGACAAAAGGATCCCACCAAGCGCAAGCCGCATCCAACGCGCGATCTTGACACCATTTGTAAACTCGTAACCTTGGACAGAACTTCGCGGTGCAACGGAGGGCCTACCTACACTTGTAAAAGTAAGTTGGTGTAAATTGTGTTTCACTGCGGAGATCTTTTTGAAATGTAAACCAGACCGAATGCAAATCGTACGTGCATGTAGAGAGTTCTGTAGCGCATGTAAAAAACCTATGAATTTGTACATACAAATACAAATTATAAAAAAAAAAAAATTGGCTTCAGTTATTATGGGATAATAAGCTTACACACGTCCGTCATTTCGCCTAATGTAACATAAAGTTGTCGTTGGAGCACGCTTGTATACGAAATAGTTAGTAGCGAGGATAGCTTAGTGGTTAGCGCAGTCGGTTCACAGGGCGGAGGGGGTGTGGGTTCAAATCCCAACTCAAGCTGACCAGGGGGTCAGGGGTCAGCAACCTGCAGCATTGGGCTAATTAATGTGAAGTAACGGCTTTCCGGGAAATTGATCCATGAGTATGTACCATGTATATGTCTCAGCCACTTCCAATTATTTTATTTTTCTAGCTACTATGCTTTAGTTTCTTACTTCTTCGTAGTTTGTACTCTTGGAAGAGTGGTCGCGGTCATCGATTTCGACATAGGTGGTGGCTCGCCTTACAATTTGTCCTATTCTTCAAATATTTTGCTTTAGTTCGTTTTGTGCTATAAATATTCGTGTGTGTATTCTACAATATTAAAACGAAAATTTTTGGTGGCTTTTTAAAAACTTGCAAATTTTAACGTTTTGGTTCTTTTGTCTTAAAAGGTTGCCGACCCCTGATCTAGGTAATTAAGTAGCGCAAGTTTCATGATGAATGAAATAAAGAATAATTAAATAGAGGATAAGTATTGCTCTTTTGTTACTCTTACACATGTTTCAACTTTTCTTGAACCCAATTCAACTCAACGCGTACGAAGTCGCGGGCGCAAGCTAGTACATATAGGTACATATATATGTATACATATCACATCACTCATAAGACGTCCACTGCTGGATACAGGCCTCCTCCTGAAAGAGTTTTGCCACTACTCGCCACGCTTGGCAGGCGGGTTGGCGAGCGCAGTTAGGTGTGATTGTTCAAGGAAGACGCTGCTGCCGACTGCTGCCCTTCTTCGGGATTACATCCCTTAGCCGACTCTTACGGGAACCACGGGTAGAGAGGGTACAATTCTTACGCCGGCACCACCACGGCAAAAAATGTATACATATACATATATCAATGTCAAAAAGAAATACATAATTACCCAGTTCTGAACAACAATACGTAGGTACTTGGTCCGTATCTGGGCCCGTATGTTGTGTCGAGAGTACGATGAAGAATTACTTTACTATCTCGAGTTACAATAAATCTACTGATTTATAGATGATGCAGATGAGGTAGATAAAACATAATAACTTGTTCACAAATAATTACTATCGCTCTATGACGTACGCGCGAGACACTTTTACAATGTATATAGCTAACTATTATATATACCTATGGTGAAAAGTAATGTCAAAATTGGTGTCGAATTAGCTCTGTTGAATCGTTGGTAGTATCTGGTACTGTGTGCCGTGGTGGTGCCGGCGTAAGAATTGTACCCCACCTTCTCTACCCATGGTTGCCGTAAGAGTCGGCTAAGGGATGTAATCGGGAAGATGGGCAGCAGCGTCTTCCTTGAACAATCACACCTAACTGCGCTCGCCAACCCGCCTGCCAAGCGTAGCGAGTATTGGCAAAACCCCTCTCCAGGAGGAGGCCTATGTCCAGCAGTGGTCGTCCTATGGCTGATGATGTGATGTGATCTGGTACTAGTATTTTGGTATATTGGTAGTATCTGCTTTAAGGGTGTAGGTTCGATTTCCACCCAGGACAAACATTTTGTGGTATAAATAAATGTTTGTTCTGTGTCTAGGTGTTCTGTATGTATTATAAATATGTAAAGTATATATTTACAAATAAAAAGCATTTATGTTATTTATCAGTTGTCTGACTTTCATAGCACAAGATGATGTGTACAGAAAGAAATAAATCAAAACTATACAGGTAAATTATTAACATATTATTTAAAAAACATCGTTATCATCAGCCTATCGAAGGCCTCTCTCAAAACACGCCACTCAGCCCGATCTTTGGCTTCTCGCTTATATTCACCGCCAGCTGTCCTACGTATATTGTCACTCCACCGAGTCTCAGGGCGTCCTACGCTAATTCGTGTTTGTTAATTCGCGGTCTCCACTCTAGAACAAGTCTACTGAAGCGGTTATCGGTTCTGCGACAGATATGCCCAGCCTATCGCCACTTCAGCTTGCTAATACGCAAAAAACCAATCTTTTTGTTAAAGCTCTTATGATTTGACTCAGCATTGATTTATTATAAAAAAAATATTGTTAAGCACGATTTCACAATACAGAATCCTCGATGCTCGAATCTCGTACTTGGACGATATTTAATTTTTCGGTGAGTATGTCATCAACAACCAACACTGCAAGCGACAGAAACGGCAAACAGTCAGTGGTTTTGGAATTTTTGGAAAGTGGTTGCAAGCTGATACTTTATCCAAATTTTAAAAGCAATATGATCACTTTACGTATGTTTGTGGCAAGGACAACAATGCGCAAGCAAAAATCAGGATCCAACCAGTACTTATCAAGTTTAGTGGTTTACGTAACCACGTACTATAGAAAGTGGGTCGTACTGCTTGAGAGGTCAAAGATATATTTAAGTAGGCCACAGCCCTAAGGGCCCACAGTTATGCAAAACAGCGCTAAAAGGCAAACAATGTTATTTGTCGATGCCAAGATATAGGAAAAAAGTAAGCGAAGTAGAAAAAAATGCTGCAAAAAATATTTTGCATATAAATTAACTTAAGTAGTTCAGTAATTAATTTAGTTATAGCTTTCAACAGCAAGGCAATTGTGTGCTTGCGGGTCTGAAAAACAATTTACGTCCACCTAGAAGCATTAGAAATAGTTTGGTAGGCAAATCTAATCTACTCAGAAAAATACGTCTAAATATCACGGGGTTTCTATAAGTATGTATTCATTCAGTTCAAAACGGGACAAGATCAAAAACCTTCTTACAAACTAAAAACCCATATAAATCAAATCAGAATCGCAAAAACGGTAGTCACATTCTTTTCCTCTTTAAAAAACTAACAAAATCATGTCTAAAACCCGAATTATATTTCAATCTCAAAAAAGGCGATCAAGGCGAAGGAAACCGGGTTGAGGATGATATTAGTTTCAATTAGTTTGCATAAACGGTAAATGGAACACGTGCAATTAGTACCTAACTGGTTTTTTCTGACATGTGTTAGTTTTTTTAGTATTATTTGGCAAAGAATTAATTACAGATAATTTTTTTGTACCAATTTGGAGCAAAGCGTACTCTACGTCCATAGAACTAAATAGAGGCAAGCGCCACTATTTAGCCAAAATGACCCATGGGATTGGAGTAAAATTCGATGTGTAAACTAGCATTGCAGATTTAGAGTAAATTTTTTGTAAGTATGCATGATGTTCTAAATTTTTAAAAATATATAAAAAAAATTGAATTAGTATCATCAATCACCAATTTAGTATATATCGATATATATACTAAAATACGATTTAGCTCTTGACACTGAATTTTAGATTGTAGCGTCACCTCAAACGGCACAAATATAGTTATTTAGATAAAATGTACTCGATTTTCGATTTGGGTTGAAATTTAAGGTCCGGCCGCTCACGTTCTGTATAGGGACCTGGCCAAACTTTTAGAGGAGGCTTGAGGATATTCAAATGCTAGCATCTATTCTGGTCAAAACCTTAGCACTGCCATCCAGCGAGGTAATGTTTTCATTCTGGCCACATTTCTCTTCTCTGATAAACTTTTAGATTAGGTCGTTTTTAAAATTTGTATATATGAAATTTTATTAAATTTATTATTTGTTCATAATAAAACTGGTACCTAAGTGTATTTAATTAATACACTAGTAAGTCATGTCGTAACGGAGTTGTTTTTGATGCTAAAATATAATAAAATTAATATGGTCAAGAGAGTGAAGAGTCTAAAATAACCCTCCTATTTGCTTAGCCGTAGCCGGTTAATGCCGAAAAAAACGAAAACGAATAAGTACCTCATTTTTATTTATGTATCAATGGTGGGTACAGTTAACAACAGGAATGTAACAAAACGAGGCGCAACGTAAGACTTCTTAAAATACTTTACAGGTATCGGTTTTAGTGATGTTAATTAATACAAACCAACCAAGAAACGACTAACTGATATAGGAAGGGGCTGCAAATGGAATTTAAAATGCGTACAATTAGTTTGGAACGTTGGACGTACATGATCCAGTTTAAATTTAAGATCATAATATTGGAAAACTAGCGACCCGCTTATGTAAGATGACAGTGAACACTGTATCGAAATCCGTTGCGGATTTAGAAGAAATATGCGGAGAAATAGATGCGGAAAGCGACTTTGTTTTAATTTAGAGATAGAGTCTAGCGACTCTGCTGCCGATCAAGGAAAGTATCGCAAAGAAACCATAGCATGGTGGGGTCCTTTTCAGTACTCGTCTGACTAGCTACCAAAACTTTAAAAAACTTTCCGGCAGTTCGAAAGAGACATTGTATTGTAATGATTACTGGGACAATGATTTTTCATTAAAATGTTGTTCACGGCATGTTGATGAACGAACATATTGGAATGTTAGGTACTTCATCGACATTATCATGCTTCGCACATTATCCAAATCCTGCCTCAGCGGACACAATCAATTCACGCAATTTATTTCGTTGAATTTGAACGGCTATTTGTCTCCTGTCCGCATAACCACCGAGACGTAAATAATGCATTGTATTTATTTTTGATCGCGAAATACAGTGCGTTCGAGCCAACCAACGTTATATAGAAGTGAGCAAATGCGGGAACTAAAATAGTTTCAAGAATTATCTTTACCTTTATTCGGAAAATACAGTTGAGGCACCACCTCTCAACTTTAAGATAAGTTGGTTGGTGTATATTCGTATACAAGGCACAAGAATGTGCAAGAAATATAGCCCGTGTACATGCGTACTTACATTATTTTGTCTTCCTGGTGCCAGTTAAATAATTGCCATAATATTTCTTCTGCACATTTTTTTAGGTGATTTATTTATCCATTGTCGCGACGGGATTTAGTTAAATGTCGACGACAAACACGCGCAAAATTTTGTAAAATTGCTTTTTAGTCGTGTTTCGTTTCCGGCTGAATTTTTGGCGACGACATAACTCCCTTTCCAGACGTTTTCAATAAAATTAGGTAATTCTCCGGACTCGTTAAAGATTGGATTATAATTATTACGTGAATACTTATTTCGCGTGGTCATTTACGATTCTTAGGATAATTTATTTGCATCTTACGCGCATAATTTGTTGGCAGCTGTAATTACGATATCGGTGGTGAAGGTATCGTAACCAAAAATGGCGGCTTTTAATTATTGATAAAATGAATATCAAGATCTCTTCTACATAAGAGGATAACTTTACTTTGCTTTTTTTGCTAAAAATAAATACAATCTCCTGAAGCTTTAAAAGAGTTTCATCTAAGTCCGGACGATGGCTGAGCCGTACCTACATATTTTTTCAAAAAACTCAAAAAACGTTGAAAAAGTGAAAGGTCTTTTCAAAAAAAAAGATAATTGCACCGACTGCAATTCGACATCCGACAATGACAATCCTGACAATCCGACAGTCGGTGCAATTACTTTTTTTTTAAATTACAAATAGGCTTGCGTTTAGCCGTCATCAAGCATGCGACTTGAAAAAGAAAGTAGGGATACGTATTGTTATATTATTAAATTAAAACACTATCTTGTATGTGTTTAGTGTAAAAGAGAAGAGTAGAGTATGACGGGGGAATTTTTCCGCGATACTTGGATACATTCAGGTACATCCAGGTTATGTAGGATTTGTCTACTAAAACCCTCTCCGCGGCCTCCTCGGAGGCTGGTATGCGGAATTCCTTGTCCGGAGTTCGACGGCAAGTTGTATTTTAATGTACTATTGTAATAAAAAGCAATATGAGGCAATCATGAGTATTTGAAAACCGTTCTCTTCACTTTCCTAATCAACGTCCTAATTTGATATTAACCTCTCTATTACCACCGTCAGATAACAAACAGCTTTCTCCAATTAGACGCCTATTGTTTGCAGATTCGCTTTAAAGGCAACGGAGCGCTATCTAATAATATAAATAATTTAATTTAATCATCGCTTAGAGTTCATTAATATTCATGATCAAATGCTATTTGCGTGCGAACTTGCATTTTGGTAGACTTTCTTTCTCGTAGGTGTTTATGTGTCTGGCACTAAAATTTGGCAGGAGTGGCTTCGTGCTATCAAGTTTCTTTATGCGGTGAAAACTACAAACCCTTAAAGATGATCATCCATTCTGCTATCATATTACGGTTAGCTGGCTTGGTGTTTGACCTCACCTAATCTGAAGTTAAGTGACGGGGTGGTCAAAGATGGTAAACACACCTTGAAATGAATCTTATTTGTTATATCCTAAACTTTGTTTCGTTACTCAAAGTTCTGTGTACCACTGATCCTGAATATATGACATCTTCAGCGAACTTCTATCATCATCATCATCATCATCAGCCGCATGACGTCCACTGCTGGACATAGGCCTCCCCCATTGACTTCCACAAAGACCGGTTGGAAGCGGCTCGAACTTCTATAGACATTGATAAAGATGTACTGAATCAATAAAGATCCAATAAAAATAAAAATTATCACATAACGGGATCAAAAACTAATAATTTAAAACGATATCATCGTCGCTTCCAATCATAACGTCTGTGGACTATTGAAGACGAATGAAGCATGTTTCTCATGATTCATACATTGAACGTTGGCCCCTTGTAACTGTTACTTATTCTGTGCCCTCGGGCTGACCCAAAACATTGACCCAAGACTTCAAATCGCGGGTCAGTAAACCATTGCTGATTTACAATACTGAACACCTGTCTAATAAATTCCGTTGTACATTTTTAGGACATTTACTCATCAATGGATAAATCGATATTAATGCTAGCTTTTACAGTTATTATTTTATACTGATGAGTGTATACTGATGAGTGGGTAGATATTAAGCCGATTAAAAGGGGACCTGTGAGCTTTGGTTGGTTGATTTGGGGATCTGACGTCCCACACAAGTAAGACCAGGGAAGACAACGGCGCGGTTGGGACCGCATTGCACATTCCAGGAGCGAAGCCAAAAGCAAACTGCTAGGAGATTACCGGTTGTTCTTGTGGAGAAACTGGTACACTCTGTCATTTATGAAGGCAGGCCGCCGAGAGGGTTTTAGTAGACAAATCCTACATAACCTGGATGTACCTGAATGTATCCAAGTATCGCGGAAAAATTCCCCCGT
Source organism: Biston stratarius (assembly GCA_950106695.1). Classification (NCBI taxonomy): domain Eukaryota; kingdom Metazoa; phylum Arthropoda; class Insecta; order Lepidoptera; family Geometridae; genus Biston; species Biston stratarius. The sequence goes on from OX467116.1 coordinate 12,986,729, forward strand.
CAAAAAAAAAAGGAACCAACATAGTATTTTGATCTATAAACATTAGAGCAAGAGCGTTGATATAAGGAGTAATTTAATGCTAGTGGGCAGAATTTACAATGTAACCAAAGGAAGGATAGATAGATAGACTAGGCCTAGCAAAAGGGTCTCATTGGATATTTTTTAGGTAGAAAACCCTATTGCCGTTACTCGATTACCCTGACCCTGAAGTGAACAGGTTAAATTATCGTGAAACCAAAAGACTGTTGGGGTAGACGTATTCTAGAGTGGAGACCACAAATCACCAAACGTAGTGTAAGACACCCTTAGACTGAAGATAAACATACGATGGCTAGTAGGAGCTGGAAGCGAAAAGCTGAGGATCAGATTGAGCCACGAGTTTACTGAAAGGCCTTGTCTTTCAGTGGATAAGCTACTAAGACGATGATGATGACTGTTAAACTAATTGATTTCAGAGTGTTATGATAAAAGTTATTCATAATAACATTTATACTAAAGTTTCCCTTTCGAATTTATAACCCCGTATATCGGAAAACATTATTATTTTGTAACAACCTTTAAAAATCAATAGAATCATAAACCTACCGATCGTATAGTTCTCGTTCTGCTAAGGAACATGATCCAAAAGTGGCAATATATTTCCAAATACGTGTCATAATAAAATCTTGTGAGGGTGACAATGAAAATATCACATGAAATTACAACAATTCAACGAAAACACTGAGTGGGTGTGACGATGATGTAATCGCAAGGGCAGTCGCAGCTTTCTGTCAGGTGGTCAACACAATGTAGATTCAAAAATTCTCCGATAGCATTCACTTTGCGCAGCAACCTGGGTAAGCGCTCCTATTGCTCTAGATTTAGATACTGACTTAGTACAGCCACAGATTTTATTATTTTTTACATTTCTTATTCTGTCTTCCACTTATATTCAGAGTTTTATTATTCGATTGATTACTATGTTACCTAATGTTAATTGAACTCTTGCCTGGAAGAAACCGATTCAATCGCAGCTTGAAGACACTTAGATGTATCGTCGGGAAACACCCAATCGAGCAGCGTGTTTAGCATTTATAGTAAAGGTCGATTTCTTTACCTCAAATTAAGGGTTAAACCCTTATGAATCCTTTAAACATATAATCTTTATACGACCTCAGGATTGCCCTTGATCCAAGTTAAAAAAATCGACCTTTAAAAATGCCGAGTAATGTTTTTACAAATAACAATGGGCAAAATGAGGATTAACGACCGACGAAAATGTAAGTTGTACGCGAATACTTTCCTTTATTCGACGTCGCTTGAGGACGATGAATGGCATAAAAATGTGAGCCGTATCAAACGAGCTTATTATCCGACTGCTCAAGAAAGGAAGATGCTGTTTTATGGGTGTATTATAACCACATAAGTATATTTACCTTTTTTAAAATGATGTGAGCTTGTGTAGTCTTAACGAATTGACTGTATTTTTAAACGAGTTGTCATTACGTTGCATTTTATCTTCGAAACATCAAAGATTATATTTTGCATTTGAAATTTTGCTTACTTTTTCATATTATTGATTTCAATTAAAACACCCCAGTGCCAACTTGATCGAATTTTCAACCTAAGCGTTTTTGCACTAGATATCGATCATATCACAGTAACAAGATAGTTATAAGAAAGGTACATGTGGTCTGAAATAGAGCAAGGTAGCTATGCTTTAATGCTATAGTTGTCAGTCATATGAACTAATCAGCTAAATTGCATTCTAGCAATTATCAGTTTGATTCTTCTATTTATGATATATATCAAAATATATCTTGTATTCACTGTTTTAAAATCGATTCTAAATTATCCACTTATTTCATTGTCGTTCTGTACTGCAGCCTACTTCTACATTCTACGTACATTTCGGCTATCACCGTTTCGACCTTCAAAAGCACTCATTGCCTAGCATTGACCTACCTCATTTCTACCTGATAAGCAAATCTATTCTTTAGTCCGATTTATATGTTTAGCATGCGCTTACTGCTTGTTTACGTAGATAAGTCACACATTCCGATACAAGGCAAGGCCAAAGTCACAGCAGTAGGCAAGGTTACTCGCTGTGTTACTAGGTATTATGTAAAGTGGGTCAATACGAAAGTGGTAGGTAGTATCATTATCAAGATTAACGCATCATGTTGACTGCAAGAAAACAACACAAACAACCTCAACAAGAAACAACTTCTTCCAAAGCCATAAGCCCGATCTCTTACTTGGCTGTAGATCTCCTTAACAGGAGGTGGTCTAAAAAAGTACGTACCAACGCAGTACCAGATATACTGCCAAGATGTAGTGTGTAAACATTACCGTTACTGTGTTTGAGTTTGAAATGTACTGCAGCTAGCCAAATTACAGTGACTAACCATCGAAAGTCTCAAAGTAATGAGCGTCAAACCAGCGATGACTTGGTCGGATTTTGTTTTGCTACTCAAAGTTCTGTGTATTGCTGCAATAGTCATGGACAGGCGTTATCTCTTACAATCAAGAAAACTCCTCGTTCGTCTCATTACTTTTTACATAAAATAAATCTGTCTTACGTACATATATCTTCACTAACTCTCACGACGTCCTGCGTAGCTATATAAAAATTATCAAACTATATCGTGAGATTTTGTTTAAAGCTTCTTTTTATTTTAGACGTAAATAGGTTAATGATGATAATGAGCTTTCTTTAGCATCAGAATGACAATCTGTTTGATCATGATAACACTTTCATTTTTGTAATTTATTGATTGCCCGATGACAATTTAGAGAGGTTTAAAAAATTATAGAATCTTCGACTTCGTAGTAAAAATGCGGTCTTACTCATAGCTTCAGCTCATTCTTACACGCGGCTTCATCGCGGCAGAATGTATGACATTTCAGTGGACCTATAAACACGATCAAATAAGACTTACTAAGTCGGCTAATTGCACAGCAAAAGTAGGTTATACCCAGCAGTTGAGTAGAGCTTAAAAACTTGAACTACTGTCCAGTGTCCATCCCGTTACGACGAATAAAAGAAACAAATAAAGAATAAAGGGCGTGATCCAAAAAATGTCAGTGGATATGGTATGTAACTTACTCGTGCACGCAGTGTGTGGCAGTGATGAGATGATCCCTCGCAACGATCGTGGCACCGCAAATGACCTTGCCGTCTCGCTTGAGAGCTGCCAACCAGGGGAACTCGCCCGGCGTCACCTCTTCGCCGCCAACCACCCGCCCGCGCCGTGCCACGCCGCATGCTGACACAATAATTGAGGAAATAAGAACACAAAGATCACACGCAAGCCAATTTGCCGTATCCACGGGAAATTGATTAGTTACAATACTGGCGCGATCTTTACGCTTCAGTATGGGAAGGTAAACATTATGGTGGATATAAGAAAATAATAAAATATACTAAGATGATTTTTACAATAAGTAGTACATTCTTTGAAATAAAACAGAATTTCTACTCACTATTTATTCTCGGTGGATTACATTGTCGATTACAAGGATAAGGAAATTGAGAAATGATTCTACTTTCCATAATTATTACTCGAATTTTCTTTTGTATCCAAAACGGAACAAACTTCGTATAGGCAGAATGTGAAACATTATAATCACCTACAAAAGATATCAACGCGCGTTAGACTTAGCGCGCTTACATACTGTAACGTCGACAGAGTTGGAATGAAAATATGTAATAAATATAGTATATAGCATATAGTATTCCAGATTTTTTTAAATACAGGATATTTAATAAAGTGTATGGATCTTTTATTTTCGCGATTTTAGGGACGTTGCGTGGTTTCATTGTAAAAGTTGTTCACAATGGTGAGTACAATGACCTTATTTCGGTTCAGTACACTCCGACCCCGAGCTCTATAGCCCTGTATAGACAAAAGGAGTTTATTGTAACTATTATTGTACCCGTCTCATATTATGGCAACAATCTGAAGTCAACATGGAAAAAAAAAACATCTGTTCCATACAATGTCATTTTATTTTTTGCATTCGATATAATGTATAACTGCTACTTTTTCACGATTTCTGAGTTAAAATTATATTGTTCCACGTAACTCAGTATAATCCAATCCTAAATTGGAAAAATACAATAATCTCATCACTATAGTAATTTACTCAAAATCTACCGAGAATAATCGTTTTTTTTTTTATTTGCCCCATCGGGCAGGCTCCTCGTCCTCTGTTTTTCCAATTTCTAACTTCTATATTTACAGTCAAAGTCCCGTGCCTTAGTAAAGTAGTGGCGATTTTACTATAATATAAGCTTCGATAGAGTTTTGGAAGCAACACCAAAAGTCATGTTTCTCCACACTCGCGCTTGTAAACATACACACTTGTATACAGAAACACTTTAAAAAAAAAACTAGTTTTAGAAAAAAATACAATAAGACGACATGACTTTTTCGTTTTTTTTTTTTGCGTTCCCGCCATACCTCCTGAGAATAATCGAATTACTGACCTTTTCCAACGTTTCCTTACGCGATAACTCATAACTAGATAGGCACTTATCAACGTACGTTTTATCACATAAATTAACAAGAGGAAGTCGAACATGACAGATACATCGATGGAATACTTTTATATACGCGATTAAGCGGTCATATACATAAATCAAAAAGAAGTTTTTAACAGACAGATGGACGTAATAAAACGATTGGAAAAAAGTGATTGGAAAAGAGAAAGATTTTCTTAGGCAATTACATAAATCGATGACTAAATCTTAGTAGGCGTCGGCACACCTTTAACAAGAGACGAACAGGCAGCCAGTCCGTCGGCGAATGATAAAATGAATAGCGTGCTCTATTACAGATTTGTCACGCTGCCGACTCGATGAAAGGCATCTGCATAATTGGATGGTTTTATTTGTAAACAAACTGCTACATAAATGATCTTCTACCGAATTTTACACATGAAAAAAGATTTTACGATGCTTCAAGCTTCCGTCTGCATGTCCGCATACAGTGTTTTTAATACGTATGAGTCTTGTTTGACCACCATTTGCCTGAACAGTGCAGTGCAGCCTTTCAACATTCTTTTAGCAAAAAAAAACTATATTTTTATTTAATTTGTTAGTTTTTTTGGTGTTGTTTTTCTTAACCTTTTTTGTTATCTTTGAAACTTTCATTAGTAATAAACACGTCAGTTATTATTTAAATATGAAATATATTTAAAAAAAAGTTTTTGTAAAGTACATCTGTGTATTCTACAATTTATAGTTATTTTATTTCACACGCAGTTTTACCGAGTTTTTTTTTTTTTTATGAACGTAATAGGACGAACGAAACGTTTTCCTTCTGGTAAGTTTTCTCTTGTGTCCATGACCATTTTAGCGGTACTCAGATCTAATCTTTTAACAAGATTCACACTAGGGGTTTGTCAAATATTGTTAAGTCTAGTTCCACTTCTAATATTTCGTTACATACTTACATAAATAAATAAGTAATATACTGTGAGAGACTTGCAGTACTTTCACATTGGTAAAAATAAAGTGTGATCAAGATGTGTTTTAAACTTTTTTTATTGCTTTGTATGGGTTATTTTTTTTAAAAGGTATTTCATGGAACAATACTGTTTGGTTTTAAAAATATCTTTATGAACAAATGTTTTAAAGGCATTTTTTCAGGTTCTTATCGGACAAAACCTATTTGGATCGGTAATTTTCGAAAACGCATGCTTCACATTCTCATATCGCGAAGTAGGTTACTTTGCGATCGTCCACTTGATAACGCTAAGTGCAGCGAAACTCCGCTTTACGTATCTGCGTGTACTTTTAAGGCAATCGTACACGGGAACAACGGATATCGCAAATGTAATTGTTGATCGGTAAGGTGCTATAAATTCAGCACTTTGAAGACGTTTAACACATCCGGGGCACTTAACATACTTGCGAAAATATCGTACAGTTTTATCGCATCGCGAGCTTCGTCAGCCGAGCACTGCGGTAATATTCGAGTGTCATTACAGGCGCAGCACACTCTCTAAAAGCACTTCAAACTATTAGCACTCATTTATGACATAACAATTCTTGACGAATTGCTATTGAATAAGCGGGTTTAGAAATTATACAAAATTAAATAAAAAATGCGGTCGTTAGCGAACCCGTGTGAATTGTAAATAATGTCTAATGGGCTGTTACGAAACCTTACATGATAAAAGTCACGAATTCATAAAAATCGGAGCAATAAAGTCGCGAACACTTCCATTCTTATTCACCGTACTGTTCGATCGACAAAAGATAATAAAAGAACGGTTTAACTTTTCACTTTGCGTCGAATTGATTTTGGTTTACGAATTTTGGGAGCGGTACTTATAGGCTCACGGCACTGATACACAAAACTGTTGGTAGTGTCCATGTGAAGAGTATGGTAGAGACTCACTGCAGGGCTTGCACGCGCTGGCGACGGCGACTGCGGCCACGAGGAGACAGAAGATGCGAAACATGTCTGGCGGATGCACGGCCCACTCTGGAGTCAGAGGGAGACGCCGGCCCAGCTATTATAGGCCGCGGGCGGCGCCTCCGATAAGGCCTCGGGGCCAGGGTGAGCAGACCAGGCCAAGTTCACGGCGACGCGGCCGCCGCGCGAGTGACGCTTCGCCGCGCTCCGTGCACTCTCCGCGCCGCCCTCCGCCGTGGTAGGAGCATCTTAGATAATGACCTTCGTATCAACCACCACATATTACTCAATTGATCTATTACCTAACTGCTCTTGCACTACATTGTTTTTATTTACTTCTTGGTGTCCTAGATTTCAGTTGATAATTTATTTCAATTGGATTATTCCAGTTCGATACTTAACCGCTCTTGCACTGCGTTATTGTTTTAGTAAGATATGCGTGTCCTGGATTTTGTTTAAGAATTTATTTCAACTGGTTTTTGCCAGTTCGGCTGTTTTGTGAGCATTAGAATTAGGAGGACAACGATGATAATAATAAGAAATGCAATGAATCCACTTATTAATTTGAAATATGCACATTGCCGAGAGACTCCTTTTTTAAACATTTCTCGGATAGTGTTTTGTATTTTGTGCATTCATAATTATATCTTTTTGTTTGTCAGCGCTACCAGAACTACAACAAAAGAGATTACACTATTAAGAATAGATTAAAATTAGTATTTATAATTATTTAATAGGTTTTCACTTTTTCAATTATTATTATCTTAATATTGCAAGTTAAAGTACCTGTAAAGTTTCAGGAATATAAAACTTGAAAGTTTCTTTTGGCGAGTCGTTCGAGCTGTCAATTGTACTCGTCAACCATCTCTTTATCGGTCAATGAAACAATGAAATCTCTTTCTTATACGTCTTGAAACAAAGCTGTTTTCAGTTCAATCAGTCACGATCAAAACAAAAAACAAGACTTACAGGATCCGATCTCCGTCGTAAAGTTGCGTCAGATCGCGTAACGTCGACCCTTTCGGAATTCATTAAAGGAATACCCTTTATCAGCGCTCGCTATCTTTTTCGCATCTGAACGGATATTCAATTGAAAAATTGATATAGCTTTCACATCCGAATTAACATTCAACGGAAGCTTTGATTCAATTAAAAAAGTTTAATTATCTTGGATTAAGAGAAATTCTTATTTAATGTGTTAAAATTTATTTTTATAAGAACATTTTAAAATAAACTTTATTAAAATTGCATAGGTTTAATATAAATTTGTTAGTCATTTCTATTCCATGTTTTTGATTTCTACGTATAGCATAACATTCGTTAAGTATAGAGCTACGGAACTACTTATGTATTTTTGTAGTGTTGATTTAAGAGAGGCGTCAAATATAATTTTAAGTGTTCATTTTAGACATGTAATAAGTGAAATCTTAGTTTAACGACAAGGAATAGGGTGTTAAATAGCCGCGAACCCTTTCATAGTTTTAAATATATCTTTCAGTCATTTGTAAGTCAGTTTTAGCAAGACAACTTTTCTTCGCAAGCGATATTCACGATCATTTAAGTTGAGACTGGTTAGGATTATCACATTTCAAGTAGGATTTTGGCACGTTCACTTTAACTCTAGCAAAACGCCTGAAAGGCTTGTTTTCTAGTACATAATATCTTACAATTTCAGGTTCACAAGATTTCACTCAACTTCTTTTCTTTTGGGTTTGTTTGTATTGAATTTATTTTATACCTACGTGGAAGAGTTGGGTTCTTGACGCTTCATCTTCGCGTTCATTGTAAAATTTGAACTCTCAAATAACATATTTAATATTATATATTATAAGAAAAAAAAAAAGTAATTTATTTATCAAAAGTCACGAAAAGTTTGTACCCGACCGAATATCGTATGTCTGCGCGATAAGGTTTGTAATCGCACAGCTTTTTCGTGAGAGCCTAAAAGATATCGCAGTAAGAAGCTACCCCGTACTCTGAGCTGCTTATACCTGTTACGCACTCAGGAAATAGCTACGCGATCGATAATCGTATGTCTGCGTGATAAGGTTCGCAATCGCATAACTTTTTCGTGAGAGCATAACAGATATCGCAATAAGAAGCTCAAAGTACAGGAGCAAGATACTCATTACTTTTATTAATTATTTGATGGTTAATCTCAATAGTTCTGTGTTTTTGCTAGACAAAGTTGGACACTACTGCTAATAATATCTAATACTTGACATCCACCTGCAAATTAGATCTATTAGTAAGTAAAAGTCTTATCATCTCCACTTAGAATTCGATTAAGAGGAGTGGCTTGTGCAGTTTCAGATGAATTAAATAAGTGATGAAGGTCAGTAGAGAGTGTAGTGTATGAAGCTCATATCCTTGCGGAAAAGCAGGCTCTGTTATACAACCTTGCATTCGATTTGCCGGATGGCTGCGAACCACGCGGTCCGATTTTATTCTCTTGCATTTGGACAATCTTGCCCAACGATTTACGTAAGGCCAGGATTAAAACGACGCAGTATTTAAAGTTTTGCAATTTTTGATATTTCGGAACAAAGTTTTATGCAGCCGCATTGACCCGATGGCAACGGTAAACAAACTGCGCCATTCGCCATTCTACTTTCTTATTTTACAGCGTAAGTACAGTGTTATAATGCAATGATTCGTTATTTAATTTTGTGTCGATCAAAACGACAATCATAAACATACCACTTTTGAATTATCGCCTGCACTGCAACTCAGAAAGTTGCATGTAATAAAGAACTTAATATTATTTTATGTATTGTAAACAAATTTGCGGTTGCATAATATGGCGTGGAAGTATTTAAAGCCTTTTCGTATTTTATTTTTTCCACATTTACACAATATTGAATACAAAAAGCTACAGAGTGTGAACTAAAAATATATGTTTAATACGTCTATCACACAATAATACAATACTTATAATTTACTTAGAACAGATACAAATAACAAGTACAATTAGGAAAATTTAAATAAACTTGAAAAAAAAAAACAATTACTAGTGAGGACACTCGCTAGTAATTGTTTTTTTTTTTTAATAATTGCAACTTTCACTCGGGATGTTGGATTCTAATGATATCCCATACATCCAAATCTGTAGAAGTTATGGTGGAATAAAGAAGATCGCATAGGTACATGAATCCTGAAAACATTACAGTCCTTTTTTGGGCAGACGTATAAAAAATGGCTCTTTTTTATGGCTGACAGGCTAGGTGTTTGACCACAGCTCACCTGATGTTAAGTGATGGTGTGGTCGAAAATAGTAAAGCACACCTAGCCTGGAATGAAACAATGAAAAATATATTTAGTTTTAGATATTTAGTAAAGTTCCGGATAGGTTTTTAAATTATCATAAAGTTTTTTTTTAATTATTTTTTTTCATATTTATGTCAAGATTTTTCAATTTAAATCCTCTTTTTTGTTGTATTGTTGACTGTTAAGCGGAAATAAACTAAATATAAATACCTAGAACACTCATAAACTTAAAAGCTAAAACAAATTAAATAAAACACAAATTAAAATAAAATAACCACAAGTCTTTATATCCTCTTCCAATTGCCGACACGTGTTTCGCCTCTACACGAGGTATCCTCAGGACGTGTTGACTTTTCGAGCGCTCGGCTTGTTGGATACAAAGCTTTTTGGAAAACTCGCAATCCTTAACGTAAATGCGTAATTGAGGTAGCTGAAAGTGAAACACGTCCGTTAATGCCCATAAAGGGAAATGAGTTTTTTTTTTTTTATATTATTTTTATTATCAGTTCTATGTGGCGTCTGCTTGTCTAGACATACATGGCCGGCCTTGGTTTCATTCCCAAGGCGACGGAGATGGAAAGAGCCAGTTCCAGCGATGAATCAGTGGAAGATGGCTGCAATGGTGCCAAGGCAACCCGTATGTCGATAGCATGTAGCCTTTTCTGTATTATCAGCCAATATAGTTATTAATGCACTACCACTGAGTTTTCCGAACTAATATACACGTTGATTCACGCGATCGAGTTTTATTTACCTGAATATACAAAAAAAGGGTTCGACGTCTGTCGTCTGTTGTTGTATGTTCATTTGTTTCTATATATTTTCCAAGCTCTTTTATGTATTTTAACAAATTATATCTCTATCATCGCGTCTTAAAAATATGTATGTCATAAGATATATTACAACGTCACAGTAAATTCAATATGGCGGAATTCATAACCTAAATTTGCGTCTCAAAAACATTTAGTCAATGGACCTGTAATTTAACTAGCTGCAGCCTTTCAAACCGGAACACAGTAATGTTTACACACTACTGCTTGGCGACAGAATACTTCGTAATACCTAATGTAATACAGAGATGCTATAATGCAGGCATATCTAGAAGGAACCTGTATTTTCTGGATTTTTAGACGACATGTTGCGCGGAATACAGAATCCGGTAGAGAGTTCCACATTCGCGCAGTTTGGCCTTAGTCTATGAGGCTTAGCATAATTTTACTGTTTAGGTTACGTTAACTATGTAAGTTGCCTTGAGTCGAATCGTGGGGTCATCTTTGACATTTGTGCTGCTTGATCAATCACCAGCGCGACCTTAGATCATCTGCATACTAAGGAGATGAGGGGTCACGTCGGCATTTGCACGTATATGAATAACTTTAATTGTCTATTTCGCACTGTTCTGGATTTTTGATTAGATGGTTTCACGTCGATTTTAAGTACCCCAAGTGATGAGAATAAGTGCTACAATTTGGACTAAGTCCGTGTTTTATTTTAGCCTATACAGACATTTTGATACTAAGCACTTTATGAATGAAACTATTCTATAATCACGATTAAATAATAACTATTTTCCAAGCAAGTGCAATTGATCATTTATTAGATTATATGTAGGTATAGGTATTTAATTATTTTTTTATGTCTGACAGGCTAGGTTTTTGACCACAGCTCACCTGATGTTATGTGACGGTGTGGTATAAGATGGTAAAGCACACCTAGCCTGGAATGGAACTGGTTCACAAGTGAGGCTGCCGGAACACATTGTTAGATGCTTGGCGGCAGATTATCAACTTGAGGGTTGTAGCTAGCCTACTGAGCACTAGAAAGTACCCTACCACCACGCTTTGGTTTCCTCTCGATATTTTCCTTCAACGGAAGCTCAAATCTCATTGTTGGGGTTTGAACCCAGGCCCTTCGTCATGCGAACCGACCATAGCTACCAAGCTATCATAGCTATAAAATGTTTACCAACTAAGTTTTGCATAATTTAAATTTTGAAATACTGTTTTGTTGGACCTCAAAGAACGCAGGGTGCGATCGTAAATAGTTTTGCCAAGTAGCCTCTATACGTCAATTTGAAGAAGGCATCCAATTTAAATCGACGCAAGCGAGTTTTCATCGAGCGAAAACAACGAGTAGTGCATTTCTTAATTTATGGTTAATTCTGTTTATGTTGACATTATATGGGATGCACCAGCAGCAATCGGAGACAATGGCCCGAATTCACCTGCGTGATAACCGGCGACCGTGCGATTGACACACTTAGTTTTATTGACACACATTAACTTACGAAAGTTGCTATGATAAACATTCGATACCGAATAATATTTTTTCAAATTAAAAGATTATTGAATGATTTTGAGACATTTCATTACATTGGCATATTTTTATGCTGATATATTTTTGTATTGACATATTTTTATATTGACATATTTTATATTGGCAGTATTTTTATATTGACAATATTCTTATATTGACATGTTTGTATACTTTGACATTTTGTTTTTATTTCATTGACATGAAATCAGTGTTCTCAAACTCTTAAATGATAAAATGTAATGATATTACAGAATTGATGACTTGTTGTTGATCCTTGAACCGACCGCCTAACAAGAATCTCTTAAGATGGATTCTTGGTCTAGGCTCTCATTATTTTATATTTATTAGTCTTTTAAGAAATCAGGATGATAAGTTCTGCAATGACGTCTCTCTTGGGGAGTAATTGTACATTTCTCCCTGCCGGCATCACCCGAGCCATTTTAGTTCCTCGAGGTGAGGCATGACATTTTATTCGTGTCAAAAAACTAATAACTGTCATCGAGTTACTAGCTATTATTTTTACGTGTATCATGTCTGACTAGTTAATAGCTATACGAGTAATAGCTAGTTGGTTTGTAACTAGTTCAGTGTGCTGAATGCTCATGCGTTAGATTACTACTAAGAATTTAGAATGTTTGAAGCGAAGTGTGAACTGTACAGCAAAAAAGTATTGAATTATTGGCTAAATCTTTAATTGAACTTAAAAATACGACGTTATTTCTCACTTTCGCGAAAGCAGTATATACATATATATATATATATTATATACACACACATATATACCTATATACATGGATACAGTTACTGTCATGGGGTTGTCAGCCTCACACAGAATTTCACTTATTAATTTTTTGCATTAAAAATTTTGTTTAACCTCATAAATAAATAATCAATTGAATAAATTTGTATTACCAAAAATTCTTAACATTGGACTGTTTTTCGTCAAATTAACGTTACAACCCTATTCTTTAATCAATTTAAGATTTAGCTGTCATTAGAAAAAGGACAAGCACATTTTCATTGATATGATAAGATTAAATTGAAAAACTTTCACTAATGTCTATAATAGAAGCTAATGAAAACATTTCTTTGTCATACCTATACGCTCTTCTCACCCCAAATTAGTAAGAAATGAGTCACGAAGTGAAGGAAACATTTAACATTTTTATTCGTTGGACAGTGATAAATGTTTATTATAAATTTGAATACAAATTTAAGTATCATGGAGCAATATCTATGTAAAGACTGTCCGGTCAGATGACTCGTACCCAAATCTGATTGTTTTAAAACAACCACCTGTAAAGTCTTCTCAGAGGCTTTCGAGCAGCAAATCAGTTCTGACATTAGGGCTAGCCAGCCAGCCAGCCAAAAAAATAATTTTACTCAATGGTGAGTGTAAGGCATAACAAAAGAAAGTGCTGTGTGGGTTTTAATGGCAGCCAAAGTTATAATGAAAAAAGCTTGCGAAAATACGTAAGTAAATTCTTGCTTTCGAATGAGTAAAAGTTTAAACTTATGTGAATAATTGTTTGACCACGTATTCATTTTATTTGTATGTTGGGGCCTTGAAGCATGTTAATACTATTTAATCAAGTTTATTTTTAAATTTCTTCAGTAGGTATTATGAATTATTTTGACATTTATGTTTTTTTTTTTATTGACATGTAATCAGTGTTCTAAAACTTTTTAAATGATATATTTGAAATGGTATTATGGAATTTGACTTTTGATACATTGTGGTGTTATCAATATTGTATTCGTTTTCATTGCGTTCCTATATAGTACCTATTTAAAATTAATCACAGGCTATTCGGTAAAGGAAAACATCGTAAGGAAATCTGCTTAGGTCCGCATGCGCCGTTTGCATGTGAATCCGCCAGCCAGCACCGAGTCGGCGTAGTGGAATATGATCCGATAATCATTTTTTTACGGAAAAGTAACTAGACGAACGAGACGCTTTTCTGATGGTAAGAGACATCACGTGTCCATGTAGTGTTACACAAAACTTAGATTAACAAACCAAAGTCTAGGGGCATCGCTGCTTCGGCGCTTATAACTTTGACACATTCGATTGATAGTTTCAACAGCCCTGTTTACACAATACTTCTTGGCAGCAGAATTTCTGGTACTGTGTTGGTAAGTACCTACCTAGAGTCTAGATAGATACGTCTATAGGTCCTAGACGAACTCCTGAAACGACATCAACCACCAAGTAAAAAAAGTCAAGTCTTTGGAAGATAGGCCTGTGTCGTACAGTAAAATATTAAAAGTTATCATTATTTAAAAAAAATAATCATAGAGTATAAAAACTAAGTCCGCGTCTGTCTGTTTCTCCGCACACTTCTGAACCACGCAACGGATTCGATACGGGTTTCACTGTCATTTAGATATTATTTTACGGAAAGTTTTTCTATACAACACATCCTTGTTAAACTTTTGTATATAAATTTAATGTTTTGTAATAAAGTCATAAAAATAAATTGAACCGGGGCGAAGCCGGGGCGGGTCGCTAGTAATTTACGAAACACGATCGAATGTCATTATGAGGTACAATAAAGAATAACGCCTGCCACTATTTTGCATTCATACGTTTCAGATGCAAAATTAACCTCTTCTTTTGTCAGGCGTTCACAATTATTTAAAATAGGTAAGAGAGTTTTTGTTTTCATACTATACTTGTAATGATATTATGCATCCATATCTAAAATTTTAAGATGTGCATAAAGATCTGATATTATTCTACAAGAATTTTATAAATCTCGAATTTCAATTTTTTTTATGTTGATTGTATTTATTACATTAGTACCTACGTAAAGTGAGTGCATGCTCTGCAATACATTATATACTAGGTAATAGGTGGTATGTTTACAATCCCACATGAAGGTAAATGGCAGTAATTACCCATTAGCGGTAATCACAAAAAAATGCAGTTATGGAATGTGCAAGTGCGGGAATATAACAGTAGTGCGGGCACGCAGGAGTCGCATTGGAAGCTCGTTGGCAGGACCAAGTGGATCTTCGGCAGGCCAGGCGCCGGTGAAAGTGAAGATAGTTCTTTCTCTGTCTGGTTGCGATCTGCAGTTAGCTCACGGATTCGTAGCCGGTGCCCGGCTCCTTGACGGTCAGCTCCGTTTTAATTTAATACATGTGATCGATCGGAGTGAAGTGCGCCACCACCGTTCACAGTTACACGGTTCGTATTTGAACAGTTATATTTCGTGATATTGATTCCTTTAGTGATGAGTCCGGTTTTAAGCCAAAGCAAATCATGTTCGAAAAAATCATCAAAACTCGACAATAAATCTGCATACTTTGAACTCTTTAGAATTGAAAACAGTTTTACTCTTGCAACTTCATTTATGTTTTTTATTCTACCCTCTGCTTCAACTTTATTTCGTAGCGTTTACTAGATCAAATATGGTGATAAAACCGCCTTTGATTTAATACATAAAGGCTTTATCAAAGGCTTTCGTGACTAATATTTTAAGCGTCTTGTGAAGGTACTGTCCTTATGTAGGTGAGGCCACGACACAGACCTAGTGCCCTAAATAAGTCAGATAATAAATTAATCTAATAGAATAGTGCGACTTTCTACTTGTAAGGGAGCAGGAAAACGACTCTCTCGGCTCGGCGAGTCGATGGAACGGGTTAGACGCCAGGCGCATACCAATCGGGATATTTTAATTTCGTTTCATCAAACCTTAGTTCTGTACCGTTGCAAACCACATGCGGTTGCATTTATTGCACCGTAATTCCGTATTTTATCAGGGTTTTGGCCGATGATTACTTAATGATGCTCGAATTTATTAAATATAAACGATAAATAAGGAAGAGATTCCAAGAAGCCGTTAAAAGAATGTGTGCGCTTTGTGAATAACTTCGAGTATCCGATGGTTAAATGATCGAAGGTGAATAATCGAGGTTGACGCATTCACGAAACAAAGTTCTGCTGCAATCACCTTACTGAAGTCAAGAACCGTCTGAACCAATTTAGCTGATTCTTTTTTTTAAATATTTGCAATATTTTGAATGAGGTTCATATAGATGCGAGGGCGAAATCCAGGCGCTAACGCACAGGGTATGACAATGTGACCATATAAATTTTTGTTCAAAATGGGACATTTTTTCGGCAATCTTCACTTATTAACATGGAATTGACGATGGATTTTATAGATGTCCACAATTTATTTATGAAAGAGATTTTAACCCTTATACTTCTTACAATTGTGCTGGTTTGCGATTGCGCTACGCAAATACTATTACTATACTGTACTGTACGTATTACTGTACCTATGTAGGTATATCAAAATGTAAAAGTTTGGTTCAAAATGGTTCCGATTGTATGCATAGTATTGAGAAAGATCCCACCAAACGATTTTAGCTCCAAATGTTTTGATTCCAATCTGTTCTTATCCGTATCCGCTAAGCTAAACACCACGGACTTAATTGTCTTTTATAAATTTTTATATCAGTACTAGCAGACCCGGCCACGCGTTGCTGTGGCCAAATTGAATTTATTGAACACAGGCGTGTAACGTGAAATAAATTGTAGCGCATATTAAACGTTTGGACTTTTAACGTAGCGCCATCTATTGGATACTTACTCAATCCAGTTATAAATTACCTTACACCGCCATCTAATAGAATTTTTTGGATCTCACAGATAGTAACAAAATAATTTGCAATTAAAAAAAATGCGATTATAAATTGAGATATAAACTATCCTATCTCTCAAGTTGGATCAAACTGCACACAGTGTGCAAGATTTGGTTAAAATCGGTTCAGTAGTTGAGGAGTTCATCGCGAACAAACAACGTGACACGAAATTTTTATATATAAAGATTGACCTCTCTGTAACTAATAACGGGACAATTTAGCGACCCAAAGCTATCCTTGAGGACACCGGGACGGAGAAGCAGAGAACGAGACTTAATTTAGGTATGAAGTACCGCGCATTCAGTTAGTTATAACTTTAGAAGTAAATTATCTTATATCAATGAATAACAAACAACTCGTATTCCTACTAAATTAAGATCAAGGCAACAGGTGTCCATACAAAATATTGTTTTCTTTTCTTTATGGCCAAGACGTCAACCTGTGATGATAATTTAAAACTATTTATATCAACCTTATCTAGTTAAGCTACCATAGTACCGGTAGGTAGATAAGTAGGTAGTTATTTCTAGTTAGATGGTAGGCAATAGGGAAATAGGGGCTGACCTTAGGAGTAGGTAATCTTTGACCATGTTCTAATAACAATGTTATACTAACTAGTGGGATTCAAATTAGTATAAAACTTGTATTATACTGAAAAAGAAGCCCTACGACAAATATTACCGGAGAGAGCATATTATTTTGATGTGAAGTTGTAACTACCTTAGTACTTTCTGCTGCTCCTGTTTGTCATCAACTTCAGTTTTGATAACTTGTAAAGTATATTATTTATAAGATTCTTAATATTGATTGATTAGTTCACAAGATTCTTTTTTAACTGACTTCAAAAACGGAGGAGGTACTTAATTCGACTGTTTTTTTTAAATGTTTGTTACCTCTCAACTTTTGACTGGGTGAACCGATTTTGATGATTTTTTTTTATTTGAAAGCTGGTGCTTCCCGTGTGACACATCCAGTTATGACAATGGTATCCATGAGAAAAACATATGAAGTCGGTTTTTTCGCCCTATGTCCAGCAATGGACGTCCTACGGCTGAGATGATTATTTATTTAATTATAAAACTAAACAGACAACTTTGGAATCGTCTCAAACCAAAAATTAACGGTTCCATACATTTGATCGAAAGTCAACGTACTTTACCAATGAAACAACTGATTTTTAGGGTTCCGTACCTCGAAAGGTGAAAAAAAGAACCCTTATAAGATCACTCTCTTGTCAGTTTGTCTGTCCGTGTGTCACCACCGATTTTCTCAGGAACGGGTGGACCTAGCGAGTTGAAATTTATACCAGATACTGAGGTCTATAGTCCCTATTAGTGTATAAAAAGGTCCTGAGTCAACACGATAAAAGATATGGACAAATTTAGATTTTTCGGGAAAACTTGTAAGTACCAAAATTTACCTTAATTTCAAACTTTTTTTTTATTTTTCGGTATTTTCCCTTTACTTTTGATCTTGCTTTTAACCTAAATTGACAATTCTAGGTCAACCGGATGTACCTCTATATACTCTATAGGTTTTGGGTCGAAAACCTATATGGTAGTTCTCGTTGACCTAGAATCACGAAATTTGGCAATAAGCAAGGTCTTACAGCACAAATAAAGGAAAAATTCCAAAAAATAAAAAAAGCTGAAAATTAAGGTAAATTTTGGTACTTACAAGTTTTCGCAAAAATCTAAATTATAATAAAACATCATAATAAAAATAATAACAATTTTATTACGGCGATATAATGGGTAGGAACCGAACCCTCGGCGCACGAGTTTAACTCGCATTGGATCGTTTGTTTTCTCAACTTCAGAGTTGTGCTCGTAGTAGGTACATGTTGTTCATAAAGATGAGCACAATAACCCCCGTTCGGCTAAATAACCCCAACCTCATACCTACGGCAAGCATAATACCGGAGCAGAGCGCAATACCAAAACTTGCTCCACGGGCCTTGTTTCATACAAATTGATTCAACCTTAGAAATTAAATTTTCATAAAAATCTTTCTTATTGCCTGCTAACATTATCTCATATTTATAGAACAGACTCTGTTAACTTTGTTTTATCTGATAATCAGTGTAAAGAATAACGAAATTCTATAAATATGGTTCATACAATTTAGGGCACACTATGCTGCATACTTTCTATAGTTTTTAGTCGAATCAGACACGTTTATGTACCTGTTGACTCTTTGCTGATGATGGTTTTTACTTTTTTTTTATGTACTTATGGGTACATATATTATAGCCTATATACTAAATGTATGTCTATATATTTTGTTTAATTTAAATTCATTATTATTTTTACATACTTACTAGGTATATGTATTTCTGTAACTTATTTGTGTTACTACATCTCCCGCCTGTTCTTAATCTGTATCGTGTTTTCCATTCTTTAATGCCTGGAAGAGAACGCGCTTGGCGAGAAGGCCGCCATTTGTGGCACTAGCTCATAAGATTCTTTTCTGTAATCTTTTTTATATTTTTGGTATGTACAATAAAGAGTTTCTATCTATCTATCTATCTATAGATGTTGTCCGAACAGATACCTACTTATGATTTTTTGTTTCCCTGTGATAGTCAAATCTATGATTTTTAAAGCCAAATAAAGAATTTAGTGTGTATACTGTTAGCACGACACATTCCTTCCAACCAAACAGTAGGCCGTTGTTTGCAATTCGTAAATTTTACTCAATGTTTCGATATGTATAATTATGCAAATCGAATAAGATGAGTGATCAGAATAGCGGTACATTTGCTAACGACTGGTGGGTTTTTTGACCTGGTTGTAAAGACGTGTCCTTGATTGCGTATTAATATATACCTACTTCACTACTTCCTTAGTAAAAACAGCACTTAATCAAACGTTTCACTAAAGTTTAGTTAAGATTTTAACGATGCCGATGATCTTAATGATCTAAATAGATATGAGTATCTGAGAAAACAAAAAATATCGCTGATTTTTAATGGTTCCGTATTATAACATGCCTTAGCTTTTTTATACGTGTGCCCGTCCTCAATTTAGTTGAGAATTGAGTGAAATTTATATTTGGGTTTATAATGCTTCTCAACGAACTTAAATACGAATATAAATCCAGGGGCTCAAACACTTGCTGCGGACGAGTGCGCAAGCGTTCCCGTGGCCCTAATTGCAAGCGCGGAGAAGGAACACTCCAGGGTTTTAAGGGAAGGCCGCCATTTTGGCGGCGATTCCCATATAACCACTAAGCTCCCCCCGGGGCTGGTGGTATCCATTAAGAATTTTCCCTGGGGGAAAAAAAAGTGGGCTCAAACCCTTGAGGTTTTCAAGAGTAGAGTACTTCCTAAAATAACTTCGCAATTTGCCAATTGGTATATCTACTAATTGTAACATAAATATGTACAGGTGTACAGGTACATGTCTATATCTAAATATATATATATGTATGTCTATAAGTATATGTTCCATAAGGTATTTATTTCACCAGCTCCAATATGCTTGTTTGGGAACAGCGTACGAATTTGTCCCGTTCGCCGTTGAGGCTGCGGGTCCGTGGTGCGCCGAGGCTCGGAAATTCGTGCGTGATTTAGGTGTTTAGAAAAAGAGCGGGATCCCAATTCTGGTTGGTTCCTAGCCCAACGGATCTCTCTGGCGATTCAGCGGGGGAACGCGGCTCGTATTGCGGGGACATTTAGTCAGGACTCGATTCGCAGGCGAACTTTAAATAGTTCTAATTTACAAGTATTTAATTGTCTTTGACATAAGTTATATGTTTAAATTTAATTAGGAATAATAAATATAAAGAGTCTTTTAATGCTAAATTTAAATTAATTGAATTATTTCTTGGTCTTTTAGCAGAG
Source organism: Biston stratarius (assembly GCA_950106695.1). NCBI lineage: Eukaryota > Metazoa > Arthropoda > Insecta > Lepidoptera > Geometridae > Biston > Biston stratarius. Next base: position 13,007,219 of record OX467116.1, read on the forward strand.
GGCTCTAGCGATCGTAGCACAGTTTTATAATTTATTTAGTATTGATATTTTATAATAGATATATGTAGGTAGTTATGTAAAACTATGTTATATAAGTATATAATGTTTAAATTGTTTTTCTTTCTCTTATCAGCAGACCCCGCCCTTAACTCATTAGAATCCTCTGCATACTGAGGTTGCCTGGAAAACGTCGCTTTTAGCGATAAGGCCGCCAATTGTTCCACTACTGTTAAGTATTTAAATTATTATATTTGGTCGTAATAATAGTGTGAACGATAAAGACATATTATTATTATTATCACGAACATGACAAACATATTTTAAAATCGAAAGTTTGTATGCGTGTTTGTATGAGGTATGTTACTTCTTCACGCTGTAATAGGTGTCAGATTTTAAACTTGCAGTGGAGCTAGCTTAAACTCATATACCTACCCTGAAATACCACATGGGTAAAAAAACGCGGGGCGTTGAGTTGAGTTTAGGTTGAGGCGTTGAAAGCTTGATATTTTGCCGTAATTACAATAAATCATCAATTACTACCAAACACAATTACTTACTATCTGAAAAATCTCAGTGGAGTTAATTGCAACATAAACACAAACATATGTACTTAACAAATGTAAAGGGTAAAAAGAATAAAGAACTTACCCAGTGCTTTACCTCTTCTAGCAATCATCATGAACGTGTTTCCAGTCTTGCTTCTGATCGGGCTGGTTAGTTGTGAGACGTCAGCACCAACGGCGCCGAAGGATAAGAGTTTAACAGAATGGGTACAAGATCTCATCGGGGCCATATCGGGCACCACAACCACGTCGAGGCCCATCAATGATCCTCCGGAGAACTGCCCTGCGTGTCGTAAGTATTGTTTTTTGGTATTAGACAAAAATTACTAAAGAAGCTATAGAGATATCTTACATTATGACTCAGGAAAAGTACCAACTATACCAATATATTGTAAGGTGAATAGAGAAAAACAACTAACTAATGGTGACCCCGCTTTATTCTTGCTACACAGAACAGGGCGGCCTGGAGGGTGAGACATCAATGTGAAGGAAAATGTGTTTTTACTTTTGTTGTAGAGTGCGGCATCCCTCGCACGAGGCGGCGGATTGTGGGCGGGTACGAGACAAAGGAGCTGGAGTTCCCTTGGATGGCTGTACTGCTATACAACGGCCGCTTCTACTGCGGAGGATCACTCATTAACGATCTTTACGTGATGACGGCTGCGCATTGCACTGCTGGGTATGTGGCGAATACCTCTCCATCAAGGTGTCATCTATGTCACATCATCAGCCATAGATCGTCCACTGCTGGATATAGGCCTCCTCCTGGGGGGGTTTTGCCAATACTCGCCACGCTTGGCAGGCGGGTTGGCGAGCGCAGTTAGGTGCGATTAATTACATCCCTTAGCCGACTCTTACGGCAACCACGGGAAGAGAGGGTGGGGTACTATTCTTACGCCGGCACCACCACGGCAAATCATCTATGTACATAGTCATTATTGACAGCCTTGTTGGCTCATTGGTGGAATATCTGTCTTCAGACCAGTAGAGCGTGGGTTCAATTTCCACCTAGGACAAGCATTTTATGGTAAAAACAATATGTTTGTTCTGTGTCTGGGTGTTCTGTATGTATTTACAAAAAAAAAGTATATATATATTCTATCAGTTATTTGACTGCCATAGTACAATCTTTTCTTTTTTGGGATCAGATGGCGCTGTGTGTAATGTTCTACGGTATTAAAAAAAATAAATGCATCCGAGGTTGAGGCTCGGGTTCCGTAGCGTATCTACTTACCTTGTATATGAAAGCCGGAATTCTACTAAATCTTAAATAACAATTACCCTAACTAACTACACTTTAAAGACCACGCAACGTACCGTACGATACAATTTCTTCTAACTTAAATAATAATTATTTGGTAGTATTTTGTAATGTTTGGCATTATTTTGTAATGGACATTCGCGGACGCTTTACAATTTTCTATCGTGGAGAAGTGTCTTAAAAGTATACTCATAGATGCAATCTGGGGTATAAATAGTTTCTAAATTATTATTATAGACCATTTCTATTCCACTACTGCAAGTTGCCAAGTTTACTGTTTTGTGCTACTTTCATACAAATTTGTTGGATCTATGCCAGAATATCTATGTAACTACTTTTGCAGAAACATCTTGTAGCGATGATAGCTCAGTGATTAGCGCGGTCGGTTCGCATGCCGAAGGGCGTGGGTTCAAACCCCAACAATGAGCTTGAGCTGCCAGTGACGGAAAACATCGTGAGGAAACCATAGCAAGGTGGTAGGGTACTTTCTAGTACTCGGCTGGCTATAGCTACCACCAAGTAGAAAATCTACCGCCAAGTATCTAACGGTGTGTTTCGGCAGCCTCACTTGGGAGCCAGTGCCGTTCCAGGCTAGGTGTGTTTACAGTTAGCAGGAGGTCGTCTAGGTAGGTACCACCGCAGTACCAGATATTCTGCCGCTAAGCAGTAGTGTGTAAACATTACTGTGTTCCGGTTTGAAGGGTACTGCAGCTAGCGAAATTACTGGGCTGTTGAGACTTACCATCTAGTCTCAAAGTAATGAGCACCAAGGCAGCGATGCTCTGGACTTTGTTTTACTACTCAAAGTTCTGTGTATCGCTGCAATGGTCATGGACAGGCGTTATCTCTTATCATCAGGAGAGCGTCTCGTTCATTACTGTTACATAAAAAAAAAAAAAAAAAAAAACATCTTCGACCGCACCGTCACTTAACATCATGTGAGCAGTGGTCAAATACCTAGCCTGTCAGCCGCAAAAAAAAAAACAACACCTCTATGTTATGTATATCTTACAAGTACAGTCCAGCAAGATATTTGTATTTTCCTTACGCTTGCGTATTGCGCCCAGGATTAGAAGAATACAGAAGTAACATCATTGGTACATTGATTTAAATGTGTCTTGGCCTCCCTAACAAAAGTCCTATATATACCTATGTCATTTTCTACCTTGAAAAGAATAGCGCTTTATTTGCAGCGTATTAGCGTCGTATTCCTTATGTCTGAGGGTCGTAACATCCAACTTCCAGCAGCCGTTCACGCACGATGTTACGCCGTCTTACTCTATCACTGGCTGCAAATCTGGTTGCATCAACGTATGGTACGAAACCAACGCATCGGACTGAGGCCTTGTGATTTCTTGCCATCGACTTTTCCACCCATCAATTTTTCGAGGTCACCTTCCTTCCTTGATTTGTATTACTACTCGTTATATGGTGGAGATTGTCGAACCCGTAATTTTTGAGCAGGTTCCGAAAAGAGAAGATGTCAGTCCGGTTCCTAGAGCATGACCGGTCCACAGCTAATGAGACCAAGACCATCGACAGGAAGGTGGAAGCCATCATCCGTCATCTGCGGTACAACCCCGGCACGTATGACAATGACATTGCCTTGTTGAAGCTCGATGAAAGAGTAAGTAGTAATAAACATGATGTGGTACAGTTAAACTACAAGGACGATAATTTAGAATTTTAGATGATGCTCAGATAGTATCGACCAGCTATACTTAATAAAAACGTTACGAAACACTAATATTTAAAAAAAAGAGCCACTTGGTAAACTTCCCATTGAAATCCGGTGTTTTTGATTTTTCAGATTGACCTTAGCAATGCTTTGAAGAAGATCAGATCTGAAGGTAGCGAGGATTCTGGTGACTCTACAGATGAGATTGATACAGGAATAAGGCCTGTTTGTCTACCCAAACCCGGATTATCGTATTCCAGTATAGAGGCGCTCGTCACTGGATGGGGCACCACGGAAGAAGGCGGTTCTATTTCCAATACATTGCAAGAGGTACGCAAGGAATTCAGTAAATTGAGAGCGATTTATATCTCGGGTTAATAATAAGTTAATTATAATTTGCCCATCGGTTCAATTTTAATAACACAACGTGTTACTTTATTTACCTTTACAGTTGTTATTGTTTGCAAGGTGGTAGAGTACCTACTTTCTCATGCTCGGCTAGCTACCACCCTAAAGTTGAAAATCTGTTGCCAAGCTCCTAACGGTGTGTTCCAGCAGCATAACTTGCGAGCCAGTTTCATTTCAGGCTAGGCATGCTTAGCATCTCCGATCACATATCACTTAACATCAGGTGAGCCGTGATCAAACACAGAGTCTGTCAAGCATAAAAAATGTATCCTTATTAACCTTTATGTAATGGAGCATTGATTGCCTTGTTAGCTTTTTTGGTCGTAGCTCTGCTTCTCGAGCTGCAGGGCGTAGGATCGATTCCCACTTAGGATACACTTTAAAATTAATGCTAAAATTAGATATATGATTTGTATCTGGGTATTCGAAAGCTATGTACGAGTATATGTATAATTGTATACTTATGTGTTTACAAAAAGTATACAAGTATTCTATCAGTAATCTGATTCTCGTACAAGCTTTACTTGATGGTAGGTACATGCCGATGTGTGAAGTCAAATATTAATTTGTTTATTTATAAGAGGATCATCAAAAATTACGACTTAGCAACGGTAAAATTCATGGAAGCATCATTATTCGAACGATCATTAAATTTACCCTCGAGGAGATGTCAACTAATTAAGGACCATAATTGCTGAAAACAGCTACTTAAAATGCAGATGCTAAAGTCCGTTTTAACGGTTCCAGGTACGCGTGCCCATTATTTCAAACGCGGATTGCCGTAAGACCGGCTATGGGAGCCGCATTACTGACAACATGCTGTGCGCTGGCGAGCCGGAAGGAGGCAGAGATGCCTGCCAGGGAGACTCCGGCGGACCGCTACATGTGCACGAGAACATGACGGGGACTCACCATATAGCCGGTTTGTGTCAAGATTTAAGCTATTTTATGTAAACAGATCAACGCATATCTTTTGGCCTAGGTACTGCCCAAGTAAGTACGGCACAAAATCAAACTTTCTGCCTCCGCGTTATGTGGAACAATCCCATACAAATCTAGATCTTTCAAAGTTTGTGTTCATACTCTAGTAACCACAGAAGACGAGAGGCTATATCTAGATCTACTAAAAATGCATAAGAAAATAGGGCTGTGCTAGCGGTGCCAAGACCTATAAGGTACCCTGGTGGGCGCAAAAAATGCAATAATTTTTCGCATTTATTAATTACTAGCTGTTACCCGGGACTTCGTCCGCGTGGAATTTGTCAAAACGTTTGTTCAGTTTGCAGTATAAAAAGTATTCTATGATATGATTGAAGAGGCGCGGTTGTAGGTTGCACCGGGCGCATAAAATTCTAGTTATAGCATTGTGCTTAGGTAGTTACATATTAAGACTGGCTCTTAAATGAACCTAATAAACAGCTAGTAGTCGCAAAGAAACAGCATAAATCTACATGGAACTAGATACCGCTTCCAAAAATATGATTACAAGTATGAATGTGTATAGATATCTTTGCAAATTATTAAGATTTTATACGTATTACGTCATATGTTCCTATATAAGGTGCAATGGGGTTGTTTAACTTAACAGAACTAAAACTAAAGGGAATAATTAGAAATTTCATTGTCGACGCCGCAAGGAACCTACCTATGTAGGTACTCTTTGATTTATTCCCTCGTATATCATATACTACCTACTTGTATTGAAGGCAAATATTTCATAGCTAATCTTCGATAAAAAGAACCTCCTCCTTTTTGAAGTCTGTTAAAAATAGAAAATTTCACCGACTTTAACTGCTATGATTATTTTAAAAGTCTAGGTATTTTCATTTCACATCTACATACATATTGTATTTTAAATATAGTTAGGTTTTTTAATACTTTTTCTATATTTTATTTCAGGTGTGGTTTCATGGGGTGAAGGTTGTGCCAGGCCCGATCGGCCTGGTGTCTACACGAGAGTCAACCGCTATATGACTTGGATTAAAAGTAACACTAAAGATGCTTGCTCTTGTCATTAAGAAAGGGAATACTAAGCAGCAATAGTAAATAATTTAAAACACAGTAAACATTATTTGTAGGCATGATAGTGTGTAATTACACACTAAGTCAAAGTCCGAAAGTCTTTTCTTCAGCGCAGTAGCGCAGTACAAAAAGGCTCATAATTCTGAATGACACCGAATTTTCACAAAAAAGTGTGGCACTTACCCTCAGACCAGTATCTCGTTCACTTTGTCTTACAGTTGCACTAAAAATCCACTTTTTTCATGAAATCTGTTAAAACAAAAAGTTTTAAAGCAACTTGATTTTACTACCGACTTAGCATTTCAAATAACAACAACCAAATTAATTGTAGAGCTGAGAGATGAACCAAAATTATGAACCAATTTTTTTCTACCAAAAGGCTGTGCTACCTATTTTGACCAGGAAACATCTAGGTGGCTCCCGAATTCTTCTCTAGAGTTAAATTAGTCACACAACAGTTTTTCCAGAACTTACTAAGTAGCTTGATTTTTATGCCATAAATAATGCTGCAGGCCATAAGGCTTTCTATGTATAACTGTACAATAAAATTGTACATATTTATTACCTAGTTACATAAGCTCTCTAAAAGAATGTATGAATAAAAATATATTATTATGAGTTTGAATGTTATTTCCTATGTCTGAACCTTTTTGATTTCCTATCAGGAATTTATATAAGTCTTTACTGTTCACACCAGGAATAATATATAATAACAGAAACAACTTCAATACTGAAACTACTGGTGGCCTTATCGCTGAAAGTGATCTCAATATCACACTAATTATCAATAATTAGTATTCTGTATACACCAAAATATAATCAGTATTCCATATAAACTAAAATATATGAATGATGAAATTAATATAATTGAATTTACCTCTTCACTCTAAAATAAAAAGATGTATAAAATTTAAAATGGAGATATACATTATTATGTACATCGCCACATTTTAACTATGGAAAAGTATGAGATTCATTTATTACAGTAAAACCAATAGGTCCACAAGCATGAGATTCATTTACTATGGTAAAACCAATAGGTACACAAGCATGAGATTCATTTATTATGGTAAAACCAATATGTGCACAAGCATGAGATTCATTTATTATGGTAAAATCAATAGATGCACAAGCATGAAAGTAAAAAGCGATGTATCCATTTTTAACATACTTTATTCTTGTTAAATTTTTATCAAACTTTGGAGATAAGATGTATAAAGATGATGATGTATTAAGATGTATGTGCGTGGTGTATTTAAATAAATAAATAAGATGTTTTTAATCAACCACAATTTACAGTTCTATCAATGTTATATGCAATAATATCTCACTGGCCAAAATACAGGTAACACTAGTTTTGATTTATAATGCTTACTGCATGTTAATGTTACTGGCGACAAGAACAATCAATATGTCAATTACAGACTATTATTTTATGTATTTTTTACTACATACTATCTATCAAAAACTTGTAAAACAAAAATTTAAATAAAACTATTCACTATAATGTCAAAAGATACCATCTAATGTGCAATAAATATTTACAAATCTAATTTTAAAATCTAGTTATTCCAAAAAATATAGGTATTCCTTAAGGTCAAATCGCATTTGAAGCAATAATTTTGAAATCTAATCCTAAATCATATCACATGTAATTCTTATTTAAAAATGATTATTCTTTACAAAAAAAGATATGACAAAATATGAACCTTATCATACTATAAGTACTGAAAAGTATTGCATTGAATTATTTTCTTACTTTATAAGAGTTAGTAAACATTTTCAAAAAGGGATGACAATTCTGACATTATGTTTGTGTAAATGAGACCTGGGTTAGTCATAGCATCCATGCTTGCTCCCAAAGGTCCAGTAGTATCTGGCACTTGGGATGTTGTTGTTTCCTCTATCACTTCATTTCCAGTTTTTATAATTCTCCGAGACTCAATGGTGCCATCAGGCTTGGTCACACTGGTGGTTATTATGGTTTTACAGAAGGACCGTCCAGGCACTAGGTTACCATTGAAAGGTGTACCAGAACCTGGTCTTTTAATATTACCTTCGTCTTTTTGTTTTAACAAACCGGATATTTCGTGTGATGAAACTTTACCGTCCAAATCCAAGTCTTCTTTTGGCTGCTTATAACTTCCACTGTGGTAGCCTGGTTTTAAGTAGTAGTCTCTGATACTTTTGCTGTTGAAATTCTCCGGATCGACATCGCTAGGATCGCCGGGCATAGATTCGAAGTGATCTTCGCTGAGAAAAAATCTCATGTCTCCGAACATACTGCCGAAAGATTTAAACATGTCGTGCATACGTTTAGCAAACTCCTGATGCATCGCCTCCGGGGCTGCAAATACTTCAATGTTTTGCTTCGTGTATAGGTCATCCCCGTCGTCTTCGTCGTCAGAGCTCCATATGGGATTCCGGAAATCGTTTCTAGGCGGTTCCTGACGAAATCCCAGGAAGGTTCGAAGTCTGTCCATGAATGATCCGTTTGCCATTGTAGAATGTACTTGAGTATTTAAATATTTGTTAACACTGCGGGAATATATTGGTGGTTTTGATTGCTATTGATTTGTTTTATTAATTGCGCAACAAACAAAACTTACCGACACAACAAGATGGAATCGTAGTCAAGGGACAACAGCTGTTTGTGTCGGTAAGATTGTTGATCGATTTTTTTCTCGATTCTCAAAGAATCTGTGCTGTCATACTGTGACATTACGCTTTTTGGGCTTTAGAATTTTGGCTTGACTCGGTTTGAGCGTTTAAGTTGACAAAGGCGTCGCGCTGATTGGAATAAAATCATGAAGTATTCATATTATTTATAGCTGAATTTGTATTATAGCGATAATGTGTAAATAAAATTATTATTGAGAGTATTTAAAGAAGTATATATGAACACATATGTTTAACATTGTAATAAAACATTGAAGTCAAAACTAATGTATATAATAACTAAGTATGATGTCGTTGCATTGTATTTATTTCCAAAACTTGTGTTTTTCGAGTGTTTATATTTATAATAGTGATATTTTATTTTTAAAGTGCTGAATTATAAGCGCTAGTGTGAGAAAGTGATATAATGTGGTGAAACGTGACTTTTCGTGTTGCTTTCAAAGTTCTTTTAAAGCTTCTTGTGAAGCTGCGTTATTAGGGCATGATCAGACTTAACCTTGATTTACTTTGTGTGATTTAGATTTGTTTTACTAAATTTATCGTAATAACTTGAAAATATCGAAATACTTGACACAGGCGAATACACAAAGTGCGATGCCAAAATCAAAGAAGAGAGAAGTCTTGTCTCTCTTTCTTTAGCAAGCAGTTTTGGTGGGATAGTCAAAAATGTAAATAACTTTCAAAATTTCTGTTTTCTTTTTTAAAATATTTATTGTGCTTAAAGTAGTGAGCATTTGTTTATAAAATACTGAGTTACTTGCAGAAAGTGAAATTATTAGTGAATCTCCGTTTAACTTTCTCATAGAGTTACTACTACTTTACTAGGGCATGACCGGACATAACCCTATCTTACTTTCGATGACTATGACTGGGGTTTATTTCACTTGATTTTTTAATCATTAGAACATGAAAATATCGGAATACTTCACACTGGCAAAATGAACAAAGTGCGAAGCTAAAAACAAAGAGGAAGAGGCAATGACTTCCTGCCCCACTTCCCCTCGGCATGTAACTCGCTGAGTAAACCAAACCAGTTAAACTACTCGTTTCGTATTTCGTTCGTTGTTTCGGTGCTTCTAAATATAATTTCTCGTGATATCTTGGTACCCTATTAAATCAATATTTCATACAGACTTTACAATATGTTATGACACGAATAATAAATACAAGGATATCCAACTACATTATGTATCAAGCAATGATACGCAGCCGAGACTTAAGACCTCAGCAATATTGATTCACTAAAAGGTAAGAATATTTAATTTTTTTGCTCGATAATTATGCATGCTATCGACCAATAAGCACATTTAGTGTTTTCTACGAATGCTTTTTCTAATCGCAGTGTGATCAAAATGGGCTAAATATTTTTCTTCGCATTATTACTACTAAATGTTAGTCGAGACAGCGTCTCAGTGGCAGGCTTAATAAGTTCTTTAGGCATTTAATTACTTTTTCTGTATCGAATTGATTTCTAACTGCTTTAGCGTCGTTATTTTTATGACCGGTGAATGTGATCAAAAAAACAAATAGTTATGTTCACCAATACTCATTAACTCAACATTCAATATATATTCTCTATATTTTAACATTTTGAACACTTTTTTATGATTTCGCTATAACCTTATTTAAATTAATAAGAATAGGACAGAAGCAGAAGGTAGAATCGTGGCAGCTGTAACACATGGTTACCTAGTATAGCTGCCAACAAGCACCCAAATTAGTTTTATTTGTACAGTACAAGAATTCGTTTTTACTAAGGTGAAATTGATTTAAAAATAAATTTGGTATTACTCATTGACAATACTTTTATTTTTGCTCTTGAAATGACAGGTCATTTTAATCCACATATTCGCATCAGATTGCATACTTAACATAGGTACACTTATAACAATTTAGTATGTACCTACTTGATTTTATACTTTAAACTGTAAATCTTTGTAGAATGCCATAATGTTTGTAAAATATCTATGCCTGTGCGAAGACAATGAGTAGTAAATTATGCATGCAAAACTAGTTTCAATATTATTGTCATTAGCATTTTGGTAATGTAATGTGTAAACGTCTAAATGTTCTTTAGGACGTCGTAGGCCAGTTTATGGATACAATGCAACCTGACCAGTCTACATCGCTTCTTCATCATAAAGGTTAGTTGTTTATTTTGCTTTTTAAAATACATCGTTTCCAATTATTTTGTAATATAATACAGCGTAAACCCTATATAATATATAACTCAGTGGACTTACTTATTGTTAGATTAAGTTTTTGATCAATAGATTTTAAGCTCTGCATATTTGCACAAAATTAAAGTTATGTACAGAATTCTAATATCTCGAATTTAAGATTTATATTTATACATTATGAGCTTTACTTATCAATAGAGCTTAAAGTTAATCAAAACTTAAAATGCCCTGCTGTTAACTCCTCCATTTAACATGTCACATTAAAGCAGAATAGGCTACTTTAAATATTATAAATAAGTTTATTTATATATTTATATAAAGGTCACAAACACTGTGTTAATTATCACATGATCTAAAAGAAACAGAAACAGTTTACAAAAAGAAAGTAGAAAACCAATGAACTAACCAACCAACCAGAGAGCAACCGACTAATATTAGTAAAAATGGTAAGGCTCTTTAAAAACAAACATCCAAACAAGCTTTCTTAATTGTGAGGTTTTGCTGTTTCCAGTATAATTACATATATTAATTTATTAATAATTGTCTGGCCTAGATTAATTAAAAACACGTAAATGCTGCATTTCTTGGAAATGTGACCTGGGACCTTTCAAATTTCATTGATATTTGTATACAAGTATTGTTTTCCTATAATTATGGTGTACTTATACACTGTATTGTTCTTGTGCCCTGATTTTTAATACATTAACATTTTTTTATAAATAACTACTTAAATTATTAAAAATGTCAAGGTTAAGGTGTTATTATTTTTAAATAAGTGTTGTGGGACATTTATTTTACCATCTAGCCTTGAACTAAGCAATGGTTGTACCTACTATTGGAATGAGATAGCTAATAGAATATTTACTCATATGTAATTTTTTGTAATCGAACCCACACCTTTTAAATCTTGAAGCAGAGCTACTACCAAATGCACTAACAGGGCTGTTTGTAACTAACTTAAAATAACTTTGTTTTAGATAATGCCTGTTTTACATTATATACATAAAATAATCCTTCAAGTCGCGAGTGAATCAGGTTCTTCTAGGCAAGCGTGCTCCATTGTAGACCGCATCTTCACTTAACATCAGGCGCGATGGCGTTCAAACGCAAGCCTATATGTTATAAAAAAATGTATAAGAATACCTATTAGTATTATTTTTTTTCATATTTTTGTTTTGAAAAGATAATTTTAAAAAACAAAATTATTTTTAAAGATTCATTAAAGTGAATTCAAAGGCCCTAGGGGTATAAGCATAGTGAATTTGCCCTTGAAAGATATTGGCACGATACTGTGAGGATTTTTAGGTACTAATAAAATAATAAGATCCTGAAAGTTTCAGATCCCTAACCCAATTGGTATTCGGGAAAAAGCAAACTATGTAATAATCTGAAAAAAATAATATTCTCGGAAACGCGTGAATCAATTAATTTGAATTTTAGATATGTTTTGAGGGCTGATAGTACCTTTTAGGAAAAAAAATAAGAGCTATTTCGGTTGATAAGAACCACAATAAAAATGACATTTTTGTTTGAATTTTGATTTTTAACTATGATACGAGTTTGGTACATTTATAAAACTATTTTTTTTGGATTCCTCATCCATTTTTCTATGGAATTATGAATTTTTAAGATTTTTAAAAAAGGTACGCCATATTACAAAAAAATAAAAACCATTTTTTATACAAAAATTCAATTTATTTATGTGTTTTACGCTTAAGCCTCGGTTTTGTGGCTTATATATGTTCTGTTAGTCTCGTTTGAAAAAAATATTTCTATACTTAGAACAATAATTAATATTTCTGCCTAAGTTATAATCGTCGCTATTATCCGTCGGATGTGGCTTATATATGTTCTGTAAGTCTCGTTTGAAAAAAATATTTCTATACTTAGAACAATAATTAATTTTTCTGCCTAAGTTATAATCGCCGCTATTATCCGTCGGATGTGGTGTCGACTAATTCCTCATACTTCAACAAAGCGCCACACGACCGATGCGCTCACGTGTGAATTTGGCCGCACACGCATCCACTGACACAAGTGTAATTTCTGCTCTGAGAGATAGTGTGGTTAGTTTTTATTTATTACATCAATAAAATGTCTGCTAATAAAACAAGTAATGAGAAGTGTTGCATTTGCTTAAAACAAGTAAAAAAAGATGCTGGTACTCCAAAAATCTTGTCAACAGAACAAGACATTGATGAGTTTTCCAGAGTACTTGATGTGAATGTTTTCACTGGTGATATTGTGTGTGGCAGATGTCGTATAGAGTTGTATAAGAAAAGAAAAATTGATCCAAGTACAAATAGCTCTGGAGATGAATCTGAATCCACTGTTAACGAACTGTTAGAACGAACAGAGTCTAGTTTGTCACACGTGACATTATCTCAGTCAAGTTCAAATGATCCTTCTTTCAGAGCTAACATCGCTTCTACCGATAACTCTACAGAGTATTTTGAATATATATTGTTTGTATATTTGTAAACAAGACTAACAGAACATATATAAGCCATAAAACCGAGGCTTAAGCGTAACACATAAATAAATTGAATTTTTGTATAAAAAATGGTTTTTATTTTTTTGTAATATGGCGTACCTTTTTTAAAAATCTTAAAAATTCATAATTCCATAGAAAAATTGATGAGGAATCCAAAAAAATAGTTTTATAAATGTACCAAACTCGTATCATAGTTAAAAATCAAAATTAAAACAAAAATGGCATTTTTATTGTGGTTCTTATCAACCGAAATAGCTCTTAATTTTTTTCCTAAAAGGTACTATCAGCCCTCAAAACATATCTAAAATTCAAATTAATCGATTCAGGCGTTTCCGAGAATATTCATTTTTTCTGATTATTACATAGTTTGCTTTTTCCCGAATACCAATTGGGTTAGGGATCTGAAACTTTCAGGATCTTATTATTTTATTAGTACCTAAAAATCCTCACAGTATCGTGCCAATATCTTTCAAGGGCAAATTCACTATGCTTATACCTCTAGGGCCTTTCTTCTTTCTTCCAATAAAGTCAAAATGTGCTAGCGAGATGAAGGTCCTTAGACAGGCACGTAACGAAACAGATAATGAAAGTGTTTTCCCTGACACGCATTTCCGTATAATAGTTTTGATGCTTTTCGAGTAATGCATATGACATCACCTCGTAGAACTTATCTGAACGCCACACTTATCGTGGCGCCACACTAGCGCCTGGACGTTGCGCCATATCCACGTACGCGTCTCTGCTCTTATATTTTCAATTATACTTAGCTAGGTACTAATTTGTTTTTTAAAGGAATAGTTATGAGACGAACGAAACGCTCTTCTGATGGTAAGAGATAATGCACGTCCAAAACCATTGTAGAGACACAGAAGTTTTAGTAACAAAACGAAAGTCCAGGGTATCGTTGTTTTGGCGCTCATTACTTTAAGAACATTCGATGGTACCTAAGTCTCAACAGCCCTATAATTTCGCTAGCTATAGTAAATTTATAACCGGAACACAGTAGTGTGTACACGCTACTGCTTGACAGCAGAATGTCTGGTACTGCGGTGGTACCTCGACGACCGCCTGCTAAGGAGATCTACTACCGAATATTACATATCAATTAGTACGAGTATATTTAGCAACCAATAAAAATATTTTTTTCATACTTGAGAAACATTTAGATTAATTTAGTAAGTTATGAAATTCAATCTTATTATAGTATTGTTCTGTGTGTATAATTAATTAATTCAATTGAATTAATGCGATATTTTATTCTCTACAATAATGGTCTCAGTAACTTTTGCCCTAAAGTGCATAGTTTCCGAGATATCGGCCAAAATATTTTTTTCAAGATGGCGTTTGAAGCTCCGCCTTGATCTATCTGCATTTTATGATTTAATGCTCAGTAAGTGACCCTAAACATTATAAAAAATAAATTGGATCGGTAATTTAGTGCGAGGTTGACCAAAAAAAAACGGCAATTTTTAATGGCCTAGTAACTTTTAAATGCCTTAACAGATTTAGACGTGTGAGGTATCGTTAGAATCTTTACATCAACTCGAGTGACACTGGCAAGCATAAAAAAAAAAAAAACAATTTTAGTAGGCGTACGTGTATTTTAATTTTATCTTAATTAAACTTTTTTACTATCAAGTTCTATTCTCGTTTGTGTTTGTATATACACGTGTGGGAAACTTAATAAACAAAATAATACTAAGCATGTTCTTAATTATATTTCTATTGTCTACATGTATTAATAATAATAATAACTAATAGGAAATTGATTAGTATCGATATTCGAATCTAATTGCGTGCGATTAGAAGTTAGGTAACTAGGTAGATACTGGTTTCGATTAGGTATAAGTATTATTCATAATATGTTGATAATAATTTATCATCAATTCTTCTATAACTAACGATAGTGTTCTTTGTTATTAGTGATAGGGCTAGTAAGGAATTCTAATAAAAAACAAACCGCTTTAAAATAAAATCGTGGGGCTTATTGAGAGTGGGTAGGTATAACTTTCTTTTTAAGGAAACAAGCTTCCAGTGTCTTGAAATTGAAACTCGAAACTCATTATACTATGACTTCGACATCCTATTTTTTCCTCTCTATCATTTGACCAACTTTGACACTAGTGTTCGTAGTATATAAAGACTCTATTGCACACTTATTAGAATATTTGTACAAAACCAGGACTTAATGCTAAAGCATTTTCTGCCAGCCATCCCAGAGCAGTAAATGAGATTTGGTAGAAGGCGCGCATCAATATATAAAAAAAATACTAAGACGAATATATAATTAAATAATAGATAATAATAAATACCGTAAATACACACAGCGCTATCTGACTCCAAACTAAGCAAAGCGTGTACTATGGAAGTCAGATAGCTGATAGAATACTTAAATCCTTTTTTTGTTGTATTTCATACTTATAATATATACAGATTATGATTATACCACAAAATGCTTGTCGTGAGTGGGAATCGAACTCACGCCCTACGGCTCTTGAAGAAGACATACTACAATGAGCCAACAGGGCATATGTACAATTGTACATTGTACATACATCTATTCTATATCTTTAAACGAGCAATTCTTGTATATATATATATATATATATATATTCTGAATCTCGGAAACGGCTCCAACGATTTTCATGAAATTTTGTTTTGATCCCGGGGGTTTCGGGATTCCCGGATACAAAATTAAATAAGGTTTCATTTTCAGAAAACGTCGTTTTATTCATGTTTTCAGCCGAGCAATGCTCGGTCAACCAGGTACTATGTATAAATACAGCAAATAAATAAATAATATATTACTATAAATTATAATATATTGTCTTAAATTGGTTGCTAGAACAATAATAAAGATTCACCAAGCACCAAGGTTATCGATTCTATTTGGGCACATAATGTTTCGTCAGTTCCGTTGCTCTTTGTTACTTAGTTTTTTACAAACACAAAAAAAACATGGTACTTAACCAATTTTTCTTGTTGGCATTTCAATTTACACATTACCTTGTCCTATCTATAGGTACATTAATGTTGATAAATAGCATGATTCTAATTATACATTATAAATCATAGAGGTTCTTATAATCAAGAGGAAAAAAAAAATGGTATTAACACTGAAATGGCGAAAAAATCGCTGTGCTGTTCAGCTGTTTTGTTGTGCTGATAGAAATGCCATTTTCGGAATCATAAGTGAAATCTGTTGAAAAATATGAACATAATGAATTCTTTTCACTTGGTGGTAGATCTCCTTAGTCGTCTAGTAGGTACCACCGTAGCACCAGATACTCTATCTAGTGCCGCCAAGCAGTAGTGTGTAAACATTACTGTAAAGGGCACTGCAGCGAAATTACAGGGCTATTGAGAGTAACCATCGAAAACCTCCATTCCAGGCTAGGTGTGCTTTATCATCTTCGACCACACCGTCACTTAACATCAGGTGAGTTGTGGTCAAAAACCTAGTCTGTCAGCCATAAAAAAAAAAAAACCTCAAAGTAATAAGCGCCAAATATACGATGCGCTGGACTTTGTACTCAAAGCTCTGTGTATCGCGGCAATGGTCACGAACATGCGTTATCTCTTACTATCTCGGGAGAGCACCTCATTCGTCTCATTACTTTTATACATTAAGACATATAGATGTACATATATGTATATACTATCTAGAGGCGCTCTCCCGATAGTAAGAGATAACTGTATGTATCGTATATAGTAGATCTTATAATTACATTAAAAAACAATACATTTTTACTATTAGTAATTCAAATATTATATAAATGTTTGTGACTTTCACTTGTACTATAGGTATATGTATACTGACAGCAATAATATAAATGTCGTCTAGGTGTAGTCGGAAACCTTCGCTTTGCTCACAGAAATACAAGTGTCACAAATCATTACCATGGTTACCATGGCTTTTCCATTAACCACACCAGCAGCCATAGGACGTCCACTGCTGGACATAGGCCTCCTCCTGGGGGGATTTAGCCAATACTCGCCACGCTTGGCAGGCGGGTTGGCGAGCACAGTTAAGTGTGATTGTTCAAGGAAGACGCTGCTGCCCATCTTTCTGATAACATCCCTTAGCAGACTTTTACGGCAACCACGGGTAGAGAGGGTGGGGTACAATTCTTACGCCGGCACCACCACGGCGAAACCATTTACCATTAACCATTTTATCATATTTTTACAAATTTCGGTTAGCCATTGAGACGCTGTCACAATTAGCTAGCATACCTTATTGTATCTATATGATTAACATATTCATTTGTATAATAGATTTCATAAGGGATTTCATTAAACATAAAAGACTTAGCCCTAATTTATTACCAGGATCACGACGTGCCTTTTAATTCTGCGTACTTATCTATACCGTTACGGAATTTTCTAGACGAGTTTGCGGTCAAAATTAGTCCTATTCTATAAAATAACCAGACAATTTGTATTCGGTTGAGTATCATATATGATACATTCCTTAGTTTGGTACGAGACATATACTGTTACTAAAACTACTTGGTAATCATGTTACATCAGGTATAGAATTTTCTGGGTGTTCTAAGATCATAACATCGTCGTGATGCCTTGTTGTTATCAAATTACTCGTGGCTGATTATTATGTATTTTTATTCGCATTCAACGTTACTTGTCTAGCCGGTTTAAGTTAGGACTAGTGCAGTATATCTTTCTGCAGTTTCTTTTCTTTCATTTTTTTTGTGTATTTTTACCCGACTGCTACCGCAAAGAGGGAATGCTTTTCAAGTGTATTTATATTATATGTTTCTATTTCAATGGAATTTGCTACCCGAGTGAGTGTTCCCTGATAGATACAATTTGGGTGCCTTCATGTCGCGAGTGAATCGGTTTCTTCTAAGTAAGCGTGCTCCAACCGCATCGTCGCTTAACATCGGGCGGATGGCGGTCAAACGCAAGCCAATCGAAGATAAAAAAAATATAAGCTTTATTTGACGAATTTTGTGATGCGAGGTGTCCTTAGGTTCGTCGATGAGTGCACCTAAGTAATCCGGGCTTTGTAAATCAAACGTTAAGTTGCGCCAGCTTTCTGCTTAGTTTTAGTAGTTCTGTTGCATGCTGGTCAATTAAAGGCCAAACCTTAATATTGTTGATGTTAAAGCTAAATTTACAGATGAGCTTATTGAAAATTTTGTTTTCATTGTGTTGTTCCATTCAGACTAGGTGTGTTTACCATCATCGACCACACCGTCACTTAACATCAGCTGAGCTGTGGTTAAACACCTAGTTTGACATACATTAAAAAACTTAACAATTATTTATTATATATATTTATATATAATTCTTTCATGGATGATATATCACACTAATATTATAAAGACGAAAGTTTTAAATTACTTCTTTACGGCTGGGCCAATTTTGATGAAAAAAATGTAGCGGGTAACACCGCGGGGCGCGGCCAGTATATTCTAAAGATGAATAATACTGTATGCTTTATATTACGTAACTATAGCGCGCGTACGGTTTTACCGATGATTAAATTCTTAGCAATAATAACAATACCTACGGAACAAAAAGGTTTAATTTCGAGTAACAACCCCATCAGCTTTATTGTGAGAATTAATCATCAGTGCGTAGTGGTACAAACTCACTTTGCTTTTCACGGCTAGAAACACAAGCATATTTTACTATTAAAAAAAAGTTTTCCTCAGTTGATAAAATAATAATCGCGTGGGCTTACAATGTTAAAATACATCATTATGGTATAGCTAGTTCTGGTCAAGCAGCATTTTTATTCTCATTAAAGTATTAAAAAAGTATTAACGCTCTTTGAACATCATGTTCTCGGCTTAATTTTGATTTGAGTAGAGCAACTGCGCGATCTCTGCAAGGCAGTGTGTTCCGCGCCACTGCCTCCGCCGCACTGGTTTTGCCATCGGTTTCTATTTTACCGTCTATTGACAGTTTAGGTTTAACTTCAACAGATTGCACGCTTTCTATCGGATTACATTCGTGCATATTCCTGTGGTATGTATTATTTTTTTCATAAGAATATTCTCACACGGTTATCATGTTTATTTTGGCGATTTATTTATCTATAGTCGACGCGGCAGGTGAACGTCCT
The DNA here is from genome assembly GCA_950106695.1 of Biston stratarius. NCBI lineage: Eukaryota > Metazoa > Arthropoda > Insecta > Lepidoptera > Geometridae > Biston > Biston stratarius. Next base: position 13,026,598 of record OX467116.1, read on the forward strand.
TGCAACGACAGCGAAAGTGTGTTTAATGTTACGTAGCTATTAGTGACTTGCAGTGTGTTGACTATGAAAAAACCTTAAAGTTCATAAGGTGTTTTGTATTTATGTGTGTAGTTATGTTATTGAAATTAACTGTCTTATCAAATTCAGTGTCATATGGTTCGTGTTGTCTGATAACTACATAATTGTGTCGTTACAAATTCATCTAAATTTAATGAATATCATTAAAGATAATGACTGACAGAGTAATATAAGGAAATGATACTTATTTCCCACCAGGAAGATGAAGATCCATCGGACTTCTACTACTCTACCGTTTCGTTTGTTTTTTTATCACATGTTATCTTAGATATTATCGAAATCCTTTTGTGTTTTATGTGTTTACTTATGCCTTCAATCGTACCATACTAATTACAAGACAATATTTCTAGGAACTTAATCCTATTTCCAAACATTTTGTAAGCATTCAGCTCTTGTTATGACAAATTATATATTTACTACGAAACAGGGTATGTAAAGTCAACAGAAATAATTTATACCAAAACAACACAATTATGGCTCAGAGTACTTAAGTATTTTATTTTATACAAGGTTTTGGTTTAACATGACTGTTTACTGTACTTAAGTATTTTATTTTATACAAGGTTTTGATTTAACATGACTGTTACGATTTTATTACTAGCGACCCGCCCCCGGCTTCGCACGGGTGCAATCTAGATACTAATGTGGTGTCAGTGTGGAGTGATTAATAATATTATTAGGTAATATACATATAATAATATGCATGTACTATACATGTAAACCTTCCTCTTGAATCACTTAGTCTATGGCTCCCGGACGATATGTAGAACTTGAATATTTAACCCATCGTCATGTACATTCATCGCATATCGCATCGCACATCGTCAGCCATAGATCGTCAACTGCTGGACATAGGCCTCCTCCTGGGGGGGTTTTGCCAATACTCGCCACGCTTGGCAGGCGGGTTGGCTAGCGCATTGAGGTGTGATTGTTCAAGGAAGACGCTGCTGCCCATCTTCAGGATTACATCCCTTAGCCGACTCTTACGGCAACCACGGGTAGAGAGGGCGGGGTACTAACCCCGCCCTCTCTACGCACGTAATAAGACTGTAAGGTGCCGGTGTAAGAATAGTTTCTTACGCCGGCACCACCGCGGCACTGTACACAACTGCACTGTACGGCACAATCTACATTCATATTTATTATATTTACCGATAGCAAGTTTCGCCGAAAAACGCCACAAAAAGTAACTGGTTGACCAATATAAATAACCGACACTATGATTCGAAATATTTGAGTGTTCTCATAACAAGACAGCAAAATTAAAGTTATTTTATGAGTTAGCCATAAAATCAGCTGTTGTAGAGACAAGCATGTATTGCCATCACGTATGTTAACCTGCCCTGATATCGTAGACAGGAACGAATTTTAATGTTCGAGCATTATAGTAAAATTAATGCAATAGAATTAAACTTCATTGTGAAAAGGCACTTGCTTACATTAATGTTATAGCGATCCGATGTTGCGTGACACTTGAAATGCAAATTATGTACGTCTTATGACTCATTGTCCGTTTGTCTGCTTCTATATTCCGACGTTTTGTTATTTTTACACATCTGTCATCGGGTATAGTTATATATGTATGTGTTTACAGTTCATTAACTATAGTTCCATAAGAATAGAAACCTCACTCATTTTAAGTCCGTCTGACAAGCACTAACACTCTTCATATTTTATCTTGAAACTATTATTTGCCAATACTCGCCACGCTTGGCAGGCGGGCTGGCGAGCGCAGTTAGGTGTGATTGTTCAAGGAAGACGCTGCTGCCCATCTTCCGGACTACATCCCTTAGCCGACTCTTACGGCTACCACGGGTAGAGAGAGTGGGGTACTATTCTTACGTCGGCACCACCACGGCAACGGTATTTATTTGCCTTAAATAATAATAAATAAATAAAAAATTGCCTGGAAACGTTTCAATAGGGTTAACTATAGTTATTTAACTAGACCTTAATATTTCATAGGCCCACCCTCATATAAGAGTGTGTTGGCGGATTCCTATATTCAATTGAATTTCTTTTGGGGAAAATGTAGATTTCTTCATGATACGTTCTATACGGAAACAAAGTCAGACCCCAGTGATGCTGTAGTCATTGACATGGCTTAGAATTGGCGAGTTCAAGCGGTAGTAGACAAGCCAAATTTTGCAGGAAACTGCTTTATAGAAAAATTTGACGATAACATGCGAACCGTTGTTTCTGTCTCTATGAAATTTTGTTGGCAGGTATTTCGTGTCGATCAATTTTCAATTTTGATTTGAGCTAAATCGATCTAGGAGTTTCAAAGGTCTTGAAGTCACGAGGTATCTGTTGTGGGAGAATAACTGGTAACATTTATGTGCGGTATAATATTATAAGTATTATAATACTGGTGCAACGCACACGTGTATATTTGCATCGCAAGTTGGCCTTTAGGAATTATAATAAGGCTATCCTTGTGATGTCTTTCCTTGTATCGTTTTTTTTTAAATAGCATGTTCTAGGTACTGATCATACCCACATGCTAATATGGACGACCTTCGTTTCGCAGCGTGATTCTGTTTTTTTACAATAAATAGGCTTGCGTTTGACCTCTATAGATGTGTAGAGGTCTACGAAGGAGCATTTCTACGAGGATAGCCTAGAAAATACCAATTCTCTCTCCAATTGAAGACAAACAGATATCTATCGGTGAACACTGAACACCCATTCAGTCAGCACATTCCTCTGTTTATTAATTTCGTTCGAATTTTTGGAAAGTCAACCATGAAACGATGCCCCATTTTCGGCTTCTGGTTGTCCGATAAAAGAATGGAAGCACACTGAGAAATAAATTTGGTAAAAAAGCTGATAGTTAGGATCTTTGTGACGTCGTTAAACGCGATGCAGTTTAGCTTGAATAAGGGAACTGTAGAAGATGAGCCGCTTGGAACGTTTCTTAATAGATTCCAACGCCTCAAGGTGGTACTTGGCGATTCATCCCATAAATGTGAGCAGTATGCATGATCGAACTTGTGCTTAGTATAATTTGAGCAACTGTTCCGACATAAAGTACCGATGTACCTTGATGATGACTAGATTTTGTTATTATTCATAGTTATATTATAGGTATAAGTTAACTATGCCCATGACTCCATGTGTCAAATACAACTGATTTTACATGAAGGCAGGTTTAATTAATTATTTATTACAAATAATTGATTAATTAACCTGGCATTATAGTGAGTTGTTAGCTCGCTACTGCAGAGCTTTTAATTTAAAACTAAATCGAATATTATGTGTTCAGTGACTTGTCGAATTCTATAGAAACAATTTATCTTACAAGTATTGATATTTTAATCATAAGTTTAGATCAGATCAGATTTGTTATCATACAGAATGCGTGATACGCGAATCGTTTGATGATACGTAATTTTTTAGTTACGTTCATTGTTTTGTAACAGATCAACGCTTCTGAACGTATCTCCAACAAAATGGACGAACGCAGTAAGTTCTCGTCAATAATTAAAAGTTAATAATAATAGTTAGATAAGTAAGCTTAATTATTGTTGCAATTACGTTAGTTAAAGCTGCTTACTTTAAAAAATATATATATTGACAGTACCTATGCTAGATTTCGTTTAAATTATCATCTCGATAATTTTGTACCCGCTGCTCAGTATAGATCCCCTTTTCCGCGCTAACTTTTCTGGTCCTACGCCAGTCTAGTCCACTGCATTCCTGCGTGTACATATATTAATTTATTTATCAAATGCTTAAGATTCGTATGTTATTTTATATACTAGTATCATATCTTAATTATCTATCTCTACGCAAAGTTCAATAGTAATAATATAGGTATATTGTCGTCATTCGACAGATTATTTTAATATAATATTGTTATTTTGCGTAAGCATAATTTTTGAATGCGCTGTTATCTCATTTGGGAGTATATTTGCTTCAAGTGCTGTAGGGTGTGGGTTCGAGTCTCACTTAGTACAAAAAATTGTGTACGGAGCATATATGTTTGTTCTGTTTCTGGGTGTTCTATATGTAGAATAAGTATGTATTTATAAAAAAAACAACATAAGTATTATATCAGTTATCTGGTTCCCATACTACAACCTTTGCTTAGTTTGGGGTTAGATGGGGCTGTGTGAATTGTCCTAAAATATTTATTTAATTATTGTTGTTATTAAATTATGTTTACTTATTAAGTATTTCGTAATATTTAACTCCTCAATACTTTATATATTTGCCTATAGTAGATGCTTTTTCCCGAGCAAATCAACTTATAATTTATCATGTACAATATTTTGCGCTGATGTAACATAACATTACATATGAGTATATGTACCTATTTATCTTGATCTTCTTCATTCACGCTACTGATCAGACCAATCTCTTCATCTTGAGATAAGTTTCTTACATAACTCTTGCTTGTTGACATACATACATCATTCGGTGAAGAGGAACGAATTCTCTAGATAAATCAGTCAAATTCTACGATCCAGATAGATTACCTTTAGAAATTTAAATTTCTAAATCATTTCTCTTTTCTGTATAAACAAGAAACAATACAATAAACAAGCAGTCATCAACATTAAACTTGTATTTTTTTAAACGGCGGGCAGACTTACATTTGTACTTACTCACTTACATATTATGAGTCGAAACTCCTTTTCTGAAGTCGGTTGTGTTTGTTGTTTGTATTTCGAAAGGGTTTTATGTATATAGTGAGGCCGAAGATGGTTGCGCGCACGATTTGCGTAACGGATACTTGGCCAATTAGCTATTGAAGAAGAAAAATAAAATACTCTACCAGAAAACTAAAACCCTACTTCGAAATAACTCAAATTTGTCGAGTAGTTACAGGGTGTAGAAGTAACAAATATACACGCTCATAAACTTTATATTATTAGTGTGAGTGTGGGGTTGGTGGAAACATTTAGTATTTTTCTAAACATTCATAATAACTCGTGTAATGGTATTTTCCAGAAGCGGGATCAAGCGGCGCGGGTGCTATGGCGGGCGGCGGCGCGACAGGTGCGTTGCTGTACGCAGTCACCTCTGCTGTACTCGGCATGCTGCAGTTCGGCTACAACACCGGCGTCATCAACGCGCCGCGTACTTTCATCGTCAACTTCATCACGGCTAGCGACTACTCCCGCCCCGAACTGGTATTCTCTGTAATAGTGAGCATCTTCGCAGTAGGCGGTATGATCGGCTGCCCCCTCGCTAGCTGGATGGCTGACACTTACGGCCGCAAGAACGCTCTACTCTTCAACGCCGTCTTTGGCGTCTTAGGCGCCGCTCTCATGGGATTCAGTGAGCTCGCAAGCTCCGTATGGATGCTCATTATTGGCCGGTTTTGCATCGGCATCAACTGCGGGTTCGCTACCACGGCTTCACCGACGTACGTGTCAGAGGTCGCACCGGTGAGGTTACGTGGCGCATTTGGAACTGTCAACCAACTGGCGGTCGCATTCGGTCTTATTGGCGGACAAATTCTCGGCATTGACGTTATTCTCGGCAGTGACGCGGGCTGGCCCTGGCTGCTCGGGCTGGCTGTCGTACCGGCTGCCGTCCAGTGCCTGATGCTCCCGTTTGCGCCAGAATCACCCCGCTATTTACTTCTGGTTCTCCAAGACGAAGAAAAGGCTAGGAGCGCTCTCACCAAGATCCGAGGCACTACGGAGATTGAAACTGAAATCACTGACATGCATGTCGAAGACCAAGCGGCGAAGCAGGAAGAAAAATTCACGATCAAGGATTTATTCGTGATAAAAGCGTTGCGTACACCGCTCATTATAGGCGTGGTTATGCATCTGTCGCAACAATGGGGAGGAATCAACGCGGTGCTGTACTATTCGACGAGCATATTCGAGAAAGCAGGCTTACTGCCGGAGACAGCGCGGTTGGCATCTATCGGCGTTGGTAGCATGCTCTTTATAATGGCCCTGGTATCGATACCGCTGATGGATCGCCTCGGAAGGCGAACGTTACAGCTTGTAGGACTAGCGGGTATGGCTGTCTCATCTATACTCATGACGATCGCTTTCTTCACTTATGAAAACAACCAGACGATGAGCATTTTTGCCGTCATTTTCACTCTGGTGTATGTCGGCTTCTTTGGTGTAGGGCCAAGCTCCATCCCGTGGATGATTCTCTCAGAATTATTCGGACAGGGTGCAAGGAGTGCCGCCGTGAGTGTCGGCGCGTTGGTCAACTGGTTCGCCAACTTTGTCGTTGGGTTAACTTTCATCCCGATGTCGGAAGCCCTCGGCAATTACGTGTTCCTTCCCTTCACGGTACTTCTAGTATTGTTCTTTATCTTTGTGTATTTCAAGCTGCCAGAAACGAAGAACAGAACGATCGAGGAGGTCACAGCTCTCTTTAAGAAATAGTCCTAATGATGCCCAGTTAAATGTAAGAGTACTGTATTGCAATAAGTAAACATCCAGCTTCCTAGTTACGATATATTCCCACGGCCATTGCAAACTAACGAGTGCAAAATAGAGAGAACTACATTCTCCCTCCCTCTCTTTGTTCGGACCGCGAGCAATCATGGTCTGTGCGAAGCAAATCCTATAATAGTATTATGGTCGTAAGTCGCGCGGCAAAGTATCGTAACTAGACAGCCGGTCCTAGATACACACGAATATTTAACTTTGTTGATTTTTTATAACTTTTTGTATAGATATATGTGATACGTTACAAGTCACTGGTTCGTTCTTATAGTACCTAAGACTGAACACCTCGAGTACTAAAACTTTCTATCTTATGATATTAAATTTTAAAAAGTACTTATATCTAAATGAGTAGAAGCATTTTAAATCAAGTTATTGTTGTAATTTTTTTTGTATTTCTTTTTGTATTTTATATCTTTTCTTTTGTATGTTGATGTGTCATGTGCTGCTATTTTTTTTGGAGAAACATTGTTTCTTAAATTAATGATCCTCAGTGGTTTAATCATTGTTAATATTAAAACCAATTTATATTATATAAGTGTACCCCACATTTTTAATAATAATTTATATCTAGTGATACCCAAATGTTGCGGACCAAACATTCCTTGAAAATCTTTCTTTTTTTAAGTAGTATTTCTTGTCTTTATATCATTTTAAGTTTATCTATACTTACTGGATTCAATCCTAGTGCCTTAATTTTATTTTCATTATTGGTCATTTTAAACTCAATTGATTAAAATGAAGCATAAAATAAGTCCAGTGCAACTGTATTATTGTGTAATGTTTATGTTGTTTTATATCGCAAAATAATGCTATATTACCTTACTGTATAAGCATCGGAACCTACGTATTGCTAGGTTTGACCTTGATTGCGCAGAACTCGTTTAAGTCTGGCTGGGCAGAAAGTACCTACTGGGCCCTTATTCGCTATGAGGACACAACGCTCTGCGTTTACGTAACGCGGCGAAATTCGAGTTAATTTCGGTACTCTTTTAGATTAACGGAAAATTTGAAAAACGAGTCGAAATCTGTTTGGATCTCGTTTTAAATCATTAAAATAAACTTGAAAAGCGACTGACGTTATTAACGTTATATTGGTTTCTGGAATCTAATGTGAGTTAAGAGAATCGGGGCTCTGGGCCTTATTTACTAACATTAGATTCCCTGCCGAAAACGCGTGCAGCGTTTAATAACGTTACATGCCGATAAAAAATATTTTGACAGTTCGAAACAAGCGCGTACCACACTTAGTTGCGTTTTTAAATTTGACATTGGCATAATAATACCATCCCGCACTATTTGAACCCGAATTCGGCTGTGTTACTTTTATATGATCATAGTGAATTAGACTCCAGGAGACCGCAGTAATAGATGCAATGGGATTTGGCCCCAAAGTGAAAATAATATCACGTTAAGAAAGCTTATACGCGTATTCCCTTTACTTTAGCGCTCGTATCGAGATCCGTGTCGGTACCTACCTATAACGAAAAGCAATAATCGTTCTTCACACAAACATCTAGATTTTCTATTTACAAGAAATGTTCATTAGGTCTGTATAGCGATAAAATTACAGGGTGCAGTTGATGTAGAAACTGTATCAATAAATAGAAAAATATAACTTAGATGTATATTCTTACCTACCGTCCCGTCACACACTTAGTGCCAACAAATTTTACTCGTCAGTATTTATAGTGACTTATTACTATTTAGGATTATTGTTTAGGTCATCAGTTGTAGATGTCGATGTCGACCCTATTTTGGAAATTATCGTGAGATAACCATAGCATGGTGGTAGGGTACTTTATAGTACTCGGCTGGCTAGCTACCACCCTCAAATTGAAAATCTACCGCCAAGCATCTAACAGTGTGTGCCGGCAGCCTCACTTGAGAGCCAGTTTCATTCCAGGTTAGGTGTGCTTACCATCACCGACCACACCGCCACAAGCATAAAAAATAAAACGTGGAAAAATCATTTTGCTGCATTGTATTATTTCTTGTTTATTCGAGTGTTTTTATATTTAAATAAAATATATTTTAAATATAAAGTGCCGAATTATATGCACGAGTAACGAGCACGGGCGCAAGTAATACCTATAATGTGGTGAAATTTTTTTTTTCGTGTTTCCAAAACTTCGTACAGTAAAGCCAACACTAGGTACACTACTACGGAATCGAAAGTGCTTGACCGTGACGTCGTGTTACTTTGACTGTGACTAGACTTAATCTGTTTAACAAAAATGATGAAAACTAAAGTGCATAAAGATTAGGCATTAAAGGGCACTGTATCCAGTTGCCGATAAATTAAAAAATATCTGTGACTTGATATCTCGATATAGATAAGATAATAAGTTAGGTAGGTATGTTAACACTTACAGCACGGCCCTATGTGGGTCTGTATTTATTTTAACTGTATACATTTTTTCACATTACATTCCATTATAAATAAACGATAAAGTTTTGAGAAACAAGATTTTAAATGGTAATGTTCCCTGCCAATGTAAACAAAAGTGATTTCATTTGAACTGAAATGCCGCAGATAGGTAGTACAAAACCTATATGATCCATACAAAAACGTACCTAATATTTTGCGGTCCTTTGAATCACAGTTATGCTTCATTATTCTGACAATTGATATGTTAATTACTTAGGAAGGTACGTATACATCATCATGTAAATTAAAATTCCAACAACGTACAATCGCAAAAATGAAGTGCTTACACAAGCAGAATACACGCCGTTAATCACAATCGTATATTTAAGAAATAGGTTCATAACGACATATTAATAAGGATACTTTTTGTTATATAAGTTATATTTGAAAATAATTAAGCAATTTTAGTATTTTCTTTTTGATAAATTGTAACTTCGCGGTTTAGATGTTCGATGATGTCTTATTTATTTGCAAATATTTGCATGTTCAAACCGTGCATCCGGGACATCTGGAACTAAATACATGCGCACTTCAACTGAGCTATAGAGGTCGTTACATAACAATGTAAGAGTGATACGCCAACTTACAATTAAAATGCTTATCACACACACAACTGCACATAGTTTTAGAAAGATACAATCAGCGACAAATAGATGTTGTTACTCTTACAGCAGGGTAATTTTTTTTTTAATGTTAAGTAGGATTTCATCGTGGGTCGGTTCTTCATCTATAAGATAATATGAGAAGTCTTATGCTCATAATAAAAAAATGTTAATAAAAAAAAAACGAAAAGATAAAAACTTGTACCTACGTAATCAGAATTTGCATTTTTTGCATTGTTAGATTTGTAAGCAACCTACCAAGAGAGCCAAGTAAATAGTCACACCACGATGTTTTTTTTATCCGGGGAGCTATACGTTGATCAGGGAAAAAGAGAGATACACTAGCTAGAAGAACCCCTGAAAACCGATACCGATCATGATACAATGATATAAAGGTTATATAATTATACACAAATTGATTGAAAACATTACAATATAATCAACAAACACAACATAATTTGTATTTTAATTACATATGTAAAGCCTGAACGTTAACAAATATTTGACGTTGAATGCATTATTATTATTCTAATTATTAAATTAGTATTACCTATATTATATTAACTAAATTACAATTAGATATGTATAACTATTTAAAATAAACACTATAATAATCTAACTTTAAATAAAATATAAACAGCAGCTACAGTTTACTACATTCCACTTATTAAGATATTAATATACTATAATATTGTTATTTTATAGTCAATAGTATATTTATATACTTGCCTACTTTCATTGTAATAAAATGTAAGCTATGTTAAGTAAAGTTATATCTAAAAAGTGAGTGTAAAAACAATCAAAAAAATACGAATTTATTTCGTCTGTTGATATTAAATTATATATTATTTAAGAATTTATGTGTTTCTTTGCATTCCTGTACTGATTATTTATATTATGTACTTGTAAACTGTATAGTTTGGCATTTTGAGGTAGTGAAGAATGTAGCGCCATCTAGTAATGTTCAGTTTTTTGAAGTGTGAGTTTTTGACTCGTGAAAAATCATATTTTTATCATGTTTTATTAATTTTATTTTCCAATTTTTTTTTATTTTTTTTTTAAGAACTAAATTAATAGCGATATGTGATGGGTCTGTTAGCTAATGTGATGCAATTGCATTATACTAGTCTTGAATTTTGAGCGTTAACGCGCGTCTATTGTAATGTAAATCGAACTTAATGTCCATTTATTCGTCTCCCCACAAGGAAGAGAACATTTGCAGCGCATCATGCTGATCCTCCTCTTCCAGTTCACCTTCCAGCCAGAATGTTTCCATCATCCCTTTGCCCTGAAAATATACAGAAATCTATGGAAACTGTACACTATTCGAGTGATAATACTTTTCCCTTACTCTTGAAAAATGGGGAAATAAGGAATGTGGCATTTCTACAATAGTACGGAGCGGGAAGTCTAGGATTTAAAAATACTTAATAAATAAATAAATATTGTAGGACACATTACACACAGCGCCATCTGACTCCAAAATAAGCCGAGCTTGTGTGATGGAAGTCAGATAACTGATAGAATACATAAATACTTTTTTTTGTTGTAAATACCTACTTATAATACATACATACAGAACACCCAGACACAGAACAAACATTTGTTTATACCAAATAAACATTTGTCCTTGGCGGGAATCGAACCCACGCCTTACAGCTCAGGCAGGCATACTCCCAATGAGCCAACAGGGCTGTCAATTATATTATTATAGAAATTGTGAATTGTTTACCGTCAGGTAACTCGTTTGCTAGTATTTTACTCACGGTCTAGGTGACATTAGGATAATTGTCTTTACCTAACTGCATTAAAAATATAAATTACTAGCGGCGCCCCGCGGTTTTACCCGCGTGATGGATGATGATGAAAAGTATCCTATGTTTTATTCCAGGGCCTAAAGTATCTACATGCAAAATTTCAGCCAGATCAGTTCAGCCGTTCTGGCGTGATTGAGTAACAAACATCTATCCATCCAAACTTTCACATTTATAATATTAGTAGGATTTTTTAACAGCACGAAGTCATTGATGTTTAAAATCAGTTTCGCCGCAATGGAGGTGAGTGGCAGCATAATATTTGATACTTAGGTACCTAAAAATTAACGGTCACTTTCATGATGTTAGTAGCTGTATGCTTTCATTATGACTGTCGGACTAAGTAGAGGGTCAATGAACCTTGACTTTGGTGAGTCCTCTCCTGCGTAGCCTGAACCGACCCTCGGGCAGCTGCGAGGCGGTCACCGACGAGATTTGGATCCTGCCGGGCTGTGGACATACCAACATCGGTTAGTCATTCTCTCGCAGTCAGTTTTTCTTCACTATATAGGTACCTACTTTAATTCCGTTTTTAACAATTAGTTATTACTTATTACTCAATTAAATATATCGCTAATCAGAAACCACACATTACAAAAAATATTATATAGTCGTGTCGTGTTGATTAGCGCCATTAGCTGTAATAGGTACTTGCATTTCGAACCAAACTCTAAATATTAAAAACAAAACTCACGTCCGCCTATACGCTATAAAATTCCCTAATGTAAAAGAATAAGGATGAAAATAGAATCTACCGCTTGAACGTATTGTTGTTCGGAAGTACGCAAACGTAACTCTTAAATCTATCTAAATTTATTAAAGAGGTAAGTAGGTAGGTATGTAATTGGTCTAATTTTTTTCTTCATTAAAACGGGTATTGAATGGTATGCTCGTTTCATGAGTATTTTATAAGAAGCTAAAATATCTCAATAAGGTACTATTTTTAACTAATAAAAGTATAGGATGAATTTCTATCGCGTCTTTAGCTTGAAATAGTATGCAATGAACTAGCTAGCAATGAACAGTAAAAGTTTGAAAAATAATATGTTTTAGGTTTACGTCGACCCTAATATGTATTCTGTGTTATGGTTCACGTACAATGTAATATTCAATTGCGGATTTATCACGGCCCCTTAGTCAGGCTATGCGTACCTAACCATAATTAGTTATACTTAACCAGGTGATATTTAGTTCTTTTCCCTTTTTAAGGTAAAGAGAAATACAGTATCTATTACTAAGCTAAAATAATAACGTACCTACTGAATATTGAGAACAATTTCAAGCTCAGAAATTGTGAAATAAATCAGCTTATTGGAATTATTTTATCTGTGGGTTAACTAATTTATTTCACGATTGGTTTTATATTAAAAGTAGTTTACAGTGAGATTCTTGCTTGCCTACAAATAAATATTTCCGTGTCCTGTAAACCTACTCCCGTATTCCGGTTAGTATTTTAAGAAGTTGGTATTGAGACAGACGGTCTCCCGTGATGGTGAAGGAACGCTTACTTAAAATCATTCCAGCGGTATCCGGAACATACAAAACTAAGTCCTGGACATGGTTCCTTTTGCGCTCATTGCCTTGAGATGCGAGATAGTGAAGTTCATTAGTCCTGTACACCTGTCCAGAATAAGTAAAATAAAGTTTTTAAAGTCCTTTATGTGATTAGTACCTCGGAGGAAGTCTGCATCCTGCTGGCGGTGTTGACGGAGTCCCCGACTAGGCAATAACGTGGTAAACGTAGTCCCAACACGCCCGCCACGCATGGTCCCGAGTGGATCCCTGGACGACACAGGTAAAATGATTACACAATAATTATGTTTTTTTTTGACATTTTATTAAATTGACAATATTTTTTTATGTTGACATAATCTTTATATTGACAATATTTTTTTTAAGTTGACATATTTTTTTTATATTGACATACTTTATTGACATTTTGCTTTTTATTCATTGACATGTAATCAGTGTTTTTTTTAAATGTTATTCAATATTTGAAATGATATTACGGAATTTGACTTGGTGACATTGGTGTTATCAATAAAATATTTTTAACAAAGTTATCTAATTTGAAAGCTAGAATTAGCTATTTAGGTTACGCGACTTAATCTAACTTTAACGGTCGGGTTGGCGAGCGCAGTTAGGTGTGATTGTTCAAGGAAGACGCTGCTGCCCATCTTCCGGATTACATCCCTTAGCCGACCACGGACTCTTGCGGCAACCACGGGTGGAGAGGGTGGGGTACTATTCTTAAGGCCTTACATCACAAAAATATATCAAGGTAGGTATTTGTATGCGTGATTTGTCGAAGAAGCCTTCACCAATTTGTTATATAACGTAAAGGATTCTGAAGTATGCTAAATATATAACTAACAGGTATTTCAATAGACTTTTTTGCTGTGCTCGAGTATGCATACTCGACAATAATATCTACTGTTTTTTATTTTGTAGATTATGTTTTCGTGACGTTTAGTCGTCCTTGTTTATAGAATCCGTTACTGCTTATTTTAATAATTATGAAATTCATTTAGAATCAAGATATTACTACTACGAATGTGTCGTATGCGGGCGTTATTACCGATGGTTAGTACCGGCAGCGCCCGCGAGATGGCGAGCGCAGCGCTTGCCGCGGACGCTGCGTGCGCGCGTCTTCTCTCCGGAGCGCCGGACACCAACATGTATACCGTACCGACTGTCTCTACCTGCAAACATATTTTATTTTTTTATTTTTCAAAGTTCCTTTTTGCGACCGCCGAACTGCTGATTAATTTAAATGCATGGCTTGGATGCCAGGATTATGCACGCCCCACGGAGCAAATCAGTTTCACGTGGAATTAGTTTCAAGTACAATCACGGTGCCTTACCACAAAGAAACGACAATTTACTCAAAAAGAAGCGCCATCTTCTGACTCGACGTTTACACTATGAAGTGATCAACATAGGCCGAAACACGCACAGAGAGTGGCGCCATCTAAACTACAACATATAAAGATAGTCCATACTATTATTTGTAGGGGATTATGGATGTTCCTACTCGATTTTTTTTAAGTTTTCACCCAGCGCCATCTATCCATAAACTAAGCACACAACTGAAAGAATACGTATCGCACGTTGAAAACAAAAGTGACACTAAACGAAAAACTCAATTTTTCAGTAGGGCCATTTTAAGTTTATTTTTAAGTTTTATGAGGTTAATAACTCAACTGTGACTTGACATAATGTACTGTTATTGTTTTAAATAATAGTTCTGGTATTATTCTATCAGAACCTGATTGATTTTAATCAGAATAACAGGTAAATATTTTAAACAGGTACAGGTAAACAGGTTTTCGTTTAGTGTCACTTTTGTTTTCAACGTGCGGTATGTATATAATATTTTTTCAGTAAATACATACTATGTAAATTTTAATGGTAATAAACCAATTTATTCCTAATTAAATTTAAACATATAAATACATACTTATGATACATATGTATACAATGACGAGAGTGTTTAGTTTAGTATAACTCATTAGTTGCTACCATAACAAACTTTAATTTATCTATCTCGATGCTGTCTTTTAAAAGTAAAAAGTCAAATGGAATTTTGTAGGTACCTTGTAAACTCGATGCGTATCGAGAAGCCGATCAATTTTGGAGTAAATATCGTTCATATACGCGACCGTTTGCATCACGTCAGCCCGGCTGCCAGCCTCCGCTAGCTGCACGCCGCAGAATATTATGGTCACACTTTCAAACGCCTGGAAAAGTGAGAAGTAACAAAAAGTTCAGACTACGCATATTTATACTTTATCATGCATCATAATTTTGACTAAATTCTCAGAGTAACATACGATAACTACCAATCAAGCAAAAGCCACATTCTCAAATTGTCTGAAATACATCACTCAACGTGATTTTCGGAATTACATTTTTATCCATTACAATTATCAGCCTTACACATTTAAAAATTCAAGTCTCGACCCTAGTGGTTTGCACCAAGTTTGCACCCAAAAACATGATTACCTTCCTACTAAAGTTCTTCTATGAACATGCCATGAACAAATTATATTCCGGACTTGCAAGTATGTTACTAACCTGACAAGCAGCCATCGGGTCTTTTCCATCAATCAAATGATCAGCGATAGCTTTCGGTATCATCGAGTACAACAGCTGATCGCCTCGTTTCTTCCACTGGTCTCGCAATCTAAAACATTTTTCTCTTTTTAATTGGAATGGGACTTCCAATAATAATAGGAATCTCATGAGCAACTTGCAGCTTAGTTTAAATTAAACTATTTGAACAATACCAATCTTCTTCTTAATAATACACAACATTTTTACTAAATCGATGCCCGATGAAATAAAGCCATAGTCAATTCTGATGTCCTATATTGTTACCACCGCAGTGCCAGATATTCTGTAGTGTTTTAAAATTACTGTGTTTCGGTCTAAAGGGTACTGCAGCTAGCAAAATTTTAGGGATGTTGAGACTAACCATCGAACATTGAGCGCCCAATCAGCGATGCTTTGGATTTTGTTTTATTATTCAAAGTTCTGGGTGTCACTGCAATGGCGTTATTTCTTAACATCAGGAGAGCGTCTCACCCGTCTCATTATATTTACAGTACCTGGATGACCGAGCTTTGCTCGGGTGTAAACACGGATAAAACGAAGTTTTCGAAAAATGAAACCTAGCTAGATCGATTTATCGCCCCCGAAACCACCTGCATACTAAATTTCATGAAAATCGTTGGAGCCGTTTCCGAGATTCGGATTATATATATATACAAGAATTGCTCGTTTAAAGGTACATATTAGATAGAATAAAAAAAAAACGAATAAAAGAAGGATACGTTTTCAATATGTATAAGGTCTATACCATTACCCAGTGGCGTAGTGGCCCCTGGACCGACGGGGCCCCCGACCCGACGGGCTGCGAGCTCTCAATAACGTAACATTTTTAAATGATTATTTTTACTGGGGGCCTCAGATGGTATAGTTACGCCACTGCTATTTGGTATAGGTTTTACGTGAGATCTTAACACCCGTGTTATGTTACCTGCATGATTTCTCCAGTGAAAGACTCCTGTTCTCTGCCTTTTCAAAGAGCAGCTCAAGCCTGGAGAGATGCTGCCAGCCGTGGAGGAGCATTTCCTTGGACAAGCCATGCCCGTTCATGTCGGCGAGGTATAGGCCCGCTAGCCGGAGCTCTTCCAGATCGTTGAAGCTAGAATTAAAATGTACGAAGGGGTTTATGGTGGTACCTGAGTACGGACTTTTGGTTCAGAGCAGAAAACGAAATGGTTAAATGCTTATATTTAGTTACCTAAATGTACCGATTAGTAATTATGTAATTTCAGTAGAAACGGAAATAAAAACCTTGTCATGGAAAAAATGTCATGGATTATGTTTAATTCACACAGGGGGGATGGAGCTATCTTTCGGAATCTATTTTCTCCGGAAAGTACTATAATATAAGATTCCTTATAGGTAAGCGTGTTCCACCCATGGATGCTTATCAGCAAGCAGGATCTGGTCAAACGCGAAATGTACATAAGATAGAAGTGAAGATTTCCACATCCTATAAGTGTGCATTCAAGCAAGTCGAGCGAAAACTAGTTTGAAAAAAAATAATCTAATTAGTTTTTTTTTATGAGTGAAGAATGGTCTGCGACCATGCTTCAAGTACTTAGTACAAAATGATGTTGTAGGAAGCAAAGTAACGTCGATTGATTAATTAACTCTATGTCGTCCATACCAAAAATTACGTAGAGAAGAAAAATAAACTTAATTAAGAAGTATAGCAACTAGCGCCCCTATCCCTATCGCTAAAAGCGATCTCTTCCTGGCTACATTAGGACGGAAAAGATTACACAGTGCAGCATGTGTGTGCGTGTTAATTGTTGTTATACTTTTGTTGCAGTAGAGTCGGTACATACATAGGGCTGCACAGGAAAATAAGCGCATCGATTTCTTCCAGGAAGTATATCGGTCCCCTCAGCAGTATGGACCTGGCGCCCTGCGAGCCGCGCCGCGCGTCGGCGCACGTTTGCGCGCGGTACCGCTGTAGCTCAAGCTCGAATATCATAGTCTGCATACATACCACCTGGAAGAAAGTAAATAATAAGTATCTTAGGACTTTTTCACACAGCGCCATCTAGCTTCAAACTAAGCAAAGTTGTATTAATGGTACCGGATAACTGATAATTAATACTACTAGAATAATTATATACTTTTTTGTTTATACATACAGAGCATCAAGACACATAACAACCATTTATGCTCGTCATACAAATGTTTATCCTGAGGAGGGAATCGAACCCACGCTTTTGAAGCAGATTCATTGAGCCAACAGGGCAATCAAAGTGTGCGTGTAAAGAGAACTGCAGAACCTGCTTTACTTGCTTGCTTTTGTAACTTAACACGACCAAACACTAGACGCAAAGACCTTGTTACAGAGGACATCCAAACGCAATAAAACTTTTAAGACTATTTGTAACGTGGGAACAACTGAGACGTTGAAGTCTTACAGGAGTTTGCCATTCCGACCAAACCAAGATATAACCAGGAGTTGTTCAAAGAAAAAATGTGAATAGGTAACACATATTATGTAGGTACTGCATAGGCAAGTTTATCTGCAGTCACCTCGTCTTTTTCTAATATGAGATGGTTGAACGCATGTCTAGTCTTTTGTGAATAAAGATAGGTATCAAATAGTACAATCACAAAGTCGGTATTTCGACATTTTCCTTTTGATGTAAATATGTCCTATCTAAATTAATTAAACTTGTATAAAACTAAAAAATTATTTTTAAAAACATAAAGGTATGTAGTGTGTCGTGCATTGTTGTGCCAAGGCGCTCAAGCCACACATTCCCGGCGCATCGCTCGAGCCGAATGGAAAGTGCTCCCTTCCGAAGCGAGTTCACTTGGCAATGATAGAGTTGCGGAAACAAAAGATAAATACATTTCATCACCTACAACATTTATTTGATATTACCTTGTCCCATGTAAATGATACTTTGGGTTTCCTCAAGCGTAGAATCTCGTTGATCGAAGTTTTCACAATCCTGTTGTACGGACCGCCCCAAGCCGCT
Source organism: Biston stratarius (assembly GCA_950106695.1). Lineage (NCBI taxonomy): Eukaryota > Metazoa > Arthropoda > Insecta > Lepidoptera > Geometridae > Biston > Biston stratarius. The sequence continues at coordinate 13,045,030 of OX467116.1, forward strand.
GCGAGCTGAAAAACATGTTTTGTTAAAGCAATCTGGGATTAATTTCGTACGTGACTCTGCAAGTAACCACCATTAATGTAATTAACTTGCCTAGCCTATTGGCTCCTTAAATACATAGGGGCCGTTCAAGCATCACGTAAGCACCAAAGGGAGGTGGGGGGTCTTTACTTTGCTTATTTTTGACGACATTGGGGATGGAGCGATCTGAATGGTGATAACTTCAGCAAAGTCATATAAATTATGCTGATTGTTTGTTTAAACACCAAATATACATATAAAATTTCATACAAACCGATCGAGCCGTTTCGGAGGAGTGGGAGGGACCACAAACACCGTGACACGAGATTTTTATATATAGATTTTTCTGATCCACCATTTCTTCTCATATACATATCTACCGATTATTATGTATTAAATGCCTACCAGAATTAGAAATAATGAATCATCTTTGCATGAGATTATGACGAAGATACAACTTTTTAAGTAGGAAGGTATCTACTTTCAAAAACATACCTATGTAGAAAAATAACTTTATCCCACAATTTGTAGCGAATACATACGTAAAAATGTTCATACTTCAGGCTATGAAATAGAAATAGCGAGAGTATAAAAGCTATTACAAAAACCCTAGTCACTTCGTACGTATGTTGCCCACTATGTCATGCCATGTAAGCTAATAAACTTATCTGTCATATTATTTTTTCTCGGAAAACGTGTTAAATAATAATCTCAAACAGTGCCTGTTTTTGTTATGTTTTTTATTTTGAGCCGGTACACGAGTTGATTAATGATATCACGAGGGTCGAGAGTTTCATGTCAGCGAATAATATGATTTATAGAGATGCTTTACATTTTGTTGAAAGGTTAAATACACAAGCTTTCAAGAGTCAGAAAAACTAAAATATTCGCCAGAGTGCCATATAATATATAACACCAATGTTACAAGTCAAATTTCAATTTTATCTCAAAAATGACAATTTAATGACATAAATATTAATGATTTTATTATGTCAATTTGTTAATATGCTAATTTAAAAAAAACATTGCTTACTAGTTATTTACTGATCTCTTCGTTTTAAATAATCGTCAAATTCGTAAAACAAGGTGTCTAGTAGGCAAAGTTACGAAATTGTTTCGGAGAGCTGTATAATTCGTATAATTGTTCATATAGATAAATAGATCTGAACCCACAACACTTATGATGATAAATTGATAACACTTCGATCTTATAATATCCAAAAACAATCGATTTATTGTCATTTCTTTCAGTTACATGTTTTTTGATGACAAGCAAGGTGTTTGACCACTGCTCACCTGATGTTAAGTGACGGTGTGGTCGCAGATGTTAAAGCGCACCTACCGTGGAATGGAATTGGCTCCCAAGTGAGGCTGCCGTAACACACCGTTAGGTGCTTGGGGATAGATTTTCAACTTGAGGGTGGCAGCTAGACAGCCGATTACTAATAAAAAAGCCGAAAATAACCTACCACCATGCTATGGTTTCCTCACGATGTTTACGTTCTCCGGCAGCTCAAGCTAATTGTTTGAACCCAAGCCCTTCGGCTTGTGAAGCGACCGCAAAATTTACCAATATATCTTTTACGATAATCTTTTCAATTAATAGGTTTGCGTTTGATCACCATCTGCGAATAGGCCAAGCGTTTGGTGGTAGTGATCATATGTAGATATTCTTCGTTCCGTACCGACTTAGCACATAACCTTCGATTACCTTATCTCCAGCCTTTAAGACCTTCATCCTCCGATCCAGCAGCACTCCAAAAGGGAATAGCTGCAGCAGCAGCGCGGCTGGTACCGAAGGCAAGTCGCACGGCAGGTTTTTGCGCATCATCAGCGATTGTACCTGAATCGTGAAATCAGGAATCAGTAAATTTTATTCGCCAGCAGTAAAGACGATGTTCTATTTCATTGTGGAAATGCCACTTTTCATTTAGAGATAGTTATAATATAAAAGTAATGTCATGTAATATCTACGTTGTATACAGGGTTATTAGTTTGGGGTTTACTAAACCGAATTACACATCATTATGAACAACTTTTACTATAAACTCAATTCTGAAATCGTGGAAAATTTGTGGACCACTAACTAAATGAATAGAGCAGCTGACTTTTTTCACGATTTTAGAGTTGAGACTACAGTAAAAGTTATTCATAATTATTAATACAATGACCTCTTTTTGGCTTAGTACTATCCCTGTATTTATACGTAAGGATATCACACTACATAATAATAATAATAATAATTAAAAAGCATGGATTAACACCATGCATTTGTCGAAGCAGACTAAAACAATATACTTCCATACTATTGATTTATTATATTATTGATTTCGCGATAATATAATAATGAAAGTCTATATGAGGCCTATATTAGGTCATGAAATTTTAAACTATAACAGGAAAGGATATATACATAAGTCAATCAAAGTTTGTATGGAGAACGATTAAGCTTAATGAAATTTGGAATGCTTATGCTTATACAGGCCGTCCCCGGAACTCAACGTCAAGCAGGCATGGAGTGAGCAGCCTTTCTCACTCCGATATACCTACTCCTTTATAAATATAAATTTCCCATTAATGGAATTATATATGACTTATAATGGCATGTATAAGGGCTGTAAGCATGCTTATGTTATAAGCTCATGCTTATAACCCTTTTTATGTCTAACTTCATGCTATTCTAAGTTAAAAAGGGGCCAGTATATTTAGTTGTTAACAACTTTTTTATGGACAAAATTAAAATCGTTGATCATTAAAATTTGGTGCATACATTTCGTTAGGGTTCAACTTACTTGTTCTAGCGTCATCATCTTAACCATAAAACGTCCACTGCTGGACATTGGCTTCTCCCATTGATTTCAAAAGGACCTAATGGAGGCTTGGAATCCGTTGGAATCTAGCGCGATGTTCTATAGAACCTTACCCTTCACCTTACCTTACCTTACGCATGACCCAGCAGTGGGACAGTTTATTAATGGCTAATCCAGATACATATAAATTACAAGGAAAGTAGGAAAGTATTTTCCCACCAACACACCAGTCTTACTTAAATTAGAACCCCATGGTTTGTTATCTGGCAGATCGCATTAGACCTGCGCAATTCTATCCTTAATTACACAGGACAATTATATGTAACGTTTGGAAGGTCTACGTAGCATGAGCCAGGTGATTGTAAGTTCAAGGTTACAGAAACAATATGACAATGGCTAGTCAACTATTCATTTTTGGCTCAAACGACACATCAATTGCAAATATGGCCAGTTAAGTGAGTTGTGTTCTGGGTGGTATTTTTATAGTACGATGCAGGTTCAGAGATTGACTCTTCATTTTCATTTTGTAGTATTAACATGATCAGAACTAGTTTAGGTTTTTCTTTGAATATATCATTTTAAAATCAAAGAAGAAATAGAAAAAAAAAACGGAGGGCATTAGTCGCACGCAATTTCAAATGAAATGAAGCGGCAGTGGAAATAAAATAAGTTTTCTGGGACTCAATTTGAATTGAGTTAGATTGAGTGAGCGAGATTTGATGGAATTTTTTTTGTTTAACATGTATGTATATAATAAAAGAGGTTAGGTTAAGCTTGTTAAACGTATATTTTAATTGAAAGCATAACATTTTTTTAACTAAATTAAATAATAACTTCCCTTAAATTTAAAAATGTTTTGTGTCTGGATGTTTTGTATGTATTGTAAGTATGTATTTAGAAAAACAAAGTATTTAAGTATTCTATCAGTTATTTGATTCCCATAGTACAAGCTTTGCTTAGTTTGGGGTCAGATGGCGCTGTGTGTAGGTAAATGTCCTACGATATTAACTAATTTATATAGGTAGGTAAAATAGTGCGGCAGTAAATACACTGAGAAGATGATGATTAGATTAGGTACACTGTAATAAAGCATTAAAGTGGACTTGATCCAGATGGTGATGGAGGGACGAACTTGATTCCTTCTTGAAAAACGGGACTCAGGTTACAAAAGATAGAGAAAAATGGAAGGAGGGAAAAGACTTTTTCCATGTAATGGGACAGTACAGGTTGATAATAATAATAATGAGTTGTCTCTCTGAAAATGATATGAAACAAACACTAACTACAACAGCAAACACCAACACTATTTGGTAGTAGAGGCCTTAGCAGGAGGTCTTCTAGGTAGGTACCACCGCAATACCAGATATTCTGCCGCCAAGCAGTAGCGTGTACACATTAGATACTCTATTCAGGTTTGCAGGGTACTGCAGCTAGCGAAATTACAAGGTTAAGACTGTTAAGGTTTCTCGAAGTAAAGAGCGTCAAAGTAGCGAAGTCCTGAACTTTGTTTTGCTATTCAAAGTTCTGCTGCAATGGTCATGGACAGGTGTTATCTCTAACCATCAGAAGAGCGTCTTGTTCGCCTCATTACATTATATTTAAACAAAAAACCAAGGATTTTAGCAACGTCAGTTATAAAAAAAAATACTCGTACATTTTCGTTTCGGTGCAGCTTGTAATTAAACCTAAACACACAATGTACCGTAATGAAACTGAGTAAAGAATAAACGATTTATTAAGCAGATAGGCAGGTACTAACATTTACAGAAGGATTGGAAATCTCCGTTGTATTGTAATCCAATTTAGGTAAAACGCAGTAAGAAAACCAGCAGTAACTTACTGTGTAAAGAGGGTCGCCCAGACTATAGTATTTACGATAAAAGCAATTTGATTGTTTCAAGGGCTGTCAATTTGCAAACTGCTAGTAACATCGTAGAATAGAACGGTCTTCATATAAATAAACAACATTTAAAGGGAGCAGTAAACATCACAACAGATATTCTGGAAATACTAATAAAATCCAAGATCGGAATGGGCCTTAAAATACGTTTGGATACGAGTAAATAAGCTTGGCGAGGCGTCGGTTGGATCAACTTGATAAAGGATTTGCAATAAAAGTTGTGGGTCGAAACAACAGAACGAGAACCGCGGTCGCAGAATAAGTAATAATAGTTACTAGTGTACAGAAGGATTACTTACGAACATAAGTTAAAATACAAAACGGAACACTTTTGTGAAAAGCTAACAAAGTTGAAATTTATCTTGTGGCCGTAGGTTTTCTTATTTGATCGAGTACCGCTGACTCCAAACCGGTTTTGCCGCAGGAACTCAGGGTTGCAGTTCGCGGATATGGATATTATACATAAATTATTAAAGATATTTAGTGTGTATTTTTTATGGTCGGCCATGTCAAGCTAGGTATTTAACTACAGCTCACTTAATGTCTGTCACTTAACTGAGGTTGCCGGAACACACCGTTGGGTACCTACTTGGCAGCAGATTTTCATCTTGAGAGTAGTAGAGGGTAGTGTTTCTAATACTCGAATGACTTTCTAATACTTATTGGTCATCATGTTATGGTTTTCTTACGATTTTTCTTTCTCCGACAGATCAAGCTCATTGTTAGGATTTGAACCGAAGCCCTCCAACGTGTAAGCTGCCGCGCTAACAACCAGCTATCATCGCTAGTTCGCTACGTATTTAATATAACTATCTTCAAATGACAACATATTTGTATAATTACTACACGGATTACATCGTTTAATAGTACCTAATTATTGTTAAGTTGCCACTAATATAGCGTACGACCTGAGCGGCGAGCGACAACCTAACGCCATTTGCCTCACGGCGAGGAAAGGCGGCCGACCATAAAACTACAAAGGAGAAGAGGTGAAGATGAAGTTTCGCCGACCTAGTTGGCAGACCGTCTGGCTTCCAATCTGTGGACATACTGGGCTCTAATCTCACGGTACACATATCTGTCTTTTCTAAGTTACGAGTGTAATGCCACTGATTTCAAGCGATAAAGAAAACCATCGTAATCTACTTATCTCAGAGTGCCTAAAAAGGTTCTCAAATATGTGTGTGTTTCCTAAATGCACTTAGCATGGTGGCCCTATCTCTCAATAATGAGCAGAGGCCAGCGCCCAGCAGTGGGACAGTTTATAAAAAAAACTGGGTTGATCTCGATAAAACTCCAAAGCCAGTTCAATATTTCGAGGTTGTGTACGTTATCATTTCACTTACATAGTCGCTGTTGTCAAACTCCAGGCGTAACACTGCCACGTTGTAGCTACCATCCATGGTTTCTTTCACAACAGACACTTTCAACTTCAGACCGAAGATATCTTCTGCTATCTCGTATAATTGACCTGCCAAAAAGTTCTTATATGGACTTCTCTTGTGAATCTCAAAACAGTATAAAACAAAGACGCTGTTCGCGTCTGTCTGTTTCTCCGTTTATTACTACTAAATCATGCAACGGATTTTAATATGGCTTTCACTGTCATTTGAATATATTTTACCCAAGGTTTGTTTAATCTAGTCTAAATAATGGGAGCAAAAGTAGCGATACTTTGGACTTTGTATTGTTACTCAAAGTTCTGGCTATCACTGTGATGGTCATAGGCGGACCTTATCTCTTCTCACCAGGAGAGTGTTTTTCGTCTCATTGCTTTTACACAATGAAGTCGGTTAAAAAGAGTCACCAAAACAAACTGCGCCCTTGTGAAGCTTGGGCGGGTCGCAGACTTTCCTGATTGTCTACGAGTATATTTGTTACTTGTTCACGTGACGGTTCATATCATAAGGGTGAAAATTGGAATGAAGATAGCAATAGATAACGTATACTCATATGTACATAGTTAAACCCTGCTTATAAAGGGTAAGTGGTGCAAACGAGAGGCTACTACTGTTCTTGTAAAGCTACTGGGTTTACTTACCCATCAGATAGTGTGTAAAGCCAGTCCTGGTGCTGCTGTAGACAAGTTCGGCGCCGTGCCGGTGCGCGCGAGTAAGCTGCATGCTCGGAGAGCGCATGCGAGGAAACGTGTATCGCATGCGCTGGTGGATATTGTCCACAGACTGCAGAAACGTACAGAAGTACCGACCTGTGGCGCGGATCATCGTGTCGTACCTGTTTAAGAGAAATGAGCTCTGAGGTAAGGATTGAAATTATGACGGAGTTTGTGGCGCTTTATGTACGAACGCATCGATAACTGGCCCACATACACGCAATTAGCATAACACCGCTGCACGCATATCTACTGGACATCAGGGCAAGGCGTGCGCTCGGTGGCGAGATCATCCCAAGATGTGTAAAGGAGCATGTCAACGGAGCGACGATCGCAGCTAATATCGCAAACGGTAAACGCAAAACTTTAAGTAAACCGGCCATTAAAATTCCGTTCAGAGGCAGCTGCAGCGTAAGTGCCACTCGCAGCGAGCAATTTCCCCAGGATCCGTGGCATCTGGCGCCCAGCTTTGGCAAAGCGGTGAAATCCCTAAGGCCAAATCTCACCACGCCAAAGAACGCGGTGGAAGGACTAACTGCTGAGAACTGAGGTGCTTATTTCTTTTTTAGATATGTAAACTACTGGATGCGCTGTTTAAGTTATCATTAATTTACCTACATATATATATCGATTTTATTTGATAGGTTTTGTGCTGGACGATTTATTCCATTCAATTAAAGTTGTAATACAAATAAAGCACATTATCTTTACTGTTAGTGGCAATATTGTAGCAAAGCGACAATGTGTCATATGACTCTCTAAAATTAAAATTAGGCACAATGATTACATTTGTTTGGACTAAGTCCCGATTTTAGTCTTCTGTCGAGTCTGATTTTATAGCTTGTCAGAATTTTTTATGGGATTACATAGATAAAAAAAACACCAGTACGGACGTTTGATCTCGAATGCGTGGAACTCATTTTAAGGGCCAATTTGATGTTGAGAAGAGGAGTGGGAACAAAAAACTTACAGGTAACATGATTCATATGAAGAACAAAAATCAATTATTTAAGTTTGATATATGTACCTATACTTCCAGCAATTAAAAATAAAACTACATTACAGCCTCAGATTAAATACTATTCATCTGAGATTATGCCTGTACTTGTGTGAGAACTTTGTAGTAAAAAATGATCATGCCAAAACTGATTTTCTTTTCTAGCTTTTTTTGGTATAGATATTATTTTTAGAAATATCTAGCTTATAGCTTAGGGCTTCTATCCAGTATCCTAAAGAAGGTCGAAGGTTTCTAAGCAAGACTTTTGAAATTGAGATTGTAGGAAAATCTGTTTACAAAACCCTCAGTAAATAATTAACGCGCTGTCAACTCGTTTCATTTAGAAACATCTAGAATAAAAATCGTAAAATATATTTTTACCACGTATATTCTTTCTCATGAACGCGTCTACACAGTTGGATAGCTATTTGATTGACAAAGGTAATCCTGGTTCCTCGGAGAACAGAAATTGCTTTGTACTCACCACATGTATATTCACACATGTAGTAAGTAGATAACCAAAGAGTAAGTAGATAATTTGAAAAATATTTGTTTGCTAAGGGCTACGATTTTTTTCAATTGCACTTTTGAATTGAATTAAACACAACAGGCAGGTTTGTTTTTTTTTTTTTTATAAAGCTCTATTTTCAAATGCGCTACAGTGTGCATTCAGCCTGTATAAGCATATATCGTATATATATTTGTACTTTTTTATGGCTAAAAGGCTAAGTGTTTGACTACAACTCACCTGATGTTAAGTGACGGTGGGGTCGAAGATGGTAAAGCACACCTAGCCTGGAATGGAACTAGCTCTCAAGTGAGGCTGCCGGAACGCACCGTTAGATGCTTGGCGGCAGATATTCAACTTGAGGGTGGTAGCTAGCCAGCCGAGTACTAGAAAGTACCCTACCACCACGCTATGGTTTCCTCACGATGTTTTCCTTCACTGGCAGCTCAAGCTCATTGTTGGGGTTTGAACCCACGCTCTTCGGCATGCGAACCGACCGCGCTAACCATTGAGCTATCATCGCTACAAAATAAATTACCGTTTGTAGCTACTTTAAAAAAATAACAATATTTTGTAATGTAAATAATATAGGGATATCCTCGTGTTTGTACAAATGCTCTTCACTCCTAGTTTTTCTAAAATGTATGTTTATGGGATCTAATTTTATGAACTCCACAATAAGTTTTTGCAGATATGCAGCGTGTGATGATGATGATGATGATGCAGCGTATTCAGCTATATCTATAGAAGTGTCAATAATTTCGTTGAAATAAAAGTGGTTTATGAAGGTTTATTTGGGGTTATATTTGTCTTTACTGTAAACATCAGCTACTGCACATAGCTACAAAACTAAAAGAATAGGTACCTACTTGTATTCCAATTAGGTTAAGGTTTCTAGAAAAATTGTTACGAAGTCGTATCACATGGATTGATCTTGAGTTCGAGGTACTGCGCAACGTGACTTCAGTTTCAGTAAGCAATAGAAAAATGGCTATGAATAAATATCTAGGTACTGTCACGTGGTACGTTGTATTTATGTAGATTTTATTCTATGTTCGTGGATTTCTAAAGAAAATTTGTAGCAACCTAATTTTTATTGTCATTTTGTCTACCGAAAAAGCATGTTTGTGAACCTATAATTATGTATATTCTTTTTTTATTAGGCATTATAAAGTCTATTTATTCTAAAGCACTCTACCTACATACATAGATTGAACACGAAATTAAGAATAATGGCTTAATTCTTTATACAAGCGTCTGTCTGTGCCTACAGCTTATTAATACAACGGGATTTAAATAACAAATTGCTCGGGAGCAAAAACCTTGTTTAAAATTGAATAACTCACCCGTAATTGCTGAAAAACTTCACGAAACATCTTCCAAAGAAGTGCATGGCTTTCTCAGGCGTTCCAAACTTTTCCTTCATGGAGTTTAACTTGTCTCCATAGATGGTGAGACTGTTCAGTCGTGGTCTCGTGGCCAAGATCGACCCTCGACGTTTGTTGCTGCAGACTTCGATCGCGACTGTGCAGCTGGTTTTGCGAGCTGGCTTTAAGATGGACACTTTCCTACTGTTGTCAGATTCTGGAGAAGTTGGTTCAGAGTTTGGGCAATCAATTGTGCCAGGTTTAGAGTTGCTCGCTGGAAAGACTTTTGGACTGCTTACAGGACAATCTTTGGCATCGTCTACAGCTTTCTTTGCGTCTTCTTCAGAATATTGACATACTTCGGGATCTGTTTTCGAGCACTCTACTGGAGCTTCAGGTATGACATCTTCGAGTTTCTCTCGCGTCCTATGATCTTCGTACCTGATCCCTAAACTGCGCCTGTTGAAATCTCTCACGTTGGCGACTTCCAGATCTTGACCTTCATTCATTTTGTCCGTAGACATTGTAGGTGATCTTATTTCTTCTTTTGAGTTGTAAGAATCGATTTCTTTCTTGGTGACTGCTGTTAAAGCATTTGTGGCTGAGAAAGGACATTTGTAGGCTTGAGTTCTATTGTCGGCGTGGACTGATGCGCTGCGCCAGCTGGGCTTGGACTTTAGGGATGTCTTTCTAGGACCAGGGCTCGCCGGCCTCGACGTGTTGGGGCTATTGGGGTCTCGAGAGATGAATCGAGACAACGCACATGCGAGGCGCAGCATGAGAGCATCGGGATATTGCTGTGCATAAAGATAAACAAATTAAATATTGCCTTGGTACTTAAAAACTACAAAGTGTTCAAAAACGATACAAATGCTATCAAACCTGAGTGGCGCTGAACACCGTATTCCTGGCCCCCGCCTCGCGAAGGATAGTCTCCCATATCTCTTCCCCGAATTCTTGCTAAAACAAATACATTTGTTTGGCAAGAGACAAATGACATTGATTTGTATTCAGCGGCTCGAAGGATCATATTTGTTTTGCAACCGCAAAGACGTGACGCGCCAAAACTTTTGCAAATCTACTTACGTACTGTAGTAAACAGATTTGACTTTGTCATAGTAAAATGTTTATATCATATGTGCAAGAAAGGACTAAAGAACATGTTTGTTTCGGTATGATACCATACCTAACTGTCTTCCAGAGTTTAATACATCACCACTTTTATGTTACGACGTAATATTTTGTTTACTTACATAAACCTCGAATGGAGAATACTGTTATTACTTGAGGATGCAGTTGGGGTATTTTGTATTGTATTATAAAATGTACGATGACAATGGAATACATACGGTTGAGAATCTCTTTAATATTGTATTGAGCACACGGTATAGCTACATATTACGTGGCTAAACTTTCTAGTTCTACTCATATAGAGCAGATAGGGAACTTTCCTTACTCGAGTTTGTTAATGTACGAGATAGTTTCCCTTTTTTATCTAATATACCATTCTAATCTTTGTCAATATTTCAGAGATTCTATTGAAACATGTATTTGTTTTTATTAGTTGGCTAGTTTATTAACAGACTTCATTCTTCAGTCCAGATGGTTTTTTAAATATTTTATTTATATAAAAGTAATAAGACGAACGAGACGTTCTCCTGTAAGCGGTCAGATGGTAAGAGATAATGTCTGTCCATGACCATTGCAGCGGCGTACAATAACTTTGAGTAACAAACAAAGCCGTGGGCATCGCTGCTTTGGCGCTCATTACTTTGACATTAGATGGTTAGTGTCAACAGCCCTATAATTTCGCTAACTGCAGTACCTTTCAAACCGGAACACAGTAATGTTTACACAATACTGCTTGGTGGCAGAAAAGAAAACATAAATACATACAGTCGAGCATAGAAGCTCCCCCCTTTTTGAAGTCGGTTAAAAAGTCTTTAGGCTGTGGGAAATCGAGTCGCGATACTTTTGTAGATTGTTTATGGATTGGTAGACATTTGACCACAGCTAACTAGAATGAAAACTTTAGTAAACTGAAACAGGAGTGTCGTGATATGTTAATATAGAGAATGTTGTACTCTATTTATTATTTAGCTAAATCATCATCATTATAATCAGCCAATAAAAGTCAACTGCTGGACATAGACTTCTCCCATGACACGCCACTGCGCCCGATCGTTGATTTTTCGCTTCCAGTCACTACCAGCTCCCTTACATATATTGTCACTCCATCGAGTCTCAGGGCGTCCTACATTACGTTTGCTGATTCGTGGTCTCCACTCTATAACACGTCTAAGTTTAAGTAAATATAAAATAGAGAAATAATCTCTTTACAGTTAAAACTAATCATAAACTTACCACGATGAAATGTTGAACACTCTCTAACAACCACCCGTACATTTTTGCAACTTTTTGATATTTTCGTTAATCCAAAAACTTATACTACATATGCCATAGACTAAATAACTTTATAATGCAACGAATTAAAAAGTATCAGAATGTAACTCGTCCTAGCACAATAAAAGTTAGCCTTCAGGACGTTGGATCGGCAAGGCTTTCGCGCGGGTACTGCCGGATAAGGGAACAGTTATTATCCTTCTACTACAGTTTATTCTGTGACCCCCTAAACTATGTACTAGGATGCTTATACATACTACTGATTATTCTGTGGCATTGATTAAATATTCTACTATTGACTCACATAACAAATTAGCAGTAATAAATCGTGCTAACTTTCCGCTGTTTGTCACTTCCCTTGATTGCTTATTTAAAGTTTCTATGCTATCGCAGAGATGTATGTGGTCACCGTCTATAGGTTTAAGAACATAGTAACCTTAAAATATATCGTAGCACTTTCGTATGACATTTCACACAGTGCCAACTAAGCAAAGCTTGTACTATGGGAATCAGATAACTGATAGAATACTTTTTTTGTAAATACATACTTATAAATCATACAGAATAACCAGACTCAGAACATACATTTATCATCAGCTAAATATTTGTCCTGGTGGGAATCGAATCCATAGCTCTTACAGCTCTTGACGCAGATATACATATACTATGTGGAGTTGCCCATGTGTACATTAACTAAAATAATTATTCCTTCCTTGTTAAAAAAAAAATCTAAGTTTCAAAATATTTACAAAAAATATCTTTGTAGCGTAATTCAAATTGGAGTGTATTCACTAGATTTTTTTTATTGCTGTCTTGCTAGGTATTTGACCAAGCTCACCTGATGTTAAGTGACGGTGTGATCGAAGATGGTAAACACACCTAGCCTAGAATGGAACTGGCTCTCAGGTGAGGCTGCCGGAACACACCGTTAGATGCTTGGCGGCTGATTTTCAACTTGAGTGTGGTAGCTAGCTAGTACAGTACTAGAAAATACCCTATCACCACGCTATGGTTTCCTCACGATGTTTTCCTTCACCGGCAGCTCAAACTCATTGTTGGGGTACAACCGACCACGCTAATCACTGAGCTATCATCGCTACAAAATTCATGATTAGCGAAATGAGCTTAGATATTAATAATGGTAAATTAATACAATGGTACCTACACATAATCTTTGAATATGTATTTATACTAAAAATATTCATAATATAGCAGCAAATCATCGCTGTTTATAATAAAGTTGAATGGGGTTTTTCTATTGTGAAGGAAGTAGGTCAAAGTTTCCAAGTGCAGCTGCGAAAGGCAGCTGGTGCCAAGTGAGTGCATTTATAAAGCAGAGGGTAGAGTATAATTAGATAATGAAAAAGCCATTATTATAAAACTACCGGACCCAGTGTCGAACAACAGTCGTTACGCCATGTCACTAAACCTGGGCACACGACTTATATAAACTCAATTTTTTTCCATTTTTAGTTAAGCCTGGATTATAAAGTTAAAGGTCCACAAAAGTTGGCTTATCATTAGCATTACTTCCAGTTGGCTTAATTTGGCTTTAGGGGAACAGTAACGCCCAATACCTACTTAATTTTATCTGATGGTTACAGGACATTTGAGCTAAAATAATGAAGATTAACTTCATTGCGTACTTATAACATTGTACATAACAATGCGTACTTATAATTCACATGGTTATTAGTGTTAGATGTGGTGTACTAATATAATAGGTATACACACATCTTGAGCGAATAAACTTGAACTCTTAGCTTTTTGTATTGCAAATTATTATTCTTATTCGGAATGTTAAACTCTGTACTGTTGTCCCGCTTGGGGGTACATTGTTTTCCCCCCCTACTAGGATCTACCCGAAGAAGTATCAGAGTGAGGCTCTAGGCTGCTGGCATAGTAACTCTAGTGGTTAACATGGAAGTATTGATGACGTATAAAAGCAGTCAGTCCGTTGCGGTGACATGAACGAGGGGATGAAAATCTGAAACTTTCACTTTATTAGAAGTATAAAAATCACTTAGTAATTTCTATAAAATATTGTTTAAGTTTTTTAATCACAAAAGTTTTTTTCCTATTGATATCTTGTGTTAGACGGGAAGAAATAACCTACATAATTATTTTTTCCATAAAGTATACTAACTTAAAATTAAATAAAAAAAGATCTTTTAATTGTTGATAGGAAACAGAGTCCTATTAACACTTAAGCCTAATCTAGCGTATTTTAAGAAATTATCTTACTAAATTGACTGTTTAAAATTTTAGAGTGTGTTAGAGACTTAGCTGTCTTAGCTACGGTTAAAAAGTTCGTAAAAGTTTTAGGTTTTTAGTGCCAGTATAAAACATTTATACCCTTGCAGAGTGTCACAGCACTTTCCTCTGTATATTATCACTGTGGAGTTATTTCTTTGTCTTTGTTTGGCATTGCACTATATGCATTCTGCAAGTGTAAAGTGGTTCATATTTTCAAGAATCTCATAAATATAAAATCAAATAATATAAGTCTTAGTCACATTCGAAGTTACATAAAGTAGATCACGGTCAAGTCCAGTCTAAGCTTGTAAAGCAGTGCTGACTTGCTCAAGTAAAGCTTTTAGAGTTTTGGTAACAACATAATAACGTTTCCCTACATTATCAATAAACATGACATTCGTGTAACGTAATTGTGAATCAAACTATTTGGTGATAATCACATTTTATAAAATTGTCCATTCATTGTATATGATTATTCTTCTTTTATAAAACACCTAAGTCATTGGACACTTCTTTTCCAGTAAACATTTCTTTCTTTCTTACCACTGAGAGGCAGGCAATATGTGTATAAAATCTATATCCGATTTGTTTATTTTAAATATTAAAGTTACAAAATTGTAACATTAGGTATAGAAAATTGTAAACATATTTGTAATTATTATTGTATCTACTTGCAAATATTTCTAACGAACATTGTGGTTACTTTTTGAATTTGTAAACTTGTCTTATACTTTTTGGTCCTTCATCTCGTTTTCATTTGGAGCTTATATTGAGTTTTTTAGTATTTAAACTTTAAAAAAAAATGAGAATTGGCACGAATGTACCATGGCAGAAAAAAAGAAGGGAAAAAACTTTTAGGTGAAACGCGGCCTTCATTTGTGTTTAAAAACTAAGTATGTTGAATAGTGTTGTGCTACAGCACTGATGTCATAAAGTGTGAGTATGGTTAATAAATCAGAATTGGTTGCGAGCTGAATAGGTAATTGACTGGTAAAACGCATTCAGGCCAATTGTGCGTTACACTGCCCTTTGAAGGACGCAAGCCTTCACCTATTTGTGTAGATAGATACTTATATTAATTGGTTATGATATCTCTGGTAGGCTGGTCCAGATATTTTTTTGTAAAATTCTAGAAACTAAGTCTGCTGATAGTGTTTGCGTAGTGTGCAATGGTGACAAACTTATGTTTTTATAAGATCATAATTAGGTAAGGGGATCGCAACACACTTATTTTTTTTTAATCAAGACGACCCTCACTCTTCTGTTAACTTGAGACCATGGCTATTGCAACATGGCCGAAACATCGAAGTAAATAAACAAGCTCATTGGTCGTTAGTGCTCGCATTCGGGGTGCGGGAGATTTATGTTCACGCATGCCATAGGACCATAGGTGCGGTGCCATAGGGACCGCATGCTGTAATCGTTTTCATTAGTCGATAGGCCCCGCAGGCGGAGTACGGGAGATTTCTGTTAAGCAT
Organism: Biston stratarius; assembly: GCA_950106695.1. Taxonomy (NCBI): domain Eukaryota; kingdom Metazoa; phylum Arthropoda; class Insecta; order Lepidoptera; family Geometridae; genus Biston; species Biston stratarius. Next base: position 13,060,880 of record OX467116.1, read on the forward strand.
GCAATAGGGCCAGCATGCGATAACCGTTTTCATTAGTCGATAGGGCCCGGTTGATTTAGGGATATTCAGCGTTTCCCAAATTTCCTTGTACGCACTTTCTCTCGCATTTCGGTTTTATATAAATCACTTGTTACATTCCATAAACATGAGTATGCGTTTCTACCAGTTAAAGCATTTGTAATTAGGCAAAATGATCAGCCATCATGATCCTGCGCAGCGTCAGGTTGCGTCCAATGACAATCGTAAACTGTATCGCTACGCCACGCTTGCGTTACACCAACCAACGAATTTCATTGGTTGTTAGGCCGAGTGCGGGGATTACCCGCATGCTGTATTACGACTGAGTTAACGACCAATGAAAATGAGCCATAAGACCCGGTGATAAATAAATACATATTGTGTAGGTATAAGCAGCGGAAATTTTAAAATTACGACAAAATCGTAAACACGAATATAATAAAAGCAAAACTTTGTGTCTATGTTTGTTATTACTTCAATACATTTCGCCGTAGTGGCTCAACCGATTTGTATGTGAATTGAAATGCAGATAGCTTATACCTTGAATTAACATTTATCTAGCAAAATGCGGGCGAAACTGCGGAGAGCCATAAGTTAGTTATTTCGTAAATTAAGTTCACCCAAGTCATCTTTTTAGGATCACTATTAAAAAAAAACGTTTATGTCAAAGTTTTATAAATAGGTGTTTTTAATCATCCTATCATAGTTAATTAGTTAACTATTCTGCCGCCAAACAATAGTGTGTAAACATTACTGTGTTCCGGTTTGAAGGCTGCTGAGGTTTGGTTTGCTGTTGAGACTAACCATCGAAAATCTCAAAGCAATGGGCGCCAAAGCAGCAATGTCTTGGACTTTGTTTAGCTATTCAAAGTTCTGTGTATCTCTACAATGTTCATGAACAGGCGTTATCTCTTACCATTAGGAGAGCGTCTCGTTAGTCTCGATACATATACATTAAAAAAAAAAAACCTTTAACACGAGCATTTAGTTACCAAATATAACAACAATATCCCCGCGAGGATATCGTTGTTATGTATGTCGTATCAATTACATTAATTAATTGACAGCACCAAGTGGTGGGGTGGAAATTAACGTAAGTGGTTAAACTATTAATATTATTACTGTAACAGGATTCGTTTACGATAAAGCTTCTAATTGGCGCTGTGGGAAATCATCACTCGTGAAATAAACGAAGCTTGTACAGAACGACGATAATATAACACTGTGGTCACATCATCAGCCATAGGACGTCCACTGCTGGACATGGCCTCCTCCTGGGGGGGGGGTTTTGCCAATACTCGCCACGCTTGGCAGGCGGGTTGGCGAGCGCAGTTAGGTGTGATTGTTCAAGGAAGACGCCGCTGCCCATCTTCCGGATTACATCCCTTAGCCGACTCTTACGGCAACCACGGGTAGAGAGGGCGGGGTACTATTCTTACGCCGGCACCACCACGGCAACACTGTGAAACAGTGGTGGTCAGGAGAGTTGGTGGTCAAACGCGGAAGAATAAAAAAAAAGAAACAACACAAAAAATATAACACGGTGGTCGCTGGTCAGTAATTATAAGAAAACATTATTAATAAAGCTCTCTTATTCTCCATTGTTCAAGCTAAATTACAAAGCCTAGAACATCTTCGCAAAGTTGCTAGTTTATCAGTTTTTTATCGGACTCATTTCGGAGAGTGTGCTTCAGAACTAAATGGTCTGATTCCCTCATGCCCATTTTTCTATCGGACAGCCAGAAGCTCAAAACAGCGACGTCGTTTCATGGTCGACGTTCAAAAGAAACGATTTGATTTCATGTTCATTGTGTGGACACCTAGACTGAGGAGTGCGCTGCCTGGGTGGTTGGTTGTTCCCCATTGGATATAATCTAGGTGTCTTCAAGTCAAGAGTGAATCGGTATCTTCTAGGCAAGCGTGCTCCATCTTAGACCGTATCATCACTTAACATTAGTTGAGATGGCGGTCAAACGTAAGCCTATTTCTTATATAAAAAAAAACATAAAATATTAAAAAAGAAAGTTTATATTTGTTAAGCCAACAAAATTGAACATGATTTAATATTAATCACTAACTCATGCCCGCGACTTCGTCCTTGTTAACTTTAGGATTAGGTCCAGAGAAAAAATAAACAAATAAGCATGTACCACCACAGTACCAGATATTCTACCGCCAAACATATTATTACTGTGTTCTGGTTTGACGGGTAGTGCAGCTAGCGAAATCACAGGGTTGTTGAGACTAACCATCGAAAGTCTCAAAACAATAAGCGCCAAAGCAGCGATATTTCGGACTTTGTTTTGTTACTCAATGTTTTGAATACCGCTGGTCATAAGCAGGCGTTATCTCTTACCATCAGGAGAGCGTCTCGTTCGTCTCATTACATTTTTTTTAAATTACAACGCATTTATTTGGTAAATGAATAGGTCTACATGTTCTGAAGCTATCTTCATAAATCTCAAAATTTAAGTTAATTTACACTATGATGGAAATCATAACGCCAAAAAGAGTGACCCATCTCGCCAATCAAACGGCGCTTGGCAATACAGAGGGCGCGTGTGTCGTCTGACCCGAGTAAGGCTGTCACTTACTATAATAAACTAATATTATAAATCATAATAAATCGGTTTTATAATTATAAAACTTTAAAATTTTAAAATTTTATAAATTAATAAACTAAAAGTTTAATTTTTAACCGATTTCAGAAAAGAGAAAGATTCTCAAGTGAATCTGTATTTTTTATGTACGCTCATGACACTGACATTTGTGAACTGTGGCTCTAGAATATTAGTTTGCGAGAATTACGATTACGTCACGTTTTTTTATTATAATTAGGCTTACGTTTCATTGCCATTTCACCTGATGTTAAGTGTAGATGCGATTTACGATAGACCACGCTTGCCTAGAATATACCGATTCACTCTCGACTCGAAGACACCCAGATTGTTTCTATTAGGAAACACCCACTCGGGTAACGTACTTACGATGCTTTAGCCGTTCAAACAATGAAAGTGGTTTTAAATAATTTCGTACAGGTTTTTGGATCGTCAACCATGAAATGATGTCGCTTTGTCGAGTTTCTGGCTGTCCGATAGAAAAATGCGCATGAGGGAATTAGAGCATGCAGTTTTGAAGCATCTACGAAATGAATCCGATAAAAAAACCGATAAACTAGCAACTTTGCGACAATGTTCAAGACTAGAAAGATTACGTTAACGATACTCTGTAAAGCAAAAGAACGGCGCCAGGGCGCCGTCCATACATCATTTACATACATAAATCTCGTAAAATTTACTTGCTGACCCCTGTGGTATGTATCTCTTTTGTAATGTAAAAGAAACTGGGGTTGCGTTGAATCCCAAAAAAATATTTAGCTCTATATCAGGAGCTTTTGCATCAGAACCGACATCTAGAAAGTGAATGTATGGTGGTAGCCCTATTAGTATCACCATTAAAAAGTGTCCGTTTGTTCGAATTGGTGCGAGCAATCGCGATTGCTATACCACACTAAATACACATTAGATCGCCCTACTTACTGCCTGAAAATATGGGGTTCTCAACTTTTTCAGTAAGTACTTACGGCTTCTCTGTGTTCATTTCCACCGTGTCACGTTATACAGAGCTCGGTGTATTTTGTATAATATTACTAGGCAAGTGTACCAAAATATTGTTTAATATAGTACTACTTAAAAAAATGCAAAGATTAAAAAATAGCCATAGACTCCGTTGGCTTGGACATCTGAAAAGGACGGGTTTTACGATCACGATATTAAGAAGGTTTATCTCGGGATCAGTGGCGTAGCTACTAAGGGTCCAGTTTCGTGCTCCAGGGTCTAAAGCTCAGGGGACTCGGACCAAAGCAAGCCAAACTTGCTATAATTTCTCCTACCTTTAAGATATAAATATAACAGGTTGCAACCCAACTATAATCATGGCAACTCAGTTACAAGCAACTCAAACATTAAGGAAATTCCCCTAAATTCTCTGTTGTTTGTGTAGTGTTGCCAACTTTATTTATTGAAAAGTTATGTTAGTTAATAATGTAAAAGTAATTTCCTTTAAGACTAATCAGTTCAGATAGAACCCTTTTTTTTTCTTGCGCTTGGCTTTTGGTTGCCTAGCTACGCCACTGCTCAGGTTGCCTGAGGGAAGAAGCCCGTCTTCAATCCCGAGTATAGATGGAAAGGCGTAGTGGCTAAATATCTCCAGGAGCTTGAAGTCAATACTTGACATGAAATAGTTCAAGATCATGAAAGAAGACACCTTTTAATATCGGAGACCAATAAACATTACAGGTCACTGTGCCGGCAAACTTAGTTAGTTAGTACTACTTACGTGGTACTTTAACTTGTGTTGCCCTGGAAGTAAGAGACCTTGTACCTATTATGACTTCTATTTTAGAAATTTAACGATTATTTAAAAATAAGAGATTAGTAAAGTTACTATATTTTTTTATTGACATTTTTTATTTCACATTATTATGTAGAACTATGTGTTCGAATTAGTTATCATCAAATCATATCAACACTCTAATTTAGATACTTTATAAGTTACCTACAATGTAAAAAGTACAATACATACCGTACAAATGCTTGTCGTATTGTATTTCCCCAAAAGTATAAAAAATATCTTTGTATCATCGTAGAGAAACAGTTGAGTACCCCGGCGCTCCTGGATCCCATAGGTCATGCGCGCACGCATATTTATCGGCTCTAGGCGGGAAGATGCGTATTGTAGCGGCGCGGGCGGGCCGCGCTACCCCATCGCCTCAATTACTGGGATACCATGGGTAAGTTCATAATTTTAATTGATTTAAAATAAAACCGTTCAATAGCGAGTTGTATATCAAAGGCTCTGTACATAAAGAATATAAAGATAATATGTACCTCACAAAAAAATATTATATTAGTTCTGGCTCAACGAGTGCCCAACATCAGCACAACTAAGTACAACCCGGGGTTGTTCAAGAAAAACGTGAATAGGTATTTCCTAGACAAACGTGCTCCATCTTCGGCCACATCGTCGCTTTCCATCAGGTGAGAACGTGGCCAACCGCATGCCTAGACGATGTAAAAAAAAAAACAAAAAAAAAAAAAACGAGTTGAAAGACTGACAAATTTATCAGTTACGTATTCTACGTAATAATTGGAGAAAAAATTATGAAGTTCCTTTTGTGAGCCCAACTTGCATTTGGCTGATTTCTTTATTTACTTTACGTTAGAGCAAAAACAAAACCGCGAATAATTTTTATTGTTTTGTTGTTTGTTACATAGCTCGGTAATTAATAAACCCTAAAAATATTAGACTAGTCTTGGAATGCTACATAGGTTTTAATATGTTCAGTTATTTCAACAGTCATACAGATTGTAAGTAGGTACGTATGTACACAGTTTTATAGTAATTAATATGCGTTATTATCGTTTTTATGTTGTTTTTTGTGTGTCTGGGTGTTCTGTATGTATTGATAAATTATTGATAAATTAATACAATAATTTCTCTAATAGTCTATATAACATTTCGGGTTCTCGTTGGCAGCTATACTAGGTAACCCTGTGTTACAGCTGCCACGATTCAACCTCCGGCTTCTGTCCTTATTAATTTATGTAAAGTAACAGCATTCACAAAAAAAAAAATGTGTGTTCAAAATGTTTACAAAATAGCCGAGCGACATTTAATGAAGGTAGGCGCAACGCGTAGGAACGTATTATGAGTACGTATATTTAAAAAAAGTACCTATATAAGTATACTATCAAGTATTTGGTTCCCATAGTATACCCCATAGGTCCCATAGGCTAGATGGCGCTGCATGAAATGTCCTACGATATTTATTTATTTTTGTGTGAACAGTATTGAGGTAAGCTATGTAGGTATCTATATAGACAGCCCTGTCGGCTCATTGGTAGTATGTCTGCCTGAGCTGTAGGTTCGATTCCCACCAAGGACAAACATTTTATGGTATAAACAAATGTTTGTTCTGTGTCTGGGTGTTCTGTATGTATTATAAGTATGTATTTACAACAAACAAAAAAGTATTTATGTATCCTATCAGTTATCTGACTTCCATCACACAAGCTCTGCTTAGTTTGGGGTCAGATGGCGCTGTGTGTAATATGTCCTATGATATTTATTATATAACCACACACAGATATTTAATAAAGACTATTATACATACATACTATTATCATATACAGCTATATTATGACAAAATTTCCACATTATCTTTCTATTATTAAGTCTTTCGGGAAAATAATAGCAAAAGTACCCTTATATAGCTTTGTTATTAAACAATTCCAACTGGATTTATCTCTTTAAAAGTCTTTCGTATTTGATCTTGTTTGAGATATTATTTTCGACATTACATTACCGTATATTTTTTATTTATGTTCGTTAAGAAAATGAGTTATGATAAAGAAAATTGAATTCATATGAAAATTCATCTGGTACCTATATGATAATAAAATTATACGTATAATACTAGATGTTACCCCCGACTTTGTCGGCGTGGAATTTAACAAAAAGCTTGTTATGTTTGCAGTATAAAAATTATCCAATATGTTAATCTAGGCCATAAATTAGCTCAAGCTCTTGATTCGGCAGAGCAGCGAGCTGTTCGAGACATTAGTGAAGAAAAGTAGGTAGAAAAAAAAACTTTTAAGCCTTGAACACCGCCGGAAGGTAGCAAGTCTGTCAATTTTATAAAGGATTCATTTCGGAGAGTGTGCTTCTGAGCTGTACGATCTTGTACTTCTATCCCATTTTTACTACAGGACAAGTAGAAAGACGGCCCACTACCGGAATTTTCTTGGATTACCAAACGTTTTGACTCTACATTTTTCATCTGTACGGCCAAGGAATGGAACAAGCTGCCGGCTTCCTTGTTTCCTGAGAGATATAATCTAAATCTCTTTAACGCCAGAGTGAATAGGTATCTTCTGAGTCTGCGTGCTTCATCTTCGACCACACCATCGCTTACCATCAGACGAGTTGGTGGTCAAACTTAAACGTATTAAAAAAAAAAGTTTGCCAAATTTCTTCAAAATCCGTTTAGTAGTTTTTGCCTAAAAAAGTAACAAACATCCATCCATCCATCCTTTCCTCTGTATGTATAAACATATTCTTCCCTTACAAACTCAAAAAAATATATAAATAAAACAAATGTTTATGTATATACATAGAATGAATGTATAATTATATTTGTATGTTTATGTGTACCAATGTGTTTGCATGTACATATGTGTGCTCTTATCTATCAAATTTATAATATTTGTATAATATTATAAAATGAGAAGCGAGACCTCGTTTCGGCTTAGCACAATACCGAATCGCGCACCTAACTAGCGAACTAGCATACACAGCGCAAACTTGCAACACTCATTCTTTTTATCCCGTGAGGCTTAGCCGAAACTCAGAGAACCAATCTGCTTAGGGTTTGACACGCTTCTTCCACTGGTAACAATCTAATTCGATGTTAAAATAACTTGCATTGCACTTGCATGCTGTCATCCATGTCTCGGTCAGTGGCACTGTGTACTGTCTGTGTGGACGCTGGCTGGCACTAATTGCGCTCTGTCCTGCATTTCATGGCCTTTCCCTGCGGCAATTTAGTTCGGTTCCAGTTTCATTACCACTAAAGTTTAGAACTTTATACTCCTGAGATATTCTTTCACTGGGATATTGTAAGCTTGAAAGTTTCACGTTACTTTATTTTGTAGCTGCGATAAAACTTTATTTTTAGTGGCATATAAAGTGACGATAATGGTTATCTATTATATATATAGACTGCCCTGTTGGCTATTCGGTAGTGTATCTGCTTCAAAACTATAGGACGTGGGTTCTATCCCATTCAGAACAAATATTTGTGTAACGAGCATGTTTGTTGTGACTGGGTGTGTTCTATATTTATTAATAAGTATGTATTTACAAATTTATTAGTTGTCTGGTTTTTTTATTGCTGACAGGCTAGGTGTTTGACCACAGCTCACCTGATGTTAAGTGACGGTGCGGTCGAAGATAGTAAACACACCTAGCCTGGAATGGAACTGGCGCTCGAGCGAGGCTGCCGGAACACACCGTTAGATGCTTAGCGGCAGATTTTTAACTTGAGGGTGGTACCTAGCTAGCCGAGTACTCGAAAGTACCCTACCACCACGCTATGGTTTCCTCACGATTTTTTCCTTCACCGGCAGTTCAAGCTCATTGTTGGGGTTCTTTCGGAATATTATTCCGCGCTAACCACTGAGCTATCATCGCTACAAAAATAAACGGTATACTTTATATTAATCTTAGTAATTATGTAGCACAAGATTTATGATGAATGCAATTATTGCTCTTATGTTACACATGTTTCATTTCTCTCTGAATCTAATTCTTATGTCAACGTGGACAAAGTCGCGGGCGCTAGCTAGTAGGTCATAATTCATAATTCGCAACACCTTGAAGACAGCTCCTTTCGGCATACTGTATAGAGCGACAGATATACATAAATAGGACTATAAATGAGACATGTAGAACAAATTAATCAAATTTCTTAGCACCGACCAGCGAAAGTGGTCATCGACCCCAATAGGTACTTAATACACGAAATGACGAAATTTAAAGATCAAATAAGTCCATCCACGCCGCTGCACTGCTAAAATTAATTATCATGTCCAATTGATATTGTCAACTCCATACAGATAGATGTTCGGCGAAGGGGTCAGTGGGACGCAAGTGCGTATTTACTTTATTGGTTCTTGACGACCAACCTTGTGATAGACTTTAATATAGGCTAGAGTCATTAATGTGATGCGAACTGATTCTGTGAATTAATTGAACATTCATTGATGGATGCCGCAGTTATTGATGGAATTTAGGCGTTTGGTAGTCCCATTTATCTTTATCGAAAGAAGTTGGGTACTCATTTGAGAATTATTAAAGCAAAAAAAGAAGAAATAAAAAAACCGATTTGATGAGATATTTTATTTTGGTCGTTGATATCTTTTGTTTGGAAATTGCGGGGTGTTACATATTTGAGATATATAGATTTGAGGATTTTGAGTGTGAACCATGAACATCGAGCCAAGATAACGGCTGCTCGAAATACAAATCAATATACCTAAACAATAGTGCATTTAGGGTGCTGATGGGGCTGCTCAGACGCTGCCTCTGGGATGTTCGCCAAGTTGCGAGACGATTGTTTTTACGCGACAATTCACAAACGGTGCACATCCTTGTAACGTAGAGCCCGGGTCAGCCCTAACGGCATCCTAGATGTTTTTGCTAATAGGATTGACTGTCAGTAACTATTTCTTGTTTTGTACAAACTAACGAGCAGGTAGTAAAATGTATAGGTTTTTAATTTTTATATAGGTAAAAGTAAGATTTAATTACTAAGCACAATATAATTAAATTATAGTATTTGTTTTGTTTTTTTTTTTTAATGTAATTTATTGTGAGATTCTAATGTTTAGTTAATTGGCTGGACTGTTTTTTTTATCTTATTAAATAAAATTTTAATAAATTATAAAGGCGAAAGTTTTTGGGTTTGTATGTTTGTTACTTCTTCACGCTCAAACGACCAATATTGATGAAATTTGGTATGAAGGTAGCTGACACCCTGAATTAACACGTGAGCTTCTTTTTATCCCGAAATATTGGAGCGGGTATGACCGCGGGGCGCAGCTAGTAATACAAGGACATAAATATTTCGAATGAACACTAATAAAGAAAAGTTAAATTTACTCTACTGACGTTATTTACTTTTGTTTAATATATAAACTGACTACGATGGTAACTATTATGCCCATAATGAAAATAAATTATTTATAAACAGCCAACAGTAGGAAGCGTGTGAATGATAAAAATGATAGTGTAGGTAAATCTTATTAGCCCATATTTGTATAAGATCATGATTACCCCTATACACAAGCTGACCCCAAAATAAGCTGCAATAAATAATTTTATATATCTCGAAAAAAAGCTATTGGACAGTAGATTTTTCCGTGATTTTTTTCGTGTCTCTTCGTAGTAAAAGTTGATAAGAATGATGGGTGGATCAGCACCATTTATTATTACCGCATTTCTACGAAACACCGTATATATAAGAGTTATGGTGGCAGGCATGTGGTGGCACGTGGTGGCGTGGTGCACGCTGGTGCTGCCGCTAGCGGCTGGCAAGGAGCTGGAGATACGGGCAGACGTACATGAAATGCCTCAGGCGCAAGACCCGGACCTGATTAACTATGATGACTACAACCCTTTCGAGGACGAGAATGGTAACATTAATCGTCTACAAACCGCACGTTATGTCTCTACCTTTTTGCCGCACTGACACGGCAAGGAGTTGGAGACATAACGTGCAAACGCGCTTGTCTCCGCTAATTCCTCGTATCACAATCAATAAACAGTGACGGAAAATATCTTAAAGAAACTTGCATAATATATGGCTAAGTAATATAATCTTCTTATATATAAAAATAAGTCACCGTTCGTTAATCTCGCTAAAACTAAAAAACGGCTTGGCTGATTTGAATATTATTGTTTTTTGTTTTCTTCGCTATAGTTCAGGGAAGGTTAAAAAGGAAAAATAGTAAAGAAAATCCAAAAGAATAGCTGTAAAATAATAATGGTAATTTGTATGGAAAATCGCCTAACTGACGTGCTATGCACAGGATGTCGTCAAGTGTCACAAAACATTACTACGAGTATTTAATTTGACGACATCTGCCGGCGTGTAGTGGTAAAATGACTTCGTTTTCAAATAAATTTTAGATGACACGAAGTTCATCGGGTCAGCTAGTTACTGATTATAAGTATTAGTACTGAATGCGTTAACAAAATTACTATGTAAATTTATTACATTGATGCAAAGTTGCCCATTATACTGCCTGCATTTTTTACGCTGGATGGTAATAAATATCCAACCTTTGCATCAGAAACAAGATTAAACGAACTTTTTGGTTGAACGTTTCTAATAAACTCTTTGGGCTTTATCATTCCATCTCTGTTTTACTATCGAACCGGCTGCCATCGTGGAATGCTAGACCGTCGGTTTTTTAACTGAATTATCATCTATATAGCTTCAAACAAAGAGTGAATAGGATCAACAAAGAGTGAAATGAAGAAAGCTTATTTCATAAAGCGCCTAGCAACCTGCGCACGTTGTTCTATAGACTATTTGTTTGATATTTAAACGCCCAGCTGGTTTTGAAACATACCTACCTATCCAACGTTATGAAAGTATCCTAAGTTGATTGCCGCGGAGACACCGTCGCATTTAAAACTAGGGGCTCTACGAGCGAGCGGAATTAACGTGGGGATTTTGAGTGGGTGAATAACCGATCCAAGTTTCATCTTTAGCAAATCACGATTTTCCGAGTTTTTGATTGAAATTTTATACGCAAAGTTCGCTCGCCCAGATACTGAGTTTAATGAAAGGGTATTTATACTCCCGTCTACAAAAATGTGTTTTTTCAAACACTGGAGAGAGGGGGCGCCACTATCAAGTTTCAGGCCGGTTGAAAAAATTTTAGATTGGGGGCTGCGTAAAGTTAGGCAAGGTACTGGCAATGCTTTGGGTATTGTAAGTGTCCATAGGCGGCGGTGACCACTTACCATCAGGTGGCCCGCGGTTTGTTTGCCTCTTTTTCTTATGAAAAAAAAAACGGGAGTTATCGTCAAAAATCTGAACTGAACCACGCATAAAGTTTTGTTTGATTTTCAGCGGTGATAGCGGAAAGAGACTACCGAACGCAACAATCTACAGGTACCTACGAACCTAAAATAAATCTTACTACTCTTCTCCTTTGAAGCAAAAGTAACTTGTGTATTTGTTATATTTTTCAGAATCTACAGTTTTCCGACGGCCTACTCTACCGCCTCCAGCGCCTTCACCGAGGAGTGAGTATTTGGATATCATACAATCTGCAACAATAGTAACGCAGTTTTACCTCCTATTGTTCGTCAATCTTATTCAAACGTCCTGTCTAATGGCATCCTGCGATCGGTCGATAACCCTTACAGATCTCAGAAAACTTGGGAAAAAAATTTCGTCAAATTCTCCAACACTAAAATTTGCTATACTGATATCCTTCGCGCAATAAGTGAACCAAGCTTCATCGCAATGGATGAACGGTACGGCAGCGTATAAAATACGAAAAAATTAAGATCATTTTAGAAGTGAATGGATCCCTGCACACATACTTTCTCTGTTTCTCTGGACTTCTACTCCTGTGTACCTCACTGTGGGTTAGGTTAAGTTATACATATATTAGAATCTATTAAATTTTTTAAATTATATTTTTGTATCGAAAACATTGTCGAAATTTGTCGCACAAGACGCTCTGCTCCATATTAATAGCATTGCTTCACGCCTTGTCACCTTAGACTCGCTTTGTCTAGTATGAGCAGTACAAGCAAATAAATTAGGCCACTCTCCAGGGCATCTAGAATTTAAAGTGGTGACTTCATATGCTATACGCACAGCTATCTCTATTTGTGTTCATGGTCTGATTTAACAAGGTTCGTGCTTAAATAGCATTCTGTTAATTGTTGCACGCACATTTCTTAAATTAAATCAATAAAATTATTTGATTTAAACACATACCTACGAATAAACACTTGAAGAAGAACTATACCAGAGCATAATAGTGTATCGACAGGAACATATCATTTGATAATATGGACGTAATGAACCTTCAAAACAATTTTGAATTTTGAAACAGTTCTTGTTTACTTCATTAATATAGCCTCAATTTAATAAGCATCATTAATTTAATTTTAGCGACGATAGCTCAGTGGTTAGCGCGGTCGGTTCACACGACAAACGGCGTGGGTTCAAACCCCAATAACGAGCTTGAGCTGCCTATAAAGGAAAACATCGTAAGGAAACCATAGCGTGGTGGTAGGGTACTTTCTAGTACTCGGCTGGCTAGCTACCACCCTCAAGCTGAAAATCTGCCGCCAAGCCCCTAACGGTGTTTGGCAGCCCACTTCAAAGCCAGTTCCATTCCAGGTTAGGAGTGCTTTATCATCTTCGGCTACACCGTCACTTAACATCAGGTGAGTTCTGGTCAAACACCTAGCTTGTGAAACATAAAAAAAAAGCTAAATCTTCATTGGAATGACATGAGATAGTATTTCTGTTTATCCCATGATAAACGCGACATTACATGCATTATTACTCGTCAAAAAGGATGTATATGCTCAGTATTGCTCAGTGGTTTAACAAAGTTATTTTTATTGGAATCATTAGCCAGTTAGTCTTCAATGTTCAAATGTTTCCTCAGTGCCGGCCAATGGATGTAAAGATATCGGACGCGCCTGGAGCGAAGGCGAAAGCTGGAAGCGCGACAACTGCACGCTCTGCCAGTGCTTTGCCGGTCGCGTCAACTGCTCCATACTGCCGGCTTGTATCACTGGTAATCACTGCCTCTTACACATCAGCCTGATTCAGGTCCAAAGACCAAGAACTACTCTAGAACTGTGGACTCGGACATAGTCGACGGTGTTTTTTTAAATTTATATTTCTCGATGCGATTTAATGAATTAACATTGACAACCTACGCATAAACGACGGGGTGTTATAAGTTTGACGTGTCTATGTGTGTCTGCCTGTGGCATTATAGCTTCCGAACGGATGAACCGATTTTGATATTGTATTTTTTTTTATTTGAAAGGTGAATTATTCGGGATTGTTTTTAGCTGTTTGATTTTTTTTTATATGTCTAAGTTCTCTTGACATGCTGATCAAACTTATTCATTAACCGACTTCAAAAAAGGTGGAGGTTCTCAATGTAAATGCTTTTTTTATGTTTGTTATCTCAGAACTTTCGACTGGGTGAACCGATTTTGATGATTCTTTTTTTATTTGAAAGCTGGTGCTTCCCGATCAGTTTTGAAAATGGCATATATGAGAACATCATATGAAGCCAGTTTTTTTTGGTAAAATTTTACTTGTTTTCTTTCAGCGCCAGTACCAAGTCGTCCAGTGTACAACACAGGAGCTCAGTCAAGTACCCCCGCCCGTGGATTTCAAGGCCCCCCCGGAGACGACGGCCCGGCCGGTCCGCCTGGTGTGCCCGGATCTAACGGAGTGCCTGGGGCTCCTGGAATCCCTGGAAATGTAGGACCACTGCCTGATGTAAGTTCTAACATGAACCCAAAAAATTCACATACGACGTTTGGTCACGTTGATAGCAGCATATTAAGTATTAGTCCATAAAACTTTCTTTGGTAATTCATTTAGTAACAGTCTTTTTTAGCAATTTTATTTTATTGTTGTGCTTCGTTGTTTTTACGTCATTTAGAACTATTTGCATTTCAAATTTCATTCGATTCCGTTAGGCACTTACAGCATAAAAAAGTACCAAAACTTTTCGATTTATATATATATATATATATTTTATGTAACATTAATGTGACGAACGAGACGCTCTCCTGATGTTAAGAGATAACGCCTGTCCATGACCATTGCAGCGATACACAGAACTTTAAGTAGTAAAACAAAGTCCAGGGCATCGCTGCCTTGGCGCTCATTGCTTTGAGACTAGATGGTTAAGTTTAAGACTAGATGGTCTCAATAGCCCTGTAATTTCGCTAGCTGCAGTATCCTTCAAACCGGAACACAGTAATGTTTACACACTACTGCTTGGCGGCAGAATTTCTGGTACTGCGGTGGTACCTACCAAGACGACCTCCTGCTAAGGAAATCTAAAATAATATTAGTGTAATGTGATCATAGCACTCTTGGGCCAAGACCTACCTTTTAAGCGCGACAGTGGGGAAGATGGGAACAGTCTAATAATAATATAATATGCAGGATTTTATACTACCAATATTATAAATGTAAAAGTTTGTATGTTTGGGTGTTTAGCGATGATAGCTCAGTGGTTAGCGCGATCGGTTCGCATGCCGAAGGGCGTGTGTTCAAATCCCAACAATGAGCTTGAGCTGCCGGTGAAGGAAAACATCGTAAGAAAACCATAGCATGGCGGTAGGGTACTATCTAGTGCTCGACTGGCTAGCTACCACCCTCAAAGCTGAAAATCTGCCGCCAAGCATCTAACGGTGTGTTCCGGCAGCCTCACTTGAGAGCCACTACCATTCCAGGCTAGGTGTGCTTTACCATCTTCGACCACACTGTCACTTAACATCAGGTGAGCTGAGCTCAAACACGTAGCCTGTAAACCATTAAAAAAATGTATGGGTGTTTGTTACTCAGTCACGCATAAACGGCTGAACGAATTTGAATGGAATTTGGCACACATATAGTTTATTACCTGGATTAACACATGGGATACTTTTATATTAGAAATTATTTAAGTTCCTATGAATTTATCTAAAATGTTTAAGGGCACTCCCACTACCCACAATACACAATATTATAGTAATGATTATTCTACTTAGGACTTTACGACATCTGGTAGTGGTAGTAGTGATTTATAACTATGGTATTACGACTCGCTACACAACTCAGATTCTGACATGAGCTTATTTGGCAAAATGATGAATATAATTATCTATATATGACAGGTGAACGCGTACTTGTCCCAACTGGCTGCCACGTCTGGTGGCGACAAAGGACCTGCATTCGACCCCTATCAGTACATGTCGGCTTCTGTCGGCGCTCCCGGAATAAGAGGAATACAAGGCATGTGAAATATCTACTTTTTTGTATTAATTAACTTTATAACGAGAAGAACAAGAAAGTTAACAGTGGAACGCGATTTGATTGTCTTCAAGTTGCGAGTGAATCGGTTTCTTCTAGTCAAGCGTGGTCAATTGTAAACCGCATCTTCGCTTGACATCAGGCGAAATGGAGGTCAAATGAAAGCATACTAAATTTGAAAAAATCTCTGAAAAACAGTAAAAACGACTTTGGATCAAAACCGGTCTGTATATAAGCCTAGCATTTTTTAACATTTACGAAGCTCTACCATGTGTACGTTACTACATTGACAGATTAATGTTCACAGGACCACAAGGGCCACCTGGTCCGCAAGGCTTCCAAGGCCCGCGGGGAGAGCCGGGCGAACCTGGCTTACCGGGGCTTCAGGGCCCACCTGGCGAGAGAGGGCCTCAGGGATTACCCGGCAAAGATGTGAGTTTTTCTTAAAGTGATCTTATATTATGTGATCATATACTCGTAATAAATGTTATACATGCCCATTTTTCTATCGAACAGCCAGAAGCTCGAAAAGGCGACATCGTTTTATGATTGATATTCCAAAAACCCGTACAAAACGATTTGAATTTACTT
The DNA here is from genome assembly GCA_950106695.1 of Biston stratarius. NCBI lineage: Eukaryota > Metazoa > Arthropoda > Insecta > Lepidoptera > Geometridae > Biston > Biston stratarius. Next base: position 13,077,138 of record OX467116.1, read on the forward strand.
TCATCGTTTGAACGTCTAAAGCGTGAAATACGTTACCCGAGTGGGTGTTCCCTGATCGATACAATCTGGGTGTCTTCAAGTCAAGAGTGAATCGGTATCTTCTAGGCAAGCGTGCTCCATCTTAGATCGCATCATCACTTAACATCAGGCAAGATGGCGATCAAACGCAAGTATATTCATAACACTAAAATAATTGAGCGATCAATTATCACAATGCACTCATCGAGTAGCGAATCAACTCGTATGGACGGGGCTAATGGTATTTATTTTGCTGCACTTCTATCAAAAATTTTTATTCAAAAATTTTTAAAGAGATTTTATTAAATTATTAAAGAGGTTTTTGTCTTTATAATTTTAGTAGCATTTATATGGTTTTTTAGCTAACTCTTGTAAAATAAAATATAATTTACACAAGTTGCATATATGTATCACTTAATTTCGTGCTGGATAAAGTACATAACAAAATCTAAATATTCCCAGATATAAAAAAGGTACCAACCACAAGTAACTGAACCGTTTCAATAACTAAAATTGTGCCACATACCGTAAAATGTTGTACTTTATTTCTCTCTTTCTTCTTGGCATTGCACTCTGTGCATTTTGCCACTTTCAATGTACCTATCTGTATTTCGTGTCCAGTCTTCAGTTTTCAGCTTTTTTATCTTTATAGTCAAAGTCCAGTCTTCGTCAAGTCTAGTCCGTGCCAGTCAAATCTAGTCATGCTTTACTACGAGTATAACCTTCGATGAAGTTTTGGAAGCAACACGAACAGTCATGTTTCACTACATTATATCATTTTCCCACACTAGCGCTTGTAATTCGTCATTTTATGAATAACACACCACTATTTTTATATAAGCACTCGAAAAATTACTAGTTTTGGAAAAAAATACAATGGGGCAACCCGACTCTTTCCGTGTTCCCGCCAAAACTCCAATGTTGTACTTGCAGGGTTCGCCTGGAGAAGACGGTGAGCCTGGCCCCACAGGTGCAGCGGGACAACCCGGGGCCCGCGGGTCCCCCGGGGTGCCCGGCATACAGGGTCTTAAAGGCCATCGTGGGTTTGACGGCAAGGACGGCAGCAAGGGAGACCAGGGGCTCCCAGGGGAAAAGGGGCCCACCGGTTTACCGGGACAGATGGGACCGACTGGCCCTATTGTAAGTTTATTACATTCCTACTGGACTTGTATGCAATATCAAATTCAAAAATGTAAAAACAAGTTTTTTGTAAAAAAATATAAATACAGTATTTGTATTATTGTATACTATACTGCTTTTTATGATAATTATTTTATATTCTAAAATTAATTTAACTTAAAAGTTTACTTTCTGATTTTGCTTGTGTAAGGGGGTAACAGGCAGTGAAGTTCTAAATTTAAAGAATTATACATATTTTTTTTTATCAGGGACCATTAGGTCCTAGAGGTGAAAGAGGCCGAGAAGGTCCTCCGGGACCTCCTGGAATTCGAGGAGCTGATGGCGCACAGGGAGCTCCGGGGTTAATGGTAAGTCTAAACTTAGAATTATAATACTTTTTTAAAACATATCCTTATTTGTCTTAAAATTACTAATGATTTTGATGTCTCTTATATTTTTATTCCTTTGTAGGGTAATAATGGTAAACCTGGAAGTCCGGGTTTTCCTGGAAGTCCAGGACTCAAAGGAGAAACGGGCGCTTCAGGTCCTAAAGGATCCCAAGGCTTACAAGGTCCTCGAGGCGAAGCTGGACGTCCTGGGACTCCGGGTGATGTTGGGGCTCCAGGCTTAGCTGGCAGAGATGGAACTCCAGGCGAAAAGGGAGTACAAGGCGCATCAGGCCCATCGGGTCCTCAAGGTTTCCCAGGACCTAGAGGCACACCAGGTGTTGCTGGAGACCCTGGTTTACCTGGATCAAAAGGAATGCCAGTAAGTCAAATTTATATTATGAGTATTTTCGATATATCATCATACACGGAAACCCGAAACTGAGCAGAGAAACGCCAGCTCGGCTTGTATAAATGCATAAAATAATAAAACATTAAAATCACTTTAAATACTTTAAGTTTACCACAGTTACTCACTCATGCAAGTAAAACTACTCGTACTCATACTAAATTGATAATTTTATAGATTCGGTGTCTTCAAAATCAATAGTATGGTTACACTGCTTATAATGTTGGAAATCATTTTCAAGTTTATGTTTAAGTTATTATCTTTTGTGTTAGGGTGCACCTGGAGAACGAGGTACAAAAGGAGATTCAGGGATAAGAGGAGAAACTGGTTCCCCCGGTCCACGCGGACTCCCCGGTAGTGTTGGAACCGAAGGCAAGCGCGGAAAACGTGGTCTCAGAGGTCCCGCAGGCAACATTGGACCCCAAGGCGAGAGAGGCCTACAAGGCATGAGAGGTTTACCTGGCACTGATGGACCGATGGGCTCTAAAGGACAACCTGGTGAACGAGGAGGCCTAGGGTTACCTGGGTCAAAAGGAAGTTCCGGTGATCCAGGCAGGTCTGGGCCGCAAGGACTGCAGGGCAGCAGAGGCCCAATCGGTAGACCGGGAATGCCTGGAAAGACTGGCCCGCAGGGGGAGAGGGGTATTCCTGGCGCCGATGGAAGACCTGGTGAGCAAGGATCTCAAGGATTGCAAGGACCACCTGGATTAATGGGCAGTCCCGGAGAACGAGGTTTACAGGTAAGTCCAATAACATTTACTAGCTTGCTCTTTATTGACATTACAAATGATATTATTGCAATATAAAAAATGCACAAAAAATAGGCTCAAGAAGCGATCAAAAATACATTCAACTGTCTTTTTAAATTAGTAAATCGTATCATAATTTGTTAAAAGTAACGCTTAGCAACAAATTTTTGATTCGGGCTAACTATCGTGCTTATCCGAACGGCTTCTTTAGTTGCTAAATAAAAACACTACAAAATTTGTTGCAAATCACAATTTATAATGATTAAAATTACTTTTAACAGGGTGAACCCGGCAAAGACGGTGAATCTGGTCAGCCGGGGCCTCATGGACCAAAAGGAGACGCAGGACGGGACGGAAATCCAGGCGTGCAGGGAGCGCAGGGCCTTTCTGGACCTTCGGGTGAGCGGGGACCCGCTGGACCTGCTGGGCCGACTGGTTTCCCGGTCAGTATTTCGATTTTCCAATATTTCAAAACTAGGGCTTTCGGCGTCGTTCGTGGATATATTAAAAAGAGCAGACGACATAATAGCTTACAGATAATGGCAACTGAAATGTAATCACTCGTGAGCAATGATAACATTTGTATTTTTGTTTGACTTTCATCGGTCTCCAAACAAATAATTTGTTTTTGTGTTGTACGTAATTTTTTACGGCATAACATAATATAAAGTCGACAGAGCATCAATAGAGCAGGCCATACGCATCTGTTTCACAATACTAATTTTATGTCTTATTTGATAAATCAGTTTTTAAGTAGATAAAACTTTGATTTGATTTATTAACCCCCGGCGCAAAAAAACGGGGTGTTATAAGTTTGACGTGTCTGTGTGTGTGTTCTGTGGTATCGTAGATTCCAAAAAATCGGTTCATCCGGAACCGATTTTGATTTTGTTTTTTTTTTTGTTTGAAAGGTGAATAAGTGTTTGTTCATAGCTATGCTTGATTTTGTGGCGGGGATTTTATACATTTTTAATTTTACTTTTTCAGGGTATGCCCGGGTCAGCTGGCCAGCCTGGTTCTCCTGGTAAAGAAGGTGAACCCGGTGTGGCGGGGCCGGCTGGATCACCGGGTCCATCAGGACCTCGGGGAGAGAGGGGCTTCCCGGGAGAACGCGGTGTACCAGGCATCGCTGGAACGCCGGGAGAGAAGGGAGAAGCTGGAGCACAGGGGACAGATGGACCTCCGGTAATAAGACTTTTTTGAATAGTTATTTTTTATGTCGTAGATTAAACTAATCTAACCTATGTTACGACGTGAAGAAGTTAACACACAAAATTACGTAATTCGCACTTTACAGTATGTAGTGTATGGAAAAGTGATAAGTTAGTTATCTACTCGTATTTTCTAGGGTCCGGAAGGACAAAGAGGGAGTAAAGGACATCCAGGACCTATGGGAGCCATGGGCATGCCGGGATCACGCGGTATGCCAGGAACTTCAGGAGAAAAGGGCGAGAGAGGTGCGGCTGGCCCCACTGGAAATGATGGACCTCCAGGTAATTAATGTAAATCTTACGGGGCATGTCACATTAATTACTGTATTAAAGTGTTGTAGACCATAAAAATAAATTTATTGCGTGTCAGGTCGTCAAGGAGACCAAGGTCCACAAGGCCCTGTTGGACCCGTGGGCCCCCCTGGGGAACCTGCTGAGCGAGGTGAACCTGGAACCCCTGGCGTCTCTGGAGAATCAGGAGCCCCCGGATCACCTGGCGAGCGAGGACAACCTGGCATGCAAGGCTCGCCGGGTCTTCCCGGGCCGCCTGGCTTAACTGGCATGCCAGGGTTGAAAGGAGATAGAGGATACGCTGGATCTAAAGGACAACAAGGATCGCCTGGTAGTCCAGGTATAGTTATAAATATTTTTAGTTATGTACCTACTTTTTTGCAATATATTTACAGACTTTTGAATGTGATCAAAACATGTTTTTCATATGAATCTTTTTCTTCGGAAAAGTAATAGAATTTGACAGATCTTGCTTTGTTTTCTCTTAGGTGTGGCCGGAGAGATGGGTCTACGTGGTGTAAATGGTTTGCCTGGTACAAAAGGCGCGCGAGGAGAACAGGGGCATAAGGGTGAAGCGGGACACGCGGGTCTGCCGGGCAGGCCGGGAGAACTAGGACCTCCGGTAATTTTTCAATAGGATTTTCCAGTAGCATTTTTTAATTCACTTTATTTTCGGGTTACTTTGTAATTTAATACATATATTTCACCATCTCTTCCAACCAGTCTTTATTGAAGTCAATGGGGGAGGCCTATGTCCAACAGTGAACGTCCTACGGCTGAGATGATGATGATGATTTCATCATACTTTAGGGTATTCTAAGTTATTAGTATTAAAGGGGTTTATTATACGCTACTTTTCCTATGAACACAACTATCAAATTGAGAAAAAAATCAACAATTCTGTTCATGTATTCCGGAATCAACGAACCTTTTCTACAAATATTTTTAGCTGATATTTTTATTCATAATTTGTAATTTCACATTGGATTTTTACAATGGGCAACCCTTGTAAAAGTTGTTCATAATGGTGCTTACAATGAGCCTTTTTTTAATTAGTACACAGCTATAACCCTGTATAATGTATATTGCAAATTCAAAACAATTTATGTAAGCCTTTAAGCAAAGAATCACTATTTACTTCATCGCATCCTACCAAAGACTCCAGTTTGCTGTCATTTCTTCCGCGTTTAGATGTCATTCGGGTTATATCAAAAGCCACTTAACATTGTGTTTTTAACTTTATTCAAAGTGTTATTTTGAAAAACTAAAAAGTTTTAGATGTATGGCATGCGATATCTTCCGTTCAATTGAGAATTATAATAAAAGGACGTCAAATTATTTGCGAAGACAAAAAATACTATCAGATGCCGTATCAGCCCACTGCTGGGCGCGGGCCTCTCCTCATTGTGAGAAGGGTTCACCACGCTGGCCAAGTGCGGGTTGGCAGACTTCACACATCTTCGAGAACTTTTTTTTAAGAACGCTCAGGTACTTAGGTTTCCTCACGATGTTTTCCCTCACCATTTGAAGTTATCGGCAATATATACATAACTTGTAAAAGACAGTGGTGGGTACCATGGGATTCGTACCCATACTATCAAATATCCAGCATTTTGTTTTGGCACTCTTTATGAAATCTTAATTTATCATTTCAGGGCCCACAAGGTAGTACTGGGCCAGCTGGCATTCCTGGAATTCCTGGAGCTAAAGGCTCGACTGGAGATTCTGGCAGGCCAGGATCTCCAGGGCCCATTGGTCTCACTGGAGCTCAAGGAGTAGAAGGTGCTAAAGGGGAGAGAGGAAGTGAGGGTGAAACAGGCCCACAAGGACTGCAGGGTCCACCTGGACCGTCTGGGGAAAGAGGACCGAGTGGGTTGCCTGGTATGGTGGGACCGACTGGGCCACAAGGGCTTCGTGGTGCACAGGTAATTAATTTTTTTTTTTATGTTTGTCACGGTTCTAAGGTATTATTGACCTGGGAGGGAACCACCTTTCTTATCGATAATGCTAGTCTATTTAGATTAGAAAAATATTTTTGACTTTTATCTACAGTAAGTCTTTCTCACGAGAACAATAGAGTCATGATTGTATTCTGTGTCCATTTAGGGTGAGACCGGTGCTTCTGGTAAGCCCGGAGCAGACGGTGCTCCAGGACTAATAGGCAGTCCCGGCTTGCAAGGACCTCCGGGACAGATGGGAGAGCCAGGTCCCGAAGGACGGCCAGGCAAACAAGGTCAACCGGGCATCTCTGGGCGACCAGGTGACAAAGGGCCTCCGGGACAGCCCGGTGCGTCGGGTCCGGCTGGACCACCTGGAATGCAGGTAAAGTTTTATCTACTTTTCTGCATTGTAATAGGTAGGTGTTTACATTGTCATTATGTATAAATATATACATTGTTTTTATAAAGAGAAAACTTAAAATTTTTCTGGGATCATAGTACAGGCTTAGAACATGATGAGCCTTTACAAGCAGTTATCATTACAATTCAGTAATAAATATATTGCTAACGTTAGTTATTCAAATTGTTTTAGGGGTCATCTGGCCCTAGTGGTCCATCTGGCCCGGCTGGTGAGCGAGGGCCTCGCGGTGAAACTGGCCCGCCAGGCGTAGATGGGCCACATGGTCCTTCTGGCAAACAAGGCCCCCCTGGACTCGATGGAACCAAAGGAGACAGAGGAGAATCTGGCATGGACGGCGCGAAGGGACACGCGGGATTGCCAGGGTTGCCGGGAATGGTTGGTGCACCGGGTCGGCAGGGAGAAAGAGGCCTGCCAGGCCAAAGCGGTCCACCTGGCAAGGATGGTGAATCTGGATCCAGAGGTATAAAAGAGTTAAAGTAGAATAACTTGCGAAATCTTTCAACGCGATTAAATCCGAAAAAAAATCTGGTGTGGTCTTTGGTAAGAACCATATTGAGAATTCTCCATGTCTCAAAAAAATTCTTTCTGTATTGTTGTTTTAATTTTAGTTATAATTTGTTTTATTTCCACCAGGTCCTCCCGGCCGTGATGGTAGCCCCGGGCTCCAAGGCCCTGCTGGTCCGGTCGGAGGGCGAGGCCCCGCTGGCGAGCCTGGTAGACACGGCCCATCAGGTCCGGCAGGCCCGCCCGGGCCTCCTGGACCACCCGGCGAGGGGCTGGCTTATGACGCTGCTGCCATTGCTGCTATGTTACAACAAGGTTAGTAAAACTACACAATTGTTGCAAGTTGTAAATATTAGAGATAATTTTGATCTGATATAAAAAGTAACAGCACTGTTGACAACCATTGGTAGTATATCTGTTTTAAGAGCTGTAAGACGTAGGTTCGATTTCCACCCAGGACAAACATTTTGTGGTACAATCAAATGTTTGGTCTGTGTCTGGGTGTTCTGTATGTATTTTAATAAATATATTTTTTAAAGTAGACAATTTTCTAACACATACATTTTTAACGCGTTTGACCGCTAACTAGTTTGATTGTAAGCGAATAACATACATGATATTTAATATATTTAACTACTTTAATTATTATCGTATTGTGTGTTAATGATTGAAAAATAATTTAGTGTTTACCATTAATAATACGTGTCAATATTTTTCAATTCTAATAAAACAAAAATGAAACGTAACACATTAATTAACGTGAAAGATTACAAATACAAATAAATACAAATATTTTATTGATAACACCAATGTTACAAGTCAATTCCGTAATATCATTACATTGAGATTTAGGACACTGATTACATGTCAATGGAATAAAAACAAAATGTCAAAGTATATAAACATGTCAATATAAGAATATTGTCAATATAATAATACTGCCAGTATAAAATATGTCAATATAAAAATACGTCAATACAAAAATACGTCGCATAAAAATATGCCAATATAAAAAATATTGTCCATATAATAAAATGTCCAGAAATTACTTACTAGTAATTTAATAATCTTTATTACCTATGACGCAAAGGTTTTATAGGTTTAAAGTCAGTCTTAAAGTTATCTTGGGGTGAATAAATCGTTATATCTGCAGGTTCAGTGAAAGGACCTGACCCGCTAGGCGACGACCCCAACTCCATTCCCCCTCGGTTCTTCAAAGACGACATGTCTCCCGCTGAGCGCAAGGCCATTGTCATGAAGGCTTACGAGAGGCTCAAGATCTCTTTAGACAAATTCCTCAAGCCTGACGGATCTCAAGACGCGCCGGCCAAGACTTGTGGAGATATTAAAAACCACCATCCGGACTTTGAAAGCGGTAAGTTTTGTGCTATTTGTAGGTAATCGATTCCGGAATTCTTTTTTCAGAGGAACCTTCTATACTAACATGTTACGATTTAAAAAAAAATGAACTAGCTGTGCCCCGCAGTTTCTCCTGTGTTTTCCAAAACAAAAACTTGCCTATGTGTTAATCTAGATATTAGTTTTAAATTGTGTAGCTTAAAAGTTAAGCTAAGCATCATTCCAAATTTTGTCCAAATCTGTTAAGTCAGTACAGCGCGAAAAAGTAACAAACTTCCGTATCTGTAATAGTATTTTTGTACCAAGACCCTTTTTCATTAAACATTATTTATTTGATATGAAAATCACTGTAATGTTTTATTTACGAAACGATTTGATTCCGCGCTCATTGTGCGGACTGCTAGACAGTGGAATGCGCTGCCCGAGTGGGTTTCCCCGATGGATATAATCTGGGTAGACACCCAACCCACCCACACATCAAGTCGAGAGTGAATCGGTATCTTCTAGGCAAGCGTGCTCCATCTTAGACTGCATCATCACTTAACATCAGGTGAGATGGCGGTCAAACGTAAGCCAATAAAAAAAATATATATATATAAGAAAATATTGCACGTAAACTGTTGTATTAAAACTTGTTTACAAGACCAATATGTACACAGTTTTAAGCAATAAAGCTTATCTTATCTTACTGTAACAAGCTAAAAAGTTTAAAAAATGTGATTACAGAAAAATATATACATTTTGGCGCCAAAAATCCGCCATTTTTTTTTAATACGCTTAATGACATTTGCGCTTTAAAGTCGAATACCGACATATCATTCAACAAAATAAATTCCATCATTTAGTAGTTACAAGGGAATATAGGGAAGGACATACATAACCTTTCTTTTTTGGCTTCATCGCAGTCGGGTATGAAGACCCAGTAATCAATTACTATTCAAAAGATGCATGATAGCGAAAGTAAAACAGCGCACAACAGATGACGTCGGCCCAGTACTAGAACACTTTTTGAGTACAGTAATAAAATATAATCGTAAAAGATTTTATTGATGTTACGTTCATTTGATACAGTAATAGTACCTCCAGCTAGATAAACTTTTTAGTATTCCTCTGGTGGCTAAGTAAAGGTAATAAAGACGAAGGCTTCTAAATCCCGCCCGCAGCATATTATTCGGTATAAATCCGACATCTAGCTGTTAATGTTAAGGTCAGAGTCTCGTATGAAGGATTTTGTGGATTTGAGTGCTTTAGTAGATGAACTCACTTTACTTTCATTCGAGTACTTAAAAACTATTAAAAGGTAAACAACGCGTTATCTTATTAAGAGGCTAATTCCGATCATTTAAATCAAATAATCAATTTAAAGTTGTGATAATAGCTCAGTGGTTATCCTGGTCGGTTTACGCGCTCAAGAGCGTCGGTTCAAATCCTAACAAAGAGCGCGAGTTGCTTGTAAAGGGAAACATCGTGAGGAAACAATAGCATAGTGGTTCTAGTCAAAAATCCTCATGTTAAAAATCTGCCGCCAAGTACGGTGATTTCCGGCAGCCTCACTCGAGAGTCAGTTTCATTTCAGGCTACGTGTGTTTACCTTCTTCCGCCACACCGTCACTTGTTATCTAGTGAGCTGTGGACAAACATCTAGCCTGTCAACCACAAAAAGAAACTACAGACGCCAAAACACCTATAAAATAGTGTAGATGTGGAAAACATTTTACTACTTAAAAGACTAGTAACGATATGTAGTTACCCAGTAATATTTATGGTTATAGGGTCTGTTATTTATTTAAGAAGACGCCTATAAATTCTGTGGTTTTTTTTTTAATTACAATCATATAACAGTTTTAAAGATCTTTGATTTACTTATGCAATTGTTTGTACAGTTTACTAAAAATTCTTGCACAAATGTTATTCCCTTTTTTCCACTCACCAGGTCAGTATTGGATCGACCCCAACGGCGGAGATATCAACGATGCTATTCTAGTCCACTGTGATATGGTAACTGGCAGCAGCTGCATCTACCCCAAACCTATGCAGTCACAAGACATATCATACACTGGGAAGGAACACGAGGCCTGGCTCAGCGAGATGGAGGAAGGATTCACGGTGAGCAGACTAACCACTCACAGAAGACCGTCTACTGTTTATACCCTGACAAAATAATTTAGGCTAATTTGTCAGCTATGCCTTTTTATTTATGTCAAAATAGTGAGATGAACGAGGTGCTCTTCTGGTTGTAAGAGATAACACCTGTCCATGAGACCATTGCAGCGATACACAGAACTTTGAGTAGCAAAACAAAGTTCAGGGCATTGCTGCTTTGGCGCTCATTACTTTGAGATTTTCGATGGTTAGTCTCAATAGCCCTGTAATTTTGCTAGCTGCAGATGGCTATAAGGCTATTTAGTTTTCTGTGGTTACATTGTGTCAGAAGAAGTGGTAAGCTGTTGGTCTCAATTCCTTACATACGTTAACCATGAAAAAGACTTGCAAGAAATCAATTGTGGCACTTAAATTGGCCTTTCAGCTTACTTACAGTGGAGGTAGAGGACTGTAGAGAAAAGATCGTAGATTCCTAGAAAATTATAGAACCTAAGATACCTAAGTCTAGGGTTATTTTTTACTTATAATAATTGATTAATGATTGTGACTTTTTATGATAACCATTGGTTATCATAAAAACCATCATAATACCATCCTCAAGTTAAAAATCTGTCACCAAGCACCTAACAGTGTTTTTCGACAGCCTCACTTAAGAGCCAGATGTGTAATTATGATCTTCGACCACACCGTCACTTAATAGTAGATGAAATGTGGTCAGTCTGTTAACCATAAAAACATATTGAGATACATTATCACTACAATCTCAACGATCCTTATATTAATGATCATCACGTTCTAGATCACATACAAGGCCGATCACACTCAGCTAACCTACTTGCAACTGATGTCCACCCGAGCGGTTCAGAACATCACCTTCCACTGCCGCAACACCATCGGTTACTACGACCCTCGCTCCAACAACTACCGACACGGGATCAAGCTGCTCGCGTACAATGACGCTGAGATTCTGCCCAAAGCCAACAACCGCCTGCGGTACAAGGCCCTGCTGGATGAATGCCAGGTAATCTACATTTTCCTATAAACCTTAACTTTTTTAAGTATTTTTAAAAACCAAAGCAGCTGTACCTTACCCTAAATTGTGATTAGCACTGTTAGCAGTCGATTTTCGTACCTACGAAGTCATATTTTTTCTTTAAATTTGTTTTTCCTCTCTTTACTGCATTATATTACTGCTTACTGCTGCAGTAAGAGACAAAATTGACAGTGTCAAATAATTATAAATTGTGTTTTTAAATTTGGGTATCTACAAAATATGAAATAAATTTAACAATAACGATTATTCTATGATATTATTAACGATGCTTTTATACCACAGTACAAGAGCCCCAACTGGGCAAGAACAGTGGTGGAATACGAGACAGACAAAGCAGGCCGTTTACCGCTCCTCGATGTTGCTGTCAGAGACATGGGACGAGATAACCAGATGTTCAGAGTCGAGTTGGGACTGGCTTGCTTCAGCTGATGTGGTGATATAGCACAGACGTCGTTTTTTACTTCACCGACCGGAAACCATCAACTGGTAATGCCCTTATAGCATATTGAAGTGATTAAGTAAAGATTCTATCCTGGTAGCTTACGATGAATCATGTAAAATTACTCAAAAGTTTTGAAAAGTTTAATTTCTGACACAGTTATTTTGCTCTATAGCTAGATCTCCAAGTAAACAATATGGCAACATTCCAATCAACTCTGATTTTTTCCTTATTATAATTTTGCCAATTGTCATTGCCAACTGTATTATTAAATTTAGCTTTTAAAACCATGTTCCTATACTACTATTAAGTATGTATTTTACATATTTATAGGAGCATTCGTTTTATCTTATTGCAACGAATCTTATTGTAACAAATTCAAGCTAGATATAATTTCAAATTCGTACCTAACTAGTATTATACATAGGTTCCTAAAATATAATCGATAAAAAAAAGCATTTATAATATTAATACAATAAAAAAGTATATGACGGATATATGTAAGTAAAACAGACATAAAATTAGTCAAATGACTTGATTCTTATTTTAAATCAATAAGAAATTCAAGCATGCAGTAAAATATTTAAGGAGTTTTGTTAATTTTATATCTGATTTTATTTCATTTATCCTTTTAACATTAAAATACATTAATTAATCTATTTACTAAATAAAAACTGCCATATAATGCATTTATATCTGAATTTAATAATCGATCAATTTGCTTAATTATTATTAAGATTTAGGCCGTAAATATTAGATTTAAGTTTTTTCTAAGTCGTCACAACATAATTATAATTTATAATAATTCCAAAGGTCCTCTTAACACTCATAATTAAGGCTGTGTGCTGTACATAATGTAAATAATATCCTTATTTATATAAAACAGTACTTAATAAGTACTTAATTTAAAAATAAGAATTAAGTAAAATAAACAATTATCTAAAACGTAACTACGTATAAAAAAAATTGTGATTATATTTCTTGTATGAATCACTAAAGATTGTTATTGTATTGTAATCAATAATATAACTGTATTTGAAGTAAGTAAATAATCCTTATTTTAAGATTTCTTATACGATTACGTACTATTAAATATATAGTTACATACTATTTTTAATGAAATATATTTTGAATGATTATATTTTGAAAAAAGAAAATATCGTTTTTATTGCTTTCTTATCACCATATTTTCAAAAATGCCGGAACGTACCTACATTGCCATCTTGTAGAAACATAATTATTTGTTCAAATATTATATTGGTGTGATTAAAAATCGGAATTATAATTGAAATGGATAAAATAAAAAAACATTCAAGCTATCACGTCAAGTCCCAAATTAAAAAAAAAAACACGAGATTTAAGTGGAGTCTATTGGAAAGAGTCCTTGGATTTAAGGCGGCTACTGTGCTACATAACCTTTTTTGTTTGAGTAGCAAGGGTTTGCTATTTAGAAATCGCAACGTAAGTAATGATTACTATTTACATTTTGGCTTACCAAGTTGACTCTAACAATTGTAAAAGCTTTAGTTGACAGATCTTAACTAAAAATGTTGCTGTCTTTTTCGTTGCAGTTCATTAGACAAGAACAGTAATAAGTTTAAAACTGACAATTAAAACCTTTAAACACAGATTGTGAAGTAAAATTTTTAGATGGCATTGCAACTATTTTATATTTTAACTATATTTGACATCATGCTTATCAGCGGCAAACAACTCGCTCACGGCAAACACAATCTATACTCTCGTTACTCAATGAAGATTTCATTCATCACAGAAGTTTTTCCTAGTGCACGTGACGAAAGGAGGCACTTTGCAGATGCACTTGACGCATTTCTCATCGGCCGTCAGCTCGTCTCCGACCGTCAGCGTCTCGTTACCGAACACGCATTGCGCGTTAATGTTTCGAATGTTAAGACCGCGAACTACTTTCGTTGTGGGTGACGCTGAAATATAAATTAATATTTTTTTTTTAAAGTACACAAACATCCTTTCCTCATATTCTTATCACCCAGATGTGTTAGATATATGCTCTCACCACGGTCATTGATATATATGTTTTTTAGACAAGCTTGCTCCATCGTAGAAGGAAACATCAGGCAAACAAGGTTGGAAAATTAAAACAAGGTACTGTTGCAATCGTCCTGTCTTGCCACGATGTGTTCCTGCGTACCGACATTACATAATAAGTAGTTTGATGATAAAACAAGCTATGCCGCCGCCAAGAATCGAAGCTTATTTTTACGAGAATAAAGAAGTTTCGAAGTAGTTAAAATACTCACGACACTGGAAGGAAATCGGGCAAGTACGGTCACTTCCCGCGAAGACCGGCGCGCAGTTGTCCAAAATATTGTCTTGGTAGTGGATCTCTAAGCCACAGTTGATATCCTTACAGTAAGACGAGTTGTCCACTTGGCCGTCCCACTCTGGAGTACACATGCATGTCTTTCTGGTGTTCTTTGGCTCGAATGTTTGCCCTTCGTAGTACATCTGCCCGTCGACTTCACATTGCTTCAACTTGGCTATGGCGTCTTTTCCTGGAATGTTTATGTGATGCATAACTAAATAAAATAAAATAAATTTTCATTGTATAATACAAACGATATTGTTAAAGTTCATACGTCTTTGGTCTTGCCTATTTTCATGACCATAAGCACCATAGTTTGGCTTAGGATATTTTAACAGTGTAAAAAGGCTGCCTGTCACGGCTAATACCTATTTAAAACAAAAAATTTGGTTTCTAAAACTTATCTACTTACAACTAGGCACTTATGTCGATGATGCAAACGGAAGTTCTATTTCTATGATGTTATTAATAATAGACCAATTGACATGCAGTGAGTTCAGACATATTGAACTACGTATAAGGGACTCTAACTATTGTTAAGTAACCATATATTGAATTCATGTAACTAATAACAAACTTATAAATGTTTAATAGGCCTATTAGCAGGGAATAAAGAAATAATGGGGTCGAGTTTCCACCTTCGGACCACCGTGTCTTTGTTATTATTTGTAAACATAAACTTGCAAGCAAGCAGCACCCGATCACGAGTATGACGCATGTGCCAGCCATCAACCATATCTGTATATGTTCTGTATTATCTAATTTTAAGCGTGCACAATAAAGAATTATTCATTCATTCATCTGAGGGAAGAGAGCGACCCGACACACGCCGCCGCCGCAAGAAGAATCCTTGGATGGTGAGCGTGAATGTTCGAGGCGTACGCAGTTCTTATTTTTATACATCTACGCTTATTTCATTTTACATTTTAAAGCCCTCCCCCTATTTATTTACGTAATTAGATTTAGACTAAGTAGATGCTAACTTGTTACAGTTAAATAGTCAATAGTCTAGACAGCTTGACCTTAGAAGTCATTTAACACTTAACGTAGCATTTTTAATTATTATTCTTTAACTCTAGCATGTTCTAGTTATATAATGTGTCTATAATAATTTGAAGATGAACTAAGTTAGATTGTACGTAACGTTGTGTTCTTAATCTCATAATTTGGCAGCCAATTATTGTCTCATCTAAATATATTTTAGAAGGGAATAGTACGTTTTAAGAACGTAGTTTGAATTCTATGGAAACTGACGGGGTTTTTGGCACATTTTTGTTTTACTTGTGCGGGATTACTCACGTTTAATTATATCAGATACTATAGTTAGTCCGACTATAGTTTCGGCCACATGCGGTCGCCTTCATAATGGAGAGAAAGCTGAGTACAAAAATAAGTGAAACAAAAATATAGTTTGTATAGTTTGTAGCTGCGAATCAAGCCATTTACATGCTTGTGTGAAGCAGGTTTCACCGTTTGTTGGCACGTATGCCGCGGCCGTTACCGTAGGTCTGCGGAGACACTGAGAGCTTTTTATGGCTATATAAACGTTTTTTTTGTAGCGATGATAGCTCAGTGGTTAGCGCGGTCGGTTCGCATGCCGAAGGGCGTAGGTTTAAACCCCAACAATGAGCTTGAGCTGCCGGTGAAACAAAACATCGTGAGGAAACCATAGCGTGGTGGTAGGGTACTTTCTAGTACTCGGCTGGCTAGCTACCACCTTCAAGTTGAAAATCTGCCGCCAAGCATCTAACGGTGTGTTCCGGCAGCCTCACTTGAGAGCCAGTTCTATTCCAGGCTAGGTGTGCTTTACCATCTTCGACCACACCGTCACTTAACATCACGTGAAATGAGGTCAAACACAGCGATAAAAAAAAAAGTTTAACATTAATCCCAATAAAAAGTTCACAGTACAAAGTACAGTAGTCTGTGCGGGGCAGAGTTTTATCATATAAAATTTTTGGCATCTTAGCTTCGCATGTACATATTCACAAGAATATACGAGTACATCATTCTAATAGATTTTCAAAATGATAGTAAAATTTGAAATCAAATCCATTGCATAGTTCAAACAAATGGTTACACACGTAATGCGACTTAATAAGACTAGTTATTTGTATGATTTTTAGTTAGATAACCTTACCACAAACAGTAGATGTGCTACAGCACGCGTCCAACTCGTAAGTCTTGATGCACTGCTTCTCCACATCTCCATCGAAGATGTCGAAGCAATCGACAGAGGCGCACTCAAACCTCGGCTCGCCCCCCGCCGTCATGCTGCAGCTACACACTTGCGAGCACGGATTCAGGATTAGGTTCTGGGGGATGGAAGCTCGGTCTCCATACGATACACCTCTGAAAGAAGAAATAATTAATTTACTTGTCATAAAAAAACAAATATTCAAAAGAAAGGAAGAAAGAGAAGACAAATTATACACTCTAAGTCGGTTAGACAGACAGACGTACCTATTGACGATTGATTACCTTGTAGGTATGCAAATATAAGGCAAACGAAGGCGTTTGTCCACGATTTTTAACCGACTTTAAAAAAGGAGGAGGTTCTCAATTTGACTGTTTTTTTTTCATGTTTGTTACCTCAGTACTATCGGCTGGGTGAACCCATTTTGATGATTTTTTTTTTATTTATAAGCTGGTGCTGGTCTTTTGAGCTGGTGAGCTTGGTCCAAATCTGACAATGGCATCCATGAGAAAACCACATAAGTAAGTCTTATTGAAGTCGGTTAAAAATTGCAACGATATGCACCTATGGCTTGTTTTATGTAAAAGTAACGAGACGAACGAGACGCTCTACTAATGGTAAGAGATAACGCCTGTCCATGACCATTGCAGCGATACATACCTAGAACTTTGTGTAGCAGAACAAAGTCCAGGGCATTACTGCATTGGCGCTCATTACTTTGAGACTTTCGTTGGTTAGTTTCAACAGCCGTAATTTATCTATAATATAAATACTGCAGAAAGAAATTCTCTAAATGACAATGAAAATCAATGCCTACAAAAAACAAAACATGCAAATGTGCAGGCCTCAACAATAAGACGTTCGCAATGACTCAAGCATTGATTTGAATTTAACTTAAATGTCACAGAAGATTAAGTATAATCAGATTGTATTTATGAGTGCTAAGGTCAGCGGTCAGGATATTTCCCAATCGCCACGCCTGTGCGTCCATAAGGCCAACCTCCGTTTTTGCATCTGTGTTAAGATCTGGTGACTTCTCGGAACGTAAGGTCACCACGTCGTTATGTCAATAAATATTTAAACTTCTTTTGTATTAAGTTTAACCGTGATGATTCACGAAACTCGAGGTAAAATTACAGGATTTGTGTTATTGTGATACGAAAGAACTGCCCCTGTGCCCTTTTTCAAGATATCTCATAAATAATTGTAACGCACCTGAGCTCAAGGCAACAGATTATTTATTGATAAAGTAACTTGACAGTATGATAAACATGAGAATATATATTTTTTTATGTTTGACAGACTGTTTGACCACAGCTCACTTTATATTCAGTGACAATGTGGTCGAAGATGCTAAACACTCTTAGCCTGGAATAGAATAGGCTCTCAAGTGAGGCTGCCGGAACACACCGTTAGATGCTTGGCGGCAGATCTCTCTCTTTTTTTTTAAATATAAATTAACAGGACGCGCTGACAAGACGGCGGCTTTCTTTTCATTGCTGTGAATATATAAAGTGCTGTGGACGCCTCTGCATTGAAATGTATCTATGTCTTTTTTTGGCTGACAGGCTGGGTGTTTGACCACAACTCACCTGATGTTAAGCGACGGTGTGGTCGAAGGTGGTAAAGCACACCTAGCCTGGGGTGGAACTGGCTCTCAAGTGAGGCTGCCGGAACACACCGTTAGATGCTTGGCGGCAGATTTTCAACTTGAGGGTGGTAGCTAGCTCGCCGAGTACTAGAAAGTATCCTACCACCACGCTATGGTTTCCTCACGATGTTTTCCTTCACCGGCAGCTCAAGCTCATCGTTGGGGTTTGAACCCACGCCCTTCGGCATGTGAACCGACCGCGCTAACCACTGAGCTATCATCGCTACAAAAAATGTTTGTTTAGGTATGCTGACCTGTAGTAGCACATGGTCTTGTCGGGGTGTAAATCTGGACACGTGAAGGCGTCAGGGCAGGTGAGGTTGTCACTGGTTGGTACCGGTGTGCAGCCCAGCTCCAAGTAAAAGCCCGCCATATTGCACTCACCAGCCATGTCTGTCATCACCGACCCTACTCCTGAAAACATCAATAAATAATCCATATCACATGAAACGGTTTGATCCCACTTCCATAGTGTGAACCACTGAACTATGTACCTAGGTAATAATCGTTATTTATCTTGGTAAGAGCGAGTATTGAATACCTACTTTTCCATACCGTTCGTCGTCCGTGCAAAAGATGTAAATCTAAGAAAGAAAAGATACTGCGCTATTTCGAGGAGTCAATTTGAAATTCTGCCACCTAGATGGAAGGTAATTGTTTTACCAAAAGGAACTTAGAGTGTGGAAATTGTTTTTATGATTTTGCATTGATATGCTAAATTAGTGTGCTATTGATGTCACGTTGAAAATATTGCATCGTATTGTATATTAGCACCTTTGCCTTATAAGAGTAAGCTGGATGTGTCAGTGAAGGAAAACATCGTAAGGAAACCATGGTTTAGTAGTAGAGTGAATCTTAATAATCTGGATAACCATAAGTTGAAAATCTGCGCTAATACCTCCTCACTTGAGAGTGAGTTCTTATTCCGTGCTTACTGTATTTTTAACCACACCGTCACTTAACTTCATGAACTAGGTGTTCATTACTTTGTCTACTGAAGAAATGAGGTCCCAGGCTCAATTATTTACCGATCGGATAGATGTTCAGATGATGAACATGAAGATTCTCTGAGTGTAGGTGCTAGTTAGCCACATAGTTTATAGGGTTCCGTACCCAAAGGGTAAAACTGCTGTTTGGCGCGTTCCTCTAGGTACTCACTTTTAAGAAGGTTAAGGTCCTTATGATGTTTTCTTTTACCGTTTAAAGTTAGTTGCATCATAAACCAAATCAATTATAATAGGTACAGCTTCGTAATTTTATAAATGGATCTTAATTTTACTTGGTGGTAGATTTCCTTAGCAGGAGGTCGTCTAGGTAGGTACCACCGCAGTACCAGATATTCTGCCGCTAAACAGTAGTGTGTAAACATTACTGTGTTCCGGTTTGAAGGGTAATGCAGCTAGCGAAATTACAGGGCTATTGAGACTAACCATCTTGTCTCAAAGTAATGAGCGCCAAGGCAGCGATGCCCTGGAATTTATTTTACTACTCAAAGTTCTGTGTATCGCTGCAATGGTCATGGACAGGCGTTATCTCTTAACATCAGGAGAGCGCCTCGTTCGTCTCATTACTGTTACATAAAAAAAAAAAAAACTTGTTGATATATATTTTTTAAATTATAGTTCTTGCAATTTCTGCAGTAGGTAAATTACGCTTTTCGTAATATTATACGGTTGCGGTTATGGAATCAGGTATCAATTCTAGGTATCGATGGTTAACACTGTTCAAGAAATCTAAATTGTTCTGCCGTGTTTTGTATCAGTTATCTTTTACGTAAGTATATGAATTTACGTTACATACCGATGTCAATAAAAAAAATAAACAATTGTTTTAATAACCAACCAAGCAACGTTTTCTAATTAAAATTGTAAAAAATATGCGTTTATAATGGGAAAACATTAATAACGAAAAAACTATTGCAGAAAGTTTTAAAAATAAAATATGTTCAAATATTAGAACACTTCAAATACTAGATTTATCTACAAAATTGCTGAATACCTTTATGATAGTAATTCTAGATTTGTAAGGTAGCTTGGTCATCATCATCAATTGATGATGATGATAATGTCGCCTAAAGTCTATTGCTGGTTTCTTAAATTGTTAACTATCAAGTTGTTTGACCATAGCTCACCTAATGTTAAGTAACGATGCTGTCAAATATGGTAAACCATACCTAGCCTGGAATGAAACTGGCTCTTAAGTTAGGCTGCCGGAACACACAGTTAAGTGCTTTTAAAGTTAAATGGTGGTAGCTAGCCAGCCGAGTAATAGAAAATGTCCTACCACCACGCTATGATTTCCTCACTTCACCTGTAGCGTGGTCTTTGTTAAGTTTGAACCCACGTCTTTCGGCGGGTGATCCTACCGCGTTAACCACTGAGCAATCATAGCTATAAAAATTATCACTACAGAAAGAATTTAAGCTTAGCATTATTTAATATAATATGATTTACACTGGATATTGTCTTCATTGAGGAAAACCTAGCAGAAAACCTTAGTTACAAAGACAACAAACAAACAAGGCAAACATTGATCGTAAAATATTGTCTCAAACTATATTAGTTTTAATTTTTAGAATCACGTGAGTCAAGTATAGCAATTGCACATTGCTACTATTTATATTGTTACACATTGCTATACAATAGGTTATAGTTATTTTGCCAAGACTCGCCACCAGTCTTGGGATTTTCACTTCCAACCAACCATTGTCAGTTTTATTTTTTTTATACTGTGTAGGTTTGCGTTTGAACACGCCCTGCCTGATGTTGAGCAGGATGTAGTCTAAGGTGAAGCACGCTTACCTAGAAAAAACTTATTTACTCTAGATTTGAAGACACCCAAGTTGTACTTCGCAGGAAAAATAGACGCCGGCAGAGAGTTTCACATCCTCGCTGTACGTATTAAGAATATGGAATGGAAGCGAACAATTGGGAATATCCACCATGTAAGGATGGCGCTTTGGCCGTGTCTGCCTAGCCGTCCGGTAATAATACGGGGCAGGTGGAACCAAATTATGCAGTTCTAAGGCACACTCTCCGAAATGTATCCGACAGAAGACAGACAAACAAGCGACTCTACGTCGGTGCTCAATGCTTTGCTCAAATGACAAAGATAAGTATAATCTGATGTCTATCTGTCGGTTAGGTACATCAGCTAAATGGAATGGAATCAATCCAAACAGATCTGTTTCCTTAATCTAAAACTCTTAACAATCACAAAAACACTTACCGAAGACGACAAAACATAGCACGGCCTTCATGCCCGACTTCATTATCACTAAACACTCTTGTTGGGTTCTGTATAAACTTCAACAACCGATTGTTTCCGACAACAAACACTTCATAAAAAAGTTTCGTCTGATCAATTTTATTAAATCGAAACGGCACTGTCAACAGACGTCTGACGCCGACGAGCGGTGACTTCTTAATGTGTTTGGTTTAGCTTCAAGCGTGAGAATGAAATAAATTAAGCTAAGTTACACCTGTAAGTTTAACGCACAACTGAACTGGAAACTTTTTTTGCTATCCTTGATTCATGTGATCAATAGCATGCTAAAAAATAAAACTAAGAAATTTTGAGACATTATTTTACGATTAATGTTTCAATATTTTCTTTTTTTTCTTTCTTTTCTGATGTTTTTCTTCAATCAAGGCAATATTCAAGTGTGACCTATAAATCACATTATACTGAGCTTAAATTCTCTCTATAGTGATAATTTTTGTAGCGAAAATAGCTCAGTGGTTAGCCCGGTCGGTTCACACGCCGAAGACCGTCGGTTCAAAACCCTACAATGAGCTTGAGCTGCCGGTGAAGGAAAAACCTCCTAAGGAAACCATAGCATGGTGGTAGGGTATTTTCTAGTACGCGGCTGGTTAGCTACCATATTATATCGTATTTGAAATTTTTGCCGGCAAGCGTTTAACGGTGTGGTCCATCAGCCTAACTTGAGAGGCAGTTTCATTCGAAGCTAGGTGTGCTTTACCTAGCGCACCAAGAAGGTAGCTAGTAGGTATAAGTAAATAAGTAGGTATGTTACCTATTCGTTCCGTACAATTCAAATGCTTTGGACCGTTTTAATGGAAACGTGGAAAATTATGCCGCTGCATTGTATTTTGTATTATTTTCAAAAAATTGTGTTTATAAAAATAGTAATATATTATAATTCATAAAGTCGGAATTACGCGCGTAATTATGGGAAAGTGATATATGGAGAGTAGTCTATGGAAACATGCCTTTTCGTGTTGCTTCCAAAACTCCATCGATGCTTGTAGTTAGCATTGCTTTACTAGAGCTTGACTGGACTGGACTTATTTTATATGACTTAGACTTAACTTATTTTTTCATAAAATACTTGAAAATATCGAAACGCTTGACACTGGCAAATGCAGGTGAAAAATATTTGGCGTCGCATTTTGAAGAAGGAGAAATGCTGTATGCCATTCTGGAGCAATCTTTATGTATTTCCGTTCTGTGATAACCTAAAATAAAAATAAGTGAAAATACCTACACCAAAGACATAAATCCAGAATAAGTATCATAAAATTAACTTTCGCAAAATAACACTTGAATTTAAAAATTTTGACATCCTTGTAGCTTTTAGCTCATTTGGTAAAAGTTTTACTTCGAGAGCTGAAGGGCGTGGGTTCGATTCCCACTCAGGACTAACATTTATGTGACGAGCATAAATGTCTGTTCTGTTTCTGCGTGTTCTGTATGTATTATAAGTAGTATTTTATTTTTATTTTTAACCGTCTAACCATGTGACAGGCCTTTGAGTAGCAAATTAGTTCTGACATTAGAGCTTGCCACTGTCTTTGGTTAAAGAAAAGTAGTACCAGAACCACGGTTCAGTAACTGAAGCTCCACTGAGTTTCATTATAAACGTTTGCTGTTATCTCTTAAGCAATGATGACATTGACTGAGTGATCCACTCCAACGGCCTATTTCCCAACGCCAACACTTGAATTAGTTATGTGGGTACATTACAACTGACGCCTACATTATAATATTCTTATTTTTGTTTATGTAATAGTAATAAGACGAACGATACGCTCTCCTGATGGTAAGAGTCCATGACTATCGCAGCAATACACAGAACTTTGAGTAGCAAAACAAAGTCCAGGGCATCGCTGCTTTGGCGATCATTACTTTAAGACTTTTGATGGTTAGCTCAACAGCCCGGTAATTTTGCTAGCTGGAACACAGTAATATTTACACACTACTGCTTAGCGCAGAATATCTGGTACTGCGGTGGTACTTATTATCTATTCTGCTCTAACATTTATTGATAGTATCTTGATCTTTAGCGTCGGGCGCCCATCTGCTCGTTGGGTCGACGACATCGTAAAGGTTGCGGGTCGAACCTGAATAAAGATAGCACAGGACCGGGATGAGTGGCGTACAAGAGAGGCCTATGCTCAGCAGTGGGCGATTACGGGCTGAAAATGATGATGATTATGATTGCAGAAACTTATAGTGACTTGGCGATTAATCTTAGAAGGAATACGTATAGTAAGTGCCATATTCTGCGGCCAAGCAGTACTGTGTAATCTTTATTGTATTCCGGTTTGACGGGTACTGCACCTAGCGGAATTTCAAAGCTTCTGAGAGTAATTATCGAAAGTAATGAGCGCTGAAGCAGCCATGTCTCATACTCAAAGTTATGGGTGCCGCTGTTATGGTCGTGGACTGGCGTCTTTTCTTACCACCAGGATAGAGTTACTTCCGTCTCATTAATTTTACATAAAAATAAACTATAAAGTATGAACTACCTTGTTTTACGTGGCTACATAGATTTGTACCCATATAGTTTTAATGTACATAATTATGTTATTCTAGATATCAAAATATTAAATAGGCTTGCGTTTGACATCCATCTCATTTGAAGTTAAGTGAAGGTGCGATATACAATAAAGCACGACGATATCATCAAGTGAAAATGTGTTTCTTGGTTTGTTTGCTTTTCTTTTGTGCAGTATAGGGATCAGCGTTTGGTTAAGTTCGAAAACAATGAACAGAATTGTTTTGAAAGAAAACGAAATTTTTCCCTTGAAAATTTAGAGGTCTAAGACATAAGGAATTCTTTACTGCGGCTAACAAATGATTCGTCGGGTTGTAGGAAACCACAGTATACAACAATGAAATGTTTTAACTGCATCTATATAAGGTATCCTACTAATATTATGAATAAGAAAGTTTTTATGTTAGGATGTTTTAATGTTTGTTACTCAATAACGCAAAAACAGCTGAACGGATTTGGATGAAATTCGGCACACGTAACTTAACATATAGGATACGTCTTATCCCGGAAAAATTATAGGTTCCTGTGGAATGATCAAAAAACTATCCTCTTGAAATTTGGTATATAGATGTGTCTCACGGAACATTACTCCGTAATAAAAGGTATTCTTTATATTATTCTAGATAATTAAGTAGCGTAAGTTTCATGATGGATGAAATGATCGCTCTTTTGTTATTAACGCATGTTTCATTTCTCTCCGAACCTAATTCTTAACTCACGCGAACGAAGTCGCAGACGCAAGCTAGTGGGAAATAAAAATAAAATACTTGCCCAATGTATACAAAAATAATATTTACTTAACATACTTTCTATCGCAGACTACATTACAATTTAACTACACTTAGCGCAAGCAATGTGTTTGGTATTATTTGCATGTACAACGATAAGTAAATTACCTTACAAATACCTATTTGAATAGAAATAGGTGACTATTAATAAATTTGAATAATCTCAAGTCTAAGTTTAAAGGGTTACTTTAATACTAACATGCATATATTATATAGAACTTATAGCTATAAAGAAGTCATCTGTAGATAGGTAGAATAATTGTGTTTTGTTGGTAGAATTGTTCAACATTTGGTATACAGTTTGTTGTTGACTCGAATAGAGTCTAGAAGTTTGTTCACAGAAGAACCAGGACCTCGTACTCGGGAGAGCTCTTCTCTTCGCCATCGAATGGATAGTAGCAACAGGCGTGGCTCGGTTGGATCTGCAATAAGCAAGCTCAAATAAGTTCTTGATCCTAATATACATTTTTAGTATCAACGTTCTCGAAACATTATTTTTTCCAGACCCAATGTTTAAAGTAATATGTAATGCTCTAATGTAATATAATATAATGCATTTTAATATTAATATTAAAATGCTCTTCTAACGGTAAGAGACAATACATGTCCATGACCATTGCAGCGATATTCAGAACATTGAGTAAAAACAAAGTCCAGGGTATTGCTGCTTTATAGCACTCATTACTTTGAGACATTCGATTATAAATCTTAATAATAGCTCTGTAACTTCACAGTATTTAGGATATTTGTAAAGTAGAACAAACTCAGAAAACAGGACAAGAAAAGTCATTTCCTAAATTCCTGATCCTATCTATTTATACTGATCTATGCCTTAAAGGTCAGAATTATAGTCATAATTTTGTAGCGAATTAATCAATACGATACAAGTATGTAGTGATGATAGCTCAGTGGTTAGCAGTAGGTTCATACGAATGCTGATCAAATATGGTTTCTATATCCTGCAATGAGCTTGCACCCGATAATGGAAAACAAAATCTTAACACGGTAGTAAAGTAGGTACTTATTCTAGTACTTGGCTTCTATCCTCAAATAGAAAATCTGTCACCAAGTATGTGTGTCGGCAAACTCAATTGCGAGCCAGTGCCTTTCCAAGCTAGGTATGTTTGTCATTACTAAAGGCACCATAAAATAAAATAAAAATATTGGATTACATAGGCGCAGAGAGAGAATAGACACTGATTCAGTAGTAATAAATTCATGAAATTAACTATGAAAAAAGCGGTGTTCACCTTGCCAGGAGTTGTGCAGCCATCATGCGTGACACGTCCGAAGTAGAGTTTTTCTCCGTCGGCGGTGACGCCCGCCTCAACAGCGCCCGGTGGCACCGCACCATTCGTCGAGAACTGCCATGAAAACATGGACGGCACTAGAACCTGGCGGAAAGAGTAATAATGAGTATTGGAACACAATAAACAAAAAATTATGGTCCCAATCGGCCAGCTATGCGGGGCTGAAACGTGGGCTTACAGTTGGAACGGAAGGACAAAGTGGATGCACAAGTTCATAGTTACTCAACGAGCTATGAACCGGACTATGAGTATGTTAGGTTTCCAGGAAAGTGTCCCAGTCACTTTAGTAACTGACACCAGTCATCGTATTAGCAAGCTGAAGTGACAGTGGGCTGGTTGATATCTGTCACAAAATTTATAACCGTTGGAGTAGATTTGTCCTAAAGTGGAGACCACGAATTGGCTAAGGTTGTACAAAACGCCCTCGGACTTCATGGAGTGAATATACATATATGTAGAATAGGTGATAGTGGCTTGGAGTGAAATATCGGGCTCTGAGACGACGGCTGTGTGTGAAGAGGTATATCTCCCAACATAAGTCACACAGCCCACTTTTCCGCCTCGTCCAGATCTTCAATCGAGCCTCAAGTCACTGCCAGCAGGTATTAGCGCAGTTGCTATGTGAAG
Source organism: Biston stratarius (assembly GCA_950106695.1). Lineage (NCBI taxonomy): Eukaryota > Metazoa > Arthropoda > Insecta > Lepidoptera > Geometridae > Biston > Biston stratarius. The sequence goes on from OX467116.1 coordinate 13,103,858, forward strand.
TGGACTGATGATGACTCTACGGACAGTAGACTATACGACTGTAGCAGACAGTAAGCCCCAGTACCACCGGAATTACAATCGCGAGCAAAAACTTATTACCTCGTCTCATGGTCAACTTGAACCAAACAATGTAGCCTCGATCATTTTAGAAGTTTTTATAAAGAGGTTCTGATACAGTCTCAGTTCAAAGGTGAAATAAAAATTATTGTACTAGAACACAAAGAGTTTCGAATTTTGTAAGAACGACAATACAATAAAAGTCTTTATATGCTTCTTCTGCACAAATAATCTACCCATGATGGTGATTGGGCTAGATTAGCTTGCATTAAAGCGACTGGCGCGTATTATTTTATAACAGATCATTTATATTATCCATTTCTTCTCCGGCTAAATGTCGATTTCGTCACAAAGTTTTGTAGCATTGAAAAGCTGGTAGTATTTAAAATAGGAATCTATATGTGAATTCCGGAGAACTGAGTAGGTATATGAGTTCAAGACCTGACCAACGACTGTAATCACAGTAGAGTTGATGTTTTTTTTAACTGAAATAATTCTGATGAAAACCATTCATTTATATAACATCTGGAATATAAACACCATTTGTAGCCAGATCAACCACATACCGACATAATTTCCCCACGTAAACATAACAAAATTAGAATTGGATGTGTCCTTTTCGATTTCGCAGGATAAAGGCAGTGGGTATATATGATTTCATCACGATTCCCTCGCTAGGCCTGTTGGAAACTTACTTCAAACTGATCCTTTAGGATCTCCTCTCCTCCCCAGGCAACATAGCATGCGTTCTTGGAAGGTATGACCTTCGCAGGCAGGATGTCACCTTCGTGTGGTGCGCGGCCTGCGTAGATTTCTTCGCCGTCAGCGTCTGTACCCACGCGCAGCGCGCCAGGAGGGATGCTATGCTGGCTTAGGCAAGCTGGAACCCACTTGTATGTACCTTGAAGTTAACAGTGTAAAATTTAGAGACATTTTCATACTAATAGATAAAGATAACTGGATAAACGTGGCGTAGGTCACCCTGTGACTCAATGGAATGACGGTTTACGTAAGACACCTGGCAGCTGGAAACCAGACTAAGTAGAAATAGTATTGGGAGATGCCTAATCTAACATTGGTCAATGATAAGCTGATTATGATGGTGATTATTGAGTAATTGATTACACGATTATTATATTAGTATTAATTTTTACCACGGGGGAAACCCTGATATCTTAACAAGAATCAGTTTTTACGTAAATTCCGTTAAATGCTACTATTACGGTTATATTATATTTTATAGCTAATCACAATTTTAGCTTTTTATTTACGTTAACTTAAGAGTTTTTATGGGTTTCATGATATATTATTTATAATGGCGAGGAAGTGGCGTATATACGTGTCAATAGTCGAAACCTTGTACTACCCTAATATAATAAATTGAGATGGTAGGGGTAATTGTATAGAAATACCTACTTATTTTCCTCGCTAATTAGACATCTTGCGCAGATATGGTCTGAGGAGGGACATTGATAAGAACTGAAATCGTCTGCGTAAGATGTCATAATATGTATAGGTTATGTTTAGTTTTTAAAAAGAAATGAGTTTAAGTTTTAAGTTCCGAAATACATAAAAATTAATAAAATTTTTATTTAACTGAAAACAGACGTGGCATTGTTAATATGGTTATACGCATAAATTAAAAACACAATTACCAAATTACTTGTTTATATGATCAAGATGATTGAAAGCTTTATCTTTGTGGTAAATGATAATATGAATTAATTTTAGATTCAAGATCAATAAAACATAATTTTGACAACACAATAAGCTACGGCCAAAACTCTGTATGGTTTGTTTACTGTATGGATAGATTATGATAAGCTAGTTAATTGTTCATCTTACCACAAAGACAAGATTGACCAAGGAGAGGAAGTGGGAGGGAACCATAGAGAGGATTGGCCCAACATCGGCGAGCATTACAACGAAGATGAAAATAAGAAATGACACCTTCTTTGTTCTACTTCTAGAGATTCTACAATCTTTGCTACACACAAAAGCGAAATCCCTATATTTTCTAGGTTAGTTATTAGCGCCTCATTTTAAGAACTTAGACGTTAGTGTTAAAATAAGAGTAGCATGTATGTTGACCTAGATTACATGTCGATATTGTAAATGTCAGTTAAAGCATATAAGTACTTGGTTCTGTAACGGATCGTTTCGATGTCTAAAAAGGAATGTGTCCGAGTTTGTTCTTAGATTTCAAATTCAAATTATTTATTCATCATGATTAGATTTAGTCATAAATATGTCATATATTTAAGGTTACTTTTTTGTTTACTTTTTATTTTGAAACATATTCAGGTCCTACAGGATGTAATGAAATCGAATAGTATATTCGTAGGTTAGTTTATAAGTAGGTAAATGGTTTTTGGCAGTTCTTAACATACTTTTGTTGTAGAGGTTCAAAGCTAAGATAAATAAGTATAAAGGGCCAATCGCTATCGAAATAGATTGAAGGAGGTCGTAACTATCACTTTTAATTTAAGCATCTTTATTGTATAAGAGCCGCTATCATATTAATAATTAAAATATTAATATAATTTAACATAGCGAATTCCGATTTACAAGAAAAGGTAAAACATGAGGATAAAAAGAAGATAGCAAATGAAAACCAATGTAGAGCATTGTAAATTACTTAGAAGTTTGTTTATCGGCTGATAAAGAGTTAAGAACTGACTCAAGCGATTGAAAATAGTTTCGAAATGTTTATCACAGTTTATCAGAACATAACTTAACAACAGATAGGAAACGGATTAGATTAGTCATAAAGGTAGGATTGAAATTCCTATTTGTAAAATTACTCTGAACTGTTTTTATTTTAAAGTAGATTTCCTGATTCAAAAATAATAAGAGTACCTATGTACCTAAAAGTACACTTGCAAACTCCTTTTTGTTCTTGAAATGACTTTAGATTCGATTGTTTATTTAGGTAAGTTTAATGACAATTATTTATTTTGGTATGCTGCGCTAGTCAGCACCGTAACATTCTAGTTCAAATTTTGAGTGGCGTGATAAACTAACTAACGTCTCTCTTTGTGGATGTTTTGTATTACATCAGTTAGCTAAACAATATAGTAATCCCTAAATTCCTAATGATCGATAGAGCATTGTCTTTGTTCAAATCTTGCTTGTTGAAAAATATTGGCTTGGCTAAACTAAGAAGGTGTCGTTTCTTAAGCCTCTTCCCGTTAACTTACTCCAGGGCAACTCGACTGTCTCTCCGGGTAGTTCGGGAACTATCTCTGCCGGTTCCTCGCTCTCCGCCACTTGGACTGAGTTGTCGGGCGGGGGAGGGTAGGGGTAGAAGTATGCGGGGTGCACGGGGTAGTACACCACGCTGGGCCCGTGAGGGTACATGGGGTGAGGTGGATGGCCCGGCGGGCCGGGGGGGAAGTGGTGCGGTGGTGGGCCGCCGTAACCGTGGTAAGGACGTCCTGGTGGTCATTGTTTTTGTTATTAGTCAGAGTTAGTTATATTTAGGATGATTCGAAATATCTATACTTTTTTCCACTAGACGAAATTCAAGAAAAGAACAATCCCCTCTCCGTCTACAATCGATACTAACCTACCAGTACGGACTATGTAAATATATAATTTACACATGACATCTTCATGAAATGAAGCGAATGTTAAAATGTATCTAGATTCAAAATAGTATAGCTATGTACGTAGTTTGTTTCTGGTCAGTGAGGCTACTAATGAATTTAAAATTTCCTAAAATAGAAGCACTTTAATTCTCGTTAAATAAATGATTAATACTCTGGTTTTATCAAATAGCAGTAATTAGCTGTAATAGAAACCTGATAATATTTATGGTTTTACCTACTACTTAGTTGAAATAAATTTCTATTATTATTCTGTGATTCTATATACTTCTTTATCTAATACCTTTCACGAGCGATTCTTGTATATATATATATATATATATATAATCTGAATCTCGGGAACGGCGCCATTTTCATTAAATTTAATACGTAGGGGGTTTCGGGGGCGATAAATCGACAGATAATTTCTTTTTGAAAAATTTTTGGGTTTCATTTTTAGAAAACGTCGTTTTATCTGTTTTATTCAGCCGAGCAAAGCTCGGTCATCCAAGTACTAGAAATAAACTGATTAAAAATATTGATTTAGGCATTCTGCAAGTGCGTAGGCTATATTACTGCGTGGGTTTTTACAGACATCGATAATCCAATCCAGGATTTGAAAATATATCGATTTATAAGTGAAGAGGTACAAAACGGGAAGTTTTGGATCTATAAGAATGGTCATAGATTTTTTTATTGGTTGACAGGTGTTTGACCACAGCTCGCCTGATGTCAAGAGCCGTTGTGGTCGAAGATGGTAAACACACCTAGCCTGGAACGGAACTGGCTTACAAGTGAAGCTGTCGGAACATACTGTTAGGTGCTTGGCGATAGATTTTCAACTCGAGGGTGGTAGCTAGCCAGCCGAGTACTACAAAGTATTACTACCGTGCTAAGGTTTCCTCACGATATTTAACCTTTACCGGCAGCTCAAGTTCATTGTTGGGGTTTTAAACCCGAATAAATCGAACGCGCTAACCATGGAGCTATTATCGCTACAAAATTTATAATCCTGAAGGGAACAGAATAATAGTAATTGCAGGTACATACATCTGTGCTGACTCTACGAGTCATCGGTTATCGATGCGTTATCAGCACTTTCTAGATAGATATGAGTGTAGTCGATTTATCTTTGTTTCAACGTGGAATGATTTGAGTAGGTAGATTCACAACAAAGTCCGTTGCCTTCATTATCATTATCATTAGAGACATATGTATATACTTTTATATGGTAGCCATTACAATAGATTATAATAACAAAAGTACGTTGTGTCTTAGTACGTTGTTTTTAACCCCCGACGCAAAAAGAGGGTTATAAGTTTGACGTCGATGCCTGTCTGTCTATGTGTGTGTATGTCTGTCTGTGGCATCGTAGCTCTCAAACGGATGGACCGATTTCGATACGGTTTTTTTCATTGGAAAGCCAGTTTCCTTGCGGTGGTAGCTATGAATGATTAATTTCGTAAGGAGTTTTTAATTTTTTTAATTTATATTAGTATGTATGCAGTATGCAATAATATCTGGTTTTCACGGATTTATTATGTCTAATACACTATCGCGTGAGATTCTTTTTATTGTCATTGTGTTTGTGATAGGAAAGTAGTAGGTATCAATAAGTAATAATACTTAAAAATATGTAATAGGTACTGTGCTGACAAGTATAAAAAGTTGATAGCAAATTTTTAAAACGCAAAATATTGCTATTGTAAATACATTTTTACAAAGTTATTGGAGCTAGAGAGAAGATAGGTCAGCGAGTTAACAAATTAATTGGTGACATACTCCATATTTGATATTTATGATAAGATGAAAATAGCACGTGTTTTGAAAGTTTTGTTGATCGCTAACTCTACCCGTCATACATATTTTTTATAATCACTGACACAACACCAAATATCCCATGTTAGTTCCTCAATAAATGTAATAAAATAATTTAATTATTCAGTACAATAATGCCTGGTATTTTATCAATCTTCAACACTTTATCACTGTTATCACTCACCTGCCATATCTACGGTGTCGAGAGACGTACTAACTGAGCCCTGCACCTCTACAGCTGGTATATATTTCGCTAAGGCGTCGACTGATAACGACTCACCGTGGTTCTTATCGGTGACAACTAGGTAATTACTCAGTCGTTTAAAAGGAAACTTGTTTTTGGTTGCATTCTGTAGAACCTGAATGAATGTAGTTGATTGAAATGATAACACTCTTGTGAATCTTATTGAGGTATTTATAGGATAAATACTGCTGTGGTGGTGCCGGCGTAAGAATAGTACCCTACCCTCTCTACCCGTGGTTACCGTAAGAGTCAGCTAAGGGATGTAATCCGGAAGAAGGAAGTCTTCCAAGCAATCACACCTAACTGCGCTCGCCAACCCGCCTGCCAAGCGTGGCGAGTATTGGCAAAACCCCCCCAGGAGGAGGCCTATGTCCAGCAGTGGACGTCTTATGGCTGATGATGTGATATGATTTATAGGAGACCCAGGAGACGATCGAGAGGCATGCTAAGAGGCTAATAGGCAACGACACTTTAGTCACGTCTCAGTTGCAACGGACGGAAGGTTGCTTATTTATAAGTTTAAAGGATAGATTTTGGAGTCTGCCTAGGAATCGTACAATTTTGATTCCGCCTGCCATTTCAATCATCGAGCGGCTAGACAGACGCCAAAGCGCCACCTGACCCGTACTCTGAGCCATTTATTGCGGTTTCTATTGGGCATTAATGAAATGACCACGCAACCTTATATCGTATGCCTGCACAATAAGGTTCGCAATGGCAAAATTATTTTCGGGATCAACGCAATAAGAAGCTCAGAATACATAGGCAGTGCATGATTGATATTCTCCACGTACGTTTCTACCGACCTTGATTCCACGTTCTTCATACGGACAGCGAGAATGTAGAACCATCTGCTGGAGTGTACATGTGTGTATAGTATTATTATATGTGTGTATAGTGTATTTCCGGTTAAATACAATTTAGGTGTTTTAAAATCCAGAGCGAACAGGTTTTATCTAGGTGTTCCATTCTGAACCTCATCACTGCTTAACAACAGGCAGAAAGGCCAACGAGTTCTAAACGTGCTCAAGATTCTTTCGCGGACCTGGACGTCGAATTGGCATTTTCCACACATCCTGAAGTCAGTGTACCCCAGAGCCCAGCTTCGATATAGATGCCAAGCATCGACGCCGACTCCCGGCCTCACCAAAACAGGAGAAAGAAACACTGGCTTGACTCAGGCAGAATAGAGGCAAACGCAAATCTAATTTAATTTAAAAATGTATCTAACGTTGATCGTAAAATTGCACGTACCATGGACTGGTTAATTTAGATTAGTTAAAGTTGAAAAGCAGCTTCACGTCAAATAAATAAAAATAGGTTTAAGACTTATAAAGGCATATATTTTTTCCAATTTTTTTTTAATCTAAAGGACAAACACTTAATATGTATAATATTTATTAAGAAGCTATGATTAAATTTTTTGTAAATAAAACTAAAAGTGTAATTTATTAAAAACGCCAAACATATTTGGTTCCATTATTCGTTTATTCCACCACTAAACAGTCATATTCTGCCGAGCTGTGCTCTTCGCCAGCAAAAGGATAGTAACAGGTACCGTGGCTTGGATGGACCTACGACAAAAAATAGACACTTAAAAATGTAAAAGTAATGATTGATACGCTCTCTTGATGGTAAAAGATAATGCAAGTCCATGATCATTGCAACGATACACAGAACTTTGAGTAGCAAAACAAAGACCAGGGCATCACTGCTTTGGCGCTTATTACTTTGAGACTTTGGATGGTTAGTTTCAATAGCCCATAAATTCTCTAGCGGCAGCATCCTTAACGCACGCAGCTTTATTGTTCTGACAACAAAAATAATCATTAATTATAAACTGTTTTTTGTCTGTCTGTCCACCACGCCATGAGTCAGTTTCCAGAGCTCTCTAAAGAATTTTTTGGAACTTGTAATTAAGGGTTTAACACCATACGCTCTCTGCATCCAGTAATTGCGCTGTTTTACTTAGTTCGTCACTTTACTAAGTCGCAAGGTGTTCTACGCTATGCTTGGCTTGCCTAAATGTTGCCTCTAAAACTCGATTACGCAAGAAAAAAGAAATCAATTTCAAGAAATGTGAGCTGCCAACTGCTACTTTAGCTTAATAATTCTTAAAGCTATGTCGAAACTTCATTTCAAATTCATAGCCGTCATGAAACCCATCAGTGCCATCGTCGTCACGATGCATCTCTAATACTATTTCTATATATACTGGTTCTGTAATTTGGGAATGGTAACTCGATTGTATGTCACGATATACCTTGCCAGGAGTAGTGGATCCGTTGTGTGTGACTCTACCGATGTATAATGTCTCTCCGTTATCTGTTGTTCCAGCTTCTACAGCGCCCTCTGGTACTGACCCATGGCTGGAGGGTTTCCACGTTATAGTTAGTTGAACTAGGACCTGGGGTATAAAAAGATATTCACAGCACGAAATAATAAAGTTATAAATTTATGTAACATTGGAGGACCAGCTATCACAAGGATGTCCTGCGAAACAGTTTTTGTAGGTGATTATTAAGGCGTAAAATTTACAACTAGATTGTAACAAAAATTACAAGAAACTCTCCCCGGCCGGTCTATATGAAAGGAGTTTGAAGGAAAGATGAAAATTATTTAGGATCACAAACACGTTGTTGATTATAATTTACGTTGTTGATTTAGTTAATTTATTATTTATTAAGAGATAACGCCTGTCCATGACCATTGTAGCGATACACAGAACTTTGAGTAGTAAAACAAAGTCCAGGGCATCGCTGCCTTGGCGCTCATTACTTTGAGACTAGATGGTTAGTCTCAATAGCCCTGTAATTTCGCTAGCTGCAGTACCATTCACATCGTAATAATTAGTTCATAATTAATAATTAGTTAGTAATTAGTTCAGTGCAGTAATATTCACATCTACTCATAATTCCTACTTGAACATACATGAAAAAATTTAAAAATCACCTCAAAATCATCCTTTAATATCTCCAGCCCGCCATGAGCAATGTAACACGCGTTCTTCGAAGGTATGACCTTCGCGGGAACAACGTCACCTCCTTGATGCGCTCGACCTACATAGATGGCGGTGCCGTCGATGTCTGTGCCGGCTCGGATGGCACTCGGAGGGAACCCGTGTGGCAGCTGGCTGAGGGACAGTGGCACCCATTTGAACGGAGCTGAAAATGGTTGATGGTACATCAGCAAGGTTGAAATAAAAATGATTTTAATTTATTAACATGTTATCCTTACTATTATACGTGACCCACTTTTAAGGCATGCTACTCCTGATCGTCAGCGTTTTGCTTCCGGACACTGCCAGCATACGCAATTACGCATATCATTACTACATCCATCTCGTGGTCTCTACTTTAGAACAAGTCTACCTCGGCAGTTTTAGTATTTTTGCGAGTTATGGCTGTCCCACTGCCACTTTTGCTTGCTGCTATATCCGCGTTTAAGTTCCCTGCCAAATTACTTTGTTTCCGAATACATTTCTTAGATAACCACCGAACATAGCTTTTTACTTTCGATAAAATTTTCAAGCCAGATTTTCGTGCTACAGTGAATGATATTAAAATTCATATCAAAAATGATTATAGTGCTATTAGAACTACAACTAAGAGAATACATAAAATGCAATGTTTTTCCTTACCAGACATTCTGCAACGTTTCACATGAACAACTGAAGTTAAAATATTGGTTTAAATGAGCTCAGTGTTTGAAGAGATAAGAATTTAATGTCGACAGAACTTACACCTGTATCAATATCTTGCTATTTAAATTAATTTCAAGTTAATTATTTCAAGTTCGACTGCCCGTTAGTTCATTTTGGTACCTAATGTTTCTGCTTCAAGAGCTGTAGGGCGTGGGTTCTATTTCCACTTAGGGCAAACATTTGTGTGGTGCAACAGCATAAATATTTGTTCTGTGTCTGGGTGTTCTGTATACATATATTATAAGTATGTATGTATATACAAAAAAGTATCTAAGTATTCTATCAGTTATCTGGGTCCCATTGTATAAGCCAATTGCTTAGTTTAGTGCTAGATATGCTACGTGAAGTTCATAGAAAATTGGAAAAACGAATATTAAAAATAACTATCTAAAATAGATAGGATCTTCAAAGTTTATTAGTTTATATAAGAATTTCTATGGTAATACACAAAAGAAAAGATAATAGTAGAATAGAAACTAAAAGAAATAAAGGTGCAACATAAAAGTAGTATACCTACAGAGTGTAGTAAAAATAGTTATTAAAAAAACCTCATTAATTTTAAATCTCTTTATAAATACCAGTTGTTACATCTAATGGTTACAAGACTTGAGAATATCGACGACAACACGCGACAAGGAATAGAATTCTTTGAAAACCGTGTTATCGCGGCGTTCCTCAAGGGAAGCATACGTCATCACGAGGTCGTGTAACATTTGGTGTAGCATTTCGTGCAACACAATCACCGATGGCCTCTCCTTGTTTTCGGTAATCAAGAGCGTTGCCATCACCTGCAGGAAACGACACAATGAACAGTAATGTTTTACTTATTTAGCTGATTAACAACCTGACTCAAGGACCAAATTCATTTACAGGGTTATAGCAATTAGTATTTGTTCTTTTTCAGGGTTTAAGTTTGAGTTTACTAAGCTGAAAGGCGATAATTGTACTCACGATTATGAACAACTTTAACTATGGGCACAACTCTGGAATCGTGAAATAAAAACATCTATACCATACGTTAGGCCAAGGGCCAACAAACTTTTTTTATGGGATAGTGGTTTCTTTTTCCAATTTCAGGGTTGTGTCCATAGTAAAAGTTGTTATAATAATGAGTACAATGACTAATTATACCCCAAACTTACAACCCGGTAAGTCTACTACTTACGCTAGGATTATTAGTCACTTGCAATGCCTTAGAGTATTCATAACCATAGGTGTACTCTAACCAAATATAAACTATAGTTAAAGAAAAAAGCAATTTATTTGACGTCTATGATTTTATGCATTCATAAATAGACGAGCACATTCCCTTTACTCATCTATAGTTTATTATTTCCATGCTTTTCTTTAGTACTATTATATCATTTGAAAGAGATCCTCACCTTTACTCTCCACGTCCTCAAAGCTTCACCGAGGGCAGTTCCTGAGTACTGTTTTCCTACATCTTGTAATTTGTGCCGCAATACTTTAATATGAAATGTACGACATACATCTGAAATAATGATAATAAGGTAATAAGTTCTAATTATGTAAATCTAAGTTCTCTCACATTCATGCTTGTTGAATCTTAGCTTAATTTTCATTACCTTTTTTACAATCTTTCTCATCTTCGCCATTAGGACAGTTGTTTTTTCCGTTGCAGACAAGTTCAATAGGCAAAGAGTTATTAAAGTTTTCAGAGAGTTCACTGCAGAAGAATCTGGTCAGCCTAGGCTCAGCTAAGCAGGCGCGGATGCAAGATTTTGAGCACCTTGGTAATGCACACTGGTTGCCCCGACATACACAACCATCCGCGGCAATAATCTTATCATTACCAGTGTTGGATCGTTTCAAAGCGCTAATCAATCTCTCGTTCAGAGAAACCAAAAAGAAACGAAGGTTGAACAGCTCATTTACATGATTTTTCATGGAAACCAAAGAAGTATCGTACACCTTTGACAACTCTTCAAAGCATGTTTGCCTAAGACGTTTCACTTCTAGAACGTCTGGGTGTCGCTTCAAGCTTAACTTCTGTAGTTTTGTTACCAGTAAATACAGAGTTTGTAACCTGGACCGTACAGTTTCAAAGGTTATTTGTGATGTTTTTAACTGTATCTCTTTTAGAACGTAATCGTACATATGGTTAGCTTCAAATTTGGCCAGAATTACATCTGTAAAAAATACATGCATTAAACGTTTGGTATCTTTACAAGAAGTCCCCATAGATATTCACCGAAATTTTACCTTCTGAGCAGTCCAGTTCATCTAATTCATCATAGCAGTCGAATTTACCATCGCAAATCATGTCTAATGACACTAATTCTTCACCAGAAACAGCATTACACGTTAATTGGCTTAAACTATACATTTCAAAGCATATATTTTCACAGCTTGGTGAACATGTCTGAAGGCATTTCTGTCCGTTACATTTACAATTCTTTTGATTAGTATTGTTTTCAAATGCTTGGCGGATTTCTTCACGTGGGTCCAGCTTCGGAAATATATTTTTGTTAAAGCTGGGGCAGATAGACATGCCTAGAACTGATGTAAGAGAGTCAACCACATTCACCGCTTCCTGAACGGTTTCCCTGATTACACTCATCTCTGTGTTATAAACACGTCTAGACAATGCATCAGATTCTTTTAGAGAGTGCTTCTCTAAAAATTTGATTTGGTTTTGTAACACGGCACCTAGTAGATTATGTTGCTTTGCAAGTATACTTTTGTCTAATAAATCAGGGAAGCAATGGTGAGCATTTATAGAAGTGTCTATGTATGATATTAAGCGATTAGCTGTTTGAATGGCTTCTATAGCTGTAAGAAACAATTCACAAGTAAGTTATCTTACGAACGTCCAAATAAGAAAAAAATATTTAGCAAATTTAAATTTAAATATATATTTTTTTTTCTACTGTGTTCCTCACAACTTTAACAACAACTTAAAGTTGTTGACCGAAGATAAGATTTTGGTGTACTCACGGAATTGTTAGAATAAAGCTATAGTCTAAACAAAAAAGAGTAGCTGAGTGTATATTACAGCTATCACTGTACATACAAAGACAGCATACAGAGAATAGTAGATAATAACGTGGAAGTAGAAATCTCAAAATGGTCACCGTATGTAAATGACTACAGACGTATCTAGCTTATCAAAATGGCTGCCAACTTGTCGCAATATGTGTCGGTCGAACTTAGTAAATACATGCATGAGTTTTAAGTTACCGATTTATGGGGAATAGCACAAGACTAGATGTCGTTTTCTGAATTTTCTAAAATAATTATAATTTTAGACATTAATAAAAGACCGCTGAGAGACATTACACTAGCTACGTCATAAGCTATCTACTAACATAGGGAATACTTTTGTGTAGGTGTTATTACCTTGTCGACCACATTGATTTTCATCAGATAAATCTAAGCAATCGCCTTCGCCATCACACAATTTTAATATATTAAATTCTCTATCATCTGTTAAGCACCTGAGAGTTTTCAGAGTTTGTATTTTCTGACATGCTTCTTCTAAAGCACTGTTACATGAAGATTTAGGTTTCAAATTATTTTTCTTGTCAATATTTAGAAATACTGATTTTTGTACACTTGCACTTACTTCCCGACCTAATTCATTGTTACGAGGCAAATCAGGTTTTATTGGATCCATAAGGCCGGAAATATGGTTTTGAGATTCTTTGTTTAGGTTAATGTTATCCGTGTAAACAAATTCCATTTTTCGACGGTTGAGTGCGTCTCTTTCCATGACTAGTTCAATGCCTTTGCTTACAAGATTTAAATAACTTTTCATATCATCACGGTTGGTTTGTGAGATGGATTTTTTACGATGTGCTGTTTTTATAAACATCTTCTTAACGTCTTTTATAACCTGTCGACGTTCCTTTTCAGTTTTAACATGTTTGAGATATCCACCAGCTATTGTTTCTATTTTGTCAGCTATATCGTGCACCAAATCACTTTTTGATTTAAGATCTGTTTTTGAAATTCTCTTTAATTCAATATTATCACTTCCTGTTACTCGCTTAGTATCTGAGGCTTGTTGGTTTTCTGTAGCCTGATTATTGTTGTCAAGTCCATTTTTCTCAAATGCTTTAGCTTTTACGCCTTTCATAATAAGACTAACATATTTGGTGCCATGGACACCTAATGCACGAGCTGATTTATTTAACTTCTCCTCTATCCGCAACAGAAGAACAGATTTTTCCTCGACGCTTTTATTAGTGAATGTGTTTAGTGATATATTACATGCTTTTTGAACAATATCTTCAACAAGATACATTTTTAGCGGAGATTCCTCAATTAACGTTGCACTTTTAAGAAGATTATTTCCTGTGTAAAAAAATAATTAGAAACCTCGAGTAATTATTATTATTAGTAATTATTATTGATAAGCAGCCATGGCACTTATTTTTATATTTAGTTACCTAGTCAAAATATAATAGAAATAATACTTTGCGATTATAATAATAATATACTCAAATTAATAATTATGAATTGGGGTATTATTAATGGAAACCACAGAACCTCACTCCACTGCCTTTAATTGCATGCCAGTTGGTTTAATATAATTTATGGAATGACAATTAAATTAATAGGTAAATATCGGTGGGCAATTCATCCTTTTTTTTTTTTTTTTTCCAGGGAAAATACTTATCTAATGTATACCACCGGCCCTGGGGCGGGCACGGTGGTTATGTGGGACTCTCCGTCCTAATGACGGCCTACCCACTAAATACCCTGGAGTGTTCCACCTCGGCGCTTTGTGTCGAGGCTGCGGGCACGCTTTCGCATTCTTCCGCGGCCTCGACAGCGCTTGTCCTTGCGGACCCGCCTCAGGGAGCTCAAGCTCACCCCGCAACGATTACGATGTGTCGGAACACCAGACACATCGTTATCCACCTCCGAGATCTTAAAAGCAAATGGGCGTCGGACGGTGGGCAATTCATCCTGCGCTATCTTTTTCCAAACTAAGTGAAACTTGTACTATGGAAACCATTCAAATAAACACAAATTTTAATAATAATTTTAAAAATAAAAAATACATAGGTAAATACTCACAAACAGAACAAACATCTATGTTCGTCACATAAGTGTTTCTAGAAATCTAATAATCACGCTTGAAGCAGAGCTAGGTGGGCAGTAAAACTATTTTTTTTTAGTTTTAATGATTACATTAAGGAGCTATATAGAAGACTTGTAATTCATTAAAATTTTGTGGTACATAGGTAACTCACAGGGGATTTAACGATAAAAAAAAGTACAAGAATGAGAAACAGCGCCATCGCCCATCATGTATACTTGGGATTTACATTTTTTTTCACATATTTCACTATCGTTTACATACTAGTACTTACTAAGTAACTTATGTAAGTGCAGTATATTCATCCATAGTACGTTCGTGGATTGTGCCAGTTCTTAAGTTTAAATATAAGTACTATAGTAATATAGTAGGCAAGTTTGCCTTGGTGGTGCCGGCGCGGTAAGAATTGTACCCCACCCTCTCTACCCGTGGTTGCCGTAAGAGTCGGCTAAGGGATGTAATCCGGAAGATGGGCAGCAGCGTTTTCCTTGAACAATCACACTTTACTGCTCGCCAACCCGCCTGCGCGAGTATTGGCAAAACCCCCCCAGGAGGAGGCCTATGTCCAGCAGTGTACGTCTTATGGCTGATGATGATGATGAGTAGGCAAGTATACGTAAATAGTAATTCTATCGGTTATCTGGTTGCCACAGTCCAAGTTTTACTAATTTAAGGCTACATAGCGCTGGGTGAAATATCCTATTTACCAAAATATTGTAATCTAGTTTTTACTCGAGATTCTTGCAATAAGTAATTAACCTTACAGGGATCGCTTCCGTCTTCTACATTAAATATATGTAAATCTTACAGTTAAAAGTGTAAATACATACCGTGGCATAGTCTCAGCCAAGAAATAACAAATATTGAAATTATGTGTTTCGACACCGGCCACATTTTCTTTCTTTGTGAAAATCGTAGATTCGCAGTATGTAAGTAATAATTAATTATACACTTACTTTACGATAAGGCACATTATGTGAAAGAGTGGGTAGTTTATTTTTTATTATGGTTATAAATTTTAGTGGAGCCGTTATACGGAAATTGCATTGATAATAATAATTGCGTGGTACCAGCCTATCATAGGACTGGTATTTTAAGGATTCCGTACTCGCTGGGTTTCCAATTGGAGTTTATATCTAACTGTAGGTACTAATGGCTATCAGACCTATTTTGACCTAATATCTCCAGAACTGAAAGTATGTGGCCGGTTGAAATAGCCTAGTAAAAATCGAATTTGACCTCGCACTAAATTTCCGATCCATTATTTCTATAATGTTTAGGATACTTACTTACTGAGTAAAAATCACAAAATGCTGACAGATCCAGGAGGAGATTCAAGCGCCCTTTAGATATAATTGTAAAACTTACTGTTAACTATTTATGGCTTATTTAATGAACCGGTTTTTCTATCTCTATTCTCTCTATATAATTATTAAACGTTTAAACAAAACAAGCAGTTTTCAGTATTTGTCTGCCCTGTAACTCTGTTGGTAGAAGCTCTGATTCGTGAGCTGAAAGATATTTGTCTTATGAAAACAGATGTTTATTCTGTATTCTGTATGTATGTAATATAATTTTAACCGGTGCAGAAAGAATATAAAAAAACAAGGTCTGACACTGACGTTACAGTGTGTTGTCATTACTGTCGTTGTCACATTTAGTAAATTATGTCAATGTTACGAATTTTAGGATGTTATTTAAAATAACCTCAAATATTAACCAAAAGTAAGAAAGCGCTAAGTCTCGTTTGATGAAAAAAGTTAACAAAAATAAATATTAGAATTAGAAGCTTAATCTGTAAATGAAAATGAACTCTTCAATCATAAAAGTTGCACAGGTAAAATGTGACATGTAAACAAATCGTAAATAAGGTACCATTATTACAACTTTTATTTATTTCTAGAGTGCGATATTGCCGAGTGTGTTCTCACAATGGTCGCCTACCCTGGTCTCTCAGCTTCACACATCAGCCCCACTCTGCAGAGTGGTCGCCGGCAAGTACAGGATAACGAAGAAACGAGACCGTCCGCTCACGTACGAAATGGCGAACCCTCCCCATTACATCGCCCATCGCAAGTCATGGAACTCTTGGAACACATGTAAGTAATTATACCTTCATATTCATGATGCGGAGTGTATAAAGGGCGCTGTGTAGTTTCTCAATGCTAGTCTTTAATCACTTGTTTGCTTGCTATCACTAATTCTTAGAAAATAATTGTTTAATTTGCATTAAATTATAATTGACATCGATAGAAAGCAAAAAGGTGAACAATGAATGTTTTCATGTACCATATTTATATCCCACTAGTTAAATAATTATATAGGGACTGTTAACTTAAATATTCAATATTTTAATACATCCTTGAATACTAAACATGAACTATCTATGGTAAATAAAGCAGTGTTATGCTTTTAACTTTTTTTTTGGAATTAAGTAGATGAACTTGACACTCTCCCATATCATGCATTGTAGCAGTGCACAGAATTTTGAGTAGCAAAACAAAGTTCAGGGCTGATTAGATTCTCATTAATTTGAGATATTAGATGGTTAGTCTCTACAGCCCTATACTTTTGTTAGCTACAGTACTTTTCAACCTGGAACACCTACAGTAATGCTTACACACCTATCCTATCTATCTCCAAGTAGCGATTGAACAAAGATCAATGAATAGTTTATTAGCCAAAAGTAAACAGGCACCGATTATATTTTCAGCTAGCTTAAAGGATGGTCTACGTAGATCAGAAACAGTTCTCGAGGATGAATTTATTCGGAGGTTTATGACGGGTACATGGCATGGACTGGTCTGCAGTGAGGTAAGAATCATGCTGTCATAAACTATTTAACACAGAATTTCAATAGGTAAGAGGGGTAAAAATCATAGTATCAATCATTTTCTAAGTCAACACTACAAGATATTGTAGTGATATGAAGCTAATATAAATTTATTATTAAACATTATATATTTTACCAACCATTTGTATTATTAAACCAAATTTAATTCAGGTCCATTCTCATATCCTAGATGTTATTTTTTCTCAGGTCATAATCAAAAGGCAGTTCAACCACATTAGAGTTGCAGCCATCATCCGGCGGGCAGTATCTCCAATGAAAATGTACTTTCTTCTCGGTTACACAGAAGAATTTCTGGCTAACTGGCTGCAGTGTCCAGTCACACTAGAACTCCAAACTGTAAACACCTTTAAAGATGTCGTCTTTAAGTATATTTAGATGTTATTAATTTGTAGTCAACTAGTAGTTTATTTATAGAATTAAAATTGTACATACTATGAAAATAGAATGTTCTGTGAAGTCTTCGACAAAAAGTAATCTATAATAATAATAAACAATCTTTTGAGGTAATTATTTTAAATCAACTTTTATGCAATTTTATTACATTAGAAATTAACAAAACGGATAGTCGCGCCATGTAGAAAATTGTTTCTCCACACGTATACTCGTCAAAGGTAGATCATGATTATGTGTAGTTTCGCTGGAAAGATGTAGGGAGGTTGATAGCATAGTCTGACAGAACACTATGATACAAAAGTTTTTATATTATTTTTACTTAATGAGTCTTAATGGGTATGGTAAAAGCGTAGAAAGGAAACAAACGCATAAAATTATATTATTTTATAATTTGATTCATTCAAATATACATAATGTGTCAACAAACAAAACAGCGAGACGCGTGCTTCCGCACGCTCACACACAAACCCACGCACGCATTAATCGCCCGAACACGTGCCGAACCGCTACAAAACTTCTGCACATACTCTTTGTACTTTTTACACAATACATATAATGAATGCCCCTCGTCCCCGAGATCTCTATTCATCTGTATAAAGGTTACATTTGTTTGATAAGGCCCTTAGTTTATTGCTATTTACCGTTCAGAGATCAGCAGATACTTTAACAATGTATATAAAATAATTCAATCACGAGAACGGACGGCATTCACTACAACTGACAATAGTAACATTCCTTCATAAAACGACATGCGACATCTCCAACCTCTCACTTTAATATGGTGTCTCTCAATTAATAGTTGTTTTATCACAGTGACAATGCATTTGTTCTTATATTCTAGTGAGTTAATTTTCGTTCTTATTCATATCACCATAAATCACGTTTAGTAAAGTCGTCAAGGTGCTTTAAAAAATATTTTTTATCTATCATGATATTTTTTGTAAGTCTCAAACAGTCTTTTGTATTGAGCTAATTCGATAGTGCCTGTGGAATGTGTCGAGGTACACCGTACTTGTATTGTTGTCTTGGTGCTGCTTGTGTGCGCAGAAGTCCTGACGGCCGACAATACTCACATGCGACGCTTCGCTCGTTGTTAAGCATTAATTGTTTATCGAAATTACACTATTTACAAATTAAAACACAGACGACAAAGGCTTTGTGGTAAATTCGAATATCTATTCAAAATTTTAAAGCTGATTCTTCCATTAGTACATGGTCGAGACTTCCAGTGGTGCGTTTTGTGACAGTACCTTACATATACTGCGAGCGACAATATCGATTCTGATCAAATAAAAAAAATATGTACATACATATATGGACGCGCATAGTCAAAATATAATACAAATATGTACAAATAAAATGTCATATTCCAAGAGGAATATTTCGATAATCACAGATAAATTAACATTTCAAAGACTAATCCACACTAAGGAAGCCTCAAATATGCGTAAAACCAATCAACGTCACAAATTTGGATGGCATCATTTATGTAAATTTTATGACAGTGTTATTTAGCAAATGTAATGTGCGATCGTTAAATTCCTATTTAAAATTTACCCAATGCTAAATCTATTAAGTAAAAATGTCCATCAAAATTCTATTAAAAATAAAGAGATCATATTATGTTCTACTACAAATAAGATAAACTCGTTAATAAAGCTTTTTATATATATTATACGGATATTATATTCTATTGGCTTTTTTCAATACTGCAAGTGGGTTACCCGATACTACACGATATGGCATGTGTTCAGACAAATTTTCTAATGCATATTATATACCTTTATTTGTGGATTTGCTGAATCATGTGTCATTTCATGTAGGTGGATTTTGGGCCTAATTTAAACAGTCGACTACAAAATAAGACTTAACATTGTGGTCATATTTATTGTGAGTATGGTTGGTATCTATGATTCTGATTATATTTATTATCTTTAGCCAAATCTTACTATTACGCTATGGTTAAAATCGAAACCTTTTCATGAAACTGTTTTAAAGATAAGAACTATTAATTTTGTAGATCGAAAGAGATAAAAAAAATCTGTACATACTAAAAAAAACTAGGAAGAACTAATATTGCTACTATACATCATTATGAATTACTGATTTAACGAGTGCTTCAACATTTGAAAAACGATACACTTAATAAAAAAAAATTAAAGGGAACATTACTTTTTGTGTTTACAATTCTATAAATTATTATGCTTCATAAGATATTGTACAGGTAAATTAATTTTAAATGCATAAACTATTACTGCTATTTTACAATTATGTAATCGGGTGATTCAGTTAAATCAGTTGACCTAGAAATAAACTTATGACTGCAGTTAAAAGGCAACAACACCCACCTCTGAAGCACTTGGTTACTTTTTAGGTTTCATACTGTGGAAATGCAAAATTTTGAATAAATACTAAATAAGAAAATACTTGCAATTTGACAAAAAAAAAAACTACTTTAAAAGGTAATTAAAATGTTTTCGAGTCGGACAGTTTTGTACCTTCCTGTGACAGAATTAAGTTAGATGAAATATGATTTTCCTTCCGGCAGCCGTTTCAATATTATCGTTGCCGGCTCTAATAATGGAGATACAACTTAAGAATAGGATAACAAAATGGCAATACTAAATAATACGTGCTATCCTATCAGTGATATAGAAGCATCCCAGAGGCAGATGTCGTGACGTCTTAACACCCTAAACACACTACACAATCAAGATCATGATACGACATTAAAATCTATTATGTACTTAGAAAATTATACAGCGTATGTAGTAAAATTTGATTCGTATAAAACTTTCTTTTAACTCCTTTATCCTTTAAGTAATAATTCAATATACCCTTTTACATGATTTGGCTTAATTATTTTTTTTCATTCACAATATATCCAAGTTACAAGAGAGACGCATACCTATCACAAACGCGTTAGTAACATTAAACTTAAATCAGCACCTAATTTTAAATGATAAAATGTACATAATGAATTAAAAAAAGTATTCAAAATCAATTTTATTATTCCATATTCGATATAAAACATTTTCAGCGAAGAAGAAAATAAGCGTACATACATACAACTATGTAGTGGTCCAAATAGTTTTGTCATATAAAACATTTCATTATTTTGTAAATATCACTACATATTTCGATCAGACAACTAACGCTTCACAACGAGAAATATATGCTAGAGTTTGAAATATCACGTTCGGTTGGGCGGACGGTGTTGATGTCGAAAGCCCACCATCTCGTCAGCCACAGGTGATGTTGCAAACTCAGCCTATGACTAGGTTATACACAGGCCCGGACCAACGCCGCGCGACGTCGCCCGGTAACCCACATCACAAGGTCTAAAGCTAATGTCGCGTTCACATTTGCGACATTGAGGTTTGTTGTCAGAAATACGATTGTTAAATTATTTATACTGAAATGCTCACGTTAATTGAGCCGCACGCCCTAGTTTCGTCTCAAGTGACCTGTATTAGAGGAGTGAAAACATACGGCACGCTCAAGATAGAGTTGCTTGTTCCGTTTGTATTCACTCATTGAAAAAGATCTACAAGTGAAAGAAACTACTAGAATTCAGCACAATCAAACGTGAGTAAACCCGTAAAATAAAAACTATCTAAATCATGCCAGCTTCCATAGGTTCATTTTTGTTCTCATCCGGCCAATGCCAAGAAAAACACGGTCAATGGGCTTTCAGATGAGTACAGAAATAGTGCTACGTTACGCTCAGAAGCATATATGGACGCGCCATAAGATTTCACGAACTCGGGACCTTACGGCCCGCGAGCGTTAAAATGTCGCTCCCTACGGCCCGCGACGAATTGACCATGAGGGCTGATGAAGTGACGCAATAACCAAGGCCACAAGTACACACATCGACATTCACACATTTGTACTACGCCAGTATACTACCCGCTATACTACTGTAAGAGCGATTCGCCGTCGGACGCCTCCTGAGCATCAATTCAAAAAGAAAAAAAAATTATAACTAAAAATTATTAAAATAAAATGCATCTAACGTTTAGCGATATTTGATCGGACCACCCGGGAGAACGACGCGAATACTGAATTGTTTCCAATCTAACCGAGCTTAGATTCTAGATTTTGTGAATAACAATAGTGTTCCATCGGGATTAGGGGCCCCGACCGTCACGTAATTTAATAATAACCTACTTACAACTAGAGGGGGGCGTCCGGCGGCGAACGACCGCCCGGGCAGAACGTTCGTTGAAACAAATACTTAACACTAGGGTACACAACTTACGTAGATAATTATTAAAATCGACGGGAGTCAGGGTTATCTGAAGAGGAACAGTGTATAGTCTCGCTGCATTTTGTTAGACACACGATGCCACATTAACCTAGAGCCTTGTTCTACCGCCATCCCGCGCCCGCCGCGCCGACAACTCACAACACGCACTCTACTAGCTACACCTAACACCACCACGCACGACTACCGATTCCGACCGACTGACACTTGGCGACCGAGGCGACACCTTCCATCCTAACTCCTAACACAACAGGGGAACTCCTCTTCACCGCTTGAGAAAGTCAACACGAGATTTGGAACATGCTCTGAAGAATAAACAATTTCGACAAGAAAATTACGAGCCTTTTTTTTATAAGCTATTTCATATCTACTTTCGAAGAAAGGTAATAAGTATAATTTATCTAAGTATTGCTACGTGAACGTTTTGGTGTATTGATTAACATTTTATTGCTCCACAGGTGTTATCACTTACATGGAAGCAATCAAAAGCAATAAAATTAATAGCTAATCTAAGTATAAATATCCATAAAACATCAATTAATATATTGCACACGTGATGTTAACTCGGCAGCATTGTACAAAAGATACTAGAGTATCAAAAATAATTGAATTTGTCAAACTCGACATCAATATAGATATTAGCTATCTTACACTCGGCCTCTAGAGTACCAACTATAAGCATTTACTAGAGGACGACACCGAGACATGTGCTGAGTTTACATCTAACATGTGGATACACTGAGGCCTTCATTAGGACTATACTTGACTTGCTCACACATATTCACATTTCTATAAAGTTTCCATTGATACTAGTTACCTTCGTAAAAGTTATTAAAAAAAGTAGTTTTGATATCTTTTGATTTGACAAAGATAGAAAATTTCTAACCAAGCTGAAGTGTTTAAAAAACCTATAACCTGACTGCGAATAAAATAGATATAATTAAAGGGAAAAGAAATTAAACCAATTTATTATTCCTAAATAAATGAAAGCATACATATAACTTCAATACATATATTTTTTTTTAATTTCCTTTATTTAGATAACCTACTTGATAGGTTTTTTTTTAAATTAACGTATTACTATTACGCGCCTAAAATCCGCCATTTTTTTTCAAACACCTATCTAACAACACTTGGGTTATTGAGACGAATCTAACGATACCTTAATTGTCGTAATCCATTCGACGTTTTGAAGAAATGAGGTAATAAAGAAATTATATACACACATACAAGATACGCGCAAAAAACATAACCCTTCCTTGGCAGTCGGGTAAAAACATAGACAAATGCAAAAAACATGTTATGGAAATTCGCAATATATAAAAAGTGTAAATGTGTGAGCAATTTAGCTGAGACATATCTATAACCAAATTACTAGTCTTGATGTTAGAACGAGGCGAGATACAGACCATAGAAGGTAACTAAAATAATAATAAGCAGGAGGAAAAAACTGTGTCAGATTAACCAACGTTTTACGCCTTAGAAAACAAATGAATAATAAGAATGAACAAGGAAATAAAGTTGTGTCAGAGAAGTTTTCATTAATTGATCAAATAACTATATACTAAAACTATATCTTTCGCAAAGAGATGTCAAAATACAAACATTGTAGCCACGACGTAGTGGGCACTCGATTAAGACTATCAATATCTAACCACAAACTGTTCAAGCGACCCAAAAATATAACTATACTATCTATAATAAAAAAAACATTATGAATACAAAAAAGAAAGAATAATTTAAACTATACCTCATAAATCAATCGAAAATTGCATATTCCCAGTTTTTACACATCTAAATAAATATACAGTGGAGGAATTAAAATCACATGTAACTGGACGTTTGACACACTCACATAGAATAAGAAAGTCAATTTGTAGGAATAAGGCGGCCCCGTAGCTCAGCTTGATTTCAATATAAACATAGTTTAAAATTTTCAGATACTATTTTATTAAACTATTTTTCACTTCGATTTTAAGTTTATTTAAGGATTGTCTAAGTGTTGGACTATTAGTTAATGATATTTAAAATACAATAAACATGATAATAATGACGTCGACTAAATGACTACTTGTAACAAATAAGCTCAGTTATTAAGTAAAATAATTTAAAAACACGAAAATTAAAAAAAAAAACCCTTCTTTTATTGCTGTAAGCTTTTTTTATAGCTAATGTAATTGCCAAGAAACAACGTTTCCGTAAAATCGGACTACAATATCTGAAAACATTAACTAAGTAAGTAGTAGGTTTTTTTATGCTCCAGCTGGGAAGCCTATTATTTGAGAAGATCTATACTAAAAAATAAAAAACCTTCATTCATACAATACTCACTTTAAAAGTATCATACAATACGAAACTACTATCATCACACTAAGGCAGGTTTTTTATTTTTCTCTCACTAAACATTTGTACCATTCCTCAACTGTATAATAATATTGATTTGTAATTGATAGAAAAAATATTAATTTATATCTACTGCTATACATACATCACATTTAATTTTGACATTTATGCATATTATAACGGAACCATTCAGTTTCATTAAGATTATAATTTATAATACCGGATTCATAGCAATAGACACTATTTAGACTGGTGCAAGTTGACCCTAATACTTATTATACATATAAATAGATATGAATCTTATGACGAGTCAACAAGGTCAATAATAGCACAGATCAACTTGCCACTAGTCTGGGAGACAGTATGATTGCATGGAGAGACCCTTAACAACGCTAATGCTACACAACACTGCTAGACATAATAACTATGTGGACATGGTTCACAGCTACACCTACACTGATAAAATAAATGTATCTATTTGGACGTTTAATAATAAAAAAACGAACAGAAGACAACACTCAGATTAGGTTATTATACTGTTAAATAAATGTGCAGATTCATTTCACGCTGACCACGGTGGAGTGCCGTCTGACTAACAAAAGAGAAAGAGGTACAATATAATATACCTCCCTTTTACTCTCGTTAGTACGTGATAGTCGTTCGTCTGAGTTACCAACAAAGGTCGTCAAGATCGCTTACAAAAAAAAAGTTACAAGTGATAATTGCAATTACTAGAGAATAGATTGTCATAATAAAGCCGGTTCTATTGTAACAATCTCCAAACTAAATTTGGCTGGTATATAAATATTGCTAAGTTTTCTGCCATTTGAAATGTAATCAGCAAAAAAGTCGTCGCGGAAAAGTCTTCCTCACCTTGAGATATAACACATTAGACTCTTAATATTGGATTTCTTGATAATTGGGTTTGAATTGAATTCCAGTAGAAAATAAATTTTCAAAGTTCAAAGAATGGTACAGGTCTGTCAATTACTGTTATTTATCAATACGAATTACGCAGAATGCAAAAAATTGTATAACCATTACAAAATATTTACTGTTTTTTTACAAAGTATACTTTAGTTTTTCTAAGCAAGGCACAAATAAAATGATTTAAAAAAAAACAGTTTTGTGCCTGAACTAGTCAATATCGGTTCTAATTAAATTGAAAATGTTACGAACTGCATAAGCTAATAAACTAATGTAAATATTTCATGAATTATTGCTCACTTTTGGATTTATTTTTACAAGTGAGAAGTCAATAGAATTTCATATCATATATTTATCTGATAAATGTACATTAAAATTAAATATATAATCAAGGCAATTATTATATACAAGCACATCGTCAAAACCATTCTTTCAAAATTTCGAGACACAAACGCAAATGTTTTTTATAATGTGCCAATACATAAAGTCAAAAGTGTCGCGGAAAAAGATCAATAGCAAAAACGTTGTCACCTATCTTTGTCTTGTGAATAAATATATGATTTTAACACCAGAGGATATAAGAATATTGTTTTATTCCAACATAAACAGTTGGTCGTCCATTTTTAAGAAAAAAATATATAACTTGCTGATCACGTATAAAAAGCCGTTCGATCATTATAACGATATTGCTTGATCATGATCACTATCATGGTGTCGCTTGAACACATTTACGATGTCGGTCAAACACTTTTACAATGTAGGTAGATTACAACTTTACA
Organism: Biston stratarius; assembly: GCA_950106695.1. Classification (NCBI taxonomy): domain Eukaryota; kingdom Metazoa; phylum Arthropoda; class Insecta; order Lepidoptera; family Geometridae; genus Biston; species Biston stratarius. The sequence continues at coordinate 13,129,901 of OX467116.1, forward strand.
ATGACTAACACTTTTCCGGTGTTGGTAGAACACTAGCGATATAGGTCAAATACTATGTTGACGACACTCACGCTGTGGGTTGAACACTTACGATGTTGGTAGACTATTTTTCGATATAGGTAGATCGCAAACGATCTCGGTCGTACACTTACAGATCACTTTTACGATGTCAAACACTTTAATGACATCGGCCAAACATTTTTAACGATATCGGTCAAATACTTTAACGATGTCGGTCGAACACTTTTTACGTTGTTGTTAGATCACTGACGTCGGTAGAACACTGACTGATCACTTGTCTTATAAGTAGTGTGTGGGTATGATTGTGCGCGTGCGTGCGTCATGCGGCGCGCTTGTGTCGCGGCGCGCGGCGGCGCTCGCGCGGCGGCGTATGCTACCGCCGTCCGATCAGTCCGTTGGAGTTGCCAGCGCCAGGACTCATCTCCAGTTCTACTAGTAAGGGGAAGTGATCTGCAAATGGAAATATAGTTTTATTATATAGATTTATTTCATTATTTTTTTAATGTAAAGGGAACGAGACAGTCTTATCTCTAGACAATATGAACCTATGTATATGAGTGCCTATAGACCGACGAATGAAAGTCTAGAGACAAAGCAAATGCTAGAGTCCAATAGCTCTCACAGCAAGCAGCATGCTGACGGCATTGGGTGTTTTGCCGAAAACATGGAAAATTAATGTCACCGCATTATATATTTATGTAAGAGAGGGGTTTTATTTAAAGTGCCTAATGGCGCGTGTGAGCGTGAGTAAATTAGTTAATATAGGGAAACATGACTTCATGTTGCCTCTAAAACTCCATCGTAGCTTGTAGTAATGTCACCACTACATTGCTAGGTCTCGACCAGACCATTTTATAAAATACTCGAAAGTATCGGTACTTTATAGGTACTGACGGATATAAAAGGTGCGACGCCAAATACGAAAAAAAAAATAACGCCAGCATTCTGGTCACGCGTCACGTTAACCAGACGCTCATATTCTCACAAATGAAGTGCCCATTGAATTTTTTTGGTACTCCGTAGGATGTATGAGGTCACAGTAAACTTTATATGGCAGACTTCATAACCTGAATTTAAAACAAGAAGCCAGGCCATTTTTGTTTCAGAAGAAAATACTAATTTAGTATATCCCAGACAATATGTCTGTGTAATCACTAAACAGTATAAAACGATGTCGCATGGCACGTTTGTCTCTTTTCTCACTTGTTCTTCTAAACTACTCTACGGATTTTGATACAGCTTTCACTATGGTTTAGATAACTCTTCTGGAAGGTTAAGGTCCAATTTCAGACTAGGTGCGTTTGTCATTCCTTAACATCGGGTGAGCAGTGGTCAAACGCCTGTCAACGCTTATCAATACTCTTTTATGTTTGTATGGATTTTTATAACGTCAAATAAGAAAAGATGTCTATTTATTTTTCGTACCTAGTTCGTTTATTTGTAATATAAATGTTTATTGATAACACCAAAGTATTAAGTTATGTAGTAGAATATGCAGAGGACATTAGGCCAGACAAATCTGAAGCACCCTATCCAAAATGAACCCGATGTTACCTCTAAGCATGGACATCCTATACAACTTTTTGTCGATATTCGAGCCTGCTTAGTCTGAACAAGAAGTCGTACCTACCAGATAAGCTATTTGGCTAGCTCCCCAATAGATTCCAACGCCTCAAGCAGGTACTTGGTTCCTCCCAATAGTACGAACAGTACTTCACGCACGATAATCATAGACAACTTAGTTACCTGAAGGTATGTGAGGGTGTGGGCAACCGACGACCTTGTGTTCCCGGAACCAGTCCTGCGAGAGCGGCCCGAGCAGCCCAAGAGGAGTCATCGTCTGCTTGCTGTAGAATATGTAGTCTATGATGCCTTTGAAGTCAAATCTGAAACATTAAATCGTGATATTAGTAAACATGCTTGATTACTAAACATAGGCAAAGCTCTTGGAGCGCGAGGCCCCGAGTACAACATCTTCCCTAATAGCGTTGATTCACGAAGGTTTAGCATGCGGCGCGTGTAGAAATGTCGACATCGCATCTACGAACAAATCATCGATAGATCTTTTTTGTTCGTAACTTCGCTAACATCAAATCTATGACACACGTGAACTTATGTGACTTTTTATTAAAAAGCCACTAATCTATTAAATTTTAACATGAACACCTACCTACACAACAGAAAACAATGATATTTACGTGTTATCCCCGACTGCTCGATCGGCACTCATGTAGTGATCGCCGGCAAGCGTCCTCTGTCCCTACCGCACCGCGTCTTCCCACTTGTGTCGCCTATTTATCGCGAAGATGTTCTACTTACAGATATTATACTCACGTTGACAAAAGTATCATCATTCAACAGTCTAAAAATTTGAAAAAAAAAAAGTACGAATTTAATATATTTCCCATATTCTAGGACATATCACTATGGCCCCAAACTAAGCAAAATTTGTGCTATGGGAAACAGATAACTAATATAATACGTACTTTTTTTGTAAATATATGTAGAACACCCAGACTAGGGCATCGAAACTCGGTTCAATTTTGAAAACCCGGGTTTTCGGGTCTAAGAGTAATTAAAACCCGGGTAGACCGGTTTTTTCGAGCGTTTCGGTCTTTTTATTGTAATTTTTTAAAATACACTAATCTGCGTTTATATATCGATTTCCTACAACGAGTACAAAATATAAAGTATGAGGAAGAATTTAAATAAATGAAACAGTACTTTACAAATTACAAAAACAGTTTTAATATTTAAAAAAGTGATAAAGATTTATTTTTTCTATTAGCGCGATGAGCTTCGCTACACCCTCCCACTGCTCCACACTTCACCCCATTCACGTCCTGAGATGACGCGCGCGTTCCATTTGACTTGCATGGCTTGTTTTATTGGTAGGAACGTAGCAACGAAGCTACTTTTTACGTAATAAATAATAATTTATCAAAGCGTGTTTTTATTCCATTTACTTATTATTGCATTCGAAGTGACTTAAACTTAATAAATAACAAAAACAAAAGTATTAAAAACAACCCGAAAAACCCGAGTTTTAAAAATCAAACCCGGGTTTTTTTGTAATCCTCAGAACCGGGAAAACCCGGTTTTTTTTCGGTCCGGGTAAACCCGGGCTCGATGCCCTAACCCAGACAAAAAACATGCACGTCACACAAATGTTTGTTCTGAGTGGGAATCGAACCCACTAGAAGCATCCGTTTGACTTCCTGTCTAGAGGTGTCGGTTCCAATCCCGATACAAGAACCTCTATTTTCGGAGTTATAAGTGTATTTTTGATGTCACTAGCTTCGAACGGACTATGTCCATACCCAGCTTAAAATGCGTACAGGCCCGCGCCTAGCACAGGGTGAAACAGAACTGTCATTATTCTGCATCATATATACGGGCTGACAGTTTCAACATTAGCAATATTCAAAGACATGTTAGTTAGTGGTCATACGAAACGTATAAGGAAATAAAATCGAAACAAATACAAAAAAAAAACTAAGAAAACCTTCAAAACTTCAAAATTTGCGGACAGCGCGCAAACTTACGTACCGGACTAGCGCAAGACATAACTAACTACCTTACTTAGTTACGTAGACTAAGTAGTACCTGTTATCTAATCTGGAATCGCGCGCGACTACCTTGTCATTTTTTGGTGCGCGTGGTTTGAGTGTCCGTATTTTTGTGTTTGCTCAGGATAATAAGGTCAAATATTAACCACCTATTTTTTAATATTATTTGAAACGACAATCGAGTACTGAACTCCCTGTATCAATATTGCTGATGTTCAAACTTTCACGGTGTATACTGTACATATGAGCCAGTAATACTTTCAAGACATCAACACCTGAAATAAACTTTTCGAAAACATTCCGTTTACTCGTCATCGTTACATAAAGAAAGGTTAGATACTAACGTGTAGTTGGTATAAGGCATAATATCCTCGCTGTATGCGGAGGCGAGCTTGAAATTGTGCGTGAACTCGTGCTCTGAGCCGGGCATGCGACGCAGCGACGCCGCGTACCCGAGCTCCTTGAAGTCGCGGTGTTCGGCCGACACGCGTCCCGCTGACAGGAACTCCACCACGCCTGCAATATGCAGTAATGAGTATACAGTAGTGGATCTTCACAGTAATAAAAAGAAAGACCAACTAACTAGTCCACTCGTCAAGTCAGAGAGGTCGGTCTACATTCTGGGGCCTGCGATCTACAACCGTGTACCCGCTTCCATTCGGGATGCACCTTCCACCGCGTGCTTCAGATGCAAGCTAAGATCTTGGCTTAAAGAGACCTCGTTTTATGACTTTGACAATTATTAAAAAATATGAGACTATTGAATCATCAGTAAGTAATTCTATTTTTTTTTTAATTGGAATTTAATCATATTGTCATATTTTATATTTAACGTATTATTATATTGACATGCGTTACGATTTTGACATATTTTTTTTTTTTAAATGAATGAAATAATTAACTTTAGTGTCAATGTTTATTTTATAACTTGTTAAATAGGATAAACAGACATGGCGGACTAGTGACAAATATGATCCGATAGTTAAAAAAAAAAACGTTATAAATTTAAACAAAAATATGGTCGGACATTCAACACAGCGCCATCTAGTCTCAGACTAAACAAAGCTTCTGCTATGAGATCCATATAACTGATAGAATACATATGCAATTTTTTTTGTTGTATTTGATATTTTAAAATTAAAAACGTAATAATAATACTTTATTTGACACACCAAGAAAAAGATTGACATAACATTAAGTAGACGGCGGATTGACTGATGGTAAGCAATCACCGTCACCTATGGATATCTGCGTAATACCAGGGGCACAACAAATAAGTTGCCGACTTTTTAAGATTCTATTGACACGCCTTTGTAATGAAAGAAGGAAGGCGTTACTCACCACTGTCAGGCAGCGAGTTGAAGTCTCCACAGAGTAACAGCTGGACATTGTCTCTCTGGCCGGCCATCCGTAGCGTCCGTGCAGAGTCCTCGTGGATCGCTCGCAGCTCGTTGCTGAGCATCATGGTCTGGATGAGCTTCACGTCGCAGAATTCGGGGTCCCAGTGGATGTGGGCCGTGCACACCAGGATAGGCTGCGACAGCATCGACGAGTCTGTTGGTATACCTGGAACTCATCACAAATTTACCATAATTACTACATATTGTATCTTTTTGCCCATGCAAAAGATGTTAAAGTCTATAGAACAGCTGGTCCTAAATGGTGTTGCGAAAGTTAATGTTTATTGTTTGACGTCTTTTTTTAAATAAATATATAGGCCTGGGTTTGATTATTTGGCGTTGTCTCGCCCTATGTTAGGTGAAGATGAGGACGATGTTGGGGCACAGTTTACAAAAAAAAAAATGATTCACTCGCGACTTGAAGGCGCCCACATCTCCGTCGTCTTTGGGTATTTAGGATGTATCCTGGTCTTTATTTTCAAGTCGAACATAACAACATACAAATAATTTTATTTTGGAGCTTATGTTGTTGTGAGACCATGCCAGCTCCATTGTGTGCATTCCTTATTTTCTACTTAATGATATCACACAACAGTTTAAAGAGTGTACGTGCCGCTTCACTCAGGGGTGCGGCCAGTATACTTTGGACCACGCCGACATCGAGAAAATTGTAGCCAGTTATTGAAATTCAAAAAAGATTAAAGCATTTAGAACTAGATGCATCGCGAAGAAACTATAGCATGTTGGTAGGTTACTTTCTATTACTCGGCTGGCTAGCTACTTCGCCTAAAGTTGAAATTATACCGCCAAGCACCTAACGGTGTGTTACGGCAGCTTCACTTGAAAGGTAGTTTCATTTTGGGCTAGGTGTGATTACCACCTTCGACCACATTGTCCCTTATAATTTGAGGTGAGCTGGGATCAGATAACTAGACTGGCAACAATAAAAAATTAGAACTCAAAGCCGAATAAAATTAGCAATCGTTGGTAGTTCATCATTCAATACTATAAGAGTACAATAACAGCGTCTTTGATTTACGAGTTAAACTTATTTTTAATAATCAGTAATCGTGTTAAGTTGCGAGTAAAGATATTTACGAGGCATCATAAATAATATTAAATGGTAGACAGCGAGATAAATAAGTAAATAAAACGACATCTTGAACGATAATGAAATTAAATATGCTTCATCTGAAGTGAAGAAGCGACGTAATCACTTCTGAAGCAAAATGAAAGTCACCGTTATTGTTGTTATTTTTTTAAATTTAATTTAATTGATTATATCCCGAGAAAATGGCCTACATGTGAGAGCTTTACGAATCTCACGTTCTATAAACTGTCCCAATGCTGGGCACGGGTGTCGTCTCATTGTGAGAAGAGTAAGGTCATAGTCCACCACGCTGGCCGAGTGCGGGTTGACTAGCTAGCTTTCTATATCCGACATATTTTAGCTAGCTTAGCTACTATTAGACCAGCTTTCATATATCCTTGAGAACTTTCAGATATATACATAGATTTCCTCACGATGTTTTCCTTCACCGTTTGAAGTCATCAGCAATACGCACATAACTTTAAAAAGACTGGTGCGTGCCATGAAATTGGAACTTAGGACCTCTAGATTGAAAGTCAGGTAGTCTCCACATGTTTACTTGTATCTGATAGGTCAATATGTCATATTCTTCTTGGAGTTATGAATAGGTGACGTATGCAATGTACCCTATATTCTTAGACACTTACCGTTTTCCCAAGCTGCCTCTTTAGTCTTTAGCAAAGCGGCCAGGCCAATGTTGTCCTTAGGCATCACTCGATTTAACATGTTATCGGAGCCTTCACTATTGGCCATCGCCAACTGGTTGAACTCTATTAGGTGCTCTTTCACTAAGGCAAACCTAAAAGCAAAATTTAGTAGATTAGTGATTCTATTTACGAATTGTCATTAGAGTAATAACATAGGGATATAAAAAGGTTCTATCCTATTCAATTGATGCAATGATATAACCTATTAATATTTCATCTAGTAAAATGCACAAGCAGTATCAATTATCTGGTTCAGTGTTTATCGTTAGCCGGTATAATGTCATTAAATTCCGACGACTGTGACGCGCGCGGAAGACAGTACTAGCACGGATTTGCTTGCGTACTGACCTATTGACTTATGCTTTTGTTTGGCGTGAGCGGGGTTAAAGTTACCAGCAGTCAATTGGTTTTATTGTCATTGATAGAATTGTTTGCAGGCCAGTATTAAGTGCCAGTATGATGTTATATTCTCATACTAGTGACTCGCCCCGGCTTCGCACGGGTAGTATTACGGGTTTATGCCGACGTATTTTTGTATTAACGTATTTTTATATTGACATATTTAATATTGGCAGTATTATTATATTGACAATATTCTTATATTGACATGTTTATATATGTCAATATGTTTATGTTTGTGTGTTGTTTGTTTTTATTCCATTGACATGTAATCAGTGTTCTAAATCTCAATGTAATGATATTACGAAATAGACTTGTAACATTGGTGTTATCAATAAAATATTTGTATTTGTATTTGTTTATTTGTAGTAAGAATGGTATAGTAAGCTATCCTTAAAAAGTATATATATGCCACTTTTTTGTACATCTATAAATGAGGAATATCCCACCATACATTGATTTGTTATAGCTCGGCTGCAGCGTTTTCGATGCAAGCTCCCAGGTGGCTTGACCTTTTCCGACACTTCAACAATTATCATCATATTTCAAGTAATTTACACAAAACCTACCTACCTTCACTATATCTATTAGTCAAACTCGCATGATAATCCTTTAAGTAGTTTTTAAGTTTATCGCCAACAGACAGACAGATGCGGCGGACGACTTTGTTTTATAATATGTAGTGATTAGACATATTGGTAAAGCTCTGAAGATATATAGGTCGAGATGAGAAAGTTAACGGCAAAAATTAAGTAAAAAAAAAAATCGAATTAGGTTGAAATTGCTCAACAACATTAACTAGATAATGCACTAGATCCCGTATAAAAAAATATAAAAAAAAAACAAATTTACATACTTAGCAGATCTAAAGAAGATTGCACATCCGTCGACGTATTTCCGTTCCGATTCGGACATGGTCTTAGCGCGCGACTTCGGCGAGAAGATCCCGTCATAACCGTCCTTTTTCAGCTCGGGGAGAAAGTAATTGTAGAACTGGTCCGTTTCCACTTCCTGGAATGAGAATTTATTAAGAATATTAGATTTTTTTGAAGATAGAGAAGAGATAAAGGTTAGAACGAACATAATTTTAGGCTTGCATTTGACCGCAGCTTGTAAAATAATACATCAACCTAATGGAAACCTTTTTATCTGGACTATGAAGACGTCGATCTTTTTTTTTCTCGTGTTTTCACTGTGCGTGGGAATATGGGGAACTCACCATGTAAAGATAACGTTTTACGAGTCAGAAATTGACACAAAAGTTATTTAAGGATTAACAACTGTCGCATCATTATTAGGTTTTTATTTTATTATCATGATTCCAGGCTAGATGAGTTTACCATCTTCGACCATACCATCACTTATCATCAGGTGAGCTGTAGTCGAAACACCTGGCAAATCAACAATAAAAAGGTTTAGGCATCGTCTTCGGGTTTAAAATTGAGATCTAGTTTTAGAACATGGATTTTTTTAAAATGCAATGAAACGCAGGAGACGCTCTTTTGATGGCAAGAGACAACGCCGGCCCATGACCATTCTAACGATACACAGAATTTTGAGTGACAAAATAAAATCCAGGGCATAGCCGCTTTGGTACTCATTACTTTGAGACTTTTGATGGTTAGTCTCAACAGCCCTGTAATTTCGCTAGCTGCAGTACCCTTCAAACCAGAACATAGTAATGTTTGCACACTACTGCTTGGCAGCAGAATATCTAGTACTGCGGTGGTACCTAGACGACCTCCTGCTATGGAGATCTTCCACCAAGTAAAAATTAATAGGAATTTGTATATTCGTTATATGTCACTTTGTTTTTTTTTATATAGGTTTACTATTACGTGTTAGACGAATCCTAGATTTCCGATTTTATAAAAATTAATCAACTTTACAATGTATATAATCTGAACTGTTTCTGAAACGCTTACTCCAAAAGCCATAAAACTAAAAGTACAGAAAGGTATAACAATAACAAAATTGAAATTAACTACGGATAACTCGACATAGTACGGAAAATGTGTTTACGCAACGCATGAAATGCAATGGTAGTGGACTATAATATACCAGCACCAAACATGTTCAATATAGGATAGAAATATATACTTTTTATCAAAGACAATGTTGATAATATGATTGCAATAGATATATATAGTCATGTAAAAGGATAATACAGTGCTTGTGCAGTAAAAATAACTAAGGAGTACTAAGTTACTAGCCTGTAAGCTAATGATGTCTGCGGAGTAATGTCTAATTTCGTCCAATATACCCTTCTTCCTGTAGTCCCAGTCGAGCGCCCAGCTCGGGCAGTAGCCGTACATCTGTCTCGTCGCATACTTATCGCACAGCACGTTGTAACACATCACGGTGAAGATGCCTGCAACAAACAACGTCACGTTATAGCGATCTTACTTCTCGGAATCGCACTCTACATCTCCCCATGGAACTGTCGGCGTGTACCCCCGCGCGCATCACATGCCAATTATTTCACACAGACGCGACGCGACACTCGTATGTTACGTAGAAGCGATCGAGCTCCTGTGTCGGATTAAAAGATGTTCTAATTAAAATGAGGGCCGTGTATTACACTTCACATGTGACGGGCACGCGACCCGACGGTTTCTGCCGATCGATACCGGCACGGGCTCCGCGTAGGACGGTGCACCACTATAACGACTCCATATGCAGCTAGACTTCTCCGCCGTGAATCAACCAACATCAGAAACCGTAAAATAGATAAACAATCACGTTATGTTGCGTTGCCTCAAGCTAATCGTGTCGACTACTTAGAAAATTAACGTAGACGACGAGAAAACAGTATAAAAAAAAAAACAGTATGAAAACAATATAAAACAGTATAAGCGTTGACGTTTACGAGCGAAAACACCTCGTATCGAGGAATTTCTAAATAGAGACATAACAATCGGGTTGGAGCCGCGGGTGAGCCGGTAATACTCAGAAAACACCATTTCCGGTCTCGCTAAGGACGAGGAAATTGGGCATCGCGAGGGCGTGGAGTGGAACGCTAACAGCAACGGAGGCATTTCGACGTAGGTATCCACTTATTACGTAAACTAAGGTGGCACGACTGCGCTCTCTCACGCTCCGCGTCATTATCTTAGATTTATGCGGACGCGATGCGCTTCACCCGTCTCATTACGCGGATCAAAGTGTGCGATGACGGCCGCTCGTCTAAATGTCGACTTCTTGGAAGGCCTTGGCGATGCAATTATCTAGATTTAATCGCGCCAGGCTCTAGTCAATCATCAGACAAAGAACCGGGAGTGCGCCGTATAAGACAACGTGGCGCTGACGGCCTAACAGCTCGACGCGCAGTTCGAAGGACAAGACAATGCCAAGAGCGCGGCCGGCGAACTGCATTCTGGACAAATTGATAACGATCACACGAGGAGACGACGTGCGCTCGCGCTCATGCTAATCGTCGCCCGAGTCAAAGTCACCTGGCTGGCGCGATCAATGCGGCCGCAGCACGTGCTTCTAATACGTCCATTGTATGCTCGATGCGACTCACGGAGACGTGGCGCATGCCAAATGTCGCGAAACAATACGCGCATCGATAATCGTTCGTTGTTTAAGGAACTGCGACCGTAACGAAAGCTCGGCACACGGACAATAACAAATGGTAATGTTGTCGAACATGTGGACGCGTGTCTTCATTTCAAATAAATCGACAACGATGATGAAATAGTACGTGTTCGGGCCGCAAACAATGGGAAAAGGTGACACAAACGACGAGTAATACAACATTTCTGATAGGCTTTACCATTGTGTCGCCAAGCGGAGCATTACGGGTTATAAAAAGGGCAGGCGCGTGGGCAGGTACATCAGATATGTCGAATGTAATATAAAGCCAACGGAGTGCTCCGCAGCAAAAAGAAGCAATCGGAAAAGGCGTGGCGACGACGGATGTCGGACAGCTAGCGAAGCACGTCACGGTCTGCCATCTGCATCGATCGCTATACACAAGTTCATCTCCATATTATCTTATCACATTTAAATGTCTAATCCTCAGCATGACATACAGGAGTCGTATCTCGGTCTAGAACTAGACTGGCCGTTATGGTGGATGACCAGTCACGCTCGCATAATTGATTTTCTAATATCAATCGTGAGATCGAACGGGTCTTTTTTGCCAACATCGAGACTCATTAAAAGTGATTTAAGTACGCGAAGATTTCAATTTGGATTGGCGTTCTAGAACTCATTAGATCACGTTCGGTCACCGGCGACGATCGACAATATATGACGTAGGTTTCAATAGGTGCTAACAAGATGTCGTTAGTAAGAGTCGACGCAAGGCGGGACTAGCTGCCAGCCGCTTTGCTCTATAGATTTCACCTTCGACTAATGGGAGCGTATCATGCGATTCTGGCCCACCGCTAATTGAGCTGTTAAGCAAATAACAGAACAATTTTGTCGACAGTTAACTTTTTACGGAGATCAATCACATCTAGATAAGGTTAAACATTAGCAAGTTGTTATAACTGAACATAATACACAGCTTACGAATACAAAGTTGCATAATGGAGTACTATCTAATTGTGGGGGTTCAGCTATTATACCGAACATGGAAGCGTTGGCGCATGTTGGCGGAGTATGGGAGTGGTCATATATTGAAATTCCTCCCTACTGATATTATGATATTAATAATGTTGCTTTTGTGGCTTTACCTAATTCATCCTTCATAATGTTTAACGAACGCAAATAACACTAACTCCAGTTAGACATATGACGTGGAAACAAATTACTTTTAAACTTTAGCCCTAAAGGTTATGAATCAAGTCCAACGTATCAGCTCATAGACGATCTCCCTTTGAACGGCTGACATGTGCGGAAGGCATGAGCATTGGCTACATTCATGAATGCACATTAATCAAGTGCCACGGGTTTAATGCAGCAACAACTAGCCGGTACAGTGCGTTGGCAAACCGAGTGATTTACTAGAGGAAAACGCCACGAACCACGATACGGCGGAATCACCATCATAACATCTCACTTTGAACGTTGCTCAGTAAGCCGGTAATATAAAAGAAATAAAACCACTCGGGTGCTATCGCGCCTCATCTGAATATAATGGCAGGAGGCGCAGCGCCGTCTGTCTGTTTATTGGCGATGTCATGTCATTATGTGGGCATTTCGTATTACGACCGGCCCGCTTGTATTCAAGTTATTTTAAATACACAGGTAAGTACTCACGAGTACGAGTACTTATGTCTCTTTATTTTGTTTTGTAATTCTCTGCAAAAAGTTTATAATGTTGTTTTTTCTCTTTGGTTGAATAGAAATCTGTTGCCCTAATTTTATCTCATCCTGTTAACATTTTTGGCTCGTTCCGAAGACTACTCGATGAGAATTTTAATGAGATTGAAAAGGTAAAAACGTTTGCCTTACAACGTTTCTCGTAGTTATCTAATGCTTGTCCCGCACGGCCTGTGTGAGTTAGAAGCGGATAAATCTCGCACTTCCAACGTATCTCACAGAGCACAACACATTATCCCTAGTAGATGGTATACGCAATTCTTGTAATGCAGCCGAGAGAGTAATGTTTGTATATCATCGGATGAACGTCTATCCCGGCGTGATATGCGTGTTCTTTGACCTCATCGCGAACACCGATTAACTTTTTGTACAGAGTTATTTTATGTGCGAACAAATCACAAGGTTTATTGGCTTTTCTGGAGCCCAGTTTATATTTGCCGCCTGTTTTATTACTCTGGCCTCTAGGCAACACGACGAAATCGAGTTCGATCAAATAAGGGTTAGGTACGCTATGAAGAGCTTCTATTCAGCCTAGAGGGGAGTAAACAAATTCAAGGCCAACGTTGTGGATACAGTTGCGTCTCTTTAAGAGAATATTCTGTTTCAAGTAACCGGGGAGTCGAACACTTGCTGGCATAGTAACATTAGTAACCGGTAAGTAATAAATCAAATGGTCATCTGTCATGTGTGTGTTGTGGAGCTGATTATGGTATCGACATCGCACGTTCTTGTAAGTTGAGTTCGGATTAGTGCAGACGGCTTTGGCCAAGTGAACTGGATAAAACTACAGCAACGGTGTCAGCACGTGGGCGATGCATTCCGCTCTAAATTGATTCCATTTTAACCGATGTGTCCCAAGACTAACGGCTTCCGAAGATTATGCTTATACAGTGACACTGACGACTTGAGAAGATAAGATTACGCTGGATAAATGAGCTACACTCTTATGAAACTGGTGAATGTTGATACACTGTCGTGTTACTATTTCGAGGAATTTAAATTATAAATTCTTAATACCTATAAGTACAAATTAAATAAACTTTGTAACAAGATCAAAGGTGAACAACAAATCTTTTTGAGAAATTAACTGAGAAGTCCACAATTTACCCGTATTCGCTTAAGAAGGATAACTTCGTTGAATTTTCATGATACGTTCCGTTAGATTGCTATCAGCTTTATAAACGTTGGTGTTAGTAATACGATAGACTTCATGGAAAAGTAGCGATTTGTACGCCTTCGAATGATTATAATTGCTCATAATGATAGTAACTCCTTCCGCTTTCGATATTGAATTAGATCTTCCTAGTTTTGTTTGATTTATATTCTTTTTTTGTAGTTGACAAGAACTAGGTGTTTGACCACAGCACATTAAGTGAAGATGGTAAACACCTGGAATGGAACTGGCTCTCGAGTGAGGCTGCCGGAACAAATCGTTAGGTGCTTGGCGGCAGATTTTCAACTTTGATGGTCGAGTACTAGCCTACCCTACAACCATGCTATGGTTTCCTTACGATGTTTTCTTTCACCGGCAGCTTAAGCTTTTTGTTGGGCTTCGAACCCACGCCCTTCGGCGTGTGAAGCGACCGCGCTAACCACTGAGCTATCATCGCTGCAAAAGGCATTTTTAATTAGCACTCAGGTTGCGATTAAATGGACAATGCTTACTCGAGGCGAGATCACGGATGTGGGGAGGCCGACCGCCAATGTCTCGTATTGTTCACAGATGGCGGACGAAGGGCATTTCCTCTTTCCCTGCCGCCTGACCGTGGCCAAGATAAGCCGATCTATTAAGCTACGCACTGCGAGACAGTAAGTAAGCATTATGCAAGGCGATTCGGGAAATTATTAACGAGTAAACAAATTACTGATTTTCTCGGTCTAATAAAGACAATTCAATTGTTATTTTTTCTTTCGTGTTTAATTTGTTACTCGCCTTCCAGTATAAATACTGGTTGATTAGTATTAGTAAGTACATTAGAAATTTGTCTGACTTGTTCATACTGTGAAGTTATACTTACAAATACCTCCTCATAATGGATATACGTTTCCAGCAGTACCACCAGAAGAAACAAGGGAATTTTTTAACTCGTAGTACATACTATTCATCTGAACGTAATATAGCTGCAGTTAAAACAACAGTGGGCCTTATTTAACACGTTGAAAAAAATGCAGTATATCGAATACTAGAGATAGATAAAGATAAATTACTGCAATAAAAGTTCCTTTCAAACACTTAATCTACTTGATTCTGATTATGCGAACACTTACTTTTCCTTAAAAGGTAAGCGCTGTTACCTATCGATAATATCGTCACGTAACCATACAAATGCCCGGAACGTTATGTAAGTGGCTCGTGTAATTATACGACGATTGGAACCTACATGATCGCCTGGGCACTGATTAATAAAGGTCTAGGAACTGACGAATTAACTACATCGTCATCCACATAACGCTTTGCTGAGTATAGGCATATCTCTCGCTACGCCATCTGCTAATGTAGAAGTAGAACTACGGAGCTTTAATTTCAGTGACTCACTATGTCCCACTTTGTATATGCAGATATCATACCAATAATATAAAGGCGAAAGTTTGCTAGTGTGTTTATATGTTTGTTACTTCTTCACGCTCAAACGGCTGGACCAATTTTGATGAGATTTGTTATGGGGGTAGCTGACACCCTGGATAAACACATAGGCTTTTTATTCCGGAAAAATAAAAACAGCGGGTAACACCGCGGTTTCGCGTTCCGAGGAGCAGCTAGTATATATATTTATACTAGTAAATCTTAATTGCGAGTGTAACACCATAAATTTAACTATAAATTTTCCAACTATCAAATTAATAGGGTCAGTATGTTTATGAAGATTCTTCGAGGGTGTAAAATTCTAATAGCAAAGAAGACATTACATTTTCAGTTTATTGTCTAGCGAGAGGCAGTAATTTTCTCGTCATTAGAACCACTAGAACATTGCCAATGATGAAGGAGCGTGTGTGTCAATTACTCACCAATAAGTGTAAGGTGCAGCAGCATTGCGTCGATCCTTGATTTATGTAAATTGGGACCACGACGCTTCGGGAAGCGGCTGGGGCCCGATGCGTGACCAACATACATTAAGAACCGATTCGCAACTAATTCCTTATATACTATGAAGTGTCTGATGATTATTTTCATTTGATCAATGGTGATTGCCACGTTTGGTGGTACGTACGCGGAAGTGAACAGAGGAAATGAGGATTTTCATTAAACTTGGACATTCCTTTTATACGTTGATGAGACGATTAAGTTATTTTAAAGCGATAAGTCAACTGTAAAAAGCATTTCAGATTACAACAATGTTTTAACTGAATAGTGTTCAATAAAGAAAAAATCTATAAAATTGCAAAACAGGTGGTATTGCGATTGTTATAGACTCCTGATAGCGTTGCGATTAGTCAAGTAATTACATCAGCTAATCATGATTACGAGGGAGGAGCGAGTCGAGGTGAGGTCGACGCTTTCTTGATAGCTGCTAGAGAAGTGGCAAGAACGCGAATTATATGAAGTTATGCAACAATTTCTGTTGACATAAATATCTAGTACCACGCTGAAAAACTTCCAAAGAGCCAACCTCGCAGGATTATCGAATACACAAATTTCAAAATAAGTAAAGTACAACGAAATCGGGTAATATATTGTATTTGTCGGAGAAGGAGTGAGTTCAGTTGATACCCTGCGTCTCTCACAAGCAGATACTTGCATCTTTGCAATATGCAACATTAGCATGGCAATGAAAGGGCGTTCCTCTGCAGTTATTTATGAGGCTGGCAACGCGCGCCTCGCCCATACGTGCCAGTATGACACTATATTAATGACGAACTCGTTGGGAGGCTTTTTGTTATCGCTGTTATATCTCGCAATGTTGCCGACTGTGAACCGTATTAGGCCGAGGGCAGAACCCATGTCCAACATTTTGTTGGATAATATTTTCCTGATCTGCAGTGAATAGGATGATATGAATTCCATTTTCGTATCTGAGCGTATTACATTCAGCATAATATTGCCGTCGACATTTATTCCATCATGCTGGTCTATTATTGCGTAGATAAATATCTCTATTATCTTACGATGTGTTTAGTTTGTTTATGAACGTTCATAATTATATTTGTTACTTATTGATAGACTTAGTAGACTATGTGTTCAAATTTTTTTTTGTGTTATGTCACTTAATGTTTGCGCAATACAAAAATTAAGTACTTACGCATTACGCAGGGCTAACTCATAAATTTACTTGTAGCGATGATAGCTCAGTGGTTAGAGCGGTTGGTTCAAACCCCAACAATGACCTTGAGCTGCCGGGGAAGGAAAACATCGTAAGGAAACCATTTAAAAAAATATCTACCACCAGGGTATTTTCTAATACTCGGCTGGCTAGCTACCACCCTAGGCTAGCTATCAAGTTAAAAATTTCCGCCAAGCATCTAATGGTGTGTTCATGCCTCACTTGAGAGCCAGTTCTATTCCAAGTTAAGTGTGCTTCACCATCATCACCATCTTTGACCGCACAGTTACTTAACATCAAGTGAGCTGTGATCAAACGCCTAACTTGAAGTTAGAAATGTTTTATGTCAAAAGTAAAACAAAAAACAGTTCCAATCGCGATTAGGATTGTTGTACCTTAACCTTTACCGGCTAAGTTAATAGGTGCAGGCGGCGAACCAATCGGTTAAATTAATGTTGATCTCGACGATACGACCGCACCTCCAGCTATTTCAATACTAATTAGGCGGCATTATCAGGATCACCAGTACTTACATGTCGGACGAGTCCTGTTCGGTCGCGTGAGGGGAATCCAAGGCCTCTGTGGTGGTAAGGTGGCAGACACTGAAACAAACATGAAACAGTTATATTTTTTTGCTTCATATTTAACATCGTCTATGTATAATTTATTCGTCTAAGGTATATTTAAGCATTGATATGTTATAATATAGTTAGGTATGTATGTTTCTTATATATCAGGGGCCATCCACAAGTTACGCACACATACTTCATGAATTTTTAATTCTCTTGTCAGAACTTAGTAGAATCCTCTCCATACTAAGGTTGCCTGCAAGAGATCGCTCTTGGAGATAAGGCCGCATATTTGTCCACAAGTGTTAAGTTTACATTGTTAGTAATTGGTGTAAACAGTAAAGAGTTATATTACTAGCAGACCCGGCCACACGTCGCTGTGGCCAAATTGAACACACGCGTGTAACGTGAAATAAATTGTAGCGCATATGAAACGTTTGGACTTTTAACGTAGCGCCATCTATTGGATACTTACTCAATCCAGTTAATAAATTACCTTACACTGCCATCTATTAGAATTTTATGGAACTCACAGATAATATACCTTTTTGTCGTATAATAAACAAATAATTTGCAATAAAAAAATATTGCGATTATAAATTGAGATATATATTATCCTATTTCTCAAGTTGGATCAAACTGCATACAGTGTGCAAGATTTGGTTAAAATCGGTTCAATAGTTGAGGAGTTCATCGCGGACAAACAACGTGACATGAAATTATTATACACAAATATTAGTCCAAGAAATATTCGATACATTTCTTATAGAAAGAAAAAAATCAGTTCTGCTTGTTAAGTAAATGCGAAATGAAGCGCAACATTAGAAGCGGCCCGACCACACTTAACGACAACGGTAACACCATTTGCAAATAAGATTCGAACAAAAACTTAGTAATCCGTCTATGAAATTTGAAATAGATAGGAGCCACAATTCAAAAAACAAATATACGAGTCGAATTGTGTCGGCTAAAAAATGAAACAAATCATTAAATCGAAACGGGATGAAAATTGAATGCAGCAAGAAGTACTATAGAAAATTAAAATAACAAGACGACCGTAAATAGATCGCCTGTAATTCGTATGGACGTCGATTTTGCATAAGTTTAGACTTCAGATGGCAACCAGAGAGAAATTAAATAACCGGTCGTGTGGGTTCATTAGCATATTGATTCTGTAGCGATAATAGCTCAGTGGTTAATGCGTTCAGACGCCGAAGTGCGCCGGTTCAAACCTCAGCAATGAACTTGAGCTGCCGGTGAAGGAAGAACATGATGAGGAAACCATAGCATGGTAGTGAGGTATTTTCTAGTACTCGACTGGCTTTATTTTACTTACTCCATTCCAGGCTAGGTGTGCTTTAGCATCTTCGACCACACCGTCACTTAATATTTGGTAAGCTGTGATCAAACACCTAGCTTGCCAACCAAAAAAAAAATAGGATATTGTTAAAAATAAAAAAATCTGACCCCAAACTAAGCAAAGATTTGTACTATGGAAGTCAGCTGATAGAAATACTTTTTTTTTGTAAATACATACTTATGTACATAACATCCAGACACAGAACAAACATTAATGATTATACCACAAAATGCCTGTCTTGAGTGGGTATCGAACCCACGCCCTTCGGCTCTTGGAGCAGACTTAATACCAATGAGCCAACAGGGCAGTCAAAATTAATTGATCATCTGGAGACGACAGGACCTGTCGTGAAACTTGTCTGCGTCAGTCGATCGGTTCGAACCGTTCAATGGAGATTAATATGTACATAAAACAAGTGTCCATCATCTTCCATGTGACGACATGTCGTTACAAAAAGCGACAATTTGCATAATTTAATTTATTAACTAGATTGTTTTAAATTGCGCTCGTAGCCGATCGTTATCGTTTATTTTACTTTTGATTGATTGAGTGCGGATACATGAATAGGATACTATATCCATTACGCAACTGCTTCAGTATTCAAATGACGGTTTAGCCAAGAGAGAGATTGTCCGAAAGTGGCAAAAAATCTATATCGTTATTGCAAAATTTAAATTCAAAATGGAGTCGATTTAGTTTAGCGATGGTTTTTGCTCAGTTTTTGCGTCGGCAATTAATTGTGCCGCGAGCGTTCGTGCGTAAATCAAAATATGAGAGTTCGTAGTCCACGCTTTAATTACGCAACTGCTAACTTCGTGCAAGCTTTCCTACGATGTCCAGAGATGCATATCTACTAACGAACTGTTGTAACAAACATATTAATTTGAACATAACCTTCGTGATTCAGATACTTAGTTAATAGCGTAGATACAACACATAGTTGCGAATAGATATTGCGATAATATTACACCGGTCCGATATCGAGTGGGCATGGTGCTTCTTCATGTTTTTGTGGCAGTGCGATGTTTAATATGTGAGAGGTGGTTACCCGATGATTTATAGTTAGAGTATGTATTTAAATATATTGAAGAGCTTTGAATGTTGATTTATTTAGACAAGGATTAAGATGCTGTTAAGTATTATGTAAGCACTCGTCTTTAGTCCATTTTTGTTTCCTGTAACTAACCAGCAATGAGAAATACGTTTATGGAAAACAGCGAAAAGCGTGAACGCAATTCGGTATTGACACTTCGCCGCGTTGTCTTGGGAGTCGTATGGAGCGCGAGGGCTGTGCGGGCTTCGCCGTCGCCTCATTACACTTTGTAATTAGGATCGTGGACGGCGTACCAGCTACGGCCCTGCACTAAATCACGCGGCGCGTTAGCATGCGCGGCCAGTGACGGCGGCTTCTCCCCCAACAGCCATAACCCATACCGACACAATGCCTCCTTATGGATGTGTTATTGAATATTAATCTTTGGAATAGCGCTGCGCCTGCCGCAGGAGTGACTTGTTTTACATATTTTGTAAAGACAATATTAGGGTCGTTCACTCTAGCAGCTCGTAGCCGACGCACGACTCTGTGTTGAAGTGACTATTCTAGTGTCTTCCGGGTATCACTTCGTTAGCGGACAAGACGGACACAAACAAGGCGGTGTTACACGCGACACGAGAGTGCGGCGCCGAGTGAAAGTCGAATGAGCACTAGAACCACTAGATAGGCTCACTGAGATAGGCATCGACACGCTCTTCACATTGTTCGCGCTCCGATACATGAGATAAGGCTTTCTCCGTTCGTCTCTTGAGAGCTACCGTGAGAATGCCTCTCGAGTAATACGCCTTGACATTTTGTAAAAACAGGAGCTTCTTTTATCTCGACTACGATCTGCATAAAACTCAACGATTTCGCCTTAAAGACTTTAACGACGCATACTTGCATGGTACTCTGACATAAAAAGTTCCAGCATGTGCTATTTTAGACTTTTTTACAAGTTGTAAACAGCACAAAAAGTAATCAGCACGAGAATACGAAGAAACAAGTTTACAAAACAATAAAACATCAAATTCAAAGGAAATCATCAAGAAAATTCAATTTTAATAGAAAAGTATTTAAATATTAATGGAGCTGAGGCCATGGAACTAATCAGCTCCATGCAAACTTATTCCATTGCGCAGATACCCAAGTATCACAGCTTTGCTAGACGTTGGGGAGCCAACCGAGCAAAACGAGCAAAAAAAAGTACTCGAGCCTGTTGCACCACTTTCTGGAGAGGTTAACTGGTATAAAGTAAAAATACAGTACAGAACAAAAATGTACATTTGAGACTACGCGTTCATATTATTTTGCGCACGCTTCGAATAAAGGATTCCGTAAAAATTTACGTGACTGTAGCGCTTACTCATCGTTTGGAATTATTTTATGAGCGAAAACATGCAATGTCCTTCTCGAGCCTGCGTGAGTGGAATCTACGATTTCTGCAAAATGCTTTCGCAGTTGCCCCGCTGGATATTTGTATGATGCCGACGTGAATTCATTTTCGTAATGTGACATTAATGAATGATTATGTTTGTGCATTCAACGCGAACTGTACTGTCATACAGAATTCAAACAGCCATAACGATATATGTACCCTTAGAACATAAAAAACCGATATAATTTTTTTATTATGCGGAGTTTCAAACACCGGATTATATATAGTAGGTATGTTGAAATATCTGTAATTTAAATTCTTATCGATTTCGCAAAATCCTTGAATAACTTGCAAAATTAAATTTCTCAAACATCAAGCAAAAGTTAGAGAAATACTCGACCGTTGTAAATTCCTTGACTCCAACAACAAGGTAATTTGCAACGCTATTTTTGGTAGAACTATCAGCAATGAAATCAAGTTATTAATATAATTAAGAGTTAATTCTGAAAACACATTTAGCGAATGTCATATATGTATTTGAAGAGATTTGACGATAGGAGCGGTGACCTTTAGCGGCGATCGTATCTGAAAAGACGAGGCCGTAAAATACGCATTTTCGCAAGGAGCTGTTGATGGAGGAGATAAGAAGAACATTTACACCTTGTCGCGTGACAAGCCGATATGCTAGGTAAATGACAGAACATAACGTGAAAACTCGGTTGTGATATAGTAATAAACAAAGCAGAGACCATTTCAAAACAAGAAACAACAATCGTTAATGAAAATTGCTCAAATAAAACCATTCTCTATAATACTCTACCTCTCAATGGCAATGAGACCACCACGAGACAATACTTATCATAAAATGTTCAAATCTATAACTAAAAAACTTTAAAAAATTCTGCGAGTGTTAAAAATAATAATCGCCATGATGTTTACGTGAATGTCTCATAGTTGTCAAAAGTTAACTGCGAGCCACCGAGTAGGCTGCCGACTGATGCAATTGACCCAAATGGACACCAGGGTTACGCCGGCCTATAAAACGGTAATAGCCAGTCTAAAGTTTTAACAGCTCCGTGGACATGGATTGGCAGGAGGCATTTCTCTGAACTACGCAGTATCAGATACATTTCTAGATGTCAACTTAGCATTCACAACTATACGAGTATTTTTATTATTGACTTTTATCTGATTTGCTGACTTTAGATAAGCTTTTGCTACTATTTTACATTACCTAGTAGCCACGTCGTTATTTTGTCTCCGCTGGAAATTATTAAGAGAAATATAATTATTGTGTTTTACATTAGAGGAAGCTCTTCAAAATACAACTCACTGTTCTGACTCACTATGTGTATTTTTGTAATACTTAAGACGCTAAAAGGATTCAAAATAAATATCGGTTAATAGATTTCTTTTTTCGAATCGTAGTGATTGACGAAGTGGTTTCTTAGAATATGGTTATTTTTTGCGTATAGTTAAATAAAACATTCTGGTGGTGCGGACACAATGATGTTTTTGCTCGGACTTAACAAATTCAACATCGATTGGTGGGCATGTTTGTCCACACGCTCTCGTGTCCCCCGCCGCACGACCGTTCACGGCCAAGGCCAAACAGATAATGAACGCGTGATGACGAACGATGTGCTACCAAACAAAAAAGAAGCGCTTGCGCATGCCCACGTGGGGAGTCTTTATGAACCTCTGACAAGACTTAATGGCTCGGAAAATTACTGCGCGCCTGAAAAGTCTATTCCGCAAATTAAAAGTACTATTTCATGATAGTAGTTTTTACAGTGAACAATTTGAAATAACTGCTTCATTACTGGTTTACTAACCCGAAAATATCTGAAAATAATCGACTGATTTGCATAAACAACTACTAATCGTGGAACAGTATCTTTTAACGCTACAGGAACCCATCTAGAAGAATACCTAGTCAATAATTCATTTTATCATTGAAATTTGTCACTAACAGACATTGTGATCAGACAGATACCATTGTTTAAAAAAAAACAAAGGTTTAATCATCAAGTTGTTATATTGTTTAAACATTAAGAATATACTATACAACTCTAAGCCTTCGATGATTACATCAAATTAGACGAGATGTTATGTAACAAAAACAAGGAGCTAAAAACGTTAAAAACAACAATACAATAACAACTAGAACGAAAGCATTCTACTTCCTATTACAATTTAGGAAGCAGATATCGTCGATTTAACTACCTGATTCGGTCTAAGTTTGAAACAGTTCAATATTACCTTGCAGTTTTCCTGGACGTGATTTCTACACGACAAAGAATAAATAATCACTAGAAAACTTTCATAAGCGGTTTCTACAGCATAGGTAAAATAAATAATCAGTGTTTAAGTCCATTTAGAGAAACAACACTGCCGTAAAAGTCCTTTCTGAATGCGATTACGGATCTTGTTATGAGAGAATTCAATTTGCCCGCACGGTTTGATGAGGGTGTGGATAAAATTAAGAACGTTTTACATCCAGATAATGTCTACAATGTATAGATCCGTCAGTATTCGCATCACGCGCTCTCATTCCTCCAACCTAGTGCATCGTACTTGGAAATGTGCATCGTAGTGCGTGTGTGGGTTGCCACCAACGCGTAGATAAGTAATGCTGAACACGGGGCCTTGAATGGCGAGGTGAACGAACCGACTCGACGATAGGTAAACACTATGTTGATTGATTACCTAATCCGACTCTGCGATCTCGCCGATGTGAAAGGTTACTTTGTCGATCATAGTTCATCTCTCATCACGACCTATTATGTCTGCGAACGTTTTATCTGTTATGCCTTTTGTAGAAATAGAAACGACACAAGATGGAGTCATGACCTAAACGGAGCAGCAGTTTAGATGTACGCATGGGATAACAGGCATGAAGGTACGCAGCAGGGTAGTGGCATGGTTTCTCGCTGAGGCTTGTAAACAGAACAATCTGACATCAAATGACGGGAATGGCGACGTCGCTGTCGGTCGATGCGATGTGCGCAGTCGAAGAACTAGCTGAGAGAAGTTCAGCCATACCATTCCAGGTACCGGTCGTAGACAAAGTATGAATTATCTATGAAATTTTAAAATAAAGCTTTGCAATGGGCCCACGGAGCCAGGAATGCGTTCACGCGGATATTGGAGAGGTGAACGGACTGGAATTAAATTAAATATTTTATGGCTCAAGGGAAGAAGACTACGCAAGAGCATTCCGATGTTGTTTTAATATCAGATTAGCCTTTTGATGTAAGGTTTTACGGTGAAAATTGTACTAAAACGTTGAATTTGTAACATAATAGGTTGCCCGCGGCTATATTCGCTATTTACCAGTATTTCTAAAATTTTGTAAAAGGTGGAGGAATATTCTTATGTACATTCTCATGTGCTCGTTTCGATCAGTTTAGGCATGGTATATTGATTTATATATACATATATATGTAGTACCTAGATAACCGAGCTTTGCTCGGCTGAAAACACGGATAAAACGACATTTTCTAAAAATTAAACATAGCTAGATCTATTTATCGCCCCCTAAACCCCCTGCATACTAAATTTCATGAAAATCGTTGGAGCCGTTTCCGAGGTTCAGTCAGATCAGATCAGTCACATGGTGGACGTCCCCCATGTGCGCACTAAGCGCTTCGAATCCACATTCTTTATTCGCACAGCGAAGATGTGGAACTCTTTGCCGGAGTCTGTGTTTCCCGAAAAGTACAATATGAGTGTCTTCAAATCAAGAGTAAATAGGTTCCTTCTAGGTAAGCGTGTTCCATCCTAGGCCACATCGTTGCTTAACATCAGGCAGGATGTGGTCAAACGCGAACCTATTCTGTATAAAAAAATAAAAGAAAAAAGAAAGTCACATCAGTTCAGGTCAGATTATATATATATACACATATATACAAGAATTGCTCGTTTAAAGGTATTAGATATATGTATGTGAAATAGATGTTAGTAAGAGACTTCTTGTCTCTTTGTATTATTAAATGTAGTTTCTGTCCGAGTCGGGGTAAAAGGACAGGTCTAAAATAATTCTCTTAACTAACATTGAAGACATGATAACTGACGTTATTAATGCGAAGTTTGTCTGTATGTTTGTATGAAACTATACACATTATATGTATGTTTTTCAACTACACACCGAACGAATGGTTTTGATCGAAATTTCGAAAGCTTTTACTCCGGATAACATACCCTAACAAATAGGCTACATTTCAACAAAAATGCGGGGGAGCAGCGGCACGCAGCTTGTTATCCAATAAAAAATATTTGGTTATAAATATTTTGGTTGTCTTTTAAGTGGAAAAGGTCAAGGTGCCACCTCCAAAGTGTCATTAGATTGATACGGCGCCATATGGCGGACTGGACAAACAAGGCAATTGTTCACCGCGTCATATCGTATCACACGCTACACACGGGCCTCGACTGACAGCCAGCCGCGTCATCGTCGACCAATAAGTCTAGTTTCATACCTGCCTTCACATTTCCAATCATTTCAATTTCATAAACGAATATAAGGTACCACTTATAAACTTTGCATTCAAATATAAAACAGAAAACATCACATAAGCTTCTTTCTCACGATTTTAATGAAACTGAAATCCAGGACGGCTCTGCTAGAAACTAACCTTAATAAAGCTAATTAACCATTACGCTCTCTCTGTGCTGCAACCATAAAAACCGGCTGATGGTCTCGTTTACCTAGTGGACCGATTTGAATAAAAGGTTTGACCGGCATTAAAATATGAAAGTAAACAGAACAATAATTATATTATCATTTCTCGTTCGCAACTCGTCCGGACCATTACCGGTTCGACCTCCGATATAAAATATGTCGACACATAATAACAATTTGGACGAGTGTAACAATAGAACATTAGTATGCATTTGCAACTTTTACTTTACCAAACCTCTCAGACCATTGTCAGCGGATAAAAATATGAGTAGCGATAATAATGACAGCTTGAATTATGATGAATAGAAAGCTGTCGAGTGTCTGTATTCCGATTCGTGAAACCGTTTGAAATATCGAAATTTCTATCGGCGGTAACTATTAAAGTGAAATTACACAATTTATCGTGAAACGAAAGCGACTGTTAACAAGAAAGCGATGAGTGAAACTTTTCAGGCAATCTGTAAAACGGTATTGTGTATAGACTACGTTAAAGCATTAGCAGTAAACACTATTATGAATATGGTAATAAAGTTCCAAGGTGCTCATAGAGTTACCAAAGGCAGAAACCATAGGTTGAATATTAAGACCCGTATCGAGCGAGAGCGAACCCTGCTATACGGGTGAATAATCGTAAAAGTAATTGCATAGGAAATTTATTTACGAGTTGCGTGAATAAGCGAAATTTAGAGATGATAGCTCAGTGGTTAGCGCGGTCGGTTCGCATGCCGAAGGGCGTGGGTTCAAACATCGTGAGGAAACCATAGCATGGTGGTAGGGTACTTTGTTGTACTCGGCTGGCTTGCTACCACCCTCAGGTTGAAAATCTGCCGCCAAGCATCTAACGGTGTGTTCCGGCAACCTCACTTGAGAGCCAGTTCCATTCCAGGCTAGGTGTGCTTTACCATCTTCGAGCACACCGTCACTTAACATCAGGTGAGTTGTGGTAAAACATCTAGCCTGACAACCTTAAAAATAAAACATCGTACAAGTAGAACGTAATTTAGAATGATCGACTCAATAGAAATTTCAATCATAAAAGGCAGCAGCGTCTTCCTTGAACAATCACACCTAACTGCGCTCGCCAACCCGCCTGCCAAGCGTGGCGAGTATTGGCAAAACCCCTCCCCAGGAGGAGGCCTATGTCCAGCAGTGGACGTCCTATGGCTGATGATGTATGTGAATGTTATAGCAATTTATGAGTATTTTTAATTTTAAGAGATTGGCTCAGTTTTTCATCTAATGTGAGAAAAACCCCAAAAATCGAGGTTTCACTTGAGTAACAGCCATATAATTGCTCTACTAAATGACACTCTATCGATAACAAAATTAGACTGATGTTTGGTAGCAGTAACGGAAACTATAGAATATAGGGCCATTACTACATAACAGAGAATAATCTATGAGAAGTGAAAATACAAAAAGAAACTGCAAGTGGGAGAGACGTTAATCCTCCGTGAAATAATTATAGACACAAAGGAAATAAACACTAATCGTAAACTATATAGACGCAAGCAGCGTGTATTTTGCCGCAGTATACCTTTCACTTCCAGCTGTATGTTAGTAAAGTTAAATTGAGCGAAGATCGAGCTACTGTAACAAATTCATGCGTAACTTGATTGGAAAAACAAAGGGAAAATTCATAAAAATTTATAACGATAACATAACACTGAAACGTATACCTATAGACCAAAAAATTCTACAGTTAATTCTAAGAGTCTAACCGCCACTGTAAAGCAAAAGAAACAGTGTCTAACTAAATACGAGTATACACTTTAGAGAGTGCGGTTCAGGTTTGCATTGGCTAATTCTACCCTGCTCATTATTTTATTGGACAGCCAGGAGCTTAAAAGGCGGCACCGCTTCATAGTAGATATTCCATAAACTCGAACTAAACGGTTTAAATCTACTTTTTTTATGGTTAAGAGTCTAGCATATGGTAAAGTACACCTAGCCTGGAATGGTACTGGCTCTCAAGTGAGGCTGCCGGAACACACAGATGCTTGGCGGCAGCTAGCCAGCCGAAGACTAGAAAGTACCCTACCACCATGTTTTCTTTCACCGGCAGCTCAAGCTCGTTGTTGGGGTTTGAACCCCTTTGCACTTTGCACGCCCTTCGGCATGCGAATCGACCGCGCTTACCACTGAGCTATCATCGCTACAAAAATAATTAATTCGCTTTAATTGTACGAACCGCTAAACAATGGAATTCGCTACCCGAGCGATGCAATCCCTGATCGCTTCCCTGATAGATGCAATCTGGGTGCCTTCAAGTCGCGAGTGAATCGGTTTCAACTAGGCGAGTGTACTTTCCTGACCGCATTTCGCTTAACATCAGGCGAGATGGCGGTCAAACGCAAGCCTATAGCAAAAAACATATAGCAATTTTACTTGGTACGTCCTTAGCAGGACGTCGTCTAGGTCCCACCGCAGTATCAGATACTCTGCCACCAACCAATATTGTGTAAACATTACAGTGTTCCGGTTTGAAGGGTACTGACGCTACCGACATTACAGGGCTGTTGAGACTAACCATCGAAAGTCTCCAAGTAATAAGCGCCAAAACAGCGATGTCCCGGACTTTGTATGGTATTCAAAGTTCTGTGTATCGCTGCATTGGTCATGGACATGCGTTATCTCTTACTATCAGGAGAACGCTTAGTTCGTCTCAATACTCTTACTTAAAAAAAAACCTAACTTATAAAATTTAGATAACTTCAACAATGAACAGAGAGCAAAGACCCTGGGCGTATTCTAAGTGGAATAAACATCTATTTGTCTGAGGACTGTATACAATTGAATAGCTTCTTACAGACAAAAGCACAAGTTAGAAGATGTCAAGATCAACGACCTTCCAGCAGCTTTTATGTTTCAACAGTCAACGTTTAAAACTACAATTTGATACAACATATTTAGTTGCACTGCACGCATACCTTAACCATTTTGAAATGCATAAATGTTATTTTCATCACAACAAATATTTTATCAGACGTCAAAAACGGTTACTCATATAAATGGTTGTGTATGACGTATGATGATATGGATATGAAATGCAGGTATCGTAAGTGCACTATCTTGAATCAGGCAACTATGTTGAAGTAATGTTTTCTTAATAGCGACTCCGGAGATTTATAGTCAGCGAGTGAAAGTGAATACGTGCCACGAATGCAAATGAGAATAATGCGATAAATTTAACTCCTACCTATGTCATTATCATCATCATCAGACTATCAAAGTCCACTGCTGCACAAAGGACAAGGAAAGAAAGGAAAGGAAAAATCTTCCAAGACACGCCACTCAGTCACTTTCCGCTTCCACCCACCGCCAGCTGTTCTACATACATAATTATATCGTTCGTCCATTAAGCGTAGCCAGTGTCCGCGGGGTTTAGCGGCCTACTGCGGTAACCCGGGGATTCTTCGAACCCGTCGCCCTGCCGTTACCATGACCGTTGTCTTGGTCAGGAATAGCAGGGCGGCCGGGAACTCGGGTCCGTTCATTTGAGGACTTTATCATAGGTTTGTTCCTATAGTCGCCAAGCCACATATATCAGTTCATATTTATAACAGTAAGTTATAATATTAATGTAAGTTACTAAAAACTTACATTAAAACTGTTGACAATGTTATACATATGTATATACTACAACACATCTGATTGTTAAGTGACATTGCGATCGAAGTTTTGAATAACCTCACCAAGTTTTGAATAGGAAATGATTTTTTAGTGAAATCGGACGGATACCATTGAGGTGTTTACAACATATATGTTTTATTCTTAGCTCAATTGATGCATTAGTATGCAAATGTAACAACGGATTTTGCTAGACAAATTATTATTTCATGAAGAACAAAATTAAAAAGATCAGGACATTAAATGTGAGTGGATTTCTTCATTCCAATAAAATGTTCAAGCTTTATTATGACTTTACTTCGACATTTATAACGTCTGTATTTGTTATCAAAACACGTATTAAAGTTATATCATTGGTATTCAAACGTCAAGTCATATGCTTCAATGTCCTACTGAATGGTTTCCATTTACTTTTTAGTGTTTTTTTTATTCGATAAGAACGTTGAACCTGTTTTCATTAGAGTTGAACCTGTTTTTATTATTTGTAACGAATTTATCGCTTGTCATTATACGTAACAAGGTTAGAACCTCAAGGGAAATATACCTTTTATTGTTGTCTGTAGACTTCATTCCAAGATTGTATTAGAAGGGTCGTCTTAATAAATATCGAAGACGAACTAAAAATACGATAGTGCCAAGTACAATATTTTTTGTCATGTTATATTTTGACAAGAAATAATAAAGTTACATATAATACTATAGATGACGTTTATAATATGGAAACTGACGTGGTTTCGACAATTTTTGTTTTAATTACGCGGGATTACTCACGATTAATTTTATCGGAAACTCTGACTATAGTTTCGGCCACATCCGGTGCCACATTCGGCCTCGTCTCGCTTCGCACTTCGAGGATGACGCACACTCCATGATGAAGGCCACCGGATGTGGTCGAAACTATAGTCGAAGTTTCCGATGAAATTAAACGTGAATAATCCCGCATAAATAAATAAAAAAAGACGTTTATAATTTACCGTTCTAAGACAAGTGTAGCGTTTAGCACGACGACATTCTTGTTAGATTTTTTTTCTGAAGTTAGACTTTAGAGTTCTGGGGGTACTAGGTTAACGTACTTGAATCCTCAATTTGCAAACGCATTAGGAAGTATCTCGAAACTGAGAGGTAATAATAAATAACGTTTCATTAATTACTGAACTGGCGCGGTGGCGGCTTGTCGACGTGAAATATTTAGAAAACATCCTCCTACGCCAAACTGTGTGGGAATGAATAGTTACAAAGAGAAGCTTTGGAATTAACTTTTGCAATTTTGATGGCGGGGGTCGCAGTTTTCTCTTAAATATTAATGGTGGGACGAGGTTTTAATTAGCCCGCTTAAGCTTAACAACGTTTGATAAAAACCTTTTGTTTGCGGTTGCGACAAAATGTTTATTAATCTATGAGTCACAAAATAGTGTGTTATATAGGCTCAACCCACATTCTTGCAAAACACGTCTTATATTCTGAGAAGCTATTCAGCAATATAGCTCGTAAGTTACTGAAGAGGTATCTAGGGGATCTGAACTGTATCATGTCGCGGCAGTATATCTCCCGCGATGTATTTACATGCAGTGGACAGTTGCCAACAAAATAATGTCTCTACGACGTGTACCTACGTACAGCCGACGCGTATCGAGGTTTCGAACCCGTAAATCTATCAAAACAAACCAAAGTTGAGTCCGTGAACCGTACGAACTCTTCGTGTCCTCGGTATTGCGGCTTATAAATTAGGGGCACCGGTAAACACACAGTGTGTTTTGTCATGCAATGCTCAGTGGCGGATTTACCAACGGGCTGAGTAGGCTTGAGTCTAGGACGGCAGATTTTAGGGGCGGCAAATTTAGGGATCCAATATATTACTCATACAAGTGAACTATGCGTTATGGGCTGCAAACCGAGCGGTTTGCGTGCCTATTGGTATTTAGTATTAGTACTGGATAAAAAAGGTTTAGTTTCAAATGTTCTTCGTTTTGAACGATTCAAAAGATTAAAAATAATTTATCAATTTTAATTTTAACTTTAGGAAATATATCCAAAAATTAATTGCTGTAGAATTCAAAATAAATTGTTGAATTGTAAAAATAATTTAGGAACTGACAATTGGCGAGGGCGGCAAAAATTTTACAGCTTATACTTTGGAAATGTGTCAATCCGTCACTGGCAATGCCACAAGTACAATGTGAGGTGAACAAACTGAGGACGCGTTATCTGTAAGTAGACACACTATATTAGACATGTGACATCATTATTGTGCCAACATCGTAAATATTCGTGTTGTTTGTTGAGCTGGTTATCGGCAAGTCGTAACTTTCTTACATCGATATTATATTAGACTTCACTATTTTGCGTTAGATCGAACATTATATTGCCACATAATTGATATTAATGATAAAAGTAATCTCTATCACTATAAATCTCAGAATATATCTTATCTCCAGAAAGTTTAAAACTATTTGACTCACAGAGCGCAAGTTGCATATAAATCTATCAATAAATATTAACCAAAAGAATTGACCTCAGAGTATGTAATTGAAAACACTCGTCGCACAACTGTCATTTCTCTTTGCTAATAAAATGGTTGAAATTAATACCAGGGCCTCGAAGTAAAGTATCAGGTTTATCTGTCGTTTGAAATCAACGACAAACGAGCCTCGCCAGTTTGCAGCTGTATAGCCTGTTAATCGTGATGGGATAATTCTGAAGAAGCTTTTGGCAAACGTTCATCGACAGCGCAGTAAAGACATAGGTATAGACTGTCTTGGACGAAATGTGACGGGTTCATTGTAAGAAGATAGCCACGCCGATACTCGAGGAAAATTGCAGAGCGTTGACATGAGACTTCAACTTCGTGTGTCTATTTTATACCCACGAGTGAAATGCTCAAGTGTTGAATTTGAACTCTTGATCTTGAGTGTATCTGATATGAATGGGATATTTGGTTTTTGTCTTCAAAGCACACATTTTCTATTTAAATTTTAAAGTTTCTCTCGACACGAAAATCCTTGTCTAAGAGAATAACATTTTTCTGATCTTTGAACTTTACGATGTAATTCGGGCGTTGTTCTTCTTTCACATTTTGGCGATAAGACAATAAGAACATAACCGTACGTGCGAAAAATACAAGTCATAAAATTATTATCACAAGAGATTTCATCAGAAACCGCTTATCAACAAGTCCCTTTTACATTCCTTAGCGTTTCTCCTTTTTATCTGAGCTCGTGTCAACGGGAGTCTGACTCAAGGGATAATCTACAAAAACTTTAAAATGTTTTCTCGTCTACCTCTCTAGAGCGTTTTTTTTTTTGTAGATTATTAAACGGGCTACATTGATCGAGGACTATAACAACCGACAGCACGCTCATTGAACAATGATCATCGCCGCAGGTGTATCCAGGAAATAAAACCATTTATGGACGGGAGTCAACACCAGAAAAAACTTACCGAGAATACAGACAGACCGGCTGACTAAACTTCGTGACCGGTGAAAAACTCTCTATAATAGTTTGGAGCGAAAAAAATTAAACATGCAAGATCGCAGGCAATTCACATTGAAAGGCGAGTTGAAAGCTTATGATTAAATAAATTTATAAACGAGTGCCGTGAACGGTGTATGTTTTTATCGCTAGATTATAGTGGACATTAAAAAAAAAAACACGACGATTTTTGGTGTAAAAAACGAGATGTACACGGGAGTCTGTCTGTTATTGTGGGGTTCCGTTGTATTATATTTTTTTTTTTTTTTGTAATTAAATATCATATAAACTGGTTGTAGTCAATTTAGTTTAAGAAGTATTACTTGCTTACCTAGAATGAATTATAGTCATCATTTATAAATTTTACAAGGGGCTAGTCAACATCCCAATTAAAAATATAATACCAGTATTTAACATTATCATTACTCTCTCATCACTAAGTTAAAAATATGACATTCCTTGACCTGTTACAAAAATAGTTATGCTTATGGTAAAAAAACTTCAAAGAAAAATAAAAGTGGGCTGAATCTGCCCATAGGTATGAATGAGCGAATCAAAGTTACGTAAGGTTTTTTAATTATTAGTACATATTTATATGCAGTTGAAGTGGAGGAATACCAGTAAAATCCCTCTATAATTAAAATACATCGACCTGCCAAGAAAATCTATTAATTATTTGCGGGGAATAGTATTCTAAGAAGCGTTGGTAGGATTATATGAAATTGTTAGGCAGGGATGGGAAAACAAGTAGTGAAGGGCCCATTTAAAGGTTTACACGTGGATCGCAATTCATAGGCACTGGTACAAATTTCCCGTCCCTGCAACACGATGAACGTGGCACCCACACGGAGACACCGCGAAATGCTAAGAAGTTACTATGGACTCCTAGAATTAAGTTAAAACTTTAGCTGCATTAAAATAATTTTGAATAACGCAGGCCCACTTATCATAGCGGAGTTGACTCGTTCATTTTGGCAACTGCAACGTCCAATCGGCATGATCATTCAACACGGTGATCATGTCGTAAATCTTATGCTAAATTACAGGTTTCGTTTAGAGATGCCATCGCCCCTGCGTTATCAGTGAGTCATCTAGCTTTGATCTAGGTACCAAGGCTCGCTCTTCAACTATATTATTTATGTTAGATTCTAAATGTGTTCTACGTATTTAACATGTTTTGAACGGATTGTAAAAATATATTTCAAGTTTTGTCATTCGCGTTTATAACTGTGCCAGTAATCTTCCTCGTTTATATGTTTGGCAATAATATCAAACTAGTTTCTGTGGGGGTTTAGAAACGATCGGCTGCCATTCGACACTGTGAGCCAAATGGCATGGGATTGCAGTTCGTCGCCGCTCGACTCGCAACCTATATTTGGCGTAAGTTGCATCTAATGAAATAATTACTACTTTTTTATGTGTGTGGTAAACGAGTCAGTTAGAAGCAATATTAGTACCAGACACATGGTTTACTAATACGTACGGTTTGTAGCGATGATAGCTCAGTGGTTAGCGCGGTCGGTTCGCATGCCGAAGGGCGTGGGTTCAAACCCTAGGCTAGGTGTGTTTATCATCTTTGATCACAACGTCAATTAATATCAGGTGAGCAGTGGTCAAACAAATAGCCTCTCAGCAATAAAAAAAAAAAACATTTGTTGGATGTCAGATGAAAATGGTTTATTGAATAATCACTGGTATCGTCATTGATTTGTTAAAATACTTATATTAACAAATTGCAACCCTGTGCCGCTCTTATAAGTTTCAATTTCGGGCGCAGGCTATGGTGGTAGGAGTAGACACATTTTTATACCTAAGCCTGTATGTACCTACGTATGTACTATTACTTCTGTGGTACAGGATAGTCTCCACGAAACTTTACATTTAAGATTTGTATAATTAATATTCAAATAAGTATTCGTTCGACCTTGACAATGAAATAGGATTTAAATATGTAAATTACCATTGTGCTCTCAATGTAGCCGGTGAGAAGTTAAAATTATTTCATCCATGTGAAATTAATTACCCATTACAGATTAAGCAATACGCATGCGAGAATAATTTTATGTTCATTTTCTGGTAGGTACATACGAATACAAAATTGCTCATGACAACCATACATCGTCATGAATACTTCTGTATCTCCAAAGCGGTAAACAAATAATTGAATTGATAACTATAATCATACCTACAACTACATATTTTTTTTCCGTGCCCTTTGGCTAGGTACGATTAGATTTTACTGCAGATGGAATGAAATTAGTTTTGCTAACGTAGCATTTACAGCGGTCGTTACTATATTAAACTGAAATTTAAACTGAATTAACAAGTTAACTAAGCATATAAAAGCAGAACGTTGTCATAATAATAGCGTAACAAAAGCTAGTACCGTTTTCAATAGCGACTCGTCTTATCTGCAAGTTTCATCTGAACAATTCTTATTTAAGTTCTTTCAACGTCATCTACGTTGAATGAAAACATTTCATCACATATTTTAATAGCTAAAGCTATTACCGTCAGATTATAAAAACCAGATATATTTGAAATACGGTACAGCAATAAAAAAAGCGCACAAAAAAATAAAACATATTTCTCAAATACATACAGACTAACAGTCAATTAAAGGCTTAACAGCTTTACAAAAGGCTGGCGACAGAGACATTGCGCTATTTAAAGCGCCGTTAGCTTTGATTTGCCTTTCTACGTAGAGCTCGGAGTTAGAGGTTAATATGTTGATTCTAGACTAGAATTAGATGAAATGGCTTCGTTTAATGGAGACATGTGAAGCGCAGGCGACGGCGGCGAGGAGACCAAGGTGCACGCTCATGTTCTTGTTCAAGAAATACAACATGTAATCGCTCATCATGAGAGAATGTAATTGCACTGCGCGGTATTGTGCCAAATAGCAGATCATAAATGTACCTTTCCACCCGCGTTGCCATCTAGGCCTTGAACTAACGGACTGAATTTAATAAATATATGTATGACTCGGCAAGTGTTTTAATTCTTCATTATAATTAGGTTTTTAGTATGTACTTTCGCAGAAGTTTCGCCTAGTTGGAAGACCGTCTGGCTTCCAATGTGGAAGTTTTGGATTCAAATCCCAAGGCACGTACAGCTGCCTTTTCTAAGTTGTGTGTGTATTGTCGCTGACTTCAAACAGTGAAGGAAAACATCATCTTTCTCACTCATGGGCTTCTCATTATGAGAAGCCCATGAGTGAGAAAGTTTAGACTATGAAATTTTTACAAAAAAAATCATATGGTTTTCTCATGAATGCTAGCTAAAAAATGGAAAAATAAATGGGACCACACGAGAAGCACTAGCTTTCAAATAAAAAAAAGAATCATCAAAATCGATTTACCCAGTCGAAAGTTCTGAGGTAATAAACATATAAAAAAATCGAATTGAGAACCTCCTCCTTTTTGAAGTTAAAATGACGGCAAAAAAAGGCTGTCACGGATGTACTTTCGCAAGGTTGAATTTTGATTGAAAACTCAAACTTGAAATCAGTTTGCTAAATAAAAAAGAATACACCTAACAGCCATCTGGTTCCCATAGTATAAACTTTGCATTTTGTTTTGAGTTAGATGACGCTGCGTGATTATGTCGTCTAATACTTAATATATGTTTATACACATATTTTTTTTTTGTTTGAAACTTTTGAAAAACTTTTATCTATACCGGCCTATTTGAATATGAGTTCATACAGCCTCCGTTTGAATTCTATTTGGAGTGATATAAATTACAAATGTAATGGGAATGACCTCACCAAACCACATTTTAATGAGTCGTATCGGCTACGATTTCATTTACCGAGCATCATTACCACGAGCCTTTGTTGAGGAGAGGTTGGTACGCAATACCAGGAGAAAAGTTATGTCATAATAAAGATTTTTATGAAAAAAAAAAAAAACGCTTTAAACTTTTATTTTGTTTGAAATCGTTGTTGTGGATTATTTACGATTAGTTACGAACACTGGCTAGTAAACGAGGTTAAGACCATATTCACGAAGAATTTCGAATTAGGCGGTCACTAGGTCACGATCGCAATACGATGTGAAACTTCGATTGGGATTCTGCAAGCAAATTGAATTGGTTGATTATTTTGAAAACTAATTAAGGAGTAAACGAAACTCTAAAACACATTTTGGAACACCACAGGACTGCCGCAAAATAAACTACAACCATTAAAGATGGCACGACACGATATATCAAGCAAACGGACCGGCTAGCTTTGACAGTGCTATTTTAATAAAGCACACGAGTCCTAAAATAAGGGTACAAAATGAAGACGCAAGATCTTCTCATAGGTCACTGACCGGCCGTATCCAGCTGTTCATTTTGAACCGAGAATAGTTGACGTGAGACGCTTGCTTCTGCAGCAGCGTGCCAGGCAAGCAACACCTGCTTACAGCGAGCAAATCAATGGAATATGATTAGCTACAAGATCAAGTGGCAGCTAGGCGTTTTAATTTGAACCATAACATAGCAATACTCAAAGAGATCAAATTATCAGTCTTCGGCATAGCAAGAGCGGTTTAACTGAAGGCAGATAGACGTAGCTGGATAGAGAGATAGAGACCCGTACCCAGTAGTGAAATTATTAATTCTGTAGCTAACGATCAACGAAGCAAATCAATTAAAAAGCTACAATACTTGTTTCTCGCACTTTTTTCGGAGAACGACGCTATTGAATTGTTATAGGATATAAAACAACTTCATAGAGATTAGGGGCCAAGTTAAAATTCAAATCACACTAGGCTAAGATTCCCGAGTGAAAGCATGATCGTTCTACATGCATTGATTAGCAACAGTTTGTAATGACAACATTAGCATTGAAGGAACAAATCGTAATCGCCTACGGAGCGACTGCGAGACAATTTCTAAACAATTTTACAGGAAGCGTAGGCGTGAATTGCTCACGGTCTGATTTGCATATCGCCAACGAAAGTGTAGCGGTGAGCCGAGCCGGTCTACATAGCTGCATGCACCGCTAGTAATTACCTGCTGAATTATGAACCATTCTAATTCCTACTAAATTTTGCAGAATAAAACAGCAATAACGAATCCCATTCGCCAATTTACGGTCACAGACAAGATCGTGAAACTCGAGAGTTAATTTTTAATGAACTAGAAAACCAGTAGTACATGCAGAACGGCTTCCGAGCGACAGATATTAGACGATCTCAAAACCGGTCCATTTGAATATTAGTCGCTCCAGTTGGTTCGTCTCGCTCCCGATTATCGTGCGAAAGATCGCGCGTACCTCCGCGTAACCAATCAGAACTTGGATTGGACCCTCGACACTACGCCGTTGAAATATTATGAATTAATCCGTTCATAATCGCCTGCAAACAAATAATCAACTGTATTGGTAAATTTAACAGCGAGGGCAAAGTAGGGCAGTGAAAAAGTGAAGTTTCGTCAAATGCACCACTTACCCAATTCACGAGAGCGGAACCGATGCCGACGGAAGCATTGTGCCGCAGCATTCAGCTCGCCGTTGATCTATTGTGGCTACGGTGTTAGATAACGTGCCCACGAGAGCGCATACGAGACAATGACAGCGATTTCACATTCGAACTAAAGAGTGAGAGCGATCAATCTCAGGAAAAATGCGACATTTGAATAGTGCGGCATACGAGTAACACACCATGTTTATATTTTCGATGATATTTTCCATTAGCCTCGTAAAGATCAATGATTAACAAACGTGGTCGGAACGCGAAGCGCGATATTATCTGACGCGCGTGAGACCGATACATCGCGCGCAAGACTTCCCAGACCGTATTGCCGTTCACACGCCCTCGACTGTTCGTGTTTTGTCACACACCTACGTATATTGACGTTCGACATCGGTGAATCACAAGACCTTCAAAATGGCACGACTTCATAATGACCATGGCTCTTAGCGACCATCCCGCGGTCTTTAGTCTTATAAATCAACAGTTTAGTTAGGCTCCAGTAAAGGTTTGATCGGTTGGCTCATAGGTAATCCTGACAGAGGTCCATTAGAGCTGCGCGCAGGGCCGGCGTGGGCGCCACAATGCCACTAACGAGGGTCCCGATATCATCTGACAGACAGAAGACATTAGTAAATGCTCCAGGGCCAACACAAAGAAGATAGATAAGAAAAACTTTACAAAAAGTCGGGTCGCGGCTGTGATCTACAATGAAAGAATGATGAGTTCTGCTCCGCGGTGGTTGGCCAGCTTACAAAAGATTGTGATACGTCATGCGGTGCACAATAGAGAGAGCGACACGAAGCGTGAGCATCATGCATTACTAATCATAGCAACATGCGTCTTATAACAATCTGGGCTCGCCTCGCCGTCGTAGCTATTGCTCTTATGAAAAACTGACACAAGGACAAGTTTGTTTGTTTGTTTGTTTGTTTGTTTACAAACGCTCTTAATTATCATAATACATTTGAACATTGTCACAGCATACATTTTAGATACCATTTTATAAGCATTCGGAATGAATTGATAGCATGCTATCAATCTAGATCAAGGTTTTCAGTCTATTGATTGCGACTTGCAATTGTCTGATAATGCAGCCTCGGATTCCTCCTATACCTATATATTGATTCCTCGGAACTGATCCAAACAATTTCTTTGGTTTTTTTTAAAATGAAAATTAACCTCCATCATAATAATCATAATAATCGACTATATCACGCACAACGCGACCTATTTACGATCCATATGGGAGTTCTATTGCTGTGTCATTAATAGTCATTATACCGAAACAATTTGAGCGTGTGATTATAAACGATGCTAAAACATTGTCTTTCACTACGCCCCATCATCACACGAAGGATGTTTAACTGTTATGGAGGTCGCATTTCAATACATCGATTGCGGTGGAATTACATGACTCGACTCGGCGATAATTTACCGTCATTATTTCAGCGAGTACTTACATATTTATGTGTCGCGTACGTTTCGAAAGCTTGAGAAGATCGCGCGCACCTTTTTAAATGAACTGCGCGGCAATTAGAAATCCTCCGGTAATAACAATTAATTGGTGACTCTTGGATCCTGTGATAATGATCACGAGAAAATTGTTGCACGGCAGGGCTGCGTTCAGAACGTTCAGCAATGTTGGTCCGATATTTTCACATTTGCCGCAGAGACGAACGAGCGCAGGCTCTATTGTGAAATCGATCGAAAGTTCTCTTATACGAATATGGCTTGTACGAACTTTCTAACGATATTGTATGACACACAGTATTATCTATTTGGATAACGTGTGATTCAAAAATAGAATCCCCGATTGTTTTCATAACCTTAGTTGTATGTTTTGCATTGCTTTTACGGATAAGGCTAGAATAAATAATTATCTATTGATGTTATGATGAATCTTTATACGATTGAAATTTAGTTATATAAATTTCAACACAAGTTTCAAAACATGTTAGCAGATTTTAGCTGCCTAGTGTTTTGTCTTATTCTATCATGTATGGCACTGTGTTTAAATAAAGAAAGGGAAGCAATGTTTTACTTGGGCGTTGATAACATTTTACAGGTATAATACACTGTAAAATACATAAACAAATGACCTGTTAAATGTTTATTAACTTTAGATTTAGTATATTAAAAGGTTAACAAGGTAATAAGTTAAATTGGGTTAAGCAGGGATGGAAACACGGGCAGTGAAGGTGAGCGTTAGTAAAAGGACTTTTAAACCCTGGGGCACAAATCGTAGGGGTTCCTATAATGTACACGGGTACTACTATACTATACATATACTACATACTAATGCTAAGAAACGAAACTGCTTGGCATTCAGTGGTCTTTTAACTATACATTTTGATAGTATATATTTTATTTATTTGGTGGTAGATTTCCTAAGCAGGAGATCGTCTAGGTAGGTACCACCGCAGTGCCAGATATTCTGCCGCCCAGCAGTAGTGTGTAAACGTTACTGTATTCTGGTTTGAAGTTTACTGCAGCTAGCGAAATTACTGGGCTGTTGAGACTAAGTGCCAAATCAGCGATGCCCTGGACTTTGTTTTGTTACTCAAAGTTCTGTGTTTCGCTGCAATGGTCATGGACAGGCGTTATCTCTTACCATTAGGAGAACGTCGCGTCGGTATCATTACAATTTCATTTTTTTTTAAATTGCTTCAATATTATACGCTGAAAAACTCAAAAGAATCTGTTTTTAACTGTCCAATTGCAATTTAAATGCAACAGTTGCACCCCGGGCGAGTCTGCACCTTCTGAATGTAGCCCGGAAAACAAAACACTGATAGTTTTACAGACGCTAAATAACACGGTACATAATGATCACGTTTGGATTACCATAATGGCTTGGCTGCAATGCAAGAAATCAAATTATGACTGCAACAGTTATAAAGCTAAATTAAAATTTGATAATAGCGAAATGTCAGCAGACTATATAAATAGAGCAATTATTTAAAAAAATGTACTTTTCATTATGTAAAATAACCTACTTAGTACATGATAGAGGAACAACGGTAGAATTGTTAACAAGCATGTTCTAGATACACACTATTTACTGAGCTCGTTATTTTTTTTATCTTCTCTACCGTTACTGTTAAATGTGTTTGTTATTCGTTTACTACAGTGGCATTTATCATTTTACCTTATTGCGTACCTAAGTATATTATCATAACTGTGATCATCTCGTTGTGTAAGCCTTCCAAGTTTTATAACAGTAGTTAGGCATAATAATAAAGGTACAATATATTTTTTTCATTATCTTATTTGCAAGAAAACAAAGGTCGATTCAATAACGAAATTTATTTAAATTCATCCTAATTTGCCTAATAACCGAAACCAGTAAAAACAACGATTATTATAATCGTAATCCAACCGAAAAGGAACAAAAAATCAAAATGTGCAATGCATACGATGTTTTTAAATACTCCTTTGATTGCTAAATCATTACCGGAAGTTAAAATTAGGCATAACATTAATAGCCGTCATAAATGTGCATGAAGCTATAAAAGCAAAAGGTTATAGATAAAGCGCAATGCACGCAGGCGGCTTGCAGTTAAAGTGGTCGTGGAGTGCGCGGGCGCATTCGCATCACTTTCACACTTTCACTGGGCCGACGGCCCCCGGCGCGCGCCGACGGTCCCGCCGAACGTTGCAACATAGATTATACAACGCGTTTGTCACGCAACACACGTACACTAATCACAATATTTATTAACTAACATCCATTTAGGTATTAATTAACAATAGTACTTTTGAAAATAGAAACCAGATTAAAGAAACAGATACCAAAGATCTTGATGGTGAAATTGTTAGAAAGCATACAAATGCAGTTATTGAATCTTATGATAGCGTTGAAGAGATATCAGCATCGAAATGCATTCAACCGATAATGAAAAATTTCAAAAACTCAGCGTGAAATGTTGAGATCGATGAGGTTAGTCACGACCTTTCTCCTAACAAGAATAAAATAGGAACATAAACCAATATAGATAAGTAAGAATTGATTTTTTTCCAAGATGCTCTTAATGTTTGCAGTAAATAAATATTGCGACCGAATTGTTACCAGTTGATATAACAGTAAACGCTCGTGACGGCCGCGATGGTTATCATTTGGTATTATACAAAAAAGACCCAACTGGGGACTAGACAATAAAGTTTACAGTGAATGGAACTATTGAACAATCAACGGTAAAAAACGAGTAATGCAAGAGAATGGATTAAGCGGCAACAAGTAGGGTGCTTCACTTCAGCACTGCAGGCACTCAATATAATTAAATAAAACTATTTGGATTTTATCAATACATTCAGACAGTAAGAAGATGACTGTGCATTTGAAGCGTTTATAATTTACATGGTGCATATTACAGATAATCACTGTAATGCGATTGAGTGAACGTCGAATCACGCTGTGCGTGGCTGAATCATGCCGACTGTATGAAGCCTTGTTGAATCCGAAGGCTGTTCATGCCCTCGAGGATGTTCATTTCACTGCATCGTTTGCGGTCGGTGTGTTGTGTTGGTTGTTCAAGGTCTTTGTTATTACAGTTCCCTGCCTAAGAAACCCGCTTTACCTCTAAAAACGCAAGTTTTTGGAATGCACTGCGATGGCGCATCGGGACTCGTCGTTTCTTTTTTAGCAACATACAGTTGCTAAAAAAGAAACGACTCCGCTACGAGGAAGAGCGAACCAGCAAACCGTTTTACCAAGGCTACTCAAACAAACCAGTCCAAGTCAATTATCGTTTCATGATACCATGTCATTGTTGAATTTAAACTAGATAATGAATTTGAGTGCTAATATACCCTTGTTTATTTATGTTAATTATTTCCTGGCTACATATTTAATTTTTTATACAACCATTTACTAATGTATAAGCTATTCGAGTACCTATTCGTTTGCAATTGTAATCACGAGTCTTTTCAATAAGAAACAATAAGCGGTGAAAATTCACAGCACGATTTGTGACCATGAAAGCGTAGGCCGTAAAGCTAATTCAAACACAAAGTAAATTTTCACTTGAAATAAGAAACGATTTAGAAAGTGCTATAGCTATTATATTATCTAAACTCGTGTTACGCGCAGTAAACGCTTTCGTTGCACTTGAATTGAAATCTACTTTCAATTACTAGGTAAATTGCTGTTTGTAGCTTTTTAATCCAATTCTTTAATTTTTGTTGGGTTAGCTACCAGTTTGCCACATTATCACACGGCATCATGGTTAATTTTTCCAGGATCACAGCTCATAGATAGCTTACATGTTTAATCCAGATTATAAAGTTACCACCATAACGAATTATACTTGGTGGTAGATCTCCTTAGCAGATATTCTGCCGCAGTAGTATGCAAACATAACTGTGTTCTAATTAGAAGATTGCTGCAGTTAGCGAAATTACAGGGCACCAGAGCAGCGATGCCCTGGACTTTATTTAGCTCCTCAAAGTTCTGTGTATCGCTGCAATGGCCATGGACAGACGTTATCTATTACCACCAGGACACCACATTTCTTGTCTCATTATTTTTAAATATAAAAAAAAACAGCTACGTCTATTCACACGTGGGACACAATCTTTCGAATTGAAAATATGTAACAGCATCGAAGATAATGTTATTTGAATGCTGTGGACCTTGTAGATATGTGATGTTCTCCCTAAAGTCGGATACTAATTACGGCTGTCTGACAGGTATTTTATGCGAACAGCTCTTTGTATTGTACGAGTTGTTCGGCGCAAGGACAATAGTCGTATGAATTGGTTTAATACCAATCATTGTGCCGGCTCCGGTATCAAAAGGATCTCTTTGTATAAGGAACACAATAGCATGCATGTGTATTAATCAGGAATATTGAATAGATAATTGAATT
This sequence comes from Biston stratarius, assembly GCA_950106695.1. Taxonomy (NCBI): domain Eukaryota; kingdom Metazoa; phylum Arthropoda; class Insecta; order Lepidoptera; family Geometridae; genus Biston; species Biston stratarius. The sequence continues at coordinate 13,174,076 of OX467116.1, forward strand.
GTTTCTGTTATTGACATTCATGCGTAAGTCTTACACCTATTTTACATACAACACATTTTCCCCGAGATCTAATCATCAATCTTTACAATCTTTGTATTTTGTAATCTTATTAAATAATAAATTATCGTCCGATATGATCGCAATTTCTTGGAAAATGCACGAATTAAAGTAGCATAATAAAATTAATACAGTCTTTATTTGATAATGTTTCGATATTCAATAAACCAGTTTAGATATTTGTTGATTAAGAAATTTTAAAATATATATATGTTTCAGCGTTATAACAATAAAACAGTAAAACTACGTGTCTTAAGATGTAGAGCATCAAACAGAACGCAGTAAATTAATAAAACACAAAGCACACAGCAATCTAGCAACGCTCGTTAGTGAAGGACAAAACATGAGAAACAACTCTCATAAAAGGCGGCTCATTTGAAAAAAAAAGATGCGCCAGTTCTGTTAATGGTTCAACCGGACGATGCTAATTGCGTAAGAGGCGTACGTAACGAGGTCTTAATTGGAATGCGCCCCAATTAATGGTGGGCTGCGTTCGTGCCGAGCGGAGTCCATTTTGGAAATTGGAGCGGGTGTTTACGTGTCGGTTCCCGGGTGAACGGCCGCGGCCGGTGAAAGTCGGGAGGCAAATATGGGTCAGGTGGTCATTTACCCTCAGGTAAGTGTGGATGTCGCACCTCTCTCCCACATCTCGGCCCCGACCCGCACTACGTGGAATTATGTCAAATCCAGTAGCAGTTCTGTTTGTGAGTCATGACACGCCACCACTTAGCCGACTATTAAATGCGTTATGGAATTTATTAAAGTAGACGTGCACTTGGCACATACAAATGTCCGAAGTGTCCTTCATGTAGTGGACAAAGAAAAAACTAGACATTATAACAATTTGCATTTAGTCATAGCCGTCTAGCCCGACCTCAATTTATGGCGTTGACTGGACACAAGGAAACATCATGTTACTAATACTACCGTGTAACTTCATTTCGTATTCAAATCTCTTAACAAGCTGAAGAGTTTAAAAAATATATAACCCGGCTGCGATTAAAATAGCTTTAATTAAAGGATTTTTTTAAATTATTTTTTATTTCTAATTAAATTTAAACATATAACTTATATTTATTTTTGTAATCCTCTTTTAACTACCTTTATTTAGATAACCTACATGATAGGTATGGTTATTTTTTTTAAGTTAACGTATTACTATTTCGGGACAAAAATCCATCCATGTCTTGTATATCACTACATATTATAACACAAAGTTGTACGCCGCGTCTGTCTGTCTGTCTGTTCGCGATAAACTTAAAAACTACTAAACGGATTATCATGCGAGTTTCACCAATAGATAGAGTGATCCATTAGGAATTTTTTTAATTAATGAATTAAAAAAATTAGGAATGTTTAAGTATATAATTTATCAAGCTTTTGTGTAAATTGGTTAAAACATGAACTGATCAGCCCTACGACAGACAAAACATGTAGGCATAATATGCTATAGATATTCTACCGCCAAAAAGTAGTGTGTAAATATTACTGTGTTCCGGTATGAAGAGTACTGCAGCTAGCGAATTTAAGTACTGGGCTGTTGAGGCTAACCATCGAAAGGCTCAAAGTAATGAGCACCAAAGCAGCGATGCCCCGAATTTTGTATTGTTACTCAAAGTTCTGTGTATTGCTGTAATGATGCCATGCGTTATCTCTTATCATCAAGAGAATGTATCGTTCGTCTTATTACTTTTATGCATAATTGCTATCTGTGGTATTCGTCAAATAGAGTCGTGTAAGCCTTACTTCAATAACCTTAAAATTCTAACGCTTCCCTCTCTCTATATTCTTGAGGCATCTCTCTTAGTGCCTTTAAGGCTACTACCACTAGGCAAAGGAACAAACTATGTCGTCAAAAGCGAGAAATCAATACTACTACCCGTGCGAAGCCGGGGCGGGTCGCTAGTGTATTCATCACATACATCACACATCATCAGCCATAGGACGTCCACTTCTGGACATAGGCCTCCTCCTGGGGGAGTTTGGCCAATACTCGCCACGCTTGGCAGGCGGGTCGGCGAGCGCAGTTAGGTGTGATTGTTCAAGGAAGACGCTGCTGCCCATCTTCCGGATTACATCCCTTAGCCGACTCTTACGGCAACCACGGGTAGAGAGGGTGGGGTACTATTCTTACGCCGGCACCACCACGGCTGAGCTGGCTAGTGTATTATAAGATTGTATTTACACAAAAAAAAAAGTATTTAAGTATTCTATCAGTTATCTAACCTCCATCATACTAACTTTGTTTAGTTTGAGGTTAATTGGCGCTGTGTGTAATGTCCCACGATATTTATTTATTTATAAGTTCTCTAGTTGCAACAATGCCGAAGGATACAATTTATCGATTATCTCTGGTTCGGGTTCGAATGACGTATTAGGCAAGTGGTACTACAATAGTGAATGCAGGTCCGAACATTCCAGCCCCCATGCGGCGAAGTTAAAAGAATTAATTAACATAATATGGACGGTAATTTTTCTTCCTGTCTGTTTCGACTCCACGGACCGTTGAGTTGGTGTAGACATTGGAGGAATCTATGAAAGATGCATTTCCTTTCACTTCTTTGGTTCAACAAGTTAATGTTAAGTTACAACTTCATGGACTAATTCCCTCATGCCCATGTTTCTATCGGACGTCCAGAAGCTCAAAAAAGTGACATCGTTTCATGGTCCTCGGACGAAACGATTTGATTCCACGTTAATTGTGCGGACCGCAAGACAGTGGAATGCGCAGCCCGAGTTCTGGGTTGGATAAAATCTGAGTGTCTTCAAAACGAGAGTGAATCGGTATCTTCTAGGCAAGCGTGCTCCATCTTAGACAGAATCATCACTTAACATCAGGTGAAATAGCGGTGAGAAGCAAGACTATTTCTTTTTAAAAAAATTGTTGTTTAACCTTGTTCAATATCATCGAAGTTCAAAACTCATATAGCGTAAATACTCGTGATCGGGTGCTGCTTGCGGGTCGCTGGTCTGCTCGCGGTATACACACAATCTAGTATTTTATCCCTAGATTAAGATTAATTAGATTAACATTCCTCTTCCCATATTGTAAAAAAAAAAACGTAATTCAAAGTTGACAAAGGTCACAGACCCCAGTGTCTGTGGAGAGTTATTTTAAATAAATAAATTAAAAAAAAACTCATATAGAAACACAAAAAAGAAACTTTCATTATCATAACACATTTTCTCCTTTGTGTTTATTCTTATATCAGGGATTCAAGGACACGAAGCCCGACTTTCACCTCCCACGGTCCTATACGAAACGAGAGAAAGTCAATGTTTTCAACCCGTTTTTTCTTTACCTGCCCTCATTGAAGAAAAGTTGAGGACAGCGTACCTACAGTAAATAACGCACACAATATCGCTAATGGTGAGGTTAGTTAATTTGATGAAGATCAGACCATATAAAGAGGGTAAAAGGACATATTGTATCTTTGAAGTGAGACAGCTATGCGATCAAAGGACAGATAAAGAGTGAATACCAATTGGAAGGTTCGAGAGGATTTTGAAAAGCATTCACGCATACTTCAGTTAAACATGATAAGAAATTCATTACTGTGATTCCTATCGCAGGAAGTCGCAATAATGATAAAAGAACTGATCTAGTAACAATTTAACGTTATTATTCATTTACTTTTATTGACGGGACATGAGTAATTACCTGTATTGTATACACTAAAATAAAGTGACGTTTACAATCAGAATAACGTTTTGTAGCGATTATAGCTCAGTGCTTAGCGCGGTCGGTTAGGGCGTGGGTTCAAACCCAAACAATGAGCTTGAGCTGCTGGTGAAGGAAAAACATCGTGAGGAAACTATAGCATGGTGGTACGGTACAATCTAATACTCGGCTGGCTAGCTACCACCCACAAGTTGAAAATCTGCCACCAAGCATGATTGAAAGATAAGATTGTTTACCATCTTCGACCACGTCGTCACTTAACATTAGGTGAGCTGTGGTCAAAAACCTAGCCTATCAACAGAAAAAAAAATAGCACGTATTATTTGTAAATAGCCTACTATGTACATAGGGTTTAGTAGATTTGTTTCGCAGGGCGTTCGTAGCATTGTTTAAAATGAAGACAAAGTCGTCAACAATTGTCGTAATCCATTCGGCCGTTTGGAAGATACGAGGTAATAAAGAAATGTATATATACAAGATACGCGCGAAAAACATAACCCTTCCTTGGCAGTCGGGTAAAAATCGGCAGTCATGATTGATTGATTTACTCTCTACTGTCCACACCAAAAATTGAAGAATACAGAATAACTTAAAAGGTGTAACAACTGACGACCTTATCGCTGAAAGCGATCTCTTCCAGGCAATGTTAGGATGGAAATAATTAAACGAAAGAAAATGATGGGGTGTGTCAATGTCGAGGATAAACATATATCATGGGGACTGCCGATAGAAATGAAAAACTTAAAATACGTCACAAAAGCATGTCAGTGAGACTAACCCAAAAGTTTTACCCCACCGTATCATAAAACATTTTCCATAAAAGTATTTCTAAATCAAACCATGTCTTTGAGAACAATTTTTAACGCGTTCAGCTAAGTTTAGCTCACGTCTACACTGACGTATCACGTTTCATTTACTCACGAGTATGTATTGATGTCCGTATATGGATAGTAAAACGATTTAGTCTTAAGTTTCGTGGTCTTCCTTATTATAGTCACGTACCATGAGGAAGTCAAATGATAGGACATTGTATTTGTATGCGGATTCGGGTGGTTTTTTTTCTTCTAGCTGTCAAAACGTGTTTATCATACAATATTAGTTTAACAAAAAGGTTGTAATGGTTTGTGCCTTTAAAATTATCATTTAGTCAAGAAACGAATACATCAGCATCTTCTAACCATTTCTTACTTGACTTTCCAATTAAGATTGCCTAAGAAATATTCTAAGCATAAAATTGTAAACAAGCTGAAGAGTTAAAAAAAACTATAAACCGACTACGATTAAAATAGCTAAAATTAAAGAAAAAAAAAAACAATTTATTATTCCTAATTCAATTTAAACATATATATATATTTTTGTGATCCTCTTTCAATGCCTTTATGTAGATAACTTAGCCTTACTTGACAGGTTTGGTTATTTTTTTCACGTATTACCATTTCGCGCCAAAAATCCACCATCTTGTTTTTTTTTTATCCACCCTTTAAGGACGTTTAGGTTATTGAGACGAATCTTACGATACCTTAATTGTCGTAATCCATTCGGTCGTTTGGAAGATACGAGGTAATAAAGAAATTTATATATACAAGATACGCGCGAAAAACATAATCCTTCCTTGGCAGTCGGGTAAAAATCGGCAGTCATCATTGATTGATTAACTCTTTACTGTCCACACTAAAAATTTTACAATACAGAATAACTTAAAAGGTGTAACAACTGACGACCTTATCGCTGAAAGCAATCTCTTCCAGGTAACGTTAGGATGGAAATAATTAAACGAAAGAAAATGATGGGATCTGTCACTGTCGAGGATAAACATATATCATGGGGACTGCCGATAGAAATAAACAACTTAAAATACGTCACAAAAGCATGTCAGTGAGACTAACCCAAAAGTTTTACCCCTACCGTAAAAATTGCTCAGCACGGTTAAAGAAGTTTTAACATCAAAAATTCAACGCATGTCTTTTAACAATGGTTGTTTTTTAATGTAGAATAGGATAACATAAGTACAAACTGTTACTAAACGAACTGAGAAACGTCATGGTTCACACAAACGGAACAATTTGCTCGAAAGTTAATAGTACATAATCGAACACTTTAACAATGGAGTTCGAAAGCGCAGGAACTTCTAGCCAGTCAATGGATAATGCTATTTTCTATATGACGCTCTTTGTGATCTAATTCGTTCTATATAATAATACTGTCACTGAAGTGACAACACAACAGAATATTCTATGATGCCTGTGGTATTGTCAATATGACATATTTTCTCTATAGTCAATAGAAACTTTAGGTCCAACGTTTATATCAATTTTTTTTTTTTTATTACATATAGGCTTGCGTTGACCGCCAACTCGCCTGAAGTTAAGCGAAGATGCGGTCTACGGTGGAGCACGCTCGCCTAGAAGAAACCGATTCACTCGCGACTTGAAGGCACCCAGATTGTATCTATCGGGGAACACCCACTCGGGCAGCAAATTACATTGTTTGGCGGTTCGTACAGAATCCTAATTGAAAATATTATTCTGCCTGATTTCGATAACATCAGATTTTTTTATCGTTGAGAATAATCTGATGTTAAGTAAAGATGTGGTCGAAGATGGTAGAGCACACCTACCCTGAAATGGAACTAGCTCTCAAGTGAAGCTGCCGGAACACAACGTTAGGTGCTTCGCGGCAGATTTTCAACTAAGGGTGGTAGCTTGCCAGCCCAGTACTAGAAAATACCGTTTGAACAGGCGTATAGGCGTTTGAACCCATGCCCTTCGGCGTGCAAACCGACCGCGCTAACCACTGAGCTATCATCGCTGTAAGAATTAAGCACACTCGCTACACTAGTGATACTTCAAGTAGTTTAAATAAATAAAGTACATTTTAAAGACGACCAAAAACAATGTACGCAGCACGTAAACTAGATACGGAATATCACTTTCTACGTAAATGGAACAAAAAATAATACATTTAAAGTGTGCGAGCAGAAACACGGAACAATTTCATACAATACTGCGAAATTTATATTAAAAAACCCAGCCTAAATATATTTATTTCCGAGAACATCGGTGTCTCGTAGGTTAATATAAACAAAAACAGTACCTACCAAGCGTTTCCTTTTGTGGGAGATCATTTTAGAGTTGCTTGTAAGCTATAAATATAATACAATCCGACGGCTTACCGAGACACCTTTTTGGCTTACCTGCAACAAAATAATTGATTATAAGTTAACTGATACCACATTAAAGTAATCCAGCTGCTTTCGTTGGAAATGTATAAGTATCTGCTTACCGCCACGGGATAAAGATGTGATTGTTTGCATTTGTGTTTCTTATCTTCGTCCTTTCTAACTAAATTAAATGCGACAGTCTGTTCGATTATTTTAAGAAGCAACAAATAAAAAACCGGCCTTGTGCGAGTCGGACTCGCGCACGAAGGGTTCCTTACCATTATCTATAAAAACGGCAAAAAAACATGTCTGTTGCATGGGAGCCCCCTGAAATATTTATTTTATTCTGTTTTTTGGTACCTATTTGTTGTTATAGGGGCAACAGAAATACATCATTTGTAAACATTTCAACTGTCTATCACGGTTCATGACATATAGCCTGTCAGAAAAACAGACGGACGGACAGCGGAGTCTTAGTAATAGGGTCCGTTTTACCCTTTGGGTACGGAACTCTAAAAAAAGGTTATTATTGATATAGAGAAGGAGAATCGGGTATTGCAGTTGGTTTCATCGGAAACTAGTCTGCTGTTGAAAGATTACTTAAGCTAGTTAAATCTGCGATGCCTTTGTAGCATGACATATTTTTTTTAAATGTAAAAGTAATGAGACGAACGATACGCCCTCCTAATGGTAAGAGATAACGCCTGTTCATGACCACTGCAGCGATATATAGAACTTTGAGTAGCAAAACATAGTCCAGGACTTCGCTGCTTTGGCGCTCATTACTTTGTGACTTTCGATGGTTAGTCTCAACAGCCCTATAATTTCGCTAGCTGCAGTACCCTTCAAACCGGAACACAGTAATGTTTACAAATTGACGGCAGACATTAGTAATTGAATAATAACACATGGTTTGTGTAAACATGTATATTTTCAACCAAAACGTATGCATAAACGGTTAGTTACTTGCTCTTTGCTATTTTTGTAAAAAAAAAATGAAACAAGTTTGAAAAGCTTTTAAAATACACATTCATAGTGATGTAAATGAATGAATATTCATGGTGGGAACATTTGCATGAGTAATTGATAGAAGTAAAACATCGGTGTGACAGGCCGACCACGTTAATTGAACCGGACCAGGTTTTATCTCAGTAGTCTACGAAGCGACACTTGAAGGGATAGAATATAACTGAGTAACTAACAATAAGATTATAATAACATACGTCTCTACCCACAGCTTCACTTAGCAAGATAGTCAATAGATAGAGTACCTATTACTGACTGTACTACTGTATAACTTACCTATTATTATTATTATTTAATTTACAATTCTTATCCTAATTAACCAATGAAAAAATTAACTTTTATTTGAATTCTCTAGTGAATTTTTAAATATGTAATTATAATGCACCTAGACATACCTACTTAGTTTTGGAATGTGATACAGATCTGAAAATTGAATTATGAATTGTATTAAAATTGATATTATTACATTCTGTTTTGTGTTTTACGAAATAAATAAATAGTATTATTACTTACTCCTGATTGACTAACTGATTCATCAACGCAAAATCTAAACAGCTGAGGTTATACATTTGAAATCTTGGCAGTTAATGCATTTTATGTCCTAACCATCCGTAATAGAAGGATTTTTGGAAATTTCACCCCAAAGGGGGTAAAAAAAAAGGAACGAACATGGAACATGGATGGTATGGAAGTTCTTCATTTTCATAGTAAGAAGCACGTACAATGTATATTTTACCCCTAAGGTGGATTAGTGGTTGAAAATTTACATGGGAAGTTTGTCACTTTTGAAGAAAGAAACATGAAATTCAATATTAAATCTATAAAGTTTAGGCCTCCCACCTTCTTACTTTTTACGAGTCATATTTTAATATACATATATCTACGGAAGCGAATCCGTGGGCAATAGCAAGTATTACACTGTCTTGCTAGCAAGCTTAACCTAAAAATATTGAATTCCTAAACCAGAGTATGTTTACAATCTTACTGTCTGGACATTTTTCCGTAGTTTCAAGACAGTGGTCATTATTACACATCTTAGTATTAAAGATTCTATGGTATGCTAAAGAGTCCAGTATATTATAATGTCCAGTATTTCGTAACGAATCTGGGAAGCAGCTCGTGTTTTGATTTGTTCTAGTTGTGCAACTTATTACTGTGTCAGTATCACAATCAGACTGGTAGCTAGACCGACAAAAAACCGTCTCGGGTTGCGGAATAAATTGAAACGAACGAATACTTGTATCGGTGTAAATATTGTCGGCATAGTGCATTGTCGGCGTATCTTGCGTGGGGATCTAGGAGTACGCGTGTGAACGACGGTGGCTGTAAAGAGCACGGATGAATAATCAGACTTGATATTCACTTAACGAAGTGAATATTGTCGACTGCTTGTATCATTTTATCGTCGGCGGCGGAGAGTTCTTTTAACATTGTTTTATTATATATGTACATATAATTTCATATTATTTGGTGGTAGATCGTCTAGGGAGGTACCATCGCGGTACCAGATATCCTGTCACCAAGTAGTACTGTTTTCCGGTTTGACGGGTGCTGCACGTAGCGAAATTACAGGGGAGACTAACCATCGGGCCAAAGCAGTGATGCCCTGGACTTTGGTTTTGATACTCAAAGTTTAATGTATCGCTGCAAATGGCATGTACTTGGATATCTTACCATCAGAAATGCGCATAGAACGTGTCATTACATTAACATTAAAAAAAATGTATGTATGTAATGTATGTTCATAATAAGAATTGGACCTCAATAGCACCAAACAGACAGGCATGGAAAGAAGGAAGAGAGGCCTTTGCCCAGCAGTGGGACACAATAGGTTGAAATAATAATAATAACTGTGAAAACAAATGTGATAAATTAATTTTTCATGCCCTTTGAGACGTTGAATATACCAGAACATTTTGGATGAGTAACAGTATTTTTGTATTGAGGTATATTTCTATCAAAAACTAGTTTTCTTACGTCTTGTTTACACGCCTAATGGGACCGACAATCCGTCACTAGGTGAAAGTGAGTAAACTTAGCTTTACTATAACTAACCTTATCAGATTGTCAGACAGGAAAACGTGTGTTGTGTCAATAATGTATTCTGAAATCGATTTATCAATACTTGTAAGTGCATTGATGTATTGTAGATAGCATTTCCGTTGAGTGCCTAGCATAGCAAAGTATAAATACAAGTGAGTATAGCAATAACGTACTCAAATGTAGCAATAATAAATAATATAATAAATAATAAAAAAGAAAATACATCAAGTTTATAATATAGTTGCAATCAAAAAACATGTTTGTTTTTTTGTTTATGTAAATATATTGTGACTAACGAGACGCTCTCCTGATGGTAAGAGATAACATCTGTCCATTGCAGCGATACACAAAACTTTGAGTAGCGAAACAAATTCCAGGGTATTGGTTTTGGTGCTTATTACTTTGAGACTATCGATGGTTAGTCTCAACGTCCCTGTAATTTCGCTAGCTGCAGTACCCTTCAAACCGGAACACAGTACATACATACAGTACAGTTACCATCTTTGACCACACCGTCACTTAACACCAGGTGAGCTGTAGAACAACAAAGAGCCTGCCAACCATTAAAGAAAAAACAAGGATGCGTAGTGTTGTATTACAAGAGCTCCTACTTGACAATATCATACGATGACATTACTTAATGAGTACATAGGTATTTAGCCTTAACAAGGGAGTCTCATCACATAAACAGAAAGTGTCATTTATTTAATTCGCCGCTTCAATACAGCCCTGTTGGTTCATTGGGAGTATGTCTGCCTGAGCCGTAGGGCGTGGGTTCGATTCCCGCCAAGGACAAATGTTTGTTTGGTATAAATAAATGTTTGTTCTGTGTCTGGGTGTTCTGTATGTATTTACAAAAAAAAAGTATTTATGTATTCTATCAGTTATCTGACTTCCATCACACAAGCTCTGCTTAGTTTGGGGTCAGATGGCGCTGTGTGTAATGTGTCCTACAATATATTTATTTAATACTACGAAGTGGTCTACGTAAAGCTAAACTAACCGAAACATGCACAGAAAATGATACCACCTATACTAGAAATTAGCTCGAAGAACAACCCGATACCGTTTTTTGTATGTGCCTAATCTAACCATGACTTTAACGTAGTAACAATCGTACTTCTAATAACAAGTAGTAAATAAGCACGTGTCGTTTAGATAACAAGAGATCCAGACTAATAGGCAATTACTTTAGTCAAACGAGAGCAATTGTCTACTAATGGAACAAATTGCGACGGCACGGAAAAAAACCTCATGAAATGTCACCGAGCGTCGGACGGTCAGGTCAAGTGAGCCGTATCCGCCAGGAGACAATCTGGTCGAAAAATCTACAACAATCCAGTTACAGGGCGGCCACGCCCGCCTCCAATGTAAATTGTCGACGAGCACGATCCCCATTACACGCACAAATGACTACCTCTTGTAAATGTCACGCACCAAACGTAGTGTACGCTTTATAATGAAGGAACGGGCTTCACATCCAAGAAATGCCATCGTGACGCCCACTGGCGATAGCATCGCATTGTCCACAATGAGCTTAAGGAATTGGGCCTTTGGAGCCACGTACCTAATTTATGTGACATGGTAGCCATTTCGATGTTTTTTCTCCTCTGGAATCCGATGCAATCGCACGAATTGTTTAAATAATGACTTCATTGTTGGAACAATTCCTTGTTAAGCTAATAAACAGTAATGCATAATTTCTTCTGTAGATTGTTTCTCTTTTGCTCTGTAAATTTTAGTGTCAACAAATATGTATTATACTGGGATAGTCTGAGAACACCCTCTCCTGACGCGCTCCGTTTAATAATATAGTGGCTAACCTGCAGTAATACATCAATCAAGATTGAATGCATCAATTTGTTGTTATTATTTTTATGAGGAACAATCAAGGGCGCAGCGAAGCCGACCATCAGTCTTAATTTATGAGTCAGCAAAACAATAACATTACACTGTGAATGTTGTTGTGTTGATACAGCCATATTCAGTGGACTATGATCGTTCTATTTTGTCATATTTATTGATCGTAAACTTTGCCCCGGCCGTTCCGATGACACATTGAATTAATTGCACGAATGCGCATCGTTGATGAATCAACTCGCCCGTGTCAAGGTGAATAGAACTGTTCCCAGCGCACCTTAAGCTTTTGTATAGATGAAAGCGGTTTGATTGAAATTTTACGTCACCCCAAAAGAATTGAGGTCCAAGTGGGATAACGTTAACGAGCTTATAACGAGATTACACGTGTTGTAGTCGGCGTGTCCTAGTTGAGCAAACTGCAGGCGGGTGGCGGCACCGTTAGCGGCCAGCCCACACCCGTCGCCGGCCTGTGACAATATAATGATTGTGTGTTTATCGGTACGCCGCGTACACACTATTGCTTCTAGTCATAAGCTGTCCGAGGCGCCATCAATCCGACGAGAAATTACTCTCTGTCGTGACTTCCCATACCGGGTATCGCATCGGGTCGATAATGCAGCTCCAATAGAAGGTGAAAGCCACGTTCATGAGTACGATGACAAATCCAAAGTTATAGTTATTTAGTATTCACATCACGCAGCGTAATTGAATGAGCCGGCGCGATCATGGACCGCGTGCCATTTCACTCGGCCGTGACTCACGAATTAGAGCTAACTCGAGATCGTAATTATGGTAGATATTTCGTGAATACCCCACTCGCCTTGGGACGGACGGAGAACGCACAATAAACCACGATAATTTAATCGTAGCTTCAATTAAGCTCAATAATCAACTACAAGTTGAAACTAGGGTATTTTTTTTAATGTGAAAGTAATGAAACGAACCAGACACTGAAGAGACAACGCCTATCCATGACCACTGAAGCGGTATCCAGAATTTTAAGTAACAAAACAAAGTATTATAGAATTATAAGGGCATTGCTGCTTTGGCGCTTATTACTTCGAGACATTCGATGGTTAGTCTCAACAGCAATTTGCAAGTTGCAATACCCTTTAAGCCGGAACACAGTAATGCTTACACACTACTGCTTGGCGACAGAATATTCGGTATCGAGATCTACCACCAAGGAAAGTACTTTCTTATACTTATGAGTTAGTTACGGTACTGGATCAGGAAAACGAAGACAGTTTCCTGCAGTTTTTTAAATGTTGACAGGCTATTTATATGACCACAGCTCACCTGATGTTAAGTGACAGTGTGGTCGAAGATGTCAAAGCACACCTAGCCTGGAATGGTACTGGCTCTCAAGTGACGCTGCCGGAACACACCATTAGATGCTTGGCGGCAGACTTTCAACTTGAGGGCAGTAGCTAGCCAGCCGAGTACTAGAAAGTACCACCATGCTATGGTTTTCTCACGATGTTTTCCTTTACCGGCAGCTCAAGCTCATTGTTGGGGTTTGAACATACGTCCTTCGGCATGCGAATCGATCGCGCAAACCACTGAGCTAATACCGCCACAAAAAAAAAGTAAAAACACTTTGTAATAACGAGCTACAAACTACCAACGCGATATACACGTGTTAATGTTCAGTTTATAATTTAAATGACGTCCACGAATGGGATGAGTAAACAGCAATTACAAGATAAATACACATTACATTTAATAGAGTCAGGTGTTACATTGCGGAAATCTATTATGATATTGTTATGAAGGCAAAAAGCAAATAAATTTGTGTGCGGTGGCGCAAATCGATATGCCAATTAAGTTGTACCAATGTCCACAAATATCATGTGGTTTGTGTCAAGAGGAAAACAACACCTAAGTAAATAACTAAGGCAGCAATGTACACTATGACTATTGATAAATTTGTTTCTACATATTAGATATTAAAAGACTGAGAGACTCCAAATTGTGACACATGTGGAGTTGAAGAGGATGTGTACCACCTCTACGTGGAATGTGTTCGTCTCCAGCGGGAGAGACGGGCGCTTGAGGTGACTTGACAGACCTGTCTGTCTGAACCTGTCTGAACAGACTGGACGTTGGTAGCTACAACAAGCTGCTGTCCGAGCCCTGTTCTGAACTGTGAGTCGCCTCAAGTGACCCACCTTTATTATTTAGTGTGTATGCAGGGGAGTGCACGTGTGTATAAGTATGTGTTGCTTGCATATCATTGTATTTTTTTAAATTTTTGATGTAAAAAAATTGTATAAAATACGATGGGACTGCCATTTGGATGTCAAAAAAGTCCCTTAATTAAATTAGAATAAAAAATATATTAAAATACTAAACTCGTTACGATATTTCAGTAATAGGATGTCCAATAACCTTTCAATAGATATTTACTAATGAGATCACCACGGATCATGTGTTTTTTTTTTCTATTTTTGATGTGTAAATAAAAAGTTTCTATCTATTTATCGTCTAAAACTTTCGTAATTCCACACTGCTTGGCATAAATCTCTTTACACGCTTTCATCTGCATCGCTCCAGAGCTCTAGTCTATGTCATCATCCTAATCAGCCTGCAACCAACTGCTGCATATAAACCTCTCCGTATATGTACACCGTCACTCTATCGATTCTCAGAGCGTCCTACGCTACGTTTGCAAGTTCGCGGTCTCTACTCTAGAACACGTCTGCCCAAGCGGTTGTCGGTTTTGCGACAGATATGTCCAGCCCATTGCCACTTCACCTTGCCAATACGCTGAGCTACGTCTGTGACTATTATATATGTACTCAATGCTAATGGAATCACAAATTAATAAAGGCACAATAAATAAATAAGGTTCATCAAAATAGCTGAAAACTCGCTCCATATGTCATTGAAGGCATTTAGATACATGGTAGAGATTAGTCTAGAAAGTGTCATGGAGCGAACAATAGTTAAAAGTGGAGCAGGTGATGACAGCGTTACTCTCTAATTAACGAGATAAAGCGAATGGGAGGAATCCGCAGCCAAACACAACGTTCAGAATAATGAGGCGGTAGAAAGGCGAACTATCTTGCGGTTTTATCGATGACACGCTACTCATTTGATGATAGCACTCGCTTTAACATGATAGAAATGATTTTCAATGAAAAACATATCGCTAGATTCAGGTACAATAACAACTTTAAGTTGAGAAAATGAATTAGCAGTAATTTGGAAATTGTGGCAGTATGCCAAGAACAGGAGACATTTTTATATTTTTACACAAAGAATCGTTAAAACTTTCGAATATGTGTCAAGGAAAATTTATTATAATTGCCCGTGCATTTAGCAAACCGAGGAACGTTCGTAAATCCTTTCAGCGAAATAATTTTAACCTATTTTTCTAAATAATGTTAAATTTGTCAGGACACTTCGGCAATTACTTTGCTTTTGTATAATGCGTCATAAACAAAGTGGTCACAAAGTAAATTTTATCAAGTTTCTAGAACAAAAACGTGTCATTAATATGCACTTACAGAGAGTACAAAGAAAATTACAGATAATGATATGTTATAATTATATATTTTATGTCATATTTCACGAGATTGGGTTTAAAGTCAACACGAAGACGTTAAAGGAAATTATTCAATCTGCTAGCGAAAGCTAATGTTCGACCAGGCATGGCATATTTATTTAAGGAATAGACTAAATAAAACTATAAACAAAGATAATTGAAAATACAGTTTAGAAAGCGTATACAATACAAAGCACAATATGTAAAATTAACAACTATGCATTTAAAGTATAGTAGTTGAACCGACAGAGGGGCATGTCACAGGATATGCGGTCCGGTGAACTCGCCTCATCAGATGTCCCCTTTGAAAGTCCATCTAAACACACGGGCACCAATTTCACCGATGTTAACTGACGCGTGCAATTAAATTCTCATGTATGTCACTTTGACAGCAACCGATGGAGACGAGCCTACTCCGTTCCTACACATTAAACACCGATGGCGTCTAGACGTTGCGTAATCGAGATTTACTTTCACTGGCATGGCTTCGTAAATCTAACAGATGGATAGACAAAAACCACACCGTGGAGCTTAGGAAATCGATCGCGTCTGAATTTGGTTAGGTAACACGCCCCTATGAACAAGCACGCGGCTCCAGAGTCAGCACATCACGTTGCACAACGTGAGTGATGATACAGTGACAGAGGCGTTGTCACGAATCGCGGCACGAAAACCAGTGAAATATAATACAAGTAGGTTATTTAGAACGTGACCACACTGTGATACATTACCTGACATGCTGTGTGGCTATGTGCCTGTTTCAGGGTAGTAATGCATACAGTGCCCTGCCCGTGATCCTATGCCAGCCGCAAATGGTGCAATTCATGGAGAATAATAAATTACACTGCGAATTCTGTGAAGTGCTTTCGATTTATAAACAGGATTAGACAAGAGTAAGACAGATTAGTTAGAGAGAACGCCTGCCCATATGTATCAGCAACCCAGAATTTAGTATAACTTAAACTTAAGAATTAAGACATTCGATGGTTAGTCTCAATTACCATGTATTTATACTAACTTCAATATCATTTAAACTGGAACACAGTAATTTTTACACACTATTGCTTGACGGTAGAATATCTAACACTGCGGTGGTATCCACATAGAAGACCACATGCTAAAGAGATCTAACAAAGAATAAAAATTTGCTGTAAGTAATTTTTTTTTCTTCATGTAACAGTAATGAGACGAACGAGACGCTCTCCTGATGTTAAGAGATAACGCCTGTCCATGACCATTGAAGCGATACACAGAACTTTGAGTAGTAAAACAAAGTCCAGGGCATCGCTGCCTTGGCGCTCATTACTTTGGAACTAGATGGTTAGTCTCAATAGCCCTGTAATTTCGCTAGCTGCAGTACCCTTCAAACCGGAATACAGTAATGTTTACACACTACTGCTTGGCGGCAGAATATATGGTACTATGGTGGTACCTACCTAGACGACCTCCTGCTAAGGAAATCTACCACCAAGTAAAATAACCAAATATAAGCGTATAATAATAATTGTTTAGCGTGGTTTTGAAACGTATCTGTAGTGTACAGATACGTTCCAAAACCACGCTAGTTTCTGTAATAAAATACTATAGCTGTGCTCTTAAAATCAAATCTGTACTGAAATAGACTGGCACGCCAATTGACTCAGACATTTGCCATTTAAATGTTACTAAAACAAAATAAGACATACACGTTTATCGACCGAACAGGTATCCCCTAAACTGCCTAATAAGGAAATAGTCATCTTATTCCATAGAGACATTTGCATAATGACAAGAATACATCTGCTCACCTTGAACATTTAACACAAACAAATAATAACAAACTACTCCAAACCTGGACACATATTCAACAAAATTGACATGTTAATGACATTATGTCATATTATGTGTATAAAATAAGCAATAAGTAGTGGAAGTCATCGAGAGGGTCAAGTCAATATAAATTATTCTTCAAATCGTTCGAAAATACAACGACAACAAATAAATGTTATGATTGGAATCAGTTATGACTTTATTGCTACATTGTTGATGATGGATCCCTTATTATTATAAGCTAGCGATCCGCCCCGGGTTCGCACGGGCGCAATGTGGATACTTATAAGGTGCATATGCATATATTATACATAGAAACTTTCCTCATGAATCAATGTCTATTGATGGAAATCACATTAAAATCCGTTGCGTAGTTTAAAAGATCTAGGCGTGCAGACGGCGGGAAGTGGCTTTGTTTTATACTATGTAGAGAAGCGGAACAGTATTTGCTCCTTTCATGCAGCAACGGAACTGCGAATCGATGTGATTTTTGGTATGAGAATGGAATTAAGGATTACAGAGTGATAAGACATCGTTGCCTGGCACTATTGTTTTCTGATAAACACTGTTGTAAGTTTTGAGTGCTTAGTAAAGTAATTGCTCAAATGACGTTTTGCGAAAGTGATATTATATCAAACAGTTTATACTTTTACGGGGCCATTTTGCGTGAAAACCCCCCAGAAAACACGGATGAAACCGCTGAACGCAGCTGAGAAATAATAAATACACAACGAATAGCCCACGTTTCTAAATATCTTTTAATATTATTTTTGAAAGTATAAAATTTGTGTGTGCGTCAGTTTTGATGTCATTGTTAGGGACAATAACACACGATAATTAAATAGGCAAGAGTAATTGTGTAAATAGAGCTCACGAAAATCTTAGGAATGTTACTCAACGTCCCTTCTCTGTGGCAGGCCTTGGCCGCATCGCCGCGACTCATGCCCTATTCAACATTAACATATCCACAAAGCATACTAACTCGTTTTAGTATCTAGGGTCAGTACATTAATGTAACATGTATTAAAATTGTTCATTGTTTTGTATTGTTCAACATCATCATTTTGCTGCTGAGCGTGAGTGCGAGCAAACTTCTGCAGCTCTTTAGGCAGTCGACAGTGTGAGTCTGAGGTGCGCGCTGAAGGTTCCGTACAAATTATATTTAGATAGATCATCCATCAAGAGTATTGAATTTTTATACTAAGAAAGCTCCCGAACATTTCTCTGATGAAAGATAAGTCAGATTGGAAAAATTTAACCACCATACGTCGATATGCGTCAAGGTCATTTCGCCAACTGCACATTTAAGATTGTATTGCTAGAAAAAAATTATGTATGGGTTTCTTTTTATTCTTTTTGACGTACGGAACCCAAAAAACATTTAAAAGGAGCTTTTATTAATTACTTTAAGTGCTGATGATATAGTAGAACGGGTCTAAAATTTGTCCACCTTCCTTGTCTATACTTCAGCTCAATGGTGCTATAATGATTTCAAAACTACACATCGGTTATGTTGACGCAAATCTTAGCAAAGACGAACTAGTGCAGTTTAGTGCCTAACATAATCGTTAAAAAAATGTACCATACAAGAAAATTAACAAACATAGTCTAAATAAATATGTATAACTGTCGTGAAGTAAAAAAATCACTTATTCGTAAAATAGAAAAATAAAATCAATAAGTCAATTAAAAAAATATCAAATGTCAAAAGGAGAAATTTTTTTTATAAAATGACAATAATAATCAATAAAGTAAAAAAATTATTATCGTGTTCTATATTTAGGTTTGGATCCAGAGTGCTCAACACAAGTACATACTTTTTTGTAAACACACCTAAAATACATTCATTAATACCCAGACACAACAAAAATCAATATTCGCCACATACATTTTTAGCCTGTAATCCTAACTTATGAATGACCCAATACGCTAACAGAGCAATATCTCCAACTAGGGCTCTATCTCGTTGCGGAACCAAGAACAGTATTTCCCCGCCCGTATACTCGAATGTCGGTTGAAGTAGTTATCCTCAACGTAAACCACCTGAAAGAGTTTAGGCGCACTAAGTCAAAACCGCAAAATGACGGTCGCGAATTGTTAAAAAGCAAAATGTCCAAAGCTCAACAAAGGCCAAAATCAAAACATCTATAGTTTAGACTCGCAAATTATTATTAGGTTAGGTTGGGTTTTTTTATGCCACAGGTGGCAAATAAAGCAGACAAGTACGTTTACAGTTTATTTAGAAATTCCAACCACGCGATCATATTGCATCAATTACTAAGTATCCACGTTTCGTCAGTGCATCTGTCTGGTCACGATGCCTGCCTTGTCCACAGCTTAAAAAAAATATTTTTTCTAGTCATTGCAATGAATACTAACCGTAACGATCACATGAGTTTTAACCTTGTATCTATAATTATTTAGGAGTGAATGGATCTCGCTAAAATCAAATTAAGCTATGAAACGAGAATCTCATTTTAATTTAAATTTTAATAATATAACTTTATTTTATTTTATTTGATTTTAATTATATCCTTTTAAATTATTGTATAATCACCACTCATTACATTTGTACGCCTAACCGGCACAACATGATTTAGCCACATTAAATGACTACTGGAACATCTTTTATGCACATGTTTTATAAAATTTCTCGAGTTGTATACAAATATAATATATTATCTTTATCTATTGCTTTAACGACCATAGCTATCGCTCTCACACCCTTTTAATCAATAAACACTAAGAAACATGAAGTCCTTGCCAATTATGGTCATTTAGGATAATGCACTCATTCACGTTGCAATGTTTTGTTACTGAATAACGGTAAATAGCTGGCTGGCAAGCGTGGGCTCGACCAAAGCAGACAATTCGTGAACGCATTAAAACGCTACCGACACTTAAGATTCCATTTCAGAGCACAGATTCTGGTGATTTATATGGCTTATCTTTATTAATGAACGCAAACGGAGAAACTTTAAGTCCAGCCAGCGACTCCGATACAGGGAACACATGATTCCAGAAAATCGAGAAACGAATCTGTAATGGGATTCGGAATCGAATTCCCGCGATTATATTAAACGTGTTCCTGATATTGCACAGGATTCCACGTAGGAAGGTAATCGAAACTATAGTAATAAATCTAAAACGACTTCAATGGTTTCCATTTAATGGAAACCCGGAAAAGCTAAACTTTAATGCTCGTATAAGTAGACTGTAAAATAAGGAACTAGTATAGTTTCTTGTAAATTTAAATCGATCATGTTCTAAGCTTTATATCCAGTAGAGAATAGAATTTCTGCGGAGTGAAGTCGTTAACACTAAGCCGGCGTGAATCAGTCTTCAATAATAAATGCACAACCTGTTCACATAGATATATATTTTATACTAGCTGCGCTGTTACCCGCTGTTCCCCCGTGTACATTACATTTTTAGAGATAAAAAGGTAGCCCATATATTAATCCAGGGTCGCAACTACCTCCATACCAAATTTTATCAGAATGGATCCAGCCGTTCGAGCTTGAAGAAGTAACAAACATACAATCACACTCACAAACTTTCGCCTTTATATTTGTGTGATAGTTCACATAACAATTGCAAAATAGAAAAACATAAAATTATAAATGGAATAGTTAATGATTGGCCATCTCTTTCTCTCTCTCACACACACACACACACACACTCACTGTTAGTAATATTTCTACTATGAAATTCTAGAACTGACCCGAAACCTATTTCAACTTATTTAGTTTTTTTTTTGACAACTCAAACACCAAGCCTTATTTTTTTATATATTATAAAATTCAATTAATGAATTTTTTAACCAATAAAACTGAAACAACCTAACCGTCAATATTTTTTTCCTCTTAAGTTTCTAGGGGATACGAGGAAATAAACAAATGATTTTACATTCATTCACTCTCTCTCACACACACACACACTGCAACACTTCACACACGAACATACAAATACACACAAACACAGAAATTTTGTATTTTGCTCAGATAGACATTAAACTCTAAAAGGTGCGAATCACTAAATCTCAAGACATGGGACTCCCTAGTGTAAGATTCAGGGACCACAGCAAGAAGTTGTATATTTTTTTGTTTAAATAAATACATATTATTATTAATATACATACGTCCACGTGAGCGAAACCGCGGGCAACAGCTAGTAATATTATAGATTCGGTGTCAATGAACAGTAACGCGCAAAAGAAAATGCTGACATCTGTCTGAAAGAAAAAGCGACTGGTAAAATCAACACACTGGTGGTAAGCAAACAAAGCAAGCGGCTGAGAAATGAGGCCACATGAAGGGCCCTGCACACAACCGAGTACGAAAGTGAATTACACGCTTCAAGGCTGACCGGTCTCTCCTCAAACCAAGTGACCTTTAGCAGTCGAATGATATCCTCGTTCCTACGCCGCCACGCATTATTGAAATAACACATTATTAACAAGAGCACTGAAACTTTAACATAGAAAATTCAGCCTTAAAATGAGCGCAACAGAAGCTATACCATCTATGCGACCCATTTAGTTCAAAGTGGAAAAATATGTTTTATTTAATTAGATATTCCGCAGTGTCGAGCCAAGTTCATAAAGTAGCAAATAGAACAGTATATGAAATAATCAGTTAAGTGAACCTTAGAAGAATTTACAAAACTAATCACGATTATAATCTGCCCATAATAGTCGACTGCAGAACATATTAGGCCTTTCCCAAAGCATGCCACTCAGTCCAAAGTTAGTCTTTTCGCTTCCAACCACTGCCAACTGTTTTGCATAAATATTGTTATTGAATCCAGTTTCAGGGCATTCTGTGCTACATTTGCCGATTCGTGCTTTGCACTCGAAAATTAATTGCGTTCGAAAAGTGTAAAATGGCAATGATTAAAGCTCTGTGGTGAAGCGACACACTAATTTAATTCCGAAGGCGATCCACAATATTATGTGTCTTCAGATAAAAATTCAAGATAAAAAACAGTTTTAATTATAGTCCAGCGAAACACGATCTTCAATTCGTCAGATTGTCAGCGAACTATGAAACTTAATATCTATAATACTAATAAAAATTACTGACATGTTAATACTGATGTCGCTATAAAGAATGGAATAGATATTAAGTAACAGAGCTGTTGGGTAAGGAGCCAAAAACTTTAAGTGTTTTCAAATGAATTGGGAACGTTATGTAAGAGAGCGTTTCGAAACGAGCTTTCCCTAAAATTGGGAAGGAAAACGCTGAGAGTAGAATTTATGTTGGGAGATTTTACATTCAGTAGAGATAGAAATGCTCTCAGCGAGCTATGGAAAGAGCTATGCTTGGCATTTCTCTGAGGGATCGTATCCGGAACGAAGTAATTCGCCAGAGAACAAAAGTCACAGACATAGCTCAGCGTATTAGCAAGCTGAAGTGGCAATGGGCTGGACATATCTGTCGCAGAACCGATAACCGCTGGGGTAGACGTGTTCTGGAGTGGAGACCGCGAATTGGCAAACGTAGCGTAGGACGCCCTGAGACTCGATGGAGTGACGATATACGTAGGACAGCTGGCGGTGGATGGAAGCGAAAAGCCGAAGATCGGGCTGAGTGGCGTGTCTTGGGAGAGGCCTATGTCCAGCAGTGGACTTCGATAGGCTGATGATGATGATGATGAGATAGAAAAAAAGTTTACGGAATCGAACGGAACGGAAATAAGTTCGATAAGTAGTCTTTAGACACTGATCTATGTATTTGCGTGACTTCTTTGGAAATAGCGTTAATTGGCTGGAAAACTTTTGTGATATTAAGGCCCAGTCCGACTTTTTCTAAGAACATGTACCCTTGTACTTGGACTTTAGTGCCCGATCAACTTAATGGTATTTTTGTTTACAAGAAAAAAATAACGTATTATATATTTTTTTACCTAAAAAAGATCCAGGTTATATCAAAGAATCCGGCAGCTTATTCTATTCCTAGGCCGTACGAATGAGAAACATACAGTATTTTGTTGTTTTTTTTAAATCTTTGACAGGCTAGATTATTATTGTCCAAAGCTCGCTTGATGGAAAGTGACGGCGTGGTCAAAGATGGCAAGAACACCCAGTCTAGAATGGTACTGGCTGTCAAGTGAGACGGAAAACATCGTTAGGTGCTAGGTGGCACATTTTTAACTTGGTAGCTTGAGCTAGCCACCCGAGTACTAGAAAGTACCTTACCACCATGTTGTGGTTTATTCGCGATGCTTTCCTTCACCGGCAGCTCAAGCTCATTGTTGGGATTTGATCCTACGCTCTTTGTCGTATGAACCGACCGCGCTAACCACTGAGTTATCATCGCTACAAAAACGTTTGGTACGTATTCAAGGAAATTTCATGGATGGGTAGTAGAGGGCCGTTTTTCTACTTGTCCTGTACTTAAAAGAAGATGGTAAATTTTAATAGAAAAATTATACATCTATCATAAGTAAAGGCGCTACATATCATAAAATGATATAGACCAATAAAAGTTATGCTCTTAATGCTTACATCTCATTTCACAAACATAAAAGCTTGTCCGTTCGGTATGACGAGGTTTCATATAGAACATGGATTTATTCATTGGCTACATTGATCCCAACAACCCGACGCATCAGTTTTATCGAATCTGGTTTTCAACTGAAGTAACGCTTTGTTTTAAATTTTAAATTGAATTGAATTTTAAATTGTGGCTGGAAAAAATACAGCGTCATATATATGGTGTTCCGAATATGTTTAGTAACACTGAAGGATGATTATTTATCCATCCATGTGAACTACTTTTGCTATGACCCGAATCTGGACTGTATCTGGATCCATAGCAAAATGTCACTGACCTATTTTCTTCGAATTTCATGTTTGACATAGTAAAGGTTTTACATTAGATTAAAAGTTAAACATTAGATCAGCACATTTCAGAATATGTATATGCATTCATCATGATCACCATCATCATCATCAGCCATAGGAAGTCCACTGCTGGACATGGGCCTCCTCCTGGGGAGGGGTTTTGCCAATACTCGCCACGCTTGGCAGGCCGGTTGGCGAGCGCAGTTAGGTGTGATTGTTCAAGGAAGACGCTGCTGCCCATCTTCCGTATTACATCCCTTAGCCGACTCTTACGACAACCACGGGTAGAGAAGGTGGGGTACAATTCTTACGCCGGCACCACCACGGCACCATTGCCTTGTTAATATATAGTACCTGGTTGACCGAGCATTGCTCGGCTGAAAGCATGGATAAAACGACGTTTTCTGAAAATGAAACCTAGCTTGATCGATTTTTCGCCCCCGAAACCCCCTGGATACAAAATTTCATGAAAATCGTTGGAGCCGTTTCCGAGATTCAGAATATATATATATATATATATATATATTCTGAATCTCGGAAACGGCTCCAACGATTTTCATATATATATATATATATTTATCTACACAAGAATTGCTCGTTTAAAGATATAGATAGATATGGTCTAATTTTACAGCTTTTAAAGTTTTATATGCCTTCTCACACTTCTACATAAACGACTATACTACCTCATGTTGTAAATAAATTAATAACAGCACATAATCAAAAAACCCACCGTTCTGGTTAATTAAAATCAGCTAAACAAACCTAAACCTGTTCGACTTCGCGAGACTGGGTAACGGGCTGGCCGAAAAATAATATTTTTTATTTTTATTTTATGGTTGACAGGCTAGGTGTTTGGCCACAGCTCACCTGATGTTAAGTGAAGGTGTGGTCGAAGATGGTAAAGCACACCTAGCCTGGAATGGTACTGGCTCTCAAGTGAGGCTGCCAGAACACACCGTTAGATGCTTGGCGGCAGATTTTCATCTTGAGGGTAGTAGCTAGCCAGCAGAGTACTAGAAAGTACCTTACCACCATGCTATGGTTTCCTCACGATGTTTTCCTTCACCGGCAGCTCAAGCTCATTGTTGGGGTTTGAACCCACGCCCTTCGGCATGCGAACCGACCGTGCTAACCACTGAGCTATCATCGCTACAAAAATAATAAAATAATATTCCTATATACTATAGGAATATTACTAAGATATTAATAACCATAGGGGTTTGACACTTTTGAAAGATATATGGCACATATTATAACTGTTGAAGGCGTAACGAAGTAAATTAAGCATAAGAATTATTGGTATATTAAATTCGAAATGGCAAAATTAGAATGAGATTGATTGACCGAAGCACTAGTTGCGAAAGCAACGGTACTTGTTAATTTATGAGTTTTTAAAAGCCATTACTTTTAAATATTTACATTATAAATAACGCAACAAAAGTTTTAAAGCGATTTCACGTTCGTTTCACAAATGGCAAGCTGTTATCACTACATATTATAAAACAAAGTCGTCCGTCGCGTCTGTCTGTGTATTTGCAAATAAACTTAAAAACTACTGAACGCATTATCATGCGAATTTCACCAATAGATAGAGTGATTCGTAAGGAAGGTTTTGTGTAAATTGGTTGAAATATGATGATAATTGTTGAAATCTGAGAAAAAGTCAAGCCACCGGGGAGCTTTCATTGAAAACACTGCCTAATTCCCTTTGAGATATAACACTACAATACATGGTACGATATTCCTCTTTTATGGATCTACAAAAATGTCCACGGTGGCACATTTCTACCTTTTAAGGATAGCTTACTATACCCAATCTTATTACCCGTGCAAAGGCGGGGCGGGACGCTAGTATCGGAATAAAATAAAAAGAATTTGAGCGTAGCGCGTTACGCAATTGGCTTAACAATCAACTGGCGCTTACAAGTTTTTGCCAACTATACCAAACAAAGCAATAGATCAGTTTTGTTATAAAGCTGTAATGGTTTATTAGGTATCGAAGGCTATCACGTACGCGATTCAATTTCGCGGTACAACTGGGCCGTCTAAACACTCGGAGCTGGACCGCTCTTAGGTAACACGTTCATCTTGATTACAAGCTACAACTGGCAAACACGACGCAAGAGACGATGGTAACCATGTGTGAGATTTTCCTTATAGTTTGGGTTTCTAGAAATAGTTCGTTAAGGTTTTATTGTGGGCGTGAGAGGAATATTCTAGTAGGTTCGTTGATTGTGTTTAACATGGGCTGAGATTGCGTTGTTGGTTGATCAAATAGATAATGAACATGGTGTTCGCAGTGAAACAGGGTTGAATACAATAATTTGATAATACAGGATTATTAGCTTGAGGTGTACGTGTACTAAGCCGCAAGATTACACTCTTCATTATAAATTAACTAGCGACCTGCCCCTACCTCGCACGGGTAGTAAAAATAGGTATCCTAAAAAGGCACATATATCCCACCGCGGACTATTTTGTAGATCTATAAAAGAAGAATGTCCCACCATGCATTGTTTTGTGATATCTCAAAGGGATTAAGCAGCGTCTTTAATGAATTCAGCGGCTTCACTTTTTCCGACACTTACAATAATTATCATCATATTTCACCTAAACCTTCCTCATTATTCACTCTATCTATTGGTGAAACGCGCATGATAATCCGTTCAATAGTTTTTAGTTTACCGCAAACAGACAGATAGACGCGGTGGATGACTTTCGTTTTATAATATGTAGTGATTATAAACATATAGGTACATATATATGATTATGTTTGTGCTGTGTCTGGGTGTTCTGTATGTATGTATGTATTATATAAGTATGTATTTACAAAAAAATATGTTAATATCTATCTTTGCTTAGTTTGAGGCTAGATGGCGCTGTGTGACATAATCCAAGTATGTATTTGATATTTTAATTATTATAAATTTTAAAACAATTCGGAAATTGAAAAAAAAAAAACAAGCGTTCCATAGAAAAATTGTGGAATGATTCTCAGCATTCCCGCGGTATTGCAACATTGGGTTCTTCAAAAGGCATGTTAACAGAATCTTAAAAGGTCGGCAAAGTATTTGTAATGCCACTGGTATTGCAGACATCTATAGGTGAGGGTAATTGCTTACCGTCAGACAACCCGTCTGCTTGTGTGCCACATGTAGCATAAAAACAAAGTTCGTTTACCCTTGACCAAATGTATGGAGCAGTTTTCTTTGGTATATTTCAAAATTGTCCATTTAATAAGTTGTTCATAGCGATAAGTAGAATCACCATGTGGCCCCAAGCTCATAGCCCTATCTTATAGAATAAAAGGTGTGACGACATGATTACCTTAACCAGACACCTGTTGAAGTATAAAAACTGCAATAGGAGAAGCATTAACTGCTTATTATTCATTTTTAGAGCCACAAGAATATGTTATACTTCAAGAAGTATAGAGAAGTATAGAGAAGTATATAGAAGTATCTCCCTGATTATATTTTTAATACACCTCACCACCTTTATGTTATAACTAGCTGTGCCCCGCGGTTTCACCCGCGCTAGATGCCTACGTCATAGTAGCTTTATGAATGCAAAGTCTCAGCCCGATCGGTTTAAAATTGACAAAGTTTCATACAAACTTTCATCCCCTATTTTATCCCCTTGGGGGTAGAATTAATCAAAATCCTTTCTTAGCGGATGCCTACGTCATAACATCTACCTGCATGCCAAATTTCAGCCCGATCCGTCCAGTGGTTTGGGCTGTGCGTTGATAGATCACTATGTCAGTCAGTCAGTCAGTCAGTCAGTCAGTCAGTCAGTCACCTTTGAGTATATATATTTAGATTTGTCATTGTTAGTACTTACAAATTTTACTCATAATTGAATATTAACATGAAGTACAGCGGAAGTTAGTCAGACAAATTCTAATTGGTTCGGTTATAAAACTGTTCAACAACAATGGTGATAAGTTATTTAATGGATTGGGATTACTGCATGTCGTTAATCCGGCTAATACAAATAACATTCAATTTATAAATGAAATTTGTCTCACACTACCGCTACGCCAATTTTAGCCAAGATTAGTTAAGGAGTTACTTGGTGGTTGATTTCCTCAGCAGGAGGTCATCTAGGTAGGTACCAGATATTCCGGAATCAGTAGCTAGCTAAATTACAAGGCTTTTGAGACTAACCATCAGAAGTCTCAAAGTAATAAGCGCTAAAGCAGCGATGCCCTGGACTTGGTTTGCTATCCAGTTTTGTATATTGCTACAATAGTCACGGACAGACGTTATCTCTTAAGATCAGGAGAGCAACTCGCTCATCTCATTAGATACTATTACATATAAAGAAAAACGTAACAAAAAGGAGTTTGTTACTTTTTTACGATGAAACAGCCTGAACCCACAGAGAGTATTTTTTTACCAAATGTATGGCGAAGTTCTTTTCTTTGACTGAACTTATTTTGACAAAAGGTCTAGCTAATGCATTACGAGGACGGTTTGATTCGTGAGAAAAACAGGAAAATTAAATACTAAGTTATTGATCAAAGCTCACTTGATGTAAAGTGGCGGTGTGGACGAAGATGATAAGCACACCTAGTATAGAATGGAAATGGCTGTCAAGTGAGACTGCCGGAACACATCATTAGGTGCTTGGTGGCTCGAACTTGAAGGTGGTAGCTAGCCAGTCGAGTACTACAAGTGCCTTACCTTATATTGCTATGCTATGGTTTCCTCACGATGTTTTCCTTTACCGGCATCTCAAACTGAACCCACGCCTTTCGGCGTATGATTCACTGTATTATAATCAGCACACGCCATGAGTATGCAGTTTCAAATAGATAATAATAATAATGGAAGGCAAAGGATATTCCTTGCATACGCTGCCAATACAACTTATTATACATACATGCGACTCACACTCAGATAAATCGTGTATAAAGCATTTATAAAAATATTGGAAGCTAAAGTCGAGGACACTTGGGTTATTGAGAGCGGTGAAATATTAAGCCGGCAATACATGTCAACCCTAGGTTTCAGCCACAAATAAAGCGAACATCTGAAAATTAATAGATGCATACCGACTTGCTTAACACATCAACAAAATTTGTAGAAGGCCCGCCCTTGGTGTTTTTAAGCTACAAGTGGCAAACAAGCAGATAAATTGCCTGGTGGTCAGCAGTGCGCAGTGCGTTCCCCATGTGCGCACCAAGCGCTTCGAGCGAGGATGTGGAACTCTCTGTCGGAGTCTGTGTTTCCCGAAAAATAGAATACCAGTGTCTTCAAATCAAGAGCAAACAGGTTCCTTCTAGGTAAGCGTGTTTCATCTTAGACCACATCGTTGCTCAATATCAGGCAGGATGTGGTCAAACATGAACCTATTCCGCATTAAAAAAAAGTTCCTTGAACTCTGACAACTATGCCAGGTGGGCAGAATTGAATGCCCCGCCTGCTCTCTTTGCGGGAGCCCTGAAGATGTTATTCACCTCCTGGTGGAGTGTGGACGGACCAAGTCTATGAGAACAAATATGTCAATAAAATATGGGATAAACCCCCGAGATGTTGGCATGTTTCAAGGTATCTTGGTCGCACCCACATGTGATGCGGCGAAGGCCTTATATGCCGGCATCTCGGAAGTACTAGCCCAACGTGTTGAAGACGACATATAATAATTAATATGATGATAAGGTGATATATATTGTTTCTAATACGGGGCTGGCATAATCGCATCACGATTAAAGCTCCTAATAAAAACGAGAATTAAAAAAAAACTATGCAAGGTACGACTTGTGACAGTTAGTCTAGGCGAACTAGCTGTCAACGTACATTGGTAGTCTCCTTCGCTTAGCGAGCTAATGCCAACATGTATTACCGGCTTAAACGTCACACCGTAGCCGAAGGGTGTACGAAGGTAAGTGTTAAGTGCATTCCGGTGTCGGTCTACGGTTTCATTGTCCACGGCTCGCCCTCGAAGGTTGTATAAAAATGCCTGCTATGTTTGTTTCGGGATACAAACAAAAGATCACCATTGCTTGTATACCAACTGGAGGCAATAAACAAGAATGACAATGTATTAAAGTTGAAATAATCAATTTTGTAATCGCTATATGTTTATTGTTTGACAGCCTTGTTGGTTCATTGGTAGTATATCTGATTTTAGTGCTGTAGATTGTGGGTTCGATTCCCAGCCAGGACAAACATTTTGTGGTTTGAAACAAAAGTTTGAATTTACAACAAAAAAAGTATATATGTATTCTATCAGTTATTAGACTTCTATAGTACAAGCTTTGTTTAGTTTGGGGTCAGATGGTGCTGTCGCGTGTTAGCAGGGTACTTTCTAGTAGGTACTAGGGTAGCTAGCTACCACCCTCACGTTAAAAATCTGCCGCCAAGCATCTAACGGTGTGTTCCGGCAGCCTCGTTTGAGAGCCAGTTCCATTCCAGGCTACAGCTAGTGCTGGCTAGGCAGGTGTTTACTAACTTCGACCACACCGTCACTCAACATCAGGTGAGCTGTGGTCAAAACACCTAGTCAATCAGTAAAAACTATTAAAAAAAATATAAAAACTATTCAAGCCTCTTCAAAACAGAAGTAATAAAAAAAAACAAGAATGAAATATAAATAAGAATCTTATAAGCTTGGGCCGCGAATTGCGTTTACCGTGATCATAGAATGGAATAAAACAAATTAAACCAGACGGGACTTCAAACACTTTTTTATACTATAAATAAATAAGTACTGCTAGATGTTAGTAAATAGGTATATACAAAGTCACAGTAACTCCAATATGACGGATTTTCTAACTCAAATTCACAACTAAAGTTTGTAACATTTTGTTAACTTACAAATATTTATAAAGTTGATTTAGGTTATAAAATCCGTCACATTTGATTTACTGTGTCGTTGTATGCCCTATGACAAGTGTAGGAATAAGAAATCTCACCCATCAAAATATGATTATTAGTTTGAGGAAGGCTTATTTTTTTATTTTTTTTTTGACATTGCACGCGACTCCGTTTAGCCGCAAATCTTTGACCACCAACTCGCCTAATGGTAAGCGATGATGTGGTCGAAGAAAGCACGCAGACTTATAAGATACCTATTCACTCTATCCTTGAAAATATCTAAATTTATATCTCTCAGGAAACAAGGAAGCCGGCAGCTTGTTCCATTCCTTGGCCGTACGGATGAGAAACGTAGAGTCATAACGTTTGCTACGTACCAAAATCAAATCAAAAAGTCATTTATTCAATTTAGGCCCTGGTAAGGCACTTATGAACGTTAAGTTATATTTTTGAATCTACCACCGGCTCGTAATTACACTTCAACTGAGAAGACTCCGGCAAGAAACTCAGCAAGGCATTTTTTTTTTGTGGATCTTTCTTTTTATATTAGGTTACAGTTTATACAGATATTAATATATTATGCTTACTACAATTGTCACTTAGCCAGAGGGATGCAAGTGCAGAGAGAAGCTACTACAACTATATATTCCTGTCTTCCATGTAATGAGCCACCTTATAGTAGGCTTTGTCAATACCCAAGGAAATTCCACTATATGTATGGTAGTGGGCCGTCGTTATTTTGATCACAAAAATGTTTCTTCTGAGAGGAAATCGAACCCACGCCCTACAGCTCTTGAAGCAGATACACTACCAAAGGAGCTACAGGTTAGTCAAAACAAAAAAAAAAGTTATCATGACAATGTGTACCATACATACTACATATCTGCTTAACCCATAGAACTCTTGTGTAATGGGGTAAACACACCGTGAATTAACAAGATGGTAGTGCTATCGGATATCTTGAAATTGCTTGTCAATAACAATTGGCGCCACTGAATTGGATTGTCGAGCTAAACAGGCGTTGGTCGATTAATAATAACACAATTCTACTCACTCCTCTACTCACGTACTAAGAACTCTAAAGATCACGAAAGAAAATCTAAGTTAATTCAAAAAGCATTTTGAGAAACGGTTCTAGAAATGAAAAGCAACACGAAAAAAAAAAATAGCTCCGTGCACCAGCGCGACAGTTATGCAAGTTTTTCAGGTTCTTTGCTGTTTTTTGCGTTAAAATCGTGCGAAATAAACGTGGTCTCATTATTATGCAAGCGGGCTCGGCTGAGACGGCGAAAATAGTTACGTCATATGCAGTCACGATAACTTATGAAGAGTAGTCGGCGTGTGACGGGGGAAGAAATTCAACTGCAGTATAGACATGGAGGCAAAACTTTTGTATAAAATTCTAGACATTTTTTCGTAACAAGATTAACGTTATAAATTATTATTTGGTAAATGCGAAAGTTTGTCTGTTTGTATGTATGTACATTCATGTGTTTCACGTTGAAAACGCTCAACGGATTGGAATAAAAATTTAAAAGCAAATAGATTTATACTCTGATGAAATAACAAATAGGCTAATGTTTATCCCGGAATACGTTCGTAGTGATGATAGTTTTATGGTTAGCGCGGTCAGTTCACACGCCGATGGGCGTTGGTTCAAATTACAACAATGAGCTTCAGCTTCCGTTAAAAAAAAACATCGTGAGGAATCTATAGCATGGTGGTAGGGTACTTTCTAGTACTCGACTGGATACTACCCTTTAAAAAGCACGTTGCCAAGCTACTAACGGTGTGTTACAGTAGCCTCACTTGAGAGGCAGATCTCCTTAGTTGGTCATCTAGGAAGGTAGGTTGCATTACTATGTTCCCGTCGAAGGAGACTGCAGCTAGCGAAATTATAGGGCTGTTGAGACTTACCATCGAAAGTCTTATTACTTTGTACTTTGTTGCGTTTTTACCTAACTAGACGACCTCCTGGTAAGGAGACCTAGTGTTAGTTCTAATAGTACAAGCTTTGCTTAGTTTGGGGCTATGTGGCGCTATGTGAAATGTCCAACGATATTTATTTCTTACCCACGACGGAACGGAGACGGTATATGCGTTTGTGGTGAGAGGATGTTAGTGCAAATCCATGTTGCCATTTTTCTCCAAAACTACTAGTCCGATTTTGATGCAGTTTTCAGTGATGGGTTAGGGTTTGATTGGTGCATGTTCTTAGGTGTTACGATGACAATTCACCAGGGGGCGCTGCTGGGGCCGTGGGTTTTTTTTTTAACTTTTTTATTAACAACGCGATAGTCTTACATCATGTTAGGAACTCACAGAACACATCCAAACACGACATAACTAGAAGATTTCTTTGGTTTGAATGTACTTTCATTGTACGAACCGCTAAACAGTGAAATTTGCTACCCCAGTGGGTGTTCTCTGATAAATACAATCTGGGTGCCTTCAAGTCGCGAGTGAATCGATTTCTTCTAGGCGAGCGTGCTCCAACATAGACGAACGCAAGCCTATCTACAATAAAAAAAATTTGAACGGAATACGAGTTGTACATCACTACATATAATAAAATGAATCGGCTGTCGCGTCTGTCTGACTGTTCGCGATAAACTTAAAAACTTCTGTACAGATTATCATTGGAGTTTCACCAATAGATACGAGCGATTCATGATGAAGGTTTAGGTATATAATTTGTCAAGATTTTGTGTAATTGGTTGAAATATGATGATTGTGGAAGTGTCGGAAAAAGTCAAGCCATCTTAGGAGCTTTCATCGAAAACGCTGCCTACTCTCTTAGAGATATATCAAAAACCCCGTGTAAAACCGTGCGCAGCCAGGTACTGGTCGCTAGTACTTTCTTAGGACCAATATATTTTAATATATCGTCGAAGGAAGTAGGTAGACTAGTCTACAGTTGCCGACGTTTCCTGTTTAAAAGTATTGGCGCTATGCGCTCTACCTAGTATTGCAATGTCCTTGGATATATCCTGTACAGTTGTTGGTAAATGAACTTAAATATAATTTTTGCAGGTACTTAAACTGCTACAAGAATTCGCATAAGAATTCAGTGATATACACGCAGATGAATCTCCGATGAGTATCAAGCAGATTTTCCTGAGACACGTATGTAGCAAACATTTTGATTCTACGTTTCTCATTCGCACGGCTAAGGAATAGAACAAGTCGGCGTTATTATTTTGCGAGAATTATATTCTGGATTTTTTAAAGGTCAGGTTGAATAGGTTTCTGAGTCTGCGTGCTTCATCCGCAACTTCGTCGCTTGCCATCAGGCCAAGTAATGGCTAACGCAGATTTATATGCGTTAAAAAACTATAAGAAACTCTATGGATGTATAGCTTACCATATGATCCTCAAAGGAAACTACGAGTTCTCCATCATGACTTCACGCAAAATAAGAAAGTGAGATCAATTTGTGAGATTTATGTACATCGTAAACTACCGAAAACTGTATGGAAATTGGGACAGCGCCCCTGGTGAGAGTAAATGGGAGTTGTTTTTTTTTCGTTTACGTGTTACATAAATAAATATACTAAAGCCACTGTAAGCATCTACAGAATCAGCATTTGTAACTGTAACGTATCATTTTAACCTTAATTATACTGTTGTCAATATGTAAACATAAATCAGATATACAATACATACGTTTTTTTTTGTAAATACATATATATAATATATACAGAACACCCAGACACAGATCATCTATGATTATACCACAAAATGCTTGCCCTGACTGGGGATCGAACCCATGCCCACACACGCAAACATACTACCAACGAGCCATCAGGGCAATCATCACACATTATACATTTAAAGATGGGTCTAGACTTAACTTCTCCTTATACACAACTGTGCTAAGGGACTAACGTGTAAAAATGACCTTGATGTATATCAGTTCAAACACCAAGTTCCATTAAAAATTCTGTCATTTAATGACCCATGGATACAAGGGCATCGCGTGACAAACTGACATTA
Organism: Biston stratarius; assembly: GCA_950106695.1. Classification (NCBI taxonomy): domain Eukaryota; kingdom Metazoa; phylum Arthropoda; class Insecta; order Lepidoptera; family Geometridae; genus Biston; species Biston stratarius. The sequence goes on from OX467116.1 coordinate 13,208,933, forward strand.
TGTACAACCATGTACAAGTTTGTTCGCACCGCGTAACGTGAGCCTGTTTATCATGAATTACGTGCGAGGTTGATATTAAATTAGATATAAATGCTGTTTTACCAAAATTCAGTGTAAATCTAGAACTAATCATTTTAATGTCTATTTCGTTGAACACGCATATTATTTGTATGGAAAAGTGGCAAGCGAAGTGGAATCGTAGCTGAGCGATCGAATGTCACGATGCAAACTCAAGGTATTCCATTCAACGAATACAGGTCATTGTATAAAACAAAAAAAAACTGATTCCCTGAGAATATCATAGATTTTACAAAATTGATCAATTCCTTCTTCAATCCAATTTGTCTGTCAAGTTATCCACGATGGACATGATAGAGGAAGTTACGGCAAACCGACGTTAGCAATAGTCTGAAAAGGTCACACGTCGCAACGTCTACTATAATCCTGCAAGTTTCCAAGTGGAAACAATGAGAGAGGATATCGTATCAGATGGCCTTCTAAGTTACGCGATAAACTTTCAGTTTCGTATTAAAGTTGGACCTTCGTGAGGTAATCCACAGAGACGAGGAGCCGACAATTTTTTACGAGTTGCTAAAGCCACATTCTATGAAAACAATCGACAATTACCCCGACGTATATTCCCAAGCGTCGTTTTTGTAAACGCTCATATATGACATGTCATTCATTCTTGAGCAACAAAAGGACAAGTGAAGGCATAAACAATAAACAATGTTGACCGCAGTCCACTAGCGTCCTTGGCCACACCGTGTCCGTTGTGACATCGATGGTGAATTGAGGATCTTATCGACGAGTTCCATGAATATGGAACCGCAATGGAGATTCAATCACGACTCGAACCGTTCATTGAAAATAATTTAAAAATGCTTGGCCGAGTACCGTGAATGGAACGTGCGCGGAGCGATAATGTGGATCGAGCCTCAGCCGAGATAATCTTAGTGCCAGTGGAACAAAAAATAATGTTTAAGTAAAGCATGTTCGGATTTACTTTATACATGGCGGCTATCTATAAAAGGCGTAGACCCCACGCTGCGGAGACGAGATAGATGTTCGTAGCATGTCGCCTCAAGGTCTCATTTAACTTATAAAGACAAACAAGCAACGTCATTAGCTTTACGATCAATCGATCTGCTTCGACACCATTAATATTGAACTTATCTTGCATCTTGTTATTCAAATTTTATTTTTATGAAAGAGCAAATGATAATTGATTCAGTGCTTTGTCACTGTCAATCGACAAGCCGCCAACAAAAGTACACACATATGCAGCGTCGGTCAATGTGACTTTGCATCGTTCGACATTGAGTTGTCTTTCAGAAAAATCTCTGTATGATTTAAATCAGCGGTCATTTTGAGAGTTGACTTTAGAACGAGCGATGTTAAAGCGGTCAGTTGTGTCAGTGAGCCTTACCTTACGCGCAGGCAGATGGTACGTACCTGAAATGAAACAGAATCTGTTTAATCTTCAATTTTAATGCGATACTAAATCAATTACACTAAGTAGTTGTTGTTAACATGCAGTCTCACTGCTGGAAAAAAGCCTCCTCCTCGGTTCTTCTAGTTTTGACAGTCTGAGCTGAATTCTGTCACTATTTATCAATAGATACAGTCTCTGGGTACCTTCAAATCGCGAGTGAATCGGCAAGCATGCTCTATCGTACACCGCATCTTTGCTTAACATCAGGCGAGATAGAGGTTAAACGCAAGCCTATATTTAAAAAAAAGTTAAGCTCGTCTAGCTATCATATAGGAACATGCGTGGAAACCATATCGAGCTGCCAGAATAAATAAAGAAAATAAACATAGTATACGACAACGCTATGAAGGTAAAAGCATGCTTTCGGTTATCACTGTTTTCTTACTCGAGAAAGCTGACAAAAGTCGTATATGATTGCTGATATAAGTTGAATGTCTATATAGTGCTGATATAAGTTGAATGTCTATATAAGTAATAGAGGAACCGAAACATGTTTTGTTGCAAAATCATAAACTGGGTGAAATACTCTTCGGTGTTGCGGCACGGAATGGCACTGCGGTTCGTGAGAGGTTAGATTGGTTCGATCCGACTTGCTCCTCGGTAGTTTCAATTATATTTAATCGTCTCGCAACGACAAACAGAACTGACTGCAGCGCTACATCCACCTACTTTATAGATATCAATGACGTTTCCTAATTGCTTCGAATAGTACATACCTACGTAGCGAGCGATTCCAGCTAAATTAAAACTTTACTGCAGAAGCTTGCAATTTTATTAGCATATCTGCGACCTTTAATTAGAGTCTTAATATATCTAAATATAATTACGTGTTCTATTTACACATTAAAAGGAACTGAATCATAAATCAATATTGGCTATAGCACCTACAGCGACGTGTATTACAGATTCTCACATAGTATTGTTAAAGTAATTGTGGACCACTAATTGGAGTGTAATTGAAAATAAAAGGAACGTTAAAAGTGCATGTGCGTAGGGCTTGCACAGAACACGTCACTACCGGTCGGCAATGTTGATAAGGAAATGTGTGCCGGCCATTCACCTGCGTCCACTGACACACAATGATGTCTCCTTCACTCTTAAAGACCAGCACATTCTGAACAGGTCAACTAAGAGAGACGGCCGTATCGAACTATGACATGTTCTAGTACAAACAATTCACGAACAATCTAACTTTAACGTCAAAGACACGTCAGGCTATATTTTCAATTTGCACGCCATACTACTGCATTCTTGCGATTAGTGTAGCGTGCTCCCACGGCACGCGGTGACCACACAAAAAATTAAATATGGCTTTAGAAATTGGGTTACTTATAAAATGAATAATAAATAAAAATATAGAAATAGTATTATGACCTAACCAGAAAAACAAATGATCAAACACTAATAGAAGAAAGTTACAAGAACAGATAATGAACGCGGAATAGAAAGTAGCATTAGTAATCCTTCAAGATTAACGAGTATATATAAATCATACAAGTAAATTCATATAAATCGCACAGAAAAAATATATGAAAGAAATGGTATGATAGCCAGCCTCTATAGAGGAACTACGATCGACAACGTTAATAAAAACTGAAACTTCGGATCTAAAATTTTGTATCATCATCAAAAATGTGTCGTATGCGCTAGAACTTTCCAAGATGCTTGTTTCTATGATATTGTTTAAGCGTCACATAGTAAGATCATTTTTTTTTTTTTTTAATTTCCTTAATGCATGACTATATCTATATATCGCACTGGGATTGTTTTAATTATTTATTTATTAACAAGCTTGACGCTTCTATGCTATACTGTTTTTACATATATATATTTTTTTATGGCTGACAGGCTAGGTATTTTACCACAACTCACCTGATGTTAAGTGACGTTGTGGTTGAAGATGGTAAAGCACACCTAGCCTGGAATGGAACTAGCTTTCAAGTGAGGCTGCCGGAACACACCGTTAGATGCTCGGCGGCAGATTTTCAACTTGAGGGTGGTAGCTTTCCAGCCGAATACAAGAAAATACCCTACCACCATGCTATGGTTTCCTCACGGTGTTTTCCTTCACCGACAGCTCAAGCTCATTGTTGGATTAATTAATTACAATAATGGTAATTAATGAATTTATTCATTAGTATCGTACTTCACATATTCAGTTCGAACCGACGAACTAACAGACAAACAATTTAGAAAGGTTTATTAATAAGATCCTGTCGAACACCTTTCAAACGCTAATTAGCATTAGAGCAAAACCAATAGTGATTAGCTTGATGGATTGTATATTCTGTGTCTGTTTCTTTGTATGTTATTCAATGTTATTCATTTGTACATATATAGTTTATGTCACTCTTTTTTAACTATTAACATGCTTTTGTTTAATATTTAGTGCTGCTTCTTAATTATATAATTATAATGTTCATGTTCTTTACACATTTGTCAAGGAATATAATTTAGAACGAAACTTTTTTGTTATTTACATAATGCTGATGTAATAATTGTATTCTGTTTTGTGTCGAAATAAATAAATACCATTGCCAATGTTACGAAATTTCTTATGAAATAGTTGTATACTAGCTGCGCTCCGAGGTGTTACTCGCTGTTCCCACTTGAACAATACATTTGTTTACAGTGTCAGCTACTTTCATACTAAATTCCATCAAAATTGGTCCAGCCGTTTGAGCGTAAAGAAGTAACAAATACACTCACAAACTTTCGCCTTTTATAATTTTCACATCGATAAGACACGATCAAAATTATTATAGAAACACATTGATGTTCTTACGTTTATCATAAAAATATGACTTATAAAAAAAATATTTTCAGTCTCTAGTGTCCCACTGCTAATTTACTGCCCTGTTGGCTCGTTGATATTATGTCTGCTCCAAGAGGCGTAAGGCGTGGGTTCGATTCACACTCAGGACAAGAATTTTGTGGTATAATCATAAATATTTGTTCTGTGTATGAGTGTTCTGTATATATTATAAGTATGTATTTACAATTTTAAAAAGTAAAAAAGTATTCTATCAGCTGACTTCCATATACAAGCTTTGCTTAGTTTGGGATCAGATGGTGCTGTGTGTAATGTTCTACGATATTTATTTATTTACTGATGGACAAAGGCCTCTCTTTCCTCCTTCCAGACTGCCCGGTCTTGGGCTTTGGTTATCCAGTGCAAGTGGTGACGATTTAGTACGTCACACCACCTTTGTCAGGTTTACAACATCTCTTTTTTTCTCTTTCTTCTTGGCATCGCACTCTGTGCATTAGTCTTGATCAAGTCCAGTCGGTCCCAGTCAAATCAAGTCATGCTTTAGTAAAGTAGTGGCGAGTTTACTATAAGCTTCTGGATGAAGTTTTGGAAGCAACACGAAAAGTCATGTTTAACTACATTATATCATTCTCCCACACTCGCGCTTGTAATTCGGCACTTTATAAATAAAACACCACTATTTTTATGCATAAAAACTCGAAAAAATACTAGTTTTTGGAAAAAAATACAATGGGGCGACACGACGCTCACAGCTTTCCCGCCAAAACTCCTTACAACATCTTGTACTGTATGGAAGTAATAAATATCTTGGACCTTGAATCTTGATATGTATCATTGTATAAGTATAGTCAAAACATAACGTGTAGGTACTTGTGATTTCTAATCTTTTATATGGTACTTACCGTTCATAGATTTCACTTTTACAATGCCCAATTAGATACCCACGACTGTGCGCTCTTTGAAAGACGTCGTGAGTCGTTTGTCACCTATTTTGTGCTAACAATGTATCGATCAAGTAAAAGGGTATTCACAGAGAAATTGCTCACAAATCAACGTACCTTAAAATCAAGAATGTGGTAATAAACATATCATTTAATTTGACAAAGAGTACCGTTTAAACCTTTTTTCTAGGGCATAAAAATTAGCACAGATAGATAAGTAGACATTTCAATTAGTCTAACAAGACCATGTTTCCTGATAAGAGTGAGAATGTTAAATTTTTTATGTCACCTAGTCTTTTGTGTACAAAGTAAGCATTCAATCACTTAGTAAGTTATTGATGTAAATACATTTTATGGGCACGTGTATGGCGAAGTAGAATCATGACTTTCACCAAGTCTATAAATATTGATTCAGAGATGATGGCACCGTTTGACAAATGGGTGATAATAAAAATGTTTTGTTCGTGACTGATGGACGGACGGCGTGAATAGTAACCAACTTTCAAAGTAAGTGCATCGTCTAAGTAATGAAAAGTAGTTAGATATACTTGTTTTAGGAATTAAGTTACTTTCAGAAAGCTTGTCTGTAAAATTGTATGTTTCGTATTTCCAACTAGCTTTACCACGTGGTTTCTCTTGCATTTTCAGGATTAAAAGTAGCCTTTGTGTTAATTCAGGGTATATAACAAGTTTAATTTAAATCCGTTAAAATATTATATCATTATTACATATTTTTGGTGTATAATAAAGTTGTATTGTACATCCTTATTTTTTTACGGGGTGTTTGAACACAACTCACTTGATGTTAAGTGACGGTGTGATCGAAGATGGTAGGCACACCTAGCCTGGAATGGTACTGACTCTCAAGTGAGGCTGCCGGAACACACCGTTAGATGCTTGGCGGCAGATTTCCAACTTGAGGGTGGTAGCTAGCCAGCCGAGTACTAGAAAGTACCCTACCATCATGCTATGGTTTCCTCACGATGTTTTCCTTCACCGGCAGTTCAAGCACATTGTTAGGGTTTGAACCCACGCCCTTCGGCGTATGAACCGACCGCGCTAACCACTAAGCTATCATCGCTACAAATAGGTAACAAACACAAACCGACAAACTAATGCTTTCATGATGTCACTGTAGTTAATTATTCTGATTCTGAGCTTACGATTATCCTCGAATAAATTAACTTCAATGAAAATGCAGCGGGGAATACCTTTTCCAACCAATAAGATGATGATATCTGGCGGCATCATGCATCCGTTTGGTCGGTGGCGATGGAATTACATACGTTATCAGGATCTAGATCAAGTTGTGAATATCGGCTCAGGACCGTGTTTAATTAATGCTGTACTAACAGATACCCTAACTGTAAATAATTAGAGGCTAAGACAGTCACACAATATCATACTTGTAAAAGTTTGTATGTGTGTTACTCCTTCACGCTGTGTACACACCAATGCACGCAGAGATATGTAAGAATTTTTATTTTATAGTACTTTCTTAATATTTATCTTTAGCAATTAATTGGCATAATAATTCTAGTAGTGATTCTTAATTTATTTAGTTTTTTTACCTTTAGTCTAATTAATGTACATGAAAAGCAAGCTGTCGCCACGTAGTCCTAAAATTAATTCGTGAGTTAATTGATCACAATTAAAGTAAATACTGAAAATAAATTTTGTTTGTCATAACGGCTAAATGGATTTAAATGACATTTGGAATGCTGATAGCTTATATCTTAGATTAACACAAAAGCTACTTAAAACAAGCACCTAATTTAAAAAACACGATGTAATGTTTTATCGGATTTAAATAAAACTTGCTATGCAGATATTTTATACCCTGAATTAACACAAAGGCTGCTTTTTATCATGAAAAGCGCAGATTGAACCATAAGACATAAGGTAATGAATAAGGAAAACTCAAGACTCGACAGCGATATATTCGACGGAAGGTCGAGGTCGACTGTCCTGTTAGATCATTTGGTAATAAGGCTGCAAGAGCTGTAGAGCGTGGGTTCGATTCCCACTACGGACAAACATTAATGTGACGTTCATGTTTGTTCTGTGCCCGTTTTTTTTTGGCTGGCAGGCTAGTTGTTTGACCACAACTCACCTGATCTTAAGTGACAGTGTGGTCGAAGATGTTAAAGCACACCTAGCCTGGAATAGAACTGGCTCTCAAGTGAGGCTGCCGGAACACACCGTTAGATGCTTGGCGGCAGATTTTCAACTTGGGGGTGGTAGCTAGCCAGCCGAGTACTAAAAAGTACCCTACCACCACGCTATGGTTTCCTTCACCGGCAGCTCAAGCTAATTGTTAGGGTTCGAACCCACGCCCTTCGGCATGCGAACCGACCGCGCTAACCACTGAGCTATCATCTCTACAAACGCTACAAACTGATAGAATACTTACAGAACACGGGTGTTCTGTAAGTATTCCATTAGTTATCCGGTTCCCATAGTAGCTTTGCTTAGTTTGCGTCCAGTTGGCGCTGTGTGAAACGTCCTAAGATATTTTTATAAAAATACGTCATGTTTTGAAGTGTTATAATTAATATATAAACTAGAACACAAGTTGTCATCTTATTGTCGTCAAGTTATCTATAAAATTGGACACAATATTATAGTCAAAATAAGTTTAATCAATGTTGATAACCCAAATAATCGAAACGAATCCGATTGAACTGAGCCGCCGGCGTTTGTTGACTGTAACTATACGTTTCGCATTGGGCTGTAAAACAATTATACAATATTAAATAATAATAAATATGCTGTGGTGGTGCCGGCGTAAGAATATAAGAGTCGGCTAAAGGATGTCATCCGAGAGATGGGCAGCAGCGTCTTCCTTGAACAATCACACCTAACTGCGCTCGCCAACCCGCCTGCCAAGCGTGGCGAGTATTGGCAAAAACCGCCAACCTCAGGAGAAGGCCTATGTCCAGCACTGGACGTCCCATGGCTGATGATGTGTGAGGATGTAAAATAATAACGAAAAATAACTAAATAATACACGGAAAATACTTTTTGTTGTGAAAGCTGACGACTCTCACATTATTCTCTAAGAATTTATGTTTACGATGTATTTGACATCCGTGTCATTATTTCAATAAGATTGTTCACAGACATAAATTAAAAGTGACAAGGAAATTGACTCATAAGAAATGTCATGACCCATTACTGGTAACTGATAAGTATTCAATGCATTTCTTTAGTTACTGTTAATTGATTTTGCGTTAATACTGATGACCATTTATTATTACGATTAAGCTGTCCTAGTAAATGATATACCTACATATGTAATTATGTCTATATGGTCTACATGGTCACTACAACGGTCCACAGAGACTACTAATGGAGTTAAACAGTATTGAAACGAGGTTGTTGTGTCCATTTGTCCAACTATAGACAAATGTTATTTTTAAAGTTTCGGTCTCAGTGATAAAAATAATTATGCATCTATAGTCAGACATCCGAACAGCCTAAAAAAAACAAAAGTGTCTAAAGGACAATATCTCTCTCTCTCTCTCTGTGTGTGTGTGTGTGTGTGTGTGTGTGTGTGTGTGTGTGTGTGTGTGTGTGTGTGTGTGTGGGTGTGTACACGTGTGTGTGTGTGTGTGAGGTAGCTATTCTCAAACTCTATATTTTATTTATTTAAATATGTATTTGTAAATTTTCAATTAGAATGATTTTTGGTCCGATTTTCTTTTTCTAGCCATCCACCGCAGCAACGTGACAAGAGTCTTAGGAACAATTGGGAATATATATATATATATATATTTTTACCAATATCTGCGTGCACTTTTTGTCTCATCACAATTTTAATAAAATATAGTATTTAATTATATTAATGATAGATTACAATTGTAATTTAAGTAAGTTTTTAGTATTATAATCCTCATTATCGAGTCGCCAGCGATGTGTCCTAACGAGCGCTCGGGTGCAGCAGTTTTCGAAACCCCGTGTTGTCGAGCGGCGCTTGCGCAAGCGCCACGCCGCCGCGCGCCGTTGCCGAGGGCGCTTTGCCGATTCCCACGCGGATTTCATACAAACAGGTGCCTCCATTGCAATCATTATAACGCGAATGTTGGCCAATTACTATTTCTCCTTTGTGTAGTATTCGTGCTAAATTGTTTTGGTGTGTTAAAACAATAATTATGATTCCAATATGTTAATTCTTATAGCGCTGGAAATGGAGATGCTATTGTTATGAAACAGTAAGACGGTTTTTAAAAACGTGAAATTGTAGCACTTAAATGCGATCTTATTGTAAACGAAATACAGGCGTAACATTGTACTCGTATACAAAATGTTCGAAATAAATAAATAAATTTATTTTCCTTGTAGAGGCTGAATATCGCTTCAGGCTTTATCTCCAACCACCAGTTTCAATAGTAACCCAAGAACAGATTTCGTAACTGTCGGATGATTTAAATGAGATCCCACAATGAATCCAGCGTACAATAAAACATGAATAGGATGCAATAAATATGTAACTAAGCTCACGAACTAAACACCCGAGAGGTCACCTGCTGCGCCTACAGATAAATAAAGTCCAAGTACTTTACAGGCAGCAAAGGAGTAACACCATGTCGCACGAAATATTCTAATTTTCGACTAAATTCATAAAGTATTTTGAGTTTTCTCATTGTGAGAAGGTACTAAATAGTTAACATACTTGTGTGGTTGGCTACGCAACACCACGCCTTTGCCCTTTAAGATTTACATTACATCTAAATAGATTCGTGATTGCCGCGATTGCAAGGCTACTTTTTGTTCGGTTTCAATATCACGTTTAATATAAAAACTATAATACCTTTATTAGAGCAATCGTTTCGATCCCGGTCAAGTTCGAATGTTGCGTAGGTTGCAGATGTTCCAGTTACCGATATTTGTATTCGGGAAAGGTTTTTCGCATCGCCCCTTTTCAGAGTTTCAAGTTAAAAAGGGTCATGTCGGGATGTAATGGATCGGCCAAGTTGATTTAAATATTGCGATAGTTTGCTCTAGTCTGAATAACCCATACATTTTCACTTGGTGGTAGATCTCCTTAGCACGAAATCGAAGGTACCACCGAAGTACCAGATATTCTGCCGCCAAGCAGTAGTGTGTAAACATTATTGTGTTCCGGTTTGAAGTGTACTGCAGAGTAGCGAAATTACAGGGCTGTTGAGATCTATAATAGTATAATCAAATTTGTAATTTGGGATTTCGAAAATGGTAACGATTTCGATGAAATTTGCTGTACGAGGTCTCACTTAAGGAAAAACAAATTTTTCCGAGTTAAAAACTTTGTATACACCGAGCGAAACTCGGTTGACCAGATTATATTAGGTATCTGGGCATTTAAATACATAAACGTTTTAACGTACATGGCGCAAACTATTTCTAACATTGAGGAATGGTGAATTTCATTATACCTCCGCAATGTACTCAAAATAAAATAAATACCTATCATTGAGCAAAACTTTTACTAGTTTAAAAAAAAACAGAAGGCTGGCAACAAATTACCATAGAAGTTACCTAACAAACGACATTCGGAATTCCATTTGCATAAAAGGTTAATCGAATAAACTCGGCTCCCAGATTAATTCGTAGTGTAGAAGTACTCTGAACCAGTCTAATTACGTCTATGCAGCGTGATAGAAATGTACTAAAAAACTATGTATGGAGTAAGGAATGGTATTCCATTACATTAGTTATACCGCAAAGGTTAGAAAGATCTTGCTTAGCTATCAAATATACTATTTTAATAAACATTAAAGATTACAATTGTAAAATTTTACTTTTTTTAGTCTTCTCGATTTTTCTACTTTGTTGCAATTCATACTGCATGTGTTCAAATAGTGTAACTTTATAAAGTCAACGGGAAATCCATCTGGCATACGAGCATGTACACATGCTCGTATGCCAGATTAAGTATCTACACATGCCCGTTTACCAGATTAAGATCTACGTTTCAGATGACGACGTCACTTCAAAACATAATTAAAAGTCCCTAACTGTTCTTATATATATTTCTTATAGGAAAAGTATGAGGGGCTGGTATGCAACAGCGTAAATTACATATCCTATCAACTAGGTGCGCCGATAGACCTTCCATTCTCCGCCGACTATGACACCAATGCCGATGGTGCTATTAAATATTAACAAGCTACAATCGCCACCCAGTTTAAAGCGGTCAGTTCACGTCTAAGCGATGCTATTATGTAAACTAGACAACCTGTGATTTTTAACTTACTGATTTATTCGAATGAATGGAATACTAGTGAATAGTAGTGTCTTTTATAGTAAAATTTAATGAACCAATTCAATGTGTAGACGCTATAATATATATCGTAATATGTTAACAAACATACATCATATATTTAACAATGAGCTTGAAGGAAGGTAGCATGGTGGTAGGGTACTTTCTAGCACTCGACTGGCTAGCTACTACCCTCAAGTTGAAAATCTGTCGCTAAGCACCTAACAGTATGTTCCGACAGCATCACTTGAGAGCCAGTTCCATTCCAAGCTAATTGTGTTTATCATCTTCGACCACATCCTCATTTAACATCAGGTGAGTTGACCTCAAACACATAGCCTGTCAACCAGAAATATATATATATATATATATATAAATAATTATATACTTACACTAGCTGACCCGGCGACCTTCGTATCGCCTAACAGTCAACAAACATACCGACAGCAGGGCCACCTACCGGGTCCAATTGTGTTTTCAAATCATCTAGGAACCCATTTAAATATACACACAAAATTTAATCTAAATCGGTCCAGCCGTTTAGGAGGAGTTAGGTGACAAACACACGTACACAAGATTTATCTATATATATATATATATCTTTAAAAGAGCAATTCTATCATATATATATATATATATAAGCTGTATCTCGGAAACTGCTCCAGCGATTTTCATGAAATTTAGTATGTAGGGGGTTTCGGGGCCGATAAATCGATCTAGCTAGGTTTCATTTTAGAAAACGTCGTTTTATCCGTGTTTTCAGCCGAGCAAACCTCGGTCATCCAGGTACTATAATATATTATAAGATATACAGAGATAAAGTGACTTTCATTATGTATTTATATTAGTACTAGTTACGCATTTTTCAGGTTATAAATTATAAGCCGTTTCATAATGAAGAAACAAAAATATACAGACAAACTTTCGCATTTAATAATATTATATTATTAAATGCGCTTATATAATATTTGTGGGATGTGAATTCCTATCTCGATTGATTAAGTGATTTCGATGCTTCAAAGTTATGTAAACTATTGCAAAGCATTACCATTGACACCTCATTTCCAACCACACAAAACGGGTCTTAGTATCGTATCGTTTTATGCAGTCGGATTTTATTATTAAAAGCTATATGTTTTCCATATTTATTGGCGATAAATATTTCCTTATCGTAAACACGTCTTTCTACTACTTCTAGAAATGTCTAAATTTATATTCTTTAATTTTTCTGTACAAGTCTGCACATTTTATAACATTAGACAGTATCAAAAACCGACAAACGCCGTCTCGACGGCCCCAACAGTATTTAGACGTATTGAGTGAAATCGTAAACCCCGTGACCTCAATAAAAATTGCGTCAAACTTTAGCAAGCGTCTTGTTTTGTTTGCCCGAGAGAGGGAGAGAGAAAATTGAATGACAAATATCATGAAAGCAGCAAGGACTCTTCAAACTTTGCTCTAAGATAGATAAATGGCCTCAGCTTATGGGTAAATTCAATTACTTAAGCTTATTACTTTCCCGAATAAACAATCGAATCGAATGTCGCAAAGTAAAAAAAAACACCGAAGCAACGATGACCTGGACTTTATTACTCTGAATTTTTAGGTTTGTAAAGGTCATGAAGAGGCGTTATTTTTTAAGTACGTGTCATTACTTTTACATTAAAAAAACATATAGAAAACAATTACCGGCTATGATTATGCTATTTTAAGGCCACACAAGAGAGCAACAAAAGAATATAGATGCGTCCCTAGACGACATACCAAAGAGGTTAAACATAAACTTGGATATGTTTCCCACATAAATCACTAACCACTGTAAACAAATAAATCTTTTCTATCAATAAATATTTAAGTGAACCCGTGAGTGAACCCATTTGTCAGCTATGATGGGCGTAGTGGGAACGCGTCGACCTTGGCCCGAGGATCCACGACAATGGTCGCACGTCAATCATATTCTATTAGTTCAAAGCCACATCTATAAAGTTCATTACCTCAATAAAAAGGAATTATATGACGCGCGCAGAAAAGCAAAGGCCTTTTAGTTCAGTACAATCCCTTAAAGTAACAATGAAACTATCCCAAATGATAAAATTCTTTAACGCGTAGGTGAGGGTGAAAGGGAAAAGCTAATTACCGAAAATGTTAATCTTCTAGTGGAATAACGAACAAAGATATATAAAGATACGTTATATCAATAACACGGACTTAGTTTTTAATTAATTTAAAAAAGAATACAAGTTTAAACTTTAACATTGGGAGTCATATTTGCAGATAAAATGTTAAGGTTTGCTTATTTTAAGAATCTGTTATAATATAACCAGATCTTTTTTATTTATTTATCTTATTTATTATCGACCTAGACGAAGGTGGTCGTCGAACTAAATCGTCACGACAGTCACTGGACCACCAAAGCCGAAGACCGGGCAGTCTGGAAGGAAGGGCTTTGCCCAGCAGTGGTATACTAAAGGCTTAAAATAAATAAATAATAATTGTAATTATTTAACACAGAAAACAATTTACAATCAAAAAGAACTAGGCAAAACATTCGACTAGATCGCTAGAAGGCCATGGACCTAACCAGGATTGCAATTTGGACATTGTGTGCATTTAGACATTTATATATAATAGGTAAAGTATTCTCTAGCTTCTACCTAACATAATTTTGTTTTAATATATTTAATTTTGTATAATATACATATGTTTAAGAATTTAATTTATAATCATACGTTATTGATTCTGGATTTGAACTATATATTTGACCAAAAATATATTTAGAACACTTCATATTTGTTTGGTCAGTTTGTGCGACCGACAAAATTGCAAGGAATCCTTGGAAGCTCGTCGTACCACCTTGACACATATCACTATCGATGGAAGCATGAAAGTAATCCCCAAACCGCTGGCTCTCGACCAAAATGCTATTAACGAACGACGTCAATGTAATCTATTACTGGTAAATGTGGAATTTTGGGTCGGAGAACAAAGAAATGTTTGTTGAGGCTTGAACGGTTTCTGATATTAATGACGATCTTAAGAAATACGGTATTACTTTCGTCAGAATTAGGTTTAGTGTGTCGCATATTACCTTTGTCTAGATAAAATTGTTGAGAATGTCTCTAATTAGATTAATTATTATCAAAACAAATATCTATTATTTTAGAATGAGGGTATGATATTGTTCAATCCACACTCTAAAAGTTGTGTTTAGAATTTTGGCCGTAATTTTAAGAAGCATAAGATCAATGTTTTTGTTTTTCTGGAACTTTGGCATACGCTGTCCCTGAATGGCACAGCATATACTCGTATTTAATACACACATTACATTTATATGACGAACATATATGTTTGGGCTGTGTTTATGTGTTCTAAAATATGTATTTATAAGTTTGTATTTGCAAAAAAGAAGTATATGACATATTATATCAGTAATCTTCGAGGTTTCTTTTAGTTAATTTGGGGCTAGATGGCGCTGTGTGAAATGTCCTCCAATATTTATATATCAAATAGCTGCACCTACGGTTTACGGATAAAAAGTAACAAAAAATTAAAATCAAAAGTCATTTATTTAGTTTAGGCCCTGGTAAGGCACTTATGAACGTTAAGTTACATGTTTGAATCTACCACCGGCTCGTAATTACACTTCAACTGAGAAGACTCCGGCAAGAAACTCAGCAAGGCATTTTTTTGTGGATCTTTTTTTTCATATTAGGTTACAGTTTACAGTTATAAATATTAATACATACATTATGCTTACTACAATTGTCACTTAGCCAGGGTGATGCAAGTGCAGAGAGAAGCTACAACAACCATATAGTCTTCCACGTAATGAGCCACCTTATAGTACTTTGGGCTTTGTTACCCATGTGTTAATCCAGAGAAAAAGCTACATACATTCTTGATATAAATCCGTCCAGCCGTTTCAGCATGAAGAGGTAACAAACATACAAACACACAATCTTTCGGATTTATAATACTGGGTGCCCCCCGTGGTTTCAACCGCGTTTTCCGAGATAACAATAGCTAATTTATTAATCCAGGGTAATCTGTATTTCAGATGTCATCTAAATCTACCCAGCCATTGTAGCGTTAAGAAGACCATACAATTACAGCTATATAATATAATATATTGCAAACAAACTTTAATATATATACAAACAAAAATCCATCGCCATATGTATGACGGAGCATCACTTGAGATCGGTTCGACTAATTTAGCTGATTTCTTTTTCGTCTTGTTCGTAATTGTCAAGGCAAGATTTGCAAGAAAGAACATTTTATTATTCACCTGACATTATTTATTTATTATTTGATCGACTTTTCTAATATTCATTTAACATTCATTCATTCATTTTATTAATTTTTTCATTGACATTTAGTATCTGATTGACATTTATATTATTCATTGAACGCTATTGTTAGGCAGTGACATTTGCTTATAATAATTTATCTGTATTTCTTTAATTTTACCTAATTTTTGACGTGCTAGGACAATAAAATATTTTTTTCTTTTTGGCGTCTAGTCGCCGAAATACAGTGTGATTATGTTCATATAATACAGCTGAAAACGCTGCTGCTTTTATAATGGCATATACTATTTACGTATAAGTAGGTATACGAGTTTGCGGTCGCCTCGCTCTCGTCTAGATTAATAGAAAAACTAGTCCAATCATGAACAAGGCTGGTAACAACCCTACCTATGTAGTCATGCCATCGCCTATTATGCCTGACCTACATACACACTTCATGCCACAACCTGATTTATTACAAGCCGACTTCTACAAAAGGATCATTTATTCGCGCTTATAAGAAAGAAGATTTAAGTCGTTCCAAGTGGGTCAATGAACGTTTTACAATTAGATACAGTGAAATCCTTGACAAATTGATGCATTATACGATAAAAGATGTCGAAAAGACAACTAACTGGTATAGAAATCAATCAACCTTGTGATCGGAGAGACACGGTACCATGCTATTACAGTGTCTTCGTTCAACAAGTCGATTTTGCCACTGACTATAGTAATGAAGCCACAATTAATAAAATTAACACAAGAATCTATTCGTCCTTAAATCATAATGCAACGGATTATGAAATATGAATAATAATAAGCTATAATAAAATCACTGTCGAAGGTTACTCTAATTTGTACTCTAAGATGTGTTCAACAGAAGCTGATATTTGCATGAAGGTTATATCAATAAAGCTATTATTTTTAATAATTGCCATCAGGCATTTTAACAATTTGACCGAAATATTCGTTAGTAATAGCAATAAAGTTTGCTATAAGAAATAATATTTTATTGAAATAGGATAGATTTGTTATGGTTTTTTTTTATGGATGACAGGTTAGGTGTTTGATCACAGCTTGCCCAATGTAAAGTGATGGCGTGGTCGTAAACGGCAAACACAACCAGAATGGCTCTTAAGTGAAGCTACGGAACACACCGCTTTAGGCGCTTGGCGGTGGTAGCTAGTCAGCCGAGTAATAGAAAGTAAATATCATAAATTTACAATTAAAAAAACCTCCAATGAAACAGAGAGGTTTCGGAGTAAACGAAAATATCATCGATGTATACAATTTTTAGATTTTTGTAGATTTTTAATAACTGCGCAACCGATTTCGGTAGTTTCAATGAGACCGCCTGGGAAATATACCCTTTAAAACAAAAAAAAATATATATTTTTCCAAATCGGTTCAGATGTACTTTAAAAAAAGATTACAACGAATTGAGAATCTCATCCTTTTTTTGAAGTCGGTTAAAAAGGATACGGAGATAAATAAAATGTAGTTACGAAATATGGTAAAAATTAATAATTGTTTTTTTCTTATCCCTCCAACATAAAGTCTACTAATGAAGAGGTAAGTAGTAATAAAGTTCGGAGTCAATAAATAATTTCATCATGTGAACAGAACAAACGAGCGGATAGCGTGACTTAGGCGACATTTGCATTTCAGAGTGACTAATTGGGTTTGATCATCATTAGGACAGGAATAAGAAACGAGCATGACTCGCACGTATTCATGCGTAGGAGGAACAAAAAAAAAACTCTAACACGAAAAAGAAAACAATAACAAAACCGCTTTTAAAATTTTCTCGACAAAATAATGCACGAAAATTCAGCAATGGACAAGAAAAATGACTTTCAACTAAATTAAGCAAGTAATAAAACTCAAAGCAGGCTTTAACGAGATTATAATTGAAATGAAGAACAAAAGGCTACAATGCTGTAATAACAATATTAAAGCAGTAGCCATAGACAATTCAGGTTCATAATGAAGCAGTTCTGGGTCTCTTTTAATTATATTTTCAATTTCATATCGCGCCTGTCAAGCCCGAGGCCATACGTAAACAAGTCAATTTGTGAGAATACCTATTTGCTGGATACAATTACAACATGAGAGCTTCTTGAAAAGAAATTGGCTCGGAAATAAAATAAATGAACGGCGTGATATGTTTATTACGAGGCACGAGACAGATTTTAAATTGAGTCATTGTCGAGATGGATGTTGATTATACGATAATAATAAATAGATGAGAAAACAATTTATATCCTACACATATGTGAAAGTTTTTATGTTTAGATGTTTGGATGTTTGTTACTCAATCACGCATAAATGGCTGAACGGATTTGGATAAAATGTGGCACATACATATATAGTTTATTACATAATTAATATTATATTAATCTATGTAATAAACTATACTCGTATATGTGCTAATTTTCATTAATTTTATATCATAAAAAATAAATGTCAAAGTTTGTATTGTTTGTTACAAAATCACGCAAAAACGGGTGAACGGATTTGAACGAAATCTGGCACACATATAATTTATTACCTAGATTAACATATAGGATACTTTTATATTAGAAAATTTTTAGGTTCCTGTAAGATTGTCAAAAAACCAACTACTCTTGTGATTGGTACCCGTATCCACGTGTAATTTGGTATAGATGCGTCTCATGGAACATTATTCCGGGATAACGAGTCACTCGTATTGAAGGGCTAAAGATCAAATTATAATATAAGGATATTTCTTCCACAATTTCAGGTCATCAAACAAATCAACACTGAAACCGCAAAAGCACTATAGTCTCACACTTTAGCTTCTGTTACGGGATCCACGTCTGTCAATCCATGACTCAACTGCCGTTCTAAATCATCGAGGCAAGGTGATCTCTCAAGTGAGGCTGCCGGAACACACCGTTAGATGCTTGGCGACAGATTTTCAACTTGAGGGTGGTAAATTTTTAGGTTCCTGTAAGATTGTCAAAAAACCAACTACTCTTGTGATTGGTACCCGTATCCACGTGTAATTTGGTATAGATGCGTCTCATGGAACATTATTCCGGGATAACGAGTCACTCGTATTGAAGGGCTAAAGATCAAATTATAATATAAGGATATTTCTTCCACAATTTCAGGTCATCAAACAAATCAACACTGAAACCGCAAAAGCACTATAGTCTCACACTTTAGCTTCTGTTACGGGATCCACGTCTGTCAATCCATGACTCAACTGCCGTTCTAAATCATCGAGGCAAGGTGATCTCTCAAGTGAGGCTGCCGGAACACACCGTTAGATGCTTGGCGACAGATTTTCAACTTGAGGGTGGTAGCTAGCCAGTCGAATACTAGAAAGTACCCTACCACCATGTTATGGTTTCCTCACGATGTTTTCCTTCACCGGCAGCTCATCTAATAATATCGCAAATTTAACTAAAAACAAAAATACAACGTGGAGATAAATCAGCCAGGAGGAACCGCTTACCCGCCTTCAATTTATCCTTTATCCCAATCTAATAATAAAATAGCGTAAGTTTCATGACTATTGCTTACTTGTTACTTACACATTTGATTTCTCTCTCAACCTAATTCTAAAGTTAACACGAACGAAGTCGCGGGCGTAATATAGTAGAAATATAATTACAACTGATCTAGATACAGATAATCACTTTAATTTACCTACAGGCTTGTGAACGTAGTGAGCAAATCGTCAAATTAGTTACCCGCTACTTGTACCTGCTTATTACGCGCAACAATTTGGCGAATATTTGCAAAGCAGCAAAGGCGGTCTAAAATTAGAGGGTGTAGCTCTAGTCAGGCGAGTCCTACGCCATTACCATTATGACTGGGTCGTCAACGGGTTTAGCAAAAAATAATAAATTAGACTCCACACGATCAAACATTGTGAACGTGAATAATAAGTTCATTGAGCCCTAACAGCTTTGCTCCCTTCAAGCAACGCTGTACTTACTGTAGAACAGGTAATATAATTTTTTAAACATTCGCGACTCAAACACATAATTAAGTTTATTACCGGGTCTTAATCGTGCACAAAATATTATGACATTAGTTTTGTTGATATACTAATTTCATAGTATTTTATGCACGATTAAGACCCGGTAATAAGCATAATTAAGAGGTTATTTAATGTTATTTGTATTAGTAGTTTGTTTAAATGGCATCTCGAGAATCAATGCCCGTTTGTAATATTTAGTTTTCGTAGAGCCTTCATCAAGAAACACTCGGTGAGTGTCCATGTGAGATATCGACAGCTTATGTAAATCCAGTACTTTTTTTTATTTTTCTCTTAGCGTTATCGCTAATCGAATGTTATTTTGCAAATGAATAACCTCGTGAACGTGACTAGAAATGTAAATAAATGTGAGAAATTCTTGTATAATGATACATAACATAATATAGTCATTGTCGAATTATGTAACATTATACCATCTGGTACAAATACAGGCGACCAGACGCAGCGGAATCTAAAATGAAAAAATAAAATAGTGATACTCGATTGACGCCCACGTCCTAGGTTCCGTAGCAATTTAAAAACGAACCGATAGGTTCGGTAATAAAAATACCAATTTCAAGCTATTCGGACGGGTATCTTGTTCAAGTCAACCTTTAAATGTCATCCAATAAACCCAATGATGTAAAGGTTAGGGGATGGTGAGCCTTGTAGAAGTTTTCCTATTGATATTTATTTAGTTATTAGGGGAATTCTACATCCACCGGATCAAGACATTGCCTTAATTACGTTATATTCTGAAATAACGACCCGCCCCCGCTTCGTTTGGATGCAATGTAATACTAATGTGGTGCATATGCATGTATTATACATATAAACCTCCCTCTTAAGTAACTCTGTCTCTTGATGGAAACCGCATTAAAATCCGTTGCGTAGTTCAAGAGACAGGTAAGCGTACAGACGAGATAAAATAATATATCGAGCTTATGAACATTGACTGCCCTGTTAGCCCATTTGGTAGAATGTCTGCTTAAATAGCTGTAGGGCGTAGGTTCGATTCCTACCAGAACAAACATTTCTGTGACAATAAATGTTTGTTCTGTGTCTGGGTGTTTTTACGTGTAATTACAAAAAAAAAAGAAAAAAAAACTATCAGTTATCTGGTTCCCATAGTACAATCTTTGCTTTGCTTTGCTTAGTATATATTTATTAAGACTTACGAACGCGTTTGTTACTACACCACACTAATATAAATACGACAATATTCAAATTCAGGAACAATATTATTGAACTTGCATATTTTTATTAACATACAAAATCAAATAATGACGATAAACTAACTTTATTATGGAAACCGATATGGTTTTGACACATTTTTGTTTTAATTATGCGAGATTACTCACGTTTTATTATATCGGGTACTCCGACTATAGTTTCGGCTATAAAAGTGAGCTAATAATCCCGCATAAGTAAAACAAAAATGAACTAAATGCTAAGAATTATGTATGTATATTTTTCTGATACAGCCTTTAGAGGAACAAGTTTGCCCTTAAGAGGATTAATGGCGAGATCAAGCGTAATCCCTTTAGCGTTCACGTTCCCGCAAACGATTTACATGTTAGGTACACGTATAAATTACATGTTCACCTACATTTAAAACAAACCGCAGATCACGAGGCGTAAAGCGTGGCTACTTTACCCCGTTTCGACAAATCACGTTCGTATCCCAGCCGACCGCGCCGCGTGATCCGATGACGTACTAGGAAGCTGGATTAAGGTCGTCAAACGTGTGCCAATTTTCATCGAGAGCTCGTTAAGACCTCGTGAGATATGTATGCCACCAAGAACTATTAGTAAGGTCACTTTCATTGTCAATTGTGTTGGAATGAATGACTCGAGGTTGACGGGAGAAATGAATTCACTTTTCAAAAGCATGAAAATAAGTGGCACGAACAGTTTTGTCCCGTTAATCACCAGCGTGACCGTAATGTATCCAAGAATTTATGTGATGTCAATTAGCACAACACAGACCTTAGAATTTAAGAGCTCTAATAAAATAAAACAAACAAGTTTACGTGAAAGCATTGGGCGTCTCTGGAGACCACTAACATGCTTCGTCTCTACACCTCATGCAACCGTGATGACCTGGCTCGCTTGTGTTATCCCAACCTTTAAAAGGGTTGTTAGTTAATTAAGAAGGTTAAGCAATGTTAAAATGCACATGGTTTTCATTCTGTAACTACTACAGCTGAGTACTATATCGTCGATCTCATTAGCTAGAGGTCATCTAGGTAAGTACCCACCAAGTATTATGTCGCCAAGCAGTTCTATGTAAACTCTTATGCGTTCCGATCTGAAGGGTAGTGAAATTACAGGTATTAAAGTATTGAGTGCCACCAGTGCTCTGGACTTTATTTTGTAACTCAAAGTTCTGGATAGCTGAGGCAGACGTTTTCTCTTGCCATCAGAAGTTCGCTTCGTTCGTCTCATTACTATTACATACAAAAAAGAAGGCTTGTATTAATAATTTGAACAGATAAGTAGCTTGTAAAATCATAATATTACCGCAAAAGCACAAAGGGTGTGCTCTTAATCCTTTTCGTTACATGAAAGCCACCGCGCTTGAGTTTGTAAAATTACAAGCCAGCCTTGGCACAGGATGCCCTGTGTTTGAACTGAAGCCCCACACTTGTTCGCAGCCCAGTTAACGGTGCTAACCAACACGTGAACGATACTCGATACAGTAAACTACGTACTCTACGTATGTATGTAGTTATGTAATCGCGACGAATGATTTAAACGATTGCTTGACCCAATAAAAACGGCAGTAAAGTCAGCAAGGCGTTCGGAGAACTTTTGTGTGTGTGGATGGCCGTGAAATTTTAACTATTACAATTATGCAGAAACAAAGAATTGAACTGCTTTTGAAACACTTAACATGAATCATTTCTGGCAGAAGGTCCATAATGTGCACCACTAAACTGTTCAGTTTAGAAGTTTATGACTGCGCAGATTGCAGGATAAGATCAGAGGCCAAACACTGACAAACGATCCTTTCGTATATCAATATTTATGCAGCGAAACGGTCGTTACAATGTAACGCTGACGACGTAGACGGCACGTCTAGTGCTCGTGAAGATGCTGCGAGATTTGTCAAAAGAAATTAGATACCAATTGGCAGGAGAAATTCAGAAACATGTTTGAGAAAGCAAAGGCTTTGCCTTGGAAGCTTTTAGCCGTAGAAGACGTTGATTTATCGTCGCACGTTAGACGCGGTCTCATTTATCACTAACAGTTTTACCGGCGAAGGCTCACAAAGGGTAATGCATTGCTGATTCGTTTATCGACATGACAATGACGAATTCGATGAGAGATAATACAACGCAAAACGTAATCCTCCGTTATCAACCGGATTTTCGCCCGAATATTCCTAAAAATAATATTATGTACCTGCGTACTTTCCTATCTATCTCCCCCCGTTTACGACATCGATACAGACTGACAGTAATTTCGGAGGGCATAACAATTTATTAGACTGTACCCTAAGTTAAAACTTTTTATTACTACGCTTTCATTTCTATAGTAACAACGATCCCCCAAGTGGGGGAAGCTCTGTGAAGAATGTCGAGAAGTAAACATTAAAAATGTTTTTTGTGTTTCGAAACTTGACTCGATAATTTGTTGCCGCTATAAATTCAATAGAGGTTCTAATGACCGTCGATATTTAGTCGGCATCGTCCTAAGAGGTTTTTTTACATAGAAACCATTTATAAAGCACTGGTAATCAGAGCTGTATACGAGTGGAGTTTAATTAATCGGTTGGAGAAGTTTCATGGAACTGTGACGCAATGAAATAACAGTTGCTTGGAACGTTGATATTAATTCAGACGATCGTGTTGGTTTATCTCAGGTTCTAGAAACAGTTATGTAAGCGAGCATGTCGGCGGTGTTAGCAACCAAAACAACCGAACTTATAAGGGATTTGTAACAATCCATTAGTGAAGGAGGTATCTTATATGGATTCACACGTGACGTTATATATTTTTCAACCTTCAAAGTTCAAATTAGGCATTTGTAAACAATTTGATGAGTTTTGTTGTTCAAATTCACATGAATAAAAACAAATAGTAGGTAAGATTGTACAAACAAAAAGGGCACTATGTACAAAATCAGTCTAACTATAAAATTAATATGAGTACGTCAGAGATTTCTTAAGGTGAGATATATAAAAAAAGCAATAAATAGATACAGACACAGACAAAATGACTGCATTGTAATAAATCCTAGAGGCAGAGGCAAGTCAACCCCGAGGCATCTCGTGTAAGTGTATCCAATTACCTGATAGTTTTGATGCTTCGGACCAGCCCTAAACACTTTGATGTATCATAAATTCCAACCATAAACTCTGTCGATAAAAATCTATGACGCATAAATTAAGACAAAATTCTTAATTCTCAATAAAGACGTTCCACGGTACACTCTAGGGGAATATTTATACTTGTGAAACAGTATCAGAGTCAATTGAAAAAACCTTATCCCCTCCATAAAATATTGTCATATAGCAGTATTAAGATAAAAATTCATGACGCAGCCTCGTTGCTGTTGTAGGATTCCTCATGATTCCTTGTAAGTCGAAGCCATTACAAGCATTTATTTCCTACAACTAGCTAGTGTATTATCATCAAAGTCTCCAATTGCTTCATCCTAGACGATAAGACGACTTTATGACCGAGAAAACATTACACTTTGTCTGTTATTTGTTTTATAGTAAAGGAGACGACAGTTGGTGAGATTCCGATTACACGATAGGCACATAAAAACTGGTACGGGGAACCTGGTACATTACATTACGCTGGACAATACTTCATACGAAGGATATTTGTTGACTGGTATCACGCGATATCACGATTAAGGATTTGCATTCTTGCACTGACCGACTATCAATGTTGCTGACTGGACGGTTACATTAACAAATTACCTGCTCGAGTAATTCAAGGGTAATGGAAAACGGTACAAGATCGCTGACAAACAGCTCTAACTAATATTATAAATTTGAAAGTTTGTGTTTTTCTATGTATGTATGTATGTTTGTTTGTTACTTCTTCACGCTGTAACGCCTTAATGAACTTCGATAACATTTGATAAGCTTATAACTCTGGATTAACACATGGGCTACTTTTATCCTAGTAAAACACAGGGGAAACTGCGGGGTGCAGCTACTCACTTACTAAAAACATGCAAAATATACCAGGTCGTTAAAATTTGATGAAAATTAAGGTTTGCTTTGATAAATAAATCAATCATTTCACACAGCGCCATCCATTCCCAAATTAAACTATGGGAGCTAGACAGAGCTCTCCTAATGTATGCTATCTAGCCGGATCCTCGGCCTGTCGCTTCCAGTCACTACTTTAAGTGTACAGTCCGCCTAGCCTAAGGGCGTCTTTGGCTACTTTTCCGATAATCAGTTTCCCCAATACACGTCCATCACATACATATTTATATGAGTGAGAATCGAACCCACACACGCTTAAGAAATAGAGCTACTACTAAACGAGCTATAACAGGACAGTGAAGCCGTCTAAATGGTTCAGGTCCGTTACATATTAGGATGGGATGTACTGCCATGTTTTGCATTAAGTGATTTCACTTCGTCGCAAAACCACAATGCGTGCTTGAATATATGTATACGCGCTGTTAACCTTTTTCCCATCGCGGTGCTCGTCTCGTTTTACACGAGAAACCGTTGGGTGAGTTGATAATTAATTCTGTCCTGTGCCACTTATGTTGCCGCCTGAGTGGAAACCGCAGCGCCCTGTATTGGTCGAAGAACATGTTCGAACAAACTCGTATCAGTCATTTAACTTTGCTCCAATTTCCCGTCGGCATTTTCCGACGTTGCGCGGAGTGCGGGCGTTTCGCAAACATTAAAATTAATACCGTAATTGCGAACAGCTCCGGATTTTCCAGTTGGTTGGGTCGTGGAGTGGACTCAGATCGATATTCTTTAGCGGTCTAGTCTAATTTAATCATCTAATCAGCGAGTTCTTTAAAGGTTTTTACAATAGTTTCTTTGTTTGAAAATTACCATAAACAGCTTTCAGACGACGTCAAGTTCAGGCCTTCCTTTGTTAGGACAAAAAATACTAAAATATTAATTTCAGTAAATTTTTCCGACTGGAATTAAACGGAACTTTGTTTAAAATCGATCTGAACATCGTACGCGAACTGACAAGCTTTACAGGTAAGCGCATTAAATCTACTCTCGCAGGTAAGCAGGTAGGTTTACAACACAAGGGGTATTTATCCGCGGTTTAAAAGGGTTTCTCCAATATCCGTGCGGTCACCGTCAGCAGACATTGCGGAAGAGCTCCGGTATCCAACGAACATAAATCAAGCTAGCACATCGCCCTCGACTCGCCCCGACTCTACCGATGCCGCCTTTGTTTACTCGCTAGTCCATTTTAAGTAATCACCTTGAGATAATCATGTAAGAATACAGAATTTAAATTGAACGATATCCTATTGAATATTTATAGACACCATATCGGAGTTTACGATCGACAGGCAACGATAAACCCTTTTAACATGTGAATGGATTTAAAGCATTCTAAGTTCTTTTTTTTTTTGTGAGAATTGAACTGACCTCGGTAAGTTTTCGATAATCACGTCACAGAGGATACAATCGCTACGTAAAAGGCTATAATGGGTAGCTTTGTATCAGCACGATCGCAATCACAAGCCGGCTGCTCCGGCGCACGTTCGGTTTACACGCTCCGTTTTGTGCGTTTCAACTTGTTCAGATTGTAGTGTTCGCTGAATCGACCGCGTGCTGATTCAAATCGAGGTCTATCAGTATCAGGCCGCCGCCCAGAACAGGTTGACTGCGTCGATTACAACGCGATTCGAACATTCTGTTGAAAACACTTACCGCGATTAAACCGTCGTCGTATAAATCATCCGTGATCTATATTTCGCCCAATGCTAAGAAACGTTCAAATAATTCAATATCGATGCTGGAGGCGTTCCAATAACAATAAACGTTTAGACTTTTCATTAGCAGTAACTTAACTCCGATACATTACGAAACATAACAGGGAATGAGAGCTCGTGATGTTTTCACCGAGCGGCCGATGCAATATCACAAACTACATAGTTAAGAGTGCACAAGAAAGCGCCGGACTCAATCAAAACAGTAGAGCGAGCACACCGAGATATGATCTCTTCTATAAGAAGGATCACGTAGCAATAACCATTAACAATCAATCAGGCGATTGGACGGTAATCAATGCCCACAAAGCATCTTCTACACTGTAATAGTATCCCATCCCACACTATACGGCGAGCTTCGGAAAATATAAAACGACCGTAGATAGGTCGATGTCATTTCGAATCGACCTCGGAACCGTATCAATGAATATTACAGTCCGCATCGTGGTGCCGTGTGTCCGGTATCACTCGCAAATAGCGTCCCTGGAGCGATCCACATCCGTTTATTGTTGTTTGCAAATAAACGGTTCAGTACGGAATATGTAAATAATGTTAGCCGTCATGTTCGCCATCAGACCGGACAGCAGCCCGAGGCTTGCGTAACATCGTAACAATAGTCATTAGCAATCAATCAGACAGCGGTGGGTGGCTAGGAAGGGCAAATTTCAAAATTGCTCCTTGCGATCGTTTTAGAAAATAGACCGGTAGATTTTATACAACGTCCCAATAAGGAATATAGCGAAAATTATAAACCAGGCATTCGAGCGCCATAAACTATTCATCGCCGACCGCATAGTTTATAAGACTAAGCGTTGAAGAGGGGGTTTTATCAAAATTGTGGGTAGCGAAGCGCTTTGGTTGGCGGCACGCGTGTTGAACACGTACGAGCAATTGAAAATAGCGCGAGTTATTGCGGGAAATCGAGCCGCAATTGCAGCTGCCGGGCAAGCCACACAATGTGGTGGCACGAGATAACGACGCCGCTGTCTCGGTGTCGCTTTACCGGCTTCTCGGGTCACGCCTTCTATTCAGCCCTGTGACACTTTTGAATCGTACGCATTCGTTTCGTATACGAACATGGCAGATTTTCAAACGCAATCCAAAGTGCCGTATTTAAAAAAATCACTTCACAAGGATGTTTTAATCGTGTGAATTATAATTCTAATACTCTATTTAAAAAAAAAACTTACTTGAATAGACCTAAATATTCGTTCCATTGAACGTGGCAAAAGTTTGCCGCTTTTTTATTTAATACTTAGATATCATTTAGCAGGAGGTCGTCTAGGTAGGTCCGACGCAGTATCACATATCCAGCCCTCAAGCAGTAGTGTGTGAACATTACTGTTTTCCGGTTTGAAGGGTACTGCAGCTTGCGAAATTACAGGGCTGTTAAGGTCAAAGTAATGAAGGCCAAATAAGCGTTGTTCTGGATTTTGTTTTGTTACTCAAAGTTCTGTGTATCGCTGCAATGCTCGTGGACAGGCGTTATCTGTACCATCAAGAGACCGTCTCGTTCGTCTCATTAGCTTTACATTTTAAAAAAGTATACTATAATAGAGCCCCAGTGCGATCATTTTGAGAAATACTCACCAAATGTCGATACCCCAATGTCCGCTTTCTAAAAACCTTTCTTATTGCGCAACATCAATCAGTCCGGTTCTGTCACGGTTGAGCTAGACGCATGTGACGAATTAAGACAAGGTTCACGTCCATAATAATGGTTTTATTGTGTTAGGAGTATCCCGGAGGCTGCGCTCTCCGTCGGTTATTAACCCACAGCGTTTCATTACGAACGTCCGGCGGTCACGCAGTGCGTATCGAGGTATATGGGATATTGCGACACAAACTGTTAATGTATATGAAAATCCATTTATCGTAAAAAGTGTCAAGAATAAGAAATAATGCCAGCCTCCCAAAAATGGAGGGTCGCGACGTGGAATTTTAATCGTCGTCATGCCTTGAATGTTGAAACTGATGAGTTTTTCTGTTCGTCTCTCGAGACTTGACGGCCTCCCGCCATCGTGAAGCATCGATTCAAAGGATTTACCTGTCGAATTTTGATGTCAGAATTACAAAACTATTTATGAAACGCAGGTAGGTATTGTTGTTTCTTTATTTGGTGGGACGTCGGTGACGGCACCAATGTAATGGTTGCCTCAATCAAGTTTTTCTGATCAATTGTGCAAATGAACTCAAAATGACTTCACCTATATCGATTCAACATTAAGCGGTCGATTTTAAAAAAGATGTTGAAATGTAAAACATCTTCATCGACATTAAACACTTTTGTGACCATCGTATGTCTTAAAGTAAGGAGCGCCAAAGCAGCGATGCCCTGGACTTTGGTTAGTATCGCAAAGTTATGTGTATCGCTGTAATGGTCAAATAGACAATCTTACTACTTTTACATTTAACAAACAATCGTAACATTGATGTTACTATCTCTCATTATGCAGACTAGTACTTGTAATTATTCTCTGATGATATATCTACAGATGGTTGTAGTCAAGTGTTAATTAAACCCATTAGTAAAAGTTAATTAAATTTCTCGAAAACCATTAATATTCTCAACATATCTACGCGTGACAATAGTATTCATAGCCGTGATCAGATAGGGTTTTATTAGAATTCATGAATGATTCATATGTGACACATATACTGTCGTAATAGATCCGTTGTGTTATTGTTTTTGTTGTAGATTTCTTTAGATATGATGCTCTTTGGAATAAACAATAGAGCTGGCGCACGCACCCGGTCGCTGTGGGAAGATATACGATAACTCCACAATCGTACTTTCATCCGATCACGAATGATTTAAGTGCGAACACACACAACACAACAATACCAAGAAACAGTCACAGACTGACACAAACATACTTTTACATTCGAATCGGGATATTGATGCAACTTTGTATGAAGCAAATATACTATTGCCCAAAAGCTGCTCTTTGCATTTAAATAGAATCCACTTCAGAAGTTACATTCTAAATTCTGTTGTTTTAGAATTTAATTTTTTTAATAACATAATTTTAATGAGCTTTTGTTTGGCATACACGGCCTCACCTTTACATACATTTTGCTGTTATGCATTCAAAACTGATCGAAGTTTTTACAATAATTATCTAAAGGGTTAAAGGTAAGGGTGCACAAAACCAAAAGGGTTTTTTAGGGTTCCGTACCCAAAGGGTAAAACCGGGACCCTATTATGTACTATGTCCGTCCGTTTGTCTGTCACCAGGCTGTATCTCAAGAACCGCGATAGTTCACAGTTGAAATTTTCACAAATTATGTATTTCTGTTGCCGCTATAACAACAAATACTAAAAACAAAATAAAATAAATATTTTAGGGGGGCTCCCATACTACAAACGCGATTTTTTATAGATAAGGGTTCCGCCCTTCGCGCGGAGTCCTACTCGTACTTAGCCGGTTTTTTTAATTATTATTATAAACAATTTTTACTACTAGTAATCTCTAAAAACGCGGAAACTAGCTATTCCATACATTTAGTCAACAAAAAAACTTTTTCTTCACATAAAATATTTTATTTTGATTTCACGATTTGTGTTATGCCCATAATGAATATGTTAATAATGGATTCCCCCTTCGGATTATTACACCTTAATGTTATAACCTAGTATACTAAAACGAGTGTTCAACTATATAAAGTGATGAAAAAACCAACCAACCGTGATAGTTTGAAACAATAATGTTTTAGTCAAAAAGTTTTAACTGATAGCAGACACTTTAAGAGAAAACCTATTTCAGTTAATGTCTGAGAGCACGAAACTTTATAACACATTTTAAATGATGATTCACTATAAAAGATGAAGAAATAAAGGATCGGAACACACTGCAATAACAATAATTTATTGCAGATCCAAGGTCATAATCAATAAAATTAATTATTCTATATTCTAAATGTACATAATTATTAAATGTCGCATCAAATTAGTTTTAAAAAAATACAAGAGACATTATATTTTATTCAGTATACTCAATATACACTTTTTTATTTATCGGCACATAACTACGGAGGCCTTGATGCCTAATCTTTTTATTTACTTTAGTTTTTGCAATTTATGTCTAACATAGTTACAGTCAAAGTCCAGTCTTGGTCTAGTCCAGTCGTACAGGTCGAGACCAGTCATCCCTTAGTAAAGTAGTGGCGACTTTACTATAAGCTTCACCAACACTTTAACTTAAAACACCACAATTTTTATAGATAAATTGGCTTTATATAGTATGGATACTTAAAAAACAAGTTTTTGGAAAATAATACAATGGGGCGATACGACTCTTTTCTTGTTCCCGTTAAAATTCCCAATATGCACCTTCGTCCAGTATTGGACGATTGCACAATCTAGCAATGCATAACACATTGATTTTGACGATACACTATAAAAGACTTAAGAATGTGTGTCAAGCGTTATTAAAAACGCAGATTTGGCTAACGGCAGTGTCTTAATAGCCCCAAATATGTCTTTAATCTTGTAACTTGCCCGCTATGTGAAGTTAATTCTAACTTCTCATAAGTCATGGTAAATGACGTGAGGCGAGAATAGCGAAGCCATTTTTTCTTGAAAAATCACTACTCTTTGCCTGCCCTTCCAGCCACTTCCTAAGTGGAGATATCTCCGACGTCTTCAGTTCTCTCGTGTGGTGATGTTGTGTCAAGTCACGCGACTGCCGAAAATAACGCAGTTTTGACCTGTGTGCAGATGTTGGATTTACTTGGATTGATTTGTTTTGCTGCCTTGATGACTATGAGGGTAAGCTTTGAATGTCCTAAGCGGAAAGGGAGTCATATTCATTATGATAAACAACTTTTACTATGAGCACAATTCTAGAGATCCCGAAAAACATAAGTTCCATATTTTTGGCCAAGGATTAACATATCTTTTTTATACATTTTTTTTTATTACTAATATGTCTGCGTTTGACCGCTATTATGCCTTATGTTAAGCGAAGATGCGGTCTACGATGGAGCACGCTTGCTTAGAAGAAACTGATTTATTGGTGACTTGAAGGCACCCAGATTATATCTATCAAGGAACACCCACTCGGGCAGCAAATTCCATTGTTTAGCGTTTCGTACGATGAAGGTAGAATCGAACCGTTTAGTTCGAGTTTTTGGAATATCGACCATAAAGCCGTGTCGCTTTTAGAGCTCCCGACTGTCCGATAGTAGAATGGGCAGGGTGAAATTAGGTCATGCAGATCTGAAGCGAAATCTCCAAAGTGTATCCGGTGGAAAACCGACGGACAAGCAACTTTGAATCGATGTGCAAGACTTTGGGCAATTTGTTAAACATCAATTTAATGAATTCGTACGGATTCGACAAATGATTATTTCACGATTAAAAATGTTATACATAAGATAAAAAAATTGTTATTAAAATTTTATTTAAATCTAAAGTTGTAGTATTCATAGTAAAAGTTCATACTATGAATACTTGGACCCAGTTTTTTTTTTTTTTACAAGATTTGTTTTTATGGTTGACATGCTAGTTGTTTGACCACAGCTCATCTGATGTTGAGCACACCTCAAACTTATAACCCTGTAGATGTCAATTTTAGTTTATCACTTAGACAACTGCAGATTTAAGATAATGCAATCTGTATAACTTGAGGATTATGAACTTTTAAAAAAAAAAACGAAATCATTTATTGAAGTATTTCCACAAAAAAAAAACCAATCGAAGCTTTGAAATATCTCTAGAATTTAAATAATCTATTAACAAATTATAGTTATATATTCGAATGGTAGCACTAACAAGATACAAATTGATTATTATTTGACATGAGTAGCGAATACGTCGCAATTAATTTGAACTATAAGTTATAATGGCATGTTATCCGAAGCTATAATAAATATTAATGGCTTTAAAATAATATTGATTCCATTTGTTAGCAATCAAGCGTCTATAGGTATCTATAATAATTTCATACAAATCAATGTTTACAGCTGATCATTTAGTTATTATATAATCACAATCTTAACTATAATTTAAACAAAGCGAAGACTAAACTAAAAATAAAATTGGTCCTACTACAGTCCATAAAGAAACTTAACTATTAACAAATTTGAAAAAAAAAAATATTATTGGAAAGAAAACACTTTCAGGTCCTGTAAAAGTTTCATGAAAATCGGTCCATTTTGATTTTATACATACATACAAAATACTATTTTTAGGATCAGAAACATGGAGTCGATTTATTTTTAATCGTAAATTTATACTTGTATAGACAAGACTTAAGAATCTCTCAGAGTAACACACACATAAAACTACAACTTTTACCGCAACATCCGCACTCCGACTAACTTCTCCATTACAGATTGTTTGTCGTCGAAGTTCCACGGATTAGCGCTTGATCGGTAAATTTTTCACGTAAGTCGCAGGGGAAGGTTAGATGTTATTTTGTGCATTCTAGCAATAAATCCGTGGCGTGTAAGGAAGCGAGGGGTGGACGTTACACGTGAGTATTTTGTAGCTCGTACATTATTGTGGTAACAAGCGATAAATCAAATTCAGGCATCGGCTATAGCCTTGCGACTACAACGTTTACAAAACTATTGAAGAGATATATACCTACTACAGTTTCGGCAAAGATCTTAAGGATATGCTTCTCTCAACGTTTACATTATGATTATTTATTTATTTATTTCAAACTAACGACCCACCCCAGCTTAGCACGGGTAGTAAAAATCCTTAAAACGTAGACATATACCACCGCGGACTATACCATCATGCCTTGTTTTGTCATCTCAAAGGGATTAGTCAGCGTTTTCGATGAAGGTGACTTGACTTTTCAGACACTTCCAACAATAATCTCTGAACATTTCGCCTTACTGCCCTGTTAGTTCATTTGGTAATATGTGTACTTCAAGAGCTGCAAAGCGTGGGTTCGATCCCCATTCAGGACACTTACGTGACGTACACACATGTTTGTCCTGTGTATTCTGTATGTATTACAAATATATACCTACATTGTAAATATTATATCATTTATCTAATTCACCTAGTACACGCTTTCCTTAGTTTAGGGCTAGATGGCGCTGTGTGAAATGTGCGATATTTAATAATATTTATTTATTAACGTTCCGATATCCTAACAAGCAAGAGAAACAAAAGAAAAAGATCTTAAAAGTAAGGATATGTGAATTTGCGAACTCCCAACATTTGCGTTCCAATATTTCTAGATAAGCAGACATGCAAAACAACTGGATAGACACTGGAAAAACTGCAGATCGGATCGAGTGGCGTCTTTTGGGACTAAGATAGCCTGTCCATGGTGATGTCCAACTAACAAATTCTATGGTTTATCACTCTACGACTTCCTACTAATGAAGTCCGCTTACAACTGACTTTACACTGGAGAGGAATAAACTCGCGCACACCACTATTATGGTACTATTGAGGATTAAATTTTTACTAAAATTGCTGATCATTTTATGTCTACATGTCTACAGTTATAGCGCATTTACCTTATAAGCCGAAGCCCCGAAATTGATTTCAACCGGACAGATATTTACATGAGGAATTTGAATAGACGCTTTGCGCCTAGGTGTTAATTGTCTAAATCTTTTGTGTGTACCACGAAACCTCCGACTCAAGGCGTCGTAATCGGTAGCCATCGATGTGAAACATTATATACATACATTATGTTGTCTTTGTATCCTGCTTAATTTTAGATAGGTAGCAAAGTTGTTCGGTGACATTTAGATTTATATTCACATTCATGAGTTCCAAAAAATAATGCGATCCAAATAACATTGACGGAATCTATACGAGGTATTAGCGCAGTCTAGGCGGAAGATTGATGACATGTATTATTAGTTCAATTGTCCTCGTTCTATGCTATTGTATTTTTTTTAAGACGAATCTGAGAACTGAGACATCAACTCATAGGAAATACGTTTTACGAATTATTGTCGTTTCTTAATACTTACTTCAAAGTAAATATTTAAAAAATTCGTTGCTCACGCCTTCCTACTTTCACAAAACATAGTCAGAATATGGAGAAAAACCAAAGAAACCATAGCATGGTGGTAGGGTACTTTTTACTAGTCGACTGGCTAGCTACCACCCTCAAGTTGAAAATCTGCTGCCAAGCACCTAACAATGTGTTCCGGTAGACACTTGAGCGCCAGTTCCTTTCCAGGCTAAGTGTGTTTACCACTTAATTTGTAAATGTATTGTACCTTCTTTAGAATACCCTGCTTTTCGTCATACATTTGACATTTCGTTACTATACAAATTAAATCGCAAACTTTTATTTAAAAAAAAAAAATGTGCTAAAAAGTAAAAACATCCGGTTCCATCTTCAAACGTTTGGAATCATGTGCTCATTATAACAAAAAATACTATTACAAATTCACTGTTCTACCATTTGTCATCATGGAATTCCAATCTCTACATCGGCTCCATCACCAGATGAGCTCGATGGTACCTTTAGTAATTTAACTTAGTACTTTGAGTAACTTAAGGCCGTCCTCTACCTTCTCGGCTGTTTTTTTACGGCTTTTTCAATAATTTTTTACGGGCAAACCATCAAAATAATCAATCTCATTGTTTTTGCATAATCTTTATGAACATTTAAATAAGCTTTACAAATTTTTTGAAGTCAAAATATATAATAAAATAAAAGTTATAGTGGCCGACAGGAAGACATCAAGTAAAAGAGGGGCTTGACGGTGACCAAGATTGCGGCTGTTCTGCTTATATGAAATCAAAAAACCAAACGACGTTTTAATCTTCATATTTAAGACTAGCGATTGAACTAGAGTGAATTGTAAATTACAAAAATTGACTTTCTTATACACTTTTGAAAATTACATTCTATTTTTACTCATTTTTCATCAAGTTTTTCGCTCGTAGAAAAAAAACTATCGAAGCAATCACGATAATTCTAGTTCAATCGCTGGCTTATAACATATTAAAGATGCTGTATAAATTTGAACAAGATCTGTGCAGTAGTTTCTGAAATATCGTGGTCACCGTTTCGAAAAATGGTATTTCGAGAAAAACGCGTTTGAAAGTTTGCGCATGTGATTTATACTGAAAGTTTCATCTCACCGTCAATCTGCTATGCCTGGACCATACAATAGGCCTTCCTCTTCTTGATTGGCTGGTTACACTGGAATAATCTACACTGTGTCGCTCTGTGTCGTTGTTGGAAAACCCACAGATTTAGGGATATCAAAACAATGGTCGGAGCTGCTTGGCTATCGGAGCAGCCCGGCGCGCGCTCTGTATACCTGCTCCGTTCCAGGGCCGTAACTTGTGAACCACTTCGAATATCGAAAAATCCTTTGGCACACATTTTCTACACATGGTGTAGACGTGATTTATGAAAAAAAAAAAAAACGATTTTTTCGACCCGAGAAGGTAGAGGACGGCCTTAACAAAATCCAGGGCGCGGTTTATTTGGCGCTCAATACTTTCGAGACATTCGATGGTTGATCGAATAGCCTCAATAGCTCTGTAAACATGGTGAAAAGTAAGTAAGTTTTCATATTTTGAAACAGAAAACATACATATTTACACAATACAAACATTGCAAGTTAAATAATAACCTACTGGGTGTAAAAAAAGATATGAACGTACACACCGATAAACTTTACATGCGAGCTTTCATTACGTGTACCCGATATACGGTGAAATCTGTAATCTAACGTGTTCAGCTTAATGTATGCCCAAGTGCAATGCAATAGGGTTCGTTTTCGCGACGTGTTGGTGCAGGCATTGAACTGTTACATAACACATTCGATATCAAGTTACGGGGTAAACGATACGACCTTATGCACGCATCGGTGGGCTTTCTCGGAGCGTCTGTGAGTAGCACAATTGTAACAGGATTTTACTTCAGCTGTGATTTTGTGCTATTACGTTTGATATACAAATGTTACGGTAAATCGACCACACCGTCACTTAAGATCAGGTCAGCTGTGGTCAGACACCAAGCTTGTCAAACATTAAAAAACTGTCCCACTGCTGGGCGCGGGACTCTTTTCAATGTAAGAAAGATAAAGGCCGTAATTCTCCACGCAGGCCAAGTGCGGATTGGTAGAATTCACATATCTACGAGTTTTTTTTAAGAACTCTATGCTTCTTCTCGATGTTTTCCTTCGCATGCATATTGCCGATGGCTACAAAACCGTATAACATGATTTAGAAAATACAGAGAGGTGCGCGCCGTGGGATTCAAATCCAAGACTCCAGATTCGGTCTCCCAACTAAGCTGCCGAAACGTCATGTTTAATTTAATTATTATTTACTAAGCGCAGCCATAACAACTTTTGTACATGGTGGATGATTGCCGCGTAAGCACAAAGCGTTTTGTTTCTACATTTTTGTTCGCACAGAGAGGCTGTGGAATTCTCTGCCGAAGTCCGTTCTCTAAAAGGTACAAAATGAGTGTCTCCAAATTCAGAGTAAATAGGTTCCTTTAGGTTAGCGTGTTCAGTCTTAGACTACACTTCTGCTTGACATCAGACA
Organism: Biston stratarius; assembly: GCA_950106695.1. Taxonomy (NCBI): domain Eukaryota; kingdom Metazoa; phylum Arthropoda; class Insecta; order Lepidoptera; family Geometridae; genus Biston; species Biston stratarius. Next base: position 13,246,136 of record OX467116.1, read on the forward strand.
CTGTGTGGTCAAACGCGAAATCTATTTAAAATAAAAAATATTTTTTTTTAGAAGGATGGCCAAAAGCGCGAGTAATTTGTACTTTGCTTACAAACGCTGTATGAGCTTGAATACATTGGTGTTATTAACTTTTTACGGTATAACCCGCCCCAGATTACAAAATACCATGCTTCTATTTATGTCTCTCACATAAAACAAAATCATCCATTCGTCTAGGATTTCAGCACGCTGATTGGAGTCAATAGTTAACTTTCTAGGCTGAACACGTTAAGCCTAAGGCGATTTAATAATTAAATGCTGCTTATTCGCACCTGTCATAAAAAGAAAGTCGTCCATATACATTGTAATGAAGCAATTTAACAGCACATTAAGTTTAAATCCGACTACTGAATTACTCGCAGTGCAAACGTGGGCAGAATTATTACGAAGTTTGAAAAAAGTAGTTTAATACGCTTAGATGACATTTAAAAACTTTAGTAACTGGAGCGAAAGAAAAAGAAAGACTACATTTTAGTTTTAATCTACTTTGTTATCACATAGATAATAAAATTTTACAGAGTTGCAAAGTTTAATGACATATAAATGTATATGAGTCAAAATATATTTTTATAGTTTATTACTGTATTATTGTGTTTATTAATATTGGCAAGACCTTGAAGATATAGCCTTGGCTTCATTGTTTTCAGTGAACTAAAATTTGGGCATTTTTAAGGATTTATTTTATCGATAATTTATTGAAGAGATCTTCTAGATCAACGTGCTCCGTCCTCGACTGCACAATCGCTTTTCATCAGGCAAGTTGGCGGCCAAACGTAATCTATCACATATAAAAAACGGACATTTCACACAACAATACCTAGACTCAGATTAAACAAAACTTGTTGGTAATCAGATAACTATCAGAATATATATACATATACATATATAGTGTTTTTTTGTAAATACGTAATTATATATGCATCAATATGCTTATTTAACATATTTTTATAGGTACTTTTAAAGAAATACATTATGTGGAATAAAAACGTGGGCAACTTTATTTCATACAAAACGAATTCTAGAAATATGAGTAGGTAAATCAAAACATCGTTCAACAAGTAACTGCTATAAGAAGGTGCTAGACCATCGGAGTGTTTTATTTGGCAAATCTTAAAAAAGGATCACGCGTGCGCCATTATTGGTCCCCCACGCGGGGTTCGAGCGGCGTAAAATAACTTCTAAACAGTGATATAAGTTAGAAAAATCCAATGAGATCAAGAGTCGACAGATTTGTAAGGACAAAGTAGAATAGATGAAGACAAACATGAGAATGTGCTTGGAAATATTCACCAGCTGAACGTTTGGTTTTTTAACAATAATTTTTCATACAAGTACGTCTTACTGCGATTCCCGCTCACAAAAAAAACTTAGCGACCGCATATTGTATATCCGCGCAGTAAGGTTCGCAGTCGCGAAGCTTTTTTGTGAGCGCCTAACTGAAATCGCAATAAGAAACTTAACCTTCCCCTTAGCGCTCTACTTTTTTTTTATGGCTGACAGGCTAGGTGTTTGACCACAATTCACCTGATGTTAAGTGACGGTGTGGTCGAAGATGATAAAATTACTTTTATAGCGATGATAGCTCAGTGGTTAGCGCGGTCGGTTCGCATGCCGAAGGGCGTGGGTTCAAACCCTAACAATGAGTTAGAGCTGCCGGTGAAGGAAAACATCGGGAGGAAACCATAGCGTGGTGGTAGGGTAATTTCTAGTACTCGGCTGGCTAGCTACCACCCTCAAGTTGAAAATCTGCCGCCAAGCATCTAACGGTGTGTTCCGGCAGCCTCACTTGAGAGCCAGTTCCATTCCAGGCTAGGTGTGCTTTACCATCTTCGACCACACCGTCACTTAACATCAGGTGAGTTGTGGCCAAACACCTAGACTGTCAGCTAAAAGCGCTAGTAAGTTGTAAAACCTTCATCACTGTTTACGTCGTATGTACGGGTATCATCACGTGCATTCTATTAGTGGCAGGAGCCGAATTGAATCTATTTTCGTACGACTCTTATTTATTACTCTATCGCAGGACGTGGCTCACTAAAACTTTATCCACACGAAGTAAATGTCTTTGCATCGAATTTAGGGCCATTTGAAGGATCTATCTATCCACATTAACCGTAAATTTTGTTGTGTACCTATCAAGTATGTATTACTATGGAAACTGGCGTGATTGTGATTTTTATTTTATATATTTTATTATGATGGTAAGCGATAACGCCAGACCATGACCATTGCAGCGATACACAGAACTTTAAGCAACAAAACAAAGTCCAAGGCATTGCTGCTTTGGCGCTCATTAATATGAGACCAGATGGTTAGTCTCAACAGCCTTGTAATTTCACTAGCTGCAGTACCCTTTAAACCGGAACACAGTAATGTATGCACATGTAGATTTTATTTTTATTTTGTAGTACCGAGTCAGCCCCGTTTTTAACCGACTTAAAAAGAGGAGGTTCTCAATTGGATTGGTTTTTTATTTATTTTGTGTATGTCACGGATTACTTTATGCTCCGATTTACGTGATTCTTCTTTAGTTTGATGCGGAATAGTTGCCATTTGGTCCCATAAAAATTTAACATAGTTTGGCTCAGTTGTTTTCATTTCATGAGCATTTTTTTATGAATTTTTTTGTTTACGTTGACGATGTAATTGTCTTTGGCAAGACGTTTTTGAATCTTATCGAGTCTAGCTAGACTCATACTGTTCAAGTGTTTCTTGGCGTGAAGATAAATTAACTATAAATTTTAAAAAACATACTTGAAAAAAAAAGTTATATTTTTTTTTTTTTTGATTATTTATAAACAGGCCTACTGCTGGGCGCGGGTCTCTTCTCATTGCGAGAAGGGTAAGGTCCACCACCCCGGCCAAGAAGAATAGCTAAAGAGCATTTCTTGAATAAAAAGTCCAAGGTATTTGTAGGTATCAACAAAAATATCCCGCCCTTATGTAGAGAACATTAAAAGAAACTCGCAAACGTGTCACAATAAAAGGGCACGAAAATTATTTGATAACAAACCTGTTGCTCAGAATCTCATTAAAGGCTACATTAATAAAGATTTGAATAATGATAAAGACCCGTTCGGCTTGTTAAAAAGAGAGTAATCGCTTTGTGTATCTTTTAAACTTAAATACTTATACGTTATCACGCACTTATTTCTCGGTAATATACGAAAGTCGACCTCAAATCAAATAAGGAAGAAGATAACTGTGACCTCCCCCGGTCTTTTATCACACTTTTATCTCACATGTCTTACGGTCTTGCGGCGACGAGGCGGTAATCTTCCGACTGTTTCATAAAGCTTCACGCTTATCTGAGCGAGGCTTCCGAGTATATTTTGATAATGATTAAGTTTTCGTTTTGGTTGTTTGTTTTACCAAACACAAGTTTTAGATAGCATCGTCCAGTAGTCAGCAGTAAGCAGCTGGAAGTCTATAGGTACTGTTACTAATTTGTTTATGTTTTATTAATTGTAATTGGCACGGTAGGCCATGTTACTAATATTATAAATGCAAAAGTTTGTGAGTGTGTTAGTGTTTGTATTTTCTTTGCGCTTAAACGGCTGGACCAATTTCTATGTGGTATGGAGGTAGCTGACGCCCACATATTTATAGGCTACTTTTTATCTCGATTTTTTTATGGTTGACTTTTTTTGGTATGTTTTTATGTTAAGTGACGGTGTGGTCGAAGATGGTAAACACCTAGCCTGGAATGGTACTGGCTCTCAAGTGAGGCTGCCAGAACACACTGTTAGAAGCTTGGCGGCAGATTTTCAACTTGAGGGTGGTAGCTAGCCAGCCGAGTACTAGAACTACCCTACTACCATGCTATGGTTTCCTCACGATGCTTTCCTTCACCGGCAGCTCAAGCTCATTTTTGGGGTTTGAACCCACTTCCTTCGGAATGCGAACCCACCACGTAAACCACTGAGCTATCATTGCTAGAAAATGTAGTGTTCACGTTAAAACAGCGGTTAATACCACAGGGCGCAGCTAGTTAGTAATATTTATTTCGTGACTTAGGATTTACATTCATTATGTAGCATAGCTCCATTTAAATAATACATATTTTTTTTTAAACAGTTCCGTATTTAACGGGAGCAAGTTGGGGTTACTTACTCTGCCCCGTGCGCCAACGGGAGCGGCAAATCCATGTCATACTTCAAATAACGTAAAAAACTGAATAGGCATCCTATTGCGAAATCATTATGCCTGAATAAACTACCGTTGCCTACACACAACAAACTGTAAAACTTCATCTTTGTATAACCAAACTCAAAGGAAAGGGACATCAATGTAAAATTATAGCTCAGTTTGAAAAAATCCTAGTACCGACGTCTTAAAAGAGCCACAATACTCCCCTATAAGCACAATAAACATTGTGGTGTTATTTCTCAACAAATTTAACACTGTAACCGGCGATGACCAAAGATTTAAAAGCAATAAAATGTTCCTTTACAAACAACATGGTAACTGTTCCTATTTAGCTTCTTTGAATATAAATTGGCAGCGAACAGTTATGTAACTAAAGCAATAACTCCTAATAAGGCAATTTCTTTATCACGTATTGTGCCACCACCGCTAGCAAACTTGTATCGAAATTGCGTAGGCGCAAATTGGCCATTGTATGTGAAAGCGAACCCTTCGGAAATGAAGAAGCGAATGTCGTCGACCGATTAATGCTCAACAGCACGCGTGAGGCGATTATAAAAGGTAACAAAGTGAAATATGGCCTATAGATATTTTGACATTGCCGCAGTGGGGTCATTTTGAATATGCTTCCTGATCAACACACCCTTATTTGACAACGTTTACGTTAAACAGCATTGTATGTTAGAAATTAGAATCGATGACACAACTAGATGTTGGTTTGTCTCACCGAGGGTTCTTTACTACCGTGCAATAAATATTATCCTTAGGGGTAAGGAACCCTATAAACCATTAATTAACTTACTGTTGTAACGAGACAAGAGGTATTTGAAGTCCTTTCGCTCGGATGATCGCTGCTATATGATTATTTGTACGTGAATGAAAATCGTATCTCTTGATTACCTTGTCAGTTTTTCTAATGCAAAGTAAGAAGTTGTAGTCAATTTATCACTATCACTAATCACTAACATAGTATAAAACAAAGTCGCTTTCTCTGTCCCTATTCCTATGTATGCTTAAATCTTTAAAACTACGCAACGGATTTTGATGCGGTTTTTTTAAATAGAGTGATTGAAGAGGAAGGTTTAATGTATAATACATGCATATGCACCACATTAATATCTACATTGCATCCGAGCGAAGCGGGGGCGGGTCGCTAGTTGAAAATAAAATGAAAATAGAGATATATAATTTAAATTTTTGCAGCTCGGGAATCTACTAACCGTTTATGAAAACTGATGGAAATACGCAATTCTATTAAAAACAAATATGGACCCTACAACGATTTTAATAACTTCAATAAATAAGTTTAAAGTACGTTAACGTTGTAAATAAAGCATTTTAACTCGGTGCACGCTGTAAAAGATATAAGAAGGCACGTTCTTAGAGTCAGGCGATGTCTACGAGATCATCGCACTGGAAGACGAGAGAGCAGCCGCACAACTTTCTCGACAATCTTGTATCGACTAGTGTGACTCTGTACGGCCATGGTGTGATCTGCTAGTGTCGCAAGATATAGAAAATAGACGAGGCTCAGGCTGAATTGCATACAAAATCTGACTATCAAAATTATGAACGCAGTAATGGCATGGATCATCAAGTAGTTTGTATTGTCGCAACGGGTTTAAACCAGGAGTTGCCTTGCGGTCGCCGGAGCTACTTTTCCGTCTCATCACTAGATAGTCTTGGCAAAACAAACAACACACCTAAAATTCGGCTGACTTGGACTAGACTGAATAAAAACCATCGCAAAACATAAATGTATTATCGCACAATAAAATATTTGATTCATCGATTACATTCGATCAAAGTTTATTTGACTACGATTTACCAGGAAACAACTGTTTTTTTTTTTCTCTACATATGTTGGACAAATTCATAAAACCAAGGTGGCCTGCCGTCTCGTTTGTCACTATTCATATAAGAAATAATTAACTCTTAAGTAAACGTCTGCAAAGGAGCTCTTATTCAAACTATTTATACAACAGTCACTAGAAGTATTAGAGCATTCATAAAATAGACCAGAATTGTGTGCTGATTATAACGTAATTGTCAAAGTAAACGAACGCTGTCAGCTTGTTAATTGCACCCATGCGGTGCAAGAACATCGGGAAATGCAACACGATATCGGCTTTCTCCCGCGAACCAACAGCTGTCCGAGTCTTACCGTGAAAACCGACGCCCGAACGAGAAAATTATGAAATCATGAACACTCACGTATCAAAACTAAAACTTATCAATTTATCCAAAAAAAAAAATTCTTACTTTACTTAAAGGCCTAAAAAGCAAACCAAACTACTCGATGAAGAAAAATATACAGCACATTGCCTTGTCTTAGATTTGTAGAAAAGAGTTCAAAAAATTATATTTGTATATTGAAATATTTATTCATCTATTCCATGTCTAAATAGAGACATCGAAATCAGAACAAGCTATGCACATAACTTTAAACACGATCGCCTTTTTAGCCGATAATGCCACATAAAACCTTCCAATTTGTAATAGCTTACGCGGCATTGCGTTCGTCTGCTCTTAATCCCACGAGCCTGTAATTTCCACGAATATTATGAAAGGAGTTGAAAAAGCTCATTTGTCTGTCTAGATGGGGGATGATTATAATAAAACAATTTCAGAGGTAAAGCTAAAGTTAAAACATACATATATATATATATAACTCTAAATACAACTTCAGCCAAATTGATGTTATACGCGACATTTGGTCTGGCAAGTCAACATTAGTCGAACAAAAACGTAATTGAATGTAGGTACCTCTAGATGATTTCATCTAATAATAATTACATGGTAACATTAAAATACATGTTTAACGCTAATAATTTGCGAGTTGAACGCACGATTAATGTGAAGAACGAAGATAACTTCGAGATGTATTTTTGTACACCTATTTGCATTAAAAAATATATTGTAATTACTAGATCATCCAATTTTTATTCAAAAAAGTCACGTTACTAGAACAAAAAGGACGTAAGCTTCATATACAAATTAGGCCGTTTGATCTTTTTTCAACGGCAGAAATGTATTTTACGGCCGAGACAATGAATGGCCCACGCGCAGTTTCTGGTATCTTAAATTATGCAAATAAATCACTTCACAGACTACGAACAAAACATTACGTAATTGTCAGGTCAGTAATATAAACAGCCTATAAATTACAATCATACCACAATGCTTAAAATAAGGCAATGACAGAATATTAATGGAAAACAACTAGAGGATAATACTACCTGGAGAAGCATGGAACTGAGCGTTCTATGTGCACTTTGAAATTTAAAATAAGTATAATGAAGATTTATTTACATTGCGCAGACTAATAGGAAGAAACTGTTTGTATGTGTGATTTGTTATCATGCGTATGCAATCGTAAAGCCAAGGTTGTAAATTAAAGCTAGATTATCAGATAATCACGCGATGACAACCATCAGCGACCAAGTGTAATGTCACGTGAGTTGATCCGCAAATGAAATACAATCAAGAGTGGAGCTACATATAAATCAACATATAAATAGAAAAGATGATTTGTTGTTAGAATCGGACCGGCTTGGACGCAGCCGGTGCTTGCGATGCGACTACGGAGCTGAATACTTCATTAGATGACTTAACGAATTGTTGATACAAGTGGCTAAGAGGTGCAATAAAATCGTTCACAAAGCATTTGCACATCATCTCTGTGAAGAGCACGCATGTTAATTGGAGACATTATTAAGAACGTATATAGGTAGGAAATCTGACAGATTTTATGAAACAATATAAAATGTACGCGAAGTGTATATGTATGAACTTTAAAATATGAATTACATCACCTAAATCATAATCGAATTAAACAGGTTCAAAATTGAAAGAGGTCTCATGAGCACGCTTATTCCAAGAAAACTTAGACGACGAAACGAATCGTGACGGATTTATCGATCTCACCCGCAATTAGGTGTAAAGCATAAGGAAAAATGTTAAATATTGCCCATTGGCGAAATAATAAATCATCAGTCTTAGCATTAACCGTATGAGGACACGCGATTAAGCGAGCGATACATATCGTACGCTTGTGTAAAGAAATAAATATACACTCACTTTTTTATCTTAATTTTCTTTGGGAAAAGTTGCCCCATAGCTTTTGTTACGACGCCCTGTCTATTATACTATTTAATTAAATGTATGATTTTTTGTTTTTATACGACCTACTTTCTGTGTAGTGGTCTAGCAAAATTCATAATCTTAGTGCTATATTTAGAACGTAAGCCATTTTAAATGAGAATAGATTTGCAGTTGCCGTTCGGCTTTAGGCTTTAATAAAGGTAAAGTTACGTTCAGTCAACGAAATGACATTTATTGTTTGCTACGCTGAGGTCAACAGCATTGGGATCGCACGCGATGCTGTTGACAATCGAAATTATTTTGGCGACGTCTCAGTTTTCATAAAAGGCAGGACTGTCCGCCTTTATCAATAAATGTCGACATCGTAAAAAGGATCTTCTGTAGACTGTACCACCCGATGGATAGCAAATATGGAATTGGACATTAAACAATAAGTTAATTTCTGAATCGCAAAATCAAAGAATCGCAAGAAATCTTGTTGTTTTTTTTTAATGTAATAGTAATGAGACGAACGAGACGCTCTCTTAATGGTAAGAGATGACGTATGTCCATGACCATTGCAACGGTACCCAGAACTTTAAGTAACAAAATAAAACCCAGGACATCGCTACTTTGGCGCTCACTACTTTAAGACTTTCGATTGTTAGTCTCAATAGCCCTGTCAATTCGCTAGCTGCAGTACATTTCAAACCGAAAAATAGTAATGTCTACATACTACTGCTTGGCGGCAGAATATCAGATACTGCGGTGGTACCTGCCAAGAAGACCTTCCGCTAAGAAGACTACCATCAAGTAAAACAATACACAACAAGACAAAATAACAAACAACAAGATAATCAACAAACAAAACAAACGACAAACAAAAGATTCTAGTTTTAACATAAAAATAAGTATTCACGCCGTACGATCTCAGTTTGTAGATACGTATCGAGTCTATAAGCCAAATGTAGATAATTTTGAGAAAGTTTCAGCCAAATCCCAATAATCTCAGGTGCTCTATATAAACTACCCCTACAAAATGTTAAAGCGTGAACATTCTCCCGGAGTTTTCTATAAGCCAAGGATCTAATCAGCTCGAGCATATAATATTCATCCGACTTTGTGGCAAAGCCGGTAACGGCGTAGACTGAGATACATAGGTCAGTTTGAGTAAGGTTTAGTGATTAAATTCATATTTCATTTGTAGTATAATCGTAAGTTAGGTACTTCATTAATAAGAGTGGGGTCTTGTTTGATGAACGCTCTTCACTTCTACTTTTCAAGTCGGATTTTAAGTTATACTTTCATCCGCATAAACGACTGGTCATTAAATTATTATAATTATTAAAGACTATTTTATAGGCTTATACAGGGTAGAAATCGTATACGATTAACTTAAATTAACACATTTTATACTATATAAAATATAACACAGTAATATTAAATTAACACATGTGTGGGGCAACTGGCCAATAATTATGAGGTTGAAAAACAAAATATACCTATGTAAAAATAACATCCCTACACAAGTGTTAAGCCAATGTCGCTATAAGGTCAACAACCAGTATATTTTTTCTATGAAATCGCATGACTTTAAGAATGCAACACTAAAATTATTAAGACACAGGATTTAAAATGATGTTGGTTTAGTTAAATCACCCGACGTCTCTCGGTGTATAAATAAAGGCTGCGTAGTGCGTCATATCTGGTCGGGTACTAGTGAAAGCCCGAGAAACTTCCGAACGGAAGCGAGCGGCTTTCTACCCCACCTCCAAGCGTCAGCTTGAGAAACTAACCCTACCTACGTTTAAGACATCTTTGTCTAATATAGTCAACAAACTTCGATGGGTAGCTTGAATAGGTGTTCCTAAAAGATCAGTCGGGATGGGTGGCCGTAACTAAATTTCATACAGTTTTAAATTGCTACTGTGGATCGGATGGCCAGTTAAATTATTAGTACCTGGTTGACCGAGCATTGTTCGGCTGAAAACACGGATAAAACGACGTTTTTAAAAAATGAAACCTAGCTAAATCGATTTATCGCTCTCGAAACCCCCTGCATACTAAATTTCATGAAAATCGTTGGAGCCGTTTCCGAGATTCAGAATATATATATATATATATACAAGAATTGCTCGTTTAAAGATATAGATTTGGCAAGCCCAGGCACACCATCTGGTACACAATCTCTCTGACACAGTCTGGCCCCTAAGCCAATCCGGACTTGAATTTTTGGGGGTAGATAGAATTCGTGCTTGTATAAAATGGTTTGAGAATTTTTATATAATAATTTGATTTCTATATTAATAACTTTTCCGTCCTTTTTTATTTATTTGTTTTACGGCTAGATAGTTTATATCGGTAATAGATAAAGATTTCACTCAAATGCTTAAGCTTCAGTGTTACGCACAGAGTTGAAAGCAGTGAGACAATATTTATCTGCAAAGGGGCGTAAACAGTTTAACGGGTTATTGCCTCTTAAAACTTAACTACCGTCGTTGTTGTTGTTTATCTAACGTGCATTAGTTAAGAATAGCTATGTATTCTGACATTGACTTTACCGCTTGAAGTTCTTAACATGAAATCATATACGTCAAAACGGTTTACGTGGGACTGCCGAAGAGTCGAAGTCCGTCGGCTACCCCAAGTACAGAAAATGAAATAGGTAAAGATCTACAAAAACTGGACGTTCATACCTGGCATGAAGTTGTGCAGTAGCGCTTATTAGTATCGGATGCCAAGACATCTCGAGCCGCTGCGCCAGCAAAGTTAGATCAAATAGGTATAAATAGCACGACGAAGTAATAAAACTTGAGACACAGTATCACCTTACGAGAGGGAGTAAAACCTCGCTACCGAGCCGCTGCAGCTGTAAATCGGCCTTAAAGCGAACGCCATAAAACAGGGCATAACATTAATCAATGTTCGTCGCGGCCAAGGAAATATCATAAAACATGTTAACAGCGCGTATGTCTTCCACGGTAGTTATAGCCTCGGGTGCCGGGTAGCGAGCGGCCAACATTGTCGGGCACTGTCGATGTGTTTGCCTTACGTACATTGTATGCGGCGTAAGAACGCGCGGTTTCTATAGCAGGCCGTTCACAAGGTCGCCTGCACGCCACGTGCCAGCCATGGTATTGTCTCATGTGTGAACAGCATTTGTTATGCCACTTTGAAGCATTTACATCAACATACATTTAAATATAAAGCGATTCAAACAAACAGCGACGAATTAGTTTCACTTCATAATGACTCTCCCACAAAATATTATATCTATAACGTGAAGTTAATACATAATACTAGAAGTTTTCGAATTAGCAGATGTCGGAGTCAATTAAGGTACCGTTTATTATAATTGATTGATTCAGGAGTTACCTTGAGGAAGTTTATTTTTCAAGTAAGAGTTATTGTTAAGAGTTATTGTTATAAACAAAACGAATTATATCTATATACTAAAAATATAACATTTAAATATCTTAACGTACCTTACGTCAGTGATTACAATTTAGTCATTTGTGGTCAATATAGCGTATAGTAACGATGGGAAATTAAGAGACTGATAACAGAGATATTCTGTTGTTCTGGCAGTCCTGTTGGCTCATTGATAGTATGTCTTCTTTAAGGGCTGTAGGGCATGAGTTCGAGTCTAACCTAGGACAAATATTGTTTGGTATAAACAACTGTTTGTTCTGTGAATGGGTGTTCTGTATGTATTATAAGTAAAAATTCACAAAAAAAAGTATGTGTTATCCGATTTCGATAGTACAAGCTTTGCTTAGTTTGGGGTCAGATGGCGCTGTGTGTAATGTCCTTCGATATTTATTATTGTTTTATTAAGGCCGCGTTAACGTCACATGTAGCAAGTGTAGCAAACATAAAATTGTTATAATGTTCTCGTGGAACAGTAACGCGACGTAATAAAATAAGAGTGACATGTGAAGTTACGCAAACAAATGCCGTGACTGGCGGCTTATGCGGGATTTACGAGCGATGCTAAAATTGTGCTCCAGATACGAAGCACACCGACGAGCCGACCTACTCTATACGGGGACAACACAACAACGCCTATTACGCTTGTAATGTTTTTTTAAAAATAGCGAATAGGTTTGACCGCCAACTCGCCTGATGTTAAGCGAAGATGCGGTCTATGGTGGAAAACGCTCGCTTTAATAAAGAAATAAGATTTACTCGAGACTTTTTTAAATGTAAATAGTAATGAGACGAACGAGACTCTCTCCTGGTGGTAAGAGATAACGCACGTCTATGACCATTGCAGCGATATACAGAACTTTGAGTAGCAAAACAAAGAACGGGGCTTCGCTGCTTTAGCACTTATTAATTTGAGACCAGATGGTACTCAACAGCCCTGTAATTTCTCTAGCTGCAGTGCCCTTCAAATCGGAACACATTAATCTTTTAAGCACTACCGCTTGGCGACACAATATCTGGTACTGCGGTGGTACCTACCCAGACGACTTCCTGCTAAGAAGATATACCACCAAGTATATTATTATATACTTGGTGGTGGTGGCACCCAGATTGTAGATTGTTATTTACCGAGACTATATACAAATATATTGAAAATATCTATAACAAGAGAATGAATTAATTCTGAATGTCAATAATTTGATCCAAGATTATTATGTTGATAAATATTGAAACACGTATGTATATAGCCAAAAATCTGAATATAAACGTTTTATTAGCAAACTAACATCGTAAGAAAAATCGAAAATAGCCGTCATTAACTCGAATATGTAAACAATTTATCATTCGAGATAGCCATCAAAGTGGAAAGAAGATGTAAGCATCTAAGCGTAGCTGAAAAAAATATGGACTGTAAAAAGATAGGTATGTAGTACATCTGAGAACTGCGCAGTTTCATAAAATGGCCGTAAAGATTGGAAAACAAACAGCCATGACATTGACCGAAGCCATGTCCTTGCGGGAGAGCATATCTGATGAATAATAAAGACGTAGCGAACGCTTTGTGCGCCTTAGAGTTAGGATAAGTCATTAGCGAGCAGCGAATGATTTTTTAAACAAACTTCAGCCACTGATAATATTCTTCAAATAGAGATAATTTTGCGATTGCTCACGATATTTTTAACACTTCCTACATCACAATTTTCGTATTTGAATTAACAAGATGTTAGACTAGGTACCTATTTATACAGTTCATTGCTCACAATAGAGCAAATGAAGCAAGGCGTACTAGTTTCATGATTTTAAAATACAACAAATAATAATTAGGTACTACGAGTACAACGATCTTGACTAAAATAAAACGACTTGCTCGCTTTGTTCGAGATCATTTACATATTTACGTTACGACAAGCGGAAGAATCTCTATCCGGTTTCTCCTCGCGACCATTAGTTCGCACGAACTCGACTAGTCCACAGCTCGCGCCCAAACTCGTCCGTTGCGAATAAAAGCACAATGGTGTGCACGTAACCAGCCAACAGCTGTTCGGCCACAATAGAAAGTCGCGTTTGGAGTTACGCAAACGCCCCGAGCGTGTTTACCAAACACGTTTTTGAATTTTCAAAAGCGCCTACTACCGTTCACATCTCACCATCACTCTTTCCTTATTGCACTTAAATATGATTCACGACCAGAACATCAAACGGCTTAAGTGTTTAGGAAGATGAGTAGATTCCCATGAATATGCAACACTGTTCGACGTTGTTATATAACTTGGCAGAAGTGGTAAGATAATAACTGTCGAGTTACGGAACTTTCGCTCGAGTTCGATCGAGCGCACGAAAACAGAATTTGCATCTCATGTCAGATTTCTAATTCACGATTTAATCAAACATGATTGCGTAAGTTGTGAAGAATTAACATAAATACCTATCCATACACAGTACCTGCGTAAGTTTTTTAAAGCTAAAAATAATGAGACGAACGAAACATTATTTTGGTGGTAAGAGATAACGCCTGACCATAACCATTGCAATGGTACACATAACTTTGAGTAACAAGACAAAATACAAGGTATAAGGTCTGTTTAACAAATGGTAGTAGTATAACTTAATGAAACAACGGCCATTTATATCAGGACATGGTATTTATTGTACAAAAATAGTGCGTCAGCAAGTAAGACATGCCTCACGACATACACAAACAAATATTTAACCTAAGGTTTTCATTTTATAAAATGCGATCACTCGTAAGATATAGACATAGCCTATTTAGTATAGTGAGAAGTATCGTTGAGTTTTACAGCCACGTCTGATGCCACGCCCGAATGTATCCCGAGAAAACTATAGGCTCGGCGGAAAAAAAACATTTATAGTACAGCATCTAACCGATATTTCATAACAATTATCAGCTAGTGCTAGAGTACTTTCAGCTAAAGAGATTACCTTATACATTAACACTAAAGATACAATTCTATTGACGAGACCAAGAATGATGTTTATAAGGTATTTCAAAATTGCTCCACAGCTACGTTATTTTTAAGGCTAACAAGATAATGATAGAGCAATATAATAAATGCTCTGAGTGTACCTCGTCATATACATCTTGACAGATTATTTAAAAAAATTATGAATACGCCAATATCCCATATAATTGCCATACTGACAAATCTCATGAGGTACGAGTATACTAGACAGTGTTCAATAAAAAATCTAATTGCATTCGTATTACAAATATTTTCTAGTTCCAGTTTTCATAACGATCCTCTATGTCAATCGACAGATAAAAATATTAGTTCTGTGTCATGACTTAGTTATGAAATAGTTGATGGAAAATTTAGAATTTATTGGGTGCAATGACAAGTTTCCGACTATCTTATCGTCATAAGTCAAATAGAATTTATCGACGTAATAAAGAAGCTATTGCCGCCTTCCTTTTAGATAAAAGTATACATTACGCGAAGGAGGCACAACTTCGGAATCTGTAAACACAGATTTATGAGTGTGTCAAGTCTGGTGACACGAAATCACAGAGAATCGACATATTCAAATCAAAATTAAACAAATGATAAGGGAATGTAATAACTTCTCGTCTACGCCGAGCCTGTCGTATAGAAAAAAAAGATAGTGAAGCAAGAACCGATTTATCTTGTCGACCCACGCACTCGCCCAGCGATATAAGCAAACACAACACAGAAATAAAAATGTAAAACATAGGATAATCGCGTGGAGTGTAAAACCCAATGATAGAGACTGCTTACAACTCGGTACAGTCCATGAATAACTTAGATATTCACATTATCTACATTATGGAACTTTATCTGGCGTGACCCACACCCTTGGACCCTCGCTTAAAAGATTCAGAACACACATTCGAAAAAGGAAACTCCACATTCGCCGTTTATCAATGGACATTTACGATTCTATATTATAATAACTTTCTTTATTTATTAAAGCTATTAAACTTTCAAAATACTCGTTTCTTGTATTGAATCCAGGATACAAAACTTATTTTTTATGGTTCTAAAGCTACTCTGGTACGTTTATGATGAAGAAAATTTATGACTCTGGTTAAATAAAAATATTGATATCAGTTTCGCTTCTAAATTATATGGAATTAGATCGATCATAAAGAATCGTGACGTGAGCCAGCAGAGTAACGTCAGTCACGTAATTTCAATTAATGCCGGCTATTTTAATGTAGGTAAGATAATTGAAATGAAGGCACTCGTGATTAATGCCGAGAAACGGGTCGTCGTACGTGATCTAAGTGAAAATAACGATTACCATGATGATAACTTAGATTTCAATGAAATTACAACGAACGGTAGACATGCACGAATTGCTGATGATCCGGTAATGAAATATGAAAACGTGTTCCAATGTGAACTGGGAAATCGTGGGAACTGTAATTTTAATTACAATGGCTTACAAATCTTAATATAAATTGAGAACATTCACTAAGAAATGTATGTATCAAGCGTATTTAAAGTATTGTGAGGTTTGATGATCAGAGAAAGCTAAGTGTGGAATGAAAAAAACTCATTAGGAGTATGAACCAGCGGCGGCACGCGGTGAAGAGCCACCCGGAACGGCGCGCGCGGAGAAAACCGCGGGAAACCGCAACAGCGCTATAACTGCCACTCGCGAGAACCGTGTCAGTAGTGTGAAACGCTAATTGCACTCGGCGAGCCATCGCACGGCTGCACATCGCGCAACTGTTTCTACCTGCGCCTCTACTCATTTATACTGTTTGATTTCAAACGAATTACGCTCTTTATATTCATCCTTATCGTGTGCATCGACGCGATTCGTCGAGATGACTTGCGTTTTGATTGTCTAGGATTACGATATTCGTCTATATTATTATGTAGTACAATCGATTACTTGTACTAAGTATACTTAAATGATAAACGGCGAAATTCCAAACACCCTCGAGGGCATCCAGATAAAGTTCCCCGTCAGTTTCCTACGCTATTGTTAACAATAAATTAATTATAGAATCTACAGGAAACCGAATCGGAGATCTCATTATTATAGTGGGTCGCTTTGAGACGCTCCGTGCATGCCTCGCTGTGACAATTTGAGTCCAGCTCAAATGGCGAGCGTAGTTCTCTGGCTGGACTGTTCGACGACACTAATCCACTACTCTATCGCGTGACTCGACCACGTCCACCTCAGGCAGTAACTAAGGCTAAATCACAAATGTTGCGCGAGGGCTCGCCGGCCACATACGCCGAGGAACACCCCGCATCGGACACATCATCACTCTTTTTGCCATCTGTTTTAACACCAGAGTCGGCTCTGTTATTGTGCACCACACTGTTCACTTTGAGATCGTAGCTCGCGATTATGCATTTCTTCACAGCACTTTCACTTTTGTCGGCGAAGAAGGAACGTCGATCGGAGTTCGCCGAGGGCGAGGTCGAAAACAACTTTATTTCCAAGTCGCGGTGGCCATTCAGCGACGTGACTATCTCGGAGGATATCTCCAAGGCGAGAGGCGAACGAGGCTCGGGTGAGCTGGCTCTTCTCGCCGGTGGGAACAGTGAATACAAGTTAGGTGCTGAATAAGCTTCGCCACTACTCGCCTCCCGGCGTTCGGGGATCCTGGATGAAGGATCGCTCCAGCTCCGTCTTAGCGTCGTATCGGCTCCTCGCCTTCCGAGAGATCCGACCACTTTCATAGACTCTTCTAATTTAGTGGGAGCAAAATCACCACAAGAATTTTCATTGAGCAAATCTGCAATCGAATGAGTGTCCCAGATTTGCCCGACGGGATCACAAAGCCGACATTGGCATGAGCTAACGGCGGACTCAGCAGGCGAGGCCGCCTCCACTAAGCCAAAACGAGTAGCTTCCAAAGCATCCCCCAATGCTGCAACGCGGTACGTCTCCTGCACTTGGTCAGAATATTCTAAAACTTTCACATCCAACCGGTACGGCAAAGACATTTCTCGGCAGTAAGAATCCTCATAAATGCCGTGAGACGCACTGATTCCTGAAACCGCACAATGATCGACTTCACCGAGCTCTAACGTAGCAGCTGTTAAATCGTGCGACACAATATTGTTAGGTTTTCTATCCTTTTTGCGTCGTTTTCGCGGTTTTATAATCCTGGGCAACATGGTTTCAGAGTTCGTCGAGCCGGAACTTTCATCGCTTGCGACACTGACCGCATCCGTGTTGTTATTGCGTCCGGCTCGCGTGGCTCGCGCTGGCTGCTGCTGATTGCGCGGCCTGCTTCCTTCTGCCGGCTCGCACCTGTCCCTGATGGCATGTTCCGTCGGCCCTAGCGGCCGGTGGTTGCGCTGTTCCGGTGTGGTAGTGTATTTTCTTCGCTCGTGTCTATTTTGAATGATGAGAGGAGCACCCTGCGCTTGCATAGCTAGCTTGGAGACGGGCGTGTTGCGAGGTTGAGGTGGTGCTCTTCCCGCCATGGATATGAGCGGTGCGCCGAGCCATGCATTCGGGTGCGGCACACCATAGGGCGGGTGGTAGTAGGGCGGCGGGAAACCCGATGCAGTGGAGGCATATTGAGGGCGGCCGGGTTCGCGGCGCCCGTGAGTGGCGCGCTCGCCCGGACTCATAACGTCACTGGGGACGTTTAACCCATATTCAAAAAAGTTCGCTTCACTGTCACGGTAAATATCCGAGTGTCGTCGCGATGTCGTAATCGTACACTAACATCGGAGGCGCGTGGAGGATGCGCACGTTCACTCGCCGCGACAGCCGGCAGAGAACTGGAGTGAATGAGTACGCGGAGCGGCCGCGGCGCCGAGTGGGAGCGCCTCCGGACTCCGGACTGCGACACGCGACTGTCACTCCGTCGTTGCACCGGAAAACTTTACAACCCTAATCGCTTTACAATTAACCGGCCGCCGCCAATGTTTACTTTCCACCTACACTACAAAAAGAAATACTCCACAGTCCGCAACGCAATCATAGAACCCGTCAAACAAGTGTTGCTCGCGAGACAAAAAGCTTAATTGAAGCTTAATTAGACGTTTAACGTGTTGAAAATACACATAATGATTTATAATTATCCAATGGTGGGTACAAAATAACAATCCAAGCAGATTAAAAATATTAAGGATTTGAATTGTGATACAACGCGTAATAGTCAATTAACAAAACAAAAGGGCACTTACCGATTACTTTCTCCTATAGTTTCGAGTTTAATTAACACTTACCTGCAATAAAAAAAAATACAATATATACAAAAAAATCAACAACATAATTCGTGAAACGCAAAATAAGCTCTAAAATTATTTGCATAATAACGCGGCATGAATTAAGGACTAAAGATTCTGAGCATTAAAATTATTTTAAACTTTCTTAAAATGCGGGGTACCGAAAGAATTGAAAATGTTGGCATGCAAAAGTAGAAATAAAAAATGCGTGTTTCACGAAATTATATTTTAAGACTATTTCTTAAATTCCCTTAAATATTGGGAGTTGTGAGAAGTCAAGTAGTTTTGTGGTTTTACGCTAGCGACGACAAAAGCTTAATTTATGAGATTCACATTTTTGTTGAAATGATAAACATTCTCTATGATACTTAAGTCAAGATCTTTTTTATTTGAACCATTTTTCAGAGATGTAAAGTCGTTTAATAAATTTTTAGTACATTTTGTAGGTAAGTAAAATCCCACTAATATTATAAATGTGAAAGTTTGGATGGATGCTTGTTACTCAATCGCTCCAGAACGGCTGAACGGATCTGGATGAAATTTTGCATGTAGATACTTTAGGCCCGGCATTAAAACATAGGATACTTTTCATCATCATCATCATCCATCACCACGCGGGTAAAACCGCGAGGCGCAGCTAGTAAGTAATAAATGAATAAGTAACTATTTTTTTGACACAAGTCAGAAAGTCTGCTTAGGCATGCGATTCGAAATTCCATGTTTAAATGACTACGGAACCAGTTTTTTAAGAAGTTTCCTTTACGTAGTAAAAAATAGAAGAATGTACTTCGAAAAAAGTTCGTAAATCAGTATACACGTATCAGAGTAATCGACATATAAAAAACGGGTCAGTTTTTTTTTTTTTTTTATGGCTGACAGGCTAGGTGTTTGATACAACTCACCCTGATAAGTGAAGGTATGATGGAAAAACACTCCTAGGCTGGAATGGAACTGGCTCTCAAGTGAGGCTGCCGGAACACACCGTTAGATGTTTGGCGGCAGATTTTCAACTTGAGGGTAGCTAGTTTTGAACCTTCGGTATGCGAACCGACCGCGCTAACCACTGAGCTATCATCGCTACATCGGATTAAGAACCTTTCTCGTTTTTGAAGTCAGTTAAACATATTATGCTAATTATATGAAATTAAAGCGAACGAAACGAGCACGTCAACTTGGACGAATCGGCATTTGCATGTATATTTTTGCTCGACAATAAGTAACTAAAGTTGCGAGCCGTTTATCCGAACTTTATGAAATTTTGTTGCCAAATAGTTTCAACACATAAAATTTTCAAGCTAGCTTAAGTTTTTTCATAAAAAAGATCGATAATCCATGACCAAATATGATGTAGGTATGTTGATATTTTTCGCTACATCGGTTGTGCATATCTTAATATATATAAATCTTCTGTACGTGTGTTTGTCACCTAACTCCTTCTAAACGGCTGGACCGATTGGGATGAAATTTTGTGTGTATATTTCAATGGGTTCCTGGATGGTTTGAAAATACAATTGGACCAGGTAGGTGGCGCTGCTGTCGGTATGTTTGTTGACTGTTAGGCGATACGAAGTTCGCCGGGTCAGCTAGTCTATATATATAAATATCTCGTGTCACGGTGCTTATGGTCGCACTCCTCCGAAACGGCTCGACCGATTTTTATGAAATTTGTTATGTATGTATATTTGGTAGGTATGAGAATAGGTCGTAAAGTATATTTTATGGCGCTAGGTGATTTTAGCTACTTTTTATCCCGAAAACATGTAGCGGGTAACACCGCGGGGCAAAGCTACTAGTAAATGTATAAAAAGCAGTTGATTGTTTTCTGTTACATCCTAAGGTTGCCTGGAAGAGACCGCTTTTAGCGATAAGGTCGCCAATTGTAACACCTATTAACTAGTTTATTTCTTCTGTATTATGTAATTTTAAGTGTGTACAATAAAGAGTTATTCATTCATTCATTATGCTTATAGTAAAAGTTGTTTATAACGAGGGAACAACTCGGGGAACAACTAGTACCAGATAAATTTCAAAAATTACTATTAAGTATGAGCATAGATATAGAAACAACTAATTATATCCTTTTCTATGATTTAAATCTAATCTCTAAGGGATCCTGGCGAGTGACACGTCAGACGGCGCCTTCCGATCGCCCCTCCAAGCCCACGGGGGCGGGTGAAAGTAAACCTGATGACTCACCATCTCTATAAATTTCGATTCGGTAAACACGCTCGCGACTGTTTAACATGTCTGCGGTCAAAAACTTAACTATTCGAACATACCCAAATACAACTTTATTTTGAAACCAACAGGGTTCATAAAGGCTTCGAATGTAAAGGGACTTCAACCGCAGATTGCGTTCAGTCGATACGTGTATGTGAATTCGTTTAGCATATTCATATTGCAACAGCGAACTTTCAACGCGAAGGAAAGTTCTGAGGCGTTCCTCTTTGCACGCGATTGTGTAGTTGGTTAACAGTAAGATTTTAATATGTAAATATATGCAATATGATTTTATAGAACTTTTAAACTTAACTGATCGTGCGACCTTTGAATCTTCACATAATAAGGTAGTAGCTGTTTCTCGAACGTACACACACACACAAACGCGTGCGCGCACGCATGCGCAAAAAATATTATAAGTATATATTTTCAAAAAAGTATTTAAGTATTTCTATAGTACGTATTGTACAAGCTTTGCTTAGTTTGCGAATAAAAATAATAATATTGGAGGACATTTTCACACAGTGCCATCTAGTCCCAAACTGAACAAAGGTTGTACTATGGAAACCAGACAGCTGACAGAATACTTAAATACTTTTTTTTTATAAGTAAATACTTATAATACATACAAAACACCAGGGCATAGAACAAACATCTATGTTAGTCACACAAATGTTAGTCCTGAGTAGGAATCGAACCCACGCCCTTGAGCTCTCGAAGCAGAACTTTACCAAATGAGCTAACAGGGCAGGGTTAGATGCCGCTGTATAAAAAATAAGTATAAAACAATTAATATAATGAATAAAAACAGGCTTAAAATTATAGTCGTTAGAACTGAATTAATTTTAAACTACCTATACTCCGCAGTATGACGCGAATCATTTACACCGAATGTCTTAAGAACAGCACTTTCGCATTTGTAATATTAGTAGATATAAAAACAAAAAGAAACGAGGTCACAGATTTAAAAGCAGATGGGATATTTTATCAAATAGGAGTTCATTGAAATGGTCACACATCTCATTGTAATGGCCCGAGCTGTCATCGCCAGATACAAAATTGAGCCCGGTTTAAAAACTGAAGCTTTACAAAATTGTGCGCAGAACTGTCGACTTTAGTTACATTCGTATTCCCCTTTGTTTTGTTAAAATGAAAGGGGAACAAAAAGTGATCAAGCCCCTTTTGAAGGCTAGCCATTTCCTTTTTTTTTCATTTGAATAAACGTTAAGTTTTTAATTAGTTTTTTTTTAAAACTTGTGTAAACATTCCATTTTCAAATCTTTAACATATAATCATTACATATTATAAAACTAAGACGTCCGCCGCGTCTGCCTGTTCATAAACTTAAACTACTGAACGGATTATAATGCGAGTTTCACCAATAGATAGAGTGATTCATGAAGAAAGTTTAGGTATATAATTTGTTAAGGATATTTGTAAATTGATTGAAATATGATGACGTCCACGAAGAACGGATGATAGTGTGCCGTTCTTCTGCTTGCCCTGTGGTGGAACAGAGAGGGTGGGATAAGGTCATGGAGCTCCTGCGCACACTCCCCGAAATGTAACCGGTAAAAATAGACAGACATGATTCATGAGGAAGGTTTAGGTATCTAATTTGTCAAGGTTTTATGTAAATTGGTTGAAATATGATGATAATTGTTGGAAGTATCGGAAAAAGTCAAGCCACCTGGGAGATTTCATCGAAAACGCTGGCTAATCCCTTTGAGATATAACAAAACAATGTATGGTGGGATATTCCTCTTTTATAGATCTACAAAAAAAGTCCGCGGTGGAATATATCTACCTTTTAAGGATAGCTTACTATACCCATTCTTACTACCAATGCGAAGCCGGGGAAGTCGCTAGTATCTTTTAAACAGCAATAACATTGGCATTTTAATTAAGAAAACATTCAGGATCGCCCATTGCGAATCTAAAATGATCACATAACCTAAGATTACACCTCTGGTTATAAAGCTGTGAGGATCTCCGTCAAACCAAACATTGCATAACATCTAGTTTCTAAGAGGCGGGCGCCACGTCTTAATAACTTTCCCTTCAAAACTGTAATCATATAACAGCAACGTAATGACGGTTAACGCATCTAGTGGAGAGCGAGAGTGGTCCATTTGATTTTGTGTTGGCACGCCACTGCAAGGGTCATTGATTCTCGTGTTCTGCGCTTTCTATGGTCTCGGTGCAATAGCACAATGTTGGATATGCAATTCTCACACGCAATATTAGAGATTAGATAAAATAAGTAAAAAAACTTATAAGTTAAACGATTTTATTGAAAACAATGATATAGATAATGGACTAAACGCTAAATTAAATTGTATTGCACATCAGAACTAAAGGTGTATAATATCCAATATCATATTAATCTGTCAACAGGAAAGGGGTAAAATTTTAATTACTAAATTTAACTTAATAAACAACAACAAACAGGGCAACCGTTTAAAAACACATAAATATGTATATTTTTATCGACACAACAAACTAGATAGAGTTTCAGCGTTATTTGCAATTCCCAAAAGTTTTAATAATTTCGTCACATTTTGTTATTATACTAGCTGTGCCGGGCGGCGCCATCGATTAATAAGAGTCGTGTAGTGATGTTAAATAGTCTATAACCTTTCTCAAGTACTTAACTATCTAATGCAAAAAAAACATATTGACTGATTGTAGTCGCACTACCCGTTACAGGTTAGGTAATTACTGTACCTCTATGCCTCAAGCTTTTAAGAATATAGGTAACCTACACGCCAAATAATAAATTTTGTAGATAGCGATGATAGCTCAGTGGTTAGCGCGGTCGGTTCGCATGCCGAACGGCGTGGGTTCAAACCCCAACAATGAGCTTGAGCTGCCAGTGAAGGAAAACATCGTGAGGAAACCATAGCATGGTGGTAGGGTACTTACTAGAACTCGGCTGGCTAGCTACCACCCTCAAGTTGAAAATCTGCCGCCAAGCATCTAACGATGTGTTTCGGCAGCCTCAATTGAGAGCCAGTTCTATTCTGGGCTAGGTGTGCTTTACCCTCTTCGACCACACCGTCACTTAACATCAGGTGAGTTGTGGTCAAACACCTAACCTGTGAGCCATAAAATAAAAACTAGAATTTATTTTTAAATTTTCAGTTCCTTGTCCGAGATAAAAGCTTGTTTTTAAAAACATTTTTTTATTTTAATTTGTTTTTAAACTATATTGAATAGTGGCGTAGATGAAGTTATTATTCTCTCTAGAGGAAGGAAAGAACAAAACTATGTAAACGTTAAACACAGGTTGTTCAAATGTGGACCAGAGCCAAACATGACGTAACGTTTGATAGCATCGACCGATAATGGAGGTAATATTTTAGGGAAATTCACGAGACTAAATAATATTGGCCCACGATTTTACATGAATGTTCAAAGATAAAAATAAACAAGGTACCTATTTTTATATCGCTTTTTGAGTCATAGCAACGCGTAAATGGATAGCTACTATAGTTAAAATAGGATCAATTAAGAAACGTGTTTTTAGTTCACGATCTATAATAAAATACAAGCGTCAAAAATAGTGATACTGAAGTGCAAAGTCTAATGTGAAGTTTGTAATTGTTATCTGTCTATCTATTTATCATTACTGTATTCGATAACATTGATTACAATCCATTTTTGGCGGGAACACGGAAAAATCATGAGCTTGAAATGCCGGTCAATGAAAACACCGTGAGGACACCATAGAATGGTGGTAGAGTATTTTCTAGTACCCTCAAGTTAAAAATCTGCAGCCAAGCCTCTGTGTGTTCCGGAAGCCTCACTTGAGAGCCAATTCCATTCCAAGCTAGGTGTGTTTAACATCCTCGACCACACCGTCAATTAACAACAGGGGAGCGTGTCAAAAAAATTATGTATCGCTGCATTTTATTATTTTCCAAAACTTATGTTTTTTTAAACAAAGTGGTTTTTACATAAAGCACCGAATTACGTGTGTGAATGTGAGACATTATAATGTGGCGAAACTTGTGGTGTTTTCGTGTAGCTTCCAAAACTCCGTCGAAGCATCTAGTAACGTTGCCACTACCTTACAAGACCATGACCGGACATGAAATTGACTTAATTTATGTGACTTTGATTAAAATTTATACTTATTTAACTTTATTGTTCATCACAATATTATATACTTCAAAATATCGATATATGTACTTGATACTAACAAAATGCACATCGTGCGATTCCAAATATGTACAAATTAAAAAAAATAGGCTGTCATTGGGACTGCAGACAAGTGAAAACTTAAAACAACAAACCCATACATTTTACCCCTACAAAAATCGTACAACGTAGCTAAAGCAATTTTCACAACAAAAACAAAGAAAAATATGTTCTTTTTTGTAGTACGATAAGTATTTTGTGTAGTGTGAAGGAAGTCTCGATGCGCGATCCCAACTCGCGCTTGGACGATTTTTTTATTATTCGTTGATAGCCCCCATTAATAACACGTAAAATAAATAATATTAAAGCCACCGTTGTACTACCGCATATTAATCGATGTTTAGTAATTTTTTTTCGTTATTATCTCTTTTAAGTTTTTTTATGTTATAATAATGTATCGATTGTTGGTGTACAATAAATATATATTCTATTCTAATATTACGGTTCAAATATACACGTAATTAAAGACGAGAATAGCTTGACAGACTTAGGTTTAGGACTATCGTTGAACACTTAATCGCGTAAGGAACCCTAACAAAACGACGTCGACTATGAAGCAAAGGTGTAATTATTATCACAATCTAATTTGCATTCGGGCCTTGCACAATTTGTGTATTGCATTGACTCGTGTGAGTATAGAACTGCATGTCTATTTTGTAATCTTTTTCAAAGTGGCGATAATATCCCCTTTGCTTTAGGCGCTTGAGGCCTAAGGGGGAACGGTAAGGGGCCCAGTAAAGATTTGGGAGGTGTTTAAATTGTTTAAAGGGTTGCGATGGCTGATTTCAATAAAAGATACACTCAATATTATAAAGTTGCACTTTAATTGCTCTCACTGCTAAAAACGTCTCGTTAAGAATGGAAGTTTAAACTCCAGACCAGATTAACATAGCACACTATAATTAAATTAATAAAAGTAATAAATGTCATTGTGGTTTTTAAAATGCGGTAAAATAAAAATAAAATTGGGGGGCATCGGAAAATAATTGATTTTCAAAGTGGGCGATAAATGAAATAAGTTTGAGAACATGTGATTTTATACTTTAATTTATGTACAAAACTATTTGTCATATGAAAGGCCAGATAAATTAAAGACACGATCAATGTGAAGTAGCTATCTAGTAAAGTAAGGTTCAATAAACAAAGTAAACAATTTCTGAATGACAATGCTTATTTTCGCAACAGCTTATGTTAACAAAAATGTTTGTGACTTTGGTGACCTTCCATTTGAGGTGTTAATTTAAAACCAGTCCGTGACCACTGGGAGAGAAGAAAGATAAACATTACTACGGCATTACATTCGAAAGTAGACAAATATTGTATTTGCAAGTTAATTATCGTTATATACGGCCACTTTCCGTTTTCATTGCTTTCGGTTTTTGTCAGAGGAAATCACGACTTGGTAATAAAGAAGATAGCCGGAGAGTTGTAAAAGATTTTGAAATTTCGAAACTTAAGGCAATGGGAACTCGCTTAAACAATTAATTTTACTTTATGAAAATCGAATTGCTATATAACTTTGCGACTCGATTATGACAATCTAAAGTTATTAATTCCAATCTAAAGTCGTTCGAGTATTTGCATTCTTCCTTTGTATACTCAAAGATCGTTAATTTACAAAACAAACAGATAACCACGACGACGTTTTAGAATCCTACAAATGTCAGAAATGTAATTTCAAGTGTTGTTTTATATTATTCTTTTAGCCGGGAAAATGACATGTCCTTTTTTGTGTTGTAAAAAAAAGGTAGTCATAAGGATTGATGACATCAAGTCAAACCTTTGACAGCAGCATGCCGGTAACGCGAACCCATACGTTTTGTCCCTATCCTAAAAATCGCTCAGTGGCTATAAAAGTTTTTACTTCAAAAATTACTCGCGACTTGAAGATACTCATTAGTTCACCTACCGAGTGGTTCGCACAATGAAATTTTCTATGATATTTATCGTGTATACTAAAATAGGATAATAAAATGCTAAAGAACTACTTTAGAAAGTTAATAACTTAATAGAGTAGGATAATAACTACTATCGAGGTTAAGGGGAGGTTAATCGCGGCATTAAAGCTCGGCAGGCGCGTGAGGTCT
Source organism: Biston stratarius (assembly GCA_950106695.1). NCBI lineage: Eukaryota > Metazoa > Arthropoda > Insecta > Lepidoptera > Geometridae > Biston > Biston stratarius. The sequence goes on from OX467116.1 coordinate 13,273,530, forward strand.
CGCCATTAAAAGATAAAAGTGACGTGGAAACCATAAAGAAACAGGTATCTCGCACTCTATACATCTTCTAAGATCACCTGTGTCATTGGAAAGTACAAGTTTTCATCCTTGAAAATAATTTTGTACTTTTTTTACCCATTGTCCAAGAAGGAGAGAAATATTTTAACGTTATGTATGGAAGCTTTTTTTATGCAAAAATAATAAACCGAAAGAAACACTCTACTGATCTTGTCTGTCCATGACCATTGCAACGGTACCAAAGAATTTGTACTGTTAGCACCAAATATATAAATTAACAGAAGGTTTTTTTTATATTGTTTAACAGCTTTCTACACTATAGTTTTCGTGGAGTTCCTACATTGCTTGCAACTTACAGCTAGCTACTTGTCAATTATCCCAAAACACAGTTCTATAACGCAATACAAAATTTTTAAATTTATAATTTTTATATCAAAGATTCAGCTTTATAGTATATGAATATACAAGTGCTATCTTTAGGTATATATAAAAATTTCGTGTCTCTTTGTTTGTCCGCGATGAACTCCTTAACTACTGAACCGATTTTAACCAAATCTAGCACACTGTGTGCAGTTTGATCCAACTTGAGAGATAGTTTATATCTCAATTTATATTCAGATTATATTTATTTGCAAATTATTTACGACAAAGAGGTATAATTATCTGTGAGTTCCATAAAATTCTAATAGATGGCGGTGTAAGGTAATTTATTAACTCGATTGAGTAAGTATCCAATAGATGACGCTACGTGAAAAGTTCAAACGTTTCATATGCACTACAATTTATTTCACGTTACACGCGTGTGTTCAACGCGTGGCCGGATCTGCTAGTATGGTATAAATATGCATACATATGTATTTTCTAATACCGCGAGGATAACTTAAAAAAAAGTTTAGCATTAAGTCATGTTATTTACATTGTTGTAGATGTTGGTTTACTTGGTGGTAGATCTCAGTAGCAGGAGTCTCTCCTCAGTCATCTAGGCAAGGTAGCACCACAGTATCAGATATTCTACCGCCAAGCAGTAGTGTGAAAACATTACTGTGTTCCGATTTGAAGGGTTACTGCAGCTAGCGAAATTACAGGGCCGTTGAGACTAACCATCGAACGTCTCAAAGTAATGAGCGTCAAAACAGAGACGCCCTGGACTTTGTTTTACTACTCAAAGTTCTGTGTATTACTGCAATGGTCATGGACAGGCGTTATCTCTTGCCATCAGGAGAGCGTCTTGTTCGACTCATTACTATTACACGAAAAAAAAGATGTGCAATTTAGAATTAACTAAATAAGTAACTAATAACTCAGGCCTTTTATAGGTTATATTCGAAAAATTCAATTGGATAGATTTGGACGTCTCTAGTTTTTCAACGGCTAATTAAGCACACACCGTTCCAATGAGACAAATGGACCGTAAAACGTTCTGTCAAAGGCGATTCACACACGACCGATTAGCGTAAAGCGTAAACAATGGGCAGTTATCGCTATTCGCTGCCTCTCAGATTAGAAAGAACGCAGATGCATAACTACGAAGATAACGAAAACAACATTTTTTATACAGGGCTATATTAAGAACAACTTTTAAGAAATCGGGAAATTTCAGCTGCTTCATACTTTTAGACAGGGGTTAACATTATAATTGTATAATTTAGTTTTACTCATGCTAAAAATTCTTCATAATAATTCTTTATCAGTACAAAACCCCCTTTCGACTTAGTACACTCCAAGCTTGTAAGTTTGTGTAAAGAGAAGAAAAGTAGACGATTCGCCTGATAGTAAGCTCACTGACACTTTTTGACACCTGTAAGATTAGCGATGTAGTGAACGTATTGCCATCCTGGACAAATCCACACGTTAAATGAATCTCATGAATATATTTACTAATAATAGTTGCTAATTTAATTATCAACACGTGTATCTGGTACCAAATATTCTGCCGCCAAGCAGTGGTGTGTAAACATTACTGTGTTCCGGTTTGAAGGGTTACTGCAGCTAGCGAAATTACAGGGCTGTTGAGACTAACCATCGATTTTTTAGTTTAATTAGTTAGTCTGCAACTCTGTTGGTAGACAGACGCAATGCACCGTCCCGCGTCTGTCGATGGCGTCAAACGGAACCGAAATTACGCGACGTTCACCGGAAGCGTGACGCGCTAACAAAACGACACCATGACGGCTAAATCGTAGCGCAACCTTTTGTATACAGCTTTATTATTATTGGTATATTAGTTTTGGTACATATGTATCTACTGTATGTCCGCAGACCTGTGGATCAAAGCTATGCAGACGCCAAACATCAAAATTTAGGCAGACCCAAAAACCGGTGAAAAGAACTCGACTCCCACAACAGCGAATGGAGCACTAAAGATCTTGATCGTGAAATATGAAAAAAGGGGCTAAAGAGGCATTTGCCTTACAGTGGGACAAGTATGGCTAAAAATTAAATTACATAAAGAATTTTTGTAAAAGCAGGTAAGCCTGGTAAGCCTTTATTCAAATTTTTCCTGCTTTTCACGTTTGATATTCCAAAAACACAAATGAAACTGATTCCAATTTCATTGTGTCACGATGGCAGAGTAAATAGTTAAGAAAATACCATCATCAATGACACTTAACATTATGTTAGGTAAGCTGTGGTCAAATAACTAAAGTAAGATGCAAGAACTTGAAATTCTGTTGGATGTAAATAAACGTATTTTATAAATGATATCAACAACGAAACCAAACACAAGCAAAACGAAACAAAACAGTTTAGATGCGCTTGCGCCGCTTAGGACAGTAATGCGTTTTTGATTGTCTGCGCTCGAAGCATGCACTTTCACTAACGTTTAACGTCAGACGTTTACCTTATAGACTTCGGTAAATGTCTGGTACGTTCACAAAACGACGCGTTTCGTTTGACTGCAAGTGAACAAATGATCTAGCAAGATATATATTAACTGTGACACTTCAAAAACCAACCTTGGCTACAGAAAATAACGTCCAATGTCTTTACTGCCCATTCGTAAATTTAAATAACGCAAAATAGATTTAGAATAAAAGATAAGGCCGTTTATTATGTCTAGCTCGGCATAACTTCAAATATTAACTTTACGTTGTTATTTTACGTTTTTTTTTTTTTATTCATTCTTCCCTTTTTGGCTCAAGGATTTCGCAAAGCTAGCAGTTAGGGTGGCTAGTTTACATAAAAGCTCCCCCTCTGTATTACTTTCCCCGCTGATAGGCGAGCCCTTTCGAACTGGTTTGTGAATATTTTATTGATGTTTCATTTGGGTTTACAACTTACATACCAAATAGATAACATTAAACAGAAGGTAGCGACGTTATAAAATTACCTCGTTCTTTGGCGTAACTTCATATATTTTGTGAAATAAATAAGATCTTAACAACAGTTTTTAGTTTCAATGGGAAAAAGAGAACTTTATGTACTACAAGTACATAAAGTTAGACGAGTTAGTTCAGCTCAGTGAATCGCAAATGGATTATAAATTACCTTACATGTTTTTCAGTTTTTTTTTTTTTGTTTTATTTAACTCAGTATATCACCCTACTGCAGGGCAAAAGTCTCCCCAAATTTCTTTCACTTGCCCTTATCCTGTGCCAGAACAATTTATTTTAAACTTCCGTATTTATTATAATCCACATAGTTAAAAAAATGATCAGTTTAAAAAAAATTGCATTCGTTGATTAGCGATCTTAGATATTATTGTTCAGAAATAAATAAGATATTTTATAAAAATAACTATTGCAATTTCTTTCAGCATTTTACGCGAGAAGGAAAGCGAGTATCGTTTTTGAAATAAATAAATATAATAATAGTGACTAGAATCTCGTGAAGGCCGAGAAGGACAAGCTCAGCAAGTAGCGATGATAGCTCAGTGGTTAGCGCGGTCGAATCGCATGCCGAAGGGCGTGGGTTCAAACCCCAACAATGAGCTTGAGCTGCCGGTGAAGGAAAACATCGTGAGGAAACCATAGCATGGTGGTAGGGTACTTACTAGAACTCGGCTGGCTAGCTACCACCCTCAAGTTGAAAATCTGCCGCCAAGCATCTAACGGTGTGTTCCGGCTACCTCACTTGAGAGCCAATACCATTCCACGCCAGGTGTTCTTTATCACCTTCGACCACACACTTAACATCAGGTGAGCTGTGGTCAAACACGTAGCCTGATAAACATAAAAAAAGTAGATACCTCGACTTGGCTAACCAGATATATGGGATGTTGATTCGGCGATCATTGTCCTGGTAGTCGTCGAGGTGAACGGTCTTATAGCGAAGAGTCTCGACCAAGATCTTAAGTCTCTCGCTAGATTGTTGGATCAGATCCTAAAGGAAGTCATCCTTGGCACGACGCGCATTGTGAGGAGGTTCCTCACTCTGCAGCCCTAACCACCGGCAGCTTGAGCCCTGCCCCGCTGTACGCTGTTCGATGGCGGCACTCTAAGTTTAAGTTTTTATAATATTTATTGTTTTACAATTTTAATTAATTTCTCTTTTAAAAACGGAATAATAAAGTGTATACGTACGTTTTAGTAGTAACTCTTGAAAATAGACATAGAAGAGACGAAAAACAATTTCACTCCAAAATATCTGCAAGTTCTTTTACATTAAGAACATTTCACGGAGCCAAAAAATTGCAGCGCTAAAATTCGGGTCGCTTTTGTTTTGTATGTAAAACAAGACTACAATTTATCGGTCTGCAGTAGCCAAATGCCCCAAGCATATTTCTGCCCAAGGTTCAACCGGCACCACCGAACCGGATAGTTAAATAAGCTGGTTAGCCTTTAAATACTACCTCAAATGTAAATTCTGAACTCCGTTAACTTTGCAGACTGAATTTAAATTCATATAACAATTTTTGTTTCGTAGTTTTACGCGCATATTTGCTACGAGTATAGCTACGCCCCGTTAACCCATTATTCTAGATTCTCTGTGGCTTGTTTGACCACAGCTCACCTGATGTTAAGTGACGGTGTGATCGATGATGGTAAAGCATACCTAGCCTGGAATAGAACTGGTTATCAAGTGAGCCAGCCGAAACACCGTTAGGTTCTTGGCGGCAATTTGTCAACTCGAGGGTAGTAGCTAACCAGTCGAGTACTAGAAAATAACCTACTACCATGCTATGGTTTCCTTCACCGGCAACTCTAGCTCATTATTTGGGTTTGAACCCATACCCTTCGGCGTGTGAACCAACCGCGCTAACCACTGAGCTATCATCGCTACAAAATACATTTATTGATAACACCAAAGTTACAGTTCATAATTATATGGATTCATGTTTATGATAAATATGTCAATATAATATGTCGTTAGATCCGTCTTTATTGCGCGAGTGTCACTGGGTGCCAACGTAGGGGTTGTAGAACATAACTTTTTAGCTTATTTAGTTACAAAACTTCCTTACTCAGTCATAAAGTATATGACAAACGCGTTTACCAGTGAGAGTAAAATTTCATCCTGGCAACGGCAACCGCTGTAAACATTACAAAATGTTTCGCAAGCAACATACTTATACAAAACTAATTAAATGAAAGGTTATAGTGAAGCAATGACACATTCAAATTGATATTGATCAAGGATCTTGCTTACACAAGCTTTAGAGAAAGTATTTGGTATATTTTTAAAATAATGACATTCGAAATCTTGCAATTACGTGTCAAACCCGAGCGGCAGAAGCGAACTGTAATAAGAGTGGTATCTTTTATATATAAACTAGCTGTTACCCGTGACGCCGTCTGCGTTCAGTTTACCAAAAAAAAAAAAAACGGCCAAGTGCGAGTCGGGTTCGCGCACGAAGGGTTCCGCGCCATTATCTATGAGTTTGTTGTGTGGGAGCCCTTAAATAATTTTCTTAATTATTCTTTCGGTAATAACCTTCTATTGAGAATTAGAAAACAAAAGTTAACTCGTTATCAAGTTATGGCGTGACCAAGGAAACCAGGGATTTATTTTTATATACCTACATAGAGATATTATCAAATCAGCAAAAGCACCGACAACGTAGAAGCTGACTGATTTATTTATGTTGCTAGTTTACGCCCGCGACTTAGTCGGCGTTGAGTTAAGAATTGTCCCTAATCACCTAGTGGTATAAAATATACTTTACGACCTATTCTCATACCTACCAATTATATGTACATTAAAAATACATAAAAATCGATCAAGCCGCTTCGGAGGAGTGCGATCACAAACACCGTGACACGAGATTTTTATATATTTATGATATAAACAAGAAATTACAAAATTATTATAAAGGCAGCATCATATCACACATCATCAGCCATAGGACGTCCACTGCTGGACATAGCTTCCTCCTAGGAGGGTTTTGCCAATACTCGCCACGCTTGGCAGGCGGGTTGGCGAGCGCAGTTAGGTGTGATTGTTCAAGGAAGACCCTGCTGCCTATCTTCCGGATTACATCCCTTAGCCGTCTCTTACGGCAACCACGGGTAGAGAGGGTGGGGTACTATTCTTACGCCGGCACCAACACGGCAGCATCATATGAATTACTATAATTGTAGCCATAATTTGACTGTCGTATAGGAGTTTCGACCTAAAATAAGATTGTTTTTTGTGTTTGACCACAGCTCACCTGAATATGGTAAACACATCCAGCCTAGAATAGAACTAGGTCTCAAATGAGGCAACACACTGTTACGTGCTTGGCGACAGATTTTCAACTTTTTCATGTAGTTAAATCTGTTTGATAACGACGAGACTAACAGAAATATACCACGTGTGATTGGTGAATTATAGTAGTCTTAAGTAGGTACTATTATTTTGATAGCTTTATTAAGTTAATTAAAACTTCTTGCGACCCAGTTCTATCTACTGACCTCTAAACTTAATTACGAAGACGCCACCAGATTACAATGGCGAAATCGAAATGAGATTGAAGCGAGAAAACTTACAAAATGCTAAGGTTAAGGTTCCTTAGCAACGTTAACGACTGCGGCGATTAGCTTGAGCAATCTGGTATTATTTAATTCTGTGACAAAACTACATGAATATTCTAAATATTTTAGATTGGCAGCAACGATGGAATATAGCATTCATATTCATGGATTTACGCCGCTGGCTGCCACAATATATCTGTAGCTAATGGCATCTCAGAAGATGACCACCGCAACAGTCTAAGGATTTATGTCTGAATACAAAATAAGGATTGAGTGGATAGTTCCTTAATATTGGCCACTCACAAGCTAGGCGCGGTTAGGTTTATGGGCTCGTAAACTAGGCTCGTGCCGAGAAACAGCATAACTTGGCGTTAAGTTACAATTTCATTGTAACCCTTGTCTGTTGTAACTACGCGCTTGAGTTTCATAGTTCAAACTGAGAGTTGCATATACAGGGTTATAAGCTTCTCTCTTCCTTTTTGGCATCGCAATGTGTGCATTCTGCCAGTTTCAATGTTTCTGTATTTTGGGTGCAGCCTTCAGTTTTTAGTCTCTTTATCTTTATAGTCAAAGTCCAGTCTTGGTCAAGTCCAGTCTATGCCAGTCAAATCCTGCTTTAGTAATGTAGTGGTGATATTACCATAAGCTTACATGGAATTTTGAAAGCAACACGAAAAGTAATATTTCACCAAATACAATGGGACGCCACGACTCTTTCCGCGTTCCCGCCAAATCTCCCGGTTTTTTAAGTGGTAATCCGACAAGGGGTCTTTGTACACTGAACAACTTTAAACAACAACTGAAATCGTAAAAAAAAACCAATAGTTGTGTAGAAAAATGTTCTTTGACCTTTCAAACGCATGGAACAGCAAATTTTTCACGATATCCAGTTTTGTATATGGTACAAGGGAAATTTTGACAAAAAAACCGACTTAATGTGGTTTTCTCATGGATGCCATTGTCAGAACTGGACCAAGCTTTGCTCGGCTGAAAACACGGATAAAACGAAGTTTTCTAAAAATTAAAACTAGCTAGATCGATTTATCGTCCCCGAAACCCCCTGCATACCAAATTTCATAAAAATCGTTGGAGCCGTTTCCGAGATTCAGATTATATATACATGTATACACATATACAAGAATTGCTCGTTTAAAAGTATTAGATTGGGTTAAGGTAACCTTAATTCGGTCCTGTCGCAAAATCCGTTCTTATCTGACGTCTCCTACCTATGAACTACCTACCTGCCAACTTTCAACTTCAGAGATCAAGCAGTTTTCGTGTTTAATCACTGAATAAATTGACCTTTCGCTTTTATTTATACAGATAAATTTTAACGTTGTTAATTTTAACATATTATGTATTGGAATTGGCAAATATGTAAAATATTAACAACGAAATTAAAAAAAAAAAATTCGGAATACGTATCTATAGTCCTAATATAAATGGGTCTTATTTCCATGACAATACTGTCATCACTTTCCACCTAACCTTTTTTTCAACTCTCCCTTAAACGATGAATGAATAATGAAAGTGGATTAAATAATAAGAAAGGCGTTTTGAATGCTAGTCGTCCCATCATCAAAAGTAAAGGAGAAAGTGCATAATCGATTCGATGCGGCGTGTCTTTCGATGCCGCGTGTGACGTGAACTTGATTTCAACCGAGAACTACTGTTTACTTGCACTCGATCACTACTTATTTGGTTTTGTAAACTCATTAAATCTGTTTTATAGAAGAAACAGTTTACGAAGTGTAGAAAGTTAGTTTAAATATAAATATCATTGACTGCATCATTAACGGAGATAGTCAAAATTAACTATTAAAAATGTAAGTATGCACAACAAATTTCCTTCTATGCCCTGTTGGCTTATTGGGTATCTGGTTTAAGAGATGTCGGGCGTGGGTTCGATTCCCACTCAGGACAAAAAAATAATGGGATAAACAAATGTTTGTTCTGTGCCTGGGTGTTCTGTTTGCATTATATGGAAGGATTTAAAAAAACTGATAGAATACTTAAATACCTTTTTTTTTCAGTCTGTTCAGTTTTCTGTCTGTCAGTTTTGTTCAGTCTGACTTCCATAGTACAAGCTTTGCTTAGTTTGGGGTCAAAAGACGCTGTCCTGCGATATTTATTTTATTTATCAATTTTTTGTAGCTACAGCTTACTTCGTATTTTCCAAAAAGACAGCCCTGTTAGCTCATTGGGAGTATGTCTGCCTGAGCTGTAGGGTGTGGGTTCGATTCCCGCCAAGGACAAACATTTTATGGTATAAACAAATGTTTGTTCTGTGTCTGGGTGTTCTTTTTGTATTATAAGTATGTATGTACAAAAAAAAAAACTATGTATGTATCCTATCAGTTATCTGACTTCTATCACACAAGCTCTGCTTAGTTTGGGGTCAGATGGCGCTGTGTGTAATGTGTTTAAATAGGTTACTTACCTAGCGTGTAGTTTAAGATACTATACATAATGATCGGTATGTATTTTACGTATCTACGAACAATAGTGATGAGAAAATCGCAGACAATTTCGATATAGGGATGAGGGGACATCATATCCCCAAAGATTGTCGTCCCATACATAAAGTGGCTATTTTGGTGATAAGCATTAATATTAATACAGAGTAAAAAAGTATGAAATAGCTGTTTTTTTGTTAATTTCTTTATGACTTATATAGCATACTTATTTTATGGCACACAAGTACTGCAACACGATACGTAAGATGCAGTAATTTTATTTATTATAAAAACAAATAAGTTCGTAAGAGCCAAGAAGCCGGAATCACAAGTATAAAATTTATATTTACGTTTTTAATTTATATACGGTTTGTGTCACTCTATTTGCACTATTTATGTATGTACATATATGCTTCTAATGTATAATGTTCATGCTGTATACCAAATCCTTTTTGTCATTTACATAATGCTTATGTAAAAGTTATGTTCTGTTTTGTGTATCTAAATAAATAAATAAATAAAAAAACTGACTCTATGCCTCTAAACCTAAACACGGCTTTAGGTAAGTATCAAATTACTGAACCGATTTTCATTATGTGACCATTCTAAAAGTATATTCTTTGAAATAAAACAAGAATGTACGTATGTATATATAACACAACCGTATTGAGAACCTCCTCCTTTTTTGAAGTCGGTTAAGAAATACAAAATGTTAGACTTATTGTCTATCATAAATCAGACAACGGATTGAACATTACAACTTCCAAAGTTTATATCAACGACAAATATCGAAGCTTCGTAGTTTCGCTTTTAACCTGAATGTCTTTCAAAAGCCTAGGTGTCATCGTGTGGACTATGATCGGTCGACTTTTATTGGCGGCAATAATCGAGTTGTAGACAGAAAGTTGCGTGGAAGGGACGAAATAAGGGTACATCCGCGACCTCCAGACTGCGCCCCGTCAGACTAAGGGCGAGGGGTGCCCTTGCATCGGGAGCCGTCCGCCCTTCGTCTGCCAACGGGCATGATTTACTGGTGCACGCCGGTACGCGTAATCTCTTCATTCTCTAACTATAAACACATTCCGATGCTTTGTATTTGGAATAGAACAACATCTTGTGGCTTGCCTTTCATAAAAAGGCTAGCAGCACCCCGAAGGTTAACCTGCTATCTTAAGGAAGTCATTTTTCCGTAATAAAAAGTAGCCTTTGTGTTAATATAGACTCTAAGGCGTCAATTGTATAATCTGGATTAACTATTTATTTTTTCAATGTATTAAATTAATTGAAAATTGTGTTATATTGTCTTTAACTTTTTTTATTTGTAAATACATATGACTTATGGTCACCATCATCATCTCGGCCGTAGGACGTCCACTGTTGGGCATAAGCCTCCGCCAATGATTTCCATGAAGACCGGTTGGAAGCGGCTCGCATCCAGCACGTTCCTGCGGTCTTCATTACCCCAACGTATTAGCAAGATAAAGTGGCAGTGCGCGGGGCACATAGCACGCAGAACTTATGGCCGTTGGGGCTGCAAATTTCTGGAATGGAGACCGCGGACCGGTAATCGCAGCGTAGGACGTCCACCCACAAGGTGGTCAGACTAGTTTTGGTCGAAATAAAATAATTTTGAATTTGAATTTTTATACTGAGACTCGAAAATCAGACGCAAAAACTAAGCAACGAACCGGCACCAACGCTATTAGCATTGCAAACCTTTTTGAGAGGGAGTATATCGCAAATACATATTTTTCATCTTTGTCTAGTATAAGATAAAAAATATTACATAGTAGAATTATTTCGGTTATAATTTTTGTCATGATAATAAACGATTTTAAACAGCACACTTGTTCAAATACTGCAAAGACGTAATACAAACAATAATCATTGTAGAAAAGCTACTTAAAAGAACGAGTGGGTACGCAAAATGCACAAAAAAGTATTTGTGTGAAAATATTTCTCATTATTTTTATTTCTCTTCTACAGGATTATTCATATTTAATTAGGTAGGATGCTCCGACTATAGTTTCAATCACATCCAGTGGCCATTTTCAAGGAGTCAAAGTATAAATAGCGACGCGCGCGAGGTTCCGTATCTTGGGGTGTACTTTTATGGCTGACAGCTAGGTGTTTGACCACAGCCCACCTGATGTTAAGTGACGGTATGGTCGAAGATGGAAAAGCACACCTAGCCTGGAATGGAACTGGCTCTCCAGTGAGACTGCCGGAACACACCGTTAGATGCTTGGGGACAGATTTGTTTTTGGGCAAGTTTGTGTATATTTCTTTTTTATGTAAAAGTAATGAGACTAATGAGACGCTCTCCTGATGGTAATAACGGCTGTCCGTGACTATTGCAGCGATACAGAAAACTTTGAGTAGCAAAACATAGTCTAGGGCTTCGCCGCTTTGGCGCTCATTACTTTGAGACTTTCGATTGTTAGTCTTGACAGCCCAGTAATTTCGTTAGCTGCAGTACCCTTGAAACTGGAACACAGTAATATTTACACACCACTGATATGAATATGTATATGATGAATGTAGGTTTATTTATATAAACATTATGTGATCCTTTAGGTAGGATACCCCGTCGTTTTACCTAGTCCTAACTGTACAAAGGTTGTCTGGCAGAGATCGCTCTAAGCGATAAGGCCGCCGATCGTTGCACTTCCTTTAAATGTTTCTATTATTTCTGTTTCTATAATCTCGATGTGAACGAAGAAGAGTTATCTATCCGAGTGTTCAAGGTATATAACACAACACTTTTACAAGGTACAACAACACAACAACACACAGGTAGGTAGGTGTACAACACTTTTTTTATATATTATAAATTGTTGTACTTTTTTTTTAATTTATTGTCAAGTAAGTTTAATTTAAATCCTCATAACTGTTGTAACTGAAACGACTGTTAAGCGGAAATAAACTAATTAAATACCTTGAACACTCAAAAAGAACTTCTGCAAAGTAACGCCTTAATCAATCAGTTAGTTATCTATCTATGATTTGTTATGGTACATAGAATTACACCTTTGATGCCGTGCCGTGGTGGTGCCGGCGTAAGAATAGTACCCCACCCTCTTTACCCGTGGTTGCCGTAGGAGTCGGCTAAGGGATGTAATCCGGAAGATGGGCAGCAGCGTCTTCCTTGAACAATCACACCTAACTGCGCTCGCCAACCCGCCTGCCAAGCGTGGCGAGTATTGGCAAAACCCCCCCAGGAGGAGGCCTATGTCCAGCAGTGGACGTCCTATGGCTGATGATGTGATGTGATAGAATTACACCATTATGTGCTGTTAGGCAAGCCATACCCCTGTTTAACATAACATGCAGTTAAATTTTTCCTTACATCCAAGAAGGTACGTCTCCCCGAGATGTAATCAACTAAAACGATCAGATAAGGAGGGCGTACGAAGCGAAACATTAATTAAATTGCTAAAATCCTCTCAAATGACACAACAAGCCGAAAATTTAATTAAAAACGATTTTTTATTCAATGTGCGCACGTGACACTGATGTGCGTACAGATTTTAGTCTCTTATTACTTACGAGCAATAAAACGAAGACGAAACTTAGTAAAATAAATGATGTAAAAACCGTGCGTGAGTTGATTTGCTAATTTTTCATTGTGACTTGTTTAAAATAGCCCAGCCATTGGACTATTGTCTATTACCTAAAATAAAAATAAAATACGCAAGTTAAAAAACTGTCGCAAGCCTCACTAGAAACTCAGTTCCCAAATCAGACTAGATTAAGATTAAAATAACTTTCCTCTCCCTGTATTGGGATAAAAGTAAAAGAAAATTGTGTAGTTATTAAGTTGACGAAGGTCACGAACGCCGGTGTCTGTGGAACGGAAATAAAAAAATTTTTTTTTGAACACTGAGCCTGTCACCCATAGTTAAAAAAAAACCATAGAGTAGAACGCCAATTTAACTTTAGAGCATTAGATTAATGACACTCGCTCGTTGGTCGTGTTTCACTAGATTTTACTCTGGACGAATCGCTTAGTACGGAGCACTACTGAATCTACGGTTGACAATTTATCTCTCGCTGCGTAATGGTCCGGTTCATTTACATGGTAAAAAATTCTAGATGATACGTGCTTGACGTTTTTATTGAGTAGGCTGTTTTTTGCTGGGGGGAACAAAATAAATATGATTTGTTATAAAGAGCCTGCGGTTTTCTTAGATGTGACAAAATTCCATATCATTCCACACAGCCATACCATTTTTTGTGTCATTAAACTTGATGTATACTTATCCTGGACATACCAGTTATGAGTACGTACCATTGACTCAATTAGAGCTTAGCGCATATGCTGTGCCGATGTTAAGTTTTATTTTTTTTGGAATCTTAAATGAAGTTTAAGCTTACTAGGCAATTAAAACTAACTTTTAATGGAATTGTGAATGTATTACTATGGAAATTGAAATGCTTTGACTCCTTGATAAAGGTCACTTTACGCGTCCGAAACTATAATAATATAACACTTACTTAACTCTTTAAAGTTTTACACCAACGTATTTAATCAGCTCTTACTAATGAAAAACGAAAAACGTAATTGAAAAAGTGCTTAACTGTATTGACGATTTTTTAAATGATAAAAATCATAAGCATATAATTATGTGAATTATATTTATATTTTGACACGAAGTCTGGAACAAAATCATAGTGATTACACTATTATTTAGTTCCAGACATTTGTTTTGTTTTCTTTTATTTTATATTTTATAAATACTTGCATGCTTTGATAGCAAAATAGAGTGCTAAGTAGCTAGATATTAAGACCACAATCTTGTTTCCTATTTTACAAGAAATAAAAGAATTACCAATTATTAACAATTACATACTTCATTCTAGTGGAACAATTGGCGGACTTATCGTTAAGAGCGATTTCTCCCAGGTAACCTTAGTATGGAAAGCAAATATAATCGAAAAACCATAATAATAAAATCTATAATATAATCGGAGTATCCGACCTAATCAAACGTGAGTAATCCCATAAAGGAAAAACCAAAATTAGCAAAGTTTTTTTTATATAACAATTGAGACTTGAGGGCTAGTTCTCATTTTAAGCTAAGCGTGTTTGTTATCTTCATTATTGACTAGCTTAAATATGAATTGAATTTTCCGTACTTCGTACCCGGTGTACGATTGTGGCGCCACCTACCGGGTTCAATTCTAAGCCATCCCGAGACCCGCTCAAACACAGACAAAAATTTATCAAAATCGGTTGAGCCGGGTAATCGGTAAAATTCGGTTTTTGAGTTGTACAAGACGAACACGGCAATTGTTTTTTATATTTACATGGACTAGCTGACCTGTATCGCGCTCGCAGCGCCACCTACTGGGTTCAATTATGAATCTAAGCCATCAAGGGATACGCTTCAAAATCCACAAAAATTTCATCAAAATCGGTCGAGGCATTTTCGAGCTTTTATGAGACTAACGAACAGCAGTTGATTTTTATAAATAGATAATAATAATAAATTAATATTTCGATTAATAATAATAATATTTTTTAATAGTTTTTTTTTTTTTTATATTAGATAGATTAATATTAAAGGAGATTGCGGTTAAACGCCTTGTAAAAGAAACCTCAAAACCACGTTCTACTGAAGTACCTATTATTATTCATGCATGACGAAGCCGTGTTCTTACCGGTGGACTAACGCCAATGGAAACATGTAAAGACATGGAACCGCCGAGCGGTCCCCAGTGGCACATACAGTACAGACATGCATGCGACTTCCTCGACCTCATGCTCATAAATACAGGGGGGGTTACTACCGATACGGAACATTGAACGTAGGTCTTGTTTCCTTTTTATGATGATGATAAGGGAGACTCTCGTGTTTATTTACTTATAAATAAATAGCACGCTATCGGGTAAAGTGTGTGAACTTATTTATAGCAAAACATAAATAAACAATGTGCATATATAAAAAATATCGGGGCATACCTAATTTGTTATTACATACATACGTACATAAATAAATTAAAAAATATACACACTAACACACACATAAATACATACATGTATAAAATTAAAGAGACGAACAAAATGCTTTCCTTATGGTTCCTAACCACCAGTCTAGCTAGGACATCGCTGTTTTGGCGCTCATTATTTTGGAACATTCGATGGTAGGAGGTAGACAATAGGTCTGTAATTTTGGTAGCTAAAGTACCCATCAATTAGGAACAAAGTAATATTTGCAAACATTGTTTGACGGCAGAATATATAGAATTTATACAACAAGCGACAGGCTACCTCATGGTAAGTGGTCACCGCCACTTATGAACACCTATAATACCTGGGGCCTTTTCACCCTATATATGAAACGATGCAGAATAATAATTCGTCGAAAAAGCCAAAGGTGGCGATGATAACTCAGTGGTTTACGCGGTCGGTTCGCACCCCAACAATGAGCTTTATCTGCCCGTGAAGAAAAACATTGTGAGAAAACCACAGCATGG
This sequence comes from Biston stratarius, assembly GCA_950106695.1. NCBI lineage: Eukaryota > Metazoa > Arthropoda > Insecta > Lepidoptera > Geometridae > Biston > Biston stratarius. The sequence goes on from OX467116.1 coordinate 13,289,380, forward strand.
TGGTAGGGTACTTTCTAGTACTCGGATGGCTTGCTGACGACCTACTGTTAAAGACAAAGTTAAAGTGTTGGGAATGTGGTAGGCCCCCAGGTAAATCCAAAGGGCAAATAAAGTTTAAAAGATCCCCGTTTATTTTGGGTTTTCACGTTTAGACTGGAGTTACGAGGATAAAATAGCACGTCGGGGCGTTATCGTCACCAAAACGGAGCAGTCTATTTGTGTAAGGCTAATAAACAACCCTTAATCTGTCCGAGGAGCGTTTTAAAGTTTTTAAATGACTTTCGTGGCTATAAAATTACGTCAGGCATATTTTTCAACATCTTGGCACATTGCGACAAGGCAATTGATAAATAAGCAACTCTATTGACACGTTTCAATCTTTAAATCACAGAAAATCATCAATAGATCACTAGGATGAAAGTTGACATGTATTTGCATATACCATATGTAATTGCCAATATTTGTTTTGTGAGTGATAATTGTTTTAGCCGCGTTTAGCGATTTTTGGTAGCGGCAAAACTTATGGGTTCGCGTCACCGACATGCGACGTGTTTTAAGTTTTCACTTCTGTCGGCGCTCCAAATGACTACCTTTTTTATTAATGACAGGTTACGTTTTTAACCACAACTCACGTGATGTTACGATGCGGTCGAAGATGGTTAACACACCTGGCTCGGAATGGAACTGACTCACAATTGAAGCTGCCGAAACACACCGTTAGGTGCCTGACGGTAGATTTTCAACCCAATGGTGGTAGCCAGCCAGCCGATTACCAGAAAGAAGTTTTGTTACTCAAAGTTCTATGTACCATTGCAATAGTCATGAGCATGCGTCCATCAGGAGAGCGTCTCGGTCGTCTTATTACATTTACAATAAATAAATAAAAATTACAGTTAGTTTATTTGTCAATATCCAATTTTTATAACTAATTTGTTTAAAACCAACGACTTCAATACATTTCCAACAACGTAACATCACAAAGGCAACGTCCACGCGTCATAAATAAAACAACAAGCAACGTATCCTCAATCCCGACAATGAACCGACAACAGATACAAGATAACATTTCGCAACTCGCCATGGGCGGTGGTCTTACGCAAATCCGCGTGACGTCACCGGGTTCCGGCTTCACTTTCGCAAACACTTTCACCGGCAGCGGTGCCCGCGGACTCAAACGTGTGTTCAACCATAGAACGATCAAGGAGCGCAGTACCTAAGCTTTGTTGTTTTTTTTTTTAAATCACACTTAATATTATAAAGGCGAACGTTTGTGAGTCGCGAGTCAATTGTTTTTTTAAGCAAGCATGTTCCACAATACACCACAGCTTCGCTTGACATTAGACGAGATGGCGGTAAAACCAAAGTACGCTGAGAAAAGTAGTTCATCTTAGGCCGGTCAGCGAGTTAATAGACTAGTCTTGCGTTGACGCTTAGGGTTGTCACTTTTATTTTTAGTTAAATATTATTTGCTTTTTATGAGCAAAACTGCGCTAAATAAAATGGCCGGTAATGTGTAAATAATAAAGTGGCCGATGAGAGCAGGCGAATGCGAGCGAGCGTGCAGCGTGCTGGAACGCAAGCGACCAAACTCACGGCAAAGCCCAGACAGCCGGCACCCGAGTCTCCCCGAGATTATGCTAATGTGTGCTTGGTATTGTGTACGTACACGGCGCCCGGTTCGCAAGCACACATTCAAACCGGCAGCAGCCAATTTCTATGAAGATGACTTACTGATTTTAGTATACAGACTGTAGTAAAACGCAAGCTTGTTTAATACACTTGCGCAAGTGTTTGTATGTTTGTTACTTCTCCAGGCTCAAACGGCTGGACTACTTTTGATGAAATTTGGTATGGAGGTAGCCGTCACCCTTGGGTACACCCTTAATACATGGGCTACTTTTTATCCCGAAAAAATGTAGCGGGTAACACCGCAACGAAACTAGTATTAAAATTAAATAAGATTGCGATTTTCCGCCATCTCGCCTGATGTCAAGCGAAATTGTAATATACAAAGGAGCATGCTTGTTTTAAGAAATGAATGCACTCACGACTTTATTTATCAGGGCATCAACTCTAGCAGTAAATTTCACGATACATTTGATAAAAGTAGAATCAAACAGTATTGTTCGTGTTATTGTTTGAAGCAACGTTTGCAAAGCTAACATGGCTACATTCTACCAAGATACTGTTTGCCAATAAACTGTCCATGCCTATGAGATCCATTATGATTCTGTGCGCGACCCATGACCTGTTAAAAATCAGTTTCGATTTTATTTATGAGTTAATATTTTAGAGGCGTTGCTATAGAAGAATCGTGCCATATATATTTAATAAGATTTATGCAAATCTTTTAACTATATATTATGTATATACCTATATATAAAAAGAAGAAATATCATAAGTCACTGATATGGACAAGCTCCTGATACCCATCAGCCTGATCTTCAGCGTTATACAAGGCAAAGGCCTACCTACCCTCCTCCCATTTCTGTTTTATGCAACCTAAGTCTTAAAGACAAAGAAAAAAAAACTCTTAGATACAAACTTTTATAAAAACGGCGAGTGAGAAATGTGGAGAATCGACGTCGCACTAAGGTGCGTGATGTCGGAACAGCTATCATGAAACTGAAATGGAGTTGGGCAAGACATGTTGCCAGGCCGACTGATGACAGATGGACCAAAACTGGCAGATTGGTGGCCGCGATCCGGGAAACGAAGCGTCCGGGCGCCCACCAGATCGTTGGGTCGACAACATCATAAAGATCGCTGGTCAAACCTGATCAAGGATAGCAATGGACCGGGATGAAATGTGTACAAGATGAGAGGTCTAACATCATCATGGGGGATTACAGGCTAAAAATAATAATGATGATAAGAAATACATACATATACCAACGAAGATTTTCAGAAACCGACTAAGTTACATTTGACTGTGTTACGTGGTGTTCGAGGTAATCAAAATAACCTAGTTAGGTACCAATAAGCTTGATGTAACGGTGGTGTACCTTTCTTGTATTGCGCAACATATTGAAAGTCCTAAAACAATATCGGTAGAGCTCTCTACTTCGGCACGAGAAAGGGCAATTTCACCGGATCTTATCGGGTCGATTGCGTAAGGAATGAAGTCATACAATGTGTCATATTATGTACATGACCCGCCTACACTGGTCTTATGTGGTCTTGGAAAGGGTTAGGTAATCAGGTGAAGGATCTATAAATGTCAGTAAAGGAAAAATAAGCCTAGGTTATTTGTCAGGTTAGCTTTAATGGATTTCATAAACGTCATACACAGACTTGATGAAGAGTGTTTGTATCAAGCGCTCTGAGATCTGAAAGACAAAATATACTGTGTAGTGACGCTTTCCATCGCTGACCACATCGTCACTTATTATCAAACGAGTTGGTATACAATGTTAAATATATTTTCCAATAGTTTTTTTTTTAAATGACGATTATTTATTACTGCGCTTTGCTTTCGGCCTCACGTCTACATATACGAACCTCATTTGAACATAAAAAAAGGTTAAATCGTTCTTATTTCAATTCGAATATTATTTGGTGTTCATTTATGTATATAGAGTACAGCTTAGCTGAAACGATGCTATACTAAAACTATATAATTTAATAATCGGTACGAAAGTATTTTTTTTCATTCCAGGCTGGATGTGCCATCACCGACCACACCGTCACTTAACATCAGAACTGTGGCCAAAAACATAGCTTGTCAAATATAAAAAAAAAAAAAACAACTTTCTCAATTACAATACAAACAAACTTAAGCTTCATTTATTTTAAAACCACGTTTTCATACAGAAAATATAATTCTTACAAATCAAAAAAGGAATTATATAGACTGTCCAAAAACGGGCTTTTTCGATCCGAATTTGGTGGGCGAATTTCACCGGAACTCCGACTATGTTGCGTAACACAAATGAAGTCACTGCCATTTGTCATTCTACTCACGTAACGCCACAAATGTTCCGTTTGATAGCCGCTTTTACAGTTCCGTTTAATTGAATCCAATACTTTATGAGAACATAAAACGTATGTTAAGTAGTTCTCGGATGATTTTCACGGTTGATCACCCGCCACTGCTTAAGTAGGAGCACTATAATGAATTTTATATTCCACTAGCTGTGCCCCGCGGTTTCACCCGCGCTAGATGCCTTCGTCATAGTAGCTTTATGCATGCAAGGTCTCAGCCCGATCGGTTTAAAATTGACAAAGTTTCATACAAACTTTCATCCCCTATTTCATCCCCTTGGGGGTAGAATTAATCAAAATCCTTTCTTAGCGGATGCCTACGTCATAACATCTACCTGCATGCCAAATTTCAGCCCGATCCGTCCAGTGGTTTGGGCTGTGCGTTGATAGATCACTATGTCAGTCAGTCAGTCAGTCACCTTTGAGTTATATATATTTAGATTAACATTATTATTGCTATTTCGCCTAAAGGTGTTGTAAGATTTAGTGTCAGTTTTAAGAACTCGATTTATAACAGTGTTTAGTGTTTGTGATTGTATGACAAAACCTTATCTGATTTCCAATTTTAATATGTGCATGGATCATTCTTAAATTTTATTACTTTAGCATTTGTTAACAAGGTAACACATGTGTTTTACTTGGCGATAGGTCTCCTTAGAAGGAGGTCGCCTAGGTAGGTACCACCGCAGTACCAGATATTCTGCCGCCAAGCAGTAGTATGTAAACATTACTGTGTTCCGGAATGAAGGGTACTGCAGCTAGATTACAAGGCTGTTGAAACCATCGTATGTCTGCGCCTAAGCAGCGAGGCCCAGGACTTTGATTTACTACTCAAAGTTCTGTGTATCGCTGCAGTGGTCATGGACAGACGTTATCTCTTACCATCTTGTCTTTTTTTTTTTTACACCTGACCCCAAACTAAGCAGAGCTTGTGTGATGGAAGTCAGATAACTGAAAGAATACATAAATACTTTTTTTTGTAAATACATACTTATAATACATACAGATCACCCAGACACAGAACAAACATTTGTTTATACCAAACAAACATTTGTCCTTGGCGGGAATCGAACCCACGCCCTACAGCTCAGGCAGACATACTCCCATTGAGCCAACAGAGCTCACTCGCACGACGTCTAGCTCGTCTAATTAACATTACATTAAAAAAAAATCTAACGTTTGGGGTTGAAACTTTAGGTGTTGGGTTGGCTGCTCACAAACTATATAGGGACCTGACCAAACGTTTAGAAGAGGCTTCAGGTAACCAGAATGCTGGCATTTACTTTGTTCAAAAGCTTAGCATTGCCATCCAGGGTGGCAATGCTGCCAGCATTCCGGCCACATTTCCCTCCTTCGATGGACTTTTAGATTAGGTTGTTTTTATAAATTTTTAAAAGTAGTTTAAAATTTTAGTTATTTAAAAAAAAATGTATTTGTCAGTATTCAATTACAAATACTATTGGTGAAATTTTGAATAAGTACCAATTGGGCGTGCAGACTTAAGTACACATATCTAAACACCAAAACCGTTGACCTACCAGTTAAGACAGACATGCCTAAAGACCATTAGTTTTTTATTTTATATATCATTACTTATATAGCCACATGTGTCAAAACGAATCCTGATTTATTTAAACGCAAAGCAAATGCGAAAAGGCGTAAGAGACAGAACATCACCAAACAATGTGTGCGAGATGCTAAAAAGAACTCAAATAACTAAGTGCATTTTGTATGGCACCCATAATACATAATAATAAATATTAAATCATATTTGTCGGTAAGCCCATAACTTGAAAACGTCGGAACCGATTTAGATGTTCTTTTATGAACGTGATACTTAGAATTACTTTCATATAGATGCGAACGCTCCCGTTTTGGGTATGAAACACCGGGCATTCAACCAGTGTTTAACAAAATACCAAAGGCAAGTAGGGACATATCGTTATGTTTAAAGAGAAATCAAAAATGTTACTACTAGAGAAACACTTCACTTAACGTCAGGTGAGATGGCGGTCGAACGCTAGACAATTTGTAATAAAAACAATTTAAAAAAAATGCCACAACATAAATTACTGACTTTTTAGATGACAAAAATCTACGAGTAACATGGGCCACAATTGTTTAAACCCAAACAATGAGTTTTCTTGTGAACGAAAACATCGTGAAGAAACCATAGTTGCATTTACCTTAATTTTATTCAACCCTACCAGTTGTATAAATTTAAGCTAAATGCAACATGCAAAGGCCACATCCTAAGAATATTGTCACTTTGACAACGACAGGTAGTTGTCATTGTCTGTTGGTATGTTACCCTATCTCTCTCTCTCTCTCTCTGCCGGCACGCCGCTGCGGGGATGTAAATTTATTTATTATACATTTTAAAATACAAATTCGTCCGCAAATTGAGCCAGAGTTTTATTTTAATCAAGCTATAAGCTGTTCAAAGGTATTTTCTAGCACTCGGCTGGCTGGTTTGACCGTCATCTCGCCTGATGTTGAGCGAATATTCGCGACTTAGAAGACACCTAGATTGAATCTATCAGGGAGTACTCGACCAGCAAATTCCAATGCCTATTTAGCCGTTCGTACGATGAAGGTGAACTTATAATTATCCATAGTTCTTTTCTGCACAGCAACAGATCTCTAATTCTAATCGTAACAAAAAAAAAACAAAGAAACTAAACAACGGAGGCATAACGCGTCTCCCATCCGTCTCACAATACAAACATTTCCCAACGACCTCGCCAATATAAACCGAGAAACGCTAAAACAATTATAATCATTATCGTTCTCACACTTTCTAACGCTATTGTATCCGAGCGAGACAATAGTATATTTTATTGTCACGGACTGAAATCACGAGGTTACTTTTTGTTGGTAAAAAAATATATTTTGTTCGGTTGGCGGTACTTTCGTTTATTGTTCGTGCGACCTTCGAGCGTGAACCTTTTTGGAGTAGCACAGTGTAATAGGACAGTAATGTTTACGAGGATAGGCACAATAAAACTTAGTGATCGATACGTCTGCTCCAATATTTACTCTTTGTTGTTTTCTGCGAGTCCATCCACGGTATCCACAGTATATTGCGTCGATGAAGTTAGTAGAAATCTATAAATTATCAGAAATTACAAACTCGATGCTACATGCTAATTAATAATTTGGCGGGATGGATACTCCAGTAACAGTTAGACGTTTCTTCGAATCTATTACATAACGTACACTCATCTGCTCAGAAGCTTATATGCAAGGGGTCCTTTGAATAAACTGAACTAGCCTTTAACATCATCGCAAAGTTGCCAGTTAAACTACTTTTTTTAAATTTTTCGGATTATTTTCGGAGGTGCTTCCTCTTTCTCCAAACGAACGGGCCCGAGTTCCCGGCCGCACAGCTATACAGAAATCAGAGCTATTCACATCACATCATCAGCCATAGGACGTCCACTGCTGGACATAGGCCTCCTCCTGAGGAGGGGTTTTGCCAATACTCGCCACGCTTGGCAGGCGGGTTGGCGAGCGCAGTTAGGTGTGATTGTTCAAAGAAGAGGCTGCTGCCCATCTTCCGTATAACATCCCTTAGCCGACTCTTACGGCAACCACGGGTAGAAGGTGGGGTTCTTACGCCGGCACCACCACGGCAGCTATTCAGATCTACATAATCTAATTCTCCCTTGACCAAACTTCTATCGGACGCTAGAAGCTCGATCAAGCTCCACTGCTTCATGGTTGGCATTCCAAATACTCGAAGGAATCGATTTAATTCCACTGTCATTGTACGAACTACTAAACAATGGTAGACGCTGTTTGAGTGGGGATTCCCCAATGGATACGACCTCAGTCTTCAAGTCAAGGTTGAATCTTCTAAGCAAGCGTACTGCATCGTAGACCGCAATTCCACTTATCATCAGATGAGATGGCGGTCAAAAACCAGACTATTTATTATTAAAAAACTCATTCTAATAAATTATGTTTGTGTAAAGTTTAAACTTATTATTTTACCAGTGCAATTTTATTTGTGCACCGATAGAAGTTCAGCGCTTCTCATATGAACTGTTGGTAGTTTGCTGACGATCATAGAATGTTTTCTTAGCCACAAGAACAAAGTAGGTACTTATACGTAAGTACTCGCTCATAGTTCAACGTTGCGACAAAGATGGACACTACAGAAATGGTTATAATGATTAAGAAGATCGACTTTTATGGTTTATTTGGCAAGTGTCAAGCGTTTCGAGTTTTACAAAAGTGCAAGTTGTTTCTTTAATGGCATAACCATAAAAGGAGAGGTCATTAAGGGAAAATATTCTTGTAACCTTTTAAGGCGGGGTACATGTTTACGCTAAGTAGTGCTTTGTATGCTATTAGAAACTTAGCAAATTAATAATGGCTATAGCTGGTGCGTGGCCGTGGTGGTGCCGGCGTAAGAATTGTTCCCCACCTTTTCTACCCGTGGTTGCCGTAAGAGTCGGCTAAGGGATGTAATCTGGAAGATGGGCAGCAGCGTCTTCCTTGAACAATCATAACTGCGCTCGCTAACCCGCCTAAGCGTGGCGAGTATTGGCAAAACCCCTCGAGCAGGAGGCCTATGTCCAGCAGTGGACGTCGTATGGCTGATGATGTGATGTGATAACTGGTGCGATAAACGGAGCGTCGGTCGTCCACCAGCTCGTTGGGTAAACGACGTAATAAAATCGCGGGTCGAATCTGGACAAGATTGGCATAGGACCGGGACAAGTGGCGTACAAGAGAGGCCTACGTACAGCAGTGGGTGATTAGAGGCTGATGATGACGATAGCTAGTGTGGACAGAATTACTCGAGTGAATTACGCAAATTAGACCTGAATGACCTACTTGATTATTCGTATGACGTCAATTTTATTTTTCTCGAAGGTACTTTACTTCGGAACAGCTGTTCACATCGTACTAAACACAACCCTGGTCGTGGATGGAGTCCTGCTCACACCTTTGGGATAGATCCGTCAAAGACAAGATGGGGGTATTGAAATCTATCGAGAAACGTGCTTCTTGGCACTTTGCAAAGAGAGGATCATCTGCAATAACTCCTTTGTTCAGCAAAAATGTTAAAGCCTTGAATATCGTCGCAGATTTGCCAGTCTATTGACTTATTGTCAAATTCATTTCAGATCGTACTTTAGATCTGTATAATATAACCTCTGTCTGTTTTACAATCTGTCATGTAAGGCCAGAAGCTCTAAACAAAGACATCGTTTCATGTTTAATGTTCCAAAAACTCGAACGATCGATTTCATTTCAGTTTTATTATGCGAACCGCTAAATAGTGGAATGCGCTACCTTCTGAGTATGTAGGTGTTACAATCTGGATGTATCAAAGTCGCAAGTGAATCGATATCTTCTAGGCAAGCTTGTTCCATCACACATATTTGCATAAAACAGGTAAGGTGATGGGCAAACGCAAACCAATTTCATAATAAAAATATATCTAAACTAGTGTTTTTAATAATAGGGGGCGTGTTTACCCTTAGTGAATGTTAAAAGATCGTCGTTCGAACGAATTATTGTGTCGTATTGTTAAAGTTGAATGCGCCACGATAGAAAAAAACTTATGTATTGCTACAATGTTCTCTAGAGATACATTTTACATTGTAATCCCAAATTGTATCAAACTTGAAGCGTGTCACGATGACGTAACAATTCCGGAAAGATGGTGAAAAAACTATGCTAGTACAGTACTTAAGACAAGCTGTTGTTTAGCTATAAACAACAGCAAAAAATCTGCGTCTAATGAGGTTCAGTAATATAAAGGCATTTTTCAGCGTGAAAATATTTGCCTAATTATTTTAGCTCATCGTATCAAAGGAAGCGGGACATTTCCGTGACGTCATCGCACGCTAATTCATATTCTACCAAAGACTGACCTACCCAAATCTAAAAATAATTCAGTGTGTATAAACTACATGTGTGATTTTTGCGTCTATAAAGCAATTTTTTTGTTGTCTCGAAACTTTGAAAGTATTAAATAAATTAATACATTTCTGCTGGTCATTTATTTTTAAATCAATAGTCACCCTACGAATAATTAATCATAATTACTTAGTTTGCGTTAGAATCGTTAAAAAAACCTCTAACGCCATCTATCCACGTCCTAGAAAATAATATCTAAAATAGTCAATAGATGGCAGCACTTGTATAAAAAGTTGTATAAGTATATAAGCTAAACAGTAAAAATTCCATTGTTAGGTTAGCGGCGGTTTTCAGATAGATTTCGTGGTACTTTGTGAAAATTGCATTTAGCATTGGCAGCCATAGCACCAAATACCAAAATAGAATATTCCTCTATTGCTCAATACTTATGATTATGTGAAGTAAAAATATGTTACTTACCTTGCAAGTTGTCGAGCATATATGTCAGTAGTTTTGAAGTGCCGTTGCTGTCGTTGTAAATGGAGAGCATCTCTTTACTCAGCGGGTTGCCTTGAAGGCCCATCATTTGCAGGTGGAACAACTTCCCGAGCTCGTATGGCAGTGTTCGTAGGTAATTGTTGTGGAGTAGCAGTTCTCTGTGAAAAATAGATCTTTTAAACAAAAAAACTAAATAAAAAGAGGACTTAAGTGGGTCCTTCAAATGTGTCAAGTGGGTCTTAATCGAAATATTATTGAAACAACGTTTTATACACATTACGGATATATTTTGTATAAAAATATAATTTATCTTCCTAACAATAACAAACACGGCAGATTATTTTGATAGAAAAGTTATCTAAAGCAAATAAAGGAACTGAATCATGTTATTTAGCGTTTGTAATCAAACAAGAGCGCTATCTTTACGATTCTTTGTAAATTTACGATACTAGTAATGCAAACAATGATAAAATTACGATTTTTAACGCGAACAAGCCAAATGGCGTTTCGGGCACACACTTCACATCATCAGCCATAGGACGTCCACTGTTGGACATAGGCCTCCTCTTGGGGGGGTTTTGCCAATACTCGCCACGTTTGGCAGGCGGGTTGGCGAGCGCATTTAGGCGTGATTGTTCAAGGAAGACGCTGCTGCCCATGTTCCGGATTACATCCCTTAGCCGACTCTTACGGCAACCACGGGTAGAGGGTGGGGTACTATTCTTACGCCGGCACCACCACGGCAACACTTAGGGTTATCTTAATTCCATAAATAAACAAGCAGATAAGTTGCCTAATGACAAGCAGTCAGTGGTGCCGACATCTGTAACACCAGCATCATCACAAATATTATGACTGAGTTCACATGGCTTTTGATGAATTCTAATTCGAGATTATTTTTTACTTCAGAATAACGTTTCCAGGTCAATCTTTGACAACTATCTCGTGATAGAAAAGAACGCTTACAAAGAAGAAACCGATACAAAGTGATTTGGAAATACTCGATTGCAAACTATATTTTATTTTAATTATTAAAACACCACAAAATAATACCACACTAATAATAAATTAATATTAAGTAATTATTAATTAATTAATATTATTAATACCACATCACGGTAGATATTCCAAAAACTCGAACTATATGGATCAATTCCACCTTTATCGTAAGAACCACTAAACAGTGGAATTTGCTTCCAATTGGAATTTGGCGAAGGTGGGTGTTCCTTGTATGGATACAATCTGGATGCCTTCAAGTTACTAGTGAATCAGTTTCTTCTAGGCAAGCGTGCTCTATCGTAGACTGCATCTTTGCTTAACATCAGGCAAGATGGCGGTCAATGGCAAAACTATATGTACCTAATTAAAAAAACATCGCCCCGCAGTTCTACCCGCGATCCTTCAGAGTGATATACATAATTATAGTACTAAAAATATTGCGTTCACAAATTAGGTATATAATTATATTAGTTTATCTAAATACGATTAAGCGTTACAGTAGTAAAAATACTCCCCATGCACGCTTACTCGCTTACGGGGGTAAAAGAGTAAGCGCGAAAGGAAGCCAAACTCCCCCCCTTATCCTTACGGAAGCATTGGTACAAAATCTGTTCAAGTTTCTTTCGCAACTAAATGACAAAGAAATAAGTATAAATAAATATTGATGACGTGATCACAAACACAATGCATACTGTTCGTCCCCTATAACATGTAAAATAAGCAAAGACCAACCCCCCCTACCGGTGCTTACTTGAAAGGCCCCAAGCAAATCTTACTTAATTACTCTTATACCCCTAAAAGCGATTTTCAAAGTTTGTGTACGAGAATTCACGATTCCGTAAAGGCTGAAAGTATTTGGAAAAACTTGTGACCACGGCGCGCCACTATTTTATATTATTACAAATTCTATCCATTCTAAGCTAACTTGGAAGAGATTACTTTTAGCAAAAACCCCGCCACTTCTTACATTTATTGTTAAATCATGTAATCCTGTATGTGAACAATAAAGAGTTAATCAATATAGTGCGATTTGCTGTTGCAGTATTTATGAGCATTGAAAATCCCAAAAGGTGTTTACCCTTTCACCATGGAAAGGAAAACTAAAATAACCCAAAACTAAACTGAAAAAATACTGAACGCTCATTAGCGGCCAAACGCGAGTTGTTTACAAATAGAGCTCAATTTACGTATTTATCATAACAGGCCCGAGTTCAAAGACCTTGGTACGAATACCTAGACTTTATTATTCATTTGACAACTTTAAGAAAACCAGCTTCACAAAGATCAACGTGAAACGGGTTAATCCAACAGATTCCGATGTGACACGTTCAATTTTAGCATCGTTTTAATTTCGGACGGTTTCCCTCGAATGGTGACGAGCGTTTATACAATTAAAATAATGAGCCTTGACTTAATGTATCAAGGTCCGTTTTGTAACAAGTTGGTCTTGGCATACAAAGTGAAAACAAGTACTCGAGTGGAATTGTTTTAGCTCATCGGATATTTTAAAGGCCATAATAAGTGTTAATATAAATAAAGAGAGAAAGCCTTGTAACATGAAGTATAAGGTGACGAAATGACTTTATAAACAGGTTATATTTTATTAATGAGTTTTAACATTGATTTTTTTTGAGACATTTTTCATCAATATGTCTTAACTTAATCTATCTATATATAACTAGCTGTTACCCGCGACTTCGTCCACGTGGAATTTAACAAAAAAAATATTTTGGATAATTCACACTATATCTTTATAATTTATAGCCTATGTGTTATTCTGATGTGTAAGCTATATTATTGCAAAGTTTTATCAAAATCCATTCAGTAGTTTTTGCGTGAAAGAGTAACAAACATACATCCAGACATCCATACATCCATACATTCTTACAAACTTTCGCGTTTATAATATTGGTAGGAGGTAGGATAGGATGGTAGGATGGTAGGATATCTTGTATAATATATGTATAGTATATATAATCTGAATCTCGGAAACGGTTTAACGATTTTCATGAAATTTAGTATGCAGGGGGATTCGGAGGCGATATTTCGATCTAGCTAGGTTTCATTTTTAGAAAACGTCATTTTATCCGTGTTTCAGCCGAGCACAGCTCGGTCATCCAGGTACTGTACTTAATATGTGTTGTATATGATATGTAATGTTTGTCTGTGTGTTAGATCATAGCAAGTAAAGAGATACTACAACTACATGGAAAAGGCTTGATTGTTATTATATACAATTTTTCTCAACCATAAAAAAAAGGTTAAAATTATATAGCAAATAATATACGATAAAAGATAACAAGCTAAAAAGGTTAAGAAACTACCTATACTGAACTACAGAAGAAGTAACTATATTTAAAAGAAGAAATATAATGTATCAACACCAGCCTATCGCCCAGGTCATGATAAAGAATCTTTTGAGACTTCATTCACTAAAATCAGATGATTTTAGTTTCGACGCTACAGTGCAACAAACACACATACAAACATATATACCTAGACTCCTAAACACATAACTCTTCCTTTTCGCTTTGCCGTAGTCGGGTAAAAATACAATAAATAGAGGTATTAGAAACACAGACACATTGTACCTAGACAGATGAATGTAGAGATAGGAGCAGTACAGAAGGTAGCACCGAAATAACCACTTAATGTATGCTTAAATTATGAATAATGAAACCGCATGCAGAAGCTAGTTTATAATAACAATATTGATTGTTTATTAAAATAATAATAATTAATACGGCATCAAAAGTCACATGCGAGGTCAATACACAAAGTCTCTGAGTAAATAAAACACACTGTCTTGGTTAACATAGTAGAATTGAGAAGGTCGATGTTTGTAAACTAATGCAAACAGATATTTCTAGAGATATTTTCAGACTACGCATTAATGATAAAGAATGATTGTTAATCAGTTGCAACCCCGAAAGGTCATTGTACTTGATATAAGGAATATATATATTTTTTTTAGGTTGACAAGCTAGGTGTTTGACCGCAGCTCACCTGATGTTTACATTTAGGTGTCTTCTAAGTCTGCGTGCTTCATCTTCGACCATATCATCGCTTACCATCAGGCGAGTTGGCGGTCCTAGGTGGACAATTAGTTAAAAAAATTGGATCACCAACTCTATGTATTCAATGTACATCACAACATTCATAACGATCATCAACATGAAAAAAAAAAACTAGACGTTACAGAAATTATGGTGACAACGAAATGCATACAAATATAGTGTTAAGTGACATTGTGGTTGAAGATGGTAAAGCACACCTAGCCTGGAATAGAACTGGTTCTTAAGTGAGGCTGCCGGAACACACCGTTTGGTCCTTTCTATTTCAGGTTTATTCCCTTTCATAGTAAAGTGATCACACAAATATTATAAAGGCGAAAGTTTGTGAGTGCGTAAGTTTGTTTGTTACTTCTTCACGCTCAAACGGCTGGACCAATTTTGATGAAATTTAGTATGGAGGTAGGCGACACCCTGGATTAACACAAACGCTTTTTAATCCGAAAAAATGTAGCGGGTAACACCGCGGGGTGCAATTAGTCAGACCTTTTTAATGGCTGACTGGTTAGGTGTTTATCACAGCTCACCTGATGTTAAGTGACGGTGTGGTCGAAGATGGTAAAGCACACCTAGCCTGGCTATCAAGAGAGGCTGCCGGAACACGCCGTTAGATGCTTGGCGGCAGATTTTCAACTTGAGGGTGGTAGCTAGCCAGCCGAGTACTAGAACGTACTCTACCACCACGCTATGATTTCCTCACGATGTTTTCCTTCACCGGCAGCTCAAGCTCATTGTTGGGGTTTGAACCCACGCCCTTCGGCATGCGAAGCCACCGCTCTAACCACTGAGCTATCATCGCTAACATTAAACACGCTGCAATTGCATCGCATGACGATTTCTACTTCTCACAGCCAATCACGAGATATTTAGTTTAGTAGTACATGAAAAGCTAAGATATTATGCTACAAATTGTAGTGTAATCTGAAAAGTCCTTAACGTTTGTATCAAACGAGGTCAAAGCAATCGGAATTAATGTGATCTAGACAGTTTCTGTCTTAACGTCCTCATGTTAACGGTCACTATCAAATAACGATAGTCAAGATAAACATTCAATACATAATTGTGTCTCCACTGAACAAGAAACATTTATTTGTAATGCGGTTTACATGTAGTTTTATAGCCCTCTGCAGTATTAATTTTGCCTCTGTACAAATACACGCAAAGTACATTAAATCTATTAGTATTGGAATGAAGAATAACGAATATGTATTGCGCGGAAAATACTGATAAGTATTACTATCGTATTTAGGAATACAGCTATGGTATTCTCTAAGACCTGAAAGAGGCGATCACCCATCACTTGGTGGTTGATTTCCTTAGCAGGAAGTCGTCTAGGTAGGTACCACCGCAGTACCAATTATTCTGCCGCTAAGCAGAAGTGTGTAAACATCACGGTGTTCCGATTTGTAGGTTACTGCAGCTAGCGAAATTACTGGGCTGTTGACTAACCATCGAAAGTCTCAAAGTAATGAACGCCAAAGCAGCGACTGTTTTGCTACTCAAAGTTCTGTGTATTGCTGCAATGGACATGCGTTATGTCTTACGATAAGGAAAGCGAATCGTTCGTCTCATTAACATTTTTTAAAAAACCTACTACTAAAAAAGGTGGAATATGTTCAATCTAGTGTTCTCAACTACTAATGTATCTATTAACTTGCCTTTGCGCTTCGCATGTCATATACAGGGTTATAAGTTTTAAAGTCATTAAAACGAACATCTTCAACTATGGGTTTGATTATTTTATCACGATTTCAAAGTCATGCCCACAACAAGTCGTTCGTAATAACATGATAGAACTGTCAGTCTAATATTATATTTTTAAAAAAGTCTCATTTAGCGCAGCAAAAAAATACCGTTACGCAAGTTCGCACGTGTAAAATTAAACCCAATTCTGTCTAATATTTAGTAATAAAATACATCGTCGCGACGTCCCGTATATTAGCGCGCGCGTTCTGTTTGTCAGATATCAAGTTGAATAAAGTGAGCTAAAACAGAGCTATAAGGCGTCGTTGGCACGCAATGGTATGGCCTCGTTCAAAGTGACAGACTAACGCGGAGACGACAGCGAGCGGAAATATCAAACGTAAGAAAACACCCCATAGTAAAGCATAGTAAACAAGCATCTACATCTCTACATAGTATAAAAACAAAGTCGCTTCCCGCCCTCTGTAAGCTTAGATATTTTAAACTGCGCAACAGATTTTAATGCGGTTTCCATCTATAGAGAGAGTGATTCAAGAGGAAGGTTTATATGTATGATAGGTACATGTATAAGCACCACATTAGTATCCACATCGCTAGTTTACCTATAATACCGGTTACATAAATAATACCTGTGTAAGCTGAAATTTTTTTTTACACTATTAGCTGAGAGTAAACAAAAGAAGGATTATATTTATAGAATATAGAATGGAGTATAGAAACATATTGAGAGCTTCTCGATCATAAAAAATGTCATAGCTTTTGTATGAAATTGACATTGTTATTTTTTTTTTTTTTTTTTTTACTTTATTTATCTGGTGTGGTAGATTTCCTTAGCAGGAGGTCGTCTAGGTAGGTACCACCGCAGTACCAGATATACTGCCGTTAAGCAGTAGTGTGTAAACATTACTGTGTTCCGGTTTGAAGGGTACTGCAGCTAGCGAAATTACTGGGTTGTATAGACTAACCATCTAGTCTCAAAGTAATGAGCGCGAGCGTCCAGAGCGCAGCGATGTTCTAGACTTTGTTTTACAACTCAAAGTTCTGTGTATCGCTGCAATGGTCATGGACAGGCGTCTCTTAACATCAGGAAGAGCGTCTAGTTGATCGTCTCATTACTGTTACATAAAAAAAAAAACTGGTGAACTGTAATATTCTGTCTATAATAATGATATAATAAGCTATTAAACCTAAAGGGAGGTATTATTTATCTATTACTTTCAAGAACAGGCGTCCCAGTTCTCTACGTTATCACTTCTGTCAGTATCGTTTAGTAACTATAGTAATAGGGAGAGACAAAACATAAATTCAAATATTCTTAATCACACGTTACGGGCAGTGACAGATCTAACAAGCCTATTTGCGCTGTCGGCAGAGATGACAAACCAGTTTAATTGTCTACCCTCTAAAAAAATAGAAATGTATTGTGGTGAGATAAGCGCGTCACAGCCACCGCGCGTTCACTCTGAACGAGGCCTGTAACGTCTAACGCGCAAGGTTTACCTCAACTGTATGAGGTCTCCGAGCTCCGCGGGTAGCGACCTCAGCTTGTTATTGGATATGTCCAGCGTGTGAAGGTTGACAAGCTGATTGATGTCTGGCGGGATCCGCTGGAGAGAGTTGTCGTTGAGATAGAGCGCGGTCAGGTGGTGCAGCTGAAACAGGGGCGGCGCTAGGGCGCGCACACCTCCTGTTACCTGGAATTTCGATTTATCTGTATTTTAATTGCATAAAACAATCAATCAGTAAAACTCAGTAAGAGTTCACTTCGTGCAATTGTATAAAACAATCAATCAGTAAAACTCAGTAAGAGTTCACTTCGTGTAATAACAAGTTTATTATTTTTAATTAATGCTAATCATTGTCCAATAAATATTTCTTTTATTTTATAGAAAGAGCAGCAAACAGGCCGATACTTCGCCTGATGGTAAGCTCATTATCGCCTACATTGTAGTAGTTTTTTTTTTTATGTAACAATAATGAGCCAAACGAGACGCTCTCCTGATGTTAAGAGATAACGCCTGTCCATGACCATTGCAGCGATACCCAGAACTTTGAGTAGTAAAACAAAGTCCAGAGTATAGCTGATTTGGCGCTCATTACTTTGAGACTAGTTGGTTAGTCTCAACAGCCCAGTAATTTCGCTAGCTGCAGTACCCTTCAAACCGGAACACAGTAATGTTTACACACTACTGCTTAGCGGTGACCACCAAGTGAACTCTATCTAATCTACGTCGTGTAGAAACCTTTTTATATCTGGAGAAGAAATTCAATAGTTTATTATTAATCCGCATAAAGTATTCCACAATCTTTCAAGGCTATCAACAGCTGGCCTAGCACTAGAGCCGTGAGCCTAGCACGTAAGCCTTCCCATTCGCGAAAACGAGACATACATATGTATATCCATATTCTTGGTCTATCATGTTTTGCGGTGAGACAATTTTATTCATTGAATATTCGCCTACCCGCATTGAGTTAGTGTGGTAAAAAAATTGCCGAATCTTTGGAACATAGCTCAACAGCGGGATATTAAAGGCTGGTGAACATTGAAGAGTAACTTACCTCAAGCGTGGTCCAACCCCCTCGTCGTCCTGACGCGCGCTCTGCCTCCGACATAATGTGGTAGGTGCGCCCGCTTGCGCCCTCATGCTTATCTTTGTTGCGAGACATACTGTCACCTGGAAATATTACACGAAAACGTATGTAACCGAAATATTTATTACTTATAACCGAAGATTTAATGTAGGTACTGTATGAAGCCTTATTGGCTATTTTTGAAATCGCGAAAAAAATCAGCCGTTCCATAGAAAAAGTTTGTTGACATTGACAACTGACTTTTATGGTATTTCAAAATTATGGCCCTAGTAAAAATAGTTAATAAGCATAAATTCCCCTTTTTTAGCTTCACACTCCTTAACATTATAAATACAAACCAATATACCCAATGTTCTGATAATTATAAATTATGTAAAAGATGATTTATTATGTATCCGCAAGAAAGTTTAGAAGTTCTAGTAATTTCGGTGGAATTTCGTATGTTCACTTGAGAGTCAATTTCATTCCAGGTTAGGGGTGCTTTACCATCTTCGACCACACCGTCACTTAACATCAGGTGAGCTGTGGTCAAACACACTTGTCAACTATAACTTTACAAAAATTACTTTTAATAGGCCCTTTATAAGCCAAGCATTATAAAGAGTTAAA
Organism: Biston stratarius; assembly: GCA_950106695.1. Taxonomy (NCBI): domain Eukaryota; kingdom Metazoa; phylum Arthropoda; class Insecta; order Lepidoptera; family Geometridae; genus Biston; species Biston stratarius. The sequence continues at coordinate 13,308,714 of OX467116.1, forward strand.
TTTTTTAAACTTATGGAATATAATGAGACTACTCCATAATAAATCTTACTAGTTAATTGCCGACTATTGAATATTTACTTCTTACTGTTCATAACTCAATATATCTAAACTAGTAGTATACATATTCAAACTGAGTCAGACTTAGAATGCTGGTCATATTAATTATTACTTTTAAAACACTATTATTATACATATGTATGCATTTATGAATATTTTTTACAAAGTAAGTTTTTTCAATCTAATTTCTCACTAATTACCTATATGTATTAAGGCCAAAGTTTGTGTGTGTGTAAATTTATTACTTCCTCGTGCTAGAATGAAAAAAACTGATTAGGATTATTTTTTTAATACAGGTCGTTAACATCCTTGATAACAAATACATTTTAACTAAGAAAATGTGGGTTAATCCATGGGACACAACTAATAAGATTATAAAACAATTATTTAAAATTTTAAAACTACTTATATTTGTATTCATTCTTATTTGTTTTGAATCTGTTATCACATCAAACATACTTTGTCCTAATCTTTAAGAAAATAAATAACTGATTACAATATTATTATTGGATAGAACATTTAGTTTATGTAATCTATGCATAGACCTACTTTTTAGTAAAATGTGACATCAAACTGATTGCATAAAACTGCCGAAAAGCTGAACAATGGTCATGAATGTATCTAGGTCAATTTCTAATCCATTCAAACCAAAGCTGAAATTGAGAGCTGTTGCCTAGTGCTTTGTTATATTCTTTAACTTGTTAGGTCCTGTGGTTTTATCAGTTTTCCTGATTTCCAGGTAATTTTTAGTGGTTTTAACCAATTATAGATATAAGTCATATTTATATAGTACTAGCAGACCCGGCCACGCATTGCTGTGCCCAAATTGAACACACATGTGTACGTGAAATAAATTGTAGGGCATATGAAACGTTTGAACTTTTAACATACCACTATCTATTGGACACTTACTCAAACCACCATCTATTAGAATTTTATGGAACTCACCTCTTTGTCGTATAATAAACAAATTAAATGCAATAAAAAAATATTGTGATCATAAACTGAGATATAAACTATCCTATCTCTCAAGTTGGATCAATCTGCACACAGTGTGCAAGAATTGGTTAAAATCGGTTCAGTAGTTGAGGAGTTCATCATGGACAAACAATGTGACACAATTTTTATATATAAAGATGAATATGTCTAGCTTTGTAGACATCACACAAACTTTTATTAGTTAACTTACTTTAAAGAATAAATTTAGTACTAGTAACAGCCAGATAGAGCTCTATTATGGTTACATCAGGATTGAAAAAACATCTATGATAGATTAATGACAATATTTAAGATTGTAGACTACAAAATACTTCCAAGAACAGAATACTCTCTCCAGCAGAAAACCTATTCCCATCCATATTAAATTTTTATGATATACCTACCTACTTATTAAAATATATTAAAAAAAATATATTATGACATTAATATGAAAAAAATATATATTAAAAAATGCTTTTATGACATACTTATATATAAAAAAATGCAACTCTTAATTCTTTCCCACATTTAAACATACAAATATATACTTTTTTTATCGATACAAGTCAAATTTTGGTCATTACCTGCCAAAAAGCATAAATAATAATCAATCTCTGGTTACCAAAACATTTCCTAGAACTACTCAAGAATTATCCTCATATTATACTGGATTAATGAAATTATATTGTGCTTACATTATACTAAGGATATTTTAGAGTAGGAAACGAATACCTCCTTTATTCACCTTGGTACTTATCAAATACATTTGAAGGTAAGCAGACAATATAAAATACATACATATGTATAATTACGTCTTTTTGAGTATTCTAGATATTATCTGGCCAAAGTCATAGGTATACCTATGTATTTCAATTACATTATGTATACGAAATACAGTATTTGGTAAGTATTGTTATTATGAGTTGGTTAGGTAGCTCTACTTGATAGTATATGATCATTCCTATTTTCATTACAAATTCTAAACATGTAAGTTACAAAGAAAACACATTTGAATGAATCAATATGCACAAAAATAATGTTGACTAATATTCTCTCTGATTACTTACATCCACAATCAAAATAATTATCTACATAAACAACCGATACAGTTGTTTTCATACGGCGCTAAGTCTACTGATTCAAAATAAATGCAATGACGAAAATATACCTCGGTAATACCGCGAGGGGTCATTAGTTGAGATAAAACAACTGCGTTCAATAAATTCACTCCTTTCGCAAAATCAGGACAAGACAGTTCCATAACCTCAGCCGTACAGGACAGATATCTATGAAATGGCAATTATATTAGCACCACCACGCAATTGGCAATTAAACATAAGTTATTTCATGGAAAAAATAAAGATTTAATTCATTATTTCCTCGATTATAGAGTAAATGCGTAGCATCTTTGTGTACAGCTGACATGAATCGTCTCGGAAACGAACTAGACTTGCAGCGCCAGATCAGCGATCATGATTGAATCCGATTTAAACATGAAATAACAACAGTAAAATATACTTCTTACCTTCATCTACTCCTTAATACGTTTTACTTCAATTAGGATTATACCAACAAGGAAAAGAAACACTGTAAACACACAAATATCACAATCTTGACAAACAACCACATCAAACGTCCATTTACCGACTACAGCGACATTCGACACTTGCGACAAATTCTAGAACTTTTAAAATCTGACTTGTGGCGAGCGAGCTAGTAAGCATAGACAAACATAACTTTTTACCTCCTTTTTACACTAACGTTCTTTGTATATTTTAGTAGTTTTTGATCTGATTTTATGACGTTTCAGAGTTCCGTAGTTCGGATAAGGAAGCTTTACAGTTCATTCTATCAGTCCGATTATAACAGAAAAAAAAACAACCTTTTAAGTACAACTTCATAGGAGTAAAGTTGTAATCATAAATAATGAAATAAAACACGTGAAAAGGAGTTAATATAAATTCACTCAACCTCGTCTTGTGAGCTGTTGTTGAAACATTATTTTAATGTGAAAGTATTGATTAATATGTTCCTTTTTTCAGGAAGATCGTGTATTGCACAATCAAGTTCGCTAAAGTTTTAAAAAGTAAGTCTTACTCTTTTATTTCTTAGCTACACTTTTTTATTTCTATTTCTAGCCGATATATCACGTAATACATAACGACCGTAGCAATTAACATTGTCGGATCTACATTTTTGCTATTTTCATTTCATTGCATTAAAGGTCTTAGAATATGTCTAAAAATGGCCCCGAAAATTATTAAATTCCTAAAATCAACCTAATGGTAAAACAATTAAGTCTTTTAATCGAATTTGATCATTTTCGGGGGCATTTTTAGACATATTCTAAGACCTTTAATCTAATGAAATGAAAAAAGCAAAAATGTAGATCCGACAATGTTAATTGCTACGGTCGATAATATAGATATAGATTACATAACTGAATATTTAGATAATACACATAATAGAACACGGAAAGAAACTTATGATTGATAGTTTGTGTTAAAAACTTTCAAGCATAAATGATCTGTTAAAAAACAAATATTGCAACAACGCTAAACAATGTAGTCGTGACACTACACTTCGCGTGACATATGTACAGATACACGTCTACTTCTTGATATTATCTTTGATATTTTATAATTAATTATAAAAACTAGCATAATTATCTTGCTGAGAAATGTGTGTTTTTTATATTTTTACAAATACCCACGTGACTTAAAAATTAATGTAAATTTTTTAATATTTATTATATTAATGTGTTTCCCGTGGTTTTTATAGGCGTTGTTATTTCTTGAGATTTCGTTGTTGATTCTTGATATTTTTTTTTTACTAAGTTGGCTTGCGTTTGACCGTCATATAATCTGATGCGGTCTACTTTGGAGCACGCAAAGTTGATAATAAATACTTCAATGTTTTTAACATAGACTATTACTAAGAGAAGTCGTAGTTTATATTTTTTAGCTCATAGCTTAAGATGATGATCACGAGTGGTTTTACCGAAGAGTAATAAAATCTTTAAAAGTCATATTCTCATTTCCACGGAACTCTATACTGTGAGTGTATTAACTATATGCACTTGACTACCATACTCTATGGCCATGATTATTGTTTTTTCTTTTTTGACCATAGCACTTTTCTGCGTTGTGCCAGATAATAATCTTTCATCTGAGATGCCAGTTCCATGAAGCTATATCTTTACCTATAGCTTCATGGCCAGTTCTCAAGATGTTTCTTCTTTTTCTCTATTCTATATTTGGCGGGAACGTGAAAAAAATCATTTCGTCCCATTGTATTACTTCCAAAACTTGTCTTGTCAAGTGCTTGTGTTGTTTTATTCACTATGTGCAGAATTACATGAGTGTAGTAGTAGTATTAGTGCAGTAAAGTGATACAATGTTTACTACATTTACTTGTACTACTTTACTTGTTTTGTAATAAAACTTGTTTATTTATTATGTATAAAAATAGTATTTTATTAATAAAGTGTGTAAATGAGTATTATTTTTTATACAGACGCTAGCATTGGGAAAGTGATTTATGTTGAAATATGTCTTTATACCTTTTGTGTTACTTCCAAAACACCATCTTAGATTATAGTAAATAAGTAGGTTTGTGTAGGGTCTTTGGCCACTGGCCAGTCCTAGTGTAAGAGTTAATATACCGCCCGTAGAATGTCAGTTGTTGTTACAGAACAAAGACAAACAACATGGACAATTGGACATACAATGCTACCCACGACCACCCATTTGATGATAAGATCTGTAAGTTAATTTTTGAAAAAAGGATATTCGATGCGTTAGTAGGATTTTATGGATAAGTTGAGTACGGGTGGAAGCACAGGCAGTGAAGAGCCTTTTTAAATCAATACCAAGGTCGCAACTCTTAGGAAGCGTACGGATTTCCGTTCCTAGACAGTGAACCCGTCACCCACACGATGATACCACTGAATTTTAAGAAGCTTCGTCCGTATGTTTCCAAACTAAGGCATCCTGCGCAAGCGTTATGTTTGGGTAAACTTGGTGCCGGATAAGTTTAAATGCAGTGGAATAGGATTGTACTTCACGTAGCAGTTTGATAAAAGTTCAAGATTTGATATTTTCCCGACTGAATATTAGCAGCAACGTACTATGCGAGCGTAAACCTACTAATCTAATTTTTTCATAGGCGCGTTCGAGTTTACACCGTTATTTTGAATAAAATCCTATTAATTTATTTGTATTTATATGTGATGATCGTTTACTAGCTTGTTTTGATTCTGAATAATAAATAAATTCATTTTAATTTACTTATTTTCAGTAAATAAATAAAGATAGCAAAAGATGATCGGCAATAGATTTTATTTTTACACTTCATTTTATATTTTTTTATCTGAAGATATTGCGACAAACGAGATGCTTTCTTGATGGTAAGAGATAACGCATGCCCATTATCATTGCAGTGATACACAGAACTTTAAGTAGCTCAAAGAAGAAGCGCTCATACAACAAACAGTACCTGGATGACGGTTTTTTTTCGACGTTTTCTAAATACAAACCTAGCTAGAACGATTTATCGCCCCCGAAACCCCCTGTATACTAAATTTCATGAAAATCGTTCCAGCCGTTTCCGAGATTCAGATTATATAATAATATATACAAGAATTGCTCGTTTAAAGGTATTAAGTATAGATTGGTTAAGATATAAAAGTAGGTCCAATACAGGCAGGTGTCACCTGTCTAAAATACGTAGGTACCTATAATGACCTATATACGTACCTACTACGTTTCGGGCCTACAGCGAACCTGAACAGCGTAGATTCGATTATCGCCCAGGACAAAATTTTATGTGACAAACAAGTATTTGTGCTTTGTTTAAGTTTTCTGTGTGTAAATTAATTTAATTTAAAACCAATACACAATACCTACTATATTTCAATATTGCAATACACCTAATAGTTCTGCACCTGTACAAGTGTACCTACATATGTACAATTGTACAGGTGCAGAACTTCTAGAAATAATATTTTATCGTATCTATACGAATACTATAGTATTCCCTCTATCCTTTACGTAAAGTAAACAATTGCGTAGGTAGTGTTCTTATAGTGTTATAATATATGAGTAGATGCTTAAAGAGAAAAGAAGTAGGTACTTAAGTGAGAGGAGCTTTGTACTATAAGCTATTATGGAGCTATTAAACTTATTATTGTTTTTTAAAAATGAGCACACCAATGTTACTTGTATAAAAAAATTACATTAAAAGAAAATTAGCAATTTAAAATAGCTAGCAGTCGTAAATGAACTTCGTCCGCATGAAACACGACAATACATTTCATGAATAATGAAATGCATACAGTTAATTCAAACGAAATCAACTATTAATGTGTAATAGTTAGACACGGCTTACAGTGGACATTAGTTTGTATTTTTTTAAATATGGCTGAAATCAGTAAATTTTTGACAGATAATTCTGAGTTTATCAACTATACGTGTTCTCAACTTTTACACCCGTATACTGATAGCTGCACTGAAGCTTTTAAAACCATGTTGTGTACATGTGCGATTGGAACGATTAAATTTTATACACCAATTTACATGGTTGCATTTATCGTGAGTATTAACATAAGGAACTTAAACATAAGGACTTATATTTACTGTAATAAATAAGTATTATGAACATAAGTTTAAAGGTCAGTGGGTAAAAACTAATTGACACCTTCACGTTTATCAAAATTGTTGTTATGCAGTTGCATAACTGTTAGTTACCTATGTATTGAAAATAATATTTTTTTATTAATTAGTATAAAAGTAACACAAAATCTAAATAGATACAGATATTGTCAATTTGCCTGAAGTACTCGTTGATTAATAACAGTGAAACCAATGAAACGACCGTAATTTTTATATACTTAGTTCGAATGTATTTTTTCATGAATATGTTACAATTTTTGCGAACACATACTCTAAGAAATTAAATCTCTGAAGTTTTTACGAATCTAAAAGAAATTCCGGATTATTTATATTTTCTTTAAATAAAATTAATGGAATTAAGTAATGAGATTATATCAGACATGAGTTTAGGAAAGTGATGAAAGTATGTGACGAAACATTTATTTTTGGGTTTCCTCCCAAGCTTTCTGAAAACTTTTTAAAGTATCCATTACTTGAGCATAACCAGCTTGACCCTAACTTTTTGTGAATCTGACATAGATTTCTTTGATGCTAAATAGATGAAGATTAATATATCGACAATTTAAACGTAGTAATCTGTAGATACTTGTCTCATCTTTGTGAACACTCATTAATATCGTTTAATTTGCGGTTTGCCCGTTTTAAATTATATCTTACATCTATAGTTACAGTCAAAGTCCAGACTTGGTCAAGTCCAATTCGTGCCAGTCAAATCAAGTTATGCCTTAGTAAAGTAGTGGCGACTTTACTATAAGCTTCTGGATGGAGTTTTAGAAGCAACACGAACAGTCATATTTCACCACATTATACCACTTTTCCACATTCGCGCTTGTAATTCGGCACTTTATAAATAAAACGTCACTTATTTTATACATAAACACCCAAAAACATTAGTTTTGGGAAAAAAATACAATGCGGCGACATGACTCTTACCGCGTTCCCGCCAAAACTCCCATTGCAATAAAGTACAAATTAAGCTCTCAGAAAAAAAAAATGACACTACCCACCACAGCTGATGCTCATATCAAAAAAATATTAGCCCTAGGCAATCAGCGATGTTTAATCATCTGTTGTGCAACTTTAGCACATGTTATATTATTTTAGCGCTGCTATTCGGATGCAAGATGTGAAAAGTGACTACATCACACAATATCTACATATTAATTACAGTATTTATCAACTGTTGCTTGTGGCAAATTCTTAACTTTTTTTGCCGGGTGCAATCAAAAAACATTGGACAATGATAGGAAGGGCTGGGTCAATCATATTTTGTCAAGGGAGAATACTCAGATGAATATACATGAAGGGAGAATAGTATATCAATGTATCTACTCTCTGCAACAACGTGGAGGAAAATAAAACGTAAAGTAATCGCCGGCAATTTCAAACTTCTCCAACATAATATAGAGCTACACACACAAAGCATTAGATATTTTTTTTAGGAAAATTGAGAAAAAAGTTCAATAAATTATTGGTAAGTCATTCTTTCCTTATCTACATTTAATTAAATAGGTAATAGATAAATAAGAACTAATGGGCTAGCTACTATATAATTATTCTTGAGAATGATCATAGAATAACGTGGCCTAATGCATTAGCAAACCCAACAAAATTTAAAAAATAAATATCTGTCAAGTTCTAAAGTTTCAATGGTACATTTTTTTTTCTCTTTCTTCTTGGCATCGCACTCTGTGCATTCTGCCAGTTTCAATGTTTCTATATTTTAGTAGTCTTCATTTTTCAGCTTCTTTATCATCTATAGTTACAGTCAAAGTCTAGTCTTGATCAAGTCCAGTCGGTCCCAGTCAAATCAAGTCATGCCTTAGTAAAGTAGTGGCGACTTTACTATAAGCTTCTGGATGGAGTTTTGGAAGCAACACGAAAAGTCATATTTAACCACATTATATCATTCTCCAACACTGGCGCTTGTAATTCGGCACTTTATAAATAAAACACCACTATTTTTATGCATAAAAACTCGAAAACACACTAGTTTTAGATTAAAATACAATGGGGCGACACGACGCTCATCGAGTTCCCGCCAAAACTCCAATAGTACAATTGTCACTGTTAGACACATGTCCATCAGAAATATTGAAAACGTAGTGTTCCGACTTCCGACGTGTTGATATTTCATAAATTCTTTGTTACTGTTGATTTAAATTTTCGTTGAAAATAGTTTTGAAAATGTACTGCTAAAATTCCTTGAGTTTATGCTATGATAAATACTGATTATAATTATTTGTTTTGTGAGTTAGTACTTACATACCTAATCAATGTTATTTTAAAGTAGATTTTGATTTATCATTTTTAATTAAGAACATCGTCGGGCAAACTACGAAAGCGTTGGTTGTGCTGATATGGTGACGCACTTTACTAGTGCTCTAAAATTATAAATTTGTACAATTTTCCGAATATCGCGTTTGTCGTTGTGATAAACGACAAGTCTGCTTTCTTATTATAAGGGCCCCTTTATGAGTAATAATGGTCGAGGCGAGTAAACTGTGGTTCGAGAGGACCTGCAGTGGGTCCGAATGCCGAGAACTCATTCACCCATGGACTTCAACATGTTCCGATGCTACAGCCACGATGCTCATAAGTTGTATAAAAGGCAGCTATAAATTTTACGCAATGGTGTATCTTGTAAGTAAACAATGGTCATTAAACCTTATTTGATTTTTATTATCATTCCTCTTTATAATTTATTGTTTATTAAACACTACAGGTTACAGAATTATCTTAAGTCATTACTACTGCCAAATAAACCTCAGAGTAAGATCGAATAGCTGTAGAAAATTAAAGAATTTATGTTTTGATTTTGTTTTGCAAGTTTACTATAGTCTCATTTTTCTTAATTCGATGCAAATTAATCTAGGTCATTTGAATTTTCATCAGAAAGTTGGAAATTTTATATAATAACTTGTAGTTTTACTTGCAATAAAGTATTTTAGTTGGGGACCTCATATGGAACTTGAATTAAGATTAATAAAATAATATGTCAGGAAATGGCAAAAGGAAAAAAATATTTTACTGACATTATGATTCATTCATAATTTCTTTAAAAATATGTAAGTCCTTGCAAAGCTGATTCAGATCACTCGTTCATTTTAAGCTAATTAAAATTTACATGAGCAATCTTTTTTAATTGATAGTAGTAAAAATTAACACACACCTAGATACAGTTATTAAAAATATTTTATATATTACATGTATTATACTTAAAATCACTATAAAAGTGTACTAGGCTATGTACTTGTAAATATGTTGATAGAAAATAAATGTTTCCATATGTGTATGCTGCCAAATAATAACATTCTTAGACCTATAATAAGACTTAGATTAAATTTGTTTATTGCATTAATAACTTTTATGCTATTTATCCATTTATAATCTAGGTATAAATCCTTTTTAAATATTGTTGACCCGCTCATCATTTTAATATTGCTCTTATGTACATCAGTTACAGGTTACAGGTGCGAAATAATTTACTATATTATAAAATCTTAGTTTTCCGATCTGAAAATCCTAGCTGCTTCAAAACTCACAGTTTCTTCACTCAATGGTTTCTTATCAGAAATCTATGAACATTTGCCTCAAGCAATTAAGAATGCATGAATGCATTTATTATGACTTATTACTTAATACTAAGTTATTACTTACAAATACATACCACTCTGTCAATTTATGCTTAGAAATCTTACAGCTACATATTACCTACTTAGTTTTTTGAATATACAAGTCGGTATCAAAAGCCAATTACTGAAACTATAGATAAAATATTTTATGTAAATTACATATTTATATGTTGCCTTCGATAAGGCAACATCTAAATATGTCCTGTCGGGCCAGAGTAATTTAGTTAGGTGGGGAAAGGCCTTTGATAACTCCCGTAATTTTTGTGCTAAGGCGACTGGTACAGCCAGGCACTTGCTGGTGGGATGCAGGGTACCTCTTGATATAGTTGGTACACTCATTGTCATGAATGAGCACTCATATGTAAAGCTGTAGGTAAGTCTTTTGGTAGCTAGGGCACAGCGGTTTGACATCTAACAATAGACATAAACTTTATAAAATAAGGCTCAATTGCAAATCCAAAGATCAAGCTTTATTCATAGTAGGTACTGCACCCTACTAGACTCTTATGGTGGTCACATATGAAAAACATTATTAAATCCTAATTATTTCGAAAACTTAACAAGTACTAGTACTTTTTTTTAATGTAAAAAGTAGTTTGACGAACGAGACGCTCTCCTGTTGGTAAGAGATAACGCCTGTCCATGACCATCTTAGTGATACACAGAACTTTAAGTAGCAAAACAAAGTCCAGGGCATCGCTGCTTTGGCGCTTATTACTTTGAGACTTTCGATGGTTAGTCTCAACAGCCCAGTATAATTTTGATAGCTGCAGAACCAGAACCAAAACACAGTAATGTTTACACACTACTGAACATAAATAAATAAGCTGACCATAAATGATTTCATGGTAATTTTTTATGCAGTAGATTTTACTTTTCCCTCTTCTTTTCCTCTTGCTCCAACTTCTACTCAGTAGAGCAGAGTGAGAGGAATTCCTACAAATTCTCTATATGATCTACCAAAAGACCTCTGTCTGCCAGGAACATAAAAATTAATTGATGGAAAGAGTTTTCAAAATAGCATCGGTAGGATTGCATTATATATATCAAATTTAGTGGGGCCGAGATGGCAACATGGGCAGTGAAGGTAATCATAGTGTATATATTTACAGAGGCCACTTAAACTCGCACCTGAGTACCAAATCCTAGGCACTGTATGGTTTCTTACCCTCCAACATGATGTACCCGGCACACTCATCTCATATAATTGAATGCTAAGAAATTTTGTCTCAATGTTAATATTCTACAACTTGAAGGATCTAATTGATGATTGCATAGCTATATTACTAATTGAACAGTCTATTAAGTAATTGAATAAGTATAATTCTGAAGATTGCATAGCTATTAATAATTGAACAGTCTATTAAGTAATTGAATAAGTATAATTGAATTAATGAACAACAATTAATTTAATTATACTTTTCCTCTATTCTGGCTTATCCCTAGATAAAAAGTATCTTATTTTATCCATGTCAATTGTATCAAGCACTATTTTTTAGTTACATCTCAATTTGCTCAAATATTGATTAAAATAGAATTAGTTTTATATTGGAAATATTAGATGTTTAGTGTGATCCCAAAACATATAGGTGTACTGAGTATATTACACAAATCTATTAATCACTTAAGGGAAAATATACAATGGCTAGAATTTATACAGCCAAACATTTTTATTAGGTTAGATAAGATAAGAAAGTGAAACCTTACATGCAACATGCTTTTGGTTAGGTATACCAATAGGTAGGTATTTAGTATTGTGTTACTTAAACATTTTCTAATGCTAAGAATGTCTTATATTATTACATTATCAGTTAAAAATTTATTTAAAATATTGGTTTCAGATCCAAATATTAATGCGAGGGAAGAAACTTGGCAAAAAAGAAATTATAGAACAGCTGAAACTTTACTTAAAGTCTGGTATTTTCGGACTTACGGTTGGAAGCTCTTTTGTCACACTCAACTGTATATTCAGGTGTGTATTATATTAATTTTATTGATATTATATTTTGATGACAAACCAATTTATACTAGACAGCGACCCGTCCTGGCTTCGCACGGGTGCAATGTAGATACTAATGTGGTGCATATGCATATATTATACATATAAACCTTCGTCTTGAATCACTGTATATTTATAGAAACCGCTTAAAAATCCATTGCATAGTTTAAAAGATCAAAAAGTAGATACATATTATAATAAACACTTTGGTCCTACAATTTTGACACACTGGAACTATATGCACATAAATATCATATGTAATACATATGAATGTATTATAGTATATATGTATATTATACATGTATATACATGTGTATTTGTGTTGCCGGATAAAAGTATCAAACTGTATCATTCAAGTTTTTGGAATGTCAATCTTGAAACGATTTCACTGTGTATTGTACATATGTATATACATATTTCCCAATTTATAGCTACCGATCCAACACAGTTATATGTTGACTTGGCAGCTAAAGATTAAGTTCTTTATTTGATTTATAAACATTGCTTGAACTTAATATTTTCATAGAGTAGCTTGTCTTGTTTTAATGTGCGATATGTGACGTCATCGTATCGAGAAGTTGACTAACCATCTTAACGCAGTGATTAACTTTAATAAGAAGAAAACCAGTTGAATTATTCACACAATAAATTGCAATGGTGGATTTTCTACCAAAATTAAAGAGAAAGGGAGAGGTAGTTATGCATTTTGCTACCTACATGACAATTGACATGACAGAGATATAGCTACACATAGGTAAATTGTGTTTACAGTCCCGGTGGTTGTCTGGTTGCATAACAGATAAGGTGGCTACCTCCAAGATTACTCACATAGATTTAAGTTAGTTTATAATTAACAGTCCATCATATCAGAGCCATTAAAGAGAGAGCCAGATAAATTAATTATTTTGTCTATTTCACTAACTATTTTCTTCTTTTTAAAACCTAAAACCCAGGCCTCTTAATCTTGATTTGGATAAAATAACACCTAATTTTGGATTTATTCAACTGTGTAAAAAATATTCTTGTTTTTTTGGCAGCTTATCAAACACTATTATCCTGATAAGCAATGATGGATCAAATATAATTACAGATAATTATGTAACAAGATTGATATTAAATAACACAATTATTTTGATTTTTGTTATTATACATATTATATAGGTATGTATGTATATATCTAAATCTTATCCTTAATCTTTCTAGTAATTGTACATATATCTATAGCTGACCAATCGGTTGATGTAATTTTTGGCATGGATGTAAGGATCGTCTTAAATATTGTAGTTGTCGATCGAGCTACTAGTAAAGGAAAACATCGTGAGGAAACCATAGCAAGGCGGTAGAGTACTTTCTAGTACTGGGCGGGTAGCTACCACCCTCAACTTGAACATCTACCACTAAGTCTCTAACATTACATATGTCCGACTGCTCCACTTGAGAGCCTGTTTCATTTCAATATAAATGTTAGTTGTGTTACCATCTCGAACACATCGTAACTTACAACCGTGTGAGCTCAAAACGCAATCTGTCAAAATTAAAAAAATCTAAACAAAGGATTTTTTTGTTCCCTTTTTTTGTTTGACCACTTATGATATGACCATTTCAATTTTCAATTTATTCGTAAACATATACATTTTTACTTATTATAATATACAATCCGTCAAACTCCGGACAAGAAATTCTGTTTCCCGGAGCCGACCTCTTCTTACGGTACACAAAAAAATATTTAAAAACCAAGACAGTGACATTCTACAACTAAAACAAACACAGCTGACGGTTGGCGAGTAGATAGGCTGACGACGACGATCGACCATTGTACCACACTTGGGATATTTCCTTTCCAACATAAAAATAATCATCAACATCGGTTCATAAATTAAGAAGTTATCCACGAACACACATAAAAAATATATACACCTATACGGCCGAATTGAGAAACCACCTTTTTTGAAGTCGGTTAAAAAAACAGAGACAAATAAGGGACGGTTACAAAATAAGGACTCACCTTAGCAAAAAAGTAGCGAAAAAAAAGTTGTGTGAAAATATCGTGTTGCAGTTGGAACATCTAGCAAAGTTACGGGTCTAATAAGAGTCGGCATTTAATATGTCTAAGTCATAATTGCCAAAGCAGCAATGCCCTTTGTTTCGTTGCTCAAAGTTTTGTGTATTGCTGCAAGAGTCAGGTGTTATTTCTTACCATTAAAAGAGCGTCTAGTTCGCCTTCTTACTTCTTACTATAAATAAAAACTATCAAATTTATATTGTGGTATGATTTATCCCCAGGAAGCTGTTCTTTAGCCAATTTTCGTACTATACAACAGTGCTCCTGCCATGTACTGTCAGCGGATTAGCAGTTTACTTCGAGCCACCTTACAGAAGAGTTATGGTGGTCAACCTGTTTGTCAATTTGGTGAGCAATGCTTTTTTTTTCAAATCTAAATATGCTTATCTTAACAAGCATTACTTCAATTAAAAAAATATACAAAAACAACTTATTTACATCTACAATCCGAATTGATTCAATAACACCTGTCTAATCTCATAATAACTTTTTTTTTAAATTACACTATTATTATATGAATGATTGCACATTGATATAAATGTCTTAACAATTGTTCAGTTGAACTGCAGAGCAGTATATACACCTTGTTTAGTACTCCATAAAACTGTTGAATGAATAAGAATTTCCTAGCATAATAATCTTTTTTCGCACTGGCGTGAACCGCTCGAAAGCTCGCGACTACAGCCCTATCTGCAACATCACGCGTGAACTAAATGTATTCCAACCGTACCGTGTACCGTTCTTGTTATTTTAATAAATAAATAAATAACAACTAAAGAATATTTCGCAAAAATTACAAGATCATCAACAAGATATCTAATCACACCGTTTTGTTGGCCGTTCTGCATCTATGTATATATGTTTCTTTTTTATTTATTGCTTTGGTTTTGAGGTTCTCTTCTAGGTGCATAGAATTGGTTGATTATGTACATGTACAACGAATCGGAATTTTAAGTACCTTTTGATTAGTTCATATTCGTGCATTCGTAATGGAATGCCCGAATAACAATAAGCCCTTTAAGGTAATGCATTTTACGTCTTTGTTATGTTTTCTTCCAAACTGAAGTTTATTTTTGTACAAACTAGATACTTACTAATTTTACAACAATTAAGATTTCATGATTTTTTACCCCCGCCTTGTCACAGCTGATTACATTCGTGAGACCCCCCTCCCTAGTGTGACGTCACATATTATGCAATTCTACATCAGGTCAAAAAACCAATAAAACAATTCAAACATGCTCAAACACAGTTGAAAATATTTTAAAGATTTTTTAAATTCAAGTTTCGTCTTTCAACGCCTCAATATATTAGTTTTTTGAAATGTGACGTCATGAAAATTAGGACCCGTCTCACCCCTTGTCAAACAATCTCCCCAGAACCCCACCATGTGTGATCTAACGTGATGGCCCCTTGTATATTTTATTTAGTTTTACATATTTGTAGTTAAGCCAAATCCTATTGTATTTTCACAATGAACTTGACTGTTGACCCTTAAAAAGACTTAAATGTAAATACAGTTTGTGTAATAAACACTATCTTTATGTAAATCACGTGCTCACAACAACGTGCGAGTTAGATTTTTTTTTAACGATTGACAAGCTAGGTGTTTGACCATGACCACAGCTCACCTGATGTTAAGTGACGGAGTGGTCGAAGATGGTAAACACCTAACCTGGAATGGAATTGGCTCTCAAGTGAGGCTGCCGGAACACACCGTTAGGTGCATGGCAGCAGAGTTTCAACTTGGGAGTGGTAGCTAGCCAACCGAGAAATACCCTATCACCATGCTATGTTTTCCTTACAATGTTTTCCTTCACAGCTCAAGTTTATTGTTTGATTTTCGTCGCGTTACTTTGCATTTATATTAAGTCTTGTAATATTACAGGTGTTCGAATACTGGCTGCGGACCTTAGAAATGAAAGGTTGGCTGCGGCGGTCTCCCGGGAAAGAGACGCTCATTTTCATGCTCGGTAGCGCTGTCTTCTTCTACCTCCTACGGCGGGACAGAGAGAACGAGACACGGACGCCTATATTTTGGTTTGTAGAAATTAAATATACTACAACCACGTAGTATCGAAGTATGTATGACCTTTGATTGGCATACGATTTGTTTTCAACTAAAATATGGTAAAAAAAACTTACAAATTTAATTAACCAATATTGTTTTTGTATTTGAGAGATAAATCTTTACTGTTAACACAAACATTAAAAAGTAAATAACACTCAACTATATTGCAACCGACGGCTTTATCACTCAGAGCGATCTTCCAGATAATGTTGGTATAGACTGGAGTCGGTGAGGAGGTAAAAGGATGGGGTGTGTCATTAAAAAGAAAGGTTGCTACATTAACATAAATCATATACTCACATACCTATTTTTTTATATGTTAAAGTATCAAGATGTTCTTCTGATAGTAAGAAATAACGCCTGTCTATAACCATTGCAGCGATACACAGAACTTTGAGTAACAAAACAAAGTCTAGAGCATTGGTGCTTTGATGCTCATAACTTTAAGACATTCGATGATTAGTATACCCTATAATTTCAACATTCATCATATACATATATAAATACTCATAATAAAATATGATTAAACTTTTTACTGTCACTACAATAAGGTGCTTACATTTACTACGGGGTTTCATCACGCAGAAACAATAATGCACTAAAAAAAAGCGCCCCATATCATTTGACATCTAGACCTAAATGCCAACTAAAAATAGCGATGCCCAGTGGTAAGCGAGGTCGGTTCGCATGCCGAAGGGTGTGAGTTCAAACTCTAACAATGAGCTTGAGCTGCCGGTGAAGGAAAACATCGTGAGGAAACCATAGCGTGGTAGGGTACTTTCTAGTACTCGGCTGGCTAGCTACGTTGAAAATCTGCCGCCAAGCATCTAACGGTGTGTTCCGGCAGCCTCACTTGAGAGCCAGTTCTATTCCAGGCTAGGTGTGCTTTACCATCTTCGACCACACCGTCACTTAACATCAGGTGAGTTGTGTTCAAACACCTAGTCAGGCATAAAAAAAATTCGCTTTATCTTAGTAAAAATATTTTTTATGGGCTGATGTATATGGACTGATATATTGTATATCATCATACTGTGTAGTTACATAATAAGATTCTAGTAATATTAATTTTTAGGTTTTTCACTCCGCCTCGAGTGTCCAAAGAAGTGGGGAAACCAGTGCAGGGCATCGAGGGTAGAAGCGATGCTTGTCCACACAAGGGGACATGCAAACAGTACATATTAAAGGTAAATTAATTGTTTGGCAATTTTTTTATTTAATACATGCTTTTTCTATGAAAAATAAACAGGATAGCTTGGATACATAAAGTGTGCATTATGTTAGTAAGCCGTAAAAATTTATGCAAACGTAGCAAACACGAAACTAATAAAACATGAAAAGTGTTTTCTTTTTGTGTTTAGACAGCCCTGTTGGCTGTTAAGAGCTGTAGGGCGTGGGTTCGATTCCCACTTAGGACAAACATTTTGTGGTATAAACAAAATGTATGTTCTGTGTCTGGGTGTTCTGGATTTATTATAAGTATGTATTTACAACAACAAAAAAAAGTATATATATATTCTATCAGTTATTTGACTTCCATAGTACCAGGTTTGCTAATCAAAGTTCTGTGTATCGCTGCAATGGTCATGGACAAGCGTTATCTCTTACCACCAGAAGAGCGTCTCATAACTACTTGCATTAAAAAAAAATGCATAGACAATATTTGTGTGATTTCTCTAGTTAAAATAAATCATATCTGTTCCAGGGCACAGCGCAACTGTTTGGCGTCGGATGTGCAATGACGATGCTACGGACAATAATTCCCAAGATATTAACTCCAACAAAGGCGTTTAAATCGTTGAGGTTCTCCCATATGAAGCTTGGACTCTTCTTTGGTGGATATATTGGCATTTATAGAGTAAGTACTTTGTCAATTTCGTCCAAATATAGATTTAGTAGATGAGTAGATGCCACGTTAGATATGTATACTTATGCTATAATATGTCGTGTTAGCAAATTTTTTTTCTTTTTTTTTTACTGTTTGACAGGCTCTTTGTTTGACCACATCTCAGTGACGGTGTGGTCGAAAATAGTAAACACTCTTAGCCTGTAATCTATCTATCTAATACCTTTAAACGTTTCCTAGCTAGGTTTCATTTTTAGAAAATAAAAAGCCGAGCAAAGCTCGGTCACCCAGGTACTGGAATTATTAAGTGAAAATGCCGGAACAAACCTTTAGGTGACTTGGCGACAGGTTTTTAAACTTGAGAATGGTAGCTAGCCAGTCAAGTAAATGACCAAATCAGTAATATTTATTGTCCATAAAAACAACAACGTTACAAGGCACTCGTACAAAAATAAAATTTTACAATTTTTTTTTATGGTTGACAGACGATGTTTTTGGTAACAGATCACCTGATGTTAAGTGACGGTGTGATCGAAGATGGTAAAACACACCTAGCCTGGAATGGTAATTGCTCTCATTTGAGGCTGCCGGAACACAACGTTAGATGCTTGGCGGCAGATTTTCAACTTGGTGGTAGCTAGCTAGCTGAGTACTAGAAAGTACCCTACCACCACACTATGGTTTCTTCACAATGTTTACCTTCACCGGCAGCTCAAGCTCATTATTGGGGTTTGAACCCACGCCCTTTGGTATGCGAACCGACCGCGCCAACCACGGAGTTAAGTACCATCTGTGCAAAACGCCGTCGTTAGCGTGATATCTAGTTACAATGTAGAGTAAAAGAGCTCAAATCAAATTGAGTCTTGACTTCTGACCCCAGCCAGTATTTACATACTACATTGTTGTATTTGATTCAACACTTGTGTTTATTTCCAAGCGGTAATAGTTGAGTTTTTATCAAATTGTTTTAAAATCTTGGTAATCTAGGTCGACTAGGTACCACTGTAGTCACAGATATTCTGCCGTAAAGCGTTAGTTTGTAAATATCAGTGTTCTGGCTTGAATTTGTAATGAGCTAGCGAATTTATGAGGGTTAGTCGGGCTCCGAACGTCTTCAATTAAAAAACGCCTAAGTGATAATACTCACTTAAGAACCAATTCCCATTCCTGCCCCCCCGTACACTGAGCATGTTGCGATATTTGTTAGGTGCTCACAAAAAGCTACACTATTGCTATTGTCTTATTGCGTTGGCATACGATATATGATCGCGTAGCTATTTCCGTAGCTATTAGCCTAACATTAATCGCAATAAGTAGCTCAGAGTACGGGGGCAAGTTGGGTGTGTCTATTATTTTCTACCATACTGTCACTTAACATCTGTTGACCTAGTCAAACAAAAGAGAAAAGACTGGAACAATGCTCGCACGTTGTTCATTACAAAGTACACTATTATTTGTAGTGTATGAGATGTTCAAATGATACATTAACTCTGACACCAGGGGTTGTCATTCGGACTAAACAAATAGACTTTTTATCTTAAAGGAAATAATAATCTACTTACGGGAAAGAAAGAAACAATAACTTTTGTTCTTGGTATTACTGAACTTAGACATACTTTTTTGTTCTTGGTATTATTGAACTTATACATACTTTTTTGTTCTTGGTACAGCTAGTGGTATGTCTTTTATGCCGCGCTCACGGCCGTGACGCGGCTTGGTACGCGGCGCCGGCGGGTTTCCTCTCTGGAGCAGCGTTCCGTGCCGCGCCTTCCACGCCCATAGCTCTCGCGCCCGTCACCTCCGCGTTACAGGTACCTTCATATTAGTATTAGCTACAGGTACATTCAGGATGATAGATTCAAACATGTAACTTAACGTTCATAAGTGCCTTACCAGGGCCTAAACTGAATAAATTACTTTTTGATTTTGATTTTGATTTGATGGCGCTGTGAGTAATGTGTCAAAAAAAACTTGTTGCTTGCACTTACGCAAATGTTATATGTAATACAATTGTTTTTTATTGCGACAGCAATGCGCCATGTACCAAATAAAATCATTATCTCTTTTTCGTTAATCAACCTTAGTAGGTTCCGGAAGTTTTATTATTTGCAATCACATCACATCACATCATCAGCCATAGGACGTCCAGTGCTAGACATAGGCCTCCTCATGGGAGGGTTTTGCCAATACTCGCCACGTTTGGCAGGCGGGTTGGCGAGCGCAGTTAGGTGTGATTGCTCAAGGAAGACGCTGCTGCCCATCTTCCGGATTACATCCCTTAGCCGACTCTTACGGCAACCACGGGTAGAGAGGGTGGGGTACAATTCTTACGTCGGCACCACCACGGCAATTATTTGCAATGGTTCGACCTAATATAAGATATTAAGTTTCTCATATGCTGCTTTGGCAAAGTTTATATGTAGAGAGCTACGACACTAATTTGAACCCTCCCCTCCGAATAACACTGTTGTTTTTTGTCTATTATAATTGTTCTCCAGATTCTGGCGTCATGGGGATGCCAGAAAGGAATGATACCAGCCAACTGGCCCTTAGTAGAGATTCTGTATTGCTTGTGTCAAGGACTCCTGTTCCACGCGCGAGTGATGCATGAAGATGTGTGTCCGAGATATATAATTAATCTTATGCACACAGTCACACAAAACAAGTGAGTACATATATTTATATTCAGCCATTTAAATTATTGTTGTAGTTATCATTGCCATCTCAGACTTTGGGCGGCACTTGACATCCTTAGATGCTTATTTATGCATTTGCCAGTGTCAATTATTTTATGAAATAAAAAGTTAAGCTGTATTATTAACAATTAAAAAAACCCCCGACACAAAATCAAACATAGCTAAGAACAATCCCGACTAATTCACTTTTCAAACAAAATAAAAATCGGTTCATCCGTTTCGGAGCTACGATGCCACAGACACACACACACTCACACACACATTCACACCCCCCACACATTCACACATACACTATCACACACACATTTGCACACACATTTACACACACACACACACACACACACACACACACACACGAACACAAACACACACGAACACAAACACACTTATCTATAAAAACGGCAAAAAAATCACGTTTGTTGTTTGGCAGACCCCCTAAAATATTTGTTTTATTTTAATTTAATTATTTATTTTTAAAGTGAATATATAACTAAATGTTCTGTGAATATTTCAAGCGTCTACCTGTTGCCGTTATCAATATCGAGGAAAAACGAGCAAAAAATAATCACGTTTGTTGTATGGGAGCCCCCTTAAATATTTATTTTATTCTGTTTTTTAGTATTTGTTGTTATAGCGGCGACAGAAATACATCATCTGTGAAAATTTCAAGTGTCTAACTATCACGGTTCATGAGATTCAGCCTGGTGACAGACGCACAGACAGACAGACGGACGGACAGCGGAGTCTTGATAATAGGGTCCCGTTTTACCCTTTGGGTACGGAACCCTAAAAACTGTGGGTTGAATCGAGACCATTCGGATTTGAAGTTGATTAAAAACCTAAACATATGTAGGATTAGCACCATCCTTTTTTCTAATTGAGAAATGAATTTCAAAATGTTTAATTTTACTTTCAGGGCCGACGAAATACAAGCTGCCTTCATAGATAAGATGATAAAATCCATGTGAAATGGATTTAAGAAGGAAATTGTTTAAAAAACAATGTGATACATTTAATTACAAATAATTTAGTTTTTTTTTTTTTTTACTATTTAATTTATTATTTATTTAGGCGAATCTGTGATTATTGCGTTATTCTTAATGACGTCTCACAAACCGGACGAAGAGTAAAATTTTTATATTTTTAACGAAAATAAGCGTGTTTATTGTAATATCTGAGATGAATTTTTTTATCAATATGCGATAAAAATAGACCCTGGTTATACAATACCAGGGGTGACAACAAGCTAATTTTGTAGCGACGATAGCTTAGTGATTAGCTAGCGTGGTCGGATAGCATGCCGAAGAACGTGGGTTCAAACCTCGACAATGAGCTGGTGCTGCCTGTAAAGGAAACCATAGCATGGTGGTAACATTTTCTAGTACTCTGGCAAGCTACCATCCTCAAGTTGAAGTTTGCCGCCAAGCATCTAGTGGTGTGTTCTGGCATCCTCAGTTGAGAACCAGTTCCATTCCAGGCTAAGTGTGCTTTACCATCTTTGACCACACCGTAACTTAACATCAGTTGAGCTGTGGTCAAAGGCTAGGTAGCTTGTCAGCTATAAAAAATTATAGCTGTGATATTACAATACATATCATGACAAAAAAAGAAATTAAGCGCAATTGTTTTGTCGTTTCTCTTTCGTTTGTAATTTAGAGACATAGCTTTGTTTTCAAACAGATTCTAAACCTTGTTTTTTCTTTTGTCGCTGACAGACTATTTGTTTTGACTACAGCTCACCTGATGTTAAGTGACGATGTGGTCGAAGATGGTAAAGCACACCTAGCCTGAAATAGAACTGGCTCTTAAGTGAGGCTGCCGGAACACACCGTTAGATACTTGGCGGCAGATTTTCAACTTGAGGGTGGTAGCTAGCCAGCCGAGTACTAGAAAGTACCCTACCACCACGCTATGGTTTCCTCACGATGTTTTCCTTCACCGGCAGCTCAAGCTCATTGTTGGGGTTTGAACCCACGCCCTTCGGCATGCGAACCGACCGCGCTAACCACTGAGCTATCATCGCTTAAACTAAGTTTCTTAGAAACTAAGATTAAATAATATTGATATGACAAGAATCGGAAAGTTTTCTACTATCCGTGTCGGTTTCTGGGATATATTTAATCTGGTACAGGGTTATGTACTCCTATATTTTTATATTGTTATATGGTTTCCGGGTGTAGATTAAGTATGTTGATTAATTTATGTATTTTATTTTTAACATAATATTACAATAATAATTTTATCATTGATTAGATATAAGTAGTAGATAGGAAATGCTAGGCAATTATACATTCAACAATATGATTTATTCCGACAGTACATAATTATTTTACGTTAGCAAATTGGATTATAATAGTGCTTTATTTTGAAAGCTCAATGTTGAGAGGCTATAAGAAAATGATTTTTGTTTAGAAAAAAGTTAATAAGTTATTTACTCGAGTGTAAACCCATTGCAGATCGTGTAATAAACAAAAGCCGTCGGTAGATTATTCTTTTTTAATTTATTGTGGACTATATTCACGTGTGTTTTATTCGATTTCACCTTCAGTGTGCGAACCTCTAACCAATGTAATTTTCTGCCCGAGTGGATGTTCCTGGATTAATACAAGTCGCGAGTGAATCGGTTTCTTCTAGGCAAGCGTGCTCTATCGTAGACCGCATCTTCGCTTAACATCAGGCGAGATGGCGGACAAACGCAAGCCTATCCTATCCTACTAATATAATATATGCAAAAATGTTGTATGTTTGGATGTTTGTTACACAATCACGCAAAAACGGCTTTGTATGAAATTTGGCACACATGTAGTTTGCTACCTGGATTGACATATAGGATACTTTTTATATCATAAGAAATGTAAGGTTCCTGTGGAATTATAAAAAAAAAAAAACTACTAGACGAATCCACTTGAAATTTGGTATAGATGCGTCTTATGGAACATTATTTCGGGATAAAAGATGTCCTTTATCTTAATCTAATAATAAAATAGTGTAAGTTTCATGACTATTGCTTATTGCTCTCTGAACCTAATTCTAAAGATGTCGCGGGCGTAAACTAGTTAGAAATATATTAAAAAAAAAAAACAGGGGCATGCATACAGCTTGCATTCCACCCATGTCTTGCGACCTTAAGTAGTTTTTCGTGGTTAAAACATTTCAGGTGACGGCATTGTTAATCATTTGGCGGTTATAAAGTATTCACAAAAAGTTACAGCTTTGTGCAGTCTGCAATGGGTAAAAAAAAGTAATTACAACGATATCGTTTGCACAATACAAATTAGTGCCTGTCGTAGAAATACTCGCTTTAAACAAGTGCTTTATCGATATTACTCGCTAGGTCGAGAACTTAGATACAATAGTAAAATTCTCTATTCATACATTTTATATATAAACTTGCACATATGTATTTGGAGTCACAATTGTTATATTTAAAATATGAAGACTTCTCACCTTGTAAGCATAGCATGTAAATCATAATGCAAATACTCGTAATTTAGAACACTATATACTTAGCGGAGATTTGCCTGCCCATAAAGGACGCTGATTGGTCTGTTTATTTTGAGTGTTCAAGGTATATATTTAGTTTATTTCCGCTTAACAGACGTTTCAATTACAACTGTGAAGAGTACAACCAACCAATTCTTTTAAATTATTGTTAAGTTAGTTAAATTTAAATCCTCGTCACTGTTGTAACTGAAACGACTGTTAAGCGGAAATCTAAATATATATAACTCAAAGGTCTGACTGACTGACTGACTGACATAGTGATCTATCAACGCACAGCCCAAACCACTGGACGGATGGGGCTGAAATTTGGCATGCAGGTAGTTGTTATGAGGTAGGCATCCGCTAAGAAAGGATTTTGATTAATTCTACCCCCAAGGGGATAAAATAAGGGATGAAAGTTTGTCATTTTTAAACCGATCGGGCTGAGACTTTGCATGCATAAAGCTACTATGACGTAGGCATCTAGCGCGGGTGAAACCGCGGGGCACAGCTAGTAAATTATATATCTTGAACACTCAAAATGAACTTCCGCAAAGTAACGCCTGAATCAATCAATGGTCTGTTCATGTCCAAGAACGCGGTACTAGCGTGGCATTGGTGAACGGAGGTCTACATGAGCGCCTTTTTGCTAATGTGTTGTTTGAAAGTGACCCAGTGTCCGTAGGGTGAAAATAGATATAGTATATCGTCTATCATTTATAACACCGGTTTGATAGTTATTGAAAAAGCGGGATCACCTTTAAAAAATGTTATTTTCGTTTATGTTTACATGTCTGCTATTACATTCTAATATTTGTAAGTTACCTGCGAATTGGATTCATATCTACAGTAAACTTAAGTTTGATAGTTAATAAGTTATCAATGACAATCTGCCATTTCATAAATAGCATCAAAACACGGCAAAAATAGCGCTGCATGAAATTTGTAGCGATGATTGCTTAGTTAGCACGGTTGAATCACACGCCAGAGGGCCTGGGTTCAAATCCCAACAATGAGCTTAAACTAATGGTGGTAGAGTACTTTTTAGTGCTTGCTACCATCCTCATGTTGAAAACGTGTTGTCAAGTATCCCAAGTTGAGCTCCTGTAGTTTTAATTGAGAGCCAGTTCCCATACCAGGATAGGTGTGTTTATTACCTTCGACTACACCGTCACTTAGCATCAGGTACCTAAGATATGGATAAACACCTGGCCCGTCATAAAAAAAAAACAATAAAAACCGTCAATTGCTTGTACGTTATTATACGTAATTTGCAACTGTTTGTACGAAAATACTACTCGTAAAAGTATTAAATAAATAGTGAATTTTATTTTGCTGTGGAAACTGACGTGGTTTTGACATATTTTTATTAATTATGCGAGATTACTCACGTTTAATTATATCGGAATCTCAGACTATAGTTTCGGTGACTATAGGCCACATTCGGTGGCTTCCCTAATGAAGGTAAAGCCGAGTACAACGCGCGCGGCCTCATACGTGAAGACAACGGTTGGAAAACGGAGCTGTGTCTTGCTTTGTCTCCATGATGAAGGGTACCGGATGTGACCGAAACTATAGTCGGAGTATCTCATATTAACGTGAGTAATCCCGCATAAGTAAAACAAAAAGTAAATTATATTATTCACTAGCGACCCACCCTGGCTTCGTACGGGTGAAAATTATATACAGATTTTTGTAGCTAAACTATAAACAGTGTTATTTTTGCTGTGTATGTAATTTGTAGGTTTGACAATATTTTCTTTGGCTGAGTGTACAGAATTTTCTACAGAAGCATTCAAAATTCATGCACAAATGTATCAAAATAGTTTTTTATGGCGACGTTATATTTTATAATAAATGATTTGGGTCTCCGAAAATTGAATTTTAATGAATGTACTGCCTTCCTCTGTTATGTTATATCCTACTTATTCTACAAGCAAAAAAAGGGTTTTCCATACGCCAATACTTACGAAGTTCTGACAATCGCTGTACAGACTAGAAATCAACTTAGGCCCTGATTCTCTAACTCACGTGAGATTCCTTGCCGAAAACGCGTATAGCGCTTATAACTTTAAGGGACATACAAGTACTTATTATTTATTTCTTTATTGCACACTTACTAGAATATGTACAAAGGGAGGACTGCTGCCGGCTATCCTCACAGTATATTATGTACGCAGAATAATGGTAATTATTTATTAAACCCTCTCTCCTTTTCCGAAAAAGTAAGTAAAGTTCTTGCTTTCTCCCTCCTACGTAAATATTGGTTTAACTAGCGGCCTTATCGCTAAAAGCAATATCTTCCAGGTAACCTTATTATCAAGATTCCAGAACAAGCTTTTTTTACAAGCATTTTTTTAAAGAATGTAAAACATTTGTTCGACGTAATAACGTTTGTATCGTGTCGAAATAAAAAAAAAAAAAAACTTATGATGAATGCCTTATCATGACCTCAGCATGACTGTGGCGCTAGTAGGTACTAGGGAGGCTAGCTGCCACCCTCAAATTAAAAATCTGCCGTCAAACAGATTGGCGTATTCCGGTAGCTACATTTGAGAGCCAGTTACCATTTATCTAGGTGTGTTTACTATCATCGACCACACCGTCACTCAACATCAGGTGAGCAGTGGTCAGACACCTAGCATGTCACCCATAAAAAAGAGGTCAATGATTCTAATCAAGTGGATCCTCTATGGATGTTAATTTGCTTTGAACCTTTATATTTCCAATATGGCAAGCACGTCTTGCTTGTGCCAAACAAATCTAAATATTGACAGCACTCAAATGTAGGAATCGCACTAACAATGTGATTGTAAAATTTCTTGTGTAAAATAGCAAAATGCGTGTAAAAGTTAAAGAAAAATTTTAGTTTTGTTAATTTCATGTAAGTAGAAAACATTGTTCTCGGAAAGTCTAAGTACCCGAGAATTTTTTAAATGTCTCGCATACCCTTATTTGTTCCCCTAGTCGGATCAAATTTATGAGGGCACCGATTCATAGAATTTATGAAGTACTCTCCTACTACGAATTTAGTTCTGCTCCTTGCACTTTTCAGGAAGGTAACGCGCTGTCAACGTAAAAGGTAAATGATGCAATCTTGAAAAGCATGGATAGATAAGTCAGTGCATATACAACTAGTCATCAAGGATGTTTGTAGCGATGATAGCGCAGTGATTAGCACGGTCAGTTCACACGTGGAAGGGTTTGGGTACAAATTTTAACTATAAAAAATGAATTTCACACGAAACTGATTATATTATTCCCAGATACATACAGGTTGTCCCATTGTTCACAATGATCTTCTTTTTGCTCGGTGCTTATGTACCGTTTTGCGTAATCCCGCTTAGGATGATGATAAGCGAGTGTTTTAAAAGCAATCAGAGATTTTTTTACAAAAAAAATTGAATACACCGTTAGAGGTTTGGCGGTAATTTGGTGAAAAAAATATATCTAATATTTGATATATATTTTGGATACATTAAAATGAACCCATTGGCTCCGAACTCATTATAAATGTATTTTGGAAACTAATTGTTTCTCCCGATATCTTGATCAAGCACAAAAAGGCATAAGTCCTAGAGAATACCCTACCACCATGTTTGGTTTTCCGAGGATGTTTTCTTTTACTGGCTCATTGTTGGAATTTTCCAACAATGAGCAAGTAGTCAGTTTCGTGTGAAATACATTTTTTATAGATAGAATTTGTTCATAAAGATTAGGATACCAGTTTTTTTTTGCTTAGTAATACCGTTTCGCATAATTTCGTATGTAAACAAATGATAACACAATGACGCCTATTCTTTAAAAAAAAAAATGCAATGAGACGAACGAGATCTCCTTGTGGTAACAGAACGCATGTCCATGATTATTGCACCGATACATTACTTTATTATATTACTTTAAAGTAATGACCGTCAGACGCTCTAAAGACATAAGAATATCTCAAAGTAATGAGCATCACATACGTATTATCTAGCAATAAATATGTAAAAAATTAGGCCTGCCCCAGATATACACTGCCTGTGGTAGCGGTTAAAATTCTTTGTCAAAAATGATAGCTTGGCCTTATTGACGCAGCTTCTGGTAGCGGACGCGGAGACAAACAGAAGCCTAGCGTATACAATCTACGTACGTTTAGTTACTATTATAAAAAGCCGCTGCCAGTCTGTGTTAACGTGAGGTAGACTTTAACCATGGCTAATGTGGGAAAATCGTAAATACATTTTTCCGACTGCTACTTACCTCTAACATTGTTATCGGAAAGTTCACAATGGGTATATTTAATCAAGCCGCACAAAGGATGGGATACTTCTATTTTCACTGACCCAAACGGGCACTAGCGATAAAGCCGAGAAATAAGACAGAATAAGATTAACCTTGACTATGTAAAAGAAAAGACCGACGTGTTTTCACCCTCACGATAGGTATACAGTTAGAATTTTCGGTAGCGGCTTTCGTTCCCTATAATATCTAGTTTATGACAAAAGAACCGAGTTGTAAATATAGTTTGGCTCAATACACATCTATGTATAGCGTCTAGACCGTTTAGAACGTACCTTTGTACTATGAAATGAATTTTATTGGGTACTTCTTATTGTCAGATATATCATTCTGTTACAACAATAGAGATCACGCCATGCCTGTACTGTAGTTTCAAATCAGTTGCCTCAAAGAACTCGCGTGGTTCACTAGATAGCAACTCTTTTTTGTACCAGTTTAATTCATAAAAATATTCTACAAAAAGTTTTAGCACGAATTTTAAAGTGACGTCGTTATTTTTCCTATATCTGCCTGGAATTCGTAGTTGCTAAAGCTTACGTGCTAGTGGTGAAAAATAGGTCAGCTAAGTGAAGTTTCTCATTCAGGAATGCACCCAGCCAAAGCGGGAATGTTCTCCAGCAATGTCCAATAAAATAGTTTAGATTGAAACAAACTGTCTAGAAAGTTTCGCTCGTGGAACTTTAGAAAGTGTAACATAGTGAAATTAAAACTACGAAACAACGACTTCTATTATAGATGCTCAAATTCTTGACTATTTTGTAGAATAATTTTTTAACTTTTTATTTATAGTTTAAGTCCTTAAGAAACCAACTTTTAATTTGGGTTGTATTTATAGCATAATTTTTCTATTGTCCTATAAGTATAGTGGTCCTTATAGTGGTCCTATAATCATCTGATAAATAAAAGTAGACTTACAAAATGCTCTGTCAACTTCTGCCGGACGGGAAGCTTCACAGTTAATTGTATAGTAAAAGCTTACGCCTAGCCATGGTGCTAAGCTTTATTATTGCTAATATTTTATAGCTGTCGATCAAACTGTGCTACTATAATGACTTCTACTGCTGAACTGTTGCGTTCTCTTGCAGTGTAAATGTACAGGATGGCGCCAGCGGTAGGAATCGATCTAGGAACCACTTTTTCCTGCGTGGGTGTATTCCAAAACGGTAAGGTGGAGATTATTGCCAATGACCAGGGGAACAGAACCACTCCTTCTTATGTTGGCTTCACGGAATCCGAGCGACTCATCGGCGACGCCGCCAAAAATCAGGTAACTAACTAAAATATCTTACTGAACAGTTCAAAACTAACTTTGCCAGATCATTAAATGTTAAGGAAACTTCTATTTGAACTAGAGTCAATCGTAACTTTAATGTTAATTTTGTATGATCTTGTACTTTGTCTTTGTTCTCGTATGCTATTGAAAAGACCGGAAAGGTAGTGTCTATTTAGCGTTTGGTAATGACTTTACATTTATTTTAACATTTCTAAAGACAATGTAATGAGACATAAGACCCCACACAACTACAGTTGGCACTTTATTCATTTTATAATTTTGTTTCACAGATTGCAATGAATCCCAGAAACACAGTATTCGATGCGAAACGACTCATAGGTCGCAAGTTCGATGATCCAAAAGTTCAGGGAGATATTAGACACTGGCCTTTTCAAGTTGTCTCTGAAAGTGGTGTACCTAAGATAGTAGTGGAATACAAAGGAGAGAAGAAAAAGTTTTCTCCTGAGGAAATTTCGTCTATGGTTTTAACTAAAATGAGAGAAATAGCGGAAACGTTTCTTGGCGGAAAAGTAAAAGATGCAGTAGTAACAGTTCCCGCATATTTCAATGATTCCCAACGACAGGCTACGAAAGATGCTGGTATTATTGCAGGACTGAATGTACTGAGAATCATCAATGAGCCTACGGCTGCTGCGTTGGCTTATGGCTTAGACAAAGATCTTAAAGGTGATAAAAATGTTTTGATATTTGACCTTGGAGGAGGAACTTTCGATGTTTCTATACTTACCATAGCTGAAGGATCTTTATTCGAAGTGCGATCTACGGCAGGAGACACTCATTTGGGTGGAGAAGACTTTGATAACCGGATGGTTGATCACTTCACCCAAGAATTTGAAAAGAAATTCAAGAAAAACATGAAGGATAATCCTAAAGCTCTCAGAAGGCTTCGAACATCATGTGAAAGGGCGAAGAGAACTCTCTCTTCCAGTACAGAAGCTAGTATTGAAGTTGATGCTTTACACGAAGGCGTAGACTTCTACTCGAAAATCACAAGAGCGCGATTCGAAGAAATGTGCTCGGATTTGTTTAGGCAGACTCTTGGACCCGTAGAAAGAGCTTTAAAGGATGCTGGTTTGAACACTAGAGAAATCCATGACGTGGTTATGGTTGGAGGATCTACTCGCATACCAAAAATACAAAGGCTACTACAGGTAACAACTATACGTTCGTAGGTTGGTCAAGAAAGACGTTTTGAGTATTTTAATTTTATGCCAAATGTTTTACAGGAATTCTTCAGCGGCAAATCTCTGAACATGTCCATAAACCCCGATGAAGCAGTTGCTTATGGTGCTGCGGTCCAAGCAGCTATCTTAAGTGGTTCTAAAGATACTAGAATCCAAGATGTATTACTGGTAGACGTGACTCCTCTGTCTTTGGGGATCGAAACTGCCGGTGGTGTTATGACAAAGCTAGTCGAAAGAAATACTAGAATCCCGATTGCACAAAAGCAAACCTTCACTACGTACTCTGATAATCAGCCTGCAGTGACAATTCAGGTATTTTTTATTTATATCATACAATTCTTTTTCGTTAATTTTTCAAAACGTCTAGAACGCTGAATATTGATTCTTGAAGTATTATTTATTGTTTTCAGATCTACGAGGGCGAACGTGCTATGACAAGAGATAATAATCTGTTGGGGACGTTTAACTTGACTGGTCTTCCACCGGTTCCTAGAGGAGTGCCACAGATAGAGGTATTGTCATATAATTTCATCCACAGCCCTTAAATTTGAGTGTTGAATTAATGAAGTAGATCGCTAATCTAATTATAATACCAGGTTACATTCGACATTGATGCCAACGGTATTCTGAACGTCAGTGCCCAGGACCGCAGTACGGGTCGATCTGAAGGTATCACAATATCAAACGACAAGGGACGTCTCAGCAAAAAGGATATTGAGAAAATGCTACACGATGCTGAAAAGTTCAAGAATGAAGACGAAAGTATAAGAAAAACTGTGGAAGCCAGGAATCAGCTTGAGAGCTACTTGTACGGATGCAAAACGGTTAGTTAAGTCAGTTTAAAACTGTGCTATAAACATTAAATTCGTTGTCAAAGAATTGGAAGTATCTCGGGAGCTTGATTCACAACATAATCATGGTAAATATCCTGTAAATTGTTTTAAAATGTTGTTAAGTTAAGAATTTCACAAATGGTATGACCCTAAACTTGAACCGTCAATGTTGTGCCTAGATCACGAGACTTGTATAAATTGCAGTTTCATAAACGTCACATTATGTCGTCTGACTATGTATGTAGCCAGACGTCTTAGAAAAATGCTTAAAATTTTTGTGTATGAAATTACATAATTATCAATCAAGTTCCAATGTTAAGCGTTCTTTATCAGGCTGCTGAAAATGCGAGCAGTCGTCTCAGTAACGAAGAACGAAATGCCGTCTTGAACGAATGCACCACACAGCTTCAATGGCTAGAGCGTAACCCTACTGCAGAAAAAGGAGAGCTGGAACGCAAACTCAACGATGCCCAGAAGATCTGTCAGCAGGCTATGATGAAGCTCCATGGGGCTTTGGGTGGTGGAGGGCCCAGTTGTGCCAGACCTGCTAGCCCCGGAGGTCCGAGAGTCACGGAAGTTGATTAGGACGAAATTCATTTCTCCTGCCTTATAAGTACGTTGCAGTAGTTTCAAACAATTAAATTTTTCACGGCAAATTAATTCAAGTACGTATAGCTATTATCGTGTTATAAAAAATATAAAACATAGCAATGATTTCACAAATTCGTAATCAAAGAGTAAACGATGTGGCACCAATTAGAGCTTCATTCGGATAAGTTTCGGATAAGTAGGTACTCCAGGTACGTATTTTACTTAATAAAAATCATAAGCACTAAGTTTTGGTATTATTTTATTTTTTATTACCTACTTCTAATATACAATTCATTTGTCATAGGAAGAAAAGGGACAATTTTTTTTTGTAAATATTTTGTTACAATTTTCTTAATAAAACACACACCATTAAACCTCGCCGAGGTTTGTTTCGGTGTCGGGTCCTCTTCAATAATTGTGGTAGAAGCGAGCGAGCGGCGAGCAATAATAATGATAAACACAAGATTAACTTTTGTGATAAGATTTTGATAAACGTAAAACGGAGTCATTCAGTTTGAGTTGTCATTGGGGTTTTTAGAACGATTTCTGGTAGTATTTAATATATTTTTTACGAAAAAAAGGCACTGCACATATAATCACTGCGGGAGTATAAAAAGAACAATTTAATTTTTGGTAAACCCTGAATTTATTTCTTGCCCTTCTTTTTCTTCTTATTAAAGTCAGGTGGATGGAATCCTCTGGACGCCAACAATTCTTGAACATTATGACATGCGTAGTAAACGTTCTCCATTGCAGAGTCGGTCAGCATGTCCACGTTGCACCTTCCTTTGGATTTCCCTTTCTTTCCACCTCCACCGCCACCTTTCTTAGCCTTTCCACCTTTCGCTTCCCCACCTTCTTCTTTTTTCTTCCCTTTACCCGCCATTTTTAGAACAATTTAGCATGAAAATGTGATGTAGCTTCTAGTTTGCGAGTCAAAGTTTTGCTTGTTCAGGGAATCCTTGGTTACCGCTGAAAACTATTGATTATACAAACTTGGCCGGTTTGTAGTTCTATTCATAAGTAGGCATAGAGAACCACCTCATGGCTTATAGTTGGTACTTTGATATTGGTAGCTATAATGTGTATAGAACTTAATCTTAAACAGGATTTAAGAAAGTTTAGGGTCAGCCTGTTAGTCTGGTTAGTCGCGAGCAGTTAATGATGCGAGAAATTAACTTTGAAGATGGCAGTCTCATAAGACCCTTGTCGTTTGCGTATCAGATAAAATAGGCTATTACTTTAGAAATGGACAGTAAATAGTAAGTCCGTATAAGTACTGACTTTACCAAAACTAGATTCTTAGAACTAGCGCCTTTCGTAAAATATGTCGACGTCGAGGAAAATGCCGTGCCAGTAGGGACGATGAAATAGACGTAGGTAATTAAGTAATTGAGTTATCTAAATAACAACTGCATGTATGCCCGTCGCACTTATGTTCGACATAGGGTTTTTTGCGGCGGCGTCATGTAACGGGTCGCCCAATATGGTTTGCAAAAGCGATGACTGGCACATGCGTCACACTCGTAAATGGGTGCTGTTTGCGAGAGCTGGACAGCACGCGGTGTATTAGAGATAAATATACATCAATGTACATAACCTTTAGGATCTTTCTTTTGAAAGGCAAAATTTAAAGAAATATAAAAATAATGTTTGGAGTGGAGACCACGGACCGGCAAGCGCAGCGTAGGACGTCCACCCACAAGGTGGACAGACGACCTAATAAAGACCGCAGGAACGCGCTGGATGCGAGCCGCTTCCAACCGATCTTTGTGGAAGTCAATGGGAGAGGCCTATGTCCAGCAGTGGACGTCATACGGCTGATGATGATGATGATGATGATGATGTTTGTATTAAGAGCACGGACTCAGGTGCCCGCAGACTGAAACTTTCATTAATTTAAAAAAGGCTATGTTCTAGTAGATCTCGCGCTCCGAGGATTCCGTACAAATTTGCAGTTATGTAAATAGTTCGTTCATCATGGGAAATATGAAACTATAGTATTGTTATAACGAAAAGATAAACTGGACAAAAAAAAAAAGATTGTGGGACAAATTTAACTTTGCCGTTGGAAAACCATTGTCTCCATAAATCGACTTAGGTCGCGGTCATTTTACCAACTTCAAACGGACCAATTTTGATGAAATTTGGTATGGAGGTAACCGATACCCTGGATTAACACATAGGCTATTTTTCATCCCGAAAAATGTAGTGTTCACGTAAGAATAGCGGGTAAAACCGCAGGGCGCAGTAAATTTTTACAATAAAAATATGCAGACAAAGAAATTTGTTTCTAAAACCAAATTTCTAACTTAGCTTATGAAGACAAATGAGTCGGTCAATTGCAATTCCACGCAAGTGCTCGAATATATTGTTTACAACAAACAAAAGCTGTGTTACACCCAAGTTAGTGTACCTCTCAAATCCAAACATTTCATTGGAATGACTTTGTTTGGGGTAATTCCCTGTGCTCTAAGTATAGAGATCACCTATTTATCTGCCTTTTCTTTCGATTTCTTTTCAGTACGGACGATCAGCTTTTTGGCTTATTTCCAAACTGTAAAATATACTCGTTGCCAGAACTAATAAATGTTGCAAATTATAGAATTTCCTGTCTTTGATTCAGTAATGTGCATTGTATGTAGAAGTACTAAGCCGTTTCAGTCGAAATCACGACTCATGTTTTTGCCCGTCTGGCCAATAAGATTGGTAATGTTCTTTAAGTTTATGTAAGTTCTAGCAAAGCTCTGGGGTTTCGTTTCATTCGTTATTAGATTGGAATCATATTTATTTAAAGTAACTACAATTTAGAATTTAGTTTGTAGAAAGTACGGATATAATGTTGTGTAGAAAATGAGTGAGACTCCTTACTTCTACATTTTTAGTGTTCCGTACCCAAAGGGTAAAACGAGACCCTATTACTAAGAATCCGCTGTCCGTCCGTCTGTCCGCCTAAAAAAGAATAAAAAAATATTTATGATTAAAAAAGCAATTTTTTTGGAAATGCTGAAAATTAAACTTTTTTAAAGGCGGTCCAGCCTTAATTTTCGTTCTGGGAAGATGTGACGGTGCCAAAGTATCGACACATGGCGTCCTATACAAAGGGCCGTCCCATCGTCTGCATGGAATCAAAGTAATTCCGTCCGGGTTTTTACCATTATCACATACGCTGCCCCTCGTCTGCTGAATTAGCAGAAGACAAATGGAGAAGGCGCTAATATACAGTATACAGTGACTTAATAAGACCATGTGGACTGAGAACAAAGTACAATTTCAAACAGATTTTTATCTCGTCTAGTCGACGTGACCTAAACGCTGGCCTCTATTTTACACAATGATTACCTACCTAATTGATTGCTATTTAACGTTGTAAGGGAGTCAGCGTTTTGGGAACCATTCCTTTTGATAGGGGACTTTTAGATTAGGTAGTTAATTTTATTGTAGTACAAATGTATCTATTATTTTAAATGAACAGTTTCTGTTCTTTTTCTTAAACTAGCGACCCGCCCCAGCTTTGCATGAGTGCAATGTAAATACTAATGTGGTGCATATGTATGTATTATACATAGTACCTGGATGACCGAGCTTTGCTCGGCTGAAAGCACGGATAAAACGACGTTTTCTAAAAATGAAACCTAGCTAGATCGATTTATCGCCTCTGAAACCCCCTGCATACAAAATTTCATGAAAATCGTTGGAGCCGTTTCCGAGATCCCGAATATATATATATATACAAGAATTGCTCGTTTAAAGATATAGATAGATAGATAAATCTTCCTCTTGAATCACTCCGTTTATTATGGAAACTGCATTAAAATGCGTTGCGTAGTTTAATAGATCTAAGCGTACAGACGGCAGGAAACTTTGTTTTATACTATGTAGAGATTTCTTTCTGGCTATTAAATAACATAGATACTTGAAGAGCAACAAAGAAAATTCACACATTTGAAAATAATAACAAAACGTTTATTTAAAAAGTAGCAAAATATACGCGAAAATATTTTATTTCATGGTTAGATATAAAATGCATCCAAAAATAAATTAAAGTTAACTAGGACATATTAAAATTGGGACTAAATTAGACGCTATGTTAGCGCTCAGATGGATAGCCGGTCTGTAGTATATCATCTATGACCCTCATCTCTATTTATAGGTATATGGCTATCGCAGTATTCATTTGATGTTATAAAGTGGTTGTTTGAGCACATATTCAACTTCTTTCCGATGCAATATGGCCGCGCCGACTGCTGGCGTTGCCGCTTCTGCTCGTCCCGCGTACTCCAGCTGTAACATAAATAAACTAATTGTTCACCCTTCGGCTAAGTACCTACGTATATTGAGACTTTGACTAGCTAATTTAGCCTTTTATACTTGTTAGCCTAATTGGTAGTAAATTGCTTCCTGAGCTGTAGGGCGTGGGTTCGATTTCGACCCAGAACAAACATTTATGTGAGTGTTTCGTATGTATCATAATTATTGCTTATTGTTGCATTGTGTGAAATATTGTTCAATAGAATGGAATATAACTTTATTGTACACCAAAAATACAAAATTATAATTTTTGGCCACCATATACCTGGCTATAATACGGTTTTCGAATTCATGCAATATTTTCTAATTCCAATACCTAGTTTATTCTACTATTTTTTTATATTTAACAGGTTATTGAACCACAGTTAAGTAACGGTGTGGCTGAAGATGGTAAGCACACTTAGCCTGGGATGAAACTGGCTCTCAAGTGAAGCTACCGGAACACACCATCAGCTTGGCGGCAGATTATCGACTTGAGGAAAGCTAGCCAGCCGAGTAATAGAAAGTAAGAAAATTGACTTGTAACATTGGTGTTATCAATAAAATATTTGTATTTGTATCCTACCACTATGCTATGGTTTTCTCACGATATTTTCCTTCTTTAGCAGCTTAAGCTCATTACTGGGGGTTGAACCCAGGTCCTTCGGCATGTGAACCAACCGTGCTAACCACTGAGCTGTCATCGCTATAAATTGAAAACTAGTAGACGAAGACACCTTATACATATTGGTTTAATATAATAAACAACATAAATGATGCCTTTGACACATGTGGGAATAAATGAAGAATTGATTGTATTGTTGTGTTTAACGCACGGGCGTAGCCAGGGGGAGGGTTTGGGGGGTTCAAACCCCTCCAAAAAGTTAAGATATTGACATTAATAATATTAAAATAATGAGAGGCGAGCGGCATAACTTAGCACCTACTAATTATTACACTAATAATTATATGTATTTTGGATCAGACTGAATGGCTTGGCTCTCATGAATATTCACTATGGGATAGAAATTGATACGAATGAAGTAGTGAATATACTTAAAAAGAAAAACAGAAGATTAGTTCTGTAATGCATATAATCAAATGAACCTGTTTTTTTGGTCATTTATATACTCGTATTTTGGTTTATTTCATGCAGTTTTAGTCGTTTTATTTTCTTGAACCCCCCCTGACACTAAAACCTGGCTACGCCCATGGTTTAGCGGGTACTGTTAATGAGCTTGTTGAAAGTTACCTTTCTTCCTAGAAGGTTTTCAAATCTCGGTTTGACAAAGCTCCACGCGCCCATATTGCGATGCTCCTCCTGACTCCATATAAATTCTGTAAGCAGATGCCAATTTAGCAGCTTCTTTCATGAATATCAAGTGCTATTTCAGACTGTTTCCCTTTTTTCGCGTCATTTGAAATTTAAATTTCATTTATGGAAGCACTAAGGGTGCCTTTACACCGTACGGGTAACTCATTGCGCATATTGATACTTGCATACGCTAGCATGTGAACTAGCATCCAATTGAGGTAGATAAGGCGAAGTGAGTTAAGCCTAATAGGCTTAGGCTCGTTATCTGCTTTAGATAACGATTTGTCGTTCATAACATATTACAAATATGTTTTCTTCTTCTTATTTTTTGGCGTTCTACTTTTTGCATTCCCCAGTGTCGAGTATTTAAATATTATCAAGTTTTATTAAGACAAATCAAGCGAAATACGTTAAGTCTCAGTTAAGGCACAAAGTCACAGCCAAAGGCAAAGTCAAAGTCAAAGTCACAAAAAGTGAGTTAAGAAGAGTTTGGTCATGTCCTAATAAGGAAGTGGTGACTATGAGCTTCAATGGAGATTAGAAGCAACACGAAAAATTATGTTACACATTATTATTATTTTTATGGCTGACAGGCTAGGTGAGTGACCACAACTCACCTGATGTTAAGTGATGGTGTGGTCGAAGATGGTAAAGTACACCTAGCCTGGAATGGAACTAAAACACTTTCTTTCATTCTTGCACCACACCACTATTTTTATACATAAACACTTGAAGAAACACAAGTTTTGGAAAATAATATATTATAATGATATCTTTCCGCATCTCCGCTAAAATTCCGTTAAGCTCCTAGGTTTGTATCAAGATGTTTGTCATGCTGTATTTTTAAAGATTAGGACGTAATTTTTTTCCTTAGTAACTAAACGTTGTTTGTTTCCGTAAGCTACTGGCACAAGTTAGTCACGTGAAAGCGTTGTTTACAGACTAGACGCGTCAACGTTCACGTTCACATGTTCCTCGTATCCTTGTTTGGAATACTTACGTATAGGCAGTTTTCGAACAAAGTTCGTGTATATTTTTCATACATGAATCCATATTAAATAATTCACTAACTTTTGTTAATTCTACGATGTAAAAGCACCTTAAGGTTCCTAAAAGGTTGGGAACTCTGTAACTTTGTTTGAACTTGGCCCGATTTAAGGGATAAGGATAGAACTCCGGCTTATTTTATCTTCGCAGAAATGAACGGTAAATTGCTAAGTAGTAGGTGCATGTATTGGTTTCATGAAGTGAAATTAGAGACTGGCTGGAAGTAACTGACTTAGATTTTTATTTAAGAAGAACAAATGACTGTGTGTTGCGGCCGTCAATAATTATATATCTAAAACAGAAAATGTAAAGTAACTCTGAAGCCATGTCGATTCCTGATACCTAAAATCTATTGATGTACTTAGTTGTAGATTTCCGTAGCAGGAAGTCGTCTAGGTAGGTACCAGCGCAGTACCAGATATTCTGCAGCCAAAAATTGTGTAAATATTACTGTGTCCCAGTTTGAAGGGTACCACAGCTAGCAAAATTACTTTTACATTAAAAAGAAAGTCGTACATGCTTGAAAAAAATAAAATAGTTGACACTGGAAAATGCACATATTGCGCCACCAAAAACAAAGAAGACAGTCATCCACAAAACAATCATTCAAACCGGTAAACCTTAGTGACAAAGTCCAAGGAATTATTTCATGGAAATTGGAATGGTTAGTCTGATCACAGGATAGTTCCTTTATGGTTGTACTACTGTAGCTCCCAACCTAATATTATGGTCTGAAAGGGAATGTAGTCTGTGGGATTGCAGGCTAGTGATTCACCATCAAAATATCCCAAAGTAATGAGCATTCCAATTTCCATGCAATAATTCCTTGGACTTTGTCACTAATAGATCTGGATACTACAACGATCGTAAGCAGGTCTTGCATCATTAAGAGAGCGTCGTATAATTTGTGGTCTTATCGTCTTTCTAGTTATTTCTCCATCATCATCTACTTGTCTTGATCCCATTAGTCGGGTTCGGCACAGCATGTTTACATTCTGCGTTTTACTGTTATCCTTTTTTTATATAATAAATAGGCTTATGTATGACCGCCATCTCATCTGATGATAAGTGATGATGCGGCCTAAGATACACTCTCGACTTAAAAATATACAGATTATATCCATCGGGGAACACCCCACAATGAACGTGAAATCAAATTGTTTCGTTCGAGTTTTTGGAACATCGACCATGAAACGACGGGCATTAGACCATTTATTTCTGAAGCACACTCTCCGAAATGAATCCGATAAACTAGCAAATTTGTTCCAGATTTTGTAATTTAGCTTGAACAATAGAGTTGTCATAGATAAGCGGCTTCGAACGCTTCTTAATAGACTCCAACGCCTCTAGCTGGTATTAGGGGGATCCATCCCAAAAGTGCGAGCAGTACTCCATGCATAAATGTACTTGTGCTTGGTATAATGTTAGTAACTGTTCCGATGTGAAGTACCGACGTACCTTTTAGAGGATACCGAGCCTTTTTGCAGCCAATTGAGCCCTGAACTCTATAAAAGGGCCAAAGTAGAGAGTTAGAGAGTTATGTATGCGTCACCTCTTCCCTCACATGGATATTATCTTTCACACAGCTCATTCGTATCTAGGACACTTTATAGGTTTACTGACTATCATATTTACTAATTAGCAAATATATTTTATACTTACTCCTAGCATTCTTATATTTCTCCAGCTCACTTTGCAGACCAATCAAAGGAAAGGGTGCTAGAGATTCCACCCTGATGATGGCGACGTCATTGATATTCTCTTTCACGCGTTCCTTGTGCAATTCGTAGTAATGTTTGCCGGATACTAGAATAACGCGTTTCACCTTCAACGGGTCAGCCATTAGATCTCCTGGAAAATTTAGATTAAAACATATCATATAACAGCTCTTAAACAAATTCCAGAATCAATATCATTTCGAGGTTTTCCCGCTATGACAGTGATATTTTAAGAACTTTATAGGATTCCGTACCCAAAGGGCAAAACGGGACCCTATTACTAAGACTCCGCTGTCCGTCCGTCTGTCTGTCTGTCTGTCCGTCTGTGGTGACGAGACACCACAGATGTGGTGTGGTGGTCTGTGGTGGTGGTGGTGTGGTGAGATACAGCCTGGTGGGCTGTATCTCATGAGCCGTCATAGTTAGACAGTTGAAATTTTCACAGATGATGTCTTTCTGTTGCCGCTATAACAAAAAAATAGAATAAAATGAAAATTTAAGGGGGCTCCCATACAACAAACGTGATTTATTTGCTCGTTTTTGATCGATATTGATAACGGCAACAGGTAGACGCTTGAAATATTTACAGAATATTTAGTTATATATTTACTTTAGATATAAATTATTAAATTAAAATAAAACAAATATTTTAGTTGGGCTCCCATACAACAGACATGATTTTTTTGCCGTTTTTATAGATAATGGTACGGAACCCTTCGTGCGCGAGTCCGACTCGCACTTGTTTATACATGAGATTGATACGGGTGTATGCTGAAAATATTTTTTATGCATATAAGCTCAATTTGAATTTGACGAT
The DNA here is from genome assembly GCA_950106695.1 of Biston stratarius. Lineage (NCBI taxonomy): Eukaryota > Metazoa > Arthropoda > Insecta > Lepidoptera > Geometridae > Biston > Biston stratarius. The sequence goes on from OX467116.1 coordinate 13,350,583, forward strand.
GACAGTGAACGTTTTTGTAAAATAGTAACAGAAAAATGCGTGAAATAAGAAAATCAATTTAGTAATAGTAATTAATAACTGCGATATGTATTCCTTCTGCATAGGCATTTTTTAAATATTTTTTAACACGTATAAGTCCGCGTTTGATCACCAACTCGCCTGATGGTAAGCGATGATGTTGTCGAAGATAAAGCACGCAGACTTAGAAAATACCTATTCACTCTGGCCTTGAAAAGATCTAGATTATATCTCTCAGAAAACAAGGAAAACATCGAAGAAATGCCGATATGATACGATTAAATACGCAATCGGTAAAAATAATTAGTTATTTTGGCATTTTGAGTTATAGTTATTTATAATATGAAAATGATAGAATTGAAAAAAGGTATTTCAGTCAGAAAATACTTTTTGTATTTATTGTTAGCTTACCTATGACTGTTTTGAAATGCGTGCCGGGAGTGAAGTCTGATAAAGGCGACACCGCTTCAGCCAACCTTAGAAGAAGTTTAGGAGCCACTACCACTAGTGGCTTTCTATAATTTCTCACAACCTGAAATAAACAGATTTTAGTAAATTGTAACTTTGGTAGCGCAACTTGGCTAAGTGTAGATTATAGATGTAAGAAGCCAGGGATGATAGGTTTTTATGGCTAGGTGTTTGACCACAACTCACCTGATGTTAAGTGACGGTGTGGTCGAAGATGGTTAAGCACACCTGGAATGGATCTGGCTCTCAAGTGAGGCTACCGGGACACACCGTTAGATTCTTGGCGGCCGATTTTCAACTTGGTGGTAGCTGGCCAGCCGATACTAGAAAGTACCCTACCACTACGCTATGGTTTCCTCACGATGTTTTCCTTCACCGGCAGCTCAAGCTCATTGTTGGGGTTTGAACCCACGCCCTTCGGCATGCGAACCGACCGCGCTAACCACTGAGCTATCATCGCTACAACAGTCTTCGCATGGGTGACCATAAGTGGCATTTACTGCAATGCTACCGTAGGTCGGTATTGTCGGTCACGGTTGGTCGATCCTTGGCTTTACGGCCAAACAGACCTTTCGAACAGCTTATCGATCCAACATAAAAAAAAAGTTAAAATAATAAGATGAACGTGACGCCCTCCTGATGGTAAGAGTTAACACATGTCCATAACCATTGCAGCGATACACAGAACTTTGAATGGTAAAACAAAGTCCAGGGCATCGCTGCTTTGGCGCTCATTACTTTCGATGGTTAGTCTCTATAATTTCGCTAGCTGCAGTACTCGGAAAACAGTAATGTTTACACACTACTGCTTCGCAACAGAATATCTGGTACTGTGGTGGTACCTATTTGGACGACCCACCACCAAGTGAAGTTAATCTACATCATCAGTGCTGGCTGTTCTTACATGGAATTATTTTTAATAAAGAGGCTGGTTGTGGCTCTGGACATTATATCATACTTTGTATACAAGCTAAATCGAGGATCTTCTACTCATATTGTAAATATTTAGTACAACAGTAAAATAAATGAAAAAAAAAAACAGTTATTCTTTAGAAAGACGTTCACCGTCGCCGACATGTATGAAGCATCTGATTCTTTTTTCGCGATTTCAGTTCAGTACACCTTAAGCTTCTTACCCTAAATACTCATGTATATTGTATTGTAGTACACACAATTTACAGGGGAAATATTGCTTAAAACTAATGTAATCGTAAAAAATCAAATTGCATAAGTTTTAAAGCTAAAGTCACAGATTACAGAATAACAATTGTTGCAAGTAAAGATTGGTTTATCAACCTGTCTCCTAAGAAGATGGAAATATTGCGCAGGCGTGGTAGGGTTAGCCACGTGGAGGCACACGCTCTCAGAATCCGGCGTCGCTTCGGCGCTGTCGGTCATCTGAAGGAACCGTTCCACACGACAAGAAGAATGCTCTGACGCAGCCCCGTCATAACCATGTGGAAGAAGTATTACAAGCCCGTTACTGCGGACCCATTTGCCTGTGAAGACGAAAAAATGTTAGAATAGCGTAGTTGCAGAGATGTATGGGTTCCTGCCCGAACAAACATTTTTATGATGTTAAATGTTTGTTCTATGTCTGGGTTTTCTGTATGTATTTACAAAAAAAGTATATAAGTACTCTATCAGTTATCTGATTTCCATAGTACAAGCTTTGCTTAGTTTGGGGCTAGATGGCGCTGTATAAAAAGTCTAACGATATTTATTTGAAGTATTTACATTTTTGCAAAAAGCCCAATATGCCATTATTATATTTATAGTAAATAGTAGTAAATTTTTTCTGTAGGAAAAATTGACAAATCTCTAAATTTTATTCTATTTTTAATATGACTTGGACAAAACCTTACATTCCCCAGAAGCAACATAAGTATCCACAATTATCTGCGCGCCATTGTAGAAGTCTCCAAACTGCGCCTCCCATATGAACAGGTTTTGAGGGTTGTCATACGCCATACCGTACTCGAATCCAAGCACCGCCTCTTCGGAGAGAATCGAGTTTGCTACCTGCAAAAAGTTCACATTTAAAGTTTTAAAACGTTCACGCGTATACGCGTAGTCAGAATGCAAGTATTGCTGTAAGATGTTAAGAAGCCTTGAGAAGATGACTGTCCCGTTAGCGTAGAATATCTATTTCTAGAGCTGTAGGGCATGGGTTCGATTCCCATCAGGACAAACTTTTATGTGACGATAAATGTTTGGTTATTCTGTATGTTTCATTTACAACAAACAAAGTACGTAAGTATTTTATCAGTTATTGTCTAGTCTAGCGACCCGCCCCGGCTTCGCACGGGTGCAATGTAGATACTAATGTGGTGTATATGCATGTTTTATACATATAAACCTTCCTCATGAATCGCTCTATCTATTGGTGAAACTCGCATGATAATCCGTTCAGTAGTTTTTAAGTTTATCGCGAACAGACATACAGACAGAGAGATGCGGCGGACGACTTTGTTTAATATGTAGGTAGTGATGTATATAAGATGTACTTCTCTATATATATATCAAAATATATAAAACTCAAAGGTGACTGACTGACAGTGATCTATAAACGCACAGCCCAAACCACTGGACGGATCGGGCTGAAATTTGGCATGCAGGTAGATGTTATGACGTAGGCATCCGCTAAGAAAGGATTCTGATTAATTCTACCCCCAAGGGGATTAAATAGGGGATGAAAGTTTGTATGAAACTTTGTCAATTTTAAACCGATCGGGCTGAGACTTTGCATGCATAAAGCTACTATGACGTAGGCATCTACCGCGGGGCACAGCTAGTTTTACATAATATTGAAAACTTATTTACTATGACATAGTAGTAACTACTCTTTATTCGTACAACAATAATTATAATTCTTAGCTACTACGTACAGTAGTGTGCCTTTTAGATTCTTTTGATTACATGGATAATTACTTAGATTTGTCGCTGACTGTACGTTGATATATAACGAGATCCTTTACTAATTTAGGCTTTACTAATGTTATGCTAGTTTGTTTTCACAAGATCCATTGTATGAGAAAGTTCGCAGAACGCAAACATTTTCGTTTCTATTTGAACCAACCATGCATTAGCCAGTCGAGTTTTTATGACGTACTAACGTATCAGCATGAGTATTCAAGAGGTTGTCTGAAGAGACGCTATTATTCTGCGCAAATAGATATCATTTTACGATAGAGCTCATATTGCGGTTTGTGATATGTTAACTTACCCAAGGTTTTGAGTTCGACGCGCTCATTTTTTATCTTATGGATGAGATTTTTTAGTTAGATAATTTTTTTTACTGTGCACACAAGAAATAGAAAAAAAAAAACAGAAAACAAAAGAACCTTATGAGCTAGTTCCACAGGTGGCGGCCTTACTAAAATCGATCTCTTCCAAGCAACCGAGAACACGTTACACGTTTTTGCCACGTTTTTTTTTTTTTGGTACGTAAATATATACCCAGGGAAAAATTTAAGATACTAAACGTTATGTCCGTAAAGTACGAGTATGTCCACAGACGCAGAAGTACCATATACGGTGGGTACGCTCTGCAATTCACATTCAAATGCCGTGTATCTAGTACACATCGAAAACAGGTTTTTGACAAAATGGCAGGCCCCAAAGTAGTACTAGCCCAGGGCCACACAAAGTCCTGGTCCGCCCCTGGTCGTGGTTAAGCCTTAATAACAGAGGGGGAGCTTGAGACCTGCTTACGACCTTTCACAGTAAATCTTGAAAGGATCTAGGCACGAATTTAAGCTTTGTTTACTTTCCCTAAGTGCAAATTTATCCGTACTTATTGGAGAATGAAAACGCGCAAAGTGTATTATCAAAATTCATTTTTAATAGTGTTTAACACAAAATAAGCTACGTTATAAGCTTTTCCTCAATGTAACACGTAGCTAAATAAGATGGTTTAATCCGCAAAAATCGCTTTTTTCTTCTACCTACGACTGACGATTAGAGCAAACGGTAAAAGGAAGAAAAAATAAAATCAGCAAAAATATAGCTCGACACGGATTTCGGGATGTGTCGTGGGGTACCGAGCAAGATCCGCTACGGGAGTAGGGTGACCATAGTTTTGTTATTGTCAGTTTTTATTTATTCATTGGTACATTCTTAACAAAGTCATATAAAAATAAGATAAATATCTTAGAACATTTGACACAACACCATCTAGCTCCAAAATAAGCAAAGCTCGCACTATAGGAAACAGGTAACTTATAGAGTACATATATGCTTTTTTTTTGTAAATACATACATACTTATAATCGACGAATGAAGATACACTTATAATACATACAGAACACCCAGGCACAGACCAAACATTTATCGTCACATAAATGTTTGTTCTGATGGGAATCGAATCCTCGCCCTACAACTAATGAAGCAGATATTCTACCAACAAGCTAACAGGGCAGTCAATAATGCATAAGGCATGTAATAAAGAAAAGATTTTTAACCCGCGGAATGTTCTTTTTATTTCTACAATGGCAAAGGCAATAACGTGTAATTATCTACCCTGGGCTCGCTCGAGTGGAAGACCGATTCCCACAACTGATCACCAGCAAGCCCAGAAGTACTTTTTAATCTACTCGGTCAGATTCATACCTAGTGAAATTTAAGTAATAATAGATTTTGAAGTGCTCTTGAAATGTAGGATATACGTATATTATTTTGAACTGTTGCTGCTGTTACCCGCGATTTCGTCCTCGTAGAATTTAAGAAAAAAGTTTGTTCAGTTTGCAGTGTAAAAAGTATTCTATATGTTAATTCAGGACATAAACTATATGTGTACAAAATTTCATCCAAATCCGTTTTGTAGTTTTTGCGTGAAAGAGTCATCATGATCATCATCTCAGTCGTAGGACGTCCACTGCTGGACATAGGCCTCCCTTATAAACTTCCATAAAGACCGGTTGGAAGCGGCTCGCATCCAGCGCGTTCCTGCGGTCTTTATGAGGTCGTCTGTCCACCTTGTGGGTGGACGTCCTACGCTGCGCTTGCCGGTCCGTGGTCCACTCCAGAACTTTGCAGCCCCATCAGCCATCAGTTCTGCGTGCTATGTGCCCTGCTCACTGCCACTTCAACTTGCTAATCCGAAAAAAACGTGAAAGAGTAAACCTCACAAACTTTCACGTTTATAATATTAGTAGGATATGATAGGATTGGTTTCTAGAGATATAGGCGTCAGTATCATACTTATGACTTAAAATTTGATTTTTATTATAATTATTAAAATGTTATTGAAACTTTTTCTATTAGTTATCTTTATTCTCTCATATTCCTATTTCCATTAATTAGAATTTACAGATCAAAATTTTTATGTTTGAGTCATAAAAATATCGTTTGAAGACTACAATTCCGTTAACTCATGGAATTGATGTTCAGCCACCGTAACGTCTCAATAGAGTCACGAGAACAGAGCTTTATAGAGGAAAGGCTGCGTTTTAGGAACTGGCGGGCAGCGGAGCGAAACATTAGATAGCAGAGACAACTGACAAGTCAGAACGGTTACTTAATTAGTAAAGCCTTTCTGTTGTTACAGATAATAGTTACTTGCTAATCAACAGTAATAGTTGACAAGAAAAGTTTTTTGCGAGTTCTTATGTAATTTAAAAATTAAATTTTTAAACCAGATTTTTTCATTAAATATTTATATCTTGTGTGATTTGTCATTTTAAAAAAGACAAGAGAAATCCAGAAGGTGTTCCATTAGTATATTTTTCTATTAGGTTATGTATACATTATTTGATGTAAAAAATAAAATTATTATGTATAGAAAAGTTAATACATTTATCTATAAACAGCGAGGCATTAAAAGGGTTTGTTTGCTATTTCAGTTTTCATAGTTTCGTACAATTTAAATATGTAGGTACATATACTTATAATTAAGTTTCTTTACTGCTTGCCGAGTTCGAAAATGCCGCCTTAGAGACGTAATTGTCGAAAATTTTTCTAATTCGAGCTTCTATTCTTAAAGCTCTTTTCAAAGCTTGGCGTAAAAGGTTTTATGATTTATTTTTAAATTTTATTTAATCGTTTCTTGGCTATTTTATTTATGTTAAAAAGCTAATGTAATCTTAAACCTAAATTTAGGGTTATTATAAAATGAAAATCGGTAAAAACTCTTAATAATAATCACTAAATCTTTTGATTTGGTAATACACGCAAGTAATATACTGTTATTTGGAATGCTTCAATAAAAAATAAAACAGAAATAAATGTAAGTAGAATGAGTTAGTTACTGGATTCAAGATTCATGGCGTCACCATCTCTTAACTATTTAAAATAAAGTTTAGTATCATTTAAATACGAGTACAGATTGTTTTAAACAAATAAATGTTGAATGATATTTCACATAGCGCTATCTAACTTAAAACTAAGCAAATCTGCTACAATTTTTTTATAACGTAAAGTTTTGTGTTTGACCGCCATCTCACCTGCGAAGATTCGGTGTAAGATGGAACACGCTTGGCTAGAAGAAACCGATTTACTCGCGACTTGAAGGTAGTAAAAAGGTAGGCTTTACAAACTACTCTGTTAAAGACTAAACGTGTAAGGAAAAATCTTGTGCATTGTCTGTATGTAATATACATTTTCTTAGTGTAATGTAATAGCTGATCGATACGCTCTCTTAATGGTAAGAGATAACCCTTGCCAATGACCATTGCTGCCGTAACTAGAACTTTAGAGAAACAAAAAAAAAAGGATCCGGAATCAAAGGTTTCCTTGATAATTATATTTATTGATATTATTTATAAGACGCCTTTATACCTGAGGTGGACAAGTTCAAAAGTTTGTTTTTTGATAATTCCACAGGAACCTAAAATCTTTCTGATATAAAAAGTATTTTGTATGTTAATCCAGGTAATAAACTATATGTCTGCCAAATTTCATCCAACTCCGTTCAGCTATTTTTGCGTGACAAACATGCAAACTTTCACATTTATAATATTAGTAGGAGGATAAAGGTGAAGCTTGCCTACACAAGAAATGGACAGAGGCTTGTTCTCGCCCACCAACCGACATTGACACCGTTCCATAAGAATTGCTATGCCATATGTATCACTGTATAATTATAATAAACTACCGAAATCGCTAAAGAGCTTCCTTATACGATGTTCCGAAAAACTTAAGACTTGGTCAATAGAAAAATTATATTATTGCTTAAAAGAGTTTTTAAATTATCCAAAAATGTAAATGGTATTTCATAATTATATTTCATTTTGACATATATTGTAATGCATCAAACTTGAGTAAAAAGTACGTAATTTTTGCACGACCAACTTCACATGCTGATATGCTCAATAAAATATCTATAGCATCAATGTAAACCCTATTTTTAGTGAATAAATTTCATTTCATTTAATTACCTCCAGATATCCCTTCTGTTCTTCGTGTATATGGTTGAGTGGTATGTGTATACCCTCAGTCTCCTGGTCCACTAACATAACGTGTCGGTGGGAGAACGTGCCTCGGCCCACGTCTTCTCCGCTCAGCCGGACGCTACGGCCTTCCATAAGAAGAGAACCTGAAAACATCTTCACTGCTCAATCTGAACAACTTGTTGCCATGTGAAGTGTAAAAATTTAATCTGCGAATAAAATAGAGCGCCTCCAGACACGGCTGTGTGAAATAAAGAAATTCTTTTACACATCTACTCTCATTGTCTGGTTTTTGACAACTGATAAAAAAATATTACAAATTTTATTATGGACTTGCTTAACCTACAAATTTTATCACAATAGCATTTGTTTAAATATGATTAATAAATGGCTTGTCAAGTAATCTTTTTACGAATTTGACGAGTTTTACAAATTTGACATTTCAATTGTTTTAAAAACTTGTTTTATTTGTTTGCAATTAAAACAAGTTTTATTATTATTATTTTTATAAAATTATTATTATGTGTGTTGTAGGTTTGTACACGATTTGACCTGTAAATTGGATTTATCAATAAATATGAATATGAATATTCATTTATTTACAATAAATATGAATATTAATAATATTAATTAATTACAATAGGGTGACGTGATTACCAAAAGCCAGTGCTTCAGCTGTAGCCCAATCCAAGTCTTTGCCTTCTGCTATCTTTTTCAACCTGTTTTTGACGTGTGTTTTGTTTAAATGCGGATGAACGTTCTGGAACAAAATATCATTATTGACATTTTGGGGTTAGTTTAATACCAAAATAATGTTCTTACAGCCATCGTCGTAATCATCTTTTTGTAGCGATGAACTCAGTGGTTAGCGCGGTTGGTTTACACGCCGAAAAGGGTGGCTTCAAACGACAATGAGCTTGAGCTGCCGGTGACGGAAAACATCGTGAGGAAACAATAGCATGGTGGTAGGGTACTGGGCTGGCTAGTTACCACCCTAAAATTTAAAATCTGCCGCCAAGCATCTATCGGTGTGTTCCGGCAGCCTCACTTGAGAGTCAGTTCCATTCCAGGCTAGGTGTGTTTACCATATTCTACTACACCGTCACTTAACAACAGGTGTGCTGTGGTCAACCATAAAAAAAAAATCATTGATCATTTTTTTATCTACTGCTGTGTCTTTCGGTACCAAGGTACGCACATTATCTAGCATCAAATAAATAAATAATAATAATAATAAAATTTATTGATAACAATTAAAAACAGAAAAAAAAATACATGTGTGACTTATAAATAAAAATTAATTAATGAATTAATCTATTTAAGGCACCTATATATTTTCTGTGATAACCTTTCTTTATATGAACGAGGACTAAATTAAGGTCACATCACAAAGCGCACTTATTAAGCACATAAATATGATCATTAAGTGTGCGCTGACCTTTCGCTCGCAAAGCGAAAGGGTCCAAACGACCCTTGAAGAAGCTGCTTTTAAAAATATGGGCAATTAAAATTATAACGCTTGATATAGGTTTATAGGCGGTTGAAAACAGTAAGATTTTGTGACAGCAGTTTTATTTTAGTCTCTTTATTAAATGTCGGTAAATAGAAAATTGAAGATATTAAAACTTCTGTGATATACATGACTGTATAAAAAGTAGGTAATATATAGAAAGTATAACTCCTCTATTTAAAAAAAAATGAAAATGTATGATCGTAAGAGATAACGCCTATCCATAGCCATTGCAGCGATACACAGAACTTTGATTAGTAAAACAAAGTCCAGGAGACCGTTGCTTTGGCACTCATTACTTTGAGACTCGATGTTTAGTCTCAAAAGCCCTGTGATTTCGCTAGCTGTAGTACCTTTCAAACCGGAACACAGTAATGTTTACAAACTACTACTTGGCGGCAGAATGCTTGGTGGTACCTATCTAGACGACCTCCTGCTAAGTAGATCTACCACAAAGTAATTTATAGCGATGATAGCTCAGTGGTTAGCTCGGTTGGTTCGCATGCCGAAGGGGATGGGTTCAAACCCCAACAATGAGCTTGAGCTGGCGGTGAAGGTAAACATCGTGAGGAAACCATAGCATGTTGGTAGGAAATACCCTAGTATTTTCTAGTACTCGGCTGGCTAGCTACCCTCAAGTTGAAAATCTGCCGCTAAGCATCTAACGGTGAGTTCCGACAGCCTCACTTGAGAGCCAGTTCCATTCCAGGCTAGGTGTGTTTACTATCTTCGACGACACCATCACTTAACATCAAGTGAGCTGTTGTCAAATACCTAGACTGTCTGAAATAAAAAAAATACCTAATTGAAAAATATACGTACATACATATGTATATAGCGATTTATAACCTTATTAAAAAAACTATAGATAATATAATATATTTTGTTTTACTCATGCGAGATTATTCACGTTTAATTTTATCGGAAACTTTGACTATAGTTTCGGCCACGTCCGGTGGCCTTCATCATGGAGTCAAAGCTGAGTACAACGCGCGCGCGGACTCGTCTACACTGCGGGCCGCAGCGCGCCTCGCACGTGAATATAGCGGTTGATGCGCGGGCGCGGGGGTGGGGCGGCTAGTGTATCAAGAAGCGCGCGCGTGTTTTACTCAGTTTTGTCTCCACGATGAAGGCCACCGGGTATGACCAAAACGATAGACAGTTTCCGAAAAAAATAAACGTGAGTAATCCCGCATAAGTAAAACAAAAAATATATCATCTACAGTACAAGACATAACTTACAAAATCGCTAGGTGTCCTGACGGAGGCATGCCCAATAGTTTTGAGTGTATCAGCATCGACGCCAGTGTTCCAAGTTTCCACAGCTTTAGGAGCTGCGCTCATAGACGACCATTGCTCTTGGTAGTACGAAACCTAGCAAAGAAAAGTTTTTACATTAGGCCGTAATAAAGATACTAATAACTACTGTAGTAGTTAGAAGACCTAGTTGGAAGACCGCGTGTCTGAAAATCTGGAGGAGGTCCTGGGTTCAAATTCTACGGCACGTGGGTCTATAATTTTTTAGTAGCAAATAAAATAAATAAAAATACGAGTTACTTAATGGTAAGAGCACATAAAAAAAATACAAATCTAATGAAAATTGTCTTTATTTTAATTAATTAAAATATTCTGCCTAACGATTAAATAATATAAAGATTTATAGATTTCAGAAAAAAATAATCGGAAACTAAATTTTAAAACACTAAAACAGACCCTAAAAATATTCTCGTTTATCGTAGTCTAAATATGTCTATAGTGCCTGGTTAGTGTTGCATTATTGAACACATTAGGTAGCTGTGCTGTGCTTTTACAACTTCAATCGGTAAAGGAAAACATTGTGAGGAAACCTACATGTCTGGAAGTTCTTAAAAAAAGTTTTGTATATATGTGAAATCTGCCAACTCGTGCTTGGCCAGCGTGGTAGGCTATGGTCTCATCCTTCACACAATGAGAAGAGACCCACGCCTAGCAGTGGAACAACTTATAAAAAAACCGGCCAAGTGCGAGTCAGACTCGCGCACGAAGGGTTCCGTACCATTATCTATAAAAACGGCAAAAAAATCACGTTTGTTGAATGGGAGCCCCCACAAATATTTATTTTATTCTGTTTTAGTGTTTGTTACTAGAGCGGCATCAGATACATCATCTGTGAAAATTTCAACTGTCTAACTATCACGGTTCATGAAATACAGCCTGGTGACAGACAGACATAAAGAGAGACGGACGGACAGCGGAGTCTTAGTAATAGGGTTCCGTTTTACCCTTTGGGTAAGGATCTATAAAAACAGGGCTAACTTGGAATATCCCCTACAACTAGGGCATCGAAACTCGGTTCAATTTTGAAAACCCGCGGGTTTTCGGGTCTAAGAGTAATCAAAACCCGGGTAGACTGGTTTTATCGAGCATTTCGAGCTTTTTAATGTAATTTTTTAAAATACACTAATCTGCGTTTATATATCGATTTCCTACAATGAGTACAAAATATAAAGGATGAGGAAGAATTTAAATAAATGAAACAGTACTTTACAAATTACAAAAACAGTTTTAATGTTTAAAAAAGTGATAAAGGTTTATTTTTTCTATTAGCGCGACGAGCTTCGCTACACCCTCCCCTCTCCACTGCTCCACACTTCACCCCATTCACGTCCTGAGATGGACGCGCGCGTTCCATTTGACTTGCATGGCTTGTTTTATTGGTAGGAACGTAGCAACGAAGCTACTTTTTACATAATAAATAATAATTTGTCAAAGCGAGTTTTTATTCCATTTACTTATTATTGCATTCGAAGTGGCTTAAACTTAATAAATAACAAAAACAAAAGTATTAAAAAAAAAACGAAAAACCCGTTTTAAAAATCAAACCCGGGTTTTTTTTGTAATCCTCAGAACCGGGAAAACCCGGGCTCGATGCCCTACCTACAACACTCATATATGTATACAATTATATAAAGGTTGTACTATAGAAATAGATAACTGATAAAATTCCTTCTTATTGTAATGTTTTTGTACATAGATACTTATAAAACATAAGAACATTGAGACTCAGATACATAGCTGTTTGTCCTTACAGGGAATTTAATCCAGCTCAGGGAGCAGCTACTACCAAATGACCTAACAAGATTTTCATTCGTATTTTGTTTACACGAAAACTTTATCTAAGCATAGAATTAACTTTAACGTAACAATTGTACGACTCACCTCTGGTTTATAAGAGTTAATTGCCTCATAATGTGACTGCAAGTGCTTCGTATATTCACTTAGAACGGTGGTAACCTCCTCATTTGATACTACTCCGTCGGATATTAGCTTTTCTGAGTACAGGGCGGGTATTGATCTGAAATATAAGGTACAGTTAACACCAACTGCAGCAATGTATACTGTATGTTGATCCAGGTAATAAAATTTCTCATTTTTTTGTACATTGCCGTTTTTGTGTGATTGAGTAACAAATACCCATACATACAAATTTTCACCGAGTTTTTCTGATATATAAAGTATTAGCTGCGCCCCGCGGTTTTACCCGCGTGGTGATGGATGATGATGTATCCTATGTTTTATTCCAGGGCCTAAACTATCTACGTGCAAAATTTCATCCATATCCGTTCAGCCGTTCTAGCGTGATCGAGTAACAAACATCCATCCATCCAAACTTTTATATTTATAATATTAGTGGGATTACTCGCAATTACGTCTTGCTTCCTTGAAGAAGGTCATCGGATGTGGCCGAAAGTATAGTTGGAGTATCCGACGTAATTAAAAGTGAGAAACCCCGCATAATTAAAAAAAATGTGTTAAAACCATAGTTGCCATAGTAAAATACGCTAACTTTTACTTACTTCCTATTATGAATAACTTTGTATAGTAGTGGGTTAGTGAAGGTAGGATCATCGAGCTCGTTGTGTCCCCAGCGACGGAAGCAGTTGTAGTCTATAAATACATCTTTACGGAACCTGAAATGAAACCAAAACCCAATTACAACAATAATTACTACTATGAATTGCACAACACGCTTTCAACCCATGCGACGCGAAGGTTCCGCAGAAACGGCTTGTTTTTCCGGAATGAAAACATAAAAAAAGCTTATCTCTTACCATTTTTTAATCCCGTGCCAAATATCACCGACGATGATGATGTGTGCCACATTTCACACAGCAACCAAACGGTGACGTGACAAGGACAAAATTAATCCAAAATTGACATTATTTAATGTAATTTTATTTTATCCAATTTTTGCACACCCAATTCTGGGCTAAGTATGGTTTAAGTGCCTTTTTAATTTATGTACCAACATTTTGACACCTGTACTGAGCAAATAAATATGTATTGATTTTGATTTTGATTTTGATTTTGAAAAAAAAAACAACAAGCACGTTGCATAAACCTATAATGATAGCAAGGATTTTTTTTTATTCATCGTCAAACGGATACGTATTCCTTAATACCCAATTTTCATATTCAACATACATATTTTGTTTTGCAATTTATGTCTAACATCTTTAGTTACAGTTACAGTCTTAGTCAAGTCACAGTCAAGTCATATTCAATCTAAAAATCAGCAGTAGTGTAAGCTACACTGCATCTAACAAGTGAATTTATAAAATTGTCTACATACAAGAATTTAAACTAAAACTATCGTACTTACTTGCGTTGGTATTCGAATGCGATGTTTGTAGCTTTTGTAACAAGCTGGAAATAAATAAAATATTACATCAACTTATTCGAAGTAACATTTTACAAAAACTATTTTATAGCGATGATAGCTCAGTGGTTAGCGTGGTCGGTTCGCATGCCGAAGGGCGTGGGTTCAAACCCCAACAATGAGCTTGAGCTGTCGGTGAAGGAAAACATCGTAAAGAAACCATAGCGTGGTGGTAGAGTACTTTCTAGTACTCGGCTGGCTAGCTACCACCCTCAAGTTGAAAATCTGCCGCCAAGCATCTAACGGTGTGTTCCGGCAGCCTCACTTGAGAGCCAGTTCCATTCCAGGCTAGGTGTGCTTTACCATCTTCGACCACACCGTCACTTAACAGCAGGTGAGTTTTGGTCAAACACCAAGCCTGCCAGCTATTAAAAAAAAAAACAATATTTTTAAAACATAAATATATTTTTTTTGTAACGGGAATTAATGGGACGAACAAAATGCTGGTCGTACCTAAAAGGGGATAACTTGACTTTACAGAACAGAACTTTCAGTTAAATAATAAAGTTTCGTTAGCAGTACTGGAACGCTGTAATGTTCACACTTTACACACTACTGCTTGTCGGCAAAATATCTAGTACTATGATGGACCCTACCAATTAACTATAGGGGGTTAATGTCTATAAATAAATTCACGAAAGTTTAATTGTCGTTCACAGCATCAACAAAAACATGTAGTAAACATTTGGCATAAATATGTAGGTTTATATAGTTTACTAGTTGAATGAACATAATCATGTAATACTTTTTTAAGTGATTTTATTTAAAAGCTTGTGAATGAATAAATTAATGATAGAATAAAAAAGCTTTTAAATAAAATCGGATATAAAAGTATTTTATATGTTAATCCAAGTTCAACCATACAAACTTTCATGTTTATTCTATTGGAAACGTTGGAAGCTCGCTTTAAAAGTTATTGAATTTTTTGTAATATCATATACCACACGCCTCAAGTATTTCCAAAGTAGCGTCGACTGGCATCCCTTATGCCAAAGTGTGACAAATAGTCTAGGGGATACGAGGAAACAAATGATTACACTCTCATAGATACATACATTCATACATACACTTGCATACCTACTTCACTTTACACACGCACACTATACTTCTCCTGCACATCCTTCAACCAACTTCAACCTTCACATTGTTCAATCCTCCTCGAACTATCTTATAACGATATTTGAGTTCTTCTATTTTACTCAGAAAAATATAAAATTAAACTATATTTATCAATCAAAGGTGTGGAATCGCTGAACCTCACGACACGGGACTTCCTAGTGTGAGATACAGGGTCCACAGCGAGTAGTTAGTCGGTAAGCAACTGTAGTATAAGATTGTTAATGTCTTGTCTATTCACATACTCACACACACACACACACGTTTAAGTGCCTACTAACTTTGTTGTAGTAATATTCTTTGCTCAAATAAATTATTATCACTACATAGGTATTATAACAGCCCTGTTGGCTCATTGGGAGTATGTCTGCCTGAGCTGTAGGGCGTGGGTTCAATTCCCGCCACGGACAAATGTTTGTTTGGTATAAGCAAATGTTTGTTCTGTGTCTGGGTGTTCTGTATGTATTACAAGTATGTATTTACAAAAAAAAAACGTATTTATGTATTCTATCAGTTATCTGACTTCCATCACACAAGCTCTGCTTAGTTTGGGGTCAGATGGCGCTGTGTGCAATTGTGTCCTACAATAAAACAAAGTCTTCCGCCGCGTCTGTCTGTCTGTCTGTCTGTTCACGATAAACTTAAAAACTACTGAACGGATTATAGTTTCACCAATAGAGAGAGTGATTTAAGAGAAAGGTTTAGGTATATAATTTGTCAAGGTTTTGTGTAAATTGGTTGAAATATGATAATAATTATTGGAAGTGCGGAAAAAGTCAAGCCACCTCGGAGTTTCTATTGATAAACAAAACACATATAACAAAATAATGCATGGTGGGATATTCCTCTTTTATAGATTTACAAAAAAGTCCGCGGTATATCTACATGTTAAGGATAGCTTCCTATACCCATTTTTACTTTTTTTTTACAACGGACTAGGCATGCGTTTGGCCACGATCTCACCTGATGAAAAGTGAAAACACCAGCACCGCACCACACCGCAGCAGTTCTTACAAGGAACGTAGTCTGGAAACGTTTTGGACGTTTGTAGGGAATTTCCACTGTAAGATGGTGTCTTTTGGTCGAGCGTCTGGTCGTTTTGTTGTAAAACGGCGATGGCATTTACTACCCTTGCGAAGCCAGGACGGGTCGCTAGTCTGTTATAAATAATTAGCAACTCCTCTAAAATCTTCCTAGGAATATCATATATTTTGAATGATGTATGAAAAGTCTTACTTCAGGATAGTCTGCGTTGACATGTATCACAGGAACCGATATTACTTTCGCCAGATCCGTCACGTAGCGGCAGGAACGACTGCGGTGCGCGGGTAAAGTAAAACCAACCTACAAAAAAACGAAATATTACTTTGATTGACGTTAATTGGATCCATGGCTGCCTAGATTTTAGATGTAAATTTTCGGACAACCATGGATTCAATATTTTTTTTAATAAGGCATCCTAATACGGTTGGATTGAGAATAAAACTTCTTGAATGAAATTTAATATATGTATCTATACTGCTAATTGCTCCGGGTTCGCAATTTTGTGTAGTATTACTGCGGATTCTCTACGAAGTAACTCTGCTACGATTCTCGTAGCTGAATTAAGAAATCCGGAAGCTTAGGATATGCAAAATTAAAAACGTTGAATCTGCATAATATTTAGTTAGATGCTTCTAGTGGAAACTTACTTGGTTATTCACAACGACATGCAAAGAGCCTCCGATGTTGTAGTGCGGCGCTTGTGACAACATTAGCGTCTCTTGGTTCACGCCTTGTCCTGCAAACGCTGCGTCTCCGTGAATCTGACGAGAAGAAAGTAGTGTCATTTGAGATTTTTCTATTGGAGAATATGTGTTAACAAGTGCTTTAGAATGTGAGCTAAGCAAATAAATTTAGTAAAATGAATATCAGAATCTTACAACCACTCCCATCGTTTATATTCAGATTCATCTTTCGAATCTGCATGGTTGGATGCTCGTTACATTATAGGTATAGCAGAAAAATTAGCTGTTGGAAAAATAGGATAAAAAGTGTACTGTTATTAGACTTGATATTAGACCTCCTTACCAGGAGGTCGTCTAGGTAGGTACCACCACAGTACCAGATATTCTGACGCCAAGCAGTAGTGTGTGAACATAAGCAAAAAGCTGAGCTTTGTGAGGACTCGCGTAGTTTTTCTAACGGGTAATAATTTTTAAGACAGTTGTTATTTTACAACCTGATTCTAGTGGTGTCATCTAGTATTAAGTAGATTAACTACGATGTATTAGAGTATTGAATTTAGTTCTGTTGCAGCGATGTTAGCTCTTTGGTTTTCTAACAGATGGCGTTAGTAGTACAATAACATTCTATCCAATGAATACAAATTGTTAATGTTAATTTTTTTAATGATTATAATTTTTTTGACAGATAACACGTCTAGACGTGATGTTAAATTACTTTGTCAAAGCACAAATCATAGGCGTGATTGTTTTTCAGTAAAGTGTACCACAAAAATACTCAGATAGTGTTAGGACTCGCTTCGCTCGCCCTAATTACTGTGTTTCAGTGTTACAGTTAGCGAAATTACAGGGTTTTTGAGTTTAACTATTCGTCGAAAGTCTCAAAGTAATGAGCGCCAAAGCAGCGATACCCTGGACTTTGTTTTACTACTAAAAATTATGTGTATCGCTGCAATGGTCATTTATATCAGGCGTTGTCTCTTGCCATCGCCTCGTTTGTCTTACTACTTTTACATTATAAAAAATACTACTGTTACTGCTACGAGAGATAGATCTGCTATAGAGACTGTTATTTGCCATAATGACGTTAATTGCTTTATTGATCACAGTTAAATAATTCATTCATTCATTCATTAACACAGTAAGTAACGCCATCTGTGGCGAAATTCAGCAATGTCTCTAATATATGAGAGTGAGACACGCACATGAGTCTACTTTATTCTTTATACGGTCAAGAGATGTCGCTGTTCCGGGGATAACATATTGAAGGGAACTTTAAGTCTATTGTAATAACGTTGCAAATCGAAGGTATGTTTATTATGTTTTAAGGAGGATAAACCGAACTAAAAGTTGCAGGTAGAAGAAACTCAATATATATGTATAGTAAAACAACAGAACGCACGCGCGTGCGGTTACGATAAGTTTAATTTGTGGATTTAATATATTCCAGCAATAAGAATATTCTGTGATTTAAATGTGGCATAACTTTATAATGCGAGTGTGGTGCGAGCCAGAGGGACTTTTAGATCAAACATATAACAACTTGTCAATACATAGAGTAAAATTTTATTTATTTTTTATTTTTATGGTTGATATGCTGTTTGACCACAGCTCACCTGATGTTAAGTGACGGTGTGGTCGAAGATGGTAAAGCAAATTTAAGCACCTAGCCTGGAATAGAAGTAGCTCTCAAAAATATTAAAATTTTGCAAAAAATGAGATTGTTGTACCTGAACGTTAAGCACTTTGTCGCCCATCCTTGAAGAACCTCCTTCAGAATAATCGCCTTCTTGCAACTGCATTTGTTTCGATCTGGTTTTGCCCATTGATACTGGATTTACTGCCTGGAAATAAATTAACAGAAATTTATTTATTTATTTGTTTGGATCAACATTCATAACGGTCATCAACATAACAAAAAAAAAAAAATGTTACAGCAATTACAAGTAACGACGACATGCATACAAATATATTTAGCGATGATAGCTCAGTGGTTAGTGCGGTAGGTTCGCATGCCAAAGGGCGTGGGTTCAAACCCCAACAATGAGCTTGAGCTGCCGGTGAAGGAAAACATAGCGTGGTGATAGGGCACTTTCTAGTACTCGGCTGGCTAGCTTGGGGCAAAAATACCGAGTTGGGCCACTCGATAGTTTTGAGCATCGAAGAGCCCAGTATATACAAAATGTTCGATAAAAAATTGCTAAGTAGCTTTTTGCTGTCATTAATCTTATTTATCTAAAAGTAATACGACATGTCTGTCTAAAAATGCTTGCGATACAGAATACATTAAAAAGCTCTCATCTTAAGTGTTTTAGATTGTATGTAGCCCGCCAGGGCAGATTTTTTAAATTAAATTAAGCACATATTTACTTATTAAGGCTTTACGTGAGCTGACAGCACCTATTCAAATAAGTGTTACAATTAGTTTAGCCGCCAAAATTTACGACCTAAGAGATTTTTCTTTCAGATCCACAGACAAATACGGTCTATATTACACATTTTTTTAAAACTTTAAATAAACTTAAGCTATAGGTACACAATAGGACCTTAGAGAAGGACCTAGGACCTTAGGTTACAGACCTTAGAGAAGGTAAGAGACCTTAGAGATTTGAAACAAATAAAATAAATACATATTGGACCTAATTTTCTTACGGTCCCATCAAAACCCAATCTACCATCAAAATTACCCGATATTCTGCCGTCAAGCAGTAGTGTGTACACATTATTGTGTTCCAGTTTGAAGGGTAGCGAAATTACATGACTGTTGAGACTAACCATCGATAATCTCAAAATAATGAACGCCAAAGTGGCGATGCCCTGGACTTTTGTTACTCAAAGTTCTATGTATCGTTACAATGGTCAAGGACAGACGTTATCTCTTACCATCAGAAGAACGTCTCGATCGTCTCATTATTGTTACATAAAAAAAGTTGTGGTTTCCACTTCCAATAACGAGCTTGGGCTGCCGTTAAAGGAAAACTTCGCAAAGAAACCATAGCATAGGGTTAAGGTACTTTTTAGTACTCTTACGGTGTTTTCCGTTTGAGAGCCAGTTTCATTCCAACCTAAGTGTGCTTAGCATCATTGAAAACACTATAACATCAGATGTATTGTTGTCAAACACCTAGCCAGTCAACAATAAAAATACACACTCTGTATGTACTGCACTCTTGTTTTCAAAAGTTACACAGTAATTGGTTTAATGAAAATTATATTACAAATTCTTTCACGCAGAGCCTACGTGAAATATTTGGCACAGATATTTCTTTGACCATTTTCCTTTATCTTCCTTCAATATTTGTGCCTGAGAGATATTGAAGGTTTTTGGAATTATGTTATTCTGGGTCACTGAATAAATGTAAAAATTGGGGCCAACTTCGACTCCTTCTTTTGAAGTACCTTTTTGAAATCAAAAGTCGTTCTAAATAGACAGCACGATGAGAACAGATAAGCTCTTAAATCAGTGCCGGATTTACATATTTGCCGCCAGTAGGCTATTCAATTTTTGCCGCCCCTACTAACCACTACACTTCAATACCTTAGTTTACAATCATATTAATTATATTTTCTTTGTCAATTTACTTGCAATTTTATGATTTGTACTCTATCGTCATAATTACATCAGGTTTTTCCCGTAATTATTATGATTGTGAACTATAGAGCATACCTTCGCGCGTTAGCGAGTTGTGTGAGTGGACCTAATAACATTTAGGTATAAAGAGAAAAAATATAGTAATATTTAATTTAAAAATTACTAAATTTACATTTCCATTTCAATATAACGCTATTGGAATATTTTAAAAATTAATATGCACTTAAGCTATCACTCATGTCGCCGCAACACCTCGCTTGTTTCTCATCATCAACGTCACCAAACTTTCCATCTAACTCACTGGAGCTACTATGCCAGCGCCCTAGAGTCTAGTGGTAACTAGAAAAAATACATAACATTTACATAAATAATTACATGTATCATATACATATGTACGTACATAAATACTACAACTAACTCACTATAATTACTTAGTTGCCTGAAAGAGATCGTTTTTCGCGATAAGGCCGCCACTTGTGACACTAGCTCATAAAATTACATAAATAAATATTTGAGGACATTTTCACACAGCGCCATCTAGCCTCAAACTGAGCAAAGTTTGTACTATGGGAACCACACAGCTGACAGAATACTTAAATACTTTTTCTCTCGAGGCAGAACTTTACCAAATGAGCTAATAGGCAGTAAATTTTTAATCGATTTCAAAAAAAGGAGGAGGTTTTCAATTTTGCCGTACGTTTTTTTTGTATGTATGTTACGCGATCAGTCTGCCAATTATGAATCGATTTTGATGATTTTTTTTTTGTTTAAGATTCTTATACTTTTTTTCTATTTTTGGTGTGCACTATAAATAGTCTCTCAATAATCAGATCAATAAATAGTTTTTTATTTCAATTCAAAATAAGATCGCGTTTGACCACACTCTGTCTGATGTTAAGCAGTAGTGCGGTCTAAGATGGAGCACGCTAACCTAGAAGAAACCTTTTTTCTCTAGATTTAAAGACAGCCATATTGTAGGGACCTAACAGGGAACACAGACTCCGGCAAAGAGTTCCACAACCTCGCTGTGTAAATAAAAAATGTGGGATCAAAACGCTTTGTGTGCACATGAGGAATATCCACTATGTACGGATGACGTTTTGGTCGCGTTTATCTATTTATTTAAAACTAATAGATGAAAAATAAAGATAGCTAGTTAAAATAGTGTTGCTGACCCTACGCTTAAAAATCTCCAGTGACGATGCCCTTTGGATTTCCGTTGGCACCTCATTCAACAGTTTGAATGCCTCCATAGTGAAAGAGCCACTATAGAACGAGTTATGTGTTTGTGTGTGAGTATTTAGTTCAAAATGCACAACAAATTTTAAAACGTGTAAGCCATATTAATTTTTTTTTAATGTATAAGTAATGCAACGAACGAGGTTCTGGTGGTAAGAGATAACGCCTGTCCATGGCCACTGAAGCGATACACAGAACTTCTCTACATAGTACAAAACAAAGTCGTTTTCTGCGCTTAGACCTTTTAAACAACGCAACGGATTTTAATGCGGTTTCCTTCAAAAGACAGCGAAAGAGGAAAATTTCTATGTATAATACATTCATATGCACCACATTAGTATCATTGCACCCGTGCGAAGCCGGGGCGGTCGCTAGGTGAGTAATATTTCAAAGTCTAGGGTATCGCTTCTTTGGTGCTCATTACTTTGAGACCTTTGATGGTTAGTCTCAACATCCCTGTAATTTCGCTAACTGCAGTACCTTTCAAACTGGAACACAGTAATGTTTTCACACTACAGTTAGATGGTAAAATATGTGGCACTACTCAGACGATCACCTGTTAAAGAGATCTACTAAGTGATTAATTCTTACCTCCAAATGTGACGGATTATTCAGAAGTGAAAATCTCACAGATTTGTCTTGCACAGCTATATCAACGGAAGCGCCTGTAACCGAAGGAAAATTAATTAATACAATGTTAACGTATATATAATATTAATGTATCCACTTTATGGAAGCAATTTGAACAGTTCAAACATAAAATTAATATTTCAGTTGCTGTGCTGACGTCAGCTTTAGGTAATTGTTTTTGAGAGACATTGTCCTTTTCCGAGTTAAAGCAATTTAGTTTGCATTTTTGTTGACATGTGACTTTATAGTTAAAATAACCTTAATTGCGAAATATATTTAAGAAGTTATAAAAAGTAGATACGTAAACTAGTACAAATGATTCGATAGAAATCAAAATTCGAATCGAATCAAAAATGGTTCTATTTTTTTTTTGAGAACTGCTAAATGTTTACCTTAGAAAAATATACGAATTCTATATGTAGGTAAATAAACTACCTACTACTATAGCAATAGACAAGACCTTTTTTAGGATTACGCAAGACAATATTTTAGAAGGGTTTAGTTTAGAAAACTTAGTCAAGAAAAAACCTGCGTAACCGATAACTGTTTTCTGCGTTAAATGTGACCTTATCTGATAGCTATTTGATGATTAACTGCAGTAACAAACAGGCTCGAAACGTCGGAATATATGGTACCTATATTATTAATGAAAAAAAGTATGTTCACCAAGTCAACAAATGTGAACAACGTTTTTCCATTGCTTCATTAAATTTGTACGGCAGCCGCAGGGCAGTGGCGCTTCGTCGGTGGCTTAAGTAAACAACATTGCTCCTATATTTCATCCATTAGTGGTTATGCCACCAACAAACTTAGAACAAGATTGAAAAATAAGAAATATAAAGTATAAATTGAATAAAACAAGTTTTTAATAATGTAAGATAATCTCAGTGGAATTTGGAAAGCATTATATGAGAAAAAAAAAAACAACCTTCGCATCGCAGTTTTACCTGCGTTCTCTATCTGTGTAAATCCAGGATATAATCTAGCTCCGTTTCAAATTGCACCCAAATTCTTGTAGCCAAAAGCTTAAAGAGGTATGAAGTACGTAAATCAATAAAACTTTAGTGTGATCAGAAAATTGTTAATAAAAAACCATTTAACCATGTCATTAAATATACTTATATTGTTAGGTTAGGCAATTAAAGATCTGAGAGTACTCGGATAATTGCTGAAGCAATCTGTGGTACTGAGTATTTGATCTTGATTTCATACACGAAGTCACATTATATTACAATTATGGTAATTTTACTTGAAAATCATGCTTTTAATGCTTAATATACTCGTACAATTAATGTTCGTAACACAGCAATTCCCAAAGTATGGATCGCGACCCATCAAGAGCATATTGAGTGGGCCTTGAAAAAAAATACCGACCGGGTAAATTGGTCTTATCGAGCTCATTACGATTAAGAGTAACTAAAACTGAAGTTATACCAATCGTTTTGAAAAATAGCACTTCCTCGTTTTATATAAAGTATAAAAATTATTGATTGGAACTGAATGTTTTTTTTTTCAATTTGAACAGTTTATTTTTGTTATGCCCCATTTTTATTTATGGCAACCAAGCAGTGAGTCCCGAATTATGAAGTTTTTATTTAGTGGGTTGCGATTCAGTCAACTTTGGAAACCACTGTCAAAACAGATTAGGTACCTACTTATAATAACGATTTAACATAACATACAATATATAGAATCCGGACAATCCGTTTCCCGGAACCAACCTCTTCCAAAGATAGGTACCACCATAGTACCAGATATTCTGCCGCCAATCAGTTGTGTGTAAGCATTACTGTGTTTCAGTTTGAAGGGTACCTACTGCAGCTAGCGAAATCACAGGGCTGTTGAGACTAACCATCGAATTCCCAAAGTAATTAACGCCAAAGCAGCGATGCCCTAGATTTTGTAAAACCAATCAAAGTCTGTGTTTTGCTGCAATGGTTATGGACAGGCGTTATCTCTTACCATCAGGAGAGCGACTCTTATTAACTCTACATTTTTTTTTAAACCTTGCTTACTAAAATGCATGATCGTGTCGCATGCTGAGTTTGCCTCTTCAGGGTATTCCAGCTGTCCGTTGAGCTTATGGAAAATCTTCACTGGAGGGCATTGAAGGAAGCCAGTTAGTGTGTTGAGCTTTCCCCGGTGCGCCATTGCTAGGATCACTTGTTCTACTCCTTCTATGAATACAATAATATACAGATTGTTAAGTGTGTTTAAGCACAGATAACCTATCGATTTAAACAATACTTTTTTTTCTTACACAGTGCCATCTGATCCCAAACTAGACACAGAACAAACATTTATTTATACCACAAAATGTTTGTCCTGGTTGGGCATTGAACCCACGCCCTATAGCTCTTAAAGCAGATATTTTACCAAATGAGCTAAAAGGGTACTAAATTTTTATAATTACCAAATTTTTTTATAGTCATAAAATTCTTTTGACGTGTCAGAAGGCTTTATGCAATTGATAGTTACTAATGGCATATGTATTCTGTCAGTGGCGTAGCGTGCCTTGGAGGTGCATGTATCTAAATTAGTTGGAGGGCCCAAATGAAGGGCAGTGACGTAGCTTGCGTTAGACGGGCCCTGTATCAAGATTTGTCGGAGGCTCTTCTACCAGACTTTCATTTCATAGCTCCACGGGGGTCATGTTTATTATTTTTTCACAAACCGAACATATAATCAAACGAAGCCGTTGTTGCCGCGGCCTGAAGGCTTACGAATCTTTGCTTATAAATATTGGGGCCCCATTATTCCGGGGGCCCCGTACCATTGATACGGCGGTAGCTATGCCCCTGTATTGTGTTAGATCTCTAATAAGATCTCTCTGCAGTTCAGGAAAATAAGCCTAAATATTTTGACAAATTTTTGTGCGTATTATCTGATGAAAAGAATCATTCTATAAAAATATAAAACTCTGTTCGCAATTTCTTTATATTAATAAATCTTTTTTCTTGTATGCGCATGAATATCCCTCGATCAACATCGAGTTACGATCGCAATTCGCAATACAAGCCAATCTCGATTCAAACTAAAACGGTTGAAATTCGATTGGAACTGGAATTTCTGCCACCATAAATATGTTACGTTACGCCAATTCTCTACTGCATCCAATCATACAGATATTCCTTTGATTCATTCGATTTATCCGATTGCATCTGTAATAGATTGCTTCAACTAATGTAATTTGCTTTAGGGAAATACTTTGACTTGTTGAAAAAGCATATTGTATTATTAACACTTGTTTCTTCCAGTACACAAGGATATATACTTGACATTGGCAAATGCACAAAGTCCGATATCAGATAAGAAGTTATTAGTTTACTAGCTGTGCCCCGCGGTTTCACCCGCGTTTGTCCAGATCCCGTGGGAATGTCGGGATAAAAATGCCTATTATTGCCTATATTAATCAGGAATAATGTAGCTTTCTAACTGTGAAAGAATTTTTGAAATCGGTTCAGTAGTTTTTGAGCCTATTCAATGCATACAAACAAATCAAATCTTTCCTCTTTATAATATTAGTATAGTTAACTATACTATACTATTCTCACTAATGTTGTCTAGATTTATTGTATATAAAAAAAAAATACTCAAAAATGTACTGTAGTACATTGTATCTATAGTTTAACTTTGTCAAGATCCTTATTTTTATTATAATAAACTATTTTATGAAAATACGAGTAACATTATATTATTTATTTGCATTATTTTTTTAAATAGTATTCAAGTATTGTATCAGTCACCTCACTTCTATAGTACAAGTTATGCTTAGTTTGGGGTCAGATGGCGCCGTGTGTAAATGACAAATGTCCTACGATATTTATTAATCAAACCTGAGGTGGTGAGCCTAAGTAGAGTGGAGAAGAAGGTAAGCAGAGATTCCGCTCCTTCTGAACAATATCGCTTCACCGTTGGATACTTGACGCTAAGAAACTTGTCCCAAGCCTGGGAATGGAGTAAATCCTTCAAAATCTCCCGACGGCGTGCATCGTCGACAGGGTCTGAGCCGCTTTCTACTCGCTGAGCGAACCATTCTCTTTCTGCTTCTGTCTGCAAGAGATAACAAGTTTATAAAATCAAGGGAGTACCATATTATGTCTTTTTGATTTACTTAGGTAGAGATCTCAATTCGTTCTTAATTAATTAAAGTGAAAATCTATATACACCGCTAAAATTTAAATACTAAAAAAAGGGTAATACTGACAGGGTAAGACAATCAGGATTATTATTTGTATACAATTATATATATACATATATATATATATATATTTTAAGTCTCTGACAGGCTAGGTGTTTGACTACTGCTCACCTGATGTTAAGCGACGGTGTGATCGAAGATGGTAAAGCACACCTAGCCTGGAATGGAACTGGCTCTCAAGTGAGGCTGCCGGAACACACCGTTAGATGCTTGGCGGCAGATTTTCAACTTGAGGGTGGTAGCTAGCCAGCCGGGTACTAGAAAGTACCCTACCACCACGCAAAATGCATAAATCTCGTGTGTACCTAAGAGTAGGTAAGTAGAGGATTTCAATCGTAGTAGAATAACATATGAATTTTTACCTCTAAATGGGAGAACTCATATGAGATGGGCCCGCAGTATATTTTCTCCAGCTCTTGTACTAAGCTCTTCACCGGTTGTTTCCCGTTGTACCCATACAATAGTGCAGCGTCCACTGAGTCTTGTTCTGACAGGCCATATTTAGATATTTGTAGCTCTTGGATGTCCCTGAAAAAATTCGAAATGGATGCGCTAGACTCTAGTAGTAGAAATCTCTACAATGTATGTTAAGTTAGCAATTAATAAGGTGTCTATTCGATTTAAATAATGTAATTTCTGAAAAGCTAGTTAATGTAACTGGCAAAATTGCCCCGAAACACAGTATGAGCCAATGGCCATAAAAAAAAAGTTTCAGTTTTCTTGTCACCAAAAAAATTTGGCTTTTATCTACGTTTAGATCTTTTATCTCTCACTTAGATACTCTTTTTTGTGACAATATCGTAACCAATCAAGGTAATCCGAAGTGTGATTGCTAGTTATAAACTTTTAGACGCTCTTTGACATTTCTCACCAATTAAACTTATTGACAACCTCGCCAATTGGAATTGTTTCGACAGAACCTTATATAACCCATTGAGTTGTTTTTATACTTTCCAAATCCAAGTGATATAATATAGGTAGGGTGTTTTCTAGTACTCGTCTGGTTAGCTACTGTATTCCGTCGGCCTCACTTGAGAGCCAGTTCCATTCCAGGTTAGGTGTGTTTACCATTTTCAACCACACAGTCACTTAACATCACGTGAGCTGTGGTCAAACACAGAGCTTTTCAGCAATACAAAAAAATAAAAAAATCCCGTTTTATTTTGGATTTGAACACATTCCAATTGTACTTCGCGGGGAAAACAGACGCTGTACTTATGAAGAATGTGGAATCGAAATGTTTAATCCGTACGTGGGGAACGCCCGCCATGTAGGATTTCCTATTTACCTATTTCCTTTCCTGTATTCCACATTGTCTATTGTTCCTTTCAAGTGACCATAGGTACGGTACGCGTTGACTAGTTGCTGCGCGCGGCAGTTCTCATACCGCCTCACCACCACTTCTTCTGGTAAACCTGAAACTGTAGAATAGCAATTATTATACCTCAATTGTTAGTAATCAAATTAAAACTATTGATACCCAAATGGTGCCGAGACGTGGTCTCTGACTATGTCCCTTCTTGATAAGCTCAAAGTCGCACAACGAGCTATGGAGAGGGCTATGCTCGGAGTTTCTCTACGAGATCGAATCAGAAATGAGGAGATCCGTAGACGAACTAAAGTATCCGACATAGCCCAGCGGATTAGCAAGTTGAAGTGGCACTGGGCAGGCACATAGCACGTAGAACTGATGGCCGGTGGGGCTGCAAAGTTCTGGAGTGGAGACTACGGACCGGCAAGCGCAGCGTAGGACGTCCACCCACAAGGTGGACAGACGACCTCGTAAAGACCGCAGGAACGCGCTGGATGCGAGCCGCTTCCAACCGGTCTTTGTGGAAGTCAATGGGGGAGGCCTATGCCCAGCAGTGGACGTCCTACGGCTGAGATGATGATGATGATGCCGATGAAAACCCAAATTAAATTTTACTGCTTTATTTTCTGTCACCCGCAGCTCAAACTTGTATTATTGGGATTCCTATCGATACTCAGCGGCGTAACGTTAGTTTTTTAATGTAAAAGGAATGAGGCGAATGTATAATGTATGTTCATGACACATGATTGCAGCTTTACACAGAAGTTTGAGTAGAATAACAAAGTGTAGAGTGTCGCTGCTTACACGCTTATTAATTGGAGACATTCGATGGTTAGTCTCTACAGCCCTGTAATTTCTTTAGCTACAGTACCCTTCAAACAGGAACACAGTAATATATACCTATATTTTTTATGTAAGAATTATTTCGTTAGATTTTCCTTCTCACTGGAATACAGTAATGTTTACACACTACTGCTTGATGGTAGAATATCTGATACTGATGTTGTACCTAACTAGACAACCGATAGTTAAGGAGATCTCTATGAAAATAAGAATGTAGGTAGGTTTGATTTTGTTCATCAAATGCTTTAAGAACAAAATATTAGCATTCTAGTCGTTCAAAGAGGCGTTTTATATCGAATAACTGCCGTTGTTTCTATTCGAAAAAAAAAAACAGATTAAAAGTAGGTACCCACCTACTTGAAGCAGAGTACCCACATAGGTTAGGCAAAAGGTTACATGGGTATGCCAATCTGTACGAAGAGTTGCATTAAGTATATGGTAAACAAAATATAAACAAATCTTTAACTACTTAGTATGCTTACTTCATACCACTGATAACGCAATTCAGATAGCATTATAATTTTATTTGATTACATCACTATCATTCAAGACAAATAAACCAATCCAAATATGTTTACTCTAGTCTCATTTGTAGATGGTAAATACAGATTATGAAAAAGAGTGGATAGAATAATGAGTAGAAAACGAGTGAAGACTCCTTGGTCCTACAATTTTTTTGTAGGGTTCAGACCGGGTCATAAGGCCGAACGCCAACAAAAGTAGTGCTATCTCGTTTTGTTTGAATGACATGAAAAAGGACAGCATCAAGTTCGCTGAGTCGTCAACTTTATTTATTTGATGATGATGATGATGATGATGATTTCTGGTGATGATGAAGACTGATGACGTATGGTGATGATGAAGATTGATGACCTATTATTTGTAGATGTAGGTATAGATTAGTGTGTCGGACAAATTGGTCATAACAACGTGTAGTTCGTGCAATTAAGATGAGCAAAAATTGTAGGGCTTTTAGGGGTCTTAACTTTCTATCTGTACTTTTTTCTAATCTGTGAAGGTAATTATAATTTGTACGGGCTATTTTTTTTTCAAATTAAAATTTGGTAGCCTGTTCTAAATTTCGATTAAATTAATTTTACAAAAACATGTTATACTACATTTATCAGAGTATCAAAATTAAGTAAGATTTTTAAGTGTGTTATCAGTATTATCAAACATCACATGTGGTCATTACACACAACTATATAATCTGTGACTATACCAGCTTCATTTTCTTTCCGCGGTCGATGGCCGAACACTCCTAACCCAGAATGATACTTCATTCGACAATAACTACTCCATCGGGCCACATTTTCCACTCCACCTTTGTTTAAAACAAACATTTTAACACTATTCCATATTCAAATTCGTAAAAAGTTAAAAGATCACAGATGTCAATGTCAATGATGTTTTAAATTTAGAACGCGTGCGCGGGAGTGGCCGATAGCGTGGCTCGTCGCGAACTACTGGTTGGTAGATAGAGACGTAAGATCGTATTGATACTTATGTCGTTTTGCATAAGGACAGTAAATGGAACCAGTGATTATTTTATTAATGAGGATAGTAGCTTGTATGTAGATATAGTTGTAAGTTAGGTTAGTAAACTTGCACACGGTAAGGCAATAGTATAACGACTAACATTAACAATCTGATGTTGATTGCGGGCATTTATAAATCTGCTTTAAGAGCTGTAGGGCGTGGGTTCGATTCCCGCATAATACATTATAAGTATGGAATTTACACAAAAAAAGTACAAAATATTTCAGTTATTTGGCTCATAGTACAAGCTTTGCTTAGTTTGGGGCTAGATGACTAAGTGTGAAATGCCCTAACGGTCGTGTTCCGGCATCCTCAATTGATTCCAAATTATCATTGCAGGATTAGTGTGTTTACTATTTTTGACCACACTGTCAATTAGCATTAAGTGAGTGTCAAATGTTAAAATGAAAGAGTTGTAATACAGACCGGTTAGCAATAAAAAAAAAACTGATATTAATAGAAGCTTTCTACAACAGCAACTTTTATTAAACTTGAAAAAAGAGGAAGGTACTTCATTTAACTTTTATTAATTGTAAATAAAACTTCAAATGAATATGTAAGATTTTATAAAGAAATCGGTCCAATGCAATTCGAACTTAGAACCGAAGATTTTGTACAACTGCCTTGTACCTAATTGTATACAATTTGAAGTTTCTAAGTACGTATTATCACGTACGTGCATGATAGTGCAAAAATTGCTAGCATATCAACGCGTTCTTAATATTTATACTATTGTTAGGTAGTCCTCCATATTATGTGAAAATTTATACCCACTACGTATCTACATTTGTATGTTATCGATCACAACAGGTCTTTTATATAATCTAAAAGTCGGACAGAAGAGGTATGGTAGCTTAATAAAAATACCCCCTTCCTTCCTTCACAGAATGAACGCAAAGAATAAGTCTTTGAATGATTAATTGTCCATTCACCATTATAACACATTAATATGCATAATAATGTCTAGCTTTATAATACCTGCTAGCTTGTGCCCGCATTTTCGTCCACGTTGACTAAAGAATTGTAACAAAAGAGCAATAGTTTTATTCATAATGAAACTTGCGCTACTTAATTGCCTAGATAAACAAATGAATAATAAATGAAATAAATAAATGATGCCGTTTATACCGGAATAATGTTCCATAAGACTTATCTATACCAAATTTTAAATAGATACGTTCTGCAGTTCATTTTTTGATAATTTTACTGGAACCTAACAATTTCCTGGGATAAGAAGTATTATATAAGTTAATCCAGGTAATACACTATATGTGTGCCAAATTTCATCCAAATCCGTTCAGTCGTTTTTGAGTGAAACATCTAAACATCCAAACATATATCGCATTTATAATATTAGGAGTACTATATGCCTATATGTATATCTATGTAGACTGTCAAAAAATATAGTTTGTTTTAATGTTATACAAAAGAAAAGAAAACAATGTATTTAAACGAGCCTTAAAAGATAACATTATATTTGTAGGTAATTAAAGATAAATATTATGTAGGACAGCTGAATTGCTTACAATATTTAAAAATCTTTTTACATTTACTAATTAATAATAAAAATTATTACATAACACTTACATTACACCCTTATTATAAAAAAAAAAACATTATGGAAAATTTCGTGTAGGGTAGAAAATATAAAAATTATAATTAACTGATCGTAGAAAATTTTAATAAGAGTGTGTTATTAATAGTTTAATTTAATTATTAATTAGTAAATAGCTTTATTGTTATTGACTTATTAATGTAAGTGGCGATTGATTTCGTGACGGAAAAATCAAAAGATAAGCGGTAAGCAAAACACAAGTTATCAAATTACGTACATTATACGCCAACACGTTAGGTGATGTGATAGGAACGTTCTGATAACGCTGGATATCTCTTTTTGATAACCAAATGGCATGGTAACAAAACTACATTTCACAAGGTCATCTGAAATTATTCTATTTAAGAGGGAATAAAACAAGGCTGCAAAGTTCTGGAGTGGAGACCACGTACCGGCAAGCGCAGCGTAGGACGTCCACCCACAAGATGGACAGACGACCTCATAAAGACCGCAGGAACGCGCTGGATGCGAGCCGCATCCAACCGGTCTTTATGGAAGTCAATGGGGGAGGCCTATGTCCAGCAGTGGACGTTATGCGGACGTTATATGACGTCCTACGCTGCGCTTGCCGGTCCGTGGTCTCCGCTCCAGAACTTTGCAGCCCCATCGGCCATCAGTTCTGCGTGCCATGTGCCCTGCCCACTGCCACTTCAACTTGCTAATGTCGATAACTTTAGTTCGTCTACGGAGCTATTCATATCTGATTAGATCTCGTAGCGAAAACCCCAGCATAGCTTTCTCTATGGCTCGTTATGCTAATTTGAGCTTTTTTGACCCACTGTCAGAGACCATGTTAACCAAAAAAATAATAATATTGAATCTTTTAAACACAATAAGAATAATTTCATAGATC
Organism: Biston stratarius; assembly: GCA_950106695.1. Taxonomy (NCBI): domain Eukaryota; kingdom Metazoa; phylum Arthropoda; class Insecta; order Lepidoptera; family Geometridae; genus Biston; species Biston stratarius. The sequence goes on from OX467116.1 coordinate 13,383,330, forward strand.
TCATGTTTACTACAGGCTCTTTCCTTTTAATTAGTTTGTAGCGATGATAGCTTAGTGGTTAGTGCGGTCAGTTCACTCGCCGAAAGGCGTGGGTTCATACCCCGACAATGAGCTTGAGCTGCTGATGAAGCAAAACATCGTGATGAAACTATAGCACTTTCTAGTTCTACTTTCTAGTACTCGACTGGCTAGCTACCTCATATTGAAAATCTGCCACCAAGTACTTAACGGTGTGTTCTGGCAGCTTCAATTGAGAGCCAGTTCCATTTTAGGCTAAGTGTGTTTACCATCTTCGACCATACCGTTACTTAATATCAAGTAAGCAGTGGTTAAACACCTAGCCTACTAAAAAAATAATGTAATGGGTTAAAAATGAACAATGTTTAATAAAGTGCTATTTTTGTTCTTTGGGCTCTTTATAACATGCTAATTACAAGGAATGCAATTTAGCGTGCAGTTTGCAGTTGTGTACATTAGTTTTAATTGACTTTTATTGTCAAACCACATCACAGCTAACAAGTTAAAAGCATTAGAAACCTAATTGCTGACTGAAAAAAATGCAATTCTATTCAAACTTTGTACACTATATTATTGGTTCATCAAATAACAATCAGTGTGAAAGTTATTTCAAGCGATTCGCATTTCATATCTCACTTAGAAAAAAATATGATGGGACATATCCTAAGGTTAAAGGGTTAAGCATTCTTAGTATTGGGTATATAGTCGAATTCCCTTTGGCGCGGTAATATGGAAAGGTTTAGTAAAATACTGAGGATGAATCGGGAGGCATTCGTTATGAAGATCCGGACGAGGATCCAATATTTCAATGATAACAGCAGCCTGCAGAGCGTGGGATATGTGATATCATTGACGCGAACTCCCCTGTTCAAAAGGTAAGTAAGTAATAACGCGTAACTCGATGGTTATTTAGCGATTATACTTTGCGCGGTCGGTTCCCAACAACGAGTTTGAGCTGCCGGTGAAGGGAAACATTGTGAGGAAATCATGGCATGATGGTAGTTTCTAGTACTCGGCTGGTTATCACCCTCAAGTTAAAAATCTGTCGCCAAGCACCTAGCGGTGTGTTCTGGCAGCGTCAATTGAGAGCTAGTTCCATTTTAGTACACAATTACCATCAGATGAGCAAGCAGGCGTGGACAAACACCTAGCATGTCAATCATAAAACTTAGTCATAGATGAAATTTGAAGTTTACAAATTGTAGCTTATGATTTTATTTCGATGCTTCAAGTTACGCGAAACAGTAGAACGAAGTTAAAAAAATCATTAAACTTACTAAAGCTCGGACCCACTATATAGTTAATATAGTCGACAGATTTCATATTCATATATTATTTATTATTCTATTATCGGACAACCAGGAGCTTCATGAAATGACATCGCTTTATGGTCGATATTCTAAAAGCTAACCCGCTAAACAATCTTCAAGGCGCGAGTGAATCGGTTTCTTCTAAGCGAGCGTGCTCCACCGTAGAGGCGAGTTGGCGTTCAAACGCAAGCCTATTTGTAATTTAAAAAAAAATAAGGTTCAATCTAGGATTGAAAAAATTTACATTCTAGTGGTTTTTCAGTAAAGGAAAATTTCATGCGGAAACCTGCTTAATAACATGTACACAGAAGAACATAAATAGTGTAAAAAACCCACCAACCAGTACCGCTAACCTACTGCTCGATGAATATTTTCTATCACATCACTAATCGACGAAAAACCCTGCATTGAATACTGAGGCAGCTAAATTTGTATGTTTTGGTATAAAAAACTGTAAAAAAGCATTTCCTATTGGCTTATCTGTTTTCAACTACTGGTCTAAACTTAAAAGATGAACAGAAGCTAAACTAATTTCATCTTTAGGTTGTTCTGGCTAGTGACGATATCAGGTTGTTGCATCTGCTCTGCGATCGTTCTCCTCGGAGCCCTGGGACTTTACATTCAAGATGCGGTCTCATACTCCGTGGAAACAGACTACTTGAATTGGGACACCCCGTTCCCAGCCGTCACGATCTGCGAGGAGGCCAATCTGACGAAGATCAAAACCTTCGTCGAGTGAGTACGTCTTTAACTAATCCGCTGTTGACAATTTTTTGGTTGTTTGGAAAACTTAAAAATGGAGGTAGATAGACGATGATATTTATTATAAGACATTGTTTGTTTGATTTTTTTGTATAGTTAAGCGGTATATTTCAATTTGTATAGGTAAGGTACGTACCGCTAAACAGTGGCGTACGCTACCTAAGTGGATGTTTCCAGATGAATACAATCAGACAATCTAGATGATTATATTGAGAATGAATTGATATCGTCTAGGCAAGCGTGCTGCACCTTAAACCGTATCATCATTTAACATCAGACGAGATGGTGGTCAAACGTATGCCTATTATAAAAAAAAGTGTATAAATAGACTTAATATAGACGTAATTTCAGGAAAAAATACAAAAAAACAACGCTGACAAGTTTCTTCCGCGACGTTGCTTTCTGGAACAATCAGTATTGCAAGCAATGTCCGAACTGCAAAATGAATGTTAACTGCATTGAAGACTTTATCCAGGTCGTGGATCATGTCAGGTCTCCTTGCGAGGACCTTATGACTGAGTGTTCGTTTAATGGGGAGACATTTCCGTGCTGTGAGAGGTACAACATTACTGCTTTTCTTTTCTATTTGATTTTGGCAACGTAATTGTGCATTTATGAGTGCCTGTGTATTTTGAGTAAAGTGTTCCTTGATAAATCAAGTAAAATAAATCTAGTCGTAGCGATGATATCTTAGTGGTTAGCGCGGTCGATTCGCACACTGAAGAACATAGGTTCAAATGTCAACAATGAGCTCGGGCTGCCAGTGAAGGAAAACATCAGAAACCATAGCATGGTGGTAGGGTACTTTCTATTAGTTGGCTGCCTAGCAACCAAAAAAAAATCAAATCTGCCGCTTAGCATCTAACGATGAGTACCGGCAGATTCACTTTTGAGCCAGTTCCATTCCAGGCTAGTATGATGATACTGAGATGGTATGTTTACCATCTTCGATCACGTCGTCACTTAATATCAGTGAGGTGAGTTGTGGACAAACACCAAGCCTGTCAACAATAAAAAAATAAGATCAAAGTCACACAAGTTTGGTCCGGTCATGGTAATTTTCACACATTCATGCGCGTAATAATACCTATCACTATTGTTATGTAAGAACATAATTATTCGAAATACACAATCTTTCGCAAATTTTCGCGTTCCGTCAAAACTAGTCTTTCTTACATTCGAATTTGTATGCCAACGTTAAATTTCTAAACGAACTAAAAAGTATAAAAAAACTACAACTCAAAGACAAAATATCTATAATTAATGGAAATAATATAGCCTAAGTTTTACTATGGAAACTGACGTGGGTTTTGTCTCGTTTTTGTTTGAATTATGCGCAATTACGCACGTTTAATTGTGTTAGGAAGGTACTTCGTCTATAGTAAGTAACGTGAGTAATACCGCATAATTGAAAAAAAAAAATCAGATGATTATTTTCAGCACTACGGAATACACACGAAAATACAAACATACATAAACTGCTAAAAATATTACCTTTCTTTTGGCTTTGCCGTAAACGGTTAAAAAATAATGTGGAGTAATTAACTGTCTTAGATTACATTCGCATAGAGTATCGGCTGTGGATAAACCTCCGTTGTTAAAATTATCAAATACCGAGAATGTGTTCTTTAACCAAAATTCCTTCTACATCGGGACCGCTTAGTGAATATTCGAATAAATAAATAGATCTCTTAAAACGAGTCATCTTTTACCAACAAGCAAGTTGATTGTGAAACACGAATAGTAGTTCTCTTATTTTTAATCAAAATATTTAACAAAAATGTGACCAGTGTTTTTTGTTCTCGTGTCTTTTTCTACAGGTTTAAGCCTATGGCAACAGAATACGGAGTTTGCTTTGTGTTTAATTCTCGTCTTACTGGCGATGGACAAGCAAAAGTGAATAGAATAATCGGTCTACCTACTCTGATATTTACGGTCATTGCACAAGCTACGGTAAATATATTTATTTTTTAGCAGAGAATACATTATAATACTACGTATGGAATGGGCGTTATTCCACACTCCTAATTCAGGCTTTCTTACCCCGCTACCGACTTTGAACCCACTGTGAGCTGGCCTACCCAAGGGGTGCCCACAGATTAACAGGTTAAGATATTCTGAACCTATTCTGTATTTTAAAAAAAGACCGGCTTTTTTGTTTTAAGGCGTTAATATCAATTTATGATATAGAATTTTTTATAGGTTTCTTTAGAATAAAATAAGTTAAGTTAATATTGTTAACCTACTTAGTAATTATTTAATTCTTTACGTACGCTTTCTTTGTACCTACCAATAATAAGTACCTGGTTGACCGAGCATTGCTCGGCTGAAAACATGGATAAAACGACGTTTTCTGAAAATAAAACCTAGATCGATTTTTCGCCCCCGAAACCCCCTGGATACAAAATTTCATGAAAATCGTTTGAGCCGTAAATCGTTGAAAATCGTTTTAATATTCTTATTTTTGTTGTGAAACAAAATCACCGGCATCCCGTGGGGTAGGCAGGTCAGGTTGGACGATCCTATATGAACTACTAAATTTATTCGGAGATTCGTGGAACCAAAGGTTTGTAAACACGTGTACCGCCAGCTACAAAAGAAAACCCCTTCAGTGTTAGCTAACATTAGCTTAGTGGTTCGATTTCTGCTTTAATTTTCGCAAACGTATATAAAGAACCTTGAAACTGTACCTCATGCATGTCATTCGGAAATCAAAGTATACATTTATCTGATATCAGATCAACTTCTAAAGATGTACAGAAAGACCCTTTAATGACTGTTATAAAAATGTTACAGATAAAGGTGCATTCGACTGACGAGAGAGTGTCTGTTGCAACTGAGAATATTTTAGGTTCTTGTTATAACTTGCTTGGTGGAATGAATCTCGAACTTAATCTCTTGGTAAGGATACTAGAATAATCTTTTTCTTTTTAGTTTATGGCATCGAACTTTGGACATTTTCCGATGTCATTTATTGCGATATTTTCTAGTATTTTATGAAAAATCAAGTAGTAATAAGTATAATAAATAGTCTAAGTCATAGTCAAAGTCACACAAAGTAAGTCTTGGTCGAGTTCGGTCATGCCCACCAGGGGTGGCAAACCTTTATGGACCAGAGTGCCATTTTTTCTAAAGAAATATTTTATGGGGCATTAGACGTGCCGTTACATAATTTTGACTTAGTGATTAATGGGAAAATATTAAAACTAAATACTATCAACTCACAACTCTTTACTCATTACCATAAAAATGTTTTGGTGGGTGGCGAGCCCAAAATATTGTGTTGCGTGCCATTGGTTCGCCATCATTGCCCTATACAATAAAGCTAAGTGTTCAAGGTATTATTTAAGTGTATTTCTGCTTAAAAGTCGTGTTGGATACAACTGTAGTAAGGATTTAATTTAAATTTAATCTAACTTGACATTTAAATTAAATCCTCATCACTGTAGTTATCAAAATGACTTTTAAGCGGAAATACACTAAATATTTATGTACAAGTACCTTGAACAATCAAAATGAACTTTCGCAAAGTAACGCCTAAATCAATTAATTAATAAAACAAAAGCCTTTATCGAATAGCTGCGGATGATAATGATGATGAAAATCATCTCATTCCAGGCCGAAGAAATAGTAAATGACATATCAGTCAGGTCAATAGCGCCGGGCAGCCGTGACTGCCTGTTCGAAGACGAAGTGCCGGAGGCGTTGGACGGCTGGACGTTTGACAGATATTCCTACAGCGGCTGTGCCTGGTACTGCCGGGCAATGGCGCAGGTGCAAGTGTGCAATTGCTCCTCCCACTTCATGCCTAAAATCGGTAAGAAAAGTTATTTCATTTTATGGAAAACGGACAACTGCTTAAGAACAGTGTGTGAGTACACTCTGTGAGTAAACTTTAACTTAGATCGGAAACTTAATAATAATATTAATTATTGACTAATTGAGGTTCCTAGTGCAACAATAATGAATGTAAATAGTTATAATTATAAAATAAGTTATAAAACTTAGAGTTCACAGCCATATAAACACATAGAGTTATATGAGGGATGTGTGAGGATTATTCATATAATAAAAATAATTCACGTTTTGGAATAAAAATTTTAGTTTTTAAGTGGGATACGCTATACGCAGACTACAGAGGCATAAAAGGCAATCTTATCGCTAAGCCGATATTTAATTACAAAGTGACGAAAAAAAACGGTAGTGTTAAAGGAAAAATAAATCAAACAATGAAAAAATAAAATGGTAATATTTTAAATACACAACTTAAAAGTTGTGAGTAAATTAGTTTCTTTTACGCAACTATGATTCAACGTGAACGAAATCTTATTCAAAATTATAACATATACATCATTTAAAAGACCAATAATGTTACTTTACGAAACTGAATAGCTTGTTGGAAAAAGGGCGGATATAATATTTTTTACCAAACCGACTTACTGAGTAAATTGTGATATAAGGGTGTTTTTACACTGTATCGTATCGTTATTACGGGCTATGGAGAGGGCTATGCTCGGAGTTTCCCTACGAGATCGAATCAGAAATGAGGTGATCCGTAGACAAACTAAAGTAGCCGACATAGCCCAGCGGATTAGAAAATTGAAGTGGCAGTGGGCAGGGCACATAGCACGCAGAACTGATGGCCGATTGGGCTGCAAAGTTCTGGATTGGAGACCACGGACCGGCAAGCACAGCGTAGGACGTCCACCCACAAGGTGGACAGACGACTTAATAAAGACCGCAGGAACGCGCTGGATGCGAGCCGCTTCCAAGCGGTCTTTATGGAAATCAATGGGAGAGGCCTATGTCCAGCAGTGGACGTCATACGGCTGATGATGATGATGATGATGATGATCCGTATCATTATATATCTATTGATATTACACATTGAAGTATAATAAAGCGGTATATTTTTAGAAAGTACGCAATTCAGAAACAAAAAATAAGTTTAACGGGAGTACTCAACTATAAGTGAGCTCTTATGCCATCCACGCTAGGCGAAAAAACTACGCGATCATATATCGTATGGTTCCGCAATAAGGTTCACAGTCGCACAACTTTTTCGGAGTACTCCGCTGAGCTCAGTTTTGACACTCATTGCTTGTCTTGTTTATATTACAGGTAAAATACCGGTTTGCAATATTCAAGGACTGAAGTGCCTTCATACTAATAGAAGTAAGCTTAAAGTTGTCTAATAGAAAAATATGTATCGTATGTGTTGTACGTAATTAGTAAGTTTTATGTTTAAGGGTCGATCGAAGTTGACAAAAATTGCCACTGTCCAATGAGTTGCTCCGAAGTAACTTACAGCGTTGTTGGCATTAGGTGTCCGTGAGTATTAAACTAATACTTTTTCCTTTATAAAAATCAAGTAGTAATAAGTATAACAAATAGTCTAAGTCATAGTCAAAGTCACACAAAGTAAGTCTTGGTCGAGTTCGGTCATGCCCTATACCAGGGGTGGCGAACCTTTATGGACCAACGTGCCATTTTTTATACAGAATTTTAGGAGGCAACCGTGTCAATCTATTACCTTTTCCTTTCGCTTTCTATGTAAGCGAGGAAAGAAACGACCTAGTATAAGTAAACAATTAATATTTGTTCAAATTTGATTAAGTAATGACAAAGCACCACAAAGTTTCGGCAGTCCAGGTCGGAGACCGTCTGGCTTTCAATCTGGAGGTCCTGAGTTCGAACTTTACGGCACGCACCTCTCTACCAAGTTATGTACGTATTGCTGTTGACTACAAATGGTAAAGGAAAACATCGTGAGGAAACCTACATGTCCGAGTGTTCTTTAAAATAGTTCTCGAAGATGTGATCCCACACTTGGCCGGGGTGTTGGACGATGGACTTACCCTTCTCACAATGAGGAGAGCCCAGATCCCAGCGGTGGAATAGTTTATAAAAAAGGGCTGAATCGAAGAACCATGCAAGCTCCATTCTTATTTACTAAGAGTTGTAGTGAAAAATTGTAGAAATAACTAATAGTAGATATTCCATTATTTTACTAAAATTTGTTTTTTCCATTATCTATTGCACATTTATAACTTAATTATATAGAATAGGACTTAATGCTTAAGTATTTTCTATCAGTTACCTCCACGCACGCCTCCAGCCATGGATTAAAAAGACACAAACACAAAAAACGAATATAATATACATACATACAGCAAATCAATAAATAAAATAAACTAGACACGACTTCATAAATAAATGATAGATTTTTACGTTTAATTGTTCACACCAAAATCTATAAGGATTTCTAATACGAGACAACATTGGAACAATTCGCGGAGTTACAATATTGAGTTCTTCAAAAGGCGTGTTAATAGAATCTTAAACGGTCCACAACGTACAGACCAGGCAACCCGTATGCTTGATTGCCAACAGTGAGATTAAAAAAAATCAATTAAGAAATTGAACTTATAAACTAGTGTAACAATTCGCTTCTAGAATAATCAGATTCAGCGTTACGGCCGCCAACAAAATAATTAACTGTTACTTATTTAATATTATTAAGTATTCGTAACATAGAATATCGTTTTATTGAATAATTTTCAGAATTTCTTATGCAATATGAGCACATTGAAAGTCAAAAACCTGGCAAAGATTTTATGATATGATTTTCCCCGGCGGTGGAGTAAATGAAGAAAAAGGGACGAATCCCTGTTCTACTTATTACGTGTTTTTCTTATACTATATTGAAAATGATAAATGGAAAAGGCGAAAGCGGATTTTTCCTGTTATGCTCACCTGTACATAGTATAATCTTGTTATTATCTTTTAAAAAATACAAGATTTTATAATACGTATACCAATACGTATAAGTATCTATAGCGCATCGGTCTCCGGATGAACATGGATAAAACCAAGGTTTAACGAATGCGTTGTTCCGGGACCGGTTGCCATAAATGGTTACACTTTAGATATTGTTCAAAAATATATTTACCTAGTGCAGACGCTCGAACTAGGTAAAAACAATTTTGAAAATGAAGCCAACGGAAGAATACAGCTAGGCTGGGCAGCATTCGGAAAATTACGTTGAGTCTTCTCGTCACCTATCTCGCAAAGTCTCAAGACACAAGTCTTTAACCAGTTCGTTCTACTAGTCATGACCTACGGAGCCGAAGCGTGGACACTCACAGCGGGAATGATCCACAAGTTCAAAGTCGTTCAGAGAACTATGGAAAAAGCTATGCTTGTCATTTCTCTGACGGATCGTATCCGGAACGAAGTAATTCGCCAGAGAACTAAAGATTACAGACATAGTTCAGCGTATTAGCAAGCTAAAGTGGCAATGGGCTGGACATATCGGTCGCAGGACCGATAACCGCTGGGGTAGACGTAGAATAGATACCGAGAATTGGCAAAGGTAGTGTAGGACGCCCTGAGACTCGATGGAGTGAAGATATATGTAGGACAGCTGGCGGTGGATGGAAGCAAAAAGCCGATGATCGGACTGAGTGGCGTGTTTTGGGAGAGGCCTATGTCCAGCAGTGGACTACAAAATGATGATGGTGATGATAATAATTCTTCATCAATAACATTCTGAAATTGGGTAATTACAAAACATTTACAAAATAGCCAAGGAGTCAGTTTATTTCTAAATTTGCTGTTAGGTAGCATTTTCATTTCGGTCGGTAGTTTATAATAAATTGTGATTGCCATTACAACTCATACGTAGATTGCTCAAAACATAATCCTTCCGTTTAAATCTGCCATAATGGAGTAAAACATGCAAGATTAGACTAATTAATGTCTCGTAGAAAATTCCCATGCTCAACTGTGATTAGTAGGCTTCATTATGATGATGGTAATCTGTCTTTGCAGTAAGATCAGCAACTCGCAAGAGATGACGGGGTATGTGAAGATTGAACAGCTTCCGCATCTAAGGGTGCGTCGCCAGGCTATAAGAGATATGCTTGGATTAGTTGGTGAGTTGTCTACAATTCCCGTATTTATTATCTCTAGCTGCAGGTCTGCAGTTGTTACTGCATTTTCCATAAAAATTATAAAATTATGAAATAGGAGTAATGATTCAATGCCCTCTTCGTTGCTAGTATTTATGATTATTTTCAAGATTAAAGATATTTATTGCAGTGTTGGTAAGGAAAAGGTCCTACATAACAAAACATTGGAGGTGATATATGTCAATAGTAATGTAAGTCACATTTTTGTTTTACTTATATATAAGTACTTGATAAGTAAAACAAAAATGAGTCAAAATTGAGACCATAGTAAAGTAATGTAAGTTCGTAATACGTCGCCATAGTACACTTGTTTTGATTTAATCATGAAAGAAATACGACTCAAATTCTTAAAAAAAAATATGATTCAAGAAGCATTTGAAGCCTTCTCTTTAGCTAGCTTTACCATTTCCTCTTATCTTACGAAGTTGATATTTGACAAGTTGGTTCAGTTCCGATGACAAAGCATTTTTATGGTAAGCATGGCCTGATTCCACATGGCTCCAGACGAATCCATTTCTTAACGGTCGACAGCATATATTCTTGTAAAAGTTTGTTTGTTTAATTTTTTATTGCACACTTACGAAAATACATCATAAAAGGAGGATTTAATGCTAAAGCATTTTCTGTCAGCCATCCCCACAGCCATGAGGTTGTAGGTGCGCATCAAATCTAAAAACACTAAGACGAATATACCTATACAATATTTATGAATATGTACTATGTATATATACAATAAACAAATGAAGATGATACTACTTAATATTATTAAACCATTATAAATCATACATATACATTTATATAATTATGTACAATACATGTACATCTTTGACGAATCGATTGAACAAAACTTGATAACATTAACAACTTTTCATTTTAAATATTCGCTGTCAAGCATTTTGTTTAGTAAAAATGCTTGTTTAAATGTTGTTTAAGTTTTTCAACATTGTTTTTTTTTTGTTTCAGTGGACATTGGAGGCGTAGTTGGTGTATTTTTCGGTGCATCACTTCTTAGTTTCATAGAGATTGTATATATTTTTTGTATGCGTAAATATAAATAAAATCAAGCTTACTCACTCGTGTGCGGCTATTGCGTTTATGAATAATATAATGAAATAATTCTAAAATAAAGTAGATATAATTAACAAATTTCAATAATACAATAACCAACAATCAACAACATCAACAATGTTTCGACCAGCAACCGTTACTTTACCTCTGATACTAGGGCTGACATATAGACTAAGTATAGTCAACAAAGTGAGTCAATATGAACTCACTTTATTTTCATCATCATCATCATCTCAGCCGTAAGGACGTCCACTGCTGGGCATAGGCCTCCCCCATTGACATCCATAAAGACCGGTTGGAAGCGGCTCGCATCTAGCGCGTTCCTGCGGTCTTTATGAGGTCGTGTGTCCACCTTGTAGGTGGACACACGCTCCGCTTGCCGGTCCGTGGTCTCCACTCCAGAACTTTGCAGTCCCATCGGCCATCAGTTCTGCGTGCTACGTGCCCTGCCCACTGCCACTTCAACTTGTTAATACGCTGGGCTATGTCGGCTACCTTAGTTCGTCTACGGATCTCCTCATTTCTGATTCGATCTCGTAGGGAAACTCCGAGCATAGCCCTCTCCATAGTTCGTTGTGCGACTTTGAGCTTATCTAGAAGGCACATAGTCAGAGACCACGTCTCAGCACCATACTCAGTCATCACTGGTAACACACACTGGTCGAAGATTTTCGACTTGAGGCACTGAGGTATATCAGACGAAAAAACGTTGCGAAGTTTTCCGAACACTGCCCAGCCGAGTTGGATTCGACGACTGACCTCTTTCTTGAAGTTGGACTTTGTTTTAGTGAACCATTACAATGGATTATGGGTGTAGCAATAACCTCCCAAATAAATAAAGAAAAATATTTTTAGGAGTCTTTTGATACATATGCTTCCAGAACGTGTCTAAATAAATATGACGAAATATTTAAAACCAGCAGAATGTATTAACTGCCATGCCAAAACCAAGAGGAAGAACTTACACAAATCAGTATATTATAACGAGGACTAAAGAGATTTATATGTATTTGTTTGTGTTCTTGTTTGTTCTTTACCTCATTTATTATTTTTGTTTGTTGTCAAATATAGTGACACAATAATGCCATTTTTTTATCCGAACTTGGATACAGATCCAGACTTTTACTTAAACTAAATTTTGTAACATTTATAAGGTTTTTTAACCGCAATATGTTTAACGAATGCTTGTTCATTTTGACTATGCTGCTCTGCTATGGTTCCTTAAGAGGCGATCAGGTCACGTATTATAATGGCGGGGATCTAGACATGGGTAAGGTTTTATATAACCAATAATGTATAACCACGTCACTTAACATCAAATGAGCACTGGTCAAGCAACAAGGAAAAAACCGGCCAAGTGCGAGTCGGACTCGCGCACCGGGACTCGGGTTCCGTACAAACCTGTAGGTATATAACTAAAAGTTATGTTTTTTTTTTAATGGTAATTTATGCTTTTCGCCATTTTTCCTTTACCTGTGCTATAAGACGTTGCTTCGTACCAAATTTCAAGATTCTGAGTTCATGGGAATTACCCTGTAGGTTTTGATTCCCCTGCGAGTGTCGAAAATTTGCAGCATAAATGGCTGTATCTTTTGATTCATCATCATCATCATCATCATCATCAGCCGTATGACGTCCACTGCTGGACATAGGCCTCTCCCATTGACTTCCACAAAGATCGGTTGGAAGCGGCTCGCATCCAGCGCGTTCCTGCGGTCTTTATTAGGTCGTCTGTCCACCTTGTGGGCTTCTTTTGATTGCGTTGGCTTAAAAGTTTGATTTTTTCACAGCTTCAAGAGACAGTAGACCTGGGTATTAGATATGAATTTCAGCTTGATACCTCCACGCGTTCCTGAGAAAAAGAGTCTTGACAGACAGACGGACAACAAAGTGATTCTATAAGGATTCCGTTTTTTCCTTTTGAGGTACGGAACCCTAAAGACAGAAAAAAGGGAAAAAATTAAATATATAGACATATATTTACATATTTATTTCATTTGCAGAGACACCTCCCGGGCGAGAACAATGTAACACCACGTATTGCGACATGCCTTGCCCTAGTTCAATGCCCCCTCCGTACTGCCCCAAGAAAGTACTAAACTGCCCAACTGGCTGTATGTGCATGTTTTTCTGCGAATATAACAGCCTCGTATGTTTCATGACTCAATACTGCAAGGATAAACGGAGGTGAGCGCTAATAAAATCGTTATTTTTTTACGGAAGGTAGAAAACTTATTCAAATAACCTTTGATCCAATGCTCAAAGGTAGTCTGGAAGAAATCTCTCTAGGCGTAAATACTAATTCAAAGTAATCCGAGTTGCCAATTCCCATACAAATTGACAATTTTGATTTTATTGATTTTTCTGTTGTTCCTTTTTGTTTACAATATTTTTTAATTATGTATTAGTTGAACCACAGTTATTTTAGTGGTTAGAATGGCTGAGATAAGAAATAGTACCTGGATGACCGAGCATTGCTCGGATTTTTTAAGGAACTTGAAAAAAAGGGAAAAAAATAATGGTCTGGATTCGAACCGGGGTCTTCTGGATTCGAGACGGCCCGATTTCCCACCTGTGCTATTATAACCTCGTAGGAGGTAGCGAAATTTACCTTCGTATTCTAATGATATTGTAATAGTATTTCATTGCCTGAAAATATGGATAATACGACGTTTTCTAAAAATGAAACCTAGCTAGATCGATTTGTCGCCCCCGAAACCCTCTGCATACTAAATTTCATGGAAATCGTTGGAGCCGTTTCCGAGATTCAGATTATATATATATATATATATATAGATATATACAAGAATTGCTCGTTTAAAGATATTAGATTAGATATCTCATTTGAAAAATATAATCTTAATTTGCAGGTTCTTAAAGAAACAAGCGTTCAAGCCAAGAATTACTTCTGAGAACCCTAATTACTACCAATTCTGAATGTTCAGAAATTTCAAGTGAGAATACATACTTTGAAACATTATTGTTTCGTATACAAAATACAAGTCGATAAAAGACGATTACTTAGTGTCTTTTTTACGAAAATTGTAGAGTTTTTCGTGTTTGTTCTTTTTATTATAATTTGTATTTTTTTTTCAATAAATCTTAAATTTTACTATTTTTACGTATCGACATACAACCTTAATTTTATTTGTTTTCATCACATGGACTAAATCACACACGAAACAACACATATACGACATGGATACTTTGTATCGACATTAAATTCACACACGGGTAGGGTTAATGATCAGTAATCATATAAGCAATATAAAAAAAAAAAACGCAAATTTCAAAAAAATCCATTTTCAAACAAACTAAATAATAAATAAAGTACCCGAATTAGAATCATCCTGTGACTCATTCATACAACTACAGCTGTGTGCGCTAGAGGGCGCGGCGATTCTTTGACACCGTAGGTATCAATTGATTCAAACGAAACTGCACAGTGCAAGCCGCATTGCGGTGCGCTCAGAGCACTAGGTATAATGTACATCGCATTTACAATCACTATTAACACTTTCTCATTTTTAAACGACTTCAGGAGGAGGTTATCAATTCGTCGGAATCTTCTTATTTTATTTTATTTTTATGTATGTTCACCGATTACTCGAAAACCACTGGACCGATTCGGAAATTATTTTCTTGTTTGAAAGGGTGTACTTCCCAAATGGTCCCATTGGTATCAAGTCTGGATCTGATGATGGAATCCAGGAGAAATCGAGGGAACTCTTTAAATATTATAAGCACACACTTTTGTAAATAAAACATGACGGACAAACGTCAACAATGATACTGCCAATGTCAGCAAATAGATTGGTTCATACAAATAGATCAATGTTTCAAACAGTTTGTATAAGTTTGTTAAAACCTTTTTAAACTTATTTTATAGCAACTCGTGCATTTGCAGTATAATGCATGGTTTAATAATATTTTAAATGATGGTGTAATACTGTGAATTTGACATCATCAATGGCAAAATAACTACTTATGTTACACAGTCACATACAAAACACGATCTTATCAACACAAAGTAACAATAAGTTTTAATTGAAAAAAGTTTTTATAAGTAAACTTTTTGTAAACTCATCTCTTTGTAAGAACTAGTCTATTAGGTACTGACATTGTCAGAGTTTGTTATTTATTGTTTGTTTACGAGAATCAAAAATCTTTATGAATTAATAATGGTTCATGAATAAAAATCAGAGTACTACCACCATCTCCTAGCTTCATCATCAGAACTTTACCGCACCGTCTGTTAGCAAAGTTATTTATGAGGAAAAGAAAATAGGAAGCGCGGTCAAGGTTGTGCGAGCTTTCAGCTCATTCAGTAAGTATTTCTTTATCGTTTGCATTTAAGAAACGCGCACACGCGTGTCTTTACAAGGTTCTGTGCACCGTTCGCTCTTAAAATACAGGACTATCTTAATTTAATAGTATTTATTTTTTAATTGATAATACGTTTTGATTTGTCTCCGGCTAATGACATTTGCGCTGCAGTTTTTTAGATACAGGTTGCTCTAAATGGTATTTTTGAAAATTGTGAATAATTCAGTAAATAATAACAATTAATGAAATTAAAGCATACCGAATGTATAAGAACGTGGAACTGGATATGTGTTTTCATTTAATGTCGGCGTAGTAGCGCCTCGCTGTATACGAAAATACTTAACTAGTGTTAAAACATCTACATATAAATAAATAAATAAATATTGTAGGACACATTACACACAGCGCCATCTAACCCCAAACTAAGCAGAGCTCGTGTGATGGTAGTCAGATAACTGATAGAATACATGAATACTTTCTTTTTGTAAATACATACTTATAATACATACAGAACACCCAGACACAGAACAAACATTTGTTTATACCAAACAAACATTTGTCTTTGGCGGGAATCGAACCCACGCCCTACAGCTCAGGCAGACATACTCCCAATGAGCCAACAGGGCTGTCTATAATATATATATGTCTATATATAAAGGTTACTCCTTCATTTTATTATTTTCATTAAGATGATATTGCTAAAGGGTAGTGACGTAATTTACGTGATCCGCATCAACATGTTTGTTTGTTAACTTGTTTATAAACTGTCCCATCTCTGAGCGTGGACCTCTTTTTACCCGACTGCTAAGAAAGGGTTATGTTTTTCGCGCGTATCTTGTATGTATCTATGTATGTAATTTTTTTTATTACCTCGTATCTTCCAAACGGCTGAATGGATTTCGAAAGGGAAATGAAGGGTTAAAAAAATCAAGATGTTAGAGTTTTGGCGCGATATAGTAATACGTTAATATAAAAAATTTACCAAAACCATTAAGTAGGGTATCTAAATAAAGGCAGTTAAAACAGGATTAAAATATATATATAAATTATATGTTTAAAATCAATTAGGAATAATAAATTATTTAAAATAAAAAGAAAAAACCTCTAATTATAGTTATTATAATCGCAGTCGGGTTATAGATTTTTAAAGTATTCAGCTTGTAATTTTATTATAGGGTAAGGTCACAGCCAACCAAAAAGTGAGTCTATGAAGTATCAGTAACTAGAAACTTAAAATTAAACAAAATATCTAAAAGTTAAAAAACGTTTCGCGGGAACGCAGAAAAGTCATATCTTCCCGTTGTATTATTTTTCAAAACTTGTGTTTTTATGTAAAACTTGGTGTTTTGTTCATAAAATGCTGGGGCACAATTGGTTATACGCGTGAATGTCCAAAACTCCATCCAAGCTTGAAGTAAAGTCACGAATACCTTATTAAGGCATGACCGGACTTATGAGTCATTTAATTATTCGTAAAGTACTTGAGTCTTCAAAGCCAAAAAAAAAAAATTGGTATTAAGTTTAAAAAAAAAAAATCTAACAAAATCAAACGTGAATAAATACAATCAAACTCAATTTCAATAGTTGGAGTAATAACGATAGCAGTATCTATTTCACTTATCATCTTTAGCCAGACGTGGATGTCTCTACTTCCTTGAAAGCTTTTTGTTTCACTTCTCCCGCTGTCTCCGTAGTTCAGTATTTCACGAGAGCGACGGGAATATCCGCTTTCCGGCCTAATGCGTGATGCTACTTTGTTTCATTAGACACGAAATCCAAGTCGGCTCATTTCTTTGTAAGACGTTGGCCAAAGGTTAGTTTTGGTTTGATAAATATAAATGAAATATATATATTATAAATTTTTGACTATTTATTTTTTCACTTCACTGGCTAACAAAACTGACTTTGACTACAGTTCATTGAAGCTAATACCAAGACGATAAACATAGCCTAGAATAGATATTACCTCTCAACTAAGGCTGTGGGAACACCGTTTAATATCGATGTGAAGTCAGTTATTTAAAAAAAAAAACTTTTGCATCAGCCATGTTTTTATAAACAGTCCCAATGCTGGGCGTGGAACTCTTCTCCTTTTGAGAACGGTAAAACCGTAGTCAACCAAGTGCGAATTACCAGATTTCACAAATGTTCAAGAACTTTTTTAAAAACATGTATGTTTACTCATGCTCTCCTTTACCGTTTGAAATCGGCGGTAATACGCACATAAGTTAGAAAAGACAGAGGAACGTGCCGTGGGATCCGAACCGCGGACCTCCAGATTGGAATCTAGACCAATTTCCCAACTAACTAGGCTGCCGTAACTTTTTTAATAGAACCAGTTTAAGTATTAAAGTTAAATGTGTGATATTTCCAAAAAAGTACGACTTAGAGCACTTACTCGTAGCATTTAAGTTCGTTGGTAACTTTGTTTGCGCCATTAATGAAAACCATTATTTACTGTCGCCTCACAGTGAATTGTATCGTCAACGTACGACGTCCAAAAAGGGTCATAAATAAGACGGGACAAGGAAAGTCGTACACACGCATGAAATGGTTATTTCACGAACTGTAAAGCCCAATTTTCAACGCGAATGCGAGCAGGTTGTTTGATTTATCGTGTAAATAAAAGTCTGCACATATAGAATGGCAGTATGTATCTAAATGAATGTTTGGCTGTGCCTGATTTTTAATGTAAAAGGGTAAAAAGCGGAAAACAATTGTTACAAATACGAATACAAATATTTTGTTGAACACCATTGTTACTGGTAATTTTTAAAAGTTATATTTACATTTTGACTGTTCGTTTCTAATTCGTGTAGTGAAGAAATGAAACAAGTTGCTGGCTACCTTGTTTCCTGTAAGATATTGATCTAGATTTTTTTAAGGACAGTGAATATGTAATTTTCTACCATATCGTCGCTGACTAAGTTAGTTTATATGAGAATTGGAATTGTAGTAGTAAAATTACTTTTTCCATATGAAGGTCAGATTATTTTAATTTTAATTTTTTTTCCCTCTTGGGTTTGATGATAGAATTAAGACACAAACACTTTTTGATATATTATTTAAAAGAATAAAATATAATTCTAAATTTGGTACAAAATTATTATTGTAAAAACAATATAAAACCGTATCAAAATCCGTTACATGGCTTAGAACAGTAAGCGGTGGAACAGATACACGGACAGTGACATTGTTTTATATTAATTAGATCATAGAAAGAACTTTTAGAAGAAGAAGAATTCTTTATAAGAGAAAATAAGTTTAAGTGAGCATTTCCACGACACTTTGAGACCGAGACTTTTGGATTTTAGATTTCGTGGCCCAATGACTCGGATTATGAGAATTTGTGAATCCTATTGTGAGATGAATAGGTACAATAAGAGAAAAAAAAATCAGTTCGATCGATCGCGCTGAGGTATTGGACTAAGTATACTCAGGGACTATCTCAGTATACCGCAGCAGATCCGGTGTCAATCTTACGTTTATGTAATAGCTTTTCTAGCGATGATAGCTCAGTGGTTAGCGCGCTAGGTTCGCATGTCGAAGGGCGTGGGTTCAAATCCCAACAATGAGCTTGAGCTGCCGGTGACGGAAAATATCATGAAGAAACCATAGTATGCTGGTAGGGTACTTTCTAGTACTCAGCTGGCTAGATATCACCCTCAAGTTGAAAATCTACCGCCAAGCTTCTAACGGTGTGTTCCGGCAGCCTCACTTGAGAGCCAGTACCATTCCAGGCTGGGTGTGCTTTACCATCTTCGACCACACCATCACTTAACATCCATTGAACTCATGAATGATACGAGTATTCATATGCGGTATGAATTTATTATCATACATAGTGGAACGTACAAGTCATGAAATTCAGCCTGGAATGGAACTGGTTCTCAAGTGAGGCTACCGGAAGACATTGTATAAAAAAGTATTCTACCACCATGCTCATGGATTCCTCACAATGCTTTCCTTCACATGAAGCTCAAGCTTATTGGGGTTTGAACCCATGTTCTTTACCATGTGAACCGACCTCGCTAACCGCTAACCTATTGGCACAATATTTTGTTTTTAGTTTTGTGAACTACGGTTAATGGTAAATTATGACGTAGGAATTTAAAAACAAATTCAGTACCTACCTATCTTCACATCACATCATCAGCCATAGGACGTCCACTGCTGGACATAGGCCTCCTCCTGGGGAGGGGTTCTGCCAATACTCGCCACGCTTGGCAGGCGGGTTGGCGAGCGCAGTTAGGTGTGATTGTTCAAGGAAGACGCTGCTGCCCATCTTCCGGATTACATTCCTTAGATTACATTCCGACTCTTACGGCTACCACGGGTAGATAAGGTGGGGTACAATTCTTACGCCGGCACCACCACGGCAAATTGACTACCTACCTTGTGTGATCATAAAGTACCTACGTTATAGTCAACGAATTCCTTTACGACTGTTTGCCATACTTAAAATCGCAATATTATGATTGCAAACCAAATGGCTACATCGTTTTACTGCTCTCATAAACAGAAATATTAATTTCTAGATAATGTTAGGTGGAAACGATATTATGACGGCTGCGCTGGCGGATAAGAAAACATTTGCCTACGTTTTGATTTTAGAGAGATGCGGTTAAAATAAAATTAGATATAAAATTTTTATATTTGACGGTCTATATAGAACTTTGAATAACACGACAACGTCCTTGGGATCACTGCTTTGGCGCTCATTACTTTGAGATATTAGATGTTTAGTATAAACAGCTCAGTAGCTTCGCCATTTGCTAATACTCGCCACGCTTGGCAGGCGGGTTGGCGAGCGCAGTTAGGTGTGATTGTTCAAGGATGACGCTGCTGCCCATCTTCCGGATTACATCCCTTAGCCGACTCTTACGGCAACCATGGGTAGAGGGAGTGGGGTACAATTCTTTCGCCGGCACCACCACGGCAAACCACCACGTAAAACCAAGTAAAAATAGAACATCTTTTATCTATCTATCTATAGTATAATCATCTCTACTTATTATAGAACAAAGTCGTCCGCAGCGTCTGTCTGTTTGCTCGCGATAAACTTAAAAACTACTGAACTGATTATCATGCGAGTTTCACCAATAGATAAAGTGATTCATGAGGAAGGTTTAGGTATACAGTTTGTCAAGGTTTTGTGTAAATTGGTTGAAATATGATGATAATTGTTGGAAGTGTCGTAAAAAGTCAAGTCACCTGGGAGCTTTCATCGAAAACGCTGTCTAATCCATTTGAGATAGATCAAAAGCCCCGTGTAAGCCCGTGTGCAACCGGGGCGGGTCGCTAGTATATAATATTTATATGTCAGAACAATAATAATAACTATCGACAGATTGAGAGAACACCGAAAATGTAGAACTTATATAAACCAGTGTACAAATATTTATTTTTAATAAATGAAAAGAAATTCCTCTTTCGGGTACCCACTGGGTACAATTCGATCCACAAGTGTTAATCTCAAAAAGTATCTGTAATATATTAAAGTCATACAATGTTATTTTCTTGGAACAGAACCGAGATCGTATGTGTTTGATTATGATAGAGGTTTGAATGATCGCTGTGATGAGAGGAAAATTGCTTAGTAGATATGTTAAGGTCGAATATTGAAATTGTTTATGATTATTGAATAGACAACTACAGGAAATATCCATTCAATCACGACCACCCACGGTTTAATCTTACGTTATTAATTTGCTCTGTTACTAAAAGTTCTAGGTTTTGGTGCAATAAGGTTTTTTATCGTTGACAGTTTAAGTATTCGACCACAGCTAAAAAATATCTACAAATAATATCCTAATATATAAACTACAGTGTTGCTAATACTACACAGGAACTAATAAATAAATTAAAACAAAATAAACTAATCTAAAAAGCCGCTATCATGGGAATAGTCACTGTTGCCAACTCCAAAAATTCCGAGTCCCTAGACTCATAAGCAAAAGTCGCTAGAAAGTCGCTAAAACTAACTTCCCCAGGAGCGGATCCACGATTTTGTCTAGGAGAATACCTATAATTTTGTCGGGGACAGAAAAGGCAGTGTGAAATATTAGAAAAGGTGAAAAAAAATTGATAAATAATTAGATTACAATTAAGTAAATAATATATAGGTGCTACAACATAATACATCTAACTTTTAATTAAATAATTATATTATCATTATTGTAACAATCACCCAGATAATTTGGTGTTTTAATCACAATTTGCCAAAATTACTTATTATCGGAGAACTGGCCGTATTCAATAGCAAAACTTAGATTTGAAAGAAAATTGGATGTGTTGCATTGAATATTTTTTGGAATTTCTAAAGCTAGGGCTGTTTTAATTTCTACTCACCAGATATGTCGCTAAACAATTTTTGTCGTCAAAACTTTATTTTAGTCGCTAAGACTTGAGCAAAAGTCGTCAGTTCTAGTGACTAAGTCGCTAAATTGGCAACACTGGGAATAGTTCCCAAAACGCTAGCCACATTGTCGCGTTGTACGGCAATGCTCAAACGTTGGACAAAATAAAGGCTACAGCGTACTTATACCGTAGTGATATTATGTATCTATACATTTAGTATAAATAAATGTATAGCACGTACACATATATGTATATCACGCTTCCAATGCGAACCGCGCGGACCGTCCGCGAAATTGAATTTTTTATCTGACCTATTCACACTGTAGCGTGTTTAAATTAATGACATAAAGAATTTGTTGCTTTTCATCAATGTTTATTTTTGGTCTTCATTCAATAAGATTGATGTTTCACTGAGTGAAAATGATAAACTACACAAAGGCCTTACTTCAAAGAAATGTACGTAAGTCAGTAGTTAATTGCGAAAAAATCCGAAGAACGTATTACAGAAAAGATCAATAGGTATGGGGCGGAACGTGTATCGAGTGGATGGAAAGTACCTAACCACGTATTTTAAGGGAAATTTCGACTCAAAAGGGCCGAATTTTCCTAAATTGGTTTGGAAAGGGATTCAGATGACCTCCCATTAGTTTTCCATCGTGATTCCCCTGATCAGCTAATCGAAAGGTCTATTCAATCAGGTTAGGAGAACAGTCTCTATGGACCTCTGATTTTCTGGAGATGTCCCGACTAATAATATCTTTTCAATCTAAATAATAAAATAAAACTATATAAATAAATGGACTAAAAATAAATATAGACTGATTGAATTTTTTATATTTATGCACTTGGCATAAATAATTTCTCAGCGTTTTGTTATTTGTTATATATTAATATAATTATAAGTAGCTAGCTGTTACCCGCAACTTCGTCTGCGTAGATTTTTTTTAAATAATAAAATAAAATTTTCCATTTTTCTGCGAAATTTTCTTAATTTTTCGTCTCGTACTTCTACAAAGTATTAGAAAACTAAACAAAGATGAATGAAATCGGTAAAGTCGTTCTCAAGCTATGGCGTGACCAAGGGAAACAGGGATTCATTTTTATATCTATCTATATCTTTAAACGAGCAATTCTTGTATATATACATATATATATATTCTGAATCTCGGAAACGGCTCCAACGATTTTCATGAAATTTTGTATCCAGGGGGTTTCGGGGGCGAAAAATTGATCTAGTTAGGTTTCATTTTCAGAAAACGTCGTTTTATCCATGTTTTCAGCCGAGCAATGCTCGGTCAACCAGGTACTGTATATAAATTGTCCTGATGCTGACTGATTTATTCATCAACACAGAGGATAAACATCTGGGGCTACAAACTTTTTGGTATTCGACGTCTTACGGTTAAGCATCCACAAAGGCGAATTTTATCAAATTTCACCTCTAAGATAAGGGATGAATGGTTATATGAAACTCCGTCATTTTGAAAGTAAGAAGCACGAAATTTCATATATCTGACCCTGATTAGAAATAAACTTACGTATAGCGGCGTTTTTTAAAAACTTAACCCTTTAGAGGGTGAATTAGGGGTTGAAAATTGATAAAGGAACATCATCACTTTTGAGGGAAGAAAAATAAATTATTTTTTGGTTTTTTGACTACTAAAATTACGAGTCTTATTTTAATATTCAGCCTTATTTTCCAGTATTCTGCTAGCTACCACCCTCAAGGTGAATATCCGCCAAGCACCTATCAGTGTGTTTCAGACTTCGACTACATTGTCACCTAACATCAAGTAAGCTGTGGTCAAACACCTGACCTGTCCACAGTAAAAGAGAAAAGTGAGAGAAGCTGCGGGCAATATCTAGTATTCAATGCTACAACCGGATAGCTTTGAATATTTTAATAAACTCTGGGTTTTATTATCAAAATTGGCTTACGGCAGAATATTGTAAAAACTTGAGTCCATCTGATTCTGTAGTGCCTAATAAATTGCTTTTTTTTATTAGATTCTCCCCTGTAAGGAAGAATTTGTAATCGATGTGAGCGACTTGGGTGAATTTATTTGATCTACAGCATTTTATTAAATTCAGTTGAAATGTTAAATGGAAACCCGCCCTTATATTTTGAAAAATATCTATGAAAAAAATGCCTGATGTTAAGCATGATAATAGTCTGATATCTGATGACAGTTGACTAATTGGTAATATATCTACTTTAAGAGCTGCAGGGTTCGATTCCCACCCAGGACAAACATTTTGTGGCATAAACAAATGTTAGTTCTGTATGTATAATAAGCTATTAAAAAAAGTATTTAAGCATTCTATCATACAATTCTATGACCGCAGAAACGCGCTGGATGCGAGCCGCTTCCAACCGGTCTTTATGGAAATCAATGGGAGAGGCTTATGTCCAGCAGTGGACGTCATACGGCTGATGATGACCATACAAGCTTTTCTCAGTTTGGGGTCAGGGGGTGCTGTGTGTAATGTCCTATGATATTTATTATTTAAGCAATGGTGTGGTCTAGGATGGAACACGTTACCTAGTAGGAACCTGGTTAGTCTTGATTTGAAGACACCTATGTTGTACTCTTTGGGAAATAGACTCCGGCAAAGAGTTCCACATACTCGCTGTGCGAATAAAGAATGTGGATTCGAAGAACAGAATTGAAATTCGATAAATGTGCTCACATGGGGAACGTCAAACATGTAAGGATGACGCTTTGGTCGCGTTTGTCTGGTAATATTGTAGTATTCCGGAACATGAAATAAAAAAATAAATGCAATTCATATCCAAGATTACTTTTGTATTTTATATGAACTACTTTTTTTGTTCGCATTGTTTGTCGTTTGATTTGTGAGTACCCGCGATTCTACGCATTACCATACATTTTGGTTAACTGAAGCTTATAGCAGTTATATAAATCTCGTGTAAATAGGAGTGCCAAGAAATATCTCTAAGTATAGCAATGTCATGTGACCCCATGACTCTTATCGCTTCAATTTATTGATTTCCTCTTCCGAATCTGTGTCTAAGAGAACATTGTGGGTGACGTTAGATAATACTGATTTCTTTTCATATATGTATAATGTGACACTTCTTTGACGTTATTTTTATTAATCTGGTTGCTTCAAGGCTCTAATATTCAAAATTAAATTTGAAACTTGAATGAGAGTTTTTTTTTAAATATACAATAGACAATACTTTATTTGACACAAAACAAATTTTCATTACATTAAAATTACATTGCACATTACAGAAATAAAGAAAAAAAATGGCACAAACTGACCTCAACTCAACATAATACCGACTGCAGCCAGCTGGTGCTATTGACACTAGTGTTTGACAGACTAGGTGTTTGAACACAGCTCACCTAGACGGTGTGGTCGAAGATGGCCTGGAATGCCATCTAGCCTTGAATGGAAGCTCTCAAGTGCGGCTGAACATACTGTTAGGTGCTTGACGACCTAGCTTGTCCTGCTCAGCGGTTTAAATTACGTTGACCTACATATTTACGAATATAGTTAATGTTTCGTATTCTTATGATTGAATTGAAACTTTTTACTGAATACAAACCTCTAGATATGGCAATATTTATCACCCGGGTTCGATTTCTGCTACTAGTTGGTAGCACCTAAAACAAAGGCCAGTAAAATCAATTTTTTTTTTTAAATGAAACACTTATGAGACGAACGATGCGCTCCCCTGATGGTAAGAGATAATGCATGTCTTATGACCATTGCAGCGACACACATAAGTTTGAGTAACGAAACCAAAGTCCTGGACATCACTGCTTTGGCGCTCATTACTTTAAGACTTTCGATAGTTAGTCTAAACAGCCCAGTAATTTCACTAGCTGCAGTACCCTTTAAACCGGAACACAGTAATGTTAATACACTTTGCTTGGCGGCAGAATATCTGGTGCTGCGGTGGTACCTCAAATCAAAATCAAAAAGTCATTTATTCAGTTTAGGCCCTGGTAAGGCACGTATGAACGTTGAGTTACATTTTTGAATCTACCACCGGCTCGTAATTACACTTCAACTGAGAAGACTCCGGCAAGAAACTCAGCAAGGCATTTCTTTTGTGGATTTTTCTTTTCATATTAGGTTACAGTTTATACAGTTCACAGTTATAGATATTAATACATTATGCTTACTACAATTGTAACTTAGCCAGGGGGATGCAAGTGCAGAAAGAAACTACTACAACCATATACATATTCCTGTCTTCCACGTAATGAGCCACCTTATAGTAGGCTTTGTCAATACTATCTACTATCTACTTAGACGACTTGTGTTAACTAAATCTAGTTGTATTAACTAAAAATGTTTACATTCTGAATATAAAACGTGCCAACAATGTCGAATGTGGAACACATTCAACATCATATCCAAAGGTAAGTGAATGAAACAGGAATCCATAACAGTTTCCGCAAAGGTGATTTCAACAGATTTATGAAACACCGCACGTGCGATATCGATTTATGTTCATAACAAATAGCGTAGTTTATGTTGCTACACTTTGCAAGCATTTTGATATCTATTACGATGAAATAATGTTTGAATAATTGCGATGAGGATTTAATGTTTATGACTGGCTGCGGGTCTCGGTTAAAGCCGCGTTGTCCGGGATTAAAATTAGCCTTAATAATGGGTATAAGCCTTCTTAATCTCAAATTACATTTAAATCCGCCCTGCCGTTTCAGCGTGAAGAAGTAACAAACATACAGACAAACTGTCGCATATAATATTTAGAGTTGCAACTTTTTGCATGACAGAAATATTGATACAGGGGGTTCAGTACTCGATTGTCGTTCCAAATAAAAATAATAATTGAAGGTTAATATTTGACCTCATTATCCTGAGAAAACACAAAAATACGTAGGGTGCGTTGTTACGTAATATATCCTATCCATAGAAAGATTCATCATCGTCATCATCATCAGCAATTTTTCCTTTATCTGTGCTATAAGACGTTGCTTCGTACCAAATTTCAAGATTCCGAGTTCACGGGAAGTACCCTGTAGGTTTTGATTCCCTTGCGAGTGTCGAAAATTTGCAGCATAAACGGGCAGTATCTTTTGATTGCGTTGGCTTAGAAGTTTGATTTTTTCACAGTTCTAAGGGACAGTAGACCTGAGTATTTGATATGAATTTCAGCTTGATACCTTTACGCGTTCCTGAGAAAAAGGGTCTTGACAGACAGACGGACAACAACGTGATCCCATAAGGGTTCCGTTTTTTCTTTTTGAGGTATGGAACCCTAAAACTGATGCACACGCACTTTTTACAATTTGGTATTCCTACAATAATATTACATATAAGAAGGTAGATAGGTTAAGTAGATTATTAAACTTAGATTAAATATTATTAGATAGTAAACTTCAATGGGGCCCACACATAGATAAGCTATCGAGGAGACTTAGTTCTGCAGCATATGCAGTCAAAAAAATCCGTCATCTTACAGACGTTGATACTTCTAGACTAGTCTATTTCAGCTACTTCCATAGTATTATGTCTTATGGCATACTGCTGTGGGGGAACGCTGCAGATATAAACACCGTATTTGTGTTGGCTGTTCGTGCAATCTATAATATGGGTCCCAGAGAATCCCTACGTGATAAATTCAAAAAAATTAACATAATGACAGTACCATGTCAATACATTTATGAAAACTTGTTGTACACTCATAAAAATATCAATCGTTTCCCTAAAAATAGCGACATACATAATTTAAATACTAGAAATAAGAATAAACTTGCTGTGCCCAAAACTAGGCTAAACAAGATAAATGTATCCTTTAAAGGGCAATGTATACGCTTCTACAACAAAACTCCTAGTGAGTTGCAAAAATTATCAATAAATAAATTCAAACAAATTGTCAAAAATATCCTATGTAAAAAGGCTTACTACAAAATATCAGATTATCTAGACGATAAAAAAGCTTGGGACGAGTTTTGCTCCAACTCGAAAACTAACAATCTAACAAGGTAAAGGTTTCTTGTTCGCTTCTTTACTTTACCTCAAAAAGATTGAAGTGAACGAAAGATCAAAGTGATCACTTTATTTCCTAGTTTTAAGTATGTTTATAATTTGTGACGTGTGACGTGTCCAAGAGTCCTGTGAGGTCTAAAGGAAATAAAGCACTTTGAGTTTTGAGTTTTGAGTTTATTATTAGTATTAGATGAGCTGTGGTCAAATTACTAGCTTGTCAACTAAAAACAATTAAAAAATGTAAAGAATTAGTACAGAAATGAGGTTGGACTACTTGAATCGGACTTGCAAGTTCGTATGACGTACAACACTATACCTTGACATATTTGTGTGCGCCTAGTTACTAAAGAAAATTGGACCAAAATGTTTTCACATTTTTTCTTCGCAGCATTATATCTGTATACAGGTTTTTTCTAGGTAAGCTTGCTTCGTGCTTGGATTACATCCTGCTTAACATCAGGCAGGGCGTGATTAAACGCATACTTATTTTGAAACACAAGAACATCTAGCAATATGACAGAACCAAATTACTTTTTTTTTATGCCATAGGTGGCAATCAAGCTGACGGGTTGCCTGATGGTAAGCAATCACCATCGCCTATGGATATCTGCAATACCAGGGGCACTACAAATACGTTGCCGACCTTTTAAGATTCTATTTACACGCCTTTTGAAGAGCCCAATGTTGTAACTCCGCGGGAATACGGAAGAAGAAAGATCATTCCACAATTTGCAAGTGTATGGCAAAAAGGATCGCGTGAAACGTACAGTGTGCGATTTCCATGAATCACTTATATGTGGATGAGCTATCACTACTACCATCACTACTATCTATCAGTCATAATCCTATGTACTAACGATTGCTAATTAATAGTTTTAGCAGGTATGGGTATGTTTCTAATAAATAGTTTTAACATTTATATTTATAATAAATAGTTTTAGCACTTATGTCCTTAACACATAATCAATTACAAAAGCTATATAAACTGCTATTGGAAATGTTGATTCTGAATTGCAATATTTATATTCTCAATATGGCTCCGCTGTTTATTATTAACGTGGAAACTTAAAACAGAACGTTATGTTTACTTTTCTAAGAATTTATATAAGCAATCTAAATTGGGACAGAAAAACTAGACGTTACACCTAATTTTAGAAAAAGCTAGAAGTTTCGCCAGTCTGGTTGGGGGATCGCCTGGCTTCCAATCTGGAGGGCCTGGGTTCGATTCCCACGACACGTCTTTTGTAAGTTATTTACATATTGATTTAAACTGTGAATGAAAACATCGTGAGGAAATCTGCATGTCCGAGGGTACTCCAGAAAAAAAACCGTTCTTGAAGATATATGAAGTCTATCAACCCACACTTAGCCAGCGTGGTGGACTATGGCCTTATCTTTCTCACAATGAGAAAAGTGCACTAGGACAGTTTATTAAATTTGGGCTGATTTGGATACCTATTTACATCGACAAACGAAGGTTTTTTGTTTATGGTTGACAAACTAGTTGTTTTGACCACAGCTCACCTGATGTTGAGTGACGGCGCGGTCGAAGATGGTAAAGCACATCTTACCCGGAATAGAACTGGCTCTCAAATGAGGCAGCCGAATCACACCGCTAGGTGCTTGGCGGCAGATTTTCAACTTGAGGGTAGTAGCTAGCCAGTCGGCTACTAGAACATACCCTACCTTACCTAATATGAATATCAAATCAAAAACAATGTCAATCTAATAATTCAATAAAATAATCATAATAACAAAGAATAATTACCTACCTAAACATCATTTAACGAACACAAAAATACAGTACAATCAAAAACTACAACTATTACAAATCTTTTTTGCTCCTGTCTCATTGGTCAAAAAGATTTTTTGAGTATGTCAAAATAACAGTAGTAACAATTTTCCAATTATCACATAATATATCGAAATCAGTTAGCGGCAAGGAGTCGGCGAATTTCATTCGCCGCAAGGAGTGCATTGAAATGGCGGAGAGCGCGCACCAGAGGAGACATAGAGCGCGCCACCGTGCAGTTGTGATTCACGTAAAACAATGCTTAATTATTAATACCTAGATGACCGAGCTTTGCTCGGCTAAAACACGGATAAAACGACGTTTTCTAAAAATGAAACCTAGCTAGATCGATTTATCACCCCCGAAACTTAGTAACGAAATTTAGTATGCAGGGGCATACTAAATTTCATGAAAATCGTTGGAGCCGTTTCCGAGACTCAGATTATATATATACATATATACAAGAATTGCTCGTTTCAAGATATTAGATGAGGCGTGGGTGGTAAGTATGAGATCTAAGGTACTGCTTATTATTCATAAACTATAGGGCATGAGTTCGATACCCACCCAGGCGAAATATTTATGCAGCAAACATCAATGTTTGTTTTGTATCTAAGTGTTCTAAATGTGCCTCGTAATACATAGTTACAAAATAAGGATATATGTAATATTTACTCAGTTATCATAATACAAACTTTGTTTAGCTCGAGATTAGATGGCGATTGAGAGATGTGATTTTAAATAAATACTGGAAAACTGTGAAAACTAAATAGGCTGAATAAAAAAATTTAGTTTACGTCTTTATCTAATAAAATTTAACATTTCAATAAAAATATACATTTTTATTAAAATTGATCATTCATTCAAGAATTTCGTAAAAGTAGAAACGTTATTTTGAATTATCGTCTCAATAGAAACTAAAATCAAATTTTACATTGAAAAATGTGTTTTTTAAGACCTAAGAATTTTTATTACAAAAAGATATAAATGTTATAGCAATTATAGGAGTTTTTGAAATAGTTTTTTTTTTATTGGAACTTTGTGAGACACAATTAGGTTGTATTTTTTTACTTTTAGAGTAATGTGTGAAAAAACATCATAAATCAAAAATTACGTTTGTTTATTTGTCTGTATAACTGCCACATTTTTGCTCCGCTAAATACAGGCCGTATTTTTATCATTAAATACAACATAATACTGATAATTAATTACACTAACAGACGTGCTTGAAACGTTGGAAAGTAGAGTTTTAAAAACCTAAGTAGGTATGTTGATTTAAAATTGTTTTTTATAGTCATTTACAGTCATAATCATATTTTAGATGTAAGATTTTAGATTTTTTATCATAGACATGTTCGTTTAAGATGGTTGGTCTAAAATGGTAAACACACATAGCCTGTAATGGAACTGGAATCTCAATTGAGGCTGCCGGAACACATCGTTAGGTGTTTGGCGGCAGATTTTCTACAGGTAGCTAGTCAGCCGAGTACTAGAAAGTACCCTACCACCATAATATGATTTCCTTACGATGTTTTCCTTTACCGGCAACGCAAGCTCATTGTTGGTGTTTGAAGCCACGACCTTCGGCGTGTGTTATCATTGAGCTATTATCGCTACAAAATTGCTGTTTTATCTAACCGTAGCGTGGTTTAGAAATCATTAAACCTATAAATTTTATTAAGTGTAGAGTAAATTTAAAATAAACTGGGAGACCATTTTGTTCTTATAATCTGGTAATCTGGATGTAAGATGGGTGGCAAATTTCTGAGAGTCCTGCTTCTTCATGACTTCAGAATGCTTTAATTTTTTTTTTTATGATGATTAGACTTACGTTTGTTTGGCATCTCACCTGATGTTATGTGAAGATGCGATCTACGATGGAGCACGCTTCCCTAGAAGATACCGATTCACTCTCGACTTGCAGACACTCAGATTGTATCTATCAGGGAACACCCACTCGGGTAACGTATCCACGCTTTAGCCGTTCGAACAATGAAAGTGGATTCAAATCGTTTCATACGGGTTTTTGGAATGTCAACCATGAAATGATGTCGCTTTTTCGAGCTTTTGGCCGTCTGATAGAAAAATGGGCATAAGGGAAATAAGAGCATGCAGATCTGAAGCACACTCTCCGAAATGAATCCGATAAAAAACCGACAAACTAGCAATTTTGCGACGATGTTCAAGACTATGAAGATTAGCTTGAACGAGGGAGTCGTTACAGATGAGTCTCTTGGCTCGCTTTTCAGTTGACTCTAACGCCTCCAGCTGGTATTTGGCGGATCCATCTCAAAGGTGCGAGCAGTATTCCATGTACGATCGAACTTATGCTTGATATAATGTGAGCAGTTGTTCCGACGTGAAGTACCGACGCACCTTCAAGAGGTTACCCAGCTTTTTGGTAGCTAATTGAGCCTTTGACTCAATATAAGAGTATAATAATTGAGGGTTTGAGACAAAGCAACGCTCAAAAGCTTAAAATTGTCACCTATCGGTACGGACACATCTCAGAAAGTGGAAGTCAGTTCAAACGGACTCTTTAAAAAGCGGCACTACTTCACGGTAGATATTCCAAAAACTTGAACTAAACGGTTTGAATCTACTTTTATTGTGCGATTAAATTTGTTTATAATAATTGTGTGCTAAACAATGGAATTTGCTACTGTGGGTGTTTCCTGATAGATAGAATCTGGGTGCTTTCAAGTCGCGAGTGAATCGGTTTCTTCTGGGCGAGCGTGCTCCACTATAGATCACATCTTCGCTTAACATCAGACGAGATGGCGGTCAAACGCAAGCCTATATACAGTAAAAAGAATAAAAATTAAACCATTTAAAAGTAAAGCGTGCCCCACATTGACGCGGTTTGCGGTATCCCCTTGGAATTTAGGCAGGCAACCGCGACAGTTTCTAGCAAGCTTGACTGCGTCTGTCTAGGGCGGGTTTGCAGCGGGTCCTGACTTTCATATTTATACACTCAAGTATCTATTAATATCAATATATACCACACAAACACACAAACATACACACAACCACACACTCCCACGCACTAAAAATCAACACAATAACATTTACATATACACACACTCATGCTAACGCAGTACTACTATATAATAAGAAAAACGTAATTTTTGTATAACATTTATCTATTTCTTAGTTTAAATTACATAATTATATTACTGTAAACACCATATTTAGTGGAAGACACTGGCTGCAGCAAAACAGTGAAAGCTACACTGCAGCTGTAGCTTTCACTGTTTTGGCTATCAATACCATTGTATCTATTTATAAGTTATTTGTATTTGTATTTATTTATATTTGTATTTGTTTATATTGAATAGTGAATCCCAAAATTTTCTCCGTATACACGAGTATATTTTATTGTGTTTATCTTAACATACAAATAGACAAAGTTAACTCGGTAAACTTTAAGGGTAACCTACTTTGGGAATAAAAAATGACAAGTGCCCATCTAATTTTCCAAGAAAAGTTGTTGTAACTTTTTTATGAAAACAGGAGGAGATTGAATATATTCTGAAGAACAACAAACATTGGAGCAGACTCAATAAGATGATGCAATATTTATGTATGACATAGAGAATATCTGCCGCAAGTTAATGGTAGCATACACTATCCAATCTACAAATTACTAAGACAGTATTAATCTTCTAATTATTTTGCATACATTTTCAACACGTTAACATCCTACTGGCTCCGAACTAGTGATAACTGAATTTCGGAAATCAATGGCTGTTCCCTATCTTATTCAAGGACAAAATGTCATAACACAGAACTAAAAATAAATAATTACTTGGATATTAACCTATAGGTGAAATAGGATATATATATAAATATAGGATGTGTGTATGTGTGCATGCGCGTGTGGTGTGTTTATGCGAACGTGTGTAGTGCTTTCCTACTATAATACAATCTCTACATAGTATAAAACAAAGTCAGTTCCTGCCGCCTGTACGCTTAGATCTATTAAACTACGCAACGGATTTTATTGCGGTTTCCGTCAATAGACAGAGTGATTCAAGAGGAAGATTTATATGTATAATACAAACCCGTGCGAATCCGCTAGTGTAGTATAAAATTATAAACAAGGAGTGTTTGTTTATATTTTATGCGCTGCCGTACCGTATATCATCGGATATACGGTACGGCAGATATTTACGGCATTGCGATGAAACTTGGTCCAATTATTTGTTTGCACTTGCGTAAAAGTAGCCTTATTGTTTTTTTTTTGCGGTAACAAAGCGTCTGGTACTAGTAGTAGATAAAAACATTTGTCTAGTGTTCGGCTTTACGTCGCAGGAAGAGGATCCCATGCTTTAGGGAGCGTTCAAGTATTACTATTGTTTAATACTTGAACGCTCCCTTATAATACTAATACTGGATTACTAATTAATAATTTATAGTAATAATACTGGATTAATAATACAAAGTAGAATACTTTAGCTTTAATTTATTTACACTTGGACAATATACTTATACTATAAAAAGCTTGATACACAATATTATTTTAATATACATGTATATATTTTAATATTTACCGTTAAAATAAGTAAACGCATGATTGTACAAAATGTAAGGAAAAATGTTAAAATATATCGCGATAATGTTGACTAGAAAAAAGATTACTTACCTAATTTACATCACACATGTAATTTAAAGATTTCGGAGTCCTTTCTATACGTTTTGTATACAAATAAGTACAAACTTCAACGGAAACAAAATGAATTGACGGAGTCAGAAGAAGTGCCTTTCTGAATGCAATGCTTTTTAAAAGTTGTTAGAAAGTACTAAAGATAATTTAAATTAAGAAATTGCACAGTACAAAAATGTTAGCAGCGTTTTTAAATAATATTCTTAAACTTTTGTAATAGTAATTTTTCAGACGCAGAAGATCTTAGCTAAGCTTTACACAAGTACACAGTCTATCAAATATTCAGTTCTTTGAATTACACCGATGGGCTTCAGGCCCATGCGTTGCTACATCAAGTGGGCGGATGCTGTGACGGTAGTTCTTTTTCTTTCCCCTGAGGACTGCCCCCGGGATCTCCCTCGCCACTGTTCCCACTGTTAATGGCCACAGACGTTAGGGGCACCTGAAACAAATATTTTTTTTAAATAAAGACCACC
Source organism: Biston stratarius (assembly GCA_950106695.1). NCBI lineage: Eukaryota > Metazoa > Arthropoda > Insecta > Lepidoptera > Geometridae > Biston > Biston stratarius. The sequence continues at coordinate 13,418,078 of OX467116.1, forward strand.
GTTACCATACCATACCAGGTTCTGTTTTTTGTTTGCTTAAATTAATTTAAATCAATAATAATGGGTACCTATGCATCAGTTAGAGGCGGGATTTTTGACTGAATGTCGCTGATATAATGATTTCATTTTTGCGTTGACTTATATGATTATTTTTCTAGTTAGTCCCATACTAGAAAAATGATCGACAAAAATGACGACATCTGGTGGTGAGTAGTAGTAGTGCCTTTGAATATTTTTGGTAATACTAGAGAAACGTAACATTATTCTGATATAAAAAGTATTCTATATGTTAATTTAGGTAAAAACTATATTTAAATTTCATCCAAATCCGTTCAGATGTTTTTGTGTGATTGAGTAACAAACATCTAAACATCCAAACATACAAATTTTCAAATTTACCCCCCCTCGCCCCTAGGTGATACCCGCTACATTTTTTCGGGATTAAAGTAATTAATAACCTAGCGGTAATACTGTACGACCTATTCTCATACCTATCAAATATACATACATATTTTTTTAATAAAATGAGCCGTTTTGGAGGTGTGCGACCACAAACAACGTGACACGAAATTTATTGGTAGGTATATACTCGTATAGAGAAGAAGTAGGATCATCACGTTTTAAGTATAAAATACTTCAAGGCAAAACTTCAAATCTACGAAACTGTTTTATTGTGTTGCAAAAAGTCACAAGAAAAGGGACGTACCTAAACGTAATTCGCAGTTTAGAGAACATTGAATTATGAACGCTCGGAAGAGCTTCGGAGGTATAAATCAAGACGTCAAGTTGCTTAATCCAGACAATTTCAATTATACTATCCAACGTTCAGAGTTGATTTAGATGTTTCCAAGTAATTAATAAAACGATGAATGTAGGGATTGGATCTGGTATTGCGTTTATTAAATATCTATTATAAACTTGCTTTGAAAATATTTACCGTTAGAAGTATCAGAATACTTTTGCGAATTAATAGGTCCATAAACTATGGAATTGGAAAATTAACAAATTAAAATAGGTTTTTAACGGTTTTAAATTTTTGTATTATTTTTGAGATATCTAATAGGATCTTCAATCTACTTTCAAAAATAGCGGTTAATTTTACATGATTACTATCCATCCAAAGTTTGTCTGGAAGAAATAGCTCTAGGCGATAAAGCCGCTGTTGTACTACCATATATATGTAGTCTATGTTGTTTTTATTTTGTTATTATCTATTTCTTTTTTAAGTTTTGTATCTTATAATGTATGTTTATCTTTTCTATTTTACGTATGTTGGTAGTCCATATTATATCAGAATATCGCAATAAAACATCGCACGATGACATTACTATAATCATCTGTTTACGGCGATTCAGCTACTATTCACGTCATCGTGATAAATGGGGTTTCTTTCTACAGTGCAAGTAACCAAAGCATAAAACTTCCCGTGACTCTGTAGTCTAACTACGAGATCAATAGCACTATAAAATTCAAACTGTCAATGTAATAGTGTATTTCGTAATGATTTTCCGCCAATATTTCATCAGAAAATATCATGAAAACATAACACCAGTCAACTCTAAACCAGGGAGCAATATTCTTGTTATTGCGATGTATACGAATGTATGTAACCAAGCCACCGCGAAGGCAATTTCCATACCTCAACTCGCCACTCCCGCTAAGTTTTATTGTGATGTCAGGAGTTCAGAATGGATTTCACTTGTTCAACTACGTCGTAGACCGACATTATTGTTCTATGGCAGTGAAAAGCCGAAATAAAATTAAAGAGTTATTTATTGAAGTAAAAACCTTGAGCGCAAATTGTCAATTCGGCCGCAGTTGTTAACATAAATTTCGTGATTCTGGGTCGAATATTTAAGACTCGTCGGGGTAATGGGACGCGAGAAACCACTCGGCAGCTATAGCCATGGGTCGTGCGCTTGGAAATTTTATAGAAGCCTTAGAAAGAGGTCATTAATGCTTATAACGAGAAGTAGGAATTATTCAATGGCGCTTTTGTACTGTGGTTTGTAGAGGCAAAATGTTTTATGATAAGGATCAGCTGTTGGTTTCGGGTTATGTTTATTTTATTTTGTATTTGGCTGTGCCCCATGTTTTGCTTGCACATTTTAATCGGTTGAGTGTGTATATTTATCTGAGAGTAATACTTTTTTCTGAGCTTAAGATTTTACAATATGTTTCTAGAATTTTTTTTCTTCCTTAATCGGTCCCTCATTTCTGAGGATCGTGGTCACTGGAACGTCTTAGAAAGACAATCTGCATTCATCGACTCCGATTCGAAGTAGCTATTCCTTCCGGTCTTTCACTTGGTCAGACCATCGTGTTGGCGACCGGCTCGTGTTCTCTTTCCTTCGGTATTGCCAACAATGACCAGTTTTTCAAGGTTGCCATCCTCTCTTCGCATTATATGGCCGAAATATGACAGCAAACGCTGCAGACACATGCTGGACAGTCGGGTCTCAATGCCGAGTTGGGAGAGAATAGATACATTTGTGCGTTTGGCTGTCCATGATATACGTAGCATTCGCCTCCAGCACCACATTTCGAATGCATCTATTCTCTGTCTCTCTCTCTTGCTCGGATTGTCCACGTCTCCACTCCATAGAGGAAAATCGGGAATATCAAGGCCCCGACTAACCGAGCTTTGGTTTTGTAGCTTATTCCCAGATTTTCCCAAATATTTTGTAGGTGTGCCAAAGCGTCTTTAGCCATTGCCATTCTACGGTTTAGACTTTTTAGACTCTTTTTAACCGACTTCAATAAAAAGAGGTTTCTCAATTTGACCGTATTTAAATATATTTTTTTATGTGTGTTCGCGTATAACCTAGTTGTTTATGAATCGATTTTGATGATTCTTTTTTTGTTGGAAAGAAGATAACCCAAGGGTGGTCCCATAATAAGGAAACCAGGATCTGATGATGGCATCCCAGAGAAATTGAGGGGAACCTTTTAATTTTTAGTATCCTGTATGAAGTCGATTTTTTTTGTTGTTAAAAATTATACTTTTTTAAATATCAATACATTCTTCCAAATGAGAATTATTATCAAAATAATATAATGGAAGCTTGTACCTATAGTATTTGATGTTTTAGTTTTACGTTTTAAGCAAGCAGGCCACTATGTAAAAAAATAGAATAGAAGAAATAGTGATAGGTAAAGAGAACTTTGAGTAGCAAAACAAAGGCCAGGGTATCATTGAAAGTCTCAAAGTAATGAGCGCCGAACATTACTTTGAGACTTTCGATGGGTTAGTCTCAACAGCCCTGTAATTTGTTTTTAAGAAACGCCTGAATCAATCAATTATCAAAGTATACCTAATTATAGTTTTTCGTAATAACAGGTTAGCCACAGTGTTGTGTGGTGGTGACTCCATTTAATAATAAATAAAAAAAACCTTTATTCTTCTAAACTGTAATAACTCTTCAGTATGAGGACTTGTTTGTGAGTTCTCTAGCCCAGTAGCAGTTTTGTAGTAATTAACGTACCATAGAAACAGCGGTACAGATCTGGGCGTCGGACTGCCTCGGCGGTGGTGACAGCGAGGCATCGAATCGCAGGTCTAGCTGTACCATGAAAACTGCCGCCGCTAGCGTCGCCACTGACAGAGACAGCTGGGCGCCTGCCACACCTATACAAGTTGTACTGCCGCACCTAAACAAACAAGCGATTTTTAGCGATGATAGCTCAGTCGTTAGCGCGGTAGGTTCGCATGCCGAAGGGCGAGGTTCAAACCCTAACAATGAGCTTGAGCTGCCGGTGAAGGAAAGACATCGTAAGGAAACCATAGCGTGGTGGTAGGGTACTTTCTAGTACTCGGCTGGCTAGCTACCATCCTCAAGTTGAGAATCTGCCGCCAAGCATCTAACGATGTGTTCCGGCAGCCTCACTTGAGAGCCAGTTCTATTCCAGGCTAGGTATGCTTTCCCATCTTCGACCACACCGTCACTTAACATCAGGTGAGTTGTGGAAAAAAACCTAGCCTGTCAGCTAAAAAAAAAAAACGATACCATACCCACTAGGGTATGGTCTGGACCATACCCACTAGGGTATGGGTAGTAGTGATAGTATTTTTCTAAGGACATTTAGAAACAACACAAAAATACATGTTTTATCTCGTTAAGCAACTTGCGAATTAATGCGTGCAAGTAAGCTATATAAGTTGTCAGTTTCAAAATGTATAAACAATTTTTCAACCAAGGCAAGGGGACCATGAAGGCACTAAGGAGAAATTGCGTCCACTATTTATAAAGTAAGCAAGAGAGAATTGCCTTTTCTCACTTATTTTTATCTTAAAGATAATATACGGAATAGCTCGCAGCACGTTTTTTAAGATTTTATTCTAGTGAAGCGGCGAATAATTGTTTTGCTTATGTTTGACCGCCATCTAAGGAAAATGAGGTCTACGATAGAGCATGCTTGCCTAGTACGAGCTTCATTTTCAATTTGACAACTTATATTATATCCTCAACTCAGGCAGCGCATTTCACAGTATAGCAGTTCCCAAAATAAAAAAGGAATCAAACCGTTCGGTTCGAGTTTTTGGAACTTTGACCATAAAACAATGTTGCTTTTTCGAGCTTCTGGCTGTTCGATAGAAAAATAGACAAAGAGAATTAGACCATGTAGATCTGAAGCACATTTTTCAAAATGAATCCGATAAAAAAAGCGATGAACTTGCTACATACTTAAGCAATCTATATCCAATAATGCTAAACTATTACGCATTAAGCTGTAAAAACCACATGGAACAAACGGAAGGTAGGTATTGTCTATCCATCTCTTCCTAGCATACGCCTGTTCTCTACATAATTCTCATTTTACGATCTGTATCCATTAATAGGTTGATAAGTATGGAGTTGTTGTCGGGTTAAATTATACGCATGTTGTATATTCTATAACTGTGGAGGACGTGTTTTTTCATTTTCTCTTTGTATTCATATGATAACTTTACCTTCAACACCCACCATTGATCGTTAGGGTTGATTATTCAGAACACGATTCTATTGTTATCTGAGGTTTGGGAATTAGATTCATGCGAGTAAGTAAATTATTATGAGGTTGTGACAATTCTCTCCGCATAACATACTTACCAGTTAACGTGAAGTTATTTTTCATAGTCAGCTAGCTCTTGATACAAATAGGGAAAGTGTGTCGAAAAACATTAATATTTAATCATATTTGTATGCACTACTGTTAGATGTAGTGTATGTGCTAAAACATACACTCATTTATTCATGAATGAATGAATAATACAATATACCTGATAACAATATTCGGCAATTTTAGTTTTATAGCCATCGTAAATTGTATTCTTACTAGAATAAGAGAGCACTAATAGTCCACCCTTTAGATAAATATTAAAAGTCGGAGAGACGAATAAAGCAATATTTTTTTTTATGGTTAACAAGGTAGATATTTGAACAAAATTTGCTCATGTTAAATGATGGTAAGGTTGAAGATGTATCTTTACATTTACATTAGTCATTGCTTAGTAACAATTATTGTTGGTACACAGAAACTACACTAAGCAGTGCTTGTATTGTAGGGTAAACAGTAGTCCTTCAGAGATCCATTTCTTAAGCAGTATCTACATTTAGGCTAATAATTATGGCAATATAAGTGCGTGTGTGTAGTGTGTGTGCGTGAGTGAGTGAGTGTGTGTTGAGTGTATGTGTGTGAATGTGTGTTGTGTGTGCGTGCGTGTGTTTGTGTGAGTGCATGTGTGCGTTGAACACATAGCCCAGTATGTAATTCGCTCTCAAGTATGCCTGCCGTTACACACTGTAGGTGGATTGGCTGCAGATTTTTAAAGCCAAGTATTAGAAAATACTATCAGGCTGTGGTTTCCTCACGATATTTTCCTATGCCGGTAATCACATTCTTGGGACCAGAAAATACGCCAATCGGCGTGTGGTTAAACCGCGCTAACCACTGATTTATCATCGCTACAAATTGTCAGATTTGCTGCAAGATGCTACGATTTCTAAAACTACTAGACTTTGTAAGTATTAAGACTTTAGAGAAACATCTGTACCCGATATTCATCAGCGATCTAACACAAAAAGCCAGCATTGCAATGTGAGCTCCAATCGCCGCAGTCCATAGCAAAGTCAATGGAACCGCAGCGCAAGGCGAGGGTCCCAGAGCTCGCCACGGTACTCCCCAGTTTGTGGGACCTCTGGCCCTCGCAGACACCCATCCACCGAATCCTCGGCTGTAGTACACGGATGTAGCTGAAAAGAAAACTAGATGTAGTATGTTGGAAAATGCTCCTTTCATATTCCATTAAGTAAAACATTAAAATAAAAGTAATAGTTTTTCTATCTTAAGAATTTTACAAGAAAGTTCCCCTCTACTGTGGAAAAGATACAAGGTGAATTTTTCTACATCCTATTCCTGGAAGAACTGGAGAACTATACCAATTTTTTAAAGGCACTGTCGCTTACTTCTATTGACTTGTGGTCCAGTTTTCCAAAATTATGTTTTTTTAATGATTGACAGGCTGGGTGTTTGACCACAGCTTACCTAATGTTCAGTGACGGTGTAGTCGAAGAAGGTAAACACTTCTAACTTGGAATAGAACAGACTCTCAAGTGAAGCTGCCGGAACACAAGTTAGTTGTTTGGTGGCAGATTTTTAACTAGAGTATGAGCTAACCAGAGTACTAGAAAGTATCCTACCATAATGCTATGGTATTCTTGCGACTTTTTCCTTCACCGGCAGATCAATCTTCTTGTTGGGGTTTGAACTCATGCCTTTCGGCGTGTCTACTGTGTGTCACAAATGAAACCTTCTAATGGTTCGGTTTGAAAGGTTTCCTTGACTTATGGAACACCACAGAGTAGAGCTGACATAGCGAGATATAATTAATAATTTAATAACTTGATGTATTACAGTTTGATATCCAGAAAATTTATTGTCACACATTTGGTTTGGCAATCTTCAGTTTAATCTGATGCTGGATTTACTAGTAAAATTTTCTGTATATATATTTGATCGTTATCTTCCTCCACATCATTTCAAATTATACATCTAAGTTGGTATCTACTAAATCCTATGATAGCTTTTAGGTTTGGCAGCGTCCCAGAGTTCATTTGTTTAGTGAACAAATTTAGATCCAGAAAGCTATAATGTGGGTTTTCCCTCAAGTTGTGAAGAGATTTTAAACTAATTGTAAGACTGTTTTCCGAACCAAACCGTAGACTTTGTATTTCAGGTAAGTAGGAAAACGCTTTCTCTATTAATTTATTTCTATATTAAACCACGTTCTTTAACTTCTCAAGAGCCACGCAAGTGTAAAGCTTAATTCATACCTGGAAACATTTGGCGTCTTAATAATATAATAAATAATAATAATAATAATGTAAAGAATTGTTGAATATCAGCGGTATGAAGAGATATGAAATTACAAAAAAATTTAATTTCATATAATATAATATAAATATATTAAATAATTGTAGCCCATTAGATAAAAATAGCAACATTTTTGATAAGTATAGAACTGTAATTCTTAGAATTTCTCGACTTGAACACATTATCATGTTTATCACAGAGTCTTGAATCGCGCAATAAAATATCAACTCGTAACCACGGCTATTGCATAGTGGCTGTAACGTCGAGGTCAATAAACAAAACTAATTTCATAATATTTTGTGCGCGATTAAGACCGGGTGATAAACATAATTAAATATAGATCTGTCAACTAAAGCCTTTATAATAGCTTTTTTTAGACAAATTATTAAATATAGCTTCGTACTTAGATACAAAAAAATCACAATTCAGATAGACAAGTCAAGACAATTCAAGACATTGCAGATATTTCTCTCAGCCATGAGTCGAGAGAGCGTCTAAAGTAGGCGAGCTGCCACTGAGCCATAAATAAATCATAATGATTGTGTATTCAGGGAAATAGTAAAATAGGCAATAAAAAAGCCAGAATTTTTTTTATGTGTAAGACTCCTGAAGATGAGAGAGAATAAATTGAAAATGCATGTTTTCAAAACATTAAAAAAAAAACAAAGTTAAAATTTTATAAACCGATGTACTCGTATCCCGCGGCAACGCTTCCCGCGGTCGCTTCGGTGTGAATCCAGCTTTAGTGCCGCTTCGTAATTAGTGCTCATTGCGAAGGGTTGCCACTCTCAAAGGGAGAAGTCGTAAATTGCTTATAATAAATAACATCTGGAGGCCGTTCGTAGGCTGAAGGAGCAGTTTGTTTATTTATTGCTTGAATTTATTTGCCTGATTTCATTTGCGACGAAATCAGTTGATATAAATGTAGGATCCACTGTGACAATGAAATTTAAGTGACAAGTAAACGATCAAATATTCTCATTAGCAATGACTCCTTTGTTAGAAATAGGTCCAAATCGACGCAAAGATACTTGTTTGTCGGTTTTTTTTAAACCAAATACTATCTGGAGAGTGCGCTTCAGATCTTCATGACCTAATCCTACACTGACCATTCTACTGTCTGACAGCCAGGAGCTCTAAAAAACGATAGCTAGCGTTGCGTGGTGGTAGGGTACTTTCTAGTACTCGGCTGGCTAGCTACCACCCTCAAGTTGAAAATCTGCCGCCAAGCGTCTAACGGTGTGTTCCGGCAGCCTCACTTGAGAGCCAGTTCTATTCCAGGCTAGGTGTGCTTTACCATCTTCGACCACACCGTCACTTAACATCAGGTGAGCTATGGTCAAACACATAGCCTGTCAGCCATAAAAAAAAAAAAAACTAGTGACCAACCTATCAACCAATCGATAGCGATTAGTTAATATCCCAAAAACTCAAAAACCTTCATCTTGCGAACCGCTGAACAATAGGATTTGCTACTCGAGTGGTTGTTCCCCGATAGATATACTATTTGGGGACCTTCAAGTTGCGATGGAACGGTTTTTTCTAGGCATGTGTGCTGCATCGTTGACCATAGGTATCTTCACTTGGTATCAGGTGATATGACAGTCAAACGCAAGCCTATCTACCTTCTATCGAAATATATTTATATACATGCTAATACAATTACTGTGCGTTAGTCTCAGTAGAGCTTGAATATGGCTCAACTGATTTATTTAATTTTTGTTTGTTCTTCTGGATACAATCTATGAATATAATTTAATTCCAGGCTAGATGTGCTTTACCATCTGCGACCACACCGTCACTTAACATCAGGTGAGCTATAGTCAAAGACCTAGTTTGTCAAACATATAAAAACTAAACTAAACTATCTGGACGGTTTAGAAAAAAAATTGGTAAACATAAGTAAGTACACCCGATAAATTGAAATTTTTATTTTGTGTATATTGTAGGTAGGTTTAGGTACACTTCGATTCTTAGATAATAATTACATTTGATCACCTAAAATAAAACAACTAATGTTATAAATTAAAAAAAATATGTTAGTGTGTGAGTGTGTAAGTAGGTACTATATGTTTATTAATAAACAATATTTCTTTACGATGGTTCTATTTTTAAATATCAGAACATATGTTTAATGTATATAGGGATATGTGAGGTTTGTGTTCAAGGTCTTCTTGAATCCGCGTGGAATCTCCTTATCGGCTTAACGCAAAAGTGAAGTAAATCCCATCGAATCCTCACCAATATAAACCATCTCAGCAATGTTCATTTCGTTTCCCGCGGTTATTGGATTGGCGTTTCGACGTCGCTCCAAAACCGATTATGTCATTTTAAAACACCCTTTCGAAAAGAATATCTTGTGTAAACAGTGTTTTGGTATAGCAAGATCTACGATGATTATATTATCTTCGTGAATGAGAATTTTGAATTGTTACAGCTTTTTTCAACATTATTTTATTCTAGCAGCTTTCTGCTATACCCGTATAAAATAGCTATATACTTATAATAATATTAACTTGCGCCCGCGAAAACGTCCGCGTTGACTTTAGAATTGGGTTCAAAGAGAAATGAGAGATTACCTAGATTCAGGTTATCTAAAGCTAATAAGTCTTTTCTCGGGCATTGCGTTAGATTCTATAATAAAATCCCATTTGAGGTAACTAAAATGTCCTATAATAAATTCAAAGATTTTATAAAGCAGAGGTTAATTGACAAAGCCTATATAAGCCTACTATAAGGTGGCTCATTACGTGGAAGACAGGAATATATGGTTGTAGTAGCTTCTCTCTGCACTTGCATCTCCCTGGCTAAGTGACAATTGTAGTAAGCATAATGTATGTATTAATATTTATAACTGTAAACTGTAACCTAATATGAAAAGAAAGATCCACAAAAAATGCCTTGCTGAGTTTCTTGCCGGAGTCTTCTCAGTTGAAGTGTAATTACGAGCCGGTGGTAGATTGAAACATGTAACTTAACGTTCATAAGTGCCTTACCAGGGCCTAAAGTGAATAAATGACTTTTTGATTTGATTTGATTTGAATGAAATATATTGTGTAAGTAAAAAAAAAGCAATAGTTTCATTCGTCATGAAACTTGCACTTTTATCTCTGAATAATGTTTCATAAAAAAACATCTATAAAAACCAAATTTCCAGTGGATACATCTTATACTTAGTTCATTTTTCCTGTTGTTCGTTCGTTTTCCCGGATAAAAGTATCCTTAATTTAAATCCAGGTAATCAATTATTTATCTGTGTGCCAAATTTCATTTGAATCCTTTGCGTGATTGAGTAACAAACATCCCAACATACAAACTTTCGTGAAGAAACAACAGAGTAGTATACAAACTGTTTCGCTTGCGTATTTTCAAATAAAAGTGGAATAGAGCGCCCCGGGAATTCAATCGCAATTTCATTCACAAAAGAAGTAAAGAAATGAACTTTTACTTACTTGCAGCTATCACCGTGATTGCTCCAGTCGGTACTCCGAGTCCTAACGCTGGCTTCTGTCTTTCTTCAAGCCATCCGACTGCTCCAACAACCATTCCTCCAATGCCACAAACGATCTGAGACAGTATAAAATATTAGCTATGATAAAATAAATGGGAATATTATTTATGGTCTGGGACTTTTTCCTTTTTTTTTGGTTAAAGTAATGAGACGAACGAGACGCTCTCCTGATGGTAAGATATAACGCCTGTCCATGACCATTGCAGCGACACACAGAACTTTGAGTAGCAAGACAAAGTCCATGATATCGCTGCTTTGGCGCTCATTAATTTAAGACTGGATGTATTTAAAATGTTACCAGTTGTCGCTTGTAAAACGATCCGCATTATACTTAAGATCCGTTTCCAATTAAGAGTGATTACTCATTGTAATATAATAGCAGTTCTGTCTTCTCTACTTCTATTCTAAGTAGGTAAGTGAGCCATCGAAGCCTGTATATATGTGTTCACATAAATGTCGGAATAATTAGCTAAGAGTATCTACGGCAGCGCCACGCCTGGTATTAGCATGCAAACGAAGTATTCGCGTATGCATTAGACAGGGGACTTTATCTCTACCTACTTCCCTACGTGTATATTATATCTGTGTGAATGATTCCTTGAAGCGAATTGAAGAGCTTTAGTCAACACTTTTGGCAAATTTGTATGTACCCGTGCGTAGTTATTTTCAGTGTTTGTAGCGATGATAGATCAGTGGTTAGCGCGGTCGGTTCGCATGCCGAAGGGCGTGGATTCAAACCCTGACAATGAGCTTGAGCTGCCGGCGAAGGAAAACATCGTGAGGAAACCATAGCGTGGTGGTAGGTGGTACCTAGGGTAGGGTAGGCTTTATTTAAAAAGTTTTTACTTAACAACGATTTGAATGTATTTTGCCTCATTGTAAATAAACATACTCTAAGTAGTAATAATTGGAGTTATTTATTGTGCGGATGAGAAATGAATTTTCATCGTATAAATTGGTTAGAAAACGCGGAGTATACAGCTGATGACCATTTCTAAGTGATATTGTACTAAAGCGGGAAGTCACGAGACTAATCTCTTTACCCAAGAGCCTAGAGTGTCGTAGGACCGACTTGTTTAGTCCAGGCAAAACTAGTTTGTCCTAAGGGATTTAGGGGGAACTAGTTTGGCTTTGGCTAACTAGTTTGTCCTATCGCCTAAATGATGAACTGGTTAAACGTAGGTTAAACTAGAATATTAAAATAGGGTTTGAACGATAACATTTTTTTCTTTATAAACAAATTTGTTGTTACCCACGACTTCGTCCGCTTGAAATTTAACAAAAGTTGTTCAGTTTCAATTTACGAAAAGTTAATAATTATCTATATATTCCTCGCAACGAAATACGCAACCATGTTAAGCTTCTTCGTGCTACATTTTTGCGAATCATTGCTTCGTGTTTTTTAAATATTTTTTGTATTAATATACTCAATAAAATCTCTTTATAAGTTTGTTGAACGATTTTCTTGAGTTAAAACAACTACGCTTGTGGTATCCCTCTCACGTGAACATGCCACGATAACCCATGGGAAAAGCTACAATTAGAAGAAAAAAACTGTGCCTAGTACCAACTAAGGATTACAGTTGTCGACGCTGGGCGAAAAGCGCTTTGAATGAATGAATGGATTAATGAATGAACGGACGAATAAATACGCTTTTAAATAAAATTTATAAATTTGATATAAAAAGTATTCTATATTTAAACACAGGTAATAAACTACATGTGTGCCAAATTTCATGCAAATCAATCCGCTTTGGTGTGATTGAGTAACAAACATCCAAACTTTCAAATTTATAATATTACTAGCTGTGCCCCGCGGTTTCACCCGCGCTAGATGCCTACGTCATAGTAGCTTTATGCATGCAAAGTCTCAGCCTGATCGGTTTAAAATTTACAAAGTTTCATACAAACTTTCATCCCCTATTTTATCCCCTTGGGGGTAGAATTAATCAAAATCCTTTCTTAACGGATGCCTACGTCATAACATCTACCTGCATGCCAAATTTCAGCCCGATCCGTCGGGTGGTTTGGGCTGTGCGTTGATAGATCACTATGTCAGTCAGTCAGTCACCTTTGAGTTATATATGTTTAGATATATTAGTATGAAAGATTTATGTTTGACGGCCATCACTCTTCATGTTAAGCGAAGATGCGGGCTACGGTCCAGTGCGCTTGCCTATAAAAACAGATTCATTGCGACTTGAAGGCACCGAGATTGTTTCTAAAATATTGTAAAGTGGACGTGAGATAGTACGGTATGACATCACCAATACTATTAACACCTAATCGCTACCGCAGATCAGATCAGATAGATTAAATTGTCGGTCCCAAGCGACATATTACTTTGCCATTAGAGCCGGACACTCAACTTATAAGAAAATAGTGTTGAATGAATATTAATAATTGATTGAGTATTATTTATAGATGATATTTATATTATCATGTAAACATGGCATGAGGTAGGTAGAGTTTTCAAAGTAACTACAGGTGGTTAGGTTAGGTTTAGCGTGGTGGTAGGGTACTTTCCAGTACTCGGCTGGTTAGCTACCACCCTCAAGTTGAAAATCTGCCGCCAAGCATCTAACGTTGTGTTCCGGCAGCCTCACTTGATAGCCAGTACCATTCCAGGCTAGGTGTGCTCTACCATTTTCGACCACACCGTCACTTAACATCAGGTAAGCTGTGGTCAAACACCTAGCCTGTCGAATATAAAAAATAAAATAAAAACTTCGTCGGTCAAAATGACTATTATCATTCATACAGATTAATGTAGGGATGTACTGTTACATTTTACCAAAGCTTCTTAAGTAGGTATGTATGTTCTTCTCTTAAGTGTAGGTAAGTACTTGCAATTAAATCCCACGATTTGTTGATATTTATCATAGTTCTGCTCAATATCGATAGAATTTTGAGTTTGTAAGTAGAATAGAATATGTATATCTTTATTTTACATCAACACACAAACAGTCCATATATAAGTATCTATGTTTAATGAGGCTTTCAAACTTTAAATATGTATATTATACTTTACTTGTAGGTACATGTGAACATTTTCCTGGTATGTACTTGAATCAGTAGCGAAAAGTTCAAATTATTTTCTAACTCGTATTTTTGGGATGGTTCTGCTAGCGAAAGAATCTTTGATCAAGAGCAAACAATTTCTGTGAAAATCGTTAACATGAAATCAGGGTATATCGGTTAATTAAAAAGGTACAAAAAGTTTACGAAACAGCATTTTAAAAAATCGTCTTTCCTGTTTTTATTATTTGTTCTTATATATTTAAGGTTTTACTTACCAAAGTTGCTTAAAGTATATGCTTTAAGTACCCTGTTTCGCTTTTTACTATAATCTAAACTAATTTTAAAGATGCTGGATGTAAAGATTTAATTGGATTAGATTTATTTATAACGCACGCCGTGGGTTCATTACCAATTTGTATGTAAATAGGTAAACACGAGACACGAGTCTCCAAGATTTTTAATATCAAAGCACCCAAACCTATTTCTTTATTTTAGAAAAGGATAAGTCGGATTACATTTACAAATTTACGTAACATTTTAGTTGAAATTATTTTACTTTTATATAAGTCACATTCATTGCACCAACTGTAAATCTAGGTTTGTAATTGCAATTTTTTTTTAAGTCATGTAATTATAAATTAATGATTTTTAAATCTTCTTCCTTCAAAGTTATTGCTTAATTTCATGATTTCAAAAATGGAAATACTAGAAATGTCTGTGAGTAAAATGTTTTGTGAGTAAAACGCTTATAAGGGCTTTTTTAAATATATGAGTAGTTATTTGACTTTTATTACTATTAATTGTACACATAATACACAAAAAATTGTTTAATTTACTTGCCGTGACGTTTCGGCCATATTTCAAAAGCCATGGTTACGAATTGCGTAAGATAAATATATGATAATTATAATTATCAAATCGTAAAAATTCATAAATCTGCTATGAAACAATGATAATTTCAAGCGATTACCTTGTTACCAATGAAGAGAGAAAGAACCAATTGAGCGCCAGTACACGTGATTACAGCTCATTTTCAAAGTTGAAAACAGATATGGATACTTAGAAGGCTTAGGTTTAGTGATCTGACTCCTTCTGAATTTTAAGAATAGAAAGTAAAGAACACGTTTTCAATAAATTTACTTAAAACGGTGTAACCACAACATAATACGCTGACATTTTATGGCCCCGTCCATATTTTTATTTTCAGTTTGCTTGTGTTTTTGCTCTTTACGGGGCGTAAATTACAAGGTAGTTAAAAACGAACGGTCGTCAAAACCAAATCACAAGATAGCTTTCTTGTTTTTAGGTTGAACTACCAATAAAATCGGCAGCCGTTCTGATTGGAAAATGGGCTACGGATTTTTCATAGTGTTTAGCTTGCTGACTAGACTCTCGATCTACTCTTAAATCAGTGGAATATAGTAGGCAAACTAATTTGGGATTCTTTTCTATTTGGAAAACCAATCCAATAGAGATAGATCCATGTTTTTCAATACAAGCTTCTTTCAACTATGTGTTGGTTGAAAAAAGCGTGTGTTGCGTTGAGTATTGAGTTGTCTAGTTTTTGAAATATCTACCATGAAGTGGTGTCAATTTTGAGCTCTTGGCGGTCTGGCAGTAGAATGGGGAGGGTAGACTTGGGTCATGCAGATCTGAAGCGCACTCTCGAAAGCGTATCCGGTAGAAAACCGACAGACAAACAATTTTGCGTTTATGTTCAAGGCTTTGGAGCCTGTTTCGAACAAGCGAGTCACTGCTGACGAGTTTATTAGTATGTTTCTCAATCTGTTACTCTGTTACCTGAAGCACCCTAACTCTTAACGCGACGGCGAATGGGTACAGTTTGAGTCCAGTTCCTAGTGCGTCTGGCTCATCTCCGCGGGAAGTACCGCTGACAGCACTGCACACCGACTCCTTCCGAGACCACATCGCCGACTTTGCGTGAAGAACTGCAAACAAATTAAATAGTGTCAAAATAGGTAAGCTGTGCTCTTGTATATCAAAGGAGCAATAATTAACATGCTGGGACCTTCTTTGGCTAAAAACTTAGTATTGACATTTAGCGTGGCAATTTTTGGCTAAATACTCTTAAAAAAAAAAAAAAAAGTACAGGTGTAAAAATGTTGGTACGTAAATTATAAAGTCGCTTTGACCTTACTTAAACCAGAATTGGGTGTGCAAAAACTGAATAAAATAAAATAATTTATTAAATAATGTCAATTTTAGAATAATTAATTACGTCATAAGCCCTATTACAAAATGTCAATCAGTTAAATTACTCCTTTTAAATGTTGTTGTCTTAATACTTATTATCGAACTAAGTACAGTTGTTAAAATGTCGGTACATAAATTATAAAGTCGCTTTGACCGTACTTTAACCCAGAATTGGGTGTGCAAAAACTAAATAAAATACAACTACTTATTAAATTATGTCAATTTTAGATTAATTTATTAATTATGCCATAAGCTCAATTACAAAATGTTTAAATGTTGTTGTATTAATGATTAATTGTTATTTATTTATTGTCTTAGCTTTCTTCGTGTGCTTTTAGATCACACACGTAATCTACATTTCCTTTTTATTTATTTTATTTTACCATTTTTATTATGTTCATATGTCTGTGAGTAACTAATGAGATTTTAAAATAAAATGATACAGCTTACTAAATTGTATAAACAAGATTAGCCAATTTAGTTTTGTTGTAAATAAATACTTGTTTTTATAATGCTATTTGATTATAAATATATAGGTTAACAATTTAGTTTAAGATTTTACCAGTAAATTTGTAAATGTAGAGGTATAGTAAACACAACAAAATAAACACAGAACACGTCAGTGCAGAAAACACAAACTGTTTGCTATGCTAAAATGTAGAACAAGTTGCCCACAAGACCTCGCAATACTGCGCTCTCTCACTACGCTGAACGCGATGCCAAGCCCGAATGCGACCTGCCTCTAGACTGAGCTTCTTATTGCGATATCTGTTAGGCACTCACGAAAAAGCTATGTGACTGCGCCTTATTGCCCATACATGCGATATGTGGTCTGATATGAGCTATTTCCTGAGTGTCTAGCAGCTTATAGTACTGTTTGCGGGCAAATGGAGGCGTGTAATGGCAGATTGCCTCAAATACTGTGAGACGATTTCAAAGGCAATCTAGTTTTTATAAATAAATACATTTTGACATTTTAAGTATCATCATCAGCCGTATGACATCCACTGCTGGACATAGGCCTCCCCCATTGATTTCCATAAAGACCGGTTGGAAGCGGCTCGCATCCAGCTCGTTCCTGCGGTCTTTATTAGGTCGTCTGTCCACCTTGTGGGTGGACGTCCTACGCTGCGCTTGCCGGTACGTGGTCTCCACTCCAGAACTAACTACTTTAAGTATATACATGTTTAATATTTTCTGTCATTTTTTTGCTTGATGATTTCAATTCTATTAAACGATTATTCATCAGAATTTAGTTGACTATCTAGTAGAGTATAATTCGTGACATGCGGTACTAACTTAAAATAAAAATTTGAATTTGATTCTGAAGTATAAACAGAATCGTAAAGATAAAAAAGTTGTTTACACTCAATGCGACTGTCAAAATATTTCAGTCGGTCCCTGGTCACACAACAGGTAAAAGATTTGCATAAATATTTGTATCGTTCTAATTTGAGTGCGAGTACAGAGCGCGCTCGAAATATCTCGCATAGCCGTGTCGTTACAAGCGGCTCGACCCTCGTCAGCCGTGATCCTGTGAAATCCCCCTACCTTACCACCGCTAGATTACACCACGGTAAACACACACAGCCTACTGAAAAATTCTATGTATACTGCGCATTTACACTTATTGCATTTCCTTGAAATATCCTACCGCTAGTTCGCATCCTACGCGTGAAACATTAAAAGGAAACATTATATAATTCTCAAAGTGTAGATGTAATCACTACATATTTATAAAACAAAGTCGTTCGCTGCGTCTATCTGTCTGTCTGTTCGCGATAAACTTAAAAACTACTGAACGGATTAACATGCGAGTTTCACCAATAGGTATGTTCACCAATAGAAATGATCCATGAGGAAGGTTTAGGTATATAATTTGTTGAGGTTTTGTGTAAATTGGTTGAAATAAATGATGATAATTGTTGGAAGTGTCGGAAAAAGTCAAACCACCTGGGAGCTTTTGTCGAAAACAATTGTAATATGTCTATAACCTTCGCGCAAGTGCAAGCAATGAGTTGACCAAGTATAAAACTTGTTCAACTTTTTTAGATACCGTTTTTGGGCTTACGAGGGCAACATTGATTGCGACAGGTTCACACTTGGGCGGAATTTACATTACATGAATTGGTACTATTGAGAATGTTACATTTAGTAGCTTAGAAAATATTTATATAAGTCATTGCGGGCACGTCTATTTACAGCGGAAACTTTGTTAGGCTGAAATAAAGCTGTCCATTAATAAGAACGCCCGTTCGTCTTATTATAATCGAAAGAAAACCGGACGGTTTTCTCTTAGCTTTTCTTTTACAAAGGAAAAAAAATTCTCAGCTAAATATTTAACTTATCGTAAAAATTTCCAAACTGATATTACCCCGAAACACGGAAGGCCGGTACAATGAAAGATGCTATAACAATTTTGTCTGACAATTTTGACTACCATTAACGTTCTCTTTCATCTTACAATAGGTAAAGGGAAACCGCCGGAAAACTAATCCGTTTCAATATCGATACAATTTTGCTGAAATTATTGGGTTGGTGGTTATAATATAATTATTGGTTTATTGTTTCACAAGCTTGGTTTTTGACCACAGCTCACCTGAAATTAAGAGACGGTGTGGTCGAA
The DNA here is from genome assembly GCA_950106695.1 of Biston stratarius. NCBI lineage: Eukaryota > Metazoa > Arthropoda > Insecta > Lepidoptera > Geometridae > Biston > Biston stratarius. Next base: position 13,436,803 of record OX467116.1, read on the forward strand.
GATGTAAAGCACACCTAGCCTGGAATGGAACTTGCTCTCAAGTGAGGCTACCAGAACGCACCAATAAGTGCTTGGCGAAAGAAATTTTCAACTAGAGGGTAGCAAGCCAGCAAAGTATTAGAAAATACCTTACCACCTTGCTATGGTTTCCTCACGTTTTCCTTTACCGGCAGCTCAAGCTCATTATTCTTTATTAGGGTTTAACCCACGCCTTTCGACATGTAAACCGACTGTGCTAAACACTGAGTTATCATCGCTAAAAAAATATAATATAATAAACCACACCGTCACTTTAAATCAGATGAGCTGTGGTCTAACACCCAGCTAGTAAAACATAGAAAAAATACATTTTAAAGACAATATTATCTTCGAAGTTTTGGCAGCTTAGGTCGAGATCGTCTAGCTTTCAATCTGGAGGGGGTTTCGGGTGGTCTCGAATCTCAATATTAAAAAAATATCATTTTTATGACGGCAAAATACCTACATATTGTTGCAAATAAATTTAATATGAGGAAATCTTCTATGGAGACCGCGTTAATCTCCATAAAAGTCCCCTCAATCAATAAAGGCAGTACATAATATATGAGGGACCTATCCAATAACGGCTTTAATAGGTTCTTAGTATTAATTATTCTGTAGTAAAAAGGCCGTAGGAAAGCCACAAGTATAGGGAGTTAATAAACAATCGCACGGCTTCAATCAATCAATCTGTTTGTTTCTCATTTATCGCCGGTTTCCTGAGCATTACATTAATCATGTATCGTCTTGGTTTAACCTTCGAGCTCATTTCTTTAAGAAGTACCACACGATATCGGTAGTAAAACTAAATATATTGTTATGCATGGCTAGGTGTTTGAGCTTACGTGATATTATATGACGGTGTGGACGAAGATGGTAAATATACCTAGCTTGGAATGGAACTGGCTCTCAAGTGAGGCTGCCGGAATACACCGTTAGTAGCAGATTTTCATCTCGAGGGTGATAGCTAGCCAGTCGAGTACTATAAAGTACCCTACCACCATGCTATGGTTTCCTGACGATGTTTTCCTTCACCGGAAGCTGAAGCATATTATTGGGGTTTGACCACACCACTCGGCGTGTGAAAAGATCGCGCTAACCACTAAGCTATCATCGTTACAAAGTTTTTTAATATACATATAGGTATTTTTATCCAGTGTAGAAGCTTTGCATTTCATTATACAAATTAATTTATCCGTTACAGTGTGAAGAAGTGACAAACTGTGGTCATGCTCCATCAAATAATTTCTATTCTAAAATAAGAAAAATGCCGCTTCTGTTATGTTTTCACGCGTGGCTTCGAATTCCTTCCTCGCCAATTAGCACGTATTTCGATACTTAGGGCCGGCGCTCAGTGACGGCATGGCACGGCGTGTCATGGCAAAGGATTTTATTACTAATCAAGTTATTTTGAATCTTATTTCAATTGTTTAGAATTCATTTTACTTTATTTCGATACCACGATGACGCGACGTGCCGCGGGATGCTGCGGCATGACGCGACGCGCCGCGGGATGCCGCAGCACAACATGCTGTGCCATGCCCTGCCACGCCGTCAGTGAGCGCCGGCCCTACAATGCTCTTTATTGCGTGCTACTTACCGACTCAGAGAAAAAAAAAAAACACAACGGCATTTTTGATTGCGTTTTGTTGCACCACACAAACATACGAGTATAGGTACATACAAATATACTCATATGCATTATTAGCAAGAGATATTTGTCTCGATCATGTGAAAAACACCAGATATTTGCGGGTACAGCTGCGAATCGCAGCTAGTTTTACTATAACAATACTAACTATAGCAGCATAACCTTTTTACCTACTTATAAAAGTTACAAAATATTTAAAAAAGGCGAACAATAAAATGTTTACTCGGCACAATGTACGAACGTGCCATGGCCGAAAAAAAAACCGCCAAGTGCGAGTCGGACTCGCGCACCGAGGGTTCCGTACAAACATGTAGGTATATAAGTAAAAGTTATGGTATTTTTTTTAATGGTAATTTTTGCTATTTTTCCTTTATCTGTGCTATAAGAAGTTGCTTCGTACCAAATTTTAAGATTCTGAGCTCATGGGAAGCACCCTGTAGGTTTTGATACCCTTGCGAGTGTCGAGAATTTTCAGCATAAACGGCTGTATCTTTTGATTGCGTTGGCTTAGAAGTTTGATTTTTTCACAGTTCCTAGGGACAGTAGACTTGAGTATTTGATATTAATTTCAGCATGACACCTTTACGCGTTCCTGAGAAAAAGGGTCTTGAAAGACAGACGGACAACAAAGTGATCCTATAAGGGTTCCGTGTTTTCCTTTTGAGGTTCGGAACCCTAAAAAGAAAAAAAAAAACAATGTCAATATAGTAGTATCAACATCGATATTACTTAAAGAAATTTAAATCTAGTTTTGTAAATTGTGACAGAATTATTTACCAGAAATCACGAGCTATTTAATTAACTGGATTTATCGGATCAGTAGACATTATGATTATTTTAAATTGATTTTTGCATTAAGTTTTTGTTACTATTCTTCAAAGATCACCATCATATGTGCGATTTGCTCATCGTGTATCCCAGTTACGTAAATAAAAGACCCTTTTCTTATCTACCTATCATCAAGTAGCACTTTAGTAACAGCGAAAACAGAGGTCCAATAAATAACTTCGTAACTCGCTAACGATTCTCCCGAGATTCACATCAAGGTGAGAAATATTCCGACATTTCTCCCTATTATTTCTATTTCTAGTGAGTTCGTTGGAAATAAGAAGTAATTTTCTTGGCCTCACTAACAGTATTTGCAGAACTCCTAAATACTTTAAAAGGGCCAGTGCAGGAGAGAAGCTAGGTGGATAAAAAGTGTCTTTGCTAGCGGGAATAGTTTTAAGTGATAACTAAGTAAGGCAAACTATTATAACCATAGATTAATGCATTCTTTCTTATTTCTATAGACGATATTCTAGAAAGTCCGATTGAAAATATAGAAAGAAACAAACAAAGTTTTCATTTTTTAACATATACAAAATACAAAAGACACATCAGGGACAGAGAGATAAATAGGTATTTCAATTGTAATTTTTAACCGACTTCAAAAAAGGAGGAGGTTTTCAATTCGTCGGAATCTTTTAACCTTCCTGCCATATTTTTTTCGAATTTACCAAACTGGTTTTATCCCCTTTGATGATGGGTAACATCACTACATAGTATAAAATAAAGTTGCTTTCTCTGTCCCTATATCTCTATGTATGCTTAAATCTTTAAAACTACGCAACGGATTCTGATGCTTTTTTTAATAGATAGAGTGATTGAAGAGGAAGGTTTATATGTATAATAACATCCATTAAATAGTGGAGAAATACTGTTATTTTTGAGGTTTATACCCGTGCGAAGCCGGAGCGGGCCGCTAGTATTCGATATAAAGAAACAAATAATTTCGCAACATCTGCTAGGTCACTTTCAACTTAAAAGTTTGCCAAAGCTCGTTGATGCAGCAGTTTGCTTTCTTGAAAGCAAGTTTTCGGGTCTTGACGAACTGTAACTCAAGGTACATTAATATTTTTAGTACCTTAACATTAATAGCATAAAGTTGCTATTTGTTTGTTTAGCTTAAATACACCACTATTTTTGTATTGCACGTACGGCGCGTAATATTTCCTGCATCATAGGTCTCGGTGAAATACTTTGAATAGTTTGAATACAAAAGTTGAAATGTGAGCACCATTTAGTCATTGTAACAACAATAGGTTTATTTGCACGCCATGCAAATCAAGACCGGACATTTACTTTGAAACAATCCCTAACTAATTCAAACTCTATGAAATGTTAATAGTTTTCGCATAAACTACAACAAGCTCCAAACAAAATATTTTGTGTTTCCTATTGAACCCATATTATACACTCCCACACATTTATTATAACACCACAAAATTAAAATATGCTATGCGTATGTTTTTGTTTTTTGTGTTATTTTTTGACAATTAAGACTGAATGTTTTATGAAAATACTCGATCGTGACCTATTGCCACGAAGTTGTAAAAGTGCACTCAACTCATTTCGTAGTGATGAAAGCTCAGTGGTTAGCGCGGTTGGATTGCACGCCGAAGGGCGGTGGTTTAATTCCCAACAATGAACTTCAGCTGCATTTGAAGGAAAAGATCGCGAAGTTAAAAACTGCAGCCTCTGTTGTTTTACGTGTTTTGACCACAGGAATCGAACTGATTCCTGAGGCTCTTAAGTGAGGCTGACGGAACACAGCGATAGGTGTATGGCGGCAGATTTTCAACTTGAGGGTAGTTAGCCAGCCGTGTACTAGAACATACTCTTCCACTATACTATTTCGTCACGATGTTTTTCTTTCACTGGTAGCTCAAATTTGAATCCACGCCCTTCGGTGCGTGACGACCGCAGTAACCACTGAGCTATCACCGCTACAAAATCTATATAGATACTATACAACTAAGTGTTCTCACAGTACAACGTCACATAAACAGTACAGACGACTCATTCCTCGATTAAATACTAAGTAATGGACGAGGGTGTGCGCTCAGAATTGATTGCTTCGTCTAGTCCATAAAGTGATGGTATAGAGAACTAGGACGCGTATACTCTAAATTAATTGATAAAGGGTGCCTACCTTTTTTCCCGTGCAGATTTTAAAATTTAATAAGTTGATAGAAGGCACTTTCCTTTATTTATATATGTTTTTTTTCAAAGCGAAATTCTCTAAAGCATTTAAAAAAAAAGATTAAATAATGGCAATTGTGTATTACTCATTCACATCATCAGCCATAGGACGTCCACTGCTGGACATAGGCCTCTTCCTGGGGGGGTATTGCCAATACTCGCCACGCTTGGCAGGCGGGTTGGCGAGCGCAGTTAGGTGTGATTGTTCAAGGAAGACGGTGCTGCCCATGTTCCGGATTACATCCCTTAGCCAAAGTCAAAGTCACAAAAAGGTATCAAAGTCAAGTCTGGTCACGCCCTAGAGAAATTAGTGCCAAGTTTAGAGCTTCGGCGGCAAGAGAAGCTTTGGTAGAGTTTTGGAAGAAAAAAAAATGTTTCAGCACATTATATCACTTTCCCGCACTTACGCACGTGATTCAGCATTTATTGAATAAAATATCACTTCTTTGTTGATAAACAAAAAACATAAGTGTTGGAAAACAATAACATCCTATTTCCATTAGGAATTTCTTCATGAAAATTTACATATGCATACTTGCCTAGCCGGGGCGGGTCGCTCGTTAAATATAATTGAATTTATGATAAATATATGGTACCATTATTTTGGTTCCGGTACTAAGCCATAAAAATAAGAGTAGGTACTATTAGTATGGATTAGATGACTAGGTAATAGTGGAAAAGTTTTCTATTTGGAGCGGTTTAAAGTTCAGAGTCGCTCAGCGAGCTATAGAACGAACTATTCTTGCCATTTCTCTAAGGAATCGTATCCGGAACGAAGTAATTCGCCAGAGAACTAAAGTCATAGATATAACTTAACATACTTATGTTAGTAAAGTAAGCTGGCAATGGGCAATCATATAGGCTGCAGAACCAATAACCGCAAAAATTCTTCTTTCTTTAATCCTTTCCGTCCTAAGGTTGTCTGGAAGAGATCACGTATCTAAGTCTTTTTGTATGAAATCTTTGGTGTGGATTATAACGAGTTCATCAATCAATCAATAAACGTTAGACGCCCTGAGATTCGACGGAGTGACGATATAGGTACATATATAGTGGATGGAATAGTCTCTTAATGTCTGATGAAATGAAAGTCAAACCAAAGCAAAAAAAAGCGAAAAGTCGAAAAAAAAACGGCTGCGTGGTTTCTTTTAGGAGTGGCATAGGCCTGTATCCAGCAGTGGATAGGGTAGGCTAATGATGACGAGATGACTAACATATCATAACGATGGGTTTGTTTAAACATAACACCAAGGTGATAGACATACATAAATGCATTAAAATGCACCAGATGTTGCTTTAAAGTGCCTAGCTACCAAGGGAATTACATTCAATATGCCACGCCTTTTTAATACTAAGTAGGTATAATTAATTGATGCTTAGGTATATTCCCTGACCTAGTATTTTGTTACATTAGTATCAGTGTCACATGGGACAACGTATAGGTATGATATATCCAATGATACTAAATTGTTATCAGAAAGTGGACTGCCCGCATTTTTATAAATTTATTTATTTTGCTCGGTTGGTATTTGGTTTCGTCTCAGACCCTTGTCAAGTGACTGTAAAAAGCGATGATTAATCATTACACAATAATTAGGGAACAATGAAGGCTGCCCAAGTATTAGCTGAAAGAAAAAAAGAAGTATGAAAGGAGAGAGATGATAAAGCTAAAATATTTCTCTAACAGTGCACGCTTCTATTCGTAATGCCACCGCAGGCAACGGATATGACTGCCGGAGGTAACTTTCCCAGGGACTATAAATTTATTTCCGGGTAAGATGGCAGTTTGCTTAAGCTTTTTTTTTCCTTTTTATCGATAACTGGAACTCTTTCAGAGAACAAAATCGACACGAATTATTATTTTAAAAAAAATATTGTTGTGACAAACATTGATGTTACGAACTTTGATGTTTTTTGTGTCGAAATGTATTTACAAAAATAAAATCTCTCAGTTATTTGGTCACAGAATACAAATTTTGCTTATTTTGGGGTTAAATGGCTCTGTGAACAATGCCCTCCAATATTTATTTATTAATATAAACAGGGGGTATTCTCTGTTGAAGGTATGCAAACAAAGAATTTAGATGGGATTAAATTCATGCGTTTCCACAAAACCGCACAATGTGATAAAACGTTCACCGATCAAAAATTCATTGATTATTTTCATTTTCATTAGGTATCGCAGCTTAGACTGACTTAGACTTATATTTAATACCTGAGATAAGACGAGAAAGTCGCTTACGTGATAGCCATTAGGTATCAGCTATAAAATCGTAAATCGTTGCCGTGGTGGTGCCGGCGTAAGAATAGTACCCCACCCTGTCTACCCGTGGTTGCCGTAAGAGTCGGCTAAGGGATGTCGTCCGGAAGATGGGCAGCAGCGTCTTCCTTGAACAATCACACCTAACTGCGCTCGCCAACCCGCCTGCCAAGCGTGGCGAGTAGTGGCAAAACCCTCCCAGGAGGAGGCCTATGTCCAGCAGTGGACGACCTATGGCTGATGATGTGATGATGTGTGTGTATAAAATCGAAATATAAAATTAGCAAAACGTACCAGGCATTGAAAACTCAGTAAACGGGAAAAGTATCACATTACACTTGACTGATAATCACTGCGCACTTTAAAATTACCGTATCAAATAAAAAAAACCTGAAAAATTCGATCGTGTTAAACTTGCCGCGAAACTTTAAGAGCTGAACACACGTCCTTTCTCTGTGAAGTCTGGAGAGCTACTGAAATCCTGAATCCGATTCAATGTAGTTCTCAAAGACTGAAGAAAAAGTTGTTCAGAGCACAGTTTGTCGCAGCTATTGAGGTAGAAATTGAATTATTTTGCCCAGCGGGTAACTTTTGATTGGTCTATCATGAGCTTTTGTGTTATCTACTGCTCTATTTATAGCAATTGGATGATGCTTATTACCTAATATCGTTGTAATATCGGCTTCTCGGCTCAATTGATATCGTTGTTGTTAGGATAATGTTGACATAATATTTAGGTATATTTGATCTCGAGGGAGATATTTGCTCTTCGGAGGATCAACAAACCTACCGTTAAGTATTCCAGTAAAAAACTGTTATACCTTTTTGTTTTTAGATGTAGATATAATATTAATATTTGTTATGGTTGGTAAGGTGAAATTAGGTAGGCTTAAAAACTGTGTTTCGTGTACTCTCCTGAACAGTAAAAATGTCTAAACCAAAATTATAGCAGATTAGGTACATGCAACTATAGAAGCCTTATCTATAGTTCTATATATAACAAATTAAGTATTTTATGTCGATCTAAAATGAAAAAAAAAAAAAAAAAAAAAAAAAAAAACTGCCATGTGCGAGTCAGACTCGCGCACGAAGAGTTCCGTACCATTATCTATGAAAAAGGCAAAAAAAATCGCGTTTGTTGTATGGGAGCCCCCCTAAATATAGATTGTATTTTGATTTTAGTATTTGTTGTTATAGCGGCAACAGAAATAGGTACATAATTTGTGAAAATTTCAACTGTCTAGCTATCGCGGTTCTTGAGATACAGCCTGGTGACAGACAGACGGACGGACAGACATACAGCGAAGTCTTAGTAATAGGGTCCCGTTTTTACCCTTTGGGTACGAAACCCTAAAAATTAAAAATCTCTAAATATCTTTGTGTTATTTTAGTAGGTCTATTCTATCAATATTGATTGAAAATTCTAAGCACACTTTTAATATTAAAGGAAGACTAGTCGTTCACTTAATAGTAAGAGCCAAATTAAATCAATGATAGGTATATGTTTTATTTATTAACAGGATACAGGTAGTTTATCTGCTTCAAGTGGTGTAAGACGTTGGTTTGATTCTAACCAGGGACACATTTTTGTGTAAGGAACATAAATGTTTTTTCTGTGTCCGGGTGTTCTCTATGTATTATAAGTATGTATTTACAAAATAAAGTATTCTATAAGTATTTTATCAGTTATCTGGTTTTCATTTGTACTTTGCTTTGTTTGGGGCTATAGATACCGCTGTGTGAAAAATTAGTAGGTTTTTTAGGTACTTACCTGAAAATTTCACTTGCATCATTGTCAACTGCCCGAACTTCTCTTCGCCAAAAACGATGAACGAATGGCATGTCAATTTTAAATTACTCAAACACTTTTCACACAAACACAGCACTGAATACGAGTATATCTGATAAAATGAAATTTGCGCCCGCTCGATTTCTTTGAAAAATTAACTCATGGGAAGCAATGCTTACACCACTCTGTGTCATTATTGCTTTTTAAAATGACGCTGATGCTTAAGTCCTTGTTTGATCGTGATTTTACACTTATCCCGACCACAATTTGCAATACCTAATGGATTTGTATTTGTTAAGCATAATTTATTGATTCAGGCGTTACTTTGCGGAAGATCAAGTTTAGTGTTCAACATATAACACTTCCGCTTAAAAGTCATTTTGGTTACAACAGGTTAAACAGAAACACACTAAATATATATCTAGTTTGTTAAGCATACTATATTATATATTTGGTACTAAAAGAATTACTTTTTATTCTGAAAGAATTACTCCAGTCCAGTTACTGAGAAGTCCAACGTTGTCGAGAAACAACATTGCGTATTGCACTAAAAGGTTCATGTCTATAAATATGTAATTCATCACCAACGTTGCGGCTTGAAGGAAGGAGTAGATATGAATAAAAACTGAAAAAATATATTTCAGTGTTAAATGTTTTATATTCCTTTTAAAGAATTGCGTGTCAATTGAATTGTCAGCATTTTTTATTTAAAACGACCTCGAACCCCTAAACCATTTCGTGATTACCCATTTATGACATTTAACTAGGTGATTCAGTCACTTTTGTCACGATTTTTGTCTCTGTAATTTGATCATTGACCTAAATTGATTGACAAAAGTTCATTTGTCACAGTAATACAATTGCTTGTAACAATAACAATTGGTGTGAATAATAAAGAGTTATATTATTATTATATATGTACATAGTACATACCTATATAGTTTCTTTGCCATGTGTGGCAGTGTGGCTATAGTATTGTTAAAATCAGTCTGTATTATTTATGGCATAGTATCAATATTATAGTTGTGTTGGTGACGGTGTTAGAGTTTGTTAGTTTTGTTAATGGATTTGTTCCCACTTCACATCTACTAAACGCCGTAGCTAATCGGATTTAATTGAAACTTACGACAATGGAGGTCGCTTATATCGGGCTAGAACGATTACTTATATTATTATACATATGTACATCCTATTTCCTACTTATATTATAAATGGCTCATTACGTGGAAGACCGGAATATATGGTTGTAGTAGCTTCTCTCTGCACTTGCATCCCCCTGGCTAAGTGACAATTGTAGTAAGCATAATGTATTAATAACTGTAAACTGTATTAACTGTAACCTAATATGAAAAGAAAGATCCACAAAAAAAAAATGCCTTGCTGAGTTTCTTGCCGGAATCTTCTCAATTGAAGTGTAATAACGAGCCGGTGGTAGATTCAAAAATGTATCTTAAAGTTCATAAGTGCCTTACCAGGGCCTAAACTGAATAAATGACTTTTTGATTTTGATGTTAAGAGATGATGCATATCCATGACCATTGCAGTGATACACAGAACTTTCGAGTAACTCGAGTAGGTATATACTTACTCCAAAAAAGGTTCCATTATAGATAACGGGTAAAATTTTGCACAAGTTGCTAATTGGTGCGAAGTATCCGACCCTCCGAAACCGTTAACATGATCTAATTTTAAATGAAACGCATTACATATTTTACTGAAAAGGAAATTATTGTTAGATTAGGAGCTAAAAAAGAACTATCAAAATAATTATCCTCGATTTGTTCGGAAAGTTGACCTGATTCCTTGATCAATAGTTCCGTTGATTTACTGAGGTATGTTTAACTCAAATGTAGTTATTACGATATTCATTCTTGGTAATACGTTTTTTATGGTTGACAGGCCAGGTGTTTGACCACAGCTTACGTGATGTTAAATGACAGTGTGGTCGAAGATCGAAAAGCACACCTAGCCTGGAATGGAACTAGCTATCGAGTGAGGCTGCCGGAACATGCCGATAGATTTTCACTTTGAGGGTGGTAGGTTGCCAGCCGAGTACTACAAAGTACTCTACCACCATGCTATGGTTTCCTCATAATAATTCCCTTTACCGGCAGCTCAAGCTCATTGTTAGGGTTTGAACCCGCGCCCTTCGGCGTATAAACCGACCGCACTTACCACTGGGCTATCATCACTGTTTCTCAAACATTTGTAGCACAAAATGCATATATTACATCTTATTAGACTGAAACATTATCTTACAATACACAGAACAAACTGGTGATAAATAAAGGACTGAGGCAGGTGGCATAACAAGAGAAAGGTCTTTTCCCAGCAATGGGATAAAGAAGGCTGTGGATGATAATCATGAAGTTAAAAATTTTGGCCTGTATCCAACATGCATCTGTTTTTTCGATCAAATAAAAAAGCCTCATCTCTACATAGTATAAAACAAAGTTGCTTGCCGCCGTCTGTACGCTTAGATCTTTTAAACTGCGCAACGGATTTTAATGCGGTTTCCATCAATAGACGGAGTGATTCAAGAGGTTATTTTATATGTATAACACATGCATATGCACCATGCATATTTTGCGTGGTGGTAGAGTACTTTCTAGTACTCGGCTGGCTAGCTACCACCCTCAAGTTGAAAATCTGCCGCCAAGCATCTAACGGTGTGTTCCGGTAGCCTCGCTTGAGAGTCAGTTCTATTCCAGGCTAGGTGTGCTTTCCATCTTCGACTACACCATCACTTCACATCAGGTGAGTTGTGGTCAAACACCTAGCCTGTCAGTCATTAAAAAAAAAAAAAAAAAAAAAAACACATTAGTACATTGCACCCGTGTGACGCGCCGGGGCGGGTCGCTAGTTATCTTACTCGTATAATACAAGAATAGAAGTACAAATAGCTTTCAATCAGGCGAGATTCTGGTCATGCTTAGGTAAGCCTAGATAAAAATGCATGTTGTCCTGCAGTGGTAGCGATATATGCGAAAATTCAAAATTTATGACAGTGCTGGGCAAAAATAGTTTACGATTTTAGTAAGTGGTTTCTTCTGATTTAGGAAATTGGAAAGGAAATATTTTCAGGGATATCTGTGGAGTATGAAGGAACGAATGGTTGACTGTAAAATCAAACGGCTTGCTGTGACGTTCAGGATTCGGTTCCTTTTTGAAGGACCGATGCGATTACGTTAAGTGTAGTTATATACCTACATGATCAGTTATAAAAGTAAATATTTAGATGAACTAATAATATAATGTATAGTAAAGTAAAGGTTATAGTATGACTTCAAATAAAAAAAAAAACTAATAAATTCGAATAAAGTGAATAATGCGAGTAAAGCGAATAAAGCGATGAAAGCGAGCAAAACGAGCAAAGCGAACGAAGCGAACAAAGCGAACAAAGCGAACAAAGCGAAACAAAACTTATAAAACCTATAAAACGAATGGAGGTAGCTGACACTTTGGATTAACACATGGCTACATTTTATTCCGAAAAAAATGTATGTTCACATGGGAACAGCCGGTAACACTGTGGGGCGCAGCTAGTAATAACTAAAGCGCACAATCGATGCATTACATTACATTACATTTGCACTACATTATGCGCATAGAAACAAGTGGGTTCATGGGTGCCTAAGATCCAGGTTTCACCAAGCTTGGGACCGCTGGAACCGCTAGTCTAGGTTTTGCTTATATGTTGAATTTTAAATCTCGAAATATGACGACACTATTAGCGCATGAGAATCATCTTATGTTACTTTTGTTGATGACACTGAACATTTTGTGTACAATCTTTATATTGCAAATCGCTTGCAGCTAATTTGTAATATTAGCTACCTATTAATAGAGGGATTTTATGACGACTGCGACATTATTTGAAGCGAACAAGTATTCATTTTGCAACAATATTTAAATAGCATCGCTGGTTGTAAATGTGACTTATATTTGTTATCTGCGATGTAATGCGCGAGGGACTCGAGAGTTCTGCAAATAGAGCAGTCGACCCGAGACAATTTGACCCATCCTAAGGACTATGTAGACAAGACACTCCTCGAGGCCTTTTTGTTTGAAAGAATAGTAGCAAAAGTACAGTTTAAAAGAAAAACAGTAAAAGTTTGCGCCATTTTGTAAGTTCGAAGACTTGTAACATAAAATTCTGTAGCCATGTAAATTATTTATATTCTACGAAACAAATAAGTAAAACTCCAGAACTCTTTTAAGTCGAACCTCGATAAGTAGAAAACCAACTCGAAAAGTTTTTGTGTTCCCTTCCCTTCAAGCCCCAAAACCTCCGTTGCTCGAAATCTGAACCCTCGTAATAAGTCGAAATAATTAGTGAGTCTCTAGTAATTATTTTTCCAAGAAATAAATGTAAAGTGTATACAATAAAGTGATTCTAAGATATGATAAAGGAATTTATGACTAACGTGCACTCCATAAGTCTAAAACTCGATTTTTTTGGTTCGACTTAAAGAGGTTCTACTGTATTTAAAAAAAGATATTTACTTCTACAAAGAATTGAATCTTGTATTTTTTTTCGAAATAGGTTTCAATGTTACGAAAACCTCTAACGAAATCACTTAGGTGGTCTATGATTTACTATTAAGTAGAAAATGATATACTTGTATTATTTGACTGTCCTGCTAGCTCGTTTGGTAGCAACTCTGCTTCATAAGCTTTGGGCGCGGGTTTGATTCCCACTAAGGACAAACACTTATGTTGCACATTGATATGTTTTTTTTTTTTTTTTTTTTTTTTTTATGCCATAGGTGGCTATCAAGCTAACGGGTTGCCTGATGGTAAGCAATCACCGTCGCCTATGGATACCTGCAATACCAGGGGCACTACAAATACGTTGCCGACCTTTTAAGATTCTATTTACACGCCTTTTGAAGAGCCCAATGTTGTAACTCCGCGGGAATACGGAAGAAGGAAGATCATTCCACAATTTGCAAGTGTATGGCAAAAAGGATCGCGTGAATCGCACAGTGTGCGATTTCCATGAATCAATTACATGTGGATGAGCTTTTAAACGATGGCGGCTAGTGCGGTGCTAGTTTGTTGTGTGTTAAGGTGTTTTAAATAAACATCTGCATTTAAAAAATGTATTGCTCTAAAGTGAGATTTTATGTTTTGTCACTAACTAATAATAAAATAGTTAAGTAGTTTTTATTTGCACACACAGTGCCGTCTGACCCCAAACTAAGCAAAGCTCAATTTTTTTTTGGTAAATACATACTTAGCGATAAGGCCGCCAATTGTTCAACTAGTGTTAAGTTTATACTGTAAAATTGTTTTTAGTAGTAATTGGTGTGAACAATAAAGAGTTATATTATTATTATTCCAGTTATTTATTTTTTAACTTAATTTTTAAATTTTTTACATTAAATATATATAAAAAAAAAAAATTATTATTATTATTATTACTTATAATATATACAAAACATTCTGTGTCTGGGACACAGAACAAACATTTTTGATTATATCACAAAATGCTTGTCCTGAGTGGGAATCGAACCCACGCCTTACGGCTCTTAAAGCAGACATACTATCAATGCCAACAGAGCAGTCGGATATCTTTATTGTTTACAGTTTACACCAAGGATTATATATATAACTAGCTGTTGCCCGCAGCTTCTAATAAATATACATCCTAATACTTAAATTAGAATGAATTAAAATAATGTATATTAAAAAAAAGTATAAATACATGATTGTGGTAACATGCATGTCACTCCATATTTCACAGTGTCTGAAGAGTCGCCTCTTCAATCAGTGTGATCTTCCTACCACAATATATGGTGCCGACACGTGGACACACATGAGGTTCTGCACAAATGAAAGTCACACCATGTCGCTCGGTCATTAAGGCTTGGCATCAAACCCCAGGATCGAGTTCGCAATACCGATCTGGCGACGAACGAAAATTCGAAACGTCGGTGTCGTAGTATGAATCTTAAGTGGAACAGGGCAGGGTACGTTGTTAGGCGAAGTGATGACAGGTGGAGTAAGGTTGCAACAGAGTGGTGCAACAAGGTAAGTGGAGCGATGGTTGTCCAGCCGCAAGATGGGGCGACGATATCTTTAACGTTGCAAGTCGAAGCTGGACCAGATTGGTACAGGACCTAGGTAGATAGCATAGTAAGAGAAAGGCTCATACCCAGCAGTGGGATAAAGAAGGCTGTAGATGATGTTGATGAATATACAAGTACTTGCATATATGAATGTTTTGATTTGTAAGGCATAATTATGCCTAACCGGAATACTCTAAGGACGTATATTTTTAATATTTTCTCGGTATCTGTACCGACTGTACAAGTGCTAAAGTCCCAATTGTTGGAGAGATCGGGTCAGATTTGGCTGGCGCGCAATATTAGGAGATTTCTTGATGGATTTTGGTCCCAAAGGATTGTTCGGGATAGATGAGAGATCTGTCTGTATTTGCTTTCAGCGTTTACATAAACTGAGATTTGTGTTGACAGAGATATTTTAGGCAGTAAGCCAAGATTTTTCATGTATACTTTCTGGATAAGGATATTATACCTATAGTTCAACACATGCAAAACTTAGAAGCAACTTCTCACTTATTTGTACCTAAGAATATAGATTTAGCTTGTATATAAATATATAGGTAATTGGTAGATGTTACGCCACAGTGTTGCAATCGCTTGTTGTGTAGTTTTTACTTGGTGGTAGATCTCCTTAGCAGGAGGTTGTTTAGGTAGGTATCACCACAGTATCAGATATTCTGCCGTCAAGCAGTAGTGTGTAAATATTACGGTGTTCTGGTTTGAAGGGTACTGCAGCTAGCAAAATTGCAGGGCTATTAAGACTAACCATCGAAAGTATCAAATTAAAAAGCACAATAGCAGCGATGTCCTGGACTTTGTTTTTAGTTTTGTGTACTGTTCTAATGGTCATGGACATGCGTTATTTCTTACATTAAGGAGAGAATATCGTTCGTCTCGTTGCAATTACATTAAATATAAAATCACGGCTCTTTTATTTTTTATCATAAGACTAAAAGTACGTAATGAGTGCGTAAGCAAAGATGCCCTGGCTTTTGTTTTGTTACTTAAAGTTCTAGCGCACTGATGCAATGGCCATGGGTAGGTGTTATATAAGATTCAACACTTAAAATCAAATATCTTTATTTTTGTCTACAAGAATAATTTTGAGTAGGCAAAAACCAATATAATATAACGACAAGCATTGGCCTTCCTTGGCATGCCTTAGCCTCAGAACTAAGCAGACTGCTTGTGTTACGGGGACGAAGTGCTACCACAAGGCAAACGTGCCATGGGAAGACAGGTTACACTATGCTGGTCAGAACTAATTCTATGTATTACAGTGATATGAAAAACTCTTCTACTTTTACCAATAAATGACGGTGTTTGAGAGATCTTAAATGATCTGACATAAGACATCGGTTTTTTAACGATATTACTCAACGGAGATAAGGGCTCAGTCTGATCAAAGTTTATGAATAATGAATACTAGTAATATTATAAATGTAAAAGTTTGTGAGGATGGAAGGATGTTTGTTACTCTTTCACGCAAAAACTACTGAACGGATTTGCATCAAATTTAGCACACATATAGTTTAATAGCATGGACTAACTTATCATTCTGTGTCTGGGACACAGAACAAACATTTTTGATTATATCACAAAATGCTTGTCCTGAGTGGGAATCGAACCCACGCCTTACGGCTCTTAAAGCAGACATACTATCAATGCCAACAGAGCAGTCGGATATCTTTATTGTTTACAGTTTACACCAAGGATTATATATATAACTAGCTGTTGCCCGCAGCTTCTAATAAATATACATCCTAATACTTAAATTAGAATGAATTAAAATAATGTATATTAAAAAAAAGTATAAATACATGATTGTGGTAACATGCATGTCACTCCATATTTCACAGTGTCTGAAGAGTCGCCTCTTCAATCAGTGTGATCTTCCTACCACAATATATGGTGCCGACACGTGGACACACATGAGGTTCTGCACAAATGAAAGTCACACCATGTCGCTCGGTCATTAAGGCTTGGCATCAAACCCCAGGATCGAGTTCGCAATACCGATCTGGCGACGAACGAAAATTCGAAACGTCGGTGTCGTAGTATGAATCTTAAGTGGAACAGGGCAGGGTACGTTGTTAGGCGAAGTGATGACAGGTGGAGTAAGGTTGCAACAGAGTGGTGCAACAAGGTAAGTGGAGCGATGGTTGTCCAGCCGCAAGATGGGGCGACGATATCTTTAACGTTGCAAGTCGAAGCTGGACCAGATTGGTACAGGACCTAGGTAGATAGCATAGTAAGAGAAAGGCTCATACCCAGCAGTGGGATAAAGAAGGCTGTAGATGATGTTGATGAATATACAAGTACTTGCATATATGAATGTTTTGATTTGTAAGGCATAATTATGCCTAACCGGAATACTCTAAGGACGTATATTTTTAATATTTTCTCGGTATCTGTACCGACTGTACAAGTGCTAAAGTCCCAATTGTTGGAGAGATCGGGTCAGATTTGGCTGGCGCGCAATATTAGGAGATTTCTTGATGGATTTTGGTCCCAAAGGATTGTTCGGGATAGATGAGAGATCTGTCTGTATTTGCTTTCAGCGTTTACATAAACTGAGATTTGTGTTGACAGAGATATTTTAGGCAGTAAGCCAAGATTTTTCATGTATACTTTCTGGATAAGGATATTATACCTATAGTTCAACACATGCAAAACTTAGAAGCAACTTCTCACTTATTTGTACCTAAGAATATAGATTTAGCTTGTATATAAATATATAGGTAATTGGTAGATGTTACGCCACAGTGTTGCAATCGCTTGTTGTGTAGTTTTTACTTGGTGGTAGATCTCCTTAGCAGGAGGTTGTTTAGGTAGGTATCACCACAGTATCAGATATTCTGCCGTCAAGCAGTAGTGTGTAAATATTACGGTGTTCTGGTTTGAAGGGTACTGCAGCTAGCAAAATTGCAGGGCTATTAAGACTAACCATCGAAAGTATCAAATTAAAAAGCACAATAGCAGCGATGTCCTGGACTTTGTTTTTAGTTTTGTGTACTGTTCTAATGGTCATGGACATGCGTTATTTCTTACATTAAGGAGAGAATATCGTTCGTCTCGTTGCAATTACATTAAATATAAAATCACGGCTCTTTTATTTTTTATCATAAGACTAAAAGTACGTAATGAGTGCGTAAGCAAAGATGCCCTGGCTTTTGTTTTGTTACTTAAAGTTCTAGCGCACTGATGCAATGGCCATGGGTAGGTGTTATATAAGATTCAACACTTAAAATCAAATATCTTTATTTTTGTCTACAAGAATAATTTTGAGTAGGCAAAAACCAATATAATATAACGACAAGCATTGGCCTTCCTTGGCATGCCTTAGCCTCAGAACTAAGCAGACTGCTTGTGTTACGGGGACGAAGTGCTACCACAAGGCAAACGTGCCATGGGAAGACAGGTTACACTATGCTGGTCAGAACTAATTCTATGTATTACAGTGATATGAAAAACTCTTCTACTTTTACCAATAAATGACGGTGTTTGAGAGATCTTAAATGATCTGACATAAGACATCGGTTTTTTAACGATATTACTCAACGGAGATAAGGGCTCAGTCTGATCAAAGTTTATGAATAATGAATACTAGTAATATTATAAATGTAAAAGTTTGTGAGGATGGAAGGATGTTTGTTACTCTTTCACGCAAAAACTACTGAACGGATTTGCATCAAATTTAGCACACATATAGTTTAATAGCATGGACTAACTTATATAATATTAGTTGCGGCCCGCGATTTTACCCGCGCCTACTTTTATTCCAGGGCCTAAAGTATCTACATGCAAAATTTCATCCAGATCAGTTCAGCCGTTCTGGCGTGATTGAGTAACAAACATCCATCCATCCATCCGTCCGAACTTTCACATTTATGATATTAGTGGGATTAATATAATGCTGCAAACTGAACAAACTTTTTGTTAAACACGTGGACGATGTCGCGGGTTACAGCTAGTTGAAAAATAAATGACACAAAAGAATAATATTATGCTACAACTTGGAAGTAAGATTACTAAAGTGTTTATACATATTATATTATGTATAGTATGTACTAGTGCGTGTGTTTGTGCGTGTGCTTGTGCGAAGATAGTAAGTGTAATGATCTTCAAAACCAACAGATTTCATTTAAATCTAGCGTCGATACAACGAGTAGGAGAACACTTAAGTACAAGGCTAAGTTATCACTACGACTTATAAGTACTTTCTGTATTTCATGTGTACATGCTTGACTCACCTTAGGTCAACTCAAACAAAGGTCAAACTGGTTTATGAGATACCCACATACATAGGGTTACCATCTCATATTTATTTAGTCTAAGTCCTTATTTACCACCTCGAAATTTGACACGACCTTTTAACAACATAAGCCAAAAACTAACCATTTCTATAAAAAAGTCAGTCCTGGGTTAAAGATGGATGACATCGTTAAAAATAAAGATATATTTATTTGCAATAACATGAGTATGATGTATGATATCCGTAACTAAATTAATGAGCTTCATGTTATACCTAAAGAGGCCTATAAATTGAAGATGGCAACACAATATTAGTAGTAATATACGATTTTTCATGTCTTAAAATGAAATATGAAAATTAAATTGTCATTGAAATTACAATATCAATAAAATTAATAAAATGTCAATTCAAAAAAAAACCCCAGTCATTCAACCCCAAAACTTTCTCTCCGTTTTCTGTTGTAGTGTTGCGATATAATATCTGGTAATTACCAATTTCTTAGTAAAATAAGTAAATTATATTGTTAAGAGCAGGTACATGCTAACGGCTAAGTGAATAAACGTAAACTAAAAGGTACTCACACTGAAAATTCGAAGACTCAAATGGAGATGAGCTAGTCACATGATCAAAGGCCATGATAAATTGAGCAAGAAAGTGACAGGATGGTACACCAAGGAAGGTAAATTGAAGAGAGGTAGACTACAGAAAAGGTGGGACGATGACATCAGAGAAGTAGCAGGAGTGACGTGAAATCGGGTGGCTAGGAAAGATCAGAATGGAAAAGGTTGGAGGAGGCATTAGCCGACTGGCAAACGGATCTACAGAAACCAAGCAAACAGCGACTACTAGAATAAGTTTTGTGATTTATTTATTTAGTTTATCATCGTCATTAGATTAATTGGATCCGAATAAAAAGGCTATATTATTATTAAAATGTATTCTTAACTACAATCATGACTACATTTATATAGTTGATCCTATAAAATATTAAAAACTTTAACATTGACTGAAAAAAATCGGACAATTGGTAACCCTACATAAGAGCTAAGTAGAGCAAGCTTTAAGCGCAAATAGAGCATGATAGAACTGATGGGTATTACGATCCAACACGCGTGGAATCGTGTTTGTTTCATGTGAAAAATATAGCTACTACAGTTAATTTGATTGACAAATATCTACGCAGTAAAAATGCGAATGGTTTGGACAAGATCAGCAACGAGATTCATCTAGAAATGAGTAATGTAAAATAAGAATGATCAGAAATGGACGATTATGGGCTGAAAATTACTGAGATGACAGAAAGTCGTAAAGTCAGGCTCAAAAATGTATGAGCATAATAATAAATAAATTAGTATATACAATATTAGTATTCAGGACCTTAATAAGTAATTTTTTTTTAATTTTCAAGATAAAGAAGCTGAAAACTAAAGACTGCACATAAAATAGAGAAACATTGAAACTAGCAGAATGCACAGAGTGCGATGTCAAGAAGAAAGAGAAAAAAATCCAGTAAAGTTTAAATCTCGAAATATTATAAAATAAAGTCATTGGCCTCGTTTGTCTGTTTCTTCCCTTACTTTTTTAAAACCATTCTTAAATCCATGATTTTTTTATTGAGGAAGGTTTTTATTTGCAGTATATCCTATTTAAAATGTATTTATGAGAGGTCGGTGTGGTGACCGCCATTCCAGCTCGTTCGTAACACTGCCAGCCACTTAGGCCACGTAAGCACTTTTGCATCAGGAACAGTCAGGAGCGGGGTTTTTGACTGATCTGTTGGTGACTTATTAATTAGACTTTTCGTCTATCTTTGATATACTAATGTAAAATCATGATTATAATACTTAATTCTACTATAATATTATAAATGTGAAAGCTTGTATGTTTGGATGTTTGTTACTCAATCACACAAAAACGGCTGAGCGGATTTAGGTGAAATTTGGCACACAGATAGTTTATTACCTGAATTAACATACGGTATAGTTTGAATTACGAATAAATGTTAGATTCTTGTGGGATTATAAAAAAAACGAACAACAGGAGAACACTTGAAATTTGTTACAGATGAACATTATTCCGGGATTTTATTGCGTTTTTATTACACAAACATGTTTCATTTATTTATGATATATTTCTAAACCCAATTCTAAAGTCAACGCGGACACAGTCGCGAGCGAAAACTAGTAATATATATTATTTTGAAATTTTTGTTTATTAACTTCAATGTTTCAAAGAGTCAAGTCGCCAAAACAAATTGCATCTGTGCGAAGCAGGGATGGGTGGCTAGTTAGGAATATTAGTTTAAATTTAAACTGCCTTACACAGCTGCCATAGCCAAACCTTAAGGACTCATTTATATAAATTATGTCACATAGCACTGATATTTCGCCCAACCATAGCGATTTTCAGTTTTGAAGTAATTAAATGTCATGACTAAATAAAAATGGCAATACATTATTATTTTTAAAACCTGTATAGGTGCGAAGTACATCTATTTAGTGTGTATAGTAATGTCCTGTAAGATACTAGTAGTGAAATGGAATCAGGAGAAAAGAAACAAGGACCCTTCAGAAGACAACAATCACCAGGGTTATCAGCCAAAGATCCTTCTTTGTCTTCATCAGGACCTTCGACTTCACATCAACATCGCAAAAGCACCGGCCATCACCATACACGAATAGAAATCGACGAGGAACCTGACATACCTTTTAAAAAAAGGTGTTTTGAATTTGTATACAATAAAACTGAAAATACTTTCTGTGGGCGATCGTGTCTCAGCTGGTTATACATTATCGTTTATTCAACCGTGTACATCTGTTTTTTAACGACATACACTTTGATTGTACTTTTTGGTGCTCTCTGGTGCATCAAACTTACGACAGATTACAAAGCACCTGAAAAACTTATGCTACTCACCTATTCAGAACACGGAGTCGGTCTGTCTATGACGCCCATATCGGAGTCGTATCAACCTTTAATTTGGTATCGGAAAGATCAAAGTCAAGATTATGAAAAGTATGTTAAAGCTTTGGACAATTTACTCATTAAGAAGAGAAGAAAGAAGCACGTGAACTTAGGTCCGTGTGGTGTCGCGCCTTACGGTTACGCCAGTAATACACCTTGCGTTATAATAAGGATTAATAAACAGTTTAATTGGGCGGGAAAGCCTTTGGAACGGAATTCTAGTCAGGCGTGGATTGCACCAGTGGAAGTGCGGAATTGGATAAAGAAAGATACGAAGCTGTGGTTACACTGTGAAGGGTCTCACCCGTATGATAAGGAGCATATTGGTAGAATACGATATTTTCCCGACCCGCCTGGTTTCGATCCGGGTTCGTTCCCGCTTGGTTTGGAGAGCGACTCTCCGCTCGTTGCTATTCAAATATCCGATTTCACGTTAGGTTTGTCTCTCTCAGTAGAATGTAAGCTTTGGTACGCAAACGGTCCCGTCACTGTGGACTTTATGCTGTACGTCGCTTCGGATGACAGAACAGTTTCGAATAGGACTAATGTTTAGTGTATAACATTGTACAGTATAGTAATAAAGTTTTTTAAAAGTTAACTTAGTCATTATTTAAAAATATCAGCTGTCCCATATGCATATGTATTTGATTTAGTGATTATTCTTTTTCCACAAAATAGTTGATTTTATTTTCACTAATTCAAAATTGTGGTCAGTAAAAACTGTTAGTACACATATCATCAGCCATAGGACGTCCACTGCTGGATAAAGGCCTCCTCCTGCCAATACTTGCCACGCTTGGCAGGCGGGTTGGCGAGCGCAGTTAGGTGTGATTGTTCAAGGAAGACCATCTTCCGGATTATATTTGTCATCCTTTAGCCGACTTTTGCGGCAACCACGGGTAGAGAGGGTGGGGTACTATTCTTACGCCGGCACCACCACGGCACAATTGTTAGTACAATTACCCTCTTTTAGCTTAACTTATAACCCTATATTGTGTTATATATACATATATTATGTACATATATATGCATATAATGTGTACATTATATACGTTATGTATATAGATACTTACGTAGGCAATGATATCTTACTGTCAGACGGCTTAGGGTAGTGCATTAATCCTGTCATAAGATCTGATCACCCAAACTACACCAAGTTAGGTTTAATTTCCTAATCACAAAAGTCAGGAAAAATGCTTGCGGTAGGATAGAGTTTTTATATCAAACGCAGTGAAGCCACTTGGCCCCGCACGCTTATGAACTCGTGCGTATGAGAGGGATAAAATAATGCCGGTCGCCATTATTTTTTTATTAAGGTTTTCGCCATTATTAAGGTTTTGTGTTCCAAATTGTAAATAGTAACGTATATTATCGATATTGGTCAAAATAATAAAACTTATATGTGAAAAGATATTCCATCATGGCTCTTGCAACAGTTTCTAAACACACAGTACGGCATAACGGCTACAGAGAACTATGGTTAAAATAATGATACAGCAGACATATCTACGACAGACTCGTCGCATCTGAGCGCTAAATGAGCCCTAAAACGTATCACACGTGTATTTAGTATTACCGACCTTGCCGTCACTCTCATCCCCGGTGCGCGGCGCGTCGTCTGGACCTTACTCTGTGTTTCTAATTATATTACGCAACTTATACCCACTTATTTCGGTTCACATATCTAGTTTACCTAACAAAACATTGTTCAACAAACAAATAAAACAGAAAGAAAATATTCGAGGCATACCGAAATATTCCATTCGATTCTCAGCAGGGTATCGTTAAACTATACTTACGTGATCATACTAAGTAAGTAAGCTTACATATGAGTATTGTGCAGTGAAGTTCATTATTACGAAATTCCTTTGGGATTCATAATAATAACGTAATTCGTAATTGTATGTATTAGTTACTTTTCTAGTTATTTGGTTTGATAAGTCAAAACAAACCTATGTGAAACGCAACACAAAAAATAAATTAAAATGTTGCAAATTTAGTTAGTACCTACCTATATCTAAATTTGCAATTTGGTAACTTGACGTTTTATTGTGGTAGTGTTAGAAACTTAATATTTTAAAGCGTCGCCTTAAAATGTAAATTTATCATTTTGTTTAAATTAAAACCTGATATTTAACTTCATTTCATGATTAACAGGTCTTGTCGTAGATTCTTTTTATTTGACCACCATATCGCCTGATAGTAAGCGATGATTTGGTTAAGGATGAAGCACGTATCCTTACGCAATACTTATTCACTCTGATCTTGAAAAGGTTCAGATTATATCTCTCAGGAAAAAAGGCTTGTTCCATCATTGGCTGTACAGATGATAAACGTAGAGTCATATCGTTTGTTACGTATCCAAGGAAATCCCACTAGGTATGTGTGGGTTGAATTATTTCTCATTAACCTATAAGACCAGTTATAAACTTGTCATAAACTGTGTAATACCTTACCTATGTATTTAACTCTTATAATTAATACAAAGTAGGTTCTGAAATACCTATGTTAAAAACACAAAATTCTCTTTTTTTTTTATTTCCTAAATTATCTGACGACGTCGTGATCCATCTTCGGCTGTACCGTTGTTTGCCATCAGGCAAGTTAGTGATCAAACGATCTGCTTCAAATACCTTTTAAAAAAATTAGCTGATTTTTTTTTTCGTGCATATGGAAAATGTATGCGTCTAGTTTAGTTATTTGGGAAATCAAAATTGTATTCTGTAAGTTCTATATTTTATTCGTAATAAAATATAAATTAATAATTTTCAATTTCATCATTTTCTACCACCACGCTATGGTTTCCTCATGATGTTTTCCTTCCCCGGTAGCTCAAACTCATTTTTGGGGTTTGAACCCACGCCCTTCGGCATGTGAACCGACGCGCTAACCACTGAGCTATCATCGCTACGAAATTGCATTTCGTCTAATTTAAACATTTAATTTTATATTCTGTACGTACATCACAACTGACTAATACTGTTTTCAATAAATACTTTGAATTTGAATTTAAAATCTTCCTTCTTTGAGATTTTTTCGTATAAACTTAGTTGTGTGAACTTTTGCTTTGTACTGTGTATTTGTACAGTTGTGTAGAAAAATGAGAACCATTGGATTGTAATAGTCTTGACCCTAGAGTCGATTAAGTATTTTCTTATTGCGAGTATTTTCTTCTTGACGTTGGCAAGATGTAATATTCTGAGGGAGGACACGAAGCGAGATTATTTAATCAACCAACATCACGACATTGTCTTTTACATCTGATTCTGTGGTTAGTGTCTCGACTTTTTCTTTGTTGTGTTTCTGTGCAATAAAGTTTTAGAGTTTTAGAGACGATTGATGGTAAGAGATAACGTCTGTCCATGACTATTGCAGCGACACACGTAACTTTAAGTAGCAAAACAAAGGCCAAGGCATCGCTGCGTTGCTCATTACTTTGAGTCCTTGGATGGTTAGTCTCAACAGCCCTGTAATTTCGCTAGCTGCAGTATCCTTCAAATCGGAACACAGTAATGTTATTGTATATTGTGGCGTAGTGTGGCGTGGCGTGGCGCGTGGCGTGGGGTGCCGTGCCGTGCCGTGTCGTATCGTGTCGTGTTGTGTCTTGTTGTTTTGTGTTGTGTTGTATTGTATTGTTACAAAAGGGGATAATTATTAGCATCGTTTAATATGTCTGAAATCTCTAGTAGAATGCGCTTCGCCGCTCTTATAACTAATTCATCTTGATACAAATTGCTCCGTATTCAAGTTACTGCATCTCGAGGTCTCATTAGCGAGAAGAAAATAATTTAACTTCAACAAATGGCTGCACTAGAAGAGTCACATTTTGTATTAGGTATTACACCGAGCTTGATTGTATTGGATTTTAAACTCAGTGAATTTTCCGTTCCGTTTTCGTTTGTGGCAAAGGGACAGTAGGTACTGTACTAGAAGGAAGGTATAACACTAGTGTTGAGTAATGATAAGTAACTGTCATAATGCGATAAACTTAACAACTACTGAACGGATTATCATGCGAGTTTCACCAATAAATATGATAGATAGATACATACGAAGGTTTAGGTATATAATTTGTCTTCTTCCGGATTACATCCCTTAGCCGACGCTTACGGCAACCACGGGTAGAGAGGGTGGGGTACTTTTCTAACGCCGGCACCACCACGGCACAAGAACGCAAGAACTCTATGACCTTAATCCACCTTCTCCGGTCCACCACGGGACAAGCAGAAGAACGACACACTATCATCCGGTCCTCGTGGACATTCTCAGTATTCGTACGCAGCGAGTCGTCTCTACTTTCTTAATGCGTACAGCCCATGAATGGAATTCATTGCCGGCTTCTTTGTTTCCTATAAACTAAAATTTAGACGTTTTTAAGGCTAGAGCGAATAGATTAGATCAGCGTGCTCCATTCTCGGCCGCACCGTCGCTTTCCATCAGGCGAGTTGGTGGCCAAACATAGATCTATTTAATACCAAAAAGAAAACTCCGACTTCAAAATCTTAATCACACGCTAATGTCAAACGTGTACACGTGCTACAAAATACGAGTAAATAAAAGTATGTTAGAACATTTACGTGATTAAACAATGTTTTTAGTAAAATTTGTGTTTTTATAGTACTTAGGATGAAACTTCTTGAACCACATACTTACAAGGACATATATTATTAGGCAATATATTACTAGAATTACTTACCGTATTATGGTTTCCTCGCTGTTTTTTTACCGTCAGCCCAAGCTTATTGATGGAATTTAAACTCTCGCCCTTTGACTTATAATCCAAACACGGTCAAAACTGAACTTGTATCGCTACAACACATTAGTAAGCAGGCATTATTCCTAAAACATTTCGCAATTAATTCAAATCACCTGAATGTATGTACTATGTTCTTCTTTCTAATATATCGAAAGGTAGCTAAAATGTGGTCGCATTATGTTGCTTTAGTAGCTAGAAGTAGGAAATTTAGCGCGATCCAGCGCTCTAACAGTGAAATTAGGTCATACCCACCCCACACACATCATCTGCGAAACACACGTTTCGCACCGTATCGTAATGTTCGCAGAGAAATATACTCGTAGGACGGTAAGCACAAAATACGACATGTGACTATGTGGATACCTTTCTGTGCGCCACCTACCTAAACTAACTCGGAGTATTGTATCTGCTTAAGTCATTTAATAGATTTAGGTATACTTAAATAGAATATTACTAAAATATTATTTGATTACTAGTAGTTAAGAATTTATTTATATTTTAAAGCAATGATATCTCAGAGGATAGCGCAGTCGATTCACACGCTGAAGGGCGTGAATTCAAACCTCAAAAATGAACTTGAGCTGCCGATCGAGACACCATGGTATAGCGGTAGGGTACTGTTTAGTACTCGGTTTAGCCACCCGAGTACTAGAATGTTAGCTACCGACCTTAACTTGGTGGTAGATAAATGTAGACAGGCTACTTCTAATGAAGTAACTAGAATAAATTGATTGTTTAAAAATCAAGATATATAATAAAAAATTGACTACTTATATTACTTTCAGTCAGTAGTGTGTCGTAGTTGTATGCTTCTTCTGTTGCTGTGTCCGACAGGGTCCATATTTTGACTGTACTATATACTATTTTTATGTATGAAATTTTGTACTGTATGGAAGCAATAAATAATCTTGAATCTTGTATATGGGATTTTATAAGAGCAATGTAAAACACAGAATATTTCGCAATAATTTATTTTCAATACGCTAATAATTCAATGATTACCTATTTTATATACTATCTTTTAGACTTGTTAAGTAAATAGTGAAGACAATATGTTCCTTGTCATACTCTTCTTGTAACTTATATAAACTCAAAAGTAGAAATGGCATCGCATTGGGTACTTTTAAATAGGATTATTTATAAATATTTACAGCATTTTAATGTAAAAGTAATTTATAAATTGAGTATTTTTGCTACAAGAACCATCAAGAAATAATCTACGGGCTGTTTATTAAATTTCATATTTGTAAACAAATAAAATCGAGGATTGCGCTGAATACCATCAGAGTAATTATAATATTAAATTGAGCTTCATCTTGCTCTATTAACATTGAAGAGAACGAGACAAAATTCAACAATACCAAAATAGGAATTATAATTATTCTATTTATTTTTGTCTTCCACGTTCGGCAGGAAAAAGAACGTCATTTACTGGTTTTACGGTGCCAAGATTTTTAGGAAAATTCAGGCTCATTTCTATTCTCTATTTTATAGGTTTATTGGCACTAACTATATCTATCACAATATGACCTTGCTGACAAGTTACTTTTAAATAATGCTTTAGTTTCCTAAAAAAATGTTATTTAAGAACCTTGCCGTAGAAGTGAACTTAATTTTTAAAAGATCTGAACTACAAATATTTTCAAGTTAGTTTGACGTCAGCTAAGCCTTCACGGTAGATATTTTACAATTTTTTATGAATTATTAATCTATGGCTACCAAGGAAAACACGAGTAGTTAACTAGACTTGAATTTTCAAAGA
The DNA here is from genome assembly GCA_950106695.1 of Biston stratarius. Lineage (NCBI taxonomy): Eukaryota > Metazoa > Arthropoda > Insecta > Lepidoptera > Geometridae > Biston > Biston stratarius. Next base: position 13,465,353 of record OX467116.1, read on the forward strand.
AGCGTATTCAATCTATTTTTATAATAAAATCCTGAATTTTACAATTGACGACGCAATGCTACTATTAAAAGCAGTAATTTATTTTTAATGATATTTTAAGTTCAGCTATACAATTCCAGTTACATCAGCAATATTATACTTGTAGGCGATATCAAAAATAGAAGAATTAGAGTAATATATATCACAAAATATATTCATTGTTACAACGACATCCCCCTTGTTTTCAATACCAAATTTAAAGAAGACTCAATCAACGCAAATAACGTGCTTTCTAAATTATCACTTTGCATTGATCCAGTAGGTATTAGTGACTATGATAAAGCAATGATAGTAACTGGACACATAGTGCGTTAAATATTTCGTGGTGTTTATGATTTTTGACAAGCTTTATTATCTTTGTTGGTATGAATACGAAACGTTAACGCATTAAATGTGACAGTTTTATAGCTGATACAAAAGAAGACGAAAAAAAATCAGTGATATATGGCATTGAAAACAAAAGTCGACAATTAGGCCTGACACCATTCTAGATCAGATCTGGACCGCTGAAATAGAGGTATTTTATTGAATCTTACTCTTTGTAGCAACGTGCTTTAGCTTCAAAGTAATATAGCGTAAAACGACTACAGCTAGCGTGCATAAAACCGTTTGTATAAAATAAAAAACAGTAAAAAAAAAAGAATTAAAAGCGATAGCAGTTATAAAGAAAGCCACAAAAGACACCTTACAATACAAACAACGAATAATATTTTATCTTACTCCTTTCATTACTTTTTGGAGTTTTAGGTGATTCAAAAAGAGTAAAACAATCCATTCTGTAAGACTCCCAATGATCGAAATATTTACATTACATATATAGAGTGCAAACAAAACTATCAATGAAATAAAGAAGAATATAGTAGTAAATTGTGATTTATTTTTGTTTGTATTAAAAATGTAGACATCTAATGCCTAAAGAAACCTTCACTTATAATAAGGCATACTCTTTCCGAACCAACCATTACCCATACCTTCCAAACACTTAACTTCAGTCGTTAAAATCCTAATTGTTACACGATGACATAATGTAATATATTACAGCATGCTCTGTAATTACAACTACATACATTTACACAATATATGTAATAAAATATGTTTCAACAATAACCAGATAGACTTTGTAAACAGCTAAACAATCGAACATGTAAAGAGATAAGCTTAGAAGATAGTGAACTCTGAATAAATAGTTTGAAAGATGAATATGAATTTTTATTTCTCTATCGTAAAATTCGACGTCGTTTAGCTAAATTGACGTTTTAAATACTATATCCCATAGAGGGGCTCACCTATTGCTATACCGCGAGTATTCGTGTTATCGCGACGTATATTATTATATCTAGCACGAAGATGATTACATAGTCACACATGCATCGTGATAACATTCGTGCAATTTTTTTTCATCGCAAGGTTTGTGGCCCCGGTTTAAATGGGATGAAAAATAAAAAGAGAAGCTCACAAATTTGGAATGGGAATATGTGGGAATCGACTGTTCTCGCTATCTATTTCCAGTGACTTGACGAGAAACTGGATCGATGTAAACGAGCCACGAAAATGATTCGATATTACTATACTATTTATCCTATTACAAAATGAATACACCTATAAATAATATATTAATAATGGACGAACACATATCATTCGAGCGAATGCAGTCTACTCAGACTATTGAGTCATTGCTTCCTTTGTGAACTAATCTATTAAAGAGTTAAATGCAACTCCTAACGCATCATGGCCGTTGTTTGCGGAAATCAACATTAGCCAATATTTAATGATCATAGTAAACAAAAATCTCAAAAATTTAAGAACCACTGCATAAGAAAAATACAAAATGGTAATATTTGAAAGTACTATACTATTCATTCACAACATAGAGCTCAAATAGCAATGCTTTGTTTTTAGTTGAACTAATGTAGAAATGTCGCAATCCACGTACGGCCTAAGTGCACTTTCACATGCGTTTAATTAGCCATAATTGAGTAATTGAAAATTATATCTTATAAGCTGAAAGGTAAGGTAGTGCATGCAATGGATCTTTAGAAGAAGCGGTCTCCTATTGACTTTTAGTCTAATTGTGATATCGTCACGACAACAATTGTTCAATTGTTAAGCGCCCAGGCAAATATCTGTTTTAAGTATCTAATAACTAGGACATGTATTGCAGAGCAGATGTTAAAGACAGATATTTCAATTAGGCTCCAAGTATAAGGACGCTTGCTCTTCAAACATCAGCTTAATATCAAAGGCAACAGGGTACAAACTCGGGAATAAAAAAAAAAATGAGAGCGCTTAGAGTCAATCAATTGAGATCACACATCCGCTTTTTACTAATACAATCACATTTTAGGCTTCTACTTTCTATAGCACTTCACTTCACTTCATTGAGTGTCTCTTAGAGAAACCATTTTGGCTATAACGCATCAGATTCTAGTAGACCACGAGGATAAATTTATCTATGATTCATGTTAATTTCTGAATTTGATTTAAGTTAAACTTTCATCTTATATAAAAACGTAAAGATTATTTGTGTAATTCTTTGGTCTGTGTGATACTGGCAACTTTACTGTAAATTTGCTCGAGTTTCAACCTTAACACATCGATACTAAAATGGTATTTTTCCTTAAAGCTATCAATCGAACTCATCACTGTAACGTCGCGTGCCACACCTATATGCAGAAGATTTTTAAATTAATTGCAAGACGTAAAGCAATCGTTGTTGGAAATTATTATTTGAAATTTAACTGTACCTGTACCAGCTACGATTTGGGACTCAAATGACTAAATTTATTAAATTGTTAAAGCTTTGCTTTTAATCGATACTGTGACTAATTGATGTGGAGTGATTGCCATACCACGGGCAAGGATTCAGAAAAAAGTATTACTAGATTGTTGTTGAAAAATCGCATCAATTAGTATCGTGTTTAGGTTGATTTTGCCGTGCAAATATCCAGTATCATCACCAGCTCGTAAGCTCCAAGGGACCTATATGCCATAGATCCTCGCTAATATTCGGTGGTACTCCTCGTATTCCCCCAGAAGCCACATTAATCCTCAGATGTATAGCATGGTTAGGATCGTCATCCCGAGAATGATGAACGGTTTGGGTGATTCTAGGAAAGCTCTGCTCCAACCGCAGTCTAGGTCTCTAGTGATCACCTGGAAAACGAATTTTAATTGTTAAAAGTGACACAAAGTGTTGAATTATCGAAACAAATTTTGTTAAAAATTAAAAATCCTAAACTAGAAAAGTATGCAGATTGTATCTATAAGGAAACACCTACTCAAGCAGCTTATTCCACACTTTAGGCGTTAGACCAATGAAAGTGGGATCAAATCGTTTCATACGGGTTTTTAGAACATCAAACATAAAACTATGTTGCTTTTGTCTCTCTGCTAGTTATAATAAATCCCACCAAAAACATTTTCATGTAAAATGTTGCCAAGACGAAAACATATGGCTCATCATTATCAGCCATAGAACGTCCACTGCTGGACATAGGCCTCCTCCTGGGGGGGTTTTACCAATACTCGCCACGCTTGGCAGGAGGGTTGGCGAGCGCAGTTAGGAGTGATTGTTGAAGGAAGACGCTGCTGCCCATCTTCCGGATTACATCCCTTAGCCAACTCTTACGGCAACCACGGGTAGAGAGGGTGGGGTACTATTCTTACGCCGGCACCACCACGGCAAATATGATATGGCTCGCACTGTCAAAAATTTATCAGATCCTCTACACGCCCTAACTTTACAAGCCCTAGCTCTTCGCTTTAGTCAAAATATGTGGCTACATTCGAACGGGCTCGTGAAAAATTTATTCATTAATAGTTCTTGTAGTTACGAAACTACCAAGCCACATATTTTGGCTAAATTTTTGGGGGCTTGGCTTGGCTTGGGCGTCTGCTAGTTACAGTGAATAAGTTCAGAATGTGTCACTCACGTCGTTGAGCGTCCGGTTGTCCCATGCGGGACAGGTGGCAAATCTCGCGTCATCGCGTGTAGCCTCGCATGCGGAGGGTCGAGGGCAGAGGTACTGTCGCCGTTTGCGGTCCCAAGCCTCTATCCAACTATGGAAAGATAACAGTTAGCAAATAAAATATTACCATACGCTGTAGTGTGATTTATATTCTAACGATGCCCTTGAGAAGTCGGTGAAGGAACATCGTGTGGAAATCATAATGGTAAAATATATCCACAGTTATACTTATTTATATTTGTGGATTCTAGTACTTGTCTGATTACAAGGCTAGTTAATATTTCTATATAAAAATTTCGTGTCAAGTTATCGGTTTCCATACTAAGCCTGTCAACAATAAAACGGTTAAATATATCAATATTATCTATTATCTATGTTCTACTAGCTGAATCGATGAACTTCGTATCACATAAAATTGATTTGAAAACGAAGTAATTTTAGAGGGTAAGTAATTTTAGAGGGTAGTAACTTTACCACTACACGCTGCCGCCAGATGTCGTCAAATTAAATAGTAAAGTTTTGTGACACTTGACGAAATCTTGTGCATAGCACGTCAGTTAGACGATTTTCCATACAAAATTACCATTATTATTTTACTTTATTTTAAAGCTTTTCTTTTGGATTTTCTCTATTATTTTTCCTTTTAAACCTTCCCTGAACTATAGCGAAGAAAACAAAAAACAATATATTTAAATCAGTCAGCCCTTTTTGAGTTTTAGCGAGACTAACGCACGGCGATTCATTTTTAGGGTTCCGTACCCAAAGGGTAAAAACGGAATCCTATTACTAAGACTTCGCTGTCTGTCTGTCCGTCCGTCTGTCTGCTACCAGGCTGTATCTCAAGAACCGCGATAGCTAGACAGTTGAAATTTTCACAAATTATGTATTTCTGTTGCCGCTATAACAACAAATACTAAAAACAAAACAAAATAAATATTTAAGAGAGGCTCCCATGCAACAATCGCGATTTTTTGCCTTTTTCATAGATAATGTTGCGGAACCCTTCGTGCGCGAGTCCGACTCGCACTTGGCCGGTTTTTTATATATAAGAGAACAAGAAGAAGATTTGACTTAAGTAAAGTCTTACCCGATTCCACAGTCGCAGTAGAGCGGGTTTCCAGCCACCAATATATCTTGTAGGAACACGTTCCCCGGCACAGCGGGCCAGGGCCGCGTGGAAGGGTTGGGCACGCGTTGTAAATAATTCCCTCTCACGTCCAGGGTGAGGTTCTTGAGCCGGCCAGGACGCCAGAACACTTCCGGTGCTATCTCTTCTACGCTCGTGTTGAATATTGTTAAGCGGAGAACTTTGGATTGAACGCCCTGAAAAGTATATTTGTGTAAGTCTTTATCTCTGGCAGCAATGCACTATACTTTGTTTTGTTACTTAAAGTTCTGCGTATCGCTGCAATGGTCATGGACAGGCGTTATCTCTTACTAGCAGGAGAGCATCTTATTCGTCACATATCTTTCACATTAAAAAAAATGAGTCAAAGTTTGGAATGGATTCTGTTAGAACAAATAAAAAGATATATCTATATGTATGAACGAATAGGTATACCTTATTTAAAATAACTACGATGTACTTTGTATTGAAAAGAGTTGATTAATGAGTTGAAAACTCCTTGACACTACAATTTCGCTTGATTTGAAAACTACACTACATCGCACGTTGAAAACAAAAGTGACACTAAAAGAAAACCTGTTTACCTGTACCTTTTTAAAATATTTACCTGTTATTCTGATTAAAATCAATCAGGTCTGATAGAATAATACCAGAACTATTATTTAAAACAATAACAGTACATTATGTCAAGTCACAGTTGAGTTATTAACCTCATAAAACTTACAAAAAACTTAAAATGGCAATATATAGAACAATTGAGTTTTTCGTTTAGTGTCACTTTTGTTTTCAACGTGCGACATATGTAGCGTGTGAAAGTTGTCTTTATTTATTTTCTACGCCATTGTGTATCTGTACATTTTTTTTCTAATTTGAGCTTACTATATAGGTACAATACCACGAGGTCCCTTCATAAAGAAACAAATAATCATTTGTAAAGGAGTGTCATTTATCGATTTGATTTTTTTAATGGCTGACAAGCTAGGTGTTTGACTGTAGCTCACCTGATGTTAAGTGAAGGTGCGATCGAAGATGGTAAAGCATACCTAGCCTGGAATGGAACTGGCTCTTAAGTAAGGCTACCAGAAGACACCGTTAGGCGCCTGGCGGCAGATTTTCACCTCGTAGCTAGCCAGCCGAGTATTAGAAAGTACTATGGTTCCTCACGATGTGCATAACAACGAAGTACACGACGAAGACCCAAACAGCTACTATAGCTCGAAACACGCACATATAGTGGCGCCATCTAGATGACATGATTTAAAATATCGTTCAAAGAATCGCTCAAATTACCGTCTGTTTTCTGTGTTTACGATGTATCTGTACTAGTAAAATACTATACTTACACTTAGCATATACTGCGTCAGATACTTCAGCGTCCGTCCAGTGATCGTAATGTTGTTCAGTTTGTTCGAAAGTTGTCCGTACATCTCTTTTCCGAACTCTACTCCGCTGTCGTCGACATCAATGTAAAGGTTCTCTAAGGCAGCATTGTACGTCAGCATGCGTGGAATGTTATAGTCGCGAACGTTAGAAAATACTGTTAGTTTTAAAGTACGTAATGCGTACATTTTGCTGAAGACTCCGTACTGAAAGGAAACGAGTTAGTGTAAATCAATTGGAGATCAAAATACGAGGCTACGTGTTTCGGTAGTACTAAGCCAAAATTATATAAAATACTAGCCGTGCCCCGCGGTTCCACCCGCGCTAGATGCCTACGTCATAGTAGCATTATGCATGCAAAGCCTCAGCCCGATCGGTTTATAATTGACAAAGTTTCATACAAACTTTCATCCCCTATTTTATCCCCTTGGTGGTAGATTTAATTAAAATCCTTTCTTAGCGGATGCCTACGTCATAACATCTACCTGCATGCCAAATTTCAGCCCGATCCGTCCAGTGGTTTGGGCTGTGCGTTGATAGATCACTATGTCAGTCAGTTAGTCAGTCACCTTTGAGTTATATATATTTAGAAGATATACTCGTCATTATCAACTAATTTTACCCTGAAATGGTGAAAATAAAGTCAGCTGTTTCGTAGAAAAATGTCATTCTGTCTTGTCAAATTGTGTGTTTTTAAAACAAACACAAATTGTTCACGATGACCTCCTTGCGGATTAACAATACGGTAGCATGTATGTGTTTGATATATTTTATGCATTTTTTTATTATTATAAATGCGTTTGACCGCCATCTCGCCTGATGTTAAGCGAAGATGCGGTCAAAGATGGAGCACGCTTGCCTAGAAAAAAACCAATTCAGCCGCGACTTGAAGGCGTTTAGATTGTATATAAGAGGGAACACCCACTGGGGTAGCAAGTTCCATTGCTTAGCGGTTCGCACGATGAAAGTCTCATGTAATTAATTGGTCACGTGACCGAATTCCAGGGCATTATTCCTACAGTACCTAGACGATACGCTTGATGGTTCATATTACAACATTTCGAACGAAACGGTTTGATTCCACTTTCTGTGCCTGTTAAATAGTAGAATGCGCCGAATTAGCTGATAAATACAATTTGGTCTTCGAGTTACAAGTTACCCGGTTTCTTTTAAGCAAACGGCTTCCATGTATAACCGCCTCTGGAGAATGATGGTCAAACAAAAACCTAAATAACTAAACCAGATTTCTTTGTAGCCATACCTCCATAATTCTAAGTCGGAGTCGCGTGACGTCGAGGTATTCCAGGCGAGGCGAGACTCCGTAAAGGCTGGTATTCATCAAAGCAGTGATCGGGTTCCCGGACAATGACAACCATCTTAGCTCGCCAAGCGTGTGTGTTGCCTGAAAATTTACGAAACATCTTTGTTGAATAGTTTGCCTACTTACTATTGAAACTACTTTATTACGTACTTAACTAAACTGTTGATTTTAATTATCCGCTATGCAAAATATATCAATGAACACCTACATAATTAGATCACTTAACATCAGGTGAGCTGCGGACAAAAAGCTAGCCTGTCGAGCAATAAAAAAAAAAACTTCTCTAAAAGGCCGCTATTAAAGGGAATAGCCCCCAAAACGCTGGCCCTATTGAAGCGTTGTAAGATAAAATAGGCAAACCCAACGAGTATTTATAAATTAATAAATTAGTTGTATGGCAATTGAGTATTGCCATACAACTAATTTATTAATGAAAAATTGGTAAAACAAATTCTATTATTGGTTTCAGGAGTTTTATACTTATATTCTTTTTCCGTCCATCAATTATATGTTTGCTTTGAACAAAGTAGGTATGTATATTGGCTTATCATACAGGACATGGATGTATTTATGGTATAGCGGCTAAAATATTAGTTAGTCAATAGAACTACGTACCACTGGGATCATAGTGAGGTCGTTGTAAGAGAGATCCAATGCCCTCAGTCGCGTCAGGTTCGCGGTTGTGTCGGGAGGTATTGAGTGCAGGTTGTTGTATGAAAGGTCCAGGCTCTTCAACTTCGATAGAGGGATCGACGAAATCTAGGTATATGACAGTAGAATGGTTAGTTGACGCTTAAAGCTTAAATACAAATCAAATCAATTTATTTGCAAGTACATGTATAGTAGATGTACATTGTACATACAAAAATGAAATATTAAACTGTTCTTTAATGGGATGAGCAAATGTCTAAATACAAATATAATAATTTCTGTTGACTTATAAGTGTTATAATAAAAGGTAATGACATGTCAGAAATACAATAATAATATGTCATAATTGTAAGAATAAAAATTAATAACATATCAGATATATAATAATATGTCAAAAATACAATAATAAAACATATTTCCATAGTGTTATGTCATGAGCCCATGTCTATTTGTATTTCTATGCCTACTATATACATATGTGCATTATTATTGAGTCACTATAGAGTTCAGTCGTTCATAAAATTCTTGATATAATAATAGATCTTTTTAATTAAAAAAATCCTTAATTTGCATTTAAATACAAAGAAAGATTATTGACCTCTTTTATTGACAATCTTTCTAGTACTCGGCTGGCTAGCTACCACTCACAAGTTGAAAATGTGCCGCCAAACACCTAACGGTGTGTTATGGCAGCCTCGCTTAAGAGCCAGTTCTATTCCAGGCTAGGTGCGCTTTACCATCTTCGACCACACCGTCACTTAAACATCAGATGAACTGTGGTCAAACACCTAAGCTGTTTTAAAAGACGCTAACCTCGTTAGTAACTATCAAAAAAGAGGTCGATTTTTTTTTACGAAACAGCGCCGACTATCTCTATTTCAATGTAACTTATGCACTAATATCGTAGCTCATCAAGTGTTTCAGTACTCACCGACATCAAGCTGACATTTTTAAGTCCCAAATGCGACAGTCTTCTCTCGAGTCCTTTGAAGATGCCGCTGGTTCGTTCGTTCGAGTTGAAAGGTAAGTTGTTGCTGAGATCCAACCAACGCAGTCGCGGGAGCGCCGAGAATGAACCCCCTACGATGCTAACCAAGTGGTTCCCGGATAAGTCCAGCCACGCTAGAGACTGGAAATGTGTTAAAAAGATATTGTTGGTAATAAATATATATAAACTATAAAAAACCTTATCAAAGTGACTGATTTTTATACTTATTTTATGAGTACGAAAATCCTTGCGAATGTGAGTTTGTTTGATTGCTTGTTACGCTATCACGCCTTAACTACTTAACCGATTATCATGAAATTTTGCATACACAATTATCAGGGGTAAAGAAAAAGATCTAGGGTACCTTTCATCCAGAAAAAAAAACTGTTCCCGAGAGTCAGAAAAAACAAAATATCTGCGTTAACGCAACCAACTGCGCGGGCAACAGCTAGTTTAAAATAAAACGAGGAAACGATAATGTTCTCGAATAACTCTCTCATCATTTGATTATAAACAGTTTTTACAATGAAATCAAACCCGAAAACGCAAAAAAAAAAATTGCAAAGAAAAATGTCATTGATCTTCAAAAAAATGTATGGAATGATGTAAGTGTTGGTTTCATATTAAATATAATGAGCTCTTTCGGCTTAATGCATCTCAAGCTTATAACGCTGTATATTATAATAATATTGGTGTATATTTCACACAGCACCATCTAGTCCCAACTAAACAAAGCTAGAAATATGGAAACTAAACGCCAGATATAACACTACATACTTATAATAAATTAACACAAAACAAAAATCTATGAACGCGTCAAATAAATGTTAGTGCGAGTTGAACCCAAGCCCTATAGTTCAAGCTTACCAAATAGGCTTACAAAGCAATGTGCTGTATAAGAATCAATATTTTACGTTGGTCAAGGTCCAGATGTAGTAAATGTGTATCATAAGACTTACGCCTTAGAGTATATTTTGCAATTACACTGTTTTTCACGCTTCACTAACGTACCTTGTAGAGAATATTCTGCGGGTACTGTTTCTTCTGGCTGTAAACGCGCGTGTGGTCACGTCCCGCCGTGTGGTACAGGTATTCGTCATTGTAGTCGGGCTCATCGGACCACGGCTCACCAGCGGACTGTTAGCGTACACACACGTCACACACAACTACAGGGTTAGCGTTACTCAACTTGCTTTAGACGCGTCGATCAAAGAAACAGATAAGAGGGTATCGTATGCAATCCAATGCGACTTGTGACTGAGCTATTAAAACAAATGACAACTCTTAAACTTAGGGTAATCAATGCAAAGTGACTGTTCATCAGCACCCGAACGGCTGTCGAACGTACATAACTATACGTAGTAAAGTGATGCAATAAGGTATTTTGGCGGAGCTTTTTGTGGGATGCGATCGGGCTGATACGATACGAAATCCTTTGTTTCTTTGATCGAAATATCTAATAGACGCCACAAACCAAGAAGATATGATATAGATAGATTTTGTAGAGCATTGTTTCTGCCCCGTCTCTCTAATGCTAATGTCTATCTAAGTCAGAGTAATCATAGAGTTTATGATTATATCAAAATAGAGAGTGAAAGCTTTCAAAAACTGTACACTATAGTTTTCGAAAGCTTTTGGCAAAACTTAGAATGCGTATAATCGAATAAAACGTATGATACTCAAAATCGTAAATGTTGGATTTATAATTACGTATCTATCAAAAGTATTGATATATGAATATTGGTCACTAATTTATTTCTGTTTTTCTAAAGATAATTTCCAATTTGAGAAAAAGATTAAACTCTTCCATGTTTTTTTTTAATTAATCTACAGCTTGGACAGGAAAACTAGCTAGTTTTTTTAAATATATTATTATACATAAACAGCTATTATGACAGAATAAATATATGGCATACAATATAAACTGCACATATAACAAGACGGGACTCACAATTATAACATAAAAATATTAAATCTTTGTGCACTTACTCGGAATCTCTGCACTAGATCTGACATAGAGACAGTAGGAATCGTGTTACCGCTGAGGTCTAATTCTACAAGGTTGGCGGCTGCGGCGGTTGACAGGCAGTTCGTTGGCACCCTTGATAGGGCGTTGTCAGATAAGTCCAATCTGAAAATAAATAAATTAGAAAAGGTATAAAGATGTGTATTTCAACGAAAATTTCATGGTAAGCTAACTTTTAATTTTTATTTAAAAGTAATTAGATGTTCTCCTTATTTTAAGAGATAATGCATGTCATTGACCATTGTAGCGATACACAGAACTTTAAGTAGCAAAACAAAGTCCAGAGCATCGCTGCTTTTGCGCTCATTACTTTAAGACTTTCAATGGTTAGTCCAACAGCCCTGTAATTGCGCTAGCTGCAGTACCCTTCAAATCGGAACATAGTAATGTTTAAACACTACTGCTTAGGAAATTTACCATTAAGTAAAATATAATAATTCAAAGGCTATTACTTAAGTAAGTAACTTTGTACCACTGAAAGATTTGGGCATGGGATTCTTTGCACCTATAGAACGGTAACGCCTTAATCCTCAACGAAGACCTATACTCGTACGCACATAGAAAAAATAGAGGTGTATGCTGTGGGATTCGAACTTGGGACGTCCTGATTTCCAGACGCCAGAGACCCCCAAATGCTTTAACTAAAACTTCCTAATAAAATCAGCTTAGTTATGAAGGAGAGAGTGAATAATAGACAGAGAGAAAGAGAGAGAGGGAGAGAGAGAAAGAGTAGTGCCATAAGCAGCAACAACAATTATTAATAGCCAAACTTCATATAACTTTTGAAGTTTCAATTACTTTCGTGGAAAGTAGTCGCCGGGTATATAGATGTCGACTAGAAACTAGTATAGATAAATCTTACCTTTCCAAAGACGAGGATGGCAGGAAGTTGTCGATCAGGTTCCTGATGCGATTATCCGAGAGGTCGACAGATGTAAGGGACTGCATTTCGCGGAACAACTCCACCGGCATCTCTATCAGATGGTTGTGGGACAGGTTTATAATCTGAAAATGGAAATAAAAACATGTCAAGCACAATGCCCATTTACGAGTATAACTCGTATAACAAGGGATATTAACAAGCTATGTAAGATTTTTTAAATGTCCATCATTTCAACAGATGTATATATTGATTATGTCTATAACAACCTGAAGAGCTTAAAAAAACTCTAACCCGACAGCGAATAAAAAAATTGTTATCCCTTTTAAGTAGACTTTATTTAAATAACCTTGATAGGTTCGGTTATATTAAAAAAAAAAAAAATGTATTACTATTTCGCGCCATAAATCCACCATCTTGATTTTTTTATACCAGCGTCTTGGGGTATTGAGACGAATCTAACGATACCTGAATTATTGTCGTAATCCATTCGATAGTTTGGAGGATACGAGGTAATAAAGCAATTTACATACATACGCGCGAAAAACATAACCCTTATTTGGCAGTCGGGTAAAAAGAAGCTTTATTATGAAAAACCGACATGGTTTGTCTGCCCTGTTAGCTCTTTTGGCTGTTAGGGGGTGAGTTCGATTCCTTCTCAGGACAAACATTTGTGTGACTAGCATAAATGTTTATTCTGTGTCTGGGGGTTCTGTATGTATTTACAAAAAAAATATGTTCTATCAATTATACTATAAATCTATATTCTTCTCATGCCGTATTTGCCATGGTGGTGCCGGCGTATGAATTGTACCCCACCTTCTATACCCGTGGTTGCCGTAGGAGTCGGCTATGGAATGTAATCCGGAAGATGGGCAACAGCGTCTTCCTTGACCAAGCGTGGCGAGTATTGGCAAAACCCTTCCCTAGGAGGAGGCCTGTGTCCAGCAGTGGACGTCCTATGGCTGATGATGCGATATGTAATGTGATTCTTCTCATAGTTTTGCTTAGTTTGGGCAACATGTCTCTGTGAAATGTCCTAGGATATTTTTTTTATCTCACCTTGCTCTGATCCCAACTACCCACATCGGGTCAACTGGAACATCGCCCAATTATCCTTCAAGATTGTAAGCATCTTTCCTATGCCCATCAGTAGAATATTGAAGACTGGTAAATCAAGTCCCATAAATAAAACAAAAATGTTTTCATTACCTGCAAATTCTTAACTTTCTTGAAGCAGTCGTATTCCATGTCAAAGATGTGGTTATGCGAAAGGTCTAAGTATTGAAGCATGTGCATGGATCCGAACACTTCGCGCGTGATGTTCCGCAGACGGTTGTGGGAGAGATGGAGTTCGGACAGCGTCAGATCAGCGTGCCTGAAATATTCAAGTTGGATAAATATTTCTCTGCTGAGTATAGAAGTTTTGTTGGCTAAAGACATTCTGTGTATTGTTCTGGATATTCCGGAGAAGTGTAGTAAGATGTGTTATGTCCCTTTGGTATAACTACACTTTTCTGAAACATAATTACGTCCTGATTAACATATTTTTCATATTTACTATAGAATGGTGGCATATAAGCTGGCGGGCTATTTGATAGTAAGTGTTCACCGCTGCCGCTGAATAACTGTAACACCACAAGCGTTTAGTACGTTGGTATTGCTTTTCAATATAAATACAGTTGTGTGTATGTGACTGTGAGTGTGTTAATGAGTGTGAAAGTGTGAGAGTGTGTGTGTGTGTGTGTGTGTGTGTGTGTGTGTGTGTGTGTGAGGTGTGTATGTGTGTGTGTGTGTGTGTGAATGTGTGCGTGTATGTGGGTGTGTGGGTTTTTGTGGGTCACACACCCATTCTGGCTGGATATTTGTTGTGTTACACGATTTTACCTGAAGTAGTATGGTGCGATGTAGGTAATGTTGTTGTGGGAGAAATCCAAAACTCTGATGTTCACAGACACGGTTCCCAGACCTGAAAAAATTAAAATATCATTCAAAGCTCCGCTAGGCACATCTAAGAACCAAAAACGGTTATTGTAAACCACCAGTACAGTAGCTTTTTACATTGCTCCAGTGTTTATCGTAAATAATATATTGTAGATATGTGATAAAAGTGCTCCATAATTAATTTTATAACTCGGTAGCGATGATACCTCAGTGGTCAGTTGAGTACTAGACAATACTCTATCACAATGCTATGGTTTCCTCACGATGTTTTCCTTCACCGGCAGCTCAAGCTCATTGTTGGAGTTCGAGCCCATGCTCTTCGACGTGTGAACCGATTGCGCTAACCACTGACCTATCACCGCTACATTTCTTTTTATAATAGTGAGTAATTAAAATCATTTTGCATTAGTATTTCCAAATAAAAAAAAGCGTAATGAGTGAAGTTAATGTAGATTGTGAAGCATCTGTGCACTGGAGATGGTAGTGAAACCAATGTCGCCATTGCAATATAGAACTGTCATTTCATCTATATATACCACCACCTTATATATATAAGCCATATACCATATAAGAATACATTCACATGATTGTATTAACCCTAGCCCATACAAATCAATCGATTGACAATCACCTTGAGATTGAGGTCGCAAAAAAGGACGATTATCTTCATATATGAATCCTGTTAGATAAATAAACAAATCAATTAACTTAACGGAACGCAGACAGAAATCAAAATGACAAAACAAAATAAACAATAAACACGTAAAGTTTCTATAAATACTTTTTTTTTCTGATAGATGTTTATTCTAGACAAGCATGCTCTATTATAGAATATACCTTCGCTGAACAAAGGCGAGTTGGCGGTAGAACTTTAGTCTATTTTTTTTTAAATATCCATCCATCATCATCATCATCAGCCATAGGACGTCCACTGCTGGACATAGGCCTCCTCCTGGGGGGTTTTGCCAATACTCGCCACGCTTGGCAGGCGAGTTGGCGAGCGCAGTTAAGTGTGATTGTTCAAGGAAGACGCTGCTGCCCATCTTCCGGATTACACCCCTTAGCTGACTCTTACAGCAACCACGGGCAGAGAGGGTGGGGTACTATTCTAACGACGGCGCATATCTATCCGCATCCGCATTATTTATTTCCCTTGTGTCTTTTATAATCGATTGGTCATGCCCTATTTTTGATATACCAAAAATCTGAACGAATTACTTTATTGTCTTCGGCATACGTGTTTCATCATCGCGTAACATAGGGTCCAAAACTTGAATTATAAAAATAACATTCTAAAACATGGCCTAAACTAAATAATTAATAATAATAATACAAAACACTGCAGTGTACAGTATTGTGTACACATTACTGTGTTCATGTTTGAAAGGTAACGTAAGCGAAATTACAGAGCTGTTGAGACTAACCATCGAAAGTCTCAAAATAATGACCGGAAAAGCAGCGAAGCCTAAATTTTGTTTTATTCAAAGTTTTGCGTATCGCTGTTATGGGCAGGCATTCTCTTAAGCATCTCGCCTTATTACTTTTACATAAAATAAAGTTTTAGCGAAATTTTGAATCCACTTATATAAGCGGACTAGAACAATCTGATTGTGGTGAACTTACTCTGCGCTTTAGGCGGTGGGTAGAAGTTGGAAGTATAGAAAGTCAAGCTAGGCGCGTTTGAGTCAGTTAACGAGACAATCCGGTTGTACGAAGCATTGACTCGCAGTGCGGTCGCAGAGCCCACTTGGTCGAACATGGAGAACTTGAATGTCTCAAGATGGTTGAAGGAAATGTCTAACCTGAAAGCAGAAGATGTATATTTTATGTATGTATCATAAGTATCTATTTATAAAAGATGTCAATCATGTAAATGATTGATCTGGTTCCAAATCAGATTTGTTTTTATAAACTTTTCGCTGCCATGCTGGCCAAGTGTTGGTAAGCAGATTTCACAAATCTTCGAGGTTATTAAGAACTTTCAGACATGTAGGTTTCCTTACAATGTTTTCCTTCACCCTTTGAATCTATTGGTAATATAACTAACTGTACGCATTTAAACTTGCAGAAGACAGATGCGAGCCGTGCGATTTTAACCCAGGCCCTCCAGATTGTCAGTCAGACGGCCTGACTACTGAGCTTCACTAGGCTACCGTAGCTTCATTAGGCTGCCGTAGCTTCACTAGGCTACCGTAGCTTCACTAGGCTGCCGTAGCTTCACTAGGCTGCCGTAGCTTCACTGGACTACTGAAGGTACCTACAATATTAATTTATCTTTATTTAACAATAAAAATTTACAAAAATCTTACTCTTTCAATGCAGGAATATTCTGGAACGCCTCCTCACTGATGTCTACAATTCTGTTCCCCCTCAGCTTGATGACGTTCAAGTTATCTAAGCTGGTGAACGCACGTCGTTGTATGATTTCAATCAAGTTGTCTTCGATGCGAACCTCTTGTAGTTCTTTCAGGTCTACGAAGGTATGTTGTACAATTTGGCGCATTTGGTTTAGAGATAGACATATGCTTTCCAGTTGGCCGTGGATATCGCCCTGGAATATAGGTATAATTTATTTAAATTTGAATACTAAGGTTATACATTATTAGTGCATCTTAGCATACTGCGAGACACTGCTTAATTAGATTTCGGGCTTTTGCTTACAGGCATTGCCCACTGCCTTACGTATTCGAGGCTATAATCTAAACTAAGGACTCACTAAGCCAAACTAGAGTAGTTGTATTCATCCCAATGAGTAACTTTTACAATATTACCTAATATAATATCTTTATATTTTAATTTCAGATTTGTAGTAAAACTTGCACATAATAATGACTCCATCCTTTCGGCACAGAACACCCCTAGCTAACAACCCTGTTCAGTAATAAAACTTTATTAAATTAATATTAAGTAATTGTTATTGACACATTATCACATGACATATTTTTATATTAACACTAGCTGCGCCCCGCGGTTTTACTACCGTGGTGATGGATGATGATAATGAAAAGTATTCTATGTTTTATTCCAGGACCTAAAGTATCACTATCACACATGCAAAATTTCATCCAGATCCGTTCAGCCGTTTTGGCGTGATTGAGTAACAAACATCCATCCATCCATTCAAACTTTCACATTTATAATATTAGTGTGATGTATGTATTTTGATAGTATTTTTAACATAAATTAGGATATGAGTGTTATGTTAAAATATTGTATTTTATTTTACCTGCAATGTTCCTTTAGAAAAATGTTCAATGAAATTATCTTGTAGGTTGAGCGTCTTTAATTTATACAAGAAATGGAACGAAGTATCCGGCACGTTTTTGAGTCGGTTGTTGCTCATGTCCAGATGTTGTAGCTCTATGAGTGCTTTCAGAGGCTCGAAGGGTAATATCATAACATTATCTGCTAGACCATTCACCATCTTGAGAGTAGTTAGACTGTGAAGCTGAAAATTGATATCAATATGAATTAAAAAAAAAAAAAAAATTGGTTTCTGGCTTTTTTTTTATGGCTGACAGGCTAGTTGTTTGACCACAGCTCATGTTAAGTGACGGTGTGGTCGAAGATGGTAAAGCACACCTAGCCTGGAATGGAACTGGCTCTCAAGTGAGGCTGCCGGAACACACCGTTAGATGCTTGGCGGCAGATTTTTAACATGAGGGTGGTAACTAGCCAGCCGAGTACTAGAAAGTACCCTACCACCACGCTATGGTTTCCTCACGATGTTTTCCTTCACCGGCAGCTCAAGCTCATTGTTGGGGTTTGAATCCACGCCCTTTGGCATGCGAACCTACCGCGCTAACCACTGAACCTTCATCGCTACAACTACTTTACTTTGCGGAAGTTTATTTTGAGTGTTCAAGGTATATATTTAGTTTATTTCCGCTTAACAGTCGTTTTAGTTACAAGATGAGGATTTGAATTTAACTAACATGACAACAATTTAAAAAAATTATCCGAAACTTAATAATTAAAACTAAAATTTGACATAAACTTAAAAGCTAAAACAAATTAAACAAAACACTAATAAAAATAAAATAGCCACAAGTCTGTATATCCTATTCTCTCTTAAGTTGCCGACACGTGTTTCGCCTCTACACGAGGCATCCTGTGTTGACGTGTTGACTCTTCGAATTTTATTTTTGTACTATTTGTTGTTTCACTGGTTAAATTAACAATCTTACCAGACTATTTAGATCTATTCAGACATAAAATTTCCAGTAGTGCAAAAAATATAACTTTCAAAATAAATAACATTGTAAATACTGTCTGACCATAAAATATAAACTCTTCTATTTTATATTATAAAATATATATTTTACATATTATTAGGTTAATTCAGTACTAGCTGCGCCCCGCGGTGTTACCCGCTACTTTCGAAATAAAAAGTAGCCTATGTGTTAAGCCAGGGTGTCAGATACTTCCATACCAAATTTCGTCAAAATTGGTCCAGTCATTTGAGCGTGTCATTTGTTTATAATATTAGTGTGATATCAGTACAAATAAAATAAAAAACATAAATGTTCTGGTTCCTTTGTCTGGTAGGTTGTTTTGAAACAACAGTTGTTGTTTGCTAAGCAAAAAGTATTCTAGCGTTAGAAACTTATGCCAAAATTTGTTTGTACCTTTTTTTATATTAGGTAGGCTTGCATTTGACCGTCATCTCAACTGATGTTAAGTGAAGAAGCGGTCTAAGGTGGAGCACGCTCGCCTAGAAGAAACCGATTCACTCGCGCCTTAACGGCACCCAGATTGTATCTATCAGGGAACACCCACTCGGGAAACAAACTCTATTGTGTAGTTGTTCGTACAATGAAAGTAGATTCAAACCGATTTTCCTAAAAATTATTGCTTGGAAAATAGTTTTGATGGCGTACGTGATCACATGAAGCATGGTTTTGAGAAATCTATATTGTTTGAAGCTTCGACTAACAACAAATATGTTTAATCAATATTTTAAAATCAGTTTGAATCGATTCAATCAAAACCGGAATCTCAGTTTAACGTATAGTTTGACACGTAGTTAAACGCAAAAATTAACGGTCACCCATCCAACCACTGAGAAGGCCATTACGTTGGTGGTCTTTTGGAAACACCTAATCATGTAACGCGAAGAGATAGCGCTGTCTACATAAATATTATGTTCTTTATAAAAATAAATGCAAGAGTGAAGAGTGTCTTACCTCAGCAAAAGCAAACGGATCTATAAACTCGATATTGTTCTCTGACAGATCCAAAGTCTTTATAGTCCTGACATGCTGGAACGCGCTGCTTTCTATTCTGGTAATAGTACTTCCGAAAATCTTGAGGTCCTCCAGCTCTACTCCAAATTCTAGAAAGTCCTCCGCTCTTATACTCTGACGAATTAGCTTGCTGATAGAAAGGTAGCGTAGGGACCGCATTCTGAAAATGTTGTGGAAGATTGGTAATGAAGCTACGAGTATAGATTATTGATTTATTCACAAGTGAATCAGAAATAACTGAGCAGAGTATAATAAAGTTATGTTTAGGTTATCGTAAGTACACACCGGAAAAAGTCGGGTCAAATCTCTACAATGAATTTAAACTATGAAGGAAAACATGGCACGGTACCAAACCATGGTATGGAGGTAGGATACTTTATAGTACTCTGCTGGCTAGCAATGGTGTATCTGCGATAGGACGTGTGGTAAACAACGCTCTCCAAAAAGCACTGCTTGGCACCATTATGTTGAAAATCTACCGCCAAGTGCCTCATGGTATGGTCAAGTAACCTTAGAGCCAATTCACATTCCAGGCTGTAATAGAAGATAAATACATCTGTATTTATCTTCTATTACACCGTCCATCACTTCAAATTAGGTAAGCTGTGGTCAAACGCTAGCATATCAGTTATTATCTAACGTAAATTGTATTGAATTTAAAAATAGCATTCATAAATAAATCATAAAGATTAGAAAATTAAGCTAAGCTGGCTCAAGGTTAGAAATAAAATTTATTAAAATAATAATATATTTTACTTAAATGTTTGTATCAATAAAACAAAATAACATACCAAAAACATAATATAACATATAATAAAATATTAGTCGTATAATATCATTGTTGCAAAGAGTATCCAAAGCAGTGTTGGTAGGATTATATCAAATTTGGTTGGGCAGGGAATGGCCGTGGGTTGCCCGTGTTGGGCACTGGCCAGTGAAGGTAAGCGATAACACGCCTTTAAGCCCACCACTAAGGTCGCAAGTCCTATGCACTGTACGAGTTCCTGTAACGTTGTGGACCCGGTACCCGCATGATACTATTGAATGCTAAGAAGTTTTTGTCGTATGAGCATAATATATATCTACCGTCTAAAGTCCTGTAAGCTCATTTCAATAGAGTTTGCGCCGCTGACATCCAAATAGAACAACTTGTATTGAAAGTTGTTGAATGAAGCCATTTGGTATTCTGATGGCATGTTGGTCGCTAGAAGATTTATGTCCACCTGCAAGAAGCAGTAATCATTTATGGAACCAAATAATTTATATGTAATAATAAAGGTATATGTTTTATATATATATTTTTTCTTCATTTATTTTTTGTATTGCGTTTTTTTTTTTTTATTATTCATCGAAAGTCACAAAAGTAATGAGCGCCTAAGCAGCCATGCCCTGGACGTTTGTTTAATATCAGGAGAGCGTCTCGATCGGTGTATATTTAGAATAAAGTTAGTTCCAAAAAGTTGTAGGGTCAGTTTTAAAGCTAGAGCTCTGTTAGCATTCCCAACAATTTTACGAGAATAACTCACAAATGCGCTCAGACATCGGCATTTAATCAAAAGACCGATTCCCATAAGAACAAATACCACAAAGATTTGTTGGCATGATATTGTATTTTATTTACCTTATTTTCCCGCAAATTCAGAAATCTTAACGAATCCAGTTTATTAAGCATAGACTTGGATATAATGGTGAGGTTGTTTTCCGCTAAGTCAAGGCTTTGTAGGCTGTTCTCGAGGCCGGCGAAGGAAGCCGGAGATAGATCCATAATTCCGCAGTCGCGGAGGGAGAGAGTCTTGATCTTGGCATTTCTGAAGGCGTCTTCCTGAAATGAGTATAAAGGTATTTATTAATACCAGGGATTCACTCTGGCTTTGTACGAGGTATGATTTTATAGCGATGATAGCTCAGTGGTTAGCGCGGTCGGATGATACAAGGTGGATAAAAGGCGTTGTTTCAAAACCTCACAATGAGCTTGAGCTGCCGGTGAAGGAAAACATTGTGAGGAAAACATGGTGATAGGGTATTTTCGAGTAATCGGCTGGCCAGCACCCTCAAGTTACAAATCTGCCGCCGAATACTTAACGGTGTATTACAGTAGCCTCACCTGAGAGCCAGTTCCATTGCAGGCTATGTGTGCTAACCATCTTCGACCATACCGTTACTTTACATCAGGTGAGCTGTGGTCAAAAAACTTTATATGCCGAAAGTAAAAAAAAAACTTCCAGAAGAATTGCGAAGATCTTATCAAAGTCCGTTGCGTAGCTTAAAATAAATTAGCAAACAAATTTAAATTATGTAATTTAGGGATGATTGTGGATTGGATGGATCAGTGATAATAATATTTAGAAGCACCTTTGATATAAATTAAGGCAATGACCCCTGAGGACGGTTTTTAGAATGCGAATTTGTCACAATCTTTCATTTAGAGTATTGTATTACTGTTTTCGACCACACCGTTAACTAACATCAGGTGAACTGTGGTCAAACACCTAGCCTATCAACCATAGAAAAAATGTCACCAATCTAAGCCTGGCTTTAGTAAAAAAAGACAAAATCAAGAGTTTATCAAAAATGTTAACTGGGCTAAGACTTCTTCAATAGTAGAGACTAGAAAGAAAGAAACTACAACTACAATAGCAGTAAAGTGACGCCAAAATTTTAGCTGCAGTCTTTGTTCTCTTTTTTTCTGGTTTGATGTTGAAATATGAGGTGGAACATTCTCAAGATAGACCGTTGATACCTAATATATGAACGATACGGATGTTGACTTACCCTTATAGACCAAATGTGATTTCCATCCAGTGACGTCGAGTTTAAAATATTGAAAAATTTAAAAGAGCCAGGGTCGAGAACCTTGATAATGTTGTTGTCCAGCCTGAAAATAATGAAAACATGTAATATCAGATACCAAGTCTTAATAAGTATATCGTAGTTCATATTCGTCATCATCATCAGCCTTTTGTAGTCCACTGCTGGACATAGGCCTCTCTTAAGACACGCCACTCAACCCGATCCTCGGCTTATCGCTTCCACCCACCGCCAGCTGTCCCACGTATATCAAGTCTCAGGGCATCCTTACATTACGTTTGCCAATTTGTGGTCTCCACTCTAGAACGTCTATCCCAGCGGATATCGGTCCTGCGACAGATATGTCCAGCCCATTGCCGCTTCAGCTTGCTAATACGCTGAGCTATGTCTGTGACTTTAGTTCTCCGGCAAATTACTTCGTTCCGGATACGATCACTTAGAGAAACGCCAAGCATAGCTCTTTCCATAGCTCGCTGAGCGACTTTGAATATGTTTTTTTTATTACACACGAGTTTTCTATTATGGTCAAGAATTACACATTGTTGCAAGAAGTTTTTTTTTTTTTGTAAAGGCCTGGTTACACTTTGCGTTGCAGAAGTAGTGCACTATAGTATTGGCATTATTAATTTGCACATTCGGTTTACTGCTCGCTTTGTGGGCTCTATAAACGACGAATTTCAAGAAGCACTGTTGCCAAACGTCTGAGAAACCACGCCATCCATATACATTCTTACAGATAGCACTGTCACAACACATCATGTAAATAGGTCATTATGTGTCCACGTTGTATCAAATCGTTCTGGTTCATGGAACAACATGACAATCAAGGTTTTTTCATTAAAAGTCAGAGTACGGAACGAAATTTGTTATTGTGAATGCGTTGTCTGAATCAATTCTGATGTAAGTACTTCACAAAGTAACATTGAAGCATAACTTTCCTTGCAATGTAGGTATATTAGAATCATAATGAAAATGGAGAGCTCAAGCAAATACGAAGTCGAGAAATGGATTCTCTTTAATAGTACCAATATTGTTTAATAGGCGGCGGTATTTTCCGCAATATTAAATAAGGACTTGAAGATAATTCGTCGCATGAAGATTATGAGAATAATCCTTTATCTAGTAGCTTGGAGTTTGTTTTTGTAGCGATGATATCCCAGTGGTAAGCGCAGTCAGATCACACGCCGAAGGGCGTGGGTTCAAACCCTAACAATGTGCTTGAGCTGCCAGTGAAAGAAAACATCGTGAGGAAACCATAGCGTGGTGGTAGGGTACTTTTTAGTACTCCACTGACTAGCTGTCATTCTAAATCTGTCGCCAAGCACCTAACGGTGTGTTCTGGCAGCCTCACTTGAGAGCCAGATCCATTCCAGGCAATGTGTGTTCACCATCTTCAACCACACTCACACTTAACATCAGGTGAGCTGTGGACAAATCCTTAGCCTGTCAACTATTTAAAAAAAGATACAAGTATTTACTTCAATGAGTCCAAAGATAGCCTAATTCCATTGAGGTCGTGCAGAGGTGGAACTTGTCTTATCAGATTGTTTGAGAGGTCTAGGAACCTTAGTTGTCGGAGTGGTGACAACTCTTCATAAGGTATGAATGCCAGTTGATTGTCTCCTAACAGCAACTGAAAGACAGAACAAAGAGTGAGTTGAGTAGATTTTTCTGTTAAGTTTTTGTTTCTACTTTTTTTTGTCAACCAGGTAACAGTAGATGCCCGTGTATATGCCCGAGTGGATGTTTCTCGAAAGATTGAATCGAATGCCTGCAAGTCGCAAGTAAATTGATTTCGTCTAGGCAAGCGTTCTTCATTGTGGAGATGGTGCTCCAATTCAAGCTATTTTTGCGCCCATTTGCTTAGAAATAAGACAATTACTATTTTGAAGTTCAAATGTAAGTTAAAAGCGTATGAAGATGCCACGGTCCAGGGTGAACTCTTAACTCGAAAGTCTACGAGGAATAAGAAAGAAAATAAATATATATATATATATATACATTTATAGGTATCAGCAGCAATAAAAGCAGTAGTGTTTGAACATTACTTTGCTTATTCAGTTTTAACGATACTGGATCTAGCTAAAATTTCAGGATTTTTAAGAATAACCATTGAACGTTTCAACGCCAGGAGTTTTTTTTAGTACCTCGCCAATGTTCATTGACTGGCGTTATCTCTTATCTTTAGGAGAGTTCCGTTCGTCTTATTTCTTTAACAACATCGACCAAAAGACGGATATCTTTTGTCTTACAATATAAATTCCAAATTATAAACGTAGAAAACATTTCCAGACCACGTTCCTTGTGAAGAACTGCTGATGTGCGGAACTCGTTGCGTCTATGTTTCCAACTAAGTACAACCCGGGGTTGTTAAAAAAAAACGTAAATATTTTTAAACGTAGGTATTTCCTAGGCAAGCGTGCTCCATCTACGGCCTCTTTGTCGCTTTCCATCAGGTGAGATCGAGGACAAACGCATGCATGATCCGTTATAAAAAAAAATACTTTACCCGATTAAGTCTGCTCATGCCATCTCTAAATACTCCGCTGTCGATAACAGAGAGGTGGTTTCCATGCAGGTCTAGTGTTTCCAGCATCGGTAAGCCAGTGAAGGCATCCAAAGGCAGATTAGCGATAGAATTGTCAGACAGTATAAGGGTATGAAGAGTGTTCTCCAGACCACGCCAATTGTCTCCCGATATATCAGTGATTTCGTTGCCTGGAATAAATATTTTTAGTCACATTCAAAACAGAAATTATGGTTTTAAAAGAAACGGTATTTGTTAACATGAGCAGAAATTTGATAATCTTGGTCGAAAAGTTCCGCTATCAAACTCTCGGCTCCATTGTCAGACCCTCTTATTCTTATTCTTATTCAAAGTGGGGGCGATAAGTCCTGCACTGACGTCCCGCTTGGGGTGTTTTGTGCATTTCCCCCTACCAGCATCTACCCGAGCCAACCTAGCTCCTTGAAGTATCGGAGCGAGGCTCTAGGGCGCTGGCATAGTAGCTCCAGTGAGTTAGATGGAAAGTTTGGTGACGTTGATGATGAGGTTTGGTGACGTTGATGATTGTCAGACCCTCGTCATCGAGTGTAATTTTATAGACCTCTTAAGAAAAAATGAAACACACAAACTTGAGTGATTTAAAACTTTAAACTCGATTGGTTACTTTGATAATTAAAATTAAAGCTGTTGTAATCATTTTAAAAAAATAGTTTTAAGCTCATAGCGGTGCTCTGCCTTAGAATTTTATATTCGGGGAATATATACATAATAATATACAGAAAAACGGAAGAGGACTATAGTCCAGAATTGAATAGTTAGGAAATTTTTACTTGTAAAAACCTAACAAGATTTATTTTCTAAACAACAGAACGTAAACGTACAGAGTTCTTTGCAATTGCTCAAAATTGCAAAAAGAACTCTCCCGTCTCGGGCCTCGTTTCCCGAAGAAAACACAATTTATTTTAAATCAAATAAAGCAGCCTTGAACGGTACAAATCACCTGCCAAGTGATGTACCTCGTCTACCGTTAGGTACCTTTTCACGCTCTGACATCAATTTCCACTTCTGCTTTGCGAAGAAACAGCAACTATTTTTCTTGATATCAGGCAAGATGGTGGTCAAACGTGAGCCTGTTTGTTGTATTTGTATGTTTATTTTTTATCCATTTTAACTACACAGTAATTTGTGTTCTCGGCAGTCGAAAAACGTTTCTATATGGCAAATGTTAAGATCGTTGTTACCAGACTGAATGAGTCAAGATAAGGCATTCTTTTAAAATCATGTCAGCTTATAGTATCAGTTATGTTACCAGTGGACGTCACTACCTTACTAACCTGTCAAGTCCAAAAGCCTCAACTTCTGCAGGTATCGTAGAGATCTGCTCGGAACTTTTGTCAGTCGATCTTGTCTTAGCTCGAGCTCCCATAGTGTGTTGTCAAGTCCGTAGAACGCTTCCTCGTGAATACTTTCAAGAGGGTTTTGGTTTATAGCCAACCTGTATAGACCTGAAATTATTAAAGGAAATTAATTTAAATATAAATATTTCTGATTTACTTAGCATACTCGAATTGAATCTTCAAATGAGTAATACAATAATGTTTTGGGAGGCAATTTTACTTGGATATGGTGTCGTAATTAATTCTGGCCAAACGCTTAGAGGAAGCTTCAGGTGACCAGAAGGTGGCATCTACTTTGGTTAAAAGCTTAGCATTGCTATCCAGCGTGGGAATGCTGCCAGCATTCTGGCCACATTTCCGTCTTCTGATGGACTTTTAGACTAGATTGTTTTTATAAATTTGTAAATAGTTGTAATTTTCTTTTTAAGATATTTTTAAAGTTGTTATTGGTATTTGTCAGGATTCAATAAATAATTTTAGACATTATAGAGTATTATATTACACTCGAATAAAACTAAAAAAAAATATTATTAATAAATTTTTATGCTAAAATTAGTAAGCGTTTGACCACAACGCACCTAATGATAAATGGTTAGTGGTGAAGTTGTGTGGTGTTAGGGACACTATAATGTGCTATTTACTATTTCCTCGAATAGATCTAGTTTAACAATATGCGAGTGTCGTTAAGTTAAGAGTGAAAAGAATGATTGATTTTCTGAGTACTAAGCATTTCGTGAATTGACATTCTGCGACATAAAAGTTCACATTTTGCATGAAAAAGCGACTAAATAAAGAAGCCGAATCAGCCCTGTTTTTAATAACTGTCCCACTGCTAGGCAAAGGCATCCTTTTCCTCCTTCCAGACTGCTCGGTCTTCGGCTTTGGTGGTCCAGTGACTATCGTGACCAGTGACTACCTTCGTCTGGGTCGACCCTAAGGTAGCTTAAATTTTCGCGTCCAAACTGTGGTGACCTTTGTCCAGCGGTCGTTTGACATGCGACAAACGTGGTTCGCCCAGTCTCGCTTCACTCGTCGAGCGATTTTGGTTATAGAGTATCGTGTTCCTTATACGGTCTGTTAATTTGATTCCTAGGATACTATGCTCCATCGCTCGTTGGATAAAAAAAGAATACTAAGTTGTAAAACGTAAAATGTCGAAACTCAGATCAAAATACATAACATTAACAGCGAGTACTGGTTGTGCATCCGAGTTCCAAAGAAAGTTGAAGGAAATTAATATAAATTAGTATTGTCACGCGTTTCTCTTTATGGCTGTTTACCAGTTCCCCGTAGGTTTGTCGAATGTAATTGCAGTTCTAAACTCACGCGCCGTGGAATCGTGTCAAAATAAATGGAACTCGCGTTAAGGGAACAATTTACAACGACGCTTGTTGTTCGTGATACAAATTGAATTACTTATAATTATTATTATCGACATATTTATAAAACAATCTCTTACCGCTAGACGTAAGTAAGACTCTTATAAGTGATACGCTCCAGATGGCCTGAGACAAACTAATACAATAAACTTTGTTGGAACTAGTGTTGCCAACCCATATTTAGGAAAAAAAATAACTGTACAAAACTATGAAACCTACCGATTATCATTTCAACGAATGAATGAAATGATTTTTAATACTAAAAAATTAAATTTTTTATATTGTTTGTCAGCCTGTGAAGCATAGGGAATTTATAATAATAAAACATCTCAACATGCTGCGCTCATTTGGGCATACCACACCACCACTTAACATCAGGTGAGCTGTGGTCAAACACCTAGCCTGTCAACGATAAAAAAATATATAAAAAAAACAATAATAACTAAATACTTACAGAATTCTATACAAATTTAAGTCAATTGCGAGATTTATTATAATAGAATTTCAATACAATTAATATAAATTAATCAAAATATTATTCACACTTGATATTGTGAATATTCAATTTAAAATATTTGTCTTAAATAATTATAATCCTTATAATCTTTCGTCAAGGAAAAATCAAATGCACCTTCATCCAAACTCTTCTAATTGAACCTATACTCTCAGATAGCAGCACAGGATTTTACGATTTTATAACTGTAGAATAGCGTATAACAAAAGACTTTCTAAAACTGAAGTGACGGCATTAAAACTTCAGATCAACACCAAAACTGTAGTGTCGGCTACACTAGCTGGAACTAATATCCAGAAATATCCGTTTAATCTTGACCCAAAATGTTATTGGACTACTCATAGAAGATTTAATAAGTCTCTATTACTTTTAAAAATTTGTAAGAAAATCATTATTACTAAATCAAACCAAAAACCAAATAGTTATTAATTTAAATGATGACATGCATGGTTCTTAATTTAGTAAAATTAGTTCTTATATAAAATATAAATAAATGAAAATTCTAAAATTTATTTCTATTAGTGGATATGGACTTTTTCCAATATATGACACTTAGTTAATCTTCTGGTTTGTACTTGCGTATGTTATGACCGCCTACATTTGCTGGCCTTCGGTATCTACTCTAAAACTCATCTACCCTAATGGTTATCAGTTCTGTAAGAGGTAGCTAGATCATCCCACTGCTTTTTCAGATTGCTAATAAAACGCTGAGTTGAAGGATTTTGTCTCTAAGACTTATCTATTTCAATGGTTCTCTGGGAAATTACTACGTTCTAGAAACGAATCCTTTGAAAATTGTGTAGCGTAGTTCGTAACCTAGCTCGTTTGAACTTATGGGCAAATCCAATTGCATTCGTTATACAGCATGTGTCATAAAAATATTGCAATTATGCTTCTTTAACCCGAGGGAATTTTATGCTTGTTACACCTGACTAAAGTATGAAAGCTATCAATCACAAATATGTCAAAATAGTTTCCGTATTACGCGTGAATAAAAATAAAATGAAAAGCAAATAAAAGATTCCCGTAGCAGCACAAAACCCGCTTTCAGGAAAATCCCCGTGTAATTTATTTTTCCGGGCGAGAGGGAGTTTAACGTCACTATTGGCTGCTGCGGACGTGAATGCTGTACTAAATTTTAACTAGTCAGAGTTTGTAGAATATGTACCTACTCCATAGATGATAACTATTCCCTAGATAAGGTGAATTAGAATTACTTAAGTACGTAAGGATTTTATGTGAACATCAACCTCAACTTGAGAGATGTGGGGTGGTGTAACAGTATTTTGTCTTTTACCAGAAAACTAGCGACTTCGCACGACGTGCAATGTAGATAGGTACTAACGTAGTACAATATTTTGATCTTTTGCAATGTAAGCGCACAAGAACATTTTTTTTTACGAAATAT
The DNA here is from genome assembly GCA_950106695.1 of Biston stratarius. NCBI lineage: Eukaryota > Metazoa > Arthropoda > Insecta > Lepidoptera > Geometridae > Biston > Biston stratarius. The sequence goes on from OX467116.1 coordinate 13,494,934, forward strand.
CATTACAGTTTTTAAATTACATATAAACCTTCTTCTTGAATCACTCTAGATATCTATTGATGGAAACCGCATTAAAATCCGTTGCGTAGTTTAAAAGATCTAAGCGTAAAGACGACGGGAAGCGACTTTTATACTATGTAGAGATGACAGCCCGTTGGGTTCACAAGTCGAAGGGTTCAAATCTGCCAGTGAAAGAAAACATAGGTACCATCTGCGATCTCACCGTCACTTAACATCAGGTGAGCTGTAGTCAAACACCTAGCCTGTTAAACATTAAAAAAACTAATAAATACATAAAGCGTATAAATTAAGGTAAAATGTGAATGATTAGTCTCAATGAACTAGCTACCATCCAGTTTCATCATCACTACATAGTATAAAACAAAGTCGCTTTCTCTGTCCCTATATCCCTATGTATGCTTAAATCTTTTAAACTACGTAACGGATTTTGATGCGGTTTTTTTAATGGATAGAGTGATTGAAGTGGAAGGTGTACATGCATATGCACCACATTAATATCTACATTGCACCCGTGCAAAGCGGGGAGGTTCGCTAGTGATCTTATAAAATGTAGTCACCAAAACTCCTTAATGAAAAACTTAGCCGTGTTTGAGCTTATTTGATTGTTTTTTATTTTGTAAAATGTGTTCTTGTATGCTGAGTCTGTAGTTCCAAACAAAAAATTATCTGAACAATAGAAAAAATATTGGTGTGAACTTGGCAGCCAAATCTAGCGGCCTATAACACGACCAAATTAAGACGACTTTTTTGTGATGTTGGCAAGTAACGTTGATTATGTAAAAACCTTTATTTTATACATCTGTTGTTTTTTCGAGATTTCATAGTCACCTTTTTGTAAAAGTTGATTAGCACCGTGAAGTATTACCAACACTTCTCTGAAACAACCTGTATGAACTAGTATAACGTACCAGTGGCTTGAAAGAACTGCGGCTCCAGATCCATGATGCTGTTTCCATTGAGCTCTAATGAGAACACCTTGGAGCTGTTGATAGTGGCTGGTACTCTTAGAATAGGCACGTAGTTGCAGGTCACGATGCCCAGATCTCCTGCCGGCTTGGAGCACGTACAGAGTGCTTGGAAAAGACATGGAGGATGCCCGGTGTCCACGTGGAGCTAAAACCAGAGAAACACTTTTATTTAATTCTATTGTGTTGACGCAAGAGCATGCATAGTTGCTAAGTTTGTAGCGATGATGAAGGGCGTGAGTTCAAACTCCAACAATGAATTTAAGCTGCCGGTGACGAAAAACATAATGAGGAAACCATAGCGTGGTGGTAGGGTACTTTATAATACTCGGCTGGCTAGCTACCACCACTATTTACAACTGATTTTTCTAAGCGTGTCTCATCATAGACTGAAACGTTGTTTTTTTAAATGTAAATGTAATGAGACGACCGAGACGCTCTCCTTATGGTAAGAAGTAACGTATGTCCATGACCATTGCAGCGATACACAACTATGTATAGCAATCAAAGTCCACGGCATCCCTACTTTTGTGCTTATCAGTTTGAGACTTTCGACGATTACTCTCAACAGCCCCGTAACTTTGTTAGCTGCAGTACCCTTCAGACTGGAACACAGCAATGTGTACCTACATACTACTTCTTGGTGACAGAATATTTGGTTTTGCGGTGGTACCTACCTAGACAACCTCCTGCTAAGGAGATCTACCACCAAATAAGTTGCTTACAGTCAGTACTAGTCGATCGTGAAACTATTTAGAATAAAAAAGTCAAAAACACTTTGGGGACTTACATTTAAAGACGATTCTTTTTACAAGGAAAAATATTTCGAACTGTCTCACAAACAAAAACAACAATGGTTTTACAGTAAACTGATGTGTTTTTTCTAAGAATAGCACGTAAAATAGAAAACGTAAGAAGGCCAATGATCGGTAATAAAAAAAAATGTGGAGCAACATACTAGAAAACTGGAAGTCTATTTTCCGTCTGAGCCTACTTTGTATTCCTTTACCTACTAGGAAAACGTTGCCAAATGTCATATCCATTCCTGGTGGCACAATAAATAGGTCGGTGGCCTGTATTATGCGTGACAAATTCGGTTTATGTTTGTCGCCGAGAGCATATAAACCTACTCCCCTTTGTACGGCTATTTTCTTGGGAAAAGGGAATGGGCATTGATTTAATGTCACAATTGGGTAACTTTGGACTATTTCAACAATATCACATATCATATTTTATATTGTTATATTTACAGCTGACAAACAATTGCTTGAATTGTAGATATGTTTTAAATCTGTGACAATGGTAGCTTTGTAGTTAGCGCGATCAGTTCACAAACCGAAAGGCAAGGGTTCAAATCTCAACAACGAGCTTAAACTGAGGAATCCATGGTATGGTGGTAAAATATTATCTAGAACTCGGCTGGCTTGCATTGAAAATGTGCCACACCTAACGGTTTGTTTCGGCAACCTCCCTTGAGAGACTGTTTTATTCCAGGCTAGATGCGTTTACCATTTTCGATCACACCGTCACTTAATATCAGGTGAGCTGTGACTGACTAGTCAACCATAAAACAATCTAGTTGTGAAAACTGACTGAATAGCAAAAACAAAGCAATAATAAAAAAGTATCTTATAAAAACAAATTTTCATTAGGTTTTGAACCCTGGATCTCATACTAAGAGGACATTTTTATTTGATTTCATTTTTAAAAACAAATATTTCTATAGTATATTGTAAAATCCTATAAAATAGTCATTGCAATAGCCATACACCGTTTAGCTCTATAAGTATTCTTTGGTACTTCAACTTTCATTCGACAGTTGGGTAAACTTTTACGAAAGGCCAATTAGAAAAAAGGTTTCTTCCAGGTTGTCACCCCATATACGGCGAGATTCTTCCCTACGTTAAATTGGTTACAGCGTCTAGCTTGGGACGAATTAAATTAATGTGCGCTCTTACCTCTAATGCTCTTGATAGGGATGCCCATATCATCAACAGTAGGGTTACGACCACTAGGGCGTAACCGAACTTTATAATCGCCATTAAACTCTGCAACAAAAGAAATACAAATAAAACAGTGATAGAAAGTAAATAGCTAGTGGTTACAATCGTTTTTAAGATAATTGATTGATTCAGGCGTTACTTTGTGAAAGTTTATTTTGAGTGTTCTGAAAACGCTCTGCAACTGAACGCCAGAATTTATGGACAGCGCACAGCCTTACGCACCGAGCTAGCACAAGAAGTAACTGCCATACGTAGACTACGTAGTAACTGTTATCTAATCTGGGACCGCGTGCAACTACCATGTAATTTTAGGTGTGGGTGATGTGAGTGTCCGTATTTTTGTGTTTGCTCAGGATAATTAGGTCAAATATTTACCACCTATTTTTTATTATTATTTGGAACGACAATCGAATACTGAACCCCCTGTATCAATAATGCTGATGTTCAAACTTTCACGGAGTATATTTAGTGTTTCCGCTTAAAAATAGTGTTGGTTACAACACTGATGAGGATTTAAATTAAAATTTATCTAATTTGGCGACAATATTTAAAAATCTATTTAAAATATTACTTAATATCTAAAACTAAAATATAAATAAACTAAAATAACCACAAGTGTTTCTGTCCTTTTCTTGCCGACACGTGTTTCGTCTCTACACGAGGCATGCTCAGGACGTGTTGACTTTTCGAACAGTTTTTAAGTTTAAGACGTTACGGCAACCTAGTTGGGCTTCCAGTCTGAGGGTCCTCAGATCGAATCCCACGTCACACACCTCTGTCTTTTCATGTAATCTTATCAATAAGTTTTTTGCGCATTACCGGTAACTTCAAACGATGACGGAAAACATTCTGATGAAATCTACAAGTCAGAGATTTAAAACTATGTGAAGTATGCCAACCTACAATTGGCCAGCGTGGTGGACTACGGCCTTACCCTCTTCACAATGAAAAGAGGCCCACGCCCAACAGTGGGACAGATTATAGAAACAGGGCAGATTCAAAACTGTAGGTTATCTCAATCTTATTCTTTATTTGCCTGTTATTGGGTTACAAACGTCTGAGAGTGAAGTAATTATACAGTCAATAACATCCTCCAAAATTAGAAAAGAATATTCGGCATATTCTTTATATCGTTATAATATTAAAAGACTTGCAAATTTGGCCAGTTCTATTCCAGGCTATGTGTGTTTTACCATCCTTGACCACACCGTCACTTAACATCAGATGAGCTGTGGTTAAACACCTAGCTTATCAACAGTAAAAAAGGCTATAGGAAAAGCTTCTTTCGCTTTTCTTGATCCGCCCTCGTCAGATTCATAAGCAAATTTAGTGAGAACCACTTCCGACATATTAAAACCTGAGGGACAAATTATGAAGCCCTAGTTTACCTAGTAATTTTTTCATTCACCCTCAATAAAAAGAAACAGACGCATTTCAGTAATCTTCCACATCTCTTAATTCAACAAAAAATGGTCCATTTACATAAGCATTAGAATTTCAATTCCGTTTTTTACTTCCGATGTTTGCGAGGTAATAAATAAATGAATTACGTGTGTGGATGAAGCTTGAGCTACCGCTATATTGAAATGCGCACCTGGGACGCATTACACGGCCTACGACCAACCCCGATCTCAATAACAGTTTGGTCAATCAAAGTGAAAGACATATTAACCTTTGTACTCGTATGAAGGTACGGTTGGTCTAAAAATAAAACTGGAAAGACATACGACGCGATCTATTCTGATATTCTGATTTACAGACTGTAACATAAAATAATCCAAAAATACAGTGTGATATTTTTTTTATGCCACATGCGGCTATCAAGCTGATTGTTTGACTGATGGTATGCAATTACAGTCGCCTATGGATATCTGCAATATCAAGAGTACAACAAATACGTTGCTGACCTTTTAAGATTCTATTAACACGCCTTTTGTAGATTTCAATGTTGTAACTCCGCGGCAATATGGAGGAAGGAATAAAATATGAAAGTAAGTAGTTTTTATTTACATCTAATATTCTATTGGTACGAATTTAAATGCTAGCGCCACAGCTATCTTTCAAAGGCTACGTTTTATGGTGTTCTACCATACTTTAATACTTAAGAAGATCCATTAATATTAATGAACTTTTTGAGATTGATTGAATGATTAACTTTTAACACCAAAAATTATACAATAAATAAGAAATAAACTAAATGAAGAGGTGTAATAACTGGCGACTTTATCGCTAAAAGCGATCACTTCCAGGCAACCTTAGGATAGAAAGGATCGAAGAAAGAAATGACGGGGTGTCTCAATAATGAGAATATACATAACTATGACATAAATATATCTACATTCTAATAATAACCTATAATAAATAGATAAACTAGAATAACTAAAAAAACACTAATATAAATATAATTAATATTATTTAAATAATAGAGATTGTATAGTAGCCATAAAAACCAGATTGCGAACTATTAATAAAATAACACTTCTTTTATTTTATTCGGTTAGGAGCTCAACGTAATTATTCGAAGTTAGCTAATATGTGTCAATAATATCGCAACTGTTAAACATGTGATTTATAATTAGAAAATACAGAATTTACGATGTACACTAGACAGACCAAACAAAACCTACAACTCGTAATTTACGATATATCTATGGCAAAAAGGAGAAAACGCAGGCGTCACCTTCACCTTTGCTGACATATGTACATACGTCGTCAGAATAAGTCTTACAATAGTCTTTTTCAACCTTTTGAAACACAATTAAAAAAAATAACTTTAAAGATAGATAACAAATAAAAAATCAGGCACACATCCATATCAATTCATGTATAATAAAAATAATAAAACTCGAATATCTATAACTCACTTAAAAATCATAGTAATAAGTGTTGAGAAAAAATATCGAATCTTTTGTTCGAAAACGATTTTTGGTAGATTTATCCGATTGATTTGAGACAGGTAAGTTATGTGTAGTGCTGGAGAAAATCGATAATAATGATACTATAAACTGATAAAATTAATTATTGAAACTACTGTTATATAAATGGTGGCATTTTACAAATATTTTTGAATGTGTTTTAACAAATACTCGGGTTCGTGATTTTTTGTCACATCTTTATCGATTATTATTGGTCAAAAAAGATAATACGATTATTTTACATTTAATCGTAACCAACTGCTTTCATTATATATCCAGTCAAATATAGACACTACCCAAATCAGTAAAACCAAATCAAATCCCTCGGACGAAGTCATATTTGACTAGAACTTTGTCGTAATCAAGTTAGCAGTTAACCCTGAAATTCGCCATTTAGTTTCACAAATATTTGCTTGGCAACGGCGTTTGTTAAATATTCAACACGCGCAGTTTGGAGGATCAGATCCTGGCAGCTGTTCCCAGTTTCCAACTCACTCCCATATGAAGTTCGGGTAAACATTGCTAAAAATTTGCATAGAACCAATATTGCAAATAACTAGATGCGTGGATTTAATATAATACAATACGATACATTTTCTTTTGTGTAAAATCAATGAGCAACTTCACTAACTAATAGATTTCCATGGCAGGAGGTTGTTGAAGATTGACTGTCATATAGTTAATCTACCGCTAAGCAGTAGTGTGTAAGCAATACTGTGTTCTACTTTGAAGGGCAGCTTCAACACTATTGACACTAACTATCCAATGGCTCAAAGCAATGCGTGTCAAATCGGTGTTGCCATGTACCTTGTTTTGTTAGTTAAAATCTTGGATGATTTTGTAATGGTCAGGTGTTGTCTTTTACCATTAAGAGAGCTTTCTTGTCTCTTTTACTATGGAAACTGACGTGGTTTTGATACACCTTTGTTCTAGTTATGCGGGATTATTTACGTTTAATTTTATCGGAAACTCCGACTATAGTTTCAGCCACATCCGGTGGCCTTCATCATGGAGACAAAACTGAGTACAACGCGCGCGTGGCCCCGTCTTGCGAAGCCTATCTATGACACAATTTAACAAAATTCCTTCTCCAGGTAGGTATCGGATCAAGCAATCAATAGCATAGTTGGTTAGGTTTGCATAACACTGATGGCTTCACCGCACTTCGAATTTCTTGTATGTACTTCTTCCTATGATATTTGCCGTCATATTCTCTACATTCTTCCTTATATATTCACCATCCCAATATAGTAAAATATAGAAAGAAATAGTATTTCCTTATGATAAATCACTCTCCCTACACAGTTGGGTGAGAAGGACTACTTACATTACAAAATTAGCTGCTCTTCCCGAAAGGAAAACTGCACAAATACTAATGCCTTATTCATTTATTGCGGGCATAAGTGAAATATGTATTTAAAATGAAAAAAAAAAAAACCCGCCAAGTGCGAGTCGGACACGCGCACTGAGGGTTCCGTACAAACCTGTAGGTATATAAGTAAAACTTATGGTATTTTTATTAAATGTTAATTTATGCTTTTCGCAATTTTTCCTTTATCTATATAATTATGTCAAGACACAATTATAAAAGAAATATTATTAAACAAAGTCGTCCGCCGCGTCTGTCTGTCTGTCTGTTCGCGATAAACTTATAAACTACTCAACGGATTATAATGCGAGTTTCACCAAAAGATAGTGATTAATTATCTTAGTAAAAGAAGAAAATTTATTAGTAATGTCAGAAATTTTTAACGGACAAAAAATGACACAATAATATAGTGCAAATAGTCTCTTATAAAAACCGAACGTTATTACGGTTCACGATTCAGGGCTAATCCAATCGAGTTCAGCATTCATTTTCGCGAATATATTATTGCAAAAGGATACAAATCCTAATGACATGGGTCGACAGACGAGCAAGGGTCTGACAATTTGCGTTTACTGAAAGGAAACGGAGGTTCCGTTATGCTGTAAGGTTCTTTGTGCAATGATAGAGGTATACCGTTCATGTGTTAGCACTTGTGTACATTTTGGAGAGAGTGTTGACCTAAAAAGGAACAGACGAGTGGCGAGTAAGTACTCGTAAAAGAAAAATTATATTTTTTATGACATTTATCTTTATTTTTTTCATGGTTGACATCTAAACGATTCGATTCCACTTTCGTTGTGCGGACCGCTAAACAGTGAAATGCACTGTCTGAGTGGGTGTTCCTCGATGGACACAATCTGTGTGTTTTCAAGATGAAAGAAAATCGGTATCTTTTAGGCTTGCTTCATCTTGCTATATCATTACTGAACATCAAGTGAGAAAGGGGTCAAACGCAAGCCTATTAAAAAAAAAAAGATTGCTTAAGTAGTTACTTTTTCTACTGCCAAATAGTGTGGATATATTATAAATAGCTTACACTGAGTGGGTTCGATTCCCGCTTAGGACAAATATTTGTGTGACGAGCATAAATGGTTGTTTGTTCTGTGTCTGCATGTAATATAAGTACCTATGTATTTTATCAGTTATCTGGTTTCTATAGTATATTTGTTTTCGTTTGGGGCTAAATGGCGCTGTGTGTAATGTCTTAGACTATTTATTTTGTTTTTTAGAACTATTTTAGTCATTTTTTTAGTCGACTAATTGTCGACATTATTTATCCAATCCAGTACTTAACTTAGCCGAAATATTTAGTTCATTTACAGGAGTTTTGGGTGTCTGCTGCCGAACCCCGTATTAATCCTGTATTTTGCCAGATAGAAGACAATTTTAATCTGAAAGAATGAAGGAATTCAAAGAGAAATTAAACCATGATAATATTTTCTGATTGCTCACCCAGTTTAGGTATACGGAAGAAAGTTTGAAAGAAGAGCTATCGATCCATTAAACTTTGCTATTTGTGGTAGACGCTTTAATGAAGTCACAAAATCTCTGAAAGATTGTTTCGAATGACGTTTATAAACATATTTTTATATCGACAGTATTTTAACATTGACATATTTGCATTTTGACATACCTACTTTATTTTGACATTTTGTGTTTTAATCATTGACATGTAATCAGTGTTTAAATGATGTATTTGAAATGATATAACGGAATTGACTTGTAACATTGGTGTTATTAATATTAATAATATACGTAGGTATTTGTATTTGTATAAAGCAATACATGTATGTATAGTTTTAAAAATACGCTTTGACGGCAATGCGAACTAAAAAGTATAAAATATTGTAAATCAATGATTGGTAGCAATATATAAAAGTAGAGATATATTATACTAAAAATTAAGTTAAAAGCAATTATTTACTAACTTTATTGTAAAATTATTTAAAAAAACAAAAAGGGAAAATATTACGAGTAAAATTTAAAAAAAAGTTACGTATAAAAGAAGTGCTTTAATCATACAATAGTAGTACCCTGCGGTTTTACTCGCTATTTTACAGGAACCGTAATATTTTACTTGGATAAAACAAAAACTTAACTAACTGTTATTTCAGGGTAAAAGCAATCTTCAATCCAAATTACACTAAAACTCGTTGAGCCGTTGAAGTATGAAGAATTCATACGCATACATACACATATACACAAACTATTTTATTGAAATATTTATTTCATATGATTTTTTTATTTAACATAATATTTTGATTTTATTTGAGCTAGGGGTAGATTTCCTTTTCCTTTCATTCTCCGAGCCAAAACAGACGCTACATCATTCTTTATCATATGCGCCTTGCCAGCTGGTACCAAAACATAAATACTTATTCTTTACCCCAATCTTTTAAGAACCCTTTTTCCTTCTCATAAAAACATGGATGAAGACAATTTACTCAATAATATGTGAGCGAAATTTTGAGATCCCTCTTTACGTAGACAATAACATTAGTTTAATAAAACCTCGAGTCTTATCGACCTCGGGGAAAGCAAACACCCTCTGAGAAGCAAGGCGTGTTTTTCTTCTAAGGAAAAACGCCGTATCTTTGGACAGTTCCGGAGTAGACTTACATTTATCTTGATGAAATTGAAATACTGCAGAATTAGTACGAATCTGTACTTAAGGAGAACTTTTACTGTTTCTGTAAATGTAGTCATTAACATTGTGTTTTTTTGGCTAATAGGCTAGGTGTTTGATCACAGCCCACCTATAGTAATATAGCCTAGAATGGACTTGAAATGATCCCTTTAGGTGCGTGCGTCGTTAACACAGCTTAGCAAAAAGTAAATTGTGTTGAAAGGTAAAGAAAACAATCTACATTAGTAAGATCATATCGAATTTGGTTAGGCAAAGATGGAAATATCATCAGTGAAGAGAGTGAAGTTGAGCGTTGATGCGTATCAAAAGGGACCCCTTAAACTTATTCCTATGTTGTAAATTCTAGCCTCCACCCGCACGCCGATGTCATAGAATACTATAAAATTTAATTTTATGTATAAGGAAAATCACGTTCCTAATTTTTCCGCGCCGTCTCAATCGATTTTCGCAGTTTATTCAACAAACTAATGCAAGCATTTAAGCCCCGTGCATATTCGCTATTTCCGTCAACAGCAGGCCAATTTTGACTCAAACGAGTAATTAAATTTCGCCACAACGTAACGTTGCAACAGCAGTAAATTCCACTTTAACACTTCAATCAGAAAACTCTATATCGCGTGTATGCGGTTGTGGTCGACGCGTTTCGATTTTCCATTTGTAGCGGAAATTTCGCCCGCTGCCGCGCGGTCGTAATATTTCTCTTTCCGCTTTTGGTCGTAGAAACATTTATTTTGTATGTAAAGTGCCTTAGAGAGTCAGTGTACACGGTACTGAGTGTGTGATTGTAAGCGGCCACGGGAGCGAGAGAAAATATTTATAGGATCATTTGGGAAGGCTCGGCGGCAAATACGAAGCGAGCCTTTAAACATTCACGCGGTTGTAACAAACGAGGATTTATGACACTAGTCTACGGTTGTTTTTAACACATCGTTACGGGAAGTTTCGCGTAAGAGGTCTATTGTTTCGTGTGATTTTCATTCTTCCGCGATCGGCACATTCGCATCAAATTGGTACAGTTATATAAATTTACTACGTACAAAATTAAACAACTCAAAAGTTATAAAACCGAATGTATTGCCTTATATGGCCTTAGTCAATATTAATATACAGTTTATCTATTCTACTTTTATTATGTTTCTGAAACCAAATTATGTATAAATATGGGCAATATCCCGTAGGTATAATTAATTTTAAACAAGTTCAGTTTTCATTTGTGTTTTTGCATGCTGAAACGTCAGATATGGAAGTTTTATATATTTTGTAAATTTCAACTGTTTTAGGTTTAAGTTTACCCATATGTGCAAATAAATAAATTGAATTGAATTGAAAATTACGCTATTCAAGTACAATTAGTTTAGTTTAAATGCAGAGCAGTCTATAAAACTTGTATAATACAAAAAATAAATTAAAAAAAAAGTGTTTTTGTTTTACTTATGCGAAATTACGCACGTTTCATTATATCGAATACTCCGATATTGCCTCGTCTTGTTTTGCACAAAAGGTCACATAACAATGTGGCCGTAACTATAGTCGGAGTATCCGATATAATTAAACGTGAGTAATCTCGCTTAAGTAAAACAAAAATGCGTCAAAACCATATCAGTTTCCATAGTAAAATAAAGTGGTCTTTAATATGACACAATAAGAAATTGATTTAATAAAAAAATATTATCTTCTGTCATAAAAAATGGAACGAATGCCTCAGTCAAAAACACAAATTGTCTAGCCGTTTTGCACACGCTTCTTTGTTTTTAAGTTTTTCTAGTTACACAGAATTTCTTGGTTGTTATAAATAGAACGTGATTGAGAATTGGCCGGTATCGACGGATCCTGAGGGAATGTCTGTCTACCGTGCGACCCAGGCTAATGTACGTTATCAAATATACAAGACGTATAGGCGGGCATACTTATCGTATCTTCAGGTTGGTCCAGCGGGAACCAAACTAGTAGGAGTAATTGCTGCGGTGCACGTGAAACCATATCATCGATAAAACAATCAGAAGTTATAGATAGTATATTGTTGACTGCCACCGACTACGAAATTTATATATTTGCAATCTTTACTTGTAAGGTTTCTATGTGTTTTACATAAAAAGTAGAAGCAAAAGCTTCAGTAAGTCTAGTTAATCTTTTATTCGCACGGCGAGGTTGTAGAACTCCTTACAGTGTATTTCCAGAAAGGTACAATATAGGCATCTTGAAATCCAGAGTTTGCCGGTCCCGTTTACGTAAGCGTGCTCTATGCTAAGTATTAATAAAAGTAATAATTTAATTTTCATAAATATAAATATATTTTTTTTACATTTTAAATCGCTTTTATTTTAGTAACATCAATGAGAATGAATTTTAGAGTTATACCTAAACACACTTTGACTTTGTTGTAGTACATACCTCCTTTGCAGGAGGTTGTCTAGGTATGTACTACCGCAGTATCAGACATTCTGCCGCTAAGCAGTAGTGTGTGAACATTACTGTGTTACGGTTTAAAAGGTTCTGTATTTAACGAGATTATAGAACTTATTGAGGCTAACCATCGAATGTCTCAAAGTAATGAACGCCAAAGCAATGAAGTCCTGGACTTTTTTGTTTTGTTACTCAAAGTTCTGGGCGTCTTTGCAATGGTCATGGATGTTCGCTACCTCTTATTTTTAGGAGAGCATCTTGTTTATCTCAAAATTTTACAATAAGAAAAACTACATCCATTGAGAGTAAATAAATAGCTTGCAAAGTACGGTATGTCAACAAAAGCCATACTTCAACTTTGTACAACAAATATGTACCGAAAAAAAAAACATACCTATATATTTCCCACGTCCTTCCACGTAATCCTTTAATATTGAACAGGATTTTCTTCCAAATAAGTGTATTATTTCAACAAATTGCTAGTTTATTGTGCCTAGCGGGCAACAAGACGTGATTGAGAATGGCTCGCGCCGCGATCCGTCGGGAAATAATAGCGTCTACGGTGTGGAATCAAAACCGTTGCCACATATAAATATCAGCTAGAAATGGGAAAAATAAAATTTGGTTTGAATAGTTAGTTTGTAAAAAGTTAGTTTTCATGTTATTCATTTGCCCAAGACAATGTTCTTGTTATATTGCAAGTTTATTGCGGCTTGGGGCTAACCAGACGATATAATGACGTGAAAATGGCTTGAACCGCGATCCGTTGGGAAATATTCGCGTTTTCGGTGTAGGGGCGATACCACTGTCATAATATAAAGTATTCAGAAAAAATAACTAAATAGAAATTTTCATTCGAGTATCTAGTTTGTAAAAAATATTTATGGATCTTCTAAAAATAATATATTGATCCAGTTAACATATTAACATATTGTGTCACAAGGAAGCACATCGTGATGATAAGTTTGAAAGTTATTATTGGTACAGTAAGATATCTATATATTCTGCTGCCAAGCAGTAGTGTGTAACATTACATTCCGGTTTGAAGAGTACTGCTCCTAACGAAATGACTGGGCTGTTGAGACTAACTGTTAAGAAAGTCAAAAATGTATCAAGTTACTTTCGCTGTAATTTTGAGGTTTTATTCACTATACACCGCAGTTTTTTTTTGTTTTTATTCTCCACCGAGTGCAAGCGAACGCCAATTATTCTTACTCGGCCATTTCCCGATTTTATACAGGACCGATAAAAAGAAAAAAATGGTGGTTTAATCACATTTGCAGACTGGTTAAAACCTAACTGAAAAACTCTGAAAGCAACGTTCTGTATCTCTTTATATTTTCATTCAATAGACGAGTATATTTCGCGAGTTGAAACATAGCTTATCTGGTGATAAAGAGAGATTGAGTGAGAGGAGAGATGATTAATAAGACATTGTACCTGGTTTAACAGGATATGTTTTTCTTGTATATCTTTACTAATTAGGCGATGCTTAGTACTGGAAACAACGGATTAGTTGTTTTTTTAGTTGTCCGTCCCTGTGCTATTTAATGTTGACTACCTTTTTGGCTCATTGGTAGTGTATCCGCTCCAAGAGCCGTAGGACGTGGGTCCGATTCCCACTCAGGACGAGCATTTTGAGGTGTAATCAAAAATGTTTGTTCTGTATATATTACAAGTATGTATTTACAAAAAAAGTATTTAAGTATTCTATCAGCTATCTAACTTCCATAGTACAAGCTTTGCTTAGTTTGGGGACAGATGGCGCTGTGTGTAATGTTCTACGATATTTATTTAGCCACCTGGCGGGAAAAAATAATTTTCTTTGATCATTATTTATATATTTTATTACATTTGACATCATCCCCGCAATCCCCGGTTTTCCTTATAGTGTAAATCAATATACATTTTGAATGATTAATTTTATCCCATCTTATCTTTCAAATTGAATACAAATACTATATACAATACAATAAATTTAATTTAATTCAAAACAAAAAATAATACAAAAATAATATTAAGTACAATTACATTTCTTAGTCTTCCTTAGCAGAAGGTCGTCAAGGTAGGAACCACCATAGTACCAGATATTCTGCCACCAAGTAGTAGTGTGCAAACATTACTGTATTCCCGTTTGAAGGGTACTGCTGCTAGCGAAATTACAGGGCTGTTGAGACTAACCATCGAAAGTCTTAAAGTAATTATATTGTACCGTAAAAGCGTGTTTGTAGTTTTCATTGTATTTTGGCATAGATCGAGGATTAAGGTTCGTCAAAGTGACATGTTTTAATTTATCCCAGAATAATAAATAGTTCTTGTGGACACATCTTATATCTGATATTTTCTTAATACGAAGAATTCCTATTACAGGTATATTGGTCAAGTTTTTTTTTGGGGTTGGTGTGTGAGTTTGAGTGTGTGAGCGTGTGTGTGTGAGTGCGAGTGTATGTGTGAGTGTGTGAGAGAGAGAGTGCGTGTGTAAATTCAAATTCGCTTGGTCGATTGATGGCCTCTATTTTGCACAAAGACGTGGCAAAAGGGGCCGCGTATTGGGAACTATTCGTATTGATAACGGACTTTTAGATTCGTTTATTTTATTTAAATTTATTGGAACCTTAGTTTGTATATTAATTACTAAGCACTAAGTACTAAGACTACAATACTAAGACACATTCGAATGATTCAAAGATTGAGCCCTAGATTATAATGAATCATCAGTCCAAAATCGAATAAGTATAATAACAGATATTAGGTCTAAAATTGAACAGGTTAAGTTAACAATTTACTCTTGACATTAAAATGTTCAGTAACTAGGTAAGCTTCGTTAACATTTCTCAGGACTAACTGGAGAGTATATAATGTGCTTTTCAAATAAGATGTAAGGAATTACGCTATGTAAGGATGTGTCACGAAAGACAAAGAGACAATTAAGGCGTGTCTTATCGTGTTATGTACGGCGGTGTTACGTTTATGCTCATTAGAGCTCACAACCATCGTTGAGTGTTTGCAACGCGTGTATAGTTCACGAGCGTGCTTTTATAGAAATAGCAATAATAGGCAGACAATTCGCCTGATAGTTCATCGCCGCCTGTGCGTGCAACATTAGGGGTGTTGTTTTTTTATTTGTTGTCAGGCTAGGTGTTTGACCACAGCTCAGCTGATGTTAAGTGACGGTGTGGTCGAAGATGGTAAATATACCTAGTTTAGAAGGGAATTGGCTCCTGAGTAAAGCTGTCGGAT
Source organism: Biston stratarius (assembly GCA_950106695.1). Taxonomy (NCBI): domain Eukaryota; kingdom Metazoa; phylum Arthropoda; class Insecta; order Lepidoptera; family Geometridae; genus Biston; species Biston stratarius. The sequence goes on from OX467116.1 coordinate 13,510,497, forward strand.
AACACTGTTAGCCATTTTTCTAATGGCCAGTTCTTAGTCTATGCGCTATGACAATAACACTACGTGATAAACTTATCTATATCTTTAAACGAGCAATTCTTGTATATATATATATATATTCTGAATCTCGGAAACGGCTCCAACGATTTTCATGAAATTTTGTATCCAGGGGATTTCGGGGGTGAAAAATCGATCTAGCTAGGTTTCATTTTTAGAAAACGTCGTTTTATCCGTGTTTTCAGCCGAGCGAAGCTCGGTCATCCAGGTACTATTACTAAAACATGGTATGAGGAGAGGAATGAGGAGGCGATTGTAACAATAATAGCTCAGTGGTTACCGCAGTCGGTTCACACGCCGAAGGGCTCTGGGTTCAAACCCCAACAATGAGCTTGAGCCGCCAACGAAGGAAAACATCGTGAGGAAATCATATAATGGTGGTAGGGTATTTTCTAGTACACGGCTGACCAGCTACCATCCCCAAGTTAAAAATATGCCGCTAAACATCAAACATTGAGTTCCGGCAGCCTCACTTGAGAGCCAGTTCCATTCCAGGCTAGGTGTACTTTACCATCTTCGACCACACCGTCACTTAACATCAGGTGAGCTGTGGTCAAACATCTAGCTAATCAACCACACACTAGATAAGACTACCTTTTGTAAAGGATTAGTTAAAATATTGTTGTACCACCCCACAACTCTCATATTGAGGTTGATGTACAAGTAACTCGTACGTCGCGACCTCGGTTAAATAAATTTGAAATTGAATTATATATTGAGATCGTAACTCCATCTCTCGTCTAGGATGATGGGTAAGGCAATAAATCGTTGAATGCATCGTTTTCACATTGTGAACACTCACCATGATTTCGCGTGTAAGTGCGATATCCCATAAAATCTCCACATTTGGGTCACTTCAGATGAATGGCCACTGTAATGTTTAGAGCTATACACTTTCATTCACTCCCGGCGTTACGCAACACTAGGCTGTAACAATGAGAAAATGTAACATTAGTTTATGTACCACTAGTTATATTCTTCTTTTCACTATCTACCAGGTGTCTAATATTTTCAATTAAAACTATAAATGGTATTAAAATTGCTGGAGTTCCTTGAGGAATTATATGGGAAAATATGTTGTTTTTTTTATGTCTGACAGGCTAGGTGTTTGACCACAGCTCACCTGATGTTAAGTGACGGTGTGGTCGAAGATGGTAAAGCACACCTAGCCTGGAATAGAACTGGCTCTCAAGTGAAGCTGTCGGAACACACCGTTAGATGCTTGGCGGCAGATTTTCAACTTGAGGGTGGCAGCTAGCCAGCCGAGTACTAGAACGTACCCTACTACCACGCTATGGTTTCCTCACGATGTTTTCCTTCACCGGCAGCTCAAGCTCATTGCTGGGGTTTGAACCCACGCCCTTCGGCATGCGAATCGACCGCGCTAACCACTGATCTATCACCGCTACAAATAAAAATACGTATTTTCTAGAGACTAGTTTAGACCAGCAAAGTTGACCATAAGCTACTATACCATCATTACATCAGGTGAATTGTGAAATAGCCAGAACAGCGAACAAAAAAAAAAAAAGCAATAAGATATTTATCCTGCCATACCATAAAAACAATACAGTAAATATACTTATCAAAGGCCATGAGCGTTTTCTTACGTATCTATAAAGATGGATATAAGAGATACTAAGTTCGTAAAAATCCGCAATGACTTTGCACTCATATTTTTGTATAAGACCTTGACATGTTTTACTAAAACATTGTTAATACCTTTCATTTGAGGGTTGCCCTCGATTTCCCTGGGATTCCATCATCAGATCCTGACTTGGTGCCAATGGGACCACATCAGGAGTATACGCTTTCGAATAAAAAAAAGAATTTTGAGAATCGGTCCACAAATGGGAGAGAAATCGGTAAATATACATTAAATATATATATATATATATACATACAGTCGAATATAGAACCTCCTCCTTTTTTGAAGTCGGTTAAAATTTAGGAAAATTGACAAAATGACGTTTTTTATTCGAAAATTGAGCCTTGCGTTTGACCGCCATTTTTCGTTGCGACGAACTTTTAGTGGCTAACTAATTTCGTGGGACCAGTTTTAGGCTAAAGATATCTACAATGGAGTAAAATTGCATCTCAGGCTTGCATTTACGAGAACTATTTAGTAAAGATATTATTAATAGAATAATTCGCTGTAATATTTAATACAAGTTCTGAGAGTTGTTTTCTCTTGACAAAATCAATACGAATATTATTTTGTTCCCGCCTAAATACGACAATAAACCCTCCTCATTAACCCCCAAAACGATCGTTCCATAAAATTAAAACGCCTTTGTATCGCATAAAAGGAAACCTAATTAGAAAACATTAAAATTCCTTTTATATTCCTTGAGTTTTCCCGTCATTTTGTAGAGTTTTTTTTATAGGAGCAATAATGGAGTTCTTTGTTTTATGTTCTACTAGAAAAATTCATTAAAGTCGCTGGCTGTACATTGTTTGACGTGAACATTTCATTGAAGAGAAAGTTACTTTAACTTCGGTTACTGGAACTTGATTTTCTTTTTGTTGATACATTTTAGTTTCAAGTGAGAGCTACACGGTAGACGGTACAACCTATTTAACAATTCCAGATGTACTGGATTAGTAAGCAAGTAAAACCAAAGTCACAAACTAGTACGCCAGTAAACACTACGTAGTACAACCGTACACCCTTGATGCTGAGATAATACAATTCGTATTGTATCCCTTAAGTCTTTGCAGTAAGAGACATAATTAGCAGGTAATTAGAAATAGGTTTAAGATAGTTGAATTTGAGGCTTCGACCATCGGAAAGCTTAGTCACTCAACGTTGGGTGGCCTACGTTGTTGTGTGTGGTGTGGTGCTAGGGACAGCATGCCGCTGTTCCGAGAGGACCAGAAACGCAGTGTTGAAGACTTTTGTGCGTTCTACTGACGATCCCGGAGCCATCAATCAAACACTGAAAAAAGGCCACTTGGGAAGTTTTGGTGGGTACAATTCAATATACCTCGACTGAGCCCCAACGCAGATGAGCATCTTTTAAGGATTTCCCCCTCGTCAACAAAATAAAATCTTTGCATTAACTTTCAAGTAAAAATTTCGCACATTTCTAGTAGTTCTTAAGGCTACTTATATAAAAAACAATTAGAACCATTTTTACTACAGGAACGAACCTTAAAATCATAAAAAAAAGCTATTCCATGGAGACAAATCATTAACTTGTAAGAAAATGTATGAAACAGCTAAAGGTTGATCTCCTTAGCAGGAAGTCGTCTAGGTACTACCGCAATACCAGATATTCTGCCGTCGAGCAGTAGAGTGTAAACATTACTGTGTTCCTGAAGGGAACTGTAGCTAGTGAAATTACAGTGCTGTTGAGATTAACCATCGAAAGTCTCAAAGTAATGAGCGCCAAAACGGCGATGTCCTAGACTTTATTTTGATACTCAAAGTTCTGTGTATCGCCGTATATTGACGATCATAGATAGGCGTTATCTTTTACCATCAGGAGAGCGAATCGTCCGCCCCATTGCATTTACATAAAAATAGTAATATCAAGGTCGGCTCAAAGTTAAATTTGTCCACATCAATGGGATCAAGGCGAAGATCATCAACCTTCAGTATTACTAGACTTCTCGGAAACACTTTTTATGACACAGAGTTAAATTTCATTACGATAATAACAAACTTACAATGAAAATACGTTGTAACAGCGAAACTGGCAGTTATTGAATAAACGAACCCTGAAATAGTAACTCAATAACGGAAAATATAGGTGCCCCCATAAAGGTTTTCATTGTAACCTATGTGGAGCAAAGCCAATAAGTCGTGATTCATTGTTCAGTTGCACTTATACCTACTGTTATTAGCATTGTACATGTACAATATATCGAAAGGAGATACGACGCCATGAGCTAAGTATGTGCGTATGTTTTTGTGTGGGTGTGTTTATATGAGGGTGAGAGCGTATGTGTAAGGGTGTATGTATATTGTATGTATGTTTGTCATTTCTTCACGCTGTAAGAAGTTCATAGGTAGGTATGGGTGAAAATTATTTGTTATATTGACATCAAAATTTTAATTCCTTTACACTACAATAGCTGAACGTAATTAGATGAATTGTGGACTACATATAGCTTATACTCTGAATTAACAAACAATTCTTATCTCAGAAAACGCGGATGGAACAGCAGATTGTAGTTCTTTATAAATAATTTGTAGATATGACAGCTTAGTGGTAAGCATGGTTGGACATACGCCGGTGAGCGTGGATTTAAATATAAACAATAAGCTTGAGCTGACAATGAACGAAACCATCATCAGGAAACCAAAGTGGTAGGGTACTTTCTAGTCTTCGGCTGGCTAGCTACCCCTCTCAAGTCGAATATATATCGCTAAGCATCTTAAAATGGAAAACTGCGCAGCGTTTTATCGTCCGAATTACCTCAGTGCCTAAAGTCGAATGTCTTCGACCAGTGTGTGTGACCAGTGATGACTTATGGCGCTGAAACGTGACTCTCTGACTATGTGTCTTCTTAGTAAGCTGAAAGTAGCACAACGAGCTATGGAGAGGGCTATGCTCGGAGTATCCCTACGAGATCGAATCAGAAATGAGAAGATCCGTAGTCGAACTAAAGTAGCCGACATAGCCTAGCGGATTAGCAAGTTGAAGTGGCAGTGGGCAGGGCACATAGCACGCAGAATTATTAAATTTTATAGTATTGCAGTCACAGTATGATCGCACCCTTATGCGTGCTGAAATACTCTGATACCTCCATATAGAGGCCATTATACATCATTAAGTTCACTAATAACGAAGATTCGTACGCGCATCGAACTCGAGACTTAAGTAGAATTAATAAGGAACAGTAAGATAACTTTGAGAATCTGCAAAATCGCTCGTGTTCTTAAACTCAAGTACTTAAACATCCTCAGATATGAGTTAAGCGAACATACTTATCTACGTTACTCTTAAAAAAATTAATCTTCTCTTTATTTTCTGTAAAAATGTAGGTAAAAATAGTAAAAATGACAATTATCTTCATTTGGTATAAAAACTGACATGGTTTTGTCATATTTTTTCTGAGACGCGTGCGCGTACCCTTCTTTGTTTCCTTGAAGAAAGCCACCGGATGTAGCTGTAACTATAATATCTAACTCGTTCATCAAAATCAGATAAGTATTTAAGACGCTACTGTGAAGCACATACCTGTACAGACTGCTAAAAACATAATCCTTCTCTTTGGTTTTGCCGTGGTCGGGTAAAAAAGCACTTAGTGTTAGTTTGAGGCTTTGGAGTCGCTCGAGAAGCGTGCTAGGAGGCTAATATGTGACGACACTCTGGCTTCGTCTTAGTTGCAAAGCCCTGAGCACTAACGTAAAGTCGCTTGTTTGTCTGTCTTCTATCGGATACATTTCGGAGAGTTTGCCTTAGAATTGCATAATATCGTTCCACCTGCCCCTTTTTATTACCGGACGGCTAGGCAGACACGGCCAAAGCGCCATCCTCACAAGGTGGATATTCCCCACGTACGGACTAAACGTTGTGACATTCTTAATACGTACAGCGAGGATGTGGAACTCTCTGCCGGCGTCTGTTTTTCCCGTGAAGTACAACTTTGGTGTCTACAAACCCAGAGTAAAGAGGTATTTTCTAGGTAAGCGTGCTTCATTTTAGACTACATTCTGCTTAACATCAGGCAGGGCGTCGTCAAACGCAAACTTACTTAGTATAAAAAACTGATGCGTACAGCGGGATTTGAACCTAAACCCCCAAATCGGAACTCAGATGGTCTATCAATTAGGCTGCAATAGCCTAACTGGGCCGTTCGCACTGTAATGCAGTGAAAAGCATATAAAAAGTATTTTTTTGAGAAGTGCCTCTCTTTAGTTTCTGTGTTCGTTGCGTCATTTATACAGGCCTTTGTTTTCAGGATATGGCTGCTCGCTCGCGGCTCGGGTTTCATTTCGTCTGATGGACGGCCAGCGAGATGAAATTATAAGGGTTTGCGAAAGCGTCCCGAATATAAATTATGAAATGTATGGCGTTTCATATCGTACATTTTTAAAGTCCCTTTGAATGACTAAAAATGTACTTATCTAAACAATATAGAAGCCAAAGAATTTATGATATTTTTCTTAATTTAGTTGAGGCGCTTGCAAGTGAAGTCCTTTTTATTTCATCATCATCATCATCATCAGCCATAGGACGTCCACTGCTGGACATAGGCCTCTTCTTGGGGGGGTTTTGCCAATACTCGCCACGCTTGGCAGGCGGGTTGGCGAGCGCAGTTAAGTGTGATTGTTCAAGGAAGACGCTGCTGCCCATCTTCCGGATTACTCCCTTAGCCGACTCTTACGGCAACCACGGGCAGAGAGGGTGGGGTACAATTCTTACGCCGGCTCCACCACGGCATATTATACCTTTTTATTTAATTCCATTAACACAAAACATCAAACCTGTATATTATGTGTAGGGGAAAAATTCAGTGGTGTATATAACGTAATTTTGCTCCGGGTATGTGTAGTAGATTATAGTTCAATCCCTTTTCGTGGAAAGCTAAACACTCGCAGTTTTTCAAACGTTGATCTATGTAATATCAGTTACTGTAGCTATTATAGAACTGTAGTACATTAGTATAGAATAAAAGTAGTATAGAACAAAATGTACATTATATCTGTTTAGTGAGGAAACAAGTTCATAGTCGCTCAGCGAGCTATGACTGGCATTTTTCTAAGGGATCGTATCCGGAAAGAAATAATTCGCCAGAGAACTAAAGTCACAGACATAGCTCAGCGTATTAGCAAGCTGAAGTGGCAATGGGCTGGACATATCTGTCGCAGGACTGAGAACCGCTGGGGTAGACGTGTTCTAGAGTGGAGACCGCGAATTGGCAAACATAGTGTAGGACGCTCTGAGACTAAATGGAGTGACGATATACGTGGAATAGCTGGCGGTGAATGTAAGCGAAAAGCCGAGGATCGGGCAGAGTGTGACGTGTATTAGGAGAGGTCTATGTCCAGCAGTGGACTACAAAAGGCTGATGATTATGAGTGATGAAACAAACATAGGTATCTTAATGCACGCCTAGACTGATCTTCAATTTTTTGCTTCTAGTCACTGTATATCGTCACTCTACGGAGTTCCAGGGTTTATGCTACATTTGCCGATGCGCTGTTTCCACATTAGAACACGTCTACCCCAACGGCGTAGCGATGATAGCTCAGTGGTTAGCGCGGTCGGTTCGCATGCCGAAGGGCGAGGGTTCAAACCCAACAATGAGCTTGCTGAGCCAGTGAAGGAAAACATCATGAGGAAACCATAGGGTGGTGGTAGTTTCTTTTTTCGTGGTGTACTTTCTAGTAGTTGAAAATCTGCCTCTAAGCATCTAACGGTATGTCGAAGATGGTAAAGCACACCTAGCCTGGAATAGAACTGGCTCTCAAGTGAGGCTGCCGTCACTAGCCAGTTCTATTCCAGGCTAGGTGTGCTTTACCATCTTCGATCACACCGTCACTTAACACCAGATGAGTTGTGGTCAAAAACATTGCCTGTCAGCAATTAAAAAAAAAATGGGTAAATAACAACTGAATAGTAAACCAAACCAAAACAAGCGCAAACGAAAATTTGATTGAGGATATACGAGTAAAGACAAAGAAACCAAGTGTACCAAATCAACTGTACCAAATCATTCACTCAAAAACTTTTGAGCGTCTCATTAACCTTTAACAATTGAACTATTTCCACACATAAAACACAGACATAAGACGATCCAATCAATTAATTCAGGTCATTCGACGCCGTTAATTAAATTATAGCGACACGTAAAACCAAGGCTTCTAATCCCGGATCGGGACGCTACCGGAAATTAGGTCGTTGAAATCGTGAGCTCTATCGATTGGTAATAAGTGCGATAGAAACCGTGGATAAATGAGCAGGACACTGTCGTGGAGGTACTAACCTGAATACGTAATGAGGATGGACGGACTTTTCGAACCTTTATGTTTTCCTTTTTATGCTTTCGCGTTGGACTGATGTTAGGCGAACGTAATCTAGATATTAGCATACATTTGTCTCGCTTGATATTCAGTTTTAAGTCGAAACGCTGTGTGATTTAGAACAGATTTTTGCATAAATATTGGACGATATTTTCACATAGCGCCATCTAGCTTCAAACGAAGCAAATCGTATACCTTGAAAACCAGATAATTGATATAATACATATATACGTTTTTTATTTAGCTATGATAGCTCAGTGGTTAGCGCGGTCGGTTCGCATGCCGGAGGGCGTGGGTTCAAACCCCAACAATGAGCTTGAGCTGCCGGTGAAAGAAAACATCGTGAGGAAACCATGGCGTGGTGGTAGGGCACTTTCTAGTACTCGGCTGGTTAGCTACCACCCTCAAGTTGAAAATCTGCCGCCAAGCATCTAACGATGTGTTCCGGCAGCCTCACTTGAGAGCCAGTTCTATTCCAGGATAGGTGTGCTTTACCATCTTCGACCACACCGTCACTTAACATCAGTTGAGTTGTTGTCAAACACCTAGCCTGTCAGCCATAAAAAAAAAATACTTATAGATTACTGAAACACAGGATAAACATTTGTGATTTAATAAATTTTACCCTGGATCCGACAGCTCAAGAAGCACTGCCAAATGACCTAAAAGACCACACAAATGAAGACACCATTAGTTTGATTTTTGTTACTGATGTTAAGTGACATCTAGGAAAACACTCTACTATTCAATTTATTGACTGCAGTAAATATGATATTGTTCATAGAGTTTGTTGATAAATAAATCATTAAAACCACACTCTCTATTTTTAATATGATAAAAATACATATTTTTTAGGGTTCCGTACCTCAAAAGGAAAAAACGGAACCCTTATAGGATCACTTTGTTGTCCGTCTGTCTGTCAAGCCCCTTTTTCTCAGGAACGCGTGAAGGTATCAAGCTGAAATTCATATCCAATACTCAAGTCTACTGTCCCTTGAAGCTGTGAAAAAATCAAACTCCAAAGCCAACGCAATCAAAAGATACCATTTTTGCTGCAAATTTTCGATATTCGCAAGGGAATCAAAACCTACAGGGTACTTCCCGTGAACTCAGAATCTTGAAATTTGGTACGAAGCAACGTCTTATAGCACAGATAAAGGAAAAATTGCGAAAAGCATAAATTACCATAACTTTTACTTATATACCTACAAGTTTGTACGGAACCCTCGGCGCTCGAGTCCGACTCGCACTTGGCCGGGTTTTATATATTGGCTTTTTCTAACAAAGGTACGTATAATGAAAATTTATCGTTTAAAATATCGAAGAAAATTTTTAACTTTTTAAAGGTAAAGAACTTTTATATTAAACTTATCTCGTCAATAAAGGCGTGTTTTATCGTAAAGTGTTATCTGCCCCATGGAGATTTATTCAGCAGCACGCGCCTCGGTGAGGTCTTGAGTGGTGCTGAAATCGTGCGATGCTTTAGTAATAACTTTACGTTTCTTTCACCAAATAGTACGGATTTGCTGGCAGTCGAATAATTTTTGTAGTACTACAGTGATTTAACGTAGAAATGCGTATCAGCGATATCAGTTTGCATTTCTACTCCAACTGAATATACCAACTAGTTGTGAAACTCGATAAAGCTTTTTGTTTCAATGAAAATAAAACGTCAAAGCAGCGATGCCCTGGATTTTATTAAGTTTTTTGCTACTTCAAAAGTTCTGTGTATCACTGCAATGGGCATGCGATATAGCTTACCACCATGTTCGTTATTAAAAAGAAAACATTTAAAAAAAAACTGGCCACGTGCGAGTTGGACTCGCGCACGAAGGGTTCCGTACCATTATCTACAAAAACGGCAAAAAAATCATGTCTTTTGTATGGGAGCCCCCTTAAATATTTATTTTAGTATTTGTTGTTACAGCGGCAACAGCAATACATCATCTGTGAAAATTTCAACTGTCTAATTATTACGGCTCTTGAGATACAGCCTGGTGACAGACGCATAGACAGACAGACAGATAGTCGTACGGACAGCGGAGTCTTAGTAATGGGGTCTCATTGTACCCTTTGGGTACGGAACCCTAAAAAAAATGTTCATTCTATATGATTAGACCGCCGTTTTACGCCATATATTTATTAGTCTATGTTGTTTTTGTATTGTTAATTTCTTTCTCTTTTTCAAGTTGTGTTTGTTATAATGTATGTATGTTTGGTGTATAATAAAGGTGTATTCTATTCTATGGTTGTAACTTATTTTTGGTTAATATCAAATTCCTTCGTCCTTTTGTCGTCGCTATCCACACGAAAAATTCCAGGATTTTGACTACCATGAACGACAAATGTAAGTAGGGCAGGGTAAGGGATAATCGATAGGGTAAGATCGCCAACTTTTATAATTAAAAGTTTTATTAAATAAGTTGTTTCGATTGCTGAATTAATATCATTTGATATTAGCAATTATATTTCTACTACTACAGGTACTATTTATTGTATAAGTTTTTTTTTTTTTTTTTTTTAATAGTTAAAGGCATAGATACTTATAATTTCAAACGATTAGTGAATGCGTCGGACGTCTGGAATGATGGCATCCACTTCGGTAAAAAAATCTATCATCGTCATCCAGCAATGCGGCCTAGCATTGCTACAGCCATTCTGGCTACATTTCCTTCCACTTGTGGGCTTTTCGGTTGGGGTATTTTTTAATTCATTTCACACTAGTCTGCTTGCTTGAAAAGCTCTTTAAACTACGCTCTGGAATTTGATACAATTTAAAATAAAATCGGTAAAGGTTTGTTTGGTCACCGGGTCTTGTCGCTATACTAAACGCCACAAGCACCAACTATTTGCTATTATTCATTTATTGAAACAGTACTCTAGCTTTGTGGTTTTAAGCTTCACTTTTACTACGCATTACTCTTTAAACAAATAACTTTACAACATTGGAGTTATAGACAGTTCTCTATGCACAGGTTGCATAGAGGTAGAAGAAACTGCTACGGACTTGCTGCTGGAATACAGAAGCGTGTTTTTTTATGATGAATAGGCTTGCGTTTGATCGTCATCTCACCTGATGTTAAGTGAACATGCGATCTACGATGGAGCACGCTTGCCTAGAAGATACCGTTGCACCAACGTACGAACATCCTCGAGCCACCGAGGACATTCTGGGAAGCTAGCGAGATGCTAGCTTTTCTCCAAAACAACGGGTGCCCGGAGGCCCATCGGTGGCCTAGAGTGCGTAGTATCAAGTAAACTCCGCTAAAGTAAGTAAGCGTATCTTTTTTTCACTGCTATAAATAATAGCCTTAATACGACTAAAACCCATTATAAATCAGTGTCAAGTTAAAATTGCTCGTATACAAGTAAACAACGTAGAAGCGGTAAAAAAAGCCGTGGAAACTAGAGCGAACGTATTAGCTGTATATTCAGACTTAGCCTTGACCCAATAGTTTCAAGGTGACGAAAATTGTTAGCCAAGTTTAAGCTTAGCTTGTTGTTGTGCCTGAAATGTAAACTGACAAGGTTATAGCCTGTTTGTAACTCCGTAAGATTCAGAATGGCGCATTCCATTTTCTTTTTGCTACTCGATGAGTACTCCTAATAAATATCGTCTTTTCTCACAGCGCCATCTAGCCTCAAACTAAGCAAAGCTCGCTATGGGAATCAAATAACTGATAAACTATCTACTATTTAAAAACCATTTTATAGTAAATTGTAATAGAAACAGAAAATCCATACACATAATAAACATCTATGATTTTTTATATGGCTGACACGCTAGGTGTTTGACCACAACTCACCTGATGTTGTGACGGTGTGCTCCAAGTTGGTAAAGCACACCTAGCCTGGAATGGAACTGGCTCTCAAGTGAGGCTGCCGTAACGTACCGTTAGATGCTTGGCGGCAGATTTTCAACTTGAGGGTGGTAGCTAGCCAGCCGAGTACTAGAAAGTACCCTACCACCACGCTATGGTTTCCTCACGATGTTTTCCTTCACCGGAATATGTTGGAAGTTTACATATTTATGCAGTTGGCATAATTTTCAAAATTAGTTCTAGAGCTAAAAAATTAAGTAACGATTAAAACACTTTTTAGTATTACTTTTTTTGTAATACTTAATTTTCTTCTAGTTTTGGTCCAAAGTTCTCCCAAACTACATAGTTAAATAAGTTTTTTTGTACATGCTGTTGAGACTAACAATCGAAAGTCTCAAAGTAATGAGCACCAAAGCAGCGATGCCCTGGATTTTGTTTTCCTACTTACAGTTCTATGTATCGCTGCAATGGTCATAGACAGATGGTATGGTCATACCATCAGGAGAGCGTCTCATAACTTTCTATCTAAAAAAAAAAACCTATTTTGTACGCACTTTAGAATATAGGTACTGTAAGTATACATCTATATCTTTAAACGAGCAATTCTTGTATATATATATATTCTGAATCTCGGAAACGGCTCCAACGATTTTCATGAAATTTTGTATCCAGGGGGTTTCGGGGGCGAAAAATCGATCTAGCTAGGTTTCATTTTCAGAAAACGTCGTTTTATCCATGTTTTCAGCCGAGCAATTCTCGGCAAAATAGTAATAATTTTATTTCACCTCTGCTGTTTTATTTATTTTCGTTTTTGTTTGAAAGAAAAAGCTTCGCTTCGACTTCAAATATCTTTACACGATATGGTAAAAGGGTTCTCCTTGGAAAGTAAACTCTTGAACGATGGCTTGTAACTTAAATAAAGAGCAATCACGGCATTAAGGTGATAGAGCTTAAGCACGGGTTTGCAAAGTACATGCAAGGTAAACGTGTATACCTACCTAGTCTTATATTTACCAGCTAATATTATAAAGGCGAAAGTTTGTGACAAATTTGTGAAAAACAAGTAACAAACGTACAAATACACTAACACTGTGTTTGTATGTATGATACTTATTTACGCTCAAAGCCTAGGTAGGTACCACCACAGTACCAGATATTTTGCCGCCAAGCAGTAGTGTACCTTCTTCATACGAACCAAACATTGGAATTGGATGCCCGAGTGGGTGTTCCCCGATAGGTACAATCAGGGTGCCTTCAAGTCGCGAGTGAATCGGTTTCTTCTAGGCAAGCGTGCTCCATCGTAGACCGCATCTTCGCTTATCATCAGGCGATATGGCGGTCAAACGCAAGCCTATTCGTTATAAAAAAAGTGTATAAAAATTATCGTGATTCGGTTTGAAGGGTGCTGCAGCTAGCGAAATTACCATTAAAAGTCTCAAAGTAATGAACGCCAAAGGAGCGATGCCCTGGACTTTGTTTAGTTTCTCAAAGTTCTGTATGTCGCTGCAATGGTCATGGACATACCTTGTCTCTTACCATCAGAGGAGCGTCTCGTACGCATTACTATTACATGAAAAAAAAAGCTTCTTACGTTTCAACGAAGTGAAATCCTATGGTAACATAATACTACAGTGATTACCGGCTTATAAGGTAGGGTCCTTGCTTTCTGTACTAACCCAAAAGGGATTCGACGGAATCCCAATTTATCCCGTACTAAATAGGTATCCGAGAAAAAATTTCGCTGATAGCTTTTCGGATTTACGCTATTATTATATTTTGATATACATTTCCCTTGCGGGTTTAGGCTGATTTATTTTTAGGTTAAACATGATTTGGAGACACGTAGTTGTAACACAAAGGCATTGCATACTGAAGGTCGTTCGTGCACGAAGGTGATCTTTACCAGGAGGTCGTCTAAGTAATTAACGAAGTATCAGTTTTTTTTTAAATGTCTGACAGGCTTGGTGTTTGTTCACAACTCACCTGATGTTAAGTGTCGGTGTGGTCGAATATAGTAAAGCACACCTAGCCTGGAATGGAGCTGGCTCTCAAGAGAGGCTGCCGGAACTCACCGTTAGATGCATGGCGGTAGATTTTCAACTTGAGGGTGGTAGCTAGCCAGCCGAGTACTAGAAAGTACCCTACTACCGACGCTATGGTTTCCTCACGATGTTTTCCTTCACCGGCAGCTCATGCTCATTGTTGGGGTTTGAACCCACGCCCTTTGACATGCGAACCGAGCGCGCTAACCACTGAGCTATCATCGCTACAATAGATATTCTGCAATTAAGGAGTACTCTGTAAATGTGTGAAGTGTTTCTGTTGCTAAGACATACAAAGTTACAGAGCTAAAATGAAACGCACCAACGTACCAATTTATTTACTCAAAGCAATGAGTGTATATATGCGTAAAGCCATGATAAAATTCACATCGCTGGGCACTTAAATGTATAAGAAGCTTCCTATATGACAGTGGAATGCGCTGCCCAAGTGGGTGTTCCCCATTGAATATAATCTGGGTGTCTTCAAGTCGAGAGTGAATCAGTATAATCTAGGCAAGCGTGCTCCATCTTAGACCGCATCATCACTTACCATAAGGTAAGATAGTGGTAAGCCAATTTCTTATTAAAAAAAAAATGAATAAAATTGTTGGCATTGGCAGCAGTTGTTACGTAGATATACGTGAAGGTTTACCATCAAGAACTTTTTTGACAAACAAAAAAATAATTACAATTGAATATAAAAACATATTCTAAAAGAGATTTTTGCCACAAAAATATTCATATAATTATCTTACGAACATGAACAAGTTACATGTACGAACGACATTAAAAGAATAGGGAAACATAATTATGGTTTAAATTAAACCATACATTAGAATAATTGTCCATCCGAATAATTTATGAAAAATGAAATTTAGTCTCTTCACAGCTTTTGTAAGCTCGACATTAATGGATTTACCTATACTAAATTATGAGTAGAGGTTTTGGCAGAAGAGCATATCAATTTGCGAGATTTACAATCTTTTTTTAAATTGCATGTTGGTAGGTATTTGTATAAAATACGTGTATAAACAGTACAGAAGTAATTGTTTGTTAGAGATATTAAAGAATTTTGTATCGTTAAGACGAAGTGTAAAATAAATAATATAAAGCATTTCTATTTGTATTTAGACCCCGATTTGACGTTATTGGTTCATTTGGTAGTAGCTCTGCTTCTTGAACTGTTGGGCATGGGTTCGATTCCTGCCCTGCACAAACAATTATAATTGATGGATTCAGGCGTTACTTTGCAGAAGTTCATTTTAAATATTCAAGATATTTGTTTATTTCCGCTTAAAAGTCGTTTTGATTACAACAGTGACGAGGATTTAAGTTTATGTCAGATTTTAGTGTTACAGATTAAGGAATATTTCGGGTAAATATTTAAACTTGTCCTTAGGTTAAATAAATACTTAAAATTATTTATTCAAATTTACTAAAATCCTCGTCACTATTGTAATCAAAATTACTCTTAAGCTTACTCTTCTATGTTTTAGTGTTTATTTATTCATAAAAAAAGTATACAAGCTTTTGTCCGCGGCTTTGCTCGCGGTGATGTAGATATTTTTGGTACCTCAGAAACAGTCATTTTTCCTGGATGATGGGTATGCCCTTTTTTGTACCCCTGTATGCAAAATTTCACGATAATCGGTTGAATAATTTAGCTCTGAAAGCGTAACGAACAAACAAATTCACATTCACATTTATAATATTAGTTAGTATTCTATCAGTTGTCAGATTCCCATAGAACAAGCTTTGCTTAGTTTTGCGTTGTGTAAAATGTACACCGATATTTATTTTCTTTTTTATAGAGTTGCCTTCTAAAGTTACATAATGAATAAACACGATTTTTATTTTTTAAAACTATAATATAATTCACACGAAGCGTAACAAAAACAAAGCGAGCTTAACTCCGGGAACATTGTAATTTTTTATGCCAAAAAACGTTCAACTTTTATTTGCATTTGCCCTTTTATGTGGTATCTGTTTATTATCTCGACGGGAATAAAGCTACACAACTAGGTCAAGTTTGTTCTCTGAAAATGCTGGCTAATTTTGGTCCAATAGATTTTCCCTTCACTGCCTACGTGAGACAATTCTAAACCAGTGTCTCCTTCATTACCATTTTAGCCCTTATTCCAGGAGAATAGAGTTGTATATAAAAGTGAAGACATTACTTTAGACGTAAAATTCTGTGAGCGTCCTAACCTAACTTTTGCTATTACGCTAGTTAACTGCTTTAGTTTCTAGACAGGTAGGTGATTCATTTTACGAAATAAAGTAATGCAATTCAGTAGTGTGGATAGAAATTGGATTAGCTGATCTTTATAAGCAAGACGTATGTTCATTCCTCTGGAAAAAAAAACAACTGACACAAAAACACAAAAACCGCGGCAATGGTTACAGCGTGGGGATTATCTAATATCTTTAAACGAGCAATTCTTAATACTATATATATATCTGTGTATATATATATATACTTTGCGTAATATTTTATATATATATATATATATATCCGAGATTCAGATTATATATACTCGTATATATACTATACTATACTATATATATAGTATATATACGAGTATATATAATCTGAATCTCGGAAATGGCTCCAACGATTTTATTACGAAATTTAGTAAGCAGGGAGTTTCGGGGGCGATAAATCGATCTAGCTAGGTTTCATTTTTAGAAAACGTCATTTTATCCGTGATCACCCGAGCAAAGCTCGGTCATCCAGATACTTGTCATTAAAAGCGGCCTTTTAGATTTGCTTATTTTAATTATATTTATGTATTAGTTCCACAAAAATATTACGCAAAGTTATCAATATTACGTAAACTAATTAGCACATGCAGTTAAAATAGAATTGAAAGTTATAATTAAATCAAATCAAATATATTATTCAAATAATTTTCACGTGGCACTGGGCATATATTTACAATTTGTAATTCATAAACAGTTCTGTTATATCTGTAATAATAATTATCATTAATTTACTAGATGCGCCCGCGTTGTCCCCTGCTACATTTTCGGGATAAGTATATCCTATGTGTTATCCAGAGTGTCAGCTACCTCCATACCAAATTTAGTCAAAAATGGTCCAGCTGTTTGATTGTAAAGAAGTAGTATTACTTCTTTACATATAAACACACACACTCACAAACTTTCGCTTTTATAATATTAGTGTTATTAATAATAGTTTGTTAAATATTTATCTGATAAGATAAAGATAAAGCCACCTCTAAATAACAGAGCTAACATTTCAATACTAGGTGTAGGTAGACGTGTGTGTAGTGTAGTGTGAAAAGTGCGTGTGTGTTCACTTTGTAGCCGAAAGGGGCTCATTGCACACATCGTAGCGATGATAGCTCAGAGGTTAGCGCAGTCGGTTCGCATGCCGAAGGGCGTGGGTTCAAACCCCAACAATGAGCTTGATCTGCCGGTGAAGGAAAACATCGTGAGGAAACCATAGCGTGGTGGTAGGGTAGAGGGTACTTTCTAGTACTCGGCTGGCTAGCTACCACCTTCATGTTGAAAATCTGCTGCCAAGCATCTAACTGTGTGTTCCGGCAACCTCACTTGAGAGCCAGTTCCATTCCAGGCTAGGTGTGCTTTACCATCTTCGACCACACCGTCACTTAACATCAGGTGAGTTGTGGTCAAACACATAGCCTGTCAACCATAAAAAAAAACTACTTCTACTATGGCCACAACTCTGAAATTGTGAAAATAAAATCAGGCGCATTTATATTTTATATCAGTTTTATATATTTTATACCATTTATATTTACATTAAATCAGGTACATCTGGCCCAGGGTCAATCAACTTTTTCTTTGGAACAATAGTTTTTTCTCACGATTTCAGTGTTGTACCTACAGTAAAATTTATGAATTACGATAATTCCAATGACCGTGTTTTAGCTCAGTACTCATTAAGCATATAATCCTGTATAAATACTTTTTTCTAGATATTGGTATTTTCAAGGTAATGTAGTGATTTTTTCCTCTCTGGTACAAAGCAAATCAAGCTTTAAGTACCGTGGTTTAACTTTGTTTTAACTTCGATCAATAGATCGAAGTTAAAACAAAAGAAACTCACTTAAGGCAGATTGACATTGGCAAAGAGCACGGAAATCCCTTGCGTCGTGAACTCTTTGTTCTTACATTCAGCAGAGCTTTGAACACAGGGAAGTTCCCTTACCCCGAAACTTTAATCAAAGAGTTAGCTAACTTGTTTGTTTCTAATTAAGGAACAATTTTAGTATGTGTGGGGGATTAAAATGACATAAGATCGTGTAATCATGATGAATAGTGATGTGCGAACTGTTCTTGGAGATGTGGGGACTTTGTCAACTCGCACTTGGCCAGTGTAGTGGTCTATCCCGATTTCTATAAGGTCTTAGGTATTTTACAATGAGAAGGGACCGGCGTCCAGTAGTATTTTTTTATGAGTTTTTAATAGTTTTTATTAGTAGCTTGGTGTTAGGCCACAGCATTTTTTTATATCGGTTGCTAAGCAACTATTAGTTTGTTTCGACAGCCTCACTTAAGAGCCAGTTCCATTCCAGGCTACATGTGTTTACCATCTTCGACTATACTGTTAGATAATCATAAAAAATGTAAATAAAAAAAAAACAAATACAAAAATATCAATAGTAAAATATGTTATGCGTGGAGCTGTTTAGGGAGCTACAAATTCTGACTTTGCCGTGCGAATTCATTTACCAGGTAGCCCTGTACACCCATACAAATATAGATGAATTTCAACCCTGGGGCATCCGTAGCCCGTTGGATCTTCGCAGTAATAAAAAGAAAGACCAACTAGTAATGCCGTCACATCGGCTCGTCAAGTCGGAAAGGTCAGTATACATTCTGGGGCCCGCGGTCTAAAACCGCGTTCCCGCTTCCATTCGGGATGCACCTTCCATCGCGTGCTTCAGAAGCAAACAAAGATCTTGGCTTCAAGAGACCTTGTTCTATGACTTTGACGGTTATTTAAAAAATAACAGATTTTTGAATTACTAGTAAGTAATTATAATTTTTTTATTGACATTTAATCATATTGACATAGGTAGTATATTGACTTTTACATTATATTGACATAATTATGTTATGATTTTGATATTTTTAAATATGAATGGAAAATGACCTGTAACTTTGGTGTTATCGATAAAAGATTTGTATTTGTATTTGTTATTATTGTTAAGTTGTTTTTAGTTAAGATTTTGTCAATATTTACGATATTTGCTTGAGTTTCAGATTTAGAATTATTCATACAATACTTATGGTAAAACTTTTCGCAATATTTGTTTGCCTTAAATAAAGTTTGGGGTAAATATATGTTTCATAACTACGCAGTAACGCTAAAAAAATAGCTAATGGTGAATAAGTACATTTATTCTTTTTTTTATGGCTGACAGCGCCTAGGTGTTTGACCACAACTCACTCGATGTTAAGTAAAGGTGTGGTCGAAGATGGTAAAGCACACCTAGTCTGAAATGGAACTGTCTCTCTAGTGAGGCTGCCGGAACACACCGTTAGATGCTTGGCGGCAGATTTTCAACTTGAGAGTGGAAGCTAGCCTGCCGAGTACTAGAAAGTACCCTACCACCACGCTATGGTTTCCTCACGATGTTTCCCTTCACCGGCAGCTCAAGCTCATTGTTGGGGTTTGAACCCACGCCCTTCGGCATGCGAACCGACCGCGCTAACCACTGAGCTATCATCGCTACAAAATCTATGAATTCTGAGGGTATGGTTATCAGCCACAGCTTGATAACATGGCGAACCCCCAATGTAATTTATCTGAAAGAAGGCCAACAAAAGCCTGTTTTGTAAAACAGGCGTGTACATTCCGTCCGTGAGAGATAAAATTAAATTGAACGACATTATGCGGCGTTTCCTTTAATTGTGTTAATGTAAACGAAAGCAGGGATCCATGTCAAATTTTACTTTGCCGAATATTCAAAAATGACATTACACACTGCGCCATCTGACCCCAAACTATGCAACGCTTGTACTATGGAAGTCAGATAACTGATAGAATACTTTTTTTTGTAAATACTTTTTTTATGTTATAGGTGGCAATCAAGCTGATGGGTTGCCTGATGGTAAGCAATCACCGTCGCCTATGGATACCTGCAATACCAGGGGCACTACAAATACGTTGCCTTTTAAGATTCTATTTACACGCCTTTTGAAGAGCCCAATGTTGTAACTCCGCGGGAATACGGAAGAAGAAAGATCATTCCACAATTTGCAAGTGTATGGCGAAAAGGATCGCGTGAATCGCACAGTGCGATTTCCATGAATCAATTATATGTGGATGAGCTTTTAAACGATGGCGGCTAGTGCGGTGATGGAACCGTGACGCCGACATAAGATCGAATAATTCTTCAGAACACTCCCAAATCCACATTCTTTATTTGCACAGCGAGGATGTGGAACTCTTTGCCGGAGTCTCTGAACTCTTTGTGTTTCGCGAAAAGTATAGGTAGAATTTATGAGTGTCTTCAAATCAAGAGTAAACGGGTTCCTTCTAGGTAAGCGTGTTCTATCCTAGCCTTAAGTTAAGCACATCGTTGCTTAACTTCAGGGAGGATGTGGTCAAACACAAACCTATTATGTATTTAAAAAAAATTGGCTAAAATATCTGGTGAAATCACCCGAGTCGCTTGAAATGATAACGCAAAACGTGTATAGTATAAATATTTTATCAGTTGTTTGGTTCCCATAGAACAAACTTTGGTTAGTTTGAAGCCAGATGGCGCTGTGTGAAATGTCCTACAATATTTCATTTGATATTATAAGAAAAAATTCCGTATCGATAAAAAAACAAGAATCAACGTAACAAGGGTTATAATTTGTATTTCAAGTAAAAATAAAATTATACTTATACCATAATAAATTTATAATGCTATAAGCGCTTACATACAACCTAAGTCAGCCGTTCGAAATGTCGTCACAAAGCTTAAGAAAATACAATGATTGTCCAGTAAAAACTCAAGAAAAGCCTTAAAAGGTTCTGTTAAAAATCTCAGAGCTCTTTCTGGCTTATTTATTGCCCGCTTATGAGGGCCCTTGCTTTCTTTCCATGAATTTTGTATTACCAATCTCTTTTGAGGAGCGGTTCTTAGAAAAATTTCCGATGCCAATGGATTTTAGAAGGTACCTATTATATTCACTAAGTAGCCTGTTAGGTTTCATTTCAACGTTGAAAATAGACCATTCAGTTTCATTTTAGTCTTTTCTCTTTGAAATCTTTCTATTGTCTACGTTCGCCAAATTACATCTTAACGTAAATATGTGACCACGAAATCGTTTTCTATCAGTTACAGAATAATATTTATGATAATTTTTTTTACCCTGTTTACACTTACACAGATTTCTTGATCCAGATTTCCTGTCTATATGTTATTTAAGATTCAAGTAACACAGCATATTCAGTCAAAAGACACAAAGCCCTACAGACTCGTAAAATCTATTTATTTTTATCTCTATATATAGACCTCTATAATTTCGTGGTCACATACGTTAAGATGAAATTTGGCGAACGTAGGAAATGGAAAGATTTCAAAGAGAAAATACTAAAATTAAACTAAATGGTCTATTTTCAACGTTGCAATGAAACCTAACAGACTGCTTAGTAATAGATAAATATAAATACACAATATCAGAAAGAACCTGTTCTCCTTATAGTATAACTATAACAGAAAATATACTTTACTTTTTTATATATTATACTTATAACAGAAAAGGGACGCGATAATTGTCTAGTTCCTGGATACGAATGTGCATTGTCGTGGAGACACTATAACCATATGGCACCAATATTGTATAGTAAGTAATTATAAGAAATAATTTAAAAAGTGAATAGACTTAAAATGAAAACATATATAAAAGACTAGTTGGGACAGCTAGATTACATACCTACAGAAAACATACTGTCAAGAGTGGAGTATTTACCGCTGAAATCTTGAACTTTTGATTGATATTTACATATGTATCTTTTAATAATAAAATATAACACACACATGCATGCACACCCAAGCACAAATAGCCACACAGACACACTCATATATACACACACTAACGCAGATACACTAGGATATAATAAACTAAACATAATTTTGTATACCATTTTCTTATGTCTTAGCTTAAATTATGTTATTGTTTAACTTCATATTTAGTTGTAAGACCTTGGCTGCAGTAGTACAGCGAAAGCTATAGCTGCTGGCAGGGATGTTAAAATTATTGTATTTTTTTATACGAAGGAATAAAGTTATTTGTATATATACGAGCAAAATACCTATCAAAATTAGTTCCGTTCTGTTTTAAATGGCAAAATCAAAGATCCATCTCCAATCCCACAAGGACGAAGTTAAATATCAGCGCACCAAGTTAAAAGGGATTTATCTATTTTTAGATATCACTAATAGAAGAAACGTTTTCCGATATCTCTGTAAGATCAGGACTCAAGGCTTTATCAGTTAATGGTATTGGCGTCCGAGCTGCTGTAAATGATGGATCAAGGATGTTGTAATGTGCAGTTACTATGTATATACATTCAATTAACTGGGTTATACTCGATGTGGAGCATTTATTTTGTTTTCACACGACAGCCTAAAAAATTGTGATATGTGTTTCAAATTCATGTATGTGGGTATTTTAATTCCATTATAACTCTTGAACCTTTTGAATGACTTTGATGATATCAGTAGTATCTTTGCGTTGTTACGAGTGCTTTAGAGTCTAAAACCTTCGAATAGTCTAAAATATAGACTATTCAAATCTAAACATAGTATAAAACAAAGTCACTTTCCGCCGTCTGTACGCTTAGATCTTTTAAAATACGATTTTGATGCTGTTCCCATCAATAGACAGAGTGATTCAAGAGGAAGGTTTATGTGTATAATACATGCTTATTATAGTAGAAAAAGTCCAAGAATTTCAAAGATTTGCAATGTGATGTAGCAAATACATATTTTTGTGTTCTTACATTGCAAACGCTGCCTAAACCTTACGTATATAGCAAAATAATGTAGTACGTTAGTATCAACATTGCACCCGTACAAAGCCAGTCGCTAGTTTAAGATAATTACCATAATACGACTATGTGAGATGAATAAAACAAGACTCCAAATCTGAAACTGAAACTGAATTTGAAATGAATTTGGTGAACTGTGTCTTTAAATATAAAACACTACTACTACGAAATAGATAAATAATTAGTAGTTTAAAACAAAATAGGCGTTGTTTTTTTTTTAATTTGGTTTATTTTTATTTTTATTTACTATTAAGTTATAATTATTGTATTCGTCAGATAGGTTATCATGTGGGCGTTTGTACTTTTTAATATTTCGACTAAGCTTGTTTAGTTGAAGTCATAATTTTATCACGTTCTTACTTTACCGGATACATCGTGTACTTGAAAGGAAGTGCACTTGACTTAGTAAAAATATCCAAGGCCTTAAGATAGATTAGAGAAAAACAGCTCAGGATCAAGAGAGGTAAATACGATAGTCACGCCTGCTGAAGATAAAGTATACGGGATTATAAGCAGTCAAGATCGCAATTAGGAAATGAATGCTCCCAGTATGCTCACAATAGGCTGACCTTATTTTAACCCACATTTAAGTTCACATGGCGCATAAAGACAAAATGATATTGGTTATAAATTTTCTAAGTTCCTGTTATATTACCGGAATATACTGTTATTCTTGGGTGACGCATGAAGAGCTAGTTATCTTATTGGATGTAAGTTTCGCAAACACACAAGAAGAAAAAGCCTTTCATCAATAATAGTTTTCTCTCCCTGCATAAAATGGTGAATTATCGCCTGTTTGTACAATGTAATTATTATAATATGTATTGAGACCAACAAAACGCTCGTGATGGATTGAGATAATGCCATAATCAACGACTATTACAGCAGCACCGAGAACTTTAAGTAATAATAAAACGTCTTGGGCATTTCTGCATTACCGATCATTAAATAATTAATTTGAGGCGTTTTCATCAACTTTGTGATTGCTTTGGCTAAATGATCCTCCAAACCGGAAAACAATTACGCTCATAGACCCATCTATTACAACTCCATTCTTTTGATAAAAAACATATTTTGATTCCTTGTATAATTACTAGTAACTTAGCAACGTACAATTTGTTTCAAATATATCTTAATTATTTTGTTGATATTAACACAGAACATACATAAATGATCTGTGTTCCAAATATATAGGGTCCAAAATGTCTCAAAAGAAAATAAGCGATCTGCTGAAAAAGTTGCGCCTAATGGGTTAACGAGGTCTATAAAAATGATTTATTCCCTGGTAATTAACGAACTTGAGCTTAGTGAAATGAGCGAAGAAATTGAAACTGTCAAAAAATTTAAAGCACCCAAATGTTCCTTGATGTTAACTCCTATAAAACAAATTTGAAAGAGAACATAATTTTAAGAAACAAAATTATAATAGAAATGTTTTAGGTTGGTTAACAATTTGTCGTGTACCATGAGCAAGGAAGATATAGATAATGATGCACGTTTATCTAGAAGAAAGCTATTAAAATTAGCTTTATAATGCCTACATTTTAGTTCTCATTCACGGAATAATAAAGACAGCAAGGGTTCTAAGAGTCAAATTGCTGTGGATTGAATTTATACTCAAAAACACAAAAGTTACAAAAAATATTATATCATAGTGACGACGAAATGATATAAAACCAAAAATGTACAAATTTAAAAGATGACTCCAAAAACGAAAAAATACGGACATCAAAATATGGACCTATATATGCAACAAGAAACACGATAACAATGTTGATGATAAATTAAAATCTTCATTGCATAACTAACACTGCTATAGAGAACAGGGCAATGTTACTTTAATATGTTTTTACTAAAACATAACATTTTGATAAGCGATATAAACAGCTTAATTTCAACGATCCCTTGCAAAATTAAGGGCAATTTATTAGACCGTAAAAGTTATAAGGGCCAAAGGTAAAGGTTAACCGCCATAATTTTGGAACATCGTTGAACTTTACGTCCTAGATTTCCTCGAGTCTGCTAGATATGGGATCATATCTTTTGGGATTATATGACTTGACTTGTTTCGTACACTTTGCTAATATTCATGTAAGACTGATTATATTGATTTTGTGTAAGGTTTGTTTTAGGATATTGAACGGTCTATAAATACTTGTAAAGCAAAATTGCTGATCATGCCAAAACAATAAAACATTTAAAAATACCTATTTCCGATAGCTTAGTGGTCAGTGCGATCGAAAACATCATCAGGAAATCATGGCATGGAGATAGAGTACTTTCTAGTAATCGACTGGCTAGCTGCCACCCTCAAGTTAATAGTTTGATGGTAAGCATCTAACGGTGTGTTCTGGCAGCTTCTAACTCTACCTGTCTGACTGTTTATAACCTTATCACGATTGAATAGATGTTGTTAAAATTGAAATACATTTTTATATGCTGTTTTGAAGGCAGACGAAAGTATTTCACGACTCTTGCAAACTGACCATGCGAACAACCATCGGTTCTATTCACGTGGGCAGTTCTTTATACTCTTCTTTTTAACTAATCAGTAAATTTGTCGTTTTTTTTTTATTTGTTATGACTTACGACCAATTCTTCGAAAACCAGATTTAACGATTTTCTGCGAAGTTCATACTAACACCTACTACATCGCCTTAACTTATACTTGTTATCATAATGTAGGTAGATACGTTTGTCACGTATTGAGTTATTTTTCAGACGTATTTTGTTTAGCATAGTAGATCTTTTGTTGGCACAGACGTCAGCCTATACTTATGTTAATTTTAACCATATGATATTAACAGCTAGTCATGCGTTAATAAAGAGCTTTGGTATACATTAGTAGACAATGAACATATAATAAATCTCGCAATTTATTCATCTAAGCAAAGTCACTCGTCACTATAGAACTAATTCGAAGAGACGTTGAACGCATTGTCACGGTCCAATTAGCGTTCCAGTAACCAATCCCAGTGTCCAACGATCATTGCATTAATGCATCTCTAATGGAACCAGCTCACTGATAGTCGGTAGATAATATAGTAGCACCTACTCAAATTACGAATCGCAATGCTCCATCCGTCATTGCCGTGGTCATTACTAGTGACTCATAGACCTTAGATTACGGGTAGTGACACATGAGCGACAGGTTTTTGCGCCACAGATTACAGAATAGTTACTTATAAAAATTGTTCATGTTCAGAAGATTCAATTGTCTATACCTAGTTTTTTATGTTTCACAGGTTAGGTGTTTGACCACAGCTCACCTGATGCTAAGTGATGGAGTGGTCAAAGATGGTAAACACAGCTTCAAATGGAATACCGAAAACTAGAAAACTGCTGACTATTAGAAAATACCCTGCTACCTTGCTATGATTTCCTCACGATGTTTTCCTTCACCGGTAGCTCAAGCTCATCACCATTAATCTACCATCGTTACAAATTGTTTTATCTTTTTCTATCAAATATAACATTATAGTTATTACAAACGAAAGAGAGGGAGCACTATTTAAATAAGGTGTAAGTGTAAGAGTGATGCGTTAATTTATTGAAGATTGAGCGACTGGCCGTGTGACTGCCTTATAATGAATTCTTATACATATAGAAGAAAATATCGGTGAGAAAGAAATAACAGAAAGGTGTGTGTGAAAAACGACCGATCAATTAATATGTTATCATACTGTAGATGATTTTGTCATTGAAACGTTTTTTGAGGGTTGAAAATGGACATTTTTAGTAAACTTCGCATTGTTCCTTATCACAAGATTCGTCAATGTTTTTGTGGCGTTATAAACGAGGTGTATACACTGCTCTGAGAGTGTTTAGTTGTTGCGTATTGGGTATTCATTTTGTTTTTTCTGTATATTAAAGTAGCTGAGAACAACGAGACAAATCTGAAGTTTGAGCGTTTAATACCCAATTACCTAGAGTAATACATTGTATGAATAAGTTAAAAAAAGAATAGTTAGTGGAGCCAGTAAATAATTATGACTAACTACATGTTTGTGTCGTGAACAAATTATCAATCCTTCGTCAATTATTAGTATCCGTGGCTGATTTATCATTTAAGGCGATGTTCTTTGACTTTAAGCAAATTTAGTTTTTTTTTAGTCTTTATTTGCTTACAGATAGATAAACACACCAAAAATTTAATATCTAATACAGTAGAAGTAAAAATCGAGTGTAACAATTGGTGGTATTTTCGTTAACGGCAATCTCTTGAAGGATAAAAAAGACTAGATTGAAAAACTAGCTGTTGCTCACAGCTTCGTTTGCGTATTATATAGTAGGTACCTATTCAAGAATGCTTTTTATATCATAGAATATTTCAAAATGTCGTAAACATTTTTAAGTTTGTTTACTGTTATATATCTATATAAGTGTGAATCATGTCATCTTTCTCGTGAATCAGTAGGTACTTATTGATGATTTGCCTTTATGAAACAAATTTAGATATTTACCTTCGATGACTAACAAGACGTTTGTTTATTTTTCTATCGTTTTACCTTATATAGGCGTATATTTTGCGTGCCTGTTAAACGCACGCTTTTCGCTTCCGTATTTTATGCAAAGGAAGGAAATGCCGACGCTTGTATTCCATGACAAATACTGTCAATGGCATTTTCGATTTGAAGGGTAAAGAATTTTTGCAATCTATGCGGAATGTCGATTGCATAACCGGAGACACCATTCTGATATAGCAATTCATTTAAGTTTAGCTTTTAGAGTCATGACAAAGGTTTGTTTGGTTGTTTATTTTTAAGTAAAAGTCGTGAGACGAACAATACACTCTCGCGATGGTAAGAACTGACGCATGTCCATGACCATTGCAGCAACACACAGACCTAAAGCGACACCGCTTCATGGTAAATATTCCAAAAACTGGAACTAAATGGTTTAAATCTACTTTCATTGTACGAACAGCTAGATAAATGGAATTTGCTACCCGAATGGGTGTTCCCTGATAGATATAATCTAGGTGCCTTTAAGGCACAAGTGACTCTGTTTTTTCTAGGCGAGCGTGCTCCGTCATAGACCGCATCTTCGCTTAACATCAGGCGAGATGGCGGTCAAACGCAAGCCTATTAATAATTTAAAAAAAACTGTCTTTATCATATGTTTATTTTTCTTGCGTCTACGCACAACGAATTTAATGTAAATTTCTATGCTAGTCTTCTGACTAAAGCGGCTTAGGGTCCAAGAATGATGAGTGTATACTAAAGCCATAAAATATAAAATATGCAGCCGACAGCAAATTTTACGAGCACGCATAAATAAAGCCTAGCCAAACAATAATACATAAGCTATTGTCTCCAGGTAAGTAGGACCTATAATAACCACTTAGTACCTACACACGCCATAATGACAGGTTCACGCGATCAATTGCATTGTAATTTTGCAGGCACAGGTAACTATTATTATAAGGTATATATTTTACCTGTTTCCAACCATTCGAGGTCACTCATTATTCGCATAGAGCCTGCAGATGTATCACATCATGTTTAAATATATCTCAGGTCATTATGGACATTTTTCATGTTTTATAATTTGTTGTAAGTGTTTATGTGTGAGTGTGTTTGTTTGTGTTTAGGTACGCGTGTGCATGCGCGTGCATGTATACATTATTTTTATACCTGGTGGCCCAAAATGGGAAACAGAATATAATCTCACTGATGGGAAAACAAAGGAAGACAATAGTAGGTCAAAAAAATGCAGATATATTTTAAATTAAAAAAGATTACGTGCTAAAAAGGAAATCAGTAGGTAATTAAAATTAGTAAAAAGTAGTAAATTTGTATTACTTGGTGGTAGACCTCCTTAGCAGGAGGTTGAGATAGGCACCACCGCAGTAACAGATATTCTGCCCCCAAGCAGTAGTGTGTAAACACAGTATGTTCCGGTTTAAAGGTTGCTGCAGCTACTGAAATTACTGGGCTGTGGAAACTAACCTTCGAAAGTCTAAATGTAATGAGCACCAAAACAGCGACGCCCTAAACATTCATTTGTTTCTCAGAGTTCTGTGTATAGCTGCAATGGTTATGGACATGCGTTATCTGTTACCATCAAGAAAGCGTCTCGTTCATCATTATTTTAAATTTAAACAAAAATAGAGGCGTGTTTTGTTCTTGTGGGTAATCGGTATTCCTCAATGAAAATATTTAATCAGCATTATCATTGTGATATCGTGTCAGAGGGTGACCAAGAGATCGATTGTTTATTGGTAATAATACAAAAATAAGGAGATAGTAAAAGTAAAATAGTAGGTACTTAACACAAACAAGAGGAAATGTTTCATACTTTTACGCTAGCAAAAAATCAAATGCCTTTATAAACAATACCAAACTCATCATAAGAACGAATTATACTACAATGAGAGAGCGACCCTTTGTAATAGCAAATATCACACATGCTTTTTGCACATTATCACATCCCAAAATAACTCCCAGCTACCTTCATAAAATTAACAACACAGGGGTCTAAAGGTAACGTCAGATGTAAACATTGCGAAATAAACATAAATCCAGAAAGAAATTTTTCCAGTTGCTCAGCATTTCCACGGTTTTACGGTAAATTTATTCACAAACATCTAATTTTGCTTTAGGAATTTTCTTTGCTCTTCTGCGTCATAATCAAGAATTTATATTATTTTCGTTAATAGAATTATTAGAAGGAAAAAATACGTTTCAGAGTATGTAATGTTTGGTGACAGAAATTCATTAAAAACCAAAATACTAAATATTTTATGAAGCAAAAATTATAAAACTAAACCGGCTTTTAATCAGTAAATTTAAAACATTCAATGTAAAATTTAAAAAAGAAATCGTTTGAATAGCATTACGAATATTACGCTTAACATTAAGTCTCCGAAAAAAAGTGTCCAATTGCGAAAACATTGAAAATTACATTCGAATTATTCTAAAAATTGTGTCCCAGGGTTGTTACGTCGTAGGTTACGTCTAACTCAATGGATATTAAATCTTACTTCTAAGTATAAATCTCTAAAATAATTGACAAAATTCAGTAGCGAGACTGCGTATTATTGTGAATCCAGATATCGTTTAGTAGAACGGATTTTGGAAAATTATTCAAAGACCACACGACAAGTCCTCCAACAATTACTAATTTGATTAGACTAAATATTACTATAAACTGATTTCGTTTGTCCCCCTGTCTGACTTTTACTTCAAAACACAAAAACTAACACATACTTTTCTCATCTCTATTAGCGAACAAGCTTAGGTTCAATATGCGAAAACTGATAAATGGTGTTAAGAAAATAATATTTGATTATTTACAACATTTCACACCATCCTAACAGGGTTCCCCTAATGCGATGGCGTAACTCAACATACATATAATAGTTTACAAATTTTAATGTCAATCAAAAAACAATTTCAGTTAAAAAAGTCAAAACAATAACATTCATAAATAATTCAATAAATACCAATAAATTTACTAATGCAATAAATAATGTCATATTAGGAAAATCATGCTTCATAAGTAAACCCCATTTTACATTCTGGTACCGAACATACTTAAATGTATATTTCTTAGCAACCCTAGTAATTAGCTAGTAATTCAAATATTTATCACTATATGTTTTCCAGATAAATTAAAATAAAATTAAATAGTGCTAGCATCCCTAGTCTTAGGTACATAAATAATTCCGTACCAATGTTGGCAATACAAGGGGATTGTATAAACACAGGCGGGGTACATTCAAAGTCAGAATAGAGGCCTCTCTCAGGTTTAGTAAACCCGTATCTCAGATAAGGGCCGCTATAAAGGACCCTATTGGACTAAAGAAGTTGTCCTTTAGAAATGCTTGATTTACCTACCTTATTTCGAATTCAAATTGGAATGTTCAATAATTCACATTGTGTTCTACGCAAAGATCTGAAATGATATATGAGGATATGCCCAGTACCCATAGATTGGCTTCATTTGGCTTCAACTAGACGAACCTTCATTGTACGAACCGCTAAACAATGGAATTTACTGTCCGAGTGGTTGTTCCCTCATTCCGAATTTTCGCTTCGCTTAACATCAGGCAAGATGGCGGTCAAACGCAAGCATATATGTAATTTAAAAAAAAACTAGAAGGCGCCGTGTGAAATATCCACTAATATTTATTTATTGATTTATCTATATAATATATTCTACTATTGTGTGACTTTTTTTGTGAAATATCAAGCTGTATTAAATATTTACGAATCTCATTTCATTATATTCTCAGAAAGAACTAAATTATTGCTATTCTTTACTTATAAGAAGAAAACTTGTTTCAGCTACACATTTTCAGTTCTACATGTACTATATAATTATACGTACCTTACGTTTATTATACATTATACGTAAATTTTTCATCAGGTATAAAATGAATGTAACATATAATATTTTGTTTTCGCCAGAGAACTAAGGTCACTGACAGCGTATTAGCAAGCTGAAGTGGCAATGGGCTGGACATATCTGTCGCAGGAACGATAACCGCTGAGGTAGACGTGTTCTAGAGTGGAGACCGCGAATTGGCAAACGTAGCGAGCCCTGAGACTTGCTGGAGTGACGATATACGTAAGACAGCTGGCGGTGGATGGAAATGAAAAGCCGAAGATGGCCTGAGTAGCGTGTCTTGGGAGTGGATTATGTCCAGCAGTGGGCTTCGATAGGCTGATGATGATGATGTTTGTAAATAGTTATATTTTCTTTCTTAGCTTTAATTATCAAAATATAAAAATATTGAAACAAATTGCACAGTTTTCGACTAAACTTAAACTATATTAGACTAGTTATGGTCAAAGTATATGTTTTTATAGTAATAAATATTTTTTTTTATTGAAATGTTTGAAATGTTGAATACAAGCTCAACATGTCAATGTAAGCGGTGATTTCTTTGATCGACGGTCGTTCAGGCGCGGTCAAGCTATCGTATCTAGTTTCAATCACATTTCACGCGCAATCAAGTCCCATGTCAAGCTGTAACGATAGTATTACTGACGATGGCCTTTGTAATGATTAGATAATCTATTTTATGTGCATCTTTGCGTTTTTTTTTAATTTCAGATAACTCTTTGAAAATCTTGAATAAGAAGTTTCTTGTGCTACTAATGGGTACTTTTAGCTATGTTTGTGCAAACAAATACATCACACTCAGCGCGCCCTTTCGTTGTGTTACTTTTACCGCTCTATAGAGCCATATATTATAAAAACAGTATCACATTCGATGTGAGCGAGTTTTGTTATCTCAGTAGATTACAAAGGTTATTTAGCAGTACATACTGTCGTGTTTAGTTGAGCAAAAAATATGGCAGTTATGCGACGACGTGATTTAACGGAAAATAATTAATCGCATTAAACTGGTGCGTTATGTGGAAAAAGTACAATAAAATAAAATTATATTCATATATTTTAAAACTTGAATTAATATGTCTTGATATATTTGCACAGAAATCGGTACTTCTGTTGTTTTTTTATCGAGTAAATTTATCGTATTCTTATTTCAAGAACATTGGCTTATCAGCAATATTGCCATGATTAATAATTGTTTTTGCCGCTTTAAAATGAATACATTTTGCGTTTCTTTTTAATTGTGAAACGATTTTAATTACGTACAGTGCCATAATATCATCAAAAAAAAACTTAGCCAAAACGGAGTATGATTATATAATGCCTTTACATTAGCTTACGTTGTCTACTAGTTTGGTAGTCCTATAGGTATCTATATCATCATTAGCATTCCTACAAAAAGCGTAAATAAAAAACGAATTTAATTCGAAATTAAAAAATAATAGCGAAGTTTTTAATACAGTTTCGTATCCGTGCAGTCATGAATCCCGAAAGTAAAGAGTACCTACCAGTTAATATGTGTGGGTATCGAGTCACTAACACAGAATGACCTTATAGAAACATTGAACTTCATGAATAATTGAACAAAACCCAATTAATTTAAATTATAGAAGAAAAGTTCAATCACTGAAGTTAAGTACTTTCACAAAACATCACCCGTCCAAAAAACCAGAATAAACCGAAATTGCCATAATCAATTAATCATTCTATTAGTAACATGTATACCTAAATATAAACTACCTTTTTTAGGCGACAAACTAAGTTTTTGACCACAGCTTACTCTGGCCCTTATTTGCTATGAGCCCATGAGCACGTAACGTGGCGAAATTCGAGTAAAATTCGCGTGGAATAGAAATTTATGCCAATGTCAAATAAATAAACATGACGAGGTATGTTAGGGGCTTGTTTTGCACTGTCAAACATAAACTTTATTAGCTTGTAAAGTTGTAAGCGCTATACGCAGTTTTGGCAAGAAATCTCATGTGAGTTACAGAATCAGGACCTGAAGATAACTGACGGTGTAATTGAAGATGGTAAGCACATCCTGGAATAGAACTGGTTTTCAAATGAGGCTTCCGGAACAGAACTTTACGTGCTAACCTTTTTTGTAGCTGGCCTGCTAGTAAGTACTAGAAAGTATCCTAACAACATGCGTAGCTACTACTTAATAACAACAAAATTATAGCAAGCTGACTGTATTTAAGTTACGTTTGAACTTTGTTTCATAGGTTTCACGGTATATAACCACGTCGCAAAAACATTTTTCCTGCAAAAACGTGATCAAAATGCTCAATATATTACTTTACTAGGAAATATTATTGTTTGCACCCCGAGCGGCAATATTTTCCGGAAAACTGTAAGATATTTGCACATAGCTGGGCCATACTCCGAATCAGTGGCGCCTAACGTTCGCAGCACTTGACACTTTCTGTTTCTGTATATATGTTTGACTTTAATATTGGGTAGTATATATCCTATTATTTTCTTTTTGGTAGTACTATTTTGGATCTTATTACTGAAATAAATGATTTGAATTGGAATACTTTATTGTTTTTTATTACATATGTTATTAAACAAAACCAGATTATTTTCTTAATGTTAGTTGCTTGCAAAGTTCAATCGTCAGTGACTGCCTAAAGAAGAATCATAAACCATCAATTTATAGGTATTTATATTTCTAACTTGAGAGCTTCTGAGTTGTCGTGATCAAAATCTACAAAACCTTTGTCAGCTTAACAAATTTTTTACACAATTTTTTTTCACTATATTTATTATTATATATGTATATTGTTTTTCACTATGTATAGTTTACATTTAGGTAGGTATTTAAAGTTTTAATAATTTAGATTTTCTTAAAAATTACTTTTTTCCATATGTCAATTAAGATATTAAAATAGTGAACGATGTGAAGAAGTCTAAAGTCAAAGCAACAATCGGTCTATTAGAAATCGGAAATGGGATCGGGTATAAAGTTTACTGATATTAGGTACTCATATCAAATATTCTACATACTACCACAACCTACTGCTAAAAATTCTGTGACACAGCGGTATTCGCATTCTGCATACCAGCTAATAGTTGAATCGAACGTAACTTAGAACTCTTAGAACGTGTCATTACGTAAGGCGCAGACACAAGGTCACCCACTCGACAAGAAGCTGCTACGTTGCAACCTCCTCAAATCTGCGTAGCCTTATTTCAAGTTCTTAAGGTTGAATTTATTGTTATTATTTTTATGTACTCAGAGCTCTGCGTTGCAATTTACACGTACTTATTCGTCTCTTATTCCTGTGAAGTAAAGTTCAAAATCTATTGTAATGTCAAGTTAGTATGTTGATGTTAGGTTACTCTATAACACGTCATTGTTGCAGGTCTATTGTATGTAAGTACAAGGACTGAGGTGACATATTCTATAAGTAAAACAAGTAAATAAGTAACTCTGTGGAAGATATCCTTAGCAGGAGGTCATCTAGGTAGGTACCACCGCAGTACCAGATATTCACCTGCAAAGCAGTAGTATATGAACATTACTGTGTTCCGGTTTGAAGGGTAGTGCAGCTAGCGAAATTACAGATCTGTTGAGACTAACCATCGAATATCTCTCAAAGTATTGAGCGCCATAGCAGCGATGCCCTAAAACAAAATCCAGGGCATTGCTGCTTTGGCACTCATTACTTTGAGACATTAAATAGCTAGTCTCAACAAGCCTGTAATTTCGCTACCCCCAGTAGACTAATACCAAGTTAAAAAAAATTAGACGCTTGGAATAATAAAACAAATCCGGCGTTAAGCCAATTTGATTTTTGTAAAATTGAACAAGGGACAAGTCAGCATTTTCCTCGCTTATATTCTCCAGAACAAAGCCCAAGACAATTGTGTCAGGCAAGCTGCAATCCATCAAGTGAATTTGATCAGTCTGCCTTTTATTGGATAACTTGACATTTCAAGCATCCTTTCACGCGAACCTTAACGCTAGACGTTAAAGTGAGGTATGCTGAATTGCTGCACAGAAAAACATTTTAAGGCCTTTTGAATTAGGTTGATATTACATGGCAAACATTCCTAACACACATTTATCTTTATAAATATAAAAATACTTCAGTTTATAATATAAATCACAATACACGTATAATAGTAAATTCTTAGCAAACCATTAGACTGATTTGATTTGCGTGCCTCAGGAATAATGTGTATTTTTTTTTTCATGATAAGGAATTTGAATCTAATGTTTGGCAAGAGGCCAGTCATCGATAGGTACTGCCATGGAACTTTTTATTTTATTTTAAATTATATAAATAGCGATTAAAATGCCAAGCAATATTTTAGTGCAAGCCGGCTTATTTCTTACAAGCTTGAAATTTGTGTCTTTTAAAATAACAGAGATAAAATTCAAAACTCAAACAATGAGACAATGGGCCAAAGTTCAGAAATAACTGAAGCATTCGGTTTTTTATTGACTCTTAAGCATTGTTTCCGAGTCGATTCAGTAAAAGTTTTGCTATTAAGATATCAAAGGTGGCTTGTGCAGCTGAATTTACTTGGTTGCTGAATAACCTTGCAAAAGTATAAGTAAACGAAAATAATGTAACGTAAAAGTATTTTGGACAATGGACACTCCTTTACGTCAGCATGATGGAATATCACCATAAAGTTTCAGCTTATCACGTTTTATTGTTACACTAGATGTTTTTTTTTTTCTATTGTTTTAGATATACAATCTTTGGTGTGACCAATATAGAGTTTATCTATTACTTTAAGCAACAAGCTTAAGAGTTTAAAAAATTGTAAACGCAATGGGAACAACATGTACACTATAGTCTATAATGTAATGCGTATTTATTATATATTTATTTTGGGCAGAGAAAGTATGTTTGGCTCACACCTGAGGCGTGGTTTTAGAAATTATTCCCAATTATTGGATCCATGCAAGCAAAGTCGCGAGCAGCTGACAATAAAAAAATTAAAAAAACATAGATTTTGAAATATGATAATTAAGCCCTTTCATTCGATACCCAAAACTGTATCATTTAAAATAATATGCTTTTTGTTCATGACCTTATGTCCTGTAGAGGACGTTCCATATTATAATAAATAGTTAAGAAGTTATGAGGTAACACATGAACATACATACATACCGGTACATACCGGTCAAAATCATGATTCTCATTTATACTTCGCCGTAGTCAAGTAAAAATACGCCTATAGAATTGTTCAAATGAAACGGCCCGTTCTATAAAAATCCAATCCAATTTTTCTATAATTCCGTCTCGTCACTATTGTTTCAGATCAGTGAAGTGCTACCCTAACTGTTGAAGTTTCCTTTACGACTGGCCTGACCTGGTACTCGTAGAGGCTAGACCGATCCAGGTTAGAGCCGTTTTAACTTTCAACTTGTTTGTTTGTGGGTCACACGATACCTAATCGATAACCATGTATTCACTTATTCTCCTTATCATTAACCCGACATTAATTGTTTTTTTTTTTATTATTATTTATAATAGGCTTGTGTTTAACCACTATCTTGCCTGATGTTAAGTGAAGATGTGCTTACGATGGAGTCTGCTTGTCTACAAGTTACCAATTCACTTTTGTCTTGAAGACATCCAGATTGTATCTATGTGGGAACACCCACTCGGGCAGCGCATTCTATTGTTTAATGGTTTGCACAATGAAAGTGGTATGAAATAGTTTCATCCGAGTTTCTCAAACGCCAACAAAATATATCGCTACTTTGAACTCTGACCACTCGATATGCAAAATATGTACAATTGTACATTTTGTTTCAAAATATTAATACATATATAATACAGTTAAATATTGGTATATTTCTTGTATTATGGGAACCATATAGTGATACAGAATACTTATTACATAGGTGCCTAGACACAGAACAGACAACTATGTTATTCGGCACATAGATTGAAGTCCTGAGTAGGAATCGAACCCCCAACCTTCAAGTCTCAAAACAAAACTAAAACTAAATTAAGGCAATTAAAATATTAAAATTCTGTTTAGTAGACGAAACTAAGATGCAAAGTGCGAGTTGAGAATATCCTCATAACTTATTCCGCAAACAAAGATTTCCTAAAGTTCTCAAGAAAAGTCACTTTATGTAAGCACTTACTTGAGGTCGGACAGTAAAATTCACACCGTGGCGAACGTTTCATTACGAGCAGAATGGCAACTACGCGTATAAACACGGGACACGAAAGTGACGGAGTTTTTACTATTACTACTTTCATTAGTAAAAAATAAAGATACCAATAAGTACTTTTGATCAAACACTGTATACAGTTTTTATCATAAGCTTCGCTTCAAGAATAGATGTGATAGTTGACTCTTATATACCAAAATTCAATATTTTGGAGAATTTCCATAATGCTCCGTTTATTTAGCAATATACAAATAGTTTAATAATTAGCATGCTAAAACGGATACTTTACCAAATACAATTATTGCCAGCACTAACAGCCAGTTAACTTGATTTGGATTGCAATGCAACATGCCGTCGCGCCGCCGACGGGCGTAATTGTAGCAATCTTAATGAAGCAGGTGCAGAGTTAAATGCTAAATTGAATGAGACGCCCGAGCGGTCAAAAGGCCATAGAGATGACACCGGTATTTGATTTTAGCTGTGTTGTATCAAAGTGAAATTTTAGAGCTTATACATTATGAACAGATCTAATATTAACATTATTAGAAGCGCGGCAGGCGACCTTCCCACCACCTGTTCTACATGTATATAGTCAAGTGACCTATAGAATCATGAAATGGTATCAGACCAGGAAACCAACAAAAATTAAAAAAATTGTACATTTATACAATAATACAAATAATACTTTTAAATGTAGGTCGCAGTCTGCGACCTACATTTAAAAGGGCCCAGTTGCGTTTCACGTGTGTCATGTTAAGTGCTTAATAGTTTTAGTCCATACTATTGCATAGAAGAAGGATGTCAAACATATGTACATCTTTGTCAATAACAAAGAAAAAAGTCATTCTTATTTTATAGATTTTTTTATTTAGGGTTTAGGTATGAAAGATGTTGAAAGTTACAGATTTAATTTTAGCTGCTATGAATTGCCGTTTTGTAAGCACGTGATTAATTACACTTTATAGACAAAATATTGACTACTTATTTTATACTTTATTTCGATTTAAAGTAATAATTATGGGTATATTATAAATATTAACTGTACGGATCAATATTGTTAAGTTTTACCAGTTAATTGAGATCGACGTTGTACGTTATATTTATTGAGACGTACCAGATGTTCTCCTTATGGTAAGAGGTAACGCATGCCTATAACCATTGCAGAGATACAAAGTTAAAAAACATAGTCTACGGCATCGTCGTGAAATTTACATACATACATATGTACATAAAAGATACGCGCGAAAAACATAACCCTTTCTTGGCAGTCGGGTAAAAAGTACCGATTAAACGGAGAATAAAATAGAAAAATAACGGAATCACTTAGAATTTATTTGATTTTATATTATCAGACGCAATGTTCAATTTCGATGACATGCAGTTAATGCAGTATTATGCAAGAAAGAACATTTTGTAATTTACAGCCTTTGATTATGTACAGTAACCAATTTAAATTACATTTATTTAAATACCGCCTAAGTTATTCTAGGAAATGCGTTAATTGCTACTGTACACTTAATGATGG
Source organism: Biston stratarius (assembly GCA_950106695.1). Lineage (NCBI taxonomy): Eukaryota > Metazoa > Arthropoda > Insecta > Lepidoptera > Geometridae > Biston > Biston stratarius. The sequence goes on from OX467116.1 coordinate 13,549,466, forward strand.
TCATAATAATAATCATATCAACGATACAATAGTAACATTTATCATTAGGAAATATACAACCAAATCAGTTCGTTAAATGCTTTATGTTTTAGCCTAAATTGGGTATTTAAATTGTCTGTCATCACTGTGTTTTTTTATTAGGTTCGCTTCCAATTTGAAATTTGACACATTGGTTCAGTTCCGATACATGTTTACTTACATTACATTTTTATGGGAAGCATGACTTGATTTTATATATAGGATTAGCTCGAGACGATGTAACTATTCAACGTTTAACAGTATAGACACAATTGTATCCACATTTGCCAATTTAGATTATCCCATTTTTGCACTATTACTTGGCCGCTGTACATAATAAAAATGCTTGTTTCATAAAACGTTTATTATAATAATTTCTTTTTCAGTCTTTATTAGTTATTTAAGATTATTTTTAGTGTATTTTCATATTACAACAGTTACGAGGATTTACTTTAAATATAATTTTTAATATAAATATTAAAAATTATATTTAAAGTAAATCCTAAATATAATTAAGTAAATATAATTTTTAATATAAATATTAAAAATTATATTTAAAGTAAATCCTCGTAGAATTAATTAATTAATTAAAAATTATTTATTTAACCTGAAGACAATTTTGAATATTTATCTGAAATATTTCTTAATCTCTGAAACTTAAATCTGACAGAAACTCTATAATAAAATTAAATTAAATCCTCGTCAATGTCGAAATCAAAACAACTTTTAAACGGAATACACTAAAAATATAAATCAGGAATACTTAAAAGAAACTTCCGCAAAGTAAAACCTGAATCTATTAATTAACTTAATCTTGTCTATAAATAGGCTTCCATTTACGATCGGTCAATGATGCTTTCCTAGAAGAAACCGATACACTTGAGACTTGATGACACCCATTATATCTGTCGATAAATCCGTTTCGTTTGAGTTTTATTCAATTTCAATTGTATTAACTTCTCTGCTATTTTTATCGTTACCAAACTCCATCAACGAATATTTTTATATTAGACTCCGTAAAATAAATATCCCCTCAACTCGATTAAAAATAAACATATCACCGTTCAACGCGTAAATTGACGGAATTTTCGATAAACCGATATTTCAACGGCATTTTGAACTTTTAAAATAAACCACCTCATTAATAAAATTGCTTATAAAAATCACTAATTATAATGGCTGTCTTTTGAGCCTATTTTAGTCTACTTATTTTTTGTGACGTTTTTACGTGCTGTCAATAAAGATTTATAATATTGTGTTATGATTTATTATGACACGAAGACATTATTTATGCCTATTTTTAGTCTAGACACTTTGATCAAATATCATCAAGACGGTAGCATCGTTGTTTAAAAATAACTAATGGTTTATATTGGCAAAAATGAACATCAGTTTCATCTAACATAAATGGAGAATGAAAAATGAGGGATGATTGTTCATTGTTTTTATATTGACAATATGTTTTATATATTGACATACTTTATTATGACGTTTTGTTTTTTTTAAATAATTGACATGTAATCAGTGTTTTAAAACTCTTTTAATGGTAGATATATTTGAAATGATATTACGGAATTGACTTGTAACATTGTTATTATTAATAAAATGTTTTTATTTGTATTTCAATTTATCGATCTAATGCTCAAGAAATTTATTATTTGCAAAAAATGACCCACCCAAAGATTACGCTTACTCCAACAAAAAATATCAAGGTATTAATCTCCGCAACCAGAAATCCTGTATCCATGAGCCATGTAAGTTGGTGGTAGCTATGGTGACCCAGATTGAGCAACAGAACCTAGGATAGGCAAGAATAGGGCAGTTCGATTATTTCAAAAATAAATCACAATTCAAGGGAGTTAGTGAAACCAAAGAGATTTCTACGAAGTAGTGGATTTAAAGATCAGAGTTCGAATATTTTTTTTTTTTTCAAGTAATACGTATGTATATTTAAGTGAAAACATATGTATATTTTTTCTTTTTTAATGTAAATGTAATGAGGCGTACGGAACGCTCTCCCGTTGGAGAACAACTGTCTATGACCATTGCTGCGGCACCCAGAACTTTCAGTAACAAAACAAAGTCCTGGACACTGATGCTTTGGCTTTTAGATATTCCATGATTATTCTCAATGTCATATAAATTATAATTTTACTAGCTGCAATTCGCTTGAAACTGGAACATAGTAATATTTACACACTTCTTCTTGGCAGCATATTACCACTATCTGGTATGGCGATGGTGATAAATAGATCTACCACAAAGTACATCTATCTACTCCGTATGTATTGTATCTAGACTAACCTAATATTAACAAATTCTTAAAAGTATTTTAAGCCACATCGCCGAAGTAAAATATCATACGTGGAAATGAATCAGGCTACTTTAAGCAATGTTTTTATGTGAAGCTCGAAGTGTTTACATTGTCAACTTTCAGATATTTAGGTTATGTTTACATTCATGGTTTTTATATGACATATTAAGTTATAACTTTTTTATATACAATAATATTATTATTGTTACAATATTTTTTTAGACAAAAAGGCCGTCAGATGAGCGATATGTGGCCAGAATGCTGGCAGCATTGCCACGTTGGATGGCAATGCTAAGCTTTTGATTAAGTAATTAAGTGCCAGAATATAGAAATATTCCAGACGTATTTAGTGAATCACTGTTAACTTAGAGACTTAAATCGATGATCCATATTCACTCGATAAGCTACAGAGACCGGATTCTAACTCTAAAAGAGATAGTGAGAGTTTATGACGGACCCACGCGTATTTACTACCAAAACGTGGACCAGCTTCGAATGCAAATGAAACTTACGCAACAAACGAGAACCAAGTTCAAAATAATTGAATGTAAAATTCTTAGTTTAAGCCGCCTCTATTTTCACTTCCAAAGAACAAACACATTTCTTTAGATGTACTTACGTGAAAATAGAGACGTATCAAAAAGATCATTCTTATAAAAGAACTATTCACGCTTCATAGCTCGACGTGGTGTTTTTGTTTGAAAATATTGTTTTATTGTAGTTTTTGGTGATATTATGATTTAAGCTTTTTTCTTGCATGGAATATTTAGTACTGAGATCGCACCTATGATGGTTTTAGCATAATTGTACCTATCATCCCCAATATCATTTATAAACTTATAAAATCCTCAATTCGGCAGCATAATGTTAATTTAAATTTTGGTCAGCAGAGTTTCTCATTTGGGTCACCTGTCTGGCCCTACCACGGGTCCGCACTCATCACTTTCACTTTTGATACAAGTACCTTTATTTTTATTGATCTGCGACTGGTCAAACCTGTTGTGATGATGTTAGCTAGAAAATAGATGTGACTAATCATATCGCAAAGAGAACTATAAACTATGACGCATTAGGTATTTGCATTTCATTATTGTAAGGATTTTGCATAATTATTTTTAAATATATTTTAACTATCTTTATTTTCTATGATATTCGATGCTTCAAATTTCGGTAAATATATTTAAAAATATTCTAGTTTGTGTTTAGTATGTTTTGTTTTATTTTTATAAAATTGTTTAGTTACTTTGTTCATAACCTAAGTTTGCTGAAGTTTTTTCGGTGTCTGGTACTTTTTAAACTACCAAAAACCAAAGCAAATGTATACTCTAATCATAATCATTTCATTTTCTCTACATTGCACATTACCGCTAATTTCTTCTATCAACAAGAAGTTTCCACAAATTGACTGTAACTTAACTTACTTGCATAGCTATCTATCGAACAACGTTAGTACCCCACTCCCTTCCACACAACAATGTCAACATTTCATTACGCAACGAGGCCTCGCCAAGAAAAACTGCGTTTCTAAAGCCTCCAATCATCCATAACTACTCTATTTCAATAGCATAAGGTTCAATATCGCGTAATTAATCTGTGCAGTGTTAATGAGGGTATTACGACATTTGCGAGTTATGGGCAGACCGGTTGTACCATAGATTTCTTGAACTTTTTGGGTCATAGGATGTTTATGAGTTTTGTAGAGTTCTTATTTCAGAAATTATCAAAAACCTCAATGTAAACCAAAATTAAAAACTTTTGTCCAGCTGTAGGTTTTGAAAGTATTTAACACTTGTTCTGGTTTCTTTGATCGACGGCTGTGGGTGATAATTTATCTAGAAAAAGATTGATTGATTGATTGATTGATTGTTCTTCGAGCTACAAACTAACGCTGATTAATCAGACTGTACTAATTTTTTAAGGAAAAATCTAAGTATGACAATACTTGATACCTAAAAATACCCACGCTGCATTTTTGTCTCACTCAAAACAATATTGAGACTGACTTCCAATTTCGTTTGGAGACAACCGGTTTGCTTATTTGAAATGCTTAGCAACATTTAAGTATACGATAGTGAAAGTAAGCGCAGGTTCTTGTATGACGAAGCATCCGAATGGAAGTCAAACCTGTAGCTTACAGCCTTTTATAGGTACATGTGGTCAAGTGAAAAATATAGTCATTTTCTTTTTTGGATTGCTCGTAAATTACTAATTAAACAACATTTTAATCCACATAAATAAATATCGTTTCTATGGATAAACCATACATCATAGAAACATCAAAAACAAAAATAAACTATTGCAAAAAAAAAAAAAACTACGTGATGTGTTAGCCTTGTAAAATATGTTTCATCTTTAAGCTTTTACGTTTACATAAAAATAGTAAAGCCATAAAAAATACAAAGTACAAAAATGTAAAAAAAAATTGCTTGAAACTATATTTGCAAATGCAACTTAAATGCGCATTATGTACCCGGGAAAAGCAAGATGAATCAGCCGAGAGTTAAGGCAATTATATGTCTGACATGACCCAACAAATTGGATCTCATCGCCCCACTATGATGTCACGACGGATCCCAGGATAAACGTCGGAATCCAGCACTTAATGGCTTCCACTTATTATTATAATATCCACGGAAATGTCTTTAAGGATGAAGATGCTGAAAATAGAAGCCGAATAAAATACTTCCACGTATTAAATGTTCAGTCTTTGCTATAATTTTTTTCTTTATAAGGAAAACGTTATATATTATTGCTAAAAATAGTAAGACACATTTTAGCCAATCTTATTCAGCAATTATTAAAAAGTGTTTTACTTTCATTATTTTTGTTCAATGAACAAAACACAGTTGAAATATTCGTGAGCGTGGATTACGAAAGAGATAAGGCGTATTTACTCTTTCTATAAATGCTTGCTTACAAGTAAAAATCCCTTAAAAAACCTTACCTTGTTGAGAGGAATCTTTGTTTAGAAACAAATCACTGGCGCACCCCCGAAACTATTCATTATCGAACGGGAATGCATCAACCCTGAACTTCGTCGCAGAAGCATAAACTCAACAAACCACTTCGCATTAAAAAAAATAAAAACAAAACAAAAAGCACAGACACTTATCAAATTTTCGTCTGTCAAAAATTTGAACCTCGAATGTTTATTTTTTTAATTTCGTCGTTATGCGTGAAGTACGCGCGTCTTCGCGGCGGTACAGGTCGCACTAAGAAAATGACAGAGCGGTCGGCACATGTGCGGGCCGTGGTAAGCCCACGAGCAGATTGGCGCAGATTTTCCGAACGACTTCTAACACTTGAGTCATAGAATAATTTCAGTACTTGAGGGCAATGTATTTAATTAACGTACTGTAGACGACAAATTAATTAATTTGGGTCAATCTGAGTTGAGTTTCGGTACTTTGCGAAAATTGTTTGTAGTTTGCAAATGTTATATTTAAGCGTAGCTTCAAAGCAAAAGAAGGATGATGAAACTATACATTTTCTAAATAAATTGTAACAGCGGCTTTTTAGATTAGTTTATTTTGTTTAAATGTATTTATTGGTTCCCTTAAAAATAATTATTTTACCTAATTTTCGGTGTGGATTCAATATTATATTATAAATAAAAAACGTATACTATTTGAAATCATTAAAAAAATATCGGTGTTTAATAAATTAATGTAGAGATGAATATATTGTCTCGAATTTAAAAATCTATATTTTGTTTATAAACAAATTAAAAAAAATGTCTGTCTTTGAGATGCCATGTAAAGCTATAACTTGCTTAAAAATCTTATGATGAAATATATATTAAGAGTGTGTATTACGTACATACTGATGTAATTATTGTTTAATATTATTACCGACTAAGATGATTAACAGCTTTAATACTACAATTGAAGTCTAGGTATTCTTATAAACGGAAATTGAAGACTTATCGAAGCAGGATTTTATAAGTTTGATATTAAGATAAACTAAAGTTAGTGCAATTAGTTATTTTTTATCCTTTCTCATCGTTTTTTTATTTAATTCTCTAAGTTTGACTTTATCATATGAGCTCTTTTAATTTTTTGAAACTTACTTAAAATGTTTAGTTCTAACTTTATTATTAAAAATATTTTTTATTTTTCGTCACCAAACTAAAAGAAGAACATTGTAGACTAGTGTTAACTAGCCTCTGACAATTATTATTCTTAATTTGATTTGTAATTAATTAATTGTTAGCAATAAATACTTACTATGAAATTTAATATTATAGATATTTAGAATAACAACAGAATTTTTTTATAGAAAAGAAGCATGAACAGATTTCCAATATAATTGAACGTGAGTAATTTCGCATAAGTAAAAAAATATGTGTTAAAACGTCAGTTTTATAATAAAACGTGAACAGATATAATACACAATTGAGTACTAACATATTTTAAATAAGAAAAAATAAAACACTATCACGTCATATAACATGACTTACGGCGCGTGACACACATTATTAAATTATATTACTTAGCCATTAAGACTTAATGGCTAAGGTTAATATAACAATAAAATCGGACAACAAATATTACGGACGTCAGTTGCATATTTAAGTCGCGCGAAAACCCCGCTTCGCCGTGATCAAGCCTTTATTAAAGTGTGAGCGAGACGGCGCTATGGGTAGCACATCCGCTTTTCTCGTTATGTAAGCTCCAGGCCCGGAGCCTGGCGACAACCCTCTCCCTCCGCCCCTGCCAGCGCCGCTGACGTCGAGAGTTACTGCTATGTATTCTGCGGTCGAGCGTCGGGGTGGCTGGAAACTGGGAGCCGGGAGTATCGAAATAGGCGCGAAATACACGATCAGTTCAGCGTCAAGTTTTTTTTTTAGTTCGTGAAGTTTTATTTAGATCATCAAATACGATATCATACGACTATTTAAATTATTATACAAGAATTTAACATAATAAATAGAAAAAAAAATTGTCTTTCAGAATCAAAACGGAACAAAGTTACACGTCATTATACATATTATAAATAGATTTGTTTCGTTTTTATTTGTAAATATATTAAGTACACGTTTTTTGGACACTAATAAACGTTTAATATAGATACTAGACCAATTAAATTATTTAAAACTTCACAATAAAATTATGCGTCCGTAATGCATTTATTTTTTACCCTTATATATAACTCGAGCCTTCCAACGAGGCAATAATATTAGAAAAATCATATCTTAATGGATCGACAGAAACACTATCTGTTTAAACTAGGTAACATTAGACAGACCTAGCTCATATTTCAGTTCTCAATAAATACTTCTAAAAACAAATCCATTCAATTTCCTATACTTCTAAGTTCAAATCGTTCCAACATTCAATTCAAATTATTTATTTATCTTTACTCTTATAGTAGCTGCACCACGTGATTTTACCCGCTACATTTTTTCGGGATAAAAAGTAGGTATTCACCAAGTGATTAAAAAATTGAATAAAAATTGGTCGTGCCATTTCGGAGGAGTGCGCCCACAAACACCGTGACACGAGACTTTTATAGGTATATAGTAGATATACTACGAATTCCTTCATTTTCCATCAAGCAACGCAAGCAACTGTCACTTTGCTCTAACGTGTATTTATACCACGATACAATACAGAGCGTCGCAATAGGAAAAGCGACGCTATTCCCTTGAAGTCAAAGCCGTTAAGCTCAGATATGGGTTACCGGAATTTGAGTCCCAATACACACAAATAAAACTCATTAACTGGCCAATTTGCTTGTCTTTGGGAGAAATATTAGGTCAGTGCGACAGGGCCGGACGCTGTGGGGAAATTTTGAGAAGAGTAGGATCTCTTATGGTTTCTTTGTCTTTTTACAAGTTCGTTTCTAGTGAGTGTTTTGTGAATTTCAATCGGATTTGGCACTTGATTAATGTTAAGGCGTTAACTATTTCGGTGGTATTGCTGTTTTGTTTTATAGACTACAAAATAGTCATGAAATTGAGGTTTGAATCGCATATCCCTCACTAGTTGCGCGCCGCGGTTTCATCCTAATATAAAAATAGTCTATGTATAAGTCTATGTTCAGGTATAAGCGTCGCATAACAGACTTTCGCAATTACTTGAGAGCTAGTTCCTTTCCAGGCATTGTGCTTTACTGTCTTCGACCACACCATCAGTTAACATCATGTCAGCTGCGATCAAACACCTACCTTGTCAACCATAAAAAAAGCATAAAATTAGTGTGATTTACTTTTTGTTCTCTTTGTATTGTTTTTGATTGAAAATAATTTGCTTCAAAGCAATATACATTTCGGGAAACCAATGAAACCTGATACAATCGTGAAGATAACGTAGAATAATGGAGGATGTCACGCTTCAACATACCCATAATGCGGCCAAATTACCTAAAGAGTTACAGGAAAGAGCCACCATAGCATTTTCGAAACAAAAGAGTGAAACCTATTAAGTAAATGGTTAGTTTCATTATTTGGCCACCATAAGGCCATATTTATTGATAACTGCCTACCTAACCTATAGTAAGTAGAGTAGGTATAGATCTTTAGTCTATGACGTATTTGTTGACTGTGTCAGAATAATTATTTCTTGTCTGTTTATTCCCAAATCCCGATATAGTAGACATTACGAAAATAACTACACAGTTATTTGTGTTTGTGTATTAATAGATTTATTGGGAAGGAAATTATTTCTAGTATACGTTATAAGGAAGCATTATGGACATAATAATGTTATGTAGATACTTACGGAGCAAGTTTTATGGAAAAGTTTTACTCCCGTTCCTTCCTTTTAGGTTTTCATCGGAAGCATATTGTGGTTTATGTTTTAAACGCTTTTTTGTGCTTTGAGAATGATTTTAATGTGTACTTTGGTATATGTTATATAATACTTTGATAATAAGTTTTACAGCCATGATTGTTCAGTATTAAGCGCGTTTGGCCAAGAAGCGTAGTTTCAAATCTGTGTGATCTATGTGAAGAAGCATAGTGGTAGGGTAACTTCTAATTGGTACTCGTCCGGCTAGTTAAAGTTAAAAGTTTGACGCCAGTCACTTAACGGTACAGTCTGACATCCTCACTTGAGAGCCAGTACCATTTCACGCTAGGAGTGCTTACTATCTTCAACTACACTGTCACTGAATATCAAGTAGACTGTGGCCTGTCAAAGGTACATATAAAAATATGGTCCGAGTTGTGTGAAGATTTTAATAAAATATCACACTAATATTGTTAAGTCAAAAGTTTGTTAGTGTGCAAGTATTTTTGTGTGTTTAATTTTACTTGGTGGTAGACTTCCTTAGCAGGAGGTCGTCTAGGTAGGTACCACCGCAGTACCAGATATTCTGCCGCTAAGCAGTAGTGTGTAAACATTACTGTGTTCCGGTTTGAAGTTACTGCAGCTAGCGAAATTACAGGGTTATTGAGACTAACCATCTAGTCTCAAAGTAATGAGCGCCAAGGCAGCGATGCCCTGGACTTTGTTTTACTACTCAAAGTTCTGTGTATCGCTGCAATGGTCATGGACAGGCGTAATCCCTTAACAAAAAAAATATTTGTTTCTCCTTCACGCTCAAACGGCTAGACCAATTTTGATGAAATTTGCTATGGAAGTAGCTGACATCTTGGATTAACACATAGGTTATATATAGGCATAAGATTTATTATCCCGAAACTTGTTCACGTGGGAACAGCTGCAGGTAACACCGCGGTCATAGCAGTAATTCATTAAAGCTACAGAACAACGTCATTATATAAGTTTAAGAAAGCAGAATTACCCTTTTCTATGATTAAGTCAGCGCTTTATGATCTCAATTTGCGTAGTAGAAAATAGGTAGGAAAGTCCAACCATAACATTAACCTCTTAACTTACTGCACTCGTTGACACTTGTTCAAAGTTTAACCAAGTTCGGGTAAGTAGGGAACTACTTACTAACTTCACGACGTAAATTAATAGCTTCAGGTTACAGAATTAAATGCGATCTAGTTTCACAATACTGGGAAAGTATCTAACGAAGCCTTGCAAGTGTTGCTCTTGACGGAAGGAGGGTAAAACCGATTTAGCACGAATTTTCTGCCAAGGGTATCGGTACATTACTGAGCTAGGCTAGCCTTAAAACTTTAATAAGGTTAAAATAAAAAATAAAGGCAGCTTTTTATGGCTGAGAAATTAGTGACCACAGCTCACCGGATATTCAGTGTGATAGAAAATGGTAAACATACCTAACCTGGAATGGTACTGGCTCTCAAGTGGGGCTGCCAGAACACACCTTTAGGTGCTTGAAGACAGATTTTCGACTTGAGGGGTGTAGCTAGCCAGTCGAGTACTAGGTAATACCCTACCAGCACGCTATGGTTTCCTCACGATGTTTTCCTTCACCGGCAGCTCAAGCTTATTGTTGGGGTTTGAGCCCACGCCCTACGACCTGTGAACCAACCGCGCTAACCACTGAGCTATCATCGCTACAAAGCTATTTTCTAGGTAAGCCTGCTTCATCTTAGACTCATCATCAGCCATAGGTTGTCCACTGCTGGACACAGGCCTCCTCCTGGTGGGGATTTGCCAATACTCGTCACGCTTGGCAGGCGTGTTGGCGAGCGCAGTTAGGTGTGATTGTTCAAGGAAGACGCTGCTGCCCATCTTCCGAATTACACCCCTTAGCCAACTCTTACGGCCACTATTAGAGTGTCCGTCCCTGCAAAACTCACACAGCTCTTAATGCAAATACCTTTTGTGTAATCGTACTACTGCATTAGTTAAAAAGAATACTAGTTAAAACAACATTGCAAAAAAATCATCATCATTAACATTTCAACCCGCAATTGGCCACTGCTGAACATACCACATACACTGCTGAGGCCTCTCTTCTTGTATGCCATTTATCCTGGTCCTGTGCTAACCTTATTCAGGTTCGAATCGCGGACTATCTACTTATACATCGCTCGCTCTATAATCTCTATCTCTACATAGTATAAAACAAAATCTACTAGATCTTTTAAACTACGCAACGGATTTTAATGCGATTTCCATCAATAGATAAAGTGATTCAAGAGAAAGGTTTATATGTATAACACATGCATATAATTATAGTAGTAATAATATCATTAATCACTCCACACTGACACCACATTAGGATTTACATTACACCCATGCGAAAACGGGACGGGTCGCCAGTAAAAAATAATCGTATTCCAAATACCTTTTCGCAAACTCCCATGGTACCGATTACTTGTCAACTCTAGTCGTTTAAAAACATTTGTTAATACCTCAAGCTTCCTTCCGCTCTATCATTTCATTACGCTAATATCCACTTAAGACTATTAACTAATAGCTGGGTCAGAGTTGGTTACAGCTGTAGGATGCCCATGAGGCTATGTTTTAATCTAGGCGGGTTGTGGGATGCGATATCTGCTTAGCAAGGTTAGCTCGCATGCTAGTCCTGCTAGCCACTAGCCGGTATATTGCGAGCTATTAGTTCGAGTGTTCGTACGCAGTGATTCGGCCCTAATTTCTTGATGCGTACGGCCCGTGAATGGAACTCTTTGCCGGCTTTTCTGTTTCTTAATAACTACAATTTGGACGTTTCAATTTGAAAGCTAGAGTGAATATATTTCTTCTAGATCAGCGTGCTCCATCCTAAGCCGCACCGTCGTATATCATTAGGCGAGTTGGTGGCCAAACGTAGATCTATTTAATATAAAAAATAGCTGGCAATTGGCAGTGTGCAGTATAGAGATGCATGACGTCATATCTAAGATTTATCGTCAGTCCCCGAATTCTGTGTTCTCCTGGCTGTCTTCTAATCGTTCATTCATGAATGAGCGATTAGCTTTAGCGCATACACTACAAATGCTAATAAAACTCTACTTCTATTCTAATGTTAGTCTCATAAATTGTATAAAATTACATTGTTTTTGTTGAGTGCACACTGACGCTGATGAGCCATTGTCCTACGTAAGCGGCGAACAACGATAAAGCGCCACGCGATAGGCCAATCAATAAGGGATCGCGTAAAGCAGTGGTCCCCAAACTTTTATGTCTCGTAGACCACTTGCCATGTTTTTCTGTTCTGAATAGTTCCCATACAAGTGCATGCAACAATTCCCTTTTATTTCTTACTTCCCCAGCTTAAGAAAGGAATTTGTTATCATTTCAAGCAACTCAAGTGGTTTTAACAGATTTCTTGCACACTTCCTGTAAATAGATGCAAAGTTTTATTGAATATTCCTGCCAGTATCGTCCGCCCCACTGCCCGCTGAGGTTAAACATATGGCCTTATCTTATTCATGTGATCTTTTAGGTAGATCGTTGAACGGGTCAGAGATTTTATACAATGGCGTTGCCTAAAATATCTTGGCATTCTAGGATATAAGGGAGATTAATACGTAGATACCTAGTTCTAATTGATTGCCTTTAAGAATCATGTGCTTCGAAAGTAGAAAAGGCATTTTGTAAAATAAGAAATGATCTCAAAGTTCTAAAATCAGTCTCTAGATTTATTTATCTTTAAAAAATTTATAAATTAACTGTGAAAAGTTAATAGTGTCAACCATACAGTCTTGTTGGCTCATTGAAAGTATATCTGCTTTAAAAGCTGCAGGGCGTGGGTTAATTTCCCACCCAGAACAAACTTTTTGTTTTGTGTTTTGTTCTATAGCTGAGTGTTCTGTATGTATTATAACAGAAAAAGTACTTAAGTATTATATCAATTAGGTATATGTCTTCCATAATACAAGCTTTGCTTTAGTTTGGGGTCAGATGGCGCTGTGTGTAATGTCTTATGATATTTATTTATTTATAAACATATTGAACTCAGATTCAAACTAAATAATATTTTCTTAGATTATTTATTCTTAGCCAATAAACAAAAATATATCGGAGGATATTTCGTACAGCGCTATTTAGCCCCAAATTAATCAAAGTTTGTACTATAGTAACCATATAGCTAATGGATATATGGTATGCAAATAAAATATAGCAATTTCGATTCCTTATGTGAAATATTATTTCCAGTTATTTCGGTTTAAAAACCGATTTTGATGAATTTCTATGGGACCAATCTGAAAGATATATCATTTCAAATAAATAAATATCGGATTGTAAATGACTAAGTACAGAGTACATAAATAAATACAACCAAATTGAGAACTCCTTTTCTGAGTAGGTTAAAAAGAGTCTATTTCTTAATTTTTCATATCGGATTATAAATAACAGAATTCTGAGATGACAAACTTAAAAAAAAAAAACGAATTGAGTACATACTCCTTTTTTGAGTCTGTAAAGACAGTTGTCTATTTTTTTCTGTGAGAATACCAAAGTTTTAAATTGTTTTCGCACATTCTCCGAGATTTAAGCTTGCTTAGTTACCTACCCACACTATTTTCCTGCGCCAATTAATGACATAATAAGCAACGTCCTCACGTGAGTCACATATGGTGATCAGTAGCTCACTTGGCTCGCGGTCGTCGACAGGTCGCCAGGTCACTCGAACATGTGCGCACGAGTAGGTACCTATGGATTCCGTAGACGTCGTGCCATTCACACTAACTAATAAGTATTCTGTACGCTTCCGCTGTAATGTTGACTCAAAGTACTCAACTAACTGTGATGCATCGTGATCGGTCAAGGCGTTCAGGTGCTTTTTGCTGACGTGTAAATAATTTCCAAAGTGTGGTAGTGGAACTTTTCTTCTATAAGAAATAAGCTTACGTTTGACCACCATATCACCTGATGTTAAGTGATGATGCGGTCTAAATGGAGCACGCTTGCCTAGAAGATACCGAATATATAGGGACAATCGTTTTAATTTATTAGTGGGCATTTCCTTATTAGCGGTTTTTGCCAATTTCACTAACATATAATTATAATTTTTAAATAAACGTCACAATCATAAAGCAAGAAACTAGGGTTGCTACTAGATTGCATGAGGCAGTTTCATTCTCGTCCATGACTGACTGTCTTCATCATTATCAACATTTCCATCTTAACCATCGGAGTTACTATACCAGCAGCCCAGAGATTCAAGGAGCTGGGTTGGCTTGGATGAATGCTGGCAGGGGGAATTCACAATACACCCCAAGTGGACGTCTGTGCAGAACTGATCGCCCCCATTCCAAATAAGAAATAAGAAGCCAAGATCTCAGCTAGCTTCTGAAGCACTCGGTAGAAGGTGCATCCCGTTTTTCAATGAGACAACCACCTTAACAACTTGAGCTGAACCACGGGGTTAGTGCGTATAAAGGCACGTGGATTTACAATTTGACATATCCTTTTCTGTCTACTTGGTCGTGGTTTAACATTCGTTACATAAGTGTGGCTTCCCTAACTCGATTTGCAACTTTCCCGTAAATTGATATGGTTTCGGTTTAGCTAGGTATTAGCAGTAACTCTAATGAACAGCCTGTGTAATGAAATAATAGTGAACAACCCGTCTCGATCTATTGTCGAAGCATTTAGTAACATCGATCATTAGAGCTTAAACTTCACCTGAATCATGCGAACACATTTGAATGTATAACGTTTCAGTGTGTAATTATTAAGGTTCTCCACATCTGGTTTCCAAAAGTGTTGGGGCATTTGTCTCTGCCAAACGTGGTTGCAGCCAAATTGACAAACAAAAATACCTGAAAAGGTGTGGTAGTCTTTTGTGAGTCAGTCATCTCGCAAAACGAAGGTCCTGAGCGGGAACGGGAGAGGACTGTCCCATTACGAAAATGATGGTATAAGGGCGTTGGACGTCCTATTCCCTTAGCCGTAGAGCCGGGGAGAACGGAGGTCAGAGTTGGGGATCGAATACCCCATTTTTTATTTATTCAGCAACGCAGCATGACCCACGCCATTATAGAGAGATGAAAAAGAATACACCAAACATTTCATGGAATGATACCAAAAACAGAGTGCTAGGGGGGTACCGGTGCATTCCTTTGGAAAACCTAGTGCCCTCCGTCTGGCACAGAGGCATTTCACCGAGGGGATTCTAGTAGGCATAATACTACATAACCTGGCTGTACGTACTTCAATACAGCCGGGTATCTTTTGAAGATTTCCCCCGGTTACCAAACAGAAAGGTACCTATCTTATTTTATTTATCCATGTCTACGACCATACCCAGGACTTTGAGTAACAAATCATGGCCAAAGAACAGCTTTGCTTCGTTACTTTCTATGGTTAGTTTCAATAGCCCTGTAATTTCGGTAGATGCAATACCCTTCAAACCGAAACAGAGTAATGTTTACACACCACTGCTTGGCAGCAGAATATCTGGTACTGCAGTGGTACCTATCTAGACGACCTATATCAGAACTAAAGATATCCCCACTGGTGTATATTTAATCGCACGTTGATTTTTTCTTTGAATTTGGCGTCGCACTTTCGTGTATTTACCAATCTCAAGAGTTTTGATATTTTCAAGTATTTTATGTAAAATGTGTTTAAAACAATTCTAAGTCACATAGAGTAAAATCATCGAAAAATTCAAAGTAATGAGCGCCAAAGCAGCGATGAACAGGACTTTGTTTTACTACTCAAAGTTTTGTTTATCGTTGCAATGGTCATGGATAGGCGTTATCTCTTACCACCAGGAAATGTATCACAGAGTATATCACAGAGATGGCAATACTGTAATATTTTGCCCTATCTAAGTAAGTAATAAAGCAGTCAATGGTTCTCCCTCAGTCCAGATAGAGAAATAACTAGACATCATTCGTACGTAATACCACAAAAATGATTAAATTCTTGCAAAATTGAGTTATGTAGTCGTGTTAGTTCCTAAGAACTTTAAGGTATTCTAGCCACGTACAAAAGTTCAGGCAACTGTATAAATATACCAAGAACTCATAACTTTAACAATTGAGGCACATTTGTCCCAATAGAATTTATATTGCTACAATTATCTTACAATGAAAGTTAGTACCTACATGCAAAGATAAATATTTTATATCCGTTCTGGCAGCCCGTTTGAATTACAAAATTGAAAGTTCATGCTATCTTTGGTTAAGCTATACAGGATTATAAGCTTTGCTTGAAGGCGGTAAGGGGCTCACTGTGGGCTAAATAGTTATTAATAATAATTTTTGCTTTGTTCACAACTTTGGAAACGAAAAAAATCAGCTGCTATATATTTGGTCAAGAGACGGTGTTTTTTACCCGACTGCTAAGAAAGGGTTATGTTTTTCGCGCGTATCTTGTATGTAAATTTCTTTATTACCTCGTATCTTCCAAACGGCTGGAAAGCTGGATGGATTTCGACAGTTAAGGTATCGTTATATTCGTCCTTAAAGCCCAAGTGTTCTTAGGTAGGTGTTTGAAAAAGAAAAACAAATAAAGTAAATATGCTCTAGATGCAATGATCATGAATAAACGTTATATTTTACCACTAGGAATGATTTTCGTTCGTCACATTATTTTTGCACAAAAAAGTACCTATATAATCATATTTGAGGGATAGAAAATACTTTTAAGAGAATTCGTATTCGCCCCAATACATTTCTTTTCGATTCAATCACAAAATAAAACCGCTTTATTACTTCGCATTGATCGAAAGCGTACCTATTCAATTTCATCCAGCTCTTTGATATACCTGTACGTATACATTTAACCTAAGTACATATATTGTGGATTTGTACCATACAGTCCTTTACGTGCGTTCGCAGGCGCGACAGTAAAAAGGGTCGTGAATATTGTATTGCGCGAGGTCGTACTTTTAATTTATAACCTGATACAGCTGTTGTATTTGATGGGTTACATCGGGTATTGTGCCACTTGATAGCGTTAATTTGAGGTTCCATGTTCGAAGGGTGTATATTGGAACCTATTAAGTATTAAGTATACGTTTGCCTTCCTACTCTATGTTTAATGACTTGTATCTGTTTTTATGGTTGACAAACTTGGTGTTTGACAGCTTATCTGATGTCAAGTGACGGTGTGGTTGAAGATGGTAAAGCAGCATACCTAGCCTGAAATGGAACTGGCTCTCAAGTAAAGCTGCCGAATCACACTGTTAAGTGCTTGTCGGCAACTTGAGGTTGGTAGCAAAATACCCTACCACTATGCTATGGTTTCCTCACGATGTTCTCCTTCACCGACAGCTCAAGCTCATTATTGGGGCTTGAACCCACGCATTTCGGCGTGTAAGCTGGCCGCGCTAACCACTGAACTATCATCGCTAGAAAATCCCAAAAAGACTATACGATAAATCTTATCTAATTAATATAATAAATAGTTTCTTGCTCAATTTATATGAAGTAGAATTAGAAGCGAGGAAATGCACTGTGGGTTGCTGGGTGGGTTTTCCGCGTTGGTTGTTAATCTGGGTGTAAAACGCGCAACAAAGCGGCAATGTAAAGTTTTGAAGCATTATCGCGCGGAAAAAAACTTAGTTACTTATTTTAAGTGATTGCGGATCTGCAACGCTGGATCCAGCACCAGATGCTGGATCCAGCAAACCCCAAAAAGGTGCTAGATTTAGCTGGATTGCTGGATCCAGCATTGCAATCCCTAGACACTGTCCATGTAGATGGCATGCCATGAAACTAAAGTATTTATGATAAGAATTAACTAGTCTCTAGCCATTGAGCCTGTCAAATATAAATAAAAAAGGCATTGTCAGCTGGAAAAAGAGCTTGCAATAAGTAGTGCATTTAAAAGATAAACTTTTAATCCAATAGATCTCTATTGGGAATATCTATACGCTCTAACAATGTTGAAAACTGCTACTGACAGTTTTGATATGTAGCCCAACTCCCGACTCAATATATTTTACAACTTCCCAACTTAGACAATAAAGATTTATTACAACCGCAATTTTTTTATTATCTTTTAATATTGGCTTTCAAATTAATTTATAATAATACCTTATACTGAGCTGATGAAGTAAGTAAATAAAGTTATTAGATATCATGAGTATTTCACTAGTATCGTGTTTTAAAGACACCAATTTACACACCTGTCCGCATTTACTTTAGAACTCATAAAGCTAAACCTTTTCATACTAAAAATAAAACAATTCATTACTTCTCCGTTGGAGATTTCCAAGTTCGCCGCTTAAAAGTTGGAAAGCCTCTAAATTGGAAGCGGCAAAAAAGGCACCGAACAAAATTACGTTTACAATTTTTTCCAAGCGTCCGTTTTATTACGCTTCAAGACTTACGTCTAGGGTTACCAATCAACTTTTAAAAACAAACGCAAGAAAAAACGATATTGTGCAAATTTAACAAATTACAACTTTATTTCAGAAACCGATTTTTTTTAAAAGTTTTTTAATCTATTCATTAATCTACAGCGAAATCAAAAAGACAAATATATCGCAACAAATTCTAACGTATAGGAACCCTATATTTTCGTTAGAAAATTCGCTGCAAAAATGTAAAGGAGCTGAGATAAGTAAAGAAACTGAAAAGTCTCAGAGTAGAAGTGAAGCGTAAAGCTTTGGTGGTCTGGGCCCTTTGTTAAATTGAAACCGTGGAGAGCTGAAGATCTTTAAATTTGAAAGATTTATCTCAGTTAACATTTAACAAAATGGGTACAAAGGGAAGAAGTTACGGAATCCTACAATTTTCGTTCATAAGTACCTCGACAGCTAGAATAACGCTTTATTGTTCACGTCAAAGATTGTATACCTAATACACATTAAGCCAAAAATCTAATGAAATATGATAAGTAGTTAAGTAGCCTAATTGGGAGACCGTTTGGCTTTCAATCTGGAGGATTTGAGTTCGAATCCCGCACGCACGCATTTCTGTCTTTTCTTTTTATGTGCGTATTGCAGCTGACTTCAAACGGCGAAAAAAACATCGTGACCTAATCGTTATATACGCCTAAGAGTTCTCGACCATGTGTGAATTCTGACAACCCACACTTGACCAGCGTGGTGGACTTACCCTTCTCACAATAAGAAGAGGCCCACGCCCAGCAGTGGGACAGTTTATAAAAACAGGGCGGATCCGGTAGAAAGTAACTACCTATCTACTACTGGTACTTAAGTCATAGTCAAGATTTTTTGGATCTGTAGTGCCTATCAGATGACTGACGACATCTGCGATAAGTACTTGTAAGAACCCACTTACAAATTTCCATCAACAAACTGAAGTATTTTTTAATTTAAACATTCTACGCAATGTAAAGAATTCCATTTAATTTCAGCTCAAAATTGTAATATTTAGTTGCGGAAATGCAGACTAGCGAGGGTACCTTTAACAATCTGACATAACGAGGTTCGCACGCGTATTCACAAACTCTATACCATAGAATAATTTATAGAGAATTTGGTATTAGCAGATATAGTATTTTACCGATACTGGTACTTGAAGTGTTCTATCTTTAAACGACCTTGATGATTATTTAAAACTGGAAGATTATTAAATTACAATTAAGTAATTTTGTACTAAATGTTTAAATTGTCTTTTTTGTTTTTATCATATTTGTAATTATATTATATTTGACTAGCAGATTTTGTGTTATCAATAAAATATTTGTATTTGTAAAGATCGATCAAACCCAAGTGTGCTTCTAAATATAGTATTTTTAATTATATTGTAGAACGCTCGATTAGCTAAGCTGGCATTACAATGTAATTCCAATATGTTTAATGTAAGAAAAGTTCGAATGATATATTCGCATCTCTGCCAACGGCAAACATGGTCAACAAAAAATTTAATAACATTTTCTAACAGGTTTTTTTTTTGGTATGACTGATATCATCGCAGAGTATTAGAGGATAACCAAAACATAACTTATTATGTTTACTTCGATATGTCGGCGAAGTAAAGTCACGAAAGTTTAAATGCGAGAGAGAGATAATGCTCTAGTATTTGTAAATACGCGTTGACGACGACTGTGTAGCTGCAATTTAATCTGTGGTTTCCCCAAAATGCATTCAGGCATGTTGTTAATTAGACGTACGTAGTATTTTTATTATACACTATTCTGCCTCAGGTATGTTATTTGAAAATGTAACATTACTAAAGCATAACATGAATAGATAGACGACAACTGGAGGTTTGTAATTGAACTAGCTACGAAAGAAGAAAGAAATGAGAAGGTACAGAGACAAAGGCGTTAAAAGCGACATACGAGTAGATTAATGGTTGACGTTCCAAAAACGATATGCTTCCACTTTTATTGTGCGGACCGCTAAACAATGGAATGTACTGCCTGTTTGGATGTTTTCCGATTGATACAATCTTGGTGTCTTCAAGTCGAGAGTGAATCGTTATCGTAACGTATCATCTCTTAACATCAGGTGAGATGGCGGTCAAATAAAAAATACCTGGTATAAATATAAATATGTCTATATAATGAAATAGATACCTCCGTATCACTTTATATTCAAATTGTTTAAACGAACACATCATTTATACCTATCAATATGGTTTTAGTGGTTGTTTTGTGATACCAAAAACTTGACTAAGTTATTTAATGCCAATAGATTTCGAGCCATGACGCCTGAGTTAAGTGTGATTTGTTTGCGGTTGAATGGAAGAGTATTCTGTCGATGTGCTTGGAGTACTGCGAGAAGAAAGCGCGCAAGGTTAATGACAAAGAAGTCGTTCAATTTGACATTCTGTATTCATTCTGCATTTCTATATTAATTTATTTTGTCATTTTTTATTTACGTGTAGTGTGTCTACTGACCTAGTTTTTTTTTTAAATTATTATTAATTTTGACGTTGTAGGCATTTTCTCTTTGACAGGCTGACTCAATGCTAACTATTGACGCATATTTAGTTTTCAAAATTTTTTGGGTAAACCCTACGTGTTATAGAGATGATGTTTTTAACTTAAGACGGTGTGTATGACAAAATCCCAAAGATTTGGTATACCTACTTATAATAAAGGACATCGTAACGAACTCGTATTCAAATCGGAGTGCAGTTTGTCAGTTTGCACTACAAACACTCGTGTTAGTGTCAATTATGAAGCTCAAAGTTTGTACTTAAGGACTAAGAGCAGGAGATGCCTCGGTAAAGAGAAACAGTATGGGTTTTTTTTATTGAGTCTCGGGGCGTCATACACTACGTTTGCCAATTAGCGGTCTCCACTCTAAAACACGGAATCCCAGCGGTTATCGGTCCTGCGACAGACTTCTAAGCTAAGACTTCTTCAATAGTAGAGACTAGAAAGAAAGAAACTACAACTACAATAGCAGTAAAGTGACGCCAAAATTTTAGCTGCAGTCTTTGTTCTCTTTTTTTCTGGTTTGATGTTGAAATATGAGGTGGAACATTCTCAAGATAGACCGTTGATACCTAATATATGAACGATACGGATGTTGACTTACCCTTATAGACCAAATGTGATTTCCATCCAGTGACGTCGAGTTTAAAATATTGAAAAATTTAAAAGAGCCAGGGTCGAGAACCTTGATAATGTTGTTGTCCAGCCTGAAAATAATGAAAACATGTAATATCAGATACCAAGTCTTAATAAGTATATCGTAGTTCATATTCGTCATCATCATCAGCCTTTTGTAGTCCACTGCTGGACATAGGCCTCTCTTAAGACACGCCACTCAACCCGATCCTCGGCTTATCGCTTCCACCCACCGCCAGCTGTCCCACGTATATCAAGTCTCAGGGCATCCTTACATTACGTTTGCCAATTCGTGGTCTCCACTCTAGAACGTCTATCCCAGCGGATATCGGTCCTGCGACAGATATGTCCAGCCCATTGCCGCTTCAGCTTGCTAATACGCTGAGCTATGTCTGTGACTTTAGTTCTCTGGCGAATTACTTCGTTCCGGATACAATCCCTTAGAGAAATGCCAAGCATAGCTCTTTCCATAGCTCGCTGAGCGACTTTGAACTTGTGGATCATTCCAGCTGTGAGTGTCCACGTTTCGGCTCCGTAGGTCATGACTGGTAGAACGCACTGGTTAAAGACTTTTGTCTTGAGACTTTGCGGGATGGGTGACGAGAAGACTCGACGTAATTTTCCGAATGCAGTCCAGCACAGCTGTATTCTTCTGTTGGCTTCACTCTCAAAATTGAAATATAATGATAATTGGTCGACGGGAAAAAATACCGTAGCTTACCTACCCGTTGGTCATACTCAATAAAGAGGTCCACTGGCCAATTGGAAGAGCATTATACACCCGCTCAACATTTCAAACTAGACACGACCTTTAGCAATGAAGATACTAAGAACAAGATAGCCAGCTAATTTAAAACACATTAAAAGTTATATCGTTTATAATGTGCTAAAGTACGTAAAGCTATAATATCGCAAAACGCTACCTAACTAAAATTTCAAGACACGCAGTTAAATTTTAATTTCGACACTGATACAATTTTGAGAAAGTCTAAAAAGTCAAGTTTCTTGAAACCTTGTATCACCTTTTTGTGTCCCATTTTTGTGCTCAAAGGCCATTCCTAGTTGTTCCAAATTAACAATTAGTTTCTACTAGACATCGTAACTAAATATAAGTATGTAGGTAACTAACTTACATCCTTACTGAGTCAACTAACAGAGTCTTTTAAGACACAGGTTAACTTAAGTTTGAAGACCTAATTTTAATGTGCAACTAAGATGAAACTCTTAAAGCGAGAACTAAGGCAAAAGTAAAGCGAGAGCTTTAATAAGGCCTGTCAAAACAAGACAGTCGACTTATCTTATAATCTAGTATAGGTATTTTAGTCATGATTATTAGCTGTATTACTATCAATGTTACATTTTGTTAGCATGTGAAGATATTAGTTACTCTTTCACGCAAAAACTACTCAACGGTTTTTTTTAAATATAGAAAAGTATACAAGACGCTTTCTTGATGGTAAGTGATAACGCCTGTCCATGACCATCACAGCGATACACAGATCTTTATGTAGTAAAACAAAGTTCAGGGCATCACTGCTTTAGTACTCATTACTTTGAGACTTTCGATGGTAAGTCTCAACAGCCCCGTAATTTCTAGCTGCAGTACCCTTCAAACAGATACACAGTATTGTTTAAGCACTACTGCTTACTACAGCTCCAGCTAAGGAGATTTACCGCCAAGTAATAAAATTTTACAGTAATATAGAAATTACATAAGATTAACATTTAGGCCATTATTATCTTGAAATATATTCTGTAATTTGACCTTAATATTACGATAAGTCTCAAGTAAGTAGAAAACTATCCTGTCATCTGAGCGTTATATCGGAGTGAGTTATTGTTATATAATTATATAGAGTTACATATAAACATAGAGTAAAGTAGAATTATTTTTCTAAAATGAAATATAAATAAAATTCCATTATAACCCATTATAGCCAAAATAGCTAGTCATAAAAAAATTGACATTTATTTACCATGCACATTCGGACATTTATTAACAATACAAATTTAATAATAATTCTTATTAAAACAAATACGCTTATAACTTTTGGGTATTTTAAGTGGATGAACATTGTCATTTAGGTACACTGAGTTATTTACACAAATAGTTCAAAAGTTAGCGCGATATAAATGACTTGAAGCGATGCCCTGGTAAAACCCAAGTTCTGTGATACCGGTAGAGGGCATTAAATATATGTATTTGCAAATTATACTAATATTATAAATGCGAAACTATGTCTATACGTTTGTGTGTTAACATAATTATATATAGTATGTCTGTTACCTCTTCATGGTAAAACGACTGAACACATCACATCATCAGCCATAGGACGTCCACTGCTGGACATAGGCCTCCTCCTGGGGGGGGTTTTGCCAATACTCGCCACGCTTGGCAGGCGAGTTGGCGAGCGCAGTTAGGTGTGATTGTTCAAGGAAGACGCTGCTGCCCATCTTCCGGATTACATTCCTTAGCCGGCTCTTACGGCAACCACGGGTAGAGCGGGTGGGGTACTATTCTTACGCCGGCACACCACAGCAAACACTGAACGGCAACGACTGAATAGTTTTGGATAAAGACTGTATACCACCATCGATTACACCGTCATTTACCATCAGAGTAAGCTGCATCAATCACCTAGCTTATCAATGAAAAAAACCTTCAAGACAATGTATGTAACTGCTGATTTTGATTGCCATAACAGGGTTGAGTCAGAAAAAATTGTATGCATTGATGGAAAGATTAGCACCAGTGCCCTTTATATATTTACCTAGATTTATACATTAAAAGTAAAGATAAAACCATAGCATGGTTGAATTCACTAGTAAATATTATAAATATTGAAATTATATTCAGTTTAATGATGGCATTTCCACCTCTTTTTATTTTACGTCTGTCGGACAAGCCGTTTAACCGATTTAATTTTGATGTTACAAAATACAGAGAACAAAATATTTAGCTTTAGGAAATCATTCAGCCGGCTGTATAAAAGTATACCTATTAAAAGTAGTGCCATCTTTCGTCTATATCTATATCTTCTTATATATGAACTCCAAGCGAAGTCACGAACTGAAACTTGAACTTCTGAAGGAACAAAAAAGGAAACTAGGAAGAGATCAAAAGACATTTTCCTTGCAGAGAGAGAGACGAATGGAGAAAGCAAAGGATTATTAATCTTTCAAAGCACATTTTCAAGGATAGAGTGTAACAGCACTATTTTATATCCCAGAGCCTTGACTAATGACTTCGTAGCATCCCATTTATTTTATTTGTACCTACTAGAATTATATTGCTATTCTCTGTTCTTCGGTTATTTTTATGTAGTATAATAAATAATACGTATTTACTTGTGTATATGTTATTTATTTTTATACGTATAGGTATATTGTTTGTTTATTTATCTATAGTATTATATGTAGGTATTTATATCAAGATATGTAATATATTTATATAATTATGACTAACTATTAATATAACATGTCAATAAAAAAATTGCTTTATATTGTATATACGAGTATACATTTATATGATGTACACATATTATGTTTATATTTATGAATATATACTTAAGTGTTTTGATATCTTTCGTCATATAAGTCTTAAGTCTTTATATTATTTGTTTCGTTCCCGGGTAGAGATTACTTTTAGCGACAATGCCGCCGTTTGTGAAACTACCTCTTGAATTTCTTGTTTGTAATGTGTATTTTTAATAACTCTGAAGAGTTATTAAAATATATTTCTATCTATCTTTAATCTTCATAAATAATAATTCTATAATTTTATTTTGTATTATCTGTAGTAGAAAAAAGATTTTTTAAATTTAAAATTTAACGCTTAACAAGTTATTGGAAGAAGCCTTTGACTTCTGAAATACTGTAATTATTAAATCGGTGTGAAATTATTGATTTGCCTTGAAGTATTCCTTGTTTCTTGTTGGCTAAAGTATCATATCATATACCTATGTACCTACTGAACAAACCATTAAGCCCCGAATCTAGCCAATAAGTTAATACCGTTTAAGTAATTGGTACAGATTCTTTATACACGGCCATCGAGCAAAGTAACCTTCAGCCGCACGTCCTGCAAATCCGCTGAAACCTCACAAATATGTCTGCGAAATAATACGGATTAGTAAACCACACTTATAAAGTTACAATGTTTGTACATGTTTTAATTAAATTATACGTATTAGGGTGAAATGCCACCGTGTATAGGGGAGCTTTACTACACTTGATGCGATGTTGTTTTAACATTCCAGAATAATCTACTATGGAAGTAAAATAATTTTGAAAGCAATTCATTTTAGTTGATAGCAAATTTTACCAGGCAGGAAGACGTCTATGTTGTACCACCGCAGTACCACATATTCTACCGCTAAATTGTAGTGTGTAAACATTACTGTGTTCCGGTTTGAAGGGTACTACAGCTAGTGAAATTACTGGGCTGTTGAGACTAACTATCGATCCCCGGACTTTGTTTTGCTACTCAAAGTTCTGTGTATCACTGCAATGGTCATTGACAGGCAGTATCTCTTACAAACAGGAGACCGTATAGTTCGTCTCATAACTTTTACATAAAAAAAAATTAAGTGATTATATGTAAATGTAGTTCTCGGATTCGAGTCCTCGTTTTTGTGTAACACATAAACGTACTCTGCGCTGTAAATTTTTAAAGGATCAATTACATAATCTGTAAAAATGCACGAACTCAATATCACGATAGTCAACAATTCACCCAAAGTTCACGATTCCACAACACCGGATAACCCAATAACCAACGATTGTCCAAACAGTCCGCGAATAGCCGCGGTTCGAACAAGGGGTAATTATCGCACGTGGCCCCATACGCAAACATTGTTCGCTATTGTACTGACAGGAACTAAATAGCTTTGGTATATTGGCAAAGAAAGCTTCCGTGCTCCGGAAATTTCGGAATCCATTGCCGAGCGGAATGATTATTTGGAAAGGTACCTACCTAATAGATTTGTATTTACGTATAACGTTTTAGAAGGAAGGTTTAGGTTAGTCAAGGTTTTAGGAAACTGGAAGTTCCTCCAGGGCAATAAAATGCCGGTGACATCTTGAATAAGGGTTAAGATCATATCACACCCATAGAATAGAAAAAAAATATTGGCGTGTGGTTTTGTTGTGGACATGGTCACATATAAATGTACAATTTATACATCAAGAAGTACTTCAAACTTCCATGTTTTAAGTCCTCACTTAACGAAACGAATTTTTTGATCTGTTAGCTATCGAGTGGTTTAAATTTTGGATGTAGATAATAGATATTATGTAGCTGCTTCTCCAGACTGTCCTTCCTGACTTTGTTATCAGTATTAGTTGAATTGCCTCCCACTGTGGAAGAAAATAATAAGGAAGATATTCATGTAAAAACTGCCGGTGACTTATTACAGAAAACGACGTATTTCAAGAGCTTCACTCGAGTCTAGTACCGACATAATCCTGAATCAGTATAAAACTTTTAGCTTTAACTAATTTTGTATGTTATTAACATAATTATGGTCTTCATTATCAGTGGTTGGCTATCGTGTAGAGAGAGCTATTCATTCGCTCTTTAAAAAAATTGTGGAACATACTTATTTACTCTTATTTTGATTTTCTATTTAGACTGTTATATTTATAATGGCTATACCTATTTTATATAGCATATCTAACAATGTTTCATAAGGTAACTAAAATGTTACTTTACTAAATGGTATTTTTAAAAATCTAAACGTAATGAAATGAACGAGGTACATTTCTGATGGCAAGAGATAACGCCTGTCCATGACTATTACAGTGATACAGCGAACTTTGAGTGGCAAAACAGAGACTTTAAATGGTTAGTCTCAACAGCCCTGTAATTTCGTTAGCTGTGGTGCCCTTATCCAAACCGAAACGCAGTAATGTTTACTTCTTGGCGACAGCATATCTGGTACCTATCTAGACGACCCCCTGCTAAAGAGATTCAACTAGATGGATGGATTCCCAAGTTCAACTAGATGGTAGATCTTTTAGCTTCTTCTGTTTAGTTATTCTACCGCCAAGCTGTAGTAAGTAGGTAAACATTACTGTGTTCCGGTTTGTAAAAATAATTTAACTAGCCGTTAAAATTACATGACTATTTCTAATTAAACATCGAACGTTTTGAGTAATGAACACTAAATCAGCGATGCTCTAGACTTTGTATGTTACTTAAAGTTTTGGGTACCGTAGCAATTGTCATAGACAGACGTTATCAAAAGAGTGTTCATTCGGTTATCTCATTACAATAAAAAAAAAAACTAAAAAGGTTTTTTAACATATAGATAAACGGCATATATTTGGAAAACTATAGGACTAACTTATGCTAGTATTTTCCACTACCCTTTAAGATAACAAAACAGGTGATCTTAAACGTGTTATTGACGATTGTACGCGGACTAAATATAGCCCGTGAGTGAATCAATCATACATAACCGAAGTTATTCAGATTAAGAGGGCAGAGGAAGGCGGGTATTTGTTAATTTTTTTATGATTTAAGATCTCCGAGAAGCAGGCTCGTAATACTTATCGATTATGGGTTACGAGAAATATTTAGTAATACGCAGTGGCGTCATAGACGCGCATTGACGTATTGTTTTAAAAGATGATTGAAACGCGATTGAACTTAAGTATTAATTTATTCATATTATGGCTTTCATAACATAATGTTATTGAGATTTATTTGCTGAAGTTTCGATAGCCTAGTTGGCAGACTATCTGGATTTAAATCTGGAGGTCCTAGGTTCGATCTCACGGCACGCAACTCTGTCGTTTCTATGTTATGTGCATATTACCACTGACTTCAAACGGTAGACCAGTAGGCTTGAGCTTAGAGCGGCAGATTTTTGGGGCGGCAAATTTGGGAACTGAATTTTTATTTTTTGCTACCTCATAGAAATCAAAAAGATTTCTGTATGAAAGTTTTCTTATGTCTGTAAGAGAGAGAGAAGTCTGCAACACCTCTTGACTAGTACCTTTACCCTCTTCATTTTCTTTGTACATTCAACGGTGCAGAAAACTTATATACTTACTTTATAATCAAACAGTTATCGACACCAATAATCTAGGAACTGACAATTGTAGAGGCAAGGTGGTGACCCCAGACCTCAGGAACACTAAGGAGTTGGTAACCGAGGAAAGTATTTTCGCTTCTTTGTCTACATTCCATGCATTCGGGAGAGCTTAACGAGTCACCATCTTGAGGGTATGTATTAGCGTCCCCCACGTCGATAAATTAAACGAACGTGCTTCTTTGTGTAGTGTTTATTTTACGCCCAATCGCTCTCTCCTCTCTTAACAACCTTCTTTTTTTTGCAATTCTCCCCTGGTTGAATTTTATGGCATTGACATTTCTTGGCTTTTTTGATAGTTAGGGAGGTGCCCGAGTTAATCGCTGCAACCCCACCTTAAATATGTGTGTACATCATATGTGTGCAGCTAACCACGCTATCACACGAGGCATCAAACATATTTGTCCGTAATGTAGGTATCGTTTACATGCTGATTACCAATCATCAATTACTTGACTAAAATTTTGCGAATTTTCATGCCAGCCACTCGGTTATATCTTGTTAGTTATGGATTTAGTAAATACCTGATTTAAATACATGCGAATTATCTATATACTTAAAAATGAATGTTTGTATGTTTGTCCTCTGTGCGTTTGTAAACCGTTGATCAGATTGTTATGACATTTTGTTAGGATCTTCTGAGGACGCCTACAATGGCTTCTTGGTCAAAAAATCAATATCTATGTACTACAATTGTAATAAAATTTGAAAAATCCATGGTTCTCACATTAGTAGGCACATTATGCGGCATTGCAACGCATTCAGGGTAGGTACAGCTAGTTTCTCATAAATAAAACAAAAATGTGTCTAGACTTCATCTAATTCCATATCGAAACAAGTTTAGTGTTATTGAATTTATTAATGTTTGAGAATAGAATGTAAGGGAATCAAAGTCATAATTTGTATATTTTATTGTTTATCACAGGCCTTCTTGCATGCCTCCATGGTTTCGAAGTTGTTAGCGTTGCCTTGGCATCCCCCGTATACGAAGAGGACACATTTATTTTTCTCGGTGTCGAATGCGTATCTGAAAAATATTGAAATCAATTGGTAAGTTGGAGAAATTATTGCCATATGTAATTATTTTTTTATATAGCTGACAGGATTGATGTTTGACCACAACTCACCTGATGTTAAGTGACGGTGTGGTCGAAGATGGTAAAGCACACCTAGCCTGGAATGGAACTGGCTCTCAAGTGAGGCTGTCGGAACACACCGTTAGATGCTTGGCGGCAGATACATACATTACATGATACATTTACTAATATTACATTAAAAATCGGTTCAATTTCGTACGCCTCGCCACATTTAGAAATATATAACTTACGCTGCGTTACTTTTTGGCTAACAGATAATTTGTTTAAAAATAAACATAGCTTTCATACAATGTAGGTTATTAAATGCGGTGCCATTCGTCTATCTAACCCAACCTACTATTACAAAAACCAAACCTACTACCATAACATACTTTAGAAAAAAATAAAAAAATGCTCATTGTCATCTAACCCCAAACTAAGCAGTTTGTTTCTACTATGGAACCAGGCAACTGATATAATACTTACTTTTATACTTTACTTTTGTAAATTCATACTTATAATTTATTATTTTAGAACAACCATACATAGAACAAATGTAAGGCCTGGCACTCCCACCTTACAAGTAAAAACGCTAAGCTACTATCAAAAAGGTAATCAGGGCAGTCATAAAATTTACTTAGCTGCATTTTTTTTTTAAATAGCTGTGTAATCTTTTGATCATTAAGAATCATTAAGGAGTCTTCAGGGCTAAGCTAACAAGACAACCTACAGATCTTCGCTACCACATTAATATAGGTTACGATTGAGATGACTGTGTGTTGATTGACTGACTGACTGTGACTGTTGATTGACTGTGTGTGCAAACATTGCTTCTGTTTTCTGGTTCCATGGGTAAGCGAAATTACAAAGCTGCTGAAACTAACCATAGAAAGTATCAGAGTAATGAGGTCCATACCTTTCGAAGAGCGTCTCGTTCGTCTCATTACTTATATATAAAAAAGACTAATGAGAGAATTAATTACCTTTCAAAATGGGCATCACAAAGACCGGGATCAACTGGAAGTCGGCAAACATCAGCGTGATCTAAAAAATATTAAGACTATAAAAATAACAGCACGACTAAAGTTTCCAGAACATACATAATTACAGTGAGCCAATAATCTCTTAGATATTTTTGAAAATAAGTTAGATAATATCTAAAATCACTGAATATATTAAGGAAAATTAC
This sequence comes from Biston stratarius, assembly GCA_950106695.1. Classification (NCBI taxonomy): domain Eukaryota; kingdom Metazoa; phylum Arthropoda; class Insecta; order Lepidoptera; family Geometridae; genus Biston; species Biston stratarius. The sequence continues at coordinate 13,580,440 of OX467116.1, forward strand.
AACCACCATTACTGATAACAACATTAATATATTTTTTGACGCTTTTAATTTTTTTTAGACGTTTTATAATTGTAAATCTGGATATCATAATAATTAGAAATTTAAAAAAATAGCAATGGCATTTATTTTGCCCAACGTTTGAGTATTGCGATACAACGCGGAAATGGGGCCAGTGTTTTGGGAACTATTCCCATTGATAGCTGCCTTTTAGATTAATTTATTTTATTTCAATTAATTTATTAGTTCCTGTAGTATATCTGTAGTATTATAAAAATTGTTATGTATGTTAGAAAATTATTTTCTTTTCTGAAAAAAAAAAACATGTAAAAAAATTCTTTCTACTTATTGAATAGAGATTTCTATGACGCTTATAACGGAGTAGACAACTCGCTAACTAAGCAAGGTTTTCGTATCTAGTCATGATCTATGTAAAATGTGCCAATTCAATCTATATTATTTCTTTCTTTATCCGTGGCAAAAGAGAGCAGAGCGGCACGATGACTTAAAAATATAATTAAATTCGTCACAGGTAAATGCTAAAACTCACCTTTTCCCGATAACGAACACCCGATCAATGCAAGAATAACGATTGCGAAGAATAAGAATTTCATGATTAAGGTATCTTGAAATGCAGATGAGTTCGTCACTGACAAAAAATAGCGCTCTACAAGATTGGGACACCACATATATAGTAACAAATTAAGTGATAACCTATCATGACATGTTTGATAGTGAAATAAAAAAAAAAAACTCGTACCTACTTAATTAATACTATAAAAACGAAAGTCCCTCTGTCTGTTTGTAGAGTTTTTACAGTTAACCGACAGGGTGGATCTTCATGCAATTTGATGAAGAGAATCATTGGAATGATTTACAAATCCTTGTGATACACAGTACCTCTTACTCCTTGCCTTCCTCTTACCTTCTTATTTCACATGATAATTTTACTAAGAAATTCTTAAAGGTTACAACCACATAGATAGTTGATACGTCATCGCCCAGACTGTAACGTCTCCTTTCACAGTGTGCTACTGCTGCGTTGTGCTACAGAAGAAACGAGTGCAAAAGAGATGGCACATGCCACATCGTATTTGTCGGAATTATAATAATACAAAAAGCAGTTATCCTAAACACCTGTTGTGTTGTTCAATAAGACGCTGATGTACCTAAGCTTGTTTCCTGGACCTCTCTAAAGCGTTTGCCCTAGTCTCGTACACGAAGTGCTTTGGAGAAAGTTGGTAGGCAGGGTAATGAGAGGGGGCTCTATCTTCTCGAATGCTCTTCAACCTTTATGTCAATAACCTCGTAGTCGGGCTCAACAGGATACATGTCAGATGCCGAAGGTTGGGCGGTGTTAGTGTGAACAACATAAGCTACACGGATGACATGGTACTGCTGAGTCCGACTGTGGGGGCTCTCGGAGAGTTGTTAAAAGTTTGTGAGGGTAACGCTGTGTTGCACGGCCTCTCATATAATGAGTATAATACATGGTCTTTAAAGCCGTCGGTAAATGTCCCGAAATCATTTGACCCATTATTCTAAATGCTATGAATTTTCTACGAACACACCCGAAGTTCTTTACCTTATGTACAAGGCTAGAAAAAGACCAGAAACAATTGCAAGAATAATGATTTAAAAAAACACGACTGCCATGCCAAACAAAAAACTTACTAAAAAGTTTTTATAAAATATAAATAAAATAGCAATTATATATAAAATAAATAGAAATACGTGAACCGTGAAAAATTTTTTTTAAGCTGTCGTCTTATGTCAAAATATTCAAAATTGTTAAAAAAATATAAAGATTCAAAAATATTATTTTAATCTATTTAAATAAGTTTTTGTAGCTAATAATAGGACAAATATAGCTAAACCTACATCAAAAAACTTCATTTCTTTTTGTTTTACTTATTATGCGGGATTACTCACGTTTAATTATATCGGATACTCGGACTATAGTTTTTTTTTTAACATAGATAGGCTTACGTTTGACCGCCATCTCACCTGATGTTAAGTGATGATGCGGTCTAAGATGGAGCACGCTTGCCTAGAAGATACCGATTCACTCTCGACTTGAAGACACCCAGATTATATCCATCGGGGAACACCCACTCAGGCAGCGCATTCCACTGTCTAGCAGTCCGCACAATGAATGTGGAATCAAATCGTTTCGTTCGAGTTTTTGGAACATCTACCATGAAACGATGTCGCTTTTTTGAGCTTTAAAACAAAAATGTGTCAAAACCACGTCAGTTTCAATAGCAATAGATAAGAAAAATAAAACAACATAGAAATAAAATAAATAAATAAATAATAACTAATAGGGCTAGTAAAGTGGATATCCAGGTATCGAGAGAAGATATGGTATTGCGTTTGAATAAAGCACTCGAAACTGTTTCCAACTGGGGCGACGAAAATCTCGTCAAATTCAACGCCAATAAGACACAGGTACTTATGTATTTTCTCCGCTTAAAAGAGCCAATTCTCACTGTCTCCTACTCTCCGTGATGTATCTGTTCCAGTGGCTGATCATCTTGAGCTTCTAGGCCTTACTTTAATTCCCACGCTGAATTTCGGTGCTTACCTCGATTCTAAGGCTAAACTGGCTGGCAAGAAGCTCGGTATTCTTAACAAGGTTAAGCGGTACTTCTCATCGAGACAGTTGCTTCACTTGTATCAGGCACAAGTCCGGTCGTGTATGAAGTACTGCTGCCACCTTTTTGATGGAGCACCTACATACCAGCTGGAAGCTTTGGAGGCGGTGGACTGACGTGCTATAAGACTTATCGATGACAGCGATCTTGTCACCAAGAAATTGCTAAGTCTTGATCATCGTCGCAGAGTGGCATGTCTGTCTATTTTTTACCGAATACATTTCGGGGAGTATACGCAGGAGCTCCACGACGTTATCCCACCCTCTCCGTTCCACCACAGAATAAGCAGAAGAACGGCACACTATCGTCCGTTCCTCGTGGGCGTTCCCAGCATTCGTACACCGCGATTCCGCTCTACTTTCTTGATACGTATAGCCCTGGAATGGAACTCATTGCCAGCTGATCTGTTTCCTTTAAACATAAAAAGATTATTATTAATAAAGATTGAATAGATTTCTTCTATATCAGCGTGCTCCATCCTCGGCCACACCATCGCTTTCCATCAGGCGAGTTGGTGGCCAAACGTAGATCTATTTAATATAAAAAATAAAATAAAATAACTACCGACTTGCCTCTACAAAAACGGAAAATACATAAAGGATTTAATTACTATTCATTCATATATGTTTGCGTTTGACCACATCCTACCTGATGTCGAGAAGTAAGCGGTCTAACATGGAGCACGCTTATCTAGAAGAAACCTGGTTCCTCTGGATTTGTAAACTTAGAACTATTGCTATAAAATGGTTTAAAGCTTTTAATGTTAAGAGACATGTAATATTTCTAAAACTTATCTACCAATATTTTGAGATAACCCCAATTAGCGTAAGAATAACAACTTTGAAGTATAAGATCTTGATGCTTAGGTATCTTGAAATGCAGATGGCTCGTCACATACAAAGAAATAATACTCCAAGACTCGGACACCACATATTATCATATAATGTTAAGTGATAACTTATCGTGACATGTTAAATTAAAAAAAACTTGTATAATTCAGCTAATATTATAAAAAACTACAAAATTTGTGGCTGAGTAAGGGCGTGGCCTAAGGGACAGGGGTCGGGATTCACGGTCGAGGAATTTTACAGTAGTACAACGTATTTCGCTGGCGATCAAATGGGGGAATGCCACCAGTTTCATGGGTGGTTCACTTTTGGTGGCCAACTCAATCGGTGGACTTAGACTTGGTCTTGGTTTTCTTTTCTAAACTTAATTTTAAATATTTTGATTTAAAAAAAAAGATTAAAGCGAAACTAATTCTGTCCCTCCGTTTGTTTGTAATATTTTCACGGATAATCGTCTGGCCGGATCTTTATAAGATTTTACCACGTAGGTACTGTGTTGATGCTATGTGTATCAAGATATTTTTTTCAAAATAATTTTGTGATGAAATTCTTAACTAGTTTGATGTACTTACCTACCTACCTATTACACAAGCTGTCTCTGCAATGATGTGTACAATGTTTGTGTGAACAAATTTATAGTGTATTCTTTATTATTATGAACCTAGGTTTGCTGATTGGTTTTGTACCTAACAAACTTAAATAAAAAACTATTCTTAATGCCCGTTATTCAAGTTTATATTCCATCAGTTTAAGCATCTTATGTTAATCAGCATAATTTATTTTTATAAGTACCTAATCAAATGCATATTACCGAGAATTAATTATTTAACTGTTAATTCTTATAGAAAAAGCGAGCAGACCAGGGTGATCAACAGTAGATTGAAGACTTCTTAAACCGCTCCATCGAGGAAAGTATTGGGCTTTTCACTACAATCTTGACTGGACACTAAGTACATATTATCTTTTTAGTTCAAGGATTGAGTATCTGGCTCAAATGAACGAGTACCATATCCCAGATGAAATAAACAAAAATATATCAAGACCTCATCTAATTTCATATCAAAACAAGTTTAGAATTTATTAATGTTTGAGAATAGAATGTAAGGGAATCAAAGTCATCACTAGACCATATTATTGATTTTCACAGGCCTCCTGGCATGCCTCTATGCTGTCGAAGTTGTTAGCGTTGCCTTGGCATCCACCGTAATAGAAGAGGACACATTTATTTTTCGCAGTGTCGAATGCGTATCTGAAAAATATTGAAATCAAACGGTGAGTAAGTTAAATGACTGCTGTTCTCTCTAATTTAGTACCAAGCTAAAGGCTGAAAAACCGAACCCGCCTATAACTAAACCACAGAACTAAAAGTTTTTCTGCGCGGTAAGAAGTTTGCGGGAGGCGAGTGACATAGAGGTGTTACGGGGCAGTCAGGCGGAGGCAAGGGACAAGGAACCTTTTTTTTCCGGCTGGTTCGGCAATTCACTCGCGGATCTAGCGATGATAGCTCAGTGGTTAGCGTGGTCGGTTCGCGGGCCGAAGGGCGTGGGTTCAAACCCCAACAATGAGCTTGAGCTGTCGGTGAATGAAAACATCGTGAGGAAACCATAGCGTGGTGGTAGAGTACTTTCTAGTACTCGGTTGGCTAGCTACCACCCACAAGTTGAGAATCTGCCGCCAAGCATCTAACGGTGTGTTCCGGCAGCCTCTCTTGAGAGCCAGTTCCATTCCAGGCTAGGTATGCTTTACCATCTTCGACCACACCGTCACTTAACAAAAGGTGAGTTGTGGTCAAACAACAAGCCTGTCAGCCATAAAAAAAAAAACTCCAGCAATGAACAGTTGACTTTTTACTTGCGGACGCGTGGAACAAAACGCACCTGAGATAAACGTGGCACGATCAATCCCAAGATTGGAGAGCCCTCAGCTTTTTGACAAGCCCTTTGATTTTTGGCAAGAGAAGCAAAGTGAAAATGATAGTAGTTACACACTACTGCTTGTCGGCAGAATATCTGGTACTGCTGTGGTACCTACATACCTAGACGACCTACTGCTATGGACACCAGCTACCACCAAGTATGAAATGTGCATTATTGCGTACTGCGTCCTTCGAACATTATGTCGGGAACAGTTAGCCCTATTTTTATAAACTGTCCCACTGCTGGGCACGGGTATCTTCTATAGACCATAGGTAAAGACCATAGTCCACCACGCTGGCCAAGTGCCGGCTAGCTTCTTTTTTCGAGAACTTTTTTTAAGGTTTCGATGTGTTCCTTTAACGTTTGAAGTTATCGGCAATACGCACATTACTTAGTAAAGGTAAAGGTGCGAACCCAGGACCTCCAGAATGGAAGCCAGACGGTCTCCTAACTAGGCTGTCGAAACTACATCTAGTGATTTATCTTGGGTTAATTAAACACATGTGGGTCGACACCCGCTTCCGCCTTCCTACCGCGACGGCGATCTTTCAATTATGCGGTTTACCATAGTGCCTTATAACCGCGTCACATTTTGATTGCAACTAACGTCTTGTCACTTTTTGAATACCTATAAAATTATTTGTATTTAGAATGTAGTCATCAAGACTAACATAAACACTTTGTTTTATGGATACCTACATACTTTTAGACACAGCAAACATTGCCAGCTCTGTTGGTTAATTGGTAGTATGTCTGCCTGAGCTGAGGGCGTGGGTTCGATTCCCGCCAAGGACAAATATTTTATGGTAAAAACAAGTGTTTGTTCTGTGTCTGGGTGTGTTCTGTATGTATTATAAGTATGTATTTACAAAAAAAAGTATTTATGTATTCTATCAGTTATCTGACTTCCAACACACAAGCTCTGTTTTGTTTGGGGTCTGATGGCGCTGTGTGTAACGTGCCCTATGATATATATTTATTTATTGATTATTCATCACGTAAATGTTTGTCCTGGATAGAATTCGAACCAACTCCCAACATTTCTTACCTGAAAAACTCAGCGCGACAAGGACCAGAAACAATTGGAAGTCGACAGTCATCTGCAAGATCAAAAAATTTATCATTAAAATAGGTACTATTTATTTATAAACGTTTTCGTAACTTGTGTGCGCCGATACATACATAGATATCGCTAATATATTGTTAAAGATATGAAAATTAAATACCGGTAAAATTATTTAAAAAAAATTACAGTTACTAAGAACCATCATTTTTCGTAGCTAAAAATAGGACATAGGTACATAGCTAGAACTTCAACGAATAACTTCATGAAAATTCAAGTTAGCAAAACAATAGGTAGTCGTGGGGGCTGCCGACAGAAGTGAAAACTTAAACCACGTCACATGTCGATGACGCGCACCCACATGTTGTAACCCTAACAAAAACCGCTCAACGCGGCTAAACAATTTTTCACTTTAAATGCAATGTTAGATGGAACACGCTTTCCTAGAAGAAACCTAAAAAGTATGAAATGGCTTATAGCTTTTTAATATTATTTGACATGTAACATTTCTAAAACTCACCTATATTTCCGGATAAGGAACACCCGATCAGTGCAAGAATAATAATTGCAAAGTATAAGACCTTCATGGTAAGGTATCTTGAAATGCAGAAGCGCGCGTATCACTGACAAAGAAATAACACTACAATATTCTGACAGCACATTTATAGTTAAGTCTTAATGATAACCTTTTGCGACATGTTTGATAGCATACCTAGTTAGTATAACAACTTTTAGTTAGTACTCGTATAACAATATTTGCCCCGACTGCGACGAACTCAAAAAAGGATAGTTATGTTTTTGACCTGTTTGTATGTTTGTGTTCAAATCTTAGATAGATTTGAACACAAATCTCTATAATACCTTCAAATGAGCAATTCTAGCTCGGTCATCCAGGTACTACTGTTTATATACTATCCATAGAGGCATCCAACAAAAATTAAGAAAAAAAGACTAATTAGGTAACCTGTAATTCAACTTAATAAACATAGGTACGAAGATTTAGAAAAAAAAAACTGAGTGAAAAGTTATAGCGAAACCAAAGTACGTACCTACCTAAGTACCTAGTTACTGAATTATATCGTTCAATGGTTCTAGTCTTATTACTTAGCTAAAGGAACTCTGCAAATGTGGAACGTTCTTGTAACACAGTCGATAATTCGGCAAACGCAACTCTAAACTCAATATACACAAGTTTATTAACCCCCTAGATCAAAGGGTAAATTACAACTAGGCTATCTCTACCTTCAGGAAAATGAGGGAACTGCAAATTTCCTAAGTATCTGTCATTTTGCCACAAAATACGCGATAGTGGCTCCACAAGACGGGTCTACTAGTAAGTTGGGTACAGTAAACGCTAACTGGCGCGTTTACGCTCCGTCTTACGTATTTATTTATACGCAATGTTTTCTTTTCGATTTTTATTTCTCTTGATCTTGTGATTTATTTACAATAGACGATAGATTTAGGTTGCGATAAATAAGTTCTTTTAATTAATGGGATTTGAATAAGGTCAGGTTAGATTTGAGAAATAGCCATTTCTTTCTTAGTTTGAGTTAGTTTTGAATGACATTTCATTTATAAATGTGAAAGTTTGTGAGGATGGATGTATGTTTGTTACTCAATCACACAAAAACCGCTTAACGGATTTTATTGTCTGGATTAAGATATAAGATACTATTTATACTGCAAACTGAACAAAATGTTTAATTATAAATATGACCGTTTCAGTTTCGATGTTTGGTACTCAATCACTCAAAATTAAACGGCTGAACGGATTTGGATGAAGCTTGGCACATACTTATAGTTTATTACCTGGATTAACATACATACATATAGGATACTTTTTATCTCATGAAAATGTTAGGTTCCTGTGGGATATCAAAAACTAACTAAAGGACGTATCCACTTGAAATTTGGTATAGATGTCTTACGAAACATTATTCCCGAATAAAAGGTATCCTTTATAATTATTAATCTAGATAATTAAGTAGCGCAAGTTTTATGATGAATGAAATTACCTATTGATTTTTTGTTATATACTTACACATGTTTCATTTCTCTCTGAACCTAATTCTTAGCTCAACGTGGATGAAGTCACGGGCGCAAGCTAGTAATCTATAATAATAATAAAAGGGGTTTGTAGTTGACCACATGTAGTATGAAGTGAAAATTATGTGCCATTTTAAACGCGAGCACACATATGTACCTAGAAATAAAAATCAGGGTATAAAGTCACCAATATTGTATACTGAAAAATAATGTAGGTACATCTCGTCTTCTATTTAACCATTTTAAGGAATTTTCAGATTTAATTAAACATTTAGATTTTATGTACATAATTTCATATGTTAGATAGGTACAGAAGTTTGGGCTATGATAGATACACAGAAGTAGGTGAGTATAGGAAATAATAGTTTTAATGAGAACAAATTAATTAGTTATGGAGTTTAGTTTATTAGTTATAATTTGGTGGTTGTCTAGGTTGGTACCACCGCAGTACCAGTTTTTCTGACGCCAAGCAGTAGTGTGTAAACATTACTGTATTCCGGTTTGAAGGGTACTGCAGCTAGCAAAATTACAGGGCTGTCGAGATAACCATCGAGTCTCAAAGTAATGAGCGCTGAAGCAGCGACGCCCTACTTTGTTTTACCACTCTAAGTTCTATCGCTGCAATGGTCATGGACAAATATCTCTTACCATCAGGAGAACGTCTAGTTCGTCTCATTAAATATACATTAAAAAAAAAAAACAGATTAACTCACACAGGCTGACATATACAACTATTTAAAAAAGAAAAAACCAAATCTTGATTTTATATTTTTATAGTAGCTTAGCTTTATTTTGAGAGTTTTCTCAAATACTAACATTTATGTACATATATTTACGTTATCTCAAAAATTATATCAAAAAGGTAATTTATTGATTTGCTGATTTTTGAGGAATGTATATTTTGTACAATGGAATTTTAATTCGTCGCCGATTGTCGTTATTTCAGCCACTTCTTCCGTTTGGGGTTCTGAAACAAGACAGATTAAAAAGATGGCGATTGTTTAAAACGTTTAAACGTACAGTAATACCCCGAATTATCCCAGTGCTGCCAACCTTGGCAAACAAAAAGCTGCAAATCAAACTAAAAAAAAAAAAAAACAGTAGAAAACAGTAAAACGGTAATTTCAAAACATTATACAACTGTCTTGAAATGTTTCACATAATTATGAAGTAAATGCAATTACTTACTGTTTGATTTACCTACAATTTTTTATTTTTTTTAATGTTAAATTTCTCAATTAAATAATTATTTTTTATTGTTTCAAATATTCATACAAAAAAAATACTCATTATTATAAATTTCCTTATCTTCAACATTATCTGTCTAATTTCTCCCTCTTAAAATCATGCATGCTTTTTATGCATTTTTCCATATACATACATACTTTTCTGTTGCATTAAATGAAAAACATTAATTAATAATTACTCTTGTGGTTCCCTTACGATGTTTTCCTTCGCCGGCAGCTCAAACTTAGGAGAGGCCTATGTCCAACAGTGAACTTTGAAAGGCTGATAATGATGATGATGAAGTTTATAATACTAGCAATAATTACCAAAATGTTGCCACACTGCAGGCGGGAACACGGGCAGCTGTGAAAACACGTAGACTATTCTGGAATCGCGTCGGATGCCCTTATCCGCCGCACTTTCCTTCCGCGACATATCTACTCGATACCAGAAAGCTGGTTTCCTGTAAGTTGTCAGAAAAAGTTCCGTGCCACAAAATAAAATAAAAACCGACCAAGTGCGAGTCGGACTCGTGCACGAAGGTTTCCGTACCATTATCTATAAAAACGGCAAATATTTAAATATTTGTTTTATTTTAATTTAATTACTTATTTTTAAAGTGAATATATAACTAAATATTCTGTAAATATTTCAAGAGTCTACCTGTTGCCGTTATCAATATCGAGCAAAAAAATCACGTTTGTTGTATGGGAGCCCCCTTAAATAGTTATTTTATTCTGTTTTTTAGTAGAATAGAACTACATCATCTGTAAAAATTTCAACTGTCTAACTATCACAGTTCATGAGATACAGCCTGGTGACAGACGGACAGACGGACGGACAGCGGAGTCTTAGTAATAGATTCCCGTTTTACCCTATGGGTCCGGAACCCTAAAAAATATTATAAGCTTACTCTAAGTCATAGTCAAAGCCACACAAAGTAAGTCAAGATCGAGTCCGGTCTTATTCTAGTAAAGTAATACTTAATTGTTACTTTACAACTTCGATGGAGTTTTGGAAGTAATACAAAAAGTCAATGTCATGTTTTACCACATTGTATCACTTTTACACAATCACGCAACGAAAAAAAAAACACTATTATTTTTATATATAAACACAAATTTTGATTTACAATTCATTGAGAAATCTGCGGAAAAAAGAACAAACAGTCGTACATGGAACCTCCGTTTTTTTAAGTCGATTATTCTATAAATAATATTTAAAAAAAAACCGTAAAATTGTTGTACTTACTTCAAATGATCTTGCACGATATTGTTGGCTATCGGCATGGAGACCTTTTGAACGGGATCGCTCAACAGTTGACCGACGGTTTTGATCGGCGACCGATCTGACACATAATGCTCAAGTAACCGCGTCGATATAGGTTTTAAACTAGCTGAAATGATAAAACAACCACATATATCTCATTAGTTAAAATAAGATTATTAGTTTAGGAGGTGCTTGGGTACAAATTAACAAGGAATGTACACAATATGTAGACTGATAAAATGGTAACCTACCAGCGTACAATAAACATACACGTATATGTCTAATCTAACCTACCAGCGTACAATAAACATATACGTATAAACATATACGTATAATCGTATAAATCTAACCTAACCTACCAGCGTACAATAAACATATACGTATATGTCTAACTTATCCTGCCAGTGTACAATCCACAGGACGTCCACAAAACTGCTCTCCTATTGAAACACCACACACGCACACTACACACAGACAAACATACCACGCACACTCGCACACCACACACACACACACACACACACACACACACACACACACACACACACACACCACACACACTCATATTTTATGTATAATTTTTATCTTTTTCCTTTGCTTCTATGTTAACATGATTTTTCTCGAGTTATTAAAACCTTACCGCGCCGATATATAAATTAAATTAAGGCTTTATATAATTTCTGGTGGCCCCTGCAACACAAGTTTTTCACTTAGTGCAGGGTACACAGGTAATGTTACCTTATCTTGTATTTAATTATAAGGTTTTATAAGGTTTATAATGTACCTACTACGGTTTTTGCCATTTATGTCAAACATATATTTTTAATTAATTAATTAATTAAGTACATATCATATATATTGAAATATATTTATTATTATTATTAATTTTATTTATTATTACTGCTGGACATAGGCCTCCTCCTGGGGGGGTTTTGCCAATACTCGCCACGCTTGGCAGGCGGGTTGGCGAGCGCAGTTAGGTGTGATTGTTCAAGGAAGACGCTGCTGCCCATCTTCTGGATTACATCCCTTAGCCGACACTTACGGCATCCACGGGTATAGAGGGTGGGGTACTATTCTTACGCCGACACCACCACGGCCAGCGTACAATAAACATAGATATATATGTATGTTAAGTACCGTAAAATGCATAACGTGCGGCCAAGGAATAGATCAAGCTACCGGCTTCTTTGTTTTTAAGGGATATTAACTACTAGTACTACCTTTATGGACTATTCTAGTCAAAAGAATAACAATTATAAAATACAAGAGAACAGAAAAAAAAAACATTAAAAATTCACAATATTAATATGTATGTATAAAGTACATTTTAAGATGATGTGTATGTAGTAATATTTGTATTTTATAATAATATATGTGAATTGTATAATATTTGTTATGTAACAAAGTGTAATTGAAGGAGTGGTCTTTCCTAATACAGGTTAGTTTAAACTTAGCCGGAGAGGCCAAACCCATGTAAACTAAGTAAGTCATAAATAAAGATTATTTGTATTAAGTGAATACCGACCAAAATCCGCTCTCAAGCAAGTCTCAGCGCGATACATATGTTCCAAACATACATGAACTTGAGCGAATTTCATTAGGAGATTCTTCCATGGGCTTATGTCGATTTCGTCTGCTATAAGTGGCACCTGAAATGTAGAATAGAATATAATTTTATTATACACAAAAAAATATATAATTGTTATATTTTAATAATAAACAAAAAAAAAAAAAAATATGTTTGGCTAAGTGTTTATTAATTAGGCGATGCTTTGTACGGGAAACAACGGATGTAGTTGTTTTTTTTTAGTTGTCCGTCCATGTGCTATATATTTGTTAAATGTTGACAGCCCTGTTCGTTCATTGATAGTATGTTTGCCTGACCTGTAGGGCGTGGGTTCGATTCCCGCCAAAGACAAACATTTTATGGCATAAACAAATGTTTGTTCTGTGTCTGGGTGTTCTGTATGTATTATAAGTAATTTCAACATAACAAAACAGTTACAAACAAAAAGTACTTATGGATCCTATAAGTTATCTGAATTCTATAGCACAAGCTTTGCTTAGTTTGACGTCAAAAGGGAATTTGTAAGGGCCTATAAAAAAAAAAACAGGGCGAGCGAAGCAAGAACATGCCCTATCCTATAGTGTAGGATTGGATAGCGCTTGTTAAATGTTTATCAGGGCGAGCGAAGCAGGCCCTAACACTGTCCCACAACTTGAACATTTTTGGTACACTTTACTGAAAAACTATCACGACTATAGATTTGTGCTTTAACATAATCATTTAACTTCATACCTAGATGAGTTATTTGTCAAAAAAAAAAAATTTTATAACCATAAAAAAATGTATAACCATACAAAATTAATAATTTTGTATTCATTGGATAGAATGTTATTGTACCACTAACGCCATCTGTTAGAAAGCCAAAGAGTTAACATCGGTGCAACAGAACTAAGCTCAATACTCCAATTCATCATAGTTAATCTACTTAATACTAGATGACACCACTAGAATCAGGTTGTAACAACTGGCTTTAAAATTATTACCCGTTAGAAAAACTACGCGAGCCCTCACAAAGCTCAGCTTTTTGATAGTATAATTCATTAAATTATTTATTAAATATTATTCTATTATAATTATGAAGATTTCTATGGAAGATAACAATACAATACAAACATACATACATAAATAAAGTAGTTACGATCAATTGATTTGAATACCCTGTTGACTCATTCGGTAGTATTTCTGCATCAAGAGCTGTGGAGTGTGGGTTCATTTCTCATTCAATATAAGCATTTATTTGACAATTATACTTGCTTGTTTTATTTATAGGTGTTTAAATATGCTATCTAGTTCCGATAGTACAAACTTTGCTAAGTTTGAGGCTAGATGGCGCTGTGCGAAATGTCCCAAAACATTTATACTTACTTCATTAATATCTTTCTTCTCGCTCACTAGCCCGTGCTTTTTCAGCGATGCGAAATCGTCGACCGTCAGTTCGTTAGGATCTTCATCGTAAAACGACTCACAGTCCAATCGGATAGAGTTCTCCGGGTTGGTGAGACTCTCAAACGGGTTTAAGCTGAAATCTCCGCCAGACATTGTCATGTCTTGTATGGTTTGGTTTATCTGCTCTATGGACTCATGCGATCTGTAAATTGAAATAAAAAATCTTTATCAAAAAAAAAAAAAAACCGCCGAATAACTGAAAAGCAATAAATAATAAACCTTTTTTATTTAACCTTAATAAATATATATCCTTATTAAGGTTAAATAAAAAACCGGCCAAGTGCATGTCAGACTCGCGCACGAAAGTACCATTATCTATAAAAACAGCAAAAAAAACACGTTTGTTGTATCGGAGCCCCCTTTAATATTTATTTAGTTCTGTTTTTTAATATTTGTTATAGTGGCTACAGAAATACATCATCTGTAAAAATTTCAAGTGTCTATCAGGTTTCATCATGAGATACAGTCTAGTGATAGACGGACAGACAGACAGACGGACAGACAGACAGACGGACGGACAGGGGGGAGTCTTAGTTATAGGGCCCGTTTTACCCTTTGTATACAGAACCCTAAAAAAGGCTGTTTATAAAAATATGGTTATACTGTATGAAATAGAAAGGTAAAGCTAAATAGCTGCCAACAAATCTTTACCTTACGTCAGCATTCCAAATCCCAGCTATAAAGAAGGAATGTTCCAACAGTGACATTACTCTTGTATATTCCCACATAATCTTCTCAGCCCCGACTTGCGCTACTAATGAAAGAGCTTGCGGGGGACTTGCCCGAAGGTTCTTTAGTACTTTGGCCGCTTGGGAATGGCCTCGAGACAACTTTAGGACAAGTTTGGAGAGGTATGTCTTGTTGTTGGCATCTATCTGTGGATTGGAACACATTAGATATAGAAATTAGAACAAAATGAGCTTAAAATAGATTCAGTAATTGTGTAGCTTACTATATTATACAATATACATATCTATTACAAAAACCACAAGATATAAATAAGGGCTTGATTGCAAGCCCTATCCTATAGTGTAGGATTGGATAGCGCTTGTTAATGTTTATCAGGACGAGCGAAGTGAGCCCTAACACTATTCCACAACCTGAGCATTTTTGTGGTACACTTTACTGAAAAACTATAAAACGATTTATGCTTTAATATAGTAATTTAACTTCATATCTGGATGTGTCATCTGTCAAAAAAAAATAAAAAAATTATAACCATAAAAAAATGAACATTATCAATTTTGTATTCATTGGATAGAATGTTATTGTACTACTAACGCCATCAGCTAGAAAACCAAAGAGTTAACATCGCTGCAACAGAACTAAACTCAATACTCAAATACATCGTAGTTAATCTACTTAATACTAGATGACACCACTAGAATCAGGTTGTAAAATAACAACTGTCTTAAAAATTATTACCCATTAGAAAAACTACGCGAGCCCTCACAAAGCTCAGCTTTTTGCTAGTTTATTCACTACTACTTGGCGGCAGAATATCTGTGGTACCTATCTAGATGACATCCTGCTAAGAAGATCTACCATCAAGTAAGGCAGGGATGGGAATACGGCAGAGAGGGTGAATGTTGATACATATTTATGATAAACACTTTAACCTTATACCTGGGTCGCAAGGCCTACTGTACAGGGTCCTGTACTTGCAATACGATGGGCCTGACACTTGCATGGTGATACCAATATATTAAGAAGTTTTGTGGGATGATTCTTAGCATTAATATCAAACTCAAATTTTCAACCTCCTTCCAGTTCCTGTCATGTGTTTAAAACACATGACAGGAATTTTATTTAAATAAATAGCTTTTTGAATCACATCATGGATTGGGTTTGGTTAAGCACAGTCTTAGTTATTAGGAAAGAAAATAATAATAACTCACAAACGGGCGGATCTTCCCTAAAGATATAAACTTCAAAGCTTGTATCAGCAATGTTATAAGTTCTTCAGCCGTTTCACAATCTGTAATGTTATAAAAAAATATCAATAATGTGGATCACTTTTATGTACATAAGTTGTTTTTTTTTTATGGTCAACTAGCTAGGTGTTAGATCACAGCTCACCTGATGTTTAGTGACAGTGTGGTCTAAGATGGTAAAACATACCTAGCCTTTAATGAAACTAGCTCCCAAGTGAGGCTGCCGGAACACACCGTTAGGTCCTTGGTGGCAGATTTTCAACTTGAGGGAGCTAGCCAGCCGAGTTCTAGGAAATACCAGCACCAAGCTATGGTTTCCTTACAATGTTTTTCCTTCACCGGCAGTCAAGCTCATTGTTGTGGTTTGAACCCACACCCTTTGGTGTGTGAACCGATCCCGCTAACCACTGAGCTATCGTCGCTATAAATCAAACATATAACAAACAAGATTGATTAATGTTTGTTCAGTATACACTACCTACTATTTTCAATCATTAGGACTAAGCACATTCCAAAAAAGTGATCGATAGATCCTTGTTTCAAGACACTTAAACTATTTTTTTCAACCATATGCCCAAATGCTTACAATGTATTTTAATTTGAAACACTCTTAAGTATGTCCCCATTTGTTAATAAAGACATCATTGGAATTTTCTTTGTTCATAGGACTAAGACAGACACTAGTATAGATGGTTTGGGGTTGAGTTTCTATGCTACCAAATCTCATAAATCAATTAAAAAAATTAAAAAAAGAAAACTATTATTTTTAACCATATAGGGTTTTTAGGCTATAGTTAGATTTGACATACCTCTAAGTACATCCCACAGTTTATAAGCAAAGTCATTACTAGAACCGTGTTTGTTCATAGCGCTCATACACTGGTTGAGACTTGTGGTATCTTCACTGATACATATGCACCCGCCTGCGGGGCATTCTGCTGTATACGCGTACGTTTCAGTCTCGTTTAGGAGATTGTTCAAGCGTTTAGTCACATTTGTGCATTTTGTACCGGGTGTGATATTTCTGAAAAAAAAAAGGCATTTTTGTCTAAAAAAAATATTAAACCCTATAATAATATGTCATTCGTCTTCAGCTGGGACCTCATATATGCCTATGTTTTTTGAATAAAAAGGGATGCAGCTAAAAAAATAAGGACGGCCTGTACTCTGGACTGCAATACAAAGTTAAAAGGTCCATTGTACACATTAATATTATGAAGGCAAAAGTTTGTGAGTGTGTTTGTAAGTTTGTTACTTCTTCACGCTCAAACTGCTGGACCAATTTTGATGAATTCTGGTATGGAGGTAGCTGACACCCTGGATTAACTGACTATTTTTTATCACGAAAAATAGTGTTCACTTGGGAACAGCAGGGTGCACCTAGTTAGCAATAAATTATACTATAACTTTGAAAACTTTTACAATGGAAAGGACAATGAATTAGCGAAATAAATCTGCTATTTCATATATTCATAACAAACCATGCCAGTTAACAATAGTAAGATTTTTATGTATGTCTCTTTGATAGATGGATATAGGTACGTAGAACTTGTTCTCAATAAAATTAAAATTAAAAAAAAAAAATTAACATTCATTGTATACAATTGATGTACATTATATCTATTTATAGAATGTGTTTAATTGTTTTAATCAAACAGAATATTGTCATATTAACAATGTTGTTATACCTAATGACCGCAGACTCCAGATTAACAGATGTAATGCCAGCGGCAGTCATGTCAACGAGCAGTTGGTTCAAGTTGTACAGAGCTGTTACAGATTTCCATATTGCATTACACGGGCTGGCTAGATGGCCGATTATTACTTCTTGTTCCTGGAAGTATAAAGTTCAAAAATTATTTATAAATCAACCTTCATTCCAGCCTTTCTTAAAAAAAATAGCTTGGGGTTCTCCGGAGTATTTCTTAACTACATCCCAAATGTCAATCAAATCCAAAGCTGCAAAAGTAACAAGCATTAAAACAGGCAAAATCGCATTTATAATAGTGTTTCGCATCATCATCATCATCAGCCATAGGACGTCCACTACTGGATATAGGCCTTCTCCAGGGGCGTTTGCCAATACTCGCCACGCTTGGCAGGCGGGTTGGCGAGCGCAGTTAGGTGTGATTGTTCAAGGAATACGCTGCTGCCTATATTTCGTATTACATCCCTTAGGCGACTCTTACGGCAACCACGGGTAGAGGGTGGGGTACTATTCTTACGCCGGCACCACCACAGCGAATAATAGTGTTTGTGTGTGGGTAATGTGACAGTGATAAGAACAATTCTTTTTAAAGTAATTTATTAGGCTAACATCTAAAGTAGACATTTATCAAAATATGAGACGTGAAAAATACTTACAAAGTTAACTTTACAGCTTATGAATGGTGTCTGCAGCATCCTCCCAGTCCATTCGCAGTGCAGTTCTGTGACTCCTCCGTGTGGGGCATTAAGAAGCTCATCTGTGTTGTGGGAGCTATATGATATACCAGATATAAGGTAACTGCAGTCTATTGTAGTGTTGACCTGGAACATTGTGAAAAGTAAATGTTATAGGGATAAAAAAGCAAATGGAAAGGAAGTTGCCTGATAGAACTTGCTTGAGGCAATAAGGTTGGATAAATTATTTTTAGTTATGCAGCTGAAAATCATTATTGTCTCGTTGTTTTTGTTTAAGTTGTGATTCTTAGTGTACAATAAATTTGCATTACTTAGAAGGAGGACAAAAATATAAGACTTGTTCAGCAGTAGTTTAAAGTAGGATAGTAGGTAGGATAAGCTTAGCGTGATTGTAGGGTACTTCCTAGTACTCAGCTGGCTAGCTACCACCCTCAAGTTGAAAATCTGCCGCCAAGCATATAACGGTGTGTTCCGGCAGCCTCACTTGAGAGCCAGTTCCATTCTAGGCTAGGTGTGCTTTACCATCTTCGAACACACCGTCACTTAACATCAGATGCGGTGTGGTCAAACACATAGTCTGTCAGACATAAAAAAAAGGTAATGAAAGGTTAATCATAGGTTAATCTTTTAAGCTTTGGCACTTGGCTAGATACAATAAATTTGCATTACTTAGGAGAAAGAAAACATAAATTGTTCAGCAGTAGTTAAAAGTGGGATAAGCTGATAAAAGTAACCTATCTGTGGTCAAAGTAGGTTAATCTTCTTAGATCTGGTTATGCACATGGCTAAACAATGTTACCATATTAAAAATAACAAGCAGACTGTCATTTTTAACCAATCTTACCAAATCAGCAGTAAGTCTTTCCATCCTTGCATAATCTTCTACAAACTGGTCCAAATCAACATCATCCACTGTTGTTGCACCTTCATAATTGACAATACCTCTAGCAAAATATTGATTGTCAGAGTGTGAAGCAAGCAGTAGTGGTTTGCCATTAGAAGATGGATTTATCAGAACCCATAAAGGAATGGATTCTTCAGCTGATATTTCATCTCTGTGCTTGTTGAAATGATTTATGATTTCTCTGAAATGTATTTTATATTTTACTAGAAATTGAGGAGAGTTGCTGTATACAATATTTTCTGATGAGTAAGATTTTCATATCGCTCTTACTGAACCAAAATTTATTAATAGATGTATATCTAAATCAGTAAATGTTAACGAAAAGGTGGCACATATTATCAAATATTATGTACCATGACATAGGCTTTTATAAGAAAGGTTTTCAAGAGGTACTCTACTGAAATCACACTAAAATGTGATTCAAACATTTATTAATTTATCCATATACCTACCTTTTTCAGTAAACTTTTTTTACTACGGAAACTAAACTAGGTACTATATCAAACCTGGCTGTTTCTATATTAATAGGACCATGCGCAGCTTCTTCTTTCTTCCACAGTTGCGGTTCATCAGATATAAGTGTGTCATCGAAGATAGCATGCAAACTTAAGTCCAGCTTTAAAGGTGAACCCGTTAGATCTAGTTCATCTGAAATGGTATCAAAACAGGAAATTTTGTTAATGTTAATATTGTTTAATTGCATCAAAAGACAACGAAAATATTTTTTTTTGTTGATATACAATGACATTTTGTTAATTTACGATTTTACAGTCATCATTTCTATAAATTTACCTGGCATATGAAGAAGAACATGCTAGTATGTACCTAATTGTTTTGCTGGGATTGACTATATCAATATAGACACAAAAATGTTAGACAATTACAGCATCTCTTAAAAAAATTAAAGACTAAATAGCACAGAGTTGGTTCTATGTTATACGTAAATTAGTCTATGTTTAGCTGATTAAGCAAAAACTTACAAGAAAGTAGTATGAGAAACCAGCAGAAAGAATTTTGCCATAAAAATGACGGAAAAATAGACAGTTGTAGATAAAATTAGTGTGAATGCTTACCAACGTTACTTTTAGTTATATCATTATTGATAGGGTTATTGACTGCTAAAGCTTGCTTATTCTGAAATTTGCAAATAAATACAAGTCTATTATCTAAATAATACTCTAAAACGACAAAGAAAATAGTATAAAATATGTTTATAAACCTTGCTGTACACTATAACGATTTCATTGCTATTTTTTGTGAATATTTCCACATAACTAGGGCTTGATTGTTTTTCAAAATTAAACTTTGGATAGTTTTCGACCACTGACTGCAATACATTATTCATTTTAAAAACAATTTAATTTTATATTTAATAAAACATTGAATTAGTTTCAGTTAGAGTTAAAACTTCGTTCCGGTTTCCACTTTTCAAATGTTTATTTTTTATTTTCTCTTAAATTGTTTGGCGTTGCATGTTATACATTTGCCAGTACAAAGTATTATTTTTAATAATAATTTGAGTATTAATAGCACAAGCTCTAGAAGAAATAGTTATAATACGAGGTCCAATTCAGGTACCAGTAAAGAGGTGGAGAAGATAGAAGGTGGTACGTCTGGCATCATAGTTAACCCGTAATAGATTATTCTTCTTTGTTATTGGCGTCGCACTTTGTGCAGTTCCAAAACACTTGAGTTTTAAGATGTTCATCTGTTATAAGTCAAATTCGTAAAAAGTAGACCGGTAATGTCCTATTAAAGTAATAGTGACTGTATTTCAAGGTTCTATAGAGTTTTGGCAAAAGTCATGTTTCACCACAATATAACTTTTTTACACTATTGCACATAATTCGGCACTTTTAGAATAAGCACTCAACCGTCCATGGTTACTGTGTTAACCAGTTTGAAATTCCGGTGTTACGTCCATGGTTAACACAGTAACCAATCGCTCTCGTTTCAAATAATTCTGAAAAGTAGCACCTAGCGAAATACTTTTGAATTGAATCACAATATATATCGATAGTCTATGAAATAGTTTACTAGAAAATACAAAGATGTCATTGTCGAAGTAATTTATTAAAGAGAGTAAATTTTTCGAAACTCAGTTTGTTGGTATATGCGCGTGCAAATTTTGGTTTGGCAAATATGTCGTTAGTTTTTTAAATATATTATGTATTTTAACAATTGTATTATATTTAAATTATGTTGAGGATCTTTACTGTAGGATTAAGTTAATTTATCAGTGTTTGAAGTGGTATATAATGAATGAGATCAACCTTAAAATGGTACGCGCTCGGAAACGATAGTTGGTTAGCGCTTTTTTGTCAATTTTTTGTGATAATTTCTTTATTTTAGTAAAAATTTGGTAAAATATTAAATAATGTTTCATAAATATTGTCCTGATTTACTTTTCGAATCGTATTATTAAAAGATTTACAAAAAATTTAAGGAAATATCGACGCGTTCCACAGACTTTTCTTCCGTACGACTTCAATATCACACCAACAGAATGTGATGACTATGTCTAAAGATTTGATTAATTTACTTCTTTTAAGTAAATAAAACATAAACATCATAGTACCATTAGAAATGTAGAATCCTCTTCTTTACATTTTAACAAGCACATTTAAAAAATAAGGTTGAATTAATAACATTAATCTATAAATAAAAAAAATATTACGTGTTTTTTATCAAATCCGCATCTTTTACTTAGTTTTTAAGGCTTAAGATTAAAATCCAAGAGTAATTTTAATATAAAGTTTGAATCTGCGTTTTTTGTAGAGTTTTTACATATTTTTTTATATTCTGTAGCTACTATAGTTTAGCCATAATCACGGGTTTTGTTGACAAGGTTATGCATAGCAGGCAACGGCGCTCGCGCGCGAAAACGCTGGACGTATGACGGTAAAGTCGATTTAGAGGTCGGACGGCCAAGTGGATAAAATACTACGATTTTTATACTTAAACACTCGAAAAACTAAGTTTGTATTATTAATCTATTGCGGCAAAATCTGCGTCCCCGCCAAAAACTTTTGATAGACATCTTTGAACTGACGAGTAAATCTTTTTTTTTTTCTTTTGCATCAAAAACTCTCTGCATTCTGCCAGTTTCAAAATGTTGTAATATTATTCATCTTTAATTTTGTTTCAGTATAATTCATCATCCAGCTCAAGAAGATTTTATCACCATTGTTGATGATTTTGACAAACTAACCTTTTTATTTCATATCTAAATTCCTTCTAAATTCATTAGACTTGTATGAAACGTATTCTGCCAACACCTTTTTTCACCTTTGTTCACTTGTGGGCACACCTTGTTTGTTTGTTTGTTTGTTTGTTTGTTGATTGTTTGATCAAGCTTTTAGAGTTGTGCCCATAGTAAACGCGGTCCATACTGATTAGTAAATGTACATCTCGAGCTTAAAAAAAATCCCCGTAAAGATAAAATAGATTTCGACATAAAATAAGAAAATATATTATTAATAATGAGAAAAAAATATATTAACTTGGCTAAATACATTTGACTCTGATAGTTTAGAGCAGCGGTCGGCAACGCGCGGCCCGCGGAAGTTCTGCTTGCGGCCCGTGATTGTTTTGTAAATTAGTCATAAATATCTAAAATATTATAGATTCTAGGTAGAAAATATTAAAATTATAAGTAAAATAATTATATTGCCTTTATTTTAATAGCATTTTTATTTTTTCTGTCCATTCTGTGGGATATGACCAATTATAGGTAATATTAAGCTTCTAGGGTCATTATTACAACTGAGGTCCGATTTTACTTTATTTTGCCTTTTTTACCTTGTGGCCCCTGCCTGTCAAAAGGTTGCCGACCCCTGGTTTAGAACATTATGCTTATTGACTTAGATGTATCATAAAATCAAGAATGCACAAGTAGGTGCACACGCGTACGCAGACATACACACGCACGCATTACACGCGCACTCACGCATTTATATATACATATACACTAGTAGTACACTAGCGGTGTTACCCGCTGTTCCTAGACTACATTTTTTCAGGATAAATAGCCTGTGTTGTTATCCAGGGTGTCAGCTAACTCCATACCAAATTTAATCAAAATTGGTCCAGCCGTTTGAGTGTGAAGAAGTAACAAATACATTTATACACTCACAAACTTTCGCCTTTATAATAATAACGTGATATAGATTAATGTAAATATTTTAAAAACATTGTTATTAAGTTTAAGTCAGTTTATGGCATTTTGTTCTTGAATAAGATATCGGAAGAAACCATTTATTTTAATCATTTTCATTTTAATATGTCCTTTATTTGTACCAAATAAATTGATTTTGATTTTTGGATACTTACGTTTAATGGTAGCAAGTACTGAGCAGAAAGAAGCTCATTATAATTGGTTACAAATTATAGTAAAAGTGATGGGTGTCATTTTAATCAAAGCTTTATGTACAAAGTGGATATCAAGTACGAATAGATACTAGCTGGGCAAAACATTCAAAGTAAAGCACTCGATTTAATAGCTCTTCAGGTAGACGATAATTGCAGAGCTGTTAAGGCGACACTAAGCTATTAAGATATCTACTTGAAGCTTTTTATTTTTAATGAAAAATTTACACAAAAAAAGTGCTCATAGGATAATCGCTGTTGTATTTTATAAGAGTTCTATTTTATCTATTCAAGTGGTATTTTTTGTAGTCGACAGGCTAGGTGTTTGACTACAGTTCACTTGATGTTAAGTGACGGTGTGCTCGAAGATGATAAAAGAACCTAGTTTAGAATGGAATTGGCTCTCAAGTGAGCTCGGAACTCATCGTTAGGTGCATAGCGACAGATTTTCAACTTGAGTGTGGTAGCTAGCCAGGCGAGTACTAGAAAGTAGCGATGTTTTCCTTCACCGGATGTCAAGCTCAGTGTTGGGGTTTGAACCCACGCTCTTCGGCGTGTGAAACGACCGCGTGAACCACTGGGCTATCATCGCAACAAAATTGTAATGACTGCCATGCAGAGTAACACTTAATATCTAGCTTTCATAGTTGCTGCTGATAATGATGATACCATCAACTTAATATATAAGGCCTAACGCTCACCACGATTTTTTGCCGCGCGATTACTTATATTATTATCGCAGAAATTTAGCTATTTGAATTATAATCCCAGTGCGCGCAATATACGAGAAAAAATAATAAAAATTTTAAAATTGTGATTCTTACTTTTAGCCGCGACAGGTCGCGACGCGATTGTCGCAAAAATAAATTGCAGCATATTAAGTTACCTATATATACCTACCTATAACCTGGACCAGTTGGCATTACGCTCTCCAAGTGTAAAAGCAAGGCTCGTCGTAGCGCGCAGTTAATTTTCTGCGATATTTTACAGCGTGATTTTAAAATCGTGTTGCAAGAATAATAATCGTAGTGCGCGCTAGGCCTAAAAATTGCATATTAAAATACCTGTTTCTAGATCGAAGCCCATAATAATTGTACTTTTATCTATCCCTACCTTGATAACTCGACATGACGTAAGTCACTACAAGCATTGATTAATTAAAAGGAGATCCGACTGAATGGTTACGTTCTTGTAAATCTCCTAACCGTGACTATCAGACTAGCCTATCTACGCATAGGTGATTGTATAATAATAAGGATATAAGGATAATGTGTCACTGATGATTCAGAGTTAACTGCGCTTGTGGCTTTACTTGAATGCTAATTAATTATTACTATTTTTACATTCTACTGGCGGAAAGCCAGGAGCTCTAAGAAGCGACAAGCGTTTCATGATCGATATTTAAAAAAATCGAACTAAACCGTTTGAATCTACCTGCATTGTACGTACTGCTAAACAATGGAAATTGCCGCCCGAGTGGGGCAGCAAAGCAGCAGTGTTCCCTGATAAATACAATCTGTGTGCCTTCAAGTTGCGAGTGAATCGGTTTCTTCTATGCGAGCTTGCTCCACCATATACCGCATTTTCGCTTATCATTAGGCGAATTAGTTAGAGGCCATTAGTTGGCGGACGCAAGCCTATACCTACGTTATAAAAAAACGCGAAAAACGAAAAACGAAGACGCTGCTGCCCATCTTTCAGATTACATCCCTTAGCCGACTCTTACGGCAGCCACGGGTAGAGACGGTGGGGACGGTGGGTGGAATTCTTACGCCGGCACCACCACGGCAAATTGGAACGTATACTTGTTATCAAATAAATACATTTTCTTTTTTTCCTGCATTACTACATAGGCTAAACATATTTACAAACTTTTTCATTAGTTATAATATTAATGTCACTCGATTTAACCGGTTAACTGGATATAATTCACTCAGTTCGACAAATTGAAATGAATTGGTCTAACATAGTTAAGTATTCCTCAAACAGGCTCCGAGGACAAGAGTATTGGAAGGCCAAAAGCCCACCTTCAATTAGCATGAGTTATTGAAACTTGATAACAATAAATAATTGAAAACAACGAGATAAAGGACCAAAGAACCGGGCTAGTTAACACGCTCCTTGGAAATTAAGTGGACCTGATCGATTTTACTCGTTCTATTCAAACTAAGAGACACTATTCAGATCCTAGCATTTCTACTGAGAATCAGAACAATGTTATCAGATAGGTCAGAACAGTTTAGAATCATTATTTATAGAAACTGATATAGTTTTAGCCCACATTTGAATATAGATAGATAGACAGAAACTCTTAATTGTGCACATCAAAAGTAGAAAAAAGGTACAGAAAACAAAATAACCTTATGAGCTAGTGCCACAAGTCGCGGACTTATTGCTAAGAGCGATCTCTTCCTGACAACCAATAATGGAAAACACCGTACATGTTAAGAACAGTCGGGAGATCTTGTAACACTATTACGAGTAAGTAAGAGTAAACAAAAAAAAAAATTAAATTAATAAAAATAATACATATACCAAGTAAGTATGGCATAATAGCAACCTTCGCACGGCAGACCAGACCCCCGCAAAGACGAGCCAATCGAAAGCGAAGCGCAAGGTTACTACGTACCCTTTCTCGAAGAGCTTCGTCGTTTGGTACGCTGATAACTTGGGTTTGGATTATACCAGATAAACAAAAATTAATATTGACATGATGTCAACAATGGCTTATTTTTTATCATTAACATTTTACAATAAAAATTAGTTTTAAAATATGTAAGTAAGATTTTTAATGTAAAAGCAAGGAGATGCTCTCTTGATGGTAAAAGATAACGCCTGTCCATGACCAATTCAGTGATGTATGTATAGATCTTTAAGTAGAAAAACAAAACCTAAAACATCGCTGCTTTGACGCTTATTACTTTGAGACTTGCAATGGTTAGTCTCAACAGCCCCGAAATTTCGCTAACTGCAGTACCCTTCAAACCAGAATACAGTAATAGCGGCAGAATGTTTGGCACTGCGGTGGTACCTACCTAGAAGATCTCCTGCAAAGGAGATTTACCACCTTTTAATTTCAAGCTTTATAATCATCATCATTATCATCTCAGCCGTAGGACTTCTACTACTAGACATAGTACTATGACTCACAAATCTATTATTTGCATGAGGGTGTTAGTTTCTCTAAAAAAAAAAAAAATTAATTATGAGTACGAGTCCATTCCACCTCTGTAGGAAGGTATACGTAAGTGGATATAAGTTTCTAAAAATAGGCAAATAAGCTACTTAGGTA
Source organism: Biston stratarius (assembly GCA_950106695.1). Taxonomy (NCBI): domain Eukaryota; kingdom Metazoa; phylum Arthropoda; class Insecta; order Lepidoptera; family Geometridae; genus Biston; species Biston stratarius. The sequence continues at coordinate 13,607,383 of OX467116.1, forward strand.
GGCAGCTAATTAAATAGGCAGTTAATGTAAATAGCCATGGTTATACGATCACAAAGTGCCTAAACCTATCATAAGAGAACGAAATAAGAGTTTTCCAATCAATATAAAAGGATCCCTCATTACTCGATTGCAGTGAGGTAATCAAGGGTTAGCGAAGGTGTTTCATTACATTCACGTGAATATTCTTAATTTTATTAATTAAAGTTGGTTCCGAACAAATTGGGTACTAGAAGGTAGAGCATACCTCAATAAACATTGCCATTAGTTTACCTTCTATGGGTTTACCTGTAAGGTTCCTTTGTAGATAGCTACTTAGAGGATAGAAACTTACTATAGATTAGATACTTTAGGTACCTATCTAATAAAATTTTATTTGTAATTTAGGCATATATTGAGCTCTGTGTTTTCCGTAAAGTACAATATTGGTGTCTTTAAATCCAAAATAAACAGGTTCCTTCTAAGCAACGCGCTCCAAGTTCATCTGCATCACATCGTTGCATAATATCAGGCAGGATATGGCCAACATTGTTTTTCATTATGTATATAATATATTAATTCAATGGAGTCCTATATGATTTCCATTGAATGATAAATAATACAAAAATTATAGAGTACCTACCAAGATTTTTTAAATTATGTTGTGTAGTTTTTTCTGACTACCTGAAACTTAAATTCTGATGTAAAAAATGTGAAATATTTACTCGCAGCAATTTGTTGAAAATAACCTGACATTCAAATTAAGTCAACGTATATTTTATCCTTATTGCGATAAAGTATTAAATAAAGTTCAGGATTGATAGAACCTCAGATATGGCAAATAACATCCTAATTGGATATCATTCTAGATCTAGATACCAAAATGTCAATGTAAGTTTGTAACAAAAGGAGGAAAATTAGTTTGTGGCCAATGTCTATAGTCAATAATATTATTTTGATCTGAGAATATTATATTGCCCTCTGACATTATGTGACTTAAACATTATATATTAATATCTCAATCTACTGACATTGTATTGGACATACATATATATATATATATAATATATGTATGTCCAATTTGACATTAATTGATTTATTTTTTGACACTCGGACTTGACTGTAATTTAATTTTTTGACATATTTTTATTTGTTTATTTTGAGCATGATTGACGATAAACATAATTAGATTTCCTGTTCCGTTTGATAATCATTTATTAAATTTATTGAATATTTATTGTACCTATATACGCAATTAATTAATTGTGAATTAAGTTACGTAACCTCAAGCCACAATAGGTAGAAAAAAGAAACAAAACTTTAACAAAATCAATATCCTAACTCTTTGGTTTTGGAGCTAGATGAAAATGTTCTTTACATTAAATATCTATGGTAGTCTGGTATATTGTTAAAATGATAATAAAATTGAATGCTAGCATAAATTTACTAGCTTTTTTAGCTAAATTACATATTTTAAGTTATTTAAGTGTAGCTATGTGTTGGATCAGCTGTTTCACAAGTCTTACAAAGCCAGGTAAATTCGGTATCGACTTGTAACTTTTCATAACCCATCACACCAATAAAATTAGTACATTGGTAATCTAAAGCTTGTTGTACGTAATATATGTACGAATACGATATGATTTGTACTGCCGAAGAAGATCTGTGTGAAATCTACTAAGCATTTAATGGTCACCCTGATCAGATAACACATTGCATTGATAACACATTTGATTTTGTAGCGATGATGGCTCAGTGGTTAGTGCGATAGGTTCGCATGCCGAAGGGCGTGGGTTCAAACCCCAACAATGTGCTTGAGCTGCCGGTGAAGGAAAACATCGTGAGGAAACCATAGCGTGGTGGTAGGGTACTTTCTAGTACTCGGCTGGCTAGCTACCACCCTCAAGTTGAAGATCTGCCGACAAGTATCTAACGGTGTGTTCCGGCAGCCTCACTTGAGAGCCAGTTCCATTCCAGGCTAGGTGTGCTTTACCATCTTCGACCACACCATCACTTAACATCAGGTGAGTTGTGGCCAAACACCTAGCCTGTCAGCCATAAAAAAAACCACGATATATGACTTTTTTTACGTTTTATCTGGTGTGGGGCGTAGATAGCTGATCGTCTAGTCTGCTCGTCTTTAGTGGATGTTCTACGTAGCTTAAAGTCGTTGCACCAACGGGCATCTGTAGAATATTGAGGAGTAAATTTCCTTAAAGTTTCTGCTAATTCGGTATGTATGTCTTTTGTAAACATTTCTTTCAAACAGTCGTACTTAATGAATTATATACCTACCTACTTTATGTTCTCAATTTTCGTGTTATCGCTCCAACTATTCGTATTGAAATGATTATAGTTGCCTTTTTATGAATGACTTTTGTTGTTGATGTCGGATAAAACAGCAATGGGCTTGAGCTGCCGGTGAAGGAAAGCATCATGAGGAAACTACAGCATGGTAGTAGGTTATTTTATGTCCGTGGTGGTGCCGGCGTAAGAATAGTGCCGCACCCTCTCTACCCGTGGTTGCCGTAAGAGTCATTAAGGGAAGTAATCCGAAAGCGTCTTCCTGAACAATCACACCTAACTGCGCTCGCCAACCCGCCTGCCAAGCGTGGCGAGTATTGGAAAAACCCCCCCAGGAGGAGGCCTATGTCCAGCAGTGGACGTCCTATGGCTGATGATGTGTGATGTGATGTGAGGTTATTTCCTAGTACTCGGCTGCCCAGCGAAACCCTAAAAATCAGCTGTTTAGTATCCGTTGGCTAAATAGAGGAGCTGACTTTTTTTGCAGTATCAGAGCTATGACCATAGTAAAAGTTGTTCTTCATGATGGGTACAAATTACTCCCCATCTTGTTTGCCTTAGTATACCATAAACGCATAACCATGTGTACTTATGTAGTTTTTTTTTACTCACGACTATCGAAAAAGTCAACATTTTAATGAAATTCGTCCATTTTAGATAGATGTATAAGTATAACGGTAACTAAATATACAACTGTAAGGTGGCCAGGTAAGTTTGTTTGCTTTTCATTGAAGGTCGAGGATGCTTTTCCGCTAGCCGGTAAGCCTAAATTACTAGAAGTCAGAGTTACGTTTGGGTACGCGTGCGTAGCTCCTCCTACCGCCCGCCCTAACGCACCCTATAAATGTTGGCACCGATATCCTGGCTGGCCATTCTTTATTTGTGCACTTCGCGCTTTAGCAAGCTCCCAAGTTCGAAAAACTTTCAGCCTTTCCCGCCAAATAAGGTAAGACAGCTATTTCTATTTCTATATGGTTGTTAATTCATTATTTTAAAACATGGGGGATTTAAAAACATATACTTCTCGAAAAGTTGTTACTTAAATAAATTATTACTACATAAAAGACCACGGAGAATCCAGCCTTCTAGCATTTATTCATATACCTAATTGAAATTGCCTTTCTCGAAAAGTTACTACTTAAATAAATTATTACTACAGAACTTACATAAAATACCACGGAGAATCCAGCCTTCTAGAATTTATTTATATAATTGAAATTGCCTTTAAAAAATTATTTAGCGATTTCATACAGAATCTAAAAATTTGCCTTAAAATTAAATAAATAGACATCTAAAGAAAGTTGAGTGTGTATTTAATGAGTGTGTTGAAAAGAAAATAATTTAACATAGCTGAAAATCTGTGAGATATCATAGCGAAGCTTTTCAAGCTAATTTACTCGTAACTGTACACTCGGACTAATTAAAAAAATATTGTTAAGAAATATTTTTTTAATGTGTCATATACAAGTTGCTTTTTTAAAAATTCTATTTAATTAACCCAACATAATTCCAAATAGTAACGGAGAATTTACGCCCTAAAGACGAAAATCTATAATATCTGTGTAAAGATTGGGTTAAAATGAGAATCAAAAAAATGTACGATATGAACATAGGCCTAACATTTTATAATAAACATGTGTATAAAAATATTTTTTTGGTATAGTTCTTTTATTTTGTTAATGTTTCCCCTGTACTAAAAATATAATCAAAATTATAAACAGCTTAAAAGTCGTATACCAAAATTCGCAAATATAATAATGAATTATTATTATGTTATCTGCTGAAAAACTCTTAGTACTTGGGAATTCATTGGCATGCATTAAGGAAAGAACATTCATGGCTTCCACCATCTAATAAGTAAGCAACTTCCTGCTTTTTCCCATGATACTCTATAAGTGGTCTTCCATAATTATTTAATGTCTTGTAAAGGCGGTAATTATTTTCTGTGGGTACCTATGTATAAATCATTTTCGTAACGGTCGACCTTTTATTAAATTATATAAATCAATAATACTTAGTTTGTTTATAAATTGGTAAAGGTTTATAGATTATTGGAGCATTTAAAATAATAATAAAATAAAAATAAATATTGTAGGAAATTACACACAGCGCTATATGACCCCAAACTAAGTGAAGCTACGATGAAACTCAGATAACTAATATAATACTTAAATACCTTTTTTTAAAGTAGGTACTCACAAAGACACCCAGACACTGAACAAACATTTGTTTATACCACAAAATGTTTGTCCTGGATGGGAATCGAACCCACGCCCTACAGCTCTTAAAGCAGATATACCACCAATGAGCAAAAAGGGCTGTCAAACTATACGTAGTAGTGATCACAATCAACATTTTCATTTTAAAGTACGCCATGAAATCAATTAGCAATCCGTACTAAATTCACAACATTATAAACACTAACGTTCATAATCGCTAGGAATTACAAGAATCGTCATAACTTCCACTCTGTTATTAAATTCGTAGTAATAAAAAAACTCTACTGGGAAATGGAATAGTTTTTGTTTCTTCCAAAATTAATGTGTTCAATTTTTCACCTCACATTTTCTTTCACAACACGACCTTTAAGTAGGCGTAAGCTTAATTTTACGAAATAGAATCCAAACCAATGAATGATTTATTACGAAACATAAGAAATTTCGGAAACAGAATTGAAAGACAAACCCGTGAGCAAAGCTCGGGAGTTTTTAATTTTTACAGAATCTATATACTTACCAGGAAAATCGCAGGTAAAGTATAAACTTTTAGTAGCAACCACGGTTTCACTGTCTATTTTACTGTAACAGTATTTTTTTCCGACATTTAAAATAGTCCGTCACTTTTCAAAGGCACACTGTTACTGCGTAAAAAAGCAACAAATTAAATAACATACACACATTTGTACTCGTATATCCATACTACTATATTAGGAAAGCAAGATTGGTTAATAATAAAGTACCTGGATGACCGAGCTTTGCTCGGATTTTAATTGCCTGATAACTCGGATAAAACGACGTTGTTTAAAAATGAAACCTAGCTAGATCGATTTTTTTGCCCCCGAAACCCCTGGATACTAAATTTAATGAAAATCGTTGGAGCCGTTTCCGAGATTCAGAATATATATATATATATATATATATATACAAGAATTGCTCGTTTAAAGATATAAGATATTACCTAATATTTGGTATAAGCGAATTGTGTAGAGCATTCTAAGTTGCAAAAGTGTAGGTACCAAAATTTTACTTTCAGATAAAAATATAGTAGTATTTTAGAAACATATTTTTCATTTTGATATTCGAGCTTAAATAAACGCGTTTTTCTTTTTCTTCCCCTCTGGAATAACAGTTGACTATGTTTATTTTACTTTCATAATACTCGAATTTTCAGTGATTATGTAGAAACAATAGTCGTATGAAACGAAATAAATATTGTAGGATATTTTAAACAACGCCATCTAGCCCCAAACTAAGCAAAACTTGTACTATGGGAACCAGATAGCTGATAGGATACCTATATCATTTTTTTTTGTAAATATATTCTTATAATAATTATAGCACAACCAGACACTGAACAAACATTTATCGTAACATGTTTGTCCTGGTGGGAATCCAACCCACGCCCTACAGCTATTGTACCAAATGAGTATTGTACCAATTTAAAACTACGCAACGGATTTTAATACAGTTTCCATCAATAGACGGAGTGATTCAAGAGGAAGGTTTATATGTATAATACATGCATATGTACTACATTAGTATCAACATTACACTCGTGCGAAGCAGTTCGCTAGTAAATAATATATGATAGAAAATTAAACTCATAGAAAACTATCATATACCACATTACCACGTAAAACCAAAACACGAAAATTTTATACTAAAACATTATAGTAACTCATTGAGTCGTAGATTTAAAAAACCCTATTATATTACAGAAAAGCTTTTTTAACTGAAGCGAAAACATAGACAGAATATCTAGTTTAGAACTAGTGTGTGTCCTAATTCGCTGTCATTATATTGTTAGTTCTGACAAAGTACCATATTTTAGCAAAAACATTCCAATGTTCCCCGAACCTCAAATAACAAAAGCTCCGTTTATTTTACACACAGTTTCAATGAGTTTATTTGGAAATAGAAAATTAAATTCATAAAATACTATCATATACCACATTACCACGTAAAACCAAAACACGAAAATTTTATACTAAAACATTATAGTAACTCATTGAGTCGTAGATTTAAAAACCCTATTATATTACAGAAAAGCTTTTTTAACCGAAACGAAAACACAGACAGAATATTTAGTTTAGAACTAGTGTTTGTCCTAAAGTTCTAATTCGCTGTCATTATATTGTTAGTTCTGACATAGTACCATATTTTAGCAAAAACATTCCAATATTCCCCGAACCTCAAATAACAAAAGCTTCGTTTATTTTACACACGGTTTCAATGTGTTTATTTGGACTATCCTCCACCCGACTGATAGGTAAATGCATTTCAAATTGAGCAGCTCACTTTCCAAACAAAGTTCTCGAAAGTACTTTACGACCTTTTTGATCCACGATGAGTTGTCGAACCGATATTATTGACGGGACATCGAATGAGAGTTAGAACCAAATAATCATTAAGTATTATGTTAAGTGTTTGGTCGTAACTCGCGATGGTGTAGACAAATATGGTAAATGTACCTATGAGTGGAATGGGAATTAGCTTTCCAATAATGTTTTAATCTACTAAACATAATATCATGTTAAGGGAGAGGACACGGACTCCGGCTTGGTAATCGGCATGTTAGTTGTTGGCCGCGGCGACACTCGACGAGATTGATGTTTTTTACATGAGTGTCTTGACGATTTGGCCTGTTTTTTTCTTTATTTTTGGCATCACAAACGAATTAAAAGTATTTAAAGGTTCAGTAAAATTGGTCAACGAGCAGATGGCCAGATTAAAGCCACAGATATTTATGAGTGTATGGTAAAAGGGTCGCAATGTTATCGCCAAAAAGTTGTTATTTCGAATTGAATATTTCCAATAAACTTCTAATATCACAGGATAGAAAAAGATAAAAGGGAAAATGATATTCGGGTTCATATAGGGTCGCTAAAAATAAACAAAAATGCTTGCTATCTGACGATGTTTATCCTCATTGCAATGATGCCACATCGACAAATATTTATGGCAGTCTTAAATGTTTTTGATGTACCCCAAATTTTTGTTCCATAGTAGATTTATTAGGTTTATTTTTAATGTAAAATTAGACGTTTAATGTTAATGTAAAGGTAGATAGTAAAACAAGTATTAAGGCGAACGAGACGCTTTCCTAATGGTAAGAGATAACGTTTGTTCATCATTATTGCAACGGTACCCTAAAATTAAATAAATACTTCAATATCGTAAAACATCTCACACAGCTCTATCTAGCTCTAAACTAATTAAAGCTTGTAATATGGGAACCAGATAACAGATAGAACACTTTTTTTATAAACACATTCTTATAATACATACAAAAAACATCTAGGTGTTTTTTTCATAGAATATTTATTCTCGTCACACAAATGTTTATCCCGAGTGGGATTCGAACCCACACCCTATAAAGCTCTTGAAGCAGATTTTTTAAAATATAATATGATAACTGTGAGCTCTGATATCTCATTAATGAAACTCAAAGTACTTATAAAAATATTTAGTCCTCTATGTGCCTTCTACCTGTCATGACCTACGGAGCCGAAACGTGGACACTCACAGCGGGAATGGTCCGAAAGTTCAAAGTCGCTCAGCGAGCTATGGAAAGAGCTATGCTTGGCATTTCTCTGAGGGATCGTATCCGGAACGAAGTAATTCGCCAGAGAACAAAAGTCACAGACATAGCTCAGCGTATTAGCAAGCTGAAGTGGCAATGGGCTGGACATATCTGTCGCAGAACCGATAACCGCTGGGGTAGACGTGTTCTGGAGTGGAGACCGCGAATTGGCAAACGTAGCGTAGGACGCCCTGAGACTCGATGGAGTGACGATATACGTAGGACAGCTGGCGGTGGATGGAAGCGAAAAGCCGAAGATCGGGCTGAGTGGCGTGTCTTGGGAGAGGCCTATGTCCAGCAGTGGACTTCGATAGGCTGATGATGATGATGATGATGATGTGCCTTAAAAAAAAATAAAAAAAAAAATTCAAAACTCTGGGTACCGCTTTGGAAGTTATTGCCAGGTTAATGTCAAAAGCGTCTCTTTGAAACATTATTTTTCACCATAAAAATTCTAAGGAAAAAAATACTTAACTTTACTTGGTAGAGTCGGAACTATCTTAGTTTTTCCTCTACGTATAAAATGCTAATCTTCACATTCTATTGGCTCAACTAGATACAACCAAGCATGAAGTTATGGGTAAAGTTTCCAAATGAAGAAAAATAATCCGGTGCGTAGGACCATGGACCCTAAATACCAGATTTTACGATTACTCTAACACAGAGTTAATTTCCTCGTAACTGAATGAATGGTGCTTCGGACATGGGGCAACTTTATAAGTAAAATTTATTTTACACATATAGGTAGGTTTTACTCAAAAGGCGGTTACTGTTTTGACTACAAGCGGTTCAAATACTACAAACATTTACATTTAATTTACATACCTAGATACACACACATACCACGCACATACAAACACACCACATACACACATAAACACGCGCACACACACTCCCACACGCACACACATACACACCACACACATACGCACGTACACACACACACACACACTTTCATAATATTTTAACCCTTTTATTTTCTAGATTAATCTATTTTTGTTTTTGTGCATGTAGTGATTTTCTAGTACGACAGAGGTTATTGTTATGCTATAAGACAGGTTCATTCCACTATGCTTTTCTATGAATGTTATTTTCGATCATCATTTTTGTATAACTTCTGAAAGACGATGTATATAATTGCCAAATAAATGATCTTGCGTTTCATTTCACTGTATTTGTCCTTCTAAACGACCTTTACAATTATATCATAAAAGAAAGGGCTTGTCTAAAAGTTTATGTTTGTACAAAAAATTTGCAACAAAAAAGTTAAAATGTCATAAATGGGGCACTATTTATACACTAATGTCACAACTCACTAATACAATCCAATACAGTCGAATGGCCAACATGGATTGAAATGACAAAAAAGAACACAATATAACCAGTCATTATTACTTAGGACTTTTACGAAATTGATCCATGAATCGTAAAAGCGATATAAAACCGAACAAAAATGGGTTAAATATTTATTATACGAGTAATGTTTTGATAAGATAAGTAAGAGCAAAAATGACACATGGTCCTGTTGTTTTACGAGGTAAATAAAATTAAACTAAAACTTATTCTATTTCGAAGCTAAATTAATGGATTAGGTCCAAAGGAATTAAGTTACTGTAAATTTGCTAGCAGAAATATCAAAATATTATCAATTGAAAATAAATTTGAAAGAAGACACGTTATAATTTTAAAATAGTTTAACTTAAGGTGCTGTAGGTAGTCAAAATGCTTTCGCAGACAAATAAAAGAAAATAGTTTGTACGTATAAAACAGCAATAAATATGTATTAATCTCCACGACAATTCCGATGAGACCATTTAAAAAAAACTGACCTATAATAGGTACTAAATGACGCTTAATGTGTAAATTTTATAAATAATAAATAAATTACAGGACATCACACACCATCTACTAAGCAATGCTTGTACGATGAAAGTCAAATAGCTGATAGAATACATACTTTATTTTTTGTAAATTTACTTATAATATATACAGAACAAAAAAAACCAAAATGTTAGTCTTGCGTGAGAATGAAACCCATCGTGGGTTCCAAGAAATATCAATCAAATTATTAAAGATTACTGTGGCCTTCTATTTGGCCATGGGTATTCGTTATCTCTTACCTTCAGGAGAGAGACTCGTTTGTCTCATTACTTATACATTAAAAAAAATGTTTCTCGGCCGCATCGTCGCTTTTTATCACACCAGTTGGTAAGCAAACGTAGATCTATTTTTTATTTAAAAAAAAAAAATATCAGCCATCAAAACACGCTCACATTAACTACTGGGACCACCTTAATATTTTGAGGCTATTTATTTCAAAATGTTATGTGAATTTATTTAGTTATTTTGAATAAAAACAGAAATAATAAAATAAATAGAATACATATATACTTTTTTTTGTAAATACACACAGAACACCCAGACACAGAACGTCAGAAGTACCTATCTTGTTCTAGGTACAGTTTGTAGACGTACAATGTCAATCGTTAGTAAAATACAATACTTTCAATGTCTCTTTAAATTGATACCATGTTTCCTAAGTTCTAGCAATACCTACTTATTGTAGGCTTTTTTTAAAATGGATAGTAACGTTTTATGGTAGCGCGCACCAAACCCAATCACTTGAAAGTATGAATGTGAATTTAAAAAAAAAACTGTACAAAAAGAAAACACTATAACGACATTGAACGATTACAAATCTAGAATCTTTTATGTGTTTTTTTTGTATATGACTAAATTATGGAAACACTAACTACAAAAACTCGATTGCACATTTCCACTTTTTGGCAGTCTTGTTGGAACATTGGTAATATATGCGCTTGAAGAGCTGTAGGGCGTGGTTTTGATTCCCACCTAGGACAAACATTTTGTGGTATAAATAAAATGTTCGTTCTGTGTCTGGGTGTTGTTTGTGTTTTATAAATATGTATATACAAAAAAGTATTTAAGTATTTTATCAGTTATCTGACTTCCATAGTACAAGCTTTGCTTAGTTTGGGTCTGTTGCGTGTAATGCCCTACAATATTTATTTATTATTCTCTTTATAGAGTTAGTTATCTATCAGTCTTACTTACTTATACATTCAACTGTATAATATTGCGGTAGGCAGTTCAAACATTTTCGTTAGTTTTATATTTTTTTAATATATATAACCCAAATATGTAAAAATATATGTCTAAGCTATAACGGGACTACACATTTCTTGACAGACATGTATCGTGTAACGTATTTTAATTCAATTGATTCAGAACAAGAAGAATTCATCCTAAAACTTTTTCGTTTTATTATTGTAAAAAAGTACGTCACTATAATACAATAAAACCATGTAAAAATGTTTCAGCGACCTAATTCAGTAATGACAGTTGGTGTAAGCATGAATTTATAGATCCTAAATAATTCCTTCCTTACTTAAATTCTACAAAAATGTCGTAAACAGGAATGTTCCAAAAATAAGATAATAATTCCGTCTGACAAATTTTACGCCACGAGTGATTTAAAAGGACATGAAACATTTTGCTTTTTATGGAAAATATAAGTTAAAAACTCGAAACAGAATTCAAGGAAAACTAAACTAAATATTATTAATTATATATTGAGAGACTAAAGTTGATCACGAGGCGCGCCAAAACTAATTGGCAACGATATCTCGTTAGTCTCGACTACAAAGCCTTGCGCATCGTCTGCGTCGTCTGCGCTGCTAGCTTCTCGATATTTTACCGGATACATTTCTGAGAGCATCCCCTGGAAATGCATAATTTGATTCCACCTGTGCTTTTTTACTAGCGGACGTCGACGAAAACTTCTAAAAGTAGAAAAAACTTATTGTTAAAACAAAGTCGATAAGAAATATAAAATTATTAATCACTTATCAAAATATAGAAATGTTAAAATATAACACTAAAATAACAGTACTAACATTTATTAAAATTTAGATCGACCAACCTTTGTCATCATCATCATCAGCCTATCAAAGTCCACTGCTGGACATAGGCCACTCCCAAGACACGCTACTTAGCCCAATTTTCAGCTATACACTTCCGTCCACCGTCAGCTATCCCACGTATATCGTCACTCCATCGAGTCTGGGCACTAATACGTTAAGTTATATGTTTTTAAGCTGTTTGCAATAAATCGTTCCAATAAAGGCCAATTTGTCCTCCAATTTGGACTTTTACTTCACGCTGTGGTAGTCGCTTAATATCATTGTATCACAAAACATCACCGGAATAATATCTCCTTTGCCGGCCCTTGTCGATTCATTCAATCAACTTATCTAACCTTTTGTCAATGTACTTTCGTCGGAGGATTGATTCCATTTATTTTATTTCCGTTTTTCTTTGGATTATCTGTTTGAAGAGTTTTGCAGATATGTAAACATAGACTTATTCTTATAAGTTAACTAAATTCGTAAATACTAAGTGATTAACGGGATATCAGAATTATAAATTTAACCTGAAGTGCCTTAACGTGACTTGTCAATTAGAAGAAAGATTGCAAATTAAATTTCTGTTCTTTTTTCTTTATTAGTTGTCTGACCACTCACTTGATGTTAAGTGACGGTGTGATCAAAGATGGTAAACACACTTAACCAAGAATGGAGGCTCTTAAGTAAGGCTACCAGAACATACCGTTAGGTGCTTAACGGCAAATTTTCAATTTAAGGGCAGTAGCTAGCCAATTCAGTTCAGTCCTTGTTTTTGTTTTTCTTTACCACCAACTCAAGCTCATAGTTGGAATTTGAACCAACGCTCTTTGGAATGGCAACCGAGCTGAGCTGAGCTGTCACTGAGCTATCATCGCTACAAAGATTTTCGTTAGTACCTAACTGGGATCTCCATAAAACTGCCTCAGAATGACGATAGTACTCTGTTATATATGCCACCAAAGACAGATAGTTTTCAGTAATATTTATGTCATGTCTCATAGAAGAGCGCTCTATTTATTCGTATTTCCTTTCACGCCTTCACTGCTTTCATGTACAATATGCTACGTGGTAAAAATGCAAAGTAGAGTACTATTTAAGTTAGTATGCTTGTAGTAACTAAACACGTAGATGTTTTTATTCATAATAGGTTCGAGGTAGGGGAATTGAATACCGGGATCCCGGGATCCCGAAAACCGGGTGCCATTTGTTATTGTTTGTTAATTTAAACAAATTTTAATTGTTATCATAATACCGGTATCAATACCGGTATCCCCGTATAGTTTAGGTATACCGAAATACCGGTATTGAAAAAACCTCCGGTATTTTCGAACTTCGAGATTGTCCTGATGTTTAGTACCTATGCTGTCTTGGACGGAGCTCGCTTTGATAAAAGGAACTTGTTTACTTTGGATCGGAAGACATTGTACGTTACAAGAAATACAGCGTCTAGTAGGGAGTTTCACATCCTCGCCATGCGAATTGAAAATGTGGTGGAAATGCATTTTGTGTGCACATGGAGAATATCCACCATATATGTGGGTGACAGATTGGTCACTTTTGTGTGCAATAGAAAGAAAATAATCAAATTTTGCAATTTCTAGGAATCTCTAAAATGTTTCTAAAACCGATTAATAGGGGCTCTTACGTCGATGCTTAAGGCTTTACTGTCTGACTTTAGAGTAGATCAATGCCTATTAGCTTTTTAGCATGCCTCTCGATTGACTCTAGTGCCTCAACAACAACCTAACAGAGCCGTCCCTCAGGTTTCTCAACATGAACATATTTGTGTTTTGTATGGACGGAGCAACTATTCTAGTGCGAGCTGACTCGCCTTGGCGAGGATGCCAACGTTTGTTGCGCTTTAGCCATGCCTAAATAAATTACTGAAAGTAATTTAATATAACGTGTGTTTTATCATAAATTTTTAGTCTAGTCTGAGTATAATATGATCTACTAAAGTACTTGGATAATCTAAAATTTTCACATTATTTAATAATACATTTGCTTGATATATGCATGAACATTTTAAAGTAACCGACCACCACACTCTGGCCGATTCAAAGCACTATATGTTATGAAGGAACTTGTGGTCGTTTAATTAAAAATGACACGCATCATCATCATCCACAGCCTTTTTTATCCCACTGCTGGGTAAAGGCCTCTCTCTCTTGTTATCCATCTGTAGATATATGAAAATGTTTGTCCCAGAAATCGTAAAAAATATACTGCAAACCTATTGCACTGCCACACTTTTTTTAACTGTAGCTCACATGATTTTATGGTCGAAGATGATTAAAATGTCTTACCTGTGAATGAGAACTGGCTCTCAAGTGAGGCTGTCGGAACGCAATGTTAGGTGCTTGGCGGCAGTTTTTTAACATGAGCTAGTAGTAGTAGTAGGTAGCTAGTTAGCCGAGTATAAAAAAGTATCCTACCACCATGTTTTGGTTTAACCACAATGTTTTCCTTTACCGGCAGCTGCCGGTAAAGGAAAACATTATTGAAATTTGAAATGATTCAAGCTCATTATTGAAATTTGAAATGACGCCCTCTAGCGTGTGATCCGACTGCGATTACCACTAAGTTCAAAATTCAAAATTCAAAACCATTTATTCAAACTAGGCTGAGAATCAGCACTTTTCGAACGTCGAAATTACATAAGACAGTCCCCCAAAACGCCCACCCGTCACCACTTCCTAGTGCTTTAGCTGGGAAGAAGAAGTAGCGCAACAAACTCCCCAGCAGCACAGCTGTCTGTTCAGTTACAGAAAAAAAAAAAAAAATATATAATACTATGCAAAATTATTTATATTACGCGACACAAAACATTATTTAAATTATTAGCCGTATGTCAGCTAGCACACGCCAATGTACCAACCAAAAACATCGAGAACTATACTCAGGCTTACGCTTAGTTACCTTCGCCACTAAGAGCTATGATTGCATTTCTTTGATGTCATAACAACAACTAAAAATTAGTCATGCCCGCACTGCCAGGCCTCTTGATTGTAACTTACATTTCAACATCCGGGAATTGTCTTATTGAGCCCATAAAAATAGTTTCATAGAATTATCGGCCTAATTATTTAGTAAAAGTCACAGTAATAGTATAGTAGTTTTAGTAACATTGTGTCTAAATTTAGATTTACCTAAAGAAAGTTTGTCAAAAAATAACAATAGGTATCCGATGAAATTACGTCCACCCACACAAACGTAGTACGGGCAACTTTCCCAAATATTACGAACAAAAAGTTGATAGGTACATAAGCGCTTGTAAACCTTATTGATACTCAAAGCCCAAGTTAAACTCAGCCGAGCCTGAAGTCAAACATTGAACTGATGGACAATGTCGGTAGTCGCCTGTCCACTTTTAAAATCTCTTTTGCCAACTATAAAATTAATCGGTGCTTGTTTGTTTGAGAAGTTAGCTGAAGTACGCCATTGTTAGCGCTTGAGTTGTTACTTAGGAAAATGTAGTGCCCGCAAGAGATGAAGAGCAAATACCTAGTTAATGGGTGTCTATTGTCTGCGTACTGTTAGAGAATTGGTTATATTTGCTGATCTAACATCTCGAGTATTAGAGTTTGCAGCTATGTAATCTTGTTGGCTGTAAGTTTATCATTGCCTTCTACTAAAATGTTTCGTAATATCACATTTCATTAGAGTTGAACAAGAAATAAAAATGTAGTTAATAAAGATAGTTTGTTAATGGAAAGAACGTAATATATAACGTAGGTATATAGGTTGACAGCCCTGTTGGCTCATTGGGAGTATGTCTGCCTGAGCTGTAGGGCGTAGGTTCGATTCCCGCCAAGGACAAATGTTTGTTTGGTATAAACAAATGTTTGTTCTGTGTCTGGGTGTTCTGTATGTATTACTAGCTGCGCCCCGCGGTTTTACCCGCGTGGTGATGGATGATGATGATGATGAAAAGTATCCTATGTTTTATTCCAGGGCCTAAAGTTTATACATGCAAAATTTCATCCAGATCCGTTCAGCCGTTCTGGCGTGATTGAGTAACAAACATCCATCCATCCATCCATCCATCCATCCATCTATCCATCCAAACTTTCACATTTATAATATTAGTGGGATAAGTATGTATTTACAAAAAAAAAAGTATTTATGTATCCTATCAGTTATCTGACTTCCATCACACAAGCTCTGCTTAGTTTGGGGTCAGATGGCGCTGTGTGTAATGTGTCCTACTTACAATTACAATATCATTTGTATGGTTTTTCATTTGTGTTTTGCGACTATTTGTAATAAGGTTGTTGTTTCTTCAATTAAGTTATTCTCTCAAGTTTCGGCATCCTAATTGGGAGACCATCTGATTTCCAATCTGGAGGTCATGGGTTCGAATTCCATGGTACGCACCTCTGTCTTTTCTAGGTTATGTGAGTAATGCCGATAACTTCAAAAGGTGAAGGAAAACATAATGGAAAACTACATGTATGAGAATTCTTAAAAAAAAAGTTCTCGAAGATGTGTGAATGTTCGCCAATCCGCACTTGGCCAGCGTGGTGGACTATGGCCTTACCCTTCTCACAATGAGAACAGACCCGCGCACAGCAGTGGGCCAGTTCATAAAAAACAGGGCTGACTCTGAAGTTATTCCCTAAATGTCCCATTTAACATAAGTTATCAATTGAACCAGCGCTGCTTGTTTGTGAGAATCAGCAGCCATGCTGGGATGGACTCAATTAGCGTTAGTTTTGTTTTGTCTTAATTTTCCTTTTCTGTATATATTGAGTCGAATAAATATTATGTTTTCTTTTCTAAACATTTTTTTATTTACTTAGTTATTTATATAAAGGTATTCACAGTTTACGCCTTTAATATCGCAATGTTTGGAATTAGTCTAAATACTTTTAAAAAGGCAATCAAGTCGTATTCTACCACGTTGCCACGGAGTATTTTGGTCGACAGTACATGATTATATTATTGAATTTTTCCTCAAGACACAGATCTTTTCATTCATAACAGAAAATTGTGCTATAATTCAAGAAATGCGTATGCAAATTACGATTAAACCAAAATATACGCTCATGTCAAAGCAAAAGCCACAAGAGGTGTGTTTTCTCCCAATTGGAATTCCTAGCTACAATGAATAGTTTAATATATAATTTACCCTAAAAGCACAAAATTTCAATCTATTACGACTGTTTTATCCCTAGATGCTCATTACAAAAATATTGTTTTAACACTAGCTGATCTTGCTAGCTAACAATAATTGCGCCCTAATTTCGAAGTACCGATGTCTCCCCACGGGTTTTCTAAATATTTACTTTTCCTTCGAGGGCAAATGTCACTATTTGTATAGTAATCCTGGCAAAAGCTTATATCCTTTGGCTTTCCGTTTACTTTTGCCTTTTTTCACCTTGATGATACAACCTAATTATCATGTTTGTAACAATAACGCGACAAAGTACGTAATTTCTTTCTAAAAAAAACTTATTTTTATCCTTCTATAATCATTACAATAATATTACAAAACAAAGTCATCCGCGGCGTCTGTCTGTCTGTTCGCGATGAACTCAAAAACTACTGAACAGATGCGAGTTGCACCAATAGATAGAGTGATTCATGAGGAAGGTTTAGGTATATAATTGATCAAGGTTTTGTGTAAATCGGTTGAAATATGATGATAATTGTTGGATATTTATAATACATGCATATTTATAATACATACATATTGCATATACACCATATTAGTATCTATTGCACCCATGCGAAGCCAGGGCGGGTCGCTAGTAATATTATAAATGTGAAAGTTTGTATATTTGGATGTTTGTTATTCAATCACGCAAAAACGACAGCACGAATTTAGATGAAGTTTGAAACACATATTTATTGCCTATAACATAAAGGATACTTTTTATTCCGAAAATTTTTAGATTCCAGTGGGATTATCAAAAAACTAACTACAGGACGTAATCACTTGAAATATGGTATAGATATGTCTTATGGAACATTATTCCGGTATAAAAGATTTCCTTTATATTAATCTAGGTAATTAAGTAGCGCATGTTTCATGATGGATGAAGCTATTGCTCTTTTGTTACTTCCACATGTTTCTCTCTGAACCCAATTCTTAAGTCAACGCGAACAAAGTAGCAGGCGGAAGTTAGTAGCTAATAAATATCTTAACGCAGTGCCATACAACAACCTTAATATGTAGAGTTTAATATGTCTGCATGACATTTTAGCGAGATATACTCGTAGTACGCTATGAAATACTTGACTCAATTTGTTGCGTCTTTTGTCATCTTCCTACACATTTCTGTACTGCTAGGTAAAAATAAATATAATATTAGGGATGAGAAACAATCGCAACTATATTACACTACGGCGTGTCGAAATTTTATTATTACTAACTTTTTTTTCATTTACAATTGACTGCCCTGTTAGCTAATTTAGTAGAATGTCTATCTTAAGAGCTGTATGCAAAATTGCACGGAAAAATCGATGTGCGTGAAAACTCAGAAAAACGTTTCTCAGAGATGAGGCCTATGTATTTACAAAAAACCCCGTATTTGCTAGTATAAACTTTTGTTTAAAGTAGGAAAATTCAATGTTTTGGAATTGACAGCCCTGTTGGCTTATTGGTAGTATATCTGCCTTAAAACCTAGAGGGCGTGGGTTCGATTCCCACATAAAATACAGGAAAACTATGTATTCAATAAATGTTTGTTCCGTGTCTGAGTATTCCATATGCATTATAAGTATGTATTTACCAAAAAAAAAGTATCAGTTGTCATTAATAACAGTCATCTGGTTCCCATAGTACAACTTTGCTTAGTTTGGGGCTAGATGGCGCTGTGTGAAATTTATTTATTTACTGACTCGCCACAATAAATTGGACCCATGCGAAGATGGGGCAAGTCTAGTTAGTCTAAGCTAATTAAAAATAAAGTCAATGCGTAAGCAAATGTAACTATGATAGCTCAGTGGCTAGCACGGTCAATTTACAAGGTGAAGGAAAATATCGAGAAGAAACTACAGCGTGTTGGCAAGGTATTTTTAGAGTTCTGTACCAAGGGTAAAGGGTAAAAACGGGACCCTATTACTAATACTTCGGTGTCTGTCTGTCCGTCCGTCTGTCTGTCACCAGGCTGTATCTCAAGAACCGCGATAGCTAGACAGTTGAAATTTTCACAAATTACGTATTTCTGTTGCCGCTTTAACAACAAATACTAAAAACAAAATAAAATAAATATTTAAGGGGGCCTCCCATACAACAAACGCGATTTTTTTGCCTTTTTCATAGATAATGGTACGGAACCCTTCGTGCGCGAGTCCGACTTGCACTTGGCCGGTTTAGCTACCACCCTCAAGTTGAAAATCTGCTGTCTAGTATCTAACGGTATATTTTGACAGCCTCTCTTGAGGGTCAGTTCTATTTCAGGCTACACGTAGCCTGTCAACCATAAAAAAAAACAACTTGCGTACTAGTGTAAAAAGAGCGTAGGTTGTAATATTATCAGATACGTACGTTTAAAGAAGTAACAATCTTTTTAAATCTTTTATAAAAATAGATTCACTTAATGGTAGATCTTCTTAGTAGGAGGTCGTCTTGGTAGGCACCACCGTAATATAAAATAAATATAAATATAAATATTGTAGGACACATTATACACAGCGCCATCTGACCCCACACTAAGCAGAGCTTGTGTGAAGGAAGTCAGATAACTTATAGAATACATAAATACTTTTTTTTTGTAAATACATACTTATAGTACACCCAGATACAGAATAAACATTTGTTTATACCAAACAAACATTTGTGCATGGCGGGAATCGAACCCACACCCTACAGCTCAAGCAGACATACTCCCAATGAGCCAACAGGGCTGTCAATACCAGATATTCTGCCTTAAAGCAGTAGTGTGTAAACTTTACTGTTAACTTTACGGTTTGAAGGGACTGTAAGTAATTATAGGGCTGTTAAGACTATCAAAAGTCTTAAAGTACTGCGTGCCAAGGCAGCGACGTCCTGGAATCTATTTAGCTACTCAAAGTTCCGCTACTGTGGCCATGGACATACGTTATATTTTACCATCAGTAGAGCATCTCGTTCGTCTTATTACTTTAACATAAAAAAACATATAAGACATAGAGAATTCAATTTTTATAAATATACATACATTATATAAAAATTCTTTTTGCATCCATAGATATAAAAAAAACTGGGCGAAGTTGATAACTCGATTCGCTGCTTCCTTTGTTGTAATCTTCATACCGTCGTATCGGTACTCAAACCACTTCTCCGTATTCGACACGCATCGGAAACATTCGAGATTTATTTTTAAGCACATTCTATGTACGCTTACCTACTTAAATTAATGTACGAGTTCTTTGGTATTTTTTTTATGTTCGGTATAAAGTGTCTGTACTTATGAATATTTTCGTAAGCCATCGAAATTATTGAGTTAGCTTTGAAAATTTGGAAACACAAACTCTTTTGTTATTTATTTTTTTCCTTTTAATGTGTGAGCCGACATTAAATGCATACTGATGAATAAAGAAAGTTAAAATTCTTCATTTATGTTTGTTCTCTGGATGTGCTGTATGTATTATATGAGTATGCTGTATATGTTATATATATACCAAGACTTCGATAAAAAATCGTTTCAAAATTGATCGTTCAGAAAACTCAAACGACACGATTTCATTTCACTTTCCTTGTGCGAACTGCTAAAAAATGGAATGCACTACCTGAATAGCTTTTCCCGATAGATTCAATCTTGGTGTCTTTAGGTCGAGAGTGAATCGGTATCTTCTAAACAAGCGTGCTCCATCGTAGACTGCATCTCCACATAATATCAGGCGAGATGGCGGTTAAACGCAAGCCTATTCATTATAAAAAAGGATATTAATAAATATTATATCAGCTATTTCGTTTCCAAAGTTTGCTGAATTTAGGGCTAGATGGCGCTATGTAAAAAGAATGTCCTACGATATTTAGTTACAAGTCTAGTGCAACTGTGACTATTTATGGTGTTTTGCACGCTATTTTTAGAGAAAATTGTATTGTCTATTCAACTTACGTCTTCGGAATGAAACTATAAAACAATTACGAGATCTTTACGTGCGGAAAAATTCGTATCACGCGAAATAATTGCACTGTCAAAATGGGATTACTCATGGGGCTCGCACGACATCTTGTTACATTTTTACCCTCCCAGTTGACATTTATCGTGGTTTTATGGACCAAATAGCAAAATACTATTGTCAGAATATAGACACGTAGATTATAGATGATATTTCTATGTGGGAAACCAATTAAATCTTTGGATTAGATTATTACAGTTACATTTTATTTAGCTTTGCATACATATATGTATTTTATTTATATACTAGCGATCTGCCTTAGATGCGCTTTATTTGGTGACTTTTATACCGTCAAAATTATCGACTATTCTGTGTACTTTCCAAAAAAAATCATAATTTTTTTATTTTTCTTACTATTCAAAACACAGTTACATTAAAATTCTGCCAAATTAGTCGAGCCGTTCTCAAGTGAAGCTCCTTCAAACTTGTTTCGTCATGGTGCGTGATATTTCTTGTCAGACGTTAAAATTTAAATAAGTTAAAGTTTAAATATAAATTTAGGGTAATTCAAACATTTATTAAATTAATGTTGATTTTAATTTGTTCAAAATTTATATTAACTATAAGTAGCGTAAAGTAAGGCTTTAAGACTGTTTAAGACTGTAAATAAAGTGTTTTAAGTTTCTGCTGTAAATTAAGAAGAAGTTTTATAGTTTTGTTATGGCAAACTGGTTAGCCTGTCAGTCTGTGTATCATTTATTCAGAAACTTAAAAACTACAGCTTGACATTTCGTATCACGCTACCAGGAACAATATTTACATGACGTGAAACTTACTAATTTTTTTAGGGGGCACGTTTACTGGTGTAGAAATGAAATACTTTTTCAAAAAGTACCGTATAGGAAGGGAAATTCATCAAAATGTTAGGTTTCTAAACTATTTATCAGTATTATTATTGGTAGCGTGGAAAATTTAGTCAAAACTGCGTTTTTATATTTATTTGATTACCCTATTAGCTTATTTGCCATGGTGGTGCCGGCGTAAGAATAGTACCCCACCCTCTCTACCCGTGGTTGCCGTAAGAGTCGGCTAAGGGATGTCATCCGGAAGATGGGCAGCAGCGTCTTCCTTGTACAATCACACCTAACTGCGCTCGCCAACCCGCCTGCCAAGCGTGGCGAGTATTGGCAAAACCCCCCCAGGAGGAGACCTATGTCCAGTAGTGGACATCCTATGGCTGACGATGTGATGTGTGAGATGTGATTAGTTTATATGGTAGTGTGCTTTAAGAGTTGCTTCGTGGATTCAAGTCCCCCTCAGAATATAGGTACAAATATACATTTGTGTTAGGAATACAAATGTTTGTTCTGTGTCTGGATGCTCTGTATGATTTAAAAGTATGTATTTAAAAAATATTATACAAGTATTGGTAAAGTACTGGTTTCTATAGTACAAGCTTTACTTAGTTTGGGACTGTGTGAAATGTCCTAAAATATTTGTTTATATTATTTATCTAAAATGTTTATTTATGTACAGAACCCAAGATGCTGAGCAAGAACCTCGCTGTCGCGATTGCCGTGGTGCTGGCCTTGGTTTGCCTGGCGGAAGCACGCGAGGAAGGCCCTCAGGACATGGCTGATGCACTGCGGATGCTGCAAGAGTTGGACCGCTACTATACTCAAGCTGCTAGACCGAGGTAAGCGGCTTGCTCTATACAATCTTCACTGCGAAGCAAGAAGAAATGACGTGCACGTCTTTCTCTGCTTTGTCTTCGTAAAAAGATTACCGGATGAAAACTGATGTGATTTTGGCAGGTTTGTTTTACTTATGCAGAATTAATCAGGTTTAATTATGCTAAGCAAGAGGCCGCGCGCGTTGTACTCTGCTTTGACTCCTTGAAGAAGGCCACCGGATGTGGCTGAAATATAAAGTCGGAGTATCCGACAAAATTAAAACGTGAGTAATCGCGCATAAGTAAAACAAAAAAGACAAACACTATAGTAAAAGTATTTGACTTAAAATGCTCTAATTATACTAGCATACTCTAGAAGTGGCACGCTAAATAGTAGTGCACAAACCGAAAAAAGTTTTTTGTCATTTGTATTATATTATGATCGGTATGTGTACATAAACTTAAAAAAAAAGTAAAATCGACTTCAAAAAAATACATCAGATCTAAAAAGCGTAAATCGGATCATAAATTTCAGAGTAATCGGTGTACATACATTAAAAAAAACAATCAAGTTGAGAACCTTCTCTTTTTTGAAGTGGGTTAACCCCCACCAAAAATAAAATTAAATAAAAAAAAACGAAAAAAAAAATCTATATCTATATAAATTTATATCGTAAAATGAAATAGAACGAGACAATGAATATTGTGTATTCAATCACACATAATTTAAAACTAGAGTAAAGTAGACTTAGAATGGTAAACAAAACGACAGTGAGTTTTTAAGGCGATCAACACCATCTATGTTAAATGTAACTAACTAAATGGTATAGATAAATAAATACAAAACTATTCAACAATTAAACAGTAGGTATATTGTACTTATTTTAGCTACAAAAGTTTAAGCACACCATGCATGCCAAACAATGCAATGTTCATAGACGTGCGCTATTGTGTATTTTTTGTTTCACATAATTATATAGGGGTTCAAAAGCAAAGCTTGGCTTTACGCTGTGTCTATAAATTTTGGCCTTATTTATCACTTCTAGCACATTTATATTTCCTTTAGAAATGACGTTTTTGATAACCTGTTCTTACTGCAAAATACCATATACCTACCTACTTTTCGATTCGGACTGCGCGTTTCTCAATAAATTGATTACTGTAAAAATACAATAATGTATTTTGCTTTATTCCATTCAATGCCTAAGTCCGTGTAAACTTTACGGGTAAATTAAAGTAAGTAATACCTTTCATGTAGATTTCCTTAATCTAATTTACCCATGTACCCACTTTAGTGATTTTAGTAAGACTGTCTACCAACAGTTGGGTAAATGGAAATATTCAAATTCGCATGAATTTGATCACGAATTCTCATTGCTAAGAAACGGAAATTAATTCGAAAGAAAGTGTCATCTATTTATGTGATTCTTCACTACCAAGAAGTGTTAGCACCTTTTTTACTTGTAGATTTCCTTAGCAGGAGGTCGTTTATGCACCACCGCAGTACCAGATATTTCCCAGTAGTGTGTAAGCATATGCCGTGGTGGTGCCGGCGTAAGAATAGTACTCCACCCTCTCTATACTCGTGGTTGCCATAAGAGTAGGCTAAGGGATGTAATCCGGATGATGGGCAGCAGCGTCTTCCTTGAACAATCACACCTAACTGCGCTCGCCAACCCGCCTGCCAAGCGTGGCGAGTATTGGCAAAACCCCCCCAGGAGGAGGCATATGTCCAGCAGTGGACGTCCTATGGCTGATGACGTATGTGTAAGCATTACTGCGTTCTGGTTTGAAGGGTACTGCAGCTAGCGACATACTGAGCTGTTGAGACTAACTATTAAAAGTCACAAAAAGTAATGAGTGCCATAACAGCAATCCTGAACTTTGGTTTGCTTCTCAAAATTCTGTGTTTCGCTACAGTGGCCATTATGATATGAGGATATATGTTATATCTTACCGCATCAAGAGAGCGTCTAGTATGTCTTATTACTTTTACATTTAAAAAAATCTTAAAAGCTTAAAACATGGGAATTTTACCCTAACACCGTTTTTTATTGGAGATAAACTTGTACTCTTACGTTTGACCATTTTCTCGTCTGATGTTAAACGAAGATAAGGTCTACAATAAAGTACGCTATTCACTCGCAAGTTGTTCACACACTCGGACTGCAACTTCCACAGTTTACTGGTTTGTGTGATGAAAATGGTATTTCGTTCAAATTTTTGAAACGTGAAACGGTGTCGCTTTTTTATTATCTGTGGTCTAAAAAAATCGAAGCCATCGAGAGCGTACGCAGTAATTTTTTTTTGTGATCAACTCGCTAGACGAAAAGCAATAGTGCGATCGAGGATGGGTCGAGGATGTTGATTTTGCAGATATCTGTTTACTCTTTATAAACGCCAAGATTTTAGTTCATAGTAAACAAAGAAGTCGATAATGAATTGCATTATATTTTTAAAATTTAGATTATACAATTTTACCACATTGCCAAGAATAGACCTTCCTAAACGCATTTTTAGAACATTTATTAGTCGTAATAAAGAGTTCCCTCGTTGACTTTAAATAAGAACGTAAAATGTTTAAATAATGTCAAAGTGAGATTGAAAAACTTTTCCGTGAAAAATAAAATTACTTTCATACATTGATTCATTTTAGCTCGCTTAGGGGTTTCTTACAAGCAACAGAAGAAACTGTCACTCTGGAAATAAAAATATTTTACAAGACGACAGAAATAATATCATACATACAAAAGTAGTTTTGACGTATATTTGTTTCCATAGTGCGGGAGACAATTCAAAAAACTTATAATAACAAAATCGTGTTATATAGTTTGGTGTTGAAGCTACATATCTATCATCTACATCGATAATTTAATTAAACCACATGATAGTTAAAGGATCAAAGAATTTGTTGTTTTTTTTTATGGCTGTCAGTCTATGTGTTCGACCACAACCTGATGTTAAGAGACGGTGTGGTCAAAGATGGTAAAGCACACCTAGCCTGGAATGGTACTGGCTCTCAAGTGAGGCTGCCGGAATACACCGTTAGATGCTTGGCGGCATATTTTCAACTTGACGGTGATAGCTAGCCAGCCGAGTACTAGAAAGTACTACCACCATGCTATGGTTTCCTCATGATGTTTTCCTTCACCGGCAGCTCAAGTTCATTATTGTGTTTGAACCCACGCCCTTCGGCATGCGAACCGACCGCGCTAGCCACTGAGCTATCATCGCTACAAAACGTTAAGAAAGGACTTAAACCATAGAAATCTGTCAGACTTCTTAGTGTTCAAAAGTATACACATATTCACGTACACATGGCGTTGTACACCACACAATCTCAATTTTTGAGTTTTGTTTTTTAACAAGCTATGAAAACCTCTGTACTCTTGACTGCAAAAAAAATTGAAGTAGGACGCTTTTATGCCATAAATCCGCTTATAAGGAACCAAGTGCATAACATATCGTGTTTTTTTTATAGTTGTTTCGCTTATTTTAAATAAGTTTCTTTCTATTTAAGAGTTTTATTAGTAGCTGCGTTAGTTGACTTAACAAAGCTTGTTTTGTCAAGAATTTCTAAGGATACTAAACTAGTACTATATTAAATGATTAACATAGTGTAGGTATAATCATTTACAGTAACAAACGTGGGTGACGACAAGAAGTAAAATAAATCTTGTCATGTCTTATTTTAAAAATAAGATTTTCTTAAGAACTTTCCTTTTATTTTGTCTTATTGAGTGGGTTGTACATTGGAACTTATATAAAGCTTATGATAAATCTTAAAATAAATTTTGTTGCTATACTAGCTTACCAGTTAGCGCGGTCGGTTTACGCGTTTAGGGTCGTGCATTAAAATCTTGACAACGAGCTTGAGCTGTAGGTGAAGAAAAACATCCTGAGGAAACTATAGCATGGTGGTAGGGTACTTTCAAATACTCGGCTGGATAGCTACCATCCTCAAATTGAATCTGCCGCAAAGCATCTAGCTGTGTGATTCGGTAGCCTCACTGGAGAGCAAGTTCCATTCTAGGTATGTTTATCATTTTCGACCTCTCCATCATCCATTAACATCAGGTGTTGCGGTCAAACACCTTGCCTGTCCTAAAATAATTAAATAAAATCCTGAAAATAATACACAGAAACTATAGAATAGAATGATAGGACTGTTAATCAATCAAATACTAGGAGAAATGCGAGTCAAATCAGGCCTCTGTGATAATCATCAAACGGAATTCAAAAACAAGGTGTGTTGTTATCTCGACGACATGGCGTGAGTTTCTCTAACCCAGGGCCAGATTAAATTTTACCGCCGCCTACTTTAAAATTTGAAAAAAAAAGTTACGCCCAGTTATTGTCAAAAAAACGTAAGGTTAAAGGTCTCCAGTTACTGCCACTGGGCACAGTAATTGGAGACAAAAAGCTGAAGATCGGGCTTAGTGACGCGCAATACTCTCCTATTGCTGTTGATGATGATGGTGATCAAAGTTTAAGAAATTTGTTATCTCTAAAGACTAGAAAAAAATTACCTACACAAAGTTGTAAGATTGACTATTAATTTAAATGTAAATCTGCTTTTGTTGTGCACTTTAGGACAAGACTGAGTATTAGGCAGGTACACAAAAATACGCGAGCAAAGCGAGCACGAAATTTGATGCTTTTTTCTAAATTTTTGGCAAACAAGTAAACATCACATTATAATCCACTGACTGAAAATAATACGAGTAAAACTGCGTTTTGAGACATAGTGGTTTTTCTCTACTAACGAGTAATAGAATTTATCTTAAAAAATTAGAAATGGACGACAAAAAGTTATACATTATCTATCTATTTATTAATTTATATTTGATTTTGATTTTATCTATGATATGATATAAGTAAGACAACAGCAGAATTAAACTAAAATTAATAGTGCTTCTGCATACATTTTGTAGTATTTTAGTCTATGTCTTTAAGAAGTTTAGTTAAATTAAACTTTATTAACATAAATTTTATTATTGCATACATATTGGAAAATATAATTTTGTTACAATTTATCTAGAAAATGTTGATAACCTCTCGAAAGGTTATTTTATCCAAACGCAACTCATCGCACGTCACTTCTAGAAAATTGCCTTTCGACCAATGCCCCTCTAGCTCCTTTTCCTACAATGCGCCTCTGTGGTAATTTCGGCCTTTTGAGAGGCCTTCATCATTTGGTGAAGCGTAAAGCCTACACGGTGACTGCTGGCCACGAATAACAGGAAATTACTGTACCGGCACAGTAACAAAAGCGGCAAAGTACGTAGCAAAGTTCTACAGGTTCTACGCTTTAGCTTTTGTGCCGTCCCGATTGTGTGTACGCTGTAGTTATTGTCTGGCAGGCGAGGCGTGGAAAGATTTGTCAAAGGTGCAAATTGTGTGGAAGATGGCCAAATTGTGTAAGAAACGTTGAATAAATTTTTCAGTTCAATTTTGTAATATTTTGTTTGCGATTCAAAGAATGAGTTTGGCACATTGTGAATAATGTTCAAAGATTGTTATTTATTTCTTTGGGAGTCTCTATGAAGATACATAGATAAATAAATAAGTTAATAAATATTGTAGGATACATTACACACAGCGCTATCGGACCCCAAACTAAGCAGAGCGGAGGTGACGGAAGTCAGATAACTGATAGAATATATAAATCCTTTTTTTTTGTAAATACATACTTATAATACATACAGAACACCCAGACACAGAACAAACATTTGTTTATACCATAAAATGTTTGTCCTTGGCGGGAATCGAACCCCCGCCATACAGCTCAGGCAGACATAACTAAATAATAATATAATCTGATACAGACAGATGCGGCCAACGACTTTGTTTTATAATATGTATTGATAGTATTTTGTGCGCGATTAAGTTGCGCTGATAAATATATAATCATGCATAGGAAATACAGTAAAAGAGTTACAAGCTGTTTATAAATCATTAATATTTTTTAATCTAAAAGTAATGAGACGAACGAGACACTTTCTTGATTGTATGAGATAACGCCAGTCCGTGGCCATTGCAGCGATACATAATAGAACTTTGAGTAATAAAAGAAAGTCCAGGGCGTCGCTGCTTTGGCGCTCATTACTTTTTTAGGGTTGCGTACCTCAAAAGGAAAAAAAAACGGAACCCTTATAGGATCACTTTGTTGTCCGTCTGTCTGTCAAGATCCTTTTTCCCAGGAACGTATCAAACTGAAATTCATATCAAATACTCAAGTCTACTGTCTCTTGGAGCTGTGAAAAAATCAAACTTCTAAGCCAACGCAATCAAAAGATCAGCCGTTTATCCTGCAAATTTTCGACACTCGCAAGGGAATCAAAACCTACAGGGTACTTCCCGTGAACTCAGAATCTTGAAATTTGGTACGATGTGACGTCTTATAGCACAGAAAAAGGAAACATTGCGAAAAGCATAAATTACCATTAAAAAAAAACTAAACTTTTACATTTATGTAGGTACCTACAGGTTTGTACGGAACCCTCGGTGCGCGAGTCCGACTCGCACTTGGCTGGTTTTTTGTTATCAATATTTTATGGTATTAACAATAAAACGAGTTATCTTATCTGATTTTCTTAATTTGAGACTTTCGATGGTTAATCTCAATAACTTATGTACATTCTATTGATTGTCGGCAGAATGTCTGTACAGCGGCGGTATTTACCTACATGACTTCCTGCTAAGGAGATCTACCACAAAGTAAATTTAAAATTAGCTTCAAGCATAAAAACAAAACAATGATGTAATGTAAACGAGCTCACATTTCAAATTGCTATAAGCTACAATGTCTACTGCGCAATTACAGAAAGACGTCGTCGTACTGATACAATAGATAAGTTTCAAAGTTCACTCCCATAAGAAAACGGGTTTCACGGTGCACCGTACGTTCAAATTGCTAAACTTCCGCACTTTCCTTTCTAATTCCAAATACAATATAAGAAGCAAGAAAATGGGTTTTAACAAACAGAACGCTTAGGAGAGTAACTTGTAAAATACTGTAAATCTCTGAAGTCAACCGAGGGACGATCTGGACAGTTTTTGTATAGGTACTCTCTAGTGTTATTTTAAAGCGTGTAGCGATGATAGCTCAGTGGTTAGCGCGGTCGGCTCGCATGCTGAAGGGCGTGGGTTCAAACCCTAACAATAAGCTTGAGCTGCCAGTGAAGGAAAACATCGTGAGGAAACCATAGCACGGTGGTAGGGTACTTTCTAATACTCGGCTGGCTAGACCACTCTCAACTTGAAAATCTGCCGCCAAGCATCTAACGGTGTGTTTCGGCAGCCTCACTTGAGAGCTAGTACCATTCCAGGCTAGGTGTGCTATACCATCTTCGACCATACCATCACTTAACATCAGATGAGCTGTGGTCAAACAGCTAGCCAGTCAACAAAAAAAAAAAAACGATAGATCCGATAATTATAAGAACGCGGAACAAGAAAAAAAAATTCAACCGACAATTTTATTAGTTTATTACACTATACGAATAATACCATATCAAGTAACATATCAATTTATATACAAATCTCATGTCACAGTGTTTGTGGTCGCCCGAAACGGCCCGACCGATTTATATGATTTTTTTATGTATATTTGATAGGTATGAGAGTAGGTCGTAAAGTCGTAGGTGATTAGCTACTTTTATCCTGAAAAAATGTAGCGAGTAACACCGCGGGGCACAGCTAGTTATTTTTGTATATATTAACACTACGTAAGTTTAAAACTATCTAGAACTAGCAAAATCTTATACCATATACACATCATCACCATAGAACGTCCACTGCTGGACGTAGGCCTCCTCCTGGGGGGGTTTTGCCAATACTCGCCACGCTTGGCAGGCGGGTTGGCGAGCGCAGTTAAGTGTGATTGTTCAAGGAAGACGCTGCTGCCCATCTTCCGGGTTACATCCCTTAGCCGACTCTAACGGCAACCACGGGTAGAAAGGGCGGGGTACAATTCTTACGCCGGCACCACCACGGCACGTACTTACGGCCACTTGTACCATATACTTTTTATTAATTTGATTTTTATACCATACACTTTTCTTTGTTTACTTTTGCATTAGTAAAATCTTTTTTCTTCTTTTTATAACTAAAAATAGTGACACTTCCCAAAATTGCTGCAAAACTTTTTGCGAACAAACTATAATCTCGTTTATGAAAGTTATATTTCCACTACAAAGATTTTACCTGTTATTGGGTCATAGCGAAAAAACAGTAAAATCAACTTTACCTGTTATTATTTACCGGTAAGTTTAAGAAGATCAACGTAATCAATCATTTTCTTTCTTTTCTTGTCATATTAGTGTTCTTGTCATAGACAAGAAAAGCTGACTCGGAACATAAAACTAATTCGAGATCAAATCCTAATAAACAAAATGAAAGTTTCATGTCAATTACGTTACAGGAAAAGGTCACGATTGGGTCTTTTAATTAAACTGTTATAAGACAATATGAAAAGGATTTACTATTGATAAAATATATACTAGTATATTTGTTTCAATTAATTATTTTGTAGCCATTATGGATACAAAAACAATAAAATAATTAAAGGACAATTATTTATTCTACATATTTAGATTCATTTTAGGAAAGTTTTTTTTTTATAGCGTAGGTGTTTGACCAGAGCTCAAGTGATGGTGTGGACGAAGATGGTAAACACGCCATAGTCTGGAATGGATCTGACTCTCAAGTGAGGCTGCCGGAACGCATTGTTAAGTCGCGACAGATTTAACTTGAGGGTAGTTGCTAGCTAGCCGAGTATAATGAAGTACTCTACCACTAACTTGCAGCTGAAGTTCAGTGTTGAGTTTTTTTTATTAATTGATAGACTTGCGTTTTTCTGCCGTCTCGTTTAATGTTATGCAAATATACAGTCTATGATGGCGCAATTTTGCCGATTTTGTTGAACCATGTTATCTGTTTTGTTTAATTTCTTGTTGTTTTGTTCAGAAATGCGCATATTTAAATAAATAACAAGTAACAGTGAAAAAATAATTTAGTAGTAGTTAAGTAATATTAAATTAGCTAACTGTAAGGTTAAGGCAAACAAGCACTGACTTGGTGGTAGATCTCCTTAGTAGAAAGTCATCTAGGTAGGAACCACCGCAGTACAAGATATTCTGCTGGCAAGTAGTAGTGTGTAAACATTATTGTGTTCCGGTTTAAAAGGTACTGCACAAGGCTGTTGAGATTAAATATAGAAAGCCTCAAAGTAATGAGCGCCAAAGCAGCGATGCCTTAGACTTTGTCTTGCTACTCAAAGTTCACTGCAATGGTCATGGACTGGAAATGTGCTATCTCTTATAGTCAGTAGAGCGTCTCGGTTGTCTCGATACTATTACAAAAAAAAAAAACAATACTTATTATGATTTTAACATATGTAAAGTTGTATAAAAGAAAAAAACGATAGTCTTATTGCTGTTAACTACTAAAACATTTAAGTCATATAAAAAGCTAAGAAAGTCATAGCTGAGTTCTTTAATCATATAATATCTTAGGTGCACAATGCAGCTGTTTCGAATTCTTATCATAGAACGATTAATAGCAGGGAATCGTAAACATATATTATTCTTATAGCAAATGATTTGTTAAAAATAAGGCGTAAGTCACAACCGCAATGACGTTTTGAAACGAACGAAAAAATAATTATACTATTGAAATCGAAAGAAGTGGCGTGGAGGGAACATGGCGGTATAAGAGGGCGTCACGCCGTTTGCCGTCACGGCACGACTCGGTTTTACTGCCAGAGCACGCTAATACTCAGATGTTTCACGTCAAAATTGTACAGAAATGAAATATAGCTAATCATAATCGTTTACTTGCTGCTATATAAAATACTGAAAACTTAGAAAAAAATAGGAAATAGGGAAAATACAACTGCAAGAATCTGCAAGCAGTTATGAAAAAATCTTAATTCACTCTATCAGATAAATTATTCACTTTAATGACATTTAGATAAGTGCATTTAAATGGATGTTTCGTAAATCGCTTCTGCTTGTCACATGTACCAACCAACAGTCTCACTTAAACGCAGCATAAGTATTTCAAAGGCTTTGAAACTTCTCTCCTCGCGTAAAATAAAGTATTTCTTTGTTGAACTCAATGCTGTCGTAAAGAAATTTAAATGAGGAGGTACTTCCCAGTAAAAGGGATTTAAAAAACGTAGTAAAGTTATATTATTTCTATTAAAGTGACGGGATTGTTACGCCGCCAGAAACGAGGAAAGACGTCTATTAAAATTATCCTTAAAAATGCTTTAGGTAAATTGTTTTTTTGACTTCACTTACTCGTCAGTAACATCAGACGAAATTTAAGGATCCCTTGGGACCACTCTGTAGTTTTAAGCCCAAAATGGCTTTTACAACAAACATGTTGGAAAAGTTGCTGTGATGGGTATCAGTTTATTAAATTAATTTGAGTTTAGCCTTTATAAATTTTGACAAGCACAACAAAATATTATAAAGTTAAGAGTACATTTGCGTGATACAATGTTTACGCAAAAGAAGGTATGAAATTGTAAGTGGCTTTAAAGTTTTTTATTAAGCCGTGAAAGCGAGGCAGATGCATTAGCGGGAATCAAACTCATTTCTGTTATTGGAAATGGAAATTTCCGACTATACGCTAAAAATAAAACTAGTTTACAAAATATTGTTACGGAAATTATCTTAATATTTTAATATACTATATATAAAAAAACTTAAATTAAACTCAACAAACCAATTTATTTTATAGAGAATTAAATTTATATTACATGTCTGGTACGTAAAATTTTCATTTGGTTAACCAACTAAGTTAAGTTATTATGACCTAATTTACTTACAATAAAGCTTAACTAGTCGTTGTTATGTTAAGTTAATTGCGTAAACATTGTGTTAATCTGTCAATCCCAAATTCTGTAATAACTAGAGCAAACATTAGGGTCCTCCGGTACCCCTTGTTGACCTTTGTCATCGATAAGTAATTATAGATTCTAGTGGAATTTGACTTAACTTGTTGTTTTACGGCACTTCATTCATTCAGCGCTAAATTTCCCATGTTATATGTAGTTACAAGGAATGGTAACGGTAGTAAAAAACCAAAAGGCCACTAAAAAACTACTTACTAATTTACTTGGTGGTAGATTTCCTTAGCTGGAGGTCGCCTAGGTAGGTAGCACCGCAGTACCAGATATTCTGCCGCCAAGCAGTAGTGTGTAAACATTACTGTGTCCCGGTTTGAAGGGTACTGCAGCTAGCGAAATTACAGGGCTATTGAGACTAACCATCTAGTCTCAAACTAATGAGCGCCAAGGCTGCGATGCCCTGGACTTTGTTTTACTACTCAAAGTTCTGTGTATCGCTGCAATGGTCATGGACAGGCGTTATCTCTTAGCATCAGGAGAGCGTCTCGTTCGTCTCATTACTGTTAAATGAAAAAAAAAGTTTATTGAAGTCAATTGAAGTAGTTCAACGAAATTTGAGGATAAAGATGATTTAGGTATTTGTATACAACACGAGAAATTTTGTACAATATGTGCATAAAAGATGTTCAAGTAGTCAATTTAATGTGGCTGAATCATGTTGTGCTGGTTAGGCCTACCAATGTTTTGAGTGATAGCGCTGTGCTCGTACAAACATTTAAAAGGTTATTTTAATTAAAATCAAATGAAAATAAATGTGTGCGTGCGAGTTGCGTGGTGGTAGGGTACTTTCTAGTACTCGGCTGGCTAGCTACCACCCTCAAGTTGAAAATCTGCCGCCAAGCATCTAACGGTGTGTCCCGGCAGCCTCACTTGAGAGCCAGTTCCATTCCAGGCTAGGTGTGCTTTACCATCTTCGACCACACCGTCACTTATCAAGTGAGTTGTGGTCAAACACCTTGCCAGCCAGCCATTAAAAAAAAATAGTCAAAATTAAAATTAAACAATCAATTGATTTTTACTAAACAATTTTTGATTGTTTGTTAAGTATGTTTTCATAGCTAAATGGTTAAATTTTATAATGGAAGAAATAAAGCGGGACGTACTCGTGTTTAAAGCCACCTTTCATCTTTTTAATTAAGTGCGTAGTAAATTTCACAAGTGCCTACCAAATTTTTGATATTTTATGCGTACTTTTATACATTTTCAAAAACAAACTAAACTACCCACGGTCTTTTGTAAATCGAACTTTTGACCACAACTTTATTTAATACCCAAATACTTAAACCCGTTTCAAATAAATTAACTAATTGACGTAGACACGTAGGTAGGTACTTATTTCTAGTAAAAAGGGTTTTAAATAGATTTGATAACGTTTTTTGAGATTTTGTCATAACATTAAAATATACGTTTCGAATATAGGTAACTTAGAGATAATTAAAGATACCTATTTGAAAACTACTCCCATTATCTTTTATCCATTTACTTCCGAGTCTGCCATGTTTTTTTTTATACACTTTGTAATATTTATTATTTGTATCAGGATAATTAGGTCAAATATTAACCTATTTATTATTATTATTTGGAACGACAATCGAGTACTGTTTAATTTCCTTTATTTGGATACCCTACTTGATAGGATTGGTTAATTTTTTAGGGTTCCGTACCTCAAAGGGAAAAACGGAACCCTTACAGAATCACTTTGTTGTCCGTCTGTCTCTCAAGACCCTTTTTCTCAGGAACGCGTGGAGGAGGTATCAAGCTGAAACTCATATCAAATACTCAGTTTACTGTCCCTTAGAGCTGTAAAAAAATCAAACTTCTAAGCCAACGCAATCAAAAGATAGAGCCATTTATGCTTCAAAATCAGAATCTTGAAATTTGGTACGAAGCAACGTTTTATACCATAGATAAAGTAAAAAATTGCGAAAAGCATAAATTACCATTAAAAATATACCATAACCTACAAGTTTGTACGGAATCCTCGGTGCGCGAGTCCGACTCGCACTTGGTCGATTTTTTTAATAACGTATTACTCTTTCGCGTCTAAAATCCACAAACTTGTTTTTTTTTAAACAAGAACAAAATGGGTTACTGAGTCAAATCTGACGATACCTTTTAATTGTTGTAATCCATTCGGCCGTTTGCAAGATACCTACGAGGTAATAAAGAACGTTACATACATACAAGATACATGCGAAAAATATAACCCTTCCTTGGCAGTCGGGTAAAAAGAGATAAAACAAAAAGATAATAACAAAACAACATCGACTAATATGTAGTAGTATAACGGCGGCCTTATCGCCTAGAGGTGAGGTAATGAGCATAAAATCTAGCCTCGTCATAACTCCTGTGGAATCATCACCTAGGCGTATCATATACATTCTAAAGACGGCTAAAGATTTGTTTCCACGTAATACAAGAAATGGACAGAGGCTTGTTTTCGCCCACCATCCGAGATTGACACTGTTCCATAAGAATTGCTATGCCATGTGTATCACTGTATATAATAAACTACCGACATCGCTAAAAGAGTTTCCTTATCCATTGTTCCGGAAAAAACTTAAGACTTGGTTATTAGAAAAAAATTATTATAGCTTAAAAGAATTTTTAAATGATCCTTAAATGTAAATAATATTTCATAGTTGTATTTCATATTGACATATATTGTAATTATCTAATTTGACATTGTTTTTTTTATTTTTTTTTATTTATAATATTTAATTTAAGTAATTTTTGACGACCACATTCACATGCCGAGTCACGGCAA
Source organism: Biston stratarius (assembly GCA_950106695.1). Lineage (NCBI taxonomy): Eukaryota > Metazoa > Arthropoda > Insecta > Lepidoptera > Geometridae > Biston > Biston stratarius. Next base: position 13,643,805 of record OX467116.1, read on the forward strand.
AATAGGAGAACTAAATCTGTAAAATACCTATCTATAACATCAATGTAAACCCTATTTTTAGTGAATAAATTTCATTTCATTTCATTTCTATAACCAACAAAATATCACTAACCTACTTGCTCACAACGCTCCAATGCATCACGTAATACGGACTTCGAGTGCTAATTAGCACTGCTATTGAGCTGTTATAAAGTTATTGCTACGTTGTAACGATATGCTATCACGATTGAAGTACCCTTAATCCAATGGAGTTTGAAAAACCAGGATTAGATTAGTTCGATCCGTGGCGATATCAAATCAGTTGCTACCCAATTGCTATTTTTATTTAAAATAATAGCATATGTTAATAAATGCTAGTTCTGTCGTGTAATGATACAATAAGTTGTAATCAAAGTAAACTCTATTTTATTTTTATAATCCTACTAATATTATAAATGTGAAAGTTTGGATCGATGGATGGATGGTGGATGTTTGTTACTCAATCACGCCAGAACGGCTGAACGGATCTAGATGAAATTTTACATGTAGATACTTTAGGCCCTGGAATAAAACATAGGATACTTTTCGTCATCATCATCATCATCCATCACCACGTGGGTAAAATCGCGGGGCGCAACTAGTTAGTCATAAAATTAAACCGATGGCTTAAGAGCGCCAAAGCACCATACTTACCAATGAGCCAACAGGGCTATAATACAAATGTACATTTATATTATTTGTTTAGTTTCGCAAAGATATCTAATCTATCTATCTAATCTAATACCTTTAAACGAGCAATTCTTGTATATCTGTACATAAATAATATGAATCTCGGAAACGGCTCCAACGGTTTTCATGAAATTTTGTATGCAGAGGGTTTCGGGGGCAATAAATCGATCTAGGTAGGTTTCATTTTTAGAAAACGTCGTTTACCAAAAAAAAAACCAGGTACTGAAATATAATACGTTTGAATTGGTCGCTAACGCAATAGAAAATTAATTCTAAATCTTGATTATCTGTGTAACTTGATCGTTCCCGTTAGTGTCCACTAGTGATGTTGTGAACAGGATGCTACATCGACATCGATATATTGGCAGGATTGACCGTCGTGACGTTGGCGACGGAGATCGTGTCGACCCAGAATTGTTAGATCGGGCACTTCGGCTTCTCCAACTACACAACCTAGACCGCATTTACTCCTACCACACGCGACCAAGGTACGATCGGTGTTGCCCGTCGAACGCACGCTGCACGTCCGTATTGTCTTGCATGATTGGTTTCAAAATTAGATAGGTGACACGGTCGAACTCATGTTAATTACTCGACAAAAATAAAATAAAAATTATTATCGAGTAACTGTCGCACGACTGTAGAGTCACCAATGTCTTTGTACTTTCGTTACTAAACACAATCCTAATCTTCTTTCTAAAAAAAATCTGTACGCATTAGATTTGACAGACGTAAACATAATACGTAGATCTGTACTATACTATATGTAATTTCTACGGTGTACATGTTAAATGCTATAACTACCTTTCTTAGTAAATTTCAACGAAACTAACAAATGAAAATCATAATTACTAAGCTAATTACAGGATCGTTCTGAAGAATCGCCTTATGCTCACTCCATAACTATGCGATGTCTTTATTCAAATTACTGTTTACTATACAATATTAATGAACACAAAAAAGTAACCCAGTTTAAAAATAATCATATTTTAGTGGCATTACAAACAGTGTCAATGTGTTACGTTTACTTCATTTGAATATTATTTGGGAGTGGTTCGATTAAAAGAATAGGCTATAAATAGTGTATGTCGACACAGCACGCGGCCCTTTGCACGTCCTTACAAAACTATTCCTTTCCATGTTATATTATAGAAAAAAAATTAAAGATAACAATAATTTATGATTTGAAAAATAAATTTAAACTATCTTTAAAAAGCCAAGTAATCATAGTATCAAATTTGAGTCATAAGTCCATTAGGTTTGTAACAAGCTTATTTAGGAAAATTACAATAAAAAAAACAAACGGCCACCAATAATTGAATTTTCTTCAAAAAATGTATAACCACTCGGATTGATGTAATGATTCTAACAGTTCTAACGTTCAGGCATTTAAGAGTTGTGGTGGAATAAAGAAACTCACATACATACATACATAAACTCTGAAAACATTATACTCCAATTTTGAGTAGTCGTGTAGTACAAATTAAAAAAAAAACAGTATCTTAAAGTGCTTTAGTGCAAAATAGACCTCAAAGGTTAATTGTGTGTTTTTCGTTTGTTTCAGGTTTGGTAAACGCTCCGACACTTTCACAAACTGGGCTAAAGATGTTGAAGTGAGTATATATTGTTTTTAATACCTACTAACACAGATGAAATCATTTCACTACACTTAATTATAGAATTCAGTTGAAAGCAATCACTTTAAGTATTAGAATAACAAATAATACCATAAAACCAAATAGCGTTACTGTTTTGATACGGTCGTAGATGTACTTCCGCTTTTATTGCTTATTTAATAATGGCTAAATAAATAAAATAAATAAATAAATAAATATTGTAGGACACATTACACACAGCGCCATCTGACCCCAAACTAAGCAGAGCTTGTGTGATGGAAGTCAGATAACTGATAGAATACATAAATACTTTTTTTTTTTTTTTTTGTAAATACATACTTATAATACATACAGAACACCCAGACATAGAACAAACATTTGTTTATACCAAACAAACATTTGTCCTTGGCGGGAATCGAACCCACGCCCTACAGCTCAGGCAGGCATACTCCCAATGAGCCAACAGGGCTGTAAAACATATGTCTAAAGCCAAAACTTGAAATGAAAAAATAAGAAAGACATTTATGCTTTATTTGAATATTGATCTAATGTCATGCGATCGTATATTGTTTTATATGACATAGCCCAATTATTCCATAAAAGTTAGTAAAAAAGGATAAACTAAAATACAAAATACATGCAGTTATCAAGGTTTCATTGATTAATGATCTAAGTAATTCATTTATTTAATACTAGCGACCCGCCCCCGCTTCGCACGGGTGCAATGTAGATATTAATGTGGTGCATATGCATGTATTATAAATGTACATATAAACCTTCCTCTTCAATCACTCTATCTATTTAAAAAAAACCGCATCAAAATCCGTTGCGTAGTTTTAAAAATTTAAGCATACATAGGGATATAGGGACAGAGAAAGCGACTTTGTTTTATACTATGTAGTGAGTAGTGACAGTGATGTATTGGGATTATAATAATAAGGGATACCTACTTGGTTGTTGTTAAACAATTTTTTAATGATTTATTTCCATCTAGTCGCAGAATTATAATATTAAGATCTAACGAAAGAGTTAAATAATTTAATTTCCTCTTTAAGACAATTTTCATAATACTCACTCATTATTTTAATTAAGTCGGCTAATTTGTGTCTCAATTGTAAAATTATTCTCTCTTTAATTACAAGTGACTTCCGAAATGAAACTTTTAAACAAAGTAACCGAATTAATTAAAATATAATGACGTTTTAAATCCTTCAACGATTAGTAAGCGTGAAGAACGAGACAAGAATTTGAAATAAAAAAGTCCGAGTTTTTTTTATAAAACTGGCCTTAATTAAATCGGTTTTAATTTGATGTCGAAAGTAAGATTGATTTATGTTCCGACAAAGCTGTTTCAAATGGATTACTTAATCCGATGTTTTTAGTTTTCCCCGCAAACATTTGGGGAAAATATAAATATGATTTTAAAAAATGTATTTCATCTTTAAGGTCGCCCAAAGATCTTAATAATGGTAAGGTTTTCAATCGGTTCCTCATTTCTAATGATCGTGGTCACTGGAACCTCTTAGATGGACAATCTGCCTACACCGACTCCAATCCGCCTGGTAGAATTTAAAAATTCTTTCGCTTGGTCAGACCGTCGCCGTCGTGTTGGCGACCAGCATTTCGACTGCCATTCCTTCTTCCTAATAATGCTGCACGGTTGTTATAAATAAAACAGCTGAAATATAGTTGTACAATTTAGCATGCATGCAGCACAGCGACGGCGACTCCCAGTCTCGGTGACCGCGAGTGGAATTTTGAAAATTCAAAATATTTTCTGCGGAATATGATTTTTTGTTTGCATGGAAGTGAGAAAATCAGCGCTGTAAATTAAATTCCGTTAAAATAAATTATTCTATTAAGTTCATTCATAGCTCTAGTGTCAGAGTTATATACCGCCCGAAGGCCCCGAAGGCTTTCGACAAGGCTGATGGTTGTTGCTATAGAAGTATAGAACAAAAACTAATATATATTTTCATACACATAAAAATGTTTAATGCCTTTAAAGATGCAATATCGACGAAGTTACACTTTGACACCGATGTAAAGCCTGGCAATAACCAGCCTGATATAAGCAATATCTTCACAGAAAATGCACGACTCTTGAATAATGAAAATAAAAATAAATATAGACTATAAAATCTCGAGCTCTGAAGTGTTTTGCCCTTCTGCTATCGAACACGTTTGCATATATATGTATATAGGTATATGTTTTAAATAGTTATATACTGATTATTTTATTTTTTACTCTGGACATTCTCGCGTTTGACCACACTCAACCTGATGCATTAGTTTATAGCTCAGTGTTTAGCACGGCAAGTTCAAACACCAAAGGGCGTGCGTTTAAATCCCAACAATGAGTTTTAGCTGCAGGAGAAGAAAAACATCGTGAGGAAACTATGGCATGGTACTTTCTAATACTCGGCTGGCTAGCTACCACCATCAAGTTAAAAACCTAACTCTGTGTTTCAGCAGCCTCACATGAGAGCCAGGTCACATGATTGGTGTGTTTTACCATCGACCACACAGTCACTTAGCATCAGGCGAGCAGTGGTCAAGCACCTAGCCTATCAAACATAAAAAAGGAGTGCGGTCGATAATGAAGCACGATTACCTAGAAAAAAAATATTTACACTGTACTTGTTAACATCTATATTGTAAATTTTGGAGAACACACGATTTCGAAGAGTTAAAAATGTTGAATCCAAAATTTTATTTATGCTTACCTACGTACCTATAAATAGGGATAGATATATAATATCGGATACTTCGAATAAAATTTCGATTACATTGGTCTTCTTAATGGAAACAAACCTGAGTACAACGCGCTGTCGGCCTCGTCTTGGTCCGCAATATGCGAAGTCAGTGCAAAGGAAGACGAGGCCGCGATATAATTAAACACGAGTAATCCCGCATAAGTAAAACAAAAATCATCATGACTAGTTTTTTATTTTTCATACAACAGGCCTCTTTGACGAGTAATTTACGTCTCTCAGTTCAATTGTTTGCATGTTGTTTTACCCGCCGCGCCGCCGCTTTGGGTTGTCACTTCACCTCGCCGCCGGTTGTCCTACAATAGATTTCCCCAAATGCAGTCATCACAGATAGTTACTAAATTCTGAGTAAGTCGAAGCTAATGTGCTCCAAATTTAAGAGCTATTTGGCATTTAAAACAACCCAAATCATGGTTTTGAAGATTTTATAAAGATAACATTAGCGCAAAAAATTTAATGATTTAATATTTACAACCTTGTTTTGTTTCAAGTTACCTACTAAGGCCTTACAGCCTTACTTACCTCAGCCTTGCCCCTTGTTTCTTTGGCAAAGTTCTGCAAAACAATTTCTAGAGAAGCCACTCGTATAGTTACGAAATAGTTATACAAGATGTTGCTTATTGCGTGGAGCGAGAATTATTCTCCGTTTCTTTCGTGTTTTACGGTCTGTCTCAGCTTAGTTCGCAATGACTTATTTTGAAGATTTTCTTTTACTCGTCGATTGATTAGCTCTGCTTCAAGAGCTGTAGTGTGTGAGTTCGATGCCTACCCGGGACAAACATTTATATGACGAACGTTTGTTCTGTGTTTCGGTGTATAATTATTGTGCATATATATGTTCGTTAACAAAAACTACTATCAGTTTTTTGCAAAGGCAAAAGTAAATAGCACAGAATCACACTTACAAAATTGGGTGTCACCTAAGCGTTATGCTGGCCATACTATGTAGTATGACCAGCTCTGGGTCTTCCCATGAGACTCTGTAGGTGTCACTGACTGCTTAAGAAATAAAATAATAACTGATAACAAAAAAAAAAAACATCTAACTCACACAGTAAATTAAATAAATTAAAAGTCATCAAATTGGAGAACTTTTCGCACCTACAAATAAACACCTAAAAAAGGTAGTATTGTCATTAAAGGATTAAAAAAAAATATAAATAGGCTTGTGTTTGACCGCCATTTTGTCTGATACAGAAAGATTCTAGAACTGGCCACATACGAAAAAAATAAATTGTTTTTTGGTTGACTAGCAAGGTGTAGACCACAGCTTATCTTGTTACCTTTATTTTAAGCTTCGAGGTTTAAGATTTACAAACCCAGAAGCGGCGATGAGTACATTCAACGAAGCCATTTCTTTGAATTTTTTTCTGGGTATCTATAATTGCAATACCTATGCTACCGTCGTAATATGGTGAAAAGGCAAAGCTTAAATTTTTGCTAAAATTGAGTTAGGATTTCCAAATTTTTTTTTTAAATAATTATCAACGTTCTAAACCGTTTGTAACCAAAAATGCTCATTGATAGAAATGCGCAATTTCACCTTTCACTAATTGAACTTTAAATAGAAAAGTCTAATTTTCTCGATTTAAAGTTTTAAGTTTTTTTTTATATATCTGACAGGCTACGTGTTTGACCACAGCTCAGCTGATGTTAAGTGACGGTGTGGTCGAAGATGGTAAAGCACACCAAGTCTGGAATGGAATGAAATACCACCACGCTATGGTTTCCTCACGATGTTTTCCTTCACAGGCAGCTCAAGCTCACTGTTGGGAGAACCCACGTCCTTCGGCATGCGAACCTACCGCGCTAACCATTGAGCCATCATTGCTACAATTACGGTTTTATTACGGTTTTTCACCGTATGGGCAGGCATTATTATACCTTACTACCACATCAGAGTATTTACCCTTATTACTCGCTACCATAAAAATTAAATAGTGCCATTAAAAAGATAAAAATCTAATTGAATTAAAGACAAACAGTGTATCATTATCAGTCATGATGAATAGTACCCACATTATTGTAATGTTTGACTTCGACATATCGTTTTAAAAGGTCATGTACTTTTACAAACTTACCTAGTTTATTATCTTTCCGGAAAGAGAAATATTGTACCTACTTTATTTATATATATATTTTGTGTTACCTGTTAGTAATTAACTTAGTCCAACTTAATTTACTCGAACCGTCCATTCGGCTAAAAAGGATCAAAGAAAACTAACACAGACTCTAAACAACTCACCGAAAACATAATTATATTTTGGAGAAACACATTGTAAGTATGTATTCACTACATATTATAAAACATATTCGTCCGCCGTTTCTGTCTGTCTGTCTGTTCAGATTATCATACGAGCCTCCAATAAATAGAGTGATTCATGAGGAAGGTTTAGGTATACAATTTGCCAAGGTTTTGTGTAAATAGGTTGAAATATGATGATAATTGTTGGCATTGAGGGAAAGAGTCAAGCCACCTGGGAGCTTTCATCGAAAACGCTGCCTAATCCCTCTGGGATATAACAAAACAATGCACGGTGGGATATTTCTCTTTTATAGATCTACAAAAATGTCCGCGATTGTATATGACCTACCTTTTAAGGGTAGCTTACTATACCCATTCTTACTATACGTGCCAAGCCGGGGCGGGTCGCTAGTGTATATTAAATTATTTTAAAAGGTATTTAAAGCAACGCGTGTGCGTCAGATTAACGGAACAAGTTTTTAAAAGGAAATAAATTTGTACAAAGTAAAATTTAAGTAGATGAACACACACTGACTGCCAGAAATAACTGGAGTGCTCAATTATAATTATTTTGATGTACTTGTATTGTAAATATTATTTTAAATTGTTGCTTGTAAAATTTTTGTCGTTCATTTCACACACATATGAACAAAGCTGAAGTGGCAATGAGTCAGTCATGTTATTATTAATTAGACGACTTTTTTTATGTAAAAGTAATGAGAGCATTAGGTGAGCTGTAATAAAACATCTAGCTCATCTATTAAAAATGATATTACCCTTTCTTAAAATGTATAATGCAATATTGTATCGTTATTTATGAGTGTAAATCATACAATACGCTCGCCTCATGTCAACCACTCTAGCAACATATGAGGTCTGCAATGCAAACGTTGTCCGCATAAAAGTGAAGTATTTAACAACCACATCGTTGTTTAACATCAGACAGGGACAAACGCAAACCTTCTGAGAAGAAAAAAATATCTACAATTTTTTTAATGTTTTTTTTTCAGAAGCCGGACCTACCAGCGTGGCTGGCGTACTCCAGAAGGAGATGAGTGGCGACGTCATCGGTCGATCCATAATCATTATGCCTATCAATGTTCGTAACTGTTACCGTTCTTACATTATTGTACCGAATTCAGACTAACTCATAAATAAATGTTATCAATTAAAGTGTTTTTTGTTTTTAAAAAAAACGTAGGTTTTGTAATAGTTTTGTTTGAAGGCCCAGAAAATAACGTTTGGTATACTAGCTCGCACATAATCAGCAATGATTTAAAATCACTCAAGAATGTTATTATTATCTATCCAAGAAAAATTGTGATTTATTTCTGACAATAGCTTCTCATTTTGTTTGTCAACAATTGGCAAACGTATCATTTTGAAACAAACGTTCATTTTACTGTATTTAAATTTGAAGTTTAAAATTTAGTATTTTTTACCTTAGCAATTTTACCAATCGAAATTTAGTGATTTTATAACATTTTAATGTTGAAATAAAACCGCGATGCATTCTGTTCTGGGCCATATAGTAGAATAAGTTAATGTCGGTAAGATCAAATAGGTTTTGTCTAACGAACGAGTATGAAACAAAATTTTTTTTGATTTCAAAATTTTTATGTCTATGCTTATTTGAAAAAACTTACTATACCGTAATATACCGTATAGTGTAAAGGCAAAATATCCGTAAACGAAGAAAAGTGTTAGTGCAGGTGAATAAAAATACGACATATTTTTTTTTGCATTTTTCTCATAAACACTAGCAACACCATCTTAGATTACATTGCTTAGATTGGAATACCTTTAATAATAAATTATTGAAGCAAAAAATATTTCATATTTTTAATTTTTGGTATTTAACATATTACAAAAAAAACAGCTTATGATTAACGTATGACTTCCGTTCATTAACAGGCTGACCTTTAGCGTCAGATAATTGTTATTTTACCATTTCGTATCAAAGCAGTGTTCACTAACACTACCGCATTTCTTCGTTTCCAGGTCTCTCTAAACGAGACGATCAAACGGTTTGATTCAAGCACGTAAAATTTATGTTTGACTGAAACCATTTTGATCGTTTACGAAGCTAGTTTAAACGGTTTGTCAAACATTAACGGGCTTGGAGCTTGTTTGATGAAATTTCATATTTATTGTTGTGTTTGACGCGCCAAACTGCGGAGTACCGTTTGACAGCCGTTCAAACCGACATCACACGGTTTCATCATACACCAATAGTTTTAATCAAACTGTTTGATTGTCTCGGGGCCCCTTTACACCTTGTATTTACAAAAAAAGGAAACCGAGTTTATGGTCGTTTTTTATTTTGCTCTAGTTATCATTCTATGAAAATATTTTTAAAAAGTCGTTTCCCAGTCAGCAATCAGTATTTGTATCAAGCCAGCGACTTTGCAAAAAGTATGTCTCTATATGCCCTTTTCTATCTTTAAAACTTTTTTTGTGAAATTTAAGACAATCGCGTTTGCATGAACGCACGATATGCTGTAAGTAACTAATTTCCCTACACTTGTTCTTGTAATTAATAATGTTCACTTGTATGTTGAAACGTTTGAAGTTTTCCCATTAACGGATCCACTGTCATTGTATTGTTGTAATACACGTATTGAGAAACGTAATATTACATTGTTGGTTTCATTACTTGAGCCCTTGATAAGTAACCACTTCCTTGTAATATAACTGATAAGTTTTAAATGAGATCGTTATTTGTAATTTCATATAAAGTAAGTGTGAGAAATACTGTAAAATACTGTGTACTGTGTGTGAGTGTGAGAATAAAATACCTCACAACTTAATAACCTAACGATAAAGATGATAATTATTATATAGTTTTGGCGGCCTAGCTGGGGCACCGTCTGACTTTCAATCTGGAGGTTTTTTTAAATGTAATAGTAATTAGATGAACGAGACGCTCCCCTGATGGTAAGACATAACGCCTGTCCATGACCATTGCAGCGATACACAAAACTATGAGTAGCAAATCAAAGTCTAGGGCATCGCTGGACCGCTGCTTTGGCGCTCATTACTTTGAGACAATAGATGGTTAGTCTCAACAGCTCAGTAATTTCGCTAGCTGCAGTGACCTTCAAACCGGATCACAGTAATGTTTACACACTACTGCTTGGCGGCATAATATCTGGTACTGCGGTGGAACCTACCTATACGACCTCCTGCTAAGGAGATCTACCACCGAGTTAAGGTCCTGGGTTTGAATCCCATGGCACGCACCTCTGTCTTTTTGTAGGTGACGTACCTACGTATTGGCGATGACTTCAAATAGTGAAGGACAACATCGTGAGAAAACCTACGTCTAAAAGTTCTTTAAAAAAAAGTTTTAGAAGATGTGTGAAGTCTGCCAACCCGCGCTTAGCCAGCGTGGTGGACTATGGCCTTACCCTTTTCACAATGAGAAGAGACCCGCGCCCAGCAGTGGGCTAGTTCATTAAAAACAGGACTGACTCGGAAAGATGATATAGGTTGTTAGAATGGTTCCGTGATAAACTTTTTAACAAAATGATAATCCAGGGGCAAAGCTTCAGCCACCTAGCGAACGAAACAATTTAAATAGAGATGTGGGCGTCAAGACCAAGTTTGCATGGTGGTAGGGTACTTTCTAGTACTCGGCTGGCTAACTACCATATTTTTTTTCTTTTTTTTTTTTTTCTTTTAATGATGTATCTGTTTGTTTTTAGATACCTCATTGTTATTACAATCTAGCCAAGTTGAGACTAATAAGTAATATTAAAATAACTTAAATTGCTAAGTTGAGTAAATCTAAGAATGTGTCCATCAACACTTTTCTTACTGTCTCTATTAAGGGGAAGACACTTTGTTCATGTGTTCTATAATATGTAGTACTCACTGCACTGACACTAACTAACTTAATACACTAACTCAAAAGGTTTTGTCCTTTTTAGTCTTCTCACTATGTCCGTGTTGTCGAGGAGCTGGATAGCCTCGACGTTTACATGTTGATGAAGTCTATTTTCATGAGCTTCAGCGTATTTTTTAATGATGGTTGCGACCATGTCCACTTTGAGGTCCCGATGAAGGTCGTCGTTTCTTATGTACCAAGGTGCGTTTACTATGCCCTTAAGTACTTTGTTCTGAAATCTTTGTATCATCTGTGTATTGCTCTGTTTGGTACAGCCCCATAGCTGAATACCATAAGTCCATATTGGCATGAGGACTTGTTTGTACAAAAGTAGTTTGTTGTGCACTGATAACGAAGAATGTTTTCCAAGTAACCAGTACATCTTCTTGTAGCGAAGCTCTAACTCGTCGCGTTTCTGACATGAGCCTTCCAGCGAAGCTTTGCGTCTAGTGTCATACCTAAATATTTGGCTGTATTTTCGTATGGTATTGGATTGTTATTAATATACACCGGATGGTAATTCGATCTTTTGTTTGTAAAGTCTACGTGAATGGATTTTGACTCATTCAGTTTTATTCGCCATTTCCTACCATATGTATGTAAAAAAAAAAGTATATAAGTATTCTAATAGTTAACTGACTTCCATACAAGCTTTACTTAATTTTGGGGTCAGATAGCGCTGTATGTAATGTCCTACAACATTTATTTAATAACGCCTGCCTGACAGGTTAGGTGTTTGACCACAGCTCACCTGATTTTAAGTGACGAAGATGGTAAAGCACACTTAGTTGCATTTCCATTCTAAATGTAGCACATTTAGAATGGAAATGGCTCTCAAGTGAGACTGCCGAAACACACCGTAAGATACTTGGCGGCAGATTTTCAACTTGAATAGCTAGTAGCTTGGTAGTTAGCCAGCCGAGTACCCTACCACCACGCTATGGTTTCCTCACGATGTTTTTCCTTTACCGGCAACTCAAGCGCATTATTGGGGGTTTGAACACACACCTTACGGCATGCGAACCGACCGTGCTAACCACTGAGCTATCATCGCTGTAAATTGTATGTGATGGTGTGGTCAAAGTTAGTAAAGAAATCTAGCCTAGAATGCTTAGCGGAATCTTTTTAACTAAGCTATCCAGCCGAGTACTAGAAAGTACTCACCACCATGCTATGGTTCCCTCACGAAATTTTACTTATACCTACAGGGTTGTACGGTACCCTCGGTGCGCGAGTCAGACTTGCACTTGGCCGGTTTTTTTATAGAGCAAAGAAATTTAGGAGCTTTATTAAAAAATTACAATGAAATTTATCACAATTTAAGACGTAGTTCCTACAAGTATACTTAATTACAATTTAATTAATTATTTCATTGTTCTGTTTATTTTATTTCAATGTAATGAGACGAACGGTACTCTCTCCTGATGGTAAGAGATAACGCCTGTCCATTGCAGCGATAAATATAAATTTGAGTTACAAAACAAGGTCTAGGACATCGCTGCTTTGGCGCTCATTACTTTGAGACTTTCCATGGTTTGTCTCAACATCCCAGTAATTTCGCTACCTAAACCCTTAAATCCTTTAAGCTGGAACACAGTAATGTTTACGCGCTACTGCTTGGCAAGAATATCTGGTACTATTTACTAATAAATGAACTGAAACATAAGTTGTTGTTCCTGTTCTTTGAGCTTTTATTTTTTAACTTTATTAGGGTTCGAGAATGATTTAGACACAGCTCATATATACGTGTATTTTTTAATTAGTATCTATCTGAGCAAGTAATTGTCTTATATATATATACAATAGATTAGATTAGAAATAATTGGTTTTTATACCAAGAGGGCGTGAAAGGTCAAGTTACGAGTAATAAAAGCAAACAAGTAGTAAATGAGCAAAAAAACTGCGAACACGTGTATAAAAATTTTTTTTTATGGTTGAAAAGCTAGGTGCATGACCACAGCTTACCTGATGTTAAGTGACGGTGTAGTCAAAGGTGGTAAAGCACAACTAGCTTGGAATAGAAATACCATAAAATCCTACCACTGTAAACCAAATCGAAGGCAATGGTAGGATAAATATTATTTGGTAATTATTTCAAAATTTGATTATGTCACTGTATTTTATAATGTTAATATGAAATGCATAGACACCTATAAATATTTATTTGCTTAAATATGGGAATCAAGAATAAAAAATAAAACAATTTTGTACGTATTAACTTTATTCCTTCCTAATAATTACAACTTTCTCAATACATCGAGGTATCGTACTTACAAATAAAACACTAAGTTATTAAGCACAAATATTAAGAATAACCTTAGCTTAAACAATCAAAATGAGACTTTACACCTTGGGAATTGACAATTATCTTCCGCACAAGCACCTATTCATCATACAACCTTACTTTACACACTTACATATGTTGTGCTTAAATATTTTAAAATCGTACATCAATATTTTACCATAATTACATATTTATAAATAATTCTTTCACACTGAATCGTTAATAAAATGTTCGGTATCCTAATCTGAACATATTTTCTAGATATTCTTTTGCCAATAATTTTCCATCCAGAGTTAAATTATCCAGTCACTACGAGTACTTATGAGTTTTTGAGTCAATTAGTTGTTAGGATTACGAACAAGTGATTTTCGCCCTTAACTACACACGCAAACATTAAAATGCATTATTATATAAGTTTTATAAAAGCGGATCACAAATTTATGTGAATTATTTTTTTCAATGTTATATTAGGTATTTGGGTCAAAAATGTTGGATTTAGTTATTTCAGAGCAATGTTACGCGGGACTAGAAATAGGGATACTAGAAATATTTACGAGAATATTATAGGAAGAAGTTCATACATTCAATCGTACTTAGAATAAAGTCTAAGATAGAAACTACTGAAGGGTGAAGACGAAATCAGTAACTTTAGTTGAATTAAGGAAACACAAGATTTTATTTAATAAACAGGCAAATGCTTTTATGCTCTTCTAGAGATATGAGCCTATAAATATGGTTTGACACATAAGTAATCGATTATAATAGATACCTCCGTTTAAACAAGTACACAGAACAAACATCTACAATCGTGAAATAAATGTTTGTCCTAGGTAAGAATAGAGCTCAGGATATGACCATCAATGGGATATGGAACTTTAAATAATAATGCGTTAATATTATATGACACTGCTAACTACAAAAATTACCGTAAAAGGTTTACCAATAGTGTAACGTTAGCGGTAAGCATATTAAATAAATTACTGATTAGGACAAAAAATAGAGATATGAAAATAAGAAGAGAAAGAACAAAAAAGAAGAACACGAACAAAATAAGTATTAAATTAAAAAAGGTAGAATTAAGGGAGTAAAAATTCAAGGTATACTACCTAAAATTACTGATGTGCATCATCACATTAAACACAGGAGACATCTAGCTACGACTACTGTAAAAGACTACATTACATACAATAGATACAGAAGACAATAGACGGATGGAAATTCTGGGGCATATAGCAATTATTACAATACTTACTAAGATCTAAATACTATAAATACTAAAGGAATATCATACGTTTAATATTTGGAACACAATGGAAATACTCCTAATGAGGTTTATAGTAATTTGGCAACGTTAAGTATTGGTAAATTTATATTTACATGTATAATGCATAAATTAAAAACAATTCAATTTAGATCATTATTATTATGTTGGTGTGTAATACCACTTATAATTAATGTGGAAAACGCTGTTATTGTATTTGTTTCTCTAACAATAAAAAGCGCAATGAAAAGTCTTCTGAAAATCTACTGTTTATAGTTAGCTCGCTAAGTGTATGCTGAAAATTTCTAATGTGAAGGTTTTGACTTAGGATTGGTAGTTGGTCAGCCAAGTTACTGCATAGTATTCTTTTATGTTTTTTACGATGTTTTTACTTAAAATCACATTCAATATGTAGCATACTTCATTGATGACTATCAAAACTACGACTAGAAAAAATAATAGCATAAAGCTTTTACAGATAAGTAAGTAGTTTAAGTAACTATAAGACTAGCAGTCTAGCTCTTCTAATTTTCCAATAGCTTTCTACAAGGGTAAACATGCACTTGGAATTCTAATTTATAGTACTTCTAATTGTCTTTGAAAAGCTATTATCTACTAATACAAAACATTTAGGAATTACTACCGTCCAGAATATTAGATTCGTACTTTAAGAATCGACATTCATTTTGAGGGCTTTGAGCATTTTGCAATTTAAAACATTCACACTTTCTAATGTCACAGCGCGGTTCTTAATAATATTCATAATAGTTATAGCTTAAAATACTATTTACAGCCTAAACACATACAACCACAATCTTAAAGTTATTCAAACAGTGCAGATTCTAACAATCAACAATGTGATGTGCTTTAGAGATGTTTGTGATCATCAAAATAACAACTTATCAAGATTTGAAAGTGATTGTGATATAAAAATACCGATTTACCAAAGTCTTTATGTCTTATACATTACATAACAAAGTTTATAATGATCTGTTGTCATATTCTGTTAAGTTTGTTGCACTTTTTACGATTGAACTTAATCTGCTTTGGAGTTTGTCTTCTATTTTTGTTGCATCAACATCAGGACCTTCTTTTAACAGCTCCCATAGATTGTTTTTGTCTAATATTTCAAATCCGCCTTTGTTTTCTGGCGCAATATCAGATTTGGGTGTTTCAGATAAAGATTTTGATGTTTCTGATATTGGTGTGGATGGTATCTTATGAATTTCTTTGTTTATCGATTTTAAAGATTTCATGCCATGTTTTTCGGGAACTATTAGTTTGTGTTTAGTTTTGTTCTCATTAAAATTTTGTTTGCTATTAGTTTTATTAAAATATTGAGTTTCGTTTTGTTTTGATTGTATGAAAGGTTTCTTTATTTGACTCATGGATTTTGGTTTTTTAGTCCTATAATGCAATGATTTAATGTTACTTTTGGTTATTGCAGTGATAATATGAGCAGTTGTTGAAGTTTCTGAACGTGCCAAACGGTCATCAAGAGATGTTTGAATAGAAACAGTTTGATTCATATTTGGATGTTCTTCCATTTTATTAATTATAATTTTATTTTTATTTCCATTTTCTGAAATACTGTTTTCGTTTGTATTATTCAATTTCACGGGATTTTTATTAATAACAGTTTCATCTAATTTACTCAAACTTGCTTTTTGTATAAGTTTATTATCATTGAAAGGAGATACAGTAGTAATTTCCTTTACTTTTAAGAAAAAAATTTCGTGTTTGTCACCATAAGTGGCTTTTAAAGTACCTTTTCTGCGTATAAGAGGTTTCTTTTTAATATCTTCTTTTTTGATGATAGGCTTGGTAGCAGTTGATTTCTGCACAATTAACTCGCCAGTCATTTTTGTAACTATTGGTACAATACTATTACTCATATCCAAATTGTCTGTTTTATTCTCGTATATTACTGTTGGTATTATTATTGGGTCATCAGTGCGTTGGGATTGGTTGAAATTTGAAAGATTACGATGTATCGTCGTATCTGGTATTATTTTAAAATTTGGCAAGTTTTTAATTGTTACAGCTATATTTTCAGTACTTGGGCTAACTTGTTGTGTAGTAATAATAGGCTTGGCAGTTGTATACTTTTCAGTTATTTCTATTTCTTCTTTAGCAGTTTTGTTTCCATCGGTTGTAGTTTTTGATACGGCTACATATGTTTTTTCATCCACTAAGTTAGGTTGTGTATTATTATGTTTAGCGGTAATTTCTTTTACTTCACTCGGCTTTCTAAATTCGTAATCTCTGCTACAGATCCGACCACATTCACAAATGTTGTCAATGTTGGAATTAGTTTTGAGACTTGCTAGTTCAGTTTTATCAAACCAAGTTATAAAATCATCATCAGTGATACCTCTTAAAAGGGGGCTTCCTGGTCTGGCATGGAAAAACGTTTCTACAGCCAAATCTGGTCGAGTAGATGGGTAGATCTTAGCAAAGGCTGGCCGAAGACTGGTTATGACAAACTTGGATCTGACCTCGTAGGTTACACAGACTGGACACGTTGAACTAATCTATAAAATTACAAGAATAAAACTGAAAACGTTGTCCCAATAATCTTATTACAATGTAAAATATTCGGAAATTATAGGTTTACTTCAATGAATTCTTTGATAGTAGTAAAGAAGCGGATGATTGTTCATTGACATCTAAAACATTAGTAGTGTTGCAACTTGTTTCTTACCGAGGAACCCTTTTTTTATATATTTTTTATGGCGTTTGACCGCCATAAAGATGCGATTTACGTATATACTTTTGAACGCTTCATGTTATTACTCGTAGTAACCCTCTAAAAAAGCTTTCTGATAAAAAAAATATGCGTTTTGAAAGTACGCAGAAAACATTAACATACTTAGCGGTGTGGGATACTTACGTTAGCAAACACGAACCACACAGATTCCCCTCGAGAGCCGTAGTGTAAGTCGGCAAAAGTGGCGCCATCTAGCACCACTGGGTTTACTGAATGTAGCTCGTACCCGGAAAATAATGATGACTCCAGACGCAAGATGCCAGAACGTTCTTTTCCTTTCCACCTAAAAATATGTTAAGCGAATTTTTTATCAGGCTACAGAAAAGAAAGGGTTATGTTTCAAGTAGCCTTAGTTTTATTCATAAAACATTCTTCCGTTTTTGATGAATGAGGTGGCAATCGGTTTTTTTATAGTTTAGATGACATAGAATACATTTTTTTAAATTATTAAACTGTTTTTATGTAGGTAGATCGAAAGAGTGACCCATTGTCATACATGAGAGACGACCAACGACGCGATGTGATGCGACGTGCGGCATCGCATAAATTAACCGCGACGTAGAGCACGTGTATCTTTTTGATATTTTCGCATCGTATCGCGTTACCGCGTACGTAGGACAACGGATAAAATGCCAATTCATTTAATTTTTTTTTTTAAATGTAAATGTACAGTAAATGAAAGTAAGTAAAAGTAGTAAGAGATAACGCTTATCCATGACAATTGCAGCGACAGAACTTTGAGTAATAGAACATAGTCCAGGGCATCGCTGATTTAGCGCTCATTACTTTGAGACTTCGGATAGTGTCAACAGCCCTGTAATTTCCAGCAAGATGCAGTACCCTTCAAACTAGAACACAGTAATGTTAACACACTACTGCTTGGCGGGAGAATATCTGGTACTGCAGGCCTACCTAGACGGCCTCCTGCTAAGAAAATCTACCACCAAGTAACTAGTAGTAGTAACTCACTTGAAACAAGTTTTGATGATCAGGGTAGGAAGGTTTCCTTGCAAGTCTTCAATGCTACTTCTCTCTGGGCGGATTTCTTCTATGATAGCTGCCTGAACGTTCAGTAAAGCGTTTTCCGGCTTAGGTGAGTAAGTAGAGTAGGTAATAGTTCCCTGAAAATTGAATTAACAGTACATATTAAAGAAATGCGTGGTGCATCAATACTAATTGTAGGTATGAATACAGATAAATAAAATAATATCGTAGGACACAGTTTACACAGCGCCATCTAGTCTCAAATAAAACAAAACTTGTACTACGGGAATTCATAGGAAGTACTTCTTTTTTGTGTAAATAAATACTTATAAGATACATTTGACACAGAAATGTTTGTCGTGGATGGAAATCAAACCCACACCACGAAACGGGGCTTCTAGCAAACGATTAGCTCGTTTGGTCAGACATCAATCAAAAATACTAAAACACTTTAATAACCTAACTTTCCTTGATGCGTGTACAGCCCATGACGGGAACTCATTGCTGACTTCTTTGTTTCCTATGAACTACAATTTGGGCGTTTTTAAGGCTAGAGTGAATTGATTTCTTTTAGATTAACGTTCTCCATCCTCGGCTGCACCGTCGCTTTCCATCAGGTGATGTGGTGGCCAAACGTAAATATATCTCATATAAAAAAACTGACAAATGCACAAAGTGCGGCGCCAAAAATATAAAAAAAAAACTTCTTATTATTTCATGTTGATAGAATAACAAACACATAATAATTTTTACAGAGTATAATAGAGTTTCACACCTGAACGGTGGCACAACCGGCACCAGTAGCATAGACGAAGACCTTGGTTGGCAGACCAGGTAGCTGCAGCGGTCGCGGTGGGGTCTTCGCTCGAAGCTCCAGTGTATCTGTCAGTTCCATGCCTGCCGTTGCTAAAGAGACAGTAAGAGCCCTGTGCCTGAAAAAAAAAGAAACTAATTCAGCATCGGTTTTTAATATACCGTTTTATTTTAAAATGATGAATAGGCTTGCGCTTGATCGCCATCTCCTGATGTTAAATGAAGATGCGAACTACAAGCATGCTTGTCTAGAAGATACCGATACACTCTCGACTTGAAGATACCCAGATTGTATCTATCAGGAAACACCCACTCGGGTAACGTATTCCGTACTTAAGCCGTTCGAACAATGAAAGTGGAATCAAATTGTTTCGTACGGGTTTTTGAGACGTCAACCATGAAACAATGTCGCTTTTTCGAGCTCTTGGCTGTCCGATAGAAAAACGGGGGAATTAAAGTATGCGGATCGCGATTCTGCAGCACACTCTCCGAAATGGTCCCGATAAACTAGCAACTTCTCTAACTGGGATCTCCTCCAAGTTACAGTAAGGTAAGCGTAAAATGATTATGCTGGTAATATCCTATTACGCAAGTTCAGCGTCACTTCTCGTTATCAATCACTCAGCTACTCAATTTGATTTTAGATTTTTAGCCCTACGCATAATAATATCGTCACTCCATTAAATCTGTCCTTTGCCACGATTTTCGATTTGAGATCTCTATTTCTAGAAAATATACATATTGGGTTTCTTTACTACATATTGACGTCTACTG
Source organism: Biston stratarius (assembly GCA_950106695.1). Classification (NCBI taxonomy): domain Eukaryota; kingdom Metazoa; phylum Arthropoda; class Insecta; order Lepidoptera; family Geometridae; genus Biston; species Biston stratarius. Next base: position 13,663,923 of record OX467116.1, read on the forward strand.
CTGGACATAAGCCTTTTCCATTGACTCCCGTAAAGACCGGTTGGAAGCGGCTCGTTTCCAGCGCGTTCCTACGGTCTTTATGATGTCGTCTGTCCACCTTGTGGGTGGACGTCCTACGCTGCGCTTATCGGTCCCATCGGCAATCAGTTCTGCGTGCTATGTGCCCTGCCACTGCAACTTGCTAATTCACTGGACTATGTCGCTAACTTTAGTTTGACTACGGATCTCTTCAATCTCGTAAGGAAACTCCGAGCATAGCACTCTCCATAGCTTGTTGTGTTACTTTGAGCTTACCAAGAAGACACATAGCCAGAGACCATTGAAAAATATTATAGATATATACGTACAAAATAAAAACAACTTAACCTAAAAGCCCACGTGAGAAGGGAATGTAGCCAAATTGATGGTATCATTGCCCTTATGCTAAGTTTTTGACTGAAGTAGATGCGAGCATTCTAGTCGTCGCTTTCTCTAATCGTTTAGCCAGGTCTCGGTTGGCTAATAGTTATATTTAATTTTGAAATAATTTTAGCAATTTTATTATATCTAAGGTTATCATGGAAAAAAAATTACAAGGTTAAAATAAACGTTGGTTGATAATGACGTCCAATCAAAATCAGGTTATCCGGAGTACATTGTTAAGTATACAAATAAACAGTTAACATGTTTTACGGAGGTCAAAGACATAGTTTATTGTAATGATTTTAAGCTTACGGTTATTATTGTAATAATGTCAACATTATTGCGATAAAGTAAGTAATGGTAACGGCGTAAGAGTGCCGTGGTGGTGCCGGCGTAAGAATAGTACCCTACCCTCTCTAGCCGTGGTTGCCGTAAGAGTCGGCTAAGGGATGTAATACGGAAGATGGGCAGCAGCGTCTTCCTTGAACAATCACACCTAACTGCGATAATAAAGATAATAACAAAACAAAAACAACATCAACTAAGATATGGTAGTACAACGGCAGCCTTATCACCTACAGCGATATCTTCCAGACAACCTTAGTGGGTGGGTTATTAGTAGGCATCCGTGTTTTTTTTTCATTGGACTTGTTTTGATGATGTTTTTAGTAATGACACTTTAGTCACCTGTCACAAAACTGTTAAAATTAAAGACCTTACCTATCATGTGCTAAAGCAGCGTATTGAGCGGCTGCCTTCGTAGCACTGTAAGCTAAGCTAGGGTGCTTCTGAAGAGTCGACGCACGGTAGTAGAGGAATCTTGCCGCCGCTTCACCCTCAGCTAAAGCGCCTCTCGCACACGCGGCGAGAAGAACACGAACTCCAGCCACGTACTGTTCCATCGTTACTGCTTCTGTAAGGATATATTAAAATAATCAAATTTAGCTCAACTCTAAAATAATGTCTCAAAGAAAGAAGAAAGAAGCGATTTTGTAGCGACGATAGCTCAGTGGGAAGCGCGGCCGAAGGGCGTGGGTTCGAATCCCAACAATGAAGTTAAGGTGCCGGTGAAGGAAAACACCGTAAGGAAACCATAGCATGGTGGTAGGGTACTTTCTAGTACTCGACTGGTTAGCTATCGCCCTTAAGTTGAAAATCTGCTGCCAAGCACCTAACGGTGTTCCGGTAGCCTCACTTGATAGCCAGTTCTATTCTAGGCTAGAAGTGCTTTTCGACCAAACAGTCGCTTAACATTTTTATTACCATAAGAAGTTGTTTTGATATTCCTTGAAGTTTCTTCCAGTAGCCAATCAGCGGCATCTTTCCTTGGAGCCGGCCATCCAAACTCTCCTTCTTCAGTTGTTGACGCATTCCTCAAAATGACAAGAGCTCCGGGAACTATAGGGCTCCTGGAAGAAAAAAAAGTCATAGATAATGTCACATGGCATCCTATTCGGAGTAGTGTTCAGTTGTAAATGCTATTAGCGGTCACCTATCCGAATACTGGTCGGTTAACTAATGGCTTATTACACGACTGTTCAAATAAATACATATCGTTGGATATTTTACAGAACGCCATCTAGCTCTAAACTAAGCAAATTCTGTACCATAGATAAATCATAGGAACTAGATAACTGATACGATAGGGATACAATAGTCCCGTGTCTACGGGCATGTCGGCCCGTAGACACGGGACTCAACCAAAACTTACAATGTGTGATTTTAACAATGACTTACATTAGATTTTACATAAAATATTTGTTCATATCCAAATATGTAATTGACACTGGCAAAAGCGCTAAAGGAACGTAACCATACTACGTGACTTGTTCTGAAGGGGGACGTCTTCAAAATACCAGCAGCTCAAGCTCATTGTTAGGGTTTGAACCTACGCTCTGCGGCGTGTCAATACGCCGCACTTACCACTGTGCTACCATCGCTACAAAATCTATACGTATATAAAAGGTATTTGGAGGACACGAGATTTTTATATACCATATAGGTAGGTATATAAAAATCTCGTGTCACGGTGTTTGTGGTCGCACTCCTCCGAAACGGTTCGTATGATTTTTGTATTTTTTTAATGTATATTTGGTATGTATGTTTTGTATGAGAATATGTAGTTTTTTTTTATGGCTGTCAGGCTAGGTTTTTGACCACAGCTCATATGATGTTAAGTGACTGTGTAGTCGAAGATGGTAAAGCACACCTAGCCCGGAATGGAACTGGCTCTCAAGGCGCAGCTAATAAAATATAAAAAACAACCGTCCATGAAAAGAGAAAAAAATTATAAATACAACAGATAAGATTAGAAAGAATAAGTTTATAAAATAAGACAATAGAGGTTAAGGAGCAAAGAACAAAACATTGTAAACACGTGACCAAAGATAAAGTAATATGACATACAAATTAATAAAAACGTGATAGTTTCTTAGACTTCATTATAACAACTACAGTTTTTGAAAACAAACGCTTGAACTGGTACGTTGGATATTGTTTTTTTTTTAAATAAAATTATGTCTATCATTATGTTTACATATTTAAAATTGACATGAAATGTGTACATTCGACCATTAAAATTACAATAAATTAAATGCGGGTTTAAATCGCGAGTGAAGTTCTAAATTAACAATTGAGCAATCAATTGAACAAACATCGTCTATTTATATTATATCGTATAATCTGTGTGTGATAAATTGAATTTGAAATGTAATAAATTACTGTTAAGGATTATGTCTAGAGAAAGTTCTTCTAAATTAACAATTGAGCAATCAATTGAACAAAACTCGTTTATTTATATTATAACGTATAATCGGTGTGTGATTAATTGAATTTGAAATGCAATAAATTATAATTAATATTAGAGACGATCGTTACAAGCTGTAAACAGTTTCAATACGTTGTTATTGGCGCAGTACCTACCTAAAAATAAATAAATATTGTTGGGCTTATTTCACAGCGCCAGTTTTAGTAAAGCTTGTTTTATACGAGCCCAGATAAGTAATAGAACATTTTGTTTTTTTATCACTTTTATGTTTTTTTTTTCAATACTCAAACATTAAATATTTATCGAATGTTTTAATACGCTTAAATTTTGGTTTTTACTAATCGATTATGAAAAAGTATAGTAGTAGTAGTTATTGATAATATAAATTAAATATTGAAACGAACATTTTCGTATTAATAAAGAACAGTTTAAAGAAATATAACTTTAGATATTATGTATTTACTAATGTTTTCTTTTTCTTTGAAGATCTTTAAGATTATTTCTTAATTTTGAATTACAAGACCAATGTAGACCTATCTCCAAAATATTTTTTAGATTTAAAATATTCCTAACTCTTGATTAAGTATCAAAGAAAGTTCTTTATTACCAAAAAATATCACTTTATGTGTATTTCTTATATTAGGATATATTAATAAATAACTAAGTCTGATTTAATAAATAAAGAAATCGTTCAATTTAATTAAAAGGACGATATTGAGAAAAAATATGCTTATAAATTGATTACAATTAAGGATGAAACTTCAACCAAAACTACCTAAGTATATAAGAAGGTACGGTATATGCAACAAGCAGTGTTAGTTTTGGTATTCGTAAGGACAGTACGAAATACCTACAAACACTAAATACTGAACAATAAGCGATTATCATCCTTATTATCGGCACACCTCGTTTTCTACTGGTTTCTAAATTTATTCCATCTATCTATCTACAGACACCCCTGTCTGGGATTATTTTAAAAAAGGCTGTTCATTCCACGCACACCATGCACATAATCATTTATATCTTCAAACATGTGTATCATAATAATTGTAGCTCTTTTTTTTAATAGATTATTGTAATGAGGTGGTTATCAGTGAGCCTAGTGATATATGTGTTGGTTACTGTGACGGCTAACCAACTTAACTGTCAACATTCAACGTCGAACACATGTTCGAAAAACAGAAACGGACGTTTTTTCTTGGACGGTAAATAGTATTTTATGATTCTATATTATATTAGAAATATTCGATAAGCGTTGCGACCAAACATGACAATTTTACTATTGTAATCCACTCTGTCAAAAACGCACCACATATTAATATTGCTAAAAATCCAAAGCTTTGAAAACCAATGCATTTGTATTATATTTATATATAGCTTTTACTACATCACCTGTGGTATTGTAAAATAAAACCGTTTAATTTAAGTTTCTATACTTCTTTTTATTTTATTGTATTGTTAAAATATTTCCCTTAATAATATACATATATTTAATCTTTAATGGAGTTGTGTTTGCAGGTCATAAAGTCACTATAAAGTCCAATGATGACCAATTTTCCGTAAGCTGTGGCGGATGGAGAGCACTAGATCTCGAGATATTGCCACGTTTCACGAGCGAGCTTCGAGTGCCTACTGTAAAACTCATCTGCCCATTGCCTACTTCTCGCTCAATTGCGGACGTCCTCGCAGCCTTCAATGTTAAGCTCCAAAGTGAAAATGGAACTATCCTTATGCTATTAGATCTGCCATCAAATCCACAACTAAGCGCAAACTACTTCAACGGTCTCGAAAATCTGACAGATCTACAAATCAAAATGCTATATAGACATACACCAGCCGACAACTTCATCTCTGGGCTAAAAAATCTCCACTCAATTAAACTTACTCATGTATCGATCCCAGTTGACGACTCTAGCGCCGGTATAAGCGAGTTACAACTGGTGCTGCCTGCTGGTCTTGAAAAACTTCAGCTGGTTGATTCGCAGGAAAAACATTTCGTGGCGTTGAGCCGTTGCGACAATCTACGCCAACTGAGTTTCTATAAATCTAATGTAGAGATATTGCCTGACCGGTGGGTAGCAGCGTGTCCATATCTGGAGAAAATTGTTCTGAAATCTGCAGACGACATTGTTTCTCTTCCGTCGAGGCTTCTAGAAGGAGCAACTGCACTCAAACGGCTCACCATAAGTAAATGCAGAAGTATTAAATCACTTCCGGATGGGTTTTTAAACGGCGCACCCAATTTAATCTTCTTGGATCTATCGCATAACAAACTACATACACTTTCGAGGTGAGTTTGAATAGTACTTATGATATGCAATTTTGCGTAAGTATCGAGTCAGCCCTGTTTTTATAAGCTGTCCCACTGATGGCCGTGGGCCTCTTCTTACTGTAATAAGGGTAAGGCACCACGCTGGTAGACGGGTTGACAGATTTCACACATCTTTGAGAACTTTTCTTAAGAACTTTCAGATATGTAGCTTTCAAAAATGACAGGAGTGCGCACGGTGGGATTCGAACCCGTGACCTCGAGATTGAAAGCTAGAAAGTCTCCCAACTAGGGTGTCGATGTACGATGTAATAAATAAGAATTTAAATTACAATCACTGTTTAAAGTGATTCTATGGTTAAAGTTGCCTGTTTTATTTGCACGTGAGATATAAGTCGGCGAGAAAGTGACAGAGTATTTTAAACATTGGTTAACTTTAAGCAACTCACTTTGTAATTAAGTCTTTTGTTGTGGAATGTTTTTGCAGTGAATCATTTTTGGGTCCATCACTAAATTATTTGTCATTATCTTTCAACTGGGTGACGAGTGAAGCTTTAAAAGCATTGGCGCCTTTGACCTCGCTTACTAAACTGGATCTTAGCTACAACCAAGACTTCAAAAATCTATGTGATGAGAACGGTAAGACTCTTCAGAAACTACATTAATTAAGTTAATCGAAGCGGATCGCTAGCAATCATATGGAGTTTGCTATCTGAGTGGGAGTTCCCGGATGAATACAATCTGGGTGCCTTCTAGTCGCGAGCGAATCGGTTTCTTCTAAGCAAGCGTATACTCCATTGTAAACCGCATCTTCACTTAACATCAGGTGAGATAACGATAAAACGCAAGCCTATTTTCAATAAAAAAAAAACAATCAAAGAAGTTTTAAACATATTTTTTTTATTTATGACTTGCAGACTTCAAGCGATTGCGACGTACACTAGAAAAAGCAAGAGTTTAAAAAATCTATAACCCGACTGCGATTGAAATAGTTATAATTAAAGGAAAAAACTTTTTAAACAAATGTATTATTCTTAAATTTAAACAAACGTCAATATGTTTTTGTAATCCTTATTTAATTGCATTTATTTAGATACCTCATGCTTTACGATATGAAATTATTTGTATTGATTATTTATATATATTTACTAGGTACACTCAATTTACACTTCCTTCATCCGCAGGTTATTCACAACTACAAAATTTGACTCAGTTGAAGGAATTGTCTTTTTGGAGTTCCGATATCACTCACATTTGCCGCGATTGGCGCGAGAGTATGACGTTTTTGGAAAATATGGACCTTAGAGATACAAATATTGCAGAGTTAACGGTGAGTTGAAATATTAAAAATAACATAAAAATAGTATCAAAATCTTCAATAGTTCATACTCCACCACAGTACTAGATATTCACCCACCAAGCAGTAGTGTGTAAGCATTATTATGTTCCGGTTTGAAAGTTACTGTAGCTAGCAAAATTACAGGTCTGTTGAGACTAACTATTTAAGTCTCAAAGTAATGAACGCCAAATCAGCGATGCCCTGGACTTTGTTTTGTTACTCAAAGTTCTGTATATCGCTGCAGTGGTCATGGACAGGCGTTATCTCTTACTATCAGGAGAGCGTCTCGTTCGTCTCATTACGTTTACATTAAAAAAAAAAAATACTTATAGTAATTATGCTCTGTTATATCGTATTCTAACTTTATTTCTATTATAATTTTTGAAGTAGGAATCTTTTAAACTAATTAAAGATACTCAAATAAGCTTAGGCCCGGTAGTAATGCAATGTCATGTAAACGCTTTTTTAACTTTAACTTTAACTCTGACACTAGAGCAATCAGGCTACACGAACTTACAGAAGTTTCAATCCACATAGTTCAACTTGGCTCACCTTTTTCTGATAGTAACTTTAATATATCATCATCATCATCATCATCATCATCATCATCATCATCATCATCATCATCATCATCATCAGCATCATTTAAGACGTCCACTGCTGGATATAGGCCTCCTCCTGGAGGGGTTTTACCAACACTCGCCACGCTTGGCAGGCGGGTTGGCGAGCGCAATTAGGTGTGATTGTTCTAGAAAGACGCTGCTGCCCATCTTCCGAATTACATCCCTTAGCCGACTCTTACGGCAACCACGGGTAGAGAGGGTGGGGTACTATTCTAACGCCGGCACACCACGGCAAATATGGACGAGATAATGCCCTTTAATATATGCCATCTACAAAATGCATTAGTAAAATAAATTACATATTTAAAAGTTATGGTAATTATTTTTTCTAGTCTAAAATTAGTATAATGGTAACTAATAAATAAAAACCTTATCTCATCATATACATATATACAAAGCACTCATCGAATAGTACCATAATATTGTAATTTTTTCACAATTAGATTCTTCAAATTTCCCTGACAAATCCTGAACAATATTGTAAGCACCCATAAATATGTTTATCACCGGGTCCTACCGCGCACAAAATAAAACAAAACATAAACATGTTTATGTGTCGCGAAAACTTAAAAATGACATTTAAGGCACCCATTCCTAAATGTAAGTCTAACGAGGAGTTTCAAAGATTTTGACACCGCAGCCGCACCATAAGCTTGTTTTGACATATCTGAAAGATGATACGGCGCTAGTTTATTAATGTAGCATCCCACATGAATATAGATTTCAGCTCTTTAAAATTCTTAAGATTGAAACACGTGTCTTATTTTTTTTGCAGTTTACTGACCTCCAGTTCATACGAGATAAGAGTATCAAGAATGCGGAAGTATTATTAGAAGAAGGGGCTATCACTTCAGTCCGTTTCACTGAAGAGGATTACAAAAAGTTGTTAGAGACACCAACAACCGCAACCCCGGTGACAATGACCTATGGATTTGACGAACTTCAATGCAACTGCCAAATGTTATGGACACGAAAAGCGATGGATATTCCGAACTTTACGTGTGCTATTCCTCTAGATCGCTTTATATGTAATGATGGACATGATTTGAAGTCCAAGACAGTTGACCAAATTTGTCCTGAAAGCGCCACAACGTAGCTGACAAGATTTGTACTGAGCGCGCCACAACGTAGCTGACAAGATTTGTACTGAGCGCGCCACAACGTAGCTGACAAAATTTTTACTGAGCGCGCCACAACGTAGCTGACAAGATTTGAATTGAGCGCGCCATTCGTGTATCTGACAAATTTTTGTACTGAGCGCATCATTGCGTTAAGTAACTATTAGGTTATGTTGCCAATAGTTAAATGTACATATAATGTCATATTTTATTTATTTTTGGCATTTGAGTATTATTTTAACCCAATAAAATTAAATCTATATAATATACGTAGTAAACAATTATTTAAAATTGCTTAAGAATTATTCTTTCACGAAGTGTTTTCCTACTTTTAAACTAGGTATTTACTACTCAGAGAAATTTAATGAAAACAAAACATAAATGGTTTTATAAAATTCCTTGGGCTACTGAGAACAGCCATAAATTAATTATTGATTGATTGATTGAGTGATTGATTGATTGATTGCGTGTTTAACTCTTTATTGTACACACAAAAAATAATTATACAATACAGAAGAAATAAACTTATTTAACATGTGTAATAACTGGCGGCCTTATCGCTGAGAGCGATCTCTTCCAGGCAACCTTAGAATGGAAAGGATCAGAGGAAGAAAAAACAAGAAAAGAGTATTCATAGCAGCATTGGTAGAATTGTATAAAATTTGCAGGGGGATGGAAACACAAGCATTTAAATCTTTGATGCGCATAGTATATGGTTCTTTAACCCTGCTCCTGCGTGGCAAATCCTAAGCACTGTAAGAGTTCCCGTCCTGCAACTCGATGGACCCGCCACCTGCACTGCGACACCATGCTATGAATTGTATTTGTAAATATGCTATTTATTATTATTCATAACAATCAGCCTACTAGTCCGCTACTGGACTTAGGCCTCTCCGAAGACACGCCACAGATAACGATCGGCCAGGTTTCTTATATACTATATCGAGTCTCAGAGCGTCCTATATTACGTTTGCCGATACGTGGACTCCTAGAACACGCTAGTGGTAATCGGTTCGGCGACAGATACGTACAGCCCACGGCCACTTCATCTTGCTAATACGCTGAGCTATGCCACTGACTTTGGCGAATTACTCTGTTCCAAATTAGATCCTTTAGATTTAGAGAAGTGCTTAGCACAGCTTTTTCCATGGCTCGCTAAGCGACTTTGACTATTGACTTGTGGACTGCTCAAACTGCGAGCGTCTACGTTTCGATATCGTAGGTGGTACAGGCACTGATTAAAGAATTTTGTGATAAGACTTTGCGGGATGATAGAGGAGAGGACTCAAAGGATTTTTCCGAAAACTCCCAGCTCAGCTGTGTTCGATTTATTTTTATATTTACGCTTTAAAATAAAAGAGGAGTAATTAATAAATAAAATAATAATGTTGCATCGTGGTAAAGTTAGTGTCATAGGAAATATATGAGAATCGTGCATGAGTTTTCTTCGATAAACGTATGGAAAAAAAAAACTTATGGTGCAAAGAAAACATAGTAAGAATTTTTTTTAACCGTACCTTGCAAGAACTAGCGCCAATACAGTAGCAGCAAGAGCAGCTGGCGATGTTAAATTATAGAGGTTTTTCTCTAAGTACGCCTGAGCTTTCTTTGCTACGTTCTCATCTCTCTGAAAACAAAAAATAATTACAAAATGAGACAAAATTATCACGTTACACTATTATAAGACAAATATAATGCGGAGTGCAGAAGTTTAAATTAAAAAATAACCATAATTATTTCTTTTAACACACTACATGATCCACTTGATCGCAATTCAACAAACTACGAAATTTTTGTTTATGAATACTAGGTAAATAAATATTAGTCATTGCACACAACGCTATCTAGCCCCTATCTAGCTTGTACTATGGACTCCAGATAACTAATAAAATACTTATCCTTTGTTATAAATACATACATAATATGTACGGAATACCCAAATACAGAACAAACATCAGCGAACCCACGCCGCACAGCTCAGAAATCAGAGCGAATACCAAATGTGCTAACAGTCGAAAAATATACTATTTCTTGTAAATTATATTGTTTCTGTTACTTTCTTCACACACAGCGCCATCTGAGCCCAAACTATGCAGAGCTTGTACTATGGAAGTCAGATAACTGATAGAATACATAAAAACTTTTTTTGTAAATACATACATACAGAACGAACATTTGTTCATACCATCAAATGTTTGTCCTGAGCGGGAATTGAACCCACGCTCTACATCTCTTAAGGGAGATATACTACCAATGAGCCAACAGGGCTGTCAATTACTACGTAATTGAGTTCGGAATCAAACGATTCAACTGAATTGTATATTTACCCAATATTAGATAACGTATTGATTCAGGCGTTACTTTGTGGAGGAGTGACTTTGAGAGTGAATAATAGTGTGTGTAACCGTTTTACTAAAGAATATTTCGGATAGACATTTAAAAGATGTCGTCAAGTTAGATAAATATTTTAATTAAATTAAGCCCTCATCACTGAAGTAACCAAAACAACTTTTAAGTGAAAATACACTTATAATCTTGATGTCTTGAATAGCTAATATTACTTTGTATAGTCTGTTAGAGCTTAGAGCTTATATTTGTATGAATCTAACCTGGTTTTCGATACCGACTTCCAACAAAGCCACCAAAGTCTCCGCAGTGACTTCCACTCTCCTTTCCCACTCTATCTCTTCCTTTGTCATATCGCCATCCTTGTCATAATAATAGTATTCATTTACGTCTACATCCTGCTGCGTTCCATTAGTTTGCTTCATTTCTACTGGATAGTAATCAACTTCTTTATCAGCAGCCAAGGGTGTAAACGACCCATCAAGGTTTTGTCGTTTCTGAATCCATTTTTTTATCGATTGCAGTAGTTCTGGATCAATTGGGTAATAAGATTGGATTTTTGAAAGGATTTCTAATATTTTTATTGTAGACAAATGGCTGCTCATCGCTGGATGGTCACTGAAGGAGTTATCGCTTTTGCGAAATGATAGAAGAACTTGTACCTGTAGAAATATTAGATTGTATCGTTGAAAATAAACGTCAGTAAAGTAGTACTCCAAAGTAGTTTTTGAACTTTTATACTCAATAAAATCTTTTCAAAGAGCAACATTTGATTGGGTCTTTCGAAAATATAAAACTGCTTCTTTGTTTATTTAATGATTGAAGCCGTTCACACTCCGAAGGGTTGTGGGTTCAAACTCCAACAATAAGCGTGAGCTGCCAGTGACAGAAAAACATCGTGAGGAAATCATAGCGTGGTGGTAGGGTACTTTCTAACACTCGGTTGGCTAGCTACCACCCTCAAGTTGACAATCGGTCGCCATGGACCTAACAGTGTGTTCTGGCAGTCTCACTTGCGACCCAGTTCCATTTCAAGCTAGATATATTTACTATCTTCGACCAAACCGTTATTTATCATCAGGTGAGCTGTAGTCAAACACCTATCTACCGTAAAAACAATCTATTAGATACCTGTTCTGGCAATTTCTTCAAAATTCTCTCTTTCTCAGCGTCATCCACCAAATGCGGTATGTGCTCCAAAGCCAACAGAGGCGCTAGACTGGCTGAAGCGGCTGACAGTTGGGAGTCTCTCCATACTTCTGACCACTGATCAGTGGAGTCCATAACCAGACTGTATAGAGGAAGATGGAGACCTCCTGATACAAGAAGAGTTCCACCAGCTGATCCAGGTACTACTCCTCGAGGGAGACCCAGCTCCAGAACTTGAGAAAAGCCAGCTTCTTCATTGAAATTCCAAATCCTGAAAAAAGTGAATTCAAAACATTAATGTAATAGACATTTTTAAGCAAGACTTGTGTTAACTTTAATTTATCTAATCTACGTTTTAATAATATTAACAAATCAACAACGTCAGAGTCGAAAGGTTTTAGTTGTTGTTTTACTTTGGGGTAATACAACAACTAAGTATGATAAAATATATATTATATATCATCTTCGACCACACCGTGACTAACATCAGGTGAGCTGTGACCAAAAACCTAGCCTGTTAGCCATAAATACAACAAAACAAAAAACTTCAAAATTCGTCCAGCCGTTTAGGAGGAGTTCAGTGGAAAACATACGTACAAAAATAATATCAAGATGTTTCAAAGAATACCTACCTAAAATCTGCCTTGTCCCCCCAAAGTGCGCTAAAACCAACAAATTTGATCCTCATATCGTTTGCGAGCGGCCACACAAGGAGTCTTCTTTCCGCCGGGGCCGCGCCTCGGCCTACAGACAGCCTGCCGCCCTCCCACCAAACCCACCACGCGCACCAGGAATCTGCACCGGTGCATTCCTCATCGTCTTCTGTTTGTTCTGCGCTGGCTAAGTGGACGTCGTAGCCTGGAAACGTGTACGGAAGTATATTCATTTTTGTTTGTGTTTATCGTAAAGTTAAAATTAAATTGACGTGCAGCGAGTACAACTAGCTTATCAATCAAGTTTCATAGTTGCAAATACACAATTATCAATAGTGTTTTGTTTCCGTGCTAGCCAAGACAGTTATCAAGTTTTATCGCTTCTACTATAGAAATTGACGTGGTTCTTTGGTGCTATACAAGATGAGGCCACGTTCACATTGTACTTGCTTCATATACTTAAAAAAAGCCATTGAAGTGGCTGAAACTATTTATAATGAAATAAAAATCTGTTATCGAAGTATACGAGGTAGTTAAACTTGAGTAATTCCGTGTTAGTAAAACAAAATGTCTTATCTTTTTTCTCTCTAACTTTTAAGGATTTTTTTTTAGTCTCCTACTAAAAGACCAACTTCTCACCATGTTTTCCTTTAGCGATCCACACTCTGCTTCTCTCAAAAACCACTCGATACATGTCATCTGAAGGTTCCTCCACGTCAGACAACGCAACGTGGGCAGCTCCCTGTGCTCGCAGCTCCAGCACCAGCCCAGCTCTGTTTCGCGGAGCGGCTACCCACTGCCATTCCCAGGATCCTCGAGACGAAACCGCTAGATGTTCTGCAAGTTAATGTGTTGCTTATGAAAGTTCATGCTAAGAAACCACAAGGCTAGTTGTACAATGAAAAATGTGACCAGATCATGACAATGTTTATGTTATAGATAGATTTTTATTATTATTACAAATAGGTTCGCGTTTGATGACACTCTGCCTGATATTAAGCAGTAGTGCGGTCTAAGATGTAGCACCTAGACGAAACCAATTTACTTTAGATATGAAGACACCTATATTGATGACACACATAGATAGAAACTCTTTATTGTGTACACTAGAACTTTTAAAACCAGAAAAAAATAAAAATACATATAGCACAATCAAGAAACTTGAGAGCAAGTGCCACAAATAAGTAAGTTATGTAATAAGTTACTGTAATTTCTTCATATATCATATTATGTATGCTCAAAAGAGCAGCTGTTCCTTCTCAATTGGTAACACAGCTTGCAATAAGCGATTAGAATTTTTGCAAACATTCATACACTTGGCGATAGCCAGCATTGACATAAACTCTATGATGGTATAATCCACGAAATGAGACAACATTTTAATGTAAAGAATAGAGATGTCCAAATTATGATAGGATGATAATGGATCATCTTGTCTTATCTCGTAGCTCTTATCAAGAAGAGAGAAGAGATCTTATGTTCATTCATAAAAAAAAAACACCCTCAGTTTGAAAATCTACAACCAACCATCTAATAGTGTGTTTTGGCAGCCTCAATTAAAAGCCAGTTCCAATTCAGTTCATGTTTAATTATCATCTTAGACCCCACCATCGTTAACATTAGGTTAGCTGTGCTCAAACACCTAGCCTGTCAAATATAAGAAAAATAAATAAAAGGCTGAGTTGAACTCACCATTAGCACAAAAATAAGCACTTTGCGTGTCGCTCCTATGAAGACCCTCGGGCAACACCAGCACGCTCGCTGATCTGATGACGGATCCCACTAGTGTCTCGTTGTTGAAAGAGGTGTAAGAGACGGTACAGTTGTCAGCACTATACCCGGTCACTTCAACTGCAATAACGTAATAAATTTATGATTTATTGGTTGAAAAACATACTGATTGACTACTGAATTGATTAATTAAATACAGAAACTAAAAAAGAAGTCTCGGTAGTTTTGACACATAGAAAAGAAATTTAAAAGGTTTTAGTTGAAAGATGTAAATGTAAATTAATTGCTGTCCTTATCTAATTAACGGAAATAAAAAAGACAGCGACATTTTAAATAACTTGAGCTCTGTCAAGTAAAGCTTTCAGAATTGTTGTTTTATATAATGTTGTTTTATATAATGTTCATAACTATTTACATTCACACTAACACTTGTATTAATAGTGTGATTAAGAAGTAAACCTTGCTTTCATATCATATAGATTAGTCACTACTTTTATACCTAGTTTTTATTAATCCGGCAGCGAACCTACTCTTAAAACACGTTATCCTCGATTCGCATCTGCATCTGACTGCAGCCATCCTTCTATTTACTCAGTCATTGTGTGCCATCCACGACGGAGTTTCAATTAACATTTAAATGGGGAATTCGAAGCGATTCCGGTAGCTTGCACGAGTGTTTGCTGTCTGGTAATGACATTACGGCACAAATCAGAAAAGCCTTGTATGGAACTTTCCGTAGTGGTTTCGTAGCGGTTTTAAAACCTTGTCAAATCCGTTCATAGGTTTTACTAGACTAAAAATATCGTGAAACAAGTTTATTGTTTCACGATATTTTTCTGACTTTTATAATAGAATACTCGTAGAATATAATATATCTTTATTGTACACCAACAATCGATACATTATAACATAAAAAAACTTAAACAATCTGAAGAGTTTAAAAATCTATAAGCCGACTATCTATGAGTAGCAAAACAAAGTCCAGGGCATTGCTGCTTAGGTACTCATTACTTTGAGACAATAGATGGTTAGTCTCAACAGCCCAGTAATTTCGCTAGCTGCAGTACCCAATTTTGCTAGCTGCGATTAAAATAGCTATAATTAAAGGAAAAAAAGTTTTTAAACAAATTTATTAATCCTAATTAAATTTAAAAATGTCACTTGCTTATAATTTTGTAATCCTCTTTTAAATGCCTTTATTTAGATACCCTACTCGATAGGTTTTGGTTATATTTTTTTAAATTAACGTATTATATTTCGCGTCAATTATTATCAGCCATTTTTTTAAACACCTACCTAAGAACTCTTGGATTTTTAAGACGAATATAACGATATTTTAACTGTCGAAATCCATCCAGCCATATGGAAGATACGTCGTAATAAATACGTGCATACAAGATACGCGCGAAAAACATAACCCTTCCTTGGCAGTCGGGTAAAAAGACATAAAAAAAAAGATAATAACGAAACAAACATCGACTAATATGTGTTAGCACAACGGCGGCCTTATCGCCTAGATAAAAAATGTGAAGCCCAAAGTTTAAACAAGTACCTACTTAGTTCATGACATATAATCGTAATTTACCTTTTCATACTTTTGTATTTTATTTATGTTCTCTTTACTCAGTTTATCTCATTTAATTATTAATAAGATTTTAATACCCTTCTTCCAAGGCTTGTAACCTAAAGACCAATATCAAAGTGGAAATTACGAATTTAAATATGAGCATCCGGAAACTCGGCGAATCTTGCTTAGATTGTTTGCAAAGCAAACAAAATGTTGCGAAGCATTTTCCGGTAACAAAAATACGTCAGACATTTTAGAGGAAAACTTTTATATGTACTGAGGAATTTATTGCAAAGAAAGATTGAAAAGTTTTTAAATAAAAGTATCGCAGTTATTACAAATTTTACTGTCCTGTTAGCTTGTTTGGGAGTAGCTCTGTGATAAACGCTGTACGACGTGGGTTCGAGCCCTACCCAGGACAAACATACCTCATTTCTCTCGGTGGTAGATTTCCTTAGCATGAAGTCGTCTAGGTGGGTACCACCGCAGTACCAGATATTCTGCCGCCAAGCAGTAGTGTGTAAACATTACTGTGTGCCAGTTTAAAGGGTACTAGCAGCTAGCGAAATTACTGGGCTATTGAGACTAACCATCGAAAGTCTCCGGAATTTGTTTTACTACTTAAAGTTCTGTCTATTGGTGCAATGGTCATGAACAGGCGTTATCTCTTACCATCAGGAGAACATATGGTTTGTCTCATTACTATTACATAATCAATCCTACATGTTTTTTCTGCGTATAAGTGTACTAAATGTATGCGTTATAAGTATATCTTGACAAAAAAAAAGTGCTGTATGAAATTGCCTTCAATATTTTGCTGCAGCTAATTTATAGATCTATATTCAATATTCAAAAGTCAGTGAAATGATAAAGAAAATATAGTAAATATAGTTTTATAGCGATGATAGCTCAGTGGTTAGCGCGGTAGGTTCGCATGCCGAAAGGCGTGGGTTCAAACCCCAACAATGAGCTTGAGCTGCCAGTGAAGGAAAACATCGTGAGGAAACCATAGCGTGGTGGTAGGGTACTTTCTAGTACTCGGCTGGCTAGCTACCACCTCAAGTTGAAAATCTGCCGCCAAGCATCTAACGGTGTGTTCCGGCAGCCTCACGTGAGTGCCAGTTCGATTCCAGGCTAGGTGTGCTTTAACATCTTCGACTACTCGGTCACTTAACATTAGTTGAGCTGTGGTCAAATCAAAAGCCAGTCAGCCAGAACAAAACAAAAATCTGTAAAAGTTATTTCTTAAATTATTCTTGACAGTTATTTACAGGTTAACTTGAGACCGCGAATTGGCAAACGTAGCGTAGGACGTCCTGAGACTCTAGGGAGTGACGATATACGCTGGCGGTAGATAGATGTGAAAAGCCAAAGATCGTGCTGACTGGCGTGTCTTGGGAGAGACCTATGTCCAGCCAGTGGACTACAAAAGGTTGATTATATAATGATGATGACAAACTTGATCACGGTAAATATTCCGTTAATAATTTAATATAGTGAACAATCGAGACAGTTAAAAATCAATGTTTTGTCTTAACAAATTCCAAGCCCAAGGATAAGACTAGCTTCCAGTCCCCAAATTTTAAAGACAAAAACAGCTCTTTGAATTGGAATTCTCGGCCATATCCCTTGTCTTTCATCCATTGTATTACTTTGACTATTGAAGACGGATTTAGAATATTAAGAAATACGCAATTACGAATACGTAGCTAAACTGTGAAAATTGCTTTATTTTCAATCAGACAGACATTGCAAGACCATCACGTAGATATTATATATATAATACATATATAATTAACAGAGTAAAGAAATCATAAATAAAATACAAAAGTATGAAAAGGTAAATTATGAAATAGGAAGGATCAGAGGAAGAAAAAGACGGGGTGTGACGATAACAAGGATATGCATATAGGAGAATACAAAAAAAAAAAACAAATCAAAAAGTCATTTATTCAGTTTAGGCCGTGGTAAGGCACTTATGAACGTTAAGTTACATGTTTGAATCTACCACCGGCTCGTAATTACACTTCACTTCAACTGAGAAGACTCCGGCAAGAAACTCAGCAAGGAATTTTTTTTGTGGATCTTTCTTTTCATATAAGGTTACAGTTTATACAGTTTACAGTTATAGATATTAATACATTATGCTTACTACAATTGTCACTTAGCCAGGGGGATGAAAGTGCAGAGAGAAGCTACTACAATCATATATTCCTCTCTATCTATTTCCTTCTATTATCTTTCACGTAATGACCTTATGTCCACCTTATAGTAGGCTTTGTCAATTAACCTCTGCTTTATAAAATCTTTGAATTTATAACATATATGTTAATTATAGCATATATGTTATTCATGTAAAAGAAAGTACATGTATAAGAACATTTTTATCTTTATAATTTTTATCAGTTATCTGGTTCCAAAATACAAGCTTTGTTTAGTTTGTTACTAGATGACGCTAAGTGAAATTTCTTCCGATATTAATATATTTGCACGGAGATATATTAGAAATGTAGATACGACAGACAATAAACAACAACGAAATACAACTTAGCGCTAACTATTTAAAATCTATCAAATATCGCCAACTTTCAAAAAGTTTTCAAATCTCCGAACTTTCAAAGAGCTTCATCTCAAATACCCAGACACGGTATTAAAGTCACAGTTGATTTAATGGAGTAAGTCTTCGACCACACCGTTACTTAACATCAGGTGAGCTGTAGTCAAACAACTAGCTTGTCAGCCATAAAAAAATAAATTAAAAAAAGTCATTTTTTTCACAAATTTCTCACGGGTTACTGGGCATTTAAAACCATCCAAAATTACGACTTTCCCGTGTATTATCAAAAAAAATAATTATAATCCTTATCCTGACAATTGCCAACACAACGAAAAATAAATCAAATCGATCGAGCCTTTCAGTTCGGTTAATAAATATCATTAACACACAACCAATCACTCACACGTACAAACATTCACAATTATAATTATTGGTGTGAATATTGAATCACTGCATATTATAAAAGAAAGTCGTACGCCGCGTCTGTCTGTCTGTTCGCGATAAATTTAAAAACTATTGAATGGATTATCATGCGAGTTTCACCAATAGATAGAGTTATTCATGAGTGCGGTTTACGTATATAATTTGTCAAGGTTTTGTGTAGTATCTACATTGCACCCGTGCAAAGCCGGAGCGGGTCGCTAGTAGTATATAAAAAAGTCGCTTTCCGCCGTCTGTACGCTTAGATCTTTTATATCTTTATTCCTTCGCGACGAATTTTAACGCGGTTTCCATCAAGGGACAGAATGATTTAAGAGAAAGGTTTATATGTATTATACATGCATATTATGGTAGAGAAAAGCGGAGAATTTCCAAGATTTTTAATGTGATGTCGTAAATCATGTTTTATGCACTTACATTGCAATTTACTGCTTGCTGGCTAAACCACAAAATAATGTACTACTTTAGTATCTACATTGAGCCGTGCGAAGCTAGGGCGGGTCGCAAGTTTAATACATAAGTTGTCTTACTCGTAAGTTACTCCACTATGTTTGAGGTTAAGAATTCGGGCTACCAACTTCATTAAAATATTTTGCGCCGAAGATATCTTCCGAGATTAAAGGCAGTTTTTGGAAGTCTTCGCTTTAATTAAAACGAGCCAATTAATAAGGTGTCGTTTGACGACTTTGACGCTTGTATTAAATTAAGAATTAATCAAAAGTTGGGTCTAGAAATGTACTTTGTTTTGAAAGGTCTGAGGTCTTTAACTTTGATCTTGCTTTCGTCTTGGTAAGTAGTATTTTATTAGTTGTAGCGATGATAGCTCAGTGGTTAGCGCTGTCGGCTTACACGCCGAAGGGCGTGGGTTCAAACCTCAACAATGAGCTTGAGGTACTGGTGAAGGAAAACATCGTGAGGAAACCATAGTATTAGTAGTAGGGTATTTTGTAGTGGTCGGCTGGTTAGATACCACCCTCAAGATGAAAATCTGCTGCCAAGCACCTAACGGAGTGTTCCGGCAAATTTACTCGAGAGCCAGTTCCATCCCAGGCTAGGTGTGTTTACTATCTTCGACCACATTGTTACTTAACATCAGGTGAGCTGTAGTCCAAAACCTAGCTTGTCAGCCAAAATAAATAAATTACTACGTTACCTATTCGTTAGAAATTCTGATTTCAAAATTTTGTTTCGCTACTCATAAAATTAAAAAAAAAGGAGATTTCGCTTTTTTTCGCATGGCTCATAAATATATTTATAATTCTAATAAATTGTTAATTAAATGTAAATCGATTTCATTGATTTTAATTAATTTATTTATTCAGCATGACTTGTAATAAAGATATTACCAACAAATTTTTTTTTGTTGGTAATATATTTTAACTTTCATGTCTCATGTCCTCACTCCACGTAACGAATTCTTCTGTCATTTAGCTATTGATGGTGTAATTCAATGTTGAATGTAAGATGATAGATATGCAGTAGATGCAACACTAAACTGTATCCCGCGATATATTTATCAGAAAGAAAATTTAATGACGTATTCAAGTAATTTTTATTTATTTATGCAGTCCCAGTTTTCGTATATAGTTATAGTTTGTGAACTAGGTACTAGCGTTTATAACTTTATACGCTAGCATGCATGCTGGTTACTTAAAAGTAACGTAAACCAAAATAAGATAAACGAAGTACTATTTTTTCTTACTACGTGTAAAACCAGATGCTAGGGCAGAAAATAATTCAGCATGTTACTTGGTACTTAGTATTCGGTGTCTTATTTGTTGTATTAGCGTCATGAGAAGTTATGCTCCTGCGGTCGCCAACCCGCATGCCCAGCGTGGCGACTATGGGCACAAACCTCCTACAATAAGCTCTACATACGAACGGCCCCGAGTTCCCGGCCGCCATGCTATTCCTGACTAAGGCGGCAGTCACGGTAACGGCAGGGTGAGGGGTGCGAAAAAGCGAGGATCGGGCTGATTGGCGTGTCTTAGGAGAGGCCTATGTCCAGCAGTGGACTACAAAAGGCTGATGATGAGTATTCGATGAGCGGACCATCTTCGCACTCTAACCAGCCGATGCGTGTATCTGGTGTGTCTAGTCCAACCATCCGAAGTCTCGGAGAAAAGCCAGCAGCTCGCTGGCGCTGGTGAATGCTTCCTAGTGTCCTCGGTGATCCCAGGATGTTGTCGAATTCAGCATGCTTAATAAGTACCTGTGATATTTTTGCGGCCAGGCGTGTTGACAGCCACTCTCACCACTAGCTGAGTGCCACCGCGGGGCCCGAGACGTAGTCTCTCGGTCACATACAGAGCTCCAGTGCTCGCGAACGCAGCTCCAGCGCTTAGAGCCAACAAAGCTGTCACCTGCGAACATTCACGGAATTTACTAAAATGACGAAAAAGAAATAATGTGCTTGTTTTTTTTATATAAAAGTAATGACTCTGGACCACGTATCAGTTGCGAAGCCTTGAGCACCGACGTGAAGTCGCTGGTTTGTCTGTCTTCTATCGGATACATTTCGGAGAGTGTGCCTTAGAATTGCATAATTTGGTTCCACCTGTCCCTTTTTATTACCGGACGGCTAGGCAGATACGGCCAAAGCGCCATCCTTACATGGTGGATATTCCCCACGTACGGACTAAACGCTTCAATTCCACATTCTTAATACGTACAGCGAGGATGTGGAACTCTCTGTCGGTGTCTGTTTTTCCTGCTATGTACAACCCACCCAATTTTAAATCAAAGACACCCATCTTTAAATCCAGAGTAAACAGGTTTTTTTCTAGGTAAACGTGCTTCATAGTAGACTGCATCCTGCTTAACATCAGGGCGTGGCGAAACGCAAACCTAGTTAGTATAAAATAAAATTAAAAAAAGACAAACGAGACACTCTCCTGGTGTTAAGAGATAACGCATGTATATGACCATTGTAGCGATACACAGCAATTTGAGTAATAAAACAAAGTCCAGGGCTTTGGCGCTCATTGCTTTGAGACAGATGGTTAATCTTAACAGCCCTGTAATTTCGCTAGCTGTATAGGATCCTTCAAACCGGAACACAGTAATGTTTATACACTACTGCTCGGTGGCAATTTTTTACTTTACTTGAGCTGTATGACGTTCCTTCTTGCCAAATTTCATGTTTCTAGGTTATCGGAAAGTATTTTTAGATTTAAATTTCCTTGCGTAAAAAGCCAATTTGTTAATCCAGCTATAATACAGAGAAGTAGTAACAAACAACCCGACAAAATACCGTTTTTTTTTTAAATATTGGTGTGAATAAAATGAAACCAATCGAGCGAGCAAACAGTTACTTATTTTACTAAAAATTCTCTACACTATCTATTATTGAAAAAATAAATCAAGTCATGAAAAACACTTGCACTCAATTTACTGCTCATCGTTATCGCACTATGATGCCACGCCATTTATTCAGTCGCACGTGTGTGAGCAATTTGTTTGGTATCAGAGCGCGACTCGTCGAATCCCGATTAGGGATTCTAGGGTTGATCGCGGAATCCGGCGCCAATCCCGGCAAATGGGGCGATTAGCCGATCTAGCCGGTTCAAACTGCTTTTAAGCGGCGTCAATCGGTTAGCGGTTGTTTTTGAAACACAATGCCGCACTTCTGTAGTTAATAAATCCGGATCAGAGCTCTTTTATAAACTGTTATGTAGATGTTTGACGGATTGGGGTTATTGATCACGCCCACCTGATGTTAATTGGCGGCCTGGTTGAAGATGATAAACACACTTAGCTTGAAATGGAATACTACAAATTATGGAATGAGTTTATAATATTCTGTATAAAATAATCATATTGTATAGACAAAATTGATAAATTCATAACACACTCATCTACGCATGCACACATCCACACACTCGGACATACACATACACACATATTTAAACACAAATACATACACGCTCTCACATACACACATACCCTCACACACTCACACAAACACACATACACCCACACACTCATACAACCACAGATACAACCACACATACACACATACCCTCACACACTCACACAAACACCCACACACTGAAAACAACCCCTCATAAAGCACTTGTACCTATTTTTTATAGTTTTTGGTGCTGTAATACAACAATCTAAACACTGGTTAACATTATTTTTAGGATTCCTATGTAAAATTTTATTTTAAAAATAGAGCAGTGGGAAATCTTTAACCAAGAACGTAATGATGTATAAATTTCGCTAATTTTACTTGAGAGCTATATCCTATTTCAGGCTAGTTGTTCTTTGGATCCTACCGGTCCATAATAGTCCATAAGTTGTATTTCCCCATTGGCTGTTCTTCTATCAGCCTTAAGCTCAGAAAATCTGCATCAGTTCAAGGTTGTTGATGACTCGAATGAAACGATTTAATTTCACTTTTATTGGGCGAATCGCTAAACAGTGGAACGGGTTGCCTGAGTAGGTGTTAAAAATTACATTAAATGAAAAAACTAAAAAGCGAAAAAAATTATAACATTTTTTTTTTGTGAAAAATAGTGTCTCGGTAGCCGGAAAATGTTATTAAAGTCTGCTGGTTGTGTTGGTATTACGGTTGGCTGCATTGATAGTTGTAAGCCAAACGAGGTCCTGAATCCGCACATGATTATATACTTACATCCATACAGTTGTTGATATTATTCGTTATCTTCACGTCGACCTCGACAGTCTCGCCGACCTTCAATGCGGGAGGTAAGGCGAAGTCTAGCTGTATCGGACGGAACACATTGATGGTGCGAGGAGCGGAGAAGCGGAGACCTCGGTTGGAGAGGGACAAAGCCCAAAGTGACCAGCGCCCGGCCTCGGATGGCGCCGAGATCGTCACGCCATCCGTTGATAATTGGCTTCTGAAAAAAAAACATTTTTACATTTGGTCAATTGTCAACAAAGGTCAAAAGTCCTTACGAACATTAGAACCTTATGAATTTGCCGTGGTAAGAATAGTACCCCACCCTCTCTACCCGTGGTTGCAGTAAGAGTCAGCTAAGAGATGTAATTCGGAAGATGAACAGCAGCGTCTTCCTTGAACAATCATACCTAACTGCGCTCGCCAACCCGCCTGCCAAGCGTGGCGAGTATTGGCGATACTATGTCCAGCAGTGGACGACCTAAGGCTGATGATGTGATGTGATGACAGCGTAAAAGTTCTTCATAATTTTAACAGTGACACCGTTTGGCTCTGTACATCTTAAGCTTATATTACAATTAGCTGCACCCCGCGGTGCAGTTAATTGTAATATTTTTTTTTGGGATAAAAAGTGGTAATCCAGGGTACCAAATTTCATCAAAATTGGTCAATCCCTTTGAGTGTGAAGAAGTAACAAACATACAAACACACTCACAAACATTTGTCTCTATAATATTAGTGTGATTTGAAACAGTACTAGTACCACTATGTTACGTAACGTCTACTTATTACATATAACTTCACGTAATTAAATCAAATTTGGCTATAATACTGGACCTTAATTGGATAATTTTACAGCTTAAGTACAGCGTGTCTTATGTCATGTCAATCTAAGTTAATGTGATAAAGTTTGATGGGAGTAGTTTATTACTTAGCAATAAAGCGTAATGTAAACTTAGTGGAAGATAGACTTATGAGTAGGATAGATAGGAAAAATTTTGCTTACTATTTTCAATGTCATTGTTACATATACATAAATCTTTGACTGCCCTGTTAGGGAGGGGATTCGATTTCCACCAGAACAAATATTTATGTGACAGTAAATTCTCTTTGACCTACAAAGGTAGTTTTATTTAAGTTTTTTTAAAATAAAAATACCTTTGCAGGCAGAAGATTGATTAGAAAGTTGAGAAGCCGGCAATGTGGTCCTTCGAGCCCGATTTAAATCAACGATCTATTTATATTTCCTAAGTGTGTATTAAGTGCTTCAATTTCATTTCTTTTTGCATGAAAAATTTAGAGCGTCATCAAATCATCATCAAAAGTAAACAGGAAATTCTTTCTAGGAAAAAGTGCTCGACCCTTGACCGCAATGTCGTTTAACACCAGACAGTACGTGCTCAAAAATGATTATAAAGTAAATGTAAAGCGCTCTTAGAGCCTTAATTGATACTCTTAAACAGTCAATATCCTCTTACGCGCATTTTGTACATTAAAACAAACAGCTTTTATCCTGCAACCTTTGTAAAAACACAATACATATCCCAAAAAAAATAATTAAACTTCTTGTGGTACTTTCTAACACTCTTTAGTTCTCTATTACACATAATTATATCATCATGGTATTTTGTTCGTAGACGCTTCATTCATTGTAGTATCGTGCGAGTAGCCGCAACCCCTTTCTTTGGCCTTGATTGACGTCATCGCGTTTGCTGCCGGCACGCGCCACAGTCTGCGCGCGCGCTTTTTGCATAGAGTTAATTTTGTTTAGACCGGACATTTTTTTTTTTTTTATATTGTATGGAAATAATACGAAATATCAACAGAAAAAGAACAAAAGTAGTTAGATTTAGTGTACTGAACCATTCAAAGGATGCTGACTAATTACAAATAACCCTGAATAAGTACATAATTATTAAAAGGCAAATCACGTTGATCCCGTTTCTGTGGCTGCGCAAAAGACGGGCAAACTAACACATCTTTTCATTTATAATATTATTATGGGTAAAAATACAATATATATATATATATGGTTTTTAAACAAGGCTCTATAATGCGTAAACAATGAATTATACAAAAACTTTTAATATAAAACCTTTTACATGATAGCGTTTTGTTTTCACATGAAATTAGTTTGCAAAATCGTTTTCCAATATTAAATCATTCCATTACAACACTAATTAACATAATAACAATCGCTAGTTAAGCTGAAACGAGCTGGAATAACGCGTTGTAGGTAATGAATTGCTGCATCGGTATTGAAAGGTTTTGTTTGGTTCAACAACTGACAGCCAGGATTCATTAGTGTGAAAATCTGTAACAACTCTGTGGTCGATTGAACTTACATAAATACAATTTTACTGTATAGTTATTTATTTATTTATTTATATTATTAACACTAACGTTGTGTACATTATCGCATGACTAAAACTAGAAAGAAAAAAAAGTATAGATAAATGTCACAACAATTACAGGTGCAGACAGCATGCAATAATAACATTAATCAATTTATAACTAATACAAAATTGAATGTCAAATAAATAATTAAATAAAAATAAAAAATAGAACTATTCAATTTACATGTAAATTTTTGCCTTTTTAAAATTGTTACCAAAAATATGTACATCAATTGTCCTAGACATGGCATTATACTGAAGAGTCATCCTAGACAAGGGTACATAGACTCCCAAGTTAGAGCGAGAATTTAGTGTACAAAAGATATTGAAACGCGACACTCTGGGCAACGTACGAGGATTGGTCAGAGATAGTTCCGAAAGCAAATCCGGAGTGTCCACTTGTCCAGTGACATATACAGTAAAATTGTGTATAAGATTAATTTTTTTTTCATGGTTGAAAGGCTAAGTGTTTGACCAAAGCTCATATGATTTTAACGACGATGTGATCGTAGATTGAAAACACACGTAGCCCGGAATGGAACTAGCTCTCAAATGAGGCTGCCGGAATACACCGTTATTTTCTTGGCGGTAGATTCCTAACTCGAGGGTGGTAACTAGCCAGCCAAGTACTAGAAAGTACTCTACCACCAAGCTGTGGTTTCCTCTCAATGTTTTGTATTGCGTTTATATTTGTTTGTTCCTTTTTGTTTTATGTTATTTTAGTACAACTTGTAAACAATACCCTCCCTTGGCAGTCGGGTAAAAATGGACATGGTGATTTTGTTTCATCGACATTGTGAAAATGTCTGTGGTAGGTGTGACGAAACAATTTAGAACGTTCGTCCAGTTCAATCAGCCTAAGCGGGCCATGATAGAATTCTTCTACTTTAAACTGTCAGTCCATATTTTTATTTTACTTTAGATTATTTACGTGTCCATATTTTAGCTTTGTGACGTTTCTGCACGATTATTTATTACAACGCGCGTATCTCGCCTTCTTTTACACAATACCTTATGACAAACGGCAAAAAGATGGGTAGTAAATACCCATACAGGGATATAATCTGGGAGTGCCGAAAGGGGGTGTTGAACTCGTAATTACGCGCAACTTTAATTATGATAATGGGCTGTTTGCGGACACGCAATTAGCTTTGCAGCGATTATGGGCAAGTAAGTCGTGTCCCTGAGGCGCCGTGTCCGGACTGCGTCTGTTTTCTTCAAGAATGGATACTGACTACCCAATAACGTAGCCCTGGCCAAAATCCACATTGAACGGCCGATTTTTAAACCACAGTTTAGATTTGACATTATTATTTGCTATTATTATTTGAAATATTTAGTGTTTGACATTTAATATTATATTTAAAATAAACTATAATTGTATTTACATTTGTGTCCAATAGGTATTTAATGTGCCATATATAACATTTTATCGAATTTTTTATGTATATGGGTTCGTTCTGAAGTTTTTTTGTACTCTTGTTTAACATTTTATTTTTAGCCATAGGTATGTGAAATTTGTTTATCGGTATAAAATCTAACTCGTTTGCAGATTTCTCATATTTAGAAAGTACTTACCTACATAATTACTTGAAAAACCTTGGAAATACTCTTACTTTAGAAAGTAATCAAATATGTAGGTACCTACTCGAAATAGTTTTCCTAATCTTATTTAAATGTGTCTTTTATAATACAAATGAAATCAAGTATAAACAATGAACTACGAGTATATACAAGATGCGGTCTTAATTTTTTAAACAAAAATTTATAATGATAAAATTTTGAACAAAAAATAAATAAACAAAAATACCCTACTATATATACTATAAACGCCCGCCGTCGAGATCGCTACCGCGCGGTAGGGTTCCCAAGAAACTGGCGGAGTTGCCCCGTTTTAATTATTTTAATACGTTATTTACTAGCTGGTACCCAGCGACGGATTGTTGCCGCAAAAGAACAAAAAAAACTATTGGACTATGCCTATAACATTCGCGCAAGTGCAAGCTAAAAATTGGCCAAGTTTCATTGCAATCAGATGAACGGTACGGTAGCGCGTAAAATACGAAAAAACAAAGAAATATCAGCTACTCTTCAGAAAAAGTTCGCTGACCCTTGAACAAAATGAAACAACTAATGTTTCCAGCAGTTTCAGGGTTGTTCGTATAATTAAAGTAATTTATAATCGAGAGTACACAGATATTTTTAGATCCAGCTTGATATTGAAAATCCTGTATTGAAAATTTGTATAAAATTGAGCAATGCCTAAAGTTCTCTAATATATTCCTAAACATTTATGGCCTAAAGTTTGTCCCACGCGTTCGTACCGCTTTATCTCTGTCCAATGTCCGGTCGGATGGAAGTCTTGGCAGTTTGTCACGCCGTGAATAATACGATAGGAGCGATGATACATGTGATATTCAAGCTGAACGTTATATTGACCAGTTGGACAGAGACAAATTGAGGGCTAAGTGCTGAATACGCAAAAGAAAATAAATATTGGTTCAAATAAAATGTTTACCTTCTCTTCTGAAGCTAAAATGTCCTCGGTTTTTGAGGTTATAACGTTGATGAATTAGTAACACATTTTCAAAAGTATAAATTAAAAATAACTAAATAATTTATCAAGTTTTCTTGCTTAAATATTTGTAAGGATTACGTGGTACTGTTTTTCTTCTCTGTCTTCTTGGCATCGCACTCTGTGCATTCTACCAGTTTCAATGTTTCTGTATTTTATGTGCAGTCTTCAGTTTTCACCTTATTTAATTTTATCTTTATAGTCAAAGTCCAGTCCGTGCCAGTCAAATCTAGTCATGCTTTAGTAAAGTAGTGGTGACTTTACGCCTCGATGGAGTTTTGGAAGCAACACGAAAAGTCATGTTTCTCCACATTACATTACTTTCCCACACTCGCGATTGTAATTCGGCACTTTATAAATAAAATAAAAAAACACTTACATATGCATGGAACAGTCCATGCATTTAAACGATCTAAAATCTTCAACAATAAAGCATTGTTAATTTGTTCAAGTTTTTAGCAAAATCGACATATTTTCGACAGTTTTTGTTAATATAATCAAATCTTTTAAACAGATATTATAGTGTGCACGTATGTTGGTAGCATTTTCATTTTCCTTCTTATAACACAGAGCCTTCAAGCCAAGGATAAAAGAATAATAACGTGCGACTTACTGTACTATATTTTACCTTTTCTATCGTACACTATTTCCAAATGAAAGAACGAGATAGTAGTTACAGTTCCTCATAGATTCGGACTGGTTATCAGGCAGGGCAATTTGTCATGGGGCAGAGCATAACTTACGTTGGCTGACAGATGAATCAGCGAGTCTGCGATTTATATGAGTTAACTTTCTCGCTTTGTATGTTTAGTACTCTCTACATGGGGATTTTGTGCAACGTTAGCGAATAGGATAATATAAGTATATATGAAAAGTGCTTTGAGAGAATAGAAACTGACGTTGTTTTGACAAATGTGTGCAAAATAAAACGCGGTCGCGTCTTATTTTGACAAATTTGTGCAAAATAAGACGCGGTCGTTTGTAAAAGGATAATAAGATAAGTCGGAATAACCTACATTTTTTGCGTTTAGGGAAAATTCTACAAAATCTTTAAAATACCAGCTCTGGGGGAAGCAGGATGATTATGTGGGACTATCCACCATAATGGTAGCCTACCAAAAACTCGTGTTTCGCTTTTATTCGGAGCGCGTTTTGAAATATCAAAATAAGCTTAACGTTTAAACGCTATGTCCATTTTCGGCAAGGAATCTCACGTGAGCAATAAAATCAAAAACCCAGAGGGTCCACACAAAGTAACATAGTTATGTACGGGATTGACATAAGCTATCGATATGTCACGTAGACAGCTTATGTCAATCTCGTACATTTTTGGATATTTCTAATAGCGTTTTCGGATATATCGAATGTTACTTTGTTTAGACTCTCTGGACTTTAAAGAGCTGGTTTAGTACGGAGAAATACGCACATGTACTGTACAATACACATCAAGCAAGACGTTAGTACAGGGCTTATAGCATTTATTTATTTATTTCTTAACACACAAAACAGAATATAATAATATAAATTTCAATTCAGTACACATATTTTTTTTTCCAAATCTGTATCCCATTCCAAAACTATGTATGTATGTCTAGTGCATTATAATTACATTTTGAAACAGTCACTAAATCATTTATTTGTAAGATAATTATGCAATTGATTAATTAGGATTACAATTATAAATTAAATAATAATAGGTAGATAAGTTGTACGGATAAAATATAAATAAATAAATATCGTAGTACATTACACACAGCGCCATTTGACCCCAAACTAAGTAAAGCTTGTACTATGGAAGTCAGATAACTGATACAAAACTTTTTTTTGTATATTCATACTTATAATACATACAGAACACCCAGACACAGAAAAAACATTTCTTTATACCATAAAATGTTTGTCCTGGGTGGGATCGAACCCACCTCCTACAGCTCTTGAAGCAGACATACTACCAATGAGCCAACAAGGCTGTCAATCTTAATCTGTTTTTGTACTTAACTGGTATCTATAGATTTAAGTGAAAGCTATTGATGTGTCTATTAGTGATGAGGATTTCATTATATTGGCGGCTCATTCTGACAATAGGCTTATATTAAGATGTGTTGTTTGAAAATGCTTGTAAACTAAAGATATTATAATTGCTGTTACGAGACCTAAAACGAGTGTTGAAGTTTAATAACGAAAGAAGAGATGGGGAGTCAATACACGAGTGAATAATTTAAGCATTATGAGTGAATGAGTGAAGCATTAATAATCTGGAATATAATTATGAAATATAAGGTATATTACTTTAAAATTTCAGTGTAACAGCTATTTACTAAGCTATATTAAAGATAGTTCAATTTCAATTTGTGAACTTTTTTATCCTGTTTTAAAATATTTATTAAGAATATATTAAAGTCGTTCTACGTCCAAAATTATGATGATTAACATTCGCAACTGGAGTTAAATATCAAATTATTTTAATCTATGAATTTTTATGAAGTTTTATATGAGTTGAGTAACTTCAGAAACTTGTTTAAAAGGATTATGTGGCTTTCACTCGAGCACCCTCAGGGTGTTTTTCCAGCAAAAACACTTTCGCTGATGGCTTTATGAATATTGGAAGTAGCTTTAGTAGTAGCTTTAGTAGCTTTAGTCCAAAATGGCTCACAACCGGCATAAAAAAATGTTGTAAACGAAAAAGAACATTACTGTGGGTGTATCGCAAAAATAGAACTACGGAAAACAAACAAAATTTTAAAGCATTATCCTCAAGACTAAACAATATTATAAAACATACTCAAAAGTCCCAAAATGACCATATTATAAACAAGGCCCCAAATAAAACTAAAGCGATGTGGAATATTATAAATGGGACAAAAACTAACATTCCAAAAGAGCCGATAGAAATAGGCGTAAATGGTAGTATAATAACAGATCCTCTTGAAACCGCAACTTTGTTTAATAATTTTTTTCTTGATCAAATTCCAAAACATGGTTCAAAAACAAACGTTACACATCCAAATTACACAAACAATGCTGGCTCTTTATTCATGCCTCCCACAATACCGGGTGATATTCATAAAATTATCATGGGTCTTAAAAATACTAGCAGTACAGGCTACGATGACATATCTACCCAAATACTTAAACAGGTTTCAGGATCGGTATCACTTGTGTTGAGCCATATCGTAAATATATGTATCAGCAATGGTGTCTTTCCAGACAAACTAAAGAAAACTATTGTCAAGCCACTTTTCAAAAAGGGTGATCAGCATAGCATGAGTAACTACAGACCAATTGCCTTGATCCCAGTTGTCTCAAAAATATTCGAGAAAGTCATATATGACAATATCTACAACTTTTTTGAAAGGAAAAACCTATTTGCTCCGGAGCAGATAGGTTTTCGTAAAAAGAAAACAATAAACCTTGCTATATACAAATTTTTAGACACTATAATGAAAAGTGTTAATGCTAGAGTACCTGTATGTGCATTGTACATGGATCTAACTAAAGCTTTTGACTTTGTAGACCACAAGATACTTCTAAGAAAACTTTATGCATATGGTATTAGAGGAAATGTATACGATTTAGTAAAGTCATACTTATCTAATCGTCTGCAATGTACAGTGATAAGCAAGATTTGTCCAAGACTAAAAAAAGAAACTATATATACCTCGGAGTACAAAACAATTAAATGCGGTGTTCCTCAAGGTAGCGTGCTCGGGTGTGCTTTACCATCTTCGACCACACCGTCACTTAACATCAAGTGTGTTGTGGTCAAAAACCTAGCCTGTCAGCAATAAAAAAAAAACGTTTCCTCACGATGTTTTCCTTCACCGGTAGCTCAAGCTCATTGTTGGGGTTTGAACCCACGCACTTCGGCCTATCATCGCTATATACATATGTAATGTTATGTCTTAGTATATTTGTGAGACTCACGTATAGTTGAAGCATTTCCACATCCACAGCCTGTCGTGTGTCGCGGGCGGGACCAAGTGCGCCGGGGACCGCGGCGCCGGTGCAGTCCGTTGTCGGTAGAGGACGCCACCGCCGCAAGCGCCGCCACCAACAAACAGTGACACACCGGCTGACACGAACTCAGGGCCAGGAGGTTCTTCTGGTTCGCTGCTCGAAAAAAACAGATAGTCAGAACGTTTTTTTTTATCACTGACAGGCTAGGTGCTTGACCACAACTCACCTGATGTTAAGTGACGGTGTGGTCGAAGATGGTAAAGCACACCTAGCCCGGAATGGAACTGGCTCTCAAGTGAGGCTGCCGGAACACACCATTAGATGCTTGGCGGCAGATTTTCAACTTGAGGGTGGTAGCTAGCCAGCTGAGTACTAGAAAGTACCCTACCGCCACGCTATGGTTTCCTCACGATGTTTTTCCTTCACCGGCAGCTCAAGCTCATTGTTGACCACTGAGCTATCATCGCTACAAATTTAACGGCAGTCTAGTTGGAAGACTGTCGAACTGCCAAGCAGGAAGGAGGTTTTGGGATCAAATCCCACGTCATGTACCTCTGTCTTCTTTAAGTTATGTGCGTATTACCGCTCGCTACAAACGGTGAACGCTTTACCCTTCTCAGAATGAGAAAAACCCGCGCCCAGCAGTGAAATAATTATTTAAGGTGGGGTACCTAATTTTGACAAACTCAATGGAACTAAAGTAACACTTAAAATGATAGCTTATAATATGACTATCACAATTCACGCCTTTGCTTGACATCAAGCGAAATGATAAACAAACTCAAGCCAAATAATTGACATTTGTATCTTCTCACGGTTCACCTTGTTCATTTTTAAGAGAAAATTGTATAATTAATGCATTCAAGAAAAAAAATGGGAGAACGATTAGAACCTTTTGTATTTATATTGACTAGCTGAAACCGCTGGGTTTAGAAGCATGAAATTTTACACAAATGTTCCTTGAATGTGTGCACTAAGGAGAGATTTTGGAAATTCATCCCCTAAAGGGTTAAAGTGAGGGTTGAAAGTTTCTATGAAACTCCGTCATTTTTAGAGTTCAAGTTCGAGTACACTTTTATTTCTGCATGAGCTTCTCGAAAAATTTTTTTTTTTCAAATACGAAGAAGTTTCATTCAAACTTAATCCCCTTTTTTACCCCCACGCGGATGAAGTCGCGGATAAAAGCTAGTCTATTATATGACTGAGTTAAGCCGCTGTTGAAGATTTCGTTCCTATTGACAGGAATGTTTACAGTACAAACATATAATGATGACCATTATTTCCCAACTAGCCTTTGCCCTGCCATTTTAGCTTTTTTCTACAAACCCATAAATATGAAAAGTGAGCCCGATTCCCGTCGACAGATTCTGCCAAATAACCCGGCGGAATAACATATCGCATCACGTTTCCGTTCAAAACAGACGAATTCATCATGTGAATAACTACGGAACTATGCATTTCGGAGACCAACCGACTGGAAGACAGATTGAGGACATACTAGATGGGGACGGAAGTGAGAAAATAGAGGGGCATATATTTTGTAAATAAGGGGAAACCGTCAATTTGTTGGAACTTTACAACGGTAAAACTCTAATGCAGCGTCTGACCTGAGCAACTGAATAGATGATTAAACATTGTTTTTATTTTTTTTATTAAGCGCCATCTAATAATAGTAAGCAAAGCTTGCACCTACTATAGGAACAAGATATGATACTTTTTTTTTGTAAATTACACTATTATTTTTATTATTTTAAATACATTAGGAAATGATTTTACTAACTATATTGTACTTTTTTTTAAAACTTTTATTTTAGTTTAAACAAAGCTTGGCGTATACTATAAATTGAAAAGGAGTATTTGTATTCATCATTATGAACAACTTTTACTATCCGAATACTCAGCAGCCGTAAAAAAAATGTTCGTACGAAGCAGCTATTTTTTTTCTCGCGATTTCAGAATTTATTATGCCCTATGTAAAAGTTGTTTTCTTTTTCTTCTTGTCATCGCACTCTGTGTATTCTGCCAATTTCAATGTTTCTATATTTTGAGCGCTTTATTCAGTTTTCAGCTTCTTTATCTTTATAGTCAAAGTCCAGTCTTGGTCAAGTCCAGTCCGTAATCAAATCCAGTCATGCTTTAGTAAAGTAGTGGCGACTTTACCATAAGCTTCGATGGAGTTTTGCAAGCAACACGAATTGTCATGTTACTTAGATCACTCTCCCACACTAGCACTTGTAATTCGGCACTTTACGAATAAAACACCACTATACATAAACACTCGAAAAACACTAGTTTTGGAAAAAAATACAATGGGGCGACATGACTCTTTCCGCGTTCCAGCCAAAACTCCAATTTGTAAAAGTTGTTTATGATGAGGATTACAATTACCTTTTTTTTTTGGCTTAGTACACTCCAAGCTTATAAGCCTGCATTTCTACTAGCAATAATAACTACGTAAAACGCTCCAGTACCCAGTGAAGAGTCGTATGTTTCAATAAAATACGTCTCAATGCTTCGCGACGTTAAATGACTTGTGCCATCCGGTATTGTCACGCTATTTGATTGACGTTATACGGAACACTTCGATATTTAGATGATTTCTTTCTTTGGAATTATTGATACGGCGCGTGATGGTGTCAAGCTCGACCCAATATCATTTATTACTGCAGTGCAATACGTCTCAATGCGTCGCGACGCTAAATGACTTGTACCATCCGGTATTGTCACGCTATTTGATTGACGTTATACGGAATACTTATATATTTAAATGATTTCTTTCTTTGGAATTATTGATACGGCGCGTGATGGTGTCAAACTCGACCCAATATCATTTATTACTGCAGTGCAATACGTCTCAATGCGTCGCGACGCTAAATGACTTGTACCGTCCGGTATTATCATGCTATTTGATTGACGTTATACGGAATACTTCTATATTTAAATGAATTATTTCTTTGGAATTATTGATACGGACACACATAAGAGTTTTGAAGGGAACGTGCAAAAATCATAAATAATATAATTCTTCTGGTATTGTATTCTTCTGGTTTTTTTTCCGAGAGCTTATGTTTATAAAATTGTGATGTTTTAGCCATAAGGTGCCGGATTAAACACATAATTGTGGCTAAGTGACAAAATGAGGTATAAGAGGTATTGTTTTTCATCCTTAGTAGAAGCTTCTAGTAAAGTCACTAGGACATGGACTGGAGTTGACCGTGACTTGGTATTATTGACAAACGCTTGATGTGCTTCGTTTTAACTCCCTTGTCTTTGAAAATGTGAATAGTTTGACATTGAAGAATGCACAAAGTGCGATGCCAAAAGTAAAGAAAAATCTAGATAAGACGTTTAAAATTGACAGTTGTTTAACATTTTTTTTTAACATCTCACATAGCCCCGTATAGCTCCAAACCAAGCAAGTATTTGTACCATAGAATACAAATATCTGTTTTTTAATACTTTATTAGTAAAAGAATACCCAAACTATGCCTTTTAGTCTTTGTGTAGAATACCTTTGATGTGGGTCAAAACGTGTGTCAGGCGGTGCTCGCGCACCAATCAAACACATCATAGAGTCGGGAGGAGCTAAGACCCTCAACTGGAGATTGGCCCGAGGGTACCACCATCTTCTTTCTTCCACTGCCACTGCCACCTATGTGAAAAATTAAAAATAATAAATTTATTAACTAATTGTGCAGCTGAGAAGAATTATTATCCAAGTTCAGAGTCAACATAATATTATGTTGTGATGTAAAATGGGTATTTTACTTCACTGGATTAACAATACAAATTATTACAAGCCAAAAGATAGCATAAGAACTTATGAGACAAAAAAGGGTATTGGCGGGAATGAAGCCGAAGAAGAATCAAGACCCTGCATTTTTTCTAAAACTTATATATTTCCGAGTTTTGTGTGGCGTTTCAACCATAAAGAGTTACATACTATTACTTGCTGGTATGTATGTTTCAAAATCAAGTCACTGCATTTTTTCAAAAACTTTTATTTTTCCGAGTTTTTAGTGGCGTTTTAATCATAAAACGTTACATACTATCACTCGCACGTGTGTATGTTTTGGACATACTAGGTCATGACTGGACTCGACCAAGACGTACTTTGTGACTTTGACTGTGACCTGGACTTCTTTAAATTGATTTTTTAATAAATACTTGTGAATTTCTAAACAGGAAGAGGAAGGTTTAGTATATACAAATATCACATGTAGGTACATATGTCCGCACATTATATTATCTACAAGGGATAAACTTATCGTAGCAATAAAATGTTATGTTTCCATCACAGTCTGATTAAAATAGCTGAACATAACCACCGAATTGGTTTGGAACAATTGCGGTGATTACAGGCGTTCTTAATTGCCGCCTTTACCATTGATTGCCTTTCATTATGGGGCGTTGATTAAGCGCACGTGGTACAGTGACGAAGGTTCCACGAATTGAATTTGAATATTTAGCTATTTATGCAATAGGTCACCGGATCGCTGATTTATCCTGGTCGCTAAAACTCAATTAATAATTAAGTTTTCTATGGAGCCTGACATGGTTTTGACACATTTTTGTTTTACTTATGCGGAATTACTCAAGCTTAATTGCGTAAAAAGCGCGAGGCGAGGTCGTGCGCGCGTTGTACTCAGCTGTGTCTCCATGATGAAGGCCACCGTATGTAGCGGAAAGTATAGTCGCAGTTTCCAATACAATTAAACGTGAGTCATCCCGCATAAGTAAAACAAAAATTAAGTTTTCGTCTAGTAATTTTGAACATTTGGGCACTTGTACAAGAAAGTTCGTACTCGCATGAAAAAAGTAGGAACCAAACTATTCGTTTTTGAATATTGTATATTTTTTTGTACATTTACTTCAACTATACTTTGTAAATAAAAGTAATTTAAATGTAGGTATAAATTAAAGGTTGTCATTTTTTCTTTTATTTACAGTTGAATTTATAAAAATAAGGAATTTATTTACGATTTGAAATTACGTTCTGGTAACTACGAAATCAAACTTTGTTAGGTAAAACTATTTTTTCTTTAATGAGTTCTGTATGGTTATGATTTTTTAAATACTTTATTACATATGAAGACAAAATCTATATGTAATGAACCCAGACTTAAAATCCATGTTGAATTCTGTGTAAGCTAAAAGCTTCAGGAGATTCAATTTTAGCTTTTTATGCATAAGGCTGCTAGGTGGCTAATTTGACATGGTAGTTTTTTATGGTACGTTTTTCAACGCCTAAATAGATATTGTTGAAATTTGTCCAAATGTAGGTGGAATTATGCGTAACCAAAAATACATTAAACAATTATTCCTCCTGAAAGCATGCGAAAAAGTTGCAAATTATAACAGTGTGGCCCAGTAACATCAAAATAAACAACTTTAATTTGACTCGCAAAATTCTATTCAAGACAAAGGAAATTCCCCCCAATCCGAAGGAATTAATTGAAACATTTGTAGGCACGGGAATGTTTATATAACAAACGAAGCGAAACATTGGTGTTTTATCAGCTATTACGAAAGGCACCTATTTTGAGTACAATGTTTTTATACGATAAAAAACACAGCACATTGAAGAGGAATATTCCAAGAGCAGGAGCGGCAGAGCAGGAAAACTGTCGTTGTAAAAATGGAATACCAATAGCTAACACAATCATCACAGTGCTAATCAACACTTTGTTAGGTGTGAAGCTCATATTTTCTTGAAATGTAGATAGATGTACTTGATATTGATAAATATACAAATTGTGATGCCAAAAGCAAAGAAGTTTGTCCTTCATTAGCAGTTGTTATAGAAATATTGAGTTTTGTATCAGAGCCGCTTGGTCTTATCCAATAACAATTCACTAAGTGCTATTTAGTAAATAAACTTCTCTTACTTCTTTATGCAGAAGTTTGACATGGAAGTTAGCCACATCGCTCACAGGTTCGCCAGCTTCCGAGACGTAGTAGACGAGCAGAGAGCTTACTGGTGCCATGTCAGCTGTTACCGGGAACCTGTGCAACAAAAACTTATTAGAGAAATATAATGATTATCTTAGTAGACGACTTTCTTAGAAAACTGTATGAAAATGATTCCTATGCATTGATTGCCATTGCACGCAACTAGTAGAGAAACTGATCACACTAATTTTGTAAAGGCAAAAGTTTAACAGTATGGTTGTTATTTCTTGACGTGATAATGGCTAAGAACGCGGATAAGGCAGCAAGGATAAATTCCTTTATTATTTTCTTATGATGTTATTCTAACATTTTTTTTATGTTAGTTCCTCAGCACTATTTTGTTACGTAAGGACGTAACAAAATACACATTTTGTTGTAGGTACTTCATGTGTATTATTTTCTAAAACTTGTTTTCTATTGCTTTATGTTTTAGGATAATGTAGTGTTTTATTTATATAGCATCAAATCATAGTGATGTAATGAGATAAAATGTGATTTTCTGTATTGCTTCAGAAACTTTGTCGAAGGTCGTAATGCCATCCCAACTTCACTTGGAAGGTACGTCATAACCGATTTCGAGTTTGACATATGTGACTTTGATTGTGACTTAGATTTATTTGTTTTTTTTTTTAATGGCTGACATCTATGTTTTTGACCACAGCTCACCTGAGTTAAGTGACGGTGTGGTCGAAGATGGTAAAGCACACCTAGCCTGGAATTGAACTGGCTCTCAAGTGAGGCTGCCGGAACACACCGTTAGATGCTTGGCGGCAGATTTTCAACTTGAGGGTGGTAGCTAGCCAACCGAGTACTAGTAAATACCCTACCACCACGCATAATTGTAATTTGTGTAATACGGGTAATTACACAAAACGTGGTGCTAAAAACAAAAATGTAGAAAAACATACGTGTAGTTGAAGCGGCAGAGGTCAGAGTCGTTGGCGGGTGGTGAAGGAACGGCGGCCCAGTGGACCGCGCGCCCGCCGCTGGTGACTGCTGCCAGCAACCGCTGTCGGCAACCGCAGGATGACCACACACTGGCACTGGCAATACCTCCAGCCTGTATAGAATTTCATAAATTCAGAATAAAGATCGAATCAGAAATGAGGAGATCCGTAGACGAACTAAAGTAGCCGACATAGCCCAGCGGATTAGCAAGTTGGAGTGGCAGTGGGCAGGGCACATAGCACGCAGAACTGATGGCCGATGGGGCTGCAAAGTTGCACGGCAAGCGCAGCGTAGGACATCCACCCACAAGGTGGACAGACGACTAATAAAGACCGCAGGAACGCGCTGGATGCAAGCCGCTTCCAACCGGTCTTTATGGAAATCAATGGAAGAGGCGTATGTCCAGCAGTGGACGTCCTACGGCTGATGATGATGTATAGAATTTATTTTGTTAATATCAATGTGTTCCGATTTTAAGGGTACTGCAGCTAGCGAAGTTACAGGGCTGTTGAGATTAACCATCAAAAGTCTCAAAGTAATGAGCGCCAAAGCGGCGATGCCCTTGACTTTATTACTCAAAATTAGGTATATGTATCGCTGCAATGGTCATGGATATGCGTATCTCTTACCATCAGGAGAGCGTCTTGTACGATTCATTGCATTCACATTTAAAAAAATAGACGGTTGAAAAATGTCCAATTTACAAATATTTTTGGCGTGGTAGCCTTCTTATGAAATGCCTTCTAGTTTTTGTCGTTGAGATTCGATTTTTGGTCGATATTAGCTCTTTGGAATTTACTTACACACAAATTATATTAAAAAAACATATTTCAGGGACGTGTGTTTTTGAAACATTTTAAGGAAATGTGTGTAATAATCAAATTTGTATTTAAATCTGACTAGAAATGTTTGGGTAGATTAAACAGTACGGAGACAGGGAAGAAAAAATAAATAAATACATACTAGAACCTCCTCCTTTTTTGAAGTCGGTTAAAAACCAGCAAAACTAAGCAAAAGACTCTATTCAATCTAAGAGCCTTACGGAAAATAAATAGCGATCAATCAATCACGCTGATCGTAAGAAAGAAAACAACGTGAACTCACTTGCAAAGGTGTCGGTAAGTTTTCCACTAGGAGATAGCATTTTGAGGTAGAGTTCCATCGTCGGATTCTTTCTCGAGCTAGAACGTAATGGGTCTCGATCTCTTTTCCTTCTACTGCCACGAGTTCAGCCTGTAACAATAAATTAATAGCTTAGGAAACTAAATATACTACGAGTATAATAAAATAAATAAATATCGTTCGACATTTCACACAGCGCCATCTAGCCCCAAACTAAGCAAAACTTATCCTTTGGGAATCAGATAACTAATAGAATACTTATATATATTTTTTGCAAATATATAAAACAATTATAATAAATATAGAACACCCAGACACATAGGTCATTGTCAGTGCGTTCCTTACCTCTAAAGACCCTATTCACCTTTTATTTGTAGCGAAGTCGATCAAATTCAAAGCAAAGGTGATATGGATTGCAGCCTTCTATGTTTCCTTTCATAATTTTAACCGCAATGTGTTGGAAAGTAGTGAAAATGTTTTATAAAAGTCACTATACCTACATATTATGTCTCATTTACATTACGTATGGCTCGACACGGTGCGATCGGTATTGATCATATTTTAAGGAGTTTCTTCAGATCTTATGATATAATTTTCATAGGGCTGATGTTTATAAATGATTGACAATCGATTTGATATTACACCCATGTGTAAATACCATTTATATTAATATTTATGTCAAACATATCCGATTCGTTGCTGTGTACTAATCAACATAACATAACATCATCAGCCGTATGACGTCCACTGCTGGACATAGGCCTCTCCCATTGATTTCCACAAAGACCGGTTGGAAGCGGCTCGCATCCAGCGCGTTCCTGCGGTCTTTATTAGGTCGTCTGTCCACCTTGTGGGTGGACGTCCTACGCTGCGCTTGCCGGTCCGTGGTCTCCACTCCAGAACTTTGCAGCCCCATCGGCCATCGGTTCTGCGTGCTATGTGCCCTGCCCACTGCCACTTCAACTTGCTAATCCGCTGGGCTATGTCGGCTACTTTAGTTCGCCTACGGATCTCCTCATTTCTGATTCGATCTCGTAGGGAAACTCCAAGCATAGCCCTCTCCATAGCTCGTTGTGCTACTTTAAGCTTACTAAGCAGGCACACAGTGAGAGACCACGTTTCGGCGCCATAAGTCATCACTGGTAACACACACTGGTCGAAGACTTTCGACTTGAGGCACTGAGGTAATTCGGACGAGAAAACGCTGCGCAGTTTTCCGAACGCTGCCCAGCCGAGTTGGATTCGACGATTGACCTCTTTCTCGAAGTTGGACCTACCTAGTTGGACTGCTTGTCCTAGGTAAATGTACTTGTCAACAACTTCAAGAACCGAGCTCCCAACTGATATTGGGGTGGGCACAACATGGGCATTCAACATTACCTTCGTTTTGTCCATGTTCATTTTAAGACCCACCCGTTGAGAAACTCGATTGAGGTCTTCGAGCATTGTGCTGAGTTCCTCCGACGACTCTGCCATGACCACGATATCGTCGGCAAATCGAAGGTGAGTGATGTATTCGCCATTAATATTGATGCCGAATCCTTTCCATTCCAGGAGCTTGAAGGCGTCTTCCACTGTGGCAGTAAACAGTTTCGGAGATATAACATCTCCCTGTCTTACGCCTCTTTTCAGTGGAATCGCCTTCGAAGTCTGCTCCTGTACTTGGACCGACATAGTAGCGTTATTATACAAACACTTCAACACTTCGATGTACCGATAGTCAATATGGCATCGTTGGAGAGACTCAACCACCGCCCATGTCTCGATCGAATCAAAGGCTTTCTCATAGTCCACAAACGCTAGACATAGAGGCAAATTATACTCTTCGGTCTTCTGTGTAATTTGCCTTAGCGTATGGATGTGGTCTATGGTACTGTAACCTTTACGGAAACCGGCTTGTTCGGAAGGCTGGAAGTCATCGAACCTGCGACTGAGACGGTTCGTAATGACCCTTGAAAACAGCTTATAAACATGGCTCAGAAGCGAGATGGGTCTATAATTCTTCAATAAAGTGTTGTCACCTTTCTTGAAGAACAGCACCACCACGCCTCTGTTCCATGCTTCTGGCGTTATACCTTCGAGTAAGACGGAATTAAAGAGCTTCTGAAGGACTTTAAGTACCGGTGTTCCACCCGCTTTCAGAAGCTCCGATGTGATTCCGTCATCACCCGGCGCCTTGTTGTTCTTAAGCTGTTTCAGGGCCATTCTAATCTCGTACAGGCTGATGTCCGGGATATCTTCGGTATAGTGCCGGGTCAGCTTGGCTCTTGGGTCTTTGGCCGCGCTGCTAACAGGCTCAGCTACCGAGGTGTATAACCGTCCATAGAACCTTTCGACCTCCTCTAATACCTCTGCTTTGGTCGACGCTATACTACCATCTTCTCTCTTCAGCTTCGTCAACCGGCTTTGCCCAATAGACATGTCTCTTGCGAACACTTTGGAGCCTTTTTTCCGCTCTATCGTCTCTTTAATACGATTAGTATTAAAGATACGTATGTCGTGTCGCAAGGATTTCGATATCTGTCTATTGAGCAGCCTATATGACTCTGCATCATAGGCAGACTGTAGTCGTAACGAGCGTCGTTCAGCCATGAGGTCTAGAGTATGGTCGGACAGTTTTTGAGGTCTATTTGTACGACGGGGTCTAAAAAACTTAGAGCCCACCGCATGGACAGTTTCTACGAGCCTGTTATTAATCTCGTCCACCGTAGCAAGATTCTCTAGGCAATCGAAGCGATTGGAAAGTTCAAGTTGAAAGCTTTCGGGGTTTTGTATATGGGCGCGAGTAGGTCGGAGCGTGGACTTCATCAAGCGTGACCTTTCAAGCTTGACGTTAATATTCAATGAGCCTCTTACCAGTCGGTGATCACTACCGGTTTTCACCCTGTGAATCACAGAGACATCATTGAATATCCGTCTTTTGTTGGTCATGATGAAGTCTATCTCGTTTCTCGTAGAACCATCGGGACTCATCCAGGTCCATTTCCTGTGAGGCGGCTTCTGAAAGAAAGAGTTCATCATAAAGAGGCCCTCTTTCTCCAGAAAGTCGGCCAGCCTCTGTCCCCTAGGATTCCGTTGCCCATATCCAAATTGCCCCACTCTCAACTCATCATCGCTCTTCCTGCCCATCTTTGCGTTGAAGTCCCCCATTACAACAGTGAAGTGGGTTTCGGAGGTATGTATGGCCCTACTTACGTCCTCATACATACTCTCTACTTCATCATCTGGGTGTGACGAGGTCGGTGCATACACCTGAATGACCTTCAGCGAATATCTTTTGGATATTCTGAGTATTAGGTATATGACCCTGCTCGAAACAC
Organism: Biston stratarius; assembly: GCA_950106695.1. Classification (NCBI taxonomy): domain Eukaryota; kingdom Metazoa; phylum Arthropoda; class Insecta; order Lepidoptera; family Geometridae; genus Biston; species Biston stratarius. The sequence goes on from OX467116.1 coordinate 13,707,803, forward strand.
TTCCGATGCTAATAATGTTGTTAGTGAGGGACTTGTGGACGAGAAAACCGACACCACCTTGGGACTGTTGGTCACCCTCCCGGTAATAGAATAGGTTACCCGACTTCAGGGTTATCGTGTCCTCGCCCTCTCTCCGGACTTCAGATAACCCCAAAATATCCCAATGTAACCTACTCATTTCCTCTTCCAGCTCAACAATCTTCTCGTCTGTCCTCAAAGTGCGTATGTTGTGTGTTACCAGGGCCAGTCGTCGTTGGGGGTGGTAGCCGGGCGTCTGCCGGGGATTCTTAGCACCCCCTGCTCCACCGTTACCGTGGCCGCTACCGTAACCAGGACTAGTGAAGCTGCCGGGGACTGGGGGCCTGGTCTTTTTAGAAATATTCATTGGGGGGGTTTTGCCAATACTCGCCACGCTTGGCAGGCGGGTTGGCGAGCGCAGTTGAGTGAGGTTATTCAAAGAAGACGCTGCTGCCCATCTTCCGGATTACATCCCTTAGCCGACTCTTACGGCAACCACGGGTAGAGAGGGTGGGGTGCAATTCTTACGCCGGCACCACCACGGCAATACTACTTGTGTACTAATTCTCTAATAAAAATAACTCTATTGTGTACTAATAAATCAGCAAAATCGTTTTTGCATTTATTGAAGGGCAGAAAATGAAGCAGTCTAGTATAATATGTAGGTAATATCAGCAAACAACCATAGCAATCATATCCTAAATAAAAGTTATTTAAAATACTATTATTATTTATGTGTTTTATTTAAATACTAGCTGTGCCCCACGGCTTTACCCGCGTGGTGATAGATGATGATGACGATGATGATGAAAGTATCCTATGTCTTATTTCAGAGCCTAAAGTACCTACATGCAAAATTTCACCAAGATCCGTTGAGCAGTTCCTTTCCGTATTCCGTTTTTTTTTTTTTTTGTATTTTTGGCATACACAAAATGTATCTATCTATGCTACCTACTACGAGTATAATATCTGTTTACGTATTTATATATTTTTATATAAGTCATAGGTAATAACGTAATTACACAGAAGCATATTGTTTACGTTCTTTGTCTTAATTTATTTTATGATAAGTTCTGAACGTAGTAGCGGAACTCAGTATATTTTAGGCACAATAGCCCCATTAGACGTTTTTTTACATTAGACCCTGATTGTGTACAAACAAAGCATAAACTTGATTGTTATGAGAATTAGGTAGGTCGCAAAAAACGTGAGCAACGCAAAAAATGGGAAGTTTTGTTACTGAAGCCTTCGTCCGAACATTTACTTTTAGGGTCAATGGCACAATTTCTATGAATCTCTAAATGTAATAATCGTCATAGGTAATCACAGTAAATTGGTAAAGACTGCATACTGTTTTATTACTAGCTGTGCCTCACGGTTTCAATCGCGTGCCGATAAAAAGCAGTGAAACGTACGTATAAATGTAACCAATATTATATCCAATGAATCTAAATATATATAACTCAAGGTGACTGACTGATTGACTGACAGACTGACATAGTGATCTATCAACGCACAGCCCAAACCACTGGACGGATCGGGCTGTAATTTGGCATGCAGGTAGATGTTATGATGTAGGCATCCGCTACAAAAGGATTTTGATTAATTCTACCCCCAAGGGGATAAAATAGGGGATGAAAGTTGGTATGAAACTTTGTCAATTTTAAACCGATCTGATTTTTTAAGTGACGGTGTGGTCGAAGATGTTAATGCACACTAGCCTGGAATGGAACTGGCTCTCAAGTGAGGCTGCCGGAACACACCGTTAGATGCTTGGCGGCAGATTTTCAACTTGAGGGTGGTAGCTAGCCAGCCGAGTACTAGAAAGTACGCTATGGTTTCCTCTCGATGTTTTCCTTCACCGACAGCTCAAGCTCATTGTTGGGGTTTGAACCCACGCCCTTCGGCATGCGAACCGACCACGCTAACCACTGAGCTATCATCGCTATAAAATTGCGCTGACAGTTTGATTTTAAAAGGTTACAAACAGACAAGCAAAGCAATTTTCACTCATTTTGTCGTTTTTGCTCATTGTTCATCACTTGATAAAGTTTAGCAAAGAAGTAATGCGTCAAGCGAATGAACACACACTTATTTCATCTCAGAAAGTTGCAGCTAAATATTTAGGGATATTAAGAATAACTATAGAGTATCTCATAGTTAGTTAGTTCTAATTGGTGGTAGATCTCCTTAGCAATTCTAGGTAGGTTGCTTCGCAATACCAAAAATCTTGCCGCCAAGCAGTAGTGTGTTAGCATTACTGTGTTCCGGTTATAAGGGTATGTACTGCAACTAGCGAAATTACAGGGCTTTTGAGACTAACCATCGAGTCTCAAATGAGCGCCAAAGTAGCGATGCAATGGTCATGGACAGGCGTTATCTCTTACCATCAGGAGAGCGTCTCGTTCGTCTCATTACATATACATAAAAAAATAAGTGTGCTAAAACAGCGAAGGCTTGGATCGTGATGACAACACGATTGCAGCGGTACCCAGATCTATTTACCTTTAGGAGAACCGATCAATAGCATTCAGCATAGTTTAAGCATAATGACCCTGAAAACCTGTTCTTTAAACTTCGACCATTTAACTAATCTCAAAGGGTAGGTATACTATTCAAAGGCTAGCATAAAATAAAACATATTATTGATATTTCAACTTTTATTGCACAAACATAAAGATAGCTTTACCTTATCACTGGGCATATAATAAACTCATATCTCAATACTTGTATAATGGAAATTCTTTTTCATTTACTTTTATATTTGATTACTTCCATATTTTCCTTTGTACCTTCATATTGCCTTTTTTCGTATTACATTCTGTATGTAATTAGACAATTCTTTCCATTATTTCAATAAGCATTTATATCATAGAATTATAGTTCATACACCTCTAAAACAGAAAGATTAAAACACGGTTAAACAACGATAAATCATATAAACTTTATGACGTGCCATATTTTGTAAATAGCACACGTATCCTACGCAAAAAACTTCACATCAAAATAGATTAAGGTTATACATTATCCCTGCAAGTACCTAACAAAAGAGATTATACAAATCCATCACCGAAATAAGAGCAAAACATTAGCAAATTACAAAAATTCTGTTGGACAGATTAATCTTCGCGTAAGTACATTTAATCGTGATAAAAAATTAACTAGATAAAAATAATACCTACATGAACAAAAGCAGCTTATTGATTATTTAGATTGTTCTTAGTCTTTAACCGCTTGGGTTAATCTTAATCTGCTTAATCCATCCAGATAATGTTGATTGTTCCTTTATTCCTTTTGTGGAGGTGGAGAGTTCTGGATTGATATATTTTCCACCATTGTCTCCAAATTTTCTTGGGGCTCAACGTTTTTCTCGGTTTGAGAGGCCTCAGGCTGATTAGCACTAGGTGTGACGTCACGCTTGTATGGGCACATGAGCCAGCGGGCATGGTGACCCCAATGACGACGCTTAAAGTCACAGCCGCAGTTAACATTGTCCGCTTGAGATGGACCTTCAACTGAAGTGGGATTATCTTGCGGAACTGCACCTGCAATCACACACTCACCACTCTCGTTGTTTTTGCATGGCTCGTGAAACATAGCCCACTTCCACATATGCTTGCCCATCTTATGATGTTTGTCATATTTCCCGTAAAGTTCCATGTTTTGTCCTCCATGTTTTTCATAGAACTCAGGTCCGAACTTTCCAAGGTCGAAACTGTGCTTCCCGAACTCGTGTCTGCCACCACCATGTTTACCGTGATGGCCATGACGATGACCGTGGCCATGACCGTGTCCATGTCCGTGTCCATGTTTGCCATACGGACCATGTTTACCAAAATGATGGCCGAACATACCATGGTGACCATGTTTACTAAACTTTCCATGGCCATGCTTGAACTCATGCTTATATTTGTCGTGTTTCTCTGCCTTGAGAAATTCGGCAAATTTAGAGAGCAATTCCAGGTTTTCGTTTGTCAAATTCTGGCCAGTTTCTTTATTCGCGTTTAAATACATGGAGAAAGCCGCAACTTTGCGGTTAATGTCAGTTTCACAGGCGCTCATTTTGTTAATAAACAGTGGAATTGTATACACAACGATACGATGACGCGTTTGAACGGTTTATGCGACGCAAAATGCCGGCGGGCGTTTATATACCACAGACACGAGTGAATCATAGGTCATACACATAATATAGACGGAGTCGATAACCGCACGCTTGAAGTCTACGCGGAAATGTTCCATAAGGCAATGGAAATTGAGTCTAAATTATATTTAAGCCGTCTCTACTACACATATTTGATTAGGAACTCTCATGCGTTCCTGTTATTTTATCGATTTATATTTGTTTTCATGATAAGACGCGATTATTTGATAAATTGCTCTCAATTTCGTGTAAAATAAAATATTGATAACAATAATACATTTGAAATATATTCGTCATGATTAGTTTGATAAGATCCAAATGATTAGCGTTATACATACTTATGTTAAGTCTAAAATTTTCTAGGAAATTCCCCGAGTTTGTTTTCGGTATGTTTAAACACAAGACGCAAGTCGCACCATATTGAATGATTGCTGTTAATTTGGCTGTGAGAGTGGCGAGGTCATTCGAGGTTCATTCGTTGATGCTGCCTCTTCTATCTATTGTATTTGCATTGTATGAATATACCCACACTCCCAGTACCATGAAAACAAATATTACGTAGTAATTGAAGTTTTTGTCCGTCAAATATCAGTGGAGTGTGTAATTGCACAATAATTTCACATATTTACCACCTATTGTGACACATTTCGAAATGTTGTGAAATATTGTGTAATATTGTGAAATTGAATTTATTTTGGTAAAAGGGGCATTACACCTGAATATATTAGATTTCAATATATGACTAATATTTAAAATATATAAGACATATGTAGAAATGTAATGTATCGATTGTTTGTGTACAATAAAGTTGTATTATATTCTATTCTAATATCTAAGCATTGCTATTCAACGCTGTCCATTGAGTAGACAAGATCACACTAATATTATTAAATCGAAAGTTTATAAGTATGTATGTATGTTTGTTACATCTTCACGATCAAACGGCTGGACCAATTTTGATAAAATTTGGCATGGAGGATGGAGGTAGCTGACACTCTGGATTAATATATAGGCTATCGGGTAACACTGTGGATAGTTGGTTATAAAAACAAAACCTTATGTAGGTTTTGTAACAAAAACCTAAATGGTTATTATGACCTTACAAATGAATTGACTATAAATAGTTACATGGTTTTACTTGGTGGTATATATCCTTAGCAGGAGATCGTCTAGGTAGGTGCCATTGCAGTACCAGATATTCTGTCAAGTAGTAGTGTGTAAACATTACTGCGTTCCGGTTTGAAGGGTACTGTAGCTAGCGAAATAACAGGGCTATTGAGACTAACCATCGAAAGTCTCAAAGTAATGAGCGCCAAAGCAGCGATGTCTTGGACTTTGTTTTGCTACATAAGGATAGTCATGAACAGGCGTTACCTCCTTACCACCAGGAGAGAATCTTGTTCGTCTTGTTACTTTTACATTTTAAAAAAGTAATGTTTTTTATAGGTGATTGGACTACATAGAGTTTACTACAGCCGTTGTTGGCACCTTGTCACAACTAGAAGTTAGTCATCAGTTCAGCGACTATCATTCTATCTTCAGCCAGGTAAAAACAGTGCGCTACATAGGTTATAGTTTGACGATTTTCGTACTTCCCTTGTGACGTGTAAGTACACTGAGATAAGGTTTGTTACCTACATAGATATGCTATTTGGAGATTGATCGTTTTTTGTTACTTTATGATATATGTTTACCATAGTCATACGTTTGTAAAAACCCCGCGTGAGTTATACTGGCTAATGTACCTATTACTCACGCGGATGTGTGACCTACTCAATGTAGTTATTTGTTCTGTATCTGAGTGATACAAATACAAATAAATGACCTAAATATATAATGTTTACTAAGTATAAATATATTATATTGTGTATGAGTGTTCCTTCCTAGACCAAATCATTGCTAAATATCAGGCAGGATGTAATCAAACGCGAATATATAAAGAATTTAAAAAAAAAACCTGGAAATAAATAGTTTTTTTTTAATGCATAATGGGTTCGCGTTAGACCACACCCTGCCTGATGTTAGGCATAGGTCTAGGATGGAACAAGCTTACCTAGAAAGATCCTGTTTACTCTTGATTTGAAGACACTCATATTGTACTTTTCGGGAAACGCAGAATCCGGCACACACAAGAGTTCCACATTCTCGCTGTGCGAATAAATAATGTGGATTCGAAGCGCTTAGTGCGCACATGGGGAACGTCCGCCATGGTCTCTTCTCATTGTGACAAGAATAAGGCCATAGTCAACCGCTCTGGCAAAGTGCGGGTTTGGCAGACTTAGAATATTTTTTACTTTTTTTAAGAACTTTCAGACATGTAGGGTTCCACACGATGTTTTGCTTCACTGATTAAAGTTATTCGCAATATGCACATAACCTTGAAAAGACAGAGGTGCGTGCTATGGGATTCAAACCCAGGACATCCAGATTGGAAGCCAGACGATCTCCCAACTAGACTGCCTTTATGTAAGTAGCTAATATAAAAGAAACATTTGTTCAGCAGTCACGGAGCGAAGTTGAAACAAACCAAACATCACAATAAGTATATATACGTATTTTTATGGTGGAAAACGTGAGAAAGTTGGGAGGTCATGGGTAAAACTGCTAGTCGCAAAATATATTTGATGGAAACCTTTTGGATAGAGCTAAAGAGCCTTTTCGAGAGGCAATATCGTAAATATCGAGCCCCTTGACTGGTTCGGCGCTGATACACAATTTTATTGCCACACACTTTATGTTCATTGAATTTTATTTATTTCGGTATAAAATAACGTCAATAATATTTGGTATTTACAGCATATGGTCCGTATACAAGATGATAGATTAATAAAATTACTGAACCGTTTAGAATGAGATTATTAATTATTTTTAAATAATGTTTATGATTGCTTTGTTAACTCATTTGGTAGAGCTCTGCTTTATAAGCTGGGCGTTGGTTTGATTCCCACCCAAACCATATTTATGTGACGAACATAGATTTGTTCTGTGTCTTTGTATTCAAATTGTATGTGCTATATGTTTATCTGCCGTGGTAATGCCGGCGTAAGAACCCAGCCTCTCTACCCGTGGTTATCGTAAGAGTCGGCTAAGGGATGTAATACGGAAGATGGGCAGCAGCGTCTTCCTTGAACAATCCCACCTAACTGTGCTCGCCAACCCGCCTGCCAAGCGTGGCGAGTATTGACAAAACCCACCCAGGAGAATGCCTATGTCCAGCAGTGGACGTCCTATGGCTGATGATGATGATAATGATATATGTTTATATTCATTTATAAATAGTAGCTTTGTTTAGTTTGGGGCTAGATGGCGCTGTGTGTTATAAATATGTATACGAAAAAAGTACATAGTTAACTTATAGAATACAAGATCATTTTATATTCTATCAGTTAACTGGTTTCCATAGTACTAACTTTGCTTAGTTTGGTGTAGATGGCGCTGAGTGAAATGGTCAATCATATTTATTCATAAATTTTTGTTTTGTCAATACAGGATAACTTTCCGAGTTGGCTCTGTTTTTTTTAATAATCTGGCCCACTGGTGGGCACTTGTATCTTCTCATTGTGAGAAAGATAAGGCCATAGTTCACCACGCTGGCCAAGTGCAGGTTGGTAGGCTTCACATATCTTTGAGAACTTTTTTTAAGAACTCTTCATGGATTCGTACTCAGGACCTCCAGACTGGAAGTGAGACGGTCTCCCAACTAGTCAGCCGAAACTGTTAGTACAATAATATTGTTTAATATTTTGTGATCTTGCGACACGCCTCGCGTAGTGTAGATGCACCTTTACACGGAGCAGAGAGTGGTCACTCCGATAACAAGTTTTACTTTGACTTATTTCTCAGACGCTTCGGAGCTTATGCCGTGTTTTATCTCCTATATTAAGTTGACAAGTAATGGAGGTAAGTTTAGCTTTAGGCAGAACATTTTTAGATATAAATTCTATTATTACAAAATACACTCGCCATTTTGGATAAAAAATTGGGTTTTCGATGCGTGAATTCGTAGTATATTCGTGTATTTCATAGACTATTTGCTTCACAACATCAGCTATAAGAAGTCCACTGCTGGACATAGGCCTCCTCCTGGGAGGGGGTTTTGCCAATACTCGCCACGCTTGGCAGGCGGGTTGGCAAGTGCAGTTAGGTGTGATTCAAGGAAGACGCTGCTGCCCATCTTCCGTATTACATCCCTTAGCCGACTCTTACGGCAACCGCGGGTAGAGAAGGTGGGGTACAATTCTTACGCCGGCACCTCCACGGCACAGACTATTTGCTTCATTTATACTTAAATATTTTAAGTTCCTTACTATTGATAAAGATGACATATGATGTCTCTCTCAACCTGGGCCGAGATTCTATAACTCACATAGTATTCCTTATAGAAGACGTTATGCGCTTACAAAGTTTATTTTGACAGAAACGAACGTGTGTCATAATACCTCATCGCATTTTTAGGGTTCCGCACCCAAAGGGTAAAATGGGACCCTGATACTAAGACTCCGCTGTCCGTCTATCTGTCTGTCTGTCCGTCTGTCACCAGGTTGTATCTCATGAACCGTGATAGTTAGACAGTTGAAATTCTCACAGATGATGTATTTCTGTTTCTGCTATAACAACAAATAGGTACTAAAAAGAGAATAAAATAAACCGCTGTTTCTGACCGTTGATAAATAGAAAGTAGAATCTTGAACTATCTCTTAAAAAAATGTGTCGTGACGTTAATTAAAATTAGATAATTACTACAAATTGATTTTAATTACATTAAAAACATACATCACTTTCAACAAAAAGGTTTTAATCCCATCAATGGCTTCTTCGCTTTAAGTTTACACCGGCGCTGCACTATTGAGTTTTATGTTTCCATTCTACGGTAATTAATTGCTTTAGTTGTTGAAGCCAAGTTAATTACCGCCTTTGGAAACTGTAGCCGCGAACTGGCAACTTCTACCGTGGTTGGAGCGCGCGGCAGTAGGTGCTGCCAACTTGTGTGTTCAGTTAAGTGAGGGAGCCACAATTGATTTTTTCTAACAAGCTGAGAGAAACATCTGTAAATTTTAGTTCTCTACCACTCGCCTTTAAAGACAAGTTCATATCTATTTTTTTCATTATTTTAACTAAAATTTATAGTGAATCTGCAATTAAAGAACTTTGATAGATGACAAATAAAATAATAGGCAAAAAATATGTAAAATAATCACTATAAATTTACGAACACCACGGTATTCAAGTTTATTGAATTTACGCAATAAAAATGTTCATCCCGAAAGGGTAGGCAGACCTTCCTGCGGTGTTAAAGAGGCTTAGTTTTTTCCCACAGCACGCCGCTCTACGGAGCCAAAATCCATTATTTTTTATATTGTGTTTGGCTAGTTTATTTTGCACTTTGTTGTTACTTCATTAACATTTTGATAGATATATAACGTTTATAATTATATCAAAATCCGGTTTAATCGTTTCTAAGGCAAAAGTTTCTAATTACAGACTGAAATTCATCACAGATAAAGAGTCTATCTTCTAGCGTTTGTCTCCTACATACTTGGTGCTGGATCTCCTTCGCAAGAGGTCATATAGGTAGGTACCACCGCAGTAGCAGATACTCTGCTTCCAAGCAGTAGTGTGCAAACATTACTCTGGTGTTTTTGAGACTAACCATCAAAAGTCTCAAAGTAATGAGTGCCAAAGCAGCGGTGTCCTGTTGTTACTCAAAGTTCTGTGTAAGGCTTCAATGGTTATACCTTATGTCTTACCATCAGGAGAGCGCCTCGTTCGTCTCATTACTTTGACATTTAAAAAAAACATCCTTTCAACAAACAAATATTGAATACTTCACACCCTAAAGGTAATTAAAGGTCGATTAACAAAAAATAAGTTCTCTTAAGAAATGTAAGAGAAAACGATCAATCTATATTTCAAGATGGATCAGAGAATGGGAGAGAAACAAAAAGTCCTCTCTAGTGTTCCTCGAACGGTGATTGATGGGCTTGATGGCAAAGGATTTTTAGTGAGTTATTTGCCTACTCAATATTCATTTGAGCGTTAGGCTGACAAGTTAGGATCCGGTTTGGAGATTCCTTCTAAGCTTTGTTGGTTTAAACTTGTGATAGAATACTTCACAGGTTTATGTTATAACTATATTTGGTAGTCACGAAACCCAAAAGGTATTTGGCAGCACATGTTGCCAGACATAGTGAAGTCTGGGTATTTTTTATATAGATAAGTGTTTGACCTCATCTAATGTCGTAGTGACGATGTATTCAATGATGGTAACAAAACAGCCTACGAAATTAAATTGAGAGTGAGGTTATCGGAACACAGCGTTGGGTGCTTGATGGCAAATTTTCAAATTGAGGGTAGTAGCGACTCGTAGCCATCTGAGTACTAGAAAAGTACTCTGCCATTATGTGAAACATTATGTGGTGCCGTGGTGGTGCCGGCGTAAGAATTGTAGCCCACCTTCTCTACCCGTGGTTGCCGTAAGAGTCGGCTAAGGGATGTAAAACGGAAGAAGGGCAGCAGCGTCTTCCTTGAACAATTATACCTAACTGCGCTCGCCATCCCGCCAAGCGTGGCGAGTATTGGCAAAACCCCTCCCCAGGAGGAGGCCTATGTCCAGCAGTGGACGTTCTATGGCTGATGATGTGATGATGTGATTATGAGAAACGATTAAAAAGTTAACGGATTGTTGATCACGAGGTTAATGGCAATGCTTCAATCATTTCATGGTTAGATTCAGCTATATTGTAAAAATTGTGGATGAGAGACAAACAAAAAGAGATTTAGCCTATTAAAGATCTTTATTTAAATATTTTTTAAACGTTTGCGTGTAATAATAAGGATAGCTCATAAAAAAAAAGTGTCATCAAAAATTTACTGTATACTTGCTACGTTATATTTCGTGCTATAAAAAAAAAGGATAATAGACTCAGTTTTGGCCAACCGCTCGAAGAGTCAACACGTACTGAGGATGCCTCGTGTAGAGGCGAAACATGTGTCGGCAAGTTATTGCAGCGAGAAGGGGATAAAAGACTTATGGTTATTTTATTTTAATTAGTGTTTTGTTTAATTTGTTTTGGCTTTTAAGTTTATGTCAAATTTTAGTTTTATATATTAAGTAAAGTTTTTTAAATTGTTGTCAAGTAAGTTAAATTTTAATCCTCATCGGTGTTGTAACTAAACCGACTGTTAAACAGAAATAAACTAAATATATACCTTGAACACTCAAAATGAACTTCCGCAAAATAGCGTTTGAATCAATAAATTATAAAATAATACTAATTAATATCGATTTTACTTCATAAAAGAAAAGTTCCGCGAGGTTTGAGCAAACGTGCCAAGATTTGGAGTAAATTTTTGCACCAGATAGGTAGTGCATATTATTCGAATCAAGATCATGGGTAATAGTTTTGAAACACATTAGTGGCAATCGATGTAAGTGCTTAACAACTAGTGCGGAACTTATCAAGTTTACGTAACTTAAAGCCCGAAAGTTGGTGAGAGCAGTTTGTAACGACTTCAATCGCTAGTTGCGGCGTTTCCGATGCTAATACACTTTTGAAGAGATAAGTTTTAAGTTTAAATCATCCTGAGTCGGCTTCACGGTCCCTAGTTAAATAACCCAGACGGTTTTCTATGTCAATGCTGTCTAGTACTGATTGGAATTTGTTCTAGATTTGCTTTAGCCGGTATACCCTTAGCTTTAACCTTTTTGAGGTATTGCAGCTTAGATTTGGCAGAAACTGAAGTACACAAGTTTTGCTTTCAATTAAATAGATCTTCAAAAAAAAACTTTTTTTTTTCGTTGACAGGCTAGGTATTTGACCACAACTCACTTGATGTTAAGTGACGGTGTGGTCGAAGATGGTAAAGCACACCTAGCCTAGAATGCAACTGGCTCTCAAGTTAGGCTGCCGGAACACACCGTTACCCGTCAACTTTGTAACATTAAATCAAAAAGCAAAGAATGGTTCGCCATAAATGCAATCGTATTTATTATTATAATTATAAATGTTCTGTTCCTCAACGTCTAAGCGGAGAATAATTAGGAGTACGCAGCGTCTTGTTCGAAATCAGAATCTCAACGCTAATGATCTCGGTTACATAACAAGCTGTGAACTTACGAATGAATTGATTTGAAACAAACTCTACTGATCTATTTATTACAATATAACGTAGCTTTTACAGAAATACTCCCAAATAAAACTCGTTAATAAAACCAATTTTAAAGGCTTTGGTTTTTGGTTGACAGATAAAGAATGTTGCGTCTTTTTCATTGCAGGCCTAGGACAGCAAAATTTTTAATAAATGTTCCTTTATCTTTTAACTAAGGTCTTTAGCTTATTACACAAACACTAATGTGTGAGCTTTATGAAGAAAAAACGTTAACTTAGTTTTCTTGTAAACGGGAATAATATTTTTTATACGGAAAAATACTCTTATTTCAAAATCATAGATAACTTGACTTTATTATATTTCTTTAGATTATTGATGTTTTATAATAGTTAGATAGTATAGTGAAATTGTCAAACAACGGACGATAAGATCAGTTTTCGGATGGGTGACCACTGGGTAAATTGTAGATGGCGGTTGTTTTTTTACTATACTTATATAATTACATTCGGAGGTCCTCAGGCGGTATATTAATTTTGTCAATAGGATCTGGTCACTCAACTTATATGAACTAATTTACTTATTGCCAAATACTATTAAAATTCGTGCAACCGTTTCTCTTATTTAAAGTGGGGGCGATAAGTCCTGCACCGACCTCCCGCTTAGGGTGTTTTGTGCATTTCCTACCAGCATCTACCAGAGCCAACACAGTTCCTTGAAGTATAGGAGCGAGGCTCTGGGTCGCTGACATAGTAGCTCTAGTTAGTTGGGTGGAATGTTTAATGACATTGATGTCGATAAGCATTCAAGCTATTGCAGCGACATGAATAGCGAAGCAGCTTCATGGAGTTTAGTGACAATTCTAGTACCTTCTGTAGCTTTGCAAAGTACCTTCTGTGGATATAATTTTTAAAGTTTCGCGCCTTGCACACGTTTTGTTTTTTAACTAAACAAAAGGGACAAAACTGATATCATAGTAAGCCGTGGTGGTGCCGGCGTAAGAATTGTACCCCACCCTCTCTACCCGTGGTTGCCGTAAGAGTCGGCTAAGGGATGTAATCCGGAAGATGGGCAGCAGCGTCTTCCTTAAACAATCACACCTAACTGCGCTCGCCAAGCGTGGCCAGTATTGGCAAAACCCCCCAGGAGGAGGCCTGTGTCCAGCAGTGGACGTTCTATGACAAATGATGTGATGTGATTAATATAGTGAGATATATTTAACCCCGTGTAATAAGTATACAGTGTGGATATGCAACATAATCTCGTAGATAATTTCCTTCTCGATAGAAGTTTGATGGAGTTGGCGAGCGTTTCGATTAAGGCAGGATTTATTAGGGTTCATTTGATTAGGGCTGTTGAAACTTAAGATGTTTGAAGAGGTATTAGTTAACGATCTGTAACCTTTTAGTTTATATTTTGGAGTAACGTATGTTAACCAGGTTGAGTGACGTGCTATGAGAGAAGCTTGATATCAATCATTGGATTATGGAACACTGATCATTATGATGATGGAATAATTACGTATCAATAAATAAATTATATTAAATTAATAATTATTTTAGGAAATTATTTTACACAGTGCCATCTAAGAAAGTACCCTACCACCACGCTATGGTTTCCTCGCGATGTTTTCCTTCAAAGCAAATTTTCGAGTTTTGCACCCACGACCTTTGGCGTGTGATCCGACTGAAATAATCACTGAACTATTATTGCTACAAAAACCAATCATGATAGCGTGAATTATAGGAAATCTACGTTATTTTACAAAATTGGTCAAAAAACAAAAATTATACTGACATATTTTTTCTTGTTAGATAAATCTAAAATAACATTGAGTCCCTCCAATAGCTAGTGAAGCGTAAAATTTATCTGACAAACAGGTCAAGAGATATCGACATAAAAGTGTGCTTCGGTGAACTGAATCAAAAAATATTAACCCCCTGTCGAGGATGAAATAATAAACATCACTGTCTATATAAACATTGCATAAAGTTTTGCAACATGGATCAGGGGAAAAGTTTCAAGTGATTTTAGGCTTTAACTGGCAATCAATAAAGGCTGTGCAATTGGAAATTGGTGAACTAAGACAGGGTGCAATCATTGAAGATTAATTAAATTAGTTTAGACGGAGCTCCAGCGACGACTGCCTGCGGTGATCTTGGTAACTAACGAACGTGAATTGTTGGGATCGGTATTTGTTTATCTGTATACAAATTTTGTTCAGATGAGATAAATCTGTGGTAAATGCAATAATAGAATACCTGTAATAAAGTTTTATTAATAATAATATTTATTTTAAATATAATAGTAATGAGACGGCCCAAAGGATTAGCGAGTTGAAGTGGCAGTGGGCAGGGCACATAGCACGCAGAACTGATGGGGCTAAGAAGTTCTGGAGTGGAGACCACGGACCGGCAAGCGATTTAGGACGTCAACCCAAAGGACCCAAAGGTGGTTTTATGCCACCTGTGGCATAAAAAACATATCTATATATAGACATGTTATTTTTGTCACAGGTGGCAACCAATTGGACGAATTACCTGATGGTAAACAATCACCGTCGCCTATATCATACACATACAAACATACAACAATTGTATAAATAAATATAACATTTTGCAAAGCGCGATCTAGCCCCAAACTAAGAAAATTTGAGAATTTGATAATGAGAAACAGATAAAGATACTTTTTTAATTTGATGGGACATTTGACGCAGCGCTGTTTACCCCTAAACTAAGGAAACACGTAAACCTATCAATATTCAATAAAAACTTATTGAAGATAGGTTTATGTGTGCCCGTCATCTCGACTGAAGTTAAACAAAGACGCGGTCTATGATGGTGCACGCTACCTGGAAGACGACACGCCGACTTGAAGGTGCCTAGACTGTATTCATCCGGGAACACCCACTCAGTCAGCAATATCCATTGGTTAGCGGTTCATACAATGAAAATGGAATCGAACCGTTTAGTTTGACTTGGTATACAATAAAGTTGTATTGTATTCTGCGCTATTCTTCTCGATTTATTGCAAATTGTAGAATCTACTTCATTTTTATTTAGATGTGATTGTCGAACCTAAGAAGAATATTTATAAAGTGGATTTACAATATAATGTTTTCTACTAACTAGTTCTAAAGTGGATTGCATTAGAATCTCGTCTACCAAAAGTTCAACTTGATTAACTGACCGTCTAGCTCCCAGAGTAGATGAATTCAGACGCTAGTTAGCTTCAATGTTTAAGCTTCTAAAGCAAGATTTAGCTACGTTTCGGAATAATAAAATCAGCAAATATTTGACTCCCAGCATCTGTTTGCAAGACGATTTTGTAGATTGAAAATTTCCAAGAGATTCTACAAAATCTGTGAGATAAGGAGCAAATTCTAAAAATAAAGGTCATGCAATTCCCTTCTCGACATAATCCCCTTTCAGCCAACTCTGAAGATTAGTTGCCTAATTTCTTAAAAGCGTTCGCATTTTAGATTTAATGGAGTGCCGGATTATTTATCCTATATCTCGACATAATTTATCCAGCGAATTTAACTTGGGCCGGTATGAAACGGGACAAAGGTATTTGTGAGCAGAAAAAAAATTCGAAATGTGAATAATACGGATCGCTGTGAATTGTGAAAATTATACAAAAGAAGCTCTGGTACGAATATAAAGGAAACGGTGCTAAATGAGTAGGTCGCGAATGTAGCTAGAGAGAGCTATATCGATATCAATTATCGAGTTCCGGCACAATGGAAATGTAAGGTTAATATATTACACTGAATTGATTTATGACTGAGAATGTGAAATTTTGACTTTGAAAAAGAAAAAATCACCATGGCTATTCGACCTCTATTGACGAGGAAGAAATGAAAACAACAGATTAAATAATGATTTATTAAATTATTGTAGCAATGATCAGTGGTTAGCGCGGTCGGTTCACACGCCGAAGTTCGTGAGTTTAAACACCAACAACGAGCTTGAGCTGCCAGTGAAGTAAAACATCGTGAGGAAACCATAATGTGATGTTAGGGTACTTTCTAGTACTCGGCTACCTAGCTACCACCCTCAAGTTGAAAATCTGCCACCAAGCACCTAAAGGTGTGTTTCAGCAGCCTCATTTGAGAGACAGTTCTATTCCAGGCTAGGTGCGCTTTACCATCTAAGACCACACCATTACTTAATGAATCAACTTATTAAACAATTGATTTATTATAATAATATACTCTAATTATGAATACTTAAATATTATAAAGTATGTAATTATCACAGAAAACTTTGAACATACAAAGCTTTTAGTTTAAACCCATTCAACACGTTTCTTCCTATAAAAACAAATCTCCCTCCAAATTATTCCTATGTTAATAAACGACTATTTTGATTGATCCTTTATGTAACTTAACTTCAACAATTTATGTTTGAAAATAATATAATCAAATCTAATCAAAATAACGTCCACAAAATTTAATAGAGCTCAAAGAAAACAATACCTCCGATTTGCTAATTTTCTTTAAAAAGTTATAAAAGCTATCAAGCAATTTCCTGAGATTACCTCTCACGAAATCTATCTGCATGACATTATAAGCTAATCCCACCTCTATGATATTTTTCGTAAATGACGTTACTAGGAGTGATTTTAAAATGAAAGTGAAAACCTTATATAAGGTTTTCATTATTAGGAATGTTATAACACCAAGCAAAGTGCAAAAAAAGTAAATATGATTGATGTACCTTTTTCAAAGTTTTTAGTATGCGAGAACGCCTTTAGAAAGTAGCTTGCTAGTGTGGTTTTAAATAAACTTTAATCAATCAAATCACACTAAAAGGTTCAGTAAAAAAAAAAAATTACGGCTTCCCATGGCCTAACTCCATCACTTACCTTCCCAACTCTGACCAATCACTCCCCACGTTCTCAGAGCTAATTCCTCTAATCGCATCATTAATTGAGTCCGAAGTTGCTAAACTTCTATTCCCGCGAGATGGCAGCGGTACCCTGAATACAAACGACGAGATTTCGGCTGCAAAGTGCTCGGTCTTCCCGAGGTCACGATAATGGCCAGATTATCCCTGAAGAAGGATAAGTTGTAGCTATTTTTATTTTGAGATTCGAAAAGGCTGTTACAGTAGCTTGGTCGGATAATGGTTTCGTGATTGATTTGACTACGTTTTCATACAATACTACATTAAAATTTATGTTTACGTTTCCGTGAAAGGCTAATATGTATTAGAATATATTTTTAAACGATTCACGTTCGGCGCTGAACTAAGGTGCGTGATATTGGAGCGGCAATCAGGAAACTTAAATGGAGTTAGGCAGAACAGAACATGTCGCCTGGCAGAGTTATGGCAGGTAGATTGAGGCGTTAACGGAGTGATGGCCGCGAACTAGTAAGCGGAGTAGAACGACATAGTAGAAATCGTGGGTTGTATCTCGATAATATTGGCACAGGACCGGGTCGAGTAGCGTACAAGAAAGGCTTATGCTCAGTAGTGGCGGATTAAGGGCTGATGATGATGATGATGATATTTCTAAATATGAAAAACAAAACGCTTCAATTTGAAATATAAGTAACTTCTAATCTCGATATTTTTAATTATTACTTATTATAATAGCAGTATTTTTGTGTTTTTTTTGTAAGTATCTGAAAAATAGTTTCATAATGTACCTACCTGTAAATTGACATACGGTGCGTCGGCCATGACAGTGGGCACGATAAAGCCCCCTTCACCAGTCGACATGTCGATATCTTGACTGTAGATGTCAGTTTTGTCATCATAAAGCTTGACACGAACTCTGACCCTCTTTTCAGTGCTCATTGCTTCCACCTGTAGACAAAATCAAAGAGACAACATGACGTATAGTTTGTCAAAATAAAAAACAGGCTTCATTCCACTAAGCCCAAACACCAAGGATGCATTTTTTTATTTTTTTATTACTAGAAAGTAATTATGATATTTTGACATTTTATTATATTGACAATATTTTTATATTGATATATTTTTATACAAAGCACAAGTTCGATCATGAAAAAAGAATTTTCCAAATCAGTTTATAGAACAACGAAGGATTATTTTTTACATCTTTTTGGAATGCTTAAAAAAAAAATGCCCGGACTTAATGTCCAAATTGATAGTTTAACATCGCGCTGAAGATAATTCAATAGGATAAGCCCAAATACGACACAACCTGAATCACTTGTAAAATGTTTATTGTTGTGAGCAACTGTATTGTTACAAGCACGGTACAAACGAAATGTCTTGCATTACTGCGTTCGTTCCGCGCATCGCAATTCAGTCTAAACTACCTTTTAAAGAAAAAGGAAAAATCCGTTTTATGTTCTATCGCATTTTTATTCCTTTTCTTACTTTTAGCTAAAAGGCTAAAAGATTATCGTACGAAAACCTTTTTGAAGGCAATTTACTAAAAGATTTTCTGCTTATTTTGATTTAATTAATTTTTTCGTATATAATAAATCAATATCGTTGGACTATACACATTTTTTATACCACAAATTTATTGTTCTGGGTGGGAATCGAACCCACGCCCTACAGCTCTTCAAGCAGATATACAACCAATGAGCCAATAGGGCTGTGTATTCTTTATTATATTTCCTTGTGGCTTATTCATTTCGAGGTTCTAAGGCACGAGTAGTACATTCAGAGATTTAAGAAATAAAAAGATATCAAGTGATAATAGAAAATGATTGAAGACTTCACACAATCTTCTCTTAGACGAACTCAGGCTTAGAAACACTGATGCAATAAAGTTTGCATTTTGTACTATTAGATAAGTTGCAAATTGTTCTTTTGGATTGTCTCTTTAAAGTAGCAACGTATAGATTAAAATAAAAAATACGACAACAGTCAATTCAAATAATTGATTGATAAAATATATATAAATAGCCATGGCTAATGACGGCGGCACTTTAGAAAGAAAACTGTTGAACCTTTCGCTACTAAACTTTACAGGATCATTTGTTGGGCTAATTTAAAGATTGCCTGAAAATTTTATCAAAATCGGTCACAACGTTTCAGAGTCTATGTGGATTAAAAAAAAAAACACATTTTTTTTTCAGCCTCTAGTGGCTCTCTGTGGGGAAAAGCCTCCCTTTCCTCTACCCAGACTGCCCAGTATAAGTGTGGTCCAGTAACTGTCGTGACGGTTACTTCGTGACACCACC
This sequence comes from Biston stratarius, assembly GCA_950106695.1. NCBI lineage: Eukaryota > Metazoa > Arthropoda > Insecta > Lepidoptera > Geometridae > Biston > Biston stratarius. Next base: position 13,727,242 of record OX467116.1, read on the forward strand.
TTCACCAGGCTCGACTCTGAGGCCGCTTAAATTTTGGTGACCAAATTGTGGTAACCTTTGCCCAGCGGTCGATTATAAATTTTTTTATTTTATTTTTTATAGCTAACTGGCTTGGTGTTTGATTACAAATCACCTGATGTTAAGTGACGTTGTGGTCGAAGATGACAAAGCACACCTAGCCTGGAATGGAACTGGCTCTCTCATATGACACAATATAGATTTAACATTTTAATTTTTAGGGTTCCGTACCTCAAAAGGTAAAAAAGGAAACCTTATAAGATCACTCTTTTGTCCGCCTGTCTTTTTGTCGTCTGTCCGTGTGTCTTTACAGATTTTCTCAGGAACCGGTGGATCTAGCAAGTTTAAACCAGATACTGAGCTCTATAGTCCCTATTAGGTGTATAAAAATCAAGGTTCTGAGTCAACACAATAAAAAGATATAGGCAAATTTAGATTTTCGCGAAAACTTGTAAGTACCAAAAATTAACTTAATTTTCATCTTTTTTTATTTTTCGGAATTTTCTCTTTGCTTGTGTTGTAAGACCTTGCTTTTAACCAAAATTGACAATTCTAGGTCAACGGGAAGTATCCTATAGGTTTTGGGTCGAAAACTTATATGGTAGTTCCCGTTGACCTAGAATCACGAAATAAATAAAAAACGTTGAAAATTTTAGGATGTTCCCATACTTACATAGTTGACGCCGATTAAGATAGTTCTCTGAGTTGTATTGGCGCTCATACAATTTAGAGAACAAGCTTAATGGCATACAAAAACAAATGATACTAATTTTATTATGGCGGTATAATGGATAGGTACGGAACCCTCGGCCACGAGTTCGACTCGCACTTGACCGTTTTTTTTTTATTGTGACATAGCCCTCACACTTTTATGTAGGTTAATTTTCTACTCCCAAGACATCAGATTGCTGAAAAACATATTATAGAAGACAAATTTCTAAGTCGATTTCTGCCAAATCAATTTAAAATGTTCAAAATTTACCCTTCCGACAAAAGGCAATCCAGGCTTGTATCTCCTCCTCATGTTGTCAGCGAAGCGCAGTTCCACATAATGCTGCTCAGCTGCAGGCGCTGCTGCAGCAGTGTTTCCAGGAGTATTTCCGACAGTAATATCCACTCGGGCGGATCCACCTCCACAGCGAGCTTCAATCTTCCAGTTTCCTGACCGGGCGCCAGTTGCTAGTATTGTGCTAAGCTTGCGAACACCTGGGGGCAAAAACTCAATTAGCCTAGACATACATACATTGCTTTTGAACAGAATACACAAAGGTTTTTACAAATTGGGCGTTTCTCGGGAAATACTTAGATAGTTGAATAAGGCTTGAGTTTGACTGCTATCTTGTCTAATGTCAAGCGAATACAATGGATCACGCTTGCTTAGAAGAATTCACTCGGGACTTGAACTTGTTTTTGTCGGGAACACCCACTCAGACTGCATATTCTATGGAAGATTTTCAGTGTAAACATAAGTAATTAACGTGAAATTGTTGAATTAGACAAAATAATGATAGGTAACGTCCGGGTTAAATGGGATATTGCCCTAAGCAAGGATAAGAGTTAAGAGTTTGCCGTGGTGGTGCCGGTGTAAGAATTGTTCCCCACCCTCTCTACCCGTGGTTGCCGTAAGAGTCGGCTAAGGGATGTAATCCGGAAGATGGGCAGCAGCATCTTTCTTGAACAATCATACCTAACTGCGCTCGCCAACCCGCCTGCCAAGCGTAGCGAGTACTGGCAAACGCCTGATCGATCGCCGAAATTGCGGATCGAGGACCAGAACACGTAAGACGAGATAGATGGTACAGTAAGAAAGAGAGAGACTGACTTATATCTAGCAGCGTGGGTATACAAATCTTTTACTCTGATAAAATAAAATAAAGATTTTCTACTAAAATAGTATGATTATGAAAAAGCGGTATTTTTGGGTAAGTATGATAACGGTAGAGAGAGTTTTGGCGGGAACGTGGTAAGGGTCGTATCGCCCCATTTTATTTTTTCCAAAACTAGTGTTTTTTCGAGTGTTTATGCATAAAAATAGTGGTGTTTTCATAAAGGGCTGAAATACAAGCGCGAGTGTGGGAAAGTGATATAATGTGGTGAAACATTTTCGTGTTGCTTCCCAAAATTCCATCCAGAAGCTTATTGTAAAGTCGCCACTAAGGCGTGTCTTGATTTGAATAGTACCAACTGGACTTGACCAAGACTGGACTTTGACTGTAACTATAGATGTATATTACAAAAACTGAAGACAAGTCGGTTCGAAAACACTGACAAAATTATAAAAGTGAAGTGCTGTAATTCCAAATAGAGACATGGTTCAAAGGCCTCGGTAGCCAGACCATAAACATTTAAAAAAAAAACGGTATAGAATATTAGGTATATGAGAAAGAAATGCAAACTTTTATCTTTTAATTTTACAAACGATTCAAGTATCTCTCGAAGCATTTTTCCCACTTCATGATTGAAATAGAACAAACCACGATTTGCCGGATAATTTGATAAGACATTGATATCTTTGTTCAAGCTAATATATGAAAAAAAAGGTACATACTTAAAAATCTAAGCACGCTGCCGTGTGTCAGAGTTCATCTTGGTATATTATGTTTATAAAATATTTAAGCATAAGCTAGTACCAGTTTTCTAATAAATAATTCAAAGAAACATGTGTGAGTACAAAAACCTACGAACCCTAGCAAGTCAAAAGTAATTCAGTATTAAAAGGTTATTCACATTATTGTAAAGACTCTCAAGCAAATATTAAACTCTCTAACATTATACTTACTTTACGAATTCATACGAAAGTTTAGACGTTTGTAAATTTCACCGTGAAAATAACTAAAAATACCTACTTTAAATATTTCACTAATGTTCATCGAAAGATAAGAACACTGGCAGGTATCTGGTTGTAAACAAAAGTGTTTGGATGTTGTTTTAGTTTCTTTTTTTCTACGTTTTTGGCGTGGCAGTTTGTTCATTTGCCAGTGTCAAGATTTTTAACTTTTTATGATTTACAGTCTGTGTTTTACTACAGCTTATTTGATCTTAAGTAATGGTGTGGTTGAAGATAGTGGACACCTAGTATGGAACGGAACTGGCTTTCAAGTGAGGTCGCTGAAACACACTGTTAGGTGCTTGGCGACAGATTTTCAACTTGAGTTAAATAAGTCTAAGTCACAATCAAAGTCACACAAAGTAATTCACGGTCGAATAAAGCAGTGGCGACTTTACTATGACCTTCGATGAAGTTTTGGCAGCAACACGAAAAGTTATGTTTCACCACACTGGTGCTTGTAATTCGGCACTTTATGATTACAACACAACTATTTTTATACATAAACACTCGAAAAAACACATGTTTTCGTAAAAAATACAATGGCACGACATAATTTTTTCAGCGTTCCCGCCAAAACTACATTGTTTTATTTCCTTTTTTTAAATTAATTTACCCCATCGGGCAGGCTAAAGCTATAAAGCCTAACCTACTGCGAAACGAAATTGTTTTAATCAAATCAAAGTTATATCTAATTATTTTAGTACCTACTATTATAATATAATATTAGTTTAAGTTAGATTATTTACGTTCGCAGTAATCCCAACTTCGTGAGATGGATTAAATGTTAAAAAAAATAGAAGTATGTATTTTCATATTTTAATTAGACAGCATAAATTTTATGGACTTGGGAATATGATAACTTTTGCAAGTGGTAAAAATGTTTATTTTAGTAAAAAGTTACGTTGTAATTTTAAACCTCGAAAATGTGAGATTTGTGTAATTTTATTCTCAGTAACCTATAATAATATTTTTAAAGTTTTGAGCTATGTTTTCCAATTCAACTGTGGAACAATATTAGTTACTAGCTAAATAACACGGCCTTTAGCCTCGCGTATAAAAAAACAAATCATAATTCGAAGCATTTCGTGACGTAATGCTTCGTGGTGACCGGGAAGTAAAGAAAATGCTTTACTTCGATTCCAATTTCAATCCCAAAAGGCTCAAATATGTACCCAGGGGTCTATTTGCTTCTTTTGAGGTTTCCAGCATAGGCATTTTGCAGCCGTGCCAGATATGGTCCGAGTTCTGAGATGTGACGAAGTATCAACACAAGTGGCGTCCATTACTAAAGGCCGTCCCATCTTCCAAGGAGTTCATGCGAATATTCCATTATTTGTTTTCTCATTTCAAAGTTTTGCTGATCCTCTCGCAATTACTTTTGCATAACTATAAGCGAGTCTCAAACTTTTTGTTACAAGTTATGACATGTGACTTTAAGAGGGACCCCTTATAATTAATCAAACTGTATCTGGGACCCGGCTCAACGGTGACAGGGTAATGCGGTAACTTCCTATGACAGAAATGTTAGTGAGCTTGGAGATTTCCTGTCTGAACCATCGCTTTGAACTGTGTCAAAGCTGTATTAGAGTTGCCTACGTAATGTTTTGTTTACGTTGGTATTAAATACGTGATACCTAAAATACTTAAAATTGATATATGATTTTTAGACGGAACACTTATTAATTAAATTAATTATTTATTAAGATAAAAACGACTATTCTAATCAATTATATCTATGTCACAATTTAAAAAAATATCTTCAGATGTCAAAATAAATTAGGTTTATAAATGTCAAAAAGGTAATACAAATGTCCAAAGAAATTATACAAGTGTCAACCAATATAAGGTAAATCTACATGTCAAAATGGTTATACAAAAGTCAAAAGAAATTATACAAATGTCAATATATGGTAAATCTAAATGTCAAAATAATACAATTATACAAATGTCAAGAGCAAATTGTCAAATAAAAACATTTTGATGCCATAACCACTTATCTAAAATCTAAATGTCAAAATTGTTATCGGCTTCTTACTTATATGATCACTTTGTTGTCCGTCTCTCCGTTTGTAAAAAGACCTTTTTATCTCGGGAACGCGTGGAAGTGTCGAATTGATATTAAAACCATATACACAGAGGAAGTATCTAAAAAATGCACATTTTAAATTTAATCACAAAAAACTAAGGTCTTTAAGAATGAACAAGAATTTATCGTACCTACTAGTTTGTACGGAACCCTTGGTTGAGCCTGACTCGCACTTGTCCGTGTTAACACGCATAAGTCCGCGTTTGATCTCCATCTCGTCTGAGGATAAGCGTTGATGTGGTCGAAGATGAAACACGCAGACAGAAAATACCTATTCACTTTGACCTTGAAGTGATCTAGATTATTATGGTACACGGCAGTTTGATTAGTTTATAGTCTAAACCAATCCTGTGGCCTAATAAAGTATACAATTGAATTTATTTCGCTACATATCGATTTTTTTTTTCGCTTTTAGCAATATGGCCGTCACTTGTGGCTCTAGCTCATAAGTTTTTTTTTTTCTATTTTTGAAATGCACAATAAAGAGTTTTTCTATCTATACATCTATTTCCATACAAACTACTGCGATCGTCTTTCTAAACGTCGGCCCCTTTTAAAGGTACATGGAAATTCTTTTACCGTAAAATGGATCATGTTAGCTTTACCTGACTCCTGTTCAGTCCCTCAATCTCTACAAAAGAACCCGATATCAATATCAGAGGGATCTAACGGGGATATGACAAATCACTTTTTAAAATGATAGTAGGTACATTGAACCTCCTTTACGTGGAACACCTTCTAAAGGCAAAGAAAATATAAAGATTATATTATCGGAAATAAAATTGGCGGTGGTTTTAGTATTAGTTAAGAAAATAAAGAAGAGCAAACTTCTTATTTTTAATTTTAGGTTTATAATGAAAATTGATTTCAAGGTATTTACGAGGTAGACGACACTTTTATTTTAAAGGGTTGTGCATATCGATACTACGATACTAAGCCAAAATAAACAATAAGTAAGCAACAACCTCAAAACTTTATTTTTCTGGACTCTTATAAAAACATTATCAACAACGGGAATTTTGTAATTCCAGAGGTCTAAGGTCTTTCGTCATCCAGGTCTGACATATAACTTTTTCACCGACTTCAAAAAAAGAGTACTACAAAGGTGATCCAAATAAATTGAACATTTTCGCACAGCGCCATCTAGCCCCAAACTAAGGAAAGCTTGTACTATGGGAACCAGACAGCTGACAGAATACTTTAATACTTTTTTTTTTGTAAATACATACTTATACATCAGAACACCCAGACACAAAACAAACATCTATGTTAGTCACACAAATGTTAGTCCTGAGTGTCAAGAGCAAATTGTCAGCACGATGGCATGACGGTTTGTACACGACGATACCAAGGAATGTTATTAGTTGTATCTGTGTCTTTATACTCTTATCTATAAAGTAAATGTAAAAGGTTTACTGTACGACACGTCGCGTTGATAGCCTTCGGAAACAAAATAGGACAATGAAAAAAATTACAAAAATATCTCAAACAAAAAAGACTTTAAAAATCCTAAGCATACAAACAAAATAAATGGCGAGCATACGTCGTTATAAACTGTTGGCAACATCATGGTCACGCGTGACCCGTCCGCGGGTACAATGGTTTCGATTTATCAACCGACTAGAGGGTGACTTGCCAGGTAGGAACGACGTCACGGGTTGAAACGACTCGACTGCCAGGGGAAAGCGATGGGGGGTTCTAAAGCCAATATTTTTTCGTGAAGCAAGTATTAGCAAATACACTCAACAGAAATTACACCCAAACTTGAGTGAAGCAGTTGCTTTATTCTATTAGGCATTATGTTTATGATATGGTCAGTCGTCGAATCTAACTCGGCTGGGCAGCGTTCGGAAAACTGCGCAACGTTTTTTCGTCTGATATACCTCAGTGCCTCAAGTCGAAAGTCTTCGACCAGTGTGTGTTACCGGTGATGACTTATGGTGGTGAAACGTTGTCTCTGACTATGTGCCTTCTGGATAAGCTCAAAGTCACACAACAAGTCAAAGATCGAATCAGAAATGAGGAGATCCGTAGACGAACTAAAGTAGCCGACATAGCCCAGCGGATTAGCAAGTTGAAGTGGCAGTCGGCAGGGCACAAAGCACGCAGAACTGATGGCCGATGGGGCTGCAAAGTTCTGGAGTCCACGAGAAGTCCAAAGAGACCACAGACCGGCAAGCGCAGCGTAGGACGTCCACTCACAAGGTGGACAGACGACCTAATAAAGACCGCAGGAACGCGCTGGATGCGAGCCGCTTCCAACCGGTCTTTATGGAAGTCTATGGGGGAGGCCTATGTCCAGCAGTGGATGTCTTACGGCTGAGATGATGATGATGATGATGATGATGATGATGATAGTGCAGATGTATTTAGACGTGAAAACGTCTATTTGCTTGCCGGTTGGACTTCTTGTGTTACGAAATACAATCAGATTAAATTCGCTAATAGTTATGAGATTAATAACGCTATAACAAGGGTTTAGGTTATATTGTATAGAACACGTCTATGTGTGCACACGTCCACTGCTGGACATAGGTCTCCCCCATTGACTTCCATAAAAAAAAATCATCTAATTATTTTACTAGATGGTAAATCTCCTTAGGAGGTCTTCTAGATAGACACTTATCACCATAGTATCAAACATTCAGCTCAATTAGAAGTTTTTTTTTTTACCTTTGAACTAGGCGTGCCTTTGGCCACGATCTCACGCGATGGAAAGAGGCGATGTGGCCGAAGATGGAGCACGTTTGGCATTTTGTTTAAGTATTACCATAAAAGTAGTGTTTAAGTAGTTTGGCTCAGTGTTACCATAAAAAATTGACGATTTGGTGGATTTAAAAGAAGTCTTTATTATTGTAATCGGGTAAAAAATGGTTTACCTTCGAATAGATTAAAACATACATAAAAACTGACAACGTGTTTTGAAAATTAAAATCAGTTAAATGTCCGTCACTCTGTTAGTTACATTATGTTAGTCGACAAATGCTAAATACGCGATATGCTAGTTATTATAGGACATTTTACACAGCGTCACCTAGCCCCAAACTAGCAAAGCTTGTACTATGTGAACCAGATAACTGATAGAATACTTATATGCCATTTTTTATAATCACAGAACAAATATTTAAAAATGTTTGTTTTGGTGGGAATCGAACCCACATCCTGCATGTAGCCGATATTCTATCAAATGAACTAAAAGGGCAGTGCCTCTATAAGAAGGAAACAAAATCTGTGAAAGCTCATAAATCAAATATTTACCTAAACACTATATATCCCCAGTCATAAAGCCCAACAAGACCGATATATAAGTCAATCACATGTCCTGTGCTCCATATCCTAGCTCTAATATATCAGGTTTGACACGGGTTCCGTTCAGGGTGACAAGGAAAGGCTCTTATGAATAGCACCAGTGGCTTGTAAAGTCACGCATAGATACCTAGGGGATGAAGGGTTTCGGAGATTTCTCAGAAATGGGGAACTAAGATTTGTTATTGTTTCACACGAATAGTTTTGTCATCATCATTGACTGCCCTGTTGGATCATTGGTTGTCTGCTCTGAGAGTCGTAAGGCGTGGTTTTGATTTCCACCCAAGCCAAGCATTTTGTGGTATAAACATATACGTTTGTTCTGTGTCTGGGTGTTCTATAAATATTATGAAAAAGTATTTACAAAAAAAAGTATTTGAGTATTCTATCAGCTATCTGACTTCCATAGTACAAGCTTTGCTTAGTTTGGGGTCAGATGGCGCTGTGCGTAAAGTTCCACGATATGTATTTATTTATTAGCATTATCTTCTTGTAGTAATTAAGTACTAGTGTAATTTTTACTAAAAAGAAAAACAAGTATGACATACTATCGTTCTCGCATTCCTCCAAACTGAATGTAGCTATTGAAAATCAAATATTTATATACCGGGTTATAAGGTTTGGGAGTACTATGCTTAAAAGGCCTTATTGAACGGAAATCTTACGGAACTTGACTTATGAACTGGTCCTTACACTTGGTCTGGGGTCATCAAACCTTTTCTACAGAAAATTTTTACAGCCCTGTTGCCAACAGTATCATTGGTAGTATGTCTGTTTCAAAAGCTGTAGGGCGTGGGTTCGATTCCCGACCTGGACAAACATTTCGTGGTATAAGCAAATGTTAGTTCTGAGTCTGATTGTTCTGTATGTTTTTTTTTTTATGTAACAGTAATGAGACGAACGAGACGCTCTCCTGATGTTAAGAGAAAATGTATGGAAATGTATTATAAGTATTTATTTACAAAAAAAAACTATTTAAGTATTCTATCAGTTATCTGACTTCCATAGTACAGGCTTTGCTCAGTTTGAGGTCAGATGGCGCTGTATCTAATGAAAAAAAAATTGGTAGGACCATTTTTTTTTTCATGTTTTTGAGGTTGCGCTTCGAGTATAGATCTCTTTTTGGCTTAGTGCAGCCGATGCGTATAAAACTCAAAACCTCAAAACTCAAAACTCAAAGTGCTTTATTTCCTTTAGACCTTACAGGACTCTTGGACACGTCACACGTCACAAATTATAAACATACTTAAAACTAGGAAATAAAGTGATCACTTTGATCTTTCGTTCACTTCAATCTTTTTGAGGTAAAGTAAAGAAGCGAACAAGAAACCTTTACCTTAACCTAAACCTTGACCCTGTGCAGTTGCAAAGGCATGTATTGTATTCTCCGCGAGTGAGTATTTTAAGTATGAAATAAAAATACGTGTAGATCCAGAACATAAAACAGAAAAGCCAATTCATTATCTGTCTACGAAACTTCAAAGTACCTCCTTCCAGATCACAAGTTATCGTTTCAATTTAATATCTGCAAAGGCTGCAAAAGTTGCTCCAAACTTTTGCACGACCACTATCTACAAAAAATATTTTAGTAGTAGTAATGGGGTGGTTTCTCCGGACAACTCTTACGGTGAACGTGTATAAAACTCTTATTTTACTCAATGGTAGATATCTTATTCTTATTCTTATTCAAAGTGGGGGCGATAAGTCCTGCACTGACGTCCCGCATGGGGTGTTTTGTGCATTTTTTTTTAATGGCTGACAAATTAGGTGTTTGGCCACAACTCACCTGATGTTAAGTGACGGTGTGGTCCAAGATGGTAAAGCACACCTAGCCTGGAATGGAACTGGCTCTCAAGTGAGGCTGCCGGAACACACCGTTAGATGCTTGGCGGCAGATTTTCAACTTGAGGGTGGTAGCTAGCCAGCCGAGAACTAGAAAGTACCCTACCACCACGCTATGGTTTCCTCACGATGTTTTCCTTCACCGGCAGCTCAAGCTCATTGTTGGGGTTTGAACCCACGCCCTTCGGCATGCGAACCTACCGCGCTAACCACTGAGCCATCATCGCTACAAAACAAGAGAGGCCAGCAGACCCAGCAGAGAGATAAATAAGGCTGCGGATGATGATGGTGCTGATGGCGATATGTGGTAAAAGTGAAAGCGAGAGCAACGTTAGCAAAATCTTTCTATAATCTACCAATAGACCTACCAAAAATATTCACCAATTAATTAATGGAAAGAGTATCCAAAGCAGCGTTAGTAGGATCATATCAAATTTGGTTGGACAGGGATGGGAATACGGGTAGGTGTTCGTTAATACGTATTTACAGTAAACCCTACTTGGGCCGCAAGTCCACGCTGTACGCTTCCTGTTCCTACAACGCGATAGATCTGACATCCGCACAGCGCACGGTGATAATATGAAATGCCACGAAGTTTTAAGCTACAATTTGGACGTTTTTCAGGTTAGACCGAATAGATTTCTATTGGATCAGCTTGCTCTATCCTCCGTCGCTTTCCATCAGGCGAGTTGGTGGCCTAACGTAGATCTATTTAATAAATAAAATATAATAAAAAGAAGTTCGGTTTTTTGTAAGAAATTGTTTTGGTCCTTACTTAATTACAATTAGTGTACTAATTAATTAATAAGTTCCAATTTATTTGTATTTCTCTCACATTTTATGTAAATGTTTTTGCTTGTTTCTTAGTAAACTTTAAGCAGTACTTATTCATCGGGTTTTAAAACTTTCGATCCTTTATAATAATCTAAAAATAAATAATAGAAATTAAAATATTAACGATTGTAAATGATCCGGCAAAATGTCTATTTAGTCCATCTCTATTTGTCGCGGACGCGGAAACAAAACTTTCCAACTCATAATATCTCTAACATCTTCCACAATACCACTTTTCGTTCAGAAACAATAGCAAAAGTCACATTGCAATTAGAAGGGACTGAAACCATTATTGTTTGACCTTTTATTGCTGACCAATCGATGGTAAGTGTAAAGCTGTTTATTTAATGAGATCAACTTAAATAAGCATTTATAATTAGACTTAAGCTTATCGCGCTTATCTTGATCAATTTTAACAAAGAAATAACTGCGCATTCTCCTGATAATTTCTATCCAGAGTTAAGCTTTGGACGAACATATCAATAATCTTATTCTATTCAGATTTAGTTGTAGTTTTTACAATTGACTTTGGCCTGATCATTGGATACTACACACAATAATGCGTATCACTAAGCGAACTAAATTCAACTCACGATAATATCATCGAGTAACTCACTTAAGAGAAAAAGGCTCTAATACAAAGTTACCGCATCTGAATTCGACCCCTATGTACTACGTTCACGTGTTACTAATTAAAATAAATTCCGTATTGTAAAGGATTTCGTTCACGTTTCTCGAATTGCCGCGGCCGCCAAGCACGTTGCGCGTTCACAGTCTTTTGAATTCTTTTATTGCGAGCTCTGCCGTTAACCATTTTCATTTTGCATAAGTAATTATTTTTCTGCAGATGTCAGTGGACAAGAAAAGACCCTTGTTTTTATCAAGTTTCTCGCTTTTGATACGAAAGTTTTTAGCGTGTTTTTGCCGAGCGTGCTCTAGCTGCGGTATTCCGGTTTCTAGGAAAAAGTTATTAGTGGAATTATTTCTACAAAGGATCGCGGGAATTTATTTACTAGCAAAATAACATACAGATACACAAGAATTATTTTGCAGTTTCTTTGTAGGCGTCTGGATACTAGTATTATACGTTTTGTTTAAGCATCTACTTTATCTAAAATAAATAATTAAAAAAAAAACTAAATAAAAATGTAATCTACTCAATTACAGGGTAAATGAGACCTTAAGGAAGGCTACCTTGGAGTTTAAGCGTGTACACTTTCCTTAATACCTACATTTTGAAAAATTTCTTCCTAGTCAACAATAAAAAGGGGGAGGAGTAAATAAGTCACATCGATCATATCAAAATTAGAATATTAGTTAGCAGTTGAGCTTCAGCTATGGTGCTAACAAATTCTTATTTGTATTGCATCAAGACTAATATTATAAAAAGGTTTGTAACCCTGTCTGTTTGTTACTTTTTCACGTCTAAACTGTTGATCTTACTATAATTTAACTAGGATATAATTTATATCATAATCTACTTTTTTCTAACTCCTATAGGTCCATGCGAGTGAAGCTGGGGACAACAGCTAATTAACTACAAAATCAATACTATACATATTAAAATGAAGAGTTTGTTTGAACTCGTTAATCGCTGAAAAATATTTTTGCATTTGATTATTAATTTCTTAATTAACGATACGGCTCGTAGAAGCCGATGGTAGGTGAAACCACCGGACACAGCTAGTCATGAATAAAAAGGGCAGAGCAAGAAATATTTCCGTAAAGTTTGATTTATTTTTGCTATATTTTTTTGGCATAAAATGTGTGTATTAAATAACTTATGTAATAACTTATGTATTGTTTACTTTTATCAAAATTGGTCTAGCCGTTAGAGCGTAAAGAAGAAACAAACATACAATAACACTCACACATTCACAAACTTTTGCCTTTATAATATTAGTGGGATTATGTTCGGTAGTTTTTGTTGTGCCCATTTTCAAAGCTTGGAACACGCAAACTGCTTAAAATGTACAATGTAGGCCTGTAGTGATTGTAACAATTACGTAATGTATGCCTATAAAAATAAAGCTATCAAGTTTTTCTTGAACACTAAACTAAAGTTTTTGCCCAATTAACAAATCTGATGTCAAAGAAAAGAAGCTGCTATCTCGTAGCTCATTAAAACAGTTCACAAGTCACGTCGCGATGTAGCCAGTGGTCGTGACAGGAAACTATTTTGGGGTCACAGTGCATTAAGCTAATTCTATATTATACCAACACCATTCTATATTAAAGTGTGTATCAAATTAATAAACGTGTCGTCAAAGGTGTTGAAAAATTGTTGAGTAGAAATGTGTATTCAAAACCATAACTAAACGTAACCATAACGTACGTATTCCATACCTAAACGTAAAATATACAGTTATTCAAAAAATACATATACGCGGGAAAAACAGTACTCTTCATCTTAATCAGTTCAGTAAAAAAAAAAAACAAAGCGAATGGAGATGATATTACGAATCACCTATTAAAAGTAGTCGATTGCCAAAGATCATTGGCAAAAACAACACGCAGGAATTATTTTTTTTACAGCTGCTATAAGTATAACTGTTGATATTTGTTTTATTTTTCAAGGTATTTTTTTATATTTGTCTGGCTAAACATGCGATCACAGCCCATGGGAATGGGAACTGTCTCCCAAGCGATAATGATTAACTACTTACTGTTGTGACTGTTAAGTACTTGGCGACATGTTTTCAATATGAGTAACCAGTCAGCCCAGTATAAAACACTACCCCAAATCTATGCTGAGTTACCATATTTGTTCACGGTCAGTTCAAGGTCATTGTTGGGTATTGCACCTAAGCTATTTAGCGTGTAATTTGAGTTAGTTAAACGCCCAGCTAGCATTGCTACATATGCTATATCTACATTATAAGATATAATTTGCAATACTTTTTTTTTGTTAGCGTTAATGCTGTTCCGTTCCAATGAGCAATAACCCTAGCTTGGAATAGTTACTCGAACTTAGCCAGCTCATTTGCGGAGAGCCAAAGTTAATGAACGTTCATTTTAATTAAGTTGAAGCTTTGATAGAAATTGCTCGGCTTCTTGTTAAATTTTCATATATTAAGTGTAACGTAATTGAGAAACTTTCATTGATTGCTTTTTGTATTGGGAATTAAATTATTGGTATTGATTGATATTTTAATTAATTACTCTTGTAATGAAAATATAAACATATTTACTTAGGTATCTTTAATGTGAAAAGCTTAAAGTTTATATCTAAATATTTCTTGTCCTGGTTGTGTTTAAAATTTTGAGGCACAGTACACTAAGAACAAGTAAGTCATCTTCATAGAAATTGGCCGCTGCCGGTATGAATATGTGCGTGCCAGGCGCCGTGTACGTACACACTGCCACGCACACATTAGCATAATCTCGGGAAGACTCGGCCAGACGGCCACTCGGGTGCCAGCAGTCTTGGCCTTGCCATGAGTTTGGCCGCGCGTGTTCCAGTATTGAACATCCGCTCGCATTCGCCTGCTCTCACCGGACACTTTGTTATTTACACTTTACCGGCCACAAGATCGAGAAAACAATGCAAAGTTGCGACATAACATTTCCGCGTCCCAGCCAAAACTCCAGCTGAATCTGTTATTTTAGTATTTAATCTTTGTATTTCTGTTCGTATTTTGTCTGTTTTTTTTTTTTTTTTTAAATCCATGATATTTCGAATACACGACAAAAAAATGCAGCGAGAAAAAAAGTATTTTGTTTGCATTGCCCTTGTTTTACAATTGTTTTTTTACATCAGACCTTGTTTAATTTTTCACAAATATTATAAATGTCAAAAAAAAAAAAAACTCTGCGTGATCATGTTACTTTTCAAGTTCTAACGTCCTAAAGGAATTAATTATATGAAATTAAATACAGAACCAAAGAGCGCGCCGCACGGTAAAGAATAAATCCCTTATTCCGAGAACATAAGGTCAATGGTAAGAGTTTACTGATCGCAGGAAATAGAATTTGTCACACGGCTTGAGGAAATCTGTGTCGGAACAAGAAAACGCTTTTAGGGCCGGTCTCGTTTACTACTAATACTGTTTGTAGAATATGTCTAGAAATAATGAAATTAATAGTTTTAAAGAGATACTGTATAACAATGCTTTGAAATCACAGTTGATAAACCACAGTTGTATGATTCATCATCATCTTCAACCTATCGTAGTCCACTGCTGGACATATGACTCTGGCAAGACAAGTCATTCAACTCTTCGTCTTTTCGCCGACGCCAGCTATCTTAAGTATATCGTCACTCCAACGAGCGTCTGGGCGTCCTACACTACGGTCTTTATAACATGTCTACCCCTGCTGTTATCGGTCCTGCGACAGATGTCTAGCTTACTTATATTGGTGACATTAGTTCACATAATTATTTAGTACCGGGATTATTAGAACATATTTATGACATAAATTATGATCATATAACAATCTGGGTGTCTTTGACACTTAGTTTTCTCACCCAGTTGTATGTGTATTTTTCGAAGACAACCCAATTGTTGTATGATCATTTAGGAGATATTTTGCACAAATATGTTCTAGATTAATCCACAAAACAATTCAGAACCAGGAACATAATCACAGAAAAAAAACCAGCTATATAAAAATCTCGTGTCACGATGTTTGTGGTCGCACTCCTCAGAAACGGCTTGACCGATTTTTATGTATATTTGGTAGGTATGAGAATAGGTCGTAAAGTATATTTCAAACCGTCAAGGGATGAACTACTATTTATGCGGAAAAAATGTAGCGGAAATAACACCGCGGAGCGCAGCTAGTAATCTTATACACTAATGTCACCAACATAGCTATTAGTGGTGACCCAGTGAATTGGTTTATTCTAGGCCAGCGTATTCCATCGTAGACCGCGTCTTTAATTGACATCTGTGAGATAGCGATTAAACGAAAACCTGTATTAAGTAAAAAATGCTTGACAGCGCATACCTTCGTCCATAGAGAGCTCCTCCCAAATGGCGACCTTCGTGCCGGCTGGATCGCTGAGTGCCACGTACGCCAGCTCGCCTCGCACGAGACGCAAGTCATGGTCCAGTGCAAGGATCCAGAATGTTACTGTAACAAAAAAAAACATGGCCTTATTAAGAGTCTATCAAGCTAATTGCGAATTAATTGCGTTCGTTTGATCCCTTGCTGTATCGTCATTACTAAAGCTTCAGTTATGCGATTAATGTGTAACATATATAAGGATTTATTCAATAAATTATACATTTTAGAAACGCGATTACTTGTAGATTTCAAACCGTGAACATTTTCAACAAAAGTATTTAAAAACGATTTTGTTGATTCACTTTGTAAATGTTAGTAGCACCCTCCGCTGGTCTACCGACACAATGTCCGCCGCGCTGCGCTGGTCCACCTTATGTTACACCATACATGTTTCACCACATTAAATCATTTTCCCTCGCAGTTGTAATTCGGCACTTTATGAATAAAACACCACTATTTTATACAAAAGCGCTCAAAAAGACACAAGTTTTGGAAAAACAAAATACAATCGGACGACACACTTTTTTCCGTGATGATCTTCAGGTTCATTGCTTTCGGGTTGCTAACACGTGGGAATGATGCTGAAAAAATTAAATGCCTAAATTCTGTGAAAAAAGTGGACGTACAGATCAAGATTTAAAGACAGAGCTCATATTTCATTATTTAAAATTAAATATGTAACGAGTAACTGCTATAGCAGCCTCTTTCTTTTAAGAATAATTTTCAGAATAAGTGCCAATGCATAAGCAATGTTTACAGGAGGTAGATCTCCTTAGCAAGAGGTCGTCTAGGTAGGTACCAGCGCAGTACCAGATATTCTGCCGCCAAGCAGTAGTGTGTTCCGTTTTGAAGGGTACTACAGCTAGCGAAATTACAGGGCTGTTGAGTCTAAGTTGCCGTGGTGATGCCGGCGTAAGAATTGTACTCCACCCTCTCTACCCGTGGTTGCCGTAAGAGTCGGCTAAGGGATGTAATCCGGAAAATGGGCAGCAGCGTCTTCCTTGAACAATCACACTTAACTGCGCTCGCCAACCCGCCTGCCAAGCGTGGCGAGTATTGGCAAAACCCCCCAGAAGGAGGCCTATGTCCAGCAGTGGACGTCCTATGGCTGATGATGTGTGAGCCTAAATATCGAAAGTATCAAAGTAATAAGCGCTAAAGCAGCGATGCCCTGGACTTTGTTTTACCACTCAAAGTCCTGTGTATCGCTGCAATGGTTATGGACAGGCGTTATCTCTTATCATCAGGAGAGCGGCTCGTTCGTCTCATTACTTTTAAATTAAAAAAAAAAGAAACTTCACTTACAATATATATTTTTTTGTTTTTATTATTTAGAAACATTAAGAGAAAAAAGAATAAGGGCACGCAGAGTACGAGTCAATTGTAAAAAAATAATTAATTACAATATTATAAGTGGGGGTAAAATATAGCGTAGCTAATTATATTTACGAGTACAACATTTATTTTGTGAATACCTTCATTTAAATATCGGGTAACTGACTTTTATTTTAGGTAAAAAACGAAGTAAAGGTTTAATTACAAAGCATGATCAACTTTGTTTCGGCAGTGAACAAAAAATATACAAAAAATTGACTTTTCCGAAGCAATTTTGTAGAACATTAATTTGGTGGCGCTTCATAAACATCTAAGCCGAATTTAGGGTCAAAGTAACGTAAAACCGATCGTAAAAACAACACAAAGTTGCGTCAAAATTAATGGCTTGAAGTAAGAACGCACTAGAATAATGTTGCGCAGTGTTACACGGAATCACGACGCGACAAAAAAGCGACGTGAAGTGATTTTGTAAAAAGTTAGATTAAGACGTCATAGGTAGTAAAATTTTATTGCAATACATTTAGTAGCAAAAATATACTTTTTTTATAGAGCAAAAATATATAGGTATTGATTTTAATAAACCTATCAGTGGGATAAAGAAGACTGTGGTTGATAATGACGATGTTTTTTTTTTGTTTTAATACAAAAGTTACTTTACCTATATTCAAGTTAACGAATCATTCTATTTTAGTAAATATAAGTGCTCAAACCAATCTTGCTAAAATTATACTAAAAAAAAAACATATAAAAACTTTCGAATTGCTGATATAAAGCTGAACTAGTTATTTTTTTTTATTTACTGTCGGGTTTAGGCTATCTGCCTATTGGGGACAGGCAGACGGGGAGGGTTAATATCCACCATGACATTAATAAAATCATTATTATAAAATAATAAAATCTCATGAATCTTAGTTTATTCGAAAAGTTACATACTAGGTATTATAATCCAGTGTTGCTTGCCGTGGTGGTGCCGGCGTAAGAATTATACCCCACCCTCTCTACCCGTGGTTGCCGTGAGAGTTGGCTAAGGGATGTCATCCGGAAGATGGGCAGCAGCATCTTCCTTGAACAATCACTCCTAACTGTGCTCGAAAACCCGCCTACCAAGCGTGGCGAGTATTGCCAAAACCCCCCCAGGAGGAGGCCTATGTCCAGCAGTGGACGACCTGTGGGCTGATGATGATGAATGTTGTTCCACATAAAACTTAATCGTGAAAAAGACGTCAATTTTATGCACACAATCAGTTTTGCGTGACGGTTTCACCCGTGTTTTCAGGATAAAAAATAGCCTGTGTCAATCCTGTTTCCAATTCCATTATTTTTTAAATCCGTTAAAACATTACAACGTGAAGATATAACAAAATAAACAATTTTCACATTTCTTTTACTTGTGCGGGATTACTCACGTTTAATTTTATCGGAAACTCCGGCTATAGATTCCGCCACATCCCGTGGCCTCCATCGTGAAGACAAAGCTAAGAACAATACGCACAGCCTCGTCTTGATACGAAGTAAAACAAAAATGTGTGAAAACCACGTCAGTTTCCATAGATTTGTAGCGATGATGGCTCAGTGGTTAGTGCGGTAGGTTCGCATGCCGAAGGGCTTGGGTTCAAATCCCAACATAGAGCTTGAGCTGCCAGTGAAGGAAAACATCGTGAGGAAACCATAGCGTGGTGGTAGGGTACTTTCTAGTACTCGGCTGGCTAGCTACCACCCTCAAGTTGAAAATCTGCCAAGCTTCTAACGGTGCGTTCCGGCAGCTTCACTTGAGAGCCAGTTCCATTCCAGGCTAAGTGTGCTTTACCATCTACGACCACACCGTCACTTAACATCAGGAGAGCTGTGGTCAAACAAAAAGCATGTCAGCCATAAAAAAAAAAACATTTGTAATATTAGTGTGATTTATAATACAATTTGAATTTTTAAATTTATATATTTTTACCGCATTTGTATAGCTAAGCATCCCAACTTGTCATCTATGTCCGAGCGTATTTATACCCTATAACAAACATAAAGTGAGATTCGATACGAGATATTTTTATACGAAACGCTTTTGTGGCTATCGTCTATTTTGTTGATAGTTGTATGCGTGAGACGAGGATGGGAGACAATAGCTTTTCATGAAAAGTTGTTGATTATGAAATGTTACTTTGTATGTGTGTAACTCTAAAATAAATTGTCAAACAACCGACCATGTGCGAGTCGGAGTCGCGCACCGAGGTTTCCTTACCAACTTGTAGGTAAGCAATTATTATATCCGTTACAGGAACTATGACATTGCTCTAAATTGGATTAAAGGACGAATTTAACTTTGTCGTTGGAAAAGATTAACATAAACTTGAGGTTGGTAGCTAGCCAGCCGAGTACTAGAAAATACCTTATGCTATGGTTTCCTCACGATGTTTTCCTTCACCGGCAGCTCAAGCTCTTTGTTGGGGTTTGATCCCGCGCCCTTCGGTGTGTGAATCGTCCGCGCTAACCACTGAGCTATCATCGCTACAAACCCTAAGCTTATAATATCATCATACTTTATCATTCTTTCTAATTTAAACCACAACAAATTTACAAGATTTGAGTTATTTGTTTGAGGCGTATTAACATAACCATAAAGTACGTAAGCACTTAGTTAAATCAGTAATTAATTGTTACGAGTAGCGCCGGGTTCTAAAGTTATACAATATCGCCGAAGTTTTGAGCTCGGACAAGTTTCGGGCGGTCGTGTACGCAAGTCGTGTGTCTAGTGATGGGAAACATTCATTTTATTATTGTAATCACACTTTCTGCAAATAATAATTAGTAGTATAAATATAATAAACCTTTTTAAATAAATATTTATTAAAAAAGGTTTATTATTTATGGTTCACAAGCTATATGGAGTTTTCAAAAGTTTTCTTCGTAGTGTGTTTTATAAAACTTGTAAGTTTTTTAAATGTATAAAAATAGTTTTATTTTATTAATAAAGCACTTATTACGTGCAGGAGTGTGGAAAATTGACACAATACAATTTAATTTAAAATCGAAGTTAAAAGTCATAATGTGTGGAAATATGTTCATATTTGAGTGTTGCGTCAAAAACTCTGTTGAATCTTCTAGTAAAGTTGTCACTACTTGTGTACTTGTTTTAATTGCTTTTTGGACTGTGACTGTAATGTGTTAAGTAGCATTATTCATGAACATATTCATAAACTGAATTTATTACTATAAAGTATATTACTTAAAATTTAATAAATTTATACTTATTACGAAAAATGAAGCAATACGGTAAAAAGCTAAAGGAATATATTATGAAAACTCAAGACTCTAATTTCAAGATTGATATTACGGAACATCACTAATGTCACAAAATTCCACCGAAACAGCGATTTGGCATACACGATCGAACTTTTGCCAAATGCTCGCGGTACCTGACTCGAATTTATGCTGAAATGCGGTCAATGGGATATATAACTATGTAAATACACGCTCATATTTGGACATATTTAGAGTGACGATATGAAACTAATGTTTGGCGCTGCTTGTGTAATATTTTTCTTACTTTCAGATCAAATTTGCTTTTTAACAAGCGTTAAACAAGTTAACTAGTTTGAGCACAAATAGAAAAAAAATCAAACCATTCATTGGCTCCTGATCTAGGACTATACGTTGTGTGGCTGTTTTTTTTTTTTATTATAACCCAGCGTAAAACGAGGGCGCCACTTGCCACAAATTTGGTGCATCTCATACAATTCATCTTTCTATATTTTAAATATTTGTAAGTTTAACTCGTAATTCAGTCATGATTTTAAATATCACACAATGTGTGCAAAAAAATTAAAATAAAATTTGTGCCAATAAGGACAGGACGTATTTTTCATGAACGAAAAAAAATGTAGCTAATTGACAAGTGCCAGTGTATAATTTATTTAGTTACATAAAAATTGCTGCTTCTCTTAGTTTTACTCGTGTTTTTCGGGGTAAAAGTAGCCTAAGGGTTAAGGTAAAGTAAGTTATCGGCATTTAATTTTTCATACGAATCAGCGTGAAAAAGTAACATACATACATACATGCAAACAGACAAACCGTTACTTTTATTATGTTTCACTGTAATTTCAATTATGTACAAAATATCATGATTTAGTACCAATGATATGATAGTTTGTTTTGTTGATAGTAGATCATTGGTGAGTGCGGACGGAAGATATGCCAGGGTATGGGTTGGGTTTGAGCTGCCGATGAAGGAAACATCGTGTAATGGTAGGGTATTTTCTAGTGCTCAGCTAGCTACCACCCTTAAGATGAAAGATCTGTAAACTATAACTAAACTAGCTTTTAACGGTGTGTTCTGGCAGCCTCGCTTGAAAGCCAATTTCATTCCAGGTATGCTTTACCATCTTCAACCACACAGTCAATTAGCATCAGGTGAGCTAAGGCCAGACATACATACATAAAACAAAATAAACTTTCATCTACTGCCGGATTAACATTCATTAAAAGAGTTGCCAGTATTAACACTTCTCGCGGGTATAATTTAGATCTTTACCAGACACATTTTACGATATAACGACAAAGAAAATAATCCGGGTTAAGTGTTGATTCCATTAAAATTTTGTACGATGCCGCTTTAACAGCTAGTTTATGAGCTGTGTACAGTAAAATAAATCATAAAAATGTTTATTGCTATGCAGATACATTACTTTATTTGATGTACAAAAATATTGTTCTTTTATGAATAGCTTACGATACACCTTTAAGTAAGTATACACATTTTCCAGCTAATCGAGCATAGGTGGATATTATCTTGTCTTTTTTTACTTATGCGGGATTTTTAGAGTCAGTCCTATTTTTGAAGTGTCCCACTGCTGGTTTAGGGTTTTTTCTCATTGTGGTCATTGTCCAGCACGCTGGCCAAGTGCAGGTTGAAAGACATCTTTGAGAACTGAACCGTTAGAAATTGTCGGCAATATGCACATAAATTAGAAAAGACAGGGGTTTTGTAGCGATGATAGCTCAGTGGTTAGCACGGTCAGTTCGCATGCCGAAGGGCGTGGGTTCAAACCCAACAATGAGCTTGAGCTGCCGGTGAAGGAAAACATCATGAGGAAACCATAACGTGGTGGTAGGGTACTTTCTATTAATCAGCTGGCTAGCTATCACCCTAAAGTTGAAAATCTGCCGCTAAGTATCTAACGGTGTGTTCCGGCAGCCTCACTAGTCTGCCAGTAGTCTGTAGTGAGAGCTAGTTGCATTCCAGGCTAGGTGTGCTTTACCATCTTAAACCACATCGTCACTTAACATCAGGTGAGATGTGGTCAAACACATAGCTTGTTAACCGTTAATGACATACCGTACCAAGAACAAAATACTGGATATTCAGATAGTTTTGTAGTAAAAATATACTCACTTGTCTCTCCTGGTCTGTAGTGATGCCTCGCTGGCCTCACCACTACATCTCTAACAGGCCCTAAGAGTCTGATGACGCTGTGACTCTTTGATGTGCAGTCGTCATCGCCAATACAGCCTACTGTGGTATGAAGAGTGCAGTGGGTCGCTGGCGAAAACGGTATCTTTAGTTGTATGATGCCATAACCTGTAACAAGTGAAAAATTGTTTAGGATACATCATCAACCAAAGTGAACAACTAACTGTCAACGCCTTTAACAAATATCGTTGGACATATGACACAGCGCCATCTAGCCCCAAACTAACCAAAGCTTATATTAATTTTTCCGTACAAACTCTAAAACTTATAGTCGTTTAAAGGCCAAAAAGATATACACAGACACAGAACAATAATTATACAAGATACAAATACTAATTACTTAAATATTACTAGGTAAATACATATACAAACCAATACTTATGAATAGAAACAACACAAATCTGGTAGGTGCTCTAAACAGAGTCGCAGTATTATGCGACGGTCGGAACAAAATACGTCAATATCTGGATGGCGAGAGTTGATTTGGTTGAGTAGTGTGAGTGCGTGGTGAGCAGGCACGTGACGCGCGGTGTCGATCACTGGTAAAACACATTTTTTTTTGTAAATACGTACTTATAATAAACTAGCTGTGCCCCGCGGTTTCACCCGCGCTAGATGCCTACGTCATAGTAGCTTTATGCATGCAAAGTCTCAGCCCGATCGGTTTAAAATTGACAAAGTTTCATACAGACTTTCATCCCCTATTTTATCCCCTTGGGGGTAGAATTAATCAAAATCCTTTCTTAGCGGATGCCTACGTCATAACATCTACCTGCATGCCAAATTTCAGCCCGATCCGTCCAGTGGCTTGGGTTGTGCGTTGATAGATCACTATGTCAGTCAGTCAGTCAGTCACCTTTGAGTTATATTTATTTAGATACAGAACACACAGACACATAATAAATATGTATCATCACATAATTGTTTGTCCTGGGTGGGAATCGAACCCACGATCTAATACTCCACAAGCAAATATATTACTACCAACAGTGCAGTCAAAGTAAAGTTAAAAGCATTGTATATATACATCGACATCTAATTATAAATGAGTACCTATGTATCCCACTAATATTATAAATGTGAAAGATTGGATGGATGTATGGATGGATGGATGTTTGTTACTCAATCACGCCAAAACAGCTGAACGGATCTGGATGAAATTTTGCAGATACTTTAGGCCCTGGAATAAAACATATGATGCTTTTTATCATCCATCACCATGCGGGTAAAACCGCGGGGCTCAGCTAGTATTATACATTTCTAGTTATACATATAATAAAAGTGTAACACGTTAAAATGCTCTCGCTACACGGTTCAGTTTATATACCAAAAAACAATAATCCTTGTCACAGAACGCACTGTCGGGAGGTTCTTCACTCTTCAGCTCTGTCAAACTGAGAAACAGAGCTCTGCCCCGCTGCAGGCGGCTGTCTAGGTTTTTAATTATATTTATTATCATACGATTTGTAGCAATGATAGGTTATTGATTAATGAACACATCCAGAGGAAACCATAGTACGGTGCTTGGGTACATTTTAGTTGTCGGCTGACTACCTAACCACCCTCAAGTTGAAAATCTGTCGCCAAGCAACAAACAGTGTTCCGATTTTGATTTAAAAAATTAACATTACCTATAATTTATTCTTGATATTTGACAGTTGATAATATTAAATTATAAAATTCCATGAAACAACATTATTAATCTAGAAACAAACTTGTATGACTTATAAAGTCTCAAAACCATAATACGTCATAAAGTACTCTTTATTCCCTTTGCGTTTCAACAAGATACTATTAAAGAGGAACTAAGCACTCCATTAAAACCGAGCTTTAACCTTCTATATGTAAAAAAGATATAAAAAGGAGGTGGTATGAGAAATGTGCACCGAAATTTCAAATGAAGTCGGACTCCATTGTCAATGTCAAAGATACATGCATTTTTAAATGAAAATGGCTCAGCATTATGTTCATTTAAACCTTATAATAAATTATGACATCTCTTTATTTATTATGCTATAAAACACATCATATTGTTTACACAATCTCATAATAAAATACGCTTGCCATTTGTAGTGGAATATTATATTTTGAGGAAAAAAAAAACATCTTTAATATTCAATAGGCCTAAAAAGATTTGTTGATATTATTTCTGAAACTGGTTTAAAAAAGTACTGATCATAATTTAATATTTTTTTAGAGAACTACCTCGCAAAGTTCTTCGTTTATAGGAAATATTTTTTATGCAAAAATGTAAATTAAATAAAATACCTTAACTTTTTCTAAAGTAAAAGAAAGTAAAATAAAATATAAGGTAAAGTAAAGTAAAGTAAAACATATTGTGAAGATACTTTTATAATAAAAAAAAATTGTTGCGTAATAATTCTTGCCATCTCCTCTTTGTATGTGCTCCATGTTTCGATACCTATAATAAAAACTTGGAGATACTCCAAATGTGAAGATGTCGAAGAAATTCCAGTAACGTTCGCCAACCACTTAAACGTACCAGACACTATTAAAAGGTAAGAGTTATTATATGAAATAGAGAAGAGACAATATCTAGTTTATCCGGTAAAAGTTTTACTAGCAAAAAAAGGATTGCATTCTGCATGTAAAGTTAGATAGTGTTTTTAAAATTAGGAAGTTGGTATCCAACGAGTAGAATTTAATTTTAAAAACCAATTTAAGATCAGTAGTGGAAAATTAAATGATAATGATGGGGTAAAAATAATAATATGAGATATTTAAGTGTTTTATGTGATCAGGAATACACATTTTATATTTTTTTTTTTTACTAAAACTGGCGGTGATGTCTTGGTTAGGGTGACTTGGTTTAAAAAAAAATTAAAGTATTGTAATTATTTCTCTAATCCCAACTATTAATATGTGACCGTGATAATACTTTTGCAATAAAAATAGAATATTAAAAAAAAAACAGCAATATATGTAATATGTAATATAATAAAGGTTTTGTACATATTATGTGACATGAATTTTGAACATTAACTATGCCGACTCAATCATCAATAATTGTCCGGTCAACGTTTAACCTCCGTCTTTTCACACCACTAGTTATTATACTTTTCCAGGGAGCGGTGAGCGGCGATGAAGGAAATGGTTTGTTCGATTATTTCAGCTGCCTCTTCAATAATTGGTGACAATTTGTTTTTAACTCGGAATTTTCGAAGGAGTTATGCTACGGGACTTAATTGTGTTTCTTAGTTGGCGTCAAAGATCTTGTCGATTGTAGTGGCAAGAATAATAATGTAGTGACTTTAATTGATTTTATGTATTTGCAAAAGAGAATAGAATTTAACGTAACAATCATCAATCGTCGTTCGAATAAAAAGTGGTAACAGATTGAAGTATGTTTTTTAATATAAGGGTAATGAGACGAACTAGACGCTCTCTTGATGGCAAGAGATAATACCTGTCTATGACCAGTGCAGCGATACACAGAACTTTAAGTAGCAAAACAAAGCTGCTTTGGCGCTCATTACTTTGAGACATTCGATGGTTAGTGTCAACAGCCCTGTAATTTCGCTAGCTGCATTACCCATCAAACCGGAACACAGTAATGTTTACACACTACTGCTTGGCGGTAGAATATCCAGCACTGCGGTGGTATCTACCTACGTAGACGTAACACCAAGTAAAAGTGAAAAACTATTTATAGATTGTTTGTTGCTTATAAATCGGTAAAGAGTTTTTCGTATTAATTTCTTTTGTCGACGCTATTTACGTTGATGTAAGCTATATGGTAAATACGTTGTATATCTACAACAAATAAGGTGTGATTTTAAAAAGCTGCCGCCTTTCGTATTTCTATATTCCAAAGTAGCCATTCTTATGAAGGTCTTTAGAAATAAACTTCAGGTGAAAATTAACTGAAGTATGAAGTCCCATTCGAGGCAAAGTATTGTGGTCAAAGCCACTCTTGGAACTTGAATCGTTCGCCATTACAGTTCAAAGAAAAATCTTTTTCGATCACTGAGTCTTGAAGTTCTGAAAGAAGTTTAGGTATGTAAGAGTATATAGTATTTCAGACTTCTGTTTGAGTTAGTCAAGACAGAGCCATTTGATAGCCATTAATATCTAATAACAAGAGTTGTTCATTTGTTCTGTATTATTTTCTTTAAAGTTGTAGTGTACAGTAGTACAACTTTGAATATAATATATCTGACAAGAAATATTAAAACCTTATTTGCAATATTTTATTTTACAGAAAGTAATTAAAGGCTTTAGCAACATTGCTCATTCTCTAAACAATGTGTGAAGATTTCTATATAAATAATCATGTTTTATTATAAGGTCTAATCTATAGGATACAGATTTAAATATTTACTGATTTCTATAAATGAACAGAGATAATGATGTTAAAATCATTACATGATTTTTTAATGGACTCCGACGGGCACAATAATTTAAAGTCAAAGCACGACGATTGAATTAGTAAAAAATTGCATGCAAATAAAAACAATAATTACTGTATAAACATTTTCAAATAACATTTTTACAATATTATGCTATTTTATACTACGTCGTAGATGTGCTACGACGCATAAAATTGCTACGGACAGCAATCGTATTATATGGTGCAATAAAATGTATTAATACAGGTATAAAAAGTACAATTTCAAACGTAAATTGTTGTTTATGAAAAATGTTGCTATCCTTGTCTAATGGACTGCAATGAAAAGGAAAGCAACATTTTAGTAAGTTTATATTGGTCAAAAGAAGCCGTCACAATTGGTTTTAGTAAATGAGTATTTTTATTGATTAATTTGATAAATACATTTTTTCTCGAAGGTAATTTTTTTTACATTTCAAAGACGCTGCTGCCCATCTTCCGGATGACATCCCTTATCCGACTCTTACGGCAACCACGGGCAGAGAGGGTGGGGTACTATTCTTACGTCGGCACCACCACGGCACATTTAATTAATTGGGCACTGAATACTACGAAATTAGATTTGTTTTATAATTATAAATAGCCCTGTTGGCTCATTGGTACACTATCTGCCTTAAGAGCTGTAGGGCGTGGGTTCGATTCCCACTTAGGACATGCATTTTGTGGTATAAACAAAATGTTTGTTCTGTGTCTGGGTGTTCTGTATGTACCAAAAGTATTTATTTACAAAAAAAGTATACATATATTACATCAGTTATTTAACTGCCATAGTACGAGATTTGCTTAGTTTGGGGTCAGATGGCGACGCGAAAAAAAATTGCGAAAATTTTGTAAATATCCTAGCTGAAATAAATTACGTTACATAATTATCTCGATAGAAAAAGTATCATCGCGAATACATTTTTAAATTTCTTATTTATACCATGTTGTAAATTTTATTCAGAGGTTTGTCGACATATAAAATATATCCCACTTTCTCGCCGATTGACCATCGTGTTTACCGCGAAAGAGGGTTCGAATTTGTCACTATTAGATGGCTTGATGTCACAGTGTTGAGACCTCGAGGTCATTAATCTAGTCAACTCAAGTGGTTGAATACGCAAGCCCACCTGAACACGTCAATTGTGGCACAATAAAGTAGACCTATTTTTTATGTTTCACCTTTTTATTACCCTACTTATGTTTTTTGCGGGTATCTTGTATAACACTAATATTATATTATAAGTGTGTTTGTATGTTTGTTAATTTGTCACGCTCAAACGGCTGGACTAATTTTGATGGAATTTGGTATAGAGGTAGCTGGCACCCTGGATTAATATGTATGCTACTTTATATCCTGAAAAAAATATAGCGGGTAACACCGTGGTGCGCAGCTAGTGTATGTAAGTATGCGAGTTTGTTTATTCCATCATAACTTTTAAATGCCCGAACAAATTAGGATGTATGAAGTATCGTTGGAATTGTTGCATCATCTTGAGAACACTGATTATACATACATTTTTTAAATTCAATATGGCGGTAAGTTTAAAAAAATGTTTTTGTCAAATATTTTGGCATGGCAATCATGTTTGCTTGGTGGTAGGGTACTTTCTAGTACTCGGCTGGCTAACTATCACTCTCAAGTTGAAAATCTGCCGCCAAGCATCTAACGGTGTGTTCCGGCGGCCTCACTTGAGAGCCAGTTCTATCTGGGCTAGGTGTGCTTTACCATCTTCGTCCTAAAAAATGAAGGTCCATCATGAACAGGTGACGCTTTGGTCATGTTTGTCTGGAAGTCCGGTAATAAAAAGAGGCGGGGGGATCCAAGTCGTATTTTAATCATAATCATGCTCCAAGAACAACAATCCCTTCAGCAATATCATTAAGATTATAATCATTTTTTCCTGCTTTAAAATGCATTTTGCTACAATAATTGATTACGAAATCAAATTGACAACCTACAGGGTCTTAAACTCCCCCTTAATGTTAAAATGACGCAACTATCTCCTTGATTAGCATGCAATTTAATTAATCAGCTAAAAGATATCCGATAAAAGCTTTCGATAAAGCAAATGAATTCGCATTGGATTTAGTCACGCAATGAGGGGCAAAACAGTCACTGGTAAATGATTTATTTCACAACTTTGTTACAATGGAGTAAAAGATATACAGTTTTAACGTGAATACGTCTTTAAATATGCCTCCATGGTAGAAATTAAAAAAAAAAACTGATGATTACGTCATCGGAGAATTATACAGCTTGGTGTTGCAGCTAAATTTTGCAATTGCAGATCTATCATCTACATCCAAAATCTAATTACATCACTCGACGGGTAAAGGATCAAAAAATGTGTTGCGTTGAGTGGGAACTTGAAACATGAAAATCCATAGGACTTATTAGTGTTTATTAATGTACACATGTTCACGTACACACGGCCGAACGGCCATGTCCCGGAACCAGACTGGCCTCGTTTTTTTTAAAATTTTGTTTTCGTGTTTTTAATCTGGACAAGATTGGCACAGGACCGGGACGAGTAGCATACAAGAAAAGAGGCCTATGCCAGCAATGGGAGATTACAGGCTGATGATGATGATGATCGTATTTTCATTGTTACTATGTAACTTAAATAAAATAAATAAATATTGTAGGACACATTACACACAGCGCCATCTGACCCCAAACTAAGCAGAGCTTGTGTGATGGAAGTCAGATAACTGATAGAATACATAAATACTTTTTTTTGTAAATACATACTTATAATACATACAGAACACCCAGACACAGAACAAACATTTGTTTATACCATAAAATGTTTGTCCTTGGCGGGAATCGAACCCACGCCCTACAGCTCAGGCAGACATACTCCCAATGAGCCAACAGGGCCGTTTACTTGTTCCAATAACAGTCTAATGTTTTATAGTAACAAAACATTAATGTAATTGAAACTTGATATGCTACACTTTTTTTAATCTGCCGCCAAGTACCTAACGGTGTGTTCCGGCAGCCTCACTTGAGAGCCTGTTCTATTGGATCATCACACCCTAGTTCTAAAACTTCAACACTATGGAGTTCGTGGAGTGGCACTTGATCTTATATCATCTTATCTATCGAGTCGCCAACAAAAAGTAGGTATTAGCGGTATTACGTCTCTAGGGTCCTTAGTAAAAACGGGCGTACCTCAAGGATCAATCTTAGGCCCTTTCTTGTTCTTGGCATATATTAATGATTTGCCCTATATGGTAAATGAATTGTCCGATATAGTTTTATTTGCTGATGACACCTCGTTAATTTTTAAAGTCAATAGAAAAGATACAGACCTTACACAGCTCAATAACACCTTATCAGCTGTATCAAAATGGTTTGCCGCCAATAATCTTATGCTTAATTCATGTAAAACAAAATGTATAAGGTTTTCTCTCCCCAATGTTGCTAAGAGGGACACACATATCTTAGTCGATGGTAAAAGACTTGATCTGGTGGATAAAACAGTCTTTCTCGGCGTAACATTAGATAGTAAAATACAATGGGGTCCTCATATAGAAAAGTTAGCTAGTAAATTGAGTTCCGCTGCCTTCGCGATTAGAAAAATTAGACAAATAACAGATGTGGCTACAGCCAGGTTGGTTTACTTTGCTTATTTCCATAGTTTAATGTCCTACAGTCTACTGCTGTGGGGCTCAGCTGCAGACTTTGAAACTATTTTTATTCTGCAAAAAAGTGCAATTCGCGCAATCTATTGTTTGGGTCCTCGCGAATCACTACGAAATCGATTTAAAGATTTTAAGATATTAACGTTACCGTCACAGTACATTTATGAAAACATTATGTTTGTCCGGAAAAATTTAAATTCATTTGAAATTAATAGTAGTCGCCATAACTTAAATACAAGAAATAAAGATAAAATTGTGACACCTAGATTCAGGTTATCTAAAGCTAATAAGTCTTTTCTCGGGAATTGCGTTAGATTCTATAATAAAATCCCACTTGAGGTAACTAAAATGTCCTATAATAAATTCAAAGATTTTATAAAGCAGAGGTTAATTGACAAAGCCTACTATAAGGTGGCTCATTACGTGGAAGACAGGAATATATGGTTGTTGTAGCTTCTCTCTGCACTTGCATCCCCCTGGCTAAGTGACAATTGTAGTAAGCATAATGTATGTATTAATATTTATTACTGTAAATTGTAACCTAATATGAAAAGAAAGATCCACAAAAAAAATGCCTTGCTGAGTTTCTTGCCGGAGTCTTCTCAGTTGAAGTGTAATTACGAGCCGGTGGTAGATTCAAACATGTAACTTAACGTTCATAAGTGCCTTACCAGGGCCTAAACTGAATAAATGACTTTTGATTTTGATTTTGATTCCAAGCTAGGTCTGCTTTACCATCTTCGACCACACCGTCACTTAACATTAGGTAAGCTGTGGTCAAACACTTATATGTATAGTTTTGTTAACCTTAAAAATAAATATATTTTTATTTGTTATGCTTAGGGTAATTGAGCCGTGGTGGTGCCGGCGTAAGAATTGTACCCCACTTTCTCTACCCGTGGTTGCCGTAAGAATCGGCTAAGGGATGTAATACGGAAAATGGGCAGCAGCGTCTTCCTTGAACAATCATACCTAACTGCGCTCGCCAACCCGCCTGCCAAGCGTAGTGAATATTGGCAAAACCCCTCCCCAGGAGGAGGCCTATGTCCTGCAGTGGACGTCCTATTGCTGATGATGTGAGGGTAATTGAGGATTTTGATATCTACTTATCTAAATTAACAACATGTAGAATAATATTTGGAAAAAAGTTTGTTAAGGCACTCCTAGACTTCCAATCTGGAGGTCTTAATTCGGATTTCACGGAATTTTAAATTATGTGCGTATTATGGTCAGTCTTACAAGCCAGTTCCTATTCTAGCTATTTGATCTACCATTTCCCATTTTACTGCCATTGATTTAACATCTGAGAATAATTTCCCGCGCCATCTAGCTGCTGTTAAATTTATTCTATTTACTCTAAAGCATATAAACACAAATAGCATCTCATCACAAAACGGCCTTTGTTATTCCAAACCTGCGTACTCGACTGAAATTACCTTTAATTTGCTGATTAAATAGCTTAACCGCTATTTAGCAAATTAGTAATCGAAATGTTTCATTTAGACGGATCCGTATTTATATCGCTGTGCTTTGGACAACAGCAATTAATTGTGGGATTAAATTGTTCCGCTGTGAAAATTAACGTTAAATTAATGTTAATGTGAAGTAAACCAAAGCATGGTTGGTTACACGCTACTTACTG
Organism: Biston stratarius; assembly: GCA_950106695.1. Taxonomy (NCBI): domain Eukaryota; kingdom Metazoa; phylum Arthropoda; class Insecta; order Lepidoptera; family Geometridae; genus Biston; species Biston stratarius. The sequence continues at coordinate 13,759,644 of OX467116.1, forward strand.
CTTAGCGGCAAACTGCAGCAGTTTTTTTATGGCTATAGGCTAGATGTTTAACCACAACTCACCTGATGTTAAGTGACGGTGTAGTCGAAGATGATAAAGATGGAATGGAACTGGCTCTCAAGTGAGGCTGACGGAACATAACTTTAGATACTTGGCGGTAGATGTTCAACTTGAGGGTGGTAGCTAGCCAAAACTCCCAGGTGGCTTGACTTTTTCCAACACTTCCAACAATTATCATCATTTCAACCAATTTACAAAAAACCTTGACAGATTATATACTTAACCCTTTCTCATGAATCACTCTATCTATTGGTGAAACTCGCATGATAATCCATTTAGTAGTTTTTAAGTTTATCGCGATCAGACAGATAGACGCGGTGGACGACTTTGTCTTATAATATGTAGTGATCTACATACAATTAACTCTTTTATATCGACATTGTTGATACTATTTTTGATGGATAATAAAATATGATTTGTAACTTTGCTGCTATTAATAAAGTATTTGTATTTTTTGTAACATAATACTAATCGGCACAGAAATTGCCACATCACGTATGTGGCGTGCATGGCAGATACGTCGTGTACTATATTAATTTCTAGAAAAAGACGTGGTCGAAACTATAGCCAGGGTATTGCGGTAATTTAAGGTTTGTAATCTCTTTCAAATAAAGAAGTAGGTAGGACTGGCGACAGAAGTGACAACTTAAAACACATCACGCGAGCACGTCGGTGGCGTGGACACATAAGTTTCCCCTCTACCAAAATACCGTTCAACGCGGCTAAAGCACATTTTTGTTTTACTTATGCGGGATTACTCACGTTTTATTATATCGAAAAAAATCGGTTAAAGCAGTTTGCACTTTTTTTTTATATAGCTGGCAAGCTTGGTGTTTGACCACAACTCACCTGATGTTAAGTTACGGTGTATCGGTGTGTTTAAAAAGTCTTTTTTTTTTAAACTTTGTCATGTTAGTTATATTTAAATCCTTATTACTGTTGTAACTAACACGTAAAAAATATATACCTTAAACGCTTTTCTATATAAATACCTGTAGAAAACAACATCTTTCAAGACTTACTCGCTAAATGCTGAAAGAGAAATTGACCGTCTGTAAAGCAATTTATCTTTAGACTATGTTCTAGTTTTCAGTAAATCACCCCAGCGCCCTTGTTCCATTAGAGCTACTAAATCAGTCTCGTACTCGTTATACTACTTTTAGTATTAGTTACCAGTTTTGTAGCGATGTTAGCTCAGTGGTTAGCATAATCAGTTCGTATGCGGAAGGTCGTGAGTTCAAACCCTAACAATGATCTTGAGCTGCCAGTGAAGGAAAACGGGAAGAAACCACAGCAGCAACAGTGGAACTTTCTTGTACTCGACGGGCTAGCTACCACCGCCAAGCATCTAGCTAGTTCCATTCCAAGCTAAGTGTATTACCGTCTTCGACCACACCGGCACTTAACATCAGGCTGGTGCTGTGGCCAAACATCTAACCTGTCAACCAAAAAAAAAGTTGCTTATTAAAGTGATGACAGGCTTTAAATAAAGCGTTTTCATTTAAAAGTTTCCTCTGTAACTCTTTTCCGTTCTCAAAACTTGTAAGATTGTGGTATACATAGTGTTTTAAGGAATAATAATTATATATATATATATACTTTAGAAAACTGATCTACCACTCACAACTTTTACTATTAAACTTTAGTCACAAAACAAAGTTCCTGGCTACTTTGGCCTTCATAACTTTGAGACTATTCATAATAATTAGTCAATCAGAGAAAGACATAATCCTCCCTTAAGTTACGCCAATCAATCAAGTTGCGCCAATCAGTTCAATACTTCCAGCTACAGCAAGTTTAGTTTTTCTTCACAACACCGAGTCTCGTAGCGTCTCGTACTACATTATTATCACTACATATTATAAAACAAAGTCGTCCACCGCGTCTATCTGTCTGATCGCGATAAACTTAAAAACACTGAACGGATTATTATGCGAGTTTCACAATAGATAGAGTGATTCATGAGGAAGGTTTAGGTATATAACTTATCAAGGTTTTGTGTAAATTGGTTGAAATATGATGATAATTGTTAGAAGTGTCGTAAAAAGTCAAGCCACCTGGGAGCTTTCATCGAAAACGCTGCCTAATTCCTTTGAGATATCACAAAACATTGCATGGTGGGATATTCCTCTTTTTTTATGGCTGACAGGCTAGGTATTTGTCCACAACTCACCTGATGTTAATTGACGGTGTGGTCGAAGATGGTAAAGCACACCTAGCCTGGAATGGAACTGGCTCTCAAGTGAGGCTGTCGGAACACACCGTTAGATGCTTGGCGGCAGATTTTCAACTTGAGGGTGGTAGCTAGCCAGCCGAGTACTAGAAAGTACCCTACCACCACGCTATGGTTTCCTCACGATGTTTTCCTTCACCGGCAGCTCAAGCTCATTGTTGGAGTTTGAACCCACGCCCTTCGCCACGCACTAACCACTGAGCTATCATCGCTACAAAAATCTTTTATATATCTATTCTTATGTAATCGTCATCATCATCATCATCAGCCATAGGTCGTACATTGCTGGACTTAGACCTCTTCCTAGGGGGGTTTTGCCAATACTCGCCACGCTTAGCAGGTGGGTTGGCGAGCGTGTGATTGTTCAAGGAACACGCTGCTGCCCATCTTCCGGATTACATCCCTTAGCCGACTTTTACAGCAACCACGGGTAGAAAGGGTGGGGTACTATTCTTACGCCGGCACCACCACGGCATAAAATAATATACAAGATATATTATATTTTTCATATATCTACATTTTAAGGACAGCTTACTATAGCCATTCATACTACCCGTGCGAATCCGGGTCGGATCGCTAGTTTCCAAATATAAAGGTGCATTTAATTTTGGCGTTCACACTGGGAACTGGGTTGTTCCAGTTAAATTGCGAAGGTTTTGTTATAGCCACAACACGGTGCGGCTCCCATGCAACGAATTCTATCTCCGGCAAATGACGTCAGTAAATTCTCGAAAACTCAGAGTGTAAAAAAGACACGCTTAACTCTATGCTGTCAACATGTCCTGTTAAAATGGAGCATGGAGTACGTAGGGAATTTGTTCATCTCGGGCATACAGTCTCAAAGCATATGGATAAATTGATTACTAATTATTCAAATTGTTTGAATTAAAATTGTGTTAATTTAATGACTAAACAGCACAATACTCGAATTAAAATAGTCATAAAAAATCATTACAGAAACAAGAACAATAATTGATATATTCAGGTGTCACTTTACGAAAGTTCATTTTAAGTGTTCATGGTATATATTTAATTTATTTCCGCTTAAAAACGCGGAATAAACTAAACAAGAACTATATTTAAAGAAAATCAATATGACACATTAAATTAGTGATACTAATTTAATTCATAATTAAATTAGTATCACTTCATCACAATTACATGCATGAGTTAACGTAGTAATTCGTCAATATTTTTGTACATAATTTGTATATGACACATTAAAAATTAATAGTATTGAAAATAATCAGGTAAAACAGAACATCATTGTTCCTATCATTAGCGGGTTTCCAGAATACTCGTAATATAATAATGTAGTACCTGGATGACCAAGTTTTGTCGGTTATTTTAAAAAGGGGGGAAAATAATCATCTGGATTCGAACCAGGGTTTTCTGGATTCGGGACCGCCCGATTTCCCACCTAAGCTATTATAAACTTGAAGAAGGTGGCGAAATTTACCTTCGTATTCTAATGATATTGTAGCAGTTTTTCATCGCCTAAAAACACGGATAAAACGACGTTTTCTAAAAATTAAACCTAGCTAAATCGATTTATCGCCCCCGAAACCCTCTGCATACTAAATTTCATGAAAATTGTTGGAGCCGTTTCCGAGATTCAGATTATATACAAATATACAATTGTTCGTTTAAAAGTATTAGATAGATAGATTATACTAAATGTAATGTTGAAGTCCATAATACCTAAAAATAAAGCCGTAGGAATGTTACTTTGGAACAAAATAAGATAACTACTAAAATAATAACAATATCACAGTTCGTCAACTTTGATAATTGTATGTATAAAGGATAGATTAAGCGTAAGTCAATGACGATCTATATTTACTGCAGTTGTAAAAAATCAATCACAAATATTTTTCCAGTATTGTTGTAGAAAATAACGTACAAATTTAATCAAGAAAAAGGAAATCTTTATAGTTAGAATGCAACAAGAAAAAACAACAATTTTAGACTCGCACTCTTAATTTTATTTCAGTTCTGTTAAAACAAAGCAAAGTATTTGGTTCTCTCTAAGATACATAAAGTAAATAAACAAAACTAAATCAAATACAAATTGAAACATCATTAACAGCTCTGATGAATTTATTGTTTCTGAGAAAAGAATCCTCTAGGGGCCTGCTTAACAAAATTTGAATCGTCCGTACACTTGTTAATGAACTCGAGAAAGAAATAAAAATATTACAACTGTAGTTTTGGCGGGAAAGCAAAGAAAATCTACTTTTTCCGTAATTAATAATTTATTTATTGCATAAATATAGGTATACAAATACATAGATGGAAATCATAAATAATGGCAGACCTCCATATTTGTGATTTGTGATTTTGCGAAAGCATTGTATTGTTAACCGACTTCAAAAAGGAGGACGTTCTCAACTTGGTTGGGTTTTTTTGTTATTTTTTTATTTTTTTATCTATGTTTACCGATTACGCTGAGATTTATTATACGATTTACGTGATTCTTCTTTAGTTTGATGCGGAATAGTTGCCATTTGGTCTCATAAAAATTTGACATAGTTTGGCCCAGTGTTTTTCATTTTATGAACATATTTTAATGAAAATTTTTGTTTACGTGGACGATGTAATTGTCTTAGGCAAGACGTTTTTGAATCATAGCGAGTCTAGCTAGACTCATACTGTTCAAGTGTTTCTTGACGTGAACATAAATTAACTAAAAATAGAAAAATAAACAAACTTAAAAAAAAAAGTAAAACCGACTTCAAGAAAAAAAACATCAACTAAAAAGCGAAAAATAACTTGCTACACAAAGTATTATTATACTTGCTAGGTACCTACTGACCTGTTTGAAGTCGGTGCCAAGCACCGGCACCTAGGCTAGGCTAAGCACCGACTTCAAACAGATCAGTAGGTACCTAGCAGGTATAATAATACTTTGTAAAGTAAGTTTATTTTTCGCTTTTTAGTGCTGATGTTTTTTTCTTGAAGTCGGTTTTACTTTTTTTTTTCTATTGTTCAAACGACTGTGTATTAAAATTGGAGTCGCTGCTTTGAAGCTCATTAGTTTGAGACTTTAGATTATATAGTAGATCTAATAAGACATATTAATTTATTGGTTGGAGTATCGCTGGTCGTATCGTTTGTCGTCTCGCAGTCGTTGGCTATAAAAAGACGTCGAGCGCTGTAAGTTTACCAGATATCTGTTATAAAGTTTTATTTTTATAAAAATGGAAACATGCAAAAACAGCAACCCGATAACGAGAGCATCGGACCGTATTGCGGGTTTCGTAAAAAAGGTAGATAGCGTTGATTTAGATAATAAAAAATACGTTGGATAGGTAAATTGAATCTCTCGTGATGGAGTTCGCAATAAAAAATCCATTTTGTAAGTAAGAAAATCAAACTGAATAAATGGGTAGTTTTGAAATCCTGTTATGGTACATTACTGTAGATAAGTATTTACTTAAGTGATGTGACTTAGTGTAGCCAGCCCTACAGCTTTGCCCGTAGATCTACAGTTTTTGAAGGCAGTCTCAGTTTTTTTTTGTAAAACTAATGTGACAAATGAGAGCCTGTCCTGTTGCTGAGATATAGCGATTTGTAGCGATGATAGCTCAGTAGTTAGCGCGGCCGGTTTACACGACAAAGGGCTGGAAAATATCACCATAGCATGATGATGACCTTTAAGTTGCAAATGTGCCTCCAAGCACCTAACGGTGTGTTTCTACAGCCTTACTTGAGAGCCAGTTCCATTCCACGCTAGGTATACATTACCATATTCAACCACACCGTTAGTTAAAATCAGGTGCGCTGTGGTCGAACACCTAGCCTGTCAACCATGAAACAATAAAATAGCGTTACGTTCATTGTTAAAAATATATTTGTGTATTTTCAAGTGGTGAACAAGTGTTCACCAAGCAACTACTTACGAGATAAAGCAATTGTTTTGGTTCCAAAAGCGGACTTATCTAACTGATAATTTTGTCAGAGTTGACCGAGGCCAGTTTACATCAATGAATTTTTCATTACCACGGTGAGCTTTAGCCGTAATAAAGTGTTTTAACATTTCAGGCGAATATGCAAATGTTTTGCGGATACGAAATATCGGGAAAACAAATTGCAATGTTTGTTTTTTGCAAATATAGGCATCAATCACCTCTTTATGTTCCACGGAACGACGTGGAGTTTTATTGGCTGAATGAATTGCTGACATTGCTGTATTGAAACTAGTGAAGGATAAATACGGGTCATACGATCACTATATCCTAATCCTAACTAATGATATAAATGTGAATGTGAATTTGTTTGTTTGTTCACGCGTAAACTACTCAATGGATATGGGTGATTGTATAGCTGAACCTTCCGCATGAATCACTCTATCTATTGGTTAAACTTACATGATAATCCGTTCAAGAAGTCAGACAGACGCGGCGAACGACTTTGCTCTATAATAAGACTAGCTGAATCCCGGGGTTTTACCCACGTGGTGATGTATGATATTGATTAAAAGTATCCTATATCTTATTTTAGAGCCTAAAGTACCTACATGCAAAATTTCATCCAGATCCGTTCAGCCGTTCTAGCGTGATTGAGTTATAAACATCCATCCATCTATCCATCCATTCATCCATCCGTCCGTCCGTCCGTCCGTCCGTCTGTCCGTCCGTCCGTCCATCCATCCATCCATCCAAACTTTCACATTTATAATATAATATTAGTGGGATGGTAATGAGACCCAATGCAGTGATGTTCCGGTCTTTGCTGTTTCTCAAAGTTTTGGGTGCAATTGCATTGTTCATGGGCATTTTTATAGCATTAGAGAAGCATCTTGTGTGTTTTACGACATTATTTTCCTACCAAATAATGGTGGAAAATTATATTATCCCAAGTAACAGTAGAAAAATATAAAGTGTATTTTATACAACTCTTTCCAAGTTGAAAAATATGCAAACTCCTGAAAACTTCAAACTGTTATAGATATTTTATTCTTGCCTCCGTACCATCTTTCCGCTACCAGCTTCCGTTTTGTTACGTACAAATTCTACCGAATCGTCTAGTAAATAAAATTCCTTGCGAAAGGTTCCAATTTTCCGGAACATAGACAGATTTTCCTTGCATTCGTTGCTAGAACTTGGCATGCTTCCTATACTGGTAAAGTACTATGCAACGTGACAACAAAATAACGCCAAAATTCAGACAACCCATTTTTTTATTTACTTTAATAAAAAAATAGAAAGAAGGTTCCAGATTTAATTTAACCTACTACTCTTTTTATATACGTGTCCGAGTTTTATGCACTGACATAAATGATGAGTTGAATGAGAAGCCGTGGTGGTGCCAGCGTAAGAATAGTACCCCACCCTCTCCCGTGGTTGCCGTAAGAGTCGGCTAAAGATGTAATTCGGAAGACGGGCAGCAGCATCTTCCTTGAACAATCACACCTAACTGCGCTCGCCAACCGGCTGCCAAGCGTGGCGAGTTTTTTTTTTTTGTATGTAACTTTAATGAGACCAACGAAACGCTCTCCTGATGTTGAGAGACAACGCCTATCCATGACCATTGCAGCGATACACAGAACTTTGAGTAGTAAAACAAAGTCCAGAGAATCGCTGCCTTGGCGCTCATTACATTGAGACTAGATGGTTAGTCTCAACAGCCCTGTAATTTCGCTAGCTGCAGTACCCTTCAAACAGGAACACAGTAATGTTTACACACTACTGCTTAGCGGCAGAATATCTGGTACTGCGGTGGGACCTACCTAGACGACCTCCTGCTAAGGAAATCTACCACCAAGTAAAAAACCCCCCCAGGAGGAGGCCGACCTATGGCTATAACAGCATTCTGGAAACTATTCTCGTTAGACGGTCTCAAATATTTTGGTCTTTATTATTCACTAGCGGTGCCCGCGACTTCGTATACTTGCGCGACCACATTGATCAGAGTTCAACTTAAATTGAACATGGTCTATATCTCCGAAACTCTGTAATCTCCGTAGCATTCTTATTTATTCATTTGTAATAAATAATTTAAATTCTGATTCCCTCGCTAAAAACGAAAAATGTAGCATTCACTTGTAACATAAAAGTGAATCATCAAAGTAACAGAATAAATCTCACATTCCACGATACTCGACTAAAAATACAAAGCGAAGCTTCAAAGAAAATCTCAATGGCACTAGAATCTTCAAAAGGCCAATTTTAAAACGAACTGCTTAATATTCCCAGTTCAATGGCGAGCAAAATAAAAATTTCCATAAGCACAAAGAAACAGTATACAGTAATATTTTTCGCAGTTATTTTGCATAGAAATCCGAGATTGCTTTTGTCCCGACTCACAAACACGGGTTTCTACAAAGGCATTCAGTTCTCGGCACGAATGAATCGATTGGACGAATAACAAAAAATTAAACGGTTGGGCTGCAGTTTCCTTGGAATTTGCACGAACAATCATCCGACATCTAAGGACAGTTTAAGATTAAAAGAAGCTGCTCCGTGAACTTCCTATTGATTACCAGCTTCTATATTATATAACAATACATTTTCAAACTTTAACTTTTACATCTTGCACAAGTTTTTTTTTTTGTAATTAGTGACACAACTGACCTGAAATAGAAACTGACTCTTAAAGGGGACTTGAAAAATATGAAATAGATCTAAGTTTGGCCACCAACTCGTCTCATGGAAAGCGACATTATGGCCGAGGATGGAGCTCGTTGATCTAGACGAAATCTCAGCCCTATTTATACTATTAATAGGGCTGAGATTAATTAGGGCTATAAAAGGCTAATAATAAAAATAATTTCATATCATTTTATTAATAGGTTAATTATGATCGCTTATTAGGTAAAAGTACCTAATTAAAAAACTTTCGGTTTTCAAACAATTTTCAATTAATAGTTGACATCCCTGTTGGCTGACTTGGTATATCTACTTAATTAAGAGCGTGGATAAATAAATGTTTGTTCTGTGCCTCGGTGCTTTGTATAAATTATAAATATGTATTTACAAAAAAAGGTATATAAGTATTATCTTGATCCCATAGTACAAGCTTTGTTTAGTTTGGGGTTGTATTGCGTTGTGTGATGTCATACGATATTTATTTATAGTACAATCAGTACGTGTAATAACAATTTGCATTCAAAGTATAAAATATTAAAGTTGAATTTTTAGCACAAAAATTATATGCCCGTCCCGTGCCTCCCACAGGACGTCAGTATAATAAAACCGTGTCCATTGACATGGTTGTATATCTGTACTCGAGTTCATTTAGCGCAGCAATTTATTCCTGTTTTCGATTCGACCCTATCTGACGCCGTCTATATGTTAATGAGAAACTCCCCTGGTGTTTGGAGTCAATCAACTCAGGCCATGATTGCGGCGGGAAAATTGCGAAACTTATTTTTGTGTTGATGTTTTTGTAAAGTTTAATGACATTATATAGATAAGTGATTAGACTTAGAATTATACGCTTGCTGATGAATCTTTTTAGCAGAAGGTCGTCTAGGTACCAAAGCAGTACCAAATATTCTACTGCCAAGCAGTATGTAAACATTACTATGTTCCGTTTTGAAGAATACTGCAGCTAGCGAAATTACAGAGCTTTGAGATAGCGCCAAAGTAATTAGCACCAACACAGCGATGCCCTGGACTTTGTTTTGCTATTCAAAGCTGTGTATTGCTGAAATGGTCAAGGACAGGCGTTATCTTTTACCATCAGGAGAGCATCTCAATGGTTTCGTTACTTTTCCCCTTTAAAAAATAGTTTGATAAAACGTTTACTTTTTTAAACGTTCTATGTAATCACAATATTAAATTTAAATCGCCCTCCGTGATAAATTCTAATCTAAAATCAAGCTCTTCCCCCATCAGGTGTAAATGGTGCAAAGTAATTGCTAATTCGATCTCAAAGAAATCGAGTTCTGCAGTCGCTAACGAACCGTGCAGTCGGCTTCAGCTGTCGCAGGGAAATATTAGATATCTCGCGGAGCGAGCTGGTTCACTACTCGTAAATTTCATGAAAGGAAATATTAAAATTTGTTATTTAAATCTTATTTTAGAAGCTAAATGAAACGTAGCTACAAAAGTACCTATATGAGATTAAGGAATTAACTTCGTTTTTTATGATTCCTTTTAGGTTTTTGTAAACAGTTATTCTATTTTTGCAAGAGGATTATCTTTGTGTTATCGTCATCATAATTAGCCAATCATAGTCCCTTACTAGACATAATTACCAAAGATCAAAGATAAGCATCCATACCATTCGACAGCCCTGTTGGCTCATTGGGAGTATGCCTGCCTGAGCTGTAGGGCGTGGGTTCGATTCCCGCCAAGGACAAATGTTTGTTTGGTATAAACAAATGTTTGTTCTGTGTCTGGGTGTTCTGTACGTATTATAAGTATGTATTTACAAAAAAAAATAGTATTTATGTATTCTATCAGTTATCTGACTTCCATCACACAAGCTCTGCTTAGTTTGGGGTCAGATGGCGCTGTGTGTAATATGTCCTACAATATTTATTTATTTATATAATTTAGCAAACAAGGAAAAGCTGGTCGTGTGTTGGACTTGAGGGTCAAATTTTTGTTACGGTGATTTAGCTCTGCAAGTTTCAGTGCTTCATATTCATAGTTCACTGCTGCGCATAGGTATTCCGTTACTATTCCGTTCCGTCCGGTTTATTTCCACTTGTTTCGCCTCTACACTAGGCATCCTTAGGACGTGTTCACATTCTGTTTTACTTATGCGGGATTACTCATATTTTATTATAATAATTATTGATAACAAACGACTTTGCCCATGGAATTGTAAAAAAATGTTGTTTCAGTTCGCAGAATTTACAAAAGTTATACTCGGTGGTAGATCTCTTTAGCAGGAGGTCGTCTAGGTAGGTACCACTGCAGTATCAGAGATTTTACCGCCAAGCAGTAGTGTGTAAACATTACTGTGTTCCGGTTTGAAGGGTACTGGAGCTAGCGAAATTACTGGGCTGTTATTAACCATCTATTGTCCCAAAGTAATGAGTGCTAAAGCAGCGATACCCTGGACATTGTTTTGCTACTCATAGTTCTGTGTATCGCTGCAATGATCATGGACAGGCATTATCTCTTACCATCAGGGAAGCGTCTCGTTCATCTCATTACTATTACAAAAAAAAAACTGCTATCCAAATCGTAAAGAAAAACCTTAATTTTTGGTAACCTAACATTTTCCACTATGAAAAGTATTCTATATGTTAATCCAGGTATTAATTTTCGTCCAAATCTGTGTAGCTGTTTTTGCGTGATTGAGTTACAAATATCTAGACATACAAACTTTAACATAATTATATAGTATTATAAATAGTAGAATTATGTACCTGACACTGTTACATTTATATTCAAATAAACAGAGCAAAATTGTATCAAAAACTTGACCATCAATTATTTGTGTGCCTATTTTATTCCAGTTCTATTTCATACGAAGCGTCCTTGCTAGTTCCACTAGTTATGTCATCCGTGTTCCCAGTAAATATTTACTGTGTAGGTAATTTGTGTACGTTCAGATGTTTGCACGTGTGACGAGAAAGCAATTGGAGGCAGACGATAGGGGGTAAATGTATCAAGAAACGAGGAACTCCCTCATTTTATTCGTATTTATAAAGGTATATATTGTTATTTTTGGCAAATTCCCTTTCTTTGTGTAAATGAGAATTGATTGGAAATCTATACAGAAATAGAAAAAGAAGATTTAATGGAATATTCTTCTCATCCGTATCACTGATTTTGGTTTGAAGTTAGTTCATTAAGGTGGCGTTTAGGAATTGTATTTCACGTTATTTTCCTTCAATCTTTGGATACCTAGCAAGATAAGAAACAACTTTATGATATATTACAACTTTTTACCGTGTTGAGACAGGTGAGCTGTGGTCAAACAACTAGCTTATCGACCATTAAAAAAAAGGATCGCTTTTGGCATTGATGCCTCTACTTGTGGTACTTATATAAAGTTCTTTTGTTTTGTGTATTATTTTTATTTATTTCTGATCTATACAATAAATAGTTTAAAGGTTACCATCGTACTGTAATCAGTAAGTTCAATTTTTTTATTACATCATGTAACTTAAATTTTTGAAAATTAAACATAACCTAACATTTTTACTAAAACTTAGCACATTTAAGAGTATGATTTTATTTTTCTATCGAAACTTGTAACAATATTTTGGTTTTATTGACAACCAAAAGAATATTAGTATAATTCATTACGTTATCAGTTTGTATTTTAATTCCAAAATAATTAAGTCAGTTGATCAACTCGAATTCTTCAAATTTTTAAATTTCTAGTAAATAAATGAAAATGAAATTGGTTAGTTCTAACTAGAATTGCGTTAGTTATTCACAAATTTCAGAGAGAGACAGATTCATTTCAGAGAGTGTGCTTCAGAACTACATGGTCTAATTTACTCGTGCTCATTTTTCTATAGGACAGCCAGAAGCTCAAAAAAGCGACTTCGTTTCAAGGTCGATGTTCTAAAAACTCAAACGAAACGATTTGATTCGATGTTTATAGAGCGGACTACTAAACAGTGGAATGCACTGCCTGATAGGGGTCTTGCCCGTTGGATATAATCTGGGTGTCTTCAAGTCGAGAGTGAATCGGTATCTCTAGGCATGGGTGCATCTTACACTGCATCATCACTTAACATCAAGTGAGATAGTGGTCAAACGTAAGTCAAATTCAAATAAAAAATGTATTACATAATTTACATAAAGTCATGAATACTTAAACTCAATATGAGTGAAATCGACTAAACAGCTGCCTAATCGATTGACTATCGATAATCTCCGATTAGAGTCCCATCACTATCGTAATCCATGTCTTGATTCATTAGGCCTCGTCCCGATGTCTTTGAAGTGGGATCGCCTATTGCTTTGAACCATTAACGCTGATTTACAGTCCCAAGGCGATGACTTGCTATTGATCGGCTCTATTTACACATAAATATTGTATTACTGTTAACTATTAGATGTTAACACATCAAAGGTAATTGGAAGATATGTATGGAATGATTGAATATCGTAACATATTAAGCAAGTACCTGTTTATGGCAGTATTTTGTTACTAATATAATTTGACGTTACGCTTGTTTTATTTTACTGTTGACTAGCTTACGCCCGCGACTTCGTACGCGCTGACTATAGTTTTGAATTCAAAGATAAATTATATATTATATAGAATTAATCAAAATCCTTTCTTAGCGGATGCCTACGTCGTAACATCTACCTGCATGCCAAATTTCAGCCCGATCCGTCCAGTGGTTTGGGCTGTGCGTTGATAGATCACTATGTCAGTCAGTCGGCCACCTTTGAGTTATATATATATTTAGAGAAGATAGATAGATTTAGATTTTCTTCATCTGCGTAAACACAAAAACATATTCATTCATTCATTGATTCATTCATTTTAGATTATTTTTTTATGGATGACAGGCTAGTTGTTTTAACCACAGCTGCAACACACAGACTACCGGAACACTCCATTTTGGCGGCAGATTTTCAACTTGAGGGTAGTAGCTAACCAGTCGAGTACTAGAAAGGACCCTGCCATCATGCTATGGTTTCCTCACGATACTTTCCTTCAACGGCAGCTCAAGCTTAGTGTTCAAGTTAAAACAAACGCCCTTTGGCGTATGAACCGACCGCGCTAACCACTGAGCTATCGTCGGTATAAAGATGAGTGATATTGTGTTTGTGAGGTGAGTGATATTGGATCGGCAATTACGAAACTTAAATGGAGTTGGGCAGGACTTGTTGCCAGGTGGACTAAAGTGCTAAAAAAATGGTGGCCGCGAATTGGTAAGTGAAACATTGATCATCTCCCAGCTCGTTGGGGAGATGATATAATGAAAATCGCGGGTTGGACCTGGACAAGATTAAAACAGGACGAGTGAGAGAGGCGTATGCTCAGAAATGGGTAATTACGGAATGAATATGCTGATGGAGAAAACCTATAGTTAAAAGTTATCGTTTTTTTATGTAAATGAAAACAAGACGCTCTCTTGGTGGTAAGAGATATGTCCATGTCCATTGCAATAATACACAGAACTTTGAGAAGCAAAACAAAGTCCAAAATAAAATACATTTATACATACTTAACCTACTACACAGTTAAGCTCCAAGAACCCCTGTAAAAGTTTTCAGATGAAAGCGAACCCCTTATCTAACTAATTAAAAAGAAAACAATAAAACTGACTTTTGAAGAAAATAAGGTTTTTATTTCAATAAAAGGTAATAAATACAGATCCAAAAGAAATATCTTCATCCAGTTTCATACATTCGCGCGCGCGCCACCTTTTATGCCGCACGTGCCTGCCAGTCATCAAGCCATTACGTAAATCTCCCCGTGAACCCCCTTCCGTCGAATGGCGAACCCCTAGAGGTTCGTGTACCCCACTTTGAGAAACCCTGACCTACTACATAAAAACAATTGAATTGCCTATAGACTCATAAAACTAAAGACACACACACACATAGTCGAGCCTATTACCTATCGGTGACGCAAGCCCAGCAAGCATGCTGAAAGCACCGGGCATTGTATCGTTTAGAAATAAATTTACGCCATATAAAAAACCCATCAATAAAATTGTGTTAAATTCTTTACCAAGATATTAGACCGTAGATTTCATTTCAACTGCTGTCCGTCTACATTGTTCAGTTGAAGTAACACAATAAAACTAGATTGACAGTATCGCTGTAATGCCAGCCACGGAACGTATTTAGAAACTGGAAAGCTAGTAATTGAATCTTTACTTGGGATTTACCGATATACGAATCTTCACAAAAATACGTTTAAGGAAATAGTTTGATTTATTGAAGTATATTTTTATAGGTATAATGTTGCAAGCCATAATATGTTTCATCAATCTAAAAAATATTTAACTAAATATTTATTAGATTGATGAAACTAATAATGAAAAAATTAATAATGAATATTTATCAATTAGTTTTGGTATAAGTATGATTATTTTTATTTGTAAATAATCAACGATCATTACATGATACATGAGGGTAGATCTCCTTAGCAGGAGGTCGTCTAGGTAGTTACCACCGCAGTATCGGATATTCAGCCACCAAGCAGTAGTGGATAGACATTGCTGTGTTTTGGCTTGAAAGGTATTGTAGTTAGCGTAATTACAGGGCTATCAGGATAAACCATCGAATGTCTCAATGTGCCAAAGCAACACTGTTTTGAACTTAGTTTTGTTACTCCAAACTCTGAGTACCACTGCATTGGTCATGGACAGGCGTTATATTTTACCATCAACACAGCGTATTGTTTGTCAGCTATGAACAAAGGAGCATGCAAAAATTCACGTATATGTGCATTAAAGTAGTAAATACGGCCTTCCCTCGAAGCTTAAAATGTGGCTTAAATAATTTTCTCCATCACAAAATATTGGTAAGCAATTTTTGTAAGTAAACAAATAAGAAAATTTTTGCTCCTACAAGCGGCGACACGTGCAGCTATATACAGGCTATTCTAACTGTAACGTTCCATGATCTTGCAATGTACGGAAGGATGCTACCCGACAGCATCGCGACGTAGACGAATGTGCACGTCGGATGTACTTTATCGATACTGAGGGCAAAGTTCTCGGTTTCCATTTCACGGTAGGACTGCTTCCTTGCATTCTAACTTTGCGGCTTTTCTTTACTGCAGAAGAGTTTCTTTGCTGCAGCTTTTTGTTTGTTGGTTTGTCTACTAATAGCTCGAATATATATTTCTTAAAGACCACCAAACATTATTAATGGTGACTGTGACAGAATCGGTTTCTTCTAGGCAAGGCATCGCATTACGCATTCTATGCGTAAATCGCGTCATCGCTTAACATGAGGTGAGTTGGCAGTCAAACGCAAGCCTATACAAATATGATGAAAAAAATACTATTAAGATTAATTATTATTAATTCCATTCCTGGCTAGGTGTGCTTTACCATCTTCGACCACACCGTCACTTAACATCAAGTGAGTTGTGGTCAAACACCTAGCCTGTCAGCAATAAAAAATAAAATAAAAAAAGACATATTTAGACTTCAATAACAATAAATTCACAAGTCCAAATATGTTTAACGTCGAAAAAATATCTTTATTGAAACCGCTGCAACCCAAAAGTTTTCACATAAACCCAAAACTAACTTCCACAGAATATAAAAAGGTCCAAGTGACATTCTAAAGAAGTAAAATGCTCTTGGAATATGTAAGACTGCCAACGTGGAGTGGTTTCAGAATAAATACCAATTCATGTCTTTAGGAATCGTAGAGACATTTAGAACGACTGCGAAACTTTAGCAACAATACGTAATAACTAGCAGTATAAAGCAACTCACAAGCATAAAAACACACTATAACTAAAGGGGCAGTAAGGCAAATACTGCTCACTAACTAATGTTCACAAAAGTAGCATATGTGAGAATTCAAATATTCAAATTCAAAGTAGTAAATGCTATCTGCACTACGATCTGAAAATTTTTATTTGCGCTTAGGCGAAACTTAAAATTTTCATAAATTATCTGGGTACATTAAAGTGACGTCAGAGTAAAAAGTGGTTGATAGCGCATGTTGAATTCAATAATTGCTCGAGGTAACGTTTTATAATTATATGTTGTAATCATTATGTTTATTACTGGTTAAAAAAAATAAAAAAAACCTAAATACTTATGAACCGCGGTTTCACCCGCTTAATGATAATGATGATATAATGAAAATAGGCTACGTCCATCCCCTGAGTATAAACATTCGGTTATTTCGATCACATTCATTAAGATCCGTTCAGCCACTTAGTTGTCCAGTCGTGGATAGCTGCGGTGAACGCCTACAACTTTCCAAGGAATCTATTTTATCAACCGGCATAAAAGCTGTCAATGCATAGTATTCGAACTAACATTACATCGGCCAAATAAGTCATCAATTAAATATCTTTTTGACGTAAATAAAATCGATGTAATAACTTTCGCACTAATGTTACATCGTTCAAATAAGACTTAAAAGTACTAATCATCGTATTGTTGAGCTGTCGATGGAAAGCGTAAAAAAAATAGTTTCGAACAAAGATGTTGCAATTTCACGTAAAGAACCTTCCTTAACTGCTCTTACTGTTTTTATAGTGTGTTCGCGGTTACTTTCCTATATCTAAGAAGAGTCGCGGAAGTTCGTTTAGACTCGCGTATTTCGGTTTGTTTTCTTGTTTTGAATTTATTATGAGCATTTTCGTTTTATGCTGTCGAGTTTTGATGCCAGGGTTTTACTGCTTTTAAAGTATGAGAATGTAAACTTTTGTTCTGAATTTTATTTATTATTTTAACATGAGTTGTAGACGTTTTTATTGCACAAAATCATATCAAACAAACGTATTTAGGTAATTTTATTTAAGTTTTTTCAATTGATTGTTTTGTAATCACTTATCTCTGTATATATACTGTATGATCGTTATAAAAAGAAATTGGTAGAGTAGGTGAATAATTTTTTATAAAAAATAATAATGTCACGAAATTTAAAATATAGAAGAGACATATAAGCATAGGAGTTTCGGCAGTCCAGTTGGGAGACCATCTGGCTTCCAATCTGGAGGTCCTGGGTTCGAATCCCACGGCACGCACCTCAATATTTTCTGAGTTATGTGCGTATTGCCGCTGACTTTTGACGCTGTGTGTATGTGTGTGTGTGTGTGTGCGTATGAGAGTGTGTGTGTGCGTGTGTGAGTATGTGTGTGAGTATGTGTGGGTGTGGGTGTGAGGTTATGTGTGCTAATGAGTGTGTTAGTGTGTGTGGCATGACCACACACACTAACACACTCACTTTAGGTGGAAAAAACGTCTTCAGGACCATGGTATTGTTGTAAGCTGCTTTCTAGCACTCCACTGGCTAGCTACCCTCAAATTGAAAATATTTTACACGACAAGCGCTTAACAGTGTGTTCCGGCGACCTCACTTGAGAGCCATTTCTATTTTAGGATAACAGTATTTTCGATTTCTAACTTTTTACCACACCACAATTGAACTTGAACTGAGCTGTGGTCAAACACCTAATCTGTTAACCACAAAAAAAATCCTCGGCAGAATGTTTGGATCGGCTGATTTTTTACGCGATTTGAGAGCCGGTTTCATAGAAAGAAAAAAAAAATTAGATGAATACAATGCTTTCGTTACATATTAGCACTGTCGTTCCACGTAACCCTCCATATACGAAAACTGCCATTGATAAATCATCAAATGCGTTTAACGGAGTGAAATCCAAATGTCCAATAACCGATCCCAAAAATATAGCTTTACCACGTAAGTGCATTTTCAACACATTTTATTTCTGTTTGGCAATAACCCTGGTTTTCAATAGCGACGTCTGGACGAAATGAGATTTTTACTACGGTAGTAATAACTTGATAGAATCTGGGGCACGCTTCTTGAAGATAGAAAGGTTTAGAGGTGAAGTACGTAGAATTTAGCCGGATTTAAATAGCCAATTTGTGAAAATTATTAGACTGAAAATATAAAGCTAGTAAATCCAGACCATTTCATTTCTAGTGGATAAATTTTTCTTAGCCCTCGTTTATTTTTCCATTTCGTTTTTTTTTTTAAATCAGAGTTATATCTTCTGATAAATGTTAAAGTTTTTAAAGTTCTCAACATCATAGACTCATATTTGATAAAATACCGTGTGAAACACTTAGTTTAATTGTACACACAGTTCAGTGGTTTTTGCGTGAAAGAGTAACAAACATCCATCTATCCTCACAAACTTTCACATTTATAATATTAGTACCTAGTATAGGATTTATGGATGTGTGATAGGATTTGGCCTGAACGTTTCGCCTTATAGCACACCGGTAATCAACATGACTCCAATCAGAATCAGCAGTTAACGTGTTAATAGCATAAAAGCAGTGTACTGGACTATGTCCTTACCCTTCTTACAATGTGAAGAAGCACACGTAGGAGCATTATCATCATCATCTCAGCTATAGACAGTCCAATGCTGGACATAGGCTTCCCCCATTGACTTCCATAAACACCGGTTGGAAGCGGCTTCGGCTCCAGCGTGTTCCTGCGGTCTTTATTAGGTCGTCTTTGTTTTTTTTTTTAAATTATAGATAGGATTACGTTTGACCGCCATCTCATCTGATGTTAAGTGATGATGCGGTCTAAGATGGAGCACGCTTGCCTAGAAGGTACCGTTTCACTTTCGACTTGAAGACACCCAGATTATATCCATCGGGGAACACCCACTCGGGCAGCGCATTCCACTGTCTAGCAGTCCGCACAATGAACGTGGACTCAAATCGTTTCGTTCGAGATTTTGGAACATCTACCATGAAACGATGTCGCTTTTTTGAGCTTCTGGCTGTCCGATAGAAAAATGGACATGGGGGAATCAGACCATGTAGTTCTGAAGCACACTCTCCGAAATGAATCCGATAAAAAAAACCGACAAACTGGCAACTTTGCAACTTTCGTCTGTCCATCTTGTGGGTGGACAACCTACGCTGCGCTTGCCGGTCCGTGGTCTCCACTCCACAACTTTGCAGCCCCATCGGCCATCCGTTTTGCGTGCTATGTGCTCTGCCCACTGCCACTTCAACTTGCTAATCCGCTTAGCTACTTATGTCAGTACGTAGGATAGTTTATAAAAAAACAGGATTGTACCGGTATTCCTAACTTACCAGTTATCATTTGACTAGCAGTAGTCAGTAGTTTCACATCGTTTTCAGCGTCTTGTGTCTCCAACCTGACGGTCACGTTGAGGGGGTCCAGCGGTCCGTCGGCGGCTCTCCCGTGAAGAGTTACCAGAACCACTGTTGTTTTTCCGGGCACTGCCACCTCAGGCGCTACTACTGAGAAACCCCTGTAACAAACAAAATGATGTTTATGGTCCTGCTAATTATTGTGTAAACTACAAAGCTTCAATGAATTTGAGGCCTTAGATAATCCATAAATTATATTAAATTTTTCTTATAAACATTTAGATAATAGACAATACTTTATTTCCCGACAAATACAATCTGGGTGCTTTCAAGTCATGAGCCAATCAAAATGGCAGTCAAACGCATTTTTTAATTAAAAAAAATATATTTGGATCTTGGTTGTTTTGTAGGGTTCCATGTTCAAATGGTAAAACGACCTATTACAAAGACTCCGCTGTCCGTCCGTCTGTCTGTCTGTCCGTCTGTCATTAGGCTGTATCTCATGAACCGTGATAGTTAGACAGTTTAAATTTTCACAGATAATGTATTGCAGTTGCCGCTATAACAACAAATACTAAAAAACAGAATAAAATAATCACTAAAGGGAGGCTCCCATACAACAAACAAAAGTGATTTTTTTACCGTTTTTATAGATAATGGTACGGAATCCTTCGTGCGCGAGTCCGACTCGCACTTGGCCGGTTTTTCTTCTATTATATCAGGCACTATAATCATAATACAAACAAACAAGTACAATAATTCGTCTGTGATAATCGATAGCCATGGGCTCATTCGAATTGAGTTATTTTTGTATTTGTCTATATGTATTGTGTCGAAAAAATCTTTTTCTTTCTTTCTTTTCTTTTACAGCGCTCTTAGCCTATTGGTAGTATATCTCTCTATTTAAAAGCTGTTGAGCGTGGGTTCGATTCCCACCCAGGAAATACATTTTGAGGTATGAACAAGTATGTGTTCTGTATCTAATTATTCTGTATGTATTATAAGTATTTATTTACAAAAAAAGTATTTAAATATTCTATTAGTTGTCTGACTCCCATAGTACAAGCTTTGCTTAGTTTGGGGTCAGATGGCGCTGTGTGTAACTAGACCTACGATTTTTTTTGTCTCTTTTTATATAGCAAACTACAATAAATGTTTTCATCCTGTGAAGCTGTAATGTTTCTCATATAGAGTTTATTGTTTGATAGAAAGTCCATTATCATGAGACATCTTTTGTGTTACCTACTTGTCTGTCGGTTTTCTATCTGATACACTTTGGATAGTGCGCTTTAGATCTGCATGACCTAATTCCACGCTGCTCATTCTACTATCGGATAGACAGGAACTCTAAAAAGCGACACCGCTTCATGGTTGATATTCCAAAAACTCGAACTAAGCGATTTGGTTCCTTCTTCGTACGATCCCCTAGACATTGGAATTTACTGCCCAAGTGGGTATTTCTAGATAAATACAATATGGGTGCCTTCATGTCACGAGTGAACCAGTTTCTTCTAGGCAGACGTGCTCCATCGTAGACCGCATCTTCGCTTAACATCAGGCGAGATGGCGGTCAAACGCAAACCTATATAATATAAAAAATGTTTCAACCACTGTTTTTACGGTTCAAAAGATATAGTTAAAGTTTGGAAGCGCAAACCGACAGATATATATCGAAGTTAAAACAATGACAACTTTTTGAGTGCCAAGTCATAGAAAACTAGGTAGAAGACATTCCACGTTTGCTTTATCCAAACAACAAAAATAACTACATAACTCTACCTACGGGTACAATCAGCATTACAGAAACACACTGGAATTATCTTGACTTCTCCCGGAAAAAATAAACGTTTCCTTCATCCCAAAATGCTTATGTAATTCCGTGCCATTTTTAGGGAAAAGACGGGAAAATGCCAAGGAAAGCGTCCGGGCGTGACGATATTTTTTCCTGTATGGAAAATCTTGGATAAGGAGCGTCGTTGTTAACAAAAACCAGGAATGCGAACTAATCTTCTATTAATGTACCTGACTGAGAGTTTGTAAATGTAAGTTACTTATTCATGCTGAATCAGATTTTGGGTTACTGTTGTCAGCAACTTGGTGAGTTAGGATTGGGGCTCTGTTAGATGTAGATTTAGTGCAGGAGTGTTTCTATATTTACATTATTGTAAGTTTTGGATTTTAAGGTGCGCGATATCGAATCGGCAATCACAAAACTTAAATAGAGGTGGGCAGGGCATGTCGCTAGGCAGGGTTTGTGCAAATCCAGGGTGATGGCAAGACTGAGACGTTGACGGATTGGTGGCCGCGAACTGGTAAATGGAGCGTTGGTCGTCTACCAAACCAAAACCAAATACATACACAACACAGAACAAACTGTGTCTGGGCACAGAACAAACATTTGTCGTCCTACAGGTTTGTTCTGGTGGGAATCAAACCCACTAGCTACAGCTCTAGAAGCAGGATTTCATTTTTTCAAATAAAAAGTGCATTCGTTCGTTCACAGAGGTAAATATATTAATTTAGACTAATTTTAATACAACGTTTTTGTTTGTACGCTATTATTGCGAGAATTTAAACTATACTAGCTGCGCCCCGCAGTTTTACCCTCGTGGTAATAGATGATGATAATGAAAAGTATCCCATGTTTTATTCCAGGGCCTAAAGTATCTACATACAAAATTTCATCCAAATCCGTTCAGCCGTTTTGGCGTGATTGAGTAACAAACATCCATCCATCCATCCAAACTTTCACATTTATAATATTAGTGGGATTTAAATAACATATCAGATCACAAGCTCAAAAAACTAAATTTAAAAAAAAAACATATGTAATGGTATGAAAAAATTTATGTACGTATTTACATGTTGTAATATGTCTTTAAAAATCAATTTGCTATCTATTGGTATATTGATTAGTTACATACTCTCTCTTATGTAGATGTACTAGCGGACATTTTGTATAAAATTATTAGCCAATATTTTGCATTTTACATATTTAAAGTCTTACATTTATAGCATTGCAATGTAAAGTTATATCAATTGACTTTTGTGAAAACATCCGTTAAGCAACCGACACAGAATTGTGGAATACATGAACAGGCCCAAGTATCGAATATTGAATACCGGCTGCACTGCGTCAAATTGTGTGAACACGTCCCAACTTCCTATTATTGTATTGTACGCTTGGATAAAGTAAACCTGGGACACGAGCAGTAAAAATATAATGGCATCACGTTTGACTGTTCTGTACGGAGCGTAAAATCTATACGGAGTTCTGATTATCTAGCATTCCTT
Organism: Biston stratarius; assembly: GCA_950106695.1. NCBI lineage: Eukaryota > Metazoa > Arthropoda > Insecta > Lepidoptera > Geometridae > Biston > Biston stratarius. The sequence continues at coordinate 13,782,914 of OX467116.1, forward strand.
GCTAACTAAATAAAAGTGAGCATTATAGATTGTGTTTATACATAAGCTATAAAAGCTGGGTGTGCAGTTGTGCACTGGACCAGGTTAGGTAAAGTTGAAAAGCGCCGTCACGCCAAAATAATAATGAATACTAAATTTCTTAAGTGTATTACAGAATTAAATCATACACAATTAAAAGAACTATTAAAAAAATCTTTGAAAGCAATCAAAATTACAATTTAAATGTTTGTTAATGAGAATCTCGGAATAAAGGAGCCTGCACTGTAAATAGAAGTATGTTCGTTTCCTTCATTCACATCACATCATCAGCCATAGATCGTCCACTGCTGGACATAGGCCACCTCCTGGGTTCTGCCAATACTCGCCACGCCAACCAGCCTGGTTGACGAGCGCAGTTAGGTGTTATTGTTCAAGGAAGACGCTGCTGCCATCTTCCGGATTACATCCCTTAGCCGACTCTTACGGCAAACACGGGTAGAGAGGGTGGGGTACTATTCTTACGCCGGCACCACCACGGCAAATGTATGTATCCATCATTCATTAAAGTGTAATTGTTAGATATTTTTTTTGTAACAAGTGACTTGCCTGTCAATTATTTATGGTGAATAAATATTACTTACTGATTACTGGCAACAAAATTCCACGTTCCCAAAGTTTCAACCCCAAAAGGCTCAAATATGTACCCGCTGTCTAGGATACTATACTTGCATCTTTTGAGGTCTTCTACAAATTTTAAAGCCACGCTAGCTATAATCTGAGCTCTTGGAAGATGTACAAAAGTATCAACGCAAGTGGCGTCCCATCTTCCAAGGAAACAAAGTCATTCCGCCAGGTTTCTTATCAGCATCTCGTATAAGACTGCTAAAAACATTTAAAGTACTCTAATGCCCAGTGAGAATTAATTGCACATTGAGCTAACGTTTCCGCAATCAAACAATGTGTATCGCTTATATAGCAGTTTCTTTGCTGATATTGAATGACATATCTCGAGGTTTATACGTCAAAAAAGTTTCCGCATGGAAGACACAATTTGGAGGGGTGAGATGCTGAGGACTTTTCCTTTTTATAGAGTTTTTGCACGTGCTACTGCATGTATTTTGTTGTGAATAGCTGAGCCTAGATAATAAATAGCATTAAATACCTACGTTTCTCTGGGATTGGTCTCATAGGAATAGGAAAAAATACACTCTGCAGTTATAGCTTTATGTAGCTATATAAGTCTTTTCAACAAGTCTTTTAGCTAGGTACCACCACAGTACCAGATATTCTGCCGCCAAGCAGTGGCGTGTAAACATTACTGTGTTCCGGTTTGAAGGGTACTGCAGCTAGCGAAATTACAGTGCTATTGAGACTAACCATCGAAAGTCTCAAAGTAATGAACGCTAAAGCAGCGATTGCCCTGAACTTAATTTTAATACACAAAATTCTGTGTATCACTGTAATGGTCATAGACAGGCGTTATCTCTTACCATCAGGAGAGCGTCTCGTTCGTCTTACTTTTAGATAAAAATAAAAATAAAGATTTTTCCATAAAATGATTAATGGGTGCAAAATAGGTCATAATTTAGCAAAGTTTCGATGACGTTAGGTTTAATGATGAAAAGTTAAGAATTCGTTCTTATTATTATTATCTATAAAAGTACTGAAATTACTAAACTTACAGTTTAACTATTGACTGGTGATGATCAAATTGTATACGTGATTTGTTAGCTTAATAACTTAATCTTGTAAAGTTTACAAATTAATACAGTTACTGTATGAAAGTAATAAGCTTCAATTGAGACGAACTTTAATTTAATTTTGCTCTATACATTAGTTTAATTAAAGTATTTGCTCGAGAATACGATGTAGAACGTTTTGAGATAGCAAATTACGATTCTTATGTTATTTATTTAATTTATTTTATAAATCAGATCAACATAGCTATCGCCAATTAGGTGCATTAGTCTTAAATATTCTTTTTAGCGCATTTAAATAAAAGCTTGTTTTAAAAAAAAAAAATTACTATTAATTTATTTTTTACTTTATAATTATCGTTGGACAGGTTTCTCTCTCTGTTCATCTCATTCAACGCATCTTTGATGTAAGGTCGTTTGCCGGTTAATTTTGAACAGTCTAGCTTTTGAATATTCTCTTCATTCTGATGATTTTACCTTACCATCTTATTTTTTTAAGTCGCATTCGTATTCTTAGCAAGTCCTTTCATTTGATTCCCATATTGTAGGAAATCATAAAAAACTTAGTCCGCCATATTAGATTTAGAGTGACGTAAATATATATTTGGAGTTATTCTCAGCGAGCCCTTTCAGTTGATACCCATATTGTAGGAGCGCATTAAAAATAACTTGTCCGCCATTTTGAGTGTTCCACTATGTTGGATTTAGAATGACATCACACAGCTAACCATTATCCAAACTAAACGTGTATATTCAGCTCAATCGATGATATTCGATGATATCTGCTTCAAAATTGAGTTGCAAGATTCCACCCGAACAAACATAGCTACATACATATATTGCAAATTTAGAAAATCTATTTACTCTTATATTACTATAAAAATATTTTGTGCCGTGGTGGTGCCGGCGTAAGAATAGTACCCCGCCCTCTCTACCCGTGGTTGCCGTAAGAGTCGGCTAAGAGATGTAATCCGGAAGATGGGCAGCAGCGTCTTCCTTGAACAATCACACCTAACTGCGCTCGCCAACCCCCCTGCCAAGTGTGGCGATTATTAGCAAAACCCCCCTAGGAGGAGGCCTATGTCCAGCAGTGGACGTCCTATGATTGATGATGTGATGATGTGATTACTCTTATACTCTTATATTACTTAGATATATCTATTTACTCGGTTACATTATTCGTTTTCAAATTGTGATTTCCATTCAAGAATATCGTCATGTAAAAGTATCTTTGAATAAAAAGCTTCGAAAATTCTACCAAAAAACTTGTATCGACAAAGAAGCAACGCAAATCGAAACATCAAAATATGAAAGTCAAATAATGGAATCAGACAACGGCCCATTCGTTATGTCGACGATGTCTCGATGTATCTATTTACAAGATAGCCTCATATCGCCAGGGTTTGACAAGGGTTGTGTCGCGCACATGTCTATTGTCATACATTTTTAAAACAAGCTTTTTATTGACAAACATGTAGGTACGTTTATTCATGTCTTTGAAAAATAAATTACTTTTTGTGGTAGAATTTGTTCGTAATACGCGTTTGGGATATGATGACTTAGATTTGCAGGTTAGAAAAAGTGCATATAGAAACTAATAAGAATACATTTTAGACAGTTGTGAAAAAAAATTGCAATAACTTGGTCCAACATTTTTCGCTTATAACATACAGTACCTGGATGACCGAGCTTCGCTCGACTGAAAACACGGATAAAACGACGTTTTCTAAAAATTAAACCTAGCTAGATCGATTTATCGCTCCCGAAACCCCCTGTATACTATATTTCATGAAAATCTTTGGAGCCGTGTCCGAGATTCAGAATATATACATATATACAAGAATTACTCGTTTAAAGGTGTAAGATAAATAAGTTTTTTTACACAATTAATAGTGTTCATATCTCTTGTCTATTATTAATGTTTTCCATTATTAGTTGCCTTGAAGAGATCGCCTTTAGCGATAAGGCTGCAACGTGTAGCACAAGTTCATAAAGTGTTTAAGTTTTTTGTGCATTTTTCAATTTCTTGTATGCACAATAGTTACTATCTATCAAAAAAAATATATGATAAGTCCATACCTCACATTTTATCAACGCATTTGTGTATTTTATTAATAAATAATTGTATATTAAAATGTTTGTGTTAGATAAGCAAAAAGCTTTTGAAGGCAATATTCAGTTATTTTTTCAATCCGTTTCCAGTTTATATTCTTTTAAAATACTTACATTCGATTTTTAGCAAACAAAATTTCCAAGTCATTGGAAATTTCGGTTTAACTTAGTTTCCAACTAAAAGTTTATAGGTGGCGCTTAAGTGGTACATTTCGTTTCACGTAAGAGATTTGAATCAAGTTTTGTGAAGTAGCTCACTATACTATAAGTTGTTTTCTATGATTTTGAAGCTGGTATGAAAATTTATTTGAGGTCTTCACAAATTATGTCTCGCTTGAACAGATCGTAATTAGTTAGCTAAAATGTCTAAATGCAAGTGCAAGAAATAAATCTACGAATGCAAAGCGCTTAAAAAAAAAAGATAATCTAAATTATTTTATTACCCAAAATTTATTGATTTATCGTTTCTACATCGGTGTGACTTATTATAGTTTCATAAAATACTTAAAAATTTCGAAATATTCTCTGGAAAAATACGCCAAGTGCGGTGCCATAATCAAAGAAAAAAGATACGTAAACAGATTGTGGACGTGAATACGTGATAACCCTATTGTGTTGCATTAACTCATCTGTTACAGGTAAAGTTAATGGTTAAACATCAAAAGCCCATCGTCGATGACGTAATTACCAAAAAAAATTCAACGTTAATGTCCCCGACATTGACATGTGCTAGAGTAGGGATGATAATCATATGACACTAGTGACAGTTGTGGCATGCGACGTAATCATTCTAACACGTTACGGGTCTATTTGAATACGTATTTTTTTATATTTTCGTCGTGATGCATGTATGATTAGCGTTAAATCATTTATATATATATATATATATATATATATATATATATAATCATATATATATATATATATATATATATATTATATATATCAAGTTTGTGTGTATTTATAGTTGTCCTGATGGTAAGAGATAATACATGTGCATGACCATTGCAGAGGACCCAGAACTTTCAGTAACAAAACAAAGTCCAGGGCATCGCAGCTTTGGCACTCATAAAATACGTTGTGTTTAATTTGCAATACCAAAAATTACACTTACCTTTACTTTTATTCAAACAAAACCAAAACAGTAAAAAAATTGCAATTACCGTACATATTTCAAGCGCAAATAGTTTTCATTTATTATAAACTAGTTCTATTTTATGATTTTTAAGTTATTATTTACTTACTTTATTTCAATACTAAGTACATTTTAGCTAAATTATTAATAATTAATTTTTATGAACATTCTTTGATGGTAGGTTCTGGCCATAACATTATCTGGCGAAATAACAGGACTATTGAGACTAACAGTGACTATCAAATATCACAATGTAATTAAAGTCAAAGAAACGATATCCTGGACTTTGTCTCGTTACTGCAAGTTCTAGGTACCACTAAAATGGTCAAGATCAACCGTTTTCTCGTTACCATCAGGTGCGCGTTTCATTCGTCCTATTACTTTCACACACACATTTATTTATGTATATATATATAAAACATTTCAACTGGACATTAACTAAGTTAAGTGTCTCAACAACAGGTTTGAACATAACTTACTTGTAAACCACATTCTCGCGGTTCTTACAGTGTTAGTTTATTGTACTCTTCTCAACAGAGACGCGTGAAAAGTTTAAAGTTAAGAGTTAGGAGTTCTACGTATCTCATGTTTTTGTTGAACAGATGCTGACAGAAGTTGTATAATTATGAGATAAGTATTGCATTGTATGCAGAATATTTGAGTTTGAATGTGTGTATTATTAGGCAAGTGAGATAAATGGATATATAGACGAATTTTAAAAGTGAAGATATGACACATGCTGTGCCGACTCTATGTATATGATAAAGATAATATGAAGTGATGGATATTCTACAGACAGATACAAATTAAAAGGTACTTTTTTATGGCTGACAGGCTAGGTGTTTGACCACAGCTCACCTGATGTTAAGTAACGGTGTGGTCGAAGATGGCAAAGCACACCTAGCCTGGAATGGAACTGGCTTTCAAGTGAGGATGCCGGAACACACCGTTAGATGCTTGGCGGCAGATTTTCAACTTGAGGGCGGTAGCTAGCCAGCCGAGTACTAGAAAGTACCCTACCACCACGCTATGGTTTCCTCACGATGTTTTCCTTCACCGGCAGCTCAAGCTCATTGTTAGGGTTTGAACCCACGCCCTTCGGCATGCAAACTTGCCGCGCTAACCACTGAACCATCATCGCTAAAAAATCGTTGTGCAAGAATTGTATTACTTGAGCAGTATTATGCTAACTGCCCCTGATTTTTGTTTTACTTATGCGGGATTATTCTCGTTTATTTATATCGGATACTCCGACTTTAGTTTCGGCCACATCCGGTGCCCTACATCATGGAGACAAGGCTGAATGAAACGCGCGCGGCCTCGTCTTGCTTCGCACTGCGGGTCGCTGCGCGCCTTGCACGTGAGCATAGCAGTCTGATGCGCGATTGCCGGGTTCTAGGAACATGTAATGCGCGAGATGCGCCGGAGCACTCTGGCTAAAATCCTTCCTCACCGGAATTCTTCTCTACGGTATCAGGAATATTCCAGCACACAGAGCTCACTGCGACGTCTTCAGACCCGCGACCAGAAGTGGTTTCAAAAACGTATCAAAGCCACGTCAGTTTCCATTGTGTCCCAGATTTGTCTTAGTGTATTTCTTTAATGTGTCTTTTGTATTACATAATTAAATAATAATTTTCTTACTTTTTTTTCTACTTATTGTTTTCCTGTCTTTGTTTCAATATCTACAAGCATCAATCTTACACTGATTTAAAAGAAAAAAAAAACTTTTTGACATACAACACAAAAACACAGATAAATTGACCAGACGTGCGTAGAATAAACGCTAAGAACACTAAACTAAATTAAAGAAAACACGTATCACAAAATACGAAACGAAGAAAATCGAAAATCTGTCAAAACCATAGTAAAACGAAAAATAATATTCTTTAGACAAGTTTCGACACATTATTATAGCTAACATAGTTTTAATAATGGATATTCCATGGCTTGGTAGTAAAAACAAACACTTTTGTAACAGCTATCTTAATGCCTCGAAAGTCTGAAAACTTTTCAGACATAATCATAAAAGTCCAATAAAATTAGTTCATCAGAATTCACGACCAGACTCCCAATCTTCTTTATTGAAATCTGTGATTGTCTTCGCCAAACGGCGGTAAGGAGTTAAAGACTTTATTGCTTGCTAATAAAAGGTCAATATTGCTTGTTTGACGAGGGCTAGCTATGTGGGCCGTTGGCAGATACCTATATAAAATAGGGGTAGCTAGAAAAACAAATTATATTTTTATAAACAGTGACATATATTTCGAAGCATATATTACACGAACTTTATAATTTTGAATTACGTTATTGTGTTATTTTTTTATTATTATTAGTGGTGTGTGTAATGTGTGATTGAAATAACAATAAAACCGGCCAAACGCGAGTCTGAAATCTATGAAAAAGGCAAAAAAAATCGCGTTTGTTGTATGAGAGCCCCCCTTAAATATTAATTTTATTATGTTTTTAGTATTTGTTGTTATAGCGGGAACAGAAATACATAATTTGTGAAAATTTCAACTGTCTAGCTATCGCGGTTCTTGAGATACAGCCTGGTGATAGACAGACGGACGGACAGACAGACAGTGAAGTCTTAGTAATAGGGTCCCGTTTTTACCCTTTGGGTACGGACACCTAATAAAGCGAACCCTGCTCTGTTGGTTCATTTGGTAATAGCTCAACTTCGTCGGCTGTGCAGCCATGGTTCGCTTCCCAAGACAACATTTGTGTAACGAACACAAATGTTTGTTCTGTGTGGATGTTCTAAAACTAAATGTATACATTTAAAATCTCTGTAACTATTATGTTATCTGGTTCCCATAGTACATTTGCTTAGTTTGGGGATAGATGGCGCTATGTAAAATGCCTTCCAAAATACTTTTCCATAGCATAATGAAGAGATAAATTTTGGTTTAAGAATTTCTTGTATGAATGAAACTCGACAGTTTTGTATAGGAATCTGATCTTTGTGCTTCTGCTCTCGCCCTACAGAAATCGTGCATCTTTACAATGTTTGATATAGTTTTAAACGCGATAGATAATATTCTACAGAGGAAACCATAGCGTGGTGGTAGAATATTTATTAGTAGGTACTCGGCTGGCTACCACACTCAAGTTAAAAATCTGTCGCGGTGTGTTCTGACAGCGTCACTTGAGAGCCAGTTCCATTCCAGGCTAAGTGTGCTTTCTATCTTTGACCACACCGTCATTTAACATCAGGTGAGCTGTGGTCAAACACTGTTGAAAATCTGTCGCCAATTAACGGAGTGTTCTGACAGTCTCACTTGAGAGCCAGTTCCATTTCAGGCTAAGTGTGCTTGACCATCTTTGCAGCTTCTTTTAAGCAGTGGTCAAACGCCAAACATGTCAACGGGAAGAAAAAAAGTATCAGATTCCACTAGATTCTTTAGTATCAGTATTTAGTTCAACGGTTGACACAGAAATAAATCACACCACAGAAAGTTTTGTGAGTGTGTTTGTTTATATGTTCCTGATTCACGCTTAAATGGCTTAACCAATTTAGACGGAATTTTGTATGGAGATAGCTGACACTCTAGATTAATACATAGACTACATTTATCCCAAAAAATGTAGCGAGGAGCACCGCGGGGCGCAGCTAAGATATAAAATCAGTGAAAGCGCTCTTAAAACTATAAGAGAAGTTTATAATTGAAACTAGAAGTTTATTAGAAGTTTATAAACAAATTTATTTGTTAGAAGTTCTAATTTAAAACACAAATTTTAGGTACTGGTAAATAATATTATGTAATATTGGTATACATTGAAATAAAACGCATTCGCATGGACACTTGCCAATGCCGCCTCAATCGATAGCGGCGTTCGAAGATAGGTCTTTTCTATTCATTTCAAGTGACTATAGAGAAAATATAGAGCAGGCTGAAACTGAATGGCTTTTTAATGATAGCTCTTAGGTTTTCGTGATTTATTTTTTTAGAAGTTGAGAATTACTTTTTGATCTTCTTTTTTATCGATATTAATAAAAGTGGATAGGTATCAAATAAATATTTTTAGGGATATTCTTTTGTTATGGTTGACAGACTAGGTGTTTGACCGCAGCTCATCAGCCCGCAGTGTGGTCGAAGATTGTAAACATATTGAAAATTCAAAAATGTTTATTTTCTGTAACCATTTTTTTTGTAACATAAGGTAGGTTGGGACCTTCTGGTAAGTATTAAAATACCTGTGGCAGAAGATCCCGCTCTTCTATATCTATAAGGCTGGATTGTAACTGGCTCTCAATGGTGCTCTCATACCGTTAGGTGCTTGGCAGCAGATTTTCTATTAGAGGGTTGTAGCTAGTCAGCTGTTTGCTAGATAGTACATTACCACCATGCTATGTATTGAGAATGAAATGAAACTAACAGTTCATGGAAGCTGAAGATGTTAAATTAATAAAATTAAGAAAATAATATCAAAAAAATGTTACATTTAAAAAATAATTAAAAAAGTCAATAACAAAGAAAAGTTATTAAAAGGAAAAAAATTATAAATAGAATTAATTTGTTCATAATAAATGAGAATATTTGTTAAAATTTCGTTTGAAAATTTAAATATTCGTTCACAGTATACTAAGCTTTTACCAAGATTATTTAAGTTCGTGTTTAAATATATTGTTCATACGAACAAATTTCGTGACATATTATATAGTAGTTTCGTCTGACTGAATTTCATGCAAACGAATGAAGGATACATAATCTCGTTATATTAGAACAATGTCAGCTTCCCGCCAGAGAAAAATAAATATTTGCATATTTTCTAATCCAGCTTATCCCGTCTTAAGATTCCCTGCCTCACGAAATAATTTTGTGACTTTTTTATTTTTAATCTAAGATAGGCACGCGTTTGACTGCCAAATAGCCTGATGTTAAGCGAAGATGCGGTCTATGGTGGAGCACGCTTGCCTAGAAGAAACAGATTCACTAGCGACTTGAAAGCACCCAGGTTGTATCTATCAGGGAACACCCACTCGGGTAGCGAATTCCATTGCTTAGCTGTTCGTACAATGAAAGTAGACTCAAACCGTTTAGTTCGTTCAATGTAAGTTGACTCGGGTTTTTACAATATCTACCATGAAGCGGTGCCGCTTTTTAAAGCTGCTGGCTGTCCGATAAAAACCAAAACCAAACCAAAAACCAAACCAAACCAACTTAAAATTAACCAAAACCACTTTGATTGACTTAGAACCAAATTAAAAGTTTTGTACATTTCCTATATTCACATAGCCCATTTACTTGGTGGTAAATCTCCTTAGCAGGAGGTCGTCTAGGTAAGTACCATCACAGCACCAGATATTCTACCGCCAAGCATGAGGGTGTAAACATTAATGTGCTCCAGTTTGAAGGGTACTACTGCAGCTATCGAAATTACAGGGCTGTTACGACTAACCATCGAAAGTCTCCAAGTTATGAGCGTCAAAGCATTTTCTGGTTTTTGTTTTCTTTGTTTGACTACTTAAAATGTTGTGTATTGCTGCAATGGTCATGGACAGGCGTCATCTCTTACCACCAGGAGAGAGTCTCCTTCGTCTTATTACTTTTACATAAGAAAGCCTATTAAAAACACATTATTTATATGGCCAAAATGTTACTTTTATCTTGTTACAAAAAACGAAGTATTGAGTAAGACGCTGTGTTTTAGCCGCCATTTTTGTTATTTGTCCATTTTCTCTATTCTCATAGATTTTTCCAGTTCCCACCCTCGTACGTGACAACTGAAACCTGATACAGTTGTTTTCTGTCGTCAATATTTGATGAACGAGGTAAAGCGAGGCTAGGGTGAACGCTCATCGGAAAGTATAGTTGCACGTGAATTTAAACTTATTCGAATTTCGAAATTAGAGGGCTATTGAGACTAACCATCGAAAATTTTAAAGTAATAAGTGCCAAAGCAATGATGCCCTACTTTATTTTGCTACTCAAAGTTCTGTCTATCATTGCAATGGTCATGGACATGCGTTATCTTCTACCTCCAGGAGAGCTTCTCGTTCGTTTCATTACTTTTACGTTAAAAATAATCAGCTATTAATTTAATTGTAAAGAAGCCCATAAAATGTCAGACAGACATCTAAACTATATGCGTTTAGTAACAGAGTCCAATTGGTACAAATTTCCTAACAACCTTCTTCATTTCTAACCCACGCACACTCTCATAAATCCACAATACACATTACTCCATTCGAACACAAATATAACAAGTTATAACATGTTATAAGCACCCCGATTCCGGTGAAACGGCGTGATTAGTATTAATATATTCCGCGGGAAATCATAGATATTGGAGCATTCAATCAACGACTGAACCGGAACTGCGCCATGTGCGGTTACCACTCCAATTTTGCTTTGTGTGTCTTATTCGTACGTACCTATTTATTGGTAGGTATATACTCAGTTCTCTTATTCTGTTTCAGTTACACATATGTACTATACAGTGGGACGTAATACGAACATTTACATTGTTCAGCTCAACTGCAGAGCAGTGTATACACGTTATTCACTACTCCATAAACAATATTAGACTTCGTTCTCTTATTCTGTTTCAGTTACATAATATGTACTATATACTAAGACGTGATCTGAACATTTACATTGTTCAGCTCAACTGCAGAGCAGTGTATACACGTTATTCACTACTCCACAATAAATGTTAGACTCCGTTCTCTTATTTTGTTTCAGTAACATATTATGTGCTACATACTAGCACGTGATCCGAAATTTACATCGTACAGTTGCTCTGCAGTCGTGCAGAGCAATTTATATACGTTATTCACTACTCCACAAACAATATATTAGTATTCAGTGAATATATTAAGAACTTCGTACTCTGAAACAATAAAAAATGTTTGCTCTGATTTTATAAATTGGACTTGTAATTTTACAATCGCATCTCTTTGTATGTCTTTTAATATATTAATGCAAGATTTATAAAAAAAAAATCGATTAATGAGTCTCTCAAATTGCAGCATGATGTTCAGGACAATCACGCAGATTGGTTGGCGGTTTCTACACTTCTCTCTATACGTTCTCTTCTGGGTAGAGAGTTTGTCTATGTTTTACATATTATTCAGATTAAGGTCCTCGCTCAGAAAAAAATAGTATAGATGTAAATTTCAGTACATAAAAGCTCAGTACAGAACAAAAAAAGGTGTGAAATTTGTAAAGGACATATGAGACTTTTCAGTCTACTAATAGTTGATTTATTAGTTTGGGTGGAAAACACGTTAAATTGTTGATTTTCGTTAAATGTTTTATATTCTCTATAAAAATAACCTACTGGGAAAAAATTGTCGGTGTGTGGGTGTGTCATGGCCATTTTGGAACACTAAGAAGTTTTTGTAGCAATGATGATAGTTCAGTGGTTAGCGCAGTCGATTCACACGCCGAAGAGTTCAAACCCCAACAATGAACTTGAACTGCTGATGAAGGAAAACATCGTAAGAGGTTTCCTTGCGTGCTTGCCTACCACTACTAAAGTACCCTAGTACTTTCTAGTATTTGGCTGGCTGGCCTCAAGTTGAAAATCTGCCGCCAAGCCACTTACTGTGTGTTCTGACAGCCTCACTTAAGAGCCTATTACAAGCTAGGTATTATGCCATACGACCATACTGTCACTTAACATCAGGTGACCTATGGTCAAAAAAAACCAGCTTGTCAAACACAAAAAAGTCCTTTAGTTCATGTTTCAAGTCCTCCAACAAATTCTTTGACCCTTCAGCTACTGAGTAGTGTAATTAAATTTAGGATGTAGATAATGCATATGCATCTGCAACTCCAAACTATATCCCCTGATTTTGTTACTATCCGTTTTCAAAATTGCCTCCCATTATGGAAGAAAATTCAAAAATATTTCACGTCTATAAACAGCACTTCATTTACAAAATTGTTGAGTCAATTCAAAACGTCACCTACAAACATTTTAAATTCTTGTCACACTCGGAACTGAACAGCAGCTCAAAGTCCAACCAATTTCCCGCCCTTTTTTGTGAAATCAGGTTGGACCACGTTTCCTCTACCACTGAGTTGCACAATCCACGGTTAATTTTAAACCATACGTAAATTCCTTACTGAAAATTTAAGATTTAATATTATATAGCTTGTTTTTATACCATTTTGATGTCAAAAATTATTGGTCAAGAATTCAGCTTAAAAATTTACTTGTTAATTTGAAAATGTTTCATTGTTAGTTGTACAGTTTCATTTAGATTTCTCGTCAGAAACGAGACCTAACGAGATAAGATACGAATCACAATAATGTTTTATGTCACGCTTGAATTTTATGTCATGCGCGAATGATACAAAAAGTAAGAAATTATATTTGCATAAGTAAACACAGAGAATTATTAAATTCTTATAATGAGATTGTTATTTGGGTTGTTTACCTTAGCCGTAATTTAATTTTAAGATATTTTTTGAAGTGATTTGCCTGTAACCATTGAATTATATTACTGTATGTAGCACATATAGATCAATGTGACATGTACTTACGTTCAATTATATCGAATACTACGACTATAGTTTCGGCCACATCTGGTGGCCTTCTTCAGGGAGACAAAGCTGAGTACAACGCGTGCGCGGCCTTGTCTTGCTTCGCACTGCGGGCCGCTGCGCGCCTCGTACATGAAGGCAGCGGATAGTGCACAAGCGCGGGTAGTTGGGATCAGTTGGGCATCAGTTTCCATAGTAAAATAACATTAATAGTATAATTTATGGCCAATAAGTTATTCTGTATCCGATTTTGATAGATGTATTTAAAGTTTGACGATAAAAGTAGAAGAAATGATTTCGTCACTGTATAATCAAAACAGCTACCTAAGCATTATATTGTGTCATCGGCTAAAAGATTGTGCAACTCGGCCAAAGTTAGAGCTCGGGTCGCGTTTCCTTAGATTTCCCGGGCAGCGTCTGAATACTTGCCTACGGCTCATTACGTGGTTGTGAATAATTCATAAAGCGACGCTTTCGCCCGTTCACGAAGAGAGTCCGATATAGGGTTGCCGCTAAAAACTAAACTACACAGCTTATAGGGTTGTTGCTAAGAGTAAAACCGAAGTAAAGTTACTAAAAACGAAACCGGACTATCGGATAAATGAAAAAAAGTATGCAAGTATTTTATAAATATTTATTTATATACTTGTATATTCTAGAACACACATCATCAGCCATAGGACGTCCACTGTTGAACACAGGCCTCTTCCTGGGGGGGTTTTGCCAATACTCGCCACGCTTGGCAGGCGGGTTGGCGAGCGCAGTTAGGTGTGATTGTTCAAGGAAGACGCTGCTGCCCATCTTCCGGATTACATCCCTTAGCCGACTCTTACGGCAACCACGGGTAGAGAGGGTGGGGTACGAACACATCACTGCTTAATTTTAGGTAGAGTGTGGGCAAACGCAAAACTATTTTTAATTTAAAAAGGTTTGAAGAACGTCATCAAAAAAAATCGTATTTTTGGTTTTGGTAGACTTGCCGAAGCAGTGATGCCTTAGACTTTATTTCGTTACTCAAAGTTCTGAGTGCTTCTCCAATGGGTATAGACATGCGCTGTTTCTAACCGTTAGGAGAGCGTTTCAATTGTCGCATTAGATTTTAATTAAAAAAAATAAAGGCAGAGAAAACAAAAGCGGAGAATATTAATTTTAGTTGCATGAAATGCATATTGATCCTCTTGATACAAAGAGAATTCCAAAACTAGGGCCGCAGTACAAGGTAATCACATCAGTACCACAGCTCGTTCACCAGCACCTCAATACAGGTTCCCAACAAAGCCTTTCGGTATACGTGAAAGTCTGTAGAGCTGATACCTGAAAATCACTAGAGCCAACAAAAAGCTTACATCACAGCAGACTGTAAAACGTTTTAGAATTTTTAGTAACGACTTTCAGATGTTTTATGGGGCCCCGAGACGATCAAACGGTTTGATTCAAACACGTAAATTTAGGTTTGACCCAAACCATTTTGATCGTTTACGAAGATAGTTTAAACGGTTTGTCAAACATTAACGGGTTTGGAGCTTGTTTTTTGAAATTTCATATTTTTGTTATGTTTGACGCGCCAAACTGCGGAGTGCCATTTGATAACCGTTTAAACCGACATCATACCGTTTCATCGAACACGTGAAGTTTGAATCAAACCGTTTGATCGTCCCTTTAGAATTTTTAGTAGCAACTGTCTAATGTTTTAGAATTTTTAGTTATGATTTTTCTGGTTTACAGTTGCAAGGGTCGTGTACGGCTGGAACTTTTACCGTGAGAAAATACTTTTACATTTAAAAAAATAAGCAGTCATGGGCACTGGTGATAGATGTAAAAATGTAAAAGATATCACATTAGCATGTTGGTGACGCGAACCCATGACAAATTTGAATTTGATTTGCAAAGATTGTGCAGCGATGATGGCTCAGTGGTTAGCGCGGTAGGTTCGCATGCCGAAGGGCGTGGGTTCAATCCCCAACAATGAGCTTGAGCTGCCGGTGAAGGAAAACATCGTGAGGAATCCATAGCGTGGTGGTAGGGTACTGTCTAGTACTCGGCTGGCTAGCTACCACCCTCAAGTTGAAAATCTGCCGCCAAGCATCTAACGGTGTGTTCGGCAGCCTCACTTGAGAGCCAATTCCATTCCAGGCTAGGTGTGTTTTACCATCTTCGACCACACCGTCACTTAACATAAGGTGAGCTGTGGAAATCACCTAGTCTGTCAGCCATTTAAAAAAAAAGCAAACCCTAACAAAATTCGCACAAGGCGGCTAAACTAGATTTTTCTTCAAAAAAACTTTAAATCGTTACAAACGATAGTCCTTCGACACGAGATGGCGCTTGGTTAGTAAAACTTACTATGTACAATAATATAATTTTATTCTAATCTTATTACTGTCGCTAACAGAACGTTATCGCATACAAATGGTTGTATCAAACTGAAAGTCATTACAGTTATCGCGCCGCTCGTTAACCGTAATGGGCATCGTTTGACATCTGCAATTATCTCAGGCTTCCAGATCAAGCTGATTGTTGTTACTTTAAATTTTTGTTGGCACGTTTTTTCAAGTGCAATCAAACCGTGGAATCTTCTGCTTTTTATAATATATGAATATGTATATAAATTGATTACCTTGTTAGCTCATTTGGAAGGAGTTCTGCTTTGAGAGCTCAAGGATGTAGGTTCTATTCACACTTAGGGCTAATATTTTTGTGAGGAATGTAAATGTTTTTTCTGCCTCTAGGTGTTTTGTATTTATATTATGTATGTATAATGTGTAAGTATTCTATCAGCTGTCTGGTTCTCCATTGTACAAAATTTTACTTATTATTATTTTTTATTTAAAAGTATGAGACGAATGAGAAGCCGTCCTGATGGTAAGAGATACGCCTGTCCATGACCATCATCATCATCATTATCATCATTAGAAAACGCCAACAAATTTAGCATAATTATTTTACCCTGCGATATACATTAAGGGTAAAAATCAGAAAGTGGTGCCATAGTTGGAGTTATATAGTAGAACTTACATCTTGATATTAATTAAATACTGAACAAGTTGGTTATTGTGATAAAACACGATGATTATTATTTTTTGACGGTCTTGTAACTTTTAAATTTTTTGTAACAATTAGTTTTTTTTTATGGCTTACTGGCTAGGTGTTTGACCACAGCTCACCTGATGTTAAGTGACGGTGTGGTCGAAGATAGTAAAGTTCACCTAGCCTGGAATGGGACTGGCTGTCAAGGGAGGCTACCGGAACACACCGTTAGATGCTTGACGGCAGATTTTCAACTTGAGGGTGGTAGCTAGCCAGCCGAGTACTAGAAAGTACCCTACCACCACGCTATGGTTTCCTAACGATGTTTTCCTTCACCGGCAGCTCAAGCTCATTACCGCGCTAACCACTGAGCCATCATCGCTACAATTTTTTTTATAATTTTGGTATATTCGTCTGTATCTATCATTTCTTATACTTTACTGTTTTTGACTAAGTTTCGCATGACGGCAACGTACATAACGAGGATGGATTATATTTTAGATTTTAATAGTTTTTTTTTAATATTTGGTACATAAAAATCATATTTTATACTAACCGTGTCAATGGATGGTATACAACTATGAAGTGGCAATTTACATCATCAAAGTTAATTGAATAATGTTGTTAAACTAACGTCTTAGAATCCTGTAATATTGCCACATACTTATTTGGGCTTTTCCGGGTCACATTACATGCTGGAAATTTGACAGTTCATCCACGAAGATAATTGTTTCTTGGAAAGGCTTTTGTAATTATAAAATAATGAAATTATGGATTATTAAACAAGTAATTCAAGTTGTAATTGTATTAATGGTATATAACTCAAAAAATTAACATACCTCTAAAATATATCGGATCGGCAAACACAAAACTCTAATGGAGTTAGGCAGGATATGTCATCTGGCAGGATGATGGCAAGTGAACTAAGACGTTGACAAATTGGTGGCCGCGAACTGATAAACGGAGCGTTGGTCGTCCACCAGCTCGTTGGGTAGACGACATAATAAAATTCGCGGGTCGAACCTGGACAAGATTGGCACAGGACCGGGACGAGGGGCTTATAAGAAAAGAGGCCTATGCTCAGTAGTGGGTGATCACAGGCTGATGATGATGATGATTATGATGATGATGATGATGATGGTGGTGATGATGATGATGATGATGATGATGATGATAAAATATATAACAAAAACAATGAATAGTCGGAGTATCTGAGGTAATTAAACGTGAGTAATCCCGCATAACTAAAACAAAAATGTGTCAAACCCACGTCAGTTTCCATAGTAAAAACAATTAACTAAATAATAATCACTGTGATAAAAAGAAGTTATGGTTTATGATGTTTATTTTCACAAAAGAATATTATTAGTCTTTCACTTAACCCGGCGTGAATGAGGTCGGGTATCTCATACCCGACGAGTTGTAAAACACCTAATATTTCTTAACTGTGCGATTCCTGGAACTCGGCTGTTTCAGTAGCTGGAGGGGGTGGTTCGGGGAGTGATTTTCAGCGACAGTAACAGTGTTGTGCCGGCGACGGAGTGAACTACACATGCGCAAACATAGAGCGGGTACGTAATACCCGACCTCATAGTCGGTGTAACTATTTTGTGTTTTGGTTATGTTTTAATTTTATGCGTATAATAATTAAATTTCCTTGTTTTTAGGTGTGTAAACTCCAAAATGTCTTATGAGGAAAATCAGTGATGGCTTGCTCAACTTTTAGAAGCATGTTCTAGTGATGAAAGTGGCGAATCAGGGAGTGGAGAAGTTGATCACTGCTCTCAATGTACGGAGGAAAGTGATTCGGAACAGGACGCAGATTTTGATGAAGAAGAGGCTCACGGTCACGGGAAAGTATACCAGATGTAGGACTGCAAAAAACAGAAAGGACAAAGCATTCTTGCATCACATGCGAAAAGCCAACATGTATGGAGCATGCTCGTTTTGTTTGCAAAAACTGCTTCGAAAAAGAGTAGTTTTTATAGTAATAAGTAAAAGAAGATATTACAATGTTTTATGTTATGACATAGCTAAATTATATAAGACAGATTTATTCTTTAATTGTGTGTGCACAGTTGATCTCAATTTTCCAATTTTTTTGATATTGAGTCATAGTTTCTGAATATTGTTGATTTGTGCGTAAAAAAATACTACTTCGTTTTGTATAGAAATATAAATACTTTTATAACTAGAACTGGTTTATTTTATCATCTTACCTCATTTCCCTAAAGATAATTAATATATTGCAGTAGTGAGTATAATTCTACAGTAATTTCAGTTATTAAAATCGACAATTCTATATTAGGGTATGTCATACCCACCTCGCAGTCGGTGTAACAATTTTTCACCTCATTCACGCCGGGTTAATAGAGAAAAATACATATTTTTCTTTACTAGGAACACTCACAATTGCAAACGAGAGAAACATGAGCGAGACAAAACAAACAGTAGTAGGTAAACGGTTGATTAGTTTATTGTCAGTTACCAGTCACATTTATAAAAAATGTGACTGGTAATAATAAACAAACAAGTGGTCATTTATTATACATATCGTAGTTTACACGTTGACAGCCCATTGGCATTATTGGCTCATTTGTAGTATATCTGTAGAGCATGGGTTCGATTTCCACCAAGGACAAACATTTTATGGTACAAGCAAATGGTTGTTTTCTGTCTGGGTGTACTGTATTTACAAAAAATAAAGTATTTAAGTATTCTATCAGTTATCTGACTTTCACAGTACAAGCTTTGTTTATGTTGGGGTCAGATGGCGCTGTGTGTAAATGGCCTATGATATTTATTTATATCACCCACCCACCCACTAAGTGTATGTATTTTTTATAGGATTGCTGCGTGATATTCATGGAAATGCGTGCAGCAGCCGTGGGAACCAGCGGGTCGCAACCCTGTTCATCTACAGCCACGATCACTCTTCCAAGAGGGACACTCTTGGAACTAAGAAGAAAAAGATTTATTGAAATTGGTTGCAATAACAACTTATAATTTCAAAGACTTTACTAAAAATCCTAATTAAATAGCTTGCAAATGTTTTAATTCAATCAGTGTCTAATATAAAGATATGGATATTTAGGGATTCATTTTTCAGCGCCCCTACAACAAACCTACAATGAAAAATTAATCCCCTTTATTCCAAAGATAAAGTTTAACTCAAAAGTATGCAAACACATGCCCACATTCACGACAGGCCCGAACTTTGCAGGGTTGCCAGAAAATCTCCCGACCTTTCGGGAGTTTGGAAGTTACGTCAATTAAAAGGATGACTTTCGGAAACGAATCGAGTTTTCTAAGCCGCGGCGAAGTGACGTGAAGTAGTAAATTTTATTACGGAGAAGAGGGATGATTAATTGGCTTCCCGGAGGCGTACCGTGTAACTGATGACAAACAAATTCTTGTAGGGTGAATCGAATTTTGCGCTCGCAAGTTTTTTGTTGGCACATCGTTAGGTTTTTATTAGTACAGAAAATTGCTAGCGTATATTTTTTGTAATGATAATAATTTTGATAGTGCTAAATCTAGGTTAGGAAGTTTTCGCATTATGTGAAGCGATAAGATCAATATCGACCCTACCTGTGACCAAATGATAGATCGCACAATTTCAT
The DNA here is from genome assembly GCA_950106695.1 of Biston stratarius. Taxonomy (NCBI): domain Eukaryota; kingdom Metazoa; phylum Arthropoda; class Insecta; order Lepidoptera; family Geometridae; genus Biston; species Biston stratarius. The sequence goes on from OX467116.1 coordinate 13,802,988, forward strand.
TAGTTTTATGACAATATCTATCTCTTTTTTTACAATTTTTCTTCACGTGTTTTGAATGGTAAAATAGGTTTGACTGTTTTGACCTTCTTAAGGTCTGTTTCTATTAACTATTTACTAGGCAAAACAACATTTTGTTCTTACTGAGTTCGATGATATTTTATTTTATTTCTTTGGCACACTAAACAGGACTAAATAGGACTAAAGCAGTTCTCAACTTCACAACACTACGGAATCCCATGGCGATAACTACTACATATTATAAAACAAAGTGGTCCGCCGCGTCTGTTTGTTTGTCTGTCTGTCTGGTCGCGATAAACTTAAAACTACTGAACGGATCATCGTGCGAGTATCACCAATAGATAGAGTGATTCATAAGGAAGGTTTAGGCATGTAATTTGACAAAGTTTTGAGTAAATTAGTTGAAATATGATGATAATTGTTGAAAGTGTCGGAAAATGTCAAGCCACCACGTAGGTTTCGTCGCAAACGCTGCCTAATCCCTTTGAGATATAACAAAGCATTACATGATGGGATATTTCTCTTTTATATATCTACAAAAAAAGTCTACGGTGGCATATATCTACCTTTTAAAGATAGCTTACTATATCTTACTACCCGTGCGAAGCCGGGGCGGGTCGCTAGTTCATGATACAATTTAATTGAATTTTCAAGTGTACAAATGTCTAATTTGGTGTTGTTTACCAATTTTTTGTGTATAAATAAAAATATTATTATGTAATTATTTTATTTCATAGGCATAATAAACAGGACTAATTGTGCTATAAAGTATTTGAATCGGAAAGTGCTACAAAACAAATGCACACAGCACGCTTAAAAGTTTCCTTATTTACATAAATTTGTACCAGTTGAGCAAGTTTTTATTATATAAAGATAGAAAAGAGCAATCAGGCATGAAAGTAATAAGTTTTAAGAAACAAATATTCATTTAGGTACGTACTTCGATAAAATAAAATCTTTAATTGATTTTAGAGTAAGTGCCTATTGTACAGAACTCGGCACCTTGTAACCGAAATTAAATATTAAATAAACCACTAGAGACTGTAATCTCGACTCTGAAGATTCGACCAGTTTTAATTTAAATCAAGTTTAATTTCAATCAAATTGAAAACGGTGATTGTGAATTCGATTTCAATTTATAATTATTTACTTCCACTTGTTTCGTTTAATTAACAGTACTTGAATGACCGAGCTTTGATCGGTTTTTTTCGTTTTTTAAAAATGAAACCTAGCTAGATCGATTTATCGCCCCCGAAACCCTCTGCATACTAAATTTCATGAAAATCGTTGGAGCCGTTTCCATGATTCAGATTATATATTATACAGATAATATACATATACATATATACAAGAATTGCTCGTTTAAATTAGATTGTGTCATAATTATATAGAAATTTATACAACTTTCAATATTTTATAAATATCCATTATCTTACAAATATTATAAATATGAAAGTTTGTAAATTTAGATTTTGATGAAATTCAGCACACAATATATAGTTTATTACCTTGAATAACATATATGATCCTTTTTATCTCGGAAAATGTTAGGTTCCTGTGGGATTATCAAAAAACGAATCACTGGAAAAATTTAAGTGAACCACGTGAAATTTGCTATAGATGCGTCTTTTGGAATATTAGTCAGGGATAAAAGGTAGCCTTTACCTTAATCCAATAATAAAACAACGTTTCAAGACTATTGCTTATTTGTTACTTACACGTTTCATTTCTTTCTTAACCTAATTTTAAAGTTAAGCTAGTATACGTATAATAAAAAAATAATATCATAGGATATTTCACACAGCGCCATCTACCCCCAACTTAAGCAAAGCTTGGTCTATCGGAACCAGATAACCGACATAATACTTACATACTTTTTTGTAATTACATTCTTATAATACATAAAGAACACCCAGAAACAGAATTGATTTATGCTCTTCACAGAAATGTTTGTCCTGAATGGAAATAGAGCCCACGCCCTGCAAATTTTGAAGTAGATACACTACCATATGGGCTAACAGGGCAGTCATATATTCATTATGATTCAAGGAATATAATTAAAAAAACAATTGCGAATGTTTTCGCCTAACTGTTTTTCTGTTGAATAGATTGTTAATATTCGTTGTTGTTAAGTCACCGTGTGATCGAAGATGGTAAAGTACACCTAGCCTGAAATGGAACTAGATTTTAAGTCAGCCAGCCGGAATACACCGTTAGGTTCTTGGCGGCAGATTTTCAACTTGAGGGTGGTAGCTAGCCAGCCGAGTACTAGAAAGTACCCTACCACCATGCGAAAGTTTCCTCACGATGTTTTACTTAACCGACAGCGCAAGCTCATTGCTGGGGTTTGAACCTACGCCCTTCGGGATGTGAACTGACCACTGATCTATCATTGCTACAAATTTAAAAGTTATGGTGAAAGAAACTCACATACAAACATGTATTTGACTTAGAAAAACATATCTCTATACTTAAAAAAAAAACATTTATATGTCAATAAATAAAATTATATGTTACATATATGATTTCAGCCATGTAACTAAATATACGTGTATATTATTGCTAACGTCATTTTCCTAGTTTCTACGAATTTTCTCTCTTTCATTCTTGGCACAATTCAGGACCCAGAGCCAATCTCTATCAAACAACGGAGATATCCATTATTTTCCTTTCACGTAATTATTAATACAGCCGTCAGGGCTGCTCAACGGGCATTAAAAGATCAATTCACATTCACAATGTCATATCAAATGGTTTCATCATTATTATGTATATTAAAATGTGATCCACGTTATTGAGACATTGACAAAACAGATCCTATATACTAATATGTGAAATGTGAAAGTTTTGATGTTTGTTACTCAATCACGCAAAAATGGATGAACAGATTTTTATAAGATTTGGCACACGTATCATCATCAGCCATAGGACGTTCACCGCTGGACATAGGCCCCTCCTGGGGGCCTGGGGTGGCGGGTTTTTGCCTATACTCGCCACGCTTGGCAGGCGGGTTGGCGAGTGCAGTTAGGTGTGTCCAAGGAAGACGCTGCTGCCCATCTTCCGGATTACATCCCTTAGCCGACTCTTACGGCAACCACGGGTAGAGAGGGTGGGGTACTATTCTTACGCCGGCACCACAACGGCACATATAGCACATATATATGTAGTTTATTACCTGAATTATCATATAGAATACCTACCTACTTTTATATTAGATTTTATTATTCTTTTATCCATGATGAGGGATGAATATCCCCTAATTTGACTTTGCGTGTTTGGTTTTTGGTTATTTTGTTACAAAATAAAAGATTTGTTTCTTTTAATGGTGCAAAAGTATGACAAGAAATACGTAAGTACCGTGGAAATTGTCACTTTAGCTATAACGAGTAATTTTGGCTTAATAAAAAACATTAAAAACCTACTTTTTCCTAGCCATGACAATAAATCATTTGCATGGGATTACTGGTGCCTATTTTATTGGTTGAACGAAATTTGTCGAAGGCAGGTACCACCGCTGTACCAGATATTCTTCCGCCAAGCAGTAGTGTGTAAACATTACTATGCTTTAGTTTGAAAGGTACTGCAAATAGCGAAATTACAGGGCTGTTGAGACTAACCACTCACTCACTTGAGAGCCAGTTCTATTCCAGGCTAGGTGTACTTTACCATTTTCGACCACACCGTCACTTAACATCAGGTGAGTTGTGGTCAAACACCTAGCCTGTAAGGGATAAAAAAAAAAAACATCGGAAGTCGCAAAGTAATGAGCACCAATGCAACGATACCCTGAACTTTGTTTTGCTACTTACCATTCTGTGTATCGCTTTAATGGCCATGGACATGCGTTATCTCTTACCATAAGAAGAGCGTCTCCTTCGTCTCATTACATTTATATATAAAATAATTATTCGATGACAAACAGTACCATTTATGTATATGATAAAAATATATTGATGTATTTATATGTATTTTGATTGATGTATTTACGTTAAGAAGAAACGTTAAAATTTGACTAAAGGTAAATCTAAGATATTATTTCAGGCTGGACAAGTGCCAGCGTTTAATGTGAATAAAGCCTATATTCGTCAGCTCTTGACGGGCATCTTACTAATGATTGGAGTGAGAGTTCTTTTTAGATGTCAAGTCATTATGATCCTTCTATTATTAGGGTTGTTACTGTAATCTGTTGAGCTTGGTTTAGAATGAAGCTGATTGATTAGAGTCAAGTTCAGCCGTGATTAATCAATGATTTAGTTACTTATAAAGAACTTTTACGGTTATAATTGCTGATATTGTCAAAAAATATACATTTATAGTAATAAATAATCATCTATAGCAGGGTTTCTCAAAGTGGGGTACGCGATCCCCTAGGGGTTCGCTATTCAACGGTAGGGGTTTCGGGACAAGATTTACGTAATGGTGGTTTGATGACTGGCAGGTAGGTACGTGCGGCACACATGGTGGCGCGTGCGCGACTGAATTAACTGAAGATATTTCTCTTGGCACTGTATTTATTACCTTTTATTGAAATAAAAACCTTATTTTCTTCAACAGTAAATTTCTGAGTGAATTAGTTCGTTAAGGAGTTCGCTGTCATCTGGAAACTACAGGGGTTCATAGAGCCAAAAGTTTGAGTAAGTTAGTATAGTAATAAAAAATAATCTGGATACCTTCAAGTCGCGAGTGAATCGGTTTCTTCTGTGTAAGCGTACTCCATCGTACACAGCATCTTCGCTTATCATCGGGCGAGATGACGGTCTAAGACAAGCCTATTTGTTATAAAAAAAACACACAATACTGCGCTTCAGGACTCAGATAGTCGATGTAGCTCAGAAAGCCACCTTCCTAAAGTGGGACTGGGCCGGCCAAGTTAGCCGCATATCGGGAGATCGTTAGGCCAAAACCACGACACAGTGGTTCCTTCAACAAGGCAAACCTTCCTGGACGGCCCAGACGGAGATGGAGGGACGAACTTGACTCCGCTTTGAAAGAATGGACTCAGGTTGCAAAAGATAAAGCAAGATGAAAGGAGGGTAGGGAGGCCTTTGCCCTTTAGTGGGATAGCACAGGTTGATAATAAGTAGTAATAAATACAACTTTTTGTTGCTGGCAACACTGCTGGACGTAAGCTTCCTCAGTGCACGCAATTACATTGATGGTCTGTGACATTTTCTTCTGTCAAGAATCTTAACAAACATAAATACCTACTACATTTCAGAGATAGTAGTACCATTAGGTGTGTCAAAAAGTTGTGGGTAAGTGGACATCTTGCAAACGAAGACGATTTGATCATTTGATGTCTTATTCCAAACAAAAAGGTAAGGAGTATGTAAGTTTTTTTAATTTAAGTCTCCAAAATTGACTTCATTAATCGAAGTTTTTTTTTTTTTTCTAATTTCATATCATCAAGGTTTTGAATATTGTTGCGATGATCAGAATTAGGTATCAGGCCTACCATAACAAAAAAACATTTCTATAACTTTTACTTAAAATAAATATGTTTTTTTTTTTCTCAAATAGGCTTGTGTTTGACCGCCATCTTGCCAGATGTATTGAAAGCATACATATTACCTACTTGGTTACTTGGCTACAGATTACTTGCTTTTTCATGAGACACGCAACATTTACATGTTCGTTAGTAGGTGGCCAGTCAACTTATATTTTCCTGTTACTTGTACTGAATGTATGAGAAAATTAAAAAGTATACCAATATTATTAAAATTATGCATTTCCTTAAAAAAGGTAAGCATTTTAAAGCACATACAAATTAGTACTGTGTTATTGTAATTACTCCAAGTAAAATGAAAGTATTGAATTTCTGCACCGGGATTTAACATTGCCTTAATTAATTGGACACGGGCAATGCTTGTATTTATTAAAACTGGAATTGTTTGGGCGGAAACTCGTTTCAGTTCGAGTCAGACATGTTATGGTTGGTAACAATCTCAGAGATCTGCGCGTTAAAATTATAGAATTTTTGTTTTACTTATGCGTAATTACTCACGTTTAATTATGTCGGCTATTCCAATTATAGTTTCAGCCACATTCGGTGGCTTTTTTCAAGTTTCAGTTAGATATGAAAATAAAAAAGTTGATTAAGACTGACTTAATTTTTTTTATAAGTAAAACCAAGAGGGTTATAATGTTGCTTTATTAACGAATAGCACCTGGTTGACCGAGCTTTGCTCGGTTGAAAACACGGGTAAAACGAAGTTTTCTAAAAATGTAACCTAGCTAGATCGATATATCGCCCCCGAAACCCGCTGCATACTTTTATGAAAATCGTTAGAGCTGTTTCCGAGATTCAAATTATATATATATATATATATATATATATAAATATGATACATACAGAACACCCTGACACGGAACAAACATTTGTTTATCGTCACATAAATGTTTGTCCCATTGGGAATCGAACCCACGTCCTACAGCTCTTGAAGGAGATGTTCTACCAAGTTAGCTAACAGGGCAGTCAATATAGTGACTTATGTGATTTACACCCAGAATACATATTTGCCATTAAATAATCGTCTACCGCAAAAAATTGTCACTAAGTTGTTTTTGGAATCACCTCAACTTTATCGTAAACTGCATCTTCGTTTAAAATCGAGCACGATGTCGGTAAAAAAATTAATAGAAAACAATTACCAACCAACATTCTGAAAGGTTCCAAAATACTTTTACCAAGTCCCGAGACACTTTTTTGTAGGTAAGTTTATTGTACACTCAGGATAACGAGACAAAGAAAATCGTATCCATCCAAAAGTAGCAATTTTCTTATCTTTCCGCTAGTTACTCGCTATCTGAATCTCTTAAGCTCCAAAGTTTCTCGACTGTGATCAGTGTAACTTCCTCAGATTTTTATCAGTCCTAGCTGCTAGCCGAGTTAAGAACGCTTTCGCGCATTTCACGCTACGCTAAAAATTAAATATTTTTTGTTGCTATTCACGTTTGTTTTATTATTAACCACCAATATGGTTAATGATAAGCATGGATAAAATATTAGAAACTTGATGAGAAGAAATTAATTTAGAGGCGACTTGTGGACTCTCATACATTTTAAGAAACATCTACTTGGTCATTACATTCCAATAAAGTATATGTGTATTATATTATTATCATAATTGTTGTTATTAACCCATTTTGTCCCACTGCTGGGCAAACGCCTCTCTTCCTCTTTTCCATGCCTCTCTGTTTGCTGGTATTGAGGTCGAACCCTTTTCATGAGCATCTGACCACCGTCTTCTAGGCCGGCCTGGTGGCCATTTAACCTTCGGGACCAGTCGGTGGTGGTTTTAACACATAGCTCCGCTGGCATTCGGCAGATGTGTCCAGCCTAGTCCCACTTAAGCAAGGCAGCTTTGTGAATCATTTAAATGATCTGGGTTTTGGAGCGCAGCACTGAGTTTTTTATGCGGTCTAAAAACTTTACGCCCATCGCTCGTTAACAAACCGCGACTGTTATATTATTTATTAGCAATATAATATTTATTTTCACATTTATGTGTGATAAAATAAAGACTTTGCAAGTGAGTGAGAACAAAAACCGATTCCCTCCTCTTAAGCGCGAACCAAGTTAATGCTACCCAATGATTACTTTAGTAATGCTTGAAGGTTGAAAGCTAAGACGTTGTTTGCAAGTTCATTTACCGCCGTTGTCTTTGAAAAATGATTATAGGCAAAGTTTGCCGCTTTAGGTATACGGGGGTCACCGGGGTCTCGTCTAAGTTTGAGGTCACGGTTATTTGTCACGTCTGCCCGGAGACTGTGGTTGGACGGCCGTACATACAAGAAAGTAGGTCATACATGGACATTTGATGATTCGAGTTTAAGTACTTAGGGTGTACTCGAGTATTTGTGCTTCTTTATACGATTGGACAAACTTATTAGTAACGTAGCTCACAAAAGGATTTTTGAATGAATGAGTAATTAGTTGGTTCGCCCTTTATAGGTATTTTTAATGACTCAATAGGCAGAAATGTGGAAATTTGGAACTACTATAACAAAACTCACTATGATCGGGTGCTAGAGACCTTGTTTGTAGAGACTTTGACGATTATTAAAACCGAAGATTATTAAAATAATGATTATTTTTATTGGCGTTTTATTATATTTACATGTAATGTAATTTTTTGAAATTTTTAATGGTACTTTTTACTCGTAATTTTTGTGTTATTAATAAAACATTATATAATATAACTCACGTAATATAAAGAAAGTTCTGGAGTGGAGACCACGGACTGGCAAGCGCAGCGTAGCGCAACGCGCTGGATGCGATCCGTTTCCAACGAGTCTATATGGAAATTATTGGGGGAGGCCTACCTATGCCTAACAGTGGACGTCCTACGTCATATGATGATGATGAATATAAAAAAGCACCACTGGATCTCGTGAAATTCTAAAACTGAAAATTTTCCACAATTGCTCGCTGTCGATTTATTATTTTTATGATTAGAGACTTAAATAGATAGATACAATACATAGAACTCCCGTTTTTATGTAGGTACAAATTAAACAAAACAAAAAAATACAAACAAGAACCTTAACACACTATCTTGGTCGCACACATAAAATTTCGTGTTAAAAAAAACTTCGGTAGTTTACCTAAATTTTTAAGTAGTTCTGAAAATGCGCTGGAAAACTTAGACGATTAAAAAATATCTGGAAAGTTAGAGCTGGTTAAAAGTTGAGCACCAAATATGTGACAGCACTAAACGGGTGTGATGACACCGGCTCCTAAAGTTTAGGTTTATGATAGTATAGGGTACTATTAAAGCTAGCTTAAGGAGTGTTTTAGTTAATTATTACCTTACGTTTATTATAGCTAAGTCCATGGCTTCATTATTTATTATGAGATTAGATGTGTTAGAATAGCCCCATAAATATAGTCTAGCATATTCTTTTGTTTTCCGTACATTTTTCTATCTCTAGGGTGTACAATAAAGAGTTTATATCTATCCATCTATCTATCCATCTATCTATAAATGAAGAAACCCTTGGCTCGAGGTCATTTTATTGTTTAAACCCACGCCCTTTGGCATGCGAACCGACTGCGCTAACCACTGAGCTATCATCGCTACAAAAAACCTTAAATTTTTGTTCCATTTTTTTGAGACTCATTTGTGTTTTTTAAATCTTTTTAATTACCTAAGCGTAATGCTATATCTGTACTTCGTTTTCTAATCTGTGCATGTACATACGTGCCGTATATACACATAAAGTACCTACTGCTGTACTTTACCCCTTTTCGCCCACTTGACATGTATTTCACTTTCGCCCGCCAACGCCTCTCAGAATGCAACCGAGCTAGGTGAAGTACTTTTTGAAACGCGCTAAGGTCAAGTGAGGTTTCGTTTCACTCTTTAATTTGAATGTCGCGCAATGAAAGTGAACACGAAACTGCATTTTATAAAGAAACTAAAAACGTAGAATGTTTGGCGCTAAATAAACAACGGTATGTGTAAGTTTTCTTTTCTGGGGATAATTACAACACGTTCTTAGAACTTAAGGAATATTTTGAATAAAATTATTAAAATAAAAATTAATATAAAAAATATTTAAAATTGTTTTCAGATTCTATTCTTATTTAATTTATATTAAAAGTAAGGAAAATTTTAAATAAAATGCTAATAAAAATAACATTAAAAACTTCAATCAGCCTGAACTTTAACGCCAAAGGATAGCGATTTTTCAAATACCCTTTTTTTTAAATGTCTGACAGGCTAGGTGTCACAGCTCATCTGATGTTAAGTGACGGTGTGGTCGAAGATGGTAAAGCACATATAGCCTGGAATGGAACTGGCTATCAAGTTAGGCTGCCGGAACACACCGTTAGATGCTTGGCGGCAGATTTTCAACTTGAGGGTGGTAGCTAGCCAGCCGAGTACTAGAAAGTACCCTACCACCAAGGTTTCCTCACGATGTTTTCCTTCACCGGCAGGTCAAGCTCATTGTACACTTAAATGTATATTTGAAAAATATTCTATTGGCTATTAAACAACATCTTACTTTCCATTAGTTCTGAAAATGTTCTATAGACTCACGTATTGCACTTCCCAGTGACGATAAGCGCGAATTGCGCCAAAAGCAGCAACGTCCCCAAGGCAGCCATCCTGCTTCTCACTCAATGCATCTCTGGATATTTCCGCTGGGAACCCTGGAAAGAAATTTTATTGTATAAAATTGGATAGTTTGAACACTTATATGTAGGTGATTCTGTAGCCGTATTATAGCCTAGAAAGTGGTGGAAAGATCTATCTGTTAGTTCTCTTTATTTTCCTGTACAAGTTCCTTCCTTCCTGTACAAGTTCCTGTTAGTAAACCAACATTTTAGCCCGCACTTGGCCAGCGTGGTGGACTATGGCATTATCCTTCTCACAATGAGAAGAGAACCGCGACCAGCAGTGGGCCAGTTTATTAATATTTTTTAATATTAATAAACTGGTCCACTTTAATATTAATTAATTTTGATAATTATTATTTAATAGTATTATTTTTGACGTGTAACTTTGTTATCAATAAAATATGAATTATGAATTATTAAAAAAAACAGGTCTGACAGCGGTACAATAATTCGATACTATCAAATAGATCTGAAAACGGCCTCGGAAGATTAATAGTGGGCTTCCTCAAAGGTTATTAGTAAGCCCTTTGCTTGTGTTTCTAACCTTGAGCTCGTGTGATTTGTTTCGACGATCTCATAAAAATGCAAAGTAAAGTTGTTTTTCGTAATGTTTCTCTTAGTTTTTCATACCTACACTAAGTATTTAATTGGCATTTATACCTTGTATTTTGTCGTAACAGTCATTTCTCTGTTAGTAAATATCTCGCTTATCATCGTATACAAGCTTGATAGCTCAATAAAATATTTCTGAACGACTTCACTTGAAAGAGTTAGTAATTATAAAGTTTAAATGTTTCTCTCAATTTCGGGGATTTTGGGATTCCCTCATTAGGTCTTGACTCTGTGACAATGGAACGACTCAAGTATATCCTTTAAAATAAAATAAAAAAATCATTATTGCCCTATAATTTTATTGATAAATAAATAAGTGAACATACATACAAATAAAAAATACATACAGTCAAACCATTTCCTTTTTTTAACTTGATTAAAAATGATAAAATCACTTCGTCCAAGTTAAGAGCTAACTTTATCAAACAATTTTTTTTACATTACACAAAAACAAATAAAAAATATTACGACGAACTGTTGTGTCGTGTTTTCCCAAGCAAATGTTTTCTTCCAAAAGGCTGAATAGACCCAGCACTTTGTCCTTGTTGAAAAGGTCACGTTTTTTAAATACAGCCATAAAAACAAACGCAACCCCAATCCCGACACGCGCGTGAAATATCTCGAACAAAGCTTTAATTTCCATACAATTCCCGCTAAAACATGCCTTACTCAACCCTACCACTTCCGCCTGTACGATCACAGATTAGAACAGAGGGATAAATAGTGGAAGTGCCGCAAAAAGCCAGCCAATAATACAAACGTAACGTGCTAGATGAAGTGATCCAAACACTCAAAACTCTATAGTAATGTATACACCTCGTTCAGCTCTCCACAAAAAATATTAATACATATATACGCTTATAGATTTACAGATTGAATACACACAGGCATGCAAATTATCACCCACCCACTGGGACACCAAATTCGGTAGGTACCTATATGAAGTTTTTTTTGTATTTATTTTATATTTTTTACTGATAGTAAACTTTATTTTATCAAACTAATTTGAATATTTTGGATTTCTATGCGGTTTAATAAGTTTTCAAACTTTTTATAGTAATGATGTCATAACGTAGGATGAATATATATAATTATATGCCCTTGCCATGTAAAACAAAAAGTATATCATGTATATCAATTTTGACACATTTGATTGACTTTAACAATTGACATGAAGTAAACAAATATTAAATCATAGCCTAATAAAAACGAAATCAGAGTTCGGGTAACGTTTAAAGAAAAAATAATAAAGATATTTGTATCAATAAAGCGAAAAACAACTCGACGTACATACATGTATGGAAGAGGTTATTTTGGCTGCCGATGACTTGACATTACCGGATTTTGTTTTGGTTTGCCATTGGTTTTTTAAGCACTGGAAGTAGACCTATACAGCGTACTATGTGACATCATTATTATGTCAATTGAAAGTCAAGTTTATTACACATTATAGATTATTTAACGAAATAATAATTTAAATAATTTATATACTTTTTTTTACATACCGAATTCTACTGTTTAGCGATTCGTATAATGAAACTGAAATCCAACCGTTTTATAGTTATCTGTCTATATATATAATCTTCAATACAATATACTGACCTCGTATTATTTTGTACGAGATCCGAAACGTGAGGCGAGTGCTAAACTGAACGTAAAGGAGAGAAATGCGTTGTCATACATAAAATATTGCTTGAAGCATAGAACGTGTAGTACATGGAGAAGGCATTCCTTAAATTCTCCCGAATATACCTAAGTCCGAAATCCGTCGTTAACTGAACTCTTCTATTTACTTGAAAAATCTTAACACCATTCAGATGGTCTTAAAATTTTTCTCAGATTTGTAGAAGTCTATTATAATTTATTTGTAATCTTGTTCATTTAGTCAAAACTACGGAAAAAAACATAAAACTGCGTGAATTTATTTTTATGCATCGTTTCCAGAGCTTTAAATGTGCTCTAATGACACTGGATTGTAATTTTAAAATGATCTTAGTCGAAACGGGGTCATTGAACTTAATTTTTTAAACAACTTTTACAATAAACCCAATTCAGAAATCGTAAAAAATGGCTTTATATACTATGGCCAGGGGCAACGAACTTTTTCTATGGATATCATATTTTCCACAATTTTAATTTCATTCAATTCAAATGATGACAACAATGCTCCTTTTTAGATACAGTATTCCCAAAGCTTGTAATTCTAATAACTTCACCAAGACCTATTTTATAAAAAAGAACAAAATTAAACAGGAGCTAGAGTTTTAAAGTTTACGAAACACTGCTCATAGTTCTTGAATTCGCTCATACGCGTGGTCATACATTAATGACATGCGTGGTGTTTCTAGTTTAATGTATTCCATAACTTAGAGCAATTTGCGGGGACAGGTGGTCTCAGTTGTTCGTGGTAGTTTACAACACGCGCGGACCAGTTACAAAGTACCCACCTATCACTAAACATGAACACGTAAAATCCCGTATTGGTCGTAAAACACTGTAATCGTTGGGGATAAAAGCGCATGTAATATAACATTAAATAAAGCTATTTACACAAACACGGGTTGTTAAGTCTATTTTTTTATTTATATTATATTTTATGACAATTTTCCTTAAATAAATAACACACACCATTGCACCTCGCCGAGATTTGTCTCGTTCCTCTTCAACTCTAATTTTATTTATCAACAATAACAATAGCAAGTCATCGTGATACACACTTTAGAATCAAGCGAGCGCCGAACACCCGGCTACCCACATCGGTAACTTAGGCTTTAGGTAGGTAGACATAAGGACCGAATTACAACATCGCATCGGCGCTCGTCCGGTCGCTCAGTTCTTGACAACTTTATCCCACCATAAACATTTTCATGTAAAATGTTGACAAGGCGAGACCATATGGCTCGCACTGTCAAAAAGATTTCAGATCTCATGTAGAGCCAAGCTTCTAACTCTACACGCCCTAACTCTACACACCCTAATTTCACAAACTCTACACCTTAGTCAAAATATGTGGCTTGGTCATTAAGCCAAATTCTCATAAGCATAAAGTGAAAAATGTATTCACTGTTCATTACTTTTCTGTTATACAATAGTTCGTCATTTAACATCAGGTGAGCTGTGCTCAAAAACCTACCTTATCATCATAAAAAAATCTTACAAGCTAACCTAATGAAGCTCTTCACTATCCACGTCCACATCACATCACATCATCAGCCATAGGACGTCCACTACTGGACATAGGCCTTCTCCTGAGGGGTTTTGCCAATACTCACCAAGCTTGGCAAGCGGGGTGGCGAGCACAGCTAGGTATGATTGTTCAAGGAAGACGCTGCTGCCCATCTTCCGGATTACATCCCTTAGCAGACTCTTACGGCAACCACGGGTAGAGAGGGTGGGGTATAATTCTTACGCCGGCACCACCACGGCACAATAAAGAGATTCACATACATATATACCAAAGATGATGGTGTGGATCTTTGTGTGGGTTTGTGTTTTAATAAAATTTCTATGAGACCAATCATATCCTTCAACTAAAGAAATATTTTTCAAGTCGGCTTATAAATGACGGAGTAGGTAACATTTAAGAAAATACACCTGGATTAAGAACCTACTTCTGTTTTGAGTAGTTAAAATTTAAAATAAAATAAAGTGCTCAGCTTTAATTACCTATCGTTTATACAAAATTTCGATTTTTCCGACTAAAGCAAGCCATTTAGAACCGTGACATCAAAAATCGTATACAGTTTAAAACTGTGGGTGTAAATTACAGACATGCAGTAAAGTACCGTAATTAAGGGGCAACCAGGGTAAAATGGGAGACGGGGAGGGATGAACAATTACCAGAGAACTGATTAACAGGATTCCCCCCTCCTCATTAATGTTAAGAGTAATTAACAATTTCGATTCGCGAAATTTATTGCTTTAACTGAAATTGATAAAGCGCAAGTTTCACGCGAAATTAAAATGTAGTGATTTATGATATTGAATTATGGGTTTTATTTTGTTACAGGTTTGATTTAATTTGATATTCGTGTTCTATTTTTACCGAGTATTTATGGGAATTTTGTATTCGTTTTATTTTAGAGAATCAGCTATAATAACTATAGTAAGTTTCAGTAACTTTCTAATATCATTGCAAAATAATTTAACGACTTTTAATAATACAGCCCTGTTGACTTATTGGTAGTATATCTGTTTTAAGAGCTGTAGGGCGTGGGTTAGATTCTAACTCAAAACAAACATTTCGTCGTATAAACAAATGTTTGTTCTGTGTCTGGGTGTTCCGTATGTATTTATTTTAAAAAAAAAATAGTATTTAAGTATTCTATCAGTTATCTGGCTTTATTAGTTTCGAGTCAGATGGCGCTGTTTGTAATGTCCCACGATATATGTTTTTTTTTGCCGCCAAGCAGTAGTGTGTAAGCATTACTGTGTTCCGGTTTGAAGGGTACTGCAGCTAGCGAAATTACAGGGCTATTGAGACTAACCATCTAGTCTCAAAGTAATGAGCGCCAAAGCAGCAATGCCTTGGACTTTGTTTTACTACTCAAAGTTCTGTGTATCGCTGTAATGGTCATGGACAGGCTTGACATGAAATATCCTAACATCAGGAGAGCGTATCGTTCGTCTCATATTATAATTTAAAAAAAAACTTGTAAGTGAACTTTGTCTAATATCTAATTAAATCAAGGACGTTAAATATAGGGATCCATTCCTTTACTTTACAAAAAGGACTCAGGGGTCACTCAAGTGTACCCTAGAGTACCCCTAGCTCTCAAGTAGATAAGGTATCTAACTAGCTCTCGTCCTATGCCACTTCAGACAACTTCAACAATATTGTGATAGCTATCTGAGCCAGAAGTTTCAAATAGTACTTAAAATATTTTTCTTGTACTTTATTATTACGATTCTTTTAGTTTTTAAATGTTTTGGTTTTAGTTATTTTGTGAATGATTTATATAAAATTTTACATTCTTAGTTTTTTTAGCTATTAATGTTTAATTTATAAATTTAGGGCATCAGTTTTTTAACAACGAAACTTATTAGCCAAACACAATTTATAACTTAACGTCAAAAGATATTTGGTACCATTATCTAGCATAAAAGTATTAAATCCGTAAGTAAAAAATACTCCTGTTTTTTATATTCAGAATCCAAAATTGTCTTACCACATCTCGTGAAAAGCATGTTTGTGTTTGTTTTTTTTTATTATTACAAATAGGTTCAACGCCAACTCCCCTGATGTTAAGCGAAGATGCGGTCTTTGGTGGAGCACGCTCGCCCAGAAGAAACCGATTCACTCGCGACTTGAAGGCGTTCAGATTGTATCTAGCAGAGAACACCCACTCAGGAAGCAAATTTAATTGTTTAGCGGTGCGTACAATGAAAGTAGATTTAAACCATTTAATTAGAACTTTTGGAGTTTCTACCATGAAGCGATTTTTAAAGCTCCTGGTTGCCCTGTAAAAGAAAGGGCAGAGTGGAATTAGATAATGCAGATCTGAACCGCACTCTCCATAGTGTGTCTGGTAGAAAGGATCTCACAGCAATGTATGGTAATCGGTCGGTTTACAAAGTAAGACGCCTATTTAGTATAACGACTTTCTATTCCACAAAAAGGCTCAGACTTATAGGTTAAGTAGGCACTTTCTATGATCTAGAATTTTTGAGGTCTAATATATTATCCTTAGCCATTTCCTACGGTTTGCCAAGGTTTTTCAAACGTTTGTTAATAATATAAGTCTGTGCGCTTTGTAAAATATATAGTAGCTTTATTCCTTAATACAGGATATAAGCTATGTGAAATTAAAACTTCATCTAGATCTGTAAAGCTGTTACATAAACACACAGCGCCATTTGACCCCAAACTAAGCAGATCTTTTCATGGAAGTCAAATAACTGATAGTTACATAAATACTTTTAATTTGTTGTAAATACATACAGAACACTCAGGCATAGAACAATCATTTTTTTATACCATAAAATGTTTGTTCTGTGCGGGAATCGAACCTACACCCTACAACTCTTAAGGCAGACATACTATCAATGAGCCAGGGTCAATGATCTAAAACAAGTTACACTCACGTACATACTTACGAACTGATTAAGATCAGACAATATTTTGCATTTAACTAATAATCATGCCACGGGTTTCCGTCCAACCCTTAGCCTTGACCACTGGTCTCAGGTCTCCTATTTATCGGTTTTATACCAGGTATTCCACGAATTAGTAAGCTGAAGTAGTAGTCATATCTTTCGCAGAATCGATAACCATAGGGGGTAGACGTGCTCTAGAGACCGTGAATCGGCAAAAGTAGTAAAGGAAACCTTGAGACTAGATGAAGTGATGATATACGTAAGGCTGTGGTTGGAATCGAAAAATTGAATCGAACTAAGTGATGTATCTTGGGAGATGCTTAAGTAAACTATAATAGGTTGATGATGACGTTACTGGGTATGTTTTCATGGTGGTAGGGTACTTTCTAATACTCGGCTGGCTAGCTACCACCCTCAAGTTGAAAATCTGCTGCCAAGTATTTAAAGGTGTGTTCCGGCAGCCTCACTTGAGAGCCAGTTCCATACCAGGATAGGTGTGCTTTACCATCTTGGACCACACCGTCACTTAACATCAGGTGAATTGTGGTCAAACACCTAGCCTGTCAGCCATTAAAAAAAATGTTTTAGTACAATTGACTTGTAATTGCATAACTGGATTTATTTGGAAACATTCAATTATTTCAATACAATATTTTTTGACAAAAAGGCCGTCAGATGAGGGATATGTGGCCAGAATGCTGGCAGTATTGCCACGTTGGATAGCAATTTTATTTATTTATTTATTTATTTAATGCTAAGCTTTTGACCAAAGTATATGCAAGCATTCTGGTCACCTGAAGCCTCCCATAAACGTTTAAATTGCATAACTTAGTTCCACCTGCCCCTTTTTACTACCGGACGGCCAAATAAGTAACCAAAGCGTCATCCGTACATGGTAGACATTCTCCATATGTGCACAAAATGATTTGATTCCACGCTTATCATTTGTATGGTGTGGATCTGGAACTATTTCATCATCCATCATCCTCAGCCATTTAAGACGTCCACTGCTGGACATTGCCCTCCTCCTGGGGGGGGATTTTGCCAATACTCGCCACGCTTGGCAGGCGGGTTGGCGAGCGCAGTTAGGTGTGATTGTTCAAGTAAGACGCTGGTGCCCATCTTCCGGATTACATCCCTTAGCCGATTCTTACGGCGACCACGGGTAGAGAGGGCGGGGTACTATTCTTACGCCGGCACCACCACGGCAAACTGGAACTATTTGCTAGTCTGTAATTTCTATTTAAATATAGGTCTTCAAATCCAGAGTTAGCAGTTCCCTTCTAGGTTAGCGTGCTCCTAGACCACATCGTTGTATTGTTGATTTGTACGCGAACCTAAATATTAAGAATTATAAAAATATTTGTTTTTCACAAAGGTTTCGTTCATCTATCTTTCATTTTGATTCATATAGGTATTTTTATGTAAATACTAACGTAGGTATATGAATGCAAAAATGATATATGGCTACTGTTATCATACATAATATATAGCTCATTGAAATATATGAGTAATTTCGGCATAAACAAAAGATGGAAGTTTTTTATTTATTAATTTTCCGGGGTCCGTGACCTTAATCAACTTAGAACTACATATTTTTTACAATACATGGAGGAGGTTAAGTTACAAGATTTAAAACCTTTGCCTTTCCACTTATACATTTAACTTACTCTACGAATTTATTTTCTCTATAAATTTGCTATTTAGCTTTTGTAAAATGGGTACTTAGGTAAAAATTTAGGGCTAAAGGACAAAACCTCTAGACAGAAGTGCCTTTCTAGACACTTAACGGCCTCAGACGTGATGAAAACAGCAATAAATTAAATTTCTGCGTGACTCATTAAGTTTGCCCTTTTCTTGTCTCTTTGGTAAAGTTAAGTAACATATCATGTAACCACTTGATAGCAGATTATTTACAAGTATTACACCTAAATCACACTAATATTAGGTAAAAGTGTGTTTGTGTTTGTTGTTTCTTTACGCTCAAATAGCTGGATAGATTTGGAATGCAAATAGCTTATTATATCCTGAACTAGCTGTGCCCCGCGGTTTCACCTGCGCTAGATGCTTACGTCATAGTAGCTTTATGCATGCAAAGTCTCAGCCCGATCGGCTTAAAATTGATAAAGTTTCATACAAACTTTCATCCCCTATTTTATCCCTTTGGGGGTAGAATTAATCAAAATCCTTTCTTAGCGGATGCCTACGTCATAACATCTACCTGCATGCCAAATTTCAGCCCGATCCATCCAGTGGTTTGCGTTGATAGATCACTATGTCAGTCAGTCAGTCACCTTTGAGTTATATATATTTAGAAGATTTGTAGGCCCTATATACTGGAAAGAAGAATATCTAGAAAGGTTATAAGCGCGGCCCGCAGCATGAGTTTTCATATTTTATGTAATCAAACGTCAGTCGAGACGTCGTCGTTCGCCCTAAACACCACTGTAAGGTTTAAAGACGTTTTCAGAGGGACTGGGAGTCGCATTTACAACAAAGCGCACTGTATGTTAGTTAACATATTAATCTTTGATGTTTGTCCAATAACATCAGCTTTGAAGCGATGTCAGAGGTCCCCAAAAATATTTTTTATCCCTTGCATAATTTCATCGATTCTAATTTACTTATTTTACTTTTGCTTTTTACAATGTTAGTATAATTGATACGATCCTCAAATGTGACCTCATTTACTAAAAACCGACCTTGAACCGCACTCGTTTTTTAGAAGCGCCATCAGTCAAAAGAATCCCGTTTTAACTCGCAAGCCGTGGGTCCATTAAGTCGAGAGCTCCGCCAGAGGACCCGCGACCTCTGCTAATTAATAAGAGTGTCGCAAAAAGTTGCCACATAAATCTCGGGGATGTGGACCATATTTTATGCTGCCAATTTTGTTACTATGCTGGGATTTAAAATTGAGACTTTTTTAAGCAAGGTTGAGTTTTGAGTTGAATTTCGTTTTATAATGACTGGCTCTCGGCTACTACCCTCAAAAACTATTGCGCTGAAACATGGTCTCTATGTGCTTTTTTGGTAAGCTCTAAGTAGCACAACGAGCTATGGAGAGGGCTATGTTCGGAGTTTTCTTACGATATCGAGTCAGAAATGAGGAGATCTGTAGACGAACTAAAGTAACCGACATAGCCCAGCGAATTAGTAAGATGCAGTGGCAATGGGCAGGTTAGTTAATCTTTAATTCAGAAAGTTAATCTTTCCAGCAATTAACTTATAATTGTTATTGGCAAACCGTCTTTTAATAGATTATAAAACCATTATGCTCATATTGCTCTCGCTCTACTTCCACTGAATATAAAATAACCACAAAACTATTTACGATCAATTTATTTATTAGGTCATGATATCTTTTAAGTTTTACAGTGTGGTCTTCTCTACATAGTATAAAACAAAGTCGCTTTCCGCCGTCTGTACGCTTAGATCTTTTAAACTACGCAACAGATTTTAATGCGGTTCCCATCAATAGATAGAGTGATTAGTATATATATATATATAGATAGAGGAAGGCTAATATATATAATACACGCATATGCACTACATTAGTATTTCCATTGCACCCGTGTAAAGCCGGGGCGGGCCATTAGTTCGGTATAATTATTTCTCATGGTACAATGAACTCCACAAATTAAGTTTTCTTGATAATAACATTGACCTGGGTGTTGTAATTACCAATTCCCATTTGATAAGTAGAACTTCTATACAATACGACACAACAAAACATAATACAACACAACACATCACACCACAACACAACACGACACGACACAACACAATATTCTATTAATAGCATCGAAGTTATAAGCTAAAAAAATGTAATGTAATAATATATGTCATAACAAAAATATGTTTTATGTCTTAAAGCACTAACAAAACATTAAAAAAGAACTTTTATAAGTTTGTAAATAGTATTAATTTTATATATTTTGTTATGTGTATATAATTAATAAGAATATATAATGGTAGTGAAGATTTTAATTTTAAAATAATTAAAAAATCTTATAAATGATTAACATCATCATCATCTCAGCCGTAGAATGTCCTCTGCTGGAATAAGGCCCCATTGATTTCCATAAAGACCGGTTGGAAACGAAATATATTCTTGGTTTTAAATAATCGACATTCATACAACGAGTTTGACATTAGTTTTTTTTAAATAGGTAAACACCAAAATGACATCTTGCTCTCCGCTTTCACATAAAAAGTTAACCCCTCACTAACTGTGCCCGAGTTGGTCGTTTCGAAAATTGCGAAACATTGTTACCAGTCTCTAATGTGCATTTCTCCCCGAAACCACTCGGGTGAGTACTTTTGGCGTCACACAGATTTCGGTTTGCATTTTTACGAGCTTGGCAGTTGGACTGACTTGCGTGCTGATCTTTATCTAATGTTGTATTTTAATTTGATCGTTACAAAGAAAGGCACATTTTAAAAATAAAATAAATATTGTGACTTTACACACTGCGCTATCTGACAAAACTAAGCAAAGTACTATAGAACTCAGATAGCTGATAGAATACTTAAATACTTTTTTTTTTGTATATACAGAACACCCAGACACAGAACAAACATTTTTGATTAAACCACAAAATGCTTGTCCTGAGTGGGAATCGAACCCACGCTCATGAATCAGACATACTACCAATGAGCCAATGCAGTAATGACGTCACAAAATAGATTTCCTAATTGAATAATAATAAAAGTAACCATATTTTTAGTATGGCTTGTTTTAGATTAATTATATAGAATGTGCTATGTTTGGATAGTAATTTTAACAGGTAATACAAGCGACTGCACTGTTAGCTCATTTGATAGAATAACTGCTTCAAGAGCTGTAGAGCGTGGGTTTAATTCCCATCAGAACAAACATTTATTTGACGATAAATATTTGTTCTATGTCTGGGTGTACTGATGTATTTACAAAAAAAGTGTATAAGTATTCTATCAGTTATCTTGTTCCCATAGTACAAGCTTTGCTTAGTTTAGCGCTAGGTGGCGCTGTCTGAAACCCCCGAAGTACTTATTTAGTACAAATGCTATATAGTTCTTTTAATATTTGTTATGAAGAATATACCGCGATGATACTTAACATCAGACAAGATACGGTCGAACGCGAACCTATAAATAATTAAAAAATCAGACATAAGAATAATAATATACAGATGTTTTTCAAGCGTCAATAAAAACAAACATTAATTTCCACCGAAATTCCCCCAAACAAAAACAACCGTACTTATCTCCAACAACAAAACGTCACATCAAGTAACCTTTCGTAATCGAGGGTTAAAGACAAACAACGTGCCTAACCCCGAAGTTTTAAGAAGTTTTTCACTTGCCTGAATTCTCAGGTGGCCACAAAACGAGGCAACGACGTGAGAAAGCAGAAACAAGTTTAATCAAATTAAAACTCTGTTACCGGGAGTTTTATGGTTTTAACTCTTATGCTACAAAACTGTAGTAACCTGAAAGTTGTTTGTCAATGTAATACTTCCACATAGCATTTGCATTTATGATGCATGGCTGATATACCATACGACGTAGCTTGTAGCACTCGTAGCGTATTTCGTAGAGCTGCCAGCGTAACTTATAGCGCTTACAGCGTATTTCGTAGAGCTATTAACATAGCCTTATAATGTTCGTAGCATACTTGTAGCGAACATGCCAGTTAATGTTCGTGCCAAAATTGACTCTCAGATTCTACCAATATTTTAACGTGGTTAAAAATCTTTACAATTATATTTTGTCGAACTGTGTTCACTTTCTTTTTGGTCACTACTTCAACAAAACAGGTCAAAAAAGTTGTTTGTACAAATTTTGTTGAATTTCTTCGGCAGCTTATTTTAATTAACGCTCCGTAAATCATCATAATTTTGACTTGAATCAGTCGTCGTGAAGATAAGTACTTTTAACATTGTCTGGTAAGGTAGGATAGAACTCTCCAAAACTTGAGGGTAGTTATGCATTCGGTAGTGATGCCCTCATGATATTAATTTAGTTATACATATAGAAAGGAATATAACAAGGTAGACAAAAAGTATTTATGTGTAGTTAATAGTCAACGAATTATTTATTTAACAATGTTTTTGTTTGTGTTCTGAAATACAGTCTGGAATCGATAAGCAATAAAAAATTCTAGACTTAAAGTTAATTTGTACACTATATGAACTATAAAACTACCTTTAAATTCCTTTGTAAAAATGATATCAGTTGACTGCGCCTCAACAATGTATCTCCGAAAATTTTGGAGCGACCGTATCGGAAAGCTGACGTCTCACCAGATACGGGATAAATTTATGACCTGATAAAACATGTCCAGTAAACCTAGACCTATGGGCAAGCTGAACGTTCTTACCTCATGCCTTGATATTTATGGATGCTAGGAAGTGAGGCAGGTCAGTTTACGTTTGTTGCTGTGTAAAACTTGTCTTTGAAATAGATTATCCCGATTAAGTATGAGCGACCTTTGACCCGTATAGTTTGATGCATTATTACTTCCAGGCTTTACGGTTGGGGTAGAAACCGGATGTAACGGGATTTAGGTGACTGAATTTCGGGGCGCTTTGTTCGAGGTATTTATAGCCTTTTGTGGGAAATTCTATCAAAAGTCTATGTTAGTTTCTATCAAATAACCTGTATATATAATATTTTGGGATGCTGTCGGGCATTTCATTTCAGCATAAGTATTTACCTTTATTTTCAGTCTATACATTTTGTTTTACTTATGCGGGATTACTCACGTTATATTTTATAACTAAAACAAAACGTGTTGAAACTACGTCAGTCCAAGTAAAATACCAACGTCACAATAATAGTCACAATTTATAAAAACTTTATATTTTTATTTGTAATCTCGTCTTGAATGGAATATGAAAATTCTAACCTGATATAATACGATTTAATCTAATTCACATTCTCACAAAACCATCCTCCAGTAATAATCGAGACAGCAAAAATACCCATAGAAATATATCGACTAGGGTAAATCATTAACTTCTGGAAAAGAATAGCTGCCTAAAGGCATGGGTATGTCAAACAGGCGCGCATAAATTTTTCAGGAGGGCCATTCCTGGCCCAGCCCTGGGCTTTGCATATCTGAATGTTTCCAATTACAGAAAGGACCAGCTTTTGAGTGGTCCAAGTTAAAAGATGTTATTTTTAAAATGTGAGTCTGATTGAGGTTGTAAAATAGATTTGACCTTTTTTCTTTGCTGGAGCCCGTAGGTAATGTGGGTTCTGGAAACCTAATATACATTTTTAAACAGGGTTCAAGACATTTGGTCGTCATATGTTTCAGTTCTACTTAATGTTTAATATAAATACTTGCTTTAAGTGTTAAAATAGACTTGTGTAGATTATTATTTCAAGTTTAATAAGTCCTGTTGATTTGTTCTAATTCATTAAAAGAAACCAAGATGGCGTTAGTAAAATTTAAAAGTCCCAAGTGTTTTTATCGTATGAATTAAGAGGCTGTAAATTGGGTCTGTTAATTAAGTACACAATTCGGTATATACACTACAATATAGTACATACTTCGCACCCTCCATGAAGGATTATAATACGGCTCATAATGCTTTGCTAAATTGTTTTAAATTTTATTTTATTTTATATAATAGATTATTAGATTAGAAAATAATGATAAGAAGAAACTCTTTATCGTGTACACCAGAATTCTTAAACCAGACTAATAAAAAAATAAGAAACTTAGTGCCACAACTGACGGCCTTATCGCTAAAAGCGATCGCTTCTAGACTAACATAGGATGTAATCAAACTAATAATACGACTTATATATATTTGAATACTTATTCTCGCACTACAGATAAGTAAACAAAGATATTATATAAAAATACATAACATACAAATATATACGCTTTACTTTTATATACACTACATGAAATACTATTAGACTAATGACACCTGTTCGGTCCCAGCAAGCAATAGAGGGTAGACGGAAATTTGCTCCGTAAATTTGTCACATTTGCAACCGTCGATCGTGAGAAGCTCTGTCGTTGCGGTCGAGATCGGACGTACGTTACGTTCCCTGCTCACGGCGCGCGTGCAAAATAATATTAATCTAAAATCATCGAAACCAGTGTCCGTGACATTGTGCCGTCAAGTTGCGAAAAGATTTGGACCACCAGCAGTTCTAGTTCTAGCTAGAATCGTACGAAGCCCGTGACGAAAGCTGAATCCGTATAGGCGGTCGTGGATTGAAGGTTGGTGGAGTTTTTTCTTATACCTTCGACAGCTTGCGGGGATAGACTATCCGTTTCCCACCTGGTTCTAGATGCACCTCATACAGTCCATTTAAATCATATCTCTTTCCCGAGACTGTACGTGTATCGTACAACACCTTTGCTTGTTTGTTTTAATAATAGTACCTGGATGACCGAGCTTTGCTCGGCTGAAAACACGCATAAAACGACGTTTTCTAAAAATGAAACCTAGCTAGATCGATTTATCTCCCTCGAAATCCCGTGCATACTAAATTTCATGAAAATCGTTGGAGCCGTTTCCGAGGTTCAGAATATATATATATATATATATATATATATATATATATATACAAATAGATTAATCATAGTACCTGGTTGACCGAGCATTGCTCGGCTGAAAACACGGATAAAACGACGTTTTCTAAAAATGAAACCTAGCTAGATCGATTTATCTCCCTCGAAACCCCGTGCATACTAAATTTCATGAAAATCGTTGGAGCCGCTTCCGAGGTTCAGAATATATATATATATATATACAAATAGATTAATCATAGTACCTGGTTGACCGAGCATTGCTCGGCTGAAAACACGGATAAAACGACGTTTTCTAAAAATGAAACCTAGCTAGATCGATTTATCTCCCTCGAAACCCCGTGCATACTAAATTTCATGAAAATCGTTGGAGCCGTTTCCGAGGTTCAGAATATATATATATATATATATACAAATAGATTAATCATAGTACCTGGTTGACCGAGCATTGCTCGGCTGAAAACACGGATAAAACGACGTTTTCTGAAAATGAAACCTAGCTAGATCGATTTTTCGCCCCCGAAACCCCCTGGATACAAAATTTCACGAAAATCGTTGGAGCCGTTTCCGAGATTCAGAATATACGTATATATATACAAGAATTGCTCGTTTAAAGATATAGATACACAGCTTTAGCTATCTTATGCCGCTGACAACTTTTCTGTCTTGTACCGGTGCTGTTTTGAAGAACGGAAAAGCATAGAGGAGGTCTTTTACCAAATTTGAATATCCAGAAATATAATAAGTCATTAATATCATAACTAGTTATTATTTCTATAAAAGAACAAATAAATAAATTTTATTTATATATTACATTGTGAAACCGCTACCACACTGGCCTAACTGTGCGTGTTGGACATGTAAATTATTATTAACATAAAAGAGATTATCCTAGATAACAAATAATCGAGGACATGTCTCGTTAATAAAGTGTATACGTATGCTCAAATTCCTCGTAATGATTTCCTTATTATTGATATACCCCGTTCTGTTTTCCTTTCCGTCTCAAAATTGCTTAAAAGAGATTATTTTCAATAATAAGGTCGTTATTGCCCTTGTCTCTGGAGTTTATTTTCTACTGTACTTATGTAATCTTTGGTGTAAACAGTAATAATAATCGTAACGATGATGGCTCAGTGGTTAGCGCGGTAGGTTCGCATGCCGAAAGGCGTGGGTTCAAACCCCAACAATAAGCTTGAGCTGCCGGTGAAGGAAAACATAGTGAGGAAACCATAGCGTGGTGGCATGGCATTTTCTAGTACTCGGCTGGCTAGCTACCATCAAGTTGAAAATCTACCGCCAAGCATCTAACGGTGTATTCCGGCAGCCTAACTTGAGCGTCAGTTCCATTCCAGGCTAGGTGTACTTTACCATTTTCGACCATACCTACACTTAAACATCAGGTGAGCTGTGGTCAAAAACTAGCCTGTCAGACATAAGAAAAAAAAATTGAACCAATCAGTATAAATTTAACTATAGAACAACTATCTAAATTTAGACAATAATCATTTTGAAATCGCTGTTATCTTGTAACTTCATGCGAAATATTGCGGTTTGTAGTAATACGAACATAAACCCAAGAGCTTTATGCCTTACTCCGTGATATTATTTTTGCTAGCTTCTCTGCTAACAGCTCTCCGACGACGCACTATGAATTTGGATGATATTATGATGAAAATAGTCGAAATTATTTAAAGATTTAAAAAAAAACTTACGATTTTTTTTTATACTTATCTAAAATTCTAACCTGAAATATTATTTTAATTTAAAATTACCATATTGAAATTTTAAAAATCATTATTGAGAATCGTGCAAAGAAACTCATAAGCAACGATTCGCTTGTTCAGAAAAGGCTCCAAAGCCTGGAACATCGACGCAAAGTTGCTTGTCTGTCAGTTTTCTACCGGATACACTTTGGAGAGTGCGCTTCAGATCTGCATGACCTAACTCCACCTTGCCCATTCTTTTATCGGACAGCCAGAAGCTTTAAGAAGCGGCACCGCTTCATGGTGGATATTCCAACAACTCGAACTAAGCGGTTTGGTTCCACCTTCTTCATACGAACCGCTAAACATTGGAATTCGCTGGCCGAGTGGGTGTTCCCCGATAGATACAATCTGGGCGCCTTCAAGTCGCGAGTAAATCGGTTTCTTCTAGGCGAGCGTGCTCCATCGTAGACCGCATCTTCGCTTATCATCAGGCGAGATGGCGGTCAAAGGCAAGCCTTTTGGTAAAAAAAAAAAAAAAAAAAAGAAACATTAGCATTACAATACTTTTTATAACTATACAACACTTTAAACTTTTTTGTTCTTTTCACTCCAAACAGGCAAAAACTGCAGGAGCTGTGTGCTAAACAAGATTTTGAGTGTATTCCTCGTACTTAGTTTTCGTAAACCTTTATTCTGGTAGCCGTTTTCAAAATCTATATGCCCCAAACTAGAAGCTGCCATACGTGATGGAAGTTCTGTCTAGTTGGTTAAACATGCATGCTATAGTAAGTCAACAAATGGTGTTTGTTCCCAGACTTGCTGGACTTTCATAGTTATATACTTTACTAAACCCTTGAGTATGATTGGTTTAGGTGCAATTTAATTGAAAGCAAATGTTAACAGGAAATATGATTGGTACGTAATTTCATTAATTACATGTTCTTAGTCAAAAGTCTGTATTGCCTACGTACTTGTGAAGAATAGAATAATCGTATACACTTAACTGTAATTCAAGTCGCTTAAACTAATGCTAATAAAAAAAACTTACCCTGAAGGGTAGGTAGCGCAATGCTACTGGTGTTACTATTATCCAAAGAAGCTAGTGAGAATCTACCGCTAAAAACTAACGATGTGTTTTAGCAGTCCCACTTGAGAGCCAGTTCCAATCCAGGCTATGTTTGTATACCATTCTCGACCGCCAAATTCAAATTCAAAATGTATAGTATTTTATTGTATGATTTAGGCGTGATGATGTCATAAATTGGGTATCAACAGTTACCAGTTTAGGGATACAATATTAACATTGGTATTTACAATGTTATTCTAATTTATTGTATGTATTAGATTCGTCAAAAAATATATTTTTGTTTAATTAATAAATGGCATAATAATTTGCCGTGGTGGTGCCTTTTTTGCCTACATTTTTATTAACTTGTTGAAGTCCGCGTTTAACCACCAACTCGCCTGATGGCAAGCGATGTGGTCGAAGATGAAACACGCAGACTAAGAATATGACTTCACTCTGACCTTGAAAATATCCAGATTATACAAAGAAGTCGGCTGTTTGTTCCATTCCTTTTCAGAATATGAAGAACAGGGTCTAATAGCTATACTTAATTGTTTTTTGTTTTCATCTAAAAAGTCAACACTAAACTGTAATAAACTCAGTTAAAAACGATTTAAACCGCTTTGTTTAGAAAACTAAATTAGAAAAAAATAGTTACAAGAAATGGCGAATTAATCTTGTGATCCCAGACGTTAATCTGCTTTATACTCATATTTCACAGAATAAAGCATCGCAATCAAAACGTCGTGAACTTCGGCATTTAGAATAAATCGTAAAGATTTATTTTAATGGTGGGTACAATAGCTCTATAGAGTTCGACAGCGGATGCTAATATTACTTATCGGAGGCATGTTTACGACCACTCACCTGTGATGTAAAGTAGGGTGGAAGTTTAGTGAGGGGAAAAGTATCGGCAATACAGTATAGGATTCTGAGACAAACTTTAAATTATGATTTGTTTTTTTTTGATAAATCCTTTTTTATTTAAGCATCTAATTAATATTATTACATATAAAGCAAAATAACACAAAATCAATGATTTTTATGTTTATATAAAAGTAATTAGACGAACGAGGTGCTCTCTTGATGGTAAGAGATAACGCCTGTCCAAGACCATTGCAGTAATACACAGAACTTTGTGCAGCAAATCAAATTCCAATGGCGCTCATTACCATTATTTATTAATGCAATATTAACATCACACATCACATCATCAGCCATAGGACGTCCACTGCTGGACATAGGCCTCCTCTTGGGGGGTTTTGCCAATACTCGCCACGCTTGGCATTGGCGGGTTGGCGAGCGCAGTTAGGTGTGATTGTTCAAGGAAGACGCTGCTGCCCATCTTCCGTATTAGATCCCTTAGCCGACTCTTACGGCAGCCACGGGTAGAGAGGGTGGGGTACTATTCTTACGCCGGTACCACCACGGCAAATTAACCAATATTAATTTAACCTATCAACTAAATTTCTACGCTTTATTTATAAATAAACTAGCTGTAACGCACCTGCTTTGCTGGATTTGTACTATCGCGGTAGGTAAGTAAGTACATTAAGAAAAAATTAAATCACCCCCTATTTTATCTTGATTAGTCAAAGACGCGGACATGATCTTTATTTCGTACCAAAAGTAAAGATGTAATGGTTATTTTTATATCTCTTACTTGAGAAATTATTAGTTCCACATACAAACTTTCATCCCCCTATTTCACCCCTTCCAAGATTTATTTTCGCAAATAAAAGTAGTCCGTGTTTTTCTATTTCGCATAGCTATGCCAAAATTCATCAATATTGTTTCAGAAGTTTAAGCGTGAAAACGTAACAGACGAACAGACAGACAGAGTTACTTTCACTTTTATAATATTATAGTATGGAGTATAGATAAACAATCTTACTATACTTATACATTTTTTCTTATATCTTTTTTTATAACATTGCGAAAATATACATCGATAATCTCGGCACATCTCTAGCTCAGGATGCGTTCTAACACGATTAGCGTTACGAGTCTCTCACCCGCGAGAGGCTGCTTTATTGATTTGCTCCAATTATTTGCTACCGGAGTGGTTATTTGCTTATTATTTCATTTGGGAAATGTTTTGTTTACGGTTATTATTACGCATTTAATGTTGGATTCAGATAAATAATGCTTACGTGATGTTTTCCGTGAAGGACTACGAATAAATATAAATTAATATTTATAGGTATTAGTTCTACTGACATTGGACAGAACTTTATTAATGTTTTTGTGAGAGACCACGAAATATAAATAAATCAAAAATCAAATAAAATTAGACGTGAGTAATCCCGCATAAATAAAACAAAAATGTGTCAAGACTACGTCAGTTGCCATAATAAAATCAAAAATGTTGTAGGACTTTTCACACAATGCCATCTAGCTCCTAACAAAGCAAAGCTTGTACTATGGGAACGAGATAATAAAAATAATATGCTTTTTTTTTTTGTTGTAAATACTCACTTAGTACACCCAAATACAGGAGAAACGTTTACGCTCGTCACATAAATGTTTATCCTTGGTGGGAATCGAACCCACGCCCTACAGCTTTTGTAGCAGACATACTGCAAAATGAGCTATAAGTGCAGTCATATTCGTAATGTTATTATTTCTGATTCTGAGTTAACACTTTTTGTTACAAATGTCGACAAAACTTATCTACAAATTCGTTTTTGTCTGATTTTCGCATTCTAGCTTAATTGCTTATGAGTTTTAATTTCATTCTAACATAGGTATAAAACTTAAACCTAAATAGAAAATTGCTACTAAAAAATAAATAAGTACTAGGTATCTATAAATTTAATATCGGAAAAAGTTAGTTATCAATAATACAAATACAAATATTTATAGACGACACCAAAGTTACAAGTCAAATTCCGTAATATCATTTCAAATATATCATTACATATCAATACATATGCATCAATTATGCATCATGCATCAATTATGAATAATACATTAATTATGCATTATTATCTTAAGCAGCGTAGGCAGTGTCATATTAAATTTGGTTAGGGAAGGATTAAAACACGGAAGATGAAGGTGAGCGTTAATACCGTGTATTTAGGGCGCCCCTTAAACTTACGCCTCGGTCGCAAGTCCAAGGTTCTGTACGGGTTTCCGCTCTTGTAACGTGTTGGACCAGACCCGATACCATTGAATTCTAAGTTTCACCGTCCTTATTTGTTTTGTTGCGAGAACATAAGGTTGCACCTTGTTAATAAATAAATTAAATCGGTAAAAATATAAAGTATGTATTTAACTATTTTCGCATGACAACCTACTTGTCTAGTTGCTAAACATCGTTTTGTTGTCAGTATTCTTAAGTTGCAACAAATCTGCCCCAAACACAGCGCACGAGCCAAGTGACGAGCGGCAACCTATTGCTTTTTGCCTCACAGTGAGGAACAGTTAATATACCCAACTAAACTATGATACGGAATGCTATATCGCTTGACACGCTCTAGGAACACGCTTTATTTGACAAACTTTTTATATCTAGCCAAAGATAAAGCATAGAAATACCCATTTTACGGTCAAACGTAAAAATAACGTTATTGATCGCGCCCACAGCATCATCCAGACAACCACTAAATCCACAAATGAACCTGTTCAGGCCGAATTTTTCCCAAATTCTTTTCTTTGTAGACCTCGTAAATGTGAAGCAATCCATTAACCAAACGGTTTCCCTTATCAACTCATAAATTCGGTCGCTATCAACGACCGTGCGTCAAAGCTGTATCTACGTAGCTGTGTCGGTATGGATTTTTATGCGTAAATAGGTTTGCGCTTGAGCACCATCACTTTTGATGGGTAGGTACGCCGCGATGCCACCACAAAATTTCGTAACAAAATCATTAAGATATTTTGGCTTACTATAGAATATGTTCGCGATGATTTGACACAGTATTGGTTAATGATTAACCATAATAGATTTATCAATGCTACAAAAGGTACTAGAATTGCCACTACGATGTATAAAACTGCTTCACTATCATCCATGTTGCCACAACAACTTGAATCCTTCACGTCATCAATGTCATTTGACATTTCACCCAACTATATGGAGTTACTATCCCAGCAGCCCAGAGCCTCGCTCGGATACTTCAAGGAGCTGGGTTGGCTCGGCTAAGTGACGGTAGGGGGAATTGTTATATAAATAAATATAATATATATAAAAGTAAATATATCAATGAGTCAGTTATATAAACTACATGATTACGTTTAACACCAGAACTTATCGCACACAAAATACTTTAGAAACCGTAGCCATCTCGTGATCACGGCTATAGCAACATGAAACATCGATATAAATAAACAAAACTAATTTCAATATATTTTGTGCCCGATTAAGTTTCGGTGATAAACATAATTACGTATTCAAAAAGAGTTGAACGAAAGTTAGTTTTAGAGTTATATAACTACGTCTCAACTTATAAATTGCGAAGTCTGAATTTAAGATCATTATTATGTACTTATACGAGTACATACACAAAGACAGTGGCGCTTATATGAAGCAGTATTTATTATAGGGATATGAATAATAGGTATTGAATGGCATTTCATTATTTCCTTCCCATATTTAACAACAGTTATTTTAAATAAGTTAGGATGATCCTTGAACATGCATGAACGGCTGGAAGGTAGAGGTCCTTCCTCAGACATGAGGAACACGACACTAGAAGGGGAGGATGCTTCTTTACAAACATTTCAAATATACATACATATATGTAGCCAGGTAGCTCTGCACACCCATACAAACTTAGATAAATTTCAACGCTGGGGTGTCCACAGCACGTTGGATCCCACCGAGAAAGACCAACTAGTAACGCCGGTAAGTAAGGTCGGTCTACAACCGCGTACCCGCTTCCATTTGGGACGCACCTTCCATCGCGTGCTTGAGAAGCAAGCTAAGATCTTGGCTCCAGGAGAATTTGCGTTATGACTTTGACTATTATTTAAAAAAAAGTACTTTTTCTAATAATGGTCTTGAATAAGTGAGTCATAAGTAAACTTTTATAATATAAAGCAAAGTACCTACAGATAAGGGTTTAATTCTTTTGATTAGACACTGTTTTCAGATACATTTAGTTTCGCCCTGATATATTCAGTGGTATAAATCGCTATCCAATAGCCCTGGTACACAAAAAATATTCACCTATCTAAACTAGTCAAATTTTGTTAAGTAAATTGCTTTTATAAAACACAACTTTCCAATACGTATCTAATGTTGGTGACACTACAAACAACAAAAAGTATTTCCTAGAATTCGCTACAAGTTTGAATTGCTTTTAAATGAGTTGCCTTGAATATAGTTGTGTTGCAACATGTTTTATTAATATCTTAAAGGTGGGAGAAGTCTCCGAGTTTAGCTTGCTTGGCCTCCTGAGCTTGAGGACCACGTTGCACGGCACCGCTTAGCCCTTTACTAACTACGCCACTGGATATGTTATCTGAACTGTCCTTACTGTTAGAGTTATATACTGCGTTATCAACCGCCGTACGTCAAAGCTATACCCAATTGATGGCTTTGTTTTCGATAGACGGCCGTATTTGGTTAACAACTGGTGGATAAATTTGGCTAATAAATGTCGATGGAGCTCATTAAAGTGGAATATTTATAATTTCACTAGAATGAATAGGAAGCAATTCGATTGCTTAATTAGCTAATGTTTATATCGAAATTTAGTACGAATACGAATTAATAGTGTTGCCGCAACTTGCCTATTCTTTTCTATGTTGTTTTAGAAAATAACACAAAAATAGCTACGTGTTTTTTTTTTAAATATGCTAAATTACGTGCACAGGCGTGGAGATTGGCTTGATTTTGACTTAGGTAATAAGTTGTTCAGACTTATTTCACTTCATTTATCATGAAATACTTGTATAATACCAACCTGCATTTGGCCAGAGTGGTGGACTGTGGTTTTGCCGTTATCACAATGAGAAAAGGCTTGCGCCCAGCAGCGGAACAGTTTAAAAATAGAGCTAATTGGGACTTGTATAATGCGTTTAGTACGGTGCCAAAAATAAAGAATTACAAAAACATCAACTTTAAGATTATAATTTTGAATAATTATTATCATTACCTATCCACAACTTCCTCAAATTTTGCTGTTAAGATTTAATAAGGACAGCCTATGTGTTAATCCAGGGTGTCAGCTACCTTCCCTCCCGTGGGTTCCCGCCTTGTCGTGGCGGGGGGGCTGAGTAACCGTGCCTGGTCACCACGGTGAAATCAAGCGGAACCCGAGGTGGGGCTGCTTCTCCGGGCTCCCCCCCGGGTCTGGCTGAAGCAGCCAATGTAGGTTGCGGTACTGTATAGGCGGTACCGCAACTGAGGCGGGCTGCGGTGTCTTATGGGAGGTACCGCAGCTGAGGGCTGGAGGCCGCGGCGGGAGAGGACTGTCGGTGTGTCGTTGCCGCTTTCCCTACCTTCCGCGGCCTTGACGGGGCCGCCACCGTTTGATGGCGGACGCGGTGGGGCTGCAGGGGAAGAGGAGTGTCGGTGTTGCGTTGTGCCGCTCTCCCTGTCCTCTGCAGCCGTGGTGGTAGGCGGCGGGGCCACTTACCTGACCCGTCGCATGGGGACCGCTGGCGTCAGACATGGGGTTGTCTGACGCTAGTTGCTTTCTGGTCCCCGAGGTGGGTCGTGACACGTCATGTATGATGTGTCACGACGTGAGGGCTCTCCACGTGTCCCTCTGAGGAGCTGAGGGCACAGTGGAAGAGCCGAGTGGGAGGGGGCTGCGGGTTGGGAGGAGTGCCGGTCTGGCGATCCCCATTCCAGCGGCCAAAGTGGCAGGCGACGGGGCCACTAATCTGACCCGTCGCACGGAGACCGTGGGCGTCTGGACGTGGGGCCGTCCGACGCCCATTTGCCGGTTAGGTCTCCGAGGTGGATCACGATGTGTCCAGTGTTCTGACACATCGTCATCGTGGCGGGGTGAGCTTGGGCTCCCCGAGGCGGGTCCGCGAGGACAAGCGCTGTCGAGGCCGCAGAAGAGTGCGAAAGCGTGCCCGTAGCCTCGACACAAGCGCTGAGGTGGAACACTCCAGGGTTTTTAGTGGGTAGGCCGGTGGTATACATTAAGTATTTTCCCTGGACAAAAAAAAAAAAAAAGGTTGTCATCTACCTTCATATCAAATTTATTATCAAATCTCCAACTGTTTAAACCTGAAGAAATAACAAACATGTAAACACACTCACAAACTTTCGCCTTTATCATATTAGTGTGATAATGTAAAACAAACATAAAGAGGATTGAAAAGTTCATGCCCTGACTATGATATACCAACAAAAATATGATTTACTATAGAAACTAACTTGATTTTGATTCATTTTTCTTTTACTTTTTCAGGATTAGGTTTAATTATGTTAGATATTCCGACTATAGTATTCGATACAATTCAACGTAAGTAAACCCGCTTAGGTAAAAAAAAGAATACTTTTTCAATTTAGATTATTGATTTATTTTATAACATAATTAATTATTTACTATAGTAAATTTCTTTGTAATAATTTTAAAAGTAATTATAAGAAATATTTTTAGAGTTATCTTTTTAAGCCTTTATGATATTGAAAAGTTCGCACAGTTAATGATGTCATTAAGAGCTGTCAAACTTATTACATTGAACTAAAAGTACTTTAATCATCACTTTTAAATTCAACAGAATTAATAAGGTAATTGATTGGTTACTTCGTTACTTTGCGGAAGTTCATTTTGAGTGTTCAAGGTATATATTTAGTTTATTTCCGCTTAACAGTCGTTTCAAGTTAAATTTTAATTTTAATCCTCATCACTGTTGTATAACTGAAACGACCGTTAAGTGGAAATGAACTAATATATATACTTTAAATTAACACGCATTGAATAATATTATTGTAACTGAATTGTAAGCATACTGCGTACATTTAATTATACTAAAGCAACAGAAGAACAAGGTTAAAACAAAACTCTCAATGGCAAAGCAAACTTATCAAATGTGGGTTGTACCTATTCATGAAGGAAGCGACCTCTGGCATTCAACGATTAACATTTCCTTTGCACAATACCGACAGAGATTTCCTAACTTCCTATATTGTACCAACATAACCATAAACTCGAATGAGGGGAGCCACTGCCATATTATCCAAATAAAACTTTAGTTCCATATTTTGTTAACTCCACACGAGTTTGGAGGCAGTTTATAATAATGGTATTAGACAGAAACTAAGTTCGTAATTAATTTTGTTACCTACTGGATATGAATATGGGTTGAAAAATAATTCCAGTCTTTCCACATGATTTTTTGTCTAAAAGTTGATAGTAATAATAAATGTTTTGTATTTTCTTCATACAAGTATTTTATGAGTTAGATATTTGGTTCCCATAGTACACACTTTGCTTAGCTCAGAGATTTTACTATGGAAACTGACGTGGTTTTGACACATTTCTGTTTAACTTATGCGTGATTACTCACGTTTAATTTTATCGGAAACTCCGACTATAGTTTCGGCCACATTCGGTGGCCTTCATCACGGAGACAAAGCTAAGTACAACGCGCGCGTGGCCTCGTCTTGCTTCGCATACAGGGATATGTACCGCTTTGCGAAATGTCCTTCAATATTAATATATTTGTTTACAAATGATTTAATTGTAGGAAAAATATAAAACCATTGCAATGAATTCCGACAAATAAGTGTACTTAAGTGTGTTACGAAAGCGGAAAAAGTACAATACGATATTTTATTGATAACACCGTGTTAACATGATTCAATACATTACACTAAAATAATTCTAAAAATTTCAACAAAAACTATCAATTAAATTTAAAAAGAATTGTAATAAAAAAATTCAAGTTATTTATAATCTCTTAGTGTTAAATAATCGTCAAAGTCGTAAAACAAGGTTTCTTGAAGCCATGATCTAAGATTGGTTCTAAAACACGCGATGGATAGTTGAAGTAAAGTTAAAAAAAAAAACCTTATTGATGTTTTTGATAAATCTGAGATTTTTTTTCTAATTATTCAGTCTAAGAAACTGATTATATATAACTTGAATGTTTTACATCGTTGCTTACCATCAGGCGAATTGGTAGTCAAATCCAGACCTTAAAGCGTTAACTTTTATTAATCTATTTAGACTATTTATATTTTAACAACTTAAGACCTCTACTTAGTAATCTATAAGTGACATTTAAATGAACAATTAAAAAAAAACACAAGTTATCCCACCAGAAATATAACTTCCTCCCAAGACAACCTACCTATATAAAGTAAATAATGTTCTTGGCTATTTTTAGTTTATCGAGAAACGTGTAATATCGGGTTTGTTTTCAAATTTAATTCTATGTAATAAGGTTCAATTTCCAACAACCTACCAAGATCTCCATTAACAGCGTGGGGTTTATAAGCCCTTATGATGTTTGATTAGCTCAATACAACAGTGTTTGTGTTTGTTCAGTCTACACCGGTTGGAGAGATGGTTAATATTAGTTGTTGAATACCACGAACATAACACTTCAATTTTGAACTTTAACACTGTGTACATTGGGCCGTAATTCCAGTGTTGTGATACCTGAAATAGGTTTGGTGTTGTGTAAAGCAAGATTCAGTTAAACTCTTCATTTATGCCGTTCGGCTGCTGGCATAATTCCTTTTCATCTTCTAAATTAGAAACGCTGATGTTTCTTGCATCGCTTTTACAAAAACAACGACCTCCATAATACAATTACTTGCTTCCGAGTTTATCTTTACTCAAATTCAATTAAATAGATAAACTCTTTGTTGTTCACACGAAAGGTTGTTTGCCTAATACGAATGAAGTAAAAAAAGAAAATCCGAAATGGCAAACTTCTTCATTAAAATTATATTTCTATTAATATTTCACACAACATTACAATTTCGGTATTTCGGCTGTTCTTTTTATTCCTTAACCACCCCAGCATTCAGAAGAACGAAACAAAAAACCCAGTTTCAAGTTTTTGCGAGACTAACACACGGCGATTAATTTATACATCACTAGCTGCGATCTGCGGTGTTACCTGCTAGCCTATGTGCTAATCCAGGATGTCAGCTACCTCCCTACCAAAATTTCATCAAAATCAGTTAAGCCGTTTGAGCGTGAAGAAGAAACATACACACTCACAAACTTTCGCTTTTATAATATTAGTGTGATACATTTATATATTTAAGACTAGCGATCCGCCCCGGCTTCACACGGGTGCAATGTACTAGATACTAATGCGGTGCATGTTTTCGGTGAAAGCTCCCAGGTGGCTTGACTTTTTCCGATACTTTCAACAATTATCATCATATTTCAACAAAATACAAAACCTTGATAAATTATCTCATCACCACATTACCATCCGCCTATCGAAGTCCACTGCTGGACATAGGCCTCTCCCAAGACACGCCACTAAGCCCGATCTTCTTGTCGCTTCCACCCACCGTCAGCTGTCCTACGTATATCGTCACTCCATCGAATCTCAGGGCGTCCTATGCTACGTTTGCCAATTCGCGGTCTCCACTCTAGAACACGTCTACTCCAGCGGTTATCGGTTCTGCGACAGATATGTCCATGTCCAGCCCATGGCCACTTCAGCTTGCTAATACGCTGAGCTGTCTGTTACTTTGGTTCTCTGGCGAATTACGTAGTTCCGGATACGATCCCTCAGAGAAATGTCGAGCATAGCTCTTTCCATATCAACTTATATACCTAAACCTTTCTCGTGAATCACTCCATCTATTAGTGCAACTTGCATGATAATCCGTTCAGTAGCTTTTAAGTTTATCGCGAACAGACAGACAGACAGACGCGGCGAGCGACTTTGTTTTATAATATGTAGTGATGGTGCAAACGTATTTGTATCAGCAGAATGTCTTGTTTCAACGAGAATTTCTTTTTGTTTTCTCACGTTTGCATCGGTGTTACCTTATTTAATTGATGGTACCGTATACAGATCGCAAGGCTAATTGGGGTTCGTTAGAGCCCGATTGTTTGCCAACGCCACCCCGATGTCCAGATAAACGTGAGCAGGTTTCGTAATAGGTACCTACTTTATTATTGGTAAAGACAAGCATTTTTACAAGTAAGCTTGAGTTTTTTTTTTTTTAATGAAAAGTATTAGCCGCGTTGAACAATTACTAATTTGTACAAAACGTTAGTTTACTAGGTGGTAGATCTCCTTAAACAGGGGGTGTTAAGTAGGTACCGCAGTACCAGATATTCTGCCAGAAGTAGTTTGTAAACATTACTGTGTACCGGTTTGAAGGGTAATGCAGCTAGCGAAATTACTGGGCTGTTGCGACTAACCATTGAAAGTCTCAAAGTAATGAGCACCGAAGCTGCTATGCCCTCGACTTTGTTTTACTACTCAAAGTTCTGTGTATCGTTGCAATGGTCATGGACAGGCGTTACCTCTTACCATCAGGAGAGCGTCTGATTCGACTCATTACTTTTATATAAAATAAAATAAAGTTTCAAGGTTTGTAATCAGCTTAAGTACTTCGTCCGCGTTAACTATAGGATTAAGTTCAGAGAGAAATAAAACATGTGTAAGTAACAAAAAGCATTAGTCATAAAATATGCGCTATTTTATTATTAGATTAATATAAAGGATACCTTTTATCCCGGAATAATCACACTAATATTATACATAAAGGCAAAAGTATGTGAGTGTGCTTGTACGTTTGTTACTTCTTCGTGCTCAAACGGCTGGACCAATGACTGATGAAATTTGGTATGGAAGCTAGTGTTTCATAAGACGCATCTATACCAAATTTCAAGTAGATACGCCCAGTAGTTCGTTTATTGATATTGGAACTAAATATTTTCTGATATAAAAGTATCCTATAAATGTTAATCCAGGTAATAAACTATGTGTGCCAAATTTCATCCAAATCTATTCATCCGTTTTTGCGTGATTGAATAACAAACACCCAAACATCAAAACATTTATAATATTAGTAGGTTAAAACGAAACTTAAATTATTATTGTTTAAACAACTATAAGTTTGTTATTCTTACTAAACTCAAACGCAAAGTAATTCTGCGCCACAGTGCACACATCAAAGTAATTCAACCACTATCGAAACTTCCAGCTAGGCAATAAGCAGATCCTCTGAGAGTACAGTCCAAACTCCAATCCGCATTTACCTAGCTAAACTTCCAGTCAGTCTGATTGGCCCCCTTGAGACTCACGTTTGCAGACCTTTTCAGATAGAGCTATAGGTACATTGCATCACAGATCACACTGCTCTCTAAAAATATGACATGTAAGTATTTTGATATTATTAATTTATTTTTTTACAGAATATTGAATGTGTCTTTTAACTTTATATTGTCTCTCTAAACGGTGTATTATACAAGAAAAGTAAGAAAGGAGTATTTTGAAGTGAAAACTTGTTTAGCCGCATTGAAAGATTTTTGTAAAACTTGATGTTTGATTACAATTCACCTGATGTGAAGTGACGGTGTAGTCAAAGATGATAAAGCACACTTAGCCTGGAATGGAACTGACTCTTAAGTGAGGCTGCCGGAACACACCGTTAGGTGCTTGGCAGTAGATTATCAATATGAAGGTGATAGCTAGCCAGCCGATTACTAGAATATACATACATACATACCCCTTATGCTACAGTTTACTCACGATGTTTTCCTTCCCCGGGAGCTCAAGCTCATTTATTGGGGTTTGAACCCACTCCCTTAGGTATGTGAATTGACCGCGCTAATCACTGAGCTATCATCGCTGCAAAACGATCTATACGATAAGATTTTTGGTAGAGGCAACACTTGAGGGCTCTCCTCACCTTTATGCTAATATGACGTGTTTTACGTTTTCTCTTATGTCGGCAGTCTCCTGCTTATTTTTTGCTCATTGCCATCAACTTTTCAACATAGTTTTTTTCATTAGTTTTGTTTATTTACCTCGACGTTTCAGTCCTGTTGCAATAGTCGTGGTCACGAGTTGACTAACTAATTTCATAGTATTTTGTGCGCGATTAAGACCCGGTGATAAACATAATTATTGTATATATTAATTAATATTACTGAAAGGCATGCATGAGACAATGCCATAAACTAAGAAGTTCTAAAGTGATATACCGTAGTCTGAAAAGGTCTTAAAGCTCAAACTTGTCTTACGGGATTCATGAATGCTGTGACAGCTAAGCTGAGCCGCGGCTACACTAATCTTTGTTTAATTGGGAGTGATATTAGGGATTACGGCTAAACCTACAGATCGTCGACTTGAAACAGGATTGTGGTCTTAAACTGTGTTCACGTGGCTTAGGAATAATGTGAATTTTGATTAAAAATTTGTCTATGATTAAAAGAAAACAAAATTCGAATGTAAAAAACAAAACATTGTATAACTAGGTACTATACTTATAATATTTATATCAAATATTCTGCGGCCGAGCAGTAATGTGTACACGTAACTGTGTTCCGATTTGAAGTGAAGTTACTAGGCTATTGAGACTAACCATCGAAACTGTCAAAGTGATGAGTGCCGAAGTAGCAATGCCCTGGACTTTGTTAAGTTACTTAAAGTTCTGTGTATCGCTGCAATTGTCATGGACAGGAATGTAGCCGTACTGTACATGTACGTGATATTTTGATCTATGTCACTGAACCATGTGAACAATGCAGGCACAACAATATCAATTTTTATTTATTTATTTTACTTTTCGTTTGGTATTTTATTTTCGTCATTTTTTTATGGTTAATCTTCTGATGTGAAGTGACGGTGTGTTCGAGGCAGGTAAAGCACACCTAGCCTGGAATGAAACTGGCTCTCAAGTGAGGCTGCCGAAAAACACCATTTACTTGGCGGCAGATTTACAACTTGGGAGTGGTAGCTAGTCAGCTGAGTACTAGAAAGTACCCTACCACCTTGCTATGATTTACCGATGTTTTCCTTCACCGGCAGCTCAGTCTTATTGTTAGGGTCTGACCCTACGCCCTTCGGCATGTTAACTGACTGCGGTAACCGCTGAGCTATCATAGCTATAAAATGGTTGTTCTATGTCCGGGGTGTTCTGTAAGTATTTACAACAGTAAAAATGTATCTAAATATTATATCAGCTATCTCGCTTCCGAAGTACAAGCTTTGCTTAGTTTGAAGATACATAGCTCTGTTTTTTTTGTTCTTTTGTTCTCTCTTGCTAGTCTGTAGTGGTTATGTCAGTACATCACACAGTACATTTCTTTTATTTATTTATATCATAACACACAAAACAGAATGTAATAATATTAATTTCCATTCAATACATATTTTTCAGATACAGATTACATTTCAAAACTATAGTTTAGGTGCATTATAATTACACTTTTAAAAAGTCACTGGAGAATTTATTTGTAAGTTAATTAAGTCACCGATTAATTTAATTTTATACACTACATACCTATCAATGTAACATTTTAGTGTTCATTATTGAAAATTAAACATTAATTTGAATGAATATGCATGACAATTTTCAACACTACCCAAGATTTATGCAACCTAACCGCGAGTTAGGGTTGACATTATTATATATCGGCGGGCGAAGATTTCACTAAAGGTGCCCGTCTGTGCCCTATGTCTGACCCTTAGTATTTTGTTCGTTTACTAATACTATTTGGCGAGTAAAAATACTGGTTTTGGCTTGAGTATAAAGCTTATGTGAAAAATGGGGGATTAAAGGCTACAAATATTTTTTGACGACAGATATCGGTGATAAATTGAACGTGATATTTGATGGTTAGGTATATTTTTTTCTTTCGTGGTATTGTATTGAGTGGTTGGTATTCTCATTGGATTTGGAATTATAAGTCTTGGTTTGTAGTTTAGTTTTAAAATATAAATAGGTCCAATTTACTCTATTTTTATAAAAATGTTATTACACTAGAAAAGCTACATAGCATGTTTTTATGTGTAATTAGATAATTATGTTAATCACCAGGTCTTAATCAAAATACCTACTATGAAATTAGTTTTCTTTATTTCTACAAAACTAATTTCAAAATATTTTGTGCGCGATTAAGACCCGGTGATAATTATAATTAAGTCGCGAAAGCTTAAAAATTACATGAATTAGGTAATCGTTTTCTTTATGATTAGAGATATTGTCTCGGAAACCCAGAAACCTAGAAATTTGGAGTAACAAAGTCTAGGGAATCACTTTTTTGGTGCTTATTACTTTGAGATAGATATTCTATAGTTAGCCGCAAAATCCCTGTATTTTACTAGCTGCAATGTTGAGAACAAGAAAATAGAATAAAAGCGCAAGCTTAGTTCG
Organism: Biston stratarius; assembly: GCA_950106695.1. Classification (NCBI taxonomy): domain Eukaryota; kingdom Metazoa; phylum Arthropoda; class Insecta; order Lepidoptera; family Geometridae; genus Biston; species Biston stratarius. The sequence continues at coordinate 13,846,428 of OX467116.1, forward strand.
TTCCGTTTAGTCTTCTGGGCTACCACGAGTGTCATTTAGTACCTTCGATCAGATGACATGTAATGTTGTGTTTGTTCCGTGGTGTTCTAAAAGATCAATTCCATGCTACAATGCAACAACTATTCAATAATTTATCCGAAGGTGACATAGCTTAACATCAGTCACCGTCTGCTTGCTTGCGCTCTGTCTATAAAACCGAGCCAGATACCTCCGAATAAAATATTAACACTAGTATTGGTTCATTAGCCTGGATAAATGTTCTTCCAAATAAAAATAAAAAAAACAATATAATGAGCGGTAACATTACATCGCGTTTTCATTTATTTTGTTGAACTTTCTTACCACTTTTGTTATTAGTTTGTTATATAGTTTTATTATAGGTGCCTTTTATTTTTTTACATGTTGTTACCTGGAAGTAATTTTAATAAAACTTAACACGACTGTTCAAAGAAACTTAAATAATTATTCCTAAGTTTACGTTAATAACACGAACAGCCGAGCTCCCGTAAGCAGCACCCGTTCACGAGTTGATGCAAGTCTCTAATCATTTATGAATATAACCTCAATGTGTAAAAAATCCCATATATCTCTCGCCAGCACCAAACACCTGTTTGCGTACAGGGCTACGACGCGTGAAAAGCGCCTCATTCCGGCATCTTGGTGTCTTTGATGTGCGGATACGCTGCTATAATTGCCAATAGCTTGGAGCTAAGTCCCCGCTACTGAGGTCTTGGCCTAAGTTACGAGAAATAAGCGTTTAGTTGAATTACTTTGGTGTAAGTCTTTATTGTCCAAGGCAAGGTGGAAGGCACTAAGCCACGCGGAAGGTCCCCAATGCGGTTGGCTGACCAAGTAAAGTTACTGGTAGGCGGACCCATACACGAGTGCACCAGAATGACTTCTAGCAGGGAGAGATAGCGGGACATTGTACGGCAAACTATACCTGCCATTCGGAATCAAACAACATGTTGACCACGACCACTCTGCCAGGAGTAATACGAATAAGAAGAAGAAGTCTTTTATGCGTTTGATGTTTTTTCTTGTATCTTAATTTTTCTGCGGCCTGGCCGAGTTTGCAAAGGCTTATAATATTTGTGAATACCATAAAAATAAAGTAATGTTCTAAGTGGATAGATGATTTAATGAAGACCAATTTAAAAAAAAACGAAGTTCAGGACGTCGCTGCTTTGGCGCTCATTACTTCGAAATATTAGATGTTAAGTCTCAACAGCCCTGTAATTTCGCTAGCTGCAGCACCCTTTAAACCGGAACACAATAATGTTTACACACTACTGCTTGGTGGCAGAATATTTGGTTCTGCGGTGGTACCTACCTAGACGACAACTACCAAAGTGATATTATTACGGCACTTGGTCCGTATAAAAGGTTGGCAATCCTATCACTTAGACCGCCTCCTGAGTTTACTCGACCTACAAAAGGCCCAGATTATACGCCGCCGTCTGACAAGGATTCTTTTTAACAAATGCTTCTTATCTTGATACTTTGCTCAGCTTGTGACTTATAGACTTTAATTTAGCTCTTTTTTACGAAATACAGAGCTAAATACTTAGGATAGTTTAATTTTATTCTGTAATTATAAAGTCTGAGATATTTTCTCACTAAGTTAATTTTATTTATTTCTTTTTTGACAGGATAGGTGTATGACCACAGTTCACCTGATGTCAAGTGACGGTGTGATCGAAGATGGTAAACGCACCTAGCCTGAAACTGAACTGACTCTGAAGTGAGGCTGCCGGAACACACTGTTAGATGTGCGGTAGATTTTCAACTTGAGGGTGGTAGCTAGCCAGTCGAGTACTAGAAAGTACCCTACGACCATGCTATGTTTTCCTCACGATGTTTTCCTTTACCAGCAGCTCAAGCTTATTGAACCCACGCCCTTTAGCGTACAAACCGAGCGCGTTAACCACTGAGCTATTATCGCTACAAAAATTTAATACTACAATATTTGTGTGCTTTGTTTTTATGGGTTTATGTTTCTGTGCGTATTCTTTAAAATATATTTACTCAAAACTGAAATAGTGAACAATTCGAAATAATGGAATAAGAATTCAATATGAAATCCTGCGCTAAACCTAATCAGCACGAGGAATCCATTTGTTTGGCAGGATTAAGAAGGCAAGCCCCAATTTTACTACAATATTGTAAAAGAAACAGTGAAATATAACGAACTGAGAAACTAAGCTGTATTAGTTTAACTTACAAGCTGACTTTTCATTGGAAAAACACTTGGCAATGTTTTTCTTGTGTTCCATCTTTTTAAAATGACTTTAATACATTACTAGCAACCCGCCCTGGCTTCGCACGGATAGTAGAGCATATTATGCCTACGTTTTGTCTGTCGTAGGGCTGATCTGTTCATATTTCAACCAATTTACAGAAAACCTTAGCAAATGATATACCTAAACCTACCTCATGAATCATTCTATCTATTGGTGAAATTCGCATGATAATCCGTTCAGTAGTTTTTAAGTTTATCGCGAGCAGACAGACAGACGGGGTGGACAACTTTGTTTTATATGTAGTGATGATTAACCTAGAAAAGTTAAGTAACCAGCAATTAAAAAGATAAACTTTTTTTATGATTGACATGCCAGATGTTTTACTACAGCTCACTTGATGTTAAGTTACGGTTTCTTCGAAGACGGACACCTGCCCTGGATTGGCTCTCAAGTAAGGTTAACGAAACTCACCATTAAGTGCTATTCAGCAGATTTTTAACTTGTGTGTGGTTTCTAGCCACTAGTGTATTAAAAAGTACCCTACTACCAGTCTATCAAAAATCAAACTCAAAATAAATTTATTTGCCATCAATTTGGGACACATTAAAATGAACCCATTGGCTCAACTAGTAGGTATAAACTGTATTTCGGAAAGCAATGGCTTCTGCTGATGTCTAATCAAGCACAAAATGCCAGAGGCAGACTTAAAAACTAAACAAATAAATTTTTTATACAATTACAAAAAAATTAACCTATATTATATAAATATGTGTGTGTGTGTGTGTATGAGTGACTGTGTGTGTGGAAATGTTTGTGTATGTTTGCGTGTGTGTGTGTGGATGTATGTGTGTATGTGTGCGTGCTTGTGTGGAAGTGTGTGTATTTGATTGCTATGATTTCACAATGTTGTCCTTTAGTGGTAGTTCAAGCTCATTGTTAAGGTTAGAACCATCGCTTTTCAGCGTAAGAACTGACCACGCCAACTGCATTATCATTGCTACTTAGTTATCCTATGAACCACTATGAGTGAATAAAAATCAGTCCTAGAACTTTCTGGAAGGATGCAAAATGGTAGATTGTATCTTTTGTTTTTGGAATGAGTGATAAAGAAAAAGCAAAACGTCGACACGTTACCAGGCCGAAAAATACTTAAAATCCTTTTAAAAATAACTATAAAAATCCTTTTTGAAAACGTTTTATATTATAGCTCTACAGAAAAAAAAACCTTTACATTTTGGAATCTTGCAAACTGAATAAGCGCTAAAACAGTACGCGCATATATTTTGTACAAATTATAAATTTACTATATTATGTAATACTTATCTTCAAATATGTTCGAAGTTCACCATTAACTAAGGTTTTCGTTGATTGTGGTCGCACATGGATCCCGGGAACCCTCGTTACCGGAATGAATACCGGACTGGTCAATAAATATGACAGAACCGATATTGGAGAATTCTGCTTATTCGACTCTCATATTAGATATAGAGTAACGGGTGAAACTAGTTACGTCTTGTTGTTTAATTTTTAGGTTGGTTCGTTTAATATACAGTATTGAAATGAATATGAAACTTGAAAAAAAAGTTAAGTTAATAAAAGATTTTCATTTAAATGATTTCCGGTTTGTAGCAATGATAGTTCAGTGGTTAGCGCGATCGGTTCGCATGCCGAAGAACGTGGGTTCAAACCCCAAGAATGAACTTGAGCTGCCGGTGAAGGAAAACATCGCGAGAAAAACATAACTTGGTGGTAGGGTACTTTCTAGTACTCGGCTGGCTAGCTACCATCCTCAAGTTGAGAATCTGTTGCCAAGCATTTAACGCTGCGTTCAGGCAGCCTCACTTGAGAGCCAGTTCCATTCCAGACTAGGTGTTTACTATCTTCGACCATAGTTTCATTTAACATCAGGTAAGCTGTGGTCAAATATGCAGCCTGACAGTTTAAAAAAAAGTTTCGGCAGCCTAGTTAAGAAACTGTCCAGCTATCTAATCTTAAATCTGGAGGTCCAGGGTTCGAATACTTCGTAGTTAGTAAGTTATGTGTGTATGGTTACTGTCGTTACCCGGTAAAAAAAAAAACATTTATAAGTGACGTAGCTTGCCATTAAAACACTTTTTTTTTATGTCCGAGTTAATTTTTCAAAAAGGTTCTGGTATAGCTTGACGGTTGTTATTACAAAACAAATAACGGTAATCCAAAATTTAACGTGCTATTCGATCAGTTCCCATTCACTCGTCCGAAGACAAACCGCATTATTCGTTGCTTAACTGTCGAGCCAATCATGCTACGCCACGAGCGTTACATTTTGCCTACTTGACACGTAATTAAATTCTCCAACACCTCCCAAACTGTCTACGTGGTTATTGCGCGCAGACGGCACCCATTACCGGTAGTGGACCGGAGCGCCCTAGAATGCCATGTGTTGTTAATGCTAGCAGGAAAGTAGGCAAGTGGAAACGTACTACGAAAGTAGTGGAAAAATAAGTTATGGGAGGAAAACCGGCTTGCTACATATTTAAAATATTATTTCTTATGTACTCGTATTTTTACGATTTTTAGGAAACAAAAAGTTAATTCTTATAAAAAGGCCGTTGTTTTATTGTTTTTTTTTTCGAGAGAGTGTTTTATGAAATTTTAAATTAATATATTGCGTAACATCTTTATATTGGGATATTAGTTTTTTTTTTATACTAATAGACTTGCGTTTGATTGATAATACATATAGAACACCCAAACACACAAACATTTATCGGCACATGAATGTTTGTCCCGGTGGAAATCAAACCCCCGCCCTTCAGCTCTTGAAGCAGAACTTTACCAAATGAGACGAGTCAAATCAATTAAGCTAAGATGCAGTCTATGGTGGTGCATGCTTGCCTTAAGAAACTTAAACTGAAATGGAATTGGCTCTCAGATAAGGCTGCCGGAAAACACCGTTAGTTGCTTGACGGCAGATTTTCAACTTGATTGGTGGTAGCTAGCCAGCCGAGTACTAGAGAGTACCATACCACCATGCATCCAAAGCTTGTGTATTACCTATTATTATCAAAGTTTATAGGTACGGCTAATGATATATTTTAATCGTAAAATAAACCTATAAACAAATACCTAATACAAAGAAACACTCAACAAAAAAAAAATTACCACACAAAACATATTCCACGATAGATCCGCAGCTGTCAAAACAACCCTTTCCCAGAATGTGTCACCTTAATTGGATAACGTAACAACAACAAAAAAATGTTAATTTATTTTTACCGTAACTACCACTAAGTAAATAAACAACACAAACAAAATTACCCAAATATAAATATTTATAATTCGGGACAAAACAAAACCGGGACGCAATTACACCGTCCCAGGTGGCGACCCGTCTGTCCCGGTCCCAAAACATACATATTTATGGTTCACGGATAGCGAACATCACACTACATCTGTATTGGAGGAATTTATACTGACCATTGTGATAAACACGTGGGAATTTTCTATTTCGGCATATTTTAAAACTAAGTACCCTTTGTACGGCCAAGGAATGGAGCAAGCTGGCTTCTTTGTTTCAAAAATCAAAATCAAAAAGTAATGTATTCAGTTTAGGCCCTGGTAAGGCACTTATGAACGTTAAGTTACATTTTTGAATCTACCATCGGCTCGTAATTACACTTCAATTCAGAAGACTCCGGCAAGAAACTCTGCAAGGCATTTTATTTGTGGATCTTTCTTTTCATATTAGGTTACAGTTTACAGTTATACATATTAATACATTATGCTTACTACAATTGTCACTTAGCCAGGGGGATGCAAGTGCAGAGAGAAGCTACTACAACAATATATTCCTGTCTTCTACGTAATGAGCCACCTTATAGTAGGTTTTGTCAATTAACCTTTGCTTTATAAAATCTTTGAATTTATTATAGGACACTTTAGTTACCTCAAGCGGGATTTTATTATAGAATCTAAATAAATTCTAATAAATTCCTGAGGGATATAGTCTGGATGTTCTTAAGATCAAGGTGAATAGGTATTTCCACAATATGTGTGCTTCATCTTCAACAACATCGTCGCACACCGTCAGGCAAGTGGGTGGTTAAAATCAGACTTACATACGTCATTAAATTCCATGTACAAACGCAATAAAATATATAGTATTGAGATATCCATTCAAGTATACGTTGTTCAGATGCAAGCCAAACTATGGAAATTTCAGATTTCCTAAAAAATAAAAACCGGCCAAGTGCGAGTTGGTCTCGCACGAAGGGTTCCGTATAGTAAACGGCAAAAAAAAAACAAGTCTGTTATATGAGAGCCCATTAAATAACAACATCGGCAACAGAAATACATCATCTGTGAAAATTTCAACTGTCTAACTATCACGGTTCATGAGATACAGCCTGGTGACAGACGGACAGACAGACAGTTACGAAACCCAAAAATAAAAGAAACTTTGAAATTGCATATAAATTCCAGTAATAATGCTCAGGGAGTGCAAAAATAACTCCCCAATTGTTGTTATTCGAAAACAAAAATATTTCTCGTACATCAAAGGGAATATTCACCTAACAAAATCAGAACAGGGTGTTTCCGAGGCTTCAGGGTACAATTGGGGTACACTAATACCCCTAATGAAACTGCCGAGTCGTCCCTTAAGTAACCCCATGCTTTTTGTCTTTCAATTAAATTTCAAAGTAATTTGTTGCGGGAGCACGCCTTGAATAAGTTATTTCTTTTATGGTTTGCTAAAAGGTTTTTTTGCTTCGATAAAATTGCTTTTTGTAAAATGTACTTTTTGCGGGGCAAAAGAAATTGACGGGTGTTACTGAATATACTTTTCGTAAGTAGATGAATGTTGTTAGGCTGAGTTGGTAGTAAATTGTCTGGGAAGGTGCAAAAATCCAAAGAAATAGGACAGTAATAGAACTGCCTTCACTTTCTTTCTTCATTTTATTTTTCATTAAACAATCGTCTTTCTTTTGTTACCAAAGTTTCTTGAAAGAAAGAGGTAGATAAAATGGTTTGTTCTTTCTTTAAGTTTTAAAATTTCTCCGTTTTTGTGTCCTATACAGAACATCTTTTTTATAAAATTCTGACAAGTCACATGGATATTTTTGGTGGTAAATTTCCTAATTAGGAGATCGTCTAGGTAGGTACCACCGCAGTACCAGATATTCTGCCACCAAGCAGTTGTGTGTAAACATTACTGTCTTCCGGTTTGAAGATTACTGCAGAAAGCGAAATTACTGTGCTATTGAGACTAACCATCTAATGTCTCAAAGTAATGAGCGCCAAATCAGCGACCCCCTAGACTTTGTTTTGTTACTCAAAGTTCTGTGTATCGCTGCAACATGCTTTATCTACGCTATCATGCTTTTTTTACTGGCTTTACTAATGTGGTGCATATTCATGTATTGTACCTACATATACACCTTCCTCTTGAACCAGTTTCTCTATTGATGGAAACCGCATTAAAATCCGTTGCGTACTTTAAAAGATCTAAGCGTTCAGGCGGCGGGAAGCGACTTTGTTTTATTCTATGTAGAGAAAGATCTAAATTACAAGGAATACCGATTACATAATACCGTATTTATACGCTTATCAAGCATTGTTTAGTTTTGTTAATCTAACCCAAAATCTAATTTCTATACGTTATGGACTATCTATGAAACTATATTCAAAACCATATTTATGAATAGAGATCCTTGTTTCTGTTGAATAAAAGACTGTATTTAAATAGATGTTTAGTTAAATATGTCCAATGTATGATAGAGGTTAGAGATAGGTCTTTCAAACTAAAGGTCTATGAACTTTACAAGCGTGTCTTTGAAATTAGTTTCAATTGAAATTCCTAACCCCAAAGTATATTTATACAGGCGGACTATAGAATTTACCATTTGTACATATTAGGGTACGGTTTTAGAGAGAGTAATACTTCAAGGTACGGCTCAAATTCCTACCTACTTCGAAATATTTGAGCTAAGCGATAGCCGCGAAATTTACGACATCAAGGTAAGATATCAAAATGGATGCGAAGAACACAAATAAAATAAAAAGCGCGGTTTTAAAACTTCTTTAGATGCGACAATTAACTTTTACAAAAATTTAGCAACCTACCCCGGCTTCGCATGGGTACAATGTAGATACTAACGTAGTACGTTATTTCGATATATCTCGTAAGGTTTAGCCAGCGTTTGAAATGAAAGCGCACAAAACATGTTTTGTACGACATGACATTACAAATCTTTGAAATTCTTAGATATTCTCTACTATAATATACATTTATTATACATATAAACCTTTTTCTTGAATCACTCTGTCTATTGATGGGAATTGCATTAAAATCTATTGCGTAGTTTAAAAGATGTAAGCGTATATACATACGGCGGGAAGCGACTTTGTTTTATACTATGTAGAGATATTAAAATTAGTTAGAACATCGAATACAGACAAGAAAGCTCTTTGCCACTGGACCGCCATCAAAATGATTTTCACGTTGTTTAAAATGTTATACTTGGAGCGCTCTGAATTTGTTACTGGCACGTGATAAAGCGTTTAAGTAAAATTGCCGGTTTTAAGCGAAAGAAGCCGGAATTTCCGATGATCTCCCCAAGATATTTTGAAGATTAGATCGTGCTAAGGTAAATGTTACCAACGGAACATTGGAAAGTTTACTAAAAAGTAAAGATATTTTTGTGTAAACATGTTTTTTGGAATAATAATATTAGTTTTGTTTACTTACCTGACGTTTTGGCTTAGATCGTGACCATGGTGATTGCAACATGACCAAGACGTCAAGATAAATAAAAAACAAATTCATATTATTTTATGCGCGATTAAGTCACAGTGACAAACATAACAAAATAACTAATAATAAATAATTTTACTTATGCGGTATTGCTCACATTTAATTGTATCGAATACAGTTTGGGATGCGCGTTAACCTTATTAACCGTTGGTGACCTTTTTCAAGGAATTAAAACAGAAAACAAAAATGAGTCAAAACTACGTCAGTTTCTACATATAGTTAGATGGACCACGTCTCATCTGATTTTACTTGACAGTGTCGTCGAAGATGGCTAACGCACTTAGCCTGAATGGAAGTGGCTCTCAAGTGAGGCTGCCAGAATACACCGTTAGGTGCTTGCCAGCTGAATTTCAACTTGAAGGTGATAGCTATCACCTACCATCCGTTCAGTAGGTACTCGAAAGTACCCTAACACCATGCTATGATTTCGTCATGATATTTTCCTTTACCGGCAAGCTTATTGTTGGAATTTGAACCCACACCCTAAGGCGTATGAACCGTATCAGCACTGCATATCGCAATATTAGGTTGCTGTAGTAGGCATATTGTTCAGGGTCGAAAAATTAAAAATAAGACTTTCAATTAAATAATGTTTTTTTACTCGTATAAGTCCGTGTTTGGCCACCAACTTGCCCGATAAAAGCACACAAAGCTAGGAAATACCTATTCACTCTGACCTTCAAAAGATCCAGATTATATCCTTCAGAAAACAAGGAAGCCCGCAAACATTTCCAACGGGAATGTTGAAATATGGGAGGAGAAAGTACAAACAGGCTTCGTGGATGAAGAAAATGACAAAGGTTATTTCAACACTTAAAGCGAGTTGCCACGTAAAGGCTTACGATGTAGTTAAACATCAATATTTAAATAGAAAACAATATCCGTAAGAGCATCGTAGATCGCATGATACTTAAAAATTTAGAGATTTATTAGGACAAGGCTTTTTAGCAAGAAAAGGCTTCTTTTAAGTTTTTTTTCCTGAATCAGCCCTATTTACATGACTAACCAAAAAAAAGGAGTGTAGAGTTTGTGGATCAAGTATTCGCAGCGGGTAAGTGTACGCACACTAAGTATCTCGACAACCGTTTATAATTAATGAGCGGTAGATAGGTAATTAGAGCGGTTTTCAGTAGATGGCATGGATATGTACTGGTACTGGAGAGAGGGGCTCTCCAGTGCCCCGCACGATGTTCAATGAAGTGCCTGTTCATCAGCGACCAGCCTCGCGCCATTTTGTTTTTGCATGCAAGTAATTTATTTTACTTAATTTCTGTTACAGTGTAATCTTTTATATTTGTGTATGCTTCTATAAAACCTTATAATTGTCATCGATATTTGCATATTTTATGGTTTTAAAATTAACAGTGTTTGAATTTCTTGGATGTTGCAATGATTAAACATTTTTGACAAAGTCTTAATTTGATGGGTGGGGTTAAGTGTACGCAGAAGCTTGTCGTGTAAGCGCAAAAATACAGAGAATTAATATTAAAGTCCCTTATTTGTGGAGAGAGATATATACATCCACTTAAATATGGTATTTCAAATGTGATAAGTGAGCTGATAGATAAGTAAATTGATTAAGGTATTAATCTCAATAGTCGGTACTTATTTGAATTTTCTTTTCAATTTATTCATTACTGAAACATAATTAGATAGTTAAGCTAAAATAATAAGCTTTTGAGTAGGACAACAACTCAAAATGTTGTTGATTTATGCGGCGTACACTTACCTCCACTATTGCGCACAGTTACTAGGGTAAGTGTACGCATTTTGACTACTTTTGTATTTTTTAAATTCAACGAATTTGTGCCATTACAGATGATTATTTTAAATTGTTGATTAATAACTAGTCTAACGAATAAATACTGTTTTGTTTCATTTAGCATATAATTTTCGTGCCAGAGAGGTTTCAAAGTTTAAATGCGCACACTTAGCCCACATGACATATTTATGCGGGTTAGCAGGTTTCACACATCTTCAAGAGCATTCAAGAACATTCGAGAACTTCTACTTGGTGGTAAATCTCCTTAGCAGGGAGTCATCTGGTTAGGTACCACAGCAGTACCACATATTCTGCCGCCAAGTGTGTAAACATTACCATATTCTGGTTTGAATTGTTCTCGGTACTGCAGCTAGAGAAATTACAGGGCTGTTGAGACCAACCATCGAAAGTCTGAAAGTAATGAGCACCAAAGAAGCAATGCCCTGGACTTTGTTTTGTTACTCAAAGTTCTGTGAATCGCTGCAACGGTCATGAACATGCGATATCTCTTACCACCGGGAGAATGTCTTGTTCGTCTCATTACTGTTACATAAAAATACTAATGCCTCTATTTTAAGTTTTATGAAGGAATTAAAAACAATTTTTTTTTCTCTTTTCTTTAAGATGTCACTTTATTGTTCATACCAAAAGTAGAATTATTAAATAATTAGTAATGCGAAAATCGACGGTCTAATTGCATGTCTGACTGCCCTATTAGCTTATTTGGTAGTGTATCTGCTTAAAGAGCTGTAGGGCGTGGGTTCAATTCCCACAAAGAAACATTTGTGTGCCGAGCATAAATATCTGTTCTTTGTCAGGGTGTTCTGTATGTAATGTATACTGTATTCTCTATGTATATATTTTCAATAAAAAGTAGATATATAAGTTGGAGCTAGATGCCGCCGTGTGGAATGTCCTAGGATATTAATTTAATTATTATATGTCACTGCAAATTCAAAAAAATTTAATATCGAAACACTGACCAGAATCATTCTTGTATATACTATTTTATTTTACTTAACTTTAAACGTGCAATAATGCAAACTCGTCTGAATAAGCAGACAAGCTTTTCAGAGAAATGAAATATTCAAATGTATACACCGTGGCCGGCAGTAGTTGCAAACGTGAAGGTAATATGCTAAAGTAGAGTTATATCGGTAAATATACGAGCGCAATGTATACTGCATACAATTTAATAACGTGAAAGTGAATTTGACTTACAGAAGTTGCAATGAGCGGGCGAAGGTTCTGCGTTGTATTCGTCTTGATCTGAAATGAACAAACAATTTTTTAGATATCGTCCACTTGCGACGACAATGTGACATCTCAACAACCATAATTTTAGAGAAAACAGATTTTAAACTTTTGAATGAGCATAACTCTTAAATTGTTGTCAAGATAGCTTTTTTATGCATGAAGTAATTATAAAGTAATGAGAGGAACGAAACGCTCTCCTGATGGTAAGAGATAACGCCTGTCCGTTACCATTGCAGCGGTACCTAGAACTTTGAGTACCAAAAAAAACAGCGAGGGCATCGCTGTTTTGGCGCTCATTATTTTGAGATATTTGATGATTAGTCTTAACAGCCCTGTATTTACACACTACTGCTTGGCAACAGAATATCTAGTACTGCGGTGGTATCTACCTAGACGACCTCTTGCTAAGGTCTACCATCAAGTAAACAACCCAGAACTTTGAGTAACAAAACAAATTCCAGGTCATTGGTCCTTTGCTTTTTCTTTGCATTGCTATTTTAAGTGAAAGTATCTGGATGTCCGAGCCATTCTCGGCTGAAAACACGGATAAAACGACGTTTTCTAAAAATAAAACCTAGCTAGATCGGTTTATCGCCTCCGAAAGCCCTGCATACAAAATTTCATGAAAATCGTTGGAGACGTTTCCGAGATTCAGATTATATATATACACTAGCGACCCGCCCCCGCTTCGCACGTATACATATAAACCTTCCTCTTCAATCACTCTATCTATTAAAAAAACCGCATCAAAATCCGTTGCGTAGTTTTAAAGATTTAAGCATACATAGGGATATAGGGACAGAGAAAGCGACTTTGTTTTATACTATGTAGTGAAGTGATAGTGATATACTCGTATACAAGAATTGCTCCTTTAAAGGTATTAGATTAAATATGTAAAAAAGGAAACGCCATATTTGAGATACGTACATTAAAAAAAATACAGTGATTTAATGAGCCGGATATAGAGCAGTTTAAAATTTGTTGGAACGTTCACTGTTCCCTTCCATAACATTATGAATTACCCGCCATCGCAGTGACTATAATAACGTTTGCCTCGCATATCTAGAGTAGTTGTATAAATAATGCAAACGCAATTATTGGCTGACGGGCTCGTTGATGGGGTTACTAGCCAGCCGAGTGCCATTACATTTCGCAATTTCAACGTTATACGACTCAATATAAATGGAAAATAGTGAATATTAGCAATTAGTTGACGGGTTTCAATTTCATTCATGGAATAGAAACATTTTTGACTATTATAACCGTTTATTAGAACACAATTTTTCAACCATGCTTGTTTGAAAGCAACACAAAAAGTAATGTTTCGTCACATTATATCCATGTCCCACACTCACGCACGTAATTTAGCACTTTATGAATATCATCACTATGTTATACGTAAACATTCGAAAAACACAAGTTTTGGATAATAATATGGCGGCGACAGGACATTTCTGCGTTCCCGTCAAAAACTGAATAGAGCTCTTGTGAGTGTAACAATTGAATCAATTCGATCAAGCGTGACATTGAATAATAACATCTAAGAACTCAAATCCTGGCAATAGGTATTCCCATATGAATCGGCATTATACCGCATCACTGATCAAAACAAAAACAATTTTATTGTGTTCGCTCATTCGATAAATCTACATCGCTTCATATAGAAATAATCGTAGCAGTCAGTTGTTTAGACACTGAGCAACTTTTATGAGAATAAATCTTTAAATTTGCTTCCATAGTACGAGGCAATTTAAAAACCGGTCAAGTGCGAGTCGAACTCGTACGCCGAGGGTTCCGTACCTACCCATTATACCGCCATAATAAAATTGGTGTAATTTTTATTGGTTTCTAAGTTTTAAGTGTGTGTTTTTGTGTGCTGTAATGGTTAAAATTTAGATTTTCGCGAAAACTTGTAAGTCCCAAATTTACCTTAATTTTCAACGTTTTTTATTTTTCGTAATTTTCCCTTTATTCGTGCTATAAGGCCTTGCTTTTTGCCACTCACAAGTAAAGGGAAAATTCCGAAAAATAAATTAAAGTAAATTTTTGTACTTACAAGTTTTCGCGAAAATCTAAATTTGCCCATATCTTTTTATCGTGTTGACTTAGGATCTTGATTTTTATACACCTGGTATAAATTTTAACTTGCTAGCTAGGTCCACCCGTTCCTGAAAAAAACGGTGGTGACAGACGGACAGACAGACGGACAAACGGACAGACGGACAAGAGAGTGATCTTATAAGGGTTCCTTTTGTACCTTTTGAGGTACGGAACCCTAAAAACTGATGATAACAAAACCTGGGATGAAGCTCGGTGTTGCAGTTACGTTTCTTACATCTAAATCCAAAATGTCACTCAACTCTATAGTTAAAGGAAAAAAGAGTTAGTTACGTTGAGTGAGGACTTGAAACATGGAAGTCCTAAGGGCTTCTTAGTGTTCAAATATGCAAGCACACGTATATATGTATGTACACACATCCACACCCAATTTTATTGTGTATAACAACCAAGTAGTAGTGTGTAAAAATTACTGTGTTCCGGATTTGAAGGGTACTGCAGCTAGCAAAATCACAGGGCTGTTGAAACTAACCATCGAAAGTCTCAAAGTAATGAGCGCCAAAGCAGTGTTTCCCGAACTTTGTTTTGCTACTCAATGTTCTGTGTATCGCTGCAATGGTCATGGACAGGTGTTATCTCTTACCATCAGGAGAGCGTATCGTTCGTCTCATTACTTTTCCATAAAAAAAAATTTTCAATCTAAACACAAGTTGTAATATCAATGGAACATTTTGTTTTTGTAATGCGACCATATTTCCCTACTTCTTTGAACGTTCATCACCATTAGCCTATCGAAATCCACTGCTGGACATAAGCCTCTCCCAAAACACGCCACTCAGCCCGCTCTTCGGCTTTTCACTTCCATCCACCGCCAGATGTCCTACGTATATCGTCACTCCATCGAGTCTCAAGGCGTTCTACGCTACGTTTGCAAATTCGCGGTCTCCACTCTAGATCACGACTACCTCAGCGGCTTCTTTGAACGTTATGAATGAATTCACGCTGCAATATCCCACGCAAAAATCAATTCTCGACCGTAAAATCGCATCTTGTTGAATCTTTTCACAGCCAATCAAACGCTCATAAATGAGTCCATTGTATCAAAGTTTAAAATTAATCTAACTTGTTCTAATCGAGTAAGTTCCGAGTTTTCAACGATCTGAATAATGTCACTCCGCTGACACTGACGTGATTGTTTTACTTGGAACTTGGAAATTGTGGCCAAAAGTTATATGTCTACCTTGACTTAATCATATACATAGGTACCAAGTATATACAGTACCAGTTACAGGTATGTATATTATGTATGGATAGTACCCGATATGAAGTAATTTGCCAGACAACCAAAGTCGACGACATAGGTCAGCATATTATAAAGCTGAAGTGGTAGTGGCCATATTTGTTGGAGAACCGATAAACGCTGGGGTAGACGTGTTCTAGCGTGAATACTATGACTTAGTAAACTTTTTTTAATTTTTTTTATTGCTGACATGCTAGTTGTTTGACCACAGCTCACCTGATGTTAAGTGACGGTGTGGTCGAAAATAGTAAAGCACACCTAGCCTGGAATGGAATTGGCTCTCAAGTGAGGCTGCCGGAACACACCGTTAGAAGCTTGGCGGCAGATTTTCAACTTGATGGAGTGGTAGCTAGCCAGCCGAGTACTAGAACATACCCTACCACTACGCTATGGTTTCCTCACGATGTTTTCCTTCACCGACAGCTCAAGCTCATCGTTGGGGTTTCAACCCACGCCCTTCGGTATGCGAACCGCGCTAACCACTGAGCTATTATCACTACACAAACTACCTACCTAGGATTACCTAGGATCTAGCACCAAGTAATAAGTAAATTCAAGAATCAACACATAGGCGATTTTTTTATTCCGAAACAAGTATAATTAAGAAAATTAAAAAACACGAATTGTTACCAATAATTATTTTTTCGAAAAGAATGTATATCTGGTGTCAATTAGGATGATGTAAGGATTCTAATGATACCCCATACATCTAAATCTGTTGTGCCATTCCAAAGTTATGATGGAATAAATAAACTCACATACGAGTACATACCTACATATGTACATGAACTCTGAAATCATTACACTCCTTTTTTGGGTAGCCGTGTAAAAGAAACGCGGTAGGAACTTTAATTATATTATTTTAATTTACATCACATTACGTTATGGCAATATGCTATAAAAACAATGTAATTTGTGTAGAGGTAAAAGTGGCAAATTTATAACCCTCATAATAATTACATTGTAGTACTTTGGTTGCCATAAAATTAGCAGCACATTGTAATTAACATTGATTAATACAACTAGCCAATCTTGACTGGAATCTAATAAGAATGCAAATTATATTGCTGTGGTTATTATGAAAATTAACTGTAATAATGAATATGAAGTCTTCAGAATAGTTATTGTAATGGCCTAAATTTACGTAAAAAATTCATAGTTCATTTTATTTTGACTAAAATAAGGATTTTTTCGATGAAATAGAAAAATAATGAACAATAAAATAAAAAAAATATTGAGTGCCAATTTATCTATTATATAAACTTTACGATTTTCACTATGACAAACATTACTTAAACTTTTTTTTTTAAATGTAATGGTAATAGGACGAACGGGGAACACTCCTGATGGTAAGAAACAACACATGCCCATGGCCATTGCAGCGCTACCCATAACTTTGAGTAACAAAACAAGGTCGTCGCTGCTTTGGCGCTCATTACTTTGAAGCTTTGAATGGTTCTTATGGAACACAATAATATTTTATACTGTTTGTTGATCTGGACTGAAGGTAACAAAATCGGAGAATACCGTTTGGTTTTGCAGCTACATAATTATATATTATCTACATCTAAAAAATAATTGAACTACTTCACGCACACGCGGTCGTATAAGCGACACAGCATCTCTCTGTTTTTTTTTACTTATTATTTTTTTCAACTTTAAAAATGTTATATTATATCTCTATCAAAAAACACTACTCTCGTATGCCTACTACATATGCCTTTAATATTCAAGATCTCAAAACGAAAATCTTAGGAATATCCTCATATACATTTCGGTAGAGCTTCAAGAAGTTTTTTTAATATTTTATTCATCAACATCATCATCATCAGCCGTATGACGTCCACTGCTGGATATAGTCCTCTCCCATTGATTTCCACAAAGACCGGTTGGAAGCGGCTCGCATCCAGCACGTTCCTGCGGTCTTTATTAGGTCGTCTGTGCACCTTGTGGGTGGACGTCCTACGCTGCGATTGCCGGTCCGTGGTCTCCATTCCAGAACTTTGCAGCCCCATCGGCCATCGGTTCTGCGTGTATATTTTATTATATTGAAATTTTTTTTTTATACTGACGTTAATATATTGACATGTTTCCATATTAACATAGGTACTTTGTTTTTTAATAATTGACAAATAAGCAGTGTTTTAATTACATATTTGAAATGATATTTGAATCGGTTACAAGTCAATTTTAGTTATTAATAAAATATTTGTATTTTGTATTTGTATTAGAAGTAGATGTCATGTTTTACTTCCCTTATATAGCTTAGCACAAATGTTACCTTATAACCAGGCAGTAAGATACAATTTTATGTAGCTATAAATATTTTAAGTTAGGGAATAACTTTGCAGAGATAGGTAGGTATGCAACAAAAACCGGTTTTTTCTTTTCTGTTCTCCTCAAAGCCGCAGTAGCAATATCAGGGTGAATTTAAATTTTTCAGTCGTTGAACTAATCTTTATTGACACGGCTAAGCCATCGATACGGGCTCCATTTGTTTAGACTATAACTGATTCTATCACTATTTTTGGAGGCCTGAGTAAAGGCACTTTTTTATGGTGAAATTTGGTTATTGTGGACTTTCCAGAGTGATGTTAAGCCCGTTTGTTCATCCTTCGTCACAATTATGAGATACATCGTATGTTTTGAAAGTTTTTTTTAATCTGATGGTCTCGCAAATAGGCTGTCTATACTATTTTAACTAGAACCTATATTTTTTTTAAATATAGGTGCTAGTAAAAAACTTCGAACAAACTTTTAAAAAACAGCTAAATAACTTCGATGACAAACTAGTACGATTTTTCCTCGAAGTTCGAAGCGAACTGCTCCAAATAGTTTTTTCTTCTTCTATGAATGAAGATTGCTATTGGCTTCGGACGATCGCTACAGCGTCATCTGACTTTGTGTTGGAAATAGACACACCTAACCTGGAATAGAACTGGCTCTCAAGTGGAATTCCGGAACACACCGTTAGGTGCTTGGCGTATTTCAACTTGAGGGTGCTAGCCGAGTACTAGAAATTACTATTACCATGCTTTTCATACGATGTGTTTCTTTCATTGGCAGATCAAGCTAATTGTTGGGGTTTGAGCCCACGATTTTCGGCATGAGAATCGACTGCACTAACCACATCACTTACCTTTAGGTACCCTTTTTTGACTTAGTACACCCATGTACATAATCCTGTATATTTTTCTACAACATAGAAAACAATCGATATACTTACCTAAAATATAAACGTACCTATTCCATTTTGCATACCAGTCGTTTGTCGTTCAAACGTTAATATACAGCCTCAACGTTAATTTTCGAAGTAGGACAAAGCCCGAACGTATTTATTGAGCCATAACGATAAACGAAAGCAAAAAGTTTCGCAATTACAGCCCGTAAATAAATCAACTTACGAATTTCATTTACTTGTGGGAACAACCACCGAAACCCAAACTTTTATTTGTACTGTTTCCCTGTAAACCAGTTTAGGAAAGGTGGTTCTTACTACCTCGTATTCTGTTACTTGACGTACTCCATTCGCTGTTTACGATTATAGTTCAACAGAGTGAAAACGATAAAAACGTTTGAAAGAAAAAAATAGGAGTTCAAGATGGAAAAAAGTTGGATATCACTAGCCATTGTTTCTCGAAGGTCTGGAAAGGAACGTAAATCTATAAAGAAATGGTGGAGTTTTGGAAATTTGATTTGTGACTTTTTAAGCTAAATTGCTCAATGTTCTTATCAGTTTCACTAAAGAGCACTAAAGCAATGATGTCCTGGACTTTTGTTACTCAAGTTTTGATTACCATTGGTCATAAACAAGCGTCATCATATACCATTTAACGTTTTGTTTGTTTCCATACTTTTGCATAAAAATGATTCTTCTTCGTATTGCGATTCTTGTTCGGCGAAATTTGGAGAATTTACGTTACTATATAAATCTTATACTGACGCAATAGGGTCCGTAGTGGCGTAGCTTCATGAGCACCTATTAGAAATCGCTTAAGATTAGAGTGCGGGTTATCAAACTTTATTATGTTGGTATCTCCCAAGGAATTAAACAAGCTACCAGCTTCCTAGTTTCCTGAGGGACGTAATCTAGATATTTTCATGGTCAGAATGAATAGATATCTCTTAATATTTGTTTTATTTATGCGGAATTACTCACGTTTAATTTTATCGGAAACGTGAGTAATCCCACATAAGCAAAACAAAAATCAGTCAAAACCACGTCGGCTTCCACAATAAGATATCTCCTAAGTCTCCGTACTTCATCAATGATCACACTTAGATTAAACAAGTACTAATACGCGTTAAAAAGAAAAGTTTTAAGGAATAGTTATCTTTTTAAGAAAATACAAAGTCTGTTCAATACTGCATTGCAGATCCCTAGGCGACGAAGATAATCGATGTAGCAAGTCTTTAAGGGACTTGAAATCTCGGTGGTTGTTCGAAAAAGCTCATTGCTCTGCTGTCGTCTTGCAAGATTTAGTACAAGAAACGTTGTTTTGAACATTTGTCCAAAAATTGGAGATTTTTTGTGGTGTAAAAAGTAATAAGACGAACGACATACTATCCTGACGGTAAGAAATAACGGCTCTCCATGACCAATGCAGCGATACACCAAAACTTTGAGTAGCGTTTTCGGATTTCCATAGTTAAAAATCTCACTATAAGTTTGGAGGTATTACAGGTATCTAAAGGCGGCGGTGACTACTTACCATCAGGTGGCAAGTCGCTTGCTTGCCGCTTTTTCATATAAAAAAGGATAATGAGCTTCTTTTGTCTAAATAATGATATCGTACCGACTAACCCCGCATTGACCTAATGCTAAAATTTGACGTTTTTAAGGTTTTATTATAGGAAACCAAACTGAATAGAGGTGCGACCAGAAAGAGACTCATGCAAAAAAATCGTACATACAAGTGAACATATTTTGAAATCCTTCGTGACAGATATTGTGGGCTTAAAGCGGTTTAATCAAAAAAGTCATAACTCCCACAGGTGAAAACTCCCAAGTTTCTCAACATGCATAAATACTTTGAAACAATGATAAGCTCGGAATAAACGACAGCGTTATATCTTCAGTAACTGAAGGGAGCTACTTCAATGTTATTTAATCGCACACCAAAATATACTAATTTGCAGACCAATCCTCAAACACGTATAATACATATATGCGCATCAAAATATACTGTAAACAAGTTTAATTATAAAAAATGAAAACAAAACACTATGTTTCTTTATTCCAAAAATCCTATCTTATCCAAATCTGTTAAGGGAATTTAAAGTTATGGTAGAATAAAAAGAAGTCCTAAATAGGTACATAGCACTGTTTTAGTTTTGGGCAGTCGTGTAAAAATATTTGGCATTAGAATTATATCGTCGTCGCCTTAAGTTTTCATTATATCATAAGTTTTTTAATGGATGTTTTTTTGTTTTTACCATAAAAATACTTTTAAATAAAATACGAATAAAACCTCTGACATAAGGTTTTTACGCTGCTTAAATAAATGAAAAATGTTAATCAAATTCTGTGCAATACAAAAACGATGCGTATTTTTAATAAAGTAACATGAAAATGAGGTTTCGTTAAAAATAAGGTTTTTATTGTTGTTAAGGGTTTCGTTAAAAGTAAGTGACATTTTATTGTTCACATCAAAAACAATTTACAATGAACAAACTTATTAAACACTATTACAATAGGTATTACAATGGCTGGTAGCCTTATCGTTACGAGCCATCTGTTCCGCGCACATTTCTGTTTAATGAATGTAAAAGTTTACTCACGTTTTATTTATACGTAGTTTTACTTTTGTCTTTCTTCTCTAAAATACAGGCCAAAGATACATTTTGATGTACGCTAATTATTTCTGATCTGCTATTAATTATTTCCCAAACTTTTTCGCCAATTCAAATTGTGGCCCTCAACTCAACTCGGAATATATTTCTTTCAGGAATAATTTACATACGTAAGCTTTTAGAACTTCAGAGATTTTTCTCTAAAAATGTTGCGATTTGTTTTGCACCTACTTTTTCCTGTTTACAATTTCTTGTTAATAATTCTTTGAAGTCCATCCTTGTTAATTTTAGTATTATACGTTGAAAAGAAGAAAAGAAGTATAATGTTTGATTCTAGAAATAAACCAAGAGAGTGTACTCAAAATAAAAAGATAGATTATTATTTTTTATGAAACTGACACAGAAATAACTTACGTAAGCACAATATTCTTTTGCAGAGAAAACAAAAACTAAATTTCTGTAGAATTATTTAGGAATCATAATTAAATAATTCCAATGTAGTGGAAGTCTTCCAGTCATTCAGAAGGAGACTAAAAAGGCTACTAATGGATAATATTATGTCTATCCTACTAATATTATAAATGTGAAAGTTTGTATGTTCAGATGTTTAAATGGTTGGATTTTTTCTTTGTTATTCATGCAAAATCGGCTGAACCAAACAAAAAACGCAATACGTAATGGTGATAAATATATAAAAGCATGTAACACGTAATGTTCATAAATATATAAAAGCATGCAACACGTAATGTTAATAAATATATAAAAGCATGTAACATGTAATGTTAACTAAGTCGCATACATTAAAATATAATCTCCAATCAACGTAGCAGTACAGAAATCTAGAGCGTATTCTTGATAAATCAAAACATCTATGTATATCTGTGTATGACAACCGTAAATTCCAGTCTAGCTCCAGAACAATCGGCAAATCCGAAGCATTATCTATGCGAAGGCGTCGATCTCTCCCTAACTTCATTAGCAGTACCAACCGAGGTGACGGCACCTACCCTTGCAAGACGAGGAAACAACAAAACTGAACCTTATCGTGTAGCTTCTAAGGTTGAATAAAACCAATCCCTTTCTCAGCTACGTGACAGGAATTCGTTTGATCGTTTGCTTGCTTTGGCTCGGTGTGAAGATTTCGAAAATTCGGAGTGGTTGGAGAATTGCCGTAAATGCTTTATAGGCTTTCACACTACGCTTTAAAGAGTAAAATTTTCAAACCTGTGCTGAGAAGTAATACAAATTCAAATTTATCGCACAAAATTGATAAAACCTGCAGTAAAACCGCACTAGAGTCATTTTAGAGAGTTTATCTTCCAAAAACATCAGCACAAGTGTTTCCAATACTCATAAAGTTTAGTGTACAAATACAAAATACATTCAAATATTTTATTGATAACACCAAAGTCATGTCATTTTTTCAATCATTTTTAAAAATAACATAAATGATGTTAGTTAAAATCATTACAATATAATGAAATGTCAAAACTAACATAACTGGCTTCTGTATCATATCATCATCATCTACAGCCTCTCATTCCACTGCTGGGTCCTGTGCTAATCTGTTCCCGGATCTAAACGGTTTTTGTATCAATTTATCGACCATTATGTAAGCATATTTGCACTTAGTATAAAAATTTAAGTAGGTAGATTTTATAAGCGTCTTTTGAAAGCCAATTCCATTTTAGGTTTTATGTGCTTACCATCTTTGGCCACATTGTCATGTAACATCAAGTAAGCTGCACTTAATACTTAGCTTCTTAACTAAAAAAGCAAGTAACACAAATATAACAAACACCTCTTTACAGTTAAAGAAACTAACAGCAAGTAATCAAAGAAGCCAAACCTATCAAAGTGTAAATTTCCTTTGAAAATAAAAGCAATCACCAATCTATCGACTGAAAGAAACCTGCTAACAGAAATCGAAACAAAATTCAAGCTTAAGTACCCACCTCGGAAAAAACGAAAAAGACTTCGAAAAGGTCGGAACCAATTCATCGAGGACTCCTAAATTGGCTTGTAATAAGAAATAATAACATCACATTTATTAATCCCCTTGGAGGAAATTCATTTCATTTCTGATGCTTTGACAATCGAAGATATTGGAGATCTCCTTGTAATATAATCCATAATTCAAGAAACTGGAGCGGAGAGACGCCCAATGTGATATTGATTTGATAAGAGTTGCGTTTTGGTGTGTTTTAACCGACTTCAAAAGAGGAGGAGGTACTCAACACGACTGTTATTTTTTAATTTTTGTTACCTCAGATCTTTTGACTGAGTGAACTGATTTTGATGATTCTTTTTTTTTGATTTGAAAGCGGTACTTCCCGTGTGGTTCCATTTCAATTTGATCTAGTTCTGACAATGACATCCATTAGAAAACCATATGAAGTCGATTCTTTTTTTGTTAAAATTGTATTTGTTTTCAAGAACATAAGTTTTTATTTTAGATTGACAGTGTCCCAATAAATGTTAGGTAAATATTAATAATAGCTAATAAATAAAATCAAAAAGTTTTATTCGTAGATAGTACCTGCAATTTTAGTGTAATTTTTATTGTAACAGGTATTTGTAGGGAAATAACTAAAATGTTTTGTCTTCTATTTATTTGTAGGCTATCCTTATATTACTGTTACCCGTTGTATTTACCTATATGTATAAAGTACCAACTGCAGGAAGGAGTTAGTGCCCGAGATTCAGACTTTGTTGTTCTGGTGTTAACACTCCCTTAATTTAATGTATATTTTCTTGGTGTCAATAAAGTATTATTATTATTATATAAGTGTTTTCTAGAACGTAAGTGTTTTCAAGAACATAAGTGTTGTTAAGAATCGATGTTGGTTTTGGCGAGAACGCGGAAAAGCTGTGTTGATACATCAGATTATTTTCCAAATTTTTTTGTTTCACATTTCGAGAAGGGTAAGACTATATACCATCACGCTGATCAAGTGCGACTTGGTATACTTTTCTCATATTTGAGTTTTTTTTTCAAACTAACTTTACGACTCAACGTGTCTGAGTGCCACGATTTCGATTCATATTCACCGTTTGAAGTAAGCGTCAACACGCACATAGCAGAGATGCGTGACGTATGATTAGAATCCAGAACAAACTGCCGAAACTTCACCCTGTCGAATAAAAAAAGACAATATTTTTAGAAAGTTTAGATCTGTCAACTATTCCCCAAAATTGGTCATAATAACATTTATCAGCTATTTGAAAGGTAAAAAATGTACTGTATGTAAAATATCTACATTTTTTCCACTGCTGTCACCACACTCTGCTTCAAGTGTCAACAAATCGTTGTAGATTATTTTTACTACCCCTTATTTAAGGGTTAGTGTGGACCTCTCTAAATCTTCTCTATCGGTGCCTCTTAAGTTAACAGAGTAGATTTATGGCCTGTAACCGTTCAGAAAAAAAGTTTTGCGTCATCCTACTAGAATAATTGACTATTTAGCAAAACAGAAATACTTAGATTAAGTTAAGTACTTATATGGTTTTTATAAGTTAAATTCCTAAAAGAACGAATTCTATTGACCTTTTTTTTAAATGATTTATGTTATTTAGCTCCATGGAAATGCATTGATAGAACATACCATAGATAACAGAACACTGTATAAGCCGTAACCTAATATTAAAAGAAAGATCCACAAAAAAAAATGCCTTGCTGAGTTTCTTGCCGGAGTCTTCTCAGTTGAAGTGTAATTACGAGCCGGTGGTAGATTCAAAAATGTAACTTAACGTTCATAAGTGCCTTACCAGGGCCTAAACTGAATAAATGACTTTTTGATTTTGATTTTGAACATAAGAATATCAAACTATCACTCTGCTATATATAGCGCTAGTTATAGCGCTCTGTTAGATAATTTCGTAGTATCTGTGCTTCAAGAGTTATAGGGCGTGGGTTCGATTCTCACACAGGACAGATATTTTTGTGGCAAATATGTTTGTTATACGTCTGGATATTCTGTATGTATTTTAAGATATATAAGTATGTATAAATTTGCTTACTTTGTGATTAGATGGCGCTGTGATGTGTAAAATGTTCTATTGTATTTATCTTTTTACATTTTTGTTTGTTGTTATCACAACATAACAGCTCAACGGATTTGGATGAATTTTGGATTGAATGGATATACTTTGGAATATTGTTTAGGATTCAATTATAGGCTATATTATCCCTAACTATTCTTATCTAAATTCTAACTCTAATGAAACTAATTTCGCTTTCCAATAATATTCCAAGTTATCCCACTAATATTTTAAATACACAAAAGTGTGTGAGAGCGTGTGCGTGTGTACGTGTGTGTGTGTGTGTGTGTGTGTGTGTGTGTGTGTGTGTGTGTGTTAGTGTGTGTATGTGTGTGTGTGTGCGCGTGTGAGTGTATGTATGTATTTGTAAGTGTGTTTGTAGGTTCTAAATTAATATATGAATATTTACAGTTTATACCCTAAATCTCATTGATGACTTTTACTATCCCAAAAATTCCGGTGAAACCGCATGCGCACATAGTTTTTCATATTTAATAAATTTAAATATTTATATTAAAGCTATAAAAGTAATCGTCGGCTAATAAACTCAATGTATTCAAGCTTTGTCTTCATGTCTATTCATAATTTGAATAAAAATTTCAAACCATCCTCAGGGTACATTTCATTTTGCGAGATCCGTTTTCTCAATGCTCCCAATTTTGGTGGACCAATATTCAAGAGCTAATAACAAAAATATGGAGGACGGGACCACTCTAACCTTTTGTCCTTTTCAAAATATATTGGTTATTTAATTTCACAATCGATATTGTTTCTCTTTGTTATTTTATCTTTGGTAATCATCTGTTGTTTAATTTGTTACTTTTAAGCAATGTTAGGTTTATTAGGTTGTTTGGTTATAGGTTATATGTTGGTACTCGTAATTTGCTATAAGATACAAGATTTTACTTTTGTCGCCGGCTAGTTTTTCCATGAAGATATGCTAACGTGTAACTTTATGTAACTTACTAAAAATTGTACTATGGATAAGAGATAGCTGATAAAATACACTTTTATGCATTTTTTAATACGCACAGAACACCCATGCTCAGTTAACATATTTGTCTATTAAACATACATACATACATATACACGCACGCACAGTTCAAATATTTATGTCTATTATACATACATACATACATATACATACACGTGCATACACACATGCACGATTGCACGCACACGCACACACACATAGAGAGAGATGAGCGCTGTCATCCGCATTCATAATAATCCTTATCGTACGGTACGAGAATTGTGCTTCCAACCATATTGAATTCAATATCCCTTCTAACATAATTCACCGGTTCATAGCCGTGTAAAGGAACCGAGGCGTGAACCTTACACCGTTTAGTTCCAATAGATTTCCTCGGTCTGACGTCTGGGAGTGCACAATGCAGCGTCGTAAGCCTACTAGGGATTTGTATCTTACCAAACAATACGTGAGTTGAACGAGGAATGAGAGGCGAGTTTAAAGCGTCTATTAAAACGCAATGGAACCTTTTAAATATTGCAAATATTAAAAAGTATGAAACCGTCCACTTACTTTTTTATCATATGAAACTTAAAGTCTTTGCAACAATCTAAACTAAACAAGGAAACGTAATGTCACAGTTAAATTGCTAATAAATTATGTAGTACCTACTATTGTTGTTGGAAACTAGTTGACAAACACAGCGCTCACAGCGCCACCTACTAAGTCCGATTTTGAATGTAAACCAACAGCCAGTAAAATACAAACAAAAAAAAAAATGTTTTTGCGAGAATAACGCTCGAAATTTTTTTTGTATAAATAGATGTAATGCCATCTAACTTTAGTAAATTTGAAAGCTAATTAAAATTTACCATTTTGATGCGTCATAGCAATCACATTATTTTAAAATTAATATTAATTTGATACGTCAAAACTGACTACATATAAATATACTAAACCTAAAAGTAGTACATCGCATCAAGGCTATATTATAATCTTGTACAAAAATATATCCTCACTTTTAACCCCATTTGTGTCTCCAGAGAACAGTGCTGAAAATCACTGCGATAAAATCCCGACACAGTTGATATGCACTCGTCTTTTTTGATGCACTGGGCACTGCAGCGATAACCTTCTTACCTACCCACACTGATGAATGTAGACAAGTCTCTTTTATGTATCGTGTATATATTTCTTACTTGTGTGTGTGTTGTAGTTTGGTTCGTTGTAGTATCTAATGTTTCGAAAATAAGTATTTCCTTTTTACTCGGTGTTAGATTTCCTTAGCAGGAGGTCGTCTAAGTAGGTACGACTGCAGTACCAGATATTCTGCCGCCAAGTAGTAGTGTGTAAACATTACTGTGTTCCAATTTAAGTGGTATTTCAGCTAGCGAAATTACAGGACTGTTTATACCAACCATCTAATGCCTCAAAGTAATGAGCGCCAAAGCAGCGATGCCCTAGACCTTGTTTTGTCACCCAAAGTTCTGTGTATCGCTACAATGGTCATGGACAGGCGTTATCTCTTACCATCAGGAGAGCGTCTCGTTCGTCTCATTACTTTTAAATAAAAAAATCCTTTCAGATGAAAGTTAAAGTATTATTGTAAAAGTTGTTGGTTTCTTCGACTTATTCCTTTTCTATAAAAATATATTCAGTTTTAGCATTCAGCTATACTTTTATAATAAATTTGGCGGAACCGCCAATTTCTCCTTCTTTATACTTCCCAGCCTTAGCAATGAGAATTTAGGTCAGTCCATGTATGCGGGGATTTCTTCCGATAGATTTGCTTGTCCGCTTCACTAGCCAATAAAATTATTGTCGGAGGACGCCGGGCATTTGATAGATTACCGATAATACTGGGAATTACGCGTATTTGCTACTTGATTTATTCATTGGAAAGCTTATTTTTTCCAGTCTATTTAGTGCCAAGTAAACTCACCTCGACAGGCTTTATTGATATTCCATTTGTAGACATAGATGATCTATATCTATCTATAAAATATAATTAAACTTTATTGACACCACTTAACTTTATTGCCGTGGTGGTGTCGGCGTAAGAATAGTACCCCACCCTCTCTACCAGTGGTTGCCGTAAGAGTCTGCTAAGGGATGTAATCCGGAAGATGGGCAGCAGCGTCTTCCTTGAACAATCACACCTAATCGCGCTCGCCAACCCGCCTGCCAAGCGTGGCCAGTATTGGCAAAACCCCCCCCCCCAGGAGGAGGCCTAAGTCCAGCAGTGGACGTCCTATGGCTGATGATGTGTATTGACACCACATAAAAAAAAAACTTCAAAAATATAATTATTACAAATAGTCAGAATAAACAGTATTATTATTATTTTTTATTGTTGACTGGCTAGGTGTTTGACTACATTTCACCTGATGTTAAGTGACGGTGTTGCCAAAGATGGTAAAGCACACTTAGCCTGGAATGGTACTGGCTCTCAAGTGAAGGTGCCGGAACACACCGTTAGATTCTTAGCGGTAGATTTTCAACTTGAAGGTTGTAGCTAGCCAGACGAGTACTAGAAAGTAACCTACCACCACGCAAGCTTATGCTAACAATCACCTTGAAAATCCGCTCTTACCTACTTCACACACGCTCGTATACTACAATATTCCTAGGTTCCTAATTAGACAAACTAACTTTCCAAGCTACATTTTGGGATGTGAATTATTTATTCCTATTTAACATGCTAGCTTAGTAAACTAGCTTCCCGAAGCAATTGCTAACGTTAAACTAAACTAGTACCTACTTAATTAGTTTGCTTACTGTAGTGGAACACTCAGAAATGCAGTGTTTAGTATTTTAGCAGGATAGGCTGGAGTAGACTCTAGGGCGTCAAATAGGTAAAAAATGTAAAGTTCTGCGTACAGCGAGGGTTATAAGAAGGTTATAAGAAGTATCGCTTGCTACCAACGCTTCGTCTAATTACTATTAACCATGAAAAACTAAGATTTTAAGCTATTAAACCATGTTTTGATCATATTAAATGTATTGTATTGGGTGCTGCAATTAGTTCGGTTAGGTTAGTTTCCCTTAAAAAAAATTAGATTTTATGTAATTCTTCTTAACTAGTACTGCTTTACTTTAACATATTTAGGGATGTACCACGGAACGAAACATAAATATCTATACTTCTATTAATTGATATGACTGTATCCCGTTTTGTGTAATATAATTAAACTAGCTGTTACCCGCGTGGAATTTATCAAAACATCTCAAAGGGATTAGCCTAATATAGATTCACAGCGTTTCCGATGAAAGCTCCCAGGTGGCTTTACTTTTTCCGACACTTCCAACAATTATCATCACATTGCAACCAATGCACACAAAACCTTGACAAATTATGTACCCTAACCTTTCTCATGAATCACTGCATCTATTGGTGATACTCGCATGATGATCCGTTCAGTTGTTTTTAAGTTTATCGCAAACGGACAGACAGATAGAGTATTAACTAAGTGAGCATATCAACAATTTTATTAAAATAATATTTAAAAGTTATACATACAGTCATACATACAAGATACGCGCGAAAAACAGAATCCTTGACTAGCAGTCGGGTAAAAATATATAACACTAAACCTACTTCACAGTAACTCAATCTGGTAGCATATAACAAGCTTATCTCAAAAAACCTAAAAGCCACTGAAACTACACACCTGACGGAATCTTAAATCCGACGTGACGTGGAAATCCAATAAAAATATTTCGAGCACTCTCATCAGCAAGACAAAGCTCTTTGTTTGAGAACCATCGGAAATTCCGAATGTGAGCGAACTAGGTAAATAATAAAAGTGGTGTTTCACAGCTTTCAGAAAAGCTCTCAGAGAAAAAAATATTTTGTTTAACTGAACATCCGACAAACACCGGGAGACAAACAGTTACAAAATAAGGTTTCAACTCAGCGTAATCCTGGTCATTTTATGCTGTTTCACCATTGCTGAGGTATCACTAATTACTTAAGACAACACGTACAATATGACATAGATGATAACAGGTAAATAAATTAAAAATTTTAAAAATCCCCTACCCAATTAATCAAGCATAGCTGAATGAATGAATGAATGAATAACTCTTTATTGTACACACTTAAAATTACATAATACAGAAGAAATTAACTAGTTAATAGGTGTAACAACTGGCGACCTTATCGCTAAAAGCGATCTCTTCCAGGCAACCTTAGGATGGAAAGGATTAGAGGAAGAAAAAAAACGGGGTGTGTCAATAACGAGGATATGCATATAAGAGAATACAACATTTTGACATATATCTACATTCTAATAATTATAATATATCCTAATACATAGATTAATTAGAATAACTAAAAATACACTAATATATATAAAATAAATATTTGTATAAAGAGGATATATATACAAATAAGCGACAGATAGTTATAATTATAACTGCGAGAGATAGAATAGTTTGACGTGTTCTTTAAAGACAGCGATCGATGGAGCACGTCTAATGGCAACAGGTAACGCATTCCATAGTTGGACTGCCTGGAATGCAAAGGACTTACCGTAAAACGTTTCACAGCGTGCAGCAGGGGTCTTAAGAGTAAGGTTCTCCTTCGACCTGAGGGGCAGGGAATGAGTATTGTGCCAGAAAGTGAAATTTTCTTTAAGATAGCATGGAGTAGAGGGGTTAAAAAGAACGTTATAGAGAAGAGAGAGCAAATGAGCATTCCGCCGAAGGCGAATAGGTAACCACTTGAGTTTAGTGCGAAATTGAGATATATGGTCATACTTACGTAGGCCATATATAAATCTAATACAATAATTCTGGAGACGCTCAAGTTTGTTAAGCTGGTCCTCGGATAGATCTAAATAACATGCATCCGCGTAGTCTAAGATGGGTAGAAGGAGAGACTGTGCGAGCGCAAACAATCTGCAGCTGATGAATTTTAAATGAGCGTAATAGCTAAGTGCCACCGCAAGGAAACTGGCTTTCAAATGAAAAAAACCGCATCGAAATCGGTCCATCCGTCTGAGAGCTACAATGCCACAGATAGATACGCACACAACACACACACACACACACACACACACAGAAAGACATCAACGTCAAACTTATAAACCCCTTATTTTGCGTCGGTACAAAATTGTAGTGATGATAGCTCAGTGGTTAGTGCGGTGGTTTCGAACGCCGAAGCGCGTGGGTTCAAACCCGAACAATGAGCTTGAGCTGCTGGTGAAGGAAAGCATTGCGACGAAACCACTTAGCAAGGTGGTAGGGTACTTTCTAGTACTCAGCTAGTTAGCTAACATCCAACACTCTCAAGTTGAAAAACTGCCGCCAAGCATCTAATGGTGTGCTCCGGCAGCCTCACTTGAGAGCTAATTCCATTCCAGGCTAGGAGTGTTTAACTTCTTCAAGTGTTCAACCACACCGTCACTTACCGTTAGGTGAGCTGTGGTCAAACACCTATCTTGTAAAGCATAAAAAACCTTGGATTAAAAATATTTTAATTCCCAATCACATACCTAATAAATCTATGTTTATAGAATTAATTATATTATTTCCAATTCAAAAGTAAGTACACCAAAGTAAGTGCTTTTCAAATTTAATAAATATATTGTAATCTATAAATCATTGTACCGTTTTATTAGTTATTTGAACCGCTTCTATTAAATCAAACTATAGACTAATAAAATTACAATAGAATATTCCCAATAGCTATTGTGAGAGTTCCAATATCTGCCAATTCTCTTAGGTATCTAAGTACCAATAAAATATATACCTATGGTGCCGTAAACATCTCAAACTCAATTTCGTATTATATCTATATCATAGAAATATTATATTATTTATGTACAGGGTGATACGAATACAAATGGTGACTCGACAACATAACTTAGATTACTTCAGTCAAAAGTAAGCATGAAGCTTATCAACTTGAGGCTCTGGAGTAGATCGAGAGGCGTGCTAGGAGGCTAATAGGTGTCGAGACCCTGGCCACGTCTAAGTTGCAAAGCCTTGAGCACCGTCCTAAAGTCACTGGTTTGTCTGTCTTATATCGGATGCATTTCGAAGAGTGTGCCTTAGAATTGCATAATTTGGTTCCACCTGCCCCTTTTTATTACCGGACGGCTAGGCAGACACGGCCAAAGCGCCATCCTTACATGGTGGATATTCCCCACGTACGGACTAAACGCTTCGATTCCACATTCTTAATACGTAGAGCGAGGATGTGGAACTCTCTGCCGGCGTCTGTTTTTCCTGCTAAGTACAACTTCACATCATCAGCCATAGGAAGTCCACTGCTGGACATAGGCCTCCTCCTGGGAAGGGGTTTTGCCAATACTCGCCACGCTTGGCAGGCGGGTTGGCGAGCGCAGTTAGGTGTGATTGTTCAAGGAAGACGCTGCTGCCCGTCTTCCGGATTACATCCCTTAGCCGACTCTTACGGCAACCACGGGTAGAGAGGGTGGGGTACAATTCTTACGCCGGCACCACCACGGCACCGCCGGCACAACCAAGTACAACTTGGGTGTCTTTAAATCTAGAGTAAGCAGGTTTTTTTCTAGGTAAGCGTGCTTCATCGTAGACTGCATCCTGCTTAACATCAGGCAGGGCGTGGTCAAACGCAAACCTATTTAGTATTAAAAAAAAGTTTTTCATTGAAAATATACAGACAGGGGTCCGTGACCTTTGTGAACTTTGAATTACAATTTTGTTTTCCAGTACAGAAAGAAGGTACTAGTTTGTGTGTATACCGCGAGCAGACCAGCGACCTGCAAGCAGCACCCGATCACAAGTATGACACATGTGCCAGCCATCGCCCTCCTCAACCATATCTGAGGGAAGAGAGCGACCCGACACACGACGCCGCCGCAAGAAGGAGTATTCGATGGTGAGCATGAATGCTCGAGGCATACACACAATCCTTATTTCTATTTATATCTGGTTTACATTTTAATTTAAACCTTGAATATTAGATCAGACTAATTTCATTTGGAGTAATTGTACATATTTTACGATTGGAATGAGTAGTACAAAGCGTCCTTCCGCAATGGTATTACAATGTACACTCATGCGCGCACAGTAATGTCTGTCATCAAAAGATAAGAAATTATAGATTATTTTAATTAGTTTTTTTTTTTGTTTTAGATATTTAAGTTTATGTAAAATTTTAGAATAGGTTAGGAACAACTGTTAACCGGAAATAAACAAAATTTATACCTTGAACACAGAAAACTTTGCCTTTTTAGTCGCTCTTCAACGGTATTTGTTCACTGCAATAATAAAATTATCTAGGTTTGGCACATACACACATGTTCACACACGAAAAAAGAAGCATTTAAGCCCGTTTATGAGGGTAATAAATTGGGAAATCCTAACAAAGAATATAAGATTTTTTAATGTTTTCCAAGCTAGGTGTTCGACCACTGCGCACCTGATGTTTAGTGACGGTGTGGTCGAAGATGGTAAAGCACACCTAGACTGGAATGGAACTGACTCTTGAGTGAGGCTGCTGGAACACTCCATTAGGCGGTTGGCGGCAGGTTTTCAATTTGAGAGTGGTAGCTAGCCAGCCGAGTACTAAAAAATACCCTACAGCCATGCTATGGTTTTCTCACGATGTTTTCCTTCACCGGCAGCTCAAGCTCATTGTTGGGCTTTGAACCCACGCCCTTCGGCGTGTGAACCGATTGCACTAAGCACTGAGCTATCATAACTACCAAATTATTAAGATATGAGAATATTACTTTGTTTTTTAGTTATTTGTTATGCTTTTACGCATTAACTATTCATCCGATTATTATGAAATTTAGCATATATCCGTTACCGAAAAGGACAAAGGGTTCAGCCTGAAAGTTGAACGATGGATAGAAAAAAAATTCATTAACACGAACGAAACCGTAGGTAAAAACTAGTAAGATTACAAATAAATCTCAATTAATCGATTTCTAATCCAGCATAGAGATAGCGGAGAAACTTAAGCTTATGTTGATACATTATCTTTAATCTTTCACTCTAGTTGTATGTACCAAATTTCTTCCCTCATATAAACACGC
Source organism: Biston stratarius (assembly GCA_950106695.1). Classification (NCBI taxonomy): domain Eukaryota; kingdom Metazoa; phylum Arthropoda; class Insecta; order Lepidoptera; family Geometridae; genus Biston; species Biston stratarius. Next base: position 13,880,681 of record OX467116.1, read on the forward strand.
CGTTTGACACTCAAAGCATGGCAACACCGATTTTCGTAACTTTATCTTTACTTCGTCCCGTAACTTTTAGCATCCTGTGTATTACCCCGTCTCTATACGATTGAGTTATTGAATTCCTACGCACGTCATGGAACGTAAGAGCTATTTTATTACATTGCGTAAATAAAAAAGACAAGATAAGAGGAAATGTGTATACAATTTCGTGGTATTAGAACAATACGTGGTCAGAAAACTTATGAAAGTAATTACGCATGGAGGTCAAGTGAAGGTCGTTTATTTAGGTCAATATAAGGATTTATACAGCTATCACACTAATATTATAAATGCGAAAGTTAGTGAGTGTGTAACTGTGTTTGTATGTTTGTTACTTCTTCACGGTCAAACGGCTGGACCAATTTTGATGAAATTTGGTATGGCGGTAGCTGACACCCTGGATTAACACAAAGGCTACTTTTTAACCCGAAAAAGTTAGTGTTCACGTGGGAACAGCGGGTAATACCGCAGGGCGCAGCTAGTAGTTTTATAAATTGATCTTAATAATTTAATATTCCAAATAAGACAACAATAAAGTAATAGTGATTATTATCTCTTATCACATACACATCATCAGCCATAGGACGTCCACTGCTGGACATAGGCCTCCTCCTGGGGGAGGGTTTGGCCAATACTCGCCGTGTGATTGTTCAAGGAAGACGCTGCTGCCCATCTTTCGTATTACATCCCTTAGCCGACTCTTACGGCAACCACGGGTAGAGAGGGTAGGGTACTATTTTTAAGCCGGCACCACCACGGCACAATTATCTCTTACCATCAGGAATATATATTACACAATATATACAAAATTTGTAAAATATAGACAAAAATAAGAAAGAAAGATTTTTTTTTGTAGACAATAGTCAACACTTTATAAATGACAAAAAACAACTTTACATTACATTTAAATTACACACAAAAAGAAACAACAAACATATTTTTTTCAGGAAAAGTACAGTACTAAATTGATTTCGTAATAAAAACAAACATAAGTATCCTCATTTTGAAAGTACTGTGTGCAGTGTGAGGAAGAGAGAAAACAAAGATAGAAATTACCAAAAAAAGTAAAATTAACCGCCCTGGTGCAACACCACAATAAATTTAAATACAACCCTTACAACTTTTACTTACGAGTATACACTGTACCCTTATCACGTGAAATTGGCCATCCGGGGTGAATGTGGCTCTGCTTTGCGCATCTGCACCCGGCCTAATGTAGCGTGTTTCAGTACAGCGATTGTAGGTACTGAACCATGGACTTCAAGAAGATAGAATAAATACAAGAAACCATATTATTATTATACCATTTACTTGGTGGTAGATTTCCTTAACAGGAAGTCGTCTAGGTAGGTACCACCGCAGTACTAGATATTCTGCCACCAAGCAGTAGTGTGTAAACATTACTATGTTCCGGTTTGAAGGATACTGTAGCTAAGTAAATTAGTGGGCTGTTGAAACTAACCATTGAAAGTCTCAAAGTAATGTTAACAAATCAGAAAAACGGGCTCCTCCTTCCTTCCTTCATTGGCAGAAGAAGAAGTTATCAACGAAAGTGTTTCAGAAATGCCATTAATAATTTAGCATAACGTAAATAAAGTAACGGGTGTTCTATCATTTTCATATTCCACGCTAGAAATGCTTGTACCAAACTCAAACGATGGCGTATCCTTTGCCAAATGCAACGAACGAACGTGAATTTTCAACGGTGCCTTTATGTGAGATGGCTTTAAGAGATTTGAATTCATATGATTCAGATTCCTTGTATGGCGATTTATGGTTTTAAATTTGATAAAATATTTCCTAGTCTTGCCAAATAAAAAATAACAACCGATACGAATGTATTTAGTTGTATGTATACTTAGGTAGGATAAGATTATATTTTATTTTCAGCCCCTGTCCCACTGCCGGGCAAAGGCCTCCCTTTCGGCCTTCCAGACTGCCCGTTTTTCGGCTTGGGCAGTCCAATGACTGTTGTGACGATTTAGTTCGTCACACCACCTTCGTCTGAGGTTGATTCTGTTTTTACTTTGAAACCTTTTTGTATCTTTCTTACAATTAAATGCTTCTTTTTAAAGGATTTCCAACTCTCTAGAAGATTCTAGTAAGGTCACAACGAATTTACTGCGGCATGGATTGGACCTAATGCTGATCTTTTTTATGTGAAAGTAATGAGACGAACGAAACGCTTTCCTGGTGGTAAGAGGTAACGCCTATCCATGACCATTGCAGCGATACTCAGAACTTTGAGTAGCGAAACAAAGTCCAGGGCATCGCTGCTTTCGCGCTTATTACTTTGAGGCTTTAGATGGTTAGTCAAAATCAAAATCGTCAAAAGTCATTTATTCAGTTTAGGCCCTGGTAAGGCACTTATGAACGTTAAGTTACATGTTTGAATCTACCACCGGCTCGTAATTACACTTCAACTGAGAAGACTCCGGCAAGAAACTCAGCAAGGCATTATTTTGTGGATCTTTCTTTTCATATTAGGTTACAATTTACAGTTATAAATATTAATACATACATTATGCTTACTACAATTGTCACTTAGCCAGGGGGGTGCAAGTGCAGAGAGAAGCTACAACAACCATATATTCCTGTCTTCCACGTAATGAGACACCTTATAGTAGGCTTTGTCAATACAGTCTCAACAGGTCTGTAATTTTACTAGCTGCAGTACCTACTCTTTAAACCGGAACACAGCAATGTTAACACACTAAATATCTGGCACTGCGGTGGTACCTATCTAGACGACCTCTTGCTAAGGAGATCTACCATCAAGTGAGAGTAAAACTAATTTAAGTTAGTAGATGTATGGCTACCATTATTACTACTAAATTTACGTTAAACTACGTACACGATCCATTCGGGATGCACTTTTCACAGCGCGCTTTTAAATTAAGCTAAGATCTTGGCTAGAGGAGTTATTGTTTTGACATTGATGATGGTTTTAAAATGAACGATTATTAAATTGCAAATAAGGAAATAACTTTGAAAATCTTCATACCTATTGTGACGACACCTCAGAAGGGTTCAGAATTAAACGATTTGTAACACATATTACACTATTTATTATTCATATCATCACTTACACAGGAATATTCTTAAAAATCAACAGTATTACTAACCTTAAGTCTTTTCCTCACGATGGTTCCCACACAAGTGAAATTCGTCCAGATGGCCGACCGACATGAAGTTTTATCGAAACCGAATGACAGCTTTTTAACACTTGACGTTGACATTTGAATTGTAATCTTGACATTTGGGGTAGTATTTAATGATAGTATTATGTTGGAAGAATATTCGCGTAACAGTCGGCCATCCTATAGGAACGAGTCCCATCGTTCTAGCTTACATATTCATTTTAATTTAAAGTTTTACTTCTTACAATTTTATAATAATGTGATAGTATTTCATCGATAACAAATTACAAGTCATATTTCTATTCATATTCACGACAATATTAATAATGTCAAGATTCTATTATCTTGACATTTCAATTATGAATTCAATAATTATGACAATCAAACTATAATTAATTATTACTATTGAATAGCTTGTTACTTTTGTTCCTATCTCAGTAATTTATCTAATTATTATACTTAATTATTATATTTATATTTGATATATATAATCCATAGTTTGTTTAATTATATTATCCACAGTGCTTCGAATCAATCATGACCGACTTGGTCCTTTGCCGGTCATTAACGATACGAAGGCACCTCACTCGCTTGCTATACTATAGCCAAGCTATGTGACAGTTACTTCCTTCACAGTCAGATAGCTCGCTGTGATGCTTCGAGCCACTCATGGGCGACGAGTTCATACGTCATTCCTGCCCGACTCGAAGACACCCTCACTGTTAGCTATGGCTGATAGGTATAAGAGTTACTTCCTTCGCTCCCAACCTACACAACCGCGATGCTTCGAGCCACTCATGGGCGACGAACTCATACGCCATTCCTGCCCGACTCGAAGACACCCCTCACTGAATCACAATATTAATTACAATCAAGATTATTCCGTTGTTCCATTAGTAATCGTGTCTTATTTTTCACTTTAACAAAGTATTTAACCAAAGTTACGAGTCTTTAACCTATTTAAATAATCAGCATCAACCTATCAACATTAATCAATCTTAGTTAAATATTTCCGAATATGAAATTACATTGAATCATCACTCTCATCGTCACTACCTTCGTTTGAAGAACAAGCGGGAGCGTTAAAACTTAACCATGGAAATACTTTGTCAACTGCAACGACCGTTTCGTATCTTGCGCCTTTTCTAGTTAGAGGCGTATCCTCAACAACAAACCTATCATTTGGCAAAACTTTCTTTATGCGATAAGGTCCCTTGCATCTGGCCTCTAGTTTCTTCGATTGACCTGGCCTTGTTACTATAGCCCTAGCAATCCTAACTAAGTCACCCTCTGCATATTTAGTACTTTCTTTTCTGTTTTTATTATAACGATTTCTCATCATTTCTTGTCTTTTATTTATCTTGTCACTAGCGTCCTGTCTTATTTGTTTTATTGATTCTTCACCCGCAGTTATGTCACTGGTTACTTCATTAAGTAAGCCCAGAGCCGGGTTGGCTACATTCCTACCGAACAATAATTCAGTCGGAGTTCTTTTTGTAACATCATGAACACTTGTATTAATTCCTAGTTGTAGATCGGGGAGGAGTTCGTCCCACGTGTTTTTGTCTTTATCGTGTGTCATTGAGCCAAGTGCAGCTAGAATTGTCCGGTTGTAGCGCTCAACTTGGCCGTTTGCACGAGGTGTAGCAACGGCGTTGAGGATATGCTTTGCACCAATCGAGTTTATGAATATTTTAAACTTTTTGCTTGTGAAACTGGTACCCCTGTCTGTTATTATCCGAGTGGGTGAACCAAAGTAGCTAAATAGGGTCCGAAACGCTTTTATGCTTTCTTTTGTTTTTGTACTTCGCACGGGCATTAGACATATATATTTGGTAAATGCATCTACAACTACTAGTATGTACGTGTTGCCCTTTTTGCTGCGCGGAAACGGCCCTAAGTGATCAGCGTGGAGGGTATGAAAAGGGATTTAATTTTTTTGTATTGGATGAAGTAGTCCCTCCTGGGCTCCCGCCGGTAGTTTGTGGTGCGCGCACTCGAGGCAAGCCGCTACATACTTTTTAATAAATTTTCGCATTTTTGGAAACCAAAATTGGGATCGAATACGCTGCAGGGTTTTTTCAAAGGCGAAGTGGCCTACGTCATCGTGGTTGGCTTTTAAAAATTGCCACCGTACGCCTCTTGGCACGACCCATCTAGTAGTATCATCCTGAAGTATCCGAAATACGCGGCCGTTTTTAATGGTGTACTCTTTATGAATATTGGCAATCTTAAGTGTTTCGGGATCCTCTAAAACCTCCTTAATGCGCTTGATTTCCTCGTCAGCTGACTGTACAGTAGAAATCCAATCTTCTGCAGTGACCGTTAGTATGTCGATTGTGTGTGTTTGCTCTAGCTCGACCGATACAGGCCCCCTACTTAACGCGTCCACATGGGACATCTTCTCGCCTGGGCGATATTCAATCTGACAATCGAATTCTAAAAATTGTATCCACCACCTAGAAATTCGTGGTATAAGGTCCCTTTTGGTGAAGGTGGAGCGTAAAGCATTGCAATCTGTCACTATGGTGAACTTTATTCAGATAAGGTATGAACGGAACTTGCTTAGTGCGCTGATAACGGCCAGTGTTTCGAGCTCAAAAGAATGGAGCTTCATTTCGTCTGATTGTGTCTGCCGACTAAAGTAGGCTACGGGCCGCCACGGATTGGAACCCTTCCTTTGAAGTAAAATTCCTGCTAGCCCGAACTTACTCGCGTCAGTATGAAGTTGGGTTTCCGCGCTGTGATCATAGAGTGCAAGTATAGGCCTCCCAGAGAGTAATCCTTTGACCGTATCAAACGATTTTGTCTCTGTCTCACCCCATCGCCAAGGTATGTCCTTTTTCAGAAGATTCGTCAAAGGCCTAACTATAAGTGCAAAGTCCTTTACAAATCTCCTGAAAAAACTAGCGAGACCAAGAAATCTCCTTACCTCGTGCTGGTTTTGTGGGGTGGGAAATTTAGCTACTGCCTCTGTTTTTTGGATTCCGGGCTTAATACCGTCTTTATCTATCTCAAAACCGAGAAATTCAATTTTTTCTTGGAAGAAGCTACATTTCTCCATTTTCAAGGTTAAACCGGCTTCTCGAAGGAGGCAGAGTACCTCTTCAAGTCGCTCTAAGCCCTCTTCAAATGTTTTGGACGGTATTAGGATATCATCCATATATATGACAATATAGCTCACTTTAGACTTACTTAAAACCTTGTGGATTGCTCTCTGAAACACTGCTGGAGCGTTAGCAAGTCCAAAAGGTACGCGGTTATATTCAAACTGTCCATCAGGCGTGACGAACGCAGTCTTCTCTCGAGACTGCTCGCATATAGCAATCTGATGGTATCCCGAAGCCAAGTCTAGTGATGTGAATAGCGATTGACCAGACAGTTGGTCCAACAAGTCATCTATCCTCGGTAAAGGGTAATGATCTCGTTTGGTGCGGCTATTCAATGCGCGATAGTCCACGCATAGACGCTTCTCCCCAGATTTCTTTTTAACCAGAACTATTGGACTTGCATACGGGGAGTTTGACTCCCGAACAATACCATGATCAACCATATCATCGACCATACTTTGAACTAATTTTCGCTCAGAGTAGGCCATGCGGTACGGTCTATAGACCACAGGCGAAGAGTCTTTGAGATGTATTTCCATCTCTGTCACATTCGTGAACCCCAAATCATGCATACCCGTTGAGAAGCATTCTTTATATTTGTCGAGTAAATCGTAGCATTTTTGGGTCTGTTCTTTTAGCAGTTGCCTACCACAGTTAGGAACAGACGCTACAAGCGTAGTGTTGTCGTTAACTACCTTCATTACAGTTTTACTGTATCCCATATACTTAGCGCGAGTAATGAGGGTATTGCCCTTAACTTCTATGGGGTTTGTGCTGACGTTTTGGATCAACAGGTGGCACTGGGTACCATTTATTTGGTATTCTCCAGGTAAAAGATAGTACTCTCGACCTGTAATCCCTCTTATCGAACCATTGACGTAGATACAGCCATCGCAAGCAATATCCGAGTCAACTGCTACCGACTTCATTTCTCCTACATCGATACAAGTGTCGCTTGTCACACGTAGCTGTACCTTAAGGTCCAACTCATGTTCTACACGTTCAAACTTCAATTCAGTAGGAGTTTTGATAATCTTAAGTGTGGGTCTTTCCGTAAAGGAATGGCCTAGTAGTACATTGCAGTTTATCAAGTGGTCATCTACTATGAACACCTCAACTTCTTTCTCCAGGACTCCTTGTATCTCTATAGTAGCCTTTGTTAAGCCCAAGGGTAAGTACGGAACATTACCTAATCCCCTCAAGTACGGTCCTACTACCTGTTCCCATTTTAGACCCAACTTAAAAGCGTCACTTTTACGAATTAGTGTGACTTCACTTCCCAAGTCTACCTGGCACATCGTTGTTATACCGTTCATGGACATGCAAAGCTTATACTTATCGCTCGTATTTTCGGATGCCCAGACTTCCATAACGGTTTTATCTTTAGCCAAAATAATATTTTCTTTAGCCTTGGGGCAGCGTGACGATTCATGGCCCATGTAATTACAATGGGTGCACTTTATGAGTGGTTTCGGGCACTTAAAGCTAGGATGTCCTGTGCCTTGGCAGTTAAAGCACTTGATTGGACCTTTAGGATTGTTACTATTCCTTGCAGTGCTGCCCTCATTCGCTTTTACAAAATTGTTACCAGCCACTGAAATATTATGGCGCCTATCCCGGTTAGAATCCCTATTATACTCAATTTGATTACGGTTTTGCGATTTAATAGTTTTAAAAAATTCTAATACGTCTTCTGGTTTATCAAATTTAGCAGCTTGCGCGCCCACCCGAACCCCCCTATCATCAATTCCATGAAGCAGACAATCTACCGCTTGTTTTCCAAACAACTTACATCTATTCAACAGATTTATCTTAGCAAAATAATATAATTCAAAAGATTCTCCAGGGCGTACCCGCCTATTAAGCATCTCGGTCAACAATTCAGCGTAGTTTTCAGTAGCTGGGAATGATTCTTTCAACATAGCTTTCCATTCTGACCAAGTGTGCTTAATGGAGGGTAAACCCTGGTACCAAGTCTTGGCTAGTCCGGTAAGTTTAGGCAGGGCATAGTGAATCGTTTGCTTGTCATTCCAATTATATATATCAGTACATTCGTCAATCTTGTCAAGCCAATTTACAATCGTCTGTTCCTTTGACATAGGGTCAAACTCAGGAATGACATTCCCTAAAGTTGAACTATGAAACGATTCACGATCCCCTGCTTTCGATTTGATGAATGCGCTCATAAATTCTTCGAAAAGGTCAGTCGCTACTTTGGGTTTCTTTGGTATGGTCTCATTATAGTTATTGTCTGGTAGATGTCTTTTAGGTGGAGTAAGTAACGATCGATCACGAGAACATGGGTGAGTGATTTCCTCATGTTCCTCGCCAGGTCTATGAGTAACGAGTGTCTGGTACACTTTGTCGCGTTCGTATAATCGTTCTCGTTCTCTACGTACCTCATTTTCCAGCACCCTTAGTCTCTCTCTCCCCTCCGATACTTCACTGTGATGCTGGCGCCGTAATCGCGAGGTACTAGGGCTCCTGCTTCGCCGACGGCTGTGGCGGAGATGTCTCGTCTGGCTACGGCTCCGCGTTCGTCGACTCCGCGGTGTCTCGTTATCACGGCGCGTAGGGCTCCGGCTGCGTCGCAGGCACCTTCGCTGGTCACGACTTTGACACGCTGACGTTCTGTCGTGATGCAGATTCTTCGAAGTCCCAGCAAGACTGTGGTCTCGACTTGCCCTTGCATTGGGATCGCGGTCACTCATTTCCTGAAACTCATAAATTTTGTGTAAGTACGCATTCACCAGCAACGCACACAATTAGAATAATTACGTATCATAACACCTTTAAATCGGGAGGTATATAACATTAACGATTTCAATCAGTAGTAGTGTAGGTAGTTTATGAAGAGGAAAACTCATACACATGTCATGGGAAAATACTTGATAAATAATCATCTAGTCCCACTAAATATCGCTTGCACTAAGGAAACCAAAATACCTATGGAATGCCTATTTATAATACCTAAAGATCACGGATATACGTTATTCCACACATTATTCTCAACATCTTTACGTTCTTGAAGCAGAAAACGTGTACTCAATTTATTCAACAGATACCTCTGCATCATCACATTTTTGTCATTTAGCAATCTAATACCTACCCATTCCTTATGAGTTTATCATGCTCTATTCACATAGCGTGACAAAAATTTATATTTTAACTTTGTAGGTAGTTACGAAATTTAAATTCTAGAAAAATTAAATAAAATAAAAAAAATAATAATAATTTCACGATGACAAAATACTTGTTATATAAAGGTACCGGATAAGTTTACACTAAAAAATCTTGATGATCGAGCATGTGGCGTGGTACGCGGCATGTATTTTGTAATTATTTTTGCTACGGAATCCCACTTCTGAGATGTGACGACACCTCAGAAGGGTTCAGAATTAAACGATTTGTAACACATATTACACTATTTATTATTCATATCATCACTTACACAGGAATATTCTTAAAAATCAACAGTATTACTAACCTTAAGTCTTTTCCTCACGATGGTTCCCACACAAGTGAAATTCGTCCAGATGGCCGACCGACATGAAGTTTTATCGAAACCGAATGACAGCTTTTTAACACTTGACGTTGACATTTGAATTGTAATCTTGACATTTGGGGTAGTATTTAATGATAGTATTATGTTGGAAGAATATTCGCGTAACACTATTTTTGTCTTTTCAGCTGTGTGTGGAAGCCGTGAGTCTTCTTACCTTACAAACTTGCAATTTTCTACCTTTCGCGGCAAAAAAACTACGCCCACACAATACCAACCCAATTTTCCTTCAATTTCTTTGCAAAACTCGTCTTTATTGGTCATATATTCTAGCAACAATCTTATGCATATCGTCGAGTACTTTACCTTCGCAATACAGCGTTGGAAGTGCACTCCAATATTGGCCGGAATATTTCATGGGATCTTGGAAAGGGTTCTCGGGTGTTTCTTGGAGATAGAACTAGGAATGGTTGGAGTTATTCATGAAAAAGGAAAGAAAAGTACGGCTTACTATTGTAGCAAAAAAAAAGAATGAATATGGGATGAATGCATCTGATGAAAATTGATAACTTTTAAGTGAAGGTACTATCCTTAGAAAATAATCAAACAGCATTGCTGAGCTGATATTTTTTTTTTTATAGGTGACAGGTTAGGTGTTAGACCACAGTTCACCAGTTAAGTGACGGTGTGGTCAAAAAAAGTAAACATCATCAAACCTATCTTGTCTAGAATGGAACTGGCTCTCAAGCGAGGCCTCCGGAACACACCGTTAGATGGTGGCAGTTTTTTCAATTTTATTAATTATCCATTGTTAGGGTTCCGTACCCAAAAGGTAAGGAACGGGACCCTATTAAGACTTCGCTATCTGTCTGTCCGTCCGTCTGTCTATCACCAGGCTGTATCACAAGAAACGCGATAGTTAGACAGTTGAAATTTTCACAAATTATGTATTTCTGTTGCCCATACAACAAACACGATTTTTTTGCCTTTTTCATAGATAATGGTACTGAACACTTTGTGCGCGAGTCTGACTCGCAATAGGCCGATTTTTAAAAACAAAAGATACCTTTTTTACTTGGGATTTTTTTACGGAATTTTATGTTAAAAATTGATTTGAACTGTAAAAACGTCGCTCAAGATTAAAATTTTATGAGCGACGTTTAATCTTCTCATAATTTTTTTTCTTGTAACAATAATACATTTTTCCTTTCAGGTGTATCACAATAGCTCGAATTGATTTTATTAGATCATCACCACTTGGCCATTGGCCACCAACTCGCCTGATCGAAAACGACAAGAAATATATTTACGCCCAAAACAAAGAACCGTAAAGAAAAAAGCCGGCAATGAGCTATATTCATAGGCTTTCAATGAAAACGACTTGTGACAATATTCTGAGGATATATTTACTATTGATATTAGTTACAGTAGAAATAAAAGTTAGAAGCTATGCATTGGTACTTCTAATAATATGATTAGAATGTTGTATTTTTAACGTAGGTACAGAATTCGGTAAGTAAAGAAAATCATATACAAAAAAAAAAACATTTGCAAAACAATACACAATCTGTCAAAGTCAAGTCAACGGCAGCCATAATCATCATCATTTCATAATCATTTCAGCCGTAGGACGTCCGCTGCTGGACATAGGCCTCCCCTATTGACCTCCATAAAGACCTGTTGGAAGCGGCTCGCATCCAGCGCGAACCTGCGGTTCTTACGAGGTCGTCTGTCCACCTTGTGGGTGGACGTCCTACGCTGCGCTTGCCGGTCCGTGGTCTCCACTCCAGAACTTTGCAGCCCCAATTGTGGTAGCCGGGCATCTGCCGGGGATTCTTAGCACCCCTTCTCCGCCGTTACCGTGGCCGCTACCGTAGCCAGGAATAGCGGAGCTGCCGGGGACTGGGGGCCTGGTCTTTTTTGTTCTTATCATGTAGGGGGGTTTTTGCCAATACTCGCCACGCTTGGCAAGCGGGTTGGCGAGCGCAGTTAGGTGTTGTAATATACGGAAGACGCTGCTGCCCATCCACCGGATGACATCCCTTAGCCGACTCTTACGGCAACCACGGGTAGAGAGGGTGGGGCACTATTCCTACGCCGGTACCACCACGGCTTAGCCATAATCGTAGGTACGTAATTGTTTTTCACTTTACTGATACCAATATCTGGATTATTTTAATTTAAACGTTACTCGCACTCTGATATCGCTTTTATGAGGCTATGATATAAGATTTGTTTATTTCATGGCAATTGTCAAAGTCAATCAAATATGTCAAAAACAAAACTTTTTGTTTTATATGGCAAGACCATATATATATATACATAATGTATATGCTATTTTAATCAGCTTACTTTATGACGTCATCGCTATAAAAAGTTTTAACACGTTTTAAAAATCAAATCAAATTAGTTTCATAAAATAATATTTACTATCAGTAAATAATTTAACATAAATACAAAAAAAAACATGCATATAACTTTACATACCGAATTATATTATTTACCAACAAATTTTCTTTACCTTTTAACAAATAACTCTTAGGTACATATTTAATCTTCGAAGATCTTTTATGCGGATTCACGACAACACTGTACCTATTTGAGAAAAAATAATCGTTAAAAGAAACACTATTAGAAGTTATGAAATTTGGGATATCCTTTTAGAAATTAGACTTAGGTTTTATTAACAAGCAACTTTACTAACTAACTAGCTTTCAATTATTCAAGTAAGCACTACTTGCACTGAATCTGTATAAGGTACCTAGTATTCATATAGTACCTAATAGAAATATGAATAATTTCAAGGTTTCAGTGGCTGAGGGTAATGGAATTGTACAAGTTTGGCAGACTAGAGTCACAGAGTAGAGGCTTCGCATTGCGACGGCTAAATTAGAATAGCAGTAGCTAATTAGGCATTCAGATAACAACGTTCCAGTTTAGTTAGTGTTAAAGACTTAATTAGTTTTGTGCAGCATGTGAAATAATATAATTTATGAAAAAGTTACGTTCCCTGAATTATGATGATTAGGGTTCCTTACTTCAAAAGGAAAAAAACGGAACCCTTTTTACTTTGCTGTATATTTATCAAGACCTTCTATCTCGGGAAATCGTGGAGGTATCGAGTTGAAATTTTATTAATTCAAAAACAAAAAATTAAAACTATATACACAGATCTGTAGTCCCTTCTTATGTAGTTATCGTAAAAAAAATTACAGCCGTTTATATCGCAAAAAACTGCATATTTCGATGCTCACAAGGGAATCAAAGCTAACTTCCTAACTTTCCGTTGACCTAAAACTTTGAAATTTGGCAAAAAGCATTGTCTTATAGTACACATAAAGAAAAAAATCCAAAACCTGTACATTTTTAATTTATACAAAAAATAGGGTCTTTAGCTACTATTTAATAATATTATACCTACTAGTTTGTACGAAACCCTCGGTGGGCGAGTCTGACTCGCACTTGTCCGTGTTTTTTTTTTTTTTAATTTAACAGGCTAGATGCTTGGCCTCAAATCACCAGATGTTGAGTGACGGTGTGGTCGGAGATGGTGAAACAACGAGGTTAGGTAAGAGTAAGCATTGCTATATAGTTTGGCATTTCTTGTATTACTTGTTACCACAGAAAAATAATAAGGAATTAAAATACAAAAAAAGTGTACATGCTTAAGGATCCATTTGAACAAATATTCATACAGTATAAATAAATAGTTTTTCTGAATTATCTCGACATCGATACAAACATACTGATATTGTTTTCGAAGGCTCGTGTGAAGAAGCACGACCTCGATAAATCTCCTGAAGGAGGTCAAGGAGGAACAAGGAAGACTTATTGCAAATCGTTACGACTAAAAACCAAAATGTGTCAACTGGGGTAAGCTGTTCTACTGGCAATGGACAAGACGTGGCAAATTTTTATCGTAAAAATAATAATGTTTTAAAATAAAAAAATCGAATCTGTCTATTTTCTTTTTATGTATATAAATTAGTACTCTGTTGCATGCTACAGTAAGATTATCAGAAATAATTGAATTTACATTTTGTGACATAACAATTCTTTTTTAAATAAAATTATGTAATACGCATTTAAAAATTAATAACGACAAATTTTATATGCTACTTATGCTACTTACTTGAGTTGTAATTTTAATAATTATTTATTAGTCTAAAGGTACCGTGATTTTTCTTCTCTTTGAAATTTATGGTTTGACAATTGATTAACATTGAGAGACCATTTTGCAAAGGCCATTTATGAAGAATTGAATTGAATTGGGAGACCATTTTTTTAGCACCGGATTTCTTCAATTCACAAACTTTATAAATTAAAAGTTTAGATTTATGTATGTACCTACTTTGTGTAGATATAACTCTAAATACTTTATAACACTTAAATTGTCCACTAACATTAATAACTTTTTTTTATTATGTTTTTTTATTTTATTTTATGTTATGAATACTTTAATTTAATTTCACTTAAAAATAAACTTGACATATTTATTCATTACTAAAAATTGACATTTCAAAATTTTTATTTGTTAACATTATGTATGTCGTCGTCACGTGTAATTGCTACAACATCTAGTTTGATGACCATTATGAATGTTGTGATGTATATAGTGTTGGTGATCCCAATAAATAAATAAACATTTTATAAATTCCTGATATTTTTACTTCCCATAATTATGTTTACTATATAATTATAATCGCGCACAAAATACTACCATTACGTTTTTTTTTATAAGACAAAAATATAAGCAGAAGATAGCATCACGTAGTCTTTATTTACAGATAAGGCAACAACCTAATTTTTCGCCGAGACGACTCGTGCCCACGGCTATTGTTACGAGGCCGAAACCTCGACGTAATTAAAAATATATACGGCTGTGGGTGTTTTGTGTACACGGCCGAGTGTACGTTTTTTTTTTTTTTTTTATAATTATTAGCTTTGCTTAGTTTGGGGCGAGATGACGTTGTGTGCTCTGTGTCGTACGATATTTGTTACTATAATATTATTTTCCAAATCAAAACTCTGCTCAGTTAAGAATGTGTTCTCCCAGACACTAACCAGACTATGTTTAGGCTATTTTTGCATCGCACCCTTAGTTATGGTAATGTGAATGACCGGATTCCGCTGAGCAAGCGAATAAATTGTGGTCGACGACTGGGCCTATGAATAAATTTGTGGGCTTGTCAGGTCACCTATTTACTTGTTAGTATTGATACCACACTAAGTAAATAACACGAAAACTTAGTTTATATACTTTATTAAATCCTCATCACACACATCATCAGCCATAGGACGTCCACTGCTGGAGATAGGCCTCCTCCTGGGGGGTTTTTGCCAATACTCGACACGCTTGGCAGGCGGGTTGGCGAGCGCAGTAAGGTGTGATTGTTCAAGGAAGACGCTACTGCCCATCTTCCGGATTACATCCCTTAGCCGTCTCTTACGGCAACCACGGGTATAGAGTGTAAGTGTAAGGCACACCTAGCCTGCAATGGAACTGGCTCTCAATTGAGGCTGCCGCACATACCGTTAGATGCTTGGCGGCAGATTTTCAACTTGAGGGTGGTAGCTAGCCAGCCGAGTACTAGAAAGTACCCTACCACTACGCTATGGTTTAATCACGATGTTTTCTTTCACCGGCAGCTCAAACTCATTGTTGAAGTTTGAACCCACGCCCTTTGGCTTGTGAACCGACCGCGCTAACCATGCTACAAAAAAACTTATTTGCAATTAGTTATTTGCTTTTTAAAATATATATCTTCTATATGCCCTTTCTAACTGTGATAATCTAGGGTTGGATCTTTAATATAATATTTGAATAAGACGAATACCTGAATAAACAGGTTACTTTTATTATTAATAAAATGGAAGAACCATAGAATAAAGTTTGGTTTGTTGCTATCCCTCAGAGAAAACCTGAGAGTATTTTCATGTTTTAGGTTCTTGGTGAAAAGTGCTTTAAATCTTTTTGCCCTTTAATTTAAACAGCACGATATCTTACTTCAATATATCTTGATCTAAATGCAATATTTTATTTATCAAGCAACAGACAGAGTCATCAATCGGCTGCGAGGGAGCGTCCATGGACGACAAGAAAATTTATCTTTTCCGTGCGGAAATTGAAAATTTCGACCTCCGGCCCTGGCGTTGACGTTGTACCGACTTTATATTACTTACGAGATTATTATTGGTTAGGCTAAAGGTAAATAAAGTCCGAGATATTATAAAACGAAAATTAGTATTAGTTAAATTTTCATTTAGAGGTATGGAACCATTCAAGTATTACGTAAGCAGAGTTTTAGTAACTATTAACCCTTCCCTCCCCCTTGTCAGCAAAAGTAAGCAAAGCTCTTACTCCTATACTTAAGTAAATATTGGTTTAATTAGCAGCCGTTTTGCTATAACGTAGTGTGTCGATAACAAGGAAACCAAACAATCAGCATAATTTATACAACTGTGCTGATATTATCATCATTTAGATCGCCTCTTCCCCAATGTCATCAAAAATAAGCAAAGTAAATACTTCCCCATCCCCCTTTGGTGCTTACGTAATACTTGAACGGCCCCTATGGCAATATAATTGCTAAGTATAAATTTCAATTTACCAAACGAAAAGAATACAAAGAGATTTCATTCCAAATATCGAAAACATTGTTTAGTTTTTATATTTGGTAAAATATTTATCGATTATAATGGCCACACAGAAAGAAAACATCCCAAGTTATAGAATTTAGAAAAGAAATTTCGTCGTACATTTCATACTGCACTATCTAGCTCTAAACTAAGCAAAGCTTGTACTTTGGGAACCAGATAACTTATAAGATACTTATATACTTTTTTGTATACATACTTACATAATATCTCCCGTCTGTTCTTAAGATGTATCGTGTTTTCCATTAGCGGTTGCCTGTAAGACATCGCTCTTAGTGATAAGGCTGCCACTTATGGCACTAGCTCATAAGATTATTTTGTTTTCTGTACATTTTTTTTTGTGTACAATAAAGAGTTTCTATCTATCCTTATTCTATAAAATATATACTTCTAATATATACACCCAGACACAGAACAAATATTTATTCTGGGAATTGAACAAGCTCTATAGCTCTTGACGCAGATATTGTATGAAATAAGCTAACAGAGCAGTTAAATCGTATCAAAGAAGTATGTTCTCAGTCAGTTTATTTCTTTTATACCAGTGCAGTAAGAAAGAGACAGCGTCTTACGAAGACGCCATATTAGAATTGTTCATGTCTTGTAATCAAAGTATGGCAATAACCCGAAACCGTCAGTCTTAAGATAATGCATTGGTTAGTGCTCTGCATTTTCTCCCTTCTCCAGTACGTTCTCGGAATACCAACCCAAAAAGGGTTTCATCTTTAACCACTTTAATAAGCAAACGAAGTTGACCCCTGACCGAAAGGCGCCCCAAACAAAATTACCGCTCCATTATTTTTAGACCGCCGCGTTTTCGCCGTGGTGGTGCCGGCGTAAGAATTGCACTCCACCCTCTCTTCCCGTGGTTGCCGTAAGAGTCGGCTAAGGGATGTAATCCGGAAGATGGGCAGCAGCGTCTTCTTTTAAATAACCTCACCCAACTGCGCTCGTCAACCCGCCTGCCAAGCGTGGCGAGTATTGGCAAAACCCCCCCAATGAATAGTTCTAAAAAGACCAGGCCCCCAGTCCCCGGCAGCTCCACTAGTCCTGGTTTAGGTAGCGGCCACGGTAACGGTGGAGCAGGGGGTGCTAAGAATCCCCGGCAGACGCCCGGCTACCACCCCCAACGACGACTGGCCCTGGTAACACACAACATACGCACTTTGAGGACAGACGAGAAGATTGTTGAGCTGGAAGAGGAAATGAGTAGGTTAAATTGGGATATTTTGGGGTTATCTGAAGTCCGAAGAGAGGGCGAGGACACGATAACCCTAAAGTCGGGTAACCTATTCTATTACCGGGAGGGTGACCAACAGTCCCAAGGTGGTGTCGGTTTTCTCGTCCACAAGTCCCTCACTAACAACATTATTAGCATCGGAAGTGTTTCGAGCAGGGTCATATACCTAATACTCAGAATATCCAAAAGATATTCGCTGAAGGTCATTCAGGTGTATGCACCAACCTCGTCACACCCAGATGATGAAGTAGAGCGTATGTATGAGGACGTAAGTAGGGCCATACATACCTCCGAAACCCACTTCACTGTTGTTATGGGGGACTTCAACGCAAAGATGGGCATGAAGAGCGATGATGAGTTGAGAGTGGGGCAATTTGGATATGGGCAACGGAACCCTAGGGGACAGAGGCTGGCCGACTTTCTGGAGAAAGAGGGCCTCTTTATGATGAACTCTTTCTTTCAGAAGCCGCCTCACAGGAAATGGACCTGGATGAGTCCCGATGGTTCTACGAGAAACGAGATAGACTTCATCATGACCAACAAAAGACGGATATTCAATGATGTCTCTGTGATTCACAGGGTGAAAACCGGTAGTGATCACCGACTGGTAAGAGGCTCATTGAATATTAACGTCAAGCTTGAAAGGTCACGCTTGATGAAGTCCACGCTCCGACCTACTCGCGCCCATATACAAAACCCCGAAAGCTTTCAACTCGAACTTTCCAATCGCTTCGATTGCCTAGAGAATCTTGCCACGGTGGACGAGATCAATAACAGGCTCGTAGAAACTGTCCATGCGGTGGGCTCTAAGTTTTTTAGACCCCGTCGTACAAATAGACCTCAAAAACTATCCGACCATACTCTAGACCTCATGGCTGAACGACGCTCGTTACGACTACAGTCTTCCTATGATGCAGAGTCATATAGGCTGCTCAATAGACAGATATCGAAATCCTTGCGACATGACATACGTATCTTTAATACTAATCGTATTAAAGAGACGATAGAGCGGAAAAAAGGCTCCAAAGTGTTCGCAAGAGACATGTCTATTGGGCAAAGTCGGTTGACGAAGCTGAAGAGAGAAGATGGTAGTATAGCGTCGACCAAAGCAGAGGTATTAGAGGAGGTCGAAAGGTTTTATGGACGGTTATACACCTCGGTAGCTGAGCCTGTTAGCAGCGCGGCCAAAGACCCAAGAGCCAAGCTGACCCGGCACTATACCGAAGATATTCCGGACATCAGCCTGTACGAGATTAGAATGGCCCTGAAACAGCTTAAGAACAACAAGGCGCCGGGTGATGACGGAATCACATCGGAGCTTCTGAAAGCGGGTGGAACACCGGTACTTAAAGTCCTTCAGAAGCTCTTTAATTCCGTCTTACTCGAAGGTGTAACGCCAGAAGCATGGAACAGAGGCGTGGTGGTGCTGTTCTTCAAGAAAGGTGACAACACTTTATTGAAGAATTATAGACCCATCTCGCTTCTGAGCCATGTTTATAAGCTGTTTTCAAGGGTCATTACGAACCGTCTCAGTCGCAGGTTCGATGACTTCCAGCCTTCCGAACAAGCCGGTTTCCGTAAAGGTTACAGTACCATAGACCACATCCATACGCTAAGGCAAATTATACAGAAGACCGAAGAGTATAATTTGCCTCTATGTCTAGCGTTTGTGGACTATGAGAAAGCCTTTGATTCGATCGAGACATGGGCGGTGGTTGAGTCTCTCCAACGATGCCATATTGACTATCGGTATATCGAAGTGTTGAAGTGTTTGTATAATAACGCTACTATGTCGGTCCAAGTACAGGAGCAGACTTCGAAGGCGATTCCACTGAAAAGAGGCGTAAGACAGGGAGATGTTATATCTCCGAAACTGTTTACTGCCACAGTGGAAGACGCCTTCAAGCTCCTGGAATGGAAAGGATTCGGCATCAATATTAATGGCGAATACGTCACTCACCTTCGATTTGCCGACGATATAGTGGTCATGGCAGAGTCGTCGGAGGAACTCAGCACAATGCTCGAAGACCTCAATCGAGTTTCTCAACGGGTGGGTCTTAAAATGAACATGGACAAAACGAAGGTAATGTCGAATGCCCATGTTGTGCCCACCCCAATATCAGTTGGGAGCTCGGTTCTTGAAGTTGTTGACAAGTACATTTACCTAGGACAAGCAGTCCAACTAGGTAGGTCCAACTTCGAGAAAGAGGTCAATCGTCGAATCCAACTCGGCTGGGCAGCGTTCGGAAAACTGCGCAGCGTTTTCTCGTCCGAATTACCTCAGTGCCTCAAGTCGAAAGTCTTCGACCAGTGTGTGTTACCAGTGATGACTTATGGCGCCGAAACGTGGTCTCTGACTATGTGCCTTCTTAGTAAGCTCAAAGTAGCACAACGAGCTATGGAGAGGGCTATGCTCGGAGTTTCCCTACGAGATCGAATCAGAAATGAGGAGATCCGTAGGCGAACTAAAGTAGCCGACATAGCCCAGCGGATTAGCAAGTTGAAGTGGCAGTGGGCAGGGCACATAGCACGCAGAACCGATGGCCGATGGGGCTGCAAAGTTCTAGAGTGGAGACCACGGACCGGCAAGCGCAGCGTAGGACGTCCACCCACAAGGTGGACAGACGACCTAATAAAGACCGCAGGAACGCGCTGGATGCGAGCCGCTTCCAACCGGTCTTTGTGGAAGTCAATGGGGGAGGCCTATGTCCAGCAGTGGACGTCATGCGGCTGATGATGATGATGATGATGATGATTTTTAGACCCATTTAAGGTATCTGCAGACTATGCCATATTAAAGGATGGAACAAAAACCTAATCCAATTTTTAGAGTTTTCCAAAGGTATGATTTCGCGAGTTTTATTTTATTTACATTCTTCATTCAATACAACTAAAAACTAAAGTATCCCACATTGCCCAGCAGATTAGCAAGTTGAAGTGGTAGTGGGCAGGGCACATAGCACTCAGAACTGATGGTCGATGGGGCTATAAAGTTCTGGAGTGGAGACCATGAACCAGCAAACGCAGCATAGGATACAGACGACCTAAACCGCAAAAACACAAAACCACAAAACGCAAAGACGAATATAGACCGCAAAAACGCGCTGGATGTGAGTCGCTTCCAAACAGTCTTTATGGAAGTCAATGAGGAAGACCTTTGTCCAGTAGTGGACGTCCTACGGCTGAGACGATGATGATGATGATGATGATTCAATACAAACAAAATAACATAAATCCATTTTTTAAACTTTCGTGATATCATCACACACATACAATATATTGCTCGTAGCATCGCTATTACAACTGGTAAGATGGATTTAGGTTTTTTGATGGTGAAATTCAGTGATAAGCAATAAGTATCGTGGTATAGTTTCAGAAAGTTCTGTGGATAAGCAGTAGTGTGTAAATAGTATTGTGTTCCGGTTTGAAAGATGCTGCAGCTAACGGAATTATAGAGCTACTGAAATTCACCACCGCGTCTCAAACTAATGAGCGCAAAGTACCAATGCTGTAGACTTTGTTTTGCTACTCAAAGTTCTAAGAGTAACTGCAATTACTTTTTTTTAATAAATAATAATAATAAATTTATTTATTTAAATCAAAAAAGAAGCTTACATCAAATTCAGCAAGTTCACGCTATACGCATAGATATTATACACAAAAAAATATAATTAATTTAATAAGAAATAGGCTGACCTTTTTCCGCCATCTCACCTGATGTTAAGTGATGATGGATGATGCCTAGAAGATATCGATTCACTATCGACTTGAAGACACCTAGATTATATCCAACGGAGAACACCCACTCAGGCAGCGCATTCCACTGTCTTGCTGTCCGCACAATGAACCAAATGAATCAAATTGTTTCATTCGAGTTTTTGAAACGTAAACCATGAAACGATATCGCATTTTTGAGCTTCTGGCTGTCCTTTTACATTTATATGTTCCTAAAAAAATTAAAAATATCTTTGAGTTGAATAATTATGTATATAAAATGTGCTAGTAGTAACTCAAAAAGTTTTTTTTTATTACAATCGGTAACCAGTGCGAAAAAATATACTACAAGTATGCTATACATTATAGCAAAGTCTGAAAAGGCCTTCCAGATGGACGAGTATTTCAGTAAATAGATGCAGGTCTCCGTACATAATTGATACGCCCCTGTTATAGCAAATAATCCGGGAACAATTGAATTATTTACGCTGGTCCGAACATTTCGGTAAAGTGGTAATAAAATAATATATTACGTGAACGAACACCGTGCTGTCATGAAATATATTAGATTAATAAACCTTCTCGGCATTGAATGGGAACAACATTACGCGAGATAGTATACTTGGTGGTGGATCTACTTAGCAGGAGGTCTTCTAGGTACCACCGCAGTACCAGATTACTGAATATCTGGTGCTGTGTGAACATTACTGTATTCCGGCTTAAAGGGTACTGCAGGTAGTGAAATTACAGGGTGGTTGAGACTAAATTTCGAAAGTATCAAAGTAATGAGCGCCAAAGCAGCTATGCCCTAGACTTTGTTTTACTACTCAAAGTTATATGTTTTGCTGTAATGGTACAAACGTATCTTTTATCATCAGGAGAGCGTCTCGTTTGTCGGATAAAGATAATTCTTTCCACTCTCGGAAAAATACAGTAAAATTAAAAAAATATTGTTTGCTTTTAGTGTCGGTTTATTCGAACATCTAGTTTTTACTATACTTGACAAATTTGACAACCAGTCTCTCGGGTTGGAAGCTTATTACACCCACAATATTTTTATTAGATGTAAATTAAATCTTACTGCCTTCAAAATAGGTACGTAATCACAGAAAACGCTCCAAATGACATGCAAATGATGTTCAAGAAACGGAGCAAAGTTCCATTTTTCAGTCAAACAAGCAACGGCAAAAGGAATTTAATAGTCATGGATTTAAGTTTTTTCCTTGAATAAAATCAACGTGTAGAATCAGAGAAATCGGAAAAGTATAATGAGGGCAAATAGAATGTAAAGTAAAGAATTCAAAATAGGTATTCGTAAATCTATTGATGGAGATAAAATAAAGTTATTATGAAAAGGGCCTCCTGAAAATACTGAATAAATAATATAATTTCTCATATTATGGATGCGAAAGTATGAGTTAGAATATTGTATTTCACTAACCTTGCTCCGCTAAATCAATATTTTAAGTTTTTCTTTTTTCATTTTTGGCGTCGCACTTTGTATATTTGCCAGTGTCAAGTATTTAGATATTTTTACTTAGGATGTAAAATCAAGTTAAATAGGTCTTAAGGCAAAGTCAAACTCACAGTCAAAGTCACAATCAAAGTCAAAGTCAAAGTCACAGTCAAAGTCACAGTCGAAGACACAGTCGAAGTCACAGTCAAAGTCACAGTCGAACTCTCAGTCAAAGATACACAAAGTAATTCACGGGTGAGTTCAGTCATGCCTTAGTACAGCAGTGGCGACTTTACTGTAAGCTTCGATGGAGTTTTGGAAGCCACGGGAAAATTTATGTTTCACCACATTATATAACTTTCCCACACTTGCGCTTGTAATTCGCCACTTTATGAATAAAACACTATTTTTTGTTTTATTTATGCGGGATTACTCACGTATAATTTTATCGGAAACTCCGACTATAGTTTCGGCCACATCCGGCGGCCTTCATCATGGAGACAAAGCTGAGACAACGCGCGCGCGGCCTCGTCTTGCTTCGCACTGCGGGCCGCCGCGCGCCTCGCACGTGAAGATAGCGGTTGATGCACGGGCGCGGGGGTGGGGGCGGGTAGTGTACCGGAATGCGACGGTGCGCTCTGGAACTCTTCCTCACCGGAGTCCTCCTCTACGGTGTCAGGGATATTCCAACATACAGAGCTCACCGCGACGTCTTCAGAAACACGGCCATTCTCACGAGCTCCATGAAGACAAGGTTTCCAAGTCGGTGGCAGATTCCACCCTCCGTCTCTATTAAAATTAGGACGCTTACTAATTTCTATGGCCTCCCTGACTTTCCGAGGCACATAGAACTTCTCACGAGCTAGCACTTTCGCCTTATCAAACCGGATATAGTGCAGCGCGTCCGTACCAATTGAATGTTCCGCCACCGCCGAACCGTTGCTATCCATGTTCTTCATGGAGCGTACATGCTCAGTGAGTCTAGTGGCCACGTTTCTTCTAGTTTCACCTACATAACACAGACCGCAATCACAAGGAATCATGTATACACCGGGGACACCCAGAGGGTCTCTATCTTTTGGAGAACGAAGTAGTTGTCTGAGCTGCATGAGCGGACGGAAGATTGTCTTGATGCTGTATCTCCGGCGTCTGTGTCTGTGTCTCAGCTTTGTCTCCATGATGAAGGCCGCCGGATGTGGCCGAAACTATAGTCGGAGTTTCCGATAAAATTATACGTGAGTAATCCCGCATAAATAAAACAAAAATGTGTCAAGACCACGTCAGTTTCCATAATAAAATAAAACACTACTTATTTTTTACATAGAAACTCCATAAAACACAAGTTTTGGAAAAAAATAAATTAGGGCGACACGACTCTTGTCGCCCGCCAAAACTCCAATTTAAGTTAGTAGTTTAATTTAATTCTACTTCGCATCTTTGCTAACGTCAGACGGGGTGGGGTGGTGATCAAAAACAATTGACAACTCTTTTTTGTACTTTTGGCTGCTGCTCCATTTTGGGTAGGGCCAATGTTACCATCAACAAGTGAATTAGAAGTAATTATTGAGGATATTAATTAATGTTGGTTAATGAAGACTACTAAAGCCGAAAACCTTTGAATTAATAAAATTAACTAAAGCAAATATATTTTATAACCAGCATAAATAAAAAAACCAAAATCTTTATGACACAACTTTCATATATAACACAACTCACAACATACTTTTTGATTGATATAAAAAACTGTTTATTTTGCAAGCTATCTTGGATACCTACAAGCTTTTATTTAACTTGCAATGTATGTAACTTATGTTTGTTCGGGTGGAATTTTGCAACTCAATTTTGAAGCAGATATCATTAACCGATTGAGCTGAAATTTTGTATACACGTTTATTTGGATGACGATGTATTGTTAGTTATATGACGTCATTCTAAATCCAACATGGCGGGACACCCAAATTGGCAGACATGTTATTTTTAATGCTTGCTGAGAATAACTCGAAAAATAAAGTAACGTCACTCTAAATCCGGAATATGGCGGAATTCTAAAGAGGGCGGACTAAGTTTTTTATGCTTTTCTATAAAATGGGTATCAAATGAAAGGACTAGTTGATCCATACCAATCCGCGATAAAAAAAAAATAAGATGGTGATCATCTGATCATAAGCTCCGTTGCTCCAATCCGTCTGAAATTTTGGTGTACTGGGGTTTTTGGAGTCCTCGAATGAAATGAACATGCTGAGAAATCTGTCCAACGATAACTAAAAAGTTAAAAACAATTAATAGTAAAAAAAAAGTTTTTAAAAACAAGCTTTTATTTAAATGTGCTAAAAAGAATAAAACAAAGTTTGCCTTTAAAACTTTTACTAAAAACTTATAACATCATTACACAATTTATATGATACAAAAGCTTGTAAGTATAAGATATTAAGATACTTTTCATCATCATCATTATCATCATCCATCACCACGCGGTTAAAACCGCGGGGCGCATATAGTATATAAATAAAAAATCTAAAGCTTTGGAAGCAAAGCTAGTACCAAATGAGCTAACAAATAGAATCGCAATAAAGTACAACGTAAAATACTAAAGCTGATTTCACATTCAACAATACTTTCATGTACGTATGTTTGTGTACATAGAATAATTTTGTTTCCCTACGTCACACTCGACGTATGAAAGAACTACGTTTACACAAAGTAGTATGTAGGTACCTATAACATAGCATGACGAAACTCACTAGAAATAGGTCACGCGGGACAAACACGTACTGTTTTATAAATCTACCTATATTTTATTAAGAAATGCTCGAAACATAATATTGACATATATTTTGTAGCTTATTTTTTATACCGTACAAACAAGCTCATTGCACAGAGCGCAGTATTGTAAAGTAATTTCAACTGGCAATATAACAAAACTGAAGGAAAGTTCTGGAGTGAAGACCATGGACCAGCAAGCGCAGCGTAGGACATCCACCCACAAGGTGGACAGACGCCCTCATAAAGACCGCAGGAACGCGCTGGATGCGAGCCGCTTTATGGAAGTCAATGGGGGAGGCCTATGTCCAGCAGTGGACGTCCTATGGCTGAGATGATGATGATGATGACATAACTTAAAAATGAATGCCGTGGGATTTGAACCTACGGGACCTCCAGATTGGAAAGCAGACGGTCTACTAGGCTAGTATATTATAAAGGCGAAAATTTGAGTGTGTGTTTGTATGTTAGTAACTTCTTCACGCTCAAACGGCTGAACCAATTTTTATGAAATTTGGTATAGATGTAGCTGATACTCTGTGTGAATACATAGGCTAGCGAGTAACACCAAGGGATGCAGCTAGCAGATAGATAATTTCGAATAAATGAAACAAAACGCGCAACATTTCGGCGAATTCTATCGTAAGCTATCCTATTATTATCCAACACCTAAACGCTATTAGGTATCTATTATTTGTCACGATAAATTGAGATGGATATAGGAGTGACAGGAATAGAAACAAAGACTTGATTTTGAGGGACAAATGTAGGTAGTTTATTACCTAAATGACAAGACTCGATTTTGTGGGTAGAAAATGGGAAACAGTTTATTACCTAAATACATAATTATCACATACAATCAGTGCAATTATATAGATATGGGTCTATATAATTGCACTGATTGTTAGGTATTGTCTCCACTTACATCCCGAACAAAGTTGTTCAAAAAATATGTATTAAGTACAAAGTTATTAAAACTCAGATATCGCGGGATATCTCTTTAGAAATATATAATAATTTTTACATATATTTTGCCGTCGAATCACTATTAAAAGTGTAGGATTTCCCTAGTAGAGCAAAAATAAATTGGTGTGTGGCTGTGCTTGGACAATTGGACACGGCTCTGTGGACGTAAATACGGCGTGTATATTTTTGAACACAAAGAAGTCCTTCATACTTCCATGTTTCAAGCCCTCAATCAACGTAAATAAATAATTCTTATATATTTTTATGGTTGATAAGCTAGATGTTTGACCACAGCTGATCTGACATATGATATTAAGTGACGATGTGGTTGAAGATGGTAAAGCACAGCTAGGCTGGAATGGAACTAGCTCTCAAGCGCCAGAACACAACGTGAGATTCTTGGCGGCAAATTTTCAACTTGAGTGTGGTAGCTAGCCAGCCGAGGTCTAGAAAAAACCCTACCACCGTGCTATTAGCTGCTGCTCAAGCTCGTTGTTGGGGTTTGAACTCGCGCCATTCGGCGTGTGAACCAACCGCACTAACCACTGAGCTATCATCGCTACATATGAGACTACGCTACTACATTGATTCTTTAGCTATCGAGTGGTAACAAAGCCACATCAAAATAAGTTTCATATTACAATTTGCATATACAGCAAAAAGCTAACATTTCGAAAAAAAAAACGCGTGGATTTATTAAAACAAAATTCTAAATGATCATCAAGTAATCCATTGAGCAGATACACAAATAAAAATTGGAATTTAAAAAAATAAAACGCTTTAAACGAATGTGTTCCGATTTTTGCTCAAATCTCTTTTTAAGTCAATAAGCTCGTTGTTTGATTCATTTGACCTTTCGTTTCGGGTGGATTAAAAAATGAACATTTATTGCCAATTTACAAAAAAAAAGTTGCGTAATGGATTCTTGTACCTGACAGCCGAAAAGTACATTAACATGTTACGTATGACGGTAATCCTCCTTTCACAAAATTTCAAACATTATTATTACGTTCCGTTGACAACTTGAGCTAAGACAAAATAATAGACAAAACAAACTTTAGACATTTTCAAAACAAATCCTGTTTCATATTTAATAGAAATTACGCAACTTTGCTGTTAAAACCTTTACATAAAGAGTAAACACATATTAATTCACATTAACGTGCGTTCCGTACAAAAGGAAGGAAACGTTAATCAAGGCGTAAGGAAGGGTCCTCGCCCAATTTCTCTTGACCTTCGAAGACCATTGAATCGTTCTACCCGTAATCAATTTTCAGGAGGTGGACGGGTCATGTGTAAATGGTCATGGGGGTGAAGGGACAAAATATAAAGAATCCAATTAGTTACGACAGGTGGCTGTAAGAACATAAAAACATGTTCAAAGGGTTAGCAGCTTTGATGTCGGGATTTAAAGGGAAAGTTTGCTCAATCGTCTGAGTTTACACCTCGGTTGATAAATACAGCCGGCAATCGGGTAATTTACGAATTAAAGGAAAGGTGAAACGGTGGACCATTTCGAGAAGGAAACTTTTGTTAGTTTCGTAGTTAAATTGTTTCTAGTTCAAATGTATAGTGTGAGAGGTAGACTTTAAATTTGATTCAACCCTGATTTGTCTGAAATAATTAGTAATCTATTTAATAATATACTTGTACTACATAAGGGACAAAACTTTTTAGGAAACTTTACAGTACCTAGGACTTGCGAACTAGGTGTAAGTTTAAAGCTCTTTACAAACTTATCAACGCTTACCTTCAATGAGAGTATTCCTATCCAAACTAGTGAAGCTACGCTACGAGGACGCATTTGAAGTAAATAGAGATTTAAAAGAGTCAATAATGTTTATTTTTCTGTTACAAATAACAAACGACTATATACTATAGAAAAAAAGGGTTTAGTAAAAACAAAACACCGGGCTAGTACAAAAGGCGTAGCAGAGGCGGCGTACACTCACTATCGATCGAGTTTTTGAGCTAAGCGGATATACTTTTTATATCTACCGTCAAATTAAAACAAATCATTGTTGTTTGTAAATTTGCATTAGTTTAGGTTATCATAAGGTAAAGTTATAAAAAATAACTAAAACCGCTTCTATATGTTAAAAATACTATAATATAAATTAATAGATAATAAATAAAAGCTCCAAATAATTATATAATAAGTGTGAAAAGTTTATCACGGCCCAAAGTTAGTCAGCCCTACAGCTATCATTCATGCCACAGAATAATAACAAGTTACATAAAGACGTAGATACCTCGTACCGTAACTCAAACACGCAATTAGCCGTGTATCCAAACAAAAGGAGAATCAGACATACCAAGGTTCGAGTGTGATGGCAGAGAATAGCGTTAACGGGTCAGTATAAATAGAGACGGTTGTTAATGTCCACAAAATACTTGACAGCCACAGTGTACCACAGTGGTTTACTTGGTTGTAGATCTCCTTAGCAGGAGGTCGTCTAGGTACCACCGTAGCACCAGATATTCTGCCACCAAGCAGTAGTGTGTAAGCAATACTGTGTTCCAGTTTGAAGGCTACTGCAGCTAGCGAAATTACAGGGCTGTTGAGACCAACCATCGAAAGTCTCAAAGTAATGAACGCCAAAGCAGCGATTCCCTAGACTTTGTTGCAAAAACGACGGGGTGTTATAAGTTTGACGTGTCTGTGTGTGTCTGTCTGTGTCGTAGTAACTCCCGAAAAGATGAACCGATTATTTTTTTTGTTTGAAATGTGAAATAGTTGGGAGTGTTCTTAGTAGCTATGTTTGTTTTGTGTCGGGATACAAAAACTCCCTTTTCACTCCAAGCTAAAGAAATAGGGAGGATTTTATTGCAGTACAGATTGCTTTTGAGCCACATAGCCACTGAGCTACATAAAAAGGGGATTTCTGCTACTGCCTGCTTGAGTTTATGACGGCCATCGTGCAGAATAATGCCACGGGCCCACAGATTAGGGCTACACGAAAATGGAGTAATTATTTGTTATCTTACTCCTTTGTTTTAAAGACACGCTCAAAGAAAAGGATAGGGACAAACCTGTATTGTTGGTAATGGTTTTCTTACTTAATGCTAGCGAAATTACTGGGCTGTTAAACAAGTCTCAAAGTAATGAGCGCCGAAGCAGCGAAGCCCTGGACTTTGTTTTGCTACTTAAAATTATGTGTACCACTGCAATGGTCATGGACAAGCGTTATCTCTTACCATCAGGAGAGCGTCTCAGTAGACATTTTACAAAAAATGCTATCTGTAAATAAATTAATGTCGAAGGGCATTTCACACAACGCCTATTTAGCCCCAAACTAAGCTTTGAATATATACTCGTAGTAGACTTATAACTTAACATGGTAGAATACTATCTAGTTATTGGCTGGCTAGCTACCAAGCGGTTAGCTCGAAGCACTTAAGGCTTTAAGAAATGTGAAATGTGTAAATTCTTGGATATTTAAGTAAAAATATCTCAATAACTATTACTTTAATCCATAGAAAAAGAAATAGATATCGTCAGATAAGGATTTCATAAACGTTTACAATTGGATAAAATTGTAATTTAGTTAACCCCTTTATAAGAAAAAAAAAACTCCATGGTGTAATTTTTGTCATAATTTGCAAAATTTTGTTCCGGCAGTCTCACTTGAGAGTTCCAGTCCAGGCTAGGTGTTGTTTATCATCTTTAACTACACCGCCACTTAGCTTCAAATAAGCTGTGTAATCAAACACCTAACCTATTAAAAAGTTAAAAAAATCGAAACTAATATTTACATTCTAATTTTATGTTAATACTCAATACTCAATCATTTAGTGCAACACATGTATAGGTGCAGGACTAACAAACATATAACATTGCTATGCCTAATACATACGACCCATTAGGGTAAGGCAAAAAATTAATAATAATTAGAACTACAGAACGTTTTATTCATTAAATTAAATATATACAAATTAAAATTAGAATATTAATTAGTTACATAGTCATTATAAATATTATGATTATCATTATGGGAATTCGACCCTGGACCTCTAGATGTCTCCCAACTAAACTGCCTAAACTGAAAAACCTACCACCATGCAAAACACCAACAAATTTGACACTAATACAACAATTGAGAAATACAAGTTCCCTTTTTTAATTTCTGCGATATATGTTGCTCATATTAACGACAATGTTTCCTATTTGACATCTCTTTAAGTTGTAAAGTTTTATTACTAAGACAAAGTACGAATGTAAAATTGTTGTACCAAACTGTTGAAAGCTACACTACATTGTCAATCTTAAATTACTGTCAAAACATTAGTTACTGCCAGAACCTGGTTAACTTAGATGCTTTAGTACACCGCCCTAAAGCGGTTATTCTCTATATTCAAAGAGAATCACACACTTTTCAGGTTACAATGTCCGATATATCAATTTATCGTCCACTAGCGACGACAGTGTGACATTTCGAATTATACAATTTTTCGTTTTACTGATATACTGAATCGTGAACTCACTTTCTATTATCTCCAAAAACGGGATATTTTTTTCTACAATAAACAACAAAGAAAAGGGAAAATTTACAAAATATCTCGATACAGAGCTGCCTCGTTTGATGATCTAGTTGGCTTCGACACAGTGACAGTTCGGTCGTCACCTAAGCTTCGAGGTGTGAAGTCGCTCTCGGGTTTCATAAAAAACAGCATGATATCACGAGGGTACCACGTATTAGATGTCAATTTCCACATCACAATTCAATGTCAATTTCTCTGATCACTTTATTTATAATAAAGCTATCTTGACAACAATTTAAGAGTTATGCTCATTTAAAAGTCGTTTTCTGTAAAATTATGGTTTCTGAGTTGTCACACTGCCGTCACAAGTAGACGATATGTGTGTACATTGTACAAAGTTATAGTATTTACATATAGAATAAACATTATTTTTCACCACAGCTCACTTGATGTTAAGTGACGGTGTGGTCGAAGTTGGTAAATACACATAGTCTGGAATGGAACTAGCTCTCAAGTGAGGCTGGCGGAACACACCGTTAAGTGCTTGGAGGCAGATTATCAACTTGAGAGCGGTAACTAGTCAGCCGAGTACCAGGAAGTACCCTACGCAAAATCTATTTTCTAGATAACTTTATTATGTAATTATCTCAAGTCTTTTATCGTACTTTTATGTTCCTGCAGACACTCCACGAACCTATTAATAGCACCTAAGTTTCGTTCATTAATTTGTTCTATTTCAAGGCTTTTCGTACACTAGGTGAAAGCGAGTTTTGTCGTAACGAGTTTTATTGTTTGGTCGCATGGCCTACACCTGTGTCTATCATCGATTTAAGATATTTTATTGACAGATGTTCATGTGGATTTAAACTTAATAATAATAATTAATCAATTTATTTGCCCTATGGGTATAGTACAGATGAGCAAAGTATATCATAGTCTACTTTTCGGCATGCAAAATTATTTAGCTTGACATTTATCACATTAAAAATAAATGTCAAAAAAACTCGAACCTTCGAAACTCTGACGCTACAGAACTACTTTAAGGGCTCTTCGGGAAAACGATAATATACATGTAAATTAATAAATCTTTATTGTTTACACCAATTGCAAACATTTATTAACGAGTGGCGGATTTATCGCTAATAGCGATCTCTCCTAGGCAACCTTAGTATAGAAAACATTTTTTTTTTGTTAAGGACAGTGTGTGTGTGCTTGCGTTTGTGTGTGAGCATGCGTATATGTGTGTGCATGCGTGTGTGTGTATGCGTGTGTATAAAATATGCTTAACTACATTGTAAATACATACCAATGCTCAAATAAATTATGTATATAATACTTGTAGACGTACATAGACGTACAATTTTATGCTTAAAGGTTAAAAGGAAGATGATTCAAATTCGCCCTTGAAAACATCAAGGGTTTGAGCGTTTGTATTGTTTTTTTACTATAGGTAAAAAACAATACAAACAATATCCCTCGGTTTTTTACTAAATTTATTGTCAAGTTATGATAAAAAGAACAAAAAAAAAACAATAAAAAAAATCAAAAACAGCAAAAATTTGTTACAAATGTAGCTGTGTCCAATACCTACGCTAAGTAACTACATACATAAAAAACAAAGTATTCAAAATCTTATAATAACTTCTTTTTCTATTTAGTTTAGATCTTTTCTTTTTTTATTGATGCTTGTTACACATGATTACATGATTTGGATCGATTTTTCAGGTAACCTTCGTATATGATCGGCTCTGAAGAAATCTTACTAGCGAGTCTCAAGGAGAAACTCTCGAATGGAACCGTGTGGCTGTCTAAACTTGCAGAGTTTTTTCTGCTTCTTGAAACGGTTGCGCTATTTTAAAAGTTTTTTTTTTTTTTTTGTTAAGTAAACGATTCTCCATTACGAGAAAATGTTTTGCGTATTTAGTGTGAAGCGCAAGAATACGACATTGAAAGCGATATTGAACATTTAATTTTTGATCGTAGTATAACTATACAAGTACCTCTGTTTTTTATTGTAAAAGTAATGCGACAAACGTGACGGTCTCCTGATGGTAAGATATAATGACCATTGCAGCTATACACAGAACGTTTAGTAGCAAAACAAAGTCTAGGGCTTCGCTGTTTTAAAGCTCATTACTTTGAGACTTTCGATGGTAGCCAAACAAGAGCCCTGTAATTTCGATAGCAGCACTATCACGCCCAGTGCTTAACGAAAATTGAAATGTCCTGCTTTTGGTAGAATATCTAAAGTAAAATAAACTTAGACGCAATCAATGTGGTAATACATCGCTCACCTAATGCAAAACAGCCACAAGTGCCAATTATTTCGGTCCCATTTATCTACTAGAAATAATGCCCTCTGGCCTATACATTGCATGCAAAACAACCACATCCTAATATTATTATCAAGAAAAAGATAATTTTAAGATGTAATTGTCTTGCATAAAATATATAGGCCAGAATGAATTATTAATAAGAACCGAAAAAAATTGGACTTGTGGTTGTTTTGCATTAGGTATGCGACATGTAAAACAATAGAAAGGATATCGGCTAATCAAACACAGGTGCCCATAATTTGGTATCATATTGTAAACCAAACTTAATATACCTATATTGTAATTTTTACTCTAAAGTTCTGAGTACACTTTCAATTTAAATTCAAAATTAATTTATTTTGACCATGAGTCATATACAAAGTCAAAATACAAGTATTGATTAAAAAATCTAAATAATAATGAATACAATAGCAAGTAAAAGAATTCACTTTTGAATATTAGTATCAATGGTCAATGGTCATGAATAGGCTGTCTTACCATCAGTTTCGTTTCATTTCTCCCATAAAAAAAAAAGCTATATATTTTTCAACTCACATTACATTATTAAACTTTGTACTTATTTATACGAAACCTTACGTTCTTCTTTGTAACGTCCTTTACTATTTTATACATATCAAGTTATTGTAATTAGAATTTATATAAATACGTCTAAATCTATTCAAGCATTTAATGTTATAAGTTACTAGCTGTGCCCCGCGGTTTCACCCGCGCTAGATGCCTACATCATAGTAGCTTTATGCATGCAAAGTCTCAGCCCGATCGGTTTAAAATTGACAAAGTTTCATACAAACTTTCATCCCCTATTTTATCCCCTTGGGGGTAGAATTAATCAAAATCCTTTCTTAGCGGATGCCTACGTCATAACATCTACCTGCATGCCAAATTTCAGCCTGATCCGTCCAGTGGTTTGGGCTGTGCGTTGATAGATCACTATGTCAGTCAGTCAGTCAGTCAGTCACCTTTGAGTTATATATATTTAGAAGACTTACATACATACATACGTATATACACCTTTTTTTTTTTGGGCAGTCATGTAACAATTCAGCCTACTGTAAGTAGAAAGAATCAATGGATTTAAAAAAAATATGTTAGCACCATCTTTCCTACTGCTTTTATCTTTACACTTAAGTAGTCACAAAAGACTCTCCAGATCACAGAGGAAGAAAGAAAGGGAAATAACCTTTATTTTTCCTTTGTTTCCGTAAAAGATAATTTTCCAGCAGTTTAAATCCGCTTTTCCGTAAATGTTCGTATACGGCCGACTGATTTTCTTTTCCGTTCACTTTCATGTGATCCTAAAAGAAAATTAATTAAGTGCCATTGTTCTTTTAAAAGAAGTTTCTGCATATAACAGAACGTATTTGATACTTTCAAGATTTTTATGTAGGTAAGTGACTCGTAACCTCTACACAAGTATCATTTAGAAAAGACGTTGTTAATAGTAAGTAATTATATAATTTCTACAGATAAAAAACCTACTCCATTCCAGTAAACCTAAACACGGCTAGTTTACATTGTTCTGGCCCCTTCCTTCCTTCTTAGTTAGGTAGTTCATTAGGTCTAGCAAAATTAGCAAATTCATTTACTCGGATGACATATTTTTTAGTTATTTAGGTTTAAAAATCAAAGCACTGATTTTAATTTTTATGTGTAGTTAAAAATTTTATAGAAACTTTATCTGATAGTATATCCTATTAAAATCTATTATCTATATCTAGATTCAATATATGTATATATTTTGTCAATATAAAAAAACTAACTAACTGTACTTGCTTCTTTTAAATAAAAATATTTTTTCCTTATTGCTTATTTCCACTTAGGCGGAATTTTGAAGTACCTAGCAAATATTTGAAACAAAACAATCTATTTAAAAACTCTTTCTTTTTTGGAGTTGGTAAAAATGTATAGTAAGTTGTAGTTGTATATAGACCGATTTTTAGATAAAATTCATGTTATTATACTACAAACAATGGCAATGTTTTCGTTGTCCCACATTAACATACTATTTAATTAATAAAATACTTAAATTTTAAAATAACTCTTCTACTACAACTTATCTTACCTTTAGTATTAAAATTTTTTAAAGTTTGAAATAATTTTTACCTGAAACAAATAGCTAACACTTTTTTTTGGTCTGTTTGTTTATATTTTGTGTAAAATTGCAAAAAACACCATCTGTAGAGTGAAAATGTTTTTACCAACTTTACCCCACAACAATAATGGCATTGGATACACTTGCGTAAAAATAACCTTCAAGAGTCAGTGGTGATTTTAAAACCGGAATGTGCGGTAGTTTTGACCCTTAGGGTATTAACGTTGGCATAATATACAAGCGACAGCGACTGCGTACATAATTCAAACTAAATACTTTTGTTTAAAAAAAAACAACTGTATCATTTTTACAGAGTACAATCTTTGCTTAATTTGGGGCTAGATAACGTTGTGTGCATCTAGCCCCAAACTAATCAAAGATTGTACTATGATACCCAGATAACTGATTCTTTTTGTGGCTACCAACAGAATAGAAAACTGGAACCACGTCACATTACCAAGTCATTGATGCAAACCCATAAGTTTTGTCCCTCAACCATAAAATCGCTCAGCATGGCTAAAAAAGTTTTCTGTAATTTTTGTTTTTAGTTTTTTTTTAATTACTAGTATGCTTAGGTTTGACCGACATCTCACCTGATGTTAAGTGATAATGCAGTCTAAGATAGAGCACGCTTGCCTAAAAGATACAGATTCACACTCGACTTAAAGACACCCAGATTATATCCAACGGAGAACACCCACTCGGGCAGCTCATTCAAATAATCAAATAATTTCGTTCGAGTTTGTTGAACGTGGACCATTAAACGATGTCGCTGTTTTGAGCTTCTGGCTGTCCAATAGAAAAATGGACATAGGGGAATTAGACCAGGATTATTGGGGGGATTAGGGAAAGCTTTGCTTTACTTGGGACTTGATGTCGCTGTGTAAAATCGCTGCCAATATTATTTTATTTATTAGAATCGCATTTCTTGTAAACTACACCATTTGAGTACTCATAATAAAAGCCCTTCGACCCAACACTGCCAGTTTATAGTCAGCACTGGAGTTTATATTCATGGTGGCTTTGAATTTTTTACGGGCCGGTCGGTCCTCGCTTCCGTCATGTGGTGACACGATCCCGCGATAACCGCTTTAGGGTTAACTGGATATTCGTAGTGTAGAAAGTCTTCATTGAATATTTTAGTAATGCCTTTAGAGTCAGAAATGTATATGATATAATTGGTTCAATTTAAGGATGCTGTTTGTAAATATATCTAGTAATAATATATTTTTAATTTAGTGTTGACAAATGCCTTTATTAGACTTCTCTGTTATCAACTGTCGTAATTCAGTCGAAAGAAGAGGCGGCTAATATTCATGATAAAAATTGTGATTTACATTCCAGGCTCGTGTTAATGGATTCTTGAGAATTTGAGTTCAGTCACTTTCTCTTACAGAAAGGAAAAGTAAAAAAAAAACAGATTCAGGTAATTTGGAGACGAAATTTCTTACATATGAATCCGACAAAATGATACTCAGCTCAATGTAAGTAATTTCACTTAGTGAAAAAAATGTAAGTGTCCCTCTCTACCCGTGGTTGCCGTAAGAGTCGGCTAAGGGATGTAATCCGGAAGACGGACAGCAGCGTCTTCCTTGAACAATCACACTTAACTGCGCTCGCCAACCCAAGCGTGTCGAGTATTGGAATTTTTTTTTAAATGGCGGATTTTTGTAACCAAAATGTATGCTTTTTCCGTTTAGTTTTTTTTTAGCTTGTTTAAAAGATGAAAAGTTCGCACAAACTGATTTTTTTTTACGTAATTGAAGTTAAAGTTAATCGCTGGATGGAGTATCCAAAGTAGCGATACTAGGATTACACCAAATTTGTTTAAGCAGGCATGGGAACACGGGCAATGAAAGTGAGCGGTAATAAAGGAATCTCTTAAGACACATAGGTCGTAAGTCCTAGAAACTGTACGGGTCAACAAACTGTCAACAAATCAAATCAAACACCCGCATAACGATACAATTGAATGATAAAAAGTAACACAAAACAAAAACAAATCGCCATTATTGCAAAAACATTCTTAAAAAGAAAAGTTCAATAGGAACGTGTACTGTAAAAGAATCCAAGAGTTAAACATTTCCAACCGAAAAACGTCAGAAAATAAGCTTTTCCTTTGTATTTTTTAATTAAGACTTGTTTACAAACATAACAGATGTTACTGTTTCAATTCAGCACCAACGCGAAGTTTATTATTCTTCTTTCACGAAGCATTGAGGCCTTGAGGAAGCAAGAAATTGAGGTGTAGCTTTTGTAAATACAATGCTTGAATAGATGCTGATAGCGGGTAATCGAGTAATTTTAATTAAACCTTTGTCAGTAGGGTTTTTTATGCTGTATAAGCAAAGAGGCTATCCCTCAGAAGTCGTTTGTATCTTGGCCTCTTTTTGTAAATTAAATTATGAACCGACTTCTGTTTGCATCCTTTTTTCATTAACTTTTATTAACAATCTTCCTTTACTTTCTTTTTTGTATTAGGTACGTGTTGTTTACTAGGTGGGAGCTTATGCGACATTTTGTATCTATAGATAACTAAGCGATGGTACGTAAAATATTTACCACAATGTGATCTCGAGATTTTGAAAATCATGTATGTAATTATCATACTCTAGTCTCATTTAAATATTGTAGCCATGATAGAGTTAGCACGGTTGGTTCACACGCCGAACGGCGTGGGTTCAAACCCCAACAATGAGCTTGAGCTGCCGGTGAAGGAAAACATCGCGAGGAAACCATAGCAAGGTGGTAGGGTATTTTCTAGTACTCAGCTGGCTAGCTACCACCCTCAAGTTGAAAATCTACCGCCAAGCACCTAACGGTGTATTCCGGCAACCTCACTTCAGAGCCAGTTCCCTTCTGTTGTTCTCCTGGCTGTTTCATTATATAGTAGGCATATTGTGTTTGATCCACTATCCCGAAGTTAAGCGAAGAATCGATCAATCTCTCAATCAACTTCAGTATCTACTAGTTTACTATTATTATCACTGCAAATACCATTGTTATTTGCACATAAAAAAGTACATAATATATGCTAAAATTTATCCGTGAATAATAGACATTATGATGAAAATATGTGTAATGTCAAAGAGTTTTATTTCAAACTGCGCCTGAGGGTAATTAAGCTCCGTATGAACCGTGACCGTGCGAATATTTTTTCAACTTATTTTAGCTATACAATGCAGTTTCAATAAAAATAAAAATAAATACAGAACTAACTACTATTGCAATTTATATATTTTAAAAGAGAAAGTGATATAAAAGTATTTGGAGAATAACTTTTATATTTTTTTTTTGTTTAAGTAGGTGCCTGTTGTTTTTATCATATTTAATAAAAAGTGTTGTTAGGGAAGTGTTGAGTGTCGGTAGACTCTCAAGACAAGACAGAATACTTAATGTTCCCTCATATTACGTATTCTGTTGTTGTATTCAAATATACGTCATTAATAAATCTGTTCAGTGGATTTACAAGAATTTATGTCATAAGTCTTTCTGATGTTTATGTTTTTATTGTTTTTTCTTATAGCAAAAACATCAAATGGTCCAGTGTTACATGTAGAATGTACTGACTTATGTTTTACTTATCCATTATCATCCCTACTCTTTATCCCAAAGTCTTAACAAAAAACTACTTTTTGATTGTTTCAGTTAGACCTTGGTTAATGGTTTTTTTTAAATTATTTATCATCATCATCATCAGCCATAGGTCGTCCATTGCTGGACATAGGCCTCCTCCTTGGGTGGGTTTTGCCAATACTCGCCACGCTTGGCAGGCGGGTTGGCGAGCGCAGTTAGGTGTGATTGTTCAAGGAAGACGCTGCTGCCCATCTTCCGGATTACATCCCTTAGCCAACTCTTACGGCAACCACGGGTAGAGAGGGTGGGGTACTATTCTTACGCCGGCACCACCACGGCTATAATTATTATTCCCCCAAAATATTTTACATATTATTTAATTATCACACTAATATTATAAAGGCGAAAGTTTGTGAGTGTGTAAGTGTGTTTGTTACTTCTTCACGCTCAAACGGCTGGACCAATTTTGATGAAATTTGGTATGGAAGCGGTTGATACCCTGAATTAATACATACTTTTTATCATGTAGCGGGTAACATCGCGGACTGCAGCTAGTTTATAATAAGGAACAAGATGACAACAAGTAAAATTTTTACATTTATTTTTTTACCCCTATCAGTAAAAAAGTGCATTAATTGATTAGTGCCGTCTATGTGTGCTGTAGCATGCATCTTCGACCACACCATCATTTAACAAGGAGAGCTGTGGTCAAACCACCATTAAAAAAATGAACACGAATTTTTATTAAATTTTTATGTCCATTTTAAATAGAAGATAATAAATTCCACGCAGTCATGTGCTTGAAATATTTATCATCTGACATTATTGTTGCCCAAAATTACATTCTATATTTTGTATTCATAAAAAGGTTATGACTAATGGATATCTGCATTTAAGTGGATAAAATATGACCTGTCTCAATAGCATATTCGGGGAGACAACAAAAACAATCTTCCCTTTGTTCCCGATATGACCTCTTTCTGTAACATCTGTTCCTCCGAAGAATAATACGAATACGTCTGCTGTTTACAGGGGCCTGTTGTATTTTACTGTGATGACATGATTATTGTGTGATTGTGTGCGTGGAATGCGTTAGTAACCCATATAAGTATGCAATAGCAGTAGCATCGCTTGTAGCGATGATGGCTCGGTGGTTAGCGCGGTCGGTTCGCTTGCCGAAGGGCGTGGGTTCAAACCCCAACAATGAGATTGAGCTACCGGTGAAGGAAAACATCGTGAGAAAACCATAGCGTGGTGGTAGGGTACTTTCTAGTACTCGACTGGCTAGCTACAACCTTCAAGTTGAAAATCTGCCGCAAAGCTAATGGTGTGTTCCGGCAGCCTTACTTGAGAGCCAGTTCCATTCCAGATTTAACATCAGGTGAGCTGTGGTCAAACACCTAGCCTATCGACGATAAAAAAGCATAAGTTAATTTTCATACACATCCATAATAAAAGTCGAACCGTGCTTTAAAAGTTTAAAGTCTAGCGTTTACACACTACTGCTTGGCGGCGGAATATCTGGAACTACAGCGGAACCTACCGAGACGGCCTCCTGCTAAAAAGACCTACCAACAATTAAAATATTTGAAGGTATTATTCATTTCAAAGTGGATAGAATAAAATATGTCGTTCTTGTGAACCAAACATATATACATACATTATACCATATCATACAAAACTTAAAAAAAGAGATAAAGAAAAATAACATAGACTGATACATAAATATATGATACTACGACGGCAACCTTATCGCCTAGAGCGATTTCTTCCAGAAAGCCTTTAATAGATAAGTAGTGGATATAGTAGATTTGTATTTTCTTTATTTATCTTTTTAGAAAATTCTATTCTATTTCAGGCTAGGTGTGTTTTACCATCTTCGACCACGCCGTCACTTAACAAATGAGCACCTAGTTTGTTAACAACAAAAAACCAAGCTAAAGTTAGATCTAAGTAATAAGTCCAATTACGGATACCTCTCACGATTTTGCTGCGGGAATTATCTCTAATCTGATCTAGCCACGAAAATCTCACTAATTAGAGCAAGTCATTTATACATTCACTAACTGCGCCCCGCGGTTTTACCCGCGTGGTGATGGATGATGATGATGATGAAAAGTATCCTATGTCTTATTCCAGGGCCTAAAGTACCTATATGCAAAATATCAACCAGATCCGTTGAGTAGTTTACGTGTGAAGGCGTAACAAACAAACAAACTCACATACGCATTTGTAATATTAGTACCTGGTTGACCGAGCTTTGCTCGGTTTTTGATTGCCTGGATATATATATATATATATATATATTTATGGGTAGTGGATAATAAACGTTAACGTTTAAAGGTGTTAGATAGATATATACATATATACAACAATTGCTCGTTTAAAGGTATGTATTAGATTAGTTAGGATACACAGCCAATTTTAATGCTTTTCAATAAAAAGAAATAATTTTATTACTATCGATTTTCATATTTTATTTCTTTTTACTAGAATCGTCTAAGTATTGTAAAATATATATGTACATAGGTTTAATTTTTGTAGTAAACTATCGTGTCAAAGGATTCGTTTTTAAATAGTTCTATTTAGTTTCACCAGTATATTTTCTTTAATGTTATTTTATATTTGACATATTATTATATTGACATTTTCATTATTTTAATGTTATTTTTAAATATGAATGGAAAACGACCTGTAACTTTAGTGTTATCAATAAAACATTTGTATAAAATAGAAATGTCAATTTCAAATTGTTTATCGATTTAGGTTCCAATGTTTAATTATATTATAGATCAACTTTTTTGTTAGCAGAATGGTAACATTATGTTTACAAAACATTGTGACATTTTGATGAACGTAGCGTTATTTGTACGAACGTAGCGTAAAAATTAACGGCTTAATTGTCAAAAATGTTTTACCGTTTTATTTGTATGTTTAGGTTGCCTCTTGTTTTGGAATGGTATCGAACTTTGAACAAAACAAGCATATAATTTGAATATTTAACTTGATTATTTTATTATTGAAACTGGATTGGTTTTGATCGATATATCTTATCTACATGGTCATTTAGGTAAGTACCACCGCAATACCAGATATTCTGCCGCCAAACAGTAGTGTGTAAACATTACTGTGTTCCGGTTTGAACGGTACTGTAGCTAGCAAAATTACAAAGCTCTTGAGACTAACCATTGAAAGTCTCAAAGTGATGAGCGGCTAAGCAGCGATACCCTGGACTTTGTTTTGCTACTCAATATTCTGTGTAGAATGATCATGGACATGCGTTATCTCTTACTATCAGGAGAGCACCTCGTTCGTCAAATTACTTTTACATAAAAAAAAAAACAATTGAGCCATATCCTTTTGACCATTTATGGGTAGTGGATAATTCAGCTGTCGTAAATAAGTTATCAAATGCTTTGCATACAATTTTATGAAGCAAATCTTTCACCAGATTAATCTCTGAAGTTTTACTCACAAATGCATTCAATCACACCTTTCGCTCATAATGGTTCGCTGTGACTATATTTCCACTTGCTACTGTTCTAGCCATATCTTTCACTTCTCCTACTTTCATTAGCGTTTTCATACATGCTTGTCGGTAGCTCACGTTTCAGTTCACAAGAAATACGACGCGTGAAAGCTAGACAACTTTATTCGATTATTGTCTTATTTTAATATCCGTAAGTTTCACTGTTTATGCAATTTATTTAATGAACCCATTTTTTAAATTTTCTGGAGTTGTTAACGTATTAATACAAACCTACTTGTTTATGAAATCAATCATATACCTAAAC
The DNA here is from genome assembly GCA_950106695.1 of Biston stratarius. Classification (NCBI taxonomy): domain Eukaryota; kingdom Metazoa; phylum Arthropoda; class Insecta; order Lepidoptera; family Geometridae; genus Biston; species Biston stratarius. Next base: position 13,923,539 of record OX467116.1, read on the forward strand.
AACAAACCTGGTAAAATATTTTAACTCTACTTTTATTGAATAATGCTGCTACAAATTTCTTAATAATAAATTTAATAATATATAATATATTCCTATAAAAATATATATAAATATATTGCACAATAATATAATCTCGTATTGCGAAAACGCTTTGCTATCAAAATTGGACTGTTTGTAAAGATAAAAATTGGTCATTGCAAAAATGAGCGCGTACAATTTCTATTATAATTTTGTTGTTGTTGTTAAAATATGTTTAATGTATGTAAAATACAGTAAACAAGAAAAATACTCACCAGTAATCTCTCCACGTGAACAAGCAGCAAATGTCCACAATAACACCAAACAAACACGCGGGGCGTCAGCGCTGGCGAAATTTCGACGAAAATTTGCAAAATGTCAAAAAATTTCGTCGAATTCGTTAATCGGGGTGTGACAATCGTGTCAAGGTCCCGTAGAGGCGTTACGGCGTAGACGTCCGCTCCGTAGCGGGAGCCCCGTACGACAGACCCACGTTGCTACGAGCTACGCGGGGATAGAGCCAATCGAAGTGAGGCTGCGCGAAGGAGAGAATACTCCAACGGATTTTTGAGATAATTTCACGACGGATTGGATTAAGTGGCTCCGGATTTTTTCTTGCCTCCGTCATGACGAATTTTTTGTTGACTTTCAGCGGATGTGTTTTTGCTGAGCGGATTATGAAATTGAAATTAGACGTATTTTGAACGATGAAAATAGCGCTCTTTACTCTTATGTAACATTCTATTACTTTAAATTACGCAAAAGTAAAATTATTTATTATCTATTATTATTTATTTTTATTTTATTTATTATTTACTAAACCATTGTGTTGAATGTAGCAATGGCACGAGCATGGTACAAATACAAATTAATTTATAAATACAAATACTCTTATTTTATTAATAACATGTTACAAGTCAATTCCGTAATATCATTTCAAATATATCAATCATTAAAACACTGATTGAAAATTACATATCAATGATTAAAAAAGGAAAATGTTAAAATAAGTCATATTGTCAATATAATAAAATGTCAAAAAAAAAATTACTTACTAGTAGGTTACGCTGCTATGAGGAATGTGAGATTTAATATAAAGGATTTGAATGAATCAACTAATTATATTTATCATACAAGAAATGACGTAAACAGAATATTATAATAAGTACTAGTAAAGTTTGTTGCTTGTTATATCTACAATGATGTGGAGTTATATAAACCAGTAAAATAACAACAAGAATAAAACGAAAGTCTTTTACTAATGAGTTTTTACATAAAAGTGACATGAAAAATAAGGATCCAGGTGTTGACAGACTTGAATGATACGGTTACCTTTATACTTTGTTGCGTTATAATAGTGACTAAGACTGGTGAAAATGTATAAAAAGAGGCACAGACAAGAATAACATTTAAACTTCAAGAAAAGGAGATATTTACTTTCGCCTCTTTCTTATAAAGCACTTCACAAATGAAACACGAGATCAACAATTTCTACAAAAATACTTTTCTAGTTTTTTGATGCCACAGACGGGAGCTTGAATTAGTTATGAATATCTGCAATGCCAAAGGCACAACCAATACATTGCCGACCTTTTAAGATTATATTAACGAGCTTTGAAGAGCTCAATGTTGTAACTCTACGGGAATACTGAGAAAGGAAAATCATTTTACGCTTTGCAGGTGTATGATATTTGCAGGCATGTTTTGTAGCGATGATAGCTCGCTGGTTAGCGCGGTCGGTTCACATGCCGAAGGGCGTGGGTTTCAACCCCAACAATGAGGTTGAGCTGTCAGTAAAGGAAAACATCGTGAAGAAACCATAGCATGGTGGTAACAAGTAGTAAATCTGCTGCCAAGCACGTAACGGTGTGATCCGGCAGCCTCACTTGAGAGCTAGTTCCGTTTCAGGTTAGAAGTGCTTTACTATCTTCGATCACATCGTTACTTAACATCAGGCGAGCTGTGGTCAAAACACCTAGATTGTAAAATATTAAAAAAAAGTCAAAATGGATCGCGTAAATCATACAGTGATATATAGATTCTATAGATATTTATATGTTGATAAAATATGGCTTTACCTGAAATAATAAACCCCTCAATATAAAGGACTGAAAGACTTCTAAACTACTTTGCTCATATTGCTCAGAAACAACAAGATAATCTTAACATACTGGTTGTAGTGAGAAAGATTGAGGCCAAGAGCCTGCGGGGTCAATCACCTACCCAGTGGTCCGACCAAATAAAGGCGATTACTACTGCCCTGCGACAAGCCGAAGATAGAGTAGTGTAGAAGCAGCTGGTGAAGGCATTTTAGGACGGGCACGACCTTCAGTAATTAAGAGCACGAAGAAGAAGAAGAAAACAAGGACAAGTAAATATGTTTATAAGTAATATAAAACAAAGTGTGTAAACATTACTTTGCCGTGGTGGTGCCGGCGTAAGAATTGTACCCCACCTTCTCTACCCGTCGTTGCCGTAAGAGTCGGCTAAGGGATGTAATACGGAAGATGGGCAGCAGCGTCTTCCTTGAACAATCATACCTAACTGCGCTCGCCAACCCGCCGGACAAGCGTGGCGAGTATCGGCAAAACCCCTCCCCGGGAGGAGACCTGTGTCCAGCAGTGGACGTCCTATGGTTGATGATGTGAAACATTACTGTGTTCCGCTTTGAAGCTGCTAGCAAAATACAGGGCTTTTGAGACTAACCATCTAATGTCTCAAAGTAATGACCGCCAAAGCAGCGATGCCCTGAACTTTGTTTAGCTACTCAAAGTTCTGTGTATCGCTGCAATCGTCATGGATATGCGTTATGTCATACCATCAGGAGAGCGTCTCGTTCGCCTCATTACTTTCACATAAAAAAAGAAAAATGACAGTTTCTTCTATTTTTTTAATTACACTTGCGTTAGGCCGCCTACTCGCCTGATATTATATTAAGATATGGTCTATGGAGCACGCTCGTCTAGAAAAAACCGATTGCGTGACTTGAAAGCACCCAAATTGAATCTAACAGGGAACACCCACTCTGGCAGTAAATTCCGTTATTTAGCGGTTCGTACAATGAAGGTAGATTCGAACCGTTTAATTCGAGTTTTTGGAATATCGACCTTGAAGTGGTGTTGCTTCTTTGAGCTCCTGGCAGTCCGATAGCAGAATGGGCAGGGTGGAAACTCTAAGAATTATCGTGTTAATATTCACTAATTGCCCCCTCTTGGGCTAGCAGGTAATTCATTCCGTTAATTTTCGGACATGTTAATTATGTTAAGCCTAATTTTCATAAGCAGAAGCTCTCAGCTGACATAAATTGGGGAATGTTGTTTTTTGGAAGTGTTTAATGCTTGCTCGAGTAATTTTAAATTGAGTTTGACTTTTCAATTAGTGAGTTCCTCTAGTGGTCACCTTGTTGTCATAGAATATTTAATTAAGACCGAAAATACGATGTCGCACCATTTCTCTAGCATATTTAAAGATTTTTAATTATGGCAACATTTACCTCTCCTTGTTAGCTTTTAGATTAAACTTCTTTCACGATTGTCCTAAAAAAGGAGTGTAATGTTTTTTTAAATGCGCATATGCGCATTTTACTATGGAAACTGTTACATTTACTGTTGTGTTACATTTGTGTTTTACTCCGTTTACGTAGCAGGAGGTTGTCAAGGTAGGTATCACCGTGCTCTGGTTTGAAGCTGGAGCTAGCGAAATTACAGGGCTGTTGAGACTAACCATCTAATGTCTCAAAGCAATGAGCCCCAAATCAGCGAGGCCCTAGACTTTGTTTTGTTACTTAAAGTTATGTGTATCGTTGCAATGGTCATGGGCATGCGTTGTCTCTTAACATCAGGAGAGACTCTCGTTCGCCTTATTACTGTGGCCTTCTTCGTGGGGACGTAGCTGACTATAGTCAAAGTATCCGATATAATTAAACAAAGCCACGTCAGTTTCTATAGTAAAATATCTCCATTTATCACGACTTACCCCAAAATGAGAAATGACGCATTTCAGACTGCAGCTAAAAATTCTATTCAGCGCAGAACCCTTGCGAGCTTATTAGTTCACCTGACAAGCCTTATTTGGATCACATTTGAGAAGAGAATTAAAGGAGATGCCATTAACGTGTCAGGCTTTATGTGTCTTTTACAGTTTGAGGCAGGGTTTCGGCGCGCTCCGGCCAAATCCCTCGAGGACCTTGTTTTTAAGATAGAGATTATTGTGAAAACATTATCTTTAGAAAGAAAATAATATAGGTAAATGGATCTCTTTATTATGAACACCAGAAATTAAAACAGGCATGGACATTAAAAGAACCTTATGAGCTAGTGCCACTAGTGGCGGGCTTATTACTAAAACTAATCTGTTATAGGTAACCATAGAATGAAAACAGATTAGGAACAGACGGAAGATATTGTTACACCTACAACGGTACTATTTTTCAGTAAAAAATAAAGGTTTTTTTTTTTAATTTCAAACTAAAATAATCATAAACATTTTATTGGTAATTTTACACGTCTATCAGATATACAATATGTAACAATAAAAACAATGTCAAAGTTAAAATACAATTAATGTCAGTATGATTGGGACACAATAGTGAGTGTAATAAAAAAATAAAATAAGAAACGACAAGCACAAAAATAATAAAAGCAGTTAATAAAAATAAGTCAATAAAAAAAGTTACATACATGTAACTAACATTTAAAATCGATGTCTTAATTATAGCTGTAGAACGTTTTTTCAATAAAGCTTTTAAGCCGTGATTTAATAATAAATCATTTATTCCACCTTATGCATATATGTGCATAGATATACGAGTAATTAGCATAAAACAGTCAGAATATGAAATTTAAAAAAATAATTGCTCATCAACTAAAAGATCTTGAAACCGCGCCTTTTTCATATTTAGGCTACCACAATACAAAAAAAAATGCTAGTTCTCATAAATATTAAGTTAACATTATTTTAAAGCTGTTATTTCTCCGAAAATTTAATAGTTACAGTCATTAATATTCAACCTTACTGCCATTTAATCACAATGGCCGAAGTCATAACTAAGCACTACGTAACTTCAACTACACTTTATACTTGTTCCTTATGAATATTTACATATGATTCTGCGAATTAAAAGCACAATACATTTTCAAAGTAGAAACGGAATGTAATCAAATCAACTCGCTTTTGTGCTCTCCGCTTCTACCATTTTGTTATACTTAGAAAATCATTCAAAAGTAAGCTTTATCTCACTTTGATAGGAGTGAGGGTAGTCGTGAAATAGAGTGGTGAATGTGAATTGTGGAACAATAGGCCACTCAAGCTGGAACACAATGTTAATGCTAATATGAGGAGAGGTTTCGTTGTGGATACAACTATTGAATTTAAATGGTAGGTTTCCAGACTGATGACGTTTTATGAAAGACTAGCGACTCGCACGGGTGCAATGTAGATACTAATATGGTGCATATGCATATATTAAACCATCCTCCTCTATCACTCTGTCTATTGAGGGAAACCGCATTAAAATCCGTTGCGTAGTTTACAAGATGTAAACAAACGGCGGGAAGTGACTTTATTTCATACTATCTAGAGATTAAAAAGGCTTCATTCCAGGCTAGTTATGAAAAGAGTCAACGTTGTGCTGATAACCTACAAGAAGGTGGCAACCTTCTTCCTTGTTCTGGCGTCACACTTAGTGCATTTGCCAGTTTCGGGTATTTCATCATCATCATCATCTCAGCCGTAGGACGTCCACTGCTGGACATAGGCCTCCCCCATTGACTTCCATAAAGACCGGTTGGAAGCGGCTCGCATCCAGCGCGTTCCTGTGGTCTTTATGAGGTCGTCTGTCCACCTTGTGGGTGGACGTCCTACGCTGCGCTTGCTGGTCCGTGGTCTCCACTCCAGAACTTTGCAGCCCCATCGGCCATCAGTTCTGCGTGCTATGTGCCCTGTCCACTGCCACTTCAACAACTTTTCGAGTATTTGAATATTTAAAAATATAATATTAAAAATATGGATTTTATAAAATAAACTGCACACGTGCAAAGCTGGGGTGGGTGTCTAGTAATATATTAGTCTGAATCAGCCTTGTTTTTATAAGCTCTCCCACTGTTGGGCGTAGTCTTCTCATTGTGAAAAGGATAAGTCACCCACGCTGGGCAAGTGCGGGTTGCTAAACTACACAAATCTTCGAAACCTTTTTTTTAAATACATCTCGGACATGTAGGTTTCCTCACAATGTTTTCCTTCATCGTCGGTAATACGCAAATAGATTAGAAAAGACGAAGGTACGTGCCGTGGAATTCGAACCCAGGACGTGGAGATTGGAAGCCAGTCGGCTAGTCAGCTAGGCTGCCGAAACATGTATATTATACAAATACAGTTGAGAAATCGTAGGCATTGTCAAAAAAGCAAACGAACTGACTCGCGCGCGTGTCGATTCACCATTGACTCCCGAATTCGAAGATTTCTTTATTTGTGGGTGCAAGTAGCCGCCCGCCGCGCCGCGACCCCTTTCTTTGGCTTTAATTGACGTCATCGCGCTTTTTGTACAGAGTTAAGTTTGTTTAGACCGGACATTTTTTTTTTTAATATTGTATGAAAGAAAAAAATACGAATTATCAAGAGAGGTAGAACAAAATGATTCTGACTGATTAAAAAAGACCCTGTACACTAAGAATCTGTTTATACTATTGATTTTTTAATTTTACTTGTGAGATTTTAACAAAGGGTTGTCAAAGTAATACGTTATTTTATTAAATTATAGAACGAAACGTTCATGTTGCAAGTTTACAATGTTTAGTTTCTCTTGCTTAAAAATTAAAAACCAAGTAGTTGGAAACTTGCGTGAAGTTTCAAAGTGTATCCGTATGTTGTACAAGAAATATTGAAGCTACTCACTTGTACCATAGCAACATTTTACAAGTTTATACGCGAGTAATATTTAAGTTTTCTAGTGTTTTAAAATTACTACAAGTGATTTTTTAAAATTGTTGACAAGCTATGTGTTTGACTACAGCTCACGTGGTGTTAAATAGCGGTGTGGTCGAAGATCGAAAAGCACACCTACCCTGGAATAGAACTGGCTGCGGGAATACACTGTTAGGCTCTTGGCGGCAGATTTTCAACTTGAGGGTAGCTAAGCTACCAGCCGAGTACTAGAGACTACCTTGCTACCACTATGCTATAGTAACGCCTTCGGCATGTGAACCGACGGCGCTAACCGCTGAGCTATCATCGTTACAAATCAATTTCTCTTAGGTAAGCGTATTGTATCGTAGACCGCATTTTCGCTTAAAATAAGGCGAGTTGATGGTCTAACGCAAGTCTAAAAACTAATAAATGATTTATTATAAACATTTGGAGTGGACATTTCACACAGCGTCATACCTATATCATACTTCCATAAAGCTTGTTTAATGGAAACCAGATAACCGACAGAATATATAAATTAAGTATTTTTTTATTGTAAATACATACCTACTTAAATGTATAATAAATAAATAATCTCTAATTCCACAATTTTACACCTTAAAAGTTAAGTATAATGATACCAATAAATCACAAAAAATATTCGATTAGGCGTACAAATTACGTCTTGGATGATATATTGCAAAACCTTCAAGATATCTTCTGACTAAGCTACTAATGTATTCTATATTTAGCACATCCTAAAAACGCTTGGAATGTATTTGACAATCTACAGTACTAATATCTTCATGTTTTAAATCATTGACAATATAGTTTGCCTGGAAGAGATTGATTTAGCTATAAGATCGTCAGTTGTTCCACTACCTAGTTGTTTAAGTTTTTCTATTGTATTAATATTTGGTGTAAGCAATAAAAATATTTAGCATATTTAGTTACTATCGTACATTAGTTACTTTACACTGAACCATAAAATAAAGCTTATTTGAAGTATAACGAAGTTATTTTTTTGAATCGGCTAATTCACTTTAACCTATCAGCGCTAACTAATGAAGGAACGATTTTAATTTATGTAATGTAAATAAATAAGTATATTCCATTTGTTATTTGCTCACATCATTTGAGTTCACCTCAACTTTTATAATAAAAAACCGTCTAAGTGCAAATCGGATTGGCGTACAAAGGGTCCCGTAGCATTATCTATAAAAACGGCAAAAAAATCATGCCAGTTGTAAGGGAGCCCCCTTAAATATTTATTTTATTCTGTTTATTAGTATTTGCTGTTATAGCGACAACAGAAATACATCATCTGTGCTAATTTCAACTAATTATCGCGGTTCATAAGATACAGCCTGGTGACAGACGGACAGACGGACGGACAGCGGAGCCTTAGTAATAGGGTCCCGTTTTACTCTTTGGGCACGGAACCCTAATGTTCTATTCCAGGCTAGATTTGACTACCATCTTCGACCAAGATATCACTTAACATCAGATGAGCTGGGTTCAAACACCTAAAAAATATAGTTTTAAATTAAAGCATATCGTAATGTGAAGAGACTGCATCACCTCACGAAACAAGTACGAGACGAGAGATAAAACTGATGTCTTGTATTACTCATCGCAATGAAAACCAACTGATTGCTTTAGGCATCTGGGTCGACCGCCTCAGATGCAAGGTTAGATAGTAGAGCTGGCGTACCGTGTGGGAAGAAACGGTATTAGCAGATCAATTTCATTGTTGGGGTTTGAACTCACGCCCTTCAGCATGTGAATCGATCACGCTAACAACAGGGCTATCATCGCTACAATGGTACTGTTCATGGTATGTAGCCATTACCGCACAAAATCAATATGCCATTCGTCTTATCATGACTTTATTAAAGAACCTACCTTCTTTATTATTCAGCGTTATCTTGAAAGAAATATTAGAAAGAAAGGGGGAAAATATCCATTAATCCGCCATCGTTATACCATTATCATTATCAATGTCATGCTATAAATAATTCAGTAATATCCCCCAAACAGTAAATAAATACGTGTAAATAAAGGTTACAATCAACTTTGTTCCGCAATCAATAAATATCCCGTCCAACACTTCCGAAGTTTTACTCTCACTGCCACGGACTATAGAGACCTGGAAGTGACATAGCCTTTCTCAAAAATTTGCATAAAATTTTTGAAAGACTTCTTCATTTTTTATTTTTGCGTAAAGTAATGTTTTACAACATTATATCACTTTTCCACACTAGTGCTCGTAATTTCGTCATACATAAACCGACTGGCGTACATCTGGATGACTTAGGCTCGAATCCCACAGCACACACTGACTTTTCTAAGTAAAGCGCGTAATGCCGCTGACTTGAAACGGTGAAGAGAAGCATCGTGGGAAAACCAATATCTCTGAGAGTTATTAAAAAAAGTCTACCAACTGAGGAAACCATAGCATGGTAGTAGGGTATTTTCTAGTACTTGGCTGGCTAGCTACCAAGTAAAAAACCAGCCAAGTGCGAGTCGGACTCGCGCACCGGACCGCGGACCGAGGGTTCCGTACAAACCTGTAGGGAAATAAGTAAAAGTTATGGTATTTTTAAAAAAAATAGTTATTTATGCTTTTCGCAATTTTTCCTTTATAATATGTGCTATGAGACGTTGCTTCGTACCGAATTTAAAGACCTTGACCACTTGTTGACTTGACCACGGCAAGTACCTTGTAGGTTTTGATTCCCTTGCGAGTGTCGAAAATTTGCAGCATAAACGGCTGTATCTTTTGATTGCGTTGGCTTAGAAGTTTGATTTTTTCACAGCTCTAAGGGACAGTAGACTTGAGTATTTGATATGAATTTGAGCTTTATACCTCTATGCATTCCTGAGAAAAAGGGTCTTGACAGACAGACAGACGAACAACAAAGTGATTCTATAAGGGTTCCGTTTTTTTCCTTTTGAGGTACGGAACCATAAAAATCTGCCGACTAGCATCTAACGGTGTGTTCCTGCAGCCTCATTTGAAAGGCAGTGTCATTCCATGTGCTTACCATCTCTGACCACACTATCACTTCACATCAGGCGAGCAGTAGTCAAACTCTTAGCCTGTCACGTATAAAATAAACCGGACAAATGCGCGCATCAAGGATTCCGTACAAACTTATAGGTATGTAAATAGAACTATCATATACATTACGGGAACTATAAAAGCACCGAACATTGCTCTTACGAAGATATAAACTGAATTGCGGGTCAAACTTAACTTTGCGGTTGGAAATCTGTTGACTCCATACATCACATAGGTCACGGTTAGTTTGCCAACAGAAAATAGGTATAAAATCGCAAAAAAAAGTGTATTGGTTTTATACATTTGAGGTTTTGTATTTTTCTCTTTATTTATGTTATAAGGCATTGCTTTTTGCCAACTTTCATGATTTTAGGTCAACGGCTCTACTCTATAGGTTTTGATTCCCTTGCGAGTGTCAAAATATGCGGCATAAACGGCCGTATTTTTTGATTGTGTTGACTTAGAACTTTGATATTTTTCACTGCTCTGAGGAATTACAGACCAAGTAAGTGATATTAATTTTAACTTGGTAACACAACGCGATCCTAAGAAAAAAGTTCTTGAAAGACAGACATACAGACGAATAATGAAGTGATCCTATAAAGGCACCTCTTTTACTTTTGAAGTACAGAACCCTAAAAATGTTTTTTTTTTTAAATGTAAATATTATGAGACGAACTAGACGCTCTCCTGATGGTGATAAATAACGCCTGTCCATGACCATTGCAGCGATACACAGAACTTTGAGTAGTAAAACAAAGTCCAGGGTATCGCTGCTTTGGCGCTCATTACTTTGAAACGTTCGATGGTTAATCTCAACAGCCCTGTAATTTCGCTAGCTGCAGTACCCTTCAAACCGGAACACAATAATGTTTACACACTACTGCTTAGCGGTAGAATATCTGATACTACCTACCTAGACGACCTCCTGCTAAGAAGATCTACCATCAACTAAAATAGTGTAGTGATGGTAGAATTCAGCTGCAACACATCGTGTGACTATGCCACAAGTCATATAGTAACTCAGTAGAGTGCTCTTAACAAGCATACAGTGTAAGATATTCTTACATTTCTCATCCAGCATCTGTATCACCAAGACGAACATTTCCAAAAGGGGTTGTATGTAATTAAAATTCAGTTGGGTTGCGGCTGTGTTAGCGGCATATAAATCAGTACAGGGTCTCCCCTGCGCGATTTTGCTTGGCTTTAGTAGATTTCGAGCAGATTTTCTTAACTCAGAAGCAGGATTAAGATCTGTCACTCAAAACGTCATTTACGCATTACTTAGCAACTTACAAAGAATAGCATGTCGTGCCATAGACTAGATTATACAAAGTTCAAAAGTACACCAAAATATTAATGTATAATAAATTGCCAAGGTGTACCTATTACAGAATGCAATCATACAGCATTTAATATAATACTTAAAAATTTATTCGAAAGCAATTCATTTTACAAATTAACTTAATATTGGTATGTCAATAAAGTCGGAATCCTCAATTTATGTGTAACACAATCGGAGTCTTTAAATAGAAGTATGTTCGTTGTTGTTAACTGAATAACTAATTAAACAGCTTCATTTGTTCTAAGTTAAATTTAGGTTTTTTTTGTTACAAATGACTTAGCTGTGATATTATTGTTATTTATGGCCAATAAAATATCACTAATTACTTTGTGTTTTTTTTTCTTTATCAAAAAATCGTTGTTTAGTCGTTCCTTTCTCTAGCTATGGCGTAAGTATCTTTTGTATGACGGGTTCATTAAGTTATTACTTACTTTATACTTGAAAAATCATGGCATATAACCGACTATATTGTACCATTCGTTCAGAAATTCTTTCCATTATATTAGTTAAAATCGCATTGCTCTCAAATCAGAAAGAGGCATTGGTAGATATGTATCGACACTCGTGCCCGGAATAATTTAATCGCAACGAAGAACCTCAAGCTTGTAGCGATTATACCTCAGTGGTTAGCACGGTCGGATCACATGGCATAGGTTCAACTCCCAATCAAAAAATTTAACTGGCAGTAAAAGAAAACATCGTGAAGGAACTATGGCATGGTGATTTTTCGTTTTTCTTATTATTACTTACTGGATACCTGGTACTTCGTATTCAGTTTGGCCACCCATCTATAAGAACCTGGAGACACTGCGGAGTATCACAAACATTGGAAAAAAAACTAAATCGTATCAACCGTTTTCAAATAATACCAACGAACATATTTAAAAAAAAAATATAGGTCATCCCAACATGTATCTATAGACAATAACAATATTATTTGTGTGTTTTTTTTTAAATGAAATCCACCTCTCCGTCACAGACATTTGTGTAAGTAACATCCGCGCTTATTTAGATTGTGCGTGTCACGAAATAATCTCAAATGTTATGTTTCTGGTAAGAATTGCTTTACGCAATATTGCGAGAGAGAGGATTATCAATCATTCAAGATGAACGTGACTGAAATGGATGCTTTCCGTCCACCAATTTTGTTAGAAATACAGCTGCTTAACAACAGTGTAGGCTATCTACTCAGCCTACAAATATAAGCTGTGTGATAACTTATCACACAACTACTTGTGTTATGGAACCTAACATGGTTTGGATTTTTGTTGTACTTATGCGGGATTACTCATGTTTAATTATATCGGATACTCAAACTAACTTTTTGTAACGTCGACCATAAAAATGTCGCTTTTTTTGATAGACATGACTGACGTGATGACGTGACTGACGTGTCTGACGTGACCGACGTGACTGACGTGACTAAAATAACTGTCGTGACTGACGTGACTGACATAACTGACGTGACTGACATGATAATGTTACACACTTATACCTAATGTTTGACTAGTCATAACGAGCGTGTAACATACTTCGTAGCATTTTTTTAATTTGAGATTGGCAGTAGTTATTGCCGTAGTAGAAATTCTAGACCCAAGCCGCAGAATCAAATGTTCTGCCGTCAAGCCGTAGTGAGTTTACATTAATGTGTTTTGATTTGAAAGGTAACCGGTATTTTAATGCTAACCACCGAACATTACCACCGAAAGCCTCACTTAAGAGCCAGGTCCAGGCTAGGTTTGTTTACCATCGTCGACGACACCATCACTTAACATCAGGTGATTTGTAGTCAAGAACTTAGCCTATCAACCATTATAAAAACTAGCAGTGGTCAACAACATTTACGCATATTTATTTTTATTTAACTATACGGTGCATTAATTTATTTCCTGTCATCATCATCGTCATCATATAGAGCTTGTTCAAAGATCTGCGGTCCAAAATATTTTTCGTATATATCTCTATATTGCGAATAAACATCTATTACATCGATCTTTTTCTTGTCATCAAGAGACGAGTATGTGTGACCGCAATAACAAACATGGTCTTTTCCGCAGAACGCCGGTTTTCCTTTCTTCATACAAGTTCTGATGCAAGTGCGTGCTTTTTTTAAATTTGGACAAAAATGAGCTATGTGATGACGTAACGTTGGATGTTCTATTGTTTCGTCTTTGTTATCGTTTGGTTTCGTGTATTTTGGTTGATATTCTTCTGGTTCGATGTACTTTGGGTTGGAATGTTCTAGTTCGATGCGTTTTGATTTGGATTCATCTGAATCATTGTCTTCTAGTGCAGCGTCTTTTTCTATTGCTGTTCGAAGTACTTCTGATGAGGTAGAAAATAAGTTTTAATTAACATGCCAAAGTTTATTCTTGTTATTAAGTTATGAATTGTTTTTAAACATTATTTCGTATATGAATTAAGTATTTTACATATTTTTTTCAAATATTGGTTAAGCATTGCCGGGAAGGATGCGTTCGCGAAACATTGCTGGACGAATGCTGGGTAAAGTCGATTTGGTCACTGGACGGTCTAGTGGTTAAGGTTCCTATTCTGGTTTACTTTATATTCACTGGAAAGGGTCGTAAGTCAAGATTGTCAACAGGACACCATTACAGCAAGGAGTGAGGTCCAAAAACACCCTGAAAACGAAATCCTAGATCCACGCCTTTCTAGTTAAAACTTTGAGTAAAAATCCATATAAAATGACTTACCAGGTATATCGAATTCCTTGGAATATAAGTATTGGTTATCTTGATATGGATATATCCAATCATTATCGGAATGCCTCAGGGAAACTGTAATTTAATTTTTGTTTATATTTCCATTCCTTTTTTTATAACACGGTTAATATAACAATATTTTTTAGTAGTCTGGAATATTTTTTAGTAGTGGCTTAGACGGCACTATTTTCTGCGTGTTTTGGAATATTTTAGCTTTACATTGGCCTCATCGTAGTAATGAAGCGTTAATTTTTATTATATTATTTCGCTTCAACCACACAAAATTTAATAAGAATAAGACAGAAGCCGGAGGTAAAATCGTGGCAGCTGTAACACAGGGTTACTTAGTATAGTTTCCAACGGGAATCCAAATTAATTTTATTTGTAAACTAAATTGTATTTACTAAGGAGAAATTAATAAGTAAAGACTCAATTCTTTCATTGCATGCGTGAATATGTGACTGTCAAGTATTTCACACAAATATGTGACTGTCTTTGTAATGATAAATTCATACGAAAATTTATTAAAATTATTACTTATTAATTAATTATTATACCTTTAAGAGGTTTATCGCCGTCTGCGCATTGGCACGCATTATTTTCGCAAATGTACTTTTCTCCGCACAGCTCAAAACACATAACTGCCATGATTTCTTGATCACAGCTATTTTTTTGAGTTCTAAGATTTCCCCAGGGATAGTCATTGTTTATACTTTGACCTTTGGCAGCAGCTGATGTTTCGTGGATTGCTGGAAAATAGAGCAAGAACTACAACACGTGAATCTAAATAATATTATGTACATATCTTAATTATTGTGTTGTGTTTTTATTAATATTTTTACATAAATTTGTTATTACTAATTTTATAGACTAGTGTCTGAAATTAATTATTATTATTACATAATCCTTGTAAAGAGGACAAATAATATGCTACCTACATATTTATTTGTATGAGATATAATTTACTAGATGATTTACAAAGATATGTTTTCAATTTTGTATGAGCTGTCAAACAGCGATTAAGACAATGAGCTAAGTCTAAGGGATTTACTTCTAAACATTAAAGTTAGTCTATATTTAGAGTAGTTAGTCAATGTTTAGAGTAGCCTGTTTTATTTCCACGCGTGACATATCACATCGGCGTCGGCGAGAACTTTACAAAGCATTTTTTATATTATAACAATCACTCTACATGCATACTATTATAGTAATCGGCACCCCAATTTCATCCTAGAAACCGTCTTCACGCACACGCGTTCATTCGCCGCGCACGCGTGTTACAGTCACTCCTTGAAAAAGATCACCACGTCTATGCATAATATAATATTAAACTACTATACAGGGCAAATACAGAGGGTGTACTAAACTAATAGGGATCATTATACTTGTCATTATAAATTATACATTTACTATTAATAGCAGCTGCTTTTTTCCGAGATTTCGTAATTTTACTTATAGTAAAATTTGCCTATAGTGATAAGTACAATGGCCTTTTTTCGACTAAGCTACAGTATAGTTGGAGTATTAGACTCAAATTAAATTAACAAATATCTAGTACAAAATATCGTTTATTAATACCGTCCACTACCCATTTTATTCATGTTGTAAATACGAGCAGTACGTGTGGCTAATGGGTAATTTGGATTAGCTATAGGAAGGTATTAGACCGTTTGTCAGATTAATCTTACGGACACCTACCTACTCAGATGTAACATTCATTGATCTATTAGGTAGTACATATATGTATGTACGTTCCGAACACTCAATCCGGACAATTCAATTGTAGGATTGTTATGCTACAAGCTCAACGACGCCCAATTTATAGGTAGATCTACTAATTTTGCCTATTGTCTCCCGATGTTCCGATTTAACGATCTTATCTCCCGTTTTTTGCATTTTACTTTCACTTACGTTAAAAATTATATTATGGAAAATAATGGGTAAGACTACCATCATTTCGTGATTGGTTTTTCAAAGTTTCAGTATGTTGAAGCAAATTGCACTGAATAACTTAATTAATAATAGAGTTCATTATTGGTATACGGGGGAAAGTCCCCAAAATAAGTTTAAATTGTACTAAGTTCCCGAATGCAAGTACAATCTGGTAAATACATTTTGAGCTAACCAACATTTTGTACGGTGATGCCTAACGTCAGTGGTCGCGAACACAGTTATTCTTTGAATTTCATGAGCTGTTGTCAAACACCTAGCATATCAACCATAAAAATCTCCCCCGACCAAAAGGTCCGGTTACGATGGGAACTAAATTTTGTTTGGTACATATTAAAGTTCTTGCAATTAGAATGCAGATAATACCTAATTATCACAACATATAATGAACCTCTATTTAAAGTCAGAAAAAAAGGTTAAAGTGTTTGGGTAATAACTTTTTTGATATTTTAGTATTTTTCCTAGGTGACTATTTGACTATGGCAGTTTCATGAAATTTAATCTGGTCACCCTGGAACGAGAACAACGGGCCAATTCGCAACACACTTTAATGTTCGGAAGTTGTTTAAAAGGTACATAGAATTCTTATTAAGAAAACGCAGATGAATCCTCGGTGGGGCAGCTAATATTTATATAGCAGCAATGACAAGCAGTGTCAGAGACCTTCGATGGTACACTAAGCCTGACACTTAGAACTACCCAGCCTTTTTTTACAGGGAAAATCCATCACGGATTCCACCGGATCTGGCTCGGGCAGAGTGGTTATGTGGGGCTCTCCGTCCTAATGACGGCCTACCCACTAAAAACCTTGGAGCGTTCCACCTCGGTGCCTTTTGTCGAGGCTGCGAGCACGCTTTCGCACTCTTCCACAGCAAGAACCACTACACGAAATCACTTTTGTAATAAAATTAATGTAGGTTTTACCTGCAATAACCAACACAGAAATTAAATTAAAAACTGTTGACATTTTCCAATAATTGCTTAGGATCCTTATATGAATCAAATAATGAGATTCTAGTTTTGCATTTTGCATTCAGCAAAGTTATTATCTGATTTTACGCGCATAATTGAAAATTAATTAAAAATACATACTTGAAAAGACAACATTAATTTCCGACACGACATCACATTTATGATTAGCCGCGGTTCCACTCGGGTTTTTCGTAATAAATAGCTTTAAAAGGGTTATAAGTTTGGGATGTACTTCATGAACTTTTAATATGGACACAACTCCGTAATCGAGGATGTCTGCAAGATGTTAGATCGTGATTGACAGCCCGACTCCTTCCAAAATCGTTTTTTTTTTAATTTTTGCCCCACCATTTACTTTGGGGTGGATATAATGAGGCCACCGTGTAGTTTGTACCTACTATCTTTGAACTTTGACATTTCTTCGTTTTTGAGTCCCTTACATACAGGTCAACATTACATTACATAGTATTATGATTTCTGACATTCTTTATTACTTGACATTTTGAATTTAAAATATTAAATAACTGTTGTTGTTGTTGACGTTAATAAGTGTAAGTACATTATTGTACCAATATTTGAGAAAATAAATTGAATTGGATTGCACTGATTCATATTTTATTACATGAAAACGAAGTGTAACGGTGTATGGTGTGGGTACAAATCCTAAAAATAAGCTTGTGCTGTTGGTAAAGTAAAACATCGTGAGGAAACCATATACGGTAGCAGGGTACTCTCTAGTACTCGGCTGGATAACTACCCTTAAGTTGAAAATATGCCACCTAATTGTGCTTCAACAGCCTCATTATCAAGTATAACATAAAGTATCGAGTATATAACCAGCTCTAATCCAGTCTAGGTGTATCTACCATATTTAACCACCGCTATCCCTTAACATCAGGTGAGATGACATACAAATGTCGTGTTTACGTTTGTGTTTAGTCCAAAATTTTTGTGAGGTGACCAGTTAAGTAATATTTTTTAATTAATAAAAAGATCTTAGTAGATGCCCAACCTTATTTAAAATAAACAAACAATCGTAGTTTACCGTGGCAAACGAGTAAGTACAAAATTTTTCTATCATTTTGTATTTTATTCAACGGATAGTGCAAAGCAAGACGACGCTGCGCGAGCTTTATGCTCTAGAAGACCACCGGAACAAAGTTTACATAATTACTCATTAAACAAAATGCATTTTTCCGAGAGCTAAGAGCATAGCGCTGGCCAAAGTTTGAGCGAAATCTTGCGCCAATCAAACTTCTGCTCTGTCGTTTGTTAAAAAAGAAAAAAATATATTATAATGGCCAACTAACTGAAGTTCTCAACTTTTTCTCAAGGGACGTTTTACATGAAGAGTTCATTAACTCTTTTGTTTAATAAGTGGTGTATGTCTAAGTTTTTCTTCTAGATCTTAGTGTATAGTGTACCTAGCGTTTTTGTTTTACTTATGCAGGATTATTCACGTGTACCTATTATGTCGGATACTTCGAATATAGTTTAGGGCACATCCGATGGCCTTCTTCAAGGAGACAAAGCAGAGTACAACGCGCGCGAAGACGTGGCCGAAACTATACTCGAAATATCGGACATAATTAACCTTCAAGCGGGCGCGCATGATACATTTTCGTTCTTAATATCGTTATTTCTTATCGCATGTATTTCCCATCCCTAGTAGCCTGTTATTGTTTCATTGTGCACGAAATGAACTGCTTACTTCCCCTCCTTGCACTCTCCGGAGTGCATTGATCGCATTTGTTTGAGTCTCGGCGCAGTCGTCGAAAGCACTACACGCACCTGTCATCGAAAATGTTAAGCGCGACGCTCAATGCGAGATATTATTTTTTTACAATATCAAAATTAAAGTGTTTTTTTTATATAAAAATGACTCGTCGACCGCTAGCTAGCTGATCATAAGTAATTTTGATTTTTATTATACTATAAAAAATTATATTATAAAAAGTTAGAAGAGGTATACGAAAATGTATGATGCCAAATTACTTGCTAATCCAAAAAAAATTGGAATATTATTTTGATAATATGATTGTTAAAAAATTAGTGATTTAAATCCCTGAAATATCCCATAGGTCTCTTAGGTTACGCGCGACCGCTGCCGATACAAATGACCGCGCGCCCGCTTGAAGGTTAAACGTGAGTAACCTTTAAAGTAACACACACGTGATTGTATTAAAACCACGTGAGTTTTCATAGTATTTGAAAAAGGCTTCCAATAAAATTAGTTTTACCGATTCTGAATTTCATGTTTGAATAATACTTTTTTAATCACAATTATTTCATTGTCAAATATTCTTTTTAACCGACTATGACGAAACCAAAAGGTAAGGTAACGTAAGCAGTCTATGCACGTTTCAATAAATAAATAAACAGTTCACACAGCTTCATCTAGCCATAAACTAAGTAAAACTTTAAACAATCTTGGTATCTATGGGCAAACATACGTGTTCACGTCACCGACACGCTACTGACACCACGTCACCGACATGCTAATATGACGTGTTTTAGGTTTTCAACTCTATCAGCTGCAGTCCTTATGACATTTTTTTTTTTTCAAATACCTACTTATTATACTTGCAGAACACACAGACAAAGAACAAAACATGTTTGTCACACAAATGTTAGTTCTGAGTTTTACACACACGCACACACTCCCTAGTCATTTATATAGGAAATATATATATATATAAAATTATATAGGTATTTTATAGAGTTTATATAAATGTATATCTTCTGCCACATGTAATTTTAATACGTTTCAGAAGGTCCCAACCTACCCCATGCTAAGAAAAACTGGTTACAGAAAATAAAAATACATATTTCAACATTTAATTTTATTTCGTTTTTGTTTGGATATATATTTATGTTCCACAGCAACGCCTAAAATCGTATTAAAGGCAAATACCATCGCTAAACGCTTTCACATACACCACAATAAAATAAAGAAGAAACACTTCACTTTCTATAAGTAAGGAAATGAAGTTCCATCCACCCGGGAGTCGTTTAGACTTGTCAGTAATTGGACTCAACTTGGCATTGTTTGATGCCAGTTCTGAAGCATACTTGCGACAGGGCAGTTCGCTTGCCACTGATTTATTCGACTTCTGAATGGGTTTGATCCGAGGACGTTTTATTTATTTCAAATGGCCCGAGTTTTTGAAGGCTTTCGCAACTCTCATTTAGCCGAGGAGATCCGAAAACTGTTGGGCTAATGTCGGATAATAAATTTGGTTTATATCTTTGCAGAACTTGGTGGACGTTTTGGGAAGATATAAAAATACCAATAATTATTCGAAGCTTCCAGAATTTACGTTTCGTAGATAAATTTTGCTGGATAATCGCTTAATATCTTGAGCTCGCTTTACTTTATTAGATGGGGAAAGCGTATTTCGTTCTACGTCGCCAATGTTATGCCAGGAAAACAACTCTATACCGCAAAGCTAATACAATCATGCGAATACATCTGCTTGTCATGCAATATCATTCTAAAGTCAGCCGAATACGTACGCGAAAACCATATGAACAATTCAAAATCCTTAGCATATTTTTTATTGTTACTATTGCTATTCCCCGTTTTCTACTTGTTCTTGAATAGGAAACTGCCGTGGTTTTGACACATATTTGGCAAAAATGTTTTGTTTTAATTATACGTGACTCATCATCAGCCATAGGTTGTCCACTGCTGGACATAGGCCTCCTCATGGGGGGGTTTTACCAATACTCGCCACGCTTGGCAGGCGGGTTGGCGAGCACAGTTAGGTGTGATTGTTCAAGGAATACGCTGCTGCCCATCTAGACTAATCCCGCATAAGTAAAACATAAATGTTCTTAGATACTTATCAACCTAAGATTGCCTAGAAGATATAGATTTTAGCAACTATTAAGTAAGGTTTTTTTTTTCTATTTCACAATCTTTGGTGTGAACTATAATAAATGTTTGACCACAGTTCACCTAATGTTAAGTGACGGTCTGGTCAAAGATGGTAAGCATACTTAGCCTGGGAAGTTAGCGCGGTGGTTAGTGGTTAGCGCGGTCGAACCGCACGCCAAAGGGCGTGGGTTCAAACCCCAACAATGAGCTTGAGGTGCCGATGAAAGAAAACATCGTGAGGAAATCATAGCATGGTGATAGGGACCACCTTGTATTCGGCTGGCTAGTTACCACCCTCAAGATGAAAATCTGGTGTATTCCGGCAGCCTGACTTAAGAGCCAGTTCCATTCTAGGCTAAGTGTTTTACCATCATCCACACCGTCACTTAACATCAGGTGAGATGTAGTCAAACACCTAGCCTGTAAAACATAAAAAAGGAGCAAGACTTTGACCACGGCTCGCCTAAGATCTGGTTTTTATCCTCATCCCACAGCCCGTTAGCATGTTTTTTTTAAAATAACAAATAGGTTTGCGCTTGACCACGCTGCCAGATGTTAAGCAGGATTAGTCTTAGACTAATCCTGCTTAACATATGAAGCACGCTTACCTAGGAAAAACCTGTTTGTTCTGGATTTGAAGACATGAGGGTCTTCAAATCAAAATTAGGTAGTACAATTTGTCCTGACAATATTTGGCTTATCAAGCTTTTCTTTACCTTCTACATTTTTGTACAGGGCCGGATTATCCCTATCGAGGCCCCTAGACAATGCAATTCTCGGGGACCCTTTCCTTTACCCTTTTTTTTTCTTTTACAAAAGTCGATTTTACTTTAATATTTTTTTATATGGCAACATCACCTGTCGAATGTCACGAATGAAACGTTTTTATTATTGGTGCGTGGCCCTTATCGACTAGGTCCCCGTGGACCTCTAGTCGGTGCGAGGCCCCTAAGCAGTTGCCTAATCCACCTTATGGATAATCCGGCCCTGGTTTTGTAGCGTTACTTATGCACGTTACAGTTCAGCTAACGGACTTTTACCACACCTGTAGATAATCACAGCGTGAGCTTGAAATATTACTTTCCTTACATAGACCACCTTATATTAATAAGGGCGATTTCGTTAAGGCCAAGTTATGTTAGAGCAAAACAGCAAAACATTGAAAGCAACTAAAATTTTGACAGGAACTAGATTTTTTTATTTTTTAGGCTTGTGTTTGAGTTCATGAGTTTAAGTGAAAATGCGATCTACGATGGATCACGAAGTTGTCTAGATGATATCGGTTCACTCTCAACTTGAAGACACCCAGATTGTATTATCATATTGCATATTCCACGCTTTAGCCGCTCGAACAATGAAAGTGGTATCAAATTGTACGGGTTTTTTGGTACGTCAACTACGAAACGATGTCGCTTTTAGAGCTTCTGGCCGTCCGATAAGAAATGGGCATGGGGTAATTAGAGATGCAGATCTGAAGAAATGATTCCGATAAAAACTGATAAACTAGCAACTTTGCGCTGTCGACGACTTAGATTTCGCTGCTGGAATAGATTAAATAACGACAACATTTGACGTTGTTGTGGAATTCCGCCACATGATAGCAGATGGCAATATATATACCTACTTCTTTGTAGCGTCACAGCTAGTGCATTTGCCGGTGTCAAGTGTCTAGATGTTTTCAAGTCCTAGTCACAGTCAAACTCATGCCAAAAAAGTCTTTGCAGTCCAATCGTGCCATAGTGAAGTAGTCGTGACTACTTTACTTGACGAAAAAACATGTTTTACCACATCATGTCACTTTCCCACACACACGCGCATAATTTGATTCTTTATGAATACCACTTTTATACATTAACAGTCGTTCCCACCAAAACTACTTGGTTATATACAAATATCTGAATCATAATTTTTTTTACCTGAATTTTAAGCACGAAGCATATTGGCAAAATCGTTAAGTGCATGACACCGAATAATTAACTCCGAAATGAAAATCAAGTCAAGATAGTTTCAAGTCAATTTTTCTGCGTGCTTCATCTTCGACCACATCATCGCTTAACATCAGGTTAAAAAACGAGTTAGAGGTAAAACGCAGACTTATAAAAAAACAGCTCAACTTTTTCTAAGCTTTCTTATCATTCAAGCTTACCAAAGCTTTTTCATTGTGGCTAGTCACTATTATACTTCAAATACATTTCACTTTATACCTACTCCACTAAAAATCTCTAGTGAGACATTTTTCAACTTTCAGCTTTTGTGTATCAGAAACCCAACAACGAAGAAGAAAGGCGAATGAAGTATCTCCAACAATACCTTAGATAACAAATTCACCCGCTTCTCCTTAACGGAGAGCTTATTAAAACAGTCATCCTACGGAGAAATTGTTTTCATAAAACGGGAGTAAGCAGCTCTTTTTATGTAGAAGTCAAACTAAATCTACAGCGGTTTTGTGTTGAAGGAATCTTTGTTATTTTACTTTGTTTTTGTTTGAAAACATTTTTAATCTATGAAATTTTACGAAGCAATGTCTAAATTCTTAAAAACACCGACTTACCTTAGCTGCTTGTAGCGTGCTTTTATAAAAATATCATACTGCTCGAAAAAAAATTATTTGCAATGTCCACTAGGTGGAATTAGATGACGGGAACAATAAATAATACGCATTTTTATGATAGTTATTTTATTTTTTGTAAAATTATACTTATATACCAACATACAGAATACCCAAACACCGAACGCACATTTATCGTCACATAAATATTTGTTCTGGTGGGAATCGAACCCACGACCTACACAGCTCATGAAGCAGATATTCTACTAAATGAGTTAACGGGGCAGCCACTATATTCCGGTTTAAAGGGTACTGCATAATTATAGGATTATTGAATCACCATTGAATGTCTTAAAATATGCGCCAAAGCATCGATATATAAATTAGATTGTTTTTTTTTTACTCAAAGTTCTGGGTACCGCTCCAATATAGTCAACCATCAGGAGATTCATAATCTCTACATAGTATTAAAAAAGTCGCTTCCCGCCGTCTGTACGATTACATCTTTTGAACTACGCAACGGATTTTATTGCAGTTCCCATCAATAGACAGAGTGATTCAATATAAAGGTTTATTACAATACATGCTTATGCACCACATTGATATCTATATTGCACCCGTGCGAAGCCGGGGCAGGTCGCTAGTTTTACATAAAATAAATATCTTCAAATTTATCGTGCTTATGGTTCTGGGTTAGAACGCCGTCTAGCACAAACTTAACTTTCCTAGAATCCTACTTCACGTTACCTCAGATCACTATTTACTTGTACAGTTAAAGATAAACAAACGTCTCAAGACAAGCAACGAAGCGCTTTCCAAAATTAGTTTTGTTTTAATTACTTTTAGAACTTCATTTTGTTCGACTTTCGAATCGAAAACTTTGAGAAACTTTAAGAAGAAAACGACGATGCGAATACAACAAACTTGTGAACTTAAAAATCTAAGTACCTACTTATGTAAAAGAGGGCACATTATCGTATAACGTAGGACATAATTATGTAGTACATGTGTGTACTTCAATAGATAGGAAGAGTTATAATTATGATTTTCACCATAAAATATGATTTATAAAAATGGATATAATACTTTATTGGCCTTATAACTATCATAGGTACATCAAATTTGCACAAACTATAAAAATACACACAAAAAGGAATGACAATCAAATAATAGATAGGTAATGCAAAAAATTAACAGACTATTATAAAAATTAACAGAATTAAAAATTAACGAAATCACAGAATTAATAAACATTTCTGATAGTTTGTTATTGGCAATCATAATCATTATTACAATTCAAATTAATAATTTATTGATCATCATACAAATAGTGCAATTTAGTGCTAATTTACCTAGATTTACGTTACTGAAATAATACTTTGATGAACTATAAGATTTCAAATTTCATTAAAAATTAATGTATCATAAACAGATTCGTTGAATCTTATTGAATTGGCATCGTAGTAACAATTTGAAAATTAAAAAAAAACACTTTCTTGTTAGTATAGGTTTCTTATAGTGATTCCATTTTATTTATACTATCATCTGGATACTTTACGAATACGAAATATTGGCGTACCCAATTGATGAAACAACTATTTAGTATTTTAAGTTGCATTACCTAGACACATGTGGCCAGCTCCTCGTATCCAATATGAAAAACAAACAAACAACTTCTTATTCTAAAAATATACAGAGATGTTCTTTGAATCAACAATTACCAGCGTTCGTAAGGTTTTCTTCCCTGGATGTACTCTTTGACCTTGGGCAAACCTTGAACAGTATCTATCAGTTTTGTGATAGCAGGATAACCCTTCTGGATGTCTTCTTCAAGGAATAGATTTGCGCATTCGATGAGGCCAACGAACACGAAGTCAACCCAGCTTAGCTGTAACACATAATGACTCTACTGTATTAACCCGTCAACGGTAATGTCACGATCAGAGAGACCGTTTGGCTCAAAAAAGCGGACTAACTTGGCGGACTTGGATTCTGATGTCAAAGAGTGGCCTAATTTTTTTTACGTATTATATAGCTTTGATTAAAAACACGAATTTTACTCTGTTCAATATAAGGTGTGTTAGTTTTACTTATAACTGGTGATCTTGGTCACATGCACCTGTATTTTCAAACTAAAATGATGCTTATAAATTTGCTTTCAACATACGATGTATTTAGCAAGCTGGCGTTAAATTTTACTATTATTTAGTTCGTTTAAGTTCTTATCATAAAAAGTATGAAATTCAAAACTCGAGTGGCGAACGTTACGGATACTTATCAGGCAAACCCCTTATCATGTCACTGAATTGCATAACCTAGTTAACACAATCAAACCTTACTTCTTTTATCTACCATGCACCTGCGTAGGTATAAATCGTATAAGCTCACTTAACTCTTTTCAATTTCTATAGAGAAAATTTACTAAAATATTTTCCCGCACCATATTTTAATTTATCTTAAAAATGTCTACATTAAATAATTATTTTGAGCTAAACTAATAATACTAACAAAACGCTTTGGCTGTGCTTGCGTTTTTGCGTACGTTCGTGGAAGAAAAAAAAAAGTTTGTATTTAGGTATGTTTATTACTTTTTCACACTGAAACGGCTGAACGGATTTAGATGAGAAACACAGATTAGTTTACATATTGGATGAATACTTAAGCCTAGCGTAGAAAACGAAGGTACAATGTAGCGCTACAAGTCTTTATGAGATTCACTAACATTTGTTGTATGTCACAAACTATATATTACGCTAATATCTATTTATTTATGTAAGTGAAACCTAGCTTCACATTAGGTAATAAATTAAACAGCTAAAACAATGATAAATAACTTTAAAGTGATCTTGCCCATATTTGCGACTTTTCCACTTTTGTAACTCAAGCCATTATAATTTAATTTATCTGCACTACAAAACTGATTAAGCAGCACGTGGATAGAATATTTAACTCTTAATGACTTTAATTTGAAAACACCAGATGTAGCCACAAGGATGTCTAAGTAGATACCTACGTAAAAGTAGATTATGACTCAGCGCTTTATACATACTAGGTACACACATAAATATAGATGTGTTCAATGTTACTTTTTATCACAGAATAAGTAATAGCGCACGAAAATGATATTCAAATAAACTTTTGTTAGTGTCATTTTGGTATCTACAGATATAAATGCCCCTTTTTTCCAGGGAAAATACTTAATGTATACCACCGGCCCTGGGGCGGGCAGTGTGGTTATGTAGAACTCTCCGTCCTAATGACGGCCTACCCACTAAAAACCCTGGAGTGTTCCACCTCGGCGCCGTGTGTCGAGGCTGCACGCTTTCGCACTCTACCGCGGCCTCGACAGTGCTCGCCCTCTCGGACACCACCTCGGAACCCAGGCTCCCTTGCCATGATGACGATGTGTCGGAACACCGGACACATCGTGATCCACCTCGGAGAAGATATAAATGTCCCTACCCCAACGACAGTACCCCAACGGCATGCATCTCCATGCATGCATGCACAAATTAAAACTGATCGCATGACACAGCGTTTATATTCAGTGAAGTATTGCAGACTTAAAACCTGATTAGCTACGGTAGCGCCGGGATGCAATTCGCCAAAATAAATCAATAGAAATAACAACGTGTATCAATAAACTAGACAAAAGGATTATAAATAAACGAATCTCATTTAGTAGTTATTTTACTCCTTAATTGAAACAATACCGCGTCAAGAAGGCGCGGCATGTGGCAATCTAATATTATTTGCCTCACGGTGAGGTAAGAGCCGTGGTAGTGTCGGCGTAAGAATTGTACCCCACCCTCTCTACCCGTGGTTGCCGTAAGAGTCGGCTAAGGGATGTAAAACGGAAGATGGGCCGCAGCGTCTTCCTTTAACAATCATACCTAACTGCGCTCGCAAACCCGCCTGCCAAGCGTGGCGAGTATTGGCTAAACTCCCTCCCCAGGAGGAGGCCTATGTCCAGCAGTGGACATCCTATGACTGATGATGTGAGGTAAGGCATCTCAACTTTAATCTCGGAAAAAATGAAAAACTTTGGAGATATAACTTTCATTATTTCATTTTGACATTTAGTCATTATTATTATTATCATTATTTTTTTATATAATTTTAACTATTGAATTTTAATTATCATTCAAATTTACTGACTTGTAACACCCGTTATCAATAAATATGATTTATGATTCATACCATTGCACAATATTGCTTGGTTGAATAACTGGAAAACTAAATATTAAACATACTTTCTCGTAAACAAAATTTGGGTTTAAAAATTACCTTTTTACCGAAGTATCCATTGTTTTCATTCAGACGTTTCTCAAATCTAGAAAAATAATAGTCCCGGAATTCGTCGTAAAGGATCTTCTTATATTTTGCACGCTCTTCTGGCGTTGTTGCATGGATGAAATCAATTACATCTAAAATATGTGAAAAGTAAATAAGGTAGGTATACAAGGGCAGTACTAAGCTGAACAGAGGACACTGTCACAAACAACTTTTACTATGGGATCAACTCTAAAAAATTAGGCCAGCCCTAGTATCGGAGTTAATGCTTCAAATACCTCTGATATAGCTTGATGCTTTTATTCAATGAACAAGCGTTACAAACATACAAAATACATAACATACACAAAACAAATTAATTATAATATAGAATTGAATTAGAATTATGTTATTTGTAGCGATGATAGCTCAGTAGTTAACGCGGTCGGTTCGCATGCCGAAGGACGTGGGTTCAAACCCCAGCAATGAACTTGAGCTGCCGGTGAAGGAAAACATCGTCAGGAAACCATAACATGGCGGTAGGGTGCTTTCTAGTACTCGGCTGGCTAGCTACCACCCTCAAGTTGAAAATCTGCCGCCAAGCATCTAACGATGTGTTCCGGTAGCCTCACTTCAGTGCCAGTAGGTACCATTCCAAGCTAGGTGTGCTTTACCATCTTCGGCCACACCGTTACTTAACATCAGGTGAGTTGTGATTAAGTACTTACCTAGCTTGTCAACAATTTAAAAAAAAATCGATGAAATTGTAGAGACCATTCAAATGCTCAATAATTATTATTGTTCATTACCATTTGATAGAGTAGCAAACTAGAGATACATAGACATACTAGATTTACATGATAGAGTAGAGTAGTCGGTATGGCAACATGCTTATTTGTTTATAGAACAAACAACCGCAAGCACTACGGCAAAGAGGTCCTTCAACACGGTTTTTAGGGTTCCGTACCCAAAGGGTAAAACGGGACCCTATTACTAAGACTCCGCTGTCCGTCCGTCTGTCTGTCTGTCCACCTGTCACCAGACTGTATCTCATGAACCGTGATAGACAGTTGAAATTTTAACAGATGTATTTCTTTTGCAACAAATACTGAAAAACAAAATAAAATAAATATTTAAGGGGCTCCCATACAACAAACGTGTTTTTTGCTCGATATTGATAACGGCAACAGGTAGACGCTTGAAATATTCACAGAATATTTAGTTATAT
Organism: Biston stratarius; assembly: GCA_950106695.1. Classification (NCBI taxonomy): domain Eukaryota; kingdom Metazoa; phylum Arthropoda; class Insecta; order Lepidoptera; family Geometridae; genus Biston; species Biston stratarius. The sequence goes on from OX467116.1 coordinate 13,952,442, forward strand.
GTATATTCACTTTATGCCGTTTTTATACATAATGGCACGGAACCCTTCGTATGCGAGTTCGACTCGCCGGTTTTTTTACTGATGCAGCTGTCTGTATTAATCTATCAATGTAAAAGTTCTTACGTTTATCAAAATCATAAATGGTGAGAACCAATGCGTCCAATTGTGCTTGTTCCCATGGATCAGCAGGCAGAAGCTCAGTGTTCACTGACACGTATCTGGCGATGGCAATTGACTGGTGTAGAACTTTATCCCCATCTTCCAATATAGGTAGTTTTCCGTAAGGCAATGCTGAAAAAATATAGCTAATTTTAAAATCAATCAAAATCAAAATCAAAAAGTAATTTATTCAGTTTAGGCCCTGGTAAGGCACTTATGAACGTTAAGTTACATTTTTTAATCTACCACCGACTCGTAATTACCTTTCAACTGAGAAGACTCCGGCAAGAAACTCAGCAAGGCATTTTTGTTTTGTGGATCTTACTTTTCATATTAGGTAGGTAAAGTTATAGATATTAATACATTATGCTTACTACAATTGTCACTTAGCCAGGGAGACGCAAGTGCAGAGTGAAGCTACTACAACCATATATTCCTGTCTTCCACGTAATGAGCCACCTTATCAAAGACTTTGTCAATTAACCTCTGCTTTATAAAATCTTGGAATTTATTATAGGACATTGTAGTTACCTCAAGTGGGATTTTATTATAGAATCTAACGCAATTCCCGAGAAAATTAAATAAAATATGCTACATCTGATATTTTCTTAAACGTAAAGTAGGTAGTTGATGTGAAGAAATTAATTGCAAACTACAAAGTAGAATAGGTTTATCAGATTAATATAGTACAGATCCAAAACCGTAGTAGTTTATTGGGAAAAAATGCACGTACAAATAAGTTTTTTAGAATTTACTTACAAATTTAATGAAGTAGGTAGGTATAGTGCCGTAGATTTATTAATTCAGTACGAAAAGACATTTTTTTTTATGGCTTGCTGTTTGACACAACTCACCTGATGTTAAGTGACGGTGTGGTCGAAGATGGTAAAGCACACCAAGCCTGGAATGGAACTGGCTCTCAAGTGAGGCTGCCGGAATACACCGTTAGATGCTTGGCGACAGATTTTCAACTTGAGGGTGGTAGCTAGCCAGCCGAGTACTAGAAAGTACCCTACCACCACGCTATGGTTTCCTCACGATGTTTTCCTTCACTGGCAGCTCAAGCTCATTCTTGGGGTTTGAACCCACGCCCTTCGGCATGCGAACCGACCGCGCTAACCACTGAGCTATCATCGCTACAAAATAACGAAATCAAAATATAACGCATCAATCGAAAACATCAGATTGAATTACATAGTTCTTTTTTTAACATTTCACACAGCGCCATCTAGCCCCAAACTACGCAAAGCTTATACTATGGGAATCAGATAACTAATAGAATACTTAAATACTTTTAATTGTTAATACATACTTATAATACATACAGAACACAGAGACACAGAACAAACATTTATCGTCACATAAATGTTTGTCCTGGTGGGAATCGAACTTGCGCCCTACAGCTCTTGAAGTAGATATCCTACCAAATGAAATCCTGATAATCGAAAACAATAGTTTTGATTAGTGTTCAAAAGCAATCAAAAATTCTTACCATCCTTAACTTCTTTTATAGGCCAATCTTTAATATCATATCTCACGTCTTCAAACTTCTGACCCGTGTAATGCAAAATATAGCGAATTGCTTCTGCCAAGCCATTTAACTCGAAATACTTCAACACTTTAGTCATATTGGTCAATCCCGTACTGTTCTGTAGTGTCTTGTAAAAAACAATTGAGATTCACTCGTTTTTATATCTATCTGTTTGATAATGATGTGATAATATCTCTATATTGATACGATAACAGACCACTAGCAGCGAAATATTCAATATTACTGTCGATTGTCGAAGCACTTGCTTGCGTGTGGAGCAAGGCCACAACACAGGCGTGGATTGCACAATGTTTGATAACATTCTTTTTAGTTAAAGGAATGTGGACCCTGTTCAAATTAAAAAAGATTTAGTTCATCATGGCAATAATGTAATGCTTTTTTTTTTTTAAACTCACTGAGGATTATGGTTCTGGCCTTTTTATGTAGGTATGTGTCCATGACAAAGCATAATAACTTTTATAGTTACTCTAAATAAGTTCATTTTCCATCAAATGTTGTTACTAGCTATGTTTATCTGTTCTTAACAAAGTCTACCTATTGTCAATGTTCCAAATTTCTTTTGACTATTTTAACCGACTTCAAAAAGGAGGAGGTGCTCAATTCGATATGTATATTTTTTTAAATGTTTGTTAGGTACCTCAAAACTTTCGACTGGGTGAACCGATTTTGATGATTATTTATTATTTCAAAGCTGGTGCTTCCCGTTTGGTTCCATTTCAATTTGGTCCAGTTTTGACAATGGAATCCATGAGAAAACCTTGAGTCGGTTTTTTTTTGTTCAAATTTTACTTGTTACGGTAGGCGTTATTTTCCGTTGTCGCTTATCATATTAGAGATTTAAGCACTATTTATTTTAACGCTTCAATATTTTAACGTTATATTTATAAAAAATAATGTTATTATTGTCATTTCCGTAAATCTATTTAGGCACTAAAAGGAATTTGGCATATTAAGTACTCGAGAGTCATATTTTATGTGTATTTCCGCTTTGGTGACAACAGTGACAAGGATTTAATATAATTTAAAAAAATACAATTTTAATTTTAAAAAAATTATTAGTTTTTTTATTTTATTTTTTGTAACTTGAAGACAATTTTAAATATGTGTACAAAACTTCCGACATAAACTTAAAATCTAAACTTATTAAAAATAACCACAAGTGTTTATATATTCTCTTCCCGCTGCAATATCCAGTTACCGACACGTGTTTCGCCTTTACACGAAGCATTCTCAGAACGTGTTTACTTTTCCAGCGCTTCGTCGAGAATCACATTAGAGAATTACATGTCAAATATGTACAATTTTCTAAAATAGTTTTTGAGTATTTTTTTAAGCCCTACTAAAAACATAAAATGATTTTCTGCAATTATATGAAACTTACGAAACAAAAGCTCAAAATCAAAATTCGGTTAAGGCATTTACCCTAGAAAACTAAAAAAGTCACACAAGTTTTCGTAACCAATCGAGTCTATCCATAGAACAAAGAGTGAGACCTATTTTGAAGGCTTTACTTGACAGATTTAAACTTATTTAAAAATTGGCTGTCTTTTTCATTACAGTTTATCAGAAAAGGATAACAAAATTTCTGTGAAAAGCCTTTTAAAATTTGACATACCTAATACATATCTACTATTAATTAATTTTATTACTACAGTGTCCCGTCAAAAGGCACCCCTGTTAAGCATTAGGCAGATTTAACAGCAAAGAAATGCAATCAGGCCATTCATACATTATTCACAGGTGGCAGAAAGTATTACTGAGGACAATCACTTACAAAGGTTACCCCTAAGAAAATAAAGAATATAGCAAGTATTTTAGTAGGACAACTAAGAGGAGTAGTTCGTGTGGTCGGACTGTCAGCGTCTGAAATATTAATTTTACTTTATTGCAATGATTTTGAGACAAGACGAAATTGCAACGCCATCCTGTTTCAATTAAAACTATTAATAGCTCGAAGGACGATCCAAAGCACGCATCTATGAAAACTGATATAAGCTATAGGATAAAATAAACTCGTAACTATTAAAATGAAAATTTTGTGTTGTCAGGCTTAGTATTAGACCACAGCCCATCAGATGTTATCGTTAAGTGACGGTGTGGTCGGAAATGGTAAACAAACGTAGCCTGAAATGGAACTGGTTCTCAAGTGAGAACAAAAACTTGAACAAACAGATTCAGATTATTTATTTATTCAACTTATAACAGAGTTTCGTTATGCTAGGTTGATGCGTCAATTCAATACAGTTTGTAAAAAATAAGAATTATACTATTAGTCAAATAAAATTAAAATGTGAATGTCATATTGAGTCAAATAACATTAAAATTTAATTTCATGAGAATGTCATATTGAGTCAAATTATTTAAATAATTTAGATATATGTACATTACAAATTACAGTAATGATTATAACATGTAAACGATTATTCATTCCAATTACTTTTCATAAAGTCATTAAGCTTATAAAATGTGTTCCGGACGAAGAAGTTTTTCATTTTTCAATTAAAGTCAGGCATTGGTAAATTTTTTAAAGCAAGTGGCAACTTATTGTACCTACATGACTATTTTATTAAATCACCTTGCTTTTGTGTTTTGCATAATCTTACCCTAGGAAGCACAAGCTTGTCTTGCGTAAGTACGCATTTTATTTTAACAACATATTAAAATATTTTATAACAAATATTTTATTGATAACACCAATATTAGAAGTCAATTCCGTAATATTATTACAATATATACGCCGTGGTGGTGCCGGCGTAAGAATAGTACCCCACCCTCTCTACCAGTGGTTGCCGTAAAAGTCGGCTAAGGGATGTAATTCAGAAGATGGGCAGCAGCGTCTTCCTTGAACAATCACACCTAACTGCGCTCGCCAACTCGCCTACCAAGTGTGGCGAGTATTGGCAAACCCCTCCAGGAGGAGGCCTATGTCCAGCAGTGGACGTCCTATGGCTGATGATGTGATTACTATATAAGAGTTTTAGAACACTGATTACATGTTAATGAATAAAAAAACAAAATGTCAAAATATACAAATACAATTTTGTCAATATAAAAAAATGTTGTCCATATTATAAAATGTCAAAAACATCATAATTACTTAGAGCAGTCTTTCTCAAAGTGGGCGATAACGCCCCCTTGTGGGCGCGGGAAAGCCTAGAGTGGGGCGGAAATAATTTCAGGTAATGAATGTCATTATGATTATTTAGATGTGGTAAAGTAAAAAAATATATTGGGGGCGCTGTAAAATAATTGATTTTCAAAGTGAGCATAGATGGAAGAAGTTTGAGAACCTCTGACTTAGAGTATAGTAGGTAGTCCAGATAAACTGCACTGCAATTCTTTATCCAAGAATGTGAACAGCAGGAATTTGTACACACTACGCCACAAAATTCTGCACCGCACCCTGGCACCGCCGACAAGACTAACCCCAGTTATTTACGGAGCACGGTACCAGGGTTTATTGCACTACAACTTCATCTAACTATTTATACTAGTGCAAAGCTTTTCTTATGCTAATATTCTGAGAAACATTGTAAGCGAGATTGAAATACTTGATTACAGTTTTCATATTTGTTATTATGGTCCAACTGGCTCATTTTATTTTCTAACAACCTGCAGCACCCTTCGACTTCAATTTTTTTTTAAATCCCACTTGGTATTAATTCTAGTACTTGCTTTGGTCGAAGATTGTAAAGCACACCTAGTCTGAAATGGAACTGGCTCTAAAGGGAAGCTGTTGGAACACACTGTTAAGTGCTTGACGGCAGATTTTCAACTTGAGGGTGGTAACTAGCCAGCCGAGCCAATCTTCCCCTAGTATTGCAAATATCCTTAGGCGACGATTTTTTTTTAATGACTGACAGGCTTGGTGTTTGACCACAGCAGACCTCACCTAATGTTAAGTGTCGGTGTGGTCGAGGAGGTAAATCACACCTAGTCTGGAATGGAACTGGCTCTGAAGTGAGGCTGCTGGAACATAGGCCTATGTCCAGCAGTGGACGTCCAACGGCTGAGATGATGATGATGATTTAGAAAAAAAATAAGTGTTTATAAAACACTTATTTTTTTTATTTATTTTTATCCACCAAAAAGAACTCTTTTTAAAAAAATTAACGAATTTAATAAGCTTGGTAACTATTTACAATAAATAGCATATACCTAAAGTAAGTTCAACGTTTGAAATAAAGCTAAGAATAAATAATCTTTGCTTATTATACGAAATTTACCCCCATCCAAGTTGAACAAAAGCCTCCCGTAGCGATTAATTATTAAGACATGGTAAATTTGAGCTATGCGTTGTTCGTCGACACACAGTGACGAAATCAATTTCCTATTTTAACCCCAGAATGGCATCAAAGCTCCCTACGAAGGGGGCTTTAGACGCCCTGGGGGCAAATCACTTTCATCAAAAACGATCAAATATGCACCCTAAGCTTTTCTATCTTGCACCATCTATATCTCTCGTACTAAGTTCTTTAACCCACATCTAAGCAATTGACAAACTTGCGACTGCTATAATACACTGCCGTATTTGATTACGCCTCCTGTGAAATTGTTGTAATGAAAGTAGCAATGGATGGGTATAAATTAAAGTCCTCGATATTTTTTTAGCGGACGCGGGTTTGAGAAGTGATGTGTCGTGAATGTGTGGCGATGTTATCGATAAAGTCCTTTCAACCACAGGCTATGTGACAATAGTGCTGCATTGAATGCTGATGGCTGATAAATGGTTGACGAAGAATTGTTTCTAAGAAAAGAAAATATTTTCTTTGTCTTTGGGGTTACAGTGGAAATAGCACATAGGGACCATTCAAATATTAAATAATATAAAAATAATAATAATAAAAGTGTACTTGAAGAAGTGGTCTCTCCTAATACAGGTTTATTTAAACTTAACAGGATAGGCCGAACCCATGTAAACTAATAAAGTAATTCAAGAATAAAGATTATTTGTATTTGTTAATATTACGTACGCAGAATTTTAGTAATTATTAACCCCTCCCAGCCCTTTGTTAGCAAAAGTAAGCTATGCGTGCTATGCAATAAAAAATATTCTAATAGAGCGTGCAAATTCAAAAATATTAGATAACTTGAAAGTGTAGATAGAGTAGAGATCAGGTCGAAGTTATTATAATGTGTCTTTATATGGCCATGAATTTACTTTGGTTATCTGTCTACCCCGCTAGTTCTTTGGGTAGTGTCTGCTTCAAAAGCTGTATAGGGTGTGGGTTCGATTGCCACTCAGGATAAACATTTGTGTGACGAGCACAAATAATTATTCTGCGTTTGGGTGTTCTGTATGTATTATAAGAATGAATTTACAAAATAAATTGTAAGTATTCTATCAGTTATCTGGTTCCCATAGTACACGCTTAGCTTAGATTGGAGTTAGATGGCGCTGTATGAAATGTCGTAGGATATATATACTCGTATTATATTCTTTATTTATCTTGGTAAAGTTTTTAATAATATTCCCGTCTAGTACACTCTTTAGGGACACAATACAGTGGACTCAAACAAACTTAGGTATCTTATGGTAGCGGTCACCTCTCTAATTAGTACAAAATTTTACCGAACAGAACATACCCCTTACCTACCTACTTATACTTTTGTTCGTTTCCCTTTATTTATTTTTGTACCAGGACCTCGCCAGGTGTTTCAAAGTATATATAGGTAACAAAAACACAAAGATTAAAACTTGAAAATTACGATTAAACTTGATTTTGACCGGACAACAACCCCCCAGGAGGAGGCAGCAGTGGACGTCCTATGGGTGATGATGTGTGATGTCCTTAGCAAAATGTCGTTTAGGTAGATACCACCGCAATACCAGATATTCTGCTGCCAAGCAGTAGTGTGTAAATATTACTGTGTTTCAGTTTGATGGGTACTACACATGTACAGCGAAATAACAGGGCTGTCGAGACAAACCATCAAAAATTGCAATGTACCTAATGAGCGTCGAAGCAGCGATGCCCTGAACTTTGTTTTGTTACTCAAAGATTTGTGTATTGCTGCAATGGTAGACATTCGTTGTCTCTTACCATCAGGAGAGCATCTAGTTCGTCTCATTACTAATATATAAAAAAAAAAAAAAAAAAAAAAAAAAAAAAAAAATTATAAGGTAGGGTTGCCAAGACGTGCCAGTAAAGCGTTCTTTCTCTAAACGTTGCAGAATGACATTTTCTTTTTACCCGACTACCAAGGAAGGGTTATGTTTTTCGCGCGTATCTTGTTTATATGTATGTAAATTTATTTATTACCTCGTATCTTCCAAACGCCCAAATGGATTACGATAATAAAGGTATCGTTAGATTCGTCTCAATAACAAGTGTCCTTTTGAAGTGGATTTTTTGCTCGAAATAGTAATACTTAGTAAAAAAAAAATAACCAAACCTATCAAGTAAGGTATCTAAATAATGCCAATAAAAAGAGGACTATAGAAATGTATATAAGTTATATGATTAAATTTAATTAGTTATAATAAATTTGTTTAATTAATCGCAGTCGGGTTACAGATTTTTTAAACTTGTTCAAATCTTTGCATGTCGATAGTAGGTACCTACATTACTAAGAAGCAGAGTAACGTGTATCTTGTACCTACACAAATCAACGCAATATGGCGACAAACGGCAAAGGTCTAACTTTACCTCTCTCAAAACCCTAATTCATAATTAATTAAGATTTACACTCGGCATTAAAACAAAGCAGATTACAGCTCGTTCCAAATTCTGCGGTTATTTAGTTTAGGTCAGTTACTTTATCCAGTTGAGACAGTAAGAACATTTATTTATAGATAGAAACTCTAGATCGTGCACACCAAAAATAAAATAAAATTACAAGAAACAAAATAATGTTATAAACTAGTGCCACAAGTGGCGACCTGATCGCTAAGAGCGATCTCTTCCAGGCAACCAAGAATGGAAAACATGGTACATTAAGATCTGATAATTTTTGTTTTTAGTGTGTGTGTTTGTACGTTTGTTACTCAATCACGGCAGAACGGCTGAACAGATCTGGATGAAATTTTGCATGTAGATACTTTAGGCCCTGGAATAAAAAATAGGATACTTTTCATCATCATCGTCATCCATCACCACGCGGGTAAAACCGCGGGGCGCTGTTAGGTAATTAATATTCTAAAATAATAAATTAGAATTTCTCTATTAAATTTTAATCAGCTAACACCTGAGCATTTTTGTGGTACACTTTACTGAAAAACTATGACGCCTATAGATTTGTGCTTTAACATAGTAATTTAACTCCATATCTAGATGTGTTATCTGCCAAAAAATATAATTTTATAACCATAAAAAAAGAACATTAACAATTTTGTATTTATTGGATAGAATGTTATTCTACTAACGCCATCTATTAGAAAACCAAAGAGCTAACATCGCTGCAACAGAACTAAACTCAATACTCCAATACATCGTAGGTAATCTACTTAATACTAGATGACACCACTAGAATCAGGTTGTAAAATAACAACTGTCTTAAAAAATATTACCCATTAGAAAAACTACGCGAGCCCTCACAAAGCTCAGCTATTGCTAGTTTAATTATTGTTAATGTAAAAAAATTCATCTTGAAATGAACGTTCCGTACTTCTTAATTTTTGCTATAACCTAAAAAGGTCATATATAGTAGGTATAGAAATGTTATATTTTATAAGTCCTGCACCTGTACATATGCTGCAATAAAGTATTGAGTATTGACCAACGTTAAGGTAGGTTCTAGCAACTGGACTGAAGTGAAAAATCTCATGACTATAGAGTACGGTCCAAAAGTGCGGTTTTCTGCCCACACCAGCTGTTTTGCGGTGGGCTCGCTGTCGGTGCCAAATGACACCCTTTATTATTTTAATGCTCCAGATAAATAAACTTGAGTAATATTGAATATGTTACGTGTTAAGATATGGGGTCAATGTAGTAATAGACTTGCCAAGCTCTACTTAACCAGAGCGTGACTATAATTATTTACTTAGTGATGTTTTTCTTTTCTATTAAACTACTGTCTAATTTATTGGACAAATTTCTTTTCTATCTGAACGAATCTTTTCATAATATAGAGAATTGAGTTTAAAAAAAAATATATTCTTCTGTTTTATTTTCTTCTTTAAACCAGGAGGAGGGTAGAGTTGTGATGAGTCCAATATAATGCACTTGTTGTCGACAGTCTGATCATCATCATCATCATTTCAGCCGTAGGATGTCCTCTGCTGGACATAGGCCTCCCCCATTGACTTCCATAAAGACCTGTAAAACAAGACAAAACACAAGACCTGTAAGGCAGTCTGATGATGAAGCCATAAGGTGGATAGTGGAACTCTTCAGTAGCTCCAGTAATCTGAAGGAGTGTTTGGGATCACAGGATTTGTTTTAATGAGTCCAATATAATGCACTCGGTGTGCACGGTCTGATGATGAAGCCATATGGTAAATAGTGGAACTTTTCAGTGTCTACTTGTTGTAGGTACTTGTATGATAATAGTGTTTTGATAAATTCAAAAAATGAAATAAGTAAATATCGTAGAACACAACACCATCTAGCTCTAAACTATAAATAAAGCTTGTATTATGGGAAACAAATCGCTGATAGAATACTTACACACTTTTTTATTCTAAATACATACAGAACACCAACACACAGAACAAACATTTATCGTCACATAAATGTTTGTCTTGGTGGGAATCGAACCCACGCCCTACAGATCTTGAAGCAGTTATTCTACCAGATGTGCTAAAAGGGCAGTCTAATAAGAAATAAATAGGCTTAGGAATCTGGTGGGTGGGTTAAAAAAAACTTTATATAGTACTAGCAACCCGCTGCCCCGGCTTCGCACGGGTAGCAGAGCATATTATGCCCACATGTTTTGTCTGTCGTAGGACTGATCTGTGTATATTTCAATCAATTTACACAAAACCTTGGCAAATTACATACCTAAATCTTCCTCATGAATCACTCCATCTATTGGTGAAACTCGCAAGATAATCCGTTCAGATTTTTTAAAGTTTATCGCAAACAGACAGACGGACGCGTCGGACGACTTTGTTTTATAATGTGTAGTGATTATGAATGCTAAAATATAGAATGCTAACTATATCCACTATGCAATTGTAAAATGTAGGTGAAAACCCTTCTTCAAAATTGAGCTGTTTTATTTTTTTAACTATGAATTAAATCTTTAACTTTACTTTGTAAATAAATAACTCTTGGCTTCGCAAGATAACGGATCATTAAGCAGGAAGCTCCACCGTCTCAACACTAAACACCATAATCCGCCTTATCTTTGTATCCCATAGCATCACCCAAATAGAAAATGCATAAATATCTTTCAAATGTTCTCCAATTTGCATATTACACAAAAAAGAAAATTAGATAACGCAACCGTATTCCGAATATCTACGAAATAACAACACATGGACGGATCCAGGAGTTGTGTCGAGGGGTAAACAATTTATTTTTTTAATAAAACTATCTCGTGTTGATTGTTTTATTTAAAAAAGTGCAAGTATATGTGTGACGTATAATTAATTACATTGTCATAATTAACACAATAATTATAAATGTCAAATATAAAATAAGTCAATATCATAAAATGTCAATAAAACAAATATAATCACTCTATTAAATCAAGGAAAAACTAAACTAAAATAATTTATTTATTTTTATGTTTATTTATTTTTTATTTATGTATGTTATTTCTTTTTGTATGTTTTGTTGAATGTAATGAAATGCCTTGTGTAGAAGCGAAAACTGACTACTGGAAACTGGTAACTGCAGCGAGAAGAGGATATAAAGACTTGTGGTTATTTTAATTAGCGTTTTATTTACTTTGTTTTAGCTTTTAAGTTTATGTCAAATTTTAGTTTTAGATATTAAGTAAAGTTTAGGATAAGTTTTTTTAAATTGTTGTCAAGTTAGTTAAATTTAAATCCTCGTCACTGTTTTAACGGAAACGACTACTAAGCGTAAATAAACTAAATATATACTTTGCACATTCAAAATGAACTTCCGCAAAGCAGCGCCTGAATTAACTTAACTAATGGGCTGATTCGGAAATTGTAGGCGGCATACTTTGTGTAGCACATTACCCAAAAATATTTAGAGATAAATAAATAAAAATAGGTATTTTACATTTTATCTCGATAGCATTTTCAGTTGAACCACTTAGGTTAAGCTCCCCCTTCGGTCCTTATTACGCCCACGTTACATCGGCATGCAAAAACGCCTGGAATGTTCCCTCGCGGTAGATTTATAGCAAATTGCTTGTACCCACCTCCAGGCGTTGTTTTATACGGAATATGTGGAAATAAGTTTTCATAATAAGTGTCTACCGAACGTAATGGTTGTTTTGGTGATTGTGTTCAAAAAATTGTGTTTTCTTATTTGCTTTAGGAAAGGGTTGCAATCGTAAAATTACGTCGGTACTCCTATGTACCTAAGTGCCTGCATAAATGGAGAATTATCATGAATGGAGATGTTTTCTTCCTTGTTTCCGGAGAACTAGGTATATGCCTATAAGCAAGCTATAGTAAGTAAGGTAAGTAAATCTTACTTGCCTTACTGCAAGTATTCCATCGGAAGAGCATCATAGTGCATAGCTTCTTACCATCACAAGCTATAAAGTTTAAGAACCTATGATCTGACTACGGATATAATATACCTAATAACACTCGCGAAATAACGATATAACTAACGAACATTTTACGATATAACATTCATCAAAAGCGGTGTAACCGCTTAGTAGTTACGAGGGATTATAGGGACGGATATTATACAGACATAATTATGTATCTACAAACAAACATGCAGGTAACACACATGGCTCTCCTTTTTGGTTTCGCCACAGTCGGGTAAAAATTACGCTTTATCCACCATGTTTAAATTAAACTGCAAAAGATAACCAGCTGATTACGCAATTAAAAATTTCAACTCCACCAATGTCATGTAGGACGATAGACCATCAAACGCAGACGAAGCTAACTTCCACAAAAACAAGGCCTACCGATTTTATAATTACGGACTTTTACAAGAAAAGAAATAATCATAAAACAAGTTGATGTTCCAGCGGATCGCACCCTCTGGCAATAAAACCTAGGGCGTTTGTTTTAGATAAATCATCGTTCTGCCTACGGCAATAAATGAAAAAAGGGAAGTTAGATATTCGGGGTTTTATGTTTTGAGCGTATAGCGATTTTGATTATAAGCTAAACCGTTCGATTCTACCTTCATCGTATTAACAGCTAAACAATGGAATTTGCGGCCCAAACTGAGAATGTCAAGTGTTTCTTGATAGATACAATCTGGGTGCCTTTAAGTTACATGTGAATCGGTGTCTTCTAGGCAAGCGAGCTCCAAAGCAAACCGTATTTTCGCTTAACATTAAGTTAGAAGGTGGAAAAACTCAGGCCTATTTGTAATTAAAACAAATGTACATAAATCTATCTGCTTACCTACCTACTTAGTGATACATTTCCTTATAAGGTGGTCGTCTGGGTACCACAACAGTATCAGATATTCTACCACTAAACAGTGAAGTAAAACTGCTGTTTTGAAGGACAATACACTTATCAAATTAGGCTTTAACAAAAAGTACTCACCACCGAATACCTCAAAGTAATGATCGCCAGAACAACGATGCCCTAAACTTTTGTTTTTGTTTGTGTTATCTTATACAATTAGGAGAGCGTTTCGTTTGTCACATTACTTTTATACAAATCAATTGATTCAGTATTTCTTAGGACTCGTTTAACTAATATTTTCAGTTACAGGACAAAAAATATAATCAACAATCTAAGGTTCCCATTAACAAATTTTTAAGTAACTAATTTTTTTAAGTAAGATAAACTCATCTTTTTTTATGGATCGTCTAGTGGTAAGATACTCTTGTGTTAAGCGTATTAAACCCTATGCAGAAATGCACTGCACTCTTCACTATAAGAAAATTATGGATCGTATGAGATATTAAATTCTAGCTTGAACCGATTTTATCTCTTCCACGTGTATCTGTTTTGGTACATAATTACTTGTAATTTGTAAGTTACCGTACCTTGGTATTTATAACGAATTATTTTGTCAATTTTGGGCATGATACACGTTTTTGTTTTACTTAAGCGGGACTACTTACGTTTAATTATATCGGATACTCCGACTATAGTTGCGGCGACATCCGGTGGCCTTCATCATGAAGTAAAACGCGCGCGCGGCCTCGTCTTGATATCACTATAGTCGGATTATCCGATAAACTGTGTTAAAACCGCGTCCATTTCCATAGTAAATGATACGTGTTCTTTATGATTTTTTAAATAGTATATTTTACAGGTAATTTTATCCGCAATTTCCTTGATAGCTTTTTCAGCTGAAGCTTACATCCCAGGCCAAGTAACTCAAACGAGGTCAATAGGCTACCGGTGCCATGGGAGAGGTAATTTGACATAAATCCGTGGAGGGCTATCGACACACCCGCTTCTTCAAACGTATTGCCACTATCGACAGGAATTACCCCAGAATTTATCACCTCCCCTTTGTTAAAGTAACTAGGCTTGGAAATTCTAGCTGCATTTTGTGATGTAAATAAGGGCTGTACAAAGCTTCGGTTTGCGTATCAGATTGGATAGGTAAGAATCTAAAGTAGTTACAGAAATTTTTGTAATCACATTTACAAGAAACAAGGACAGCGTGAAAGTTTATATGAGAGTGCCTTTTCATTCAAACTTCTACATATTGCCCTGAAGTAAAAATAATTTGATTCACTAAAGAGAAAAAATCTTTAGTGATTTGAATGTGTTAGATTTAATTTAAGATCAATTAATGGTGGTGGTGGCTGTGGTGGTGGTGAATATATGAATCGCGCTATTTTGTGCGCGATTAAGTCTTGTTTTTATGGTTAACAGGCTAAGTGTTTAACCAACCTCACCTGAGGTTAAGTGACGGTAAACACACCTAACTTGGAATGGAAATGGCTCTCAAGCGAAGCTGCCGGAATACACCATTAGGTGCTTGGCGACAGATTTTCAACTTGAGGGTAATAGCTTGCCAGTCGAGTACTAGAAAGTACCCTACCACCACGCTATGGTTTCCTCAAGATGTTTTTCCTGCAGCTCAAGTTCATTGTTAGAGTTAGAACCCACGCCCTTCAGCATATGGAACGACCGCGCTAACCACTGGGCTATCATCGCTATATACATCCATATGTTTAGTAGACATTTGACACAATAATAGTAATTAGTTTCAAGTATTTGGCTGGTTTAAAACAAGAACAACCTATGTTCGTCAAATAATCGAAACCACATCTTACGTAGTAGAGCTACTAGCGACGGAGCTTTAAGAAAGTCAAATCACTAGTCGATTATTACTAAATATTCATACCTACTAAAGTAACCATAATCTTTAGAATATAATGAGACATTTTGACTCAGACTTGTCCCGTTATGACAATGGATGAATAATTTTGGGTACACTTACTAGTCTCCAGTTGAAAGTTTTACCTGAAGCTAAGGTGACCATAATTTAGCAAAATGTATTTCTAAGGAAATCTACCACCAAGTAAAAATTACACGTATTCCGTGAGCATAATTATTATGCTCGTGTTGTCTTGTGAAATATTCAGCCAACATGTTTTTTGAACAGATTGTTCGTCTGATAGTAAGCTCGCCGCCGCCTATATATACCTTCAACATTAGTAAAATTTTTGATGCTTTTTGAGAGATGTTTACGGTTATTTTTAAAACGCACAGCATTGTAACTATTCAGGAAAACTTTTGCAGTAAGGACATTTCACAACTTGCACTGCACGAAAGAAATGAGCGCCATGTCCGTAGGATGGAAGATTCTCGAATTTGTAAAAATGTGGGTAGTTTTTATTTCGAAATGATAGTATCCCTACAAAAAGCTATGCAAAATATGACCCGTCCATCCGACGTGAACCGCGGCGAGCGGCGGTGGAAAGTTCTGAAATACCGAGACAGTTTTCAATACGGCGCGACTCTAGTTAGTCTTTAGTGTTATTGGTAGCTCTGTTCTATAGCAAGTTACTGAAATAATGACTCTCATATTATAGATACTTGGTGTTTATTGGATAGTACCAGCCATTATTTTTGGCTGTAATATCAGTAAAATACGCTCTTGATTACAATTTGTTTTAATATTATAAACGAGGACAGAAAAAACTATTATGTGACTACAATTATTATTAATGATGAGGTAGTCGATAACATTTTTTTCTATTGTTGACGGGCTAGATTGTTTACCACAGCTCATCTGATTTTAAGTGACAGTGTGGTCGAAGATGGTAAACCACACTTAGCCTATTAAATTTATATCCGAAATATTGCATAAAACAAAAAATTCTAAAAAAAAAAACAATTCTAATTTAGATAACTACAAGTCTTGTAACCAACACGACTTTTAAGCGGAAATTCACTAAATATATATTAAACCTTGAATACTTAAAATGAACTTCCGCAAAGTAAAAGTAACAATCAATTATTTTTAAATATCATATTTTTATTATAATTACAACTTGCAAATGTACACTTTTCTGTCAGGAAGTCGTCTATTTTACCCTTTGAGAGTAAGATGATATTTAAATATGTTTTGTTCATTTCAGGGCATTTTCTCCATCTTTTAAACTGTACCATCAGTACATCTGAAGATGGCTTTCGTTGGTCTACGATATTATTTCTAATAAAACTTTTCAGACTCGTTAACAATACATTAAATTAAAAGTCACAGATTATATCATACAACAAACTCCAGTCAATGAATAAAACATAATTGTAATGTTAAAACAACAGCTGATGGCATACAAAATTACATGTAACAGTTTCACATATAACTAAGGGTGTCAGAGTTTGAGCAGGTGTCTGTGGTTTGAGGTTTAAGCAAGCAGATGCCATTACCAACCTTTCAATGCCCTCATAATCAACTTTATCTCCCTAACACAAAAGTCATTTTGGATCAACAGGACCGCTTTACAATTTTGTGGCATCAAAAACTTTCAACTAAATCTAGGAGTAGCATACGTGACCATTATAGTTTATAGGATAGAGTTCCATTTGGTTTGACCGCTAAGGCAATAATTTTGATATTCAGTATGATCAGAATTTGCGGCTAGCCGTTAATTATTATGTCACATTCTCTTACTGTTAAATCTTAATAGTTACCTATAGCCATGGATTAATAATAGAGTTATGGTTGTTAGTGAACATTTGCAGAGTTAAGACGGTTATTAAAAAAAACTGCCGTTATCATAATCTGTAGCGAGAGGGTTCGATCCTTGCCTTAGACAAACATTTGTTTGACGAATTTGTTTTAATTTTGAGTATAAGCTATATCGTTCTAAATTTCACACAAATCACACCAGCCGTTACAGCGTGAAGAAGCAAATAACATACAAACAGACAATCTTTCACATGTCACATTAATTTGATAGTGAGAAAAATTTGTATGTAATTTAAAAAAAAACACGTATTTCATTTGTCCGGTTTCCATTTGCAAATTTTGCTTAGTTAAAGCTAAATGGCGCTATATGAAATGTCTTGTAGTATAAAAATCTTATATCAAGATATGCTTGTTTTTGTTTTAGATTACGGTATATGATTATACCCATTTATAATAGTATTACTAATATTTACTCTATGATATTGATATATCATTTACACAATTATTATTGTCACCAGGAAGTACTTGTCGCTAAATCAATAGGGTAATAGGTTTCTTATCTAAGGTTTATTAGGTTCTACCTCACCCAAACTTTAAAAAAAGGCGCAGCAGCAAATCTAGTGATAATTGTTAAAATTTATTTAAGTTCGATTCCAAAAAATATACAACTATACTTATACTACTGGACAGTTCAATAACTAAGTCGGTAGTATCACTATTGGTTGTGCACACTCAAATATGTACATATATGTTTATTCTGTGTTAAAATAATTGGCAGCACTTTGGCAACTTTATATATAATACCTGGTTGACCGAGCTTTGCTCGGCTGAAAACACGGATAAAACGACGTTTTCTAAAAATGAAACCTAGTTAGATCGATTTATCGCCCCCGAAACCCCCTGCATACAAAATTTCATGAAAATCGTTGGAGCCGTTTCCGAGATTCACAATATATATATATATATATCCATATACTATCTATATATATATATATATATATATATATATATATATATATATATATATATATATATACAAGAATTGCTCGTTTAAAGATATAGATTCAAAATTCATTAACTCGTACCTCTCTATTGATTTCTTAAATATAATAATTCACGTATCATGTATTAACGAGTTCGGGTGCCTAATTGCCTATGGAACTAAATGTATCTGTACAATGTGTTCTATGTCGAATAATTTTGTTTTTTATTTAAAAAATAATAATTTAGTCTTTATAATAACAGTCTATCTGATTACACATAAAGAATAAAATATAATATAAATAGAATATATGTATATTAAAAAAATAACGCAGTTTTTAATGTGTAATAATGATAGTACTTGTCAAATAGACTGTCATAATAAAGACATTAATATTTTTAATAATTTTAAATCTATAAACTAAATTTCTAATGATAAATATATAAACTTAAAACATATCATAAAATTAAATTTTAACTTAATTAATAGAATAAAAAAATTACTTATTGCCTTTGGTGAAATTTTCGTCGAATAACAGCCAAACATAATAATATTATGATTGTTTCGCACGACGTGACGTCATACAGATACCATGACAGTCCTGGCTATTATTACGGCTTTAATTGGTTTTAGAAATTGATAAATATTCATAATGTAAATTTGCGAATTAAAACAAAAAACAAATTTTTGATGTGAATTATATATTATGGCCATATCGTGACCAATTTGAAATATTTTACCAACTAGCCTGTACCTATGTATCAAAATATACATATATCGGTATATGTATATGTATGGGTTTTCTGTTTTTAATGGTCCTTTGCTTAGTTTGAGTCTAGATGACGCTGCGGTGCGAAAAGTCCAATGGAATTTACCTACTACTATTATTGACTAGAAAAAATAAGTTATTTATTTCCTTACTTCTAGAATAAAAATAAATATTACCTTATTATGATTATTAATACGTAGTATTCATTATCCCGCTCTAATTTTTTCTATAAGATGGCAGTTGATAATAATCCAAAAACAAGAAAATTATAGTTCCGCTAATCAACTAATCACATGCAAGCGCGTTCCCGTAACTAAAACGTTTTAATTCCGACCGCATTCCGGCGACAAACGTGACTTCTGTGATTTTACACGGATTGTAGAGATTAGAGGGTTTCACATCAACGTGAGGGATGAGGTTAATTTTGTTACATTTGAAATACACGGTGTAAGTACGCAGAGGAAATACTTGTAAAACATGTATCGAATAATCGGAATAGTCACAAAAAAACTACTACTATTAAAAGGGGGTATATTGTGTGTGTGTGAGGTGAGTGAGTATATGTATGTGTGTTTGTGAGAGTGTGTGTAATCGCGTATGCGGCGCGTGCGTGCACGTAAAAGAGAGATCATTTTTCTTGTTTTTATGCCAATGCTTACGTAAGCTGAAGGAAAACGTCGTGAGGAAACCATAGCATGGTGGTGCAGATAACTTTCTAGTACTCGGCTAGCTAGCTAAAACTCAAGTTAAAAATCTGCCGCCAAGCATCTGACAGTGTGTTCCAGCAGCCTCACTTGAGAGCCAGGTGTGTTTACCATCCCGGGTCAGGTGTGTTTACCATCTTCGACCACACCGGCACTTAACATCAGTTGAGCTGTGGTCAAACACCAACCATTAAAAATAATTGCTGGCGTGATTCCAAGATCAATGAACCCAATGTTGCTGTTATCTATCTACATAAATAATATATTTATTATTTATTAATTTATCTATGCACTCAAATCTTATACAAACTCGTTAAACCGTTACAGCGTGACCAAGTAACAAATATACACACAAACTTTTGCTTTTATAATTATTTAATAGTATTTTATTTTTATTTTATAAAACCAAAACTAAATCCTCGTAAGCAAAATGACTTTGCTCCGTCCTCCAAAAGGTTAAAAGCACAGTACACTTGACATTGCGCTAGTTCAAATTCACAGCCGAATAAACAGACAAATTCCCTCACAGCTTAGATAAGCGAGCAACTCGCATGAGAGCACATTCAGAATACGCTTCTAGTGTTTTATCGGCAATGCGGAAAAATCACATCGGTGCACTACATTATTTCTCAAACTTGTTTTATTTTTAAGTTTGATTTTATATTAGGTACATTATAATTTCCTAAAACTCCAATTCACATTGAATGATTCTGTATCTCATCTAGATAATTCCACTAAAAGCATAAAGAATATAACAAGTTACTTCAGGGTTGTGGGTTTTCCCCCCCGTGGGTTCCCGCCTTGTCGTGGCGGGGGGGCTGAGTAGCCGTGACTGGTGACCACGGTGAAACCAAGAGGAACCCGAGGAGGGGCTGCTTCTCCGGGCATTCCCCCGGGCCTGGTAGAAGCGGCCAATGTAGGTTGCGGAGTTGTGTGGGCGGCATCGCAACTGAGGCGGGCTGCAGTGTCGTATGGGAGACGCTGCAGCTGAGGGCTGGAGGCCGCGGCGGGAGAGGACTGTCGGTGTGACGTTGCCGCTCTCCCTACCTTCCGCGGCCTTGACAGGGCCGCCACTGTCTGATGGCGGACGCGGTGGGGCTGCAGGGGAAGAGGAGTACCGGTATGACGGTGCGCCGCTCTCCCTGTCCTCTGCAGCCGAGGTGGCAGGCGGCGGGGCCACTTAGCTGACCCGTCGCATGGGGGCCACTGGCGTCCAGACATGGGGTCGTCTGGCGCCAGTAGCTACTTGGTCCCCGAGGTGGGTCGTGACTCGTTATGCACGATGTGTATATGGCGTGTCACGACGAGGGTGGATGGTCCGGAGACGGACGGAGGAGGGAAGGGCTCTTCACGCGTCCCTCTGATAAGCAGAGGGCACAGTGGAGGAGCCGAGTGGGAGGGGGCTGCGGGTTGGGAGGAGTGCCGGTCTGGCGATCCCCATCCCAGCGGCCAAAGTGGCAGGCGGCGGGGCCACTTATGACCCGTTGCATGGAGATCATGGGCGTTAGGACGTGGGGCCGTCCGACGCCCATTTGCTGGTTTGATCTCGGAGGTGGATAACGATGTGTCTGGTGTTCCGACACATCGTAATCGTTGCGAGGTGAGCTTGGGCTCCCTGAGGCGGGTCCGGAAGGACAAGCGCTGTCGAGGCCGCGGTAGAGTGCGAAAGCGTGCCCGCAGCCTCGACACAAAGCGCCGAGGTGGAACACTCCAGGTTTTTTAGTGGGTAGGCCGTCATTAGGACGGAGAGTCCCACATAACCACCGTGCCCGCCCCAGGGCCGGTGGTATACATTAAGTATTTTCCCTGGAAAAAAAAAAAAAAAAAAAAAGGGTTGTGTTTTTGACACATTTTTGTTTTACTAATGCGGGATTACTCACGTTTAATTTTATTGGAATCTCCGACTATGGTTTCAGTGCGAAGCAAGATGAGGCCGCGCGCGCGTTGTATTCAGCTTTATCTCCGTGATGAAGGCCACCGGACGTCGCCGAAATTATAGTCGGTGTTTCCGATAAAATTAAACGTGAGTAATCCTGCAAAGTAAAACAAAAATTGTGTAGAAATGTTTTATTGCATCTCTTACATTTTTCTCGTCAATATTTTACATTTTTGAGCGGTCTAAAAATGTCACAATGCTGTCTCAAACTTTTCCTAAACTGTCCTAAAGCTGTCCTCAAAGCTGTCCCAAACCGGTCTCCAAGCACCCAAAATCTATCCCAAGACCATTCAGCACACATGTATGCGAGTCACCAAATTTATACGGGATCTATTTGGCTCTTATGGTCAGATCTATCAATTAATGTAGACTACTTATATGAGACCAACCGTAAAATCACAACAAAACTACATACAAAAGAACTTTATTGACATCATATAAAGAAAAATATCAAAAGAACCACATATAGGCACACAATGCGATCCTAACCCTAAAATTGATTTGTCCTTGATTTCCCAAACATTTAGATGTAGAGAGTTGACAGTATTTTTTACAAAAACATGATGTATGGGCAGATTATACACAACTGTTACCATAAGACCAACCGTGAAATCAAAACAAAAATACAACACAATACATATTTTTTTTATTGACCTCACATAAAGAAAAATTTCAAAAGAACCACATATAGGCACAAAAGGTGATCCTAACCCTTAAAGCGATCTGTCCTAGGTATCTCAAACATTGAGTTGTGGAAAGTTGATAGTATTTTATTAGAAAAGAGGATTATACACTTCTTTAAAACAAGTTTATTTCTTGTTTGCGACTTCATATCTTAGTAGTATATAAATACCATAGTAAAAGTAGTTGACAAATGAAAAGTACAATAATCTCTTTTTTGCTTACCGTTTTGCCTTTAACCCTGTATTAGTGTGGTAGTCTGAAGCGCCCTTAGCATAACCTTTAATACCCACACAAACCTACACAATTAAATGAAATGAATTCGGTCGTGTACCGTGTATGCTAATTATCATAACGAATGGTGGAGATAACAGCGAGCGGTGATTATACAAAAAATGGAAAAGGCGGGACACGGGACGAGAGATTTAGAAGTGGATTATATGATAGTCTAATTTCATGAAAATTGAATAACATAATTATGCAAAATACTACAAAGTAAATTTCATTTAGTACTTAAATACAATTGATGAAAGCGATGATAGCTCAGTGGTTACAGTGTTTAGTTCACATGCCGAAGGAAATGGGTTCAAACTCTAGGAATGAGATTGAGCTGCCGGTAAAGGAAATCCATCCATCGTGAGGATATTATAAGACAATGCTTTTGCCAAATTTCATAGTTCTAGGTCAACGGGAAGTACCCTATAGGTTTTTATTCGCTTGTGAGTGTCGAAATATGCGGTTTTTTGCGACATAAACGGTTGTTACATTTTTTACGAAGACTTAAACATAAAATTTTTTCACAACTGCAATGGACTGACAGATCGGCGTTAATGCTTTTAATTTCAACTTTATACCTCCACGCGTTCCCAAGATAGAAGATCTTGATAGACGGGCAGACGGATAACAAAGTAATCCTATAAGGGTTCTTTTTTTTCCTTTTGAGGTACGGAACCCTAAAAACATATCTGATACAATTACAACTAATACAAATTTATTGGTAAAAAAAAAATGCCTTGCTGAGTTTCTTGCCGGAGTCTTCTAAGTTGAAGTGTAATTACGAGCCGGTGGTAGATTCAAACATGTAACTTAACGTTCATAAGTGCCTTACCAGGGCCTAAACTGAATAATTGACTTTTTGATTTTGATTTTTGGTTATTTATTTTAAAGTATCAAGATCTAGAACCCCAAATGTCGAAATTTTGCAACTGAGACAACTGGATTACTTAACAGCAATTTTTTTCCATTTAATCAGAACAAAGAGACATTTTTAAAAAGAATGAAGCTTCATTTGAAATTCTCTCGGGTATGTGCAAAATAAACCAAGAGTTGTGCCGCAGTGTTTTCTCTGGAGACTTGACAATTTTGCTCAAATTAAACTCGCAGTAAGTCACATTGTTTAAATTTATTCTTTAGATTTATTTTTACCTGCCAGCCAAGGAAGGGTTATGTTTATTTCCAACTAGCGACCCACCCCGGCTTAGCACCTGTACAATGTTTAAAAATATATATATATATATATAGAAGTAACGAGACGAACGAGACGTTTCCCTGATGGTAAGAGATAACGCCTGTCCATGAGCATTGCAGCGATACACAGAACTTTCACTAGCAAAAAAAAAGTCAAGGCATCGCTGTTTTGGTGCTCATTACTTTGAGATTTCGATGTTTCGTCTCAACAGCCCTGTATTTTTGCTAGCTGCAGTTCCCTTCAAACCGGAACACAGTTATGTTTACACACTACTGCTCGGCGGCAGAATATCTGGTACTGCAGTGGTACCTACTTAGACGACCTCATGCTAAGGAGATCTACCATCAAGTCAAGTAGATAATGTGGTCTATATACATTTATTATACATATAAACCTTCCTCTTGAATCACTCTGTCTATTGATAGGAACCACATTAAAATCCGTTGCGTAGTTTAAAAGATCTAAGCGTACACACGGCGGGAAGCGACTTTATTTATACCAGAGATATATCTGCAAAGAATCTGCAGTTATTGACATTTAGGTATAAAAAAATACATTTATCTAATCTCTTAATAGTATGAAACTCAAAAAAGGTAAAAAGGTAGGAGTCTGACCACAGCTCACCTAATGTTAATTGACTCAAATAAAGCTACTGGATCACACCTATAGGTGCTTGGAAGCTTGGCGTTCAACTTGAGGGTGGCAGCTAGCCAGCCAAATACTAGTACCCTACCACCATGCTATAGCTGCCTCACGATGTTTCACTTCACCAGCAACTCAATTCATTGATTGGATCCGGCGTGTGATCCGACCGCGCTAACCATTGATCAATCATCGCTCCAAACTTCTTATGTGATTATAGGCGTCTAATCAATATTGTTAATCAAAATTTTGATATTATTTATGAGTAAGTAAACGTAACGATCCTCGATGCAGAACTTTCGAAAGCGGGAAGTGCTATTTAATTTAGATTTTCATTAAGATAGTCCGCTGATGATAGCAAATGTCATAATTCATATTGAAATTAAAACACTTAATGAGCATTTGAACAGATATGGTATAACATTTATTTTTATTTACTTAAGTACCAATATTAAGTAACTATTTTAGATAGTTAAAATTACTTAACAAGCTTTCGTTGGTAGCTTTGTTACGTCACTGTAAAGTTTGCAACACGGACATAGAAAACTAAAGAACTAAACTTTTGTAGCGATGATAGCTCAGTGGTTAGCGCGGTCGGTTCGCATGCCGAAAGGAATGGGTTCAAACCCCAACAATGAGCTTGAGCTGCCGGTGAAGGAAAAACATCGTGAGGAAACCATAGCGTGGTGGTAGGGTACTTTCTAGTACTCGGCTGGCTAGCTACCACCCTCAAGTTGAAAATCTGCCGCCAAGCATCTAACCGTCACTTAACATCAGGTGAGTTGTGGTCAAGCAACTAGCCTGTCAGCGATAAAAAAAGACGAAACCTTTTGAGTTAGTGTATTAAGTTAGTTAATGTCAGTGCAGTGAGTACCTACTACATATTATAGAACACATGAACGAAGTGTCTTTCCCTTAATAGAGACAGTAAGAAAAGTGTTGATGGACGCATTCTTCTATTTACTCAACTTAGCAATTTAAGTTATATTAAAATTACTTATTAGTCTCACCTTGGCTAGATTGTAATAACAATGAGGTATCTAAAAACAAACAGATACATCATCAGAAGGAAAAAAACTGTAAAGTTTAGACTTTTCATAGAAATCAATTTAATTAAAAAGAAATCAAAATATAAAACTCGGAATGTGGCAGTGATGTGGACACGGCCGTACGTACGGGCGTGGGTTCAAACCCCAACAATGACCTTGAGCTACCGGTGAAGGAAAACATTTTGAGGAAACCATAGCATGGTGGTAGGGTATTTGCTAGTACTCGATTAGCTAGCTACCACCCAAGTTGATAATCTGCCGTCAAACACTTAACAATATGTTCCGGGTACCTCACTTGAGAGCCAGTGCTATTCCAGACAAGGTGTGCTTTAACATCTTAGCATCAGGTGAGCTGTGGTAAAACACCTAACTTGTCAACCAAAAAAAAAACACTTATTATATAATTATAAAATTTGTCGGCATTATTACATATTGATGGCATCAATAACTATCTGATGTATCTACAGTCAGGAAAATCACGAGTTAGCGAATGTAGCAAAGAGGGAGATATGTTTTATCTCTTTTTCCTCCGTTGATCTGACGTCGGTTTGCCGTAGTCTGCGCGAATAGAGAATAAACAACACTTTTTTTAATGTAAAATTAATGAGACGAATGATATTACGCTCTCCTGATGGTAAGACAAAACGCATGTCCATGACCCATACAGCGATACACAGAACTTTGAATAACAAAGTCCAGGGCATCGCTGCTTTGGCGCTTATTGCTTTGACACTTTCGATGGTTAGTCTCAATAACCCTGTAATTGCGCTAGCTGCAGTACCCTTCAAACCGGAACACAGTAATGTTCGCACACTACTACTTGGCAGTAGAATACCTGGTACTGCGGTCGCACTTACTTTGACGATCTCCTACTAAGGATATCAACCAAGTAAAAGATGTAACAAAAAATTATAAACATGGAAAAAACTTACGTAAAGAAATATGTTTATGTCACAAAGCTGGCGCTGGTCTTCCGTTGAGTTAGGTGAATTATAATATATTTATAATATTATACATTACAATAATTCGTTATAATAACTGCTACAGTAATTATAAGGAATAATAGTAATAATTAAATAAATAAAAAAAAGGATTAAAAATAAATAATAATTAAATCCGTAGGAATAAATGAGGAATATTTCTGTTTTCTACTTTGCCAAAAACAGTTCTTTTTGTCATTTCTAAATATGTAACATTATCGGAAAGAAACATTTTTTTCTATTAATTATGTCGTTTACTAACAACGTACGAATTTTTCGGAAAGCTCTTTGCTATAAACCTTTGATAGAGATGATTATTTTGCTAGCACTTTTGATAGAAACTCTTTTACTCTGAAACTCAGAATTTCCATCAAACTGGCACAAAAATAGACATTAATTATTTACCACGAAAACTCGACTATGAAAACGCAGGCCGCGTAACTGAAAAACTAAAGAACATTCGGATAGAAGTTCGCTCGTAAATTGTCACAGCGGTGCTTAATATAAAACGTGAGGCCACGTTTTTCATTCCATTTTTAATAACTATTCGCTTCTCTAAGAATTGTGAATTTACGAATACGTGAAATAGACTTGGCGCGGAAGATAAAAAGCATTACATGAAACATAAAGTCGTGTTCCTCATGTCTAAGGATAGTGATCTACACCTCTCAGGACCCGCCCGGGTCCACTTACAATGTGACCATAACTTCTTATATCACTGGCGACATGCACATGCAGCGAGATATAAACTGATGTCGATGAAACATGTAGGCTGTATTTTTTAATTACACTAAACACAACTCACCTGAAGTTTGTCCCAGACAGACACACTCAGCGGCAGCGATCTGCGGCTAACCAAAACTGCAGCTAGCCCTCCTGACGCTGCGGCGGTTTGTGATGGCGGGTACGGCAATAGAAAGAAAAAAGTTTTATTTTGTAATACAAACGAAACATACAAAAACAAACAGTTACAAAATGGGGGCTCACCTCTGCATAATGCTGGCTATAAGGGGTATAACCAACGCTGGTCTTCCGGTGAGCCCTAGTAGGTCCAACAAATATACATAAACATACTGTGAACAAATTACCAACAACGAAAAACTAAAATAAAACAAAACAAATGAGGCATGGAGGCAATAATTGGGCTAATACAGCCAGACCGTAAATGCCCAATGTTTTTTTTTACAAATTGTTTGTGGCTGTCAATGCTAAAACTGATAAATATAACGTCCATTGTGTTAAATGGTTATTATTAAATTAAGATCTAATTCAATAGTGGTTACACAGTAAAGCCTCTTCCACAAAAACATTGTCTACAGTAGTGACTAAATACGGCCGCTAACGCAGGCTCGCCAGTGTGGAGAAGGCTTAATGTTAATTAGTTAATGTTATATTAGACGTGCTTGGCGACGTATATGTATAAGCGATGATAGCTGAAGGACGTGGGTTCAAATCCTAACAATGAGCTTGAGCTGCAAGTGTTATAAAATATAGTGAGGAAACCATAGCATGGTGATATACTTTTGTGTAATCGGCTGGTTAGCTACCATCCTCAAGTTGAACACCTGCTGACAAGTACTAAAGCTGTGTTCCAACAGACCCAATCCAGTGTCAGTTCCATTCCAGGATAGGTATGTTATCATCTTCTGTCACATCGTAATCAGGTGAGCTGTGGTCAGGTTAGGTGCATGGTAGCAGATTTTCAACTTGAGGTTGCTAGCTAAGCCAACCGAGTACTAGAGAGTTCCTTCCCACCATGATATGGTTTCTTCACGATGTTTTCCTACACCAGCATCTCAAGCCCATTGTAAGGGTTTGAACCCACCCCATTCGGCGTGTGAACCAGCTGTGCTAACCACTGAGTCATCATCGCTACAAATTGAAATTGCTACAAGTTGACATAATACGTTACTCATGTATTTAGAAATTGGGAGATAACTCAAAAGAAACACGTAACCTAAAAGGTAGAACATTGAAAATACTTACTTAGACGAGGCGTAAAACAGCATTTAAGAACAAACGTTACAATTCCCGCCAAAACCCAAAACTACAAAGGACGAAGGTTTCATTCCACAAAAAAAAATGTAAAACCAGCCAGTGAGCTTGTGAGAATTAACTCTATTGCCAGTCAGGCAAAAAGAAATATTTTTTTTTGTTTTATTCTTTCGGCAAGCGGCACTGGCCGGTGAAATTTTAATTAGGAAAGTTATTTTGCTTATTTCTACTTTTTCTGGAATCCTTGGACGTGTCATTCATTTATATAAAACCACTCTTACAGTGACGGATATAGGTTCATTTTTGATTGTGAGTCGAGCATTATTTTTATCTGTTATATTTTTTAGAGCCAAGCGTCAGAAGGTCCGCTTTATTACCGAGGTGAAGTTCGGAAGCTAGAAAACAGAGTAATTAGAACCAATTATTTTTTTCATGTTGCACAGGCTAGGCTTTTGACTACAGCTCACCTGGTTTAGGTCACAGTTTTAGCAGTGAAAGGGGTAAATGTGCCCTATTTAGAAGGGCAACTGGCTTGAATTATGTGAGAATGGTCGAAGACTCCGTAAAGTATGGGTGCTTGATTTGGGTATATTTAGATTTGGAGTTTCGCACGGCGTAACGTAACTCTTTCTTCTTGGTTTTTACGATCACGTGACTGAATACATGATTATGCCGAAATTATTACAATAGTTGTATCATATTTGTTTGTTATAATGAATGGTTTTGTTTTTGTTACTACAACGTAATCATTAGAAATTTTATTTATTTCTAGTGAACACAACTTTAATGAAATTGTTTTCAAAGCACTCTTCTACCTCCCGTACCACCGCCGCCTACGTCATTCTAAATATTTAAATATCGCAGACAAAAAGAGTCTATCTCGAATCCAAAACTTCTATTTAGTTCAGAATACAGAGGCACAAAGGACAAAAAGTTCGCTGAGGACAGGATTCGAACCTGCGCGGGTAAAACCCATTGGATTTCAAGTCCAACTCCTTAACCACTCGGACACCTCAGCTATAGATCTTAACACAAAACTTAGTCAATTGTTTCACCTGCTCGCTTATGTACACAAGTGTTTATTTCAATTTGTTTATTGAGACTACGAACGTCTTGTACTGAGCGCCGAAGCAGCGATACCCTGGACTTTGCTTAGATTCTCAAATATTTTATTATCTTAAAATATGAAAACAGCTAAGCTTAGCTGTGTGTGTGTTACATGTTTTCGTTCCATCAGCATCACGACTATTTTCCGCATATTTAAAAAAAATACAGCAAAAAGTCCGCTGAGGACAGGATTCGAACCTGCGCGGGTATAACCCATTGGATTTCAAGTCCAACTCCTTAACCACTCGGACACCTCAGCTATATATAAGAACGACTAAAGTACAAAAGGTTACATTTATTGACGAAAATAGTATTTTATTGTATATAAATCACGATTATGCTCCAATAATACACCTGTTTTGTAAGGTTTATTAACTGTGTTATTGTTCTACTCAAGATTTTTTATAATTGTAATAAAATTTAAGACCAGCATTTTAACATTAATAGTCATTATTTTACTAAGTGTTTTTTCTTTGTAATGAGTTTTACACAAAATCAATTGATTCTAAAATTTGAGGTAAAATCGCGCCATGTATCTGCTCATCTAATTATTACAAGTGTATAACAAATATCAAACTTTTATGAGTGAAAGGCTAGATGTTTCCACAGCTCACCTGATGATATGTGATGGTGTGGTCGATGGTAAACATATCTAACCTATAATGGAACTGGCTCTTTAGTAAAGCAGCTGGAACACACCGTTAGATGCTTGACGGCAGATTTTCAACTCGGGTGGTAGCTAGCCAACCGAGTACTAGAAAGTATCCTACCACTATGCTATACGGTACGGACCTCTTCTCATTGTGAGAAGGGTGAAGCTACCAGTAAGTATGTAAGTACGTTACTATTACTAGAAAGTACTTATAATATAATTTTCGAAAATTGACGTATTATTATATTGACATATTATTATACTGATATTTCATTATATTGTCATGTGTTATGATTTTGACATTACAATATTATTTTTAAATATAAATGGAAAAATTACCTGTAACTTTGGTGTCATCAATGAAGTATTTGAATTTCTACAATGCTGGCCAAAAGCGGGTAGATAGACTTTATACATCTTCAAGATTTTTTAAGACGTTTTGGACTTAGGTACAGGTTGCCTCACGATGTTTTTTTTTTCATTGTTTGAAGTCAGCGTAAATACTCGTCTAGCTTTTAAAAGAAGGAGGTGCGTGCCGTGGGTTTCAAACCCAGGACCTCCAAATTGGAAACCGAACAGTCTCTCTACTGAGCTATAGAAACTTCAGCAATTTTTAGGCGTACAACTAATACCTACCTATGTTATTAGCTAATTAGGTCATGACCATATCTTGTAGGTAATTCTTACTCAGTTAAAATACCTAAGTATACAGTAGGTATGCATGGCTTCCGAACTAACTTGTCGGGCTTCTACCGATAGGTGCATGTGATGGAGATTTTGCTACAACTAATTGCATTAGCTACACCTATTTTACTGTGACAGCCTTAGAAGGCTTTACAGTTTTGCTTATCTTTATATATAAAAATTTCGTGTCACGTTGTTTGTCCGCGATGAACTCCTCAACTACTCAACCGATTTTAACCAAATCTAGCACACTGTGTGCAGTTTGATCCAACTTAGAGATAGGATAGTTTATATCTCAATTTATAATCGCAATATTATTTTATTGTAAATTATTTGTTTACTATACGACAAAGAGGTTCAATTATCAGTGAGTTCCATAAAATTCTAATAGATGGCTGTGTACGGTAATTAAATTAACTGGATTGAGTAAGTATCTAATAGATGGGGCTACGTTAAAAGTCCAAACTTAGATATAACAAAACAATGCATGGTGGGATATTTTATAGATCAACTAAAGTCTACGGTGACATATACTTACCTACGTTTTAAGGATAGCTTACTATACCCATTCTTACTACCCGTGCGAAGCCGGGTCGGGTCGCTAGTATTATGTAAAGAAGTGAAAGGACCTAGATACTTTGCAAATTAGCAGACATTTTTTAATAATAAACTAGATGTGTGTGATGTGTTAGCTACCTATATACCAAATTTCATCAAAATTTGTTTAGCCATTTGAGCGTGAAGAAGTAACCAACTCACAAACTTTCGCGTTTATAATATTACTAGCTGCGCCCCGCGGTTTTACCCGCGTGGTGATAGATGATGATGATGATGAAAACATACAAATAAAAATTAAAGAAATATGTTTCTGTACTCGCACATTCTATCAATAAATCAAAAAAATATTAGTTAAAACTAGAAATTACTACATTTTTTTTTTTTTCTTTTTTAATGTTTTACAGTCTAAGCGTTTGACCACAGCTCACCTGATGTTAAGTGACAGTGTGGTCACAGATGGTAAAGCACACCTAGCCTGGAATGGTACTGGCTCTCAAGTGAGGCTGCCGGAACACACCGTTAGATGCTTGGCGGCAGATTTTCAACTTGAGGGTAGTAGCTAGCCAGCCGAGTACTAGAAAGTACCCTACCACCACGCTATGGTTTCCTGACGATGTTTTCCTTCACCGACAGCTCAAGCTTATTGTTGGGGTTTGAACCCACGCCCTTCGGCATGCGAACCGACCGCGTTAACCACTGAGCACCACCAACATCGCTAAAAAAAAGAATAAAATAAATATTTAACAGGGATTTTTTTGCCGAACCCTTCATGCGCGAGTCCGACTCGCATTTGGGCGTTTTTTTAATATATTTTTCCACTACAAAGCTAGTGTCGTATCTTGGAAGAGGCCCTATATCCAGTGATGGACTGTGAGAAGCCGACAATGACAATTAATTTTTAAAAGCAGCTCGTAAATTGAACATTCATTGGTAGGGACCCGAGGTCGATAGTGAAACGCGTCTTCCATCTCAGCCTCCCGGAACATAAGTATAAATCCGTAATTTAATCATGTTTGAAGCCAATAGAAAGCTTGTTCCATTTGAAACTCATCAATGTCACAGCTCTATTGTGGGTGAAATCAGAAAAGTTCAATACGTTGATCGATGACTCAACTCATGGTCACTGTTGCTGTATCATTCTCATTAAGTTGACGATCCATGGTAAACATCTGTGTATGCAGATTATGTTGTAATGGATTGGTATTTGATGGAATTAAACTCATTTGAACGGCTAGCCCATGGTGCTTCTTCGGTAATAAAGGGAAATATTTAAAACATGCTCGACTGCAATTGTATTCTCCTTTACTCCGGGCTGTGTTTGCTCATGGCACCCATTCTTTTTACCAGACTACATAAAAATAAGCATTATGACTGTATGTATATTTCTTCCCTCGGTTCAACTTAAAATTTTTTATGTAAAACCGACTTCAAGAAAAAAACATCAGCACTAAAAAGCGAAAAATAAACTTATTTTACAAAGTATTATTATTATACCTGCAGGTTCCTACTGATCTGTTTGAAGTCGGTGCTTAGCCTAGGCTGGGTGCCGGTGCTTGGCACCGACTTCAATCAGATCAGTAGGTACCTAGCAGGTATAATAATACTTTGTAAAGTAAGTTTATTTTTCCTCCTTTTTGAAGTCGGTTAAAAAACTAAATATATTGTTATGAAATTCCATTTTGTTTGTTTTCCTCATTTCCAATTTGGTTTTAGTAGTAAGTACCTACTTTTTACTAAGTTCTAGAATTTCCCGTGAACTCGGAATCTTGAAATTTGGTACGAAGCAACGTCTTATAGCACAGATAAAGGAAAAATTGCGAAAAGCATAAATTACTATAAAAAATAAAAATAAACTTTTACTTATATACCTACAGGTTTGTACGGAACCCTCAGTGCGCGAGTCCGACTCGCACTTGGCCGGTTTTTTTTAAATACTAAGAAGCCCTTCGAATTTCCTTGATTCAAGTCCTCAGTCAACGTAACGAACTCTTTTGATTCTTTAGCTATCGAGTGGTGTAAGAAAAACCCTTGTAGATGATATCTACATACTTATATTATGTAGCCGCAATACCAAACTGTAACCCCCGATTTAATTTTCATAAATTTTCTGAATTGCTTTCCACTATAGAAGCATATTTAAACACGTACGTCAAAACAAGCAAATTCATCATAGAGATGAAAACGAAATCAATCGACTTCATTATTTTAATCAGAAGGGCGTTTACAATTTTATTGCCATAAAATTAACATTTATGCCCATCATAGCGTGAATGCAGCGTGAGCTGGTTCCGTTTATTAAATCAATTACATTTATTATAAAACTCTCACAGTCTCGGGTTACAGGTGTTGCGTCAGTTATTTTCTTCTCATTAGAATCGCTTTAAATAATTTACGATTCGTTTAGAAAGAAAGTAAAACCCTTCACTTGATTTCTATACATAACTTTGAATGCGTTTAAAAATGTAGAATCACTGTACAGAGAACTTGTTCATACAAAGAGTGGATTTTGTAATGATTCGCATGACAGTGTCAATCTTCAAAATCGTGACTTGTATTTCCTATATAATAAGACTCCTATATATACCTACTATTGAATTTGTAGCATTATGCAAAAATTTGTTTTAAAAGTCGTTAATTGATTTCAACTGTCAACCGCCATCTTTGTATTCGGTCAGTCCAATACTTCTTTTCGCATCTGTGTTGGAAATAATCGCATTACTTCCAAATATAAAACTATAAGTATAATATACATAATGCTTTTGTAAGTTTTATTTCGCACAGAAACTGACATAACATAGGTATATTATACATGCGGTAACTTATGGGCCTGTAAAAAAGGACTGTCCTTTCATTATATATAGTACCTGGTTGACCGAGCATTGCTCGGCTAAAAACACGAATAAAACGACGTTTTCTGAAAATGAAACCTAGCTAGATCGATTTTTCGCCCCCGAAACCCCCTGGATACAAAATTTCATGAAAATCGTTGGCGCCGTTTCCGAGATTCAGAATATATATATATATATATATATATATACAAGAATTGCTCGTTTAAAGATATAGATATAGTATATCTTTCTAGTCCCTAAATAGTATAAAACAAAGTCATGTCTGTATGTTTCTCCGTTTAATAATAGATTTTCATATGTTTTACGGTTTAGAAATATTTAATAAATTGGCCTTTAAAATTTTGTAGCTGCAGTCTTAATTCAGGTGGGAGTGGGGCCAATTTCAATCGAAAACTTTAGTTCTTGAAATATAGAACAACGTATTAGTAAGAAGTGGCAGTGGGCTAGTCATATCTTTCGCAGAACTGATAACCGCTAGAGTAGATCTAGAGCGTGTTCTAGAGTAGAGACCACAAATCGGCAAACGTAACGTAGGAAACCTTTACACTCAATAGAGTGACGATAAGCGAAAAGGCTAGAGATTATATTTAATTTCATTTTTCACCTGTCACTCTTACTGTTTCCTTATATTCTATTGGAAGTTTAGCCCGAATCTTTTCCTAAGTTTTTTTTTTGCCGCGTTGTGCGATTGTTTTGTAGGAGCAAAACTTATAGGTTTGCTTCACCGACATGCTAATGGGACGTGTTGCGCCAGAATGACAAAACTCAACGGCCGGTGAACATGTATATATAGGTACATATATCATATTTATAAACAATTAGTTTTAAAACAAAAAACAGTTATTTTTAATTTTTAACTTCTGTCGGCAGTCTTGGAAATGTTAATAATTTTGTGCCGCCCTAAAATCCCTATTATTTATCAGACATATACGAGTACTATATGTATGTACATGACAATATGTGTATATGACTATCTATCTATATGACAGCTAGATGTGTCATTTGCTCATTAGACACACGGCAAGCGCTTAGTCCTAAAATTAGAGTAATCAACGAAAATGTCACCAAAAACGTGCCGACACCAAAATGCTCTACATACATCTGAGAATACAAATAGTCTACGTTTAGTGTAAGCGTTTGCCTACAGCCTAAAAGAACGGTCGCTTACTCCGCCCCTACTACAGTTTTGTATTGCGTAATAGGCATTCACCGGTCGAGGTGAGAACGAATCGCCTTCAGCGGAACTTGAGACGAATTAAGTTAGGGTTGCTGCTTATTTCCGTTTTATTCAGATTTTTTAGGCTTGCGATGTCCGCGCGCCTGCGTCTGTCTCTCTCTCTCTTTCGCGCACTGACGAGATTGCGATAGTGTCGCCACTAGTTTGTGTCGTTTTCCGACTTTAAATTCTGTGACAAAAATAATTTCAACCGTTTGTCTTCATGGTTGTTTCAAAATATAAAAACAAATTTTCACATTTATGGTCTTTTTTTTATCTTCACGGACATCGATGTCTGTGATCTTTGTCAACATAACGCATATTTTTTACTATAATAAAATAAACATAAATTATACGCTATACAGGGAGAGGTAGTGTAATGTATTACTTGTTTGTCTGCATACCGCGAGCAGAGCAGCGACCCGCAAGCAGTACCCGATCACGAGTATGACGCATGTGCCAGCCATGACCTTGCTCAACCATATCTGAGGGAAGAGAGCATTCCAACACGACAACGCCGCAAGGAGCCTTCGACGGTGAGCATCTGAGCATGAATGCCGGCATACAAATAATCCTTATTTCTAATCTCTTATTTTTTTTTTTATGGTATTAGTAATTATAAACATACCAACAGTTTTTTATAATATATCTAATTGTTAGTACGTAGCAACCCTAACTAAGATCTCTATTGCTCCCGTTCACGAAACATCTCGTCTCGATCGCGTTTTGCATACGCCATCGCGTGAGCTGACATTGTTCCGTCACGAGCGATTAGCTGCAATTATCGTATAATTGCAACTCGATGGGAAAAGTCGAAACAATGTGATTTTTTTCGCAATAGAACTACAGATAACTTGGTAGAGTAGTAATTTAAGTGTCTCATACTATTGGTTGAACTTAAAAATATTATAAGGAATATATCTTACTATTTATACAAAATAAAAAATGGTTTTGTACAAAATGAAACAGTATAGGAAATAATAAAGAACGGAAGCCAGTGCGTTTCGGTATAAAAAATTACACTTGGTAAAACTGTGAATACAATTGCTTAATACTGTAATTCATTTAAGTCAGTTCGAGGACAATAATTACTCTTGAAATCTTTTTTTTTATTTGAAAGTAGTGAGACGAACTAGACTCTCCTCTGATGGTAAGAGATAACGACTATCCATGACTGTTGTAGCGAAACAGAACTTTGAGTAACAAAACAAATTTATTTATAAAGAAATGGAACACTTAATCTCAAAGTAATTATTATTTAAAGAATGATAAAATGAAATCAAATCAAAATCAAATTAATCAAAAAGTCATTTACTCAGTTTAGGCCCTGTTAAGGCACTTATGAACGTTAAGTTACATGTTTGAATCTACCACCGGCTCGTAATTACACTTCAACTGAGAAGACTCCGGCAAGAAACTCAGCAAGGCATTTTTTTGTGGATCTTACTTTTCATATTAGGTTACAGTTTAAGACGATATGTAGCATCTTCACGTCAACCTAGAAAAAAAATAGATTAAACATAATTACAAAATAGAAGAAAAATCACATTCTATTTCAATAATGTATTCGCATGCATAAGAAATCACTAAGTTGTTGATATAATGGCGTTCTTAGTTCTTAAAACAAATAATAAAAGCTATTCACATACCTAATATCTATTTATATAACACTAGCTGTACCCCGCGGTTTTACCCGCGCTTGATGCCTACGTCATAGTAGCTTTATGCATGCAAAGTCTCAGCCCGATCGGATTAAAATGGACAAAGTTTCATACAAACTTTCATCCCATATTTTATCCCCTTGGGGGTAGAATTAATCAAAATCCTTTCTTAGCGGATGCCTACGTCATAACATCTACCTGCACGCCAAATTTCAGCCCGATCCGTCCAGTGGTTTGGGCTGTGCGTTGATAGATCACTATGTCAGTCAGTCAGTCACCTTTGAGTTATATATATTTAGATGTCACCTACAACAGTGAACACCCAGTCGAGTATGTCTCGATTTCCCATAGTAGGGCAATGCTCACGCTGACATATTACTACGTACGGCGATTAGAGCGTCAAGTGAGTCGGGTAATGTCACCATTTACATTCCCAGTTAGAAGCATCAAAACTATTCCATTCATGGGAAAAGGAATGGACTGATCTCAACTGTATTACGGAGGAAATCCAAGTAAGTGTTAAGCCAGAGTAGAAAGACAAAAAGCAGGGACAAATGCGAGTCAGACTTGCCCACAGGAGAGTTCCGCACAAACTAGTAGGTATGATAAATAGTCCGGGAATCGAGTGTTGAAGTTTATGGTTTTGACCCTATTTTTTTGGTGATTTAAAAATGTACAGTTTTCGAATTTTTTCCTTTATGTGTGCTATTTAAGACAATGAGGGAAGAGGCCTGTGTCCAGCAGTGAACATCCTACGGCTGAGATGATGATGATAAGACAAAGCTTCTTGCCAAATTTAATTGTTTTTGGTCAACGGGAAGTACCCTATAAGTTTTATGAGTGTCGAAATATGCTGTTTTTTGCGACATAAATGGCTGTAACTTTTTGACAAGTGGAGATTGATTTTTTGTCTTGTTCCATCTATAGTTGCGTGGGTGAGATCGCTTTCGGCGATAAGGCAGCACTTGTGGCACTAGCTCATAAGGTTCGTGACTGTATTTCATTGTTAATTTTGCAATTTAAATACTACATTAAAAGACCGTTACTATCTATCTATCTATATTTGAAAGCTCTGACAACTTTTCACCGGCATGACGTGAAATTTCACACACACAAAACAACCTACTTTAAGCATTGATTAAATAAAATCAATGTTTATAAGTGAGAACAAAAGCACGTAAATACAAATTAGAATCCAAAGCGATAAAAGCTATTACAAGAATATATAATTAAAAACGACTGTTATTAATTTATTACTTACCTTTAACCATATAGAAAAAATATAAGGCTACCATTTCAGTTAATATGATGGTTTAATTTATTAGGACAATTCTGTAATTACAAAACGTATCTATATTTTTAACAGAGTTTAAAAAAAACAACCTACGTAAAAGAGCTACTAACTTTGAAGAAGCCTTATAGATCTTGGGGTAATTGGATTAGTTATGTTGGTGAAACAAGCGCCATTTTATTAAGACTTTCCAAGAAAAAGGAAATGTTTTTGTCACGATAATAGCTCAGTGGTTAATGCGGTCGGTTCACACGCCGAGGGCATGAGTTCAAATCCCATAAACGAGCTTGAGATGCCGGTGAAGGAAACCATAGCTAGCATAGTAGGGTACTTTATAACACTCGGCTGGCTAGCTACCACTCTCAAGTTGAAAATCTGCCAGGCACCGAACGGAGTGTTCTAGTAGCCTCACTTGGTAGCCAGTTATATCCAGATTAAGTGTGTTTACCATCTTCAACCACACTGTCACTTCACAGGTGAGCTGTGTCAAACATATAAAAAGATTATTATTATGTATTATATAATTTATTTATAATATTATCTAATACATACGTAATGTAAATAAAGTGTTAATGAAAACATAAATAAAACTGATTTAGTCTGTAAGTCAAATTTTATCTTGCTTTCTACAAAATTAATAATGTAAACAGTTTCATAAATATTAAGATACTTAGAAACCTTTTAAAAAGGGGTTTTAAAGTCATGATTACGTCAGTTGTTTTTAGATACTTTAATGATTAATTTGAGATATGAAATAAAGCTTGATATTGGGACCAATTTTAAAGGGTTGACAGTAACTTACTAAAAATACTCTATAAATACTAATTTGTAGCGATGATAGCTCAGTGGTTAGCGCAGTCGGTTCGCATGCCGAAGGGCGTGGGTTCAAACCCCAACAATGATATTGAGCTACCGGTGAAGGAAAACATCGTGCGGAAACCATAACATGGTGGTAGGGTACTTTCTACTACTTGCCTGGCTAGCTACAACTGCTAGCTACCCTCAAGTTGTAAATCTGCCGCCAAGCACCTAACACTGTGTTCCGGCAGCATCACTTGAGAACCAGTTCCATTCCAGGCTAAGTATGTTTACCATATTTGACCGCTACGTCACATAATATCAGATGAGCAAAGTATTAATTCTATTGTCTCTTCTTAACGTGAGTGAGTTATTTATTCAAAGCAAAAACATGATAATGACAGAAGACAAACGAGCAAAACCTACCTTGAATGACCCTCTTAGAATAAGATAATATGCTTACCGAATAGCATCTAACACGAAACTTAAACAACAAAATTGAGTTCACATTGTTTAGAACCGATTATGTTTATTTAACTCGGTATGTTTGCAGATTCTAGTTATATAATAAGCTAATAACGTGTTAATACCGTTGATCTTAGTGCCACTAATATACTACATATATATATGGCCAAACCGTATAGGTATGTATGTTATACTTGATGGTAGATTTCCTTAGCAGGAGGTCGTCTAGGTACCACCGCAGTACCAGATATTCTGCCGCCAAGCTTTACTGTGTAACATTACTGTGTTCCGGTTTGAAGGGTTCGCAGCTAGCGAAATTACATTGCTATTATATATACTGCCATTGCTAAAATACATTGCTATTGAGACTAACCATCGAAAGTCTCAAAGTAGGTAATGAGCGCCAAATCAGCGATGCCCTGGACTTTGTTTTGTTACTCAAACTCAGTGCCGGATTAAGCTAAATGGTGGCCCTAGGCCATTCAAATGTTGGGGCCCCCCTGTGTTTTTATAATTGTAAAATTAATCTTCATTTATGCATTTACAGAATTTAAACAGCTTATTCATATCATTATTTCTCATGGCTATATTAATTTCACTCTCCTTGTCTACTTTAGTGTGACGTCAATGTGTACAAATCTAGTAGTGTTTCATCTGAGTCGATTTGTCACTAATTGAAAAAAACGTTCTTTTTTTTGAAGGAAACCTACCAAATGTGTTTTGCAAAACGACCAAGCACCCAATGTTAGTGTGACGTTAAAAACACTGGATCGTTTTTGTTTATATAATCAAGCTCGAGATTGTAAGCCCTCTTTCGAGTCTTTAGCGCGCGATTTGAAATTCGAATCGTCAGATGAAATAACAATCGAAAAAATAAATGAATAAACATTTTTAAATATTTTGCGTTTAAAAATACATGTTAATATGATAAATATTTTTTTCGAATTTAAAAAAAAATTTAATAAATTAAATTGAAATTAAAAATTGCATTTTAAAAAATCATACCAGATTTTCGTGGCCCCTGTTCGTCGGGGGTTACCTAGTCCGGCCTAATGGGTAATCCAGCACTGCTCAAAGTTCTGTGTATTGTTGCAATGGTCATGGACGGGCGTTACCTCTTACCATCAGGAGAGCATCTCGTTCGTCTTATTTTTATATTAAATGTAGGCATGGCTAGCGCCTGGCTTTTTGGCTTTTTATTGTTCTAATTTCTTTTTGTATTACATTTGACTGGCATCACGAATATACGGTTTACAACGAACATTCTTGCTTTGAAGAAACTGAATAACGGGCGCCTTGAAGACCTATACCTACATAATATGTATCTATTACCTATCTATATAACCTTGTCCGGATTCCAACGGATTGTTTGTTAATGTTAAATTTGTATCATGAATAAATTGAAATTGATATGTCTTATCTTAGACTGTACTGCTTAACATCAGGCAGGGTGTGGTAAAATGCGAAGGTAGTAATAAGACGTACGTTACGCTCTCTTGATGGTAAGAGATAACGTATATCCATGACCATTGTAGTACACAGAACTTTTCTAACTCTAACTCTTCAAAACGGCATACAGTAATGTTTACACACTACTGCTTGGCGGCAGATTAGGTATTACTACGTTGGTGGTGGTGTATATTAAAACAGAGATTTTTATGTTTATAACTACTGACTCTTAGATACATACCTACATACATACTATTACTTTAAACAAAAATAAGTCGACATTTTGACCACAGTTCGCGTAAAATATAAAAGTTTAATGAGATGTGAAATGAAGATAGTTTATCCCTTAAATTACCACCGGCTACTTTTTATTCCGTATAAATAAGAGATTCATGTAAAATAGACGGTGAAATCGTGAGACACTTTTAATAATTAATAATTTTATCAAAGGTGCTTTCACAAACATTATTTCAAGCCAGAATTACCGGAATATTACGGTAAGATGTCAACTAATACTGATCTCAAACTTATCACACTAATGTTATAAAGACGAAAAGTGAGTGTAAGTGTGTGAGTGTGGTGTGTGTTTGTATGTTTGTTACTTCTTCACGCTCAAACGGCTGGACCAATTTTGATGAAATTTAGCATAGAGGTAGCTGACACTAAAAATTGAGCGAGTAACACCGTGGGGCACAGTTAGTTTTATATAAATTATTTCTTGTTCAGCGTGCTCCATCGTTGACCACATCTTCACGAGACGAAATTGCAGTAAAAAAACTGACTCATATATCTTAAGCTGTAGGGCGTGAGTTCGATTCCCAGCTATGACAAACTTTTTGTGGTATAAACAAATGTTTGTTCTGTCTCTGGGTGTTCTGTAAGTATATATAAAAAAAAGTAGGTACCTATATATTCTATCGGTTATTTGACTTCCATAGTACAAGCTTTGCTTAGTTTGGGGTCAGATGGCGCTGTGTGTTATATCATACGAAAATTATTGATTTTTAATTTAAACATTTTAAGCAAAA
Organism: Biston stratarius; assembly: GCA_950106695.1. Classification (NCBI taxonomy): domain Eukaryota; kingdom Metazoa; phylum Arthropoda; class Insecta; order Lepidoptera; family Geometridae; genus Biston; species Biston stratarius. The sequence goes on from OX467116.1 coordinate 13,994,284, forward strand.
TGTAAATCGAACTTTCTTGCCAATGCGGAATGTAAAAATATAATTCAATCTAATTGGAGATTTTATTTTATGAAAAACTAACTTGCAGTAATTTCACACTAATTCTCAATGGTCTTAAACATTTCCATGACTAGCACTATATTTTTGCTATGTCACTTAATTTAAAACCTTATTCTAAGCTCATTTTGTAACCTAAGTAAAAACAGTGCTTATACTTTCAAATCGGTTTCAATGACTAAGTGACTTTCTCTCATCTGACGGCATATTACCAATAGGTAACATTTCTATAGATTCTCTGAAGATTCTTCGCGTTTTTTAATTTCATTTGCTGTGACGTCAGGCCGATGTTGTATTGCTTCGGCTTGGCCATTTGCGTTCTAACTTGGTGTTAGTTCAGCCGCGTCAGTTAAGTTAAACTTCAAACGCGTGCGAACGCGTTTCAGAAAGTTTTTTTTTAAAGGTCGGTGATTTATTAAGCGCTAACACTACGCGTGTTAAGGGATTTGTTTTTATTCTGTGTCTGTGTTGTGATAATGGAGTGTCATTAACGTAAAAGGTAAGTTTAGATGCCTTTTTGTTCTTATTAATGAGCCTTTTTGTTTCGTTCAAAGTGTTGGTTCGGTAAGAGGGTAAATTAATCTCGAGTTTTTGTTGGACAAGGTTAATTTATTTCGGTGTTCGTTTTATTTAAGTTAAAGCTGGTGTTGTATAAATAAGTTCAAAGCCTTGTGTATGGTAATGAAATTTTTGAAAATGAAATAACATTTCTCGAAATATATTTTGAATATAAATTAGAAATACTTTATCTACTCTAAGTTAATAATAATCTCAGATGTACTTTATTTTACTAACTATTCTTAAGGTATCCAAAGTACACAAATTTTAAAGGTCTCATTGACATTGTCTCATTTTGAAAATCTGTTTCTAATATACTACCACTAATTTATTAACCATGTTTGTTAAAAATGCTATAAATACATTTGTATGTACTTAATTTAAAACTAATGTCTCAAAATGTAATATTAAACTAAAATAACATAAAACATGCAAAGATATATCAAATTGATGGGCACTAAAAAAATTAGTAAGTATAGATATTTTAAAAAACTATTAATAACGAAGCCACTAGAAAATATTCCTCTGTATATATTGTTTTATGGTAATTTTTTTTTAACTTTCTTGTTAAGGTAATGAGACGAATAAAACGTTCACCTAATGGAAAGAGTGAAAAAGAAAAAAATAACAATGAGTGGCCGTGGTTAGCAGGCGTGGGACCAAAAGCTTGTAGAGCATCTAATTTCATCAATCTTTTGTTTCTTCTTAAAACATTCACTACTAATTGTTATTGTGTTCTGGATTGAAAGGTACTGCAGCTAGGAAATATGGTATACAGGGCTTTTGAGATTAACCATCTAACTTCTCAAGTAATTACTGCCAAAACAGCAATGCCCTGAACTTTTTTTTGTTACTCAGAGTTCTATGTATCGCTACAATGGTCATAGGCAAACGTTACATCTTAACATTAGGACAGAAATTAAATTTAGCTCATTATTTTATTATGAAAAAGTTTCACCCTTAAGAATTGTATCCGTCGCGTCTGTCTGTTCGCGATAAACTTAAAAACTACGAAACAGATTATCATGTTAGTTTCACCAAAAGATAGAGTGATTCATGAAGAAGGTTTAGATATATAATTTGTCAAGGTTGTGTGTAAATAGGGTTAAATATGATGATAGTTGTAGGAAGTGTCGGAAAATGTCAAGACACATAGGAGCTTTCATTGAAAACGCTGCCTAATCCCTTTGAGATAGATCAAAAGCCCCGTGTTAACCCGTACGTATCCGGAGCGGGTCGCTAGTGTATGTATAATTTTAATTCGACAAATCTGCAAGCTTAGGCCTTACCAACAGTCAATTTGACAAACTTTAAACACGCAATGTTCTTATAAGCATTTTTTGTTGGTAATGTTCGCATAACCACTTACCAGGTATTTACACTGCGTAAGTATATTTACGCCTTTTTTTGTTATGTTTTCTTTGTTTCAAAGAAAAATTGCTAATGTAATATTGATGATGGCTTGAGAGAGATACTCATTAGGTTTAATTTGCTATATTTACATTTTTGTATAGATTACATTTTCTTTATCAGACAGTACGTTTTTTATGTAAAAAGTAATGAGGTAGGTAAGAAATAACGCCTGTCCATGAAAATTGCAACGATATCCAGAACTTTGAGTTGCAAAACAAAGTCCAGGGCATCGCTGCTTTGGCGCGCATTACTTTGAGACTTTCAATGATTAGTCTCGACAGCCCAGTAATTTCGCTAGCTACAGTACCCTTCAAACCGGAACACAGTAATGTTAACACATTACTGCTTGGATGCAGAATAGCTGGTACTGTGGTGTAGACAACCTCCTGCTAAGGAGACACCACCAAGTAAAAGTAGTATTATATGTATCTAGCTGAATAAGTATTATATCTATATGAACCTTATTTGAAGTATCATGAACATTAGAGAAATAATCAGCTGAACCGTTTCAGTCAGTCTATAAGTATGCGCTTACCGACAAACATCTTTTTGTTTTCATAAGTGTTGTAAATGACAGAGTTAACGTTAACAGAATTAACGTTCACGGATTAGTGGCCACGAACTGGGAAATAAAGCGTCGAACGCCCGCCAGCTCGTTGGTTCGACGACATCATAAAGTTCGTGTGTCGAACCTGGAGAAGGTTAGCAAAAGACCGGGATGAATGGCGTAAAAGAAGAAAGACTTATGGTCAGCAGTGGGCGATTACGCGCTGAAAATAGTTACAAGAGAACAGAGAAGAGAAAGAATTTAAACTCAATTTTGAAGCAAATATTTAAAAAAATTACATACGTTTTCGCTTGTAGATATTATCATATAATCACTGTAATACATAAACTTATATCCAAACATTGTCCATCCGTATGTAACAAATTACTTAAGCACGAATATCGTGATCTAATACTAACATTTAACGTAAATTTAAGGCTCTATATCGCGATTTTACGAGCACGTTAATCGATCATCAGTCTAATTCTGTGCCTGTTAGAGTGACATTTAGCGGAACAAAGATATATAAGGGTAACGCAAGTTCTATAAGCGTTCTATATATATCTATAGTGTTCTTTAGATCTACCAAAAATAAATGCTGTATATGTAATAGGACGGACGAAGAGCTCTCCTAATGGGTAAGAGATAACGCATGTCCATGACCATTGCAGCGGAACCCAGAACTTTGATTGAAAAAAGTCTAAAGCACTGCTACTTTGGCGCTCATTACTTTGAGATATTCGATGGTTAGTTTCAACAGCCCTGTAATTTCGCTAGCTGCACCCTTTAAACCGGAACACAGTAATGTTTACACACTACTGCTTGACAGCACAATATCTGGCACTGCAGTGGTACCGTGGTGGTGCCGGCGTAAGAATTGTACTCCACCCTCTCTACCTGTGGTTGCCGTAAGAGTCGGCTAAGGGATGTAATCCGGAAGATGGGCAGCAGCGTCTTCCTTGAACAATCACACTTAACTGCGCTCGCCAACCCGCCTGCCAAGCGTGGCGAGTATTGGCAAAACCCCCCCAGGAGGAGGCCTATGTCCAGCAGTGGACGTTCTATGGCTGATGATGTGTGATGTACCTAGATGACCTCCTGCTATGAAAATGTACTATTTATAATACTATTAAAATATATATAATATTTTAATTATGTAGGTAACAAGTGTTATAACTTATTACCACTAACCGTTACGTTCGCGTCAAAACTTTTATGAAAATAAATAATAATCGATACTTACTAGTAAATGTATTCTCATACTCCCTGTATATTATACGCATTACGTTTTATATTGTTAGGTGTCTTTGTGGGTATCTTGGCCTAGATTCAGTGGCACCTAACGGTTCAACGCGCCTTTAGAATCAATTTTGAAACTGTTCAGCACCAAGCACCTCCGCTTACAGTTCGATTTGATTCTCGAAAATAAATGCGGGTAACCACGGAATTGTAAATGTGTTGTAAAGGCAACATAATTTAACAGAGACACAACTTTTCATAAACTAAATATGTTACGGCACTGAATAAATGACAACACCAATGAACTCTATGCATCGAGAAGAGAAATTCAAAACAAAGAAGTGTGTTCAAAATAATAATAATAAAAATGCCTGCGTTATTGTTTTATGGGTCTTACATTAAAGTTCACGATTTTTTTAAGATAAAAAAAATACTTTAACAATTTCGTATTGTGTCATATGTAACAAAATTAAGAATTTATCATATAACTGGAGTAATAAATGAGGTGTATAAACTGCTCTGCAGTAGAACTGAACAAAGTGAGTGTTAGAAACACGACATGCACGTAGTAAATTACTCCATTGATAGTTTTCATTACTTATCATTTCTTATAACCATTTTTTTTTTTTATTACATAATATGCTTGCTTTTGTCCTTCAACTCACCTGATGTTAAGCGAAGATGCGGTCTATAAATAGTCTATTTTGGTTTGTAGCGATGATAGCTCGGTGGTTAGCGCTGCTGGTTCGCACGCTGAAGGGCGTGGGTTCCGACCCGAAGAATGAGCTTGAGCTGCTGGTGAAGAAAAACATCGTGAGGAAACCATGGCGTGGTGGTAGGGTACTTTCTAGTACTCGGCTGGCTAGCTACCACCCTCAAGTTGAAAATCTGCCGCCAAGCATCTAACGGTGCGTTCCGGCAGCCTCACTTGAGAGCCAGTTCCATGTGTTTACCATCTTCGACCACACCGTCACTTTACATCAGGTGAGCTGTGGTCAAACACCTAACCTGTCAGCCATAAAAAAAAATGGTTTATCAGCTTTTTAAATGTTATCCATTAGTACCTTTTTTAATCAATGTTGTAGAGATGGCTCACCGACTATTACTGTCGTACCGTTATTACAACGTTGCATTTAGGGCAATTACGGACGCGCTACTTTCCGAACACGTCGTATGTACCCGCGCCGGCGCCGACCGCGGAATGCCCCGGTGCAACCGAAAGTGAAACTTGCTTTGGAGATCCGTGTCTGAGGATTAAGTGATCTTCGGTACATGCTAGTTAGAACAGGCACGTGAGTGTCGTGAGTGCCTTTGTTCTTTTTTTTATCGACCAAAGCACGTTAGTGCATTATGCTAATTCACAAGTTTTCTTCATATAATATTACTGGCAATTAAAAAATGTATTTGAAATTGCAATATTTGAGAAACATAAAGTATTCTTAATCGAAAAGACATATAACTCTGTAAAAGAATTTATTAATGATAAGGTAAAAAATATTTAATAAGTTATGACATTTAAATAAATTGTTCTGATTAACATTTTGTAATTGACCTCATGACATAATTAATTAATACTAAAATTGTAATTTTTTAACAAGTATGTAATTCTATTTTATCCAAATTTTGCACACCCAATTCTAGGTTAAGTATGGTCTAAGCGGCGTTTTCATTTATGTACTAACATTTTTACACTTGTACCTACTTAGTTTTTTTTTTGAGTTTTTTTTTCAATCTTTTTTTTGAGCGCTTTATCGATGCGGTGTGCGATTGTTTCTGAAAGAATAAAACAGTTTACAGGGCTGTTTTAACTAGTTAAATTGTATTTATTAATTATTTGATAACGGCTCTTAACCAGTATAAAAGTTACATGACAAAATAAAGTCTAGTATGCTTGGTTAGAGAACAAATAATTAAGAAAAAAAAATATTTAAACTTTTCATTTTTTCATTCAACTAAATTCAACCTACCGCTAAGAGCAATATTTATTTGCCTTCCTATTTGCATAAATCACGTTCGAAAATAATCTACATTTGGGACAAAACCCAGCATGTTAACCGCCTACAGTGACATAGCGCACCGATACTTTCTGCTATTAATCATGTTGTACCAAAAAAAATGAACTTCGATTAATTACTATCGGTGGTACCGTTATGACAGTTGCATTAAGCCAGTTGCAGACGAGCAATTATTTTGTCTCGTATAAGACAACGACACGAAGTATGAAACTGGTCAAAAATCCTATCTTTGTATATACGACAAGCTGCGCCCCGCGGTGTTGCTTGATGTACATACATTTGCCTAATTTAAAATTGGTGCCAAAATAAAAAATAGGATGTTTGTGTGATAATTTTTTTTTTGAACTTGACGTATCTCTCTTCTTTTTCTTCTTTCTGGTATCGCTCTTTGTGTATTTGCCGATGTTAAAATACGTTTCTTTCTACGTGGCAAAAAGTGGCAGTTTTTTTATTAATTCATACTTTACTGCTGTGTGGTTCAAAATGCGACTTCATTATATAGGGCAAAAAAATAAACTAATTAAGTTATTAAATTTAAATATTATTAATATAATTTAATTTATTTTAAATAATTAGATTTAAATTTATATTTTTGAAGTCAATTAAATCAGTTAATTGTAAATTTGTTTTAACTTAAACAGCATAATTGACAGTTTAAGTTATACAATATAATATTAATTGACAGGCAATTACAGTAAAATAATTTTATTGACATTAAATTAATATAAAACGAACAAGTCAAAGACCGTGAAAACGGTAATTATGAAAGTGGACTAATTGCTGATATAAACGAACGGGATACAACAAACACTTTAATTATGTATAATGTAGCTTTTTTTAAACCGAGTGCTATGTATATTTGAGTACTTAATTATGTACTAATTTAGCAAATTTTGATTACTCTAGTTTCTAGTTTTTTTTTTATGGTTGACAGTTTAGTTAAGTGACGGGGTGGTCGAAGATGGTAAGCACACCTATCATGGACTAGATCTAGCTTTCGAATAAGGCTGCCGGAACATACGATGCTTGGTGGCAGATTTTCAACTTGACTTGTTGCCAGCCGGGCACTAGAAAGTCCCTACTACCATGCAATGGGATACCTTTCGATGTTTTCCTTCACCAGCAGCTTAAACTCATTATTGAGATATGAACTGATGCCCTTCGGCGTGTGAAACTACGCGTAAACCACTGAGCTATCATCACTACAGTTGTATCCCGTAGATATGAGGTACATTTGGCGCCTGTTGTATATACATTTCATGTTTGTAAAGAATGTCTTGTTTCTTAATTGCTACGACGTAAATGGTACAAATTTAACATAAACTTTAAAATAAAAACAATTTACTTTGGACACATATGAAATATATATCTATACATATATCAAAGCGCATAACTTAAGACCAACTTAGCTTTTAGACCATTTTTTTTAATATTCGTGATATTTCGAATAAGGTTTGTATGTATAATGTATGTCTAAGCGAGGGCGAAAGTCGACCGCTACCGTACCGGGTACGAAATACTGGGCGTTCAGCTAGTTTAAAAGTAAATCTTTCTGTTTTACTTTGTTTTCTTTATGTCCCACTGATGGGCGTGGACTTCATCTCGTTGTGAGAAGGGTAGAACCATAATTTATAGTGGGCAAATATAGCCATAGTGGGTGTGTCAAATACGAGTTAGTAGACATTACAAATCTTCGAGAACAAAGATTTCTCAAACACGCAGGGTGTAAATGTAAACTTAAACAAGCCAAAAAGTTTAAAAAGCGAAAGAACCAACTACGGAAAAAACATACATTATGGCGCCAGGAAATCCGCCATTTAGATTTTTTTATACTTTTCTTAGTGACAATCGCGCAATAAAGACAAATTTAAAAACATATTATTATTCATCAAAATTGGCTGAGCCGTTTAGTTTTTACTAGGGAACATAGGGACAGACATACAATAACCTTCCTGTTTTGGTTTCGCCGCAGTCGAGTAACAACACGGTGGTAAATTACACGCAAGCTTTGAACTGTCAAAATAAACTTTACAAGCATGTAATATTTAAAACGCTATATGCTTAAAATATTATGTTAGTTAGAATATCAAAGCCCTGATTTCTTCACGATGTTTTCCTTCCTACTTCAATAAATTTTACCTTAATAAAATATCTTTCGATTAATGTTAAAATCTTTAATGAGTATTTATATGAATGTGTTATGTAAAATTGAGTCCTTCCTGGCTAGCTCCAACGTAAGATTCTTTCTTGTTGGAGACCTGAATATGGTCAGCGCGACTAATAATATAAAAAAATATTATTGTTATTTTCTGACATACTGTAATTTAATCGACCACAATGACATTGTTAATTCCCATGGTAGTATTCTTGACGTAGTGTTGGCGCAGGAGCATAGTGATTCGCGACTGCTATGTGTCTGTGAGGGTGACGGCTTTGTTCCCATCGACCAATTATATCACCCAGGACTCGAGATAGTGGTGAATTTAAGGTTACGCAATAGTAATGGCGTTCGCCTACAACCTAGTAATATTGAAGGGTCGCGCGATTGGAATTTCAGCAAAATGGACAATGCACTTTTCTGCTCACTTCTCGAAGAAGTGTAAGACTAAGTGAGCCGATTGACATTGACTGGCAGTAAATATATTCGTTGACGAAGCCCAGCGTTAATTTGGTCAATTTAATCTCAAGTTGGAGTTAATTACGCACCTTCGGCCGTTATTCCGTTCGCTCGTTATTCCGTTCTTCTTCGTTAGTCAATTTATCATCTGTCAGATTCTTATTCAATGCGACAACTTTGACAAGTCAGATTTATTTTACTGAAATTAGTGTTGAAATTTCGTAAGCTGTTATTGGATGCTGTGTACGCATTTCAGAGTTTTTCACGAAATCTAGATGATTTGAAAGTTATACTAAAATTATCTAGGTACAATACTACATCCATAGTAAATGCTGTAGTGACGCCCACTGTTGGAGATATTGACTTCCATGAAGACCGGCTGGAAGCGGCTCGCATCCAGTGCGTTCCTGCGGTCTTCATTAGGTTGTCTGTCCACCTCGTGGGTGGACATCCTACACTGCGCATTGATATTTATTGATTTTTTGATACACTGATTTTATATAAATACATCTATACATTTTATACTTACAATAGGTAAGTGATTTCAGCTGAGAGAAAACTTGTAGGTTTCGTGGTGTACGCAGGCAATCTAAATGTAAATCTAATATAAATCTACTGTATAGCTCGATGAATTATAGATCTACCAGGTAGACTGACAACGCAAAATTGGCAACCCTACCTCATCGTGTACTAGTTACATAGTAATTACATCTAGTAGAACTCATAGAATAGTACATAAGATAGGAGCTAATAGGAGTACATAAGATAGGAGAGGAGCTATCGTGGAGCTTACGAAACTCAACCTGGTTTTTAGGGTTTGAAAAGTGAAAAGAACATTAACCATTCATTAAAATATTTAATCCAACCGATCAATTTTTTTTTTTTTTTATATTGCTGACAGGCTATGTCTTTGACTACAACTCACCTGATGTTAAGTGATGGTATGGTCGAAGATGGTAAAGCACATCTAGCCTCCTAGCCTGAAATGGAACTGACTCTCAAGTGAGGCTGCCGGAACACACCGTTAGATGCTTGGCGGCAGATTTTCAACTTGAGGACAAGACTAGCCAGCCGAGTACTAAAAATTACCATACCAACGTGCTATGGTTTCCTCACGATGTTTTCCTTCACCGGCAGCTCAAGCTCATTGATGGGGTTTGAACCCACGCCCTTCGGCATGCGAACCGACCGCGCTAACCACTGAGCTATCATCGCTACAATCCAATCCAACTCTACCATCCAATTTCTGCTAACTAAAGATTTACGATTATTCTAACAAAATGTTAAGACCCATACGTACAAACAATGCTTCAAGGCAAAAGTCTTCAATCAGTGTGTCCTGCCGTTCCTGTTATTAGTAAGCCTCCAGAATAAATCTTTTTGTTTTGATCTAGTCTAATCTAAATCCCACAAAGTCTAGAGACAAACGTCTCCAACGTCTCTCTTCAGCGAGCTATGGAAAGATCGCTATGCTCGGCATTCCTCTGAGGGATCGTATCCGGAACGAAGTAATTCGCCGGAGAACAAAAGTCACAGACATAGCTCAGCGTATTAGCAAGCTGAAGTGGCAATGGGCTGGACATATCTGTCGCAAAACCGATAACCGCTGGGGTAGACGTGTTCTGGAGTGGAGACCGCGAAATGGCAAACGTAGCGTAGGACGCCCTGAGACTCGATGGAGTGACGATATACGTAGGATAGCTGGCGGTGGATGTAAGCGAAAAGCCGAAGATCGGGCCGAGTGGCGTGTCTTGGGAGAGGCCTATGTTCAGCAGTAGACTTCGATAGGCTGATGATGACGATGATGAGTCTAATCTCTAGTCATTCAACTGAGACCCATTTCCCAACCACTAACACGAAATATTGACGTTGCGAAGTGATTTCAACTCAAATATTAATACCTCGCAAAAAATATATCGCCTACACTCACAGTTTACTATTGCAGAGAATTCGTGACTCAATAAAATAAATATTGGAAATCAATGTGATTTCGTAGAGTTTGCTCTCTGGGGTGACATAACAATACGATAATAATAAATTTTTATGTGCCTTTCTCGTTCTAATACTGTTTTATTTTCGGCCTATGAAATAAAATTGCGAAACAACCAAATGTTTGTATTGTTCACCGTTACTCTAGTATATGATGAAATCATTTGCTGTTGAAGAACCGATATATTTTGCGTTCGTCAACAACATTATCAGCTCACCTATTATAGTTCTACTGGCGTTTTCTACTAGGTCTACTTTTTATATACAAATAAAAAATATATGGGAGCTAAGTTAAGGCAAACAGCTTTTTTTTCTTTTCTTAGTAATACGATGGGAATTAAATAACTGACAGAATAATTGTATATTTTTGTGTGTGTATACATATTATAATACACACACATTTAGAATACAAAACAAAAATCCCTATGAGGATTTGGATGAAGTTTAGTAAATAAATAAATGTTCCAGTGTTTGCTCTGGGTGGGAATTGAACCCACGCTTTACAGCTCACGAAGTAGAGCTACTACCGAATTAGTTAACAAAGCAGGGTATTATTTCTTTGTTTGCATTACTTTTTAATTATTATAATTATTATGTTGGTAATTAACATTGATACCGTACGTACGTAGGGGATTATCCTTTTTCTTTTAAATGATGGACAGCTTAGATGTTTTGACCACAGGTTACCTGATGTTAAGAGACGGTGTGGTCCAAGATGGTAAATATATCTAGCCTGGAATGGAAGTGGCACTCAAGTGAGGGTGCTCGAACACACCGTTAGATGTTTGGTGGCAGATCTTTAACTTGAAGGTGGTAGCTAGCCAGCTGAGTACCTACTAGAAAGTACCCTACCATCATGATATGGATTCCTCACGATGTTTTCCTTCGCCGGCAGCTCAAGGTTGTTTGTCAGCATTGTTGGGGTGCGAACCTACCGCGCTAACTACTGCACTATAATTTATAATTAATTTTATAAATATTAATGTATTTTTAGGTTATCTATGTATTAAGATATATTATTATTAGAACGTAGATAGATATATGTCATAGTTTTGTATTCTCCTATATGCATATCCTCGTTATTGACACACCCCGTCTTTTTCTTACTCTAATCCTTTCCATCCTAAGGTTGTCTGGAAGAGATCGCTTTTAGCGATAAGTTGTTGCACCTATTAACTAGTTTATTTAACTGTACAATAAAGAGTTATTCATTCATTCATTCACTATAATCGCGATTATAAAACTTATGTTTTCATTCACACGACTTGCCTATAGGAAAAGTATTTCATAATATATAACCGTGCTTGTGACCTTGTATGCACAGTAAATAGTTTCGCGTAAGCAGACTGTGAAATAAAACGCACCACATTATGGTGATTACAAAACTAAGAACTCAATAGAATCATTCAAACCACGCATTTTCTTCATAAAAATACCTCTCGATTTGACATTATAATTGTGAATAGTTAAACGAAACGCATGATACGAATGAATGATTAAATCGATTGAAAAAACGATTAAGAATAGCAACAAATCGACGATTATTGGAAAATAATAAAATGGTTTTATACGCATACCTACGAATATGTATAACTTCATTTTACAATTCAACCAACTTATCTGCAAAGTCAAGACTTAAAAACACTGTCGAGCCACACCTAGCAAAACTGACATCTACCTATTAAAAAAATTCAATTCACTTATTTGACCAACTGCACCTATAAGTTTGTCGCACAACACTTATACTTTGTTTACAATGTTGCAATTATGGTTGAGCAATCTTGTTCTCATAAATACGTGCGTGCTTAAATGACTGAAACTTACTACTTTAATACAACTTAAAAAAAAAAAAAAACAATTCTGTACAAACAACTGTTAGTTGTAAGTAGTAACTAAAACAATTTTATGATTATAACAATTAAATGAATAAAAGACATTTACTAGTCCCAAACTAGACAGAGCTTGGGAACGATTTTTCATTATCTGGTAACTGCTTAGTACGGACCATACATTTTATTTGGACTATTGTATACAATATAGTATGTCACGTAGAAAGTGTGTTTGGTTGACATTCCAAGAACTCGTACGAAACGATTTGAATCTACTTTCTTTGTTCGAGCGGCTAAAACGTGGAATGCGTTACCCGAGTGGGTGTTCCCCGATGGATACAATCTGGGTGTCTTCAAGTCGAGAGTGAATCGGTATCTTCTAGGCGAGCGTGCTCCATCGTAGATCGCATCTTCACTTAACATCGGGTGTAATGGCGACCAAACGTAACCATAATAAAAAAATACACGCACACAAATAAATTATTGTACATACGTAACGTAAGGTCTTCACATATTTGTGTGCGTGTAGTTAGCATTATAGGACAAGCGATTTTTAAATTAAATTTATTTATATTGTAGAACTTTAAGGAGCATGCACCATTTTTATAATTAATATTAGATTTATCTGTAGGTACTACTTTTATCTAATCTGTGTACCACATGAATATTTCGGAATGAGTTTATTAAAAAAGGTTTTTTTGAAAGTTTTGTGAGACTAATATTTGCGCCCTTCGCGTTCACACGAGTTTTGTCGTAATAAAAAAGTAGCTTAGGTGTTAATTCAAAGAATAATCTATGTGCATTCTACTTGGTGGTATATCTCCTTAGCAGGAGGTCGTCTAGGTCACCTTAGTACTAGATATTCTGCCGTAATAATAAGTAATAATGTGTAAGCATTGCTGTGTTTCGGTTTGAAGGGTACTGCAGCTAGCGAAATTACTGGGCTGTTGAGACTAACCTAATGTCTCAAAGTAATGAGCGCCAAAGCAACGATGCTCTGGAATTATGATTGCCTCACTTCGCTATAACGGTCTTGGATGAAATTTGGAATACAGATAGCCTATAATCTTTATTAACACATAAACTACAATTTATCCTGGAAAACGAGGGTACAACCACCAGGCACAGCTAGTCAACAAATAAAAGAATATTTTGATACCTTGTAAAGCCATATATAAACTATATAAATTAATAAAATAATAATAAAATTTTCTATGAATTGATAACACCTGTTTACTCCATCTTGATTGTTATGTTCTGTTCAAAGTTTCTTTCCTAAGTATAATTTTACTTATCCTAAGCCAGTTATAATGTCGTTCCGCTACAATCGCCACAGACTCCGTCTACTGAGACGTATAAAAGCAAAAATAATTTCACTTTCTTTTCTATTTATTGAAAAGTTTGTTCATTAAAGCGAAATCCCTTTTAAGTCGAAGTTGGAAAGTCAATTAAGTAGATTTTCCTTAAAGGATTAATTTATTATTTTGAGGATGTTGATGTTTCGAAATTGATATCTTTAGAAAGATTTTAATGATGGGAAAGTTTTTTTAAAACTCATAAAAACATTATTAAGGACGTAGACAATTTCAATTTATACATAATTATAGATCTCTGTTATAAAAAATACTAGTGACCCACCCCGGCTTCGTACGGGTGCAAAGTACATATGTGGTACATATGCATGTATTATACATATCAACCTTCCTCTTGAATCACTCTGCCTATTGATGGAAACCGCATTAAAATCCGTTGTGTAGTTTAAAAGATCAAAACGTACAGACAGCGGGAAGCGAATGGGTATAGTAAGCTATCATTAAAAGGCAGATATATGCCGCGGTATTTTTTGTAGATCTATAGAAGATAAATATTCCACCATGCATCCTTTTGTTATATCTCAAAGAGATTAAGCAGCGTTTTCTATGAAATCTCCCAGGTGGCTTGACTTTTTTCGACACTTCCAACAATTATCATCATATTTCAACCAATTTACACAAAACCTTGACAAATTGTATTCCTAAACTATACGTATAAAACATGCATATGCACCACATTAGTATCTAAATTGCACCCGTGCGAAGCAGGGGCGGGTCGCTAGTAAATGTAAGTACTTCTAGGTAAATTAAGTACGTTTTATCTCAACCATTCACCGTCTATCCTCTCACAACACCATGAACTTACAGCCACGAATGACACCATCATCGATGACCTTGAAAGTTACTAAAATAATGCAAGAACCGGTTCTTTTCAATAGAGTTTAGTCCAAACCAGCTTATTAATAGTACACCATTGTTACTTCTACAGTTTCATTTCTGATCATAAAAGAGTCTTTTGAATCTGCATAATAGGCACCTGCTAACTTCGGCCTCCTTCCACTGATCTTGAAAGCATCCTATTCAAAGATACCCTCAAGTAAGAGAGCTCTTTTGTCAACAGCTTTAAGGTACAGTTTTGTTTGTGAAGTGAAGGAAAACGAGATCAGTTCAAAGAGTCGATATCACGTTTCGAGAGTAGATCATTGATCAAGCGTTCAGTTGTTTACTGTTTTGCTTGTTATTCGATACTTGGTATTATTTACAGGGACGTGGCTTAAGTGATAGACTGATATCACTTTTTATCTGTACTGGTTCGGTTTTCACTTTCTATTCTACGCCTACATTACTTCTTAGTCTATTGATGGCCTCATTAAGCATTACGGTTTGATAACGGGTATGAATACAGACAAAGTGCCGTTATTGTCTATGTGGTGTGGGTTTACGAGTATCTAGCTTATTAATCGTTGCTTCTAATTGACTGCCCTGTTAGCTCATTTGGTAAAGTTCTGCTTCGAGAGCTGAAGGGTGTGGGTTCGATTCCCACTCAGGACTAACATTTGTGTGACTAACATAGATGTTTGTTGTGTCTGGGTATTCTACATGTATTATAAGTATGTTTTTACAAAAAAGGCTAGATGGCGCTTTGTGAAATGTCCTCCGATATTTATTTATTTATTTAAATGATTAAAAATGCCATTTATTAAGCAAACTCATGAACAGTACAACGGTACGCGAGTAGGTGTTTCCCGATAGATAAAATTCGTGTATCTAAAAACGTTCTTAATATGCGTGCTACATAACCGTATGAAGAACGAGATTGCGGTCAAACATACTATCACACTAATACTTTTTATAAAGTTCTTATGTATGCTTGTTACTTTTTCCAGCTGTAGCGGCTGAACAAATTAAGATGTATTTTGGATTGCACAATGCTTATAGGTAACCTGGATTAAGAAAGGCTTAGATAATATTATATAATAAATATGAATTAAAAACACTTAGGTACTTATAAATGCGAAAGCTTTTTTGTATGTGCGTTAGTTACTTCTTCATGCTAAAATGCTGAACTAATTAAAGAAAGGGTTTTTTTTTTCTTGAAAATCGAACCTAAATCCAAAAGTAGGCATGTGTTAATTTCTTCTCGCAATTACGGCTTAACGAATTTGGATGTAATTCAGAACACAAATAGCTTGTTTTTCATCTTATTATTACCATACTCCGTTTTCTTTTTGTTCTTAAACCCAAACCCATCACTGAAAACTGCATCAAAATCGAACTAGAAGTTTTGGAGAAAAATGGCAACATGGATTTGCACAAACAATGTTTGCTGCAGCGCCCCCTGGTGTGTTGTTACCGTAACACATATCAAAGAACATGCACCAATCAAACCCAAACCCATCACTGAAAACTGCATCAAAATCGGACAAGTAGTTTTGGAGAAAAATGGCAACATGGATTTGCACAAACATCCTCTCAACCCAAACACATACTCGTATACCGTCCCCGTCCCGTCGTGGGTAAAAATAACTAAAAGTATAAAAGAGTGGTAGTGGAATGCGTAATATGAGAGCTCGGCATTTCACCCAGATGCATAGACATTTTAACATTGACTTGACTGACAAAAAAATACACATAAAACAGTTTTTGATTATTTTAAGGCTTCGTCGCCATATGTAAACTTTAACTAAATTTTGCTGTACCTACCGATGATATAAAAATATACGGCTATGCTATACCACCAATATAAATTAAAACAGATTCAGATATTACGAAGCAAGATGAAGTAACACAGACTCGCGGAAACATTGACTGATTTACAGCTGGAAGTCACGTTACTCATCCGGAAACTAGACAGGCGTTGTTCTGTTGAACTTCTTTCTATTTATGCCGTTGCACATTTCGGACAGCTTATCTATGTACCTACTTCATAAATCGCAATGTCCGGACTTTCTTGACGTAACTTAGGATCTGTGTTACAACACTAGATCTTGATTACATGCTAAATTTAACCTTATTTCACCGTAGTTAAGATCTATTGATTTCGCGGAAGTTTCCAACAATGACATCTTGCAACTCATCTTCTATTTACTTTTTAGTAACTTTTGTTATATAAAAAAAGAGATTAAAATCATGGTAGATATTAAATAGTTAACTATTGTGTCTAGTGTTTTTAAGTTTTGGAGGTATCGTGGAAAAACCCTCTGACCACATTTTGTTTTCATCATCATCATCAGCCTTTTGTAGTCCACTGCTGGACATAGGCTTCTCCCAAGACACGCCATTCAGCCCGATCCTCGTCTTTTCGCTTCCATCCACCGTTAGATGTCTTACGTATATCGTCACTCCATCGAGTCTCAGGGCGTCCCACGCTATGTTTGCCAATTCGCGGTCCCCACTCTAGAACACATTTTGTTTTATCGACTGTTAATGTAAGAAATAGTGGTATTTTAATCAGTGTGGGCAAGTAATATAATATGTTGAAACATCTCATTTTGTATTACCATCCCAAACAATGTACGAAGCTTTTTGTAAAGTCACATCTATTTTAATAGCGCTAGGGCTGACTTGAATGTGACTTTATCTTTTTGACTGTGTTTGTCTTGAGAGTTGTTTTTAACCCCAGACACAAAAAGAGGGCTGTTATAAGTTTGACGTCGATGTCTGTCTGTCTGCCTGTGTGACGGGTGGGCGTCATGGGGGACTGTCTTATGTAATTTCGACGTTCGAAAAGTGCTGATTCTCAGCCTAGTTTGAATAAATGGTTTTGAATTTTCAATTTTGAATTTTGTGTGTGCGCCTGTCTGTAGCATCGTAGCTCTCAAACGGATGCACCGATTTCGATGCGGTTTTTTTTCATTTGAAATCCAGTTTCCTTGCGGTGGTTCTTGTATGT
Organism: Biston stratarius; assembly: GCA_950106695.1. Classification (NCBI taxonomy): domain Eukaryota; kingdom Metazoa; phylum Arthropoda; class Insecta; order Lepidoptera; family Geometridae; genus Biston; species Biston stratarius. Next base: position 14,011,753 of record OX467116.1, read on the forward strand.
TTGTACATTTTCACTGGTATGTTTGGTTAATTGCGTAGGGGTTTTATAAATTTTTAATTTAATTATACAATGAGACACTTGAAAATTTGAAATACTTGTAGCGATGTCTGTCGATGATAAGTCTTTTAATAGATCATAGAGAGATTATACAGGTGTTTCTCTTGCTGCCACTTCCACTGCCTTTAAGTTAACTACAAATCCATATGTGGTCAATCCATTTGCAAGAAGGTTCAGTTACACGGTACAATAGAGCGTCGATAATCCGAATATATGGGTGTGCGGAAAACCGATTTTTTCGAATAATCGAACTGTCATGTATATTTATTTGACGACGAATGAAAACCATATTTATATATTTTGTGGAATTAAACAAAAAAAAGTGCAGACGGTCTTGTCTTAAAACATGTACTAGGTATAATTAACGCTTAAAAAGTTATGCGCACGAGCACTGTAGCGCGGGAGCACGCGCTAGTCGGAAAGGCGTCTTAGTTCGGATAAGCAGTCGTTCGGTTGATCGACTTTCGGATAATCGTCTCTCCACTGGAATAATGGTCTGGATGACAAAAGAGGATGTCGTAATGTTTTTCATACGTAAGTCCAGTCGGGGGTAATACTTATGCAATACTTAAAGTTAAATCCGTACGAACTTAAACCTGTGTAATGTAATCAAAGTGACTAAATAAAAGTATATGCTTTCGCACACTCAAAAGAATATTATATCGTTACGCTTGGGCTCTGAATTAATTTAGATCAAACTTATAATAAGCCGTCAAATTTTATTATAAAAGGAAGTAACAAAATGGTAACAGTACCTATTGCTTAATTTGCTGAATGGCGTGTTACGTCTCAACAAATTAATGTTTACAATTATGTAAACAATCAAGCTGGTCATTTAACATTCATTTATATTAGTATGCCAAATAGTAATCGCAGTTTTTGCGAGTTCTTCGGTATCACGCGATAGAGTGCGTTTTAGTGCTACTTTGTACTTTATTGCTTTAGAAATACGGCGATATTTTTGTAAAAAAACATTTGAAGTAGGGTTGCTACTCTTAGTTAAAAAAATAATAAAAAAGGCCGTAATCAAAATTTTCTCTTCTCTGTTTGTATCTCTACATAGTATAAAACAAAGTTGCTTCCCGCCGTCTGTACGCATAGATTTTTTAAACTACGCAACGGATTTTAATGCGGTTTCCATCAATAGACAGAGTGATTCAACAGGAAGTACAATATGATTGTAGCGATGATAGCTCAGTGGTTAGCGCGGTCGGTTCGCATGCCGAAGGGCGTGGGTTCAAACCCCAACAATGAGCTCGAGCTGCCGGTAAAGGAAAACATCATGAGGAAACTATGGCATGGTGGTAGGGTACTTTCTAGTACTCAGCTAGCTAGCTATCTTTAAGTTGAAAATCTGCCACCAAACATAGAACGGTGTGTTCCGGCAGCCTCACTTGAGAGCTAGTACCATTCCAGGCTAGGTCTGCTTTACCATCTTCGACCACACCGTCACTTAACATCAGGTGGTTAAACACCTAGCCTGTTAACTATAAAAAAGGAAGGTTTATATGTATAATACATGCAGTTGCACCACATTAGTCTCTACATTGCAACCGTGCGAAGCCGGGGCGGGTCGCTTATATCTTTATATGATGCTTAGCATTAAAGTCCAAAGTGACTTATGAACTAGATTTATAAAGTGCTGTATACCAAAGACATTAGCCGTGGTGGTGCTGGCGTAAGAATAGTACCCCACCCTCTCTACCCGTGGTTACCGTAAGAGTCGGCTAAGGGATGCAATCCGGAAGATGGGCAGCAGCGTCTTCCTTGAACAATCACACTTAACTGAAAATTTTATAAATCTGTAAAACAGATTGTTTCGAAGATTTATAAAATTTTCAGAGAGTCTCAACCCTAAGTAATTATTCTATCTTGTAGTACCTGTAATCACACAGAGAACGAACATATTAGAGGATTAATATTTAATCGAATTACTGTCTATTAGATGAAGAGATACATATATTACCTTATAATTGTCTCGTAATTTACTTTTATTTTAACATAAATGAATGCAGTTTCACCTATTTTTTTTAATAATATTTGTCATCGCACTTTTTATCCAGTATTTTTATTATAGGAAAATATATAAATAAGTTAAAAATAACTTTAATGCCCAAAACAAAGGCCATTACAAAATGTTGTTTTTTAAAAGAATGTATTATTATAAAATAGTAAGAAAATCGGGGCGTGGTCACGTCCGTGTGTACGTGAATCAACACACATCACATCACATCATCAGCCATAGGACGTCCACTGCTGGACATAGGCCTCCTCCTGGGGGGGTTTTGCCAATACTCGCCACGCTTGGCAGGCGGGTTGGCGAGCGCAGTTAGGTGTGATTGTTCAAGGAAGACGATGCTGCCCATCTTCCGGATTACATCCCTTAGCCGACTCTTACGGCAACCACGGGTAGAGAGGGTGGGGTACTATTCTTACGCCGGCACCACCACGGCAACACACATAGTCACATACACTCATTTTTAACACCAAGAAGTCCTTTGAATTTCCATGCTTCAAGTCCTCATACAACGTTACAATTTCTACGACACCTTCGACACCTTCGAGTGGTTTAATAAAATTTTGGATGTAGTTGATGCAACACGAAATTATATTCCCCGATTGAATTGCCTCGCAAATTGAAATGTCCCGCACATTTTTGGCTTTTCTATCGCATTATCGCTAATCGAATGTTACTTTGTCTAGGCCCTCTGAATAGTAATTGTAATGGCGCCCAACATGGACCGGGCACACAAAAAAAATCAATTCGCCAGTTACCTAATGTGATTATTATCATTATTTGACTATTGGTCTTTTATTTAGTTTTGTGAACGTTTCTAAATATTATATATGCTAGTCCGCGTCAATACTACCAAAAATTAACAATGCATTCTTAACTCATGCCTTTCATTTTCCATTGAACAGTCAGCAGTAAAATTATAAATGGTAGTTTAACTGTAGTATTTTATGACAAAGCATATTATTAAATCTCTCTCACAACAGACGGACAATGCATTGGCTTTTAAATAAACAAGATCTCACGTTGGCCAGCAAGGCGTATACATCGAATTTCATTACACCTTTGTATCGGGGCGATATAAGACTTTCTTTATTTTATTTTGCTTATAAATCAGCGTCATTTATATGTGTAATGTTACTCAAAACGAAAATATTAAGTCTATACGAACTTATTATACTCGTAACAATAACGATTTTACAATTAGCGATAATAACAATTGACAACGACAATAACATTTTTAATAATAAAAATTATTGTTATTAAGAGTAAGCTCCGGCAATATGAGCCCTGCCCCGCTGCCGGCGGCACTCTAGGTCAAGTTTTTTTGTAATATTTATATTGATAAAACTTAAAAAGAAAATTAAGTAACTTAGACAATAATTGCTAATAACAAATAATGATATGCTTTCGCACCATGATGTCACGCACCTATTTCTTTGCCGAAACTGTGATATACAGTCAAACTGACCACGGGCACATACAGTAGATCAATATAACAATACGATGCGATCTGATCTAATAGAAAAGATATTTCCCGCGATTCTGTTGCGAATTTTCGCTACTTACATTTTTTGTGGGCTCATATTTTTCGTCCAGCATTGTTTTCCGCCATTTATACGCCGGGTTTTTACAACTACCCTCTAGCCTATAACATCGTGCATTTTCTGCCGCTGACACATTGTTTATCCATATGGGCACACCTATCCACGAGCATCTACCTTTTAATTACCCGACTGCCAAGGAAGAGTTAGGTTTTTCGCTTTTAAGTATGTATGTATGTAAATTTCTTTATTACCTCGTATCTTCCAAACGGCCTAATGTATTACGACAACTAAGGTATCGTTAGATTGGTCTCAATGACCAAAGTGTCAAGAGAGATTAGAAGGCACACAGTCAGAGACCACGTATTACGTGAGTAATCCCGCATAAGTAAACAAAAATGTGTCAAAACGTCAGTTTCCATAGTACAATCTACTTACTTCCCTTTAGTGGTTCTATTTTCAAACGCAATTGCACCGAGTGAATATAAGTACCCGTCGCACCGCGGGCGACGTGCATCCTGGTACTGACATGTCAATTATTCCAGTTTCGGTGCATATTTCATTGTGCTTTGTTTTGTTTGCGGGTAGTTTACATCTGCATGTTATTAGGCGTTGATGCCGACGGTACCTGTTTTGTACGGTTTCATTATGTGATTTCCTTTAGGTTTTTTTTATATACAAAAGTATTGAAAGGAATGAGATGTTTACCTAATGGTAAGAGATAACGCCTGTCTTTGACCATAGCAGCGATACACAGAACTTTGAGTAACAGAACACAGTACAAGGCATCGCTGATTTGGCGCTCATTACTTTAAGATATTAGATGGTTTGTCTCAACAGCCCAGTCATTTTGCTAGATGCAGTACCCTTCAAACCGGAACACAGTAATGTTTACACACTACTGCTTGGCGGCAGAATATCTGGTACTGCGGTGGTACCTACCTAGACGACTTCCTGCTAGTGAGATCTATCACCAAGTAAAGTTAGAATAGGTTAGGTTATTTATTCCAACATTGCTAAGCTTTTAATATGCTAGACATTTGACCACAGCTTACCCTCATTCGCTATTAGCACATGAACGTGTATAACACCATGTTTACCTAACGGGGAATTTGATTTAAATTCACGTAGAACATAGCTCTATATATGTCAATGTCAAATCAAAAATGTAACGAGCCGTTTTTGAACTATAAAAATAATAATAACGTGCAATGTAGTGTAGGGTTATAAACGCTGTACGCGTTTTCGACAAATAATTCTAAGCGAGTTAGAGAATCAGAGGCCTGAGGTAATGACGCTGTGGTCGAAGTAAACATACCTAACCTCAAAATGGGAACTGACTTTTTTTTATGGCTTACAGGCTAGGTGTTTGACCACAGCTCACCTGACGTTAAGTGACGGAGTGGTCGAAGATGGTAAAGCACACCTAGCCTGGAATGGAACTGGCTTTCAAGTGAGGCTGCCGGAACACACCGTTAGATTCTTGGCGGCAGATTTTCAACTTGAGGGTGGTAGCTAGCCAGCCGAGTAATAGAAAGTACCCTACCACCACGCTATGGTTTCCTCACGATGTTTTCGTTCACCGGCAGCTCAAGCTCATTGTTGGGGTTTGAACCCACGCCCTTCGGCACGCGAACCTACCGCACTAACCACTGAGCCACCATCGCTAACTTTAAAATGAGTGAGTACGAGTGATCTCATAATTTCTTCGTGATCAACTTGATCCATGTTTACGTATATATTATTCACTTCCCATCAGAACTATTAGTAATTAAATTGTAACTTTTCTTTGTAAAACAAAAACAAACAAAACTTCACGGGTCTATATATAAAATTGATTTCTACATAGAATAGAATAGAAATTGATAGAATAGAATAGAAGATTGAATATAATAGAATATTGTTTATTAGTACGTGGTTTGTTTTCTCATTTCTGTCTTAGTAACATTATTAGTGACCGAAATCAGCTTAACATGCCCCATTAAGGCTAAACTAGAGTACCTAAGCAACATTACATTAGGTAAGCGAACAACAGAGGTCCGTGCGTGACAAATTATTTTAAGCACTTAATCTAGACATGACCGGAGTGTGTTACGTGTAGCGACTCATGTGTAGAGATTTATGATTCCACAAGTTAGAACACGCTGGTTTATTATTTTCCGCTCTTCTCTTCAATTTCTTCAGATCAACGTTGTCGTAGTTTTGACCTAATTTGGTCCTTCGAGCTAATTTTCCTGTACACAAGACTTGATAAAATCCTTAACTGTCAATCAGCTCTTAACTCTACAGTAAATTAAAATGATGGTAAAGGTTTATCTTTTACGTAAATTTAGGGCAAAATTGACTTCTTGGTATAAATGTTACTCCTGACTATGTTAGTGATAAAAATATATGATTTTTATAAACGATTATTTTAAGCAAAACAGCGTTCCAATCCCATCATCAGCCATAGGACTTCCAATGCTGGACATAGGCTTCCTCCTGAGGGGTTTTGCCAATACTCGCCACGCTTGGCAGGCGGGTTGACGAGCGCAGTTAAGTGTGATTGTTAAAGGAAGACGCTGCTGCCCATCTTCCGAATTACATCCCTTAGCCGACTCTTACGGCAACCACGGGTAGAGAGGGTGGGGTACTATTCTTACGCCGGCACCACCACGGCACACGTTCCTACCCCAATTTAATTATATTATTAAATTTGAATCATTATTATAGATTAATAGAGATATTATAGACAAATTGAATTATTATAGATTAATTGAAGTATTATAGATGAATTGAATTATTATAGATGTATTAAATTATTATTGATGAATTGAATTATTATGAGCTAAAATTACTGTTATAATAAAACTTACATTATTGTATGCCTCTTAAACAGTTAGTTTGTATGGCAATATAAATTATTATATAATTACCTCTACACTCGACAATAAAAATCTTAAATCTTAAAAAAAATTTGTTTTAACGTTCAGTCATAAACGTAAAAGTTGACTAAATGTTAGAATAAATCCTATCACTAGCAAAAATCAAGGTATTAAAATAGTTATTCAGGTTAGCTAATAAAATAACTGTCAAGGCTTCCGTCATAAGTAAGTTGATTTCCCTTAGTGTTTTTAAACTCGTTCCATTAAAAGATATTATATTTAATGGTATGGTATAGAACGTTGCTAGCGTAGAATATTTTATAGTACAACTCAAGATGTTGTAACTGTTGGCAACACTGTTTCTGCAATAAGTAGTTGCTTGTATCTTACCGTGAAATTGCTAGTAGGTTACCCACTCTTAAGCAAAGATAAGAAAATCACGTTCTCGCAAACCTAGTCTGGAAGTTATAGTAACTTGTATTCACAAGTGAACCATAAGTTTTATTTTAAGATTTGCGTTTAATTGTAAGAGTATAAATGATAGTTAATAGATATACATATCTATTAACAATATTGTATTTATTTATTACATTGTACTAGTTTACCGGTGTTGGCTCATTTGGTAAAAATCTGCTTCGAGAGCTGAAGGGCGTGGGTTCGATTCCCACTCAGGACTAACATTTGTGTGGCTAACACAGATGTTTGTTCTGTGTCTGGGTGTTCTGTATGTATTTACAAAAAAAAAGTATTTAAGTATTCTGTCAGTTGTCTGGTTCCTATAGTACATGTTTTGCTTAGTTTTGGGCTAGATGGCGCTGTGCGATGTACATCAATATGTAAAAAAAATATATAAAAATCCTTTTTCTTTCCCGCTATCATCTCACAGTATTTCAAACACTTCAACTGCATGCTCGTCCACTTATCCGCAAACAAGTCGCAATCAGGTGCCCAGACCAGGATATTATTAAATGCAGTCAAGGAGAGTGGAATGGGGGAGTATATCAAAAGTTAAAAAATGCCACAAAAATAAGCGTTTTTTTGTTAATGAAGTTTTAACTATAGCTAATGTTAAATGAAGGTCTGGTCGATGATGGTAAATATCTAACTTGAAATGGGAACAGGCTCTCAATTGAAGCTTACAAACAGCATACAAGGTTACAAAATTTGCCGTAACTAATGTCGGAAACTTCATTTTCTTTGTTCATAAAAATGAGTTATGGTGATTATAGAACATGATAGGTGTTTTAACGCCAGTTTACAGACACTTATGGCTCCGAGTGGAAAGTGCCCCACATAATAATGCAGCGTTACCTCATATAATTTGTAACATAATTATAGTACAGCGTAATCTAGCATCACGCATATATTCTTTTAATTTTGAATGACTGTTTGTTCTTAATTCACATCACACACACATCATTAGCCATAGGACGTCCACTGCTGGACATAGGCCTCCTCCTGGGGGGGTTTTGCCAATACTCGCCACGCTTGGCAGGCGGGTTGGCGAGCGCAGTTAGGTGTGATTGTTCAAGGAAGACGCTGCTGCCCATCTTCCGGATTACATCCCTTAGCCGACTCTTACGGCAACCACGGGTAGGGAGGGTGGGGTACAATTCTTACGCCGGCACCACCACTGCAATTGTTCTTTATTAATTTGTTCTTAATTAAATAGTATTAATTTGTCCTTATTAAATTTATTAATTTCTTGAAATTTGTGTGTACCTCACAAGATTAAAGAATAATTCTAAATTTAAATTAACAAAGAAAGGTAGTTAGCTTTTATTTAAAAATTATTTTCACTTGATTACATGAAAAAAAGTTTATGTTGCTATTGTACAAATAAAAACAAAAAATATATATATATAATATATTATTTACAATAAGTACGTTTTTTGCGTATAAAATAAAATAAAAGATATATTATTGTTAGGTATTAAGAATTTAAATTTTGTAAGATCGCGTAATTATTCTAAACGACGCAATGCAACCGATTTTGAAACAATTTTGATGTCCACTATCATTTAAAGATTTTCGTCCAAAAGGTATTTGTGACCATTGTCCGGGTAAAGGGGTTCAAAGTATTAATATAGAATACCTATAAATCGCTCAGTAATCCACATAACTACCCACATTCTATCTAGTCTTCTACGCTTTCTATCTAGTCTTGAAATTAAAACACAGAGGTTTTAGCGCACGTATAAGTAGCTACTTTCATTTTATACCTGTTTATTAAAAAAAAGTCATATATAGGGTTATAAGTTTTTCTTTTTTATCTTTCTTCTCTTTCGTCGTAATCGTCTCTTTCTTTTATTTTTCTCTTTCTTCTCTACCTTCTCTTGCTTCTATTTCTACTCTTCTCTTCCTTCACTTATCTTTTTATATATATTTTTGTCTCTTATATTTATTTTCTTCTCTTGCTTTTCTTTCTTAACTCATAATTATCAAAAACTTCTACTATGGGCAAAAAAAAATCAACTGTTCTTTAAAAAATCTACTATTTTTTTTTTAAATCTATAGTTGTTCTAATAGTAAAAAATTTACAATTATAATCCTTCAACAATAAAAAAAGCTTTTTAACTTTCAAGTAAACTCACGGGATAAGCTAGTTTTTACTTTATAATTACGGTGCGGCAAAATCTACCATCAGATATAAATAACATTGTATATCTTGGGAGACTGGGCAAGACGGAAAGTTGGCAGTCTCACGTGGGCTTAGGTGTCACTTCAGACTGCGCTATATTGCCTTATAACTTTCCCCACACCGCAACGGTTTGAAAAGAACTGGATACACTAAGCAATGAAAAGGCCTAACTTTACTTGTGGAACAAACTACCTTACTACCTGTATAACTTCTATCGAAGTAGAGATCTTTATTATGACTAAACAAAAAACATTCTCATTTGTATGTATGTAGTAATCCTTGCTAGTGACTCTCGTGTCGTCATTGAAGGTGCAAATCAACGATACTACAATAAATTCAAATTCTAGATTCATTTATTTCGACCATTAGGCATATACAAAACGCACAAACAAAACACAATTAATCAATAAAATCTCCAAATAAAAATAACACAAATAAAAAGTCAGCAATTAAAAAAGATTATTTTTGATTATTTATTAGTCAGTACGTTATACTTTTTTTTGACATCGCACTTTGTGCATTATGCCAATTGTAAAGTGTGTTAAAGCAGAATATAACAGGCAATACAATAAAGATTAGTCTACTCGTAATAGAGTTAAACATTTAGTCAAAGGTTCATGCAGCTCATGCATCAAATTCAGTTAAAATTAGATAGTATTAGATAGCCCTTGCCGTGGTGGTGCCGGCGTAAGAATAGTACCCCACCCTCTACCCGCGGTTGCCGTAAGAGTCGGGGGAAAGGGATGTAAACCGGAAGATGGGCAGCAACGTCTTCCTTGAACAATTACACCTAACTGCGCTCGCCAACCCGCCTGCCAAGCGTGGCGAGTATTGGCAAAACCCCCCCAGGAGGAGGCCTATGTCCAGCAGTGGACGATCTATGGCTGATGATGTGTGATGTGATGCCCTTAAAAATCTAATCAAAATATGTGATATAAGTTATATCTAGTGACTATGCCGGCTTCACAAGCTTTTAAGCTTGCGAAATATATATGCCACCGCGGACTTTTTTGTTTATCTATAAAAGAGGAATATCCTGCCATGCATTGTTTTATTATATCTCAAAGCGTTTTCGATGAAAGCTTCCAGGTGGCTTGACTTTTTCCAACACATCCAACAATTATCATCATATTTCAACCAATTTACACAAAACCTTGACAAATTATATACCTAAACCTTCCTCAAGAATCACTCTATCTATTGGTGGTAAACGCGCATGATAATGTGCTTAGTAGTTTTAAAGTTTATTGCTAACAGACAGACAGACGCAGCGGACGACTTTGTTTTATAATTTGTTGTGATAACATAGTCTGAAGAGGGCATAACACAACTACTTACTCGTTAGAAAATGCGTTCGGTAGAGTGGAACTTTCGTAATAAACCATGGGTTTTATCTCTTATTATGATGATAAAACTAATTTGACCGACTTAAAAATAATAATGTATGTATTACGTCCGCTTATGTATGAAATGTCATTTCGAATAGCTAAGTATAAAATAGTGGACATTTTCTCAAAAACTAATAAATCAACTTTAATTACTGTTACTGTAAAACTTGTGTTCTAGAAGGGTTAAAAATGAATTCCATAATTTATCAGAGTTGAAATAGAAGTGAAAAATTATTACTTATACTGCAGCTAGCGAATTTACAGGGCTGTTGAGGCTAACCATCAAAAGTCTTGAAGTAATTAGCGCCAAAGCAGCAATGCCCTGGACTTTGATTTGCTAATCAAAGTTCTGTGTATTGCTGCAATGGTCATGGACATACGTTATCTCTTACCATCAGGACAGCATATAGATCGTCCCATTACTTTGTATAAAATAAATAAATATATAGGACATTACACACAACGCCATCTGACCCCAAAATAAGCAAAGCTTGTGCTATGAAAGTTAGATAGCTGATAGAAAACGTAAATACTTTTTTTTTATACATATTTATAATACATACGGAACACCCAAACACAGAACAATCATTTGTTTATAGCACAAAATGTTTGCTCTGGGTGAGAATCGAACCCACGCCCCACGCCTAAAGCAGATATACATACTACCAATGAATCAACAGGACTGTCTTCTTTGTGTCATTGACTGTGATTGTGAGTTGTTTTATAATGAGACACTTGAGAATTCGAAAGATTTGTAGCGATGATAGCTCAGTTGTTAGCGCGGTCAGTTCACACGCCGAAGAGCGTGGGTTCAAACCTCAACAATATATACTACCAAAGCTCTTTGGTAATATATAAGATACATTACCAAAGAGCCAACAGGACTGTCATGGTTCCTTTAAAGCTGTGTGTGAAAAATTCAAATTGAGAACGAAGAAGAAACCAAAAATATTATTGAATAGGTACTTGTCGCAAAATAAAACTCACGACAAAATACTTACATAAAGAACTCTTAACAACCTCGCTGATATGAAAGATTGATAATGATTACTTTAGAAATTATTTTATCACCAGTCTTTGCTCTTCGCCACGTGCGGAAAGGCGTAGTGTGTGTATTATAAAACAAATAATTACAAACAAAAAAATTAAATATTTAAAATCGTGCTAATGTTTTGGTCTTCGCAACAAAACGCGGAAACGCCTCGTTAATTTGAATTTAAAAAGTATTCATACAAGGTAGTGAAAGTCTTGAGTAGGCCTTTAAGATGTGTGTTTAAAATTTAACGCAAGATGTTATGTAAAAACAGTTTTGTTGTGAACACGGTTGTTTGTGTGCCAGGAAAAGTTTGTTACAGTTCAAAATATGTTGGGCCCTTTTGAGTGACAATGTGTGGAACGGTTCAAGGTTTATTTTAATTAACAAAATAATTTTTGACCCCGAAAGTATTCAGTAATTATGCAATCATAGGTTAAGAAATAAGTCTTAGTAGTTAAACTTTTGCTAATTATTGACTTCGCACCAAATAATACATATTTTAAAAATAATTGATAAGATATTACGACTTCAAGCAAGTTTTCTTTTTTTCTTTAAAATTTGTTATGAGTAACTAATGGACTTTAGAGAGTCATAAATATATCGACGTACCATCTCATTATGATTTTTTTATGGAATCTATTTTTGTAAATCGAAAGTTGTTACTTATTTACCAAATTGGTACCACATTACACGAATTACACAAATGAAATACTGAACCTGACTAATATATGATCGATACTTAAATCAGTCAATGGAATTAAAATTATAATGTCAACAATCGCAATAAAAAGAAAACTAATTGATATTTCAAAAAAATAAGTACTTAAATCAAAATGTCAATGCCAATTAACAAATAATAGATTGCCTTTGTGAATTCGTCTCACACTCAAGACAAGCCGCCATTATGCTTCTCCACACACCCGCAAACAGATCGCCTTGGCATCGAGAAGTCCAGAACCAGACCTGGTCTTTGATCGACAAAGTTATATATACATATCATTATATATTTTAAGCTATATTTGTATAGTTTTCGAACACGAATATGACCGTCTTTTGAACGATATTGCTTAACCATATTTATATGCTAAAGGTAGGCATATAATTAAAAAATATAACTCAGAACATAGGCTATCTTTCAAATTATTCATTCCATAAAGTTAATATATGCGTTAATAACATAATTTCGATATTTTCTTTACTATACAAGTATTAGCGACCCACCCCAGCTTCGCACGGGTGCAATATAGATACTAATGTGGTCATATGCATGTATTATACATATAAACCTTCCTCTCGAATCACTCTATCTATTAATGGAAACCGCATTAAAATCCTTTGCGTAGTATGAATGATCTAAGCGTACAGACGGCGAGAAGCGACTTTGTTTTATACTATGTAGAGATTACAGCTGACTAAAATAAAACGCATAATAGTTGAAATGTTTATTAGCCTACTTTACATACAAAAATAATTGAAGTTATATACTACGGAAAGCACAGATACAGTAGCTGAAAAATTAGAACTAGGTCATGTGAGAAACTCAATAGCCAATAAACTGAAACCATGTGATGTGTTACTACTCTGTTGCTAGAAAGATCATTCATCATTGATTTTATCTGCTATCGTTTGAAGTGGCTTTAACTGTCAAATAGTAAAAAAAAATAAGTTTTACTTTTGATAATTTTCGATATTATTATCTTTAACTTGTATCGAATTTGGCCTTTAAAATGACGAGACAAGGTAAAGGGACATTTAAGAGATACCATGGAGTGTACTTCACACCTTAAGTTATGCAAGGCCGCTTCTCTGCGCTAAGTACCTAATTAAGTATAGTACAGACTGTGCTGACAACCCTGAAGTTATGTTTCCAGAATTTTTGTCAATATCATTATGAGTTACAAAAATTTACTTACCGAGATTATACACTTAGTAAAATAGTACTTGGTTGACATGTTAACTCATTCGGTTGTAACTCTACTTCATCAGCTCTAGGGTTCAATTTCTACTCCGGACAAACATATAAGTGATGAACATAGACGCTTGTTCTATTACTCTTCTAAATTTATCTATGATGTTTTAGTCACTAGTTAGTTAGTTAGTTTAGTTGTGTGTTTTTGTTATTTGACCACAGCTCACCTGATGTTAAGTGATAGTGTAATCGAAGATGGTAGACATACCTAGCCTGGACCGGAACTGGCTCTCAATTATAGATAATTACATGTATGATATGATATTCTAGCGATGATAGCTCATTGATTAGCGTGGTCGGTTCACACGCCGAAGTATAATGAGTTTGATTTTTTTATATTTATGATATCTGTATAGCATGTACAAATAATATAAAAATATAAAGCTAAAACAAATTTATGCTTGGGTCACCAAAAAAGTAAATTAATAATTTTCACATTAATAATATAAAGGCGAATCTGTGAGTATGTTTGTTACTTTTTCACGTTGATCGGCTAGACCAATTTTGATGAAATTCTATAGTGATAGCTGCCCTGGATTAACACAACGGCTACTTTTAATCCCGAAAAAAAATGTAGTACGAGTAACACCGCAGGCCGTAGTTAATAGCATTATAAAGGAAAAGTAGTTATAAAATAAATACGCTATTTTAAATAAATTCATTTTCAATGCGCTTTGCTGATAAAGCAATACAATATAACACAGTATAAAAAAATAATTTGATACGCCGTCATATAACAAATTTTATGTAGTTAGACTGCAGTTCAAATGTTACTAGTATGATTTAGTTGAATACCTAATTACCTAAATACTAAAGTTGCTCTTTACCTAAATTTGGTATTAACTAGATTGGTAGATACTAACTACCTACCTAGTTATCGTTTACGTAGTTACACCAACTAAATATTGGCATTGACGGGAAACGCAGAAAGAGTCGTGTCGCCCCATTGTATTTCCAAAACTTGTGTTTTTTCAAGTATTTATATATAAAAATAGTGGTGCTGAATTACAAGCGCGAGTGTGGAAAAGTGATATAATAAGATTAAACTTTTCATGTTGCTTCCAAAGCTCCATCGAAGCTTCATTAAGTCACTACTAAGGCATGACTGGACTCGACCGGCGCGGACTGGACTTGACCAAAACAGGCATTAAGAACTCCGTATCAATTTGCCGAAGAATTGTATAAAAAAAGTTGGCATTCACTAATAAATATACATATTATACAACGATTATTTATTTGTATAATAGAATATAACTTTATTATACGAAACATAGGTACATATTTTAAAAAAGAAAGTGTTAATGTAATGACATGTTAGCAGAAGAACAACGGCGACCTTATCGCTTAAAACGATTTATCTATTTGTCCGTTAAATGTATACACGCATACCATTAGAAATCCCATTTGTGGGGTGCTTTAAAATTGTTAATTGTCAGAAAGACTTACAGTATAGACAATGTATGATAAGTGGGACAGCGTCCCTGACGGGAGTAAATGGAAGCTGCTCCTACATTTCACGTCATCATCAGGCATAGGACGTCCACTGCTGGACATAGGCCTCCTATATATGGGGGTTTTGCCAATACTCGCCACGCTTGGCAGGCGGGTTGGCGAGCGCAGTTAGGTGTGATTGTTCAAGGAAGACGCTGCTGCCCATCTTCCGGATTACATCCCTTAGCCGACTCTTACGGCAACCACGGGTAGAGAGGGTGGGGTACTATTCTTACGCCGGCACCACCACGGCACGTAATTCTCAAAAATTCATATGCTAAAGCAACTGATACAAGAACGTTACGTAATATTTAGTTAAACATTCTTACTTGGTGGTAGATCTCCTTATAAGGAAGTCATCTAGGTAGGTCCCACCGCAATACTAGATATTCTGCAGCCAAGCAGTACTTACTGTGTTCTAACTGTTGAGACTAACGATGGAAAGTCTCAAAGTATTGAGCGCCAAGGCATACATCCCGGATTTTGTTTCGCTACTCAAAGTTATGTGTATCACTGCAATGGTCATGGACATGCGTTATCTCTTACCATCAGAAGAGCGTATCATTCGTCTCATTACTTTTACATAAAAATATATATATATATATTGTTGTTTGAAGTCCAATCGGTCGTAGCCCCATTTGGAGTCATATCTTTTGTTAGTAAACTCAGGTGTGACAGGAATGTATTAATGAATAACAATTTATAGATATCTTATCGTTATGTTAATACTTATACATAGATATATCACATCAGTCTCGCACGTACTACTACAGATAGAAATGTTTTTATTATTTTTGTATTGACGTAAACGATTTTTCGTATTATGTTAATTCATAGGTTTGGCGTCATTGAGACGTTCGTATACTGTAATTACGGTAGATTTTCTACTGTTAAGTTATTTTGGGAAGCCAAGTTACAAGCTTGGCGTACATCAAGCCGTTTGGGTGTCATTGTACTTGACGTTATGAATAACTTTTGCTAATCGTGGTCACATTGAAATTGCACCCCTTTTTTCCATTTTATGTATATATATTTTTATGTAATAGTAATGAAATGAATGATACGCTTATTCTCAGCTCGCGATAAGACATGTCCATGACCATTGCAGCAATACACAGAACTTGAGTAGTAAAACAAAGTAAGCAAAGTTTTGGCGCTTATTACTTTGAGACTTTCAATGGTTAGTCTCAATAGCCCAGTAATTTCGCTAGCTGTAGTGCCCTTCAAACCGGAAAACAGTAATGTTTTCACACTACTGCTTGGCGGCAGAATATCTGGTATCTACTTGGACGATCTACGGTTAAGGAGATCTACCACCAGGAATGAATAAATGCGAATATTTGTCATTTCGTATATTACTTCTGCACGGCTTTACTAATTTAAGATGCAATTTGGAATATAGATAGTTCATACTCTGGATTACACACAGAGGCACAGGGTACAACTAGTAAATTAATAATAATGATTTATTTAGAGACTCATGTTCTCAAATTATTCGATTATTCATTAATTGTCACGCCATCTCTCTCAACCATTCTCTTTATCTAATCTAATACCTTTAAACGAGCAATTCTTGTATATATATATATATATAATCTGAATCTCGGAAACGGCTCCAACGATTTTCATGAAATTTACTCGTAGTATGCAGGGGGTTTCGGGGGCGATAAACAGGTCTAGCTAAGTTTCATTTTAAGAAAACGTCATTTTACCCGTGTTTTCACCCGAACAAAGCTCGGTCATCCAGGTACTATAAAATTATTGGATGAAATTGTCGTCCAATCATATAGTTATGTCTGATGCTCTCTTTGTTCCCCTATGATTGTAAGAAACAGTCATTTCATCTTTATCTCTGACTCATTGAAAAGCCGCTTAACATTTTTATCACACAACTTTACATTGAGTTACTTTAAAACAATTTGAAAATTGCGGTGCGAAAACACCACGCAATAAGAAAATGGACGAAAATTTTCACTTTCATCATTTTACCGACCGCAAATATAATGTTGTGAAATCACACAGTTTGCACTGCGATTAGATAAAGCGATATTTACAGAGAGTGTTAATAAAAACGAATAGTTGGGTGGTTACCTTCTTTCGCGTTAGGTTTAATTTGGTAAGAAATTATTGTTTTTCTTGCTAAAAGGCTGCGTCGTATGGTGTTATCGAGAATTGATAAGGATCGTACATTAAAGTAAGTGTCGATGCACATTACCTATGCTATTGCTTATCTTAATATCCATTGATGGATTCAAGCCATTTCCTGTTTATATTTTTTGATAAATATGCATTATGACGCAATTTAGCCATACTAGATGTACTTACTTTGGTTGTTCTTATCGACGCAATATTAATGCCTTCTAAATACTAAATAGCACTTCTACTCATAATTTACAACTCAGACCTTCATTAGACTATTTTTACTGAAATTTTTATAAACGTATTTATAAAAATTATATTTTATTTTTATAAACGGCCTTTTTATTTAATTTTAAGTTAGTTTTCTCTAGATGTTTTAATATATAATAAAAGTAAAAAAATGTGATGTGAAAAACATAAAAAACAATATAAATAAGTAATAGGCTTGTTAAATAGGAATAAACCGGAACAATTAGAGTTTTTAATCGTGATATGTAGGCATTCAGTCACGTGAACGTGAACACCAAACAGAGAATGTGACGTCACGCCGTGCGAAACGCTATTATTGCTGGTGACATTTTCGTAGAACGACTGTCAGATGATTGTTTTACACGGTAAGACGTCATTTAGACGCTTTAACAGACGTGGCCGTTTTCGTGTTAAATTTTAAAGGGTTTTTATGTTCGCTAAATACATACTGTAAATTAGCGTTGTTTTTTTAAATAACACATCTTTGAGGTTATTTAATTATTTAAGTATAAAAGTACAATTTTCTTAAATTTAATTAAGTAGTCTATTAGTATCATATCAGAATGCGGAGGTATGCTTCTAAAATTGTAACAATTTAGTGATTTTCACAAATAATTTATGTCTACCTGTAGGTACCCATGCTATACGGAAGAACTGTGATATCGATACTAGGAAAGTAATAAAACAGATAAAGTATTATCAAATCTGATTAGCATAGTGAAGTATCTAGCACTGACTTTCGAAATAGTGTATCGTAGCAATGATAGCTCAGTGGTTAGCGAGGTTGGTTCACACGCCGAAGGGCGTGGATTTAAACCCCAACAATGGGCTTGAGCTATCGGTGAAAACATCGTGAGGGACCATAGCGTGGTGGTAGAGTTCTTTCAAGTACTCGACTGGCTAACTAACCAACCACCTTCAAGTTGAAAATACGCCGCCAACAACAGCAGCCTCACTTGAGAGCCAGTTCCATTCTAGGCTAGATGTGCTTACCATCTTCGACCACAGCGTCACATAACAGAACAACGTAACGCAGAAAAAAGAAAATAAAAAAATTGAAACAATGTTTTCAAAAGATCTCTAACGCTGCAAGCACCGCAATAAAACTTCTTCGGGCGTCAAAAAACCAGAACTAGACTACCAATCACATCCCACCAATATTATAAGTATTTGTGTATGTCATGTTTGTTACTTCTTCAAGCTGTAACCGCTTAACGGATTTGAATAATTTGTAATGCAGAGCATTCTGGATTAACACATAAACTAGTTTCAACGCGGATTTTAAACGTGAGAGGAACCGCGGTCCTCGTATGTAGCTGTTTGTCTTATTTCAACACGGCAAAAAAAATAAAACGCTTCTTATAAACTACCGTGTTAGCTGTTACTCATTTGACAGAATATCTGCTTCAAGAGCTGTAGGGCGTGAATTCGATTTCCACCAGGACAAACATTTATGTGACAATAAATCTTTGTTTTGTATCTGTGCATGTATTTACAAAAAAAAGTATATAGTAACTATTTTATCAGTTATCTGGTTCTCACAGTACAAGCATTGCTTAGTTTGGGGTTAGATGGCGTTGTGTGAAATGTCATAATTAATTATAATATTTATTTATTTGCTCGGCAAAACGTCTAAGGTTGCAGGGGTATATATAAAAGTATATCACGTTATGTACACAACAGATCACATACATTCAAGCGGATTTCATTTTAGTAAAAACACAATATTTTTGTAAAAAAAAATCTGGACCAAAACATTAGCACGTGATAAAAAAATAATTTAATGAAAAGCAAAATTTGTATATAAATTAATTAATTCCTATTATGAAAATATCATTTTCATAATAGGAATTAATTATCAAATATAGTCATAATAGAAAATGTTTCCTTTTTAGGGTTCCGTGCCCGAAGGATAAAAACGGGACCCTATTACTAAGACTTCGCTGTCTGTCTGTCCGTCCGTCTGTCTGTCACCAGGCTGTATCTCAAGAACCGCGATAGCTAGACAGTTGAAATTTTCACAAATTATGTATTTCTGTTGCCGCTATAACAACAAATACTAAAAACAAAATAAAATAAATATTTCAGGGGGGCTCATATACAATATTATTCCCATACAACAAACGCGAATTTTTACCCTTTTCATAGATAACCGGAACCCTACGTGCGCGAGTCCGACTCGCACTTGGCCGGTTTTTTTCTTTTAATTATTATTATCCTGATATTTTCCCTCTTTTATATTATTTCTTAATTATTTTTTTTACTTTTTTACTCTTACTCTACCAATATCATAATAATTAAAAGAAAGATACTCAACTCGGTACTTATGCCTAGTCGCAAGTTTCTGCTTATCAACATTAATTTTAACTTTCAACTTAAGTGCAAGCATTAAAAACCAGAAAGTTGGTTCAGGCCAATTAGTACATGGAACAAAGATAATGGCTACTAGAAACTGAAATGTCGGACAGCATTGAAGAGTTGGCGCGGCGGTACGTGGAAGATGTTCAGGCTGACCAACACCCGCGAAGCATTGGTTTGTATTTTAATAGCTACCTTCTGCTAATTCCCTTTAAATATGTATCATACTAATTCCTTTTGAATACAATTCTGTCATATTATTAGTCTCCACATTATAATATCCACAGTAAACGTATTACAGACTCGGTTTTAATGGTCAACCACGTTCATACTCTGAAAGATTGGCTAAGTTTAAGTTGTTATCACTTGAGACGCATTAACATAGCTGGATGTCACTTACTTATTCAAAATGATTCTCTCCCAGATAGACACCTCTTCTCTTCTTTCAAACATAAATTTTAATACCAAGCCTAAATCTCGCTAACCTCACACAGGAATAATTTCTCAAGGAATAGTGATTTTTAGGATTTGCGTGATTGGCTTGATGGCTTATACATACATTCCATCTATTTCTTTCAAATTTATATGTCATTCAACGTTTTTAATTTAATTTATATACGGTTTGTGTCACTCTATTTGCACTATTTATGTATGTACGAGTATATGCTTCTAATTTATAATGTGCATGCTGTATTCACATTTGTCTAGGAATGTAATTTAGTTCAAATCTTTTTTGTCATTTACATAATGCTGATGTAAAAATTATATTCTGTTTTGTGTATCTAAATAAATAAATCGCGTTTTACATTTCGGCTCATTACGAATACACTATGAAATACTTCACTTCTTGTACCGAATTTTGAGTTGCTTTATCAATATTTGTTTCACAATTGCGTAGTCTATCAATAGTCGTTGATAAGCGTCAATTACCACGTTACAAACCTGAATTAATTTTTCATTTGAGCCTTTGATTACTTATTTACATAACTATTATCGATAGGAATTTACGATGCACTGTTGATAACGTGGTTAATGTTTTTAAACAAAAACGACCTTGCGTTTTGTGAAATACCAAAATGGAATTTGATAAAAAGTACCAAGACTGGATGGTCAGCCTCTATTGAGATAGCATAAGACTAATCTCACTAGATGAACTAATTAGCGGCAGTTTGTCTAGGTATGTACCACCGATATTCTGCAGCACAGCAGTAGTATGAAAACATTACTGTAGCGATTCCGGTTTCAAGGGTACAGATAGCAAAATTACAGGGCTGTTGAGACTAACCATCGAAAGTCTTAAAGTAAAGTACGCCAAATTAGCGATGTTCTGAACTTTGTTCTTTTACTCAAAAACCTGTGTATCGCTGCAAAAGTCATGGACCGGCGTTATCTCTCACCATCAGAAGAACGTCTCATTACTTTTTCATGGAAATAAAAAAAGTGATTACTTCTGCTTCAATAATGAGTTTAAACTGCCAAAGTACCTACACTATGCTAGGATTAAGTTGTAGACACAAAATTGCTGAAGAAAAGAGGCTACGGATAGTATAGGTACATAATATATCTATGGTATTCATGTCGATCTATATTCTAGTCACAATTACAACTGGCTTGGTTTGTTACATCACAAGTGATAAGAAGACACATATTCGATATTCGTGCTGAACTAAATGCGATAGCGATGATAGCTCAGTGGTTAGCGTGGTCGGTTCGCATGCCGAAGGGCGTGGGTTCAAACCCCAACAATGAGCTTGAGCTGTCGGTAAAGAAAAACATCGTGAGGAAACCATAGCGTGGTGGTAGAGTACTTTCTAGTACTCGGCTGGCTAGCTACCACCCTCAAGTTGAAAATCTGCCGCCAAGCATCTAACGGTGTATTCTGGCAGCCTGACTTGAGAGCCAGTTCCATTCCAGGCTAGGTGTGCTTTATCATCTTCGACCACACCGTCATTTAACATCAGGTGAGTTGTGGTCAAAAACCAAGCCTGTCAGCTATAAAAAAAAAACATTATCAAAACAACTGGAAAGTAGGTAGGAATCTTAAAAAAAATATTACCGTATCTGACTATTTGTGATTCGCAAATGTGTATTTTTATGTTTTATGTATGTAAAGGAATGTAGACACTTTAGATGCTACTTACCTACATAAATATATTGTAAATAGAATAGGGCGAATACTGTTCTAATAAAAAAAACCCAGTTATAATACTAGATACAATCCATTGTTATAGATAGGTACCATGTTAAGAATTATCATCATCATCATCTCAGCCGTAGGACGTCCACTGCTGGACATAGGCCTCCCCATTGACTTCCAGACCGGTTGGAAGCGGCTCGCATCCAGCGCGTTCCTGCGGTCTTTATGATGTCGTCTGTCCACCTTGTAGGTGGTCGTCCTGCGCTGCCCTTGCCGGTCCGTGGTCTCCGCTCCAGAACTTTGCAGCCCCATCGGCGATCAGTTCTGCGTGCTATGTGCCCTGCCCACTGCTACTTCAACTTGCTAACCCGATGGGCTATGTCGGCTACTTTAGTTCATCTACGGATCTCCTCATTTCTGATTCGATCTCGTAGAGAAACTCCGAGCATAGCCCTCTCCATAGCTTGTTGTGCGACTTGAGCTTATCTAGAAGGCACATAGTCAGAGACCACGTTTCAGCACCATAAGTCATCACTACATAACACTTCGTAACACACACACTGGTCGAAGACTTTCAATGTTAAGAATGTTAAGAATGTTTTTTGTTTATTTATACTTATTTATGGAGAATTTATTACTGTCTTTTACTAGGCGAATTGTAAGGACGTGAAATACGCTGTTGAAATACGTGAGTAATTCTGTTTTATGTCACAAGTGAACGGATTCTTCTATAGCAGACTGCAACATAGATGTCATGAGGTCGAACATTTTAACTCGTACTAAAATATGTATACGTGTTTACTACAGCAGTCATTACTGATTTCTTACCATTTAGACAGTGATTATTTGTTCCACAAGCGGCAATTTTTTACCTAAGTGTGATAATAGTGTGATTCAATCATGCGTCATTCATTTAACACGTTAAAAAATACATGAACTGGAATACGATTCAAAATATTTTCTCACCTGAAGTTCAAAAACTCAGAAGCATAAGTTATAACAGTATCCAGATAAACGAGTAGAAGCAGAAAAACTTTTTAACGACTTGGCAACTATAACAAGATTGAGATGGGGTGTTACTTACTACAAAGCTTCATATTGTAGCGCAAGTGTGATCGAAATTCGCTAAAGTTATCTTGATTGTAAGACTTATATATAACTTTACTACAGACTGCGCTTCGGAAAGATACAGAACCCAGACACAAACAAACAGTAGGTACCAAATTGACGTAAAAATGTCTAAGACATAAAATGGCTTTGTTTAGAACAAAGACCCAAAAATAATTTAGCACTTAAGTATATTAAAAAGTAAATGATGAACTACGTAATTCTATCCTTTTGAATGTTAATGAAAACTGACAGGGACTGGAATTGCCTTGCCTTCCTAATTGTTTTCCGAAAATAATAATCTGGAAACTTCAAGCCTAGATTGATTAAGTACTTACTTTTAGATTTGTTACCATTATTTGGGACGCAACATTGCTTTCCATTAGACAAATTGGCGGTTAAACACGGGCCCAATCCGTGTTACATTAAAATAGAGATAATATTAAATCACAGCGATCAAGGGGTAACGTCACTATGACTCGTTGGAAACTTACATGAAACAATACGTGTAAATAGTACTATCTATACATCCAAATTTGTTCTTGATGTGTTTATTTCATGGTTGCAGGGTTGTTCCCGATCCCCGAATATCCCGAGCTGGAGGCGGAGCGCGGCATGTGGTCTGCGGCGCTGGACGCCATCTTCACAACCTTACGGTATCTCGCACCGGCTACCCTTCTAACGCTACTCTGGGGTCAGCAGAGCTTCTTGTTCACGCTGCTGAGGCATATCGACAACGCTTTCAGAGCTAGTAAGTTGTTTAACACGTTATATCCATCAACCTTGCGGTAGTCCATGCTAAAGCCTATATGACTGTAGCACGTAGCACTTACGTTATTCTGGGGCAAGCACAGAATGCTATTCATGATGCTGAGGCGTGTAACAGCGCTTATAGAGCCAGTATATACTTATCAATCTATGTCCTGCAACCTTGCGGTACTCCATATTACAGGTATATCTACGAAATTCACGATACTTTGGGTCAGCTCCGGTTCTCACGCAGCTCAAAGATTAGAAAAGATTCTTATTTACGTTGCTCACATGTGTCGAAAACGGTTTAGAGCTATTTATTATGGTCATAACCAAGATTGTTCCCTGAACCTTGCAGTACTCCGTAGCACTGATATGTAAATCTATGTTTATACCCCAGTGTACTTGTACCGACAATTATTTTATACTTAATCTACTACAACTAAACAGCGTTACTGTAGAACTAAAAATACTTCTTTCACACTATTCCTGCAATTTAGTATATATAACGGTTAAAATAATGGGACTCTTTATGTCAAAAGCAGTACCTAAATCTTCAAAAACAATTTTACTATCACAGTTCTGGGGAATCTCAAACCGGCCACGCTTCTCACGCTGTTCTGGGGTCAGCACAGCTTCCTGTTTACGCTACTAAGGCACATCTACAACGGCTTCAAAGCCAGTAAGTCGTCTATGAAACCATTTCCCCGCCGCACTTCGATGTCGACACGCTCTAGTCTACCAAGTCAACAATATTATGTGCTATAAATACATATATGAGTAGGTATGCTTATATTATTAACAATTATATAAGCATTAGCATTAGCATAATTTATTATGATTATTTAATTATACGATTTTGCACTCAGGTGAGCTTTTGTTTCACGACGCGTTTTTTCTTTAACTCCAAAAGGTTAGTCAATCCTACGTTGATCATGTGAATAAACGCAATCATTTTTTGCTGTATCGTATCAAACATTAAAATATTATTTTTGTTTCTTGACCACCAAAGTAGATCAAGGTTAAAATAATGTACGGTAATTAGCATCGATAAAACTATGTAAAAATAAGATAACCGACTCTATTGTATTACAGTGAAATCTCTGAATCAACAATAACGTATTGTTGGCAGTGAAAAAATTCTTTTCGTGTGAGTTACCTACTTACCTAGGTGTGTTTTAAGCACTATTATTATCTGCCTTGATACAATTTAATCTTAGGATTTATAGGATGACGGCATCATGTAGTGGCCACGAATTAGCGTCTGATTACTTTTTCCACAAACATATTCGGATGAACTGATGATTTAACTCCTAATCTGTGATCTAAAGACTATGATTTGCGGGCAGCCTTAAAAGGCTGAGCTAGTCCTAAAAAATCTGTTTTTCTCTACGACGGGAAGCCGAGGTGTTAAAGCAACTGGAAGCATTATTTTCTAATTGAGAAAGTTGCTTTTCGAGATGTTTTCATTGGACAACTTTCAGAGTATACTGACCCCAGGATAGTACAACTTCATTCCACCTGCCTTTTTCTATTATCGAACGCCCTGATAAAAGCTAAGACGAAGGCTTACGTTTGATGACCCTTATGCTGAGTAACGGGGCGATCTAAGATAGAGAGAGCGGTCTAATATTTACATTGTGATTTTTTGGAACACAGACCCACGCAGAGTTCTATAACCTTTTTCTTTATACATAGAAAAAAACTGCTGTGTTTAAACAAAATATAAGTTAGAAGCCTGCATACAATTTTATTGTTCATATAGCTACATCTTGATTACCTACATATAAGGTTGACTCTAACCGTTGACCTTTGAGATTTATCCCGTAGATGTAAAATTTTATTGCATTTCGTTTTACTTAACTACCTTGTTTCCCACCAGTAAGCTGGATAATAAAATTGTAATTACATTCGAGTTGTAAAACGGTGCTAAACGTAATTTCTCTCTATAGATTTACCTACTGTCGTCTATCTTCTTCAGTATTCCAATATCAAGACCATTTTGTATCAACTTTTTTAAATAAAATAGATATGGAGACAATAGTGTTAATTTAATTATTTATTTTTGTACATTGCCATATCAAATTTGATGTTAAGAAAAGTTGTCGTATAGGTATGTGTATGTATTTAGATTTATTGTATACATAATAGTGTTTATTTGAGTGTATTTCTTTATCAATCCCGAACGAACTAAGAATCTTTGCAATTTCTGCAAAAACCTTGTTTCACAATAACTAACAGAAAAGAACGGACATTTGGTTAAATTATAACGCTTAGTTACTTAACAATATACACCATCCTGCCTAAACGTGACCAACCAAAATCTCCGTCAAGCAGTGCACAATTTGCATTCATTTTGGCCACGATCTGCTGTCATTCAAGACGCGTAACTGCGTTTCAAAATTAAACCGTTTATAGTTCTTAAAAATTCAATGTAGGATTGAATTGAAGTTTAAACCTTAATTTAAGAGTTGCTATTTATTGAATAGGTTATACTCGTCAAGTCGTATACGCCACTATTTTAAAGTTATGCATGGCATCTAAAGCACGTGATATCTTCGTTTCTTTTATTGGTCCTATTAACATCGTAAACATTACCTACGTACCGGTGCTCTTTTAATATAGTCTAATACTTCTTTTTTATCTTTCCAGTCGTATTCTCCAGCGAAGAACAGAAGCAAGCTGTACTTCAATGGCTCTGTGAAGCGGGCCCCGTTCGAGTAGAGCGCTTGGACACAGTATGGCATCACGGCTGGGTGCTATGCGGAGTTCTGGACAGCTACCTACCGGGCGCCTGCGCTGGTCATCCGCCTACGAGACTCTCGCTGAAGCACGCTCAAACTATCGCCGACCATTATCTTGGGGTTGAGCCTGTGAGTGTTCTTGACTAAATCGAAAAGGGTGACGACGCCTATCGGTAGTATAATCAAAAGAGAGCAAGATTAATATAATATTGAAAACTTATTCTTCTTTGTTTTTGGCGTCCGACTTTGTAGATTGGTCAACGTCAAGTGTTTTGAAGTCTTCAATTAAATATAGTCCATTGAAATGTTTTATTTTTTTACCTTGCGTTTCTTAGACGACGCAATTTTATTTTTCAGATGTGTAGGGGGGTCATTGTAATGGTAAAACCACCGTTGTCCCACGGCCGCCATCTTGGAAAAAGGGGTTTAAATGGTTTTTACGGTTTATATCGTAAACTATTGGTCTCAAAAAAAAAAATTGTTAGCATTTTTTGTTGCAATTTAAATTATCTACAACTTAGGTACTGGACCATTGTAGATAATTTAATTTGCAACAAAACTTGGTTTTACCCTTAATCTGACCCCCCTACATATCTAAAAAATAAAATAGCGACCTCTAAAAAACGCAACCCGAAATGTAACTTTTCAATGGACTAATAATGAAATTGCAAGTTAAATCAGTCTAAGTCACACCACAAAGTTAGTCTTGGTCAAGTCCGGTTATGCTCTAATAAAGTAGCGGTAAGTTTACAAGCTTCGATACGAGTTTTGGAAGCAACACGTAAAGTCACGTTTCACGACATTGCATCACTTTCCCATGGGTGCTAGCATACGTAATTTGGCACTTATTGGATAAAACACCACCACGTTCATGCATAAACACTCGAAAAAATACAAGTTTTGGAAAACAATATAATGCGACAAAACGGTATTTCCGCATTCCCGACTAAAAATTTAAGCGAAACGAAATATAAATGAAGAATAGAGTTGAGCTGGATAGCGGTCATAAAATTTTGCCGAGACTTCTTGTCCTAACCTGTAGTCTAAATTAACCAGTACGACCTATAATTACTTATGTAACTTCTTTCTAGTAGAAAATTGTTTCTACAAAATTTTTACGACTGAGCTAATCATTAGCTCATAGTTCATAGTTATTTATTCATAAATTTTTGTTACAAGTATAGGTAGGTACAGATAGATGGTCAATGTAGACATATGCTCTATATTGCAGGCGTACGAATATTATATTTCTTAAATTAAATCAATCACTGTGAAAGTTTGAACATCAGCAATATTGATACAAGGGGTTCAGTACACGATTGCCGTTCCAAATAATAAAAAATAGGTGCTTAATATTTGATCTAATTATCCTGAGCAATCACAAAATACGGACACTCAAATCAGGCGCACAGAATATGACATGATAGTCGTGCGCAGTCCCAGATTAGATTATAGTTACTACGTCGTCTACGTATGGTAGTTTTGTCTTGCGCTAGCTCGGTGCGTAAGGCTACGCGTTATCTATAAATTCTGGAGTCTTGGGAAAAACTTTAATCAAGGTTTCTTAGTTTTTTTTTTTGTATTTGTTTTGATTTTATTTCTTTATATGTTTCATATGACCACAAACTAACATACTAACTAACATGTCGTTGAATATTGCATAGATATTAATATTCATCATTATATTGTCCCTAATCACCCACTATTGAGCATAGGCTACTTTTCTTGTACGCCACTCATCCTCGCAACAACTGAGCTAACTTAGCTGTTATTCGTTACAGGTCTTCTCCCGCCAAGAGCTGGAGTCGAACGACTCACTCAGCAAGCACCAAGAATGGAGGCTAGCAACCTACTTGGAACGCGTCCGCGAAGCTCTCTCCAAAATCACACTACCAGTTTCAAAACCGACATCCCAAAGAACGTCACCAGAAACCACCCAATTCACCCTTGACTATGTCGCAAAAGGATCAGGGCTGACGGCTGCTCAGGTTAACCACAAAATGTCATTCAAAATTTACCCAACTGCACAGCAAGCTTTAGATCCAGGGGAAATCACTATATTAATACGAGGTCCGAAAGACACTTATGGCATGACAGTCCTTTCACCAATACTAGGCAAAGCCCAGAAGATCAGACAAAAACTCCTTGGGCTACAATCAAAGCAAACTTTCACAGAAAGTGCCTTACCTATCACACAAGGTGCGACGTACCTAAGGTCTTATGGAAAGAACGACATGAACAAAACGTATTACATTCCAAAAACTGCATATGCTATCGAAATAGAATCTTTAAAGCGTGATGATCATACAAAAATTCTATACAAGGTGCCTTTGGAAGGAAAATATGAAGTATCTATTACAACTAGAGGTCAGAATATAGTTGGATCACCATTTATGGTAACAGCATCTTATAACATAATAGGCATTTTGGAAAAAGAAAATTTTTGTTTAGAAGATGGTGAAGAAATTGATATTGTTGATGTAAAAACTGACCGGAAAGTGGTTTTGAGGATAGTTGATTTCGTTACAGAAAAGATGTTGCTAAGAGAAAATGGAGCTTTAGAAAAAATTACTGAAGACGAAGCAAAACTACTGATGTGCACTGACGTAGAACATCAACGATCATCTTCTGTTACTGAAATCATAGACGATTTCTCCATAAAAATAAAAGAAAAAAAATCAGGCAAGTTTATCAAAATAGCTCAAAAGGTATTGAAAATGAATCGTGTGTGCAAAGCATTTGACAACACAAGAAATAAAAAAGAAAACCTATCACAATCGATGAAAAAAGGAAATACTTTTGTAAACACAAATAATCAAAACGACATTCCCGATATCGTTAATTCGACACTTAGCGAGTCAAACATTACTTCATTTATGATGTCCGAGAAACGAGACAAATACATAGTTCCTGAAAATATATCGGTGTCAATAAGAACAGAAAAAGCAAAACCGATCTATGAGGAAAAAGTATGCGTTCCAACTACTGAAATAGAATCTAGTAGTACTATAGAAAATATACTACCAAAGGTACACGATCACTCTACGATTTCATGTACTCCAGATAGTTTAGAAAAAATACTTGAAGAAGAACAAACAGAAGACGATAACATTTTAATAGATAGAGTTACTTTACTTAGTAAAAACAATCCGTTCTTAACTGACATCACTGAAGATTTCACAGTAGAGAAGAAGTTGGGCACATATGTCAAAACTGAGTATCAAAGAAACAACTCTCAAAATGAAGAAATTAGAGACAATTCAATAGAAATTATTGTAGAGCAAAATGACAGTTCATCACCATTATCAATCACAAATCCCTTTTTAGAGACGGATGTCAGAGAATTAGAGAGACCAAAAACACCTATTTATAAAATTATAACCGGCGACGTAACAAGCCGTATTGATTCTCCTTATTTAGAGCCTAAAAACGAACTGGTATCTGAAGAAATGTTAAGCAATGAGTTTGTCAATCCATTTTTCATGCATCAAATGCAGTCATCTCAGCATTTTGATCAACCGCCGATTACCGATTTTATAATAGGTGCGCCTGTTTCTTTACCTCCAATGTTAAGAGCTCCTTCACCAGAACCAACTATGGAAGCTACATCGAAACGCAGAAATTTAAATTTCGAGACAAAGCACGACGATAAACCGGAAGAAGTTATATCACCGTTAGTGTTCTCAACACCTTTACATACATTACCGAAACACACAGCTCAAACGGCTATTACTTCAACATTTCACAGTTTGGATTCAAGTCTCTCCGATCCAATTGACAATTCAAACGCATCAACATCGAGTGACAATCAATATCCACCATACAGAATCGAATCTTCTAAAGTTAGCCGCGATGTGTCACCTCGAAAAGACATATGGGACTCTGCTTATGTAAGTATTGACGATAGCAGCGGCTCTCCCGATAACAATAATAACGAAAATACGATATCCGATTCTTTAAATAAGCAGAAATTTTGTCTTAGCAATGACAACTATGAACATCAACTTTCTAATATGGGTCCGGCTGAAAGAGAACTATGGGAAACGTGTGGAGAACTAAATGATACCCATAGAATAGAAGAAGAAGCAAAACCATACAAGTGGGAAATCAAACGTCCAATTTTCACTCCAATTATCGAAGAAAGCGAACGAAGCATATCATCGGGTTTGAAGGAATCATTGAAACACCAAGAAACTGATCTCGTGACAGTGGCATTTGCTGAACTTAATGATGTTTATGAAGAATATTTTCCTAGCTCAGAAAATAGTTCCACGGCCGTAACAGAAGATAAACTTCAAAACACTTCAGTAGGACATAATATGATCGAAAGAGTAGATATGAGTGTCGAATCTGCGTCTGAAGAATCAGATGTGATAAGACACGAGTCAGAACGGGAAGGAACGATTTCTGAGGTTCAGGCAAATGTCACTGAATCAGTTTCAGTAAGTCAACCCCTTCGCAACCAAATAAACCGACAATCTCACACACTGTCTGGCCATAGCAAAAATGAAACACAGTTTGGAGATAAGAATAGCAATATCGTTTCAGAGAAGAAAAAGTACTGGGACGAAAAAATTAGACAAATAGAAGCAAAAACAGAGGAAACTACAATATATCACAAAAAGAAACGAATATCTGCTAAACAATTGAAACATGATTCACTAAGCAAACGAAAAGGGAAGCAAATAGTCAAAAACTTCTTAAATTCCGGTAACGAAGAACAAGTTCATATAACAAAACAATACATTGTCAATAAGCCTGAAGTCATAAATAATGAACCAGCAAGGCCACAAGAAAATAAAAAATCTGAAGTAAAACTCGTAGAAAAATGGAAAAAATATTGGGATGAAAAACTGATCTCAGAAAATGATGAACCTGGAAATGAAATTAGATCAACATCGCCAAGATGCACGTCAAAATCGCCGCAACGTTATAATGAAAAACCTGCACTAAAAATCAGCGATGTGAAAAACATTTCAAAGTTATCGGTACCAGTAAAACAAGAGTTACCAGAAGAAATTTTTAAAGCATTCGAAACTAGTCCAAAGCGATTCTTTGGAACATCGAGAAAACACATTTTAAACAAAATAGACACGTTTATTGGTAAACCGAGCAGTAGTGAAGAAAACTCTCCAACAGAAATGATTGAAGTCGGTCCCGACAGCGGTTTAGTTTCTAGTCGCATATCTTTGTTCCATAATTTGACAAACACAGAACCTTTGCCTTGGATGCAACGAAAAAGTAAATCTATGCATAACATTTATCAAAGAAAAGAGAGCGAGAAAGATATCACTTTCGTAGAACGATTAGATACAGAGCAATTACAGCGTAAAACTGATCAAAAACCAGATAAAGCAGCTGCTATAATGAATATAGAAAACTTACCAATAAAGCCAGAGACAGTATCAACAAAATATAAAAGAGCTCAATTGGCACAAACAAGTTTTAACAGAAGTTTTGATGAGACCGAAGTCGAAAAATCCAAAACTGAAGAAAAAAAAATTATTAAACCAACCGTTTACAAAACTGGAAAAGAAATAAATATACCAACTCACATTGAAAAGAACAAAAAGAATAACGTCCTACGTAAAACATCTATCAGCAAGTCTGAAATGGATATATTTAGTAAAGTGCCGGTTGAACCAGACGATGGATTAGAGAAACACAAATCATATGATGAATTGCCAAAAATAAATGTTAAAAGTTTTGTATCACTTTATGAAAAAAATGTTTCTAGGCCTTCTGAAGATGCTAAACCTGTCAAGCGAATATATTATATACCAAGTTCTGTAGATTCACTCAGTATAAATTCAGGTAAGAAGATAATTAATTGTTGTATCTATATACCGTGAACCTTTGAACATCAGCAATATTGATACAGGGGATTTAGTACTCGATTGTCGTTCCAAATAATAAATAAAAATAGGTGGTTAATATTTTACCTAATTATCCTGAGCAAACACAAAAATACGGACACTCAAATCACGCGCACCGAAAATGACACGGTATCGCGCGCGGATGACACCGCGCAACGTATTTAGAAAAGTAGGTACACATCGAAGTTCCATGAACTGCTTTCGCGCTCATGCATCCGCCCTTCCACCTAACACTACCGCGGCCGTGAACCTGAGCCTGACCTTAGTAAAAACAGATCATAACTACATTGATCAAAGGTCAATGACGTGGGGTAGCGTCGCGCTAAATTGCGACTTACTGCGCTAGCACACGATATAAATAGGCACGAGGTAGGTACTTACAACCAATACGGTCCCAGATTAGATAACAATTACTGTGTAGGTCTATGTATGGTAGTTATCTCTTGCGTTAGCTCGTTGCGTAAGGCTGCGTACTGTTCAAATTCTGGAGTCTTGTGAAAAACTTTAACCAAGGTGTTTTTTTTGTATTTGTTTCGATTTTATTTCTTTATACGTTTCATATGACCACTAACTAACATGTCTTTGAATATTGCTGTTGTTAAAACAGTCAGCCCGTATATAATATATTATTTTTAATATCAAAAACTTTGGCTCCTGTATACGACTTATTCAATACTTATGATAAAACATAAGTAATGATACATTTCTTTCCCAGATGCTGAAAAGAAATCAAATGAACCAGGCCACAGCAGGTTAGAAAGAAGCAGATCCAGAACTGTAACACCAGAAGTCATCCCTAGAGTATATTCGAGATCTAGCAAAATTTCGGAATCAGCCAGTATAGACAGTGTAGATATAAAAACAGATACTGAGTCATTAGACATAGATATAACATCTAAGAATTCTGAAAGAAAAGAAACTACGTATGTTAGCCTCTCTGATATAGAATTAGAAATTGTAGAAAACAGCCCCGATAAATCTAAAGAATCAACACCAGATAATACAGGGCGGCCTCATATAGATTACAAAAATCGGTTTAAGCTAGCTAAGCAATTTTTCCAATCTCTTGAAGAACTGAGAGAGGATAAAAAGCCCAGAAAACTAAACGAATGTGAAATGTTGTTGTTAAA
This sequence comes from Biston stratarius, assembly GCA_950106695.1. Taxonomy (NCBI): domain Eukaryota; kingdom Metazoa; phylum Arthropoda; class Insecta; order Lepidoptera; family Geometridae; genus Biston; species Biston stratarius. The sequence goes on from OX467116.1 coordinate 14,045,247, forward strand.
CAAATCATCAGAATCTCTAGACGAAGAAAAACCACAGAAACGGTTAAAGAAAAAGAAGAAATCCCATTCGGTGCCATCGTCGGAACTAGCAAAGTATTGGACTCAAATGCAGGAGAATCAAAAAGAAGAGCCAAACGAATCAAAATTGGTCAAGATTTCAGAGAAGTTTCAGGTAGAAGATCTATTTACTGACGTAATGGAAGGTAGATTAAGTAGACAAGGAAGCTTGAGGGGCATCCCACATAAGAAGGCAGTTCTTGAGGCTTTTAGATCTATGGAAAACATTTCTTACAGTAAAATGAGTGCATACGAAGCTGACAATTCACAAATAACTGATTTCACAAATGAGACTTTGGGAAAAAATGCTCAGTCATATCTCAAGGAATATCCTTACTTGCCTACGACAGATCCGTCCAAGTTTCATTCTAGGCTAGATACAAAGGCTTCTGGTCTAATAACATTTAAAGAATTGTTAGAAAAGAAAGGTAGAAGAAACAGTGTGCCAGACTTGAGGTTGAACGCTAAATTCTCGGCAGATTTATAGATTTCTGAATATAATGACAGTATTTCACTAGTACCTTAAAATTAGTTAATACTCAAGGGTTATTTTAGGAGATATAATAACTATTTCATAATAAAATTCGCTTTATTTTTTATAATTTGAACAATGATTTATTTGATAATTTGTTATTTAACGTTTTGCTATCAATGAATTATTGTAATTGGTCTAATAAATGTATTTTTTGCAAAATGTCATAATAATTCTAAGCATAGTATTAAATACTTGTACAATTTTGTACAGATGTTGAATCTTATTACTAAGTTTAAGCTTCTGTTATAATATTTATTCTTGAAATAAATTCTATTGATATATTTTTGTGATTTTGCTTTAATTTCATGTTCTTTAATGCCAACTTGACATTCCGAAACTAGATAACTTTTTTTTTTTTTAAATAACTTTATAGGCTTGCGTTTGACCGCCATCTCGCCTGATGTTAAGCAACTAGGTCTACGATCGAGCACACTTGCCTAGAAGAAACAGATTCACTCGCGACTGGAAGGTACCCTGATTATATTTAAGTAAGAAGGTAGACTCAAACCGCTTAGTTCTACTTTTTGGAATACCAACCATGAAGCGGTGTCACTTTTTAGAGCTTCTGGCTATCCGATAGTAGAATGGGCAGGGAATGAATAAGGTCATGCAAATCCGAAGCGCATTCTCCAGTGTACCCGGTAGAAAACCGACACACAAATAACTTTACATCGATGTTCAAGGTTTTAAAGCCTTTCTGAACAAGCTAATCGTTGCTTATGAGTTTCTTGGCTCGTTCCTAGAATAGACATTAATTTCATTTTTGTTCTATTTATGCGGGATTACTCACGTTTAATTTTATCGGAAACAACGCGCACAAAACGTGCGAAGCAAGACGAGGCCGCGCGCGCGTTGTCTCAGCTTTGTCCCCATGATGAAGGCCACCGGATGTGGCCGAAACTATAGTCGGAGTTTCCGATAAAATTAAACGTGAGTAATCTCGCATAAATAAAACAAAAATGTGTCAAGACCACGTCAGTTTCCATAATAAAATAGACGTTAATTTCATTTAATAGAATGTAAAATCTTAGAAAGAAATACAATCTGCTAAACTCACTAATGAATCTTTTGCACAAAGGCGTAGCAACCGCGATATCAGCCATATCAATAATACGGGGCCCCCGTGATACAGAGGCCCCAACATGTCACCCAGGACAAACATTTAATACTTTAAAAAAAACTATTTTATCCGTTATCTGATTCCCATAATACAAACTTTGCAGTACAGATGGCGCTGTGTGTAAATGTACTACGATATTTATTTATTTTAATTCTAACCAATCGTTTATTCTACTAGACGGGAGAGTATCCTGCAAGCTGACATCATTGCCATGTTAAAAACTTAATCAGTAACTGCGTATTAGGGTTCCGTACCCAAAGGTTAAAACGGGACCCTATTACTAAGACTCCGCTGTCCGTCCGTCTGTTATAAGGCTGTATTTCATGAACCGTGATAGTTAGACAGTTGAAAATTTCACAAATGATGTATTTCTGTTGCAGCTATAACAACAAATACTAAAAAACAGAATAAAATTAATATTTAAGGGGGCTCCCATACAACAAACGTGATTTTTTTGCTCGATATTTATAACGGCAACAGGTAGACGCTTGAAATATTCACAGAATATTTAGTTATTAATTGTGTTGTGTTTGGTTGTTTTATTTATTTATTTTTCATTAAAAAATATATAATTAAATTAAAATAAAATTAATATTTAAGTGGGGCTCCCGTACAACAGACATGATTTTATTGCCGTTTTTATAGATAATGGTACGGAACCTTACGTGCGCAAGTCCGACACGCACTTGGCCGGTTTTTTATTTTCTATCTTCATTCTTCATTTGTAGATACATTAGAAAACCAACGCTTAAAATATAATGTTTATTTTCAGTCCAATAATTACATTTTCAACTTCTTAACTTCATAATAATTAATAATAATTCTTAATAATTGTACAAAATGTCGAGCAAAAGATCCGATTATAAATTTATTCATTTATAAATTATTTATAGTCATAAAATCGAACATCCAACCTAAAAGAAAGGTACACTTGCTTTTGAATAGTAACTAAAGCCACAAGTTGACCGAGCGAATATATTTAGAACTAGAGCAATATACATAATTACAATTAAAACATTTGGGATTAATCATTAAGTATACAGTTTTGAGCTTAGAGTATTATAGCATCTAAAATCACAACTTTAGGCGACTAAACTTTTTTACTAAAAAAATTGTAATAGCTTTCCAGTTTTAATTAATTAAAATTTCATGAAAATTTTATTTTCAGTTACCTCAATCAGGTAGACACACACTTATCCACATCATACGCGACGCATTCCACAAATTTCATACCAACTTGTTTATTAAATCTCATAACTTCCTACACATAAGAAGTAAGTTCCTTAGTAAGCAGAAATGAATCTAATTTTGAAGATACCGACATCGTACTTATTGGGAAAGAGACTTCAACAGAGTTCGAAATTCTCGCTCTGCAAACAAGAATATGGCATAAAAGCGCTTCGTACATTGGAAATATTTACCATGTCCGAAAGGCTCTTTAGTCACGTTTTGGTTCGACGTTTATTAACCCCCGACGCAAAAACGACGGGGCCTGTGTGTCTGTCTGTGGCATTTTTCTTTTTTATAGCGGACAGGCTTGGTGTTTATCCACAACTCACCTGATCTTAAGTGACGGTGTGGTTGAAGATGGTAAAGCACACCTAGCCTGGAATGGAACTGGCTCTCAAGTGAGGCTGCCGGAACACACCGTTAGATGCTTGGCGGCAGATTTTCAACTTGAGGGTGGTAGCTAGTCAGCCGAGTACTAGAAAGTACCACCACGCTATGGTTTCCGCACGATGTTTTCCTTCACCGGCAGCTCAAGGTCTTCGTATCATAGGCATCGTAGCTCCCGAACGAATGAACTGATTTTAATTTTGTTTTGTTTGAAAGTTGAATTAATCGGGAGTGTTCTTAGCTATGTTTGATTTTGTGTCGTGGGTTTTTTTAAATTTTTAATAATTTACTTGTATTTTTTTCTATGATATTTTTAACAAAGTAGTTACAATAATTTCCTGTGGATGCGACGCGTACAGTGCAGACGCGTCTACCGCACCACACCGCAATATAAATGTGCGTTTACCTTTTACTGAAAAGATTATAAGTTTTTTTTTCTACGATTTTTTTTGTCTAATACATATATCGAGCACAACAGCTTTTCGAATCAAATAACTAATTTGATGATGGTTATGCAAAGATATGCACTCTCACTAGAGATATAACTCCAGAATACCATAAGATGGACTTCCGCAAAGTAGCGCGTGATTCAATCAGTTATCAAATAAATTTTTACTTATTAGCATTTGTATTGTGTTCGTATTTCTATTAAAACATCCAAGTATTTTCCAACTGCATTATTGAAAATATTTTTAATAGTCACTTGGGAAATTGTATATGTATAGGGTGTTTCGGAGAAGTGCAACAATCGTAAATATTAATTTACGTTTCACTGTTAACAACTTTTAATAAGGGACTGACGATTACATAGCGAAAAAATCAACATAAAAAAAAAAATGAAACAGCTGATTTTGTTTTTGACATTTTAAATTTTTTTGCTCTTTTGCCAATTTAGTTAAATTACCCAAAGGTTTATAAAAACAAATTTTACGATAATAAATAGGTTATCAGCTATTTATGGTAAAAAATATATATTACCTAGATATTATTGATTTAGCTACAACCGTTTTCTTCTTGGTTTTTTTACCAATCTACAGACTTCTATAGTTTAATATTACAATCTGTGTATTTAATATTGCGAAAAAGAACCTATTTATTATTCTTATCGTAAAATTTGTTTTCATGAACATATGCGAATATAAAAGACTTCTATTAAATAATATCAAGTAATTGCCAAAAATGAAACAAAAAATACGACGTCGCTCTGAATAACAACAACACACTATATTGATACACTTCCCCAAAATCTGTATAGCTTGGGCTGTACTAAGCCGAAAGAAAGTTACTGTACCAATTATTAGGAACAACATTTACTATGGGCACAACTCTACAAATCGTGAAAAAGAAAACAACCATTCCATAGAAAAGGTTCGATAACCCCGACCAAATGTAAGTTGGTAACAGACCAACTTACATTTGGTGTACTGTTTTTTTTTCGCAATTTCAGAGTTGTGTTCATAGTAAAAGTTGTTCCCAATGATTAAGCATACGACCAACACGTCACAGGTTTATATGTCGAGTCAGCAAACCGTGTGACACGTCACGTGAGTTTTAGACATAGACACCTTTATTAGTTCACTTGATATGAATTTGCACATACGAGGAAGTGGCGTTCGCTCGTCGCCATTTCAACCACGCCATGACTTGCGGGTCGTTTTTGTCCCCTCTCGCTTCTAACTGCTGATAATAAGCTTCGCGAATAATCCGAAACGCGTCTACACTCCTGTACGGTAGTTTTGTGACTGGATCTATGTAACGCGCTGGTCTCCTGAAAACGTATTGATATATAAGTAAGGCTGCCTTGTTTTCCGAGTCTGCGTACATCAGTCAACATCCTCGCTTACCCTCAGGCGAGTTGGTGGTCAATATCTACCATGACAATTTGTGAAAATAACTTTAGCCAAATTATGTAAATAGTGTGTAAAAAGCCCACCGCAACTCCTCAAATAACTCTTAGCGATAAGGTCCCCAGTTGTTACACCTATTAACTAGTTTATTTCTTCTGTAATATGTTTTTTTTTTTTTTATGGCTGACAGGCTAGGCGTTTGACCACAGCTCACCTGATGTTAAGTGACGGTGTGGTCGAAGATGGTAAAGCACACCTAGCCTGGAATGGAACTGGCTCTCAAGTGAGGCTGCCGGTACACACCGTTAGATGCTTGGCGGCAGATTTTCAACTTGAGGGTGGTAAATAGCCAGCCGAGTACTAGAAAGTACCCCACCACCACGCAAATTAATGTAAATGTAATTTTAAGTGTGTGCAATAAAGAGTTATTCATTAATTCATTCATTCAACTCCAGCATTTATTAGTTATACATACTTAGTAACAGCACAGAGCATCTCCCTTCTTCTTTTAGGCTTGTGTTGTGGGAAACACGAGTTAAACGCTTTATTGTCCAAATCATTCTCGAAGGAGAGTAGTGTTCTCTCATAGTAATTTGTGTTCTGTTTCTTGTATTTTTTCCGTGGCTGTTTTTCTTTACTGTGAATAAAACATAGCTCATACAGAGTGTTTCGGAAAAACGTACTTATTAATACTGAAGAATGCTTATTCTTATAAAGAAATTAGAAGAACTTTTATTAGTAAGCGTAAAAGAAATAAGTTGTTACATTGTCTTGACGGTTAACGACATTTGTCTAAGAAACTGGTCTTTTTCGCGATTAAACATTTTATTTGGAGTGTTTATTTATAAAAATAGTGGTTTTTTTATTCATCAAGTGCCGAATTACAGGGGCGAGTGTGGGAAAATGATATAATGTCGTGAAACATGACTATTTTACGTTGCTTCCAAAACTCCATCGAAGCCTTTAGTAGAGTCGCCACTACTTTACTAAGGCATGACTGGATTTGACCGACACGGATTGGACTTGACCAAGACTGGACTTTGACTATAAAGATAACGAAGCTGAACAATGAAGACTGCACACAAAATACAGAAACATTGAAACTGGCAGAATGCACAGAGTGCGATGCCAAAACGATAAAAAAACCCATCGGCCATCAGTTCTGCGTCAACTCAACTTGTCACTCAATCACTTCAACTTGCTAATCCGTTAGGCTGTATCGATGACTTTGGTTTGTCTACGGAGCTCCTCATTTCTGATCATACTACAGGTTTTATCCCAATAAAACAGGTTTTTTAGTAAAGAAAAATATCGTAAGGCATCCGTGGAATAAATTACATGACGCAAGCTAATTAGTCGATATGTCCAGCAATAGGTAATATCACATCATCAGCCATAGGAAGTCCACTGCTGGACATAGGCCTCCTGGGGGGGTTTTGCCAATACTCGCCACGCTTGGCAGGTGGGTTGGCGAGCGCAGTTAGGTGTGATTGTTCAAGGAAGACGCTGCTGCCCATCTTCCGGATGACATCCCTTAGCCGACTCTTACGGCAACCATGGGTAGAGAGGGTGGGGTACAATTCTTACGCCGGCACCACCACGGCAAGTATATGTAATACAATAAAAGCTTACACAGTAAGGTCCGCCACGGGTATTTCTTCGTCAATGTCGATGATGTCTAATCCTACTCTAAAATCTGGCTGTAATTCCGGTATTTCATCTTTTTTCACATCCATCGATTCCGGTTTAAGCTCTTTCATTTCTACATCGTTTGCTGAAAATTAAATATAAAAAATTAATTTTTCTAAGTACAGTCATATTTTAAAGTTTTTGACTGATAGCGACGATAGCTCAGTGGTTAGCGCGGTCGGTACATACGCCGAAGGTGGGTTCAAACCTCAACAATGAGCTTAAACTACCATTGAAGAAAAAATATTGTGAGGAAACCATAGCATGGTGGTAGGGTATTTTCTAGTACTCGGCTGGCTAGCTACCAGAGCACCTAACGGTATGTTCCAGAGGCCTCACTTGAGTGCCAATTCCAGTCCGGACTAGGTGTGCTTTACCATCTTCGACCACAACATTACTTAACATCAGATAAGCTGTGGTCAAAACAATTAGCTTGTTAAACATTTTAAAAAAAGCATAGTTGGGAAACCATAATATAAATGCTCCTATATCGAGTCGTCAAACAGTTTGCACAATTATTATTAAGAGTCAGCTGTATAGGGGCTTCGTCTTTAAAAACTAAAAAATAATAATAAAAGTAGAATAAAAAATTTAAAAGAAATAAAAAATGGCAGTTAAATAACTAATAGAATACATAGATACTTTTTTTTTGTTAATACATACAGAACACTCAGAAGAACAAACATTTTGCTTATACCACAAAATATTTGACCTGGATGGGAATTGAACCCTACAGCTCTTAAAGCAGATATACTACCAATGAGCCAATAGGGCTGTGTATGTATGTATAATCAATTTCGAATCTCGAAGTTTCCCCTGGTAATAGTTATCACTTGTTTTTGGTATTTGTATTTTGGTTTTACCTTCTTCCTCACTCTTGATTAGATCGCTAAGATTCAGTTCGGGGACGGGAGACATGCTATCCTTGTCTTCCTCTTCATCGTCATCTAATGAGAGCTCTTTTTGCTCTGTGGGTACTGCGAATGAATGGAACCTAAAATGCACAAAAAAAAAATTGAGTACTGTACATTGAATTCGAAAAGTTTAAACATCTTCAATTCTTAACTTTTTCAAATGCACACTTCACACAATTCACAGTAGATTTTTTTGTTTGACAAGCTAGGTGTTTGACCACAGCTCACCTGATGTTACAACATGGTCGAAAATGGTAAAGCACACCTAGCCTGAAATGGAAGTAGCTCTCAAGTGAGGCTGCCGGAACATACTGTTAGATGCTTGGTGGTAGATTTTCAACTTGACGGTGGTAGCTAGCCAGCCGAGTACTAGAAAATTCCCTTCCACCATGCTACGGTTTCCTCACAATATTTTCCTATACCGGCAGCTCAAGCTCATTGTTGAGGTTTGAACCCACACCTTTCGGTGTGTAAACCGGCTGCACTAAGCACTGAAGACTCTGGAGCTTTTTTTTCTAACATGGAATTGATAATTTTCTTTTACTTGGTAGATCTACCATTAGCAGGAAGTTGTCTAGGTATCACCGCAGTACCAGATATTTTTGCCGCTAAGCAGTAGTATGTAAACATTACTGTGTCCCTGATTGAAAATAACGAGCACCAAAGCAGCGATTCTCTGTATTTAGTTTTGCTACTCAAAGTTCTATGTATTACTGCAATGTTTTGTCAATTTTTTTTTGTCAGTATTGGCAATGACTGCCACAACCCACTTGTAAAAAAAAAAATTGGCATTTACTGTCTGGCTGGATTAGCCCAATTATTGTCTCCATGCCTCATTTGTTTTGTTTTTTGTTGTTGGTAATTTGTTCTCAATATGTTTATTTGTATTTGTTGGACCTACTAGGGCTCACCGGAAGACCAGCGCTTGTTATACCACTTAGTATGGCCAGCATTATGCTGAGGTGAGCCCTTATTTTGTAACTGTTTGTATGTTTCGATTGTGTTACAAAATAAAACTCTTTTCTTTCTGTCTTTCTTCTTTCTTTCAATGGTCATGGAGAGTGTCCTGTTCGTCTCATTACAGTTACATAAAAAAAATTTGGTTACCTTATAACGGGACCAGTTATTGTTTTCTTAATAGGTCTTATTTTCTTTCTTTCTAGCTCAATTTGCTCAAACCTTTCTGAAATCAAAAATAACACAATTATTCTTCTTATATGTACTAGTAATTCGATATAAAGGTATGTGGTAATTTTTATTCTAGTGTCATACTCAAATCTTTCCTTAATAATGATACCATAGCACCTTATTACACAACTGCCCAAAAAAGAAGTGTAATGTTTTCAGGGTCCATGTATGTGTGTATGTGAGTTTCTTTATTCCACTGTAACATTTAAATACCTGAATAGATTTGGATGTATGTCTTATTGTTAAAATCCTTATGTCATCTCGAGTGACAGACTATAAATTTTATGCCAAAAAATTATTGATGTGGTTTTCGTATTTAATAATTTTCTTAATTAAACTTGTTTTAACCGACTTTAAAAAAAGGAGGAGGTTCTCAATTTGACTGAATTTTTTTGTTTGTTACCTCAGAACATTCGACTGGGTGAATCGATTTTGTTCAGGTTCAGTTCTGTCAATGCCATCTATGAGAAAACCATATGAAGTCGGTTTTTTTTGTAAATTTTTTTTACACAGCATATTCAAATTATTGTTTAAAAAAAAATAACAGTCCCATTCTTTTCATTTTTTGGGTACACTAACTTGAAGATTGTCTCAGAATATGCAGATTTTTATACTTGTGACAAATGCAATAAATGCTTTTTGAAAAACTCACAAATTACAAAACAGTACCTAACAGTTGAATCAAAAATATAAATCAAAATATTTAAAAAAAAATGTATAATTGTATGTCTGTTTGTTTCACTCAATGCTTTATTTAAATACTTGGACTTTTTTAGTTATTATAACCTTACCTAAGCTTTTGAGGTTTTCTTCCTCAGTAATTTTAGCCTCAGCGAGCATTTCTTCCTGTGTTGGCATTTTCTCTTCAACTTTTTTTGGCTTTTTTTTCTTTAATTCTGATCTAATTTTTATCCTCTGTTGTGTTTCCAGTGATTTGACTGCTGTTGTTTGTCTTTTGTTACGTTCTGAAACCACCAAAGTTAATTCATTATAACTTAATAATTGAGATGTAAGACCTGACTGCCCCGTTCATTCATTTTGTAGTAGTTTATGAGCTGTAGGGTGTGAGTTTGATTCCCACCCAGGACAAACATTTTTGTGGCAAACATAGATATGTATTTATTCTATATCTGAGTATTTTATAAGTATATGTATATTTAATCAGTTGACTGGTTCCTATAATACTAGCTTTGCTTAGTTTGGTGCTAGATGGCGCTGCATGGAATGTCTGTGTTAATTTATGAATATTAGGTACAAATATTTCAGTGAAAGAAAACATCATGCAATAACATCAATAGTACTGCAGCATATCTGCTTAACATCACGCAGGATGTGATCAAGTGCATATCAGCACAGATTGATATAGTCCACTTGCCCTTTGAGGATAAACTTTTGCCCAATTGTGGGATGTTAAAGGGTTATACTGTGCAGATACAATTTTTGCTATCATTAAATTTACCAATGAGCAATGATCATATTTTTTTTTATTTCTGAAATGAGATTGCTTTTTTTTCGCCATTTCGCTTGATGTTAAGCAAAAATGTGGTTATCAAGGGAGCATTTGCCTAGAAGAATTCGATTCACATGTGACAAATCCAGATTGTATCTATTGGAAAAAACCTACTTAAGCAGGATATTTAACTATTTGCCAGTTCACAGAAAAACGGAATGAAAACGTTTAGTTTGAGGTTTTGGAAAGTTACTTGTCATGCTTCAAGCTTCTAGCCATATGACATTAGATAGTATAGATGACTACATTAAGCAGCCTAAGTATTCTTACCAATAGAAGAGTCCATAAATGACATATCCTGTTTATCTGGTTTCTCTACTTTAGGTTTTGGTTCTTTTGGTTTTTTCTCGGCAGGTTTCTTGACTTTTTCTTGATTTGTAGCCTTCTTTTTTCTATTAGGGTCCTAAAAGGTTTAAGTACTTATAAGGTAGTTATGTTTACTCACTTTGGTTAGTTAATTACTTAACAATTTTAGGTATGTTATATATCTATTAAGTATCAGTCCAAATTATATTGGATGACTCTCTTAAGATCATTAAAAAAATAGAATTTTCTCATTTTCTATTGTATACTTCTTTATCATAATACTAAACTGAATGTCAATTAGTAAGACAACAATTTATCAACAGCTTCAACAACAAGTTTATTGCTGGATGTAATTCTCCCAAAACATACTAGCCCTGATCTTCGGCTTTTCGCTTCCATGCTCCACCTACTTTGCTATTTTGCCTACATAAATATTGTCACTCCATCAAGTCTCAGGGTGTCCTACACTATGTTTGCCTGCGAGTCTGCACTATAGAACATGTCTATTATCTGTTCTATGACGGAAATATCCAACCATTGCTACTTCAGCCTGCTTATACACTGAACTATGTTTGTGACTTTAATTATCTGACAAATTACTTCATTTCGTTTACAATTCCTCACAGTAATGACAAAAAGAAAAAATAGCAGACAATCATTAGAATTACTTTCTCATATTTACTTAATTACTTATACTAAGCAGAATAAAAAAATGGGGTGGTGTGTAAACGATAGTAGATGTCATATGTCTGTATCTTGATTTTTGTTACTGTAGAACAATCTTCAAGCAGTTGTAAACTCTACAACAGTATAAGTAAAGCTTGAATATATCTTGAGCTATATTTGTACTAAAATATATTGATAAACTAAAGATATGTTCTATACCAGAGGTCTCAAATATTTGAATGTACTGTAGAGGATATGCTAATACATCATAGTCATAATATAATTATGGTAAATTTCATGGAAGATATAGTATGCGAGGTATGCCCAGGGAGCTTTATCTTATCTTGCTTACCTTATATGCTTTAGTTCCAACTTGCCTTTTATTTTTATCATCATCTTCTTGATCAGAAACTTGTTCATCATTCTCATCGATATCAAAATCTGAATCAACAACATCCTCAACTTCTCGTTCTTCACTGAAATAATAAAAAATAACAATCATTCACATTTTAAGGGCACACAGGCAATTGTTGAAACTTAATATGACCCATATTAAGCAGTCCCCAGTAGTACACCAATAAATGCGATTTTTATGCTAAGAATTAAGTACTTCGCCTCCTGGGAACTTAAACTTCCCTGACATAACTCAAATTATTGATGATCTGAAGTAGGTGGTGGTGGGTTGGTTATATTAGTATTATATTTTGTTAACATGTGTATGGCCTCCTGCGATACAAGCTTTAGCTTAGTGCAGGGACCACTGTAAATTTTAGTACTTATGCATTATGGTCAATAAAGATTATTATTATTATTATTATAAGCAATTCATGGCTTACACATAATCGTTGTCCTCTTCAGCTTCTTGAAAGCCACCGTAAGTTGTCTTATAAAAATCGTCTTCTTCTTCTTCGTCTAACATTTTTGCCATGCGATTGCCGGCATTTGAACGCCGCTCTCTTTGCGACATTTTGTTATAGAAATATTTAACTGCTAGGAATGAAAGATCAAAGAAAAAATAATATAATACCACAGCACAAAAATAACGAAAATTTGTCTAGTTTTCAAATTTTATTCACATAAATACTTTGTATACTTGTGTAGTGTTTGACCTGAGCTTGTGTGCCGTGCGACATACTCTGAATCTAATGAAGTAATGAACCAATGACAGGACACTAGTCAAATCTGGGTAAATTAAATGCCAACAAAACCCCCAAAACTATCAGCGCTTGTAAAAGTCAACTTAACACAGTAAAATTATACTGTAAATTATGTTAAGGCGTCTTTATAGTCGATAGCAATAACCAATAACCTTTGGAGTTTTGGATTGCTACCATGATTTATCTGACATTGACATTGACAGTTAATTTAAAATCATCAGTATTGCCGCTTAGGAAAAAATATACTTATCTATTTTTTGTCAATAAGCCAATAGAAAGTGAAAAAAATATTCAAAAAATCACTACATTTCACTAAAGTTTAATCAATCTTTATCAAGAAAATAACAATTGTAATGGTAATTAAAACTAATGAGAGATCAATTACCAAAATACCTTTCGATTCGAATAAAAAGATGATATAGACGGGAATTAATTGCATTTAATTCGCATCTATTACTACTATTTCTCATCTTTGTTTGACATGGTGAATGTGGATGGTTATTCTATGGTTGCAGAAATTAAAGTCGAAACTTGCGGTTGTATTAAGAAAGTTAATGGCACAGTTATCTTATTTATGTTTCTAACGTTTTTCGTCATTTACAACAAGACCACTAGGTAAAACATACATTTATAATACACTTATTGAATTCTTTACTGCAAAGTTACTACAATACATTACTGTAGGGCCTGCGTGTCCTCTTACATCATGACGTCACAAAACACCTACGTAGCATATAAGATTTCATTATAAGTATAAGCGACCGTACGCTTCAGTCAGTCGTATACTGAAGTGCTAATAAAGCACACGTACATTAACCACATAAAGCATTTAATTCACGCACCCAATTTAGGACTCCTTCTGATATACAAGTAACTCTACCATATACCAACGTCCTAAATTACCATAGTTTCACTGTAAGATAAGTTAGAAATAATATAATTGTCTTGTATCAGAATGAGTATGCATAATCATGCGAAATGGTAACTTAATTGTAGTCTCTTCTTAGTCAAATGAATAAATCAAATCAAATGAATATAAATCAATAATATAAAATCAATGAATAAGTCAAATTAAACCTTTGACAGTTCCTAAAGAAATGTGAGTAAAGAGGTAGTGTTTGATCTGAGGTAAAGAGTAAGGTAAACCTACCTTCTATTAACTAGAACGCCAAAGGGTGAATTAGGTATTACATTTTTCTATTTCTGGTGTGCACAATAATTAAGTTTTTATCTATCTATCTAAAATCCCAAATGTAATGGAATGTAATATACTTACATCTTCGCGATTTTAAGGTTTTTTTGGTTAGCAAATCTTGTAATTAATATGTGATTTACAACCCGATTACTTCCACAAACAAATATAATATTATATATAGTACATATCTACTCAACTGTCCCTGGGGAGTACAGTCCCCAAAACAAAAAATGCGTCACCTGTCCATGGGGAGTACAGTCCCCAGTACAAAACAATAGGACATCGCTCAACAAAAACGCCCACTGTTTAAAACCCCGCTCATTTTAGTTCAAGACAAAAATACTAGATGGCTCTGATTGAAACACTTTATCTGTAGAAGTTTGGTATTCTCTATCTATGCGAATAATATTGAAAAATTGAAAAAAAAAATGTGAAGTGGTTCGTCCTGTGGTGTATTGTGGTTTTGTGAGTGCTCTTGTAAACAAACATCTAGTGAGCTTTTGTATACGTTATTTCTAATGTTATTGTATATGAAATGAATTGTTGAGATGTTTACTATACTGATTGTACGATTACGATAATTCCAAACCTTTTTCATTGTATAATCTAGCCGAGAAGATAGGGCCTCATCACGTGATTGTCGTTTAGATTTTGTTGAGTTGTTTACTATTATTGTTTACATTTGTTTTTGTAAAATAAATGTGTTACAATAATCTACCGTTAACACTTAACAGGCATTTGCAATGAGAAATATGTTAAGATGTTTCCAAGATTACCTAAAAATGCAACAAAAATTATTACGCAGGATTTTAGTACTGAGGTCACTCGACCTTTCGAGGAGTACCTAGTTTTATGTTTTTTTTTTTGGATAGAAAGTAAAATATTTATGCTAAGTTATTGATATCAATTGAAAGGGTATATCATGTACTTTTATAAAATAAAGTCATTGTGACCAAAAAAATAAACTTTTCTTGTAAAACTCGAAATACGGGAAAAAAATATTTTAATCTCCAGCTCTAATCGTTATTTTCATGCTTTAGAATTTATTTGAGTAATTTACTTTTAACTGAATTAAATTCTACACTGTTTTAGCTTTTTTATGCCCATATAGCTAAAATACATCTTTAGTAATAAATGTTTTTGCAACTACGCGATTACGCGATTACGGCAAAAAAAGTTGTAATTGATGCGCGGACAGGGGAGATAACAATGCTCGCGCAGGTGGGACAGTTCAGTGGATATATAACATAAGATTTTTTTTTTCAAATTTATTAAACGCTATAGGTTAGCGTTTAATCCAGCAAAGTTTTAGACTAGGGGAATTTCCCCAACCAAAACAAATTGTAGTCAGTGAAGCAAAATCTAGTGCTTAAGTATATGCAATTGCAATGGGGTGACTTGGTGGGACAAAGTGAAACAATTCAAATTAGTTTTTTACTGTTGATATGATGTGGTAATCTTTTAATATCTGGGAGTTGGGACGAGTAGGTAATAAAACACTTAAATATTTTGTGCGGTTTATTAAATTTTTAACAGTTACATTTTAAGATTTTACGTCAGTCATCTTTAGTTGTTAATGATAAAACCATTGTTCAATATTATCAGCTACCTATTGATGTTACAAAACATTCATATTACATTCTCTCTCTTTTCCCATTTTATGTAAGTATGTATTTAGTAATAAATAATCTGTGGTAATATTATGAACCAAAGTAAACCGATTGGAAAACTAATTTAAAATCAATTCTTGCAAGTTGAATGGAAGTAGCGACCAATAAATTATTTATATATAAAAAAAACAGTCGCTGCCATCTGTTTCTTCGCATACTTACCTACTTCTTATAAGCCACGCAGCGGATTTTGATACGGTTTTCTCTGTCATTTAAATACTTTTTTCTATGGAAGGTTTGCAAAACTATCAATTAAAAAAAAAAAGTCATAAATAATTTATCATTAATTTATAGTCATAGGTAGTCATTTTAATTAGTTTTATATAAGTTGAGAAATTCAATGTTTTGAGATTATTAAGCATGACAAAACAAAACACTCGTGCGAAATCGGGGCGGGTCGCTAGTGTTCCTATAAACCATATTTAAAATCCAACGAAATAGTAACCTATACTTACATAAAATGGGTCCCTTTGATAGGTCTTACAAATTCCACATGACTAATTCATATTATAGTCAGTGAAGATATAACAATAAAAATACACCATTTTATTATTCATCAGATTTCATCGTGATTTGGGCCATTCTATCAAAAAAAGTAAAAAATATTCAAACAATACAGAAAACGCCAGAGTAACAAAACAATTGTATTTCAATATCAGTCTGCATATAATTATGAGGAACCGATATTGAAAGCCAAACCTACAAGTTTAAATAGTGTTGTGACTTAGTGCTGACTCATGATATTATTCATTCAAACGTGTTTCTGCTAAAAAACCCCCTTTCTTGAGAGCATGGCCTCAAACAATACATTAAATTTGGTGATTAAAGTTTTTATTTTCTAAACAATGGCCTACCTAGGTATTTTCGACATAAAACCACAAAAAATATTACTAAGCATTGAATAACTTTACCTTGTAGGTACATAAAATACACATATGTCAAAAAAAACAATAAACCTTGAAATTCTAAAACACGGGTTTGGTCCATGCCGCGCACAAACGAGAAAAAAGAGAGATATAAGCATAATATCTCTGTCTCTCGTTTAGACGATGCGATATCAAGCGATGTTACAGTCAGACTAAATCCGCGCGTCTATGAGGATTCTCATTCTGGTTGTAATACACTATTGCATGCCGTGACATCCCGAAACCCTAAGAGTAAGAATCCATTTAGAATAGCGTGAAACTAAACTGTGTCAAAGAATCCAAAATATGCCGAGAATGGTAATGAAGCCAACATTTCTAATGAGAACCGACAAGACTATAATAAAAAGTTTTTAGGTTGTGTTGGTTCTCATTAGCATTGACAACATTAAAAACACTGTTGGCGTATTTTGCAAAATACGCCATCAGTGTTTTTAATGGAAAAAAAATACAATGGGGCGACACAACTCTTTCCGCGTTCCCGCCAAATCTCCTGCCTTTTTGTTATGGCTCACAATATATAACTACTCCATTAATATCGGAATAGGGAGGGATGCCTCGTCATTGGATTACAACAGAATATGTAATACACAATTGAAATCACACATTAAACAACAACAGTAATACTATCAACTAGAATTAAGTAATTTAAATATTACGATAATCAACATTGTTTCTAATAACAAAATATACCTGACCAAAAATAACAAAATGGAATGTCGTGGTTCACTTGACCTGTGATGCTTAGCTTTAATATTCTCGTTATATCATAATAGTATATCTTAGGATATAAATTATTATAAATTTCTTAAATCCTTATATCTTTAGACATTCGTTCCAACAGAGCAGCACTATAAAATGGAAATAAGAATATAATTTTCATTAATTACTAGAACACATTCACACTTACCAAAATAAAAATAAAACATCTTGAATAGGTACTCATTTAAAGAATTGATTATAAATTAAGCTATCTAGGTAAGTATATTATGTTGTGAAATTATAATAATTTTCAACATAAATATAAATAATTTAGATCACACTTTGGATCCAAGTTCACCGAAATTACACAAGCTGATCTGAGTTTGAAGTCGTGGTTATTGTATGGTATTTTTGGCAGACTTCAAAAAAGGTTCTCTGGTCATACTGCTGAACGCAATGAGAAGATACCCATTTTCTCATTGCAGTCAGGAAAGTTGATAAAAACAAGCTGATTCAGATTCTGAGATAGGAGTAGTGTCAGCGCCCTATATTAACGATTACTTCATAGTTCATAACTTGTAACAGATTAATAAGTTATGGCAGCTCCTTCTGCCATAGACTGCTTAGCAGTTTGTACAAGAGTAGTTAATATAAGCAATCCTTTCTGTTTTCGAGGCAGACGGTGGTAAGCATGTGACGTGTTAGACAATTAGAAAAAAACAAGTTGTTAATTTATTACCTCCTTATTTTGAAATGAACAAGGACCTTCGTGTTTAAAAAAACAGTATTTTAACAATGATTTGTATATAACAAAACAGGAATTAATATCTATTGTAAATTAAATATTATACATGTAATACAATAATAATAAAGTTCATTATATTCTTTATTGTAATATTTTTTAATTTATCTACTTTGAGTAAGATTCTAACAATCACATAGAAGTAAACAATCTGATCTGTGCATTTGCATAAATTTTTGACTTTAACTTTGATAAAAACGAATATAAATTTCTTTAAAAAGCAACATATTTTTTTCGTTATATATGGCAACATTTAAAACGTAAAAGTGCTACCCGCACAACTTTACACTCTTTCCTTATGTTTAGATATATAATAGTATTAAATTACGTACCTACTTTAATTATTTAATTATAATATATATAAATTCAATGTGTCAATGTTTTAACTGCATTTCACCTCACTAGTAAAATCATTGTTAAGAATTAATTTAAATTGTGTTTTGATATATCTTTTATTATTATAATATAGCGTTATGGTATCTACTGTTTCTTTTGACATTATATCACGCGGTTATATTTATGTGCAACATAGGTAGGCAGGTACGTCTAGGTAATACCACTTTTGTCAACTTTAGCTTTTCATAAACAGAGCTTTTTTTATAGCTGACAGGCTAGGTTTGACCACAGCTCACCTGATATTAAGTGACGATGTGGTTGAAGATGGTAAAGCACACCTAGCCTAAATTGGAACTGGCTCTCAAGTGAGGCTGCCGGAACACACCGTTAGATGCTTGGCGGCAGATTTTCAACTTGAGGGTGGTAACTAGCCAGCCGAGTACTAGAAAGTACCCTACCACCTCACGATGTTTTCCTTCACTGGCAGCTCAAGCTCAATGTTGGGGTTTGAACCCACGCCCTTCGGCATGCGAACCTACCGCGCTAACCACTGAACCATCATCGCTACAAAATTATCATCGTTTATTTCAGTATGTTAAATAATCTTCATGTAAGTTTCGTCCAATGCCCGGGAGGCAACAAATAAGTGGCGTCATCTGAACCTACTTAAACTACAATGTTGAATAGCTCGGCGCAGTGACCACCAACGAATGTAGCACTGTCTTTTTTCATTTCGCTGAAATAAAACGAGATAGCACTACTTCCGTTAATCTAGTCCCAACGTAATCTACGGTTTTACCATTCTCTTTTCTATACATATCTAATAACCGCGTGATATTTTTTTCAAACCAGATTGGCTTGTATATGCCTATATATACATATATAGTGTCATTAAATTATATGAAAATTTAATACAAAACAATATTTTGATCTTAAGATGAGTAATAATGAATGTGTTAAAACATACGTTAGTAATAATTTCCGATTAGTAGGAGAAGAGAAAATTCATCAATCGTATCTACCTACAACATTTCTACTTATCCTAGATATTATATAATTTAAGTATTTAGTGAAACCGTGAGTTGTAGTAAAATCACTACTCGTATAATTATTTCATAACATTATCTTATTATATACAGGAATGTAATAGTGCAGGTGATGAAAACGATAAAAGAAGAACAGTAAGAATAATTATAGTCCCATTTTGATGGGATACTTTTTATTATTGTATGTTATTAATTTGCAAGTCTGTATTAAGAGCTAAAAATGATTATTATTATAACTGTGATTTCAGCATATGCTTTTAATATTTGTTTCTTTTAGACTGTCCTGCTAGCTCATTTGGTAGTGTAAATGCTTCAAAAGCTGTACGGTGTGGGTTCGATTCCCACTCAGAACAAACATTTGTGTGACGAGTATAAATGTTTGTTCTGTGTTTTGTCATGTCTTGTATCTCTTACTATTTGGAAGAGGGATTCGGTCGTCTTATTACATAAAAAAATAAATAGACTTGGAACAAGTAAGTACAGGTATTTTTTGAAACTTCAATCATGAACAAGTAAGTACAACTATTTTTTGAAACTTCAACCATATTCTAGTCTTTTTTTATAGAAATTGCAAAAACAGCGCGAACACAGTTTTAAACGTAGATAAATTTATATGAAATAATATAGACTTGCAAATTAGTTGCGTGACATATCATAAAATACAACTCAATCTGCCATCAAATGCGTCAAAATTAAAGAAGACACTCATTTACTTTTTTAATTTCAAAGTTAATCAAGTCACCGTGAAATATACAATACAGTACAAGACGTGTATAGTGTCATGCAATTTGTGGTACAACAAACCTTTTTGATCGTTAGTTTCTAAAGGTTTAAAGATAGATGGCGCCACATATTTGCAAAATTTTCGTAAACCTACCAAACATAACATACAATATAAATGAAGTTATTTAGCCACTTTCGTACATGCAAATAAAGTGTCTGTGTGTAAATGGCTAGATAACTTATTTCAATAAATAAATAAATTTATTTTATCAATTCCAATTATCGGGCGCCATCAATGATAAACCTGTAACTAGCTTTTTAGCGGTGCAATGCAATCCAATACAAAAACGAGTGAAAATTGAGACAAGAGAAATGTAATTATTTTGCACAATGCAAACAACCTAACTGTCAAATATATACATATAATTAAAGAGTTCAACGGTAGACAAAATTATTTTCATATAAAATACGATAGCAGTTTTCTCATAAACTGTTAAAGATATGTCGATCGCATTGAAGTTTTAGGGGATGTTTGATTTATAGATACAGCCATATTGATTAACATGTCATGATTTTCATTTGGATTCTTGACATGGCACTGCCTTGAAGTTACGTATTTAAAAAGTGATTAAACGGGTTGTTGTACTAAAATATGATGTGAAAAATAGAAGACCAACAACGATAGGTATGAAAAGAATTACTATTCTTGCAACCCTGTGATTTCTAATCCTGTGATTATAGTCAATAGACAGTTTTCCAGTAAAAGAACTGTTTTTCTAATATTTCAACAAATTAATGTATATTTTGTTACAAAAAAACACAATGTAATTCTATGAACGCCATCTATGTTATAAAGCTGGTGTTTTAGTTCTTCAAATATAGATGGCGCTATTTCGAAAGTCATTTATAACAAAGTAAAGCACGGAAATATGAGCCCTATTATGCAGAAGAGCGTACTAAGAGTAGCTGAAATTTGAATGATATGATCTCAGTACACAAGGTCTTTTGCTATGCAAGTTTAGATGTCTTACGGTTTTCCCAATAGGTATATAAAAAAAGTTATTTCAATAATGAATATAAACTAAATAAAACTAATAAAATATTAAATCAATGATGAAGATGAAGCTGTTTGGAGCTTGAAATACAACAATAAACAATGAAACAAACAGCAAACTTCACTGAAACAAAACACATACCTACATAATACATTGAAACTGGCAGAATACACATAGTACGATGCCAAAGAAGAGAAAGAATATAATATTACTGGACAAGCTTGTCAGATTATCAGCCATTCGTAAAAAAAAAAGGTTAAAATGTATCGTATATCAAAATAATCAAAGAAAGAAAAAAAAAAACAATTCTTTTAACTGGATAACTACAAGATTTAAAATAGATAATATTAGGTATAGATAAATCTTAGAATAGAAGTAGTAAACACTTTGAGCTACGGTACATCTCTAAGGAGTAGTTTTTTTTTATTATAAATTATTATTTACTAATATATAATTATGTACATTGTTCCAAAAATCTTGTGATAGTGTCGTGTGCAAGTGATGTTATTTTTTTTTAAATAAAATATGCACATGCACATTTGGCACAAAAGTGAAATTGAGCATCATGCACGAAATTAAAAATATGCAAGCTATTTTAGACTTTTCGTTACTTTAAAATTAAAAATTATTTTTACTCAACATTATTTTAAATATAACAAATAAAAACAGTGTATTTATCACATTTTATAAATACTTGATTTTGATAAGTAACAATAAAACTTTCGTCTTTTAAAATATTGCACTATTTAACGAAACAAGATAAAATTTTGCTTTAAAAAAATCTATGGGCAAAATAAATTTTATTTTTACCTAAGTCATTTTGCATGTGATGCATTTTAAGGTATACATTACACCAGTATTTATATGATGAACACATCATTATTTTAAAAGATGATAATTTATATTCGAGTTTTTATCGTCATTTCAGTTTCTTCGTAATCATTTCCCGTTGATTACATAAAGATGCCTCCACATTTCACTAGATAGCGTAGGGCATACGAATTTTCTTTACAACATTTTTCATATTAAGTATACATACGCATGTTTCTAGATGTAAGTAAACATTGCTTACATCAAAAACATTATTTAAATCGTGCACAATACTAATAAACCTCATTTAGCAAAAAGCCGCGTTTTTAAGTTAAACCGACGCTTTATGAGTTGTGTTTACTGCGTTAAAGGTCATGTTATCGTAATATGTAGGTACTTATATACGAGGATAGGGCACAATTCAAAACGCGTCCTTTAAAATTTTTAGTTGTCAGAATCACATATTCTAAAGTTCTATGAAATTCATAGTTATGTAACTATAATAGTTCTGACAGCTATAAATGTCAACACTTTGTCAATATCAACGAATTCAAGCTACGTAATGGAATATTCACATCGCTAAACTTTTAATTTTGTAAAATAAAAAGATACAGTGTTCTTATTGCACGTTCTAAGAAATCCAACCGTAAAAGACACTACATGTTTCATTGCTTTCACGGGTAAGGAATCTGATAGACATTGACTAATATCAAAGACATAACATTTTTTGTCAGCAAAAATGGCTATAATAATAATCATTATTATGATTTTTATTTTTAGGAATCAAGGATACTTTCACGATAATACACATTTTTGCCAATAACCAGTCCTGGTCACACACACATCAAAATCAAATTCGTTGAGCCCATAACGACCGTCGATTTGTATGTGTGTATTTTTTCTTATTTGTTTTTGGCGTCACATTTTGTATATTTGTCAGTATCTCGATATTTTCAAATAATTCATGATAAATCGATTTAATGAAGCCTAACTCATAGTCACACAAAGTAAGTCAAGACCGAGTCCGGTTATGTCCTATTAAAATAGTCGTGACTTACAACAAGTTTCGACAGAGTTTTGGAAGCATCACGAAAACTCATGTTTCACGGTACTATATCACTTTCCTTCACCAAGTGATTCGATTTTTTTTGAATAAAACACAGTTTATATACAGTTGAACTAAAACGAAATGTTGCGGAAAACATTACATTTTTCTCCTTTCCTGCCAAAACTCTCATTTAAGTGTATATTTAGTTCTGACAACTAAAATTTTTTTCTTTGTCAATATTTATAAACGCATAGTCTTAAAATAGTTACCTATTGCGCTTAATGTTTTATCTTTGAAATCTTAACGCTTTATCTTTAAAAAATATTAAATAACAAGGAGATACAGAGTTTTACATATACGGGAGACGAAGGTATACACGCGTATAGTTTCGTCTATCGGGTGTGGTCGAAACTACTTATATAGTCGGAGTATCCAACGTGATTATACGTTAATAATCCCGTATAAGTAAAATAAAAGACTGTCAAAACCACGTCGGTTTCCATATAGATACAGAGTTCTTATTACGCGACATTAGTTATTCAAACATGTATAACCTAATATTTTCTTTAATAGCATAGTCAAGGCGTATGAACGAGATAAATTTCGATCTAGGTAATGAAGAATACATTAAACTTAACGTCAACACGAAGGACTATATGGCTTTTCATTTTATAATATTTTTTTAAAGGAAATTTAATAAAAAAAAAATTTTTTTCAATATCGAGTTTAGTCATACAAACACACACATTAAAATCAAGTGCGTTGAGCCCATAACACCAGTCGATTCGTATGTGTGTATTTTCTTAGTTTTTTCGTTGCACTTTGTTTATCGCTGGTCGCTGTCAAGTATTTTGATTTTTCAAGTATTTTACACTAAATCAAGTGTTTTGAATTCAAGTCATAGTCAAAGTCACACAAAGTAAGTCAAGATCGGGCCCGGTCATGCTATAGTAAAGTAGTGGTGACTTTACTACACGACAAGTTTTGACGGAGTTTTGGAAGCAATACAAAAAGTCACATTTTACCGCATTATATCACTTTCCTACACTCACGCATGCAATTCGGCATTTTATGAATAAAGCACCACAATTTTTATGCATAAACACTCGAAAAAACACACGTTTTATAACAATATAATGATTTTTCTGTGTTCCCGCCAAAACTCCATAAATGATGTATTTACTTCTGGGATTATTTCATAGATGGCGCTATGACACAATTATTTGAACTTGATTGTTTTGCCTTTTATCAGCTATATTTTAAAGGACTACGAGTTTTTTATTCAAAACTATGATATTTGGCGATAAAACGACTATTGTTACTTCGGACTCGAATTAAAAACAGGAATAATGGAAATTCAAAGCCATAAAATCCATCATTTGACACGTGACAGTGTCCAATGTATCTTAAAGTGATCTTAAAAGTGTAAGTGAAAAAGTGAAAATCATCTTAAAGTGAAGCAATGTTACTATATGGAATGTACATATGACGGAAGCTCTAGTACTTAATGACACAAATATAAATGTTTCCAGTCTGGAACATTTATATTTTATCCGTACTGTATCTCTTGTGTGGGTGTTATTATGCTGTTACCTATATTACGCTTCAACTATAGCGCACGTCAACAATCGAAATATAAAATAAAAATAAATTCATAACCTCAAATCTATAGTCAGTTTTCAGTTTACAGGTAGAAATCTTGTCAGTAGACCCAGGATACGGGCACCCATTGTGGAGTGGAGCGTAGTCTTGCCAAGGCTGCTTCCAGTTGAGTCAGAGTATCGTCTATGTCGTTGTTGACGATGACAAGGTCGAAGTAGTGACCGTACGTCCGACGGAGTTGCTCTGACTCGCGGACAAGAAGCTCTAGGGCTCCGTCGTACTGCAAAAAAAGGAATGTTATGTCTCATATTAAATAGCCATAGCCATAATTATGGACACAACTTAATTATATAAAGAATACTTTAAACAGGCTCTAGCATATAATTTTTCAAGATTTACGCACTATAAATAATAAAAAATGTATAGAAAGTAGGAGAGCCGCCTGGTGGTAGTAAATGGAAACTGCTTCTTTCCATACATAGATTCATAGTTTTTTTTACTTAGTACGAAATTCTCACAGATTAATATGCAGTGGCTCTATCAAAAAATAAGAAAAAAAAGACCGTCTTTTACATTTATCCACTGATAAATGTAAAAGACGGTCTTATTTTTTGACAGTGATTGATTTTGGTCAGAGCATGCCTCAAATCAGGTTACCTGTAGGTAGAGGTTTTACACAATATTTTCATACTTACATCAGTTGTAACATTAGACAGCGGCGGAGCGCCAATGAATACTACATAAGGCGCAAACTCAGCCGTGCGGAGTATCTTCAAGGCAGAAGGTTCTACGTCAAGTATAGCGATGCGACGCTCAGCGTGGATGCGACGAATGGTTTCCAACTTGGTCCCGTACATAGCATCGTCATGGGTACCTGGAAACGTTATTTTGGTAGGATAGTATATTTTTATTTCAATACTGGTACAAAGTAAGTACGTTTATAGTCCTCAAATGTCGTTCTTTGAAGTATCGACCGCCTTGGCATTACTTCTCAATAGATGGCGCCACATTGGCTTTTGAAAGTGATATGTTGTTATTCAATAAAAGATGGTGCCACGTTGGCTTTTGCTCGTGATATGTTATTACTCAATAAAAGATGGCGCCACATTGGATTTTGCACGTGATATGTTATTATTCAATAAATGAAGGTGACACATTGGCTTTTGAACGTGATGTGTTATAACTCAATAGAGGATGGCGCCACATTAGCTAGTGCAATTGTTTTGCATTACTAAACAAAAGGATACGGTAAGGCGCTACGTTACAAATGGTATTTATGTTATATTAAAACGAAAAGACCAAACATGGATTTAGTCTGTTTCAGATAGAAGCGACTTGAGCAGTGGCTTCGGATGTGGCTAGTTAAAACTGCGGCTAGTCCTGTTGAAACAGCTGCGTTTTGTGTCAGCGGCCCCGGGCAAGCCATTGAAGCATAGTATACATAAACAACAGGCATACTTAAGCAGTTAAGTCGCATTTAGTCTTAACTTGTATCTATGTAGCGATGATGGCTCAGTGGTTAGCGCGGTAGGTTCGCATGCCGAAGGGCGTGGGTTCAAACCCCAACAATGAGCTTGAGCTGCTGGTGAAGGAAAACATCGTGAAGAAACCATAGCGTGGTGGTAGGGTACTTCCTAGTACTCGGCTGGCTAGCTACCACCCTCAAGTTGAAAATCTGCCGCCAAGCATCTAACGGTGTGTTCCGGCAGCCTCACTTGAGAGCCAGTTCCATTCCAGGCTAGGTGTGCTTACCATATTCGACCACACCGTCACTTAACATCAGGTGAGCTGTGGTCAAACACCTAGCCTGTCAGCCACAAAAAAAAAAAACTTTTATAAATTATCAAGTATTGTTCAAAACTACTTTTAATTACTAAATACTTTTATTACCAAAATAAAAATGTATTTATTTTTGTATTGTGAAGTGTTGAACTCACACTTCACATTACAAAAATAAATACATTTTTGTTTTGGTTAAACTCTTTTACTTACCATATTCCAAATATTCATTGGCATTTATATCAGCCATCATCTCTTCATGGGATACAAAGTAGTAACTTCTCCCACTTTCCTCATCGGTCTTTGGAGGTCGTGTAGTGTCTGAAAAGTTATAACAATATCATTATTAATAGCGTGAATGACGTATATACGTTTGCCAATTCGCGGTCTCCACTCTAGAACACGTCTACTCCAGCGTCTATTGGTTTTGCGACAGATATGTCCAGCCCACTGCTACTTCAGCTTGCTAATACGCTGAGCAATGTCTATGAATTTAGTTCTCTGGCGAATTACTTCGTTCCGGATACGATCCCTCAGAGAAATGCCGAGCATAGCTCTTTCCATAGCTCACTGAGCGACTTTGAACTTACGGACCATTCCCGCTGTGAGTATCCACATTTCGGCACCGTTGGTCATGATAGAACGCACTGATTAAAGACTATTATAATAAGTAAATATGTACATTTCTCAACGAGCGGTTGAGAAGTTACGAGTTACCTAGCTGAACAAAGGACTTTCCACTAAGTAAGGTATGATAACTTGAGTTAAAGGTAAGATGGGTGATCAGACCATCAACTTACGTGGAACAGGATAAGCATACTGATCCGGGTGGCGGGAAATTAAAGTGTTCTTTATGTGGCGGCGCCCGACGCCGTGGGCGCCCAGTAGTACCAGCGTTTTTCTTTGGAACGCTGAAAAACATAAAATAACTATTTAACACGTAAACTTTTTATGTTTACTAAAATGACACTAAACGAAAAGTATTAGCGTGATATCATTTCGCACATGTACTTAATTTTTTGATTCTTTTTCTAATGTTTTATTATAGTGATGTTTTGATTATTTATCAGTCCCAAGAAACTGCACAATATTTTGATATATTTTTTTTATTCAACGTTATATTTTGTCTTTCTCATATTGCATAAATATAACGTCAACGAATATGTAACACAATATAGTAGAACTATACAAGTTTTATCAACTTTTTTAGCGTGTTTTTATATCTAAGCGGTAGTTACTCAAAGGATTAAAAAAAAAAAAAAAACTTCGATTGCTAATGACAAGAATGTAAAAAAATAGCAGCAGGAATGACTGCAAAATTTCGTAGAGCATTTAGATTATCAAATATGTATATGGGGCCAACCCCATGTTTTGAGAGTTCTATAAGTTCTAGTCTAGATATAGGTATAAAGTCTATCAACACGCCTTAGGCGTGGTGGATTATGACCTTACTTTTCTCACAAAGTGATACGCACCGAAGAGTGGCGTAGTTCATAAGAACAGGGCTGATTCGTATTGTGCTGCATTTAAGAAGCGTGAAGCAAATTTTACAAAATCCCCCTACGCAATTAACCAAACATGATTTGATTTGATTTGAAACATAGCTAAGAACCACCGCAAGGAAACTGGCTTTCAAATGAATGGCTTGAAATAAAACCACATTGAAATCGGTCCATCCGTTTGAGAGCTACGATGCCACAGATAGACTCACACACACACACATACACACAAACAGACAGGCAGACATCGACGTCAAACTTATAACACCCCCTTTTTTTGCGTCGGGGGTTAAAAATAGAATTTACGATATTATTGTACAAAATACTAAACCGAAAACTCACAGGGTAGCTTGACGACCTCCTCATAAGTTACGACATCTAGTTGATCAAAGACTGCGTTATGTTTTGCCAAGTACTTGTCTTTCGACTGCTTCTTCTTGCGCCCGAAGATTGAGCAGTTCACTGGAACAAAAGTTTTAATAATCATTTAAAATATAGAATAATAATTTAAAGCTACAGTTCTCAGTTATAATGTAATTTAAAAGATATTTTAAACTAGTAACTAGGAGTTGCTTAATTTAAACTAAATTAGTTAATTTTGTATTTGTTTATTATATTTAATGCCTATACATGCTAGGCCTATGTGCTTTTTGGTCCAATGTGCAGTGTTTAACTGAACCATTTAAAACTACTGAAAAGAATTGGTCGGAAATCAAATAAATATTTAATCTCAATACTAGTACTAATCAGCATTGAATGATTTTACGTCACTATGAATATTAAAAAGTATTTCAGAATATTTAGTATTTAAAATTAATTGGTTTGGGCTGCACCCAAAATTATGTCCCATACAAATTGGGTAAACAATTGAACATACGTGCCTAGGTATGCTTTCTTAAAAATTTAAAGTCAAAATAAGGTGGTTACGAATGTCAAATGGTTTCAAAAAACATCAAAATGTTTATAACACAGTCAGGCAAACAAAATCAGGCAACTAATTCGCGCAATATTTCATAGACAGCGTGAAAAATTGATTTATTTTATTTTTACTACTCAAATAACTATGATAATGCTTTTGTCTTTCACTCTGACTAAGAATTTTTCAGTTTCTACTATTATAGGACATTTTGTCATGAAGCTTCTGTTTTGACTTCTATGACAAGCAGGGCAACAACGACAACGATCTTATTAATAACACCACACATCGTGAAAATAATTGAGAAAAGTGCCATCTGTTGTCTTGACGTTTCACTTAGTACGTAAAACCAAGACACACTGTAAATGGCGCCATCAAGATGTTAAAGGTCATCTGGGGCATGTCACTATAAAATAATCCGATTTAAATTATAGTCCAAAACATGAGAATTGGCACAATGCACGAACGTGTCATGAACGCAGAAAAAAAAGACAAATAAAGACTTTTTTTTTATGGAATTATGTGTCAGCAGTGTCAGCACTTGTAGATATATTATCTGTGGTAATACTCAACGGTTAAACACGTTCCACTCATTTAGTTTCGAAATAGGTACTCGATGAAAGTTTTTCTAAGCGATTTAAACTCGATTATGTCACCTTTGTATGAAATAAGACCAGCCATCTATTGATAAATTACTACGCTACTTCATGAGTTACTAGGTTCGTGAAACTTTGGTCACCGCTCTGTTGTTGTCATTGCCCTGTTATCTGCTGAAGTTGAAATGCGGCAAGCGATAATTATTATAAATACCTGTGTTCTCACAACCATCCGTGTGCGACACGCAGCCCTCTGTCCAGCGGCACAACAACGTTACAACATGTTTCATGCATCAGGTTTGGGTACTACGTGTACATGTGATCAGTGAGAAATGTTACTTCAAATAATGAAATGATTTTGTAGACCATTAAGACTACTTCAACTAGATACTGTGCCTAACTAACGTCTATAATAGATTCTTATTGATAACTCAAATATTGCCATGTAGGTTGTTTAGGTTTTCTTTTTTTTTTATTTGGCATCGCACTTTTTGCAATTGTCGTGTGTTAATATTTTCAATTTTATAAAAAAATCTAATTATATAAGTCACAAGTATAAACACAACTTTTGGAAAATAATACAATGCAGCGACATGATTTTTCCGTGTTTCCGCTAAAACTCTGCTATGACAGCAGAGAGCAGACGTAATAATGATGTTTAAACACTACATTTAATGAGCTTGCACTTCCTCACAAGTCGTTTACGTAAGTATAAACGTACTTTCATCAACCTTACATAAAAAGTGCATAACTCAACAGAGTTAACAAACATTATTTACGACAAAACGGTACACCGTAAATGTAACACTTTGGTAGGATACAACGTTTTTTGAACTAATGTTGGCACAAAATACGTAAATAATACTCAGACCTCGTTCTTCGAAGCAGACTGCCTAAGCAGACTTCAAAGTGAAATGTATAAAAACTGCGACAACGCTCCTAAATAGCAGCAGCTGTTGTTTTTATTTTAACACTTTTTTATTACTTTATTATACTTAAAAATTTATACATTGAATAGATAATAGCGTAAAGTAGCTTTAGCAGTATAAAGACTTGTAAAAACATATATTTGTAGGCTAAGCGAACAGGTCTAAAGAACTCGAGATCGATTTTTGTGTAGGAAGTGTCGCTAAAATTGTCTTTGTCTCGGAAAGTTGTTTATTCTATATTTGAAACGACATTTATATACAACGTGGTTAATTGTAGGTTTGATATTCTGGGTTGTGTGCGTTTAGGTGTATTTTAAATTAATTATTATTTATTTATAGTTCTTTTTTATTATTGTTAGAATATTCAGATAACGGAAGATAAATCTAACAAATGATTTTGCTGTAATTAGATAATGTTTTTGAAAGAACATTTCTCACATCCTACAAATTACAGGGGTTACACAACCTCCCTCACAGAAATTTTATTTGGACATTCTAGCTTATTAACACAATCTTGGGACACGATCTATACTGGAAAGTACAAACGGTTCATCATATTGGCACTGTTGAGGTTTACAATTTAGAAAATAATTGGTAGGTAAATCTGGGGAATTTAAATTCTAAGCTAAGAATTCTGTATGTGATTATGAATAAGTGTAACTATAGAGTAAATTGGTAGGGAGCTTGTATTACTCACAACAAAAACGTTTACATACCAACAGCTTCATCCCGTAATGGTAATGTTTGAAAGAGAAACAATGGTGTTAATGTAAATTAAAATCTATCGTAGCTATAATGATGACGATCACACGTAACGTTTCAAGCAGAAATCAATGAAGCATTACAGAGAATAGCTTATTTCATGATCAATGACGTCATTTCTAAATATACAGGCTGATTGGTAACTCTTGGACTCATTTTATTTTCGTACCCTAAATATACAGATTTAAAGTATGTTACATCATTACTACATATATAGTGTACACATTTTAAAAGCCATCTGTAATAAATCTAGAGTTAGAAGTTTTTAGAGTAATATCGGCGTTGGCCGCTAGCTTTACAAGAAAGTCATCCTAATTTGGTCGTGTTATAGGCAGCTAGATTTGGCTGCCAACTTCACACCGATTAGACTACGCTCGGTGAAGATAGCGATTTAATTTTGGTCATGCATCAGACTTCAGATCTGGCCGCATGTATATCTTGGACCATGATAAATTGGATCTTGGCGCGTAGCTCTGACGATGAGGACTCTTCCTCTGTCTGGAAAGTCACAATAAAGGAACTGTCGTCGGCAAATCAAAGATTGGTTAGCCGATTCCTATCTCCTTCAAAAATGGTGTAAGCTTACATGTGTTAATATCATATTTTGCATATCAAAAATCTATTACCAAATACCTTCAATCAGCGTGTAAAATCTCTTACCCGTCAGCCTGTTTAAAGATTTTTGATAAAGAACGGCATTATTTCTAATACAACATCAAACAGAAACATTGCATTTAAATTCAAAGTCTCTAATGACATTAAATATGAATAGATAATGAAGTACTCAATTAATACATCGAATGAACGCTGTTAATTAGGCACATAATGAGGTAATTTTTAAGCAAGAATGAACTTAGTCGTTTAGTATTATTTTGTTTTAAATACAAGATTGCTCAAATTTAATTAAGTCGGATATTTGCGTCTATAATAGTATTATTATAGGTTTATCTGACTTAGCTAAACTTAAGAAATTTCTTATAAATAATAAAACAAAAATGTGTCAAAGGCACGGCTGTTTCCATACCAAGTTTGCAATAGAAAATTATGAATTTTAGGTCTAGAGTAAAGAAATCATGTACGCAATAACAGCGCTCATGATTTTTACAACACTTTAAAACATAAAACAATAGTCACTCTTGGTTCCTAAACAGCAAAAAACGTCAATACCTAAATCTTAGGACATATTTCGTATGCGCGTGATGTATTAGTGAATCTTTTTCATACTCACTTGTACCAACTAGCTACCTTGGTACCAAAACGTCCTATTTAGTAGCGCGTTCTTTTTGTTACCTTGATCAGTGTTGGAACGTTCAGCTGCCGCGCAAGCAGCCCGCCACTCCTGAAGTTCAGGGCTTGGTATCAGACCAGCTGAACCTCCAGAAGCATCTTTACGAGCTTGCCACCAGTGGGTGTCGTCTTTGCTGATAATCTGAAAAATTCCATCGCAATTTTTAAAGTATTTTATGAGATATATAGGCTGTACGGCATAAGTTCGATTTCCATGCAGGACAAACATTTTGTGACTGAGTGTTCTAAATTTTTGTCTGCTGACTGAAGTGAAAACATAAAACACGTCATATCACAGCATGTCGGCGAAGCGAATCCACAAGTTTTGACCCTACCAAAAAAACTTTCAACGCCTTTAAAGAATTTTATCAAAAAGTATATGTTCATTGTTCAAGTAGTCTAACAGTGATCTAGATCTCATAGTACAAGCTTTGATTAGTTTGAGGCTGGATTGCGTTGTGTAACATCTCCTCTAACATATTAGACGAAACTTACCTGAAGTATGTCTCCAATGTTGAAAGCAATCCCAGCTTGAGCGCACGGAATCAACTCGTCTTCCAACGGATCGTAATCAAATTGTGCCCTTACAAATATCTGCAAAATGTACACACATAAATTAAATAGAAATCTAGAATGTTGACAGTGGGATTCACAACTTTTAGTTGAGCAACAAAGTTGGACGAATGCGATACAGGATGTAAACATGACGGGAACATGTAGATGGGAATGAATATTTTACTTTGGCCCTTATTCCTTTGCGTGAATGATATATAATTTATTGATGTGTTTTATTCAGATGTACAGGGCTATTGATATAAGGCAACCTCGTGGGCATCTTTGCTACATTCATACTAAACCTACCAACTTTTTTGACTAAAAATAAACACCTAACAACACCTAAGCTTTGTTTGAAATCTAAGCTACCTTAGTTCCAAGTCCAAGCTATATTAGGCTAATTCGGACGGCACAAAGCCGAAGGATAAAGTTTTATCCGGACTTTCGTATCCCTTTTCGTTTGGAGAACTGCACTTATTGCAATTCGTAAATTAGCTATTTTACGCTTTTATAAGAGATAAAAAACGCTATAAAAGTCCTGGAATTGAAATTTATCTCGTTTATTCATAAAAAAGTATATACATGCTGAATGGCCAGCCTTAGTGTCAGATGTTGTGCCCGTAAGTCTCTGACATGGCTTGAAAGTTGTTGTTATAAAAACATTTTTTCCCCCAGAAATAAATGCGACTCACGGTCACCCATCCGAAGATCGGACCGTCCATTGCTTAACATCGGTGAACCTTTGAGAACACGTAGTTTAGCTATGCCACGAGCGCTATAGAGATTGACAGATATAGCTCTGTACACAATGATAATAATGATTCTGATGATAAAAGCAGCAATTTTTATTTTTTTAAATAGGAAAATAAAATTGTTAACAGTGAGTGTGATAAAAAGTAGGATGTAGTGAAGCAATGATAAAAGAACAACAAGCGCACAGAAACGGAGGAGACCGCGGGACCGCGTAGCCATGCCCAGGTACAGAACTATGTATATGTACAAACCACAGATGATACTCTATAGAGATGCCCAAAAGACCCAGAGCTTGAGTCAACTGTGTACAAAAAAGTTATATTTTATTTCGATTTCATTGTATTTTCCAGCATAAAAAAATAACCAATGTATTAATTCAGGTATTAAACCAGTCCATTTCAAATTTCCTGAAATTCCGCCTAACCGTTACAGCCTGGAGAAGTAACAAACATACACACAATTATTCGCCTTTATGATATTAAATAATGGGATAAAGTGATTCTACATACATAATATTATGTATGTATATTGGTTGAGTACATGCAAAGCTAAATTTAGGCGATATTTGCTAGTGACTTATTTACTTATTCCGTGATTTGCAGCTCAGGAGTTAGAGCGGTCGGTTCACACAACGAAGAGCGTGAGTTCAAGTCCCAATAATGAGCTTGAGCTGCCGGTGAAGGAAAACATCTTGAGGAAACCATAACATGGTGGTAAGGTACTTTAGCACTCGGATGCTAGTTACCACCCTCAACTTGAAAATATGCTGCCAAACACGTTACGGTGTATTTCAGCAGCTTCTCTTGAGAGCCAGCTCCATTCCAGTCTAGGTTTGCTTACTATCTTCGCCCATATCATCACTTAACAACATGTGAGCTGTAGTCAAACAGCAAGCTTATCAAACAAAAAAATGCATTCAGTAGACTTGAATTACTCCGTATCGGTGCATTCCTATGGAGATACCGGTGCCCTGTCAGGCGAAGAGGTAGTTCACCGATATGGTTTTATCAGATACAATCTTATATAATCTGACTTAACCCTAACTAACACATTTGAAATTTTTTAGAAGTTTTTTTTTAATGGCTGACAGGCTAGGTGTTTGACCGCAGCTCACCTGATGTTAAGTGATTGTGTTGTGAGATTTCCCTCCCGTTACAAAAAAAAGCATGATTCAGTCCGGAGGATTGGAGCATGTCTATAGAATATCATCTCTGTGGTATAAACATAAAAACAACATATAACACAACATAAAACATAAAGTAGCATAAGGTCTGATCACGCTACTTACTAGTACGGGCGAAGGCTTTATCCGGAAAAGCTAGTTAGAACAAAAATACCAAAATTTTAATCTTTCTTTTAGACACCAATTAGATTCTGCTTTAAAGGACAAGCATTTATGTGTGTGTGTATTTGTGTGCGCTTGTCGGCTTTTCTCTTGTCGTATCTGTGAGCGTTTTAAAAACAAGCGTTAGATCATACTAAACTAATGTTATTCAAAAATCGTTTTTTGTCAATAAAGTCTAACATATTGATATCATTAAATCAAACATTACTAGCGTTAGTTTCAAAAACTACATCTAATATTATTTTCAAACAAATATTTTTTTGTGTCAGGCATGGGCAAGTCTCCATAAAACTGAAGGAAATACATGGAAGTAGCAATAAAATAATAAAATATTACCTCGCATGGCGGTGGAGCCGATCTGTACGATGGCACGATCTTGAATGTGACAGAGCCCCGTGCATCTCGCTGTAAATCATCGGAAAAACGTTCATGAATATTGCAGCGGTACTTAGAAGTTTTGAGGAATAAAACAAAGTCTATTCCTCGCTTACGACAGAGCTAAGAACTTTATTTCTCAAGCATACGCGATTGCATAGCTTTTCCGCTTAACAGAAATCGTAATAGGACGCTGACAGTACCGTTGATAGCGCAGTGGTAAGTGCGGTTGGTTCACATACCGAAGGGCATGGGTTCAATCCCAAACAAAGACCTCGAGCTGCCGGTAAAAGAATACACCGTGCGGAAACCATAGCGTGGTTGTATAGTACTCTCTAGTACTCGGCTGGCTAGCTAGCACGAAGTTGAAAATCTGCCGCCAAGCACCTACCGGTCTGTCCCGGCAGCCTCACTTGAGAGCCAGTTCCATTCTATGCTAGGTGTGTTTACCATCGTCGACCACAACGTCATTTATCGCCAGGTGAGCTGTGTTCAACC
Source organism: Biston stratarius (assembly GCA_950106695.1). Classification (NCBI taxonomy): domain Eukaryota; kingdom Metazoa; phylum Arthropoda; class Insecta; order Lepidoptera; family Geometridae; genus Biston; species Biston stratarius. The sequence goes on from OX467116.1 coordinate 14,081,059, forward strand.
ATAAAAAAGAAGTACGGGGACAATGCACTGCTGTCTTGGCGCTAATTACTTTGACATATTTGACATATTCAATAAACCTAACATCTAAATCTTATAGGCTTCTTCAAATCCAGAGTAAGATCTATTTAGTGTGTGATTGATTGTATATCCTTCTAGGTGAGTATGCACCATCTTACTTCATAGTTGCTTAAGGTAGGATGTGGTCAAATACATTATGAATAATAGCACAAAAAAGCACTCTAACTCATAAACTAGCGCATTTATACTATTGCACACTTAAATTAACTAAGCTATTAGTGTGATAGATTTCCGATGTGTAGGTAGTTTGTAAAATGGTCGTACCAGCATCCTCTGCAACTGCGCGACAGATTGGTTCGCGACTGGCGTCCCGTTTATCTCTTTGATCTCGTCCCCAACGTGTAGAGTCGCCTGGCGGTGTATCATACCTCCGTGCATGATACGGGCTACGATGCAGCGCCCGTCATCTGCTAGCTTGAGCGTTATGCCCTGAAAATAAGATTCAATATTGAATGAGATTGTAGTGTGTGGTATTATTTGTTGACTCTGAAGTTGTTGGTCAAACATAACACGTTAGTTGCTTGCTATTTGGGACATCATGCGGGCCATAACTTGATGTTTGTAACATAACTATAAGACTTAAAATTGCTTGTCTTGTAACAGAGTATTATGTAACTAGTATACCGCTTCGCGTCATTTCTCTAAGAACCGTATATTTTCCCCAGAATAATAACGCCTGTATTAATCCATAAAGTTACATGCATATTAAGTACATTTTTTCAAAGAGCAAATTGCTGGCACACGCGAGGAAACTTTCGCAATTAAGTAAATATTGTAATATGCTTTTTTACCATGGAAGTCCAACAAATAGTCGAACTGCCTGGCAAGCAGTTATACCCAGCGGATTTTTACATGAATCCTAAAAAAAGGGGTGTAATGTTTTCAGGATTCAATAGGTATGTTTGTATTGAGTTTCTATATTCCACCATAAGTTTTAAATATTTTAAGAGATTTGGATGTATGTGGTATCGTTAGAATCCTTACATAATCACAAGAGACACACAAAAATAATAGGTAATTGTGTTCATTAATGTTAATAATGTTGTTAACATAATTTCCTTAATTATTTAAGACAATATTTGCTTTTGTAGAATCACATGAGGCACACAAATATAGAGTCAGTTATCATTCCAGCATATGTGCTTATAAGTCTTGATCAAACCGCCACTTAGTTTCAGATGAGCTGTGAATAAAAACTATTTCAAACATCTCTTAAATTTTATACCCTATCTACTTCCACATATTATTAGACAAAATACGTAATACTAAGTCTAAACTAATATTCTGAACAATGTTAGCTCTAAACCGAGTATGTTTGTAACAAGCCCTGAGCTTCGACACGTTACTAGTTGAATTTGCACTGGCCATTGATCTGTAACGATTTCTCGCACGCAACTACACAATGGAGGCCTTTGATACAGGATAATTCCGGAAGGATAGATTTACAGGGCGTTGATACGGTTATCTTAACAATGTAGGAGCGTTTATAAAGGGATGAAAGGTAAGTATCTCATGATTATGTCAGGAAGATAAATTGATATTATAACGGCTACGTCTCACGTGATATAATGAATAAATAACTATAAACTATATTTATATATTATTATAATAATGTAAATATTATAAACTAACACTGATTGTAACGGAAATACTCCCGAAAACGGGGACAAATTATGTATAAATTATTTTAAAAAAGTCAAGAGTCCACAAAAAAAATGCATATTTTTTTAAAATCTTTTATTTTGTTACCTAGGATGATGTTAGAATTGTAACGATTCCCCACATATCCAAATCTGTTTAGGCATTTAAAAGTTATGGTGGAATTATGAAACTCACGTACATAATTATATACATATACGAACCCTGATAACATTGTACTCTTTTTTTGGGCTTTCGTATAAAAAGTAATGAGACGAACGAAACGTTCTCCAGGCCCTTGATGCCATAACTTACATGAGATTCCTTGCCAAAAACGCATATAGCGTTTATAACGTGATGCGCTTTTATTTTGATAGTTCAAAATGAGCTTCTCAGAGACCTAGTAGCGTTCTCATAGCGTTTTACGGTCGGTTCGCATGCCGTAATGCGTGGGTTCAAACCCCAGCAGCTTGAGCTGCCGGTGAAGGAAAACATCGTGAGCAAACCATAGCATGGTGGTAGGGTACTTTCTAGTACTCGGTTGGCTTCCTACCACCTTCAAGTTGAAAATCTGCCACCAAGCATCTAACGGTGTGTTCCGGCAGCCTTACTTCAAAGCTTGTTCCCATTCCAGGCTAGGTGTGTTTACCATGTTCGACCACACCGTCACTTAACTTCAGGTGGTATGTAGTCAAACGCCTAGCCTGTCCAGCCATAAAAAAAAGCTAGCTTAGCCGATTTATAGCTGTGATCTAATAAAGAAATTGTTCGTAGCAACAAGAGCAAAAAACATTTTTTTTTGTCTTTCTCTTGTTCGAACTAAATTATACGTAGACCCGGTGTCGTCCTTGGAAACAACAAATCGGACTAACGGCAATAAATTTTACAAGATAGTGACTCCTACAGATAAACCAACGGCACAGTACAACCTAGTATTAGATCTAAGCCCAAAGAGAAAACACTAGACCATTAATTTGAATCGTTAACAGCTAACATTACCGAATAGTTGGTCCAAAGCTCTATTGTCACAGTCTCTCGATGTCAGTAATGAACGACTATTGGTAGACATTAGCTTATCGCGGTTAGCTCTGATTGCGCGGTATCCTAAATTAATTTCGTGGTACCAATACTGTTTAATTGAATGCTAATAACAAACAAAACCTACCACAGCTTTGGTAGGAGACCATTTGCTACGCACCTCTGTCTTTCCTAAGACACGATACACCGTGGAAGTTTGAACATCAGCAATATTGATACAGGGGGTTCAGTACTCGATTGTCGTACCAAATAATAAAAAAAAATATAGGTGGTTAATATTTGACCTAATTATCCTGAGTAAACACAAAAATACGGACACTCAAATCACACGCACCGAAAATGACATGGTAGTCGCGCGCGGTCCCAGATTAGATTACAGTTACTGCGCAGTCTATTGTCTTACCCTTTTCTTTTTTAATGTTTGACAAGTAAGGTGTTTGACCACAGCTTACCGGTCTTTTATACGGATAATTCCGCGTTTGATCACCAACTCTCCTGATGGTAAGCGATGATGTGGTCGAAGATAAAGCACGCAGACTTAGAAGATACCTATTCACTGTGGCCTTGAAAAGATCTAGATTATATCTCTCAGGAAACAAGGAAGCCGGCGGCTTGTTCCATTCCTTGGCCGTACGGATGAGAAACGTAGAGTCAAAACGTTTGGTACGTATCTGATGTTAAGTGACGGTGTGGTCGAAGATGGTAAAGCACACCTAGCCTGGAATGGAACTGGCTCTCAAGTGAGACTGCCGGAACACACCATTAGGTGCGTGGCTGCAGATTTTCAACTTGAGGGTGGTAGCTAGCCAGCCGAGTACTAGAAAATACTCTACCATGCTATGGTTTCCTCACGATGTTTTCCTTAACCGGCAGCTCAAGCTCATTGTTGGGTTTTAAGCCCACACCCTTCGGCGTGTGAAACGATCACGCTAACCACTGAGCTATCATCGAATTGTGTAAATACGATATCATCGTGTTTATTTCTTATATGTACCTATACATACTTATTTTTATAAGACTGAAAGCTTTTTTAAAACACTGCGTTTTAGTAACCTCACTTGTGAGCCAGTTCCATTCCAGACTAGATGTGTTTATCATCTTCGACCACACTGTTATAATCAACAATTAAAAAAAACATTAATATACCTAAAATTAACCTAACCAAAGCTAAAATTTAGACTGTGGTGAGAAAAAATAATATTTGTATAGATGTTTTTTAAAATTTTAGTGCTTTTGCCTATGGACTGGTTCCGAAATGTTTTTTTATAATTTAACAACCTAGCCTAGTTTTTTTTTTTAATTTCTAGCCTATACATTATAAAAAAAAAAACTTGATATTATTGTTAGATGGAAGGGTAGAATATATCTGATGTTTATCTACCTAGAATAGACCGCAGGAACGCGTTGGATGCGAGCCGCTTCCGACCGGTCTTTATGGAAATCAATGGGGGAGGCCTATCATATGTCTAGCAGTGGACGTCATACGGCTGATGATAATGATAAACTACCTATATTGTAGCCACATTTACATAATAGCTCTTTAATTGTCTTACCTTCAAAGCCGCTATTTGTTCAATTAGAATTCAAATTCAGTGTCATCTTCTTTATCGGATGGTGCAGCTGTTGAACGTCTATTGATAGACAGGCTCAAACATGCATGTTCTTGCTTATTTTAAATATACAAAGAGTTTGACGCTATAGAATCCTTACCATAGGCTCGTCAGTATTCTTCTGGAACTGCACCAGGCGCACCCTCGTCACGTTTTCGAACTCTGGTTCGGTGTCTTCTTCGTCTTCCGGCGGTGGTGCGGTGGAACGCCCGTTGACGGGCGGGGGCGAAGCCCGGAGTGACTCCTCGCCGTAGACCTCTCGGGCGACCACATCATGCGCCTGGAGTAGGGCCTGTAACAATGGAAATGATGGCGAATGAGAACTCGGGCTATAATAGTCCAGACATTTAAAAGATTTGAAATCTGTGCTGTCATTAAAATTGCTTCTAGATTACTTCTACTTCTTAAAGTTAGTTTTAGGGCTATTTGATTATATAATACTAGCTGTTACCCGCGACTTCGTCCGCATGGAATCTAACAAAATATCTCAAAGGGATCAGGCATCGTTTTCGACGAAAGCTCCCAGGTGGCTTGAATTTTTCCGACACATATGTATATTGAAATTGTTGAAAAATTATGATAATTATTATCATATTTCAACCAATTTACACAAAACCTTGACAAATTATATACCTTAACCTTCCTCATGAATCACTCTAGGTAATATGCAAACGAATCGAAAACTCTCCAACCGAAAAATCCACTAGCGGATCCAATTAAACAATTGTGTACACCTCGAGGGTTAATTTAAAAATGTTTTCACATCCGCAGCTGCCTCTATAAGGACTTTTCAGACTATGTGATAGTATGGCTTTATGTTTTTATAATATTTAGATTCGAATTTGCAATCGATTAAAAGCCAGTGACGCAAGTTTGTAGCGATGATAGCTCAGTGGTTAGCACGGTAGGTTCGCATGCCGAAGGGCGTGGATTCAAACCCCAACAATGAGCTTGAGCTGTCGGTGAAGGAAAACATCGTGGGGAAACCAAAGCGTGGTGGTAGAGTACTTTCTAGTACTCGGCTGGCTAGCTACCACCCCCTTAAGTTGAAAATCTGCCGCCAAGCGTCTAACGGTGTGTTCCGGCAGCCTTACTTGAGAGCCAGTCCCATTCCAGGCTAGGTGTTATTTACCATCTTCGACCACACCGTCACTTAACATCAGATGAGTTGTTGTCAAACACCAAGCCTATTTAAAAAAAAACCTTTTTTTTTAATATTTTCTAGGCCGGCTTGGTGGCCGTTTAACCTCCGGGACCCAGTCGGTGGTGGGTTTCGCCTACAATTTCAAATTTATCATTGAAAAAGTTTTAACACACTGATTACATGTATGAATAAAAAATAAAATGTCAAAATAGAGTATCTATGTCAATATAAAAACATGTCACTGTAAAACATATTGTCAATATAAAACATAACCTTCTTTCAGTCAGAAGAGGCTGGAACGCAGCAGTAGGATAGGCAGTTCATAAAAACAAGGCTGGTTCGGACATGGCTATAAGGCTTACTTGATATAGCGTGGTCTGAAAATTCCTTCATTTCACGCCTGAATGCCTCCAGTATAGCCGTGGACAGAGCGGAATCTCTCAAATCGGCGCCGAAATGCGTTTGAATACGGCCATGTCCGATAATCTGAACCGTGTGTCTGTGACCACAAGCAGGGATTTTCAGTCGTAATTATGGTGATTAATAAAATTAATGGTCTGACGTAACTATGCAAAAAGGAAGGTATTGATTTTTAATTTTTAATTTATAATATAAAGCCTCGAAGAAACCGGGGCTTTGAAACTTTTTGTTAAGCTTAACATTCTGCAAACTAGTAATAATCTATATAAATAACAATAAAATTATGTTTGTTGGTAGTTAAGTGTTATAACGTAAGCGGCTGAACTCATCTAGCCGATTCTTTTTAAAATGGTCGTGTATAGGTATTTCGAATGACGTTTGAGGTTACGAGGGCAAAGGGCGAGCTCTACCGCACTGGAAACAGAGTACCGGGTAATTAGCTAGTCATAAATAGAACTAAAGACTCAAATAAAATAATTTATTTAAAGGAATTGAATGGACTGGAATGGAGATCACGGACCGGCAAGCGCAGCGTAGGACGTCCACAAGGTGGACAGACGACCTCATAAAGACCGCAGGACCACGCTGGGCGAGCCGCTTCCAACCGGTCTTTATGGAAGTCAATGGGGGAAGCCTATGTCCAGCATTGGACGTTATACGGCTGAAATGATGATGATGATGATGATTTAAAGGTTATGATTTTAGAACTCTATGTACACTGTGATACAAAAATTACGTTGTCTAACTCTGGCCTTAAAATCTCCAGAATTCAGGGCTTTGGAATTCTGACAAAAAATCCCCTTCCATTACTTTTAATGTTTATTACAGATAGTTCGCAGCTCACGACTAGCTATTAAATGAAGAGAAAAAAGCGCCGGAAAACTAATGGCCCAGCAAACTTTTTGAACTAAAAACGAGGATTAAGTGACAATTGTTCGGGTGTAAAAAGACAATGAACATCAAAAGATGATTGTCTCCGAGAAACAATCGGTTCATATCTCTTTAGATAGGTTCGCATTAAGATGCTGTAGGTCGTTTTTTGGTATCTCAAAACAATTTTTTACTAACGCGTTTACATTTTAAAGTCGCAAAAATGTTTGCCAGATTAGCTTGACGACCGTTGTTTTTGATACACAATTCCGATAATTTTTTTTGATAGAAATCATAAAATTGTGTCTAAAATAGAACTGAAGTAGGTACGTTTTCTGTTTTAGGGTTCCGTACCTCAAAAGAAAAAAACGGAGCCCTTATAAGATCGCTTTGTTGCCCGTCTGTCAAGACATTTTAATTTTTTTAAATTTTAAATCCATATACGCAAATTTGTAGTCTCTTGCAGCTGTGACAAAATATAACTTCTAAATTATAAAAAAAAAAATTACAACCTATAGGGTACTTCCCGTTGACCTAGAACTATGAAATTTGGCAAGAAGCATTTTCTTATAGTACACATAAAGAAAAAAAAAGTGAAAACTGTAGATTTTAAATTTAATTACAAAAAATATAAGCAAGGAATGGGAACAAGAATGTATAATACCTATTAGTTTGTACGGGACACTCGGTGGGCGAATCTGACTCGCAGTTGTGCTATTTTTATCCGGATAGGTATTCATTAAATTAGTACGTACGATACTTTATTTAGAAGCACTGTTGTATTTTTTTATTACGCTTTTTTTTTAATGTAACAGTTTTGATACGAACTAGATTCTCTCCTGATGTTAAGAGATAAAGCCTATCCATGACCATTGCAGCGATACACAGAACTTTGAGTAGTAAAACAAAGTCCAGGGCATCGCTGCCTTGGCGCTCATTACTTTGAGACTAGATGGTTAGTCTCAATAGCCCTGTAATTTCGCTAGCTGCAGTACCCTTCAAACTGGAACACAGTAATGTTTACACACTACTGCTTGGCGGCAGAATATCTGGTACTGCGGTGGTACCTACTTAGACGACCTCCTGCCAAGGAAATCTACCACCAAGTAAAAAAATAAATATACTTGTACATTACACACAGCACCATTTATCCCCAAACTATGGAGCGATCATAGATCAGTGGTTAGCGCGGTCGGTTCGCACGCCGAAGAACGTGGGTCAAACCTCAACAATGAGCTTTAGCTACCGGTGAAGGAAAACATCGTGAGGAAACCATAGCATGGTGGTAGGTTTCTTTCTAGTACTCGGCTGTCTAGCTACCACCCTCAAGTTGAAACTCTGCCGCCAATCATCTAACGGTGTGTTCCGGCAGCCTCACTTGAGAGCCAGTACCATTCCAGGCTAGGTGTGCTTTACCACCTTCGACCACACCGTCACTTAACATCAGGTGAGCTGTGGTCAGACACCAAGATTGTCAACCATAAAAATAAATAAATAAAAAGACTGTACTATAGGAACCAGACAACTGATATAGTACCTATATACATTTTTTACAATAATAACTTATAACTTCTTATAATATAGATATGTACATAACACAGAACAAACATTTATGCTCGTCACAAAAATGTTTGTCCTGAGTTGGAATCGAACCCACGTCCGACAGCTCTTAAAGCAGATATACTACTAAATGAGCTAGAAGGGCAGTTGCAATAGTTTTAATACAATTATTTAGTTTTCGAAAAATAAACATCGTAGGACATTTCCCACAGCGCCATCTAACCTCAAACTGAGCAACGCTTGAACTATGGGAACCAGATAAAGTAACTAAAAGAATACTAATACACAATTTTTTCGAAACACATACATACGTATAATACATGTTACATACTTATGGAAGTCAATGGGGAGGCCTATGTCCAGCAGTGGACGTCCTATGGCTGAAATGATGATCATGATGATCAAGCGGTGAGATGTTAGCAATTAACGACTCCTTATGAAGGGCTTCCAATTCAATTATTAATTTTGTTACAGCTGCTCCTTACGGACAATTACCTATACCTACTTGAAGATGGCGACCGTGTTCTTAATCAGTCTTTAGCAATTGCGAGATACGTAGCAACCAACACTGAACTCTTACCTTCAGACGTTTGGGAACAAGCGCAACTGGATGCCATCGTTTTTACGATCTACGACTTTAATAAGCGTGAGTAAATGAAAAAATCATACAAGAAATAGATATTTCACAAAGTCGAGAACACATTTTTCTGCGATTATATTCTGCCACTTAAACAATCTCTGAACAGTCAAAAGACATACCGACAGCAGCGCCACCTACCGGGTCCTTTTATATTTTCAAACCATCCAGGAACGGTTTGAAATATACACACAAAATTTCATCTGAATCGGTCCAGTCGTTTAAGAGGAGTTAGGTGACAAACACAAGTATAGAAGATTTATATATATTAAGATATCATTTGATCAGATCAAGATGCAATTTTTATTTTACAAATTTTTATAGGATCTGTAATTTCTTATTTGTTAAATTGTCAGACATTAATGAAAACGTTTAAAGTTACTACAACACTTCAAATAGATTGTTATTGCTAATTCTGTATGAACATAAAATAATTATGACTGTAATTTTCTTTTCGTGATGCATAAAAGTTAAAGGTACCTATTTTGAACATGAAATTGCTAAGTAAATGATGTTTTTGCAGATGTTGTAAGCGTGATTTATGCGAAGACTCCAGAGGATAAAGTGGAAATGAAGAAAAAAATTTTGGAAGAATTCCTGGTTTTCTACTTTTCTAGATTTGAAAAGAAGTTAAAGGATAACAATGGGTATTTTGGTGGCAAGGTCAGTGGTACATCTCTTACTTAGACAAAAATATTATTTATCTAGTCTAAAAAATCTGAGACCTTTTTTTTAAAGCGAATTTCCTTTTCTGCTCATATTTCAAGACAACACGGGCTGAAAACTTATTACAGTAATAATCATTTATTTACTCCGCCTTTGTGAACAGAAATACAAAAGTATTTTATATGGAAACATTGAGACATAAGATCTCACGTTGCGGAAAAATCTTTATTTCTCTTTTTTTAATGTTGGCAGGCCAGATATTTGACCACAGTCCACCTGATGTTAAGTGACGGTGTGCTCGAAGACGGTAAAGAACACCTAGCCTGGAATGAAACTGGCTCTCAAGTGAGGTCAAAACACACCGTTAGGTGCATGGCGGCAGTTTTTCAACGTGGGTGGTAGCTAGCCAGCTGAGTACTAGAAACCCACCACGCTATGGTTTCCTCACGATGTTATCCTTTACCAGCAGCTCAAGCTCATTGATGAGGTTTGAACCCACACCCTTCGGAGTGTCATCCGACCACGCTAACCACTGAGCTATCATCGCTACACTAAATCATGTCGTATTTGCGAGTTTTTTCGTTTAAAAGTAGGGTAATTATGTTTATCACCGGGTCTTAAGTCAATGTAACCACGACCATTGCAACATGGCCGGAACGTCGAGGTAAATAAACAAAATTAATTTCATAGTATTTTGTGCACGGTGATAAGTATAATTATATGAGGACCATACCGGTATAATAAATTTTCATTTTATAATAAACTTTTATGTCTTCCACAGCTAAGCTGGGCTGATTTCGTATTTGTTGGCATCATAGTGAGCAACAACTTATTCCTCGAAGAAGAAATACAGAGAGACTATCCCACAATCTCAAAACTGGTGCAAACAGTACAAGACTTGTCAAGAGTCAAAGAGTATATCAAAGGTCGAAAACCCTACGAAAAGTATTAATTCCTAAAATTAATCCAGTATCTAAATGATTAATAATATTGATTAAAATTTTATTCCATTCAAACCAAATCTAAAGTATTATATCAAAAGTTACACAATCAAGTCGGGCAATGACTTGTCTGTTATCTCAGTGCCACAAAATTGTTTAACTCAATCCGTTCTTTTCCCGATCCAGTTCTAAATACCGAAATTGACGAGTTTGAGACTGAAGTAATAGGAACATTGACGTGTTAGTATCCTAACGTATTAAGAACATTGACGTGTTAGTGTCCTAACGTAATAAGAATATTGACGTGTTGGTATACTAACGTAATAGTAACAGTGACGTGTTAGTATCTTAACGTAATAGGAACATTGACGTGTTAGTATCTTAACGTAATAGGAACATTGACGTGTTAGTAACCTAACGTAATAGGAACATTGATGTGTTAGTATCCGAACGTATTAGGAACATTGACGTGTTAGTATCCTAGTTATGTCTGGTGGTTACTTCATTCGTATAATATTACTTGTGATAAAGTCATTCTATAGTATTTCAATGATGCACGTGTTCATAATATTATGCTTAAATTTGCACATTTTTAGCGAACTTCGTGCCAGAATTATCATTGCTTATACTCGTAAATACAAAAACGAAACTGGAAGAATCCCTTTTTGCGCCTGATTTATTCAGAATCTAAATATATATAACTCAAAGGTGACTAACTGACTGACTGACTGACTGACTGACTGACTGATATAGTGATCTATCAACGCACAGCCCAAACCACTGGACGAATCGGGCTGAAATTTGGCATGCAGGTAGATGTCATGACGTAGGCATCTGCTAAGATGCTAAGGATTTTGATTAATTCTACCCCCAAGGGGATAAAATAGGGGATGAAAGTTTGTATGAAACTTTATCAATTTTAAACCGATCGGGCTGAGACTTTGCATACATAAAGCTACTATGACGTAGGCATCTAGCGCGGGTGAAACCGCGGAGCACAGCTAGTAATTAAATATATTGTATTGTATTTCATTGTAACATAAAATGTAAAAAATTGTTTGAAACTGATTTTTACATTTCATGTCTTATTTTTCGTGCTTATATAATCTTTTTTAGCATTTTCCTTTCCTTACTTCTTATAATCTAACATCAATAAGCTCCAAAATCTAATAAACGATGTTTGCTTATGCGACTGCAAAGTTGGTAATCTGTAACAACGGCATCAACGCAAAACTCGTCTGCTAATTCTGAAAATGTTTGGTAATACATTAGCGCAGTTTGCGTCTAAGCTCTTGGCAACACTACACGAGGCCTGTTGAGAAGCATATGTAGGTAGAGAGTATTAGCGATGTTTTGCTCTAATCAGTGATGGCATGCAAACGAAAAAGTAGGTACAGTGGCGGCGTAAAATGGGGCCAGCTAAGACAGCGTCCGAGTCGCACCACCAACTCACCACTCGCCTGATGGTAAGCGATGATGTGGTCGAAGATAAGTAAGTAGTTTAAGAAATACGAGAGAACGTAGAAACAAACATGCATAGACTGCTAAACTTGTAATTCTCCTTTTTGTCTCGTAAGATAAAATTAAATTCTGCTACAAAATGTGTTCTTTGATTTCTATGTATTTTCTTTATTTTTGCCATCGCGCATTGTACTTTTTCTCAAGTAGTATTTTCAAGTTAAAATAAGTTAAAATCACATAAATTGAGTCATCGTCAAGCTAGTCGAGTACCATAAATTACCCTACTACTAAATAACATTAACAGTATTTTCTAGTACTTGGCTTGCTAGCTACCAGCCTCAAGTTGAAAATCTGCCGCCAAGCACCTAACGGTGTGTTCTAGCAGTCACACTTGAGAGCCAGTTCCATTCTAGGCTAGGTGTGTACTATCTTCGACCACACCGTCACTTAACATCAGGTGAGCTGTGGTCAAACATCTAGCTTGTCAACCATAAAAAAATATAGACAGGTATTAAGCGCGAACATATACAGAAAAGTTATTTTACATTTAATATTTAATAATTTTTTTATTAAGGCACACATTGAAAATTAACAAACACATTACAAAGAGCTATGTACTGATACATGCGTCATCACATCGTCAGCCATACGTCCACTGCTGGACATACGCCTCCTCCTGGGGGGATTTTGCCAATACTCGCCACGCTTGGCAGGCGGGTTGGCGAGCGCAGTTAGGTGTGATTATTCAAAGAAGACCCTGCTGCCCATCTTCCGGATTACTTCCCTTAGCAGACTCTTACGGCACCCACGGGTAAAGAGGGTGGGGTACTATTCTTACGCCGGCACCACCACGGCAAAATATTTAAAAAAATCTCCAATGTACATATATCTTGTTGTAGTAGGTTAATAGTCTGTACTACCATTTGGTTTATCACTGTTCTCTTACGTTCAGATTTGAAGACCTTATATTGCTCCCCAAAATTATCAGTCTTTTCGATGTACGAGGCAACATGCCATATCTGGCAACTCAGAGCGCGGAATAAATGGAGCTTTGAACATGTGAGTGGCAACATTACGCGAAACAATATCACTGCACTGCATTCGCATTATCATCTGAATGGAACTGGTTTTGCATTTTGTTCAGAAGAAAGATAAGCGCATTTGATGTATAGTGATTCGACAGCCCTGTTGGCTCATTGGTAGAATATCTGCCTTAAGGGCGTGGGTTCGATTTCCACTTAGGACAAACATTTTGTGGTATAAACAAAATGTTTGTTCTGTGTCTGGATGTTTTGTATGTATTTACAAAAATAGGTATATATGTATTCTATCAGTTATTTGACTGTCATAGTAAAAGCTTTGGGAAAAAAGTGATGATAGCTCAGTGGTTAGCGCAGTCGTTTCACACGTCGAAGAGTTTCAAATCCTAATGAGCTTTAGCTGCTGGTGAAGGAAACATCGTGAGGACACCGTAGGATGGTGGTAGGGTACTTTCTAGTACCCTCAAATAAATTGAAAATCTGCCGCCAAGCACCTGACGGTGCGTTCCTGCAGCTTTACTTGAAACTCAGTTCGATTCCAGACTAGGTTGGTTTATCATCTTCGACCACATAACATTGCAAATAATATTTAAAAAATCGACCAAGTGCGAATCGGGCTCGCGCACGAAGGGTTCCGTACCATTATCTATAAAAATGGCCTGTTAAAAATCATGCCTGTTGTATGGGCGCCTTATATATTTGTTTTATTTTAATTTTATTATTTACTTTTAAAGTGAATATATAACTAAATATTCTGTGAATATTTCAAGCGTCTACCTGTTGACGTTATAATTATCGAGCAAAAAAAAAAACACGTTTGTTGTATCGGAGCCCCTTAAATATTTATTTTATTCTATTTTTTAGTATTTGTACTTATAGCGGCAACAGAAATACATCATCTGTGAAAATTTCAACTGTCTAACCATCACGGTTTATGAGTTACAGCCTGGTGACAGATGGACAGACAAACAGACGGACGGACAGCGGAGTCTCAATAATAGGGTCCCGTTTTACCCTTTGGGTACGGAGCCCTACCCATTACGAAAAGTGTCTTCAATACATAATTTTTTTTTCTCTTTTTGTGTAGTGCGTATGTTATACATAGTACATTTAGAACCGAAATCAACATACATAAACAATTCCAATTCTGTGACTCATAAGCCTGTAATCAATGAAAACAACACAGAATAATCCGAACATTTTCAACGCGGTTCATATTGCTCCAATTTGTACCCAATAACCTATACTGACATGTCACAAAAACTTTATTCATCCGCATACTTCCATGCCTGAACTTTGATATTGCGAATCCCGATACACAAACCTACATCAGTTCCGCTATCACAGATTAAAACTCTACGCTTTAGCTCCAATATGCCCTAGTTTTGATGCAAACTTCAGATTAATATTACGCCTCACCGATTTCTACCGATAAATCTTGGTATAATTTTCAAATACAAACGCCCTTAAACTGTATTGATACCAAGATGGAAAATCTCGATGTTTTTATTTGTAACAAATTGTATCTGATATATTTTGGAGACAGCACTGAAGAGCTTTCGATAACTTTCCACCGAGATGATCGTGTTTGATTTCGAATATCAATCTACTTGACAGTCCAGGTCCGATAAGAATAAAGTGTGCTTCAAAACTTCAAAAAGGTTTCAATGCACCATAAAAAACCCCGATATTTTCGTCACCAAATTGACATGAACATAGCATGTATTTTCCAAGAAATATAATGAAAGTTATTGTACCTATACAATTAAGAGAGGCAAGTTTGAAACGAACAATGTTTGAAATACAAAGAGCCACGGAACATGTTCAGGCAATAACGTGGCGGACGCTCTTGCGAAGGAAGGCACAGGGAAACAGGTAAATGTCAACGCAGTAGCTCTCTGCAAACCATCAGCGATGGAAGTGCGTCACCACACCGAAATAGAACAACAAAACCTGTGGGATAAGAAAGACGGCTGCGTACATGGTAAGACTGTTTTTCCAAACCTCAACAGGAAAATCACTAACAATCTTTTGAAGTTACAACGACAGGACCTTCGTCTTTTAGTAGGCCTTATAACCGGTCATTGCAATTTGAATAGTCACTTGTATAAACTGGAAGCCACGGACAGTCCACTCTGCCGTGGCTGCCTTCAGGAGAACGAAACTGAAGAGCATGTGTTGTGGCTACAGTAGAAACTAGGGTTGCTACCAGATTGCATGAGGTAGCTTCATCTTCATCCATGTCATTGCAAAGTGCTGACTGTCTTTCATCATTAGCAACATTAGCACAGAACAAGTGTTCAGGGCCCTAACTACATAACTGATAGAATATTTCCAATACCCAGACAAATATCAAACATTTGTTAGTTACATAAATGATTTGATATAAACATTTATGGATGGGAATCGATTTCACTCTGTTGCTCAAGTACAAAACTACTATCAATATAAACAGGCAATCGTACTAATTTCTTATCCCAAACTCATTATACTAGCGACCCGCCACGGCTTCGCACGGGTGCAATGTAGATACTAATGTAGTCTGTAGTCGTACAGACGGCGGAAAGCGACTTTGTTTTATATGTAGAGATATTTCACATACTATATGTATTATTCGAATTAGTTTAAATTTTTTAAACTGAATAGTGTACAACATCTCCCGCCTGTTCTTAATCAGTAACATGTTTTTCATTATTAGTTGCCTGGAAGAGATCGGCGATACGGCCGCCACTTGTTGATAAGATTCTTTTGTTTTCTGTAAATATTTATATTTCTTGTGTGCACAAAGAGTTTTTATCTATCTATTAGATAACATTTTCGTCGTGAATTAAAATCCTTTTCAACAAAAGGAATAAACCTACCAATTAGCATACATTACCTAGATACTAGTGGAGCAGATAGTATGACAGTTCTACCTTAAAGACTTTCTAGAGCTCTTGTTACTAATTGCTTCGTCTAAAGCTCTTCACCTCCGGAGTTCTCATTGAATTGGACAAGCGGATATATGGAAGCTATGTAAATTCGAACATGACATGCGCATATCGGGCCGGTACAGACGCTTACCATTTCGGTTTATCAAACGGTGACGTCTGACCCCGTGGTATTTCGGATTAATTGGAGTCAAACATAGACTTAGCATCGGTACAGACCGGTTACATAACACATGTGTATTATAAGTTTATTCATTTCGCAGAATGTGCTACTGTACGACTTGATACTTCCATCCCCTTTCTACTAAAGAACAAATAAAAAGTAGTCCACTACCACCCATAGATGTGGAATTTTCTTGGGTAGGTATCAACCGTTTTTGGACAAGCTGTTTCCTTGTTTCCTGAGAGATATAAACTAGATTTTTTAAGGTCAGAGTAAATAGGTATCTCCTAAGTTTGCATACTTCATCTCTGAACACATCATCGCTTACAATTAGGTGAGATGGTGGCGAACAAACGCGGAACTATACAAGTTTACACTGGCTTGTTTAAAGATGTTTTTACTCAATTAAAATAAATGAATAAAATGGAGGATACTTCATACAGCGCCATCTAGCCCCAAACTAAGCAAGGCTTGTACTATGGAAACCAGATAGCTGTCAGAATACTTATTTTTTTTTATTTTTAGATACATACTTTTAATATATACAGAACACCCTGTCACAGAACACATTTTTTGTCCAGTTACTGCGTATAATGAAATATTTTTTATGAGTGTTAGAAAAAAATCATTAAGGATTATTCCAGACACACCCCATGGATATTAATCAAACAGGGGATCAACAGGGGAAAATCAGGGGTCGACATTAATGCCATTAATGTTTTTTAACACTCTTATGAAATGATTCTTGACATCAACATGCGATCGAAATACCTATAATTGCCGCGGTGGATGGCCTTGTCATATTCTGCAGTGAAAAGGATATCATCGAGTTTTTTCAAGGTTTTATTTGATTTCACAGGATTTATAGGCATAGACATGTTGTTACACCTATTAACTAGTTAACTTCTTCGGTATTATGTAATTTTAAGTGTGTACAATAAAGAGTTATTCATTCATTCATTCATCAGCCATAGAACGTCCACTGCAGGACATAGGCCACCTCCTGGGGAGGGGTTTTGCCAATACTCGCCACGCTTGGCAGGCGGGTAGGCGAGCGCAGTTAGGTATGCTTGTTCAAGGAAGACGCTGATGCCCATATTCTGTATTACATCCCTAAGCCGACTCTTACGGCAACCACGGGTAGAGAACGTGGGGTACAATTCTTACACCGGCACCACCACGGCACTTTTTCCATTCATATAAAAGAATAATATTAAAAATGTCAAAATCATAATATAATGAATTGTCAATAAAATATATGTCAATATGATTAAATGTCAATTTAAAAAAAAAACTTACTATATTAATAACACTCTTGGAGCCTAACTTGCTTCTAAAGCGCGCGATGTTAGATGCATCCCAAATGGAAGCGGGTACGCGGTTGTAGACCGCGGGTTCTTTTTGCTAATCATGTTATGCGATAACGAAAAATTTACACGAATGCATATCGTATGCGGTCACAATAAAGTTGGCAATCGCGTAACTTTTTGCCTAACTTCAACGACATTAAAAGCTTATGGTATGTTATGGCTGGACGAGATTGGCACTGAACAGGGAATATTGGTGAAATGTTCTGCAGTAGACTCGATAAGCTACCGATGAAGACCATAAGATATAAAGTGCAAATAAATAAAGATATATCGTAACTAAGGCTAGCTTTATCCATTACTTAGGATTAATCCCTTTGAATACATAACATTATTTTTCTAAACAAGTATTAAATAAGCTCAAATAAAAGTTAGTAGTTCACTATATATTAACTTAGGTTTAGCATTAGTCTAAAAGGAATTACCTACTAAAAGGCTAAAGTTTTTTACCTTCAAACTAAAAGATTGTGGCTTTCATATAACTTTCCTGTTTAGTAAGGAAAAAATTGGGTACTTGGAAACTTTATTAGCGGGCAAATTCTTAACGAAAAACCGAGTAACTTTAAAATCTCTTATTACCTTAGTACCTGCTTTGTACGGTAGCTCGACTGAAAAAATGTTGAATAGGTCTTGAAAGTTTCTTTTGCCGTACTTTGAATACTTTGCTTTTTTTTAAGTGTAAAAATGTATATTAATCTCAGTAAAGGTTTCCTCACGATGTTTTTTTTTACTGTTTAGGTCATTGGCATTACGCACATGCCTTAGAAATGACAGAGGTGCGTGTCGTGATTCGAACCCAGGGCCTCCAGATTGATAGCTAGGTCTCCCAAATAGGCTGTCCTGTCCAAAAATTCTCAATTGTTTTAATAAAATAACCAGCATTCTTATACAAGCTAAGCATATTTTAGGGTTAAGGCAGACTTAGGGTTCCCCAGATAACATTTGAGGATAAAATTGTGCCTATGCACCCTCTCCATAACTCTCTTGAAATCCTGGATTAAGACATACGTTAGGTCGGAATTAGAGATATCCATCTATTGCCGAACAGAGCTGGGGGCTACTTTTGTTTCCGTAATATACAGGATGTTCTCTAAGTTGAACTGACGGAGCAGCAGGGTTCTATAAGATCACAAAATCTATAAAGTTAACTAATCAAATTAAATTATTAATTAATAAATTAATTTATTAAAGGTATATAATCTTGATAAATATCTGTTATTTTTGGAAAAGATTTGTCATTCAAATCCCTTTTTGCTGTCATTATCAATCTCTAATATAATATACATAATATGCTTATTTACTCATACTTTTCAACAGACATATGCGCATACACACCACACACACATACACGCACACAATATGTCACAACACTTATGTTGTACATTATCACTTCATACATTAACACCTAACCTACATAGTCACAACTACCACGTTGCATACTCATGAAATAAAGAAAGGACATCATCTCGAGTTAATATCAATTTATCTAAAACCTTACTTTTTTTCTCTTACCTGGACCCCGTGTCTGCCGTTGCCGACACCTGGGGGTCGATATAGACCACTTTGAGTATCATCGCTTGAGACGAATAAGATGCTCTCCTTGTGATAAGAGACAATGCCTGCCCATGACCATTGCGAGCAGCGACATTCAGAAATTTAGATAAAAAAAGAAATACTGCGTTTGACCGCCATGCGCCATCTCGCCTGATGTTAAGCGAAGATGCGGTCTATGGTGGAGCACGCTCGCCTAGAAGAAGCCGATTCACTCGCGACTTGAAGGTAGCCAGATTGTATTTATCAGGGAACAACCATTAGGGTAGCAAATTCCATTGTTTAGCGGTTCGTACAATGAAAGTAGATTCAAACCGTTTAAGTACTTTGAGTTTTTGGAATGTTTTCTATGAAGCGGTGCGCTTTTTAAAGCTTATGGCTGTCCGATTAAACAATGAGCAGGACGGAACTAGGTCATGCAATTTTGAACCACACTCTTCAAAGTGAATCCGGTAGAAAATTGACAGACATGCAACTTTGCGTCGATGTGCAACGCTTTGGAGCCCTTTCCAAACAAACTGAATCATTGCTTATCAGTTTCTTGGGACGTTTTTCACGAGCCACCATCAACAACTCAAGCTGAGCTCATTAAATAAAGTCCAAGGCATTGCTTTGGCGCTCATTACTTTTAGCCGTTTGAAGACTGCAATCATGCTAGGTACATAACCTTAAAACTGAAATATAGTTAAATTAATTTAAAAAACCCTACTTAGACGACCTCCCGCTAAAAATCTACCCCTTCATGACATCTTTCGTTAATATATTTTTAAGTCAACATCCTGTAAAATGTTGCTCTTGGTTCAGCATAAAACATTTGCGATAAATAACCTCTAGCTACCTTGCGGTTTCAGCCCCTTATCCCTTAAAGGAAAGGGCCACTTTTGTTGTTTTATGTTTGCACTTAGTTTGACGACAGACATGAGCCTTAATTTTGTGGCAGTTTAGGGAAATTTTATAAAGGCACATACCTACTTAATTATTCTATGACAAAACAAACATTCAAGTAAAATATTACGTACCTAAAGTTGCAAATCTTACACGAACTTACACCACAGACAACAGTATCGATAAGCATGTACAAATGGATAGATAAACCGAAACAGCTATCTAACCATCATTTTCCAACAATAACTGGTAAATAAACAAAGAAATAAAACCGGATGATAATAAAATCAAACAAAGTAAAAACAGTAAACTTGGGCTGTATCAGAAATGTCAATGCGATAAAATAATAAGCAAGTATAAAGTTGCCTAGACTGTAAATCCTGGAGATATTAAACTGGACAACGTAGCGGTGTTATGACAGCTGGTGACAGAATAATACTGTTCTGCGAATGCAGAAGCTGACAATTTTAAGTTATAATAAAAATAAAGACGGCACAATAAGAAAGACTTCGACAAAATGTATTCTAACTAGTAATTTTATTCAAAAAACGAATTAAAATTATAACACAAGTTTCAACTTAAAAAAAATATCCTAGAAATAATACTACCTACATTATCTAGAAAATGTTAAATATGACAATGTAGGAACACAATGTCTTTGTGTGACGCATTGCTTGGTCGCCACTCATCAGTCGTCCCATAGCCGCGCTAGAGTGCACTCGCGCTTAACCATGTTACTTGCAATAAATGGTAATCACCAGGAAAAGAGGTTTCATTTATTATACACTACCCGACAGTTACAAGGACACGTAGATAGTTTAGGGGTTGACGATAATTCTGATAGGTAATAGGCCTAAATTATTAACCCCCACAGAAAAAATATTTTAAACGGTAAAAGTGAAAAAACAAGAACTAAAATCATAACATTAAAACTAATAGGATATGGAAATCGGTCAGAAAAATAACTGAAATAAAACTGATATAGATTTAAAAGCTTACATCTTTTCGGAGACGTAATTTCTGATTCACACCTTTTTTATTTCAGCTTTCACGAAAAGAATTTGCATATTTCCTTCTTTTTTCTCTCGCAAGTGCTTTTTTCACTCACGTATTTGACAACACGGTAACCTGGGGTTCATAAAACTTCGCCAAATATCCCGCTCAAGGTCGTCGCTTATCTCCCGGGAATAATATATGAAGTTGTTTTGAGCGTACGGATGGAACAAAAGGATAAAAAGAATATCTGTAAACATCAGAACCTGGTTTATACGATCAGTAAACAACATGACAATAAATTTCACCAAATTAGGTTGCAAGCAACAACGCAGGACTATTCGTAATCACATAGTAAAAGCGTGGCATAAAAGCGATCCAATTGAAATAGCTCATTTAAATGTACATATTCCAATAAATGAAGCTTGATAGTTTTTATGCACTATTCCCTCCAGACTGTGAATACAGAACAATAGTTACGAGAATACAGAACATATTTCAAAGTGAATAACACCTGATGATAGTTCGAATGGGAGCACTAATCTAACACTGTCACGTTGAGTAATGTCCAAACCCTCTCAATGGTGAAACGTATATATTCATCAGAATTGTGCCATAACCAACAGATGTAGCAGAATTTTGTTACTAAAGAAAATATTATGACTATCTTTCATCATATATCAAGGAAAAGTACCACTTAAGAGGTTACACTCGCTATTTATATGTTTGGCGTAATGTATTGACATATTTATCTACATTAAAAATAATGTGAAATCGTGTTCATTATGCACCATTTACTAATTTATAAAAAAAAAAAAAAAAACTGAAATCAGAAACAGTATAAATTGTTAGTCACAAATAATTATGAATGTTCAAGCAATTCGTTTCAACAAAAATATCTTCAAAATTAAACTTCAAACCATATAATATGTTCATTATACAAAATTAATAATATTGTAGCAGACAATTTGTTGTATGTGTGTAATAAAACAATGGTATTATTATACAATATGGTTATACAACAACGAGGATGACAAATTAAGTATACATAATAAAGACATAATTTAGTGCCTGTTTAAATTTACAGTAATTTAATTTGGTAATACAATAAGATAATTTATTGTCCATAGGTGTTTTGGCATAACTGCCTTGTTTTTGTACTTTAACTAACCTATTCTATGTTATGTACGGTTTTTTCTTATTTTATTTTTATTTTTACAAACATATAAATTAGTAAAAAAACTATTGTAACACTGTCAAAGTAAAACCACAACTTTTTTTTGATAAATCACATCACCGACGTTTCAATAAATGATTTCAAAACAAATCTGTGCTGCCGGAGAGGCAGCTTTTCTCATAAACCACTTCATCAACATTATGTTATAGAGTATGTATAATTGTATATGGAACCAATTTGAACGCCGCTGAATATAATAGAGTAGGTGTAATTGTAAGACATTTAGACGAGGTAAAATTTTGCGTGCACCGTACCGTAATTTGGCAATTTACAGTGCTGGCAACACTGAAAGGGAGAAGGGGTAACCGCCTCGCTTTAGTATACGTGAGCTCCGAGGAAGTGTTACCATAAATTGCGAATACACTCCAGATAAGTATCAGATACATGCATAAACGTGGTACATTCGTAACTTTTTGACGTAATATAAATATACGTATAATACACATTTCTTTACAGAAGCTTTAGGCATTTTTACCTTAAACATTTCAACGATATAAACAGACGATAAAAATATTCAAGTGGCACCAACAAAGAATGATCAAATTATTTTAATAACAACAATAAATTAACTTAAAGACAGCAATCCCAAAAATGACCTCAATTCTGAGGGAACGTTAATTTTATTAGAAGTTTTCGGTACTCACGATTAAAAGCGACCGATCCGTGAATACAAATGTAATGGTGACTTTACTGAAGCTTTGGATTATGTGGGATTTGAAGAGATTCAATCAATGCAACCTTGGCGAAATTGGTACGGAAGAAATAAGGGGACAGTAAAACGAATTAACCAATTGAATGGTCTGAGCCAACGAGGCTGTTCAGGAGATTTATTAATGTGTTTGCGAACCATGACAAAGGCTTTCATGTTGTTTGATACGAAAACATAAATAGCAAGCGAAAAACAAAGTTTTAACGGCAGGGGATATAAACCACACGGTATCCCTTTGAAGGCTCATGCAAAAGGGTCGCCACTATTTATAGCTGACGATAAATCAGATAATGGTTGTTGAACAAAAGAAAACCTCTATATTCCTTGTAAGTTTAAAACAACAGGTAAAACTTGCCCTTTTGGCAAGTACGGTACATAATATATTTGAATTAAGGTTTATTGAAATTATAATGTATAAATTCTAATATATTATTTACCATATTTGGTTTTTATAATGAAATTTAAATACAAATCGCAACGCGTACAACGCGCGCGCGACCTCATCTTGCTTCGCACAACCGCAGCTCCGCGCACGTTGTACTCAGCTTTACCTCCATGATGAAGGCCACCTGTTATGGCCAAAACTCTAGTCTGAGTATCCGATATAGTTAAACGTAAGCAATTCCGCATAAGTAAAACAAAAATGTGTCAAAACCACGTCAGTTTCCATTGTAAAATTTATCCTATTTCCAACTTGGAAAAAATAAACTATACGTTTCCATCTTAAAATATGTCAGTTAAACGTATATTTAAATAGAAGAGTACCAAAAAAATTATTAAGATATCTTCAGGGTTCATGTATGTTCTTATGTATGTCAGTTTCTTTATTTCACAAATAGCTTTTAAATGCCTAAACAGATTTGGATATATGGGGTATAGTTAGAATCCTTACATCATCCCGAATGACGCGTTTCAATGGTCTTAATGAAGCGTGCCTGTATTATTGAATTTAAAGGTATTCAGTCTTAACTCGATGATATTAAGTAAGTCGAGGGTTGAACGAACTTGCTTTAGTGAAATTCTATCATGATTTTACAAAGTTCACTCAAATAGATTAACTTCTCTCCCTCACTTATCTTTCAATTATGCCTTATATTGTGAATTATTTAGATATTTCACAGCTCAAAACGAATGTTGCATGTATACGTATGCACGAATGAAGGACGGACAGGGATAATTAAAAAATAACAGCTCAACAATAGTGCGTTATATAATTTTGCGAACTAAATAAACTAAAACTCAAATTCAACTTTTTTTTTTAATAGTTGTATGCAGGGGGTTTCGGGGGCTATAAATTGATCTAGCTAGGTTTCATTTTTAGAAAACGTCGTGTTATCCGAGTTTTCAGGCAATGAAAAGCTGCTACAATATCATTAGAATACGAAGGTAAATTTCGCCACCTTCTACAATGTTATAATAGCTCAGGTCTGAAATCGGGCGGTCCTAGATCCAGAAGACCGGTTCGAATCCAGGTTTTTTATTTTTTCCCCCTTTTTTTTTCAAGTTCTTTAAAAAACCGAGCTAAGCTCGGTCATCCAGGTACTCAATAATTATATGAGTATATTAACGATACGCTAACCAAAAGGTTACTATACTCATAATTGCTAATAAATTATACTATGGAAACCACAACAATGAAATCGCAATAAAATCAACTGTTCCACACGTTAGGGTCCACAAACTTTTTTTTGTAAAAAACAGCTGATTTCTTTTCACGATTTCAGATTTTGTGTCCAAAGTAAAAGTTTTAATAAAGACGAGTACAATTACCTCTTTTCGATTCATTACAGAAGATTAAATAATCTCTCAGTCGAGATAATATTTGGATATTATGGTACGATCCCTGATTAATACACGATTAATTCAAACAGGCGTCCTTGAATATCTAATGGAAATGTAATACGCTATTTATGCGATAATAAGTGTTACGTACTAAGGGATACAAATTTCTAAAACCGCCTCTGTTAAGGTGCAAATTATTTTGGCAATTTCATGGCTCTTAAAGCTGCTGGGGTAATGCTTTCAGGAAGCTTTCACAAAAAACCGGTTAAATTCTGGATGAAACCGGAAATAATCGCAATGATCCCAGTTTTCCCGGTATTCGATTTCATTCTGAAGTTACAAACGGTTTGGAAAACACGAATAAAATACAAGCGCTTTCATGTCAGGTAAAAGCATTTTTTTCTAACTTTGCCTGTTTCTTTGAATTTAATCAAACAGTACATGTTAGCTTTAATTAAATTCCTACTGAATTGTTGGTAATGATATTTCTCAGAAACGTTGTATCATGGTTATCGTATTTTGGAGGAGGACATAATAAAAATCTGTAACGGAGCTAAACAAGGTACCTAACCATTACCTAAATTAAGATATAACAGCCGTATAACATAGCCAAGTATTTCGAGAAAAACATCCCTTTAAGGAAAGATATGACGAGTTAGTTTATGTTAATAGACGATAGATATAGGTATGTATGTGTACCAACTTTGTGTATTCGTGGGTCAAATAAATAATAAGCTTTATCTCAAAGAAATCTGGCTCACAGAAACAATCATCGAAAACAAAATAAAAATCTATCTTATACCTTTAAACGAGCAATTCTTGTATATATATATTATGTAATCTGAATCTCGGAAACGGCTCCAACGATTTTCATGATATTTAGTATGCAGGGGGTTTCGGGGTCGATAAATCGATATAGCTAGGTTTCATTTTTAGAAATGAAATGAAAATGGAAAACCAGGCAATGAAAAACCGAGAAAAGCTCGGTCAACCAGGTACTAATCCATTATGTTTACTACCAGGACTAAATAGCGCACAAAATACTACAAACAAAACTGAAACTTATAGTAATTTCCGCGCGAATAAGTCCTGGTGATAATCCTAAGCATGTGTTCTAAGCGCGAAAGATTAGAATTTAAATATGTTAATAAATCACGAAGTTACAAACACTACCACACTTGACTTATCGAAGCTTCTACATTTATATTCCATGTTACACCGAAAGTGCACTATCGTGAAAATGTAAGGTCGCTTCCACTACAGCATACAAATTTTATACTAGAATTCAGTCCATGGGAAAAGCATAGAGTATCCCTCAAATCGGTTACAAGTTCATAAAACACCAGCCAATTTTAATAAAGTATTGTTTAAATAATGTATTATTTTAAGTATTGGTTTAAATATTTAATTAAGTGCATTATGGGTCTGTCTACCTTGTAGGCAGACGTCCTATGCTGCGCTTGCCGGTCCGTGGTCTCCACTCCAGAACTTTGCAGCCCCATCGGCCATAAGTTCTGTGTGCTGTGTCCTGCCCACTGCCACTTCAACTTGCTAATTCGCTGGGCTATGTCGGTTACTTTAGTTCGTCTACGGATCTCCTCATTTCTGATTCGATCTCGTAGAGATACTCCGAGCATAGCCCTCTGCCAAGCTTAGAGGCTGCTAATTCACTCGCGACATGAAGACATCCAGATTGTAATTTACTACATAATAATTTTATTGATTGGCTGTTCGTTCAATGAAAGTTGAATCAAATAGTACCAATTATTTTTGAATCATATGAATGCATATTCGTCTAAAAATATAACCGACTTTCAAAATATATTGAGTGTACACATGATAAATTTAGAAGTGAAAACTTAGACGCATCATTCAAAAATAATAACAACCCTGAACGTCCATTTTCTTGGAGATTGCTTAAACATAAATTCAAAAGAGTGAATATATATTATACTTTACTATGAAGTACAGTAATTTCTATATTTGTAATAGTAAAATATTGATATATTAATAGACCTGCAGCTTCACCTTTAACAGTAATAAATAATGTCGTAATAGACTAAGAAGTGGTTCCAGATGTTGTTAGACGCGGACAGTTAGGAGTTTTAGTGCTTTCTGGACGTTTACAATGCCATTATTGCTAAGTCAGTAGAATGTTGGGATCTTTAGTAGTGTTTACAGACTATGTTTCAGAATAAAACCAATTTTGCAATGAAAATGTACGAGGTAGGTCACGTAGAAGTAGCGCGCGCGTTTAGTTGCAATGAAAAGCTACAATGCGATGCGCGCGCGACACTGAGTCGTTATCTGCTTTGACTTCTTGAAAAAGGTCACCACTTGAAGTGATTGACATTTTGGTCGTAGTATCTAGGTTAGTGTAAATTTGGTGTGAATACATCAGATAAATAGGTTATACAGGGTTACATATCGATAACACTTAGCCGAAAGGAAGTCGATGTACCCATTTTCATGGGCAACTTTTAATATGGGATCGATCCTGAAATCGTGAAAAAAGTTACCCATTGCTCAGATGTCATTCATTCTCGAAAAGAAATCTATTTTGATTTTATTTGCGATTAAATTTATTGACATTGATAAGTACAACGACCTCCTTTCCGATTAGTAATACCGTTTCGGGTAACCTTGCATCGTTTAGAGGTACAGAAAACACATTGCGCGAGTCACACTAAGAGCTATGATGAACAAGAGGTTAAATGGTAAATGAAACACTTTATTTTGCGTTGATGTGCAAACTTAAATTCTAGGTTCCTCCGTTATAACAAAAATAAAGATTTATTGAGCCCAGTCCAATAAGTCGTAACATCAATCTTATTTCAGTACAGATTTATGCTTTACACAAAAGCGTTTGGATTTTCAATTTGCTACTCGAATCATTTCTTGTACCTAATAGCGATTTAAAAGGTCGAGAGTAATTCAATCGGCAATCGAATTATTTCTGACCTTTCAAATCCCCGGCTCTACTTCGCCAAACGTCTTAAAGTCGTGTATTCTTGTGAAATTTATTTTATCTGAAGGTACTATAACAAGTTCAGCGTTACACTACAACAATCAGTGCAAGAAGCTGAGCTCACTTGACAGTAACTTTTTTCTTGAATCCCATTGAGTGTCGATAATACAAGATGAATATACGATATATGAATATGTTTATCAGGCGAGCGAAGCGAGCCCTATCACTATCCCACAACCTGAGCATTTTTGTGGTACACTTTACTGAAAAACTATCACGTCTTTAGATTTGTGCTTTAAAATAGTAATTTAACTTCATATCTAGATGTGTTATCTGTCAAAAAATTATTATTTCATTACCATAAAAAAATGAACATTAACAATTTTGTATTCATTGGATAGAATATTATTGTACTACTAACGCCATCTGTTAGAAAACCAAAGAGTTGCAACAGAACTAAAATTAATAAAAAAAAAAAACTGTCTTAAAATATATTACCCGTTAGAAAAACTATGCGAGCTCTCACAAAGCTCAGCTTTAGGCTAGTGATATTTATATACTGGATTACTCATGTTTAATTATGTAGTTTGTATACTCCAACTATAATTTTAATAAAATCTGGTGACATTTTTGTTTTACTTATGCGGGATTATGTACGTTTAATATTATCGGAAACTCTGACTATAATTGCGGCCACGTCCGGTGGCCTTCATCATGGAGACAAAGCTAAGTAAAACGCGCGCGCGGTCTAGTCTTGCTTCGCACAGAAACTATAGTCGGAGTTTTCGATAAAATTAAACGTCCGAAAACCACGTCAGTTTCCATAGCACAATCTGGTGATGTATTTTAGGAAGTCCAAGCGGCGTACTCTTGCATTGCACAATGCACATCTGCACACCGTGTACGATATGTGGTAAGATGAACCAACGCTCGCGTCGTTTTGGAAATTCCATGAAAAAGGTGTATGCAAAAGGTATGTGAACGAAACTTTGGTCGGAATATGCGACTTAATTTACCACGTTAAAGTAATATAAGTAAAACAAAAATGTTCACATATTTTATTTGCATCTTGTATTGTTAACACACAAAGAGACGCGCGGAATTTGCACGATGAAACTTACGTGAGATGTGGTCAAACACAAAGTTAGTCAGTCGTAAAAAAAAAAAATTTGCAAAAAAAAAAAGTTGTGTTCCGGCAGCCTCACTTGAGAGCCAGTTCTATTCCAGGCTAGGAGTACTTTACTATCTTCGACCACACCGTCACTTAACATCAGGTGAGTTGTGGTCAAACACCTAGCCTGTCAGCGATAAAAAAAAAGTAAAATATTTGAACGCAGCTCGTATTCGAAAGGAAGAAAAACGCTAGTACAGCGCACAGCGAGCGAGTAACAGTTTTGTAACAAGACCACGTCGAATGATACATTACTAGCAAACCTTACATGTGAGTCACCAACTTTAGAATTTCCAAACATCGCAGTTCTGAAGTTCAACACAATATTGCAAAGAAAAACAAGAAAGTCACGTACGCCTTACACGCAAACCTAAGTGAATTCCACAAGTAAATAAATAAAGAAGTTCAGCCGACTACGCACGAAAACTTTAAGAGTGGAAGATCAAGACAGAACTATAACTCATGCAAATCGCGGACGCGATGTAAATGACTCTGTCAGAACTTTCTAGATAGTTTCATTAGTTTCCAGACCAGACTTTTTCTTTTTGGAGCTATCCGCACTACCAATTTTGAAGTTGCGACGTGTGAAAACATAAGTTGGACCAGTGCCATAATTTGATATACTGACGATAATAACCAAATGAAATATTATTAAAGGAGAGAGTTGGAAAAATTATTGGGACACTAAGAGGTAGCATTATCATAGAAATGTCTTTCCAGTTCAACTGGAGAAATATAAACTTGTGTAACCAGCTAGAAATGTTCACATGAAAAGTTAACTATAGCAGAAACTTACAAGATAAAGAGACAAAGTCCTTAAGTCGGTACTACAGCATTGCCTAACCAAATAGCGTGTTTAAGCAACCAAAACATGTTTCCTTTCCGAACCCAAACATATTCGGTCGTATAACTACTTCAGTGCACGTCTACATTTTGTTTTCCCACTTTCCTTGCTATGCAAAGGTTTCTGTCACAATAGGACCACTTTAGACATGCATAGGGCTGCTACGCTTGAAAAAAAAAACAAAGAAAATAATCTTTAACAAATAAAATATTTTTCTAAACGCATGAAATGTTTGACAATAAACTGTGCAAAAATAAGAAAGTACTGCCAAAGGTTGCATCTTAGAGTATTTTGGGAGTTATTGTATACGGGGTTTTACGATTTTAGTAAGATAAAAGGAAGCCATTATACACAATTTATTATGAACAACATTTACTAAGACACAAGTACTGAAATCGCGAAAAAAATAACTAATAACTAATATTTCTGATGTGTCATTGAACAGAACTTATAAGATGAATGTGGGGTTTGCTTACCGTTGACGTTACCGTTTCAAAAAGTGTTGATGGGTTTTGATACAAGGACCAAAAGAAAGAAGTTACAGCATAACTTTAATAGAAAAAATCTAAAAACAAAAACAAGAAAGATATGTTTCATGCTTCAGTTGACCACTTCAATGATATCGAAAGACTGCATTTCTCCCGGTGATTTTAATAGTGTTAATTGGAGTAAAACTAGGTAGGTGACAACCCTAGACATGCACTAAGCTCGCTTCAAAGCGCGGCCTGGAGAAATTGTTTGGCTTATATGTGGGGCACTTAAAACTCTTAAGAACTAGTTCTAAATGTAGAACGCAGATGAACTTTTGGTGTGATATTTTGAAACTATCGTACTATACTCGCAGTTCGGGCTTAATTGTTAAATGGTGTGAATAAAACAGAGTTATAAAGATAACGAATTGGTATAACAAGATCATACTTTAGAGTTGTACAAAAATACTGGCATGCACTCCAGTTTAAAAGTGATTTACGAGAGTAACAATGTTAGAGAAACTTTAAAAATACTTAATTAAGAATCGTAAGGTTGAAGGCAAAAACTTATGAAAAAAAGCCAAGCCAGCTTCAGTCTCGGCCAAGCGCTCGGAGAGTCAACACGTCTTGAGGATGCCTCGTGTAGAGGCGAAACACGTGTCGGCAAGTGGTTATTGCAGCGAAGAGGATATAAATACTTGTGGATTTGTTTTTATTTTAATTAGTGTTTTGTTTAAGCTTTTAAGTTTATGTCAAATTTAGTTTTGGATATTAAGTAAAGTTCCGAACAGGTTTTTTAATTATCGTCAAGATTTTTTAATTATTGTTAAAGTTTTTAAAAAATATTTACAAGTGTTTTAAATTTCTGTCAAGATTTTAAAATTTAAATTCTCATTTCTGTTGTAGCTGGAACAACTGTTAAGCCGAAATAAACTAAATATATACCTAGAACACCCATGAAAGAAAGTTCAGAATATCCAGGTTTTCAATTACTATATAATGTACACTATACACGATATAGTCTAGTCTATATTAAATTTTCATGAAATTCAGTGATACGTTCGGCGGAATATAATACAACTAATAGTTTATTTATTTTTTAAATTTTAATTGTTGACAAGCGAGGTGATTGTCCACAGCTAACCTGATGTTAAATGGCGATGTGATGGAAGATGGTAAAGCACACCTAGCCTGGAATGGAACTGGCCCTCAAATGATGCTGCCGGAACACACCTTTAGGTGCTTGGGAGCAGGTATTCAAACTTGACAAGCGAGGTAGCTAGCCAGCCGAATACTAGAAAGTACCCTACAACCACGCTATGGTTTCCTCACGATGTTTTCCTTCACTGGCAGTTGGGGTTTGAACCCACAGCCTTAAGCGTGTGAACCGACTGCGCTAATCACTGAGATATCATCGCTACAAAACTAAAATTTAATCAAAATACTTTCCTAAAGTACCCTGAGAACACATACTGTTGACGAACATCGTCTTTCTACAATCCGATTTTCTAAGTCTTCGTTACACATTTGGGACTTTATATTTGAAAAACGTAACATAAAGCCGATATTGGCAGGATGTTTGTAAATAGAAACTGAACTTTTATTTTATGTATAGAAATGAAAATTTATACAATAATTTGGAAGTTATTTTGCATTCATTATAATATTTTATTTTTGAAATAAATGGGTAACCTACTTAAATAAAAAAAATCAGAAGCTAAATTACCAAGCTCGGTGTTAATGACAATTAGGTTACCAAACTACGACAATGTTATAATATTCTACTGTATTCAATATGAAATGAAAATTAGCTAAACCAAATAGGTCATAAGATAAACTAGACTTCAATGATATGACAAGTGGGTTGCGAAATCTCGTATATCTGTAATTTGCTCGAAATGAAACTTGAATCAGGTTGGGATTATTAAAGCTAGAATTCCGGAGATATAGCTTATTCCCACTGATTACTTTCTTTCACTGCACGACGACGTTGAAAGTTTTAATAAGAAATATTATTTCAGTCAGATATTAGAATGGCAAATATTGAAAATTTTAAATGACAAAACGAGTATCGAGTATAATAAAATATTGTGTGGAAGTAATACTGGACTTTAAATTTTAGTTTTGTTTCGTACGTGTCGAATAAGACGCTATAAGCCACAAATATAGAAGTTGGCGGAATAACAACTGGCTTGTGTTATTGTTACACTTTATAATTAAATATGTCTGTTCTGTAACAATGATAGCTCAGTGGTTATCGCAGCCGGTTCGCACGCCAAAGGGCGTGAGTTCAAACCCCGACAATGGAGCTTGAGCTACCGATGAAGGAAAACATTGTGAGGAAATAAAAACATGGCGGTAGGGTACTTTCTAGTACTTGGCTAGCCTACCACACTCAAGTTAAAAAGCTGCCACCAAGCATCTAACGGTGTGTTCCAGCAACCTCACTTGAGAGCCGGTTCCATTCCAGGCTAGGTGCGTTTACCATCTTCGCACCGTCACTTAACATTAGGTAATGATCAAACAAATAGCCTGTCTAACATAAAAAAAGGTATGAGTATAGCTTGAGAATGCATAAACCGATTTAGCTGATTCTTGTTTAAAATGATCATGATACTTTGAATAAAGTTTATGTATACATACACATATATGTAAGGGCAAATACCAAGATCTACCGCATCGGGTATTCAGCTAATAAATAAATATCAATAGATATTTCACTTCACATTTTTAATAGAATACTCATATTCTTATGTAAATACATACATACAAGTAATATATAAAAAAAATATATCCTAGGGCATTTTCACACAGCGCCATCTAACCCTAAGCTAAGCAAAGCTTGTACTATGGGAACCAGATAACTGATAGATACTAATATATTTTTATTGTAAATACAATACATACTCGTAAACACACAGAACAAACATAATCCTCGACACATGAATATTTATTTGCCTTCAATGGGAATTGAATACACCTTACAGCTTATGGAACAGAGCTACTAAGTTAACGAGGCAGTTTAGAGATAGAGACTTGTTTGTCGTGTAGAAATCGCAAAATGAGCGAATTCATTATGTCGTGCAGTGAAACACTGGCTCCGATGTCACGAACCATTCTCTTGTCATTAATCTTTTGATATTGCTATGCTACCGCCTCAGAATGGGGCAAATTACACTTTGAGTACACCGTTGTATTAGGTTGTTCGTACGGGCGCCTGCAATAATAACAATTAATTTAATAATTATTAATATACTACATGTAATTTCGTAGTATCTATATGTATAAATAAAATGAAATGTTGTTTGATATTTTTTTTTACACGACTGCCCAAAAAGGCGTTTAGTGTTTTCAAGGTTCGAGTATGTTTTGTATGACAGCCTTGTTGGCTCATTGGTAGAATATCTGCCTTAGAGATGTAGGGCGTGGGTTCGATTGCCACTTAGGATAAACATTTCGTGGTATAAACAAAATGTTTGTTCTGTATCTCTGGGTGTTCTGTATGTATTATAAGTATGTATTTACAACACAAAAAGTATATATGTTTTCTATCAGTTATTTGAATGCTATAGTACAACTCAGATAAATAGAAAAGACAAAGGTGCGTGGGATTTGAACCCAGGAAATCCAGATTGGAAGTCAGACGGGCTTCCAACTACGTTGGCGAAACTGTTACTTGGTAGAAGATCTCCTTAGCAGGTGGTCGTCTAGGTAGGTACCACCGCAGTACCAGATATTCTGCCGCCAACTTGTAGTGTGTAAACATTACACAAGGGTTAGCAGCTAGCGAAATTACTGAGCTGTTGAGACTAACCATCTCAAAGTAATGAGCACCAAAGCAGCGATACCCTGGACTTTGTTTTGCTACTCAAAGTTCTGTGTATCGCTGCAATGGTCATGGACAGGCGTTATCTCTTTCCATCAGGAGAGTGTCTCGTTCGTCTCATTACTTTTTACATTAAAAAAAAACTGAACTGACTGACTGGACAATCCTGTGGATTGAATTTTATTAATTAAGCGTCCTATTTATAACTAGCTGCACCTCGTGGTGATGGATGATGATGATGATGATGATGAAAAGTATCTTATGTTTTATTCCAGGGCCTAAAGTATTTACATGCAAAATTTCATCCATCCAAACTTTCACATTTATAATATTAGTGGGATGATTTCAGAGCTATATCTATAGTGAAAATTGTTTAGTTAAGTACACCCAAAGCTTATAGCCCTGTATAGATAGAATGCTCTAATGTTTTGAGCTTCATAATCAAGTCAAACTTGTATTTTCATATTGCGTACGCGGACATAAATATCCTAATGTTTGGTGAGCTGAGATTTTGTTTGGAAGCATGCCAAACCAATACGAACCTACCCTGCAGAACGGCGCGAGGCTATAAGCGTTAAATAATGCAAAACCGAGAGTGCATTCCTGGTTTATATGGAATTAAATGTGTGAAACTCAACAAGGAACAAACTAGTCTAACGCGTCTTCCCATTTAGAATGTCGAGTCGAATTTGCGAACTTAATTCTGAAATTACTTTATTCACAAAGCATTGTTAATTTGATGCAATTAATTTGAGATTTGGTTAATATTGATATATTTATATATTAATATCTTTATTTCTCTAAGTTAACATTTTAGGTTATTTTATCACTATGACTAAAACATAAATCATATGAAAAAATAAAACAGTCATGAAGACCGCCGCGTAAAGTAAAAACGTAATATACTCGTATGTCAAGATAGCATGTCGGTGACGTGAACCCATAAGTTTGCAGATAAAAATATAAAACACATCTTAACTAATATTATAAATGCGAATGTGAGTTTGTTTGTTTGTTAACTCGTAAACTACTCAACGGATCTGAGCGAAATTTTGCATGTAGGTACTGACCCTGGAACAAGACATGATACCTTTCATCATCATCATCGTCCATCACCACGCGGGTAAAACCGCGGGGCGCAGCTACTAGTAAGTAAATAATGCTTACAATTATGATGTTAATTATGCATTAATTGTTTATAGATATTGTTTTGTGCTTATCGCGGTGGCATCAATGGGCAGTTGGGGCAATGATACTAAAAGATTAGTCTGCGAAATAGGGTGCAGGATTAGAGATAACGGTGATGATTCCTTCGCTGACTTGTACTTTGTGCAAAGGTTGTCCATGGCCATCCAGCGTGTTAATTTGGTCAGCGTGATTGGCACTTTTGCACCGGCTACAGAAAGGGGCAAGATTTCTATGGACTAAGCTTAAATTGTAATGTTTCTAAAAATCTGCCTACTGGGACGAAATGCATGTTCAATGCATGAACCTCAAGAAGATTGGCACATGACCAGGTTGAATAGCGTTCAAAATTTAACTAGCTGCAGTACCTTTCAAACCGGAACACGGTAATGTTTACACACTACTGCTTGGCGGCAGCATATTTGCTACTGCGGTGGTACCAACCTAGACGACCTCCTGCTTAGGATATCTACCACCGCGTACAAATGGCATAATGTGTTTCTCGCTCGGTGAATAATATACAAAACTAGCTGTGCCCCGCGGTTTCACCCGCGCTAGATGCCTACGCCATAGTAGCTTTATGCATGCAAAGTCTCAGCCCGATCGGTTTAAAATTGACAAACTTTCATCCCCTATTTTATCCCCTTGGGGGTAGAATTAATCAAAATCCTTTCTTAGCGGATGCCTACGTCATAACATCTACCTGCATGCCAAATTTCAGCCCGATCCGTCCAGTGGTTTGGGCTGTGCGTTGATAGATCACTATGTCAGTCAGTCAGTCGCCTTTGAGTTATATATATTTAGAGATACATAAATTTCTTTCCGTTTTACCAAAATC
Organism: Biston stratarius; assembly: GCA_950106695.1. Classification (NCBI taxonomy): domain Eukaryota; kingdom Metazoa; phylum Arthropoda; class Insecta; order Lepidoptera; family Geometridae; genus Biston; species Biston stratarius. Next base: position 14,117,081 of record OX467116.1, read on the forward strand.
GATTCAGTAATAATATCCTAAGATGTGCTAATCGATTCAGGAAAATATTCGCAAACTGTTTCATTTCAATTTAATATTCAACAATTCTAGACTGACGACAGTAAAATCAAAGACGAAGAAGTAAATGAGACAATTTGCAATTTAGAAAGAGATATAATTCAATTGGGAAAGGTCACCTGGCCAAGGGTTTTGCAGGCTTTAAATTATTCAGGGTTTTGTTTTTCTTTGTTTTCTCAAAGTCAAGTTAAATTGTGTTAGGCATTCCCAAAGGCAGCGCATAAAGGAACGAGAAAGATTTACTGCGTTTAACTACGTAGAAATTTAAATAGAGTAATTTTAACTGTTGCAATTTTATGCAAAAAACAAGATATGTGGCATTGTGGAAAATAAATATGCGAGCACAAAGAATGAAAGGCTATTTTGCATAAACTGAATTCACAAGAGTGATACCAGCCCAAATATATATTACAAAGGGATTGAAATAGATACTACCTACTATATACAAACAAAACGGATTTGTAAAGAAAATTTACAAAAATCACAAAAAAAAAAAAACGTATTTTAATAGTATAATAAGAAATACCTGGATAACAGAGCGGGTGGAAAACACGGATAAATCGACGACGAAGAATTGCTCGTTTAAAGATATTGACTTTTAGACAAAACTTATTTTATTTCATAAAATACATAGATAATGTTTGGCTAAAACTATAGCTGATTTAAGCATTGCACATGAAACAATAAAACTTTATATTTATGTAATAACCAGCTGCGCCCCGCGTGGTGATGGATGATGATGATGATGATAAAAAGTATTCTATGTCTTATTCCAGGGCTTAAAGTACCTACATGCAAAATTTTACCCAGATCCGTTGAGTAGTTTACGCGTGAAGGCGTAACGAATAAACAAACTCACATTCGCATTTATAGTATTAATTAGGATTGTACATCTTACTAACATGATGAAGCTGCCTAACTAAGCCAGATACCCGCGCGGTGATGGTTAATGATGATGATGGTGATGAAGAGTATCCTATGTCTTATTCCAGGGCCTAAACAAGATTTCACACAGATACGTTGAGTAGTTTACGCGTAAATGTGTAACAAACAAACAAACTCACATTCGCATTTATAATATTAGAGTAGGATATACAGATAACACATATATTATACTAGTTGTCACCCGCGACTTTGTCTGCCAAATTGAATAGTAATGACTATTGTTTTGTGACATTTCACGACATCTGGTGGTGAGTAGTGATAGTGCCTTTGAACGTTTGTGATAATCCCATAGGAAGCTACCATTTTTCTGAAATAAAAATATATTCTATATGTTAATCAAAATAGTAACCTATATGTGTGCCAATTTCACCTAAATCCGTTAAGCCGTTTTTACGTGATTGAGTAACAACAACTTTCACATAAATTTATAGCATTAGTAGGATAGATGTAAGTTGTATACAGTAGTGTATATTATTTGTGGCTGTGTTAACGTTTTTTTATTTACATAAAAAACTATCTACAAATTACATCCTCACATACAAACTACAGTGTTTATAACACTACAGAGGAATTAATAAATAAATTAAAATAAAATAAACTAATCTTTCTAATTCTAAACTAATTCCGAATCGGTTAGTAGTTCTGTAGCCATGTTATATATAATGTTAATATAATACAATATTCACAAAACGTAACTATGTTTTAACACAAATTTACGACCCCTGTATTGTGAGCAGTAATTTTTTTTTATCAAAACTTTTATCATTCTCATACTTTAAGAACATGAAATTTTTATTGAAGCCCCAAAATAAACATAAAAGAAGCAAACAATACTTCACACCTTAAATAATCCAAAGTTCCGCGACACAAAAAACGTGTGTCAAACCTCTAGAGGCGGTAGGCTTATAAAATTTGCAGAAACAAACTTACTTTGCCTGCTAAAAACTCTAGGGGTAAAATTATGCAAATTTTATAGCAAAGAGACCATAGCATAGGTTAGTTACATTTTACATTGACATATTAGATGTACCATGAATCTAACGAATCAATACTTAAAAGAACGGAGATAGACGAGCTTGAAAAGGAGTTAAAAGCTAACGAAACAAAACATAATGACCCCAAGCAAAGTAAAACAATACCACCAACCACCATACCAGGACCACCATTACAGGAACGTTCATTTATATCACTGGCAGCGCCCAGCCAGCCTATGTGTTAATCCAGGGTGCCTGCTACCTCCATAGCATATTTCATCAATGTTGCTCCAGCAGTTTGAGCGTGAAGAAGTAACAAACACATAAACTTACGCCTTTAAAATATTAGTGTGATAACGCTATAATATAAGATAGATACTCTAGTATTGGATAGAAACATTAATTTAACACACGTTTTGGGCTAAAAAGAACAAGAGATCCATTCAACAACACATTTAAGCCACAAGATATAATTTTTGTATTTAATTTGGCACTTTCTGTGAAATTTATTTAGCCATAGTATAAAGCAAACGATAAAGCATCTTCTATTCCTAGAATTTATAGTATGTTCTTATATCTACATATTTCTATTCTACTTTATTTGTTTGTAATTATAAATACTGATTACTCACTACTGAATCCATGTCCTATAAAAATATATGGTATCAGATGAAATGATTTGATGATCTTGCATAAAATAAAAGAAACAGCTAAAAGAAAGTAATAAAATGTTATCTCAATGTAACATTTGATTAAACTAAGTATACAAATGTACGATGTGGTTCAAATACACGATGTCATTGTCATGAAGCTCTCGTTACTATTTTAAAGAGTGTTGTTGCTCCAATACAATAAATTTAGTTTATCTGAAGTTATCCTTAGTTATAGGTTTATTTTCGAACCTAGATGGGGCCGCGTTCGTTTTGTACTCTGCTTTGATTCCTTGAAGAAGGCCACCGGATGTGGCCGAAAGTATAGTCGTAGTATATTTTTTAAATCACAGACTTGCAGAAATATCTTTCGGTACCATTTATAGTTATATATTTTATTTTTCATAGAGTGTCAAATTATTTATAAGTACATTTTTCTTAATACAAGATTACAATTTATTTTCATTCAAACTTAAAACATGTCATAATTGCGTTGTCAGGAAAAACTAAACTAAAATGTCCTATATGCATGTTAAATTTATGATCTCTACTCTACATGTGTAATCTCTATCGAGAAACTTGAAAGAACATTTGGATATAGAGAGTGCATTTATCAGAGTGCCAATAACTATACGAGCGACAGAATAAAATATATTGAGCTTAAGCATAATAACGGAAGTGCTGAACGTACTTCTAGACGAGAAACGAAAAAAAAATACATATTGAAAACCTCAACGATTCATGCTAAGCTTATGTTTGTTGTAATTGTTCTTTAGAAAATGTTTGTGTTTAGCTACATTTATTATTATTACTATTAAGATTGTAACATAACATTATACGTATATTGTCGTAGGTATATATACTAACATAACTGGAAACTCATAATGAATAATTTGCAAAATTAAAAGAAAACGAACAACAACATTAAAATTTTTGTTTTGTCCGAAGGGCAATTTTATTATCGATATATTTTCGACTTAATGATAAGCCTACTGTTCACATAAATTACTAACATTGATTAACAATGAAAAACTTAACATAAACGCAATAACTGGGGAATGATTATTATTTTTATCTTTAAAAAAAACTAGATTTTGATCTGTTATTCAAAGTTCTGGGAACTACTGCAATGGTCATAAGAAAGCGCTATCAGTCACCATCACGATAATGTCTTTTTCATCATTTTCATATTGTTAATAAGTAACGTAATAAATATACACAAAATACTTTTCCCCTTTAAAATTCTAACACTCCAACGGCAAACAATTCTTTAAATAATAGCCTGAGAGATAGGAAAGCGGAACTGTCGGGTCAGCAAAGCAGAACCGCTTAAGTGGACTAAACAAAGCTGCCTGGAGAAGCATGCATTAGCAGGAATATACGAGATAAAACGAATAAAAGTATACAAGACTGGAATGTGGAAATTTGTAGATTAAGAAAACCGTACTTACACTGTTAATTATAGTAGTTCTGTGTACTTCACAGCCATCACAAAGCACTTAAGATGACAGGTAGTGTAAGGTTGTAAGAGAGACAATCTTTGAACTTCGACGAAATTAGCACAGGGCCGGCCAAGATAAAAAAAAGACAGTGAGAGCTATGCCTTGTAATAGGGTAAGAAATGGTTATTAATAGAATCATCTACAGCCTAAAGATGATTCTATTAATAATAACCAGAGCATTTCAAAGTAACAAAATTAACATTGCATACTTGTAAAAATATTTAAAAAAACATCTGATAAACAAGGTTCAGAATTGTGGTTTCCAGGAAAGAATCCAAAATGACTGCTGAATAACCAGAGCAGTAGACGTTGATATACTGCACAAAAGGTGACAAAACGAATATTTGTATGCAATCTTATTTCGAGTTTCACAATTGTTTGAAATACGTGCCTCTAGAGCGGAATGAATTTGAAACGGTGATCTTTCTGATTCCAATTTCTGAACTTGACAATATTTCCCATTTTATAGCACATCGTTTTCCAATATGAAAGATTCGCGGCTTATTGGAAAACGATGGCCATCTGGTGCACTAAATAAACTTATATGTATATTGCTTCATCAATTATAATTTTTTAATTATTTGTGTTTTCTGTCATTATCTTTATTTGGAATATTATTATGTTTAGAAAATGACACGAAAGTGTAAGAATTTATAATATCGGTTATAAAATAAAGTCCAATAATTTTAGAATATAATCGGTAGTATTAATGCATTTTCTTTTGTGAGCATTACATGGCCCTAGACTCTCTTTCGGTTTTGAACTAACTGTTCCAATTAGACGTGCTTCATCGCTTGCTGTGTTTATAGAAAACGAAAAAAATGATATTTGTCGCAGAACTGATTACGTTAATGTTGATGTGTTTTACAAACTATTATTTAACGTAAAATGTATGTATGTAAAGTCTTGCAAGTTAAATTTAACCCACTTCTCGATGTTCGATTGGACTAAAATTTGATGTACTTATGTATCTTCGGTGACAATAGAATGATATGGTACCATGGAGCTAGTCTGATGATGGAGACGGAATATGGCCATAGAAACCTCTGAACTAAACAAGATAAACCCATCAAGTTTAGGCGCGATTGATTCGTCTTGAAGAGCACTTTATGGCTAGACGATATCCAGGGTCTGATAATGAAGCTACAAGGTGGCCACGGCATCTCTGTGATAAAACAACATAACCCCACCAAGTTTGGGCTCGATTGATTCCTCTATAAAGTATCTAAAATCTACTATAAAGTTAAAAATAAATTGAAAGTAAAAATAGGTATATTTTTTAAAACAAGCTTTTATCTGGGACAGTGAACCAAAATTTATTTGTTATATGTATTATTTTAATCATCTCTAATTCTGTATCTTTATTATAATGCATGTATATTTAATACTTATTTATGTTAACCTGATTATATCCTTAGTATTATGTATTATTTTTATTTTTCATACTTATTATTGGCACGCCCTGTTTTTTACTTGCTCTTGAATTCTTTCCATCCTAAGGTTGCCTGAAAGTGATGGTGGTTAGCAATAAGGCCGCCAATATTTACTTTAGTTATAAGTGTTTAAGTATTTTTCTGTTGTATTAGGTATAGTCTTTGGTGTGAACAATAGTGTTTATCTATCTATTAAGAACTCGATACGAGTTAAGACTCGTAGACACAGAATAAGTAACAGTATTTGCCAAATTGTTGTTAGCGAGCGGTTTCCATTGTTAGCGACAAGGCCGCAGACTGTTACACTAGTTTTAAGTTTTTAAGTATATTTTTATTGTATTAGATATACCTACAGTCTATGGTGGGAACAATAGAGAGTTCATCTATCTAAATATATATCTACGTTATCTTGTTTGAGATTGCCTCGTTTTTGTCAAGTTAATAATAACATACCTACATATACATAAGTTTTACAATATATATTGCGTATTACATAGATTTTCATGTTATTTATATTCAAACATAATAAATACACTTCCAACACAGCCACAAAAATTAGATTTGTTTCCCTCGCTACGTTTTTATTTCTTATTTTCCCTTATGATATCATTATATTTCTTGTCTAAAACTAAATCTGGGTATATTATCTTTTCAAGTGATCTTTCCGACATGTTCCCTTTGAAATGATATTCAACCGTAGCTGTAATATGGTAAATGAAGGTAAGATAAGGAAAACTCTTACACCTACAAGGATTTCCTAAGCGAAGCAAACTTTTCCACTTCGATATGACCAACTCTAGTTTATACGACGTAATAAGAACGGATTTCGATTAATACTTATGTGACAATCAGTCACAGAATTTTACTAAACAATATTTGTTTACGAAGATTAAGTTGGTTGTTCATTTGTTTTTAGTCTCCTGTATAAATAGAATATAACTTTACTAGTTGCGCCCCACGGTTTTACCCGCGTGGTGATAGATGATGATGATGAAAAGTATCCTATGTCTTATTCCAGCGCCTAAAATACCTACATGCAAAATTTTATCTAGATCCGTTGAGCAGTTTACGCTTGAAGGCGTAACACACAAACAAAGTACACTAAATATATTACACCTTACTAATATTATACATGTGAAAGTTTGTTACTCAATTACGCAAAAACGGTTGAACCGGTTTGCATGAAATTTGGCACACATATAGTTTTTTACCTGGATTAACATATAGGATACTTTTTATACCAGAAAAATGTTAGGTTCCTGTGGGATTATCAAAAAAACAAACTACTAGACGTATCCACATGAAATTCGGTATAACTGTATCTAATGGAACATTATTCAGGGATAAAAGGTATCCTTTATCTTAATCTAGTAATAAAATAGCGCTAGTTTCATGACTATTGCTTATGTGTTTCTTACACATATTTAATTTCTCTCTGAACCTAATTCTAACATGAATAATTAGATCCATATAATTATTTTTTTAAAATGATTAGTTTTTTTAAATGTTTGATAAGCTTGGTGTTTGACCACAGCTCACCTGATATTAAATGACATACCGAAGATGGTAAATACACTTAGTATGATTGGAACTGCTGCCGGAAGCAACAAAGAGTTTGTACTCTTTGGTGCTTGGCGGCAGATTTTCAACTTAAAGCTATGGTAAACAATGCTATGGTTTCCTCACAATGTTTTCCTTCATCGGCAACTCAAGCCCATTATTGGGTTTGGAATCCACGCCCTTCGGCGTGTGAACCGGCCGCGCTAACCACTGAGCTATCAGCGCTAGCCTCCAGCAGTTATAATATTAAAATAATTTTAACAAATATTCTGAATAGCAATTGTATGATATTGTCTTATTATATTTTCCATGAAATAAGTTTCTTTTTGGTATAAAAACCACATTGATCGTGTCGATTAAAGTTACCTATAGTTATAGAAAACAGAATAATAAATAACTAAATTTTATCTAAACAATACGAGTATATGTTACAGGAAAAATGTTAAAATGTAAATGTGTTTGTTACCAATGGGAATACCATTAAGAATAACAAAATAATCATCTGGCATCGTTTGTTTTTATGTCTTTGTTTTTAAGATTTTGTTTACATAGAATGAGTATTAACTTAGGAAGCGCGATAAAAATGTGTTTAGTTTTCGATAACATCACATCATCATCACCATAGATCGTCTACTGCTGGACATAGGCTTCCTCCTGGGGGGGTTTTGCCAATACTCGCCACGCTTGGCAGGCGGGTTAGCGAGCGCAGTTAAGTGTTATTGTTCAAGGAAGACGCTGCTGCCCCTCTTCCGGATTACATCCCTTAGCCGAATCTTACGGCAACCACGGGTAGAGAGGGTGGGGTACTATTCTTACGCCGGCACCACCACGACAAATCGATAACATAATGTATGAAAAATGCATTAGCGCCCCTGGTGATCGTAAAAAAATTACCAAGTAGCAAAAAATACTAATTTATTATCGAAAACGTGAGTTTTTTTACCAAACTGTAAAGGAAGGGTTTTGTCGCGCGTATCTTGTATGTATGTAAAGTTCTTTATTACCTCGTATCTTCCAAACAGCCGAATGGATTACTATAATTAAGGTATTGTTAGATTCGTCACAATAACCCAAGTGTCCTTAGAGGGTGGTTTTTAAAAGAAAATCATGATTGTGGAATTTTAGCACGAAATAGTAATACGTTAATTTAAAAAAAAAAGCAAGTCTTTCTCACTTGATGTTAAGTAACGGTGTGGTTGAAGATGGTAAACAGCCAGGTAAGGAACTTGCTCTAAATTTTTTTTTACTTAGAAGTAATTAGACGAACGAGACGCTTTCCTGATGGCCAGAGATAGCGCTTGTCCATGACCATTGCAGCGATAACCTTGAGTAGTCCAGGGCATCGCTGATTTGGCGCTTATTGAGACTTTCGATGGTTAGCCATAACACTCCTGTAATTTCGCTAGCTGCAGTACCCTTCAAACCGGAACACAGTACAGTTTACACACTACTGCTTGGCGACAGAACATTTGGTACTCCTGCTAAGGAGATCTATCACCAAGTGAGGCTTTCAAAATACACTGTTAGGTCGTTGGCGACATATATTCAATTTAAAGGTAGCTAGCCAGCCAAGTACTAGAAACACATACTATAATGTACACTACTATAATGTTATGTTTTGTGTTTCTTATCACGTCAAGCTTATCAAACAAACAAGTGAATCATTTACAAAATACTGAATTGTTTACAAACAAATAAAAAATACCCGATTCATTTATTGAATAGCCACATCAGTAATATGGCCTTTACAAACAATCAATAGTCGGTTCAACAGTGTTCGATCGAAAAGAAATATTTACTCGAAAAAAATGTTGTATTCACGTTGAATAAACATCGGTAACATCGAAAAGGGGTTGAAACACTTTTTTGTAGCAATTTGACGCTTTAGTTGGCAAGTTGCTCAAGGACGAAATTAGAATGAGTCAAGCGGCAAACCCGATGGTAATCGATATCGGCATGGTACGAATAAGATATCTCTTGAGATGACCACACAACGGTGGGTACTAAAATAGTATAGGGGTTAGTGTTTCCAGCTACGATTTTAAGAATGGTGTATAAAGATGAAAATATTTAGAATTTCATGGTTGATAGGCTAGGTCTTTGACCACAGCTCACCTGTTGTTAAGTGACGGTGTGGTCGAAGATAGTAAAGCATACCTAACCTGGAATGGAACGGGCTCTCAATTGAGGCTGAAATTTTTAAGTTGATAAGTTAGCCAACTGATTACTAGAAAATACGCTACTGCTATTTTATGATTGATGATATAAAGGCGAAAATTTGTGAGTGTGTGAGTGTTTGTATGTTTGTTAATTCTTCACACTCAAACGGCTCGACCAATTTTGATGATATTTGACAGCCTGGAGTAAAACATAGGTTACTTTCTATTTCGAAAAAATGTAGTGTTCCCGTTGGAGCAGCGGGTAACATCGCGGGGCGCAGCTAGTTCCAACATAATTACAGTCTTTGAGAAAAATTTGGTTTTAGTCAGAAATGTTAAGAATTTCATTCATCAAATTGAATAAGGTAGGATTTACGCTGTAACGCGAAGATGACATACAAGGAATAAAATTATGGATAATATGAGAGAAGGCAATATTAGATTGGCAATTTTGTACGTGGATATAAATTTCTCAGATCAAAATATCAATAACATATAAAGATACTTACGTAACATTTGGGTTACATATAAGAAATTGAAAGTAATATCATTTGCCAACAATATATTTTTCTTCCTATATCTTCTTCAAGAATGGGTGCTTCAGTTAGTGGTTTATGGTTTATTATATAAGCAAGATTCTTGTTCACGAAGTTTAATTTTTGAAGGTAAATGTATTAGAAGAACAAATCGCTCTCCTTATGGTAAGAGATAACGCATGTCCATGACCATTGCAGCGATACACAGAACTTTGAGTAGCAAAACAAAGACCAGGGCATCGCTTCTTTAGCGCTTATTACTTTGAGACATTCGATGGTTAGTCTCAACGGCTCTGTAATTTCGCTAGCCTTTCAAACAGGAACATAGTAATGGTTATACACTTCCGCTTGGCGGCAAAATATCTGGTACTGCGGTGGTATTTACCTAGACAACGTCCTGCAAAGGAGATCTACCACCAAGGAGAACTACTACTAATAATAAGGTGTACTACTAATCTGTGAATTTATTATTCTAGCTAGCCTGCCATATGTATTTATTGTAAGTCTGCAAAGCTTCGAAAATAATTTCATGCGATGTCATGATGTTTTTGCCTAATTCTGAGTTCCCTAAATAATGCTTAGATTCCACGCGTTTCACCGACAGACGTCGTATAATTAATCTCTATTTGAATATGCTCAATTAGCAAAAATGTCAAAAGCAGAAGATCTATTATCCCGTCTTCATGTCATCCAAGGCCACAAACTTCTATAGTACAAGTATGTACAGTGGAGACTGTGCCATTTTATGGCTTGTGCCGATTTGAAACGCTTCTTAGGTGTCTCTGGAACTATTGTCGAAGTATCTGTACATAATATATGACATAACGTAACATGTTTGATACAAATCATATTTAAGAATTTAATAAATCTGCCTTAGTCTTTATATTTATAAAAATTTCGTGTCACGTTGTTTGTCCGCGATGAATTTTGTTTTATGGCTGACTGGCTAAGTGTTTGACCACAGCTCACCTGATGTTAAGTGACATTGTGGTTGAAGATTGTAAAGCACACCTGGAATGGAACTCCTCAACTACTGAACCGATTTTAACCAAATCTTGCATACTGTGTGCAGTTTGATCCAACTTGAGAGATAGGATAATTTATATCTCAATTTATGATCGCAATATTTTTTTATTGCACTTTATTTGTTTATTATACGACAAAGAGGTAAAATTATCTGTGAGTTCCATAAAATTCTAATAGATGGCGGTGTAAGGTAATTTATTAACTGGATTCAGTAAGTATCTAACAGATGGCGCTACGTTCAAAGGATGAACGTTTCATAAGTATCCAATAGATGGCGTTACGTTAAAAGTACAAAAGTTTCATATGCGCTACAATTTATTTCACGTTACACGCGTGTGTTCAATTTGGCCACAGCAACGCGTGGCCGGGTCTGCTAGTCTTTACAGATTTCATCCAACGCATAGAATGCCTGTTCAACTCGGGTGAGGTAAAAATCAATTTTTAAATTTGGGGGATAGGTACTTACAAATTTCAAACACGGAAGTAATTAGAGCCCTCGCTTCCCTCATGCAGTAAATTCTACCTCCGTTAGAAATTTGTAGCAATGATATCAGTAGTTAGCGCGGTCGGTTTACTCTGCAAAGGGCGTGGGTTTAGCTTCCGGTGAAGGAAAACATCATGCGAAAACCATAGTTCACGTGGTTCAAGTATTTGGCTAGCTAGCTATCACACTTAAATTGAAAATCTGTCGTCAAGAACCTAACAGTGTGTTCAGCCTCACTTAAGAGCCAGTTCATTCCAGGCTGGGTGTGTTTACCATCTTCGACCACACCGTCACTTAACTGTGAGCTATAGCCAAAATCCTAGACTGTCAACCATCTAAAATCTGTTGCATTCTCCTCGCATCAAGAATTGAACCAGAACTGCTGAAAAATTATACCAACAATGGAAATAAGGAAATACAAATACTGCAGTTGTTTTCTTAAAGTGATTTATGGGTCGTCAGAACAGAAAGCGTTCAATCTATTTGGTGCCTCCCAGCTGCTATCAAATGTTTGCACATGAATGAATACGTTAGGATACCATTCCGGTCCAAATGTTTATGCATGAATGGTATACAAGCTACGTCAAGTAATATCACATTGTTATAATAAATACAAAATGTTTGATGTCCGCGACTCAATTATGGATTCATTCATGTATTTTTCAAGAAAAATAAGTGATGAATGAGAATTCTAAAAATGTGATATTGAATTCGCTTCCGACCATCACCAGCAGTCCTACGTATATCGTCACTCCATCGAGTCTCAGGGCGTCCTACGCTACGTTTACCAATACACGGTCTCCACGTCTACCCCAGCGGTTATCGGCCGATAAGCCTAAGATCGGGTCCATGTCCAGCAGTGGACCACAAAAGGCTGATGATGATGATTTTGAATTAATTAATTTATTTAGTAATTTAGTAATCGAGTAATGGTTCTGCTTCAATAGTTGTAGAGCGTGAGTTCAGCCGTTTTTACGTGATTATGTAACAAACATCCGAACTTTCATATTTATAATATAAATAAGAACTAAAAAACAAGAAATAAAACTATCTAGGGTTTAAGCTATCTCCATTCCAAATTACATCGAAATCCGTTCAGTAGTTATGCGAGATTGAATAACAAACATCTAACCTTTTTTGTTTTATTTATGCGGGATTACTCACGTTTAATTTTATCGGAAACTCCGACTAACTCCGACTTCGGAGTTTCCGATAAAATTAAACGTGAGTAATCTCGCATAAATAAAACAAAAATGTGTTAAGACCACGTCAGTTTCCATAATAAAACATCTAATCTTTCACATTTATAAATTTACTAGCGGCCCGCTCCGGCTTCGCACGGGTATAAACCTCAAAAATAACAGTATTTCTCCACTATTTAATGGATGTTATTATACATATAAACCTTCCTCTTCAATCACTCTATCTTTTAAAAAAACCGCATCAAAATCCGTTGCGTAGTTTTAAAGATTTAAGCATACATATGGATATAGGGACAGAGAAAGCGACTTTGTTTTATACTATGTAGTGTAAATAAGTATGAAATATAACAAAAAGAAAAGTCTTACACCAAAATTAGAACAACTCAACGAAGGCCAAATAACTAATCACACGTTAGGGAAACAGAATAAAGTCGAAGAGGGAATAGATGTAATTAGTTTTCTGGTTCGTAATTAAGTTACCTTTAATTAATTCGGTTATTTTTTTTCCTTATAAATATGCTTCGATTGTGTTTGGTGTCTGAATTAAACGTGGGTTGACATTTATGAATAAAACAAAGTTTCGGCAAATCATCATCATTATTTCAGCCGTAGGACGTCCACTGCTGGACATAGGCCTCCCCCATTGACTTCCATTAAGACCTGTCGGAAGCGGCTCGCATCCAGCGCGTTCCTGTGGTCCTTACGAGGTCGTCTGTCCACTTTGACTGTCTGAATTATATGTGGGTTGACTTATATGAATAAAAGAAAGTTTCGGCAAATACTAAATAAAAAAAATAAAACACGATTAATTAACATTGTATAATTCGAAGGTTTATCTTTTTATAAATTGAAATAGTGATACGTTTGACTCCATCCTACCTGATAACAATATCTTATAAGAAGTCATCACTTAAGTTTTTTTAACACCAATACGTCCGTGTTTGACCACCAAGTTGCCTGATGGTAATCGCAAATGAAGTACGCAGACTTAGGAGATACCTATTCATTCTGATCTTGAAAAGATCTAGATTATATCTCTCAGGAAGCAAAGAAGCAGCTTGTTCTATTCATTGGCAGTACGGATGAGAAACGTCGAGTCAAAACGTTTGGTACCAAAGGACATTCCACTATATATGGGTGGTATTGGGCCGTCTTTCTAGTTGTACTGTAGTAAAAAGGGGATGGAAGTACAAGGCCGTACAGCACAGTAACACATTCTTCAAAATGAATCCTGTACTTTACAGGCGTGCTACTTTCCCCGCGGTGTTCAAGTCTTTAAAGATTTTTTCTACTAACTGTTTTAAAATTTTACCCACCATTTTACTATAGGCATAAGTTTGAAATTGTGAAAAAATCAGCAGCTGTTCTATAGAAAACATATGTTGACCCTTGAAAAAACGTATGGATGTAGATTTATTATGAACTATATTTGCTATTTTGCTACTTTGAAATGGCAGCAAAATATCAGTTGTATAGCATTTGGTCTGGGGTCAACGTAAAGAATAAAGAAAGAATAAAGAATAAAGAAAGAATACTATAAAGAATACTATATAAGCCTAATATAAAACTGCGGTAAAAATACGCTAATATTATTTGTCACCGTTTTAGTAGCATTTTGCTATTAATACATCGCAAAGACGTCAGTCGTTTAGTAAAAAGTGTCGTCACTTTTTACCCCGGAGAGCCTTCCTTTCTCTTCTAGAGCACTAAGAATAAACATATCGCGAGAGAGCGTTTATAAACTTCATCGTAAGAGACAGTATAATGGATAACATCTGAGCGTGATTTACTGTCGGCACTAGAACCATGGAAACAGGGATGTATTAAGAGAAGGGGCTAAAAATTGTCAGTCTAAATTTTCGGTAAAATTTGATAATAGTACCTATTATATTTGCCGTGGTGGTGCCGGCGTAAAAATAGTACCTCACCCTCTCTACCCGTGGTCGCCGTAAGAGTCGGCTAAGGGATGCAATCCGGAAGATAGTCAGCAGCGTCTTTCTTGAACAATCATACCTAACTGCGTTCGCCAACCCGCCTGCCAAGCGTGGCGAGTATTGGCAAAACCCCCCCAGGAGGAGGCCTATGTCCAGCAGTGGACGTCCTATGGCTGATGATGATGATATGACACTACTTGGCGATAGATTTACTTAGCAGGAGGTCGTTTAGGTAGGTACTACCGCGGTACCATATATTCCGTCAAGCAGTAGTGTGTAAACATTACTATGTTCCGGTTTGAAGGGTACTGCAGCTAGCGAAATTACAGGGCTGTTGAGACACCATCGAAAGTATCAAAGTAATGAGCGCCAAAGCAGCGATGCCCCGGACTTTGTTTTGTTACACAAAGTTATGTGTATTGCTGCATTGGCCATTGACATTCGTTCTCCGTAGCGAGAGCGTATCGTTCGTCTCATTACATTTACATAAAAAAACATATTACACACAAATTAATTTTGTACTGTAAGAACCAGACTTGTACTACCTTACAGTAAACAAGACCATGTTTACTGTAACAACTTGGTCTTTGACAATCGAGCAAAGGTCCACACTCGCGGTTTGTCAACGAGCGATAGAGCGCAGCATACTGAGCGTAAAGTTACTAGACCGCATAAGAAACTCAGTACTGCGCTCCAAAACCCAGATCATTGACGTGACTCAAAAAGTTGCCATGCTAAAGTGGGACTGGGCTGGACACGTCTGCCGAATGCCAGCGGAGTTGTGGGCGAAAACCACCACCGACTGGGTCCCGGAGGTTAAACGGCCACCAGGCCGGCCTAGAAGACGGTGGAGAGATGAGCTTGATGCTCATAACAAGGATTGGAACTCAATAGCACCAAATAGACAGGCATGGAAAGAAGGAAGAGAGGCCTTTGCCCAGCAGTGGGACAAAATAGGTTAAAATAAAAATAAATAAGAACCAGATAGCTGATTGATTACTTATGTACTTTTTTTTTGTAAATATAGTTGAACAACACACAACAACCGTCTACCTACGTTGTTCAAATAAATGTTAGTCAAGGATATGGATGAGAATTCTTAGTAAGCCTTGTCTACCAAGGTTAGGTAAAATTAATTAATAGCAGCGGGTACGAAAATTCTTACTAAAATAACCGACATTCTGGGTGAAACTTGGTAATAACGGAATAGTTAATTTTTCGAACAGAGATCACATGAATCGAAAATGATTTATCATTTACTAGCGACCCGCCCCGGCTGCGCACGGGGTTACACAGGGCTTTTGATCTATCTCAAAGAGATTAGGCAGCGTTTTCGATGAAAAGGTACATTGCAGGTGGGTTGACTTTTTCCGACACTTCCAAGAATTACCATCATATTTCAACCCATTTACACAATGCCTTGACAAATTATGTACTTACCCCTTCCTCGTAAATCACTCTATTTGTCAGTGAAACTCGCATGATAATCCGTTCAGTAGTTTTGAAGTTTATCGCGAACAGATAGGTTCACAGGTTTGTACGGAACCCTTGGTGCGCGAGTCCGATTCGCACTTGGCCGGTTTCTTTTTATAATAAAAGACATTACTACATTTAAGTTAGTTATTTCCCTCACGCACTCCCAAATTGATCTTCCTGGGTACATCCGTCCAATACGCCTGAAGTGGGCGACAAACAAGCATCGCTACGTTGTCATACCACTTGATGGATCGCCGACCATGAATAGGGGATGCCGAGATACTGTTTCACAGAAGTTTCACACATATTCGCCGTCGTTTCCACGCAAATGAGCTGCCATTCTCATTTGTATTTCTGTACTTAATGCTTTTAAATATCTTCCTTATCTTGAATATGTTAAATCTATGTATTTGCAACAAACGGGCATGTACTTGAACGCTGGTCTTAAAATATATGTCTTATATTTTTAACCCCCGACGCAAAAAGAGGGGTGTTATAAGTTTGACATCGATGTGTCTGTCTATATGTGTGTGTGTCTGTCTGTGGCATCGTAGCTCTCAAACGGATGGACCGATTTGGATATTTAAAATAAAATAAGGTTGTAAAACTTGTCGTGTTACATTTTATTGTTATAATTACTCACTGCAATTAACAATAATCAATCATCGTTTCATGGTCGACGTTCCAAGAACTGAACGAAACGATTTGATTGTGCTGCCGGACTGGGTGTTCCCAGATGAATATAATCTGAGTGTCTTCAAGTCGAGAGCAAGTGTACTCAATCTTAGACCGCAACGTCACTTAACATCAGGATATATGACTAAAAAAAAAAACTTAGTATAATAACTTTATAGAAGTTAAATTAAATTTAAAACCTTATGCATTCAAATTTTTCCTACAGAATATCTTTAAAAGTGTTTTAGAATTTTTTGAGAAAATTATGGTGATCAGATTCAATACTTTGGCAATCGAAGCGTAGATGGCACATTAAATCCGTATAAGGGAATATCTTATACTTAGAATAGGGAATACCTTTTAAACGTGATACCTTTCGAAGTGCGTGAATGGCTAAACCCTTCTGAAAAGGATGTTCTCTCTACGTAAATGTAAAAACCTCAGTTTGATTTATTGCATGGTTTTGACTCGCTAGGGATGGCTGGAATAAGAAAATCGGACTGGACTGAATCTTGGAACATCAATCGTATTCAAATTAATTATTTATGTAGCTTTCACATATTCTAAACGCGAAATAAAGTTTTTTTTTGTAATCTCCCTATATGTTTATTGACTTTTCAATTTACATAATTATATTGTTATAAATCTACTACTTATAATAATTATTATTATTGACTGTGTTATTAGCTCAGTCAGCAGTTACTCTGCTTCTCGAGCCGATTCGTTGGTACGATTTCCACCATTACATTTATATGACGGACATATGTTGATGTTTATTCTGTATCTGGGTGTCCCGCAAGTATTATAAGTAGGTATATATATATAAAAAAAATATATGTATAAAAGCCAAAGATATAGTTAAGTGTGCCTTTGTCATTTAAATAATCTACGCCACCGTTTCAATTATATGATTACTAAGAAATATTTACCGTGAATATATTGTGAATCTAGGTTCCGACGATTAAGCTCAAGTTTCCTGAGCCATATTTGCTGGCAGACGTAACGACAAAAGCGAGTAAATGTCTTGTAATTAAAACTACAAATAAATAATAGATCGCTCGTATACACCCACAGTCGTTACTAAATAAAATAGAAACAAAAAATAAACTTCCATCAATCAAGTACGAAGTTGTAACATAAATATACAACAGAAATGCGAAACTCAAGCAACTACATAAGTCCATAAATAAAAGAGCACAACCACATAACAAATCGGGACATCCGTCAAAATGACAAAAATAATAAACAGGATCGTAGTACAGCACTAGTCCCCTGATTTATTTTGTCCCTTGGCTTTCGGACTTTATTTATAAGTGGTTTTACATTACTCTGATGGATGGACCAGCTTTAATGGATGCCAGATAAAAGGCTATCGGGTTACCGATATTGCAACATCTGAGTATGTATTTGGCTTGTTTGACTTGGAATAATGTTACGATTATGGGCAAAAATCGTATTTCAAATGCGTCAGAACAAGGAACCTGATATTGCGAAGGTTTGGTTGTCTTTTATGAGGAAAGGAGAAAATTGTTAAAGGTTGAAATAAATTAATTTCTACGGTTTCACCTGTTAGTGTTATTTCTCTGATATCTTATTGCATTACCTACCTGGAAGAGTGACATTTTTTTTTAATATTTGACAGGCTTGGTGTTTGACCACAACTCACCTGATGTTAAGTGACGGTGTGGTCGAAGATGGTAAAGAACACCTAGCCTGGAATGGAACTGGCTCTCAAGTGAGGCTGCCGGAACACACCGTTAGATGCTTGGCGGCAGATTTTCATCTTGAGGGTGGTAGCTAGCCAGCCGAGCACTAGAAAGTACCCTACCACCACGCAAAATTTCACATGGCAAGATTTCACCACAGGCTCAATACCATTTGGTGCATTAAACTTACGTTTTTAATTTTCTTATCTGGACAATGTCCAGATTTTCTGACGTTTCCACTACATTGGCACAGAGTGAATTGATGCCTTCATATATGCTATTGAATTACTGGACAATATCTAAATTTTATCATCTTCTGTCTTCTTCTTTTTTTTCCTTCGCTGAAAATCCAAAACAGTTTTTAAATTCATACGCGAACTATGAAGATCTCATTTGCAGAGTAAGCATGTTTTACGCTTGAAAAGATTTTCCATGCTTGCAGTAAGGCTGTTGAACTAAACCAAAGAAAACACATTTTATGTTGTAAACACAATGTATTCCGGAGATTTGGAAACCTAAAATTATTCGAATCACAAAGACGCCTCTGGTTAAATTATTATCGAAGGTAGAGAGGACAAGGCGAGCGTGGAATCCTTCACCTTTAATTGGATTTGTCAAACAAGCAAATTATATTGTCCGTATTGTTAGAGAAACTGGATGAGGTTAGTAATATTGTTAGTTAAACAAAGGTTCGAAATATAATAGAGAGGAACTCATAAACTATACTGTTTTAAACTATCAAACAAAAAAGAATCACGCTAATGTTATTGCTAAAGATTGTGTGCGTTTTTAAAACTATAGCGAGTAAAAAATGTTCGCTCTTACTTGTCTCACCTAAAGAGAGGGTACGCAAATGTATGTTGTAGCTATGATAGTTGAGTGGTTAGCGCGGTCGGATCATATGCCCAAGGGCGTGGGTTCAATATCTAAAACTGTGAGCTTGAATGGCAATGAAGGAACACCGTGAGGCTGGCTAGCTACCACTTACAAATCGAAAATATACTATTTAGTACCTATCAGTGCTCCTACAGCTACACTTCAGACCTTGTTCACATTCTAAGTTAAATACGGGATACCACAAAAATATGTTGAGTACAGTAATTGAACTTGTATAATTGTACATTGAGCCCTGCAAAATAATCTCAACTCGTGTTTTACACAATTTTGCTTTTTAGGTTTTTTTTATGGTGATACTTTTTTAGTGGTTTATTTTTGTCCATATTTTATTATCAATATTAAAACAACAGGAACATTACTTTCGATATAATTAATAATTATGACTTTTTGACATTTTATTACATTGATATTTTTTTTTAATTGATAATATTTTTAAATTGATATACTTTATTCTGACATATTTGTTTTTTATTCATTGATAAGTAATCAGTGTTTAAAACTTTTTTTTATAATTTATTTAAAATGATATTACGGAATTTGACTTGTAACATTGGTGTTATCAATAAATTATTTGTTTTTGTATATCATTTATTCAGCCATCAAAAAAATACATTTTCAAAATCATTTTATAATAATAATATGAATCAATCGTTATCTGGGCTTTCGTTCTTGTGTTGTTTTCTCTATTACTGACTTTTCAATACCATTTCGTAAGTATCTACAAAGGAACGCACTATAATCTTATCAAATTTAGTTTTAGGCTTTTATCTACAATAAAATTGATAAACAGCATGCCATCCGTCACAAAACCATTAGAGAGTGTAAAGTATTTCTAACAAAATATTTGTACTCTCTTTCATACCATGAGACTAAGAAAATACTTAAAATAACTACTTAATACTATTTGAATATGGCTCCAGTATTCTCCACACCAATCGCACATTCACACACACTTTTATAATGTACCCAATGTATCAATTCAATTTACTTTCCTCTACATATTTAATGTTCAAATTATATTCAGACTAAATTTTGGATTGTATAGATTGCATTAATTTGATATTGTAGTTTCCTGCAATACAAGCTTTTCTGTTAGGGCAGGTCCCTGTTGATCCTATTAAGACGTTCACTTTGGTAAATGAAGATTATTATTTGTTTGAAAGGTACTGCGGCTAGCGAAATTACGAGGCTGTTGAAGCTAACCGATCGAGTCTCAAAGTAATAACCGCCAAAGTGGCGATACCCTGATCTTTGTTTTACTACTTAAAGTTCTGTGTATCATTGCAATGGTCATGGACAGGCCTTATCTCTTACCATCAGGACAGCGTCTCGTTCGTCTCATTACTATTACATTTAAAAACAAAACTGTTCTAAAAACTAGAATTTACAACACCCCCGCATAATAGCCAAAACACCCATTAAGAATCATAAATATAGCACACGGTACTGCATATAGCATATTTTACGCTACCCATTGTAAGTACCTTAGTTTTAAACCACTTAAGCACGTACGCCGATGGCACCAACACTTGGTATTTATTGCTGCGATGTATTTTATGAGCAGTATTTCGTATAAGCGTTTTATTAATGCTATAAGATTATTGATTATTGAAAATGCGGTAAGCGGAAGTTAGAGGTAGTAAAACTTTTGAGTTACGGCACCAAGCTATAAGGGTGAATGCGTTAGAAAATAGAAATTTATGTTAGAGGTAATAATAAATCCAATAAGTGGTTTGAAAGACTGTTTCTGATTGTTGACTGACGGTTTAAGTTTAAACTTCCTTATTGGATATTATTATGATAATTCCAATCAAAATCAAATTGAAACAAGACAGAGTTTATTTATTCATTGATAATTATTAGACCGGGGCAAATGCACAATATGATAATCCTTTTCGAAATAAAAAAAAATACATAGTATTGGATGGCATATATAAAAAAAGTCAGGAGAAAGAGGAAGTTTTTTTTCGTGTATCCGCTATTTCCAAGGAGGTTAATTAAGACATTTGACTGCCAAACATTCAACATAAAATCATGATTCCCTAAAATACTTTTCAAACTATCTGTTAAATACTAAAGCCATTTTAAAACAAAAATTTGGTCTCTTCTCGTCGTGACTGTTCAAAACTTTGAAAGATTTCTGATAAAAACTTAAACAATTAATTTAAACTGATAAGGCCGTGGCAAACGAAAAGCAATTAACTTAAAAAATCTTATTTAGAACTTGAGTCTTACGCTTACTCCCTTAAGCTGCACGAGATGGAATACAGATTAATAGGTAGTCTTTAATCCTGGTAGTCTGTTACGATCTAAGCCCGTATGTGGTCGGTAAATTTCAGTATGGTCACGTGTTACAACTACCTCAAGCTACTTAATATAATAAAATTTCTCGTTTTGTATTTGTTAGTAGCTTAGTTTTTTTAAAGTTGTGGCTTCAATTCCCATCCAGAACAAACATTGACGAATACACAAGTTTTTTCTATGCTTAAGTGTTCTTAATATATGTATTAACAAAAAAGTTTATACGTATTTTATCAGTAATCTGCTGCCTATAGTACAAGCTTTTTTTTGTCCGGAGATAGACGGCGCTGTGTGAAATTTCATACGATATTTAATTATTGGCTACTTGGTGGTAGATTTACGTAGCAGGAGGTCGTCTAAGTAGGTATCACCGCAGTACCAGATATTCTGTCGCCAAGCAGAAGTGTGTAAACATTACTCTGTTCCGGTTTGAACGGTACTGCAGCTAGCGAAATTACAGGGCTATTGAGACTAACCATCTAGACCCAAAGTAATGCGCGCCAAAGTAGCGATACTCTGGTATTTCTTTTGCTACTCAAAGTTCTGTGTACCACTGCAATGGTCATGGGCATGCGTTATCTCGTATTATCAGGAAAGCGTTTCGTTCGTCTCATTACTACTACATAAAAAAAAACATCTCTTATCTGGTTCGTTTGGGAGTAGGATCTACATGGCGTTAAATAAAATGTCTTACAATTTTTTCTTATTATTAATCTTTGAACTAACAATGACTTGAGTAGATGTAAGCCTGAATTAATCAGCTCTCTACAAACTAGAGACCTCTCGTACTTGTAAATCGAACACCCGGATCACACTCGTACTTAAGACTTCAAAGTGTGGGAAGTTGAAGTACTAAAGTTCGATTAAATCTAACGCTGTGTCGTCGAGCCTAGCTTACTCATGTAATTACGGTAAGATTGGTACTCATAGATCTTAAATGTATGGACATGCCATCGCAAATATTTGCGTGTCATAGAAAGAAAGAAAGAAAAAGTTTTATTTTGTAACACAAACGAAACATACAAAAACAGACAAACAATTACAAAATAGGGCTCACCTCAGCATAATGCTGGCTATACTAAGTGGTATACGTAGTGGTATACCAGCGCTGGTCTTCCAGTTTCATAGTACGTCTTTTGCCTTTTTTACTAGCGACAGCCTAGGTGTTTGGCCACAGCTTACCTGATGTTAAGTAATAATTACATTCCCATTACAGGGACACATAAAACATTAAGTAATAAAGTTCAGGGCATCGTTGCTTTGGCACTTATTACTTTCGATGGTAAGTCTCAACAGCCCAGTAATTTGGCTAGCTACAAGTACCCTTCAAACCGGATCACAGTAATGTTTACACACTACTGCTTTGCGGCAGAATATATACCGCGGTGGTACTTACTTAGACAATTTCCTGTTAAGGAGATCTACAACCAAGTAATTAAATACATTTTTGTAAATACGTACATGTATTTTGACACAGAACGAACATTATCATTGTTAAATAAATGTTGTATATGTTGTTCTGGATGGGAATCGAAACCACGTGCTAGCTCAAGAAGCTGAGATAGGTACTTACTGTCAAATAAGCAAATAAGGTCAATCAGATTATGATGAATAATAAGTAAAAGTTCAAGATCAGGAAATCCAGGTCATTGATGAAACTCAAAAAATTCACGTAACACGTTTTGTATTTAACTAAATTATAATGTTTCTGCAGAGTTGAAGTTATATTGTTTTAATCTAATCGATTACCCGACTGCGTTGTAAGCACATTTGGTAGTAGTTCTGCTTCAAAGGCCGAGGCTTCAGCGTGGCTTCGATTCATACCCAGGGCAAATATTTATGTGACGAACATATGTTTGTTCTGTGTCCTGAATGTCCTGAAAGAATGTACAAAAAAAGTAGGTATGTAAGTATTCTATCAGCTACTTGGTTCCGATTGTATAATTTTTGCTTAGTTTTGGACTAGATAGCGTTGTGTGTCCTCTTTCAATATTTAAAGTTATTCGTTTCAGTTTGGAAATTAGAAACATTTTTTTTTCATAGGAAAGTGCTAAGAAACACCGGTGCGTGACGAAGCAATAAATTCAAGTCCGCACAGGGATATATTAGCATAATTTGGAAACGGAAAATTACCCTGGCTTTCCGATAAGCGTTGAGCTCGAACTATTTCGCCGGGGGTTGTTGTTGTTTTTTGTAGTATTAAGGTGTCTGTTTACGGTTAAAGCTAGAGTTTCAACAAAAACAGAAAAGGAATGTAAATCGATATAATCATGCGATTGGAAATGATACAAAATTAACCAGCATACAATCTTAGCTAAGCTGTAATCTATGTTGATTATTTTTTTAACCTAGATACCTTTTCGAGAATTTGTGAAAATCTTAATTATCAAAGCTAGAGTTTTCATAAAAAACGGTAAGATATCGTGCGATTGAAATTGGTATAAATTAACCAGCATACAATCTTCGCTAAACTGTAATCTATGTTGATTATTTATCTTTTTTTTTTTAAACCTCTGATGCAAACAGTGTGGTTTTAGTTTAATGTGTATCTATAGTATCGTAGCTTCCTAACAACAGAGCCGATTTTGATATTGTTTAAAAGGTGATTTGATTGGGAATGGTTTAAGAAAAGTCCAACTGTTTGAAGATTATTAACTGTTTTTAGTAGATGAATGCGAGAACCTTCCACATGTCTCATCGAGTGGAAATTTGGTATCCTGTAACTGAGGGAATTGATATTTTTTTATTTATTCTCGTTGTTTTTTGTTATAGATGACTAGCTAGGTGTTTGGCCACAGCTCACCTGATATTAAGTGACGGTGTGGTCGAAAATGGCTAAGCATACATAGCCTAGAATGGAACTGGCTCTCAAGGAAGTCTGCCGGAACACACCGTTAGGTGCTTGGCGGCAGTTATTTAACTTGAGGGTTGTAGCTAGCCAGCCGTTTACTAGAAAATACCCTACCTCCACGACGATGAATTGCTGTGTTTAGGTAGCCTTACATAATAGCCTCCTATGCAGGCTAGGGATGGCTACCATTTTTACACATCATCAGCCATAGGATGCTGGACATAGGCCTCCTCCTGGGGAGGGGTTTTGCCAATATTCGCCACGCTTGGCAGGCGGGTTGGCGAGCGCAGTTAGGTGTGATTGTTTAAGGAAGACGCTGCTGCCCAGCTTCCGGATTAAATCTCTTAGCCGACTCTTACGGCAACCACGGGTAAAGAGGGTGGGGTACTATTCTTACGCCGGCACCATCACGACAAAGTCACAAAGTTTTTACCACAAAGTCAGATATCATACTAACTGTGGCAACCACCTACTTGTAAACTAGTATATAGAAAATAAATTTGGGTAATATCTCTTTGTTATGTCATGAATGCGTTGTTATACCGTTATTTTCATGATATTTGTTAGAAAAATACGTTAAAAATGTTTATATGAAACATTTTAGAATCCACTCTCGTATATGAAAATGGCACAGGGAATTTTATTACAATATAGTGGCATTTGGCATATGTAACTGGTTTTAGTAAAAGATAACAAGGACACAGAATAAAAAAAAAAATGGAAGAATTAATTACCTTATGTCCATTAAATGATTTTCTAATTCTTGTTTAAGGTTTTATTTTCTCAAATACAAGATTGGTTTTAACTTAAAATAGTTTTTGTTTTACTTATGCGAGATTACTTACGTTTAACTCACGGTGCGAAGCAAGATGAAGCCGCGCGCGCGTTGTTATCAGCTTTGTCTCTTTGATGAAGACCACCGGAGATGCCGAAATTATAGTCGGAGTTTCCGATAAAATTAACCGTGAGTAATCCAGCATAAGTAAAACAAAAATGTGTCGAAACTCAACAATTATATTTAGTGTCCAAGTAAGTGTTAGCCGATAGATACAATCTTGAGTGCCTGCCTCGCTAGTGAATCGGTTTCTTCGAGGCGAGCTTGCGCCACCGTAGACCGCATCTTCGCTTAACATCAGGCAAGTTGGCGGTCAAACGCAAGCCCATTTGTAATAAAAAAAGCCTATAATCTGAAGAGCCACTAATTTTACTTTTACTGAAAAAGATATAGGACAAACAACCGAATCGAAATTGTAGAGATGAAGGACGCATATTAATAAACAAGCTGTGCCCCGCGGTTTCACCCGCGCTAGATGCCTACGTCATAGTAGCTTGCAAAGTCTCAGCCCGATCGGTTTAAAATTGATAAAGTTTCATACAAACTTTCATCCCCTATTTTATCCTCTTGGGGGTAGAATTAATCAAAATCCTTTCTTAGCGGATGCCTACGTCATAACATCTACCTGCATGCCAAATTTCAGCCCGACCCGTCCAGTGGCTTGGGCTGTGCGTTGATAGATCACTATGTATGTCAGTCAGTCAGTCAGTCAGTCACCTTTGAGTTATATATATTTAGATATAAATCCTTATAGCGAAGAATCCTAAACTTGTTCTAAATTCAGTCGTATTACCTTAGCAAAGGACTTTACTTTAGCAAAGATTGGTCCTCTAACAAGACATTTCATTCAAGATTCGGCCTGAATAATTAATTTTCCTAATTTTATCGGGCCAATCCTTCAACATCTTAATATTCGACACGACATCGATAAATGTTATTGACAGGCATCTTCAATTAAATTCCAATAGTACTTGTTACACCCTTAAATAACTCGAAACTTGTCTTTAAAACAGCCTTAACGAAGATGTCGTGAATTTTAATTATAAAATGAATTTTCTGTTTATCTAAAATTAAACGTTTATTAATTTTAGTAACGTTAGGAAGGAAATTAAATTTGGCGCCTTCATAAGGCGTAGTATTAAAGCAAGCGAGCTCACGGCAACTAAGTGTTTTCTAGATTATGTTGGATGAACATTTTCTTGGAAAATCTATTTAGAATAGGCAGCCACCACAAAATTATTATTAATGAAGTTCATAAATGTAACATCAATTACTTGCGGTAGTTAAGTATACACACGGGATAAAAGTTTTTCCACTCCCTTAAATGAGACAGACAACTATAATCTAGCTTTATTTGTCACTATCTCATGCAGGATACGACGATTTTGTCCCTAAGACGCACTAGGGGTGTGAGCTATTAATATTGATGGCTGAGACATTTGAAAATTAGGTATTTCACCAAGCTATTTCTGTCGCGCCGCACGCAGCACCCGCGTACATACTGAGCGAAAGGGACAACTGCACCTCGGGCTCATTATTTAAGATTAATTTTAGTGAGTCCGTATAATTAAAAACTCTTGCGTGTATTAAAATTAATTAGTAGAAGTAATAGGTACATACTTAGGACACAAGGTAGGAACCTTGTGTCCAAAGACACAAGGTTCCTACCTTGTGTCCTAAGTATGTACCTAAAAAAAAAATTTTTTTTTTAGAAGCGTAATTTTCATTTTCTAGTAAACTTTAAGGAATTATACCAAAAGCTATTTATAAATTATTAGGTTACGGTAGCGTATGCCTTGTTGGGTTGATCGTCTGACTCCTGATATAAAGGTCTGGGCTCGAATGTCACGGCACGCACCACTGACTTTTTTAAGTTGTGTTCGTATAGTTTCAAACGATAAAGGATTTATTGCATGTGAGGGAAAGTAATGTTTTTCAAAATGTGTTAACCGCCAACCTGCTCTTTTAACCTTAAATTAACATCAAACTAACTTACAATGGTAGATGTAAGTTAGTTTGATGTTAATTTAAGCTAAGCTTAAGTTAAGTTAAGCTTATGTTGTATGTAAAATAATATTGTGTTGTCAAAGGTCACGGACGTGTCTTTGGAGCCACAATTTAAAAAAAATAGTCATCATATCAGTTGGGACTGCGGACAGAAGTAAAAACCTAAAACACTTCAAAATCAAAAAGTCATTTATTCATTTTAGGTCCCTGGTAAGGCACATATGAACGTCAAGTTACATTTTTTAATCTAGCACCGGCTCGTAATTACACTTCAACTGAGAAGACTCCGGCAACTTTTTTGTGGATCTTTCTTTTCATATTAGGTTACAGTTTATGCAGTTTACAGTTATAGATAGTAATAAATTATGCTTACTACAATTGTCACTTGGTCAGGGGGATGCAAGTGCAGAGAGAAGCTACTACAACTATATATTCCTGTCTTCTACGTAATGAGCCACCTTATAGTAGACTTTGTCAATGATTAGCATATCGGTGCCGCGAACCAAAAAGTTTTCCCTCTACCAAAAATCACTCAACGCAGTTAAATAAATTTTCTCTTCAATAAAATTGTGATAAGAAAGAATGTGCATAGTTATTTTTTCTATGTAAAAGCAATGAAACAAAGTAATTGCTCTTCTATCTTCTAATGTTAAGAATATATCGTCTGTCCATGATCATATAGTACTCAGAACTCCAAAGTTACAATGTCCAAGACATGAGTGCTTGGGCGCTTATTACTTTGAGACATTAAAAGGCAAGTCTCAATAGGCCTGTAATTTTGCTAGTACCCTTACAAAGTAAAGTTGAATCATAAATATTTAAAAAAAATAGCTTACTTACATAGCAGAGCATACTGCAACCGCATCTATTTTATCCTCGACCGAAATCCATTTGAAACACGTACTTAAAGTCTCAGAATATAAATAAATTAATCTAAATTGATTTCATTTTTTAAATCTTTTTCTACAGTAAATACCGCTAGTCCACTTTTAATTGTTGTTGATTTTATTAAGCGTAGCTTCATGAAGTCTAAATAAAAACAGATGTAAATACACAAGAAACTTTGTCTAACAATTTAAAAAAAAACTCAGTATTTTCAAATTCAACAAGAACTAATAAACAAAAGTTTTCAGAAAACATTATAAATATCTTATTATAGATATCAAATTATCTTATTTGGATTTGTATTTAGTTAAGTCATTTTATTACAAAAAAATAACCGGATATAACACCAAAAGCAACAAACAAATGAACATTTATAATTCTATAATTAAATCTACGTCATAACTAAACTTTTTAATACCTTTACAATAACATTAAATAGGTACAGATTTTTCAGTTGCCGTTTAAAATAAGAAGTTTATTTCCAAGATAAATATTCTCGATATAAACAGGAAACAGAACTCGACGAGTTTCGGTCAAGTTTCGCGCTTTTCGAGGGAGGGCACGCGCGGCCACCCGCTCTGAGGTTCTGTAACGACTGAATAAATGAAAGCACCCTGTGCAAAATGTGGAAATACGTTGCCATTGTAGAAATATACAGACGTACTGAAGATGCCCAGAAAACGTTTCGATTCTACGTTTCTAGTTAGAAACTCTTAGAACATAAACTATAAAAAAAATTGGTAGTATTTATTTACGTAACTATAAACGTAATAATAAAAAAAGTTTTCACGTAAACAAGCTCACTGTCCGATTTTTCATACACTTTTGTATTATATTGAAATCGGTCATGTAATTTTTTTTAGTCTGTGGAGTCTTAAAGATGTGCCGGTAAATCTTTATGAAATGTATTTGTAAAGTAAATAAAATATTACAAGCATTGAATACGCAGAATATTTTCAATGAATACAGTTTGAGGTTTGGTACATTTTCGGCAATAAACGATTTAATTGTTACCTTAAAAAATTCGATAAAAAGCTATTTTTTTAAACTGTACAGTCTTTTTTATCATTTTTGGCATCGCATTGTTCATTATGCCAGTGTAAAGTATTTCGTTATTGTCAAGTATTTGATGAAAATTGTAGTTTTAGTTTGAAATATTAAAAAATTAAATTAAATCCAAGTTAAAGTTTTGTCAACTTCACTATAAACTTCTATGGAGTTTTTATTGATATGAAAATACACAGCGTCATCTTGAACTAAATAATGATTGTACTATGGGAAAAAGATGACTGTCAGTATTCTAATATACTACGTAGGTATATGAGTACATATTTTTTTAATAATGATCTATTCCTCAATTTTGACGTGAAATTGATTATATGAAACTTTCAAAGCACTCGATAAAAAAAAAAACTCTCACACTGACTTGAAAGCGATAATAGAGGGACATAATTATATCTAGATTCACCTCAACAATGTGCATTCCAAGTGTATCCACTCCACGTCGTAATATTGCACGTACTAAAAGTTTTAGTTTATTTAGCATTGGCAGAGAACTGCGTTGAAAACTGCGATAAAACAATGCAGTTAGAGAGTGGTAGTAATAAAATCTTTACGTTGCTTTTACTGCTAGATAACATGGAGGAAACAAAACTAAAGCTACTCAAGGGTACTTAATATTTTACCACGATTAGAACAACAATAAATAAAATCCAGTCAATTGGTTAATCTATTAGCCTGTCACATATAAAAAACAGATAAACTTTCGCTTTTTGATTGATTTAAATTAGTTTCCATTTATTCCCACCAGAGGCGCTGTCTCAATTTTCATACATTTTCTACGTTGTTCCTTCAAATTGAAACAATATATTGTAAAAAATTATTCGATCAGTCAGAGGCGGTGGCGTTTTAAGAAAGACCTACAACTATCTACGTGGATTTTCGGCAAGGGCTAAATTATATTTCAGCTAAATCGAACGAAGTGCGTTTCTAGAATAGCGCGTTTTATTTTAATTAACTTAACTTTTTGATTTGTAAACCGATTGGAATAAAACGAACACTGAAAGTTACGGAAAACTTAAAAAAAATATATCACTGCAAACCACATTTGAATAAGTCGTTTACTTCTATGATTAGCGTGCACAAAGGCACAGATAAATAAACTATATAATTTACGTTCATGGCTTGTTGACGATTTTATGTATGTATGCATATATTTTGTTTAAACTAGTTATATGTTAATAATATTAGAAACCAGAGAATCTAGTAGGTATGATTAATTGTGAAATAACTTTCCTTTTGTTTTCAATTCTAAAATGTTTGGGAAATGGATCAGCCTTGAGCATAGAACGGAAACTGAACCTAAAGTAAAGTGCTGTAGTTTTTCATACATTTATATTTATTATTATTATTATTTGGTGTCTAAAGCTTAATTTTTGCAAATTGCTACGCTTAACAATTGGGTCTTTTCCACCACCCTTTCATTTGGGCTTTCTTTGTATTTATTTAATTGATTTCGAGGCAAGAATCAGTCATAACATCTCTTGCAAATATTGCGATTATTGATAGTGATTTTTAAATTAGTCGCATTTTTCATATTAAATAGTTGTTTGTCATGCCGAACTAAATAAAATAGAGTCACAGTTTCAATGCTTGCTTTAACGCATGCATAATAATAAGTTATATTATTTACTCGTATAACATTAAGATATTCAAACAAAAATTAATTTATGCGAACAAAGGAAAGTAAGACATATCACTGCTTATATTCTAGTTATAACAAATAATAAACGGTAATGATTTTTGCATCCTGTACTGTAAATTAATATGGCTATTACAATTTTTGAGCGACGATAGCTCAGTGGTTAGCGATGTGGCATGACACGTCGGAAGGCTTTTGAGCTGCATGATGTATTTAGCCTATTTTTCAACCGCCAAAAAAGTTCCTTATTTTTTCTTTAAAGTTGAACCTCAGAACTCCGTCATTTATAAACCGATTTGTTTTTTTTTTTATTCTTGTCAAAGTATATTCCATCAGATTGGTGTCATAAAAATTTCATCAAAGTCAGTTTAGTAGTTTGTTTCGAAAACCAAAATAATTAGGAAATAATATGTCGTCCAAGTAAACGAAATTGCGTATTTTGCATTCCTGTAACTTTATAGTTGTCCAATGAATGGGAATCGAACCCACGCTCTACAGCTCTTGAATCAGATACACTACCAAATGAGCTAATAGGGAATTCCGCTATCGTCAATGTGTCCTATTTTGTAATAGCTGTTTCCTGGTAGTCCCCGATGTCCCTTTGTATATGAACCTACATACAGGAGGCGTGTTTAATCTCGCCCCATCCTGCATGTGCTGATTACTTGGGGAGAGGTCTGAATACACCCCCGATTGGTACTATGACCTCCTTGAGATTTGAACGAATGAAAATGAACGAACGAAAAATCTTACTGATGACTGATCCAAATACAAGAGAAGAGTAATGTATGCAAATGCCTTCTTGACTTTTTTTACTTCTTTCATATGGTGTCAAGTTATAGCGATGATCGAAGATGGTAAACATATGTAACCTGGAACAAGAACTGGCTCTCAAGTGAGGCTGCCGTTAGGCCATTAGGTTTTCAACATGAATGTTGTAGCTAACCAGCCGAGTACTAGGAAGTACTTTATACCATGATACGGTTTTCTCACGATGTGTTCCTTCACCGGCAGCTCAAGTTCATTATTGGGGTTTGAAGTTTGAACTCATTCCCCCCGGCGTGTGATCCGACCGCGCTAATCACTGGACTATCATGACTACAAATCTTTACTTACGGTCAAAAAACTTGATTGTCACTAAAATAAATAACGTTAAAAAAAATGTGCTGGGTTTTATTTTAGTCATTATAATTATCATTATGAACAACTTTTATTAAGTTGTTTAAGTGTGTTGATGAGTGACGGGCACAACTCCAAAATCGCGAAAAAAAAGTGTCAACCCTTCGAACGCTCGGCCGATAAATATTATATTTATTAAATAGAATTTCTTTTGCTTTAAAATTGAAACCTTGGTACAGATAAATAATCATAAGTTGTTACAGATCATTATATAAAACGACTTATAAGCAGAAATATACTAAACGCCTTAATTTAAAAAATACGTCGTTATTTTTTTATCTCTTTACAATTGTGTTAAGTCGAATCAACTTAGATTATCTCGAGTTCCTTCTAAATAGGGCGTTTATACAAACTGGATAATCAACGGGCGGTGGCTGGATTCAACATTTTCATTCGGATATTAATAGCGTTGTTTTTCAGTTTTATATGCTATGACGTCATGGGGCTAATCCTTCAGTCTCGTGGAACAGATTGAGATTAGTATGTTTAATCAATTAATTATATCGCTGAAAAGTGGAATGTGTT
Source organism: Biston stratarius (assembly GCA_950106695.1). NCBI lineage: Eukaryota > Metazoa > Arthropoda > Insecta > Lepidoptera > Geometridae > Biston > Biston stratarius. The sequence continues at coordinate 14,149,581 of OX467116.1, forward strand.
GTCTGGGAAAATGTTCCCCGATGCATACAATCCGAGTGTAAATGTCGCAGGCAATTTGTATGATTCCGCTTTTTACAAACGGCGTCGTCCGTTTAAAAACACTCGCAGTATTGAAATATCACAAACACGTATCATAAGAATCATAAGCCATAGGACGTCCACTGCTGGACATAGGCCTCCTCCTGGGGGGGTTTTGCCAATACTCACCACGCTTGGCAGGCGCCAGCACGCTTTTTATGGCTTACAAGCTAGGTGTTTGACCACAGCTCACCTGATGTTAAGTGACGGTATGATCGAAGATGGTAAACACACCTAGCCTGGACTTTTAAACGGAAATACACTAAAAATGTAACTTTTGAATATTTCCTAATAGACTTTTTGAAAAGGCAAAGAGGCTAGTAAGCGGGCCCTCTGGTAAAAGATTATCGCTATTTACTCGGACAACTGCAACGCTAGAAGCATTACTTCTTGGATCAGGCAAAATATGGGACATATTTGCTAACACCGAAGTAAAATTAAAAAATAAATAGAGTGAAAAAGAAGAAAAAAAAAACTTTTTTCTCTTTCTACCACAAATCGTATGTGGTCAACATGAAGCAGATTTGTCTTTTTCAAGTTGACATTTTAAGGGTAATTCAATATCACCCTTAAAATTAGGCAGAGAAAAGACTCAAATTGCACTTAAAAAGAATAAATATGAATATTTAAAAGTAAGGCAATATTCAAATATAACGAGGTTAGCTACACCCTCACGGGAAACGAGATATAATATCGCTTTGCATATCTGCGTTATTTCAACGTCCTTTGTAACTGACGCCGTAGGAATGGACCAAAACCATGAGAGATATCTAAAAAAAATATTTATAGTCTTATCAATGTAAATGAGTATTTTGTTTAGGGACAAGTTAAAAAAAATACCGGCCAGGTGCGAGTCAGACTCGCGCATGAAGAGTTCCGTACCGTTATCTATATAAACGGCAAAAAATCATGTCTGTTGCCCTTTTAAATACAGATTTTATTTTGTTTTTTAATATTTGATGTGTATTTGTATTCATTCATTCACAGATGATGTATTTCTGTTGCCGCTATAGCTAGCGGCAACAGAAATACATCATCTGTGAAAATTTCAAATGCCTATCACGGTCCATGAGATACAGCCTGGTGACAGACGGACGGACGGCGGAGTCTTAATAAAAGGGTCCCGTTTTAGCATTTGGATACAGAACCCTAAAAATACCTATTCAGACAGCAAATTTTTACATTTAAATCTAAGTATAAAATACAGTACCTGGATGACCGAGCTTTGCTCAGTTTTTTATTATACCATATATGCCCTCATACATGTCAATGTCAATATATATATGTCAAAACATATGTCAATATGTATATAGATCGCTGTTTGAAGACACAGTTGATTTTATTACAGCTTCAAGAGATGGCAGAGTTGATTATTTTACATTAATTTCAAGTTGATACCTACTGGCATGCCTAAGAAAAAGTGTCTTGACAAACAGGCAGACGGACAATGAAGTGATCCTATAAATAAGGGTTTCTTTTTCTTCTTAAGAGTACGGACCCCTATAAAATATACAAAAGTTTTAAGCCATTTATTTAGTTCAAGCTTGATTAAGTACTTATTTTGTTGGAAGCTTACTAACGAATGTTATCACAAGAAAATGTAATTCATTTAAATGAGAAAGTACCTAATTCAATTTGTAAAAATTACAATGTCTTAAACATTCTTTGCATTAGAATTAATTATGAATTCCCTTAAGGCGGGGACTTGTGATTTAAGTATCTAATACGTGTATCTTATACATAGTAGGTTATTGGAGCTTAAGAATTTAGCTTGCCTCACACTGGCGCGGCTTGCGATAACGATCGTAGTAGACCATTTTAAAATAAATAAAAATAAAATAAAAAAGAGCTGTCACGGGACGCCTGGGAGATGTGAAATATTGAAACTGTTTTCTATAGAAAGGCTAGGCGACTCGTTGCCACGCCGGTCTGACTTGCCGCGTTATATCAAGATCATACGAGATGAATTATCTATTGTGTGAAATACATTATTTCACATTACATAAAAGCGAAAATGCACTAATTGTAAAGTACTTGTATTATACAAACTCCATTTAATTTATTATCCATATTTTTCCGCCAACAAGTAGTGTGTAAACATTATTGTGTTCCGGTTTCAAGGGTATTACAGGGCTGTTGAGACTAACCATCGAACGCCTCAAAGTAAAGAGTGATTATGTAGTGATGCCCTGGACTTTATTTGCTACTCAAAGTTCGTTGCATTTTGTGTTTATGTGCCAGCAAAGTTTTTACTATGTGGTAGATATTTTAAACATGAAGTAGTTACCACCGCAGTATCTAATATTGTGCCGCCAACCAGTAGTAAACTTTAGTAGCTATTGAGACTAACCTTCAAATCTCTCAAAGTAATAAACACGAAAGCAGCGTTGCCGTGGATTTTGTTTTGTTACTCAAAGTTCTGGAAACTGCTGAAATGGTCATGGACAGACGTTATCTCACGCTATCAGGAGAGCGTTCGTGTTTTTCATCATCACCATCATCAGTCGTAAGATGTCTACTGCAGGACATAGACCTCCCCATTGACATTGACAATTGACAAAAATCATTCCAGGACATTGACTTCCATAAAGACCGTTTGGAAGCGGCTCGCATCCAGCGCGTTCCTGCGGTCTTCATTAGGTCGTCTGTCCACCTTGTGGGTGGACGTTCTACGCTACGCTAGCCAATCCGTGGTCTCCAGTCCAGAACTTTGCAGCACCATCGGCCATTAGTTCTGCGTGCTATGTACCCTGCCCACTGCCACTTCAACTTGCTAACCCTCTGGGCTATGTCGGTTCCTTTAGTTCGTCTACGGATCTCCTCATATTTGATTTCATTTTTTTACTTTTCCATAATTTCGTTTTTTTTTTGTAATAATAATTTATTGGTATTTTTAAACTAACTCAGTATTTCACGCTTAAAGTGAACCGCCGTCTGCTACCGCAGCTAACAAGGAAGACTTGTCAGTACGATATTGCATTCCAAGATTATTGTGTGCTGCAATATCATTTGTCATGTCGTGTTTTGTTCCAACTATCAGCACACTGTTTTCAGGGTAAGCTGTGAGGTTAAAGAATTTGTGCGAAACAGCTAAAACATGGAATTGTTATTTTTCTTCTCCTTTGTTTTTGGTATCACATTTTGTGCATTTCGCACGTATTTCAACATTAAAAGTATTCGATGATAATTATAAAACAAGTGAAGTGAGTTTGATTTATAATTATTGCAGCACAAAACAAGTCAGGACCAAGTCCAGTCATGACCTAGTCAAGTAGTGGCAACTTTACTACAAGCCTTGGTGGCGTTTTGGTAGCAACACAAAATAGCATGTTTTACTATTCATATCACTTTTCACCACTCGTGCAAGTAATTTGACAATTTATGAATATAAAATAACACTATTGTTATATTTTTTTTCATATCCACATATATTTCGATATAGTGGGATGATTTTTACGTTTCCGAAAAAACATTACCAACCTAATAAATTTTAAGCAGTGCGTGTGTGTGTTTGCGTTTCCGTCTTAAGGTTGCCTGGAAGAGATAGCTTTTAGCCATTAGGTCTCCAGTTGTCAGACTTATTAAGCTTATTATCTTCTTTATGTAATTTTTGATGTGGTCCATAAACCTCAACCAATCAACCTCTTCATTACATATTTTAATTTAATTAAATATGGTTGACATGTTAGTTGTTTGACCACAGCTCACCTGATGAAACGGTGTGGTCGAAGGTGGTATAGCACACTTAGCCTGGAATGTAACTGGCTCTCAAGTGAGGCTGCCGGAACACACCGTTAGGTGCTTGGCGGCAAATTTTCAACTTGAGGGTGGTAGCTAACCAGCCGAGTATTAGAAAATACCCTACCACCACGCTATGGTTCCCCCACGATGTTTTCCTTCACCGGCAGCTCAAGCTCATTGTTGGAATTTGAACCCACACCCTTCGGCGTGTAAACCGACTGCGCTAACCACTGAGCTATCATCGCTGCAGTTTTAGTTCTCGACTACTAACAGTTTCAAAATGGATTATAAAGTATTTAATTTATGTTTGAAACACAAAATTAACACAATTTAATTAATTTCGAAACCAACATCTAATTCAATTTGTAGAATTAACACTTCCAGACTAAACTTAGGCTGAAATTTGTATGCAATAAACTCTTCCTTCGTAATAAATCTACCAGTAAAGTACAATTTAAAAGAACTCTGAAAACAATGATTAATTAAGCGGGAATAATAATTCATTGTGTCAACTTGGGGAGTAATAAAAAGATGCTGTGAAAAGGGCGTGTTCGGAATGGCAAAGAAATAAGCATGCGATTATTAAGAAATGCTGGCTTTTTAGTTGTAACAAGTTTTTGTTGGACACAGACAGCAAGAATCTCAAATTTTAGGACACTAAGTTATAACACTGTCAAATTACAAGACTTCTTGGCTTATTGTAAGTAAGAACCTACCCAATGACTGTACCATAACTTTCGTAGGAAAATAATCAACTGAGATCTAGAATGTAGAAGTCTAAAAAAAAAATTTAATTCTACCTACATTTTGCTAAGTCCGCAGTAAATTTTGATTTACGTACGTAAAATGCTACGTAACTAATCCCATGATATCTCGTAAGGTAGTCCCCTAAAACTCGTCAGCTCAGCAACTTGTTACCACAATCTGTTCGCGCCCTTCCCCAGACAGTAGCGACTAATTAGACGGCAAAGTTTCTATATCATAGACCAGGAGATAAGCGGCTTAGTATTTTAAGGTCTTTTGAATTTTATTTGCCAATCTTCGTTTAGAAGTAGTACTTAAAGTGATATGATCAACTTTTGTCTTACTTATATGGGATTACAAAACATTTAAAAACGTAACTCTGACTATATGTAGTTTCGACATACTGTGACCTTTTTCAAGGAGTCAAAGCAGACGAAACCCCTCGAATGAAGAGAAAAGTCGTTACAAAACAACAATAGTCGAGAACAACAACAACAAACAGTAGTAAAAAACAATAGTCATGTACAATAATCATATATTCAAGAACTACGTAAAGGAAGAAAGGTAATTAAATTACCTTTCTACTTTTGATGCAATGATTGGGTTTTCAATGATTGGTTCGGTAAAATTCGTAGAACTTACTGAAGATACACCTAATTTGGTTTAGATTTAATTAAGTTTGACTGCCTTGTTAGCTCATTTGGTAAAGTTCTGCTTCGAGAGCTGAAGGGCGTGGGTTCGATTCCCACTCAGGACTAACATTTGTGCGACTAACATAGATGTTTGTTCTGTGTCTGGGTGTTCTGTATGTATTATAAGTATATATTTATAAAGAATAGTACAAGATTTGCTTAGTTTGAGAATTGTGAGAAAAAAAAATAAAAATTGTGCGAAGCAAGACGAGGCCGCGCGCGCGTTGTCTCAGCTTTGAAATTGTGTCTCAGACTGTGTGAGAAAAACTAAAAAAAGTAAAGTTTGACACACACTAATTTGTGTATTTTCTCTTAGTTTTTCTGTTAAGTAATAAGACGAATGAGATGCTTTCCTGATGGAAAGAGATAATGCCTGTCCATGACCATTGCAGCGATACACAGAATTTTGAGTGCCTAACGAAACAAAGTCCAGGGCTACACTGCCTTAGCGCTCATTACTTTGAGACTAGATGGTTAGTCTCAACAGCCCTGTTATTTCGCAAGCTGCAGTACCCTTCAAACCAATCTTACACAAAACGACCGCACTCTCTTATCATTTCTAACAAAACTTCTCACGTCAGATAACTCTATATTTTAATCACAACTAAAGTTTGCAACAATATCAGAGTTGCTTCTAGTATTAACCGCAACTTGGACAATACCAGAACAACGGATTTCTGTGACTGAAGACAAAGTTATATAATTAATATCACTGAGTACGGCACCTAGAGAAGTTGAAACATAAATGGTAAGTAAAATTACATTTATGTTGCTGTTTTTAACGGTATTTAGTGCTGTCTATGCTTACAAATTTTTTATCATTCTGTAAATTAATAAGATATCTTTTAGCATAAGCTTAACCAAATGAAATATTCATGAAGAAATTGGAAAGGCTTGTGGAGTACTATTTGTGCGGTGAGCAACATGTCTTTAGGCAGGTAAAGTAGTAGTGGCAGGTAAAGTAGTAGTGGCTAAGTGGTGTGCCTATTTTCGAGCAGTGCCTTAGAGTGGGCCTGGTGATAATGACACAGCTTGAGAGTGTGTACCTTCAATTGTTTTGAATTAATTATATTTTACACATAAAATATTTTTGTCACGGAAAGTTTTCCGTAAGTGAAACTGCGCGCGTTACTAGTCTTTTAATATAGCCAGATCAAATATCTTCAAGGTTAAATAATTAAATACACCAAGTAACTAATATAAAATGTCTATAACTAAATGTTTTACATAGAAATCAGCGACACAAAAATTATCTCCATTTTTCCATCAGAATTATTAACAGGGCTACAAATACAGACAGATAGGTTCATAAAAAGTAAATAATTCTAGAAAATACATATTATACATTTAAGAATAATAAAGTCGGAGCTCTCTCGGATTGGAATACAACAAATAAAGTTCTTTATATTTTGTACCAGCCGCGTCACGCGGTTTCGTTTCCGGGATAAAAACAAGCCTACGTGTTAATTTTGGGTGTAACAAACGTAAGCATTTTTATAGCTGAGAGGCTTGGTGTTTGACCATAGCAGCTCACCTATTGTTAAGTGATGGCGTGGTTAAAGTTAACACACTTAGCTCTGCAACCTAGAACAAGCTCGCATGTAATCTGTTTGGTAGCTAGTCAGCTAAGCACTAGAATGTATCCTACCACCACGCTATGGTTACCTCACAATGTTTTCTTTCACCGGCAACTGAAGTTCATTATAGGGATTTGATCCCACTCCGTCCAGCGTGTGATCCAACCACGCTAACCACTGAGATATGATTGCTACTAAATCTTCACAAAACTTCTTGATAAACACATTTAAATAAGACCACTTGTTTTATTCAAGCACAACGTAATTCCAGTTTACCGGAATTCGTAAATAATTCAAACCAATCTGTAATAACCAATAAGGTTAAGTTTCTAACCTTGTTTATTCCCAGGTCGTTAACTTAAATCCATTTCCACCCAGACCTCTGTAAACCTCAAGGCCGAGCTAAGCACTTCAGTAACCAATATTGAACTAGTTTTGAGTTCTATTGAATCCTTAGAGAACATTGTTATAGTCCGGAAACCACAAAAACTTGAATTGAATCAGCTACCAGAAATCTGAAACGAGATTGAAAACTAATCTGATCAGCTAAGTCCTTATTGAAATTACTTTGGTAAGTTAACGTTAAGGGTCACCGTAAACTGCGGTGGGCCTTACAAAAATTACGCGTTGAGTTAAAATTTTGTTTTTATATCTATGATAATCATTGTCGTGTCATTGTCATTGCCGTGGTGGTGCCGGCGTAAGAATAGTACCCCACCCTCTCTACCCGTGGTTGCCGTAAGAGTCGGCTAAGGGATGTAATCCGGAAAATGGGCAGCAGCGTCTTCCTTGAACAATCTCATCGAACTGCGCTCGCCAACCCGCTTGCCAAGCGTGGCGAGTATTGGCAAAGCCCCCCCAGGAGGAGGCCTATGTCCAGCAGTGGACGTCCTATGGTTGATGATGTGATGTGTGATGTGATAATCATTGTTGTTTCAAATAGCGATGACTCAGTGCTTAATGCTGTCGGTTCACACGCTGAAGAACATGGGTTCTAAACCCAACAATAAGTTTGAGCTGCCAGTGAAGGAAAACATGGTTACCGCCAAGCACCTACCGGTGTTCCGGCAGTTAAATTTGGGAGCCAATTTTATTATAAGCTAGATGTCTTCACTATCTTAGAACAAACCGTCACTAAACATCAGGTGAGCTGTGGTAAAACGCAAAGCTTGCCAATCAAAAAAAAAAATTTTTTCATCTTCATTATTTTAAACAGTTAAATGTTGTAAAATTACTCCAGATTTGACGCTGAGTAATAATTATAAAATTGCAATACATAGAAATACACTACAGATCTTACTCCAGATTGCAATAAGATGAACTTTCACAAGGTAACGCCTGAATCAATCGGTTTCCTTTAACAATTTGTAAAGACACCATTTACTAACAATTTTTTTTAAAATAAGACAAGCCGAATTTTTAGAGAAGCGTCGGTCCTGTTTATTTCAAATTAAACCAATTTGACCGAGCTAAAATGATCTGCGTCTATCTTAATTTAATAGGAATGGAATTTGCTGCCCAAGTGGGTATTTCCCGTTAGTTACAATCTGGGTTTCCAATAGGCCTTCAAGTCGCGAGTGGATCGGTTTCTTCTAAGCAAGTGTGCTTGATCGTAGACCACATCTTCGCTTAACATCGGGCGAGGTGACGGTCAAACGAAAGCATAATTATAATAAAAACAATGTTAGAGCTCTCAATTTAATATTAAGGCTAAATGAATAATTGATATGAATTTCAGGTAGAGCTGTGCAGGACACGTTGCTTGGCGAAATGATGACAGATGGAGTAAGGTTTCAACAGAGTCGTGGCCAAGGCTAGGTAGGTCGTCCAGCCGCAAGGTGGGTCGACGATATCGTCACCGTCGCGGGTCAAACCTAACCCAGATTGGGACAGGACCGAGGCAGATGGCCTAACAAAAAAGAGGTCTATATCCGCAGTGGGATAAAGAAGGCTGTAATAATCATGATGAAATGAATATTCAGAGTTTTATCATTGATATCTCACTTCACACACACAACTAAGAAACGGAACCCTAAAAACCTCAATAAGTATATAATACAAGACTGTTATCCAGATTCCTGGTGCTGAAGTTCTCGTGTGAACTTTTTCTATATAAAACCCAAAAGCCTATTTCATGCGAGATTTATGTCTTTGTTATGGCAGAACAAGTAGCTTATCAAGACAGATTTCGAGGCGTGAGTATGTACGTTGGTTTACGATGTATATTCTTCTTGAAGTTACTGGTTGTTTTTATCGCGTAGTTATTGTAAATATCTATCTATAGGAATATACTTTTCTAGTAGAATAGTACCGATATAGTATATCGGTAGAATAGTATACCGATATTGTACTAGAAGTATGTATACCTTTTAAGTAATCCTTACTTTAATCATTTTTCATTATTAGCAAGGCATGATTCCGCCTGCCCTTTTCCTCTTTCTGGTCAGCCAGAAAGACGCGTCCAAAGCTTCATCCGTACATGGTGGACAATTGCCAAGTACGTTGCAACCTCTTCGATTCCATGTTTTTCATAAGGAAAACAAAGATTTGGAACGATATTTTCCGTTAAAAACAATAAGGCCATTGATTGATTCAGGCATTAGTTTGCGGGAGTTCATTTTAAGGTATTCTAGAGTTATATATTTAGTGTATTTCGTTTTGCTTTTAATAAGGGCAAGAATTAAACGTAAATTAAAATAAACATAATAAATTATCAGCAATAAACTATAAAAAAAAAGTTAGACTGTGTTACTGCTTGATATAGTTTAAGTTAAATAAATAATGGACTGTTTTGCAATAATAGTTTTATTTCCACATGTTTTCCATCAACTACATCTCAAGGCTGAGAGAAGAGGCTTATTTGCCGATAGCTCGTTAGTCCATAATACTACCAAACTGATCCGATGCAATTAAGCAAGTTCATATACTTAATTAAATTTCTTCTCCGCACATATGCAGGTAATCTGGAAACGTTTTTCCTTCAACAAAGACACAGTAATAAAAGATTTTCTTCTTTTTTTAAAATCCGAACATAACTTGCCTAGGATCTGCCACACCACACCTTCAAGCAAGTAAGAAGGATCCAAAACCGGGCCTGTAATGTAAAGGTCGACATGAATGAAGACTTACAGATCAGGAACAAAGAAGGAAGTTATATCAGAAAAATTATATAAACAACGAAGAAGCAGGAAACTTTTGATTCATCGGGATATGACTCACGTTCAAATGTCTGACCAGTTTTCGTGTTGCCTTATTTAGTTCCGCCTCACGTCGCTCTCATTGTGACAAAGCCCGAAAACTTCTCGATTCCTCGCACGCCACAACCAATCGTCAAACTTTCCAAACATCAGCTTTCTTTGCAAAACTCCTAACCAACTTAGATTGGAAGCATTTTTGCATTCAAATCCTTGAGTTTGAAGAGGCTTAATCTCATGACGTGGCTTGTTCTAGGGCTGTTAAATCGGCTAGAGCCGCGGCGATACAACACACAGGCGCGGATTAAGAATAATAGTTGGGGGAAAACGGCCAAAAGAATTTTCAACGAAAAATGTACCTATTATATAGGGGAAAGTGGTCACCCTTCGTACGCGGGGCACATTCGTACAGTAAGTATAACAGGAAAACTAAACGGCACACAAACACGCCTTTGCTTGTGTGCATAGACATACCAGCCGCCATCTTGCTAACAGAACTTCGCGCCAGTCGCACCACACTGTATGAGCCGACAAGACGTAACATGTTTTAGCGCGAGGTGAGTAATTTTTTTTACTGAAGTTTAATTCGAAATTCTAAGTAGTATTTTTATGTTTTTGACAAAATAGTGATGATTAATTAATGTTAACATTGTTTATTTTGACCTTTAATTGTAATATTTCTCTTACTAAATTAGAATTTTTGTGAAGTTGTAATTTTAATTTTATGCTAGGCCTGAGGCACATTCGGACAGTACTGCAGGGGGCACATTCGTACGCGTACGAATGCTCCCCTTTTGATCTTATTTACCGCCAGTACATCAAATTAGAATGTTTATGAAATAAAATATAGTACCTGCCAAAATTTATTTTAAGCATGCTATAATAATAATAATTAGGGCACTTTTTATTTATATCTATTTGTATTGATTGCAGAATCATGGTGCGGAAATATAAAAAAAAGGGTACGCGAATCCAAGAAGTGGATGAAGAGTCCATGAATTTAGCAATTAATGATGTAATTCAAGGACGCTTGTCCTAAAGAAAAGCAGCGTTGAAATACAACATCAAAACATCAACGTTGGAAAGTAGAGTCAAGAAATTTAAAAATGTCTCTAATGCCAACAAACCCTCGCGAAAATTTCATTCTAAATTCACGAGTCTACAAGTCTTCTGCGGCAGACTCAACCTGAATCGAGTACTAATATTTCCATAACACCAGAAGTCATAAGACCTTATCCTACAGTTGTTAGAAACAGAAAAACCAATAAAGGAAGAAAACCGGGTAAATCCCGTATATATACAGATACACCTGAAAAAAACGAACTAGAAGAAATACATAGACAGAGAGAACTGAAAAAAATAGAACAGGAAAGGAAAGCCAGAGCTAAAGCAATGAAACGTAGTTTGTTGAACCTTAATTCAAAACAAATGAAAAAAAAGCTAAGAAAATGGAAAGCGATGAAGATTCAGATGAATCTGAAGGATCACAAATAAGCTTGCGGGAAAGCTCAACGTCTTCAGTTGAATTAGAAATCGGTGAAGATTCTGACGATTGTAATACCAATACAAATTTTGATATGACACCAGAGAAAATCAAAGATAATGGCTATGTTTTGGTAAAGTTTGAAAAGAAAACTTCTGTTGTTTATTACGTCGGAAAAGTCATCAGCCATTATTCGCGTACAGAGCTGAAAGTATCTTATCTTCGGAAGAAACCGGGATCATCATGGTCATTCTATTTCCCTGATGTAGAAGATATACATACTTTGTATATCAAAGACGTTGCCATGATCCTCCCTGATCCTCCTTCACGAGCAGATTGTACAGCTAGAAAGGCTAGACTTTTTACTTTTTCAGTTAATTTTAATGTGCAATAAGTTTTAAAGTAACATCCTAATGTTTAATTACCTGCTTTAAGTTTCAATTGTCAAAGATTAATTACCAGGATCTCACACATGATTATAAAGATCTCTTATAGACTGATAGTAAAGTTTAGAATTATCAATAAGTATACCAAGGGTAAAATATTTTATTTTTTGTTATTTTTCTTAAGAACTATTTATTAACTATGAGTCAAGTTAAATATTATTTAGTTAGTTTTATAATAAATACAATATTCTTTGAGATTTAATAAAGATAACGAGTTTAACAGGCTTTTTAATTACCTTGTATGAATCTACCCCATGCTGTATGAAAGTACCCCGCCTGCTGTATGAAAGTACCCCACCCGTGGGGTGCGTTCGTACAAATATCTTATCGTAGAAAAATGGCTATAACCCTTTAATCTTCCGACATAATAGTTTCAGACTTTTTTGTAACTAACTACGATATATTTGTTACACTTAGTTGCATAAACTAGATAATTTTGACAATTTATTAAAGAGTTAAAAAAATATATGTAAAAAGTGTACGAAGGGTGACCACTTTCCCCTAATTGAATGACCATTATATACCACAAGCTACACTAGGTTGTTGGTTTCTATCCAAAGGTTGTCTGGAAGAAATCGTTCTAGGCGATAAGGCCGCCCTTGTACGCCATATACCTATTTTTTATTCTATGCCGTTTCTGTTTTGTTATTTTCTTTATCTCTTTTTTAAAGTTTTGTATGTTATATTGTAAGTATGTTTGGTATATAATAAAGTAAGTAGTATTCTATTCTAGTTTTCGCGTGTTTCTAAATAAAAAGTAGCCTTTTTGTAATCAAGGGTATAAGTTATCTGCATTCTAAATTTCATACAAAAATTCCTTAAGACATTAGAGCGTGAAGAAGTAATTATGAAGCGAGATTCAATACATTTAGTTGCGAATGCCCCACATGCCACTAGCTGCGCTATCGGTCACTGCAACCGCCACAGATGCAGCCGCTACGGCAGGCCGTGACTGTGTGGCGCTGGCTTTACTGTCTGTTGTCGCGTCCAACGGTACAAACAACAGCGGTTCCTGCAAGTCTAGCCATCATTGTGTGTCTGCGTAAGTATGCACTAACGTTAATGAGGCTCAGTTTGATAATAAAAATCGATAGCTGATCGGTATATAAGAAAAAAATAATGATTTGATAAAACTAAGTACGTAGATTGATAAGTGTTAAGTGTTAATTAAGAGGAGTGGGGGCAAATGAGCCCAAATATGCCACCTAGATACCTCTAAGTCAAGTATTGAAGTGGGGCCGCGATAAAGTCGTTGAAACGTGCCCAAGTGGCCTTTCAGAACACGGAGAAATGGTAGAGCTGGACGATATTATCGGTAGTTTTTTTTTTTTTTTTTTTTAATATTAAAAATATTAAAAGTTAATTCATTGGAAAAAAAACGGTAGGTACATTCCGCACAACTAATTTAAAAACAAAAATACTTTCAAGCCTTTTTCAAAACCTTTGTTTCATGTCAGTTGTGGTATTTGTAAATAAGATTTGTTTACAATACAAACTATTTATAATAATGTTTACATATTATTTACAATAATTTTCTAAACCATCTTTTTTTTTTTTTTTTCTTGCTTTTAAAACTGTAGCTATTGTAACATGCCATCTAACGGAAAACTACAACTTTACGTACAGGCATGATATGGTAACGTGTTTGAACCACAAATATAAAACGATGAGAAGAGAAGGGGTTTAAAGCAACCCCTTGTAACATGCTTGCACAAACTGTTACCTCCGAATTCGCATAGATGGCGATACAAGACTTGTTTAGCGAGTTTCAATTTTAAAGCGTTTGATGGCGCCACGAACTTCCTCGTATACCACTGGTAGTATAATATTTTTATAGATGGCGCTGTTGTGACGACTTATTTTCACTGTGAAGTCAAAGAAAGCCGTTAGATGGCGCTAGTAGTCTTATTCTTCATGTTCACACAAACGTGTTTGTAGGTCAGTTTTTAATTTTTTTCGCCGTTCCATCATTTTACCGGCTTGTCTTCATTCAAAATGTGTCATTTTTGGGTGTCTTACTTCTCGACCTGTTTTATTTTGTTAACTTTCGTAAACTCATTTTACCCAATAAACGGACCTTCGTTAACAAAATTTCCATACCAAAGCAGAGGAATCCAATTGAAACATTACCTTTACTTGCGCCAGACTCATTTGTTAACCTGATCTTTAGTCTCATTAACGAGGTAACGCGGCAAACAAAGAAAAACTTTGTAAAATTCATGAGAAATACCTACGAGTACTATGCTACTCAGTACAAAATTACCCTAATAAGATTTTTTAAGTGTCGCGTTCAGAACGCTTAGCCGTGAGTTCCGTGTCGGTGTAGAGGCTTCAGGTGAATAACATGCTGGCATCTACTTTGTTCAAAAGCATGGCATTGCCATCCAGCGCGGCAATCCAGATATTTCACATCATCAGCCATAAGACGTCCACTGCTGGATATAGGCCTCCTCCTGGGGGGGTTTTGCCAATACTCGCCACGCTTGGCAGGAGGGTTGGCGAGCGCAGTTAGGTGTGATTGTTCAAGGAAGACGCTGCTGCCCATCTTCCAGATTACATCCCTTAGCCGACTCTTACGGCAACCACGGGTAGAGAGGGTGGGGTACTATTCTTACGCCGGCAACACCACGGCAAATCCAGGTATTTATCTATCTTCAATGCTTAGTTTTGAGTAAATTTTAACCAACTAAAAAACGGAAAATGATTTTTAATGCGTTTTTTTTCCGTCCGGTCTACCTGCATACTCTAATAAATTACGGGGCTATTGAGATTAACCATGAAATGTCTCGAAGTAAAGCGCGCCAAAGCAGTGATGCCCTGAACTGTTTTGTTATTCAAAGTGCTAGATACCGCTGGAATAGTCATGGACAGGCGTTATCTTTAACCACCAACCGCGTGTTTTGTTCGTCTCATTACTTTTTCATTAAAAAATCCGACGTTCGTGACCTGAATTACATTTTTATTATGTAGAAGAAAACTCTCGAGATGGTTCTTTAGAAAATTTAATCAACTTTGTTTCAGAAGTTTATCAAGCTCTTAATAATTTGAATAATTTTGTTTAGGTGCCTACCGATTCAGACAATAAAAAAAAAACGTTTTATTTCTGGAATTAAGAATAAAATTACTGTATCGTTTTTTGAACAAGCGGGAAATATTGTATTTTTGTTTTATTTATACTCCGACTATAGTTTCGGCCACATACGGTGGCCTTCCTCATGGAGACATAGCTGAAAGCTGAAGCTAGATGTTACTAAACGTGAGTAATCCGCACAATCCGGCAAATCGCTCTCAGGTCCTAAATTTGCTACGGAACTCTCAAAAGCAAGGTACGTCACAGAATGGGAGATCCAGCTATTTCATTAAAGTTTTAACGCAATAAAATCAGCAAATTTTCAGAGTTCAACAAGGCCGCAACCTGAACTATAACTTCGCGAAGGATTCCTGGGAACTGATTGAAAAAGTTACCTTCCTTTTTTTCCTTGGAGGGAAAAAAGCTTGGCCTTTAATTAAATTGGCGTGAGAGCAATTACAGCGTTATCTGTTTCGGGCGTGTTGACAAGTTAAAAGTGCGTAAGAAGTGCTTTTGAGACCTTTTTTCCGTCGAGTGCTTATTGAAATATCAAGATGGAAATTTTCATTTGGAGTCCCGTGACTGAGACTATCATTTGCATAATTCTTAACAACTCATTTTGGTTGACTATTGGATTGACTATTTATTGACTATTGACTGTTGCTTTTTCTAACATAAATGTATGTGGGCCACATTTATATACTAATATTTTTTTATTGTTTGACAAGCTAGACCATAGCTCACCTGATGTTAAGTGACGGTGTGGTCGAAAATAGTAGCCTGGAACAGGGCTTGGAAACCGGAAAAAATTTCAAACCGGTTTCGCTTAAAATACCTACGAACTTTATTATTTCGTTCTGTTCGAACTAAACCTCTAAATAAAACGGTTAATGTAAAGAACAATACTCAAAAGGTTTTGCTCGAAAAACCGGTATAGAATGATAAGGATTCGTTCTTTTCCATTTGACTTATCTATACCTACCACTACTATGAAGAAGCGGATCTATCCCGCCGCACCCCGTGCGCCTCTGTCGGCAGACCGCACGAGCTCGCGGAATAAACCGGTTTATAAAGGTTTTTGAAAAGGTTTTCATAACGCTCGCGCTCCGAACGGAATAACCTTAATAACGTTATTAACCGGGTGTTTACCGGTAAATTTGAAACCGGTTTCAAGCCCTGGCCTGGAATGGAACTGGCTTTCAATTGAGGCTGCTGCAACACACCCTTAGATGCTCAGCGATAGATTTTCAACATGAGGGCGGTAGCTAGACAGTTGAGTACTAATACCCTATTACCATGCTATGGTTTCCGTACGATGTTTTCCTTCACCGGCAGCTCGCGCTTATTATTGGGGTTAGAACCCACGCCCTTCAGCGTGTGAACCAACCGTGCTGACCACTGAGCTATCATCGCTAAAAAACTATATATAATAGGTATAACTATCGTCACTCTATCGAACCTGTGTGTCCGACAATAAATCTGTTGTTTTTGTATCTGTGATCTAGAAAGGACACTTTAACTCGGTTCCGCGACAGATATGCTTGGCTCAATGCCACATCAGCTTGCTACTACGCCTAAGTTCCACAAACAATATCTCAAAGAAAAGCTGAGCAAAACTTTTTCCATAGCACGATGGGCGATGTAGAACTTGACAAATTGAATTTAAGTAACGCCGAAAAGACTTTTTTATGTTAAAGCGATGAGACAAACGGGACGCTCTCCTGATGGTAAGAGATAACACCTGTCCATGAACATTGCAGCGACCTTTGAGTAACAACACAAAGACTAAGGCATCGCTGATTTAGAGCTCCTTACTTTGAGACATTGGATGGTTAGTCTCAACAGCCCAGTAATTTCGCTAGCTGCAGTACCCTTCAAAGTAAGTAAATCACAGTAATGTTAACACACTACAGCTTGGCGGCAGAATATGTGGTACTGCGGTGGTATTTACTTAAACGACCTCTTGCTAAGGAGATCTACCACCAAGTAGACAGGCTAAAGAGTTTAAAAAATCTATAACCCGACTGCGATTAAAATAGCTATAAATAAAGAAAAAAAACTTTATACAATAAATTTCTTATTCCTAATTAAATTTAAACAGATATTTTTTATATATTTTTTTAATCCTCTTTTCATTGCCTTTATTTAGATACCCTACTTGATAGGTTTTGTTATATTTTTGTGCTGACATTTGCTAATATTATCATTTATTTTTGCTATTGAACGCCAATAATCCACCACCTTGATTTTTTTTTATCATCCTCTAAGAACACTTAAGTTATTGAGACGAATCTAAATATACCTTAATTGTTATAATCCATTCGGCCGTTATAAAGATACGAGGTATTTATTTTTCCGTACATACATACATAAATACGAAATACGCGCGAAAAACATAGCCCTTCCTTGGCAGTCGGTTAAAAACAAAGCCATTTGATTTTCTTACAAATAGCGGCGTGTTTTTCACACTTACTAATATTATTTTCATCACTCTCAATCCCGTAGATGTGATAACTTCTTAACTCATGGAAAAGGCTCAACAGAATAAAATGCCACATAAATTTAGGCGCTTGATTTCCCTTGAGACGCACCTTAACCATATAGGTAGTTATACACATAACTGCGAACACACGAATGTGAAGGTTTGTCATAAGGAATGGTGTCAGAAAAGCTTGTTAACTTCTTTTACCTTCGATGATTTCGTAGAGCGTTATTTGGTTTCACTCATAGCTTCTGGGTTTGACTGTATTTACCTGGAACAGAAGGAAACGGTATTTGATTTGTGTTTTTGACATTAGTAGCTAGCCAGTTGAGTAATGGAAAGTACCCTACCATACTATGGTTATTGCTTTTCTTCACCAGCAGCTTAAGCTTATTGTTGGACTTCCTTATATTTGACAAGCTGTTTGACCACAGCTCACCTAATGTTAAGTGACGGTGTGGTCGAAGATGGTAAGCATACCTTTCCTGGAATGGAATTGTCTCAATTTGATTGAAAGTGAGGCTGCCGGAATAGATCGTTAGATGCATGGCTTTTTGAACTACCCTGCCCGTACCTTACAGCGACCACTAAAATAACATAAAATAAGGACACTAAAATAAAATGAATATAAAATAAATATACATTTTTAACGTATGCCTTTTTGTACGAAAAACCCTTAACAAAATATCCATACAAATATAATATGTTTTACAAAATATAAACAAATAAGGTAAGAACAAACTGTGGCACAAAAATGATATCATTTGAAAAAGCGCAACTTTATAATAAAAAATACCTTCACACATTAAAAATGTGAACTCACTTACGCGTTCAAGTCTCGGCTATTTCAATACATAAGAGCAAATCATTCTTTTTTGGACAAATGAACGCGTTATGTGGGTAGTAAATAATTTTATTAATAGATCATCGACGAATATTGTAAATTTTGTATTAAAGTTAATCCATCGTTCTCAAGTAAATGACAATTGTCTCATTGAGAATAAAGCCTAACTCACGTCGTTCTAACTACTGATCTATCATCGCAACAAAACTGTACTTTTTGTAATCTTGCCAATTCGTTGCCAACCCGCTTTTGGTCGTTTCACAATATCATAGATATCAAAAGGACATCAATCAAAACGCAATTAACTTAAAACATTCTTATCGTAGCTACGTAAAAAAACTTTCCCGATTCACGATGACACGGTCTATCGGCTCATCTCTACAATCATTAGCAGAAGGGCTATTCCCTGACAGATTCTGCTTCGATAAATCTTTCTTTAAAAATACCTTTGATAAGAAATCACCCCAAAAACCGTTAAGAACGAGTTAGGGTAAATGGTGGTTAAAAAATCTAGGAATATAAATTGCTTGCGACTAAGTTTCCTTTTTTGAGTTTGGTGTTACTTAAAAAGAAAAGTTTAACTGAAATATTGGAAATTTAGTTCAGATTCAAAAGTTTAGCGTTTCACGTAAAAATATGATGAAATTTAGTTTTGTTCTTTAATCTAGATAATAAATGTTAGCCGACACACATTACCATTCTCAAGCATTTTTTTTTACTTATTACACGCCAGGTGTTTGACCACAGCTCAGCTAATGTTAAGTGACAATGTGGTTTAAGATGGTAAACACAACAGTATGAAGCTCTCAAGTGAACAATTACTATAATTTTCAAGATACAGAAAGAAGTAAGATAAGATAAATCTAAATTGTTCACATCAGATTTGGGATACAGAAGAAGCAAATGACAGGGTATGTTGAAATGAGAAATCACAAGATACTTAAATTATCAAATCTATTATTTCATAAGCTGAACAATAAAAAGTTTTATAGTCATTCCTTCTCACCCTCCTGCCATGAAACATATAAAGAAAGCTTGACTAGATTTGACTAACACGGACTGGACTTGACCTAGACTGAATTTTGACTATAAAGATAAAGAGCTGCAAACTGAAGACTGCACACAAAATACAGAAACATTGAAACTGGCAGAATGCACCAAGTGCGATGCCAAGAAGAAAGAGAAAAAAAAAAGCCAAACGTGCTACCATTAGGCAATTACAAACCGTCAAAATCGGCACTGGCAACAACATAAACCGAAACCACGTAGAAACAATCTTACCAAGTGGATTACTAACTCGAACCACGACCACAGATTCATTAACAGTAACTAGCTGGCTGATTCATTATCATCATTCCAATCTATCTAAATTAATTACAGCTCTAGGACGGTAACAAAAGGCTTCGTTAGTGGCTCGCTGAAAGCAATAGCTGCCAGTTCCAGCCTAGATATTAATTGCCACGCTTGTTTGATAGGCGATATATTGGATTGAATTACTAACGTTCTTCTACAGATTTTTCTCTTCAGATGTGAGTGATAGATAGAAAAAAGTTCTACAATGCAAATATATCATCGGTGACCTTTAGACGTGCGTGGGACGTCACATCATTCAAAGTTCCGTTACCGCAGCACTATACCTTGCCTTCTTTCATAGCTAGCTTTATTTCGTCTCCTTCAAAGGGAGACTACGTCATTCCCCTGACGTCAGTCCCTTTCAGGTACCTTGAGAATCTTATTTTAATACAAGTAATTGACGGCGGTGATTTGGCCCTTGCACATTATTTATTGTATTTACATACATGCATACCTATGCATACTACACAATCAGGCTTTTATGCCGCAGGAGTAGACAGAAATATCATTCCATCTACTACCCTGGTAAAGATCTTGCATTTACGTATTATCTGATTTATTTATCATAAATATAACTCTATATATTAATTACATGACAATTATTTATGAAGCTTGAATTAGTATGTAGTATATTATAGTTATTACCTTTAATTGGTTGGTTCAAGCGTTTGCGGAAGTTCATTTTAAGTGTTCAAGTTTACCTTGAATGATTGCCCTTATTTCATTGTTTATAACTTTTTTCTTAGCACAACCGTCTTTTTTATTTATCTGGCTATCGCAAAACGTTTCAATCACAAATTTACAATTGCATGGCCATTTGCAATCTTGAAATTAAATGCTAATTCATTATTAATACTGTTAGATATTAGTAAAGATTAATAGTAAGTGATATTGGTTTATGAGCTTGGTTGGTTGTTTGCGAAATGAACGAGTTCATTTCGCAATGTTGAATGGAATAAGATAGCAACGGGAAACTATTTTGGTATGCCCAATCAAAGCTAAACCAATAATAGTCTTCCATTAATTAGCAATTGAAGTTATCACGAAAAGCTCGCCAGTATTTATATAATTACAATGTAATTATATTTAAGACGGGACTCTATCGCGAACAAAAAAAAAACAATAATTTACTATGGAAACTGACGTGAGTTAATTTTTTTTTATTTGTTATTAATCACGTTAAATTATGTTGGATACTCCGGATATAGTTTTGGCCACATCCGGTGGCCTTCTTCAAGGATTCAAAGCAGAGAACAACGCGCGCGCGCAGCTTGTCACTGCGAACCGCTGCGCGCTTCGCACGGGAAGCTAGAGGTTTGTGCGCGGGCGCGGGGGTGGGATCGAGCAGAGAGCCGGAGCCCTTTCTTAGGGGAGTCCTGTAACGTGTCAGTAATATTTCAGCACACAGAGCTCACCGTAACGTCTACAAATACGCAACCCTCATTATAATTTAGCTAACTAGTTTTTTTACTTGACTTGTAACTAGGGTGTTATTAATACATTATTTATATTTTTTACTCAAAAACTGACTTTTCTTTACTTTTAGTAACAATTTTTAGTTTAAATTGCGAATGCTTAATAGTTACGTTAAACATAATATACTTATTGAAATAATGTATGATTCTATGATTGCTGTTTTAAGATCAGTCGATTTGATTCTTGAGTCCAAAACAAAATACAGTAAACAAAATTCATTTAATTTAATATATTTATCAACCATACTCTCCACTGTTGATAACTTAAATTTTTTACATCCAAACTGATGAGAGGATCCGTGGGGACATTGGGAAAATACCCATTTGCTGGGCATAATAACAACTCTCACGTTACCCTCGAAGACCGATTGACCGATATTCTATTACACTCGCTCGATTCAGGTTTGCGAATTAACATGCTGTTGAATTTCTTTCTCAGACATAAGCCGGTTTTCTTACGATATTTTCTTCCACAAAAATTAGATCTAAGCGTTTAATTATCGTGATTGAACCCACACCTCACTATTAGTATAAGGCCCGCAATGGAATTTACTGCCCGTCGTGGGTGTACAATCATAGATACAATCTAGGTGCCTTCAAGTCGCGGGTGTCTTCTAGACAAGCGTAATCCATCGTAGGGTTTTGATGCAGAACGTCACTTTCGCACATATCATCGTAAAAATTTGGTCAGTTTCGCATAATGCCACTTTTGCAAAATTTGCAATTTCTCAAAACGACATTTTCACACAAAGTCATAATCCACCGTAGACCACATATCTTCGCTTAATATCGAGTTGGGGATCAATCTCAAACCTATTTATAATTGAAAAAGCGCAAATTCTCCCAACTGGGGTACCACGACTTTCTATTAATAAAAATTTATACTAATAAGCATAACTGTTTTAACTTCTATGCGTAATTATTGTCTTAAAATAATAGTAGAAAAATCTTTCTTTCTGCGTTCGTAGTTAACAAGGACGGTGGGCGATTCATTAACATAAATATCAGAATGAAAAGCGAAGGAAGCTCATTAGATCTTGAAAAGGTTCTGTCTTTGAAGGAACGTAAATGTGAAATTGGTTGGCTTTATGAGAAGACATTTTACGGGCACATTCGATTACGAGCCTTATAAATGATACGGGTAATGTTAGGAGAAGAAGTAAAGCTAGGATTACTTGGGTTAATTATTTATCATTACCCAAGTTTTTCGGGTAAAGTCCGAAAGAGCACTAAAATAAATTTGCATTCAACTTTAGCCCGTGTACATATGTATAAGTTTATGCACCATGTACATATGTATAACATACACATTTTAAACTATAAACGAACTTCTATGGCAACTTCTTTAAAAACACTTTACATTTTTTTCATATGAAAAAATTCTACAATCATTTACTCAATGGAAGGAATGGTGTAGAGGATAGAACATGTCGATCTAGAAAAATTCTACTCATATATCCTGAAAAATGCCTACATTGTAGTTATCAGGAAACAGATGTGTGGCAATAAGCTCCATTCTTGGGCAGTATCTAGCAAAAAATCAACAGGTTGCCTTTAGCAACTTGGTGCAAAGAGAAACCAATGATAAAAAATATATTTAAAAAATATCACATTTACAGAGCGCCATCTAGCAAAGCTTCTACTATGGAAACCAAGTAACTGAAAGAATACTTAAATACTTCATTTTGCCTTATATTGCAATTTTAAATTTATTGAATTTCAGCAGTCCCCATTTTGGTGATATGGTCGAAGGAAGTTAGTTTTTTTTTTAAATAATACATTTAAATTGTTTACCTTTGGCCACCAATTCACCTGGTGTAAAATGAAGGTGCAGCCGAGGATGGAATACGTTGATTTCGAAGAAATCTATAAAGCCTTAAAATCGCCCAAATTATAGTTTATATGAAACAAAGAAGCCGGCATAGCTCCAATCATGGGCTGTACGCATTAAGTAGAGCTTAATCGTTACGTACGAATTCTAGAAACGTCCACGAGGAATGGATAAGAGTGAGCCGTTCTTCTGATTAAAAATAATGAAAAAAAAACCCGTGGTCCGTCTTAATGGGGACAATGAGAAAATACTCTAACAATAAATACATTTTGGCTCTTTGTACAATTTCATGTATCGTTATAACCATATTTGGTCAAAAGAGGTACCATTCACAGTTTTAGTTCCGATTGTCTTTGTACGCCACACTGGATTTAGACACAATGCATCCCGCCATTTGTCTGAAACGGATAGGTACTGAAAACTGAACAATAGCAGTGTAATATACGGAGTGCTCTGCTCGTACTGTTATCTATAGAAAATCAGATTGCATACCAAAATGCTGATGTTTTAGGAAATATAAGTTTATGGAGACCGTTTAGCTTCCAATTTGGAGGTCCTGGAATCGAATATCACTGCAAGCACTTTTTTCGTCTTTTCTAAATTATGTGCGTATTGCCGCTGAATTCAAACGGTGAAGGAAAACATCGTCGTCTAAATGTCCGTGAGATAAAAAAAAACAGGTCCAGCGGTTTAGTCCTTCAGATACGGTACGCTGAAAATGTCCCGAACTCCGAGGCAACCTCTAGACGTTTTTTGACTTATCCATATTTAAATTTCAGAGTTTGAACACCAGCAAGTATGTTTAAAATATTCTAAGTGGCGTTCCCAACAATAACTGAAGTCTAAACAGCCGTGTTGAGTCATATTTAAAAAATAAATCACTCTTTTATCCAAGGGACATCTTATATACTACCAAAAGTAAAATAAAGACACTCTAGTGGACGTTATATGCAAAACAAAGCAATTTTCAGGAAACATTACTGCATAGTGAAAATATATACTGCCTGATATAACATAAATTGGTAGAAACCCTGGTAACAATATGATTAATGGAATGAATAAATGATTTCTGGGTTCTATGCCGGAAAAGTTTTTATAGAAAGACGATGTATTTGATGGTGGCTGGAAGCGAAAAACCAAGATCTAACAGAGTGACGTGCCTTGGGATAGGCTTATGTCCAGCAGTGGGCTGTGATAGACTGATGATAATGATACGAGAAAAATGTCCGATAGAACATCCTATTACGAATTGTACGTAACTCGACGAAAGCAACGACGACACACGCTATTACAGAAGAAATTCCTTTTAAACGTCTCACCGACTTCTTTGTAAGAATGCCGAAGTGTGAAACTCGTTACCGGCGTCTATGTTTCCAAATAAGTATGGTGGTATTTAATACAAACGTAAATAGGTACTTACTAGGCAAGCGTGTTCCATTTTCGGCCATATCGATGCTTTCTCTCAGGTGACATTGTTGCCAAACATATACCGTTTGTTATAAAAAAAGTCAGTAAAAGCTGGGTGCCCTCTCTAAGGTGCGTCGGTACTTCACGTCGGAACAGTTGCTCACATTATATCAAGCACAAGTTCGATCGTGTATGGAATACTGCTCGCACCTTTGGGATGAATCCGCCAAATACCAGTTTTTTTTTATTTTTATTGCTGACTGGTTTTGTGTTTGACCACAGCTCACCTGATGTTAAGTGATGGTGTGGTCGAAGATTGTAAAGCACACCTAGCCTGGAATGGAATTGGCTCTCAAGTAAGGCTTCCGGAACAAAATCAAAATCAAAATCAAAATCAAAAGTCATTTATTCAGTTTAGGCCCTGGTAAGGCACTTATGAACGTTAAGTTACATGTTTGAATCTACCACCGGCTCGTAATTACACTTCAACTGAGAAGACTCCGGCAAGAAACTCAGCAAGGCATTTTTTTTGTGGATCTTTCTTTTCATATTAGGTTACAATTTACAGTAATAAATATTAATACATACATTATGCTTACTACAATTGTCACTTAGCCAGGGGGATGCAAGTGCAGAGAGAAGCTACAACAACCATATATTCCTGTCTTCCACGTAATGAGCCACCTTATAGTAGGCTTTGTCAATTAACCTCTGCTTTATAAAATCTTTGAATTTATTATAGGAACACTCAACTTGAGGGTGGTAGCTAGTCAGCCGAGTACTAGAAAATACCCTACCACCATGCTATGGTTTCCTTACGATGTTTTCCTTCACCGGCAGCTCAACCTCATTATTGGAGTTTGAACTCCTGCCCTTCGGCGTGTGAACCGGCCGCGCTAACTACTGAGGTATCATCGCTACTGTCTAACCATGTCTGAGGTTTGTGTGTGGGGTAACTTTGACTCCAAGGCTGGTCACTTAGCCTATACGTAACTTATTTATTACGAAGATAGTTTTACTTGAGGTTCTGTAAGGAAAATATCCATTTCAAAGGCCTAGAATCTAAAAGCAGTTACACCGCAAATTTTATACATTGGTCCAATAAAAATGCAAACTCGCATCCCAAAGGCCGGAATAGCCCTCGATTCGTTCCAAATTGCCCCGTTGACTGCTGGCAAGGGTGACAATTGGTCACGTACTCTAAGGCTGGGCTTCGTACATGTAGTAAGACGTAGTAGTGTAATAATACAATACCATATAATATTTTATTGATAACACCGAAAAGGGTTTTTGGCGGGAGAGCGGAAAAACATGTCGCTGCATTTTATTATTTTCCAAAACTTGTACATTAAGTGTTTAATGTAAAAAGTTCTGGTGTTTTATCCATAAAGTGTCTAATTATATTATGTGCGCGAGTGTGGGAAAGTGATATAATGTAGTGAAACACGACTTATTTCCGAAACTCCGTCGGAGCTTTTTTTTTATTGTTGACAGGCTTGACAGTGTTTGACACACCTCATGTTAAGTTTGTCGTAAAGTAACCATTACTTTACTACGACATGACCGGATTCGACTTTGATTTATTTTGTGTGATTTTTACAGTTACTTTTAAGATTTTTACAGTAACTTTTAAGATTTTTACAATAACTTTTAAGATTTTTACAGTAACTTTTAATTAGTTTTTGCTTGTGAAGATAGTGATTTATCATAAAAAGTTTAATAAAAAAATATCAAAATACTTGATACAGTCAAATGCATAAAGTGCGTTGCCGAACACAAAAAACAAGAAATGTTTTGTTGGGATCGAATATTGACAGATACACGTATTATATACATACTATGACTTACCAGTTATAGCTTTATCTACTTTGTTTTTGGCACCGCAATTAGTGCATTTTGCCAGTGTCAAGTATTTCGATATTTTCAATTAATAGTGAACCTGAGAGTTTCAATGTTTCGATATTTTCTATGTGCAACAAAATAAGACTAAGTCACATTTAAAATCACAAAGCAAGTGATAAATCTTCCGGCAACGGCTCAATAAATTAGAGGCAACTTTACTAGATGCTTCGACAAAATTAAGAACCAATCCAAAAACACACGTTTATCTTATTATACTCGTATCACATTCCACATTCGTGTAAACAATTACACACTACTTTTAACTATAGTCGAAAAAAAAAGTTTTGGAAAATAATACAAAGCGGCAAAATTGTTTACTCACGTTCCCACTAAAACTTAAACAATATTTATTTTCCACTGGCACTATGCGTAGGGTATACGTTTTATACACACGGATATCTTTCAACAATCCGATCAGTTTCCAGATGGTTCAACGCGAATAGAGTTCACGTTTATTAAAAGCGTTTTTGTAGCGACGATAGGTTAGCGCGATCGTGTGGGTTCATATTCTAGCAATTAGCTAGGAAGCCGTTGAAAAAAAAAACATTGTTATGAAACACACTTGACTAACACTCTAGCTATCGATTAATGGCCAGTTTCTGTTTCAGGTTAGGTGTGCTTACTATTTTTGATTCTTTGACCACACTGTGCCTCAGTTTCAGATGAGCGGTCAAAGATCTAGTCTGTATACCATGAACATCAAGATCTTGGTTTAGATACTATGTCGTGGACTACAGTGATTAGCGTGATACAGTGATACAGATATTGACAAAGCCTACTATAAGGCTCATTACGTGGAAGACAGGAATATATGGTTGTAGTAGCTTTTCTCTGAACTTGCATCCCCCTGGCTAAGTGACAATTGTAGTAAGCATAATGTATTAATATCTATAACTGTAAACTGTAACCTAATATGAAAAGAAAGAGCCACAAAAAAAAATGCCTTGCTGAGTTTCTTGCCGGAGTTTTCTCAGTTGAAGTGTAATTACGAGCCGGTGGTTGATTCAAAAATGTAACTTAACGTTCATAAGTGCCTTACCAGGGCCTAAAGTGAATAAATACTTTTACTTTTACTTTTACTTCTACTTTTTGATTTTGATTTGATGATTTTGAGTGTATACGTGAATTCATGTACATTTTTGAACATTAAGAAGTGTATAGGAGTATGGAAAATGACGTGCATTTTCCACATTTTGACACATTTTTGTTTTACCTATGCGGGATTATTCACGCTTAATTTTGTCGGAAACTCCGACTTTTGTAATATTTATAATAAGTACATAGTTTGGGTGTTCAAGGTATATAGTTTTTTTTTTAAATTGTTGTCAAGTTAATTACATTTAAATCCTTATTACTGTGTAACTGAAACGACTGTTATGCGGAAATAAACTAAATAATAATATATACTTTGAACACTCTTCCTAAAATATGTGATGTCGAACAGACAAAAAACCTTTTCCCACGAAACGATGAGTAAAGCAAGGCCATTTATATGGGGGGCACTTCCTAAGCGATGTGCAGTATCAGCATTGACCGAGTAAAGCTGACTCTATCCGGACTTTACCCTGAAACCCACCTATATTCCCATTGTTAGAAGTTATGGACAGCACTTTGATAAGTACGTGATATGAATTCGGTGTCGGGTATTGGTTGTGTTGTTAGTGATGCTACATTGATTGTTTAGATATTTGAACTTTGTGTGGGTATTGTTTTCATGGTGTTTGACATATTTTAAAATAATGTAATTTTAGACTTTGTAGTGATGACGATTAACACGCCCAAGGGCGTAGGTTCAAACTCCAACATGAGCTTAAGCTGCCGGTAAAGGAAAACATCGCGAGGAAACTAAAGAATGGTGGTAAGTTATTTAGTAGTACTCAGCTGGCTAGCTACCACTCTTAAGTTGAAAATCTGCCGCCAAGCACCTAACGGTGTGTTCCGGCAGCCTCACTTGAGAGCCAGTTTCCACGCTAGATATGTTTGCCATCATTGACCACACCGTCACTTTTACTTTTGTAAATGTAAAAGTAATGAGACGAACGAGACGCTCTCCTGATGGTAAGAGATAACGCTTGTCCACGACCATTGCAACGATATACAGAACTTTGAGTAACAAAACAAAGTCCAGGGTATCGCTGATTTGACGCTCGTTACTTTGAGATATTAGATAGTCTCAACTGCCAAATAATTTCGCTAGCTGCGAATCCTTCCAACCGGAACACAATAATGTTTACACACTACTGCTTGGCGGCAGAATATCTGGTACTGCGGTGGTACCTACTTAGACGACCTCCTGCTAATGGGATGTACCACCAAGTAAAACATCAGGTAACATCACATAACCTCAGGTTTGCTGTGGTCAAATCAAAATCATAAAGTAATTTATTCAGTTTAGGCCCTGGTAAGGCACTTATGAACGTTAAGTTATACGTTTGAATCTACCACCGGCTCGTAATTACACTTCAACTGAGAAGACTCCGGCAAGAAACTCAGCAAGGCATTTTTTTGTGGATCTTTCTTTTCATATTAGGTTACAGTTTATAGTTATAAATATTAGTACATACATTATGCTTACTACAATTGTCACTTAGCCAGGGGGATGCAAGTGCAGAGAGAAGCTACTACAACCATATATTCCTGTCTTGCACGTAATGAGCCACCTTATAGTAGGCTTTGTCAATGACTCGAGTACCAGGTTAAGACCTACATTAGTAAGTTAGGATATATAAAAAGGGTTGTCAGAACCTAGCACGCATATTATATCTATCGTGGAACACCACTCGGGTAGTAAATTCCACTGTTAAGCAATTTATATAATAGTTTAAATGCGGGGTTTAGACGTATATACATTTTCAATTCAAATCATAATTCCTTACACATTGAATGTTTAAGTCATAAGTAGGAGTGTTAAGTAAGTTTGAGTCATACATATCGCCATCGTTAAGTCTACATGGTCCACTACTGACTACGAAAGTTTCACCATAAAAGCAGTACATAAAATACCCTACGCGGCAGTTTCATCCACCGTGGCGACCGTTTTGAGATAAATTACCCATAAATAGGATAAAGGGTCGGAATAAACGGGAGTTTCCGTTGACAGAAACAAAGAAACCGGTGATATGCGAAATTTCTAAGAAGGGGTTATGTTGGTAAAAGGAGCGAAGACGGTTCAACCATTACTACACTAGTATCTACTTATACTATAAATTATTTTCTTTCCCTTATACGGAAAAAACCAGCCAAGTGCGAGTCGGACTCGCGCACCGACGGTTCCGAACAAACCTGTAGGTATATAAGTAAAAGTTATGGTAACTTTTGTTTAATGGTAATTTATGCTTACCGCAATTTTCCCTTTATCTGTGCTATAAGACGTTGCTTCGTACCAAATTTCAAGATTCTGAGCTCACGGGAAGTACCCTGTAGGTTTTGATTACCTTGCGAGTGTCAAAAATTTGCAGCATAAGCGGCTGTATCTTTTGATTGCGATGGCTTAGAAGTTTAATTTTTTTCACAGCTCCAAGGGACAGTAGACCTAAGTTTTGATATGAATTTCAGCTTGATACCTCCACGCGTTCCTGAGAAAAAGGGTCTTGACAGACAGACGGACAACAAAGTGATCCTATAAGGGTTCGTTTTTTTCTTTTGAGGTACGGAACCCTAAAAGGAATAAAAAGTAAACTGTTTTTTTCTTAAATAAATTTATTATAAAATGTCCATTGCCATCCAGCATGGTCATGCGGCCAGTGTTATTGGGACCTTTGCATTAGGTACAGTTAGGGACGATTAGATATAATTTTTGACAAACAATAAGCAAATTTTAATTTGTTTTATATAGCATTTAAACATCTTAAAGTTATACTTTAATTTGGCTAGAGTTGTTTTTTTTTTGTGTTATATGTTTTATTTCAAATAAAATGTCAATGAAATTAATATGTACTTATTAAACTTCATTCAAATCCTTGGCGGATCCTCGTTACGTGAAGAGATAACCCAAAATTGCTAGTCTATCGATTTTCTATCGGATGCATTTTGGGGAGTGTACTTCAGATTTGCATGATCTTATTCCACCCCGCCCATTCTACTATCGGACCGCCAAGCGCTCTAAGCGTCACCATTTCTTTATCGATGTTCCAAAAACTCGGAACAAAACGGTCTGACTCAACTTTTATCTTGCGAACTGATATACAGTAGAATTTGCTACCCGAGACGTTGTCCCCCGTCGTTACAATCTGGGTGCGACTTAAAAGTCGCAATTGAATTGATTTTTTCTAGGTAAACGAGCTCCATCGTGGACTGTATCTTCGCTTAACATCAATAAAGTTGATGGTCAACCATATTTACGTACGATGATTAAACTTTCGTATTTGTGACATGAGTGAGAAGTGAGACTTAATTAATATCTATAGGGCTCTAGTTTTAAATCATACTGAGTTATTGCAGATGAACATGTTATATGTCAAACATAATTGTTCGAAATTTGACCATATTCCTTTACAAATACTTATACGTATGATTAGAAAATATTCCCTTGGTATTCCCAATCAGCCCTGTTTTTATAAACCAAAGCGTGCCTCTTCTTATTCTGAGAAGGGTAAGGTCATAGGTCACTATGCTGGCCAAATGCGGGTTAGCTGACTTCACACATCTTCGAAAACTCTTTTTAGGGTTCTGTACTTCAAAAGGAAAAAACGGAGTCCTTGTAGGATCACTTTGTTGTCCGTCTGTCTGTCAAGACCCTTTTTCTCAGGAACGCGTGGAAGTATCAAATTGATATTCAAATCAAATACTCAGGTCTACTGTCCCTTCGAGCTGTGAAAAAATCAAACTTCTAATCCAACGCAATCAAAAGATACAGCCTTTTATGCTGCAAATTTTCGACACTCGCAAGGTAATCAAAACCTACAGGGAACTTCTCGTGAACTCAGAATCTTAAAATTTGGTACGAAGCAACGTCTTAAAGCACAGATATAGCAAAAATTGCGAAAAGCATAAATTACCATTAAAAAAAATATACCATAACTTTTACTTATATACCTATAGGTATGTACGGAACCCTCGAATCCGACTCGCACTTGGCCGGTTTTCTATGATATCTCGGACACGTAGGTTTCCTCACGATGTTTTCTTTCACCGTTTGTTCTTATAATCAATATACAACTTAGAAAAGACAGAGGTGCATACCGTGGGGTTCGAACCAAGGACCTCCTGGAACGTGGAAGTCAGACAGTCTCCTAACTATGCTGCCGAAACCCTTGGGGTAATTCCAAACAAATCTTTAAAAAAAAAATTAAGCGTAGTTTAGATTACTCTACAATATACATATACCTAGTAACAATTTAAGATTAAACAATTTTACACGAACAATTTTGCACAAAAAAATCTGTGAAGATTAATTCAGTGTGAATTTCCAAGCTAAATGTTATAAAGAAACACTACTGTCTTAACCACAAAAGAAAATGGAAAGAACCTTAAAATTCAAGATCCTAACTTATTATAATTATCGTCTCCATTAACATTTTCACGAAGGCCTAAGGCGTCATACTGTGGCCCTATAAAATTTCTCAAACGAAATTTAATTTTCGTACATTAATTCCTGATTCAATATTCAACGATAGTACCTTAAGGTTTACATGAACGGTATTGAAGTGAAAAATCACAATTCTTTTAATTCCCGCTAGAAATATTATGATTTTATAACATACAGTAGATTTTTATCTAAAGAAGAGAAGGTATGATGCGGAATTACGCGGCACTGCTATATTTATCTGAAAGGAAGTTACTGTAATTACCGTTGGGAAAACTTTTACTGTAGCTAGCGCAATTACAGGGCTAGCGAGACCATTGAATGTCTTAAAGTAATGAGAGCCAAAGCAGCGATGTCCTGGATTTTGTTTTGTTATTCGAAGCTCTGGATACCGATGCAATAATTATGGGCATGCTATGTCACTTACCATCTGGAGAACGTTTCGTTCGTTTCATTACTTTAACATAAAAAAGTAAGCGGAGAGTCAGACTGCGGACGATTTTGTTTCATACTATTAAGAGATGCTATACGCCATAACTTCTTACCCGACTACACAAAAATAGGAGGACTATGAGTATTAGTGGTCTATGTAATGTTTGTAGGTATGTTCATCTGTTGCTTCGTATCCTAAATTTGTAAAAAATCGTTTATTTTAAATGTATGACAAGTTAAGTGTTTTGACTAAAGCTCACTTCATCTTAAGTGACGGTGTGGTTTAAGATGGTAAAGCACACCTAGCCTTGAACTGGCTCTCAAGTGAAGCTGCTGGAACATACTGTTAAGTGCAATGTAAGTGGCTATCGAGTAATACGAGGAGGCGTATTAGTAATACGTATTTCACAAGAGTGACGTCACATTAAATCCAATATGGCTGATTTAATAACTTATATAAATTATTAACTTAAGATATTTTTTAACGTAGAAGTAATGAAACGAACTAGACGCTCTCCTGATGATAAAATATAACGGATGTTCATGACCATTGGAGCGATAAATAGAACTTTGAGTACCGAAATGAATTTCAGTGGGATGCTCTTACTTGCTTTCGCGCTCATTACTTTGAGACATTTGATGGTTAGGTTAGCTAGCTGCAGTACCCTTCAAGCCGGAACACTGTATTATATACACACTACTGCTTGGTAAAAGGATATATGACGACGACCTGAACCGTGCTGCACACCTAGCCTGGAATAGAACTGGCTCTCAAGTGAGGCTGCCGGAACACACCGTTAGATGCTTGGCGGCAGATTTTCAACTTGAGGGTGGTAGCTAGCCAGCCGAGTACTAGAAAGTACCTTACCACCACGCTATGGTTTCCTCACGATGTTTTCCTTCACCGGCAGCTCAAGCTCATTGTTGGGGTTTGAACCCACGCCCGTCGGCATGCGAACCGACCGCGCTAACCACTGAGCTATCATCGCTACAAAACTGTATACTGCAAGCAATATGTTTATCAAGCTGTGTATACCCACAACTGTGTGCTGTGTGTGTGCTGTGTGTGTATAACTGGCGCATGTATTGGAACATAGCTCTTTGCAATATGTTTGCTGTTGATGTACCTTAATAAATAAATAAATAAAATACCTGCGAAAACGAGCACTGGGAGGCCTGAAAGAAGTGGAGGCGTTTGCCCATCATTACTTACATAAGAAATTAATGAAATGTCGTGTTTGGTTTCAAAAGAAATAAGTAACAAATGTAGCGAGGCGTTTATGGTTAGGCGAAATTTAATTTTCTAACCTAAAAGCTTGTTCTCAATAACGGTTTGCAGGATATCACTATAGGCTCAACCCAAAAACGAAGTAACGGGAAATGTCACGAATAAAAGGTAATAAATGTAATAAGATTCATATTTATAGCACATTATACGAAGTTATTAACTGAGGCTATGTTAATATTTTATTATATTAGCACAGTATATCTTGCTTTCTTATTTGTTCGAGAATATTGGTTTTAAGCGCATTGTGTTAGGTTATTTTTACGTATTTAAATAAATAGATAAATATTTTAGGATATACACACAGCGCCAACTAGCCTCAAACTAAGCAATGCTTGTACTTCGGAAGTCAAATAACTGATAGAATACACAGATACTTTTTTTTGTTAATACATGCTTATAATACGTATACAGAACAATCAGGCACAGAACAAACATTATTTATATATTCGTCACACAAACTTTTGTCCTAAATGACAATTGAACCTATGACTCCCTAAAATAAGCTACTCGTATAACAGCGTAGTCTAAGTATTGTACGAAATTTCACACAGCACCATCTAGTCCCAAATTGATCAAAGCTTATTCCAATAAATCAAAACTATTAAACTAAATAATATACTGATTCTTCCTACACTTCATATGTACCAATAATTTGATATCTGATGATCACAGCTTAATGAAAATGAAATCTGTAATATCTATTGAATCATAATTTTTCTAAAGTAATAAAAAGTTGCAGCCAAATTGTGAAAAAAGTAGTGTTATCATTAATTTTTTTTATGTCTGTATTATGTTATTCTTACCACAAACATGCAACTATGAAATTTGAGAAGAAGCATTATCTTATAGTAACTATACATAAAGGAAAAAATCCTAGAACCGTACATTTTAATTTAATCACAAAAATAGGGTCTTTATGCAAGGAATGAGAAAAAGGATTTATCATATTAGTAATATATATATATATAAACATGTGTAATAGTTTGTACAGAACCCTCGGTGGGCTCGTCTGACTATTCTGAAATACTTTCTTTCCTTCGTAATATCCTATAGTGCAGGTTCAGGTTCAGGTGCGGAATCGCCAGTTAGTCGTTTCCGCTCTCCAATAGTACATTATAGTATAATAATGTAACATTTATACATAAATTCTACAATATGCTCGATCTAAATGCAACATGCTTCTAGCGCTCTACAAGTATTCCATCTAACACCGAACCCTGCAACGCGCACCCAATAAATAAAAGCATGCAATTTATCAGACTCAACCTGTAAAGAACTTATAAATCAAAACCACATTCCGTGAAGTAGAATGAGCTCTGCTATCCGTAGATGAACGGTGGGAAACCGCGGACTATCAACCACAAGAATAGTGACCATGCGTGGACTGCTCTAGAATTTATCGTCAAATTGTGTCTAACCGAATTTGGCACTTGCGGTGCCCGTGGTATTCCTAATAAGAGAACGTAAAAACTACATTACACTGAATTGGTTTCAGCAGAAGCTAGTCGAATTGTGTAAGGGATAATGGAATTAGGCGATCTACTCAAACTTCCAAGTTTGTTTCTTTGTTTTGTTACTCGTGTAACATAAATTGACCTTGGAAGAGTAACTCAGTTACCTTAAACTACTATCCTAAAGTAATTCTTTGTGTTCAATATAAAACAATTGAGAAAAATACAAATGGTAAGAACAGATATGCGATAAAAGCATAGAAAAATTAATATCGTAGGATAATCTATACAGCGCCACCTAGTGGGAACCA
The DNA here is from genome assembly GCA_950106695.1 of Biston stratarius. NCBI lineage: Eukaryota > Metazoa > Arthropoda > Insecta > Lepidoptera > Geometridae > Biston > Biston stratarius. The sequence continues at coordinate 14,184,906 of OX467116.1, forward strand.
GATAACTGACAGAATATTTATGTCATCATCATCAGCCTATCGAAGTCCACTGCTGGACATAGGCCTCTCCCAAGACACGCTACTCAGCCGCCAAATACATAAATAAATACCGCCAAATACCGCCAGCTGTCCTACGTATATCGTCACTCTATCGAGTCTCAAGGCGTTCTACGCCACGTTTGCCAATTCGCCGTCTCCACTCCTAGTTCTGCGACAGATATATCCAGCCCATTGTCAAACTTCAGTTTGCTAATATAATATAATTGAATAATTATGTACTTTTTTGTAAATACATAAGAGATCGCTTTTAACGATAAGGCCGTCATTTGTGACAATCTCGTCGTTCATAAGATCTTTTGTTTTTTGTATTTTGATGTGCACAATAAAGTTTCAATCTATCTATCTAATACAAACAAAATACGCAGAATTTGATCAAATTTGTTATTCGTAGATAATATTTAATATCTACGTTTGTCATAGAAATATTTGTACAAAGCAGTGGTGAAATTATATTAAGTTAAATATTGCAACCGGCAAGTTATAATTGAAAAAAAAAAAAAAAATTTATTGTCCATGTACCATAGATAATTAAAAAAAGTTTCACATGAAAAAAATTACGACCCTCTATTATAAACTAGGCCTCTAAGCCTTGAACACAGACGCAAAGTTCAAAATCTATCAATCTTTTATCGAAAATATACTATTTAACCGCTAAATTGCAAAAATCGTTGCCCAAGTTGGTGTTTTCTGTTAATACTTTGGAAGTCTTCAAATCACGATCATCGAAATGCTTCATCGCCGACCGCGACTTCACTTAACATCACGCAAGCCTATCAAGTAATTAAAAATAAAACTTAAGGTAAAACATTTTAATAATGAATAGTGCTTTCATCCCAGAGCCAATGTAATCAATGACAAATGAAATAGTCCTTCAATTAACACCCACAGTTGATAAGATTAAGTTCTATAAATACGAAAGGTCGAGAGAACAATAAACTTGGCCGCAATAGGAAGAGTCCTCAAGAGGAAGAAACTACTTTTAGAGCTCTCGCAAATTCAATATAAGTAAGAGCATAATAAGAGTAATAAAACACTATCATACAGTGATAGTTGCAGCTGATAAAAAATAAAAACAATATTTTGATAAATTCTAGAATTTCTTTTCTACTTATATAAAACATGTGTTTTACTATGTACTACTTAAATTTAGATTGATGATTTTCTAACAAATTAATGCGTAAGACTTTTTAAATTTTCTGTTTTTTTTGTAATCAAATAAAATAAAACAGGACTGCAGACAGAAGTGAAAGCTTAAATACGTCACATTAGGATGTCTTGAACGCCAACCTATAAGTATTGCCCTTACCAAAAAATCGCACAATGCAGCTAAAGAAGTTAAAATTTAAAAAAAAAACTTGGCTATGGATACCAAGTCCTTCAGCCGAAAAATATAAACAATTTAATGTTGCCATGACAAATAATATTGTGACTTTACTATTTAGGGTTCCGTACCTAAAAAGATTAAAAAAGGAACCCTTATAAGATCACTCTCTTGTTAATACCTACTATTTAAGTATTGTAACGTGTAAACAAATCTGTTCATTCAACATGTAGATGCGCGAAATTGAAACTGGCAACAATGTGAACAATTGAACATGGGTGACCAAGATGCGGACACCTAGTTTGAAGCCCGATGTCTCCTCATCCGATCCTGTATCTACAGCTTTTTGTATTATCGTTTTAACTGTGTCTACTATCAAAAGAAATAAACATTATCTTGTCTTATTGTAAAAATACTGAAAGCGTTATCCTCCTCTTATAAAGCTGGCAATCAACAGTTAAATGTTAAGGAGATGACTCGGGGTTCTGTAAGGTACACGCAAGAGCATCAAACATAGACGTATTAAAGAGCAGTAATGTCGTAGATACCATTCGAGGCCAACAGCAAGTCATTCATAGACGTATGTAATGAGTGTTCAAGGTTAGGTTATATTTAGCGTATATCTGCTTCAAAGGATATGCTTTTGGTTACAATAGTTAAAAATTTAAATGTAACTAACTTTACGACAATTTCAAAAATCTCTCCGAAATATTACTTCATGTCTAAAACCCGACACGCCGACACGTGTTTCGCTTCTACACGAGGCATCCTAGGACCTCTTCGTATTGGTTCATGTTCTTCTTCGTTTTCATTTAAATTCTCATCACTGTCAGTTGTAACCAAAACGACTTTTAAGCGGAAATACACTAAATATAGCTTTAACACTCAAAATAAACTCCCGCAAAGTAACACTTGAATCAATTAATTAGACGTATATTATGTTTTTTTTTTTTTTTTTTTTTATGGCTGACAGGCTTGGTGTTTGACCACAGCTCACCTGGTGTTAAGTGATGGTGTGGTCGAAGATGGTAAAGCACACCTAGCCTGGAATGGAACTGGCTCTCAAGCGAGGCTGCCGGAACACACCGTTAGATGCTTGGCGGCAGATTTTCAACTTGAGGGTGGTAGCTAGCCAGCCGAGTACTAGAAAGTACCCTACCACCACGCTATGGTTTCCTCACGATGTTTTCCTTCACCGGCAGCTCAAGCTCATTGTTGGGGTTTGAACCCACGCCCTTCGGCATGCGAACCTACCGCGCTAACCACTGAACCATCATCGCTACAAAACACACAGTACACAGATTACACAGTAGGGTATCTGAATTACCGATTACTTTGAAGGTCAGATAGAAGTCTTTGGTCGATATAAAGTAGTCATAGTGCTTCAGGTCCCTAAGCCAACACTAAAAGGAAGGTTTTATTCTGATACGACTTCTTGACTACGTCCCTTTGAGTGGCCATTTGGGACAAACATGTTGTTTTTAGCTAACTGTTCTCGAGGTTCTATCAAACCTGTGGGCGGGAAATGGTTTTCAAGAGCATAGAAAACTTCATCTTTATACATGTAATTGAAAAATCTTTGGATACGCACTAAACGTTTTGACTCTACGTTTCGCATCCATACAAATAACAGAAAGAATATAATCTGGATCTTTTCAAGCCCAGAGTGAAAAAGTACCTCGTCGTCCACATCATCACTTACCATTAGGCGAGTAGGTGCTCAAACGCAAACTTATAGGTAAATATAAAAAAGAAGACTTAAGAAAGGTTGTGGATGATGGTAATGACGATGAAGCGCTATGCATAATATTATGTAATCCACTTTTCAAACCTTTTATAATACTTGTGTTCAAGATATCTTCTCATTTCTTAGCAAAGAAATAAAAAATAAGTTGAAAAATACACGCGAAAGCACTCAAACGATTGTCTATTTTAAAAATAATGTTCTGTACATTTTAGATTATACATCAAGTAAAGAAAAATATCACAAATATATTTTTGTTTTACTTAGCGGGATTGCTCATGTTTAATTTAGTCGGAAACTCAGATTATAGTTTCGGCCACATCCGGTGGCCTTTATCATGGAGACAAAGCTGAATAAAACCCTCGCGCGGCGACGTCTTGCTCGCACTGCGCGGGCCAACGTTGAAATTCGCTCTAGGTTCGTTCTGACAACATTGTCGCTGTAAGCAATTTCTTTATAGACTACCTTAGGATGATAAAAATTCAAGGGAGAAAAATTGGCAGTAACGCGGTATAATCATGTCGCCGTGTTTTTTTTTATTATTACTAAATGTTTACAAAATATCGAAACACTAACACAGGCAAAATGCACAAAGTTCGATGTCAAAAACAAAACGAAGAAACGAACAACTTTTAACTTGACTTAAAATACGAAAAATCGCCTGATCCATTGCACCGAAGTTAGATAAAGAAGTAGTAAGTAATTTTATAGCAACCATCGCAGTCTATCAGGAGGTTGGGAGTTGGGGGACAAACGTAGATCCATTTTCATATAAAAAAAAATTGGTGTGGAACAAAATTGGTTCTTCTAGTGTAAATAAGTTGCTAGCTAATTATAAATAACCCCGTTGTATGTCTTTCACATGAAGGAAGAGACAGCCTTTTCTATCTCTATAAATATTGGTTTCCAACAGATATACTATTATATTACATAATTCTCTATTCTATCTTATTATTATGCATATACATTTATGAAAATGAACTAGAATATTTCATAGCGACGGATGCTACGTGCTGACTAATGGCACAGAATAAATAATACTTTCTACTGATCACATTTTTTTTGCCAAATATGGTTTTTCATGTTTATATTGTGTGTGTATTGACCCAAAAAGCTTAAATTATATTGCATGAAATTCAACCACAATCATAATACGAGTATAACGACAAAGTAATAGTACCTAAATGACCACTAATGCTAAAAGGCTTAACAAAATCACACCAAGCTCCGTCTAGACAAAACAAGAAAATACCAATGTAAACTGTCACTAATGAATGGGATTAAAATGGTAAATAGAATAAGGAATTTGTGTCGCCCCTAGAACGCAATTAATTAGGACACGACCAATCGTAGCTTCGGAGTCGCAAAAAAAGAACCAATTGTTGCTTTACGGCGATGTCGGGTAAAAAGAATTTAGAGGAAATCTCTCGCACATTAATTTACCTAGGTACACATTTTTGTTTTATTTTTAAGGAATTATTCACCTTTAATTTATTTATTTAAATACAATATTTTTAACTACGAGTTTGGTTTAGATTATATTTGGTGACTATTTTCAAGGAATTAAACCATAGCGCAGCGCGCTCCGCGTCGTCTTGCTTTACAGTACCAGGCGCTGTAGGACGTACAGCGAGCGGTACGTCGTTCAGCGACTGGTACTGAATACGACGACTGCGTTAACGGCGTTACTGCGGTTATTGTGGGGAAAACCAAGCAAAATACTTTTACGAATATTTTATTTATTATTATTCAAAATAGGTTCACGTTTGACCACACCCTGCCTGATGTTAAGCAATAGTGCGGTCTAAGATGGAGCACGCTTACCTAGAAGAAACCTATTTATTCTAGATTTGCAGACACCCATATTAATGGTACTGCAAAAATACAAAATATTATTTGTATACTATTCTAGGCATAAATGTGTAATGTAATAGATAAGTATTATTATTAATAAATTATCAAATTAAATTAAATTAAAATCTCATATTAGGGAACACAGACTTCGGCAAAGTATTCCACAGGCTCGCTGTGCGAATAAAAATGTGGCAAAGTACAAGTTTTACTACTGTAATATAACTACTATTACTGTAGTAAAACTTGAACTTTGCTTAGAAAATTATACTTGACACTAAATTACTCATTTATTTTCCACAAGTGGTCAAGCACGACTGATTGTAAAAAAAACCTTAAATTAACTTTTCTAAGAATTTGATTTACGCGAAGATACACTTTCTAGCAGTTGCAATTTGTTAAAGTGCCCTGTTACAGAACAAGCTACATTAAGTATGACTTGGCAAGCTCTATAGACTACATACTAAGCAAAAATACTATTACATTTTCTAAAACAAACTTTGTGTAATACGTATATATCTCTGGGATTTAATCGCGCACAAAATGTTAGGAAATAGATTTGTTTATTTAATTTACCACGACGTTTCGGCTATGTTGAAAATACGGTAGTCACGAGCCGATTGGACAATGCAGGTCGTTTCAGCGAAAAAATGATATTTTATGAACTCCCAACAAGACTGCCGAAAAGAAGAAGAGATTACTCACATTTCACTAAGGCTTTTGATTAAACTCTGTGACCTTTATTTACACACACAAACATTTTTTTTTAAATAAAACTTTCGTTTTATGGAGGGAATACATTGTTTTAACAAAATAAAACTCGCTAAGTTCACTTGTTGCCTAATCTTTATTCTGTTTTAGTTAGTTAAAACAAGACGTTTTGTATATACATGACCTAATTAAAGTTTTGTCGTCAAGTAAATTTTACGTTAATTTAAGTCACAGAGTGTAATCAAAAGCCTTAGTTAAATGTGAGTAATATCTTTTTCTTTTCGGCTGTCTGGTTGGGAGACCGTCTGGCTTCTAATGTGCCAAGGAGATTTCATAAAATCTCCTTGAAATTATATTTTGTTTTATCATTTACTAAAAAATAAATAATTCAGATTCAGTTCATTCCTTAGTGTCAGTTAGCCATTTTCGTAAGTCAAATACAATAAATGTAAAAAAAAAACATCAAAAGCTTTTAAATGTCCCGTTTCAAGCAGGACTACGAAAAATAAAGCCTTCCCCTACTTTCAAATACAAATATTTACAAGACAAAATGAAAAAGTTGCTAGAGATTAACGCAAGAGATGTCTAAGAACAGCCCAGATTCTAATTAGAACTTTTTAACTTTATGGAGTTTAATAATTTGTCTGTAAAATTTACTTGACGACAAAACTTTAATTAGGTAATATACAAAACGTCTTGTTTCAAATAACTAAAACAGAATAAAGATTAGGCAACAAGTGAACTTAGCGAGTTTTATTTTGTTTTAACAATGTTTTCACTTCATAAAACAAAAGTTTTATTTAAAAAAAAAAAAATGTGTATGTGTTTGTGCGCACGTGGGTGTTTGTGTGTGGATGTGTGTGTATGTGTGTGTGCGTGTATGTGCGTGTGTGTGTGTGTGTGCGTATGAGTGTGTGTAAATAAAGGTCACAGAGTGTAATCAAAAGCCTTAGTTAAATGTGAGTAATTTCTTTTTCTTTTCGGCTGTCTGGTTGGGAGACCGTCTGGCTTCTAATGTGGATGTCTTGGGTTCGAATCTCACGGCACGCACCCCAGTATATTCTAAGTTATGTGTGTATTGGTGATGACTTCAAACGGTGAAGGAAACCTACACGTCGTGCTCAGCAGGACAGTTTATTAAACATGGCTGATTCGGATTCAGAATCTCGTATATATAAATAAAGGTGCCAATACTAGATTGTTTACACGGAAAACTGTATTGTGAATTTTGAGTTCCATTTTTCTGCTTCGGAATACAAATAAATTATCAGTCGTTTTGATCTGTATTGTGGACTTATCAGCCCCTGTCGGATTTCCAAGCTTTGTGCTACGAAAGCCGAATACACGCCGAGAAGTGACCTACATAGAGACAAAGTCAGCCAGATTCAATGGGACGGTCTTAAATTAATGTCCGAATGGATTGACATGGAGTTCTGCACGTTTGTCACGACAAAGGAAATAAATACTTATAGGAAAATGTCACTGGGATTTTTGGTTAAATTTTTTTACACGAGCTAAGTAAGGAAATGGTTTCTCTACGGCTCCGAGTCATGGTCAATAAGAGCAGTGAAGAGGAAAAAGAATGATGCCTTCGAAATGTGGTGTTGGAGGACAATGTTGCGTATACCATGGACAGCAAAACGGACCAATACATCTATTCCAGCCAACTCAATATAAAGTCAAGGTTAACCACGATCTGCTATCAATGAGTTCTGAGCTACTTTGGTCATATTGCCCGGAGACAATTGGATAATCTAGACACACTGGTTGTAGTGGGAAAGATTGAGGGCAGAAAATGGTTGCATGGTCAATCACCTCCTCGTTGGTCTGATTAGATAAAGGCGATTACTGGACTCTCCGTTACTACTGCCCTAAAACAATGACATGTCGAAGATGTAGTGGCGTGGAAGCAGCTAGAAAACGCTTCAGTGAAGGCATGACCTTCAGTGATAAAGAGCTAGAAGAAGAAGTAAGGAAAGCACAGCGCGGACACCTGTAATTGATTCTATATGATTACAAAATGTTAAGTTGATTTACAGTACACAGTACACAGTTCAATGGCTCTTTAGGCGTTTTACGTATTACTTGTTATGCGCCCCGAACTGATTCTTTTTTTGGACTACTTATAGTTTTATGTATAGTAGAACTCCTTAGAGGTCTTGTTTACCATCGCAGTATCAAAATAAATGTTCTGTCACCAAGCAGTAGTAAATATAATGTAGTAGTAAGTAGTATATTTAAATATAATTCTATACCGATGCTTTACTGTGTAAACTATACCAATGTTTTTTTTATGGCTGACTGGCTATGTGTTTGACCACAGCTCACCTGATGTTAAGTGACGGTGTGGTCGAAGATGGTAAAGCACACCAAGACTGGAATAGAACTGGCTCTCAAGTGAGGCTGTCGGAACACACCGTTAGATGCTTAGCGGCAGATTTTCAACTTGAGGGTGGTAGCTAGCCAGCCGAGTACTAGAAAGTACCCTACCACCACGCTATGGTTTCTCACGATGTTTTCCTTCACCGGCAGCTCAAGCTCATTGTTGGGGTTTGAACCCACGCCCTTCGGCATGCGAACCTACCGCGCTAACCACTGAACCATCATCGCTACAATAGAATTACAATAGTATAGAACAATTTATTTGTCGAAGATGGTAAAGCACACCTGGATACCAAGCAGCCTGGAATGGAACTTCGTTTTTAAATATTAAGTAGATCTACGTTTGGCCACCAACTCGCTTGATTGAAAGCGACGGTGCGGCCGACGACGTAGCACGCCGATCTAGAAGAAATCTATTCACTCTAGCCTTAAACACGTCCAAATTGTAGTTTAAAGGAAACAGATCAGCTGGCAATGAGTTCCATTCATGGGCTGTACGTATCAAGAAAGTAGAGCGGAATCGCTGTGTACGAATACTGGGAACGCCCACGAGGAACTGACTTTTATTGCAGTTAACGAAATCTACATTACAGGGATTCTTACATTTACAGAGCTATCAAAACTAACCGTCGAATGTCTCAAAGACATGAGCGTGAAAGTTTCGTTGCCCTGGACTTTGTTTTGAATACTGCTGCAATGGTCATGATTATCTTAGCATCAGAATAGGGTCTCGTTCTCACTGCATCTTCTTCTATGTAAAATCTTTTGTTCAAATAAAAAAAAAAATTACATGAAAAAAGTAATGAGACAAACGAGACGCTCTCGTGATGGTATGAAATAACGCCTGTCCATGACCATTGCAGTGATACACAGAACTCTTTCTATACATAAACAATCGAAAAATATACAAGTTTTTCAAAATAATATACCTAATAAGGCGAAACAAACTTCTATATATTACGCGAAATAAACATAAACCAAATTTACGTCACCAACGCAAAATAAGACAACGTGTAATCTTATCGCAGAAATCTTTCGAAACTGAATGATTTACGTGTTCCTTATAGCCGATAGAACCTTACGCCTGAACTGATAATGTACGGCATCGGAATTCGCAAGGAGGAAAAACTTGTGTTGGAAATATAAATAGGAAAAGCGAATAGTGGAAGATACAGCGGTACAGTGACAGGATGTGGTTCTGAAAGCATTTGATTGGATCGTGATATGGTTTGAAAATTTTCGTGTTGACAATGATGTTGAGTACAGGTTTTATTACATAAACTGACGTGCTTTTGACACGTTTTTGTTTTGTTTCTACAAGACTACCGACCCACCTCCGTCTTTTTTTTTTAAATGCGGATAAGTTTTTGTATGACTACCTACTCACCTGATGGTAAGCGCCGATGTTGTCGAAGATGAAGTACGCAGACTTAGAAGATACCTATTCACTCTGGCCTTGAAAGATCTAGATTATATCTCTCAGGAAACAAGGAACCCGGCAGCTTATTCCATTCTTTGTTCGTACGGATGAGAAACGTAGAGTCAAAACGTTTGGTACGTACCCAAGGAAATTCCACTATGTATACCGTCTTTGCCGTGGTGAAGCCGGCGTAAAAATAGCACCCCACCCTCTCTACCCGTGGTTGCCGTAAGAGTCGGCTAAGGGATGTAATCCGCAAGATGGGCAGCAGCGTCTTCCTTGAACAATCACGCCTAACTGCACTCGCCAACCCGCCTGCCAAGCGTGGCGAGTATTGGCAAAACCAGGAGGAGGCCTATGTCCAGCAGTGGACGTCTTATGGCTGATGATGTGATGATGTGATGTGATACCGTCTTTCTATTTGTCCTGTACTAAGGCTTAAAAGTTTCGCACGTGGAATTTATTATATTGGCGAATTGAGAGGAAGAGAGCTCACGGTACGGCTCCTGATGCTAACTGGCTGAGTATTGGAAAGTACCGAATCATCTAATGTGCTAAAGCTCACGTTTATTTCTATAGGTTCCGCTTACAAAACCGTTTAAGGCTTTTAAAAGAGTACCTTATACAATATGCATACTAGAATGATCCCTAAATAATACTGTAGAGTGTAGAATATGCTTGAATAGTTTTTTTTTTTAACTTGCATATTAGTTACAAAGTTGGAAAACATTGTAAAAACAGGCTCTTGTTTATCTTGTTCGATGTATAGTTTGGTTCTGACAGGAATCTAAATAGCCTATTGCGGAGGGTCATCCAATTTAATGGAATATAAGACAAGGGTTGATTGTCGTACAAATGGGTTAAGTTTGAACATTTCAGAGAACTTTGGTATAGAACAATTTTAAATTATTATTAGTAAAAGGATATGTATGATGTGCTTATGAAAAGTTGAAAATAACCAATACTGTATAAAAGTATCTACGTAAAAGTGACGATCTTCGATCAGTGTGTGTTACCTGTTAGTGATGACTTACTGCCATCGAACGTGCGGTCTTTAACTATGGGCCTTATTAATAAGCTCAAAGTAGTACAACGAGCTATGGAAAGGGCTATGATCGGAGTTTCGCTACGAGAACGAATCAGGAATGAGGAGATCCGCAGGCAAACTAAAGTTACCAACATAGCCCAGTAAATTAGCAAATTTAAGTGGCAGTGGGCAGGCCGCAGGCCACATAGCACGCAGAACTGATCAGTCCAACCAGTCTACATGGAAATTATTAGGGGATATCCAACAGTGGACGTCCTACGGCTGAGATGATAAAGCTGAAAAGTAACGACAAATTAACATCATATTAATTTCATTTGGTTTGAAATATTCGACACTTAATTAATTGATTCAGACGTTACTTTGCGGAAGTTCATTTTGAGTATTAAAGGTATATATTTAGTTGTATTTGTTAAGTGGAAATAAACTAAATATATACCTTATATTTGACACTGGCAGAATGCACAAAGTGCGATGCCCAAAAAGAAAAAAAAAAGCTGAAACTTTTCTGCTCATAAAGTAGGTATGTATAAGTATGAGTAACGCTCAACGGTAAAGGAAAATCTAATGGACCTAGTCCGACATATGTATATTATCGATAGTTATAAATTTCAATATCAATTTTCGTCACGAATATCTATCTTATTCCTGTTACTACAAGCGCAGTAAAATGTCGCTGCACTTATGTGTCATTTGCTCTTATCAGGAGCCATTTACGTCTTGGCAGCGGTTTATGGCACATCAACACGATGGTAATGTGATTTGGTGGAATTGACGACTTTGATGTGAAAAATGTTGCAAAATATGGTCGTAAATACGTCGACAGAGATATAACTTACTCGTATATTATTAGTATAAAAATATAGTAAGAAAAGACTACGCAGATACTTTGTTTTCAATGATTTGTTAGTTTCAGATTTCTAAGAATAAGACACGTAGGTTATCGGGCTGGAGGTAGCGGGGTGGTCGGACTAACTAACTATAAACCTACCAATTAAGAAGACGTATGAAGTTTCATTTGAATACCAAATTTTTATGATTGACGGACTAGGTGAGTTTACCTAATGTTAAATGACGGTGTGGTCGAAGATGGTAAACACATCTAGCCTGGAATGGAACTGCCTCTAAAGTGACGCTGTCGGAACACACTGTTAGGTGCTTGGCGACAGATTTTCAACATGAAGGTAGCTAGTCAGGCGAGTACTAGAAAATACTCTACCACCATGCTATGGTTTTAGGCATGTGAACCGACCGCGGTAACCACTGAACTATCATCGCTACAAAATTCAGTTCAGAGGATCATTTACAAATGATATTAGATTCTATTGGTCTGTGAAACTATGTAGTGGTACAAATTTGTCAAACAGTAATAATTAAGTGCGCTTGCTTTTACCTGACTAAGCTATATTTAGATAATTGATCGATTCAGGCGTTACTTTGCGGAAGTTTATTTTGAATGAAACCAAAATGAACTTCCGAAATGAAAATATACCTTGAAATGTCCTAGGATATGTATTTATTTATTTAATATACATTAAATAATTCACAATATGTATTGCTTTAATTTTGAATTATAATTATCGACATATCTTCTCGTTACTTGAAATACGAGAATTTAACACGATGAGCCTGTCGGTATCGGGTAAACTTTGATGTGAGTTTCGCGATTACGTCATCCCTGTTGAAAATATGATCCCGTATTTGATATAAATCGCTTGGATACTTGAAAACAGTTCAGTTGAAGGATCGATCTTTCATATTGAGAGGTATCGAGTATATCAAGTTTGAATTTATCAAATAAATATTATCTTGTTCGAGAGAAACAACTTTTGAAGTTTGTTTTTGTTCTCGTCCTTAATTATTTTAGGTTAAATATACACATTATATTATTCTATCATATAACATTTTCTTTCAAAACTAAAACAACATTTTTGTAATTTAATTACGTAAAACTGTTATTGAGTTAATAATACTCAAATTTACGATTATATTCTGACATTTGTTTGACATACGTATTTAGTTTATTGACATTTATGTAATTTTCCTTAGTGACATTAATTCATAATAATAAATAAATATTTTAGGACTTTTCACGCAGCGCTATGTAAGCAGAGCTTGTACTATGAGAACCAGATAACTGGTAAAATACTTATATACTTTATTTTGTAAATACATAATAATAAATACAGAACACCCAGGTATGACAAACATTGATAGTCATATAAATGTTTGCCTTAGTGGGAATCGAACCCACACCATATGAGCTGTGTTGAAGCAGCTTCTACCAAATGAGAAAAGCAGTCAATATAAAATTATGTATAATTTTATATTGACATTTCATATTGAATGACTGACATTTTTGATACAATTATTTTGACATTTATTTATAAGGTTAGGATTAGTACCTGGTTGACCGAGCATTGCTCGGCTGAAAACATGGATAAAACGACGTTTTCTGAAAATGAAACCTAGCTAGATCGATTTTTCGCCCCCGAAACCCCCTGGATACAAAATTTCATGAAAATCGTTGGAGCCGTTTCCGAGATTCAGAATATATATATATATATATATATATATATATATATATATATATACAAGAATTGCTCGTTTGAAGATATAGATTATTGACATTTCTTCTTTATTCTTTATTTACATTAATAAAGTTACAATTATTATCGTAATCATGAAAACCGACTGCCCTATGACGTCAATACCCATACTAGTCAGGTAGAAGCAAGCGCACTGAAATATGATTGTTGTTTGACACATTTGTACCACTACACCGCACGCGCGTTGTACTCAGCTTTGTCTCCATGATGAAGGCCATCAGATATAGTCGGAGTTTCCGATAAAATTAAACGTGAGTAATACTGCATAAGTAAAACAAAAATGTACCACATAGTAGTCAAGGGTATTGTGAATAGATATTCGCCGGAATTGGTATACAAAAAATTTGTTAACAGCCAGTGAGATTCTGTCATTAAGGATTTGCATTAAAAAAAAAACGGTATTATACTCCGTGTTTATTATCACCGAATCTAAAATTTAATTGCACTTTGCTCGTGTCTGTTCATTTGCTTTATTCTTCTAAGCTAAGGTTAAACGCAATAAGTTTTTGCTTACATTTAGGCATTCAAAAGTTTCATAGATCCGTGCAAAGCCAGGACGGTTTGCTAGTTAGATACAAACACAAGGAATAAGCCAACCTCCGTTAAAATTATGTGGTGTAAACTTTTTTTAAATATTCATGCATCTCACTTTGTGCATTCCCCTATTTTGAAGTATTTTATATTTTCAAGTGGCTAGTCACAGTCAAAGTCAGTCTATGCCGACCACAAGATAAGCGACTGTAGATAGATATAGCCGAGCACTAGAAAGTACCCTACCACCATGTTATGGTTTCCTCACGATGTTTTCCTTCACCGGCAGCTCAAACTCATTGTTGGGGTTTGAGCCTACGCCCTTCGCCGTGCGAACCGACAGTATCTAACTACTGAGCTATTATCACTACAAGAAGATGAATTCTTAGAATGTTTTAAGTTTCGTCCACAAAAAAAAAACTAAGTCGTTCAGTGAAACAAATTTCAAAAAGAGCAGTTGGTTAGCGAGTCTATCCACAAACGAAAGCCATATCAAACGATTACAATCCAAAAGAAAGAGGATTTACCGTTCCATGGTTCCATTTACAAATTGAAAATGGGCCACACGGGGATTCCCACGACGATAGCCGGGTGAGGAATCGTGGAGATCGCGGCCTTGATTATACGTAATACAAGACATGTGAGGGTGAGCTTGCGTGTGTGGGTAAATTGAAAATATAGAAAACTGTATTCTATTTAAGACCCAGCGGTACCCAGAACTTTGAGTAATAACACAAAGTCCAACGCATCGCTTCTTTGGCGCACATTACTTTGAGTTGTTTGATAGTTTCAATAGCCCTGTAACTTCACTAACTACAGTAACCCTTGAAGGGTTACTACAACCAGAACACAAATGCTTGACGGTAGAATATTTTTCCTCTACAACATGTTTCTTGTTTCAATGCTCATTCGAAGGACATGACTATGACTAGGGCATTGTGACTTAAATTTATTACTCGATTTTATCATGAGATACTGGATTATATTAAATGCTTAATGCTGTCCGAATGTAAACAATGTTGAAGAAAAGAAAAATAGCACGGACGAGTGCGAGTCAGACTCGCCCAAGGGTTCCATACAAACTAGTAGGCATGATACATCTTTGTTCTCATTCCATGCCTAAACAAACATATTTTCTTGTGATTAAATTTTAAATGTACAGAATTTGGATTTTATACTTTATGTGTACTATAAGATGATGCTTCTTGCCCAATTTTATAGTTCTAAGTCACGGGAAGTACCCTATAGGTTTTGATTCCCTTATTAGTGTCGAAATATTTGGTTTTACGACATAAATGGCTGTATTTTATTTTTGCGATTACTGAGAATTTTGATTTTTTAACGATGCAAGGGACTACGTATGTATATGGTTTTAATTTCAACTTGATACCTCCACGCATTCCCGAGATAGAAGGTCTTGACAGACGGACAGAAGGATAACAAAGTGATCTTATAAAGGTTCCGTTTTTTTTCCTTTTGAGGTACGGAACCCTAAAAAATAACTTTCCGCATACGAATTGGTTCCAGTTTCATTGTTTGGACTGCTAAGTAGTGGAATGAACTGCATGAGTGGGTGTTCTTCGATGGATACAATCTGGGTGTCTTCAAGTCGGGGGCGAATCGGTATCTTCTAGCCAAAAGCTCCATATTAGACCACATTTTTAGTAAACATCAGGTAAAACAGCGGTCAATCGTAAGCCTATTTATTATTTAAAAAAATACAATAGTGTTGTATTCGCTACAGAATATCGATAAAATATTTTTTTGAATGCAGTTTTATTAGTACCTATTTTAAATTTGGTAAAAGAAAAAGCCGAGCATAGCATATGTTTTAATAAAATTTAAACGGATAAATTCCTGTAGCAATTATTTACGGTCCATATTCCGTTTTACAGCCAGGTTTTAGAGTCTCTCCTCCTGTTGTTTTTAATCATCCTTGGACATTAAAAGCCTCACTATAGAGGTTGTTTTGTTCGACAACACACATATTTTAGACTAGAGCTTCACGATTCATAATCTCGATACGTTAATAAACAAATATTATAGAAAATTTCACACAGCGCCATCTGGCCACAAATTATTACTTAGTTTGTACGAAGGGAACCAAATAACAAGTAAGAAGATATAAGAAGTATATATAGATATATATAGGCGTATTTATGAATAATCTAGTTAAAAAAAGTAACTATTACGAAATGTCGGTACGTATTTTTAAATTAAAATGATTCTAGACTATCGGAGAAGGTTTTGGACAACCAATTAGTCGATACCATCCTACTCAAGAAACAGCTCGACGAAACTTGCTTAAGGTCAATTTCGTCCATTTTGTCTAACTAATTATATTGCCCAGCACGAGCGTGAGAAAACCGCAAAAACTAATTACTTTACTTCAACAGTTTTCCTACCTTGTTGGAGTCTCAGCGAAAATTTGCTAAAATTACGATGTGGGAACGGAAATTTTCCGCAAGGGACATATACGAAAATTCGAAGGTAACAACATGTTGTTTAAATGTTTTATTCTGATCCGGTGTCACGTTATTCTAAGGATTATTTGTAATCCGGATTTGTCGTCCCTTTTTGAAGTGTTACGATGAGTCATAAGTTATTAATTTAGTTACACAATATGTTTAACCGACTTCAAAAAGGAGGAGGTTCGCCATTCGGTTATTCTTTATGTGTGTTAAAAACAAAAGTCAAAACTCCGTCTTTTATTAGCCGATTTGGAAACATATTTATTTTTATTTGGAGGGATATACTTTCAGCAATTAAATTTAATTTCAGTAAGATCGAATAAGTCTTCGGAATACTTCCCATTTTAGATGCGATTTGAATTATTTTCAGCAAAAATCCACTGGATTTTATTCTTATAGGTCCCTAAAGAGCGGTAGCGAAAGTTGAATGACTACCGCATTGTTAATAGCGCCGATAAGCCGCAAAAGTTTGAAAATATTCGGTTACTTCCTTAATAGCAGCAGTTCAGTTAAACTGCCAGTTTAACCAAGCGTGTGGGTGGGACGTCGTTTCTGTCAGTTTAAGACAAACAGTCACAAGATTTATGAAGAAAATTAAATAACTAAAATGACCACAAAAAATAAATATCGTACGACACATTATTATCACACAAGCTCTACTTAGTTTGGGGTCAGATGGCGCTGTGTTAAATGTCCTACGATATTTAATTTTTTACATACATACATGAACCCTGAAATAATTACACACCCTTTTTTGGACAGTCGTGTAAAAATCAGCCGCGCGATCATTAGGCTTATAAATGGTTTATCCCAATATTCAAAGTATGTGGACTAAAAAAGAAGAAAATTACGTTCTATCTTTTTATCGGCGCCGTAACGTGGGCACTCCCAGCTGGATTAGTTCACAAATTCAAAGTCGTTCAGAGAGCAGTGGAAAGGGTGTTTTTCTAAGGGATTGCATATTATGGCCAGCCCAGAGATAACTAAATCATCATGTGGGCTGGCCATAATATCTGCCACAGAACCGACAACCGCTATTTTCACTCTAGAGTGAAAACTGCGAATCGACAAACGTTGTGTAGGACGCCCCGAGACAAAATGGAGTGACGATATACACGTAAGACAATGAAAAGCTGAAGATCAGGCTGAGTGTCGTGTCTTGGGAGAGGTTTATGTCCAGCAGTGGATTATGATAGGTTGGTGATGATGACTTTTTTACGCAGCAAAATTAAGGGCCGCAACTGGTATTGTTATACAAGTTGTTTCCAAAAACAATCAGACATCAAATACAGAGACAGGCCGCCCGTTTTTACACTATTGAAATAAAATATTTAGTTCATCATCATCATCTCAGCCGTAGGACATAGGTCTCCCCCATTGACTTCCATAAAGACCGGTTGGAAGCGGCTCGCATCCAGCGCGTTCCTGCGGTCTTTATGAGGTCGTCTGTCCACCTTGTGGACCTACGCTGCGCTTGCCGGTCCGTGGTCTCCACTCCAGAACGTTGCAGCCCCTTCGGCCATCAGTTCTGCGTGCTATGTGCCCTGCCCACTGCCACACAACTTGCTAATCCGCTGGGCTATTTCGGCTACTTTAGTTCGTCTACGGATCTCATTCGTAGACATACGTCATTTCTGATTCGATCTCGTAGGGAAACTCCGAGAAAAGCCCTCTCCATAGCTCGTTGTAGACTTTAAGCTTAAATATTTAGTAATTATAATAAAGTTTAGTTGTTTTTATTATAGTAGGTAGGCATTTATAGAGTAAAGAAAAGAATAATTATTATAATAACTTATCAAAACAACTTATAGAAAACCAGTTTACTAAAGTAAATAAAAAAAAAATTGGTTGTCTGTAAAGTCGGTTTACGGACGGTAGTTTGACGTGACAACGTCAATAGATGCAGCACGAACCGAACTGAGCCGACCACTCGAGCCGATCATGCCTCTCTCTCGTTCGTGCCGCGCTCTCGCTTGCGGAACGGGACATCGAGCGTAACGGGACAATGACGTCAACTTTTTCGTGCATGCAGCCCGTAATATCGAGTTATTAGACGTTGTCATGTCAATTAAAGTATCCAAAAATGAGACGTGTTTTGACAAAATGGGTATAGTAATAGAATAGTAATATAGTAAAGTAATAGTATAGTAATATGTTCGTTCGCTATTTTTACTAAATTTTTATTGCGGTGAAATTGGTGAAATATCCTGTAGAGATGATAAAGCCTTTTCACTTGGTACAATTGGGTGTTCATTTTAAAATTATAAGCAACGTTAACTAAATTAGCGCTTACCCATTTTATTGTAAGCAAAATGCGAACATCGTTTGGAGGTACTGAGTATTAAAAATATTTTTAAACAGTAACCAGCGGAAGCTGCTCCTAAAAAACAATGGCGTTTGCCTTTTATCCCGGATACTGTACATTGTATAAAAGTTAACGATTGATAATGTAACTCGTAATTTTTTGCAAAAACGTGTTTCTTATCTGTGAGAATTAGGGTCTGTTACACTTGTACTAGTCTTTTTGCATTAGGAAAAGAATTTAAAAAAATCTTCACGATTTTCTTGGTTACAAAGTTGATGGTGAAATATCTAACTCTCAACCTCCCAAGTTTGCACCTTATTTTTAGTTGTAAACACAATTTAGAAAAATAGAAAATAATATGTGATAAGTTTTCCTTTTTTTTTCAAACTTTATAATGAAGTTAATTTACTTCCAAATGTGTTTTTTTAGTCTTTGTTTTGTAAAAGTATGAGACGAACGTGACTCTCTCCTCATGGTAAGATATAAGGCATGTCTATGACCATTGTAGCGATACACAGAACTTTGGGTAGCAAAACAAAGGAAGTCGCTGACAGGCTAGATGTTTGACCACAGCTCATCTGATGTTAAGTGACGGTGTGGTCGAAGATGGTAAACACACCTAGCCTGGAATAGAACTGGCTGCCGGAATACACCGTTAGATGCTTGGCGGCAGATTTTCAACTTTAGGGTGGTTACTAGCCAGCCGAGTACTAGAAAGTACCCTACCACCACGCTATGGTTTCCTCAGGATGTTTTCCTTCACCAGCAGCTCATGCTCATTATTGGGGTTTGAACTCACGGCCTTCAGCATGCGAACTGACTGCGCTAACCACTGAGCTATCATCGCATAAAATCGCATCGCTGCTTAGGTCATTATTTTGACAGTATCAACAGCCCAGTAATTTCGGTAGCTGCAGTACCCTTCAAACCGGAACGCAGTAATATTTACACACTACTGCTTGGCGGCAGAATATCTGAAACTACAGTGATACCTAGGTAGGTATCACTGTAGTTTCAGAAAGCAGGAGGAGGTCGTCTAGGTAGACGACCTCCTGCTAAGAAAATCTACCACCAAATGTATATTTCTATGTTTTATACTGACCCTAATATGATACAATAAGTAGTATACATTTTCACGGCGTCACCGTGTCTTACCTGCAACAAAACAAAACACAATCAATAAACCCACAGCATTAATGAAGACTTAAGATGAAAAACGAACTACTATAACACAAATAAATTAAGGGAAGGCGTAACTTTAATAGGTTCCATATTTCGCTGCACAGACTTAACTGTCGCTGTAATAAAAATAAATTATTTTCAGATTCTTTATAAATATTATGGATATGAAAGTGGGTTTTATGTAAACTTATTAAAATATGAAAAGCCGTTGTAGTTGAACAATTATTTGGAAATGCATGAACAATTAATACTATTAGTTATTCTGTGGTTATCAGCTAGCAAGCGTAGTGGAGCCGTCGCTCGTCTAAGCTTCTATTAAAATTTGGTCTGCGCTAGAAAAGTAATCTTGTAATATTTGACTTTTAATAAACGCAGTCAACACCAGAAAGGATCATAAAATACTTTGTGATTATTTAAATCGATATGCTACATATTATATTCTATTTATTTGATAAAATGTGGAACAAATCATATTGGACCGCAAGGCGTAACTTTATTAAACTAATAAAGATGAACTTGTCAAACTTTGAAATCTTTTTTGAGTGAACGACACTTTTCAAGTTGCTCCAATATCGGTAACAAAGTGTTCATTTAACGATCGCAGTTCAGACTAATTAGCTAATTGGGAAAGATTGTCGTTAGGCAGTGAAAAAAAAAGATTTTTATGTTTCAAACGATTATGAGACAACTTGGTTTTTTTTTTTAATTCTTTGCCTAATCCGTAGCAATTTTTTTCGTTTAGGATCAATGTCTTAAATATGGTTATGTCTCAAACATTTTCTAACACTACTAATGTACGGTTAATGTTAGCAAAACACCACGCAAAGACTCAAAGCGTAAATTTAATCAGTGCGTTCTACCCTTTATGACCTATGTGACTCATATAGAAACGTAGGTTCTCACAGCTGGACCGGTTCACAAATTTAAAGTCGCTCCGCAAGCTACGGAAAGGGCTACACTCGGTGTTTCTCTACGAAATTGTATCCGGAACGATTCGTCAGAGAACTGAAATCACAGACATAGCTTAAGGTATAAGCAAGCCAAAATGGGAGTGGGCCACACGCTGGGATAGACGTATTTTTGAATGGAGACCACGAATAAAATGAAATTTATTCAAATCAAATCAAAAAGTCATTTATTCAGTTTAGGCCCTGGTAAGGCACTTATGAACGTTAAGTTACATTTTTGAATCTTTCACCGGCTCGTAATTACACTTCAACTGAGAAGACTCCGGCAAGAAACTCAGCAAGGCATTCTTTTTGTGGGTCTTTTTTTCTTTCTTATTAGGGAATCACATACGTTTTTATACATAAATATGTTTAGATTATATTCATAGAGAACATTTTTGTTTCACTTATGCGGGATTACTCACGTTTAATTATATCGGACACTACGGCCACATCCGGTAGCCGAAACTAAAGTTTTCGATAAAGTTAAACGTAAAAAAATCCACATAACTAGAACAAAAATGTGTCAAAACCACTTAGGTTTCCATTGTAAAATTCATAGAAAAACATTGT
The DNA here is from genome assembly GCA_950106695.1 of Biston stratarius. Classification (NCBI taxonomy): domain Eukaryota; kingdom Metazoa; phylum Arthropoda; class Insecta; order Lepidoptera; family Geometridae; genus Biston; species Biston stratarius. The sequence goes on from OX467116.1 coordinate 14,206,058, forward strand.
TATTTATGCTAAGCATGAACCTGTATTGTGACATAACAAAACCAGCCAGACAAAGAAAATCACTACATGCACGTCATAAATAATAACTAAATCTAAAATAAAGAGATATTTGTAAATTTAGGGATATAATGAACGAGTGTGTGCAGGTAAATAAGTTTAACGTAACTCTATGTGTAAGTACTCTAAAATGGATCAACTAGAATATTTTCGGTCGAATCATAATATTGTTGTAGAAGTTAGATTTTAGTAATGGCTTTATAGTAATTGTAATTTAGTTTAACCAAGTTAAGTGTTTTATCAATTTTACGTAGTATAGGACGCCTTGAGACATGATGGCGTGATAATATACGTAAGGCAACTAGCAGTGACGGAAAGTGAAAAGCCGTAATCGGGATGAGTGGCATATCGTAGACTATGATAAGTTATTAAATGCCCTGTAATCTACAGTTTGCCCAAAAAGATACAAAATCGCTCGAAAATCCATTTACCAAAAATAACCTCAAAAAAGAAAATCGTATTTCGAATAATAAGAAAATAAGTATGAAAACTTCATACTGTGTCACTTCACATGAGTGGTACACAAAAAGTCAACCGACACGCAACTCTATAACTTAATATCAAGATTCAGGGTAATAGTTCGTCCAAACTTACTATACAATATTCTAAACGCATGGTTGACTCCTGAATCCGGCTCTGGTTGTGTCGTGATCGCTCGCTGCCTATATTTTGTATTTGGGCCGTGAAATTGTTATGAAGTGATTTCAAATGTTTATTCAGCGGAATAGGTTTGTAGAACATGTGTGGAATGGAATAATATAAATCTGCATTACGTTTATACTATGATTTCAGCATTGCATACATGTAATTATGTATATGATTGGATGTCTGTATACTTATGTACATTACAAATACACGAGGTTGCGTGAAACGGTAATAATAAACTGAAAGAAGGTAACTACATAGTAATCAAAATAACCATTAACATTTTTATAAAGGCCAACTCTAAAATCACGCAAAAAATTGCACGCATGAACGCGCTGAAAAACGAGCGCTATCTATTGATTTTACGATTTACAAAGTGGCCTATGCAATGCCACAACATCTCGAAACAGCGTAGCTATGATAGCTCAGTGGTTAGGGCGGTTAGTTCACACGCTGAAGAGCGTGGATTCAAACCCTAACAATGAGCTCGAGTCGATGAAGGAAAAAACATCGTGAGGAAACCATAGGATGGTGGTAGGGTACTTTCTAGTACTCGGCTGGCTTGCTACCACTAAATGCTAAATTGAAAATTTGTCGCCACACAGCTAATGGTGTGTTCCGGCAGCCTCGCTTGAGAGCCGTTTCTTTTCCAGGCTAGATGTGTTTACCATCTTCGACCACACCGTCACATAACATCAGGTGAGCTGCGGTCAAACAACTAGCCTGTCAGCCATAAAAAAACACACATAGAGAGTGCAGCCATCTAGATCATGACACTACATTTAGTGGACACGCAGACCACATCTTCGCCTAACATTCGGCGAGGTGATCAAAGACAAACGTATATGTTATTTAAAAAAAAACAGGTGTTATTTTGCTAAAGTTCATCTTATGGTATTCTGGAGTTATTACTTTACGAGGCATACCCAGGACTTGTTGACTTTTCTCGTCAGATTTTAAGTATTGTTCAGATAACTAATTATAGCCGTTACAGGCCATTTATAACAATAATTTATTGTTTCAGGTTTAATTAAATCATAGTCTTTGTTATAAATAAAACCACTTATAAGCGGAAACATACTAAATATATAAACTCCAGAATACAATAAACTATACAAGTCACATAAAGTTTACCAATTGCTCGAGAAGTAATATTCCAACCCTTTTCAAAACGTTGTAAAGGTGCAATTCAATTTGCACTTTAGGGAATACAATTGCGCAATATTTTCTCATAAACTAGTACTCGATGGACTGGATGCTTTAAATAAAAGGATATTGTACGATGTACGATCCGATATCGGGCCTTTACATTCTCGGATTGGCTTGGATGGATAACAAAATGTGTTTTTTTTTTGGCACTTTTCTTTTATTTGGTTGTTTTAGATTATTGTACTTTTTTATAACCTTTGGTGTTGCTTCCAAAACTACATCGTAACTTCAGTTCAATTGTCACTACTGTGCTGAGTCATGACCGGAGTTGATTTACTTTGTGTGGCTTTGACTGTGACTTGTGTAACTTGATTTTTTTTTAAATACTTGAAAGTAAAAATAAATAAAAATACAATAGCAACGTCAAGAGCGATATACTGTGCAACCAATCGACGGCGGTCAATGTGATGGTAAGTGGACACCTACGATACCCAGGGCATTATCAGTAATTTTGAGGACCCATTCACCATTCGTTTGAAATGTTATTAAAAAGAAAACAACAAAGAAAATAGAAACGTTTTAGATGATTGATTTAGGCGGTAGTTAAGTTTCTAACGCCTGAATCAATAATTTTATTTTTAAAATTAACTTCCGCTTTATCAATTGCGGAAGTTAAATTTGAATGTTCAAGGTATATATTTAATATATTATTATGTATTTCCGCTTAAAAATCGTTTTGTTTATAACAGTAATGAGGATTTCAATTAATTTATGTAACTTGACGATAATTTTTTTAAATCTATCCCAAATATCAAAACTAAAATAATAAGTTTATTTATTAGTTCCTGTGTAATATTATCCACTGTCTAGTATGTACCTATGTTAGAATATAATTTGTAGATAGTTTAATTATACCTATAAATAAGACATAGGTAAATAGATGTTACATAAGTATATAAGAAGTCATGTATGATTTAAAATCTAAATGTATTATTTGAAATTCAATAGTTTTTCTTCACTAAAACTATTAAATAAGTTATTAGGCCAACACAACTAATTTTACAGAATCGAAGGCGTCTCTACTCGACTGAAGCTGTTCAAACTAGATGCCAACAAATAGATAGTTATTGGAGGCAACGGTGCGCAGTGCTTGGTTCCCTTATTACTTCCCGAGGGGTGTAATGAGTGGATTCTGTTAAACCACAGCTCGATATGGGTTCTATTATGAACACTGCAATGGAGTTTCACCAACTGATACTTTTTTTAGTTTTATCTGCCACATATACTTCACAATAAGTATTCAAGAGTTATATTTTTGTGTATTTTCGCTTAAAGGATTTAATTTAAATATTTATCAAATTTAAAAACAATCTTAAATATTTATCCGAAATATTCCTTAAATATCAGAAAAGAAATTTAAAATATGCAAATAAAATAACCACAAGTATTTTTTATCCTCTTCTTACTGCAGTAACTAGAACATCTTAAGGTCATCCAAGCATCTTAAGAACATGTTGAGACTCGAAGGAATATTTCGGATAAATATTTAAAATTATCTTCAAGATAGATAAATATTTAAAAATATATTAAATCCTCGTCACTCTTGTAACTGAAACGACTTTTAAGCGGAAATACACTAAAACTATAACTCTTGAGTACCTAAAAGAACTTTCGCAAAGTAACGCCTGAATAAATCAATTACTTCACAATAGATAAATGAAGTATTCCAATAGCTACTTTTAGATAATATATAATAGGTATATTGTTAAATATGTTTATACAGAAAGGTAAGTTGAGCATAAAACATCGTTTCTTCCTTCATTCCATCATTCTCGGTCACTGAGGCGTGACTTCCGACCCCTGTATTATCCCTTCATTACGGGTGACAAGGCAACACCTATAATTTTAGGGTTCTTAATTGAATAGTGAAAACAAAACCCACACTAATTTTGTATTCATATTCATACATTAAATCATTGATAAACTAACATTTATTTATGTCAGATACTTCAACTAAAGTTTTGACCACATTCAGTAGCTTTCTTAAAGGAGTCAAAGCAGAGTATCACGCGCACACCTCTTTTCCCATTTTCAGCTCCACGCCCGCTCACAAACTGCTGTCTTCACGTGCAAGGCGCATAGCGGCCCTTAGTTCGAAGTATGACGAGGCCACTCGCGCTTTTTAGTATGCTTTGACTCCTTGAGTAACCCACATAAACTCTGTAAGTTCGCAGAAGATCTGATAGCCTGGAAAAGCTGATGGTAATTGGTCAGGTCGACGGGAAAAGAACGTGCGGTCGCTCACCTACCCGTTAGTACCTAATAAAGGCGATTACTGGCTTGCTAATTACAAAAAATATTAAGACCGCTGAGGACAGAAACACGTGGAGAAGCATGGTACACCAAGTAGATTTGAGTACAGAAGAAGAGGCCCATACATAAAACAAAAATTCAAAACCACATCAGTTTGACAGAAAAAACTTGAAAGAACCCTTTCAAGCAACTTTAATCACGAACTTTGCTTCTTTTTATAAGAACCAAGCTTTCATGCTTGACTGAAGTAAGCCACAAAGGCGACGGGTTTGCGTTTGAATAAAGCACAATATAAATAATATTTCATAGTCAACCAGGTTTTCAGAGTTTCAAAAATGTCAAGAGGCGAGATATAAGAAAGTTTCGTATTTTCTATATATCAAGTGAAGAATGCTTGACATTGTTACTTTATCAGATAGGTAGGTACCACCGCAGTACCAGATATTTTGACGCCAAACAGTAGTGTGTAAATATTACTGTGTTGCGATTTTGAAGGGTACTCCAGCTAGATAAACTACAGGCCTGTTGAAACTAATCATTTAATGTCTCAAAGTAATGAGCGCCAGAGTAGCAATGCCCTGGGCTTTGTTTAGCTACTCAAAGTTCTATGTATACCTGCAATGGTCAATTGGTAGTATCTCAGCTTGAAACGCTGTAGGGCATGGGTTCGATTCCCACCCAGAACAAGCATTTATATGAACACAGATAGTTGTTTTGTATCTGGGTGTTCTGGTAAATACATACAGAACACCCAGAACGCTGTGTGAAATATTTTACGGTGCGATATTATTATCACTGTTTTTTTTTACTTAAATGTAATGAGACGAACGAGACGCTTGCCTGATGGTAAGAGATAACGCCTGTCAATGACCATTGCAGCTATACACACATATATATATATATATATCCGGAATCTCGGAAACGGCTCCAACGATTTTCATGAAATTTAGTATGCAGAGGGTTTCGGGGGCGATAAATCGATCTAGCTAGGTTTCATTTTAAGAAAACGTCGTTTTATCCGTGTTTTCAGCCGAGCAAAGCTCGTTTAACCAGGTACTATATATAATCTGAATCTCGGAAACGGCTCTAACGATTTTCGTGAAATTTAGTATGCAGGGAGCTTAAGGGGCGATAAATCGATCTAGCTAGGTTTCATTTTTAGAAAACGTCGTTTATCCGTGTTTTCAGTCGAGCTAAGCTCGGTCATCCAAGTATTGATAGTATAAATATCAATAAAAAATCCACTATTTGACATGGAACTTTTAATTAACCTTATTCTTTCCTGTTCTTATATTTGTTTTTCATATGAGGGACAAATAACCTACCACGCTTTTCTGATGCGGGTTGGTGGGTGTGCAATGAGCCATCTGACTCGGCCCGTGGGCGCTACCGTTAGTACACGAGGTACTCTTCCGCATCCGCTCCAAACTGACATCCTGCGCTAATGCCAGTTGTTCTACCGTGACTTCGTATGGGATTTAGCGAACAAGAACCCAATGTAGCTTGTTGATGCTGTCTGGTCGGAGACTGCCGAAGCAGCTGGTATTGGCATCTCAACTTTCTATGATCCGCCACCTATGGACCCCGGTAGTGACCTACAGTCAGCCCTACCAGCATCTACCACGCTACTTTTGCCCAGCAGTGGGACAAAAGTGAAAAAAAAAACTATTATTTCCTATACTGTAGCGATCTCGTCCATTTAGCTTACGTCAGTATAAATAAATAAATAAATATTGTAGGACACATTACACACAGCGCCATCTGACCCAAAACTAAGCAGTCTGTGCGATGGAAGTCAGATAACTGATAGAATACACAAATACTTTTTTTTTGTAAATACATCCTAATAATAAATACAGAACACCCAGACACAGAACAGTTGTTTATATACCACACAAAGTTTGTCCTTGGCAGGAATCGAACCCACGCCCTACAGCTCAGGCAGACATACTACCAATGAGCCAACAGGGCTGTATAATTATCAGAAATGTTAAAATATGATTCAACAACGCCCAACTATATTCCAGTCTATATTGTCACCGTTATATATATGCCCTGACCCCTCATTCGACGCGTGTTGGCGTGTCAGCCAACTTGTAATGCACCCAGTGGCAAAACTTCTAACAAGGTTATATCACAACTTTTCAGCTCCTCCTTCCCATTATGAGATTAGAATTTTTAACTATACCGACAATTTTTATAAGCAAATTTTGACAGCGAAAATGTTTTACAGTGAACATTATGTAATTACACGACTGTCCAAAAAAAAGGTGTAATGTTTTTAGGGTTCATGCATGTATGTGAGTTTCTTTTATTTTTTCTTTATATTTATGGGGTATCGTTAGAATCCTTGCATTATCCTGAGGAACATTGGTTATAAAAAATTATTAGTGAGTAGGTAAGCATGCTTAATTGTAGACCGCTGTACATCAGGCGAATTGGCTAAATCGTTAATTATAAATTGTTAAATAACTGATTTTAACCATTCCAAAACTGTTAAAAGCGAGATTAAAAAAATAACTAATCTAGTAATTTATCTGATTTAATCTTAATATAACAATTAACAATGATTATAATTTATTATTAATTATAATTCAATTAAATAACAGCGTTCCTTTGTTACTATTTTTATACAGTATCCTAAACAGTTGATGAAATCGTAGAATCACATGATCCAGACCTACCTCCACCTCGTTTATTTTTTTAATAAACCGTGAAGTATTTTACATGAGTCGCTTAAAACCTTTGTTATTAAAACTTTGTATCACTGTGGTTCTCAAAGAAATGCAAATTGTTTCAGCTTCCGGCGAAGTTTTTCCGACGAACTCAATTAAACTGAGAACGGGAAATTACCTTTGATGGATGATAAAACCGAGATAGGATATATACGGGCTGACAGTTTAAACATTAGCAATATTCAAAGATATGTTAGTCAGTGGTTAAATGAAACTGTGTGTGTTTATTATTATTTTTAGATGCTTGTATTTACACAAGTGTAGGAAAGTAGCTGAACACCGCGGGTTGACTCGTTTTTTCGGTAATAAAAAGTAATCTATGCGAACCCAGGATATAAGCTATCTGCCAGCCAAATTTCATTTAAATCCGTTAAGCCAATAAAGCGCGAAGAAATAATAAAGATAAATAGAAACCTTCGCATGATTGATATTAGTGTAAAGAATTATTAAACCGTTGTATCTTTTATCAGTTTTAAATTAATTATTTCGTCTAACGATGATCATGGAGGCTGGCAATGATCATGATAATGATTACAAAGCTTGTACTATAGGAACAAACGTAAACAAATACAAATACAGAACACCCAGACATACAACAAACATTTATTCTCGTCACTTAAATGTTTGTCCTGAGTGGTAATCGAACCCACGTCCAGCACTTGAGGCCATACTACCATATGAGCTAACAGAGCAGACTATGAAATAAATAAATGTGGCAAAAGTTACCTTTTTAAAATAAGACATTTAGATAGAAGTTTATTCAGTGCAGAAATTCTCCTGGCTGGCGGATGTGGCATTGCGCCAGCCTTTACTCACTCAGACGAAATGGGACGAGAGAATTTCATTATCGAAACTATTTCGAGCAGATGTTTGATTTGTTGGGAATTAGGCCAAGTGATTGCGCCTTTATGCTGTTTGCAAAGATGTGAGATAGCGAGTGTCATATTGGATGAAAAAGTAGTATTAATGTAATTGATTGAATCAGGCGTTACTTTGCAGAAGTCCATTTTGAGTGTTCACACATCATCACATCATCAGCTATAGATCGTCCACTGCTGGACATAGGCTTCCTCCTGGGGGGGTTCTGCCAATACTCGCCACGATTGGCAGGCGGGTTAGCGAGCGCAGTTAGGTGTGATTGTTCAAGGAAGACGCTGCTGCCCATCTTCCGGAATCTTGAGTGTTCTAGGTAAACAAAAACCACAAGTATTTATATCGTCTTCTCGCTGCAGTAACCACTTGCCGACACGTGTTTCGCCTCTACACAAGGCATCCTCGGGACGTGTTGACTCTCCGAGCGCTTGGCCGAGACTGAGTTTATTTAATTTAAATCCTCATTTCTGTTGCAGCTGGAACGACTGTTAAGCAGAAATAAACTAAATATATACATAGAATTAATCTTAAGCAAAATTTCTAGTTGAATTGGCAGAAAATGTATACCACATAAATCTAATTCGTTTTAATATTATGTAGCTGCCATGTTGGTTCATTGGTGTATGTCTGCTTCAAAAGCCATACGGCGTTAGTTCGATTCCAACAACGACAAGCATTTTGTGGTATAATCAAAAATGTTTGTTCTGTGTCTAGGTGTTCTGTATATATTATAAGTATGTATATACAAATAAAAGTATTTAAGTATTTTATCAGCTATTTGATTTCCATAGTAAAAGCTTTGCGTAGTTTGGGGTCAGATGGCACTGTGTGTAATGTCCGACGATATTTATTATTATTATGTTTTGACCTCACAAATATATTTTGTATGTTTACAGGTCAGTTAATTTTCTATGTATATTAAATACCGTATAATAACTTTATTGAAGCTTGGTAACCTAATTGTAATTTTCACTAAAGTAATTTAACTTTTTAAATATTGTTTTATTACTGTTGACAAGCTAGATGTTTAATCACAGCTTGTGTGGCCGTAGATAGTAAACACACCTAGCCTAGAATGGAACCGGCTTTCGAGTTAGGCTGCCGGAAAACACCGCACATTCGCCGCTTTTATTAATTCATGATACCTGATGAATTTATAAATTATCAATTAGCTTTGGTTTGGACAGAGAAAGGTTCCAACGGTATTGATTATATTTCTGTGATGGAACAAAGATATCAAGGCTGTTAAAATGAAGCAATACTTGAGTACTACTATTTATTTTTGTAGAACTTAATGTCCTACAACTCCTGGTAGGTTTCTTTCATTAATATTTTGGGATGTAATGTCATAAAAAAAAAAATGCACGACCTTTAAATGTTGTTGGCATAATATGTACTTTTTTTTAAATGAAAAACCTTTCACTTCTTTATATCATAGAAACTAGATTACTTGTGTTCTTATATTTTGTCGGGTAGATATTGGGGAGCATTTTGGATAGCGCCATCTAGTCTCAAACTAAGCAAAGTGTAAACACATCAATGATTAAATCTTTTTATAACTTTGTTTTACATTTACCCAGATACAAAACAAACGTATGTTTGTCACGTATATGGGAATTGAACCCGCACCCTTCAGCTCAAAGAGCGCTACCACTTAATAACCTGACACGTATAATATTACTATAAAAGTTTATCTGTAAATAAGCTCTATACTGCAACAGTAAACGCAGATAGAAACAAAACATGAAGTCCAAATTATGAAGAAAAAAAAAATGTGGCCGCAAACAAGGAACTTCAACATGAAAGCTTTTATGACATTAAAAAGTTGTGATTGAACTTCCAAACAATACAGACAACCGTTCAAGAAAATCGCATATCCGAACAAGTTTCAGAAATAAATTCATTTTGAGGGTAGTACGCAAACGGTCACGATTACGAAATAAATATATGTGAAACTCTAATGGTAGAATAATCCTTGTAGGAACAATATAGGACAAACTTAATATTATAACTTATATGTTTTCACAGCAATTACATATAAATAAATAATGTTCCACGCTCATAATTCTTCACTATATCGAATTACCAGTCTCGAACATACCATTATGCAAAAGTCAGCGAATACTCGAAGTAATAGATATAAGTACTATAAATAGATAATCAAATTCATTAATGCCAACACTGATTCATGCAGATCGCAAAAGCAAAGCTTTTTCTATAAGAACTAAATATGTAACAATACTAAGTAACAGAGAGATCGAGCTTTGCTTGGTGTAAGCAAAACTTATCGTCTAAAGAAAAGTTAGAAAACGCGTTTTTTCACAGATAAGATAAATATCCTAGATCAATTTTCGCCCCAAAAACCAAGCAAATTTCATTAAAATCATTACAGATAGAATATATATATACAAATATTGGTCGTTTAATATTATTAAGAAAGAAAGAAAACATTTTTTTTTTATCACACACATATACATAATAAAATAAGACATGAATAACAACAATAAGAACAATACAACAGCAAAAACGATATTAAATATAATTTTATATACAAACACAATATAAACATACTATATTGGCATGTCATGTGTGTTTGTGAGATAAAAATACTTTTAAAATATTTTTTTCTCATTTATTTTATCCATGTTTATTGTTTTTTTTTATGCTTGTATATTGAGAAATGTCGAGATCCGACGCCGAACTAAAAGTGCGCAAAATCGAATCGGCAATCACAAAACTCAAATGGAGTTGGGCAGGACATGTCTTGATTATTATACATATATATTGTATTGATGGCAGCGAACTGGTAAAGGGAGCGTTGGTCGTCCACCAGCTACAAGAAGAGAGGCCTATGCTCATCAGTGGGCGATTACGGGCTGATGATGATGATTAAATTGTTTTTATGCCGCAAATAATGTTTTGTTTATTGTCTATTGACACACTTAGGACACCCAGACACATATGAAAGTTTTATACTGTTACAGAAAATTGTCCCAAGTGGGAATCGAACCACCTAACCAGCTAACGAAGCTAACTAACCAATTAATTATCTTTTAGAAACAGCGAATGAAGTTTAGAAACAAATAGAGTTGTAATTCTACAAAGAAGGATCCTTTTTGAGCTCTCTATCCGCTTTTATATCTTTTTCTGTAGTCAGTGAATAGATATTGAGGGAAAACATGAGAAACTCAACGAGAGGGGAGGGCCGCCGAAGTTTGTTTAAATTTTATAGCATTGGAAAACGATAGGTCTCTTAGAACAGTCGATCCGTTAATCAATTACTATTTTCTAGGATAGTTATTGAGTGTTTAAGCTTAAGATAAGGATTTAATTGAAATTGAATAGATATAGTACGAGTTTATGAATAAAATTGTTGATATAAACTACATAACTATAAGGTGGAAAATGCAGCGATTTAATACAATTTGAGGGTTTTTACAGCTAGAGTGAATAGATGTCTTCTAGAACTACGTTGCTTTCCATCAGGCATGTTAGCGGCCAAACGTAGATTTGGTACAAAATCAGAACCAGATTATTTGACGTGTAGTTGTATAATATATTGTCGTACAAATTAGCCTACCTTTATATTGCTGTCTTTCTTTAAATTGTTTAATGAGAGTTAAAGATGACTTAGTTTAATTAATACTCAGTACCTGGACGACCGAGCTTTGCTCGCCTGAAAACACGGATAAAACGACGTTTTCTAAAAATGAAACCTAGCTACATCAATTTATCGCCCCCGAAACCCCCTGCATACAAAATTTCATGAAAATCGTCGGAGTTGTTTCCGAGATTCAGATACATAGATATATACAAGAATTGCTCGCTTAAAGGTATTAGATGTGGATTTGATTTTAATAAAAATAAACATATATTTTATTGAAAACACCCAAATTCTGTATTATCATCACTCTAATATTTTAAAGGCGAAAGTTTGTGCGTATGTTTGTTACTTCTTCACATTCATACTGCTGAACCAATTGATATGGAGGTAGCTGACACCCTGGATTAACGCATACGCTTTTCATCCAGCAGTTACCAGTACAGCGGGTAACACAGCGGCGCGCAGATAGTTTCAAATATACCACTAAATATGTCAAAAACACTGATTACGTGTTAATAAAAAAAGTCTATATAAAAGTATGTCAATATAATGAAGTTTTTAATAACATTTTTAATAATATTTATAATACTTTTGTATATGGAGATACAAATGGATATATTTGCAGATCTATTACTTTAAGTTATAAAATTAATAATGCATTTGTTATTGATCAAGCTTCCAGATTAGGCGTCTCGAGCAATATTCCAAGTTGATTCGGTTTGAATAAACAGACGACGGGCAGATTTCAATCTTATGAGAAAACACCAGAACCCGGAGATTGAAGGACTTGTGGGAGAGTAATTTATATTCATGGAAGTATAAGGTCAAACTTACCTACGGATTTGAATATGAATTTACGAAACATGCAAAGTAATAGGACAAGTTCAACTTAGACGGTGTTCTAGATTTTCATTTAAAATTTATAGGTTGTTTGTTGGGCCTAACAAACTCCCTGAGGGACAACGAAACGGAATTTCAACTCCGTAGGTTTTAAATATATTCTAAAATTGTCCTTTCGTGATTCTTACGCCTGCTCACTGCCCCTGTCTTAAACTATAAATAAAGTAATGATTTATTTATTTAATTCTTCGAAGACACCACTCCAAAAATAAAATAATTTAACTACAAAAAATCACAATACACAGATTAGTGATACAACGATGTGCCCTGGATCCCACACTACACACACACATACACACGCACCCACACACACCCCACACTAGGGCGACCTATGTCATGGGCTCCTAACTTTTCAATTACGATAAAGTTAACTAGGAACATACACCGCTATAGATAGGTATAATTTACTATAGACACTATAGGAAATAACATATCTATGTAACTGTCCGTTAGATTATTTTCATCGATTCTCAAGGCGTTAATACGCAACGATTGCCGATACGTGGTTAGTGAAATGGACTTTAGTTGATAACGAGACAATCTGCAGTTGTAACAATATGCAATAGGTAGTGGAATAAAAAATAGGCAGTCTTAAACCAGGTTACAATCTAATTCAAATTTGCACACACAAAGACGTACACACTCACACACATAAACGCACGTGCGCACACACAAACACAAACTCATACACACACTCACTCACACACTCAGTCACACACAGACTTTCGTAATCAGTGTGATGATAATTGGATTGAAATGCCTCTCTCACGTCCTCAATAAAGATTGTATGGTGATACAGAACTGTCTATGGCCCAACTCGCACTTGGCCGATTGTCTCATATTACTCTCATTAGCAAAAGTACTGAATACTCATTATTATGTTCATACTAATGAGTGTTCAGTACTTTTTTCATTGTGGAAATAATTGTAAGTCTTCACTAGGGCCGCGGCATATTATTTTCCTTTGTTTCGCCATTTTCTTCGGTATAATCAACATGTGTAGGCGTAGTAATTAACCTAATTGGATTTTTATTTTCATAATTATTATAATGCTAAGAGTTGTTTTTTTTCTTTGCTTGGAGTAGAGTACTGTCGTTCAATACATTTTAAGGAAGTTTTTCACTTATAGTTCGAAACAAATCATGTATGACTGGATGAATGAATATGCTCGACGGTTAACAGATTCAAACGTACTCCTTACTGGCAAGGTCTACATTTTTCGGGATAAAAAGTTGCCTATGTGTTAATCAGGGCTTGGAAACCGGAAAAATTATCAAACCGGTTTCGCTTAAAATACCTTCGAACTTTATTATTTCGTTCTGTTCGAACTAAACCTCTAAATAAAACGGTTAATGTAAAGAACAATATTCAAAAGGTTTTGCTCGAAAAACCGGTATAGAACGAAAAGGATTCGTTCTTTTCCATTTGACTTACCTATACCTACCACTACTATGAAGAAGCGGATCTATCCCGCCGCACCCCGCGCGCCTCTGTCGGCAGAACGCACGAGCTCGCGGAATAAACCGGTTTATAAAAGTTTTTGAAAAGATTTTCATAACGCTCGCGCTCCGAACGAAATAACCTTAATAGCGTTATTAACCGGGTGTTTACCGGTAAATTTGAAACCTGTTTCAAGCCCTGGTGTTAATCCAAGGTGTCAGCTACCTCCATACCAAATTTCATTAAAGTTGGTCCAGCCGTTTGAGCGTGAAGAAGTAAAAAACACACTACAAACTTTATAATATCTATAGATGTACGCTGCATGTGGTGGCCCTAATAAAAGTAACACGTCTTCAAGGCTTTCAAGGAACAATAGCCGTGGATTAGCCTTCCCGCTTCGTGGAATGCTAATGGCGCTATTTGCAGGGAGACCAACATATATGTGCTGTCGAGTGAGGGCGCCACTATCGAGTTTTTTTAAACAAAATTGTCAGTCAATGGTATTACATTTATAGTTCTATCGTTTGGCTAATACTGCGGATAAATTTGTGGGTCTGTTCTAGGGTGCTGAAGATTCTGCGGATTAGCGTTTCTTGTATCGTGAACACGTGTCTTGGCTTTTTGTGAGAAGACATAGGGCATGCAACCTAAAAGAAAGAGAAAATTCGAAACATTAGCGATCTTAAATTATTGTTAGATATTTTTTTCTTTAATTTTGGCGTCGCACTTTTCACATGTTGTCAGTGTCGAGGGAGTTTTGAAAACAACACCAAAATACATGTTTAATATTGAAAAAAAAACCGCATCGTTCATTTATTAATTTTAAACACTAATAAAAAATCAGCTGATCCATAAATTAAGCTACTCCATACATTTTGATACAAGTGTTAGATAACTATTTCTTTAGGGCTTATTTTTTCACGATTTTAGTGTTATGCCTTTGGTAAAAGCTGTTCGTACTGAAGAGTACAATGACCCTTTTTAGCTTAATATACCTCAAGCTTACAACCCTGTAAGCAAACTCTTTATATTTTATGACTATAACTTGTCAGTCAGTCAAGTAACTTAGCGTTTCATCGCTATATACTCGTAATATAAAACAAAGCCGTCCGCCACGTCTCTGTATCTGTATGTCTGTTCGCGATAAGCTTAAAGACTACTGAACGGATTATCATGCCAATTTCACCAATAGATAGAGTGATTCATGAGGAAGGTTTTATTATGAAATAATAATGGGACGAACGAGACGCTCCCCTGATGGTAAGAGATAACGCCTGTCCATGACCATTGCAGCGATACACAGAACTTTGAGTAGTAAAACTAAGTCCAAGGCATCGCTGCTTTGGCGCTCATTACTTTGAGACTTGATGGTTAGTCTCAACAGTCCAGTAATTTCGCTAGCTGCAGTACCCTTTAAATCGGAACACAGTAATATTTACACACTACTGTTTGGCGGCAGATATATCTGGTACTGCGGTGGTACCTACCAAGACGACCTCCTGCTAAGGAGATCTACCACCAAGTGAAAGTTTAGGTATATAATTTGTCAAGGTTTTGTGCAGTACCTACATTGCATCCGTGCGAAGCCGGGGCGGGTCGCTAGTATAATATAACAGTGAGATGAGATTGATTTAGTAGAAACAAAAGCCTTACATATTATCTCTGTTTATGTTTAAACAGCCTTCATTTATCGCTTGACTTGATTTACTGACTGCCGAGTTTGATTGGATCCCACGTTTTCAGGGATGCCACGCAAAATTGGGTACCTTATAAAAATGTGCGGTATTTTCATGTATCATATCAAATAGTATGGCAACGTTCTAATATTAAGATTTATTATTTTCAACCCTATTCTTCAAAGGATCAAATACAATTTTGATTCTTAGAATAACTCGTTTTTACGCACATTTTTTGTCATCAGTAACCCTGATGTATTGTATTATTTTAAATACTAATGTATTGTATTATGTAATGTATTACTTTAACAGGGAAATATTCTTTCTAAGATCACTGAACAGGTTGATTTTGGAGTTTGGTTGGAATCGGAACTTTTTTTCATCTAAATTTCATGCTTTGTTATACAGGGCGTCCCGAAACTCGACGTCGAACGAGCACGGGGAGAAATAGAAGGTTATATTATCAGTTCAGGGGAAATAAAAATTGATTCATGTGTAGCTGGAAAAATTAGGAACATGAAGAAAATTGACACAAATCATATCTTAGGGTATTGTGACCACAGATTTCACAATTTTTTTAACGTTGTCCTAATTAAACGTACAGTTAACCCTTAATTAGGCGCATGAAGAAAATCACACAAGTAGTCGCATGGGGTCACATCTGACCCCAAAGTTATGAATAAAAATGGAGTGGAAGCAACTAATAAAATGAAATATGTAATATTAAAAATAATTTAATAGTTTATTGAAATCATAATGAAAAAATAAAAACATAACTTTCACTTAAAATAATTCAAAAACATAAAACAACTTCTAATAGCTCTAAAAATTATTATTTTTTGGCATAGCTGAGATAAAAAATAAATAAAAAATTAACATGATTCATCAGCAGAATCATCTACTTCGTAACCAATGCAGTAAGCCCTAAAGTTAAGTTGGCAAACAAATTTACCACACTTATGGCATTTAGAAATTACTTTCTTGTCATCCTTTCTAGGGCATGACGAACAGCGATCGCACTTAGCATTCGATTGATGCACAACTTCCTGCATGTCATGAACTTCACGGAGCCGCTTTTTTGTTGAAGAAGGGGTAGCACGCTGTTCGATGCGCCGTTTCTGGTGATCTACTGCCAGTTTTATGGCTTATCTTCCGAGATAGAACCCGCGACATCTTGCTCATCATCCGACAAATCTCCCAGCCATTGCCGCATCAGTCTTTCTTGATTCATAATAACAACTTAATGAGAAAAAAAATTACAAAAATACATAAATTGTGTTATGCAAAACAATAATACATTATAATAAGTAAAAACAAATGAATAAATATGCGTAAAAACACAAAAATAAAAACTTACCTTTTGCCAAAAATGTTACGTAATTGGTCGCATGGGGTCAGCACCCAAGAGAGCAGCGGCGAGTGCATACGCGTAGGTGGTCTGTTCGCACCTGAGTTGCGTGCCGCGAGGGGAGGTAGGAAGCTAAAGAGAGCGCTGTCGCGTTCTAAACACTCCAACATAATTTTTTCTTGATTAGAAATTGTCTTGACCCCATGCGCCTAATTAAGGGTTAATATCAGTCAATCTAAGTGAATTCAGTCTCAGAAAAATCAAGCAAAATAAAGTTGCTAGGTTAGTGATAATTAACGTAATTTTTTGGAGTGAAAAAACAATATCACGAAAATTTTACTCTTCATTAAATAAACCGTCACTTAACATCAGGTGAGCTTTGGTCAGACACCAAGCTTATCAAACATTAAAAAAACTACCCTAGGCAAGTTAATTCAAAAGATGTTCCATTTAGTTAAGACCTCAAAATGGTAGAACAATTGTTACTTTTCGACCCATAAGCAATATCACCAGCGAAATGACACGGTAAACTTCGTATCGCAAAAACAATCATTTAAAACAAAAAAAAATGTTTTTACTTGTAATAGATTTCACACAACCGCACGGAATGAATAATAGTTATATGCAAGACGTACCTATCAAACGATAAGTCAGCTTCGAATAACATCTGTTAAAAGTTATTCCATGTTCTGGCAATTCCCATACAAAATGGTAATTTTGTTATTTTTGTATTTTTTGGTTATTCTTTTGAGTTTTCCCTAGTTTTCTTTATCGCAAAACTACCCCAGTATTCGAAAAAAAAAATGCGAGACAAATGCACGGCAATGGATTGTTTTATGTATATATTTTTGTTTACAAAACAACCTCATTTAAAAAACCAGTACCTGGATGACCGAGCTTTGCTCGGCTGAAAACACGGATAGAATGACATCTTCTAAAAATGAAACTTAGCTAGATCAATTTATCGCCCCCGAAATCCCACACTTAGGGTGTTGTATTACAAATAATTGTAAAAGATATTTACTAAGTGAGACTTAAAACGCTATGATACTCTAGCCAATATGTGATCTAACGCAATAATGTTTTATTGCTGTTGCCGTGGTGGTGCCGGCGTTAGAATAGTACCCCACCCTCTCTACCCGTGGTTGCCGTAAGAGTCGGCTAAGCGATGTAATCCGGAAGATGGGCAGCAGCGTCTTCCTTGAACAATCACACCTAACTGCGCTCGCCAATCCGCCTGCCAAGCGTGGCGAGTATTGGCAAAACCCCCCCAGGAGGAGGCCTATGTCCAGCAGTGGACGATCTATGGCTTATGATGCGTGATATGTGCTCTTGTCAGAATTAACGTATATTTTTTGTTGAAAGGTGGCAACCCTTTTGTTATGATATCAATATTTATTCAATACCCTGTTTGCTTTTAAAAGTATAACACGGAATAAATTATCAAGGTTTCAGTTATTTTGCTCGAACAGATATTGTTGTTGTGGTCAGCTGGTTTATTGTTGTCATATTTACGAACAAATTTATAGATTTTATTTTTGGTTTGCATGGTTATAACCATAATAAATGACGGTTACATAATTGTAACCGTCATTTTAAAGCATATAACGAATCAAATCTAGCTCGACATATTGAAGATTATATGAGATGTATATTATAGACCGATGGTAAAGGTCTGCTTAGAGAGCTGAAGGGCGTGCGTTCGATCCCCACTTAGAAATAACATTTGTGTGACTAACATAGATTTTTGCTCTGTGTCTGTCTGGTTATTACAAGCTTTGCTTAGTTTGGGGCTAGATGGCGCTGTGTGAAAATGTCCTCCGATATTAATTATTTTGATGTAAATCAATCAACATCATCATACATTACCACGCGGGTAAAAACGCGGAGCGCAGCTAGTATATTATAAAGGCGAAAGTTTTTGTGTGTGTGCAAGTGTGTTTGTTAGTTCTTCACGCTCAACGGCTGGACCAATTTTAATGAAATTTGGTATAGCGGTGGCGGACACCCTGGATTAACACGTAGGCTTAAATGTAGTGTTCACGTGGAAACAGCGAGTAACACCGCGGGGCGCAGCTAATATTGAATATTATTTGTTTCCAATTCTTATTTGTTAGCCGCTGACCAGATCCAATATTCTGCGACATCCAAATACTTTGTCCCGCTTTGTGAGAAACAGATTCAATTTGGATGTCATGAGGGTTCAAGGTCGAAATCTGTGGCGCATGAATAAAAGATGATTAAATAATTTTTCGCTTGGGAAAATGTGGGCTGGGGTATTTTCAAAGAATGGGGACATATCGGGAAACGTGAGTTGATATACGTACCTACATAAAT
Source organism: Biston stratarius (assembly GCA_950106695.1). NCBI lineage: Eukaryota > Metazoa > Arthropoda > Insecta > Lepidoptera > Geometridae > Biston > Biston stratarius. The sequence continues at coordinate 14,225,135 of OX467116.1, forward strand.
ATGTAAAGAAATAATAATAATAATTTATTTAGCAAAGTATATTAATACAGCGAAGTTAGTAAGCACTTAAACTATTACGAAGTTTTCCGCAGGATTCCATTTTTTTTTTTTAATGTAACAGTAATGAGACGAACGAGACGCTCTCCTGATCTTAAGAGATAACGCCTGTCCATGACCATTGCAGCGATACACAGAACGTTGAGTAGCAAAACAAAGTCCAGGGCATCGCTGCCTTGGCGCTCATTACTTTGAGACTAGATGGTTAGTCTCAATAGCCCTGTAATTCCGCTATCTGCAGTACCCTTCAAACCGGAACACAGTAATGTTTACACACTACTGCTTAGCGGCAGAATATCTGGTACTGCAGTGGTACGTACCTAGACGATCTCTTGCTAAAGAGACCTACCACCGAGTTACCTATTACATAACTTCTTGCTGTGTACCCTGAATCACATACTAGAGAGACCCGTATCGTGAAGTTCAGTGATTCCCACCTTTATTGATAAAGTAAAGTTTGTTTTTCTTCTGAGCAAATACAAGAAGAGGATTAAAATGTATGTAATGTGCAGGAGAAGTAGTATGTGTATCTGTGTATGTGTGAGTAAAATGAAACAGAACGTGTCCTTGTCTAACCCGACAATGACAAACAATGACAAACCCGATAATTACTTAGTATTAGTAATAAAATACAGCGTGATCAGTAATCACGGTTATATTTTTTATTGAAAATAATGTAGTAATAATTATTATTTATTGATATTTTATTACAGCGATTGCGAGTGAAACGTGGTATAAAAGGGTATTGAAGCAAATGTATTATGTTATTAGTTACTCTGATTTCAATAATACAACATAACCATGAAGTATTTTATATTAATTGCAATGATTTTAATAAGCGTAGGAGGATCGGCAGTTCAATGTCCTGTAGATGATTGTACTGACCCTGGGAGTGAGTTATTTTTTTCTATTTTAAACGGTTTTATTTACCTTGCCCTGTTTGTTGCTGTTGTTTTATTTTTGGGGTCAAATTTAGTTATTGAAATTTTACCCCCTTTTTGTTGACAGATTGATCTGATATTTGGTACACACCTTAAGTTCTGATGACAATACAATTTAATGTATTCAGTATCATTGTAAATCCAAGATGGCCGCCGCCACAAAATGGCGGATTACATATTTTTTCACAACTCCTCAATATGGGTATCAAATGATAGGGCTTGACTAGTAGAATACTATATAGAATGATATACATTAAGTAATGCCCTAGATTGCATCGCATCTTTGCTTAACATCAGGCAAGATGGCGGTCAAACCAAGCCTGTCTGTTCATGAAGGGCGTGTTCCACCACCCGCACTTGAGAGCAATTTTCCATTTCATATTAGTAGTGTTTACCATATTCAACTAACATAGTCCTTTAACATCAGAAGAGTTGTGATAATTATATTTTTAACCTGATTATTTAAAATAAATCTGTACAATCTACTAAAAGACCAGCCAAGAAAATCTATAAATTAGTCGCTAGAAAGAGCTTCAGAAGATCCAAAGCTGCGTTGGTAGGATTATATCAAATATGGTTAAGCCAGGATGGGAACACGGATAGGCAATTAGGGTACCCGTTAACACGCTACACGTAAATAGATCAAGTCTTTCTACATTTATGGTGAAGTCAACATACTCACATGAAAGTAAAAAACATCACAACCTCTCATTTTTAGGGCAGCCGTATAAAAAGTTAAAATGGTTCGTAAAAAAGACTAACAGTTATAAATCAAAAAGCTTAATTCCGGAATGCTGAGCACTTCCAAGACTTCACAAAGTTAATTAACAGACATAAAGCCAGGAAAATATCAAAAAGGTAAATTATTATATAGCAGAAAAAAGTAAAAGGTGACAGACAAAAGATAAAATAAACTGTGAAATAATTATCGCGTTTTAAAAACATAAGTACTTAATTTGCATTTTGTAAGAAGCGATTTGTTGACAAAAAGGACGAAGTGAGTTCTAATTTCAAATTATTTATTTACTAGTTTTTTTTTTAACGCGTTTGACCACCAACTCGCCTAATGGTAAGCGATGATGTGGTCGACCATGAATCACGCAGACTTAAAAGATTATCTATTTATACCTTGTAAAGATCTATTTTTATATTTCTAGTTGGTTCTAAATTAGTGGAAAAACACTAAAACGCTCTTAAGTTTACAGGGCGCCTAATTGTAATGTTTTATGGGTATTGTCAGTTCGGATTAATTTCAATAGATGGCGTTTGTAGTGGACCTATCATTTGACTGCGTCATCATGCATGTTTGTTATATTTGTATGAAAAATCTAAAAATCCGTTTTTTTATTAAATCAGTTTTAGTGTGATACGAATTTAAGTTCACCGGGTCATTTAGTTAAATATATTTATGTTGCCGAGTTATGGGTAATGTACGTAATACTAATGTACGAGTAGTTACTGAAATTACTTACGAATTAAACATTTCATTACAATATGATTAATTTCAGTCCATTGCATAGATGACAAGTCATAACCTACTGTGGCAGGTTATTTGATGTAATGAAACAGAATTGGAAGGTGAAATGTTTGGTATTGATGCGTGCGTGTATGCATGCGTTTGTGTATGTGGTTGCGCGCGCGCGCGCGTGTGTGTGTGTGTGTGTGTGTGTGTGTATGTGTGTGTATGTGTGTGTGTGTATGTATGTGTGTGTGTACAATAAGCTCATATTGGGTAAGTAAATCCTGCTTTTCCCCAAAAATTCGTAAGCCCCTTTGAGGTCAAATTTATATAAATATAAACAAGCTTATTATTATATTAAAAAAAAAACGGACGATCACTAATAAATGATTTATTCAAATTATAGCTGATGATACTTGGGATGATGTGAGCATTCTAACGATACCTCATACATTCAAATCTGTTTAGGTATTAATAAGTTATGGAGCCAATGCTTTAGGCATTGGTTACGTTTTAGCAACGTTTATCCCATCCCACTAATATTATAAATGTGAAAGTTTGGATGGATGGATGTTTGTTACTCAATCATCATCATCATCATCATCCATCACCACGCGGATAAAACCGCGGGGCGCAGCAGCTAGTAAAATATATAACCCATCGTGTTTTCCATTCTCTCATGTTTCTGCCTACACAACAGAACTTAGATGAAACCTTAGAGATTTGGGAACTCAAGCTCTTATCCCAAAGGGATCCCAAACGGCCAATAAACAATAAAACCATTATTCAGAACTATCGCAGTTTTAAATGAATTCGAGAAGCGAAAATCTATCGTATCTCTCTGCAAAAATTGATTACTTTGTCAACTCGAAAAGTCTCTAACGGTCCACTTGACTGGTCCGAGGGAAATTTATTGCTTCAACTTGCGATGCAAAAGAACAAGGATGTCGAGTTCTCCGCTGGAAATTTTTAAAGTTTTCAGCGACTTCTATCGATCTATGTAGCGAGAATTTTTCTTTATTTTGAGAGCAATAAAATGTTTAGTTCAAGAAGTAGCTTGTCTTGATAATTTATCATCTTGTTAAAATATTATATGCAGGGTTACAATCTTAGGGTATAATGGTTTATGATGACGGTTAGTGGTAGATTTTCTTAGCAGGAGGTCGTCTAGATAGGTACCACCGCAGTACCAGGTATTCTGCCGCCAAACAGTAGTGTGTAAACATTACTGTATCCGGTTTGAAGGGTACTGCAGCTAGTGAAATTACAGGGCTGTCGAGACTTACTACTAACCATTGAAAGTCTTAAAGTAATGAGCGCCAAGGCAGCGATGCCCCGGACTTTGTTTTGCTACTCAAAGTTCTGTGTATCGCTGCAATGGTCATCGACACTGGTTATCTCTTACCATCAGGAGAGCGCCTCGTTCGTCTCATTACTTTTTACATTAAACAAAAGACGAAAAAGGATCCTTTTACTCAGTTTATTGTGATTCTTACGCGATGGAATGTATGGAAAACCAATTATTTTTTTTGTGATATTAATGTCGGTCCTATGGTAACGTGTTCATGTTAATGAGTACAATGAACTATTTTCGGCTTAGAAAGTACCTTTCTGTGTAACCCTATTATTATAATATTTGAGCCTGTGTTGCCCCACTGCTGGGCAAAGGCCTCGCTTCCCTATAACCCTATTTACCCACACTTTTAAGAGATTAAAATATATACTAACGTGTCATTTGAAGACACAACAATAGGTTTTAATTTGTTTTATGTGCACACCACCATAATGACACTCACACATATAACACATTAATATACCTACCTAATAATTATAATTGCATAAATAAGTGTGTGAAAGTGAGTGTTTTCAACACTCATCGTTTTTCACAGTGTAATGGATGAACGGCTTCCAGTAGGTAACATTTAGAATGAAGATAGCTTATACCTTGACTTAAGGACACATATTATTATTTTTCCCAGCAAAATCTACATGTAGGGTAGCGAGTGAAACCGCTAGGATCTACTAGTAACACCAATATTACACTTACAAAACTTTGTCTGTACGTATATTTTTTATATCTTTACTCTGTAATGGGTTAACAGATTTGGTCAAAACTTGTAGGTTATCTCCAAAAACGCAGGTGAAAGTACGGGAAGCAGCTAGTTAAAAATAACGAACACGAGGCATCGATTGTTTTGCACTGAAAGGCCCTTAAGGGATAAACTATTTCTGTCCCTCGTGTGACTTTATTCCCTCTAATACGTAAGTAATTCGGGTCATTTCCACCAACTTCTCCATAGAGGCCCTCAATACGAAACAGACGGGGAAATAACACATAGGCAGCGATACCCTAGACTTTGTTTTGTTACTCAAATTTCTGTGTATCACTGTAATGGTCATGGACAAGCGTTATATCTTACCCAGGTGAGCGTCTCGTTCGTCCCATTACTTTCTTACTCTAAAAAGCTGTAAACACTACGCGGACTATAAACAATGATATAAATGTTTTCTACACAAAAATATAAAAGAGAATTTTGCATATTTTCAACAGCAGTCAGCATTTTGCACGAACTTTGTACATTTTTGAACGCACTATAGAGGAAAAATAAAAATGACGCCAAAGGTTTGCTGCCACTGTTTCGTTCTGTAGTTTCCTCTTTGATAATGACTCGTATTGACAGGTAACAAACATTTTTATGGTTCGTACCTTAAAAAAGGAGCCTTTATAGAAATACTTCGTTTTGTTCGCGATTAAGACCTGGTGATAAACATAACATCGTTGTCTGTCTGTTAAGATCAAATAAATTAAAATCTACAAAGACTTTCCCGTTGATATAGAGATGATAATGAAATTTAGCCAGAAGCAAGGTCTTACAGGACAAGGAAAGGAGAAAATCGGAAAATCATTCATTTATAATTTTAATGTATTTTTTTTTTGCTAATTCAAACTTACATTGCCGTGGTGGTGCCGGCGTAAGAATAGTACCCCACCCTCTCTACCCGTGGTTGCCGTAAGAGTCGGCTAAGTGATGTAATCAGGAAGATGGGCAGCAGCGTCTTCCTTGAACAATCACACCTAACTAAGCTCGCCAACCCGCCTGCCAAGCGTGGCGAGTATTGGCAAAACCCCCCAAGAGGAGGCCTGTGTCCAGCAGTGGACGTCCTATGGCTGATGATGTGTGTGAAACTTACATTTGTATTCAGTGAAATATCCGTGACGTACATTGATGTATGATAGAGGTTCTTCAGCTACGACTCATTTTCTTTTTATTTGATCTGATTTATATTTTTACTAGGAGAATGTTTAGGGGTTCATAGTAAAAATCTTCGATTTCTTTTATATGGTAAGAAGTCATGAGAAGAACCAGGCTGTTTTCAGATGGTAAGAGTTAGTGTTTGCCCATTACCATTTCACCGGTGCCAAGGGAGGGATCGAACCCACTACTGCACAACTACAACCAACAAAACTTAATTATTACATACAAAACATCCATACAGCAAACATTTAACGTCTAATGTTTGTACTGGTTGGAAATCAAACCCATGCCCTACAGCTCTTCATGCAGATATGACTCCTTATGACTCATTTGGTGAGTCATGAGTCATACTGAAAAACTCGTCTGGTATAAAAACGTTGCAGAAGGATTTTTCTTTGCAATTTTTTCCTTTGCCTTTTACCCCGATATATCTACCATCATCTCATCTCAGTCGTAGGACGTCCACTGTTGGACATAGGCACATTCTCCAACAATTGGAAAACCAGTAGGAAGCGGCTAGCATCCAGCTCGTTCTTGCGCGATATACATACCTATCTTTGTACCTAAATAATTCTCTTCTTTTAGGAGTTGTAAATATACGTTTAAAATATGTAGAGCGTGAAATTTATATATAAATATTTCAATGATAACGTAGCTGTTCATTATAATACTAATAAAATACAGCGTTTCAATGTTTAATATTTTAATGACAGACGTGTGGTGATAATTATAATTTAATATTTTATTTACACGAATGCGTTGTTGACGTGGTATAAAAGGACATTGAAGTATACATATGTGCTATTTTAATATACATAAGTATTTTGTATTACATAATACAGCTTAAAAATGAAGTATATTATACTGATTTTAGTAAGTGCTGGAGGATCGCAAGCGCAATGTTTTACAGAAGATTGTTCTGTTCCTGTGGGTAAGTTTATGATTTTTTTCAGGCGTTTTTAAATATATACGTACTTATATATATTTTTATAAATAATACAATATTTTATTGGTGATACCAATAAATCACAATAATTTAAATAATAATAATAATTGTTAAAAAGATAACAAAAAAATGTTAATATAATATAATTGTACTAGCTGCGCCCCGCGGTGTTACCCGCGAAAAATCAAAACAAATCTATCCCACGGGAACCATACATTTTAGCGTATGTGCTATTCCAGACTATAATCGATCTCTGTGGCAAATTTCATCCAGATCCGTTCAGCTGTTCTGGCGTGAGTGAGTAACAAACATACATCCATCCATCCCTTCATCCATCCCTCCATCCATCTATCCAAACTTACATGAACTTACAAACTATATAATGAAATTCGTTGCGTAGTTTAGAAGAATTAAGCAAATATCAAGACCGCAGGAAAGCGCTGGATGCAAGCCTCTTCCAACCGGTCTTTATGGCATTCAATAGGGGAAGCCTACGTCCAGCAGCTGAGATGATGATGATGATGATGAAGCAAATATCTCCCGTCTGTCCTTAGTCAGGAACCTGTTTTTTTTTGGCTGCCTGTAAGTTATCGCTTTTGGCGATAAGGCTGCAAATTGCGGCACTAACTTATAAGGTTCTTTTATTTTCTGAACATTTTTCTATTTCTGGTGAGAACAATAAAAAGTTTATTGTATTAAGACACATGTGAAATGCAACATCAATTATACTGACAACACAATAAGAACATCTATATCCAGATAAACACTGTTTTTACAAATTGTACATATTATATATTTATGTTCATGTAACATCATAGTCCGCCATGCTGGCCAAGTGCGGATTGACGGAAAAATACAATAGACAATATACCTATATGCAATAGGGATATGTTGCCGTGACGGTGCCGGCGTAAGAATAGTACCCCACCCTTTCTACCCGTGGTTGCCGTAAGAGTCGGCTAAGGGATGTAATCTGGAAGATGGGCTGCAGCGTCTCCCTTAAACAATCACACCTAACTGCGCTCGCCAACCCGCCTGCCAAGCGTGGCGAGTATTGGCAAAACCCCCCAGGAGGAGGCCTGTGTCCAGCAGTGGACGTCCTATGGCTGATGATGTGATGCAATAGGGATAAAATAACAAGTATTCTAAACATTTTGAACCTTGTTTCAGTTGGACCATGTTTAGAAGAATGTCCCTGCGCTGTGGGGTGTGAATGCGTGTCGAACGGGTGCGGCAACGTATGCACATGCGATGGATATCAAGAATAAAACCGTGTTTGGAGTAAACATAATAATTGAAAAACTACAAAATGAAAATTGTGAACTGAGTTTTAATATCGCTCCTTGCACTGATATCCGCCGGGGTAGACGTGTCCTAAAGTGGAACGTGTCTTGGCGGGGACGTATGTCCAGTAGTAGACTTCGATAGGCTGATGATGATGATGATCACACTTCACACCAATATTTCCAATGTGAAAGTTTGAGCACAGTTGATATAATTTATTTCCTCTGAACAGACGTAACATAAAATAAAAACTTTTTTTATGTCATAAAATCTCTTGTGTTTCATAATCACTGCATCTTATCAACGTAGTCATCTGGTAAGCATAGCAGACCCATCTATAATCACCATATGTATCGTTTACCCTTGCGGTCTCATCAGAAATTCTAGCACGGATTAGAAAATCAGCCAGAGAAATAGTTTCTGCAGAATATATTAACTGGTTCTTTACTATGTGTGAAATAATGACTACGTTTATTTTTGATAATTATCGTTGTACAAAACAATTATTCCACACTAACAAAGAGCACATACCAATAAAAATGTGTTGTGTGATTCGATAATAGAAAGAAATAATATAGTTATTAACGTTGTCTACGGCCAATATTCTCGTCCTACCTCGGGAACTGTTATTTGTATGAAATATTGCCTAAGACCAACCTTGTAGATAAATTTTATGCTCTATAATTTTTTAGTACTTCCAAAATGACAATTGAAGCAAAGAAGTCGGGATATTAAAAAAAATCTAAAAGAAAGTAATTTTTTTGTTTTTTTATGGTCGATAATAATGTTCACCTAGTAGTAAGTGATCGAAGTGATGTGGTCGAAGATAGTATAAAAACTTACCCTGAAATGGAACTGGCTCTCAAGTGAAGCGGTCGGGAAGCAAAACTTATTAATTTATAGTCGTATTAATTTTTATCAGGTGTTTGGTGGTAGATTGTCAATTTGAGTGTGATAGCTAACTAGCCGAGTACTTGAAACACAATGTTTTCATACACCGGTAGTTCACTGTTCGAGATTGAATCCAAGCCCTTCGGCGTGTGAACCGATCGCACTAACCACTGAGCTATTATCACTACAATAGAGTCGGTAAATGTTTAGTACACGGTATTCGGCAGGCGCGTTAAATATTAAAATAGGCATATGACAAATATAATAAATCATTGTGATTAGTCTGTTTTAAGAGCTATATCTCTGAAGGTTTCTTACTCAAAGTTGTACATATCACCTTTGTACTGTACAGCAAATTTATCAGATGCAAGAGTTTGGAGGCGCCACTATGCCTTTTTTACTGAAAGCCAGCCAGCAACTCTTTTAGTACCTTCATTTGCCCACCTCTACAAATAATCTGGGCGTAATATAATTCCGAATCCCACAGAGATACATCCCAGGACCCTTTTAATTATACAGACGCGTTCGGCTGAACAATTATCTGACTATAGCTTAAGTTTATCTCTGTGACCCGAAATAAATTTATGCTAAATAGTTATTTACTGACTTCCCTTGAGGTTGACTTTTTGACCTTGGCTTTGTACGATCGATGTGTATAGTAGAGAGTAATTATTTACTTGGAATAGGTACACAAGGTAATACGGAAAGGGCTACGCTTTAAGGAGTACTTATCATTGTGGATAATTTGTAGGATGGAAATTTTGATATTGCGAATCGCTTGTTTTTATGGAAAATCAAAATATCTATGTGTTTTTGCAATTTAAGAGAATACTGTTTTTTTAATTGCTGTTTGATCACAGCTCACCTGACATTCAGTAACGGTGTTGTTAAAGATGGTAAACACATCTAACCTGGAATGGAACTGGCTCTCAAGTGAGGCTGCCGGAACACAACGATAGGTGCTTACCGACAGAATTCCAAAATTAAGAGTGGTAGCTGGTTAGTCGAGTACTAAAAAGCACAACACTATAATTTCCTCACAATGTTTTCCTTCACTGGCAGCTTATTGTTGGGCTTTGAACCTACGCCCTTCGGCGTGTGAACCGACCGCACTAACCACTGGGCTATCATCGCAGCACTTAGTGTAGTTGTTAGTGATGAGTATGAAAAGGTTTTGTGATAAGTATTTATTCTTTCGTTAGAAATGCGCCATATATACGGATGAACATGAAAAGACAAACCAAAGACATGAAAACTAAAGATATGGCATTAAAACACTTGCAATAAAGCCAGAGTCATAACTTCAAATACCAACAAAATGTGTGTGCGATATAAACAAAAATGGATTACACTCCTTTATTAGACCTAATGGACGTATAAATAACGGCTAAGCTATTGTAGTTTATAATGATATTGGAATTTGAACAAGGTTTGTATTTTAGTAATAGGAGATATTTCTTTCATTTGAATAATTATATTTGACGAATATATTCAGGTTTTATTTTTGCTTCTGACCTGAAAGAGACCGGTAACATTTTCGGTTGCTTCTGTTAAAAATACATGTATTTTCATTCGCCGATATAAACACATAATAAAACAAAAGTATATAAAAACCTTCTATTACAAAATAAATCACAGGGTAACTAAAACAGATATAAACTAATTCACTCTCGAGTTGAAGACACCCAGATTATATCCAACGGGGAACACCCACTCTGGCAGCGCATTCCACTGTCTTAGCAGTCCGCACAATGAACGTGGAATGAAAGCGTTCCCATAGCACAAGCTTTGCTTAGTTTGTGGCTAGATGGCGTTGTGTGAAATGTCCTCTTATTACTTACTTAAGTACTAAATAAACTTTTTAACGGGCACTTATCATTGTAAACTAAATAAAATAGATGCATAAATAAATAGAACGGAATTTTGGGCTGAATATAATTTTGGGGTAAGTAATTTGGTCGAACTTCAATCTTGTTTACTCTGCTTTTGTTTCAAACTAGAAATGTGGTTTAATTAAGAGCTAGTTTTGGTCGAACAGACGTTTATTCCCACGAGCCTTGGAAATAAAAGGAGAAAATTGGCCAAATAAATTCGTTGTCTGGTCAATTAGGCATCTATTTGCCCCGCCGGTAATTATTTAAAGGGCATTTAAATAAAAGTAATACGGTACGGTGATCAATAAAAATATTTTAATTTACCTTTTTTTCATTTTTATAGTACTACATGTGTGTCCATACCATTAATGTCATGTTCAACCGTTTTAGCGTCACCGACTAACAAAAGATAAAAACTATCACATTCATAATATTTATCTAGTTGCCATAATATTATTGCTACAGTTGGGGGTAGATGTGAAACGAAATGTCCACCAATATTTAATTTTAGTTGAGCATCGTTATGGCTAAATATAAAAATATTAGAACATCTAAACAAATGATTACTAAATCCTTTACGATGGTTAGGCTCAATAACTCTGTAATATAGCTGCAATACAATTCAAACCGGAACATAGGTTTACGCAATACTGCTTGGCGGCAGAATGTGTTATTGCTATGCTATTGCTATTATTCCTTCAGCTAAAAAGTTCTACCATGTAGTAAAAGTCTATCTTCAATACTGACTATTTCATTATATCGTACCGTACGTATGGCACTCCAAGCGCGTGCCGTGTAATGCCACATAATACCGCATCCACACTACCTCTATTAGGTGCTTGATCCCAAGAATAGGTATCTCATCATTTAGGGATTACACACATCATACTATCTTTAGCAACTTAATTAGATTGGTGGGGATCTAAGATCCCTGTAAGGTTTGGAATCCACGTATCCTACGACGGTAAGCCTTCCGCGTTTCGCAAATCCAATTTTGGTTGCGGTGGGGAATGATCTTCGTAATAAGATATCCAATTGTTTTGCGCTTAGCTTTTGTTGTCTGACGCAAGATAAAACCAGCGTACTGCATACTCATTTGCGCTATAGATGGGCTGTAATCTTCGAACAAAATAATCACGGGCCTAACTTTTAAATGTGCTCTATGAAAAGGAGTCGTGAGCATCGGACATATACTTAGATATTTTAATTATGTATTAGTATGTTGATCGGTATTTTCCGATGTGTGGCGAATAAATATATGTGTATATTTCTGTAAAACATAAACAACGATAACAACAAAACATAACGATATTTGTTGAAATTTAATAGTTTAATTATATTTTAGACAATAAAATGATAAAAATGTACTCAGCACCTTATGGTGTGTTTCGGCTGCTTCACTTAAGAGTCAGTTCTATTTTAGGCTAGGGGTACTTTATCATCTTCGAATAGACCGTCACTTAACATCAGGAGTTGTGGTTGTGGTCAAAAAACTAGTCAACCAAAAAAAAAAACTATTTTTCCTGGGTAGGAATGGGACCCAGAATCGAATGAGGAAGTAGAGCTACTACTAAATGATCTAAAGGGGCTAATCAAACTTGTCAATTAATTTTACTATGGATTCTGGCGTGGTTTTGACACATTTTTGTTTTACTTATGCAGGATAAAGGAAATTTTGCTGGATTTACGTGAGTGATCCCGCATAAGTAAAACAAAAGATTGTCTATTTATATTGCCTATTTCAGTTTTCCTAGATACTGGTCTAAGTTTTCCAATATGCGGTCACAATTCCAAGAACTCCAGTGAACTATATTGTAATCAAACTAAACAGAAGTTTACAAAGTAATACACGTTTAAGACTTGATACAGACGTCCTAGTATCGAAGTTAGCACATGAAACAAGCGACGGCAAGGTCGTCTACTTTCTGCTTTACGACTGAGAGAAATATAGGATTTTACTGCTTTGACGAACTGAAATTGTGTATACCAACTTATTCCAAATATATACACTATTTTGTACTGGTGAAAACTTTGTCTTAGTAAGTTCGTAGAATGATAAACTTGATTATTACCTACTGAATTATACGTGTTACACTCCAAGTTAGCCCTATTTTTTTAAAACTCTCTTCTCATTGTGAGAAGGATATGCCATAGTCCACCACGCTTTGGTTGAACCCACGCCATACCACGTGTGAATTGACCAAGGTAACCACTGAGCTATCATCGCTATAACTAGAGACGAATACTATACAATACAATATCTTATTGATGACACCATAGTTACAAGTAATATTTACATCATGTATAAAACTAACATTAAAAATGTTAAATTAATGCAATGCCAATAGTTTGCATGTAATTCCATAAGCTCTTAATTTCAAATAATAATCATCGAAGTCATATAACTTTTTTTTTTTCTTATAATTTAAAATTACGCTCCACAGACACTGGGGTCCGTGACCTACAAGTCAACTTTGAATTTCAATTTATTTTTTATTTTTTACAATACAGGAAGAGGAAAGTTTGTCATATTAATCTTAATATTGGGTTAAAGTACTAAATTGTATGTATACCGCGAGAAGACCAGCGTCCCGCAAGCAGCACCCGATCACGAGTATGACGCATGTACCAGCCATCGCCCTCCTCAACCATATCTGAGGAAAGAGAGCGACCCGACACACGACGCCGCCGCAAGAAGGCGCCGTCGATGGTGAGCATGAATGCTCGAGGCACACAATCCTTATTTACGATCATGAGGTTTATTTTTACCATCAATCAATAAATCGCATTTTATTACTCGATAAGTTTGCCGACATTGCGCTCTCAGTTGACCAGAACTTTATATGTAAGCTTAACATTTATTTCAACTAAATAATTCTCGAAGGTTTACGTAGTGGTCAGTAAGAATGTTGAAAATCCTTGTCTTTTTGTTTCAATTTGTGAGGATATGCCCAGTCACGACATAAGGACTGTAGATTTGTTGCGAATTTATGTGTGTAAGCTGTGCTGTTAGACACTGCGTGAAATGTAACGTAAGGTAGCGAGAATGAGAAAGAATGAATGAGCAATTAATATGTTTGAAAGAGTGAAAGGATATGAAACTATGAATGCAACGTAACGTTAATATGAAAGAGATGCTTGTATGCAAAATAATTGTAAGTATGAAAGAGAAAGCTAATTTGGATAACGTGTGAAAGGGATGGTGTAAATAGTTTTAGTTATGTGTGAAAGAGAAAGATAACAAAGATGCTAATCCGTTAAGCAAAGATGCGGTCTATGGTGGAGCATGCTTGCCTAGAAGAAACCGATTCACTTGCGACTTGAAATCACCCAGATTGTATATATCACGGAACACCCACTCGGGCAGCAAATTCCATTGTTTAGGTTATATCCTGGTTTAGCATAAAGCTAAACATTATCCCGGAAAAAATGTGAGAAACCGCTGAACTCAGCTAGTAAAAATAAGCAAAAGTATAAAAAATACTGTAAACTAAATCAATATTTTATCCAATAACTCAATAACATACAATTTCATCGTTCCCTTCAAATTACGAATAAATAAATAAAATTCCCGTCTTGACAATTAGGAGTTTCTTCACGTAATACGAAACAAGAATTCAAATCAGATTGGGATACAACAGTATAAAGTGTTCAAGTAAAGCCGCAAAAACAAATAGCTAATCAAAAAGCACACAAGCGTCACAAAATGTATTTGGAAAATCCTCAAAGTCGGCCTCGACATGTATTCGGGGAATTTCATAAAATACGGGAACAAACATAAACAGGCGATATTGCATTATGTTGACAATACTTTTATCTGTTCTGTGTGAGTTACGGGGATGTAGATTTATTACGTTACTGAAGATGTTCGTGCAGAAAATTGAAAAAGTATAGGTATTTTAAACTAATATTACACCGCTGCTAAGTGAATCATATATTCAACAATCGAATACAACCAGTTGCCAGAGACACCGTTGCTCAGAGTTTGAGTTTGACCTAACGCTAACCACTGAGTAGCCACTACCGTCACTACAAAATATCTAACATAGTGTTTCGTGCGCGATGAAGTCCCGGTCATACCTAAACATAATTTAACTGCTTGAAAAAGACAACAGGATGTGACCGAATCTATAGTCGGAGTATCCGATCTATGACCTAATTAAACTGCCGTGATGCCGTGGTGGTTCCGGCGTAAGAATTGTACCCCACTCTCTCTACCCGTGGTTGCCGTAAGAGTCGGCTAAGGGATGTAATCCGGAAGATGGGCAGCAGCGTCTTCCTTGAACAATCACACTTAACTGCGCTCGCCAACCCGCCTGCCAAGCGTGGCGAGTATTGGCAAAACCCCCCCAGGAGGAGGCCTATGTCCAGCAGTTGAACGTTCTATGGCTGATGATGTGATGTGTGACCTAATCAAACGTGATTAATCCCTAAGTAAACTGATTTTAATTAACTAGTATAGATTATAATTATCTTTTTATTTTACTTATGCGGGTTTACGTTTAATTATATCGGAAACTCCGACTATAGTGTCGGCCACATGCGGTGGCCTTCATCATGGAGACACAGCTGAGTACAACGCACGCGCGGCTTCGTTTTGATTCGCTCTGCGGGCCGCTTGCACGCCTCGCACGTGAAGATAACAAGATGCGCCGGCGCGCTCTGTAATCCTACCTTACCAGAGTCCTCTACGGAGTCAGGAATATTCCAGCAAACAGAGCTCACTGCGGCGTCTTCAGATCCGCGACCACTCTCACGAAACGTGAGTAATCCCGCATAAGTAAAACAAAAAGCCACGTCAATTTCTATAGAATAATTATTTTTGATTCATTTACGACACAAAGCCGAATTTTTAAACGGTTAGAATATTTTATTTAAATGAAAGTATAGTTGTTTAGAACACAATGAAAAAGGTATATACATTTACAAAGGGCGAATTCCTAACAAAGAAAACCACAATGACAAAGAAAACTCCAGTGGCTCGAGCATACTTATTTGCAAAAATTACGAAGTGTGTAAATAATAGTAAAATGTATAAAAAGTCTCCATTTACATTTTTCTACAATTAACTTAGTACGTAAATCTCGCAAATTGAAATGCTAGAGGCTCTGAAAGAAAAACAAAAAGAACAAAGGCGCAAACCGCCACCGATAGGACAAACGGCATCTAAAATTGAAGCGCTTGCTTAAAAAAACATTCCACTTTATAGCGGTCGCGAAACATTGAATCCCCCATTGACGATGTCCGTATTCGCCGAGGCCTTTAACTATTAACGTAAATTTGACCCTTATAAAGTGCCCCTACGATACACCCTTGACCTTCTTGCACAGACTAAAAAAGGGCAGAGGATGTGAACAGGCATGTCATGGATAAGCATATGCCATCTGCGATCACATCTCTCTTTTTAAGAACATTCGGATATTTTGTAGCGATGATAGCTTAGTGGTTAGCTCAGACAATTCACACGCCGAAGGGCGTGGATTCAAACCCCAAGAATGAGCTTGAGCTTGAAGGAAAACATCGTGAGGAAACCATAGCATGGTGGTAAGGTACATATTTTATAGTACTCGGCTGGCTAGCTCCCACTCTCAAGTTGGAACTAACGGTGTATTCCGGCAGCCTACTTGAGAGCCAGTTATATTTCAGGCTAGGTTTGCTTCACCATTTTCGACCACACCGTCACTTAACATCAGGAGGTTAACCATTTTTATGGTCAAACACTTAGCTTGTCAACCATAAAAAATAGTTTTCCTTACGATGATTTACTTCGCCGTTTAAAGTTATCGCGCATAGCTTAGAAAAACAGAAGTGCGTGCCGAGGGATTCGAACCTAGGAGCGCCGGATAGGAAGCCCGAAGATCTCTCTACTAGGCTGTCGAAACTTAGCCTACGGAACCTAAAGAATATCAACCATCAAGTTCTAAAATGCAAAATATCTAATGCTATAATCTTCTAAGGAAAAAAACGAAGTTGTCCTATTGTTCTAATTCTTTATGTGCGTGTCCTATCAAAGTATTTTATTATCAAATCTTTGTGCTCCTGCTATTCTCCAGCAAAACATCATTCTTTGCACGTTATTTGACGGTAGTGGTGAACGTATATTTATTAGGGTTAAACCGAATATTGGTCTTTATAGTCTTTTGTACAAAGAATATAGTCCCACTTAAACAGCACTAATAGGGATAGAAAATTTTACGGGAACGTGTTATATTTTTTTACGAAAAATCCGACTACATTCCACAAAGCTCAAAGGTTAGGTTACATTGCTTTATTACCGGAGTTCCAGAGCAGAGAGGTGTTTTAGGGTTCCGTACCCAAAGGGTAAAACGGGACCCTATTACTAAGACTCCGCTGTCCGTCCGTCTGTCACCAAGCTGTATCTCATGAACCGTGATAGTTAGACAGTTGAAATTTTCACAGACGATGTATTTCTGTTGCCGCTATAACATCAAGTACTAAAAAACATAATAAAATAAATATTTAAGGGGGCTCCCCATACAGCAAACGTGATGTTATTGCTCGTTTTTGCTTGATATTGATAACGGCAACAGGTAGACGCTTGAAATATTCACAGAATATTTAGTAATATATTCACTTTAAAAACAAATAATTGAATTAAAATAAAACAAATATTTAAGGGGGGGGCTCCCATACAGAAGACATGTTTTTTTTTTGCCGTTTTTATAGATAATGATACGGAACCCTTTGCATGCGAGTCTGACTCGCACTTGGCCGCTTTTTTATGTAAAAGATCGAGAACGATACGTTCTCCTGATAGTAAGACATCTCGCATGTCCATGAGAGCTGCTGCAATACACAGAACTTTGAGTAGCAAAACTAAGTCCGGGGCATCGCTGCTTTGGCGCTTATGACTTTGAGACTTTCGATGGTTAGTCTCAACAGCACAGTAATTTCGATAGCTACAGTACTCTTCAAACCGGAACGCAGTATGTTTACACACTACTGCTGGACGGCAGAATATCTGGTACTGCGGTGGTACCTATCTAAACGACCTCCTGCTAAGCAGATCTACCATCAAATATTACATTATTATTACAAGTAAGTATCATATTTGCCATATGCTATTTTAAAAATGCAATGCATATCAACGCCAAAGACTGCGGTTACATTAGGAATCGTGTTCAGAATGCAATATTATATATTCATACCGAACCCCGATATTCCTATTTAAACAATGTGATTTTCTACTTAAGCACTTATACTTGCAATAAGGTTGAATATACTTGAAAGAATTTGTATCATCAGCAGTACGAGAAGTGATACATTTTTATCCTTATGCATAAGACAACAAGGTTGCTTATGTAAAAAGGATAGCAGACCTCGGTATGTATGTACGAGCGAACCCAATTCTAGATTCAGATATTTGTAAGAAATCTAATATTTGGCAAACAATATTGAAATTCTGTCTTCAGCATGCGATTCGATAATAAAATGCTTGTTGTGCAAGTTTGTTGGCCATGTTACGTTTTCTGGATTTTATGTTAGGTACGTGATTTGCGACTTTATGGTTTCGATATTAAATTATATTGAAAACTAGCTGAATGACCGGTACTTCGTAGTTCGTACCCGGCGCGGTAGCGCTCGACCTTTGCCCTATATACAGGGATAATGGTAATCAGTCAGCACCCTTTTAAGGGCATATTTTGTACATTAAAACAAACAACTTTTGTCCTACAACCTTTGCCAAAAACCAACATATATCCCAAAAAAATAAAAAACTTTTGTAGTACTCTCTAACACTATCAGGGCGTGCGAAGCGAGCCCTTACACTATTCCACAACCTGGGCACTTTTGTGGTACACTTTACTGAAAAACTATCACGCCTATAGATTTGTGCTTTAACACAGTAATTTAACTTTATATCTAGATGTGTTATCTGTAAAAAAAAAATATATAATCATTAAGAAATGAATATTAACAATTTTGTATTCGTTGGATAGAATGTTATTGTACTACTAACGCCATCTGTTAGAAAACCAAAGAGTTAACATCGCTGCAACAGAACTAAATTCAATACTCAAATACATCGTAGAAAAGTATCCTATGTCTTATTCCAGGGCCTAAAGTATCTACATGCAAAATTTCACCAAGATTCGTTGAGCAGTTTGCGTGTGAAGGCGCAACAACAAACAAACTCACATGTGCATTTATGAGTTAAGATTCGTAAGCATGAGTGCTACAGCGTAGCCAACTCTACGAATATGCTACGTAACTACGAGCTACGGAAACCAGAAGAATGCTACGTGAAACTACGTGGTACATAATTATTTATTTCATTCATTTCTATCGTGATACTACAACAACAATGTTACGTAGAAAATAAGTGCAGTACAATTATTGCTTGTCTTATACAAATTACACGCACAAAAATGTATATTGTGTGACGTAAAGTCATAGCGTAATGGTGTGCGTGTATATTGTGCAAAAATGTAAATATTGTAGGATCAATGTTTCTTCACCAAAAAATCTAAATCAAAATCAAAAGTCATTTATTCAGTTTAGGCCCTGGTAAGGCACTTATGAACGTTAAGTTACATGTTTGAATCTACCACCGGCTCGTAATTACACTTCAACTGAGAAGACTCCGGCAAGAAACTCATCAAGGCATTTTTTTGTGGATCTTTCTTTTCATATTAGGTTACAGTTTACAGTTATAAATATTAATACATACATTATGCTTACTACAATTGTCACTTAGCCAGGGGGATGCCAGTACAGAGAGAAGCTACAACAACCATATATTCCTGTATTCCACGTAATGAGCCACCTTATAGTAGGCTTTGCCAATTAACCTCTGCTTTGTAAAATCTTTGAATTTATTATAGGACATTTTAGTTACCTCAAGTGGGATTTTACTATAGAATCTAACGCAATTCCCGAGAAAAGACTTATTAGCTTTAGATAAGCTGAATCTAGGTGTCACAATTTTATCTTTATTTCTTGTATTTCACCAATTTAATATGGAAACTAACGTGGTTTTCACACATTCAGAACACACATATAACGCATTTACATTCACATCTGAGTCTTCTTTAATATTCTACGCAATATTATATATGTACATTTTCTTATTGTATAATAAAGCCGCACTAAAAAGAGACTGAATTCTCTATAATTATAATACTCTAGAAATCTACCGAAGATATATGTTGGGGTAGGTCAAGTTGAAATATTTTTTTTTATAAGAAATAACATTAATTGTTTTATTTACTTGTTCATTTATTTGTTTCGAAATTGCACGGGAACATCTTATTCCAGGGTCGATTCTGAAAACTGACATATATTCTCGACTTCGGAGTTTACGTCCAATTTTTTATCATAAACAATCGATTTAAAACTTTAAGCATATTTCTTTGTTTAAATTTCGTCTCTAGCACTTTCTTGCATTGTGACAGTTCTAAAGTTTTCCATGTCATAATGATCGAAAGCTTATTATTATTGTGATGATGCGGTCTAAGATGGAGCATGCCTTGGAGATACCGATTCAATCTTGTTAAAGACACCCAGATTATATCCACCAGGGAACCCCCACACGGGCAGCGCATTCCACTGTCAAGCGATCCCAACAATGAACGTGGAATCAAATCGTACAACAAGCAAGGAAGCAACTAAGGCGGCAAGAATTTATTAAAAAATAAGTTAACAACTACGTAGGATAAAAAAATCCCATCATCATTACTTTTCTGCTTTAACCAACAGATTGCTTTGTTTTCAAGAACGTCGTGATTTTTTATCTTGTAGACAAAGGTCGTTTATCATAGTTGACGTTCATACTTCCTATAACAGAGCATGGCGACGGGAGTACATTATTTACTGCCAATATTTGGCAGGTTTCCAGCAATCAAGAGGCAAGACATCTTCTTCAGGCTATCGATCTTTGGTCACCGATATACTTAGAAACAGAATATGGCCTGATAATGCTTTAAGTAGACAATATATTCAGATATTCCAGATATTCTTTCGCTTAGCAGTAGTGTGTAAGCATTACTGTGTTCCAGTTTAAAGTGTATTGCAGTTAGCAAAATTACAGGGCTGTTGAGACTAACTATCCAACGTCTCAAAGTAATCAGCGCCAAAGCAGCGATGTCTTGGACTTTGTTAAGCTACTCAAAGTTCTGTATATCTGTCTTTGTAATGGGCATGCATTACCTCTTACCTTCAGGAGAGCGCACGAATTAATAATATCTACAGCAGAAGAATCTATGGCAGTCTAGTTCTTTTGGCTTCCGATTGGGAGGTTTTGGGTTCGAATCTTATGACATGTGTCTTTTATAATTTACTTTAATTAACTTGCGTCTCACGGTTTGATTTATGTTAACAAAAAGTATGTTCGAACGAGTAAAAATTTCAAACAATATTTCTGGTGTGAGCAATAAAGAGTTGGTATTTTGCAAGGACCTTGAAACTCGATAGCTTTGACTAAGCCATTATAGCAGCTGGAAGATGTTACTGATGGGAAATATCTGTACCCGACCATTATCTTATACCAAACCTGCTCATAGCAGAAAAGGCTTATCGCATGGCTTTTCAGCCAGTTCTATTCCAGGCTAGGTGTGACTTACCACATTCTATTTTCGTCCACACCACTTAACATCAAGTAAACTATGTATACTAATCAAACACCTAGCTTGTCAACCACAAAAAAACTGATTAATATATTGAGAAAAAAAAGATAATATGAATATTTTTTGTCCGTGTTTATTGTTTTCTATGTGATAAATTAATTGAAATTTTCATTTGCAACAAATTATTTTCTTCGAATAGATTTGTTTGATAATAATAATAAAAATACTATCTCTTTGTTTGATGTTTTTGCCTAGAAAATAAGTAAATAATGCATACAAATTTAAAAACTTTTTCTATGCTATCTAAAGAATTAAAATAAATTCACTTATCTCACCAACTACAAAAATAGCTCCTAGTACGTGTGTTGGCGTCAAACGTTTTAAAAGCGGCCTTCATTAAAGACTGTGCTGCTTTTTCTACTGCATTTTGTTTTTCTTCAACGACCTCTTGCAATTCGTTCGGGGTCATTACTACCGCAGTAACCCTAATTTGATTCAGCGTTGGTTGTGTTCCAACTTTTTAACTATTCAGGACAAAGTTATATAGAAAGCGTAATAGTTTAAAAAATAAGCAAGTGCGGGTCAAAAAAATGAAAACTAAAATTTACATACCTACATACATACGCGCGAAAAACATATCCCTTCCTTGGCAGTCGGGTAAAAAGATAAGTCGGTAAACTTAACGTTGTAGATAGATAACTCTTCATTGTTTACACCATGATTACAGAAACAGAAATAATACAAACATTTATATGAAGTGCAATAGTCGGCGGCCTTATCGGTTAGAGCGATCTCTTCCAAGCAACCTTGGTACCTATCGTAGATAACTCTTTAAAAACGACGTGGTGTGTTACGTAAATACCTACAGTAACCATGTACAAACTTAATACCAAAACAATAACAATATACTCATGAATATTAAGCACTAGTTGTTGTCCGCGACTTCGTATGCATGTAATTTAACAAAAAAAAGTTGCAGTTTGCAGTATAAAAAGTATCCTATATGTTAATCCAGGCCATAAGCTATATGTGTGCTAAATTACATGCAAATCCGTTCTGTAGTGAAAGAGTAACAAACATCCATCCGTCCTCACAAACTTTCACATTTATAATATTACAAGCTGCGCCCCGCAGATTTACACGCGTGGTGATGGATGATGATGATGAAAAGTATCCTATGTCTTATTCCAGGGCTTGAAGTACCTATATGCAAAATTTCACCAAGATCCGTTGAATAGTTTACGCATGAAGGCGTAACAAACAAATAAACTCACATTCGCATTTATAATATTATTATAAGTTAGGAAAAGAAACCAATAAATGAAAAATAAAAATAGTTAAAATAGTAATGCTAACGATTGTAATGATAGTAGTTAGTTAGTTTAAATAAAAGCCCATACAGCGACAGCCGTCACGGTCATTTCGCCAACTACAATATAAGATTGTAACCGCAAAAAAAATTCGATAAAAATAAGAATTAAAACCAACAGATAAATGAAAATGAGTTTAACAACCTCGTTTCGGATAAACACTAGTGAATACTTGTAACTAGGCCAAAATGTCATATGCTTTTAACAAATTCAACGTCAAATTCATTACGATTTGATTGTTATGTAAATAGTAGCAAGCACTATGAAACATACAAATGAATATTCACCTGTTCATACGGAGTTCAATGAATAATGGAGCGAATGTAGCAAACGAGAAACACGAGGGTTAATCGGATCTCTATTCCACTTCTCAACATACACTGCACGACAGTAACAGAGCTTTCAGACTACGACTTATAAAACCGACAGTGTGTAAGGGGTAATGACATATTTTTCAATATTTTTAGGGTTCCGTTTTCAAATGGAAAAAACGGAACCCTTATAGGATCACTTTGTTGTCTGTCTGTCTGTCTGTCAAGACCCTTTTTCTCAGGAACGTGCTAAAATTCATATCAAATACTCAGGTCTACTGTCCCTTGGAGCTGTGAAAGAATCAAACTTCTAAGCCAACGCAATCAAAAGATACAGCTATGAGCTGCAAATTTTCGACACTCGCAAGGGAATCAAAACCTACAGGGTACTTCGCGTGAACTCAGAATCTTGAAAATTGGTACGAAGTAACTCAATAGCATAACTTATAGCACAGATAAAGAAAAAATTAAAAGCATAAATTACCATAAAAAAAAACATAACTTTTACTTATATACCTACGGGTTTGTACGGAACCCTCGGTGCGCGAGTCCGACTCGCACAAAGCTGGTTTTTTATTTTTGTAATGTCTTCAACTAAGGAAAGCTTGTACTATAAAAATAAGATGACTGATAGAATACTTTTTTTGTGGTAAATACATACTTATAATACATAGGGAACACCTAGATACAGAACAAAGTTCTATGCTATTCGTCACCTGAATGTTTATTCTGAGTGGGAATCAAATCCACGCTCAGGAAGTTAAGTTACTGCCAAATGAGCTGACAAGACAGATTACGCAGAAAGACAGAATAAAGATGCAAATTGTAGCGCATATGAAACGTTTGAACTTTTAACGTAGCACCATCTATTGGATGCTTATTCAATCCAGTTATAAATTATCTTACAACGCCATCTATTAGAATTTTATGGAACTCACAGAAAATTATACTTCTTTAATATAAAATAAAAAGAATATTGCGATTATAAATTGAGATATAAACTATCACATCTCTCGAGTTGGATCAAACTGCACACAGTGTGCAAGATTTGGTTAAAATCGGTTCAGTAGTTGAGAAGTTCATCGCGGACAAACAATGTTACACGAGATTTTTATATATAAAGATATGTATGTATATTTTGGGACAATTTCTGAAACAGCTATAAAGAAACCAGCTATTCCATACTTGCGACATATTATAGCGTGAAAGGTCGCTAATTCCAGAGACGAATGTACCAAAATTGTATGTGTTTGCTTTTAACGGTCGACATGCTACGTCACCCCAATTTAATGGAGGAACTTTTATTTTAAAAAAAAGATCATAATCAGCATTGACATAAGTTTCGGCAACCTAGTTGGGAGACCATCGTAGATGTGTAAAGTCTGCCAATCTGCACTTGACCAGCTTGGTAGACTATCTTACCCTTCTTACAATAAGAAGAGATCCGTGCCCAGCAGTGGGACAATTCACAAAAACAGGGCTAATTCGGATTAGCATTAAACCAGTAAAAAAAAAGCAAGCTGCTAGCGTTCCAAATAATAACACTAGTAAGGTACTGGTATCTGTTGTTACTACATAGAGGTCAGTGTCAAAGAGCAAGGATAATAAACGAACTGTCCTTCTCCAAACATCGTTTGTCTTTTTTGTCGCTTGTTACAGAGGTCCTTTAAACGAAAGAGGTCGCCAGTTCGTTCAGTCAACAAGTTGGTGCTGTTTGTATACTTCATGATCACTAGAATATAAACACTTTTTGATCAGAGTAGAAGAACTATATGAAAACTTTACACTTTGACTGAAGACTGCACACAAAATACAGAAACATTGAAATTGGCAGAATGCACATAAAGCGATGCCAAGAAGAAAGAGAAAAAAATATTAATTGACAAACCTAAATGTTTTCTTTGTTTTTGGCGTCGCACTTTGTGTATTTGCCAGTATCATGCGCTTTGATGTTTTTGAGTATTTTAAGAAAAATTAAGTTAAAGATAAGATAAAAAAAATATTTATTTTGAACAAATGCCACAGGTAAATTACAGTTTAAAAAAAAACAATATACTACATAACAACAAACTTGCTCACTACTTATACTATACGTACTAACTAAAAATAAGGTAGGACATACTAATTCATAAACAGAAATTCATTATAATTTATTTATTTTTTGATAAATAAGTAGAAATTTACTCAAAATTAAATATTGGTTGAGTTCATCATGACCCTCGTAATGTAGAAGGTGACGTCACTTCGAGCTTTGGTGGATTTTTGGAAAAGAAAAGTCATGTTCACTTTATTATATCACTTTCCAACACTTGCGCATTTATTCCGACACTTTATGAATAAAACACCACTATTTTTATGCACAAACAATCGTAAAAAGTTTTGTAAAATAATATAAAACAGCGACAAAAGGCTTACACGTTTCCGCAACAAAAACATATCTAAACTGGTAAATGTAGCAATTATGTGTTAAGTATTTATTTAAGTTTCTCATAAAAATCAAAGGAATAAAATCTCAGTCACAGTCAAAGTCACATAAAGTATGTTGCGATCAAGCCTAGTCAAGGCCTTAATAAACTGGTGGTGACTTTAATACTACTTTTAAACAAAAATTCTCAAATAAACACAAGTTTTAATGAATACAGCGACATGAGTTTTTTGTGTTCCCGCGACTTAAAACTTCCACATAAATATTTTTCACTTGAGGACACAGGTTGTAACCATTAAGGAACACACACTCAGCTAGCGTATTCCACTGTTTAATGGTAATTTTTTAATAGACTGCAATGCAAAAGAAATGCAACAATTTTCTGAAGTTTAGATCTGTCTAGTTAAGCATTTAAAATTGGCTTTATTGCTTCGGTATGTGTTAATATTAAACTTTGAACACTGATTGTGTACTGCAAACCAATCAACTCAAGGAAATTGGCGTATGTTCGACAGAAACTAGGGCAGGAAAAGCTTGATGGGGGTGTTGTCAGTACATGCACGGATAAGTAAGAACTATTTCACAAAAGTCACAAGTGACGTCTATACATTTTTTTTGGCATCGCACTTTATTTGCCAGTTAATTACTTTAATATTTTTTTAAGTATGTATGTTATGTCACGAGAAATAAGTCAAATTCATAGTCAAAGTCACAAAAAATAAATCAATGTCAACTCCGCTCACGCCTTAGTATAAGATTTCTGGAGGCAACGCAAAAATGCAAGTTTACTACATTATATTACTTTCTCATACTCGTGCACGTGATTTTACCATCTTCGATCACACCGTCATTTCACATCAGGTGAGCTGTGGTCAAACACTTGTCAACTATAAAAAATATATATTGCACCCGTGCGAAGCCGAGGCGGATCGTTAGTTAAGTTTAAATAAATATTGTAGGACACATTACACACAGCGCCATCTGACCCCAAACTAAGCAGAGCTTGTGTGATGGAAGTCAGATAACTGATAGAATACATAAATACTTTTTTTTTTGTAAATACATACTTATAATACATACAGAACACCCAGACAGAACAAACATTTGTTTATACCAAACAAACATTTGTCCTTGGCGGGAATCGAACCCACGCCCTACAGCTCAGGCAGAGATACTCCCAATGAGCCAACAGGGCTGTCTTCAGGGCTGGCTGTCAAGTATAATCTATAGATTGCGAATATTAGAAAAAATAAGTAGGTACATTAAAAAAAATAGGGGTAAAAAGGCGGTCTTATCCCTAAGAGCGATCTCTTCCAGGCAACTCTGGAAATGTTAAACGCATGCCATATCTAATTATTATCAGCCATAGCTGAAACAGAAAATAAAATGCTCGCAATATGTTTTTGAATTATCCTCATTTTTCAACTGTATTTTTCTAAAACCATCAACTTTAAACAAAAGTTATGAGCAGACGTGACACTTAACGTTCGTCAGTCAGGGACTCATCGCAGTATAAGAAAATAGGGCCATAAATCTCTTCACGCCCATAAACAAAGTTAATTTGAGAACGTTCATTCCTGTAATGACCGTTTTGTTTTTACGAGATCTTACTTTAAAACGTTTCTCTCAAGTTACAGCATTAGTTTGTTACGTATGACACATTACTTTAGATCCGAAAAGGATTACACTACACGGCACAGATAACCATGTATAGATAAACTATACTAAAGTAACCATATATATGCACTTCATATTATTTACAAAACATTTACCTATGTATGTGACGAACGATGTGGCCGAAACTATAGTCGGAGTATCCGATATAATTAAACGTGAGTAATCCCGCATAAGTACCTAAAACCAAAATGTGTCGCAAAATTCACTTATCTGGTTGTCAGAGTAGATGATTTACTCAGTTTGGCCGATGGATTCATCACTCGATACCATTAAATGCTAAGAAGTTTCGTCTCAAGGGGATAGCTATTTTTGAAAGATTTCCATAAATTGTGAAAGGAATAAAATAGCCTATTCCTAATGTCATAGAGTCTGTCTACTCTCCGCCGAAGTAAGCCAGCTAAGTGCGATAAAAATGCTGTTGAGAATTGTAAATTAAAGCTTCACGAATTAGTGTTATTGCCTGTTTCCGCAACTCACGCTTTTTATGACATAGTCGGAACAAAGACCTCGTAACGCGGTATCTATAAGAGAAAGTCTATGATATACAGTTTAGGTCAACGACTTGCCAATTACTCCTAAAAGTATTGTATAGCGTTCGTTTATGATTAACTAACAAGTGAACTGTTTTATGTCACCAAAACGTTCCCTACAACTTTATATGTATCTGCTTCTGTCACAAACTTTTTGTTTTTTTTTTTTTTTTTCAAAAATTCACATCATCTGACATAGGACGTCCACTGCTGGACATAGGCCTCCTCCTGGGGGGGTTTTGCCAATACTCGCCACGCTTGGCAGGCGGGTTGGCGAGCGCAGTTAAGTGTGATTGTTCAAGGAAGACGCTGCTGCCCATCTTCCGGATTACATCCCTTAGCCGACTCTTACGACAACCACGGGTAGAGAGGGTGGGGTACTATTCTTACGCCGGCACCACAACGGCAAAAATTAATACTTATTAATTTTTAGTCGGCAATATGCTGAGTTGAGGCCGGTTTGTGACGTTTTTTTTTCTTTATGTTGTTTTTTTTAATGCATTGCAACGCTGAATTTATTGAAAATTTATTTTATGTCTTAAATAAAGTGTTATTGTTTATTGTTGTTGTTGTTTTTTACCAGAAACGACTAGTGACTTGCAAACCGATTACGATAGGCTGACACTTTTTAGCAAAGTAAAAAAAGTGTAGATGTTAAATATTTCTTCTTTTACTATTTATTCTTGTGCCGTTGACAACAGTGTCAGATAATAAAAATAAACCTGACCAAGCGGGAATCCCCCAAAATTAGGGTTGACGTTCACTCGACAGGTGTCGCACCTATCGTTTCTCGATCGCTTTTTATTAAAGCAGGAATGCGTACCCAAATCGCCACGTAGCTTTTTTTCCCTTTCCCGATAAGGGTTGATAAATGTAGCCAACCTTTACAATTCCACGACGCCGCGTGAGTATCCCAGAAAACTTTTGTACAACTTACTTACTTTGAACCATGAAGTTACAGCTAGAGTAGAAATGATTCAATGAAAGAATTGTCGCGTCTTCCATTTTGTTTTTTAATGTTTAAAAATCTTTGATAATGCAGTTTTTAGTCTAGTTGTATGAGTTAAAATTCATTTGGTGGTTGATCTCCATTGCAGGACGTCGTCTTCGTAGGTACCACCGCAGTACCACATATTCTAGAGAAGTAATGTGGTAACATTATTGTGTTCCGTTTTAAACGGTGCTGCAGCTATCGAAATTACAAACCGATTGAGACTATCCATGAAGTGTCTCTGGGTGCGTCTATAACTCCTTGAAGAAGGTCACCGGATATGGCTGAAAATATAGTATGAGTAGATATCCAACGTAATTAAACGTGAGTAACCGTTGGCCAAACTTTTTTTTTCTATTGTTGACAGGCTTTGTATCACAGCTAACCTGATGTTAAGTGACGATGTGATCGAAGATGGTAAGCACATTTAGCCTGGAATGGAACTGGCTCTCAAGTGAGGCTGTAAAGTATGGAAGTATGCAAGTGTTTTTTTTTTTCTATACCTGGTGGTACGCATTTTTTTTTATGTGATGTTTGTGACGAACGAAACGCTCTCCTGATGGTAAGAGATAACACCTATCAATAACCATTGCAGCGATACACAGAACTTTAAGTAGCAAATAAAGTCCAGGGTATTACTATTTTGGCGCTCATTACTTTGAGACTTTCGATGGTTAGTCTCAACAGGACTGTAATTTCGCTAGCTGCAGTACCCTTCAAACAGGAATGCACTATGTTTACGCACAATTGCTTTTCGGTAGAATATCTGGTACTGCGGTGGTACCTACATAGACGACCTTCTGCTAAGGTGATCTACCACCAAGTTAAGTTTTTTTTAATTATGAGTACAATGACCTCCTTTCGGTATGTTAGAACCCAAGCTTATAATCCCGTATTAGTATGACTGCCACGTTACCAAACAGTTACCATATCATTTATGGAAAGCAAACATCCAACGCTATGTACTCCTTACATCAACCATCCTATTCAGCTTGTTCAACTTAAATCGCAGTAAAATATACACCGGTGTCTAAATACACAGCCTTAGTGTAATGTCACTCGCGGCCGTCAAGGTTTTCATTATCATTTGGGTAGCGACGAGAGCATTTCGGGAGTAATAATAGGAGATGAGATAGGACTGTAGGTGTCTGTTATACAAGTTTTTCGTTTCTAATAAATGGAAGGCTTTTATTCAAATAGCTATATCACTCAACTGTGAGAGGTACACTAGGTAAGTTATTACTAGGCCAGTAAAAATAGCTGTTTTTTTGGTGAGACACGCACTAAATTTCCGATACTTTTTTTTAATGTTTTATGGTCGCTTACTGAGCGTATAACCACAAAATGCTGACAGATCCAGGTGGAGCTTAAAGCGCCATCTTTAAAAGTTTTTGGCCGATATCTCAGAAAATATGCACTTTAGGGCAAAAGTTATTGAGACCATTATTGTAGACAACAAAATTTCGCATCTTTTATTTCGTTTAATTTTTTTTGTTAAAGATACCGTTTACGATTTATGGCTCATTTAATGAACCGGTTTTACATAAATATATGTAACTAGCGACCTGCCCTGCATTCTGGTAGTATGAATGGTTAGTAAGGTAAGTTATTCTCAAAATATAGATGCTACCACAGACTTTTTTGTAGATCTATAAAAGAGGAATATCCCACCTTGCACTATTTTGTTATATCTAAAAGGGGTCGTTGTGATGTAAGCTCCCAGGTGGCTTGACTTTTTCCGACACTTCAACAATTTCCATCATATTTCAACCAATTTCCACAAACAATGATAAATTATATACCGAAACCTTTCTTGTGAATCACTCTATCCATTGGTGATACTCGCATGATAATCCGTTCAGTAGTTTTTAAGTTTATCGCGAACAGAGACAGACAGATAGATGCGGCGGGTGACTTTGTTTTATAATATGTAGTGATGTAAATGTTCATTACTTCTTCACGCTAATGGCTTTAAGGGATAGTTTGTACTATGAACATGATGGGTAACAAAATAAAGTACAGGACATCGCCTCTTTGGCGCTCATTACATTTTTTTAAGGATTTTGTGTGTTAGAGTTATTTAGTTCTAGTTTATACAATGTCTTTAATAAATAAATTAAAATACTTTAGAATCGGATAAGATTTACTGTTACAGCAATTTCTAAAAGTGTATGTAGCATGTAAGTAGGTACTAATTTTCCTTCAATGTCCGAGGGTTCAACTTCATATTTTGTTTTTATTAAAGTGCCAACGAATAACCTGATCCGGCAGCACTGTCAGATTCCATATCTGTGATATATGGTCTTGGCGAAATTCCCGGGTCGCGGAAAAAAGCGTGACGTTAAGAAAAAGGCTCACCGTATTTGCACTCACACTCCGGAATAATTTGTCTCACACCTTGACCTACTTTCTTATGAGGGAAAAGAGAAAATAATTTAGTGTGACGCCCCCACCTGTGTAGCGCTTTGAAGGTTTGAAGGGCTTAAATCGAATCGTTAGGGGAGGGATTCTATTATTGGTTTTATCGTGAATTTGCTTTTTAAGAAGCTGATATTTTTCTCGAAATAGAATCGGAAAGTATTATGAGCGTCGAAAAACCTCTCAATTTCACTGAAATGTTCCGCTCGACAAAAGCTTAAGATGGAGTTTAATTTGCAAGTAACTGTTTATTTTTTAAAGTTCCGCTATAGCGCTGAAATGGCGATTTAATATTGCAAAACTTGCAGCGAACATTCAGTTGAAACTTGAGTTCTTACTCGATGAGTTTCGTCTTTTAGGTAAACATCTATTAGAAAGTTGGTATCGAATTGCAAAGCACGCTACAATGTAAAGTTAGCGACAAAGAACCAAACTGACGACACAGCCGTCTAAGATTTCGGATAAATCCTAGAATAGATCGTAGTCGAAGATGGTAAAGCACAAAGCCTGGAATGGAACTGGCTGTCAAGAGAGGCAGCCGAAACACACCGGTTGGTTTTCAACTTGAGGGTGGTAGCTAGCCAGCTGCAGTGGTAGCAGTAGGTACCACTAGGTACCGTGCAGTAGGCAGCAGTGATTTCCTCACGATGTTTTCCTTCACTGAGCTTAAGCTCATTGTTGGGGTTTGAACCCACACTCTTCGGCGTGTGAACCGACCGCGCTAACTACTGAGCTATCATCACTACAAACATTACAACACTTAGGAAAAAATATAGTAAAAAAGTAACTTCGATATTATGTGGTTTAAGTCCTCGCGTGATTTATAGGAGCTCGTTCAATACAGGTTGTTCCCAAACTACTTCTGTATGGAAAATGCGGCCCCAGCATCATTTGGCTATTCAGGTCACGCAATCTTGCTTAGATTCTAGTGCATGCTGCGAATTAACATAACAATGCACATTTATTCATACTCCATAAAGTTTTATAAGGAGACGAGGAAACAACTCTTGAGATTATGTATATTCATTACTTGGTCATAATTATAAGTTTGGCTTAAGCTATTTTTTTTTGTTTGTAAAAGTATGAGATGAATGAGACGCTCCCTTGATGGCAAGAGATAGCGCTATACAGAACTTTGAGTAGCAAAACAAAGTCCAGGGCATCGCTGCTTTGGCGCTTATTACTTTGAGACTTTCGATGGTTAGTCTCGACAGCCCTGTAATTTCGCTAGCTACAGCACCCTTTAAAAATTAATGTACACACACTACTGTTAGAGACAGAATAGCTGGTACTGCGATGGTACCTACCTAGACGACCTCCTGCTAAGGAGGTCTCCCACCCAGTAAATTGGTTATTTATTTGATGATGATTGATTTAATAGTTTTGCTTAATATTTATGAGTATATTGTCATTATTTATGTAGGAATACTGGTTTTGATCATATTATGTATAAGTACGTGTATGATGAATGTAGGTTTTTATGTCTTTGTACCATTTGTGGTTGTAATTAGAATGTAATTAAATAATATCTCAATGCGTAAATACCACTAGTTTGACGCATGGCGTATTTTGGTTAAGACCATCAATGGTATTAAAGGTTTGTCTGGTTCTTTAATTAGCGATATCAGAGAGAGATGTAAAACCTTCAAACGAAATTATTTATTCAAGCTCGGTTTCGCTGAAGACTTCAGAGCTCTGTTGGGCGATGAACGCGGTTGTGAGTGAGTTACAATCGTTTTTTGTTTTTGTGAGCTATATGAATCTTGTTATACGATTAGGGGAGACGCTGGGTGCCCAAAATACTAGCACTTAGACCAAGAACCCAGTATTGCCATGCAGCGCGGCAATGCCGCCAACGTTCTACCCTCTTGGTATAGACTAGGTTTTGACAGATTAGGTTTTTTTACCGTTCATTTTTCTATTCTTTTTAAGTGTTCAAGGTATATATTAACTTTATTTCCGCTTAACAGTCGTTCTAGTGACAACAGTGACGAGGATTTAAATTAAACTAACTTGACAATAATTTCAAACAACTTATTTCTTGACTTTGACTCTTCGAGCGCTTGGCTCGGCTTGTGAAGAATCAACACGTTCTGAGGACCGTGTAGAGGCGAAACACGTGTCGGCAACTGGTTACTGCAGCGAGAAGAGGATATAAAGACTTGTAGTTATTTTATTTTAATCAGTGTATTGTTTAATTAGTTTTAGCTTTTAAGTTTATGTCAAACTTTAGTTTTAGATATTAAATAAAGTTTCGGATACGTTATTTTAAATTATTGTCAATTTAGGTAAATTTAAATCCTCGTCACTGAAGGCTGTTATGCGGAAATAAACTAAATATATACCTTGAACACTTCAAATGAACTTCCGCAAAGTAACCCCTGAATCAAACAATTATTCTTTTTAAGTTTGTAAATATTAGTATTCATTTGAGATATATTCCAATTCTGTTTTTTGTATAAATTGTACGACTACTGGGCACGTATTTTTCTTATTGTTAGAAGAGCAAGGCAGACACTGGCA
Organism: Biston stratarius; assembly: GCA_950106695.1. Taxonomy (NCBI): domain Eukaryota; kingdom Metazoa; phylum Arthropoda; class Insecta; order Lepidoptera; family Geometridae; genus Biston; species Biston stratarius. The sequence goes on from OX467116.1 coordinate 14,258,675, forward strand.
GACTTCCCTTTTTTTTGAACTGTCGGACATGCATTTTCCTCGCGATGTCTTCCTTCACCGTTTGAAGCCATCGGTAATACGCACATAAATAGGAAAAGATAGAGTTGCGTGCCGGGATTGGAACCCAGGACCTCCAGATAGGAAGCCGAAACTTAATATTCACTAAAAACTTAAAGTTTTAAATATTTAGATAGAAACTCTTTATAGTGCACACCAAAAATAGAAAATAAAAAGTACAGAAAACAGAAGAATCTTATGAGCTAGCGCCACCAGTAGCGGCCTGTGTAATTGTGGTATGTGCTATAGTTTGCAACAAAAACGTGGCGTGGCTTTCGTATAGCGTAAGAAAAAAATCAAGTTTTAGTTTTCAAATCTGTGACTTGTCTGTGAAGTCCCAACCAATCAGACATTCTAGATTTTTAAATAATTTAAGTTCTGTCTTAGACTCGAGTCTTCAAACCCTTTCTAAACATTTAATTTATCCGGGTGACGGGTGATACAAACAACTCAAAACGAGGAATTCTTAAGCGAGTAAAGCAATAAGGAAAAACAAAATGTAAATTGGAGCCCATTTAAAATCGCGCAGTGGACTAAAAGCTAAATACATTTTGATGTTTTATTTGTGGATATTTTTCACAATAAATAAACAGACGTTACTTTGAGAAAATGGTTTCTTTTCAAAGGGAGTTAAAAAGGTTTTAAAACAAGTAGCTTTCTTGAATCGTACATTTATTTACATAAGTTTTTCGATCGATTTCTCAATATCGATAAACGATAGGTGAAAAATATACAGGACGTTTTGGCCGTGTCTCCCTAGCCGTCCGATAATAAAGAGGGGCAGGTGGAACCAAATTATGCAATTCTAAGGCACACTCTCTGAAATGTATCCGATAGATGACAGACTATCCAGCGACTTTACGACGGTGCTCAAGGCTTTCCAACGGAGAAGTGGCCAGTATCGTTACCTATTAACCTTCTAGCACGCCTCTCGATCGATTCCAGAGCCTCAAGCTGATATTAAATATAATATATAAAAATACCCGCAATTGATTGTATTATAGTAGAATTAGATCCTAACTTTGCTAGCACTACAGTTTTAACAAACAAGTTTCGTAATAACTTTAGTCGTACAAGTCGAAGTTTAAATCAATTTAAACTCAGCCTCCAATCTTGTTAGAACCCTATCTAAGGACTAGGCAGTCATAATCATATTTCTATTAGGACAAGAAACATTCAGAATAGGCACAAAGTACTTGTAAATTACAGCAATAAATTAAAACTAACCCAAATGGTCGTACTTGGAAACCATTTTGTCTCAACGACATTGACTGCGGACTGCGGAACAAAATAAACGTCAATTGACCCCAACTATTATCTAGAACACTATCGCTCTTATTAGAAATGTCATGAGAGTGAGACAGAATGAGGTTTTTTTCACCAGCGAAAAGATAAGATCAAAATCTAAGCTCTAACATCTTATCTACATAGTATAAAACAAAGTCGCCTCCCGCCGTCAATACGCTTTGTATTTTTAAACTACGCAACGACTTTTAATGCGGTTACCATCAATAGATAGAGTGATTCAAGAGGAAGGTTTATATGTATAATACATGCATATGCACGACTATAGTATCTACATTGCATCCGTGCAAAGTCGGGGCGGATCACTTATTATTTATATACCTATGTGATAAATAGTCTAGGATATACGAGGAAACAAATATTCATACTTTTATACATATACCTACCTATACTTACATTCATACATACACACACACAAACGCACACCATACTCCTCCTGCACTTAACATACATTTTAAAAATAACGTTAACAAGTATGAAATTAACCTTATTTTCAATCTTTTTTAGAACAAAATTTTATCTACGAAGCTGTCCATTAAATATAACATTAACAATGTCTACGGTTCGTTCGAAACAGTAAAGTTTTCTTTACGAGCGTGCTCACCTCGGATCCAGAGTTTGGATAGTAACAATGAACTTACAAAAAGTACAATGTAATGTAGTTTTGTACAACCTTGTTATTCAGGAAATTAAATAAGAGTAACTAACTTATAAGAATCATAAACTTATTAGAATTAGAAAGAGAATTGTTGTATACACGTAAGATAATTTTTTTTTTAAATTTATTAAGAGTTTATTTTGACTATTTATTAGTTAAAATAAATATTTACAAAATAACTAGAAAATAAAAGTGTATTAAACTTATATTACATATCCATATCCAAACACATAACAGACCTGGATGGGAATCAAACTCACGCCCAATTAGCTCTTGAAACAAACCTTCTACCGAATCAACTAACAGGGCAGTCAAAGCCAAAGTTATTGGCTATATTGTGTTCGTTATTGTTGTTGTTGTTGTTTCGTAGGTGGTTGTAACAATGACTCCATGTTTACTTTTTCCAAAACACGTAAATAAATAATCGCCGTACTATCTTGATTTATCTAGAGACTGCGTCATGTAAATGTATTTATAATTAGCGAGCGAGTTATGTGAAATTAGTTAAGTGGCCACTGCTGATTCATACCTACATGATAATAATACATCACATCACATCACATCATCAGCCATAGTTTGTCCTCAGCTGGACATAGGTCTCCTCCTAGGGGGGTTTTGCCAATACTCGCCACGCTTGGCAGGCGGGTTGGCGAGCGCAGTTAGGTGTGATTGTTCAAGGAAGACGCTGCTGCCCATCTTCCGTATTACATCCCTTAGCCGACTCTTACGGCAACCACGGGTAGAGAGGGTAATATAATACAACTACTTAGAATTACAAAACAAATACAAACAGAAACAATACAAATACATTTATGTAAGAATTCTGACAGTAATACTGTAGAAACAAGAAGAAATACCGTTCATTGAATACAATGAACATTGCTTACTGGCTACAATTGCTGTTATCACTTATAAGTATGGCTTTGAAAGTTATAACTCACATAAAGATAGTATTTGTCTTTAAGGTCCAACAACCGATTCGCCATTTAGATATCCCGCTAGACTTAATGTCTTATTGTTATCACAAAAAGGTCTCAAATAGAAACATTTCAAGTTTAATTGCGACATAAAACAAGCTCTAGAACAAAATGAAATAAAATAAAAATAGAAATGTTCCTAGCGGAAGACGGCCGAATGCGTGTTATTAATTAAAAGTACACCAAGGAATTTACAGTTTTGTTTGTCTTAACTGACTTTCTTTTGTGAAACGAGACGAGACTACTGATATTGTTTCAATCTTGAAATGGTAAGTCTTTTTTATTGTTAGTACTTTTTAAACCATTGACAATGTTTAATTTGATGTATATAATAATTACATAACTTTGATTGAACTTGAAAACCACGAAACATAAAAATCTAAGAATTGCCGATCAATAAAATAATTACACACAGGTTTGACAACTATTTAAAGCATCGAGCCCTGGCTAAAAGTCCCCGCAATACTGGCCGAGTTTCCCCGCTGAATCGCCAGAGAGATCCGTTGGGCTAGGAACCAGCCAGAACGGGGATCCCGCCCTTTCTCTCTTTATATATATCTCTTTATATATGTATATAATATAATAACTCTTTAATAGAAAACTGCAAGTTTAAAATTAGTCCCATTGTTTAAATTCAATAGCTTATTTCCAGTTAGAAATTTAAGCTCCCTATACAATAAGTACCTATCACAAATACAGTGAGAAGTTTCAAGCAATAACCGTTTAGTTCAGATATTATTGTTTGTGAACTACCGCGGATAATATCGAAACTAGCGCAAGGTGAGCTCTAAGCAATAACGGTTGATATAAAATGGTAAATCGATGCGTTTTGTTTTCAAGCGTGATTTTGCTACAATTTAATGATTTAAGTTTTAAACTTGCTACAAACAGGCGTTGCCTGGGCTAGCGGCTTAAATGCTGTCAGCGAATACCGTGACCTGCTGGAACTGCCGCGGTTTGTTATGTCGGGCGCGGCAATTAACAGTTCCGCACAAATACGACTTAGTGGGAACATTCTTGACTCCACTACTGTAGGTGGGATACACTAGTATAGATCAGCTTTTATTGAAACAGAAGTTAGCTAAAATTTATACTTTTAAATTTGAATATCCTATATCACTCAGGGTGATTTAAGGATTCTAACGATACCCCATACATCCAAAGCTGTTCCGGGCCTTTTTTCGTCTAAAAATGCACCTGATCATAAAAAAAAAAAAATATATGAATTAAACTGTGAAATTGTTAATTGTATAATATGGTAATGAAGATTATTTTTATTCTTATTCTAATAAACCGAAAGTAGATTTTTTTGCGAAAAACTCAAGTATTTCTACACTGTGTGTTCAGCAGAAACAAATTGCAAATCACGGCTGCTTCTAAGCGTTTTACCGTCGTATACTTTAATCTTCAAACAATTACCTGGGACCCGAAGACTTCCGACGCCTACGCTCAATAATTCATCCCACGTAAAAAGACGTATTTATAGGTACGTATAAATACACGTACGCCAAATTGAAAGGGGCGAGGTAAAATGTCGCTTAGTCGTTCAAACCCTTATATGTATATTCTACTACATAATTATGTACCTACATAAATGTTAAGGACGCCAAACTGAAATTAAGTGAAAGAATGATATTAATTGTAATTTTTATTTTTATTTTTAAGTTATACAAATAAATACGTTTGAGTAGGTTCTCTCTATAAAGCAAAGCTCCTTTTAACGGAGGTCGGAATTGACCGAGAGAGAAAAGGAAATAACTCGTCTGTGATTTGTAAATAAAGCTCTTCTCTGATTGGCCAACCAATAGGAGCGCCTGCTAACTTTTTGTAAATTTACTGTAAAATGTATGACGGGAATTTGTCTCTAGCATCTACTACTACATAGATCCATATGCGCTTGCCAATAGTCTATTTTTTATTATTGACAAGGTAGGTGTTTAACCACAGCTCGCCTGATGGTGATGGCTGGCCTGCAATAAACTGGCTTTCAAGTGAAGCTGCTGGAACACATTGTAAGGCGGCAGATTTTCAACTTGGCTATCCAATTACTAGAAAACACCCTACCACCACGCTATGATTTCCTCATGTTGTTTTCCTCCACCGGCAGCTCAAGCTCATTGCCATATACAAACACAAGCTACATACATTGTGAGTCAAATACTAACTAAACTTATTTTCTGCCTGCATAGCCATGCTCAAACGCAGCAGATTCGTGGGCCTCGAGCCAACGAAACACTTTGGTATGTAAAAATGTGACATCGTCAGTATACTACATAAATTCCGGTGACACTGCACTTGTAAAAGTAATTTGTCTCGGTATTGTAAAATTCCATACAGCGCATAGTTTGAGCCAACTTTTATAATCACTCTAAGTTCTTATTTTAATGTATTTAATGAATAATTGAACACGAATAGCTTACAATAAGAACGCGTCCTTAATTTATTGCCACTGTTAAAATAGCAATGCAGATTAAAAGATAACACACATCATCAGCCATACGACGTCCACTGCTGGACATAGGGCTCCTCCTGGGGAGGGGTTTTGCCAATACTCGCCACGCTTGGCGAGAGCAGTTAGGTATGATTGTTCAAGGAAGACGCTGCTGCCCATCTTCCGGATTACATCCCTTAGCCGACTCTTACGGCAACCACGGGTAGAGAAGGTGAGGTACAATTCTTACGCCGGCACCACCACGGCACATAACGGTTAAAAGATAACATAACCCCATAAATAATGATGGCTGCATCTATACAGAATCACGTCAAACGATATTCAGTCGCGTGAAAAGATATCGGATACACGGCGAGTCGAGTAACGGTCTCGTCGTGACGTTTGCACGAAATTTCGCGCATTTAAAAAATAATACTAAGTAGGTTTGCGTTTGACCACGCCCTGCCTGATGTTAAGCAGGATGTAGAAACCTGTTTGAAGACACCCAAGTTGTACCTCGCAGGAAAACAGACGCCGGCAGAAAGTTCCACATCCTCGCTATATGTATTAAGAATGTGGAATCAAAGCGTTTGAATTTAGTCCGTACGTGGGGAATATCCACCATGTAAGGACCGCGCTTTGGTCGTGTCTGCCTAGCCGTCCGGTAATAAAAAGAGGCAGATGGAACCAAATTATGCAATTCAAGGGCACACTCTCCGAAATGTATCCGATAGAAGACAGACAAACCAGCGACTTTACGTCGCAAGGCTTTGCAACTGAGACGTGGCCAGAGTGTCGTTCAACTATAATTAGGCATCTAGCACGCCTCTCGAAAATGCACGAATAAATCAAAATATTAACAAATAAAAATCGTAGAACATTACACACAGCGCCACCTGATCCGAATTTAAGCAGAGCTTGTGTGATGGAAGACATATCTGATAGAATACATAAATACTTTTGTAAATTACTATTACTTATTATAATACATACAGAACACAAAACAAACATGTTTATACCACAAAATGTTTGTCCTGGGTTGGAATCGAACCCACGCCCTACAGCACTTAAAGCAGATATACTACCAATGAGCCAACAGGGCTGTCAAATATTGGAAAGATTTAGGTACGATTTGTACGTACGATTGAAAATCGCCGAATTGCGAAGCCGTGCACTAACAGCTATATGACATTATTTACATGTGACATTTTCTACTATATAGCTAGAGCGGAAACAAAGTTTGGCACGGCCTTTACAGGGCGACAAAAGAATTTAAACCAGTGAAACCTATTATTTGCAATGACACTCCAATGCAGTGTATAGAGAATAGAGACTGTAGCGCGCCCTTTTATTTGAGTTTGTTCAAAAAGAGGTCACATATTCAGAGAAGCATGTGGGAACAGAATAGAAAATAAGTACATGTAGATTAAAAACCGGCCAAGTACGAGTCGGACTCGCGCACCGAGGGTTCCGTACAAACCTGTAACCTATAAGTAAAAGTTATGTTTTTTAATGGTAATTTATGCTTTTCGCAATTTTTCCTTTATCTGTGTTATAAGACGTTGCTTCGTACCAAATTTCAAGATCCTGACTTCACGGGAAGTACCCTGTTTTTTAAATTCTTGATTTATAGACTCATGCCCATATTTTTATTTTTTTATGATGTGATATTATGAATAGGCTTGCGTTTGATCGCCATCTCACCTGATGTGAAGTGAAAATGCGATCTACGATGGAGCACGCTTGCCTAAAATAAAAAGGTAAAAGAAATCACATCCAGGCAACCTTAGGGTTAAGGATTTGATTGGATTGCATTGCGAGTCTGGGCTGAAGTAATTTCTCATATCCTATTATCTGCGCCTTATTTGCGAAACCAAACTTATGGTCTCCATGCCATAAAAGACCATTATCTCAAAATCGATTGAAAATCAATTAAATATACAAAAAAAATACATTTATTTTGTAGGCCGTAAAAATTGTCTCACGTCCAATTTACGTTCAGTTCGCGCACATTTTTGAAGTATCTGATATTTAATAATATCTCTGCTTGAAATTAAGTGGACTTTATACATCGATGATATTTTCATTTACTCCGAAATCTCGCTGTTTCATTGGAGCAGTGCGTTTAGTTAGTCTAAGGGTCATGGAGTCGGCTTTTTTAATTGTAAATTTATACTTGTTATATAAAAGTCATTACACGAACGAAACGTTAGACAGACTAGGCGTTTGACCACAACTCACCAGTTGTTAAGTGACGGTGTGGCCGAAGATGGTAAAGCTCAACTAGCCTGGAATGGTTCTGGCTCTCAAGTGAGGTGGTAGCTAACCAGCCGTGAAAATACCCTACCACCAGGCTATGGTTCCCTCGTGGCGTTTTCCTTAAACGGCATTGAGCTGCTGTTTAAATTCCCCTAAAAATCTCGAACGAAATATAAATGCACCGCATAGAGTTTATTCTCAATGGAGAACACTATAATCGCTGTACAAATGAGATTTTGAGCGAAATAAATCAAATCCGCTTTCTCGACAACACTTTTCTCTTCGCGCTTGCAACATTTTTATTATGATGAAAATGTCATGAACAATGTAGGAACGAAAAATAATTCTATTCTACTTTAACGTTAGCAGACGTTTAACACTTTCCTCGGAGTAAACGGAATCTGGTTAAGATTCAGCGGAGCGGAACAACTTGTTAAAGATTTTTAACGAAGATTTCGGAATTTCGCTAGGTTTTCTTAGATCCCGAGCAAAATATTTATAAAATGGACTAGAGCTGTAATTACGGACCCCAGACGGGTTTTCGGAAATTCAATTAACAATAATAGTCTTCGATATAAAAGTAATTGTGTGGCTTTTAATATAAAACGATTTCGGTATTATTCAAAGAATATGGGTTTTATGCGGGTTTACTAACGTTTAATTATATCGGAAAACCCGTAGTCGAACTAAAATATGTCAAATCCACGTCAGTTTTCATAGAATATGGGCACCGTATGCAACCTAACATACTTTTACCTCGTATACTTTGTTTTAAAATAAGAAATAGGGTTTACGAGCAACCGCCATCTCACATGATGTTAAGTGATGATGCGGTCTAAGATGGATCACGCTTGCCTAGAAGATACCGATTCACTCTCGTCTTGAAGACACCCAGATTATATATATATGGCTTTAAATTTTCTTGTACTTCTGTCTAAATCTAATTATGCCTATATTATAGCCAAGGATTAATTACGGTGTTTTTCGGCAGCCATACTTGAGAGCCAGTTCCAATTTAGGCTAGGAGTGCTTTACCATCTTCGATAACACCGTCACTTAAAATCAGATGAGATGTGGTCAAACAACTAACCTGTCAACAGTAGAAACAAAAAATGACAATGACAACAATCATCATCATCATCATCGTCATCATCATCATCAACATCATCATCATCAGTCTTTTGTAAGCCATTGCTGGACACAGGCCTTTCCTCAACACGCCACTCAGCCCGATCCTCGGCTTTTCGCTTCCATCCACCGCCAGCTGTCTCAAGCTGTCGCCATCGAGTCTCAGGGCGTCCTACACTACGTTTGCCAATTCGCGGTCTCTACTCTACACGTCTACCCCAGCGGTTATCGGTCCTGCGACAGATATGTCCAGCCCATTGCCACTTCAGCTTGCTAATACGCTGAGCTATGTCTGTGACTTTAGTTCTCTGGCGAATTACTTCGTTCCGGATACGATCCCTTAGAGAAATGCCAAGCATAGCTCTTTCCATAGCCCGCTGAGCGACTTTGAACTTGTGGACCATTACAGCTGTGAACACCACATTTCCACATTTCGGCTCCGTAAGTCATGACTGGTAGAACGCACTAGTTAAGGACTTTTGTCTTGAGACTTTGCGGGATCGGTGACGAGAAGACTCGATGTAATTTTCCAAATGCTGCCCAGCCTAGCTGTATTCTTCTGTTGGCTTCACTCTCATAATTGTTTTTACCTAGATCGAGCGTCTGCCCTAGGTAAATATATTTTTGAACAATATCTAAAGAGAAGCCTTTAAAATATTAGTGTGATTTATAATAAAAAGATATAAGACATTTATGGTTTATTTGTAGGATAAACAACATGTACAAAAATATAGCATTTGACTAAAATGAATACAAAATCTAAGCTTCAGAACTTATTTAACTTGCTAATCCGAAAGATAAAACCTTTCCAATGAGAAACCCATCTAGAAAACGAGAGTGCAACCGAGGGAACTACCGTCGCAATTGGATAAGAAATGGTAGCGATTTGCGGGAACTTATAGCTGTAGACGACCTTAGACGCTCCAGAACTACGTTGCTCAACCAATTTTGTTCGAGGGCCAAAAGTTTTAATTTTATGTCAGTTGTCGGACCACCGAATAAGTTAAAATAACTGAGGGGATAGCATTTCAGTTTGCGAGATTTACGTACGATAGAAATATGTATGGAAAGTGAGACAGCGTCTTTGGTGGGAGATTTCTTTTTTTCATACATTATATCGTTTACGTACTACCTAAATCTCCAATTTAAATATGCTGAAGCCTCTGAACATGTTCTCGAAATTTTTCTCACTGATAACCAACTAATAACTATTACCATTACTGTGTTCCGGTTTGAATATTTCTGAAGCTAGCAATATTACAGAGCTGTTGAGACTAACCATCGAAAGTCTCAAAGTAATGAGCGCCAAAGCAGCGACGCCCTGCACATTGTTTTGTTACTTTAACTTTTGTATTTCGCTGCAATGGTCATGGACATGCCATCACACTTACCATCAGGAGAGCGTCTTGTTCATTTCATTACTAGCTTTTAAAAATAATAACAATAATATTAAAACGATTTCAAGATTTACATTCGCAATATACGTTTTTAAATAAACATTAATAGAGGCGAATAAAGTGCATATTTTATCTCACTTATTGTTTTTAAAAAGCCAAGCCAATTGTTTCCAGCGTCGACAATTTAAAACAGATGTAACCTGCCAGTTAGATTTTTGCAATGACAGTAAAATAAAAAACACACAAACTAAATCGAAAACGTATTTAAAAATGTCAGGTCGAAAGTACTTGTATCCGACGAGAATTTATAACGCTAATAAAAGCATGATGTATAAGTGTACCAAGATCGATAGTAAGTCGAAATATATAGTATCTGCATACCCTTACCGGAAAAGGGCTGTAACTATATGTAGGGCAAAATAAATATTCGCGTGAAAATCTACGTGTTCTTTCATACGCACCAAAGCTTATCCCAAGGAAAATAAGTAGTCAAAAAGAGGAAGTATTTTTACGGGCCCATTATTGGCTTACGGGCCAAGGATTGATCAGCCCTTCCTTAGAACTACGCTGCAGCGGTTAAACAATGCTATAATCTCACTCAAGTAGTGCCTGTTTACAATGAGATTCAAACTGTAGGTCGTCTAAAGCAAAGTGCATTATTCAATGTACATATGCATCTCTAGATTTAATGTTTATTAATAAAAGACATAAAATATATATTTTGGAGCAAGCATATCTTTTACAGGCACGGTTTGTTAGGACATCAAAACGCCTTATTTGCCAATAAGACAAATTCTTCAACAATCAAAACACCAAAATAATTATATAGGAAAATATAATTCTTGTATTTTTGCGTCAATCGATTTTATTTCTCTGTTGAGTTATTTTGACGATACGACTTAAATGATCACCATGAGAGAGAAAAATGTAGACGTTTAAGTATGTTCAAATCTACTAACCTTCAAGGACGCTTCAAGCACGTCGAAGGACGTAGGTTTAAACCCTTACAATGAGTTTGAGCTGCTGGTAAAGGAAAACATCGTGAGGAAACCATAGCATGGTGGTTAAGCAATAGGATAGGAAAGAAGTAGAATTGAGATCGAAACTATTAAACATTCGCAATTCGTATGTCTCTCACCAAGGCTTAAAGTTCGTCTGAATTTCCCTGCAAATACACTTAGCGAGGAGAGTTGAAAGGTCTCCACATTGTCGTGCAGTTAAAATTTACTTTGCATAATTTAGTTAACTTTAAACAAAACTCGCTCGGCGTTTTAAAGTAATATGCCAACAGAGCAGTAAGAGCACAAGCTATTGTTACAAAACAAATCCGATTAGTATGCGAATGGAAACAACCATGTCTTAAACATGTCTCTCTATCATAAGTTTTTCTGCATTTTTTTGTTGACTATTTGATTTATCACTAGAATACATTTTATTTAGAAAAAAAATCGTCGAAATTAACGATGTTAATTCAGTTCCATTCCAGGCTAGGTGTGCTTTACCATCTTCAACCACACCGTCACTTACCATCAGGTGAGTTGAAATCAAATACTAGCCAGTCAGAGATTTAAAAAAAAAAAGTGGCAAAGTTTGGATTATAGGCGACAAGCAATGGATCAAATCAAATGGATGGATGGATGGAGCATTGATCTTTTCTCTGGTTTTTTTTTTATGGCGGTATAATCGAAGATGGTAAACAAACCATGTCTAGAATGGAACTGGCTCTCAAGTGAGGTTGCCGAAATACAGTTACGTGCTTGGCGACAGATTGTCGACTTGAGGGTGGTAGTTAGCCAGTTAAGTACTAGAAAGTACCCTACCACCATGCCATGGTTTCCTAACAATGTTTTCCTTCACCGGCAGCTCAACCTCATTGATGGGGTTTGAACCCACAGCCTACGGCGTGTGAATCGACCGCGCTAACCACGAGCTTACAAAAACAAATAATTGATGTTCGACTAAAATCGACTTTTCGACTTCGATTTCGATTGTTCGACTTTTGGGCTTTATCACTTGGCTTACATAGCAAGAAAACAAACCAAGGAGTCGAAATTTTATTTAACAATTTCAGAAATTCAAGACCAGTAATAATCTTGGATTTAACTCAAATTGCTTTGATAATAACGTACGTCTTCGTACGTATTTATATTTCAGCAAGACTTCGTATCAAAACATCACGTGTTGCATTATCCAAGCAAGCAGAGCTCGCTACAGTGAGGCAGTGGAGCTTTGCATGCAGGCCGCGCTAGAATTAATAATGAGGTGCCAGTCAGCACCCAACTAGGACAAGCCGACGAAATATAGAGTGTAAGTAAAAAGCTCCTTTTGCCATTCATCATCATCATCACCAGCCTGTAAACGCCCACTACTGAGCATAGGCCTCTTTTCTTGTACGACACTCGTCCCGGTTCTGTGCCAATCTTGTCTTGACCAGCGATTTTTATTATTTCGTCTATCAAACGCGCCGGTGGACGATCAAGACTTCGTTTTCCAGTTCGCGGCTACAGCTACGGCGTTCTATGGCTCGACGTGTGAATCCGTCAACGCCTTAGTCCACCTGCCATCACCCTCCCTGGCGACATGTCCTGCCCAACTCCATTTAAGTTTCGTAATTGCCGATCCGATATCGTACTTAGTTCAGCGTTGAATCTCGACATTTCTTACTTGGTCTTGTAGATTGATGCTGAGCATGGCACGCCATAGATCTATGCCACTTGCATTTTATGCACAGCTTCATCTGTAAGCGTCTATGTCTCGGCACCATATATGATTTTACTTGGTGGTAAATTTCCTTAGCAGGAGGTCGTCTAGGTAGGTACCACCGCAGTACCAGATATTATGCTGCAGCTAGCGAAATTACAATATCAACCATCTAGTCTCAAAGTAATGAGCGCCAAGGCAGCGATGCCCTGGACTTTGTTTTACTACTCAAAGTTCTGTGTATCGCTGCAATGGTCATGGACAGGCGTTATCTCTTAACATCAGGAGAGCGACTCGTTCGTATTATTACTGTTACATAAAAAAAAAATGATGGCCATAACTTATTTTTAATGTCATAGTTTAAATTAAATTTCAACTTACAAAAAAGAAAATTGATTCACCAAGTTCGCAAACTCTAGCGATCTGTCCCGGATCCAAATAAAGTTTCCGGTAAATCAATCTCTAAATGATAGCAAAAGCGTCGCCTAGTTTACAAGAACTTAGCGAATAAACGGATATACCAACGCGAGTACATTTTATACTATTCAGTGACATCTAGAGTGTGGTATAATTTGCCACTATGATCCAGGACGTGCCAAAATTATTAATGCCTAAGAAATAACGTGAATAAATAAATGTCTATCACTTTTGTAACACTATTTCTTGGCAGAATATTTGATACAATGGTACCTAAACGATATACATTAGTAAATTAAAAATTGTTATTTACAAACTTAACATATGCAACCATATCATTATCTCTTTCACGAACTTTTCATAACTTGAAGTAACAATCCACATCTTGTTTAGGTACTTCCATTATGAGGTGTTTTTTTTAATTACTTATTACTTAATAGGTTTGTGTTTGATCGCCGACTCGTCTGATGTTAAGAGAAGATGCATTCTACGGTGGTGCACGCTATTCCAGAAGAAACCGATTCCTTCGCGACTTGATACCCAGATTGTATCCATCAGGGAACACCCACTCGGGCAGCAAATTGCATTGTCCATCGGTTCGTACAATGAAGATAGTTTCAAACCATTGAATTTCAGTTTATTTTTTATTTTTTTTCATGTCTGCTGTTCTTAGAGCTCCTGTCTGTCCTATAGGGAATGGGCAAGGTGGAATTAGTATTTATTTAGATTAATTTCCTAAAACAGTGCAATCTAATAACTTTTTTATGGTTGACAGGCTAGGTATTTGACCTCAGCTCACTTGATAATAAGAGACGCCGTGATCGATAGAGTCTTAGGTCCCTCTTCTCCGACTTTTAGCAGTTTGAAAACAAATGTCTCACAAAAAATACAACAGGACAAAGGAAAGGTTGCCAAGCTTTTAGTTATAGTTTCGGAACTAGTTTTTACAATTCTAGTGAAGAAATCTACTCACTTAGCATACCCCTTTCTGTGATACAGTTATACTGGCCGTAGAAAACTTTTACTTTTAATTTGTTTTTGTTGCTAACAACTCTAACTGAGCGAGTTTGAAGTACACAAAGAAGTTTTACACATAACTGTTTAGATTTGAAATTTGCTTTTAAAGAGAATCAATTATATGCTGTATAACCAGGGAAGAGAGCTACGAATCGAACGTGCATGCATTTTTTATTGCTCTAGTTCTAGATTATGTACCAAGGTATTGCCATGTTCTCCGAGTTAACCCTGTTTTTTTTTATAAACTGGCCCACTGCTGGGCGCGGGTTTTTTCTCATTGCAAGAAGGATAAGGCCATAGTACACGCTGGCCAAGTGGGGGTTGGCAGATTTCACACATCTTCGAGAACTTTTTTTAATAATTCTCAGAACAACCGCATGGATTGATCGGCCATTATTCAAGCAACTTTTGTTTTGAAATTCTCTTTTACATAAATAAAATTCGTTGAACTATGTAACATTTTGGCTATGTATTATGTTTTTTACAATCGAGAACATGACTATACCGTGGATATAAACGAAACATAATTCGCTTAATGATACTAATAATACTTATTTATACCATACGATAGCGCGGCTATCGTGCTTAAAATAATTGTCGAAATTTCACCTCATAATTTTCACATTTAACGGAGACCTAACCCGAAACGGCCCATAAAGTCATATTCAAGTCATTAAATTACACTACAGTCATAACACGGGCTAACCTACGGGGTAAAATAAAACCATGCTGAATATTATTCCAGAGTCTCGTTTTAGAATCAGACTTGTTTTTACTATCTCAAACTCTTCAAATGTAAGCCAAAACGGAATCCGTGATATATTTAACATCACGGTTTTGTAGATATGATATCTCAGTGGTTTGTGCAGTCGGTTGACACGCCGAAGGGCGTGGGTTCCAACCCCAACAATGACTGAGCTGCCGGTGAAGGAAAACATCGTGAGGAAAGCATATGATACTTTATAGTACTCGGCTGGCTAGCTACCACAATCCAAGCACCTAACCTAACCTTGTGTTCCGGTAGTCTCACTTGAAAGCAACTTCGATTTCGGGCAAAATGTGTTTACCATCTTCGACTTCACTGTGACTTAACATCATTCACATGTCTCAGTTAACATTTCTCGACTTAAGTCCACTATAAGCGTCTTGTGTTTGTTTTATATTTTAAACTCATTCTGTTTGTTTCGTTCACTTGTTCAAAATATCTCTAATTAACTACCCTGTCTGTCTAAATAATTAAGTCACGCTTCTGTGGATTTTACTTCAACTTGAATAAATTACTTGCGTGTGTTAAACTTCGTAGACACTTTTAGTAATATTACCGCTATTTTACTAACCCTTGGACTGGACTAAGTCACGACTTTGACTAAAACTGATATCATTTGATTTTGTCATAAGATAATTCATCATCCACAGCCTTCTTTATCCTACTGCTGGGTATAGCCTCTCTCTTGTTATGCCATCTGTTTCGGTCCTGTGCCAGTCTGGTCCAGGTTCGATCCGCCACGGTGTGACAATGTCGTCGACCCATCTTGCGGCTGGACGTGCAACGCTCCGCTCAGTTTAGGCCACCATTCCGTTGCAACCTTACTCCACCTGTCATCACTTCGCCTAGCAACGGTCTTAAAGTTGATGCCGAACATGGACCTCTCCATGGCTTTCTGTGCGACTCCAATTTTGTGCACAGCCTCATATCTGAGCGTCCACGTCTCGGCGCCATATATTATGGAGGTCAGAACACACAAATTAAAGAGGCGAGTCTTCACACAGTGTGGAATATGACGTGGCTTGATACTTAACAAGCTTAATTGAAAAAAAATTGAAGGAACATACATGAAGAAAAAAAAAAATTTCTTCCCCGAAACCATTACCTTTGTTTGAGCAATCGTGTAAAAATATATAATATATTTGTCACCAGCAGAATGCATAAAGTGAGATGCCAGAAACTAACAAAAAAAATCCACCGGCCGAAAATAAGTTAACAAAATAGGTAGCTCGCACGAGGAAAACTGGCTAATAACATAAATAGGATATGAACTACACCATTACTTCCTATTGCCTACCCACTAATTATAGCTTACGGACTCGTTAGTGCCGTAATAAAGGCAAAAAGGTTAATCTTAGATACGTCATTAAAATTAATTTACGTTGGTCTTCTATCACTTAAAGATTATAAACGGATACGTGTGATTTGTTAGATAAAAATAAATAAATAAATAAGTTTTGGCGAAAGAGTTGTCCCGCTGCATAGTATTATTCTTTCAAAACTTCATAAAGTGCCGAATCACGTGCGTGAGTACGGGAAAGTGAATATTGTGTCCCCAAGTGGGGACACGTGTCAACTGGAGTGAGTATCTAAATGAGTATAGTGGGAATAAAGTAATCTTTACTATGACATGATCGGGACTCGACGACTTTGACTTCTTAAATTTGGTTTTTAATAAAAAGTACCTGGATGACCGAGCTTTGTTCGGTTTTTCATTGCCTGAAAACAAGGATAAAACGACGTTTTCTAAAAATTAAATCTAGCTAGATCGATTTATAGCCCCTGAAACCCCCTGCATACTAAATTTCATGAAAATCGTTGGAGCCGTTCCCGAGATTCAGAATATATATATATATACAAGAATTGCTCGTTTAAAGATATAGATAAGATATTTGGAAATATCTAACACTTGACACTAGTATATGCACAAAGTGTGACGATAAAAACCAAAACGAAAAGATAAATAAATACATATCGGGAGACATTTTCAAATAGCGCCGCGCCATCTAGTCTCGAACTAAGCAAAGCTTGTACTATGGGAACCAGATGGCAGAAAGAATACATGTTATTTATTGTAAATACATACGAATATGTAAAACTATGAATATTTTCGTTACATAAATGTTTGTCCAGAGTGGAAATAGAACTCACGCTATTCAGATCTCGAAGCAGAACTACCACCAAAATTAGCTACCAAGGCAGTCAAGAGATGGTTGGAGTATCTTAGAGTTATCGATGTACATTTTATCTTTTTCACGATACCATCACATTTCTGACATGTTTTTAATACAATTAGATTTTTATCGAATTTAAATTAACATTTATTTAATGACATATTTTTGTTTGAACCAGAATTAATTTAATTTATATAATAAGTGGAAACTAAATTTAAGTTATTCATGAACAGTTTATATTTCTTTTACTATTTCGACATGAGCCTTAGCTAATTCAATTTTCACAAAAAAAAAACATATATATAAGGATAGATATTTTGAGATTGAGTCAATTTTCTTTCAATGTTAAGATCACCTGGATGTCGGTATCTTCTAGGCGAGCGTGATATATCGTAGACCACATCTACACTTAACATCAGGTGACATGGCGGTCAAACGCAAGCCTGCTCATTACAACAAAAAATATTGTAATTAGGAAATACTTTTTAAACGAAAATTTAAAAAATACCTGAAAACGACGGAATGTAACAAGCCACAACATTATAATATTCTTCAACACGGTTAATCCTCATCAAAACGTTAATATTTTTTGGTAACATCATATATTCCGCTAAAACATAAAACTGAGGTTTCCATAAACCGCCGCGGGATGGCGGGTCATAAATTGGATATTTTACTGCTTTCACTATCAAAGAAGATGATAGCTTCTAGGTTTGCAAGTTTTATATTAATGCTATTAGATGTCGTAAAAGTTCGCGGTAGTTTTAAGAACTACTCTATCATCATCTCGCGGATTTACCCGATATAATATAATAGGAGCTTTTTGTTAATTATAGTAAAAGCTATTTGTTGACATACGTATCAAATTTCATTTTATACGACTACAGTACAAGCTTTTGGCCGAAACGCCACATTGTATTATTGTAAGTTATAGAGCATCGTCCCAAAGTTGCTAGTTTATCGGTTTTTTATCGGATTCATTTCAGATAGTGTGCTTCAGAACTACATGGTCTAATTCCTCATGCCCATTTTTCTATCGGACAGCCAGAAGCTCAAAAAAGCGACATCGTATCATGGCAGACGTTCCAAAAACTCGAACGAAACGATTTGATTCCTCGTTCGTTGTGCGAACTGCTAGACAGTGGAATGCGCTGCCTGAGTGGATGTTCCTCGTTGGATATAATCTGGGTGTTTTCAAGTGATTCGGTATCTTCTAGGCAAGCGTGCTTCATCTTAGACCGTATCATCACTTAACATCAGATGAGATAGCGGTCAAACGTAAGTCTATTTCTTATTTTAAAAAAAATATTGGTTTCCAAACGGCGAATGATTTTCATTCGCCGTTTCCAAACACGTATTTTAGCAATTGTTTTTGTATAAAAACTCCATCAAACTTCGCTCTAGAAGATGTCTAACACTACAGCTTGCTAAGTGTGTGACTTTAGTGCTCTTGCAAATTACATACTTCGTTAGTTTGTATCATTTTTGATAAATAAAACATATTATTTAGAATTTTTATAAAATATCATCTCTATAACTCATTTCATACATTAAGAGAAAAAAAGTTATTACTAATTTACCTACCCACATGCTAAAAAATTCCAGCATTGCGTAATAGCCATCTTAAGGTTGTCTGGAAGAAATCGCTCTAGGCCTAGGCGATAAAGGCCGACGTTGTACTAGAGCATAATATTAGTTCAATGCGATTTTTTCTTATTTTTTAAGATTGTATTGTATTAAATTTACATTCCATTGGAATATTAAGAACACTTGGGCATGTCAGGTAACAAAAAAATCAACAAATAAATAATTAATAAAATATTAAATAAGCTGCTGTAAAGAGGCATTGTCACAATTTTACACTATTTTCACTTACAATTAATTTATATCGTTCTCGATTGACCTGTTCAGAGCTTGACAACTTCCTACAAGTCTAAGTGTTTCACCACAATTCACCTAATGTTAAGTGACGGTGTGGTCCAAGATGGTCAGTTAACACACCTTGGCGGCAGATTTTCAAATTGAGGATAGTAACTAGCCAGCCGAGAAAGTACCCTACCATCATGCCATGGTTTCCCCGCGATGTTTATTACTTCAACGACGGCTCAAGCTCATTGTTGGTAATTGAACCCACGCTCTTTCGTGTGTGAACTAACCGCAATAACCATTAATCTGTCATCGCTACAAAAATATGTGTGCTTCGGTGTACAGTCAAGTTTATATTCTTTTCTATTCTATAATAGAAATAAAAATGGCATTAATGTTATTGTAGTACATTTATTTATATTTTAACCGGTTCACTATCCATTTCAACAAATTTTAAAGGATTGACTAAATGACATTCACCTATTATGAAGAGGCGGTTGGTCGTTTAAATATTTTCATTCAATAATCTGTTCGAATCGAATCGAATCCTTTGTCCAAGTTTATTGAATGTTCCCGCCCCAGTTAACGTTTTATACTGGTTTTTTAT
Source organism: Biston stratarius (assembly GCA_950106695.1). Taxonomy (NCBI): domain Eukaryota; kingdom Metazoa; phylum Arthropoda; class Insecta; order Lepidoptera; family Geometridae; genus Biston; species Biston stratarius. The sequence continues at coordinate 14,278,434 of OX467116.1, forward strand.
TGCCGTAACGACACTTTAATATCTTGAAAAAGGTGGCTTGAAAATAGTAGTGCCTCGAAGAAAATATAATGTTACTAGCTAACGCCAGGGACTTCGTCCGCGTTAATCTTAAAATTTAAGTTGAGAGATAAATAAAACGTATGTATGTAACAAATAAGCAATAGTCGTGAAACTTGCGCTATTTTGTTATTAGATTAAGATAAAAGATATATTTTAAACCCTGAAATGTTTGAATTTGGAATTTTGATTAGAAAATTTAATTTTACCGTGGTGGTGCCAGCGTAAGATTAGTACCCCACCCTCTCTACCCGTGGTTGCCGTAAGAGTCGGCTAAGGGACTTCATCCGGAGGATGGGCAGCAGCGTCTTCCTTGAACAATCACACCTAACTGCGCTCGCCAACCTGCCTGCCAAGCGTGGCGAGTATTGGCAAACCAAGCCCCACCCCCCAGGAGGAAGCCTATGTCCTGCAGTGAACGTCCTATGGCTAATGATGATGATGATAATGAATCCCTGAAAATGTTATACCAAAACATTGATACCAAATTTCAAGTGGACATATCTAGTAGTTCTTTTCCTGATAATCCCACAGGAACCTAAACTTTTCCCAATATAAAAAAGTCAAGTCAAGATAAAAAAAATCATATGTTTATCCAGGTAATAAACAGTATGCGTGCTAAATTTCATCAAAATCCGTTCAGCCGTTTTTGCGTGATTGAGTAATAAACATCCAAACATACAAACTTTCTCATTTATAATCTTAGAAGGATTGTAGTTGAAGTACAACCAAATTTAATACCTTGATCGATTTCCAAATGTCAGATTAATCGGAGTAGGTAGTACATATATACAAAATAATACATATTTATTTACTTAAATCTAGCTGTTTTATGAACTAAACGCTCTTCTGATGGTAAGAGATAACACATGTACATGACCATTGCAACGATACACAGAACTTTGAGTAAAATCCGTAAGAAACTATTTGATTCCACTTTCATTGTTCGAACGGCTAAAGTGTTTCCTGATAGATACAATCTGGGTGTCTTCAACCAGTCTTTCAAGCGTGCTCCATCGTAGATCGCATCTCTACTTAAAATCAAGTGAGATGGCTATCAAACGCAAGCCTATCCATCATCATAAAAACAAAGTTCAAGGCATTGCTGCTTTGGCGCTTATTTCTTTGAGACATTCAATGGTTAGTCTGAACAGCCCTGTAATTTCGCTAGCTGCAGTACCCTGCAAACCGGATCACTGTAATGTTTACACACTACTGCTTATATAGACGACCTCCTGCCAATGAGATCTATAAAATGTATTTATATTTATGTATATTTCCCAAACAGCACTATATAGTTCAAAAGATTTAACAAAATCAATTAACAAAGTTTTAACAGATTCAACACTGAGTACTGATGTATTTATTGATGTAGGTTTAATGGGTTTTCAATGAATTACTTGTACTTTGTGTAAATACGGGCTGATTGAGTAGAATCTTCTGTAACAAAGTTTCGAATTTCAGATTGATCCATTCTATAAATTAATTTATTCTTAAGATGAAAGTTCTAATTGAATGTCGATTATAAACTCGAATCACGAGTTACTAATTGTTTTAAATTAAGCACGTGACGATATCTAAAAAGACTTTTGCGAATGTGATTACGACTTTAATAATAACTCTTCGCAATAAAGATGTTAACACCAAATGTAGTCCTAGAAAGCGATAACTTGTTGCGATAAGTAGGTATAATTTTATTTTTATTGTTTTAAAAAAATAGGTAAGTATTTCATTTATAGAAAATGTTTTTTTTTGTTAGACATGCTAACTTCTTGAAAATTTAGTGTAAAATATATGACGGGAATTCGTTTCTGATATACACTACTACATAGCGCCACCTGCGCTTATCAATAGTATTTTTATTTTATATTGTTGACAAGCTAGATGTTTGACCACAGCTCATCTCATGCTAAGTGATTGTGTGCTCGAAGATAATAAGCACACGTAGCTTGGAATGGAACTTACTCACAAGTGAGGCTGCTGTTAAGGCTTTGGCCGCAGATTTTCAACTTAGCATTTAGTGTTAACAACGTGGCAATGCTACCGGCATTCTGGCCACATTTCTCTCCGCTTGTGGACAGTTAGATTAAGTTTTTATTTTTATAAACTTTTTTATTTTACAAAAAAACATATCGTCCTTTTTGTTACATCTGAATATAATACATATGTATAAAGACTAAGTTAGATCAAAGTATGCACTCTGTTATATATATTCTAATTTCGATTTTTGACAGCCGTGTTGGCTCATTTAATAGAATATCTGTTTCAAGAGCTGTAGGGCGTGGGTTCGATTCCTAACATGACAAACATTCATGAGACGATAAACGTTTGTTCTGTGTCCGGTGTTCTTGTATTATACGAGTAAGTATGTATTTACAACAAAACATTTTTCTTAATCATTTATCTGGTTCCCATAGTACAAGCTTTGCTTAGTTTGGGGTTAGATGGCGCTATGTGAAACGTCCTATGTTATTATTTATTTATATTAACGAGGGAAAATATGTTTTTAATTTTACCAATCACTTATTATATAACCTATGCTAGGTATCACGTGTCCACATTGGCTTATCAGCATATAAGAAAATAAGAGAAAAATTGCTAGAATTCACCGAGAATTCCTAACAAATTATGTCGTACAGTATTGTAAAGTAATTAAAAAAATGCCTACTTCTACTCCTTACTTAATATATACTCATGTATTAACAAACCTGTGTCACGTACAAAGTTACATAATTTGCAAAAGGCTGGTCAACCACATCCAAAATTTTCCTAATCCTTTACACGGAGGCGCACTTATATATCCCTGACCAAAAAAGGTCTTTGTAAAGGGCATGCCTACACAAAAGTCAGATGTACCTATAAAAAGAACAATGGTAGCAAACAAACGCGATATTTATACCACGGCTCCCAACAGGAAATTAAGGTACCAATACGCACATAAATCAGCCGAAGTGAGATTTTACATGCGCCATTACCTGGAACAAACAAACAGAACATGTATCATTTTTTGGTTAATAATTTTCATGTTTTATTGTGGTATACGTTATGATTTTGGACAAGAACAAATGACAACAAGTAGAACGCTAAACCAGACTCTACTAAATGATGTTTAGGGATGATTTTAGCGTGCGCAAATTTAGTCTTCATATAGGTACTTTCGATTCTTACATTAATTATTTCCAATCGACGATTCTCTTAAGAGCGCCATGTAAAGTTATATTCTTACACTCCATGTTAGTTCATTTGGAAGTGTTTTTATTTTAAATGTTTACTTAATAAAAAAATAAGTTATTGCATTATTTCTAAAATGAATCTTTGATCGTTCTTCAAGCTTCAACTTTATCCTTGTTCTGATAGTTAGTCCCATCGATCAGTCCACGAGATTCTATCCTGTAATCTTATTATCAATATTTCCTACTCAGTGAGTATGGGATTATTCTACTCCAATAAAAACTCGATGACTCTGTTGGTGATAGAAAACGGCCAAAATATTATGCTAATAAAAAGTGTAGTTACACTTCGACCTAATATTTCATACATATTGTATAATATACTTACAAGGTTATAGGCCTGGGATGGGAACTGATAGGCCATTAGCATCTTTTTTTTTACATAGGTCCCGCAATAGGATACCATGAATTTGTAGGAGCTAGGTGTTTTCTGTAGTGCTTCTATATATGGTACATATCTGAATGATTGAGCGAGTGTTGAGTGTATTTACTGGATTTTAACGTGCATGTGTGTGTAATTGATTGATTCAGATGTTACTTTGCGGAAGTTCATTTTGAGTGTTTAGTATTTTTTTTTTACAACGGACTAGTCATGCGTTTGGCCACGATCTCACCTGATGAAAAGTGACGATATGGTTGAAGATGGAGCACGCTTGCCTAGGAAATACCTATTCACATTTTTCTTGAACAAACCCGGGTTGTACTTAGTTGGAAACACAGTATATATTGAATTCAGCTTAACAGCCGTTTCAATTGCAATAGTCATGAGGATATTAACTAACTTGAAAACAATAAAAAAAAAACCGAATCTTTAATTAATATCTAAAACTATAATTTGACACAAACTTAAAAGCTAAAACAAATTAAACAAAAAACTAATTTAAATAACCACAAGGGTTTATATCTTCTTCTCGCTGCAGTAACCACTTGCCGACACGTGTTTTGCCTCTACACGAGGCATCCTCAGGACGTGTTGACTCTTCGAGCGCTTGGCCGAGACTGAGTATGTGTATGTATCGATAAGTATCATTAAGAACTAATTTATTATGAGTACAATTAATTTAAAAAAAGAAACAGCTGTCCCATAGAAAAAAATTGTTAACCCATGACATATTTAAGGACCAGATGATGATGAGTGCAATGCACGCCTTTCAGCTTAGTGCACTCGAAGCTTATATCCCTGTAGACCATAAGATTATACCTATACTCATTCTTGAATATGATCATACAACAAACTAATTTGATATTCACATTTAAATGTAGTGGCTTTTAACCCTTAGGACACCCGTCAAGCATTACGCTATTAAGTTTTATTTTCTAGAACATAAAGTGTATAATAAAACCAACCATAACGACGGACCATTACACTTTAATATTTTAGTTATCGGCAGAGAAAACGGTGGTTATAATTCTCTGAACTAGTGTTTTTATACCTCTAACAGATTTGCGGATCCGAGCACGGCAGATCGATGAGGAAAAGCGAGGCCGAAAATGTTCTTTTTTCCTCTTGTTGGAGACGGTTACGCTAGAAAATTCTGTCCCAATTAGACCCTCAAAGGTGTACCGAGTGGTCGTATGGGAATAAACCAACAAACATAATATGAGCGGATTTAAAATTACCTACTCTTAATATATCCAAACTTAATAGAATAACTTAATTTGCTTTATATTAACTTAATTTGCTTTAGATTAACTTAATTAGATGGAATTTGCTGCCCGAGTGGGTGTTTTCAGAGAGATACAATCAAGTCTTCAAGTCGCAAATGAATCGGTTTCTTTTAGGCAAGCGTGCCCCATCGCAGTTACGAATATTCTGCCGCCAAGCAGTAGTGTGTAAACATGACTGTGTTCCGGTTTGAACGGTACTGCAGCTAGCGAAATTACAGGACTGGCTGTTGAGACTAACCATCGAAAGTCTCAAAGTAATAAGCGTTAAAGCAACGAGGACCTGGTCTTTGTTTTACTACACAAAGTTTCGTGTATAGCTGCAGTGGTCATGGACAGGCGTCATCTCTTACCATGATCAGAGCGTCTCATTAAAATTACATTAAAAAACCTTGCCAAAACCATTAAAAATAATGAAAAAATAACATTTAAGAGTCTGGTACACAATTGCATCAAATTCATCATACGTTTGAATACGAACCGAAGCCATATGTGTAACCATCAATTCTTTATAAACTTGCAACATTACAAGGGAAAGCCAATAACAGATACACAATTTATTCCCGAGAAAAACAGAAATGCGGAAGAAAATTCCAGTTGCCAAATTGTCTTATGCGTCCCTTGGCCCGGATATATTGCTATCAATATGATATAAGGGCTGCGACCCAGGGACGAAGTACGAACAGTTCTTTACTGCAAGTCTATCGGAAAGTTGCTTTTTATGTATGAGTTTTTTAATTTGAAGCAAACATATTTTGCAATATCCTGACAATCAAAATATCGTCCGCATATTTATTTATTATCTTCTAAATATATATAACTCAAAGGTGACTGACTGACTGACATAGTGATCTATCAACGCACAGCCCAAACCACTGGACGGATCGGGCTGAAATTTGGCATGCAGGTAGATGTTATGACGTAGGCATCCGCTAAGAAAATATTTTGATTAATTCTACCCCCAAGGGGATAAAATAGGGGATGAAAGTTTGTATGAAACTTTGTCCATTTTAAACCGATCGGGCTGAGACTTTGCATGCGTAAAGCTACTATGACGTAGGTATCTAGCGCAGGCGCAGCGCGTAGGCAAACCGCGGGGCACAGCTAGTTACATTATATATACAAAATAATTTCAATGTTAGTAGTTCGACGCTGTCCGCATAAATCTATAAAATTATAACACCTGACAACACTAAAGGCAACAAAGTATTTCTATCCAATTTTAGTTAGTACATGAATCGTTTACATTCTGTTGAATAAAAAGTTTTGTTTTAGAGCTTCTAGCAAAACCAGAATGGTTTGGTGTATGCTAAGAATTTAGCTTACATTTATACAATGATATAAGGGTTATACTTTATGTATTTAAAACTACCGCAAGAACGTACCGCTTCCATGTCTTTGTCTATTCTACTTCAATTTGCGTCAACATTTTCAGTTTCAGGCTAAAGTTTCGTATAAAGAGCAAAATTCAAAGAGCAATTTCTGAATTTCCAGCCACGTTCATTTTAAACAGAACGAAAGTATAAGTAGTTTTAGCATTCTAGTGGAGCCGCTAGTTTTTTATTGATATTGCCTGGCATTCCAACTTTCCTAAGTTGTATTATAGCTTAGAAGCTACAGGTAAAAGGCTCGCTTTCATATAACAATATCTAAAATGTATGTAGGATTCATTTTAAACCTACTCCACACCGATTTGTACAAAACAGTGGTTGAGTGTTTTTTTATTTATTTAGATAGTCTTGAGTCACCGCCATTTCGCCTGATGATAAGCGAAGATGCAGTCTATGGTGGAGCACGCTTGTCTAGAAGAAACCGATTCACTCGCGGCTTGAAAGCATCCAGATTGTATCTATCAGGGAACACCCACTCAGGCAGCAAATTCCATTGTTAAGCGGTTTGTACAATGAAAGTATATTCAAACCGTTTAGTTCGAGTTTTTGGAACAACTACAATGAAGCGATTTTACTTTTTAAAGCTCCTAGTTGTACGATAAAATAATAGGCAAGGTGAAATTAGGGCATGCAGATCTGAACTGCACTCTCCAAAGTGTGTCCGGTAAAAAACTGACAGACACGCAACTTTGCGTCTATGTTCAAGGCTTTGGAGCTTTTTCTGAACAAGTGAGTCATTGCTTATCAGTCTCTTGGCAGGTTCCTCAAGGATCTATGGCTAATTTATAATGACACGTACGTACAAATAAAACGTGTTGTCTAACAAGCTAGAGATAAAATTTGTAGTGTATGAAAATGTATCATGTCAATTACTGTGTTCTCTGGTGACCTTGACTAATTCAGAAGGATCGGTAAATAGTAACTTTTGTTAGCTCTTTGGTAGAATATCTGCTTCAAGAACTGTAGGGCGTGGGTTCGATTCCCACCAAGACAAACATTTATGTGACGAAGATTTTTTTGTTTTTTTATTTAATTAAATTTTTATTTAATTTCTTCTGTGTAAGGGTGTTCTGTATGTATTACATGTATGTATTTACAAAAATAATTATTTAAGTATTGTATCGGTTATCTGCATAGTACAAGCTTTAGATGTTCCAGAACTGTGGAACGCTCAGACCAATCTCTCTATGTCTATGCACTCTAGACTAGAAGTAGGTTAGCTTTGATATACATAATATATCTTGGAACTTTCACGAAATTGACGACTCTTTTTTTTTATTGCTTTAGTTGTAGAATACTCTAGTTTCCTAGAGTTTCAGGAGCCCTATCAAGCGCTTGAATATTATTGTACTGATAGACATACTCGTATGTATGATATATGTATACGTATATGTAGGAACTGGTTATCGCTGGGGTAAACATGTTCTTTAGTGAAGATCGCAAATTGGCAAACGTAGCGTAGGACGCCCTGAGACTCGATGGAGTGGCGATATACATAGGTCAGCTGGAGGTGGATGGAAGCGTAAAGTCGAAGATCAGGCTGAATGCGTGTCTTGGTAGAGGCTTGAGTCCAGCAGTGGACTACGATAGCCTGATGATAATGTACTCGTATTTTTATTTATTTGATATTTTGTTTATTTATTTGTCAGTGTCAAAAAAAAATAATTAAAAGATTAATGATATATTTTGAATTACATTTCTTTTACTGTTGGCAAGCTAGGTGTTTGACCACAGCTCACCTGATCAGGGCCGGATTTAGGGGTGGGCAGGCGGGGCAACTGCCCTGGGGCCTCCACAAGAAAGGGCCCCCACAATTTTAACTAATTACTATATTCTTTGTTGAAATAGTTTTATTTGTCAGCAATAATTGTTTGAAAGACATATGTAAATAAAAATATATATAGATATATCAATATACGTATTAGGATCAACATAGTTTCTGATTTTTCACTACCAATTTGCATATTAGATGGAAGAATATAGAAGAGCGTTTAACATTGCTATAACAACTGTATAATATAACCCATACTCGCAATAAACGATTTTTATTTTGAATATTTATTAGGAAAATAATTAGGGGCCTCCACTCCTTCGTTGCCCCAGGGCCTCTAGACCTCCAAATCGGGCCCTGCACCTGATGTTAAGTGACGGTGTGGCCGAAGAGGGTAAAGCACACCTAGCCTGGAATGGAACTGGCTCTCAAGTGAGGCTGCCGGAACACACCGTTAGATGCTTGGCGGCAGATTTTCAACTTGAGGGTGATAGCTAGCCAGCCGAGTACTAGAAAGTACCCTACCACCACGCTATGGTTTCCTCACGATGTTTTCCTTCACCGGCAGCTCAAGCTCATTGTTGGGGTTTGAACCCACGCCCTTCGGCATGCGAACCTACCGCGCTAACCACTGAGCCATCATCGCTACACTACTCATTTACAAACGTCGTTCGGACAGAATCGCATAACACTATCATCGATACATAGTAGCGCAGTCTGAACAGGCTTTACTTGTGTGTGATATCGCCATATTTTTATAAGAGCTAGTGCCAGTTGTTCTGCCGTATTGCGGCGGACTGAGTAATGTTCGTATGTGTGCGTTAAAACTGCCATTTCCGGGTGTGTGTGAGTTACTGGCATCGTTTTGGGAATATGGCATGTGGCGGTAGTAAAACGTTAGCTTCGTTTGAGGATATTGTGCAGCCTTTTATGAATTTGAATAAGACGAAATTTTCGATATGGGATAATGTGAGAATAGGGGCAAATTTTATCATAATCACTATAAAAAATTATTATCATAATGAAATATATGTTACGTATAAATTGTTTATTGAATACACGATAAATATTACACGTAATAATTTCAGATAAAAATGTTTTTTGTTTCATACTTTTTGTGCTTGATTTTCCAATAATCGGGTTTTAGTTTTTAAACTTACTTTTTTATGTATAGGCCTGCCAGCCTCGGATCTTAGGTTTTTCTAACCCGGTGCAAAACCTCATAGCGCCGCCCTCTCACCAGTAAGGTGTTAAAATTAAAAAAAAACTACCAATTACCTACTACGTAGAATTAGTTTTTTCTTTAAATAAATGAATGTCATCTACAAACGTGTCTGTCTGCCAATCTGGACGTCTTGGTTTCAAATCCCAAGGCACAGACTTGAGAGGCTTTTCTAATTTATGTGCATATTGCTGTCAGCGTCAAACGTTGATAGAATGCATACCGAGTATCTCTACACTACAGAGACCTACATGTCGGAGTTCTTGATGTACTCGATGATATGCTAAGTCTGCCAACCCGTACTTAGCTAGAATGTCGGATTATATAAACTTACCCTTCTCACGATGAGAAAAGGCCCGCGATAAATAGTAAGACAATTTATACATTTCCGGGATTGTGCCATAGAGTTAAACATCAGGTAGGATGTGGTCAAACGCGAACGTATAATGTTTATAAAAAAGTTCTGGGTTAATCCAGATCCTTTCAAAGTGATTTTCCGGCAGCTTTTAGTCATTCAAATAAGTTCGTAGGGTCCTGAATAAATAAGGTGCCTTGTGGTGTCCGGTGCATCGTGTAGCCACGTTAATGAAGGGCGAAATGGGTCGCGAAGTTGACTGTCTTAAAGCCAGACCTATTTTACTTAGAACAAGTTGAGTTTAATGTTTACACCAGTTATCCTACATAATATCTAAACCTATCATCTTCGGTATAAAGCATATATTGACGGTATATTGACACATATTTCGACGTTTTAAGGCAGATAACTTGCTAGTGTATAGTTTGTATAGTAAGTTAAGTTGTAGAATAGGTACTCTAGTTTCCTATCAAGCGCTTAAATATTATTGTACTGATATACATATGTATGATATATACGTATATGTAGGTACTAGTTCTCGCTGGGGTAGATGTGTTCTTTAGTGGAGATCGCAAATTGGCAAACGTAGCGTAGGACGCCCTGAGACTCGATGGAGTGACGATATACGTAGGTCAGCTGGAGGTGGATGGAAGCGTAAAGTCGAAGATCAGGCTGAATGCGAGGCTTGAGTCCAGCAGTGGACTACGATAGCCTGATGATGGTGTACTCGTTTTTTTAATTTATTTTTTATTTGTTACTGTGTCAAAAAAATGACATTAAAAAGCTTAATGATATATTTTGAATTTAACAGCTCACCTGATGTTAAGTGACGGTGTGGTCGATGATAGTAAAGCACACCTAGCCTGGAATTGTACTGGCCCTCAAGTGAAGCTGCCAGAACACACCGTTAGATGCTTGGCGGCAGATTTTCAACTTTGAGGGTGGTAACTAGCCAGCCGAGTACTAGAAAGTACTCTACCACCATGCTATGGTTTCCTCACGATGTTTTCCTTCACCGGTAGCTCAAGCTCATTGTTGGGGTTTGAACCCACACCCTTGGGCATGCGAACCGACCGCGCTAACCACTGAGCTATCATCGCTACAAAATAATTATATCGCTAAATTTAGATTATAAAATTAGCCTTTGTTTTATACGTCAACTTTACTAAAAACAGTATTTGTTCGTCACATTTACTGTTGACGCTTTATTCATCCCAAAAACCAGTTTTGTCCCACACACAACTGGTAACAAAAACCACCGCGCAGAGTACTGCCCACGCTTTTGCTCGGAGCTTCAGGGTAAAAGGAAAAGTTTACACTTCTCAGTTTCTATTGAAATTTTCATACAAGCGCGAGATTAGCGACTCGACTTTAGAAATACCTTCACGTTTCATGATTCTTTTCATGTAGAATTTTTAATGAATTTTTTATGTTAGACGAACCCTTACTAAACTAACTACGATCACTATCATTAACTGTCGATTACGAGAATATAGTTTGCGTGCTTGTAGATTTATAATTGTTACATACTCTTACAGTTCTTTTGTAGTACAAAAAATGTACAAAATTCGAGACAGCTGTGGTTTTCTTTCTGACTAAAGGGACCATTAGATTAGAGAGTGAGCGATGTATTATATATCGATTGCACAATAATAAAATTGTGTAACTATTGACAAAGATGTTGAAGATAATAGAATAAGGTTCAGACCCCATTAGACAATGAACTTGAGCTGTGACGGAAAACATCGTGAGAAAACCCTAGCATGGTGGTAGGGTACTCGGGTACTCCAGTACTCGGCTGGCTAATAATTATAATTAATAAAGTCCTTAAACGGTTCAAAAATGTTAACAATATATATTAATGAAGATACATAATTGTATGGCTTTGTAGTCAACATACGCTACTACAAATTTGATTGTAGAGTAAATTTATTTTAGTAAGCTCGATTAATCAAAACTTCTTTACACTATTTTACGAAGCTTAAGCCAAGAAATGTTGAGAGTGACGCCATGAAATTTTAGTGACGTTCCACGAAGGACTATAAGGGCGTTGTAAATGAACTTGAATGAAGCACAATGGCGCGCTGTTCCGCCGAGTTAGTCACGTTGTAACATCATGATAGTGTATCGAATTTCCGACGGCCCTATTCCAAGCTATGACAGCGCCGGAAGAACGCCGCGAATCGAGACAGATTCCATTAGATAAACTCAATATTTGAACGCCGCCCGGTTCCGTGCGATATCGCGGATTGTCACACTTCATGAGAACATTTCGTGGTTAGGAAATAAAAATATAGATCTGATATCCAAGTCTGTGACAGATGGTGCTCTTTTGCGTCACAAGCTACACATACACACATATCAAGTAGGTAGGATTATTGCTGTGTGGGTACCTCATCCAGCTACTTATTCCAGAACAGCCCAATTTCTATAAACTTATTCACTGTTGAGTGCGGTGCACTTTTCATTGTTACGCTACCATGCTGGCCAAGCGCATGTTGGCAGACTTAAAACGTCATCGAGAACGTTAAGAACTCTGAGATAAGCTGGTTTGTTCACGATGGTTTTTTTCACTGTTTGAACCTTCAACCATTAAAGATACGACATGCAGACAGACAGGCGTGTTCGTATCTCATACGCTGCAAGCCTAGTAAGAAGGTGACACTCATATCTGGTTTAACCCTAAAATGGACGGCAAAATTTGAACGATTTTAATTTCATGAAAAAACAAAAAACTGCCCTACATGTTTGCACCGTTAGCAGAAAAACTCTTGCTCTCAGCTGTTAATTTTGCTCTGAAAATAATATTAATCAAGGGAAATGTAAATTTGCCCTTTGTACCGACGAGATTCATTTACTTAGGCTCCGCGGTGATGACCAGGCTATGTTCCCACTTTGTTTACTGTTTTAAAAACCACTCTGAGCAGGAATTGAGTAAACATAGAGATTTTCGAAAAGGCAAGCTTTGTGATACGAACCTAGGATAGAAAGTTCGGAATTTACGTATAGTTTAAAAGCCGTATTTAATAAGGTTTATTTTGTGGAATATTTACTTACGTATTACTTTATTTAGGGTTAATAGGCGTTTGAACATTTTACCTGATATTAAATGACGATTGCGGTCCTAGGATAGTGACAAATTTTCAACTACAGTGGTTGGGGACAAAATTTGAGTTCAAATACAAATATTTTATTGGTAACATCAAAGTTACAAGTCATATTTGAATGTATGACAAAAACAATAGTAACCAGTAGCTTCTTTTTGAGCTTTAAGAATTCCAAAACATAGCTTTTTTAATCTTTAGAACTCATCTACACTATAACTTTTCCACTAATGTCTCTTACACATAATCATGAACATTAATATCAAGAGAATCCACTGAAGATAGTGAAAACTTCTTCAGATTAAACCACACAAGTCAAACTTTAATAATAATGACTCTGAATCGTCGAATATTATAATGTTCTTGAAACTTACAAACTCATTTGGCACATAGCGCTTGATTCATATTACACCGGGCGCTATCGAGGCCAACACCTATTGACAAGGAATTACACTAATATTATAAGAGGCGAAAGTTTGTGTTTGCATGTTTGTTACTTCTTCACGTTCAAACGGCTGGTCCAATTTTGATGAAATTTCTTATGGAGGTAGCTGACATGGATTAACACATAGGCTACTTTTTATCCCAAAAAATGTAGCGGGTAACACCGTGGGACGAAGCTATTCTAAAACATAATTTTTAGTCATGGTTACCCAGCTGGAAAAAAAAGGCCAGCATTCGGGTGATTGTAGGTTTATAGAGGGGCTATTTGAAATATACAGGTATTTTAATTTCACATTATTATATTACATTGTTCTCCTTACGAAAGTCTTACTGCGGAGTTACAACATGAAGCATTTAAAAAAAGGGTCTATAAACATCTCTCTGGGTTGCCAACGCATTGACAACTTCCTTAAATTTGAGCATGTCCATACACGACGGTGAGCTTACCATCAACTGAACTATCTGCTCGATTGCCACTCTCTGAACAAGAATATGAATTTCAATTTATAAACCTAATTATTATTATTTTGTCTACCCTGTTAGATCATTTGGTAGAATATCTACTTCAAGAGCTAGAGGGTGGTGGTGGTGGCGCCGGCGTAAGAATAGTACCCCACCCTCTCTACCCGTGGTTGCCGTAAGAGTCGGCTAAGGGATGTAACACGGAAGATGGGCAGCAGCGTCTTCCTTGAACAATCACAACTAACTGCGCTCGCCAACCCGCCTGCCAAGCGTGGCGAGTATTGGCAAAATCCCCCCAGGAGGAGGCCTATATCCAGCAGTGGACGTCCTATGGCTGATGATGTGTGAGCTAGAGGGCGTCGTTTCGATTCCCACCAGAACAAAGATTTATACAACGATAAATGTTTGTTCTGTCTGTGTTCTGTATGTATTTATTTAAAAAAACGTGTACATGAATTATATCAGTTATCTGGTTAGTACAAGCTTTGCTAGTTTGGGGCTAGATGGGACTGTGTGAAATGTTCTACGATATTTATTATTATGTTATGTCAAAACTATTGGTATTCCTTAGATTTCACTTAAGATTACATATATTTAATTGTACTCATATCATTCAATTGTACGATATTGTGTTAACTTCGTTAATTTTGTAGTAGTTTGAACTTTCAGTGCTATTGAAATGTTAATAAAGCGAATACTTACGCTTACCTATTGATGTAGTGTGAAAAGAGCGTAAAAAATATATAGGAGAGCTGTCAAATTGTGCTCTTGGAATTTTGGCAATATTTGCTGATACGCACCCAACACATCAACTACTCGGTAATTTCACACCTACGTGACTACGTTATCAACAAGATATGTGTTGGAAAACTAAAACTTACTTCCTTTCGCCGCGCCGTATTTTTCATTGCAAGCTAACTTACGCCCAACGTTTTGCTAGCAAATGCATATAAATAAAAATGAAATGTTCGTTAGTAAGTGCATAACCTCAGAATGGATAAACCGTATTATGTAGCTGATTTAAAAAAAAAATGGTTAACAGGTTAGTTGTTTTGACCACAGCTCATCTGATGTTAAGTGACGGTGTGGTCGAAGATGGTAAACACATCGGGCCTGGAATGGAACTGGCTATTAAAAGAGGCTGTCTGAACACACTGTTAGGTGCTTGGCGACAGATTTTCAACATGAGGGTGGTAGACAGCCGAGTACTACAAAGTACCCTACTACCATACTATGGTTTCCTCACGATGTTTTCCTTTACTAGCAACTCAAGCTCATTGTTCGGATTTGAACCCACCCCCTTCGACGTATGAACCGACCGCGCTAACCTACATCGCTACAGAAATGTTTATGATGCTTCGAATGCGGGGAATAAATGCAAGGCCGAACGCCGAGAGCTATTGCACTGCAAATGAAGTAGGTACCAGATATTCAGCTCGTTCTGGATATTTTAAATGTGCTTATTGTGTTCTTTCATTCGAAAGCACGGTATTTTTTTGTCTCAATTTTTTTTTAATTTGCTTATTTTGTGTAAAAGTTTGTTAATTTACATGTATATTTGTTATTTGTTTACGCTGTAACGGCTTATTAGATTTGGAATGCAGAACGCTTATTATCTAAATTAAGACACAGATAAGACGTAAGATATAGTTTTTACTTCGGTAAACACAGGAGCAAGTAGGTTATAAACTCCGCCATATTGTATTTCACCATCAATATCTCAGCCGTAAGACGTCCAACTGGACATAGGCCTTCCTATTGATTTCCATGAAGACCTGATGGAAGCAACTCGCAACCATATTGTACTTAAGTGTGTGACTTAATTTTGTATTACTTTTCTGAACAAGTGTTTCGAGTATTCATTCTGAAAACAAATCTAATAATTAATTCTATCCACGGTACACACTACTTACAGGTGCGAAATTAACTTATAATACAACAATAATTAACGCCAATGCTGTAAACCTGAAGTGGTGTTATAATATACACCATGCTTACAACAGAAGCTTGGTAGACCGATATCGTATTAATTAATCATACAATAAGGAGCAATTAACGCGTCGAAATTAATCTTTACTAAGACACAGTAAGCAATGCTGTAAAGTGTAGGTGCACTTAACACTATAGTCGTATTATGAGTATGTTTTTTGTTTATCAGGCGTTTGACCACTTCCTTTATAAAGTGACGATGTGGTTGAAAATGGAAAGCGGATGAGTTCTTAATTCCCTAAGTTAATAGATATATCTTGCCGGTAGATTTTTATTTCCTTTATGAGTACTTAGATACATTATCCCATATAAGTACATAAATTAAATTCTTCGGATTATTTATAGTGTCATCCTCCGCATGACATCATCTAGATGGCGCCACTCTCAGTGCATGTTTTGGTCTTTTTTGGCTTTTCGTTTTATCCATTTACGTAGTGAAGCGTACAAAAACCAGATGGCGCTTTTGAGTAAATTTTCGGTTCTTCATAATGGATCCCCGTAGTAAGGATCAGTCGAGTAAGTACTTCAACATACCCTACCTATGGATTATGCTATTGTTTCCTTAGGAAGTTTTTCTTTATTTGGATCTCTTTAGATTGTCTAGGTAGATACCACTGCAGTACCAGATATTCTGTTGTGTTGTGTGTTTCGGTTTGAAGGGTACTGCAGCTAGCGGACGTACAGGGCTGTCGAGACTAACCATGTACAAACCATGTCCATGACTCAAAGTACTGAGCGCCAAAGCAGCGATGCCCTGGACTTTGTTTTGCTACTCTAAGTTCTGTGTATCGCTGCAATGCTTATGGACAGGCGTTATCTCTTAACATCAGGAGAGCGTCTCGTTCGTCTCCTTCACACATCATCAGCCATAGGACGTCCACTGCTGGACATAGGCTTCCTCCTGGGGGGGTTTTGCCAATACTCGCCACGCTTGGCAGGCGGGTTGGCGAGCGCAGTTAGGTGTGATTGTTCAAGGAAGACGCTGCTGCCCATCTTCCGGATTACATCCCTTAGCCGACTCTTACGGCAACCACGGGCAGAGGGGATGGGGTACTATTCTTACGCCGGTTCGTCTCCATACTTTTACATAAAATAATTAAATAGCTAAAAGTCATTCATAGGATTTGAACCCACACACTGCGGTAATTAAGCCGATCACGCTAACCGCTGAACTATAATCTCTATATATAAGTAAAATTGGTAGGTACTTACATTAAAGACTTTTTATAGGCTCGTCGTTTTATTATGTCGCCTAACTTTAAAGGTCTTTTTAACCTTGAAACTTTGACGTTTTTTCTTGTAAGTCTTCTTACACGACTGAAACGTGAGGTATTGGAATTTGATTTAAGAGTTTCACGTGCGTTAAATGGATGTCATTTTGATTGGTCTTCTTTACATGTATGTACGTATATACAGATAGCGCTATAACTGAAATATACTGGAGACTTGTCTAACTTTTTTAACCTCGTATCAGATAATTGTATGTGCTTCGGGTACAAAATGTTTCGGAGAAACATAGTAATGCTGTAGGATGGTGTTAAACCCACCAATGTGAACAAACGCCCTGTTAGCCCATTTGGTAGTAGCTCTGCTTTATGAGCTGTTGGGCCTGGGTTCGGTTTCCTTCCGAAACAAACTTGTTTTTTCTGTAAATTTAATAAGACGAACGAGACGCTCTCCTAATGGTAAGAAATAACGCCTGCACGCCGAAGTGAGTTCAAATTCCACTACGAACTTGATAACGAATTAAATATTAAAAAAAAAAAAATTGACACATAAAAATACTATCATTTATTTTTTAGATTTTAGAGTTTCTTTTGAGATTGTTTATGTATCGCCGTTTTACTTCCTGCTTTTAAAGTTTGAAAGTAACTAAAGTTCTAGTCCCGTTTGGTTTTTTTAATTTCATTTTATTTTTCCTGATTTCTCAACATATTATACAATGTTAGCACAAAATAATATTAAAATGGAAGTTAAGAGTCACTTATATAACTTCATACTATCGCAAATATATTCGTAATGCTATTAGCAACCTAATTAAAACAGATATTACATTACGTCTCTAATCGCCTTAATTGAAATTTTATCATAATTAGTATTATCACAGAGGAAACTCATGTAACGTTAATGAAGAATTTAATAACGCTAACAGAATGTGTCATCAAATTTAGAAAATAAATCGTCCTTCAAAACTTTTAATTATATTTATTTTAAGTTATACTATAAGCATGTATGTCGGTAAAGTTATATTTTAGTATATATTTACTATATTATTTCTGTCTAGCAGCGATACTCGGCTAAACAATATACCTACTCGTAGTATAATATTATGAGGGTGTAAAATTATGGAGTGGAGACCACGGACCGGAAAGCGCAGCGTGTGACGTCCACCCACAAGGTGGACAGACGAGCTAATGAAGACCGCAGGAACGCGCTTAATGCGAGCCGCTTCCGATCGGTCTTCGTGGAAATCATTGGGGGAGGTCTATGTCCAGCAGTGAACGTCCTACGGCTGAGAAGATGATGATTAAAAATAATAGTAGAAACGTTGGTTAAACTAAGGGCGCAACTACTCAGTATTATAAATAAGAAAGTTTGTGTTTTTTGTTTTATTTATGCGGGTTAATCATGTTTCATTATATCAGATACTCCGACTATAGTTTCGGCCACATTCGGTGGCCTTCAACATGGAGACAAAGCTCAGTACAACCAACGTGAGTAATCCTGCATAAGTAAAACAAAAATGTGTCAAAACTACATCACGTCACGGTAAAAAGTTTTTTTTTTAATTTATGAATGTTTGTAACTTTTTCACGGTGTAATATAATTCATAATTAATTTATTGCTTATGGGTACAATGGATATTCAAAGTCAAAGAGTCAAAAAATATAGCTCAATAAAGTAACAGCTTAAGAGATTAAAATTCCATTCCCAGCAAGGTGTTGACCATCTTCGACCACACCGTCACTTAACATCCGATGAGCTGTGGTCAATCGCTTAACCTGTCAACCATAAAAAAAATTAAACTTAAAATGCAGATAGCTCTGAATTAACACAAGCTACCCCGAGTGTACCCGCAGAATGCACCTAGTCAATTAATAAATATCATTAGACATTTTACGCTGTGCCACCTTGGCCCAAGCTAAACAAAACTGAACAAGGAACAAGATATTTAAAACCTTTAATAATAGACACGGGAACCGTGAAACTGTTTTCAGGAATCTTTACATTATTAATTATGATATTAAATAACAGACTTGTGTTTATATACAATTTGCAATAAAACTGGTTATCGTAACCAGAAATCATTCGGACAGTAATAAAAGCCACATCAATGTTACGACTGATTGATTTCGATTGGTGATTAGGGATGAGTGTAGATAGTTATCGATTATATCTATAATTTTAGTTTAAAATAATATAACTAAATAAACTAAGAGTCATAATTTGGTTAAAAGGACTCAAATAAAAAATGTTGTGCGAAAATACTAGACAATAAAAAAAAAAACCCAAGAACGATAAAAATAACACGATGTTTGAATACTCTGCAACAATTTGATTTGTAGATTTCTTTTAAGATGTTTTCTTGCAAGAATTCATAAAGTAAAATTTTATTTCACTGCTCATTATATTTTTTATTCACTTTCTAAGATTTCAGAATATTAATAAAATCGTTGATAGATAAAGAGGAATGAGACAATATATTTTTATTATCATTTCGGAATAGTAACCCAATCTCGTAGTGGATTGATTTGATACTCTATCTCAAGGATATAACGGTCAAACTTCAAAAACACCGAAGCCTAACATCTGTTGAATACGGAATACATTTAATTCACATTGTGCTTCTCATGCTACTGAACATTAGCATAACAGAGCGTAAGCACTAGTAAGCAAAATATTTGTTAGGCATACATTCGCTCCATAAACATTTATCATAGTGAGCATATATCATTTTTATATGCTGGCATGCGTGACATATAAAATTATATTGAAGCCATAATATTCATACAAAAAATATTAGATTCAAGATTATTTAAACACTTTTACGTGTAAAAACAAATAAATAATAACAATATTGGAAGACAATTCACACTGCGCCATCTAATCCCAAACTTAAGATTATACTATGGAAACCAGATAGCTGATAGAATACTTATTTACAATTTAATTGTGAAAACGTACTTATTATATACAGAACACCTATCGCTTTTAGCGATTAGGCCGCCACTTGTGACACTAGCTCATAAGATTATTTTGTTATTTGTAGATTTTTTTATTTCTGTAGTTCCTACATAATATTATCCATGCATCCATCATGCATCACCTACGGCTGCGAAACGCGGTCCTTACAAACTACCATAGAGACAAATTAGGAAAGTGCCAGAGAGGTATGGAACGAAGCATGACAGGAACAAGAAGGCAAGATAGAATTAGCAATGTGCAATTAAGAGCAAAAACCAAATTAACCGATATCCTGGAAAAAAATAGACCGCCAGAAATGGAGATGGACCGGCCATATGTTGAGACCTACACAAGAAAAGTGGAGCCAAATTACAACAAATTGGTATCCAAGAGATGGCAAGAGACACCTAGGACGACAACTAACGCGCTGGGAAGATGTGCTGAAACTTACTGCGGGACCCAAATGGAGGAGACTTGCTCAAGACAGGAAGCAGTGGAAGCTACTGGAGGAGGCTTTTGCCAAAAAGCACACTGAGTTGAGAGACATCCTATAGCCAAACAATACAGCCATAAAGATTAATTCCCTCACCCAGTTTAACGGGCTGAATAAAAATAATAATAAATAAAGTACATAATAAAGAGTTTCTATCTAATACCTAGACGCAGAACAAATAAAACAAATGTTATTCCTGGGTGGGAACCAAAACGTCCTTCAGTTCACGAAGTAGAACTACTACCAAATGAGCTAACAGGACAGTCGAGATAAACGTTTAATATCTCATCCCTACAATATAAACAAAACTGCTGTGCCTTACGCTATTCAAAATTTATAGTTTATTGCAGAACATATTCTATGAAAACTATTGAACAACAAAATACCTAGTTTCTATAAAGTAAATCGTAGTCTATTGTACTCTTACTTATTGTTCGATTTCAATCAAAAACGGATAAATGTACAATTGATAGGTTCATAAGAGTGTTCTATCGATATACGATCCCATCCCTAGTGGTCATAACTTGAAGCTAGAAGCGATGGCGAGTTTGCTGTTCGTATTCTGTACGATAGCAATAAGTATTGTTGTGGCAGGAAAATTTGTTCCGGGTAGCTTTTATCACGACTATGTTAAAGATGGACGTAAGTATTTCACGTATTGTTTTCAGTGAGGTTATTTAGTCCGTTTTGTGAGATGTCCGACAATCTGAAGTATTCCGGAAGAATCTTGAGGTTCAGTATACGCTTATACATAAGTCAAATTTTATTAAATTAATATCATCGCATAAAATACAGCTTTCAATGTAATATGTAAAAAATACCATTTCAATTTCAATATAATTAATAAAATATCAAAAAAAATAAAAGTACTGTCAAATAAAAAATGTCACCTTAAATTACATACAGATTCTCAATATTTAAATCCCCTAATCGCAGCAGTAATCAGTTGAAACAAGTATAAAATTTAAGTCAAACACGGAAGAATTTTAACTGATTAACATTTTAATATCTTAATAAACGTCTTAATAACACGTGAAATTCTAGATCACGGTTCTAGGGTACCGTTCCCGGAGAAAGTAGATAAGAGAAATACAATATAGCTACGTGGTTCAAACTGACAGAAAATAGCTACATACGTGGTTGAAAGTAACAATATAGCTACGTGGTTAAAACCTAAAAAAGGCGTGTTATTAGAATCTTAAAAGGTCGGCAACGTATTTGGAGGGCCCCTGGTATTGCAGATATTTATAGGCGATGATGATTGCTTAGCATCAGATAACCCGTCTGCTTGATACCTGTGGCATAAAAAAATCTCTTTTAATATGGAGAATATTAACTTTAATATTGTATTGTAATGTTTTTTTTTTAATATATATATAAAAGTAATGAGACGAACTAGACGCTCTCCTATATAGTCTAGAATGAGAGCTTGCAACAGATTACGTATAATTTGACCAAGTAGCTTTATGATTCTTCCACAGGGGTAATCGACGGTCCATTCCCATCGAGTCTGAAAAACATTCCATACTACTGCTATCAAACTCCCTCAAAGGGTCCATGCGAGAGAATGTTCGTGGTGTACTTCTACGATATTGTCAGACGGCGGTGTATGCCGATGCTGTACTCTGGATGCGGGGGAAACGAGAACAGGTTCGTTAGTAAAGCCTCGTGTGAGACTCATTGTGAAAGTAATAGGAGAATATAGTTTTTGAGAATTACTTTGAAGATTTTTTTATTTCATTTTCTCAACTTATTTTGACTATAAATAGCTAATTAGATAACATTATATCTAGCTCTTACATACGTGCGGATTTGGCTTGTTTTGGTCAATCTTCAGCCCTATTTTAATAAGCTGTCCCATTATAAGGCACGAGTCTCTTAATTTTTTTCTGTTTATTCATAAACATTTACCTCATTTACAGCACTGCGAAGTTGTTTGACAAGCCACATTTACAATATTTATGTCAAATACATTTATACAGAATATAAGGAGTTGCTTGTTAGAAATTACTAAAAAGTATTTCTTTTCTAATAGCTTTCATTGTAAGTAAATTCAAACACCATTACGCTATGTGCGGGCTGGAAGAAATCACACATTTTCCAGAACGACCAGGCATGAATATTGAAATAATCGTCATGATATTGCCCTCCATCGTTCAAACTTAGCGTTAACCAACAATACGCACCTAAATTAGAAAAGACAGAGGTACGTGCGTGCGCGAGGTATCAAAAACCAGACCTCTACATTGATGATTTTACATCAAACAAGAAAAGCTGAGAAAAACTTCGGGGCATAGTTAGTTAATCATATTTTCAGCTTTACGTGATATGGTAAAAAGTAAGTATATACTTATACGTATAAGCTTAAATGAGCTCCAAAACAAAAGATATCAATAAAGATTACCCTCATGTGGGTAGTCACGAAATATGTCGTGTAAAAGTAATCCGCAAACACGAGATACGGAACCAAACAGTAATTTATTAACTCTTGGACAGAATATAAAAAGACAGAGAGACAACTTCACAATGGCATGACGCAGTAGCTTATATACGTAGCAACTTTACGTACTTATTCGAATGTAAAATGAGAATATTTTTGACAGCACTATTCCTATACAGAAAACAGATATGTCTAAAAAAAACCAAAAGATTTGTGAAGTGTAAAGTGTGATTATAATATCATAGCAAACGCAAATATTTTTTTTTAAAAACCTAGAACCCTTGTGCATGTTTCTTGTATATTTTTTCCCCTTTCAAGTCACTAGTGAATCGTTTTCTTCAAGGCAAGCGTGCTCACTGTAAATCGCATCTACGTTTAGTACCAGGCGAGATGGTGGTCAAACGCAAGCTTATATTTTATTTAAATAATAATAGAAAAAATCTAATACCTTTAAAGGAGCAATTCTTGTATATATGTTTATATATATATATATATATATATATATGTATATATACTTATATATATAATCTGAATCTAGGAAACGGCTCCAACGATTTTCATGAAATTTAGTATGCAGGGGGTTTCGGAGGCGATAAATCGATCTAGCTAGGTTTCATTTTTAGAAAACGTCGTTTTATCCGTGTTTTCAGGCAATGAAAAACCGAGCAAAGCTAGGTCATCCAGGTACTTTATAAGTAATGAAACGATCAAAACCCTCTCCTGATGGTAAGAAATAACGCCTGGCCATGACCATTGCAGCGGTGCACAGAACTTTGTTTTGTTAGTGTTTGTTGTTACTTTAAAACAATCGGTGGGTAGTATCAATAACCCTGTCATTTTGCTAGCTTCAAACCAGAACACAGTATTGTTTACTCAGTAAGGAGAACTAATTTCTCGAGTGAATCGGTTTCTTCTAGATAAACGTCCTTCAAACTTAATATTTCTAAGTCATCATCAGCCGTATGACATCCACTGCTGGACATACCCCTCCTCCATTAATTTCCATAAAGACCGGTTGGAAGCGGTCGCATTCAGCATGTTACTGCGGTTACGGATTTCTAAGTAAACTTAGATAAAGAAACTTAGTCAAACTTAAAAAAATATATGAAAAAGTCTAATAAAAGAAAAGAATTTAGGTTATTTTCGGTATCTGTCCATCTTTTTAGTCTGTGTTTGCAACCTACACAGCAATTAATCAATAAGACAGCGGATCCCTGCCATGACAGCGGTCAGGATAAAAATAAAACGTTATCTAATTATTAAATCTGGAGATTCTAAAAAATGAGAATAAAATTGAGCTACTAAATATAGACATTGCGTTTGACGTCGAATCGAATAAATTACAATATTTTAGAAACTTACACTAAATTTAGAAGCCTATGCTAAACTTGGAGGCCTATTACTAATGATATATAGAGAACTTTACGCCAAACTATAGGATTTGTAATCTGTGCTTATAGTAAAAAAAGCGCTTGCAAGTGACCACTCCTAATCAGAATATAAATCTCTAAGTAAGTGCTGTGTTATAGCGGATCATGTCTTTACTACGCTTAACCGATTAAATTACACTAAGATGAAAGCTTCGTTTTTTTTTTGATGCTAGGTGTTTGACCACTATTCACCAGATGACGGTATGGTCGAAGATGGTAAAGCACATCTAGCCTGGAATAGAACTAGCTCTTAAGTGTGGCTGCCAGAACACACCGTTAAGTGCTTGGCACCAGATTTTCAACTTAGGTGGTAGTTAACCAGCAAAGTACTAGAAAGTACCCTACCATCATTCTATGGTTTCCTCCCGAACGTATATAATGTATATACGTATATTTGCTTGTAAATAATATACCTCGTATAAAATACCGTGTATACCAACAATTTGTATAACAAAGTCAAGAATATAACTTTAGTCTTTGCAAAAGCAATTAAAACTCATTAAAAGTTACCTAATTCTTACATCGCAAAATCGATGTTCAAAGTAAAAGCTGTCTTTGAAGTGGAGTTTTAAGAGTCGTAACTTAAAAATTACTTTGTAATTACATTGCAATGTGCGGTATTAAGATTTCTATGTTCGCAACGTGTAACTGGATTATAAACTGTAGTTATACATGCAGTAGAAAACTTGTAAACTAAATGTGGTCATTAAAGAAGTTTTCAAAGTCGTAACTTCAAGATTCCTTTATGATTACATTGCAATACGTGGTTTTAGTATGAAGCTGTGTGGCGTTAGTTTAGGGAATCGTGTACATTCAATGTAATTCAATGTAATCACATTGCAATATGCGGTATTGAGATTTTTATGTTCGCAACGTGTAACTAGATTATAAAGTGTAGTTACAAATACAGTAGAAAACTTGTAAACTAAATGTGGTCGTTACAGAAATTTTCAGTAATAACTTTAAGATTCCTTTGTGATTACATTGCAATACGTGGTATTAATTTAAAGCCATGTGGTGTTAGTTTAGGGTAAATAGTGTATTTTGTAATCATATTGCAATGTGCTTCGGTATGAACTAACAACGGAAGTCAAGGCCAAAACTAATGATCTTTCCGAATTCATCACGCGAGAGTAACCACGGGTAATAGCTAACCAAACAGAAGACGGTAACATCCTGAAAATGCTTTTAATAGGCACACCTTTGATATTATACGGGTCTTCAGTATCTCTACCCTTACAAGATTGAAGGTATCCTTTCAGCCAATAGTTCAAGGGACATTAATTTTAATTCTATTGTTATTAGGGACTGGTACCGACACCGTATTTTCTTATAGGCTACCATCTATATGTATATTATAGGAATATAAATCTAGAAGATCGGAGCACTTTGATAAAGTTTAATATATTGTGCCAATGATATACGAGTATATTTAATACGTAATAGTCATCGCTACGAATCAGTAATCTCTTGTCCATTCTTAGCTGTCTTGGAAAGAGCTTTTAGCAATAAGGCCGCCACTTGTAGCACTAGCTCATAACATTATTTTGTTTTTATCGCGTCTATACATTATATATACCTAACTGTTAAGAAGTGGAAAAAACTGAAGATAATCTTCTTTCTCCTTACACAGAAAGCATAAACGATCACTATAAATAGCAAGCCCATACGAGCAAGCAACTAGACACTAATTTACTATATGATTTGTTGTATTTTTTCTATAATTAATTAATTAATCGTATAAGGTTCTACGGTTCCACAGTTCTATTAGTATTTACCGGTATAAAAATGAACTTATATTATGATAGTCGAAGACACGTCTATCTATATTCCAAATTTCACCAAATACAATCACATTTTTTTTTCCAATTTTTTTAAGTTGTGTCAATATTGTTTGACCACAGCTCACCTGGTGTTAATGTGACGATGTGTTCGAGATAGTAAGAACACTTAGTCTGGAATGGTACTGGCTCTTAAGTGAGGCTGCCGGAACACCGTTACATGCTTGGCGGCAGATTTTCGACTTGAGGGTGGTAGCTAACTAGCCGAGTACTAGAAAATACCCTACCACTATGCTATGGTTCCCTCACGTTGTTTTCCTTCACCGATGATTGGTGTTATTGATAACACCAAAGATACAGGGCATTTTTCCAAAAATAAAAGTAACATTAAAAATTTAAAAGTCAACACATGTCATCATCATCAGCCTATCGAAGTCCACTACTGGACATAAGCCTCTCCCAAGACACGCCACTCAGCCCGACCTTCAGCTTTACGTTTCCATCCACCGCCAGCTGTCCACATATATCGTCACTCTATCGAGTCTCAGAGCGTCCTACGCTACGTTTGCCAATACGCGGTCTCCACTCTAGAACACGATATACACATGAACATATACACCATAGAACATATACACCATAGAACACATGTAAGTTTAATGAAATGTCAATATAATAATATAGCAATTGAAAAGTATATTAATATGATTGAATTTCCATTTTTTTTAAATATAATTACTTACTATTATCTAATTTTCTCCAGCCGTTTCAACGTGAAAAGTCACAAATATACAGACACACTTTCACATTATACTACAATACTATTAATATTTTATTTAATTTTGCCGTGGTGGTGCCGGCGTAAGAATAGTACCCCCCCTCTCTACCCGTGGTTACCGTAAGAGTCGGCTAAGGGATGTAATCCAGAAGATGGGCAGCAGCGTCTTCCTTGAACAATCACACCTAACTGCGCTCGCCAACCCGCCTGACAAGCGTGGCGAGTATTGGCAAAACCCCCCCAGGAGGAGGCATATGTCCAGCAGTGGACGTCCTACAGCTGATGATGACTATTAATATGATAAAAAGCTTATGGGATTTGGATGGAATAACATAAGACCAATTTTATCTCGTAAAATGCGAGTGAAACCGCGGTTCGTTTATAATATTAATGTGATGATAGCACTCATCAACGATGTTAATTAACCACGAATCGTCTCATTACCGCAGTCACTAAAGCAAACATCAAACGACGCAGGCGGCAACACAGACTTTAATTAAACAGCGATAGAGACAAAATCAATACCTTATATGTATAACAAATTCATAGGTTTGATAATTTAAAAATAGATTGGGAACTGCCGTATTATTCAGTTACATCATCGCATACAGAGCAGATATCAATAAATAAAAAAATATCAACAGTATATTTTATTGTAATGCACTATTATAAGATTAAATTATAAAATAATAACCATGTCTATAAACCTTTCCAGGGTAGAAACTAGAGAATATTTTAATAATAATAACATCTGTATGTGTACCTAGTCTCATAGACAAATAAAATTGATTCAAAATTAATTCATTCAATTCATTCATTCATATCCTGTAGCAATAATAATATAATTAAACACACTGCTTAATTGTTGATTATTATTAGTTTATTGGCTAGATATCGATCAACGCCATTTAGTTAGTTAAAATAAACCTAGATGGCGCTGATCACCCTTAAAACTCGCTATCGTTTGGTTTACATAAGTTTAAGCGTTTAGTCTATTTTTAAAATGTGTGATTGAATAAACAATATTCGCTATCTCGCTCTATTTCATTTAACGAATCTTAGGGTTTTGTACACACGCGTGTAAGACTTAGTGGTCGGTAGTTATAAATAAATGTATTTTGTTATCAATGACTTGAACACATAATTATGTTATTTTGTGCGCGATTAAGAGCCTAATATTGAAGGACTAAACAAGTAAACATATTAAACCATTCAGGCAAATACATTAATATGTTGGTAGCGGATAGAAAAATGTAGAAACGGAATGTAACTCTTCATTTAACATAACAGCTTACGTTACCCAGTTGCAAAAAAAAAAACTAACTTGCCGTAAATAAATTACGTTGTAACTCAAGACCTAATTACTGTTGAGTAGGCATGTAACATAGTGTTCGGGAAAGGTTTCCATTCAAGTTTAGTCAAGCAAATGACTGATAAATATTGAACGTTGTATTAATTTGAACGGTTCCTCGTACTAGTTAACCGCAGCTAGTTTCTGAAGCTAGAATATAATGAAGAGATTGAACGAGATTTCGTTTTCATTGTTAATTCTAGAAAACCATTCATAACGGTAATAATACTGCATAAGCCAGTGATATAATTGTATATACTAGAGGATTCGATCCGAGATCACTTCATGTAGTAGTAACTGGAGTACTGGTTTTTCATTGCCTGAAAACACAGATGAAACGACGTTTTCTAAAAATGAAACCTAGCTAGATCGATTTATCGCCCCCGAAACCCTCTGCATACTAAATTTCATGAAAATCGTTGGAGCCATTTCCGAGTTTCAGATTATATATATATGTACATATATAAAAGGATTGCTCGTTTAAAGGTATTAGATTAGATAACTGATATAGAACAGTATATGCAGTATATCAGTACACATAGTAACTAATTTGAAAATAGGATTTAATTTAACTGCAAAATTGGTGCTAGGTACTAATTTCACAGTATTTTGTGCGCGATGAAGACCCGGTGATGAGCTGTGTTTAAGTTGCAAAAGTTTAAAAATTAGAATTTCGTTATATGACAAAATTATTTTATTCAATCACAAACGACACAAATATCAATCATTTACAAAACAATCACGCAGATTGGTTCTTAAGTACATAGAATGAGTATAAACGTAAGTAATCCCGCATAAGTAAAACAAAAATACAGACAGCGTTGGCTAAAACAGTATTTGCCACTGGAAATTTCACTCGCATCTTTGCACAGTTTGGAATCATTTTCGTCGTGAAATTTTTGTGTTTGAACAGTATTTTAATATAAGTGCTATACCCCAACAGTATTTTGGTAGTTTGTAGATTATGCTCAAAACCAGTTTCCGTCTCAGTCGCTAGCTCAACATTCAGGTCCAACAACGAACAGCAATCAATATCGTTTCTGAACCAGCATAATTATTTCTCAGAACTTATCAGCATTTAGAACCAAGAACTGAAGCGAAAAATGAGGATGTCGACAGCGACACTAATTAACTAACAGATGAGATATTTGTCTGGCGGATAATTGCAAATGAGGGAGTGTTGTATTGGTCTAGGATACGACTTGAATGTTTGGTCTTCGTTTTGTTGTCATTAATAGATTGTAAAAAAAAAAGAATATATCACACATCACACATTCCGCCCCAAACTTAGTAAAGCTTGTTTTTTTAAAATGTTTGTTAAGTTGGATCACAATTTCATAATGTAGTACTTTTTTTGAAACGCATTTTTTTTTCCACCTGGTTGTGTGATGGTTTTCGGCATGATGAGAAATTATTTTGCAATCACACTAATATTATAAAGGCGAACGTTTGTGAGATGTGTGTGTGTTTGTATGTTTGTTACATATTCACGATCAAACGGCTGGGCCAATTTTGATGAAATTTGGTGTAGAGGTAGCACACTATATTTGTTCTGCAAAAATTTAGTGTTCACGTAGGAACAGCGGGTAACACCGCGGGATGGATTTGTTTTGTAATAAAAAACAAGCTTAAATTTTTATTGTAACACTATTACAAAAACAGAATGAGAAATTAGAAAATAAAGGACAGAAATTCCAATTCCTTACATTTCTCTGGCCTTTCTAAAAATACTTTAGCAAAAAACGAAACCTCTCTCAAACATGCCAAAACGTTAATCATGAATCTTGCTGTCGCTTGCGAAATTTAAAGGACTCAAAGGATTATAAGGTGGCATCTCTATATTAAATTCCGGTACGGACGACTTTAATCCTTAAATTAACTTTGAGGGTGCGTAATTGGGACTGTTTTGGTTTTATTGCCGCCGTCTTTGTGGGGGCATAGACAGGTAATACAAACAACATTAGTGTTAAATAAGACTCAACAAAAATTTGCAACCCTGCTAGCAGAAATAGCATTAGCATTACAGCAGAAAATTGCTTCGAGTAAGGGTAAGTTTTTTCAGGTATTTGACCACAGCTCACCTGATGTTAAGCGATAGTTTGGTCGAAAACAGTAAGCACACCTAGTCTGGAAAGGGAACTGGGTCTCAAGTGAGACCATGAGAATACACCATTAGATGCCAAGTGGTAGATTTTCAATTTGAAAGTGGTAGACAGCCGGGTACTAGAACTACTCTACCACCATGCAATGGTTTTCTCACGTTTTCCTTCACGGACAGCTCAGGTTGATACTCACTTTTTGGTTGGTCATGTGTTTGACCTTTATGTATGTCCGTTTATATAATTCCTCGTAAATACTAACGGCTATATCAACTTTGATGAATAAATAATTCGTCATTATAGCGCGAATATCACTGGGTAAATAAAAAAAAAATACGGATTTTTCGCGCCATAGCGTAGGTACGTTTTTCCGTAATTAAGGTATATTAATATTTAACTTTTTAGTTAGTTTAAGTTCGTAACTGCTAAAGGTTTGTTTAACATATGATCAAAGAAGGTCGCCTGTGTTAGTTTAGGTTAACTATAGTCAATATTAGTTAAAAGCTATGTAGTTGTAAACACCAACACGTCGCCACACACCAGATGGGGCTGATTGATGGCTCCCAGTCCATAATGTAACGTAATCGCACAAGATTGATGCGGAGGAAGTCTTTCCATCTGCTCGGATGGATTGGCTTGCTGACGATATCGCCCGCTATCCTACGGAACTACACATTTTTCCGGCATTAAAATTAGCGTGTGATTATTCACAACTTTTATTTCGATATGGTATGTAATTTTAGTTGTTACAGCGTAAAAATGTTACAATTAAACACACACACATTTTTATTTATAACTCACACAAACTTACATATTTATAAAATTAGCGTGATGTGACTAGCGGTGTAACCGAAAGCTAAAAAATCGCGACTGTAAATCGCGATAATAAATCAGATAGTGTGAGTAAAAAATAAAAAGGTGTTTATTTGTAATAGCTCAAGTGTCAGTCATGCCCTAGGGTGGTGGCTTTACTTTAGCTTTAGCAAGGAAACATTATTTATTTTGCGTTTCTGCCTAAAACTCTAACCGTATATTTTAAGTTCCCTGAGATTTAATGGAATCTCATATTTAAAAATGTTTTATTAAACATCGCGATAGTAAGCAATCGCAATTTTTCACAAAAAAATATAGC
This sequence comes from Biston stratarius, assembly GCA_950106695.1. Lineage (NCBI taxonomy): Eukaryota > Metazoa > Arthropoda > Insecta > Lepidoptera > Geometridae > Biston > Biston stratarius. Next base: position 14,309,810 of record OX467116.1, read on the forward strand.
GATAGTGACCTGTCGCGATCACGCTAATATTGTGAATGAATATGTAAGTTTGTGTGAGTAAAAATACAAGTGTGTGTTTATTTGTAACAGTTAAAGTGTCAGTCAAGGTGGTGGCTTTGCTACAGCAAGAAAACATTATTTATTTTGCGTTTCTGCCTAAAACTCTAACCGTATATTTTCAGTTCCAATGGAATTTCATATAATTTGTCACATTCACATCATTCTCGAACGTCATGAATTTCATATAACCTTCATTCTTGCAACCATGCCCGAGATATATAAATGTAAATATCTTTCATTGAAAATGTTCTCGGGAACCTTTCGCAAGAAAAATGAGTGATAAATTACTTTATCGTTGCTCAGTGGATAGCACACGGCAAAAGGTGTCGGTGAGATTTGAATCCCAGCAATTTAGTGCCGGTGAAGAAAAATCTCGTGAGGAAACCATAGCATGGTCGTAAGATACTTTCTAGTACTCGGCTGGCTAGCTACCACTCTCAAATTGAAAATCACTTGAAAGCTTGTTCCCATTCCAGTTTAAGTGTGTTTAAACACACTTAAACTGTTTTAAGTGTGTTTAAGAGAATTTGGCGGGTTGGCGAGCGCAGTTAGGTGTGATTGTTCAAGGAAGACGCTGCTGCCCATCTTCCGGATTACATCCCTTAGCCGACTCTTACGGCAACCACGGGTAGAGAGGATGGGGTACTATTCTTACGCCGGCACCACCACGGCTAACATCAGCACTTAACATCAGCTGAACGAAATTATAGTATGTAGCAAAGTTTTAATAGTACGTAGATACAGTTTTTAGGGTTCCTCACCTCAAATGAAATAAGCGGAACCCTTATAGGATCACTTTATTGTCCGTCTCTCCGTCGTCAATATTTTTCCGTTTATATTTTAAAATAACGTTAAAAGACATTTTTTTAAATTAATTCATTATATATATATATATATATATATATATATATATATATGTCAATATAATGAAAATGTCAATATAATAACATGTCAAATATGACAATATGATGGCTAAATCCGTTCAAGTCCAGTTTACCATCTTCGATCGCTCGCCTGTCACCTATAAAAGAATCTATGTATGTCATGAATTTTCTATAAAACTTCATATTCTTGCACCAACATCCGAGATGTATAAATGCAAATATATTTCATTGAAAATGTGCTCGGGGACCTTTCGCAAGAGAAAGGAGTTAGGTAATAAATTACGTGCAGGTGTCGCCGCAGTGGTTGGTTTCCACAGGACGGCACGTACTTCTTTACGAGCTGATATTGTCAATAATGGACTTAGCACGTCCAGCTTTGCGAAAGGTATCAAGTCTGTTAGGTTTATTGAGAAATCTTAGTTCGTATTTTTAGTTTATCCGCTTTCTGTTGGTTTTACGAAAATCTTAGATTTTCATCTGCATTGTTAGTTTTTAACCGACTTCAAAAAGGAGGAGGTTCTCATTGGGATTGGTATGTTATAACTTATTTTTTATTGGATCCGCGACCTTTGTCCACTTAACACTTTTTTAACTTTAAAACTTAAACTTTACGCAATACAGGGAGAGGTAAGGTAAACTATAACTAGCATTGTGTACAGATCAGCGACCCGCAAGCAGCACCCGATCACGAGTATGACGGATGTGCCAGCCATCGCCCTCGTCAACCATATCTGAGGGAAGAGAGCGACCCGACACACGACGCCCCCGCTCTAGGCCATTCGAAACTTACGAATTCGAAAAATCATCAAAAATGGTATAATATCACAGAAAAATGTGATTCAGATTTTTCAGGTCAAGAACTTTATTTAAACAAAAAATTCTCTTAAGCGAGAAAAAAACTAAATAACTAATGATGATTGCAGCGCTAAAAATTAAAATTTATTATAATTTTTACAACGTACAACATAAACTTACAATATTTTAGACTAGTCAATTGGTCGAAAGTGTGAGCGGCGAACGCATCTAATTTTTATTTTTACAATTTACTTCATTCGTTGTCGGCGAATTTCCTCTTATAATAATGTATCTTCAGATACATTCGTTTCGAGGAAATCCTAGCAGATAAATTTTAGTTCAATTAGTTATAGAAACTACACGTCTACAGAGATGTGAAAACTCGAGATAATAAATAGCATTCGCATTGTATATTGTATATTTGTATATCAGAAATAATGCACATTAAAAACACAATACTATAAGTTAAGAATGGTAAACGAAACGATTGCGAGTTTTAAGTGCAGTCAACGCCATCTAGGCTATTATTAACTAATGAAATGGCGTTACCCCTTTGTAGCGTTGATCCCTTTAGCAAAAGCTAAAACTATTAAGGAGTACAAAATGGAACTAAGACATTTTTATTAAACTTTTTACAGCTATCTGCTGTCTGTAAACATTTGAAATTGAATAGACTAGGTCTTGACATTAACGCCTACGTGATATTTAGGTCTTGATAGTAAAGCCCACGTGTGTAATTTATGTTGAAATCCCTGCGGAAACCCGTGTAAATACTCAGTTACACTACTTAGTTGTTGAAAGTGTGGGCGAAATTCCATTAAAACTTAAATTGCTCCCGCATAAGATTCGATACTAACCTGTGGCACTTCATAAGGGAAGGTTACACTCAGTCGGAGACCTTAGTCGTAGATCTAGTTACCACCAATTGACCACAGAGCCGGACAGATAAGAATCTGATTAAGTATATGTATGTGTGCCATCATCATCATCATCATCAGCCTATTGAAGTCCACTGCTGGACATAGGCCTCTCCCAAGACACCCTCCCACTCAGCCCGATCTTCCACTTTTCGCTTCCATCCACCGCCAGCTATCCTACGTAAATCGTCACTCCATCGAGTCTCAAGACGTCCTATATTACGTTTGCCAATTCGCGATCTCACTTCTACCCCAACGGTTATCGGTTCTGCGACAGATATGTCCAGGTCATAGCCACTTCAGCTGGTGTATGTGTGTGTATTTATTGAATTGACGCTAATGGTAGTAGACTAGTAGATGGAGTCGTTGTAATTAATCATCATTAACAACTTTCACAAGGAAAATGCGCAAACCTATTTTAATATGTAAAAAAAAAACTATGTAGCTGAATTTCTTTCACAAAATCGGAAGGGGTCACAACTGACCTTGTTTTGGCTTATTACTTTCCGTTTTTTTTTGTTAAATGTATATAATGTATAATAATAACAACTACCTATGTTGCGTGCTTTATCGTCTTCGTTTATATTAGAAGACATTTCCAAGAGCACTAGCTACATAGAGTTCCAGGTGCTCGCTGCGTGGAGTGAGCAACTGACCTGTGAATGCGCAGCGCAGTAGTCCGTGGGCGTGGGCTGCCGGAAGGGGCTGTGCACCGGGCAGGCGGCGTGCGAGGCGTGCGGCAGGTGGTGCGCGTGCGCGTGCGCGTGGTGCGCGTGCGGATGGTGCGCGTGGTGACGCAGCGGCGGCGGGCGGTGACGCGCGCACAGGTGCGGCGTGCTGGCGTGGTGGTCGGCCAGCGACAGCGAGGAGCACGACGGCCGCCAGTAGCCGCCCTCCTCCATCTCAGGGGCGGGCGCGCATCGCGCCGCGCCGCACCAGCCGCAGCGCCGCGCGCACGCCGCGTGCCGCCGCGCCTCGTGCCCGCACCACTCCCCCTCGCGGCCCGACACCTTCCCGCTCGCGCTGCCTGCGCTAGCCGCCGCAACACTCGCGCATCCTCACACTCACCACTCACAACCTTTGAGGCCTTATTCAGATCTTTCCAAAGAGTTTCTACATATATAAGGAGCGAACACTTCCAAGTTGACCACTAGGTTGTTGAATTATGGCAACCACTCTCTTTTTAACAAGAGAAACGATGTTTGAGAGAGGTCACTTTCATTACTATCTTCTTTGAATTTTTTGATACAAATCTTTATTAAACAAGAATGACTAAATCCGTTACGACATATATATGAATAAAGCTCCTGGCATAGGGTGATCACTTTCAGTCAAGAGATAGGTATCGGTAGTGCATATACATTTATGTGATTCACCCTCCATTAAGTCGGTAGAAATAAAGTTGTTAATTTTTAGCGGATCAAGCAGGGTCGAGAATTTTACCTCCACGCTAAAAAAGTTTTGTTTTACTCTATATCTTTCACTGACACCACACCACACTGAATCACTTCATTTGTAACACAACACTGATCCTCAATTAAACGCATTTTTGCATTTGGTATGTTTATAACACGCAGATCCCATCACTGTTCCAGATCAACCTACGCGAAAACTTGCGAGAGAAATTCAACCAATTAATGAAAGTACAGACAACTATTACACGAAGGTTGCAAATTGTTAAGATAATATCTGCATTTCGTAATGCCCACAATGGTCTAAGTTTGTATTTTCACTGTGGGAAAGGATTGTTTTTGCAACTGCGGAAAACGCAAGTTCCGCTACAAGAGAATGAACGACCGCGTATGGATCCGATATCAGAATGCTCGGTCGCAAGTTCAACAAGAATCTTGCATCTGGTACGAGGAAACGTGAAACTTGTAAGTCAACCTGTGTTTTGTTATAGCGAAATTAATTATTCGCTTATCATATATGACGCAATTATAAGAAAAATATTTCGTTGTAAGGCAGGCCATTCGCTATTATTTATGTTACATACAGGTGTGCGCATGAAGCATTTATTCTGTACCTACTTGACTACAAATGAGATTTTAGGAGGAGAATTAGAGGTGGAACATTTTTAAATACAAAAATATCACTTGGGGTCGCAGCACAAAAAAAAAAACATTGTTTTAGATATCAAAAATTGGGGTATAATATGAGTATACAACTCCACTTTTTAGATCCACATGTGGATTTTTTCCTGATAATCTTGGTGATTATAGTAAAGAACAGGGAAAGATAGGTTTTAGAAAGGTTCCACCGAGACATTAATACTATGGAGACAAGGTACCAAGGTCGATGGAATGTGAATATGATGGCTGATTACTGCAGGTCACTGATAGGAAACAGTGACCAGGCAGGAAACGGGATATTACTGAAGATACTCACAAAAAAATTACACCCAGACGTCGCTTAAGGTAAAATATGTCACTCTAAATAGTCCTGTAGCATTGTTATGCATGCACATGTTAATATTTGATGTTTTCTTTGTAAATGTTTAAATATATGTATTTGTAATGTAATTATAGATTTTTTCTTATTTTTTTAGAAATAAACTCTTTTTCCTTTTTGTAAAAAACCTGAGGAGATAGGGTAAATATGTATGTAGGTATTTTTGTGTTCAGAATACTATAAATTAGTGATGTTTTTCACTCAAATAAAAACAACGTTCAAAAATTTTTCATTTATCGGCCGGTGAAATCATTAGATTCTAATGAGACTATTGGCAAGATAAAATGTGACAACACAATCGTCATGTTAGTTTATAGGGCTTTAGCCGCTTAGAGCGATTTTTACGAAACGGAAAAACTTATGAGTTCGCGACATGTTTAATGTGACTTGTTTAAGTTTTCACATGCGTCGGCAGTCCCCATGACTGCCTTTTTTATGAATATTGATTGGCAACAGTAGCCATGTGACAAGTTCTAATGATGAAACACAATTACACAGTAAACGAAACCTATTCACCCACGACTTGAAAGTGTCCAAATTCAATCAAAAATCTATCTATCAACGAAACCTACTGGTTAGTTGGTTACCGTCATTTTACGATTCTGCTAAACATTTATTATATTTAGAATGTATCAATTAACTAGAAAGTAGTGTTTGAAATCTACAGCTCGTTACTTAATGTCACATGTTTCAACTAGATAGGTTAACCGTCGAGTTAACTCGCAGTAACGTTTTGTTCGCTGTTTATAAGAGTTTTTAAATTCGCATAATCATCACCTTAACGCGTATAATTCCTTTCGTGTGGACTATTGAACATATTATACAACGTTTTGTTTTATATAGCAACACAGACGATAGTTTTTCTTTTAAATTTAAATGTAATGAGACGAACGAGATGATGGTAAGAAATAACGCATGTCCATGACCATTGCAGCGATACACAGAACTTTGAATAGTAAAACAAAGTACAGGGCATCGCTGCTTTGGCACTCATTACTTTTAGACTTTCGATGGTTAGTCTCAACAGCCCTGTAGTTTCTCTAGCTGCAGTACCCTTCAAACCGAGACACAGTAATTTATACACACTACTGCTTGACGGCAGATTATCTGGCACTGCAAAGGTACCCATCTAGACGGCCTCCTGCTAAGGAGACCTACCACCAAGTAATATTTAATTTTTATATGTTAATTCCACTTGGTTAAATTAAATATAAAGCTGCTTTTATTTTAGTCCAATTCAAAATTACAATTTTCAATGAATCCCCAAAGAGAACTGTCCGCGTAAATCTGCGAGAAAATGGCGGAATAAAATGAAATTTATTCCTCCTCTCTTTATCAGTACAAGTGGAAATTCAAACTGAACAGTCCCTCGACATCAATCGCAATATACTTTGTAAGAGAAACAAATAATGGTACGAATATACCAACAAACTTATATGTTAAGTTGGTTAAATGTTGAAACTAGACATATTCTTCAGATGGCAGTCAAATTTGGTCGGAGTATGCTATGGTGGCTCCATTATTCGAGTGTAAAGATAAATAAGTTATGCTGTCTCCTCCGCGCTGACAGATCCAGAGTAATAAGCAAGGAGGACACGTACGAATTAGCAAGTGGCAGTTGATATGAAAGGAATACAACTCACGATGAGACGCTGGGGAATCCAGATTCCCCAACAAACTCACTGTGAAATATAACTCTATAATTTTTAAACTTACTCGAATTCAAGACATAAGAAATATAATAAATAAAAATAAATATAGCCTAAAATTTATTTCATTTACTGAAGTTATACAGCAAGAGCCCAATCTTTGCCCAGCGGTGGGATAAAGAAGACTGAAGTTGATGTTTCTGACACCATCGCCATGATATATGGAGAACTCGGGTAATTCTATCGCAAAGGGCAGATATAAATAAATAAATTTAATTTAATTCAGGCAACATGGCCAAATGAAATAAAACATTACAATTATATATACTATAGTTATAACACACTACGACACAAAGTTTTGATAACACCAAAGTCAATAGAACATTAAACGTATGTATTTGGCTCAGTCCCACATAAGAACAAACAAACTAAAATATAATGAAAAGTTTCAAGCGCGTTTATATCCCAATTAATTGTAGTTCCAATACGTGTAAATAAATGTCGCTCCGCTTTTGAGGCGACAAGAAAAACCCAAACGCTGCACCGCTAGTGTTCATACGAGCAGAAAAATTTATGAACAATTCCTAGATCTATATTGTTTAACATTACGACGTAAATAAAACACGTAGGTACTCGAGCATTATTAGCCGCGGGAATAATTCCTTATAGCACTGTATAAAGTATATAAAACCCGTTTTCGCAATAAAGTCGGCTCGCAAATCTGAACTACAAAACGTGTTCTTTACGACACACCTTCACACCTCTAAATATTCTATGAGCACACGTTACTCTTAAAAATTCATCTTTGTGAGAAAAAGATTGCTCAGCACGTTCTTCACGCACGAGTGTTGTTACATCAGGTTCGGTCAATAAATAAGGATCTCAGGTGAAAGGAGATAGTGGAACAATAGGGTAGGGAAACAGGAGTCCCCAGAGCTCTTGACTCGCTTGCGGTAAGCCGCTGTTAGACCTAAGCGAGTCCCGGCACTCGACAAATCCAATTCCCATTCGATTGAACTCTCAGAGGTGAGTCTTCAAACAATGAGTAGTATGTTTTTCTATCGATTCATTCGATTTGAACGTGTCCATTAAGACGACAATAGGATAGAAAAATATTTAGTCAACGCAAAATGAATAAAAACATAATTGGTCATTCTCACTAAACTCGGTGGTAGTTGTAAAATCGTACTTTTGAAATGTAAACGAACCGTCGGTTGCGAAGAAAAATCTTAAGCACAGTGGTTTAGTGCGCTGAAAATTAATTTCCCACGAGACTGCAAACATAAAATATTCAAGGCGTGCAGCGAAAGAATTTGCTAACGGTGCAGTATTAATTGAAAAGGGGAAAGAATTAATGCACGTTTCTACGCTAGTGTAAGCTACAGGCCCATTTATCGACCCGGCTCAAAATTCGAATCTGGGCACGCGAGATAAATTAGAGGAATTAAGAGCGCCACCAAAAGCCAATTTCGGTATTGAGTAAGCCAATCGAACTATTAATAACACAAAATTCGAGAAAAACGCAAAAAAGAAGGTAAAGTGTAAAAAGCTTCACGTTATGAACACACATAGTAAAGAAAATGCAAATTTTTTGTATCCGTTTGCGAGAAGTCGAAGTTCAGCAAAATTATTTTGCATCAAAATTGTTGCATATTCAAATTTCAACAATGTGACGCCATATCTTTAACAAGCGCCTTGACCTAAATCTGGTTCATTAAATCCCACCGCTTCGTTTATGCCAATTTCGGAATGACAATTAAAGAGAGCTTCTGTTGGAATGGAGAGGAAACAGTTTTTTTTTATTATGATCATACTCCTTTTTTACGAGGTCTTCAAATACTAATTTACCTGTCGGCTAAAACGTCAACGTGGCGAAGCAAATATTTGAAATGGTTATGACTAGAATCAAATTAAGCGTAAACCAATAAAGTAACTTAATTAAAGGAACGGCTATTCTTTGCAAAAACGCCTATTTGGTGAATAGATAAATTTGTTCCAGTAACAAGTTTACTTGATGATAGATTTCCTTACCGAGAGCTCGTATACGTACCAGATAGTATGTCGCCAAGCAGTAGTGTTGTTCATCACTGTATTTTGGTTTGAACAGAACTGCAGCTGGCGAAATTGTCAAACATCAAATGTATAACTTTGACTTATAAAGCAGCAACGCCCTGAACTTTTCTGTCACTAAAAGTTCTGAGTACAGCTACAATGGCCATGGCCAGGCGTTACGACCTACCAACAAGGGAGCGTTTCCTACGACTAATTTTTACTTTTAAAAAGTTATCTAAGAATCTTCAGTATTATTCCGATATGACACTAATTATGAGCATGGATAACGGACATGAATATAATTCTAACAGTCCTACGAATATAACGCGTTTAAGGATCCTCTACACACCTAATATTGATTTCCCAGAAGACGTGTCTAATATATCAACGAAACGGGTTTTTTGGAAGAACGAGTAACTTAGAAAACAATCATAACAAGTTACGTAACACACCGCGCGATCCCACATCGGTAAGAACAACACATTGCATGAATATGAATGACGTGGCTAGGAATCACTGCCAGAACTCGAAACAAATAGCAAGGCAGACCATCGGCTGCAGCAGTCCAGAAATGGGTCAGTAGGTCACCTCTACAATGAGATATCTCTGCGGAGCCGACCTGCTTTTGCACCCGAATTTCTGAAACCACAGAAACTTTGACCGATCATAATTTATAACTTAATTTTTTTACCTATCGAATTTGATGTGGCTTTATTAATTTTAGTTACGGGTACTCGCACAATCTGGGTCGTTGGAAAATATCGCCCGGGGCACAGCTGAACGGGATAGTGAAAATAAATCAGCGGGGGCGTCGTGCCTTTGCATCTCTAAACCTTTATGAGGGTAGGTGAGCAAGTCTCGGTTTACTACCTTTGCGAACTAGAGATGGAGTGGTAATTTGAACATTAAAACAGTCCTGTGCAAAATGACCCTAGTACTCACAAATCTACGTACCCAGAACTACCGCAGTGATTTTAATCTTCATACTATAGGAACAATACACTAAATAAAAATTCAGCAATCATTATTGCTTTCTAGCAAACAAATCTGTCAGTAGGTATGTCCTGCTTTAAAAGGAAGGTAAGTCAACACGTCAAAATGGGGACACGATACGAAGGAAACCCTTATTTTTGGGTCACGGAACTGAGTGATGCGGGAATGGTATTGTTTACCTTTGTTAGTCTCAAATGGCGGGTTATGCTATTCATTGCGTCGGCAGATTTTCAATATCATAACTGAAATGGAATACATGTAAGGGTTGTGGCAGACGGTTAGGTACGGTTAGGTTTGAAATGATAAAAATTGCCTTGCCTTTCGGACTTTGCAATCATGATTCAAAAGGGAAAATAGTTTTCCTGTTTATAACCGGCTATTAAAGAATGTTTATTTTTAATTTGTAGCTCAAATTGGAAGCCACTTTCCAAATATTTTTTCCGCCTGAATTTTCAATATGGAAAACAATAAATTAGCCGGAACACCGGTAAAGCGTAATATTTCCGTAGTTTTTGGCGAAATGTTTCATAACCTCTATTGAGATAGGACCCTGGAGTATAAAATACGATCAATATACCCCATTTTTATGTAACATTGGCACAGCATCTTTATCAACTGCAAATAAAACCCACACTCAAAAACATGTCTTATGCCAACAATAAAGGCCTTTATGGCCGACTTCGGAACATTATTTTTACAATGCATAAAGAGGGGCTAACTTTGAAGCATTATGTTTACAATGCATATAAAGACCAAGGGCGTATTGAAACGAGGTGATACCTCGAGCGATGGGGGCAACGCAATGGGGCGAAATGGGTCACGGTCTTTTGTACGGCGAAGGTACCAGGATTTGTATGTAGGTACTTTGGGGTGAAAGAACGCTGTTTGGGGAGATTAAAAGGGGAGATCTTTTTTAATAAGCCGCTCAGATCTTCGTAAGGGCCTGACATAATTCATACTTTGGCAATTCATATGATCGTATGATTTAGAAGAAAAAAATTAGATGTGGTACAATGAAAACCAAGTCAAGTAAAGTTGAAAATCTGCCGCCAAGTATCTAACGGTGTGTTCCGGCAGCCTCATTTGAAAGCCAGTACCATTCCAGGCTGAGTGTGCTTTACCATCTTCGACCATACCGTCACTTAACATCAGGTGAGCTTTGGTCTAACACCTAGATTGTCAACCAGTAAAAGAAATGTAAATTATTTAGCAAAAAAGTAACTAACACTTGAACAACAATGTTTTACGGAACGTTTTTTATCCAATACATCCTAATTAAACTTTTGTATAAGTAGATCAATTCAAAAAGAAAATAAATTGTACGTAAAGCCGGGGCGTGTCGCTAGTTTTAAATACAAACTCATATATAACAACTCACTATTTAGATAAAATCGACTTTTTTCAATTTAATATTTAGTGTCATAAAGCATATCGTTGGAATAAGTACCAATTGTATGAGTAACAAGTTTTGTCGAAACGAAAGTGCAATTTTTGTAAATAAATAATATGAAAAGTATAAAAATGTCTCGGGTTCGAAGACAGTCTGATAGCAACATCAAAGTCGAAAGTATACACGTGTGACATGCAGACAGATAAAATCGTGCACGGAAATTTATTTGCGTCATCCCGATTTACAATTGGAGTACTGTATCTGATCAGAGATTTCAAGTGCCACGAGATTGGGCGAAACAATAAAACATGACAAATAGCTGTTGGACCAATGTTTGCGAAATGAAATGCTATTATTTTACGCAAGCGTTTCGTAACTGACGACTGACAGAGTTAATTGATGGATGGGATGATGAGTCCCAGAAACGACCTGAAAGATGGAGCACGTTTTGTGAAAAGCACTCAAGTAATGTTTTATATAAAACGACCGACAAAATATTTGACGGACTGACGCAAATCGACCTTTTTTAGGGTTCCGTACCCAAAGGGTAAAACGGGACCCTATTACTAAGACTCCGCTGTCCGTCCGTCTGTCTGTCCGTCTGTCACCAGGCTGTATCTCGTGAACCGTGATAGTTAGACAGTTGAAATTTTCACAGATGATGTATTTATGTTGCCGCTATAACAACAAATACTAAAAAAACCTAATAAAATAAATATTTAAGGGGTCTCCCATACAACAAACGTGATTTTTTTGCTCGTTTTTGCTCGGTATTGATAACGGCAACAGATAGACGCTAGAAATATTCACTGAATATTTAGTTGCATATTCATTTAAAAAAAATAAAACAAATATGTAAGGGGAGCTCCCATACAACAAACATGATTTTTAGGCGTTTTTATAAACAATGGTACGGAACCCTTCGTGCGCGAGTCCGTTTTGCACTTGGCCGATCTTTATGTAAATGTTTTTGTTTTACTTATGTAGGATTACCCACTGCTTAGTAAAACGTAGCAACGCAACGTGCAAGTAAAACAAAAATGTGCCATAACTACGTCAGTCCGTTCACAGCAATATCCATGTCAATTTAAGCAGCATGGCGTTGACAGTCGCCGCAAATTCGAGTCGTACTAACTAAAACTTCGTCAGTAGAAACAATATATAATTAGAATTACAAAGGCGGCAACAATAAAGCCGGCCGTCTTAATCATCTTAATTGCTTCTGCTGTGTAATCTTCAGCTTAGAATTATTTCCTTATACTTGGACAATCCTTAATTCGCAAACTAAGCCAATTTAATCCTATGAACGGGCTCACTCACGCAAACCAAATCCTTTTAAATTTCTCGAAAGCTTATCGAGCTAACAATGCAAAAAAAGTCAGCATTAGCTATTGTCCTGAGTAAGCGTGGCAAAGCGAAGAATCGCTATACGATGAAAAGCGACTCACGCATCATCAAAATTGTATAACGTAAACTGAGAGAGTAAGCGCGAGCTTCACAAAAACATAGGCCACGTTTAGGGCACTTGTTTAATCAAATTCAATTAAACGAATCTGAAAATGATTGAACCACGTCTGTTTCGAAAATAAAACAGTGCAGATTCCAAACGTAGGCCACGTTTAGGGTACTAGGTACAATTATGTTTTATTTATCAGGATTACTCACGTTCGGTCGCAGAATTTGATTAAAAATATAGCTGTAGCATTGAATTCAATAAAACTAATTTGATAGTGATTGAATCACGTCTGTTTTCAAAGTAAAACTGTATAGGTAGAAAACGTAGGCTACGTTTAGGGTATTAGGTACAATTCTATTTTTTTTTATCAGGATTACTCACGTTCGATCGCTGAGTGTCATTAAAACTATAGCCGTAGCATCGAATTCAATTAAACGAATCTGAAAATGATTGAACCCCGTCAGTTTCCATAGTAATCTGTACACGAACAGCTTCTATTTAGTATTATCGTTTCACGTTGCAACTGAATTGTATCAAAATAACATTTTCTAACCGAGCACCGATAACGAGTGCAAACGCAACAAAGCGATTCAGTAAAGGTGAAAGGGTTATTATTTTTGCATCATACGCCTGAGTTTTGTATGAATAGGGGCACATTTTCTATTGCGAAAACTCAGGCGTATAATACAAAAATAGAGTATGTTTAAAAAGCCTACGCGATATAATAAGTATGAATTCGCGATTGAAAATAAGTATTTATAAAATCCAGCTATGCTTATATGTGCTTGCAAAATTTTTCTTTATTCATTATATACTAAATTTCGTACCAGTGTCCTCTTTGCAAATACATACTATTCAGACATGAATCAATGCGATACATAATAGGATTTTCCATTTAATTGTCAACGACAATTATTTCATTCGATATCCGTCGAGCTGTTAATAACAAAATTAAGCGAACTCAGTGCTCGTAAAATTTTAGCGTCGCCAATAGATGGAAAGGGAGCTAATAAAATGGGTGATTAGCGGACTGTCAGAAGATTTCATGACCGACTGCTACAGACAGTTAACCTTCTCTTTATATGACACTGAAACGTTAAGACCTATCACCAAAAACAGCTGAAACATTGTAACAAAAGTTTGTAGAATATTCTTTAGTCACCAAACACACGTAGGAATATTTTATTATTCTAGACAGTTTGAAAGGGACGTGCTGATAACCCTTTCTAGATAAGAAACCCAAAAGTATAAATTTCATGCACGATGAGACCGGCTATACCTGATTCTGCCCTATTTACTCGAAGATGTCAAATTGAATAGGACAGAGATGATTTCTGTCTTGATATAGAGCTTTAAATCTGTGGAATTAAGAAACTTAAATGAACTAAACCGTGATATTGTCGGAAAAAGATTTAAAAAATGTTGACTGCGTAACAAGGGTCCTAATCTCAACTACAGTTATAACTAAAGTTTAAAGATGTGAAAAACTAACTAAATTGTGATCACATTATAAAAAGACGAAACAAATTTAACTGCGTAGCAAACGTCCATATCTTGACTATGGTTACACGTAAATTTACTTAATGCAAGTAAAGGCGGTTACTACACTCGAGCTACGATTAAAAGAATTCTGATATTTGTAAATAAAAGTTAAAAGTTTAATATTATACATACCATTCGGTGGTAACAGTACACTAAATTTCAAATCAATTTAAAAATACCCTTTTGTCGAAGTGGGAAAGGATCTGACGATCATGAAACGCCTGAAACACCACGATCACGTCAGCTTTCGAACAAAAAAATACTGCATCAAAATCGATCCATTCGTTTAAGAGCTACGATGCCACAGACAGATACAGACAGATACACGTCAAACTTATAATTCGCCAATTTTTGCGTCAGGGGTTAAAAACACTGCAAAACAACGAGGGCCCTTCACATAATTCAAGCCGTACAACGATCAACATTATTTCTTACCCAGTGTCCTCAAATGACGGGGATATTTCCTAATCTGACCGTGACGTTTGAATAATTTTATTAGCAGAAAGGGATTTAGCTGAGGCCACGAAACGTCCGTCGGCGAAGTACCCGGCATGGAGATTCTGAAAATGACGAGGATATTCGGATGATTTCAGTTTCAGATGTATTCTGATCACACCTTTGTTCGACCTCTGAACAAACCTTCATAGCCCCACAAAAGTAGAACTGTAGATCAACTAGTTGTACAGACCTTACGACACCTATGTATCTGCTTCGTAATCAGTCCTGTTTTTATGTCCCACTGCACGTTTACACGTTTTTAATTATGTAGTACTTTTGATCGAGCGAAACGGTGATTTCCGATAAGAACAAATTGGCAGAATTATGTGTGAATGTATATTCGTTCGATGATAACTTGCAACAAAGGACTGTATTTTATTTTATAAAACAATGCACGCGAGTACATACATTTTTTAAGTTCAAATTTGAACAAAATCGGTTAAGGCGCTGTGTCTAGGTCGCAAAGTCAATGTTTGGGACGAAACACTTGTTCTAAATATTCCGCGAGACAGAGTTTTAAAGTACAGGTCAGTTATATTACTTCTACCTCAGCAAACGTATCAAGGAAAGCCACCGTGAAGAGGGTAGAGTAATGAGGTTATATATTTGAGAGCAAATTAGGTTTCGTCGAGAATTTTAATTTAAAATTTTGAGACGCAGCGAGTTTTAATCAAACTTATTTGGGACAGGATTAAGAATTACTGCTCTAATAAAGACTAATGATTTATGACTGACGGATTGAAGTAAGAACTTGAATTCGTCAAACTTTACTAAATAGAGTTGAAATAAGTACACGTTCGAGATTAATGAGCATCAAAACCGACGTTGATTAAATACAAAAATGTATGAGCGCAATATCACATTCTTACTAAGTATTAAGCTGTTTATTTCAATTTCTGGTATACAGAATAATTTCTATCACAACCAAAGCTTCAACTAACTGAGTCTAAGCTACAGATAAACTAGAGTAGGCTTCTCAGAGGGATTACAACAGTTAACAGGGTCTTAACAAACCAAACTACGATATGTAACACACAAAGAGAATCATCCTTTTTCACAGCACTGCCAACTATCAGACGGAATTATTATCTGAATTTGATATCTCATATCATTTTTCACTAATAGCTTTATCTGTTCATTGAAACATCAATCGCTATTTGATTGATGAACTCGTGAGCAGATTAAGTTAAAAGAATCACTCTACTGTGAAACGTTTTTGTATTGTACTAATGTGGAGCTAAGTTTTATTTATTGCGTCCATGATATAAAGAATATTAAAGGTAAGGTTGTAAATCATGAAAGAATACGGCGTGAAATCTTGAAGCTACAAGTGTGCCGGGTTGAGAGTTAATCTCGACTCTTTTACTATACGTCCCTCTACCGAAAATAAAGATGATGACGTAGTAGATATTAATGAAGCCTTAAGCTTTATAACTCGATTATTTAATACTAATTCAGTCTGGAATATAAATTCGAGACACGTGATTGGCGCACTTTGAACTGCGCCGACATCTCAACGACCTCTAGACGGCCAGGTGACTAGATGTAGCTGAAAGCTGAACAAAGTCTGATTGCCGTTTGATAACAGAAAAACCGACAACTTGATTGACAGTCAAAGGACATTCTCGCAACATTTTCGCTAAGGTTGAACGCACTGGCTAGAATATTAAAAAGTTGGTTGAACTGGTGATGACCGGTACTTACGATGGAGTTTAATAATAATGACACTATTATAGTTTTGCGTATTTGCAGCGGGACGCGTGAGGGTGCCCGCTTGCCGCGTCGGTGACTGGCAGTAGGGCGGCGCGACAGAGGCTGCGCAAGTATTCCCCGCTCCCGCCCGCCTTCATTCACTCTGTTAGGCGAGCCCAGCTCAAAACAGCCGGACTTTTCACGCGTGTGTTCTTTTCACACGAAACAAGGGTTAACGATCATTGAGGTCTAGAATCTAGACCGATGTTAACTGCCGAAGCTGTCTGTATAGATGGTAAGAAATCTGCCTATACCATACCGTGTACTTGGTGGTAGATCTCTTTAGCGGGAGGTCTTCTTGGTAGGCACTGCCGAAGTACCAGATATTTTTATGCCAAGCAGCAGTGTGTAAACATTACTGTGTTCCAGTTTTAAGGGTACTGCAGCTATTAAAATTACAGGGATATTCAGACTTACCATTGACTGTCTTAAACTAATATGTAACAAAGCAGGAATGCCTTGTACTTTGTTTTATTGCTCAAAGCTCAGGGAACCGGTGCAATGGTCAAAATTTTTGCACTTACAGCTCATATACATAGACGAAATACTATCAATTGAGCTAACAGACAATTAAATAGTCTAGATTTAGTGTCTTCAACTAAATATTTTTCAGCTTTATAAACTTATTTTTATTCTAAACAGATTCGTGTTACACTTCGTTATTAGCAATTCAAGATCACAGAAAGGATTTGTTTTACTAAAGCAGTACCTAACAGCCGTTAACGAACGAACAGAGGCATGTCGGATTTGTTTAAGGAAACCCAGTCCCTTTCTGGGTGCTTTTCTACTTGTTTCGACATAAAAGCAGTTTTGTTAGAAAGTAATTACTGTACATATAAGTAAGCGATTAGTAGACTGAATAATTGTTAACAATGTTAGACATGTTTACTTGCTTAGGCAAACCTAAACATGTCTACATTGTTAACGATTATTCACATTCCAAAACCTTGAACATCTACGTTTCCAAGACAAGTTTCTAATCTATCAGTTGTTTTACCGAAGAAATTTCTTACGTACTTCGAAACTAGTCTAATTTATCTTGCCATGATTGGAGGGACAAAAACTCAAAAAGCAACATCGTTCCCTGATAGATAATTTAACTTTTCTAACAAAGTTAGTTAAAGTACAAAAATATACATATTATAAACTAAGCATAACGATAGCAAAATGTAAAGAGTCACACTCACTCGCACAAACACTAAGACCCACCCACACCCGCACGATATTTGTATGAAACAGAAACACTCAGATGAAAAATATGTCCACATATCAAACAGTCAAGTCAATCAAAATAATGGTTTATTATTTATTTAATAAATATTAAATGTAGTCTATTTGTTTGCTATATTGATGATTTATTTATTTTATTTCTGTAAAAGATAACGTTTACATTTAGTTTATTTATTAGACTTAAATATAACTTAGTTTAATAAGTTAAAAAGTATCAATAAACCTAACCAAAACTATATTCGTACTATACGAGTATACTATATTCGTTTTAGTGTTATTTTTATATGCGCGCCTAACCACATCTCATATACACATTTTAGTCAAACGCAATACTGATGAAAAATCAATCTCTTCCTTCTAACATAAAATAAAATCTAGTAATCAGTACAATTGGGTTGACTGTCTCTTATATTTATTTAAGAGCTTGAAATTTTACTATGGCTATTGACGTGGTTTTGGCCCATTTTTGTTTTACTTATGCGTGATTACAAAAAGAACTAGCTGATATAATTAAACGTGAACGTGAGTAATCCCGCATAAGTAGATCAAAAATTCTTAAAGTTTGTCAGTATTAGAATTGTACCAAGTATAGTTTAACAAAACTTGCTACAAGGATCCTGTACTTTACGTTGCTGCTAAATAACTAACCTGCATGAGAATTTCGACCAAATTATACTGGACATAAGTAAAAGGATAAGCAAAAATTCCATTTCCCGCGCAGGTGTCACCGAATGACTTCTCACGAATTGGTGCCAGGGAACCATTTGAACGAAGGGAAGCCACGCAGGAATCTTGTCGGTATGTTGGAATGGAACGTCATGTAATTATGGGTATTTTATCTCTTTATCATGGATTTGAATGCCATGGAATTGTGGATATTTTATCGTCTTATCACGGCTTTAAATGTCATGGAATTATTGATATCTTTTCTCCTTATCAAGGCTTGAAATAGTTATGAATGTTAGGCTATTTTATATCTTTATCATGGGTTTGAATGTCATGGAATTATTAATATTTTGTGTTATTATGGATATACGTTCAGTGGTAAATTAGGTCATAAGCAACATTTACTTTGGAATAAAACGCTAAAAATATATAAAATGGGGTAGGGTAGTGTTTTATTTAATCAAGAATAGCAAAAATAGCATGGGATTCTTTTAATTTTTTGATTACAGAGATTTGCTTTTAATTTATTTTTATAGGGTAAATCTGATTTAAAATATCATATTTTTATTAAAATACATTTTCTATGGCTATTTTTGCTATAAACGTAAACGTAATTTTAACTCAAATATAAAGATAAATATTTAAAAACTTCTGATTATATACGTTTTTTTTACTATGTCCCGCTTTCGACGAAAGAATCCCGCTTTTTTCACTCAAAAAGTTCAAAAATCTCGACTTGGCAAAAATAAAATCTAACAACACTGCACACCATGTATTTTCTCAAAC
This sequence comes from Biston stratarius, assembly GCA_950106695.1. Classification (NCBI taxonomy): domain Eukaryota; kingdom Metazoa; phylum Arthropoda; class Insecta; order Lepidoptera; family Geometridae; genus Biston; species Biston stratarius. The sequence goes on from OX467116.1 coordinate 14,328,931, forward strand.
TCGAACGGCCGAATAAAGCTAATTTTGTAATTGTTTTGTGAAACAAACCATTTCATTCTGTAAATTCAGTATTTTCTTAGTTTAAACACGACCCGAGACCACCTCGTCATACATGGGAAACATGCTAGTTAGGAAGTACTGAAGTGTTTTACTTCTTGTACGAGTTCTAAAGAGTGCAAACCGTATATTCCATCAGCTGACTTGGCAGCGTTAAATTAGTGCGTACATAAGACGGGAACCTACATAGAATTCAGTCGTACGGTATGGTTAATTGACTCGCCTCAATCTAATTTCCTCGGTAGCGAAGAGCCAGTGAGGCAGGTAAATGAATTTCGGTGTCACCAACAATGGTATTGAAATAAAGCGGTAGAAAATGATTCTTGTATTTCCCGATCATGGCAAAGCCAAAAAAATTGGATTAATTATGTTTTTAGTTGCGTATGTTTGAATTTTGTATTAATTTTATATATAATTTTGTGACATAAATGATAATGTTTAAATTTTTATGTTAATAAATAGTAGTAATAGTACCTGGACGACCGAGCTTTACTCGGCTGAAAAAAAAGGATAAAACGACGTTTTCTAAAAATGAAACCTACCTAGATCGATTTATCGCTCCCGGTGTTTTCCAGTAGCCTTAATTGAGAGCCAGTTCCATCACAGGCTAGGCGTGTTTAGAGTCTTCAACCACTCCGTCACTTAATGTCAGGTAAGCTGTTGTAAACACACACACACACACACACATACATCATCAGCCATAGGACGTCCACTGCTGGACATAGGCCTCCTCCTGGGGGGGGTTTTGCCAATACTCGCCACGCTTGGCAGGCGAGGAACACGCTGCTGCCCATCTTCCGGATTACATCCCTTAGCCGACTCTTACGGCAACCACGCGTAGAGAAGGTGGGGTACAATTCTTACGCCGGCACCACCACGGCAAACCGGTCAAAAACAGCCTGTCTATTAATAAAAAAAATTAAGGCGATAAAAAAAATATTGATGACGTTTAAATTGTCATAGCTAATAATACCTACAAGTCATAACTTTTTAGTTTTCACACATACCTACTGGAACTTCTGTCTCACGAAATAAAAGTTCGTTATTACAAATAACATTAAAAACAAAATCATAAAAGTAACACATTTATTACCGTCATTGATCTTGTCTCGATTTTACTTGGTAGTAGATTTCCTTAGCAAGAGGTCGTCTAGGTAGGTACCACCGCAGTACCAGATATTCTGCCGCCAAGCAGTAGTGTGTAAACATTACTGTGTTTCGGTTTGAAGGGTACTGCAGCTAGCGAAATTACAGGGCTATTGAGACTAACCATCTAGTCTCAAAGTAATGAGCGCCAAGGCACCGATGCCCTGGACTTTGTTTTACTACTCGAAAGTTCTGTGTATCGCTGAAATAGTCATGGACAGGCGTTATCTCTTAACATCAGGAGAGCGTCTCGTTCGAATCATTACTGTTACTTAAAAAAAAAAAAAAAAAAAACTCATATCTGTGTATTCGGGCAACCCGAATTCAATCCCAACATCGTGCTGTTTATATCGACGACGTTCGTATGTATTTGCCGTGGTCTCATAATGTGAACAAATATCAGGCAAATATTATATTTACCCACATAAAAGTAATCGGTTCGATGACATAATAAATCTGTACAAGAATTTGTTCTATCTGTATTTATTTAAGAAAAGCTCAAGGCTTATAGGTTAACATATTTGTCTAACATCAATTTGAAAGGTTTCCCAATCGCTTCGGGGACTATATTATTATTTAATTTGAAATACGTTAATTAGGAAGTGAATACGTCGAAAGGAAATTTATTAAAATAAACATACACCACGGTCTCAGACACTGTATGAGTTTCCATCCCAGCAATTCAATGGACACTGCATACGCACGGTGATGCCATTATATGCTATAAGATTTCGTCTCTGATATCTCTAAATATATATAACTCAAAGGACTGACTGTGATCTAGTGATCTATCAACGCACAGCCCAAACCACTGGACGGATCGGGCTGAAATTTGGCATAGATGTTATGACGTAGGCATCCGCTAAGAAAGTATTTTGATTAATTCTACCCCCAAGGGGATAAAATAAGGGATGAAAGTTTGTATGAAACTTTGTCAATTTTAAACCGATCGGGCTGAGACTTTGCGTGCATAAAGCTACTATGACGTAGGCATCCCCTAAGAAAGGATTTTTATTTTTTTATGTCAACCCTGGACATAAGATACTTTTCATCATCATCATCATCATCATCATCATTCATCACCACGCGAGAAAAGCCGCGGGGCGCAGCTAGTGGGTAGATAGAATTTAACTTCATTTATACTATATTATCTGTTAACTGCTACTTCAGCGTTTTCGATGAAAGCTCACAGGTGGCTTGACTTTATCCGACACTTCCAAATATTATAATCATATTTCTACCAATTTGCACAAAACCTTGACAAATGATATACCTAAACCTTCCTCATGAATTACTCCATCTATTAGTAAAACTCACATGATAATCCGTTTGTAGTTTTTAAGCTTATCGCGAACAGACGCGGCGGACGACTTTGTTTTATAATATGTAGTGATAGTGATGTACAATTTAATAGTGGTCGTTCAATTTAAAAAAATATAGGTACCTATACAACTTTATTTTATAAAATATCTATAACAGCTCAAATAGCTACAACACCAAAAATTCGAATCAGACCCGTTTTTATATACTGTCCCACTGCTGGGCGTGGGCTTATTTTCATTGTGAGAAGGGTAACGCCGTAGTCCACCACTCTAGCGATATGCGCATAACTTAGAAAAGACAGGTGCGCACAGTGGGATTCGAACCCAAGACCTCCAGATTGAAAGCCACATGGCCTCACAACTAGACTGCTGAAATGTTGCATATATCACACAAAAAATATTATTTCACACTCGTCACAAAGTCATTACAATTACTCACAAACTTTGACCAAAAAAAAAAACAGCACACATACACAAACTTATTATATATTTTTGAGAGATAGATAAAACATCAATAAATTCAGAATACACGGAATACTAAACAAGCGAAACACATTTATTTTTTATAACGCTTAACCTCATACATTTTTAAACTAAGTAGGTACCTACACGATTCTGTCGCTTTATATTGTCCTTGTAACATCTGATAAACTCATATCCACGTCCGCTGATGAATTAAGCAACAACCGACCCCTGTAACCGCCAGAAATACAACAAAAACACGACAAGACAACAGCTGGCCGTCGCGCGTCGGCAGAAAAAAGAGAAAAATGGCTGGGTCTCTATTTTTGAATCATACGCCTACATTTGCATTTATATCTTTTCGCATACGGATATATTAAATATCTTTGAACTATTTCAAAGCTGGGTTATCACTATTCACTAACATACACCTTTTGTTCCACGTCGCAGAAAACGTATAATAGCATAGTGTCAACGATTAAAATCAATAAATAATCGGTAAACTGTTACTTTTTCTACGTAGAAAGGAACATCAATTGAAGAAAGTAACAGTCGGATTTCTACGCTATTAAATAGTTTTGGCGGGAACGCGGAAAAATCATGTACATATGTTTTTGCCAGTGTTGGTGTATAAAAATAGTGGTGTTTTATTCATAGTGCCGAATGCGTGAGTGTGGGAAAGTAATATAATGAGGTGAGATATGACCTTCCATGTTGCTTCTAAATGAACAGAGACAGAGGAAATTGTAGAAGAGGCCAAGGGCTATAGCGCCATAGGAAGTAAAACATTGCTTCGAAAACTCCAACCATGCTTTTAGTAAACTACTACTTTACTAGGGCATGGCTGGACTCGATCATGACTTATTTTGTGTGACTTCGCCTATGACTTAGACTTTAATTCATTTTTTATAAAATATATGAAAATACCGAAAAACTAACACTGGCAAATGCACAAAATGCGACGCCAACAACAAAGAAAAAGAATTTTGATGCCAACTTTACAAACTTGGGCAAATGCGCAAATGGCGCAATCCAGTCGTGAAGGATGAAAAAAAAACTTGGTATTGCAACTATGAAACTTTCGAATAATAGAATTTAATTTCGCATGGTTGTATTCGTTGCATGATACTGATAAGATACGACTTTGCATTTTATTCGATAGTCGTATACGAATAGTTATGCGTGAGATTTAGGAATAGAGCCTTTTTGTTAGGACAGCCATCCCAACTGACGGGAAAAATAATGGCAAACAAAAAGTGCTACCACAAGACATTTGGGAAGTTTTACGTCTAAATAAATCAAAGAGGGGATTTGGACCTCAAATGTTTTATAGAGCATTGATAGAAATGGAAAGTGTTTTCTTGCCATTCATAATGTCTGAAACAATAGAAAATACAGTCTTATTTTGCTAGACTGACGTCATGGAAAATAAAATGATGTTGACGCTTGTTACCCGACTGCCAAGGAAGGGTTACGTTTTTCACGCGTATCTTGTATGGATATTTGATATTATTAGTGTCCTTTAATAATAGGTAAAAATTATAGATAAATATTGTGATGCGCTATTTTAGTAAGAATTTTAGCAATTAAATGTCAAAAAGTAATTTGACTTAACATAAATATTTTATTTTTTATTTAATTAATGTGCTGTGTAACGCAGTTTTCCGCGTTTTTTTTTTTCGAAATGAAATCCTTATAATTTATTTAGTTCGCATTCCAAATTTCATACAAATCTATTTAGCTGTTTATAAAGTATCACAAATACACACATACATAAACTATTAATGCTCTAATCAATAAAATGTTAGAGTTAAAATAAGCTAGAAGTAATATAAGTATCTAATTAAATGTCGATGAATATTTCATACACCGCCATCTAGCCCCAAACTTAACAATAGTACTCGTACATCAGAAACTAGATAATACCAAGACAAAAGAAAAAAATATGTTCGACACACAAACGTTTCTCGTGGGTAACCCTACAACCCTGCTTTTAAAGCAGAACTACTAACTGAGCTACCATCATCACTATCAGCCTTTTGTAGTCCACTGCTGGACATAGGCATCTCCCAAGACACATCCACTCAGCCCGATCTTCGACTTTTCGCTTCTATCTACCGCGACAGCTGGCGGTACGTAATCGTCACTCCGTCGAGTCTCAAGGCGTCCTACGCTAACGTTCGCCAATTCGCGGTCTCCACTCTAGAACACGTCGACCCCAGCGGTATAATACAGCCAAGTTAGTGAGAAATGCAAAAAGATGGAATGATTAGCGTTGTGTTTGACCATTTGGAGATGTACCTACACTATCGATGACAAAACAAAATTACAATGTTTCGATCAAATAATAAATTAAACCAAAAATAAACCAAATCACTTGTTTTGAAATCAGTATTAATCATCGCTATTGAAAATTCAAGCTAATAATTTATTTATTAAGTTTTCTTTAATAAATATTGACATTTTAATTTCGCGTGGGCAGGAATGTCCCGCGGAATACCTGATGTTATCGGTGGAATGGAGGGCAAAACGCAACTATGCAAATTGCGAATACCTCGGTCAGGGACACGGAGTACATGGAGAGTGGAGATGGCATAATTATTTTTCTACATTTATTTATACGGGAGTTCAGACGTCAGGACTACGAAATTAGATAAGTTTATCATAAACGTGGGCCATTTAATGAGATAGATAAATCCTATAATGTTCACAGTCCATAACTTAAGTCGATACTTAAATTACAGATAATTAAAGTAATGCACTAATACATACTAAAAATAATAAAAATTCATACAGAAATAAGACCAAGTAAAACATTTAAAAAAAACAACATCAACGTAATAATTAAAATAAAATAAAAAAACAATTTTTACGTTTTCTTTAAAGAATATTTTATTTTTTGTAATTTTTTGCATTTATTTCAAATCCTGATCAAAGTATTGCTTCAAACTAAAAAAAAAGCCATTTATAACAAAAATTTATGAATAATCTATTTCGTATTTAAATTACATTGACCTTCAATAAAATAATAAAGAGCAGCAATTTTTCATGATTCCATGTTAGGTTTGAAGTAGTAAATTTCTTGATAATAGTTTAAAATATAACGTTCTATACTTCCTTATTTTTAGCCATGCCTCAATGGGCTTTATATATTAGGTCTAAAAAAAAACATGCATCATGAAAACAAGTCTAGCAAACTGCCTGCTACTGGAGCCTGCAGATTACTTTGAGAAATTCAATGGTTAGTTTTAAATTTAAGTTTGCTTTGTAATGTCTTTTTATACCATAGCTCATTTATACTTTGATGATTACTCAGTGCAGATGCCAGCTCTACGTTATAATTTCTGTGGTCAGGGATGCCGGGGAATAATTCAATTTTAGGACCGATCATACGGACCGGGAACCCCAATTTGTTCATAAATACAACGTTGGCGTATACCAGATGACGATTTAGGGTGTCGCTGTTTTTTGTTGTGACGGCTGGAATTGTAAATTGTTTATTAGGGTCCTGTAACGTATTCTGCTGTCCATGAAATGATATTATGCTATACAGTGAAACAGCTATTCTACGGGAAAAGCAAGGTAGCAATATAGCGATTCTTCAATTTGTGCTTTTCACAAATGTTTGCCGCAATTTTTTTTTATATAACGGCCAGTTTATTTAACCAAATACAAATTTTTGTACCGCTCATAATAATGAGAATGTATAGTTAGCAACCGGTGGAGATTGCCAATTGGTTAACGTAGTGTAGGACGCCCTGAGACTCGATGAAGTGACGATATACGTGGGACAGATGGCGGTGGATGGAAGCGAAAACCCGAGGATCGGGCTGAGTGGCGTGTCTTAGGAGAAGTCTATGTCCAGCAGTGGACTACAAAAGGCTGATGATGATGATGGTATAGTTAGCACCTTTTGGCTGACTACATACTGAGTTCATAAGTATAAATAAATAAATATCGAAAGATAATTCACACAGCACCCTCTAGCTCCAAACTAAGCAAAGTTTGTACGGAACCAGATAACTGATTGAATACTATATACTTTTATAATTACACACTTATAATACATACAAATTTTCAGATTCAATACAAACATCTATGTTCGTCACACTAATTTTTATCTTGGGAGGAAATCACACCCGCGCCCAACAGCTACTGAAGCAGAGAGGAGTTAATAGGGCAGTCAGTTATAAGTTATGGCTTGAATTTAACCGCCATCTGAAAGTTAAGTGAGGATGTGGTCTTCCGAACATATTTCCCTAGAAAAAACTGATTCACTCGAGACTTGAAGACAAACAGATTGGACCCGATGGATATCCATCGGGTTAACACCCAATCAGGCTTCCAGTTCTATGCTAGCAATAAGACTAAAGAGGAATCAATACGCTTTCTTCTAGTTATATGAATATGAATCATGAAACAATGTCGCTTTACGGAGCTTCTGACCGTCTGATAGTAGAATAGGTAGGAAATTAATTACGGATCCGAAGCACTTTTTCCGTTTTTTTTTTTATGGTGACACCTTCATATCTCCTGGAATGGAACTGGCTCTTAAGTGAGGCTGCCTAAATACACTGTTAGGAGCTTGGCGGTAGATTTTCAACTTGAGGGTGGTAGCTAGCCAGCCGAGTACTAGAAAATACCCTACCACCATGCTATGGTTTCCTCATGATGTTTTCCTTCACCGGCAGCTCAAGCTCATTGTCGGGTTTTGAACCCACGCGCTTCGGCGTGTGAACCGACCGCGCTAATCACTGCGCTATCATCGCTATAAATCTATATCCGAAATTACCAACATACAAGTACATTCCACAATTTATGTCTTTAATTTCATGCATTTATGTTTTCTAGGCACGTGTACTTTATCGTAGACAGTATTTTAATATCCATTGAAGTGGTGGTCAAAAGCATGTTTGATTGGAATAATACCATCCGAAATTTTAAATTAACTTTTCCACCAGCAATTTCTGTACACGCGCGATTACTATTTTACTATGTAAAAGCTAGCGGGAAAAGAACTTATGGAATTCACGTATAAATTTTTAAGAATTTTGAAACCAAGTATTCTTTCTTCCGCAAGTAACTTAATATTCAGCGGCGATTCGCCGCAGCTTTAAAAATGTACACGTTTTAAGGAATTTAGTTTCAAAACTGTAATCCTTAAAGTTTAAAATTCCATGTCCCAGCTTAACGCTTTTGTTGGTAGCAGTTATTAAAAAGCATACATTAGACTGCTTTGTTAGCTTATTTGGTAGGATATCTGTCACAAGAGCTGTAGAGCGCAGGTTCGATTCCCACAAGGACAAACATTTATTTATTTGACAACAAATGTTTATTCCGAGTCTGGGTGCTCTAAATGTATTTAAAGCATACATTTCGTAAAGCAATAAATTCGATAAAATATATTTTATGATATACTAGCTGTGCCCCGCGGTTTCACCCGCGCTAGATGCCTACGTCATAGTAGCTTTATGCATGCAAAGTCTCAGCCCGATCGGTTTAAAATTGACAAAGTTTCATACAAACTTTCATCCCCTATTTTATCCCCTTGGGGGTAGAATTAATCAAAATCCTTTCTTAGCGGATGCCTACGTCATAACACCTACCTGCATCCAAATTTCAGCCCGATCCGTCCAATGGTTTGGGCTGTGTGTTGATAGATCACTATGTCAGTCAGTCACATTTGAGTTATATATATTTAGATTTGAATCGATGTTACGAAATTGAACTTGTTAGTTTGGTGTTATCGATAAAATATTTGTATCTATCGCATTTACCAATTATTTTAATATGAAGCGGTATAAAATTTAATTTACAATTATTATATTCTGTTTCGTATGTTATTGAATAAATGGAATATGTTAGTTGAGTTATTTCGTACAGTAGGTATTCATATGTTTTCATTACGTTTTTTTATTTTTATCGTTACATTGCCAAAAAATCGACAACTCTAAAGCTCTCCCAAATAAAACCACCTACAAGTACCTAGACGGCAATGTTCTCATATTCTGAGTTAGGTTACAAAAGCTAGTCCATACCTTGACCTATATCCCGCCCTGACCGCGGTGACCTTATAGAACGCCCAATAACTTAAATATCACAATCCACTCAATTGAGTGGATTGATTCAAGTGTTTCAGGATACGTAAGCCGCAGTTGTCGTGGTGGTGCCGGCGTAAGAATTGTACCCCACCCTCTCAACCCGTGGTTGCCGTAAGAGTTGGCTAAGGGATGTAATCCGGAAGATGGGCAGCAGCGTCTTCCTTGAACAATCACACCTAACTGCGCTCGCCAACCCGCCTACCAAGCGTGGCGAGTATTGGTAAAACCCCCCAGGAGGAGGCCTATGTCCAGCAGTGGACGATCCATGGCTGATGATGATGATGATAAGTACAAAACGTATAAAGAATATTATTATATCATACTAAAGTAATTTTGAAGGAAAGTAGGTAAAAACTAATGCTTTGACGAATTTTGACCTATCTTTACCGTAGCTACGAGTAATATTAATTGTACACGTGTGGCCTCAAAAACCTTTCTAGATTTATCATTCGCGTAGCTGAAATAATACCCCGAATTTGAATCTATATGCTTCAAAATAAATGTCACTTTTTTATGACAGTAATGGGCGAACGAAACGCTTTCCTGATGGTAAGATATAGCGTCTGACCATGACCATTGCAGCGGTACTCAGATTCGTTACTTTGAGTAACAAAATAAAGTCCAGGCGGCGAGTTCAGGGCATCATTTCATTGACACTCATAACCTTCAGACATTCGATGATAAAGCTTTTTACGCGACTGCCAAGGAAGGATTATGTTTTTTGCGCGTATCTTGTATGTACCTACTTATGTAATTTTTTTTATCTTTACCTCGTATGTTCCAAACAGCTGGATGGATTTCGACAGTTATGGTATTGTTATTTTCGTCTTAAAAACCCAAGTGTTCATAGGTAGGTGTTGAAAAAAAAAGCGGATATTTCGCACAAAATATAATACGTTAACAAACAAAAACCTATCGAGTAGGGTATCAAAATAAAGTAAATTAAAAGAGGATTACAAATATATATATATATAAGTTTTATGTTTAAATTTAATTTGGAATAATAAATTTGTTTAAAAAGTTGTTTTCCCTTTAATTACAGCTATTTTAATCGCAGTCGGGTTATAGATTTCTTAAACTCTTCAGCTTGTTTTATGTTTGGCAGGATTGGAGTCAGACCACAGCTTACCTGATGCCAAGAGACGGTGTGGTCGAAAATAGTAAACTCAACTAGCCTGAAATAGAACTGGCTGTCAAGTGAGGCTGCCGGAACAGACCGTTAGGTGCTTGGCGATAGCTTATCAACAAGATGGGTGGTAGTTAGCCAGCCGAGTGCTACAAAGTACCCCACCACCATTTCCTAATGAAGTTTTTCCTTCATCGGCAGTTTAATCTTATTGTTGGGATTTGAACCTATACCCGTACCCAACCACTGAGATATTATCGCTACAAAATACAAAGTATCGGTAGCTATGTGGAATATTGTTTAATACGATTTAAATAAGACGTGGTGATTGTTCCAAAACGATCTCCTTGCAAAGGCTAAAGACCAGTTAGAAAATAAAGTGGAAAAATAATAATTCTCCCTTGCAACACAAATTGCCATGGTTTTATCTTAAAGAGTAGCTACAAATAAGAGAGCGTAGAGATAATACAACTTCGAAAATTGCTTTGGCACGACTTTTCTTACGGTTCGTTTATTTACTTTTAAGACTTAGAATGATCTAATACAGAGTCATTATAAGACAGTTGATATTGCAGTTTTGTTTTGTGGAAATTGTATTTCTGAAACGGAAACATAACATTATGTGCAACATTAATTATGTGCTACAAAAGATTTTATCCTTTTTCATTTTACTTTCAAGGGATTACTTACGTTTGATTAGAGTAATTATATTTTACTAGGTAATCTTCTTCAAAGAATCAAAGTAGACCACGCGCGCTCTGCCTGGTCTCGCACTCTGTTTTAGCTTCATGAAAATCTTCCCTGGATGTGAGTGAAATTTCCGTATAAGTAATATAAAAACCATCTCGCCCCAAACTAAGCAAACTTGTAAAATGGGAGCCAAATAACTATAATAGAATAGAATAGAATATTATCTTTTGTAAATAAATACTTATATTACCCAAAAACAGAATTAAAAAAAAATATATTGTCCCATAAATGTTTGTTTTGGTGGGAATCGATCCTACGCCCTACAGTTTTAAAGCAGATATTCTGCCAATTGAGCTAACAGGTAAAAACGTCAGTTTCCAAAGTATAAACGTGGTCTGAGATTACGATGTTTAATCTTATTAGCGAACTAGCAATTTCACTGGTAACTTTGGGACATAAAAATGTTTGCCCACTACTGCTTACAGGATCACTAGAATTAAAATGGAACTCCTCCACAAAACAATACCATACATTGTTTACCATATTGTTTATTAACCCCAGATTTAAATATGCATGTCAAACAAATAAATTAATACCATATCAAAACTTAAAAACCAGTCAAATAACCCGCCCATAACCATATAAAATTCAATTGATAACACCAAAGTTAAAACTCATAATTTAATTCAATAAAAAAACTATTAAAGGTTTTAAAACAATAATTACAATGTAATGATATGGCAATATAATAAAATGTCAATAAAAATTATATACCGCTCGAATTTGCGCTTATTTGTTTTGATAAAAACCCATACATTGCACTATGTGCCAAAAAATTGTTATACTTGTTTTAGCTTGCTTGCTTCTATCACGATGATTTTCTATTGTTATTGATGCCTTGTTATTCTTAATTAGAGTTGAAGAGGACCCGACACCGAGACAAACCTCGGCGACGTTTAATGGTGTGTTATTTATTTGAGAAAAATTGTAACAAAAATAATAATAGCTAGCCATGACACATGACATATTGTACTTATGTTGACGTGACATTCTTTTCTCTTAAATAAAGGAAAGAGTAATAAAACAAAGTCTGGCCGAGACATTCGCCTAGACATATTGGAATGTCTGAACAAGACAACTTCATTTATTAAAATCGATTGAAGCATTGATGTGAACTATACCCTTTTCTCTTTTATTAGATATACAATTTTTGGTGTAAGCAATAAAGAGTTTACCTTTCTATCTTAATATGTTTTTTTGGTTTTGCTATAACGTTCAGAACCAAGCAATAAATAAATTCAATACGCTTTTCAAAATCAGAGTGATTATATGTATATCGTATTAATATGTTATAGAAATTGTACATATTAAAATATTATTAAATTTTAGAACATGGATACTGCATATTCCGTTATCCGTCTAAAGTTGTTTTGAAGTGGACGCTGTTAGCAATAAAGCCGCCACTTCTTACACTAATTGATTATGATTTTTAGCTTGTTATTTTTGGTGTGAACAATAAAAATACATGTTTCAACTTCGACCAAACGGTCGTCTACCAATATGCAAGTTAGTGGTCAAACGCTGACTTATACGCAAAAAGTTCGTGGAATGGTTGCATTAACCGAAAAGATTGCATTGTAGAGCGCTAATCATTACGAACAAAACTTGAATTGAGATACCCTTAATCGCAAAAAAGTAATGAACAATAAATGAATACCCTAGGACATTTCACACAGTGCCATCTAGCCCCAAAACTAAGCAAAGCTTGTGCTATGAGAACCAGATAACAGATAGAATACTTAAATTATTTTTTTGTAAATAAATACTTATAATACATATAGAACACCCAGACACAGAACAAACATTTATCGTTACAAGAAAAATTGCTAAGAAAAAGAACGATAAGACACCCAAACGGTTGGCTCATAAATATAACTTCACAATTTGCGGACAAGTTTCTATCAGAATCGTAGCAAAACTGCCATCTCCATCTGTATGGAAATAAGAAGAATATTACCAACTTCTGAACTGCAGTTTGGAAGGATACTGTCGTAACAGCGTCAAGACGATACAAGTCCGATCGTAGTGGTCCTAGATACAAGTACTTTGAGCGCTCCACAAGGGTAGATGACACTTTTATAGATTTTGTAGTTGTGCTACAGCTGTGAACATTGGTAAAGATAGGAACTGAGTTTTCGCGCGTGTAGAGGGAAATGCACAAAACTCTCTAAAAAGACATATCTTTAGTTATTTTTATTATCCTCATTATGTAAGGTTGCGTGAAACATTTTGCCGAAGGGCGTGGGTTCAAACCCCAACAATGAGCTTGAGCTACCGGTGAAGGAAAACATCGTGAGGAAACCATAGCGTAGTGGTAGGGTACTTCCTAGTACTCGGCTGGCTAGCTACCACCCTCAAGTTGAAATCCGCCGCTAAGCATCTAACGGTGTGTTCCGGCAGCCTCACTTGAGAGCCAGTTCCATTCCAGGCCAGGTGTGCCTTACCATCTTCGACCACACCGTCACTTAAAATCAGGTGAGCTGTGGCCAAAATACCTAGCCTATCAGGCATAAAAAAAAACAAAACAAAAGATGGACGTTCTTCTAATTGTTTTATTTCGTTTCTCTCACACCTATGACTATCTTATTACTATCTCTTTCACACTTCCTCTTTCTCTTTCACACTTCCTCTTTCTCTTTCACACTTCCTCTTTCTCTTTCACACTTCCTCTTTCTCTTTCATATTTACAATTATCTCATTATATCTCAATTATCTAGGCATCTCTATCATATTGATGTTACGTTCCATTCATAGCCGTGGTGGTGCAGGCGTAAGAATAGTACCCCACCCTCTCTACCCGTGGTTGCCGTAAGAGTCGGCTAAGGGATGTAATCCGGAAGATAGGCAGCAGCGTCTTCCTTGAACAATCACACCTAACAGCGCTCGCCAACCCGCCTGCCAAGCGTGGCGAGTATTGGCAAAACCCCTCTCCAGGAGGAGGCCTATGCCCAGCAGTGGACTTCCTATGGCTGATGATGTGTGTGTGTGATGTGTTCGATTCATATCTTCATATCCTTTCGCTCTTTCAAACCTATGTATCACTCATTTATTCTGTCTCTTTCTCGCTACCTTATGTTTCCATTTCACGCAGTATCTACAGCTTACATGCCCTTGAAATTTACAAATTATGACTTAATTTTAAAATTCACTCTCACTTACATTGCGGATTTCAAAAAAAATGACCTAAATACATCTAACCGTAACTAGCATTAGATGCCACAGATTGCAAACAAGCAGGTGGGTTGCCTGATGGTAAGCAGTCACCGTTGTCTATGCATATCTGCAATACCAAAAGCACTACAAAATACGTTGCCGCTCTCAATAAATTTTACATATTTAAAAATCGTTTTATTGGGACAGCTCAACTTTTTTTTATGGTTACAGGGTTTGACCACAGCTCACCAGATGTAAAGTGACGGTGTGGTCGAAGATGGTAAAGCACACCTAGCCTGGAAGGGAAACTAGCTGTCAAATGAGGCTGCCGGAACACACCGTTAGATGCTTGGCGGCAGATTATCACATTTAAGGTGGCAGCTAGCCAGCCGAGTACTAGAAAGTACCCAGCCACCACGCTATAGTTTCCTTATGATGTTTTCAAACTCTTTATTTGACTCGGTATTCGAATATACGTCGTATGCCGCGTGATATTAAAAAAAAAAACTAGTAGAAGTAAAAATTCAACAGCTTTTGGCGCTCTCGAATGTTAATAAGCGTAAAATATGAAACCATTAGCACAATATTTTCAGAAAACAAGGAAACGCTTTCCCTATTTCACAAAGTTATGTGTGTTAACCATAAAGGCGTCGTATAATTTCATTTCGTTTCGTTGTCGGTCATGACATTGGCCTTATGCCAATGGGCGGATTTTCACTGGCTAGCTTGACACTACGGTCAATGCGGAAAACTCCCCCCTACTTTACAAGCACTTGTCACGTTTATCAATGCTTTATATACAACTTTACCTAAACTGGAATTCATAGCTCCAAGTTCTTTTAATAAATAGGCTTGCGTTTGACCGCATCTCAACTGATGTTATGTGAAGATGCGGTCTACGATGGAGCAAGCGTGCCTAGAATATCTACTCAATCTCAGAGAGAAGAGCGAGAAATTATCAGTTATTTTACATTTTACATTATATTTCCTTTGGCTTACTGGTAGTATGTCTGCCTTAAAAGCTGTAGGGCGTGGTAAACAAACCGATTCACTCACAATTTTGCTGTTACTTCTTCACACAGTAACGCTTAACGCATTTAAATGAAATTAGAAGCTGAAATAGTTTATGTACTGGATAATTATTTATTTAGTACATATAGGCTTGCATTTGGGCGCCATATCGCCTGATGTTAAGCGAAGATGCGGTCCTAAGATGGAACACGGTTGCTTAGAAGAAAATGTTTCACTAGTGAATTGAAAGCTCCCAGATTGTATCACCTATACGGGCAGCAAATAGCATTGTGTAGCAATTCATACGATGAAGGTGGAATCGCACCGTTAAATTTTTGGGGCATCAACCACGTAGCGATGATGTCCTAATTGGCTTTTTCGCGCGCGTCTGGTGTTTCATTTCAATCCTTAAGAAAGATTACAAGATTTGATCAAAAGAGTCGAATTTTTCAGCTTTATATGTCAGTAATAATATTAAACGTAGGTACTGTTAATAACTTTTTTTCTGTTTATTATGTTTCTATGTTCTATCTAGTAAAAGCACACGTATATCAACTTGGTAGCCAAGGCCTAACCGAACTTAAATACGAAAGCTATTTTTTCAACATTTTACAAGATGCGTTTAGGCCTCACTTATAAGCGTTTCTTGAAGTTAACCAAAGTATAAAATGCCATTTCAACAAACGTGAATCTTACACGTGAACACGAGACAGGTTAATTTATGCATGGATTAAATTTAACCAACGTTTATAAGTACGACCGTAAGTCTAAGATGGTACCTATATGCCCTTTACATTTATCTTGGCAAAGAGTTACGTATTCAGGGTAACAAAACGTCATTGTGGTCGGTGTCTCCGGTCGCACCCACATCAGTCTGAGGCGGGTGCGAGATACATGTGATGACGTCACATCACTCACCGCCGGGATTGGCCCTCGGAAATTTGAGAATTCATGTGGTTGGTTAAATAATGATTATGTTTGTTACGTGAGTCATGTAGTGGGCTTAGTTCCGTAAGATCGACTTCACATTTTTTATTCGCATGGTGAGGATTTTGGACTCTTTGCCGGAGCCTATGATTACCAAAAGTAGAATATGGTCTTCATATCCAAACTAAACAGGTTTCTTGTTTTGGGTTGGCAGCGGTCGGCTGTTCAAAGCAAGACGAGGCCGCGCGCGCGTTTCACTCAGCTTTGTCTTCATGATGAAGGCCACCGTATGTGGCCGAAACTATAGTCAGAACTTCCGATAAAATCAAACGTGAACAATCCCGCATAAGTAAAGAAAGGTTTCTTATAGGTGAGCTTCCTCCATCCTAGACCGCATCGCGCTAGACCACATCCGGCACAATGTGGTCAAGCGCGAAACCATTAAGAATTTAAAAAACCGCTGCACTGTCCTTAGCTTATGTAGTTGTAGCTCTGCTTTATAAATTGAGGTTTAATTTCCGTCAAACACAACATTTATGAGACGGGCTTAGATGTTTGTTGTATCTGGTTTTTGATGTATTTCATAAGTAGGTACCTATGTATTTAGAAAATAAAAGTAACTTAGTTTGAGGCAAGGTAGCGGTGTGTGAAATGTCCTCCGACATTTAAATCTTTTTGAACTCATTTTACGGAAATACATTTTTATAGAATTCTACAAAGAAACGAACTATGCAAAGCCGATAGAATGGCTATAATCGACTAATTAGCTCTTTTAATGTATTTTTTTTTTTGGTACAATCTCAATTAATTATTAACCTAGATTCATAAATTGTAACATACTACTAAATAATGCATTATAAATTTGCCAAACATTACTAAAACAGACACCAGACTAGCAGCATCGCTATTTGTAGCGATGATAGATTTGTTGCTAGCACGGTTGGTTGGAACCCCAACGCTGAGATTAAGCTGCTGGTGAAGGAAAATATCGCGAAGAAACTATAGCGTGGTGACAGCGTAGCGTTTCTAGTACTCAGCTGGATAGCTACCAATCAAGTTGAAAATTTGCCGCCTAGCACCGAACGATGCGTTTCAGCAGCTTCACATGAGAGCCAGTTCCATTCCAGGCTAAGCGTGTTTATAACAAACGACCACACCGTCCTTTTAAAAAAAAAGATAAAACATGTACACTGTGTTAAGAAATGTTAATAATGTTGACACTGGCAGAATGCAGGGTGTGCCATTCCAAAAATATTTAAAAAAAAAACAGTCTATGTTGCCGAAAATCAAAATCAACAAAAATGCTGTAAAATAAGATATTGAATTTCGCAGTGCGCTTCGCACTTTCTAATAAGAACGATGGGCTTGGCAATCAGATCCAATATCTGAAATGGTATTCGATTACTGAAAGTGGCCGTTTAACATCCGCCATTGCTGAGGTGCCAATAATACTTTAGCAGACTCATTTCTTCGGGGTTGAAAAATTTAAGTTCTTGTAATCAAGTTATACCCGGTGCAGTGCCGTTATTTACTGTTATTTTAGATACACGTTTCTCGTATATGGACCGTTTTAATTTCTTACACTTTATTGGATTGATCTATACAGTTTAATTTATTGTTAGTTTAATCATAATCATATTTTATAGACAACAAGGTGTTACAGGTCAGAATAATAAAGAATTAACAATGACAGTTAAAAAAAAATCACACACACATACATATCATCAGCCATAGGAAGCCACTGCTGGACATAGGTCTTCTCCCTGGGGGGTTTTGCCAATACTCGCCACGCTTGGCAGTCGGGTTGGCGAGCGCAGTTAGGTGTGATTGTTCAAGAAAGACGCTGCTGCCCATCTTCCGGATTACATCCTTTACCCGACTCTTTCGGCAACCACGGGTAGAGAGGGTGGGGTACTATTCTTACGCCGGCACCACCACGGCACTATAAAAAAATAATGCGCAATAATAATATAAAAATGTCAAATCAATTGTCAATTTTTAATTCACAGAATTCTTTGTAGCTGTAAAACGTGTGCTCGACAAGCCAGCGTTTGAGTCGTGACTTTAAGCTGCTCATAAAGGGCGCTGAGGTGATATGCTCTGGCAACTTGATATAAACTGTCGGACCCATAACATGTGTCGACTTTCTTTTATTGTTTCTTACTTTTTTTTATTTTATTTCGACCGCCTACTTGGCGGGTAGACTTATCTCACAAGGAAACAGTCGGCATAGGAATTAACTCCTTTTCGCATCGTCTAAGAACGAAACCTCTAGATTACTCTAGAAGGAGTTAAAATATTTACAATTCATCAATAGTTGAAGAAGAAGAAGAAGAAGTTTTGCCGTGGTGGTGCCGGCGTAAGAATTGTACCCCACCCTCTCTACCCGAGGTTGCCGTAAGAGTCGGCTAAGGGATGTAATCCGGAAGATGGGCAGCAGCGTCTTCCTTGAACAATCACACCTA
This sequence comes from Biston stratarius, assembly GCA_950106695.1. Lineage (NCBI taxonomy): Eukaryota > Metazoa > Arthropoda > Insecta > Lepidoptera > Geometridae > Biston > Biston stratarius. Next base: position 14,347,451 of record OX467116.1, read on the forward strand.
ACTGCGCTCGACAACCCGCCTGCCCAGCGTGGCGAGTATTGGCAAACCCCCCCGAGGAGGAGGCACATGTCAAGCAGTGGACGTCTTATGGCTGTTGATGTGATAGTTGAAGACAGACTTATTTAAAAAGTACGAAAATAAAAATATACCCCAACACTATTTTTCAATAGTCACTGACAGAAATCGTTATCACCTTCGTTCAGGTGGGAAATAAAATACTATTTCCTTTTCTAGTTTGCATTCATCCAAGCCCGGAAACTAGCCAGTAACTGTCGGACACTCCCGGAATGCCGGGATAACGGGATAACTTCGAATAGCCTCTAATATACCGGGATAAATCAGATAAATCATTCACTCGAAGTATAGACTGAGGCGCTGAGGGCTTTAGGAATTAATATCCAGTACCGATAGTTAGGTACATATAGTGATTAAATGAAAATCGAACTAGTGTTGAAATGGGGTACAATCTGTGGGCGAATAGCGAAGGACGAAATTTAATGATTAATGTAGAGATAGGTGGTATAATATGGTAATAGAATCTCGAAAGAGTGACGATATATAGATATGATACGTAAAACAGCTGCCAGTGGGTGGAAGCGAAAAGTTGAACACTCTTTTTTCTTTGAATAGCTATCGAGATTTGTACTTTACACTCGGCTGGCTAACTACCACCGTCAAATTGAAAATCTGCCGCCAAGTATCTAACGGTGTGTTTCGGCAGCTTCACTTGAGAGCCAGTTCCATTCCAGGCTAGGTGTGCTTTACCATCTTCGACCACACAGTCACATAACATCAGGTGAGCTATGGTCAAACACCAAGCCTGTCAACAATAAAAAAAAAACAAGTATATTTTAAAAAACCGACTTCATTCTACTAAGCCCAAACACGGCTAGGTTACATTGTTTTATTAACGAGTTCTGATGCCTACTTTCCGGTTTCATCATCATCTGATGATGAAGCCGGAAGATAGGTAGTTCATTGGGACTTTTCTTGTCACTTATTTTAGTTCAAACATCAAACTACTGAACCGATTTCGATGAAATATCTATGGATACATCTGACTTTTAAATAAAATAAAAATCCAAATCGGTTTATAAATGACGGAGTTCTGAGTTAACAAACATTTAAAAAATACAAGCGAATTGAGAACCTCCATTTTTAACGTTAGTAAAAAGCTAGCTTTTGAACAGGCCTCCTGCAGGCGATTTTACTGACAGGCTAGCTATGTTGAAATAGTATACGTTACAAGCTTGTAATATACTAAGCCAAAAGGTTTGAGGGTCATTATACTCTTTATTATAAAAATCTTTTACTACGGACACAACCCTGATATCGTGGTGAAAAACTGCAACTCAAGACTAATGAGCGCCACTGCGAGGCATCGCAAGTAAAATATATAGTAATCAATATAGCATAACGTTAAAGTCGAAACAAAATATATGAAAAGAAGCAGAGGTTCCGACCTACATTTCACCAGCAAAAAACATGTTCGTTCAGAAGGCATAATAGTCATTACATGAAAAGCGAGAGATGGAAATAAAGCGAACGCATTAGGAACAGTAAATTGAAGAAGAAAGTGCACAAGTTTTTTCTTTTACATTTAGAGAGACTGCACATTGGAAGACAGAAGTATATTGTAAAACGCAACTACATTCAGACAAAACTGTTATTCAAATTCTTTGTTTAATTTCTTTTTACATTTTCAATAGTATCATTCGTTTATTGTGATCTTTTTCAGAATTTTGTATAAGAAAAATGCATGTACCTACAGTGTTTGTTCTGTGTCTGGGTGTTTTGTGTGTATTATAAGTAAGTATTCACAAAAAAAAGTGTTTCAAGTATTCTATCAGTAATCTGATTCCCATAGTACAAGCTTCCTTAGTTTGGGGTTAGATGGCACACATAAATATATAAGCAACTCGTGCTCTAAATCCCATAGCACAGGCCACGTTGCCTAGTTTGGCGGTCAACGTAACCCTGGGGTTAACGTAAATGTTTTGTGTTTGGTAATAAAAGTAATATTATTATTTGCTTTCTCATATTTCACAAGGTTTTAAATCAATAAAAGGTGAACACGACAGAAAAAGTGTCGTCGGTTCGTCCACGTGAACTAAGGAGGATTAATAACAGCCTTGGCCCGAATCTTCTTTAATTAACGAAATTTAATAAGAAATTTTAAAAAATGTACCTACCCCGATGTTAGCCAAGATGATGGGAAAGCAATGCGATAAAACTGAAATCTAATATAATATAACTAATGATGGAACAGATTCCTTTGCGACTTCAAAACACTAAGACTGAAAACACTAATGATTTAAAATGATCATATATAATTGTTGCAGACGAATTGTACAGTCCGTTGTATTACGTAACAACTAGCAGTTTTAAAAACGGAGATATTTTGTGGAACGGCTAATCCACGTTTAGCCTTATTGTTACTGTAATACGTTTTCAATTCGATGGTCGATATTTAGTCGCATTTTTACTAAACTTTATTGCAGGATGCAATATATTAAAAAAATAATTGATAAGCAATAAATTCTAATAAAAATATACTTAATAAAAATAGAGTATAGTATTTGATGACCTGCTCGTTTACATTATGGCTCGGTTTATGGTTGAAGTAGCATAGCATGAAAAGCATAATTTTGATGCGGTAGGGATTAATTGAACTATAATACAAACCAAATAAACGTTAACCCAGCGCAATCCTCCGCAATACCCACTATTTTTTTTTTTTTTCAAAATAACTAACTATTATACAATACAGCGAATTCTACAATTCTGCCAAATAATCACTAAAACGCTAAAAATGTTGCTTTCATAGGATAGACTTTTCATAGATTCATGGCTTGTTTATATATAACTTCAACTATGTGTAGGACTTCACTGAAAAGTATTTACTAATGAGGCATGTGATTACAGTATTGAACGTATGTCCTCGTACATCCCAGCGTTGTCATTAACAAAATCCAGGTAAATCCATTGGGGAAGCCAGCCAACATCCCTTTAATCAATACGGGAACCGTAATTGACACTTTAATCCTCGAAAGCCTTTGGGAGATCATTCGGCAGATCAGCACGTTGCCACTAACCGTGTTTTTCGAATATTTTGAGATGTAATCGTTATACGGAAACCAATGATAGTAAATATCAAATCATTTAATTGCGAGCAACAAGCACAGTTGTCAAAACTGACATTAGGGGAATGAAGCTGCGTTCACGAAAATGTAGTAAGCCGAAAGGTCATTTGGCTCATTATAATGAACATAATGAACATCAAAAACATACTTTTTTCTACATTTAATGTTATTTTTTTTGTTTTTGGCGTGGCACTTTGTGCATTTGCCAGTATGTAGTGTTTTAATACCTTCACGTAGGTAAATCATTAAAAAATCAAGTCAAATAAGTCTCTTTCACAGTCAAACTCACACAAAGTAAAAGTTTTTTATTTATTTGATTATGTCTATGTATTATCCGGTTATGTCTTAGTAAAGTAGTGGTGACTATACTACAAGTTTCGATGGAGTTTTGGGAACAACGCGAAAAATCATGTTAACCACATTATATCACTTCTCCATTTTCGCGCTCATATTTCGGCAATTTGCGAATAAAACACGAATTTGAAAAAAGAACAATGTTTGGAAAAGGATGGATACAATGGGACGACATGTCCTTTCTGAAATCCCGCCAAAACTGGAGGTACGTACTATAGTTATTATGAAGCTAGGCTGATTCTACCAGCATAATGTAATAATTTAAAAAATTGTCACCAGTCATAAACGGAAAAACTCAAACATATATGAAAAAAAAAATGATTCTACTGATTTATTACTCGATGACAATAATATGATAATTAAAAACTCTAAGAGAATGCCCACACGGGACGTATTTATTTACATCGATATACACGAAAATACATTTATACATGAATATAACATGGAGATTGGCATAGGTCAGTTTTACCTTTGAAAAACAAACAGCTGCTATGAGAGTGTAAGGAGACACCGCTGAGTTGAAATCATGATAAATATTACTTGTAATATCGTTTGAAACGATCACATCAAAACAAATACATATTCAATTTCTCATTCATCGATCGATGTAACTCCAAAGCCGAAGCTACGTCACTGAACTGTATATTCCTTCGTTTCCCATATCACTGACCCTCCCCTTGCAACAAAAGTGAGAGTCACCGCTAACTGTGCGATTGTACCCCTGTCAATCAAGTAATAGCCCGGAAGGAGCTGTGCTGAGGATAAGTGGGGACTTTTCGAAATAAAATGGGAAATGGCAGAGCATAATTACAGTTAGAAATAACAATAGAAAGCTTTTATCTTAACTTTTTTGGACTCCGTAGAAGGTCGGACGGCCTTTATGGCCCTGCATGGGACGCCAATTACGTTGAAATTTTGGTACCGTCCCATATTTCCAGAACGCAGATTAAGGCAGGCGAGCCTGTTGAATTAGCAGATTAAAGGCGCAATTATATTACCTTGGATAGTAGGTACTTCTTTGAGGGGTAAAACTTTAGGACCATGGGGACCGAGAATAAAACAAATATACAAAGTCGTCTGGTCTGGACGGCCAGGTGAACGCCACACATGACCAAAACGCTGGCCTCTATTTTGCACAAAGATTAATTTTAATTTTTTTTTCTGCTATGGGAATTTTTGGGAATGGTTTGGGAACTATTCTCATAGGTAACGGCTTATTAAGTTAGATAAATTAATTTTATTGTAGTATGTATGTATTATTTTTAGGGTTCCGTACCTCAAAAGGAAAAAAAGGGACCCTTATAGGATCACTTTGTTGTCCGTCTGTCTGTTAAGACCTTTTTTCTCAGGAACACGTGGAGGTATTAAGCTGAAATTCATATCAAATACTCAAGTCTACTGTCCCATGGAGCTGTGAAAAAAAAAACTTCTAAGCCAACGCAATCAAAAGATACAGCCGTTTATGCTGCAAATTTTCGACACTCGCAAGGAAATTAAAACCTACAGGGTACTTCCCGTGAATTCAGAATCTTGTTTGGTACGAAGCAACGTCTTATAGCACAGATAAAGGAAAAATTGTAAAAATAATAATAAATTACATTTAAAAAAAAACATAACTTTTACTTATATATTCCTACAGGTTTGTATAGAACCCTCGGTGCGCGAGTCCGACTCGCACTTGGCCGGTTTTTTCTTTATATAATTCTTTCTGGCAAATAAATTATTATTATATTTATATCGAAAGGGGATACGCCGGTAATACTTCTGATATTGCAGATATCTGATTAAATTCAGGCAAAAGTATCTTTTAAGTAGGCGTGTTTCATCTTCGACCACATCAACGCTTACCATCTAGCAAGCTGGTGGTAAAAAGTAGACTAGCGGAAAAGGTTTTTGCATATACTCGTAACATCATAGTTAAGTTTTTTTTTACCATCTTCGTCCGAGGAATGTTGAAACCACTTTTTATGGGTGCACATTACAGAACTGTTTGAGTAAATGTTATCTAATACCTTTAAACGAGCAATTCTTGTATACTCGTATATGTATATATATATATATATATATATATAATCTGAATCTCTGAAACGGCTCTAACGATTTTCATGAAATTTTGTATGCAGGGGGTTTCGGGAGCGATAAATCGATCTAGCTAGGTTTCATTTTTAGATAACGTCGTTTTATTCGTGTTTTCAGCTTTAATATATTGTGTAACGTTGATGTTTCACAAATAAATAACAAACCTATTCGTAATGCAAATTAGTCTCCTTATTTTCGAAATAATAAGATATAAAATCGTTTGATGTACAATTATTTACGCATATGTTTCTTCGTAAAGAATACGCTATAATAATAGTAATATGTTTACACCTAGTACCTAACATTGATTTGCAATTCAAAGGCTCTACCAGTTGTAAAGATTAATCATAGTAATGTTTACACACTACTGCTTGGCGGCAGTATACCTACTGCTACAGTACTGCTGCGGTACGTACCTAGAGACCTCCTGCTAAGATCTATCACCAAGATACTATAAATGTATAAAGGTACTACGCTTAGCAAAATTACAAGGCTATTTAGACTATTTATCGAATATCTTAAAACAATGAGCGTAAAAGTAGCGACGTCCTGGGCTTTGATTCGTTATTCAGAATTCTGGGTAGGTACTGCTTCAACAGTCTTGAACAGGCTTTATATTTTACTATCAAAGAGTTTTGTTCGTTTCACTGCTTGTACACAAAACTAGCAAAAAGCCGAGCTTTGTGAGGGCTCGCGTAGTTTTTCTAACGGGTAATAATTTTGAAGGCAGTGTTTTTTAATTGTTTAAAACCCCCGTTGGAAAGACTGATACGCCTTTATTTTACAACCTGATTCTAGTGGTATCATCTAGTATTAAGTAGATTAACTGCAATGTATTTGAGTATTGAGTTTAGTTCTGTTACAGCGATGTTAACTCTTTGGTTTTCTAACAGATGGCGTTAGTAGTACAATAACATTCTATCCAATGAATACAAAATTGTTAATGTTAATTTTTTAATGGTTATAAAATTATATTTTCGTTGACGGATAACACATCTAGATATTAAGTTAAATTACTACGTTAAAGCACAAATCTATAGGCGTGATAGTTTTTCAATAAAGTGTACCACAAAAATGCTCAAGTTGTGGAATAGTGTTAGGACTCGCTTCGCTCGCTCTATAAACAACAGCTATTTAAGATCTGCCAAAACAGTGTTCATTTATCTTCTAAGCTGAGTACACTGCAACTTTTACATACACACAATAAATCGCAAGAATCCCTGCATAGCGCCTCGCAAATGTAGACTGCCCGAGGTTATATTTTATACGGCTCTTTGAAATGTCTCCGTAGCCTACACCGAGCTTTGTTTATCCGGTAAAACTATTCCTCTTGTGGTTTCAGTGCATGAAAATATGCAGCTTTACAAAAATGGTGGATTACATTTTTGTTATTTCAAAAAGTAATGTCAAGAAATGATATTACACTTCATACTGACAACACACCACAACAGTTTATTTGTGACAAAAAGACAGTAACAAAAAAAAACAACAAACAGACAATATATATTATGGCACAAACCGACCTCAACAAACTGTGTTTTATTTGAGTATCATTTTAAGGGTAGCGAAATTACAGGACTTAATCAACATACGAGTATAATGTCTCAAAGTAATGAGCACCAAAGCAGTGATGTTTTGGACTTAGTTTTGTTACTCAAAGCTTTTGGTACTGGTGCAATGGAAAGCGTTCGTTCCTTTCATTACTTCTACATAAAAATTGCTTCTACCACTATTTTACTAACTACAAACTATTTGACTACAGGGCTGTTGAGACTAACCATCAAAAGTCTCAAAGTAATGAGCGCCAAAACAGCGATGACCTGGACCTTGTTTTACTACTCAAAGTTTTGTGTATCGCTGCAATGGTCATGGATAGGTGTTATCTCTTACCATCAGCAGAGCTTCTCGTTCGTTTCATTACCTTTACCAACTTCGATCACACCGCCACTTAACATCAGGTGAGCTGTAGTCAAACACCTAGCCTGTCTACCATTAAAAAAAAAAAAACTCATTCGTAGCATATTTCACTGCAGCACAGCAAATACACCACCCACCACCACTATAAATTTGGTTTCGGGGTAATGTTTTCTAAATATAATATCATATCGAATGTTTCAAATACCCACGACGCTAGTATCATATGTATTTAATTAGCAGCTCATACGAGAATTCTATAGCCGGTCCAGTCAAAGGTTTCTTTTTACAGAATTCGAAGCCCTTTAATAGACACAAAGACCTCGTTAGCAAACTTCACATATACAAACGATTTTGTAGTATCAGATCGTTTGGCGACGGGCCAGCGTCTCGTGTGGGATTGAAGTAAGGGCTACTAGAAATCTGTGAGACAATAATTTTGCTCAAAATATAACCTAAAGGTGCTCCCACAAATATGAGTTATGAAATGCTATATAACACAATAACATTTACTGACTTTAGTTACATTTTTTAAAATAAATGTTGTTGTCATAAACGCTTCCACATAGAAAAACCGTTGTATATAGGTACATCTTACAGCAGTCTAGTCAGTCAGTTCAAGTGCATTTTCTTCGGATAAACGTCATCTAAGAAGCCTTGAAGAATGTTATATTACATAACATGATAACAATCTTTTACTCATATTGACATATTTTATATATTTGACATATGATTATAATCTGACGAAAACTAATAACAAAATATCTTAAATTAATATCTACTATTTACAAATTAATAAAAATAACCTAATATAAAAGTCCGTCAGAGGAGGAATAGGTGGCCAGAATGAGAGAAAAAGACAAAGCCACGTTCATGAATAAAACATATACCACTGTATGTAACGAGCGAGAAAAGTTAAAAATATTTAAATGTCAATTGGAATTCAGATAGCTTATATCCGAGATTAACACAGTGTAACTGCTTTTAGTCCGGAAAATTATATAGTTCCCGTAGTATTCCGGATGATGACGTGTGACGCTGCTTGTATTATAAATGTGAAAGATATGTGATATAATATTGGTGATAATGATAAAGATGATTTCATCCTGCTGTAACGGCTAGTGGCCCAACAGAATTGATTGAAATTTCTAACAGAGATAGTTAACAAATTCGGAAAAATAAACAGTTTGAGCAGGATAGCTAATGAATTCGCGAAACACAGCTAGTTTTATATAACATTCGTACTATAAACAACTACAATAATAACTTTATTTCAACAATTTATTTTATGATAGACCGGCCAGATGTTTGGCCACAGCTCACCTAATGTTAAATGACGGTGTGATCGAAGAAGGTAAACAAACCTAGTCCGGTCACTAGATTTCAAGTGAGGCTGTCGAAAAACACTGTTTGGTGCTTGGCGGCAGATTTTCAAATTGCATGGTAGCTAGCCAGTCGAGTACTAGAAAGTACCCTGCCACTATGCTATGGTTTTCTCACAATGTACATAATGCAAAGCATTTAAAGTCAGGTTTTTGAAATGGAAATAATTTTAACAACAGCTAAGAGCTAAGATGAGCGTGACTGACGCGAGCATTTTCGCCAGCGGTACAGTAAAGCCCGTCTAGCATTTGTGTAACATCCGAGAATGGACTGGGATTTTAAGTTCTGCCGAAGTCTTTAGCCTTGCCAAGGCCAAGAGAAAATATGCATACCTAACTGCCAATATGCATTAGGTGCAGAGGCACAATGAAGAAGAAAAACACTTTTCCATTTACAACCAGCAATTTTTCTAGAATATTCGTAATTATTACACATATGCTTGGTGATTCTGGAACTGGTGAGGAGTAAAATAAACTCCACAACAAAAAAAAATACTCAGATTTTTAAACTATTCCGAAAATTGGCAGCAAAATTTCGAAAATACATACAATGAAAAAAATGCAAACATAAGAGAAACCTCAAGCGTCAAGCTATTCAGGCTCTAAGAGCCAGACCACATACTCGTATCGATAGTTCCTAAGGATCCTGGAAATGAATCCTTTGTTTCAGGAAAGCATTGTTCCCGTCACGAGCAGCTTTCTACTCCTTACACACGTTTCACAATCTTGGAAGTATGTTTTATTACTCTATTTAAACTCCACTAACAGCTTGTAGAGATTTTGTCTGCAATCTCCTTTTTTGTAATTTAAGGTATGCGATGTCTATGTTTACTTTAATATTAATGTAACGCTATTCCCTTGACAAACAATAAGACCGATTTAACCGTTCAGTCTTCAAATTGAAATAAGCAAAGCTACGAAAGCACTGAGGTTTGCATTTAATGGCGTTTCACTAATGCCATTCAAGTTAAACAAAAAAGTTATGCCACTTACGTTACTGACCGAGCATACGATATGTAGGCGCGATGCTTTTTCGTGATCATTACTAAATGTATGGCAATAACAGTTCACGGTAGCGAAATTAACTACGCTTTAATAATCCGCCGCAATTGGTCGATGATAGTGTTTGTCAAATTGCGGATCTAACCTGAACTCGATTGGCGTGTGACCGAAGAGGATGGAACGACAAGACCTTATTAGTGAAGAAAATAGAGGCAGAGGGCTATCACGAGATTATTTTCTTGCTTAAATTACCTCAATTACATGCAATATTACATTTCTAGTACCAATTTCTACTTTTTGAATCAATCGTATTTTTATAAACTGCCTCTCTTTAATGTGACAAGGGTAAAGCCGTAGTCCACTATGCTGGCCAACTGCGGATTTATGAAAGAATATTTATGATTTTAAGAATTCACGGGCATGTTGGTTAATGATGTCTACGTATTGTACTTATACTACTTTAGCCCCAATTAGGTTAGTTTATGGTCGATAATAAACACCTAAAGTCCTTTTCCGAGATCAAAAGAATTTTCTCTACACTAATAACAGGCGCTTATTCACAGTGTCAAAAAGGGAGACACGCGATTTATCATTAAAACGGATTCCCCATTAAGCTCAGTGAGAGTTCGTCAAATCACCTGCGAGTTTCTTAGCACCTAATTAGAGCGCTATTAGATTTGCACCCCATTTGAATTTGAATTGGGGTTGTTTGCTTATAGAAGGGGTAAATGAGTGGAAGAATTGAAAGGGAGGGCGGGTAAAAGTTTTGTAGAAGGAATTTTAAGTTTACTAAGGAAACGAGCAAAACAATTTTCTTAAGATAAAAGTGAGGAAGATTAGTTATGGTTTAGAATAAATAGTTCTTCTTTTTCTTGGTTTTTGGCGTCTCACTTCCTGCATTTGCCAGTGTAAAGTGTTATGGTAATTTCATGTATCATAAGTTAAATAAGTCAAATTCACACGAAGTAAGTCATGCCCTTAGTAAAAGTAGTTTTTTTCATGGTGTACCATAGCTCACCTGATGTTAAGTGACGTTGTGATCGAAGAAAAAACACATCTAGCCCGGAATGGAACTGGCTCTTAAATGAGGCTTTGTTGGGTGCTTTATGGCAGATTTTGAAGGTACTAGCTAGCCGAGTACTAGAAAGTTCCCTACAACCACGCTATGGTTTCCTCACGATGTTTTCCTTCACCGACAACTCAAGCTCATTGTTGGGGTATGAACTCACGCCCTGTGGCGTGTGAACTGACCCCGCTAACAACTAAGCTATCATCGCTATAAAAATTGTACGTAGTGGCGACTATACTACAAGCTCGATAGAGTTTTAGAAACATCACAACAAATCATGTTTCACCACATTATATCAATTTCTATGCGTATATATCGGCACTTTATGAATTAAGCACTATTATTTTTATACATAAACATTTGAAAACATACAAACATTCGACAACATCCAAACAATCGAAAATTGTATTAAGTTAATATAGTATTTAATAATGCGACGACAAGACATTTACGGGTTCGTGCCAAAAAAAAATATGTTGCTTCCAATACTCAATCGAAGCTTCTAGTAAACTCACTGCTGCTTTACTAGGGCATGACCGGACTCAACAGACTTATTTGATTTGAGTTATTTTGAGTGTGACTTAAATTTATGAAACTTGATTTTTAATAAAATACTTGAAAATATAGAAATGAGTAGCAGCAAATGCACGAAGTACGACGTCGAAAACGAAGAAAAAAATGAAGTTCACAAAGTAATTTAAATACCTACGTAACATACACATCTAGATCTTCTCCGGTAATTTGTAGCTGTTTTTAGTGGTAAACGTTTTAGAGCTTAACCCCATTACCAACCCCTTAACACTCGGCAATAATTTTAAATAATGACATCATAAACATATTAATTGGTTTGCACCATTTTAAACCGAGGACGATATTAAAGATTCAAATGGGTCGGTGAGAGGGCTCGTTAGCTTTGCAAATCTTTTAGCTTAATCTATTGTTTAGTATTTTTCTCATTTTTCGTATTGTTCGCAAACTCAGATAAATCAGGATAGAATAGAATTCTTTCATCTCAATATAATGGTTAGGGGATCAAAGGCAGTGTTTTTCTTTTTCCTCCTGAAAACATTCTGGCTACGCACATTGCGCATTTGCGTATGTAAAAATATCTATTACTAAAACTTTTAAATGTTTATGAAAGCTAAAAAAAGTCGTATTAGGAAAAACCATAATACATAGACCGGCTTAATTTTTTTCACGTTCTAAAATTATATTTGACATTACCTATAGTAGAGGTGATTGATTGATCACTATTATCTTAAATTAACATGATAGTAGTTTCTTGAAGAAAAGTTGTATTTTAATTTAGCCACTTTTACCAATGAGTGCACAAAAACGGCATAGATACTAGAGTCGAAATTCGCATCTATTTTCCTTTTTTTATGTCTGACAGGTGTTTGACCACAGCTCACCTGAAGTTAAGTGACGGTGTGGTCGAAGATGGTAAAGCACACCTAGCCTGGAATGGAGCTGGCTCTCAAGTGAGGCTGCCGGAACACACCGTTAGATGCTTGGCGGCAGATTTTCAACTTGAGGGTGGTAGCTAGCCAGCCGAGTACTAGAAAGTACCTTACCACCACGCAAAAATAACTGGCACAAAAATTGGCACAAGAGTTTAATGCGCTCACTAATTTTTATAGATGAACTAGCTCACGTAAAATGCTAAAAATCTATTTCATTATTGGAAATGAATCGAAACAAAATCTAATAAGAAAAAAAAAATGTAGAGGTGTACCTGTACATACTCGTAGGTATGCAATATATAACAATACCAATTCTCGAATGGTGGATTGTTTTTTTTTTTTTTTTTTTTTTTTTTTAATAGCTGACAGGCTAGGTGTTTGTCCACAACTCACCTGATGTTAAGTGACGGTGTGGTCGAAGATGGTAAAGCACACCTAGCCTGGAATAGAACTGGCTCTCAAGTGAGGCTACCGGAACACACCGTTAGATGCTTGGCGGCAGATTTTCAACTTGAGGGTGGTAGCTAGCCAGCCGAGTACTAGAAAGTACCCTACCACCACGCTATGGTTTCCTCACGATGATTTTCTTCACCGGCAGCTCAAGCTCATTGTTGGGGTTTGAACCCACACCCTTCGGCATGCGAACCAACCGCGCTAACCACTGAGCTATCATCGCTACAAAAGATTTTATAGATTATACGCTAGATTTTCAAAGTCGACTGGTTTCGATACTTACCTGCACTCAGTTGGCTGGCTCGGAAAGTAATTTATGGGAAAACTCGCTTTTATACTGAAGTATTTTGTAGTGACGGAGATTATTAACTATGTTTTATTGTAGACATACGATATTTCATTTAACAGGAATATAAATGTTTTACGTACTGTATGACGTGATCTGAACATTTGTTTCGTTCAGTTCAACTTTTTTTCTTCTTTTTTATGGCTGACAGGCTAGGTCTTTGACCACAGCTCACCTGATATTAAGCGACGGAGTTGTCGAAGATGGTAAACACACTTATCCTGGACGGAACTGGCTCTTAAGTGAGGCAGATTTTCAACTTGTGGTGGTAGCTAGCAACAATATCGTCGACTCATCTTGCGGCTGGACGACAAACGCTTAGCTTACCTTACTTAGGCCACCATTCTGCTGCAACCTTACTCCACTTATCGTCACTTGCTAACGTGTCCTTTAATCATATCGCTATCATATAACTCTGTACAAATATAGGTACTTACCGTATAAAAGAATATAACTTATTATCACCAACAACACATCTTATTATAACCCTATTGTCAGAATGAGCCGTCAATACAATGAAATCCTCGTCTCTAACAGAAACATCGATATCTTCCACCTAAAACTATATCAGTTTCAAAGACAGATTAAGATTATTTTGGATTTTAATTTTAAAATATAATTGACATTTTTCTTTTAATTATTTTGACTGTATAACTTATCTATTATTATTGTTTAATTTAATTTGTAATTCTAATCCTAATTAACCAATGACATAATTGACTTTTATATTAATTCTCTAGTGACTTTCTAAATATATAATTTTAAATGCGCCTAGACATACATAGTCTTGGAATGTAATACGGATCTGTAAATTGAATTTTGAGTTGTAGTTAATTGTTATTGCATTCTGTTTTGTGTGTTTTTGAAATAAATAAATAAATAACTACCGAGTTTGCATTTGATGATCAGCCTCGAGGATCTTTCTTACCTGAAACAAGGAAGATTGGATAATTGTTTGATTCAGGCGTTACTTTGCGGAAGTTCATTTTGAGTGTTCAAGGTATATATTTAGTTTATTTCCGCTTAACAGTCGTTTCAGTTACAACACTGATGAGGATTTAAATTTAACAAACTTAACAACAATTTAAAAAACTTATGCTGCTTTAAAAATCCTCCGCCAAGCATCTAACGATGTGTTTCGGCAGCTTTACTTGAGAGCCAGTTTCATTTCAGGCTGGAAGTGTTCACCATCTTCGACTTCAACGTCACTTAACATCAGGTGAGCTGTGGTCAAAATACCTAGCCAGTCAAATCTAAAAAAGTAAAATAAATAAAACCCTATATCAGTCTAGATGATCCCTTTATAAAAATTGCACCGTTTCAAGCTTCCTTTTTTTTATTTTCAGTTCTGTACACCGAAAACCTTTCACGGGATAAAGGAAATCTGTGATCGAAATGACTGGTACTGCACTTCGATAAAGCATATATTTTTCTTTTCAAATACAAACATCGTCGCATTGTTTATTATTTATCTAACTATAATAGGGATAATTAATGGGAGTTTTCAAGGCTTATCCTACACTAGCGCGGTCTACAGTAGCCTCGGTTGCGGCCTCGAATTTAGCCACAAAATAGATTTTAAGCAGGCTTTACTAAACGTCACCGAGTCGACCACCACAAAACTAGACAGTGTCATCAAGTTGAGCCGCGATTTTAGCTTGCCGCTTATTGTGCCGCCATCGCAACCCACGTCTGTCTGTCCTATCGTCCTATCGTCAGCCGTAGACCATCCACTGCTGGACATAGGCCTCCTCCTGGGGGGTTTTGCCAATACTCGCCACGCTTGGCAGGCGGCTTGGCGAGCGCAGTTAGGTGTGATTGTTCAAGGAAGATGCTGCTGCCCATCTTCCGGATTACATCCCTTAGCCGACACTTACGGCAACCACGGGTAGACAGGGTGGGGTACTATTCTTACGCCGGCACCACCATGTCTGTGTGTCATGTCTGTGGCAGGCTTTAAATATACTTATGAGAAACTTCGTCTCACGGGAAATAATAATGTGATGTATGGAGGCATGCCTATTCGATGTTATCTTCAAGAAAGAAAATGTTTGTCTACACGACAAGATCAACGATAAGCAGGGTAACCTTTGTCATCGTGGTTTGCTAGCTGGCGTCAGATTTACATATCGTTTTATCTTATTTGCTTCTTGCTTTGATTTTTGACGCTATCAATCAGAATCTACTTAATTATAGAATTGCCATTTCCATTATAATTGTATCGGTGTAGACCGATAGCCAATTTTACAAAGCTAGTCTACCTCAATATCCGAAATTCTTAGCGATCGGAAACCCAATATCTCAATCAAGCTGTCACGAAGCTTTAGCCAATAACCGCAGGTAACTAAAACAAATTAATGTGGTAAATTAATGTTCTAGGCTACGGCAGAACACAGATTTCGTTTTAACAAGATAAAGGTACAGATACATTGAGTTTCAAGGTGTAAGCCTAGACCAGCCTTTCCAAAAGTGGGCGATACCGCCCCCTTGTGGGCGCTGCAGGCCTAAAGGGGGGCGGTAGAGACCCAGAAAAAAATGGGGGCGTTGTGTAGAGGCTTGGGGGGGTGATTAAGTCATAGTGGTTTTTAAATAGGTGAAAAAATGGGGGCGCTAAAAAACAATTTATTCTCAAAGTGGGCAGTAGACAAAATAAGTTTGGGAACCCCTGGCCTAGACTAAGGATAATGTTTTATGAGTAGGTAACCTAATCGGTACTATCTGGTTTCGATACCTTTTTTGTTGACATTCACATTGACTTGACTTGTTCACTTGGTTCTGTCTTGGTGTATCGTAGAGAAAAACACTTCTTTACTTTTACTACAGAGATACGTTCAACGAATTTTATGTAAGTCCAGAACGAAGGAGTGTGTGCAAAACGGCGAACCAATCTTCGTGATAGTTTTGTAGAATGTTGATAACTTGGACATTCGTGGCATTTTATGATAAAAATAAAATAATATTAACTAAATCAATTTTGTATTGATTTAGTTAATATTATTTTTAAAGGGACTCCTTTTAATAATATATTTTAGTTATTTTATATTTATCATTTTAATTATAATAATATGTTTAAATTTAATTAGGAATAAATTGGTTTAATATTATGTGTAATTTTGTATTGTATCATATTACGAACATAATGTGTACATTGATTGGTATTTTTGTTAAGTAGGTACCTACTGAATAAGGTATACACTGCTCTACAGTTAAGTTTTACGAATTGAGTGTTCGGACACGTCATCTATGTACCTAATCACATAATTCACTAAATGTGGATGACGAATTTTTGAATGTGGAAATAATGAGACGAACTAGACGCTCTCCTGATGGTAAGAGATAATGCCTCTCCATGACCATTGCAGAGATACACAAAACTGGGCAACAAAACAAAGTGCAGGGCATTGCTGCTTTAGCGCTTATTACTTAGATACTGGATGGATAGTCTCACGGCCCTGTAATTTCGCTATCTACAGTACCCTTCACACCCGAACACAGTAATGTTTACACACTACTGCTTAGCGGCATAATATCTGGTATTGGTACCTGCCTAGACGACCTTCTGCTCAGGAGATCTACCACCAAGTAAATTCTATAGCTTCGGCGATGGCGCTCCTAAAGACGGAAATTACCACTTTTAACCGACTTCAAAAGGAGGAGGTTCTCAACATGATTGTTTTTTTTTATGTACACCGATTACGCTGAAATTTATATCTAATAAAATCGCATGATTTTGTACAAAAGTGTATTCTTGCATCATGAAACCTTAGTGCGGTTTTGTGTCACAAGGATACTATATTAAAACCGGCGAAGCCGTACCAACATATATATAGTTATTAGCTTATATCAGGCTTAGACTTTTCCTTTGACATGGGATGGGAAAGCAAATATGAGGATATTGATTCTTGATAATATTTCGTACCCAAGAATTTCATAAAAGAATGTCCAGTAATTCGGAATTGGTCAGTGTTTTATAGATACTGAAGGTTTATTAAATTTGGATTTTTATATTGCACTTACTCGTAAGCCGCAATTTTCACAAAGTGATTTTTAAAACAAACTTTGATATGAGGGATTTAGTTGTTTAGACGTCAATAAGTTTAAAAAAAATATTTGTGAAAAATAAACAAAAATTTGATCTTAAGCAATGCAAAATAGATTTTGTTTTATTAGATTGATTTGACTGCGATGACTCATTTAATTAATAGCTGTGCTTATTGAGCCTAAAAGCATCGAATTCCGCTTACGACAAAAAAAAATATGTTATTAAAATTTACTAAAAAAATTGTTCTAAATGTGTGTATGATAAGTATGTATGTATTTACAAAAACAAGTAGGTATATGTTTGAGACCAGATGACCAAGATGACATTATTTAAAAAAAAAAACCTATCGTCAATTCTAAACCAAAATACCGTTGTATCGAGTTTCTCTTCTATGTAAATGGGTTACTGTCATTTGTAATTTGGGTTATTTCAATATTCTTTACAGGTTTGCATTTGACCAACAAACCTGCCTATTGACGTAATGTGATTGAAGATAAAGCACGCAGTCTTAGAAGAATTGCTAACTTGTCGTAGATCAAACAATGCAAAAAAGGATATACTAAAAAATAAATAGTTAATTAACCCACAAATATTTGCTCAACCATAGGTTAGCCTGATAATTGCTCAAAGCAAAAAACCCTTTGTAAAACAAACGTAAGTCCACTCGATCCCGATTCCACAACAGATACCTAACAAGCCCTACTAACAAGCATCACTTTTCAATTAAATATACGGGCTGTAAATCCGCAAACATAAGACTTTGTCTAACCAAAACTAAATTTATATGTATATACGACAAAGGTTTTTTTGTTGTTTCAGGCTAGGTGATGGACCGCAGCTCACCGTGATGTTAAGTAATGGTGTGGTTGAAGATGGTAAACACAGCTAGCCTGGAGAGGAACTTTTTGTAGCGATGGTAGTCGTTAGCGCAGTCGATTCACATGCCGAAGGGCGTGGATCAAATCTTATCAATAAGCTACCGGTGAAGGAAAACATCGCAAGGTAAGCATAGCATGGTAGGGTACTTTCTAGTATTCAACTGACTCGCTACCAGCCTCAAGTTGAAAATCTGTCGCCAAGCACCTAACGATGTGTTCTGGCAGATGTAATTGAGAGCCAGTTTTTTCATTTATAAAGTCATCTTAGATAAATTCAATAAGCATTATGAAGAACTGCAAAACTCTGCAAGATGCAAAACTTCGAGCATTGACACGGCTGGCTAGAGAAAGTTATGAAATTTATGTGAAGAGTCGAAGGAACAACAACACGTTAAAAATAAACAAGAATAGCAGTGAACCGGACAGTTCAGAAGATAGTTTAACCAACAAATTGCTGAGTGATGTTTGATTTTAAAAAAGTATTTCAGATAAAATATAACTTAGAAATGAAATCTATTAATATTGCACTAATAAACATTTATTGAGTTCTGCTTTATGCCCGACGACCTATAGACCAAGGCAACAACGATGCGGACTCAAAATATTAAAAGGCGCCTCGAGAGACCCAAAAAGTGACTGCAGCGAATGGGCTACAAAGCATTCAAGCGTTTCAATAGAGACACACTAGTGATACAATGATTTTATTGGTCTCTGAGACTAGATGTGAAAGAATAATATAGTGCGTTAGCTTCTACCTGACTAAGGTATACAGACATCATAAGGCAGTCAGTTAACATATCCGATTATCAATGTAATAGGTAATTAAATAAATGTCAATAATAAATCTAAGTAATTTTTTTTTTTTTTTAATAGCCTTTACAAGCTTAACTTTGTCAAATAAAATGTTACCGTGTTGCTTGATCGATACACATATCCCCGACATAGAACGCCTTAAGAGAAGAAGGCAACCAAAGGTAAAACTGAAGACAAAATTTAGAATTACAACGTAAATTGAGTTCTTTCTCATATTCAAATATGCTATTTGTTTTTGTTCTACAGAAAACCAGCGACACGTCCTTACTTCGCCTGGTACGATTTATTTAGATAACTCGATTATATGACACTGAATTTTAATACTAATAAAAAAAAATAGGATGTATTGTACATACAAATGTTTCGTAAAAAGATATACATATAACAGTGGAAATCGTATAAAAATCCGTTGCGTGGTTTAGAAGACATAAGCTGACAGCGACGAGATAGAGAAGCGACATACTTTTAAGTTTAAAATAAAAAACTGCTCTTACTCATATAACGCAAAGTACCTGGATGACCGAGCTTTGCTCGGCTGAAAACACGGATAAAACGACGTTTTCTAAAAATGAAACCTAGCTAGATCGATTTATCTCCCTCGAAACCCCCTGCATACTAAATTTCATGAAAATCGTTAGATATAGATTTCTGTAACCATAAAATATCTTGAAATTTAATACATAGTTTAATACAAAAAAATAACCACACATCTACTTACTTAACAATGCCTACGGTAAACACATCTCCGCTTGATAAAGTTAACCAGTCACAACAGTGATTCTGTTATGATCTCCAGCGGAGTATGAAGTAGGGTGACCATGCGGTATTCTCAATGGAGGACGATAAAATCAGTTCCGTTTGAACGCTTGGGTAATTAAAAAGTACAGAATCGTAATGATATAAATAATTAGTAGCCTAATATGCCAATATATTTAAAAAATAATAATAACAAGAACATATAAAACTTAAGCGAAGACTTATACGTGATATGACACATTTTTATTATAAAGATATTTAAAAAACCTAACCTTACTAAAGTAACCTACGTACTTTGTAAAAAGGGTCAGTATTGAGGCATCAAATATTTTAAGCAAATATATATATATTTTTAGTTGCATCTGTAAAACTTTTTTGACTTATATGTTATCACTTGTCGTAATGGTTAGTAGCTTTTCTTTTTACGTGTAAAATAAAATATATATTTTTAGGGCTATCTGTTTCAAAACCAGATCAACTTGGTTTGAGTACTTATTGATTATTTAGAATACTTCCATAAGCACGACATTCTTTTGTGGACTAACAGGACAACTCCCTGGAGAGGGATTTTTTTCTGTAGAATAGATGTAAAACAAATATTACCCCAATTTTGAGCAGCCGGATAAAAATAAATGTATACTTTGAAAAAGTTTTAAAATAATCCTTGCCGTAGACCCCACACAACACAGGTGGATGAGTTTAAAAATTGAGTTTTCTGCGACCCAGTTCGCTGTTCAGCTAATTCGGTTGTCTCGAGCGCTCGTGTATCATGGGATGCCTAGTTAACGAACATTGTTCGGATTAATAGTCATTTAGTGAACGATATGAATCAGGTTTTGTTTGCCACTTTCTATATGCAAATCGTCCGATAGGTAAAAGATATATTGTAGCGATGATAGCTGAGGTTAGCGCGATCGGTTAACACGCCGAAGGGCGTGGATTCAAACCCCGGCAATGAGCTTGAGCTAAAACCATGGCATGGTGGTAGGGTACTTTCTAGTAGTTTTAGTAGTCACTCAACTGGCTAGCTACCACCGCAGTTTAAAATCTGTCGCCGAGCACCAAACGGTGCGTTCCCGCAGCCTCGTTTAAGAGTTAGTTCCATTTCATGTTTGGTGTGCTTACCAACTTTGACTACACCGTCACTTAACATCAGGTGAGCTGTGGTCAAACACCTAGCTTGCCCACTTTAAAAAAACCCACAAAAGCATTTACTAGCTTATTAATGAAGCAAACTGGTTCTTTTTTTCGCGATTTATATAGTCATAATTGACATGTGAAGCAGTTTTCTAGCTTCATTTAGCAAATTGGTTTCTCGCAAATTATAGTCATAATAATTCAACATTCATTTTTCACTACCCTTATCATTGCATCTATTTGACGCTCACCGTATTTGGTGTGTACGACTAATCAGCGCTAATCAAGTTTACCGTATTTCGCTTTAGAGTCGGTCGCTCATTTGTCACGTGAAAGTTAGTTAGCGTCAACAATCACATTAACCACTATAACCAGTTTGTACCTTCTGTTAGTTTGGTGTTATATTGAACAAGGCAAGACGCCTTTACTTAGCTTTCCTTTGTCGAGTAATTCTAGTTAATAAAGCTCGTCGCACACGAACCAGTCGCGACAGCTGAGCTGTTGACTACATTCTTCACAAAATGTTACCCGATTTTGCTGGTAAAATAGAGGATTATTATTTTAACAGATTTTATACGTATGTAAAGTTTACACCAGTTTCCTTGTATTATTTTTTTTATGTTTTAGAAATTGAGGTTGAATTCTGTAGACGTTTTTAATGGCCCCTACTATGGGTTACAAGAATTCTGTAGAAGTTTTTAACGTACATAGAACTACAAGACGTAATAAAATATGTTGTCTTAGGATAAGCCTTGTTTTAAAAAAACATTTTCTTTATGAGACTAGTAAGACTCTGTTTTGTCTCCTTGAAGAAGGCCACCGCATAAGGCGACGGTTTTGTGGTTGTCGCAAGTACCGTGTGTGCAGCGAGCCTAAGCAAACCAAAGACTTTAATCCAGCTATAATGTAACCAATTACATCTAAAACCAATTTGCGTGACGTCATCCACAGACTTCGCCAAACTTGCTCTAACGGCAGTTTTATGCAAAATTTTCGCCGCACTCTCTTGCAATTTAAACTGCCTTAACTTGTTAATGGTGACAAAGTCTCTAATTGTTCCGAATAATATGAGATTTTGTCTTAAAATGTCTAGGGGTATGTTCACACGACGTCTGTCGAGTCAATTTAAGTCTTGTAAAAGTATTTATCAAGGTTACAGTTTCAAAATGTTTGACGACGTTTGGAAGCAATCAATTTACATTCACAGATTAAAGGTTTGTTTAGCGAGAAAACTATTGCGCTGAATATCTTAGAATATTCAGAAGAGTACGCCCGAGTGTTTTAGTGATGCAGCTGAGATAAATTTGCACCACATTACACTACAAGCGGGAGCGATCTTGAATTTGGCCGCTTTCGCAGACCGCCACCACAATATCAGTTGGGTAGGCAGCATTTTTTTTATCCGGCTGCTTTTTAGCTCTATTTATCGCATTCCGCAACTGTTTGAAACGGGCTTTATATTTCCAATACGATTATCTTCTCATAACTACAATTGCTAAACAATGGTTAAGGTCTCACGCGGCTTTAATAAGATCGAAAAAAATTTTGCCTCGCCAAACAAAGCTACTTTTTATGTTCACTACTATGGACTAAAAATAATTCCAAACTTTATTTTTATGATCATAAAACACATAACTGCACTTCCTCAACCACTTAAATAAAACCTTTACGGTATGAACAAGCCACATCTGTCGTATTTCAGAGCATGGATTCATCAGGATTCTAGCACCGAAGGAACAAAGCTCTCTATTCAACGCTGAATTGCATTAATTAAACCTTATACTTCAGCGGCACTCTGTTATTGTCACTTTATTTCTTTTTGCTCTGGGTTACGGAAATGACATTGAGTAATAACATGTAAAGTGGAGCGTAGATACCTAGAGCCAAGCAGCCATTAAAATTTTGACAATTCTAACTATTTATAAGGTTGCCATGAGCTTAGTAATTAATAATAATTAGGATGTTTCGTTCAGTCCATGTTCCGTCAACGTCAGTTAGGCTTCTTAGAGCCTTAAGTACTTGTAATATATAAAGATGGTAGATTTTCTTATTGCATTTGAATGATTGTGATTATTGGGATCAGCCTACTTTTTAAGCTGTCTCACCTCTGGGTGCGGGTCTTTTCTCATTGTCAGAACGCTAAGGCCATAGTCGCTAGTCAAGTGCGTGTTAGCAGACTTCACATGTCTTCAAAAACTTTTTGAAGAACTCTCGGACATGTAGTTTTCCACGCGATGTTTTCCTTCAACGTTTAAAGCTACCGGCAATGCGCACATAGCTTAGAAAAACGTGCCTTGGGATCCGAACTGAGGACCTCCAGATTGTGAGCCAGAAGCCGCGGATAGCGACTAGTGATTACTATAAGTATAGAATAGATTAGAAAAACATTGCACATTTAACATTATAGCGATTAAAAGAAAAGGTAGAGAGTATGTATTAGTTTACTAGATCAAAACAATCATAAGCAAAGAGTTCCATAACTATCTTCAGAAGTATTATTACGTTATTATCAAACCTACAGAACGTTTTCATTTCAATTAGCTGCCAAACAATTCCCGCTCGCGGCCCCAATTAAAATTAAACTTCAGTTTGCAAGGAACAGAAATGGAGTAGGTAGGTACCTTTTATCACAGTAATAACATAAATCAATTTATCCGATTACGTTTTCGATATCGGAGCAATCTATTCGATGGTTCTTGAATCGGCCTCACAATAAAGCTAATCTCTTATTAATGTAAGCTTCCGGAATAGGTACTTCACGTTTTATTCTAAATTACTTTAGCTTTTTGATGCGAAGGAAAATGTTTCTTTCCAGACACCACACTTCAAATTGGATAACTTCTAGTCTTGGTGGTAGATTTCCTTAGAAGGGAGTCGTCTAAGTAGATACTACCGCAGTGCCAGATTTATGCCACTAAGGAGTTGTGTGTAAACATTAGTTACAAGTTACAAGTTAGTTACAAGTTGTAAACATTAGGTACTGTGTTCTGATTTGAAAGTACTGCAGCTAGAGACTGGGCTGTTGAGACTAACCATCGAAAGTTTCAAAGTAATGGGCGCTAAAGCAGTGATGCCCCAGACTTTGTTTCAAAGTTTTGTGTATTGCTGCAATGATCATGGACGTGCGTTATAGTAGGGGTGTCTGCGATGCTAAATGGGGATTTACCCGAGCGTCATAGAGACCTATTTGGTTGCAAAGTTGCGTTTGCGGCCATATATATGGGGCTCATATTTGGTGGAGGTACTTAACCGGGTACAAGGTATCCCCCTGTATATTAATCTGCCGCGCTTTAGTAACTTCCGAAATCCCCGCTTGGGCTCCCCTACTATTGTCTCTTACCGTCAGGAGAGCGTATCGTTCGACTCACGACTTTTACATAAAACAAGTCCTCCTGGTCAATCAACTTTTTCGGCAATCTAGTTGTTTTGTTCATATGACTTGATGCTCGAAAAGTTTTAAATAACAAATAATTATTTGTTATTTAAACAATTATAATTATTCAAAAAAAATAAGATTTTAATGATATACTAATTCGAAACCTTTCTGAGCTTTGTCGGTTTTTTTTATTTTTTTATTATTACCTTTTAATAGTCTTGCGTTTGACCGCCAACTCGCCTGATGTTAAGCGAAGATGCGGTCTACGGTGGAGCACACTCGTCTAGAAGAAACTGATTCACTCGCGACTTGAAGACACTCAGACTATATCTATATACAAAATACGGAACCAATCAAGTTTTTATTTTTATTGAGTATGTGTGCTTATGCGTAGAGTTCACAACATATTTATGCCAGATAAATATATAATTTTGGACAAATTTCGTCGAATCTATTAATAACGTAGTAACACAGAACAGATACTATTTAAAATCATAGATACTAAATTACAACTTTAAATTTCATAAATCTATCATTCAAACAAAACGCTTGTCAGAAAACTTTTTCAATCTCTCCAATTTGTTAGAAGATTCTTCAAATCTAATTTTACTGGGACTTGGAGTTTTAAAGTTGCACAAATTTTATCTTGAAGCGCAATCGGGTGAACAGCATCTGTGTACTTTTAAAGTGATTTTTAAAATTGCTAAAAAGCGGTTAAATTTTACAGCAATGCAATTGTTTCTTATGTACTTTTTCAAAAAATCCTTTCAGAGATTTCCTTGCGAGAGAGAAAGAATGTATTTTTTGTCCGGAAATCCACTTAGCGACCTTGTCTTAGCGTTACAAGGTGCTCTTTTTAAAAAGCCTAGAAATGTCCTTGACGCGCAATCAGGCAGTTGATGTGTTAAAAGAATAGTAACTTTCTCGAGGAGAAAATCCTTAAAAGATCTTTGATTACGGTAAGGCACAGTTGGTTTTGAGTTTGTACTCACTAAACCCGTCTCAACAAGCGTTGAAGCGATGATAGCTCAGTGATTAGCGCGGTCGGTTCGCATGCCGAAGGGCGTAGGTTCAAACCCCAACAATGAGCTTGAGCTGCCGGTGAAGGAAAACATCGTGAGGAAACCATAGCGTGGTGGTTCCACCCTCAAGTTAAAAATCTGCCGCCAAGCATCTAACGGTGTGTTCCGGTAGCCCCACTTGAGAGCCAGTTCTATTCCAGGCTAGGTGTGCTTTACCATCTTCGACCACACCGTCACTTAACTTCAGATGAGTTGTGGTCAAACAGCTAATCTGACAGCCATAAAAAAAAAATACAATTTAAAAAACTCCAAGCTCAAACACCGCTAGGTTTTAAGTATTTTGGTTTAAAAATCAAAGTATTGAACCGATTTTTATACAATGGGACCAATCTAAAAGTATATCTTTTAAAATGAAAAGAGAAGAAGATTCACCTTCGCGGCAACATTACGTATGCTCCACATAAATTTAGGAACATGTAAATATGTGAAAGTGCAATTTCAACCCTTTGATAATATAATTAAAATCCTTTCAATTTAATTAATTAATGATAATTTTAATCCTTTTAATTTTTCATGTTCGTTTAACATCACATTTTTTCGGGTTCATTTGGATTTTGCTTCCAAAGCACAATTAAGAAATGCCGATTTTACAGACAGATAGGCGGGAACCGTTAAAAACCGCATTCTCAAAAGTCATTAACTTTTTGATTAATGACCAGAGGGGTTACGAGCTAACTTCGCGAAAATTGGAACCTATCAGTTGCGAAAAAAGCCCGAGGTTTTCTGAACTTCCACTTATATTACGAGAAATATTCATTTAAAATAAGTTTGTTTGTAAGCAACTTTAAAAAGAATAAGTTTCTCAATTCAACTCGTATTTGTTTACACCGATTACTTCGCTATTTGTGGGTCGATTTTCGTACCTACTTACTACTTTTTTTATTACGTAGATAGCAAATAAACAAAAAAAAAAATATGAATGCTGAGCGGCCTGCCCTAATGTCAGATTTAATGTTAAGTGTATTTTATAATAAGTCAGGACGACTTCAAAATTCATGTAATTCAAGTGATTCCACATTTTTTATTCGCACAGCGAAGTTGTGGAACTCTTTGCCGGAGTCTGTGTTCCCTGTTAGGCACAATATGAGTGTCTTCAAACCTAGAGTAAATAGATTATTTATTTTAGGTTAGCGTGCCCCATCTTAGACCGCATCAGGCAGAGTGTGGTCAAAGGCGAACCTATTTTGAATAAAAAAAACAGTGATAGCTTAACAAGAAGCAACTAATCTAATTTACATATAAGGATCTCATTTGTATTAGCTACTAATTAATTAATGAACTTTTGATAAGGATTAATAAAAAGCTAATCGTAAGCACACTCAGGTATTATTTAGGTACCTATCCAACCTTCTATCGAATTCTGTTTTGCAACTGAGCTTTATTGATAGAATACGTCCACTTCACAGCTGGGTGAAGCCCAATTGTATGCTTAATTTAGGAGGTAGTTTATGCTGACAGAATATTAAGCAGTTTGGATTAATTTCGCGTGGCTAATTATGTCAGTAACTTTGTTGGTAAAGTTGGGACAAGTTATGAATTTCACCAGCATCCTTTAGCTTCTTTGTGGCGCTGGTAGCGCGAAATTAGAAGCGATCTCAATTTGGTCATCAACGGTCTGGGCCTTATTAGGAATCATGTGAACGAGTTTTCGTACACGAATATAGCTAACTATCGGACGATTTTGTAAAGACATGCGGACATATGTAGATATATGTCATAGTTTTGTATTCTCCTATATTCATATCCTCATTATTGACACACCCCGTCTTTTTCTTCCTCTAATCCTTTCCATCCTAAGGCTGCCTGGATAGATCGCTTTTAGCGATAAGGTCGCCAGTTGTTACACCTATTAACTAGTTTATTTCGTCTGTATTATTTAATTTTAAGTGTGTACAATAAAGAGTTATTCATTCATTCATATTCGTATAAATTATTTGATTGTTAGAATCGCCTCAGCAGGCAGTAGTCTATGCACCTAAGTATCACCGCAGTACATACATATTATTATTTTTTAATAAATAAAAAAAAAATATGTATGTTAGTTCCTACTTAGTAAGAAAGTAGGTAGCTACCATAAGAATTTATGCGAAGTCTCCGTGTAACTGACGAAGAAAATTCAAAGACATGTCGCCATCTGGCTACAAGAAATTTTTAGCGCTCGCATATTTCGCTTGTTCGCGACAAACTTTCGACATCTTCTCAGAACTTGGAGTAAGTTTCTGTGTTCCTGCGTACTTTTTGCTTTTACAGCTTTTGTAGAAAGGTCGTAATAATTACGCTGGTACCTACACGTTTTATACCAAAAAGTTTATATATCAGTTTAATGAAGACATGTATTAATGTACCAATATATGTATATTACCAATTATAAAAAACGACCGCTTTTAACTTACTTTAACGAGACGAACGAAACGCTCTGATGGTAATAAATATCGCCTGCTCATAAACACTGCAGCCGAACTTTGAGCAACAAAACAAAGCCCATGTCGTCGCTAATTTAGCGACGACATTACTTTGAGACATTCGATTCAGGGCTCTGTAATGGCGGCACCAGACTACCGTCCAACAGTCCAACATGACTCCAGTCTGTCCCAACTTACAGTCGTCAAAACAGACTCTCCGCACATATCAACATGCACGTTCCAACCTCATTCACTATGTAAGGTATGTTCGTGTGAGTTGGCTCCTTTTTAATCTGTGTACAATTTACCGCCATCGGAGCGATCGCGCGCCAACATGATCCAACATCGTCCAATATGCACGAACTATCTCTCTGCACGTGGAAGTTTGGACGAACAGTTGGACTGCTGGACGATAGTGTGGTGCCGGCATAAGTTACTAGATGCAACACCCATTCAACCGGAACATAATAATATTTATTTTCCTGTTTCACGTAGCAACGGAGACATCTATACATTTTTTTTAAATTGTTTAGTTTAGTGAAAGATTAATGACACACTTAGTATATCAGAAAAATATATTTATACCTAAGTCGGAGATTACGTAGGTATATAACAACTTGCAAACACTGTCTGAAAACAATTGACTAATAGAATAATTATGTATGTTTTTACTTTGACATTTTAATTTTATGTTTATTATGACTTAATTGTTATTATTATTGCATGCTGTTTTCACCTATAATTGTTGTGACATGTATTTATTCACTTTTAATTACTATTATTAGGTCATATACACAATGTTAATGATCATCAAATAAATAAATAAACTTTATACCGACCCCAAAAATGTACAATATTTTGATATTTAGTATAATATTCTTACTTAAAGTACTTGAACATGATTTAATAATCCGACCTTAATATCAAAGAAACATTTTCTGCGAAAGAAAGATATCAAAATGAAACGGGAAGCAATTTCCTTTATACTTCCACGGTTTTCACGCATTTTAATAAACAATATTCTAACATCGCTTCGTAATAGCTTTTCAATGTCATGCATCAGCGATGAATATTCCTTTAACAAAAGAAAGGCATAAAGGGCCCAATATAATATTCAGATACTGCTGAAAGCTAGACTTCAGATGGATATTACGACCAACAACCTAATCTTTCCTACATATCGTTGAAAGCTTAGGGTGACTTAACTGAACAGTAATTGAATCTTTCAAGAAAGACAAATTATTAAAAAAAAAGTGATTTAATAAAGTTTATAAAATAAATAACTAGCTATAAAAAGAATATTTTAAAAAAAATGTGTGAAGTTTCGGCAATCTAATGGACAGTCGTTATCTCTTACCATCAGAAGAGCGTTTCGTTCATCTCATTACTTTTACATTTAAAAAAGTAGGTGGGAGACTTTCTGGCTTCCAATTTAGAGGTCCTAGGTTCGAATCGCACACCTCTGTGTGTCTTTTTTTTAAGTTAAAAAATGTCCGTCAGTCTCCACGTGTCGCAAACGAAGTTGCGGGTACAGCCAGTTACTAAATACAACATGTATTCTATCAAAGACATTGATACATCAAACTTGACATGGGAAGGGGCTCTCACGTAAGCATTCTAGAAAAAATACATTAGGCAGATGCCGTGGTGGTGGCGGCGTAAGAATAGTACCCCACCCTCTCTACCCGTAGTTGCCGTAAGAGACGGCTAAGGGATGTAATCCGGAAGATGGGCAGCAGCGTCTTACTTGAACAATCACACCCAACTGCGCTCGCCAACCCACCTGCCAGGCGTGGCGAGTATTGGCAAATCCCCCCTGGAGAAGGCCTATGTCCAGCAATGGACGTCCTATGGCTGATGATGTGTGTGATATTGGGCGAAATGTTTAATGATGCACTAGTAAAAAGTAACCATTCGCTCAGTATATTTCATTTTAGAGTGAATATTAAATAGTTTCTGATAATACAAAAGCCAAAACCACCCCAAACAAAACAGATAGATACTCCTAACCTGACACTAAATACCTAGTATTCACGTGAGTTTACTAAAAACGGTCATGAATAACCAATACATGCGTATCTACAGTAACAGTCATCTATTCTGGGGCAGAAGCCATTCAACTAGTCCTTTGTCCGCATTTCTCTACAAAACTGGTGACCCTACTAAAACATGCAAATGAAGTTAAAGAAATGCCTACCTATATAAGATAGTAGCTTTCGTACAAAAGTTTTATAAGGGAAACCACATGTGGGTACTTACTCATATACTTATGTAAATGTGTATTCATTATGTTAGGTTTATTAGCATATAGGTACTTTATAACTCAAGACCTAATTCTGATAAGTGCTACTGGTAAATGTAACAATCGCAAATTGTGTAGGTTTTTTTTAGTTCATAGCGTTTTTCCGCAACATTATTTCTTCTTTCGTTCGTTCGCATATTGTGCTTCGGTAAATACCATATATTTTAAAATCATCAAGTTATTATTGGGTAAGAAACCCAAGTAACCAAGTTTTGTACTAGTCGAAGTGTTGCCCCATGTATAGTAGTGCTATTTTTTTTTTCGTCGGCCTAGCACGTTTGTGCGTTGTGCCATTTCTCAAGTTTTCTAGTAGAAAGATAGAAATTCTTTGTTGTGCACGCCAAAACTCACTAGTTTTACAAGACTAAAATATTTTATATGTTTTGACTGAAATTTTAGTTTGGTTTGTAATTTAAAAAATACAGTGTGTTCTTCTATCGACTCAAGATTGTGTTTACCTCCTTTGTTAAAATGTTTGGAATATATATTTTTTAATTTTTTGAGAATTATGATGGCCACTGGCAAACTGTCATCCAATGGATATGATAAAAGGAGTGTAAAGAGTAATGCCTTATAAAATGGTGTTTTGTTCAGGGTATATCAACAGTTAGCAAAGATGACCTTGTTTGGAGATATACAGGGTGTAAGGGGAAAACTAAGTCATGAGATTAATACCGAAAATGAAAAATAAATTAACTGACGCTAAAGGTCGAGGAACGGGAGGCATTTATTAAAGCGTCAACGGATTATTTTTTTTACAATTTATTAAGTACATTGCTAAGATAAAAAAGAAAATATTTTATTTTTGCAATGTAAATATTATGCCTTAAATGCATATTTCGCCGGATATAAAATAAATAAATAAAACTAATTTTGTATTTTTTTATTATATAGTATCAGAATAAGCTACGGTCAGCGTTATTCAGGATAAAAAGTAACCTATGTAACCTTGTGATCAATCCAGGGTATAAGCTAGCTGCATTCTAAATATCATCCAAATGTGTACAGCCATTAAAGCGTGAAAAAGAAACAGACAAACTTTTCGTTTTATAATTTTATAGTGCGATTACGAGTAATGTCACCTATCTTTGTTTTCGGGAGCGTTTCTCTTACACCCAGTATATGCGTATAACCAACAACGCCCTGTATGCTTACTGTATGACGATGGCGTACCAAAAGTTGTTTTATGCTTTTAAAACAGTTTTACTTTTACTATGCATTGTTTCTGTTGGAAATTTCGCATATATTCAGTTGCTCTTAAAAATGAAACGAAAACAAAAATAACATAAATTGTTTTAATATTTTGTGGTAACATAAAAGTGATTGCTTCTACGGTTGGCCATGGTTCCTCAACGATAGTATCCATAAGATATATGGGACAGGATCGAACAGGACTCAGGATAGGTAACAGGATCTGAAAATAATTTAGAAAAATTTCAACGGAATGTCTTAATTTGCAGTTTCTCCTATGCGATGAAAAAGAGAGGGAAATGTAGCAATATGTTATTAATGTGAACATGGGTGGACCAACCATCCTTTCCCAGGGTATCCTGATTAGAATCTTCATTGT
The DNA here is from genome assembly GCA_950106695.1 of Biston stratarius. Taxonomy (NCBI): domain Eukaryota; kingdom Metazoa; phylum Arthropoda; class Insecta; order Lepidoptera; family Geometridae; genus Biston; species Biston stratarius. The sequence goes on from OX467116.1 coordinate 14,379,014, forward strand.
TTTAATCCTCCTTTGTTGTACAATAAAAATATTCCGTTAGCTTTAAAAAAAACTATTATTCTACTAATGTTGTGATCTAAAGAATATAATTATATTTCTCACCGGGACTTGATCTCGCATAAAACGGTATAAATTAGTTTTTATTCATCTACCATGTTACAATAGTCGTGGTCATTGCTCGAAGTAAATCCCGTAAACATAATGTACTCAAATTGGGTGCCTTTAAGTCACTAATGCAAATATTAACTATCTAATAACTTGTCCGGCATTCCATGGTTATTCCACGTTGTCCTTTTCAGGCCTACGCCACGGAAGCAAACGTTTCTGTTCAGATTTCTAAAAAGATTCCAAGCAAAACGTGGTTAATTTCACTATTTCAATATGAAACACAAGCTTTTAACAAATCTGATGTCTTCGAAATAATTGTAACAGCGCCATCTAGCGAAGCTAAGGAATGAATCAGACCACATCGGAAGCAAATGTATACGCCGTGCTCAATCCAGTGTCAGAAGGACGGTGTTACACCAGTCATGATTTGATACGTATCTAAGGATTGTCGGAAAAAAAAGGGACTTAGTCATAAGAAGCATAATATCGTAATACTACCAGCTAAATAAACTAGATGGCGTTGCGTCGTCTATCGTTAAGCCACGCATCTCATTCGTAAAAATGACAGAGGAAGTTTTTGCGGGAACCGGTAGTTAACCGTATTTACGTCGTTGCGTTGTACAATTTATCAAATGTTTAGAAATTGTGTATTTTTTTAAATCATAAAGTGTCGAATTATATGCATGTATTCGGACGTGATTCAATGTGACACCTGTAATAATGTGTTACTTCCAAAACTCTGCAGAAGCTTCTAGAGTCACTACTATTTTACCAGGGCATGAACTGGAATTAACAATTATATTTTACTTATTTTATTTGATTTTATCATGAGAGACATGAAATGTTTGACGCTGGCAGAATGCAAATACTGCGAAGTCAAAATAAAGAAAAAATACTATGACTGAGCTTAATCAGATTTTTAATTCGAAGATCGTTAAAATTTGTCAAGAAATGGAAACCCAGACTGATCAGTAAGGGTGTTTTACTAAGCACACGAATAGCATGCAGTCCCAGATCTATTCAATTTTAAAAGAAAAAAAAAATCGTCCCAGAAAGTAATTGACGACTTATAAATAATGTATCTCAAACGTTTTTGAAGAGAAGCATTAGCTACACCATCAAGCTTCTGCCCTGGATCAGAAATATTTCAGATCCGGGGCTGGTGGCATGTGTATCTCCCATAATCATTATCAAGACACTCAATTAGGTTATTTTTTATTATGTTACAACGCGGAACAAATCTGAACCTGAATCTGATTCCTATAACAGTCCCGTATGAATAAAGCAATATGACAAAAAGCAATCAGTAACAAACCGACATTTGGATTCGCATTTGTATCTTTTGAAACTGACATTTTCGGTCTAAACTCGTTCATCTGTGTAACATTAAAAACGGCCTGAGATATTCCGTATAAACGTTACTGCTGGGACTTTTTTATACAATTTGGGAATCTAGAGTTCAAAAACGATACTAAGTCACTAATGGCCAATTACAAAATACCAAAAAAAAATTGACCTAGTATTAAAAATTTGATCAATAAAAAAAATACCTCGGTATTCATAGTAGAGTAACATTTAACATTTTTTTTTAATCTTTTTATTTTTTTTATTTGGTAGAACATTATTGTTAGTAAAGCAGAAAACAAAGTAATAAGTAAACCTAATTAAACTAGGCGTTACTTAAAAATAAATAATTCAATAATTCGACTATTGTTCGAGGTATTTTCTGGTGTCCTACAAAGGATCTAGATGGCGCCACTCGCCGTGCGTGTTTCGGGCCAGTTGGCTTTCCGTATTTTGGATTTACAAACCGTAGTCAAGTAGTGAAGAAATTGTGTGAAGAAGTGTTTTGCGTGGTGGTAGGATACTTTCTAGTAGCCGGCTGGCTAGCTACCATTCAAGTTGAAAATCTGCCGCCAAGCATCTAACGGTGTTCCGGCAGCCTCACTTGAGAGCCAGTACCATTCCAGGCTAGGTTTTATCGCTGACAGGCTTTGTGTTTGACCACAGCTCACCTGTTGTTAAGGCACGTGTGGTCGACGATGGTAAAGCACACCTAGCCTGGAATGGAACCGGCTCTCAAGTGAGACTGCCGGAACACATCGTTAGATTCTTGGCGGCAGATTTTCAACTTGAGGGTGGTAGCTAGCCATCCGAGTACTAGAAAGTACTCTACCACCACGCTATGGTTTCCTTACGATGTTTCCTTTACCGGCAGCTCAAGCTCAAACCCACGCCCTTCGGCATGCGAACCTACCGCGCTAACCACTGAGCTATCATCGCTACATATTGAGATGTTGTGGTGAATTGTACCTGTAGGTGGGGAAGCGCCAGCACACGACGCAGCTCGTGTATGTTGGAGGCGGTGGCGGGCGAGGTGGCGGCGGGCGCGGGCCCCGGCGGCCGGAGCCTCGTGGCCGCCTCCAGCGCGGCGCGCGCCCTCTGGCGGCCCTCCGCGGCCGGCGCGCGGCCGCTGGAAACCACCACCGTGCACGCTATGCGGTCGTACACCTGTAACAAGAGCACAAATAATAAAGCCTCACTATACCAATAGTACTTACGAAACAAAGAAGTTTTTGCAAGTGTTTCAGTTGACGTCTTTTTAGGGTTCCATACCCAAAGGATAAAACGGGACTCTATTACTAAGACTCCGCTGTCCGTCTGTCTGTCTGTCCGTCTGTCACCAGACTGTATCTTATGAACCGTGATAGACAGTTGAAATTTTCACAGATGATGTATTTCTGTTGCCGCTATAACAACAAATACTAAAAAACAGAATAAAATAAATATATAAGGGGGCTCCCATACAACAAACGTGATTTTTTTGCCGTTTTTATAGATAATGGTATGGAACCCTTCGTGCGCGAGCCCGACTCGCACTTGGCTGCTTTTTTCCAATAAAATATATACTGTTTTAAAGTTGTGTTTCATATTTTGGCGCTAATGTTATCTTTATGTTATATGTATTTAAATTTACTTGGTGCCTCAAAAATGTTCTGGTTTGAACTTTAAATTTTTGAGTCAAAGCTTGTGTACTGTGGGAACCAAATATTTAATAGAATACTTTTATTTTTGGAAATACATACAATACACCCAGACACAGAAAAAAACATTTATCGTCACATAAATATTTGTTCTGGTGGGAATCGAACCCACACCCTAAAGCTCTTGAAGTAGATATTCTATCAAATAAGCTAACAGGGCAGTCAAATGCGATAGACTACATTTACTGTCTCAGAGGAATCTAGCACGAACCTTTCTCCTTATTAGAAATTACTAGACATTTATAGGCAAGCATGCTCCATCGTCGACCGCATCTTCGCTTTACATCAAGAGAGATGGCGAAACGCAACCGTAAAAAAATTACTTACCTCTAACAAGGCCCTCAACTGCAAATCATCTAGTACGCTGTGGAAGAGGTCCGGGTCCATAAACAGCGGCCCGTCTTGAAGCACCGACACATCGTCTAGAGATTCCACCACCAAGTTTACCGCTGGAACGATAACAACATGACGTTATTGCTAGAAAGATATACTGGAAATATAAACGGATGACAAACAAGCTTTTGAGAAATGAAGAATAATTTATGCAAAATGTTTCTAAATAATTTCTGGTACGTTCTAGAAGGTTCTAAGTAATATACTTGCAGTGTTAGCCTTTTCGAGCATGACCTGCTTTATTGGCTTAGTGTCTGCTACTAGCGTAATGGCGAACCATCAACAGCGTTTAGTAGCGATGATGGCTCAGTAGTTAGCGCGGTAGGTTCGCATGGCGAAAGGCGTTGATTCAAACCCCAACAATGAGCTTGAGCTGCCGGTGAAGGAAAACATCGTGATGAAACCATAGCGTGGTGGTAGGGTACTTTCTGGTACTCGGCTGGCTAGCTACCACCCTCTAATTGAAAATCTGCCGCCAAGCATCTAACGGCGTGTTCCGGCAGCCTCACTTGAGGGCCAGTTTTATTCCAGGCCAGATGTGCTTTACCATCTTCAACCACACCGTCGCTTAAAATCAGGTGAGTTGTGGTCAAACACCTAGGCTGTCAGCCATAAAAAAAGCGTCCTTATACGTATATTTCTAACAATTAGTACATATTATAAAGTCATCCGCCACGTTTGTCAGTCTGTTCGCGATAAACTTAAAAACTACTAAACGGATTACCATGCGAGTTTCGCCGATAGATACAGTGTTTCATGAGGAAGGTTTAAGTATATCATTTGTCAAGGTTTTGTTTAATTTGGTTGAAATATGATGATAATTGTTGGAAGTGTCGGAAAAAGTCAAACCACCTGGGAGCTTTCATTGAAAACGCTACCCTTTGAGATATAGCAAAACAATGCATATACATATTTCTCATTTATACATCTACTATGCATAAACGTCCACGGTAACATATATCTACTTTCATATGATAGCTTACTATACCTATTCTTACTACCCGTGCGAAGCCAAGGCAGGTCTCTAATAGTAGAGTCGTGCTTGTTTTAGAGTATAGCAACGCGAACGGCGTTCGCTGTAAAACTTTAGAAGCTTCCAGAATATATCAGCAGCATCAGCCTCCTGCATAACTGCTTGCTCTATGTTACTGCGTGGAGCCGCGCGAACGGCGATGGCTGTAGAACTTTTAGTATAGAATGCTATAGAAAGATCCAGAACATTCTGGAACGTTCTAGAATGTTTCACAACATATGTACGTGCAGCGTTAGCTTCGAGCATGACCGCTTGCTCCTTGTTCCTGCGTGGAATAGCGCGAACGGTGATAGCTGTAAAACTTCTAGTTTAGAATGCTCTAAAAAGATCCAGAACATTCTGGAACGTTCTAGAATGTTTCAGAACATATGTACGTGCAGCGTTAGCCTCCTCGAGCATGATTGCTTGCTCCTTGTTCCATCGTGGAGTAGCATGAACTGCGATGGCTGTAGAACTTCTAGTATAGAATGCTCTAGAAGGAACCAGAACATTCTGGAACGTTCTAGAATGTTTCAGAACATATGTACGTGCAGCGTTAGCCTCTTCGAGCATGACTGCTTGCTCCTTGTTCCTGCGTGGAATAGCGCGAACGGCGATAGCTGTAAAACTTCTAGTTTAGAATGCTCTAAAAAGATCCAGAACATTCTGAAACGTTCCAGTATGTTTTAGAACATATTATGTACGTGCAGCGTTAGCTTCGAGCATGACTTGTTGCTCCTTGTTCCTGCGTGGAGTAGCGCGAACGGCGATAGTTGTAAAACTTCTAGCAGGTTCTAGAACATACCTGCAGCGTTAGCCTCCTCGAGCATGACCTGCTTTCTCGGCTCAGTATCTTCTTCCTCGTCGTCAGCGGCGGCCGCGGCTAGAGTGGCGGCTCGCAGGCGGCGGCGGCTGTTGAACTTCTTCAGTTCGTCGACTGTGCCAGCCAGATGGATGCGGTTTTGCTTGTCGCGATCCTGAAATTAAAAGAAGAGTTGATTGACAAGGTGATTCTATGAAGCATAACAATATCAAAAGCGAAATCGTTTTATGGTCGATGTACCAAAAACTCGAACAAAATTATTTGATTCGACGTTCATTGTGCGGACTGCTAGACAGTGGGATGCGCTATCTGGGTGGGTGTTCCCCGTTGGTTATAATCTGGGTGTCTTCAAGTCGAGAGTGAATCGGTATCTTCTAGGCAAGCATGCTCCATCTTAGACCGCATCATCACTTAACATGGGGTGAGATGGCGGTCAAACATAGGCCTATTTAAAACTACAGTAGAATCCGATTATAACGACGGCCAAGGGACTGGTGATATTACGTCGTACTAACCGGAAGTCATACTAAAAGAACAAATTTTTTTTTTTTTTATTATTAAAATAATCCCATACGTAACGTACATACATATTTAGATATTGATATTTATGTGACCAACAGAAAGAAAAAAAAAACATTTGAATCAAAATATTTATTGCATAATGTGAACGTCCATAACGAAATGTCTAGTGAAAAAAATCTGTAATTTTTTATTTTTTTTGGTTTTCATTTCTTTGGTAAGAAGTACGGACTGCATTATGCAAGGCATAGGCAAGGAGGGTGCGCGGGGCTGAGATAGCTTCTTTCCTGCGATATATTTGTAAACACGTCAACGCTTATCGTCGTTGTAACCGGTCAATATTGTGTGAAATTCCGTCGTTAAAAACGGTCAGTCGTTGTAAGCGGAGTCGTAATAAACGGATGTACGTTCATAGTGGCTCATATTAAAACCAAACACATGTCTATACTTACGTCGCTAAAAACGGTTGGTTGTTATATGCGAAGTCGTACTAAACGGATTCTACTGTATTAAGTTAAAAATACAGTTTCAATATAATATATGAGATAAAATATCTCGATGACCACATGACCATCTCTATGACTATAAACAACATTTCACGCAATGTGTGAATAGCCCAATAGAAAAATGTGGGGTAAATAATCTACTCCACATTTTAAAAACTCGTTTTCTCGTGATCCCAATGCTGACAACTACAACGCAGACATTACAAGACGTCAATAATATGTTCTTTGCGCCGTTTTGCAAATTTTGTTTGTGATTGAGAACTCAACCTTTTTAGTCCGGAGTTCAAAAGAACTAAAAAGGTTGAGTCAAAGCTTTCCATATCTACCTATACAGTTCTATGTATGTAATAATTAATTACATTTCGCCCTTACCATATTGATAATACTACGAAGGGGCAATGTACAACAGAGTGTCTAGAGACAACTACATGCAACAATTCTCAGCTTTGTGCATAAATTGTTGCATACACTATGTGTGTGATTTATTTGAACTAAGCAGAGGAATTTTGCTAAATCTACTATACATAGTATCTGTGGTCCTCACCCTTATCCATCGGTGGTTGAGCACTTCTTGTATGTTGATTCTGAGCGTGTGATCAACTGTCAGCATGCGCTGGACCAAGTCTTTAGCGGAGTCACTGATATCGTCCCACGGAGGAGCATCGAACTGAAAACGTAATAATTAACAATAATAAACACCTTTCATTGCGTTTTTTTTTTCACTTGAATACGCTTTAAATTTATAAAAGTGTTGATCAACAGTTTTCAGTTCGATAGTTTGGTGATGCAACATATCTATCATCAACAAACAATAATGTACACCACTCTATAGCTAAAGGACCAAAACATTCATTATATTAACTGAAGACTTAAAACATAAAAATATCGAATGAATTTTAGTATTTAATCAATGCCGTGCCGTGGTGGTGCCGGCGTAAGAATTGTACCCCACCCTCTCTACCCGTGGTTGTCGTAAGAGTCGGCTAAGGGATGTAATCTCTTTTATTGAGTAATTGTAGTCTCTTTTTGTGCATTTTGGTAGTGCCCTGCCCACTGCCACTTCAACTTGCTAATCCGTTGGGCTATGTCGGCAACTTTGGTTCGTCTACGAATTTCCTCATTTCAATTTCGATCTCGTAGGGAAGCTCCGAGCATAGCCCTCTAATAGCTCGTTATGCGACTTTGAGCTTATCAAGAAGGCACATAGTCAGAAACCACGTTTCAGCACTATAAGTCATCACTGGTCGAAGACTTTCGACAAATTTACATTGTTTTATTAGAATCTTATGCGCTGATTCTTTATTACCCAAATAAAAAAATATAAAAAACAACTGGACATAATATACAACAACTTATTTAGTAATAGAATACAGGTAGCGTTATACCCGCAAATTAGAAACGCTTAAAAATATTAAATATTTAGGACACTAGCAGACTAGCATACGCAAAGTGTAACAGCAAAAATGAAGGAAAAAGGCAACAACAGCTGGTTTAAATACATTAATACTCACGCGTAATCTCCCCCTGCAAATAGCCTCGAACAGTCGTTCCCTTGTGCCGGTAAAAGGCAAATATCCGACCAGTAAAACATGAAGCAATATTCCCGCAGCCCAAACATCAACTGGTTTTCCATACAATTGGCTGGAGACGACCTCAGGTGCCATGTAATGGGGTGTTCCAATACGACCTGGAATGTAAGTTTGATATTTAAGAACTTAGGTGGTAATAGGGAGGGGACAATGTACTTTCATTTTTATGGCGGTAACGGTAAAAGGATAAAGACATGTCTATGTGTATTTGAAGGTTTGGAATTTGTCATTTTGGATTTGTGTTTTTTCGGTTATGTTAAAAAGGATAAGAAAAATGTTTGATGACCGTGAATCGCTTTACAAATAAATAATTTTAAGTAGTCTTTTTTTAATTCTGCTGATCGTCACTTGGCCAGCATAGTGGCCAATTTACTCACCTTTCTCATAATTAAAAAAGCAGTAGAACATTAAAAATAAACAGGACCGAATAAAGATACTTTGACATTTATTATTGGAATATGCGATTATTTATGGCAGGGTTTATTAAAACCAACTAACCTAGAAAGCAAGTCATGACAAAATATAAAATCAAAATGAAAAAATAATGTATGAGCATGTTTTGTTTTAGCGTTAGAAGAATAGATAAATTTCTATTATAGCACAGAAAATAAGGTAGTTATGATTACTCTTAATATTTGTATTTTGAGTGTAGTACGAAAAAGGTTTCTCCTGATTATTTATTTAACCTATAATGTATTCTATAGATGTTATTCAAAGCCAAAGTGTTCCACCACCAGAGTGAATTTTTAAGTAAGCAAATATATACAAACCGATGAAAGATCTTTAGTTATTCAGAAGTTTAAGACGTAGTTGTGATGCCGTGGCTAACATTTTGTCATTATTAATATGTAAGATGCCAAATGGATGCATTGAGGTCACATTACACCAAAACAACATTATATAGTAATATGTGGTTCGCATGAATTAGGCTGTTTTTTTTTTTTTATGTAACAGTAATGAGACGAACGAGACGTTCTCCTGATGTTAAGAGATAACGCCTGTCCATGACCATTGCAGCGATACACAGAACTTTGAGTAGTAAAACAAAGTCCAGAGCATCGCTGTCTTGGCGCTCATTACTTTGAGACTAGATGGTTAGTCTCTACAGCCCAGTAATTTCGCTAGCTGCAGTACCCTTCAAACCGGAACACAGTAATGTTTACACACTACTGCTTAGCGGCAGAATATCTGGTACTGCGGTGGTACATACCTAGACGACCTCCTGCTAAGGAAATCTACCACCAAGTAATAAGTAATAGGCTGTATTATATAAATGTTTTTACTTTGCAGGTTATGAATCGTTTATATAAAAAAGTAAATAGAATTAATATATATAATATGCTCATCTCAAAATATATATTCATATGGGGGCTCTGGCGCCTGTAGCACAGTTCAATTACTAGTACGGGTGCCAGCCAGTTCCACTAACTTAAACAGTTATTTTCCATCAGAGGCACTATATCCTAGCTTATTAAAAATTATTTATTTGTGTAGAGCTAAATATTAAAGTAAATAAAGATTAAAAAAAACACTTTTATAGCATGCTAGAAACATGAATTAAATATAAAGTAGTTTTTTTTTAATCTGATGCTGAATAAGTAGGTAACTAACAAACAAAACGTTTTCCTCTGTCCCTCCATCTGTTTACATCCTTTTCACAGCTTAACTGCTGATTGTATCATGATGAAAATTTTAATGACTATAGTATGTTTAGAAGATGGACATAGCTTGCTTTTTTTCTCTTAAAAACGATTTTAGTGTGTAAATTCTGATATAAAAAAATCCGTAAGCAATATTGATAATGCGCGGGGGTTATTGCAAGCGCCAGACAAACGCAGATTTTGGGATTCCTATTGCTTACTCTGTGATAGTGCTGTGTTTGCGGCGCGTGGAAAGACAACTCACTAGCAGTGTAGATTACCGATTGCAATGAGAAAAATATTAGAGGCGAGAAATGCATTTAAACAGGACAACTCCTAACTGAGCTATATTAGTTAACTTTCTAATAAAATAGAACTTTTTTTTTAATGTTTCGAATGTGCTACGCGAGCCAAGCCACGGGTAAAAGCAGTGATGAAATATCGAAATAATGAATTTCTAAATATCGATGGTTCTTTTTTACTACTCGCAACCATAGAATTTCGGGCATAAGAATGAGAATGCCACAACGTCAAATAATATTTATTGTCTTGGTGTAATGTGTTTAAAAGGTGAAATGACTGTAAACGACAATGTATGTGTGTATGTGACAGGGGCGTGAAATTCGTCCAAAGCCGGCCCATTATTTACACATTGGCACAAATATTGGCCAATGTGTGGCCACGACATAAAGTATGGAAATGAATTTTTTAGTGCCAAGTTTTGTAAAGTGCCAACACAAAGTTTAAAGTGTAGCTTGTCTGTTGTACAAGACAGGTGACTGTGACATGGGTGCGGATGATATTGCACATTATATCCATGCAGTTAGGGCACAATTCCGTTTGACATTAATGTCTTACCGTACTCGTCTGATTTCAGATACGCTTGGCCCATGGGACCCATTAGTGGTCGATTGTCCATCACCAGTTCTGTACAATACAACCTACTGTTATGATAAATCATAATTAATTATTTATACGTACACTACGTAGTTTCATATTGTTATAGTAACATGGTACTTAATATACAACTTTAACACTTATTGTGACAAGATTTATGATTCAAAATACTATGAAAAATAGACCCCAAAAAATACATAATTTTAATGTGTAACATAATATGATAACGCTAAAATTAACTGGGACTTTTTTATTAATTTACGTTCGAATGGGATAGCATCCATTTTAGAGCGGTCGAAATTTAATTTTGGCTAAAGATACAACAGAATCAAGATGAAGATCGTATCTTTTAATATGAATGTTACCTATATTTTTTTCTTACCTTTCAAAATGATCTTTTACATAGATTCACCATGAAGAGACATAAAGTAATTTTGTAAAGGCGCAATGATATGTCATAATTATAATGAAAGGCCAATTCTGATATTAAGTGTCTTCTGTTTATACAACTGACCATGACAGCCATTGAATGCAAAGAATTATGTGATGGTCACAAGTAGTGTGCCGCAGACACTGGTGAAACGAATGACCACTACTAATACACATACATATACGGCGAAACCATGCTCAACTAATGCAAAAAACTCAAACATTTGAACAATTTATCAGTAGCTACAAATGTTTATATCAGGTGATTTGTAAGCGCAGAGCCTTAGAGACTAAAGTACATTTCTGTTGAAAAATTTGCCTAATATTCATTTTTTTTTTTAAGTTATACAAACTATTTTTTTGAAAAACTTTTATTTAACTTGCAATGTATGTAACTATGTTTTTCGGGTGAAATCTTGAAAGTTAAATATGACCCACGTCCCGATGTCTGATTGGACTCAAATTTAGTGTACTTATGTAGTGATATGTATGTGCAGAGCCTTAAAGACTAAGAAACTTTTGTTACTGTTGAAAAATTAGCCTTATGTCCAGTTTTTTTTTACAATCTTTTATTTAACTTACAATGTATGTAACTATGTTTGTTCGGGTGAAATCTTGCAAGTTAAATATGACCCACATCCCTGAGGTCCGATTGGACTCTTTGGTGTACTTATGTATCTTCGGTGACAATACAATGATATTTATATATTAAATAGATCTACGTTTGACCACCAACTCGCCTGATGGAAAGCGACGGTGCGGCCGAGGATGAAGCACGCTGATCTAGAAGAAATACTGGCGCTTCTCTACTGCTAGATGTTTGATCACAGCTCGCCTGATGTTAAATGTGGTGTGGTCGAGTAGTAATATAGCATACAGAAGTTAGTGAAATGTAGTTTTTATCCATTTCTAATGAATGCGACGTCGTCATAGTCTTAGAGTGAAACCGGTGTGTGTCGGCCTCGTTTAAATCCATGATAGCCCAGTGGTTCACGCGGTCGGTTCACAGTCGAAGGGCGTGGATTCAAACCTAGACAATGAACTTGAGCTACTTATGAGGGAAAACATCTTGAGGAAACCATAGCGTGGTGGTAGGGTACTTTCTAGTACTCGCCTGACTAGCTACCACCCTCAATTTGAAAATCTGTTGCCAAGCACCTAATAGTGTTCCGGCAGTCACACTTGAGAGCCAATTCCATTCCCAGCTAGGTGTGTTTACCATCTTCGACCACACCATAACATCAGGTGAGCTGTGGTCAATCACTTAGCTCGAAAACACTTTAAAAAATCAACTCATTTTATTTTTGAGATATTTTTTTAAGTTGTTATTACTTTAAAATTTATTAATCATTGCATACATAATAAAGTCACTATCATATGGTTATTTTTTTATCACCATATTCGACCACACCGTTACTTAACATCAAGTGAGCTGTGATCAAACAACTAGCCTGTCAGCTACAATAAAAAAAAACATCAATAGTTTACTTACCGCGTAATTCACTTCAAATGTCTAAGCTAGATTATTATCTAAGAGTGGATAATAAACATAATAAAGTATATCTCACCAGGTGGCGCTCGATGCGCGGTAGGGGCCGGCAACTGGGCCGCTACCCCGAACCCGCCTAGTTTGACGGGCGCGCAGTTGTCCCTTCCAGCAAGAAGCACGCAGTGCGGACGAACGTCACGGTGTACTATATCGTTCTCGTGACAGTAGCGAAGCGCTTCCAGAATTTGGCGCATGTAGTGGCTGAAAATGTTCACAGATTTTACAAATACAAATACAAATATTTTATTGATAACACCAATGTTACAAGTCAATTCCGTAATGTCATTACATTTTATCATTTAAGCGTTTTAGAACATAGAAATGTCAATGAAATAAAAACAAAATGTCAAAGTATACAAACATGTCAATATAAAAATATGTCAGCATAAAAATATGCTAATATAAAAAAAAAACCATATAATAAAATGTCCAAAAAAAAAAAAAATCTTTTAATTTGAAGTATTCGTCAATGTCATAAAATATGGTCTCTAGCAGCCAAGATCTTAACTTGGTTCTGAAGCAAGCGGTGGAAGGTGCATCCCTATTTTATTAGAAAGGCAGTTATCCTATTAAACACTCAGCCATTTGGCTAGGAAGTATTTGCGCAAGCCACGTCGTCTTCTCAACACTAAACTTATCGAATTTTACTTAAAAGTCACCACCTGCTATTTTTTGTAGCCCAGTGGTTAGCGAGGTCAGTTCACACGCCGCAGGGCGTAAGTTCAAACCCCAACAATGAGTTTCAGCTGCAGGTGAAGGAAAACATCGCATGGGAATCATAGCGTGGTGGTAGGGTACTTTCTAGTATTCGACTGGCTAGCTACCACCCTCAAGTTGAAAACCTGTCGCCAAGCACGGTGTAGTCCGACAGCCTCGCGTGAGAGCCAGTTCCATGCCAGGCTAGGTGTGTTTACCATCTTCTACCAAACCGTCACTTAACATATAGATGTTTGTTTTGTGTCTGGGGTTTTTGTGTGTATTATAAATATGTTTTCCAAAAAAGTATTTAAGTATTTTATCAGCTATCTGGTTCCAATAGTACAAGCTTTACTAGTTTAGGGCTAGATGGCGCTGTGTGAAATGTCTTTCAATATTTATATCTATATGGTATCCAAAAATATCAGACATCTCTTGAATTTTGCTCGACAATAACCAGGACTGTCAATTTACCGTCAATTTCAGTCCACGGTAGCAGAAGACCTGTTGCAAATGCCACTCGGAATTATTCTGGAATCTGACCGGATCGATCAACGCCTTGTAGATTTAATGAAGAAAGCCAAGTTAGGCTATAAGTGCTACTATAGTATTAATCAGGAAGAAAATATTTTTTTTTAATCTAGGTACTTATTTAATTTAAATTATTAGGTACCATGCCACTGCTTCACTGTAGACAAATCCGGCGGAGGCGCGACGTACCACCTCGAAGCAGAGATCGGAGCCGTCCATACTGGAATTACAATATAAGAATTTATTTTCAAGAAAATTAACATATTTTCAACGATTAATAGATAGTATAGTAGGGCTTTAAGCATACTGGAAATCATTATCCTAATAAATGGTATAAAATGAAATGATATTTCGATACGCTAGTACTGATATTTTACGAAAACAGAATGTGGCATGTGTGTGGAGTAGAAACGTAAATAATTATTTATCACCTATACGGACAGACAGTTTGAACATTAATAATATTCAAAGACATGTTAGTAAGTGGTCATATGAAACGTATAAAGAAATAAAATCAAAACAAATACAAAAAAAATTAAGAAAACCATGGTTAAGTTTTTCCCAAGACTCCAGAATTTATGGACCACGCGCAGCCTTACGCACCGAGCTAGCGCAAGACAACTACCATACGTAGACTAAGCAGTAACTGTTATCTAATCTACCGTGTTATTTCGGTGCGCGTGATTTGAGTGTCCGTATTTTTGTGTTTGCTCAGGATAATTAGGTTAATTTATTATTTGGAACGATAATCGAATACTGAACCCCATGTATTAATATTGCTGATGTTTAAACTTTCACGGTGTTTATCATACGAGTTAATTTGATAAAAATTATAAAGATTTCTGCCCAAAACACACAGGGCAAATCAAATGTTACACGAAAATTTAGGTTTTTCTTCGTCGCACTAGTTTATTAATTTTGTCGAAATATCACGAGCTGTGGACATGACTATAGCGATGATAGCTCAGTGGTTACCGAGGTGGGTTCACACGGTGAAAGACGTGGATTAAAACTCTAACAATGCGCTTATGCTGCCGGTGAAGGAAAACATCGTGAGGAAACCATAGCATGGTGTTAGGGTATTTTCTAGAACTCGGCTGACTAGCGACCACCCTCAAGTTAAAAATCTACCGACAAGCACCAAACGGTGTGTTCCGGCAGCCTCACTTGAGAGCCAGTACCATTCTAGGCTAGGTGTACTTTACTATATTCCACCACACCGTCACGTAATATCAGGTGAGCTGAAGACCTGATTACTTAACCTGTCAAACATTTAAAAAATAATTGTTTGCCAGCCATAGAAAACATCAAAGTGTACCGTGATTATCTGCCATCCATCCTATTTTAATCTTAAAAAAATACTTGACTGCGGTGGAGCGCAGTTTAATTTTTCAACCTTAATACATTAAATAAATTATCAGTACCTGGTTGACCGAGCATTGCTCGGCTGAAAACACGGATAAAACGACGTTTGCTAAAAATGAAACCTAGCTAGATCGATTTTTCGCCTCCGAAACCACCTGGATACAAAATTTCGTGAAAATCGTTGGAGCCGTTTCCGAGATTCAGAATATATATACAAGAATTGCTCGTTTAAAGATATAGGTTAACGAATCCGCATAGCACATGGGTGTTATAGGTAGAATATTTATATCCTTCAACAACGATATTAATAGAAATATATCACAGTTGTCATAATGCACCTACTCGCAACATATCGCGTGACCAGCGCCAACCTCTATTAGGAAACATCGTAAGTACTTTCTGTCCGTTTAGCAACACGCTATCTATAATCTAACTACAATAAAAATGCCATAGAAAACTACTGCGATAATATTTTACAAGTTTTTTTTAACACCGATAATAATGACAGAATGTCTTTAATTTATTATAAATACACTTGCGATCCGCCCCAGCTTCGCACGGGTGCAATTTATTTTTATTACAAAACATTTATTTTGTCTACTTATACAGAATTTTAATTCAGATGTATAGTACATACAAACCTTCCGTAAAAATATCTGCATTACCTACAAGGGCTGGCTGGAAGACCAGCGCTAGTCATACCACTTAGTATGACCAGCATTATGCTGAGGTGAGCCCCTATTTTGTAACTGTCACTGTTTGTTTGTTTTGTGTTTTATGTTAAAATCCATACTGTGTTTTATGTTAAAATCCGTAGTGTGGTATAGAAGAATAAAGCGGAGAAACAGGCAGACACGGACAACTTTGTTTAATACTATTACCACTTCTAATTTCTGTTTGCTCTATAAGTTTTGTTTGTTTATGCGAAAACAAAATATGCATTAATGTAAGGCCCGCTGATTCAGTGCTGAAAAATAGCATAGGAATTTTTGAAGAAGTGAGACTGCAAAGATCCCTTTCGCCAGACTGCCAGAAAGCCAGTTCCACACTGAGCTAGACGTGCTTACCATCTTCGACCTAACTGTCAATTAAGATCAAGTAAACTAGCTTGTCACCTATAAAAAGCCGAAGAAATAGCTTGAAGATATTTTTCGAAAAAGCTGTACCTATATCTGTCTGCAATGGCAATGGCAATCTTCGCAAAACAGTTAAAGCATCAACCAAATATTTCTTCAACTGCACCCAAAACAAAACAGCTAATAACCGAACATTTCATGCATATAACAAACTCCTACCAAATTGGCTCGACAACACTCCGTGTTGCAATACGACATGCAAGCGATATTGATACCAAGTTTGTTTACAATAGGCAACCGTCCTACATCAGATGACTAAGCGAGTGACTATCCGACTATGTTCAAGCTGAGTAAAAACATTCACCTTGGCACAATGCCTTCTTTTTCATTTCTTTTTCTTGCAAACATCATAGGGATATAAATACACACACAATAAATTTGGAATTGCGTCTTCTTGCTCCATACCTAAGCGGAAAGCTTTCGGTTTTTAATAATTTCTTGTAAGGCGCCCAAGGGCCTAGAAAAAGTAACATTAAAAATGTACGGGATTGATATAAGCTGTCGAATATGTCAAACCCGTATATTTTTGAACTCTTCTGTTAGCGTTGTCGAATTTCGAATAATACTTTGCTACTAAGTAGGCCCCCAGATTCAAACTATCAATTCCTTTTCGACGAAAAAGTTTTTCTTCGCTTTAGGCGATGGGACAAGTCGACTACTGATTAAGTATAAAGCAAACATGTGACAATCGGTAGCCAAGTCACGTCTGGCGATTTCCGTAAGAGAGGGCAACCACGGCCAGAAACTTTTCAAATCTTTGGTTGATCATGATTTTATTGATAAAAAGGATATAGTTCAGTATTCCTTTTTTAGAGCTGTGATCGTTTAAGTAAACTGAAATCTTGATCGGATAAAGGTCTATATTTGCTATTATAGGATTTTTTATTTAACTTTCTTCGAAGGTCTAAATTTTTTAAGCAATGCTATAATATGCAACTTATGTGACATACAAATTAATAAATCAATCAAATTAATCATTAGTTGTTAGTGAAATACATTTATATCAAAAATACTAGGTCTAACAATAAGTCAGAAGCAGGTCAGTCAAAAACCCCGCTCCTGGCTGTACTTGTTGCAAAAGTGCCCAAAATACTGGGATAATTTCCGCGCAAGATAGCAACGGCCAGCCAACCTTTGCACCGGAACGGGAGTCACCACAATGGTCTCTCAAGCGTGAGATACAGGGAAAAACAAAAGACATTCCATACACAAGAGCTGAATAGTTAAAAAAAATTACAGACGATTTTAAACTCTCCAAGTTTTAAAAACAGTATTTTAATAGAATTGATTATAAAAATAAAAGTTTTAGATGCGTAGAATAATTAAAAACACTCATGCTGAATTTTGTTAAGTTAAAGTTGGTACCTATAAGCTGAGAGAGTGAGACAACCGTGGCCTACAATTAGCGTGTGATCCTTCCCATGGTAACAATAAAATAAAAAGATATAAATGCCAATAACTTTTCTCCATCCGAAGACTTCTCGGTTCATCTGTTGTTATTAGTGATATTTAAAGAATACTAAATCAAGCTGCGAATCGTGAGCTACTTACTAAATTTATCTCAAAACTAAAATAGCGTCTAGTACTACGACTGTGTGTATTATAATACCTGGATGACCGAGCTTTGCTAGGCTGAAAACACGGATAAAAACACGTTTTCTAAAAATGAAACCTAGCTAGATCGATTTATAGCTTCCGAAACCGCCTGCATGCTAAATTTCATGAAAATCTTTGGAGCCGTTTCCGAGACTCAGATTATATATACATATATGTACAAATATATACAAGAATTGCTTGTTTAAAGGTATTAGATATGTATTTATTTATTTATAGTATGTGTTTGTTATCTTTTGTATGTATATACATTTATTTCATTGTTTTACACCGCCAGTATAGCTGTGCCATGATTTCTGTCCATCCAAAGGTGGTCTGGAATGAATCGCTCTAGGCGATAAATTCGCCGTTGTACTACTACAAATTAGTCGATGTTGTTTTGTTATTATCTTTGTCTTTTTTTATGTTATAATGTATCGATTGTTGGTGTAAAATAAAGTTAATCGAAGCTACCGATACTTACTATTCAAAGACCATGTACAGCATACCCTCCGAGCTATAGGTCTCAAGGAGTTCGACGATGTGTGGGTGCTTCAACATGTGGCATATCGTCGCCTCACGCTTTAGATCTGGAACATAATATATGATTTATTAATATTGTAACGGTTATAGTTCAGCGGTTAGCCCAGTTTGACCGCACGGTGTCAACAAAACATCATCATCGTCATATCAAGGTCCTGTGATGGACAAAAGCCTCTCCCAATTGACACCACTTACTCCGATCTTCTTTTTGCTTCCAGTGCCTTACGTATATCGACACTCCACAGTCTCACTACGTTTGCTAATACATTTTCCACTTTCTAAAACGAGCAAAACATCAACGATTAAGGGGACAAAACTCTACTATAGGTATGAGCATCGGGCTAAATTTTGTTGTTTTATTTTGATAATGAGGATGCAGTAAATCGAATTAACTTAAATTAGGCTCGATTGTTGATATTACTCATATCAAAAATTGTAAATAAATCACTTTTTTTTTAATTTAATATTTTATGACAATTTATCTCAAATAAATATAACACACGTCATTAAACATCGCCGAGGTTTGTCTCGATGTCGGGTCCTCTACAACTCTAATTTTATTAACAATAACAATAGCAAGTCATCGTGATGGAATCAAGCGAACGCCGATCGCCCGGCTACTGCGGCTAGTACATTGGTAACTTTAGGTGATTCGGTGGTCACTACTAGACCATAATTATTTCTAACATGAACACATGACACGTCAACGCGACAACGTTACGTTAATTACTTTTAACTCTTGTTGATTTCGTGTGCAGTGGTATCAAATACAAATATTTTATTAATAACACCAAAGTCATACATTTCATTGTCCCATTCTAAAAATAGCAACATTACACAATAATACACGTTTATAATCACTATCATCACTACCTACATAGTATAAAACAAAGTCGCTTTCTCTGTCCCTATATCTCTATGTATGCTTAAATCTTTAAAACTACGCAACGGATTTAAATGCGGTTTTTTTTATAGATAGAGTGATTCAAGAGGAACGTTTATATGTATAATACATGTATATGCACCACATTAGTATCTACATTGCACCTGTGCGAAGCCGGGGCGGGTAGCTAGTAACATATAAAACATGCATCTATTCTCTACGCCAATTTTAAATGTAAAAATCGACGAGATGTGATACGCATTCTTTTTGATTTATAAAAATAAACGTTATACTTTTTTGGCGAAGAATCTGATATGTATGAGTAAAATAAGGGTTGCGATACGTAACCCAGTTTTCAAAAAGATAACAGAGAAATAACACAATGACGTAGCGGACGGTAATTGGTACATTGTTGATCGCTACCATGTAATCGCTACGTGATCGCGCCCGTTTGGCCGGACCCCTACGCCGTTAAGTAAATGAAATGAATGGCAAATATTATCCGAGGAGCATGCGTCCTCGACTCGAGCACAACGCAATATATCATGGGCTTACGGTTAAATAAGTAGACGTTACGTACTAGGCCTAAACAAGCATGGAAAAGAGAAAAATAAATGCTGGTATTTATAAGGGTGGTTCTTACAGCTACTGATGTAACTTACACAATTTTTTTTTTTCATATTTCGGCTAATTTCCTCTTCATTATTTTTTTTTTTTATTTTATTTTTATCTCTAACAGGCTAAGTGTTTGACCACAACTCACCTGATGTTAAGTGACGGTGTGGTCGTAGATGGTGAAGCACACCTAGTCTGGAATGGAACTGGCTCTCAAGTGAGGCTGCCGGAACACACCGTTAGATGCTTGGCGGCAGATTTTCAACTTGAAGGTGGTAGCTAGCCAGCCAAGTACTAGAAAGTATCCTACCACCACGCTATGGTTTCCTCACGATGTTTTCCTTCACCGGCAGCTCAAGCTCATTGTTGGGGTTTGAACCCACGCCTTTCGGCATGCGAACCGACCGTGCTAACCACTGGGCTATCATCGCTACAAAACTATTACTATATATTACAGTATTATCGTTGTAACATCAGTACAGTAGTTTTTTATTAAGTTTTTGCCCAACTGCCTTCAATTAGTAATCTCAACAATTGATTTCCCTTTAGTTTCCGTTAGATTCATTTTTTTTTTTAATGGAGTGTCTTATTGGGTTATTCTTTACAGAAAAAAAAAATATGGTTAAAAAATATTCACATGTGCTGCTATTTAATTTTTTTTAATACATATGGGTAGGTTTTTTTCTATTAACATAAGTATAGGCTTGCGTTTGACTGCACTCTCGCCTGATGTTAAGCGAAGGTGCTATCTAAGATAGAGCATGCTTGCCTAGAAGAAACCGATTCACTCGCGACTTCAAGGTACCCAGACTGTATCTATTGGAAAACACCTACTTGTGCAGCCATCTCCATTATGGAGCAGTTCGTACGAGTAAGGTGGTAACAGACTGTCATTTTTCTACAGGATTTATTTTGGACAATGTGCTACTGAGCTGTACGATCTTGTACTTCCATCCCCTTTTTACTACAGGACAAGTAGAAAGACGGCCCACTACCACCCATACATAGTGGAATTTCCTTGGGTACATACCAAATGTTTTGACTCTACGTTTCTCATCCGTACGGGCAAAGAATGGAATAAGCTGCCGGCTTCCTTGTTTCCTGAGAGATATAATCTAGATCTTTTCAAGGCCAGTGTGAATAGGTATCTTCTAAGTCTGCGTGCTTTATCTTTAACCACATCATCGCTTACCATCAGGCGAGTTGATGGTCAAACGCGAACTTATACGAAAAAAAAAAAAAAATTACTTAGTTCAAGTTTTTGGAGGTTTGATTACATCATGCTTGATGTTAAGCAATAGTGCGGTCTAGATTGAGAGCACGCTTTCCTATTAGAAACCTGTTGGGAAAATTCTGGACTTGAAATACCATATTCTACTTCAAGGAAAACACAAACTCCAGCAAAGAATTCCACATCCTCGTCTATCGCCGAAGCGCCGTGCGCACATGGGAAATGCCCACCATGTATGGGTGACGCTTTAGTGGTGTTTGTTTGACCATCCGATATAATAGAAGTGGACAGATGGTATCAAGTTCTCTTATCTAGTAGAAAGCGATATACAGGAGACCTTACGTCGATGATCCATCTTTGCAGCCGATACTGAGTCAAAATATTAGAAAAGAAATTATCACACCAAACACCATAGTTTTCTTATAAACATTTGTTTTAATAATTCAACGAATCGCTTAAATTAGCAAGTTATTGTGCTTTAAACCAAATGTAATATTATCACTGTAACCATTTCAAACTTGTAAATTAATTTACGTAACATCTAACCAAAGTGCTGTGATAACAATTGAAGGAGAGTTGGAAACAAGGCGCGAACTTTACGTAAATAACCATGTTTACTGGGTATTGGGCAGTTAAAATTTTGGGGTAAATTTTAATTATTCCACTGTTTTATGTAAAACAAATTTCCTATATTTTTAGGGGTGTTTGCCCACAGCTCACCTGATGTTAAGTGTGGTTGCAGATGGTAAGCGCGTGTCCAAGTGAGGTTGCCGTATCACACCATTAGGTGCTAGTGGCTGACTTAAAGCTAACTAAATACAAGCTGGGTACTTTTAAGTCGCGAGTGAATCGGTTTTTTTCTATGTATCAATAATGATACGAACAAGACTCTCTCCTGATGTTAAGAGATAACGCCTGTCCATGACCATTGCAGTGATACACAGAACTTTGACTAGCAAAACAAAGTCCAGGGCATCGCTGCCTTGGCGCTCATTACTTTCGAGTCTCAATAGCCCTGTAATTTCGCTAGCTACAGTACCCTTCAAACCAGAACACAGTAATGTTTACATACTACTGCTTAGCGGCAGAATATCCGGTACTGCGGTGGTACCTACCTAGACGACCACCTGCTAAGGAAATCTACCACCAAGTAAAAGGGTAAAAAGTAAAGTTCTTCTAGGCGAGTTTAGTGTGCTCCATCTTAGACCGCATCTTCGCTTAACATCAGGTGTGATGGCGGTCAAACACAAGCTTATATTATATTTAAAAAAAACTAGCAGTCTAATTATAAGTGAGGGAGATGCAGCCTGCACTTATGTCCCTCTTGGGGTGTTTTAACCTTCCCTTTCTAACAGTCTACCCAAACAAACCGAGCTCCTTAAAGTAATGAAGAATGAATGACCTTGACAACCTGGCATTATTCTGACAGTCCTATGTTATGGTATTGCAATCCAGATCTGAAAGATGATCAAAGTTGCTTCAGACCTAACCAGCTGAGTACTAAAAGTACCATACTAGTGTCATTTTTTTTTTTTTATAGCTGACTGCCTAGGCTTTTGACCACAGCTCACCTGATGTTAAGTGACGGTGTGGTCGAAGATGGTAAAGTACACCTAGCCTAGAATGGAACTGGCTCTCATGCTGTGGATTCATACACAATATTATCTTTCACCAGCAGCTGAAGATCATTGTTCTCAGCATTTAATAGTATCACTATATGGGTACTGGGTAAATCATATTATAGGGAAGGGAACTCATATATCTAGTAGGTATACCTAAAACTCTTAACTTCATCATCATCGTCTCAGCCGTAGTGTGTCCACTGCTGGACATATGATAGGCCTCCCCCATTGACTTCCATAAAGACCAATTGGAAGCGGCGGAAGGCTCTTAACTTAGATGTAAATAATTATTCAATGGTATCACTGTATGGATATCAACAAGACTTGTGATCAAAGTGCAGGTTTAAGAGACCTTTTAAATACATAGGTACCTACTAACCTATTTCAAATGTCATCATATCTATTTAGTTTTATCTGTGGTCTTTTCAATACATATCATTGCTTACCTTCACTGCCCATGTTCATGAGTATTGGTGTGTTACTAAACATTGTTATTCCCATATTATTAAGAAACCTTTGATTATTATTATTTTATCATGTTAAGTCCGCATTAGACCACTAATTTGTCTGATAGGAAGCGATGATATGGTCGAAGATGAATCACGGAGACAGAAGATGGCTTTTCAATCTAACCTTGACAAGATATACCTTGACTTTATATCTCTCAGGAAACAGGGAAGCAGTTCCTTGACCATACAGATAAGAAAGTTGTGTCATAAATGATTTAATGATTAATACAAACCTGCAGTGCTAAGTCCCGGACTAGCTGTGAATCTGGCAACATCCACTATTTTCACAGCAAACTGCTGACCAGTCTGCCGGTGCACACAGCGGCGCACCAGGCTGAAGGGTCCCCTGGCAAATATTACTTTGTGTTTATATTTTCATTGATAATAATAATCATACTTATTTGTTGACACAGTGACTATTGTCAGTGAGTATTGTAGTCATCATGATAAACAATAGCAAATATTCAAGTATTTTGAGTTAAAATTGTAACTTTTGGATATCATAATATTACTAGAAGCCGACATCTTTTTAGAATGTAGATGGTTACACATACTTTTTTGTCTATAGAGGGTAATATTTTTAGTACCTATCATAAGTTAATTGATTGATTCAGGCATTACTTTGTGGAAGTTCATTTTGAGTGTTTAGTTAATTTCCTCTTAACAATATTATTATTATACTATTGTTAATAAAGCAGAAATAAACTAAATATATACCTACCTTGTCTAATAAGTATTTATGACCATTATTATTATGTGACTTCCTGTACTGAAAAAGTAGTGAATGATTTTACTATGTCATTATTCACTAGGTATCATTAGATTGGTGCTTATATTAAGAATATCTTGAGCTATTTAATGGTGCCAATTTGCACACGAAGTAAGGTAAGACGTGCTATACTAACAAAATATTTATGATATCAAATGCAACCACAGAGTGCATAAAGTACTAGAACAGTGCGAGTTTTTATTTAAATGATAAAAAAATGCTTATTGAATGAAGTAAGGAACTCTTGGTTTGCATTAATTAAACATTAAGAATATAGTTTCATTAAATAGGTAATAAATTTCACTGGGTCTAGGCTACATGCTAACTGACTGTGATGGTGATCTGAAGTTCAGGTGAATATTTTCAACTTACTTGCCAATAATTTCGCATAGTTCATAGACGTCGTCGAAGAGTACTTCGTCCTCAGCCATTTTTATCACAGGCACTGTTCACTATGTTTCAGAAATATATGAAAATCATAATTTTTTCACAGCCCGTCACCAAAATCAAGGGTGGTTACGCCCTTATATCATTTGAACCACAACGCGGATATACATAAAAAATGAACACTTATCGATATTACACAGGATATTCTTTCACGTGCGGTAAAAATAATTCACGAAAACTCAGTACTAAAGCATAATTTGTTTCTGCAAAGGGGCAAAAACTTACTAATCAAGAAATCATCCAAAAGGTCTTGTAAAAGACAGTAATAATTATTTTAAGTGTGCTATAAAACATTTAATTGAGAACGTGAAACGTGGAAATAGATAAAATACTAGCAAAATGTGGAAATATTGTTACCATTAACTATTTTCTACGAAATATTTTTTATTTACTTTTGACATTACGATGAGGGTTGCAAGACCAGACTGAAGTTAGCAGTTAGCATTTAGCAAAATATTTTCTTTCCGTGAAATATGAATTTCGCTATAGTCTCTTGGCCAACTTATAGTGATACCATTTTTGAAAAAATTGCCACTAAAAAAGAGTGTTTCGTAAACTGTCAATAATATTTTTTGTTACAATTAACTATTGTTTTAGTACTATATATATAATTCGTTTCATAAAAACATGGCCTATTTTGTTGCTTTTAGCTCTAGATAGTAAAAATGTCTCAATATTATCGCACTTACTAGATTCATCTATGATCAATTATGTACCTACCCATATTATATTACAAAGCCAGCTCTTATTAACTAAAATTGTTTAATTTTTTTTGTGCATTATTATTTTTTGCTACTCGGCCCAGGACTTCAGTAACTGGACATTTATTTATTATTATTTTAATGAATTATTAAGTTGTTTTATGTCATAAGTAAAATGTTGTCTATTGTCTATTCACTTAAATATCTAAAAATCGTCACGTTCTCTAAGATCGCGCATTGATGATGTGTTCATTGTCAATGGCTAATCCCGTGTTATTTAAACTGTGGTTAAAGACAGCTAAAATATCTCAACTCACTCAGTTCACGTAATGTGTCAGACAAAATTTACTGAAACACTGTAAAATCTTTGCATACGTTGTGATCTCGCATTACACTATCTATAAAGGCGACAGCCTTAAGTTGTTGGTTTTTAAGTGTCTACAGCAGGTTACCTTACTTATTACCTATTTAGTAGTATGTTTATTTTATAGGTTAATAATTACGGGGTAGTCATTCAATATCAAAATTAATACATATAAGCGAAATGAAAGTAGTTCATATATTTAAACTCATCACGTATTTTTGATTTTTATATTTCGAACTACTTAAATTGTCAAAATCTTTCATACATTCTAAAATTACTTATTTTATTATAATATAAACGCACATAAAGGTGAAAGTCATGTAAAACAAGGTTATTTTGAAGATTTATTGACTAAATGCGAATTTATAGGACTTTTACATTTATTTAACAGAAAATGTTTAGGTATAAGTAGTCTTTATAAAATTAAACAATATGAAAATAATATGTATTAGGAATGTATATACAAAATTATATAAGATAAGTCTACTCTTTTTTTTATACACCAGGTAAAGGGATGTTCCGGTACTTTTTGTAAAATCACATATGACTAATGTAGTAATAACTTCTAGTAATTAATACATTCACTATAATTAAAAATCGTAGTTAAAAATATAAAATAGAAATATATTACTAACAAGTAATTAAATGAGTGCCATTATTAACTTTTTTCTGAAAGTATTCACAACTCGGAACTTTAATTATCAATTCCGAATCCGGAACTTTAGGTTTCAAAGATTTGTTAACGTTTACAATGTAAGTGCACCGATACTCCAATTCGTAGATTTCGAACGTCGTTTTCTGTAAAGAAAAAAAGTTCAAACATGGATAATATAGTGACGTATCCTTTCACACACTAATGTAACTCGCAGAAGCGCCCTAACATGCAGTCAGCTAAAAACTGCAGTAGCGATTTGATTTTCTGCCGACATCACAGCTGCTGCTAGTGCAGATCAAGTCAGTGTGGAGTAGGCTTTAATTATATTTTTTAACAAATTCATTATTTTTTTGTTACTGGCACCACTGCCATTTGCCGCCTGTGGGAATGTGAAAAAATCATGTCGCCGCATTATAATAGTTCGCAAATTGTGTTTGTTTGAGTATTTAGGAACAAATATAATAGTATAAATTTATATAATCTGAAATTATGTGCTCAAGCGCAGGAAAGTTATTTAATTCGGTGAAATATGTCTTTTATTGTTATTAAAACTGTCAAGGTTTCTAGTAAAGTTGCCACTTCTTTACTCGGACATAATTGAACTTGATGTATATGACTTTGACTGTCACTCAGAATTTTTTATTTGATTCATTATGAAATACTTCTAATATCGATTTACTTAACACTGGCAAAGTTCATAAAGTGCGATGCCAAAGATAAAAAAAATACTTTCGAAGCTAACTTCACATTGCTTTAAATACAAGGCGCCAAAAATTTTGTATTTGCCTATTGAATTTTATTAAAATCGCTAATATTAAGTAAGTTTCTTAAATCTTTCATACCTCGGTAGTTGCAGAAAGACTTCTGTGTTGTTTTCTTAGTTTATCGCATTTCAGAGTCTTCCAGTGAATATGATATCTGAAGCAAAAACAAAAATATTACTTCAACGGAATGTTACGTAGATAGTACATAAGTACTTAATATATCAATGTATTAAACAACATATATTTACAATAGAATGTACCTTAACACATACTCTGTACAATTTATTGTAATATACTCGTAAGCTATAGAGCCTTTGGTACTTTAAAAAACTGGGAAGTAGGTCACTGTAACAACCTTGTATCAAGATCTAGCAAATAATTAAATTGCAAGTAGTTACATACCTTCCAGGCAGCTCGTAAACATTCGGCAGTGGCTCCCATGAGATTCTAGCTTTGAGTTTGTGGTTGTACCAAACGATTTTGTGCAGTTTGAGCCCTTTTATTTTGTTGTCCCGTTTTCGAAGAGGCTCCGGGGGAACGCCTGTAAAAATAGATTTATATAAGGTAAGGTAAGTATTTATATTATTTTTATTTGTACATGTTGCTAAACATAATCTATATGTACTATATATTGTTTAGCAAAATAAAAATAAAATAAAATATATATATAGTATAAATAAAACACAAAAACGGTACAAAACGGCTGCGTGATTGTTGTGAACCGATTTTGATGATTCTTCTTTATTTGAAAGCAGGTGCGTCCCGTGTGATCCCATTTGGTCTAGTTCTGACAATGGCATCCATGAGAAAACCACATGAAATCGTTTTTTTTTGTTAAAATTTTATTTAAGTAAATTACTTTTTCATTTGTGATGTTTTTTTGCAAACTAAGTTAATTAATTTCATTTATAAGGTTTGTTAGGTATAGGAAACACGACAAAAGTTTTTTAAGCTTATTTACTCAGGAATATCAAGGCACGAATCCTAAAGTAGGACCTATGTTTATTAAAAATAGTCTGTATCATTTCGTGTTAAGAAGAGCATTTAGAGCGGCAATTAACCTTATGAAGTATCACACTATGTGTTATAGTATAATTGATATAAAACCAGAATTACGAAAATTGATTTTTCAGACCTTCACAGGCCTTGAACAAACATTGTAAGCTATTTGTTTTGCTTGGCTGCCAATTTTATTCCCAAAAATTCTAGATCGAGTCATCTTGTCGACTGTTCGCCGCGAGAGTCGCCAGCGAACTACCCATCCCAAAGTGACAGCGGTGCCCGCGCTTGTCTACCCTGCAACCGCAACATCCCCACCTACCTCCTCATTCCACGGGTGATTCCACGGGATCCGTGATTACTTTGGTAATGCTATAGCGATAACGCTAATAAAAAACGTATAATTGTACGGGATTGACATAAGCTGTCAATATGTCACTTGGTGGGCAGCTTATGTCAAACCCGTACATTTTTGAACTTTTCCATTAGCGTTATCGAATAACACTTTGTCTAAGCCTTCTGGTCAGTTTTCGGATAGATGATTGTGAGTAGCATTTCTTTATAGCACTACAGTAAGCCCCATGAGTTATATATACATTTGTTATGTATGTTTCATTTGTGGACCGTTTCTCAAAATTCTTTTTTTTCTGTATTCCCATAACGACTACTGTCAAGCTATTTCAAAGGCCTTCGGGTGGCATTGACTCTGACCTAACACTAAGGCTGGCCACTTATCATATACGAACTTACTGTAAAGACATACCATTAATGCTGGTAGTGTTATAGAAAATCTCCGCCTTCTCACTGCGTAGCTTGCCCAGTCCAAACTGGCTGATAGTCTGGACTTGGAGGAAGTACATAGAGTTCGGCTGTAGATCTCGTATTTCTATGTAATTTTGGATCTGGAAAATTAGATGTCAAGTTATTGCTTGTCGAAACTCGGTCACTTACAATGATAATTATTATATATAAAAAGAGGTAGATAACGCACTAGCGCGCACAAATTCAGACAATCCTTGCAATATTACTTTTTACAACGTTCTAGGCATGCGTTTGGCCACAATCTCACCCGATGGAAAGCGGAGTTGTGCCGAAGATGGAGCACGCTTGTCTAGTAAATACCTATTCACGTTTTTTCTTTATCAACCCCGTGTTGTACTGAGTTGGAAACACAAACGCTGGCAAAGAGTTCCACACATCAGCAGTTCTTACAAGGAACGTCTGGAAACGTTTTGTTCGTTTATAATTTGGAATTTCCACTGTATAAGGTACGAAAACGAAACTTTAAGCGCATCACACTAATTATAGCTATCTCTTTCTGTATCATACGTTTCGAAATCAAAACGCCGCTTAGTATGAACGTAGCGTACCAATCTTTATATCATTGGTAACTTAGATGTCGTTTGTACTTGGTGGCAGATATCTATTACAGGAGGTCGCCTCCTGCCTTAGTATCGAATTTCTGTTGTCAAACAGTAGTGGGGGAACGACTGAGAGGAAATTCAACATTCGACGGTGTTACCGTGCGAGTGCCGGGTCCATCAGAGTCTGGGAACAATTAAACAAAGTTCAGAGCATAACTGCTTTAGCGCGCATTGCTTTGAGACTTTTAATGATTAGTCTCAAAAGCCCATTGATTTCCCCAACTGCAATACGCTTCAAACTGGAACACAGGACTAATGAGATTCACCATAGAATATTTAAAGTCTCAAGTATGAAGATCAATAATTCAATATCATAGAGTTTATATTATCATTGTAAGCTCTGTGTACCGTTGCTAACGTCTGATCGTTTACGATAACAAAAACATAGCCTTATAAACTGGGACATTCGTTTCATTACGTTTCATTCATAGGCGGTCAAACGTAAACTTATATGTAAAAGAAAAAGAATAAAAATGTTATTAACACAGGTACCTACATCTAGGCCTTTTTTTGTCACTTCTTTTTTGGGGGAATTCTCGAAAGTTGTTAGTCCATATTTTTTTGATTTGATGATTTTTAAGTAGCCATGAATCCACATACCTAATTCAAAGGGTCAAAGTTATTTAGTGGTGGACCCTTGCGATAGCGATAAAACTGTTTTCACTAAAAGAGAAGCTCCTTGTAGAGGTTACCAAAATTATTTTTTGCACATTCTTTTACGTTTTTATGGCAAGTTTTCGATATTTTTGGAAATTTCCTATGGGGCACTGCGTGCCCTACGTGCCCCACAAAAAAATCCCTGGGTACCTACATCTGTCATCTATCTATAAGTATATCTAGGTACCTATATGTTTTATTAGTTGTGACTTTTCCTGGATTTTTTCTTGAACGACCTAGGGTATTTACTTCAAAGTTCTATAGGTGTTCTGTTAGAAACTGTAACTATAGTCAAAAGTGAGATTATTAAATACAGGATGAGCTATAACAAATCCCCAATGGAGTAGGCGAAAGCTTCACGTTTTTCGTATTTTTCAAATCTATATACCTACCCAACAGTTTTTCACTCGATATCCAGTAGGGTATAATTCCGACCCTTTTTTATAGCAATTTGAGCAGGTGGGAGACGTTTTTATAGACAGAAAGCTTTATTTACAGATTTAGATGAACATACTCTATTATTATAGAATCTACTAAGTAGATATCAACCCTTCTCAGAGAAGGAAAATATTCCAAGCTTCCGTTACTAGTAAGAGTATAGGTAGGTAGATAAAAACTCTTTATTGTGCACACCAAAAACAGAAATACAGAAAACAAAATAATCTTATGAGCTAGTGCCACAAGTGGCGGCCTTATCGCTACGAGCGATCTCTTCCAGGCAGCCAAGAATGGAAAACACGATACGTATTAAGACAACGGGACGGACGGGAGTTGTAGTAACACAGTGTTCTACAAATTACAGACGGAACTCTTTCTTTATAAGATCAGCAAACTATATTAACAATTTAGACTATTTCCCTGATTTTGATATTTTTAATACTCCCATACATGAACTTAAAACTACGTCCTCTAAGAACTGGTTTGGTGCAGTTTGAACTTTTTCTTGTGTATAATTATTGTTATTTCTAATCTCTGGTTGGCTAGTTCCCACAAGGTGTAAAATAGCTGTAACAAGTGTAAAACAATCAAAAAGTGAAACAAGTGTAAAATAGACATTCATAAGTGGAAACATATAAATGGTGTGTAGTTATCGCTCATGTTAATTTATTTAATCATAAGCACTGTATGTTTCCCTAAGAAAATAAAATAAATAAAATAAATAAACACTAATTAAATAAAATTAGATAAAAAATAGTATATATAGTACCTAAGTATGTAAAAAAAAATTAAAATAAAGCGAAATATATAGATATACAGATGTATATATTTATATTATATAGGCTATACTATATATGTACGAGAAGATAAAAAAAAAACAGCAATGAGGTACAAAAACATGTCGAGGTTATTCTACTAACAGCTGCAACTCAGCAATGTGACAAATAATGCAACATACATATATCAGTGTTGTAAGAAACTTGAGTCTCATATCTAACAATAATAAGACTGGAGTTCTCTTTAGTCACACAGTTCGTTCTAAAGATTCATGTCGGAGTTCAGCTCACGTCCTTCTAAGCTTTGCGTCGTTATGAAATTCTTGCCTATAAAAATTCGAGACTGTCTTTTCAATCGCGCATCGGGAAACAAAGCGTCGAGCGCCCACCAGCTCGTTGGGTCGACGATATCGTAAAGGTCGCGGGTCGGCTTTTAGTCTGAATTATAAATTTGACATAAGGGTTGGCACTCAAAAATAGACAAACTTACTTCCTTTCTGCTTAGTAAAAAATGGAAAGCTATCTGAAATCTAAAAGCACAGTAATCGAAGTGACGACGGCGTATAAAAAATATGTTGCTGTGAAATCGGTTAAAATCTTTTGAAAAAGATAATATTTAAGGTTTCTCTACAAAGTAGGTATAGTTATATTTTCAAAGGAGCACAGTACTTTTTTTATTAGTACAGTTATCTTATTTTTCTTCTGTCTTTTTAATGCAATTACCTAATTATTTTCCAATGTATGAATAGGCAGAATTACAACGTCGACACAGAACTGCTATGTTTTTGTTCTGCTAAATACAACACACGCAGTGTTGCAAAATAGGCCAAAGACGCTCGCATTTTTCTAAGAACGCCAGGCGGGATTTGTGGCTTCGATCTCTGCCCTCATATCAATCCTTAATCCTACTCCGTACCTTTGGAACGTTCTGATGATTGACAAGAACGGAATCCAGTTCTCCGCCAATTCCTCTCGCGCGACGACTCCAGAACGCCTTGTACCGAAGTATTGGCAGGTCAGACTGAGGTTCTTTCCATTCTAGTCTCACTGTTACTGTACCTGGTTTAGTAGAAAGTATAAGTTAATTGAGATAAATGTAGCTGTGTTACAGATTTTAATCGATCGATTTATATATTTAAAACTGTGGTAAATATTCAAATTTTTTATTTGTGCAAAAAAAAACGTATCCCTCGCTCTCTTTTTTTCCTAAGTGTACATTTTATTGCAAGTTTAAGTGTACATTGAAATAAAATTATCAAAATTTAAATCACAAAGTTTGATTATCAAAAACGTTAACAAGCTACAAAAAACGTATGAGCTTTTGTATTCAAGACTGAATGTACTAATGTTTGGGGCTTGAAAAATAAGTAGCTTTATCCCTGTGGACTTATCTTTCACATTTATTTACTTTAATATTTTTTTTCATGTACGTCAGAAACATGGACATATTATGCTAATATATTTGGCTTTAAGAATCCGCTATTGAAATACCTCACCAAGCAATTCGACTGACTACGCGATTGCTCTATGAATTTTGTGTTTGTTCTGTTTCGTAGGCTCAATTTTAGCTATACAGTGGTTTTTTCGAGGTAATATTCGAATCTTAACCGAAAAAGAAAATAATAAGAGCGTTTTTAATTTGGTTCTCGTGATTTCCTCGTATTCCACAATAAACGTGCTCAATCACTAAAACGAGCCTTTATTCCTATAGAGGTCTGACTGACGTCAATGTCATATTAATGCCACAATCCCAAAATTAATCTACTTCACCTCATAAAGAGAGCTAATGCAGGTTTATGACGGCTAATATGCCATGATTAGGCCGTAACTACTTCGGTTGAAATTGCCTACCCACAAATTTATCAGTTGATGTCGATACAATGTTTTGTCTATAAATGAAACCTGTTCTAATCAATCAAAATCTTTATGGTGATGAAGACCATTACCACGTAATTGGGAAAACCTAACTGGATTAGTGAGCGCAATCACTTTGCTGCCACTCACCAATCAAATTATATTGAAAGGTAGTTTGATGAAAATAGTTCTAGAAATTTCTATTTCCTTACCGTTTTCGACTTTCAGTGGTCGTACTTTGAGCTTCTTTGGTTTAGGTGGGGGTCGGGGCCCCCTGCGGGGTGTGAAAGGTGGACTAGGATTTGAAAAGCCCCTAGAACCTGATGTACCGACCGAAGCTACTCTAAATCGGTACCATCGACCTGACTTTAAAACATCGCGCAGCGACACTTTCGTTCTGAAAACAAAAACAAAACATGTTCAAATTCTATGGGAGTTTTTGTATGGGCTGGAATAGCTTTGGAGCTCGGTCACTTTCATATTTATTCCGAAATTTGTAACGACTA
Organism: Biston stratarius; assembly: GCA_950106695.1. Classification (NCBI taxonomy): domain Eukaryota; kingdom Metazoa; phylum Arthropoda; class Insecta; order Lepidoptera; family Geometridae; genus Biston; species Biston stratarius. The sequence goes on from OX467116.1 coordinate 14,412,601, forward strand.
TATTTAAAAATACTGTCCCTTGTCTTAGTACCATTACGCGGTGTGACAAACGGCAATGATGGAATTTTGGCGAGAACACGGAAAGAGTCGTGTCGCCCCAATTATTTTTAACTTTTTCGATTTTACATATAAAATAGTGGTGTTTTATTCATAAAGTCGTGATATAATGTGGTGAAACGTGACATTTCGTGTTGCTTCCATAACTCCATCTAAGCAAGTAAAGTCGCTACTACTTTAGTAGGCATGACTGGACTTGACCGGCACGGACTGGACTTTGACTGTAACTAAAGATGTTAGATATAAATTACAAAAACCGAAATAAAGAGACAGAAGACTGGACACAAAATACCCACAGAATCATTCAAACTGGCAGAATGCACGGAGTGATGCCAAGAAGAAAAAAAATAACAACTATGATTTTTTTCAGCTGACACAAATAGCTACATTATAATGCTATAATAGATTACTTGTTACTTTGGTGTTATCAATAAAATGTTTATATTTGTACGTATATTTAATAAAAAATAATTAAAGTTTCAAAAACACGTTTTTCCATGAAGTGCCTTAACAACGCAATTTCTAAACAAATACCTAAAACGTTGAAAAATCTTATGTTCGTTTATCGTACTATAAAAATCTAAACTTTACTTATGTACATATTTGTTATCTGTTCTATCTAAGTCAAGTGCTTGGTTACCTGTAATGTGAGAATTCTAACACTGTGGTATCACTTACGCATTTAACTACATGTATAAGTTGGCATAATAACACTAGAGCAGTATTTTATTTACCTGCCACTATACTAGTTGAAAACAAACGTCATACTAGCATAGCAAAGGCTTACTACGATTCCACGAATTTCATAAGACAAACTGGCATTTTGAGGGGTTTCTTCCTTCTATATAATTCCATATCCTAAGTAAGTATATTAGCACGACCCCACTTGGATGAATTTGTCTTATAACTCCTTTAGTCATCTCAGTAGGTGTGTGTGGCAAGTTAGGTGTTCCGAATCAACCCTGTTTTTATGAACTGTACCTATCACTGCTGGGCGCGGACTTTTCCTCAATGTGTGTAATTCCGTACTCCATCACGCTGGTTAAATACGGGTTGGTAGACTTATATCTAAGAGTCTTTTTAAGAACCTATGGACGTGTAGGCTTCCTCACGATGTTTTCCTTCACCGTTTGAAGTCATCAGCAATACGCACATAACTTAGAAAAGACAGACAGAGTTGCACGCCGTGGGAATCGAACTTAGGACCTCCAGATTGGAAGCCGGTCTCCCAACTAGGTTTCCGAAACTTCACGATATTAGGTGTACGTATGTATTAAAGTTCGTATTTCCACAACTTAAAAACTATTGTAAACATCTCTTGGAACGATAAATAATAAATAATGGTTAAAAATATGCAAGTCAGAGATACTTAGATCGATATCATAATCGACTTATCGCAGACCAGTTACTAGTTATTCCAGCTGGTTGCCATTGTCGATACGTAATAGGAAGCAATAGAAAGTATGAATGCTTAAGATGGCAAGTACCTACTTGCCCGATTACATTATTGTTACGTGCATTATGCCGCAAACGTGATCACTTTTATAATGACACTTATTTTGATATTGTTGTTTGTTCTGCGGCTAATATGACCAGCCTACTGCTCACTTCAACTTGCTAATACGCTGAGCTATGTTAGTGACTTTTGATCTCTGGTGAATTACTTCGTTCCGGATTCGATCCCTTAGAGAAATACCGAGCATAACCTGTCCTTAGCTCGATAAACATCTTTAAATTTATGAACCGTTCCAGCTGTGAGTGTCCACCGACAACCGTTTGGGTAGACGTTCTACAATGGAGACCGCGAATCGGCGAACGTAGTGTAGGACGCCCTGAGATTAGATGGAGTGACGATATACGTAAGACAGCTGGTAATGGCTGGAAGTGAAAGACCGATGACCGGGCTGAGTGGCGTATCCTGGGAGAGACCTATGTCCAGCAGTGGACTATGCCACGTATTTGTTGTGCGGATTGGTGCAACGATTGTCACCGTATAAAATAAATCGTCGCAATAGGCAAAGGCGTTTGTTTTTGTACAAATGAACTATAATACACCTTTTACACTTAAAATAGAGCCTGGTTCTGTTTGAGATTAAATTGTTCCAGTATTATTACTATTATATGAAAGGGTTAAAAGTTTGGGGTTTACTGAAACAAGAGAATCATTTTACTCAACAACAACATGAACGACGGTTGTCTGTTTTGTTATTCTGTAGTCTTGCGTGTCTTTATGAATGTTTTGCATGCCGTTGATTGACGTTCTTTTGTTTTATAAATATTTATAAATTCTTTCCCTGCACCCAGACATGCAATAAATTAATTAAAATAAAACTTACAGCATACACAAATCGAAATGAATGAATGAATCTGAAATCGAATATTAGCTGAACCATACATTTGGTCTAGGGTCAATGAACTTTTTATATAAAAGTCTGATTCTTTTTCACAATTCCAGAGTTGTGGAAATACATACTACTTAACACCTAATTTCGTGCAGTTTCGGTAGTCTAGTTGGGAGACCGTCTGCTTTCAATCTAGAGCTCCTGGGTTTGAATCCCAGGGTACGCACCTCTGTCTTTTCTTAGTTATGTGCCTATTGCGAACGATTTAAAACAGTGAAGGAAAACATCGTGAGAAAACCTACATATCCAAGAGTTCATGAAAAAGGAGTTCTCGAAGATGTGTCAAGTGTGCCAACCTACACTTGGCCCGCGTGTTTGACTATGGCCTTACCCTTCTCGCTATGAGAAGAGGCCCGCTCCCAACAGTGGGCTTTGAATCTAAACTAAACGGTTAGAATCTACTTTCATTGTACGAACCGCTAAACAATGGAATTTGCTACCCGAATTGGTGTTTTCGGATAGATACAGTCTGGGTGCCTTCAAGTCGCGAGTGAATCGATTTCTTCTAGGCGAGCGTGCTCTAACATAGACCGCATCTTCGCTTAACATCAGGCGAGATGGCGGTCAACCGCAAAACAAACTAGAATTGAAAAAAAAGTGGGACACAGGTCTGCTGCGGAGGTTTCTTTATTCTTACTTATTTGTCCTCAACATCATGTTCCAATCTCCCAGCCTTATTTCTTCGTATTTAGGCCCCACATGGTGTTGTTCTTCCAGGATGTATAGAACTCGGCCTGGAACTGCCCTGGCTACATCTCCCACACCTCCAGACCATCTGATTTGAATTTTGCCGCGGCGTTTCTCTTTGGCTTCTTCTACTATTGGCATTGCTGGTAGACCTGCAAATGAAACATTATTACAAGTTGATGTTTTTATAGCTCAGTGGTTAGAGCATTCGAACTTCACGTCTAAGGGATTGGGTTCAAATCCCAATAAACTTGAGATATCGGTTAAGGAAAATAACGTGAAGAAGCCAATACATGATTTTAGGATACTTTCTAGTAGTATGCTGGCTAGCTGGCTCAAGGTCAAAATCTACCGCCAAGCACCTAAAGGTATATTTCAGCAGTGTCACTTGAGACCCAGTCTCACTCCATGTTAGGTATTTTCACCATCTTCGACCGCACTAGCCTATCAGAAAATTTTTGTTTTCAAGAAGCTACCTTTCTAGTGTCAAATGAATGTTTTTAACAAATATCAAGATCGGAGGAATCGTTTTACCGGCTAGAGTAAGAAGATCGACAGGCTCACTGCAGGAAGATCCGCATCCGTGATGACAACATCTTTGTGTACCATCGCATTGGGAATCTGAGTTACATGATTCGATGCATGCGGCGGCCCATTTAGGGCTGTCTTGAATGCGGCAAGTACCAGGCTTCTGTTCTTGAGAGCGGCATTTTGAGCGGCACTGGTGTGTCTATAAATACAAAATATGGGTTAATGTGTGGTATACTTGAGTAGAATGCGAATTGACAAATATAGCGTAGGATGCCGTGAATGGAGTGACGATATACGTAGGACAGCTGGCGGTAGCTGGAAGCTAAATTCAGGTTGAGTGACATGTTTTGGGAGAAGCGTATGTCCAGCAGTGGAGTATGATATTCTAATAAAGATAATGAGGTTGAATAATTAAAAGTCCAATCGTTATCTCCATTTCGGATTACTCAAATCTTTTGAACCGTTATAATGGTATAGAGTTCGAACGCCATCTGTCGAAATACGATAAGTAGTTTTAAAGATACGAGGGGAACACATGATCATACCTACTTAATTAGTAATTATGTACACACACACATACTAATTGTGCTAAAATCATAAAACTCCTTCAATGTAATCGAGTGTATACCTAACAAGCTTAATTAAGAATGTAAAAGAAAAAACACGAACTTATAAAAATGTATGACCATTGTCGGGACTATATCGTGACTCGGGTAAAGATTCTAACGATACCCCATATATCCAAATCTGTTCAAGCATTTTAAAGTTATGATGGAATAAAGAAACTCACATACATGGACCCCAAAAAAATAACATTTTTTTTGGACAGTCGTGTAAAAACGTAGTTATTTAATTTAATAAGAGCTCAAAACCTAACCTAACCTAAATTATAACGCATGATACTACGTAAATTTTTCACCTTTTATTAATATATGCTTACTTCTAAGCACGAATGGTGTCTATTACCAAGCCTGCTTATGTATGTCTGTTCGTTCGACCTATATGGCTTGTGGGTTTAGATCCATTATAGATAGTCGGTAATTTTTTTCACAGAATACTCAATGCTAATGCAAATTACCTGACAAATACACATGCATATTAAAAACCCCTACATAACCCTTAAGGAGTCCCAAACTTACTCGTATGTTTTCTTTTCTGTAACCTTACTGTACATATGATTCAATTCAAATTCTAGATATATAATAAGCGATCAGACCTGTACTGATGTCGACCCCCAGGGTATTTTGTGTACACGAGTATGCATTGTTGTTACGAGGTAGTAAATTTTCTAGTATTCGGCTGGCTAGCTACCAAGTTGAAAATCTGCCGCCTAACACCTAACGGTGTGTTCCGGCTGCCTCACTTGAGAGCCAGTTCTATTTCAGACTAGGTGTGCTTTACCATCTTCGAACACACCGTCGCTTAATATCAGGTGTGCTGTGGTCAAACACCTATCTTGTCAAGCATTAAAAAAAACTTGCTGACTGGCAATGTCACGCGTGAAAATGGAAAAGCAGGGAATGCAACTTGTTGCCGGCTTATTTGTTTCCTATGAACTACATAAGTAAAGTTATAAGTGTAGAGTTAGTAATGCACATTGCACATATTTCTTTGCTATGAGCTATGGAGAGGGCTATGCTCGGAGTTTCCCTACGAGATCGAATCAGAAATGAGAAGATCCGTAGACGAACTAAAGTAACCGACATAGCCACGGATTAGCAAGTTTAAGTGGCAGTGTGCAGGGCACATATCACGCAGAACTGATGGCCGATGAGGCTGCAACGTTCTGGAGTGCAGACCACGGACCGGCAAGCGCAGCGTAGGACGTTCTCCCTCAAGGTGGACAGACGACCTAATGAAGACCTCAGGAACGCGCTTCCAACCGGTCTTTATGGAAATCAATGGGGGGGCCTATATCCAGCAGTAGGACATCCTACGGGGGATTTTTTTTTTATGGCTGACAGTCTAGGTGTTTGACCACAGCTCACCTGATGTTAAGTGACGGTGTGGTCGAAGATGGTAAAGCACACCTAGCCTGGAATGGATAATGATGATGATATCTCTTTGATTATATTATTATCCAGCCATTTCTAATAAATTAATTTATCTGTATTTACGTGTACCTATTTGAACTTCTTGGATACATATCAGATATGATTCATAGAGTTTTAAAAGGGTCTATATTGTGAAACAAACAAGCAAGTGTATGTTAATTACTTTACTAACGAACTTGCGCTAACGGGACGCAGAGAGAATGGTTCTTTTATAAAGGTACTTGCACTAGGCATTTATGGAACACTTGACTTCCTCACTAATTGAGTATGATTTTTTTAGAAACCAGTTCTGTTGCTTCCTTTCATTGGATACTCGGTGACTTTTGTCTCATTGCAGAGGATATGATTAATAACAAAAGCTTGCTAGATTTCTGCAAAAGAAAAAGTTACTGTCTTTCTGTCCTTTTCACAGATTCATACTGTGTACAATCATTAATTCTAATTTCTAATATTCGTTTTCATTTATTTAGAATTCTATTTATCCTAATGATCAATCTCATATTTTAATAATAAATATATATTCATTTTTTTACCTTCGTTTAAAAAGTAAATATAATATATTGGAGGACATTTCAAAAAGCCTAGCGTCTAAACTGCCTCAAATCAAGCAAAGTTTATAGGTAATATAAAAACCAAATCACTGGTAGAAAAAAAAACACAAACTTAGAATATCCGGACGTTTGACAAAGGTTTTATGTTTTTCATATAAATTAATGTTTGACCTGTGAGAAAATCAAACCTGCGTTCTTTAACTAAAATAGAGCTAACAATAAGAACATCACATTGCAAAGAAACGTAAGATTAGGTACCTATTATTTACTCTTTTATCTTTTCTTTTAGAAGAAACAAAAGCTATAACTATAGGCTATATTAGAATTGTTATTAGAACGAGTTTGATCTTTTATTCTTTCTTATATTTAGTTTTATATTCTAGCGAAAATCGGAACTGGGATGATTTTACTTAACTATAAAATAATTTGCTTTTGTTAAAGAAGCACAAAACAAATGCACAAAAAAACCTCAATTATGTTAGCTCTATTTTATGAATTTCATTTTGTTTCGCATTAATATTTTCTTATGAACGTGTTCTGAATTAATCCGTGCGCGTTTTTCGGGTGAATATACATTAAAAATCACATAAAGCCCGTACGCTTTATTGGAGAGCCAAGTATTGTTTCAGTAACATAGTCGTAAAAACAAATAAGTAACTCGGAGTCTTAGCTCGCTTAGCAACTTCAAAATTATATTATCCTTGGTAGCTTTTCTGTCCCCTTGATGTCGGGGCAATAAAATACGTCATCGGTATCCCTAGCTGCTCGCTGTTAGAGGTAAATAAGGTATTAGGCTTGTTGGAGTTGGTGCTTCTGCCATTTGTAGACCCCAGCAAGACGACAACGTTGGGTGGTTTACGATGTCAGGTGTAGAGTAGGGACATTTAAAAAAAAAAATAATGAGACGAACGAAACGCTCTCCTGATGGACGACAATAACGCACGATAGAGATAACGCATGTCCATGAGCATTGCAGCGATACACAGATATTTGAGTAACAAAACAAAGTTCAGGGCATCGTTGCTTTAGCGTTCATTATTTTGAGACTTGAGACGAGGTTACTCTCAACAGCCCTGTGAATCCCAGGAGGAGTGGAGATGCGGTGCTGAGGGCACCTGAACTCGCGGGTACAATACCTCGACTACGCCCTAACGTAGTCGAAAATTTGTAAAACATTTCACCTTCGTTAACAGAAAAGGCATCTGACTTCTTAGTAAATGTAAATTTTTATAAGTAGGTAGTGCAAAACGTTGGTATCTCATAAAGATAAACTTGTCTTGTTGTTTTTAATTTCGAATAAGAGATATCCCAACACTTTTTTGCTCACCATTTAATTCACAGAATACTTATTCAACGAGTGCAATCTTGATAGTATTATTTCTAAATGCTTTAACCACAGAGAAGATTTATATATGGCTGAAGACATAGGATTGATTCAGATGTACATAGTAAAGCTCCTAAATAAAAAATGCATCTTTAGCTTTACACTGATTGTAAAAAAATGTACCTACTTGTTTAATTTTTTATCCATGAATTCTTACTCACAAGTACACGGTACCTATTTTTTATTCATACGTCAATATTGCAATTAAGTTCCTTTGTTTACATGCTTATACTGCATGCAAACAGCTAATTTGATGATTTTACGCATGCATTATCATCAATTGCCCACTGTTAAGCTTAGGCCGGTCTTTTCGTACCCTAATCACCCACTCAATCTTGTCCAGATTCAATCAGCGATTTTTATTATATCGTCAACCCAACGAGCCGGTGGACCAACTTTATTTAATTATTCGCGGCAACTACATCATCAACACTTTTGTCCACCTGCCTTCAGTCAGCGGAAGCAGACGGATGCACAATTAAGAAACTATATTTATTATATGTGCATGTATTTGATTCAAACGCCGAGTCTTCAGATATCTCTATAAAATGTCTCTGTGGTTTCAAGGCATTTTTTGCAGATACAACTTGCAGATCCGTGATACTTATATACGTGACAGCTGGTTGTTTTATCTCGGATACAATTCATTTTTTCACAATGTTCTATAGTTGTGACTATATAATTATTCTGTGGTAGTACTTACTATAAGTCAGCGTATTTTTTGTTGTGTAATTGTGAATTTACAATTTTAAATGTCAAACAAAATAGCTTTTTGCTGTTGCACAGTTCGCAACAGCTTATTGAACTTTAGTTTGGGGAAACCGGGGTTTTCAACTGTCATGTGCTATCTATTGAGGATAATAACTATTGTATTGTTTGTTTTTAGAGTTATATTTATTGACGATTTTTATGGTTTACCAGCAGCGCCTTGGGTTTGACCCACTATTCTATGTAAGCCGTATACTTTTGTGGATTATAAAGTATTTTATGTTTTAATTAGGTATTTTGATATGAAAGATCTATTGACACGCCTGGCAGTAAAACCGACTCGTAAGCCGTGACGGCAAACGGCGTGACGCACTCTTTTGCTGTCATGTCTACGCCACTACTATCGATTCCTTTTTGTGTTTGCGCGCGCGTATACTTCGGTGCATCTCTGTGAGCTGCGTGCTGTTTAAATGTTTCAGATCTGCCGAGCGTCCCGTGACGGCGCCGCGAAGCCATCACAGACTCGCGATTGACCACACCCACTAATACTGTCAAAGATGATCTTACCTTATGAACTATCCATTGAAAATTTCACCGATGCCCATTGAGCCGAGCACAATATAAAAGTCAGCGGTTAAGAGCGATTAGATAGAAGCTTAAAAACTAAGTCGACAGCGATTATTGTACTTAACGTTCCGAACAACTTATACTATTATAACTTATAATATTACAATTACTATATTATGAATAAAAATTAGCTTCTCCATACATGGGTCAATGTACTTTTTCTATAGAACAGCTGGTTTCTTGTCACGACTTTAGAACTGTGCCCCTAGTAAAAGTCATTCATAATAATAAAACCTACAATTATATTATCTACCTGTTTTCAATTTAGTACGCCTCAAGATTATAATTTTGCATGGTTCTATAATTCAATATAAGAAAAAAAAGCGTTAGAATGTAGAAATAAAAAAATACAAACATTCCTGTGACGAGCATAGATGTTTGTTCTGTGACTTGGTGTTCTGTGTGTATAAGTATGTTTTTTACAAAAAAAAGTATTTACTTAAATATTAAGTATGCTTTTTACAAAAAAAGTATTTATTTCAATACTTTAAATACTGTCGGAATACACCGTGAGGTGCTTGGGCGGCAGATTTTCAACTTGAGGGTGTTAGCTAGCCAGTACCAGAAAGAATACTAGAAAGTAACTTACCACTATGGTTTCATTACGAAGTTTTCCTTTACCAGTAGCTCAAGCTTATTATTGGTATTTGAACCCACGCCCACATGTGCACCGACCACGCGAACTGAGCTACCATAGCTACAAACTTCATCAGTTATCTGGTTCCCGTAGTACAAGCATTGCTTAGTTTGAGGCTAGATAGCGCTGTATGAAAAGTTCTAGAATATCTATTTATTTATATATTGAATACATACACATATTTACGCACAATGTTGTAAAAATATATAAATCTCAAAAAAAATTATAAATCTCACACTTTCTGACTATTTTTTTGCTATTAGTATGATGGTTGTTTGCTACCCCTATTTTTAATTCCAAACTTTGTTATTTTTTACACACTTAGTTAGAATCCAAAATTTATGTAATCCATAAAAGTAACAAGAAATAGACGTACAGCTTATAGATACCAAGAACCAAACTACTAAAATATATCCGCAATATTTCAAAGAGCAAAGTAAGTGTTACATTCTGTAAGCTGCTTTTACCTAAGGCAACAAGTGAGAAGTAGGTATAATATAATGGTACAAAAAAAGACCTATGTCTATTCGATGCTATTAAACACCATTATTTACATAAGAATCATCGTTGAAAGCCTCCGTTATACATAAAATTCTCCTGGATCTTGTACATTTAAGTAATCGTTGGTAGTAAGTCAATCTTTTTGCATGGAATTATGTGGGATCGCGGAAAATCAATTGTATTATTTTCCAATAAGTATGTTTTTCGAATGTTTATTTATACAAATGGCGGTGCTTTAATCATTAAATTACGGGTTGATATAACGAGGAAAAAATATGTTTCTAGTGTTGCTGCCAAAATTGTGTAGAAGCTTTTTAATATAGTCACCACTACTGGAGCATTAAAATAAAATGGCTTATTTTATGTAACTTTAATATAACTAAGACTTATTTCACTTCCTGTTGTTTTGAGATATCTTATAATATGAAATACTTCTTACTGACAGAATGCACAAAGTGCGACGCCAAATAGAATGAGATCTTTTTAAATGGATTATAACTAATTTATGTTTGCTACTCAAATGTTTTTAAATTCCTTATCATATTTTAAATATCAGTTTGACATTTATCCCAGCTGCACTGTGGCAACTAATAAAGTGTTATTTATTTTAATGTCACCACGTTTGTATTTAAATATCTATGCTAAAATCTTAACTGCACATGTAAATATGCACACTAGAAAAGAAAATATGTGTATTTACGTGCTCAAAAATTATTTATGTTTAGGTGGAAAAGTAGTAGTACTCTATATATAGCAAGGTCGACATTATATTCACTTAATTACAAACACAAAACAATATTAAATTCACAAAGTGCGATGCCAAAAGAAAAGAAAAATGTTTGTGTATTGGTTGCCCAAAATCACTATGGTATAAATTGTTAGAAGTAGTCAACCACTACTTCTTGGTGTTTTGGCGGAAACGCGGAAACAGTCATGTCGCCCCATTGTATTTTTTTTCAATAACTTGTGTTTCTTTGAGTGTTTATGTATAAAAATAGTCGCGTTTTATTCATAAAGTGCCGAATTACAAGCGCGAGTGTGGGAAAGTGATATAATGTGGTGAAACATGACTTTTCGTGTTGCTTCCAAAACTCCATGGAAGCTTATAGTAAAGTCGCTACTACTTTACTAAGGCATGACTAGATTTGACTAGCACGGACTGGACTTTGACTATAAAGGTAAAGAAGCTGAAAAATGAAGAACGCGCTCAAAATACAGAAACATTTAGATTGGAAGAATGCACAGAGTGCCATTCCAAGAAGAAAAAGAAAAAAATATATAATAGTGCTTTTGGGATTAGTGATTTTTATCGTTTTCTTTTTTGAAAAAACCTTGAAGCTCTTTTCTGTAATTCTGTTATTAAATATTGTACATTTTAAATGAGTGTAGATAATTTTGCATTAAATGAACATTTAAAATCAGTATTCATAATTAAATAAACATAACTGTCAAACAGCATCCGTTTAATATTTAATTAAATAATGAAGATAATAAAAGTATTAGATAAATGCATATTAACAAGTCGTTATTTACTTTTAAATCTAATTCAGATTAGAGCGGAAAGCGTAAACAGTCCAATTCCTATACTAATTTATTTTTTTAAGTTTTATCTAATATTGATTTTACCTAATTCACAGAGATTTAAAAGGGTTGTAATATTAAATGAGATCAACGCTGTCCGAAAAAAGACGGTACCATTGCTATTCTTTATCTACTCGTATTGATAGTATAAAATTAAGTCGCTGTCTACCTGTTTCTCGGTTTACTTCTAAAACACGCAACGGATTTTTATACGGGTTTCACTGTCATTTAGTTTTTTTTTTACACGAACTGTATTTACAATACATCCTAATTAAACTGTTGTATAAGACTGCATGGTAATATACACCTATAATTTATTTGTCAAAAACATTAAATAAAGAAAAATATGTCAAAACATATAAATATGTATATAGATATGTATATCATTAAACTAAAAACAACTAAATCATCCATTCTTAACTGTACCCTTATTTCGGAGACCAAAATTTTGGCCACAGTGCCTCAACAGCTTATTGTCTCTACGGCAATCGGCACAACAAAATAATGGGACCCCAACGTTTGGTAATTTTGGCGCTTCCTGTCACCAGCATCCTCAACGAAACTAACTCCACCGAATAGTTGGGGTAGTCTCTAAATAAACACCTTCACAATTTTGAGGTTACAGTCCTTTATGCAAAGGTTGCATGGAGGCAGAAAAAATGGCCACGCACTTACTACTGGAATGCAGCAGCGTGGCACACCAACATTTGAACATCCTCGGATCACCAAGGACGCTTTGGGAATCCTGCGCCGGTGTTAGCGAGCTGCTGGCTTTTCTCCAAGTTACGGTGCTTGAACTAGCCACACCGGATCCACGCAACTAAGGCCCATCGGCGGCCTAGAAAGCGGTGAAGGCCCGCTCACTAAGCACCAGCAACGTCCTCCGCTGCAGCCGATGACTAAACGCTGCAACCCAGGTGGTTGGCGGAAACAGTGCTTACGCAATTAACGTCCCACACCTTATATACGTAGAGAAATCCAATATTTTTTTATCAAATCGCCTAAATAAATTGCACCGATACAACGTCGGGGCGCATTGCTAGTTTCTGAAAAGCAAGATCTGCAAACTAAGCACTAAATTTTAACTTACCTCAGTATTTCCCTCCTTGCTCTTTTCCAAACACATTAAATCACATCGTGCTCTGGACAGGCTATTTGTTGTCTGAGATCTGGAAAACCTTCTAGTCCTGGCCAGGACTTGCATCTGACACACAGCAATCAACAGCACAAAAAGTTTGAGCATCATATTGTCTGCTTCGTTCACTTCTTTAAAATATCACTATCTTTTTGGTTGATATCTAAAATTGGAATTAGAGATTATGTTGTTGATATCAAATGTATTTAACAATGTTGAGCCTAAGAATAGATTGAGTACAATATTGAGCCATTAAGTTCTCTACACAAATGTAATGCGAATACATATTTAGTAAGAGGAATTGCTAAGTTGCTTTGGCAGTCTAGTTGGGAGATCGCCGGACTGCCAGCCTTGTCCAGGGTTGAAATCCCATGGCAAGGACCTCTGTCATCTCAAAAATATGTACATATTACTGCTAGTTTCAAACGGCGCAGGAAAACATATTGAGGAAATCTGCGTGGACACGCAAGTTGACCATCAGACGAGATATCCTAAAGTTACCCGTACCTTAACACAATAACTTCACAATAGGCCCTGTCGAGGGATTATTCAAAAATAGTGCTGAAGTACAAACAACCTATTTTAAAAATGAATCAATGATGATTGCCATCACCTGGTCATATTGAATTTACTATCACAGTAAGTACTTAATGAGCGCTAAAGCAGCGATGCCTTGGTCTTTGTTTTACTACGCAAAGCACTATGTATCGCTGCAGTTGGTCATGGACAGGCGTTATCTTATCATCAGGAGAGCGTCTCGTTCGTTTCAATACTTTTAAATAAAAAGTACTTTGTAAGAAGAATTATTGGAGAAGTTTTTAGATTTACTAAGTACAATTTTTTATTGCAGAGTAGCGACTCACTCCGGCTGCACAGGGCTTTTGATCAAACTCAAAGGGATTAGGTAGCGTTTCCGATGAAAGCTCCCAGATGGCTTGAGTTTTACCGACACTTCCAATAATTATCATCATATTTCAACCAATTTACACAAAACCTTAACTAATTATATACCTAAGCCTTCCTCATGAATCACTCTATCTATCGGTGATAATCGCATGATAATCCGTTTAGTAGTTTTTAAGTTTATGGCGAACAGACAGACAGATGCGGCGGACGACTTTGTTTTATAATATGTAGTATAGTATATGTCCAAGTTTCACTGCTAACTTGTCTGTTCGTCATACGAGTTTTTACATCTTGTGCAACTATTACCTATACCTTTGAAAAGGATAAGTGAATTACATTTTTTTTTTTATCGTTGATAGTTTGGTTTTTACCACAGCTCCACCTGATGTTAAGCGACGGTGTGTTCAAAGATGGTAGAGTTCACCTAGCCTGAAAGAGAACTGTCTCTCAAGTGAGGAAACTCACGCGTATAGGTTATCAAAAGTTCGAACCCTAGATGTTTTTGTAATAAAAATAACTGAGTTTCAATAAAAAAATAAAACGGTCTGATTTAGTAATTTCTTCATTAAAATGTTCCAAAAGGATCACCACACAACAGGTTGTTGTTCCGAATAAAGTCTAAATACTTGAACCAACATTTTTTTTAATTTGAAATGCACTTCTGTTAAGTGTAGAATTTATTGAACCAGATTAAGTAATTACAGGCAACACAGATTGAATGTGACCTTTTCATTTAATTTGAACTTCAACAAGGCTGTAAAATGCGATATAAACTGGACCAATCAACTAGGTTGTAAAATGATTAAGAGCTGAGAATTTTGCATGCTTAGGTATTTTATAGCCTACCTAGGTCTTAAAAACTATAGCTGAGGTTATTTATCGGCTTTTTATGTAAATTTAGAGTTCAGGATTTAATAACATATTTCTATACTATGCAATGTATATCATGAGTAGACATGTACATATATGTGAGAGAAGGACTTTTAGCATATATAAATAATTGTTACTCTGGATATTGAATACTGAACTTATACTAAATTAGTTACTGAATTAGGTATTTTTATTAATCTTAAATGTTATTGTGACTTTAGATAATATGATAATTACATCTCTACATAGTATAAAACGAAGTCGCTTCCTGCCTGTACGCTTAGATCTTTTAAAAACTACGCAAAGGATTTTAATGCGGTTTCGATCAATAGACATAGTGATTCAAGAGGAAGGTTTATATGTATAATACATGCATATACACCACATTAGTATCTACATTGCACCCGTGCGAAGCCAGGGCGGGTCGCTAGTACTACAATAAAAATTAACTAAGTACCTAATCTAAAACGCCGCTATTAATGGGAACAGTCTCCGTAAGACTGAACTCCGTAAAGATACTTCAAGAACTCGTATAGAAATTGCCTTCATTTTTATTTAATTAAATATACAAGTATAAAAATATTTTTATTTAAATAAAAGTATTTTTAAATATATTTTCGCGAGTATCAGTATTTTAATCATATGGATATAAATTTGAACTCCCTCTATCAGAGTCAACAAAAAAGAAAGAAACGATAGCCCACCCAAACACTGCAACCCAAACGCACCTCAACAAACCAAAACCAGTTCGATCAATTCCATTTTCAAAAATCAATTTAAACTGTCATCGCGATGCGCGCGTGTCATCGACCTCAAGATTTTGACAGAAAATAGAAACATTGACAGGAGCGGACGCGCGTTACGCTCAGAATGCGCGACGGCACTGGAGGCTCGGATCACTGTCTTCGACGCGCGCGCGCATCGCAGCCCGTTCGTGCTTCTACTTCATTAAAACACCGATGATGCTTTCCTGTCTGTACAATGACGGAAGGCCGCTTTTACCGAGCCGGTTTCCTAATTAAAAACACCCGTCTTCCTGCTCGCGATTGTTTTACTTCTTTCGTATCGTAAATAGAAGTTAACTGTGGGCGCGATCGTGTATCCATCTGGAGTTATAAAAAGATCTAAAATTTAGAAGAAAATTCACTTGCAACTACAGCTTTTATTGATGTATGAAAGCAAATTTAAAGACGTATTTACATGAATAAATTTTGTATTATAAATTAAATGCTATAACTTTAACACTTGATCTCTTAATTCTCTTTTTGTATTGAAGAATTAACAAAATTAAAACATCGATTCTAAAAAATAAACAAATGCCGACCAATTATCTCGCACGAAGCGCGTGCAAGTTTAATTGGCTGCAGACCAACATCTAAATAAACAAGCAGACATGTCCGCCAAGTAATTTAACACTAAGGGCGTCCCGAGGCTGGACTAATCAACGGGTCGTTGCTTTCGGGTACTTTTCTTTGAACGATCAACTCAATCAAATCGAAAGGGAGTCATGGTGTTCACATGCAGGTACAAGTTTTACTACGGAAATAACTGTGAATTTACGATACAAAAAACAGATGCTCTACACATTTGACCAACGTCAACAAATTTTTATTAATTAAAGGTTTAAAAAAAAGTAGTTCAGCAAAAAAAAAATTGTTTAAAACTAACAAAATTATAATAGTGATATTACTTTACATGTACAATAGCTTACTTATACACGGAGCTAATTTGCCAAAGAACAAAGATAAGCATCAATATAATTTGCGAAACAAAGAAAAGGTCGTGCCATGGACTAGGTTAGTTAAAGTTGAAAACCAGGGCCGTCACGCTAAAATATTAATCTAATACCTTTTTAAGAGCGAGCAATTATTGTAAATCCCATCCTACTTAATATTATAAATGTGAAAGTTTGGATGGATAAATGAATGGATGGATGGATGGATGTTTGTTACTCAATCACGCCATAACGGCTGAACGGATCTGTATGAAATTTTGCAAGTAGATGCTTTAGAATTAAACATATGGTTGCCTTGGAATAAAACATAAGAATACTTTTCATCATCATCATCATCATCTATCACCGCGCGGGGCGCAGCTAGTATGTACATATATATATAATCTGAATCTCGGAAACGGCTCCAACGGTTTTCATGAAATTTAGTATGCACGTTTCGGGAGCGATAAATCGATCTAGCTAGATGTTTTAATTTTGTTGGTTTCATTTTTAGAAAACGTTTTATCCGTGTTTTCAGCCGAGCAAAGCTCGGTCATCGAGGTACTGTATAATAAATTGCCTAAGTTTATTACAGAATTAAGTCCTACCGAATTTTTAGATACCTACTATTAAAATTTTCTTTGATAGCGATCCTTTTTTTAAATTAAGTGAATATATGTATGTTAATAAGGTTTTCAGAATCCAAATTTTTGGGTGACACATAAACGGAGCCTGCACTGTAAACAGAAGTATGTTCGTTGTTGTTAACTTAAAAATAAAATAAAATAAATAAATATTGTAGGACACATTACACACAGCGCCATCTGACCCTAAACTAAGCAGAGCTTGTGTGTGATGGAAGTCAGATAACTGATAGGATACATAAATACTTTTTTTTGTAAATACATACTTATAATACATACAGAACACCCAGACACAGAACAAACATTTGTTTATACCAAACAAAGATTTGTCCTTGGCGGGAATCGAACCCAAGCCCTACAGACAGACATACTCCCAATGAGCCAACAGGGCTGTCAAACTTATTAATTAGTTATATAGCTTCATTCATCAAAGTGTAATTGTAAGATTTTTTTTTGTACAAGTGACTTGCCTGTAACATTGTTGTTATTCATGGCCAATAAATATTACTGATTTACAAACTTTTTCTATGACAGAGTTTATTTTTTCCATGATTTTAAAGTTGTCCCCTTTATATATACGTAGGTAGGTATATACACAGGGTTATAAGCCTGGATTAATCTAAATCGAAAGAGAGTAATCCTGTTAATGAGCAACTTTTACTATGGACACAACTTTAAAAAATCATGGAAAAAGATACAACTGCCCCATACATTTCATAATGGTTAACGAACTTTTTGTATGGAATAGTTTATTTTTCACGACTTTTTTATATTTTTATGCCACAGTAATGTGACGAAAGTAAGACTCTCCTGATAGTAAGAGGTAAAGCATGTCCATGAGCATTGCCATCATCGATAGCTAGTCGCAAGAGCCCTGTAATTTCGCTACCTTCAAACCTTAACATCAGGTGAGCTGTGCTCAAACACCTAGCTTGTCAACCATAAAAAAACAGAACGCAATATTGTTCACAGACTACTGCTTGGCAAAATATCTGGTACTGTGGTGGTACTGGCACCAACCTAGACCTCCTGCTAAGGAAATCTATCACCAAGTATAGTATAAATTATAATATTAAATTATAACCAACATTATACGTAAAAATATTCACATCAACAGTAGGTATGTAGTTGCCTTTTAAAGAGAAATATATTTCCCATCCCATGGGGTGTCGTTGAATACCGATACAAAAGCAGTGTGAATAATAACAATTAATCATGCTATTGTAACGAGAATGAGAATAAATTAAACACGTCTTGAGTTGAAATTTTTCCCAGGGCAATGTTAGAATATTCTGACTGACGAAAACGACGATGCTTTTCTGGTTCATGTCGTCTTTGTTTGTCTTATTCGTTTCTTTCTTTCTGGCTTGACTGTCTTTTTAGCTTATTTGGAGTGGCTCTGCTTCTAAGCAGTTTAGGGCTAGATGGCGCTGTGTGAAAATGTCGTTTAATGTTTATTTATTTTGCTTTTTTATGGTTGACAGGCTTGACCACAGCCCACTTGATGTTTAGTGACGATGTGGTCGAAAATGGTAAGCACACTAAGCGTAGCCTTGCTTGCAGTAATAAAGAGATTTGATACATTTTTGGCAGGAATGCGAATAAATTATGTTTAGGTGTAAATGTATAAAAAATAGTGTCTTTAATTATAAAGTGCCGAATCAAATGCGCAAATGTAAGAAAGTGAATGTGTGGTGATACATGTATTTTTATGTTACTTCTAAAACTCGAAGCTTCTAGTAAAGCTGCCACAACTTTAATAGGGCATGGCTAGAGCCTGACTCAATTTGTGAGCTTGACTGTGATTCGGCCTTATTACATTTGATTTTTCATCAAATACTTGACAGTGGAAAAATGCGTAAAGTGCGATACCAAAAACAAAGAAAAAGAAACCGACCGCGCTAACCACTGAGCTATCATCGCTACAAAATGGTAGTTGGTCTCTTCAAAAATAAGAGTAGACAGGTTCCTTCTAAGTAAGCTTGTTCCATCCTAGACCACATCGTTGCTTAACATCAGGCAGGAATGGGTCAAATGCGAACCAAATACGTATAAAATAGAAATAGATGAGTTTTAGTTTTCCATTTATTTATTTACAAAAGCAAATTTTAGAGGCGTTAATTGACAGATCATTTCCCGAAATAGTGTCTTTTTCATTGCAGTCTATTAGACAAGGACATCAATATTTGGAATAAGATCTGTCAAAACAAGATTTTTTTTATCATATTTTTTTTTTTTTTTTTATTTTTATTTTAACATTACTCTCCACAGACACTGGGGTCCGTGACCTTTGACAACTTTGAAAAACAATTTTTTTTATTTTTTTACAATATTATTATCATATATTATTTATCATATATTAGTGAATTCCAATTTTCTTGAGCCACATATTTTTTGCTTTAATCGTGAAGGATAAAAAGTCCGCCAAGTTTTTGCTAAACAGGACCTTTATTTAGGAAGGCAGTCAAGTCTTATCTTGAGACTGATTGATGAATCGTATAGCATCACTGACTTCGCCGGCGCCGCAACAAAGACAACGGTTTATATCAGCACTTTATTCTTAAGATAGTGATGAAAACGCGTCGACAGTTTAGAAATTAAGAAAAATAAATGACTAAATTTTTTTCGTCAGAGATTTAATTGGCTTAAAGCTTACGGCATTTCTTATACACGCGTGGCCCAGTCACAAAACTTTTATAAAAAGCTCCGAAAACGCAAAAAAAATCACGTGTCACGTGTTGAGAGTGAAGCATATTATTTCTATGGAGCAGCTGTTATTTCTTTGTGATTTGTAAAAAAAATGTAGAAAATGTACATAATAATGAATTTAAAAAAAAAAAACCTCCTTTCCGTTAATTATTAATTGTTCTGCGTAATCCTGTACCTATAAAAGTGTTATTACTCGGCCACATGTATATGAGAAATGCTATAATAGTTTTTTAATATCAAGGATGTAGGAAATGGGTGAAGGCTTCTACAATGTTTTTTGTAGCGATGATAGCTCAGTGGTTAGCGCGGTCGGTTCGCATGCCGAAGGGCGTGGGTTTAAACCCCAACAATGAGCTTGAGCTGCCGGTGAACAAAAACATTGTGAGGAAATCATAGCGTGGTGGTAGGGTACTTTCTAGTACTCGGCTGGCTAGCTACCACCCTCAAGTTGAAAATTTGCCGCCAAGCATCTAACGGTGTGTTCCGGCAACCTCATTTGAGAACCAGTTCTATTCCAGGCTAGGTGTGCTTTACCATCTTCGACCACACCGTCACTTAACATCAGGTGAGTTGTGGTCAAAGTCATATGGTCCAGTCAGAGTTAAAAAAAAAACTTTGTAGTCCTGAAATTTTTGTATACACAAATATGTATGTGAAAGCCTTATGTCGCACAAATCGATATAGGTGCGCGCGTTCTATCCAATATTAAGCGAAATTGTAGAACCAAGAAGTCTTCGTCCATTTTCTACACTTTTTTTCTATGACACAACACACCTGAATTTATGTGACGGTAAAAGGCGAAGTTGGTAAATACACTTGACCTTTCTTTATTTACTGGGGGATATAATCTGGATATTTTCCAAGTTAGATTAAATAGGCATCTCCTAGGTCTGCGTGTTTCATCTTACTCTTCATCATCGCTTACCATCACACAAGTTGAAAGTAAAAAAATAATAATTGGGAACTGGCTTTTTAGTCGGCTACTGTAACACATCGGTAAGTTCTTGGCATTTTAGCTCGAATTAAATACAGTTATCTTCTCCCTTTTTAGGGTTCCGTACCCAAAGGGTAAAACGGGACCCTATTACTAAGACTCCGCTGTCCGTCCGTCTGTCTGTCCGTCTGTTTGCCCGTCTGTCACCAGACTGTATCTCATGGACCGTGATAGTTAGACTGTTGAAATTTTCACAGATTATCCCGCTATATCAACAAATACAAAAAATAGAATAAAATAAATATTTAATCCCATACACAAACGTGATTTTTTTTTGCCGTTTTTATAGATAATACGGAACCCTTCGCACGCGAGTCCGACCCGCACTTGGTCGGTATTTTTATTTTATATTATACAGTTGTTATTATTACAAAAATTTAGTATCAACCTGTACTGTCTCACTCTCTCACTACAGAGCAAAGGCTTCCCTTCCCTCCTTCTTTCTCTATATTTTGCAACCTGAATCTAGTCTTCCAAATGTTAAAAATTTTGCCAATTTCGTCTTTCCATCTCCGTCTGGGCCGTCCAGGAAGTCGTTTACCATCTTAAGGGTGTCGTGATTTTGGCCAAACGATCTCCCGACAGGCGGCTAATATGGGTGGCCTATTCCCATTTTACGAAGGTGGCTTTCTGAGCTAGCACACTATACTGCGCTTCCATTCTAAATAATCTTCAATTCGAAAAGATAACTAGTGGGCACTTCAAATAACTTAATTTTTCAAAGCTGTTCATACTTCGAAGTATTCAACTTTATCCCCAATAATGGCATTTTCTAATAATTACATTTATACAAAATGCTTTCGTACGTTTAAGAAATTCCTCAGAGTTTAATTTAATAAGAAAAGTTTAGGTTTTATGTAAACAGACGCCTAATTTGCGGGAGGATGCCGTCGGTATACTGATTGGTCCAGGCTTGCTATTCTAGCACGCTCAAAATTCGTTCAAACTCTTAATAATATTTATGTGGTTGATTTGTTGTCTGTGTTTGCAAGAATAACTTCAGCAGGATATGACTCACCTAAAGTAAGTTTAAATTCGTCTCCGTCTGTCACTTGCCTTTTACCATTTTTTACTCTAAACTGACTTATTAGCTTGGTCTACAAAGCCAAAAGTAGGTTATTAAAAATACTCACGTTTAATTATAGCGGATACTCCGACTATAGTTACAGCCACATCCGGTGGCCTTCTTCATGGAAACAAAGCTGGGTTCCACACACGCGCGGCCTCGTCTTGCTTCGTTCTCAGACGAGGCCGCGCGCGCGTTGCACTCGGTTGTTATAATTAAACGTGAGTAATCACGCATAAGTAAAACAAGAAAGAGGTTCACATCATTATTATGGGCGAAATTCTAAAAACTTAACTTTTTATAAGCAGCTCTTTTTACTGGATTTCAGAGTAGTGAAGTGTAGTAAAACGTGTTCACAGAATTAAATGCAATGATTTCCTTTCGGCACGGTAGGTAAATCTTAACGTTGTTTAATGAGGTATTATATTAAGCTGGTTTCGTAAAATATCTATTGCTTGATTTGCGCGAGAATAGCAACCCAGTTTTTATGAAACGAACATGGAGAGAAAATTAAAAAATGATCATAAAGACGCACAACTTAGTATTCTTTTTTACCGACAGGAGTTTATATTAAAAATTTTAATGTTTAGGCAGGTAACATAATGGCTATTTTTTTAAACGACTCTACCCTGATACGATGAGCTGTGCAATTTGGAGTTTGTCAAGTTACTCGAGTAGTTTTTAGAATCAAAATCTACTTTTTGTAGAAAGAGCGGGAAACAGACGGTTGGCCTGATTGTAAGCTCACCGTCACCTATGAACAGCTACAAAATTAAAATGTTGTCGATGTGTCCAAAGACAAGTGTATGGACGCCCCTTTTCAAACAGTTCATGTTGTATTTTTATGGAAGACCTTTGCAGGAAGATGCAGTTAGGGGTGGGTTATTTCCTTAGAGGAAGTTAGTGGAATGTTGTGATTATTTATTTATTTGATTGTTGTTGTATAATGGATATATAAAATAATTTTAATTTTAAAATATAGTTGACATTTTTATGTATTTTGATTGTACAAATAAATTATGATTTTTTTTTAAATCTACCTTTAGATGTATGTTTATAGTAGAATATGTTTAAATGATAGAGATATACCTACATATATTTTACTCTACTAGAGCCCAAATATACATATGTCTAATATCGAACATGCAACGCTTTGCATGCGTATCATGCGGTTCACCTGTCTAGTGTACAAAGCAGGAACAGACAAAATCATGGCATTCTATAATTAGGTAGTTTGCCATTATGCCAACGACATATCGACGGGTTGCGTGCAATACATAAATAATTAGAATATTTACGTTTTGTCTGTTTCTGCTATGAACGCAATGCAACTGTTTATTTGTTTTCAATGTATAAATAAATTTACAGTTAAAAGCAATCGATGAACATAATTACAAAAAATACATACAGTCGAACATATAACCTCCTCCTTTTTTGAAGTCGGTTAAAAAGCCGACTCCATGACCCTTAGGCAAACTAAACGCACTGCTCCAATGAAACGGCAAGGTTTCGGAACAAACAACAATATCATCGATGTATACAATTCTTACATTTTTGTTGATTTTTTTAAAACTGCTCGACTGATTCGATAAATTTTAAATGAAACCACCTGGGAAGTATAACCCTTTGAAACAAAAAAAGAATTTTCCAAATCGGTTCAGGCGTCTTCGAGTAATCGGTGAACATACACAAAAAAAAGATTCC
The DNA here is from genome assembly GCA_950106695.1 of Biston stratarius. Lineage (NCBI taxonomy): Eukaryota > Metazoa > Arthropoda > Insecta > Lepidoptera > Geometridae > Biston > Biston stratarius. Next base: position 14,436,063 of record OX467116.1, read on the forward strand.
TACGAACTGAGAACCTCCTAATTTTAACCGACTTCAAAAAGGAGGAGGTTCTCAATTTGATTCGTATTTTTTTTTACGTCGGTTAATAAGATAAAATATAATTATTATTATTATTTTTTTATCGCTGACAGGCTAGGTGATTGACCACAACTCACCTGATGTTAAGTGACGGTGTGGTCGAAGATGGTAAAGCACACCTAGCCTGGAATAGAACTGGCTCTCAAGTGAGGCTGCCGGAACACACCGTTAGATGCTTGGCGGTAGATTTTCAACTTGAGGGTGGTAGCTAGCCAGCCGAGTACTAGAAAGTACCCTACCACCATGCTATGGTTTCCTCACGATGTTTTCCTTCACCGGCAGCTCAAGCTCATTGTTGGGGTTTGAACCCACGCCCTTCGGCATGCGAACCGACCGCGCTAACCACTGAGCCATCATCGCTACAAAATCATCATATCATCTGTGATCATGTTCGACAAAAATATTGTGAGGAGGTAGTTGGTATGAATAAATAAAAATTTGACGCCGAACAACAAATTCTATGTTCACAGAATAGAACTTCAATATGCGGTCAATGTGCGGATGAGGTCTACTATACATCATACTTATCTAGAAGAAACCTGTTTAGTCTGGATTTGAAAACATCTAAATTGCCTTAGCGTTGTTAGTAAGGATTGTAAAGTCTCAAAAGCGCTTGCTATAGTATTACATGTAGGCACTATTTTTTTTTTAACACGTGTAAGTTCGCGTTTGACCACGAACTCATCTGATGGTAGACGATGATGTGGTCGAAGTTGAAGCGCGCAGACTTAAGAGATACCTAATCACTCTGACTTTGTAAAGATCTAGATTATCTAAGGAAACAAGGCAGCCGGCAGCTTGTTCCATTCCTTGGCCGTATGGATAAGAAACGTATAGAGTCAAAATGTTTGGTACGTACCCAAGGAAATTCCACTATGTAAGTAGGTATGTGTTTACATGTACATTGTGCACTGCTCATAAAGCAATATACCTAAACATATCTGTTATAAAAGTTTTGGTAGGAATGGAAAGTGAGTATGGAAAAGTTAAATGTGGTGAAACATGACTTTTAGTGTTGCTTCCATAACTTCGTCGCAGCTTGTGGTGACGTCACAACTACTTTGCTAGGCCGCGATCGAACTAAATTTAAGTGTAAATGAAATTTTGACTTAGACTTATTTATGTAATTTGATTTGTTATGAAATAGGTAGGTACTTAAAAATATCGAAAACTTGACACTGGCAAATTCACACAGTGCAATACAAATAACAAAGAAGAACTTAATATCTACTACGTAATGTAGATGAACATTTTATTGCGATATTAATTTTTATGTTACTTTTTTATTTAAAAGAAATAAGACAAACGAGATGCTCTCATGTTGATAATATAAAACGCCTGTCCATGACCATTGCAGCGATACACATAACTTTGAGTAGTAACAAAGCAACTTTGTTTTGCTAATCAAAGTTCTGTGTATCATGTAAATGTCAAAATAATTGCTATACGGTTTTATACGGCGAGACATCATCCAGACGCCTTGACAGTCCTGATCATCGCGAGATTAGTTTGAAATCCTCAAATACTCGCAAATTAAAAAAAAAAGAACTTTTTTTAGGTAGTGTAGTTATTAAAGTACCTATACAGTATTTAACAAATTTTTCAAATTTAGTCACTTATCCTTTTTTTTATGGTTGTCAGGCTACGTGTTTGACTACAGCTCACCTGATGGTAAGTGACGGTGTGGTCGAAGATGGTAAAGCACACCTAGCCTGGAATGGAACTGGCTCTCAAGTGAGGTTGCCGGAAAACACCGTTAGATGCTTGGCAGTAGATTTTCAACTTGAGGGTGGTAGCTAGCCAGCCGAGTTCTAGAAAGTACCCTACCACCACGCTATGGTTTCATCACGATGTTTTCCTTCACCGGCAGCTCAAGCTCATTGTTGGGGTTTGAACCCACGCCCTTCGGCATGCGAACCTACCGCGCTAACCACTGAACCATCATCGCTACAAAATCCTATTCTAATTTTAATTTTTAATAGTAATAGTAGAGCTTAGAAGTAAACGATGGATAACAATCTCTGATAAACATTACTATTATCCACATAATTATCCTAACGTTTCGAATATAACATTCCTTTGAGAAATTCTTAGGAGATTCCAGGCCCTTGTTTAACTAATAATTATTTTATCAACCCTTACCTCAAATTAGTACCTAATCTAGTTTAATGTAGGGTCTACATTCTAATAAAGCCAAAGTAGGGTAAGGTAGACATTGTAGGTACTTAGTTATTAACAAACTAGGGCAAACTTGGCTACGAATATTGCTCTGTAAGCTTATATTGCCCTTGCTTTATTAAGTTATTGTGGGTAGTTCATATAATGACAGTAGGAAAAATGAATTAAACCGTTAATACAAGTACATTAGTGTATATTTTCGCTTGACGTGTCTCTAAAGGATACACACCAAAATCAACGGCACAGTAAAGCGGTAGCTTTATTGTCGGTAGCTTTTTTATTTGGCTTACTTATATCTTTACTGCCTGAATCGTTTTCTTCTAGACAAGTGTGTTCCATAGTACACCGCATCTTCGCTTAACATCAGGCAAGATGGCGGTCAAACGCAAGCATATTATTAATTTTAAATAATCCTTAAGTTGAGACGAATGAATTAAACAGGTAGCGTTAAAAATACTTATCAATCCAACTCGAAAAAAATCGTAATATATTTTTCTTTATTATCCGCTTGCCAAGGAGGGGTTTATTATGTTATTATGTTTTTCGCGCGTATCTTGTATGTATGTAAATTTCTTTATTACCTCATATCTTCGGCCGAATGGATTACGACAATTAAGGTATCGTTAGATTCGTCTCAATAACCCAAGTGTCTTTAGAAGGTAGATAAAAAAAATAATCAAGGTGGTGGATTTTTGGCGCGTAATAGTATTACGATAATTTAAAAAAAAAAATATCCAAATCCATCAAGTAGGGTATCTAAATAAAGGCAATTAATGGAGGATTCCAAAAATATATTGTATAAGTTATATGTTTAAATTTAATTTAGTATAATAAATTTGTTTAAAAAGTATTATAGTTACTGTAATCCGCGTCGGATTATAGAAATTTTAAACTCTTCAACTTGTCTTTATATCCCGCTGATGCAACTGCAAACCAGAATCCGGCATGGTAGGTATGTGTAACTTTAGCCTTCTGTTACGCCTTGTGGAAGGTTATCTAGTTATGGTATGACATAGAGCAGGTCTCGCAACTTCAGACTGGGATGCGAGTACTTACATAACCTACATAAGTATAACAGTACCTGGATGACCGAGCTTTGCTCAGCTAAAAACACGGTTGAAACGACGCTTTCTAAAAATGAAACCTAGCTAGATGGATTTATCGGGAACGTCCTGCATAGCTAGATGGATTTATCGGGAACGTCCTGCATACTAAATTTCATGAAAATCGTTGGAGCCGAGATTCGAATTATATGTATATATACATATATACAAGAATTGCTCGTTTAAAGGTATTAGATTGGCTGATTGACATTTAGCTGCTCAGTTTTTTTTAAATATGTGTTTTTTAACTAGATAATTAAAAATTATGTAACTTTTTGAGCTATATTATAAATGTTTTTTTTTTTTTAATGTTTAGATGTTTGTTTCTCAATCACGCAATAATACTGAATGGATTTGGATGAAATTTGGCATGCATATAATTTATTACCTGGATTTACATATAGAGTACTTTTTATTCCATCCACGTATCTATTTGAAAATTGGTATATCTAAATGTGTCTTTTCGAATATAATTCGGTATCATTTATATAAATCTAGGCAATTAAGTAGCGTAAGTTTCATGACGGATGAAACTATTGTTCTTTTGTTACTTACAAATGTTTCATTTCTCTCTGAACCCAATTCTTAAATTAACGTGGGCAAAGTCACGGGCGCAAGCTAGTACTTAAATATATGCAATAAAACGACTCAAAATATTTATTCTAAAACCTGAGGTAGTTGCCACTTTTAAATATCATTAAAAAAAAATTTAATGGTTGACTGGCTTTGTGTTTTTGACCTCAGCTCACCTGATGTTAAGTGACGGTGTGGTCAAAGATGGTTTACACACTTAGTCTGGAATGGAACTGGCTCTCAAGTGAGGCTGCCGGAACACACCGTTAGATGCTTGGCGGCAGATTTTCAACTTGAGGGTGGTAGCTAACCAGTCAAGTACTAGAAAGTACCCTACCATCACCGGCAGCTCAAGCTCTTTGTTGGGGTTTGAACTCACGCCCTTCGGCGTGTGAACCGACCACGATAACCACTGAGCAATCATCGCTACAAATTAAAGTAAGGATTACCCGAACAGAAATAAAAATGCATATTTTAAAAAAAGCCTTTCTTACTTGAATTTTACGTCTAACCTCAACTTAATTTTGCTTCTCGCACTGTCGAGAAAGCGAAACATTTGATGTAAAAATATATTAGGGATGCTTTCAATGACTTGTAAAAAGAGAAGACGAAGAACAAAAATAACCGAAATAAGTATTTTTCTATGGTAGTTTTTGTTCTTTGTTTTTGTCTCAAAACTTATAAAAGAAAAACAATTGTATTACCGAATACTTTATTCAAAACACTTTTCATACAAAACACGTTACAAAACGTCAACATACTAAGGCGTGCCTTCAACTATTATTTGTTGTATAGATTTCTGTAAAAAAATGCATATCCGCTAACATCGTTACTGTAACTCGGAAACTATGCCTTATTACTTAACAATTACTGACGGTGCATTTGAAATTACAACAAAGCCGATTGTGTGCTGTTTCCTTTTACGTTTTAATACTGTTGTTTTCTCTAACCCTTTATTTTTAAAACGTTTAATAGTCCAGTCATTACGTCGCTTAGTCTTCAGACCAGTCATTTAGCCTTCTCGGATCACATGCATTTCCAAATGGATTTCTAATGACTGGATAAATTAATCAGAATAGTTAGCCTATTTTAATATCTGAGATTAGATAAAGTAAAGAACAAAAGACGAACGATTTCAAGGCTACATGTCTAGCAATTTCATAAGTAGTATGATCAAGGATTACCGACACTTCGCTCTTAGTCTAATAAATTTATGCTATATGCTTAGAGGTTTCGATAAGTAAATTTTTGTTCATAAGATAAACACCCCGTTAGAAATTTCGATAAATACCGTAGAATTCATTGGGGTAACAAAATATTTAGCTTCAACCACAGACTAAGTTTAAATTATTAAAAAAAACTTTTAACACGTCTCAAAAACCTTTTACACGTAGCAGAGCAGCACTACATTTTAACGGTGAACTGTGAATATTATTTTACTTATTCTGTATGTGCACAGAATACATTAAAGTTTACAATGGTCGATTCGACTCGCGTACTTGTTTATAAAACAATACTGAAAACAAGGTCATTACAGACTGAACTAGGTGCTTACCTATTTACAAGGATGTACCAAATGCACAAGAATAATATAAAGATTATTTATGTACAGAGTTCGAAGCAAGATTATTTTTAAATCTCAGAATGTGAGCAGTCTGACTCCAGAACGTGCCTATTCTGAGACAAGAAGTATCGAAATGAATAAAATATTTTGCAAAGAATATTTAATAATTATTTTATGAAAATCATATCAAACCAATAATTTCATAATCTATTTATAAATACTAGGTAAACATTACCATTATTAATAGGTAAGAAAACCTCTTTTCTGAAAAAAATTGATGCAATTTTTTCCACGTTTTTATCTCAAATCAATAATAGAATTGCGTCGCATTTTACAAAATCGATAACTAAAATCGTCAGATAAAAAAAATATATATATATCTATGTTGTACCTAAACATTTTCGAATAAACGAAAATTCACTCAAGTCAAATTGAATTCACGCGTCACTAATACGAAACGGCCAACGTAAGTCCAATAAGCCCGAAACATGTACAAAGAGTGGCGACCATCTAGTCATAGCATTAGAAAATAACCACATATTTCGGGATACCATTTTTTATGGATAAATGTATCTGTACTAGTTTATATTCATTGTCTTTATCAATAAAAATGCTGACTACAATCATGGGGATGCTCCTATCAACTCGGTTACTTTGCAGCAGCAGTGGTAGCGTCAGGTGCTGCTGTGGTCGTCGCAGCAGCCGTCGTGGCTGCGGTGGTAGCTCCAGCGGCTGTCGTAGCTCCAGCGGCTGTCGTGGTCACCACAGTCGTCGTACCAGTGGTGGTGGTAGCCTGACTTCCACTCGTTGGCTTGGGGACCATCATTATACCCCACTTGTTGTCAGTGTTCGTCAAAGTGAAAGTATAGCCCGAATCGCCTGGTGCTGAAAAAAATATGAAATTGTATAAACTTGATAGCGGCTGTGAAGTCTCTGCGCAATAATGTGCGCGACGTCATCCGTAAATAAAGTTCAAACTCTTTTTTTTTTTAATGTAAAAGTTATGAGACGATCGAGAAGCTCTTCTCATGGTAAGAAATAACGCATGACCATGACCATTGCAGCGATACACAAAACTTTGAATAACAAACCAAAGTCCAGGCCATTGCAGCTTTGGCGCTCATTACTTTGAGACTTTCAATAGTTGGTCTCAAAAGACCAATAATTTCGTTAGCTGTCTTCAAATCACCTGTAAATTGTCTTTGTATAGCAATAATCTATCGTATCATCATTAGTTATGAAAAAACCGGCCAAGTGCGAGTCAGACTCGCGCACCGAGGGTTCCGTACAAACCTGTAGGTATTTAAGCAAAAGTTATCGTTTTTTTTAATGGTAATTTGTACTTTTTGCAATTGTTCCTTTATCTGTGCTATAAGACGTTGCTTCGTACCAAATTTCAAGATTCTGAGTTCATGGGAAGTACCCTGTAGGCAATGATTCCCTTTCGAGTGAATAAATTTGCAGCATAAACGGCTGTATCTTTTTAATTGCGTTGACTCAGAAGTTTGATTTTTTTTACAGCTCCAAGGGACAGTAGACCTAAGTATTTGATATGAATTTAAGCTTGATACCTCTACGCACTTCTGAGAAAAAGGGTCTTGACAGACAGACGGACAAAAAAGTGATCCTATAAGAGTTCCGTTTTTTCCTTTTGAGGTACAGAACCCTAAAAACGATAGTAATTACGATTTACGATAAAAAGCGTTATGGTTTTAGATTTTCCTATTCAAGTTAAACAAGCCATGTAACCGTCAAATCATGATTTAAACTTTCGACGACTTTTGAAAAGAGACTACCGAGACTATTTTTTGTAGCAATGAAAGCCCAGTGGTTAGCGTAATCGGTTCACATGTTGAAGTGCGTGGGTTCAAAACCCCAACAATGAGCTTGAGCTGCTGGTGAAAGAAAATATTCTGAGGAAACCATAGCATGGTGGTAGGGCACTTTCTAGTACCCGACTGGCTAGCCACTACTCTCAAGTTGAAAATCTGCCACTAAGCACCTAACAGTGTGTTCCGGCAGCATCACTTGAGAACCAGTTCCATTCCAGGCTAGGCATGCTTTACCACCTTCGAACACTCCTTCACTTAACATAATGTGAGCTTTGGCATATAACAAAAAAAAAAACTTTCAATTTGCGTTATAATGAGGACTACTTACGGATATCTAAAGTAATCACACTAGGGTTTGGGCCAGGCATGACCGCTGTAGTGGTCGCAGCCGACGTCGTCCTCGGCGCTGGAGTGGTCGTTCTCCGCCTTTGTGGACTGCATGCACTACAGCCATACTCATCATCCGCAGCGGGGGTGGTTGACGTCCCGTCATCATCGTCATAATCATCGCAAAACCAATCGCACCAGAGTAAGCCGAAAAATGGCTGGAGAAATAGAATTAACATTATTAAACCTGTTGTCTCATTTCGAGTCAGTCAGTCAGTCAATCAGTCTCAATCGACGCCACACGTGATCAAAATACTGGCTGCTATTTTACATAACATGGGACATAATAGAACCAGCGTCTTGGGAACCAACCCACTGATAGCGACCTATTAGATTAGTTAATTTTACTACAGTAATCAGTATATTTGCCGTGGTGGTGCCGGCGTAAGAATCGTACCCCACCCTCTCTACCCGTGGTTGCCGTATGAGTCGGCTAAGGGATGTAATCCGGAAGATGAGCAGCAGCGTCTTCCTTGAACAATCATACCTAACTGCGCTCGCCAACCCGCCTGCAAAGCGTGGCGAGTATTGGCCAAACCCCCCCAGGAGGAGGCCTATGTCCAGCAGTGGACGTCCTATGGTTGATGATGTGATGTGAATCAGTATATTATGGTTTAAGTGTTATTTCATAATGTTAAGTAAAAAAGGAAAAACATTCCAGACAAAATTAATAAATTTGCAATAGAATGATTTGGTATACCGCAAGGAATACACATAGGCGTTACTTCAGTGAGATTTATATCCGATTGCGGCGACATATACATAAACATATATCCGTCCCCGTATTTCATCATAACTACTAAACGGCTGAACCCAGATTTTGATGAATTATAAATCAGATAATTTACTGATTCAGGCATCACTTTGCGCTTATTTTAAATATGTAAGACTTCATATCTTTAATGTATTTCCGCTGAAAAGACGTTTTGGTTACAATAATGACAAATATTGAATATAATTTGAATATTAATGAAACTTGAAGACAATTTTAAATATCATCAAGAATAAACTTAATATCCAAAATAAACTTAAAATCTAAAAATTGAAATAATTATAAATGTTTAATTAAAATAATTACCAATATTGATTGATATTCTAATTATTTTGAATAAATATTTAAAATTGTCTTCAATTTACATTAATATTTTAAATTATATTCATTCCTTGTCAGTGCTGTAATCAAAACGACTTTTAAGCGGAAAATATTAATTCCGTACTCGGGTTATAGTTTTTAAACTTTTTAGCTTGTTGGTAAGAGATAGCTAATGTGCAGGAAAACAGATTTTTAGGTTGAACAGGCTGAACTTGAAATAAAGGTATAATCTTCAAGCCTCTCTATGACTCTGTTCCAAAGAGATTTTTAAATAATCGACTGAAATATTATAAAGCATACAAGTCGAAAATGTTTTAAGCCAATATGTGCTCAATGTTTTGTTGTTGACGGTTTTATTAATTACAATTTTCAGGGAAACTTAAAACCAAAAACCCAGCTTAGGTAATTAGAATACAGAATAAAAAACGTTTAAGATTCTTCGGTCGGTTCCTTTCATAACTTCTTCGCTATTCGTACAATAGTCAAGAGTTAGTTAATACTCAAAATAGGACATTGCTTCATGGTCAATATTACAAAAACTCGAATTAATCTACCTGCATTGTACGAACCTCTAAACAATGGAATTTCTTGCCCGAGTGAGTGTTCCCTGATAGATACAATCTGGGTGCCTTCAAGTCGCTAGTAAATCAGTAATTTTTCTAGGCGAGCGTGCTCCACTATAGACCACATCTTCGATTAAAATCAGGCGAGATTACGGTCTAACGTAAGCCTATTTGTAATTTAAAAAAAAAGTATAGAAATAAATAAGACGAAATTTCTTAGCATTCGATAGTATCGTTGTGTGCGTTCCATCGCGTTGCAGGGACGGAAATCTGTACATATTCTAGCGACCCAAATTTAAGTTAGGTTTTTATGGGTCCCATTACAACAAACAACTTATGCACTTGTTCACATCCCTGCCTAACCAATAATCCCGTCCGTCCGTTAGAATATCATTTATTTATTTATTTATTTATTTAGATACACAAAACAGAACATAATTTTTACATCAGCATTATGTAAATGACAAAAGTATTTGAACTAAATTACATTCCTAGACAAATGTGTATACAGCATGAACAATATAATTTAGAAGCATATGCATAAATAGTGCAAATATAGTGACACAAACCGTATATAAATTAAATTAAAAACGCTGAATTACTTACATGTTAAAGGAACAGACGGAATGTATTAGCCATCAAGCTAATCACACAAATCACATAAATCACTATTCCTTCTTTCGCAAGATGGCCAAGACATCCCGTTTAAACTTTGTAAATTTCAGGTTAAATATGTCTATTGAGCCATGATGATCCGCTAAGATATCGTTGTATTGGCGACACATTCTAACCAGTGGGTTATATAAAGAGGTGTTGTTTGTATAGACTCTCAGAGAAAAGATTCCTGTGTGAGGGTAGCGAGATTTAGGCTTGGTATTAAAATTAATGTTTGAAAGAAGAGAAGAGGAATCTATCTGGGAGTGAATAATTTTAAATAAGCAAGTGAAATCCAGGTATGTACGACGCATCTCAAGTGATAACATCCTAAACTTAGCCAATCTTTCAGAGTATGAACGTAGTTGACGATTGAGACCGAGTCTGTAGGAGAGGATATTTAGACACTTAGATTGTACACGTTCGATACGTTTACTGTGGATTTTATAATGTGGAGACCATATGACAGAATTGTATTCAAGAATGCTACGGATGAGGGTGGAATAAAGATTTAACAGACAATATGGGTTCTTAAAGCTTTTTGTGATACGAGAGATGAAACCAAGAAGTTTATTGCTTCTATTAATTATATATTCATAGTGCTCTCGGAATGTCAGCTTTTCGTCAAATAGGACGCCTAGGTCCCTGACCACTGCTTTTCTTTCAAGGAGTTGGTTTTTAAGCTTGTAATCATAACATATTTTATTAAATTTAGTGGTAAAAGAAATTACATGGCACTTTTTGACATACAAAAACATAAGGTTATCTTGACACCACTTGTCAATAGCAAGCAAATCAGATTGAAGTGTCTGTGAATCATTTGTGTTTTCTACTATAGTATAAATTTTGAGGTCGTCTGCGTATAACAAACAGGGGCTGTTAAGATTGTATATTAAATCATTAATAAAAGAGATAAAAAGCAGTGGTCCGAGATGAGAGCCTTGGGGCACCCCGGAAGTTATTTCGGCAGGAGACGAAAGAAAACCCTTGATTGCAACAAGTTGATTGCGTCTAGACAAATAAGATTTTATCCATCGTAACAATGAACCGTGGATTCCATAGTATTTTGACAGTTTAAATGTAAGTATTTTATGACTAACCTTATCAAAGGCTTTAGCAAAGTCAGTATAAACACAGTCGACCTGAGCTCTCCTAGAAAATGCGTTACATAAATAGTTTTTATAGTCCAATAGGTTTGAAGTGGTAGAACGGTTGCGGATAAAGCCATGCTGTCTAGGCGATAAAAGTGGACAAATATGATGATAAAGCGCGTCATAAACTAAAGATTCAAAAAGTTTTGGCAAACAGGATAGAATGCTAATTGGACGGTAGTTTTCGCAGCATGATCTGTCACCGGACTTATATATGGGAACAATGTGAGCAGTTTTCCATATGGATGGAAAGATACCCGTTTGAAGTGATGCGTTAAATAATATTAAAAGTGGTTCACATAATTCTTTACCGCAATTTTTGATAACACTTGGGGGTATACCATCTGGTCCAGCTCCTTTGTTGACATTAAGCCGAGATATTTTGCGGAGAATATCAGCACTGGTTATTACTACGTTACTTAAAATATTAGTCGTTTCCATTTGAGTAGAATTGTTAGTAACAGAAAAGTCAGCCGGCACAAACACTGAGTGAAAATAGTTGGAAAAAAGCTCACAGATTTCCCTCTGTTCAGTACATATTTTATCGCCATACTTCATTGTAATAGGTATAGTATCGGTATCCTTCCTGCTTCTAACATACCTCCAGAAGTGTTTTATGTTGTTACCTTTCACAGACGATTCTACACAGTGTAAATATTTATTGTAGTCTCGGTCGATAAGCTTCTTGCATCGATGACGTAACATTGAGAAAGTATCGTAATCGCGAGGGTTTCTAAATTTAAGAAAACGGCGATGGAATTTTAGCTTTTCTTTAAGACTACGTCTCAGGGCAGGTGAAAACCAAGCAGTGGAGTCATCAGTGAGAGGTTTGGTGAAAGGTGTATGCCTGGCAAGTATTTCATTAAACTTTTCATAGAAATTACTTGTCATAATATTGATGTCACTGTCTTGTAGAATGTCTTGCCAAACAATTTTCTCAAGGTCATGTCTAATGATCGAGAAATCACTTTTGTTAAAATTTAAACGTACTGATTTACTGGGCTTAAGCGCTTTAAAAGGTTCCTTAATGACTGCCAAAGGGCTAATGTCAAAAACAAGAGAAGGATGATATCTATCAGGTTTGCTAAGAGGCTCGGATCTGTCGACATGTAAAGTATCAGTAGTTGATAAAACCAGGTCCAAAAAACGACCATATCTATTAGGTATAACGTTGAACTGACATAGATCACAAACAGTCATGTTATCTAAAAGGACTTCCGCTCTTTCGCCTCGAGGATTACTTGGAAGCATCTTATGGGAGTCTGTGGATTTGGACCAACAAATATTCGGGGTGTTGAAGTCGCCAATACAAAGACATTCATCACGGTCGCAAGATTTCAGTACATTATTTTGAAAGTTACAATAAAACTCTCGCATACACTCATTAGACAGATGTGGCGGCAGGTAACACAGACACAAATTAATAGCTTTAGTATTTCTACACATAGGCATGATAGTTATCCAAATATCTTCGAAATTTGACTCCCAAGATGTTTGACGTACAAAGGCAATATTTTTTTTTATAGCAATAAGTACACCGCCACCATCTTGTTTACATACGTTTGTCATGTTTCTGTCTCGTCTCATAACACTATAACGATCGTCAAAAACCTCGGCATCAAAAACACTATCATTGAGGTTAGTTTCAGTGAGACATATTAGATCATAGTCACTATTTATTACATTAAGATAAACATCAACAGTTTTGGATCTCAAACGGTTGACATTCTGATAGTATACCAACATTATTGTTAACAAGCAACTGAGAAATTATACTGGGAAAAGTTAAGAAGTTAAAAACAATAATAGGCTAAACCAATTTGTCTAACACGTCTTGGTTTTTTACTAGGATACAGCCAGTACCTTCGTCTTTCCGTAAGTAGACTTGACCATATTTTACCCACACGTATTTGTACGATTTTTCCTTGGCGGCCTTTCTTGCAGCGGCGTGAAGTGCCTTGCATTCGGGTGATAGGTGCTCAGTCACATAGACTCTTTGTTTATCACATGTAAGGCCAAGATGCGAGGTGTTCAGTTGGTCAAGTTTATGATTCTTATTGTAGCGGTAGGAGGCTGAGAGTACGTAATCTCTTAGACGAGGCGATGCAAGTGTTACCAGCAAGTTCCTTGGTCTGTCTGAAGTCGCATTCATTTTGGCCACTCTACGACAAGAATGTATCTGGTCCTGAGCGATTTCCAATTTTAAGGTCATGCAGAGATTGTTGAAAAGTACAGTAGGATTTTCGTTTTTTCTCTCAGGCACAGCTTGGATTTCTATATTTAGACTACGAGTCATCCGCTCCATAGAGGCTAGGCGGCCGTTTAATACTCCCTGATCTTTACGAAGACTACACAAATCCATCTCCAAATTCTTTATGACATGGGACTTTTCCGCAATGTCGCGCTTCATAGATGCTTGTTCGTCGCAAATAAAGTTAGTCGTATGAGTAAAATCGTCTTTAAGATGTTGAACAGCAGCCTTCATTTCCTTTTGCACCAGTACTTTCACATCTTCTTTGAGCGCCTGACGAAAATCTTGCATAAATACTGACAGCGTGCTGCTCAATTTCTGGTCAAGGAGTGCACTAATTTTATCCATGGTTACAACACCATCTGCGCCAGGTGCGGGAGCTTGCGACACTGTGGAAGACTGGAGTATGGAATGGTCCGCAGAATCGTAGGACATATTCATAGAATCATCACTTGGTATTTGGCTGTGACGCACAGGAGTGTTATCATTCCTGTTGCGTTTAGTAACATTCGCACAAATTGGGCAAGCCCAATTCGAGCAGTATTTCGGCGAAAGAGCATAAAACTGTTCGTTTTTTAAGTTCAAGCATTCTGAGTGGTACTTGCAGCTACAATGCATACATTGTAACTGACGATCAGAGTTGATTTTCTTTTTACATGCCGTACAATCCATTGTCGACTGCTGTTTGTTGACAGACATTATGTTCAAAAACGAAACAAAAATATTAAAAACAGTGCGAAAAAAGAAGTCGGTACGCGGGGCTTGAACTTGGTAACAAATAATAGAAATTCGTCCACGAGTAGAATCAGCCACTGAGACGTTAGTAGCATGTGACGAATATAAGCTTCTTGTTTAGCACAACAAGAGGCTATTGTCACCTGTTATTTAATGGTTGAGGGTAGTTCTGTTATGATGCTATGATCGTTGAAATATTCCAACGAGTGCTATAAATCCAGATCTCACTTCCCCGTTTTACCACTGAACAATTTTTACACTAACTCTATTACACTATAGCTGAGACAGATGCGCGCGCCCTAATACAACTTTATCACTCACATAAACACTTTTGACAACGTTTTATAATTTTACTACGGAACACGAAATAAATTACGACTGCTTCGAAGAACGGTGGACGAATGAAAGCCTGAAGAATGGGATGGAGATGAAGAATGGGAACCTTATTCAGTATACCTAATTTATTTCTTGTTATTACTTCAATAATCACCAAGTATAGGATACTGTAAGTAATTCGCCAGGGAACAAAAGTCACAGACATAGCTCAGCGTATTAGCAAGATGAAGTGGCAATGGGCTGGACATATCTGTCGCAGAACCGATAACCGCTGGGGTAGACGTGTTCTGGAGTGGAGACCGCGAATTGGCAAACGTAGCGTAGGACGCCCTGAGACTCAATGGAGTGACGATATACGTAGGACAGCTGGCGGTGGATGGAAGCGAAAAGCCGAAGATCGGCCTGAGTGGTCTTGGGAGAGGCCTATGTCCAGCAGTGGACTTCGATAGGCTGATGATGATGATGATGATAGGATACTGTACTGAATATAGGCAATTACTTTATTTTGTTACCTTGTATTTATTCCCTTGTCGGGGCCTAATTAATAAATGTTTCCTGTCTAATTAAGCTTACGTTCAGTACGGCTTTATATCGCAATATTGTTACTTACTAATGAATGACCGATGTGTGAAATTGGTACATTATAATTACTTTCTTCAATATTCTACCTACTTATGTATTATTTTTCACAATTTTTTTACAATATTATTTTTCTAATTATTAGAATAATATTGTAAATGTACTTAATATTGGTTGTCCAAATAGGTAACTGTTGATATCCAATCGATGATACCTTGTAATAGCACAGCTTACAATAAATTAATTTGAACTTTTAATTTCGGTTAGATGGTATCTTGATGATTAACTGACATTGATAATTATAATAGGTCTTCAATTCATAATTGGTAATTATAATTATCGCTCATAATGATTCGAATAATTGAAAACAAATTATTTCAAATTGTGACTATTATTTGAAGACCCTATATTCCGCCGTTTCGAGCACGTTTGTTAGGTACTGCAGTTGATCATAAATCTAATGTTGTATTAAATAGGGTCACATTTAGCATAACAAAAATATGGCGGTTATAGTTTTTGAAGATTTTTCTCACATTAATCCAAAAATAAAAACCTAAAATCAATTCTGTTTTACAAAGTTTTGACAAGTAGAACGATTCGTCTTTTGCTGTAGCATTCTCATATTTTTAGAACAGAATCTTTTATCGGGTCTTAAAACACATTTTGTATGTTTGTTACTTCTTCACGCTCAAACGATTGGACCAATTTTAATGAAATTTGGTATGGAGGTAGCTAACAACCTTTATTAACATATAGGCTACTATTTATCGCGAAAAAAATTCATGTGGGAACAGTGGGTAACACCGCGGGGCGTAGATAGTAACAATCAAGCGTAATAATTTATTTGTTTGAACGCGTTCATCTTTACTACTACCACACAGATTTGAATAACTCTTACTGCATTTAATAGCTCAATAGTAGAAGATTTTATTAAGCCGATGGCAGGTAAAATCACTGAACACGGCTAGTATTTCATAAAAATCAACTCTATTGGTTAAACAAATTTCAATAATATTAAAGAATGGATAAGGATGGAGTTTGTGGTAGTTACGATGTATTGTACCTATAGAATAGTGTGAAAAAAATCATAAAACAAGCAAATCAATATTAAGTAGACTTAAAATTATGAATATTGGATATTGTAAGCACAAGCACTACAATTTTTTATTCGAAAAGGTCAGACGTTAAACGCACACAAAAATGAAAATGTTTAAAATCGTAGATTAGTAATATTATAAGAATCACTATAACACAAAACAAATTACTCATTATATCTAATCGCTTTATAGATATTGCTTTTAGCGATAAAGCCGCCTTTTCAAGCACGAGCTTTATTGTTTATTGATAATAATTAATACATTACATAGGTACTAATGCCTAGATATTATATTATTTTATGCAGTACCGTTGAGCCCCAAACTAGAAAGCATGTATCTTGAAAGCTTATGTTTTCTATACATTTTTTTATTTCTTGTGTGCACAATAAAAACTTTCTATCCATCTAAAAACGGGCATTTTTTTTTTTGTTGTAAATTTTCTATTTGGTTTTACATAAAAGCTATTATGGAAAATATTGTTTTTCTAAATTTATAGCACTTTCAAAAACTGGCATATCACAAAAATATCCATACGATCCATATTAAAGTGTACACGCACCTTGCCAGCTACTGAATCCAAACACACAATTAGCAGGAGAACCAAGCACACCCGGCTTACAGCCATGTTTCCGATGTTATCATGAAAAACTCGCTGTCGGTTCCTTTCATACTTATAGCGAAGGCTTTTGCGTAAGACACCTGAATTACTAATGAATTGGCAAAGAATATACAGTGAAGATATTCCACTATGAGGTTAAAGGATTTGTTCTGGTCGCGGATGACGGCCACTGTTGAGGTTACTTTTTTAGGCAGAAATGTCAGGAAAGATGATGACATGTTTTTGAGGATGTAAAATATTGGCGCGGGCTGGTATGACAAATTGAACATTGTAAAATGACCTCAACAAAAAGCCTACATAGCAATTTGGATGATTGTTTTAGATTAAACTAGCTGAATGCCCGTTACTTCGTACACGGTGTGGTAGTGCGCAGACTTAGGCCATATTTGAGGTATCTCAAACATTTTAAAATAACTATCAGTTAAGTTATATCGGTGCAATTGTTTTTAAGCTATTCGCATACCAACGAGCATCATTTGATTTTTTATATATATTAAGTTAGTTCAGATATTTATATAAAAATTTAATAGAAAAAAGAAGTAGTTACCTGTTATTAAAACTTTTAGGTAAACGTGCTCCATCGTAGACTGCAACATAACATCAGATGAGTTGGCGGTGAAATGCAATACTATTTAATAATAATTTTAAACTTATAATAATATGATAGCGAATGTCTGGTACTTGAGACTATTAAAAAAAAAACAGCTAAATCGGCTCAGCAGTTCTCAAGCTATGCGCTAACGAACATCATTTGATTTATATATTATATATATATATAGATATTGTACAGTAATTAAACGTAAATTCACGCTTATTGTAGTTCACCATTGATTGATAAGTTCAAATTTAACAACAGCTAAAATCACTGATGGTATCATCTAAATAATTTTCAGAGAATAAATAACAGTGCCAAATTTCATTCATCTTATCCTTTTAGAGCTTTCTAATCTCATACCCTTATCTAAGTTGCCATGCGGTTTCAAGTATTTCAGACTGTATGAAGACTGAAACACGGGTTAACGTACAATGTCCTATTCTACGCGAGGCACTCTAATTTCATACGGTATTGTAGATCCTATTAGACACGGCCAAGTACACATCACACCTGTAAATGAAATATGTCCAATTGTCCATTGCATGGCCACATGACCCTTTATAGCGTACTAATCACGCATGCAAACCACGCATGCTTTATCAGTTCTTTGAAGTATACGATAATGAGTTTTTCCTATTCACTGAACTGTGAAACTATAAAAATCTAGGTACTTGCTTACAGTGCATACAATGCTTCCTTTTGATGAATTAGTCCGTTCTGGCGTAGGTTTAATATTCAGGGTCGTAGTGTTCTTTACAATTATAATTATTGCTAGAGCATTGCGTCAGGTGTCGATTTTACTCTATTATGTTTGTCGCTACACCCTTTAAAAGATAATGTATGTTATTATACAAAGTATTCGGTACACAATTGTAAATTTAAATAAAAGATACCGTCGATCCTCGGCTGCGTCGGCGAAGACCATCATGGAGTACAACCTGCAGATGGTCATCAAAGATCGGAACGTGGTGGTGATGGAGCATAGATATAAATAGAAATAAGGATTGTGTGTATGCCTCGAGCATTCATGTTCACCATCGAAGGTTCCTTCTTGTGGCGGAAACGTGTCGCTCTTTAAAAAAAAATGAATTAGATCTATGTTTGGCCACCAACTCGCCCGATAATAGAGCACGCTGATATAGAAGAAATCTATTCACTCTAGCCTTAAAAACATCAAAATTGTAGTTTGTAGGAAACAGATAAGTCAGTAATGAATTCTATTTACGGGCTGTACGTATCAAGAAAGTAGAGCCGAATCGTGCTGCGTACGAACACTGGGAACATCCACAAGGCACGGATGATAGCGTGCCGTCTTACCTTAGATATGGTTGAGGAGAGCGATGGCTGGCACATGCGTCATAGTCGTGATCGGCTGCTTGCGGGTCGCTGGGCTGCTCGCGGTAAACACATAAACTAGTACTTTAACATAATATTAGGATTAATTAAACTAATTTCAAACAAATAATATTACAGTAATTATAAAGTTCACAAAGGTCACGGATCCCGATGTCTGTGGAGCTTACCTACATCTTTAATTAAAACAAGATATCGTACTAAATATGTTGGAAATTATGGCCTAAAGCTAAACTATCATATGGGTGTTCTGTATGTATTATAAGTATGTACTTAAAAAAAAAATGTCAGTTATCTGACTTCCATCACACAAGCTCTGCTTAGTTTGGTGTCAGATGGCACTGTGTGTAATATGTTCTACAATATCATATCCAATACCAGAAAACTTTTTTCAAGACCCAACCAGCTTTTTATATATTGAAATTTTTATAAAAGAATTGACACGAACGAAACGCTCTTCTGATGGATTTCTGTTGAAAAGATTGTACCTGTCCATGACCATCACAGTGATACCAAGAACTATGAGTAATAAAACAGTCCATCACATCATCATCATCAGCCATAGGACGTCCACTGCTGGACATAGGCCTCCTCCTGGGGGGTTTTGCCAATACTCGCCACGCTTGGCAGGCAGGTTGGCGAGCGCAGTTAAGTGTGATTTTTCAAGGAAGACGCTGCTGCCCATCTTCCGGATTACATCCCTTAGCCGACTCTTGTGGCAACCACGAGTAGAGAGGGTGGGGTACAATTCTTACGCCGGCACCACCACATCATAGTCCATGACATGATGATGTAATGAGCACCAAAGCGTCGCTGCCGCTGCTATGGTGCTCATTACTTTGAGATATGTTTAGATTCAAAAGCCCTCTAATTTCAGTAACTTCAGGAATTTTTATCCATTACTGCTTGGCGGCAGACTCTCTGTTACTACCGCCAAGCGAACTTAACCTAATTACATATAGCTACTAGATCAAGGGAGTAACTAAATAATTTACTAGCTCTAACTTTGGATTTTATTTATTTCGACCTGGTACATTTTGTTAGCTTATGCTGTTTGAGATATCTCAGACACCGACCACAAAGTCATTTTGTTCTCATAAATAGAAGTCTCAAAATTTTGTCAAGTACCTTAAAATCCGCTAAATAATAATTATCTTCTGCACAAGAAGTGCATTGACATAAAAAAAAAAAAAATTGACATCAGTTTAATCGTAGTAAAACTTATAAAATAATACGGTGTTTACAGATCTTTGTATAAATGAAACTTTCCTAGCTTAATACAGGGTTACGCGAAACAGTGGTACTAAGCCAAAAAGAGGTGATTAGTATTATTTTTATGTAAAAGTAATGAGACGAACGAGACACTCTTCTGATGGTAAGAGATAACGCCTGTCCATTCATTACTTTGAGACATTAGATGGTTAGGCTCAACAGGCCTGTAATTTCACTAGCTGCAGTACCCTTGATGCCGGAACACAGTAATGTTTACACACTACTGCTTAGTGAAAGAATATCTGGTACTGCGGTGGTACCTACCCAGACGACCTCCTGCTAAGGGGATAGACGTCATACTCATCTAAATGAGTGGAACAGTATTTTTTTTCGTGATTTCAGAGTTGACCCTATGTTGATCACAATGTTAAGTTAAATGACTATTTATAAATCTCTTTCGGCTTGGTACTACCATAAACCTGAATATCAAGCATTTCAAGTATCAAGATTTGTGTCCGCTAATGCCCAAAAGCGACATTGTAACTGACTCCAGGTTTCTTGGGCACCTTGCTGCCGACCTCTACCAGGATAGGAGAGTAGTCACCAATGGTTAATTTTTCTGAACAATTGTTGTGGGCGATCGGGAACACGTAATTTACGTCTACATCGTACCTGGGAAAGAAAGAAAAAGGATTCTTATTTCTTTATCGGAATGAGGTTGATAAGTTCTGCACTGACATCCTGCTTGAGGTGTATTGAGTATTTCCCCCTACTGGTTAGCATTAATCCAAGCTAACCGAGGTCCCTTAAGTACCGGAGCGAGACTGTGCTCGCCTGGCATAATGGCTCTCGTAGGTGAGATAGAAATGATGGCAAAAAGCAGTGTCTGTTGCAGTGATATGGATGAAGATGATGAAGCTGCTTCATTCCATCAAGTAGCATTCCTCGTTTCATATCTTGCTTTTGGCATTGCTATGCTTGGGTACTATTATTTCCAAATAATAACATTTGGGTACTATTATTTCTAAATAATAAAATGCGGGTACTATTATTACTAAATAATAAAATTTGGGTACTATTATTACTAAATAATAAAATTTGGGTACTATTATTTCTAAATAATAAAATTTGGGTACTATTATTTCTAAATAATAAAGTTTGGGTACTTTTATTTCTAAATAATAAAATTTGGGTACTATTATTTCTAAATAATAAAAATGAAGTCACAATTCGCGTGTCTGTTTGTTAGCATAGCTCTTCTAAACTGTGCAACGGATTTTCATACGGCCGTATACGGATAATAAGCTTAGGGTATTCTAAGCTGAAATGTGGTCATTTAAAACAACTTTACAACTCAATTTACAATTACAATAAATATTTTTTGCATTTTTTTTACAACTCTTACTATAATTCATTTATTCAGGCGTTACTTTGCGAAAGTAAAAGTTGCTTATAATGATCAGTACAATAACTCCCTCTCGGTTTAGTAAAACAATCAAGTTTATAATATCTGTATATTACAGTGAAACCGGAGCAGATTGCAGTAATATAATCCAGGAGGCTAATAGGAAGGTTTTTTCACCTGTAGATCAAGATATGTGGACTACTCACGACACAGACTATATACCTAATATATGTATTAAGGACAACATAATGTATGTAATTGATACTCATACACTATAAAATATAAATACATATACATATATCCTAAGGAAACATAGATAAATTTCAACGCAGGAGTGTCCACAGCACGTTGGATCATCGCATTAATAAAAAAAAAAATGCAAACTAGTAACGCCGTCGCATAGGCTTGTCAAGTCGGAGAAGTCGGTATACATTCTGGGGCCCGCGGTCTACAACCGCGAACCTGCCTCCATTTGGGAAGCACCTTCTATCGCGTGCTTCAAATGCAAGCTAAGATCATGACTTCAAGAGACCTTGTTTTTTGACTTTGACAATTGCTTAAAAATAAGATATTATTGAATTACTTAATATTAATTATTTATTAACATATAATCATATTGTAATTTTTTTATATTTAACATATTATTATATTGACATTTCATTTTATTGAAATGTGTTATGATTTTGATATTTTTGAGTTATTTTTAAATGTGAATGAAAACGTGACCTGTAACTTTGGTGTTAGATATCAATGAAATATTTGTATTTTGTATTTGAAAGGTTGATTAGGTTAGTACGCGATATATTGGTTGTCTGGTTCCCAAAGTAGGTGCACAAGCTTTGATTGGTTTGAAGCTAGATGGCGCTGTGTGAAATGTCAACCAATATTACACTATGTATATATTTATAGATATATATTTTTTATTCATACACACTTTCTAAACGAAAGATCAATATCTTAATTTACATTTTGACCTTCGTTTTCAGCTAAATGATTTGTCTCATATGGAAAAACCTAAGTTAGTTCAATAGATTTGCCAACTCACTTGTTATAATACGAGCTATTGGCTAGAAATTACATGAAAATGGCGTGACAGCGCGACATTGATATGCAAAACGATGACGATACGATAACTCCATTCATCGCTCATGCATAGATTAAAATTTTTTAACTTTACGTTTCATTATACTTTACTAAAAAGCTAAACTATTAAGCTAAGCTATTAAGTTAAACTTTAAACTACTTTTTATTATATGTAAAAGTAATGAGACGAACGAGACGATCTCTTGATGGTAAGAGATAACGCCTGAACATGACCACACAAAACTTTGAGTAACAAAACAAAGTCCAGGGCATCGCCGATTTGACGCTCATTACTTTGAGACATTCGATGGGTAATCTCAACAGCCCAGCCCAGTGTAGATAGCGCTAAAAAAATATGCTCGTCACACAATTGTATGTCTTGAGTGGGAATCGATCTCATGCCCTATAGATATTGAAGCAGGTGCAGTACTAAATGAGCTAACAGGGCAGACAAGAGTTCAAATGCACATATGTATGTAAGTAATATACTTTTTTATAAAACAGACGGGTGTGCGTGAAATTAGCTCAAAAATGTATAAAGGAACATCAAAAGTTATCATCAGTACGATCAGTCCTTTGTCTACGCAAGTCTCTTTCATAACTTATCAAGGTGTCAGATGCAATATTGTTTCCCTTCACAGTACCCGCCTTTGGCCTTCGTATTGTTAACTCACGACCTAAAATTGTGTGTATGGATAAAAACTTGTCTTTGAGTATTTTATGTAACGCTGGAATTGTTTATGACGTACATACAATCAAAAGAGATTTTAATTTTTATTTCATAGTTGACAATCTAGGTTTTTGACCACTGCTCACCTGATGTTAAGTGACGATGTGGTTGAAGATGGTAAAGTACACCTAGCTTGGAATGGAACTGGCTTTCAAGTGAGGCTTTCGGAACACACCGTTAGGTGCTTGACGGCACATTTTCAACTACGGTGGTAGAAAAACCACCACAACAAAAACCAGTAAACCATGGAAATACAACACAAAAAATACGACGAGATCAAGCACTTTTTATAAAATAAAGAAAAAAAAATCATTATATTTTTATTTCATTAGCCACAGATGAGCTGTGGTTAAGACTTAGCGACTAAAAGAAAATCATATGTTGAAAGTGCTCACCTAGGGAGTTTATCCCTGAGATAAGCCATCACGTTCTTTGGAAGGAACGTTACTTAGCAACTAAAAGAAAATTATATGTTGAAAGTGCTCACCTAGGGAGCTTATCCCTGAGATAAGCCATCACGTTCTTTGGTAGGAATGTGTTTCGGGACAGCACGAAGGCGGTGAGATACCTCGTGCCTTCAATCTTCTCAGCGCAGTGAAGCAACAGAGCCCACGTTTTGTACTCCGTATCAAGCACATATGTATTATATATACCTTCATCTATAAAAAAGATAGTAAATTTAATAACTACAAGTTTAGTTTACCTCGAATCCGAAATTGTCATCATTTCTAATTTAGCAATTATGTATAACGAACTGTAAATTAATCTTAGGCATTTTTTGTAATATTTAATGAGACGAACGATACGCTTTCCTGATGGTTAGAGACAACAACAAAGTCCAGGACATCGCTGCTTTGGCACTCGTTACTTTGAGACTTTCGATGGTTAGTCTCAACAGCCCCGTATTTTCGCTAGCTGCAGTATCCTTTGAACCAGAATATAGTAACGTTTACACACTACTGCTTGGCAGTAGAATATGTGGTACTACGGTGGTACCTACCTAGACAACCGCCTGTTAAGGAGATCTACCACCGAGTATATTGTACCACAATGTATACGTACATAAATTGCAGTACAATATTTCAACTAATATAATTTATCATTAAAATGCCAATATTGCTAATCCTAAATATTTAAAAATTTGTCAATTAAACACTGTCAATGCGTTGTCGCCAAAACTTCGTGGCGTGTTTTTTTGTTAACTCAAGAGGTACACTGTGTAGCAAACATATGGTAGATTTTATTTATAATAGATTTAAAATCTATTTTATTATAACTTGCTTAAGTAACTTACAGGTTCTCTCAGCATGGGTCCAATGTGCCGGCTCGTTGAGATCCACCT
Organism: Biston stratarius; assembly: GCA_950106695.1. NCBI lineage: Eukaryota > Metazoa > Arthropoda > Insecta > Lepidoptera > Geometridae > Biston > Biston stratarius. The sequence continues at coordinate 14,460,576 of OX467116.1, forward strand.
TCCAAGTGATGTTGCCCAGCAAAGTCTCTCCGAGCGGGTCGTCAGCAAAACGGTAGGTGAAGTTCATCGTCACGCCTGGGGTCCATTCTAACGTCCCGTCTAAATACAGAAACAAAATGTAGCGATATCGCTTCATGGCTGTTAATCCAAATACGCGAACTAAACGGTACGATTTCATATTCATCGTACGAACCGCTAAACAATAGAATTTGCTGCCCGAGTGCCAACTAGTCAAAAGCCAAAAAAACTGAACAATGAAACTAACCGAACCTGATTATACTTCGAACATATTCTACTAGGCCAGTTCGCTAATTTGGCTAGTTGGGGAGTATTTAGGGTGCATAATGTTCTCTCTGTTTCTCTCGTACAGCGCATATGTTGAGTGCTGATAGCTCTTCCATACATAAAAAACCGGCCAAGTGCGAGTCGGACTAGCGCACAAAGGGTTCCATACCATTATCAATAAAAACAGCAAAAAACCACGATTGTTGTATGGGAGCCCCCTTAAATATTTATTTATTCTGTTTTAGTATTTGTTGTTATAGCGGTAACAGAAATACATCATCTGTGAAAACTTCAACTGTCTAACTATCACGGTTCATGAGATACTGCCTGGTGACAGACGGACAGACAGCGTAGATCGTCCTAAGTGAAACAGTTAGTTCAATGATTGTCATAAGGGGACCCAGAAAATGTATAACTCGGATTCGTACAGAGCATTAAGCAATTAAGCATTACACAAACAAGTGTACCATACACATAACACCACCACCAAACACACAATTTATTCACTCACAGACACTCACGCATACATCTATACACAAACATATCCACACGCATGCATAGAGATATACATTGTAGTAATAAAAAAAATATTTTCTTTACTAAATTCTGTTAATACTGCTGTTTCGTTTCTCTGGTCTCCACAATAAGTAAGGGCCTTGAGTGACGCCGCTGCAATACTGTACAATTAGTTAAGATAACACTTGAATTGGAATCACAAATCAGCTGTATAGTTTATTTCTTCGATTAAGGATAACATTTATTTATAAAACGTACAGCTATTACTGTTTTTCATTTAGCAAAAGTTGTGCCTCCTATGTTGAACTTCTACAGAAATAGAAGTTCAGCATACGTAGCGACCCTGAATGAAGGACATGCGTGACGTGTTCGCTGAACAGCTTCTTGCGTTTGTTCCTTAATTTCATAAAGATGTGGTCTTACCAGCTGCAGCTACGTGATCTTCTTCTGTAAATACAGACTTCATGCAACTGTATGATAAAGCTTCTTCGGCGCTGGCGTAGTACTCCACCACATACCAGTCACCAAGCATCTGAAAAACAATGATTCGGAAAATTTATTACTTTGTCACCTTACATATCTCTTGAAACAATAGACCAATCACATCACACATCATCAGCCATCAAGACATCCACTGCTGGACATAGGCCTCCTCCTGGGGGGATTTTGCCAATACTCGCCACGCTTGGCAGGCGGGTTGGCGAGTGCAGTTAGGTGTGATTGTTCAAGGAAGACGCTGCTGCCCATCTTCCGGATTACATCCCTTAGCCGACTCTTACGGCAACCATGGGTAGAGAGGGTGGGGTACTATTCTTACGCCGGCTCCACCACGGAATATACATAACTAGACCAATGCTATTCCTGAACTTACTCTAACAGTAGTTTTGGTAGGAGTTGATTTGCGGTGTATTGTTTTTTAAAGAACTTGCTTATTTTTTAAGTGTGGGAAAGTTATATAATGAGATGGAGCAGTTGTAGATATTATACAGGACGTGGTCTTGACACATTTTTGTTTTACTTATGTGGGATTACTCACGTTTAATTTTATCGGAAACTCCGACTATAGTCGGAGTCGGATAAATAAAAAAAATTTACACAGGACATATTATAGTTCGGTAGTTACAATTTGTACCTATATATATCATAATACATCGGGCCCCAAACTAGGCGAGGCTGTATCTTGGTGACCCAAGTTCACTATTACCAGTTTCAATTTCGCGCAACTACATGTTTACTGAACAGATTTTTTTACACATCACATACAATAAAATTATATAAAAAGAGAAAATATATGAATAAATTAAGTGTGGGTGTGTGTGTGCATGTGTGTTCATATGCGTGTGTGGAAAGTTGTGAGCGAGTAGTGCTAGATGGAAAAGTACAGGGAAGTTTGAGTGACAGAGTGGAATATCAGAAATGGTACGAAATGTTACACGTCATATGGTATGAACATTGAACAATATGAATGTTGGAATCGAATATCGGTCTGACTGGTATGTCTTAAGTGAGCAGTGGTAGGCTGATTATGATGATGATGATTCAAATATCAAATGTCTTTAAACACTTAAGTAGGTAATAGTAGCTTTCTGTTACTGCTAATCTCTAGTTAAATTTTTCATGTCACCGCAATTAAAGTGCCTAAGATGTTATTGCCCAAAGCGTGGCAGACGTTGCGGCGATAAATTTAGGAGGCGTTCGAGATGGAAGATTTAACTCTACTCTGAGACAAGAATTTCAAATATTTATCGCCGGTAGTTAAAAGGGGTAAATTACATCTTAGATTACTATAGATTACAGAAATTTGGCTTTGCCTTCTGATAAATTGCGCTCGCAGCGCAATATTATGTAATATCACAATTGTTTTAAATATTTGCTTCGTTATGTAAAAGACTTTCTAGGCGTTTTGATAGATAGCTTTATGTATTTTGCTTTATAAACGTCCCATAATAGCTTAGAAAAGGATAAGATACATTTGAAAATATACTAAAATTACTGCTAATGTAGGAGCAGATGAGACTTCCAATTTTATCTGCTTGTTTGCATTATCAAGTACGTGAAAATGAATATTAATGCATTATAGACAAGAAATTATTTTACAATTTTCCATCGTTACTAATGGGGGTAGGCAATGTTCTAAGGAACTACCTCGCTGTCCGTCTCTGTTTCTTCGCTCACTTCTATAAACCACGCGACGGATTTTAATACGATCACACAATCAGATATTTTTTGAGAAAGACTTTTGTATACCTCTTCACATTGAACATTACATTCATTGGTGGCAATCAAGCAGACGAGTTGTATGATGGTAAGCAATCACCGATGCCTATAGATATCAGCAATAAGAGGGGCACAAAAAAATACATTGCCGACCCTTTAAGATTCTATTAGAACTCCTTTTGAAGAACCCAGTGTTGTAACACCGCGTAAATACGGAGGAAGGATGATCACTCCACAATTTGGAAGTGTATGGCACGTGTTGAAAGAAATGTGTTAATCACACAGTGTGCGATTTCCATAAATCAATTATATCTGGATGAGCTTTTAGACGATGGTGGCTGGTGCGGTGCCAGAGTCGTCGAAGATTCTGACAGCTGTACGCTGTAATGCATCGAGGACTTAAGTTAATACTTGGGTGCTTCGTTCCAAGGTTTGTATATAGAAATACCTCCTAACTAAAATTTACCGTTTAACTTTAAATTTAAGTACCGAAATTCATTGTTTTGAAATCAAATCTTCAAAATAAATAATTATTTCACCCATGCAAAGCGGGGCTCACTAATGACATATAAATGAGATATATGATTGCAATTCGATTCATATCCCAATATTTTCTGCCTCACCGACTCAAAAATATTTAATGCTCAATATGCATCCAAGCGTGATAAAACAGGCTTACATTACATGTACTAAAATTATTTGAAAAGCAATTAGTGGAGAAACGCTATAAAGCTTACAGCTTCCTTCACAAAACTAATCAAAACGTTATATAACGGCAGAGAAGCTACAGATAAGGTGTCGAAACTTCCGAGCTTGGCTTACAACTTCTGATATCAAAGTTCCTTGACTTTTGAGTTGCTTACTGAGGCGCGAGTATCCTTGAATGAGTATAATATCTTTTGGTACTTAGACAATGATGACAATGATAAACTACATTAATAAAACGTTAAAAAAGACAGAGGTGCGTGCGCGGATTTGATCTCAGGACCTTCAGATTAGAAGCCAGAAGATCTAACCCAACCAGGCTGTAGAAACTTCGACCAAGCCGCGCACCTTGCTTCTCTAAAATGATGTGTAAGCAAGTTATGTTCCGATGACATCAAACGGTGAAGGAAAACATCGTGAGGAAACATACATGTCAGAGCTCTTAAATAAAAAGTTCTCGAAGATGTGTGAAGTCTACCAACCCCCACTTGGCCAGCGTGGTAGACTATGGCCTTACCCTTTTCATAATGAGAAGACCCCACGCCTCCCAGCAGCGAGACATTTTATAAATACAGAGCTGACTTGGAACGTCTGCCTACAAAGTTATGACTGCATAGTTGGGAGGCAGTCTGACATTCAATCCGCGAATCTGGTGTCAAATGTCACGGCACACACCTTTGTGTTTTCAAAGTTAAGTGCGTATTGCTATAGACTGTAAACTTCAAAAGGAAAGCATCGTGGGTATTTTCGAGATGATTGAAGTCTTTCGATGATTGGTTCACGTTTGATCAAACTCTGCCTGATCTGAGGTCAGCTATGGTCAGAACACCTAGCCCATCAAACATAAAAAAACGGTTCGAGGTTTTTGTTTGCATAGTAGGTATTGCTACTACATTAAGAGCTCATTGTAATAGAAAGCGAAAGGATAAGATCTCATTGTATATTTAGCATATAATACCAATATTGAGTCATCTGGCATTCAACAGAGCAGGTGAGATCTCTATTGAATTGAATCCTAATGCTAATGAGTAATGATTGTATTGATTTGTTACCTACCGTTTTTATTAATGTTTCAATAGCTGCTAATTAATAGATTTGCTAAAAATTGAATCCGTATTTTTTGCCATGCAATAATTAATGGACGTTGAAATATGCGATTGATTTTATTTTAGTTTTTTAAAATGATTGTATTTGGCTGTAAAATTGTACCTAAGTATCACTGAATAGAATAAAATGAAGTTTTATTTTACCTCTGTTAGGAAAATCAAGAACAAAGTTTTGGTTTTTGTTTTACTTATGCGGAATTAATCACGCCGCTTTCTTCAATTGAAGACAGCCATCGTATGTGGCTTATACTATAGTCGGATCATCCGACGTAATTAATCACACATCATCAGCCGTAGGACGAACACGGCTGGACATAGGCCTCCCCCATTGGGGGGGTTTTGCCAATACTCGCCACGTTGGCAGGCGGATGTGGGAGCGCAATTAAGTGTGATTATCCAAGGAAGATGCTGCTGCCCATCTTCCGGATTACTTCCCTTAGCCGACTCTTACGGCAACCACGGGTAGAGAGGGTACAATTCTAACGTCGGCACCACCACGACATCGTAATTAATCATAAGTAATTCTGCATAAGTAAAACAAAAACCAAAAATTTCTCCGAGCATTTCGGCCACACCCGGTGGTATTCTTCTCTTTAAAGAAGGCGACCGGATTTGGCCGAAACTATAGTCGGAGTATACGACGTACTTAATCAAACGTGAGTAATTCCGCGTAAGTAAAACAAACATGTATCAAAACCACGTCAGTTTTAATAGAAAAGTATTTTTTTTTAAGTAAGGCGAAACGAACTATAATGCTAACGAGGTTTTTTCCTGATGGTAAGAAATAACGCATGTTCATGGCCATGCAGCGATACACAGAACTATGAGCAGCAAAATGAAGTCCAGGGTATCGCTGCTTTGAGGCTCGTTACTTTGAGATTTTCGGTGGTCAGTCTCGACAGCCCTGTAAATTCGCTAGCTGCAGTACCCTATAAGCAGGAACAGAGTAATGTGTTCACACTAATGCTTTGCGGCAGAATATTTGGTACTGTAGATGATCTCCTGCGAGAAATTCTACCAAGTGCTTCATCATCAGCCGTATGACGTCCATAGGCCTCCCCCATAAGGGGGGGTTTTGCCAATACTCACCACGCTTGGCAGGTGGGTTAGCGAGCGCAGTTAGGTGTGATTGTTGAAGGAAGACGCTGCTGCCCATCTTCCGGATTACATCCCTTAGCCGACTCTTACGGCAACCACGGGTAGAGAGGGCGGGATACTATTCTTACGCCGGCACCACCACGGCAAGTGATTGGTTGTTCTTAACTACGCAACGGGTTTTGATACCATTTCCTCTATCATTTAGAAAAGTTAATTAAACTAGTAAACCATAAAAGGCAGGCGGTACCAAATGCGACAGATATAATTACTTGTGTTTATATTTAATTTCTATTCAAACGTCTAAGGAAAACGTTAACAGGAACTGTACAAATCAAATTATTCTAATATGTAGCACAAATATTGATTGTTTGATCATTATAAATGATGTTTTCACAATGTATAATTAAATAGTATGCATGCTTGTTATCAATCAATGTCCAGCATCCGGCGCCTACGCAAGCACACTTCCAGTGTTAATACAGTAAACATACCTTCACACATATAGTTTGAATAAATTGGTATTTGATGAACGGATACTTAAAATAGCCAGCCATTATTTTAGTATATAACGAACTAAAATTATTTTTAATCAACCTTTCGCAGTGTATATCCTCTTTCTTTGTTTATGGCAATTTTGTTTTTTATTATACGGATAAATCAGTGTTTGTTCTCCAACTCGCCTGATGGTAAACGATAATGTGGTCGAAGATGAAGCACGCACACTTAGCAGATACCTATTCACTCTGACCTTGAAAAGATCTAGTTTTCGCTTTAGCTGTAGCTAAGAGTATTGGGGGAACGCGGAAAGTCGTGTTGCCGCAATATATTATTTCCCTAACTTGTGTTTTTTCGAGTGTTTATATATAAAATAGTGGTTTTTTTATTTATATGGTGCCGATTAATAAGCGCAACTGTGGGAAAGTGATATAATGTGGTGAAACATAACTTTTCGTGTTGCTTCCTTTCTACTACTTTACTGGGTATATTGCTTTGTATGACTTTGACTTTGACTTAGACTAGTTTACTAGTTGTATTATATTAAATACTTGAAAATATCGAAATACTTGACACTAGAAAATGCACAAAGTGCAATGCCAAACACAAAGAAGATAAAGCTGTACCTAAATAATTGAATTTGGATCTTTTCAGACTAAAAAAAACATACAATTCAGTGTATACCGGTAGCCGCACTTGAGAGTCAGATCCTAGTCCGATTAAGGTATGTTTACCATTTTTGACCGCATCATCACTTAGCATCATGTGAGCTGAGGTCCAACATTTAAACTATCGACTTTAAAAAACCTTTTACTGAAATAACGGTACATATTTCTTCTAAGTAGGCGTGTTGCATCCTAGATTACATCGTTACTTGACGTCAGGCAGGATGTGGCCAAACGCAAACCTATTAAGAACCTAACCTAATTATTATTAACCTATTAAAAAAATACAAAATATATTTGTTACTACTTCCTGTTTTTGAATTAGTATGAAAAATGTTATGTTTTAGTGTACCATTTAGGTTATTTTAAAAATGTAGATATAAATCTAGTTAATCATTTATTTTGCGTTGCGTCAAAAAACACGTTTCTTGATATATTGTGATTTGACTAAGTCGCCCGTTGGCCTACCTAGCACCGCCTAGTCATGACTTATAAATTAGGAAGCTCTTAAATCAAAAAGATTTACAGTTTGTTGACGTGCCCATAAATTTGAAATCTCAAAAATTGACACCTTTATACATGTGTGTTAGATATTTTAAAAAGTGTGGCGTCTCCCGCAGTTTGTTGTCTGTTCTGTTTTTCATTCTTCTTATGGTTGCCCGGAAGAAGCAGCTTTTGAGGTCGTCACTTGCTCTTAAAATTCTTATCTCTGTTAAGTTTTTTTTTCTTTTTTTCTGTTCTTGTCTACCCCTCACAATAAAGAGTTTCTATCTATACATATTTATTACATATGTAATATGGTTATTTTACTAGCCAGAAAGAAAAAGAAATATTTTAATTAATACATGAACAATATATAATCTAATAAATTTACCCTATGTAGAAGACCGATATTAATAGAAATAGCTCCCAAAACGCTAATCCCATTGACGAATTGTATGGCAATCTTTGTGCAGAATAGAGACTAGCGTTTTGTTAGCGACCAGACGAGAAGACAGTTCTTATTCTTATTCGAAATGTGGGCGATGATTGTGCATTTCCACCAGCATATACCCGAGCCAACCCAGCTCTTTGAAATACCGGAGCGAGGCTTTGGACTGCTGGCATATTTAGTAGATGACAGTTCTTTGTATATTATTTTTTGCTCCTGTTCCTCATTGGCTTAGTTTCAACCCCAAAAGGCACAAAGATGTACCCACTGTCCAGAGTTATAATGAGTCAAATATTTGCGCCTTTTGAGATCTTGTACTAATTCAGCAGCCGCGCTTGCCTAAAACTGCGTTCTAGGAAGATACGTATAATAGACTTACCTGTGATAGATCAAAATGTGGTACTGCTCTTACTTCTGGGCATTTTCTCCTGTTCACATGTCTTCCTAACGTAGCACTTGTTGAAATCAAAAGCAACACAACATAGATTTGAGATTTCGACATTTCGTTTTAATCACTTATGTAACGTTTGTAAATGATTCTTTACCCTCTCCAATTTAAAATTGAAATGATAGCTTTTTTTTTAAATTTATTAATTAGTATTTGGTATTGCAGTGCAATCTATTTATTGACTTCCAAATGTTTTTAAATTAGTTAGTGTTTTTAATTATTATTTTTTTAAAGCGCGCCGTCTTGTTTCCTTTTTACTCGAGTATTACTATGAAGGTTTTATGTTTGAATCAAAAAGTTTACGTTTCTATTACTCGAGTGTTGATCACAGACTAACAATACCAACAAAAAGGATATTTGTTATCATTTAGTATGGGACATCGGTTAATGGTCGACGGGTACGCTGCCAGCATACCATTATCAGTGACTCATTGTGCATTGGTAAATATTTTAATGATATTTTTGTCCGTTTCTTCAACACACAGGGTACCACGTTTTATGCGTCATTTAAGATACAGTTAATCATAGTTTTTGAAGACAAGAACAAGCTTACGTCATAGAAAATTTACTGTAGAGTGTAAAGATTTAAGTTTAGTTTTACTTCTGCTATTCTTATTCACCGAACAGCGAGGCTCGGCGCCGTACAATTTTTGATGGTCTATCGTTCTAAGTGACAGTGGCGGAGTCGTAAAGCGTTTTCATAAAAGCCATATACTAAGAATTGAATTGAGGTTTGGTTTTATTAGATTTGGTTAACTTGTTTCTCGATGTCTCGCATAAACTAAGAATTAACAATATTTAAATTATTTAGAGGAAAAAGTTTAAAAGCAGCAAAAGTGCTTGTTTGTCCTTATTGTTAAATTTATCATATAGTTATATATTTATTAATAGTTTTAAACGCAAATACCAATCTTGATAGCTTTGCCAAATCTAAACTTACAAATAATTTTATCTTTTTCATTGCTGTCCATTAAACAAGGACAGCAATAGTTTTCACAAGTTTGGAACTGGGCAACTAAGACAGTGGTAAAATAACACAGGGAGCGTTGCGATGGTCGTATACAAGGTTAAATGGTTAATTAATATGAATTCTTTATTTATTTTAGACACATTAAGTTGAAATCACCATCGTGTGAAAGCTCATCTACATATACTTGATCTATGGATATAGCACACTTTGCGATTCACACGTTCCTTTTTGCCACACACCTGCAAATCGTGGAATGATCATCTTTCCTTCGTATTGCCATGGAGTAACAGCATTGGATTCTTCAGAATCTTTAAAAATCAGCGACGTATTTGTAATGCACTGCAGATATCCATTGGCGACGGTGATTGCTTACCATCATGCATACGCTTGTTTGCTACCTGTAGCATAAAAAAAATTAAGAAGTCATGGGAATTACCGACAGAAGTGAAAACGTTGTTCGCAGGATGTCGGTCACGCGGTCATAGCATGTCGGTGACGCGAACCAATAAATTGCCTCTAAAAAATCGCTTAACGCGGTTAAAGAAGTTTTCATTTCAAATATTTAATGCAGATTTTGTAACGTCAAATTTTTCGTTAGAAATTGAATTTGAACACATATATTCTACTAATATTTAAAATGTGAAAGTTTGGATGGATGGATGGATGGATGTTTGTTACTCAATCACGCCGGAACGGCTGAACGGATCTGGATGAAATTTTGCATGGAGAACACACAAACAACAACAAGAAACTTTAGGCCCTGGAATAAAACATAGGATACTTTTCATCAGCATCATCATCCATCACCGCGCGGGTAAAACCGCGGGGCGCAGCTAGTATACTATATTTATCAACGGGACAGTTTTAAAGTACTTTGAGCGCGATTAAGTTCCGATAAGAAAAATAATTATACATTTGGATTTTGTGCTTAAATGCTTAGGAAATTGAAACGTTAAAGGCTAAAGAAAGTGTGAATAGTATATGCTCGATTTTTTATTACTAATATAAACTCAACCTGTCATCCAAATTGTTACCTTTACATAAAATTACAATAAAAATACTATCACCCAACGTGTAATTCTTTCAACTTACAAATACCATCATTCTCTCTCATACATAATGTATGCAGCTATAAAATAATAATAAACATAGAAAAGGATCTTTGACCTCATTTGATAAGAGCTAATGGTCTGGCATTAAGAATGTCCTTCAAAATAAAATGTTTTGTAATAAATCTTACAGCATTAATGTTCCATTGGAAAGACATTAAGGAACATCAAATTTATTTTATGCGGGAACAAGATCTTTATACACAAATTACGAAATGCCAATAGCTAATTGTTACTTTCTAAAAACAAGATTTTATTCATCAGGTTTCTTTTTTAATATTCGACAGGCTAGGTGTTTGACCATAGTTCACCGGATGTTGCGCGAAGATGTGATCGAAGATTGTAATCATATCTAGTGTTTTAATTTTAGTGTGATTTATAGTGGGCAAGTGTTAAATGTTAAAAAAATCATAATAAAAGTGTTTTTTTTTTAATGATAATTTTGACCGCAGCTCACCTGATATTAAGAAACGGTGAGGTCGAGTGTGATTAAGTGGTTCTTGGCGGGAGATTTTCAACTTAAGGATAGCTAGCCAGCCGAGTACTAAAAAGTAACCTTCGTTTAGTTCATTGTTAGGATTTGAACCCACGCCACGACCGCGCTAAACACTGAGCTATAATCAATATAAAATGGAACAATTTGTGTATATATGCCACAAAAAAAACACATTCCTAGTTTTACACATAAAATTGATATAGAAAAAATAAAAAAATTGCTATAATTTGTTTGGCAAATAAATACTTGTAATTTTTTGCGCCATAATCCATACATAGAGCAAAAAGCTTAAACTAAAAATGATAAATGAAAATGAAATTTTGGCAGTCTAGTTGGGAGAGCTTCTTACTTCCAATCTGGAGGTCCTGGGTTCGACACGCGCCTCTTTTCTAATACAAGTCATGTGCGTATTGCCACTGTCTTCAAACGGTGAAGGAAAACATCGTGTGGAAATCTACATGTCTGAGTTCTTAAAAAAAAGTTCTCGAAGATGTGTGAAGTCTGCCAACCCGCACTTGGCCAGCGTGATGGACTATGGCCTTATCCTTCTTGATCATTTTACCATTCATATTTAAAAATTACAAAATCATAACATTAATAATGTCAATATAATAATATGTCAAACATAAAATGTCAATAAAAATATAATTATGGTAATTATATAATTACTATTATGGTGTGTAATTAATGAAAATTAATGAAAATTGTAACAAAATATTAAATTAATTTAAAAAAAAACTGGTAATTTAATAAGCTCTTTTTTTAAGGAACCTGAATGACCGATTCATCGATCGATTTATCGCCCCCGAAATCCCCTGCATACTAAATTTCATGAAAATCGTTGGAGCTGTTTCCGAGATTCAGATTATATATATATATATATATGTATATATACATACACTTATACAAGAATTGCTCGTTTAAAGGTGTTATATAGATAGATAATCATCAGTCATAAAACAAGGTCTCTTGAAGTCAAGACCTTAGCTTGCTTCTAAAGCACGCAATGGAAGGTGTTATTGCCTGTCTGGACAAATATTAGTAAATTTAATTGACCCAATGTCTACTATAAATGTACTATAGAAACAATATACAAACAACATACAAACAAAGGTAAATATCTAGTAATAATGTACATCACTCATGCCTCAGAACCTTATATTTTTACGTGGTGATTTCATATTCAAATTCAGTGCTTATTGCATTCAGTTGAAGTTTTAGACTCATTTACATGTTCGTCTGTGTGTTACTTAATTACAAGAAAGCAACGTAGAAACCAACTTGATTGTCAATTTGATTTTATCTTAAGTTGAATTATTTAGTAGACATACTTACCTACTCTTCGTTTGAAGCGAATTAGATACAATTAGTTTCTATGTACAACCCTTTTTGACCCTGTTATCATATAAGACAAAATCACAACGTACGATCCAATAATTTCCTTAACTTTTTCGTCGTATGAACATTATATTTGACACTGGCAGAGTGTACAAAGTGCGGTGCCAGAAAAAAAAAATGCTTAATATTTATTAATTTTATAAACACACGACTATAATCCAAACTGAGAAACATACACAAACTTCTGCTAAAGAAATCTAACTCTGTAGAACATATTAATCCCTTCAGCGTCACTTTTATTCAGGCGTTTCAACTTAACTACTGTATGCCATCTTGCTAGTACCTATACTTAATACTTCCCTGGAAGTTTATGGAGAGCAATTCTACTTTTTTACGTTTGACAGGATAGGTGTTTGAACCACCTGATGTTTAGTGTGGTCGAAGATAAATATAAGCTTTCTAGTGATAATCGATATGTTTTCACGTTTTTATTCCAGATTGTATGCTTAGGTTACACTCAGCGTAAAGGGGGTCTTATACTCATCATATTAAAAAAAACACAACGAGCACAGCTTTGAAACCGCGTAAAACCGAGGTGTGGCTGTTTTGTTTACACAGCCGTGTGTATGCGAATTTGTGTAATTATTAAAGACTATACCCTCGAATTTTCATATTTCAAGTCCTCTTGCAAGTTAACGAATTCTTTAACTATCGAGTGGTGTAATTAAATTAGCATGTACATTGTAGATATGCAGCTACAACACCAAACTGTATCCCTCGATTTTGTTATCAGTTTTCTAAATATTGCCAAATAAATAAATTTTCATTTCATTCGGTGAGCCTTGATCAAATGATTTGATCAGCTGCTATTTTTTAGCAATTTCTAAGATTTATTCGTTATTAAAGTTGTTCAGCTTATAACTCGAAATGTGTAACATAATTGGAATATGTTCAATTGAATATATTTCAATAGGATTACACGTACCCTCACTCACCTGACTTCACCTAATTGAAACCGTTTTCCATCAAACTTTGATTAACGAAGCCCAATAAACAAGTTTGAATTATTTATTCGAGCCACATAGCTTAACAGGTGTGTCTACTAGTTCCGAACCAACGAGTTCTTTAGCAAATTTGGGCCGTTATACTGTACCTATTACCTACTTACGGAATACTGATGCATGAATATATTTACTGATGAGGTTAATGCGTGCAAAATGCGATATTAGTAGATCTAATTTGGGTGAAGAAGAGATATTTCTTGGTGGTCGACATCGATAGGCTTTAGGTTGGAAATGTGTTAAAAATATTATCTATTTCATCCATTTGATTATTTATTTCATTGAAATGGCAACATATTTAAGTTTTAAGATGTCAACGTCAAAACGCTGACGTCACTCACTTTGGTAAACAAGATACTTGTGTGCAACATATTTTTATGAGTTTTGACGAGAACGTGGAAAAAGTCGTGTCGTATTTTTTTATTCATAAAGTGCCGAATTACAACCGCGAGTACAGGAAGATGATACAATGTGGTGAAACATGTTTTCGTGTTGCTTCCAAAACTCCATCGAAGTTCATTGTAAAGTCACTACTATTTTACTAAGGCATGACTGGACTCAACTGTAAATTACTTAGTGCGAGTTTGACTCATTTAACTCAATTTTCCATTATATATATAAAAATATAAAAATACTTGACACTGTCAATTACATAAGCTGCAACGCCAAAACCGAAGAAGAAAAATATACTTGAATTATTATTTTTTCTTCCTTCTTAGCATCGCACACTTTGCATTCTGCCAGTTTCAATGTTTCTGTATTTGTGTGCAGTCTTCAGTTTTCAGCTTCTTCTTTATAGTCAAAGACCGGTCTTGGTCAAGTCCAGTCTGTTCCAGTCAAATCTAGTTATGCATTCGTAAAGTAGTGGCAACTTCACTATAAGCTTCGATGGAGTTTTGGAAGTAACACAAAAAACTCATGTTTCACCGCATTATATCACTTTTCCACACTCGTGCTTGTAATTCGGTACTTTATGAATAAAACACCACTACTTTTAGATATAAACACTCGAAAAAGCACTAGTTTTGGAAAAAAATACAATGGGGCGACACGACTCATTCCGCATTTCCACCATAACTCTATATTTGAATAAACTCGTATGTCGAATCACAATGCTGCCAGATACGAGAAAATAAAATCGCCCAATATTATGAAAACATTATATTTCATAAAAAATCTGAAACGGTGATTTTATTAAAAAAGCTGTTCATATTTAAATTATTATTTAGTTTCATAATATTATATCTTAGGATATAAATGCTGATTTAAGACTGGTATGAAAGACTGCTTGATACGTTTTGATTTCCCTTTTTTATTTGGTGAATTTCTTAGGTGGCAATACCAAATTCTCCACTAGCGACGCTGTCACCTGAACAGATAAGGTGGTGGGACTGTAAATCAGTATTCATGTAATATGAAATGATATTATAATTTGAAACTAATTATGAATATATTCGTAGTAAATGTATTTTTTTTAATACCTTGACAGCAAAAATAGAATGCCTATGTACCTAGACATTAGGGTCATCATTATGTTGTTTACCTTGTTTTGCAAGGAATAAAATACATTAGCAATAGGATAGGAAATTTAAAAAAGTAAATTATATGACGTGTTTTTAACCGACTTAAAAAAAAGAGAAAGGAAATCACGAAAACCACCTATTAAGAATCATAGAAATCGAGGGAAATTCTCCAATTTTATTATTATGAATTCTTTGAAATGAAGAATTGGTTTGAATTAATTTATTTTTTTATTTTTTTATTATCAAGCTCTTTATTTGTACTAGTCAAAAAGTATTTGCGTGCCTTTTTTTACAAAAAAATGCACCGATGACTTCTAAGGTACCAAGCAGCTGATGGTGAAAGCGGCTAGAAAATAAGGAAACATATATATTTTGTCTACGAAACAATGTTAATTTAGTATTGTACTTATCGTTGCAAAAAAAAAACTTAGTGATACGTATATTATAGAATAATCCATTGGACAATAAAGCAGTAGAGAAATATTTCTTGAATTTATTGTAAGTCAAATACAGCTTAGCACACCATTGCTTTTACTTTTGCGTAAGTATTTACGCACTTTTCACCGATTGTCGGCCAGCGGAGCGCCGGTTTATATGCAAGTGGCGCATAGGCTTGCGCTTTGTTACACGTGGTACTACAAAAGATAGACATGATCTTAAATAAAAAAAAATATAGGACTTACAGAATTTTGTTAAACAAAGAACTTAAACAAAGAAGTTGGTTACCTAGTTAGGACTCCGTTTGACTGTCAATTTTGGAAGGTCGCCACGAACTTTTTCAGTCATGTGCGCTGGTAAACCTGCATGTCTAAAAGTTGTTGATATTCTTAAAGACATGAGTAGTTCGTTAACTCGCACTTGGCTCCGCACTTGGTGGACTTCTCACAATGAGAAAAAACCAGGGCCCAGTATTAAAACAGCGCTAACACTTTTACTCTTTACATTTTGAAAACCACGAGTTTGAAACTAAAAACCTTAAAAATCTATAACACGAGTAATGGAATGAATGTAGCCTTTGTCACATCATCTCTTTAAAATCTGATGAGTTACGGCATTATACATGTATATATACTTACTATATACTGCCAAAAACATAACCCTTCCTTTAGGCTTTGCCTTGGGTAGAAAATAATCTGTTCCATTCCTAAGCCCTCCGCAGAATGTATAACAGCTGATTTCTTCTTTGCGAACTTTCTATATATATCTATATAATATATAGTAAAATCAAGGGTATTTATGTAATATTACTCATGCATGTAACGCGAAACCGAATGGGCCAATTAACCATCTTCATAAATATAAAAAAATTATGGACAGCTAGAAGTGACATTGTACGATAAATATAAAGGTGGTCATTTCATATACATCGCCATTAATAAAACCTTAAACTAAAATAAACTTGTACTCACATCACATCATCAGCCATAGGACATCCACTGCTGGACATAGGCCTCCTCCTGGGGGGTTTTGCCAATACTCGCCACGCTTGGCAGGCGGGTTGGCGAGCGCAGTTGGCTGTGATTGTTCAAGGAAGACGCTTCTGCCCGTCTTCCGGATTACATCCTTTAGCCGACTCTTACGGCAACCACGGGTAGAGAGGGTTGGGTACTATTCTTACGCCAGCACCACCACGGCAAACCATAAAACACAAAACTTTTGTACTATGGGACCCATAAAACTGAAAATACCTACTATTTTTGTATATACATTCTGATTTTTGTTTCACTTATGCGGGATTACTCACGTTTAATAACGTCGTATACTCCGACAATCCCGCTTAAGTGAAATAACAAATGTATCAAAACCATGTTTTTCCATACCTATTACCAATTGTACCTACACTTAATTAAATCAGTCGATATCTCTTTCAATTTCCAAAGCATCGTGTCGTGTCGTGGATAATCCTATCCTCATCATCATCATCAGCCGCATGACGTCCACTGCTGGACATAGGCCTCCCCCATTGACTTCCACAAAGACCGGTTGGAAGCGGCTCGCATCCAGCGCGTTCCTGCGGTCTTTATTAGGTCGTCTGTCCACCTTGTGGGTGGACGTCCTACGCTGCGCTTGCCGGTCCGTGGTCTCCACTCTAGAACTATGCAGCCCCATCGGCCATCGGTTCTGCGTGCTATGTGCCCTGCCCACTGCCACTTCAACTTGCTAATCCGCTGGGCTATGTCGGCTACTTTAGTTCGCCTACGGATCTCCTCATTTCTGATTCGATCTCGTAGGGAAACTCCGAGCATAGCCCTCTCCATAGCTCGTTGTGCTACTTTGAGCTTACTAAGAAGGCACATAGTCAGAGACCACGTTTCGGTGCCATAAGTCATCACTGGTAACACACACTGGTCGAAGACTTTCGACTTGAGGCACTGAGGTAATTCGGACGAGAAAACGCTGCGCAGTTTTCCGAACGATGCCCAGCCGAGTTGGATTCGACGATTGACCTCTTTCTCGAAGTTGGACCTACCTAGTTATCCTATCCTATTTAATTATAAGGTTTGTGGAAGCTCTTTTGTTTCTTAAGTCCATACCTTGACACTACAGAATAACTAAAACGCAAAGCATCTCCAGCGAATCTAAATTAGTTTGCGTGGAGAATTACAATCGCTTCCTTAGTGTTCTCACGTATCTGTACACTTTCTTAACATTCCATTGGTACGTGATCACTGACTGCGCTAAAAATAGGAAGTACTTGAGTTTATTGCTCTTATAACATCCTGTGCTCCTTGAAAATAGTTCAAAAAAAGTCAAACGAACAACAATACAAACAAGAAATATATATTTTAATATGGAAACTGACGTGGTCTTGACACATTGGAGGCGCGCGCGTTATCTCAGCTTTGTCCCCATGATGAAGGCCACCGGATGTGGCCGAAACTATAGTCAGATTTTCCGATAAAATTAAACGTGAGTAATCCCGCATAACTAAAACAAAAAGAAATATATATTTAGGCACTCAAATATAAGCTACAGAAAACATTACTCAAAACTATTTATTTTCACCTTTTGATTCATTTGAGATTAAATTGCCATGTTTTATACCTCAAAGCAAATAACAGGTATAGTACATCATCATTGCATCTCAATTAGCAAAGTTTGTCGGTTTTTCCCAGCAGCTATTTTACAGAAACATTCATCATCACAATTTAAAAATCTATCTCACGATGTGGTAGTTCACAATTTTTTTTTTCTATACCAAGCTTACAGTTGAGTGTAGAGTTCAGTAGTAAAATATGTTTTAGACAAATCACTCCAAAACAATTATACAGCAATAATACTGCGTGGTAATGGATGATGATGATGATGATGATGATGATGATGATGAGGATGATGATAATGATGAAATGTGTTATTGTGTTTTATGTATTATTATACTATGTTTTGTTCTAGGGCCTAAAGTACCTACATGCAAAATTTCATCCAGATCCGTTCAGCCGTTCTGGCGTGATTCAGTAACAAACATCCATCCATCCAAACTTTCACATTTATAATAATCGTGGAATGTATAAAAAAAAAACTATATGCAGATTTATAAGCTACTTGTACAAGAAAACATTTACAAAACATATTTGTCATATGAAAACGAAACCTACAAATTTTAATATAAATAAATATTTTATCACAATTTCTTTTTGTTTTACTAATACAGGATTACTCAGAGTCAAACATGTGCGTTGCCTCGTCTTGCTTTAATATTTATTTATTGTATTTTTCTTTGGTATATTTTTATTTACTTATACGAGATTACTTGTGTTTAATTATATCGGATAATCTGACTAAATCGAAGTAAAACAAAAACGTGTCAAACACGTTAGTTTTCTTAATAAAGTTATTATTATTTTTCTAGAAAATGTCACGGAAATAATAATCACCGAACGAAAGAAAGTAGTTTCATATTCTGGTTCAAAATATCTCTATCAATAGCTGCTCTTTATATATAGAAAAAAAACCGTTATTAAAACTAGATCTCAAACTTAATTCACTTAATTTGACAAAACGTATCTAATAAATAAGTGGGTTTTTAATGTATGATAAAATTATTAATCACATTACTAAGTATTCTTTACCCGCAGTATAGAAATATTAATCAAATAAAGCTTTTAACGCCAACATCTTTATTTAATTAACAAAAAGCATTATTAAATTTTAAGTTACATATTTCGACGACGGCCCAGACGAGCACATAAATTATTCCAACGAGCTGTAATCTGGCTGTAAACGGTAAACGACCGGATATTGTGGATTTAGGGATCCGCTTAAAACTTTATTAGCTCTCTGACGGTAGACATTATTCAGCAAAAATTTTTGTGAAAACTTGCGTAGAGACTTTGTTACTTTTTTACTGGCTAACTTGGTGAAACTTACCGCACACCGAGGTTGCTAATTTTGTGCTATTTCTAATTTTGCGTGGTGGTAGTACTTACTATTTACTTACTTACTTTCTAGTACTGAGCTGGCTATATATATATATATATATACTTGATAGGATAATGTATAAGAATGGCTACGAAATATAACTACAATATATTATGACAGATGCACAATAACTTTATGGGAGTTTTGGCGGGAACGTGAAAAAGTTGTGTCGCCTCACTGTACTGAGTTTTGGTGGGAACGCGGATGGGTCGAGATTTCACATTTTTATAATATTTTCCATAATTTGTTTGTGTTTTTTCAGTGCGTTGTAATTTTTGAGCGTTTACGTTTGAAATTAGTGGTGTTTATTCATAAAGTGCCAAGCTACGTACGTGAGTGTGGGAAAGTCATATAATATAGTAAAACGTAACATTTCATACTGCTTCCAAAATTCTGCTGGAGCTGGCATGACTGGATTCACCCTTGACTTACTATGACTTAGTCGTTTCACTTAATATTTATCTTAAAATGCTTGAATATATGGAAAATTCGATACTGGTAAATGCACAAAGTAGAAGAAGTTTAACTTTATGACAAGTAATATTATGCGAAATATCATTCAGCAGATGATTTTTATTGCTGACATTACCAGCTTCATAGTAAAAATACGATAGAAAAGAAGATAAATAATAATATTATAATTAATAGTTCATAAATCTGTCGATTAATGGGATGAGTTGATTAGTGAAAATGGAAATTTTAATGTCGCTAGTCTAAGTAAGATGAGCTCGTGGAGTGGGTAAGCATAACCCTATATCGAATGAAAAAAAAATGTGTGAAGTGTCAAAAGACACCGTCGTACATGAATACGTGTACATTTTCGAACATTAAGTAGTTCTTTGGATTTCCATGTTTCAAGTCTTCAATCAACGTAAAGAAATCTTCGATCTTTTTTATTAACCATAGAGTAAAGTAATTAAATTTTGAATGTAAATCATACGTAGCTTCAAACGCTGCCATAACAAACTGTACCCGATTATTTTCCACTATGGAAGCAAATGTAAATAAAAATTTTGGAAACCCATCTTTTTGAGCTGAAGTTGTATTTCAGGCCCGACTTATAACAAATGCTGAAAACGGAATTTTGATTATCACTGACTTTTTTTCTTCTACGACGTGTTTTGGAACGTAATATGATTATGTAATTGCCAACATTGAAAAAAAAAAAACACTGGGTTTCTTCGTTAGGTTATAAACTGACAAAACTATTGGAAAACACATGCACTTTTACGGAGATCTTAAATATACGTCTTAACAAATATGATATTTATATTTTACAAAATTGTAAATGTATTTATACTAGGAGGCGACAATCGATCGAGCATTTAACACAAAGCTGGGATCCGGGATGTCTACCGCATCGTTTTTAGTTTATGGTAACATCCAGTATAAGCTGACCTGTCACAACTGCTTTGAAGTAAAAGATAAAAAGTATTGGGTTCTTCAAAAGGCGTGTTAACGGAATCTTAAAAGGTCGGCAAAGTATTTTTTGTGCCCCTGGTATTACAGATATCCATAGGCGACGGGGATTGCTTATCATCAAGCAACCTTAATGCTTGATTTCAACTTGTGGCATTAAAAAAGTATAGTATGGGACTTTGGCGGCAATACGGAACAATCAAGTTAACACAACATATTATTATGTTACAAAAATTATATTTTTTAAAGATTTTGTACATAAAAATAGTGGTGTTTTAATCAAGTGCCGAATCATACGCACGAGTAAATGGGCAAGTCATATAAGGTGAAACATGTCATCTCGTATTGTTCCTAAAACTCCGTAGAAGCTAAAAGTCCCTACTACATTACTGGACGCACTGTATTTAAACTGTCTAAGACATATTTTACTTGATTTCGTCATTGAAACACTTGATATTGGCAGAATGCACATAGCGCGAAGTAAAAAAAAAAAAAAAAATTATATCCTGTGTCACTCGGGATGGTGTAAGGATTTTAACGATACCCAAAATCTGTTTAGCCATTTAAAAGTTATGGTGGAATAAAGAAACTTTCATACATTCATGAACTTTGAAAACATTACACACTTTTTTTCGGGCAGTCGTGTAAAATGAATGATATGCTTAAAACGTAAGTTATCTACAATAAGCTTTGCTTAACTTTTCTTACGATGCGAAGCGAATGTCTCAGACTATTGATGTTTCAGTTATCATTTGCATGTATATTTATATGTGTTTATTTATTCGAGAATAACGTATTTTTGAGTATTCGTGAGCCGTGGTGGTGCCGGTGTAAGAATTGTACCCCACCCTCTCTACCCGTGGTTGCCGTAAGAGTCGGCAAAGGGATGTAATCCGGAAGATGGGCAGCAGCGTCTTCCTTGAACAATCACATCTAACTGCGCTCGCCAACCCGCCTGCCAAGCGTGGCGAGTATGGGCAAACCCCCCCCCAGGAGGAGTCCTATGTCCAGCAGTGGACGTCTCGATGGCTGATGATGTGAACGTATTTTTTAAATCTTGTGTTAACATTATTTATTAGTTTAAATAAAATAATGTATAATCATATGGATATGGCAAACATAAAAATAATATTAACTAGACGCTAATCAGCGAAAATCTTTCGAAAATCCCGCCCCTGACTGTATCTGGTGCAAAGGTACACCATAAGGCTGGCAAACAATTAACAATTGCAAATGAATAACAATTATTGTACTTATTAAACAATCGTCATGAATTTCACAAACAGCCCAACCTCATTGTTAGAATTGGAAATTACTGACGTCTTACGCCATACGGAGGAAAGCTAACAACGCTACATAGTTTGCCTTTGTGTTTTGAACGCAAACAGAGGGGTGCTATAATTTTAACATTTGTATGTGAAATAGTTACTTACTAGTAATTTAATAATCTAATAATTATACTCTCTTTAATTATTTATGATAATGCAAAGTTCTGGAGTGGAGACCACGGACCGGCAAGCGCAGCGTAGGACGTCCACCCACAAGGTGGACAGACGACCTCATAAAGACCACAGGAACGCGCTGGATGCGAGCCGCTACTAACCGGTCTTTATGGAAGTCAATGGGGGAGGCCTGTGTCCAGCAGTGGACGTCCTACGGCTGAGTGATGATGATGATGATATTATGATATTCTATCTAATAATTAATTATAACAGTTCTTGCAAAACGATTTTATTTACCCGAATTGTAACCTCACGATACAAATAGTAATTACAAATTTATTATACAAATTTCCAACCTTAGACCCTAAACAAATTTCATAGAGATGAGAAAATAGTTGCAAGTTATTGTCGAACAAGTATACAAACGTATTTACAGGGCTATACGCTTGGTGTATACTAAGCCAAAAAGGTGTACCCGTTATTAATAAAAACCATTACTATGCAAACAAACCAGCAATAGAAACAAATCAGTGTTCCATAGAAAAATATCATTGATCTTCAACATTATGTATTGAACAGTACTATGAATAATTTGTTTCCACTTTCATTGTGCCGACCGCTATACAGTGCCAAAGTGTTCCCCAATGTATACAATCTGGGTGTATTCAAGCCGAGAGTAACGGTATCTTCTAGGCAAACGTGCTCCATCTTAGACCGCATCATCACGCAGTTAAACGCAAAACATTTCAGTAAAAAAAAAACTTCGTGATTTCATAATTTCGTGATTCGTTAAATGAGGACATAACACACAGCGCCATCTGACCCCAAACTAAGCAAAGCTTGTGCTATGGAAATCAGATAACTGATAGAACACTTATATACTTTTATTGTAAATAAATGCTTATAATACATACGCAGCGTCCAGACAGAATACACATTTGTTTATACCACAAAATGTTTGTCCTGGGTCCAACCCGCACCCTACAGCTCTCCAATGAGCCAACAGAGCTGTAATTCGTAATGATACATGCAAGTTCCGATTCGTTCAAGAATTGAAGACAATTCGCTCGGTAAATTTTTGTTTTGAAAGAATTATTCTATCACATGCCAATGCAACTGACCATGTCACTGCAAGGTAACCAAGATAAATTAGTTTGGTTGAAGCTCCGGTAACTCTGGGCACTGATTTTATGTTAACCACTATCTAGGGTCCCTGGAAGCAGTAAAACCATAAACATGAGCTACTGGGCCGCATTCATATTCTACGAGGATCTATGTGGTTCTTATGTGAGTTTTTAAGCTGATGTCAAAGCCGTGTTTGCTTGTTTCTTTGGGCTTTGAGTGATATAAGCTTAGAGTGTGAGCAATTATTGTGTAATTGTAAGTATTATATATAATGTAAGTAATAATTTTTATTTATTTATTCGTCGTTATATTTCTTCTGTAGGCACTGTCAGTTTTTTATCGTATACACTACGGTGAGTGTGCCCAAGAACTACATGACCTAATCTTGCCATCGCCGTTTTACAACAAAACGACCAGACGCTCGACAAGACACCCTCTTACAGTGGAAATTCCCTATAAACGTAAAAAACGTTTCCAGACCACGTTCCTTGTAAGAACTGCTGATGTGTGGAACTCGTTGCCAGCGTCTGTGTTTCCAACGAAGTACAACCCGGGGTTGTTCAAGAAAATTGTGAATAGGTATTTTCTAGGCAAACATGCTCCATCTTCGACCACATCGTCGCTTTCCATCAGGTGAGATCGTGGGCAAAGGCATGCCTTATCCGTTGTAAAAAAAAATGCACTAAGCTGAAATCATAAATGTTCTCGAAGATGTGTAAAGTCTTCCAACCCGCGTCTGTGCACTAGCGGAGCCACTTTTTCCGTGGAACACCAAATTTTTTCACGGTTCCGAATATCAAGAAGCAGCCTGCGAGCGGTGGTTGACTGATTCAAATTTATCTTTTTTAATACAGTCTAAAAACGTAAGAACACGTAATGTAATAATATGATTAGTCTAAAGTTTCGAGCATTTGGATATCATCTAGAACAGTCGTCAAACTTTGCGAGAACTCTTACTGTGTAATTCTCTCTGGGACACCATATAAAGCTGACACTAAACTTCAATTTAGACCCGAGCCCAAATGTAGATAAAGGCCCTTCACCTACTACAAAATCGAAGCGAGAAACGTGTTCAAATGTAGCGTTAAAAATAAACCCTTTACGGGTTTACCATGGATTCAAAATTGGCCCACTTTACCCTTTGACTAACCTTGTGGACAATCCCTTATCTGCTCGCCGCACAGTCCTGAACTTTAATAAGTTTGCGCTGATGTATATCGATCCAACTATGTAGGTATGTAAAATGCCATTGCCATTGCTCCAAACTAGCGAATTTGTATAATCATTTATCAACTTTTACGATCAAGGACGCAAACATTTTAATTTGATAATATTCTCTAGGTTTTATATTTTTTGTTAGCCTTTTTGTCTACTAAAATGTAGCTCATGAACGAATATTTTCAATAATTTTGTTAAATCATAAATCTTATTTAGAATGATTGACTCATCAAAAAGTGAAATCGAACATTATAGTAAAAAATAAAAATTAGATTTTTCGATATTTGAAAGACAGAATTGGGATTTGATATTCGAATAATGTGAAAGAAAAAAGACTTACGTAACCATCGTAATTGTGACCATATTTAACATAGCATTAGACTGGTTTATCAATTTCAGAATAGTGACTACAAACGTACTCGAAACGTCAAAAAATGAAGCCTAAATGCAAAGCGTGAATAGTCAACTTTACCACGCTGCGTTTACGCCCACGTCTTGCCCCAACTTTGCAGAGGGCGTACGGCCTAAGACTTTATGTTATGTGCACAACGTAAGTTTTTAACCATAAAAGTATCGTAAAGAACAGGCTAAAGCCGTCGTTATTATAAGCGGGCTCAATGAACCGTGCTTCGCCTCGCAATAAGGGCGGGTCGATCAATAAAACTCCAAGGGGAGATAAATTTGGTCAAGGCCAACCTCACAGCCCATATTCAAGGACCCGACAATGGTACGGTAAAACACAGAGTTCAGTAAGTGCTTTGTAAGTTTCTTTTTAGGTGAGAAAGCTTGGGACGTTTTTATTTTGAAATCGTGTTTGTTTTATCTAAACGTACCTGCATTAGAAAATGAAAAGGTTTAATAAGTTTATGAAATCCATGATAACCTGTTAGCTCATTTGGTAATAGTTCTGCTTCGAGAGCTGTGGGTTCAATTCTCACCCAGATCAAACATTTGTGTGACGAACATAGATGTCTGTTTCGTATCTAAATATTTCTATTTACAAAAAATATATACCTAAATATTCTATGAACTATTTGGTTCCCATAGTACAAGTTACTTAGTTTTAGGGTTAGATGGTGCAGTGTGAAATGTCCGTCGATTATTAATTTATGGATTATTTTACATTGCCTACATCACTATCACTACTCACTACATAGTATAAATCAAAGTCGCTTTCTCTGTCCCTATATCCCTATGTATGCTTAAATCTTTAAAACTACGCAACGGATTTTGACGCGATTTTTTTTAATAGATAGAGTGATTGAAGAGGAAGGTTTATATGTATATACATGACAAAATTCCAGTCCAAGCTAGAGGTGTGTTTACCATCTTCAATCACACCGTCACTTAACATTAGGTGAGCTATGGTCAAACATCTAGCTTGTCAAATATAAAAACAAAAATTACCGCTGCTCAGCATTTCTTTTCCTTTCTTGTTTCTTTTATATAATTAAAAGGTTAAATGGACACCAAATTAAGAATAAATAAACGTACCTACAGTTAGTAATTATTATAATCAGCCATCTTTGTTATTTGAATGAACGTTGTCATTGAGAAAATAGGACACAAAAGAATGATCAAGAGGCCGTGCCAAGCCGCTTCGTACAATAGCAGCCGAGTAAAAGTATATAAACACTTGACAGAATCAATTGAAAAGATTGTAAAAAAAATTTGAGACTAGAATGTTTTCTTAGTCTCATAAACATATACTTGTATTTAAAAATTAATAATTTTAGTCAGAATTCCTAGTACTTACAAAATACTTTTACATAAGTCGAAGTCATTGAATAACATTCTAGAAAATGTAGTAAAAATCTCAAGTTCTGCGACAATGCGTAAAGCTGCGATCTAAATTTCACTTTGTTCAAAATTGTACAAAGATTAATTTATACCTGTTTAATCGTTTTCAGGGTGGTTGTGATCAATTGTTGTTTTTTTTTTGACCAACTAGGACGAGGTTCGATTTTCGAGGTTTGGTATACTTCTCTTATAGTTTGAATTTTTTGTAGATCTACAGAAAATCTCTCTATGGATGTATTTTTTCTGGAACTCAACTGTAAAGTTAAAAACTAGATAGACACGAGTGTGAGGTAGGTACGTATATAATTATGTAAAAGATCAATTTACATTCTTACCAGCCATATTAGTTTTGTGGTTAATTGTTAGCTACGTGGGCGGCCAAGCTGCGCCTTCATTTGTTTCTATTGACTTTGTTGGTTTGTATAGCCAACGGGATTCAAAGTTCTACATTTCAATGATTACTTACGTTATATACTTTTGTAATTTAAATCATCGTCATCATTAGCCCACGTAAGCCCACTGCTGGACTGCTGGCTGCTGGCGTGCCTTTAGTGCACGCCACCTACCCTGATCTTCGAGTTTTTGCTTCTAGTATATCGTCATCTTGGTTTGCCGTGGTGGTGCCGGCGTAAGAATAGTACCCCACCCTCTATACCCGTGGTTGCCGTAAGAGTCGGCTAAGGGATGCAATCCGGAAGATGGGCAGTAGTGTCTTCCTTGAACAATCACACCTAGCTTCGCCAACCTGCCTGCCAAGTGCGGCGAGTATTGGCAAACCCTACATGGAGGAGGCCTATGTGTCCAGCAGTGGACGTTCTATGGCTGATGATATGTGATGTGTGATATCGTCACCTCACCGAAAAGGCGTTCTACGCTACGTTTGCCGACACGAGATCTTTATTCTAGAACACTTTCAACTCTTTTATTTCTATATCTTTTATTTTTATGATACAAGAAATGATATTATTTTATGTACTTACTCAGTTTAAATTCTCCAGGTCTCGCTATGCTATTTGCATGATGGTAGGGTACTTTCTAGTACTTGGCTTGCTAGCTACCACCCTAAAGTTGAAAATCTGCCGCCAAGCATCTAACGGTGTATTCCAGCAGCCTCACTTGAGAGCCAGTACCACTCCAGGGTAGGTGTGCTTTACCATCTTCGACCACACCGTCACTTAACATCAGGTGAGCAGTGGTCAAAACATCTAGCCTGTCAACCACAAAAAAAAGCTAGCTAGTCTGCAAATCCAAAGACTGGCTGGAACATCCGTTGGGTACTATTGTTTAATGTGCTTCAGTGATATGATTCAGAAAAGCCTAGCCGAGCTATAGCAAGAAGTCAATGGCACGGCAGTAAATTTACATTCGCCACGCTGTGACTAAATCCTCAATTTCTGAATCATTTGAGTTATCGTTTGAAAGTCAGTAACATATTAATGCAAAATCTTATGCGTGCAGTAAAGTTCAGAAGTCGAGCCACATAGCACACAAATCTAGAAGAAACCAATCCACTCTTGCTTTCAACGGAGATTAGGAACTTCAAACTTGTAAAATAGTTCACGCCTTGTAGTTTCTTTTTTGAGACACTATAACCAAACCTGTTTATTGGAGGTATTCGCAATAAAATGATTCACTTTCTCTTAGAAAATGTCGACTAGTAACCATCGGATTATTGGACGGTAAGTTGTAATTATGTTGATTTATAAACGTCTTCGATGGACGATCGATTTGATCGAAACACTTTGTTACTGGTCATGTACACGATAATGGCTTTCTGTAAACTGTTGTACAGTAAGGTGAAACTTTTATAAGGTTTTAAAACATGGTTAGCGTTTTAACATAAATAAAGAGATCGCACGTTTTTTGAGTTTTTAACTACCTTTTATGTACCAACATCATTGATAGGAGCCTGGGCGACCGAGCTTTGCTAGTTGAATGTCACATTTATAACTCGAAAAACGTTTTTCCGGAGATAAGAACTATCTAGATCGATTTTTCACCCCCAAAATTTCACCGAAATCGTTAGAGCCGTTTTCAATAGCTCGTTTCATAATATCGTTCTTGGTTGATTTTTAGGAATAGTCAAAGAGAACCCTTTCTTTTGAGCTTCGATGTCTTTCTGCATATGTGTTCACAGTGTTTTTAAGAATTAAAAAACTGTCCGCTACCAATTAATAAATGCTGATGTATATTTGCTAGAATTTGTTAACGAATTTCCATCAAAATTAAAATTACAAAATTCTAAAACTAATGTCAGGACACAACTTTTAATAAGCAATTTTGAACTTAAATACTTTTTTTTTTTAAGTCTGTAGAAAGCAATTCAGAATATAATAATAACAAAATCGGAGGATATAGTTTGACGTTGCAGCTACATAATTATTATCTACATTCAATATTTTTTTGTGTTTGAAACCTTGCCGCACGATTTATATCTAGATGGCGTTTTTGTTTTATAGTTTGTAAGTAAATAATTGTTTTGAAAATGTCTTTGTATTGTAAATAAACATTTTTTTTTTTAATACTAAATAGGTTTGCGTTTGACCACGCCCTGCCTGATGTTAAGCAGGGTGCAGTCTACGATGAAGCATGCTTACCTAGAAAAAACCTGTTTACTCTGGATTTAAAGACACCCAAGTTGTACTCCGCAGGAAAAACAGACGCCGGCAGAGAGTTCCACATCCTCGCTGTACGTATTAAGAATGTGGTACGCTTAGTCCGTACGTGGGGAATATCCACCATGTAAGGATGGCGCTTTGGCCATGTCTGCCTAGCTGTCCGGTAATAAAAAGGGGCAGGTGGAACCAAATAATGCAATTCTAAGGCACACTCTCCGAAATGTATCCGATAGAAGACAGACAAACCAGCGACTTTACGACGGTGCTCAAGGCTTTGCAACTGAGACGTGGCCAGAGTGTCGTCACCTATTAGCCTCAAAGCGCGCCTCTCGATCGACTCCAGAGCCTCAAGTTGATACTTAGCAGAGCCGTCCCATAGGTGAGAGCATATGTATAAGTTAGTTGTGGTCTTTTTGGGAAGGATTTTTTATATATTTCCTTTTTTAATTTACTGTTTAATTATATTTAAGTCGGTATAACAAGTAGGTAAATATGTATTTATGTCATATCTATCTATCTATCTAATACCTTTAAACGAGCAATTCTTGTATATATGTATATTATTGTATATATAATCTGAATCTCGAGAACGGCTCCAACGATTTTCATGAAATTTAGTATGCAGGGGTTTCGGGGGCGATAAATCGATCTAGCTAGGTTTCATTTTTAGAAAACGTAGTTTTGTTCGTGTTTTCAGCCGAGCAAAGCTCGGTCATCCAGGTACTAGTAATTATTTAAATAAAAAGAAAGGTACAGTGTACAGTATATAAAGTTTTCTATGTTTAAATCGGCAGATTTTCTAAAGGGAATATCACATTATTTTCTCGTGTTATCAAACGTCTTTACTCGCGTGTAACCAATTAAAAACCTAGTATACAATACAAACACTTTCCATCGCAGAAAGTCTGTTTACCTTGCTACCAGTTTTAACGTTTGTTTTAATTTCTAACCACAAATAAATGGTTATGAAGTACTCATGTACTCATAGATAGCTGACAGAAGCTCTCACAAGATTTTTTTTATTGAGTAAGAGATAACGCCTGTCCATGATCATTGCAGAAATAACCTAAATTTTGAAAGACAAAACAAGTCCAGGGGATCGCTGCTTTCGCGCCCAATACTTTGAGACGCTCCATAGTCTGTTCCCTGTAATTTCACTAACTGCAGTACTCTTCAATTCGTATCACATTAATGTTTACAATGTTACGTAGAACATCATGTATGTATTACTGATGGTTGCTAACCAACAAAAAACATCTCACAACTACGCTAAGCTTTCCTTATTGTGATTTACTAAAATACTCACGATTTATATTATTGGTGCCAGGCTGAGTGTTTGACCACAATTTACACGTTTTAATGAAGGTGTGGTCAAAGATCGTAAGCACCACTACCCTGCCATGAAACTGGCTTTCGAGTGAAGCTGCCGAAACACACCATTAGGTGTTTTTAAAGGCAGTCTTCTCTTTGTTGGGGTTTGAACGCACATCCAACTACGTGTAAACCAACTGCGCTAATTACTGGGCTGCAGAAAGTAGTACTAACTCTAATTCATCGTTCAAATGTTCGGTCGAGAATCAATCCTGTGTCCCATGAGTTTGCGACATGTAAACTTACACCGCTATGCTGTCATAATTATAAGAGCTATTCTCGGAAACAATATAGTTAAAGTTTATATAACATTCTAGTCGTTTTAAGTAGCTTCAAATATCAAAGAGAATAATGTTATACAACGGGGCTTGTTTGATCTTCTACGACCCAGTCCTGCATAAATATAAGACATTCGTGAAATTATACATGGTTATTTTTAAGTAGGTGGAGGCTGCTCAATTAAACATGTTAATAATATTGTAAATATTAGGACATAAAACTAAAGCAAGTATTTTTTTTTTCTGTCATATAATAAGCTAAATATTAATAGACAGAAGCCTATACTTGCTTTTTAAAATAGTTTTTTTTTTTAAGTTTACCTTATTTGTAAAAATTACATAAGTTGCATAAACAAAAAAATACTCGTGAAAAGAGCATACCATTAATTTTATTATCCGTTTATATGAAAACATTTTTTTTAGCTCGAGTTCTCTTAGTAAATTTATTTTGATTTAGCTACTTTTGTGATAACCGAACAACAACACGGTCAAGAGGTAGACTCTATTTCATGCTTACGCTTTTATAATTCGGGAGTAGTGTTTTTTTTTGAGGGAGTTTGTTCTTATTAACACCTTTTATGTTTAATGATTTTCACAAAATCCGATATTTTTGTCATACCTAATAAAAACAATAATAATTAGGGACTTTTGGTTACAATATATATTTTTAAATAGTAACATCAGGATCCGGGCGAATCTTTGGAACTGTCGCTTGAAATACAAAAAAAAAAAAAACTTAACATATTTTCAATACGTTGCGTTTGATTATTTAAAAATGACCTTGTATATTTTCAGTCCATTTTCATTATTTCTTTGAATAAATTCGAGATGCGTGAACCAAGCTTTCCATTTTAAATGTCAATTAACATCGTTAATTTTTATCTTTGCTCTTAGTGTAATCAAGCACATAAGATTGAACTGTGAAACTTTGTCACAATTAAAACTATATCCTTTCTACAGCAAGTACTAACAGCAAGTGCTTAAAAACATTGTGATAAGGGATTAAATAGTTATTCTGCGTGTAATATTATAGCTGAATATATGTACGTCGATTTAATTTTAGATAGCCATGCGTCTCGTTTGAGTTTAATTTGTTTTACGTGTGTGTACAGATTGGATAAATTAAGATTTGATGTTTATAGCAATTTTACGACCATTTTTGTACGGGATTTCGTTAATCCTGTTCCAGTGGTGTTTTATTTGATACTTGTGTGGTCACAGACAGAAACATGAAGTAAAATTTTATTTTGTACTGCGACAGTGTTTGACAGAGGTCAATTAATTAAACCATGGCACAACTAGCTAATAGTCTGATTATGGGCTTATTTGACTTATTATAGCGAGTTTTTTTATTTTTTATATTTACATTTATACAGATAGAAACTTTTTACAAAACATTTTATTTTTTACTTTTATTTTCTTTTTTTCATATTATATGACACAGTTTTTTTTTTTCCAATAATAATTATTATTTCAAATAATCGCTGGTAACTAATCGGAAATATATCGCACTCGGTTAACCTACGAAAGATTCTGCCGACAGGTAAAATTTAAGCTTAAACTTTTTTATATCTCTATATACATAAATTAAAAAAAATATATGTTCGTTGGTTAGCGCATAACTTGAAAACGGCTGAACCGATTTAACGGGTTCGTTTCTTAAAATGTTTATATAGATGTAAAGCTGAAGGATAAGCGTGTCCGTACAGGTTACGAAGCACCTGGCATTCAGCTAGTCAATATAAATGTAAATCAAATGATGTTCATTGGTAAGGACATAACTTTAGAACTGAAACGATACAATTAATTTTGTTTTTGAATGTTCGTGATACTTTGAATGAGGTTCATGTAGATCGAAGAGCGAAATCGAGAGCGAAGACCAAACGCTACCGCACCGGGTACGAAGTACCACGTATACAGGTAGTACCTATCTACTATATAAATAAAAATCATACACAATAGTTGCAAGCCAATCTTTAAAACAAATATACCGCTCATAAACTCATTATAGCTTGAAATTCTTCCTGAAAGCTTCGATTTAATCAAAAACGATTCTTAAGGCTTTACGTTAAAATTTCTAAAAATATAAGTTCGTAAGGACTAATCACTCGTAAGATTTACGTCTCTCACGTAATGAAGGTCATTCAGAAAAACTTTCCCTGCAAGCAAACAGAATCTACTAATAAATTAACACATCCAACGAAAGTCACGATCCGCCACGTTATGGTCAGAGAGCCGACGATCGAATAGTATTTTGTACTCGTACCATTGATAGTTTAGTGGTTAGTGCGGTCGGTTCACACGCCGGAGGGCGTGAGCTCACTCCGTATGTATACGTATTTTTGAATATTGGTGTTTGTTTAGTTCTAAACAGTTTAAAATCATAAAACAGATATCCATTTTATAATTTTCCTATATCATTATTAAACGTAAATTAAAAAGGATATTTTTACTATAACATGAAAATCTGATTTTGTTTGTTTGTCCGTCGAATTTATGTCATAATTAATTATTAAATTATATAATTAAAGATACGTTTAACTACATAAAAAAATGCTCGGATCTCTTTAAGCGATTTGAAAGTCTAGTTCATGGCAAATAAAATAATGCCGGAACACACCGTTAGATGCTAGGCGGCAGATGTTCAACTTGAGGGGCCAGCCGAGTACTAGAAAGTATCCTACCACCACGCAGTACCCTACCACGTTGTAACATCGACGCAAAGTTGTCCATCTGTCGGTTTTATATCGAATACACTTTGGATATCCATGATCCCATGAATAAACTTTAGAAGTGATACATAGCTCTCGGCCTACGACGTATCGTCACACGGAACACAAAAAAGAATGTTCAAACAAGTAAAACAAACAAAACCAGAGTTTCGGTCACAGATAGCGAAAGCTCTTATTGACATGTTGGAAAGTAGTCACCAACCTTGAATTTTTTTTAATAAGCTCGGCAAAAATGGCCTTTATTGTTGAAGAAATAAAGTTTACTTAGGTGAGTTACAGGAAGGTACTTCAGGAGTTCATTTTGTGGGTGTACCTTATCATTTACTGGACGTATTCAGGTTGAGTGGCCTAAGCTTGAAGTTCTCGTTAATTCATCACCATTTACATGCAGAGTACCTCTGTGAAAATAAGTTTGTTATCTCTACTATACTGTCAGATTTCTCCAAAACGTATCTAAAATCTATAATGTGGTATAATGTGGTGAAACATTACTTTTTGTGTTGCTTCCAAAATTCTATCGAAGCTTATAGTAGAGTCGCCACTACTTTACGTAGACTTGATTTGACTGGGACCGACTGGACTTGATCAAGACTAGACTTTGACTGTAACTATAGATGATAAAGAAGCTGAAAAATGAGGACTACTCACAAAATATAGAAAAACATTGAAACTGGCAGAATGCACAGAGTGCGATGCAAAGAAGAAAGATATAAAAAGGCGACATAAATAATACCAATTAAGAGATTTTGGCGGGAACGCGGTGAGCGTCGTGTCGCCCCATTGTATTTTTTTCTAAAACTAGTGTTTTTTCGAGTTTTTATGCATAAAAATAGTGGTGTTTTATTTATAAAGTACCGAATTACATGCGCAAGTGTGGGAGAATGATATAATTTGGTTAAACATGACTTTTCGTGTTGCTTCCAAAACTCCATCCAGAAGCTTATAGTAAAGTCGCCACTACTTTACTAAGGCTTGACTTAATTTGACTGGGACCGACTGGACTTGATCAAGACTAGACTTTGACTGTAACTATAAATGATAAAGAAGCTGAAAAATGAAGACTACTCACAAAATATAGAAACATTGAAACTGGCAGAATGCACAGAGTGCGATGCCAAGAAGAAAGAGAAAAAAAAAACAATAAAAAAAAATATAGTTGTCACTATAGTGGCCAGTGCGACAAAAAAAGGTTAGTTCTCAGTAATAATGCTGCCGCATTACAGGTGTAATACTATGTAATAATCCTACGTACTGTGATAGACACGTCAAAAATATGCTGGAGATTGAAATGTTCTTGAACTAAATCGCTTAACTCCTTTAATTTATTAATTTTTCAGTTGGAAAGTAGCTGTCACAGAAATGTAAATATCATTGACGTGTATGAAAAGTTTAGTATGAACGTATACGAACTTTTTGAACTATGCCCACTCATGCGCGTACGCATTAAGGTGCGGCGGCAGTTTGAATGGGCCTCGAACATGTTAATGTGCACAAATTGTACTGTTAATTATTGTGTAAATTGTGAATTTGCAATTTGGTAATTTTTGTTATACGAAAATTTACTGGTTTTTGGTTGAAGGACCAGAACTTGAAAGTTCCTTGCCTTAAAAGTTTGAACATGATTTTTTTAAATTTAATTTACCCATTTGCCCATTTGGTAGGCTAAAGCTGTAAAGCAATAATGCCTCGTCTTCGGTTTTTGCAATTCATGTCTAACATCTATAGTAATAGTCAAAGTCCAATCTTGGTCAAATCCAGTCCATATCAGTCAAATCCAGTTATGCCTTAGAAAAGTAGTGGCGACGATGGAGTTATGGAAGCAACACGAAAAATCATGTTTCCCCACATTAAATCACTTTACTACACTCGCGCATGGAGTTCAGCACTTATGTAGGATAGGTAGGATGGTAGGAAACTATAGAGTTTCCTCACGATGTTTTTCCTTCAACAGCAGTGTAACCAAAAGCTGTAGATCGCCGATATGATTCCACCCAGGACAAACATTTATGTGATGATAAATATTTATTCTATGGCTGGGTGTTCTGTATGTATTATAAGTATGTACATACCTATTTACAAAAAAAAGTATAATATAAGTATTCTACTATTTATCTGGTTCTCATAATACCTATAAGGTTTACTTAGTTTGAGGATAAATGACGCCGTGTGAAATGTCCTACGATATTTATTTATTATCTATTTTTATAATGACAAATTGGACACGTATTGAGACAACTTAGATTTTAAGGTTATTTTTCCATTTAAAAAATAAATAATTGAATTAGATCTACGTTTGGGCACGTCGGTCTTTAAGGAATCACAAGCCATTAAAATACCTAAATTAAGTAAACTTAAAAAAAAATACACTACATCAATATAATTTAAAGTAGCTATTACTCATTTCTTTAAAGTTTATGTACAAAACGTGCAGAAACGAAGCGAAACGCGTTATTTTTCTTATTAAATGAGGTATTTCGTGTAACAGAAACCACAACTCTCTACAAGTTTGTTTACAAATGCTACCATACAAAATAATATTATATGGTCTACAGCGTGCAATTAAACTGATGGCCACCATTACCCGAGTCTACAGCGATTTACATCGTTAGCGGTGGGAGCTCTCTATACTGGGTTAGACGGAACGGTGGTACTAAGCATCAAGGAGCATGATATACATACTTTTCATTGTAAACAAATTTATTACACGAGCAACCATGAAATTGCCGGAAAACACGACTTACGTAACTTGTCAAGGGTCAGTGACATTGTTCTATAGATTTTTTTTTCTCTTTCTTGGCATCGCTCTTTCTTTACATACCTACATGCACACACACACACACATACGCACACACACACACTCACACAGTCATATACATTCATTATATCCCCAAATATCCCTTTTCTTTTCTTCTACTTTAAGCTATTTTTGTTTATGATGGGCGATATTCTTGTCCGGCGGAGGGTATTGTTATACCATAACTTAGGTTAATTCTTACATAGTATGGGTAACAATGCTTCCATATGAATTATACTTTTGAACAGCACTTATGTATAATTTTTGTTAAATGATGTACATATGTAATTGTCAAATACATTTTATTTCATTTCATTATTATTTTCAACCTGTACTGTCCCACTGAAGGGCAAAGGCCTCTCTTCCCTCCTTCTATCATTTTCTCTCTTTCGCAACCTGAATGCAGTCTTTCAAACAGAAGTCAAATATATCTCTCCATCTCCGTCTAGGTCGCCCAGGAGGTTGTTTGCCATCCTGAGGAAACCACTGCATCATAATTTTAGCCCAAGGAACTCCCGACATGCGGCTAACATGGCTATAGATTTTATAATTTATAAATAAATTAAAAAACAATATTTAGGTACATATTAACGCTTATTAACTTTGTACCCTTACTATAGATAAATAGCTGGGTCCTCCTAGAAACGCATTTTTTGTATCCGGGGCGGCCAGTACACGACGCGGCGCGCGCGCAGCTGACTTGCTACTGAACATACGCTATAAAAGGAAGCTGTCTGAATAAAATAAAGTTATACATATCTACAAAAAAGCTATATATAAAGTTATATATATCTGATATCTGTAGCTTATACAACGGGGATTAAAAACTTAGGCTGCTGTTTATCGCGGAATATTATGCGGATGGAGGGTGAAACCGAGGGCAATGCAAATGCTTGCAAATTGTATATAATCGCACAAAGAATATAATTTTGAGTAATATTTTATTTTGTAAATAATGTCTAATAGCAGTACACACTAGGTATATACCTATACATATGTACGAATACCTGCGAAATATAATATAAACGAGAAAATATATTATCTAACTTAAAAAAACCGAGATAGAAAGTAAAGAAAGCGCTTTACAGTTTTTAATAATTAAATAGTTACAACATAGATATATTGCGATTGGGAAGTGTTTAAAAGTGCTTGTATAATTAATTGTACAATTTAATTATTATTCACATAATTATGTATAGTAAATAAGTGAATTAATATTTTTATTCAAGGTATCGATTTGCAATCATTTGTAAACTTTGTACGAACAACTCTGTAAATTAATTTTCATGTGCGAGTCGGACTTTTCCACCGAAGGTTTCGTACCCAAAATATTTAAATATTTAGCGTCGACAATCACATGAGATACACGGCTTCGACACCAAACAAAAAAACATTAAAATAATTACAAATGTATGTCAAATGACTTGAAAAGTGTATCTATTTACCTTGATGATTTAATTATTAAAGAAAACTATAAACATTCTTAGCGCATAGAATATAATTATATCTCAAAGTGTGTGCTATAATTTTACTAACGTTGAAGATTGTGTATTACCATTTTTATGCTAGAGCTAAATATATTTAAAAAAAAAAAAAAAAATACGTATGGATTATTCCTTTTACTCACATTCATTTTTAATGCTCTATTATGTTTGACCATAACTCACTTGAAGTTAAGTACTTGACCGAAGATGGTAAGCCTGGAAAGGAACTGGCTCTCGAGTGCCTCTAGTAAAGCATATACTGTGAAAATATCAACTACAACAGATAAGGAGATATTAAAAAAAAAATGAAATGAATTGATATGAAAATTGGTCAGACAGACACGGTGGAGCAATAAGCAAGCAAGCAACTAAGCAATAGGATCCTGTTTATCATTGACTGCCCTGTTAGTTTATTTGGTACTGCTTCAAGAGCTGTAGGGCGTTGGAACGATTCTCACCAGGACAAACGTTTATGTAACGATAAATCTTTGTACTGCGTCTGAGCGTTCTGTATATGTAAGTATATATTTACAAAAAAAGTATATAAGTAATCTATAAGCTATCTGGTACCCATAGTACAAGCTTTGCTTAGTTTGGGGCTAGATGGCGCTGTGTATAAAAACCTATGATATTTATTTATTTATTCTTCAGATATGGAACCTTAAAAACTACGTGATGACTTCGCAGTTGTTTGCTTTTAAATCAACAAGCTGTATTTAAAAAAACAAGCTCTATTAGGACGATGTTGCTGAGCTTTTAACCCAAAACTATTCAATTTTGGCCCGGCCAAATCCGGGTCAAAATACGACTAAATTGATGATTTATTGTCTATGTTTTCAGAAGTAATACAAATACGATACAATAAAGTAGACGAGACACATTATTTGGAATATATGAAATAAAAAAACGACGTAACACCGAGCAGGTGAGAGATGCAAAAAAATTAATTTTGTGTAATTTTTATGCAAATATATTAGTGGTTTTATAGTCAACTTATGTAAATTTAAACGTTTTTAAATTGCATATGTTTTTGTCGATTTAAATAATCTCAAGTCACATCTGTGTGAAAAAAAAAGTGAAATACCTACACTTTTACCGGAGAAAAAAAATTCGCCTTGATTTTCTTATAAAGTGGCCTTATCCGTCTTATATCTTTTATTCATTTTATTTCCTATTCACGCATATAATTATTTTTATAGTCTATATAATAAAAATAATATCTGCACATAGGCGCGGCCTGCAGTAGCGGCCATGGTGATTACTAATTTAGGTTTGTGAAGAACACGATGTCGATTTGCTTAATGGTAAGCGAACCGCTGCCTATAAACAGATGCGACATTTATAATAGAAAGCTTAAGTTTAACATGATGAATTTAAAGATACTGCTAAGTTACTGAAAAAGATGCAAAAACATTTTTTTTTAATTCTAGAAAACGTATGCAAAATTACGGCATATGGTTCAACAGTTTTATTTTACCATCTGGATCTCGTGGTTTTGCACAAAGGCATTAAAAATATCCACTCGATAAAAAGCGCTATCTGTCGGTTTTAAGTGACACTACGAAGTGGCAATATAAAGCCAAAATAGTCCGTCTCAGGTACAGATAGTGGCGCCATCTAGAACAGAAACATTATAAAATAGATTTAATAAAATTATACGTATAGCTCAGCGTGTTAGCAAGCTAAAGTGGCTGTAGACTCATGACACATCTGTCGCAGAACCGATGACCGCTGAGATTGAGATTGTGTTCTAGAGTGGAGACCGCGAATTGGCAAACGTAGCATAGAACGCCCTGAAACTCATAGTGACGATATCCGTTATGGCGTTGGCGAAAAGCCGAAAATTGGATTAAGCAGCATGTCTTGACAGAGGCCTATGTCCAGCAGTGGACTTCGATAAGCTGATGATGGTGATGATGAATTATATGTATTTCATAGTACTGTTTTTTCTAGAATAATGTTTAAGTACTACAGTTAGTACAGACACATTACCTCATTATGACTAAACACAGATTTTTTATGTATACAGATAGTGAAAATTGAAATATGTGAATCTCGCACCTTTTCCAATGGAATATACTATCACTACATATGTCCAAGTGACAGAGGCCTGAGGCCAGTCGCATCCTACTAGCGACCTTGCCGACCGACATGCGCCTGAGTTTCACTTCCTCCACGCGTGCCGCGGAAAAAATATCAAGTTTGGTGAGGACTTGTTTAGATTTTATAGGCGATTTGACACCATTCGGGCGTAACATGAGCTAAATGACTTACTTAGAAGCAAGAGATGTAGTGAAGAGATTTCCATGGCTTTTGACATGAAAATTGTCAGAATGCTTTGAAATGATAAGGGCATAAAAATGTTTCTTCTTGTGCGTATTAATAGAACTCGTTCTAAGATTTTATGGAATGTATAAATTCTACACCCTACGGTCTCATCTTGCTTGTTTATATTTTGTCCATAAAAATTATCCAGTATCGACATTAATTTTTACTTGGTGGTAGATTTCGTTAGCGGGAGGTCGTCTAGGTAAGTATCACCGCAGTACTAGATATTCAACCACCAAGCAGTTTGTAAGTATTACTGTGTTCCGGTTTGAAGGGTAGCAGCTAGCGAAATTACAGGGCTGTAGAGACTAACCATCTAATGTCTCAAAGTAGCACCAAAGCAGCGATGTCCTGAACTTTGTTTTGTTATTCAAAGTTCTGTGTATCGCTGCAAATGAATAAATAAATAAAAAACACACGCACGTGTCGAACACGAAACAAACCCAGACCCAGACCAGAAATCGTTACAAAAATAGTGAAAAAAATCAGTTGTTCCAACGTATTAGATAAAAAGTAGTACAGATATTATATTACGTAGAAAATAAGTAGACACCTGCAATATTCGAAAGCAAATAAATTTAACTTTTCATAATTTAATTTTACGCACAGAAAGACGTCAAAGCTTTATAGCACACAAACATGTATATGAAGTTATTCGTGCCTAGTTTCCGTTCGTCAAGCGAAGTTGTAGGATCATGGAGTCTTTACTCGTTTTCTGGGTAACATTTTCTTTTTATTTCAGCTTTATAGACACCCGGATCCGTGACCTTTGTCAACTTAACACATTAAACAAAAAAATAAACTATACGCAATATAGAGAGTTATAAAGTGATATATTACTTGTTATGTTGTACATGTTCCTACGACAAAAAATCAGATTCATTATTAATTTATTTCTTGGATTTTTTTATCTCTTAATGAAATAAGTTTGACCACCAACTTGCATGTTCCATACAATGCTTGCATATGCTTGTTGTGCTATAACCTGAAGATGGACTAGATTACATTTCTTAAGAAATAAAACAGGCTTTGTTTTTTCCCGACGAAAAAGAAACGTTGAACAGGACATTTAATATTTTCTTATCGTACGTAAGCCATTCATACAAACTCAAGCAAAATTTGAGTTCAAGTTCAATCGACGAGGCGTCTTGCTGTCTGCTTTGTAAAAAGCATCGCGAAATGTGAAAATCATTCTTCGATAAAACCTAACTTCAGAAATATAAACTAAGAAATCGTTACTGAAGTAAAAAAACTAACCTCTGCAATTGGTACATTTTTAAAATCTTTTGTTTCTGCCTAAATAGTAAGGTATTTTTTGTAGAAATTACATATGTATCCAAGTTTAAGGAAAAGAAACTTTTAGGCAAACATCCGGACGACCGGAGAAACTTTGTCCTATGATCTAAAAGAAGACGTGGGAAAATGTAAGTTTTGGTAAATAATATTCTAGACTAGACGCAACGTGGCCTTGGCGTCAACTTTCGTTTTTAGAATTTTAGAAGCACGTTCTATAGCTTTTTCAATTTCATGGCTATTTTGCGGATTATGAGTTTTTCAAATGATTTCTTTTTGACAATGACAGTTTTTCTGTTTATTTGAATGATTGACACTGACCTGTTTTGCGAACAAGATACTTGGGCGTTTTTTAATTTCGGATAGATCTTGTAATACAAATAGCGGGTAATTTTTTTTTTTAATGCAACTGCTCTTTATCGAAAATCGTTTACCTCATTTTGTCAGATGTTCTAGAAGAAACGAAAGAAGCCGCTATTGGTGTAATT
This sequence comes from Biston stratarius, assembly GCA_950106695.1. NCBI lineage: Eukaryota > Metazoa > Arthropoda > Insecta > Lepidoptera > Geometridae > Biston > Biston stratarius. The sequence goes on from OX467116.1 coordinate 14,502,348, forward strand.
AAAATCTTTTTTTTTTAACTATCCCTTTCGTGACCTACATCGGTTTTTTTTCTCTTTCTTCTTGGCATCGCACTCTGTACATTCTGCCAGTTTCATTGTTTCTATATTTTGTGAGTAGTCTTCATTTTTCAGCTTCTTTATCATCTACAGTTACAGTCAGTCTAGTCTTGATCAAGTCCAGTCGGTCCCAGTCAAATCAAGTCATGCCTTAGTAAAGTAGTGGCGACTTTACTATAAGCTTCTGGATGGAGTTTTGGAAGCAACACGAAAATTCATGTTTAACCACATTATATCATTCTCCCACACTCGCGCTTATAATTCGGCACTCTATAAATAAAACACCACTATTTTTATGCATAAAAACTCGAAAAAACACTAGTTTTAGAAAAAAAAATACAATGGGGCGACACGACGCTCACCGCGTTCCCACCAAACATCGGTTATTTATGTATAATTTTGACATGTGTCAGTTAGTTTATTTCTTTATGTCAACCGAGTTTAAAGTAATAGCGTCATACGCAGCTGTCAACAACTAGAACCCTATTATTTAATTTTCACTCTGTAATATTAAGAATGCAATACTATTTCTATTCTTTGTATATGTTTATGTTTTTCTCTCGTTGTAAAGTTTTGCAGAGATACTGGCTTGCTTAAATCAAATCTGGTATGTTATTAAATAATACTAAATTCTCTGTAGATTGGAAAAAACAGCCCCAACGAACCCAAACAAAGAGCTTGAGCTGGCGGTGAAAGAAACTATAACATATTGGTAGGGTATTTTCTAGTACTTTTCTGGCAAGCTACCACTTGCAAGTTGAATATATGTCGCTAAGCACCTATAGAGAGCCAGCTTCATTCCAGACTAGGTGTGCTTTACCATCTTCGACCAGACCGTCACTTAACATCAGGTGAGGAGTGGTCAAACACCCAGCTTTTTTAAAATTCAAGAATCTATCGTAATAAAATATAAGAATCTAATATAAACCTAATATAAGAATCGATCTATCCATTTATTTCTTTAAAGCCTAATTTTTTTATTAAGTTATTCGTGACTCATTATATAATCTACATACTCAGGCGGATACTTCATCTGCCAACGGGTGGTCCGTACGTCTTACATAGCGTCACTTCTATTAGGACCCTGCTTTCTAATATTGATGGCATCAACAAAGTCAGTCTTGAATGTGAAAATTTAGTAGCTGCTCGATATTGAAATCTTGTCGTCTTTTGTTCTTAATTGCCAGTTCCACCAACCTTAGATACTACTGACTGCATAATTGTATGTCAGTTTTTAGTATACAAATAGAACTTCGAACTTTATTACCATCTACAACTAAATCGAAATCTACATTACTCGCTTGTTTATGATTTTTTATTTGAAAATTTAAGTAATACCTACTTAATTAGTTTTTTTGTTTTTGATTTATCGCAAGAACCGTATAACACAGAAGCGTCAAACTAGGTATGATTTTAATGTAATCTGTAATAAAAATGTGTAGAGCACCAAAAATTCCCAATTGTTACAAATAAAACACTTACATACAATTAAAATGTGTCAAACGATCTACGAAACCCTTATTACACTAGTCCGACACGCTTGTGATGGATTTTGCAATTATTACATGTCTGTCCAAAAAAAGGAGTGTGATGTTATCAGGGTTTATGTAAGCACACTTCACATATCTTCTGGAACTGTTTTTTTACACTATCGGACATGTAGTTTTCCTTACGATGTTTCCCTTCATCGTTTTCAAGTTATGGGCAATACGCTCGTAGCTTAGAAAAGACAGAGGTGCGTACCGTGGGATTCGAACTCAGGATCTCCAAATTGGAAGCCAGTCGATCTCCGAACTAACCTGCCGAAGATCCAGGAGCTAGAAGCATGAAAATGTTCAATATCGAAAAAGATGGCACCTTTTAGTATGTGAGACTAAAACATATCTTTCTTTTATTGTTGACAGACTAAGTATTTCACCACAACTTGCCTGATGTAAAGTGACGGTATAGTCGAAGATGATAAACACACCTAGCTTGGAATGGAACTGGCTCTAAAGTGACGCTGCCCCAAGACACCGTTAGGTGCTTGGGGACAAATTTTCAACTGGACGGTGGTAGCTAGCCAGTCAAATACTGGAAAGTACTCTACCACGCTGTGGTTTTCTTACGATGTTTTTTTCGTTTACCGGCAGCTCAAGCTCATTTGAACCCACGCCCTTCGGCGTGTGAAGCGACCGCGCTAACTACTGGGCTATTATTGCTACCAACATCAAGGATCGCTGCGCCAGCCATGTTCATAACTGTAGCTTATTTTTAGAGTTCCGTACCTCAAAAGGAAAAAAACGGAACCCTTTAGGATCACTTTGTCGTCCGTCTGTCTGAATGTCAAGACTCTTTTTCTCAGGAACGCGTGGAGGTATCTAGCTGAAATTCATATCAAATACTCAAATCTACTGTCCCCTAAAGCTGTGAAAAATAAGAAACTTGTAAGCCAGCGCAATCAAAGATACAGCCGTTTATGCTGCAAATTTTCGACACTCAAACCTACAGGGTACTTCCCTTGAACTCAGAATCTTGATATTTGGTACGAAGCAACGTCTTATAGCACAGATAAAGGAAAAATTGCGAAAAGCATAAATAGCCATAAAAAATAATAATACCATAACTTTAACTTATATACCTACAGGTTTTTACAGAACCCTCGGTGCGCGAGTCCGACACGCACTTGGCCGGTTTTTTTTATTAACAACATCGATTATACCATAAACAACACGAATACTCTAAAATCGTCGTAAATCAAGTTCTTACACACATCAGTAATGTTCAATCGTGGACAAAGGAGAACACTCATAAATAACGTCGATTGACATATTTACATACATTTCCATATTTTTTTTAGAAAATACGCGACTAGTATCTAATTAAAAATAATATTATTCATAGTTCCGAACTTACGGTCAATTAATAAAGTAAATAACACGTGAATAAGCTTCTTGAAGATTCTCTGGCGTACTGTTTTTTTTTTAAATGTCTGTCAGGCTAGTTGTTTGTCCACAACTCACCTAATGTTAAGTGACGGTGTGGTCGAAGATGGTTAAGCACACCTAGCCTGGAATGGAACTGGCTCTCAAGTGAGGCTCCCGAAATCCATCCGTTATTATATCCGTTAGATGTTTGGCGGCAGATTTTCAACTTGAGGATGGTAGCTAGCCAGCAGAGTACTAGAAAGTACCCTAACACCAAGCTACGGTTTCCTTACGATGTTTTCCTTCACCGGCAGCTCAAGCTCATTGTTGGGGTTTGAACCCACGCCCTTCGGCATGCGAACCTACATCACTAACCACTGAGCCATCATCGCTACAAAAACTATTAATAATATGATATTACATTACTATAAGTTTAATATTATTATATTTTTTAATCTTATGGATGATGGAACACACAATACACAACACTTGCTAATTGTTTTTCAACAGCTCACCTGATGTTAAGTGACTGTGTGATCGAAGATGGAACTTTCCCCCTAAAAATACAAAGTACCCAACAGCCATTCAAGTATTTAGCCGATTACATACAATTACCAATTCCAATCGATTACTTTTAATGGGAACCGTGCGACAACCGCGACAAAGGCTCAATCTATCATCACAATCTGATAGAATCGAGATAAAGTCAATCTTAAAAATACCTATGCAAATTAGCTACTGTATCGCAATAAAAATCATTATTGCTTACTACCATAACCTGAAATTATTCGTGCTCTAGTTACTGCGACAAAGCACTATAGCGATGACAAATTTTACAGGTTGCTATAATCGTTACTTTGACATGTTATCGAATAAGTCATCATGAAATTATAAATGCGTTCACATCACATCTTCAGCCATAAGATGCCTGCTGGACATAGGCCTCCTCCTGGGGGAATTTTGCCAATACTCGCCACGCTTGGCAGGCGGGTTGGCGAGCGCAGTTAGGTGATTGTTCAAGGAAGACGCTGCTGCCCATCTTTTGGATTACATCCCTTAGCCGATTTTTACGGCAAGCAAGGGTAGAGACGGTGGGGTACAATTTTTACGCCGGCAACACCACGGCAGTTAAACGGCATAAATGCGTTAGTATCTTCGATTGTGGATACACTTTTTCTTTTAGCGTATTTTTATTAGTTAAATATTTAATAATTAAAAAGTCTCTTTCATATTGTTTTTATGCAGTTGTATTATTTTAAGTAATCATTCTCGTTGCCTCTTAACGGAGAATTATACATTACTTATGACAACTTAACGGAGAAGTTTACAGCTATTGAAAAAAGAAATATCATAGAGAGTAGTTTAGGTTATGGTTTGTTACCATTTTTCCTCTTAAAACAACTGAACTGAGTTTGCTATGGTTTTTTTACCTTTATTTTTTCTTCTATACCGAGTTGTTATGGTGTTTAAATATTTATATCAAATTAAAATCCGGCCTAATTTTATGGTTTGTTACCGTTTTTTTTTTATCGAAACCAAATTTATTAAACCACCGGCAGCTTGAGCCCTGTCACTTGCCGGCGGTAGCCTAGTTTTAGGTTTTTTATATTATTTGTGTATTATATATATTTAATGCAAACAATTAAAAAAAATAAAGAAAAAAATAATAATATGAATGTAGTTATATGTAACTATTTAACAGTATTATGTTTTATATTATTCTTTATATAGCTTGGTTAATTGATAAAATCGAAAAATCCTATAAAATTGCCGAATTTTAACGATTACATCGATTTGAAACTATAGTTTTCTCTTGATAAGAAATAAATCTTTAATTGATTGATTCAGGCGTTACTTTGCGGAATTTCATTTCGCGCGTTTTTTTTAAAATAATTTATTGGTTTGCGTTTGACCACGCCCTGCCTGGTGTTGAGCAGGATGTAGTCTAAGATGAAGCACGCTTACCTAGAAAAAAAAAACTACTCCAGATTTGAAGACACCCAAGTTGTATAGGTATAAGTTGTATAGTTGTATAGGTGTTCAGGGTATATTTAGTTTAATTCCGCTTAACAATCGTTTCAGTTAAAACAGTGATGAAGATTTAAATTTAACTCACTTAACAATAAAAACATAAATAATATATAAAAATAGCAGAATACCTTGAACACTCAATAAATCTTTAAAAAAATCATTTTCATAAGTATTGCAGTTTAGTTCCCACGCAATGAAATCCTGAATGATGTTACGCAAGCGTTTCACAGCGAGCGCCAGCTACTACCGATCAATCCAGCGATCGATATCACGACCTATGACAATGATGAAGCCACCACGGACATTCCACGGTGACCCTTAGCTCCATTCATCATCCCACACATCAGTTAATTCATTGGAGTCAATCAGTTCGGAAATTTGGTATGTATGTAGGTAGACTTTCTCCCGGTGAAATGAGTGTGAAGAGAGGGGCATGACCTTGTTAGAGGGAGGTTGGCACCTGCGCTCTCGGCACTTGTCATTCTCAGTCTGGCGCGCGCGCACAGCCGCGTTCGAATTTCAAACGCATCCCCGCGCATGTGCGTTTGATATTCAATTTTTTTTTGAAAAAAAAAAATTATTGTCTGTGGACTTTTAGTGCAAACTGTGATTGTGGTTGCTGGACCTTATTAACGGTGCATTTGGGTTATTTTTTCTTGGAAGACCGACCGGTATGTTTTGTTTACATTTTGTTCTATAATGAATAAGCACGTGTTTTTTTTAGGAATTTTATTTACTTACAGCGCCGTGCATTGACTAAAAGTTTTGGATGTTTTCCATTCACGTGGCCTAAAAGTATTATTTCACTTTTGTTTTGCTACTTTACCAAAAGTCTTTAAAGGCTCTATTTTTGAAAAGTTTGTATAATCTTCACATACAAATATGACCGTATCTCGAGCGATGTTATATGAAAGACAGTCATATTCGTATGAGAAAACTCGGACGTATGATACAAAACTGGATCACAACGACTAAAATTTCAAAAATATCTTTCCTGAAATCTAGTATTATTCAAGATATGACATCAAAAGCTTACATCAAAAGTTAGTAAATTTAGTTAACCTACTACGGTTAAAGTTAAAACCGTAGTGTTGTTTCACGTACAAAATTAACGTAACGTCGATTAACTGCATAATAATGATCAGTAACTACTATTTATTAAATGCAAATTTGTTCCTATTCATAAAATAATAATTTCGTCTGTTCACTTAATGTCAACTTAATGGTGTTCTCATAACTTAATAACGGTCGGTAAACTTCTTTCTAATAAAAAAGCTAATCAAAACCACACCCACAAAGCTTTCCACTTTTTCCTTGTCTATTAATACAAACTGCGTAACCTTAACCTCAAAATAACCATAAAAACACGCATACATAATGAAAACTAAAATGCATAATCAGGCATAACTTAAGCTAAAAAATTTCACTTAAGGAAGCTGAGTAACGATCAGAGAAATCACTTAAATTACCATTTCAAATTACTTTATCAAATAATATTACATGCGAAAGTTTTGGTATTTATTTATTCTAAAACTATCTTTGTATTATAATTTCGAAAGTATTTGTGTCCTTTTTCTTATACACGATGAAATTTAGTATTGAAAAAGTAGACATTTTAGAAAGAACATAGACTAATTACATAATTGATTTAATCGCGGGCCCTAGCTAGGCAAGATATGAATTGTTATATAGATATAAAAAAACTTACAATGGTAAAACATAGTGTTTCAAATGTTCAAACTCTTCGAAGCAAAACAGTATACCGAAGCTAATAAGTCGTATATTAACATAAAAGCCGCTGAGCGGAATCCGGATGGCTGTATTTAGTTTCCGTATGCATATTATTCACATATTTATACATATAAACTTATATACACACGTGTAATATATTCAGAGCGGATCGTAGTACAAGTGTGTCAGTGTTACGGAGAAGAAAACAACGTGATTTCAACCTTAACGTGTAATGATAAAGTCTCTTTTTTATATGGAAGGTTGTGCTAATGGGAGATTCCCGGAATTGCTACCGTCCCTGCTTGGGGAACTTCCGTCACTGCAGTATTTTTTTCTAGTTCTAGTATGGGGGAACGAGTTTAATGATGTTGATACGTATTACCTACATGTATCAACTTACCCGGCCGGTAAAGTTACAAAGAGTCTCTCTGTCGGAGTCTGTGTTCCCTGTTAGGTAGGTACAATATGGGTGTCTTCAAATTTAGAGTAAATTTCTTCTAGGTAAGCGTGCTCCATTTTAGACCGCACTGGCCGCATCTTAGACTGCTTAACATCAAGCGGAGTGTGGTGAAACGCATACCTATATAGAACTCAACCATTTCATCATTCTTATTCAAACTAGGGGCGATAAGTCCTGCACTGACGTCCCGCTTGGGGTGTATTGTGTATTTCCCCCTATCAGCATCTACCCGAGTCTACCTAGCTCTTTGGAGTATCGGAGCGAGGCTATGGGCTGCTGGCATAGTGGCTTCAGTGGGTGAGATGGAGGTGTTGATAATGATGAAAGACAGTCAGCACTTTACGGTGACCTGGATGAAGCTGAAGCTGAAACATTTCGTCGTCAATATGATTCGAACCAGGTTCAGATTAACACAGGGACAATGCAAATGGGATTGCTAGCAATAAATTATATATACACAAAAGAGAATTTCAGAGAAAGTGTGTGCAAAACAAAGAAGCAATGATGATAAAGTTGCAAAGAAGTGTTTGAAAAACTTCCATCCGACCTGCATGATTGCTCTGTAGACAACTTACATCCGACATGTTTTTTTTATTTTATCTTATCGGAGTCAGGTGACACACACGTACAGGATCTAATCTTCTTAATATATATAACAGTGGTATCTTCACAATAAAAAATATATTAAGAAGAATATATATACATCGTATATTAAGAAGAAACGATAACGTATTAGATTATGTACGTGTGTTTGTCTCCTAACTCCTTTTAAACGGCTGGACCGATTTGGAAGTTTTTGGTTCCTGGATGGTTTGAAAACACAATTAGATCCGATAGGTGGCATTGGTATGTTTGTTGAATGTTAGGCGATACAAAGTTCAGCGTGTCAGTTAGTATTATATAAAAATTGTTATGATGAAATCAATTTTCTTGGAACATGTTACGAAATATGCTCACTAAATTAAATTTGCAACTTCGTGGAATACTTAACAACGTGTAAGTATACACTGCTCTACAGTTAATCTAAGCGAAGTGAAAAGTCGGACTACGTCATTTAGTAAGTAATGCATATATATCACTGATTGCATCATTGGGATAAGGAAGACTGTAGATGATGATGACTAAAGTTACTCTTGTAAATATTGAGTCGAATAAAACTCTCTCACTGTGGCAAGAGATTAGGTTTACCCATGACTACTATGTAATAGTAACCAAAGTTTTTTAATAAAAAAAAACAAGGGCATTGCTCTTTGAGACATTCGATTATCCATTTTAGTTATTAATTTCTGAATCATTTAAATTGTACAGAATTATCTTCTGTAACTTTTCATCTTTCACAATTTGAATACACAATCATGTTAATCACCAGTCGTCTAGTACCAGATATTCTGCCACCAAGCAGTAGTGAGTAAGCATTACAGTGTTCCGGTTTGAAAGGTACTGCAGCTAGCGCCATTGCAGGGTTTTTGAGGCTAGCCTTCGAAAGTCTTAAAGTAATGAGCGCCAAAGCAGCGATGCCTTAGACTTTCTTTTTCCAGTCAAAGTTCTGTGTATCGCTGTAATGGTCATAGATATGCCTTATCTCTTACCATCAGGAGAACGTCTCGTTCATCTTAATACTTTTACATAAAAAAAAATTATATCTTGCTTTATTTACCGGTTTAAATAGGAAGGAATAAATTATTAACAATGTATTCACTTTCTTTTATTTGAAAGGTCAGAAAGATCATTAAAATTCAATAACATTTTCAGCGAAACATTTGAAACAACCAAAAAGTGGTCCAACTAATTTGCAAAATAAACGGAACCGAAACTAATAACACGTCGTAACATGGTTTTCCGGTGCGCGCGCGCATTGCGTAAACTTGACACGAAAGCAATGACACTGCAGGCCTTGGCCTTGGTTTAGTAACTTTTCATTGTTTTCTACTGAATGTCGCTACAAATTGTAGACACAATACGACCACTTTCTAGTGAAAGAGCTAATGGATCAAACATATATTTAAAGAGAGAGAGTGTGTATAGATTTGCTTGTGTTGGTTTAGTGTATAATTAACGTTGATTTTAAAGCTATTTAAAATATACAAAAGAAACAAAAAACTATTAAAAATTTCTTACAATTAATACTTATGTCTTGCCGGCAAGCGCAGCGTAGGACGTCCACCCACAAGGTGGACAGACGACCTAATAAAGACTGCAGGAACGCGCTGGATGCGAGCCGCTTCCAAACGGTCTTTATGGAAATAAATGGGAGAGGCCTATGTCCAGCAGTGGACGTCATACGGCTGATGATGATGAATACTTATGTCTAAAACAGGAGGATGGAATGTGGCTTAAATACTGGTAGCAATGCCACTAATTGGAGGTTATCTCACGCCTCTTCTAAATGTTTGGCCAGGGCCCTATATAGTTCGTAAGCTTCCAGCTCCCACTGACCTAATATTAAACGGCACAATCGAGAACATTATATATAAATAACTATATTTATGCCGCTAGAGATTTTTGGGTTTGAATGCGGCAGCACCAGTTTCTCCTGAAGTCAAAGAAAGATAAGAAGGTGCCAGGATGTCGACACATGTGGCGTCCCATACCAGAAGCCATATATATATATTTATACAGTATTGTTTTATGTACACATTACCTGTATATTATTACTTTCTTTATTTGTGTCTGCTGTCCTATTCGTCCAAAGGTTGCCTGGAAGAAATCGCTTAAGGCGATAAGGTCGCAGTGTTACCGTTGTATTACCGCTAATCCTTGTTGTTTCTGTTTTTTTTAATGCATGTAATTTAAAATAAAGTTATATTCCATTCTATATTTTATTTTACCTTCAAATGTGATGCATTTGTTTGCATAGTTTCTATTGATATTCGATAAATTCTCGTGGAGCTCTCAAACTGTCTTTCAACAACCGACAAATATGATTGATGTATTTCAGTACATGAAATTTACTAAAAATTTACACACCTGTCCTTGAGTGTGCGGTACCTACTTTGAACCTGGTGCACGATTGCAGCTCCACCTATAGGATTCGACTGGAAATCTAAATCATCCAAAAAAATAATTTAAACACAAAAAAAACATCGAAATCAGTTCAGCGTATATACATCAAGATCAGAGACAGAGTAAAATTAACACAATGAATTCTTCAAATATTTTTTATGGTTAGGTTAGACGCTTGACCACAGCTCAGTTGATGTTAAGTGACGGTGAGTCGAAGATGGTGAACATATCTATATAGAATATATGCTTTAAATAATATTTTTTTTTTTTTTTTTTTTTTATCTAAAATCATTAACGAGGGAAACGTGGCCAGAATGCTGGCAATGCTAAGTTTTTCTTAGATCATCTACATTTTATATCTACTAGTTTATCTTCAGACTCACTCAACTGTTGGAGATCAATATTATCAACCTTTCTTTATCTGTTTGCTAATTGATCAATCAATCTATCAAACACATTCACAATTCACCAGCTCATTACTTCGCAATTTCTTTTAGCATCAAATTGGAATCACTCTGTTACTATATAATCAGCAATACTTTGGTGAAATTGATGCGCATCGGCCGCTTTTGTCAATCTAATCAATCAAATTACATGGTTCGTTTCACAGGCTAATGCACTCATTTAACACTTCACGGGTCAGTTTACACTCATTATGTTTTGACTGAGTAAAACGGTCAATTATCATTGATTACATGGGTATTTATCAATTTGAGAAGGCTTACAAAATGTTTTTATATTCAACTTTAGTTAAAATTAACGATCGATTCAATCGTGCTCAGAGAAAGTAAGGGCGAATGTGATTGAAAGTTAAAAATCGTGAGGAAAAGGAGTGAAACGTTTAAGGAAATGATAAGTACGTAGCTATCGGTTATGGTTATGTCGATGAAGTGGAGTGATTACGGATGGGATAAATAAACGTGATAACAAATGAATGGAGTTATAGTAAATTAAGTTTTTATTGGAAATTATTACTTCATTACAAAAAAAAACAGATAAAATAGACATATCATTATCATTTCTGATTTCTAAAGAACATCCTTGGTAGTCTAAATAGGTTCTTTTTCTTTCTTTTCTTTTAAACAAGCAATTCTTGTATATACGAGTATATCTGAATCTCGGAAACGGTTCCAACGATTTTCATGAAATTTAGTACGTAGGAGGTTTCGGAGGCGATAAATCGATCTAGCTATCGATCGATCGATCTAGTAATCGATTAGAAAACGTCGTTTTATCCGTGTTTTCAGCCGAGCAAAGCTCGGTCATCCAGGTACTAGGTCTATAAGACTGGAATGCATAAGCTTTTTTAAAATTTTATTTTAAACTATGTGTTTTTTATATTACTTTTTTAATGTAAAATTGATGAGACTAACGAATTTTTTCCTGAAGGTAAAATATAATGCCTGTCCATGGTCATTACAGCGATACACAGGACTTTGTAGACAAACAAAGCCCAGGGCATCGTACCTATAATCTTATACGATTAGTTCTTATACTCGTTTTTATTTATGCAAACTTCTTGGAGTTCAAGGAAAAGGTTTTATTTCCAATCATTTCATTATTTTCATGCGGATATTGAAAAAGTTTGCGATTGAGCCTTCATTTCCATATCAATTGCAAAACCTTTTATGTCGGGCTTAAGTGCTCTCGATAACCGTTATAAACTTTTTAATTTGTTGACGTCAAGACCATTTACATAACAAGTATAATATAAATAGCTTACTTATCTTACATTTACTTTATCAAATAACGTAGATAATTTGTTTTTTTAATGTTGGAATTGGAGTTTGGCCACAGCTCACCTGATGTTAATTGACGGTGTGCTTGAAGATGATAAAGCACATCTTTTCTGGAATAGTACTGGCTCTCAAGTGAGGCTGTCGGAACACAGGAACCTAATAACATGGTGTAAGGATGCTTTCTAGTACTCGCCTGGCTAGCTACCATCCTCTACTTGAAAATCAGCCGCCAAACACCTAACGGTGTGTTTCGGCATCCTCACTTGAAGGCCAGTTCCATTATAACCTCAGAAATGTTAACCATCTTAGACCATATCGTCACTTAACATCAGGAGAGATGTAAACAAAAAAATATCAGATTAAGATAAAGGATACTTTTTATACGCTTGTTCAAGCTTGCTAAAGCTGTTCAGCCGTTTTTGCGTGATTGAGTAACAAACGTCCAAACATACAAACTTTCACATTTATAATATTAAGTAGGATATTTGTGTGATTAACAATTTCACTAACATCATCGGAAACGTTATCAATCACGGATTGAAGCGATGAGTAAACAGGAAACTTAGAAGGCCTAAGCATTCGTTTAATAGAGGCTAATAGTCATTAATGGGGGAAAACCAACTCCGGTATAGACACAGAATAGCTAATAATACTAATATAGGTTTTAAACCTACATCCTATTTGCTTTTGTGCATCCGCACTTTCTCCCACTCAGGAGAAGATGAATGATATAAGATTTATTTGGATTATTATTGTGTACTGCCAGACGTGATGTCATTTATTCAATCTGTGTACAGTCAGTAACATTATTCTGATCCAGTTTTATGAGCTTTTATTTGGTGGTAGATACGTTTTATAGAACAATGAGCTAGAGCTGCCGGTGAAAGAAAACATCGTGAGGAAGCCACAGCGTGGCGGTAGAGTACTTTCTGGTACTCGGCTGGGTAGCTCTCAAGTTGATAATCTGCCGCCAAGCATCTCACGGTATGTTTTGGCAGCCTTACATGAGAGCCAGTTCTATTTCAGGCTAGATGTGTTTACCATCTTCGATCACACCGTCACTTGACATCAGATGAGCTGTGGTCTAACATTTAGCCTATAAACATTAAAATTGTGTTTTAGTCTCAGAGACTAAAAGGCACACAGTTTTGCTACTTTAGCATATATTCTGACACTAATTAGTGTCTAAGCATAACTATGTTCTATTTTGAAGGGTACTGCAGCTAGCGTTATACATGGCCTGCGAGACTAACCATCGAAAGTTCCAAAGCAGCGATGCCCTGCACATTGTTTTGCTACTAAAAGTTCAGTGTATCGCTGCAATGGTCATGAAAAGGTGTTATATCTTACCATCAGCTTACTCCGTTTAAGCTTGTAGTAGGTACTGATTATGATTATGAGAGAGTTGAGTGTGAAACCATACATTTACTCTTATACATACATAAATAAAAAGTGATATGCAAAAACTTTCACTTTTATAAAATTTGTATAATAATGTTTCGAATCGTTTTTTTACGCTGTCGCCTAGTTTTGAAATCTGAAAGTTAGATTATAACAGTTATCTCATTGATAGTTGTGTAACTGACTGTACATGCTCATGAATGCGTAATGTACTATCTCATATGGGCACTTTACCAAACTTGTTTAGAAATGACTATCATCGAATAAAGCAGTGTTTCAAACTTAACACAATGATAGACACGCCGACTTCGTTCTAAAACGAGCTTTCGCTTATGGAATTTATTATGATCGGTTTCGGTAATAAATATTTATCAGCAATTTAATTAAATCGTTCGTCAATCGGGGAAGAATATTTAAAGATAAAAGTTTAGTATCATCTCTACTTCTGCGTATTTTTTTCCACATAAAATCTAAAATGTTTGATTTAGTATAAAAGTTAAACAAAAAAGTATGTTCTTTAGAATTTTTTTTTTTTGTTATAATTTCCACATAGTCCCTTGACATATTATGCATATAAGCCAGTTACGTGGCTCGAATAAAAATGTACTCACCTTAATGAAACTCACACACACCTTTTCTTTCATCTTCTCTCTCTTTTTCACTTCCTATATCACACACACACACATCATCAGCCATAGGTCGTCCACTGCTGGACATAGGCCTCCTCCTGGGGGGGTTTTGCCAATACTCGCCACGCTTGGAAGGCGGGTTGGCGAGTGCAGTTAGGTGTGATTGTTCAAGGAAGACGTTGCTGCCCATCTTCCGGATTACATCCCTTAGCCAACTCTTACGGCAACCACGGGTAGAGAGGGTGGGGTACTATTCTTACGCCGGCACCACCACGGCAAATATCTATATCTTCTTCTTTATTCTTTTCTTTTTTGTTAGTGCTATAAAAAATATACAAACTGTTTTATGTTTTCAATGTAATTTTCTCTCCTTCCAAATAACGTTTTCTACAGTGCCGGAACATAACAAAATTATAACACCAAAACGCGTAACAATAGCAAATACAATTTGCGCCGTCAATAGCCTCTAATAATGTGTTTGGCATTGTAAAGCCATGAGATAAAACTACGTTTGACCCGCTGACACTCACCTTCACCTCGATAAAAGCCGCTATCATGATAAAAGTAAAATTTCAGACAATAATATTACACTCTGAGAACAAAATAGAACGTCGTCGCACGTTTTTAAACACAATCCTATTCTAATTATTGAGTAAAAGTTTGAAGTTCTCACCTTTAAAATTGTAGTGTTTTTACCATATCGTGTGAAAGGTTTCCTATGTTAATTAGGATTAATATCTTGAGAGCGACTTTGTTTAGGCGCAACTTTTGACATCGTAAAAGGGAAAGTTGCGGAGCGAGTTGATTTAAGTAGAAAAGAATTCCCAAAGAATTTATAGCATGAAGAGTTAATGGGAATTCATTATATAACCTATGAGGTACCAATATGTTTCTAATATAATGACTTACACATTTTGTAGCAATGATAGCTCAGTGATTAGCGTGGTCGGTTCACAAGGGCGTGGGTTCAAACCCCAACAACGAGCTTGAGCTACCATGAAACCATAGCATAGTGGTATCTTCTAGTACTCGGCTGGCTAGCTACCACCCTCAAAAAGAAAATCTGTCGCCAAGCTCTTAAGAGTGGGTTCCGACAACCTCACTTGAGAGCCAGTTTCATTTTAGGCTAGGTGTGTTTACCATTATCGACCACACCGTCACTTAACATCAGGTAAGCTGTGGTCAAACACCTAGTCTGTGACCAGTATAGAAACGGTACAATTTAACTCTAGCAACACTTCTCAGTATGTCAGTAAAAAAAACTTCAAAAAAGAATCGTGATATATAAATTATGCAAAACATGACAAAATTAATGCATAGCCATAAATCTTAGAAACAAAATTAGTCTGGAATTTGGTACGGATATCCTTGACCCAGATTTTCAGACTGGTATTTACTTGAATATGATCTCTCTCATATAAATTCCATAAGCATCTTCCATTAAGTTTCCGTTATTTTAAGCCAGAGTTAATATTTCACCTTGTTTTCAATAATGATTTGAATTTAAACCTAGTGAAAACATATCCTAAACTACTATTTTTTGACATCATACTAATATTATAAAGACGAAAGTTTGTAAGCTTCTTTACGCTCAAACAGATAAACCAATTTTGATGACATTTGCTATGGAGGTAACTGACACCCTGGATTAACACATATGTTACTTTTTATTACGAAAAAATTTAGCGGGTAACACAATGTTTTTTCAACAATAGTCAATATTTTTAAGAAAAATGTAATGCTAGCTTATGTGCCAAGTTTTAAGCTATCTCTGTTCAAAAATTGTCTAAATCCGTCCAGCCGTTGTAACTTTCGTTCTTTCTAAATAAACAAATAAATTTTCGTCTTTATAATATAGTGTGATGTATATTTGTTATTTCTTCACAATGTAACGGCAAAACAGATTTTGATGAAATTTGGATTGCGGATATCCCATACCTACCATATTTTAACACACGCTATTTTTTAATTCTTGAAACTCCAGATAAAATCACGTGGCACAGTTTGTAACTGTATATGGGTTTCGAACAACATCGAACCGATTTTTTTGTATTTTAATAAGTGTAACAACGAATTGTATAATCAAATACGCAAGTTTCATTAAAAAAATAAAAACAAATACTGATTTAGTCTAGTCTAGTATCGAGAGCTAAAAATAACGAGTAAGTATATGTACCTAATCAGCGCCAAAGCAGCAATGCTCGGACTTTGTTTGGTTATTCAGAGTTCTGTGTATCGTTGCAATGGTCATGGACAGACATTATCTCTTACCATCATGAGAGCGTCTCGTTTGTCTCAATACTTTTACATTATAAAAAAGTCTTAGCTCGTTTAATAATTATATTAAATAATTATTTAGTTCCGAGATTAACGAGCTTAATGTCCACATACATATCTCCATATATATATTTTTTTTTTAAATTTTATCCCAATTACCTCCATTGAAAACGGATTCAATTTACTTCAATTGCCGTATCTGACAGACGTTGATGTCACCACAAAAGAATTTTTCTAGCAACTCATACCTACGCATTTCTTTCTGCCTTTCTATATGATTTAAAGTTTTGATTTTAGCCTATAGCTTGAGGCTTTTATTTTTAAATTTATTGGCGCACGTCAAAGGCATAGAATTAATTGTTTTTTTTTTTAAACTTTTTACCGATTCTTTTTATCTAGTTTTGAAAAGAACTTATACATTAGCGCTTCTAACGTTGAGAGACATATAGAAATTCTTTATTGCGTACACCAGAAAAAAAAAAAAATGACGTTTTTAATCACTACATATCATAAAACAAACTCGTCTGCCGAGTCTGTCTTAAAAACTACTGAACGGATTAATGATCGGGGTTTTATCAATATATACGAGTGATTCATGAGGAAGGTTTAGGTATATAATTTGTTAAGGTTTTGTGTATAGATCTACATTGCACACGTGCGAAGCCGGGGCGGGTCGTTAGTTTATTTATAAATCAAATCAAGAATAAACAGGTTCCTTCAAGGTAAACGTGATTTATCATAGACACCATCGTTGCTTAAAGTTAAGCGAAATAGGGTAAAATGCACACCTATTAGGAACTTCAATAATGCCACAATTACAGCAACTTTTTTCTTTAAAAAAAAGTTCAGTGTTCCTTGACCTCTCTAACTCTAAAACTATCAAATGTTTCATAAAAAAATGTATCGAACGTTTTTTTTCACAAATTTAAGGTTGTTCCTCTTATAATGATGATTACGAGTTATAGCTTAGTTAAACCGTTTCACGTCCCTATATTTGCTCTTTAGGTTGGCAACGCTTTGACATCCCTAATGTTGCAGGTCTATTAGCGACGGTGGGCTTACCAAGCGGAACGAAATTATGTATGCCGCTCTTTCTTTTAAAAAAATGCTCTAAGGTCGATATAGTAAGGCTATCATATAATTCCGTCTGCAGTATCAACATCCGAAGTTCCAAACTGGTTCGCGGATTACGAATGACAGCGAAAGTGTTCACGTACGCCAACATAACTGATAATTCGGCGATAGGTGGTTTGCATGACACATATTGTATATTGTACAACTTGATATAACTTTTAGATTATGCTGACTAGTTACAATTACTATCGTTTACTAGCGACTCGCCCCGGCTTCGGTAGTAAGAATATATATAGTAAGCTATCCTTAAAATGTAGACGGACTTTTTTGTCAATCTATAAAATAGAAATATTGAGATATTACACACTTTTTTTTGTTTTATCTCAAAGGGATTATTAGGCAGAATTACTTTTTCCGACACTTCCAACAATTATCATCATATTTCAAACAATTTACACAAAACCTTGACAAATTATATATCTAAGCCCTCCTCATAAATCACTCTATCTATTAGTGAAACTCGCATGATAATCCGTTCAGTAGATTTTAAGTTTATCTCGAATAGACAGTCAGACGTGGCAGACGACTTTGTTTTATAATAGGCATCAGGCAGGGCGTGGTCAAACGCAAAACTATAAAGTATATAAAAAAAAAATGTAGTGATAAATTTTCTTTAAGAAAATCTAATGTTAACTAAACTAACAAAAGATCTTCTTATTTAAACTTTCGTGACTCGAACACATAATTATGTTTTTTTCACCAGATCTTAATCCAGGGGTTCCCAAACTTATTTTGTTTACTGCCCACTTTGAGAATAAATTATTTTTTAGCGCCCCCATTTTTTCACCTACATAAAGCTATGTTTGAGCAATCTCTTAACTAATATTAGTTGATGTTCACAAGTTATAGTTGAGAGTCGAGAGCTCTTGCAGTCGGTGTCTAAGAGGCCTCCTAGCTAAATGAAAATACAAATCACCCCCAAGCCTCTACACAACGGCATTTTTTTTTTCTGGGTCGCGTACCGCCCCCCTTTAGACCTGCAGCGCCAACAAGGGGGCGTTATCGCCCACTTTGGGAAAGGCTGTCTTAATCGCACACAAAATACTATGAAAATAGTTTTTTTTATTCACCTTTACGTCCAACCCTCGACGAATGAGGGTAGGAGTTCGCAATACCCTCATTTTTTCATCTAGACGACTCGCACTCTCCGGTCAACTCATGACGGGGCCTAAACGTCGAGGTAAAAGAACGAAACTTATTTCATAATATTTTGTGCACGATTAAGACCCGGTGATAAACATAATTATAACCTATATAAATAGTCACGTTGCCCCGCTGAATTACTAGACTCACTTTTTATCTAGTCGGTCCCTGTTTAGGTGACCGTGAGTAGCATTTCTTTCTGAGCGCTACCGACAGTCGGAAGTCGCACTTAATGTAGATCCCGAATGAATGTTCTATATTTCTATGCTAACAACCACCGAGTCGTGACTGAGGCCTTCAGGCTCATTAACTCCGACATTAGGGCTGGCTACTCAGCCTTTACGCACTTACTATCATCATACCATCTCAATCAATACATATAAAACTACGGAAAAATATGTAACTACAGTTGATTTTTATTCGTATATATTTTTGGACATAGATAACCTTAAGTAAATTATCAAACTTTGATTGGTTTGGGGCTAGATGGCGCTGTGTGAAAATTTGCCCTTCAATACTATAAAAAAAAAAATTAAAGTACTCATACCAAGTAACTTACTTGTACTTTTTAGCCTCTTACACAATCGACATACCCAAGGAGAAAGTCAAAATCGTGTTCGAACTATCCACCAAGCTCTAATTGACATTACAAACGATCTTTTGTTTGATCAGCAACATACATACGCACGACACAGTGCGAGTAGCACACAATATACACCTTTATGTACTTATGCATATACAATTATCATAGTACTACCCACATAGTGCTGTACACAATAATATAAAGCTATAAGAACAATAAGACGACACTTTCATTGACCTCACAGTAAATGTGTTTGGTCAAAACGTGGTCATTGTATTTGCAAATTATTTTAACGCATAGTCATTTTGGTCATTATTGAATTCAGCAACAGTACATAAGGAAATCTCAAATCGGCAAAATAAGTCTTGTAACTCGTTGAAATGTCAAATTGTAATATAACCTTATATTACAATTTTTTTAAAACTTTTTCGACATAAATACATACAAGGTTATAAGCTTTGGGTGTATATAGCAAAAAAGGAGGCGTTGTTCTTACCGATATGAACAGCTTTTATTTTGGACACAACTTCGAAATAAAATCAGCTGCTTCATACATTTGGTCAGAGGTCAATGTACTTTTTCCATAGAATGTTAATTTCCCACGATTTCGGAGTTGTGATTTAAAAGCTGCTTATAATGATCATTACAATGACCCCCTTTCCGTTCTTAACACCCTAAGGTTAGATATTCTAAAAAGTATTTGTATCATAAAAAAATCAAAAATAAGAAAATAAATATACTGAGGTATTGTCATTCGTATACAATTATACATATAATGTCATAAATTAGCAAATTAATTTAACAATAACAAGTGAAGTTTTAGTTAATAAATAATGCGCCTAACATTATCTATCTAAATATATATAACTCAAAGGTGACTGACTGACTGACTGACTGACTGACTGACTGACTGACTGACTGACTGACTGACATAGTGATCTATCAACGCACAGCCCAAACCACTGAACGGATCGGGCTGAAATTTGGCATGCAGGTAGATGTTATGACGTAGGCATCCGCTAAGAAAGGATTTTGATTAATTCTACCCCCAAGGGGATAAAATAGGGAATGAAAGTTTGTATGAAACTTTGTCAATTTTAAACCGATCGGGCTGAGACTTTGCATGCATAAAGCTACTATGACGTAGGCATCTAGCGCGGGTGAAACCGCGGGGCACAGCTAGTTTCTTAATAAAGAAATCATAAAAATAGCGTAGGTATTCGATTACAACCATAGATTAAACAACAGTAACAATTCGCGCACTCGTGCGTATGCGCAAATGGGTAGTGAGCTTTTTAATTAGGGTTGAAACTGTCGATAGCTCAATATCGATAAAATAAATTAAAAAAAAACTTTTTCATAATATTTCTGCCACATGTTACACTAGGATTTTTAATTTTGTTTAACTACTGTGTTATGTAATGTATACTAGAGAGAGGAATCCATTAAATACTTTGAGCAAGTTAAAAAAATCTAATAATCATAATTAGCAGCAATGATATAACTTGACGCAAGATACTTAACAATTTAGGATAATAAATCTATTCATCATCTATAACACAAAAAGAGATTTTTAGAATCTAATAACGTAACGAGATAATTACGCCACTGAGATGAAAATCACTTATAATTATGTAGCTAATCTAATCAGTTGACCGGTTAAGGTAATAGGCATGTGCGTTTATCGACATCGACATTCGTGTTTCGTAAACAGCGATACAACATCGATACCCAGTATCGCTAATTAGTTGCCGGTGAAAGTTACCGACCGACTGACCAAAATCCGATGCACACCCGATGTTTCGGATCCGATTTTAGATCGAATCTACTTTCGTTTTTGACTACTCTTACTTACCGCTCACTACTCGATACATTGATTTATTTTCATCGACATTTGCATATTGTTAAGCAATTTCTCATTACAAGTACATAACCTGTCCGAAAATCAAACCTGCGCCGTTCTATCGTAAATATTTATATGTTTACTTACTAAAGTCAATTGTTTAAGAGTCATTTTGCTTTGCCGCTCAAATTATAGCGTCGGTTCCTTTCAGATACTAGAACGTATCGTAAGCAAAAAATATTCGTACTTAGTAAGCTCGTAATAAAAATTTGGTTTATCGATTATTTGATAGATCTACATGAGTATGATTGACGATAGCATCTCTAGATAGAGTAGAAATGTTTGCATAAAATGATGTTGAAAGGTTTAAAACAATATTTGAACGCAAGAAGAGTATTAATTTGTCCATATAGATTCCATCGTCATTCCAGCCAAAATCATTTTATTCTACATATATTCTGTAATTTCATGTCTTTACTCTGCCAAGCAGTAGTGTGTAAATATTACTGTGTTCTGGTTGGAAGGGTACTGCAGCTAGCGGAATTACAGGGCTATTGAGACTAACCATCGAAAGTCTCTGGTTTGTTACTTAAAGTTATGCGTAACGCTGCAATTGATATACCTACATTTATCTCTTACCATCAGGACAGCGTCTAGTTCGTCTCATAACTTTAACAAAACAAAAAAATTGGCAGTCGTCGGGACTGTCAACTTAAAATATGTCACATTAGCATGTCGGTGACGCGAACCCATAAGTTTTGTCCTAATCAAAAAATCGCTTAAAGCGTTCAAAGAAATCTTCATTTTAAAAAAAACCTAAATCTTTCAAATCCATACCAACAAACATTAAGTCAACAAATCTTTGTCTACACTTCGATTAGCAAATTGGGTCGCTATACCGGCCAGATGTTCCCGTTCAGCTTTATCAAGTTTTAATAAATTCCGTATTTCTATTCTGAACCTGACCTCCAGACAATCTATGTCAGCTGGTCGCGATGTGGGTTTACGATGAAGATCACTGGATATCGATGAGGTGTGAACGTGAAGAGATTTCTACAAAAAGGTTTATTTTCTATACAATTTATTATGTGATTGATTTAGTGCGGGAAGATAGTATTTAGTGTAGATTTTGCTGGTATTAGATTAAACACAGTCAGACACTTTCATTCATTTCCTTTCATAGCGTGCCTCAGAATTAAGCTAAGATCTTAGTTTCATCTAGCTCCTAACAATGTGTTTTCAGACTGCCTCATTTGAGAGCTAACTTCATTGATTATCATCTTCGACAACAACGTCAATTAACATCAGCTGTTGATTAACCTAGTAAAATCATATAAATTTAAATACACTAAAAAAAAATTTTTTTTTTTAATACACTGACTTATTACAGACATTTTATTTTCTAATGTTTTTATGTGTTAGCTTTATGCTACTGCTAATTAATTATTGTCAAACGGCCACTGAAATTAAGTAACGAACGATTCGATCAGCCTCCGGATGGGTGTTCAATAAATTGTAAGCTTCGGTTGTTGTTTCTTCTATATATAACTATACATATATAGCAACAACCGTCAAAACATGTTGGAGTCCTTCAGGCGGCATATTTTAACTCTGACACAAAGGCTGGCCACTCGGGTACAATTTATTTTCATAACTTGATTACAAAAAGTTTATTTAGGATGTATTGTACAAACCTTTCAACATTGTTTAACTTTTCGTAAAAACCAGTGAAAATAGTATGAAATTCCGTAGTTTACAAGAACTAATCAGAGAAATAGCGCATAGCGACTTTGTTTTATACTATTTAGAGATTTACTAATAAACAATTACTAATGTTTGTATTTACTAATTATAAGTCATTCAATATTATGTACATATATTTTTTAAGCTGATTCTATTATCAATATTTCAAGTTTTATGGTGTGAACAATAAGCAGTTATCTTATCTTATATCTAGAGAGTGTCGCAAGGGTTCGATTTCCACCCCGGTCAAACATATTGTTGTATAAACAAATGTTTGTTCTGTGTCTGTGTGTTCTGTATGTATTATAATTATGTGTATGTGTTCTGTGTGTTCAAGCGCTCGAAGAGTCAACACGTCTTTTTACAGCAAGAAGAGGATAGACTTGTGGTTATTTTTATTATTATTAGTGTTTTGTTTAATTTGGTTTTAGCTTTTATGTTTATGTCAAATTTCAGTTTTAGATATTAAGTAAAGTTTCGGATTAGTATTTTAAGTTATTGTTAAGTTAGTTAAATTTTAATCCTCATCACTGTTTTAACTGAAACGACTGTTAAGCGGAATTAAACTAAATACTATACCTTGAACACTAGTGGAACAATTGGCGGCCTTATCCATAAGAGCGGTATCTTCCAGGGTATTATATCAGTCATTTGGTTCTCATAGTACAAGCTAGATAGCTAGAACTACAAAAAAATTGAATTTTAGTTTTCTAATAGTTATCTGACTTCTGTAGTACAAGCTTTGTTTAGCTTGGGGTCAAATGGCGTTGTGTGTAATGTATTCATTATTATATTATTAATTGTCAAAGTTTATCCTCTCATTAGCAGACACATCATAAGTTTTAGTGCGCATTGCCAATCTGCAATCCTATATTTCTAAAGTAAATGTGTGCCAAGAGGTCTCTATTCTAAGTTTATGATGAGACACTCTTGTTCCCAGTCTGTATTGTCTGGTGACAATTAGACTACCGTTAGTGCATTTCTGAGTACGTCATGTGAATGTGGTTGCTGGTGCTTCTATAGGAATTGTTTTTCGTCATTTTTTATTATTGATGAGGTTGACGGGTTTTGCTAAGTACAGTTTGAATAATACTGGAGATGGCTAGATAAAAGAATGTCTAAAATATGTTTTGTTTTCTCGTTTTGTAAGATTCCGCTCGAAGTATGTATTTAGTTTGATGGTAGATTCTCTTAGCAAGAAATCGTCTTCTTAGGAAGAAGTACCACCACAGTACCAGGTATTCTGCCGCCAAGCAGTATAAGTAAATTTTATTATGTTCCTGTTTGAAGGGTACTGCAGCTAGCGAAATTACTAGACTAACCGTCGAATGTCTCAAAGTAATGAGCGCCAAAGCAGCGATACTTTGACTTTATTTTGTTGCTCAAAATTCTGTGTACCGGGGTAATGGTCATGGACATGCACTATCTCTTACCATCAGGAGAGCGTCTAGTTCGTCTCATTACTTTTATATAAAAAATCAGCATTAAATATTCTGCTATGTTTATCTACCTGGCATAATATTGATAAGAGAACTCTTTATTGTTCACACCATAAATAAATATTCATAACTGAATCAGCTTAATGATAATACAACAGCTGGCGGCCCTATCGCTCATAGCAATCTCTTCCAGACAACCTAAACCTAAGGTAATCTATGGTGTTTTTTGTATGTTCTTTGTTGACATCTGTAGATTACCTATAGGACAAATAAATAATTATAACTATTATTATGTTGAATACTTATCATCACATATCAATCTGCTTGTTTTCCACATGTGGCAAAGTATAAAAACTATAAAAGTATTCCTTGAACACTTTGCAAAGATTAAGAACAGAAAATGTCGTGTCTACCACAGATAAAAATAAATTCAAATTACACCATAAGACTTAAAGCTTAAATAACTCGGTGGAGTTTTGGCGGGAACGCGGTGAGCGTCGTGTCTCCCCATTGTATTTTTTTCTAAAACTATTGTTTTATCGAGCTTTTATGCATAAAAATAGTGGTGTTTTATTTATTAAGTGCTGAATTACAAGCGCGAGTGTGGGATAATGACATAATGTGGTTAAACATGACTTTTCGTGTTGCTCCCAAAACTCCACCCAGAAGCTTATAGTAAAGTCGCCACTACTTTACTAAGGCATGACTTGATTTGACTGGGACCGACTGGACTTGATCAAGACTAGACTTTGACTGTAACTATAGATGATAAAGAAACTGAAAAATGAAGACTACTCACAAAATATAAAAACATTGAAACTGGCAGAATGCACAGAGTGCGATGCCAAGAAGAAAGAGGAAAAATAACTCGGTAAAAGTCTTAGCGAAAGCAAAAGTCAATGTCGTTGACCGTCGCGGCCGTCACGAAATTTGACCGTTACTGTAACACTCATTGCCAAAAAAATTGTAACGTTTACCTCTCTCATTCATACGCACTACTAGCCAGGATTATCTGTCTCTTTCTCGTTACGTATATCGCCTGTCACTGTTGATATGACAGGTTGACAACGTATGACGTTAAAGTGACAGATCATCAACATCCTAGAAGTGTCGGCGTGTGTGAAAGTGTAAACAAACTTTCGTAAAGGTGCTGTTTGTTTAAAAAATAATTCCGTTTGCTTTTCTTTTCCGAAGATGGATATCTCAAGCAATGATCTCGAGACACTTTTTCTATACCTATTCGTTAATGTTTTATCTTGTTTTTGATAAGTGTTCAATGTTAGTATTTTGATTTTAAGCTATAACGATTATAATTATTATATAAATTATGAGATTAAGGCTATCGTAAACTAGCTACTTTTATACTCTCATAAGTTCAGATAGTTTTAAAAGTAATCTCAGATACTTAAATAATTATAATTTCAAGTAATCCGGATTTTAATCTTCATGCTTTTTTTCTTTGTATTATAGTATCGGAGTAAAATAACACTTCAGATAGGTATGGTAAAAATAATAAAAATAAATAGCTAACGCGCTACGCCGCTACATAACTCTACAAATACTTCAAGAATTTAAGATTTTGTCAAAAGTCAAAGAGTTTTGTTAAATAGTAGACTTGAATGTTTTGCTTGGAAATGCTCAATGCTCTATTTTTACCCGATTGCCAAGGAAGGGTTATGTTTTTCGCCCGTATCTTGTATGTATGTATGTAAATTTCTTTTTTACCTAGTTTCTTTCACACGGCCGAATGGATTACGACAATTAAGGTGTCGTTAGATTTGTCTCAATAATCCAAGTGTACTTAGAGGGTAGTTTAAAAATGATGTTGGATTTTTGGCGCGAAGGAGTAGTACGTTATTTTAAAATCTAACCAAATTTATCAAGTAGGGTATCTAAATAAAAGAAATTAAAAGGGGATTACAAAAATATATTAAAGTTATATGTTTAAATTTAATTAGAAATAATACATTGGTTTAAAAACAATTTTTCCTTTCGTTATAGCTATTTTATTAGCAGTCGGGTTATATATTCCGTGGTGGTGATGGCGTAAGAATTGTACCCCACCCTCTCTACCCGTGGTTGCCGTAAGTGTCGGCTAAGGGATGTAATCCGGAAGATGGGCAGCAGCGCCTTACTTGAACAATCACACCTAACTGCGCTCGCAATTGGGTTATACATTTTTTAAGCTCTTTAGTTTGTCTAATCACGTGTATAAGTTTTCGCATACAATTATGCCTGTCAGTCTATACAAAATCGTCTAAAAGTCCAAAACATTCGTACACAAGATTCTATTCGCACGATTCAAAAATAGAGTGGCAGGTCCTATGCTACGGCGTAGCAGCGTTCATTGTCGCAATTTACTTTCGGTTTCAAGTGCTCCGGCGCAGGGTCAAAGCCCCCCAGATCTAGTCCGTCGATAGGCCTCCTCTCGTTGATATTGTTTACACACGGTCTAGTCTCAGTCTAGACTGACTTACTGACTCGTTAATATATGCCACACATCAATTTACAATGCATTTATTTTATCTGCAGTTAAGTATGCTATTGACAGACGACTAATTTCCAGAACAATACCAGAAAGATATTTTTTTATGGGTTACAAGCTAGGTGTTTGACCATAGCTCACCTGTTGTTAAATGATGATGTAGTCGAAGATGGTAAACACAAAGAATGACCAACTAGTAACGCCGTCGCATCGGCTCGTTAAGTCGGAGAGGTCGGTATACATTCTGAGACCCGCGGTCTACAACCGCGTATCCGCTTCCATTCAGGATGCACCTTCCATCGCGTGCTTCAGAAGCAAACTAAGATCTTGGCTTCGAGAGACCTTGTTCCATGACTTTGACGATTATTTAAAAGTAAGAGATTATTGAATTACTAGTAAGTAATTATATTTTTTTTATTGACATATTTTATATTTGGCATATATTATGATTTTGATATTTTTAAATATGAATGGAATAAGGACCTGTAACTTTGGTGTTATCAATAAAAGATTTGTATTTGTATTTTGCACCTAGTCTGGGAACTGGAACTTAAGCTAGCTAGCTAAAGATCGGGCTGAGTCGCGTGTCTTAGAAGTCTATGTCCAACAGTGGACTATAAGAGGATGATTATGATGATGACCACAGTAATGTAGCCAGACAACTAAGTTAGAATAATCTCAACCCGGACGTTATTAGCCGCTCAATCGAAAGATTTCCAACACCTACGCTTCAAATAGTTTACATTCATAAATTGAATCCGAAATTCTCACAAATCATAGAGGTATAATAAATTTCGATGAAGGGCCCACTAAGCGGGTCAAGTCTCCCAGTGAAAGTAAGAGGCTGCATCGACGTAACAGCACCAAATACGGACCTTATGTAAACAGAATAAGAGCTAAATCTTGAGCCTAAATAAGAAAACAAGTTTTTAATGACCTGACCAAATTGAAATGGTCGTTGACCGAACTTTAATTAAAATAGTAGATTTTAATTATTGCTTTGAGTTGAATACGTTTTGAGTTTCTAATATAAAAATAATGATATTCTTATCAATATGGATAACTACAGTAAGTTGAGCCATTTTTCTGTTTCGTCGCGTGTATTTCGTGTGAGTTATCATTATAGTTATATACAATATTATATTTCACAATACGATACAACAATATATAGAAAAGTACCTAACAATAGTTCAAGATACGTGAAAAAATGTCGTAGATTAATATTTGTTTAGTAAAAAATAATAGAAAAAACATAAAAAAATTAAGACACTTGTTAAATTTTATAGTATTGATTATGGATTAAGCCATATCAGTTTTTTAAAGTAAGGTAATTTTCTTTGTATTGCAAAAAAAAAAAAAACACACGAATCACTCGCCTGATGGTAAGAGACAACGCCTGACTATGACCATTGCAGCGGTACTCATTACTTTAATTTTCAAAACACAAGACATTGTCCAAGGCATCACTGCTTTGGCGTTCATTATAGCGTTAATCGTGTTAGCTGCGATAATCTTTACACACTACTGCTTGGCGACAGAATATTTGGTACTGTGGTGGCACCTAACTAGACGACCTTCTGCTAACGAGTTTTACCACCATTAAAAATATCTTCTCATAAACATACGTATGACAAAAAAATTAAATCATGTTCCCCAAAAATTATGGGAATTTTGATAATCGCGGAACTCAAGCAATATTTGCGTTTCGCATACCAAAACAATTAAACGCAAATTGTTATTGACATCATAACATTTAAAGCCAAAGAGGTGTAGCTTCGAACCAACGCTCCGATGGCAATAAACTCAATGAAGCGTTTTATTGCTTGTTTAAATTTGCAAGCCATTACGCCGAAATAAAATGGCATAAAAAATTCGCACGGATCATCAAAAGTCTACATCGGGTGTAGGCACACCGCGCCCTTCAATTAGGGCCCCAAAGTGCTGCCTTGTTGGACGCTTGGACATTTTACAGGCGAAAATGTGCAGCAAAAACGCTCATCAAAGTGTCTCGGCGCATTCTGAGCCGGGTGTATACTTTCTCCCGGTGGTCCCACGGCCCACTTCGACGGAAAACCTGACTTGTTGGACGGGAACGCCCAAAATATTTGGTGATTAAAGCCGCCGGTGTATCCACGTGCTTACTTTCGCGAACTCCTACCAATTAAATGCTACAATACAAGTGCGAGCAGTAACTCAGGTCTGCAAAAAACGTGACAAGAAAAAAATATTACGTCGCCGCCTACAATTCGTAAGGATCTGGTAGAAAGTTCAACAGTGTATGCCTTCCCTCAAGTTTAAATTGAAACATTTTCGTAATGAAATTACTTCAGATAAACGCGTACATTCATTGTATCTCATTACCGCAATCCCATCAATACAAAAAGTATTCAACCAAAATTTGTCTTTTTTATGATTGACAGTTGATAATAGTTGATTGATAGTTGTTGGACTATACGGAACACGTTTACAGTCGCAAAAAAAAAACAGCGACTTTCATCTGGTGCGGTGGCGGTCCATCAAACTTCCGCACTGTGCGTGACAAGCTCAATCAACCCGACAGCTCCAGATGATATTAAAGCTAAATTATCTCTGTGAATACATAATGTACATATATAATGTACATAATGTACATGCAGTCGTTTTCGCGTGATTGAAAAACAGATATCCAAACATACAAACTTTTACTTTTATAATATTAGTAGGATTAAAATCTTCAATAATTACTTGTTTAAAAATTGGCTTCTCCCCAGGATTATTCCAACGGAAAGTAAGAAATTAGCCATTAAAAACATTTTTCATAATCAACCCAAATATCGTTAAACAATGCGTTTATACTAAATGCATGCTTATACAATATATTAGTCATACTATGATTTGCTTTCAAACTCGGGCTTAGTTTATCATCAATTTCATATCTTTCATCTTAAAAGTAATCTTACTTAATGAATTCAGGATTCACGCTATAATTACTATAGCTAACTGTCAGTCAACCCATACCGAAGATCGGATTGCCCGCGACGGGCCATTCTTTTTGATGTGTTAAATGGGATGTTATTTTGAAAGGCAATTTCAGTTTCCTTTCATCGTGAAGTGGTTCTGGTTGACCTTTTCTTATTTTGTTTTGATAAGCGACTGGAATAACAGACATCAGTCTGGAAAGTGGGACAGTTAACTTTTAGATGACATTCAGAAATCAATTTCTGATCACTACGAATTTTAAATACCGACCCATGTGCATCTAAAATAGATTTAATTAGAATTCTAAACTATAAAATGTGTAAATGTCAGCTTTCAAGCTGAATATTTGCATACCGAAAGGTAGTCTATGCTTCTTTGCTTGTTTTTATATGGTTTCGTACCCAAAGGGTAAAACGGGACCCTATTACTAAGACTCCGCTGTCCGTCCGTCTGTCTGTCTGTCCGTCTGTCACCAGGCTGTATCTCATGAACCGTGATAGTGAGACAGTTGAAATTTTCACAGATGATGAATGATGTATTTCTGTTGCCGCTATAACAACAAATAGTAAAAACCAGAATAAAAAATATTTAATTACGTCTCTCATACAACAGACATGATTTTATTGCCGTTTTAATAGATAATGGTACGGAACCATTCGTGCACGAGTCCGACTCGCACTTGGCTGGTTTTCTTTGTTACATCTGTACTGTACCAATAACGCAAATAAATGGATTACCATAGCATATATTTTTTCATTTTCTTAATTTAGCGCCGTCTCAAGGATCACTGCCTTTTGTATCTGACCCTTAACACAACTAATCTAGCGTGAGTTTCTTTAGATGTTGGTCGAGACTCTTCGCTATAATACCGTTCACCGTGACAATTATCGAGACA
Source organism: Biston stratarius (assembly GCA_950106695.1). Taxonomy (NCBI): domain Eukaryota; kingdom Metazoa; phylum Arthropoda; class Insecta; order Lepidoptera; family Geometridae; genus Biston; species Biston stratarius. Next base: position 14,532,805 of record OX467116.1, read on the forward strand.
ATGATCGTCGAATCAACATCCCACATGGCTGTTATTTCGTGATCCAAGTCAAGGTACTTGCTAAGCTTGTCCTTCTTGGCCTTCACAAGATTCTCGTCATATCATTATTATTAAAATTATTTGATAAACTGTCTAATAAATAAAAAGATCTTCTTTAATCAACTCGCTATTGTGTTGTTAAAATAAATAATTTACCACAACAGTGCCCTCAAATGTCACAACTACTCTCTTTTTTAACATTAATCTTTTTTCTTCACACTTACGATTAGTGTAGCGATGATAGCTCAGTCTAAGGTCACAGGACCAAAGCCTAAATCACACGCCTAAGGTCAAAGGAGTTCAAATGCCAATAATAAGCTTGAGCTGTGTACTTTCTACTACTCTAATAAGCGACATTAGAGCTCAAGTAAAAAAATTGTCTCACTTTAAAAGTCATTCCCATTTCAGGATAGTACTTAACATCTGCTAAAATGTGATCGAATACCTAGCCAGTAAAAAAAAATTATAAACCAGTATATCTCACCCACATTCCACACACCAATCTATGAACACATTTCACGGACTTTTCCTCTCGACGGAGTAAAAGGGATCTGAGATAAGCGGAGACTGTGAGGCTGTGTGACCCACTCACCCCTGAACTGAGTTTCTAACGTCAGGAGCTTCACTACGTTTTAAAGCAGATGGAAAGTTAGCATACATTACTTAGGTATAGAGATGTACTATGTGTAAATTTTTGTAAATTTCTAATAGCAAGAATAGTTTGAAAAACTAAACCTCACAAACTTTCTTACGTCGTGCTGTATACATTTTTTTACGCTACAACTCATATTTGATATCAAATCACATTTAATATTATTAATACGAAGGTTTGTATGCGTGTTCGCATGTATGTTTGTTACTTTTTCACGCTAAAGCGGCTGGATTCAAATTTAATTTGGAAAATAGATAAGCTTTTATGTCTGAAAATATGGGTGGATTTACGAGACGCCGCTAGTTAAACATATTTTTTCTTATACATATTATTTATTTTGTCTATGTGTTTGTATGTTTGTTACTTCTTCACGCCGAAACAGTTGAACGGATGTTTATTAAATTTGGAATACAGATAGCTTTATACCCAGGACAACAACTAGGGCTGTTTTTATTTCAAAAAACACGAATTCTTGATACCTTTAGCTATCGAGTGGTGTAATTACATTTTAGACGTAGATGATACGTACGTAGCTGCGTCACCAAACTGTATCCCCCAATTTTTTATCATCAGTTTTCTAAATTGCTTCCAACTAAGGAGGCAAATTTAAAGGCATATTCACGTTAAAAGTCGTATAGATAAAATTTTACGTAGACAATGAATAGAGTTCTTGATTCTACTATCTGATCCGTTTATCATCCGCTAACCAAACACACACAAAAACGTTAAAACCTATGGCAAGAATAGTGAATTGAAATTGAAAATTGAAAGTGAATAGTGAATAGTGAATAATGGCAAGTAGTACTCATTTTTTTTTTTTAATTTGTACTACAATTTTCCAGACTGTGCACTGGTTATATTTTAACAAAGAAAATACTATACATTTTTGTTTATTCACAAGATAGTTAGTAATCTTCGAAACTCAATATATTGGGAAATTTCTATTTACTTTAATCTTTTTAGCTAAGACATTTTTACTTCTGACGTGAAAAAAAAAATGCCAAAAGCCGAGGGAAATACCGTTGAAATTTATTTTTACGTTATTGCGGTATCATTTTGCGTTGAAAAAACAATCTTGGGGTGAAATGACATTTCAAAAGTTGCCATATCATGATTTAAAATTGAGGACCTTAAGCCTCGGCAAAATGTCATCAACCACATAGTGAGTAAACACTATCTATATTCATCCCGGACATTGTACCAAGCACATTATTTTTAACTTTTAATAGATTAAGTATGCCAAGACATAAAAACTCACTTCACCAGCAATTCCCAAAGGATCGTTACCCACTTGTGAGAAAAAGACTGAAAGCACCATAGAAACACGTTGATGAAAATATTCTAGATAGAAAAATAAAAAAAAAATTTATATTAAAAGTAATGAGACAAACGAAACGCTCTCGTTTTTGTGTAATTTTTTTATAAACTATAAAGGTTTTATAGTTTATTACTTTATTTAGTCGTACTATTACCTCCACTTTTTTAAATTATTTTTCAATAAATTTTTCGTACGAATCACTACAGCAACGCCGTAAGTGCCATATTTTTGCTTTGCTAAACGCAATACTCTGTTTTGCATAATAAGTTTGGTAATTAACTGAGGTACCAAAATTACATTAGCTATTGGGAGCATCTTACAATGATACACAGAAATAACATTATTTTTATTATAAAGATATTCTTAAGCATTTAGTCTTTTCACGGTTTAGTACCTACATAAAAGCATTCTCTGTTTCACTTTCAATTAATTTTTATTATTTAACTTTCTTCACTAATACCTGCATTTATCACCAATTTATCTCTACAGTCAACTATTGGCGCCACATATAGATATTTACTGAACAGATCTATAAAACTAGAAGGATTTTTTAGTTTCACCGTTTTCTCGGCTGTAGAATTAAGTTTCTCGGTGTATAAGATACACGGAGATTATAAGCGTGAAATTATCGCGTTCGTGATCATCCCCAATTTGTATAGAAAAGAATATTAATACCATGACTAAAGAATCAAGTTTAGAACAAAAGAACACTTTCTATTTGTAATCATAGATATTACATGTTAGACTATTAGTCAATGTCAGTATTGTCTTGCCTTAAGTCGTGGTTGAAATTTATTTACAATCCTTTTATTGCAATCATTATTTAGAGTGGCTAATATGTTTGGATGATTTATTTTTGAATCGTTTGATTAAATTCGACTTTAAGTAAAGCATTTTAGCCGCGACTGTATTCACAAAATTAAAAGATAGCGAATTTGTTTAATAGAGATAATGCCTTTAAAATATAATATATCTAAACTAAGCGAAACTTTAACTTTAAGAATCACTTATCTGTTGTAATAATTAGGTATTTTATTTATAAATACACTAGCTGCGCCCCGCGGTATTACTCGCTATTCCCACGTGAACACTAAATTTTTTCGGGATAATAAGCCTATCTGTTAACAGGGTCTCAACTACTTCCATACCAAATTTATCAAAATTGGTCCAGCCGTTTGAGCGTAAAGAAGTAACAAACATACAAATACATTTACATACTCATAAACTTTCGCCTTTATAATATTAGTGTGATACATACGATACAGACATAGACCAAATATTAAATGTGACGTCTATACTATAGATGATTGTCCTGGGTGGAAATCGAACCCTCCAGAGAGACCAGGAAGCCTAGCTAACAGGGCAGTCAAGCCATTTTAACAAGTTAACTTTGTAAGCACTTGTAGTTTGATTAGTAAAATAATAAAGTCATAATACTTTTAAAGGTATTCATGTTTTTTTTAGTTGTTCAAAGGATTACATACGAGTATTCCTGTAAACAACTAATGAAAATTTTCCTACAATATAAATGTAGCGTGTCTTAAAAACCATTAATTACCAACTTAGTGAGTCACTGACATCTTTACAACGTTATGAGACAGGTTAACACTTTGAAAGCTGGAAAGTGTCAAGTTTAGGACCAAAATTACATACTTACTTGAGGGAAAATTGAGAAATTAGCCAGCAACTAAGTAATACTTTGTGTTTAATTATTTTACTTACCAACTAACGTAGGAAAACTATTTAACTACCTACTATAAATAACTAAATATTTTAAGTCATGATCTTAAAATACTGTCACGCAAGGTTTCTAATAAGTATAAAAACTTATTTTGTCGTGTTTTTTTTAAAAATAATATTATTATTATAACAATGTTAACTTCTTTTTTACTAACAGGCTAACTGCTACCGGTTATTCGCTTTTCTTTTTGTTTGAAAACACACACAGGTACCATTTTAAATCAAAATTTAATTTTATTGTAGCGAAAAATATATATTACGATATATATTTTTTTATTTGAAAGTGGTGAGACGAACGAGTCACTCTCCTGATAGTAGGAGATAATGCCTATCCATGACCATTGCAGCGATATATAGAACTTTGAGTAACAATACAAAGTCCAGGGCATCGCTGTTTTTGCGCTCGTTACTTTGAAAATTTCGATGGTTAGTCTCAACAGTCGTGCAATTTTGTTCACACACTACTGCTTGGCGTCAGAATATCTAGTACTGCGGCGATACCTACCTAAACGACTTTCTGCTAAGGTAATCTACCAACAAGTAAAAAAAATATATTTTATGTACGATGTCATGAAGCTAATTTTTTGTACTAATTATTTATTTAAAAATTACCCTGTATACGTGTAGGTACTGATTTGATTAGGGTACCATGCGAGGTCATCGTCTGATAAGCGATGATGAAAAAATAAAACTGTTTTTTTTTATGATTGACTGGCTTGATGTTTAACCACAGCTCACCTGATTTTAAGTGACGGAGTGCTCGATTATGTGACGTTTTTTTCTCTTTTCCGATGATAATATCGCTCTTAGCGGTAAGACCGCCACTTGTGGCACTAGCTCATAAGATTCTTTATCTCTTTCTGTGTGCACAATAAAGAGTTTCTATCTATCTATCTATATAATACTGTGCAATGGAGTCCACACTTCTTCCTTTCATTATACCTAAGTGACAATTGGTGTATTTGTTCACAGTTCAAGATGCGGCTGAAGCGGGGGATGGCTATAGGCGTTCTACTCATATTACACATGGTAAGAACACTACCTATTCATACCTAACTTTCACCGGAGATAGAGTTACACACAAATAACTAGCTAAGTACGTATCTATTAGGTCACGCACGGGGCCTGTAGACAAGAAACATTTTCTGACTCTTCTGATTTTTTTGACATTTTAAACATTTTCTTTTCCACTTATTCATTATTAGCAGATATGGTTCATCGAAAAGATTTAACAACAAAATTAAAAAAAAAAAGGGTTAGTATGTTTTATGATTCTAAGTTATTGTTTAGGGTATATGTAGGGGGAACAATTTTTCTATGTTCTATTTCTCGCAAACATATAGTTACTTTTCAGAAGAAAATAATGAATCAAAAAATAGAAAAAATAAATCTCGCAAGAAAATTTGCGATTTAAAAAAATTACTTATTTCCTATTTACATGTTTAATAAGGTACCAAGATCTAGTGAGAAGAGGGAGGCTATAGTTTATAACGCTGGCCAAGTGCGAGTCAAGATATTTTACTTCAGCCTTCGAATGCTAGTAGACATTGTACACTCATTAACTTAGAAAAGAAAAAACAAAACAGTTGACCCCGAGGTCGTCCTCGTACAAGATAAATGCAGAAAGTTTAAGAATGATTGGAAGGTTCTGATATATGAAAGATACAATCGGAAGAACTAGGGGAAAGACCTTTACCCAACAGGTTAATTTAAAAAAAACTTAGAAAAGATTATAATATACGGTACGGAAGCCTGCCGTAAGGACAAAGGCCTTACTATAACATCGTAGTTTAGAGAATAGGAAAATTCCTAAACGACATCTCTACATAGTATTTAAAAAAATACATACGTCTGTATGCTTAGATCTATGGAACTACGCAACGGATTTTAATTCGGTTTCCATCAATAGACAGAGTGATTCAAGAGAAAGGTTTATAATAATATGTATAATATAAGCATATTTTAAATTGAGAAAATCCAAGAATTTCAAAGATTTGTCATGTAGCGATGATAGCTCAGTGGTTAGCGCGGTCGGTTCGCAGGCCGAAGGGCGTGGGTTCAAACCCCAACAATGAGCTTGAGCTGCCGGTGAAGGAAAAACATCGTGAGGAAACCATAGCGTGGTGGTAGGGTAGTTTCTAGTACTCGGCTGGCTAGCTATCACCCTCAAGTTGAAAATCTGCCGCCAAGCATCTAACGCTGTGTTCCGGCAGCCTCACTTGAGAGCCAGTTCTATTCCAGGCTAGGTGTGCTTTACCATCTTCGACCACACCGTCACTTAATCAGGTGAGCTGTAGTCAAACACCTAGCATGTAAGCCATAAAAAAACTTTGTTCGCTTACATTGCAATCTCTTACGAGATTTTAGATCTAAATAATGTACTACGTTAGTATTTACATTGCACCTGTGCGAAGCCGGGGCGGGTCGCTAGTAGATTAATAAGTTTATATTCATATTTGTAAACGGTATGGAAAGGTCTTTAGCTTTAGACTGTTGATTGGACACTATATACACACCGGATGTCTAATTACGAGAACGAATGCCAATGAAAATAATTCAATATCAATTGAATTTTGGTCACGTATAAAATAGTGAGCTCATTTGTCCAATGGAGTGAGTGAAGGTAGAAAGGGGCAGGTTTTTATGCTTATAGATATACGTAGTTCTGATTGGCTTACGATTAGTAGGTCCATGCTGTTTATATGGTACAAGATAATACTTGCATAGAATATATAAATGAGCAAGTGAAGGCAAATCAATTGAATGATTTCGGTGCCTTGTAATTACGAATGAATGAATGAATTGTCTTCTAGGCAAGCATGTTCTGTACAAATACAAATCTTTTATTGCTAACACCAAATTTACAGTTAATTTTTCCATTCATATTATAAATAACAGTAAAAATCATAATATATGTCAATATAATAAAAATATTAATACTATAAATAATATGCTAAATATAAAATATGTCTATAAAAAATTATAATTACGTAATAGTAATACAATAATCTCTTATTTTTAAATAATCGTCAAAGTCATAAAACAAGGTCTCTTGAAGCCAAGATCTTATCTAGCTTCTGTAGCACATGATAGAAGGTGCATCCAGAATGGAAGCGGGTACGCGGTTGTAAACCGTGGGCCCCAGAATGTATACCAACCTCTCCGACTTGACGAGCCGATGCGACAGCGTTACTAATTGGTATTTCTTTTTATTACTGCCAAGATTCAACGTGCTATGGACGCCCCGTCGTTGAAATTTATCTATGTTTGTATGGATGTACATGGCTACCTGGTAAATGGTAGAATGATCTGTAGATCGAAACTTCGATGACATCAGGCGAGATATGAGACACAAAATCGAAACTAGCCGACTATCTCTTTCCAAAGGTCGATGTCCAATATTTATCGCCGAGTAGTGTATGAAATTTAATTGTGTCTATCAACAGGTGGTTCCATTTTTAACCGACTTCAAAAAGAAGGAGGTTCTCAATTTGATTTGTATATATTTTTTTTACATGTATGTACTCCAATTACTCTGTGATTTACGATACGATTTACGTGATTCTTCTTTAATTTGATGCGGAATAGTTGTCATTTGGTCCCATAAAAATTTAACATAGTTAGGCCCAGTTGTTTTCATTTTATGAGCATTTTTTTATGATAATTTTTGTTTACGTGGACGATAAAATTGTCTTTGGCGAGACGTTTTTGAATCTTATCGAGTCTAGCTAGACTCATACTGTTCAAGTGTTTCTTGGCGTGAACATACATTATCTAAAAATTAAAAAATAAAAGTTTTATAAAAAAGTATAACCGACTTCAAGAAAAAAACATCAGCACTAAAAAGCGAAAAATAAACTTACTTTACAAAGTATTATTATACCTGCTAGGTACCTACTGATTTGTTTGAAGTCGGTGCCAATAAGCTAGGCTAAGCATGGTTTCCTCACGATGTTTTCCTTCACCGGGGTTTGAACCCACACCCTTCGGCCTGGAAACCGACCGCGCTAACCACTGAGCTGTCATCGCTACAAAATATTACTGTACGTGTTCCCGTACAACGCAATGCTATTTGATGGGTGTTTAAATTTTATAAATAAATATAAATATATAAATATAAATATTGTAGGACACATTACACACAGCGCCATCTGACCCCAAACTAAGCAGAGCTTGTGTGATGGAAGTCAGATAACTGATAGAATAAACAAATACTTTTTTTTTTGTAAATACATACTTATAATACATACAGAACACCCAGACACAGAACAAACATTTGTTTATACCAAACAAACATTAGTCCTTGGCGGGAATCGTACCCACGCCCTACAGCTCAGGCAGACATACTCCCAATGAACCAACAGGGCTGTCAGTAGTATTATAGTCAGTATATATATAGTCAGTCAATAGCATTCAATTGCAAAACTGTTGCATAACATTCAATATACAGGTAATACAATAGAGTTTAATGCAATATTTTTTTAAGATTTTTCCTTCATAAGCAACAAATAACAATCGGCTAAGTACGTTGTATGCACTTGGACAGTTTCATTAATAAAGTAGAACAGCGGCGATCACTCGAAAGTTAATGATTTTTAATCGACACATTCACCGTTTACGGCACATCACTAGCAATCCGCCGAGAAGGTAATGTAAGACTTCTCCAAGACATACAGGGCAATAAGATTAGATTGTATACCTACTAAACTGAAAGGTAATTATTGAACTCATTATTACTAACAACTTTTGTTATAGGCGCATCTCTGAAATCGTGTCGAGAAAATCAGTTCTATTTAAAGGTTGGTTGTATCAACTAATACAAATACATATTTTTTTTAAACAAACTTATAATTTCGCGTAATAGACCTGTGAACTGGCCTGCACAGTCGTGTGATCTCGTGCCTTTAGATTACTTTCTTTGGGGGTATGTGAAGTCTAGTCTATGCTGATAAACCAGAGACGTTGGATCATTTGGAAGTCAACATTTCCCGTGTTATAGCCCGATAGAGTGGCTCGATAAAGTTATCGAAAATTGGACTTCACGATTGCGCTTCATTCGAGCTAGCCATGGCTCTCATATGCCCGAAATCATATTTAAACAATAATGGCATAAAATTATCTATTAAATAAAGCCAATGTCATAGACATTAACATTATTTTAATGTGTTTTACTACATTTTGAATTTGTATACCTCTAAAAAAACACGCTATTTTTAGTTAGTTAACTAGCGCATGTATCAAATCGTAACACATTTTAAGGTGTTTATACTCGTACATTAATAAATGTGCTGTTTGCGTACCTAAACGAAATGAAATATATATTTAAAATACATTCTTAAAAACTTAAATACAAGTTGATAAAGTCATAATCTACTTCCTCATATAATATGCAACCCGTGAAAGCGAAGCCGGTACGCGTTGCTAGTGTATAATAAACTAATCAAAACTTGCCCATAAACAAATTGAAAAGGGTAAACAGTCATTGAGAAAACATAGAACTGTGTTAAGGAGTATCGATAATCAGAAACAAAAAGCGATATAGGAATCTAACACGGCCATCGAGTAGAATCGACCAAATATGGACACACGTCGACCCACTGCTTTGACGGACGTGGCAAGTTCCGTCTGAGACACTATTTACCTGTTTACCCTACTGTGGAAAGTAAGAAGGGAAGGTACGTACCGTAAAGATTGTAACTTCGGAAATGTAGAGTTACTTGTAAGTGATTCTCCGAATGGAAGTAAATTACTTGATTTCACAAAATGTTTTCTTCTTGCGTATATAAATCAAGCATCAAAGAGACCGTCTCTTGAGCTTTATTATTCAATTATAGGATAATAAAGTCAGCTTCTTGGCGTTGCTAGGAATTATTTTTGTTGCCGGGCTTGTGTTAGTGAGTAGGTATCTAAAAGTGTTTGTTGTCTACTTACGAAGGTTGACTTTTTATATCTGGTTCATGTATGTATCTACGAGGTTTCGGTAGCCAGGGAGACTGTCTGGCTTCTGAAGGACCTGGGTTCGAATTCCACGGAATGACCTCTGTCTTTTCTAAGTTATTTTCATATTGCCGATTACTATAAACGGTAAAAGAAATTATCGTGAGGAAAAAACCTACTTGTCCAAGATTTCATAAGAAAAAAAGTCTTGAAGATGTACAAAGTCTGCCAACCCACACTTGGCCAGTTTGGTGGACTATCGTCTTATTCTTCAAATACAAATACAAATAAAAATACAAATATTTTATTGATAACACCAATGTTACAAGTCAATTCCGTAATATCATTACATTGAGTTTTAGAACACTGATTACATGTCAATGGAATAGAAACAAAATGTCAAAGTATATAAACATGTCAATATAAGAATATTGTCAATATAAAAATACTGCCAATATAAAATATGTCAATATAAAAATGCGTCGGCATAAAAATATGCCGATATATAAATCTTCTCACAATGAGAATAGGTACGCGCCCAACAGTGGGACAGTTCATAAAAACAGGGCTGATTCTTGGAGTGAATCTCTTGTGAGTTTCTTTGTTCCACCAGAACTTTTAAATACCTGAACAGATTTGTTATATTCTCAATCATTTACATAACTTATCTTTTTCTTCATATTAATTTATGTATTCTTTTATCATCTCTATAGATCAAAAGCGTAAATATCTTCTTTTTTCGTTCGGCGGTGACCTTTTTTGTTCTACAACTTTACGACTCATTGGATAGACAGATTTAACAACAATTCACAAAGAACACACAAATTATAATTACTTTTATCTTAAGTAAATATATTTACCTATCACATTAATCACGATTTATTTCTTTACATAATAAAACTATCTACAAATTATAGCCTAACATACAACTAATAAATAAATTTAAATAAAATAACCTAATCTAAAAGGCCGCTATCAATGGGAATAGTTTCCAAAACACTGGCCCCATTGCCGCGTTGTACGGCAATACTCAAACGTTGGGCAAAATAAAGGCCAGCGTTTTGTTCACGAGTGGTATCGACCAGATGACAAGTCTTTGAATATTTTTTTTGCTCCCGGTCTCCACGATCCCAAAGTTTAAACCCCAAAAGGCTTAAATATGTACTCACTGTCCAAAGTACTATACTTGCGCATTTTGAGGTCTTAATCTGAGCTCTTGGAAGATGTGACGGTGCCAAAGTTCATATTAATTAAATTGGAATGTCAAGAAATAGTTTAACATACTGAAACTGAAAAAATATGGGTACAACAACTTATAGCAAAATTGCATTAAACTCGATCAAAAGCACTTATCAAACCATTGAAACTGATCGGATACTAGTTTACGTACCAATCTGTGAAACATAAGTGACACAAAATTCAATCAGGTACGGTAATAAATAATCAATCAGTAATAGAAAACGGGGCATTTGGTGCTATTGCTTCCGCCTAGCAAGCAACGAAGGCAATTTTATCCAATATATTCTTATTTTTATTTAAAGTGGGGACTATAAGTCCTGTACTTAAGTCCCGCTTAGGGTGTTTTGTGCATTTTCCCCTACCAGCAACTACCCGAGCCTACCCAGTTTATTGAAGCGAGGCTCTGGGCCGCTGGCGTACCTAGTAGCTCCAATTATTATTAGATAGATCACATAACTCTTTACTATTGACACCAATTGTTTATAGCGATGAAAGCTCAGTGGTTAGAGTGGTCGGTTTGCATGCCGAAGGGCGTGAGTTCAAACCCCAATATAATATAATAGTCGGCAACCAGCAAAAAACCACATCTACGATTTAATAAAACTATTTTTATGGAATCTACATAATTCCCTAATGAAAATGTGTCTGGTCTGTTTGTTACTCCCCCTAAATGAAATCCTGGATCCACGCTTGAATTGAGAGGCCATAAAGTGGCCAACAGATGTCGATTTACGACAATGGTCGCGCCTCGGAAGAGTAAAAGCTCGCTTTCCCGATGGTCGGTCACATAGCGACCTACAACGACGACACACATCTTGATATCCTGCTCACTTTTATGATCGACAGTTTAATCTTCAGATTTTTTCCTACGTAGAAAACGTTAGCTTTTCGCTAAATATTTGTGTCACATTCGTTGAAATACCACGTTCTAATGAAGCCATATTGTGATAAAACATAAGCGCAGACTGCTTAAAATGCTAAAGAAAATTTGTGCTCATTCATAGATAAGTATTTATTCTATCATTTTCGTTCACAGTTGCATATACAAAACCTTTCTCTGAAATTAAAGTTTCAAACTGATTTTCTGGGTTATTCATAAACCAAGAACTGGTAACCTGAAAAACTGTAAGGTTTCCAGAACATTTTCTATTTTATGTTGCATAAAGTCGTATAAACGCTTCGCAATCATTCAACGTCATTCATAACTTGGGTCATGTTCTGGTAGCTCTAGCATATCAATTTGCGTAATTTACGTATGACGTAAATAATAGAAAATGAATGGAAACTGGGGCAGCGTCTCTGACAGGAGTATATGAAAACTGCATTTTATGGATCTGTCTAAAGATTACGCGCGACGTAAATCTCGCAAATCAATATGCTAGACCTTCTGGCGTCACAATTCGGAAATGACATCTTTATCTTGCTTCTGACACGCACAACATCCTCTGTAAAACGAAAGTAAAATCTAGTCCAAGTGCAACGACCGAGCGTTGACACACTGCACCCGCAGCCACACCTTAGACGCTTTGCAGAATACGCTCCTTTCTTCAACTGCACGATTTTGAGACTTGTACGTACCGACATAGACTCTAAAATGTTAAAAAGTTTAGATGATGTAGATCATGTTTATTGCTTGTCATGTGTGCCTGGTATCGAGGTGTGTTGACGACTCGCTTTTTCCTTTGGATTCCGTTCAACTTCTAATTGGGTCAAAGTTAGATAAAGTTGAATGATAGGAGCTAATGATTTCAATATTTTTAGTCAAAACTTTTTATTTCTTAAGTAATTTTTTTTTAATACGCTCAATAGTGCTGCTAAAGAGTGGCATGCATAGGCCTAGGTTCGGTTAAAAAGGACAATAAAAATGATAGTCTGTTGGAAATGAGAATGGACCTGAAATTTAGGGACTCTACTGTTCTATTCTTTTAGTAGCAACCTTCTATTTTTTACCCACTAAATATGCTTGCGTTTGACAGCCAACTGCAGTCTACGATGGAGCACGCCTACCTAGAAGAAATCGATTCACTCACGGCTTGAAGGCACCCACAAACAATGGTAGCAACTTAACAATAGCAAAGCTATTGTGGCAAACCCACTTAGTTTGACATTTGCCGTAAAAACAGAGCAATCCGTTGCTATATGCTAAGAATCGTACGGGTTCCTTTTTCTTTTCGTACAAATTTAGACAACTTACGGATCGGCATAAAACATGTGATCTACAAACATGTGGTCCAACCAACAAAACATGTTCTGGAACTAATAACAGTCTAGGTAGAGATTAACAGCTATCAAGGTTGAAATTAACCATATCATCGACTTTACAGACAAATTTTATTACTTGTTCCGCCCGAGGCAATGAAATTAGAAAGTGTATATTTTTTATATTTTTTTCCGATAAAGATTTACGAGTACGAACAGACCGATGTGCTGTGGGCAGTGGGCAATCATTAGGGAGGGTATGGTTGGATTAAACTCGTTATTGGATTGCGTAAGAATTTTGAGAGAAAGTGCGTGTCGATATTAACCTGATGGTTAACTTGACGGTACTTACTCTTGATTTTTGAATTAATTTGAACGTAGTACGTTAAGACCAAATGGTTTTCTAAAGACAAAATAGAAAATAAAAGTGCTAAACACATTCTAGATAATACTGTTAAAGATATTCTGACGCCAAACAGTAGTGTGCAACATTACTGTGTTCCGGTTTGAAGGGCGTTTATTGCAGCTAGCGAGAACAGGGCTGTTAAGACTAACCATCGGAAGTGTCAAAGTAATGAGCGCCAAAGCAGCGATGCCCTGGACTTTGTTTAGCTACTCAAAGTTCTGTGTATCGGTGCAATAGATTGGCGTTATTTCGTACCATAAGGAGAGGCGTCTCGTTCGCCTCAATACTTTGACATAGAAAAACATATTTTTGCACCACCGCCCATCCGAGTGTGGATATTAAACATTTTAGACGCATAATGTCAAAAGCATATAAAAAAAGCAAAATTTTCGAAGAATGTAAAATGTAATGTAATTTTCGTAAAATGTCTAAGAAGCATAATTTTCAAAACTCACAAAGACCGAAACCGAAACAATCATAGCGCAAAACGTCTATATTTCCAAAGGAAGTAACTACTAACTAAACTAGCATGTCATACAGAATTTATTTTAGAAAATAATACATTGCAACAATATAGTTTTTCGCATTCCCGCCGGAATCAATCAAAGTATCTTTAGTACGTGGTTAATTTTTTTTGGTTGACAAGCTAGGTGATTGATCACAGCTCATCTGATGTTAAGTAACGGTGTGGTCAAAGATGATAAACTGGAAATAAACTGAATCTAGCTGTAAAAACGTTGCCAATATTTAAAAATATGTATCTCAATTGCTTACTATTAAAACTTGTTAGTTACTATAATCTCGTACCAACGCTTTTTTTATAGTAATCTTCGTGCTTTCCGTAAAGTTCAGCTAAGAAGGGATTTTAGTACTTCTTATACACTCTAAATATATCCAGGGGCGGATCTATATAAGGGTGTTTTGGGCTGCAGCCCAGGGCTCCGTGGATATATGGGCCCCCAGCTCCCATTAAAAACAAAATGCAGTGAAACTTTTATGCTAATTTATGAAAAGAAACTTGCTGATGTTTTTCCTAATTGTTAAAATATCTTAAAATGTTTCCAACTTTGCAACTACCTGTGAAAGGGAGTGCTAGTTGTCCAGGATGTCGTATATAGACAATAAATATAGGACAACAATGTCAAGCGATGGACTGAATAATTTATCAGTTTTTTCCGTAAATTGTGATTTAACAAAGAACTTTCAATAAGATGAGCAAATAAAAGAATTTGCGGCGTAAAAATGCAAAAATATTGCTTTATGATTAATGTATCACATGTACACATAACCTGTTGATTTATTTTGCGATAATGTCTTTCAGTCGCTATTTGTATATCTAAATAAATAAACTTGATTGTCCTTTTTTTTCCTAAACCAATTAGTTGATTTATTTAGACAGGACCCTAAGTAGTATTAGCCCAGGGCCCCACTAACTCCTGATCCGCCCCTGCATATCTACCAACTATATCAGATCTGTACATATAGAGACATTGCTTCAAGGTTGTCTAAGACGTGCAAAGTAGAATTGTATACATAATAGACAATCTCTCTTTGTTGACCACTTGTTGCTTTGATGCGACCAAACAATACCTAGATGTCTACATTTTGTATGCGGTTTCTTGATTGTCTAGTTCTGCTCAAAGTAAAAATAGGTCAATCTATTCAATACCAAAGTAAACTAGACTGAAAGCTAGGTGTTTTTTTTTATAAATGCTTACCTAATCCTAAACGCGTAAAAGTGGCTAGATTAAACATTTAAAATACATTGTCAACTTTCAATTCTTATCGAGAAACGGTTTTAATCAAAGCTATAATAACTCTTTAAATAAAGTTAATTGATCAGAAACATGGCTATTTAGTCTTAATATATCTTAGTCAATAGAATTGTTAAAAGTACCTTTAACAAATCTATTGTTCCTGGCCACAAATCGATGCATAAAACTTGGTTTATACCAATTATTTTTGCCTCATTTAACACATTTCTCTACATTATTCCTCTTTTAGATTATGCTCTTTATTTCAATCAGTATTTTACTTTCTATTTCAGAATGGTACTCTTAGTGACCAGCCGTCAGAAGGCGGTGGTAGTGGCGGCAATGCTGCGGAATCACAGCCCGCTGAGCCATCATCAGACCAGATGGCCATGGAATCTCAAGAACGAGATACCCCGAGTCATGCATACAATGGCCCACCTCCACCCGCACCGCCTCCACATATAAGGAGGCCTAACCCGCAGCACCACCAGGCACATCATCCTATAGGTGAGACCAATTCACACTTACAATCAGGTAAATGCCCAACTTAATTTTACAGATCAATGTTTACAAATAACAAATGTTTTATAGAAACGACTGTAAAAGAACAATGAGCACCTGTAATCTAGTTGCGATTGAAAAAATTACCTGTCGCCGTGGCCCCATTGTAGATTATTAGATTGATATCGAAGCTATCAGACATAATAATTTGTCAAAAGGCGAAAGTATATGTGTGCTAGTATATTTATTCTTAGTCAATTTTAACTCAAGGATTGAGACAAATTTTATTATCGTGTGGACGTAGATAAGGTTGTAATCTAACTTCGAAAAATTATAAAAAAATCTTGATATATGATACTTGATAATACGAGAAAGCTTAAATACTAGTTAGGTAGCTACAATTAGAATGGCTGAATAAAATTTATTACACCACATTTAATTGATTGAATCAGGCGTTACTTTGCGGAAGTCCATTTTGAGTGTTCTAGGTATATATTTAGTTTATTTCCGCTTAACAGTCGTTCCAGCTACAACAGAAATGAGGATTTAGTTCCGAATAGGTTTTTTAATTATCGTCAAGTTTTTTAAATTATTGTTAATGTTTTTAAATATTATTTTCAAGTGTTTTAAATTTTCGTAAAGTTTTTTAAATTTTAATCCTAATTTCTGTACATTTGAAAATTCAAAAACTCCCACTCTCTAATTAAATTTTAGAGAAGAAAAAAACATGAAAATACTAAGATATCTATTGAAAAGATTTTACTTTGCTCTATTTCAGGTATGCCCAGAATCTCGAACCACCATCCTATCCACGCTAAGCCGTTCGCTCATGGACCTCCAGTTAATCACCATAAAAATGACATCGGACCTGGTTTCCGAGGACCGCCCCCTCCACCCGCGCCTCCTGCCGATGCCCAGACCTCAGCCAGCGAGAAAGTCTTCAGTGGTGCTGGTGACGTGTGGCCTGCACCCGCGCCAGACATGCCCAAAATAGTGTCTCTAGACGTGAAATGTGAGAAAAACGCCATGCGCGTTTTCCTTAGCTTTGATAAGCCTTTCTTTGGTATTGTTTTCTCTAAGGGTCATTACTCCAATCACCAGTGCGTCCACTTGCCGCCAAATCTAGGAAGAACATCCGCTTCCTTCGAAATTGGCGCTCATGCTTGTGGCACCGCTGGTAGTGGCGACCCTAGATACAGAGGAGATGTAGCAGCAGCCGGAACGTATTTCGAGAATGTCATTGTAATTCAATACGATCCACAAGTTCAAGAAGTTTGGGATCAAGCTCGCAAGCTACGTTGCACTTGGCATGATCAGTACGAAAAAGCCGTCACTTTCAGGCCGTTCCCAGTGGACATGCTCGACGTAGTCAGAGCAGACTTTGCCGGAGATAATGTCGGTTGCTGGATGCAGATCCAAGTCGGTAAAGGGCCCTGGGCCTCTGAGGTATCAGGACTCGTAAAGATCGGGCAGACTATGACGATGGTATTAGCTATTAAAGACGATGATGCAAAATTCGACATGCTAGTCCGAGATTGCGTAGCTCATGATGGCCAACGTGCGCCTATCCAGTTAGTTGACCGACGAGGTTGCGTTACACGCCCGAAACTCATGTCTCGATTCACGAAAATTAAGAACTTCGGAGCGAGTGCCAGCGTGTTATCCTACGCACATTTCCAAGCGTTCAAGTTCCCTGACTCTATGGAAGTTCATTTCCAATGTACGATCCAGATATGTAGATACAGATGCCCGGAACAGTGTTCAGAAGGTGGACCAAACGTAATTGCGCCTCATGCAGAATATGGACCTCCCCAAATTGACTCTTACCCTGTTGGAGTAGAAGTCCGAAGAGACGAGAGGAGAGTGAGGAGGCAGCGACGAGCGACGACACCAGAGAAAGAAGTTGGAGTTAACAGAGTCATCCGAGTGGTGTCAGCTGGTGACTTGAACATGGATACTTCAGTAGAGAATACCGCTCCTAAAATAGTACCTGCCCACGGTCTAGTTTGTATGACAACTCCAGGTTTTGCTGCTACCCTTGGAGCATTATTAGCCACGCTGTTGTGCTCGTGCGCCGTCTCAGCGGTCTTGTTCTTGAAGTTAAGACCGATTACGACCCTCAAAAAGAAGACGGCAGCTGTGTCAACGATACCTCGACCGCACCCACCGACGGCACATGTAATTTCAAAGAGTCGCTTCTATTCGTAACAGCGCCATTTATAACATAATTTGTACATATTAGTGTGATGAGACTGAAGTAAGTCAATATATATTTTTGTGACAGTAAAGTGCGCTCAATGAGTATAGTAACAATTTCTACATTTACTTACGTAATTTATTCTAGATATAGAGTAAGACGTTGAAATAGTTAATTAAACATGCCAATTATGAAGCTACAGTTAAACTTTATCGTTTCCTATTTGTTGACTTTTTGTGCGTTGAATTTTACGAGATGTTATAGCCGGTGAAGATAGGACAAATTATTTTAAACATACATTTAGTATTAAATAAAATAAGTACAATCTTCTGTTACCTCTTTTCGAATGTTCGTTTTGGGATAGAGGCAACGGAAAATAAAATAATGTGGTATAACAACATTTAGGTGAACCGCTAGCATTTATAGTTTAAAATAACTTGTCATTAGTATTAATTTTATTTATTTTAGTTAAGTTTTCGTTGTAGTCATTCGCTACGTGTAATTGTTTTTTTTATGCCACCTGAGTACCTCTTCGTATTTTATTATTTATCCGTTGTTTTTCTTCAGAATCTATTGTAAATTTTATCGTTTGTTTTGAAATGAACGAATTGTTGATGAGTCTCTATATAGAATTCAATGTTATTATAAAGGTTGGAAACATGTAACAATAAATTGGAAAATTAAAGTTATGAAGGAATATCTCAAGTTTTATTTTCCTTGTCGAATATTTGCTGCTGTTGTAGAATAATGAATTGACTTTCAAAACATGAAACCCGTTTTAAATGGCTTCATTACCTATTAAACGCTATATGAGTAGACACGTTTAATGATTATCTGACTTTAAATCTGGTTCATCTGTAATTTGAATTTGATATCTACATAGCTGATTTTAAAACTAAACGTTTTATTGATCCACTAAAAATGGTTGTGTACCTACTTAGTGTTCAAGGTTTATCAATTTAGTATGGAAGTAAACTCAATTAAAATTTCTTTTCTATTTTTTTACATCAACGTATTAAAATTTATTTTGAAAAACGTAGGTGAAAGGTTAGTCGTAGTCACCACAATGGCCAATTACGGATCAGTAGACACAACATCGAGAACTCTTTTTAAGAAAATTTGGACATGTAGGTTTCCTCAAAATGTTTTCCTTTGCAGTTTTTAGTCAGCAGTAATACGCAAATAAATTAAAAAAATACCTATGAGTGCATACTGGAACCAAGACCTCTAGATTGGAAGCAGAAACTTCTGGCCAAATTTGAAGTTAAATTTCTGAAATTACATACATTGGCAAAGTAGCAAGTTTTTGAAACTAATAAATGTGCTATAGTTCTGCTATATACATATTAAATTGGCCTTCATTATATTTATATAAATAAATAAATATCCTACATTTCACACAGCGCCATCTAGCCCCAAACTAAGCAAAGTTTGTACTAAGCAAACCAGATAACTGATAGAATACTTTTTTAAATATACGTATATACTTAAAATACATACAGAACAAATACTAAACGTTTGTCACACAAAATTTTGTCCTGGCTGGGAATCGAACCCACACCCTACAGCTCTTGAAGCAGATATAATTACCAAATTAGCTAACAGGGCAGTCAAACAGCTTTAATACCAAAATAAAAATATGAATGTTTCAACATAATTTTAATTCCATTAAACAAAATTAACAGGTGCTTACGCGTTAAACACATCGTCACTACATACATTCAGAAAAAAAAACTTAAAATATAAACAAAACACAATAACTCTATGAATAAAAATAAAATATCCCCAGAATTAAAATAAATAAAATAAAAGTTTCTTTTTGAAACACTAAAGTACCGCAACCACCTGAGAATATACTTATATAAGAAATACGTATTTTTAAATAATAAAATTGCACTTAGGGAGTTCGTTTTCTAAACGAAAGCATTGTGAACTTATATATTATACTAATATTTTTATAAATGCAAGATTTTTGGGTGGCGTGTCGTTTAACAGGGCTCGAGAGAATACTAATTTTTACTGAATACTAAGTATAGATATAATATTTTGACTCCTGATGTAACTAACTAGGGACTTTCATAAAACACTAGTCAAAATATAATAGTGATGTTATACAATATTTCTATACAATAAATCGAATTTCATATATATATTGCGTAGAACTTATATGACGTTTATAAAAAGCAGCTTTTTAAGTACGACCCTTCGATTAATTGACCAAGACTTTTAATGTCAAGAAACATATATATGTATATGTATATATACGTATACATATTTATATTGAATACACGTATATATAAATATTATTTATGTATATGAGTGTTTAGGCATCTCTCGTCAAATTGTTTGCTTCATTCCATTCTATGGTTTCCTAGAAGAGATCGATCGATCTTTCGATAAGGCCGCCATTTCTGTCTTGAGCTTTTTTTTGTGTTATATTTAAAAATTCTTCTAATTTTAAAAGTTTTGGTGTTCACAATTTTTTTAAATCTATCTATTATTCCGCCTATATATGTAGGTAAAGACTATATTTTCTATAAGCAAGCATTAAGGTAAACTGTTCTTTAATTTTAAATTTCTAATGTTATCAAAATTAGACAGCACATTCACAAAATTCACACTGATCTTAATTTGACCAGCGCAGCGTCTTGCTGTTTTTATAGTAAATAGATCGACATGATGGTGGAAAATAACATAAGAATCTAATACAATCGTACGGAGCATATTTTTTAATCTTTGTTGGATTTTATTTCGGTCAACCTTAACTTCTTTACTCTGGATGATTGAATAGTTCTCTACTGTCCACGTCAAAGATTAAATACAATCGAAAAACGATTTTGTGAAGTAATGACTGTAAGTGTGACATTAAGCGAACTCTTCCAGTCAACCTAGGGAAGGATAGTGTCCAACGAAGAAAAAGTTCTTCGTAATAGTTGAATAAAAACGCTTGATGACAGATTGTGGTTTACTATAATTACAGTCAAACGTTAACACTTGGTTATAATCAAGACTTGTTTCAATATACCTATTCTCTCAAACCCATTTCTGCTACAAACTAACTAAAGAAATCTTAATCTAATCATAGCTGCTATAATAATAAATCTATAAAACTTAAACTAATATTATTTTTGAGCAAAGTCAAGACAATATATGCAGTGCGAGATATAAATGCAATTCTGAAGGTTTTAGTTTATCATAACAACATTCATTGGTGTTTCAACTACAAATATAAAGAAAAAAATCTACTATTTCTATATTTTACATAGTATAGTTACGTACATACGTGTAAAACTATATTCTGCTAAGTTAATTCTAATGCTATCTTAATATTATGCGTGTGAACAAACATCATGATTGGAATCACTGCTGAAAGCCACGAAAATATTTTCACATTCATAAATTTTGTTATTTAAAAAATATAACTCTATAATAATTTGAAATATTTTATAATCATTTATAAACCGAAATTAAAGTCGTAAGTTATAAAAACCTTTTAAAACTTTAATAGTAGCTGTTAAACATATTCCAAAGATGTAGAATCATAGACAGTTGGAACTTATTTCTAGGTGAGTATTTTTGTCAATGTTCAAAAAATTTACTTTAAACTGAACACTTCTTTGACTGCTGCGGAGTTGCCGCTTTTTGCCAATGTCGTGTTTGCAATATGTATTAATTTGCGACTGACCAATCAGACACGACGCGTATAGATTAGAACAAGACAAAAGAAAAATATTTTCTCTTTCATTCTCTCTTACTGGTCAGACGGCGATCTCCCGTGGCCTGCTGAACCAAATGTTCATACGCAGGTATGTCAATTATATCGTTTACATCAGAAGTGTTGCTAACGCAACTATCTAAATAAATTAAAAAATTTATTAAAGAAATTCTGAAAATAGTAGTAGCTTAATCTAATGGCATGACTCGACGTTATCCGATAGAAACTAAACTGAATGGAATTGTGGCTCTGGTTGCTGTTTTTTAATGGTTGTCAGGCTAGTTGTTGGACCACAACTCACCTAATATTAAGGGACGTTGTGGTCGAAGATGGTAAAGCACACCTAGCCTGGAATGGAACTGGCTCTCAAGTGATGCTGCCGGAACACACCGTTAGATGCTTGGCGGCAGATTTTCAACTTGAGGGTGGTAGCTAGCCAGCCAGCAGTATTCACTTGGAAGCATCTCGCATTCAGCGCGTTCCTGCTGTCTTTAATTGTGGGTGCACTTCCTTGTGGATGGAATTTGGTGTAGTTGTGCTTGATCATCATCAAACATATACGTAGTGAAGTAACGAGTACATACAAAATATGTCGCAAACAGAGCCAGAATTCTTCCAAAGACAAGTATCAAAAATAGAAATATATTATAGTCTGTACAAAAACTTAAATTAAAAAAAATATATACATATGGAATTATAAAAAATCAGGTTCATTTGGATATAATCCGTAGCACGACCTTAGCACCATACATTTTCTATAGAACCATTTTTACTAACATTTTAAACTTAAAAACTATAATATGAATAAATTTTAACGAGTTTGACTGACCATATAGAAAACCGATTAGGTTAAAAGGTTTTTGTCAGGTATCGAATGCTCCGAGAATATTATATATACAAATTTTAATCTTAAAATAATTTAATTCTATACGTATTCTGTGAGATTTTGAGATAGGAGTGATTGATATACAAAATACAGAAATTAAGGAAATGCTATTTAATTTATGATTAAACGAACTTACTTGTACGTGAAGTTCTATCATAATTATACGAAGCGCTTCGTTCGAAGGGATGAGTACCCTGTAAGAATATTCTATTATTTATTCGACAACAAGTTGATCGAATAAATAATAGAATATTCTTACAGTACTCATCTCGAGAACGAAGCACTAAAGTATAATTTATGATTAAACGAACTTACCTGTACGTGAAGTTCTATCATAATTATACGAAGTGGTTACTCATCTCGAGAACAAAGCACTAAAGTATAATATCAATAGGATCAAAGAGATGAACGTCGTCATGGTAGATCAATAAAATTGTACAAAACGTCATATGAATTTGTACACTTCTATTGATCAAAATTTCTGTTCCGCTTCTTTTGGTGGTTAACTCTAGTCACAGTCAAAGTCACACAAAATAACATTTTATATATGTAATTCTAACCAAGCCTATCTCAAAATTATTAATTAATGTGTATTTATTATTTATCGTAGCAAAGGACAACATTACTCTCTGGTTTAGTTTCCTAGCTCACTATACTTACGAAATACTATTGTTAGTAATTATTTATGAAGATTTTATACAGTCTTAGGTTCAGTAGATTCAATTATTATTATCAAAAGAAGTTGTGTTAGGTATTTGATATTAAAAATAATACTTCACTATTTTAAATTCTGATGAAACAATGATGTAGCGAAAACGACATCAAGAAAGCATCGGAAAAGTTTACTTGATTTTTGAGTTTGGGTCTTTCGATGCTTTTTTAATATAGTCCTCTTATGCAACTATGACGCAAAACTATCGATATCGATATTCCTGTAACTATTTTCACATTGCCCTTTTTATTTGTTAGCATTCAGACAATTCTAAGTGAATTATTGAAGCGTCTATGTTTGGAGAAATTATTACAAGGAAAACAGCACAAAATAATAGCTCCAAATACTCCAATTATGACACAGCACTACCATACAATAATGACTATTTAATAAGCAATAGTTTTTCACACGTAAAGGAAAAATATTACCACAAGTTAAAGGGTTAACTCGGCCGAGAATCGACTCCCGAGAACTCCAACTAAGTCAAACGTCTGAATGAAATGTCTGGTAATCAACTTCGTTTACAACTTTAATTACAATGCCAGCAGAATTCGAATAATACTAAATAGACATGGAGCCTTTTATCGATAAGTTTAATTGTTATCGACTATCGATAGTTTCCGCACGGTACAACATTACCAGTCACATCAACACATTCAAGTTCTATCCGTCGTGCGAGGCGACGTGATGCGGCGATCCCAGCAGCCGCAGAGCCATCCAGGCGGCCAGTGAATGTGAGGCAGGCGGGTGCCCGGGCGCGGCGCAGGCCGGGTACTGCCGCGTGCGCAGCTTGTGAAGCAGCACCGCGGCCGCGAGCGCCGCGCCCGCCGCCGCGCCCGCTGCTGACGCGAATAGAGCGCCGAATGGTATGGCGCCCATGCAGATCCCGTACACCACCTAAAATGAATGGTTATTTTATTAATATAATATATCTATATAATAATTGTCGTGGTGGTGCCGGCGTAAGAATAGTACCCCACCCTCTCTAACCGTGGTTGCCATAAGAGTCGGCTAAGGGATGAATTCCGGAAATGGGCAGCAGCGTCTTCCTTGAACAATCACACCTAACTGCACTCGCCCGCCTGCCAAGTATGGCAAGTATTGGCAAACCCCCCAGGAGGAGGCCTTTGTCCAGCAGTGGATGTCCTATGGCTGATGATGTGATGATGATATAATAATTCATTAATATAATATATATAATAATTTATTTTTATTACTTACCTCTTCCCGTATTTTTCCGCTAAATACAGTAACAGGTTCCCGTCGTGTGGGTCCGAAGTCTAGATCGTTCTCCGACACCACCTCGTATATTCCAGACACACCGACATCTGCCGAACGAGCGTCACGGACAGCACGGCGTTTTCTCAATGATCTAAATAAAAATAATAAGCATTTAGATGAAAATATGTTTGATATTTTTAAATCATTAATTAATCTTTTAGCATTCTTTTTTAATTTGATAAGCTGAACGCAGAACTAACCAGAACAGGTGTCAGAGGCGACAGTTTTTTTTTAACACTTGATACTGGCAAATGAGTATAATGTGAAGCCAAAAACAATGAAGAAAAAGAACATTACTTTTCTCTATCTAGTACAGAAATTGTGTATTATGATAATGATAGAATGTAAGACATACTTTTTTAAATTGTAAATAGTTTCGCGTTTGACCACACCCTATCTGATGTTAAAGCAGTAGTGCGATTTAAGTAGAGCACACTTATCTGGAAGAAATCTATTTACTTTAGATCAGAAGTCACCCGCATTGTATATTATAAGGAACACAGACTCCGGCAGAAATACAATCGAACAATCACATTATTTCCCGTAGAGACACAAGCTATTCAATTGATAATGATACAGTTTACGCCTTTATATAGTTTAGTTTCGCCCTTGCTAGTCTTTGCTTACCTTGGACCGGCTATGGCTGGACCAGCTGCTTTAGCCGAGATGACGGTTTCTCCAGAAGGTATAGTCTTCACATTGTCCGGTAGATTGCGCGGTCCGTATGGGAACCGCTCGCGTTCTCGCTCCAGATCCGTTGGACGATCCTGTAGCATAACATCAAAAGAATCAGTTTATTGCTTTATACAAAAGATTGGTAATGTTTGATGGCGTTTTTTTTTTCTATGTGTCAAAAAAATTATAACTATCTTTTTGAGTCTTTTAATAGATTTACATAAATAAATATAAAATAGTGTCTAAGAGTTAGTGTCTAAGTGTAATTTTGCGTTTGTGTCTACATGAATCATTACATATAGATACATATCCCTTCTAAAATATAACATTTATGTGGGTCTTATTCATATAAGTTCACGAGGTTTTATCACGAAATAAGCGCCATCTATTGCTTTGTTGCTATATTACTACGAATCACCAAACGTAAATTCAAGATAGCCCGAAACACTCATAGAGAGTGGCGCCATCTATGTAAGTCCCTAATAGGACGCTATAAAATAACTTGAAGAATAACGCTAATTACCGTAGGTAGTAACAACTATTTTTAGTATTGAATGATATATCTATATATCTGACTAATATTTTGTTATCTGTGCCAGGTTATAAAAAAAAACAAGAAATTTCACACAGCAGCACCCTCTGTTCTCAATTATTCTGTTACACTTTCCAGGTGTCGCTACCGCCGGATCGGTACTGTTTTTATAAACTGTTCCACTGCTGGCCGTGGGCATCTTCCCATTGTGAGAAGCGAAATACCATATTCGACAACGCTGGCAAAATGCGGGTAAACAGACTTCACATGTCTTCGTTATCATTAAAAACCTTCAGACATATAGATAGGTTTCTTTACGATGTTTTCCTTCACCATATAGACAATACGCACATAACTTTGAAGAGGCTTTAGTGCGAGATTGGTAATAAGAAGATTCCCAAATTAGACTGCAGTAGCTTAACTTTCCAGGTGACTTACAGTGAAAGGCCTAGTGAGAGCTTGCACCAGTTCATCCACAGAGTGATCCGCCTCCGGTTCTTCGACGGGTGCCGGCGCACGCAATGGCGCGCGTTGTTTCAACGGCGCGGGCGCTTCCACTATATCTCCCGATACTTCGTCACCGAAACTCTCATCCAAGAGCGGTTCGAGGTCTATTGGCGACTCTTGATCATCTGCAGTTGGTTCGCTAAAAAAAAAAGAAGTGTTTTTTTAATTCAAATTTCTTTTATGTCATTTCATCCTATTTATCAAAAGTCACCTCATGTTTTCAAAACATGGCAGTCAACACATATTACCAGATCTGGTTTGGTTTGCTGCAACGTGACCCATAAACATTAGACAGATCATATTAAAGTATGATAAAAACATATTTTTTTAATAAAAAGTGAATTTATTTATCGTCGTCGTAAATAACCTATCATAGTCCACTGCTGGTCATGCCAGTTGACGAAGAAATTCACCAGGTAACTAAAGTCACCGACATAATATATCAGCGCAAACATCTCTCACAGAACCGATAAACGTTAAAGTAGGAATTACAATATGACAAATATGACTCTCTTACTTGATATCATTGTGATCTTGTTGAGTTCTGTCATCCTTCCGATCCAAAGCCCCGGGCCCGTGTTGTGGGGTGACTCCAGCCAGTTGACAGTGGTCCAAACACCCGTGCCGACAGATTTCCACCTTACACCTGATATGGACGCTCAGTGCGTCAGGGAATTTGAACGCGTGGAAGAAAGCGTAAGTGATGACAGAGGCGCGTTCATCGGCTGCTTTGGCTTTGAGGAATCTGGAAAGTGACGGATAATCTGTAAGTTATTTGGCTCAAAAATTTGTTTATTCTAAACGTTTTACTTACGTCTTGTTTTTGTAAGATTTTTTAGCAATAAAATAAACACTTACTCCTAACGAGCGCACGGGTTCATGATTTATGTGGTCTAAGTTTTGGGAGCTCGGAGTTTCCCTACGAGATCGAATCAGAAATGAGGAGATCCGTGGACGAACCAAAGTTACCGACATAGCCCAACGGATTAGCAAATTGATACTTTTTGTTGAATAGGTAAGAAATCTACAAAAGGTGCTCGACTGCGTTGAGGCCTGCTAAACTCCCCGGGTAGCCTTAGGTGCTTGACGGAGAGCTCCAAAATCTCCTGTTGAACGCGACGGAGTCGCGTAGAATGAATAATTGGTACTCTTAGACAGTACCATGTGATAAATTACCTTGATATCATCTTAGGTCGCAGAACACATCCGTACTCGTCCGAGAGCTGAATGACATGCTCCGAACCATCAGATGCGGCACATGACTTTACACGCATGTCGAATTCACCTGGAAAAATAAAAACATCTCATTGTAGATAGTTTTGACAACACCAGTACGAGTATTCTAAGTAATAGTTTGTGTAAGTACTAAATTTTCACGACTTAGAACAATATTTTTTACCGGAAGTTAATCACGCACAAAATACTAAAACTAGTTTTTTTTTTTAATTACCTTAACGTTTCAATATCTCTACATAGTATAAAACAAACTAATTTCCCGCCGTCGATCGATCTTTTAAACTATGTAACGGATTTTAATGCAGTTTCCATCAATAGACAGAGTGATTCAAGAGAAAAACTTATATATATATAATACATACATATGCACCACATTAGTACCTATCTGCATTACACCCGTGCGAAGCAGGTCGCTAGTGTTTTTATAAGATCAAAATGAGGATAGAATATCACAACCCTCATTTTCGGCTGAGAAGACACATTTCCCAGTAAGCTCGTGACTATAGATATTGCAACATGGCCAAAACATAAAAACACATAAACATATAAACATAGGTAATAACTGATTAGAAATATGTAGATGTTGAGAGAACAGACGCGTTACTTTCTTAATGTTTTGTGGTAAAAGCCGACATATTGGGCCTTTCGAAATTTCAACTGGTTTTTCTATGGACATAAATAGGTTTACAAAACAGCATACACCCAATATATATATACCCATATACCCAATATATATACGCTCAATCACTTTCCTAATCTGTAAAAATTATAATCCAAACGAAATTGTACACACACAAGTAACTCTCTATTAAAACACGTGGAAAACCATTTGTAGAACAACATCTACATGAAAATAAAAACCTATGTATATACAATTTGAGTAAATAGATAAGCTAGAACAATCAACAAACAGCGTTAGCTTAGTTAAAATATGTGTAAACATAAAGCGTTAGTTGTTTTGTGGTAAACAAACATTCCATTAGTTGTAGAAAGCTGCGGGTACAAAGTTGGCCAATGTTGAAGACAAATATTCATTACGGCTGGTGCGGAACGTTAATAATTGTAGTGGCACACTGTATGTATGTTCGTATTGTAGTATAACTCCATACTTATATCAATGTTATAAACACCTAGGGTTTTTAGAGGGTTACGTGGGTATTATTAAGACGAAACTATGTCATTGTACTTCATCATCACCACATATTATAAAACAAAGTCGTCCGCCGCGTCTGTCTGTTTGTCTGTCTATTCGCGATAAACTTAAAAACTACTGAACGGATTATCATGCGAGTTTTACTGATAGATAGAGTGATTCATGAGAAAGGTTTAAGTATATAATTTGTCAAGGTTTTGTGTAAATTGGTTGAAATATGATGATAATTTTTGGAAGTTCCAGAAAAAGTCAAGCCACCTGAGAGTTTTATTCGAAAACGCTGCCTAATACTTTTGAGATATATCAAAAGCCCCGTGCAAACCCGTGCACTGGCGCGGCGGGTGTGCTAGTTATTAATGAAAAAAGAAAAACTTTATTGACAAACAATAATTAACATTTTACTATAGAAACTGACATGGATTTTCTCGAACTTAGGTGTTTGTAAAGTTATTTTGTACAGCGAGAAATGTATGATTAACTAACTGCGCCCCGCAGTGTTACCCGCTACATTTTTTCGGGACAAATATTAGCCTTTGTGTTAATCCGGGTGTCAGCTACCTCCATACCATTAAAATTAGTCCAGCCGTTTGAGCGTGAAGAAGTAACAAACACACACACTCGCAAATTTTCAGCTTTATAATGTTAGTGTGTAAATATTTGTAAATGAGTGTGTAATATTTAAATTTATATTTAAATATTTGTGGCAATAACGTGTCAAGCAGCTTATGTAGGCTAACAAATAAAAAAAGTTCAATGTGTGTAGGGTTATGTGTTAGGGTGTGAGCTTGTGTATGTGTCAAGTATGTAAGCCACGTGTGTTAGGTGAAGTGAATAACTTTTACTACAATAACTAACTCGCTTAAAAATAGCTGTTCCACACAATTCGCCGAGAGTGAATGATATTTTCTTTTCGAAATCTCAGAGTGGATCCTATAGTAAAAGTTGTTTATAATAATGCGCGCAATGAACTCGTTTCGACTTAGTGCTGTTGTTCCGTATTTATTTTGTAAATTGTTAAGGTATGAGCTATAATGTAATAATGTGAAACTACTAATGAAATTCCATTAAATGATATTTATGTTTGTATACTTTTATGTTTACATTGTCATATACACAACACACAAAGCTCAATAAACTAGCAGTAAATGGCTGAACGTAACTACAAGAATATATCTTGTGCTTGCGACGACAGTGTGACATCTGGAATTATACGATTTTTCGTTTTACTGATATTCTAAATCATGACCTGGCGCTCCTTATCTCCAAAAATGGGATATTTTACAATAAACTTGTATTATTGTATAATAAAGTTTTATTGTATTGTACAGATGATTTTTACATATTAAGATGATATATGCATATGCACCACATTAGTTAGTATCTAAATTGCAGCCGTGCGAAGCCGAGTCGCTAGTTCAACAATAAACGCCGATTATTTATTTATCGTCCGCCTGTCACTAACCGACATTCAGCATGACTGTAAAGCTCAACACCCACCTCACAATCAAACCAAATCTGTGAATTCAGCCGTGACACCAACAACCACAAGTCTAACATTTAACACTCCAAGCACCACGATAGCTTACTAAGGGTTTAGTTTGCAAAGGAGTAATGGGAAGATAAACACCTATTATCTCGGACGATATCCAAAAGGCCGGTTGATAGATTTGACGCTACAGAGATGGCTATTAATGACTTATTTTGAACACTTTCATTCACGTGTCTACCACTATTATTGATTTTGTGATCGTGTGCAAATTGTTGAACAAAATAAATCTTGGAAAGAACACGGAAATCAATTCTTCAGATAGGAAGTTTTATGGAGTGGCAACGCCTAGACCGCGATAGTAAAAATTTGTTATAGGCTATGACCGTAAAATAACACTTTTACCACGCGTGGATATTTCAACGGACGAACTTACAGACAGGAAACCAGCGGGAATTAAACCAGCTTCCTTATTACTTGAGTTTTGTTATTATCTTCTTTTTATCTTAGCCTTTTTAGGGTTAAAGTTTTAAAGGCATTTTTAAATCTACGTGCTTCATCTTCAGCCACTTCGTCTCCCAACAGGAGAAGGAATTAAAACGATGACAAACGAGTATCCGAAATAAAAAAACCGGCCAAGTGCGAGTCGGACTCACTCACCGGGGGTTCCGTACAAACCTGTAGGTATATAAGTAAAAGTTATGTCTTTGTTTATGGTCATATAAGCTTTTCGCAATTTTTCCTTTATCTGTGCTATAAGACGTTGATTCGTACCAAATTTCAAGATTCTGAGTACACGGGACTTACCCTATAGGTTTTATTTCCCTTGAGCGTGTCGCAAATTTGCAGCATAAATGGCTGTATCTTTTGATTGCGTTGGCTTAGAAGTTTGATTTTTTCACAGCTCTAAGGGACAGTCAGACCTGAGTATTTCATATGAATTTCAGCTTGATACCTCCGCGCGTTCCTGAGAAAAAGGGTGTTGACAGACAGACAGACGGACAACAAAGTAATCCTATAAGGGTTCCGTTTTTTCCTTTTGAGGTACGGAACCCTAAAAACCGCCAATGTGTCAGCCGAATTGCGTGCCTCGTGTTCAGTGGATAGAAACATGATTAACTGATGTTAATTTTATGATAATAATTAAATGGAAGGTTTATAAAACCTAAAGATGAACAGAAGGTGGTGAGAGGTCGTGATGGCGGTGAAAGTGATAAGATAAAGGTGCCTGAATGTAACGTGTTTTACGATATATACGACGTAACCCAAACCATTAGGTTTAACCATTAGAACATGTGACATAGCGCCATCCAGCTCTAAACTAAGCAAAGCTTGCACTATGGGAACAAGTAGCTTGTAGAATACTTATATATATTAATTATTAAATACAATAGTTTTTTGTATTTAATAATTAATTTTATTACTGAACAAATATTGACATGCTTGTCAAACAAATATTTGTCCTGAGTAAGAATCGAACCCACGCCCTACAGCTCTAGAAGCACATATTCTATCAACTGAGTCAACAGGGCAGTCAAAGTCCTTAGTACAACTTTGAATATCAAATCAGTGAAGGGATTGTGACGATACGGAGGTCACGAGATCCCAGTACGAGGCAAACGATTAGTTACATTGTTTATTTTACCGCTTTTGCGCTTCATCATCATCAGCCATCATTTAAGACGTCCACTGCTGGACATAGGCCTCCTCCTAGGGGGGTTTTGCCAATACTCGCCACGCTTGGCAGGCGGGTTGGCGAGCGCAGTTAGGTGTGATTGTTCAAGAAAGACGCTGCTGCCCATCTTCCAGATTACATCCCTTAGCCGACTCTTATGTCAAACACGGGTAGTAAGGATGTGGTACTATTCTTACGCGGGCAACACCACGGCAATCGCACGGCCACGGTACGGCTTTTGCGTAGTACTAATAATTACGATTAAGTAACGATGATAGCTCAATGGTTAGCTCAGTCGGTTCGCATACCGAAGGGCGTGGGTTCAAACAAATGTACCACCACGTAAAATTAATAAATATAGTAGTAACTAGTGACAGTAAACATAAACTTTAAAAAATATATTACGTTCGCCTTAATATTATAAACGTTAACATTCTAACAAAAAACAAAAGACAATCGATTGGAACGTCTTGAACAAATGATACGTTAAATCTGAACTGACACCGTGCCATAGACAATCTTCGCTCGTGCGAGTACACTTGTTATCAATCACGGATGTTATGACTCGGCAAACTTATGAAGATTTTCCGTTGTGCGATTAGTTGGTAGACTTTAACTGTTCAAAGTAAATACATATAGAAAGTCAGTATGTCTCCAAAGATCGAGACTAGGACTGACGTCTTCAATGATGAAGTTAGTCACGATTGGGGAAACGGATTTCAGAGAATGAGAATTTTAATTCTAAACGTAACTAATATTTTTTTTTTTTATGGTTGACTGGCTGGGTATTTGACCACAGCTTCCCTGAGGTTAAGAGACGGTGTGGTCTAAGATGGTAAAGCACAACTATCCTAAAATGGAACTGGGTCCCAAGTGAGGCTGCCACAACATACTTTTAGGTGCTTGGCAGCATATTTTCAATTTGAGGGTGGTAGCTAGCCAGCCGAGAACTAAAAAATACTCTACCACCATGTAGTGGTCTTCTCAAGTAAAGTGAACTTCTTGGGCTTCTTGCCACTTGAGACATCCTTGTAGCGTTGATTACTTTGTAAATTGTATGACTATTAATAAAAGAAACGAGTGTAAAACTAATACATTGATCTTGAATGCTACCATTTAAACTTTTTAGGCAGCTAAAATCTGCTGGTTAATGATGAAGTGGGCAATTCAATGGTTACTAAAATTGTAATATTTGCATATGTATTTAGACCATGAACAGTTAAAGAGGTGTGGCTTTGAACGTACTAAACAAGTAAAAGGTATGTTAATCTTAGATCATATGTCAGTGAGGTTGCAGAAACGCCCACAGTTAAATTTTTCATGGAATTGTTAGACCAGAATGATAAAACTACTTATATTTGAATGCCTCTAAACGCATCTCAACATTCCTCGCCATCTAGGAATCTAATGTTGTACAGGTCGGTGAAAATGATGAATAGATAGATAGAATACAATTATTTCTTGTATTTAATAAATTACAATCACGATAATGACTTTATTCTCCGGATGTGTAACGTAAGTTATTCTAGAAAATGATTATAAACCCGACGACGACGGCTAAGTCAAAAGGAAGGGTTATGTTTTTAGTTGCAGTCTATGTATGTATCTACATTGTTCTATACCATAACGACGAAACTGTTTATCAGATTTTGATGTATAAGGTCTCAGTCGATTCTTTATTATGGCCCGTGTAGGAAACATTTTTTTCTTTTAATGTTTATTTTAGCATTTTTTTTGTTTAGTAACAAAACAAGTACAAATATGTTTGTAATACTAAGTTCAAATATTATAATAAGTACTCGCTGCGGCCCGCTACATTTTTTCGGGACAAAAAGTAGCTAATCGCTTTGCGGCATAAAACCTATTTTCATACCTACCAAATATACATAAAATATTTTATAAAAATCGGTTGAACCGTTTTGGAGGAGTGCAATCACAAACATCGTGACACTAGATTTATATATATATATATATATATATATAGATTTTATTCCAGGTTTTGTTATATTTATTCTCAATGGAAACTAACGTGGTTTTGATACATTTCCGTTATACTTGTACAGCTTTAACTCCTTGAAAAGAGTCACGGGATGTCACCGAAACTATTGATGGAGTATCTCACCTAATCAAATATAAGTAACCCTGTATAAGGAAAAGCTTAGTCTCAAGTTTGTAATATTAAATCTCAAGTTTATTACATATTTATTTCATTACATTCACGCGATATCTTCTCAAAACTGATACTTGTCCTTATGTGTTATCCATTCGTGTCCATCCTTCGTCGCATCGCGGCCGATCCGTTAAGCAAACCCATTCGTTCATATTTGTCCAGTTTACTTTTTACTATTCGCCGTACCGTTAACTTGTGTTTGCACACCATTATCGAAGCGAGTATGTATTACGAGTTTGGGTGTAGACACGTGAGGTAGGAGGAAAACTTTTTCCTATGTTGTCGAACACTAGGTACGATTTGCGAAATTACTATCAAGATTCCAGTTGTTAGGTTAGGACGGAGAATTGTTTTATGTTTTGGTCTCAATTTAAATTATATTAGAAACGATGAGGATGGACAATAAAGTAAATGTACTAGTTGCGCCCCGCGGTGTTACCCGATATTTATTTACATTTAAAAAATCATAGAAATCGGTCGAGCCGTTTCGGAGGAGTACGACCACAAACACCGTGACACGAGATTTATATATATATCTAAAGAAGATTATACAAATTTCACACAGCGCATTCTAGCCTCAATGTAAGCAAAGTTTGTACTATGAGAATTAGTCTATTCTCTATCTAGTCTACTTTTATTACTCCTGTTGGTAAGTCTGGCCATGACCATTACCTAGCTAGGTACCTAGAACTTTAAGAAAAAAGTCAAGGGATCCACAGTTATGGCGTTCATAAGTGTGAGACATCCGATTGTAGATTACAATAGACTATTGTGATCTATAATCGAATTTTGGTGTCTGCAATACCCTTCAGGTAAACTGGTTCGCGCACCGAAGGGCGTGGGTTCAAACCCCAACATAAGCTTGAGCTGCCGGCGAAGGAAAACATCGTGAGGAAACCATAGCATGGTGGTACGGTACTTTCTTGTAATCGCATGGTTACCTACAACCCTCATGTAAAAAAATCTGTCGCCAAACACCTAACGGTGTTCCGACAGCATCACTTGAGGGCAAGTTCTATTCCAAGATAGGTGTGTTTAGGATCTTCAAACACATCGTCAATTAATATCAGATGAGCTGTTAATCAATCACACCTAAAACATAAAAATTGATATGATAAGATAGGTACACACTTATTGTAAGTAAACACCCAGACATAGAAAAAACATCTATGTTTGTTACAGGACAAGAATTAGAACCCACACCCTAAAACATAAAATAGAGCTACTACCAAATGACGTAACAAGGCAGTCAAGTGATCAAAGAGAAACAAGGAAAGAAAGGATCCGTAAATCTTTATTAACATTATAAATATAAATGAATCGGTATCTTCTAGGCTAGCGTGCTCCATTGTAGATCGCATCTTCACTAAACATCAGGTAAGATGGCGATCAAACGCATGACTTTTCATAAAAAAAGGATGGCAACATTGCAACGAGATGGTTTTTAGCAAGTACACATATGTATGTATGTGGGCGGTGAATAGAGTAAAGCAAGTAGCAGCCTGTTACTGAAAGCCCTGATGGCTCATTGGTAATATGTCTGCCTGATCTGTAGGGCGTGGGTTCGATTCCCGCCAAGAACAAACATTTTATAGTATAAACAAATGTTTGTTCTGTGTCTGGGTGTTCTGTATGTATTATAAGAATGTATTTACAAAAAAAAAGTATGTATTCTATCAGTTATTTGAGTTCCATCACACAAGCTCTGCTTAGTTTGGGGTCAAATGGCGCTGTGTGTAACGTGTCCTATGATATTTATTTTATTTATTTATTTACTTTACATAGAACCAAACCCAAATCTTCACGAGTTTTGTAGATACGGAAAACTTTAAATTTTCCAGCGCCACAACATCTACAATTTTCCTTCCAGTGCGACGGTAGGACTTTCTGATACTTTACATGTCAAGTTAGCGGTTATTTTATGTATCCGGTAGTGTAAAATTTATAGTACTGACAATAACTTGCTCTAAGAGTAGAAATAAAGCGCGTATTGGCCACCCAACCCAATTATTAAGGCGAAGTGCTACCGTAAAACGTACGCGTTTAATACGTACGTTTAATATTACGCGGTTCTTTTTAAAGTTAATATATGTGGTGTATATAAATAATTCATTTAGTACTAGAGTTTGTCTATGTAGGTACCACCGCAATAGCAAATATTCTGCAGCCAAGCAGTAGTGTGTAAACACTACTGTGAAGGGTATTGCAGATAGTGAAGTTACAGGTATGTTGTATGTTGAGACTATCGACTCGGCTGGCTAGCTACCACCCTCAAGTTGAAAATCTGCCGCCAAGCATCTAACGGTGTGTTCCGGCAGCCTCACTTGAGAGCCAGTACCATTCCAGGCCGGGTGTGTTTCACCATCTTCGACCACACCGTCACTTAACATCAGGTGAGCTGTGTTCAAACAACTAGCCTGAACATAAAAAAAAAACTTTGACTATTACAATATTTTTTTAGAATATATGAAGAGGAAAAATTAGTCAAATGAATCTAAAGTACTAGTTTGTGTGTACACCGCGAGCAAACCAGCGACCCGCAAGCAGCACCTGATCACGAGCATGACGCAAGGCGAAGGATATGCGATAACACTTACCATCAAAAGAAAAAAAAATAGCTTTATTCAATTCAACAGTTCTAAGAAATACTGTGATAATAAAATTTAAAACCTACCTCAAAAAATATTGCAAAATTAAACATCTAAAAGGCATAACAATAATATTTTAAACTAATCTAATACGGTGTTTTAAAATGTAACAATATGACCCGAACAAACGGTGCACGTGGTCGAAAATATTGCAAACGGCTGCACTGAAGAATTTTGTCGAAGGTTTTTTCGATTCGCAGTTACAGAAGTTATTTGTTGAAATATTAGTAGTCAAATATTTCAGTATTTTTACCAGTTTAGGTTGCGCCTTAAGCTGCTCTTTCTCGCACCTATAGCAAAAGAGCATTAAGTGCAATTGTTTCAATGAATAAACTCCGTAGGTGATTCTGACGCAGTTTTATAGGATATTAAATATTACGAACCAACTAGTTATCGACCCTAACAGGGCATTTATTGTCCATGATTTACACACGTCATTTGTAATCTGGAAACTTAAATTAAAATATAATAAAATGTGACATGAATGAAATTTTAAATATTGCTTAAAATTAAATATGGTACTTTTAGTTATTTCTATTTTATTTTTTTATATTTTATTTTATTTAGAATCACAACCACTCATTAAATAATAATTAACACACACACGACACACACACACACACACACACACACACTACTCACATGCACACATTGTTGTGTGTTAGTGTAACACACTCATTCCATGTAAATAAAAACCAAAACCACTCATCCGATTTTCTTGATTCTTCTTGTCACACACAGTTCCACAACTAAAACACACCTCATTGTGAGAAAAGCAAGAGTAGCCCGCTAAGCTAGCCTTAAGTAGCAATGGTAGCTCAGTGGTTAGCGTGGTCGGTTCACACGCCAAAGAGCGTGCGTACAAACCCCAACAATGAGCTTGAGCTGATGAAGGAAAAATTGTGAGGAAACCATAGCAAGGTGGTAGGGTACTTTATAGTACTCGATTAATTAGCCACCACCCTCAAGTTGAAAATCTGTCGCCAAGTATCTAACTAAACTACTAAAAGTAAGTAAGTGTGTTTACCATCTTCGACTACACCGTCACTTAACTTCAGGTGATCTGTGGTCGAAAACCTAGCATGACAAATATAAAACAAATACATTTCAGAACAATTCTGATGATGTACCTTTCGGGTACAGAACCCCATAAAATGAAACTACATATTACTATCGTAAATTTCACGGTTTACTGCTAATTTTACAGGAGCTATTCAGAACTTTAATTAATTAATACAGGGCAAAAATTGCTCATTAATTAAATGAATAACGTAATAATAATGATCAATCTCAGTCGCCTTGGGCAATAAAGCGGGCCGGTTAAAACAGCGCCACACAACGCAATCTGTAAAATCTGGCTAACTTTAATTGGCATAACATAAAACATTAAACAGGCTCATGAGCTATAAATAAAACCGGTCAAGTGCAAGCTAGTCTAGTGCACCGAGGGTTCCGTTCAGTAATATAATAGTCGATACAAAAAAAAATTGCTCGGAATTTTCAACGTAAATCCTTTGATGACTCTCAATTAGGTAGCCGATAAATATTTGTAGAAATCGTTTTTACAATAGAAAAAAAACAAAATGTTAAAATAAATACAAGTAAATAATGTTATTTTAAATAATAGGTACATTAATTATTATTAAAAAAATATAAATTAAACTATAAGAATATGTTTTTATTGTATTTGCTGCAAAAGGGCCAATTATTTCTGAAAATAAATATGTTACTCGGTGAAGATGTAACTTTCTAACGGTGAAAGAAATTTGAAAATCGCTCGAGTAGTTTCTGAGTTGAATCGTAGCAAACAAATCTTTCCTCTTTATAATATTAGTTTAAATAAATGAAACAATATAAAAAAATTAAATCAGAAAAGGCTTATTAATAGTGCCCCGTCAGATTTTCCCGTTTCCCGTATTTCCCGTTGGACACGGGACCCTAAAACTCTGCTATCAGCGTTATCTACGCGCACCGTTACTGCAGGTGAAAATACTAAATTTATGTTAACACCGATGTTTTGGATGAGATAAGATATTTTGAAAAGCTGATATCAGCTATACCATGTAGGTACACAGATAATGTTATTGCCTGCGCAGGCTAAGCTGCAGACAGTATTGTTAGTTTTTTAATGTAAAGGCTATGAGATAAACGAGGCGCTCTCCTGATGGTAAGAGATAACGCCTGTCCATACCCATTGCAGTGATATACAGAACTTTGAGTAACAAAACAAAGTCCAAGGGATCGCCGATTTGGCGCTCATTGCTTTGAGACATAAGATAGTCTCAATAGCCCAGTAATTTCGCTAGCTTCAGTAAACCCTTCAATGTGGAACACTATAATGTTTACACACTACTGCTTGGCGGCGGAATATCTGGTACTGTGATAGTACTTACCTAGACAACCTCTTGCTAAGGAGATCTATCACCAAGTTTCATTCAAACAGGATGAATATAGACATCAAATTAGTTCCACTTCATCGTAAAATTGAGAAATGTACAACTTGAATAAGTAAACCTTTATGTAGGTAAAATATTGCAAAGAATTGCGTAGACGACAGCAATAGACAGCTATTTTCTAGTACCTACTATGGAAGTATTGTGCATTGTCAAACCAACTCGAGTGTTACGTACATAACTAGTAAATGATAAGAAAAGCAACAGAATTGACATATTCCAGACATTGTTGATCTCATTTACTTGTTTGTTACGCACTAGCACTAGCACGCGTAGCAGTAACATGGAAAGTACTAGAGACAAATAAAATTAGTATTTTACTTTGTAACTGTACTTTGAACGAAAAAATTGCGGTGTAGTTAAAATACAAAGGAATTTTCCATTAGTCGCTGACCGCACCGCGTGTCTTCTTAACAGGAGGTTAACTAGGTAGGAAACGTCGCAAATATTCTATTAAGATATTTATTTTTCAAAATATTTTTTTATCTTTTTTGTGTAAAATCAATGAGACGAACGAGACGCTCTCCTCATGGTAAGAGATAACGCCTGCTCATGATCATTGCAGCGATACAAATAACTTTGAGTAGTAAAACAATGTCCAGACCATCGCTGCTTTGGCGCTCATTACTATGAGACTTTCGATGGTTAGTCTCAACAGCCCTGTTATTTCGCTAGCTGCAGTACCCTGCAAACTGGAACATAGTAATGTTTAGACACTACTGCTTGGCGCCTACTCAGTACTGTTTGTTTCGTCTCGCTTGTATCTTTGCAATTTGTAAGTAGGTACCTATCCTAGTTAAGAATAATATGTATTTTTCTCTAATAGGTGTATCTTAATAATACGTAATATATACGTAATAAAAGACGACATCAATAATAATAATAAAAGTAGTTACTGTAGTGTCCAGTGCGACAAATAGAGTAAGTTCTCAGCATCGATAGTGCCGTCAATTTCTCAGTAGCGCTGGTTTTCAGAACTAACCTTATGGGACCTTTTTTTATTAAATTTGGTTAGGCAAGGAGAATCTTTTTAACCGTGTTCCTAGTGAAGTTAAGCGTTGCTACATATCAGTAAAGGGGATCTTTAAACATATACCAGGATCTTAAATCCAAGGCATTGTACGGGTTCCTAACCCTGCACTTGAACGCGAATATCGTTTCGCCTAATAAATGTTAAAGAAAATTGTTAATAAAACGGCTATTCGTTAAAGTAGGATAAATAACATTCTCGTATACGAGTAAAACAATATTATATTTGATAAAATAAAACACCATCTAAAAAAATTTGTTAAACAACAAATTAACGTCACGTCATCCCAGCTGGCAAAATGTGTTAATGAATCAAACCATGTCAAAACATGTGGCGACTATAGTGCTAAATATTTTAATTACTTGACATAAAATAAAGTATACAAAAGATTGTATCTAAAGAAAAGTTTAATGGCTCTCCCACGCATCATTCTGTGAAAACTGGTAAAATGAATTTGGTTCCGTATAAAAAAAAAATAGAAATTTAAAATTGGGTGAGAGAGTACTTTCAAAGATATAAGTAAGCAATAAGAATAAAATATATTTTTCATTGCAATCCATAAGACTGACAGCTACTTTTTTATAAGTTTAGATCTGTTAACTGTATTTAAATGTGATATTGTGCTGTTAACTGTATTTAAATGTGATTTTCGGTTTGTTTGTGTGTTTGTCCTTCTTACAAGCAGCAATGGAACAAAGAAGAGCGAATTTTGCATGGAAATGAAGGGTCGGATCGTCTAAAGAAAAACTAACGATTATGGGAATGCCACTGCGGGTGAAATCGCGGGGCATAGCTAGTGATATAAATAATTTTGTTTTAAGCACCTACTAATTTGAAGCCGGTTTTTTGTTTAAAAGATAGTTATCTCGACTATAAATGTCATATTTATCGATCGATAAAATTCCATACAATGCGGTGTTGGGTCCAATTATATTTAACTAGCTGTGCCCCGCGGTTTCACCCGCGCTAGATGCCTACGTCATAGTGGCTTTATGCATGCAATGTCTCAGCCCGATCGGTTTAAAATTGACAAAGTTTCATACAAACTTTCAGCCCCTATTTTATCCCCTTGGGGGTAGAATTAATCAAAATCCTTTCTTAGCGGATGCCTACGTCATAACATATACCTGCATGCCAAATTTCAGCCCGATCCGTCCAGTGGTTTGGGCTGTGCGTTGATAGATCACTATGTCAGTCAGTCAGTCAGTCAGTCAGTCAGTCAGTCAGTCAGTCAGTCAGTCAGTCAGTCAGTCAGTCAGTCAGTCACCTTTGAGTTATATATATTTAGAAGATTTAAAAATTATCAATTACATTTTGGCCTCTAGTAAGAGTAAATAATGGAAATTAAATTTTTTCGCCAAACATGATTAAAATTGTCAATTTTTGTAACAAGGGACAATATTATAACAAATAAAATGCACAATTTCCAGTAAACAATAAGTTTTATACACGGAACGATAAAACGAAAAACCAGTTTTACGAAGTTCATGACGAAAATTACCACTAGATATAAACGAAATGTGTGTTTCTTGAAATTTCGGAGAGCACAATGGTCAATTTAGTAGCTGAAGTTTAGAATTAGACGAATAAGCAGCAATTACAAAATAACAGAACTCTTTGTAATTGCGTGTGTTTGATGTGAATAGAAATGACGAACTATGCCTTACGTTTTAGATTTGAGATTATAATGTATAAAGTATAATTATAAACTGGAGTTAAATAATTGACACATCAGTTGTATAAAAAAAATTTAATTGAAATTGGTTTCTAAAAGACTACAAAAAACGGAAGAGTTTGAAATGACACATCCATACGAATAATTATTATCACGTTAATTTTAAATGATTCGATGACTCCAATCTTTAAAGGAGTTAACGGTTTATAAATTTAAAAAAAAACATCCGAAGTTTTTTACTTGACCAGCCGCTCTAACACGATCAAGCAAGTCGCACGACAAATATGCACGACAAAATTGTCTTTATCTTTCCAAGGGTATAGACATGACAAAAAATGAACAACTTCATTGGATAAAACTATAATATGGATACATGACTTGTGTGCTAGGTGTAATAAAAGTTGATAGTGATAATATTCATTGAATATATGTACCTAGGTATGTACGTACCTATGTAAATACTTTAAGCTGCAACCATAAGACAAAAAATAAAATCAAAACATAACATCAAAACAAAAGCTAATCGTATTTTGTTATTTATGTGAAATCACAGGAGTAGGTACGGATGAACGAAGACGAAGAACAGATTGAAAAAGAACTTTCCAGGCGGAAAAGATTCGGATTTTCGCCACCAGGTGGCAGAGCCTCTTACCTCGATAGTCATTGATGGCGACGACTAACGTTAGCGTAGAGCCTAAAGGGACGATGCCGGATACTGGCGCCGCCCACGGGCCTTTCCCCGCTTGGATTTCCATCCAGCAGTCCACGTTATCTCCTGGAATTTATGAAAAGAAATAAAGAACAAATTCCATAGCTATAACTAGCAAAAAATTATAATGTTCCATTGCTAATTATTTTTTAATTATTATTATTGACGTAATTAGGTACGTCCTTAAATTTGCTTCCGTAGTGGCAATTAAGAAAACTTTATTTAGCGATGATAGCTCAGTGGTTAGTGCGGTCGGTTCGCATGCCGAAGGGCGTGGGTTCAAACCCCAACAATGAGCTTGAGCTGCCGATGAAGGAAAACATCGTGAGGGAACCATAGCGTGGTGGTAGGTTACTTTCTAGTACTCGGCTGGCTAGTTACCACCCTCAAGTTGAAAATCTGCCGCCAAGTATCTAACGGTGTGTTCCAGCAGCCTCACTTGAGAGCCAGTTCCATTCCAGGCTAGATGTGCTTTACCATCTTCGACCACACCGTCACATAACATTAGGTGAGTTGTGGTAAAACATGGTCATAAAAAAACTGATAATTTTAAAATCGTTATTTTGGTTATGAAGCTACATATTTATCTATCACCTATATCCAAAATTTAATTATACCACTCGATGGCTAAAGGATCAAAGAGTTCATGACGTTGAGTGAGAACTTGAAACATGGAAACCCGTAAGACTTCTTAGTGTTCAAAAATGTACACGTACTATATCGATATAGCCACACACTGTTCCTTTTCTAATTTTATTTTCAATTAGGAAAGTAAATATGATGATGACTGCACATTCGCAACTATGCAATTTCTTTTTATTGTGTTACGAAAGCAAAGGCATCATAAAACTCGATTGGTGTTGATGTCACTTTCATAGAAAGTGCTGTTTGCTGCTCTTGACGTACGACTATATTATTATTACGACCCTGGTTATTATGTCCAATTCTATTAAACAAGCAACATTTTCATATTTATATGTATAGATAGATACATTCTTTATTGTGCACACTAAAAAGAGTAAAAGAATCATCAATCACAATCAAGTAAAATAAAAGAATCT
This sequence comes from Biston stratarius, assembly GCA_950106695.1. Classification (NCBI taxonomy): domain Eukaryota; kingdom Metazoa; phylum Arthropoda; class Insecta; order Lepidoptera; family Geometridae; genus Biston; species Biston stratarius. Next base: position 14,576,391 of record OX467116.1, read on the forward strand.
TATTAGCTAGTGTCACAAGTGGCGGCCTTATCGCTAAGAGCGATCTCTTCCAGGCAAACAAGAATAGAAAAACAAGATACAAATTAAGAACAGACGGGAGATGCTGTAACACTAATAAGATTTAAAAAAAACTAATAAAAATAACACATATTTATTTATGTATATATTTATTGGGATATTGAAAACAGATCTAATGATTTCGAAGGAAGTTGCTTTACTTTTTATAGCTCTTTGAGGACGAAAAATCGATCTAGCTTGGTCTCATCTATAGGAAACGCAACAAGGCATTTTTCCGAGTTTAAAATTTTGTATACACCAAGCAAAGCTTGATCGTTCAATTACGCCGTTCAATTACTATTGATAATGCAAAAAGTGTTCGTTACTTTATTGTTTTTTTTTTTTTCGTTTACCCAGCAAAGAAACTACGGAATCATGTGGTAGTTCCTACGAATAACTAAAAAATCGGAAAGTTGCTTTTCATCCCGGAAAAAAACGGTTCCTGTGGATTTGCCGTCTTCATTGAATCTACGGAACACAGCTAATAATGAATACAGTGGTATTGACGTTGATTGACGTTTTAGTGCGCGAATAAATGTTACGCAAGAGCGCAGAGCATCATCTAGTAAAGGAAAAATGATCATGTGAAAAGCTCTCTCACGATGAACCTCGGCGATACAGTAGTCATAGCTATTACCTACAACATCACAGAGTTGGTGGTCGCAAGTCTATTAAAAAGTAAATGACGGCTCGAGTCAGAAGCTAATTAGCAGTAAATTGTACTTCTACTTGTACTTGAGTTTACAGCAGAGGAAAGATTAATCAATAGTTAATTTGGTCAGTAAAGATTTACAGAATAGCTTCCTATTATAGCGTCTATTAGTAACTTAGGTAACCTTTGTAATTCAATAAAACATTCTAAGTTTTTGAATTTAGCTCAAATTTGTAAAAAAAAAAAATATGATAGTGTTGCAATAACTTACAGTATATATTCCCAATATATATCTACATTTATATAAATGTTTATATATTATTAACAAATTACAATATATAATTGGAATTTGCCAGTAACACTTGCCTCATTTCCACGCTATATAATGGTATTTTTTAAATGTGATAAAGTGGTTAACAAGCGACGGGCCACCTGATGGTAAGTGGTCATCGCCGCCTATGGGCACCTACAATACCCGGGGCATTGTCAGTGTGTTGCCTAGCTTTAAGGACCATATTCACTCTTTATTTGAAGCGAGGTAGATTAAGATTCGGTGGAAAACCCGAAGGTGATAACTGGTAAGCCATTCCACATAAGATAGATGCGCGGAAGAAACAGTCGATTAAACCGAACGGTACGTGACTGGCATTGGCATTGCACTAGAAATAAACCTGAATGGGAGTCACCACGCCCTCTCCCTCAATCAGCACTCCAATTCATAAATCAAAGAGAATAGATCATATTACAGTAAAGCTGTAACAGTTATACTAAACAATATTATCTTATTATAATACTAAACTCTGTAAATTTAGGAATCGAGTCCTAGTAAATTCCCTACCACCATGCTATGTTTTCCTCGCGATGTTTTTCTTCACCAGCATCTCAAGCTCATTATTGGGCTTTGAACCCACGTGTAAACCTACCTCGCCAAAGACTGAACTATTATCGCTACAAAAGCTTCTAGAAATGAGATAAGAAAGGACATGAATGATGATGATTAGTGAAACTTCCTTATTTATCTATCGCCTGTTTTTTTAACGCATAGTAAGTGTATATTTTTCTCAAAAATGTTTCTTACCTCTGAAGTCTAACTGTACGACATCCAAATCAGCTATAACCATGGGCGGTTTAGAGGCAGTCTTCTCATAATCGTTGAACCATTCGCACCGCAGTCTCTTCGCCTCATCCCACACTTCAAGGAGGTCCTTGTCGTACTGGACCACTACCGTGTTCTCGTAGAACTGTCCGTGAAGATCTGAAACAAATCATAGGAGCTAAAGTTGCTTCGCTCACTATCAAGTGATATAGAAGAGAAAAACGGTGTTATAGTGTAACAAAAAGGAAATCTCACCAATATTATAAATAAGCTGAAATTGAAATCAGTGAAATATGGAACAAAGATAGCTTATAGTGAAGATAGGCACATAGATCACATTTTATCCCGGAAAACTTGGGTAAAACCACGGGGAGTAAGTAGTGAAAGCATATATACTCGAAGAAATCATTTACTGAAATATACTTTGTGTTCTATACAGCTACGTCTTTGTCTCATTAGTTGTTCACTCTCAACTGTGAATTTGGGACCTATATCATAACAATTCCTTTCACCTATTCAGGTCAGATTTGAGTTTGCTAATTGAACTAGCTCAAACCACTTGCGTACAAAATTTTATAAGGATTCCATTAGTCTTCGAGATCTACTTGCAGACAAACGCTGATTCGTTCAGTTAAAAATTTTTGAATGAGTCTAGTATGAGCAGATTGTTACTTAATACGTGCCATTTAAAGGTTAAGATTTTTAAACATTACATTGTGAATGATTGGATAAGAAACGGTTTAATTTTCAAAACCCTTATTATTGCTAGGACTTTACGCGCATGTACTCACGCAAAAAGTGGAAGTCGTCCAAAGAACGCGGATCAAACCACTGGTCTTGGGTCGCAAAAGCCCAAGCAAAACTGACCTTTAAGAGCTATCAACTAACACTCCTTCGTTGCAGTCATCCATTAGGACATTAGTCTTCCAAGTTTAACTCGCGGTTGACATATTCCGACTTTATTTCATACGGCTTAAAATCGTTTTCGCATTATCGTTCAGCGCTGGTCGCGTCAGAAGTACTTAGAGTCGTAAGTACATTATGGCGGAAAGGAAATACACATGAGGATTGAGGGATATCGTGTGTGTTGATATGGGAAAATGGTCTTTGCGTGGTTCGCTATGCAGTCAGGCGAGTGGCGATTCCGAGAAACAATGCTCGCGAACAAGCTTCGCAGAAGGAGCGGGAGTTGTCCGTTATCGGTCCGTACTGGACACAACTAGGAATTGCAATGAGAAAAACTCACCGACTTTGTTGAAATGGGACCAGCGGTACAACTTGGTCGGGGGCGATTTATTACTAAATTGTTACGAATTACCGATACTTACTAGGAATCAGAGTTAATGGGTCGTAAATGTAAAAAGAAGCTAAACCGAGGCAATTCACCTTTTGCTAATGGTTTAATATGCTAGCCGTTTTAAAAAAGGTACAAAATAAATGTAATGTAACATGACAAGTAAATATAATAGAGGTCTACGTTTTCTGATCAGACATTTACCTGGAATTTTTGCCTAAGATTAAATGTCTGAACTGTTTGGAAGGAAATCTCTACTAGTACGGTATTAGTAGTAAATGGTTTCGCAATATGTTTTTAAAGTAAAATGTACAAATTTCAATACACCAAAAAAATTAAAAATATAAATCTTGATAATATTTCTAAGGGTACCCATTGTTTTAATTATAGAAAAAAAATCTTAAAGTAATACCTCTAAAATAATACCAAAGTACGTTTTTTGAATAAATTGTATGCCAAAACATTAATTTTATTTAAGGTTGATTACGGACAATGTTTTATTTAATGGTACTCTTATTTTTGATGTTGTTCGTGGTGTTCTTTCTAAATAACGCAATAGTTTTAATGAGTTAAAAGAATCATTATTCTCACGTACGGTGCACAGACTTGGTCTTTAACAAAGGTCAGAAGGCTGCATACAGGGATTACCAACAAGCAATAGAGCGTATTATATTGGGAGTCAAATTAACAGACCGTATAAGGAACACGATACTATGCTCTAAAACTAAAATCGCTTATGTCAGCCACAAAGCTGGACTACTGAATTGGGTCTGGGAGGGTCACGTTTATCGCATGTTGGACGACTTTGTCCAATCTGTGGGCAGAGATCTCCACAGTTTGGACGCCAAAATTTAAGCAACTTCAGGATCAATCCAGACGAAGGTGGTGTGACGAACTAAACTACAGTTACTGGACCACCAAAGTCGAAGACCAGGCATTCTGGAAGGAGGAAAGGGAGGTCTTTGCCCAGCAAGAGGACACTAGAGGCTGAAAAAAAAACTCCACTTTTTTGCTCCACTGCACGCGATGTAGGTATACGTAGTAGGTATTGCTGTTTTTGAGTTAGTTTGATAATAAATTAAACTAATAATACATTAGCTACATGAAGAATTCAAATGTTTAAGTAAAACATAGTGTTTGTATTCCTTGTTCACATCCAATAATTACACTAAAATTAATAAAAATATATTCGGTTGAAGAGCACTAAAAAGATCTATGTATGTTGAAACTGATAAGATTTCACAGAGTGGGATGCCAAGAAATGGTAGAAAAAATACTACTAAAAACGCTACATCTCTACTGGTGCCAGCTATAGCCTCACCAGCTCCCATTCATTTGTCACATAAAGCATCCCGGTAATGTCGAAAGCTACTATTGATAGCATAGAAAGATACCGTCGACTGATTCTCGGCAATGCTTGTGTGGTCGCATACAATCGTGATAATTATCATTAGACTTTATAAATGAGTATTTAACATATATTAAGATCCATATTTATGTTTTCACATTTTTCTACATATAAAGTGACTTTATATGGGTTTTGAGTCTAAGAATCGAGCCATACAAAAACTTCAGTAACAGAAAATACGCAATAATCGCATAGAACGTCGTTTGTCGGCAATTGGCTAAAGAGGAGCTAACATTACCCGCAATAATCATGGCAGTTAATACCATACACAGTTTGTAAGAAGACGAGAACTATTTATACAAACCCGTAATAGTGAATTCAAACTTTCCTTGACAGAATATATCAGACACTCAACTATAGGGCGGAACAGAAATAAAAACATGGTTTTCAGAATGAATTAAAAACCTCAATAAACTTGCATCGTATATGCTAGTATGATTAAAAGTTAAAAAAAAAAACAGAGTAGGTATTAAATTATAGTTTGATTTGGCTTGTGGAAGATTCTCACGTCTATTGATCAACTAGCAAAGCGCTAATAATCTTCAAACTACGTAACTAACTTGAGGTTAGATGATTCTACTACAACTCGCATGACACGAAGTAATAGCGCACAGATCAGATAATTTAAATATTCAATCAGGTCTTTATCAACTTAGATTTTCGACGAAATAGTTGTAACTGTTATAGGCAATTGGAAAAGGGTCGAAACAATCTGACTAGGAGATCTTTGTAAGCGCAAACCGAGGATTGTTTACGGTTATAATGAGTTGCATTCCAAGATTATCCGATTTCCTACGTAAGTATACAATTCAGTAGAGATTCCGCAAACTGTTATACACTTCAGAGCTATTCTGAGCACACATAATAGTTATTTATGATACTAGTGCGGTATCATAAATAACTATTATTATCATTAATAATTATTATGGTAGTGCGGTTTTTACAAACGAGTAGACGAATGTAAACCCGTGACGAAGTCGAGGGCTTATCATAGTCCCGAGTTTGCAATTATTAATTCCGCACATGTGTCATACAACGTTTTTCAACACATTTGCGAGAAAACATTACAATAGGTAAGAAAACAAACTGATTATAAATAAGAGTTTCAGGTTTCAGTCACTTATTTCTGGAAAGTTGTAACAATCTTTGACGTTCCTAATATGAAAATGGCGCGAATTTACAAATATAGCGCCCCGTGCGCGTGGTGAAAATTAGAACTACATCTTTCGATTCATTTTCTCTTTATTATTAAAGTGAGACAAGCGTATTGATCAAAAGCGTCCCAAGGAGGTTCGATGATTTGGCTTACTTGCTCTCGTTATGTGAAACTCTTTGGTGGAATTCTTACGTATTTTTTAAGGAAATTAAAAAAAAACCGTATAGGATACGCACGGCGCTATACAACGAAGTATACGGTAAAACATGTCCTTAGGTGAGAGTACCTATTTTACCGCACGTTCCGTTGTATGGCTGCGTAATTTTTAACTTTCGAACTATTTATACAGGCTACGTAAATGGATGTTTTGAGCAAATGTGTTTAAAATAAAATGTTTAACGTGGCGCCGTCTGTGATAATTTTATTTGTGAGTATTATCGCATTTAACGGCAATAAACAACGATGATCCTTTTCTCAATCGTAAATGAGTCATGAGTCAATCGATTCGTTTTAGAACTCGACAATGACGTCAATCACAGAAGTAAGGAAAGGGTGTCGTCCTACGATTTATTCGTGATACACGATCACGTGTTTGAAACACGTAGACTTATAAATGCATTTTTAGGTCTATAATTATAAATAGTAGTAGGTCATACAAAATAAAAAAAAATACTTAGAAAATAATAATAATATCAACATATTTTATCATTTTCAAACTTTAATTTATTTTATTATTTTATTTGTTTATCATTACACATATGAAGCTAAATGCTAATTGCGCCATAAATTGCCAAAGATTGTCTTTCTATTCACGGAAACTTTTGGTCCAGTTTTTACAAACTTTATTTGTGTTAATACGCTATAAGTAAAAAAATAAAATAGTATAGTCCGTAATGTATTTTGATGTTTCTATTGTTTAAAGAAGTTAGCAAAGACTTAACAAAACATTGCTTGCAAACTTTCTTATAAATTTCAATCCTTTTCTTGTGTAAAAGTAATGAAACGAACAAAACTATGTCTTAATGAAAAGGAATTATATCTGCCCATGACCGTTGCAGCGGTACACAGAACTTTAAATAACAAAACTTCAAGTCGTCGTTGCTTTGGCATTCATTGCTTTGAGACATTTGATGGTTATTCTCAATCACCCTGTAATTTCGCTAGCTGCAGTGCCCTTCAAACCGGAACACAGTAATGCTTGAAACATTACTGCTTAGCAGAATAATATTGCGCTGGTACCTACCTAGACAACCTCCTGTTAAGGAGATTACCATCTACCTTTCCTGACGTAACGTTAGTTCATTCATGACGTGAATGTTTTTATAATACGCTTTATAATGCATTTGTAATGTGGAAATGCAATATAATAAAAGTGTCAAAATATGATCCAAATCAACCCTGTTTTATAATAATAACTTTCCCACTGCTGGCCGCGGACCTCTTCTCATTGTGAGAAGGGTAAGACAGTAAGTCCACCACGCTGGCCAAGTGCTTGGCAGACTTCACATATCTTCAAGAACTTATTTACGAACTCGGACATATAGATTTCCCGATGTTTTCCTTCACCGTTTGACGTCATCGGTAATACGCACATAACTCAGAAAAGAGCGTGGAATTCGTACACAGGACCTCCAGTTAGGAAGCCAGACAGTCTCTCAACAAGGCTGCCGAAACTTTAAGATAAGATACAAATCCAATCAAGATATGACATAAATATTCTTCTGAAAAGTATCTCCGATATGTGTAAAGAGATTATAGGTTGCAAAAATGAAAAGAAGATTAATTGGAAAAAAAAAAAGAATACAGACCTGGTTTAGTTCCACATTTTGCGTACGCGATCCTAAACGAGAAATATGTTTGGCCGGTCGATGGCGGCACATACACGCATCTCGGGTCACCGTGCTGACCTGTGAACGATTAGCACATGGTTAGAATGGACGTTCAAGACAAATTATACATCTTTAAAATTATTCTATAGGTTACACAACATATATAAATTAAAACAAAGAAACAGATACTTATATCTTCAACCGAACTGTCGTACAACATCAGCTTTACTGTGGTCAAATGAAACAACAAAATACATGATAATATAGGTTAGATTCATGGGAAGGTGGTCAAACGTTTGGTACTTTGTTTATATACTCTATATATAATTATGTAGTGATAATGAGTGTTAATACTCGTAGTCTACACTAATGACTATTTTAAAGCCCTATATTTCAGTGTTTCAATCACGTCTGCAGTTATTCATCAGTCTAATGTTGTGTTATATAGGGTCTCATTTAGCGGCTTAAAATTGTGGCAGTTACGCAAGTTTGTGCATATTAAACAATATTTTAGAATAGAGGAGTTTCATAGTCGAAGTATCTGGAATAATTAAACGTGAGTAATTCCGCATAAGTAAAACAAAAACGTGTGATAAGGACGTCAGTTTCCATTTTAAAACATTTGAGAACTTTTAACACATTACTCGAAAAGTAAAAACTAAACACAATTATATATTATAAGCATTATTATTATTATTATTGATGTTTCATTTGTTTTATCTCTCGTTAGTCGAGGAAGCAACGTTTTTCACGGGCTTTTAGCGAAGCAAAAAACTGATGAATTTTATTGATTAAAAAATAAGAATTTTCGAACAATACTTAACATAATTAACTGCTTTTTGTAGTTGCATGTATGTGTTTTTGTGTATGTTTAATGTATCTAGTCCTGTAAATAGTGTGTAGGGTATGACGCCTGTAGTGGATAATAGGGTAGACTGGGTACGATTGTGACAATTTATGTTTGACTGCCAATAATTTTGTTAATTTACTAGTTAGTTGAGACAAAAATTACTTAAATCGTAGTTTGTACATTTGTCTACACAAAAATATTGAAATTTTGTCTCAAAATACGCTGTATTAGTTATAGCATCAAATTTGAAAAAAAAGGGAAAATGTCACAACCGACCACACCCCAAGGACGGTTGTGACAATGGTTGGGGTCAGTAGTGACAGACGCAAACATTCACTGAAATGGTTTATAATGACTTTTATTGTTAGAAATGTTTAACATAACACAAAATACTTTTCTTCTATATAAAGTTTACATTTATATATCAAATTAAATTAAATGTACGATCACTTCTACTCTTATAATTAATAAGGCACTGCAACATCTGATATTATTATAACCATCTTCTTTAGAATCATAAAATTAGTCAAAGTGATAACTCAATTTAAATTACCGTAACTATAATATTACTAAACTATTAAACGTTATTATAATAACAGCCATCTTAGAATCAGTCAAAACTTTAAATAAATTTAAATTACCGTTACTATGACAACATGCTTAAAAAATATTCATAAACTGTAACATCTAACGTTATTGTAACACAGCCTTTTTAGATTGACTCAAAATATCAATTAGACTTAAATTTACGGTAAGTAGAAAAAAAGCTTTGCTATAATTGTAACAAAAACTTCCAAAAACAAACGTTAATGAATATATGAGCATACTGAGATCTAGTCAGATTTATCACATATATGACAAAGATAATAGTGATTATCACCTACGCACTCTACGTGGGACCAGAATCCACATGTCCCTTGGCATTTGATCCATTTTTCGCCAGCCTTACTTTCATTAATATATGTCACAACCGTACCCACTACATATGTCACAACCGTACCCAACGCATGCTTCTGAAAACAATCAAACACCATGACTAACCTAAATTATCTATGTAAAAAATTATCATTTGTTATTAACTACTAATATTCAATTCACAACAAAAAAATATTTGCTATAGTATATCTGTATACCAATAAAAGTAAATATTAAAAGAATCTGAACAAAAAAACTTACTTTTGGCTGTTGAAAAGCAATGTGGCCTCCTGCTTTTGTTTACGTCGCGCACCGGCTAACGCAATATTGAACAACATGTGTAGACTTGCATCGCGCTTCTTTTTCCCCTTACACTCTTCCCCGTATTCCGTATAGCTTCGCGATTATAACGACTGTCACTACCGTACCCTGGCACAACCGTACCCAGTCTACCCTATAATAGGGACTGTCCTGACTTATTATTAAACTTTTTTTTCAATATATTACGAAATTCTTAAAGATCAAAATATTCTTTTAATGTATTCTTATTGTTATTTTAACATTCACAAGTTTTTACAATGGAATCCCTTCGCAAGTCTCATAAAACGACACACACACACATTATATACACATTTTTCTTTGGTGTAAATCTCTATCGAGTTTAAATAACGTTCCTATTTTTACTAATTTCTAGAATATTATTATAAAATTTAGAAAAAAATGACATATTTTTAAATAAAAATCATATACCTACATATTAAATTAATAACTAAAACTGCTAAAAGACCGCCTTAAGAGAAAAAAAAAATACTGAAAATATAACATGAATAATTAACTCTAGAGTTAATAGTGTAATCTTTAAAGATGTAGCATTAATGAGCCCAAAATTTAAAAAATAAATTTAATAGTCTTATATATCATGTCATAAAATTTCCAATTCCAAGATATCATTAATTATACAGTAAAATTACAGTAAAATTATTGCTCACTTTGGAGCTAGAAAAGGTTGTGTGTGAAATTAAAATTATGGAAGTCTAGAGTTTCGGTTTTGTATAAGTAGAGATAAGATTATTACCAACGAGGTTAGAGATCGTGGTTAGAGGGTAACATTTCAACAGACAGCGCTTATTAACCTTAAGACATATTCTGAAAATGTCGAGAGAATATTAAAGAAGGCCTGTGAAAGAAATCCTATTCGGTAAAAATGTAAATAGAAAATGATATATTAATATTTTTACTTAACTTTTTATGTAAGGACATAATATGTAGTTAAATATAGTTATCTCAAAAGAGAGAATCAAGCCTAAGTTGTAATAGGTTTTTTTTTTTCTTATATCAGAAATATTTTTTAGCAAAATAGCGACCGACATAATGGATCAAAGTCTTCTTTTTTATTCTTGTTTGGCCAGCTGATGTTAAGTGGCGGAATGGTCGAAGACGGTAAAAACAACTAGCCTGGAATAAAACTAACACACCGTTAGTTGCTTGGCGGCAGATTTTCAACTTTAGGGTGGTATCTAGCCAACCGAGTACTACGAAGTGCACTACCACCACGCTATGGCTTCCTCACGAAGTTTTCCTTCACCGGCAGCTCGAGCTCATCGTTGGGATTTGAACCCACGAATATCGACGTGCGAGCCGACCGTACTAACCACAAACCTAGCATCTCTCGAAAATCCTCTAATACTAAATTAATTATATCTTATTTAGTAACGCGAAAAGGTAAAACCTATTAAGGTCAAGGAGATTAAGTTTTTCAAGTTGCGAATAATTAAGCTTACTCCATCGTAGACCATATCTTCGTTTAACATCAGGCGAGTTGGTGGTCAAATACAAGCATTGATATTGTCAAAAACAAAAAAAAACTCAAAATTATGATTATTTATCTCTGTGAGGTCTATCCTGCAATCCGTAGAAAAACACCAATTACCCTCAACGAAATAAACGTAGCAAATGTTTTATTCACTATCTTGGGATATAACCCTTAGTAAAATTTGTTGATAATGTGTATAATGACCTCCTTTCGACCTATTGCTACCGTTCTGCGTAACCAAGCAGAGCGCGTTTGGAAAGCCTTTTGACATTAAAACTTTATGGAGATTGAACTGTAATGTTTATTGATTTAATTAGTTTCGTCATCATGACAATGTCAAAGAAATGCCTCTTGCATTTAACACTTAGGTTGTTGGCCACTATGTCATATAAAAACTAGAGTTTCACTCGAAAAGCCAACGGTTAAATTAAACCGTAGTGTGTAAAAGAGCAGTGCTGCATATAACTGGGGCATGGCAGTATTAATAATTCAGTATGTATCCGTCATAATTGTTAGTGAAACCTTGGCAATTACTTACCACAATTAGAAGCGGTCTGAATACTACGTAGGTGAGATACAAGTAAGGTGAGGTGATAGTGATGCTTGTGAACTTATTTGATTAGAGTACTGGTATTGTAACAAGTTTTACAATACTGCCAAAATATTGTGAACGTACTTTGTACCAACATTCAAACAAAATAATCTACTATCCTATCAAATCAAAAAGCACTACATTTACAACGCTTTCTCTATGGTTGACAGGCTAGGTGTTTGACCACAGCTCACCTGATGTTAAGTGACGATGTGGTCGAAGGTGGTAAAGCACACTTAGCCTGGAATGGTAATGGCTCTCAAGTGAGGCTGCCGGAACACACAGTTAGATTCTTGGCGGTAGATTTTCGACTTGAGGGTGGTAGCTAGCCAGCCGAGTACTAAAGAGTACCCTACCACCATGCTATGGTTTCCTTAAGATGTTTTCCTTCACCGACAGCTCAAGTTCATTATTGGGGTTTGAACCCACGCCCTTCGGCATGCGAACCGACCGCGCTGACCACTGAGCTACAAAACGCTACCTAGATTAAGTCCATACTTAATATGATTAAAAATTAGTTTGAGTTTTGCAATATTCCTCGTAAGATTGACGAAGTACGTTCATACTCACGAAAACTTATTAGGAATTGACTACTCTTAAAACGTAATATTAATATCTTTTTTAACGGTACCCAAAACGTTAAAAAAAACCGCCAGTGCAGCACTGCATTGACGCATTACATTGAGGCATTCGACGAAGTCTATAGACGCTAAATTTTAATAACTTTTACTAGGGTAGGTATGACTGGAATTTGATTTTAATGATTTTTTAACTGACTTTATTTTTGTTTTTTTATTTTTGTTTAAACACATGCAACACCAGCTGATTTTTTATAATCTGCTAGATGTTCGTCCACAGCTAAACTAATATTGAATAATAACTTCGGGTTAAATGGCAGTCAAACGCAATCCCATTGATAATAAAACAACGATAAGGTCAAAGATGGTACCTAAATATACCTAAGCTAAAATGCATCCCAGTTCTCAAGAATGCACTAATTGTAAAACAAGAAAAACATAATTTTTCTCACCTTTTGAAGAAACGATTCCTTCGAAGGGATGCGAGAACGTTAGGTGTACATCCATATGATCCTTTCCACACATGACTTCTAAGGACTGTATGACTGGCATACCCTCAGGCCGCTCCATCGGCCATAGTTCTCCAGCTCTCGTTCTACTCTGTGAGAAAAAAAATAACGATATGTTATACGTTACAGTTCAACTAGGTAGGTCCAACTTCGAGGTCAATCGTCGAATCCTACTCGGTTGGGCAGCGTTCGAAAAACTGCGTAGCGTTTTCTCGTCCGAATTACCACAGTGCCTCAAGTCGAGAGTCTTCGACCAGTGTGTGTTACCAGTGATGACTTATGGCGCCGAAACGTGGTCTCTGACTATGTGCCTTCTTAATACAACGAGCACAACGAGCTATGGAGAGGGCTATGCTCGGAGTTTCCCTACGAGATCGAATCAGAAATGAGGAGATCCGTAGGCGAACTAAAGTAGCCGACATAGCCCAGCGGATTAGCAAGTTGAAGTGGCAATAAGCAGGGCACATAGCACGCAGAACCGATGGCCGATGGGGCTGCAAAGTTCTGGAGTGGAGACCACGGACTGGCAAGCGCAGCGTAGGACGTCCACCCAAAAGGTGGACAGACGACCTAATAAAGGCCGCAGGAACGCGCTGGATGCGAGCCGCTTCCAACCGGTCTTTATGGAAATCAATGGGAGAGGCCTATGTCCACCAGTGGACGTCATACAGCTGATGATGATGATGGTGATGTTATACGTTAATATTCTATAGTATCTAACTATAGAAATAGATGTTGTTTTGACACAAAGCAAAACTATTAATAATATTATAAATAAGCTTACGTTTGACCGCCATCTCATCCAATGGTAAGTGAAGGTACGGTTTACAATGAAGTCAAGTCAAGCCGTGAAGAACCTAATGGTGTGTTCTGGCAGCTTCACTTGAGAGCCAGATCCATTCCAGGCTACTAGGAGTGCTTTACCATCTTCGACCATACTGTCACTTAAGATCAGATGAGCCGTGGTCAAACACTTAGCTTGTCAAATATAAAAAACCGGCCAAGTGCGAGTCGGACTCGCGCACGAAGGGTTTTCATTCATTATCTATGGAAAAGGCAAAAAAAATCGCGTTTGTTGTATGGGTAATGTAATAAAATAAATATTTAAGGGGGGCTCCCCTTAAATATTTATTTTATTTTGTTTTTAGTATTTGTTGTTATAGCGGCAACAGAAATGCATGATTTGTGAAAATTACAACTGTCTAGCTATCGCGGTTCTTGAGATACAGCCTGGTGACAGACAGACGGACGGACAGACGGACAGCGAAGTCTTAGTAATAGGGTCCCGTTTTTACCCTTAGGGTACGGAACCCTAATAAAAAAAGAAATCAAAATAATTGGCTAGACGAACTTTTTGTTCAAAATATTAGACAAAGAATACCTTTTAGTCAAATAAGACTAAGATTAAATCACTTGGATTCACGAATAAACTTTTTTGCTATCCTACAGATATGCCGCATCTATAAAACAGAAACTTTCTTAATTACATAAGAGATTCCCTATCAATCTTCTGAGTAAATACAATATGCCGTCGCTCTGTTCACACTCGTCATAATCTCCACGAAATCAATTTATAGCATTACACAGAGCTTTATTATCTTCTAATTGTTCCTTGTGATCTAAAGAACAATACAAATGCTCCATATATTGAGGACGTGGAGCAAAACATTTTTCCATCTGCGTCAATTATGGAACTTTACGTAAAAAGTGCATAATTGCTCCTTTCCAGGCATTTAACATTCAACCTATTGCGTCAAAATTGGTCTTATTGTCATAGTAATAAGTACTTATTTAGACTGGTTTTAATTTTGTAGCTGTAATGAACAAGTTGGTTTTTCATATGCAGTTTTCAACGAGCCGCGGAATACAGCAGACATGTACTGATTCTCGGAATGGAAACAGTGTAAATATAATAAAAGGGCAAAGAATAATAATTTAGGAACGAAACGTTTACGCGAAAATTGGATGATTGGCAAGTTGGGGCTGGGCAGAGATTAATTATTTTTGGAAATGGATATAGAAGTGAACTCGACAATTTATAAGAAGTTATATACGTAAAAAAAGTATAAGCTTAGCATTGTTACGCGTACTTTTGTACATCGTAATCATTACTTGTTAAGTAGGCGCATCGAACCCGTCAACTCAATTTACCGAGTAATGCTTTTGTTATGAAGTATTCATACCATTACTGACCCGCATGAATTACCTTACGCTTTGCCCGGTTGTCCCCCAGCACGATCATTTGAAAATATCTAAAATGCTAATGGCTCTCATTACCGCCAAACAGATCTATAGTTTAAGTTAAATATAACATATATAGATCGGTGTGAAGATAGCTTAACTCTTACCAAGACAACGATTACAATATGATACTGTTTGTGTACGAGGTTCAGTGTATTATATAAACGCACCAGTGCCATTTATCGCGAAAGGTCGTTTTTTGCACTATTGGGACCGCTTCATCGACGCCATAAAGCATAAAGTCTGATGTCGTGGTGGTTGACCAGGCCTAACACCGGGCAGTGCTCGTCAAAATAACCATCACACATGACGAGAACTTCGGAAAGGCCGAGAGGACAAACTGAGCAACTACCTTAACTTAGCTCACGCGAAAGCCACCATGTGGGATGCTGATTCGACGATCATTGTTCTGTTATTCGTCATGGTGAATAACCTTAAGAGTCCGGGCCACCTTCTTAAGAGACTTTTGCTAAGCGATCCATCGATCAAGGGTTAGATCCATAATGCATTGATCCTTGATAAGGGATGCATTGTTTAGGAGGTTCTCACTGTGCAGCCCTAACCACTGGCAGCTTGGACACTTTGCCGCTGCCAGTGACAGTTTAAATTTCATTATCACATTTTATTTTCAGAAAATTTGAAAATCTAAAATTCTTTATTTTTGTTTACAAGAAAATTTGTAGACAAAAACCAATGTAATATAATGACAAGCTTCTACATTCGACTTTCATGTCATCGCCGCGACCTTAGGGCTCCTCCCCCGCCCATAAACTAATCAGACTGCTTGTCTTTGTGGAACAAAGTACTACCACAAGGAAATCGCAAAACTGATTCTATTACAGTGGTCTGATAAATGTATCTTCTTGGACATGACGGTGTCGGAGAGATCTTCAATGGCCAGAACTAAGACATAAGTTTATCTTATAAATATTCGAAATGTGGACTTACACTGAGCATACTATATAAAAATAAATGAATAATATTATGCTTGGAAGTGAGACTTCTAAAGTGTCTATAGTGTGTATGTGTGCACGTGTGCTTGTGCGTGTGCGTAGGTATGTAGACGTGTGCCTGTTTGTATGGATATAAGAATTTTGTTAGATAATATAATTTAATAACTGTTAGTAGTTCTTCGGTTCTTAATAGTAAATTAAAACGAAATAGTTCAAAATATGCATTCAAGACGAAACGAAATTAAAAAAAAAATTGTCTTCAAAAAAAATTTAGGAAGTTTCCTCATTACCTCCCATCTTTCCTATTTACTCTTTGTTACGAGACATTTGATGAATAGCGAGCGTAAGTTCCAGGAACGAAGCAAGATCATTTCGTTCCCACGCGCCGAACAGGAATTCGACAACCTGAGATACACTTATCCAACTTTCATCGCGTATGAAAGAGACAGCTCTATTTATTTCGTTTCCCTTAAAAACTTACGCAATTTACATTTTCTTCAACAAAACTTTCCGGATACCTTTGCAGCGTATATTTAAGAATATTATCTATATATAAGAGCATTATATCCGCAGTTGAATAATAAAACTAAGGCCCGACCTTAACTGCATTCTGGTTGTGTAGTTTCACTGATAGTGATATCTTAATCTGGTAGTGAAAGTGACAATAATCCATCTTGCTTATTGAGTTTATTATGCGTCATTGCTGCTAACTAGAGACGACTTACGGTCACGGTGAATGTGTGCTGTTGGCACACTAGAGTAACCAGTAATTGAGATTAGTAAAGGAAATGGCAAAGTACTCGAAAGGGCTTAGGTATAATGTGCAAACGCACATAATTTTTTCATGGCTCGCTAAAAGGTTGCGTTAGAAGAAGTCCTAATGACAAAGGTGATAATCATATTTTACTTATTTATTATAGGCGAGCAGCGAAAGCTGGGATTAATCGCGCACCCAAAGAAAAAGAAAATGTTACAAAAGCCGTGGTCACGAGTTGACCACGGCTATTGCAAAATGGCCGAAACGTCGAGGTATATAAACAAAAACTAATTTCATAGTATTTTGTGCGCGATTAAGCCCAATAACAATGGATTACAATTTTTTTTTTTAATTTTCATTTTTTTCGCAATGAAACCTCGTGACTAAACTGAATGAAGATACTAGACAAACCCTAAAACTTTCTTATGATTATAACTTCATTGATGGCTTTAACTAACCGTTAGTTAAATTTGAAATGCTATCTATAATCTATAACTTGTAATAAATATATCCGAATAATTCTCATTCAGAATCGAGAATACGCCAAGTATAATGACTATGTCAGACGCTTATTTTGAAATAGATGCAAGCGGAGCACGTGGCAAATCGAAGATTTCCTTCAACTGTGATTACGAACCTTTCATCGATTCCGAGAGCAATCAATGAACAGTGATCAAAAATTGTTATAAACCCTATTTTCCATAGTAATATGAATGCTTTGATATTTTAAGCACTTACGAGATTCAATTCCATTTCATCAAAAGAAAAGTTGATGAGGTCATAACTGGTTCTAAGTATTTCTAACTGTGATTCCGAATAGGTGAAGGGACTTTATGGAATTTTGTATTTTAAGTAAATTGGAGAGGAGTATTCGAGGTATTCAAACAGTCGCGGCATAAAATTTAAATTGGAAATTTGCGCTGTATATAAGTATATCCTAGTGTATAGAATAGTATCGCCTAGTATGTAGCGCTGAAAAGGACCTTGTATTTTCTTAATTATGTGCATATTACCACTGATTTCAAACGGCGAAGGAAAACATCGTGAGAAAATGTACATGTCCGAGAGTACGTATAAAAAAAAACAGGTCAAGTGCGAGTCGTACTCGCGCACCGAGGGTTCCGTACAAACCTGTAGGTATATAAGTAAAAGTTATGGTATTTTTTTTATTGTAGTTTATGCTTTCCGCATATTTTCTTTTATCTGTACTATAAGACATTGATTCGTACCAAATTTCAAGATTCTGAGTTCACGGGAAGTACCCTGTAGGTTTTGATTCCCTTGCTAGTGTCGAAAATTTTCAGTATAAACGGCTGTATCTTTTGATTGCGTCGGCTTAGAAGTTTGATTTTTTTACAGCTCTAAGAGACAGTAGAGCTGAGTATTTCATATGAATTTCAGCTTGATACCTCTACGCATTCCTGAGAAAAAGGGTCTTGACGGACAGACAGACGAACAACAAAGTGATCCTATAAGGGTTCCGTTTTTTCCTTTTGAGGTACGGAAACCTAAAAAGTTCTCAAAGATATGTGAAGTCTGCCAACCCACACTTGGGCAGCGTGGTGGACTATGGCCTTAACCTTCTCACAATCGTAAGAGGCTCGCGCCCAGCAGTGAGACAGTCTGTTTATAAAAATAGGGCTGATTTGTATTGTATGTAGCGATGACAGCTCAATGGTTAGCACGGTCGGTTGAGACGCTGAAGGGTATGGTTTCAAATCCCAACAATAAGCTTAAACTGCTGATGAAAAGAAACAGTGAGATCACAGCGTGGTGGTAAGGTACTTTCCAGTATCCGGCTGGCTGGCTACCACCTACTTTAGAATTAGAATATTAATAAAAATGCTCATCAACGTAACAAATGCTTATTAACGCAAAAGATGGGAAGCAACTAATAAAACTGTCAAGGAAAACATTCCACAAGCTTTGTAGGAGAAACGACCGCAAAAGTTCACCTCAACTTGTAAATCTTGATGAATTGACGGGAAACCACAGGTCGTTATAGTAATAAGTTGATAAATGCACGCAAGTTTAAAAGATAATACCTAGCAGCTTGGCATGATGTAATAAAATAAGTTCTATAAATACTTTTTTTTAAATATTGTGACTGTTGAGATGCTCGTCCGAGCTTAGCACTAGGATGTAACTTAAGAAAAAAAATAGGGACTGCCGACAAATAAGAAGGGAATACATAAAACACGTCACGTTAGAATATTAATGACGCGCGAGTTTTGCCCCTATCAAAAAATCGTACAACTCGGCTAAAAAATTCATCAAAAACCGTCACGCCGTTTTGGAGTCCATATAATTATCCACACATAGATTTTGGAAGGGAAAACTTTAGCCACGTTGAGAGATTTTTTTGTATGCACCGACAAAGTAATGTAACGTTTTGCACAGTTGTTGGCACAGTATTCCAAAGTATTCACTTTTGCCGGCAATCCCCTAATGCAGCCTATTTTTATATATAATATATATAGATAAATGAGTCCAAATCCAAATTATTTTAAGACATGGCAACCCTTTAAGTATTAGAGAAATTATAGCGATCCCGATAGATATGCCGCGTTAATAACGCCTCCAGGCAATCTTGGCTGTATCCTTCATATTATTATGCGCTGTTCATAATGGGAACCCTTTTTTGTTAACTGATGATATAGAGGAGGAGAAAGTTGAGCTGTAAATTTAATTGAGTTAATTTTTAAGCTTTCAAACCTAACATAACTAGTTAAGAAAAAGTAATAATTGTAACTCATATATAATAATACTCACGTCATTTCGGAAAATCAATTTGACTTTTTTAAATTTATTAAATTTAACCTTCACAAACCAAATTCGATAGGATCCTACCAATGCTAATGTGTATACTTTTTTCAGTAATATACTTATGGTTGTTTTTCTCAGGCCGAGATCTTTTAATAGATAGGTAGCTTTTAATAGATGGATATTCCTCTCGTTCATACTTTCGCTGCATATAAAATGATTGTTAAATCATAATATCTTAAGAGATGTTTGCCTTAGATTGTATTTGTTTGTGTAATGTTTTAAGTGTTAATTTTAAGAATATAAAATTTGAATTTACCTAGAGAAGTCATCAGATTTGATTCAAATGCCACCTTTGTTTTTACAAAATGTGGTAAAAGTAATAAATAATAATATGCTGTGCAGATTACTGCAACATATCTTACTGTTAGTCTGAAAACATTATTCGTTCGTAGGTTAAAATCATCATCAGTTTCCTTTATCTGCTTGTAAGATTTAGAGCACGCATTTATATTAGAAACTTCATGTTTCCACACATAATAACTATATGTGGAGAACAGCTGTTGAGATTACTGTATATTTTCTATACGAGTCTGTCATTACTGTAATGGCGACAAGCACGCGTCTACGCAACGCAACCGCTGAGCTCTCATAGCTACTGTTAGATGGATCAATTTATAGACCTGGCCAACATTATAAAATTTAAACTTTTTATACTTGGGATAAACAGGCAACGGGCCTTGATGGTGATAAAATAAAATGACACAACCATTTAACTGCAACACCAAAAACATTCCCAGTGTGTTATCTATTCTACAGGATAAGGAAATCTGTTGACCTTTTTTTTTATGTGACTTGACCTTCCTATTACCGGTATAGCGGAAGCACACTTTCAAGAAGGTAACATAAACAGAGAAAAGAAGGCTGACTCAGTGCCATGTGGAATACATTGCAATGAAAAAGGAGATATAAAAGAAAGTAAACGCAAAGTCTACAAAGTCAAGATGAAAACAATCCGATGTGGAGATGGCGTGACCAAACTAGACAAGATCAGGAGCAAACATGTTACCCAAACTCCTTGAAATCCAACTTTGTTGGTACAGTTATGTAAAAACGATAACCTCGTTAAAATAGCTTTTAAAGTTGACACAGGCGATCAGATCCTGGGACTCAAAGTTCATTCATAGAAACGTAGACAGGGTCATTAGGGGGCTGACCTTGTAAAAGTAAAAGAACAGGTAAAGAAAGCATCGAGCTAAGGAAATTAAGAGATAACTCATGGTTGTATAGTTCTCTACCACGATAAAAGCCAGCTCTAACGACCGTGCGTGAAAGAATCGCGTGCTAACAACGGAGCATTAGAAGACTATGGAAAAACAAATTGAATTAACGAGCTTTCCACCACTAACATCGAAACTATGTCAACCGTGACGTGTTAGGGTAATAACTATGGCGACGCAGTGAGAGTAATTGTTTCATGGTAATTGGGGAACACCTAGAGAGCATAAAAAAAAGCATACCTATCCTTACTATTCAAATGCCGTATTTATACACAAACACGCATCTAACTTTATTACGTTAGTAGTCCTCACAATCGATTGCACATTTTATTTCCCACATCTTGCGGTATCTGACACAACCACCGTTTGTTACGTTGACAGCTAGTTAATTGTTTATGCAAATTCTATGTTTATTTAGTTTTCTTGATAGCTGTAAGTTCAGAAGATTATAGCCCAGACATTCAATATTTTTGCAGTAGTAATTTCCCACTATTATGGTGTGCATTTATTATTGCAAATTTAAATGTTAGAAGAGAGTTAACGCGTTAAATGAATAGTATAATGTCATTTATGTTATGCGTGAGTTTTATGTTACCTTTTTAGCCTTAACCGCAACGAGCTGCACGGGTCAGTTCCCGCGCCGTTACAGTGCGGTCAGCGCATTCAAATCAATCAAAATTATATTCTATGCTGCTTACGGATTTCTCATCTCTATGATACTGTTTAAATTATTTGGAAAATTGTTTATAATTATTTGGCTCACAAATTTTCTATGGCAAACGATTATAAGAGAACTTTAAAGTTTTATGGATATCTAGTAGGTACCATTCAATCCTAATTGTTTGTTTTTATAAATAATCTATATCCTAAAAAATATGAGATGTCTGACGAATTGCATTTGGCTAACAGCTCAAGACCAAAAAGATGAGTTTAGTTTGTTCTTTCTACGGAATAAGTTTACGAAACTAAATTAGAAATCCTTCCACTTAATTTATTGCGCGATTTGTTAACAAATTTAACCAAATGTTCGCTTATAAATAGGGCTGTTACTATAAGTCTGCTAGTAGCTGATGCATGGAGATTACTTATTCTACTAGCTAGCTACCACCCTCAAGTTATAAATCTGCCGCCATGCCTCTAACGGTGTGTTTCGATAGACACACTTGAGAGCCTGTTTCATTCCAGGCCAAATATTCACCACCTTCTACAACACCATCACTTAGCATTAGGCAAGCTGTGATGTGTGTGAGTGTAACCTACCCAGTCAAACTTAAAAAAAGTCTTATGGCCAATTATATAACGCGTCTTTATAATTAAAATTGAATTTAACCTCGACATCATCACATGGCTAATGATAAGTAACAGTGCAATAAAGATACTATAAAGGTCTTGATTTTCAACGAGGAAACTGTTTTTTTTAATGTGATGAATAGACTTACGTTTGATCGTCATCTCACCTGATGTTAAATGAAGATGCGATCTACGATGGAGTACGCTTGCCTAGAAGATATCAATTCACTCTCGACTTTAAGACATTGTATCTATCAGGGCACACCCACGTTGGGTAACGTATTCCACGCTTTAGCCGTTCGAACAATGAAAGCAAATTCAAATCGTTTAGTACGGATTTTTGGAACTTCAACCATGAAACGATGTCGCTTTTTCGAGCTACTGTTTTTTATTTACTATCATCTGAATTTTAAGATGCCTACCAATGTTGTTGTTTTACTAGACACACGCAGAATTCCACACCTTCGTTGTAGATGTAAAACGTGAATGTTAGGAGACCTTGATATTGAGTCAAACGGTTCCGGTCATGCAAATATAGGATCGGTATTTGTACATATCATACGTAAAAGCTTGCTAATCAGGTGGGCACCCACTTTCACCGTTTTCATTCATAAGTTAGTCATAGCAACATCTAATGTCATTGGCATCTGAACATGACGTGCGGAGGGTTGGGCGACGGTCACAGAATAAATCACAGTTCCTGGCATACGGTTTATATAAAAAAGCAATTTATTGTGTGGGCCGTCTTACAGTTTATTGATGGAGGTTTGTAATTTCTTTTTGTTCTTTTTGTGATCAGTACTTTTGCATGAACGGGAAAAATAATTTACGAGAATTTTTTTTATTTGTGTTTTAACTTTTTACTTGACGGAAAACAATCGATTGAGAAATTAGATACCTACCCGTTTTTTTGCACCTAATATTACTGTTCACTATTTTTTTTCTTTTTTATAGTTGACCAGCTAGGTTTTTGGCCACAACTTACCTGAAATTAAGTAGGTAAAGGTGTGGTCGAAGATAGTAAAGCACACTTAGCCTGGAATGAAACCGGCTCCCAAGTTGTCAGAACACACCGTTAAGTGCTTATTACTTGAGTGATGATTTTGATTTGGTAGCTAGCCAGACTAGTACTAAAAATACCTTACCACTACGCTATGGTTTCCTGGTTTTCTAACGATATTTTCCTTTACCTCAAGTTCATTGTTGGGTTATGAACCCACGCCCTATGGCGTGTGAACATACCGCGCTAACCACTGTGCTATCATCGGTGTGTTTATTTGTTCGACATTAAATTACAAATCTTCGGATCAAACATCAAGTAATGCGAGTCTCAGAATTTAAAAAGATTGTATAACCGTATAATTCGAGAAAATACTACTTTTAAGTTCAAATATAAACAAAATCGATCAATGCACTGTAATGACCTAGGGATTGCGCTATTGCACTCGAGTACAAGCAATTATTAACTAATTTTATCGACTTTTTCATAAGCAGAATCGTCACTATTTACTAGAAAATAAGGTATTTGTGTGAGAATTTGTTAAAAGTCGGCAAAAGCGAAAAGAAAGCGATATATAAGAATGAGTCATTTTGTAATAACGTTTTGAATTTTACAACCTGCTTCGTCGCTGCGGTCAAAGAATGTTAGGAATGCCAGTTTCTTCCGGATGCGTGAATAATTTTTTTGGTTTGGGGAAATTTATTACTAGCTCGTTTGTTTGAAGGTAAATAACGTTAAGTAACCAGTAAATATTTTATTTTATTTCAAACAATGTGGGCATCTTAAAATCTAGTAAAAGATTTAAAAAAAAAATAGTTACTATTTACAAGATTCCGCGCGAAACTAAAAAAAAAAACATTAAAATTTCCATCATCATCTCTAACTCATTAAAACTACGGCTTGCTTTGAACAGCTATTCTTTCTGTAGTTCGTGTTCGCTATCGGGGTAAACAAAGTGCACGGCCGTCGCGCCGCGTGGGATCAACCGACACTTTAATGCCCTTTCGCGCAAGTGGCTCCGCACAAACAACTCTGCCATTGACTATCATAAAATACAGAACACCAGCAATGTTACTTCTTACATAATGGGAGAATATGAAATTAATAGCAACGTATTGTATAATCAGGAAGATATTTGATTTTTAATTGTAAATTTAAGATGATGTCATACGTTGGTTTATTGGGTCATTGTAGATCGCACCTTCGCTTCAAATGTAAGCAAAATATTTTATTAATAGTAAAAAAATTGGATTTTTTGCAAATGAAATCTATCATTAATAGCAAATCTTCGTTACAAAAAGACGTATGTGCAAAACAGACAACCATTTTGCGTGTTAACTTTCTAATTTTACTAAATCAACGTATTACGACGATGTTCACGTAACGAAATTCAGCGTTTTGTGGAATACTGAACAATGTGATGAACCCCGCTTTTCATTTGAGATGAACGCAATGAATGTTCGAATAGCGTCATCTACTTACTCAGAGAACAAAGTACGTTATAGATAGATAGATAAAAAATATTGTGCAACCCAAAAATAGATAAAAAGTACAAATAACAAAAGAATCTTATGAGCTGCCATAAATGGCGCCTTTATCGCTAAGAGCAATCTCTTCCAGGCAACCAATAATGGAAAACACGACGGTTATATACTGATTAATATTTAGATTTTGTATCTAAAATTTAACGTTCATTTTCTCTACCTTTTACAACTCGCGTATCACCTACCAGCGTTCGAACGAGATGGCGGTCAAACGCTAACCTAATAAGTAATAACATAAAAAAACTTCGACCACACAAGTTGAGCTGAATAGTAATCTAATATCCAGTAGCAAAAAATATTATGAATAAAAAATCTATCAAGTACCTTCCATCATAGTTAACTTGATTTTTGAGCCAAGAATTAATTACCTACGTATACAGGGCTAATCGCAATCGGTATTAAACCTTTTTGTACACTTAAACATTCTTACCAGCGCAAAATAAAAATAAAAACGACTCATCAAGGATATAGATAAAAGCGATGATAGCTCAGTGGTTAGCGCGGTCGGTCCGCATGTCGAAGGGCGTGGCTTCAATGAGCTTGAGCTACCGGAGGAAACCATAGCATGGTAGTTCTAGTACACGGCTGGCCAGCTACCACCCTCAACTTAAAAATCTGCCGCCAAGCACCTAACGATGTGTTCTGATAGCCCCACTTGGGAACCAGTTCCATTCCAGGCTAGATGTGTTTACTATCTTCGACCACACCGTCACTTAACATCAGGTGAGTCACTTAGCCTGCTATAAAAATGTACTAACTTTGCCCTGCGGTTTCACCCGCGTTTTCCGCAATTGGAATGGAACTAGTTCAAGTGAAGCTGTCGGAATGCATCGTTAGGTGCTTGGCGGTAGATAACCAGCTGAGTACTAGAAAGTACCCTACCATCATGCAATGGTAAATAAGTATTGTTAACTTAAAAAATTAAATAAGTTGTTACTATTAATCTAAAATAATTAGGACCTGTTTTTCGTATATTTAAAACATACGACAGCATTTCAAAACACTCAAAACTCAGATTGAGACAGTCAGCCGTTAGGTCAATAAAACCAATACAGTGACGTCATGTCGCCATAGAATAGATTATAGTTCGACTTAGCAACAGGTCTGTCTAAAGTATTTCACAACTTTACAAAACTCGCAAATGCGTGTGATACAGAATATAGAAAAGAACAAGATTACCAACTTCAATAAGACGATGAAAATTGGAACTGACATCTATAGTTTTAACACATTTCCGTTTCCGCAGTCACCACGTACTAGGCGCAGTGTAGTGTAAAAACCGGCCAAGTGCGAGTCGGACTCGCGCACGAAGGTTTCAGTACCATTATCTATAAAAACAGCAAAAAATCACGTTTGTTGTATGGGAGCTCCCTTAAATATTAATTTTATTGTTTTTTTTTTTTTAATTACTCTCCACAGACACTTGGTCCGTGACCTTTGTCAACTTTGAATTACATGTCTTTTTTTTTTTACAATGTGGGAAGACGAATGTTAATCTATTTAATCTTAATCTAGGGTTTAATCTAGGGATAAAATACTAGATTGTGTGTATACCGCTATTTTATTCTGTTTTTTAGTATTTGTTGTTATAGCGGCAACAGAAACACATCATCTGTGAAATTTTCAACTGTCTAACTATCACGGTTCATGAGATACAGCCTGGTGACAGACGGACAGACAGACAGACGGACGGACAGCGGAGTCTTAGTAATATGGTCCCGATTTACCCCTTGGGTACGGAGCCCTAAAAAAATATGAGACCGTGCGCGCATTGTACTATACTTTGGATCCTTGAAAAAGTTCACCGAATGTAACCGAATTTATAGTCGAAGTATCGGACCTAATGAAACATGACGTAAGACAACAAGGAATTTCTTAAATCCTTAGATTAAGATTTTATTGTCATTTCGGCAGTTTCTCAACTAACTTCAATAAAGGTGTTCTTTATATTAACGGCACATAAAAATAGCTGTTAAAAAATAGCATAAGATACAGCAGCTTTCTGCTATTTGCACCATAGAATTGTGTACCTTTGTATCTGTGATTAGCGCAGCAAGTAACGCCATTTATGGCGAATAGCAGCAAATCGTATGTGTGAGTGAGACACGCACACTGCTCTACTTTTTTCTTTGTAAGGTCATGAGACATGACTGTTACAAAATAACACTTATCAAAGCTAATCTTAACTTTTTGTACTTGGATTTAAAAAGTATTGTTACAGACATATTTAGTGATCTTTTAAACAAAATAAACAAAACAAAAATTTGCAGGCAAAAAAAACTGCAGTAAAACTGGTGAACGCTTGTTGTTGCGGTTGCGATAAGCTTAAGCTACTATATGTATAACAGCAGTAAACATATTCTGCGATTTAAACGTAGCATAACGCGTTTTTCGCCTTTGTTGAACACTCCTATCCTTCAGTATGCGTGCATAAAAAACGCGTCTAGATAAACGCCTCCGGTCCGACCACCCCAGAATACTTGTCATGCGGCATCGATAAGAGCACTAAACGTGTCTACTGACATCATCTAATTGTGTCTAAATATAGGTTGTCTTACAATTACCAGTTAAAGAGAGAAATTCCCCAATTTTCACTCAAAATTCTCAGGGCTATGTAAAAATATTTATATACTTAATAGCGGTCGACTCTTAGTCACCGTTTATCACCAAAACGAAATTATGTGTCCAAATTGCGATAGTTTAAAAGTTACATTTGCCAATCTAAATATATATAACTCAAAGGTGACTGACTGACTGACTGACATAGTGATAGATCTATCAACGCACAGCCCAAACCACTGGACGGATCGGGCTGAAATTTGGCATGCAGGTAGATGTTATGACGTAGGCATCCGCTAAGAAAGGATTTTGATTAATTCTACCCCCAAGGGGATAAAATAGGGGATGAAAGTTTGTATGAAACTTTGTCAATTTTAAACCGATCGGGCTGAGACTTTGCATGCATAAAGCTACTATGACGTAGGCATCTAGCGCGGGTGAAACCGCGGGGCACAGCTAGTATTCATATATTTAGGAAGTTTCGGCCTAGATGGGAGACCGTCTGATTTCCAATCTGGAGGTCCTGGGTTCAAATCTCATTGCACGCACCTCTGTCTTTTCAAGGTTATGTGCGTATAACTTCAAACGGTGAAGGAGAACATCGTGAAAAAAATCTACATGTCTGAGAGTTCTTAAAAAAAAGTTCTCGAAGAGGTGTGAAGTCTGCCACCCGCATTTGGCCAGTGGGCACGTTCATAAAACAGGGCTGACTCGGAACGGAACGGATATATTTAGGAAATAAATTGGTAAATATGTTGGTATGAAAGATCGATTATTATTGGTTATTGACTCCCCGTTTAGCTGTCACATTAACTTACGAGATCAATTTGATAAATAAATTCCCTACACCTTTTAACTGGAGCTCATTGAAAATGTGTAATACACTACATTTTGTTGTGGGTACTTGGTGAGTGAATCGATTTCTTCTAAGCAAGCGTTTACCATAGTGGACCGCATTTTCGCTTAACATCAAGCAAGACAATAGTCAAAAGCAAAACCGACTTCATGACCCTTAGGCCAACTGAACGCACTGCTCCCTTAAAACAGCGAGGTTTCGGAGTAAACGATAAATCAATTTCTACAAAACTTATATGGGACCTATGAACTATGATCTACCAAACAAAAAAGAATCATCAAAATCGATTCATAATTGGATGAATAATCGTGGAACATACATACAAAAAAACACACACTTGAATTGAGAACCTCCTCCTTTTTGAAGTCAGTTAAAAAACTTACACTGGGTGAGTTCTCAAAAGAATGAAACGATAATAACGCAAAACTGTTGATTGAATAAGAACTGTCTCTAAAGTAGTATAATAAGTAGGTATTACTGATAATATAGTAGTCATTTGTGATAATCGCTATATTGTATTGATTTCTAAACTAAGATACAATTACTTGTATAATACATAAAATAAATGTCCTCCAATATAATATATTACAGAAAGATTTATCAAAGATAAAATTAAATGAGTCACGATCAAATTTCAGTAGCGTTCAGTTATACAGAACCAAGGAACAAACACACACCCTCCCCATCAATCAAAGGTCCAAATCGAGTTTCGACCAATTACAAGAGCGTACCGCCTCGCTTTATTCTCTGGCCATTATAAAAGTAGGTATGGAGTTTTTTGGCACTATACTATGTATGTTATACGCTGACCAAGTACCACAACGGTCATTGGCACGGCGACAGGTGGTGATCTCTAGTAATCTAGAGACAATGGAAGAGGCAAGTTTTAATTTTTGAATTGAATACATAATCATTAATTTTAAAGTGTTTTTTTATTGTACTTAGTACAATGTAAATTATAACGTAAGTAAAAAACTGTACAAATAAATATGTTTATAGAAATCAAGGTATTGCAACCTGATAGATATTAAAATGACAGCCCTGTTGGCTCTGCTTTAATAGTTGTAGGGCGTGGATTCGATTCCCACCCATAACAAATATTTCGTGGTATAAACAAATGTTTGTTCTTTGTCTGGGTGTTCTGTATTATAAACAAGTACGTTAATAGAAAAAAAAGTATTTTAATATTCTATCAGTAATCTGACTTCCATAGTACAAGCTTTGCTTAGTTTGAGGTCAGATGGCGCTCTGTGTGTTGTCTGACGATATTTATATGTAAACCCAAGCTAAGTTAGTCCGAATTATAAAACAAGCTCAGGTAATTTCCTTTAGAATAGAATAGAATACAGTTTTATTATACACCAAACATACATACATTTTAACATACGAATTTTAAAAAAAAAGAGATAAAGAAAATAGCAAAACAAAAACAACATATAATAATAAATATAGGTATGGCGTACAACGGCGGCCTTGTCGCCTAGAGCGATTTCTTCCAGACAACCTTTGGATGTAAAGTAACAGAACAGATATTAAGGTTGGTGTAAAGAAATATATATCAACACACAACCAAAAACAAACAACAAAATAATATCAATAACTTTACAATGTTATCGGTGTGCCATCTAGTCACAGTCTACATCTACGACTCGCGTAATGATAATGATAGTTTAAAACTGCCGACGGGGTCCACCGATAGACATGTCATTTTCTCACAGTGTTAATTGAATACTGGATAGATAATTATTTAACTGTTAAACGATGAAAAAAAATCGCGTGTCCAAACTGACATGATTAGACGGTAAGCGGCACTTTGAAGCGTGCGAAAGCTCAAAGCTAGTGGATAGATTGACAACCAAAATAATCTCCCCGATAGTGTGTGTGTTTTGTCCTGTGGATGTTCCCCGATAGGTACAATCTGGGTGCCTTCAAGACGCGAGTGAATAGGTTTCTTCTAGGCAAGTGAGTGAGTTTGTAGGTTTTTGTGTGTGTTTATGTGTTTATGTGTGTATGTGTGTATAGAAGTAATTACTTTTGTTATATCATTCCAAACTCCTAAACAGACAAAAAATGTGGTAAGTACTCAAGTAAAAGCATCTAGGCTTGATTATAGCAAAAACTAAGCACCGTTTAAGCTGATTTACGTTACTAAAACAAAAAATACCGCAAGACTTAGTCGTTGAAACAACAAGCATCACTCAATCTCAAAATCCGATGACACTAAAACCGTGCACTTGACCGATTTTTTTTATTTCACCAACCTAAGCGTACACCGTCAATGTGTAATTTGATGATTATCATTCCATTTCTTCTGTTTATACCATGCCGACGAACACTATAATATGATAAGAGCAGTTGAAAAGATCTGACATTCAGTACATTCACAAACTCCATTGAATTTCTTCTCCTGACAAAATTATGCAAGTACCTCATGGTAATTATAAACCAGTAGATTTTTCAATCCGTAAATACCGAAGAATTTATTGGGAATCGTATCCGCAATCTTAAGAATGTGAGGCGTGTCTTCTCCCAACTCGGCTGCTACGACTTTTATCTCGAAACAACATATATATTTTTCTATGGTTATGTAATTCGTTTAAAAAAATGTGTGATTTTGTTAACTTATTTGATAGTACAGAAGATTCTCACTAATCCGGCACTATTAAAAACCTCGGTGTCGGATTATTGGAATATTCGGATTAATGGGTTATATAGAAAACGTATATTTATTTGTCTGATATATCTTACAATTAACTGATTAATCCTTAAGTAAACCTTAATTGAGACATTTTAAGCTACAATATCTTAAACTTGAAAAGAGAAAGTACGTAAATATGTACATTGTACATATGTACGTGTTTTGATAATTTTTGAGGTTCTATTGATGTGCAAGCACGGTACGGTAGTAATGCCGGATTGTTGGATGTATCGGACTACTGAATTGCCGGATTAGTGAGAGTCTACTGTATATTTGCTTCAAGACCTGTGGGACGTAGGTCTGATTCCCACTCGGGTCAAAAAATTTAGTGACATGCATAAATGTTTGTTATTAGAAGTATGTTTTTACAATAAAAAAGCATATACATATTCTATGATGTATCTTGTTCCCATAGAACAAGCTTTACGTAGTTTGGGGCTAAATAACGCTGTATGAAACTTACTAGGTTTTTGTATTTTTTTATTTATTGTAATATACCATCCATTGAGTTACTGCTTATATTAACACATTATTCCTATTCAATGTTATGGGATATAAATTATACCTTTTGATCGTCATAACATCTGTCTTATCGGTATATTGGTTTCATAATCACGTACAAATTGAGGCCTCGGGTAAGTACTGTGTTAGAGACTTTTCATTCCAATCTAAAGAATAATTTGACGGTTTTTGCTGGACTTAAATAAGAATAACAAATGCGGTCGCAATATTAAGTTTTTGTCGGCTCTAATTTGTAGGGCATTCTACTCTTCAATAGCTTGTTTAGTAAGAGTCGTTTGCGGCTGATTAACTTTGATATCGCAAATTAGATAGTTTTGTTACTGTGATGTTTACATTGATTATCTCTATGGCATTTTTTTTTTCTCGAAATAGAATTTAATTTTAAAATGAGTAATTTTTTCATATTCTAGTCGTTTATTATAGTCCAGTTAATGGAGTTAAACTGACCTTTGCCCTACAAAAGGTGGTGTAGTAACAATTTTGAAATATGTCATTTAGGTTTGTAATCTGATGAAAAATCCAAGTTTGTGACCTCGAGGCGTTTTCGGTCGGGCCGCCATCTTGGATGAAACATGCTAAAATCTGTTTTTTTTTCTTCAATATACCTCAACGTTTGATTCGCGACTAAAAAGGTTCAATACAAACTTGAAGATAATAAAATTTCACACATTTTTGTTTTAGATTTTTTTTTTGTTTATTTATTTATTTATTTATTTATTTATTTATTACAATAATAAGAACGGCACAGCAACCACTTATACTTATTATCAATTAAATTTGCAATGTCAGATATAAAAGACAAAAGATAAGATATAACAGCGTAAAGACGAAATTTGTTTACAAAATTGACAGAGTGTGGAGATCAACGTCCATCTTACTTATAATGGGACAACACAGTGTATAAAGACATACAAAATTAAAAAAAAAAAATAAATATAGAAATTTTTATTTGTTACTTTCTAAAACAAATCTTCAAGTAAACTCGCAAATTTCTAAAATCTAAATATTTGGAGAACGAAACGATGATGAATTTTATAATAAAAGATAAGTGACTAAATCTTTAAACGACATATAGTAACTGAACTAATCTAACCCAATAGCTTATAGTATATATGCTTAGCAAATGCGTTTACTTTCGTTCACTGGATGCTTTTTCGATATATTTATACTCGTAGTTCGGAATGTTTTCAGGTCACGAGTTATTGCAATCGAACCATTTCATTTCTTAATCGTCTCGCTTCGCTGTCAGATTACAAGAAATAAGTACAAGACTATGATCGGTTAAAATACACAATACTTAGCCCATCCACAATCAAAGTTTATGCTAAAATGTCTATAAAATAGCATATCTTCATAAGGTAATCGTTTTCATTCGCAAGCATCGACATCAAGAAACCAATCGTTCCTATAAATAAGCATAACCTGAAATGAATGCTATGATAACCACTACAGACTACGCTATAACGGATAGTTTATTTTTGTGTGATCTCAAGATATAATGACATAACATTAATGGAGTATTTTTTAATGGTTGATAGGCTAGTAACGGCTAATTATTTGACCACAGCCCACCTGATGTCAAGTGACGGTGTAATCAAGGATAGAAGGCATATGATAGGTACACCTAGCCTGAAATGAAACTGGCTCTCAAGTGAAGCTGTCGGAATACACTGTTAGGTGCTTGGCGAAAGATTCTCAACTAGAAGGTGGTAGCTAACCAGCCGACTACTAGAATATGGTATATCCGACAATTCTCACGAGATAGGTATATATCGATATCGATGGATGGATGGATGTTTGTTACTCAATTACGCCAAAACGGCTAAACGGATCTGGATGAAATGTTACATGTAGATACTTTAGGCCATGGAATAAAACATAGGATACTTTTCATCATCATCATCATCATCAATCACCACGCGGGTAAAACGGCGGGGCGCAACTAGTATAGAATACGAAACAAAAGAAACTTAAATCGGTTCATTAAATAGGCCATAAATCGTAAAAGGTAAGTTTTACAAAAATGTTTACAAGAAATAAAAGATGCGAAATTTTATTTTCTATAATAATGGTTTCAGTAACTTTGCCCTAAAACGCTTAGTTTCCGAGATATCGGCCAAAAACTGTTTTTCAAGATGGCGCTTGAAGCACCTGGATCTGTCAGCATTTTGTGATTTTATGCTCAGTAAGTGACCCTAAACCTTATTAAAAAAAACTGTATCGGAACATAGTGCGAGATTAAATTCTATTTTCACTGGCCTATATTTTGTGCGCAATTAAGACCCTGTGATAAACATAATTATGTGTTCAAGTCGCGAAAGTTTAAAAATAACATATAGCGTATTCTGAAAGCTCCTTTATTCAATACAAAGTTGCACTTGATTGGACGATTTCGTGTCGATATGTCGACTGTTATTGTAAATCAACGAGATCGAGCTTGTGCTTGGTAAATTGATAATCGTGAGCGTCTCGAGCTAAACCAACATCAAGATAATATGGGACATGTAGAAATTGAAATAAGTAAATAGCAGTTACAAGAACTATTATTATTAGTAGGTATGTATTTAATTTACCGAAATCATAAATAGAAAAAATAACTGTCATATATTTTTAATACGTCTCAATGTTTATACAAACATCGTTCCTATCAACGACAAAAAATGTTAGGCTTCCAAGAACGAAATATAATATTTCGTTTATCTTCTACACTAATATTATAAAGAAGAATTCATTTTTTATTTGTTTGTTTGTTTTGAAATTTGCTCCAAAACTACTGGACCGATCTGAATAATTCTCTAATTATTACAATGCTACATTATCCGTGATGAACTTAAGCTATGTTTTATTTAAAAAACAATTATGGATCCGTAGGAAAACTTCAATAATATATATAACCCAAGCTGTGAAATATGTTACTCTTAATTCACACGTTTCTTCTAGTCTTTTATAAATTTTGAATAAATAGGTAAGAAGGTAATTTTACTAAATACTACTCCACTGGCATTGTCTTTTAAAAATAGGAGAGCATTTCGTTCGTATCATTACATTATGATATACCAGCGACTCGCCCCGGGTAGTAAGAATGGGTATGGTAAGCTATCCTTAAAAGGTAGATATATGCCACCGCGGACTTTTTTGTAGATCTATAAAAGTGGAATATTCCACCATGCATTGTTTCGTTTTCTGAAAGGGATTAGGCAATATTTTCAATGAAAGCTCCCAGGTGGCTTGGCTTTTTCCGACCAACAATTATCATCATATTTCAACCAATTTACACAAAAACTTAACAAATTATATACTTAAACCTTCCTCATGAATCAGACTATCTATTGGTGAAACTCGCATCCGTTCAGTAGTTTTTAAGTTTATCGCGAACAGACAGACAGATAGACGCGGGGAACGACTTTGTTTTACAATATGTATACCTACAATAAAAAAGAAAGCCGTGATAATTAAATTGAATATAGCGGATTTTGCACTTTAGCCAGACACCAAAAAAAATTGGTACTCCCGACATAAGTAACAACTTAAAACATGTCATATTAGCATCTCGCTGACATAAGTTTTGCACCTACCAAAAATCACTCAAGTTTTCACATATAAAAAATTAAAACAGTAAGCAGATTTAAGTTTTTCCAAATATACATAGCGTAAATTGACAGAAGATCAATTCGTCTTACTTGTAGATGTTGCATGAATCCGCCCACTTTCGCATAAACATCTCTATCAATTAAACCAATTAACACTTGCTAATTTTAGTCTACCGAGTTCTTCAACATGATCAGGGCAACGCTGTAATAAGCTATTTAGATAGCACCGATGATAGCTTTAAATGGTCTCTAGACAAACCGCGCTAGTGGTTCCGATAAAATCTTATTTTACTTCCATGGAAACCATATACTGGCTCAGCGTTTTTTTTTAATGGTTAACAGGCTACGTATTTGTCCACTCGCCTGATGTTAAGTGACGGTGTGATGGTAAAGCACACCTAGCCTGGAAAGGAACTGGCTTTCAAGTGAGGCTGCCGGAACTCACCGTTAGGTCGGCAGATTTTCAACTTGAGGGTACTAGAAAGTACCCTACCACCAAGCTATGGTTTCCTCACGATGTTTTTTTTCACTGGCAGCTCAAGCACATTGTTGGGCTTTGAACCCACGCTCTTCAGCATGCGAACCGGCCGCGTAAACCACAGAATTATCATAGCTACAAAAAATATAGATGGTATGTCAATGTTTGTATCATAATAAAAGGTTTTTTTACTCGAAACAGACTCGCGTTTGACCACACCCAGCCATTTACCTAGAAGGAACCAATTCATTAAAATATACAAGATCCAGTAGAGTTCCACAACCTCGCTGTGCAAAATAAAAATGTGGAAACGAAATGCTTTACGGATGTACGGATGACGGTCATGTTTCTCGGATCGTCCTTAAATAAAAAGGGGCAGTTGGAATCAAATTATACAATTATAGGGCACACTCTCCGAAATGTATCAGGTAAAAAAAAATACAAGCTAGCTTCTTGCGCCGATGCTTGAGGCTGCCTCCCTGGCAATTAGTCCCTTGGCACGCCTCTCAGTCGATTCCAATGCCTCAAGTTGGCAGAATTGTCCAATAAGCGCTGAATAATATTTCACGTACAATTTGACTTACACCTGAGTTACAGATATTTAGAAATATACTATTAAGAAAACGCTTTATCTATACACTGGTGGAGTTATTCCGTAAACTATGTTTTGTTATGGTTTGTTCTAGATACAGCCACAATATGGTCATGGGCAGTTCACAGAAGGGCATGGTCGTTACCTATATACTATAGGAAAGAGTCCTGTTTGTCACTATAAAAAGATTTTAATAACATTTTAAAGATATGGATTTGAAGATATAGATAAATTATTCAATAATAAAAAAAAAAATTTACTGACCAACAAATTATCATACTTATTTATTCTTTTTGTAATGTTTATATTGATTCTTTACATACTTACATACTATATATAATTAACACAAAGTTATCAATTAATTATTTATTATTTGTATAAAACAAAAGGTTTCATCAATCGAGCTCTGGCTGAAAGTCCCCGCAATACTGGCCACCTTCCCCCGCTAAATCGCCAGATAGATCCGTTCTCCGTCATTAGGACGGAGAGTCTCACATAATCACCGTGCCCGCCACAGGGCCGGTGGTATACATTAAGTATTTTCTCTGGAAAAAAAAAAGTTGAAATAACAACTGCACAGTGAGGAATCGCGAAAAACCTAACTCGCCATCTCACTCGCACCCACCGATATATTTATGTAGGTATATTGCCTCGCGCTCGCTCCTACAGCTACCCTTTTTTTTTTTTTTTTTTTTTTTTTACCCTGGGAAAATCCTTAATGGATACCACTAGCCCCGGGGGGAGCTTAGTGGTTATGTGGGAATCTCCGCCAAAATGGCGGCCTACCCACTAAAAACCCTGGGGTGTTCCTTCTCCGCGCTTGCAATTTAGGGCCGCGGGAACGCTTGCGCACTCGTCCGCTCCTACAGCTACCCTACATGCTTGTCTGGCAAGGGGTTGGAACTATCAAAAATGTCTGGCTAATGAGGAAACATAATCTACTTATTACCCAAGTATTATATATAAAAATCAGCTTTTGTACTATAACGTAAGTACAATTATAATTTCATGAACATTAAGGGTGTCTGGCAATGGGTTGCCATGATGTGAAGTGTTTGGCAATGAATGACGTTGATTTTTAATAATATTCTGAAGGTAATACCTAAAAATCACACTTTATTTGATGAATTTAGATCGGTATTTTATACACCTTCAGTACCGTTTACCGTTTTTTTGCCAAAGCCACTGTAACCCAAACTACATAATCGTCCATCGTTCTTGCCCGTGTTGGGAGCATGCGCTGACAAACCATCAGCTTTTATAAAATAACGAAGCTCTGGGGTTCACGGAACCAGTCAGAACGGAGATCCCGCCCTTTTTCCTTCAGACGGATACCCAAATCAATAGTAATTGATTTTTTTTAAACAATTACATAATTATGTCAACCGAAATAAACAATTTAATATCCTTGGTTATAGTATAATCAATGAACTAAAGAGAGATTTTATTCTTGTCAAACCTTACTCGCAAGATATCTTTGCAAGAAATGTCACGCCTAATACTACGCTAATCAGAATCAATATATAAGTAAGAAAACCACACAAAAAACCGGCCAAGTGCGAGTCGGACTCGCGCACTGAGGGTTCCGTACAAACCTGTAGAAGATAAGTAAAATTTATGGTATTTATTTTATGGTAATTTATGCTTTTCGGAATTTTTTCTTTATCTGTGCTATAAAACGTTGCTTTGTACCAAATTTCAAGATTTTGAGTTTACGGGAAGTACCCTGTAGGTTTCGATTTCCTTGCGAGTGTCGAAAATTTGCAGCATAAACAGCTGTATCTTTTGAATGCGTTGGCTTAAAAGTTTGATTTTTTCACAGCTTTAAGGAACAATAGACTTGAGTATTTGATATGAATTTCAGCTTGATACCTCCACGCATTCCTGAGAAAAAGTGTCTTGACAGACCAGACAGACGGACAATAAAGTGATCCTATAAGAGTTCCTTTTGAGGTACGGAACCCTAAAAAATGCTAATTTACAGATGTTAAAAGAGAATATTAATATTTGACCTAAGCCACGACCGTATATATTAAGCTCTGGTAGGTAAGAAACAGTCAAATGATATTAGACAGTTTTTGGTAGATCTATTTGAAGTTATTATAATCTCTGCATTATTCATGAGGTCGACGATCTCTATAACGAAATTAGAACTAGAAAAACAAGATTAACGAGAACAATATTCATATAACAGAGTTCAACTTTAGAGACCTATTTTAGAACTTCACGATATAATAACATATTAGATAAAATATCGTTAGAGTTGACACGGAATCTCGACGATCAATTCCGGTTTTTGTGAAGTCAGTGAAGAATTATTTGATGTTCACTGATATTATGGTGTTTCACGTTCAATATTGTTTTCTATATTTGCAGGCAGATCATAATTTTAGAAGTGAAAAGATTGATATATTTTCAGAAGGTCACATCTATAATAAAAAAGTAACATTTTAACTTTGTTACCTTTTTATGACTATTGAAATTTCAAGTGGTGTAATGTTTGGTAAATGTATATTTTGATGGTAAGAAATACCGGTTGCGCTCAATACTTTGAGATATTTAATAATGATTTTTATGACTTCTGTGATTACTAATCTGTATTTTTGATAAAAGGGTTGTAGGCTAAAAACCTGATCAGTTATTTTACAAAAACTCTACCTTCAAATTGTGAAATAGTAGTTTTGATCATTAGCAAGTAAAAATTATACCAGTTAAATACTTTATACTAAAATATACGATAAACACATACATATATCTATTTTTGATTACAACTACACGATCAAATCTAAAACGATTTTGTAGCGATGATAACTCAATGGTAAACACGGTCAATCCACGCACCGAAGGGCATGAATTTAAACCCCAACAAGGAGCTGAGCTACTGGTAAAGGTAAACATCGTGAGGAAACCATAGCGTGATGATTGGGTACTTTCCAGTACTCGACTGGCTGACTACTACCCTCAAGAAGAAAATTTATCGCCAAACACTTGCCGGTGTATTACAGCAGCCTCACTTTTTTTTCAAACAGCTATTTCCATTCCAGGCTAGGTACGTTTACCATCGTCAATCACACCATCACTTAACATTAGGCGAGCTGTGGTCAAACACTTAGCCCGTAAAGCATTAAAAAAATGTCACATTATATTAGAGAATACACAAGAATAGTCTTCCCGGGTCGAGACAAGGTGGTAGGACAAGCAGGATAGCATTTCCACCTATTTAGTAGCAGACACAGTTTATGGCCAATCAAAATCGGCCTAAGGTGCTGCGATGCAAATAGCAGCCCTCAAACCGGCTCGACCTCACTTTCGATGGCTGAAACCAACGCAATTGAGGGGCATGTGAATCAACCGTTAGCATTCCACGACGGGGCATCATCAAATAATTTGCATATTCATGGTTGAGAATCGCCTTGGATAGGTAAATTCGTGACCGTTACGATTTCTTGGATTTCTTCATTCGAATCACGTAAACTCACTATGTTTAACTTTGTTAGACGTCTCTCTCTTGCATTATGCATGGGAGAATGCACCACAATTTGCAGGGCTTGCGACTCGGCATAAACCAGTGACCTGGTGCTAACAATGTCATTGTTGTTTAGAGTTATAACGTCATGTAAATGCTAAACCTGTTCTCGATACGGAGTCGACAAGCTCTTGAATACAAGTAGAGTTGCAGAAGATAAATGACGTCTCAAGCTGCAAAAGCATTCTATTATAAATTTCCAATGTAGGCAACATTTAAAATCTAAACCTTTTTTTATTTTATTTTAGTAAGCATGGTTTATTTTTAAGTAGCACATGTGTTTCATAATGAACTAGTAAGACGAGCTCTGCCGACTTCACACATTCACAAACCGAAAGGAAGTGTCAAAGTATTTAGTGAAAAGCCGCTAAGTTCAATCAATTTGCCATAATTGACTTTCGCTAAAGACCTGAAGCGCGTTTAAACTAGCATTAACTTCCCACAATTATATGTACAATTGTACACGCAATTTGTAGACTAAAAAGGTAAAACAAAGCTCTACATGAGGCGGATATCTTAGTATTCCGGGTTTTTTCAAGTGTTGCGTGAATTTGTTCCTCCTATAAAGTATTTATTTTTCGACCGCATTGTCTTTTACAAATTGATCAGTAGAGGCAGTGCCCCAACGAAAAATATTGTCAAACTAGCTTGCGCGCGCGACTTCGTCCGCGTTAACTTTTGAATTGGGTTCAGAGAGAAATGAAACATGTGTATGTAACAAAAAAGCAATAGTTTGTTTCGTCACGAAACTTGCGCTATTTTATTACCTAGATTGAGATAAAAGATGCCTTTTATCCCGAAATAATATTCCACAAGACACATCTATACTAATTTTTAAGTGGATACGACCTATAATCAGTTTTTTGTTAATCTCACAGGAACCTTATTTATTTTCCGGAATAAAAAGTATCATATGTACTGTATTTACAGGCAATAAACTATATTTATGCCAAATTACATCCAAATCCGTCCAGGGACCATTCAAGTATTATGTAAGCAGAATTTTAGTAATCAATACCTAACCCTTCCCTCCCCCTTGACAGCAAAAGTAAGCAAAGCTCTGACGCCTATCTCCTATGTTTAAGTAAATATTGGTTTAATTAGCCACGTCGCAAGGAAAACATACAATCAACAAAATTTGTATGACTTTGCTGACGTTATCGCCATACAGATCACTCCATCCCCAAATGTCTTCAAAAATAAGCAAAGCCCCCCTTTGGTGCTTACGTAATACTTGAAGGACCACTCAGCCATTTTTGCGTGATTGAGTAACAAACGTAAAAAAAAACATCTAAACATACAAACTTTCACATTTATAATTTTATAGTAGGATTAATAGAATACTACAAGACATTACAAATGACGGGAAACTATAAGAAGCAGTAAAGTCCACGATAATTTGGAATAATAGAACCTATTGAAGCTTGCGGGTACAGTGTACACTCACGTAGTCTAAAGTATAAGACTCTAAGTTAGAAACATTTTAGCTAGAGGCTGAATTTGACTGAATATTTATCGAAAAATATCTAAAAGTAGCAACTCTGCTTGTAACTTTTTTTTACCTACTGTACATTATTCAAGTTTTCTGACTAATATAAGTTTCGCATTAGCGCGGCCAACGGTAAGTGATTAGTTGTGGATAATTGAGGCGGAGATACGTGACGCTCACAATGGGCCAGGCAAAATGTGTTAGCATTGTCGGTTTCTCGGTTCGCACGCCTTTCACAATCCATTACGCGTTATAGCAGGACGTGTTTGAGCAAAGGGACGTGATGGTAGGTTAGGGTTGAAGCCACACCATGTTGTTTACTTCATGGTACTTCTAACTGTTGTCTGCAACTTCACTCTCGTGGTCGCATATGAAATAAGTTGTCGACAGTCCAAAAACCCGAACTAAACGGTTCGAATTTACAACCATTAAACAAAGGAATTTGCTGCCCGATTAGGTGTTCCCTGATAGATACAATCTGGATGCCTCCTAGTCGCGAGTGAATCGGTTTCTTCTAGACGAGCGTGCTTCACCCTAGACCGCATCAGGCGAGTTGGCGGTCATACGCAAGCCTATTTGTAATATAAAAAAAAAAAGTTGTATAGGATTAGAAAACCAAAAAAATTTGGGTTGGTATACAAAATTTCATGCTTCTAAATTCAACGGTATTGTAGGTTGTTCATTATCTAACTGTCAGTCAGTATGCAATATGCTTACCAGTACTTTCTTAAGACACTCAAAATTCTGAGTACCACTGCAATTATCTCTTACCATCAGAAGAAAGTTTCGTCTGTCTAATTACTTTAAAAAAATAGATGGGACATACAAAAATAGATACCAAAATAAGCTCGACAATGTGAATAAATTAATATCGTTTCACACAGCTTCATCTAGTCCCAAAGTAAGCAAGAGAAATAAATTATTTATTTTTGTAACACAAAAGTAAACATTTAACAAACACAAAGACAAGTAACAGTTACAAAATATGATCTCACCTCAGCATAATGCTGTTCATACTATGGGAATCAGATAACTGATGGAATGCTTTTTTGTTAAATACATACTAATGACACATACATTTATGTATCAACATATTCTGATAAATTTTCACATGAGTTGTATATTTATATTACTTGTAAGTGAATTATATTTACACCTAATTATTTTTACCATAAACATATTTGAAGACAATTCTTCCGTTGACATGTAAAAAGATGAAAAATGCCACCAGACCTGTCCAACATTCACAAAAGCGGTGACAAGTTATGAAGATGGACGATATCAGATAATTCGACAAATTGCAGCACGTTTAAAGGCGCATTTTAATGCGGTTGTGTTCCCCACAAAAAGATTATCATCTCTCGGCCAGAGGACAAGATTTGGGCACTTGATTTTCTGCAGCATTGCTAGACGCGTTTTTGTGAAATGTTGTCATAAAAGACTAAGGGAAGTAATTGAAGTTAATTTAGGAACAGTGCAACAAAATTCCTTTGCATTCAAGGTCTTACCGTGCACTTACTTGCCTGGCCCTTCGCGTTGCAGGTTGTAGTTATTACCGCTCACCAACACTGCCCGTTTTCCCATCTCAGCCCAACCAAATTTGATATGATTTATCAACACTGCTTTAGATACTCTTTTCAGCACTGAATTTATAGTTGGTCTTGTCACACCTAGGTTTTTAGTAGACTTTAGAGAGATTTCATTGTGATTTCTTTTGCTGCCACTTCTACTTTAAACACTTCTTATATATGTGAAAGTTTGGATGGATGGATGTGTGTTAAATCACGCCAGAATGGCTGAACGGATCTAGATGAAATTTTCCATGTAGATACTTTAGGCTCTGGAATAAAACATAGCAAACTTTTCATCATTATCATCATCCATCACCATGCGGGTAAAACCGCAGGACGCAGCTAGTGTAAAATAGAAATACTATGAAAAATCTTGAAAATATTTGGAAATCGAAAATTTATATAATATCCCTGGCAGAAAAAGTAGGTTATACTTATTTATTCATTTACTTAATACTTTGTTGCATTTATGAAATAATATGTACCTACAACAGGAGGACTTATTGCTAAAGCATTTTCTGCCAGCCATCCGCACAATGTATGAGATGTGGTTGTAGTGGTGCATCGAAACAAATGTAAGTATACATATGTATAAATAAAAATAAAAATACAATAAACAAATGAATATGATACTACTTAATATTAATAAATAAATGATAAACTATTATAAAATAATAAAATACACATA
Source organism: Biston stratarius (assembly GCA_950106695.1). Classification (NCBI taxonomy): domain Eukaryota; kingdom Metazoa; phylum Arthropoda; class Insecta; order Lepidoptera; family Geometridae; genus Biston; species Biston stratarius. The sequence goes on from OX467116.1 coordinate 14,619,537, forward strand.
AATTTACATAAATATGTGCACCCTTGTCAGATGATGAATTAATAGCACAAAAATTTACAGCATTACCCATTCATTTTTTTTAAATATACGCGTTCAAGCCTTTTAAAATTGGTCTTGACGGCGCTTTCCGGATTTTAATTGGGAGCTCATTCCAAAGGCTACTCTAAAGAAGTCGCCAACGAAAGAAGTGGTATTTCTAGGAGAAAGAAGAAATCTACTAGATCTAAGAGGATTGGAGTGGATATCAGAAAGGTAAGTGAAATAATCTTTTAGGTAGGAAGGAGACTTGGGATCATTCAGGACAATGCACAGCAAACCCAAAGTCCTGGAATAACTTCTTTCGCGAATCATCAGCTATTTAAATTTTGACCGTTTAAGTGTTTTATGTTCGTCAGTGAAATATTAAAAGCTGATGGAGTGAATAGATTTGAAATCAACTATTATTTTTATACTTAACTAGCTGACGTGAGACATTGTCCTGTCTTAGGTTCAATTAGGTATATTTAGGTTTCCAATTTTCTTAATCTTTCTTACGTAAGAACTTTCTACAAAGTATAAGAAAACTATATATATATATATTGAGATTAGAAATCCAAATGACGTTAGATATTTGCAGCAATAATATTCGGGATGCATTTTTCACGCGTATTTTAAATTCAAAACCAAGCTATATTATTGGCTAGAAAAGACATTGTTTTACGTAACGATGATTATTTTACACTAGCAAGGTATATTTTAAGATTTCATGAACATTCGTTAGGCAATTACAGTGTTGGTAACAAACGTCATATGATTCTAAGCAAACTTTCTCTTTTATAATTACAATTAGGAGTTTATTAAATTACACATTTGTAGCGATGATAGCTCAGTGGTTAGCGCGGTGGGTTCGCATGCCGAATGGCGTGGGTTCAAACCCCAACAATAAACTTGAGCTGCCAGTGAAGAAAAACATCGTGAGAAAACTATAGCGTGGTGGTAAGGTACTTTCTAGTACTCCACTGGCTAAATATTTATTACCCTCAACTTACAAGCAGATGGTTCTAGACGCGGTACGAACTGCCGCCTATAGACATCTGCAACATGCATTGCCAATTTTTTTTTTAAACGTTATAGATTTAATAGTTCATTAATTTTAAATAATAATTAGCTTCGGCCGTTCTTATTAATAATAAATCATATGTTCTAACAGATTCATTTGAAAGCTTATCCCCATTCTCGGCCAGGTGTCTATCGTCCAATACCATCAGGTGCAAACGACAAGCCATTCAAGAGATGAATAGAAGTGAGTGGTAGCCCTATTTATGCAAATATGGCCCGTAACTAACCCACGGGTCAAGTATTGCGGTTGTTTTAGTTGATGGATCTCATTATGGGTCATTATTCTTTGGACAGCTGACGATTATTTATTTTCCTTATAATTTCTTGCGATTTTTTCAAACGCTGGCGGCGTTGATTGTTAATTAATTCATTACCCCATCCACATTTAATAGTTTTTATTTACGATGCAAAGATTTAAAAAATAAGGATATGCGTTACTTATACCAAAAAAATCAGAATATATTCAAACAAAATATTCTAATTACTACATCGCATCAATTTTAATAAGGAAACTGAATAGCTTTGACACATTTTTGTTTTATTCATACGGAATTATTTACATTAAATAGCTTAAAATACTCCAATTTAAATTTCGGTCAGTGACTTTTTTTAAGGAGACAAAGCAGATCAAGACATGTGCGCGATCTCTTCTTGCTTTGTACAAATGGACTGAATGGAACGTGAATAAAAAAAAATATCATCATCATCAGCCATAGAACGTCCACTGCTGGACATAGGCCTCCTCTTGGGGAGGGGGTTGGCAATGTTGGCCACGCTTGGCAGGCGGGTTGGCGAGCGCAGTTAGGTGTGATTATTCAAGGAAGACGCTGCTGCCCATCTTCCGGATTACATCCCTTAGCCGACTCTTACGGCAACCACGGGTAGAGAGGGTGGAGTTACTATTCTTACGCCGGCACCACCACGGCAAAAAAAAAAAACTATAAATAAAACAAAAACAAATGTCCTATCTCTTATAATTACGAAGGCCGCTCACCAACGAAGAGTGCGTGAACTGAGTTCACCCTCTAGAAGACTGAGTTTATGCACAACAATGAGACAGCACCATTGAGAACGTTCCATTGATCTTATCCTCACGACGTAAATACTATATTATCAAACACCAATAGATGAAGTTATGTGCCTGCTACTAGATAAATTTTACATTTACGCATGGTCGTAAATATTATATGGGATTTGAATTTGTGTTGTAAATTACTCGTTTATTGGCAATTTAAAGTTGATATTAATGGCTCGTAAAATTTTTGCTAAGACAGTCGTCGTTCAAGCCGCCATTACAGAGTAGACTAGAAGACGTTTTAGGTTGCTTTATTAACTTGATTGTTAAGCATTGCACTCGTTCGACACATTTTCCCTTATCTATTTGCAAGTATTTTACAAATATTAAGAGTTTTTAACTTTAGTTTCGGTAACGGTCAAAAAACCTTTTTGACGATCTTTTTGGCAAAATCAAGAAGATATATCAAAATGGATTTTTCTTTAAAACGTTTTAATTATTATCAACAACACAATTTGTTTATAAAGCTCCATTGAGTGATTTTATATTTACCATAATATGAAAATGAACAAGCAAGACCACTGTGGACGCATATAGAACATGGACGCAAAGTTGCATGTCTGTCAGTTTTTTGCCGGATACACTTTGGGGTAGTGTAGTTCAGATCTGCATGACCTAATTCCAGCCTGTTCTTTTATCAAACAGCCAGGAGCTTTAAAAAGCGGCACCGCTTCATGGTAGATATTCCAAAAACTCGAAATAAACGATTCGAATCTACCTTCATTGTACGAACAGCTAAACAATGGAATCTGCTGCCCGAGTGGGTGTTCTGTTGGGTAAAATCTGGGTGCCTTCAAGTTGCGTGTTAATCTGTTTCTTCTAGGCAAGCGTGCTCCACCATAGACCGCATCTTCGCTTAACATCACGCGAGTTATCGATCAAAGGAAAGCCAAACTTCAATAAAAAAACGCACATAAGCAATGATATTAACAATTGGCAAGGTATAATGTAGCTGCTAGTAAATTGTGACGTCACGGTCGAAAAGCAGTGTTATAGCGATCTCCTCAATAATCTGATAATCCTCTTTTTTGAAGTCGGTTAAAAATACTACGTATTTTAAATGATTCTAATTCAAAGAGCTCTGTGGGATAGCTTGACTAATTTTATTTGTTAATTTTACAAATATAAATTTAAGCGCTATATTATAATTATAAATTTGAGCAAAAAAAAGAGATCTCCTTTCGGCTGTACGTTTTTTTGTATTTATGTTACGCGATCATTTAATTATGATGACGCTTGAATGAATTATAAATCAATTTTAAAGATTTTTTTTGATTGAAACTTAAGAGATGGTCCCATATAAATTTTATCGAAATTGATTTAGCGCTTTTTGAAAAAATCAACAAAAAACTAAATATATACCCAGATAATGTTTTGGTTTGTGGTTCCCTTCAGCAAAATGTTTGATGAGGACTTATCGTTTACTCAAAAACCTCGCTGTTTCATTAGAGCAGTGCGTTTAGTTGACCTAAGGGTCATGGAGTCGGTTTTTTATAAATTTACATTTATCTATACTTGTTATAACTAATTTGGATCAAAGGCGTCATAAAAACGTGTCTTGCAGATTATTCAGCTTATTAGCTGATACGATGTTTATTAGCAGCGCTGTTTTAATAGAATTTATGTATTTGGAACTTATAACGGACAAAAATTAGAATAAACCTTATAAAATATAACTAATAACTTAGTGTACAAATAAAACAACACAGAAAACAGATCAGATAGATCGTAACTCATGTGATAGCAGTTCATATTCACCAGTAAATCACTTGTAAAGTTGGTATTTAGATACAATATTAGCTCGTTACCCCTAACACAGGCAGGTTTTGAAATAATATATTTTCAAAAAAAATTATAACTCTGTAAACAATATGTCCTAAAAAAGAAAAAAATAACAATGTCGCCAAGCACCTAACTGTGTGTTCTGGAAAGCTAGTTCCTTTCCAGGCTAAGTATGTTTACCATCTTCGACCACACCGTCACTTAACATTAGGTGACCTATGGTCAAACACTGATCCTGTTAACCATAACAAAAACAATTTAATGGAACAAACTTTCATATTTTTTACCTTGAAATGAAAAGGAATTGAAACCAATAACTAATCTCATAAAACATACAACATAAAGGTAGATAGATTCACTTTTTTTTTTATTTAACTATAAAGTACGAATGTTCGAGTTAAAATGCTGAGATGTTGCTATACTCGTAGGTATACTCGTATTTACTGAACTAAATCACGCAGGAAAACGTAAAAGAAGAGCAAGCATAGCAAAGTTGAAAATTGCAATGATACATTGAAAGTTATTGGCTAGCAATTAAAACGTCACACCGTTAGGTAGAGACAGCATATTAAATGTTACAGTATAAAATTAGAAATTAACTGTTCAAAGGAACACTATACAAAAAAAACACTACATACATAAGTACTTAAGGGCAAAACCCCCCCAGGAGGAGGCCTAGTCCAGCAGTAGACGTCTTATGGCTGATGATGATATTGATGATGAAGTACTTAAGAAATCCGGTTTAAAATAATCATAAGCCAATAATTTTCGGCGAAGGACACTATCGTGAAAATTGTATAGCTAATTAGATTCTTTATTATGCACACGAGTAATCATTTTCTTCATTATTATAGACATTATACATCATCCTGCTTAGACTTAGGCGTTTTTAGTTTTAGACATTAGGTTACTTTCACTTAGCTGTCGTTTTGATACAGATCAAAAATAAAGAAAAATCCAACCCGCCAACCCGCACTGGGACAGCGTTGTGCAATATAGTCCGATTACAGGTTAGAAAGAGAACGTGTAAGTTTATGACCGATAGTGATATAGCAATATGTATGAACTACCTAAAATATAATACATATATATACAAAAAAGTAAAAAAGTGAACGAAAAAAGATAAACAACAATTGATTAAAGGCTGGCTGTTTTTATAAGATTTTGAATTTTTACTTTTTATTTATGCGACGGTTACAAGTGGCGAAAATACACATAATTATACAAATCAAGATGTAGATTTTCTTAAATGCGTTTAAAGTCCTCGCACCAAGTGTGAGCAAGCCAATGACTTTGAGAATCCTTAGAATACGATAAAAAACCGTAGCACATACTAGAAAGCCAAGCCTACAAAATAATTACAACCAGTTCAACTAGAACTCTTCTGCGAACCGTACAATCCTCTATCCGTATGTTTTTACAAACGTCGGTCCAGTTGTATATGTGTGCGATATGTCCGCTATGTGTGCCACCGGACGCGCATGCGCTGCCACCAGATCAAATGGAGCGGACACAGAGAACCAGATATAAGAACTCATATGTCTAACTGAGATGATGCAGTCAGGTGTCTATGTAGAGTGGTCAATCAGGCCAGAAGTTGAACCGTCTCGTGGTAGAAAAGCAAGGTGGTGAGATCTCATGTGGCTTGGTCGTGTTATGTCGACCTCGCAAGGACGGCGTTTCGTTTCTGCTTACTCGACGTAGCACTAGGTCGAAGTTTTTATTGTAGACGGACGTACGGGATTCGGTGTTTTACTTTTAGTTTATGTGGACTCTTACGCTTCTGCAATATTTATTTGATTTAACATGATTCCATTAGAAATCGAAAGTATTTAATTTAAACTTTACATTTTTAGCCTACCACAAAAAATAAAAGCTGAGAAAAATCAAAAACATGCTTAGCATACTTTGGAAACTGACGTGGTTTTGACTCATTTTTGTTTAACTTATGCGGGATTACTCACGTTTAATTTTATCGGAAATTCCGACTATAGTTTCGGCCACATCCTGTGGCCTTTATCATCGAGACAAAGCTGAAGCAAGACGCGTCTGCGCGCGCGTTTGTCTCAGCTTTGTTTCCATGATGAAGGCTAACAGATGTAGTCGAAACTATAGTCGGAATTTCCGATAAAATTAAACGTGAGTAATCCCGCATAAGTAAAACAAAAATGCTTAGCATAAATTGTTGATAGCTTATCAATTATTTATATTGGAATAATTATGTTCTGATCTTAAGCTTACTTTAAAACGTTAAATTAATTTGATACACGTTCTACGTCCATCACCACGCTGAAAAAACCACGGGGCGCAGCTAGTATTTTTATAATAATGCGTAGATCCTAAATGGAGTCTAACAATTTAAGAACCATTTTAACTGATTAAGTAAAAATAATGCCCAGCGCTATTCTAGAAGCTTTTTTACACAAACGTTCGTGTAAACGACTCGGCATGAGATAAAAACTCGAATCAATATCGCTTTTATTCGATCCTAAATCGGTAGTTAGCACGTAAATACTCGTTCCCACGTTACAAGGTGAAAATGAAAGCGTACCGATTAATATCATAGCCAAAAAACTGTTTGTGCCATGTCATTGGATGCAAATAGATTTCAAAGAGTCTAGACATGAGTGAAATTATAAAACACCTTGATTTTAATACTCATTGGCGGAGCATTGATCTCAATAGTGAACTAGCAAATAAATTATGTATCTGTCTTTCACAAGGAATTTAATGACAAAGAAATGTAATAAATGAATAATTTTAACCATCATTACTTTTGCATTCGAGTATATGTAGACTTGATATTATAATCATGCTGAATATTTGTAGCGATGATAGCTCAGTGGATAGCGCGGTCGGTTCGCACGCCGAAGAGCGTCGATACAAACCCCAACAATGAGCTTGAGCTGCCGGTGAAGGCAAAAAGCATCGTGAGGAAACCTTAGCATGGTAGTAGGGTGTTTTCTAGTACTCGGCTGGCTACAACTCAAGTTCAAAATCTACCGCCAAGCACCTAACGGTGTGTTCTGACAGCCTCACTTGAGATCCAGTTCTATTCCAGGTTAGGTGTGCTTTGCCATCTTAGACCACATCGTCGCTTAACATCAGGTGAGCTGTGGTTAAACACCTAGCTTGCAAACCATAAACAAAAGGCAAAACTATAGGGCATTTGACACTAACCATTGAACGTCTCAAAGTAATGAGCGCCAAAACAGCGGTGGCCTAAACTTTTTACGGATTTGTTACTAAAAGTTCTGGACACTGATGGTCATGCGTGAATCGGTGTTATATCTTACCATTAGAAGAGTTTCGTTCGTCTCATTAGTTTTAAATTGGTCACTGCAGCAAATTGATCATTTAGGCATCGCCTTATTGGATATAGGCATAATGTAACCATATAATTCAGTGTGCATGATCTACAATATTAAAATGAATGACTGAACTCGTATATGGGTAACGTTTATAACTTAGTTGAGAAGCTTAGGTCAAAGAAACAGTTGAGAAGAAAAATATCACAACCATGAATAGGAAAAATACGAAAGAAAAACTGGTTATAACGGTTCAGTAGGTACACATGAAGATGTGGCAAAGATAAATAGGTGTCCACCGCGTTTCTCTTTTCTTAAATATAATAATAATGATATAATATTAAATATTTACTTACACTTGCAATTGTCAGTATTAACCATACTAAAATTGTTTTTCGTATGTGTGACGTCACATCTGATGCCATTTCGAACCTGAAAAAGAAAATGGTTTATCAAATACTGGTGTATCGACAGCCCTAATGGTTCATTGGTCATAGCCTAAAGAGCTATAAGGCGTGGGTTCGATTCCTGCCCAGGACAAAAACTTTATGGTATAAACAAATGTTTGTTCTGTGTCTGGGTGTTCTGTATGTATCATAAGTATGTATTTACAAAAAAAAAGTATTTATGTCTGACTTCCATTACACAAGCTCTGCTTAGTTTGAGGTCATATGGCGCTGTGTGTAATGTCCTATGATATTTATTATTATTTAATTTATTTACTGGCAATACATAAAGTAGACGAAGCGCTATTTTGCATACTTTACAACAAACTTGAAAAATATTGTTGAGAAAGTTAAGCTCTTAAAAGCTATGCAGGTGGGAAGCATAAAAATGCAGAAAAAAGTATACTTGACTACAATTTAATGAATGATAAGATAATGCAGTAAAAAGGTGATACTGTTTAAGGTAAAGTACCTCGATGACCGAGCCTTGCTCTGGTGAAACCACGGATAAAACAACGTTTTGTAAAAATAAAACCTAGCTAGATCGATTTATCGCCCCCGAAACCCCCTGCATACTACATTTCATGAAAATCGTTGGAGATTGCAACATGCAAAATCCATTGAGTAGTTTACGCGTGAAGGCGTAACAAACTAACAAACTCACATTCGCATTTATAATTTTAGTTAGGATGGTCTGAATTAACATATAGGATGTGGTGGTGTCGGCGTAAGAATAGTACCCCACCCTCTCTACCCGTGGTTGCAATAAGAGTCGGCTAAGGGATGTAATCCGGAAGATGGGCAGCAGCGTCTTCCTTGAATAATCACACCTAACTGTCCAGCAGTGGACGTCCTATGGCTGATAATGATAATGATGATACTTTTTATTCTGCAAACTATAAAATCTTTTTGTTAAATTCTACACGGACAAAGTCGCGGGTAACAGCTAGTATACTTATACATTCATCATTGTGATTTGTGAGGAACTTATAGTGAGGGCACAACTCTGAATAGCGAAAAATTCTAAGCTTTTCCCTTCAAATTGAAATTAAATACAATTCGATTCTTATAATACATGCATTCATCACTATGAACATAGCTAGAATTTATGTTAATGTGAACATAGCTTTGAGACCGCAGAAGAAATCAGCTGCTTGAAACAAAACCTTGTTGACCCTTGACAAAATGTTTGAAGCATAGTATCCCATAGTAAAATTTGTACAATAACTCGAATAAAACTTATATCTATATTTCTTTTTATATAAATAATATAATCAATTTTCCTTGGTGGTACATTCCTTTAGCAGGAGAATGTCTAGGTAGGTACCACCGTAGTAATAGATATTCTGCCACTTAGCAGTAGTGTGTAAACATTACTGTGTTTCGGTTTGAAGGGTACTGCAGCTAGCGAAATTGCTGGGCTGTTGAGACTAACCATCAAGTCTCAAAGTAATGAGCGCCAAGGCAGCGATGCTCTGGACTTTGTTTTACTACTCAAAGTCAAGTAATACTCAAGTATCGCTGCAATGGTCATGGACAGGCGTTATCTCTTAACATCAGGAGAGCGTCTCGTTCGTCTCATAACTGTTACAAAAAAAAACAGTTTTAAGAGGAAACAAGTCGTCATTTTCTTCATACAAACGTTTTCCCTATTTTCCTTCCAGGATTTTAATACTAGAGCAATAATTTTTAGATAGGAAGTAGATACTTGCTAGTTTCATGCCCCTCTATTTTGATTTTTTGATATATGTTTTTTTTATAAGAGCTAGGAATCTTCAAAAATCTTAAAATTTACCTAGTTTCCACGCTGTGTTTCAACGTCCAAATTCCCAATCTCATAGACATAATCTTAAAAAAATAAAACGCACAGGCAAAGAACACATCCTTCTTATTTACTTGTTAAAAGAAATACTAAAATCGGTCTAAATTTGGAGGAGGAAACGGAGGAATACGAAACCTCAATTTTGCTCATTTTATTTCGGGTTAATGAGCCCGAGGTGCAGTTGTCCCTTTCGCTCAGTATGTACGCGGGTGCTGCATGCGGCGCGACAGAAATAGCTTGGTGAAATTCCTAATTTTTAAATGTCTCAGTTGACTGCTTTCCTCTAATTTATTGATGTCACCAAAGTTACAAGTCAAATTCCGTAATATAATTTCAAATATCCCGTTAATTATGTCAACAACACTGATTACCATGTCAATAAATAAAAAACAAAAACGTCAACAATTTTTCACTATCTTTTCTAACCGGAGGCCGCATAGTTCACAGGAGTCATTGCTGAGAAGACGGGAGTTTATCATTTGCATAAGTGAAAATATAGTGAATAAATACCTCGTAAACGGGTTTGAAATCGACGCTACGCTGAGTCGGATGGACCATTTGCTTTCTAGAAGCGACACTGAGGCAGTCAATGTCGCGGTTCGAATCATGTTGCGGTGAATTTGCAAGATGTCGTAAACGCATAATAACAATAACTTGTTGTACTATATATATATACACAGGGTTACAAGCTTGGGGTGCATCAAGCTGAAAGAGGTTCATTTTTAATAATTTTACTACAGATATATTTCAATGACTGCCCTGTTGGTTAGCTGCCCTGCTGGTTGGTTGGCAAGGTTAGCTATCATAAAACCAATTACATGTTTATACCTTACTAACTAATAGTACCCTACTTCAAGCATAATACCATAAATCATAAATCTGTGCAAACACTTTGAACGTTAGAATCTGATAAAAAAAATGTAGCTCGTAAGGTTCTTGTCTGTTTTTTAGGTGAACAAAATATAATTTCTATCTACTCGTATTTTCATACTTTTTTACAAATACATTTGAATGTGTATGACAAGTTGCGCCTAGCGTTTACAAGCTATAGTTTATAACGGGAACAAGATTAATTAAGAAAATTAGAAGACCATGAATGCCCACTAATAAATGTTTTTTTATTTTATTTATAGCCAATGTCACGCCAACAACTATCTTTCCTTTTTTGTTAGATTTTGTTTCGACACGGTGCTCAAGTCTACCTATTTTTTAATACTATAACTCTTCGCTTATCAAATAAAACATTAACCATTTCAAACCTACGATAGTTTAATCGTGTAGCGGCAAAATTACTAACAATTAATTACTTTAAGCCCTTAGGAACAGTCCAAGATGTCAATTATTGATATTTATGCCGACGATAAGTTCAATGATGGTGTTATAGGCAGACGTTAATTCTACAGACATAATTTACTATTTCGTAATATCGGTCTCATATATTATGCTCGGAGACAATTACAGTCCATGTTTGGCTTATTTTAATTACAGAAGTGTCGAAGCTGTCAGAGTAGAGACAGTTTTCTGTATATTATCGTTTGGATACTTAGAACTAGGACTCGCATAAAAACTGTAAATGTTGACAGTACAGACATTTCAAATTAAATAACCAGGTTAGGATTTTATTTGTCATACAGTCAGGATGTGTGGGTGTAATCTGTTCAGATAAAAAGTTTTATGTATATGCAACAACACAATCACAGGTTCAAAGTTGCTAGGCGAGTTATGGAAGGAGTTATGTTTGGCCTTTTCTTAAAGGGACATATCCGGAACGAAGTAATTCGCCAGCAAAGCAAAGCAACCTACACAACTCAGAGTAAGCTTAAGTAAGCATAAGTGACAGTGGGTTGGACAAATGGACATATCTGTCGTAGAACCGATAATTATTGGAATTGAAGTGGAGACCGCGTATCGGCAAACTTGCGTAGAGCGCCCTGAGACTCGGTGAAGTGACTATATAAGCGACATTACGCGCGTAATTTAAAAAGACAGAAGTGCGTGCCGTGGGGTTCGAACCCAGGACCTCCAGATTGGAAGCCAGATGATTCGGCCAGTTTCTTCTATTATTAACATTCAAAACATTGTAGTATGGTAAACACATAATTACGACAAAGTAACTACATGGTCAAAAGAGTTAGTATGTATCGATTAATTTGTATGGCGCGCCTTAGCAATACATTATATATATAATACAAGAATTGCTCGTTTAATGGAACTCGGAAACGGCTCCAGCGATTTTCGGGAGCGATAAATCGATCTAGCCAGGTTTCATTTTTAGAAAACGTCGTTTTATCCGTGTTTTCAGGCAATGAAAAACCGATCAAAGGTCGGTCATCCAGATACTGTGTCATAAAGAGTAGATAACGTCAGAATTCAATACGATATAATAACTTTAAAATGCGATAAACATATCGTAATTGGTTTCGAAAAAAGGGATTAATTTGCCAAATGCGTATAGTTTCTTACTAAAGAGCTTAAGTGAGGTGCAACACCTACAAGTAAACATACATAACTATTTTCGGTACAATTTTGAGTGGCATTTCTAAGGAGGGTAATACATGATAACCTAACAACTATGTTTGGATGACCTAACCGTTTTCACAGTGTAACTATAGCCTACAATATCAATAACTACTTGGGCTCCGTTGAGATAAGTGTTGGTTGTATTCAATGTCAGCGCAAATATAAGTGTTTGCTGATATGCAGACAGGGGACTGTCGTAGACATGCGATGGTATAACGGTACACAATACATATGTGAGGATTTACCAATATTTCCTTTATAGTTGACTGTCTTGGTATTTGACTACAATTTACCTGATGTGACGGTGTGGTCGAAGATGGAATGAACATACCTAATATGGAATTGTCCAATTCCCCCGTGCCCATTCTTCTAGCGGACAGCCAGAAGCTCGAAAAAGCGACATTGTTTCAACGTCAACGTTCCGAAAACTTGAACGAAAAGATTTGATTCCACGTTCATTGTGCGGACTGCTAAAAAGTGGGATGCGCTTCCTGAGTAGGTGTTTCCCGATGGATATAATCTGGATGTATTCAAGTGGTGCCGGCGTATGAATAGTACCCCACCCTTTCTACCCGTGGTTACCGTAAGAGTCGGCTAAGGGATGTAATCCGGAAGATGGGCAGCAGCGCCTTTCTTGGACAATCACACCTAACTGCCCTCGCCAACCCGCCTGCCAAGCGTGGCGAGGATTGGCAAACCCCCCCCCCCAGAAGGAGGCCTATGTCCAGCAGTGGACGTCCTATGGCTGATGTGTGTGTGTGTGTGTGTCAAGTCAAGTCGACAGTGAATCGGTATATTCTAGGCAAACGTTTTCCATCTTAAACCGCACCACTATTTAACATCAGATGAGATAAAGGTCGTTACGTTCGACCTCTATCTCATTTACACACAAAAATAAAATGAAAATGGGCAGGTTCTCAACTGTGGCTGCCAGAACACACTGTTAGGTGCTTGGCGACAGAATTTTAACTTGATGGTGGTAGCTAGCCAGCCGAGTACTAGAAAGTATCCTACCACCATGCTATGGTTTCCTCACGATGTTTTCCTTCACCGGCAGTTCAATCTCAGCTTCGGCGTGCAAAATGACCGTGCTAAGCACTGAGCAATCATCACTACAAAAATTACTAAATTCACTAAAAAGTATTTGAGTAGTTACGCGGAATTACTTATGGAAATTGGCAATAAGAACAACATTGTATCACACTAAGTTATTGCGAACCAGCTGTTATCCGCTTGGAATTTAATAAAAACTTTGTTCAGTTTTCAGTATAAAAGTATCCTATATGTTAATCAAGGTCATAAACTATATGTGTGCCAAATTTCATCCAAATCCGTTCAGTAGTCTTTGCGTGAAAGAGTAATAAATATCCATCCATCCCAAAAACTTTCATATTTACAACATTACTAGCTGCGCCCCGCGGTTTTACCCGCGTGGTGATGGATGATGATGATGATGAAAAGTATCCTATGTTTTATTCCAGGGCCTAAAGTATCTACATGCAAAATGTCATCCAGATTCGTTCAGCCGTTCTGGCGTGATTGAGTAACAAACATCCATCCATCCAAGCTTATAATATTAGTGGGATAAGTAGGATTGCATTCCACTATTCATACTGGACGTATAGACGCAAACTTTAAGACGTATTTACGTCAAAACTTGATACACACACTACTTGCAGTGTGGCATTTTAAAACAAATCTCATTTTTAACAATGAAAACTTTCCAAACAGGCTATGCTTCCAACGTAAATCAAATATCTGATCACCTCATCTCTAATCTCATTAAAACATCGATAGAGATTTCTAAGTTTTCTAACTCAACTTCATTACAGTCGGGCTTAAATTATGGCACGTATGCGCACGCGTTGCCGTCGCGCTAGATTAGTTCGCCGTATAGACACGAATTTCCCCAATACTCACATTATTTGCAAATGTATTAGTATTTGCATTTTTGTACACGAATCGTAAAGAATTAGTAATTGATGTTCTTTGAACATCATTATGTGGCAATCGGCTGTATATTACTGTCGCAGAAACCGATAACTAATAGGGTGGATATGTTTATGTGGATAAATAACGCGAATTGGCAAACGTTGCGTAGAACGCCCTAAGACTCTATGGAGTGACGATAACGTCAAACAGCTGGCGGTGGATGGAAGCGAAAAGCCGAAGAAGGTTCAGTGGCGTGTCTTGGGAGAGAGACCTAAGTCTAGCAATGGACTTCGTTGTAACTCAAGGGAAAACTTTCGATAGAAGGAAGGGTATCTTCTAGTACTACGCTGGCTAGCTACATCCCTCAAGTTGAAAATCTGCCGAATCTAACGGTGTGTGTAGCCTCACCTGAGAGACAGTTCCATTTTAGGCTAGGGATGTTTACCATCTTTGACCTCGCGTCGCTTTACACAAAGTGAGCTGTGGTCAAACACCTAGTCTGACAACTATAAAATATATATACATTGATTTGGTTCCACTTTCATCCAAGACCACACACTTCACAGATTGAAACTCAATTTGAACACGTGACGACAATATATACCTTCTGATACTGTAATAACGTGTTAACTTAATAACCGGTGCGTGCTGTACACTGTCCAATAAATGTTTTAGTACCTTACCGCAGTAACTTATCGAATATCGATTTTTTAAGTTAAATTTACTAAACAACTCTAAGGTTAGATTAGACCATAAAGATGGGAAATTTTTTCATAATTCCTTTAATAATAAAATATTTTAAACAAAGTGACTAGAAAATACGAGTAAATACCGACGATCAACTGGCGTACCTTGCAACAGAGTTATATCAAACAGTAAAGTAAAATGAAATAATAATGTTGATCATTCTGCCAGTTACCATAAAGCGAGTTGGAAGACTATAAGACTAAGATGTAAACTATCTCTTACAAAAATTGTCTCACACAAACGCGCGCGCACACACTCACACACACAAACACACACACACAAAAACGGACACACACGCACACTCTTCTAGAGGGTCGTGCATAACAATTTTTGCTTTTCACAAATATTTACCGATTTTTATTTTTTTATGTAACGACCAGTTTAGTGAAGTTATAAAAAATTGCATGTTTGTATGAAAATTCGACACGCTGTCCCAGAGTTTTATAAGCTTGTTTTTGTAGAATTGTACAAATTGAAAAAATAATCATAGGCACGCTAATGGTTTTTTGTTTAGAAATACATCAAGGGTGTAAAATATAATTATACTATGTTTTAACCCTATTCGTCCTTCACTGAATAATAGGTATACATACCTACTCGCGTTTAGCAAAAATTACCATTGTTTATAAATATTATTTTATTTTGACAAGGTACAAGTATTGACTTATATGTGGTACGTATGATATAAAAGGCCCTACCAGACCCGGGATACATTATTTTTTTATCCGACAGTTTCGGGGCCAGAGAGCCTGCCTTATCGAAGCGGAGGCGCTCCTTTGAAATACCGCGAGACTCCAGTTAGGGATCACTAGTAAAGATGCAATAACTAATTATGTTTTTTGTATTGCCTTTCATTCATTATCGTGTGCTTATTGGCTAGCCTTTATACAGGGTTATAGCTTGAGATACAAATCCGAAAAGGGATAATTGTACTCATAATCAAATGCGAACTGTGATAAAAAATCAGCTATTCCGTGGACTCTTAAGCAAGCGTAGATATTTTTAAGCGATTTTGGAGTTATGCCTTATTTAAGGTATTTGATTCGCGAAAACGACGGCTGGCCGTCCCGTCTCATCAACGAGGGAGAAAGAGATTAAATATATTCTTCTCTCTTAATCTTTTATTAATCTCCAATAGTGATGTTCGCTTGTTTGTTAATATAACACAAATTTACGTAATTTTATTTTGAACAATCTATACTACGTATACTTAGGTACGTACAAGTAATTTTAGAAGTTACTTGTTTCAGCTTACTAATACGGCTGGCCGTTCCGTCTCATCAACTAAAAAGAAAGAGATTAAATATATTTTCTCTCTTTTTTTCATTAATCCCCAATAGTCATGTTCGCTTGTTTGTTAATATAACACAAATGTACGTAATTTTATTTTGAACAATCTCTACTCCGTATACTTAGGTACGTACAAGTAATTTTAGAAGTTACTTGTTTCAGCTTACTAATACGGCTGGCCGTTCCGTCTCATCAACTAAAAAGAAAGAGATTAAATATATTTTCTCTCTTTTTTTCATTAATCCCCAATAGTCATGTTCGCTTGTTTGTTAATATAACACAAATGTACGTAATTTTATTTTGAACAATCTCTACTCCGTATACTTAGGTACGTACAAGTAATTTTAGAAGTTACTTGTTTCAGCTTACTAATACGGCTGGCCGTTCCGTCTCATCAACTAAAAAGAAAGAGATTAAATATATTTTCTCTCTTTTTTTCATTAATCCCCAATAGTCATGTTCGCTTGTTTGTTAATATAACACAAATGTACGTAATTTTATTTTGAACAATCTCTACTCCGTATACTTAGGTACGTACAAGTAATTTTAGAAGTTACTCTTTTCAGCTTACTAATACGGCTGGCCGTTCCGTCTCATCAACTAATAAGAAAGAGATTAAATATATTTTCTCTCTTTTTTCATTAATCCCCAATAGTCATGTTCGTTTGTTTGTTAATATAACACAAATGTACGTAATTTTAATTTGAACAATCTCTACCCTGTATACTTAGGTACGTACAAGTAATATTAGGAGTTACTTGTTTCATCTTACTAATACGGCTGGCCGCTTCGTCTCATCAATGAGAGAGAAAGAGATTAAATATATTTTCTCTCTTTTTTTCATTAATCCCCAATAGTCATGTTGGCTTGTTTGTTAATAGAACACAAATGTACGTAATTTTAATTTGAACAATCTCTACCCCGTATACTTAGGTACGTATGTACAAGTAATTTTAGAAGTTAGTACACCTATTTTTATATTAATTACTTCCGTTTGAACATAAAAGCATAATAAAACCGCAAAGTTTTTTTTTTTAGTATAACCTTTTTTACATTTTCGACGGAACCGTTGAAAAATCATACAGGCAGGCATTTTTCATTTCCCTTCCTTGAATCGAGTCTCGTGCGGCGGTATGTAGGTCGTTTTCATCAATCAAATTTACGTGTAACCGAGCCACAGTTTAACCACCGAACCACTGGAAGGCGTTGTGGTTACTTATGGTACCTGTGACCATCCACGTATGTTAAACACGATAAATACTGGCATGACTCTGATCGAGTTCGAGATATATTTCGTTCACGTCTTTTCGTGATGACGTGAACCTTTCAATGAACATGGTTAAAATATTTTGAAGATCTTGTTTTATGACTTTGACGATTTTATTGAATAACTAGAAAGTACCTATTTACTTTTTTATTTATATTTTATAATATTGTCATATTTTATATTTGACATATTATTATAACGACATTTTCATTATATTGACATAATATGTTATGATTTTGGTATTTTTAAATATGAATAGAAAAATTACCTGTTACTACAGTGTTATCAAATTAATATTTGTATTTGAAGATATTCGTGGTCCATTGAAGTGAAAATTATATACGTTGAAAAAAAAAAACAGAAGACGACCAATAATATTTCATCGATATACACTACATATCGATGATACATACTACAAAAAAAAACAGTATTTTTACAATTACTTTTAGTTCGGATATTTATTTTTTATTTAGGATATAGATCGAAGTTTGGCCACCAACTCAAATCATGATAAGTGATTCTTTTTAATGTAAATTTAATGAGACGATGATGTAGCGATAATAACTCAGTGGTTAGCGCGGTCGGATCACCGCTGGAGCTGCGTGGGTTCCAACAGTGAGCTGTTATCAATATGTTTGGTGTTATCAATAAAATATATGTAGGTATTTGTGAACTCAAGCAGCCGGTGAAGAATAACATCGTGAAGAAACCATAGATACCATAGGTGGGTGGTAGGAAACTTTCTAATACTCGGCTGGCTCGCTACCGCAAGATAATTGAATGACATCAACAGTGATCCGGCAGCCATACTTGAGAGCCAGTTCCATTTCCAGGTTAAGTGTGTATACCATCTTCGACGACACTGTCACTTAACATCACATGAGCTGTAGTCAAACATCTAACCTGTCAACCATAAAAAAAAAACAAATTATGAGAAGAATCAAATGCTCTCCTGATGGTAAGAGATAAGGGGTTCGATCCGGGGTGAAGATCCGTTCAAGTATTAAGTAAGCTCCAAAGCGGGGGGGTCTTTACTTTGCTTATTTTTCACGACATTGAGGATGGAGTGATCTGAATGATGATAACGAAGCAAAGTTATATTTATAAATTATTCAACCGCCTACCTAAATAACACGGTTTAAAACATGACGATAATTTCTTTATAGCGATCATTTTTTATTACCTGCTCAAGTGTTAGCATACTTAAGAATTGCGAGACAGTTCAGAATTTCACCGTAGTCAAAAAGAGTACCGTATAGCTCAGTAAAATTTTACCAGAAACTGTAGCGATGATAGTTACCGTGGTCAGGTAACACGCTGAAAAGCATGGGTTCAAATCCTAATAAGAGTATGCTACCGTTTAAGAGAAAACCATAGTATGGTAGTAGGGTATTTTCTAGTACTCGGCTGGCTAGCTAGATAGATGAAGGTGGCGTCTGGGAGGTGGAGGTCACTACTCTTAGACATGAGAAACACGACTCTAGGAGTAAGAGGATTTGATTGTTTAGATGTGATTATTTACGAATAAGTGAACGGGTGTGTGAGTATGTGAATTCGTTATTTCTTCTCCTTTATTTTTGAATATACTTAATGAAAAATGAAGATACATATTTTGAATATCACTACATATTATAAAACAAAAGTCGTGTCTGTCTGTCTGTTCGCGATAAACTTAAAAACTACTGAACGGATTGTCATGCGAATTTCACCAATAGATAGAGTGATTCGTGAGGAATGTTTAGATATTATAATTCATCATGGTTTTGTGTAAATTAGTTGAATTATGGTGATAATTGTTAGAAGTGTCGGAAAATGTCAAGCCACCTGGGAGCTTTTATCGAAAACGCTGCCTAATCCCTTTAGAGATATAACAAAACAATGCATCGTGGGATATTCCTCTTTTATAGATCTACAAAAAAGTCTGCAGTGGCATATATGTGCCATTTAAGGATAGCTTACTATACCCATTCTCCCATTGTTAGTACCCATGCGAAGCTGTGGCGGACCGCTAGTATATTATGTGTTTAATTAATTAAAATAAGTTAGCGTTTAATCACACCATATAATATGATGTTAAGCTGTGATCTGGTCTAGGATAAAATACGTGTACTCTAAGAAACCTGCTTATTTTGGATTAGAGGAATAAAGCTCCACATCCCCGCAGTCCGAATGAAAAACGTCGAATCAGAGCGCTTAGTATAGGCCAGTAAATAAAGCCGTTTTTTTTAGTCAACCTCGCACTAAATTTCCGATCCAATTTTAATTTTTTTTTAGGTTAAGGGTCACTTACTGACCATAAAAACACAAAATGCTGACAGATCCAGGTGGAGCTTCGATCGCAATCTTGAAGTAAAGTTTTTGCCGATATCTCGGAAACTATGCACTTTAGGGCAAAAGTTATTTAGACCATTATTGTAGAGAATAAAATTTCGCATCTTTTGTTTCCTGTAAACTTTTTTGTAAAACTTACCCCTTACGATTTATGGCCCATTTAATGAACCGGTTTTTATATTTCGGTCAATAACTCTTAAAATATTGGATTAATCTATAAAATACATCTATTCAATTTTAAAGATCACTTTATTCTCTACAATTTTTGTTTAAAACTTTTTTTTCTAATGCCCATACTTTTCGAGTTATAGAACGTTTACTGTTGGACTACCGGGCGTAAAGTCGAAAATTTGAAGGTACGCGTAGAATGTAATGGTACAAATTCAACAAAGTAATTAAAAAAAGATATTCCGATTGTTTATATACTTAAAAATTAATAGTTTCTTTCCTTACCTGCAATAGTAATAATTTTTTTTATATTTAATTTTATTATATTTCGAATAACTAAAAAATATGAAGTAATTATTTTATGTTCGGATGCTAAAATAAAATTAAAGATAATGAAAAGAGAATATTTATTAAAAATGTATTAAAAATTTATTTTTAAAAAATACATGAAACAATAAAAAAATCAAAAGTTACTCCTAACTTTATGGTTATGTAGCGCAGAGCACACTGAGCTCGAAAAAATTCTGTTACATCGATTATCCCATCCCCTCTTTTATTTTAAAACGTATTACTAGAAATAGCAGGCAAATATATAGGTATAATTTCCAACGCTAGACCTCTTCGTCCCTTCTTTTGTATAGAGACATAGAGAAACGGTTACCTGCTATAAAAAAAACCTTTGGGCTGCTGCGTTACCCGCCGAGCGCCGCCATTCCAACATTAAACGTTCTATAACTCGAAAAGTATGGGCATTAGAAAAAAAAGTTTTAAACAAAAATTGTAGAGTTTAAAGTGATCTTTAAAATTGAATAGATGTATTTTATTGATTAATCCAATATTTTAAGAGTTATTGACCGAAATATAAAAACCGGCTCATTAAATGGGCCATAAATCTTAAGGGGTAAGTTTTACAAAAAAGTTTACAGGAAACAAAAGATGCGAAATTTTATTCTCTACAGTAATGGTCTAAATAACTTTTGCCTTAAAGTGCATAGTTTCCGAGATATCGGCGAAAAACTTTACTTCAAGATTGCGATCGAAGCTCCACCTGGATCTGTCAGCATTTTGTGTTTTTATGGTCAGTAAGTGACACTTAACCTAAAAAAAAATTAAAATTGGATCGGAAATTTAGTGCGAGGTTAAATGCTTTATTTACTGGCCTAGTACAAACGTGAGGAATATCCACTATGTAGAAATGGCGATTAATTCTTAAGATACATTTTGTCTCCAAAAAAATTTGTTTGTAAAAAATAGAACAGACGTAATATGTTGGTAACAGGTTAGAGAACTTTCGTGTAAGGGACTCTAAAAAGTTGTAAAAACAATTACTTACCAGCCCTCGCCTTTCCGACGCCCAGTGCTTTTCGCTCTCCACACAATCATCCTACACCTCACACTAACATGTATCACGCACACAGTCACTTGTCACCGTCTGACCGCTTCGGTAGTCGTATTGGGACTTAACATGCTCCCCCTTTACCCGGGTGCATCACTACACTCGGTGGGATCAATCGTTGTTCGTTTCTGAAGACCTGAAACAAAAGAAAACACTTGTTGAATTCAGGTGGTTACGTCATGAGGAACTATTTTTCTATGTGAATGTAATGAGACGAACGAGACCCTATTTTATTAAGTACAAGATAACGCCTATCTATGACCATTGCAGCGATGCACAGAATTGATTAACAAAACAAAGTCGAGGGCATCGCTGCTTTGGCGCTCATTACTTTCGATGGTTAGTTTTAACAGCCCTGCAATTTCGCTACCTGCACTACTCTTCAAATCAAAACACAGTAATATTTACACACTACTGCTTGGCGGCAGAATATCTAGTACTGTGGTGGTACCTCAGTACCAGATATTATTATTATATAACCTCCTGCTAAGGAGATCTACCACCAGTATAACTATGTTAAATAACTAATTGTGAAAATATGGAGTATCTAATAACGTAATAAGTATTTCAACCTTTTTTTTACAAGCTTTTTGCAGCACGTATGTTTTGTTCATCTACATAGGAACCTTATACGAGTCAAGTGACCCAATCGTAAATAATTATGCGGTCCTACGTAACTAACACACAAACAGACTTACAGACACAACTTACGCGCGGTAAATTGGTAAAGAGTTTATCGCAGATAATCCCATTTTTATAAATTGTTATGATTTTTGCTTAAGACAAGCTTTCAACATAATTTTCATTCAATGTTTTTGTTTAACTTTAATCAAGTCCGATGCAATGCGACGAAACACATTCGCGCAGTACTGTTTAAACTTTGTTACGTATACGCCAATTTCAAGATACAAATAATCGTGGGAAAACGCTGACAAAACCGCAGATACTTTCATTCACATTCCGCCCAGTAGAACTGGTGTATGTCATTTCGTACATACCGGATAGCTATAATATCAAAATTCGAAGCCGGAGGGTTTTTAACACGGCTTGACAACTGCGGTTAATGAACAAGCAACCTGGACCCGTGGTACATATAGTCCAGTCGGGTTAGACGACAGAAGGCCTCCACATTGCATTAATTACCATCCCGACAGGCCTTTATGGGGGTCAGTGGGAATCTAAATTCAAAATGTCGACCAATATTGGCCCCAACTTTAGCCACGTTTTTGGTTTATTTTGGTTAGGGCCTAAGTGTAAAGAAACTACAACACATACAAAAAATCTACCTCGAACTCTAAATTTCAAAGTCGATCGGCAATAAATCGTGACTGTACTGCAAGCATATTTTAAACAATAATTCCCATTTAAGATGAGGTAATTATTATGAAAAATCACGCTTTTCATTTCACTAAAGATATAACCAAAAAACACACAGTACACTCGATGTCTCGTGTAAATAAGAGTTAAGCATTCATTATATTCCCACAACTCTTTAGTCTTTCACAACCAACTTCTAACGACACTTTCTTTTCTCACAGAATTATCATGAGCTTGCATCGTGATGGAAAGAAATAACTTATCCCATGAAATTAAACATGAACTTAGAAACAAAGGGTCTAATTAGAAAATGACGCCTAAATTTACAATTGTCATAAAAGTTTAGACACAGATCATTATTTATCTTTATCACATCACATTCTAGTTCTACTATTATACAGGCGAAAATTTGTGATTGTGTAAGTGCGTTTCTGTTTGTTTCTTCTTCACGCTCAAACAGCTGGACCAATTTTGACGAAATTTAGTATGGAGATAGCTGACACCCTGGATTAACACTAAGGCTACTTTTTATCCCGAAAAAATGTAGCGGGCAACACTGTGGGGCGCTTAAGTTGTTAGTAAATATTTAAAACAAGTCACGTGCTTAATAAAATATAAACATACACGTTTTTGATTTAAGAATAAAAATAACCTACCAAAATCCTGCTCAAGATTACTGTAACTGGAAAACTCGATTAGAAGCGTTTATCGATTTTATTCATTTCTTATCTATTACTAACTGACCAGCTCAATGCTTATGTTTTAAAATTTCTGCGATAAATATTTAGTTTTGTGTATCGCTTCATGGTTGGTGTCACAAAAACATAAACGAAGTGCGTGTAATCCAACTTACGTTTGACTTTGGATTTGTTACGGAATATTATTAGTGGTTACTACTTTCAATATTATTTTATTTAACTACTTAATTACTAGTTTTCAATTGTCAGGTCCGCAGTGTGGTTGGTACCGAAGTAAACTACAATGGTTTTTGTTGATTGATATTCCGTACTTAATATCAGTAAGTATTTACAAAAAAAGTGTACAAAGTTTCTATCAGTTATCCAATTCCCATAGCACAAGCTTCGCTTAGTTTGGGACTAAATGGCGCTGTGTGAAATGTCCTACGATATTTAATGTAACAACAGTTACAGTCGTGGTAAAAAAAATCTTGATTTCGCTCAATTATGTTTCAAGTACAAAGTATTAGTTTTCTCTATAAGTGTGCTATCTGGTAGATGTTCAACCTCTGGTGAGGTGGCAATCAAACGGATGCATTTCCTTAATAATGCACTACTTTGGCAAATTTATCAACATGGGTTCAGATTATACATCGTAAAAAAGATAATGGACAGAAAAATGCTTTACATATTGTATAATTAGTAGGTATATGTATATCTAATGTAAAAAATATTCATACAGAGAAAATAGCATTGATTACTTTTAAAATATATTAGATGCCAAAATAACAATGGAGTATAAATGTAGGTATATGTTTCACATCACACACAACATCAGCCATAGGACGTCCACTGCTGGACATAGGCCTCCTCCTGGGGAGGGTTTTGCCAATACTCACCACGCTTGGCAGGCGGGTTGGCGAGCGCAGTTAGGTGTGTTTGTTCAAGGAAGACGCTGCTGCCCATCTTCCGGATTACATCCCTTAGCCGACTCTTACGGCAACCACGGGTAGAGAGGGTGGGGTACAATTCTTACGCCGGCACCACCGGCACGGTATATGTTTAATTTCATATAAAACTTAGAACAAAATTTATAATCTTCAGATTTTATACCTCCAGCAAGAGATTACTATAGTTAACAAGGGCAGTCATCTCTTAAGTCGATAAATTAATTCGTAACCATCGTGCTTTCAGCGCGGCGGGGCGTCCAATTTGAAGGATAAAATTAATGTTCTGTACTATGGGAAACCATCTTGCGCATGGGTTTGAAGGTGAAAGTTCTTAGATATAGGTTCTACTTAGATAATACAAATAGTTCGCCCTGAACCGTAATCTCGCGACTTATATATCATAGTTTATTTCTATTTTATATCTTGTCGCCTGAAATAAATGAATTTTAATTTTTAGTTCATATTCAAACATAAAAAAGTATTAAACAAAATGACTAAAAGTTAATGAAAGTTCATTTGCGACTTACGTCAAACAAATAAAGATTTATAAATAAACACACTATAAAAGAAGAAACTGACAGACTGATTCACTGACTGATCGATCAACGTACAGCTAAAACAGCTGGGTCTAGAAGCATGACTTTTTGCACAGATGTTCTTTATGTAACGTAATGTGCACCAAGAAAGGATTTTTTTAAATTCTACCCCTTAGGGTGTTACCCCAAAATGGGGGTTGGAAATGTATATGAAACTTCGTTATTTTTAGTAGTAGCGTTTTCAAACTCACAGTAAATACTATTTATTAAAAGTAATGAAAAACGTTGTTACTAATTTTTCAAAGCTACCCACAAAAAGAGGTGCAAGTTTTTATGGGGAACATATTTTTTTTTAATTTATCGATTCCAAACTCTCTGTATAATTAAAAAATAATAATAATTAGAAACAGGTATACTACCACCTACCACCACGCGAACGAAGTCACGGGCAAAAGATAGTAAATACATATGAATGTAATATTTCAATTAGTATTTTTTGCGAGATTAAGATTAATTACCCGTGGATAAACATAATAAGTATTTGCTGATGTGCCTTCTTATAATTTTACAAAAACATGTATAATTGTTGTCGTCTTGATGGAACGTTAACTCTGATTAGTAGCGAAATAGTTATTGACTAACAAAAGATATAAAAATAACAAGCCATTTTTTGGTACCAGTTAACCTCACGGTACACTGTTCAATTTGCATCTCCTCAAGTAATTACCAAATCAATACTTGCAAAGTGAACTGTACAACATACCAGCACGTCTCAAAGTGTCGAAGAAGCTACTCTCTTAAACATTTTACTGTAGGCATGTCGGTACTTTATAACACAGATTAAAAATGGTCAGATTGAATACTCCAAAAATTTAGTGAAATTGAAAACACAAATGAAAAGACGTAACTACAAATAAATAGATATTAGACAAATAATTAAATGTTTATTCAGTGCCATATAGCACCATACTAAGCAAATCTTGTACTATGAAAAACAGAAAGCTGATATAATACTTTTCTAAATACATACATATAATACATACGGAACACCCAGACACAGAACAAACATCTTTGTTCATCACAGAAATATTTGTTCTGGGTGGGAATCGAACCCACGCCCTACAGCTCAAAAGGCAGTGATACTATCAAGACATTAACACGCCCAGTCAAAAACAAATTGCTCCAACAATGCTGTGATCTTTCCCTGCCAAGTGAAGTTGTGTCTCGTACTTTTCTTAATCAAACAAGCATCATGTACTGTAGTAAGTCACGCCTCGCTAGAACCTTGTTACCTATGACACGTGACAGGGGCATGCTTAATTTATTCGAAGAGTGTTCTTACAAACGCTACTGGGATGCTAGTCAGATGTTTAATCAACTGTAACTAGTTATTCTGAGATACAGACTGTCTAGACGTGCTTTTAAATGCGTAAGGAAGCACCAGTATATATATATATATATATATATATATTGCGTGCGCGAAGGATCACAAATAACACACGGCGACAGTCAGAGGGAAAAGAAAATAAAAAGGAAGGTGCAGGACTCACAGTTCTTCCCGGTAGCGTACTACAGGAGCTCCGGAGCGTCCACTTCACAAGGCACTGAACAAACTCCACAATTAACGGCGGATCACGTCTATTGGTATTGGACCAAATGTATTAACTTATGTTATACGTTGCACTTCCGCAACGAACCGTCGATGAGTGTCGGTGTTAAGGACAGAGAGGGGATACAGGTAGGATGTAGGGAAATAGATATAACTATCGCCATGTACCTGTTATACGTAAACAATCTATTAAAGACGTTTAGCGTAAACATCCCCCCCGCCTTGACAGGACGAAGGGCCTTCAATAATACAAGGCACATACAGAATAAAGGTCACTTCGGCGCGCCTACATTAATGTAGCGTTAAGCTTAAGTGACAACAGAAAATTAATAGGTTATCTAATTAAGATTAGCCTATAATTAAGCGAAAGAATTAACAATTACAAGTTTGTATTTTATTACTACTTCTTATAGCTAAATTAGAGTTGTGGACTGTATAATATTATTGTGTTGGTAGAGGATAAACCTTAACTACTGGCCGACGATAAATCCCTGTCCTCGTACGAACATCTACGACTCTCACAATCAAATCCTTGCCTGGATACGTTCGCTCGATTACACCTATGGGCCAGTCAAGAGGAGCACTGTTGTCTGACTCGAGCAGAACGACAGTACCCTTCTTGACAGAGTCGGTAGGCTTTGTCCATTTATTTCGTACTTGGAGTGTATGAAGGTACTCGACCTTCCATCGCTTCCAAAACGATTGAACTAGATGATCGATAACGCGTTTCTTGCGCAAAAGATTGAAGTTCACGTCGGATAAGTCTTCCGAAGGAAGAGATTTAAGAGGAGTAAACACTAGAAAATGCGCGGGAGTCAGAGCTAATGGTTCAGCCGGGTCACTACTCAGCACTGACAGAGGGCGTGAATTTAGTAACGCTTCTATTTGAGTAAGCACCGTCAACATTTCCTCATAAGTCAAGAGCTGGGTTCCCACTACTTTCGCGAGAATAGTCTTCACTGAACGCACGTTAGCTTCCCAGATTCCGCCCATGTGTGGAGCTGAAGCTGGATTTAGCCTGAACTCAATACGATTATCGCGCAATTCGTTCGCAAACTTGTCGCGATACTCTTCGGAATCAAGTAATTGGTACATGTTTTCGAGATAAGACTTAGCACCTATGAAGTTAGTTCCACGGTCAGAGTAAATTGTACTCACAGGACCTCGCCTAGCGAGAAATCGCCGAAAGGCGTTTAAGAACGACTCCGTGCTAAGAAATGGAGATAGCTCCAAGTGCACACTTTTCGTGACGAGACAAACGAATAAGCATATGTACGCACGTACGGTACGTACTCCTCGACCACGATGTAAAACTAGCGACAGAGGGCCGCAGTAGTCCGTCCCTGTGTGACAAAAAGCCTTAGCCTCATTAACCCGACATGCAGGCAAGCTAGCCATCATGGGAAACTGATTAGTCGGCCGCGCTCGAAAACAGATGTTGCATTTCTGCACGCGAGTTCGCACGATGCTGCGAGCGGACATAATCCAGTATTTTTGTCGCAAAAGGGACATTAGCAGTTGTGGTCCGGTATGCAAGTTCTTGCAATGATAATAATCAATTATCAAGTTGACGATATGATCCCGACGCGGTAACAGGATAGGGTGTTGACTGTCGTACCCTATGTCGGCATTGGTCAAACGTCCACCTACGCGCAAGACATTATCGTCGTCTAGGAAAGCATTAAGCTTTCGAAAAGCTGGCGGCAATTGCTTACCCGCCTTACATTTAGAAATTTCATCTGAGAAATAAATTCTTTGCAGACTTCTAATGATCGCGAGTTCCGCGTCTTTAAAATGTGAAACATTGAAGGTTGTCGGTAATTTTTTGACAAAACGAAGGACATAAATTACTATTCGAAGCAATTTAGTCCAGGTGGAGACTCGACTGGCGAGCTCACACAATGAGGGAAGAGGCGAGGCTGACGAATCCGTCGTTGCCATCACTCTCACTTTGGCTTCAGGTATGTCATCTGAAGTATTGAAGTCATTATTCAGTGGCCACTGGGCACGCGGTTGATGTGCAAATTTCGGTCCATTAAACCATAACGGGTGCACAACTAACTGCGCAGGAGTTAAGCCTCGACTCAAGCAATCCGCAGGATTATCTTGGCCCGAGATATGGTGAAAATGGCTAGGATCAAGCTTTTCTTGAATTTGCGATACTCTATTCGCTACGAATGTCTGCCAACGAGACGGCGAAGCGTGAATCCACGCGAGAGCAACTTTACTATCGGTAAAAGCGTAAACAGAACATACCGGCAAAGAGAATGTATCTATCACCACTCGCATTAATTTAGCAAGAATAAGGTTCGCACAGAGCTCCAACCGAGCTACAGTAATGAGCGTTTTAGATGGCGCGACCCTAGATTTGGCGCACACTAGATTGACCACGGTGTGATCAAGCTTCGGGAAGTACACGTGGATGTACACCACTCCTCCGTATGCAGCCTCCGAGGCGTCAGCGAATCCCAGTAGGGATATGACGCAATCATCAGTGACACCGACGTGACGCGGCAACATGACGTTTTGCAACAAAGGTAATTCAGATTCAAAACTTTGCCATAATTTAATGATATTTGGATTAGGTGTTTCGTCCCAATTCACATTTTGCTCCCATAGTGACTTAACCACTAATTTGGCAAGCAGCGTGACAGGGGCAATAAAACCGACCAAATCCCATAAACGAGCAATTCGAGAAAGAATGTTCCGTTTTGTGCATAACCGCGGCTCGAGGTTGACACTAAATGTGAAGACATCTTCGGCCGGCAACCAACGCAGTCCTAATATCTTTAATTGATCAGTAGGACTGAATTCCACGGCCTCAGAAACACGATGGTCTGAAGGAATACCTTCCATTACCTCAGGCGAGTTACTTGAAAACTTGACTAAGTCGAAATCTGCAGTTGCAAACATTTTTATTAATTGATTTGATAACTCGACGCCGTCCGTTTCAGATAAACAACTCGTAGCTAAATCGTCCATATATATATCTCGCTGTGCAATGCGACTCGCTATCGGGTAGCGGGCGTGCTCATCTATAGCCAATTGTCGGACTGAGCGCACGGCTAAGAAAGGACTGCAACACAAGCCGAACGGAACACGCGTCATTTCAAACACTTGAATTGAATCATTCGGATCAAACCGATACAACAATCTTTGGAAACGCCAGTTGTCGTTACTCACTAATATTCTTAAATACATTTGCCGAATATCGGCACTTATGGCAATAGGCAGTAATCGAAACCGCAATAAAATCTGAAACAAATCATTTTGTAAATTTGGTCCAGTATGTAGGACGTCATTTAACGATATTCCATTCGACGTAGCACTACTCGCGTCTAACACTATACGTAAACGCGAAGTCGTCTTATCTGTCCGCACGACCCCATGGTGAGGTATTATATAATGCGTTACATTGAACTCGGACGCAGCTATGTCGATCGCTCGTAAATAACCCTTATCTAAATACTCACGAAATACATCGTCGTACTCTTTTTTAATAGATGGATTAGCCAATAATTTTCGCTCGAGTGCCAAATACCTACGTTCCGCCGTATGC
The DNA here is from genome assembly GCA_950106695.1 of Biston stratarius. Taxonomy (NCBI): domain Eukaryota; kingdom Metazoa; phylum Arthropoda; class Insecta; order Lepidoptera; family Geometridae; genus Biston; species Biston stratarius. The sequence goes on from OX467116.1 coordinate 14,649,367, forward strand.
ATCGAGGTACCTAAACAAGACGCATCCCTTTTAAACGGCAGCGATACCACAAAGCGACCGGTATCGTCGCGTCGTGTCGTACTTGTATATAATTCTTCGCACTTTTGCTCGTCCGGAGAAAACTTGTTATCAAAAGTAGGTACTTCTTCTAACTCGAAAAACTTACTTACGAAGCTATCGGGAGACCCACCTATCGTGCAATAAGCGTGGACAATATCACCCTTATTATTTAATACGGGTGCTTGACCAACAATTATATAGCCTAACAAAGTTTCTATAGCTACCGGTTCACCTGCATTACGAGAAACTGTGTTCGGGCGCAGTATACGAGCGAATAAATCGGAACCTAATATTAAGTCAACACTCGAAGGGGAGTTAAATCGGCTATCAGCTAAAGGTAGATTTAGCAAATAATCGAGTTGCGTGGTATCAATTAATGACACCGGAAGTTTATCCGTAATTCGACTAACTACTATCGGTTGGATAGTAAATTTTATCTCGTCATTATGTCGAGATCTTAAAGTAAGGCAAGTTATACCTTCAATGGGATTGGTGACGTCACCGACCCCGGAGACGTACTTACTCGCAGTCGAGTACAAAGGCAGGTTCAAACGCTTACAACATTCGGTTGTAATAATATCGCGTTGAGCCGCACTGTCAACAATAGCGCGGACCATATGAATATTTCCCATTTTGTCAACATAGTGACATTGCGCCGTACCGAGTAGGACGGAAGTCGCGGGCTTAATATCATCGGGTCCACTGACAGCAACGCATTTAATACCTACAGCACACAACGCAACGGGGCGGTCAGTATTGGACCGACCATTAAATCCATCATCGTGCGAGCCGATAGGCCGCGCGCCTGTTGAACGCTCGTCTGCCGAAGCCGAGCGCAAGCTTTGTTTACCTGCGTTATAAATAAGAGCGGTAGTGTTCCGACTCCCGATGCTTTGCGACGCGGTAACATTCCTATTGGAGGATGTACCCGCATTATCAAAGTGCAATAAATCATTATGTGATTTTGAACACAACGTGCACCTACCTTCCGAGGGGCAATTTGGCAGCGTGTGCTTACCAAAACAATTTACACACAAATTATTGCGCTTGATTATCACGAAGCGATGACGAGGAGACGTAGACAGGAATGTGGGACATTTGGTCAATTGATGATCCGTATTGTCGCAACATACACACTTAATAAAGTGTTCCTGCACGTTTACAAAAGTTTTTACATTATTATTAGATCGTGACCCAGAAAATCTATTTGACGTTTGAGTAATATTACTCGAGTCCGTATTTTTACGAGATTGAGTAGGCTTCGCGTTATCAGTAACGTTATGCACTCGCTTCAATAGATGAGCATGCTTACGTACAAATAACACGAACTCGTCACAAGTAGGCATCGTATCTGCATCATCGAGTGACATTTCGAACGCTTTAATGGTGTCTAAATTAATCTTTTTGCAACCGATATGTATAAATAACAAGTCCTCCAAGCTAGTTATTTTCAATTGACGTAACGCGGAAATAATACACGAAAACTTGTCAATGAAATTCTCTAAGCTAGAGGGCGAGCTATTTATAACTGGCAGGTTCAATAACCTATCGAGATAATTAGCAGCCATCAATCGTCGATCGTTGTATCGATTTACTAAGGCATTCCATATAACCTGATAATTATCAGCAGATGGTAAAATGCCTTGGCAGACAGTGAGAGCATTGCCACTTAATTTTCCTACGAGATAAATCACTTTCTCGCCGTCAGACAAATCTGGATTTTCGTGAACAGCCGTACGAAAAGTTTCATAGAAAACAGGCCAGTTTTCCTGATCCCCAGAGAAAGAACACAACTCTAATTTAGGTAGCCGTATATTCTTTAAGCCATGTTTATTACACTCTAATGAACTTTCTAGAAGCTGATTTTTCGTTAATTGTTTCACTTTAAATTTAATCTTAGTATAAAGTTGTTCAAATGCCATTAATGACTGATAAGAACTAACAGATTTTGCAGCATTATCCTCTAACGTGATTTCGTAATTACATTTCATTTCGAGCGTTTCTATATACCTATCACGAATATTATCTATTGTGAAACTCGCGGCAAGAAATGATTCTATCTGCGCAGGATTATTGGAATCTAGCAATTGCAATGAATCATAAATAGATTGAACATGCTCAAAATATGCTGACATTTTATTCTGTAGTCTATCTATATCTTTTTCCTTTTTGGAAGCCATTTTGTATTTAACTAATCCGTCTCGAAGTGACCAAAACTATGCGTGCGCGAAGGATCACAAATAACACACGGCGACAGTCAGAGGGAAAAGAAAATAAAAAGGAAGGTGCAGGACTCACAGTTCTTCCCGGTAGCGTACTACAGGAGCTCCGGAGCGTCCACTTCACAAGGCACTGAACAAACTCCACAATTAACGGCGGATCACGTCTATTGGTATTGGACCAAATGTATTAACTTATGTTATACGTTGCACTTCCGCAACGAACCGTCGATGAGTGTCGGTGTTAAGGACAGAGAGGGGATACAGGTAGGATGTAGGGAAATAGATATAACTATCGCCATGTACCTGTTATACGTAAACAATCTATTAAAGACGTTTAGCGTAAACATATATATATATATATATTTTTTATGGCTGACAGTCTAGGTGTTTGACCACTAATCACCTGATGTTAAGTGACGGTATGGTCGAAGATGGTAAATCACACCTAGCCTGGAATAGAACTGGCTCTCAAGTGTGGCTGCCGGAACACACCGTTAGATGCTTGGCGGCAGGTTTTCAACTTGAGGGTAGTAGCTAGCCAGCCGAATACTAGAAAGTACCCTACCACCACGCTATGGTTTCCTCACGATGTTTTCCTTCACCGGCAGGTCAAGCTCATTGTTGGAGTTTGAACCCACGCCCTTCGGCATGCGAACCTACCGCGCTAACCATCATGTACCACCTTCAAGTTGAAAACCTGACGCCAAGCATCTAACGGTGTGTTCCGGCAGCCTCACTTGAGAGCCAGTACCATTCCAGGCTAGGTGTGCTTTACCATCTTCGACCACACCGTCACTTAACATCAGGTGAGCTGTGGTCAAACACCTAGCCTGTCAACCACATAAACAAATAATAATACTTACTAGAATTTATTTTAAAATTTTTAGTTCATTGTCCCAGATAAAAACCTGTTTTTAAAAATATTTTATTACTTTAAATTTATTTTGAAAATATATATTCTTTCCAGTTCTGCATCCTAGACGTATTAGGTAAATAACGATAATGAACGATAATAAATAATGACTAAATAGTAGAAAACCGATTTACAGATAAGCTTAAAATTCTTAAATTCCAAACGAATTTTTTTTATGTCGCTTGAAATTCAACATACTTGCGCTCAAAAATATCTTGTTACGTCTTCTGCCTATTTAGGGAGCCCATATCGAATTCAGACACATGATAATAGCAAAAAATAAGTTGTTCTTTGGACAGAGACTAAACTGTTACAATTTGTTACGTGAGTACACGGTATACAGAGCAATTCTGGGTACTAACATCAATTCCGATGACTAACGTACGCACAATATTTTATGCTGCTCAGTCAAAGCCCTATTGACGTCGAATTTTCAATGGATCATCGGAAGGTCGTTGCTACTCACATAAAGAACTGCTTTCATTATTTCCATAGATTTCAATTCAAACTCATTTACAATAAGAAAATTGATTGGTAACATAGTACCTACATATTATTGTATCGAAAGTATATATGTATCTATCAATTCAAAAATATTTTAGTGCGATTTCTTATGCTCTGTTGACATTTAAAATCTTACTGGCAATGCTAATACTCCACATACTTTTTATATACGTATATGTTATACTCAGCATTCATTCTTTACAAGACCCTTTCAAGCACAGCAAATATTAGAAGAGAGGAAAACAACTGATTGCGCAATAAGCAAAAATGAACGTCAGTTTAGTTTTTGATTCTAAGTTACTCTACCATGGAAACGCGGCAAGCTGTGGCATGTTATAAGTGCTAAATCATATCATTGCAGTAATAGAATCAGTCGTAGGACAAGCGCCGGCGACGCGACGGTTCACTAACGGTACCCGTATGTGACGGCTACTGCGGCGCAAGCAATAACACTGTCACTTTATCTGTGGCTTACGAGTGAGCAAGTTTTTAGTAACTATTCTTTGATCAGTAGTTTATGAGCAAAATTAGCAGTGCGTGTTCTTTGCTCTGGGACTTTATAGTGCGCAAACTTAGCAGTGACTGTTCTTTGCTCTGAGACTTTAGAATCCGCTAAGTTAGCAGTGACTATTCTTTAATGTAAGACTTTCGAGTGCTCCAAGTTAGCAATGACTATTATTTGACCTAAGACTTTCGAGTGCGCAAAGTTAGCAGTGACTATTCTTTAACCTAAGACTTTCGAGTGCTCCAAGTTAGCAATAACTATTCTTTGACCTAAGACTTTCGTTTGCGCAAAGTTAGCAGTGACTATTCTTTAACCTAAGACTTTGAGTGCGCAAAGTTAACAGTGACTATTCTTTAACCTAAGATTTTCGAGTGCGCAAAGTTAGCAGTGACTATTCTTTAACCTAAGACTTAGAATGCGCAAAGTTAGCAGTAAGTGTTCTTTTGATCTGTTGTCGGCTTTCAAGTGATCTAAGTTAAAGCAAAAAGCAGAACGCCAATCAAGCAAACACCGATAAGTAGGTGGGATTGCGACCTACATTAAATTATATCTAAATGATGAGGCACATAAAACAATGGTTTAAAAAATTAGACAGTCGATCACAAACTACAAATTTTCTTTTATTACCTACTTGGTCACGATACACGCGCAAAAAATATAACTTTTTATTCTACAACAGCGACATAACATAAAATCTCACCTGTATAAGAATTAAAACCAAAAATTACGGGCGGACATACATAAAAAAAAACTATAATGGTCAGTAAGCATACAGTAATAAACGGTATAAAACATTGGCCCAGTCCCCGATATCTTACCGTGAAATGTATTCATACGCCGTATGCGCAACAAAGTGGAATGATTTATAAAACGTACGTAAGTTCCGTGGAGGCGCGGGCGATTCAATGCAAACCTACGAGTAGGCGGATAATGAAAAAATTGAAAAAAAAACAAATTTATTGTATTACTTATGACTGCCAGACTTGTAAATACCAAATTAGCTAAAAGTTACGACTGAGTATTCTATTAAAGACTTAATATGTAAGGAAAAAATGTTGTTCATCGTCTGTTTGAGCTTCAATGGACCCAAAACTAGCCGAAGCCTGTATCTTAATGGCCCAAAGCAGTAGTAGAATTAGTAATTTAAAAAATCTCAGTGTACGACATTTAAACATTGTATACTTAATAGTCATGGTAACAAATTTCTCAATAATAATAAAGCCCATTTTATTTTATTTCCAACCTTAAATAAATGATATTAAGCCCTGTTTATTTATTTATAATTCATCGGCAAATGGATACGGTAACAGTCCAAGTCCAGGCTTGATCAAGTCTAATCCATATCGGTCTAATCCAGTCATGCCTTAGTAAAGTAGTGGCGACTTTACAAAGTTTCGATGGAGTTTTGGAAGCAACACGAAAAGTTATGTTTCACGACATTATATGACTTTCCCACACTCGCGCTTATAATTTGGCACTTTATGAATATATAACACCACTATTTTTAATGTATAACATTCGAAAAAACACAAGTTTTGGAAAAAGATACAATGAAGCGACACGACTCTTTCCACGTTCCCATTAAAACATCTGAAGCCCTATTTTTACTTAACTTATTGACAACTGGATACACAGTCCTTATGCCTATACATAATTTTTATTATATCTAATACCTTTAAACGAGCAATTCTTGTTTATATAGGTATATATGATCTGAATCTCGGAAGCGTCTCCAACGATTTTCATGAAATTTAGTATGCAGGTATCGGGGTATCGGGGGCGATAAATCGATCTAGCTAGGTTTCATTTTTAGAAAACGTAATTTTATCCGTGTTTTCAGCCGAGCAAAGCTCGGTCATCCAAGTACTGTAATATTATTCTAATATAGTTACTGATTTAGTAAATATTATAAAAAATATATATTTAATTTTTTTTATATAAAATTAAATTTCAAAAATTTCTCCACAACTGACAATAAATTTAAAAACAGGTTTAACAAAATTGGGTTTACTGACCAGTTACGGTTCAAGGTCCGCTGCCAAAACTAAATGCTCTAAATTATATTTAATTTTTTGACATTTAATAATACAAGAATTGCTCGCTTAAAGGTATTAGATAGATAGATATAATGGACGTCAGCAGCCTCGTGACAAATGTCAGTTTTCATCCTGAACTATTTTTAATCTTGTGTTCTCAAACCCTATCTTTTTCAGTGTTGCCATCTCAGCACTTTCGGTGCTAAACCTAGCAATTTTTTCTAAGTACTAAATGATAATATACAGCACCCAGTACCCAATTTAACACTAAATAGCACTAGCAACAACACCACACATGTCTCAGTTAAGAATTGGCATAACGAAGCGCTTCTTTGTTCAGTAATGAGCAGTTTACACCTTGAAAGAAACACATTTATCTAACAATGTAGAGAATAGCCATTTATGCAACAGCTACAATAAAAGACGTAAATATTGAAGATTCAGGGAAAATAGCTTTAATATTATGGTGTGCAGGTGTGAAGGACCTCGTTAACCGATTTTTTTAAATCTAACACAATTATCGTGAATTCATAGCAAACTAGGACTTTTAAAAATGCCATTTAGCCCGAGTCCGTTGTACAGCAACCCTGCTTTTTTGGGAAAGTCAAACTTAGCCACGAGTGCTCCGAGACTTGTTAGATGCTTTCGAGCGGCATATTAATTTTGACACTAGGGACTGGCCATTTAATCTAAACAAATTTACTTTCTTTTTTTTCTAAAATGTGGCCAGACTAAGTGTAATAAATCTCTCATGCAACGATAGGCAATGTCATATATCATTTTAAGCTCAAATAAAACGCATCGTAAAAAATTACAAAGATAATCTTTACAAACAATACTTAAACATAACCCTAAAATTTATTTCCAGCACTAAAATCTCCACAATAATGAACTATACTTAGATGTACTTTGTCTACACAGTTGTTCTTTGTAAAACATATTATATTAAACGAGATGGCATTTTCTAACTTTCTCCTGTCTGGTTTTGCCCATGGTATAATAATTGTTTAAGAAGATGAGAGTAAAACGCTGAGCTTGCAAGTTTGAAGCATAAACGCGCCCGTTGCTAATTTTAAATATTTATCGCTTTCAATATCGCTGTCCTATAAATTTCAATGTTAATTATTCATTGAATTTTTTTTTAACGAATTCCGAAACTGTTGTTATTTTTTTAAATTTTGGTCTTACGAAATGTCTAGCACTTTGACGCACTGGATTTTATAATTTATTTTTAATTTACGGAACTCTAAACTAAAAAGGTTAGTTAATATAATGAAAGAATACTTTTTGTGTACTTTCGACTTGTCTTTTATCAACCAACCTTTAACCCTTTTCTTCGCAAGAATGGGTCTATCTTAAATCGGAATCGTATAAAAGCCTATCAGTAATCTTTAGCACAATGGTGTTTGCCAATTCTGGGCAAAACCGGCGCCGTCTATAACTGTGATTGGTTACGGTGTAAGTTGAATCGATTTTATGGTGAGAATTGGCCAACAAGTATTTATGTACCTACAACGGCTTTTAACACATATTGTAACTGCATTATATACAAGTCAAAAAGACTTGCTTTTCCTGTCTTTACAGTACTACTGGAAGACACTAACCTATGAAGAATTTAGACGTGTAAATTTTGTGCTTGCTTTTTATTAATACTCCCAATTTTGTAATTACCTACCGAATTTTGGTCAGTCACTATATCTTTAAATTAAAAGTAAGAAAGTTTTTTTTTTAAATTAAAAGTATGAGACAAACGATGCGCTTTCCTAATGGTAAATGATAACGCATTTCCATGACCATTGCAGCAATACACAGATCTTTGAGTAGCAAAACAAAGTCTGCTTTGGCGCTCATTACTTTGAGACTTTCGATGGTTAGTCCAGTAATTTCGCTAGCTGCAAGGAAATCTACCACCAAAGTAAAAGTAAAGAAAGAACAAGCCAAAACATTTGACAAATTACAACCCGATTATTAAAAAAATAACTATAATTATTATTTTAAAAAAAAACTTATGTCACACGGATCTTAACAACCAAACTCACTCACACTCGCTCCTCATTCATCAAAATCACGCATATACATACGAACATTCATAGACTGATAAGAAACGTAATTATTCTTTCTTTCGTCTTTGCCGTAACGGGTAATATACTGACGAAGTAAAACATTTTGCTTGGTGTTAAGTTTTTTTTTAGAACGCCGTACGCGTTGATGTCTTTTATATAATAAGATATCCCACGACCACGTGACATACAATACCGTGGCTCTAGCATTTTAATTTGCGAGAACAAAAGTTTTTAGAAAAAAAAAAACTTTTACTCCCACCAGGAGCGCTGTGCCAAGCTATAGGTATATTTATAATATTTACATAGTTCATGATTCCCGCGAATGGATATGCTATGTCCATCTGTTATCTGTCATATGCATAGTTTACAATAAACTTGCTTAGCTAGTATAAATTTTGTTAAATAAAGTAAATGTTAAGCATGATATCTATGATTAAATCTACATCATGTAGCTTTTGGAATTTGTCCTGTTTAGTGTGCCTTAGAAATAAATTAAGCCGTATATAAGCCGTAATATAATCCGTTGTTTAACGCACTCAGCGCTTTTTTTAAATGAAAATTTGCTAGTGTTCTTGATACATACAACATGGGTGTACAGTTATTTAACTCTTATTATTGTAAGAATTTTCAGTGAAGCAAAACATCAAGAGGCAAATATCTAAAGATGTTCATGACGCAAATCTATACTGGGCGAGCGAGGTGGAATATTGGCAAATTCCTCCCTAAAACGTAAGCTTATACTCAGAAATAAGATGTTTTAAATCTAACTCATAGTATAATAATAAAATAAAATAGTAATAAAATATTATCAACGAATTAATACCGGTAACAGTATTTTAGTCAAAGTACGGAATACCTACGTACGTATACAAAATCAAAGGGATGTAAATTTTTTATAATTAGAAAACTGCTGGAGATAAATGATTACAAATTTATTTACTAACTCAAAGACCCGTTACGGGCGTGTAGAGCCTGTGAGTATCGGTGATTATCAGAGGATATAAACCGATTTCACGACTTAACCTAGCCTATCCTATATTGTAACTTTGTGTCTTACGGCCGACAATAGATTTTTTTTTCATTTATGGCATCGCACGTTTTTGATTCTGCCAATGTCAAGTAGTTAACATCTTCAAGTACCTAATGATACAACTACTTTCAATAAATCCTAATCACAGTCAATGTCACGGTCAAGTCCAATCCATATCCATACACTGGTAAAGTAATTAGTGACTTTTTAGATTATATTACTTTGCCAAAGCATACGCACTATACGTATGATTTGGCTCTATATGATCAAAACACCAATATATTTTAACGTAAAGTGCCTTACTATGAACGACGCTTAGGGGTACTTAAAGCCAAAACACTCGAATAAACACTAGTTTATTAAAATAATACTGTGAAATGATTTTTTGCGTTTCGCGTCAAAAACTCCCAGATATTTACTTTGCACACTTATAAGCACCTAAACATTAATAGATCCAGATTAATAGATATACCCTAGGTATGAGCGTTGGTGATTGATTATCATCTGGTAACCTGACTGCTCGTTTACCACTTGTGGCATAAAAAAAAAACATAACAGGACAAAAAATTAAGAAGTTTATTTTAAATTTACCGCGTGAAGTCTCACCGTGCTCCCTTCAATTACCCCGTAATCTAAGTATCACGAATCGTTTTCATCGATTACGAAATTACAATAATAAAGCACCATTAAATACAATATCAATAAAAGTATCTTATATCTCACGATCTGAGATATTATCTCTTTGTTAGTTACACATCGCTGCGTTACCGTGTTATTACTTCGACAGATTCTATAGACCCGCTGAAGTGTTTGATAACTATGAAAGGGTTATTGTCGAGAGATATAAATCAGTGAATTGTAGATTAATTGAAAAGCACGGTATCATCTTTTGGTATTTTCTATTGAATCGAATCGAGGATCATTGTCCGAATACCGATTTTATCTTTACATCTCGTCAAGAATTTTTTTGTCGATTTTTCAAATAAGAGTTGAACAACGTTTTTAGGGTTCCGTACCCAAAGGGTAGCAACGGGACCCTATTACTAAGACTTCGCTGTCTGTCTGTCCGTCCGTCTGTCTGCCACCAGGCTGTATCTCAAGAACCGCGATAGCCAGTTGAAATTTTCACAAATTATGTATATCTATTGGCGCTATAGCAACAAATACAATTTTTTTTCCTTTTTCATAGATGATGGTACGGAACCCTTCGTGCGCGAATTCGACTCGCACTTGGCCGGTTTTATTTTTTATAAATTTCATACTGTAAGTAACTATTTATAGTGCCTAATATTATTTATTTTATGGTATTTCAGATCTGAGGACGTACCGTATGCTCTTATTGTTATTCGAGTAAGGCGATCACGAAAAAGTTACGCGATTGCGAATCTTATTGCGCGGGCATACGATATGCGGTCAGTCACAGATCAGGTAAAACATTTGGTGATAGATCTTCGTAACAGGAAGTCTACGTAGATTCCACCGCAGTACCAGATATATTCTGCTCCCAAGTCTAGCAAACTACAGGGCTGTAAAGACTAACCATTGACTGTCTCAAAGTAATGTAATTTATGTTCGAGGCACCGCTTCAATGGTCATAGACAAGTGTTGTCTCCCACCAGGAACGTTTTATTCGTCTAATTACTTCTACATAAAAAAAGTGGCAAGAGACATATGACCCTGCAGCCGAATTAGGAACACAACATAACGGCAAATAAACTACAATTTCGTTATAACTTGATACGTACTTTTACACTAACGTTAAAAATAAAAACTAACTATTCAAAGGACGAATTTCGACAAAGAAAAAAATCTCTAAAAAGATGCAAAGAAATCGTGTACAAAACCGCGTAGCACAGCTAGTTTGTTAACCTTAGTTTACCACAAGACTGCTTCAATAATCAACAACTACACAACGCTTAACGTTCGAGTAAAATAAATGACTATTAATGCAAGCAATAATCTATTATAAGGTCAAAAGATTGATTCAGATATCATTACTCATCCAATATATAACCAGGTGTATCTTAATTAAAATAATAATGACACCATTTATTACTTGAGAGCGTCTATTAATTTCTTTATTCTGTATTGCCCGAGGTAAAAAAAGAAACATTAAGAGGTTAAATGACGTAGGCGGAGTAGAATCTGTTACAATGAAATGGTAAACTTGCGACGTGAGCCACACAAAGCTCTGTCAACGGTAAGCGATGAATGCATTAGGTAAATAAATGATCAATTGTATGCTGATCGAGATAGGATTTGTATAGGGACAGGAGTTAATAAACTAATCATGATTAAGAAGTCACTTGATGTTTGTGATGATAGAGATATTGTAAGATACAATGAGTGTTTGACGCCATAGAAATAACATCGTAATCGCTACATAGTATAAAACAAAGTCGCTTCCCGTCGTATGTAGGTACCCTTAGATATTTTAAACTACCCAACGGATTTTAATACGGTTTCCATCAATAGACAGAATGTTTCTTTCTTTCTTTCTAGTACTCGGCTGGCTAGCTACCACACTCAAGTTCAAATCTGCCGCTAAGCATCTAACGGTGTGTTCCGACAGCCTCACTTTAGAGCCAGTTTCATTCCAGGTTAGGTGTACCATCTTCGACCACACCGTCACTTAACATCAGGATAGCACCTAGACTGTCAACCATAAAATAAAAAATAAAAAAGTATAATGTTATAAAAACCATATGCATTTTAGTAACAAATCTCATGTATTAAAAAGTATTTAAGTATTTTATTAGTTATCTGGTTCCTATAATACAAGCTTTGCTAAGTTTGGGGCAAAATAGCGCTGTGTGAAAAGTCCTCCAACATTTATTCATTCTGCATTAAGAACACCTAGATACAGAATAAACATCTATGTTTGTCACATAAATGTTTGTTCTGGGTGGGTAGCGAACCCACGCCCACAACTCATGAAGCAAAGCTAACAGGGCAGTCCGGTTCCGGACAATTATAAATCCAATAAAGTGTACACTATACAGTTTACAGTTTATTTTCTATGTCATAACTGCTTTACAGCAAGACATTAATCCCGTGCGGCTGGACCTACCTGACGGCTAATCGCAGCACTAATAACTCTCCCGGCTTGATAATGAGAGCGATGTGGCATTAATATGTGAAGAAAATCGGAGAAATTGTTTAAAAGACCGCGCGTCCGTTATGTTTTTTAATTTCAAATGTCGCGGTCCGCTGGCTGACCGGACGTACGAATAGTATAGATACGGCAATTATAAATGCTGGTCAATGTGAGCATTCACTTTGAATCAAGCACATTAAGTGGTGAATGCTCATTAGATTGTTATATCTGAGCTTTCGAAGATCTAAGTATTCACTTGTAACAACATATTAAGAATTCACCGTTTTTAATTTATTCACCATATTTTAGTGTAACAATAATATAGTATCGAAACACTGTTTTGGTTTGTTTTGGTACCGTTCACACACCGCTGAGAAAATATACATATAGATACATACATAAGTAATTAAATTCAAAATTAACATTTAACCCTAGGTCGGTCGCGCTAATTATTGTAACTGCGTCGGTCGCATGGGGTCTTTGAAAGCCCTGTTATATTTTTAAGTTTTTTATATGATTCTTTTGTATATTCTTAATTTTTATTTATTGAATAAAAAGGTTATAAGGTGTAATTTAAAATAAATATATAATAATCTTTTAAATCTTTGTTAGTTTTAATCAGTCTTAATAACACTAAACTAAAACATTTTTGGCTCATTTTTGGCAACTTTAGTTTAAACCGAAATAAAATCAATAACTATAATATTTTCTTTCTGAAATTAACATTAACTAGCAAAACAAATACTTATTTTAATGAGATCACAAAAAAAACATACAATTATCAAAATAAGTGGTTAAATTTTACACATCATTTAGCTGTCAAATCTCAAACAGCGCAAAAGAAATCTAAATCTCTGAACTGAGATTACCGCCCTTGCTATGTCCATACCAATCCCATCAGCTGGGAACACCTCTTCAATTTTCAAATGGAAAGACTTTTGTGTACCAATCAGGTATAATAGCCTCAGCAGTGCTCTTATCTCTGGTATGTTTGTCGGTTGTGAATCTCGTAACCTTTCATATTTGTCCTGAAGAGTCCAAATTTTTTCGTTTGTGGATTGTACAATAGTATTCAGTACATGTATGGGAAAATATAAAGTCCAACCCTCGAAAGGGGTATTGATATCACAAGCTACATTCGTGAACCCGGCAAATACGATATAATATTATGCTGTCGTGTTCGAACTGAAGCATTGGGAGAAGTTTTCTTCCAGCGATATATTATGGTTTCAGTATTACCATTGCGTAGTTTCCGATGAACAACATAATAGTTCGATATTCTTATATGTGCGATTAGAATATTCTCTTCGTCATCATCGTCTGAATTTAGTTCTTCAGGCGGTTCAAGATCCGATATGCCGTCTTCCTCAGAATCGGTTTCATGAGGACTTTCTTCCAGCACATCGGGATTATAATTGGAGTGCTCACTATCACCTTCATCAATCTAATCATCCAGATTATCTTCAGACGCTTCTTCAAGCCATCGGATAATTTGCTTTTCTTTGGAACGATCCATTTTCGGCTATTTATTTCATAAACAAGTGATTGCCTTCGACCAAAAAAAGTTACACGATCAGTCGCATGGGGTCTTTTAAAGCCCTTGCGCAAAACAAACGTCTATCTAGCGCAAGTGCAGCGCGCTAACTGAGTGGTAACTGCACTATTTTGAACTTCAGTATTATTTAGGAAGCTACTATAAAACAGAAGTTTGTACCTTTACTGTTAAACAAAATATATAAATTTTTCTGGACCCCGTGCTTTCAAAGACCCCATGCGACCGACCTAGGGTTAAATATGAATAAATGAATATCAGAGACATATTTTACACAAAGCCTTCTGGCCCCAAACTTAGCTAATTTTTCAATATAGGAACCAGTAAATTGATAGAATACTTATTATTTTTTTTTTTAAAGATATATATACGATACAAACAGAACACCCAGACACGGAAGAAACATCTACGAGTATGTTTATCACACAAATGTTTGTCCTTGGTGGGAACCCAGCCCACGCCCCACAGCTACTAACAAATGGGTTAACAGGGCAGTCATAAATGAATGAACTGAACAATTAGGGCTTCATTTATAAAGATTATAAGTTAAGTTTAAAGTTAATAATTAGGTCTCATTTCGACACGTGACATTTCACTTCGGCGAGAAGTCGACAGAGCATTTTAAACAATGGTTAACATAACTAAGCTACGTTTATTAATAAAGTCAAACGAGGTACGAAGGCATTAGTCTATTTTTACAAACGCTCAAATCAAAATGTGCCAATCATAGTCACACAAAAACATATCAAAAAAGTGAACAACCTTATCTGATAATTATAAACGTATATACTAGATATATATAATACACTAGATGTTATTGTAAGGCAATACGGCTTACATTAGTTTATCGGTATCTACACGTTGTTATATTATATATATGTACTTCTACACTAATATTATAGGGAATAACATCACCTAACGTCAGACGAGATAGCGATCGAACGCAAATTATTTCATAGTAATAAAATATCAGATAGCGCAGCGCGTACCCCGCTGTGTATAGGTGTACATATGTATATTTTTTAACACTATGAAGTCCTTTGGATTTTCGTGTTTAAAGTTCCCACTTAATATAACAAATTGTTTTATCTTTAACCTATCGAGTATGATCAATTGTGGATTTAATTAATAGATATGTAGCTGCAACCAAACTGTATTCCCTGATTTTGTTACAATCAGTTTTCTGAATTGCCTTCCACTATAGAAGCAAATTTAAAGGAATATGTATATTTAAATCTAGCTGACCTGATAGACGTTGTCCTGCCTTAACATCATCAAACGCGCGAAGTTAAAATAGTCTTTTCTTTACTTTACTTTTCCCATTTTTTACGCAAAAGTTCTTAGATTTTAATTCCGTAAAAATTTTGTAAAAAATATTAGAGAACTTAAAACAAAAGTTGAATGAAATCGGTAATGTCGTTCTCAAGATATGGCGTGACTAAAGAAAACATGGATTATACGGCGCAATAAATAATTAGTTTTTTTTTTCTTCGACCCCTTTATATGAGTTCTATTTTTCTAAGTCAGTCAGTGGTAAGTCAAATTTATATAATATGAATGAATTTATCTTTTGTGAGTTTGGGGCGCAGGATGAAAAAATTTGCGATTAAACCGATCTAAGCCTGAACATCTAATCTTCATTTAAAAATTTGCATGTTCTTTCTTCAAAATTAAATAAAAGGTCGACAAATACTATAATTAGCTGTAGGTACTTCAACACCGGTTACTTAAAGAAACGATCACTGTATACAGTGTATACGACACGACAAAGTATACATACTTTGTCGTGATGACACTAGATGCGTCTTTAGTGTTTTCAATGCCACATTATTGGTTTATTACACTGTCGACAATCACTTCAACTAGCAATTGATAAGCCACATTTTCATGCAACATTTTAAGCATAGCAAATTGATTCTTATGGTATGTTTATAAAGATCAGCGGATAAAGATAGATAAAACACTGATATATTACGACAAGGTTTTCAAAGAACGTGATCAGAAGTGGAAATCCAAATGCCTTATTCTGCCTGCAATGTTAAAATGAGACAAACAATTAAAAATAATTTCACAAACACGTCTGTTAAAAGCTAGACAAAGAAAGCAATAAATGGTTACCGTGGAGTGGCCAATAAATAGTAGAACAATGATATAAGAGATAGCACATAAACTGTAACAAAGTTTTTTGGCGAGAACGCGGAAAGAGTCGTGTCGCCCCATTGTATATTTTTCCAAATCTAATAGTTATCAAGTGTTTGTGTATAAAAATAGGGGGTTCATAAAGAGCTGAATTACAAGCGTGAGTGTGGGAAAGTGATATAATGTGGTGAAACATGACTTTTCGTGTTGCTTCCAAAACTCCATCGAAGCTTATAGTGAAGTCATCACTACTTTACTAAAGCATGACTAGATTTGACTGGCATGGACTGGAATTACCAAAACTGGAGTTGAGTTGGAGTTTGACTATAAAGATAAAGAAGCTGAAAACTGAAGAATGCACGCAAAACACAGAAACATTGAAACTGGCAGAATTCACAGAATGCGATGCCAAGAAAGAGACAAAAAAACTGTAATAAATTATTATTAAAACTTATCAAAGTGACATTTATTTTCACACGATATAATACGTGAATCTGAAAAACAAAAACGCGGGAAAAGAGGAAAGAAAAAATCTGAAAATCTATGGAAACTGACATGGGTTTGGCACATTTTTTATGAATATACAAGGATGTACTAAGCCAAAAAGTACATATAATTATGGTCAACTTTTACTATGGAATCAAACCATAGTAAAAAGTAAAATATGAAATACCAAAAAAAAAATGCTGTATTTAGCGGCATATTTTTGTCTACGAATAAAGCTTGTCATATTGTGGTTTCACTATCATGACACTATTAATTTTATTCAATGGTTGCATAGCAAGTGTAATAAACAGTATCGTACACTTATCAGTGATCGGATGGTGTTCAATAAAGCCTGTCATATTCATGCAAATGACGCCGAGGTCAGAAGTGCCATTTCTATTCCTTCTCAAGTTACAGCACAATACGGTAGATTTGTTGAAGAGCGCGCAGAGCTTTTTTCATGTAATAAGCTGCTAATTTTTATATTTCTATGATAAATGTCTCTTGAAATAACACTACATTTCGAAAATATTGTAGAATACATACATCATCATCATCATCATCATCTCAGGCGTAGGGCGTCTACTGTTGGACATCGGCCTCCCCCATTGACTTCCATAAACACCGGTTGGAAGCGGCTCGCATCCAGCGCGTTCCTGCGGTCTTTATTAGTTTGTCTGTCCACCTTATGATGTCCACCTTTAGACGTTATGCATGTAATACATACATATGTACATAACATCTAAAATTCGGATTCGACACTGACTATTGATGTACAAAGAAAGAACTATCCCAAGACCGTAAGATCGATAAACAATTGCCAGTTTCTGCCATATCAAGTGGCAACCCTTACACGATAGAATTTTTGCACTTACGATTATTACTAAATTTCCAGAGATAGCATTCTATCTTTTCACTTAATTTAATAACTTATCTTAGGTGTATACATTTAAGCAAGCTTTATTAAGAAAATTATGAACACGAATTCCCAATAATAAATAACTTCTCTATTTATTTATTTTTAAATTAGAGTTTGTGTCACTTTAGTGATGTTAAGATTCTAACAATATCCCATCCGTCCGAATCAGTTCAGGTATTTAAAAGTTGGCCAAAAACGTTGGGCCGTTGTATAAAAAATCTATGTCTACTATATGCTTCCAGCGAATAAAACACGAATTACGAATTTATTTCGGTCACGTCGCTCGCAGAAACCCTGATAGCCTGAAAAAGCTGATGATAAGCGGTCGGTCACCAACCCGTTGGTGAAACCTAAGAAAAACGCTCACTGACATGTCAATACTTAAAGCAATTGAGACAGACGCCGCCGAGGTCAGAAAAACGTGCAAGAGCCATGGTGCACCAAGTGATCAACATTTCAAACTACGACCTTCAGCAATGAACATACTGATTACGAAGAAGAGTATAAAAGCCTAAAGAAACCTCACAAAAAGTCGCATTTAACCTAACTTCTAGCATTACATAATTAAAAACCGCGTAATTAATTTAATACTAGTTTAAAGGTATACACGAGTATTAATGAATAATAATTGACAATAAATATAACGTTGAACTCCCCTTCACTATCCCACCAATACTTCGCACGCTTGAACTCACACTAAATCTTAGTAACCTGTTTATGACACGAAAAACTTCAATCTAAACTAATTAAAACGCGATAATTTCCAAGGTAGTAAAAAATATTCGCGTTAGGCCTAAAAAGTATGTTGAAGTTAGGCCTAAAAAGTATGTTATTTTTTATAACTGGACATTTTGAATACTAATTTGCATAGAACTAGGCCGGACTGTACTAAAAATATTATACTTATGTACTTACGTAGGTGTTTAATTGGAATTCAAGGCTTCCTTCAAATCACTTGAATAAAAAGAGATCATTTATACAAGATATGTCTATCGGCTTTCTACCGGATACACTTCGGGGATTGTGCCTTGGAGTTGCACGACTTGGTTCCCCCCGCCCCTTTTTACTACCGGACGGCCAGACAAACGCGACCAAAGCGTCACCCGTACATGGTGGACGTTCCCCATGTGCGCACTAAGCGCTTCGAATCCACATTCTTTATTCGCTCAGCGAAGATGTGGAACTCTTTGCCGGAGTCTGTGTTTCACGAAAAGTACAATATAATATAAAACTCAATTAATCTTTATGATTAGGCATGTAAAGACTTTTTCATTTTGAATATTTTTATCTATTAAATTCTAATTCCAATTATTTTAAATAATTTTGACCATATTTATCTAACCTTAGTTTTTTAACATTAGTTTTTTTTTTTAATCACTGGCTGCTAACAATAAATTATAGATTATTTGGCAAGTCTTATGAATCAACAAATTTTGTAACAAAATAAAATTACTATTTGAATACGTATACGTATTCAAAAAGTCATACGATCTCTATCAATAGTGTCATATCTATAATTATTTTTCAACATAACTAGTGATTTGTATTTTTATATCTGATAATTCTGATAATCTTTAGGTTGCCTGGAAGAGATCGCACTAAGCGATAAGGCCGCCAATTATTCAACTAGTGTTAAGTTTATACTTTAAAATAGTTTTTTAGTAATAATTGGTGTGAACAATAAAGAGTTATATTATTATTATTATTATTAATTCCGCGATTGGCCGCTAGTTACTATTTTCGTTCATAACACTTTCCAGCAGCGAAAAGGCAGTTTCGGGTTGTAAAGCCTCACGGAATTAATTTGTGGTCGTTTAGTGCTGAACGCCTGGTTGACGTGACAATTAATCTTGGCATTTACCTTGACCAAATCTTTTAACATAGCCTATTAGCCACCGACATATTGGCTCTACTCCAACTGGTGTTGCGACTTTATTTAGAGCTGATTGGCGTGAAAGTAAACAGATAATAATAATACAATTTTCTACTCTCTCCTTTGTATACTTTAGGTTTTAATCAGTATTTATGTGATGTCGCTATTTTCAATCTGTACTCTTAATATTTTATATACTAGCTAAATACCTTGTACGTGGAACCCCTTTACATACAAACAAAAATTCTTCAAAATCGATCGTTTAGTTCAGTGGCAAACACACGCAGATATTTTAGGTAGGTATCAAATAGAGTAATATATAATAAATTGATAAATAAATCTGTATTAAGAAAACCAATGATATACTAGTTTTAACATGATAATTTAAATAAGTTATGATGACAAAAACACTAGAATTTGTAGATTTATGGTACAAGAACAACAATATCTATTTTGAGAGATGCTAATCGCAGTAAAATATTCAATTTCACAATTTATATCTAGCGTCATATTAAAACCCCAATACCGAAGTAGCAAACCAAAATACGCCTAATATATCTTCCCATTATAATTAGCCCGTTTTCAACGGAATGCCATTGCCATACAAAGTATCGTCGTAAAATACGTCGAAGCAGCTGATTAAAGACCCGTTAATGCGTTTGATATCCGTTATCATAGCTCATAGCTATCCGATTGAGAAATGATTTGATTGGGAATGTTTTCGAATGATATATTGAACAATTAATATTCGGCGAAAGCACAACTTTGAGAAATCAAACACTGGAATCTGATTTAGATCTCAAAATCTAAGCGAAGAAGACACCACGAAGACCAGATAGTCTGAAAGGAGGGAGGCGAGACGTTTCCGCACCAATAGGTAGATACTTAAGGCTGAAAATAATATAGATTGTAATTGATTGATTAAGAAGTTACTTTGGTTTGCGTTTGTTCTCGGCCAAGCGCTCGAAGAATCAACACGTCCTGAGGATGTCTTGTAGAGGCGAAACACGTGTCGGCAACTGGTTAACGCAGCGATAAGGGAATTTAATATTGATAGTTATTTTAATTAGATTTTTA
Source organism: Biston stratarius (assembly GCA_950106695.1). NCBI lineage: Eukaryota > Metazoa > Arthropoda > Insecta > Lepidoptera > Geometridae > Biston > Biston stratarius. The sequence goes on from OX467116.1 coordinate 14,669,843, forward strand.
ATGTATCATATAATTTAGTTTTACATTTTAAGTTTATTTCGGATAAATACTTCAAAGTATTAAAATGTAAATAGTATCTACTGATAGTAATTTAAATTAGATTTTTAATATCTCATAAAATTTATTTAAATTTTAGTTTTATATTTAAAGTTTATTTCGAATAAATATTTAATATTATTTCAATTTAAATACTGACGTGAATGTGGTTTATTCTATTCATAATTCATTTTAGGATATTTAATGGATAATAGTTTAACGATTAACGAAGATATACATATAGATAACTATTTAAAATTGTTTCAGGTTACATTAAATCCTCGTCATTGTTATAACCAAAACGACTTGAACAGGGCTGTAGTTTATGTTTGTTATTTCTTTTTGTATATATTGTTAATGAAATGGAAATTTTGTTTTATGTCATAAGTGTGTCTATTGTCTAAACACCAAACTTGACACCATAAAATATATATATATATTATGTAGCACGCTTGCCTAGAGGACGCCGATTAACTCAATACTTCTCAGATCAAAATATTGGTAAAACCTAATCGGGTAGCGCATTTCACTGTTTAGCAGTTTGCACAATGAAAGTGGAATCACACCGGTTTTAGTTCAATACATTCAAGAGTTCGATTGTAAATTATACTGATATTATACTGTCTACAAATACACTACTGTATATAAATATTACTGTCGTTTAACAGTGTAACAAGATCGATTTCCCCTTGTTACACTTTAGAAACCAAGATCAAGTTAAAGCTTGTATAATTGCTAAATGTACCGTAGGCAGGCGTTTAATTTAAATGTAAAAGTGAATTATTAGTTACTTATTCTTATTCAAAGTGGGGGCGATAAGTCCTGCACTGACGTCCCGCTTGGGGTGTTTTGTGCATTTCCCCCTACCAGCATCTACCTAGCCAACCCAGCTCCTTGGAGTATCTGAGCGAGGCTCTGGGCCGCTGGCATAGTAGCTCCAGTGAGATGGGTAGCATAGGTAAGGTACTTAATGGCTTAAACTTTTTAGTCACGTCCAGCCATAACTCACATTATGTTTAGTCTGTCCGATTACAAGGTACTAATCACTAATCATAATACAGATTAAATAAAATTAGAAAACAGTGACTGCTAGAGTTTAGGGGCACTGTTGTTTTTTTGTTGCCTTATCGCAAGTTATCGTTCTGATTTGTTTACGGGCTGTAGTAGATAGGTACTGAGAAATTGATCAAATCAAATCAAATCAAATAATTTATTTACAAGAATACATGTAGGTATATATAGGTCTTATAATATTTTTTTGTAGTGTCACAATGTATTCAGTCTGCATGCAGACGTGTAAATGTTAACAGTAGATACATTAATTTAATTAGTCCATATTACATTATTATTAGTTATTATTTATAAGAAAAATTCATGAACTCCTTAACGCTGTAGAAACAGTTGTTAAGAAGCCAATCAGTCAAACATTTTTTAAATTTATTTCCATTTAGATCTTAGTGCCTAGTAACTAATCTATCTTAAAATTTTCAGACGGAGTGGTGACGCACGCCAAAATATTTAGATATTTTTAATGTAAATGTATTAAGACGAACGGGCTCTCCTGACAGTAAGAGATAAGGTCCATGACCATTACAGCAATACACAAAACTTTGAGTAACAAAACAAAATTTAGAGTATAGCTGCTTTGGCGCTCTTTACAAGAACAGAACTAAAACTAAAAGACGCTTTTGTTAATTACACTCACACTCGATGGGTTTTCTAATAGCCATTGAGAAGTTCCGTTATGCATCTCTTGATTCCATCACTCACCTCCGCGGTATCAAATTTTTATATTGTCATCAGGATTACGAAAACTTTTAAATCGTTGCGAAAATAAAAGTAAGCTCGAATTGCTAGGCAAGATTTTACTTAAATATTTTTTTTTAATGTGTTCTTAACGCGACGAGTGGGGCGCTCTCCTTATGGTAAGAGACAACGCCTGCTCATGACCATTGCAGCGATATAATGAATTTCAGTAATAAAACAAAGTCCAGGGCATCGCTAATTTGGCGCTCATTACTTTGAGACATTAGATAGTCTCAATAGCCCAGTAATTTCGCTGGCTTCAGTATCCTTCAAACCGGAACACTATAATATTTGTTTACAAACTACTGCTTGGCGGCAGAATATTTAGTACAGCGGTGGTACCTACCTAAACGACGTTCTGCTAAGGAGATCTACCACCAAGTAACTTTGCTGTCAATTAGTAATCGACATTTACTCCAGATATATCCTGTAGAAGACACCCACCTGCCTATCTCCTGGACTATGATACATTTTACCCGCGAAAGTTTAGGACTTTTGTGACTAACTATCGAATATTTTAAAGTATTGCGCCAAAGATCAACTTGAACTTAGTTTTATTACTCAAATTTGAGGGTACCACTGCAATGTTTATAGGTGGTGTTATCTCCTACCATCACAAAAACATTAAACACCACGTAGACAATCATTTATTTATTGACTAATAAATGTATCAAAAAGTACCGGATAATTGTCTATTAAAGAATCCCAATAATTAAATATTTTTAGGTGATATGATTTCCAAATAAGAAACTCGATATGTCCAGTTTTGGACTAAATGACTAAAATATATTGTAGATTGTTAAAAAACCGCTATAAAGTTGCTCATAATCTTACAGATCGTAAATTATAGTCAGTTGCCAACGCTTGACTGTTGCTAAATATTGTCTTTTGTTTTACGCATTTCTATTTTAACGGGACCAGAGAGCCTAGATATTACATGGGCATAAATCTATCTTCTCAAATTAGGGGCGTATAGCCGCACACTGAAAAATATAGCCACGATTGGCTGAGCGTCGCGATTTCACCAGCATTTACCAGGTTTCACATTCTTTATGAAAAAGTCATATAACAGTATTTCATGTACGCCTTTTCCGGAGACACAAATCAAATCAAAATAAATTTGTTTTCAGACACAAAGATTCATTGTATATAAACAAACATTTTAATAATCAAATTGAGTTAAATCATTATTAATTCAAATTGCTGTTTTGTTTACTCAAAGTTCTATGTATCGCTGCAATGGTCATGGACAGGCGTTATCTCTTACCATCGGGAGAGCGGCCAGATTGACAGTGAAAATTGATTGAAAAAAAATCGCTTAATTTTTGCATACATTTTTGGCGCTATATAAAAATAAAATAAATAAATACCTAAATAGTAAAATTCGCACTTAAGTTATATCCAAACGTGAAATCGTTGATCGTCCAGAACAAAGAAATATCTTTTTAATTTCACTCCATGATTCCATCTATATTAAAAAAACATACGGATTCTCCGTCTCTTTCACACTTGTTGGAACGCGCGCGGCAATCGCATCCACGTGTCCATTTGTTAATAGTTTTTGTAATGCCAAACTAAAAGCTGTCCTAAAGGTAAAAGATTACGCCTGCCCACGACCATTCTCACATTACCCAGAACTTGAGTAACACAACAAAATCCAGGGCATCATTGCTTTAGCGCTCAACACTGAGATATTCGATGGTGACAGCCATGTAAGGGTAGTAGCTAGCCAGCCGAGTACTAGAAAATACCCTACCACCATGCTATGGTTTCTTCGCTATATTTTCCTAACCACTGAGCTATCATCGCCACAAGAATGTTTTGTAATCAAATCACCAAAATAAATTAGATCTGTGCGAAGCCGGGGCGGGTGGCTAGTTCTACAATACACTGAAATAACTTCATCGTGCTATATTCCCACCACCACATTTCCTCATACGAGGACATTATACTAGATATGATCAGCGATGCGTAAGCTCCATTTAGAGGAGAGAGCGCGCGCTACATCTTTCTGTATAACATTAATAAATTAATAATGATTTTATGGAATTCCGCTAGTCGACGCCATTTTTACGGCCAGTGAGAGTATGGAATTATGGATTAAGATTATGTGTGTTAACTGTTTTGTGGGATAGCTGTAAGAAATTGAATTTAAGTTATGAAATGCTTTAGGAATAGATTATTATGCAAACGCACTACTATAGATCTATAGCTTCATCATATCTAATTTTTTACTACTAAATTAGTAAAATGGTACATCTACTTAGGAGAGTTCCTCTAGCACCACAGTACCAGATTTTCTGCCACCAAAAAGTAGTGTATAAACATTACAGTGTTCCAGTTTTACAGGGTACTGCAGTTAGTGAAATTAAAAGGCTTTTGAGACTAGACATCGAATGGTTTAGTGATGAGCGCCAAAGCAGCGATACCCTGGACTTTGTTAAGGTCTAGGTACTGTTATATTGGTCATGGATAGGTGTTATGTTTTAACATCAGGGGTGCGTTTCGTTCGTCTCATTTCTTTTTTCGTTCGTCTCTTATTAGGACTGGCCACACAGCCCTAACTTTCTAAGCTACGTCAAATATCTTGATAAAAAAAAAATGTACCTATTGCATATAATTTGATTCCAGGAATCCGACTGAAGAGCTATTTAATATTATATTTTATTATGTTTAATATCATCATCCCGTACAAATAACGGTACAATTGTTGTTATTTTCTAGTGTAATGTAGCGCCACTCTCTGTGCGTGTTTCGGGCTATTTTAGCTTTACGTTAGCCATTTAATATTAATGAAAAGTCAAATCAAAGGATGAAGCTTAATAGTGTATTTTCGTTTCTTCTTAACAAAATTTTAGCATTTTACAAATATATTTAAGAAAACGAAATAAATAGTGTAAGGCAGCAAATTTAATTGTCTGGTATTTCTTGGTTCAGAAGAAACTCACTAAATTAATGACGCACTAAAGCCACATCCTCTCATAAGCCGGTAAAAGTATAATCGGTTTTATTAACTTTGGATTTTAATTTCGATATAAACTCAAAATCTTCGCACTTCCAGAGTAATTATTTCACGTCAATATCAGGTTACCACTGTTTAGTTACATCCTGCATCCTTTGTTATATTACAATTTACTGTTTGATCTCAAAAATGTAATGATAATTAAATGTTTTTTACGAATAAATAAAATTTCATATAGTTTTTTTTTTAATTATAGTTGAATTTTTAGTATTAATTAGGTTTGTGTTTGACCGCCGCCTTATGTTTAATTAATAACTAATAACTAATTTTGCATGTTTGTTGCGATTAATGTGGAAAGCTTTCTATCAATTCGTTTTATCGACGTGAATTCCACAAAATAAATCAAAAAGGTCGACGGAAACGTAAGTTTGTACGACTTTCGATTCAATTTTTCATGCTATCGAATATCGGAACAAATCTCATGTTTGACGATTTCACTTTGTAGTCACAGATGAAAAAGGTACAACTTAATAAACGTACTTGCATTTAAATTTTAAGTACTTAGACGCAGTATTGAGTTTTGCAATAGGTATATATTTGTATTTTTTCGAATAAAACGTGATCTCCCTTTGTTACAAGAGCACACTCTTGCCAAATTTTAAGTTCTGTGACTCTAGCATATTATTATAACATTAGTTCGTGTATGTCCCAATTTAATATTCTAGACCCCTTTTTGATAATTTACATCTAAAAAGTCAGCAACACAGCAAGATAACACAAAATTAATGACGTCATCGCCCGGGACGTGCATACTGAAACGGTGGGGGAGTTCGTGGTGCGTTTGTCGCGCGGGATGCGCAGGATGACGGTGTGCTCGAAGATGGTAAAGCACACCTAGCCTGGAATGAAACTGGCTATCAAGTGAGGCTGCCGGAACACACCGTTAGATGCTTGGCGGCAGATTTTCGACTTGAGGGTGGTAGCTAGCCAGCCGAGTACTAGAAAGTACCCTACCACTACGCTATGGTTTCCTCACGATGTTTTCCTTCATCGGCAGCTCAAGCTCATTGTTGGGGTTTGAACCCACGCCCTTCGGCATGCGAACCGACCGCGCTAACCACTGAGCTATCATCGCTACAATTATCATGTCTACTCTATGTGTTTTTCGGTGTCAACAATAAAAAGTTTATAAATCTATCTATCTAGTGCCTAGCCAGCTAATTTATGAAAATAACTTCAGTAGTAAAGCGTATGCAAAACGTCCGACCAATCTACGCCATCCGCGTGCTTCTTTTGTGTAACTTCAATTAAATCATTTTCACGTAGTGTCATGTAACTATTTTTAATTTGTTCACTAAATAAACTGTGTATACACTGCTCTGCAGTTGATCTGAACGAATTGAGTTCTAATCACTTTTACGTCTAGTAGTATATAACTATACTCTGTAATAAGTACACATTTTATTTGTTTAATATACTAATTGTCATACATACGCGTCTGACAAAAACACTTACACTGCCGTAAATAAGCTAGAGCAGTAAATCGACGCTACTTTCCAATGTAATTTGGCTGTTCTCTAACTCAGTAAGTAAACTAGACAGGGCTCAACTTATACTGGACCATAAATCCGAAGATTAGCTGCTATTTAGTCTACGCACGACAGTACGGGTGTACTGTCCGTGAAAGAACGTAAATAGAGACTAAGTTAATTATACTCAAGTTATGTGGACGACCTAGTTTCAGAACGCACTACTATTATTTATGTACGTATATGCTCTCAAATAATTTTAAATCAAAATAATCAATGTAGTCAATCAATTTCATACTAGCAAATATCTGTGAATGTTTAAAAGATAGTACCTAGTTGACCGAGCTTTGCTCGGCTGAAAACACGGATAAAACGACGTTTTCTAAAAATTTAACCTAGCTAGATCGATATATCGCCCCCGAAACCCCCTGCATACTAAATTTCATGAAAATCGTTGGAGCCGTTTCCGAGATTCAGAATATATATATATATATACAAGAATTGCTCGTTTAAAGATATAGATAGATGCAGTATAAATAAATTGAACAAGTAAAGCCGCCATAAAGTACAGTTTAACACATAATTATTAGCCGACTTCTCAATTCGACACTTTTGTTTTTGTTTCTGTGGTTGACAAGAAAAAAATTTAGTGGATTTTTACGCATTTTTTATAATCATAGTTTTTGTTAAGCCGTACAGAAGTCTATACCAAAAGATCGTTAACTAGTACATGACCCTATAAATATATAATATGACAGTTAAGGTATTTTATAACCTAAAAGAAAGTTTTAATAAATAAAATATTTATACACGCAATGGTAAAACGGCATTCTGTTTGATACCTACTAGCAATATTTTATAACCAAAATAAATGTTTATTAACATAATTCTAACAAATATTACTTCGTAAATCATGCATTTACTCTCAGAGCAGTTTAATGATAAATGGGTCAGTTAATCGATTATGCGAAATTGCACCTAATGGGTTTTGTTTCATTACTATCATTTGGATTAATAAATCTCGTACCATAAAACACATTTTCCTTTGCGTATTATTAATTCGTTTGTCTCGACATTCCTTGAATATTTTAGAAAGGCCACATCTCATTTAGTGTTAAGTGACGAAGTAGTCTATGATTGTAAAACTGCCGGCTTGTCAGAGTCATTCCCTTTGTGTTGTAAATATAATTTAGAATAATCATAAATAAACAATTTTCAACATGAATTAACATATTACACTAACAATAAAGCTTTAAAAATGTATATATAATATTATGTCTTATTTACATTTTCAAATTGCTAAGATATTTTTACCCGACTGCCAAGGAAGGGTTATGTTTTTCGCGCGTATCTTGTATGTATGTAAATTTCTTTATTTTGTAATAAATCCAATATTTCTTCCGAACGGCCGAATGGGTTACGACAATTAAGGTGCCGTTAGATTAGTCTTAATAACCCAAGTGTTCTTAGATAGGTGTTTGAAAAAAAAAACAACAAAATGACGGTTTTTTTGCGCGAAATAGTAATACGTTAAAAACCCTATCATGTAGGGTATCTAAATAAAGGAAATTAAAAGAGGACTACAAAAATATATTGAAGTTATATGTTTAAATTTAATTAGGGATAATAAATTAGTTTAAAAAGATTTTTCCTTTAAATATAGCTATTTTATTCGCAATCGGGTTATAGATTTTTTAAGCTCTTCTTTTTCTCTTTTTTCTAAAGCTTGTTAGGGATGTGTAAGGGTACCGTGTATTACTTATTTTAAATGTTCTCTATTTGCGAACACTTTGTAGTGTTAATAAAGAGTTATTGTAGAGATTCTTGGCTCGTTGGAAAAGTAACACGAGTCTGCAAAATGACATACTTTATTGTCCAATATAGTGTAACGTTTCTTAATTGCTAACAGCATAGTTTGAAGCAAGCGCTTGCCTTTGTGCTATTCAAAATATCTCAATCAAACTTTCCACGATTTGTTGCACATGTCAAGTCAATTTTAGGGTCCAATTAGATAGACAAAAGTAGAAATAGCGTATTCTTTTCTATAGGCGAGTGATAATTGTTGAGGAAAATCGATTCTGTTTTTGGAAGCGTTTTACACATCATCATCATTTTTAAACAATAATCGTTCACTGCTAAGCATAACCTTTTGTATTCCACACATCCCAGTCCAATATAACAGTCGTAGCGGTGATGGCTCAGTGGTTAGCACGGTTCACACGTCGAAGGGCGTGGGTTCCAACCCCAACAATGAGCTTGAACTGCCGGTGAACGAGCACATCAATTTTTTGTTTTTGTGGCTTGTAAAATTCGCAAGAAAAAAACTTATTTTCAATGGATGTTTTACGCGTTTTTTTATAATTATATTTCTCAAAAAAGTTTACTTGAAGCGGTGCAGGAATCCATCCCAAGAGATTGATAACTAGATGTACAAGAGGCTATAAATATATATTGTGCCAAAACTTTAAAAAGTTAACTAAAGTATTAAACGGAAACTTGTAATAAAAATAAGCAATGTGCTAGTAATTATTCTGTAAATAGAATTAAAATGCTGAAACTCACTCGACAGTCCAATTAGGATCAGTCGCTAATTGGTCCCTTGTTAGAACAGGACACTCATCGACATTCGAATGCGAATTAGACGAACTATTGAAACTGACGAGTCATGCATTCAATTTCGAATGTATTTATTCAAAACGTGTATCCATGTTAAGATGATACACCAGTATTTACACCGTTGACTAGCAGAGTATCGAAGAACTTGTGCACGCGCTCGTTGATGTCTTATGTATGGGGCTCTTACCAACCCATGCACGTTGTTCAGTATCCCGGTATCTTATCTTGTGCAAGCCAGTTTTTCAAAGAAAATCGCTTCATTAGTTATTTTTTCCAAATTCTTTAAGCACAATTCATTCTACTTTTTGTACAAATATAGAAATTTAGGCTATACGACCTAGTTTTATAAGATTCAAATTTTAAACAGAGTAAACGTTACAGTAACACACTTTAAAAAAAAAAACTTTTCACCGTTCCCTACAATCGGAACAAGTTATGGTATCGATTGGTAACGCGTTACTGAATTATCACACTGAAACCAAAACATAACCCAAATACCAGGCGTTTCAAACCTACTTAGCGGGTACTACTTACCAGAATAGAAATGATGAAATCCTGTCTCGAGAGTTTTTCACAAAACACATCGATAAATAGAACGGGGTGAGTTAGGGTAGTGACATGCACGTGTCGATAATAGTGTTGTGTGGATGGCGCGGAGCGCGGGCGTGTGGTCGGAGCGACGGTCGCGGCGAACTGGCGCGCCGCCGCGTCTGGACGCACCTGCCCGCCCGGCCCCCGCGGCTAGTGACTCTACAGCTCTACAGGTGGAAGACACTATCGATATCGATAAAACCACAAGATGCTTTATGTTCCATGTACCAGCTCAATATACGGCATTGATGTGACCGCAAGATGGCTACAGATTCACCATATCACTAGTATAGTAGTTGACTTTCAGCGATACTTCATCACTTTAGATGGTTTTCATTTTTGATGGATACCTATTAAAATGGTTTTGTGAATGCCTTGAATGTTGAAGGTTTTTTGTCGATATTTGGCCGAACCATTTTCACATTGTGAATTTTCCTTTGTTTATTTACATATTTATCTTAGGTATGTTTGACTAAGAATTGGTGCGCGCATTTTGTCGACAAGATACGTCGACTAATCGCATCACTAAAACGTGGCCAACGTACACGGGCTGATCAAATTAATTACTACCTAATCTCGAAGCAGCCACGCTCTCGATCAAAAAACTTATTTAGCGTCTCTTTTCAACGTTACCGTCTTCCTTATATTCGTCTCTATCATGGGTGTCTAAAAAATGTTAGATTCTTCTTCGGTAGCGCGTGCGGGATGTGAAAACTCCCCATTTCACCTGAGCGTGAATGAATTGAATCGACTGAGTGCACGCCGCGGCCCCGTTTAATGTGACCCGTTGCGCCCGAACTGAACGCTACCGTGTTTCGGAAGACACATAGAGCTTTAATCTCGCACTAAACAACATTTTAGGTAATATGTAAGGAGAAAATGTCAATTTTAGTTGTCGACATCACGTAGACCTGCTGGTTTGCAGCAAGTAAAGATCAGAGAGCGACCTAATAGATTAAGGTTGACTTTAAGCCTTTGCCTGGAAGAGATGGCTTCTTACGTAAGCCATCGATATTTGAACTAGTTTCTAAACCATTTGCGTGTTTGTATATATATTGCGGGTTATAAGCTTAGGGCATACTCAACCAAAAGGGTGTCATTGTAGTCATTACTATGAACTACTTTAACTATGGCTATAACTCTGTGGTGGATCGTGAAAAAAAGTTGCCGATTGATACTTTAATCAAGAGTCAACGAAACGAATTAACGAATTTTGCGTGGTGGTAGGGTACTTTATAGTACTCGGCTAGCTAGCTACTACCCTCTAGTTGAAAATCTGCCGCCAAGCATTTAACGGTATTTTCCGGCAGCCTCACTTAAGAGCCAGTACCATTCCAGGCTAGGTGTGCTTTACCTTCACCGACGACACCGTCACTTACCATCAGGTGAGCTGTGGTCAAACAACTAGCAAATGTTGATGTCTGACTAGATAGGCCAGTAAAAATGAAATTTAACCTCGCAATAAATTTCCGATCCAAGCGCCATCTCGGATAACTCGGAAACTATGCTTTAGGGCAAAAGTTATTGAGACCATTATTGTAGAGAATAAAATTTCGCATCTTTTATTTACTGTAAACTTTTCCGTTCCGTTCTTTGAAATTTGTTCTGTAAAATTTACCATTTACGACGTATGGCCCATACGTCGTAAATGGTAAATTTTACAAAAAAGTTTACAGAGAAATAAGTACCTACTAATAGAGATTAGCGAGTGACATTTATGCGCTAAATTGCTGTTGTTCTTATAGGAATCACCATTTTGACTGTTTGTTCTGTAACCGTCGAGCTATAGAGACCTTCGATTTAACACAATAGCTTTAACGCTAAGGCTGGCCACTCAGCCTATACTTGTCTTCTCTACTGTGAATAACTAAATATATTACCGAGAGTCAACTTACCTTCATAACCGACTTCAAAAATAGAGTATAATAATATAAAGGCCTTAATTGGAACCTTATTTTTTACGATAAACTTCTTTTTACTTAAATAGGTATTTGGGAACCAATTTACGTATTCTTTAATATTGAGAAGCAGATCTCGAGATAGTACTACAAGAAAATTATTAGTTTAGGTTCTGTAGTTTTTAGGGTTCCGTATCCAAAGGGTAAGAACGGGACCTTATTACTAAGACTTTGCTGCCCGTCTGTCACCAGGCTGTATCTCAAGAACCGCGATAGCTAGACAGTTGAAATTTTCACAAATTATGTATTTCTGTTGCCGCTATAACAACAAATGAAATAAAATAAATATTTAAGGGGGGCTCCCATACAACAAACGCGATTTTTTTGCCTTTTTCATAGATGTTGGTACGGAACCCTTCGTGCGCGAGTCAGACTCGCACTTTGTCGGTTATATTTAATCAGCTTTTCTTCAGCATTATTATTGAATGTAAGGAAACTTAACTACTCGATTTCTGGCTTCTATTAATAATATTATTTTATTTTATTTGAAGTCGGTTTTTTTTATAGAGTTACTGCAAAATAACAACTACCTACTTCTAACTACAAGATTACGGTATATTACAAAACTAAAGTACTTTTAAAATGAAATTTACTTAAACACAACCTTATGACAAAAATTACATCTATATTGTAGTGGAGTCTTCAGGAATTTTCAGTTTCCTTGTACCTGAAAAATAAATAAAATTAGTTTTTTAAACTATCTTTTTAATCAATAAATAGTATCACAAACTGAACACATTGTTCCATTCCAGGCTAGGTGTGCTTTACCATCTTCGACCACACCGTCACTCAGATCAGGTGAGCTGTGGTCAAATACTGAGCCTGTCAACCATAAAAAAAAAGTTATGTTTATCACAGTGACTTAATTACACACAAAATACTACAAATGAGTTTGGTCACCAGCTGAAGTAAGCTTGTGCCATGGCTATTGTAACATAAAAAACTTCTAAGTAAAAACCCAAAACTTACTGCCCTTAATTGCCCTGTAAGTCCATTTACTAGTGTATTTACTTCACGAGCCATATGGTGTGGGTTTGATTCCCACTCAGGACAAACATTTGTGTGATGGGCATAAATGCTTGTTTCGTGTCTGGGTGTTCTGTATTTATTATAAATATGTATACCAAAAAAAGGTATTCTATCAATTATTTGGTTCTCATAGTACAAGCTTTGTTTAGTTTGGGGCTAGATGGCTCTGTGTGAAATATCCTATCCGTGGTACTTTTTTATAGAAACTAATTTATTGTATTCTGTCCGCGATTAAGTCCCAGTGAAAAACATATAATTAATACATAATGATTTCACATTATATTTTTTCACTTCGATTTCTTAAGCAACATATTTTGATATGTTGTTTACTATCACTCAAGAAATCACTCTTTTCAGAACTTTCTGCAATATTCTGGTAGTAATAGTAATCAAGGGTATAATTTAAATTTGTAGTGATGATTGCCCATATTCAAATCCCACCAATTAGCTAAAGCTTGTGGTGAAGGAAGAGATTGTAAGGACAGCATAGCATGTTAGTATAGTACCTGGCTAGCTACCAACATAAAGTTGAAAATCTGCCACCAAGCACCTAATAGTGCTCTGGCTCATTTGAGAGGCAGTTTCTATTCACCACTTACCTAACATTAGGCGAGTTGTAGTTAATATAGACTTATCCATAAAAAACACCGAATCCAAGAGTTTTTTTGATAATTATCACATAGTATCATATTTATTTGTTTGCTGTTATGAGTTATATACTCGCCTTCGCGTTTTTTTAAAATATTTTTATATGCACCTACAACCTTCAACCAAATCTCATTTACTGTGGGGATGGCTGGTAGAAAATGCTTTAGCATTAATTCCTCCTTTTATACATATTGTATGTGTATTAAGTGTGTGATAATGAATTAAATAGTTCTAAATTTATTTTTATAGAAGTAGTTCTTATTTTTTACTCCTTCAACTCTTGAATATCTACTGCAACCCTATCTACAATGGTCTGTCAATCAAAAGTATAATCCAATCTACCACACTCCTATTATTAGCACCTGGTTTCTAGTCTTATTTTTTTTTTTCTTTTTTAGGTTACTCAAGTTTATTGTTAGGATTTGAACAATCACTCTGCACTATGCAAATCAAATATACTAATTGAGCTAAAACTATATAACTTTAAGTCAAGATTCACTTACTTGCAACTAGTGCATGTATAGAATACAGTTTGACCTTCATCTGCCGATCTCAACTGTAAGGTAGCATATGACATCCTATCGTTGCCACATTTTGGACATTTCCGTTCCACCACCGGACCTTCAGGATTATCTGTGTTTAATATTTTCTCATTTGTTATTGAAGATATTGCATTGAAATGGATAGTGTAATCAAATTTCACATTGGTGAAGTCTGTAAAAGGAAAGTTTTAAATTAAAATACATAGATCAATATGTTAATATCACATAGATATTAGTGGTAAGTATGGAAATTATTTATAACACAATTCAATAGTATCAAATTTTAACAACCAACAGTTACAAATTAAAAATAAATCAGGAATTAATTATAAACATGACTATCAAGCCAAAAACATTTTTTTTTAAATATGTTTTTTTTTAGAAAAAGTTATGTCAGCCAGTGCCACTCAGGATGATGTAAGAATTCTAACATCACCTCATACATCTAAATCTGTGCTAATGAACCCTGAAAACATTACTTTTTTTGGGCAGTCATGTAAAAACTCTGTATCTAGCTCCTTGGTTGTATACTAGCTATAATTATAAGTATCTGGATGACCAAGCTTTGCTCGGTGTACTACATGCCTAGTGATCTAGCTAGATTGATTTATCACGCACAACAACTCAAGTACATAGCAAATTTCATCAAAATCATAAGAGGCACTTTCAAGTTTTCAAAATATGTATACAAAAGCGTTATTATAATATAATATTGCTTGTTTAAAAGTATTCAATGTATGTCAAATATGTGTGTGGTATAGAAAAAATAACACAGCATAATCTAGCCTTTAGCAGGAAATTTTCTGTTCTAATTTTATTAGCATAATATGAACTTTATTTTTGGGTATGAATTGCAACTGAAATGTAAAATTGACTAAATTGACAATCTACTAAGTAAATAAACAGGTTTTTAATTAAATGTAGACTAGCGTTTAATCATTAACCCTCCTCATATTAAGCAAAGATATAGTCTACGATGAAGCATGCTCGCCTAGTGGAAGCTGATTCACTCGCTCCTTGAAGATAGTTTCTATCAGGGAACACCCACTCAAATTACAAAATACATTGTTAAGCGAAAACAATGGAAAAGGAATAAAAATAGGCTTACCATAAAAAAAAAAACAAGAAAATTATTTACTTAATATATAATCCCAGACCTTGAATACAGTGGGTTATTGTAGTTGTACACCAGGGTTAAAGAAGTGTTAAAACTACTTACTGTCAGCTTCATAGAAAGCTTTGCAGGAATAACATTTAACTGAACCGAATTCTTGTAATAGAGGCAGTATAGAGCCGCATTGAGCACAAAATGCTGTGCTACTTGTAAATGGAGTTGAGCTGTCCATTCTCTGAAATTCTACAAATGTTGATTACTGGATACACATTTTTTGACCATTGATTGATATTTATAGAACATAAACATAGTATAGGTACTATTTGACGGCAGTGAATTTAGAGATGACAAATTTTAGAGATAAAAACATGCTGTACCCCGTACCAACCTCAGTGGTATTAAGCAATAATGCATTATGTACTTAGCCCTTTAGCCTTTGAACAATAGAAACAAACTTCTACTATATGAAAATTTATCTCAATATAAATGGAAAGATATTTAAATAAATTAGTAATTCTTGTCGCAAAGCGGATATTATTTCTAACCTTACAAATATGTATAAGCAAAAACTCTGTTAACTAAATGGTTAGTCGATTATAAAAATCCATGTGCATTACATACCTATTTAACTTATAGGAAAAAAATTAGAGTAAGCAAAATTCAACAGAAAATCAGGAACAAAATTTTATTATCAATAACAAAATAAAAATGTTAATTTTTTTAAATTAATTTGCCTCTACGGGCTGGCTAGAGCCAGGGATGTTAGATGGCCACCTAGAAATCCTTGTGCCGAGCTGGCTGAAAGCTGGTATTCGAGACGGGAATGTGACTAGTGCGCCTGTGCTCCGCTCTGTCGCTGCCAATTCTAGGAGACAAACTGTGTGGGAAATCGCATCCCAGTAAAAAAATCGTAGTACATTTCAATTTCGTAGACCGTTAAGAGGAAACAAGTCGTCATTTTCTTCATACAAACGTTTTCCCCATTTTCCTTCCAGGATTTTAATACTAGAGCAATAATTTTTAGATAGGAAGTAGATACTTGCTAGTTTCATGCCCCTCTGTTTTGATTTTTTGATATATGTTTTTTTTATAAGAGCTATCAAAAATCAAAAATCTTAAAATTTACCTAGTTTCAACGCTGTGTTTCAACGTCCAAATTCCCAATCTCATTGACATAATCTTAAAAAAATAAAACGCACAGGCAAAGAACACATCCTTCTTATTTACTTGTTAAAAGAAATACTAAAATCGGTCTAAATTTGGAGGAGGAAACAGAGGAATACGAAACCTCGATTTTGCTTATTTTATTTCGGGTTAATGAGCCCGAGGTGCAGTTGTCCCTTTCGCTCAGTATGTACGCGGGTGCTGCGTGCGGCGCGACAGAAATAGCTTGGTGAAATTCCTAATTTTCAAATGTCTCAGTTGACTGCTTTCCTCTTAATAGAGGGCAGTAATTATCGAACACACGGAAGAAATATCACTTTTAACTTTTTTTTTGATATGTAAAATATATTGAAAAAAGTAAATAAATGATTTATAACGAAGATTTATGGAAAACGACGATTCGCTTGAGCAAACAATAGAAAATAACTCAGACGTAAACAAATTTGGATGCCGAAAAAAATGCAGACTCTATTTTCGACTTCTTTTACAATAAGTATCAGCAGTAAAATGATTGGGCGATAATAATTTTAATGTGGGATGTGGTTTATCTGGCAAATTATATGAACCGTAATGAACTGCAACTGCCTACGAGTATGAGCGTGGCTAAGTTTTTTTCATTTTTATCTGTATTCAGTAATAGGAGGCCTCCTACACTTTTGACCTGATTTAAACTTTATCCGTAGTTTCCTTTTCATTTGTCCAAAAGATGAAATCTTGCGTGCTAAATGGTTGAATGCGTTGGGATGTAAAACTTCACAAAATCTAGTAGTTTGCAGCCGACATTTTAAAAAAGAACATTTCAGTCCAACGGTACTGCCCACGTTAAGAATAAATGCCGTACCTTTTGTTTTGGTAAGTACTTTACCGCTGCCAGAGAAATATGCAAACCTTTAGATAGGTATGATTTTGTAGTGCATTATGTACGTAGTTAAAGTATCTCTATAAACCGGTGCTATAAACACTGACAATGAAATAAACAGATCAGTCTCGAATACAAAGTCTTGCATTTTGAAACTATATTCACAGTATTGACTAATCACTAAATAAATGCAATTTTGAGTGGCGTAATGACACTTATGAAGAAAAACTACTGAACATTTTTAAAATTATGATTTCTACACTTCATCATTGAATTTCTACGTTATGATGGTAAGTCGGATGTTACAAGATAAATTAATTTTATTTCTTTAGCTTTTGGCATAAAATGTCAAAAGTACTTATATGTATAATAAACAAAAAGTGTTTCTGTATTGTATTTTTTATTATACTTCAGATCTACCTTCATGTGATTCAGATGTTTTGTAGAGATACATTTAAAATTTTCTCCAGATAGATTAAAAATCCCGCCTCATCGAGGTTTTGAGGGGCAGTCCAGAGATAGCGCTAGTTGTCAATTCAATTGTCATAAATAAATCTATGGAATTGTTAATGTTATTGTAAAAGTAAAACAATTTGTAATTAAATCGTCTTCGATTTGAAGTGAATTTCTTTTTTGTGTACTAAACAATTATTTGTATTTTTAGATTTAACACTATTATTCTTCAAATCTTTTTTCTTTAGTCTGATCTGCTTTTCCATTGTAGTTACGTTGTGATAGATTTATTTAATTATAAATATAATCATAAATAAATTGTAATTCATCATTGAAATGGATCCCACATTCGATGACATGTCGCAGACATATACTCAACCCGACAACATGTCCCAAACGTATACGCAGCCATCTATGGAGACAGTTCCGGCTGCATCAGCCATGCAACCCTCGAGTGGACCGATGAGCGGCCGGCGCGAAGAGTTTTCTGTTGAAAAGATATTAGATCGACGAGTCAAGAATGGGAAGGTGGAATTCTTATTAAAATGGAAGGGATACTCTAAGTAAGTACAAATATTAGATAGTATTTGTAAACAATCTATTTTTTTTAAATACAAAATTATTTCATCTCTATTGGTTATAAAGATTAAAGAATTTTGTATGTATTTCTTAAATCTTTATCTGATAAGTTGAATGTGTAACAAAACGTTAATACAGTGTCACTAAGGTGGAGTTCTTTTTGCTTATCCATAAAATTCTTGTAGAAGAAGCGCGCATACCAATATTTATTTGCTTAAATGAACAATGAAAACTGTGCAAATTGCAAATGATGGTGTTAGTAATAGTAAGTGATGAAATGGATAGTAGTTTGGCCGGATACCGGATAGTTACCAGATATCCGTTTCATCCCTAGTGTTAATGTAAATTTACCTAACTACTACATGATTCATATATTATGCTTATAGTGAAGATAATACCTGGGAGCCAGAGGACAACCTCGATTGTCCTGAGCTGATCTCTGCATATGAAGAAGCTCGTCTCAAAAAAGAAAGAGAAGATGCAGCGCTAGCATCTGCTGCTGCAGCTGCGGCCGCTGCTGCAGCCGCTGCAGCTATTCCAGAATCAGTTGATGAGCCACTTACTACCAGAAAACGTGGTAGGGGACGAGAGAAGAAAGAACAGAAAAAAAAGATTGAAGTAAGCATTATTATAATTCAATGAAAAACAGCATTTGACTGCTATACATACTTAGCCTTGATGAGCTGGACCGTAAGTCCAAAATTCTGTGATGATACATGAATAAGGTGTCTGGTAAGTCCTATAAAATCAAGAAACTAGTGCAGCTGAGAAATTGGCAACATTTTCACTGAGAACTTTTGTCACATTGGATGCTACAATAACATTTTTATCATTATTACTTTTGCTCTCTTATATGCATTGGTGTGATGTTTCTGTAGTATTGTGTGTGAGAAAATAAATGTTTCTTTCTCACTTTCTCACAGAACTTGGAGTAACAAAACAAATTCTACGACATCTGCTGCTTTGGCGTTCATTACTTTTAGACTTTCAATGGTTAGTCTCAACAGCCCTGTAATCTTGCTAGCTGCAGTACGCTGCCTTCAAACTGGAACACATCAACTTATACACTACTGCTTGGTGGTAAAATATCTGGTACTGTGATGGTACCTACCTAGACAATCTTGTGCTAAGGATATCTATTAGTGAAAACTCATTTACCAATAGAAAATTGAGCCCTGATTTATAAGGTATTTAATATACTAATCAATTATGATTTCAGGAGATCGAAAAGCCCAGAGGTCTTGACAGGGGTCTAGAACCAGAAATGATTCTCGCCGGTCAACTCTTTCATAATGACCTTTTCTTCTTAGTTAAATGGTAAGTGCCAAGTCTTTTATGTCTAAACTAGCTGCACTCCACGGTTTCACCCACATTCTGGGATAAAAAGTGGCCTTTGCAAAGTGCCTATTTGTAACCCAGGGTATAAGCTATCTCTGTTTCAAAATTCATCCAACTCTATCTAGTGTGAAGACAACATACGGACAAACTTACTCTTTTGTAATAAGTGTGACTTGTTTTAGGTGCTCATGCTAAAAAAGTTTCTCATAAATATGTGACAGACCAATGAGTTTTCCAGATTTTGGGGCAACGTGAATTACTAGTTCAGTTGAATATTCTTCAAGATAGGCTGCTTATTACTTTGGACATATTTCTATTAAAAAAAAAACAACTAAAACCAAATAACAGAACCAACAAATAAATAAAAAACTTTAAATCAGTCCAGCTATTTTCGAGACTAATCGCAGTTCCAAAGTTAGTGTCGAAACCACATTTACAAGTAATATTCCGATTCACCTGTGTTTTTTTTATTAATTGTCCCACTGCTGGGCGCGGGCCACTCCTCGTTGTGGGAAGGGTAAGTTTATGATAGTCCACCATGCTGGCCAAGTTCAGGTTGGCCCAGACAGACTGCACATATCTGCGAGAACTTTTCTTTTAAATAACTCTTTAGACAAACATTTCCTCATAATGTTTTCCATCACTGTTTGAAGTTATCGACACTCGATAACTTAAAAAAGACGAAGATGCGTGCTTTGGTATTCGAACCCCAAGATCTCCAGATTAAGCCATTCGGTCTATCAACTAGGCTGGCGAAACTTTAAATAATATTAATTAAACACATTTTCAATTATATTTTTAATTAGATTATATTATTTGTTACTCAAATAAATAACTATAAGTAGTAGGACTTTACACATAGTGCCAAGTTTTGTCTTTTAGTTCTACACCATGTCAAGTAGCCAAGAAAATAGAAATGCTTGAACCGAATATATTCGGCAACAAAACCGAATAATTCGGCCGAATACAAATAGTGGAAAAAATGCCGAATACGCCGAATACCGAATACCAAACGAATATTCGGCGCATCTCTAGTGATTATACTATTATGTGAACAAGTGAAGAACATCACTTGATACTTTGCTACATTAAAGAAGATGCAGTATCTGTCCCTGTACACTTTTGTTATTTATTTTTAAATGGCCCAATTCAATTGACCCAACTTCATAATTATTACCCTAAATCACCTATCTGTTCTGTTGTATGTAATAAAAATAACTATTTGCAATTTCCAGGCAGGGCTGTCTCGAGCTTGATGTGGTACCGGGCAAGGAGCTTGGACGGGCATACCCCGACTTTGTAATAGATTACTATGAACGTTGCGTACCTTTTAGTGTACGACACACTGATGGAAAGATGCCCAGATATGCACCTGAGGTGAGAGCATTTTATTAATGTTGTTTATATTTCTATGTTTACGAATTTTATGCTACAACATGATTCTATGCATATTTTTATATGTACATATATAATTCTTCTGTACTAATGCTTGTCACTAAACTAAACAACTGGAATAATTTTGATGTTTTTTTTTTGTGTTTGAGTTGTCACAGTATGATTTAAATTCGCAATAGGATCTCCAACTTTGCAAATCGTACACCGGGTATGAAATACCAAGCATTCAGATAGCAGTATATATTATTACTATACAAGCCAGCGATATATATATAAGACCAAGAAACTTGTCGGTATAAGATAACGTCCACATAAGACATATCTTTAAGATTGGTATTCAAAAATTACAAAATCAAGTGCATCGCTGCTGTAGTACTTATTTTCGATAAAAATGTATCCTATTCAATATAATCTAGTAAAAGTCCTTAGCTTGCCAATAACATCTAAATTCTTTGTTGGTAAGAGTATCCAAAGTTGTGTTAGGAGGATAATATCAAATTTAGTTGGGCAAGGGTGGGAAGATGGGCCCCTGAGGTGGCGCGCGCGGTGTATCCGCGCGCCCCTCAAGTAAAGTGGGATAGAGGCTCTCCAGCTCTATCCCTAACAGGGAAGGGTCCCAGGGGACCAGCGCCGTCGGGGCCGCGGAAGAGTGCAAAAGCGTTTCCGTAGCCCCGATACATAGGCGCCAGGTAGAAACACCCCAGGGTTTTTAGTGGGTAGGCCGCCACTTTGAGAGACGGACGCCACGCCACGCCACACCGCCACGGAGAGTCCCACATATATGGATACCACCGGCTCCGAAGATGGGCAGGGAAGATGAGCCTAAAGAAACATTACAGCTAGCGATATCACAGGGCTGTTGAGACTAACCATCATGTCTCAAAGTAATGAGCGCCAACGCAGATATGCCCTGGACTTTGTTTTACTACTTAATGTTCTGTATGCTGCAATGGTTAGGGACTGGCGTTCATCATCATCATTATCAGCTTATCGAAGTCCACTGCTGGACATAGGCCTCTCCCAAGACACGCCACTCAGCCCGATCTTCGCCTTTTCGTTTCCTTACACCGCCAGCTGTCCTACGTATATCGTCACTCCATCGAGTCTCAGGGCGTCCTACGCTACGTTTGCCAATGTCAGGGACAGGCATTATCTCTTACTATCAGGAGAGTGCCGGCTCGTCTCATTACTTTGACATTTAAAAAAAAACTCCTTAAACATATACCTGTGTTGCAAGTTAGGTACTGTATGGGTTCCTGTCTCTGTGCAACATGATGCCAAGAAGTTGTCTCTTTACCAATAGTACCTGGATGACCGAGCTTTGCTTGGCTAAAAACACAGATAAAACGACGTTTTCTAAAAATGAAACCTAGCTAGATCGATTTATTGCCCCCGAAACCCCCTGTATACTAAATTTCATGAAAATCTTTGAAGCCGTTTCCGAGATTCAGATTAATATACAAGAATTATTCGTTTAAAGGTATTATATTAGATAGATTAATGTAAAAAGGTAATAACTCGCTGGATGCAAAGAAACTTCACCAAAAAGCGTATCCATTTACCAACTTCTGGAGAACGCAGAAAGTGGGGTGCCAGGAGTCAGAATTCGCGGAGTGGCTCTCTTCATGGACAGCAACAAAGAAAGATTCGGAATAGGCTTTTGCCTTGTTCGGAACCGGAAACGCGTTCGTCTATCGCCTGGACTAGCTTGTCTGCTCAACGGGAATACCGCTAAAGTGACCATGAAGCGGAAATCCTACGACGCTATGCCAGTATGCGAGATAGACGGTCACCTATTTCGACTGGTGCGATCGAAAAACAAAACGATAGCGCTGTTCGAGTGGGCGGCACTGTCACCTTTCGCGCAAGCTAGCTCGCTGCTTGAGCATCTAAGCAGAAAAGCAGACAGCACGCCCCGGGTAATAAGCGTGGATGCGATGATGGTAGAATTCTCAAAAGCGGAAGTCGCAGACCGGCTGGGTTGCACCAAGGCCTCTGAATACCATGAGGTTGTCGTGTATGAAGACAGGGGAGAAAACTTAAGTTTTCTCAAGGCTCCTACACACGACCGCATAAATGCAACAGATAGCTGGGGACACCCCGTTCCGAGTTCTACCACACAATCCGGCTCTGAAAGGGCACAACAAAGAGCAGCCGCCGAGAAAGCCGCAGCTTATCCAAGTGGTTGTCAGAACGGACGAGAAGGCCATATTGCAGCTTTCGTAACAGCTTTTGGCGCTGCGGCACAGAGCTTGTTCCGAATCAAGCCCAAATCACCACCCCTCCCAACAGTGGTGGCTCCGAGAGCGGCTTCAAAACCTCAGGCAGCACGAACGAGAGCCGACATGGGTCAGGTCGATCCACCCCGGTACATCTTGGCTTCGGGGCCACAGGACCATGCTAGAAACGCCTTCCTCGAATTCCTAGCCACATTGAGAGCGACAAAACAAGTCAATCTCAGGAACTGCCATAATATCCTGCAGTCCTTCAGGCTAGGAAGTGAAAGTCTACTAAAAGAGGGACTTGAGGAGGCAGAAGCAGCCATATACAATAACGTCACTTCCCAGGTCATCAGGGGAACCATGAAAGGACAATATATGGCAGCTTACAGTGCAGAAAGTGGCTTTGTGACATTGGACGAGGCCGAGACGGGGCGAACAGGAAGACCAAAATACGCAATACCATCGAATGACCCTATCGTAGTCACCGCGAAGTGCACCAAGATAATGCTGGATGACAAGATCCTCGAGATGGCTAAGACTATCGAAGGGAACTCAAATGTCGAGGCAAACTGGGACAAATGGGCGGTGCCAAAGATACAATGGGTCAACGGAGTTCCAGGGTGTGGCAAGACAACATGGGCTATCAGACATTTCGAAGTCAATAGGGATGCTATTATCACCACAACAACAGAAGCAGCCAAAGATCTGAGAGAGAAACTGTCGCACCGCATAGGAGACCTGGTAAAGACCAGGGTGCGAACCATGGCTTCCTCCCTCGTAAATGGTTTCGGAAGAAATAGCTTCAGCCGCCTTTTGGTGGATGAAGCTCTTATGAACCATTTCGGATCTATAGTAATGGTTGCACGGCTGTCCGGTGCTAGCGAAATTGTCCTTATCGGAGACGTCAATCAGCTACCTTATATTGACAGAGAAAACATCTTCGAAATGAGGTGTCATCGCCCAAACCTGGTTACAACCATCAGTCAGGAGCTGCTTTGCACACACAGGAACCCAATGGATGTCGCGTATGCGCTGAGGGAAATATACTCTGGTATATATTCCTCAGCTACCCGTATTAGGTCTCTTGAGCAAAGACGGTACAAGGGAGCGCAAATACCCAGCACCCTCCCCAACACCCTTTTCTTAGTGCATACGCAGGAAGAAAAGGAAACCCTCATCAGCCAAGGTTATGGGGGAGGCACGGGGTCGCGCACTCTTACCATTCATGAAGCTCAGGGGCTAACGTACGAGTCGGTAATCGCCATAAAGACCAAGCCAAGGATGAAGCTGCACGAGAGCGTGTCACACGCGGTTGTTGCAATATCACGGCACACTGGGACCTTCGTCTACTACGCCGACGACATTGAAGACGATGCCATCAGTCGGTTCGTGCGTCGAGCGTCGGCTGCGTCACCAAAGACCATCAAGGAGTACAACCTGCAGATGGCTATTAAAGATCGGAACGTGGCGGTGATGGAGGCACTAGGCCGAGAGGGGGCGATTAAAACGCAAATGTAATCTTTAGTAGTATGTTGTCAATGTAATCATTAGTCTTATTCAAGTATTGTGTGTATGCCTCGAGCATTCATGCTCACCATCGAAGGCTCCTTCTTGCGGCGGCGTTGTGTGTCGGGTCACTCTCTTCCCTCAGATATGGTTGAGGAGGGCGATGGCTGGCACATGCGTCATACTCGTGATCGGGTGCTGCTTGCGGGTCGCTGGTCTGCTCGCGGTATACACATAAACTAGTACTTTAACCCTAGTTAAGACTTAAGTTTCCTCTTCCCATATTGTAGAAAAAAAAAAAATATATAATAATAATATAATATTGTATAAATTCAAGGTAATAAAGGTCACGGACCCCGGGTCTGTGGAGTGTAATTTTATAAATAAAAAAAAATAAAAAAAAAGTCGCTGGATGGGGTATAATTTCATAATGTACTAGAACAAATTGCTTACTCTGTCAATTGTATAATAGCTTGAATACTATCTGATTTCAGCTTTCAACTTTAGATGAGATGTCATCAATGGACGTTTCGCAGGAAACTTCACAAGGTAAGCAGAAAATATTTACCTATAATAATAATTTCGCAATATCACTTTCACTTAAAACTAACAGCTCACATACCTAGCTTCCGATAATAAATGGTGTCGTTTTTCTTCATCGTGAACTACTCCATGCCATATATTGACTATTGCTCTTACCTTATTATTCTTGTATTTTACCCAACTACAGCAAAACCAAAAAGAATAGTTATGTTTTAGCAGTCTATGTATGATAATTGTAGGGAACTGGAGGTACACAGAATGACAATAAAATTGTATGATGTGGTTAAAGTAGCAATAATGAAACCACAAAAGTAAATGTTTTTTTTTATTTTTTTATATTGCTTTAGTATTTTTATTGTGGTAGCGTTATATTTTAGTGTTAGATTAGATAGATATTGTACTGTAGTATTTTTATTGGTATTGTACTGTAGTATTTTTATTGGTATTGTACTGTTATATTGTATTATTTTATTGTATTGTATTGTCTTTGTTATTCTTACTTGTTTCCTGGGTGAGCGAATTGGGGCAACCTATAATGCTCACCCATGGAATTGTCTTTATGTATAAATAAATAAATAAATAAAAATGTTTATATTTACGTGTTTTCTAACGTAGTGTAGAAACTATAGTTTTTCAACGACTGTAATAAAAGTGTTTTTAGGGGTCCTCATTAATATTATTATACCACCATAACTTTTAAATGCCTGATCAGATCTGGATGTATGAGGTATCGTTAGAATCACTACCTAAAAAAAAAAAATTAAAAAAAATTGTGGGACAGCGCCTGTACTATGGAAGTCAGATAACCGATAGAAAACTTTGAATATTTTTGTGCAGTTTCTCAGACACAGAAAAACA
Source organism: Biston stratarius (assembly GCA_950106695.1). NCBI lineage: Eukaryota > Metazoa > Arthropoda > Insecta > Lepidoptera > Geometridae > Biston > Biston stratarius. The sequence goes on from OX467116.1 coordinate 14,695,591, forward strand.
TTTCGTTTATACCACAAAATGTTTGTCCTGGGTGGGATTCGAACACACAATAATAATAAGAGTCCAAAAAAAAGTTTCAGCACTACAGCTCGTAAAGCAGATATACAATGAGCCAATAAGGCTGTCAAATCTGTCTGTCATCTTTTATTTTCTGTACTTTTTTTCTATTTGCACTATAAAGACTAAATCTATCATCCCGAGTGAAACAGGATATAACTATTAGAAAAAAAAACAACAATATGGCGGCAATTTGCTTCCATTTTGAAATGTGAAAGTTTTTTTTTAAATATTTAATGGCAAGGCATTTTTTTTAATTCTTATACTTGTTTAAAACTTTTTAACTTGTTTTCCGATTCACTTCTTATGTGATGGTTGGGAAGTATTCATGTACTTTTTGGTCTGACATAATAAAGTTATCTTTTTTTTCAGCTTTAGAGTCATCCCAATCTGAGTCAACTGTTCCAATGCGGGACTCAGACCAACCGATGGATGTGTCCGTCAACTGACCCTCTCCGTACAACACTGCCATCAGTGAATACTAAGTATGTGAGACATGGTGGTGACAACTTTGATTTATTTAATACATATTTTAAGCGCGCAGGAACAATTAAGTAAGCCTGAAAGTTGCTTTATAATAAAGCTATCTATATATAAATAAAAATATCTAAGCTACATCGGTCATGGGAATGTCAGGATCATACAAATAAGAAATGACTTCATTATAATTATTGAAAAATCACGTAGGTCCACAAACAGACTTCATATCTATTTCAGACTTGTAAGACATTCTAGGAATAGTGATGGGACTATGTTGTATAAAAATAAGAAATAAGAAATCTTCCAAAGGACAAATCTTTTTTTTTTTTTTTTAATTTTGAACAGACTTAAATGTCTAATTGCTTCTTTGTTTTGGCATTGCACTTTGTGTATTTGCCAGTGTTAAGTGTTTCGATATTTTCAAATATTACCTACTTATAAGAAATATCAAGTTAAGTCCAAGTTACACAAACTAAGTCATGGTCGAGTCCGATCATGTTGTAAAGTAGTGGTGACTACAACAAGCTTCGATTTTTGGAAACAACACGGAAAGTTATGTTTTACCACATTATACCACTTACCCATATTCACGCTTATAATTCAACACTTTATGCAATACGCGTATGAACACTTGTTTTGGATAAATATAATGCGGCGACAGGATTTTTCCATATTCCCACCAACACTCGAGTATCTAGGTACTTACCTACTGAACGTTTTATTTTCACTGAACAGGCTCGCGTTGATATTTTGAGGTAAAATAAATACAAATTGTTAAGTATTTATCTAGATTGATAAATAATTGTAATGAAATGTAATGTATGAATATTAATTAAGGCATTTAATAAGGTAAGTATAAGTACCTATACATTGACGAATGAAGAATGAATAATTATACAATAAAACTCTAAAGTTTAATAATTTCATTTATTTTAATTTTAGGAATAATCTTATAGCAATCCCTGTATAAAAAGTACAAGAGTATAAAATCTTATATTATGCACTTATTCAAGCTTAAATTTATTATAGTATTAAGTACTTTGGTATATAAATCGGCTGATACATCGTATACATTTCACGTAAGTTATTTTGAAAACACAAAACAAAACTAGCCAATAGGTAAGCAAATAATGACTGAGTAAAAAAATTTATTTAACAATATCACATGCGAATTTACAGGTTTGTAATTGATAACTATTTGTAGACTTTGTAAAACAAGAAATTCATGTTAATTTCATTGACATATTTTAAATTGTTCAGCTTAGAAAATGTAGCATGGGCTGTGCTCTCGTTCATATGTTTTCAAATTTCCTATTTATTACAGATATCACTACTTCTATGTCTAGGTGAATAGTATATAAATCATATACATAATGTAGAAGAAGAATTGTTATAAAGTATAACAGTCATATTATGCTAAAGTTGAAAGATTGTTTATTTTAAATGACGTCGATTATTTTATACAGTCCTCTGGTAGGACTAAATTAAATATCCAATTTACATCGATACGTAAGAAAAAAATTCAGCTGTCTAATTAGAAATCTATACTAAAATATCGTTTTAGTTTAGAATATTGTTCAGTTTACAGTATAAACAACTCTGTCAAATATTAAAATAAAGTTATAAGTACACAAAAAGTTCAAATTTTTTTTAAAAGAAATTCGTCGTACTTTTTGTCAACACGTGTTTTTTTTTTAAAACCTTTAGATAAAGATAAAAAAAAGCAATGAAACGAATGCTTTTACGCGTGTTGCAAATTAAATGTATCTTAAAGCTAAAATGGCATGGCAACAGAAAGCAGTCTTCACCGGTAACGTATATTTAAGCCTCAATTCCGTCGTCATTCTTCCAGCCCCTTACAGTTTGTTCAAAAAAGGCGCGATGGAAGCGAAATCTTCGCACTCCGGGATGAGTTTTCCCTTGAATTTAATGCAGGATTCGGCGCAGAGCGGGCCTTCGAACCAAGGTCCGAGCATCTTCTTGCATTGGGCGCAGTTTTCGATGCAGATCTCCATTGGGTCGTAACCGGTGGCTGGAAAATAACGTAGATATAGTTTTAAAGCTGTGGACGAGATGAACAAGACGCATCTGTCTGTAACCTTCAACGCCAACAAGTTAATTTTTTTTCATTGAAGCAATAGTTTACCTAATACTTATTATATTTTTTTGAAATATAGGTAACTAATTTAAAAAAAAATAAGATTTCGATATTAGATTGTACGCAATTGCCTCGAGTTATTGCTAAGTTTTATGTGGCAGGTTTAAATTACTAATACTGACTCCTAACAAGAACAACCGTAATAATAAAAAATATCAAATTTTAACTTTTTTTTTATGGTCGACAGGATAGGTTTTAACCACAGCTCACCTGATGTTAAGTAATGTGGTCGAGGATGGTAAAGCAAACCTAGCCTGAAATGGAACTGGGTCACTTGAGGTTGCTCATCGTTAGAGGCGGTATATTTTCAAGTTAAGCTAGCCAGCTGAGTACTATAAAGTACCCTACCACCACGCTATGGTTTCCTCACGATGTTTTTCTTCACCGGCAGCTTAAACTCATTGTTGGTTCAACTTTGACCAAATATTAAGTGGAATCATACGTATGACAGATAATATAATAAGTATTAGACCATATCAACTTACTCAAGGATACGGTAAGGATGCTCTCAAAAAGCTCCAATAAAATATGCACCACCTAATCAGACAGTAAAGCAGGATTAGGAGCTTGCTCGTAAATCTAACTCGTACATTACCTCACATTCATCACCTACCCCGTAACCGAGAGTATCTAAAACAAGTTAGAATATACAGCCGACGCTTGGTTCGAAAAGTATGAGTAAATGCTCATAACATTTAAATGAATGTTAAAACACCATGTTCTTTAAATTGGTACATATTATTAGTCACCAAACAAAGCAACATCGTTTTGTGGCACTCAGTTTCCGAACGTCACTTTTGTTATCTATGGTAAGACTGCCTAACAGGTGACAGCTAAACAGGAACACTCTTCATGATTACACGGTAATTCTTAAAAAAATAAAGAGAAGTGCGTTTTTACATCGATTACGTGCAGCGTAAAAATATACAGTATTGTAGAACACGTATGCGAGCCCTCTGTATAACCAATAGACATGACATGATTGTTTTTTGTACTAAGAGAAGTCGGTATTGATATTTGTGTATTTTGGTGGAAAGATACGATACAACAGCGATGTTTTTGAATAAAATTATGTAGAGTTCGAAGATACCATAAATAAATATCAAACCAAGATTGGTTGATATTTTTCCGCCAAACATTTGTAGGATAAGCTTTCCATTTCTTTGTTCTATTGCAGGTAGGTTACTGTAACCCTGTACGTTGGTAAGTAGAATTCTCCGCAAAGTCCTTACAGGGTAGGCGGTAAGTACTAAACCCCACAAGGAGGTAACCCTAAATCCGCTTCAATATTCTACGGTCTCGTTAGCATCTATGAATGACGCTGGTAGCGCGTGCGGTGAAGATGGTGACCATCAGTTGAGAAAACTAAGTTAAAATTGTATTTTTTTTGTAGTGAAAAATCTTTTAGCCGCATTGAGCGAGTTTTGGTAAGGAACGTATGCGTTCGCTTCACAGAGATGTTAATGTGACGTGTTTTAAATTTTCTCTTGAGTTGAAAGTCCCCCTGACTACCTATATAAAAAAAGATATAGTTCTACGTTTGGCCACTTACTCTCCTAATGGTATGCGATGGCGTGGCGGAGGATGTAGTACGTGCATAACTTAGAAAAACGCTATTTGCCAAACATACTATTTAGTAGTGTAAACATTGAAGTCGAGTTTATAATTTTGTTAAGTATGTAATAATTGCAATCTTTTTATGGTTGACAGGCTAGGTGCTTGATTACAGCTCATTATGTTGAGTGGCCGGGAATGGGACTCTACTCATTGAAAATTATTCACGTGCTAACCGACAGTAGTAAACTTATATTCTCTTGTATCTATGTATTAATTTTATTTGGCTTGGTAGATAAAAGCTGCTGTGTTGATGATGCGCCGAGGTTAATTGTATTTTATCTCCGCGTAAACGAAACGAAACAGGAAAAATCGCGCGTAAAAATTTAAACAGGATTACTTATCGCATAACAAAAGGCAGTTTTTCTGAAAAAGTATCAATCGGTTTTTAGTGAAAACGTGAAAAAAATTGTCACTGCATTCTATTATTTTCCAAACCTTGTGTTTTTTTTAAGTGTTTATGTTTAAATTATAAAGTATCGAATTGTGCGAACGAGCAGGTAAGTAAGTGATATTTGATGAAACGTCTTTTCGTGTTATTTACAGAACTATGTAGATGTTTTTAATAAAGCCACGACTGTTTTATCACGCCAGGACCTACCATGACTTTGGTTTTTTAATTTTACTTGTTTTTATTTTGAAAAACTTGAAAACTATGAAGTACCTACTGTCACTGGCAGAATGCATAAAGTGCGATGCCAAAAAAAAGAAACAGTCCCAGCATTAGTGATAGCCTGGTCACCCCCTCAGTAAGGCTACATTCATAATGGATGGTTCTATTCGCGCGAACTGTCGTTACGGGGTCAAGTGTAAGCGGCTAAGGCGAAATTGCGTAAGATGGGCGAAAGCAACGCAAATTGGGGTCATTGCCTCGGTCGTTGCGACTTTATGAATAACTGCTTTGATTAAATCAAGATTTTTATTGCCGATGATAAAATATATGCCATTTCAACGTTTGTATTTTTGTCTGAGCGAAGTGAGGTATAGATACCACATATTTTTAGAAAGAAACTTGCGGAGATACGTCAGAGTTTTCTAGTTTCTATTTGAGATTCGGTATGTTTACTATGGTGCACAGCAAACACCATGGTATACCAACTGAAAATAATTTATATTCAATATATAGATAGTTATTCAAATAAGTTTATATTTTGAATAACTATCTATGTAAGCATATTAAGCAAGTATGAAACCAATTAGATGGTTTATTCGAGTGTATAGTTCTGTTTGGTCTGAGAAGCGAATAAGGTCATGGGTTGAAAAGGCCAAGCATCTTAGTTCTTTTGAAAGGACAGGGCTTGATTGAAAAGTTATTCAAAATGCATTTTTTCTTTACAAAAGATTTCAACGGGTGCGCATTTTTATCGCTAATACCAATCTCTATTCGGTGCGCAAACATAAAGACGAGCTCAAACGACGAAAAGTACTTAGATATTGACTGATTTTCGATATTTTTTACAAAATTGAATTAGTAAAGACGCGATGCGATGGAGTTTCCCAACGAGATCGAATCAGAAATGAGGAGATCTGTAGACGAACTAAAGTAGCCGACATAGCCCAACGGATTAGCAAGTTAAAATGGCAGTGGGCAGGGCACATAGCACGCAGAACTGATAGCCGATGGGGCTGCAAAGTTCTGGAGTGGAGACCACGGACCGGCAAGCGTAGCGTAGGACGTCCACCTACATGGTGGACAGACGACCAAATAAAAACCGCAGGAACGCGCTGGATGCGAGCCGCTTCCAACCGGTCTTTATGGAAATCAATGGGGGAGGCCTATGTCCAGCAGTGGACGTCATACGGCTGATGATAATGATGATGATGAAAGATGCGCAATATAGCAAAATACATCAACACTTGGTGGTAAAAGGTCATCTTGGTAGATATTCTGCCGCCAAACTGAAGTGTGTAAACATTACACACTGTATTCCATTTTGTAGGGCAGCTAGCAAACGAGACATCGAATATCTTAAAAGTTATGGGCGCCAAAGCAGGACGCCATGAAATTTTAGCGATGAAAGCTTAGTTGGTGCGGTTGGTTCACACCCTGAAGGGCGTGGGTTCAAACCCGAACAATGAGCTTGAGGTACCATAGGAAACCATGGGATGGTGGTAAGTATTTTCTCTAGTACTCGGTTGGCTAGCTTCCAGCCTCAAGTTGAAAATCAGCCGCTAAGCACCTAGCAGTGTATTCCAGCAGCCTCACTTGAGAGCCAGTTCCATTCCAGACTGGGTGTGCTTTACCTTTATCTTCGACCACACCGTCACTTAACATCAGATGAGCTGTGGTCAACACCTAGCTTTTCAAACATACAAAAAAATGTTTTATTTTTCAAAATTCTGTGTACAGCTGCAATGATCTTGAACAGGCGTTATCTGTAACCATCAAGAAAAACTACCTATTTGCTTATAATTTTGTTATGCTATAAATTAATAATAAAGTATGAAAATATATTTCAAGTATTTTAAAGTGGTTAGCCTTTATGCCAATTTGCATGAAGTGCCGCCAAACCTGAATAACTTCTTTCTAGCCGGTTTATAGCTTTTGTTATGCTTTGTTTAATTATGCAAATAAGTTGTATTTCTTAATTACTTAGGATACGTATTTGAATTGTCACACCTATTAAAAATGTGTTTCTAAGGGTTTTTTTTTCCTCAATGTGAACAACAAACAACAACGAATAATTAACGAGAAAAATCACAATAAGCTAATGTTACAAATGCGAAAGTTTGTTTGTATGTATGTTTGTTACTTCTTTATGTAACAGCGTAACAGATTCGGATGAAATTTGGAATCCGTTTTATATATATTTATATTATATATATATAAATTAATAATTATCATTTAAGTTGTCGCTATCCCATTGCTGCATATACATGGTTATAAGTTAAGGATGCTAAGCCGAAAAACGGGTCTTTGTACACATCATTGTGAACAACTTTTTCAATTGGCACAACTTTGAAATCGCGCAACTTAAGCTGTTCTATACATTTAATAATGACCGTCCTATTGGATCATTGGTAGCATATTTGCTTTAAGAGCTGATATATAGATAGGGCGTGGGTTCGATTCCCACCAAGTACAAACATTTTGTGTTATAAACAAATGTTTGTACTGTGTATTTTGTATGAGTTTGTATTTACAAATAAAAAGTATTCATGTATTCTATCACTTATCTGACTTCCATAGTACAAATTTTGATAAGGTGGGGGTCAGAGGGCGCTGTGAGCCTCGGCTTCGCACGGGTGCTATGTAGGTAGATACTTCACAAAATCTTGATAAATGCCTAATATAAACATAACTAAACCTTCCTCATGAATCAATCACTTGAAACTCGCATTTAACTCGTTTAGTAGTTTTCAAGTTTATCGCGAACAGACGCGGCGGACGACTTTGTTTTATAATATGTAGTAAAAAGGTAAAAAATATACGTTTCTGTAAAACAGTTGATTTCTTTCATGATTTCATAGTTGTGCCTATAGTTAAAGTTGTTCATAATAATGTGCACAATGACCCTTTTCGGGTCTTCTTTTTTAGCAGACCCCACGCTTACAACCCTATTATGTACCCTGGTTTCTATTTTAATATTACACTAATAGCTAAAAACACGCATTTCCGTGGAAATCGTTTGAAAAATTTTCCCCATATAATTTGTCAATAATGATATTATTAGAACGGAGTCTCAAGAGAGATTCGAATTCTCTTACGTAGTTGAATTAGGCCAACTTTAACGATCTATCGGGCAGGGGTCGGGGACTTTACTATCCGCCTTTTAAATAGATTTATCTAAGGGAGAGTCCCATTTATTACGACTTAGTTATCTGAGATTTTGATTTTATTTACGTGATTTTCTTTTTTGTCGTTTCCCATTGAAATATAAATTGAATAATGTTTGTTAGTAAGTGCATAACTTGAGAACGCTTAAACCAATTTTGCTGATTAATTTTTTTTAACTTGTCGCGAAACTTTGTATGATGTTAATCCTACTATAATATTATAAATGTGAAATGTTTGTTACTTAATCGCGCAAAAACGGCTTAACGAATTCGAATGAAATTTGTCACACAGATAGTTTATTGAAGATTTTCTAACCGACCCTTTTTCTTTGCGGTCCAGTGTATATTTTATAATATGCGAGGGCAAAGGCCGAATTCTGCCGCACCGAGTACGAAGTACAATGCATTCAAGTTATATATTATGTTTAAGTTACCCGTTATATAAACAGTAGCTACATTAAACAGTAGGTATCTAAATACCTTACATAATATCTGGTAGTAAAATATGGTCTGTATATACTAAATTATTTCATGAATTGAGTCTGTGTTCATAGATTACGTCCATTCGTGCCTATATTTTAACTAGCAATTTCAAAAAAATTATTTGCATGGTTAGTTAAATAATTTTCTCCATCCCAATTTATCTTTTGACCTTAAAATGAGGTATTTTAGTATATTAATCACAAAAATAAGGGTATAGGATAATTGTACACGTGAAATAATGTTGACTCGGTGAACGAAAAAATCCTCTAGTACCCAATATGACTGCAAGTAGGTAGCAAAGTAGCATAGCGATGATAGCTCAGTGGTCAGCACGGTCGGTTCGCATGCCGAAGGGCGTGGGTTCAAACCCAACAATGAGCTTGAGCTGTCGGTGAAGGAAAACATCGTGAGGAAACCATAGCGTGGTGGTAGATTACTTTCTAGTACACGGCTGGCTAGCTACCACCCTCAAGTTGAAAATCTGCCGCCAAGCATCTAACGGTGTGTTCCGGCGGCCTCACTTGAGAGCCAGATCCATTCCAGGCTAGGCGTGCTTTACCATCTTCGACCACAACGTCACTTAACATCAGGTGAGTTGTGGTCAAACACCAAGCCTGTCAGATATTTAAAAAAAAACCCTTTTCACCATGCTATTGGGTGTTCAGGTCGCGAGTGAATTGGTTTCTTTTTGACAAGAGTTTTCCTTAGACCGCATCACCAGTTTTCATTTAGCGATATGACAGTCAAACGTAAGCCTACAAATACAAAAAACAGACGTAAAAAAATTGCGAAATATTTATTTATAACGTCTTTGTACACTTTGTTATGTTTTACATGCGTAAGCTGTTAGATTTGGTCGTTATCCTTAGCTGTTTTATACGTGCGGAGCCTAATGTATGAGGAGTTTTTCTTTATTATGTGCACGTAAGACGGATTTAGTTGATCGAGTCACGTGGTCTGATGTCTAGGTTGTCTGGCCAGAAAGATTTTGAAATGTCTTTGCTAGCGAGATGGAAAATTTCTTCCTTATTTTTCTATTCATGATGCTTTTCTTTGAATGATTTTCTTTTTGTTTTATGGTTGACAAGCTAGGTGTTTGATCACAGCTGATGTTAAGTGAGGCGTGATTGAAGCTGGTAAATCATAGTTAGTCTGGAATAGAACTGGCTTTCAAGTGAGGGTGCCGAAACACACCGTTAGGTGCTTGGCGGCAGATTTTCAACTTGAAGGTGGTACCTAGCCAGCCGAGTACTAAGTGCTTTCCCCACGATGTTTTCCAATACCGGTAGCGCAAGCTCATTGTTGGGGTTTAAACACACGCCCTTCGGCGTGTGAACCGACCGCGCTAACCACTGTGCTATTATCCCTACGAGAGTGTTTTCCTGTAATACTGTAATTAATAACGAACTAAAGAATTGACGGTTTAATTTAGCATTTTAATATTTCTCCATGGAAAAGCTTTCTGTTCGTTCGCCTAAAATATCATCATTAAACTCTGCCTCTTTGATCGAAGGGCTTCCTTGTGCAATATTGTGAAGTGATCAGGTAAAGGATCTGGGTAATTAGCGTTACTCTAAATATGGCAGGTGTAATAAAAGAGATAGGAACCATACACGAGCCCACGCCCACCCTGACTACCGGGCACTGAGAAAAATATACCTCGTAAGGCTTGAAGTAATCAAACGACCAGCTGTGAAAAGATATAAAAACGTTAATGATGTATTCAATAATGATATACATTTTTGAGGATTAGTAACTTATACCGTGAATCTAGAATAGTTTTTATAAACATGTTCTTTTACTTTTATAGCAATTTCATAGCACTTAATACTACAATGGCAAAAAAAAGTGAGAGGGTGTGTGTGTTTGTTATAATTGTTCGCATTGTCACTGAACTTAACGGATGTGAAATTTGGAATGTGGATAGCATAAACTCTGGATTGACTTGCAGCTTACTTTTTGTCTTGGAAAACGCGAGTAAAACTGCTCGGCGCAGCTAGTAACTAACTCCTAAAACTCAAGCCCACGCCGATACTTTTACTATAAATAGTATAGTTCAGTAGAATAGGCTGGCTAGCTACCACCCTCTAGTTAAAAAGCTGTCGCTAAGCATCGAACGGGAGTGTTCCGGCAGCCTAACTTGTGAGCCAGTTCCATTCCAGGCTAGGTATGTTTACTATCTTCGACCTCACAGTCACTTAACATCAGATAAGCTGTGGTCAAATACCTAGCCAGTCAAATATTTAAAAAAATACTAGTACGCAGTCCATATAAAAAACAGTGCTCTGTTAAATCATGTTACTCTACGAACTTTTTTCTAGTACCATGCGGGGATCTAGATGCCGCCACTCTCACTGTGTGTTTTAATTGGTGATAGATCTCTTTAGCAGGAGGTTGTTTAGGTAGGTACCACCGCAGTACTAGATATTCTGCTGCCAAGCAGTAGTGTGTAAACATTACCGTGTTCCGGTTTGAAGAGTGCTGCACCTAGCGAAATTACGGGGCTGTTGAGACTAACCATCGAATGTCTCAAAGTAATGAGCGCCAAAGCAACGATGCCCTGGACTTTCTTTAACTGCTCAAAGTTCTGTGTATCGGTGCAAATGGTCATGAACAGGCGTTATCTTTTATCATTAGGAGTGTGTCTCATTCGTCTCATCACTTTTTACATAAAAAAAAAAAACGTTGACCAACGATGTCAACCAAATCACCAAAAATTACGACCACCATACGACTATTAGTGAAGCGTCAAATCGAGAGATGGTTCTTTTTTCTGAGTAAAATTTTGTTGCTTCGTGGTGAGTGGGTTCTATTCCCACCAAAACAAACGTTTATGTGACGATAAATGTTTGTTCTGTGTCTGGGTGTTCATTATGTACAACGTAAATATTATACAAAAACAAAACTATTTATGTATTCTATCAGATATCTGGTTCCCTTAGTACAAGCTTTGCTTAGTTTGGCGCTAGCTGGCGCTGTGTGAAATATCCTAATTGTATCATGTACTCTAAGACTCGTGTTTCTCACATCTCGTTCTAAATTCGGTATTAAACAGTATGCGAATATTGCGTAAGGCTGAATGTCAAACCTCGTACACACAATGTTGTAATAAAAGTACTCAATAGAAGGCAAAATATGAGGAAACACGCATCACTAAAGATAAAGTAGCTATCATTACACGAGTACGAAATTGATAACTCTTTGAGAATTTCGAATTGATCGGGAAATGTCAAAGATTTTTGTGATATTGGAGCCGTAAGTTTATGAAATAATGACAAGACTGACAACGTTTGAAATGTAATTCGGCTGAAAGTTTTGGAATAGGTACGGGTATAGGTAGGTTTTAGTTGTCAAAGTTACGAGAGTTGTCTTATAAATATGAATATACTAGTTGACTCGCCCCGGCTTCGCACGGGTAGCAGAGCATATTATATTTAAATTGATAAGGATTATTACGGTATCCGTCTAATAGCTTTCCAATTAAAGCATTGTATGTGACCATTTTAAAAAAAAGATAGAATAGGTATATTAAGGTATTCTTAAAGGGTAGATATATGCCACCACGGACTTTTTTGTAAATCTATAAATGAGAAATATCCCACCATGCATTGTTTTGTTATATCTTAAAGGGATTAGGCGGAGTTTTTGATGGAAGCGGGTGGCTTAAGTTTTTCCGAAACTTCCAACAATTATCATCATATTTCAACCAATTTACACAAAACCTTGACAAATGATATACCCAAACCTTCCTCATGAATCATTTTATCTATTGGTGAAACTCGCACGATAATCCGTTCAGTAGTTTTTAAGTTTATCGCGAACGGACTGACAGACGTAGTAGGCTAGGTAGGCTACTAATTTGTGAGCTACCATATTATCTGATTCATCTTGTATGGATAGTAACTGGCACGCTAATGAGGCTGTAGAATTGGTAATCAAAGTAAGTAAGTATCAAAGGTAAGTTTAGACTTAAAATTCAGTATAAGTTAGTGTCTACATATCTTGGACTTATCATGAAGTTGAACTTTTTTTTATGGAAAAAGTCTGAAAAATAAACACCATTAATATTTTTTTCATAACTTCATAAACACTCGACTAAAAAAAATTACAATCATATTTTTTTTTCGAATTAGATAACTTTTATCCACAATACAACGCTATTTTTCTAAGGATATTTTGAATAAAAGAAACAAATTTATCTTATCTCGTCAGTGTTTTGACAAAGATTTTTAATTCAAAGTAAAAAGGAAATTTCTAGATACCTTCGTAGCTTCGCTGTGACTTTTCTTTAATCTCTTTGGTAGAAACGTTAACGCGTGGGTAAGCGTCCTAATTTCCCTAAAGATATGAAAATGTTACGGAATTGTTTCCCTGAAAGGTCGTGTTATTTTTTTAGACGCAAAATGCCGAAATAGTCATACGTTTAACATTCAAATTAGGTATAGTTGTTCTTAGCCTGTGTACTCATTTCTGACATTAAGATAAGTACGAGTATAAAATATTTTTAGATAACCATTCATGCAAGCTATTTGTACGAATTTACCGCCCTTATTTATTTTGATGTAATTAACCGACTGCCAAGGTAATGTAAATTTCATTATTACCTCGTATCGTGGTAAATTTTTTTTTTCTTTTAATTAAGCTATTCACTCTGACTTCTCACTGACAGCTACAACTCAGGTGTAAAAAAAAACAATTGGCATTTTTTTGTTAATTTGGCTGGTTTAGCACAATCGTTGTTTCCATGTCTCTTCTTTTTTGTTTTATTTATTTTTGTTGTTGGTAATTCTGTTTTTATATGTATTTCGACCTACAAGGGCTCACCAGAAGACCAGCGCTGGTCATACCGCTTAGTATGGCCAGCATTATGCTGAGAAGAGCTCCTATTTTGTAACTGTTAGTCTTTGTTTGTTTGTTTTTATGTGTTCGGTTGTGTTATGTACAAAATAAAATTATTTTCTTTCTATTTTAATCGCAGTCGGGTCATAGATTTACTTGATACTATGATTTCCTTAGCAGGAGGTCGTCTAGGTAGGTACCAACGCAGTACCAGATATTCTGCCGTCAAACAGTAGTGTGTAAACATTACTGTGTTCCGGTTTGAAGGGTACTGCACCTAGCGAAATTACAGGGCTGTTGAGACTAACCATCTAGTCTCAAAGTAATGAGCGCCAAGGCAGCGATACCCTGGACTTTGTTTTACTACTCAAAGTTCTGTGTATCGCTGCAATGGTCATGGACAGGCGTTGTCTCTTAACATCAGGAGAGCGTCTCGTTCGTCTCAAGACTGTTACATAAAATAAAATAAAATAGATTTTTTAACCTCTTCAGCTTGTTTTAATCTATTCATACAGCGATTTACCATCGCTTAATAACCTATTTCTTTGGGTGAGCCAAAGGTAGTGCTAAGTCAATATTTTTTATATCTGTAAAATCCACAGCTTTTAAAGTGCTTATGGATAGAATATAGTCATAAATCCTCATACATCTTTGGGAAAATTTAACACTGTCGCTGTCCGTTGCTATTGTATATGAATCCACCTTTAAGCTAGCGCAGTATTGTTTTCTGCAGCTGTTGTAGTCAACTCACCGATAGCAGGATTGCTCCTTACAAAACCGATGTTCAGAAGAGCGAAGAGCGCGAAGACGACGAGGGCTGCGGTCATTTTTCCGGCCATTTTGTTGGGGTCTAGGAAACAGAACATTTGCAAAAAGTTTTAACGGGTTATAATTAATAATGTTTAAGTACGATATAAGTATAGTATAATTATAGCTAACTAGCGAGCCGCCCTGGCTTTGCACGGGTAGTAAGCTATCCTTAAAAGGTATATATGCCACCGCGGACTTTTTTGTAAACTATAAAAAAGGAATGTCCCGCCATGCATTGTTTTGTTATATCGCAAAAGGATTAGGCACCGTTTTCGATGAAAGCTCCCAGGTGGCTTGACCTCTTCCGCGACACTTCCATCAATTATCATCATATTTCAACCAATTTATATAAAACCTTGAGAAATTATATACCGAAACCTTCCTCATCTATTGATGAAAGCAATGGTGTCGCCAAGGCTGGAGGACATCGATGTACTGCTTACTATATTATAACAATAGATTGACTTTTTTATTTTATTTGGCATAAGTCATTCCTATTTAGGTTTATTTAATACGAATAAGTCTGCGTACACCAACTTGCCTGTTGGTAAGCGATGATACGGTCGAAGATAAAGCCACAGATTTAAAAGATTTATTCACTTTGAAATGATCTACTAATACTAACTAACCATTGACCCAATATAAACAATACTTACTTAAGTTCACAGTTTCCGTAAAATAATAATAGTAATTAACCAAGAAAAATTACAAAAATTAAAAGAAAATATCATTTATTCATAGGCTTTGGTGCAATCTTACTATAGTGGGTAACGAGCGAAAAAGCCTGGATACTAACTTAATAATTTTGAACATAAAATATCATGCTAAGTATTCAACGGTTGTCTGGAAGAAATCGCTCTAGGTGATAAGGCTATTGCACTACTTTATTATGTATTAGTCTATGTTATTATTATTATCATCTTTATTTCTTTTAACCCGACTGCCAAGGAAGGGTTATGTCTTTCGCGCGTATCTCGTATGTACGTAAATTTATTTAATACCTCGTATCTTCCAAACAGTCGAATGGATTACGACAATTAAGGTATCAGTACCTGGTTGACCGAGCATTGCTCGGCTGAAAACATGGATAAAACGACGTTTTCTGAAAATGAATCCTGGCTAGATCGATTTTTCGCCCCCAAAACCCCCTGCATACAAAATTTAATGAAAATCGTTGGAGCCGTTTCCGAGATTCAGAATATATATATATATACAAGAATTGCTCGTTTAAAGATATAGATTAGATTCGTCTCAATAACCCAAGTGTTCTTAGAGGGTGGATAAAAATAATCCAGATGTTTTTTTTTTTTAACGCTGACAGTCTAGGTGTTTGACCACAACTCACCTGATCTTAAGTGACGTTGTGGTCGAAGATGGTAAAGCACACCTAGCCTGGAAATGAACTGGCTCTCAAGTGAGGCTGCCGGAACACACCGTTAGATGCTTGGCGGCAGACTTTCAACTTGAGGGTGGTAGCTAGCCAGCCGAGTACTAGAAAGTACCCTACCACCACGCTACGGTTTCTTCACGATGTTTTCCTTCACCGGCAGCTCAAGCTCATTGTTGGGGTTTTGAACCCACGCCCTTCGGCATGCGAACCGACCGCGCTAACCACTGAGCTATCATCGCTGTAAAACCCTGGTGGATATTTGGCATTACGTTAATACAAAATTTTGACCAAACCAAGTAGGGTATCTAAATAAAGGCAATTAAAAGAGGATTACAAATATGTATATGTTATATATTTAAATTTAATTAGGAATAATAAATTGGTTCAAAAAATTTTTTCCTTTAATTATATGTATTTTAATCGCAATCGTGTTATAGATTTTTTAAACTATTCAGCTTGTTTATGTATTGTATGTTTTATGTACAATACAGTTATATTATATACTATTCTAAAACTAGTGTAACATTTTCACTTATGATCACGAGAACCTTTTATTCGTTTTATTACTACTAAAGAAAACAAAACTAAACATTAACAACACAAAGCAAAACATAAACATACCTCATCAACTTTAATAAAAAGCTCTACTTGTCCATGCATTTGTACCACACTACAACACTATCTATGGCACTACACAAACACGGATAGGTATAAGACTATAGATCACTATACTCGCATCACTATGAGCAAATGATAATAAAAGAAAAATGCCAAAATAGTAACGGAAAATTGACCAACGACGACCGTACGGTAACGGAACGAGTTTAAATATGTTACCAACTATGGTTGAACGGTACAAGGTGGGGGGTAGGCACCGACGCAAGCGCAAGGGATAGCTCAGGAAGCGGATCTCTACCATAATTAGGGTCATCACCGTCACCATTTGGCTGCCCTCTTGGCTCATTGGTTGTATATCTGTATCGAGAGCCGGAGGGCGTGGGTTCGAATCCCACTCACAACAAGCATTTTGTGGTATAATCAAATGTATGTTCTGTGTCTGGATGTTTTGTATATAAGTATGCATTTACAACAAAATAAAGTATATAATTATCAGTTATCTGATGCCCATTGTAGGTACATGTTTTGCTTAGTTTGGGACCAGATGGCGCTGTGTGTAATGGTCTACGATATTTATTTTAATTATTATCGTCATAAGCCTATACTGATAGACTTGGCCTCTTCCATGACATTCCACTCAGCTCCTCGACATATCGTCGTAGCATATCGTCACTCCATCGAGTGTCACGGCATTTTATACAGTTTGCCGATTTCTCTTAAAAACGTCTACCCAAGTTGTAATTTATTTAGGATCACCATTTTAATTTGGATGCCTGAATGTATTTGAAATGGCAGAATGTTTGATGAATGTATTGTTTAAAACAGCAATGAAAGCTGTTTAAATTTAAATTTCTCTAAAATCTCATTGTTGCTGTGTCAATAACTACACACCTAAGAATATTTTTTTTAGACGGGGGTCTAAGAATGCGTTATAAAAACTATGGGTATATATATATCCGATGACTAACCTGGTCGTGGAAATAAGGAAAATGTCTGTTATTATTAACAGAAGAAACATTTGTTTATGCCATTAAATGTTTGTCCTTGGCGGGAATCGAACCCACGCCCTACAGCTAAGCTCATACTACCAATGAGCCAATAGGGCTATCAAATTGTACAAGAATAATGTTAATGCAATTTTGAACTGACACAATAACATACTAACCAATAGGTAACTTATTGAGTAGCAATGAAGTTATTTGAACTGAACACTATTTAGCGATTATTCAAATTTATTTCTATCAATGTTTTCTCTCTAGGAAAGGTCATCAATTTGCGATAGCGTGGATTTATCAAGGCCAGATGAGACATTGTGTAAAAAGCACGTGAAATGGTGCAATGGCTGACATTCAAATAATTTCTAAGAAAGATTGACGTTTAGCAACCTTACCACTCTCTATTTTAGTAAAAACCGAACATTTATATAACGTTAAGAACACAAAGTGGAAAGTTTGTTTCTTAATGATGTAAATATATTTAACATTAAAAACACACTACGATATCTTAAAAAAATTTAAGCCATTTCACACAACTCTATTTGGCTCTAAAGCAAAGATTGTATTATGAAAATTAGATAATTGATAAAATACTTTTTGTATTACACAAATTGGAACACAAAGAACTGAACCAACTTCTATGTTCGTCACACAAATATTATTCCTGAGCGGTAATTGAACCTAACAGTACAGCCAGGTACAGCTTATAAAACAGATGCTACCGAATGCGCTACTATGATAGTTCTGCAGAAACTGTTTATTACAATGAAATTAAAGTAATAACGCGTATATATAACTTACCGCGTTTTATTATGTTATTCATCTTTTTTTCTGTATTTTTTTTCACTGCCAACCTTAATAACTGTACGCGATAAGGCCGCCGTTGTAGAACCACATATTAGTCGATGTTGTTTTAGATAGATAGAAACTCTTTATTGTGCACACCAAAAAAGAAAAAGAGTACAGAAAACAAAATAATCTTATGAGCTAGTGCCACAAGTGGTGGCCTTATCGCTAAGAGCGATCTCTTCCAGGCAACCAATAATGGAAAAACGACGACGGTTGTTTCGTTTTGTTTATTATCTTTTTTCTCTATCACTTTTTTAAGTTTTTTTTATGTTATTATGTATGTATGTTTTGTGCACAATAATATTCTAACCCATTATGATTTTATGAAGTAGCAAGAAACACTCGCCCGCTCACTGACTTTTGTAACACTACTTTATTGTCTTGACGATAAAGGTAAACTGTATGTCTTCACAATAATTTTACACGTTAGCCTGGACTTTCAGTAGAACCCGAGGTGCCTGAACGCTTGTACTGTTCACCGTCAGCGAACTTCTACCTTTTATACACCTTATGTAAAAACATACGTTGTACTAAAAAGTACAACGTCTATATTTGAATAAAACATTTCCACTTTGTGCAGACATCTAAAAAAGATGACTCCTTTAGGTACATTCCGTTTATTTGTATATCAATAAATAAATTACAGAAATCTAACGTTCCAGAACGAAAATGCTCGTTTCGATAGAAACCTGATTTTGTTAGACTGGTTCTTCTAATTCTACTCTTCCTGATAAATAAATCATCATACTGCACAATGCGGTTAAAATATAATTTAAATAATGTTGAAACGTTGACGTAATCGATCGTATTCGAGAGAATCTGAATGAATCAGTGCAATAAAAAGATCTTTACAACGTGAAAGGCAATAATCAAATTGAATTAATTTTTGTCACCGGTGAACACCCTTCCAAGACAAAGGTTTACTTCCGTACCTACGAACAAAAGTCAAATGTAAACAACCTCTAGAACGAGTCGTGTGCTAAATAAAGATAGCTATCGTTTGTCTCAAACTTCGTTATACATGTCTGGGTTTTTCAAGAAGGATTTAGAGTGTGTCGGTTTCAAAGCAGCAATGGTGGACACGTGAAAAGAATTCGTGTGTAAGCTCGCGCTAGCCTCTTTTGGCTTTAGGAAGCGGATCTCGTTATCGGCCAGTAAATATCTGTAATTGTTAATACACTTACAACTTCCTAAACTTAAAATGATAAATTCATAATCCTGCCGGATTTGTTTATGATTGATACCTATGCGCGTCTAAAAAACAACATTTCCGTATATGAACTCACGCTCTCATAGTAACGTGCTATATGGCAAATACTACGCACGTTAAATGGGAATTGGTTTAACAATTTCATAAAAAATACTGCCACTGTATGATAAAGCACAAATAGGTTGTACGTTGTTTAACCGGTTATTTAGAACAGGTATTAAGTAAAAGATTCTTTTGTAACATGTGATTGAATATTAAATTTATCAATCATACTTTACACGCATATTGAACACGAAGGTCGTGTTGTAAATTTGTGTCTTTACAGAAAGTTAAAGTACATATTTTATTGTCTTGGATTATAAAAATAGCTGCGTTTATTTTTAGCTGCTATTATTTATTTTTGGAGTTTTTTTTTAATTCTTATTTATATTGTAAATACCTGCAAGCTTGATTGTTTGAAAGAGATCGCTTTTAGCGATAAAGCCGCCACTTGTGGCACTAGTCTATAAGCTTATTTAATTTTTTGTACATTTCTATTTCTGGTGTACACAATATAGCATTAAAGGAAAAGGAAAAATAGCTAGATTCTACTAGCAAATACTCTTATAAAAAAAAAAGTTGAAGTATAAGTTATCGGCAATATGCACATAGCATAGAAAAGACAGTGCGTGCCATGGGTCAAAGTAACTTCTTGTAATTTAAATATTTATAATTATCATATAACTGAGTGGTAAAGCTACACACACTAAACTTTATGCTTACAAATTTTTAAATAATATTGCATTTTTCAAAATCGCAAGCGGATATTTAAAAAAATCTTGAGAAAAGCTTTTAGAAGTTTCAAAGTTTTTCAATAAAATTAAAGATGAATAAATAAAACAAAAGCTTGAGAATACTTACTTATTGGATTTCCAAGTTAGGATGTTCTGATGAAGGAAGCTTCGGAATGTGCCGTTTGAAAGAATCTCAGCTCTTTTATACTCTAGTTCGAACACTTACTGAAACCAACCATGACGAGAGTCGATGGGGGTTCCGATGAATTCCATTATCAATGTAGAACTGGAAATTTGATTTGGGATATGTAGGTTCTATTAACAAGGGTTTGTAATATCAGCCTTTAGTCTCTCGCTGGTGTCGGATGGTATAAAAGTATCATACTCTGGCATAGTTTTTTTTAGTTGGCAGGCTCGGCTTACCTAATGTGAGCTGTGTCAAACACCTAACTATTGTCAATCACCTAGCTATTGTCAAACACCTACCTAAAACATACCACAAGTGACGGTATAGTCGAAGATGATATGCATATCTAGCCTGGAATGGAACTGGCTAAAACAAGTGAGGCTGGAAAACAGTTGTCAAACACCTACCACAAGTGATGTCGAAGTGTGGTCGAAAATGATTTAATTATTTATTTATACATAAGTACAATACCATTGTGTGTGTGTGTGTGCTACCGGTGATGACTTATGGTAAACGTGGTCTCTGACTATGTGACTTCTTTGATAAGCTCAAAGTCGCACAACGAGCTATGGAGAGGGCTATGCTCGGAGTTTCCCTACGAGAACGAATCAGAAATGAGGATATCCGTAGACGAACTAAAGTAGCCGACATAGCCCAGCGGAATAGCATGTTGAAGTGGCAGTGGGCCGGGCACATAGCACGCAGAACTGATGGCCGATGGGGCTGCAAATTTCTGGAGTGGAGACCATGGACCGGCAAGCGCAGCGTAGGACGTCTACCCACAAGGTGGACAGACGACCTCATAAAGACCGCAGGAACGCGCTGGATGCGACCCGGTTCCAACCGGTCTTTATGGAAGTCAATGGGGGAGGCCTATGTGCAGCAGTGGACGTCCTACGGCTGAGATAATGATGACAATACCATTATATGCATATATAGCCTGAAAAAGAAGTGGCTCTGAAGTGAGGCTGGAAAACACCATTAGGAGTTTAGTGGTAGATTCTCAACATCAGGTAGCTGACCAGCTGAGTACTAAAAAGTAGAAAGTAAAAATAAATGTAAGAGGATGTTTCACTAGATGTTTCTAGCCCCAAACCAAATTTGTCAAACATAAAAACGTTTTTTTTATGTTTGATAATTTAGGTGTTTGACCACAGCTTATGTTAAGTGACGGTGTGGTCGAAGGTGGTGAACACACCTAGTTTGGAATAGAACTGGCTCTCAAGTGAAGCTGCCGAAGCACACCGTTAGGTACTTTGTGTCAGATTTTCAACTTGAAAGTTCAATATGAAAGCTCAGTGGTCAGCGCGGACAATTCACACGCCGAATGGCGTGGGATCCGGTGAAGGAAAACATCGTAAGGCAAACCATAGAATGGTGGTAGGGTATTTTCTGGTTGGCTGGCTAGCTACCACCCTCAAGTTGAAAATCTGACGTAAAGTAGGTACCTATCGGTGTGTTCCGACAGCCTCACTTGAGAGTCAGTTCCATTCCAAACTAGGTGTGTTCACCACCTTCGACCACAACGTCACTTTACATGAGCTGTGGCCAAACACCTAATTTGTCAAACATAAAAAAAACTTTGTTACTTACTAGATGACGCTATAAGAAATATCCTCTAATATGTATTTTTATTTATATATATCTAAAGCCCTTACGCGTCGTTTTCAACATGAGAGCTTTTCTGGAGCCCCGATACAATTCAGAGTTTCCACTATTGCAGTCAAATGAAATCCATTTAAATCTTACAACGAACGAAAAAGGAATTATCCTCTCCCGAAATTGACTCCAAGCAACAGAAAAGGTTTTACAGATTACTACGACCGTCCACGTGAACAAAACACGTTCAGTTTAACAGACTTATTTCAAGATGTGGCAAAAGAGGGAATTAAAAATTTTCCACGAAAGGTTATTCATTTTGTTTAGAAAGTACGACAGTAGCTCCCGCACTCCAGCTTCGCATAGAAGTTGGTCAGTTTGGATCTACGTGCTTCAATCGCCCGTAGCAAAGATACGAGGAAAACTAAAAAAGGATCAGCCTTAGGCGTTATTGCTTGTTTAGATTCGCATGCCAAAAGTTCAAACGAATTGCCATACGTGTGTATATTTTGTAGTGAAACGCAATATCCGTAGCTTAAGGCCATGGAATGATGTGTGATTTATGATATGATTTTTTGTAAGGTGGTTGACCTGAAGTTGTAGCTTGACATCAGGTTACAAGTGTAGTCGCACATCTTCGTTTTTTTTTTCTAAGAACTTTCGGACGTATACGTTTCCTCACGATGTTTTCCTTCACCGTTTCGAATCAGCAGCAATATGTACAAAACTTAGAAAATATAGAGGTGCTTGCCGTGAGATTCGAACCTAGGGACTCCAGATTGGAAGTCAATTAGCTCGTTAACCATTAAAAAAAACTTAATTGCTTATTCAGATGACATCCAATTCGAAATTTAATTCTTTTAATTTTATTCCAATCTAATTAAAAGAAGTACATACTCGTAGAAACATGCGCGTGTATTTTTTTTTCTTTTTCTTCTTGGCATCGCACTCTGTGCATTCTGCCAGGATCAATGTTTCTGTATTTTGTGTGCAGTCTTCACTTTTCAGCTTCTTTATATTTATAGTCAAAGTCCAGTCTTGGTCGAATCTAGTCATGCTTTAGTAAAGTAGTGGCCACTTTTCTATAAGCTTCGATGGAGTTTTGGAAGCAACACGAAAAGTCATGTATCACCGCATTTATATCACTTCCCACACTCGCGCTTGTAATACGGCACTTTATGAATGAGACACCACTATTTTTATACATAAACACAAATTTTGGAAAATAATAAAATGGGGCGACACGACTTTTCCGCGTTCCCGCCAAAAAGTATAAATAATAATCTGACCCCAAACTAAGCAGAGCTTGTGTGATGGAAGTCAGATAACTGATAGGATACATAAATACTTTTTTTTGTAATTACATACATATAATACATACAGTACGCCCAGGCACAGAACAAACATCTAGAGAAAACTAAACTAACTTAAAATTAAATAAAAAGGCCGTCAGATGAGGGATATGTGGCCAGAATGCTGGCAGCATTGCCACGTTGGATGGCAATGCTAAGCTTTGACCAAAGTAGATGCCAGCATTCTGGTCACCTGAAGCCTCCTTTAAACGTTGTTAATACCATAAAATGTTTGCCCTTGGCGGGAATCGAACCCACGCCCTACAGCTCAGGCAGACATACTACCAATGAGCCAACAGGGCTGTCAAACTCGTGTGTATTAAAGACTTTTTAATTTACTTTTAGACGCAAGCGATTTACATTAACCGTATAAAGTTTGATTACTTAAAACGCTTTAAATAATCAATGTGTTGTTTCTATTTATCATGTTCAACAATCCGATGACTTTGCTATCTAAATTCGCGATAGCGCAACAGACTTTCACCAAATTGCTTCGAAAATTACGTTGTACTAAAAAGACAGGTAATATCTTTAGCACCCGACGTGATGAGCCGATGAAAGGTCCCCAGGTATCGATTCAGGTCGATAGCAGACACCTATAGTACTTAGGCACCCAGGCAATAGCATAAACTGTATTGTCTAGGGTCTTATAGGCCATTATTGTAAATTGCGTTTTACCTTTTTCGCTCGTTCATACGTCGCTGTATAGGAACAGGTATTAAAGTTTTATAAGAAGTAAACGATTTAAAGGTCTCTATTGTATGATGCGTATAAAGCAAACATACCTCAAAAGCTCTTATAACTATTATGTTAGTCAAAATCATATTATTGCTTCCTTTTAAATTATATGACGCTTAAATTGTTTAATAGATTTTTTTTTATAGCTGACAGGCTTGGTGTTTTGACCACAACTCGCCTGATGTTAAGTGACGGTGTGGTCGAAGATGGTAAAGCACACCTAGCCTGGAATGGAACTGGCTCTCAAGTGAGGCTGCCGGAACACACCGTTGGATGCTTGGCGGCAGATTTTCAACTTGAGGGTGGTAGCTAGCCAGCAGAGTACTAGAAAGTACCCTACCACCACGCTATGATTTCCTTACGATGTTTTTCCTTCACCGGCAGCTCAAGCTCATTGTTGGGGTTTGAACCCACGCCCTTCGGCATGCGAACCGACCGCGCTAATATATAGGTACCTACGTCAATAAAAAATGATTATATTATTGAATTTTGTACTCTTCATTTAAACCTTATGGTACTTAACAGAATTCTGCGCTGGGGACCAACAAGAATTGATCTTTGATTTCGATTGATTTTTTACTATGTCCTACTAATATTATAAATTTGAGAATTTGTATATTAGGATGTTTGAATTGTTACTCAATCACGCAAAAATAGCTGAACGGATTTGGATGAAATTTGGCACACATAGTTAACTAGTTGAGCCCCGCGGTCTTGCCCGCTGTTCACTAGTGTTCCAGCGGTTTAAGCGTGAAAAAGTAACAAATATACAAACACACTCTCAAACTTTCGTCTTTATAATATTAGTGTGATAACTTGGATTAACATATAGGATATACTTTTATCCCGGAAAAATGTTAGATTCTTGTGGGATTATCAAAAAACTAACCACAGGACGTATCCACTTGAAATTTGGTATATCTTTTATATTAATCTAGATAATTACGTAGTGCAAATTTTATGATAGATGAAAATATTGCTCATTTTTTCCTTTGGCATAACTGGTAGTGCTTAAGAGAACAGCTGTTCACTAGTGATCCTAATTGGTAAGGTCAAGCAGTAGGTTCTCTCTGAGCTCAATTCTTAAGTCAATGCGGAGGAAGTCGCGGACGCAAGCTAGTTCAACATATATATAACAACACGCATATCTCTTTGTCTATGAAACTGTGCAAATTACATAGTCAGGTCCCTCGTCGGGCTTGTGTGCTGACGTGTGAAATGTGTGAAATCAAATAAGTTTTTCGATTTGCGAGCAAGACCTATCTTAGAAAAGGTATCTCAGCGTTATCAATATTTAAACCGATGAAAGGGTTCCCAACCTGTAGCAATGAATCACAAAGCAGCTTTCATTTGAGGCGCGTACTCCAAAAGTAATGTTACAAAAACTCTCTTACATTTAAATTTTCATGAATTTTTACTTTCAATTTACAGGCTTATGTTTCAAGTTCGTGTTAAAATATATATATGTATATACGTCACAAAATAATATTACGTCACAATTATAACTAAATTTCCAAACACGCCAGTCCTGGATTTGTCAATAGGCCATATAGGCCACGGCCTAGGGGCGGCAGCGTTCTAGGGGCGGCAGCGTTCTAGGGGCGGCAGATTTTAGAGGAAGCTCACTTAATTTTAGAAGATAAAAGTTAATCATTCGTATCGAAAATTTATCAATCCTAGGTATTTTTACTAGTAAAAAATTGTAATTCTTGTTTCTTTAATGCCCTTTCTTAATGACTAATTCATTATTTTAATTAACTTTAGTTTCTTTCTTACTATATAATTATGGAAAATTATTATTTTAGAAAGGTGCATGGGGCGGCAAAAATAAAGTGGCCTAACTCGTAAAAAATATAAATCCGACACTGAAACACGCTGAAATGATTGAACAATCTTACGAGATAATTTGTAGAGACAACTAATTGGTACAGACAAAATTTTTTTTAGTAAGTTCCTCATTTTTAAACTTGGATTTCGGGTACTTCGTCCTTCATACTAGCTAGAATCAAATTTTTGTCAGTTCCTTGGGCTTTCTTTGGTTCCAAAGCTGCTCTCATCTCTAATGATCTCGTATCAACTTCCATGGATTGATTCTTGTCCGCGAGATCCTTAGATATCTTGACAGTGGTGGCTTCCAAAGCGTTGTAAGTCGCTCTGGAAAATGAAAGCAGAATATTATAATATTAGTGGATCACAAGGTTTAATGCACAGTTATTTTGATCACTATTTTGTAGCGATAACAGCTCAGTCATTAAGGTAGTCGGTTCACACGAGGGTTCAAATTCAACAATAAACTTGAGCTACCGGTGAAGGAAAAAGTCGTGAGGAATCCATAGCGTCGTGGAATGGTACTTTCTAGCAATCGGCTGGTTAGTTTGCCCTCAAGTTGAAAATCTGCTATTAAGAACCTGTCGGTGTGTTCCAGCAGCCTCACTTGAGAGTCAGTTCCATATGCTAAGTGTATTACCATCTTTGATCATACCGTCATTTAAAATGAGGTGAATTGTAGTCAAACATCTAGCCTGCCAACCATAAAAAATACTGATTAAATTCTGAATCATACAATCACATTATTATAAAGGCGAAAGTTTGTGAGTGTATGTTTGTTACTTCTTCACGCTCAAACGGCTGGACCAATTTTGATGAAATTTGGTATGCAGGTAGCTGATATCTTGGATTAACATATAAGCTAAGTCTTACTATATAAGGTATATATATATTATATATAACATGAAGTGTTCACGTGAGAACAGTTAATGGTCGATTATTCAAATTTCACAATACAGGGTTACGAAAAACGGCAGGAACGGCAACTACCGAACAAAAATCATTGTACCTACTAATGATCAAGTTAGCTTTATAAAGTATTCTTTGGTATTGTATTAAATTTATGAATCTAGGTTAGAATTGTCTAAGCTTAAGTAAACTAAATAACTACTTTTACTATGAGATTGCCCCCATAGTAAAAGTTGTTATTAGCTCTGAAAAAAAATGCTATTCTGTACAAAAATTTCATTTACGCAACAAAATTTGTGGAACAGACTATTGTAATTATTGTTCACAAACAATAACCTAGTTTCCGCATAACAGTACAGTTCCACATGACATTTCCACCAGCAATCTAGATATAATGTTTCAAACAGTGTAAGCTTAGTATGCCTGTATAACCCTAAAAATAGCTAAGTACATATCACATCTTTTTCAATTAAATGTTAGTATCTAGTAAGTTTTTAAACGGAGAGTTTCAGTATTTTAATTCGAGTAAGGTTTCTTTATGGTGCTGACAAAATATGTACATATAGATATTATTATACGGCATGGATACTTTGCATCGACATTAAATTAACACACGGGTAGGGTTAATGATCAGTAATCATATAAGCAATGTAAAAAAAATATATTCGCAAATTTAAAAGAAATCAATTTTCAAACAAACTTAATAATAAATCAAGTACCCGAATTAGAATCATCCTGTGACTCGTTCATACAACTACAGCTGTGTGCGCTAGAGGGCGCGGCGATTCTTTGACACCGTAGGTATCAAATCAATTGATTCAAACGAAACTGCACAGTGCAAGCCGCATTGCGGTGCGCTCAGAGCATTAGGTATGATGTACATCGCATTCACAATCACTATTAACACTTTCTCATTTTTAAACGACTCCAGGAGGAGGTTATCAATTCGTCGGAATCTTCTTATTTTATTTTATTTTTATTTATGTTCACCGATTACTCGAAAACCACTGGACCGATTCGGAAATTATTTTCTTAATTGAAAGGGTGTACTTCGCATGTGGTCCCATTGGTATCAAGTCTGGATCTGATGATGGAATCCAGGAGAAATCGTGGGAACTCTTTAAATATTATAAGCACACACTTTTGTAAATTAAACATGACGGACAAACGTCAACAATGATACTGCCAATGTCAGTAAATAGATTGGTTCATACAAATAGATCAATGTTTCAAACAGTTTGTATAAGTTTGTTAAAACCTTTTTAAACTTATTTTATAGTAACTCGTGCATTTGCAGTATAATGCATGGCTTAATAATATTTTAAATGATGGTGTAATGCTGTGAATTTGACATCATCAATGGCAAAATAACTACTTATGTTACACAGTCACATACAAAACACGATCTTATCAACACAAAGTAACAATAAGTTTTAATTGAAAAAAAAATTTATAAGTAAACTTTTTGCAAACTCATCTCTTTGTAAGAACTAGTCTATTAGGTACTGACATTGTCAGAGTTTGTTATTTATTGTTTGTTTGTTTACAAGAAACAAAAATCTTTGTGAATTAATAATGGTTCATGAATAAAAATCAGAGTACTACCACCATCTCCTAGCTTCATCATCAGAACTTTACTGCACCGTCTGTTAGCAAAGTTATTTATGAGGAAAAGAAAATAGGAAGAGCGGTCAAGTTTGTGCGAGCTTTCAGCTCATTCAGTAAGTATTTCTTTATCGTTTGCATTTAAGAAACGCGCACACGCGTGTCTTTGCACGGTTCTGTGCACCGTTCGCTGTTAACATACAGGACTACCTTAATTAATAGTATTTCTTTTTTAATTGATAATACGTTTTGATCTGTCCCCGGCTAATGACATTTGCGCTGCAGTTTTATAGATACAGGTTGCTCCATATGGTATTTTTGAAAATTGTGAATAATTCAGTAAATAATAACAATTAATGAAATTAAAGCATACCGAATGTATGAGAACGTGGAACTGGATATGTGTTGTCATTTAATGTCGGCGCAGTAGCGCCTCGCTGTATACAGTACCTGGATGACCGAGGTTTGCTCGGTTTTTCATTACCTCAAAACACGGATAAAACTACGTTTTCGAAAAATTAAACCTAGCTAGATCGATTTATCTCCCCCGAAACCCTCTGCATACTAAATACCATGAAAATCGTTGGAGCCGTTTCAGAGGTTCAGATTATATATATACAAGAATTGCTCGTTTAAATAACAGTACCTGGAAAACCGAGCTTTGCTCGGTTTTACATTGCTTGAGATAACGGATAAAACAACGTTTTCTAAAAATGAAACCTAGCTAGATCGATTTATCGCCCCCGAAACCCTCTGCATACTAAATACCATGAAAATCGTTGGAGCCGTTTCAGAGGTTCAGATTATATATATACAAGAATTGCTCGTTTAAATAACAGTACCTGGAAAACCGAGCTTTGCTCGGTTTTACATTGCTTGAGATAACGGATAAAACAACGTTTTCTAAAAATGAAACCTAGCTAGATCGATTTATCGCCCCCGGAACCCCTTGCATACTAAATATCATGAAAATCGTTGGAGCCGTTTCCGAGATTCAGATTATATATATACAAGAATTGCTCGTTTAAATAACAGTACCTGGAAAACCGAGCTATGCTCGGTTTTACATTGCTTGAGACAACGGATAAAACAACGTTTTCTATAAATGAAACCTAGCTAGATCGAATTATCGCCCCCGAAACCCCTTGCATACTAAATTTCATGAAAATCGTTGGAGTCGTTTCCGAGATTCAGAACAAATATATATTTATATATACAAGAATTGCTCGTTTAAAGGTATTGGATGCGTGCGTCATGTGTGTGAGTGCGCGCGCGTTTTTTTGTGTGTTTGTGTGTGTGTGTGTGTGTATGTGTATGTGCGCGCGTCTGTGTATGTATGTGTATAACAGTATTACAGTTTCACAAGATGCAGACATCATAAAATCGAACAAAGAATAAATATATATATAAATAAAACAAGGGTATTATTTTCGACAACATAAAACCTAGATCTATTGTTGTTTCATTAATTAAGTCGTAAATCACAATTATTAGAGTTGAAACCCAGAATGCGGGCAGACAACGTTATTGTACTCAACCGTATATTGTCCATTCGGCTAGGCTTAATCGTCCATTAACCGAAATAAGCCCCTTGATGCGATACTGGTGGCTTACTAACTTCGTAAATATGGACGGACTCAGACAGATCCAAGGGGGCGGAGCGCGTTACATAAGCGTCGCGTACGAAACATGCGCCAAATTATTTCTTGTGAAAAACTCAAAAGTATTAAAAAGAGTTTTTTTAAACAAAAATATTTCGTATAATTCAAAATCCTCAGTTATAAAACAAAAATATGTCATAACAGCTGTTGTAGCTTATTCATTCTTTGCCTACTAATTTAATTGAATTTAGTTTTTGTCTACGATTTATCTATAGTTGGCGAGTTAGACGTTTGCTCACAGCATTATGTTAAGTTATATGTAGGTAGGTACATACCTACCTACATATAACTTAACATATATTTCTACATATAACTTAACATATATTTTGACTTGCACCTTCGCATTAGGGAAACCCTGTGAGGATGGTGTGAAATATTGTAAGTAAATTTAAAGTAGATTATCCGCTCTTATCAGAAGTTATATGTAAGACATACCCAACCTCAAAAAAGATTTATATTGGTGGTTGTTTAAATATATTTTTTTTTTAATGTTAAAGTAATGAGACTAACGTGACGCTATGATGACAAGAGCCAACGCATGTCCATGACCATTGCAGCGATACACAGAACACTAAATAACAAAATGAAATTTACGGCATCGCTGCTGTAACGCTCAATAATTTGACACAGTCGATGGATTATCTCATTAGTCCTGTAATTACGCTAGCTGCAATACTCGTCAAACCGGAACACAGTAATGTTAACACACTACTGCTTGGCAGCAGAAAATATCCGACCATCATCATCAACATACTTAACGGAGGTATCTTTTACCTAGAGCCCATGTATATTCGGATTCTGACATAAACTTGAACGCTTACCACACAATTATCATTGCTACAATACTTGTGTACAACATGCCCAAAATTAATACTGAATACGTTCCCCCAAAATAAATACTGAGTACGTCCGACTCGCTGAATTGCATAGACGCTTTTAGTTCAATGAATTTGTTACAGCTAAAGCATTTATTGGACATCCCAATACAATTTACATTAGTCAATTGTTTTGGGACAGTTTCAGAGAACTAACAGTTTCGAGTACCTAGCAGGTAGAAATAAACGTAAATATGAATAGGTATTCCAGAGCTAAATCCTTGAATTATCTATAGTTTGCTTTTGTCCGACCCTTCTAAGCTTGAGGTAGCATATAGAGCTGTAACTACCAAAGCTTAAGTCTATTTAAGACTATTTATTTAAACCAATATGCCCCAAATATTTCCCACGATCTACAATTTTCTCATTATTGTCAGACGCTTCTAAGTAATTATTCTTACTTGCAGCAGTCCAATTTTTCCTGCAACTGCCTTATAGTTTCTCTCAAGTTTCTGACTTCTTCTTTGAGACCTATATCAGCCTCGTCCGAAGCCAGCTCTATTCCTGGCCTGTACCCGCGGGTCTCCAAGCGAGTCTCTGCTACTTTGAGCGCGTTCATTTTGTCAGCAAATTGTTCACCCATCGTCTTTAATTCGGTCCCAAGCTTGTCCATGTTTTCTTCCATCTAAAATAATTAAAAACAAAATATGTAGATTCAATCGTCGTGTGTTTAAGACTTTTTTTTTAAGTAAAAGTAATGAGATAAAAAAGACGCTCTTCTAATAGTAAGATATAACGAATGTCTATGACCATTGCCGTGGTGGTGCCGGCGTAAGAATAGTACCCCACCCTCTCTACTCGTGGTTGCCGTAAGAGTCGGCTAAGGGATGTCATCCGGTAGATGGGCAGCAGCGTCTTCCTTGAACAATCACACCTAACTGCGCTCGCCAACCCGCCTGCCGAGCGTGGCGAGTATTGGGAAAACACCCCCCCAAGGAGGAGACTTATGTCCAGCAGTGGACGTCCTATGGCTGATGATGATGATGATGATGACCATTGCAGCGGTACACAGAATTTTGAGTAGCAAAATAAAGTTCAGGGTATCGCTGATTAGGCGCTCGTTACTTTGAAACGTTCGTTGGTTTGTCTCAATAGCCCTGTAGTTTAGTGAATCGATTTATTTTAGGACATCAGAACAGATAACGGTCTATCCCAAAATAACACATTTTTGAGGTAAACTTATCAAGGTTCAGTATTAACCAATGTATTAAATATAATCAGCTAGCCTACTCTTGACATCATAATTAAATTTGCAAATTATTCAGAATAAAGTACGAATGTTCAATCAAGCCTTCAAATGCCTTACTTAAAAGTTCATAATACGAAAAACTCCTACGGGTTTCGTATTGAGGTTAGCATGTATTACGTTATTCAATGGATTCCACGAAAACGCTCAAGTGTTTGAAAACTTTTCTCTTTGAAATTTTCTTCTGAGATCTTTTAAAGTTTTCATCTAGTTAGGATTGGGTGATAATAGCGTTTTCTTAGAAATTTAGATAAGTGGATTTCCAAACAAAACAGTTTAGCTTCTTTTTTTTAAATTTGTTCATTATATAGATTTAGCTTCATGCCTGTTCAAGAGCGACTACTTCAGTTAATGGATTGTTGAACCACTGAATAATTTATTTTTAAAATGCATTCTTTCTTTGAAGGTGGAATGATTTTATAATAATAAAGCTTCATTTGTGAAAACAAGTTTTAAGAATAAAATGTCACACACATCACATCATCAGCCACAGGACACCCACTGCTGGACATAGGCCACCGCCTGGGGGGTTTTTGCCAATACTCGCCACGCTTGGCTGCGAGCGCAATTAGGTGTGATTGTTCAAGGAAGACGCTGCTGCCCATCTTCCGGATTACATCCTTTAGCCGACTCTTACGGCAACCACGGGTAGAGAGGGTGGGGTACAATTCTTACGCCGGCACCACCACGGCAAAATCAATTTCAATAAAATATTATAATTACTTATTTATTATATCACTACCAACTGTGTATACCAACAGTATATCACAACCAATATTATTATGCTTGGATTAAATTTTTGAACGAGTTAAGATTACGGAAAATATTGTACAGTAGTAAGGCTTATCTATTTTAAGAATGGTGGAAGGTCTGCAGGTGATGATAATGGCACGATTCTTGAACGAATAATGTGTAAGTGGCTAAAGTTTTAAAGACCCAGTTAACTTCGTATACTCGCGTAGATCTGAATTACGTTTTGCCTCGGAATCGGAAATACTGTGTCGACTTGTCGACGTTATTTCTCGCTAGCTTGGATCGGTCGGATTAACTTTTATTTTGGAACTGTGTTACTTTCCGTTCTCGGATTAAATATAGCGACGCGGATCTAGAAATGTTCAGTTTTTTTAGTCGAGAAATTTAGTGTAAGGGTAAAAGGAAACGGAAAATAGAGGATAGTTTAGTAGATAAATTACTAGAAAATTATGTCTCTGGAGTTTCTCCACTTGTGTTATTTATCTTTTATTTTGTTGTCATTTAAATATTAGCAGTTCTCTCATGCAATGATGTTGGTTGTTGTTCTTATTAAGTTTCATGAATGATAGAATGTCTTACATGAGAATAAATGTCTTTGAACCTTTTATAAATCTACTAGCGACCCGCCCCCGCTTCGCACGGGTGCAATGTAGATATTAATGTGGAGCATATGCATGTATTATACATATCACCCTTCCTCTTTAATCACTCTATCTATTTAAAAAAACGAATCAAAATCCGTTGCGTAGTTTTAAAGATTTAAGCATACATAGGGATATAGGGGACAGAGAAAGCAACTTTGTTTTATACTATGTAGTGATTATATTATCAGACGTCTAGAAACTCAAAAAGGCGAAGTCGCGTTATGGTTCACATTTCAAAAACACGTACACACACCGTTTTCTTACCAGAGCTAGCCGTGCGTATTCAACCATACGTGACATGGAAGTTCATACAAATGGCATAGCATGACTATTGACGGAAAATCTTTCGTCTTGTTTTCGATACCAAAACGTATGAAAAATGCTTCAGCGCCTCTAGTGGAAGTAAACGGAAACTAATGTGAAGTTGCTGCCATTTTTCATAAATTTTGCTATCATAAAATGTAATACAGGGTATAGCTGCTTGCTCGCATAATGCGAAAGCAAAACATAAATCAATGTTTACATAAACACAGTTTAAAATGTGATCAATCTTGGAATAACTTTACTAAGTAGAAAGTAGTTTAAAAAATCAATAAGCTGTCTGCGATTAAAATAGCTATACCTAATTAAAGGAAATAAACTTTTTAAACAAATGTATTATTCCTAATCAAATTTTAATTGTTTTTATTTAGATACCCTGGTTGTTTTTTTTTAAAACCACCTTTTAAGGACACTTGGGTTATTGAGACTAATCTAAGGATACCTTAATTGTCGTAATCCATTCGGGCGTTTGGTAGATACGAGGTAAAAAAGGAAATTAGATACATACATACAAGATACGCGCGAATAACACAACCCTTTATTGGCAGTCGGGTAAAAATAGGTAGCAACGCTAACATAATATTATTTTTACGTAAATGTTACAACAAAAACATTAAAGAACATTAGAAAGCCTGACATTTTTAACATGTCTGGGACATAATCTTGCTCACGTACATTATGCAATAAATTGGATAGACTTTTCCAGAACTCTTGATAACATGTATGAAAAAGAGCCCTTATTTCATTGTAAATATAACGTGCGATAAGAACAACAATTTCAACAAATTAACTATATTATTACCGTTGTTTTATTGTTGATAAGAGCGAAACTTATTAACATATACACACTTCAATTGTATTTGTTTGTAGCAATTATAACTCAGTGGTTAGCGTGGTCGGTTCACACGTCGAATGGCGTAGCTACTACCGTATAAACGAACAGGACAGCCGGTTAATCATTATACCAGTTACCTTCATTTTCTGCCAATCCAATTCATTCCTGGCCCTCTGTGTGTCGTAGATCCTTCTTCTGAGCATGTAGTTCGTAACATCAGTTTGCGCTCTCAGAGCGTTTCGCGCTCTGCCTCTGGCGACAAATAGAGACTCTCGGAGGCGCAGAGTGTCATTTAACTCGTCTATAGCCATTTTCTTGGTGGCCTCGCATTTATCTAGCCACTGCTGGCCCGTGATCATTCTGTAATCAAATTAAGTTGGCGCTACATTTTCTTGTACTATTTCAAACACGACCATCGAAGACCAATGTGAGAACAAGCTTAATTAAGACAATTAAAAAACACAAATTATAGGGCTGTTGAGACTAACCATCCTAAGAACGCCAAAGCAACGACGCCCTAGACTTTGTTTTGCAACTCAAAATTCTGGGTATCGCTGCATTGGTCTTGGATAGACGTTATCTCTTACCATCAGGAGAGCGTCTCGTTCGTCTCATTACATTTACATAAAAAATGATAGATATTTAATAATACCTCAGTATAATATGCGTAAGAAATGTTTTTTAAGACTTGCAACTTTGATGTTTTGAAAATAAAATTGTGTTTTATGTAGGTTTTCCAGATGGTGCGCACGTCGTGATTTTTGTATGAGTAAGGCTAACATATTTTCTTGATATCCTATTTTAGACTAACAAAAAGAGAAGAATTTCACTCGGCGCGCATGCAAGATATCTTTTCTGTTAAGTAGAATTTCACAAAGTTTTCTTAGGAAATTAAATATTCAGCTCAGTTCATTACCTCAGACAAGACTGAAAAAAATCCTTAGCCTTTAAGCTGAAAAAACCTTAATTTTAGCCTGGACTGGCTTTCAAAAGCCTAACTCGTATCTTGTCTTATTTATGAAACTTGAAGCTAGAGTGTTCCTTTTAAACCTGTCTCAGGTGCAATGGGGCTTAAGGGAGCCTTGTAAACTTTCAACAATTTAATTGTTTCTAAGCGAAACGTGTAATATTAACTAGGCTCTGTAAATACGTAAGTTTTGAGGGAAAAATGTTTAAAAATATTGTTGTTTTCGTTTAATACTCAGTGTGGGGTTTAAGAAACGTAACAAATGACGAATTAGGTAGTCGGTTTTACAAAGAACGATATGGCTATGATTAATGATTATGATTTGAATTATTATGTTCCGGATTGAAGGGTACTGCTGCTAGCGAAATTACAAGGCTGTTGACTAACCATTGAAAATCGTCTCTAAATATGAGCGCCTAAGCAGCGATACCCTGAATTTTATTTTGCTACATCATTGACATTCGTTATCTCTTACCATCAATAGAGCGTCTTATTCGTCTCATTATTGTTACCGTAAAAAGGCTATTTTACATAAGTCGCACAAGAATTTAATAAGATAAAAGCAGCTGGATATAGGAGCGCAGTGCTCAGAAAAATAACTTTAGTAGGCGTAAATAAATGTTTTCGTATTGCTAAAATGACAAAATAGCTCATCGTTCAGTGCTAATAAAAAAAATTGATCGCCCAACTCTTGAAGCCGTAATCTGAAACGCAGTATAAAAGATATGCTAGACAAAAACAACTTACATAAATCTTACCTTTTAGGGGTCTTCAGGGAGTCAGTTTTATAGGTTATGTTCGCGCAATCCTTGTCCAGGTTCAACATGTCCTTGTCGATTTGAAGGGATTCGTTTTTATCGTTGAGATCGAGCTGCAGTTTGAACTTTACGACTTCCAGTTTATTGATCTTCTCCCAGGCTGATTGGCAGCGGTCGATCAGCAGCTTCTTGTTGCTCTCGGTTACGCACAGTTCCTGAATGGGGAGATGAAAGATTGGCGTTTTACGATGATAAGACGCGGACACGAAGTTTTTGTTTGGAGGACAGGCATAAAGTAAATCATCCAATGTGCGATGAAGGTGATGTAGATACCTACCTATTGCCTATAAAGTTATGTTCAACAACACTGTGAACGAACGAAATATTTTCTCCTATTTCGGCGATATCATGTAGTCATGTGTGTGGATGCGTGTGTATCAAATGAAAATCCAATGAAAACGATTTATTTGGCATATATTTTCGACACATCAAAATGACGCGTATGTTACCGTGTGCGTGCATATGTGTGATTGGATGTATGTGAACGCGTGAGTGCGTGCGTGCATGCGTGCGTGCGTTGTGTGTATGTGTGTGTCTGTATATTATATGCATGTGTACGTGTAATTGCGTGCGTGCTTTAGTGTGTGTATATGCGTGTATGTCTGAGTGTGAGTGGGAGTGAGCGTGCGTTGTGTGTCATGTGTGTGTGTGTGTGTGTACATGCATGTGTACGTGTGATTGCGTGCGTTGCGTGTATGTTTGAGTGTGTGTGCGTGCGTGTGTTGCGTGTGTGTGTATATGCGTAAGTGTGTGTAATATGTTTAGTACCTACTATGTCTGTGTTTTGTGTTGACGACATGACATTACAAACGACGAGACTGCGTGAGATGATTAGGCTTATGCCTAATCATCTCCGGCAGATCCTAATCATCTCTGGTTTCTTGGTGATATTACGATTCTCTCTTATGAGAGAATCGTAATATCACCAAGAAACCGTTGAATAGAAATTTATTAGTTCCATTACTTTATTTTATATTTTCACTAACGCGTTTATTTATCAAGTTACGAATTATAACATTAAATATTTTTAGGGATAAGATATTATGAATCTTTGTTTATGTATTGTTGATCCTTTTTTGGTCAAGAGACATACTTATCACCTGGCAATAAATCACAATCGCCTAGTTTATGGATAACTGAAGATAAGAAGTATCAGAGCGAATTATTAGAGTTAAAAATGTTTATTTTAAGTTAATTTTTTCAGTTCTATTCCAGGCTAGGTGTGCTTTACCATCTTCGACCACACCGTCACTTAACATCAAGTAATTTGTGGTCAAACAGGTACCTGTCAGCGATAAAAATAAAGTAATGGATAACAAAACATGCACTCACTTCATTAATAAATTAAGAAATCTAAGCTGTATTTGGCATAAAGCATATTTTTCATTCTCTAAAACTTTTGAAAATAAATCATCTCGCTTTATCCGCAATTTTTTGTAAATTTTCTTTTGCATCGACAAATTTAGCCGTTTTAGAGGCGAAAGAGCAATTACAAAAACTATTTAACTTGACTAATTAGGTACCCGAAACTTCGTTCGACCACATAATTCTCTTAGGGAGATAAAATAATAATGAATTCAAAAAGTTTCTATTGAAAGGGACATTGTTAGGTCTGGGTTAGAAGGTCTCGCTGTTCGCAACAGACAGAACCTAATCAGTAAATGGACTCCGAATAGACTTATAAATAAAAGCGCGATATAGGATACGAAGTCATGAATGTCCAAACTTTGTTGCTGCACTTACCAAAAGTATTTGTAAAATACATCGTCTCTAAAATAATTGTGTTAAATCTTAAAATTGAACGGCATATCTCTCTATTGCTAATATCAATGATATAAAACCAAAAACAATTAAATTTACTTAGCTGATTTTTTTATGTTTCTTAAGCTAGGTGTTTGACCACAGCTCGTTTGACGTCGATGTTGTTGTTGTGTGAAGTGGCGGTGTGGTCGAAGATGGTAAACACACTTAGCCTGGAATGGAACTGACTCTCAAGTGAGGCTGCCGGAAAACACCGTTAGATGAAAAACTATACCCTACTACCATGCTACGATTTCCTCAAAATGTTTTCTATCGGCGGCAGCTCAAGTTCATTGTTGGGGTTTGAACCCACGTCATTCGGCGTGCAAACGACCGCGCTAACCATTGAGCTATCATCGCTACAAAAGCTCTTGTAAGAGTGGGTTCTTTAATTATGGAATTAACGTCTGATTACCTACCATATATAGTACCTATAATATTTATTTATTATTTATTAGTACCATAAAATGTTAACGACCTTTAACGTAATGTATGGAACTATCGAATTTGACACATTTTTGTTTTACTTATGCGGGATTACAAAACTACGATTATAGTTTCGGCCACATCCGGTGGCCTTCATCACGGAGCCAAAGCTGAGTACAACGCGCGCGCGGCCTCGTCTTGCTTCGCAAAGAGAATACTCCCATGTCCAAGTTCCGTGAGTAATCCCGAATAAGTAAACAAAAATGTATGGAACTGCTGATTCTTAAACTCATTGTCAGAACTTTGCACCCACGCTCTTCGACGTGTGATTCGATCGCGCTAACCACTGAGCTATCACTGCTACAAAACATCGTGACATCGTTGTTTACTATCTTTTTATTTACCTTCTTTAACTCAGTATCAGCAAGATCGTAAGTTAACTCAGTACTCCGTCGTCCATCCCTGTTGGATAGACATTCAGAGCATACAAGAAGTGGCATGTTCAGTTGCTCCAACTCTCGCTCAGTGGATGCTTTTTCTTCTTTCAAGGCTGACATCTCTCGATCTATGCGGTCGAGGAGTTCTTGAAGAGTAGATTTCCATTGCTCTATTTCGTAAACTCTGTTGAAAAAAATCAATTGTACAGATCGGCCAATGCAATAAATAAACTTAATTAAATAAATTTACTTAATTTTTGCCAACTTTGTATCTAATTTGTATCAGCTGTGGCTGTTTTGTTGATATGACAATAAAATAAATAATAATAATATCACTACATATTATAAAACAAAGTCGTTCGCCGCGTCTGTCTATCTGCCTGTTCGTAAAAAACTTAAAAACTACTGAACGGATTATCATGCAAATTTCACCAATACATA
Organism: Biston stratarius; assembly: GCA_950106695.1. Classification (NCBI taxonomy): domain Eukaryota; kingdom Metazoa; phylum Arthropoda; class Insecta; order Lepidoptera; family Geometridae; genus Biston; species Biston stratarius. The sequence goes on from OX467116.1 coordinate 14,735,085, forward strand.
GTGATTCATGAGGAAGGTTTAGGTGTATAATTTGTCAAGGTTTTGTGTAAATTGGTTTAAATATGAACAGATCAGCCCTACGACAGACAAAACATGTAGTATGCTCTACTACCCGTGCGAAGCCGGAGCGGGTCACTAGTAATATAATATAATAATACGGTATAAAAATAATACGATCAAATCTTCACAATTTCCATCAGGTAAGCTCATACTTAGCCTTGTTTTTTGTTTTTGGCGTCGCACTTTGTGTATTTGCCAGTTTCAAGTATTATAAGGTGAATCTATTAAATTTGATAAATAAATACATTTCCTTAAGACAGCATACAGCGCCATCTGACCTCAAACTAAACAAAGCTTGTTCTATGAAAGTCAGATAACTGATAGAATACTTAAATACTTTTTTGTTGTTGTATATAATACATACTTAATAGCACATGCAAAAAAAAATTTGTTTATCGAACCTGTAGCTTTTAATGCATACTACCAATGAGCCAACAGGGCGTTCAAAAAGACGAAACAAAGAATAAGCAGTAAATAAACATTCTGACGATAAAGTTGATAACAATGAGATGATGAACTTGCCTTGCCCTAAGTCGGTTGTTGTTGTGGTAGCTGTCCCATTCTGTCTTTATTTTAGTCTCGTTGCGTAGCTGGTGTGCGCTGTGACGAAGATCGAAGGCATCAGCTCTTCTTGTATCTGATTGTACCTGATAACACAATTAAAACTTTTATGTATTTGTTTGTTGTGAAATGCAAGGTCGTGATGCCTGAACGGATTCTTGTTATGACAAAAAAAAAATATAATTTTTCTATTGCGTTTTACTAAAAACAAACTTATACATTTTGAAGAAAAAAAAAACTAACTTCTTTGTTTGTATGTATGTAGGTTACCTATACCTATGCTTGTTTGTTATTTCTTCATTAACCCTGTGGTAGATCTCCTTAGCAAAAGATCGTCTAGGTAAGTACCATAGCAGTACCATATATTCTGCCGCCGAGCAGTAGCGTGTAAACAAAACTGTGTTCCAGTTTGATGGGCAGCTAGCGAAATTACAATGCTGTTGAGACTAACGATCTAATGTCTCAAAATAATGAGCTCCAAAACAGGACTTTGTTTTGTTCAAAGTTCTGTGTATCGCTGCAATGGTCATGGGCATGCGTAATCTCTTACCATCAGGAGATTGTATCGTTTGTTTCATAACTTCTAATTACATAAAAAAAACATGCTAAAGCAGTTGGAATGATTTCGACCCAATTTGGAAAGGAGGTAGCTTATGCCTTAGTCCTAATCTGGTCCAGGTTCGATCCACGATGGTGACAATATCATCGATTTACGTGGACTACGGTCCGCTTACCTTATCTTACTTTATACAAATACAAATAATTTATTAATAACACCCTAGTTACAAGTCAATTATTATTATAAATACCACATTGTCTTATCTGAACTGAAATGCCATCATGGTAGGAATATATCAGTTAGAATTAAACTTCCATCTTACTGTGGCTAATTGCTCAGTTGAAAACTGTAAGCATACCTACATTTCAGACTTTTCTTACAAAAGACCCCTTAAAAAACAACGCCTGAAAGAAATCGTCACGCAGTTGGGTGTTTTCCATAATTTATTTCATTAGTAGTTGCGAACAATGCTACTGCGCTTTTGTATTCTGAAGCTTAAACCAGAAGCAAAACGAATAACATTTCAGTTGAGAACTAAACGACCAGAAAATTGTTGGCAGTCTAGATTTAAAGTTTCGACTTTTTGCATCGTTTAGGTAAATGTTTCCAGGTGTTAATATAATTCTTGACGTGAATAATTTATTTCCTTCAGGTAACTTATACTTAGGTAGATCGAAGTTTTGGCAACCTAATTGGGAGACAGTCTTCCATTCTGGAGGTTCAAATCCCAGCCAAGCAATTCCGTATTTTTAAATGATGTACGATTTGCCACTGACTTCAAACGGTGAAGGAAAAATTCGTGTGAAAACGTAAAGGTCCAAGAGTTCATAGTAAAAAAGAAACTCGTAGAATTCGTCTGCCATACGCACTTGAACAGCGTGGAGGCCAGCCATACCCTTCTCACAATGAGAAGAAGCCAGCGTCCAACAGTGGGACAGCTTATAAAAACAGGGGCGTTCCGAACTTGTCGGTAGATAATGTTTTAGTTGCAGTTGTCAATAGGCGGTCTTTCTATTAATAGAAGGCATAACCAAAACGGAGAATTGATTAAATAGGGACCTTTGGTTTTACGGTAAACCAGATTTGGGGACCTAATATCCCATTTAATTGTTTGATTAAGCCCAGGGCAGACAACGGCGCAGTGTGCTAACAGTGCTGAACATTTCATGGGAGTGTTTTCGAAAGCTAGTACTAAAAGAGTACTGCTGTGTTCTTAGTAGGTACACTATATAACCTGGCTGTATTATATACAGCCGTGTAAATTTAGGAGATTTCTCCTCTGTTATCAAAAAAGGGGTATAACTAAAACGGACGTAGTGTAAGTAGTGGTAATTCATATTTAGGTATGCTACAATGAAAACAATCAGCATTAAACAAGTAGGGATAAAAAACCTATTATTAAAAGAAAAACGCATCTCAATTAGAACATTTTGCATACATAAGTGGTATACACTCCGTATTTTTAAGACAAGACGCTTTGCTTTTCGAAAATCAGTCCAACCAAGGGATAAAACAACTTAAGAAGACAAGACAACGTAGGAACGCGCAAACAGACATACCATATTAAGATTACTCTCTGTCCGCATAAACAGTCGTATAAGAACATGGATTTTGCAAATTCAGTTGCAATTTCAATTTCATGTATAATTTAATTTGCATTCCAAAATACAATTTCGTTGGACAAGTAAAACGCCTACCAAAAACATCATAGCAATCCATCTTCAAACATTTTGCCGATAACATTACAAAACGATCACATCTATTAATCGCATTTATTTATTGCCTTGAAGCCTAAACACAGATTGCAAAGTTAACGAATAATTATTATAAGACAAAATTTAAACTATTTCTTTAAAGTAGATACATATGTACATTGGTTTCAATCACATGCCTACGATATAGATTTCCGCTGGTGATTTCGGCCTCAAGAGGCGTATAAAACTTTTGTAATTTTCCAACACAATCAGCTTAGGGCGTAACGGAGTGAGCTATGAACCTTAAGAAAGTATTTATTTCTTTAGTTGAAGAACAGCTATTTCCATAGTCGAGGTAAATTACTAGGTATAGAAAAAATAAATCGGGATGTGAACAGTGGTGTAATAAAATTTTGGATGTAGATTATTATTTAGCTGTAATACCAGACAGTATTCATCGATTTTATTATCATCAGTTTTATGCATTGCTTCCCACTCGCAAATTTAAAGACGTAAGCCGATATAACTTCTCCCACCTAAGATATAAAAATAACAGAATGCAACGCAACTATAAATAATTATGACAACTCAGTTAAAAGCAATTCAAACTTGTAGGGAATTCACCTCAATTCTTTCTGTTATTTGTATAGTGTTCCATCTTTTGCTCTCTGGTTCGAAGGGTACTGTAGCTAGCGAAATTACAGGGCTATTAAGAATAACCATCGAATGTCTTAATGAAGCGCCAAAGCAGCAATGCCCTGGATGTTATTTTGTCACCCAAAGTTCTGTACTGCTCGCCTACCATCAGGTGAACATTTAGTTCGTCTCATTACTTTTACATAAAGATGGATAGTTGGCCACCTTTAAGTTAAAATCTGCCGCCAAGCACCTAACGGTGTATTCCGGCAGCCTCACTAAACCAGTTCCATTTCAGGCTAGGTGTGCTTTCCCATCTTCGACCACACCATCACGTAACATTAGGTGTGCTGTGGTCAAACACCTAGCTTGTCAACAATAAAAAATAGAAGATTTCTGAGACTGGGACGTCGAGAACAGGCTTAATAAATGTAGTTGGATAAGTAAATTATGGCATATTGGGTGTGCCTGTGTCGTGGTAACGTGGGCCGCATTGCATCGAGAATGCTCAAATTCACGACGAAATTATGTGTCACGCTCCGCCCCGGTACAATGCATACAAAATATAATGCAAGCAGCCAAGCGATTTTGCGGGTTTTTGGGCTTATCGACCTGCCGCGCTGTAGTGAATTTACGTCGTTCACCTTACTGCATACATAATAATACTTAAGTAGGTAATTAGGTATCTAAGAATAATATATGCCCTTGCGAACACCAATATAAAAATAGACTCTAATAGAATACAATATAACTTTATTGTACACCAACATACATACATTACAACATACAATTTAAAAAAAAAGAGAAAGAAAAAAGAAAACAACATAGACTAATACATGTACATATGTAAGTACAAAGGCGACTTTATCGCTTAGAGCCATTTCTTCCAGACAACCTTTGGATGGAAAGTAATAATTACGGAAGGTGTAAAAAAATAAAATACGGAAAAAGGTGGATAAAATCTGTCTTTAATCTATGGCGTGGAAAAATATAAATGTTAAACGCTGTAAAACCACATGGAAGCAAAATCCTAATTTTACGCAAATGAATTGCTACAGGCTAAGGAGCAAAAAATTCAAATCAAACCTGTAATCCATAGAGACGTGCATCCCAATCTGGTAAACTCAAATGCGGTAATGGTTTCTCAAACGTAACAACAGACTGCATTTTATACCAATAAAATCACTAGCAAACTAAAAATAAAATGTCCACAAATTGAAAATTTCTATTAAAACGTCACATGAAAAATAAAGGTCGAACTGTCATTTTTTTTCTTATGTTCTTTGTGACCTGTATTTTCACCAAAGATGTTTTATTTTCTGGCTCTGAGCAGTTTTTGTATTTAGCCATATTTATGGAATTATAAAAAGAAGGAAATGAATGTTGAGAGTTTTAGTTTGCATTAGCACAAAGATAAAAGAAGTGTCGACTTTATTTTACTAATAAACGAAACTCTGTAACATTCAAAGAACTTGTCTCACTAATATGAGACGAAACTTTTTAACCCATTCACCGTGCGTGTGTCGGGTACATCGTGTTGCAAGGACAGGAACCCATACAGTGCTTAAGACTTGCGACCCAGACATGCTTAGACATGGTTTGCCGTTGTGATGCCGGCGTAAGAATAGTACCCCACCCTCTCTACCCGTGGTTGCCGTAATAGTCGGCTAAGGGATGTAATCCGGAAGATGGGCAGCAGCGTTTTCCTTGAACAATCACACCTAACTGCGCTCGCCAACCCGCCTGCCAAGCGCGGCGAGTATTGGCAAAACCCCCCCGGAGGAGGCCTATGTCCAGCAGTGGACGATCTATGGCTGATGATGTGTGATGTGATGTTAGACATGGACCTTCACATCATACCCTATTTCCATCACTACCTAACCAAAGATACGATCTTATCAACGCTGCTTTGGATTCTTTTCAGCAAATAATTTATCCTTTGCGAGGTTTTAAAATATGTAATACTATTTATAGTATTTTTTTTTGTAACAATTACGTAGATTATAATATTCTTTTTAGTTTTATCGTTTGGTCTTATGGGATATTAGTTTCCCATGGTAACACTCATAAGTATACAACAACTCTACAAGTATGTACCACACGTTTCATTAAAAGCACTTGAGCGATTCATAACGCGATACCTGTTTATAATGAAAAAAAAAAGCTGTATCTCTTATAACAATAAAGAAGACAACAGTTTTTCCCACTCCATCGTCATATAATTTCGAAGCGAAATTAATTCGTATGCGTATTATTGTTTCCGGATTTTCTTTGGCATCAATCTCCATCCAAGTTTTCACATAGATCAACTTATGAAATCAATTCTGTTATGAGGAGACAGATTAGGAAAGTGGGCCAAACTGGTTACCAAAGATTGTGGTGAGATGTTTGTAAATAAGGAAACTGCAAGGAAGTATCAGTATTCGAGAACTGGAATAAACCAGGATTTATGGCGTTTAGACTTTGCACTGTGCATTTAACGTGTAAGATTACTCAGTGTTTCGAAGAAGACAGGCAAAAGCAGAACCACACAAATCTTATTCTTATTCGAAATGGGGGTGATAAGTCCTGCACTGACGTCCCGCTTGGGGTGTATTGTGTATTTCTCCCTACCAGCGTCTACCCGAACCAAACCAGCTCCTTGAAGTATCAGAGCGAGGCTCTTGGCTGCTGGCATAGTAGCTCCAGTGGCTGAGATGGAGGTGTTGATAATGATGAAACACAGTCAGCTTTGCGGTGATATGGATGAAGATGAAGAAGAGACTGCATCATGCAATATAGTAGCAATCCTAGTTTCTGCAGTGGCTTTGCAGTGCAATCACACAAACCTTATAATAATGAAGTTCTTAAAATTTCTCATTTCTCACAAATTTTTATATGGGATCATGAAAAAATGGAAACATACATACTTGTACCGATTTTACCCACGTCTTCTACGATAACAAGTAGCGTATGTCCCAATGTATTTTTAGGGTTCCGTACCTCAAAAAGAAAAAACGGAACCCTTATAGAATAACTTTGTTGTCGGTTTGTCTGTCTGTCAAGACCCTTTTTCTCTGCAACGCGTGAAGGTATCGAGCTGAAATTCATATCAAATACTCAAGTTTACTGACCCTTGGAACTGTGAAAAAATCAAACTTCTAAGCCAACGCAATCAAAAGATACAGCCGCTTATGCTGCAAATTTTCGACACTCGCAAGGGAATCAAAACCTACAGGGTACTTCGCGTGAACTCAGAATCTTGAAATCTGGTACGAAGCAACGTCGAAACGTCGTGCGAAAAGCATAAATTACCATTAAAAAATATTATAGTTTTTACTTATTTACCTACAGGTTTGTACGGAACCCTCGGTGGTTTTTTATACATATAGCTTTAGGGCTAGGTTAGGCCAAGGTATGGGTCAAAAAGCTATCTGCATTCCAAATTTTATCCAAATCATTAGATCCGTTTCAACAAGTTTTGTAATTTGCAATATTGTTATTGTGATTGGATAGTTTGTGATCGATATTTGATAGTTAGTAATAATGTCTTGAAGACATTATTCGGATTATATTGTGGTTAACATGTTTATATAACTATCTATTAATTTATTGAATCAAACGTTACTTTGCGGAAGTCCATTTTGAGTGTTCTGGATATATTGTTGTTGTTTTAAGTAAATGCATTCCTGATACAAGTTTTGTTTTTTTTTTTCAGCTTTTGGCAACATAGCCTTAATTTTAATTTTTATTGATGAGTAAATTTTGAATTTTGAAGTTCTTTTTTATTTTATTTATTTTAGTCTATCTTGTCCCACTGCTGGGCAAAACCCTCTTCTTCTTCTTTTCCATGCCTCTCTGTTTGTTGCTATTGAGGTCTAATCCTTTTTATAAGCGCCGAGCTCATCTTACATTTTTCAATAATAAAAAAAGTAAAAATGACACCACCGCGTCCGTAACGGAGACGCGGGCTTATATAGCTTCGCTTCGACACAAAACCACCGTGAGAAAAAAAGTCTCCATTATCATAAAATCAATAACCAATATTCGCATTTGAATACAATCGTAATACCTCCATGTATAAAGCGGTTTACACTAAGTCGGTCTTACGAAAGAATTTTGTATCGGAGATCCGAGACAGTAATATGCTTTCAGTTTTTGTTTTCATTTGGTTTTCCGGTGAAGGCAAAAGTGTTCCTTTAAAAGAGCTTTTGATATCACATTTTTTTATAGTTGACAGGCTAGGTGTTTAACCACAGCTCACTTGATATTAAGTGACGGTGCGGTCGATGATTGTAGTAATATCTAGCCTGGAATGGAATTAGCTCTCAATTGAGGCTGTCGAAACACGCTGTTAGGAGCTTGACGACAGATTTTAAACTTATTAACCAGGTGGTGATTAACTTAGGTGGTAGCTAGCCAGGTGAATACTTACCAACATACTATGGTTTCCTCACGATGTTTTCCTTCACCGACAACTCATTGTTGGGGTTTGAGCCCACGCCCTTTGGCGTGTGAACCGGCTGTACTAACCATTGAGCTATCGTCGCTAATATACTATGATGCTAATATATATTGCAATCACTTTTGTCTCTTTAGGATATTTTTATCACGACTAAACGGCTAAATCTAAGGACGTCCACTGTTGGACATAGGCCTCCCCCAATAATTTCCGTGAAGACCGGTTGGAAGCGGCTAGCATCCAGCGCGTTCTTGCGGTCTTCATCAGGTCGTCCAGGAGGCTGACTTTTTTTTTAAATGTCTAACAGGCTAGGTGTTTGGCCACAACTCACCTGATGTTAAGTGACGGTGTGGTCAAAGATGCTAAAAAGCACACCTGGAATGGAACTGGCTCTCAAGTGAGGCTGCCGAAACACCGTTAGATGCTTGGTGGCAGCCGAGTACTAGAAAGTACACTACCACCACGCTGTGGTTTCCTCACAATGTTTTCCTACACCAGCAGCTCAAGCTCATTGTTGGGGGTTATTGTTGTCTGTCTAGTTATCAAATATTCTCGCACCAAACACTAAAAACATTACTGTGTTCGAACCGTACCGGTTCGAAGAGCAAGTTACTGTAGCTAGCGAGGGCTATTGAGACTAACCATCAAATGTGTTAAAGTAATGAGCGTCAAAGCAGCGATGCCTTGGGCTTTGTTTTGCTATTCAAAGTTATTTCTTACCATCAGGAGATCATATTGTTCGTTCAAAAAACGCTAGAGCAGCTGGACGGATTTCGACGCAATTTGGAATGCACGTAACTTATGCCATGCCACTTGCTTCGGTCCTAATCTGGTCCAGGTTCGACCCACGATGGTGACGATATCGTCGACCTACGCGGACAACGCTCCGCTTACCTTATCTTCATAAATAATAAATAATAAAAATCTTTATTCTCATTTTAAGTAAGCCTCAGTGTGAACGATACTCGCCTGTTTGGTGTTTCATCACATATTCCTTCACCTTTTGTTTCTGTCAAAGGAAAAACAGTGCGAAATGGCATTTCATTATTACTTCTCTCAAGATACCTGTTTTCTTTTACACGTTACGCAAACATAGTTCTTGGCAGTAACATCTGTGTTTCTATTTTCTTTTGAAAACAGTACATTCTTGCAGTTTTCAGTATTTTCAAATTTAAATTCTTAATTGTATTTGAGATGAGCGCGTCAGCTGATTTGATTTCGATATAAAATCACCTTAAATATTTAAAATAGATTTCAATGGATAGAATAAAATCTTATCAAACAATATGCTGAAATTGCAAATTATTCAGCGTTATGGGTTTTGATCAAGCCTTTTATCGATTAGATATTTGTATATGATTAAAGATTCCCTTTCTAGCTGGTTTGGATCTACGGATCTCTACGGCGATTCTCCGGGTGAGTATGCGCTGTACTGCGGTGACATTCGACCAGGTTTCGATGCGTGGGGGACTTGGAGTAGGTAGTTTTAAAATGACTTTTTGTTTTATACAAATGAATAAAAAAAACCGGCCAAGTGCGAGTCGGACTCGTGCACGAAGGTTTCCGTACCTTTATCTATAAAAACGGCAAAAAAAATATGTTTGCTGTATCTCCCATACCCTCTTAAATATTTATTTTATTCTGTTATTAAGTATTTGTTTTTATAGCGGTAACAGAAATACATCATCTGTGAAATATTCAACTGGCTAACTATCACGGTTCATGAGATACAGCCTGGTGACATACGGACAGACAGATAGACGGACGGACAGCGGAGTCTTAGTTATAGGGTCTTACCCTTTGGGTACGGAACCCTAAAAAAGATTATGAATAGAACTCATTTGTAGTGTACACATATTTATATATTTGATATAGAGATTTATTTAAGTTTAATAATGTGTTTTAGGAAGTCGTAGTTTGAACTATATAGTTTTTAATTAACAAATTACCTAACTTCAATGTTCAATTGTTTACATCAGGTGAGCTATAATAGTCGCCTTACCTGTATGGAAGCTGATTTTGTGTTTTGACATTTTTGACACGCTGCTGGTTTCCTTTCCCAACGTTCGCTTGTGTTATTTTTTTAAGTACGAAAATCACGATTTTAGTGTCACGAGACACCACCCTGATGGTAACAGATAACGCCTACTCATAACTATTGCAATGGTAGCTGGTAACTAGCACACTGACTTACAAGCCAATCATTCTTGTCAAAGGCCTGCAACACTTAACCACTAGAGTATCATCCATTCAAAATGTTACATTCGTTCTATCAAATAAAGAATCAATTCAGTGAACATCGCGTATTAAAAACAAAAGAAGAATTTTATCGTTACACTTGTTTGGTACCCATAAAACATTCTTCGAATAGTTTCAGTCAGAACAGAATAAAAAGCCTGCTTTAACGAGTGTCCTAGTAAAACCGTTCCGTTTCCAAGTTGTTATAAATCTGCGTTTTAAAACCTTGGCTATAATTTGGAAGAGCTAAATTAGAGTGGCAAGAATTTCTGAAAACGTGGGATGAGTTTACACAATTCGAAATTAATGTTTGAGTAAGGAGTACTTACTTCAAAATTTGGTAATGAAGGCATGATATGTGTAAAGGTTTCATAAATGGATATCTCTGACGCTCTGCCACTCTACTATTAGGTACAATAGATTCCTAGATCATTAAACCAGTTGGGATTGGTAAAGTCAAGTAATTTTCATCTACAAAATTTTGTCAATTTCGTTGGGCGGTATTCCACTCAACATTAAAGCAAACACAAGTTAAATCTTTAGATTTGTCTCCTGACTACATACTTGAAGTACGGGTAAGAAGCGACTTGTATATAATAATAATAAATTGTTAATATTTAATTGAGATGACATTTTTTATTGTAATTTATTTATATTTAATTTAATTTATTTGCATGGTGGTAGAGTACTTTCTAGTACTCGGCTGGCTAGCTACTGCCCTCAAGTTGAAGATCTGCCGCCAAGCATCTAACGGTGTGTTCCGGCAGCCTCACTTGAGAGCCAGTTCCATTTTAGGCTACGTGTGCATTACCATCTTCGACCACAACGTCACTTAACATCAGGTGAGTTGTGGTCAAACACCAAACCAGTCAGCTATAAAAAAAAAGTAATGATTTGACCGTAGATGGAGCATAAATACGTGCTGACAAAGTACCTATTCACATTTCTCTTGAACAATTTCGGGTCTAGTATGTTCGGTTCGTGTTCGCACTTAGTAGGAAAGATAGACGCAGCAAAATAGTTCTACACATTAGCTGTTCGTACTAAAAAGGTGTTATAAAAACGTTTAGTGCGTTTGTAAGGAATTTCCACAGTTAGTGGGTTTCTTTTCGTCGAACATCTGGTGGTGTTGTAGTAAAACGCTGCCGGTAAAACTTGCTCGATCAGTTTGACAGACATGTCAATTACCACTCACAACTTAATATTTTTCAAAATTTTCAAAAACTACAGCTACGTGTGTCTTTTATATCTTTTGCTATCACTTCTCTAAAAAAATATAGCGTGTACTAGAAAGCTATATACATTCTCATTGTTCAAGTGTATTTCCATTGTTTCGAAGAAGGCGTCATTCAAGTAAGACATTAAAAGGTTTCATTGACAAGATTGCGTGACGTCATCTGACCATTCATGAGAAACGTGGAAATAAAGACCGTCAATTACAAAGAGACTTAAATTTGATTTATAATAGATATCTATGAAAGTTGAACAATAAGTAGTGGCATAAGGCGTATAATAAACGTAGGCCATTCTTCAATCAAGTACTACTAGGTAAAGTTAATCCACTGTTTTACGAGTTTATCTTACTTACTGTAGTCTGTCAGTACAAAGCCCTACGTAAGCCAAAACGTGTAAGACATGCATTAGTCCAGTTTAAAAAAAAACAATCTCTTATTTGATTCGGCAATATAAAAGATTTTCAGATTTCAATGTTCTTATATTTACCATTGCTTTGTAATAAACTGAAAAATAAATTACGTAATTTTTCATACCTTAGCCACCCTACCTACAGTCAACTTAATGAAATCGTAAAAATAAGTTTCCGTTCAATTACGTCACTGCTTCTCAAGCCTCGTGTACTGCTCGTAAACCATGAAAGATCACATTGTTTCTACTGAACTTTGTACTCGAGCCAAGAAAATTAGCGTGAAAATGATATTGAAGAAATAATTAATTACTTAACAAGTTAATTAATTAACAAATATCGTAGACCGCACCTTCATTATCATCTTACCATTATGCAAGATGGCGGTCAAACGCAAAGTAAATAAAATAAATACTATTAATTAGTTTTATTAGTGACATAGCCAAAAGTAGGCATCTCTATATTATTAAGGTTGATTTTATATATTATGTACAAAATTTTGTAATATGAGTCTAAATAATTTGAAATAAATAGATTAAACTAAAACTAATTAATAGCATTTAATTCGCGATTGAATTTAATATTATGTATTGAAATAGTGTAAATCATAAGTTAGATGTTAATAAAGTTTCAATATTGCTAGCAAAACATATAACGTTTAAGTTTCATTTCTTGGTAAACGTTATCCCTACAGAGGCGAAACCTTTAGAATAAAGTGTTATTATAATATTTCAAGCGAATGTAATTCAACACCTACGAGTCTATCGTAGGAGGACTATACTTGAAGAGTTAAATTACAAAAATACAAAATCTATTTGAACAAGGGTTGTGGTATGCAGCCCACTACCTCAACAGGGTAGTAACAGTAGGTTTTATTTGAAATCATCATCATCATTATCCACAGCCTTTTTTATCCCCCTGTTGGGTATAGGCCTCTCTCTTGTCTTGTTTGTACCATCTGCCTCGGTCCTGCCTGTGCCAATCTGGTCCAGGTTCGACCCGCGACGGTGATTTGAAATACAACAACCCAATACTGCTGTAGACATTTATTGAGACTGACGGGTGTTGTCTTACATCGCGAACGAAACGCTTCCGCGTTTTAAGCCCGTACAGCGCCATCTATGATAGTATAGGTATTATAACATCTTTATACACTATTTTTATTGTACCTATATCTGAAACTACATACAAATTTTAGTAAAGAGGTGAAAAAATCTACGTTTTAGTCAAACCGTTGATCTATTATTTAATAAGTCGCTAAGCCAATTAAGTCTTACAAAGAGACAAGACAATTGTATCTTACAAAAGTCTTTCTATTAAGAATGGGTATAGTAAGCTATCCTTATAAGGTAGATATATACCACTGCGGAATTTTTTGTAGATCTAGAAAAGAGGAATATCCCACTATGCATTGTTTTGTTATATCTCAAAGGATTTATAGGCAGCGTTTTCGACGAAAGCTCCCAGGTGGCTTGACTTTTTCCGACACTTCAACAATTATCATCATATTTCAACCAATTTACACAAAACCTTGACAAATTATATACCTAAACCTTCCTCGTGAATTACTCTATCTATTGGTGAACGCAAGATAATCCGTTCAGTAGTTTTTAAGTTTGTCGTGAACAGACAAACAGACAGATGTGGCGGACGATTTTGTTTTATAATATGTAGTGATAGACTCGTTTCATCGCCATCTCGCCTGATGTTAAGCGAAAATGCGGTCTATAATGGAGCGCGCTTGCTTAAAAGAACCCGATTCACTCGACTTGAAGGTAACTTACGACTTACTTAAAAAGGAATTGTCAACCAAAAAAGAAGTTCTGTCACATGACTATTTCCGCGTTACCGCAAAAATTCATATCAATTCAATCAATCCCGCGGTCTTGCCGTCTGTTCCCACGTGAACACTAAATTTTCGGATAAAAACTCCACTACAGCTATCTCAGCTACCTCCATACCAAATTTAATCAAATTTGATCCAGCCGTTAGAGCGTGAAGAAGTAACAAACATACTTACACACTCACAAACTTTCGTCTTAACAATATTAGAATGAAAAACTCCAAAAATGGCAAAAAATAAAATAGACGCTCCATTTGGTGAAGGGTCAACAAACTTTTCATATGAAACTTAAGGTTATTGTCACGATTGTTGTTGTTTATTCTTTTAATTGTGTTTATTGTAAAAGTTGAAGATGAGTACAATAACCCTTGAACATCTTTCGACTTAGTACACTCTAAGTTCTTAATCCTGTATACGAGCACTTCCTTTCAAAAAGACCTGTGTCCTTTGTTAATTTTGCTTTATCACGCAGCGTTGTACGTTGACCCCCGTTATTAATTAGAAATCAAGATAACAAAGTTGTAGACGGGTCTGAAGTTACTTGTCCGAACCAACTTGTTACCTAACTTTGTTTACAGTAATGTTTGGGCTGCTTTCATACTATCCTTCCCTGCCAGTGTCTTTATCTGTTTGTAATTATTTTATGACTAAATGCCAAAATTCATATCAGTAACATTTGACAAGTACCTAAGGACATTTTAAAATAGTGTTAAAGTTTGCAGACAGTATTTTTTTAGACAATAAAAACATTCAGTCGCATAGCTTGGACTAATCCAGATGTGGGTGAAGTCGCAGTAGCGAGGCCCTTTGTGTTTAAATATCGGAGTTAGACAATTCAAAAGTATGCTTTACCTAGCTAGTTCTTACATGATAGGAAACCCCATTCAGTAAAATAATTAGGTCAGGCAAATTTTCATTATCATCATCAGCCATAGGAAGTCCACTGCTAGACATAGGCCTCCTCCTGGGGGGGTTTTGCCAATACTCGCAACGCTTGGCAGGCGGGTTGGCGAGCGCAGTAAGGTGTGATTGTTCAAGGAAGACGCTACTGCCCATTTATTACATCTCTTAGCCGACTCTTACGGCAACCACAGGTAGAGAGGGTGGGGTACTATTCTTACGCCGGCACCACCACGGCATAAATTATTATTTTATTATTTTATTATTATTTTATTACTCTTAGATTGATTTGCCATAAGTTATAGATTAAATACCTAATTATGGAAATATTCAAGGAAACAACACTTGTAAACTATACTTTAACATAGTTTTTCGGTCTTAAGTCATCCACAAGGGGGGTCTCTCGTGAGACCCCTATAAGTGCGAGGGGCCGCTTCGCCCACGCCTAGCTACGCTACTAAATATATTAATAAATATCATAGCACATTATACACAGCGCCAGCTGACCCCAAATTAAGCAAAGCCTGTACTATGGAAGTCCAATAACTGATAGAATACTTTTTTTTTAAATACATACAGTACACCCAGACACAGAACAAACATTTTATTATACCAAAAAATGTTTGTCATGGATGGGAATCGAACCTACACCCTACAGCTCTTGAAACAAACATAATACCAATAAGTCAACAAGGCTGTCAATAGGGATGTCAATTCGAGGCGCAACCTGATATTATTTATAAGCAAAAATGTGTTTTTCTATCTCTTTGTTACTTTTGACGGCAATAAAATTATTAACTGTTTTTTTATGGTTGACAGGCTAGTTGTTTGACGTGATTGTTGTTCTAGCTCGTGACGGTGTGGTCGAAGATGGTAAACACACCTAGCCTGGGATGGACCTGGTTCTCAAGTGAGTCTGCCGGAACACACCGTTAGGTACCTACTTGGCGGCAGATTTTCAACTTAAGGATGGTTAGCTAGCCAGTCGAGTATTAGAAAGTACCCTACCTGTATACTATGATGTGGTTTCCTCACGATGTTTTCCATCTATGAATTTCGATAATGATTTTGACTAGGAAATAGTAATCTGTGAAATAAAACCGTGTGACAGGTAGTACTTACAGAGCCTAGAACTTGCGAATCATCTACCTTGCACATCTAATGTTTTAAAAAACACAAAACTTATGTCAATTACGTGTTTCGATAGGTCAATTTTTTATGCCGAAACAAAATCAAAACTAGAAAATCATGTACAGTAGAACATATAGGACATAACTAGTCGGAAATAATCTCAAGTTAGGCTAGTCAACCGTTTGATTTGGAGGAGGAAGTTTTAACTCGATTAAACGCCATGTCAGAACGACTCGGACGACCAAATGCATTTTAATGGTTTTCAAACTTTAACCAACCTTTATGATAGCTTTATTGGATTTTGTTAGGAAACATGGTTGAATTTTGGAGATGTGTAAAGATAAATTATTTATTTATCTTGTATCTACTATAAAAAAAATCTTTCATGATTTTTTTAATGGTTGACAAGCTAGGTGTTATGATCCCAGCTCACCTGATGTTAAGTGACGGTATGGTCGAAGATGGTAAAGCACACCTAGCCTGGGATGAAACTGGCTCTCAAGTGAGGCTGCCGGAACACATCGTTAGGCGCTTGACTACAAATTTTTAACATGAAGGTAGGAGCTAGCCAGCCGAGTACTAGAAAATACCCCACCACCATACTTTCCTAACAATGTTTTCCTTCATCGGCAGCTCAAGCTCATTCTAAGGGTTTGAACCCACGCCCTTCGGCGTGTGAACCGAGCGCACTATTGCTACAAAATTTCTTCACCATAGATCGCTATCTACAATTTCAGGACTAATGAGATTTACCATCGAAAGTCTCAAAGTGATGAGCGAACCTATTTTTTCCATTATACTACTAACCTAGTTCAAAAAGTCATTTTAGTTGTTCTACCAGCTTTGGGTAATGAAACAAACTTGACCTACGGACGTGTCACGTCGCTGTAAACATGGAGGAGAGGTAATTCCGAGATAAGTCTCCCAAGTTGTTTGCAAGACGATCGCTGGGAGAGCTCGTTTTCATCTTCGTCAAACTTAATAGTGTTGTCAGTTTGAAGGATTTCACCCATTTCACCGGACAGGAATTTGGAAGTAAACTAATTTGCACTTATTTGCTTAAATAATGGTTTGGTCATTATTTTGGTTTGGATCCCCCCAGCTTTTGATTGTGTCGTGGCTTAAAAAAGTTGTGTTTTATGAGTACGATAAATCCAAATCAATAATCTTTGATAGTAATTTATGGGTTTTTAACTAAAAGCGCAAATGATACAAAGTGCAGATTTTTATTCTTGCACTAAACACTTCGATGATATATTTTAACCGTATTTTTAAGGTTTTGGGTGGAACTCTGTGCTGGAGTTTATTTCCCAAAAAGTACATAGATGTCTACAAATTCAGAGCAAATAGATTCCTTATAGGTAAGTATGCTCCATCCTAGATCGCACTACTGCTTGACATCGGCCAGGGTGTGGACACACCCAAACCTATTGAGAATTAAAAAAAAAAACGGTATCTTCTAAGTAATCTTATACCAGTAATCCATAGTCCATTCCAGATTGCATTGATGTTCGACAATAGGAATGATTGAACAAACTCAAACTTTTTACGAACAAAAACAAATAATCTTATTTTTTCCAGCCAATACTAGATTACATATGAGTATAACTATAACAAATCTTACAGAAATAACCCTATCCTACTTATAATATTATAAATGTGAAAGTTTGTGAGAATGGATGGATGTATGTTACTCTTTCACGCAAAAACTACTGCACGAATTTGGATAAAATTTAGCACACATATAGTTTATAGCTAGGATTAATATATAGAATAATTTTTATATTGCAAACAGAACAAACTTTTTGTTAAATTTCACGCAGACGAAACACTACTATCCTATACTTACTATATTATATTTCTTCCAACTAAGGGTGAATACCATCTCGTAAGAGCAACCCTGAGAATTGATACTATTTCAGTATAAAGTACATACATTCCTTAACCATAGTATTACAACAAACATTACTTTGCTATCTTTAAAGACAACCTCTTACAACCCTTTACAGCCTCTGTTTAGGATGTTAGTTTACCTGGCAACCCCATTATACGGTGAGGTAGAACCCTATTTATTATGCAGGAACGATGGTTAGAATAAGAAGATACTAAATATATTACTTATTTATTTTCTTGTAGGGCTTTAGAACTAAAATACATATGAAGTTAGGTAATTAATAAAAATAAGGATTCGTAATGAGCACCGAAGTAGCGAAGCCCTAGATTTAGTTGGTACTCAAAGTTCTGTGTCCGGTGCAACGGTCATGGATAAGCGTTCTATTTTGTCATTAGGATTGTTTTGTTTATCTCATTCCTTTTATTTTATAAAGCATATATCCCACGGACTACGAATTGACAGTACTACCGACGGTAATAAGAAATCGGCCTTGTATATAACATTTTATTGAGTTTACAATGCAGGAATGCAGCCAGAAATTTGGCATCATGCCATAATTGGTATTCATAGTTCCATAGATCTTGTACAACATTTTTTATATCCGTTTTTCTTAAATATATGGTGTATAAGTTAATCAACAGTTTAGTTTTGATGGAAACGAAAAAAAAACATGTCAGCACAGATATTATTTTCCAAAAATAGTTTTTTTTTTGGTGTTTATGTATAAACATTTTGATGATTCATTATAAAGTGCCGAATTATTCGTACAAGTGCGCGGGTGACACACAGGAAAGTGATGCACAAGTGTAGTAGTAAAAAAAACAAGCTTGTAGTAAAGTCACTACTAATTTACTAAGGCACGATCGGACTCGACCATGACTTTGTCTGTGACTTGTACTAAGAACTTGATGTTTCATTTAATATAACAAAACATTAGATTTTCAATAAAATGCACATAGTGCGACGCCAGAAACATAGAAGTAATTCTAATGTAATGAACAATACTTTAAAAAATAAAATACAAAAAATACATGTGGACTGGCGACAGAAGTGAAAACTTAAAACATAACGCATTAGCATGTCGGTGAAGCGAACCTATGAGTTTTGCCATTACCAAAAATTGCTCAACTCAGCCAAAGAATTTTTCACTTCAATACAAGTATGCTTAAACATACTTAAACCTTCGCTCGCCCTTCCGGGATAAAAAGTATCTGTGTTAATATACGTCATATGTCTTCTAAATTTTATCTGAGTCCGTGAACATGCAACATGTATACACCCATACTCATTCAGATGATTTATTTGATCATTTGTCAATACAAAATCCAATGATGTTACCATAAATAACGTAGATTTTTACGCTGCTGCTGATAAATCAAATGAAAGGCATGTGACGTTATAAACATATATATCTAATTATCTTAACTCTAGAATTTTCTAGCAAAACTGGCCATATGTGTTTCATTTACCCTCCATTTCACTAACAAAAATGCCGAATTTTACCATACAGTTATCTCCCCTACTCCCTTAAGTAATCAGCAATTAGCACAGTGAAACCTAGGGGGAATCTCTTAGAAAATGCAGTGAATCTAGGTCAGATAGTAAAGTTGTGGTAGGATTTGGTGTGTTTATTTTTGCTAGTTAAGACAACTTGTGATCACAGCTATTACAACGTGGATTTAAAGAGGATGTGTACCACCCTCCGGTGGAATGTGTTCGCCTACAGCAGGAGACTTAACATTTGAACAGACTGGACGTTAGTAGCTACAACAGACTGCTGTCCGAGCCCTGTTCTGAAGCAGCCAGGTAGCTGTTCAGTTGTGTGAGTCGCTTCAAGACCTACCTTGATTATTTAGTGTGTATTGGGAGTGAATGTGTGTAGGATAGAGTGTGTATATTAGTATGTGTTGTGTGTAGGTATGTTTTTTTACTTTAGTTGTAAAAAAATTGTAGATAATACGATGGGACTGCCATGTGGGTGTCACAAAAGTCCCTTAGCTAAATTTGAATAAAAATTTTAGTAAAAAAGCTATTGCAACAAGGCCGAAACGTCAATAAACAAAACTATTTTCATAATAAATTGTGCGCGACGAAGACCCGGTAATAAATACAATTATGTGTTCAAGTCACGAAAGATTATAAATTACACGAGTATATTATTGGTTAGTTAACATTTTCAACATAGATTTGTTACGTGAATAATATTCCATACTAAACTCATACTCAAATGTGAATCGTAAAAGGGTTTGAATGTTATAAGCTCTACATTACTTACCCATACCTTTGTTAACCCTAAAAACCGGATTTCAAACGTTTAAAACGAATGCGAGATTTTATATTCGTATCGCATCTCACTCGGAAGTGCTTCAACATTTTTTAACATGAAATTGTTGTGTATTTTCAATTCAGTGTCTTCTGCCCAGGGAATATCCTGGCTTGCGCCGGGGTTCACTCTGGCCTTGAAAAGATCTAGGTTATATCTCTCAGGAAACAAGGAAGCCGGCAGCTTGTTCCATTCCTTGGCCGTACGGATGAGAAACGTAGAGTCAAAACGTTTGGTACGTACCCAAGGAAATTCCACTATGTATGGGTGGTAGTGGGCCGTCTTGGTGACCTCTATTTTGCACTGCTAGTAATTAGCAAAGAGAGCTCACTGGTTAGCGCGGTCGGTTCACACGCCGAAGCGCATAGGATCAAACCCCAACATTGAGCTTGGGCTGTTGGCAAAGGAAAACATCGTTAGGAAACCGTGGCATGGTGGTAGTGTACTTCATACTACTCGGCTGGCCAGCTACCACCCTCAAGTTGAATAGCTGTCGTCAAGCACCTAACGGTGTGTTAACCTCACTTGATTGCGAGTTCCATTCCAGGCTTGTATGCTTACTACAGCGTCAAACAACTAGCCTGTCAACCTAAACGATAAGTCGGTTGGCCCTCATGTCTCTGTCTGTATTGTGTTTAGTGGATACGAAGGCTGGGAAAAGGCCTCCTCTCCATTTTCCAGTATATTACTGTAATATAAATAATGAATGTATTTATGCGTAAATATTGTATTATTTATTGTATGGATGTGTAACATGTTGGTAATCTGTAAAATAAAATAAATAAAAATAATCTTATTTTATTAACCGCTCATGAGTATGGGTGATACAAAATGCCGTCTATTCAAACTAGCCTTTTAACCACTTAGGTTAAAATTAAAATTTTGCATTTGTATTTAAACAAATAGGAACTTACTTGTTACTTAAATTACTCACTTTTTACTTATTTCCTTAAATCTTTATGGAGACTATATTTATTCTTTAAGCGTATTGCAAGATAGCTAATGACTAGATATGAACAGATTTTAGATTTGATCGCTAGTTAACAGTGACTTTGTAATGAAACAGCTAGAAGAAGTTTGTTCGCTAATAAATAGTTCCGGGCAAAGTTAACAGACCGTCAAGTAACTCATCTAGAGTTCCCTGACAAATTAATCGCCGGTTAAGGTGCATCTAGACTGCCAGACATTTGAATTCCTAGATGGAAAATGTAACACTTTTACAATGTATTTCGCTATTCTAGTACATATATGTAACTCGATCAAGGTATAAGTACGATAAATAGATTAGTTTTCTATTAATTTTGTCGTTGTTACAACTATAATAAGTGTTTAACTGTATCAAGTTACCATTTACCTTAATATATTGTATTACAATCAAAATACTACTGTATTAAGTATAAAATATAAAAATATGTACACTACTTTCATTTATATGAGAAATATACCATTCAATTAAAAACAAAGTTGTATTTCGAAGGTAAGTAAAAATTTAGATTTAAAGCTAAGTTTGAGTTTACAACTAATATAGTATAACGTACAAAGTAACTTCAAAATATTGTAGACTATACAACAGATCGCACTAAAAAGTAACAACATTTATCTGTCTTAACAATTATTCCAACACTTTTACGTCAGTATAGCTAACCAATCTGAAAGCAACTTTAGGTAGTTTGTTATTTAACTGTGGTTTAATTAGGATCAATGTTTTACGTATCGTGTTTGAGTTATCCACATGTTTTAATGAAATCCGGAGATGTGTTTATTCTTCAAGAATTTATTTTGCGAAGCTTTAGATATTACTCGAGGCTAGAATTATAGCTGAAATAAACACGTAATTAAGTAAACGATGAAAGGTTATTACTACTTAGTTTAATTTATAAATATCGTTTAATTTAATTTATACATTTCATTTATTTTATAGATTTAGAAACATACTATAGTATACACATAAAATGTTATACTTCTTAGTTTAATTTATAAATATCGTAAACTCGCATGATAATTCATGTGAGTTTCATCAATAGATAGAGTAATTTATGAGGAAGGTTTAGCTATATAATTTGTCAAGGTTTTGTGTAAATTGTTTGAAATGTGATGATAATGGTTGGAAGTGTCAGAAAAATGTATGCCACTTGGAGCTTTAATCGAAAACGCTGCCTAATCCCTTTGAGATATAACAAAACAATGCATGGTGGGATATTCCTCTTTTAAAGATCTACAAAAAAATCCGCGGTGGCATATATCTATCTTTTAAGGATAGCTTACTATTCTTACTACCCGTGCGAAGACGGGGCGGGTCGCTTGTACGATACATATTTTTCTAAATTCTAACGTGATTCTCTAAAAAACAAAAACAGTTTATAGATGTAATGTAGAATAAAATATTCATAAATCACAGATTCTATTTACACAAATGCAATTATTATAATTTCAAAACGTACGCCCGAAAACAGTTAATTAATTATGTATTCAAACGCAAACGTTTATAAGTACGCATTAATTTAACACTTCAGGGCTTTAGATGCCTCACGGAAGTAATCTATCTGTATTTATCTCATAAGCAGAAATGGAATAACATGAATACTGCTTCCTATGTTTTTTCCTTTATTGCTTCAGTAAACTGGCCGTAAGAATAAGTAATAAACAAAATGAACCGATACAAGACGAAACTCGTATCGCTGTGTGGATGCCACGTCCATCGCATTGTAGGGATGAAAACCCGTACCATGCCTAGGCTTTGCTTCTTTTTGTCCAGGGAAATTCTATTACTGATACCACCGACCCTGGGGCGGACAGGGTGGTTATGTGGGACTACCCACTAAAAATCCTGGAGTGTTCCACGTCGGAGCTTTATGTCGAGATTGCGGGATGCTTTCAAAGTCTTCCGCGGCCTTGAAGAGTCTGAGCTCACCCTGCAACGATGAAGACGTGTCAGAACACCAGACACATTCAAGGTGAACCCTTTACAGAAGTATCAACCTTCAATCAGGTTTACAGCCCGTGTTCTCATCCCTGCCTAACCAAATTTTATATGATCCTATTAACGCAGATTTGGATGCTTTTTCCAGCAATTAACATATGGTTGTTCTTGCCAGGCTTACCTTTTAATAGGTTGGAGTATTTTTTATAACTCACAGTAAAAATACACTACTTATTTGCTTAAGGCCGAAGAAATTAACAATTTAAAAGAAAACCATTAAAGCTGTGATACGAAAGCATTTTTATGTTCTTTTCTCTGCTACCTACTAATAAATCCCGTTAATTTAATTCACTGCGAAATAAAATTCGCAGCAGTTACGGAATCCCAGCGGCGCATGCATATTGGAACATTAATATCGATTTATTTAATGGTGCAGATATATAGTATACCTAACTGAGCACACAGGCTCATTTGGTCACAGGCAGTTGAACAGTATTTTATTGTATAGTCTTATGGTATAGCCATATGGTATAGTCTTATGGTATAGTAATATGATATAATCCTATGGTATAGTCCTATGGTATAGTCCTATGGTATAGTCCCATGGTATAGTCCTATGGTATAGCCCTATGGTATGGTTCTATGGTATAGTCCTATAGTATAGTGTAGCTAGTCCAGCCATTTTATGTCCTCAACACACGTTTAGGTTTAGTAAAAGACTCCATATTTGAGATGCTACGTTTATTTCACGGTCTTGTACGGTTGTAACTTGCTAAAAGAAATCTGTGAATTGTGATGTGGACTCCACGTTAGATGTTCAAGATTCTTTATACCAATTTCACCTCAGATGTCATGGTTTTAGAATTGACTGACTGCAAAATAGAGCAGATGTCCATTGTCATAACACGCAAAGCCGCCTTTTTGGGTCACGTATAATACAAAGAGGGTCTATATGACTTTCCAAGGTTAATCCTCGGAGGTATAATCCCGGGTAAGTGAAGCTGAGGACGTCCCAGACAGATACGGTTAGACGAAATCAAGGAGTAAACTGGACTCAGCTATCAGCAAGTAAAAGCAATAAGACGAACGAGACGCTCGCTCTCCTGATGGTAAGAGATAACGCCTGTCCATGACCATTGCAGCGATACACATAACTTTGAGTAGCAAAACAAAGTCCAGGGCATCACTGTTTTGATGCTCATTACTTTGAGACTTTCGATGGTTAGTCTCAACGACCCTATAATTTCGCTAGCTGCTCATGCTGCCCTAGCGGAACACAGTAATGTTTACACACTACTGCCTAACGGCAGTATATCTGTAACTGTGGTAGTACCTAGACGACCTTCTGCCAAGGAGATCTACCACCTAGTAAAGACCTTGTAATAGTAGTACTTATTAGTTTCTGAAATAACGGTTTATTAATCAAGACGAAAGACCACAGCAACTCCCAAGACTCCAATCACTGGAAAATCCAAGATAATCTTCCGAAATTAAATGGATATAAATCATTTCGGTGAATCAAGATAATTAGAGTATCGTATTAGGGCTCCCGGCGCGAGGGTGCTTAATTTAATTAAACTTTGTTAATCACGGAGAGGTTGCTTGTTACAATCTGTCGACAAGATGTCCGTTAATTTATGAGCCTATGGTAAACACACAAAGTTGCTGCACAGTTAGTTGCTGTTACCCAGCCGTTACAGAAACGATTGGGTAACAACAACTTGTCGTATAACGTGGCGATGATGCTGCAAGTTGGGGTTGGGGCAAGTTGCGTACGCTAGAAACAAAAAAAAAGAAAGAAAGAAATTATTCTTTACTAGCTGCGTGCTAAAGTTACACAATTAAAGCTTTAATAAGTTTATTATTTCCAATTTAAAATTTAAAAAAAAATCGAAAAAAAATGCTATTCATTTTTGTTTAATTTATTGGCTTTGTAACACTTTCAATTATACTAAGCCAGTCCTAACCACATAACTAGAATAATGTCAATGTAAATGTCAATATCATCAGCAATAGGACGTCCGCTGCTGGACGTAGGCCTCCTCCTGGGGAGGGGTTTAGCCAATACTCGCCACGCTTGGCAGGCGGGTTGGCGAGCGCAGTTAGGTATGAATGCCCATCTTCCATATCACATCCCTTAGCCGACTCTTACGGCAACCACAGGTTGAAAAGGTGGAGTACAATTCTTACGCCGGCACCACCACGGCACATGTGAATATAATAGATAGGTAATAAATCAAAGTGTGGCCTTATACTTCTTACAATGAAAAAGAATCAGTGCTTATTGTTTTTCATGCACATAATGTAAAAAAGACAGCGTAGCTGCAGACAGGATTTCCAGATTGGCAGACGGACTCCCAGCAAGGCTCTCTTTTGAACCGACTTAAAAAAAGGAGGAGGTTTTCAATTCGACTGTATGATTATTTTTTGTACGTATGTTACGTGATCATTCCGCCAATTATTAATCGATTTTGATGATGTTTTTTTTGTTTGGTAAATCATACTTCAGAACTTCCCATATATATTTTATCGAAATTGATTCGGCGCTTTTTCGTTTACTACGAAACCTTGCTGTTTCATTGGAGCAGTGCGTTTAGTTGGCCTAAGGGTCATTAAAAGTAATGAGACGAACGAGATGCTCTCCTGATGGTAAGAAATAACGCCTGTCCATGACCATTGCAGCGACGTACAGATCTTTGAATAGCGAAGGCGTTATTTCTTACCATCAGGAGAGCATCTCGTTCGTCTCATTACTTTTAATGACCCTTAGGCCAACTAAACGCACTGGTTTGAAACTGTACTGCACTGCACTGGTACTGCAGGTATCGAAATTACAGGGCTGTCGAGACTAATCATCGAAAGAGTAATGAGCGCCACAGTTGCGATGGCCTGGACAATTTCGATACCTGCAGTACCAGTGCAGTGCAGTACAGTTTCAAACCAGTGCCGTAGTTGCGATGATTTTGAACTCATGCATAGTTTTATTAACATAAGTCAACGGTTCAAAGCTATACAAGACAGACGGTGCATTACCAGCTTATGTGCCTATATGCTTACCTGATATGCGTGCAGTGCAATGCGGAGCATTATTCAGTACACGTATCGTATTGTACAGTTGAACAAGGCTCATTAAACATGGAATCGGTGTTTAGGATTCTGTGCCAGCTGTAATTTAACCACAAATAACCTATATAGTATTTACACATACAAACATACAATTATGCCTTTTCCTATGAGGGTAGGAGGGTTAGAATAGCTATTTATTTCTACTTGCAACGATGTTTAGTTTCATATATGATTCCCATGGTGCAGTAAGCTCTACAAGTACTTCACGGTTAGGTTTTCTAAACAAGAGTATTATAAATAAATAAATATTAGAGGGCATTTTCACACAGCGCCATCTAGCCCCAAAGTAAGCAAAGCTTCCCTAGAGAAGAGTATTAAAAATAAATCGATATTCCCAGACGAAGGTTGTGAGACGAACTAAATCGTCTCGACACTCGCTGGACCACCAAAACAAAGACCATCAGTCTGGAAGGAAGGGAGGCGGTTGCCCAGACGTCGTTTCCTAACATCAGTTTTTTTTAAAATGGAAAAATGTATTTTATTAATCAATATGATTACGCAGACCTTTTTTTAAATGTATTATATATTCTGACAGGCCAGGTGTTTGACCACAGTTCACCTGATTTTAAGTGACGGTGTGGTCAAAGATGCTAAGCACACCCAGCCTGGAATGGAACTGGCTCTCAAATAAGACTGCTGGAACACACCGTTAGGTGCTTGGCGGCAGATTTGAGCATGTGGTTGGTAGCCAGCCAGACGAATACTAGAAAGTACCCTACCACCATTATAAGGTTTCCAAACGATGTTCTCCTTCATCAGCAGTTCAAGCTCATTGTTGGGTTTTGAACCCACGCCTTTCGGCACGCAAACCGTCCGTGTAAACCTACATAGTTTTCCACCTGATTATAATAAGTCACATAATATGAATCACGCGTTTGGCAAACCCATCGAAATAAATTAAGCGTAAAGTCGTTTAGGTTAGAGGATCCACGTAATGTATGTAAATGTTATTTAGTTCCCAGTTTTCTAACTCAATCAACCCCATTTACCAACATGTAGATCGTACAGTATATGCGATTGATGTAAACTTGCCATTAAATATAATATACAATTTCCCGGCCAAAGACCTTAAATATAAGGATATATAAAAATGTGAGTGTACGCCGCAGGATAACTGTCCGACTTAATATAAGATGATAACTACGTAATATCAATAGTGGTCGGTGTTCCACCGATAGCTCGATGTAATGAACTTAACCTAGTTCGTGCACCACTGGATCTATTGTTTCTCAAAAAGTCACCTGTAGCAGCTCGTGTAAGTCGCCGAATGAAACGCTACCGCGTTTTAACAAGTGTGTCATGGACCATAGCGACATCTAGTTTTATTATTGTACAATTTGTACTTTAACAAATGGACTATAACTTTATATGGACTTTTATTAATAGTCTCGTTAACCTCACTTTAGAGCCAGTTCCCAGTTAAGGCTAAAAATATTTACCATCTAGCTTATTTCTAGGTAAGCATGGTCCATTTTAGACCACATTAGTAATGCTTAGTATCCATGCAAGGTGTGGTCAAACGCGCGCTTTTCCAAGTAAAAAAAATACTTTGACCACGCCCAGTTATAATCAAACCTGACAACCATAAAAAATATCAATAAAAGTATCTATCCATGGTTCACGAACCCCCATTTGGCAATTAACTTCTTAATTGATTAATCATTCTAAAATAACCTTCGCCCGTTTTTCTACCAAATTACGAGAATTAGCATTAAGTGAAACCTTTTTTGAGGTTTTAATAAAACGAAATAATTAAAACGTTTGCCTCCTTTTGTATACCTTGTAATTATAAAAATGTTTTCGGACTAAATTTTGTTCATTGATCTAAGTAATACTCCGTATTGCAAGGATCCTGTAGTATCCCCGTTTTTTCCGTTCTAGATCTGTGAACAAAATCTAGTCCGAAAAGATTACAATAGAAAAGAATATACATACACATGCCGTTTTTAGTCGGTAACAAACGCGTACGCGTACGCATACGCATACGCATACGCATACGCATACGCATACGCATACGCATACGCATACGCATACGCATACGCATACGCATACGCATACGCATACGCATACGCATACGCATACGCTCACGCACACGCACACGCACAAGCATACATATTTATGCAAACGAATTCCTGTTTTTTATAAACGATTGATCACGTCCGATACTCCACCTATAGTTTCGGCCACATCCAGTGTCGTTTTTGAAGGAGTCAAAGGACACTGTGGACATTTAGGGTTGAAACTTTGGGAGCGTGGAAACCAGGAGCAAAGAAAATATTCAAAGAGTTGTTATCTATTAGTATCTGTATAGTTTACGTATGTCGAGCAAAATTGTAGGGCTAAGAAGTTTTCACACATTTTCTACGAAACGTCTCTACTACATTTTTAAATATTTGGCTAAAACTGCTTACGTTTGTCTTCGACATAATTATTGTTTAGTCTGCGACAAACCTTATAAAATCATAGTACATGCGTCAACACGGGTACTATTACATTACTTTGGGATTGTTTTATCTAGAAAAGTCTTTGTTTAACCCAAAAATTTATCTTAGGTACAATTTGTTCACGTTGAATTTTCTCTGATCCAACTATGAACATGTTAGCTTTTTCTAAGTAACTAAATTTTAAGAAATAGCTCGCTTTATTTGTAGAACCTTTAGAACCGACTTCAAAAAGGAGGAAAGTTTTTCCAAACCAAACAAAAACTTCACTGATAATGTTGAATCTAAATATGCTTCGAAAATCTTCAAGTTGTACAAAGTCGGACTGTAGCGATGTAGCTCAGTGGTTAGCGCGGTCGGTTCGCATGCCGAAGGGCGTGGGTTCAAACCCCAACAATGAGCTTGAGCTGCCGGTGAAGGAAAACATCGTGAGGAAACTGTGGCATAAAATCAGCAAATATAACTTACCAACGGAAATATCGGATGCCAGTCGCCGATCGTGTCGTGCCACCTAAATGCGAAATAATCCGGGCGAACGCAAGAACCGTTATCACTCGTCGAGTCGTCGCCCGAAGTTAGTCAGCCACACACGATCAGAGCAGACGCTCGCTATTAGCTGTGTTTATTTTTGTGCTACATACCTACATTTTATTGTTCCGCAGTCATTGTTATTGTTTAGTATTTTAATGCAAATAAATATTTATAAAGTGCTTTCAACTTTCGACTGTCATTTGTTAGTACTATCATACTACAGTGGTGACCCCTAGACAAGAAAAAATGAGTACGTCAACCAGTGATTCCGATAAAGGCAACTTTACACCATACGATTTGTGTCGTGTCGGTGTCCGACTGCCACCATTTTGGCCGGAGGAGCCAGCAGTCTGGTTCGCACAAATAGAAGGCAGTTTCGCTTTGTCGAAAATCAAAGATGATGATACAAAGTATTACTATGTGAGTGCTCAATTAGATCATCGTTACGCGGCCGAAGTGAAAGATATTTTGACAAACCCGCCAGCAACTGGTAAATATGAGACGCTAAAGGCAGAGCTAATTAAGCGCCTATCTGCATCTAGAGAGAAAGAAGTAACACAGTTACTAATGCATGAAGAGTTGGGAGATAGACGTCCTTCGCAATTTCTGCGCCACCTTCGACATCTAGCCGGCAAGAACATACCAGACGAGTTCATCCGGACTGTATGGGCTAGCCGTTTGCCGACTACTCTCCAAACTGTAATCGCGTCCCAGCCAGCATCGACTATGGAAGCACTCGCGGATCTAGCAGATAAAGTGCATGACCTGGTACCAGCAACACCCCAAGTTGCATCTGTAGACGCCGCCGCTGGATCCCTCTTGGAAAAGCTGACTAGAGAAGTTGCTGCGTTAACCCGCCAAGTTCAAGCTCTCACTACCAACAACGCAGGAAGATCCCGCTCGCGTGATCGAAGCAACCATAGAAACAGAAATCGCACTCGGTCAGAGTCAAGCTACCGCAAGTTCCCAAACTGCTTCTATCACAATAAATACGGCGAACAAGCAAGAACTTGCGTTAAGCCTTGCAATTATCAGCCGGGAAAAGCCAGCGGCATTCGTTAATGGCGACGAACGATTGCCAATCCTCATCTGGTCGCCTGTTCATAACGGACCGCAAGACAAAGACGCAGTTTCTGGTTGATACTGGCAGCGACCTCTGTGTTTTCCCACGCACAGCTTCGAAGAACAGACGGCTTAAGACAACTTGTGAACTATTCGCAGCAAATGGAACACCGATAGCGACTTACGGTTACGCGCAGTTGGAACTAGACGTAGGTCTCCGTCGCGCCTTTACTTGGCGTTTCATCGTGGCCGACGTCAGTAAGGCGATTATTGGAGCAGACTTTTTATCACACTATAACTTGATAGTCGACTGCCGTAACCGTCGCCTCATCGATAACCTCACAACGCTGTCGGCAACTGCTACACCAGCTCCGTCTTCAGACTCTATATCATCTGTCAAGACAACCACTGGCGAGTCTAAGTTTATGGAAGTTCTTCGTGAGTATCCTGAGATTACTCGCCCACCAGGCACGCATCGGGTTGTTAGTCATAATACAGTCCACTACATAAAAACTACACCAGGACCACCTGTATACTGCACACCGCGACGTCTAGCACCCGAGAAGCTCAAAATAGCCAAGCAAGAGTTCAATGACATGCTGAAGGCTGGAACTGCTAGACCGTCAGAAAGCCCATGGTCATCACCCTTACATCTAGTTCCTAAGAAGGACGATGGCTGGCGACCATGCGGCGATTACAGAAGCTTGAACGCCCGCACTGTCCCGGACAGATATCCCATCAGGCATATACAAGACTTTGCACAGAACATCTCTGGCTGTCGTGTCTTTTCAAAGATAGACTTGGTGAAGGCTTTTAATCAAATACCGGTAAATCCTGAAGATATACCAAAGACGGCAATAACCACACCATTTGGAATGTTCGAGTTTCCATTTATGACATTCGGTCTGCGAAACGCAGGACAGACGTTTCAACGTTTCGTCGATGAAATGACAAGAGACCTGGACTGCTGCTATGCGTACTTAGACGATTACCTGGTATTCTCCAGGGATACTACCAGCCACTTCCAGCACCTGCGCCAGCTATTCAATCGGCTGAAACAATACGGAATGGTTATTAACCCTACCAAGTGTGTTTTTGGAGCAGAAGAGGTCAGTTTCCTAGGATGTGTCGTATCTGCGGCTGGAATCAAACCACTCGACAGCAAAGTGGAAGCCATCAAGCAGTTTCCTGTCCCGAAAAATGTCAAGGAGCTTAGACGATTTCTAGGAATGATAAACTTCTATCGCCGTTTTCTCAAAGACGCAGCAAAGTCGCAAGCTCTTCTACATGACATGCTAACTGGAACAGTTAAAGGTTCCCATCCTGTGAACCTGAATGGTGACACACTGGAAGCCTTCGAAGCCTGTAAACGAAGCTTATGCAATGCAGCTTTATTAGCTCACCCAGATATGGACGCAGAGTTGGCTTTAGTCACAGACGCCTCCGATTCGACCATTGGTGCGGTCCTCCAACAACATGTTGGTCAAGAATGGCAGCCTCTAGCTTTCTTTAGTCGAAAACTAAGCCCAGCACAACGGAAATACTCTCCATATGATAGAGAGTTACTAGCAATATATGATGCCATCAAACACTTCCGTCACCTTGTCGAAGCACGGCATTTCACAATCTTCACAGATCATAAGCCAATATGTTTTGCCTTTCACCAAAGAAAGGATAAATGTTCTCCACGCCAGTTTCGTCATTTGGATTATATATCGCAGTTTACAACTGACATTAAACATATTGCTGGAAAAGACAACGTTGTAGCTGATACTCTTTCTCGAATAGAAGAACTGGTACAACCTGTACACATGGAAACATTAGCAGAATCACAAAGCACCGACACGGAGCTAAAACAGATTCTAGAAGGCCATACATCACTAGAACTTACCAAAGTGACTATACCTGGATCTCGGACGGAGTTATACTGTGATCAAGCTACACAGACACCTCGCCCGTATGCACCAGCTGAGTTAAGAAAGCAGATCTTCAGCAGCTTGCATTCTCTCAGTCACCCAGGAGTTAACGCAACAACAAAACTGGTCACACAACGTTATATCTGGCCAGGCATAAACAAAGATTGTCGAGAATGGACAAGATCATGTCACGCCTGCCAGACCGCCAAGATAACACGCCACGTGACACCATCTATTGGAAATTTCAACTTGCCTCGTGCTAGATTTCAATATATTCACATAGACTTGGTCGGCCCATTACCGCTCTCAGACGGCTATCGATACTGTCTAACGGCAGTCGACCGATTCACTAGATGGCCCGAGGCAATACCCCTAGCAGACATCTCCGCTGAGACAGTCGCCAAAGCATTCGTGGCAAACTGGATCGCTAGATATGGTTGTCCAACTGATATAGTAACAGATCGTGGAAAACAATTTGAATCAACACTAATGAAACGACTCTCTGAACTTGCTGGATTCAGCAGAAACAGAACCACAGCTTACCATCCTGCCAGTAATGGATTGGTCGAAAGGATGCACAGACAGCTAAAAACTGCGATAAAATGTCACGAAAATCAAAACTGGACAGAAAACTTACCACTTGTTTTACTCGGAATGCGCACTGCTTTCAAACAAGACATCCAAGCATCACCAGCAGAACTATTGTATGGTGAAACGTTGAGGTTACCCGGTGAATTTCTTGAAACGAGCAAAAGTACATATACAACTGATGTCACAGACTTTACAGCACGACTCAGCTCGATGATGAATAATATCCGTCCCTTGCCAGCATCTCGGCACTGCAAAAGAAGTATATTTGTTTTTAAAGATTTACCTACCGCAACTCACGTGTACGTTAGAGATGACAGCGTACGTAGACCTCTGCAACCAGCATACTCCGGACCTTATAAAGTTCTGGAAAGGACAGAAAAAGTATATAAGCTACTAATGAAGGGTAAAGAACAAACATTGTCGATAGAAAGACTTAAACCGGCATATTTACTTACCTCGGAAGAACACCTCACTAAAACAGACACGGCGGCACCTAAAACAGACACGGCGGCACCTAAAACAGACACGGCGGCACCTGAAACAGACATAGAAAACGTTAAACTTACAATTAAGAAGACACGCTCAGGACGAAATGTTAGATTTCCAGACTACTATCGTCCGTCTTAAAAACCAAGACGGCCTCTGGAGGGGAGAACTGTGGCATAAAATCAGCAAATATAACTTACCAACGGAAATATCGGATGCCAGTCGCCGATCGTGTCGTGCCACCTAAATGCGAAATAATCCGGGCGA
This sequence comes from Biston stratarius, assembly GCA_950106695.1. Taxonomy (NCBI): domain Eukaryota; kingdom Metazoa; phylum Arthropoda; class Insecta; order Lepidoptera; family Geometridae; genus Biston; species Biston stratarius. The sequence goes on from OX467116.1 coordinate 14,768,347, forward strand.
ACGCAAGAACCGTTATCACTCGTCGAGTCGTCGCCCGAAGTTAGTCAGCCACACACGATCAGAGCAGACGCTCGCTATTAGCTGTGTTTATTTTTGTGCTACATACCTACATTTTATTGTTCCGCAGTCATTGTTATTGTTTAGTATTTTAATGCAAATAAATATTTATAAAGTGCTTTCAACTTTCGACTGTCATTTGTTAGTACTATCATACTACAAAACCATAGCGTGGTGGTAGGGTACTTTCTAGTACTCGGCTGGCTAGCTACCACCCTCAAGTTGAAAATCTGCCGTCAAGCATCTAATGGTGTGTTCCGGCAGCCACACTTGAGAGCCAGTTCTATTCCAGACTAGGTGTGCTTTACCATCTTCGACCACACCGTCACTCAACATCAGGTGAGTCGTGGTCAAACACCTAGCCTGTCAGCAATAAAATAAATAAAAAAGACTAAACTTTACCTGTGAAGAAAACACATTGGTTTTGTACTCTCTTATTTATGAAGGTTAGTTGTAAAAGTCAGGCGAGTAGTACATTGGAGAAACTGCCAAAGACCTTTGGAAAATTTCAAGTTGTTTGACTGTGACCTGAAAGAAGTTAATTTTGTAATTTAAATGCAGGTGTTGCGTTTGGGCCGACAAGTAACCAATACCAAAACTTATTTCGTTAATTTTACAAACCAATTTAGTTCTATACCATTTAACTAAATACTTAGAGAAACCTTGTCTGCAATGAATCGTTCTCACGAAATTGAAGCGTTAATCAAAAGCAATTATATAAGATATAACTAATTTGCTGTCCAAAACAACTTTTGCTATTATAAAGTGTACTGTACACTTTTTTTTTTTTTTTTTTTTTTTTTTTATGTAACAGTAATGAGACGAACGAGACGTTCTCCTGATGTTAAGAGATAACGCCTGTCCATGACCATTGCAGCGATACGCAGAACTTTGAGTAGTAAAACAAAGTCCAGAGCATCGCTGTCTTGGCGCTCATTACTTTGAGACTAGATGGTTAGTCTCTACAGCCCAGTAATTTCGCTAGCTGCAGTACCCTTCAAACCGGAACACAGTAATGTTTACACACTACTGCTTAGCGGCAGAATATCTGGTACTGCGGTGGTACCTACCTAGACGACCTCCTGCTAAGGAAATCTACCACCAAGTAAAAATCATCCACCTAGGGCTCCAAATTATACATTTCTAGCGTTTTTGTTAATTTTAATTCAATTACTAATGGCAGATTTATGAAAACAGATTTTGCAAAAGTAACATTTTTTAATTAACAATTTATAGACTCCAGGTGACGGCAGGTGGACTAAGGCGTTGATGGATTGGTGGTCTCGAACTGTAATCGCGAAAAATTCAGTTGTTCAACGTCAAATAACATAGGAAAATCCATAGAAAAGTTGTTTTTCTTTTATGTGATGAGACAAGACAACACAATACAATGCTTTATCCACATACTCCACAGTTAGATACATATCAAACAATATAATTCTATTGCACTAGAATGTAAAAAATTATATTTAATTACTCTAAGATCTCAAATATTTAATCATATTAAATCAGTCAAATCGTAATTATGTTTACTCTAGGTACAGACTTCAAGGTAAATTTAAGTACGTTTCATTGTCATAAAATAGACAGTCGTAATATCTAAATTTAATACTGAACATACTGGACTATGGTTAGATTTTACATCTACTAATAAATATAATTTTAGTTCGCCCTAATCGGATTTTTTTAGGCAGGCGTGCTTCATTATATACGGCATTATCATTGTCGTAAATAACTGGTGAAATGCAAGCACACTAAAAAATAAAAAAACGCTGTTAAACGATGAAGAAGAGATGCGAAGTATCTCTTTTTACCCGACTGCCAAGGAAAGGTTATGTTTTTCGCGCGTATCTTGTATGCATGTAAATTTCTTTATTACCTCGTATATTCCAAACGACCGAATGGATTGTGACAATTATGTTATCGTTAGATTCGTTTCAATAACCCAAGTGATAGAGGGTGATTTTTAAAATCAAGTTGGTGGATTTTTGTCGCGAAATAGTAACACGTAATTAAAATAAAAAAAAAACAAATCTATCAAGTACCTAAATAAAGATAATTAAAAGGGAAAGGTTGATTTAAAAAGTTTTATTTAACTTTAATTATAGTTATTTTATTCGTAGCCGGGTTATAGTTTTTTTTAAATTCTTAAGCTTGTTTATTCTCGCATTGTACGCTGTAACTGTTATTTATACGTTGTTCTGTGTAATAGTTTAGCAATCGTTTTGTACCGTGTACTACAGAATCAGCCTCCGTTTCCTTTATTCAATGTTTAGCGTGTGAAATTGATTCAGAAACACTTAGAACGTGCCCGTTTTTCTGAACTTGAGTGACTTGACAGACCACAAAGGCGAACGAAATTGGTAGAATACAGCTTTTATTTCCTTTAAAGGTATCCCAAAAATAAAACGTCAAGGAAATACATCACTTCCGCATTAGAGATGGTCCATTAGAGCCCCGGATCACGTAATTCTTTAGGGCAGCCCTGATTAAATTCAGGACGGTATATGAATGTCGAATTATGTTTAATTTAATCCTTTAAATGTCTTCCGAGCTCGAATACTGATGGAGATATGATGATGATACTTGCTCGAAGTGATAGAGACGGACAGTCTGGGTAATAAAAAGGTTAAATAAAAAAAATAAAAAAAACAATGTTTTTTCATTAAAAGTAGGCTTGCATTTGACCGCCTACTCACTTACTGGCGGTGTACGATTGATTGTTTGATTGATTAACTATTTCCTTTATATACTGAGTAGGTTCGCATTTGACCACATCATGCCTGATGTGAAACAACAATGTGGTCTAGGATGGAACACGCTTACCTAGAAGGAACCTGTTTACTCTAGATCTGAAGACACTCATATTGTACTTTTTATTGTCCACACCAAAGATTACACAGAACAGAAGAAAAAAAACGTAATTGTTAGGCGTAACAACTGGCGACGTTATCGCTTAAAGTGATCTCTTCCATACAACCTTAGGATGGAAATAATTATAGGGGGAAAAACAGGGTTTGTCAATAACGAGGTTATACATATAACATAAACATACATTTCAAAAATAGCATATCCTAAGCCTAATACGTAGATTGAGCTCGCCTAGAAGAAGCCAATTCACTCGCGACTAAAAGGCACCCAGATTGTATCTATCAAGGGACACCCACCCACTCATGCAACAAATTCCATTGTTTAGTGGTTTGTGCGATGAAGGTAGTATCGAACCGTTTAGTTTAAGTTTTTGGAATATCGGCCATGACGCGGTGTCGCTTTTTAGAGCTTCTGGCTGTCCGATAATAGAACGGGCAGACTGCTTGTAAAAGCGCAAGAAAAGAGAAGATATCTGACAACATGTAAATCACATCACATCATCAGCCATAGGACGTCCACTGCTGGACAAAAGCCTCCTCCTGGGGGGGTTGTGCCAATACTCGCCACGCCGTGCCGTGGTGGTGCCGACGTAAGAATTGTACCCCACCCTCTCTACCTGTGGTTGCCGTGAGAGTCGGCTAAGTGATGTAATCCGGAAGATGGGCAATAGTGTCATCCTTGAACAATCACATCTAACTGCGCTCGTCAACCCGCCTGCCGAGCGTGGCGAGTATTGGCAAACCCTCCCAGGAGGAGGCCTATGTCCAGCATTGGACGTCATATGGCTGATGATGTGTGTGATAAGTGTACACAGTCTGAGTGCGTGCATCTGTGTGTGTGCGACTGTAGTATTCTTTTTTCAATATGTAAATACATATATATTTTGCTACAAAATCTATTGCAATACCTTTTTGGTGTTTCAATACCTCTACACACCTAGCTTTGTAGAAACCTGTAGTACCTATAGAAAGCCACGGACGTCGCTTGTAATGTTCTACAAAGGACGATAAAAGTTAAGGTGGGGTAGTTTGAATTTTATACCGTCGTAAAACGGTTTATTATGAGGTGAAAAGTATTTTAAGGCTTCTAGAACTGTTGATGAGAGTAATTATGTAAAAGTACCTTAGCCACCAATCCAAATTCCTTTTTTTATTCAAATTCACGTGACCCTATTTTCTGATAAGCTTTAATCAGCCAGTTACGTTTTCCATTTTGACATGATTGTTTTTCCATTTTGACATGTTTATTTATTCTATTTTGACATTTCATTTACCTACACAATTTTAATATCTTCTTTTTTTTTGTCGCTGACAGGCTAGGTGTTTGACCGCAACTCATCTGATGTTAAGTGACGGTGTGGTCGAAGATGGTAAAGCACACCTAGCCTGGAATAGAACTGGCTCTCAAGTGAGGCTGCCGGAACAGACCGTTAGATGCTTGGCGGCAGATTTTCAACTTGAGGGTGGTAGCTAGCCAGCCGAGTACTAGAAAGTACCCTACCACCACGCTATGGTTCCCTCACGATGTTTTCCTTCACCGGCAGCTCAAGCTCATTGTTGGGGTTTGAACCCACGCCCTTCGGCATGCGAACCGACCGCGCTAACCACTGAGCTATCATTGCTACAAAAGCCACTGTTATATAATTGATAGAATTTAAGAAAAATTATATTCGTACGCCTGCTAGTTTTGGAAGAGCATATGTCTACATTAACCATCTATCTGTACTTGTATTTGTACCTAAAACTTATGAGTAAATAACAATGAACTATGAACTATCAGTCACAGAAAAAACATTTATGTTTGTTTTGGGTGCGAATTGAACCCACGTTCCGCAGCTAAAGAACCAGAGCTGCTACCAAATGATTGTAGAATACGTAAGTATATGACCGATAAGTACGACGAAGTATTATACCACTAAAAATGTAACAATTTATTTTCGCTGACGGCAGTAAAGTCATGCGTGACTAATAAATATCCTTGAAAATCCAGAAATAAACTTGTTAAATTGTTAGACCACAAATTTTGTACAAGGTGTTAGCAACTATAACCTTTTAAAACTAACTTGGTTAGTACTTTGAAAAAAAAATGAGCCGCTTCACCTGGCAGATGTGGAACATAAAAACTATTTTTAGAAGATATGCAGTATACGAGATAAGCGTGCCTGTTTTAAGCTCCTCTCAAGTGTACAATACAATACAACTTTATTATACACCAAACATATTATAACAAACAGAATTTAAAAATAAAAAAACCGGTTAGGAGTCGAGCTCGTGCGCCGAAGATTCCGTACCTACCCATTATACCACCATAATAAAATTGGTAAAATATTTTTTAGCTCAGCGAACTACGGAAAGAGCTATGCTTGGCATTTCTTTGAGGGATCGTATCCGGAACGAAGTAATTCGCCAAAGAACAAAGTCACAGACATAGCTCAGCGTATTAGCAAGCTGAAGTGGCAACGGACTAGACAAGTGGACATATCTGTCGCAGAACCGATAACCACTGGGGTAGACATGTTCTGGAGTGGAGACCGCAAATTGGCAAACGTAGTATAGGACGCCCTGAGACTCGATGGAGTGACGATATATGTAGGACAGCTGGCGGTGGATGGAAGCGAAAAGCCGAAGATCAGGCTGAGTGGCGTGTCTTGGGAGAGGCCTATGTCCAGCAGTGGATCTCGATAGGCTAATGATGATGATGAATATTTTTTATTTTTCTTTTTCTTATTTGTATACCCAATTAAGTTAGTCCTCTAAACTGTATGAGCGCCCATACAACTCAGAAGACTATCTTAATTGGCGTCAACTATGTATGTATGGGGACACCCTTTAATTTTCAACTTTTTTATTTTTGGAATGTTTCCTTTATTTGTGCTGTAAGACATTGCTTTCTGCCAAATTTCGTGATTCTAGGTCAACGGAAACTACCATATAGGTTTTCGACCCAAAACCTATAGGGTACTTCCGGTTGCCCTAGAATTGTAAATTTTGGTTAAAAGCAAGGTCTTACAACACAAGTAAAGGGAACATTCCGAAAAATAAAAAAGTTGAAAATTAAGGTAAATTTTGGTATTTACAAATTTTCGCGAAAATCTAAATTTGCCCATATCTTTTTATCGTGTTGACTCAGGGCCTTGATTTTTATACATCTAACTAGCTGTGCCCCGCGGTTTCACCCGCGCAAGATGCCTACGTCATAGTAGCTTTATGCATGCAAAGTCTCAGCCCGATCGGCTTAAAATTGACAAAGTTTCATACAAACTTTCATCCCCTATTTTATCCCTTTGGGGGTAGAATTGATCAAAATCCTTTCTTAGCAGATGCCTACGTCATAACACCTACCTGCATGCCAAATTTCAGCCCGATCCGTCCAGTGGTTTGGGCTGTGCGTTGATAGATCACTATGTCAGTCAGTCAGTCAGTCAGTCAGGCACCTTTGAGTTATATATATTTAAGAAGATAGGGACTATAGACCTCAGTATCTGGTATAAATCTCAACTTGCTAGGTCCACCCGTTCCTGATCGGTGGTGACACACGCACGGACTCACAGACGGATAAGAGAGTGATTTTATAAGGGTTCCTTTTTTACTTTTTGAGGTAAGGAACCCTAAAAAGAGAAAGGAAATAACAAAACAAAAACAACAAAGAATAACAAATGAATGTTGTATAAGGGCGGCCTTATCGCCTAGAGCGATTACACGTAGAGGTCTCCTAAAAATACCTTATGTAGTTTTAATATATTTAAATGAAGCTGAATTAATGAATCAAGAGCGGCAGTGATCGGTTAACTAACACGTTGTTCTAAGTAGAGCGTATTCAAAGTTTTTGACCTTTGTTACTTATTAGCATTCGTAGTACGTAGTACCTATATGCTTATACAATATATATACCAAACTACTGACATTCTGTTATTAGATTTTGTAGCGATAATAGCTGTGGTTAGCGCGGTCGGTTCACATGCCAAAGGGCGTGGGTTCCAACCCCAACAATGAGCTTAAACTGCCAGTGAAGGAAAACATCGTGAGGAAACCAAAGCATGGTGGTGTGGTATTTTCTAGTACTCGTCTGTACACCTAACAGTATGTTCTGCCATCCTCTCTGGAAAGCCAGATCCTATTCCAGTCTAGGTATGTTTGTGTATATATATATATTTATACATATACAGTAGAATCCGGCTATAACGACGGCCAAGGGACCGATGATATTGCGTCGTACTAACCGGAAGTCATACTAAACGAACTAACAATTTTTATTTTTATTTTTTATTAAAATAATCACATGCGTAACGTACATACATATTTAGATATTGATATTTATTTGACCAACAGAGAAAAAAAAACATTTGAATCAAAATATTTATTGCATAATGTGCACGTCCATAAAGAAATGTCTAGTAAAAAAAAATCTGTAATTTTTTATTGTTTTTAGTTTTCATTTCTATAGTAAGAAGTACGGACTGCATTATGCAAAGCATAAGCATAAGCATAAGCACGTTCATAGTGGCTCATATTAAAACCAAACACATATCTATACTTACGTCGCTAAAAACGGTTGGTTGTTATATGCGAAGTCGTACTAAACGGATTCTACTGTATATATATATACACATATAGACACACATATATACATATATATATATATATATATATATGTATATATATATATATATATATATATATATATATATGTATATATGTGTGTCTATTAAGAAAGGCTTATAACCCTGTATGCTATGTAAACATGTGTTCGCGATCTATCAAGGCTTCTATAAATGAGTGTTAAGAAATTACTAAGCTTTTAGCAAGCAACGGACGATCCGATCAGCCTTCGGATGGGTGACCGCAAGTGGCAAACTTTGGATCGAAATTTTTTGGACCGAGAAAAAAAAAACGCTTTTATTTTTCGGAACCATTACTATTTATATATATATATATATATATATATATATATATATATATATATATGTATATATATGTATATATGTGTGTCTATTAAGAAAGGCTTATAACCCTGTATGCTATGTAAACATGTGTTCGCGATCTATCAAGGCTTCTATAAATGAGTGTTAAGAAATTACTAAGCTTTTAGCAAGCAACGGACGATCCGATCAGCCTTCGGATGGGTGACCGCAAGTGGCAAACTTTGGATCGAAATTTTTTGGACCGAGAAAAAAAAAACGCTTTTATTTTTCGGAACCATTACTATTTAAATCCCATGATTTTCATATTAATTATTTTGAGTAAATTTTTGTTTAAAGGTAGTACCGGTCTTATTGATTTTAATCGTTTCTAAAGATTACCTATTCAAATCCTTATCAGTATCGATCACGAGTTAAGTAAGTGTTTGATGGCATACTTCCTCGCAAAAATTATTTGATTAACACATTTAAGCGTGTCCACTTATTTATTTATTCGTTCACTACTCGTACTATTACAATACATACATTCCAACTCTAATGCAAACTCGAACGCGATCCCAATTCATTCAAGCTTCAGTCACCGAGTATAGTGAGCAGTGCTGCCATTATAGCGATTACAGCGCTAGATCTAGCAATCTTTTAATGCAGTTGGCGCGCAACTTTTCGATGCTTAATTTTAGTCTAGCGGATAATCTCGCGCGTTTTGTTCTTAGCATGGGAAGACTTTGTGATATATTTTACCAACGTGATCTATTGCTAGCTATAGCTACTTAAGTAAATCGTTTTTTGTACTTTAAATGACATAATTTGACCTTTTATCAGTTGAGGGGAAAAATTATATTGATATTATTGTATTATTATTAATGATTTTATTTGCAACGAATTATGTCTCTGTTTTCATAAACAACCACGCTGGAAATAATCATTGACTTAAGATAATATGATTTTAGACATTTGCATTTAACTTAACACATTGTTTTAATATAATTTGTGTGTTAATTTCACAATAAGCGCGTAATTATGTTGATTTTTATCAAATCTAGCGCGTTTTGTATCGCCGTTAGCGCTAAATGGGTATTTTGATCTGGCAGCAGTAATATGTGAGTGAACCGATTCAGTCTGCGAGCAATCGCTGCGTGGTTGTCACGTTTGTTGTTAAGCCACGTAAGTCGATTCTATTATCGCGACAACTAAGTTACGATTCGAATAAAAACTTAAAAATAGTGATGTTCAGTGCCAAAATGACGCCGAATAGTGTTTAATTTCGTGAAATTGTGTTAAAAAGTTTCAAGTTTACTATTTGATTCGTCACAACCAACTGGATATACGAGTTACCGGCGTTTTTTGTTTGCAAGTGAGTATTTTTTCGAGTTTGTTAATGACGGATCTGTGTTGGAATTTTAGTTTAAATGTTCGACTGAGCAAATTAACAATTGGTCGGTTCGTTTGGTTAGTAAATTGTTTAAGGTAAACTATGCCATAAAACTAAAATTTAACAGTTTTCTGAAATAAAATAGGAGCATATCTTACTACCTAATTATCATCAGTGGTTGTTGGGAACGATGAACATTGCCGTGACCGGATCTCGAGTAAAGTTCATTGCAACTTGCATATATGTATCTCCGTATTTATTGATCTATTTATGAGTCGGTCGTTATGACTGTTATCGGTTAAGAGCGCGGAGTTATCGATAAGATTTCCAGTAAGTAGTTTCCTATTAACATGTCAAATTTACCTATTTATTATTTTAAATGACCTTGGACTCAATTTTGAAATCGTTCGAACTCGTTTTTGCATGAGTTTGCATTCAAAAGCAGTTTATATTTTTATACGAAAAATCTTGAATACAGATTGAAAAATGATAGGTATCATTGCAAATATGTAATTCATGTTTTTAAATAAATATGCTGTGTACTTACGATTCGTAATTTTTTTCTTAAGGCATTCACCTCTTTATATCTGCATTGTTAACGACATTCATGTAATAAAATATCGTAAAAACGGTTTATATTTTGGATTGAGTCGGGGCAACAAATCCTTGTTACATACATATACCTACCTAGTTACCTACCTACCTAGATACCAACCTACCTACCTATATTTCATTGAAAGGTAAAACTGTTTTACACATGGATGTAGGCACTATACCTATAAACGGTAAAACCTCTTTGGTTTTACACTTGTTTTTATTACTGGGACTTCATACCAAATACCCAATACAGAATAGTTTTTATCACGACGTTAGGTACCTACGTTACTCAAATTATATGATGGGCACTACCTACCAAATTCCTCTTTTTATAAATTCTTGTTTTCAATGAATCTCCGTGCGCCATAAATTATTTATTTTTATGTAGGTTGGTGTCTAAAATATAATGTTCGCAGGTAGGTACATATAGGTAGGTAAGTAATAATTAATAGTTGTAATTATATAAAATCGCGTTTTTGTAACACGTTTTAAAACTAACTTTCTTATGATAGCTTAAGTATGTGAAAACTAGATGGAACGATTCGAAAATTGAGCTTTTAAAAATATAAAAAAGTGTTAATGTCATTACATACAAAAAAAAAAAACAAGGTTCGTAGGTACGAAGCAACGAAAGACCAATTCAATTTTTTTTTGCTTTCTTTCTTCCCTGCCCCTTTGCAAAACAGTTAATAGGTAATGCAGTACCGAAGGGCCGCAAACTAGACAAAGTCTGTATCTTGGTGGAGTTAGGATTACCAACCAGTATAATAGTGTCTGTTCGTTGGCTTGATTTATCTAAACTAGGTAGGTAGGTACCTACCTACGCAAAGGATTTTAATACGAGAATTTCTTCTGAAAGGTTTACACGTAGGTATGTTCGAAGGCCGGGCGGGTCGCTAGTTTTTAACCGAATTCATCTAATATAGTAAAAAAACAACGGATTTTATTTTGAAGTTTATATGTAAAATAAGGCCTCCAATATTCGTTCCTATCGATACCTATTTGTCTAAAATAAATTTGAAAGATTTGAAAGAGAAATTGTTAAGATTTCATTCCGGCTTGGCATTCCAGTTTTTTTTTACTTTTGTCAGGTTAGATGTTTAACCACAGCTCACCTGATGTAAGTGACTGTGTGGTCGAAGATGTTAACACACCTAGCCTGAAATGGTACTGGCTCTTAAGTGAGGCTGGCGGATCACACTCTTAGGTAGGTATATTTGGCGACAGATTTTTAAACATAATACGTTACCCCGAGAGTCAATCAATAAAATTGTTCTGAAACTTAGTTGGCTTAATTTGGCTTAATTTAGCTGTAACATTAAACTTAATCAGCGCAATTTCCCGAAGTGGGACAAACTTTGGGAAATGGTTAAAATCTTGTTTAAAAGAAAAACAAAGGAACCAATTCGCATTGCAGAAACCAACAAAACGAATTTCATCGAGGAAGCAAACTTTCATGCTAATAACGAATTAAAACTTCTGAAGGTCGATTTGCTTTTTCATATCGAATTTTTTACAACTCGGAACTTGGATGTGTTGTTTTGTAAACACTAATAAATATTGATATTACGACGATTAGGACGAGATTCCACAGTAACTATAGTAGCGATTTTATAGGCAGGTAACCTCTTAAAAAAAAATGTGATAAGATTGTAAAAAGAACAATTAAAGATTGTAATACAAACGTTCATAGAATAGGAGAATAAACAAAACTTTAATGCGCTCCTTGCCGCCAACACCTGACTTGAATTGACATGTTATTTGACAATTGAAAAATCCTATTTTTTGACATATTGTGAAAGCTTGACCGATCAATGGGATAGGAAGATCGTGACATCTCTTTTACTCTTGATGATGTTTTTACTGATCTGTGACATTTGTTGTTTGACTGAGTTGTTTGACCACAGCTCACCTGATGTTAAGTGACGGTGTGGTCGAAAATGGTAGACACACCTAGCCTAGAATCGAACTGGCTCTCAAGTGAGGCTGCCGGAATACGCCGTTAGATGCTTGGCGGCAGATTTTCAACTTGAGGGTGGTAGCTAGCCAGCCGAGTACTAGAACCCTACTACCATGCTATGGTTTCCTCAAGATGTTTTTCTTCATCGGCAGCTCGAGCTCATTGTTGGGGTTTGAACCTTCGGCATGCGAACTGACCGCGCTAACCACTGAGCTATCATCGCTACAAAATTAATTGTATAGCATTCATCATTACCATCGTATGAGCTAAAATTATGATTAAGTCAAGAGGTGGCGGTTTACCTAAATTAGATTAAAATAATATAGAAAAAATTCACTAAGTATACATGGCAACATGATATGTGTTGTCGATAATAACGGTTGATAAATTTGATGTCATTTTGATGATATCATTGTTTGTATTAAAAATTATCGTAGTCTGCGCGATTGGACTACGCATTCCGCCCACTTATTCATAGGGAGATCCTTTGCGTGTCTTGTTTCTTAGGAAATAATACAAAACATAATTTCGACCATGTGTGAATAAATGAGTTGATTTTTTTCGGACAATTTCGGGTCTTTTAACTTGTTTATGTAAAAAAAATATACACAATCTTTTTTTAATAATTGACAGGCTAGGTGATTGACCACAGCTCACCTGTGATGTGTCTTAATACCTAACCTTACTACAACAAAATAAGCTAAGTTTTTAATTTGCTTACCTTTCTTTGGTGTTAGATCTCCTTAGCAGGAGGTCAACAAGGTAGATGCCACCGTAGTACCAGATATTCCGTCGCCAAGCAGTAGTGTGTAAACATTACTGCTTGGCGACGCTGTTTACAGATGACAGGGATGTTGATATCAACCATTGAGTCTCAAAGTAATGAGCTTTGTTTTGCAACTCATAGTTCTGTTTATAGCTGCAATGGTCATGGACAAGCGTTATCTCTTACTATCAGAAGAGCGTCTCGATCGTCTAATTTCTTTTACAAAAAAATCTTATCCTTGAAATGTAGTAGGTATAACTTGTTATTTAATCTGAGACGAAATACAAGTGCAAAGTTTTGTTTGATTTGGTTTTCTTTTTAGATCTTGGATTACTATAAAAACGGAACCTCATATTATGAATGTCGGCAGAAAATTCCATGAATCCAATAAATAAAAGAACTTTGTGATCGCAGATTAGACTCAAAACAGAATTTAAATAAAATAAAAAACTGCGAACATTGTCTTCTAAAGCTGGTATTAACCAACGTTAATCTTATTCATCCAATTTTTATTCAGTTTCGACCTCCAGCAGAATATTCAGATCAAATATTAATTTCAGTAACTCACTGCATTGGGATTCATTTGAATTTTATGTGGCAGAATTGCTTTCTTGACAGATGTTACAGATTTTAGATTAAAAAAAGTAAGTTTTGTGGACGGAGTGAAATATTTTATAGATCACTAGCGACCCGCCCGGCTTCGCACGTGTGCAATGTAGATACTAATGTAGTGCATATGCATGTATTATACATACAAACCAACCTCTTGAATCACTCTGCCTATTGATGGAAACCGCATTAAAATCCGTTGCGTAATTTAAAACATCTTAACGTATAGACGGCGGGAAGCGGCGACTTTGTTTTATACTGTGTAGTAGGTAGATGTAGGTTATATTCTTAAATTTAATTTAGAATTTGATACTTTTATTTTTATTGCTATTTCTTGAATAGAGGCCCAATTTAGTAGTTTAGTTTTGGAATCAGATTTCTAAGGTTTCTAACCTTATTCAGCCCGATAACAAACACTATTCTACGAATACCTATATGCTTTAGGCTTGGAACATTAGGTCTTGTTTCAAATAACAATTTAAGTTATTATTTTGTTTGTTGCTGATAGCACAGTGGTTAGCGCGGTCGGTACACACGATGAAGGGCTTGGGTACAGATATCGTGAGAAAACCATAGCGTGGTGGTAGGGTACTTTCTAGTACTCAACTGGCTAGCTGCCAGCTGCCACCCTCAAGTTGAAAATCTTACGGTGTATTCCGGCAGCCTCACTTGAGACCCAGTTCTATTCTAGGCTAAGTGTGTTTACCGACTTCGACCACAACATCACTTAACATCATATGAACAAGCTTATTTGCTCAAAACGTTACACAAAGATAAATTAATAAGAACAAAGGCCAGGAATTGAATTGCAATGATGTGTAGTGCAGTTTTTATAATGTAGTCATTGAGATGTTATTCTATTAACTAGGTATGCTATTATAAAACATTAACTACCTTAGGTGTAGCACTAACTGGTAAATAAATAGTGATTGCTTGTAATTTAAATTCCGGATATTAAAAGGCCGCGAAACTAATTATATACGTGATACAATTTTGTTTCAACGAACTGATCGAAATCGATAGACAGAAGTAATGAAGCCGCGATGCCCTGGGAAAAACTGGGATCTGATTTTCTTGCCGTAAAATATTCATACGCTTTATATAAACAAATTGTTTTGTTTGAGACCTAATCGGACAACTTTTGGTTTCGATTGGTTCGGTCTTTTGTGAGTTTTGTCCAAATAACACGTGTTGATGACAGCGATATTGACGCCCGACTGAAGTCAAGCGTCATTTTACGTAATGAAAACAGACTCCTCCCGTACCGCTGTACTACCGCAGGAACCTACTCAGTTGCCTGTAATAGAGCGATTTCGAATAACAAGCGATGTTTTCGTAACACTAAAATCGTCATAGAACGGAAATAAAACTCAATAGGAACAATCGTCCGATAAACCGACGAATAGAACGAACGATGTGCTTAACGCCACTTCTCAAAGTTCATAAAGAAGGAAACTGTCGCTTCGAACGTCAACAACAACTAAAGATGTAGAAAGTGTGCTAAAACTAGAGACGTCAGGACTCAGGAAGCACTAAAGCTTAAAAACTTTCTAGACACAGTTGTAAGAGCTGTTAAAATAATTTTATGTTCGTGATCGGTAGATGTGGGAGAGAAAGGAAACATGTTTGTATTGCGAACTTAATATTAAATATTGTTCAGACGAGATCAATCCAGTTTTTAACCGACTTCAAAGAAAGGAGGAGATTCTCAATTCGTCGGAATCTTTTTTTAAGTAGGTATGTTCCCCGATACTCGAAGACGCCTGGACCGATTCGAGAAACTATTTTTTTGTTTAAAAAGGTATATACTTCACAGATGTTCCCATTGGCACCAAGTCAGGATCTGATGATGGGAATCGAGGGCAAATTTTTATAGGGACGCATGATGTGTTTAATATATTTTTATTTTAAAGGTATTATACCTACCTACTTTCAGATTGGTCCCATAGAAATTACATGAAAAATCGCTTGAGTAGTATGATTAGTTTGATTTTTAAACATAATACTTAAAATCTAGTCGTGTTCGAACTTAGAGCCATGGATTCGGTTTTTTTAAATTATAATTATACGTATATTTATAAATACTTGTTCATTATCCAGTAATATACATTCCGGATCGTATGTAGGTTGTAGGTTAGGAACGGATATAGGATAATATATAGGATATAGGTAAGCACGTTGTTTATTTAAAACTTATAATATATAAGTTATATTAATTATTTTGATCATCGGGACCTAATCGCGCACCAAATACTGTAAATTAGTTTTATTTATTTACCTCAAGGTATCGACCATGTAACGAGCTAGGAGTATGGTATAAATCCTAAGTTTAAATTAAGTTAACATAAGTTTAAGTCATATTATTCCAGACGACTTTATCTTTAATATAATTTTAGATAATTAAATTATTAATTATTTAATTTTATTAGACGGAGCTGTGTGCAAAATGACAAAAAAAATTTATTACGAAAAAACACTACTTTAATCAATTACCTACTACATGAAACTAATCTGACGTATTGGACGTCTGGAGAAAATGTAAAAACTTTTATATTATTTAGTTAGGCAGTGGGAAATAGAACGTCTACCCACCAAGTAGTCATTATTTCTCCCTTTTTTTCATTTGTTAGGTAGGTACATTACACAGCGCCATCTAGCCCTAAACTATGCAAAGCTTACAGTATGTAACTAGATAACTGTTAGAAAAATTAGTAGGTACCTATACGTTGACTACAGCTTGTTACTTCAATGACGTAATAAACTTTCTTATTACTTCGATCTTTCTTTTGTCCTTATATTTTTACTACAGCTTGTTTCTCCGATCACTTAATATATGTACTTACTTATTACTTCGATCTTTTCTTTTTCCTTATATTTTTACTACAGCTTGTTTCTTCGATCACTTAATTCTTATGTACCTACTTACATAAGTAAGTAATAATACTAATACTAAATAAAAGAAGTAATAATACTTCGATCTTTCTTTTTTCCTTATATTTTTACTACAGCTTGTTACTTCAATCACTTAATATATTTACTGATGACTTCGATCTTTCTTTTTTCCTTATAATTTTACTACAGCTTGTTTCTTTTATCACTTAATATAGGTAGTTACTTATTACTACGGCCTTTCTTTTTTCCTCTCCAGAGCTTGTTTTACTTTCTTCTCTCCCATTTCCTTTCGCTTCTCGAATATTCTCCTCATTTCAAGACTAATTACCTACTATAATTTAGACATCAACCTATTCCCAAATCTGTATAGTTTGAATAGTAAACTTGAAAATATTATTTTGTCTCGTTTTTTATAAAAACTTCATTTGCCCAGCTTTGCTGTAGCTAACGCAGCCGCAAATTGTTAAACAGCACAACTTTGTCCTCGATTCTCGGAGAATAACCTAAGCTGAACATATAGTCTAGACTTGAGATAATTGTCTCCTTTCAGCGTTGAAGCGCTTCCGAAGATATTAAACGCCTACGCTTTGAACTTTGGTTCGTTTAATTCTAGCACTTTTTTTTCCATTTTCTCCAACTGCGGGTGTCTGCGATAAGACGAAATCAATGTGTTTGAAGTAGAAAAGATTGAGATTGATAGAGAAAATAATTAGTAAAATACCTACTTCTTATTATGAAGTCATTAACATTACTATTGTATAGAATCGATGAACTACTTATATTTCTCTTCGCAGTTGACTATTAAAAAGTACAATTACTCATTTATTAATTAATAGTAGGATTCGATCCAGTTCAGTAATTTTATTTGCTATGACTCCTTTATGTTTGTTTAGACTGTTTCAGTTTTTTTTTTAATTGTGGATGTGGCACAATACCATTTACTCGTACTCATATGAAACTTATTTTCGAAGATTTTTGTACTAGCGCATTGTGATTATAAAACATTTAGACCCGACGTCGCGTGTCGTGACTTGGGAAACGAACTCATGATTTCCTATATATGTATACATACACATATATACGTACTTTACCTGGGGGAGGAAGGGATGAAAAAAAGGAATGATCTTTGTTATTATTCCACATAGACAGTTTACAAATAAATAACGTGTCTATATATCTAAATCTAAGCCGTGGTGGTGCCGGCGTAAGAATTGTACCCCACCCTCTCTACCCGTGGTTGCCGTAAGAGTCGGCTAAGGGATGTAATCCGGAAGATGGGCAGCAGCGTCTTCCTTGAACAATCACACCTAACTGCGCTCGCCAACCCGCCTGCCAAGAGTGGCGAGTATTGGCAAAACCCCCCCAGGAGGAGGCCTATGTCCAGCAGTGGACGTCCTATGGTTGATGATGTGATGTGTGATATCGAAATCTAAAACAAAATACCTACATGTTAGCGAAATTACAGGGCTATTGTGACTAAGCATTGAACGTGTTGAATAATAAGCGCTAAAGCAGCGATGCCCTATATTTTGTATTGTTACTCAGTTTTAAGTACCGCTGTAATGGTCATGGATAGGCGTTGTCCATCAGGAGAGCGTTTATAACGGAGCGGAATTTGCGTTGTATAGCTCAATATTTTTACATAAAATCTTATAAAGCCACACGCTTTGCTTTGACAAATATCAACAAAAAAGTGCAATCATAATTCTGCAAAGTTTTCATATAATAGATCTAACAACCAGCTACCAAGATTAGCTGACTGAAAAATGTTGCAAGTTTATTTCATTGCGGTCAAAAGGTTACTCTAGAAATTATTGAATTGTAAACCTTGGGACGTGCGGGGTATTAAATGATACTGAGTATTATATGATATCAAACCTTCTTTTGTCATCTCTGACCAACTTATAGCTTTTCATCCTACGCCAAGAACTTCAAAGCTATGTAAGTAACACGGGCTTAATAAACATTTGAAGCTAAAACTGAATTAATTCTATATTACAAATGGCTAGAAACAATGGGTGTTTCGAATTTCGCTTAAATAGTTTATGAGCGAAGTGACTCTGTATACCACTTATGTGTAGCCAAGAACAGAAGATTGAGCGTAATGATGGAACTGAAATTTTCGACGGAAGGCTATCAGATTAAATGAGAAGTTACGTCAGTGGCTCCGCTAATTCAATTTAACCAGTAAGTTAGGCGACTTTAAGAGGCGGATTACAATAGAGCATAAGCTTGATTTAAGTGAAATTTCATACTAAGTACACCACTTTAATCGGACCTACATACTAAAAGTTTGACTTTTATTCTGACCGACTGATTCCCGTTTATTATTGAATTTCGCAGCAAAATTTTAATGACACTTAAGTAATTCGGTATTAGTAGCGATGATAGCTCAGTGGTTAGCATGATCGGTTCACAAGCCGAAGGGCGTGGGTTCAAACCCTAACAATACTAGATGTGCTTTACCATCTTCGACCACACCGTCACTTAATATCAGGTGAGCTGTCGTCAAACACACACACACATCACATCATCAGCCATAGATCGTCCGCTGCTGGACATAGGCCTCTTCCTTGGGGTTTGCCAATACTCGCCACGCTTGGCAGACGATTTGGCCAGTTAGGTGTGATTGTTCAAGGAAGACGCTGCTACCCATCTTCCGGATTACATCCCTTAGCCGACTCTTACGGCAACCACGGGTAGAGAGGGTGGGGTACTATTCTTACGCCGGCAACACCACGGATTACATAATTAAATAATTAGTATTAGCACGGTATTAAATAATTTCATTGATGGATACTTTTTCCTTTTGAGATATGGAACCCTTAAACATTCGTATCATATCTCCATACAAGAATTTCTTGACTTAGAGGCACCATGGAAGAAAACACACAAAGAAACGGACAAATTAGACTCAGACCATCAAATTCAGATTCAAATCCATTTACCTACAAATCGTATGGCAAGGTTATACAAGAACATTCTATTATTTGTGATGCATTATATAAGTTCAATTTATTTTCATATTTTTTTGAGATAACATTGAAAAATACACGAATCTTCAACGCAGTCACTTAGATAGCCATCTTGTGAGTCATATCTGTGTCGGAATTGCTACATAACTTTTACGTCTTCAGCAGAAATAAGGCTTATAGTACAAGATTGTACAAAAAGATCACGTTCCTCGTTTTTGGCAACGTATCAAGACATAAAATATGAGCTGCAAGTTCAACTCAGCCACCGTGGATGTGAAATATCGATCACAGATATGATGAGAGCTACTGCAATGAAACTTCTACAAAGAATTTACTACCACTGCAATTAATTTTTAAGGTTCCGTACCTCAAAAAGAAAAAACGGAACTTGTCTGTCTGTCAAGACCCTTTTTTTTCAGGAACGCGTGGAGGTCAAGCTGAAATTCATATCAAATACTCAAGTCTACTGTCCCTTGGAGCTGTGAAAAAATCAAACTTCTAAGCCAACGCAATAAAAAGATATAGCCATTTATGCTGCAATTTTTCGACACTCGCAAGGGAATCAAAACCTACTTAGGGTACTCCCGTGAACTCAGAATCTTGAAATTTGCTACGAAGCAACGTCTTATAGCACAGATAAAGAAAAAATTGCGAAAAGCATAAATTACCATAAAAAATATACCTATATCATAAATTTTACTTATATATCTACAGGTTTGTACGGAACCCTCGGTGCGCGAGTCCGATTCGCGCTTGGCCGGGTTTTTCAAATCCACACACGCGACCACAGTAAACCAATCTACCTTTTTGGGTTTTATTTCAATACTAGCACCTCCTTTTACAATTTCGATAAACAATTTTTTGACTGCCCTGTTGGCTCATTGGTTGTATGTCTGCCTCAAGAGCCGTAGGGCGTGGGTTCGATTCCCACTCAGGACAAAACTCAGGAAAAGTTGAACTAACTAATACAAGAATGATTATTGCACACGTACATATTATGTAGGTATGTATGTCAAAAAATATAATGCTGTGAAGATATAAATATCCTATTGAATTTAGTTGACCGAATCTCATGAATATTTGATGCTATGAATAAACCACGAATCACATCTGCTGAAATATATTTCAGCAAATCTATCTTTATCGTACCCGTTATTTGGGTATAAAGAAGGGTGGCTTTGAACCTTTGAAATCAAAATTGTTTGTATGAACTAGCTAAATAGCGGAAGGTGGGATCAAAACAGATCAAGTGGATTCATGGTGGAGCAACAGTAGGAACTCGACATGTGGTATTCAAGAGATATATTTTTATTTTTTGTGTATTTACTTTTAAACGACTTTTAAAGTTATTTTGGTTGCGACAGTGACGAGGTTTTAATTTAAATATTTATGTAACTTGACGACAATTTCAAAACCGAAATATTCCAACTAACTAAAATCCGACATAAACTTAGTCTAAATAAAATAAAAATAACTTAATAAAATAACCACAAGTCTTTATATCCTCTTCTCGCTGCGGTAACCACTTGCCGACACGTGTTTCGCCTCTACACGAGGCATCCTCAGGACGTGTTGACTCTTTGAGCGCTTGGGCGAGAATGCACTCGAAGAGTCAAAAGCAAAACGTCCTGAATCATTCAAAAATCCCAACATGTACTCGTAAGTCAGAATTATTTATTAATTTAACGTTACATACGAGCGTTTATGCTCCACAGTCTATGTGTTTGACCACAGCTCATCTGATGTTAAGTGACGGTGTGGTCGAATATGGTAAAAAAGTGAGGCTACACCGTTAGATGCTTGGCTTGATATTTTTTTGTGGTTGTACCTGCCTAGTCGACCTGGAGATCTACGGAGAGATAAATAAATGTTGATACAAAATCTCAATTCACAAAGATACGATATGTGTATTTGTGTGTTAATTTTGAATAAGCTAATTTGAAAAGGTGTCTCATATTAAAATTTCTTCTTTCGGGCTCATTTACTTACCGGACTCTTTCATCAATGATAATACGAAAACTAAAAAGTATAGCGATATCTAAGTGTTAGGATCTAGTTAACTGGTTTTGGTAAGAATATTTTCGAACTCGAGAACTCGGGAAAATTCAATTTTTTTTTGAGTTCCTTATCTATGCCACCACCGTCTTTCATGGTGGATTAAAATATAACTTAGTCAAAAACCACATTTTAAAGTAAAAATACAGTTTGAAACTTTCTGCAATCAGGTTTGAACATACGAAAACTAAAAAGTATAGTGATATCTAAGTGTTAGGATCTACTTAACTGGTTTTGGAAAGAAAAATTTTCTCTAGGAAAACTTCCTTTTTTTTAAGTTTCTTACCCATGCCACAGCCATCTTTGATGGTGGATTACAATATAACCTAGTCAACAACCACATTTTAAAGTATAAAAATACAGTTTAAAACTTTCTGCAATCAGGTTTGAACAGTATCGATCCAACTTCGACCATTAGGTAGAAATATTTGTTGAACATTATTTTCGTTCCAAATGAATTTTTATTAATACTTGGAGCGCGAAACATTTTCATTAAAAATACATAACGCAAAAACAGGGGTTCGTTCAAACGCCGGCTTTTCCGTAAGCCTCCACTGAAGCGCTCATGATATAACCATTATATAAACATATCAAATATCAGACGACTTTTTTGGTAGCATTGCTGTTGATCGGAAAATAATGTTTGCATAGTAGAAACAAATCTATTACCAAGGGAATATTGACACGTACTGCAGATTCCGGAACTAAAGTAAACGTACAGGTACAGGCCCAAAGGGACGTTGCGGAACTCTGTCATAAATATCAAATTCAAATATCCACCGTCAATACATCGTTGCTATTTCTACTATTTACATATTTCAAAGAAAGAGGCTGATCTACATCTACGTCATCTGAATAACTGTGGACTCTTTAACGTATATATTGGCCTAAAAAATCTTTACTAATTCCCATCACAATAATACATTTTCTATTATGCACCTTTACGTATATTTGCACGTTTTCTTGTTTAAGTTGGTACATTTGTGTGTCTTGCAAGCATCCAACTACTTTATTTTGTTGTGTCTGACATGGTGTCATGAAGTACTCTAGAAATTTTTAGCCTCAAATACCTATGTCAGAACGTATATTTATATGGTTTGTTAAGTTTATTGAAACTGTGTTAACCTATGTGTATATAACTTGTGCTATGAGTTTTTCATAGCGATTTCTGTAGGCGGTCATCAACAAAAGTAACCGTATATGGTATGACCGTAAGGAGCAAATTAATTAAAACTTATTTTCTTAAAAAAAACTTAATACATTTCCTAATAAATGAAATCTTTGAATGTATCGTAAATTTGGGTAGATAAATACGCAAACTAAAGTAGTCAAAAGTCGGAAACTATCGATTTAGGGTTAAAAACTCACATTCCTCATTTCTACTCGTAAAGGCAATACAGATGTAGCAATCGGCAGGTATGTAGGTATTTAAAAGTACCTATATCGAATCGAATATCAAAATAATAAAATATCGGAATTACTGTAAATTTTGAAACAGCCATCTTACAGTATACGAACTAAATAAAAACTTGAAGAAATAGATTTTAATTAATCTATTATGATTGAATTAAATATTAGTTAAGAAAACACTTCCATTTATGTAATGAACAAAGTACCTCCAAAATTTTCAATTTAGAAATCCAGGTGTTCAGCAGAAAATATACTTTAGTCGTAAAAATAAGCGACTCCCGCATACTCTCACTTGTCAAATTAATCAGTCGTAAAGTAAAATGGCGCCTAAAATTATAAGCTTCATAATACTAAATGTAAATCGTAAATTCACGTCACGCTGTTTAAATAATAAAGTCGGCACGCGTCTACAGTTTACTAATACACAGTTAGTGTTCTTTAAACAATCAAGACATGTGTTTTGTATTGTTTTTATCATTACTGCATAGCTCTCTGTTGACGTTTACATTTTTTGCTTTGGTTTTGGCATTGCACATTGTGTAATTGCCAGTGTCAAGTGTTTCGATATTGTCGATTCGATATTTATTTTAAGTTTAATCAAGAGAAATAGTGGCGCTGTTCCACTTTCCACATACTTTCCTAAAGTTATAGGTAGTCAGGAAATCTCGCAAATTGATGTGCTTGCCTAAGGATAGGCAACCTTTTAAGACGGAAGAGCCAAAACGTTAAAATTTACAAGTTTTTAAGAGCCTCTTAAATTTTTTGTTTCGTCTAGCGATCTACTGATGACCAACGAACGACTAAGACGTAAGAAACTAAAGTATTTTAGCTAGAATAATAAAATAATTGGAAGTGGCTGAGACATGGATCAATTGCCTGATCTTTAAAGGTTATTTTATTTATTTTTATTATCATAGGAAAACTTACAGCTAGGAACACAGACAAATACAATAAATAAGAATGGAAGGCCAATTAAAAGTTTTATGATGATAAAGTAATAGATTTTTGAGTTTGGAACTGGAGAGCCGTTACTTTACATCAAAAGAGCCGCAGGTTGCCGACCCCTGTGCTAGCCCAATGAAGTCTTGCTACTCTGCTAGCCCCTCTGGAGGAGAAATACTTTACTTGGACGTAGATCTCCTTAGCAGGAGGTCGTCTGGGTAGGTATCACCGCAGTACCAGATATTCTACCGCCAAGCAATAACTGGGTACTGCAGCTCGCGAAATTACAGGGCTATTGAGACTAACCATCGAAAGTCATGAGCGGCTAAGCGGCGCTCTTTTGTCGGCGGCGTCTCATGTGTAACGGCAGTTTTGCTACTCAAAGTTCTGTGTTTATAATGCCGTAATGGTCATGGACAGGCGTTATCTTCAGGATAGCGTCTCGTTTGTTTAATTACTTTTCCATAAAAAGAACTACTACAACTAATCACATTCACACGCGTTTGTGACTAACGGTAAGCATGTAATTTTTGCAGTCTGCGTCATAAGAGCTAATAGTTTTTACTTTTAATCAAATCTATGAACAACTAGTAGCTCCGAACTGTAACATCTTGGCACACCTTGTTTCATATTCATTCCTACAAAATGACATGAAGACAGAATCAACAGCTTGTATGTTGTTATAGTAGAACAAATAATATTATGTAACTACATACAACATAAAGTCAAAGTGTTGTTGAAATAAATTTTCTTATTCAAATTAGGAAATTATAAATTTCCAGACCTCACGAATTCTTTGATCTTTTAGCTATTGAGTGGTGTTATTACATCCAGCCATCCAGCCAGTTCTAGTCCAGGCTAGGTGTTTACCATCTTCGACCACACCGTCACTTGACATTAGGTAAGCTGTGGTCAAACATAAAAAAGAACCGTATCTCCCTAAAAAGATTTGATTTTGACCACGCCCTACCTGATGTTAAGCAGTGATAAAGCACGCTAATCTAGGAAAAACCTGTTAAGTCTACATTTAAAGACATCCAGATCTTATGAACATTTTTACTAGTTACTTATTTCAATAACTGAGTGAAAGTAAATTGTACCATGTTCCGTATAAAATGTGCAGTCGCGATATGTAGTCGAGACGGTTTAATGAATAAATTCGCTCCGTTAATATTAAGGTTGTTAAGACGGAGTTTACTGCGAGCTTAATGCGTTCAAATAAGTTACTTTAAAATTCCTTCAGGACTATTAGACCTCCATAGATCTACTTATTTTATCCACGAGAAGATAATCCATTATCTCATAAAAACTGGTGTGAAGTCCGAATTACTGAGTCTAATGCTTAACATTTTTTTTTTCTTTGTTTTTGGAGCCGCACTTTGTACCGCAGTTTTGCCAGAATCGAGTGTTTCAATATTTTCAAGTTAATGAAGTCAAAGTCACAAAAAGTAAGTCACGGCAAGTCCGGTCATTTACTATGACATATATATGCAGTTTTGAAAGCAACACGAAAAATCTTAGACCACATTTTTTCACTTTCCCACACTCGCGTAAGTAATACAGCCACTTAACGAATAAAACACAACTGTTTTTATATGTTTATAAACACTAATAAACGCAAGTTTCAGATAACAATACAATGATTCAATTATTCCGCATTTCTGCAAAAAAAAACTCATCTGCTTTTCAATACTTTTTTGCTTTTGGTATCGCAATTTGTGAATTTTGCTAATATCAAGTACTTATTTCGATGTTTTCAAGTAAGTGTCCTAGCAAAGTTGTGACAGCTTTACTAGAAGCTTCGACGGAGTTCTGGGAATAATACAAAACATCTTTCATCACATATTATTTTCCCACAGTCGCTTGGCAGTAAGTAAGTAAGTAGTTTGTCACTTCATAAATGTATAAAACAGCACAATTTTTATTCATCAACACTAGAAATAACACTAGTTTTGGTAAATAATACAAAGCGCTGACATGTTTTTTCCCCTCCAAATCTCGATCGGAGATATTCTGAATATTATAAAAACACATCTCTAACAAAGGCCTGGCGCCGTACCGCGATCATGAAATAACTACACGAGCACATATTGTCTGCCCGCGCAATAAGGTTCGAAATCGCGTAAATTTTTCGTAATCGCCTGACTTGAATGGCATTAAGAGCTTCAAGTACGACCCTTGAGCTACTTTACGGGAGCATGCCCCTTATTTACAAAGACATACGTACAATAAATACATAATATGCTTGATCTGGAATATTCTATAATATTATTTCTGTCACTTTTGATTTCTGTTAAAATTGACGTAAGAGCGACGGAGACAAAAGTATTATCTTTTTTTACCATAATCCGGTAGGTATAAAAACATGCAGTAAATTGCTTAACAACAACATAATTTTGTCCCACTAACAAGCAATAGTTTAGTTTGAAGCTACAAAGGAGTATTTTTTTGCTGGGTTCTAGAAGTTTTCCTATGTTATTTCACTGTTATTTTTTCTCACGAGTTTCAAATGTCTGCGGTCAATCATGGAAGAATCGAAGTGAAGCTTGGATGATCATTGTTTTTCGTGTGAAATGTTTTATACAGGTGTGATTTGATACCAGAAGTTTGTTTTGCGTTGAACTGGTTAGCTGCGCTACAACAAAATTGTGAAATTGGTTTTATTGTTGGAAAATCATTTAAAACGTTTGTCCGTCTCATGATTTTGTTAACAACATGATTAATTTTTTTGTTCATAAACATTCAGAATTTATTAATTAAAACATCTATTCTATTAAACCTCGCAGAGGTTTGTCTTAGTGGGTCCTTTGCTACCCTGTCTTACAGCGTATCTTTAATAAACTCAGCTTGGAATATTCTAGGTTGAAATATTCCCAAGATAGTGGAGTCATGTCAGCTACATGACCCCTATTAAGACTGCTTACAGTTCACCTTTAGCTGTCCACGACAGCACACGTTTAAGGTCAAACTGCAACAAGGTTAATTAAGATAAGGGATCGAAGAAGTTTTTTGAGATTTTGTCGTCTGTAAAGAAAAAAATGTTCTATAGATCAAGATATGATTACATAACAAAATTTATGAACGAAAAAAGTGAAAAATTACTCAACACTAATGTTGCAAGTGACGACCTATAAACGCTACAATCTTTTTTTTTTAAATGTTAACGTAATGAGAGGAAAAAGACGCTCTCGGTTTCCTCACGATGTTTTCTTTCACCGGCAGCCCGAACTCATTGTTGGGGTTTGAACCCACGCCCTTCGGTATGCGAACCGACCTTACTAACCACTGAGCTCTCATCGCTACAAATACAAGCTAAACAAACATTTCATAGATACAAAGTCTTGCTTACTTTGGGAATAGTTGGGAACTATACAACCCATTGTGAAAAGGATTTGGGGAAAGATGGCGCTGTATGAACATTTGTAAGACATTTACGACGTTAATTATTATCCTACAAAGTAATATTTTGGTCGCGTCGCATGAATTCTACAGTTCCAGTGCCGTTTTGTTTTAGTTTCAGGGTTGGCTCATTCTCATAACAACGTCTGTGTCACTGAACTTGCTAATAGAAATGGATAACAATAGACAATGTTGTATTTGCCAAAATTACATCTCATTATGACGTCAGCTGTTGTGTGTATAGTTAATTCAAGTTATTGGAAACTATGAAGGTAAAACAGTTTAAAAATGCCTTTAAGTAATAATTTTACTAGGGTTTTCGTAAAAAAAATACGGCAATAATAAGTTAAGGAAAATTTTGTTTCTTTTAAATTTTTGGTAGGATATATTATGGAAGTATATAGATCTGATTATTAATTTTTGTTCAGCGTAATAGTGAAATGTTCGTATACTTAGTTGCTTTGAAATTAGTGGTTAGCGCGTTCGGTTTGGTAGCGATGATAGCTCAGTTGGTAGCGCGGTCGGTTCACACGCCAAAGGGCTTGGGTTCAATCCACAATAATGAGCATGAGCTGCCGGTGAAGCAAAACATCGTGAGGAAACCAAGTATAGTGGTAGAGTACTTTCTAGTACTCCGCTGGCTAGCTACCACCCTCAAGATGAAAATCTGCCGCCAAGCATCTAACGGTTTGTTCCGGCAGCCTCACTTGAGAGCCAGTTCCATTCTAGGCTATGTGGTGGACCATCTTCGAGCACACTGTCACTTAACCGCCGCAATTAATTAATTACTTTAATTGCCGTGGTGGTGCCCGCGTAAGAATAGTACCCCTCTCTACCCGTGGTTGCCGTAAGAGTTGGCTAAGGGATGTAATCCGTAAGATGGGCAGCAGCGACTTCCTTGAACAATCACACCTAACTGCGCTCGCCAACCCGCCTGCCAAGCGTGGCGAGTATGGAAGTCAATGAGGGAGGCCTATGTCCAGCAGTGGACGTCCAACGGCTGAGATGATGATGATGATGATGACACATGCCAAAATTTAGACAAACACTTCTTGTTTTTTTTCAATGTGAAAGTAATGAGACAAACGACGTTCTCCTGATGGTAAGAGATAACGCCTATACATAACCATTGCAACGATACACAGAACTTTTGAGTAACAAAACAAAGTCTAGGACATCGCTGCTTTGACGCTCATTACTTTGAGACCATCGATGGTTAGGTGTTAGGATGATTACTCAACCTGTAACCTAGTTTTGAAGTTAATAAAAACAAAATATAGGTTAGATCGTGACGTCATTCCGTTGTTCACCATGTAGAAATAGAGCTATAAACGCATGTTATTCCGACTTGTCGGAATAAGTTAGCGGTCACGTTTTTAATTGGGTATTATTAAATAAGTCGCTAAAAACATATTTTTTCCTCATATTTAAGGCTCACTTTAGTTGATGACATACATTACATATCCTTTAAATAAAATTATTCACTTACTGTTGAATTATGACTCTTGAGTACTTTTCTACGTAAGACGAAAAGGTACTTCTGCTTAGTTGGAAGACTGACTCAATTGTAGTACTTCGGGTACTTTGTAGTACCCGGCTGGCTACCTACCATCCTCAAGTTGAAAATCTGCTGTCAAGCACCTAACGGTGTGTTCCGTCAGTCTCACTTGAGAGCCAGTTAACATCAGGTGAGCTATGGTCAAACATATTTTTTGTAATATAAGTTCGAAAGTAATACGAAAAGAACGTTTTGTTTTAATTTCATATCTAGACATATTCATTAAATTCATAAAAGGTAGTATATTTTAATGGTTCTGTTATTTTTTTTTAGGGTTCCGTACCCAAAGGGTAAAACGGGACTCTATTACTAAGACTCCGCCGTCCGTCTGTCACCAGGCTGTATCTCATGAACCGTGATAGTTAGACAGTTGAAATTTTCACAGATGATGTGTTTCTGTTGCCGCTATAACAACACATACTTACTAAAAAACAGAATAAAATAAATATTTAAGGGAGCTCCCATACAACAAACATGATCGGTTTGTTTCAAAAATTTTAGAACGAATCATCTTGTGATCGATTGTTTGAGCTTGTCGTGTGTATCTTCCTTTAAAGGTTCCGGAACCAATAAGTCGACTGTTCACCACGAGAGCCGCGAGCGAACTACCAAAATTGACAGCGGCCAGCGGTGCCCTACCCTTCCCCAACATCTGAACGTCACGCTGCCCCACCTTCCTCTTCATTCCGCGGGCGATCTGTGACTACTTTGGTAGTCCTATAGCGCGTGTGTGTGAATTCCAGTGAATGCGACGTGTGCGGCGTTCGTCGCCGTCAAAGCATGCGATATAGACCAGTGTATGTTGACCATTAAGAAACAATTTTGCAAATTATAAAGACAGGCAGAGCGTTAATGATATGACTACCATCTAATCTGTGTCTTAGGCCTTGACATAAATACAATTGAACAATCTCTTCAGAGATCCTGCCTTGGTTGTAGGAACTGAGTCTTACAATGATAGGCATACTGTTAAACCTGTAGCTTTAGTTGTCTAGTAAATCTGTCTATGTACCATTGGACAAGTTGGCAGGTAAAGGCTTGGTGGTAAGCTTGGAAATACTAAACACTTGAGCAAGAAAAGCGTTGTAATACTGTATGCCAAAATCAAAAAGTATCACACTAATATTATAAAGGCGAAAGTTTGTAAGTGTGTTTGTATGTTTGTTACTTCTTCACGCTCAAACGGCTTGACCAATTTTTATGAAATTTGGTATGGAGGTAGCTGACACCCTGGATTAATACATAGGCTATTTATTACTTTTTAGCACGATGATAAAATGTAACACCACAGGGCGCAGATATTTAGAAATATAATATCTTTATTATACTAGTAATAACTATGTACTAGTAATATCTAGCTGTTACTCGCGACATCGTCCGCGTAGAATTTAATCTAGGTAATAAAATTTCATCCAAATCCGTTCAGCCGTTTTTTTTCTTGATATAAAAGTATTCTATGTATCTTTTTTTCTTTCTTTTCTTGGATGTCTGGAAGAGAACGTTCTTAGCGATAAGTTCGCTACTTGTGGCACTAGCTCATAAAATTTCTTTTCCGTACTTTTTTTTCTATTTTATGTGTGCCGAAAAAATAATTTCTATCTATCGATATGGTAATGCAATTTATGTGTTTTCCAAATCTGTTCAGCCGTTTTAACGTGAAAAACAAACTTTCACATTTATAATATTAGTAGGTTACACACAAACACACACACAAACACATATGAAAGTAACGTAAATCTGAAGGTAGTACATCAAAATCTCTATCTGGATGTTACGACTTCAATACGCTTCAAGTAATTATAGTATATTTATTATCTATAAAACGGGAGATTCCAATTAAATTAATAAATTACAATTTTCCTAATAAGCCCATGCGGGTAATATTTCATTCTTCCTTAATTTCGTAATCTTATGTACCTTAATTCGGAATTTCGGAACCAGAACACAGAGGGGGAGAAGTGCAATAAAATATTAATATCTTTTAAGGTTTTGCCGTGTCGCAGCCGGTACTGGAATCGTAAAATTTGGAGGCATAACTGTTTTTTATAAAGTAAACTTAATTACCTGTATAATATTGCTAAATTTGATGCTGGAATTAACTGCTCAAATATGGACTATTATTGAATCCATCTATACTTATCTACATATTATAATATGAAAGCCAAATATGAGTTGTCTGGAAAAAAACGTTCTAGCCGATAATCGCCGTTGTACTAAAACGAATTAGTCTTGATGTTATTTTGTTTTTTACTTTATCTCTTTCTCAAGTTTTTTGTGTCTAATAATAACACGGAATTTTTCGGGATTAGTGACGTTTAAATATATCGGATACTCCGATTAACTCCGGTAGTGAGAAGCAAGAACCACGTTTTTAATGTTTATAAATACCTACATTATTAATAAAAATGTATGAATACTAAGTAAAAACTCATGGCAAATATTGTTATAAACATTATTTTTCCACAAAACCGCGCACTCAACGCACACATTGAGCAACTGAGATAAGTCGAAAGAAAGGCTCTATGAAAAAAAATATTGCAAGTACCTAGCCATACACACTTATCCACAAAGCTTTCTACCCTTACTCACTTTCATGATAAAGGAAGTCTCTATCGTAAATTTTCCAAGAGTTTGCTCTCGTCACTATAATACAATCTAGACATTGACTAGAGGATAAGCGAGGATTCCGCTCTCGGCGTATGCCTCCTTATCTGATTTTTTTTACTTTGGTTTTTGAACTTGTATTATTGATTTTATATAGGTACTATTCTAACGTCGCTATAATCTGAACTGCCTTATGTTTCGTTTTGTAGCGATGATAGCTCAGTGAGCGCGGTTGGTTCGCACGCCTTAGGCATAGGTTCAAACCCAACAATGAGCTTAAACTGCCGGTGAAGGAAAATGTCGTGAGGAAACCATAGCGTAGTGGTACTTTCCAGTACTCAGCTGACTAATTAACACCTTCAAATTGAAAATATGTCGCCAAGCAGTGTGTTCCGGCAGTCACTTGCGAGTCCATTCCATTCCATTTCAGTCACTTAACATCAGGTGAGCTGAGGTTAAACACTAAGCATGTCAAAACATTTAAAAAAAATGTAGCCAACCTGTGTTGATGCTACTCTGACCACCGTAAAGTGACCTCTCGCTGTTCAAAAAGTTGTTTCATAAATTGACTATGTGTTCAAGTTGCGATAGTTTTAAATTACATTCAGGAACCCATAAATTTTGGCCCTATCAAAAATCAACTAAATAATTTTCACTTTAAAAATTGGTCAATTTATGACAAAGTAAACTAGCATCTATTAAATGAAAATAGAAACAAAATTTGATTTATTTCATTATTTTATTATATACTAAAACCGAACAGGTAGGTTTGTAATGGTTTGGATTTATTGAGGCTAGTTGCATGTTAGATATGCTACCTATTATTATATACGTAAGATTCTTATTTTATTTTTATTTATTATTTGATTTTGATTCTTGACATTTAAAATTTCGGATTAGTTTTTTTTGACATCTAATATCAAACTATGGTTTGATATTTTCACATTATATTCTAATTTTATAAAAAATATATACATATATATTGTATTGTGAATTTGGACGTGATTTGAATAAATTGAATTATTATTATAAACATAGTTTCTTTAGTAAGTTTACTTCGCAGTGTCACTTTTCGACGCTTTCATATAACGTTTTTTTTAAAACGCAACGCTTAACGTGTTCTTACCATCAGAAGAACATATCTTTCGTCTCATTAATTTTTACTTAAAATAAAGTCTCCGCGGTCGGTTAAAAACAAACTTAAGCCCAACGATTAATTTAGCATTTTAATTAAATTTAAATTAGCAATTTATTTACTTACCTTTAAAATTCTAGAACCATTACAAAAATTTAATTTGATGAGACAAACATTTGTGCTAGAGCTCATGAATATTAATGGCTATGAAATTAATTCAGATTAAAAAAAGATTCCAGTTTGTAATGTTACGTTAATTCGAGTTTTACGAGTACTCGTGCGATAAACGTCACCTACTGAGGGTATCATTAGTACGGCGATAAAAAACTTCTGTTTCGTACGAAATTGTAAAATTTGCTTCGAAGCTTGACTCGGTCGTAACTCGGTGAATGTGCTCCACTTTATACGAGCCACTTAAAGCGATAACAGCAAACGGCAGCTTGAGGATACGAATAGACTACGATGCAATGGATTTAAAATATAATGCAATACTTTTGATAGAGAGATATAGGAATCCGGGCACGTCAGATCTAATGACAGCAAAAGAAATGGAAATATGTTTACTCTCTTTTTTTGTTGGTCAGAAAAAGTTGTCTGGTGTTGGTCTTTGTTTTGTAGCGATGATAGCTCAGTGGTTAGCGCGGTCGGTTCGCATGCCGAAGGGCGTGGGTTCAAACCCCAACAATGCGCTTGAGCTGAAGGAAAATATCGCGAGGAAACCATAGCATGGTGGTAGGGTACTTTCTAGTACTCGGCTGGCTAGCTACCACCCTCAAGTTGAAAATCTGCCGCCAAGAATCTAACGGTGTGTCCCGGCAGCCTCACTTGAGAGCCAGTTCCATTCCAAGCTAGGTGTGCTTTACCATCTTCAACCACACCGTCACTTAACATCAGGTGAGTTGTGGTCAAACACCAAGCCTGTCAGCTACCAAAAAAAAAGACAGCGATTTATATATTACAATGTAGCGACGATAGGTCAGTAGTTAGTGCGGACGGTTCACACGGAGAAGGGCGTGGGTTCAAGCCCAACAATGAGCTTATGCTGCCGGTTAAGGAAAGCATAGCATGGTGGTAGGTTATTTTCTACCTCAAGTTGAAAATCAAACACCTAACGGTGTGTTCCGGCAGCCTTGCTTGAGAGCCAGTTTCATTCCAGGTTAGGTGTGCTTTACCGTCACTTAACAACGGGTGGGTTGTGGTCAAAATACCTAACTTGTCAAAATAAAAATAAATAAAAAACATACTAAGTAGTTAAACAGCGCTTATGGGCGTTTTGTGCGGTCAAGTGTATATCGACCTTTAGGGGGGGGCACGGTGTGTCATGTTTCAATATAGATATTTGATATTGATTTGTTCACATGTGATACATCTGAGATAATATCGTTTACTCTTTCAGCCTATTTTAAGGAAATGTTGTTTTAATATGTTTAAGGATGGACTTATACTTACATAGAGGAGAGTAGAAAGGAGTGCAAGAGAAAAAAACTCAAAATTTGAGTCACATCATCAGCCATAGGACGTCCACTGCTGGACATAGGCCTCCTCCTCGGGGTTTTGCCTATACTCGCCACGCTTGGAAGGCGGGTTGGCGAGCGCAAATAGGTGTGATTGTTCAAGGAAGACGCTGCTGCTCATCTTCCGTATTACATCCCTTAGCAGACTCTTACGGCAACCACGGGTAGAGAGGGTGGGGTACAATTCTTACGCCGGCAGCACCACGGCAAAATTCGAGTACTATGAAGAAATTAGTACCATTTTTCTGTAAAGTTTTAAGTAGGTACATTTTTTTATCATAAATTTTACTTTAATTTTTTTTTTAACTTTGGAGCTTAGTGCTTTTAAATCCTTAAAGGGATTTTGTGTTTATAGAGTTGCATAAGCTAATGCTGTTAATGGCTTGTCCATTGTTGAACATTTACTCTAAGCGAGTTTCGTTCAAGGTCCAAGATATTTTTCGTCTTTATTAATTCAATACACATCTTGTTTGCGTTAGCTGAGTTTTGCTGTAGGTTAATATATATATATATTATAATAACCCCTTTATTTAAAAATGAGCTTTAGCCTCATTAACTAAATAATGCTTTGTCAATTTCTCGTTGACATAATATGTCATCGGCCAGAATAGGATAAAACAAATTTAAGATAGTTTCTTTGATGAAATCTGTAAAAAAGTTATGTAGGTACATATCGCTGTAATGGTGTGCTTGATGGTAGATCTCCTTAACAGGAGTTCATCTAGGTAGTTACCACCCCATTACCAGATATTCTGCTGCCAAGCGGTAGTGTGTAAACATTACTGTGTTTGGGTTTAAAGGGTAATGCAGCTAGCGAAGTTACAGGGCTGTTGAGCCTAACCATCAAATGTCTCAAAGTAATGAGCGCCAAAGCAGCGATGCCCTGGACTTTGTTGTGCTACTCAAAGTTCTGTGTATCGCTGCAATGGTCATGGACAGGCGTTATCTTTTACCATCAGGAAAGCGTCACGTTCGTCTCATTACTTTTATATAAAAATATTATTAACAAAGTTCTTGTACTATGGGAAACGGATAACTTATAGATAGCTTAAACTTAAGTACTTTTTTTTGGTAAATACATTCTTATAGTATACATAGAACACCCAGACATATAACAAACATCTGTTATGGTCACATAAATGTTTGTCCTGGAATCGAACCTACACCCCACGATTCAATTTAATAATCTCTGTGCGTCCTCTCTATGTATTATCTAATACGTCGACTTGCAGTGCTCGTACAAAGGATAAATTAGGTAATTAATAATCTTTTTATTATTCATTTTCATTAAGAGACATGTGTATGTAAAGCCTGTTCGTTTGAACCCTGCTTAAAATAAAGCACTCCAATAAAGGCTTAAGGCACTTATTAAAATAGAATTTCTAAACAACTCGAGGTAGATTGCAAGACAATTTCGTCAAGTGTCCACCTCAGATAAAAGATTCGGGCCGTGTTTGCCGACGTTATTTGCATTATCTCGCAACGGGCTTCCGACGCACTGCAATGCAGTATTTAACGTCAACATGCTGCTTTTAATTACAAAGGAATACAATATTTTTATATTACTAGAAGTACCTGGATTACCGAGCTTTGCTCGCCTGAAAACACGGATAAAACGACGTTTTCTAATATAAGAATTGCTCGTTTAAAGGTATTAGATAGATAGATAATGTTTAGTAACACCTGATTTAAATGATATAAGGTAGACGATTCAACTCCACTTTTATCGTACGAACCGCTAAACAATAGAATTTGCCTGAGTAGGTGTTCCTCAGTAGATATAATAAATTACAATCCGGCGAAGGAAAAACATCGCGAGGAAACCAGCGTGGTGGTAGGGTAATGTCTAGTACTCGGCTGGCTAGCTACCACCCTCGAGTTGAAATCTGCCGTCAAGAACTTAACGGTGTGTTCCGGTAGCCACACTTGAGAGCCAGTTCCAATCCAGGCTAGGTGTGTTTACAGTTTTCAACCACTTCGTTATTTAACGTCAGCTGTAGTCAAACACCCAGTTTGTCATGCATAAAAAAAACTCGGTGTACTCAAAACTTAACCAATGTGATGTCAAAATAAAATCAATATCAAAATTACTAATAAATATATTCATTATGTGATTATTCAATTTTTAACAACAGAATAGAGTTCAGGTTTTTTTTTCATAATTAGGTGCACAAAATTGCAATCCATTATAGTAAGAGTTTATGTACTGACTGTATGGTATACAAAACGTTCTTCCGAGTAAGGCAATGTTGGCACAGGTTTTGTGTCGGTGCGGGATCTCGGGTACGTTGATGATAAAATTGTCGTAGAATGGTAAAGCTTGTGGACGAGAAACGAGTAAGTTGGGATACGAAATGCGACGGATAGTCATGTTGTGTACTGTTGATGTATTCCAAGCGTAAATATTTGGAATATGGCTTATATTGGAACTGTACAATTTTTTTTTTAATATTAAAATATTGACAGCTCTATTGGCTCATTGGTAGTATGTAAGCTGTAGGGCGTGGGTTCGATTCCCGCCAAGGACAAACATTTTATGGTATAAACAAATGTTTGTTCTGTGTCTGGGTGGTATATATGTATTTACAAAAAAAAAAAAGTATTTATGTATCCTATCAGTTATCTGACTTCCATCGCACAAGCTCTTAGTTTGGGGTCAGATGGCGCTGTATGTTATGTGTCCTGCGATATATTTATATTTATTTATTAGATTCATTTGAGAGGCAGTACCCATTACAGGTTAGGTGTGTTTACCATCTTCGACCATATTGTGTATTTTTTAAATATTTGACATGCCAAGTGTTTGACTACAGCTCATCTGATGTTACGTGACGGTGTGATCGAAGATGGTAAACACACCTGAAATGGAGCTGGCTCTCAAGTGAGGCTGCCGGAAGCTGAATACACCGTTAGGTGCTTTGCGACATATTTTCAACTTGAGGGTGGTAGCTAGCTAGCCGAGTACTAGAAAATACCCTGCCACCATGGTTTCCTAGCGATGTTTCCCTTGACCGGCAGCTCTAGCTCATTGTTGGGGTTTGAACTCGCGCTCTCCGGCGTGTGAGCTGACCGTGCTAACCAATGAGCTATCATGGCTACAAACTGTTTGTGTATGTAAGCTGAATTGCTGATCAGAACTCTACAAACTAGAATCGTCAAGTGTAATATCAAATTGAACTGAAATTCTGCATTGTTCGGAGTTAGACTCAAGTTACATAGCATTCCAGTTAGTATGCAGTAGTGTGTGGTCTGAACCTCGGAACAGTGATAAAATCGTGTTATAGTACACTAGCAACATCTTGCTAGTTCCTTTAAGAACCACATATTTTTACTAGATAAAAAACTTTTTTTTTGACTAGCTAGGTGTTTGTCCTCAGCTCATCTGATGTTAAGTGAGGTGTGGTCGAAGAAGGTAAAGCACACCTAGTCTGGAATAGAACTGGCTCTCAAGTAAGGCTGCCGGAACACGCCGTTTTAGGTGCTTGGCTACTTACAGGTTTCATTTTAAACCTGTAGGTTTATTTAGGTTACAAACTATCTCCTTTGAAAATTTCACTCAAATCTATTAAGACGTTATACAGTCACAAAGTTACACACATGACTAAATATCTTAAGTAGATATAGCGTAAAAAAGTTATGATCATACATACCAACATACAAACTTTCGTATTTATAATATTAGTGTGACTACGACTAAATTTACCTACTTATATTATAAGTTGTTAATTAAATAAGATGACCTACTCAAATGTTTTTATTAACTAGAATATTGTAGGTCAATGTTATCTTGTATGACGCAGCCAAACAAACTATTATGTTAAGCTACCAAACTGGGTTTTTTATAATTTTTTAGGGTTCCATACCCAAAGGGTAAAAACGGGACCCTATTACTAAGACTTCGCTGTCTGTCTGTCCGTCCGTCTGTCTGTCACCAGGCTGTATCTCAAGAACCGCGATAACTAGACAG
This sequence comes from Biston stratarius, assembly GCA_950106695.1. Taxonomy (NCBI): domain Eukaryota; kingdom Metazoa; phylum Arthropoda; class Insecta; order Lepidoptera; family Geometridae; genus Biston; species Biston stratarius. The sequence continues at coordinate 14,805,948 of OX467116.1, forward strand.
TTTTAATTTTCACAAATTATGTATTTCTGTTGCCGCTATAACAACAAATATATATGTAAGTACTAAAAACAAAATAAAATAAATATTTAAGGGGGCTCCCATACACGCAATTTTTTTTGCCTTTTTCGGAGATAATGGTACGGAACCCTTCGTGCGCGAGTCCGACTCGCACTTGGCCTGTTTTTATTTTGTCAGTCTCAACAATCCTGTAATGTCGCTAGCTGTAGTACCCTCCAAACCAAAACACAGTAATGTTTACACTCTACTGTTTGGCGGCAGAATATCTAGTACTGAGGTGGTATCTACCTGGATAAGCTATGCTAAGGAAATTTACCACCAACTAAAACTTATTTAGAATTGAATACTAAACTTCTTTGCTTCGATTTCGTTGGTACAAACCACGGTGGCGTCAATATTTGTCAACGAGGGAGAAAGAGATAAAGTATATTTCCTTCTCTTTTGCACTCGTTTCACTGTGGGCATGGCTGTGCATTTTATAGGTATTCAATACGTAATTATGCTTGTTAATCAAAATGTTGGTTTCACTTGATCAATTCGTTCCCGATATTTCTAGAACTCTATGTGGATTTGGCTAAATGATGAAACTGGAAGACATTTTCCGTTTTGGTACTAAAATGTTAACCTGGCTAAAAGTGGGTTTGATTGGTTCGTAAAGAACTCTTTAAATTTTGCTGTTCTGGTTTAACAGGAACGTATTTCGCCAGCAATTTTGATATTATATCGTAAAGATTTTTTCAGTGCCTAATAAAGCAAAGCGAACCTAAACAAAAGCTGTCAATGTCAAGTCAACGCAGCGTTGGATTTCGTACTATAATTATAGTATTTGTACTACTAATTCATGCTCCGTACTAGATACTATCAATATCTAAGGATAGTACGGAAAAATACTATAATTTCGTTACTTAACTTATAAAATACCAAAATAGGTAAATATGACACGCGTTCATTGCCACATGTAAAAAAAGTTCATTGGGTTTTTTTTTCTCTTTCTTTTTGGCATCGTACTCTATGTATTCTACCAGTTCCTATGTTTCTGTATTAAAACAACTGTAATAGATTCATCTTGTTTTCTAAAATCCTACTAGATTTTCCAGCGGCGTAACAGTGTACTAATATCCATACAAAAAGTAATAGATCTATTACAATTGTAATAGATTGGCAACATTGAGAAGTTTTGATAAAAAAAATATTTACTTCATGTCAATTGTCAATGTCAATCAAATGTGTCAAAATATCCTTTTTTGTTTTACATGGCAAAGGCCTACTATGGATTTTCAGCCGACATTATGATGTCATCGCTATAAGATGTATGAAAACATATTAAAAATCAATTACCGCATAAAAAGCCTAATTTTTTTAAAATTAGTTTCAAAAAATAAAGTTTACTATCAGAAAAAAATTCACGTTCATACCAAGAAAAATAAGGTAGGTTAAAAACCCAGTGCAGTCAATGTGTATACAAATCTGGTAAGTACGTTTATTTTTGTGCAAGGATTTTTAATTTTATTATGTACCGAAATAAAATCTATAAAACTTCCCAGATAAGAGAGTCGATCCGTATTTGCATACAATGAATACGCCAAGCATTCAGCCAGCGTCAATAAACAGCTATTTAATCAACTGAAATTCTAAACTACACGACTCAATAAAACCATGTCGCTGTAACATAATAAATAAAGAAGTTATAATTTCAACTACATGTACTGGATTTATTACTGTGACAGAGTACTAAACCAATCGTTTGTTATTTGAGAATGGATACCAAAGATTCTGTTACGTTCAAAGAACACCTTTTAAGGATGGATGTTTTGAGATAATTGGTAATGCGTATTCTGAGAAAGGAAATCATAAGTATAAATAAATAACATCATTACGATACGTATATTATGAGAAATACCGCAAACATAATATCGTATAAACAAACGTGTTTCTAGTTTGATACCCAAAACAATCGAATAAGACATGCTATTCAATATTCTTGCTATATTTTCCTTTTTGACTATTATGTTTTTTTTATGGTACCAAATATGTAATGAGACGAGCGAGTCATAGTCACGGTACTAAACAACGCCTGACCATGATCACAATTTGACGCATTTTTGTAACCCTCTTTTTACTAGATTTTATTTAACTTTTTTAAATACTGATTAGGTTCGTTTTTGACCACATCGTGCTTGATGATAAGCAACGATGTGGTCTAGGATGGAACATGCTTACCTAGAAGCAACCTGTGTGTTCTTGATTTGAAGAAACCCATACTGTACTTTTCAGGAAACACAGACTCCAGCAAACAGCTCCACATCTTCGCAGTGCGAATAAAGAATGTGGGTTTGAAGAAGCGCTTAGTGCGCAAATGGAGAACATCCACCATGTACGGGTGACGCTTTTGTCGCGTTTTTCTAGCCGTCCGATAGTAAAAAGGGCGGAGGGAACTAAGTCGTGCAACTCCAAGGCACACTCTCCAAAATGTATCTGGTTAGATAGAAGACTATGTTGATGTTCACGACTTTGCAGTCGAGAATTGACCAAAGTGTCATTGCTTATCAACCTCCTAGCGCGCCTCTCGACTGACTGCAGTGCCTCAAGCTGAACCAAACCATAAATACGAACAGTACTCCATACACGACTTCACCTCTGCTTTGTATAAACAAAGGTCTAGGGGATTTGGCTCGCATGGTAACCGGTATATCATCATCTCAGTCGTAGGACGTACACTGCTGGACATAGGATCCCCCATTGACTCCCATAGAAACCGGTTGGAAGCGGTTCGCATCCCGTCTTATTTCATCACGATAACGGAAAAATTTAAGATTTTGCTCAGTTGGAAAATGCGGAAAGAACCGAAAATTGCATAATGACACCTTTAAATGTATTACACACATCATCAGCATAGGACGTCCACTGCTGGACATAGCCCTCCTCCTGGGGGGTTTTGCGAATACTCGCCACGCTTGGCAGGCGAGTTGGCGAGCGCAGTTGGGTGTGATTATTCAAGGAAGAAGCTACTGCCCGACTTCCGGATTACATCCCTTAGCGGACTCTTACGGCAACCACGGGTAGAGAGGGTACAATTGTTACGCCGGCACCACCGCGGCATTACTGATTAGTTAATTAGGAATTAATGTATTACAGCAGATAGTTATGTACCAGTAGATTTAATTTTTTTATTTGAGTTGAAAAGTCGTTGACTTCTTCTTTTCATAAATTGTTTTTGACCTACGTTGTCTAAACTTTGCTCGAAATAAGCCAGATTTTCAAAATTACAAATTCTTATTCTAAATCTATAGCAATTATTTGAAAATTATGACAAATTATTTAGGTGACAGAACTGTCGAATAACGAGTTCATTGTTCCTATTTGCCAATTACTCCGATTTTGCCCAACAACGTTTCATTAACATTTCATTCAAATAATTTCTTATAGACAGCGTTTTTGTCTTAGGCGGGCTTTTCCATATAGGAAAGCGGAAAAATTGTTTCATACCTCTTTTTTATTTTTCTCGAGCATTTTTGTTTAAAAATAGTAGTTCCGAAGAGCCAATTAATAATTTGTTTAATTTTTAGTTTTTTCGTGGATTGACGAGTATTTTGAATTAAAACGTTATTAAATTATTAGAAAGTATTTTTTCTTTGATATTTTATTATATTGACATGCTTTATATTCTTATTTTTTAACTTTGAAAATATTTTTCTCGATTACTTTGTATTGTAATAATAAATTATTATTTTTTGTACGTTATATAGTGTGATTTGTAACTTTGCTGTTATCAATAAAATATTTGTATTTGTTTAACTTCGTCAAAGCTTTTAGTAATTTCCACTACTTTACAAAGTATGACCGCACTTGCTTCGTGTGACTTGCCTTATTTACCATGATTTATAATGAACTGATTGATTTAAAAAAAAAATTGTTACTGAAAAAATGCACGAAGTACGATGCCAAAAAGAAAGTAAAAAGTACGAAGACAAATTGAAGGAAGAAATTACGATACCCACGCCAGGCGTCATTCGAAAAGGCCTATTATTATTTTGCTTATGATTGTATTCAGAAGTAGCTATTTATTATTCAAAGCCCTGTATTTTGGTTGATTTATGAGTGGCTTTTTATTTACCGTACATCCGGCATGAGACACCACGGAAACGCTGCGGTGGATACTCATAGCAGAATGCAAATGTACATATCTTTTTGTTGCAAATACTAAGCTTTTAATGTTAATTGTAAAAATAAATTGTAATAAACAATAAATAATAAAATATGTATTTATTTTTATAAAATCGTAAACGTCTTTGATTGTGTATGCAGCCAACGCTCCTGGGTAGCCGTACCTACGACGATTTCGCTTGGGGCGATAAATTAATCAAACAAAAGTCAAGGAAGTCTTTGCCAGCCGTAATTAAATTAAACACCAATGTTTTAGCGAAGACCTTTCTTGTTTGATTTAGTTGGAACTGACAGGCAGCAGTTGATTTTGGAGCAGTAAATGGATATTGGTTACCAATGAAAACATTATCGAGATATACATTTTTTACTGTATCTGGATATTGTAAACTAACCTGAGGGAGTTTTTATGAAAACCGTCGATCTGGCAGGTCGTACCTGGGGGATACAGGTGTTATGGAGTGCAGAAAAAAAAGGTAAAAGAATGATGAAAAAATCTAGGTAAAAGTATAATGATTATTTTTGGTGCAAACTGTTCCCAATACACCCAAAAAAATGTTTGAGTCTATCAGTTGGTGGATAGGTATTGCCAGCGTTAATTATAATTAGAAAATAAAAATATTTAGGTGATACCATAATCGCTGCCTTTTTTGTACCAAAAGTTATTTAAATTATGGAAGCTGAAAAAAAATCCTCAGCCAAAAACAGTAGAGGACAAATGCGAATCGTCAGCTCTTCGTCTATTAGACACTCAGGAAATAGCTATACCATCACATATTGTATATCTACGTAATAAGTTCGGAATCGCATAGCGTATTTGTGAGCGCCTAGCAGATATCGAAGCAGAGTACAGGGGCTGGACTTAGTTTTGCTACACAAAGTTCTGTGTATCGCTTCAATGGTTTTAGACAGGCGTTTTGTCACCTTTAGGAGAGCGTCTTTATTACTTTTACCGTACATCAAAAAAAATTTTGTTCTGAGTGATAAAACTGTCAAAGTAGAACTAAATCTACAGCTACGCATTCTGACACTTGTAACAAATCGCTACAAAAATATTTTGTAACTTTGCTATAGTTTAATAATGTAATCGCTTTTTGCTCCGCACGCGCCGTATTTCAATACATTTCCTGGTTATAAATTTAATGCCACATGCAGTGATAAGTATTATCGCTACCACTTACCTACTCATAGTATTATCACGTAGTTGTTAACGAAATAATCCCAAATGCATGTCAGTTCTTTATTTGTTTCCAATTCTTCATAGTTGCTCTTACGAATTGCGTAGATTATAATTGCACATTGATTAGGAAATTCTTCATGTGCGAGGCGCGCGTTCATGTGTTAGTAAAAAGAAATAAGGGAATGAAAACTTGTAATATATAAAAAAAAAAAAGAGTTTCCGATATAGGTAATTAAACGTGAGTAATCCCGCATAAGTAAAACAAAAAAATAATAAAAGTTGTTCGTAATATGACGTCCTTCGGCTTAATTCCTCCCAGCTTTATAACATTGCATACATAGATTAAAGGTGATGCTTGACGCTTTTACCTATATTTAGTAGCGATGATAGCTCAGTGGTTAGCGCGGACGGTTCACACGCTAAAGGTCGTGAGTTCAAACCCCAACAATGAGCTTGAGCTGTCGGTGAAGTTAAACATCGCGAGGAAACCATAGCGTGGTGGTAGGGTACTTTCTAGTACTCGGCTGGCTAGCTACGACCCTCAGGTTGAATATCTGTCGCCAAGCACCTAACGGTGTGTTCCGGCAGCCTCAATTGAGAGCCAGTAGTAGAACTTTCCGGGCTGGGAGTGTTTTCCATCTTCGACTACACCGCCACTTAGCTTGCCAACCATAAATATACAGTTTGGATATCAGGTCAGCTGTGGTCAAACACTTAGCCTGTGAACCATAAAAAATATGCAGTTTGGATTTATGTGAGTCATAGGTAGTTTTTGAGATGAGTTGGCGATAAATTGTCACTCGCCTTGGTAAGATTACTCAAGGTTTCAAGGGATAACGTGTTATTAAAATGACGTCAGACTTTAGGTACAAAGTCTCGATATCATGTGTGATAACATAAGCGGGGATAGAGATAAAACAAGAGTACTTGCAAGGAATTAACGCGACACATTTATGAGATCGATAAAAGGTAAACAGTATTGGTTTCGTAGACTTTACTTAAGTAATTATCGTCAAAAGAATTACAGTGAAGCGCTAAATTGGCACGTAGAGAACTAATGAAATCATTGAATAACAAACCGAATTTAGTCTACATGTAGTGGAAAATAAAATTGTCTAGGAGAGCTAAAATTAATATTACAGATTATGTAAAAGGCAGATTTGCAACTTTGTGTCTAAGACAAAAAGTTCTTTTTTCAACCAAGTACGAAATCATATTGATTATACTTTTTCGGGTGCAGCGTTTACTTAACGTGTTTTTAATTACAAAAAAGGATGGGACGATCTGCGTGCTTCTTTTTTAACGTAAAAGTAATAAGATGAACGAAACGCTCTAATGATGATCAAAGCCCGCCCATGACTATTGACTGTCCTGTAAGCTCATTTGGTAAAATATCTGCTCCAGCTATTCTATCTATTTATCTATCTGGTTCCCATAATATAAACTTTGCTTAGTTTGAGGCTAAATGGCGCTGTGTGAAATCTAGGGCATCTCTTCGCTTTAGCGCTCTTTACTTTAAAGTATTACTTTCACAGTTTGTCTCAATAGTTCTGTAATTCCGCTAACTGTAAACCAGAACACAATACCTAATGGTTACACACCAAGTAAGCTGCCCAGCACTAGAATATCTAGTATTGCGGTGGTAACCTGTGAAACTTGTTCCCATTACAGATATAATTTCGATCGTTTAATAACTTGGACTACTTCAGCATTAACCACAACGTAGCAAAGTAGCGGTCAAATGCAGTTACATTCGTGTAAAAAACCGACGTAAGGTGAATTTTTCAAGTTGTCCCTCTTAGTAATCTGTGAAACTATCTACAAGCATGACTTAATTACAAACCACTGGGGACCGTGTGAACCTAGTGATATTAGATAATATTGGAGTACCAAGAGCAAGTCTGGACAAACATGTGACCTTGAATCAGGTTAATATAGTATTTATTTTTAAATATTAAACAGATTACGTTTGACCACCAACTTGCCTGTTGGAAAGGGACGGTGCGGCTGAGGACGGAGGAAGTTGATTTAGAATGTCTAGGCAACAAAATATTTCAACACCTAGCTCTGGTTCTGGAAAGATTTGCAATCTAATTTTAAAAACAGCGTCTAACGGCGTAAAAAATTTGTTGTTGCTGTTTACCAAGACGAAATTTGGTCACGGTATATTATGCTATTGTTATTTTTAAGCACGCCTTGAAAAATGAATCTTGAAAGAGACTTTTTTTGTATTCGATATTGAATGTATTCTTATTGAGTTTAGTTATCATCGCATATTCCGCAGACATCCTTGACAATATTCATATATAGTTTGTTCAATTTATGCACTGAGAAAAATTCTGGTATTCATACATGTAAATGGAATAATAATATGTTAGTTTTAGCGTATTACTAGTTAGGCCCACCCATCTCGCCGCAAAACCAACAAATATACATACAAAAACTATATAAGTTTTAAAGTTTTAAAAGCTACAAAAAGTTTTTCGTTAGTTGAAAGAGGCTGGTCATAATGAGTCGTAAGGGATCACTGAGGAGTTCCGCTATTGACCACCTAGATCTATCATCCATAAGCTCAATGATAAAAATATATTCTATTAACATGAAGGATAGTTATAGTTTCAAAGAGACACTGCCATTAGAATATAATCGATATCCCAGTACATACTACGCGTCAACTCCCTTATCTGGAGGTCATCCAGAAGAATCCAGTGCTGAAGGACAGTACAGCTAGTAAATTACAGGGCTATTGAGATCAACCTTTTTCAGTGCATAATTTTCGACACTTTACCCAATCTCTTTGTGTGGCAGTCTATCATTCCACGTGACATTAGCAGAATTGTGAAGTATCTTCGCAAAGGCCATTTATCAAGAATTGAATTGAATTGAATTGAGATCAACCTTCAAATGTTTCAAAGTGATGAACTTCAGAACAGCAATACCTCGGACTTCGTTTTGTTAAATCTGTGTCTACAATATTTGTGTTTTTGAACACTAAGAAGTTCTTCGGATTTCCATCTCTTACTCAACGTATTGGATTCTATGATCCTTTAGTTATCGAGTGGTGTAGTTAAATTTTGAATGTAGATGATAGAACATCTGTAGCCGCAACACCAAACTATCGATTTTGTTATCATCAGTTTTCTGAATTGTCTCATATTATGGAAACCACGTCAACGTTACATAAGATAAAAGTTGATACTAAGAATACGTGATTCGTCCGATGATAGGGTAAATCGTAGTACATTGGCGAACAGTATTTGTATACAATTATTGATAAAAAATGGGAAATTCCAGATACAAAACCGAAACTGATATAAAAATGTACAATTCACTGGACATTTTACTGGTTTCGAGCCAAATATATGTACACAATTACAATATAATATATGCCATTTATCGTAATGTGTTGGTAGCCAATTTATGTGATTGGACAATCAAATGAGGTCGGACATTATTGCAAAGGGACGAGAAAACAAACAGTGATTGTGTTTGTGAGGCCATAGGTAGCTTTTTCTCAGATACATAAATTCTGTGGTTGGATAAATATATTATGTCCGTCTCAGACTGCTTGAAATTGATATTTAGTGAGCTTTTATGGGCCATTGCTAAGAAAAAATGGGGCTTTGTAGAATTCGATTTGTGGTTTGCATAAACAGTTTCTTTTATTTACAAAGTGCTTTGTGTTTTTCAGTATGTTGGGATTTTTTGGTATTCTTAAGCTTTATCTTTGTAAGTTGTTTATAAGTTTAACCTCCCATTAAGACAGACGTAAAGGATTTCCGTAACAAACTCAGAAAATTTCTCATCAGCCAGTTTTAAAATTTGGTTCCTTCTAAACAAGCGTGCATCGTTAATCGCATTCTCTCTTGATATCAGGCGAAGTGGTGGTCAAACGCGAGCCTGTTGTATTTGTATGTTCGTTTTATATTTGTTTTGGAAGATGATATTTGTTTTTATTTTATTTGTCATTTTTTGGCATGTTGTTGTTGTTTGCGATGCTCACAGAGGCTCACCAGAAGACCAGTGCTGGCCATTCCGCTTTGTATAATGCTGGTCAGCATTATGCTGAAGTGAACCTTTATTTTGTAACTAGGTATCTCTGATTTGTCTGTTTGTTTCTTTTATTACAATTTAAACATTTTTTTCTTTCTCTCCATAAGTCGTTTTGATTTCAAGATGGATGAGAACTTTAATAAACCTAGTATAGTAGTAGTATTTTTTACTAAAAAAAGGGTGTAAAGCTACTTTTTATCGGAAGGTTATCCGTACACTCAGTCAGTCTAGTCTTAGTCTCAGTCTCTGCCAAGCGCTCGAAGAGTCAACACGTCCTGAGGATGCCTCGTGTAGAGGCGAAACACGTGTCGGCAAGTGGTTACTGCAGCGATAAGAGGATATAAAGACTTGTGGTTATTTTAATTAGTTTTTCTGTTTTAGCTTTTAAGTTTATCTCAAATTTTAGTTTTAGATATTAAGTAATGTTTCGAAAAAGTTTTTTTTAAATTGTCGTCAAGTTAGTTAAATTTAAACGACTGCAGAAATAAACTTAATACATATAACCTTGAACACTCAAAATGAACTTCCGCAAAGTAACGCCTGTATCAATCATGTATCCGTACATACTTACTCATATTGCAGACTGTAATGGATAGATGCGGTTGGAAATTTCACAAAATATACGTGTTTAAAATGTAAAATATTATTCAAAATAAAACACATTCAATAACACAAACGGACCAAAAGCCGAATTCGTATAAAACATTCCGTACAACACTAATTAAAATTCCAGATTAAACGAACTTATCTTCTATGAAGTTCGCTTCATGCAAAAAACTTTTTGGGTAACACGATAATTCGCGATATATTTATATTGTCGCACGGAATCTTCGTTCGCGCTTGCGTTACCCACACAAAAAGATATTATTCTCCTAGTGCACGAATATGGCTCACACAAAGGAATTCAATCTTGATGTTAATTGCTAGGGACAATCACTAAAAGAAAATAGAGCACAAGGGTCTGAATAGTTTTCCTTACTGTCCCCTGCAATCAAGAGATGGGCTGATGTCATGTCACACATGTGTCTAATTTTGGTTTTCTCTATAAATACGAATTTCCGTTTTGTTTGTGACCAAATTTGACCTTTGACGCCTAAGCTATTGTTAAAACTGGTGTGGTTATGGGTAAGTAAATCTATTAGTTATTTTTTTAAGTAAAATTATTGAGACGAACAAGACACAACGCCTGCCCATAACAATTAAATATATAAATAAATAATAAATATTGTAGGATACATTACACACAGCGCCATCTGACCCCAAACTAAGCAGAGCTTGTGTGATGGAAGTCAGATAACTGATAGGATACATAAATACTTTTTTTTTGTAAATACATACTTATAATATATACAGAACACCCAGACACAGAACAAACATTTGTTTATACCAAACAAACATTTGTCCTTGGCGGGAATCGAATCCACGCCCTACAGCTCAGGCAGACATATCCCAATGAGCCAACAGGGCTGTCAAACTGTTGCTGTTGCAGCTGTTGCAGCGATACACAGAACTTTGAGTGACAAAACAAGAGCCAAGGTATCGCTGCTTTGGCGCTCATTACTTTGAGACGTTCGATGGTTAGTCTCAACAGCTATGTAATTTCGCTAGCTAGCTGCACTGCCCTTCAAACCGGAACACAATAATGTTTACGCACTACTGCTTAGCGACAGAATATCTGGTACTGCGTGGTACCCAGACGATCTTCTGCTAAGGAAATCTACCACCAAGTAAAGAATTTTTAGTATATGATGTTATTTAAACAAGAATTGTATTTCAAAATGAACAGGCAATGTTTTTAGAAGTGAAAATAGTACTTAATTATCGTGAGTCGTGCATAGTGCGTCGTGGCTCCCTAACAACTGAACCGATTTTAAAATAATTAATTTTTGGTATATAACATTCAAATTTATTAGGTATCTCTTTTTGAGTTCATCAAATCATGCAATTGTCAACCCGAAGAAAAATCTATGAAATATCCAAATTAATTAAATAACCCAAGAACCATCGTAAAATTTGAAAAATTTCCCAAGTGCATATTTGAAAAAGACAATTTCCAAAAATAATACCAGATGCTTGTTTTGTCCTTTCACAATACGTGAAACGTAAGATAGAATTGAATTTAATTGAACGAGAGCTCTCATGCGGTTTCCCGTTTCGGCCAAAAGGGGAATTGGGCGAAAAAAGCCGGTGTCACCGAAACGAATTTAAACCCAGCGGAACAACTGGCTCGTTAACGATCAAGCCGAACGCTTTCTTTTTTAAACTGTGAACTCGATAAAATTTCAGAGACTCTACTGGGTGAGACTGTGTGTCTTCATCAGCAATATAAATCTGTAATTAAAGTGAAAACTTCTATAACCACGTTGAGCGATTTTTTGTAGAAGCAAAACTTATGGATTCGTATCACCGACATCCTAATATGACGTGTTTTAATGTTTTACTTCTGTCAGCAGCCTCCATAACTGCCTTTTTTAACTTTTGCGATTTAAACATATACCTAATTATGTTTAATCGCACACAAAATACTAAAAAAATAGTTTTGTTTATTTGCCTCAACATTTCGGCCATGTTACAATAGCCGTGGCCACGAGCGAACTCGAGAATGCGACATTTTTCTGTAAAACTAACACTTCTGCATCTTGTATTATTAGAATAGAAAAATAATACAATGAATACAGTTGTGAAAGTAACCGCTTCGGTGAAAGTAGAGCTCCGGCTGCATGACCTAAGTTATTATTCTATGCACTACATTTTAAATCAATATTAAAAAGCAATGGAGAATGTCTGATGAATAGTGTTGAGGTCAATGTTACCCATTGTCCTACGTGAGTGACGAACAACGAGGCGCGATGCAACGCGATGCTAATTGCGAATTAATACGGGATCGCATAAACTAGCTCCTGATTGATTAACTCACATGAGATTTCTTGCCGAAAACACGTATTCCATTTAAAACATTACCTAATACTATTAAATGAGTATATACGTTTTTTTTTTGTTTGAGACCCCGTAAGCTGGACTAAGTTTTTCAATGAAATTTTTGGGATATTTGGGGACAAAATTTCGATCTAGATAGATCTAAAACGCGTTTTTTTTTCAGCGATGAAATCGTCCCGTTTTCGAATAATCTCGGAAATAAACGCGATTTTCAGTGTTTTATATTTTGTATTCACTGAGCAAAACGGTCGCATAGGCACTACACAAAAAGTTTATTTTAAAAGTTCGAATAACGCAACTATTAACACAACTCGTTGCCTATTATTAAATTTAACATTCTTGTAGACTGTACAACTTCACGCGAATTTAAGTAGGATGCTGCCTCGTTACGTTAACGCAACGTGTTACGTGTTCTTGTGCTCATAGCGAATATATCCGCGACAACGTAAGCAATACCTATATAGCAAGTATATAGACAATATTTTAGTGTTGCGTTGCCACGTTTGTCGCCCACCTAGGACAACAGGTTAGTGCTATTCAATAAGAACTTTGTATTATAATGTAAAATCGTTTTCATTGCATACTCCTGTGCAAAAGTTAATACTAACTCCCTGGCTCATCAGATAGGTTGTGGACTATCAGTCAATCAGTGCCAAGAATAAAAAAATAAAATACTGTAAAATTAGTTATGGATAGAATCATATCGTTTTACACTATTGCTTAAGCCCTTACAGAGCAGGAAGTATATTGTACTAAATTCAAAATAATAAGATCTATGTACATATAAACACGCAATAAAGTATTGAAAATAAGATACGTGTCGCAAGTAAAGCGTATTATGACACGTATAGGCTGAATGAACTACCGATGGCGATGTTGAACAAAAAGTTAATTGAACTGGATCGTACTTCCGCTAACTTTAGCCGTTGAACAGCGTGTTTGGGAAATGGTAGTCCCAACGCGGAACAAAACAAACATAACAAGCTGACTGAGTTCAGTCCCTAACGTCAACGCCTGATCCTTTGTTATTTTCTTTGGGAGAAAAAATCGGCTAAGTTTCTTCCGTATCGAATGGCTGTCATGAAAAAATATAAAGCTGGGATTTGGGGCTAAGCCACGTGTAGATTTGCTAAGGTTATAGTTGAGTGAACGCTGAAAATGCGAGGGAAATCGTAATCTGAGCAAGATTTACTAAGTTTGGACGTTTAAGTTTGAAAGGGTTTAGAAAAGGGTTTGCCGAGTACAAGTTTGAATTACACGAGGACTAAAACGTGAAGAAATCACTATAAAACTATAGGACTAGGAAACTGATGTGGTTTTGACACATTTTGCATATGATGATTAAGTTTCGGCCACATCCGAAGAAGGCCAATGGATGTGGCCTAAACTATACTCGAAATTTAAGATATAATTAGACGTGGGTAATCCCGCATAAGTAAAACAAAAATGTAACACTATAATGTATACCAATGAAGACATATTATACGATTTGTAATGTAGCACATATAAAGTACATTACGTACTTTTTTCTTTGCGTTTGGCATCGCACTTTGTGTGTTTTTCCTATGTGAAGGATTTCGGTATTATCAATTTATTTGATTGAAAAATGTGTAAAGTGTGACTCCCTACTCACAATCGCAGTTCACATAAAGTTTGGCCATTCCATCGTAGTTAGTAGCAAGTTTAATAGAAGCTGGCTACCACCTGTGGTACACTTTCACCATCAAGCTGAAAATCTGCCGCCAAATACTCAACGGTGTGTTCCTGCAGCCTCGCTTAAAAGCCAGCTTCATTCCCATTTAACCATTTTCGCCCACACCGTTACTTACCATCAGATGGGTTGTGGTCAAACACCTGCCTTGTCAACCATAAAATACTTTTCCGGAGTTTTAGAAACAATACCAAAATACATGTTTTAGTGCGGGATGTATACATATTAATTTTCGCAGGTAGTCTTTTTAAAAGTTTTGTTTGAAACTTTACTTGGATATTATTAAGCTTCTCGCGGATTGACTGCAGCACAATGTTACTTGTAGATGCTGGCTCAACTCCAACTCGAAAAATGAAATAACTCCTCTTTAGCAATTAACAGTCTGTCTACCATATTCTTATCGTAATTTGTTTATGAATGAAATTCGGTATGACCGATAGATCAATTATTTATTATTATGGTTAGGTATAATTGATATAATTGAGATAATAGCACTTCGCTGTATTTAGATATATTTTTAGATTAAATTATTGTACCGGAAACAATATCTGAAGTCATTAAAATATGACGTAAAATTTAACTTGTGAATCACAAGAAATCTATTTTTAATAATTTCAAACTACGCTTTTCTAACTCCGGGGACTAGAATATAATAGATTACAATTATTTTCTTGTACACCATACATTATAATAATAATACTTAAAAACCAGATAAAGAAAAAAAGATAATAACAAAACAAAACAACATAGACTAAATTGTGGTAGTACAACGGCGGCCTTATAGCCTAAAGCGATGTCTACCAGCTGCTGCACACATGTATAAAAGCTTATCTTAAAAAAAAAATATGATGACTTAGTAACCTTATTTAAATAGTCATTATTTAAAAAAAAATACAGTTACATTTCATACGTGAGCTTTTTTTTTTCAGCCTCCAACTACTCTTATAGTAAGCGACGTGGCCAAAGACGGATAACGTCGATCTAGAAGAAATATATTCAATCTATCAGTAAAATGGCCTAAATTGTAACTCTAAGGAGAAAAAAAAACGACACTGAGGGCCATTTTAATCAGTAATCAGCAATATTTATTGGCTATAAATAACAATATTAATGTTCAAAGGCCATTTATAAAGAATTGAATTGAATTGAATAATGTTACAGGCAAGTCACTTCCACTAGTCAATTACACTTTGAAAAATTAAGCTATAGGTATAATCTATCTAATCGTAAATAAAATCTTTTTTTTTTTCAATGCAGTATCTTTATTGTTAACAGTAATCTAATTTATGTCAAAAATACCATTAAAAATGACTAAATATTTATTAAATGTCAATATATATATATAATCTGAATCTAGGAAACGATTTTCATAAAATTTAGTATGCAGGTGGTCTCGGGGGCGATCGAAATCGATCTAGATAAGTTTCATTTTTAGAAAACGTCATTTTATCCGTGTTTACATCCGAGCAAAGCTCATCATCTCGTCATCTAGATACTTAATTATTAAGTTAACAACAACGAGCATACTTCTATCCAAGGAAACGGAGTAAGTGCGTAGTTGTTTGACATATATGTCATTAGATTTTCATTGGAGTGATTATGATATTTTTTTATTGACATTTAGTCATACGAACATATTTTATATTAAACGTATCATATTGACATTTTCATTACATAGACATAATATGTTAATGATTTTGACATTTTCAATGTTATTTTTAAATATTGTTATCATAAAATATTTTAATGGTCCCTTATTTGCAAGTAATATTGCAATTCCATGGAATAATATCAAAGTTCAATAGCGACGTTCCCAATGAATTGGCGATTCGAGCAAGCATGTGACGGGCGACCCACTGTGAAGCGCGTCAATTGAATCTGTCTCAACAAAACGGCATGTGACTTAAATAACCAGTTTATTTTCAAGATGATATTTATTTACATTATGTTCGTTCAGATACATTGATATAAAGCTTATAGTTTTTCTAGTGACTTGATTTAGTTTTATTAGTGGATTGATTGATAAAATATCCAACGTTTTCACTTAGTTTTCAAGTATTAGGTACATAAGCATGATGTTAATATTTTTTACAAACATTTGCTATACTATGAGCGTCTTTTTTATTTTTATTATGGCTTCAACCACAACTCACCTGATGTTAAGTGACGGTATGGTCGAAAATGGTGAACACATCGTAAGATGCTTAGCGGCATATTTTCAATTTGAAGGTGGTAGCTAGCCAGTATCAGAGTACTAGAAAATGCCCTACCACCATGCTATGGTTTCCTCACGATATTTTCCTTCACCGGCAGCTCAAGCTCATTGTTGGGGTTTTAACCCACGCCCTTTGGCGTGTGAACCGGCCGCGCACTTATAGTATTACTATTTATATATATTAGATATTCTTTCGCTTCGAGTACAGAACCCTTAACAGTAAAAGCAACTACTTTATGAACATTTTCGATTATAAATAATCGCAGTACAATACATGACACTAAAATCTTCTAAATAAAGAAACAACTAGCACAACTGCTTACAAACAATGCCCTGGAAGAGCACTTTGTCCAAACCCGCAGGGTAAATTTGTAGTACTCGTTGCAGAAAATGCTTTCTCAGAACTAAAAATCATTTTGTACAGATATTTCAAATAGAAAATATTGACTAGATTAAAGAGTTACGTTAGTTAAGAGAGTAATTTACTTGGTGGTAGATTTCCTTAGCAGGAGGTCGTCTAGGCAGGTACCACCGCAGTGCCAGATATTCTGCCGCCAAGCAGTAGTGTGTAAATATTACTGTGTTCCGGTTTGAAGGGTACTGCAGCTAGCAAAATTACACGGTTATTGAGACTAACCATCCAAAGTCGCAAAGTAATGAGCGCCAAAGCAGCGATGCCTTGGATTTTGTTTTGCTACTCCATGTTTTGTATCTTTGCAATGGCGTTATCTCTTACCATTAGGAGAGAGTCTCGCTCATCTCATTACTGACACATTAATAAAAAAAAAAAAATAGACTACTCGCTGTAAGCGGTCCGTTTGAAATATATCTAACGAGATTTTTCAATATGATTTTATGAACTAGCCATACAAAAGTTTCATTAGGATTCATCTGAATATTTGTTCTTACACATCAGTTAAAATCAAATTACCAATCACAGCAAAATCTCTAGCAAAGATATTCAAAAATAGCTTTTAAATCCGGCACTTCAAGAGCTCACGTAACATTAGATGTTTCCAATTTCAATTAGCCAGTAATTAACCCAAGTGTACGTCTAATCAACTGAAGTCAAGGTTTCTAGAACAATGTTGAATGTTGTTCTATAAGCTATAGTATAGCTTCGAATCAAATGTAACTCTAATCCAAAGGCGGAAAGAGCTCGCGAAAAACGTGCTGGATTATATCATAAATCCAAGGTTTAAGGTCACGTATTACAGTGCAAATTTATATAGATGCTAACCATACGAAAGGGATTTTGTTTATAAGTATAATGGAAAAGGTAGATCAAAATACTTTGTCTTCTTATAAAAGTTTTTTTTTTATGGTTGAAAAGCTAGATGTTTGACCACAGCTCAACGCCTAGGCTTTAATGGAACTGGCTCTCAAGTGAGGATAACGGAACACACGGCGTGCTTGGCCGTCGATTTTCAACTCTAGGGTGGCAGCTACCCCCCCGTGGGTTCCCGCCTTGTCGTGGCGGGGGGGCTGAGTAACCGTGCTTGGTCACCACGGTGAAACCAAGCGGAACCCGAGGTGGGGCTGCTTCTCCGGGCTTCCCCCCGGGCCTGGCTGAAGCGGCCAATGTAGGTTGCGGTACTGTATGGGCGGTACCGCAACTGAGGCGGGCTGCGGTGTCTTATGGGAGATACCGCAGCTGAGGGCTGGAGGCCGCGGCGGGAGAGGACTGTCGGTGTATCGTTGCCGCTTTCCCTACCTTCCGCGGCCTTGACGGGGCCGCCACCGTTTGATGGCGGACGCGGTGGGGCTGCAGGGGAAGAGGAGTGTCGGTGTTGCGTTGTGCCGCTCTCCCTGTCCTCTGCAGCCGTGGTGGTAGGCGGCGGGGCCACTTACCTGACCCGTCGCATGGGGACCGCTGGCGTCAGACATGGGGTTGTCTGACGCTAGTTGCTTTCTGGTCCCCGAGGTGGGTCGTGACACGTCATGTATGATGTGTCACGACGTGAGGGCTCTCCACGTGTCCCTCTGAGGAGCTGAGGGCACAGTGGAAGAGCCGAGTGGGAGGGGGCTGCGGGTTGGGAGGAGTGCCGGTCTGGCGATCCCCATCTCAGCGGCCAAAGTGGCAGGCGACGGGGCCACTAATCTGACCCGTCGCACGGAGACCGCGGGCGTCTGGACGTGGGGCCGTCCGACGCCCATTTGCCGGTTTGGTCTCCGAGGTGGATCACGATGTGTCCGGTGTTCTGACACATCGTCATCGTGGCGGGGTGAGCTTGGGCTCCCCGAGGCGGGTCCGTGAGGACAAGCGCTGTCGAGGCCGCGGAAGAGTGCGAAAGCGTGCCCGTAGCCTCGACACAAGCGCCGAGGTGGAACACTCCAGGGTTTTTAGTGGGTAGGCCGTCATTAGGACGGAGAGTCCCACATAACCACTGTGCCCGCCCCAGGGCCAGTGGTATACATTAAGTATTTTCCCTGGACAAAAAAAAAAAAAAAAAAAAAAAAAAAAGGGTGGCAGCTAGCCAACCGAGTACTAGAAAATACCCTACTACCATGCTATGGTTTCCTCACAATGTTTTTCCTTCACCGCACCTTGCCGGTGTTTACAATTTTCGAACACACCTCAATTAACATCAGGTGAGCTGTGGTCCAACACTTAGTCTGTCAACCATAAAAAAGCCGTATCTCCGGTTTTTTTGTTATGAGCCAGATATATATATATATATTATATGTATGTCGTTATTTTTTAGAGTCTCAGGCGTCCTACAATGTATTTTCAGATTCATGATTCAAATTTAGAACTATTCTCCAACGACAGTTATGAAAACCAAATCTCAACGTTTATTAGGTATCTGTTATTTATTGAAGTAGTATAAAGAGTAGGCACGTTATTTCATTTCAAGAGACTAATTATTTATTTATCAAATGTCTCAAAGTAATGAGCATCAAAGCAGCGATGAGCTGGACTGTCTTATTGTACTCTAAGTTCTGTGTATCGCTGCAATGGTTATTGACATGCGTTATCTCTTACCATTAGGAGAGCATCTCGTTCGTCTAATTACACATTGACAGCCTTGTTGGCTCATTGGTATATCGACTTTAAGAGCTGTAGGGCGTGGGTTCGATTTCCACCCACGAGAAACATTTTGTATAAACAAATGTTTGTTCTGTGTCTGATTGTTCTGTATGTTTTAAAAGTTTACAAAAAAAAGTATTAAAGTATTCTATAAGTTATTGACTTTTAATAGTTCAAGATTTGCTTAGTTTGTGGTCAGATGGCGTTATGTGTAATGTCCTACGATATTTATTTACATTTATTACTAGTACATGAAACAAAAATGTTGCTTTACATTTTTAAACTTACTATCCTATCTATCTATGTAAATGTCCGAAAGGGTTAAAGTTTAGAAAAATGGTGTCAAGTATATCGGATAAGAATAGTGATAGATTGACTCTGTACAGAAATTTAGATTGATCGTCATGGGGCGGTAATGCAAAAATGTTTAGTGACCGAGTTTTTCTACCTTAACCGGGAAACAATGATTGATGAGGCAGAAAATGAAGATAGATGTATAGTTTTATAGTGGCAGAGACATGCAAAAAGATGGCTACATAAAAGTAAAACTGACAATAAAATTGGTATAAAAACTCGGAAATTAAGTTATAAGTGCTTAAAGTTTTAACGCCAACACGCTATGAAAACTTACAGCCCGTCAATATTACAGATCGCCAAACTCCCGTCAAACTTCGTCGTCACAATGGCTCGAGCCAAAGGGTAAATATAAAGCAAAAGGCAAAATTTTCATTTTCGCCACTAACTACGTCACTGCAGTGTTAAATTGCCGGAATCAAACGTTCGAACAATAGAAACCAATGACCGTCCGCTAGGACTTGGTGTAAGTCACGAAAACTAGCGGTCAGAGGCAATTGAGCTTTTTTAAAAAGCATCGTAAGATATTATGTAGAAAAGATGAAAGAAAAAAGAAACATTTATTTTACCACTCGACACTACAACAACGCACTAAATTCATAATTATAATTAAAATTAAAATTGATAAGGTGCATATTGTTTTATGTGAATATATTTCGGAAGTATTAATCATAACACTTGCTGTGTAAGTCTGTATTTTTCTTCTATATATTGTTATGAAACACAGTTTGATATCATTTATTGTGTTTTAAACCTATTGCTCTCTATTACTAGATATCTATCTCATTTATCCTAGATAGTAATTTACCGTTTTCGATAAAAGAAATTAACTTATATTGGCTACATACTACATTCAATTAATATAAATATATTATCGTCATCATAATCTATATAAAAACATGTCAATAAACCTAATTAAAACTAAGTCCACCGGTCGAGCTCACCACCAAACGTACCCATCAAACCGAATATTATTTACCTATATTGCGTTTTTTCTGACATAATTATATCATAATCTGGTTTCTGAAGTTACATATATCTGGTTCTTCAAATGTGTAAATTCAAAATTATTCTAGTTTCGTAATGATTTTCTTACACTAAATATATAATTATAATAAATTCTTGTCTTTTTTTTAAATTGTAAATTGAATTGAAATTTATATTATTACATTCTGTGTTGTGTTA
Organism: Biston stratarius; assembly: GCA_950106695.1. Classification (NCBI taxonomy): domain Eukaryota; kingdom Metazoa; phylum Arthropoda; class Insecta; order Lepidoptera; family Geometridae; genus Biston; species Biston stratarius. The sequence continues at coordinate 14,826,793 of OX467116.1, forward strand.
TGAAATAAATAAATAAATAGTCATTTTTAGGTGAAATTTTGTGATTTTTGTGACATAAATGTAAATGTTTATCTTATCGTTTTTATGACAATAAAAGTAATTTAATATGAATTTGTATTTGACAATATCATAATTATGAATACACTAACTTAGTTTAATGCAACCATTACAGTAAAACAGTCTTTTCAAAAAGCAGGCGCCCATATCCCGCTTCCTTTAGTACCTTGGACTCAAAATTCACTCACATGCGTGTCACGTCGAGTTATTTATGAAGTTTGCGTGTGTGGTGACGACTCTGCTCAATGAATGATTGATTCTGATACAACGAATCTTGTCTAGTTTTATACGAACAAACCTATTCAGAAAGGAAGTATTACTATCTGTCGGTATTTTCTTAATGAGTATGTCAGAGGCAACTTCTTTATACGCATAATCTTAATAATAATTGTATAATGTATTGTAGTATAGTTTTCCGTGGTGGTGCCGGCGTAAGAATAGTATCCCACCCTCTCTACCCGTGGTTGCCGTAAGAGTCGGCTAAGGGATGTAATCCGGAAGATAGGCAGCAGCGTCTCCCTTGAACAATCACATCTAACTGCGCTCGCCAACCCGCCTGCTAAGCGTGGCGAGTATTGGCAAAACCCCCCCAGGAGGAGGCCTATGTCCAGCAGTGGACATCCTATGGCTGATGATGTGTGTGATGTGAATGTATTATAGTAGAAATAAAGGCTGTTTTTAATTTATTAATCTATAGATGCAAAAAATGAGCTTAACTGTGAAGGAAAACATTGTAAGGAAACCATATCATGGCGGTAGAGTACTTTCTAGTACTTGGCTGGTTAGCTACCACGCTCGAGTTAAAAATCTGACACCTACAAGTGTGTTCTGGCAGCCTTACTTGAGAGCAAATTCCATTCCAAGCTTGGTGTGCTTTTCCATCTTCGAGCACATTCTCACTTAACATCAGGTAAAGTGTATTCAAACACAAAGCCTCTCAAAAAAAAGTTCTAAGTAGAAATATTGAAACATAAACCAAGTACCTACATAACGTGGTATAGTCATCAATACAACGAATTTTTGCGTATTTATATAATTTTATCCCGATTTATGTTTTTGGAACTAGCGATAAATAAAATTACTTTGATAAGGCAACAGGTGTTTTATTAGTCAGTTCTTTTAAAATAATATGAAGACAATATGCTGTACTAAGTAGGTACCTACATAATGATTGCTTAGAATAAATAATGTGCTTAGCAATTAGTCTCCAAGTCGACATCTTTGGTGAGCTGTCACCGGAGCTTGTTTTCTGTTGTATCTTCGACCACACTGTCACTCACCATCATCGGGTGAGCTGTGGCCAAACACCAAGCACGTCAGCACGTTAAAAATCTCTGAAGGACAATTTGTTCTCATCATCCTTTGTCGCTCGGTATGATGCAAGGAGTTTTAAGAATAACGACGAAAATTATAATTAAAAAGTATGCCGACAATTTTTTTCGAAATATTTAAGCCGTGTGTCACTCAAGATGGTGCAAGGGTTCTAAGGATACCCCATGCATTCGAATCTGCCCAGGCATTTAATAGTTATGGTGGAATAAATAAACTAACATACATAAATAAACCTTGAAAACATTAACCTTTTTTTAGGCAGTCGTATAAAAAACCAGGAGTATTTTCATCCAACTACTACTAAATAATTTAACTAATTTTAAATTTAATTCACAACGCATTTGAAGATGATTGAACGGAATCTTACTCTAATTTGTAGACAGAACCGCAAAACGGTACCAATACAGTTATACCATAGCCAGTAAGGAGCCGCATAAAGCGATCGCTCAAAATGGCCTTCAACCACAGAGATGATTTTTCATAGAGATGCCCAAAGAATACGATTGAATCAACTGTATGAGTATTAGTTTTCACTTCTGCAGACAGTCCCCATGATTGCCTATTTTTAAATTTTTCTTAAACTGCACAATGATTGAATAACAAAAAAGAATATTCAGGTCCATGAGGAGTACTTTTGTGTGAAATAGAAAATATAAATTAAAAAAAAAAGGAAAATTTCCGCCATTTTAACAAAAAACATGCCCGCTTACATCCTTATTGCAGACAAATTCTGACTGCTGACCTAGCAGTTTGTAATTGTACTGCTTAACAATGGGCAATTACAGAGGCTGCCGACAGAAGTGAAAACTTAAAGCACATTATCATGTTTGCCAAATTAGCATGTCGGTGATGCGAATTTATAAGTTTCATAACCCCTACCAAGAAATCGCTCAACGCGGCTAAGATTTCATTTCGAAAACACCCTTAAACGATTTAACCATGATCTTGCCCGAATAAAAAACTATATACATATATGTAAACCAAGCCGCCGTCTTTGCTTATGTACTTGTCCATAATCAATTATCTGTACATATACATTGGCGTTTCTTTTGTTTTTTGATAACATAAAAGTAAACAATAGTTTGTGCATGTAAATGTGCTGTTTGGTGGGCAGAGTGCTTCACTAAGACTGTAGGAGTGTAGGTATCAATCGAAATCTGAACATCTCTATAGAATTTCATCTCTGTACACTCAACGCTATGACAAATTGAAGGGGCTTTGGAGAGCTTGCCGGCCGTTTCTACTGCAAGTTTCAACGTGACCAAACGCAGAGATTATTAAATTCTATGTGCTATTTTAGCTAGGCTTATTTCCAAGCTCTGTTGATATTTACTGTTTTAGTAATGTTTTACAATAAAAAAGGCTTCACTTACTTTAATAAAAAAATGTTCTGCCCCTTCATCCCTGACTAACCCCGTAATTTGAAAGGCCGTTGACAATTTATGGCAGCATCCGTCTTCCCGAAGATTATAAGGGACAAAACTTGAATTTGTCATGAGTAGTTAAAATATGTATAGGCAATGTTGGTGGTCACTGGTCAAACGTGAACATAAAAATACATACAGAACACCCATACACAGAATAAACATTTTGTTTATACCACAAAATGTCTGTCCTGGTAGGGTAATCGAACCCACGCTCTTCAGCTCTTTAAGAAGATATAATACCAATAAGTCAACAGGGTTGTCAGTATATATTAGGCAATACCTGTTGATTGGCTTATAAATAAAGTATAAAATTCCACATTTTTCCAAAACCTTAAATCTTCGTTTGTTATTAATTTTCCTTTCATTTGTTTTTGATACGAAAAAATCTTAGACGAAAGAATGCTCGTTATAAACTTTTCTTATTTTCCAATTGTGATCTTGTTCGTTCAAAAGTCAACGTTAAGGAACACTTATTAAAGAAAAGTTCAATTAAAACATCGCAGCACATTTTACGCTGACATTTATATTTTCTTACCCAACAAGGGTTGCCAACTTAGTACCTATATGAAAAACGTGTAAAAAAAAAAAAACTAGTTTTAAAATAAAATAATTAAAAAAAAAAAAACAATATTGTATAAAATCCAAGTTAACGAAGGAGTGTAATTTTTATATAATAAAAGGTTTAATAATTTCTTCTTTCTATCAGTTTTTGTTTACATATATAGGTATTTTTAATTTTTTGATTCCATTGAAAATCCGGACAGATTGTTATATAACCTAAACATATTTCGGCCATCTAAACAACTTAAAATCCAAAACTTTAAATTCGTTTTTGCGGCAACGTGGAAAAATATCTTTTCACAGGATTGTTATTATTACCTATTATTTTCCAAAATGTGTTTATGTATAAAAATTGTGATATTTTATTCAAAAAGTGCCGAATTACACGGACGAGTGTGGGAAAGTGTTCAAATTTAGTGAACACGTTTTTCGCGATGTTTCCAAAACTTCTAGAAAAGCTGCCATAACACATAATCGGACTTGACTCTGACTTACTCCGTATGACTTATTTCACTTGATTTTTCATTAAATACTTAAAACTATCAATATAATACTTAAAAAATAATACAAAACAAATGTTAGCGAAAACAAAAAAAAATGTTTGTACAATTTCGGATGCTTGGTGACCCTATTGTTGACCTTTTCCAGTTCAAACAAGAGACAAATCTCCAGCTCCCCAGTGTTTGGACGAAATATTTTTGAGACACATCGCGCTTCTTCGTTTACTCAGTACTCCTTGTTTATTATCTTTTGTTTGTTTCCACATACCGTGCTGTAAAATAGTGAGGAAATAATCCTTATATTGCAACGCTGCAATGTATTCGCGGCGTAGAGATAAGGTCGAATAAATACCGGAACGGACTCGCTAGAATGGGGTCAGATTAGATAGCGGTCTAGAAATGTTTAATAACGAGATAAAGTACGGGCCAAGTGCGAATTGTAACCTAGTTTTAAGGGTTACGTACCATCAGCCTTATTTATCCTATAGCCCGCCTTGTACGGGAGCTGTGTTATTTCGAATACCATCCATACGGGAAAACGAGACAGGCGTGTCCATATTATATCTATCTTTGTCACGTTTCCGCGCGGAGAAAAGGAATTTTGTCCAAGACGCGTGCTAAAGGGGTTACTGAGAGCCTCTTTTCTATCTTGCCGTGTTCTTTTGGTCACAGATTCGAGCTACTAGCTTATAGCTGTATTTTCCGACTTCGAGCAATTTTGATTTGTATTTTTATCATCCAAAATAAATTTAAAAATAAAAAACAAAACGAATTTCTTAAAATTGATCGAATATTCAAGAACTTCGACTTCAACTATTCCACAGTAATTTAAATGGCTGACTTGATATAAATGACACTAAAAAGTATTTTTCGAGACGTGGGAGTTCGGGATTCTATTACAGAGACATGCTTTTACTAACAGATGGTCTGTGTTGGGTTGAAAACTACTAAAAACTAAAGTTGGCATTCATGAATTTGCGTAAACGCCATATTATTGCTCCGCTTAATGTGACTATATTTAACACAACTTATACTTCCAGCTATTTTTATAGGTCCAACTTAATTTTAACACTCGGTTATATATTGTTTTATTATAATGCATAAATTTGTGACTGTTATAATTATCATACATAAAAAAAATACATACAACCAAACATAGAACCACCTTTTTTGAAGTCGGTTAAAAATTACGCAATTTTCGTCTATATTTAAATATTGAGAAGGAGTAAACCCAACTTACATTCTTTTATACCACACGACTCTTATACTCGAAGTATATAATAAGTCACATATTCCTTTGATGTTAAAATTTTTAACTCTTGAAAGACATTAGGAAAATCTGCTACATATTCTACATTACATTATTTACATTAAAAAACTACTTCAAATAGTGTATCTATAATAAAGTCTTTTGAATGTAAAACCGACAGAAGGCGTAGGCTAACAAGGTTTCGTTGACATCCTTTGAGTATGGAACCCTAGAAGATACCACATTGGTTCATAGAGTAAGCAAATGCAATGTTTTGTAATTACCTTATCTTTTACTTATCACTAGGGAAGATGATAGGTTACTGTTATTAGATTACGAGTATCAAACGACTCGGTTAATGAGATTAGAACATTGGCATAACATTGTAAGGACAAGGCAAATCTTATAATGTTTTTAATATAAATAACAGATATTCTGCTGTCAAGCAATACTGTGAAATAACGACAGTGTTCCGGTTTGAAGGGTACTGTAGTTAGCGAAATTTCAGAGTGAATGAGATATAATCATCGAATATCTTAAAATTAATGAGCGCGAAAGCGTTGGAGCCCTGGACTTTGTTTTGCTGCTTAAAGTTCTAGATACGGTGGGTCAAGTGCTTGTACTGCATCACAATATTTCTTTATTTGTTTAAAAATAAATCAGTCCAGAGCTCATTGTTGGGGTTTTAACCCACGCCCTTTGGCGTGTGAACCGGCCGCGCACTTATAGTATTACTATTTATATATATTAGATATTCTTTCGCTTCGAGTACAGAACCCTTAACAGTAAAAGCAACTACTTTATGAACATTTTCGATTATAAATAATCGCAGTACAATACATGACACTAAAATCTTCTAAATAAAGAAACAACTAGCACAACTGCTTACAAACAATGCCCTGGAAGAGCACTTTGTCCAAACCCGCAGTGTAAATTTGTAGTACTCGTTGCAGAAAATGCTTTCTCAGAACTAAAAATCATTTTGTACAGATATTTCAAATAGAAAATATTGACTAGATTAAAGAGTTACGTTAGTTAAGAGAGTAATTTACTCGGTGGTAGATTTCCTTAGCAGGAGGTCGTCTAGGCAGGTACCACCGCAGTTCCAGATATTCTGCCGCCAAGCAGAAGTGTGTAAATATTACTGTGTTCCGGTTTAAAGGGCACTGCAGGTAGCGAAATTACAGGGCTGTTGAAAATAACCATCGAAAGTCTCAAAATAATGAACGGGAAAGCAGCGATGCACTGGACTTAGTTTTGGTACTCAAAGTTCTGTGCTTTACTGCAATGGTAATGGATAAACGTTATCACTTACCACCAGGAGATCGTCACGTTCGTCTCATTACTTTAATTTTTAAATAAAAATATATTATTGCTTCGGTATGCGACAGTCGTATACGAACTTGAAGATTGGACAAATTATATAAAAAAACGTTTCTGGAAATTTAAACAGATGGCGCGATTTTTTTAAAGGTAGTAGACTTAATTTTGACATCTTTAGAATGTACCTTAACTAGAGACCCGCCCCAGCTGCGCACGGGCTTACACGGGGATTTTGATCTATCTCAAAGGGATTAGGCAGCGTTTCCGATGAAAGCGCCAAGGTGGCTTGACTTTTTCCAACACTTCCAACAGTTATCATCATATTTCAATAATCAATTTATACCTAAATAACAAAAACTAAATAACATAATTATATACCTAAACCTTCCTCATGAGTCACTCAATCTATTGTTGAAACTCGCATGATAACTCGTTCAGTAGTTTTTAACTTTATCGCGAACAAACAGACAGATTAGAAAACAAAGGCTTACGACTTTGTTTTATAATATCTAATCTAATATCTTTAAAAGAGCAATTCTTGTATGTATGTATATATATATAATCTGAATCTCGGAAACGGCTCCAACGATTTTCATGAAATTTAGTATGCAGGAAGTTTCGGGGGCGATAAATCGATCTAGCTAGGTTTCGTTTTAAGAAAACGTCGTTTTATCCGTGTTTTTAGCCGAGCAAAGCTCGATCAACCAGGTACTGTAGTAATAATACACACAATAGGTTGATGAATGTCTTGTAGAAACAGTTATTGTAATTAGACCAAATGTTTTTTTTGTAATCAGTCGAGTATAAAGTGCTTTATCCAGAATTGAATAGGCAAGTACAAAAAGTAATAAAACTAATTTACTGATGTGTTTGCGTCGGCCTTAATACCGCTAATGCTTGCTAATAATTCAGTCTGAATCATCTCTTGTAGCTGAAAAATTGATTCCATTATCACCATAATAAAGCTAATATGTATAATAGTGTATTTATAGTTCTTGTAATCAGTTTTTTTTTAAATAATTCTTATTATTCTAAAAGCTCCGTAGGTAGTAGTGTTAAAACCAGTTAATAACCTTTCTAGTACTAAATAAAGGAATGTTGGTTTTTGATTACCTGAACTTTCTTCTTCTTACAACACTTCTTTTACTGTTGAAGCTGTCTTGCTTTGGAATGCACTTCCTTCCAGTATCAGACAGGCTAATTCTGTTAATATATTTAATAATTTAGTATATAAACATTATTTATCTGCATGTTAATGTATATTTGTATTTTATATGTATATATTTTGTATATTTATTGTATGTATTTTTTATTTATTTATAGTAAGTATGTTTTTCTGTTTGTATATATATAAATATTCTATCTCTGTCATTTTATATAATTATTATTATTTGCTTTTTTTACACCAACTTAAATATCTATTCTTTTAATTTTCCACCCTAAGGTTGTCTGGAAGAAATCGCTCTAGGCGATAAGGTCGCCCTTGTACACCGTTTATTTGTTGTTTCTATGTTGTATTTTTTGTTTTGTTACTTTCTTTCTCTTCTTTTTTTAATTTTTGTATGTATTTTTATAATGTTTGGTGTATAATAAAGTTGTATTGTATTGTAACTTTACTTTTTTGTTGTAAGTAACTCAAGCTTATTGTCGAGATTGAGTCCACGTCCCTCGGTGTACAATCCCAATTCGATTCTATAACATCGCTTTAAAATACTGTTAGGTTCATAATGAAATATAAAAAGCTGATTTATTTTTCCGTTGAAGTATGTGTCCAGACCAGAAATCCTATTTAACCCCTGAACCTAAAACAGGTTTTGTGAAATAGGTAATCAGAGTCAAACGAGAACAACATGAAAGGATTCCCGAATAAATGGAATACTCGAGAATTATTCTTACATAAACAAAATTAAACTTTTCCCGCCCTCGTCAGTGAATTTCTTTTGTGTTGAAATCTTTGGACCAAGTTTGATTTACTTTTTTATCGTGTTTAGTGGCACGTTTTATTGCAAACTGAAGATAGAGGTCAAAAGAGATGAAAATAATTATCCTTTTTTTTCTCTTTTGGATTATAAATATTTCTCAGTACCTGACATCCACTAAAGTATTGCCTCTTGATAAATGGATCCCATTAAATAAACACACCTAAGACATTTAACACAGCGTCATCTAGTCATAAAATAATCAAAGCTTGTACTGGTAAGGAAACTAAATAACTAATACTTGTATACTTTTTTACCCGACTACGGCGAAGCAAAAGGGAGGATTAAGTTTTTGTCCGGTTTCTGTGTATGTCTGTATGCTCATCTGTTCCCTCATAACTTCTAAATTACTTATCATAATTTGACAATTGAGGTGTCGTTGGAAGCGTCTTGTTTGAAAATACATACTTATAATACCTACATACAGAACACCCATACCATAGACAACCCAACCTAAAGACGACGCGCTATGGAGGGTATGCTTTCGCCAAGGTTAGGCAGTGACACTGCATAACAGACAACCCCGCTCCTTTACATTCCTCATTATGAGTTGCCCTTCGACATGTCCTTGAATGATCCAATAAAAACTAGCCGACCTCCCACCCCACCACGAATTGGCGATTTCGTTTTCAGTTCATGAAAGCGGGGTCAGGTTGGATCGTCTGTGACCCAGACACAGAACAAACATTTATGTGACGACCATAAATGTTTGTGAGTGTTCCTGAGTGGTAACCGAACCCACGCCCTACAGCTCTTACACAGCCAAATGAGCTAACTGGGAGTCAATCATTCAACATCAACAGTGATTCAATGGATAAACTATTTGTTCAGTCCCGATACTAAAGATTTATGTAACAGAAATAATAACGTTGTACAAGCGAAAGTCAATATTGAATAGTTGACCTAATTTATTTAGGCTGAGGTAGAGAATTAATATCGGAGGTGGGGAAGGAAAAATGGGCATATTTCCCCATGAATAATGGTGAAGATATAAGGGTGGTGTCCGGAAAGCTTATCGATTACGGGCAGCACTTTGAATACGGCTCATAAGGATTTTTGAGGTTTCAATTATTTTTTACAATTGTGGCGCCATTGGGGTTATATCTTTTTTTTTCAGTAATGCGCATAATTTAGGCATGTTGCTGTTTTTATTGCCATTTTCTGCCAGCCATTCCCACAGTATATGAGATGTGGTTGTACGCGCATCAAAAACGAATTTACACAAATGTATAAATATAAATACAGCAAACAAATAAATATGATACTATTTATTATTAGATGATTTAAGAATGTGAGTATCTAACTGCTATTGGTAAATAAAATTTATTATTGACGCGTCGTCAATAATAAATTTTGTCATAGATAATTTCATAGTATAAGCTATAAGCGTAGGGTGTGCGTTTTTTTTTTACTAAGAGCACAATATTCTGTAATCGCAAAAAGAACCAGCTGTCTTATAGAAAAAGTACGTTGACTTTGAACAAAGACATGGTGGGAGATATTTTTTTCCGATTTTAGAATTTTGGCCCTAGTAGAAAAAAGTTGTTTATAATGATTACTATCAATTTAAAAAATTACTCCCTTCCGGCTTTTACGCGTTTCAGATTAGTTTAAAATGAACATCCGCAAAGTAACGTCTAAATCAATTACTCAGCAAGATAGGGCTACACCCATCAGTGGGGTAAGGAAGACTGCGAGTGATGATGATGATGATAGTTGTTTGGTAGCAATGTATGGATAGAATATTCTGCACATTTGCATAGAATATTTTCATATGTCGTTACTGTTATGGTTGCCATTGTCATTATGGTAATATGTTTTAGTAGATAGAGACCTAAAGAAAAACATCAGTTAAGTGCGAGTCGGACTCAGTCTGAGTGTTCAGTACAAACTTGTAGGTATATAAATATAGCTCGTTAATCACAGGAAATAACCAAGCACTGAACATTGTTCTAACGCAAACAATAAACTAGATTGAGGGACAAACTTAGCTTTGCCGTTGGAAAACTCTTGTCCCGATATATCAATACAGGTCACTGTCTGTTTACCAACTGCAAATATGTCTGTAATCGTAAAAATAACAATAATTAAAAACCTGTTTTAGCTTGTAGGTACTATTGAAGCTCTTTCATACGATACACTACATGATACGGTTAACTCACTTTAAAATTTGGACCCTCATTCCTTGAATAAATATTTTTTGTAAATAAATTTAAAATGAACAGTTTTCGGTTTTTCCCATTGTGTGTACGATAAGGCAACGCTTCTTGCCAAATTTCATAGTTTTAGGGGAGTAACCCGATTGATTCCTTCGTGAGTGTCGAAATATGCGGTCTTTTACGACACAAAAGGCTGTATTTTTTTACGATTACTAAGAAGGTTGATTTTTTCACAGCTGCAAGGGACTACAGATTTGCGTATATGGTTATAATTTTAACTCGATATCTCTACGCGTTCCCGAGATAGAAGGTCTTGACAGACGGACAACAAGGTGATCCTATTAATAAGGGTTCCTTTATTGTCATTTTGAGGTAGGGAACCCTAAAAAATGGCATCCGTTTATTAGATTCTCCGTCCAAATGTTCTGCGCAGTGAAATTTCTTGACAAGATCGCGAGTAGCATACAAATTGAAATTATTAATATTGAATTCATCTCGATATGATCAGAAAATAATGGACATTTCGGGTTGACCTGAATTTCATGAAGGTCCCACTATATGCATCTGTCTACTAAGTATGTATCTACTACTTAATTAAAATAAAGGATAGAATAGGTGGGTGAGATTAAAAGAGATTAGATAATTGTCTCTAAGACTAGAATGCTTTTGTAGTCTGGGTGTTCTGTATGTATTATAAGTAGGTACATATGTATTTACAAACAAAAAGTATTTAAGTAATCTATCAGTAATCTGACATCCGTCATACAAGCTATGCTTAGTTTGGGGTCAGAAGGCGCTGTGTGTAAAGTACTACGATAATTTAAAAAAAAAAAACGACAACACCGTCACTTTACACCAGGCGAGCTGCGGTCATACGCCTAGCCTGTCAATCGTTAAATGTTTTACTTTGGACCTAGAAAATCCATTGAAGATATGAAACATAGCTATTTCTTTTATTATGTTTGTTAATACCTTACTGTTTTAAACTAAGAAATATGTTTTTGTTTTCAGGTAAGTGTGCTGTAAAGGTCATATCTCAAGAGGTAAAATGTTTCAAAAAAAAATGACAAGCCAGGCATGATAGGGTCATAAGATTTCACTTGGCATACAAGAACACGCACACAAATACTTTGATGTACGCATTGAGCTAATATTACTAATATCTCAATGGATGTACGAGTATTTGTGTGAAGTGTAACTGACTTATAACCAATGAGCTTGAGCTGCCGGTGAAGGAAAACATCGTGAGGAAACCATAACATGGTGGTAGGGTACTTTCTAGTGCTCGGCTGGCTAGCTACTCGTCAAGCACCTAATAGTGTGTTCTGACAGCCTCACTTGAGTGCTCGTTCCATTCCAAGGTAGGTGTGTTTACCATCTTCGACCACACCATCACTTAACATCAGATGAGATGTGGTCCACACCTAGCCCGTGAAAAAAAATGTGCGCATAAATAGTCAGACTACCACTACGACAAGCTAAATTTGTAGTGGTGATAGGTATATTATATTTGTCGATAAACTTATTGTCAAAAAATAAATAGGTAATTAAAAAGAGTTTATGAAGAAAGGCAATTTGGCAAATTTGTAAATCCCCACATCGTACGATATTTGGGCTCATTCTTTCCGCATACTTGCACGATGAGAAATATTTATTCCGCGAAAGTTTTCCGCAGATTTACATCATGGGGCACAAAAGGGTACACCATTTAGGGTGTGGGTTCGATTCCCACTTAGGACGTTGTATGCGACGAATATTTTTGTAATGTAAAAGTAATGAGATGAACGTGACGCTCTCCTGATGGTAAGAGAAAACGCCTGTCCATGGTAATTGCTGCGATATGATATCTGCTTTGAATAGCAAAATAAAGTCCAGTACATTGTTGCTGTGGCGCTCATTACTTTGAGACTTTCGATGGTTAGTCTCAAAAACCATGTGATTTCGCTAGCTGTAGTACCCTTCAAACCGGAACACAGTAAGACTAAGTGTTCAGTATGTTTTACAAGTTGTATATTTATTTACAAATGATAAAAAAAGTATTTAAGTTCTATTTATTATCTAGTACACGATTTGATTAGTTTGAGACTAGATGGCACCGCATAAAATATGCTCCATTGTACATATATTTCTTATAGTAATGTTTAATAATGTGTAATGTTTGTTCTGACTAAGTGTTCAGTATGTTTTACAAGTTGTATATTTATTTACAAATGATAAAAAAAGTATTTAAGTTCTATTTATTATCTAGTACACGATTTGATTAGTTTGAGACTAGATGGCACCGCATAAAATATCCTCCATTGTACATATATTTTTTATATATGTACATTGTATATGTATATTACCAAAAACGTTTGTATGGACTTTGCAACTCATTGATCACAAGCTTATCATCAAGCGAATAGTTTGGCGTTTTTTTTTGACAGTTAAAAGAAATGAACACATTTGTAAGTAGCATTATTTGTAAGTTGTTATTAGTTTTTGCTAAATAGATTATAATTTTATATAATTTTCACGTCAATACAAATTAAATCGTCAATCACATTTTGTGTAGGTACTCACATTATTTAGCATGTATAATGTTTTTTTTTATAGCCTTTTAATCTGATCTCTTAACTAATTGCATTAGATTTAGCTTTATGATATAAAAAAATAACACTGGACTCTTAAACTAAATAAACTATTTAAGCTTATATCTGTTGCTTGGTTATTTTTCCTAGATCTGTTTGCCAATCGGCAAAGGCCTCCTCCAACCTTTTCCATTCTTTCCTTTCCTGTGTCACATGACTCCGGCCACTTGTCTAATGCCGTCGTCCCATCTTTTTTGCGGTCTACCTCTGTTCCTCTTGCCCTCTCTGGGATACCACTGTATAATGTATATAGTTACAATTTTTAGTACTAGATTCAACTTATAGGATTTACAATCAGTATTGTTGAGACCAATAATTTGCAAAAAAAAAGTATATATAAGAATTACCTACTGTCAAAATTGCATCTCTGCTTTTTGCGTACTTGGGTAAAAAAGTTAGAGAAATTGATTAAGCCTTTCTGGACTGAACCCTAAAATATTTTAACATCATATTTCTCTTATTCATGACTATTTATAATATCAAACAATCCTCAACTCATTCTACTAACACACGCTTCAATCAGTAAAACACTTTCCTAACCATTAACGTTAACAGTATCATAAAACGGTAATCTTATATTGCTGAAGCGGGAATGTAGGACGTGCGTTAAAGTTTTGAAAGTTCCTTTAAAGTAATCTATATTCGTTGCCTAATAAAATGTTTCTAGCAGGGATCTATATCACGTAATAATATTAAGATATTTATTTAGGTTAATGTGTCGATGTGTGCGGCCTGTATAAATCGTGGCAGTAAATCAACTTTACAAAACATTTTAACTTTTATAAAAACAAAAAAACGCTAGACTTATATTTCGTTTTGTCCGTATAAGCCAGTCGGGTTAGTATTTCAAATTGCATTAATTGCCTTCCCGACAATTATTCTACTGAATTCAAAATGGCGACCAACCTTGACCTACCCTACTTTACCCGCTATCTTGGTTTTAAGGGTAAACGTTACTTTAGGATCTAAGAGTAAAGAAACTACAACCCACGTAACTAACACCAGGAAAAAAAAATACCTCTAACTCCCTTGCGGTGTAGAAAGGAGTTCGCAAATTCACAACACACATAACATAGAAGGTGGTAGCTAGCCAGCCGAGTACTAGAAAGTGGCTTATCACTAAAGATAAATTATACAAAAGCAGTTGCGTATTTAAAATACTAAAACGTAACCAAATTTTTTACTATTCATTAAAATTCTACGATATTAAGTTGAGTTACTGCTATAGTTTATACAGTGACATCATTCAGTGCTCAGTGTCGAAATAGAGCGCATTGGCCGAGGTTATCGGGATGATCCAGAGAGGTACGAGTTTGATAAATTGAAGGGCTATGGAGTACTATAAGGCAATATGTTCTAGTAACTAGGGCGGATCAGGAGATCCGTATTATGTTTACAGTATGGCGAAGGGTTGTTCCGCTGAATTGCTGACTTATCGAAGAAACTTTGTGTATAACTGGCATTTTATCATTGTTATTATTTTTAGTTTGAAAAGAAATTAATTTGAATTTTTTAAATATTTAATGGCTGTAGAAGCTGAAACTTTATGTCATTTTAAAGGTATAATTAATTAAATATCTATCATATATCTATCTAAATATCAATTAATATTTTGACATTTAGAATGCCGATAGTATTGTATATGCTTCGGATAATCACATACCTACACTACTTATATTCCCGGCCTATGTGTAAATCCAGGTTATTCTTATTAGATATCTGTATTTCAAATTTCATCTTAATTCGTTCAGCTACGACAGCAGAAAATATAACAATCATATAAAATATGCATACAAATGTAATTACTGTTAGTGTAAATAGTAAGAAGTAAAAAAACGTGGCGTGGGTTCAATTCCCACCAGGGCAAACATTTATGTGACGACAAATGTTTGTTCTGTTTCTGGGTGTTCTGTATGTATATAAGCACGCATTTACAAAAAAAAGTATTTAAGCGATCTATCACTCATCTAGGTTCTCATAGCTTTACTTAGTGGCTAGCAGGCGTTGTATGAAATGTCCTAAAAAAATCTCATTAATTTTTAACAACGCTAGAGAGTACTCAAAGCCTCCTTTGAATTCCGCGACCATGCAACAGATTACAGCTTATGCAAATTCTAAGAGAGAACTCGTTTTGTGTCCGATATTTTTTGTACCCGAATTAAGCAAGGCCTCTCTTGTTTCCAGACCTTTAGATTCCATCACCGTACTAACGAAGTCAGAGAAATGTGGGTATTTGTTGTTGAATCTTAGTTCGTTAAGACCGATGTTTCTGTACGTTTTCGGGAAAGGTTTTGAAGAGAGTTTACCGAAAAAAATATTTAATTAGAAATCTTAGTTGTTTTGTATTTGAAGATGTCTGTCTATATGTTATGAATAGTACTATATTTATCAGCTTTATACATTTGTGTTCTTATTAAAGTAAGGTTTTAATAATGTTTTGTTTGTTTCCATTATGTTTGACTTTTATGTTTAAGTAATTAGTCATCCCGCTTTAAGTGTAAAAATATTTTTTCATTCTGAAAAACCGCGTCCAGAAAACCAGAAAAAGAACAAAATATCTAGTTCCCATTATACAAGACATTTGACAGCCCTGTTGACTTATTGGTAGTACATATATCTGCTTTGAAGCTGTAGGGCGTGAGTTCAATTCCCATCCAGGACTAACATTTTGTGGTAAAAATAAATGTTTGTTCTGTGTCTGGTTGTTTTGAATGTATTATAAAGTATTTAAGTATTCTATCAGCTATCTGACTTCCATAGCTTTGTTAAGTTTGGGATCAACGCTGTGTGTAAAGTCTAAAGTTAGATTTTTTAAGTTAGAAAAATTATACTTGTTTATATTTATTAGGACAAGCCTCTGAGTCAGCCCTGTTTTTGTAAATTATCCCACTGCTGGGCTTTCTCATTCTGAGAGGGGTAAGATCATAGTCCACTATGCTGACCGAGTGTGGGTTGGCACACATTTCGAGTTATTTTTTTTATGAACTCTTAGAAATCTAGTTTTCTGATGTTTTCCTGCACGTAAAACTTTCCTTTATAAGAAAAGACAGGTAGCGAGGGATTCAAAGCTAGGACTTCTAGTTTCGCAGTCAGGCCGTCTTCCAACTAGGCTGGCGGAACAACAATTGTCACAGATGCACGGATGTATTCTGTTTGCATTACTAAACTATTGTTAGTCTCCAACGTAAACAGATTGGTGTTATAAGTTTAACGTAAGTATACGAGTGTCTGTGGTATCGTAGCTTCCATATAGCTGAATCGATTTTGATTTACTTTTTGTTTGTTTGTAAGGTGACTAGATCAAGAGACTTCTTCGAAATTTGGAAATCCGTTAAAGGTGTCAGAGGTTTTTTTATTTAAATCTTAATTATAGTGTAAGCTTAAATTAATTTAATAATAAAGACAATTGAACTATTCGAGACATACTTAAAGAAAATTAAACGAATTTGAAATGCCAATGCCAATAATTCCCAAAACCCCATTAAAATGACAATATAATACTCAAACGTTGTGCAAAATAGAGGCCAGCGTTTCGTCACACGTGGTATCGACTTGACAAGATGACAAGTCTTTGAATATTGTACTTGTCAAACAAACTAACCGTGCCGGTGTGCCGTGGTGGTGCCGGCGTAAGAATAGTACTCCACCCTCTCTACCCGTGGTTGCCGTAAGAGTCGGCTAGGGGTTGTCATCCGGAAGATGGGCAGCAGCATCTTCCGCGTATTACTACACCCAACTGCGTTCGCCAACCCGTTTGCCAAGCGTAGCGAGTATTGGCATGTCCAGCAGTGGACGTCCTACGGCAGAGATGATGATGATCAAACAAAAATTACGCTATATCCTAAAAACGAATAAGCTACGCTGGTAACGCACGATCACCTAAAAAAGAAAATAGATTATCCTAAACCTCCAATAAACTACGCTCACAAATCAAACTGCTAAAACAATGCTTCTAAGACTATTGTTACAAGGTATAAACCCTTATTTACCTACAAATCTGAATCGTAAATCTCCCCTTATTATGTGCTCGTAAAAACTGCTGATATCCAGGCTTTTGTTACCCTTGTGGAATAAGCTTGATGCGGACGAAGCGTGTTTAATGTTACCATGTTTGCGAATACTTTCTCTTCACCTGTAATCCTTTTTTTTTGTTAGGCTTTAGTTTTTAGATCAATTGATTTAGAGTTTGATTCAGTTTTGTGGAGTCATGGTAGCAGTTGGGGAAATACAAGCTTTATGCTCGTAAGGTTTTGTTGTTAATCGGGTGCTTATACGCATGATGCGATGCAATTTATATTGAGCTGTTCGAGTCAGAAAAAGGATTTTGTCATAATATCACGTTTTGCATAGGCGTATATAACATCAAAACAAAAACATTTTATACGCTGGCAGAAAAAGTCACTACCGCGAGCTAACTTGCCGACAGCGCTATCTAGTTTAACCACGAGTAAACCACAAATGTTGATTTAAAATCCTTTTTCTCGAATGCATTGACATAGGTTTAATATCAAAAAACATTTCGTACGCTGGCGGAAAAAGTCACTACCGCGAGCTAACTTGCCGACAGCGCTATCTAGTTTAAGCACGAGTAAACTATTATACAAACATTTTAATTGCTTATGAATGATGTTATGGAATTCAATATTTCGTAACAATATTAAGTAATGATTTTCAGGAAAATTATTTACTATTTAGATAGATCATCTGACATTTTTTTCCTAGTACTGTGGTTGTTGCGTGAATCAGTAAAAGTATCTTTAAATTGCTGAGTCATCTCCAGCTTTTTTCTTCTATATTCTCGTGCAGAGTATTGACAGAAATATTTAATTCTATCTTTATTACTGTGTGTCCTACTTTGTAATGTTCGACAGTATGGTAAAAAATGAGGTTCCCAGTATTTATTTGTATAGTCTGTAATGTAAACACACTGAACCACAAATAGACATAAAAAATGTTAGGCTGAAGTGACTTAATCATGTAAACTACGCTGACCTGTATTTTCTTTGGCAATAAGACCCAATTTCGGATTTTGAATCTTTCTGCACATAAGTTTACTATTTACACAATACAGCAATCTTAAAACCTTTTTTCATATAGGATTGATAGAAAGGAGGTCTAACCCGACATATAAACTTTAAAGTCTGCGTGTTTCATCGCGGGATATCAAGATAGTAGTTGTTCAAACGCAGACTTTTTTTTTGGACAGCGCACCTTCGTTTATTCTAACAGTATCAATGTATTAAGTAGATATAATTTTTAGGTGTCTCATGATAACATGAAGTAAAATAAGTATCAGTCACAATCAAAGTCACATTTAGTATGTCAGGATCAAGTTTAGTCCATGCCCTAGTAAAGTAGCGACGCCTTTACCAGAAGTTTTAATAAAAAAATATAATATAGGGGAGAGGTGGCATGAAAGGGACACGTATTGAAAGGGACCATTCAAATTACCGGTAATATAAGAATCATCCCAAAACGACATTATTTGTTTTATATGACAGCCCCGATGCTGATTCATTCGCAGCTAATTTCACAATCCTGTCTCTTTTAACATGGCGACGGCATGTGAGTGTTTGTAATTGTGTACAAAAGTATTTATTTGATAACTTTTAGGAAAGGCTTTGTGCAATCCTTTGAATTGATAAGTAATTTGTTTACAATTGTTTGTGATCGACTAGATAAAGACAAATACAAGAAAGAAAGGTCAGTAAACTTTTACTCATTAATTGTCGGTTTTATCGTAATTTTTTTATTTTGGATATGATATTTATGAAAGGGACACAACAAACGGGAATGAATGGGACGTCCCTTGCATAACTGTCCCTTCTATGACCTGTATTTTATGTTGATTTTACTGTGATATATTTTTATCACATTTGCAGTTTAAATATGCCACCTGAAAAGAAAACCCGTGATGAAGCACACAAAATTGAAGAAGCTGTAGATGATATCATACAGAAAGGGATTTCTGTAAGATCGGCTGCCAAAGTATTTAATTTAAGCAAATCACATTTGCACAAATTGGTCTTAAAAGCTAAAGCATCATCATCTGAATCTACATCTTTTTTTTATTAACCAAATATCGGCAATAAGAAAATTTTCGTGTAAGCGTTGAAGATTGGTACCAATGTAAAATTTGCACGAAAAGGGTGTATGAAACTTGTGGCGTCAAAGGAATTTTTAATTTTTTTTTGCTCGTTGGGTCACTGTTATTGTCAAAATTGAGTAGTTTTAAGACAATTAGAAAATTATTGATTATTACTCTTATTAAGAAAATTAATAGTTGTTTCACTTTAAAAAATAATTATAAAACTGTGTTTGTCTAGTTATTTTTTATAAAAGTTATCTTTAATTTTTTGTTGGCTGTGTCACTAATAATCACAATTTTTATCAAAGTTGATTAATTATTAGATAGAAAACCACACCATAATAAGTATAATACTTAAAATTATGATTTTAAATATTAGTAAAATAGTCTTAGTATGTTATAAAGAAGTTATATACCGACAGTACGTACTGTCCCTTCCAAAAATTAGCGCGTCCCTTTCAATACAGTTCATTTATGAAAGGGACACAATGCACATTTTTATAAACTGTAAAAATATATAACTAAGAATAAAGAAATATAAGTTGTTTAATTTTATTTCTACAGGGAAGTAATGTAGGCTTCTAATTCAGTTTCAACCTGGTCAAAATTTGATCCCGGTCATTTACTAGGGCCTCTATAACAAAAATGTCCCTTTCATGCCACCTCTCCCCTAAATACTGAGAGATATTTTATCACAAATATTCGTTTTTTTTTAAGTATCAATGGCGTTGATTGCCTGGTACTTTGTATTCGGTGCAGTGGCGCTCGACCTTCGACCTCGCTTCAAAACGAACTTTATTCGAAGTATCACAAATATTAAACAAAACAAAAACAGTTAAATCTGTTCAGCTGTTCTTAAGTTATGAGATACGTTATAGTTAGTGTATACATAATAATATATATTATACATATTACAGACAAAAATAATTAGTTTTGTGATAAAATAGAACACATCAAGTAGCTCGTCCAACCAATTCTTAGTAGGTATGTCTAATTTCGGAAACCCACCAGTCCGATATCGATTTCGCATTAAAGGGCATCGCATCATTGAAGTGCAAATGCTCACATATCAGGAGCTTAATGACGCAGTGGCATATTACCATAATATTCCAATATTTCAACTCTCCACTGAATATCGCGCCAATTATATTACAATTCTATTGGACATTCCGGCGCCAAATGGGCTTAGATATCAGAAAAAATTGCAAATGTAAGATTCGCTTTTCTTAATTGAAAATTACAAAGACAAAAATACGTTTTCTTTGTATTTGTGTAGGAGTTATAAGGAGCCTTTTAATGAAAAAAACCTTATTATATTATCCTTGTTATTAGATTTTGTTGACTGAGAGAGTATTCAAAAGGTTTTCCGAGTAAGCTTGAGGAAATTGGGGATTCAAACACGTCGTTATACGCTTGTGTGGGATTTTTGGTACCCTGATTTGGTTATTTTTACGTTCTTTTAAACAAAATTAATATAATTAATTTGTTATTTTTTATGCAACATGACAAATGTTAGCGTGATAGATAATTTCTTCTTTATTTACCTTTCTACTACTTGATTTTTTTTTTTTTTTTAACGTTACCGTCACAGTACATTTATGAAAACATTATGTTTGTCCGGAAAAATTTAAATTCATTTGAAATTAATAGTAGTCGCCATAACTTAAATACAAGAAATAAAGATAAAATTGTGACACCTAGATTCAGGTTATCTAAAGCTAATAAGTCTTTTCTCGGGAATTGCGTTAGATTCTATAATAAAATCCCACTTGAGGGAACTAAAATGTCCTATAATAAATTCAAAGATTTTATAAAGCAGAGGTTAATTGACAAAGCCTACTAAGGTAAGCCTACTAAGGCCTATAAGGTGGCTCATTACGTGGAAGACAGGAATATATGGTTGTTGTAGCTTCTCTCTGCACTTGCATCCCCCTGGCTAAGTGACAATTGTAGTAAGTATGTATTAATATTTATTACTGTAAATTGTAACCTAATATGAAAAGAAAGATCCACAAAAAAAAATGCCTTGCTGAGTTTCTTGCCGGAGTCTTCTCAGTTGAAGTGTAATTACGAGCCGGTGGTAGATTCAAACATGTAACTTAACGTTCATAAGTGCCTTACCAGGGCCTAAACTGAATAAATGACTTTTGATTTTGATTTTGATTTTTGATATTTTTGGCATCGTATTATCTGAATTTAGCCAGTATTTTGATATTTGATAAAAATTAAGTGAAATTTTCAAAGTTTTTTTTTTTTCATTTGGACAAACATTAACCAGCTATATACGTCGTCATTATTCATCGATACTTGTTAACTTTAACAAGAAATATTTTATGATCAATGTTCTCTAAAACAGTTCGCAAAAGCCCCATTTATATCTCCGCAAGTTTTAATGCAACATAAAAATATTGTTTACATTAAAGCCAGCAACATGGCTGGTTTAGTAATAAAATTATACTAACTGTGCCAGCTTTTATAAGAATGCCATGTGCGACCGAAATACATATAACAGCTAAAAAGTTTCTGAAAATTCCTAACAAGTAGATAGTTATTGAAAATATGTTCTATGCACTTTTTACTCTCTTTTCCTAGGTTTAGGTTGAAATATACCTACATATTTAAAATGTTTTGGATACTCATGTAGTTTGGTAAAGCGCGTGCAAAATAACACTACAAAAGCCTTGATAAATAGTCATGAAAACAGATTTTTTTACGTGAATACATCTTTAAAGCTGCCATAGTATACACAATACACAAATAAATTGAGGGATACAGTTTGGCGTCGCAACTACATATTATGTACATCCAAAATTTAACTATACCATTCTTCATACAGCTGCTACTGCTGAAGTATCAATGAATTCGCAACGTTAAAAGAGGACTTAAATAATGGAAATCTAAAGGACTTTTTAGTTCTATACACGGCCGTGTCCACAACACAGCCCCGATTTCTGTACTTGCTCGTACTCGTAAGAATGAAGAACACCACCTTTTCTTTCGTTTTGACCGGTCTATGGTTTCGGACTTTGTGCATCTTTTGTCCAATGTCATAAATGTATTATCATATTTAAAAATATGTCAAAGATAGGCAACTAAACTTTTTAAGACGTTACAATCTTAGTGGAAAATATTTTATGTTGTGAATTAAAAGAAACTGGAAATTCGCAGGACGCTATTTGTTTTATACGATATCAAATCAAAAGTTCGTCGACAGAATCCTAAAGAAAAATTAATTAAACTGTCAATTTCTCTTCAAATTGTCAGCGCTGTTGACGTTTTATTTGAGCAATTGCGAAAATTGATCCTGTTGAGACGAAATAAACAAAGCATCAATAAAATAAATTGGCTGGCGGCCCAAACTAATGATTCGACTTAATCTGGACAACATGGCCAGCGACAGATGAGCTTCCAGTTATTAATGTTGTTAGAAATACGAGTGGATAGAATGTGGTTAAACTGGATACTATTTTGATAAAGATATTATAAGAAACTATTTAATGTTCACACGTGAAAGTAAATGTAGTAAAATATACAATTTAACAATAGTGCAAGAGAAAGACGGGAGGTATGTGATTGTCAAGAATCTTCAATAAAAACTGTAACAAAAATATTTTTTCGCAATTTCATGTTCGGCTTGTTATAAAATTAGTTTCTCTGTAACAACCAATGTAAATAAAAAAAATAATGCTGTTCGTTATTCATTTGAAGTAAGTCCATCACCTACAGCAATATAAGCTTATTATAGAAAGAAAAATTGGAAAAGTTGTCCGGAAATTTAAAAATTCGAGAAAGCGCTATATTCTATGGAATTTTGTTTGAGCTCAAAAGATCACTAATTTAAACGATGTAAAATAATGCAAACTTAAAAATATTGAATAAAAAGATAGCGACGCGAATAGCGAATAAAAATATTTAAATTAGAAAAAGCTCACTACAATTTTTAAACTTCGCTAAGATTGTAGTAAGTTTTCCACTATCATGTATGAACATTTGATAGAAAAAATAATAAAAATTAGATATCAAATTACACAAAAGAATCCATGAAAAATCCATGACCATTAGACATTTATTTTTCTCGATATCTTTTCTTCCAAAACGTCCTGATCTGACGGGAGATCCGTTAAGCTGGCAACACTACCTGTAATTCGTTCTAAGCTCATGTATTGGATGTAAAGAGGATAAAATGTGTACCAGTCATATAACTTTTTTTTAATAGACCCGCTTTTGCCTGTCATATTGCCTAATATTAAACGTAGATGCGTAGCAAGCTTCTCTAGAAGAAACTGATTCACTCGCGACTAGAAGATAGCGCGATTTAGAATATTCCTTAGAATAATGACACCATTGGCTATTCAAGTTTTAGGTTTTTTTTTTTATATTATAGCAATTTGAACTTCAAACTGTGATTTAGTTCATGTAGGGTGCGATGAGAAATCTTATATAGTATTCAAATTCATTTTGCACGCATAAATTATATAGTCAACGACAATGTTGTCATTGTTGATTTTTTTGTTCAATTTTAAATGAGGCCTAAAACTGGTCAAAAGCATTGGAATTTATCAACACGGAGAGGCCTGGAGGATATTGCAATCCTCGCAATTCTCATTATGGGATCTACATTTTCATTAAAATGGACCCTCCCAATATCGGGGTTTTATATTGCCAGTGACATAAGACGATGAAATTATTGCGTCATTAAATTATGCGCTAATCATGGCTTGACATAGAAAACCCCATTGAGAAGAGAATATTTTCTGTAATTTTTGTAGACATGCAAATATTTGAGCTTCGTGAAAAATATATTGTGAGGAAACTGTGGAAAAGGACTTTCGAGTACTCGGATGGTTGACGAGCTTGCTAACTTCAGGACAGTGTTGTTGAGTATTCTGAAGTTAATAACCTGCCGCTTAACACCTCACTATGTGTTCGAGCAGTTTCACTAGTTCCCATTTCAGGGATGTACGTATTTAAAATCTTGGACCACATCGTCATCAGATAAGTTGTTGTCAAAAACCTAACCGGTTAACAACAGACATGCTATTCGTTATTGAGGCGAATTCATATTATAATTCCGACTGTATTATATCAGATTTTTCGGATCATTGATTTGTTCCCATCTACCACTTTGGTGGTAAATGGCTTAGTTTTCATCAGTTTTCTGAATTATCTCACTATGGAAGCAAATTTAAGACTTATTCACGTCAAAAATCTTTCGGTATTCGCTGTTCTTATATTCAAATTACAGTATCAATGATGCATTCCAGAAAAGACAAATAAACAAAATTTTCTTTTCGCAAGATTGCAAAGAGATTTCTCTTGACAATCTTGTTTAAACGAGAAAAGCTGATATGCTTGAAACATTCATGCAATGTCATATTTCCATTTCGATTTTCCACTCAACAACTTTGTCGTCGCAAGACGTTCGATCTATCACTTTAATTTAAGTTCATGTGAGGACGTAGCAGAATCAAATCTGTTCAGATATTTTAGTGTGATTGACAAAAAAAAAAAACAAGCGATCCATGCATTTAAGTACTTAATAATATTTAGTTTTATTGCAGTAACATATGAAACTGAGTGCAAAAAGAAAACATTGACAAATGAGCATCATACAATAACTCGCACTAAAAAGTCGAGGGCTATGTTTTTAGCAGTCTATGTATACGAGAGCTTATTTGTTTCATCGTATCTTCTAAGCTATCATATTTTGACACATACGGTAGACAACGTATGACGCGTCTATTGACGCGTCTTAGCTTTACGCGTGCTGTTGTGTGTTAATACGCATTATTTATAAGAGAAAAAAAATTAAGTAATATATCAGTTATCTGTGTCCATAGTATACAAGCTTCGCTTACTTTGGAACTAGATGGCGCTGTTTAACATGTTCAACGACACCGTAATTGTGCCGTGGAAAATAAGTCTATCGTGGCATGCATAAGAAAGTAGGTGTCGTTTTTTCAACCTGTAGCTTTTTTCTTTATTCCTGGCATCGTAGTTTGTGCATTTTGCTGATCATTGTAAACTTGCTAGGCAATTTACTGGGGTATGAGCGGACTTGACCTTGATTTAATAAACAATGTTTTTTATCCAATACTTAAAAGTCTTGGGATACTTCACACTGATAAATACAAAGGAAGGAAGTATTTATTGACTGTGGAGATCTTTCAAAAAACGATAAGGTATTCGATAATTATGGCAAATAATGCCTATACCCTAAATTCTTACTCTGAAACAACAATGGCTATGACAGATTGTGAGACCACACTTTGGGTTGAAACTAATATCTCCCTGTCAATGCCTGGCTACCATTCCACGCTGCCAAACAAATCCTCAATTACATTTAACGAGGTGTTGACATTTTCGTAACCCTTGTGATGGGTATTTCCTAACATGACGTGATGAATATGACATATTTCGAGAAAGTGTCAGAATAGTTATGCGGTAATGGGTTTCACTATGAGGTGGACATTTTTGTAACATATACTTAGTTGAGGTTCGGAAAATACTTTGTATCGTTGTCAGTAAAGAAAGATAGTTGACCCTATTATAGTAGATAAAGTAAAATCTTATGTTAACTATTATCTCAAGATAAAAAATAATGAGATTAATACACTCTTGTGATAAGTAAGTTCGTATTACCTGAGTCGCTAGCACTAATGTCAGAGAGAATTCCGACATGGCTAACAATTGAAACCCATACTGCATCCACATCCACACTCATCCGACCCACGGAAGCGCTCAGAAAGAAATGTTCACGGTCACCCATCCCAAAAACTGATCGGATAGTCTGTTGCTTAACATCTTGTGTTCTCGTGATCTTTTGAAAACACCTCAAGCTACGCGACGAGCGCTAAGAGATACACTTGTTTATAGTCAATGATCATTGAAGCGGCGTAGTTAAACTTATAGCGTAGTTATACTTAACTTAGGACAAATAATGCATATATAAAAAAAAAAAATGCTACGCGTGTATTGCAAATTATGAATGAAAAATAAACGTTTACGAGTATTGGAGGACGTTTAATGACGTTTCTATCAAATTAAGCAAAGATGTGGGAATAAGAATACTTACATACTTCTTTTTTGTGAATACATACAAAACACCCAGACACAGAACAAACATCTATGTTCGTTACACAAATGCTAGTCCTAAGTGGGAATCGAACAGCTTTCGATGCAGAACATCACCAAATGAGCTAACAGGTAAATTGATGTTACATCAGTAAACATATAGTTTATAAGCAACGCTTATTTTAATGACAGGTTTAAATTGTGTTCTGAAATTTGATGAGCTAATTTTCGATGATGTTATAACTAAAAAACAAACTTTCAAACATTACCAGAAAGGGCTCAAAATTGCTGCGCATTTTTAATACTACAAACGTCCTGGGCGCCACAATAAAGCTCCAAGCGAACACCAAACCCAACCTGGGTAAAAATGCCATTTCATAACAAAAAGTTCTTAAAACAGGACTGGAAAATGTTTATATCTCTCATGAGTGCGTCGCTAATTAACCGTATACCACCGTGGGTAATAAGTACTTGAAGTAAAGTACTACGCAAGCGTCAAATACGGCAATGCAATGCGACACTGTGCTAGAAAGGAAAAGTCGGTCATGCGAATCAAATTCATGGATCGAGTATTCCGTACCATCACAAATCTAATCTATCTGTATATTGTCCATTGAAATCATATTTATGTTATACCTACAAGCTGGTACCCGCGACTTTGTTCTCGTGGAAGTTAACCAAAAATCTTACCATCACCACCAGATATCGTCAATTCATAAGTATAAGAATATTCATTACTATTGTGTATTGTGAAATTTGGCGACATCTGGTGGTGGGTAGTGGTAGTGCTCTTGAACATTTTTGGTAATCCCACAGGAACTTAACATCTTTTCTGATATAAAAAATATCCTATATGTTAATTCAGATAAACTATACGCCAAATTCCGTTTCGTTAACCAGTTTTTGCGTGATTGAATAATTTTACCCTTATCATAATAAGAAGAGAACCACACCCAGCAGGGTCAGTTCATAAAAAAAGGCTAATTCGAATATGGGTATTATTTTTATTTTTTACTAAAACATAAATAGCAACACGGTCAAGATCTACAAAAAAATATTACAGGTAAATTGGATGGACGAAGAGCAATTTGATCATCTGCCCTTTTCTGATATCTTGTAGTAACTATAATTTCATAATGGCTCTTGGGCTAGTCGCATTGCATATTTATCGTACTATATGTACATCTTATAGTCCCTGTGGCAAAGAGTTAACCGAGGGCCAGTGATATGTCAGAAATTAACGAGGACTCCGTTAGGAACGGTTGTTAGTTTTTAATAGGCGTTCCAAATTAACAGTAATTTGACTGGTATGAACTAAACAAGTAGCGATAAAGTATCCTTTCAGATTTCCTTGTCTTGCTTAAAGAAAATCTTGCAATACTCCTATTTTGGACGTTCTTGATTAATAGGAAAATAGATAGGTAAGTATACAAGATATTAATTAACTTTTAAATTGCGCCATCTTATGAATCTTGATCTATTGGCATGTGTTGAATTCAGGCTTTTTGGCACCGTATTCTTACTGCCAGAGGACCTTCTGCCCTCTGGCAGTTGGAGTTATTCGTTTTACCAGGGCAATCTTCTCCCACCCTTTCCAGATGTTGAAGTCGGCTATTATAAACAATGATGGGGATGCAGTACAAAATAATCGACAAATTGAAAAAAAAAAAAAAAAAAATACTGTGTAATTTAAAACTGACCGCCATTTTATGTCATTACGCGAAGATGTCGTCTACAATAGAACGTTATCCATTAGCATGACGTGTTAAAAAACATGTAAAGTTATATCGTACGATTTATAAGATCACAAACTCAAGTATATACTGTGCTTATTGTTTGTGACGAATTGGCCCCAGTAGATTGCATTTGTATAGTTTGATTAATGAATATTGATCAAAACATGATTCATTCTGTTCAACTTTGAAGTCGATTTAAGATGAACTGTCATTAGTTTTACTAAATCATCATTTCGATAGATACTCAATGGAGTATCTATCGAAATGATCGAATATTATACAGAACTATAACTATTTTATAGAAAATGAATACCACAACGCATTAAATTTAGGTTGTTATTTCGGTAACGATATAAAATATGTTTTTCAAGCCAAAAATACTCAAACTACGCAAAACTTTACGCGAGCAACGCGATGCCTCCAAATCTTGACTTAAAATATTCAGCTTACTATAATCATTTATAGTAACTTCATATTTACTTCCTATGCTATATCAGAAACAAAAAAGGATGTTAATTTGTAGTTTAAGAACTTTGGAGACCAATTTCAAAGAAAAACGGTAGTCTAAAATCCAAAGCCCGCATGGAATCGGCTGGCACGGTGCAGTCTACAATTGTACATCCAGGGTAGAAATAGCCTCACTTGAGAGTCCGTTCCATTCCAGGCTAGGTGTGTTTACCATCTTCGACTTAACTTAACATCAGGTGAGCTGTGGTCAAACACCTAGCCTGTCAAATATTTAAAAAAAATCTTTTATGGTAAACTTTCGTTCAATTTTATCTATAATATTTAATGTATTTGTACATATATGCCACTCTAGGTTTAAGTTGCTGTTTTGTATTAATTTAAAAAAGTACACCGTGATTTGTATAATGACATTACTTAAGCAATAAACTTAAGTTATCTGTTATCTGCAAACAGTGCTGCCAGTTTATTAACAAGAAATAATGATAACTTTGATTAATGGCAGTTTGAATAATTAATTACAAATGCGAGTTGAATGGAGTTGTTGTTTGATTTGTGTGGGCAATTATTGTTATTGATTTTCGTCGCTAAAAGTATTTTTATAATTTTAGTTAATCTGATTACAATTTCGAAATGAGAAAAGACTGATAAATGGGTAAAATTTAGATTATGATGTTATATATATAAAGTACCAATTTGAACACAGAGTTGAGTGCACAAATAATAATGACATGTTCATTCGATATTAATCGACAACAATTATTTTCAAACGAATTGCATCATGAATTTTCGAACGATGACCTAATATATTGTCTATGCTATCTTTCTTTGATATTTTTTTGTTGATAAATACTTATAATGGCGGTACCACACGTTCGTCCAACCGTCCAACAGTCGCACGTGTGGAGGGGTTGATTAATGAGCGTGAAATCCTTCGTATTATTATTTATTTATATCTGTTTATTAACCTTTAGCCATTGCTAATGAAGTATTAACTTTGTGTAGTTTGTATTATCTCAGTTTATAGCAGGAACATGATGTTTGATGAGAAGGGAACTATGTTCATTAAAATTTCAAGGCTAACGGATGAGATCGTTTTAGATAGTTACTTGATGGTAGGTCTCCTTACCAAAAGGTAGTCTGGGTACCACCGCAGTAACAAATATTCCGCCATCAAGCAGTAGTGTGTAAACATTGCTATGTTCCAGTTTGAAGGAAGACTAAACATGGAAAGTTTCAAATCAATGAGTGCCAAATTAACGATGCCCTGGACTTTGTTTTGTATCGTCATGGTCATGGCCATGCGTTATCTCAACCTCAGTAGAGCATCTTTTTCGTCACATTAGTTGTAAAAAAATACAGGGTTATAATCTTCAGGGGTACTATGCCGAAAGGGGATCACTGTACTAATCATTATGATTTTTTTTACTTTAAACTCAGAAGTCGTTAAAAAAGAATAAGCTATTCCACAAAAAAAAGTTTGTCGACCCGTGGCTTTATGAAGTAGCTAATAGTTTTTAGCGATTTTAGAGTTGTCCCCTTGGCAAAAGTTGTTTATAATAGTAAATACAATGACTCCCCTTTGACTTTGTTGATCACAGCTTGTAACTCTATATAATTGGGAGGACGCTTTTTTTTTCTTACAGAAAATTGGAAAATCCCTAGTACAAACACGGAATCAAAAGT
This sequence comes from Biston stratarius, assembly GCA_950106695.1. Classification (NCBI taxonomy): domain Eukaryota; kingdom Metazoa; phylum Arthropoda; class Insecta; order Lepidoptera; family Geometridae; genus Biston; species Biston stratarius. Next base: position 14,857,059 of record OX467116.1, read on the forward strand.
TACTGAGCACAATTAACGTTAACTTTCTTACGTATTGTTGCTTTATTGTTGTATGTTTTTTTATGTTGGCGATTGTTATGTACTAATTATATCATCATCATCATCAGCCGTAGGACGTCCACTGCTGGATATAGGCCTCTCCCATTGAGGGGGTTTTGCCAATACTCGCCACGCTTGGCAGGCGGGTTGGCGAGCGCAGTTAGGTGTGATTATCCAAGGAAAACGCTGCTGCCTATCTTCCGGCTTACGTCCCTTAGCCGACTCTTACGGCAACCACGGGTAGAGAGGGTGGGGTACAATTTTTACGCCGGCACCACCTCGGCATCCAGACTAATACTATAAAAACGTTTGTCTCTCTGTCACTATATGCTTGTTATCTTTTCTATCTTAAACGGCTGATTTGATCTTACTATATTTTACCAAAAATATAAGCATGAGGCTACTTTTTTGTAATTTTATATATACGTACATATGTCCACGCGAACGAAGCAGCGGGCAACGTCTAGTATTATATAAGTATTAAAAACATATATGTACTTAAAAACTATAAATGTATATTATATTAGTTATCTGATTCCCAAAGTATTAGCATTGATTTATTTGGGGCTTGATGGCACTGTGTGAAATGTCCAACGATATTCATTTATCAAAAAGATTTATAAAATGTACTTGCTCAATAATTTTCTGAATTCTTTTCTCGATTTTTCTTTACTGAAAAATTTATATAAAGCCATCTGTTTCGAAACTCATCAATAAGGCAATAAGAAATAGAATCTTTAAGGGAATACCCTCAAAGCGTCCATTTCTTATTAGCCTTTCTTGATTTTCCAGAAAAGCATCATTTTTTATCGTTCAATGATTCCTATAAAACGAATAATAGGACGAAAACAAAGCAATAACAGTTTGAATAGAATCCTGGTATTGTGGACGCACATTGTGAGCATTCCAATAGCTGGGATAGTTCACATAGAATGCGTAGAGCTCTTGCGAGGAGAATAAAGAGGTCGCGCTGCTTTGTTTATTACTATACTAGGAATAATCTTACCTTTATGACAAACAGAGTTTTGGCAGGAATGCGGAAAAATCATGTCATGCATTGTATTATTTCCTAAAACTTAATGTAGTTTGAATATTTATCTATCTGAATAAAAATCAATATCCACATTCATGACGGAGGATCAGAGTAGCCGATACCTCAGTGGTTAGCTCGGTCGGTTTGCACGCTGAATTGCGTGGGTTCAAACCCCAACAATGAGCTTGATCTGCCTGCCGGTGAAGGAAAACATTGTGAGGAAACCATAGTATGGTGGTAGGGTACTTTCTAGTGCTGGGCTGGCTAGCTACCACCCTCAAGTTGAAAATCTGCCGCCAAGCATCTAACGGTGTGTTCAGCAAGTTTCATTCCAGGCTAAATGTGTTTACCATCTTCGACCACACCGTCACTTAAAATCAGGTGAGCTGTGGTCTGACACATAGCCTGTAAAGTATTAAAACAAATCATTTGAGGACAGCTTGACCGATTTCTTTTCCGTTGACAAGGTTTGTACGATGGATATTTTTTTTTGGAAAAATCCTCGGAGAAAGCCTGTTATTTAGAGTATACTTTCATATGAAAAAAGTCTGTCTAATTTCCACGGAAAAGTCGGTAAAAAGGATGCGATGCCGGGTTCCCTAAAAAAATGAGACAAATCGAGAACCTTACTCCTTATGAAGTCCAATTTCAATAGTGGCGTTTTAATCGTAAAGTTCCGAATTACACAAGTATGTAACCGCCATATTTATGTTTTGCTAAATGAGACTCTACCGCCATATTTATTAGACTGCTTAGATTTGCTTGAAACATCAGCATATGCCTTTTAAAGTAGAAAAAAATCAAAGCAAAAATAAATATTGTTGAGTACCGTTACTAAAATATTCTGGCAATTCTAGTGGACATGATAATCTCTGTGTCAATAAATACCCGACCTCTCATACAAGTGAAGTATCAGCTATCTACTGTCCGAGAATAAACCCGCAGTTAATCCAAGTAATCACCTACGCGTCAACGGCGACGGGCTCCGATACTATTATTAACTTTATTGAATGAAACCCACGTACGAGTGAACATTATAGTATTTCTATTTATATTTCGCGTATACAAATGTGCTTACATGAGTGTGCTCTGAGTAGGTATAGTCCGAAGTTTAGCGGTAAAACGATTTTTGTTATGTAAAAGTAAATCAGACGAACGAAACGCTCTCCTGATAGTCAAGAGTTAACGTCTGCCCATGGCCATTGATAGCTACAACTTCAGAGTAATAAAACACAGTCCAAGCCATTGAAACATTTGATGGTTAGTCTTAATAGCTCTGTAATTTTAATTCAGTGAAATTGATTTTATGTTTAATTGGATTGCCTTTGCACATTGCCCTCATAGGTCTGCTGCTTGTGCAGCTTAGGTGGTTAACTTTTGACGCGTTTTTCAACCAGTAAGAGAAGTATGGAGGATGCAAATTTCTGGAAACTTTTTTCTTGTTCTTTAACTTGTTAATACGTTCATTTACCTGGGACAAGCACTCCAACTAGGTAGGTCCAACTTCGAGAAAGAGGTCTGTCGTAGAATACTCGGCTGGGCAGCGTTCGGAAAACTGCGCAGTGTTTTCTCATCCGAATCACCTCAGTGCCTCAAGTCGAAAGTCTTCGAACAGTGTGTGTTACCAGTGATGACTTATGGCGCTGAAACGTGGTCTCTGACTATGTCCCTTCTTGTTAAGCTCTAATTCGCACAAGGAGCTATGGAGAGGGCTATGCTCGGAGTTTCCCTACTAGACTGAATCAGAAACGAGGACGAACTAAACGACATAGTCCAGCGGATTAGCAAGTTGAAGTGGCAGTGGGCATGGCACATGGCACGCAGAACTGATGGCCGATGGGGCTGCAAAGTTCTGGAGTGGAGACCGCGGACCGGCAAGCGCAGCGTAGGACGTCCACTCACAAGGTGGACAGAATACCTAAAACAGACCGCAGGAACGCGCTGGATGCGAGCCGCTTCCAACCGGTCTTTTTAGGTTTAATAATGTACCTACTCTCATAACGTCTCCTGCTTGCACGTGAGATTGAATCTTATCGTGTGGCATGAGCGTTCATATTTGGTTAGGCATCGCCGACTCGTAAATAAATTGCGTATACAGGGTTGCAATACGTTGATATTAATATAAAATTAAGCAATAAAGATAGTGTGTATTCATTAAACTACCAGCACATAACAACCTACTTTTTTATTTACTATGATTTTTGGTTTGCTAAAACACGTGTCTGTTCTAATATTGTTTCGGACCAACTCTATATTTTATACTTTATCATGTTTTAAGCAAATAAATAATTCTATCGTTATTTCAATTACAAACCTGCTGAGCTAGCATTATATAAATTGCTTATTATTCTACACTACAAGTCAAGATAATATAATGAGTAGCCGCCCTATCGCTACACGACTGCAAGATGCGAGGGGCAACCTCAACCCAATTGTCTCACGGTGAGGCAAAGCAACTGATCGTACTGAAACTGTGTAATGTATACCATCTACTTTAACATCCCACTGCCGGACATTGGCCTACTTTCGAAAGGTGATTGGACAATATTCTCGCAGGCTGACCCCATACGGGTTTGTTCCCCCATCTTTAAGAAAAAAGGGGGATTTGCCAGTGAACGTATCGACATTTAATTTTAATTTATTTAATAACGACCTCTTCATAAAAACAGTTTTTGGTCAGCACCCACGCTCATGCCCAAAATATCCCGTATAAGTTCTATCCCATTTACTTGAGCAGTACTTACAAGTTAGAGAAGGGATTTATTCTACTTGTTTCCTTAGCCTTATTACAGCTTACAAGGGTCGGTTAGTATGACTACGAAACTGTATACCTTATTACTTTAAGGTTTTTAGTTTCTCGCACAAATATAGCAAGTTACATTAATAAAAAACTCCTTACTTGTTAAACCTCTATATAATTAAGGGAGATGGCCAGTTGAGGGATGGGAGATTGCCTTGCATTAGGGTGTGTGATTTATCAATGATTATGGTTTATTATATGAATAAACATTATTAATAACTAAAAAAAAAAACTAGCGTCCCGACCCGGTTTCGCACGGGTGTTCTTTAACTTGATACCATCAAGATTACCAACTTTTCATCTACTTATATGGATACAAAAATATATCAGAGAATATACCTTTAATTTGTATAATTAAAAGCCCCATGGTGGCAGGGAAAAGTAGCCAGAAAGGCGGCATTGCCACGTTGAATTTAAAATTGTTGACCTAAATAAACGTTAATCGATCACTTGACGCATTCACCAGTGTTTGACGGGTCCCTAAATCAAGAAATTAATAAATTAAAAAAAAACATAATAGGCATTAGATCTCATTAGCAAATGGTCGTCTACAGTATCAAAATGTTCAGACACCAAACAGAACTGTCCAAACATTTCTGTGTTCCGGTTTGAAGGGTAGACAGCGAAATTACAGGGCAATGAGACTTACCATCGAATGTCTCAAGTAATGAGCGCCAAACCAGCAATGTATTAGATATTATATTGTTTTGTATATAATAACAAGAACTGCTGGGCTGGCGTTGTCTCTTACTACCTGCAGAATTGCGTATCGTCTAATTATTTAGTTTAATCTATTTCAATGTTATGGTTACTAATTGTATTACACTAATTATTTATCAAGTGTAATCAGATACAAACAATTACCCTTAATAGCAGGTGTTAAGAGATTACTGTACCTAAGTATACCTACAATCTTTACGTTGGTGTTAATTTCAAAGAGGTCGAAGACTCAAAGTAGACTAAATTATGTGAAGTAACTGGAGCAAAATGATCGAATTATGATGCGGCAAATCTTGTTAACCTAATAAATTATTTCGACTGAGGAAATTCGAGTTTTCGTGTCGTATTTTTGACTAACTACTGCTGGCTCTAAAATACAATAAATTGTGGATTACACTAAGTTTTAAGTTGTTTTTTTGATCGTGTAATAGTTTATTGCTATCCAGATTTGAAATCGGTTCAAAATCAATTTTATTGTAATCTGTGTTGATATCTCGTCATAGAAATCAGAAAAGGATGTCACTGTCCGGGATGTTGGTAACTTTTTTTTGTAGCGATGATAGCTCGGAGGTTATCACGGTGGGTTTGTACGATGAAGGGCGTGATAAAATCCCAACAATAAATAAAGGAAAACGTGTGAAAACTAAGTATACCGGTATTCTAGGGTTCATGTCGAGTTCAAAATGTTACAAAAATAGCGTTTAGAGCAATTCCTAAATAATTTATTCCAATCCATATAAAACATTCACGGGTTACCGAATATTAGATTAATTTCGTGCGTCCCGTCGTAAATGTTAACGATACTGAGGAAGCAGTATGAAAGCTTCAGGAAAATATAAGATATTTTTTTAATGCTTGACAGGCTCTGTTTGATCACAGCTCACCTGATTTTAAGTGACGGTGTGATCGAAGATGGTAAACACACCTAGCTTGGAATGTAACTGGCTTTCAAGTGAGGCTGCCAGAACACATCATTAGACGCTTGCCGGCAGATTTTCAACTTGAGGGTGGTAGCTAGCCAGCTGAGTACTAGAAAGTACCCTACCACGCTATGGTTTCCTCATGTTTTCCTTCACCGGCAGCTCAAGCTCATTGTTGGGGTTTGAATCCACGCCCTTTAGCACACAGTCGTATAAATGTATCAAATGACGACACAACACTTCTTTGCATTCAATGGTATCGCCATGCGGGTGCCAGGCCCATACTACCCGTGTTCCTATCCCGACCTATATTTTATATAACCTTACCAATACTCTTTCTAGCTAATTAACTTATGGTTGTTCTTTGCGCTAACCATGAACAAAATCATAAGTCGAGGGTCTTCTAGGCGTTTAGGTGCTTCAAGCTCGAAGTATTATTAATTTTTAATTTTGCTTAGTTTAAGAACACTGTTTCAGTTTTTTGGTGTTTGCAATTTGTAAATGGCCATGTACAACATAAATGTTCATTTTGATTGTTCTCATGCTTCTGGTTCTATGGAATCATACGCCTGAGTTTTCGGATACGAATATGCTTCATTTTTAAACTATAGCAGATATCATCGCATACGTATGATTCAAAAATAGGGCCCGCAAAATTGTCCTCGAACACGAATCAACCGCAGCGAACCGCCGTCTGGTCAATGTTATAGGAAACAGAGAAAACACCATTCTGTCTACCTTGCTCTCATTGGTCTGCAGTGGAGCCAGTGAAAGTTTTGTTATGTTTACTAATAGTACGAACCACCTACTTAATCGGCACAAAAAATTATAAGACAATCCTCTATTTGTACAAAATATCTCTATTTGTAAGGTAAGGTAGTTTCATAAAGTCACATAAAATTTTAATTTTAAGAAAGTTTCAACTCTGCGCTACGTCAGGTATACTATACACGTCACCCTTCTAGAAACGACTTTTGCTACTATTTTTGTTTGTACTTCTTGTTTACGAAGCATAGATAATAAACAAACTAAAACAATAAAACACGTTTGAGCTAGCACAGATTCAAAATCTAATATTGTGAAATTTACAGTCATGAGCTTATTTTCGTAACTAGCGAATCAAAGCCTTATCAGCATTGACCATTAACCATCCACTTGGTTGAGTGGCAGTAAAAATTATCTGTGAAAACAGCTAATGCAATAAAACCTAAATTTGATATACCCTAACTCGCCCAAATACTAATTCTCACCCTTTTGCAAGGTATACGAGTTTTATAGATATTGTAACGTTCGAGGTTGGTTTTCTTAATATAAAGCGTGACCCAAAGTTTTATGTACTGAAAGGTACGTTTTTTCTGAAACAAAATACTACGCTTAGTAAAAGTTCCTGATCCATTCATACAATTTGAAATAAATACTTATGTTACTATTGTACTTATTTGAATCAACAACTTTTCTAGACGTAGCATTTTATTTAAGAAAACACTTATTTTTATTTTATTCGGAAAACATACAGACATACCAAACCAGTTTGTAGTCATATTTTGTCTAATCAAATTAGTACTAGGAAAAAAAAAAATCCCTAGCCAAAATCTTTTAATAGATTATAGAGAGATTTGGTTGATGATATATGTATGTATGTATATTTAGAAGTTGGTACTTCTACTGCTTATAAACAAACCACAAAACCGTTTGTTAGGTCATAATACCTATTTTACACAAGAGGTTTTATTTGTTGTCTGTAAATTTTCAATTCTGGTGCGCACAATAAAGAGTTTCTATTTAAATTTCGGAATAGCTCTTCTTCGAACATTCACTATTATTGTCCAACACGACAATACATTCTGGACTGAAGTGGGCAAAATATATTCGTATGAAACGCTTGGAGAAACTTTGAGAACAGAATCACTAGAACGTTCTATCGCGTGACTCTGTAAATGCACATATTTCTCTTTAAGTGCTCTTGCACTTTGTATATTAGATACAGTCTGCTATCAGTTGTACTTTTCGAAACTTTGTGCGTTGTTGAAATAGGGATAGGTACGGATTTTCATCGATATTAAGTTTTAATGATCTATGAAAGGTTTTCTTTGTTATCATGTATTTTCTTATGCCCATCTTTTTTGTAAAGTTATCTTTATATAAGTCAAAAAGATTATTTTCTTTGTTAATAATAAAGTTATGGTCACGTCTATATAAGGGGCCGTTCAAATAGGTATGCATCAAAGAGTCCGGTCGTCTATGCTTTGCTTATTTTCGATGCCATGGGGGATTAGGGGATCTGAAAGGTTATAATGTCACGAATGTCACATAGCTTAGCTCACTGTGCTGACAAGGGGAAGAGAGGGGTTAACAATTACTAAAATTCTGCTTATGTAATACTTGATGTGGTCCCAAAGTAATGACATGTACGGTGTTTATTGTTGAGAAAAAAAAACGAAACAAATACAAAAAAAACTAAGACAACCTTGGTTAAAGTTTTTCCCAAGACTCCAGAATTTATGGACAGCGCGCAGCCTTACGCACTGAGCTAGTACCACACGTAGACTACGTAGTAACTGTTACCTAATCTGGGATCGCGCGCTATTACCATGTCTTTTTCGGTGTGCGTAATTTGAGTGTTCGTATTTTTGTGTCTCATAAAGACCGCAGGAACGCGTTGGATACGATCCGCTTCCAACCGGTCTTTATAGAAGTCAACGGGGGAGGCCTATGTCCAGCAGTGGACGTCCTACGACTGAGATGATGATGATGATTTTTGTGTTTGCTCATGATAAATAGGTCAAATATTAACTACCTATTTTTTTATTATTTGGAACGACAATTGTGTTCTGAACTGTATCAATATTGCTGATGTTCAAACTTTCACGGCGTGTCTAAAAATTGCTCTAGGTCCAAAATTCAGTGCATATAATAACTAAGAATATTAAATAATAATTTTATCCATAATAGGTATCTATAACCGAATTATAAGGTAAAAATTTATACGGAAGCCTTTCCGATCCAAATGAAGCGAATCTTGATTTAATTGAATCTAATGGGAACAATAGACAGCGGAAACCATTCAGGCATTTCCACCTGAGAGATTGAGGGAACTAATTTATTTTATCTCTTATTGAGATCTCGCATTTATTTCTATATAACTTAGATCCGTTTCTTCTTGAGATAAATAGGGCTTAAGCCTTCATCGTAAATTAACTATATTATCTACAATCAATACAGCAATGGGTGAAGTCCTGAACTTTATTGCGCTGAGATAAAGTTGAAGATTGAATATGAAAGATTAAGGGTAGTCCAAGAAATCTTTCAGCTAAAGATGTGGGCGTGATAGTCGACTGATTCTTGAGTGCTTTTATCGCTCAGATTAGTTAAACTAATGAGTTTGGGTAGACGTAGTTAATGACTGATGGCAGTCGTTATTATTTTATTCTTTGCAAAAGTTTCAAATGTATATATCGGCGTTACTTGAGTCAACTCTAAAACAATTGTAACCATTTTAGGAGAAATACGAACGCCATTTTTTTCGAATATATCTAGTGGCGTAAGTGGCGTACTAAGAGGCTGGGCGGTGCCGTACCGCGTCCTCAAGCTCAGAGGACACTATCCTGACCATTAAGTAAGCTTATTTTGCTATAATTTCGCCTATATTTTTGTTTTATTTATGCGGGGTTACTTACGTTTAATAATATCTAATACTCCGACTATACTTTCGGGCACATCCGGTGGCTTTCTTCATGGAGACAAAGCTGAGTACAACGCTCGTGCACGTTCGTCTTGCTTTGCTCTACGGCCCGCTGCACGCCTCGCATGTGAAGACAGCGGTTAGTGCGCGGGGGCGGGGGCGGCTATCTAAAGCAAATTTCACTTACCTTTAAGCTAAAACACAGATATAATCATAGCAACCCAAGTAATTCAAACTTGTAAGGACTTCTCCCACAATTCTTTCTGTTGTTTGTATAGTGTTGCAAATTTTACTTATTGACAAGTTATTAATGTAAAAGTAATGACTAGAAAAAACCTTCATTTTAAATAAGGCCTGAATATTTGCACCATGATCTTTAGATACCTAAGCCACTGAAAATATAATAAATAATTTAAAAAAAAAGCCAGTTCTAGCAGACATCTGTTGTATCTAAATCGTGTTACCGTCCCAAAGAAACAAGAAATTGCTTACGTGGTCTTAGAATAACATGAATTTCTATGGGCAGCAAACCGAGCTATGTAATATCGTTCAAACATTTCCTTTCACCGCTGACTCTGCGTTGCGGAAGTGCCACAAATGTTATCCAGTGTTGTCCTTATCCTATTTTAATGATGCGGACATTTTTTGGGATAAAACCGTTAGAAGAAGCAAACAAAAAAAGGGAGGTACATTGTAACTTCGCCCTAATATCATGCGTCTCTAGCTTTATGGTCCGACTTGGATTCACGCCAACTTGCGTAAAAAATTCGTTCGTCCATAATACGCGAAGAACTGTACGTTCTTTCAAACATTTGACGAAGTTCACTACTGAGTTTAATGGTGTTTGTACACCATGTTTTTATATTTATTTCGGTGCCAAGTGCGTGACGTCATAATCGTGTGACTGAACCATAAATATCAATGACGTCAGATTTTTGGACACTCGGCCAGTTTTAGGCATCAGCGGTAATGTGCCAAATTTTGTTGTGGCAGATTCAAGCAACACGCAGGCGTCATAGTGCCGTCAGCTGTACGGCTTACGTTATTTAAATAAATTAAAAACATTACGTTCAGTTAAAAAAATACTCTAAAAACAATAAATGGGCGGTACGAGGTATTGTTGTGTTGTGGGGTGTAGAAATTATTTATGTATTTTAGCCTTGCAGGAAAATTCTGTCCTTCGTACCGTACGATCTAGGTTCACCTGAAAAACAATCAATTCCTATTGGAAAGAAAACAGAAAGATCGAGAAAACACAAAAAAGTACACAAACATGTATACACTTACTAAAACCAGCACAAATACATATCGTAACAAACATGCAGAATGTTAATCATATTTAATTTTAAATCTCGCATGAACATTTTCAAAGAATCACGTGCAAATTATTTTTTATTTCATTGTTTTATTATCTATAATATGTTATAGATGAATAACGATGAAACATAAAACAACTAAATAAATGAAATTATTTTCGGTTCAATATTTCATACTTATTCTTAAGCATGAAATAAATCTTCACCAATAATATGTCACTAATTTAAAATTCCATACCTATCGTTAATAATGAAAGAAAATCTTAATGTTGTTTTATACAAAAAAAAAAACACAGTTCAATGAATCTTATTTCAATTAACAATACTTATTCCTTCATTATTTATGTTTCTAAGATTGATAAGGAGATACATCCTCATTTTCCATTTCTGTTTTGCATGTATTGTTCTAAAGTTTCTGAAAATATATATTTTTTTCTTAAATTATTACTTAATTATTAATTGATCTACTTTCACGACGTACGGTAGATTATTTACTTTCGTCTGGGGTATTACTTTTTCACGGATGATACGTTCTCCATTAGCTGAATCATGGATTTCGACGACCTCCTGAACATGACGGCTTTGGAATAGTTTAAACCCTATAATTTTAAATAAATACGTAGTAAAAATTGCAATGAATTTGATAGAATAGCTCATGTTTCGTGTATTTATTTACCTTTCGACACAGATTTTCCGTAAAAGAATTTCGCATAAATATTTTGGAATCCACACTTAACAATGATTTGGCTCATAATTTCTTATCCCGTTAAACAAAATAATTATCTTAAACGTTCAGTGACTTGTATGTGAATAATATGTCAACTGTTATGACAAGAACGACCTCGAATTGTCGCCGTTAACCGACAGATGGCGTTGCCGTAGTTTCGGCATGATATCCAAGAGGCGTATAACAGATTATATAACCGTCGTAGCATTACAATTTGTGTATAATCTTTTGTTCGTGTTGTACTATCATTTAATCTATGGTCCTGGTAATGGATTTCGTCTGGTAACATCAGAATCTATTAATTTTGAAATGGTCGCTGAATAAACCCTTTCGGCTATCGTCGGATTTCAGGGATGGTATTTTGTAAAACAGTTTCTTATAATAAATGTCAGAAATGTTTGATAAGTTAGGGTGATGTTACAGACAGTCTGGCATCTAACGAGAAGTTAGGCTCTTCATGTTTCAGGGAAATAGATATTATATCTGTCAGTTATCTATTTCATTAAACTGGACAAGAAAGTGATGGAGACAGCGATAAAGCGAGGCACAATTGGGCAATTAAAGAAAAAAGTAATTCCAAAACCATTCCGAAATATTACAATATGTGCATTATTTTTACGTTTAAAACTCTTTAAACTATGAGATTAGCCCAGTATTAGATAAAGCCCAGTACCACTTAAGTTTATAAATAAGCTGGTTCTGTCTTTTAACGTCTAATAAAATAGAAACAGTTGATACGTGTAATTACGCACTATATAACACTAATTAAGATTGATTACACGTAACAACAAACACAACGTTTTTATTAAAAATCAAGGTCTAACATCGCGTGCCGGTGTAATTTTCAAAGAGTTGCTCGTAACCTGATCGTTTGAGATAAGATCTTATACAACAACGTTGTTGTGGTACAAAACGGCTATGTAATTGGGCTGGGCGCTCACATAGTAACAGGAAGAGCGGATTTACGTCGATTTAGTAAATTATTTAATTTCAATAAGCTAGTTTGCTGCCCGAGTGGATGTTCTCTGATAGATACAATCTGGGTACTTTCAAGTCTCAAGTGAACCGGTTTATTCAAACGTGCTTCATCGTAGACCACAGCTCCATTCTAAGCCAGATATGTTTACTATCTTCGACCACACCATCACTTAACATCAGGTGAGCTATGGTCAAGCATCTAGCCTGTCAACAATAAAAAAAAATCTTCGCTTAACATCAGGCAAGTAGGCGGGCAAACGCAAGCCAATTGAAAATTTAAAAAAGTCGGAAATGAAATAACTAAAAAAATTACGAATACAACAGAGTTCAGTCGACTGCTCTCTGTATCCAGCCGCTTCATATTAGAAGAGGTGGACATACAGCAGTGGACAGTTAAAGCCTATGATAAAGATGAATAAAATTAATGATATCGTTTCACTGTAGCCGAGAAGTCAGCCATCGATTCATCTCAAAGTGGTTAATGAGACTTAGTGCAGTGACACTTCAGACTTTGTTTCGTAACTCATATATTTACGTATCGCTGTAAAAAAATCATATTATTATAAGATCAAATTACATTTCAACGCGTATAGATTTATCTGGTCTCGAATGGTAAGTGGTGTTGTCCTGGTGGATTTTTGCGAATCCAATTGAACTGAGCACTTTTTTGGTTTAATAATACGGGATTACTCATATTTAATTATGTCTGATACTCCGATTAGAGTTCAAATCACATCTGGTGGTCTTCTTCAAGGAGTCAACGCAGAATACCACGCATGCACGGCCTTGTTTTGCTTAGTACGGGCCGCTACGTGCCTTGCACGGGAAGACAGCGGTTGGTGCGCGGGCGCGGGGAGTGCTAGCGGGTAGAGTAATGCCCCGTCGGTACGCCACGTCATCACTTTGATATTATTTTAGCAGGTTGATTCTTTTCACGGATCTTCGGCTACATTCTCCAATCATGTAACAACCGGTCAAATTACAGCCCCCGTACCCTTCTATATTGACATGTTACTCGATATTGCCATATTTGCGTACCCAATGTTACTTGTTATTTGTATAGGCCGATCGGTAAACAGTTACTGAAAGTGAACCAATGGCTCTTTGATCTGAAAATCAGTTTTTTGATCATAGATTTGATTTAGAAAACTGAGGATTCAGAGGTATTTTCATTAAATAGATATGTGAAAATAAACGAACCGTGTAATCGATTTTGTTCACAAAGAGTGAAAAACATTTTTTTTTTCAAAGAGACGAAAGCGTTTAATGGTATCACCGTGCGGGGAAGGGTCCAACGCGTTACAGAGTCTAGAAAATGGACAGTGCCTAAGACTTGCGACTCAGGTTTAGGTTTATGGGGCCCTTTTCTATATGTATTAACGTTTACCTTCACTGCCTGTGTTACCATGCCTTTTTTGTGCCCAGGGAAAATTATTGATGGATACCACCGGCCCTGGGACGGGCATGGTGGTTATGTGGGACTCTCCGTCCTAATGACGGCCTACCCACTAAAAACCCTGGAGTGTTCCACCTCGACGCTTTGTGTCGAGGCTGCGGGCACGTTTTCGCATTCTTCCGCGGCCTCGACAGCGCTTGTCCTTGTCGGACCCGCCTAAGGGAGCCTAAACTCACCCCGCTACGATTACAATTTGTCGGAACACCAGACACATCGTTATCTACCTCTGAGATCTAGGGCATCGGACGGACGTATTCCCATCCCTGCCCAACCAAATTTAATATGATTCTACCAACGCTGCTTTGAATAATCTTGTAAGCAATTAATTTATTTGAATTGGAAATGTTCTTGCCAGACCGAGGTCTTTTGATACATTATAGAGAGATTTTATTGATTTCCTCTTGCTCACATTTCTACTGCACATTAATTAGCCATGAAACCATTTACAGTCCACTCACATGAAAGGTCATATTATCTATTTAGCTCTATCGTATAGTGATCGTAGACTAAAAATACGTGGTGAGTTTAACCGCAAATACTGGATCACCTAAGTTGAAGATTTTTTGTTAATTATATCAGAAAAGTTGACTATACCACGCTGCTGCCTATATCCAAAGCCTATATTTTGTGTTTATTCGAAGATAATACATATTTAAGAATGCATAAAAACAAATCAAGCAAATATATATATTTTTTTGTTTGACAAGACTAGGTTTTTGACCACAGCTCACCTGGTGAACTGCTCAAGTACATTGTGGGGGTTCGAATCCAAAGCCTTCGGCGTGGGAATCGATCGCACTAACCACTGAGCTATCATCGCTACAAAAACCAACGAACCAAACTATTAAACCAACAATTAGTTATGTTGGTTTTTGAACCTTTAAGACTCAAATCGATAAAACCAAGACCGGAGAATCCTACACTTATTCCATTTCCTACGTACATAAGAATTTAGTGTTATATTTTACTAGTCTAGGTAAGAGCTATACATTTATTTTACCTTTGAAAACAAGATACATATAACAAGCCTCGCTTTTCGTGAAGATTTATTTTCCGTTCACGCAAACGCTGCCTCTCCAACAGTGAACATCGTCCTTCCATTGAAATAAAGTAGGTCTTCTTGCTATGATTTATTCTGTGACAGCCGAATGATTTGCCGATGTAGAGTTATTTATTACTGCGACCAATCAGAACCATCTTGATACCTTTAGAAGCACCTTTGTAAGTTGAGACTGAGACTATTTGTGACGATTGTTGTTTCGATTTGTCTTGAGATATCTGATACTGATTGTCAGGTTAGTAATAAAATAGGGTTTTTGATTCCTGATACCAGTACCTATACTATTCCGTACAGCGTAGTTTAAATTCAAAGTTAGAGATGATAGCTCAGTGGTTAGCGTGTTAGGATCGCCCGATTAAATCCCAATAATTTGCTTGAACTACCTTAGCTTGAGCTGCCGACAAAGGGAAATATTGTGAGGAAACCATAGCATGGTAATAGGGCACTTTCTAGTACTTGGCAGGCTTGCTGCTACCCTTAAGTTGAAAATTTCTCGTCAAGCACCTAACAGTGTGTTCCGGAAGCTTCACCTGGTAGCCAGTTCTATTCCAGGTTACATTCATTATAAATTTACTAGTGATCAGCGGAAGTAGCGTGATTTTTATTACCATTCTAGCAAGAAAAAGTTATCCGATTGCGAACGATTTTGACGCAGAACGACACTTTCACAAAATGTCATGTTAAAAGATTAGGTGTTGAATGATATTCTGCGAAAATTACGTTTTGCAAAAGTTACGTTCTGCGTCACAACTCTGCGGACGTTATTGGGCATACGATATATTGTGGTCACATAGCCAAAATGGAACGACTATATTATTATGAGCTCACGGTATTCTCGCTGGACTTTATTTCGTTAATAAAATAAATAAACAAGTAAATAAATGTTGAAGTACATTCACATAGCGTCATTTAGCCCCAAACTAACCAAAGCTTGTACTTTGGGAACCAGATAACTGATAAAATACTCATATAGGTACTTGTTTTTTTCCAATGTAGCCCGGAGTGGGAATCCAACCCACGCCCTTCAGCTCCCGAAGTAGAACTGTGTCAAATAAGCTATCAGGGCAGTAATTAATGAAACTACTGGGTTCCGCTGCTATAATCATAGACAGACACTATTTTTTTACCACTACGAGAGCACTCTATTTGACTCATTACTTGACATCAAACAAAAAATATTGCTGGTAGATACAAAAACAGTTTAATATATCTTAGTAGTGTTATTAATAAATTAACGCCATATAAAACTTGAAAAACTAAACGCAAAAACCAATTAGTAACAATATCTTAATGTAAATTAGATATTAGTGATTCTGAAAAACAATTGAGATTACAATGCTTTCGGGGCTTAGGAATGGATTTTGAAATAAATTGTCTAAGATGAGATTTAAAATAATGAACGAAAATCTAATCAATTTTATCGTTGTGCTAGTCAAAATTAGTTACGTGGGTTATGACACGAACAACATTCCACTATAATAGCGGTTCGTATTATGAAAATGATTTCAAACTGTTCTGTTTAAGTTTTTGGAACATCGACAAAGAAACGGTGATGACTTTTGAAGCTCTTTTCGAAAGTAAAAAGTCCGATGAACAGATTCCAGTCAAATAAATAAGAACTGAACAATTTATTGCCCTCGTGTTTTTTTTTTATTGATTGATATTCCCTGTTATACAAAATAAATATACGTACTGAACAAGATTTAAAATTATTTTATGACTAAAATTTTGATGCATATGATACTTGAGCTCCGGGAAGTACGACACAGTACGGAACGGGGATACGGGAATACCCAACTGGTGAAATTGCGGAGTTCTGCTAATTCAATTATATATAGTTGAAAATAAACAATATAAGGTATATTCACCGAAAAATGAAACCCTTACTTCCTAGGTTTCAATGGTTAATGTATAACGGGATGAATGTGCAATATTGTAAAGAAAGTTGGAATTGGAATAGATTTTTTTATGGTTAATTAAGACTAGTTGTTTGACAAACGATAAGTGACGTTGTGGTAGAAGATGGTAAACACACTTAGCCTGATTTGCTGGTTTTCAAGTGAGGCTGGTAATACATCACACAGGAGCTTGGTTGTAGATTTTAACTTTAGAGTTGTAGCTAGCCATCAGAGTACTATATAGTACCCAATCCACATGTAATGGTTGTGTCACGATATTTTTTTGCTCAAGCTTTCTGTTGGGGATTGAACCCATGCCCTCCGGTGTGTGAGCCGGCCGCGCTAATCACTGAGCTATCATTGCTAAAAAATTACACCATCGTTCCTGTGAAAGACTTTTCGAGTTACAAAATAAAACGTTTTAAAAAGAGCGTCTAAGATATCTTTTGGTCATCGCATCGACAAAATCCCTCATGATGCAGGTTTCCAGGCGAACAATCTGGCTGTTAGCCGTTTTTTTTAATTATCCCTTATCATTACAAATATAGTTCAGAACAACTGGCTTACGTTAGTTGACCTTTGCTCTAGCGCCACAGACTAAATTATAGCTAGTGTCCAGCACTAACTAATGATCTATTCGGCGGAGTGCGTTCATTGTGTGATTTGTTACACTCACTTAAATAGGGTCGATCGCGGCTTGATACTGTTATAGCTGAATTATAGGCGGGCAAAGGAACGCGACCGCTTGTTTCATATTTTGATTGGTTTATTTATTTTTATTCTTTTTAGGTCGAAAGAGTTAGAAGCTTCGTTTGTTTGGTATATGAAGTTTAGAAATAGGTAAATAGATATATAGGAACTCTTTATTGTGCACACCAAAAATAGAAAGTAAAGTACACAAAACAAAACAATCGTTTGAGCTAGTACAACAAGTGGAGGCCTTATCGATAAGAGCGATCTCTTCCAGGCAACCAAGAATGGAAAACACAATACATCCTAAGAACAGGTGTAGATGAGGAGATGTAACACTAATATTAAGTTGAAAAATACAAATACCGATAAAAGAGTTAATAAATGAGTAGCGATGATAGTTCAGTGGTAGCGCGGTCGGTTCACATGCCGAAGGTCGTGGGTTCAAATACCAACAACGAGCTGCCGGCTGCCGGCGAAAGAAAACATCGTGAGGAAACCATAGCATAGTGGTAAGACACATTCTAGTACTCGGCTGGCAAGTAAGTGGTAGCTAGTTAAAAATGTACCGCCAAGCATCCAAACAAACATACAGAGACAAATAAAAGACAATATTAGGTATATACAATATTGACAACGTCATGGACAATATTTGACCACAGCTCACCTGATGTTGAGTGACGGTGTGTTCCTAAACCACACACCTAGCCTAAAATGCAACTGGCTCTCAAGTGACACCGTTCTGATTCTTTCTAGCCTGTTAATCATAAAAAAAAACTACTAAAAGTAGTAACTATTCATTCAGACGTTTTTATTCATCTCTAATAAAAACAGTCAATAAAAACAATTTCATGTTTCAATCAGCAGCAAACACTGCGAGATCCACTTCAAAGAATTGTACCAGAGATAAACTAGCATCTGTTTTTCATCAGCACGTATCTACAGAGTCCATAAAATACAAGGTTGTAGATATTAAAGCACAAAAGGGCTGCTTGTTCTTTGTGTTTCGATTACATCATACTATAGTTTTATGTAAGCGATCCATCCACAGTTTTCGTAGATATACTACCAGACGTTAATTGATTCAGTCCATGAAAATTATCGCTAAAATAAGTGTTTGGGCAGTTTTATATAAACTCGTGTTTATGTAGATCTACTTAGCTGGAGATTATCTAAATAAGTTTTTTTTAATGTAAAAGTATTGCGACGAACGAGACGATCTCCTGATGGTAAAAGATTACGCCTGTCCATGACTATTGCAGCGATACACAGAACGTTGAGTATCAAAACAAAGTTCAGAGCATCGCTGCTTTGGCGCTCTTTACTTTGAGACTGGATAATTAGTCCCAACAGCCCGGTAATTTCGCCAGCTGCAGTATTCTTCAAACCGGAACACAGTAATGTACTAGAGCTTAGCGCAGAATATCTGGTACTGCGGTAGTAACTGGCGCAGCATTAGATATTCTACCGTCAAGCTGTAGTACATCAACACAACTTTCTGCTCGAATGTTATTTGATTATTTTATTACATGTTTTTTCATTTAAAAATAAAAATCTATATTTAAATTAATTTAGTTATTTCCTGGTCTTCTAGCGGATGGCTCTGGCGCCCGTATCACAGATTTATAACTATTTTTGTTTTACTTATGCGGGGTTACTCACGTGTAATTATGTCGGAAACTCCGACTAACTAACTAGTCTGTAGGTAACTAGCAGATTTAATGAAATTAATATAACACGTAGACTACGTTTTATCTCAGAAATTGCGGTCAAATCCAAAGTCCAAAATCAAAACTAATAACATCACAAATTGTCTGTGAGTTTCGAAAAACAATGCAAATAAAAATAATCCAAAATATCGTATCAATACATGAAACGATTTCAAGCTATTTTTATAGTCAGATAAAATTCAAGTTCAATAACATAAGAATTTCTATTCTCACTAAATATTTATTTCTTCATCGAATAGAAAAAAGATACTAAACAAAAACATAACGCTGTATCCAAATGGAGTATATACGTATTTATTCAAACTAGTTTGGAATAATAGGCACTGATATGGTAGACATGTTCTAGAGTATAGATTCCCAAAGTGGTCCAGGTGGACCCCCAGGGGTCCACGGGAGACTCGACGGGGGTCTACGTGGGCGTGACAAATAAATGGGGGTGCCCATTTTTTTTTGGTAATATTGATAATTTGCTATCAATCCATCAAGTAAAATCTCTCCCAATAAAATTAAGACTGTTTTGTGTAACTTTACTTTTTCACATCCATTCACAGCACAATTAATTAATTAAACAATCAATTCTCACTTTTTTTTTTCAAAAACTTTATTCGTTGTTGGAACTGAGCCGCAACGCAAATTTCCATAGTTAGATCTAATCTTCACATTTTTTTCGGCTGGGAATATGGTAGAAATGTAGCTGCAGGGGGTCCACCGGAACTAGCAAAATTTTTAAAGTGGTCTATGAGATAAAAAAGCTTGGGAACCTCTATCCTAGAAAGTACAAATAGCCAAACGTAGCATTAATCACTGTCTCAATGTAGTGACTATATTATGCCGTGAACAGACCAATTTGGAAAAAAATAATCGAACAAAAGTTATCTGAAAAAACCTTCTTCAAAATTTAGATACCCAAATGTTAGAAAAATAAATCAGATCAACTGACGGGCGAAAATCGAAACGCGTGAAATGCTGTGGCGTGGCGTAAACTTTTCCTTACATTTTGTCATCGAAAACAGTTCTTAATCGGTTCTAGTTTGTTCGCATCATCTGAGAGAATCATAGAAACAGAGGGTTTTCTATGTCAATTTGCGAAAAAGATATTGTCTAATTTTTATTACCAAATGTATGAAAAAACAAACCGGTCAAGTGCGAGTCAGACTCGCGCACGACGGATTCCGTACCATTATCTATAAAAACGGCAACAAAATCGTTTGTTGTGTGAGAGCTCCCTTAAATATTTATTTTATTCTGTTTTTGAGTTTGTTGTTATAGCGGCAACAGAAAATCATCTGTGAAAATTTCAACTGTCTAACTATCATGGTTCATGAGATACAGCCTGGTGACAGACTGACAGACGGACAGCGGAGTCTTAGTAATAGGGTCCTGTTTTACGCTTTGGGTACGGAACCCTAAAAAAGACTTTAATTTACATTAATAATACTCTGTTCTTGAAGTAACAACAAACATGATCGTGTGTGGTTTTATACGTATTTTGCATATCTCTGAACAAAATAACACAAACACTGCCTTTGCTATTATTGAAAGCACTCAGAATGCATTGAACCGAATAGAATTGGTTGCACGCACAATTCGCAAACCGCACCTTTTAGCAAATACCTAACTCGATTGAAAGCAATCTTGTTCAAATACTAATTGTGATGGCAGCGTAATACTAATACTAATTGTGATGTAAGTAAGTTGTAACTCTTCTTTATAAGTACATACCACAAAGAAAGAGTTTAGAAGTAATATTCTTCTTTATTTTTGGCGTATCATTTTGTGCATTTGCCAGTGTCTTCGATATTTTATAAAATACATTCATGTATTTTATAAAAAATCAAGTCAAACAACCCTATAAGTCACCGTCAACGTTAGTCTTGGTCGAGTCCGATTATGCCTTAGTAAAATAGTGGTGACGTTTATTACAAGCTTCGATGGAGTGTCTAGCAAGAAATATCTAGGTCAAATGCCGCATCTCAATGTGTAAATATTGTAGTGTTATTTTTCCGGTTTAAAGGGTACGTAGCTAGCGAAATTACTGGGCTGTTAAGACTAACTATCGAAAATGTCAAAGTAATGGGAGTCTTAGTTTTAAAATAAGTACCCGGATGACCGGTTTTCCATTGCCTGCAAACACGGATAAAACGACGTTTTCTAAAAATGAAACCTAGCTAGATCGATTTATCGCCCCGAAACCCCTTGCAAACTAAAATCGTTAGAGCCGTTTCCGAGATTCAGATTTTATATATCGTATATATATACAAGAATTGCTCGTTTAAAGGTATTAAGATGTACACGTGTTTACGTACGGTTTTCTCACGTTCACGTCACAGCCAAGCCACGATTATTTTTCACGATTTGTCCCCTACTAAAAATTGTTAATAATACAATGAGAAAATCTAAAAGTATTTATAGTTCTAGCATTCGGGGATCGAATAATACTAAAACTAGTTCTGACTAGAAAAGAATTGGATTTCCTCTAACAAGCGCCGGTCGTTAGCGATTAATTGGGAACGATTGTCGAAGCACTAAAAGTCCGTGCAATAGTAACAAAATATTCTTGAAGCACGGAGATAGGACCGAAGGAAGTAATGAAGATGAGAAAGAATATAAAAAGATAGCGCTTGGGGTTAACTGCAAGCTTGCAAGTATAGAAATTAGACATTAGAAAGTCTGCCCTGTTAGTTCGTTTAGTAAAGTTCTGCTTTGAGGGTTCGATACCCACTCAGGTTTAATATTTGTGTAACTGGTGTATGTATAAGGGTGATTTTGGTTTGCAGGTTGGATTGAAATGAAATGACGTGATGTTTCTTGCAAGTTGTATTGACGACTGACTTGTGAGCGGAATGTATAAATATTAGTAAATAGAACCACCATACCGCCCACCAAAAGGACCGTGGGTCTTTTTAAACAAGTAACAATGAAACATATCAACTTAAATAAATTGTTTACAATAACTGCGTAGTAAAAATTCCAGCCGAAAAAAAGGCGGGTAGTTTCATATAGTTTAGAGAGTAACATCAACAAGTCATCACACTACGTAAACAATTCCCTTGTGGGTTTACAACAAAAAGTTCGTATATGTGATGTGCGTACTTTTCGAAATTATAATTTTACATTTTTTACAAAATAAAAGAAAAAATTTAAAAATGCCAAATGTAATATTCAAAAATGTTGAGAAAAAATAATAATAATTGATAACCAATTATTTATATAACTTAAAGATTAAAGACTTAGGTATGTAATGAATTTTTTTTGCAAAAACCAACGCTTTCACTACACTAAGAGTTTGTGTCAATAGGTAATGCACATAATTTGTTAATAGTTCTTTTTGTCACTGAGCTACCACTTTTGACACTATAAACTCGTGTCAAACCGTCTGATCCCGGATGTTTGTCAAGTATACGACCAAGTGACCATTTTCCGGGTGGCAAGTTGTCGCTTTTAATTAAAACTACATCTCCAATGTCAAATTCTTTCTCCTTCTTCAACCATTTAGGGCGTTGTTGTAGTCTCGACAAGTATTCGTCTTGCCATCGCCGCCAGAAGTCAAAGAGTAATTTTTGAGTATGTTGCCAACGGGAAAGGTAAGATATTTTGACATCTTTTGTATCAAGTGACGGGACAACTATCGGCGCTTCACCAATTAGGAAGTGTCCCGGTGTAAGTGGATCAGTGTTGTCTGAATCAGTATCGTCGATTAAAGATAATGGACGTGAATTTAAACAGGCTTCAATTTGGCATAATATTGTCGTCATCTCTTCAAAAGTTAGATGAGTGGTGACTATTCTTTTCAGATGGTGTTTGATAGATTTGACACCTGTCTCCCATAACCCTCCAAATGACGGGCTGTAGGCGGGTATAAAGTGCCATTGTGTTCCATCTGTAGCTAAAGTCTGCGCGATATCACCGGAAAACTGAAGTTTTGCTTCGTTCCATGCATCTTGTAAATCTTTGTTGGCTCCAACGAAATTTCGACCTTGGTCACTCCATAAGTGACTGCATTTGCCTCTTCTGGCTACAAAACGTCTAAATGCGCCAATAAAACTTTCAGCAGTGAGATCTCCAACTAATTCAATATGTACGGCAGTTGTAGCCATGTCGACAAAGATAGCAACATACGCCTTGACTGTTCTGGCACCTCTTGTTCTGGACATCAAAATTTGGAAGGGGCCTGCAAAATCAACAGAGCTGTTCAAAAATGGTCTTGCAGGCGTCACTCTTTGTGCTGGTAGATTGCCCATCAATTGCGTCTTAGCTGTAGCCCTTAGTTTTGCGCAAACGAGGCATTTATGCGCGTATTTTTTAACCATGGATTTGGCTCTTATAATCCAATACTTTGATCGTAGATAGCTCATCATTAGCTGTATGCCTCCATGCAAGGTTTTACTGTGAGCATCGGCGATTATAAGTGGAGTTAGTGTGTTTTTGTTGCCGATGATAATTGGGTGTTTCTTATCATTAGGTAAGTTTGCGTGTTTGAGGCGACCGCCCACCCTGAGGAGTTGCTTGCCATCGAGGTAAGGGTTGAGAAACCGCAAAGGACTTGTACTTTTTACTTGTTTATCTTCCTTTAATCTGTTAATATCTTCTTCAAATTCTTCGTTTTGTATCTTCTTCACGCAGATAGTTAAAGAATCATCTAATTCTTGTGTAGTTATGTCATCATCACGGCGTAAACCTTTATTAAAATGTAAAAATCTTCTGCAGTATGTAATAGTCTTGAGTAGTTCTGTCAAGTTGTCGAAATTTTCAAATTCTTCTGTTAAAGATTTTTCTTCTTCCGTATTTAGGTAAGTCTTCAACTTAATAGATTTCATTTCTAGTTCTGTAGGTGTAACTTCTTGTTTAGTAAACTGTATTTTTGTTTCAGATAACCAACTTGGGCCGTTCCACCACAAGTTTGCCGTGTTTAACTCGGACAACCGCATTCCTCGTGAAGCCAAGTCAGCTGAGTTCTGAGAAGATTCGACATGAAAAACTTGTTTATTGTTTAGATTTTCAGCAATTTCTACAACACGGTTGGCTACAAAAGGCTTCCATCGTCCAGGCTCTCCAGACATCCATGCAACAACTATTAAAGAATCTGTCCAAGCATATCTGTTCGAGGTAGGTATTTTCATCGCCTGTCCAACCTGTTTCATTAATCGTGAGAGAAGCAATAAGCCAAGCAGTTCTAAACGAGGTAGTGAGACAGTTTTCAATGGTGCTACTCTAGTTCTTGCAGCGACAAGACTAGTTTTGATTTCGTGAGTTTCAGCTTGAGTTCTCAAATATACTACAGCCGAATAAGCACGCATTGAAGCGTCGCTAAATCCGTGAAGCTGAATCTCTGATTTGTTTATCTCTGTCGTGTTTAGCCATCTCGGGATTTGTATATTTTTGACGTTAGCAAAGTCAGCTCTGATTTGTAACCATTCTTCTTGTAGTTCTTCACTAACTTTTTCGTCCCAAGATAATTTCTCGAGCCACAATTTTTGCATCAGTAATTTGGAAAGCACGGCGCTTGGCGCTATCCAACCCAGAGGGTCAAACAATTTTTGAATATCTGATAAAATTTCTCGTTTAGTAACATTTTTGTCTGTAGCTGTAGGTGGAAGTACGAGATTGTATTGAAAACTATCATTGCTAAGATTCCAAACTATTCCCAGAGCTTTGATTGTACCATCAAGATTCATGTCTACTTGCGCTTTGGCTGACCGTTTGTTTTTATCGATACATTTCATGAATTTGACGTCGTTCGATGACCATTTAGTAAGTTCAAAACCACCTCTTTGTAATATTTGTGTAACATCTGTTGCTAATGATACGGCAGATTTGGTCTCATCAGCGCCATCTAACCAGTCGTCCATGTAGAAGTTGGTTTTAATGCTTTTAACAGCCAATGAATTGTTTGCTCCTTCGTCATTTGCTACTTGGTGGAGTGTTCTGACTGCTAGGTATGGTGCAGCCGCAGTCCCAAATGTTACGCGAAGCAGACGATATTCTTTTAGATCATCGTTTTCATCAGTCCGCCAAAGTATTCTCTGGTAATCTGCGTCTTCTTTGGTCACTAGTATTTGGCGGTACATTTGTCGTATATCAGCCATAAAGCAGACACGTTTCATTCGCCATCTTATCAGAAGATCCCTTAGGTCGTCTTGCAGCTGTGGACCAACATGCAGTTCATCATTTAAGGAAATGTTGTTTGTGCCTTTACAGGAAGCATCAAAAACTACACGTGTCCTTGAAGATTCTTTGTCGTCACGTACTACAGCGTGGTGAGGTAAGTATACCGATTTCTTTGCATCCCTTTCTTCTTTAGGTACTTCTTCCATATGACCTTGTTCCTTGTAATCAGTAATAACCTTTGTGTATTCTTTTTTCAGATCCGGTAACTTTCGAAACTTCCGTTCCAACTGAAGAAATCTTCGTGTAGCAACGTCCTTTGTGTTTCCTTCAGGTGCCTTTGGACTGGATGTATTAAAGGGCAAGTGAACAACGTATCGTCCTTCTTTTCTTGTTGTTGTGTTCTCGTAAATGGTTTCACAAATCTTTTCTTCTGGTGTTAATTGTCTCTTTTCATCAGGTTCTAGTTCCCACATGGATTTTAACATCTGATCGACATCTATATGCATGACGTTGTAATTAGTTTCTTTTAAATTTTCTAGTTTTTCAGGAATATCTCCAAAAATTATCCATCCCAGCGCAGTATTTTGGGCTGATGGTGTCTCCGGAGGGCCTTTTATTAACCCTTGTTGCAGAATCTTATTATACTGCTTCACTCCCAAGAGCATGTCGATTGGACCTGACTGAAGATAATTAGGATCAGCAAGGTTCAGGCCCTTGAGGTGAGGCCATTGTTGTGCTGGGATTATGTTAGTGTGCACCTTAGAGGTGGAAACCTTTGATACTACGTAAGCATGAAAAAGTAAGCTGAAGTTTCGGTCCCACTGTGATTTAATTTGTATCTGCACAACGTGTTTAATTGCCGTTTTCATAGAAGCTAATCCCGAAGCACTTCCCTTGATCGGATGTCGCTTGAGTTTTAGTAGTTGAGTCGCCTTCTCGCTTATAAAGGCTGCTTCGGAACCTGGATCTATCAACGCGCGTAGAGGAGTGGTGTAACCGTATTCGCTTGTTGCCTCCACTATCGCTGTCGCTAATAGTGCTTTTCCTGACCTAGTTGTAAAGTGTGACGCGATCATTGTATTAACTTGAACTTCCAATTCTTCTACTACATGATGTGAAGCCAGCGGTCGTGCTTGTAAACTTTCGGTTGAAGCCGCTGGTTCCGTGCTCTTGGTTTCATGGAGTAGAGAGTGATGGCGTCTTCGACATATTCGACAGGACACTGGAACTCTGCAACGGTTTACAGAGTGTCCTTTAGCTAGGCAGTTGTAACATAAACTGTTATTCTTAACATACTCGCTTCTTTCCTTAGGTTCCATCTTAGTAAATTCCTTGCAGTGACATAATGAATGATTTTCGTTACACATGGCACACTTCTTTTCTGTAACAGGAGTGGTAACATGAAACGTACGTTCTTTGATTTGTTTAGTCTGTGACGTACTCGTCGTTACTAGTTCCAAGGTGCGGAATTTTAACTCCATAAACTTTCGAAACTGTTTCCATGTCGGTAATTCTTCATTTTCTTCTCTTATTTGATCACTCACATGCTCTTCCCAGTTCTTGTGGGTTTCTGAATCCAATTTCTGAACCAGCAGATGTATAATAATCAAATCCCAAGAACTAGTTGACACTTTCATGTTTTCTAAATTGTTCAGACATTCCACAGTTGTGTCGATCAAAGATTTTATTTGTGGTGCTGATTGTGTGGTCAGCTTTTTCTGGTTGAACAATTTCTTCATAATATTGTTGATGATCAAACGTTTGTTGCCGTACCTGGTGTTTAAAATATCCCATGCAACTTTGTAATTTGTGGCAGTAACTTGTACATGTTTTAGTAAAACTTCTGCTTCACCCGTGACACTGGTTTTCAAATAATGTAGTTTCTGTACGTCGCTCAAAGAAGAGTTTTGATGCACAAGTGAAGTAAACAAGTCCTTGAACGACGGCCATCCTTCATAACTACTAGTAAACGTAGGTAATTGTATTTTCGGCAAATGTACAAAACTGTTACCAACGTTGCTCGTGTCGGAATCATGTGACAGGCGCTTTGATGATGATGATGAGAGATCTTCTAATAAATCCTTTAGTTCACCATGTAACATATTGTACAAATCTTCGTAGACATAAAAATCTTCTTTTGCAAAATATGGAAGTGTAGCCTTTTGCGCCTTGGGCGTTAATTTTACTAATTCATCGTGTGACTTTTTTAATGTTATCCAATAATCTTGTATAATTGTAATTCGTGCTTCTACGTACCCTTTAGTAAGACGTGCTTTTGGAGTTTTTCTCAAATTTATTTGCGCTTTTCGTAACATTTCAGCACTGTCTTCTAAGGCCACAATAACGTTCTGTTGTTCTGTTGTAGCCATTGTTTATGTGACGTAGATCACTTAACAAAGTTGATGTCACTAAATTTTACTGATTTTATTTAAATTCACTTCACAAATAATGTTCTTGCACTGGATTTACAATATTATTTTCAAAGTTCGTAGCTAGTTTATTTGATCCGGCTCGTTTGCGACCATATGGTGTATGTATAAGGGTGATTTTGGTTTGCAGGTTGGATTGAAATGAAATGACGTGATGTTTCTTGCAAGTTGTATTGACGACTGACTTGTGAGCGGAATGTATAAATATTAGTAAATAGAACCACCAGTAACTAACATGGATGTTTGTTCTGTGTCTGGGTGTTGTGTATATATTATAGGTACGTATGTACCTATTTACAAAAAAATAATTAAGTATTCTGTCAGCTGTCTGATTCCCATAGTACAAGCTATGCTTAGTTTGGAGCTAGATGGCATTGTGTGAAAATGTCCTACAATATATATTTATTAATTTAAAAAAAAACTACTTTGGTACGTATTTTTGACTTTTTTTTTTATATACAATATCTGTTTTTTTTTCTTCTTGATAGGGTGGGTGTTTGACTACAGCGCACCTGGTGTTAAGTGACGGTGTGATAGAAAATACACTTAGCTTGGAAGGGAATTGGCTCTCAAGTGAGATTGCCGAAACACGTTGATAAGTGCTTGGCGGCAGATTTTCAAATTGAGGGTAGCTAGTCAAGTATTAAAAAGTTATCACCATGCTTTCATTTCCTCTGGATGACGCCTTTCGCTGGCAATTCAAGCTCAGTGTTGAAATTTGAACCCACGCCTTTTGACGTGTGAACCGGCTTCAGTAATCACTGAGCTATCATTGCTATTTATCGCGAGTACAATTATTTTCTACTAGCAAATATCGCCAAGTACATACAGATTTCCGGCACAGTCTGGCAGCCTCACTCGAAAGACTAATAAAATTCAAAACAAAGCTGGCACGCACCCTTTCATTTTAATAAATTATGTAAAAAAAAAGTTTCAATTAGATTTACCTAACATGTTGGCAAGATTTTGGCTACATTTATATTTATTAAGGTACCTAAAGCTGAAGGGATACAATTTAAGAGGCACAATATAGGCAGAAATTAATTATGTAATTCAGGGAAGTGCTCCAAAGACTTTGTATAGGGACTTGAGTAACTTTTGGTGTTGTTGTTTGTCTATGAACTATCTTTTGTTAAACGTAGATATTTCGTTGAAAACGCGTGTTTTCCAATATTATATACACTGCCATTGAAAATTTAATAAACATATATTTCAATTTTATTTCGTAGAAGATTTCCTTAGCAGAAGGTCGTCTAGCCGTATTCGTATATAAATTATATTATATTCATGTAATTCGTAGGCGTATTACCGCAGAACCACATATTCTACCGCCGAACAGTAGTGTGAAAACAATACTGTGTTTCGGTAAACATCGAAATTAACCATCGAAAGTTTCAAACAAATGAGCGCCAAAGTAGCGAAGGACTTCGCTACTCAAATTTCTGTATATGGAATTTGCTGCATGAGTGGATATTCCCTGATAAATACAATCTGGGTGTCTTCAAGTAATTAGTGAATAGATTTTTTTATTTTCGCTTAACATAAAAAGCCATCAAAAATTGTCATGGACATGCGTTATTTCTTACCATCAGGAGAGCGATACATTTGAATCGTTATTTAAAAAAAAAAGTTTTACTTATGCAGGATTACTCACGTTAAATTTTATAAGAAACTCCGACTATAATTTCGGCCACATACGGTGGCCTTCATCATGGAGACAAAACTGAGTACAACGCTCACGCGGTCTTGCAGTGCGAAGCAAGACAAGAAACAAATAAAAATATGTCTAAATCACGTCAGTATCCATGGTAAGAAAAAAAAACCGGCCAAGTGCGAGACGGACTCGCGCACCGAGGGTTGCGTACAAACCTGTAGTAGGTATATAGGTAAAAGTTATATTTTTTTGTGGTAATTTATGCTTTTCTCAATTTTTCCTTTGTCTGTGCTATAAGACATTGCTTCGTGCCAAATTTCAAGATTCTGAGTTCACAGGAGGTTAAGATTCCCTTGCGAGTGTCGAAAATTTACAGCATAAACGGCTGTATCTTTTGATTGCGTTGGCTTAGAAGTTTGATTTTTTCACAGCTCCAAGGGACAGTAGACTTGAGTATTTGATATGAATTTCAGCTTGGTACCTCCACGCGTTCTTGAGAAAAAGGGTCTTGACAGACAGACGGACAACAAAGTGATCCTATAAGGGTTCCGTTTTTTCCTTTTGAGGTACGGAACCCTAATTACCAAAAAATACATTTTACTACAGAAAAAAAGTTTACCTTATAACGGTGGTGATGTTCCACAGAAATAATTGTATGCTCCGAGATCTCAGAAACTTTATTCTAGTCATGCCATTGCCCTGGGGCAACGGAGTATTCCAGGAACTCGGGAACTGCTTCTCTTTTATGTTCTGAATTGTATTTTTATAATAAAACAGTTGAATTTGTATGAAAAGATCAGCTTGAAAAGGTTTTGAATAATAAAACAGGTTAGATGGAGATTTCGGAGGCGGAGAAAAAGTAATTTTTACCGCTAACTTATACCATAACAAATTTATCATATTTTTGGTTTTGCGTATGATTTATAAAGATTAGTTTATGCCGGTTTACTCACGTGGCGTACTTAGAAAAAGTCATGTTTTTTTTTTATTTTCTATTTTGTTCTTGGACCTCAGATATGACGGCCAGATAGATAGGGAAGCCTCATATTATCTCATAGCTTTAGACATAGACATAGCCCAGCGGATTATCAAGATGAAGTGGCAGTGGGCAGGGCACATAGCACGCAGAACCGATGGCCGGTGGGGCTGCAAAGTTCTGGAGTGAAGACCACGGACCGGCAAGCACAGCGTAGGACGTCCACCCACAAGGTGGACAGACGACCTAATAAAGACCACAGGAACGCGCTGGATGCGAGCCGCTTCCAACCGGTCTTTATGGAAATCAATGGGAGAGGCCTATGTCCAGCAGTGGACGTCATACGGCTGATGATGATGATATTATCTCATAATAAACTGTAATGTACACTAAACTTCTAGTGAGTGTTTTTCTTGAAAGACAGTTCCCGTTTGAGTCGTATATACTACGAACACAGCACTCTGTCCCAAAATAAGTGATAGGAATTTAAAATGCTGTTGATTCGTTCAGTGACAGTTTTTAGATTTCTTTTACTAAAATAATCACTCCTTTATCTTCTTTTGATTGAATAAATAAATAAATATTAGAGGACATTTCACACAGCGCCATCTAGCCCCAAACCAAGCAAAGCTTGTACTATGGGAACCAGACAATTGACTAAATACTTAAAATACTTTTTTTTATATAAATACATACTTACCCATACAAAACACCCAGACTCGGAACAAACATCTATGTTAGTCACATAAATTTTAGTCTTGAGTGGGAATCGAACCCACGCCTTTCAGCTTTCGAAGCAAGACCTTTGATAAGCTAACACGGCAGTCAAAAGACTTTTTAATAGTATGTAGTGAAAAGAAGCTTTTATATTAATTCTGAAATGGAGTTTGTTAATTATTATAAAACCTTATATGAATCTTATGATAAAATCATTAAATTCTGACGATATTAACAAATTCCATTTCAGAATTTGTATTAAAGTTTTTTTTTTCTATATTGTAGCCTATACTGTACGTGAAAACGTAAGAATCATACAGAAATACAGTTTAAAATATTACGTAGTTAGAGAGTTTGGATTAATATTTGCTATGGATAATACATTTAAGGACATACAGGCTGTGCTCGGAACTCTGTGTTCAAAGTAAGGATACAAATGTAATCAAAAGCCTTGTTAAAATTTCACACTGCCGCTATTATTAACCCTAATTGCGTTAATCTAACTTTCATTACATTTATGGCACTTTTTATGGCCATATTACACGCTTCTGTATTATGGTACTAAAATAAAATGTACTTACACCAACTGTAATGAAAAGTATGTTTACCATACAGCCATTAACTTGCTTAACATGCTTTTCAAATTATATTAGCTATGTGGCTTTTTACACAGATAATAATTGAATATAGCCAATATCTGCCAAGTATTAATTATTTACCGTCTAATCTCTCGTAAGGTTTGTTTAATAAGTTTTAAACCCCGAGTTAAATGAAAGTTAAACAACACGGTTGACATTAAATCCTCGTTAAAACGGGTTTTACATGAATATTAAGGTGTTACGACGCATTACCTATGTTAATATTTGGGTTGTTTAATGAAATAGTGGACGATATTACGTGCGCAGGATTGTGTTTGACCACAGCTCACCTAAGTGACGGTGTGGTCTAAGATCGTAAATACAACGAGCCTGAAATAGGAACTGGCTCTCAAATGAGACTGCTCCATTACACCTCGGTCGGTATTGTGCTGGACTTTGTTTAATTTTGTATATGACTCATGGTCGACATAAATTATAATGATTTTGTTGAAGTAAGAGATCGTAAACTTAAATAATCTTTGTTCACTTAAGCATTTTTGGCTTAATATTTTTTTCTAATCAGATGATCGTAACGCTTTATTGATGGTAAGAGGTAACGCCTGTGATTGAGTTTTTTTAATTACAAATAAGCTTGCGTTTGACCGCCAACTCGCCTGATGATAAGCGAAGATGCGGTCTGCGGTGGAGCACGCTCGCCTAGAAGAAACCGATTCACTCGCGACTTGAAGGCACCCAGATTGTATCTATCAGGGAACACCCACCTGGGCACTAAATTCTATATACAGAAATTTGAGTAGCGAAACAAAGTCCAGAATTTCGACTAACAAGACTAAGATTAGGGGATCGATACTTTGGCGCTCAATACTTTAAGACAGATAAGATTAAATGTGATGGTTAATCTTATTAGCCCTATAATCTAAAATGTATGTTATATCAATTAAATTACAATTCCAATCTATCTGTCAAATCAGTCCGTTTTCATGTAAAGGTTTATAGGCTTTTGCTCGTCCAAAAAGTTTCTTGTAAGCGTTTTATATTACAGAATGTTACTTGATATTTTCTCTCTATTTTGTAAGGAAGTGTCAGTTGTAACAGGAGAGATTTATTGATGACACTAATTCCTGTGTTGATTTACGATTTCGAGGTTTGTTCCCTAATATTCATGATATTCTTCGGCAGAAAAGTTTTCGCTAATTCACACCCTATTTCATTATGTATACAACGATACTTACCTATAGATTATTTTTCTATAACGATATAGGGTATTCTAAGCTCACAGGCAGAGGGTCGGGCTATGACTAATTTGAAATGGTAATTGTATTCATGCTACATACAACTTTTTTTTTGTTTTTGGCTTCGCACATATTGCATTTTGCAAGTATCTATTTGGATATTTTCAAGTTGATGATCAATAAAATTAAATAAGCCACAGTGAAAGTAAAAAAGCAAGTCAGAGTCTAGTCCGGTCATGTCCTTGTTAAGTAATGGGAAGCATGTTTTTAAAGTTTTTTTTTAACGCTGACAGGCTAGGTGTTTGACCACAACTCACCTAATGTTAAGTGACGGTGTGGTCGAAGATGGTAAAACACACCTAGTCTGGAATGGCGCTGGCTCTCAAGTAAGGCTGCCGGAACACACCGTTAGATGCTTGGCGGCCGATTTTCAATATGAGGGTAGCTAGCCAGCCGAGTATTAGAAAGTACTCTCTCTACCACCACGTTATGGTTTCCTTACGATGTTTGTTTGTTTTGGTTAAAGTAATTATGTCATCCGAAAGATCTTTCGGATGCCTCTTTGACAATAGGTCTAAAGATGAATATGACCAAGACCAAAGTTATGTCGAACGTTTCTGGGACCTCAATCCCAATCATGATTGGGAGTGAGATCCTAGAAGCGGTTGACAGCTACGTGTACCTTGGTCATACTCTATCTTTTGGCATAGAGCATCAAAAGACGGAGATCACCAGGCGCATACAGCTTGGATGGGCGGCATTCAAAAAACTGGACGACATACTCAAGCCACGCCATATTCCACAGTGCCTGAAGACTCGCCTCTTTAATCAGTGTGTCCTGCCCACTATGACATATGGAGCCGAGACGTGGACGCTCACACATGAGGCTGTGCACAAAATTAGAGTCGCACAGAGAGCCATGGAGAGGTCCATGCTCGGCATCAAACTCCAAGACCGAGTTCGTAATACCGATATCCGGCGAAGAACGAAAGTTCGAGACGTCGGTGTCGCAGTTATGAACCTCAAGTGGAGCTGGGCAGGACACGTTGCTAGGCAAAGTGATGACAGGTGGAGTAAGGTTGCAACAGAGTGGTGGCCTAGGCAAGGTAAGCGGAGCGTTGGTCGTCCAGCCGCAAGATGGGTCGACGATATTGTCACCGTCGCGGGTCGAACCTGGACCAGATTGGCACAGGACCGAGGCAGATGGTATAACAAGAGAGAGGCCTATACCCAGCAGTGGGATAAAGAAGGCTGTGGATGATGATGATGATGATGAATTATGTCATGAGCTCAATTACAAAATGTCAATCAGTTTTATGTCATAGTTTTGGGATATGATATAGATCTGTGAAATGTATATTGAATTTAAATTTAATTACATTCTGTTTTGTGTATTAAATAAATTAATAAAATTAAAAAAAGCTTTTTTTTTATTTTCCGCATTTCCGCCAAAAACATTTCAAATCAATATAATTACATACTAAATTGCACTGAAGTTACTAACTTATATAATCTAACAATAAGAAAGTTCCAAACAAAGTTTCCCAATTATTTCTTACACCAAGATCATGAATGAGCGTCTCATTACCCTCTTATAAGCAGATCAATAACTACTTACTGATACGGGTAATCAGTTAATGTCCCGTCGAGGCCGATCAAGTTCTGCTCTGGCTCTAATTAATGAATCAACTAGGCGTATCTTCCTAACTATTGGTAATTGGGGACCTTGAGCCATTTAGGTATGACTTACGGACTGTGGAATTCAAATGTTTGCTTTTGATCAAAATTTACATTACTTGTACGTTTAATGGGTCGAGCGAGTGCAAAGTTTTGTACCTGATTTTCAAAGTATTATTGTCTTACTTTTAGCAATTTTTTATACGGGCTGACTGTTTGAACATTAGCAATATTCAAAGACATGTTAGTTTGTGGTCAAATGAATAAATAAAAAATAAAATATATAAAGAAATAAAATCGAAACAAATTCAATAAAACAAAACTAAGGAAACCTTGGTTAAAGTTTTTTCCAAGACTCCGGAATTTGTGGACAACGCGCAGCCTTACGCACCGAGCTAGCGTAACTACCATACGTAGACTACGCAGTAACTGTTATCTAATCTGGGACCGCGCGCGACTACCATGTCATTTTCGGTGCGCGTGATTTAAGTGTCCGTATTTTTGTGTTTGTTCAGGATAATTAGGTCAAATATTAACCACCTATTTTTATTTATTATTTCAAACGACAATCGAGTACTGAACCCCCTATATCAATATTGCTGATTTTCAAACTTTCACGGTATATAGCTTATGAATCGAAATATATCATTATCATTAGCCTATCGAAGACCACAGCTGGACGTCGTCATTACATTTCCATTCACCGACAGCTCTCCTACGTATATCGTCACTCCATCGGTCTCCACTCTAGAATACGTCTACCCCAGCGGTTATCGGTGTAATTTAAAAAAAAAACTCGGCCAAGCGCTGGAAGAGTCAACACGTCCTGTGGATGCCTCGTGTAGAGGCGAAACACGTGTCGGCAACTGGTTACTGCAGCGAAAAAAGGATATAAAGGTTTATTGTTTGTTGTGTTATTTTATGTTTATGTCGGATTAAGTAATATATCAGATAGATTTTAAAAAATTGTCACGTTAAATAAATTTTAATTTATATCCTAATCACTGTTGTAACCGAAACGACTTTTTAGCGGAAATACACTCAATATATACCTTGAATACTCAAAATAAACTTCCGCAAAGTTACGTCTGAATATTTTTTTTAAATATTTTACTAGCTAGGTGTATGACCACAGCTCACTGTCAAATGATGGTGTAGTCGAATATAGTAAAGTATACCTAGCCTGTAATGGAACTGGCTCTCAAGTGGCTGCCGGAACACACCGTTAGGTGCTTGGCGGCAGATTTTCAACTAGCCAGCCGAGTACTAGAAAATACCCTACCACCATGCTATGGTTTCCTCACGATGTAAATCGTCCGCGTGTAAATCGACCGCGCTAACCACTGAGCTATCATCGCTAAATATGTATAAAGCTTATGCTTTAAAAGTTAAACGCTTGTAAAATATCATCAGCCGTTGTCTTTACGTTCTCCTTAATACCACTGAAATATTCTTATTGCTTTTATTTTCTCAGCAATTGGTATTTCATATCCGAACCACGTGGAAGTGAGGGCGTCATTAAGGCTGCGGTAGCCACATCGGAGACGTGATAGAATCTCAATAGATGCCTTAGCACTTAAGATCTGCGATATAAGCGAGGAAATACAGAGGAAATACAAGGAGGAAATACGTGTAACGAAAAGGTCTTTCTAAATGTTTATAAAATGTAAAGAGAAAATAATATTGAAAAATTTCTTGATTGCCACAGGGCTCAAACGTAAGGTTGTTCCATCACTGCATATTATAAAACAAAACGAATTATCATGTGAGTTTCACCAATGAATAGATAAATCACGAGGAAGGTTTAGGTATATCATTTGTCAAGGTTGTAGGGAATGGGTGTAGATTGGTCGAAATATGATGATAATAGTTGAAAGTGTCAGAAAAAGTCGTCAGCTTTCATTGAAAACGCTGCCTAATAATCCCTTTGAGATATAATAAAACAATGCACGGTGAGATAATCCTATTTTGTAGATCTACAAAAAGTCCGTGGTGGCATCTACCTTTTAAGAATAGCTTACTATACCCATTCTTATTTCCCGTGTCAATACTCGCCACGCTTGGCAGGCGGGTTGGCGAGCGCAGTTAGGTGTGATTGTTCAAGGAAGACGCTGCTGCCCATTTTCCGGATTACATCCCTTAGTCGACTCTTACGGCAACCACGGGTAGAGAGGGTGGGGTACAATTCTTACGCCGGCACCACCACGGCAATGTACTCTGTATATTTCTAACTCGTATACTCGTACTTTATATCTCGTATCTGCATAATGAAATTTGACAAGAAAATGGTGAATGTCATTAGGACAGAGAACGGCATTGAAAACGGGAAATGTCTGTACATTGCAATATGATAAGGCCTTTCCACAAGAGATGTGCTGATCTATGTAGCTAAGGATGCGTATAATATATATCTAAATATATATAACTCAAAGGTGACTGACTGACTGACTGACATAGTGATCTATCAACGCACAGCCCAAACCACTGGACGGATCGGGCCGAAATTTGGCATGCAGGTAGATGTTATGACGTAGGCATCCGCTAAGAAAGGATTTTGATTAACTCTACCCCCAAGGGGATAAAATATGGGATGAAAGTTTGTATGAAACTTTGTCAATTTTAAACCGATCGGGCTGAGACTTTGCATGTATAACGCCACTATGACGTAGGCATCTAGCGCGGGTGAAACCGCGGGGCACAGCTAGTTCACCAATAAGAATATTTTATTTTCATAACTTAGTGTCATTTTACGTGGTTTTTTATCATAAAAGTAATAGATAAATAATTATCGTAGGACACTTGACACGGCGCCAACTAGCCCCAAACTAAGCAATGTTTGTACTATGGGAACCAAATAACTGATATACTTTTTATGGTTAACGGGCTCGGTATTTGACTACAGCTCACCTGATGTTAGGTAACGGTGTGGTCGAAGATGGTAAACACGCCTAGCCTGGAATGAAACTAGCTCTCAAGTGAGGCTGGTGGAATACACGAAACCAACATTTGTAATCAAATAAATGTTTGTCTTGGGTAGGAATCGAACCCACAGAATCTTGAATCAGATATACTAGTTTAGTACCTAATATTTGATGTAAGCTCTACGAGAAGTTCACCAGCTAAAGCTTTGACCAGCGCTGGTCAAGCATTATGCTGAGGTGAGCCCCTATTTTGCAACTGTCTCTTATTTGTCTGTTTGTTTATTTATTGTTCATCAATCAATCATCATTATCATCATCAGCCTTATGACGTCCACTGCTGGACATAGGCCTCTCCCATTGATTTCCATAAAGACCGGTTCGAAGCGGCTCGCATCCAGCGCGTTCCTGCGGTCTTTATTAGGTCGTCTGTCCACCTTGTGGGTGGACGTCCTACGCTGCACTTGCCGGTCCGTGGTCTCTACTCCAGAACTTTGCAGCCCCATCGGCCATCAGTTCTGCGTGCTATGTGCCCTGCTCACTGCCACTTCAACTTGCTAATCCGCTGGGCTATGTCGGCTACTTTAGTTCGTCTACGGATCTCTTCATTTCTGATTCCATCTCGTAGGGTAACTCCGAGCATAGCCCTCTCCATAGCTCGTTGTGCTACTTTAAGCACAGTTTGTTTTTTGTTACAAAATAAAAATTAATTTATCTCATTCTTTGTGAACATTGTAGTATATTGCGTACAATAATATAGGTTGAAGTAGTACTTACACTGAGTGTGTTCCTTCAAGAATGTTCAAACATTTGAGACCGTTTTATCTAAGAGTCTTTGTTTCCTGGTACCCAATTAACTTTTGACTGCGCTCTTAGGTTGTAACGGTAAACATTTTCTAACCACTATTCTCTTGTTATTAGTACTTTCATCTTAATTATATGCCTCGTGTTAATTACATTGTGTTAGAACGATAATTAAGAAGTGTATTTAGGACATTTCGTGTGCGCTAAAAACAAGCATTTTAAAGAGAAGTACTTTTACATGTGTTTTGAATGTTTTCAGTGGTGTTTGTTACATTTTTAAAGATGTAACAAACATCACTACTATAGCTACTAATCTAGTTGCAAAAAACTGATCTGTTAAAATAAATAATTGTTGGTTCGGTTTGTGTCCTTATTCATTTAGATTTATAATTGATTTCTTCTGGTTATTTTACCCAATTAGTTGTCCAAGTTGAACTTCACTGATTCCCCAAAGTATTGTTCAAATGTTTTGAAGATAGATAAATATTCTTTATTGTCATCAAAATAAATCTATTTTTTTTCTTTTTCTTTTTGGCATCGCACCCTGTGCATTCTGTTCAAGTGTCAATGTTTCTGTATTATGTGTGCAGTCTTCAGTTTTCAGCTTTTTTATCTTCATAGTCAAACTAGTGTTGATCAAGTCCAGTCTTGGTCAAGTCCAATCCGTGCCAGGCAAATCTAGTCATGCTTTAGTAAAGTAGTGGCGACTGTACCATGAGCTTCAAAAGAGTTTTGAAAGCAACACGAAAAGTCATGTATCACCACATTGCATCATATACGTATATCATTATTATTGTTTATTATTGGTATCATTGACGTGAAGACCAATCGCTTTAGGTTATTTCTTAGGTACAGATTATTGTTATTTAAACGACATTCTTCAGGCCATATTTAGTATAGCTTGGATAAATTAAAGAAACAAGACATGAAAGAGCTATGGAATATTTTGTAATTGCCCTGACGAATATATA
This sequence comes from Biston stratarius, assembly GCA_950106695.1. Lineage (NCBI taxonomy): Eukaryota > Metazoa > Arthropoda > Insecta > Lepidoptera > Geometridae > Biston > Biston stratarius. Next base: position 14,896,193 of record OX467116.1, read on the forward strand.
ATAAGGGAGAAGACAAGTTTTTATGTTTACCTTTAATAACATCTTCAAACAGGGAAGAATTACGAATATCAACCAGAACATAACATGACGAAATTAAAAAGACACGGAGAAGTATTTTCATACCTTTATCTTCCTTCTGGTAATATTTACCCACAATCTTAGAACGAGTAACTTGATTTTTTCTTTATCTACATTCGAATCCACATTCTTTATTCGCACAGCGAGGACTCTTTGCCAGAATCTGTGTTTCCCGAAAAGTACAATATGAGTGTCTTCAAATTAAAAGTAAACAGGGTCCTTCTAGGTAAGCGTGTTCCATCCTAGACCACATCGTTGCTGAAAATCAAGCAGAATGTGGTCAAACGCGCACCTATTCAGTATTAAAAAAAAGTACTCCAGTTTACTGATTAAAAAAGATCTTGCAAAAAAATAACCAAGTGATATACATAAATATTCATAATCTTGGTCCAAAAAATCAAACCTCATTTCTCATAGAATGAATAAAACAATTGTCTTGTCCGAAGCGTCTCGGGAGGAAGAACATTTGTAAACAGCGTTTGCCGTATGACGTTTTTTATTACGACTCGTATTTCTGTTACTGATTACACAAATTCGCTCTGGGATTCGGGAAGCCGGGATTTACGCAAACAAGGCACAGATTCCCCTCAGCCGGTTCGACCAACTTTATAGCTTAGGTGATATTTCATTTCTATGTACCACGAATGTTTCAATGTTCAGACGAAATTTTAGTCATTTTAGATTTTGTATTATCAGAATTTGATATTTTATTATTTAGATGTTTTTTTTTTAATGGCATAACTTTCTTAACACGACAATGATGTGAATAAAATTTAAAGAATTACCTTTACTGAATTAAATCCTGAATTTACATATAAACTGTGATCCCATAAGTATAAATCACAAGTCAAGTATATAAGTGTAATTATTTATAAGTGTAATTTAGTCTCATTTTAGAATTACCTTCAAAGTTATCATTTATTATTTAGTTTACATTTTCTAAAGCACAAGTTACAAAATAGTTGACTGCGGATTTATAGACTTTAGTGACATTATTGAAAAATTTGACACAAAAACAATATAGAAATCCATATATTAATTATGTTGCTGGAGATTCTTTATATTCATCACTATGATCCTCTAAAAGAATTCACGCTTTCAGCTACGTCTTGTTTTTTTTTTTCATTAACAATCAAATTTAAGTACCTAAAGGTTTAAAGATTAAAAACAAGTTTGCTTAATAAAACGAAAATAAAACACGAACGCATACAAATTTAACAGATTTTTTAACAAATTTGTCGCCATTGCCACTCTTGATTATGTAAGGATTCTAACAATACTGCATTCATCCAAATCTGTTCAGCTATTTAAAAGTTATGTTAAAATAAAGAAACTCACATACATACATAATTATATTAACCTTAAAAACACACTGAATTGTATTGCAAACGTTTTATGACTTAAATGAAGAATAGACTATAATATTATTAAATTATAAATTTTGTGAATAGTTTTTTTTTATTTTTTATTTTTACATTTCATTTTTTATACCTAATATTATAAAATTTTGTATATTATACATAGGCTCTTTGATTAAAATAACTTGTAAATTTACGCAATTTATAAATTAAAATATCTTGACTTTGACATTAGACTGCTTTTTTTGGCCAGTCGTGTAATAAAAACTTGTTAACAATTTTCCGAACATCATTCTGAAAATTTATGGATAAATGTAATGTCAATCACGGACGCGCCAGCAAGAAACGTTCATTGATGGAAAGTTAGCATAAAATTACAAAGTTCAACGTCGCGACAAAATTGCTGACACTGTAATGTGAGTGAAGTGTCGTTGGTTACAAAACTTTCTTGTTTTCTTCCGACACACTTGATTATAGAAATGGTGAGAGACTTGCTACGTGCCTTGGGACAGATACGAGAGAACTTAACTGTTTTACGCTAGCTCTCTAAATGTTTACGATTATTTCCTCCTCGGTGGCATCGAGGCTTTGTATAAAGTTATATTTTATTAGAACTGGCGCCCCACGGGAGACTTTCGTCTCTTTATGAGTCAGAGCTCAAGTTAGTAATGGCTTCTTTTTTCATAACCCTTTTAATGAGTGACAGAGATGACAAGCGAAATGTTGTGGTTCCACCTGCTATCGTATGGAAGCCTTATATATTTTTATTTTTTCCGTATATAGCATTGGGAATGAAGGCAGCTTATGACATTTCATCAAATATGTTGAGTCGTTACTGAGTGAATAAGTAACAAACACATCGCCAAATAATACCAGTGTTTTTTTTTAAATTACATTTCACCTAGGCTCAAACCAATCAAAGCTTAAACAACTATTTTTTTGATGGTTTACAAGCTAGGTGTTTGACCACAGCTCACCAGATGTTAAGTGACGGTGTGGTCAGAAATGGTAAAGCAAACCTAGCCTGGAATGAAACTGGCTCTGAAGTGAGGCTGCTGGACACCGTAAGGTGCTTGGCGGTAGATTTCCAACTTGAGTACTTGGTACAACTTGGTAGCCGAGTACTAGAAAATACCCTGGTGCTATGGTTTCCTGACGAAGGTTTTCCTTCCCCGGCAGTTTAAGCTCATTTTTGGGGTTTGAACCCATGCCCTTCGGTGTGTGAACCAACCGCGTTAACCACTGAGCTATTATCGCTACTATTATGGGGAGATCGCGACATTAAACGACATAGCCATTGCCTTATTGAATAATATAATGTCATAACATTTATTTCCTCTCTTGGTTTGTACTCTCTTTGCCGTATCCTTGATGTCAACATTTAGCTTAAGGAACCTCAAAATTACAGATTATACGAAGTTAAGATCTTCCAAGTATCATAGATATCGTTAAAGCTTTAAAATGATTTCGTCAATTGCAGTGGCAACAATTTGAATTGAACGAGGGAAAGTATTTGCATACTGAAATTCAGAGGGTGGTGTCGATACCAGACTTAAAAAGTATCGGAATTTTAGCCGAGCGAACGACTAATAGATCAGTCGGAATAGTCAGAAAAATGCCAGGTTTGAAATCGTTCTCGTGGAAAAATACTGCTTTTATCGCGTTACAGTATTTCTATCGATACAAAAAGTGAAGAGCGTTGTGAAAAAATAATGGTAGGCGGAGAGCTGAAACGACGCCGGCGACTTCAAGTTTATCGGGGATAACCAGATTAAGTGACGGTATATTTTACGATAAGGTCATCGGTTTACCCGTGATAAAAAATCCGTGTCATGTTTCTGGATGAGTTTATCTGTCAACATACATGGAATAGATATTGAATAAATTACCTTTCTTCAACGCTTTACTATGGTAACTGACGTAGTTTTAACACATTTTTCTTCTAATCTTGCGGGATTACTCACGTCTAATTATATCGGACTAGCGACCCGCACCGGCTTCGCACGGGTAGTAAGAATGGGTATAGTAAGTTATCCTTAAAAGGTAGATACATGCCACCCTGGACTTTTTTGTAGATCTATAATAGAGGAATATCCCACCATACATTGTTTTGTTACATCTCAAAGGGATTAATTAGGCAGCGTTTTCGATGAAAGCTCCCAGGTGGCTTGACTTTTCCCGACACTGCTAACAATTATTATCATCATATTTCAACTAATTTACAGAAAACCTTGACAAACTATGTACCTACACCTTCCTCATGAATCATTCTATGTATTGGTGGTACTCGCATGATAATCCGTTCAGTAGTTTTTAAGTTTATCGTGGACAGACAGACAGACAGATGCGGCGGACAACTTTGTTTTATAATTTGTAGTAATACTCCGACTATAGTAGAGGAGGCCACGCGCGCATTATACACAGCTTTGTCTCCATGACGAAGGCGACTGGATGTGGCCGAAACTATAGTCGGAGTATACGATATAATTAAACGTGAGTAATCCCGCATAAGTAAAACAAACATATTTCTTCATAGCTCTTATGAACAATCATTTTCATCTTATCCCAACCAATTAACACGTTTTACGAGTGTATTGATTCCATTAGTATAAATGTACTGTAATGTGATCCAAAAACTCATTTTATTCACCGCAACTGAAAAGCTCTGTACTATGTATGTAGTAGCTTAGTTATTAGTATTCATAAAAATATCGATTTATTTGGTAAACCACTTCATTGTCGATGTTCCAAAAAATCGAACGAAACGGTTTGATTCCACTTTTTTAATGGTTTGCAAGCTAGGTGTTTGACCATAGTAATTTAAAAAGCGTTACATTACACATCGCAAAATTGATTAATCTGTTTTTTTAATTATATAAACATCTCATCCATTGAACAATCACGTAAATTGGTTGGACGTTTTGCACAGACTTCTTTGTTTTGAAGCTATTTTCTACGCATGTAGGATACATTCAATGTTTTTTTTTTTAATAAATAGGCTTGCGTTTGTCCTCCGTATCGCTCTAATATTGAGCACGCTTGTCTAGAGGATACCAATTTGCTCTCGACTTAAAGATACCCAGATTGTATCTATCGGTCTGATTCTAAAATGATCTGCGTATTGATCCAATTATATTGAATAGGTCCTTATGTAACTTTGGCTTTGCAACAAACAAATAAAGTTTACTATTTCTTACATGACTTTTAACATTCAATTTTATTTCTCTTCCCAGGAACGAGACTGGTAACGCAAACCAAGCTGATTTTAACGTAAGTACCTACATACCATTAGATACAGTCAAATGGGAAAGTACCAGCTTCCCCTTTTGTAAGCAAACTGAATTGAATTTCCGACCCTTATGCCGTTGTAATAAGGGGTTGTAGTGACAAAAAAAACTCATAATAGTCATAACATTTGACTGTACGATAATAGCAAGTGATAATAGTACAACGCCACACGAAAATGGCTTACGCACTTGTGTGTATAGTAATTTTGGTATGGAAATACTAACCGGCAAAAACGAATTTAGTGTTTTACATAACGGCTCCAAAGCAAATAATCATCACATTCAAGTTATGCGAGTAATACGCATGAATGTTTGCTATCTTTATAGAACAGCGATGCCTTGCACTTTGTTTTATTACTTCTAGATACCACTGCAATGGTCATGGGCAGGCGTTATCACTTACAGTTAGAAGAGTCATTCGTCTCATTACTTGTACATTTAATAATTATGTCAATAGCTCATGAGTTAGTACCTATCGGATAAACAAAAAAGTTTCTGTTACCATTAATGAGGTTTGCCCTCGAAACTATTGCACGTACAAATATCATTAGAATGATTGATTCTGTTGGTCGTTCATTACCGATAGAATCTATGAAAATGGACCTTAATAAATAATTTTTATTTGCGATTCCCCGGAGATTTATTTGGCCAATACAGATATCTGATTTCCCTTTCCTTAACATATATCAAGATGGATACCATATCTGTTCGAAATATTAGATTTCAGCTGATTCATATGGTTTCGTTTTCTTTGTGTGTGTGCTATTTGGTGAAATACGCAAAGGGTAAGGTAAGATTAACTATAGTAATGTAAAACATATAGTTATTTGTATGGAGGCTATTCTACGTTTTGTTCTGCAATTAAAAAAATGTTGGACTGTTTAAAAATTAGAATTTCAACATTTTAGGGTACGAAACAAAATAAAACACATAAATAGAATAAAACCTGGGATAAATGAAAATTATAATTTTAAACACCTACGATATTTTTTTTTCCATCTTTGTTATTGGCTTCGCACTTTGTGCATTTGCCAGTGTCAAATCATTTTGTTTTTTAAAGTATTTGTACCGGTGATGCTCTAGTAAAGTAATGGTGACTTTACTATTAGCTTCAATTGAGTTTTAGAAGCAACACACATAGTCATGTTTTACTACATTGTAATTATTTTCTACTCACACGCGTAACACGGCACTTTATGAATAGAACACCACAATTTTTAACCACAAAACCACATAGAAACCACACAAGTTATAAAAAAATAAAAATTATAATGCGGTGTGAAGTAGGTAGTCTATATTTTGAAATGTTTCAAGTACAAGAAGTCTTAGTTACAGTCTAAATCACATAAAATTAGTCACGGTCAAGTCCAGTCCATGCCATAGTAAAGTTATGGTGACTACTAAAAGCTTATGAAGCTTAAGAAAACATCTTTGAAGCACAACCCCTTCTTATAAAGTACTTTCGTCACAAATGAAAAAAAAAAAAAAGTGTCTCGAAAAAGTCAATACTATCGCTATTATGTTTATTAAAATAGCGTTTCCTTTAATGTAAAATCGCAATACACGCACGCACTAACGCTACATCCCTTTGCCACTTCAAATTCACTCAAAAAAGGTGCCACACATCTATATTTAAATCCCTTTGTTCATCCCTTTTACATTTGCGGTCTTTTCCCGAATATATAAAAGTCAAATCATTACACGTCACGTACATTCTTCAGGTTTCCGTTTAGATATCGGTTCAGTGAATATTTTTTGAGAATAAAAAGCACTGAGTAAATACATATATACATATATGTATGTGGATGTGCTACATTGTTTGTTAAGGCTTTCACGCACAGGTAAAGCCCTAAGTGCGACTTTTGATCGGCTTTTATTCAACGCGGTGGGCCGTGAATGTTTTAAGGACACACCATTATGGTAAGGGCTTGAGAGTTTCTTCTTTACTTACAAACTTTAAGAGACGTAGAAGAGAGTTGGTCGGAACGTAAAAAAATCATGACGCTCTATTTTATAGCGAAGTTTTTGTAGCGATGAGTCAGCGTGGTGGGTTCACACACCGAAGGACATACATTCAAACCCCGACAATGAGCTTGAGCTACAGGTGAAGGAAAACATCGTGAGGAAACCATAGTGAGGAAACCGTAGTGTGGTTGTAGGGTATTTACTAGTACTCGACTAACTAGCTATCACTTTGTTGTTAAAAAGGTTGAATCTAACGGTGTATTCCGCCAACCACACTTGAGAGCCAGTTAAGTTAATGTTTACACACTACTGCTTGGCACCAGGATATCCGGTACTGCGAGGGTACCTACCTAGACGACCTCCTGTTAAGAAAATCTACAACCATGTTAATATTAAGCTTATATTAAGCCCAAAACTTTAAGCTGATACTTAATACTTGATTGATAATATTAGATAAGTTTTTATCGTGTTAATTATTTCCTTATCTCTACACTTTAGGGCTTCTTTTACCAAGCAGATTAAATTATGTAGTCTGCAAACTGTGGGCTTCGTTCAAGCACATTCCCCTTTTATGTTCTGTTTGTTGCCAGTAGCTGCATCACCAGAATTAACTTCCGAAACTTTATGACGCTTGTCGGCTGCTCTTCCCTTATCTGTTAATATGTATACATACATGCTTATATGTCTGGATTTACGTAAATGCTTAGATGTTTCGCTGTACTCATAAGTTAAAGTGTAGGTAATAATTAGATACATTGCATGATTTTTTATATTCGAAAGGCTCACCTGATGTTAAGTGACGGTGTTGTCGAAGATGGTGAATACAGCTAGCCTGGAACGGTACTGGCTCTTAAGTGAGAATGCCAGAACACACTGTTGGCGCTTAGCGGCAGATTGACAACTTAAGGGTGGGAGCTAGCTAGCCGAGTACTAGAAAGTACCCTACCACCACGCTATGGTTTCTTCACAATGTTTTCCTTCACCGGCAGCTCAAGTTCATTGTTGAGGTTTCGACCCACGCCCATCGACGTGCGAACTGATTGAACTAAGCTACCATTGCTACAAAACTGATAATCTTACACAAGCTGTTTCCTGAAAATTTATAATCATTGTTAGTGATGTATGAATTCATATTTTTCATTTCATTTAAAAAGTAATCTCGATCCTCATTTTTTGGATTAGAAATTAGAAATTAAATCTATCAACTTTACATAAAAAAGATGATAGATTTACGAGAAACAAATATAATTAAAAATAATAAATATCGGACATTACACATAGCGTCATCTCGCCCCAAACTAAGCAAAGCTTGTTCTATGCGTGGTAATTAAATGACTGATATAATTCTTACAGACTCTTATTTTTTCTAAATGCATACATGTAGAATCCTCAGACACATAACGAATATCTATGAATAGATATCATCATATTAAACTTTTCTGTCTTGGGTGAGAATTGAACCCACCCGACGCCCAGCAGCTGAAGAAGCAGAGCAACTACTAAAAGAGTTAACAGGACAGTGAAAATATGAAAAACTTTAGGTTATCTGCAAACTACAAAATAACTTTCTACATGAAAATTAATTTTGCAAGCAATAAATCGTGTCAAAATTGCGACCCGAACTTTGGCACGCCATTCAGGGACCGAAAATGAAAATAAACTTGACAAGCAAACGAAGCACAGCATGTCACACTTCACACGCCATGTCGCTTCTGTAAAACGTGAAAATATGGTTCCGTAAAACACAAAACAACTCGTAAAACAAGTTTCCGTAAAATTTCTTCAATCAGCTGTGCGAAATGCAGTTTTTTATTACCCAAAGCTTTTATGGACGATTTGTGCCACTGCAATTAATATCGTTTACAGGTGCCTGATATTGAAATGATAAAATATTTTTATATAGTCAGACCATAAAAATTTAATCTATTTTGTATTCTGCTTGTTCTTTTTACATTGCAGCTTTCAGCGCCATTCTGTCTCATTAGTGAGACTTCACACTTGATTGCGTTTATAATATCTAAGAACTTTTGAATAGAAATCGTGCTTTTGTCAGACTGTATTTTGCTGTGAAGCAAGGCAGAATATTTTTACAATCTTAACTCGAACTTTGGCTAGACTTTGAAACGTTTTATTACCTAACTTTTTATTCGGATACCGTAATTAAAAGGGTAATTAGTCCTTTTTTGTTATGGAAAGAGGTAGCGTTCTTGTGAACATATCCTAAACTAATATTATATTAGCTCAATTTTCTTCCACTGCTTGACATAGGCATCTCTCCGAGCCCCCCCTCACCCCGTCTTGTCCTTCTGTCGGTTGCTATTGCGGGCCAAAGGGCATTTAGGGTTTATTGTTCGTATCTCCACTGTCATTTGGTAGTGTCCAGCTAAGTCCCACTTTGGTATGGCAGCTTTTTAGTTTCAGGTCGCGTCAAAGATTTGTGATTATGATTGTAATTTGTTGTAAAAGATTTGTGAAGTCAATGATCCAGTATAGTTCCGAAAATGCAATGATCCAGTACAGTTTCGAAAATGATTGTAACGATAAACTCATATACAAGGTGTTTCAGAAAAGTGTAGTAATAAAATCATTTTGTTATAAACCGACTCTGAAATCGAGAAGTACATCAGCTAATAATACGTTTTTAGAGGCCTTAAAAGTCAATTCTGAGTAGAGATAGGAAAACCAACGTGGAGAGTTGAAAAAATCTTTTGCGAAATTTTCACTTAATTTTGACCGACCTTAATGTTTGTACTTTACTATTGCTATTGAACGTTGTGCTTTCTGCTAGTGTCAAGTATTTCATATTTTCACGATGAAGAATCAAGTGGGATAGCCGGGTCTAATCTGTTACAGAAGAAAGGAAAAATACAAAACGTTGTGATCCGTAACCACCGTGCATAACATCCAACACTAAACCAAATCACCTTGTGTGTCTATCATTTCACGTGGCATTGGCAGAATTGTGGAGTATTTTCGCAAGGATCATAAATTTAAGTTCAACCCAAAAATCCCGAAAATTCCAGATAGTAACAAGGCATCGTTGAGCTGAATGTTTGTACACGTTGTATTCAAAGCCACATTCGATCTATCCATCTGATCTTTTTTTATCGCACCTTTTATACGGCACGGCCTCGCTGTGCTAGAATTTATGTATCCGTCTGGTCATAACTTATGTAACCATAGAGGTTTCCTTCAACGATTGATGTCGGATATAGATTCAAATCATCAAGCAGTGCTGGATGCAATCGTAAAGATGCAAGTTTTATGCAGTGTTAAATGAGTTATATTTATGCAAGTAGTTTTATGAGTATAGTATGAAAATATTTATCTGACTGACTTTTTTTAAATTGTTAGAAAATAATAGTATAAAAGCGTACAATGTAATGCAATTTCAAATACGATAATATCAAGATAATGTAGTCAATGAGACGCTTATACCTTGCTTCGTTTACTTCAAATAACACTTTCCCTTAACCTAAATTTTTCCACATGCCTCTTTCGTCGACTCGGGAGCCAGGGTTTTAGAATACGGCTTCAATATTCTGTCTATCGTAAGAACCAATTAAAAGGCAAGCTCTGGCCTTGCGGGTGACCAGATTTGGGGGATCTGACCCACTCAAGTATCCCAGGGAAGACAATAGCGCTATATGGCCCGTGCCAAGGCAGCAGTGCCAAATGCAAACTGCTAGAAGGGTGCGTTCCTCTGGAGATCACGGTGCCCTTAGTCATGCAAGGAGGCAGGCCACTGAGATTAAGCAGATGAGTGCAATCCTCTGTATCCCGGATGTATCCTAATAAATCCAGATATCTTGAGAAATCCTCTCCCGTTAAAAGACCTCTTTAGTCGCTTATGTGAGGCCGTCACTTCTTATTAAGTTATGATTTGTGAGGTTTTTTTGTGAACAAAAAAAAATATACAAGATTTTTGTAGTTTACATGGATTTTACCTTTCCTGTAAACTTCGAACTCGTATAGGAAACACTGCTCTTTAATGTTACATAAAAAAATCACCATTATTGACATATTTTTTGTTTATTTATGGTGGATGGTTTAAATGTGTAGTATTTGTCATAACTAAGTGGATGTTTGCTTTGCTCATAATTAGGATCAATGGTCTTTTTGCCCCAAAACTTCAAACCTTTCTTTAGTACCAGTTTGACACGTTACAAGGTAGACAAGTGAAAATGTTGCCCTGAGCACAAAAGTTCAAGTGCCAGCCATACATTAGGCTTCTTGCTAATAAAGCTAGACCCTTTCGTCTTTTCTCTCATAACCTCGTTCCCCGAGGCAATATCGTCTAGTAAAAAGGTCAGAGACACCATAAATACACGGTAATAATTAGTGAAGCTCCACACAAACTATTAAGTTGTGTAGCAGTATGGTAACTACTTTAATTTAATTACAGATTATCTTGATGGATATTATTTTACTTGGTGATAGTAACAGGTATTTTGCCGCCAAGCGGTAGTTGTTAACATTATTGTGTTCCGATTTGAAGGGTACTGCAGCTAGTGAAATTACTGGGGTATTATAACTAACCATCGAAAGTTTTAAAGTAATGAACGCCAAAGCATCGATGCACTGGACTTTGTTTTGCTACTGAAAGTTCTGTATATCGCTGCAATGGTAATGGATAGGCGTTTTCTCTTCACATCATGAAAACATCTCGTTCGTCTCATTACCATTCGTCTCAATTCGTACCATAATAAAAAATATTATGGTACGTACTAATATTAAGTATTAGATCAAAATATCATCACTAATTTGCGCAGTGTGGATAATAGAATAATAAATTTAGTCAAAAGTGGCACAGAACAAATAAGCTATGTACGTAGAATTCGTGCGCGCTAAAAGGTTAACTACCCATACTGTTATATAGCTTAATATAGGCAATTTGTGGCAAATAGGTACACTTTGCCCAGAAATTACATATTTCGGTACACTAAAAGTGAATGTTATACGCGGTGGACCGTAAAGCTGCGTGATGTAGGTAAACTTTATGGTAATACCGATCATAAACCAGGATGAAAGGTGCTTCCACTAGACGGAAAACCGAGCGCTGAGCGAGTCACTAAATAACCACAAGGTTAGAAATCAAGCTTAACCTGAAATATTGTGTAGACTAGCTGTTAATACTTTGGTACTTGCAAACTTGCATTTAGACCTGAAACGTCTTCAAATTTGATTCCATGGTGGGAAACAATTCAGAAAACTGAATATATAAAATCGGGAGTTACAGTATTGCAAGTAGTCTATTATACATGCTTTCAATGAGAACTACTGCTCTCACGGGAGATGCGCTGGGAGATCATGCAGCGATGCCCTGGACTTTGTTTTGTTACTCAAAGTTACATATGTGTGCAATAGTCATGGACAGGCGTATCTCTGACCATAACGAGAGAGTTCTATTCTATTTAAAAAAAGTGATGTGCTATCTAGTGTAAAGGTGACTTCATAATGAGTTATGTATAGATTGTATAGTGTTCAAATACTTTTGTATCGTCCAGGCGTTTGACCATTATATATGTAAGATGATGAGGTAAGATAAGCAGTGATGATGTTTCCACCTTTGTAGTATTAGTGTCATTCGGATTGGGATTCAAGAGGTAAGCGGACTATTTCTTAGAAATAACCTTTGGTTCGTGACTTCATTTCCTAAAATCTAATTATGTTTGATCACTGGTGCTGTTTAATTTGTTACAAAATCTACCTAAGGCAATTCATGGGAAATATTGTTCTGATCGTTGAACAAAGATCCAATTTCAGAGGGTACCAGATTAATCTTTGGATTGGATGTACAAACAAATGTTTCGATTCCATATTTTATTTTCATACAGCGAGGTTGTGGAACTATGCCGGAGTGTGTGTTTCCCGTAAGCTACGATGTGGGTGTCTTCAAATCCAGAGTAAATAAGTGTCTTCTAGGTAAGCGTGCTCCATCTTAGACCGCACTACTGCTTAACATTAGGCAGGGTGTGGTGAAACGTAAATATAAATATGTCGATCCTTTCGATACCAAACCTCACAGGATCACCCGCAATAATCTAATGATTGCTTGAAAATCTGGGTGCTTTCAAGTCGCGAGTGAGTCGGTTTCTTCTAAGCGAGCGTGCTCCATCTAAGACCGCATCATCACTCAATATCAGGTGAGATGGCGATCAAACGCAAGCTTGCTTACAATAAAAAAAATAGAAGATATATGGTAAAAATTTGCCGTGGTGGTGCCGGCGTAAGAATAGTACCCCATCCTCTCTACCCGTGGTTGCCGTAAGAGTCGGCTAAGGGATGTAACCCGGAAGATGGGCAGCAGCGTCTTCCTTGAACAATCACACCCAACTGCGCTCGCCAATCCGCCTGCCAAGCGTGGCAAGTATTGGCAAAATCCCCCCAGGAGGAGGCCTATGTCCAGCAGTCGACGTCCTCTGGCTGATGATGTGATGGTAAAAATGCTCGGGTTCGATTCGCACTTGTGTGGACAAAAAAAACAAACTTTACATTTACGTAGCAATGAAACAACACGATAAAGTAACAAATAAAAGACAAGTAAGAACAAAGTAAGCTGCGCTCGTCGTACTTATCAGCTTCTAGCACAACTTTTATGTTATATTCGATACTTTAAATGACTGGAATGGCCCCTAAGGGAACAATTTCCTAAACCTTCATAGTAAAGTGGCTATGAAAGCAACTTATCTGGCTTCGGTACATCGATTAGACCTATTACAAGCCCATAATACTCAGCATAACGTTAAGCTGTAACCTTATACCCATTTCTATACTTAGCTGCGTTATAGGAAAATGACTTAGAAATATAAGTCTCATGAAGAACGAATAAATTGTGGGACTTACTTTGTCATGGAGACTTAGCGGCTTTGTGAAAGAAGGTAAGAAATTCCGAGGTTGCCAAAGTTCGAATGAAATATATAAATATTTTCGCATTTTAGTTAGTGAAAATATTATACATACGAAAGTAATCTGAGGCAAGCAAAGAAAACACAAGTCGAATGTAAGCATAGGGCGCCCTGAGACATGATGCTTGACGAAATACCAGCAGTGGACTATTATAGACTGATTACGCTGATGATGATGATGATGAAATAATTATATTAGTCCCCTTCTGGGATCCCGCAAGGAGAGACGATTGTAATTGATATCTTATATTCAGCTATTAGGTATTTTGTCTATGTTCTAATTTATTATACTTATCAAAATACCCAGTGAGCTGATCAAAGAAATCGTTCAATTTCGATTTTGTCCACATTGAAAGCTCGCATAAAAAAATAATGGGTAAAACCGAAAGTGAACAATTTCTGTGTTCAGCTCAAGGGGTATTTTAATAAGTATACTAATAGGAAAATAAACAAAATACCTAATTGCTGAATATAACCATTATTTTTTTAAATGAGGTCAAAAAGGAGTCATATAAATCACATTTAAATTACTTGAATTGGAAATCGCACGTCAACTTTTAATTCTATAAGATAATTTAAAAAAAACACTTGGAGTAGGTATCATATTATGCCTCTGAAAAGAAAAAACCATGGTATTTAAAACACAATTTTAAATTCAACCCTGTAACATCTATATTCTTTAATTTAAATTACATTTATAAACACAGAACCCTTGTTTCAAATTAGTGCAGCCGTGATCAACCCAGTGGCAGCACAAAGGACCATTTTAACTAAATTAGAGACTTAGAAATGGGTTGTATGACCTCTTTTGGCTCTTTAATTATGTGCACTGTTTTGAAATTTGTAGTTAATTTTTACCCGACTACGCAAAAAAGAGGACAACTTAACCATTTATTGAGGTAAATATGACCCTTATTGCCAATACTCGCCACGCTTGGCAGGAAGGTTGGCGAGCGCAGTTAGGTGTGATTGTTCAAGGAAGACGCTGCTGCCCATCTTCCGGATGACATCCCTTAGCAGACTTTTACGACAACCACGGGTAATGAGGGTGGGGTACTATTCTTACGCCGGCACCACCACGTCAATTCGCCTTTCGGATTATTTGATAAAATAACTGTCTTTTAAGTTTCACTAACTCAAAGCAATGAGTGCCAAAACAGCGATGCACTGGACTTTGTTTTGCTATCTATCTTACCGTCAGGAAAGCGTTTCGTTCGACACATTACTTGAAAGTAGAAAAAAAAACTTATCACGTTGTAGTCAGATTTTCATGTTCAGTTTTAACGAATTTTGCTGAATTTTGATACGGTTATTTTTCTTAGTCAATAAACATACTTTTATATTCGCTCATCAAGCCAAAACACAAAACATGAGTGAAAGACTTGGCACCCCAACACAACGAATAACAACAAAGCAATAAAATAAAATTCGTTTCCTATTGTTCTCAGATACTCGAATCGTTTCCGGAAAGATTTCGGCCCGATTCTCAACTGATTCATTATTTACGCTTCTCGAAGTGAAGCCGGCCATCATTACGCATAATGTTACGGAATTCGCAAATTTACATTCTCGTTTATGAGAGTAATGCTTCAACTCGTTCCCGAGGTCTCTTGAAAGCTTGAGCACCAGCGCTAAATTGATGTTTTCATAAGAATAGGGCTGCTTTCCTGTAAAAAAAACATAAGTATATAGGTAACATGGGGTCTAAGTGTTCAAAAAGTGTAGTTGTATATTACTGTTAGAAATAACGTACACTACGAACGGTAATAAAATAAACCAACAAAGCAAATGAAAACAAATCTTCGCAAGGCTTGCAATATATGTATACTGTTAGAGACAAAGCATACAATGTACGGTAATAAAATGAACCACCAAACAAATGAAAACTAATCGTTGTGAAGTTCGTGATACATAATAGGGACATTTCACATAGCGCCATCAATTCCCAAACTGAGCAAAACTTATAACATGGAAACAAGATAACTGATAAAACATTTATATACTTTTTTTGTAAATACATATAATACATACAGAACATCCAGGCATAGAACAAACATTTATGTTCGTCATACTAATGTTCATCCTGAGTGGGAATCGAACCCACTCCCTACAACTCTTGAAGCAGTTACCAAATGAGCTAACAAGGCAGTTAATATATATTACCGATAGAAATATCGTACACTACTTATACGGTAATATAATAAAACAAACAGAGTTTTCATGCAATTTTAAATAATAAATTGCACCTGATCGTGAGAAATTGTCTATTAATAGTTAACAACTATACTTATGTAGAATACAGACCGCCCTGTCTAGTGTAAGTATTATCATTTACATGTCAAAGTTTGGACTGTCAGCCCTATCTTTTCACCTAACGACATTGTGATCTGTAAGTTCAGGAACATTTTGGTAAAGCCTTTGAAAGAAGACAAACGGTGTCTCATTACTGAAACTCCCTCAAGTATAGTACACCTAACGCTGATTTTCCGGGCCGTCATGAACTGTCAATTGGTGATTTTTTTCTTTATTTTTGGCATCGTGCTTTGTGCTTTCTGTAAGTATCAAGTAGTATATATTTACAAAGGCGTCAAGATGAAATCATTGAAATAAATTTAAGTAAAAGTCATGTCACGGTCAAGTCCTGTCCATACTGTAGTAGAGTAGTGACTTTTTTTATACTTATAAGGGTTACTCACAAAGGTGGGAGTTGAGGTTGGGTGGTGTTGGGTGGTTGTTGGAGGTGGGGTGGGAAGTATTGGCGAAACCCCCCCAGGAGGATGTCTATGTCCAGCAGTGGACGTCCTATGGCTGATGATGTGATGTGTGTGTTTACGATTTTTACGATTAAAACACTACTATATTTAAATGTGCACACTAAAATAAACAAAATTTTGGATGATAATGCAATTGATAATATCTATATTTCGCGTTCCCGTCAAAACTCTCCAATTCAGTATTGTCATTAACTCATAATATTTTTTTTTTCCTTTTGAGGGGTTTATGGCGACATACATCGCGCATTTTGTTAATTAATTTATAATGATGTCCAATGCTTCTGTAAAGTGGTGAATACTTTACATAAGGTGCCTAAATAGGTTTTGAAATAATATGAAAGAATTCGTTAAGCATATTACGAGTGTACTTAATTTAGTACTTTAAATTAGATATTGATGATTGATACCTATTTAAAAGCGACATTGAGAATCGAACGGCCCCTTCTATTGGAAATTCAATCTGGGTGACGAGACACCCTCTGCATCGATGGAGTAAAGTGACATTATTAATAAGGCTTCTTTTGAGACGTTCGGTGCTGTGATTCCTTAATATAATTCTACCCTTACTTCTTATCACAACCTTATGAGTTCGAAAGGGAATACTTAGTAACTCTGAAGAGATTTTGCACTACAGGCACATAATCGTGCAACAATCAATTTTTTTTCATAGATTTTTTTATATTTTTTATTTCGCTTGATGTTAAGCGACGACTCGGTCTACGGTGGAGCACGCTTGCCTAGAAGAAACCGATTCACTCGCGATTAGGTTTGCGTTTGACTGCTACTGGTTTGTTAAACAATGTTGATGAAATTGAGGTTTTAGCATATCAATTTATGAGATTTACGTACTACGTAAACGATATGGGAATTGGAAACAGAATAAGTGGAATCAGTTTTATTTTTGATACATTTGACTATATTTCGAAAACGGACTATGTAAATCTTCCAAATGAATATGCTTAGGGTTACAAAGTTTACACTGACTCGGATTTCTTAGTCGTTTACACTCTTGGCAGAGTGGTCGTGGTCATCCATTCCGGTGCCGGTGGTGGCTCGCCTGACACGGACTAGACGTACGTTATACAGATTTAAAAAAATGTAGTACTAAATGTACTACATTTTTTTAAATCTGTATACGTTGCGTAAAAAATAAGTGAGGACCCCTTGGTTCCACAATTTTGTTTGACATACGGAAACTAAACGCACACAAATATTTAGATGTATTTGTGTGAAGTATGGCCTTGACAAAACTTGTACGATTAGTGTCTTCACACATTTTTGACACAAAGTTCATTCATTTTTTTTATTTCCTTTTCTAATCTCATCATCATCATCATCTCAGCTGTAGGACGTCCACTGCTGGACATAGGCCACCCCCACTGACTTCCATAAAGACCGGTTGCGCATCCAGCGCATTCCTGCGGTCTTTATGAGGTCGTCTGTCTACCTTGTGGGTGGACGTCCTACGCTGTGCTTGCCGGTCCGTGGTCTCCACTCCAGAACTTTGCAGCCCCATCGGCCATCAGTTCTGCGTGCTATGTGCCCTGCCCACTGCCACTTCAACTTGCTAATCCGCTGGGCTATGTCGGCTATTGTAGTTCGTCTACGGATCTCATTTCTGATTCGATCTCGTAGGGAAACTCCGAGCATAGCCCTCTTCATAGCTCGTTGTGCGACTTTGAGCTTATCAAGAAGGCACATAGTCAGAGACCACGTTTCAGCACCATAAGTCATCACTGGTAAAACACACTGGTCGAAGACTTTCGACTTGAACTTGACTTTCTAATCTATGCTCTCTTAATATACTTTTTTTCAAAACCTTGCTGGGGTAACATCAAAATGTCCATCCTGTCAACCATTAAAAGAGCTAGAAAGACGTTTTGTAAAATTTGATCGGAGGGTAACTAAGTTTTAAATAATTTACTTGAGTAGGCAATAAAAAAGATAGAATGCTTCGTTTACTTAAAAGGAGAATAAAGTGCTCATTTTTGTTTTAATGTTATTTTTAATGATTGCTCATTATGCTTTAGTGGACTTGGTCTGTGGTTACAAGGTTTTGATGCATTTAGAAAAGAAGTAATTGAATGTTCATAAAGTATAAATGAGCTTTTTTCTCGCTGCTGCGTTTTGTTAATTTTGTTTGAAGAATCTGTTATTATTTCAAAGGTGTTATTTATTGCTTTTATTTCGTTGTTTTTGTTTATTGATCGTGTTCGAAAACGTAAACTTAGGTTTAAAAAATATTGTCTATTAAAGTAAATACCTATTGAATGATTATGGCACAAAGAAGATGAAAAACAAATATTAATCTATAGTTATACGTGTATAAAGTAGTCGTAAGCAATCGTGCACCTTTGTAAACTTTTGGTATTTTCCACCACCTGTCGATAAAGTTATTAATATGAAATTAATCCCTCTGATGTTTGATCCGTTTACAAAATCCTAATTATAAAAGCTTCAAATTGCTATAAATAATCCCCTTAATCTTTTTGGCGTATCGCATTACAGAGATACTTCAAATATAAAATTTAATTTGTTGACTGAGAATTTTTTACACTAAATTTTTTATTTATTTATTTAATTTGCCCCATCGTGTAGGCTAAAGCTGTAAAGTCATACTGCCTCGTCTTCGGTTTTTGCAATTCATGTCTAACGTTACAGTCAAAGTCCAGTCTTGGTCAAGTCCAGTCCGTGCCAGTCAAATCCATTCATGCCATAGTAAAGTAGTAGTAACTTTATTATAAGTTTCGATGGAGTTTTAAAAGCAACGCAAAATGTCATGTTTCACCACAATATATATCTTTCCCACACTCGCGCTTGTAATTCGGCACTTTATAAATGAAACACCACTATTATTATACATAAACACTCGAAAAAACACAAGTTTTGAAAAAAAAAATACAATAGTGCGTCACGACTCTTTCCGTGTTCCCGCTGAAACTCCTTTTTACATTTAAGTAATTTCACAACTGACATGCTTAATTTTTTCCTTTATTTTTGGCATTGCACTTTGTGTTGTCCGCCAGTGTTCCTTGATTTCATGATAAAATAAAATTAAATAAGTCCTAATCACAATCAAATTCACATAAAGTTAGTAAAGTAGTAGTGACTTTATTATAAGCTTAAAAAATCAGGGGGTTCAGTAATCGATTGTCGTTCCAAATAATAATAAAATAAAAAATATTTGACCTAATTATCCTGAGCAAACACGAAAATACGGACACTCAAATCACACGCACCGAAAGTGACATGCTAGTCGGGCGCGTTCCCACAGTTACTGTGTAGTCTACGAATAGTAATATTGCGCTAGCTCGATGCGTAAGGCTGCGCGCTGTCCATTCATTCTGGAGTCTTGGGAAAAACTTTAACCAAGGTATTCTTAGTTTTTTTTTTGTATTTGTTTCGATATTATTTCTTTATACGTTTCATATGACCACTAACTAACATGTTTTTGAATATTGATAATGTTCAAACTGTCAGCCCGTATAGGTTTCCTCACGATGGTTTCCTTCATAGTTTGAAGTCATCGGTAATACACACATAACTTGGAAAAGATAGAGGTGTGTGCCGAGGGGTTCGAGCTCAGGACCAACCAACCAAACCAAATTGATTGGAAGCCAGACGGTCTCCCAATTAAGCTACCGAAACTTCCAAACCATATGGTGTAATGAACGCTAAAGCAGCGATGTCTTAGGGTCGTACCATGAGCTTATATTAACTTAGAAGATCACGAATACTTACGCGACTTCGAACCCTATAGAGTGATATAAATGATATATATTTAAATGATAACTTGTGGTTTTGCCTTGAACAGCAAGGTACGGTTTTTTGTAACTTAAATATCTGTAAACTATTTCAACGGTTACGAGTATATTTTTAGTACCTTTTATCATCAGGGCAATGTCTATCTAGTCTCATTGTTTTTTTCCTATAAAATATATACCAAAATTACGAGCTATATTTTCTAACACTACAATGTCCTTAGACCGTCTTAGCAGGAGGTCGTCAAGATAGGTACCACCGCAGTACCAGATATTCTGCCGCCAAACAGTAATGTGTAAATATTACTTTGTTCAGTTTGAAGGGTACTGCAACTAGCGAAATTACAGTGCTGTTGAGACTAACCATAGAAATTCTCCAAGTATGATGCGTCTAGTTCTTATCATTACTTTTACATTAAAATAATACGTTTTCTGAATTACCTCACACTATGGAAGCCAAAATTATGAAATTTAACGTTAAAAGTGAAGAAAAATTATATTTACACAAGTGAAAATGTAAAATCGTTAGGTACTCGTAATAGTAAAATATTGCTTTCAGTTTGGTAAAAATATAAAAATAGGTAAAAATACCGTTCACAGGTTTCCATTTTTATTTTACCAAAGAAATTTACAGCCGGTGGAACCGCAAGGCGCTGCTAGTTTATTTGTATACCAGCTTAATCCGTGATTCCTGGTACGTTTGTTTATCCTTGTAAATAATCCGAGGCCTCTGTTTTATTTATTAGGCTATTAGCTTGGCCTTTACGTTGCGGGATATTATTTTGGCGAAATGTAGCTAGTTCCTTGTGGAACCAATATAACATGCATTATTAAGTGCCTGAACCTGGCAATATTAATAAAGAGTCTTAGTTCAAAAAGAGTTTTAGCGGGAACGCGATAAAGGTCGTGTCGCCCCATTGTATTTTTTTCAAAAAATAACCTTTCGAGTGTTTGTGCATAAAAATTGTGGTGTTTTATTCATAAAGTGAATTACGCGCGAGTGTTGGAAAGTGATATAATGTGGTGAAACATAACTTTTCGTGTTCCTTCCAAAACTCCATCCAGAAGCTTATAGTAAAGTCGCCAGTACTTTACTAAGACATGACTTGATTTGACTGGTACCGACTGGACATGACCAAGACTGGACGTGAAATGAAGTGCTTGATTTCAAAAGACGGTTCAAAAACACTGACAAAATTATAAAAGTGAAGTGCTGTATACCCAAATAAGACATGGTTTTTGAACCTCTGTAGCCAGACATATATTTTTTTTTTTATAGCTGACAGGCTTTTTGTTTGACCACAACTCACCTGATGTTAAGACAACGACTCATAAACATTTTAAAAAAATAGTTCAAAAAAGCGCTTTTGATTTATTATCTTTTTTGTACCAGTAATATTAACCTAAACTGAGTTATATTGTTGTTCTTCTATGTGTTGTTTTTATCTTGTTTTGGCATCGCACGTTGCACGTTTAAAGTATTTTGATATTTTTGAGACTTTAATGAAAAATTGAATGAAATAACTCTCAGTCTATCAATCAAAGTTACATAGAGTCCACGGTCAAGTCTAGTCCATGCCCTACTAAAGTAGGCTTCACCAGAAGCTGCGACAGAGTTTTGGAAACAACATGAAAATACATGTTACCTTATTACATAACTTTCATACACTCTATGATATTCTCAACATTATTTTGAAATGAATGGATTAGATTTATTTACACGCTTGGTAAACACACAATGAATTTTTGTAAACTGTTTAGTTTTGATATACCTTTATGCTTTCTCGTTAGATATTCATTACGGTAGAGTTTACATTACATTTAACACAACCTCCCTTTTTGTAAAGAACTAAAGAAACCGTTGGAACCGAACATTATATCTGTTCTAGACGGGAGCTTGTTTAAACATTTATGTGTGAACAAAAGTAATTTTGCATGTACAGGGTTATTCATAATCTTATCTCAAGTGTTTTTTTTTTTCTATATTGCTATTACAATAACAGCCTGTTAGAGTATTTCGAACGGTTTATTAGTTTTAACTCTAGGGCTGACCACTCGGCCTATACGAACAACTTTATTCTTAATCCAATAATGTGAGGGTTTTTATTTTAAATTGTACTTGGAAAGTTTTGGTGTTTAACTTTTTTTAATTACCCTTTCTTTGTTTTGGTTTTGTAGGTGCAAATATGCGTTTGCAGTGCATTTATTTGTGATTAAGAGTCATAGTAAAAAAAATATGTTGTGGGAAAAATAATTACACCCTAACAAAATAATACTACCCTTATACTATTGGACAGCCAGAAGCTCAAAAAAGTGAAACTATTTCATGGTTAACGTACCAAAAACTCAAACAAAATTAATAAAAATCGGTGGCAATCTAGATTTACCTACCGCTCTAGCCTTATTGTAGTCTTACTGTATTCAAACATACTTGATAGAGTTGTAATGAGTTACGGTCTTACACCTAGCCTGTGAACGTTAAAAATTTGTATAGTAATATTGTTGTTTGCTTAATTTTTTTTTTAATGTCGTAGTAGTAAGACGAACGATACATTCTCCTAATGATAAGAGATAACGCATGCCCATGACCATTGCAGCAATACACAGAACTTCGAGTAACAAAGTCAAGCGCATCGCTGTTTTGGCGCTCATTTACTTTGTGACTTTCGTTGGTTAAGTTAACAGCCCCGAAAATTCGCTAGTTGCAGTACCCCTTCAAACCAGAACACAGTAATTGTTTACATACTACTGCTTGGGTGCAGAATATCTGGTGCTGCGGTGGTACCTACCTAGACGACATCCTGCTAAAGGAATCTACCAACAAGTAGTAGTATATACCAACTATTTTTCTATTTTATTATGGAAACTGACGTGGTCTTGACACATTTTTGTTTTATTTATGCGGGATTACTCACGTTTAATTTTATCGGAAGGCAACCGGATGTGGCCAAAATTATAGTCAGAGCTTCGCATAAATTAAAAAATAAAAAATCTATTTTTTATTGATTGTTAGAATGTTAGCAATAACCTTGTATATCGTTTAATTTTTAACGTATATAGTATTTTGTCTTACCAATTACACTTCTAAATTGTAATTTTAATGTAGATAAAAAATGTAGAACCAAAAAATATTCCGAAATAACGTCTTAAATTCGTTCTCGCGAAAAAATTCTTATAAAAGCTCCAGAATCTCTTTATAGCTAAAGTAAATAAAGCTGTTAGGATAATGACGAACACATGTTCGTGTAATTTAACTTATTATGGATACCTTTACCTTGGAATATGATCGTATGAACGGTGAGGGAGTCAAAATTAAATTCTCTTTTACGCTTAGCATTTATAGGTAAAATGGAGATAGAATAAACGCTAAACGTGGCTTGAATACAATAATAAATTAACTACGAAGCAAAAAGTTCTCAGGAACAACAACAATTTTTAATGCCTATCTAAGAATAAGGTACATGCCTACTTTTTAACCGCCTATTTTTTGTTTGTTAGTTTCAGAACTCTGTTATTTATTAACCGATTAAAATAAAGTGAAATACGAAGAATAGTAGGTATGTGTAATTTCTCTCTGAACCTAATTCTAAAGTTAACGCGGTCGACGTCGCGGGCGTAAGCTAGTCTCTAGTAATAAACCTTTTAAGATCCACATTATGAGCAGTCATCTTATCCCACTGTTGTGTCCAGGCTTCTTTTGCTGTGTTGCCTACCTCGGTCACGCGCCAACCAATCTTGTTTAAATGAAACTCCTTTAAGACCTTGTGTATATTTGTTTTTTCCCCAAAGACACGATAGAGTAAGGAAAGTTTCGATTTTATTACAATTTGTGTCCAAAACATTGTAATCGATAAGTTGGAGTTTGCAATAAACACTCTTATTTATGGTGCGGAAATCGCTCTACCACATCCATTCAAAACAGCCGGCGCTGCTCCTTGTTTATCCGCGAAGAACTATCACAGAAAACATCAGCATACTAGTTTTGTTTCCTTTCTTGATTTTGCCTATTATGAAGCGACGATATGAGCTTGAAAAGATGTAAGTTGAATCTGTCAAGAAATGCGAAAGCCAGTTTAATTATTTGGCTGTGCGAATTAAAAATTAGACTGAAAATGAAAGTAAAAATTAATAATCCAAAATTTTGTGACTACTGTTTTTCACATGACATTCGATGGCCTTTTAAAATTATGATTCTGTTTTCTACTATGATCGTTTGACTTTGCCAGTTAGTCATAAAAAAGTAGAAGGTACAGAAAATATCTATCCGCAACATGAGAATTTCAACCAGGGAGATGGATTTAGGCTACGAGCTTCGTGGAATCCGGTCATAAGTCGTATCGCGGCATAGTTTCAGAAAAGGCTCTTGAGATAGTTGTGGTTGTGTAATGTGCCGTGGTGACAACCTTACGTTTTTATAAGACAAAAATGAGGGTAGAACATCACAACACCTCCGTCCGTTTTGATCCGAGATGTAGGTGTGTATTCGCACGTTTCTGACAGCTCTTGTAGATATGGCCGAATCGTTGAGGTAAATAAACACAAAACTAATTTATATTATAAACATAATAATTGGTGTTCAAGTCGTAAAAGTTTAAAAATTACATTTATCTATCCGATATTGATGTCACCGTTTCTCTGTCGCTAACATGTGAGATTGCGTTTAGTTTTTTATTTTAATTTACTTTTACCTACTTTATGGTTTTTTGTATACAATAAAGTTATTGCTTGTGGAATTTTTTAATATGAACATGAACGTACATCCGCAATTAAATGTATGTACTTAGTTGTTAATTTCCCAAATATTAATAAAATAAAATATTCTATTTAATGCACAACTGTAGACAACACTTTATTTATGACATAAAAACAACAAACAAACAGCCATAAGGAAATAAATACATATATTGTTATGTCACAAACCGGCCTCAACTCAGCATAATATATGTTAGATAATGTAGTTCATTTTATTACAGTATGTATGCGTTATTTCCAATAATTATTTTCTGTTAATTGTGTATCTGATAAACTTATCTAGTGTACATAGTAAATAATAGAAAAGTCTTCGAAAGATAATCTCTAATCAGCCTTAGTCAACATCTAATATTCTATTTGATTTATATTACGTTTTAGACACGGTAATGTCACGCTTCCTTACTTACTGATTACCTCCGCTGTGGTCCCTAGACAAATTCCGAAAAAAAAAACATGAAAAGAATCGAACGAGCGGCTGTCGCTTTCGGTATTTATTTACTACACTTTGTTAACTATGCCACTGACCTATTTGGCAAACATTCAAAAAATGTGCGAAAGCATTACGCGTGTTCTGGTTCGGAAACACTGATCTAGCCGAATTATTGACGGCAAGCCTTGAGATATTTTTATGTTGACGTTGATTTTGATGAGATTTAGTAATTTATTGATATCATTATTGAGGTTAGTAGCTAAATAGTTTTTTTTTTCAGCAGATTTATAGCACATATTTTAGGAGACAGATTATTTTATTAACCGTTTTTTTTTCCCTTCTATTTTTAGTGTGCACACCGCCTCTTAACATTGTTCTTACTGACTCACTATAGTTATTATCCCAAGATACAGGCTTGCCTAGTTTGGGGCCCAATGATACTGCAAAAACAACAAAATATTATTTGTATACTATTCTAGGCATAAATATGTAATGTAATAGATAAGTATTAGCAACATATAAATTATTAAAAAATAAAAATTATTACATTAGGTGAGCTGTGGTCAAACACTTAGCCTGTCAACCATAAAAAAATAATTTTAAAGTATATCTATCTATATCTAATTTTTTTTTATGATGCCATCGTTATTTTTGTTGACTATGGTATTAGTATTTCTTCATTGAGCGGTTGAGGTGCTGTTTTGATGCTTAATGAACACGTTTTGTTTTATGGTTGCAAGGTTGAATCTTTGACCACAGCTAACTGGATGGCCTGTTGGTCTGGTGTAATCGAAGATGGTGAACCCACCTGCCTAGACAGGAATAGGCATTGACTTAAAACACACCTTGTTTAGCAGCAGATTCGTTAGTTTGATTGTAGTAACTAATCTTATTCTATCACCATGCTATGGTTTTCTTCCGAAGTTTGCCGTTACCGGCAGCTTATAGTTATTGTTAGGAATTAAAAACACGCCCTTCGATGTATGATCCGACTCTCTCAGCTGCTTAAAGACTGAACTATCTTCGCACATCAGCATCTGGGTTTTGAGCTTAAAGTATATTGATCTAAATATTTATGACACTATCAGTTTTATGTTCGCCTTAAACCTACACCTGGCCTATAAGTCATAGGCACTGTAAAGGTACCCGTCTCTACAACACGATGGACCTGGCTATAATTAATTGCTCAGAACTTTCATCTCATTCACAGCTACAAATTTTGAATAAAAACATGCATTTCCATTATGATTGTTATCTCCTATTATTTGATACCATATCTCTGTTGTTTAAAAGACTGAGTATGACTGTACTATGTAAGGAAATTTGTTAACTATAAATTAATTTTCGTTTTAGTTTTTGAAGCGATGATAGCTCAGTGGTTAGCGCGGTAGGTTCGCATGCCGAAGGGCGTGGGTTCAAACCCCAACAATGAGCTTGAGCTGCCGGTGAAGGAAAACATCGTGAGGAAACCATAGCGTGGTGGTAGGGTACTTTCTAGTACTCGACTGGCTAGCTACCACCCTCAAGTTGAAAATCTGCCGCCAAGCATCTAACGAAGTGTTGCCGGCAGCCTCACTTGAGAGCCAGTTCTATTCCAGGCTAGGTGTGCTTTACCATCTTCGACTACACCATCACTTAACATCAGGTGAGTTGTGGTCAAACATCTAGCCTGTCAGATATAAAAAAAAAAAAAAAAAAAAAAAAAAAGTTATGCGGGATTAATCACGCTTAATTAAACCCCCGCGCCCGTGCATCAACCGCTATCTTCACGTGCGAGATGCGCAGCGACCCGCAGTGTGAAGCAAGACGAGGCCACGCGCGCGTTGTACTCAGCTTTGTGTCCATGATAAAGGCCACCGGATGTGGCCGAAACCATAGTCGGTGCTTCCGATAAAATTAAACGTGAGTAATCCCGCATAAGTAAAACAAAAATGTGTCAAAACCACGTCAGATTCCATAGTATAAATTGATTTTAGGTGGTCCACAATCAAATAAACGCGGTAAAATATACAGTTTATATAACTTCAATTTCAGTAAATCATCACGTTGGCAGGAACCTTGTGGAATACTTCCAAGCGTCCGCCTACTTTGTTATCTTTAGTTTAGAAATTTACCATAAGTTTTTGGATCCGGTTTCTAAGGAAACCTTGTACACTTGAAACCGTAAAAGAATTATCGTTAGAATATATTATTGGAACTTAAAAGTAATACTTTTCGTAGCGATGATAGCTTAGTGGTTAGCGCGGTGTTTTCGCACGCCGAAGAGCGTGGGTTCGAACCTCAACAATGAGCTTGAGCTGCCGGTGAAGGAAAACATCGTGAGGAAACCATAGCGTGGTGGTAGGGTACTTTCGAGTACTCGGCTAGCTAGATACCATCAAGCTGAAAATCTGCCGCCAAACATCTAACGGTGTGTTCTGTCAGCTTCATTTGAGAGCCAGTTCCAATTAAAATTCCCCTGGACAAATTTTGATGAAATTTTTTGTGTGTTCGAGTGATGGTTTAGTATTAGATCCGGTTGAAGGCCCTGCATTCTGACATGTATGAAATACTGGGCATTCAGTTAGTCAGTTAATAAAAACCCTCTTTAATTTACGCGGATTCTTAGCTTGCATTAAACAAATAATTAAAAAAAAAAAAATTACAATTTTTTATTTTGATCTATGCGAGAATATCCTAACTTCAATGCGGGCTTTGAAAGTTTGATCTTTCAAAAGACACAACTATCAAGTATTTTCATCAAGCCAGAACTCGAAACTCGCTAAGTAAAATTGAGTTTGCTACCAAATCAAGCCCTTTCATACCCCTTAATTATGCCGTGGCTTAGTTACTGCAAGAAAACACTGGCAGCGCCCCTAATGTCTTTTAATCTTGAACAAATTACTCCGAACGCGAGAAGGAAGTCGTGAGCTGTTGGTATAACTATTAGTGATACAACCACTAACATATCTAAACTGGAATAGTCACCTGTCACAAAAGTATGTGATATGTTTATCCAAAGACGTCTATGTAACTAGCTACGTGGCCAACTAGGTTGTATTAGTATAAAATATATTGGTTTTAGGGTTCGGTTCCTCAAAAGGTAAAAAGGTACCCTTATAAGATCACTCTCTTGTCTGTCTGTCTGTCCGTATGTCACCACCGATTTTCTGGAACGGGTGGACCTAGCAAGTTGAAATTTATTGACCTGAGACTGCATTTTACACTACTGGGGTGTTATTTATAAGTATGAAATGTTAATCTTAATTCGTAGGGATAAAAGTTCAGTGGTTTATGCGGTCGGATTGCCAGCGATACACGCTAGAGGGCTTGGGATAGTAATGGGATGAACGAGATGCTCTCCTGGTGGTACGGGATAACGCCTGTACGTGATCGTTGCAGCGATAAACACAACACTATGAGTAACAGATCAATGTCCAGATCATTACTGCTTTGGCGTCCATTACTAATGCCTTAAGCATTTGATGGTTAGTCTCAACAGCCCTGTTAGAATATTTACACACTACTACTTGGCGGTTGAATATCTCGTACTGCGGTGGTACCTACCTAGACGATCTCCTGCCTAATGATATCTACCACCAAGTACTTACCTTTTAGTACTCAGCTGTTCAGCTACCACCGCCGCAAAGCACGTAACGGTATGTTCCGGCAGCCTTACTTAAGAGTCTTTGCCCATCATTCCAGACAATGCGTAGTTTTTATCGTCGACTACACCGTCACTTAACTTCCGTGAGCTGTGGTCAAACACCTAGCTTGTTATTCTACTAATATTATAAAAGTAAAAGTTTGGATGTTTGTTGCTCAGTCACAAACATCCAAATGAATTTAAATGAAATTTGGCATCCACGTAGCTTATTTCTTGGATTAATAAATATATAGAATACATTTTACATCAGATTTTCTTCATTTGAAAGCTTATTCATTAATTGACAGATTGACAGATGTCAGATTGACAGACGTCTGATTGACCGATGATAAAATAGCGATTGATAATAAAATAGCGCAAGTTTCTTGACTGTTGCTTGTTTCTTACTGACACGTTTAATTTCTCTCAGAACCTCGCTCGCTCTCTCTCTCTCTCTCTTGCTCTCTCTCACTCTCTCTCTCTATCTCTTTCTAGTTTTTAATAAAACAGCCAGGTAAGACCTTTCCATTTACTTTATATCAGTTGGTGTAAAGCCTTTAGTAGCGGGTATTTGCACATCCTGTAGGAAATGCTCTGATGGTTGTCGATGAGTTCCCGCGTCCTGCATCACTTTAGTAAAGCTGATGATGGTAATGGTGCAAGATAATTTCAGATTTAACTTAACTTGCAATTAGGATTAACTAAAATACTTATAGTACGTTTATACGAGGCTGAGAGTTTTTTACTGTTGTGATGGAAGACAACAATTTTAAACAGTTTTACGAGTTATTATCTATAGTATACTTTTTTCTGCGAATGCATCATTGGCTTTTGTATATGCTTATGGGGTAGTGCATCGAAAACGTATGTGATAGAAGTGGAAGAAGCGCGACGCACCCTTTTAAAAGTAATAATGGGATTGCCTTTCAGATACCTTACTGCCGACTTAAACTCTGTATGCCATGTAATTCCGGTACGGAAAATGTTTGCGTATGAATGTATCAAAAGACATTATAGAGTACATCTCTATAATGTCTTTTGATACATTTGCTTTACCTACAAAAGCAACAAAAGACGTGACAAATGTCCTATCCCAAAATATAAGTGTGCCCTGTCCTGGAGACATTATAATCACATAGCTCCTATTCTCTATAATTTTCTCAGGACACAACATTAGATTACCACCCTAAATTCTCTCCAACTTAAGAATTGCATTGCAGAGTATGGCTTCAAAAATATAAATACGACTCATTTGAAATCTTTTGATTAGAGTAGACTAAAGAACACACACACACGCACACACACACACACACACACGCGCACCCTCACACACACACACACACACGCACACACACACGCACACACGCGCGCGCAATAAAGTTTATATAGCTATTATTTTTTAATTTGACTAATTTATTGTTACTAAACTCGTACATAGTTTAAGGGAGAGAACTGGCTGCTGTACTACAGCTATACGCTAAAGTAGCAGACAGGGTTATACATTATTTATATGGACACGATTATTGTAACAATAAAATATACTGTATTTTGTATTTTTGCATAACTTTTGTGTACAAACATTTTGTGAACATATGTTTTTTTCTGTGTCTGAGTGTTTGTTACACATCCATGCATCGTAACAATCGATTACAACGCACCGACCGCATTAACACTGCATTTGTCATTTATTTGACTTCCATAGAACAAGTTTTGCTTAGTTTGGAGTCAGATGGTACTGTGTGCTTTTTTGTACTGCGAGGAATGTTGTGTTTAAAACTGATACCCTGTGATAGAAAACTATTTCAAAACTGTTACAATTTCTTCTAAGTAAGATTCTCTCTTATGAAAAAAGTGCATTCTTCTTCTAGCACAATAGCAGCATGAGGATTATCAATAGTATTGTAAAAAATTCGTCATACTGTGGATGAAACGTGGTCGTGAGTTCGTGTCATCGTGTCTCACTAATTCTATTTTCTCTCTACACCGTGAAAGTTTGAACACCAGCAATATTGATACAGGGGGTTCAGTACTCGATTGTCGTTTCAAATAATAATAAAAAATAGGAGGTTAATATGTGACCTAATTATCCTGAGTACACACAAAAATACGGACATTCAACTCACGTGCACTGAAAATTACATGGTAGTCGCGCGCGGTCCCAGGTTAGATAACAGTTATTGCGTAGTCTACGTATAGTAGTTATGTCTTGCGCTAGCTCGATGCGTAAGGTTGCGCGCTGTCCATACATTCTGGAGTCTTGGGAAAAACTTTAACTAAGGTTTTCTTAGTTTTTGTCCTGTATTTGTTTCGATTTTATTTCTTTATACATTTCATATGACCACTAACTAACAAGTCTCTAAATATCATTAATATTGAAACAGTCAGCCCGTATAAAAGTAGAAGTTGACAGTGATAAAATGCCCGTGAATTTTCCAAGACCTAAATTCACTTGAAAGAAATTGTATTGTTTTCCACTATTACGATATCTTTATAAATAATGTCACTATTGCGTTTGTCTGTGACTTTATTTTGTAAATAAGGTCAAATTTGTGATGTTTTATCTATTCATGCGGTTCTAAAACTTTTTTAATGACGGAGCCCTTCCTGATTGAGAAATATTTGACGGAGCCCTAAAGTAATCAAAAACTGTTTTATTGTCTGTGTAGTCAATGTTGCATTGTTGACTATGTTCCTGGATAAAATTTCGCGCTCTCATATTACGCATTCCACTACTACTCTTTTGCACTTTTACTTATAAATATTATAAATATTGTAGGACACATTACACACACACAGCGCCATCTGACCCCAAACTAAGCAGAGCTTGTGATGGAAGTCAGATAACTGATTCTCTTAACTTTATGTTGGACCATTTATATGTATAGTAACTTTTGAGGTGCGGTCAAACGCGAACCTATTTAGAATATATGTATAAAGGAAGAAAACATTTATTTTGTCACCTAAATAATAAAAGACGACATAAGCAATAATAAAAAAATTGTCGCTGTAGTGTCTAGTGCAACAAAAAAGGTTAGTTTTCAGCATTAGTGCTGCCGATTTCTCAGAAGCGCAGAAAAAAGTATTACAGCATAAGAAAGTAACAAATAGATTTTCGCTTTTATTAGTAAGATTTTGTAATTTTATTAGTAAGATGTTTTGTTTTGTACTTCATCGAATATTTTTGTCTCAAAAGCCTTACTGGTGTCGAAATTAAACAATGAATTGATAAAAGACAAAACTAAAGCCACTTTGTTAACTTAAATCGTCAGTCTTTCTAGACAAAAGCTGTAATACATAGTCTGCAGACAATGCCTCCAATCTTTTAGTACTGAAAGGTTGAAACTATAAAACTGCGATTCTTATTGCCAGGACAAGTACGTGACTTGCACTCGCGGGATGTCTTAGAAATGTTTTTAAAGATATCTAGTTGATTCATGGTAGTTGAATGATATAGTTATTCAAAAGACCTTATAAAGTGGAATTTGTGGAAATACTTAGATACACTACTTTATTTTGTACACTGGAAATCGATAAAAATATAAAAAGTACTTTGGTACCTGTGGTACCTTATGCTAGTACCACAGGTAACAAAGATCTCTTCCTGGATGCGTCATCAAAGCCTCGAACTAACTAAAGCTTGTACTATGGTAACCAGATTACTGATATGCTTTTTTTGTTGTAAATACATACATTTTGTTTTACTTATGCGGTAGTACTCACGTTTAATTTTATCAGAAACTCCGACTATAGTTTTGACCACATACGGTGGCCTTCATCAAGGAGACAAAGCTGATTACAACGCACGCGTGGCCTCGTTTCTACGTGCGGTTCCTGACTCCGGCGAGAGAGCAAGACGAGGCCGCGTGCGCGTTGTATTAAAATTTGACGCCATATATGTATAGATACAGATACCATATATACAGATAAACAAACACGGTAAAACCATAGAGGCTTTTTAGTTCGATTTAACATAAGAAACAGTGTAAATAAATTTTACAGAATATCTACGTAAAACATGACAAATGTCGACAATTTTTTTAGGTTTTACCAGGAGCGTTACATCGTTTTTAAAACAAAGACATAAATAATAAGCACAATACACCCTTTTATAGTTGTGCTTCACTGCCACGGTATGTTCATCTAATATACATCTCAGAAAATGCTGACAATAGAATCAAACCAACATTCAACATTACTGAATTCTCTGTTAACTCCTCGAAATATCATCAGAAATGATATTTCAAGGAATTGTCAGTGACGCGTGAACGTTGGATACATAATGGATTCGACCACAAAATGTAGGTTGAGTGCGATTTACCAGTGAACAGGCGATGCGATGCGAACAAGAGCTGGGGATTTATTGAAATTAACCTTTCAATTTAGGCATGAAAATAAGTCGGCGGATGCCAATCCGATCGTAAATATGAGGTTTGTTTTGGTACCTAAAACTAAATAGATAATATGACCTTTCAAATGTTGCCCGTAAATGGCTGCTGGATCCAGAAAACCAGCTAAATCCAGCACATTTTTGGCCTTGCAGCGATGCGGATCCAGGATCTAAGGATAAGTAACTTTTTTCAGCGCGGAAACGCCTCAAAACTTTGCGTTGTCGCTTTGTTGCGTGTTACTCGAGCTTGATAATTATAATAATAGTTACTATTAGACAACTACTTAACAAACACCAAAACTTAGTTATAACTAAAAATGAATATTTGCTGTAAATATAAGTAGTTAGTTATTAAAGTTTCCAGAGTTTAAAAAAAATTGTTTCATGAAATATCGATTAATGCTGGGTCCGTGGTGGACTGCTGGATCCAGCTGGATTTGTTTTTATCCGGCGTAATCTAGCTGGATTAAAAATGCCGCTGGATTGCAATACCTTTTTGTGATTAATTTTAACTGTAGAAATGGGAGCAAGAAGAATAAAAACTAATTGGAGCTATCATAAATATCACCTTCCTAAAATCATCAAATTTAAAGCAAAGGCAATTATTGTTCATTTCTAATTCTCCAGTATATTTTTTATTCCTCTCGGAAAAAAAATTGAGGACATTTCATACCGCGCCATCTAGCCTCAATCTATGTGAATCAGATAACCAGTGAGCAAAGTAAAGGATTTTCCATTGAAATCATATTCCCATGATATCACACAAATACATAAAAGATTATATATTAAAAGCTCCAACCAAAGACAATCTGACAGGAAGATCGACCAAGATAACTTTTATAGCGCTATATAAGACAGAACTTAGCATTAGGACATTGAACCAGGAATCTAGGATGCGTAATGGCTTCTGGCAGACAGTGTCTTGGCGCCAGAATCAATTCCTGGTACGCCGGCAGACGCGTTGTAAATCTGCGGATACAATTTGAACATTTATAATGTAAATTCGATTAATTAAATATATCATGGCAAATTATATCTCATAAGAGAAGGAAAAAATAAAACTTTGCATGTTGCTTTGGTTTTTCGCAATATTTTAAATGCTTTTATTAGCTTGACTTGTATGTATGTAACGGAATCTTTCAACTTACTAATTTAATTCAAGGCGTACCATTAAAATTAAAATTTTCACACGTGTTAAAGACCGAACAACAATGTAAAGACAATGTAAATCGTATTTTTTAGTAAACTTTAATTTATTTTGGATGTCGGCATAATTTAATAAAAGGTAGTTGCCAAAATATTTCCTTTAAACATGAAAACTAATATTATTCATTAAAATAAAAATACAAAGCAGCTACTCGATAATAAAGACGAATCTCATTACGCACTTAACATACAAAGTGGTCATGCTTTATAGGTTACAAGAAATTATACAGTGACAGAAATCATACATATCGATACTATAAAGAAGAAAGGCTATAAAGCACAAAATAAAAACTTTACAACAAAAAAACTTAAGCCAAAAAAAAGTTTATTTCATTCTAGACATGTTGATGACTCTTTTACGGCCGAACGTTTGTCATTACAGCAGCGATATGCCTAACTTAATAAACAGGTACGATGTAATTAGAATTTACGTTTTTTTAAATGTTTAAAACATAAAAATATATAAGTAGAAAAAAGATTTTAGTTTTCGAATTTTCAGATTTTTATTATACATATCGATAGAGCGTTATATTCTGAATAAAACTGCACCATTGGGTAATTTTCGCTAAAAAGTGACTTTTACGACCTTTCTTCCCCGAAGTATCGATATTTATGTATATACTTTCTTAGCTATACTTGAAATACGTTTTCTTTTATATATTTTCGGCATCACACTTTGTTCATTTTGCCAGTGTCAATTTACTTTATATTTTCAAGTGTCTCATAAATTCAAGTAAAATAAATCTCGATCACAGTAAAAGTCACATAAAGTAAATTAAACTCAAGTAAAGTAGTGGCGACTTTACTAGAAGAAAGCAGCTTTTTTTACCGCGTATATATTTGCGTAACTCGCCTGTTGGTAAGCGATAATGTTGTGGAAGTAGAAGCACGCTGACTTAAGAGATACCTATTCATTCTGATCTTGAAAATATCCAGATTAGTCTTAAAATAAGGAAGCTAGCAGCTTGTTCTATTCCTTGGCCGTACGGTCGTGAAAC
Organism: Biston stratarius; assembly: GCA_950106695.1. Taxonomy (NCBI): domain Eukaryota; kingdom Metazoa; phylum Arthropoda; class Insecta; order Lepidoptera; family Geometridae; genus Biston; species Biston stratarius. The sequence continues at coordinate 14,931,722 of OX467116.1, forward strand.
GTACAGTCAAAACGTTTGGTACGTATCCAACAAAATTCCACCTTGTATACATCACATACACTCACACTGCACTCTCCCAGTTGATGTTCACATCATCATCTATGTATGTATGTGGTAGTAATAGTATAGTGAGAATACAAGTTTCACCACAATATATATATATATATATATATATATATATATATGCATAATTTTTTACTCTAAAAACAGTAGAACTGATAGCCGATGGGGCTGCAAAGTTCTGGAGTGGAGACCACGGACCGGCTAGTGCAGTGTAGGATGTACACCCACAAGATGGACAGACGACCTCATAAAGACCGCAGGAACGCGCTGGATGCGAGCCGCTTCTAACCGATCTTTATGGAAGTCAATGGGGGAGGCCTATGTCCAGCAGTGGAAGTCCTACGAATGAGATGATAACGATGATGATGACTCGAAAAAACATCCACATGATTTTTCTGGTCTCCGCCACAACTCAAACATTATCTTACTTCTTTAAAAATAAATAAACTATGGAAATAAACATCGACTTAAATTTTAGAAACTAACAATATCCTACATGTTTATCTGCAGTGTGGAGAAGTAAATAAATACCATCCAACTTCAGCAACTCACAAAAATATCAAAAGGTGTCTGTAAAGTTTATATCATGTTTCAAGCGAGATTCACAAAAACTCGGCGGAAAAATTTAAGCAACTACTCAACACACAACAGACAGATGACGCAAACTGACGTCATTGTCATAAGATAGATTGCTGTCACTTTGTGTACATATTTCATTTTCAGGTACGCGGCAACGTTAGAGTTTTTTTTTTGAACATATAGTTTTGCGTTTGACTGCCATCTCGCCTGTTGTTAAGTAAATATGCGGTCTACGAGGGCGCACTTGACAGAACCCAGACTATATTTATCGGGCATCAAATTCCAAGGTCTATCGGTTCGTAATTAATATTTTATTACAATTTTTCTTAAATTGGTAAAAAAGTTTTTGGAATATCAACCATGAAGCAGAGCTCATGGCTGTCCCATAGTGGAATGGGCAAGGTCGAATTAGGTCATGCAGATCAGAAGCACACTCCAAAGTTTTTTAAGGGATTTGATGTTTTTTATTTTTTACCTACGACGGAACGGAGACGGTATATGCGTTCGGGGTGAGAGGATGTTTGTTTGTGCAAATCTATGCTGCCATTGTTCTCCAAAACTACTAGTCCGATTTTGATGCAGTTTTCAGTTCTGGGTTCGGGTTTGATTGGTGCTTGTTCTTAGATACTAGGTGTTATGGTGACAACTTACCAGAGGGCGCTGCAGGAAACATTGTTTGTGCAAATCTATGTTGCCATTTTTCTCCAAAACTACTAGTTCGATTTTGATACAGTTTGATTAGTGAGGGTTCTTAAATAGATGTTACGGTAGTAACTCACTAGAGGGCGCTGCAATTACTTATTTAACTAATTTTTAACCGTCGTAGGTTTTATCAATTTTTTTTAATTTTGTTACTAATTATCTAAGAATAATGAGACGAACGAGACGCTCTCCTGATGGTAAGAGATAACGCCTGATCATGACCATTGCAGCGATACACAGAACTTTGAGTAACAAAACAAAGTCCAGGGGATCGCCGCTTTGGCACTCATTACTTTGAGACATTAGATAAGATAATCTCAACGGCCCTGTAATTTAGCTGCAGTACCCTTCAAACCGGAACATTGTATCGTTTACACACTACTGCTTAACAGCATATCTAGTCTACCACTAATCACCATTACACATCACCACTTACCACTAATCTACCACCAATGTAAGTCTCCTTTATAGGAGATCGCCTAGGAAACCGCAGTGTCAGATATTCTATCGTTATGCTGTACTTTATAAACTGCTGTATTCCGAATTCAAAGGTATTATTACAATATAACAGGGCTAATCTAAATAATCTATCAGCGTTGTTTTTAGGGTTCCGTACCCAAAGGGTAAAAACAGAACCCTATTACTAAGACTTCGCTGTCTGTCTGTCCGTCCGTCTGTCTTTCACCAGGCTGTATTTCAAGAACCGCGATAGCTAGACAGTTGAAATTTTCACAAATTATGTATTTCTGTTGCCGCTATAACAACAAATACTAAAAACAAAATAAAATAAATATTTAAAGGGGGCTCCCATACAACAAACGCGATTTTTTTGCCGTTTTTATAGATAATGGTTCCCTTCCGGAACCCTTCGTGCGCGGGTCCGACTCGCACCTGGCCGGTTTTTATGAACTGTCCCCCTGCAAGGCGTGGCCCTCTTCACATTGTGAGAAGGGTAAGGCCCATAGTCTATCACGCTGGTAAAGTGAGTGTTGGTAGATTTCACACATTTCCGAGAACTTTTTTAGTACACTCGGACATGTAAGTTTTCCCACGATGTTTTTCTTTTAGACTGCCGCGTTAGCTCATTTGGTAAAAAACTGGTTGTTCAAAAACTGAGTACGATTTCCACTAGGAAACATATTTATGTGACGATAAATGTTTGTTCAATCTGAAAAAAAAAACCGGCCAAGTCCGAGTCGGACTCGCGCACCGAGGGTTCCGTGCAAACCTGTGGGTATATAAGTAAAAGTTATGGTATTTTTTTTAAGGTAATTTATGCTTTTCACAATTTTTCCTTTATCTGTGCTATAAGACGTTGCTTCCTACCAAATTTCAAGATTCTGAGTTCACGGGAAGTACTCTGTAGGAGTGTATGTGCTTAACTATACATTTAATCGTATATAGACATTATAGCCATATCTTCTTCGTTCTAAGTAGATCCATGGCACTTTACTTCACTATATGTACATATGTAGGTACTACCACTTAGTTTAAACGAATAATATATAATGTAACAAAGTTAAATTAGAGAAATGTGGTAAGAAGAAGCCTTTTTAATATGCGTGATACGTACCCGTTTCGTTTTAAGCCAATTACTCGTTCTAAAAAAGCTTTTATCAAATTATAATATCACAAATGAAACGCAAGCTCTGTTCTCATAGAAATAATTAGGAAAATATGTGTAATCTTTTTTTACCCGACTGCCTAGGAAGGGCTATGTTTTTCGCGCGTATCTTTTATGTATGTAAATTTCTTAATACCTCGTATCTTCTAACGAGACGACGGATTACGACAATTAAGGTATCGTTAGATTCGTCTCGATAACCCAAGTGTCCTTAAAGGGGGGATTTAAAAAAAATCAAGATGGTAGTTTTTGGCGCGAAATAGAAATACATTAATTAAAAAAAAAAAAAAAACCTATCAAGTACGGTACAATTAAAAGAGTTCTGCGTGCTATGTGCCCTACCCACTGCCACTTCAACTTGCTAATCCGCTGGGCTATGTCGGCTACTTTAGTTCGTCTACGGATCTCCTCATTTCTGAATCGATCTCGTAGGGAAAATCCGAGCATAGCCTTTTCCATAGCTCGTGCTACCTTAAGCTTACTAAAAAGGCACATAGTCAGAGACCACGTTTCAGCGTCATAAGTCATCACTGGTAACACACTGGTCGAAGACTTTCGACTTGAGGCCCTGAGGTAATTTGGACGAGAAAACGCTACGCAGTTTTCTGAACGCTTTCGCTTTCGTTTCCTTCTTTTATAGATATAGATATTGTTACATTATAGTTTTAAAGTTACGTTGCAACTTTTTGGAGATCTATTTTCAACAATCATTAGGTATAAGTGTATATAACTAAGATAATTTCACTCCGAATATGAACCTTTTCAGTCTGGTCTCGACACTTCTCCCTCGTAATAAGACCGACTTATCGCCACCAACTGTCGTCTGGTTGTGCTCAATGCGATCACGCCTGTACAATATAGACCTTAAAACGCATATTCACTTGCCAATAACAGATAACTACTTTACGTAAGGATACCCCAACTAGAGTTGCCTAAGGATACAGCACTTGAATCAACTGTACGCAATTTGTCTGCGTGAAGTGGATGAACGGATAAACTTTACTAATATAGCTGTTTAGTAGGTAGGTTAGTAGGTATAAGTAAAAACTAAGCAAAGCTTGTTATATGCATCCAGATATCTTATGGAATACTCATGTGTATATAATACGGTAAAAAATAAATTCCCAAAATACATAAGTATTTTTACATGCATTTATACGCAGAACATTTGTTGTTTGTCCTGTGTAAGATTCGAACCACACACCTTACAGCTCAAAAAAAATAGCTACTACTAAGTGAGGAGAGTCAATATAAACAAACTTTAAAAAAAAAAGTATTACCTGACTTTTAATAAAAAACATCGGCACAGAAAAGCGAAAAATAAACTTAATGAAACATTTAATTCAAAGGATAGAATAAAAGAATAGAAAGAGGAATAAAGTATTATTATATCTACTTGGTACCTACTGATCTGTTTGAAGTCGGTGCCAAGCCAAATAGGCTTGTTAGGCCCTGCGCCTTATATGGTGCGCTAAATTGTTGTTGAAAGATTTTTAACATTACGGTTTTTGGTCTGTAAAAAAATCGGTTTAATGATGACGGCTTCTCATAATTGTGTGCGTGTTGTTTGCGAGTTGTAGTTTTTGTCGAACGTCAGCTCGTGTTGTAGTAAAACGGATATGGCAAAATTAGATCATGTAGTCATGTACGTTATTCTAATCTGTAGGTAGGGGTAATAGAATATTCGGTATTCCTTTTCGCTGTAAGAGCCTGCTAATATATTTTAAAGACACCCTATTTTGTATTAAAAGCAATAAATAAATAGATTGGTAACTCAATACTGTTCACACCAACAACACAGAATTAATACAAACATTGAAATGAAGCGCATCAATTGATGGTTTTATCGGTTAAAGCGATCTCTTCTAAGCAATCTTAGTACGGATAGGACTCCTTAAAACGACGAGGTGTTCTAACAAGGTAAACACATTATCCTAACTAATATTATAAATGCGAATGTGAGTTGGTTTGTTTGTTACGCCTTCACGCGTAAACTACTCAACGGATTTGGATGAAATTTTGCATGGTACTTTAGGCCCTGGAACATAGGATACTTTTCATCATCATCATCCATCACCACGCGGCTGAAACCGCGGGGCGCAGCTAGTATTAACATAATTACCTACATTCATCAACAATACTGAATTAGTCCCGAGTCTTCGGGCATCAATCGTTTACGACGAGTAACAATTCAAAAGAAATTATAGCATAGATAATTGAGATCGGCAAAAGCTGAAGATTAGAACAATAAGTTTCCTCAATGTCGTTTCGCGCAAGCAAATCGACAAATTTTGTTTTTATAGAACCTGGAATTCTAAGAACTGGACCGAATAACGCTTTTTTGCGATTTCGTACGCAAAGAGTTTTAAATGAAACCTCTCAGCTACGTACGATTTTGTGGAATTCTGGTTACTGGGGTGTATTTTGTAAACCCAAACAAATACAAATTGTTTATTTCCTAAAATGTTGTAAATGTTATATAAATTTGTGCTGTATAAGCTTATTAGGGATTAAATTGTACTAGTGGACCCTGCACTAGGAGAAACCTGTATCGCAGAAGCCAAGTTGATGCGCTTACTAAATTATGAAGTGCAACAAAGTAAAATAAACGCAACGCAAAATAAACCTTGCAAATCTTGTAAGATGGGAACCAGATAACTGACATAATACTATACTATATTCCATTATATAGACGAAATTTTCACAGAAAATATGTTATGACACCTTTTCAATATACAATATAATTAAAAAAACCGGCCAAGTGCAAGTCGGACTCGCGCACGAAGGGTTCCGTATCTATAAAAACAGCAAAAAAGTCATGTAAGTTTTAACTGTCAAACTATCGCGGTTCATGAGATACATCCTGGTGACAGACGGACAAACAGACAAGTGCACGGACAGCGGATTCTTAGTAATAGGGTCTCGTTTTACCCTTTGGGTAAGGAACCCTAAAAAGTAATGCATTTATTTGTTTCTACTTATTTCATAGTTACCGTAATAGATATTTACTAAACACTTAAAACACAAAAAAAAAACTAAGTGACGTCAATGACACTTATGAAGTAAATTTATAAATATGAAGCGTTAATCTCAGTGTGACAGTACAAACATTTACTAAAGTATAAAAAGTCGGGGCAGTTTTTGCATTGGAATTTAAAAAAAAAAACGAAACACAATACATGTTGTATTAGTTGTTGCAGAACCCTTGGTCTTCGAGTCGAATTCGAACTTGATAATTTTTAGTCTACTCGTAGTGTACCTTGAAAATTCAAATTAGTTACAACATTACTCTAAAACACTCAAATTTTATTTTTTTAATTTATCAGAGTACCTTTTAAAAGGAATCTAGTAATAAGTGGTTCTTTATTATGTGTTTAAAGGTAAATGCAGACAGCTCTCACACAATCTAAAATATGAACTCTAGCTATACAAAGTGCCTTTAAGTTTAATAAAAGACCTTTGAAATTTCTGGCAATGTGGTTAGACTTTTGCTTAATTTTGCTCTGTTGAATTAATTAACTTGATAGTTGAAGGCATTTGGGAGTTTTCAAATTTAAATGTGCATACTTGTAAAATAAATTTGTGTACAAGTAATTATTGTGTAGACTGTCTGGACTATACTGAAACATTGTTATAATATTACTGAAATATTTATTTTTCATAAATATTTTGTGATTGTTTTTACGCGACTGTCTAAAATAAGGAGTGTAATTATTTCATGGTTCATGTAAGTTTTTTTATTTCACCATAAATTTTGAATGCCTGAACAGATCACACACACACACACACACACACACAAACACACACACACACACACCTACTCACACACACTCACTCACACTACATCCGCACTATACACACACTATCATCCGTTCCTCGTGGGCTTTCCCAGTATTCGTACACAGCGATTCCGCTCTGCTTTCTTGATACGTACAGCCCATGAATGGAACTCATTTCCAGCTGATCTGTTTCCTTTAAACTACAATTTGGACGTTTTTAAGGCTAAAGTGAATAGATTTCTTGTAGATCGGCATGTTCTATCCTCGGCCGCACCGTCGCTTTCCATTAGGCGAGTTGGTAGCCAAACGTAGATCTATTTAATATTTTTTTTAAAAGATTCGGATCCTCGGAGTTAGAATACTCATCCCGAGTGATACAAAATATATTATTTTTAAAGAAAAAAACGTTTTTTTGTGTGCGTGCATTCTTCTTTTTTTTATTAAGCTTCTTATTTAGATATAACTTTCGGAATTTCACGTCTATTCAGAATCGACATGGTATGTTAGCGCCAAGCTTTTGTTTTGTAAGATACACGAAAGTTCTGTGTTGTGCTGTAATAATAAATAGATAATAAAATTACAAGCGAAATTTGGAAATAGGGAAAATTGCGGGAATTTTCCCTATTTCCAAATTTCATCCAATTATTAAGGAAAGTAGTTAAGAACTGTTGAACACTTATGTTAAAAAGTAACATGCAACAACAAGCTTTCACATTAAACTTTGATATTATTTTGAATATTTATCCACGTGACTATGAGAACATAAGATAATTATCTATTGTATGGTTGACAGAGTAGGTGTTCATCTGACGTTGTTGTCAAAGATTGTAAAAACATCTAGCTTGAAGTGCGTCTGGCTCTCATGGGAGGCTGCCGTTAGATGCTCGGATGTTTCTTACGTTTTGTTAAATGTAATTTTGTGTTAGAGGACAATCGATATTGTTACCGATTTTAGGTGTAAACATTTTAAAAGATATACATTATACACGTCCCAAAAAAGATATTTTTCCCAGAACGAATATTTAGTGCTATTTTGGAATTTCGCATGCAAATACTTTTAAATGAAACCTTTTAACTAAGCGCACGATGTTTGGCGGTATTTTTTTACTGGGGTGTATTTTTTAACCATTATCGGAGTATATTTGATCTACACGAAACAAATACAAACTGTTTATTTCCTAAAACGTTGTACACAAAATCTGATGTACATATTTCAAGAGAGGCTGCCGGAACGCACCGTTAGATGCTTGGATGTTCTCTACATTTCGTTAAATGTAATTTGCTGTCTATGGTACAATCTATCCTTTCATTCTAAGGTTGCCTTAAAGCGATAGTCACGCTTAAAGCGATAAGGTCGCCAGTTGTTACACCTGTTAATTAGGTTTATTTCTTCTGTATTGTATAATTTTTGGTGTGTACAATAAAGAGTCAATCAATCAATCGATATTTTAAACGATTTCAGGTTGTTTATAATAATGAGTAAATTAAGACTTAAAACCACCAAGTCATGCTACCTCGTCTCGTATAAACTGTAATCGGATTTTGCTGAAATGCTATACCTATTTAGATTAGCTTTTTGGCGACGATTGGTGAAAACCGTTCACGGAAACGGCAGAATTCGTACGGAGTATGTAGATTGCCGAAGTTGCAACCATATGTTGTGGATTAACCTATATGTGGTAGAGACTACCAATGCAGTTTTAATACTATTATCGTTAGCTATTAATAATTTTCTAATCTTAAATTTAACTTTTCTTTTGAATATTTATTTAAAATAAGAAAACTTAAAAAAAAAATGTGAATGTAATAAGACGAACGATACATTCTCCTGATGGTAAGTGATAACACATGCCTACGACCATTGTAGCAATACGCAGAACTTTGAGTAACAAAACAAAGTCCGGGGCATCGCTGCTTTGGCGCTCATTACTTTGAGACTTTCGATGGTTAAGTCTCAACAGCTCAATCCGGAACAACGAAACCAAAAACCTAAAAGCGCCACCTGTATAGGGCAGGAGTCGGCAACCTGTTGAGACGGAAGAGCTTAAAAAGTACAATTTTCAAAATATCCCAGTTTCAAAAGAACCAATTAAAAAAAAATATATGTTATAGTATTTGCTGATATATAATTGCTTTTTTTATCTAACATAAACGACTTTAAATACTTAATTATTTTATTTTTTGCGTATGGAACTGAAGAGCCGCAACTTTACATGGAAAGAGCCGCATGCGGCTCACGAGCCGTAGGTTGCCGATCCTATCCGATAATGCAAGCTATATCAAGGATTACTGCCTTTTGGATTAACTAATATCATCAAAAAAATTGTATGTTGTAATTCATGCCAAAAAAAATTCTATCGAGACAGAAATAGAAATTTACGTAAGTATACGTTTATTTACTCGTAATGATTAATCTATTTGCTTTTTAAAGCTTGATTGTGTTTCGATCTATGGCATTAGATGTTATTGTTTTCATTACTGTTATTTTGAAACAAAAACAAAAGATCGGAATCGATACGAGTTCCTTGTACGAAATTTTGCGTATTTTTGTTCCGTAAAGAAAATACATTATGGCTTTTCCTGCTTTTTCTTTGAAGTCCGTTGAATAACAAAACTGTTGACGGAGTGAAATAGGCACTTTATGCTTTTGTCCTTGCTGACAAAACGTCAAGATACTTATGCCTTTCTTAAGCTTTTTATTTTTTTCCTTTAAACCGTTTCATGGAACTTATAAATAGTCAAGTACTAAAGTTAGTTTTCATACTAGAGTAAATTTTAGAGTTTCGAAAACAAATTGTGTTAACAATTTTTTTTTTAACCGACTTCGGTTTCTTTTTTTATGTGTGTTCACTGATTACTGGAAATCACTTGAACCGAGTAAATATTTTTTTTCTTTCAAAGAGTAGGTATACATATATACTTCCCTATTTGTCCGATTTAAATTTTATATATTTCTAACAATTATCATCATATTTCAACCAACTTACACAAAACCTTGACAAATTATATATTTAAACCTTCCTCATGAATCACTGTATCTATTTGTGAAAATCGCATGGTTACCCGTTCAGTAGTTTTTAAGAATAGATAGACGCGGCGAACAACTTTTTTTATAATATGTAGTGATTGACTTGCCTATAACAATTGTTATTTATAGCTAATTAATGATTTTAATACTGATTTTAATTCTGAATCGTTGATGCGCTTATCAGATGAAGTCGGTTACAAGAGCGTTTAGTCAGATATTGAAACTAAATATGATAAAACACTTGTAATATGCTTACCTCAAATTTATTTCCTACCGAATGTTACTCAGTATGTTTGACGACATTTCATCTGATGTTAAGTGATGGTGTGGTCGGGAATGGTAAACCTAGCTGAAATGGAAACTGGTCATCAAGTGAACACACCGTTAGGTCACTTTCAACTAAAGGGTAGTAGCTAGTCAGCCGAGAACCAAAAAGTACAATACCACCATGCAAAATAATTCACGTCACGTTAAATTATACAGTGTATAATTTACGACACGATTAATTAATAAAATTATACTAATATTAATGTTGAATGTGATACCGTGAAATAGTATCATATCATTCCAGGTACTCGTAGTATCGCCATTTCAAACTTAGTTCCACTTAGTTTAATGGAGTGAGATTACATAGGTATACATACTAAGTTATTACTAATGACTTGAACCATCTATCGGATTAACTAATGTCTCTGTAACAACTCTAACGTTAACATAACACAAGATTTAGTTTAGATTTTCATATGAAATGAATGAATAAGACGATTGATATCTTCTCCTGATGGTAAGAGATAACGCATGCCCATGACCATTGCAGCGATATACAGAACATAAGAATAAGAATAATATTTATTACCATACGTACAATTAATAAACAATTTCACAATTACACAAATTAGTTTACTATTTACGGTTTGTATAACGTAATACATCGGACCCCAAACTGGGCGCTCTCTCTCTCTCTCTCTCTCTCTCTCTCTCTCTCTCTCTCTCTCTGTGTGTGTGTGTGTGTGTGTGTACGTATGCGTGTGTGAGTGTGTGTGTGTGGAAAGATTAAGTGTGCATTGAGTAACAAAATAAAGTCTTGAGCATTACTGCTTTGGCGCTCATTACTTTAAACTTTCGATGGATACCAACAACCAAACATTCATTTTTATATAACAGAACAGTTTTGAACTATTAAAAGTCATGGCAAATAAATTTACGTTGTTTGTTATGCTGAACAAAAGTTTCCTTAATAAACTATTAGGTAATTACAAGTAACAGTACATACAAAGCCATAAATCGTTACTACAATATAAATCACCCATGATAAATGAAAGTATATACCGAAATATATTTCCCGAGATTCTTCCCTAGATTAAGAGCTATTTATAAGCCTGGCTTAGGAATAGGATTAAATAGATAAATCAATTGACTTTACTCCAGTTTTACCCGTCTACAGTATCATGTACGATTCGATATTCCAAGCCTCTGAGCTAGTCTAGCAATAAATCCATTTATCAAGATTGTCAAAGTCTAGCCTACTGCGCAGAGCCTGTATTTGTCTGTGCAGACTTTGCTTTGGGATCAGTAGCTTATAACTTTAGGAACAATGGAAGATGTACAATTAATTAATGGTGCGACAGAGTTAGCTATTCAATTTATTGACAATATAATATAAATACCTATGTAATTTATATGGTTATGATTCGATAGTAAATCAAAGAGAAATGTTTTTTTTTTCTATATAATTCGACATGTAAAGAAAAAAAATACTCTACTGATTCTAAAACTATTTCGAAATATTACTTTCCTGTACCTTATTTTTACATTTAAAATTCTTTACACTATGAGATGTGGTTTATTTTAATAAAATACATAAAATAAACTTGACTTTCAATTGACCTCTAATGCCGTCTCATAGTAGGATGTATGGGCTTCGTTTAGTGCCTAAAAAGAGCAATGGCAAACTAAAAAAAATAATCTGTCAATGTCTAGTAAAAGCAGCCATAATATCCTCTTCCATATTCAGTTACATACATATTCAGTTTACTTTATGACTTCGCTATGAATAGTTTGAATACTTATTAAAAATCTACTACCGCATAGAAACCCAAAATATTTAATTGGTTTCTTGAAATAAAGTTTACTATCAGTAAAAAATATAAAATAGGTACAAAAACAATAAACAACTGTGCGGACGTTGCTAACAACACCATTTAGATACCATGGATGTTTGTAATTAAGACCAGATAGATGGTGGTAGGGTATTCTCTAGTACTCGGCTGGCTAGCTTCCACCCTCACGTTAAAAATCTGCCGCCAAGCACCTAACGCTTCCCGGCTGTTATTAATCTGTATCGTGTTTTCCATTCTTGGTTGACTGGAAGAGATCGCTCTTAATGATACTTGTGGCTCATAAGATTCTTTTGTTTTTTGTACTTTTTTTCGTTTTTTGGTGTGCACAATAAAGAGTTTCTATCTATCTGACGGTGTTCCGGTAGTCTCACTTGAGAGCCAGTTCTATTCCAGGCTAGGCTTTAATATCTTCGACCACTTAATATCAGGTGAGTTATGGTCAAACACCGAACTTGTCAACCATAAAAAAAAGGTAATAGCTATTAAGACTTAACATTTACCGTACGTATAGAATAACGACATAGGCCAGGCACACCGATACATTTATTATAATCTACGTACGTTTTTCTAATAATAAATAAATCCGCTAACTTCGCTTCCGCAGAACACAAATTTCGTTAAACAATCCTTGTTTTTTGACGTTAATTTGTAACGCACGTTTGTGGTTGGCATTCCATTATCGTGGTACGGCTGAAAGCCCTTCTACACGTTTCTACATGTAGACTAACGAGCTGGCAATTACTTTTGATTGTAACGACAATCGTACGTGTACTAGGCCTTTATGACAAACATAATCGAAGGGGTTAACATGCAAATTTTTGTAGATCTTCTGTAACAAGGCTGAATCTAGTTCTATGGGTTTTAGAACTGTAACCGCTGAACTAAGCAGCCAGCATGTCTAAGACTTTTTATGTTCTAGAATACTTGTAAAGTAAAGTCTAACAAATCGCACTTAGCCAGGCTAGTGGTCTATGTTCTAAAGATTTATTTTATGTGAAGATAAAGTAAAAGTAAGTAGTAGTAGTGCGGCAATTAAAAAAACACTCAGCTGAAGCACATAAAAAAGGTACAGTATTATGGTGGAAGTTAGGCATCACTTGTTGACCACAGTTCACGTGGTGTTAAGTGATGGTGCGGTTGCAAATGGTAAACATATCTACCCTGAAATGGAACTGCTTCACAATAAGGTTGTCGGAACACACCGTTGGGTGCTCGGCGACGGATTTTAAACATGAGTGTTAGCTAGCCAGCCGAGTACTATAAAGTACCTCACCACCATGATATGGTTACCTCACAATGTTTTCGTTCACCGACCTTACTTGATATAGCATGTGCTAGACGATACTCAAGTCTTATTTTTTACAAAGATTCGCAACTAGTTTTAAAAATGGATTTTTCCATTTGTTTGGCACCTAGTTGCCATAGAAAAAATTGTTCATCAAAAGTTTTTTTTTTTATGTAACAGTAATGAGACGAACAAGGCGCTCTCCTGATGTTAAGCGATAACGCCTGACCATGATCATTGCAGTGATACACAGAACTTTGAGTAGTAAAACAAAGTCCAGGGCGTTGCTGGCTTGGCGCTTATTACTTTGAGACTAGATGGTTAGTCTCGATAATGTAATTTCGCTAACTGCAGTACCCTTCAAACCGGAACACAGTAATGTTTACACACTACTGCTTAGCGGCAGAATATCTGGTACTGCGGTGGTACCTACCTAGACGCCTTCCTGCTAAGGAAATCTACCACCAAGTATAAATCAAAAGTCTAATGTGTTTAGTACACCATATCTGTGTCATGGTGGTTTTCATTTTTGATGAAAATGATTTACTAATGATTCTTGTAAATCCATCGTTTAGCATAGACTTTGGACCGCCAAAAAACTTGCTAAGCAAACTACACCATAGAGAAATAAATCCTTGAATCCGGGTCACGTCGCAATACTAACTGTTGCTTTTTCGTGCACACTCTAGTATTGTCTGCAAAAAGAATAAAGAATACAAAATCTGAGCCTACGACAATAACTAGAAAGGCATTTTGCCATTGGCATTTGGCATTGTGCTACCGGTCTCCACGCAAGATAGCACAAAAGCTACACAATTCAAAGTTTATCTCTTTGAACTCTGCTTGGATTCCGTTTCGAATGCTTTCTGAAGTTGTTGCAATATTGCGTTCATTTTTTGTTGAGCGTTAATAAAAAATGCTGGTTTACATTTATTTTATTTGTAAAACAAATGAAAATAGATTGGTTACATCAAAATTACTATTTGGCTTTGGCGCTTTGAATGGTTGTCTGGGCCGAATTTATTTTCAGTTGGATGCGCCAAGCGATTACAACTGAGTTTCTCAGGATACAAGATTTGGATTAGCACTAATCCAAGGTATATCGCTGTCTGCGATTAAAATTTTATCTGAATCTGTCTAGCCCTTTCAGTGTGAAGAAGTATAGACAAACTTTCGCTTGGGTCAAATTCCGTATGGGCAATACTAAACTTAAATTCGATTACTTAAAATTAAATTGTGGAAATTTTTATACTTATTATTTTTATATTTTGTATACAACGCCATCTGGCCCCCATACATAAATACTTTTTTTTGTTGTAAATACATACTTGACTTTCATATAAAAAATACCCAGACACAGAACGAACATTTTTTTATACCTCGTAATGTTTGTCCTAGGTGGGAATCGAACCCACACCCAACAACTGTTAATTAGCTGTTTAATTAACAGCCTATAGTCTCTTTACTCAACGCTGCTGTTCAACTAGTAGCGTGATCGATATTCAGCCATTCAAGCAAACAGCTAGACAAAATACTTGGATCGATGACGTTTAATTACTTGGCTAACCTAGACATTAAAATTTAGTTCAACTTTCTGCCACCTGGCGCTGAAACCACACACTGCCACTATGACGTCAGCAAGCAAAAGTATTGTTGGTGTTTCTCAGTCTGATTACGATTACGCAAAAAAATGTGTAGGAAGAAAACAAAAATAATATGAATTTAGCTATGACTGACTCGAACAGTTTAAATATTAAAGAATTTGTCACATAGTCACCTTATTGTATAAACGGCCTAAGCATTGATCAGCCCATTCATTAATAGTATTAGACCAGCCATACTCAACCCTTTTTTATAAAGGCCACAAATACGATTTTTGCGTTGGTGTCGCAAGCCACAAACTAAAATATTTAGGCTTTAACAAAAAAACAACGTTCCGAATTAACGATGTATTAAAGTGGTGAATAATGGTTGTCACAAAGAGACAAGCTAGGTATACCACATCTAGTAACTGATATAATCTATCTAATATCTTTAAACGAGAGATTCTTGTATATATGTATGTATATATATATAATTTAAATCTCAGAAACGGCTCCAATGATTTTCATGAAATTTTGTATGCAGGGGATTTCGAGGGCGATAAATCGATCTAGCTAGGTTAAATTTTTAGAAAGCGTCGTTTTATCCGTGTTTTCAGCCGAGCAAAGCTCGGTCATCCAGGTACTGATATAATTAAGCCACATACGATCTAGACCAATATGAAAACATATGTTTAAGATTTTTGGTACTGCGAACAATTTTTCAAAACTTGATCTGACTTGTTAATGCTAACCTTAGTCTGTAAACTTGTTTCTGTAAACATTATTTATCTAGACAATCCGAGCAAATAGAAAAGAACATAGCGTTAGCACCCCGCACTAACGCTCAATGCAATCCACCGCGTTAGGGTTGGGATATCTAGTACCTAATTAATCAGCGTGCAGCGTTCTCTGATGAGCTCGCAATTTAACATGGTTCAAATAAAGTAACACCAAGTGGGCCAATCGCAAAGACCAGGCGGGCCGCATGCAGTCCGCGGACTGCAGGTTGAGTATAGCTGTGTTCCTACAGCTAAAACATTCAGGCCGCTAGTTGAACAACGCTGTTTAGTAAAAAAGCTAGACCGTTCATTGAACGGCTAATTATGCTAGTTGCCTGCGACATATAATATAATGTCTTTATTATATTACGTATGTTAATTATCATACCTTCAAGAATTGATTAATTTGATCAAGTTAACATACCGTG
The DNA here is from genome assembly GCA_950106695.1 of Biston stratarius. NCBI lineage: Eukaryota > Metazoa > Arthropoda > Insecta > Lepidoptera > Geometridae > Biston > Biston stratarius. Next base: position 14,947,692 of record OX467116.1, read on the forward strand.
TTTCGGGTTAGTATTGTGGTTAGAGACCTATACTTCAAGTGCTGTCTAAACTTAAGTTATTAACAACTTCTACGGCTCGCAATATTGATAGCCTAACTTAAAGCATAGTCTCATAAATGTACTCTGGGTGACTAAGTCGAAGCTATATAAATCTTTGTTCGACATTCAGTTAGATCCAGGCTTCAAATGATACACAGTTAATAACTAGTTGTTGGAAATAAATGGATGATAATAATAATAATTAAGGCAAAAGGGATATGTATTGTCTCAAATAAATATAAGAAAGACAGGGACAGCAATATTTTTGCATTTTCGCATACTCGAGAATAAGTTGACTGGTTCCTGCTAATAATTTTAACCAAGAAAAAGCTACCTAATTGATTCAGATCTCAATTTAGTGACAAAATTACTTTACCATTTCACCACTCGAGTGATTGATAAAAGACAGAACACAAAGCTGAAAATAATGGTCCAAATCGACCCGCTAACATAAAGCTGGATAGCTCTCAAGTGCTGTCCGCTAGATCTTTATGCCACTTAGTGCTTTCTCTTATCTGACTTAGAAATAGAGCAAGGACTAGGAGAAAATTCTTTTAGTATTTCAAAACTTAAAGATTTAAGTATTTCGCGCAGACGAGCACATGATTTCAAATCAATTTATTGTACATACAAAAACTCATTTTCAATCTACAAATACAAACTAAATACTCGAAATAATGATTGAATGAGTAGATAAACGAATCAAATTTATGAAATGTAATGTTTATGAGTATAAGTATAGTAGGGTGTGTTCAAATTCACGGGAAGTACCCTGTAGGTTTTGATTCCCTTGCGAGTGTCGAAAATTTGCAGCATACATGGCTGTATATTTTGATTGCGTTTGCGTTGCGTTGCGTTTTTTCACAGCTCCAAGGGACAGTAGACCTGAGTATTTGATATGAATTTCAGCTAGATACCTCCACGCGTTCCTGAGAAAAAGGGTCTTAACAGACATACAAATAGACAACAAAGAAATCCTATAAGGGTTCCGTTTTTTCCTTTTAAGGTACGGAACCCCAAAAAACATTATATCTACTCGAAATGTTCTCCTAAATGTGGTGATGCCTGGCTATCCTTAACACTGGGTAACGCAGAGTAATTCATCTATTCCCTAGATTAGTATCGAGCTGTCAAGTACTATCTGTGTTCGAATATCTTCCATTCCAATATACGTTTCGGGCAAGTGGATATTTGGCAATATCCCAATCCATCCTTCATCACGATGTAGTGACGTAAGCATGCTGTAGCATAACGACGTCATCATGCGGTTAGTAGTAAGCATATTACTTATCGTGCATTTTATGCTAGCTCACGAGGATGTGAAGGCTAATCGCCTGAGTTACTTACCACGAGGATATAATATATAGATGTTGAGAGAGTCATAAGTTAGAACAAAAAAATATTTTAATGGCCTTGAATGTTGGGACTGGCTAGTCAAATGTCAGATTTTTAAACATATATATGAATATTACTGTCAATAACAAGAACTACATTTTAAATTTCTTAGACACTAGGGCATGACCGGTCTCGATCAAGACCTTGTGTGACTCAGATTTATGATATAATAATTCAAAACATTTGACACTGGCAAATCCACAAAATGCGATGCTAAAATCAAAGAAGGAAACGAAGACAATTTGTCTGTTAAATACTATTTTACAGTAGTATGCATTCTTCAGTACAAAATATATTGTTCTATGTTGTTCCATGCTTGTGTGCTAAATATATATAGTATATTTACATAAGTTCTCTAAAAGTAAATAGTTATTTTGTTACATTATCATTACATTAGTATATGATTTGCTTAGTTTTGGGCTAGACGTAAAATTATATTCTTTTTTATTTACTAGCTGCCTATTCAAAGCAAATTTTGGAGACTATTCGTTACTTAGTTTTTTTTCGTGTGTTTATTTTTATACATAAATACACACTTAAAGCTTAGAAACATTACGTTTATTTTTTTATTTACGGTTTTTTAGTAATGAGACGAACGAGACGTTCTTCTGATGGTAAGAGATAACGCATAACCATTGCAGCGATATACAGGACTTTGAGTAACAAAACAAAGTCCAGAGCATTGCTGGTTACGCATGACGTAAAATTTCAGCGAATACAAAGCTTCAATACTGTTCTACCAATCACGATAGGAACCTAGCCTTAAAGACGTGTGAAAGTGAAAACGACTGTATACTTACCGAAGCGAAAGCCCCGCTGAGCCCGTTTACGATGTCAAGACTTTTTGTAAAGAAAATTGCCTTATAAATTATGTGGAAAAATTACGATAAAAACCCTGGGAACCAATATTGGTGTCTGAATTTTTACCTAAATTCAAGTGACAAGCAGAAGAAAATTAGATTTTGAACATTATTTAGATGAATAAGAAGGAATTTCACGTCTTTAGTCTCAAACATCACACTTTTTTTTAATACGGATAAGTCTGCGTTTGACCACCAACTCGCCTGGTGGTAAGCGATGATGTGGTCAAAGATGAAGCTCGCAGACTTAAAAGATACCTATTCGCTCTGACCTTGAAAATATCTAGATTAAATTTCTCAATATCTATAAAAAAGGAAGCCGGCAGCTTGTTCCATTCCTTGGCCGTATGGATGAGAAACGTAGAGTCAAAACGTTTGGTACGTACCCAAGGAAATTCCACTATGTATGGGTGGTAGTGGGCCGTCTTTCAACTTGTCCTATAGTAAAAAAGGGTAAGAAAGTACAAGGTCGTACAGCTCAGTAGCACATTTTCCGAAATGAATCGTAGAAAATTGACAGACATGCTACCATCCGGCGGTGTGTAAGGCTTAAAAGTTTATTTTTCTACCAACTTTTCATCACCAATAAGTCGAACAGCACGCCGCTCTACCAAATCAAGAGCTTATATTACACTTATATTTTATGATTAATTTTGTGGGTATAAGTACAATATGTACTAAGTTTTATATTTACAAATATTCGGCATTAACATCTGTGTATTAAAATCCGATAGCAGTCCAATTAGCTATCTGAGTTAACGATCTCTTGAATGCCCTAGAGCATTACTATATTAATATCTATTACGCTTGAAGATTACAGATTGTAGATATACACGATTGTATTGCTACTATGTAAGTTACGAAATCGATTCGGTAAACCAATTAGTTGAACTAATCTAAAACTTAAACATAAATTTATTAGTACACTGCGCCCCGCGGTGACCTTTTTTTGAATTCCTTGCAAATTATTTTTTTATTAGTATTAGGCTTGCGTTTGACCGTCAATTCGCCTAATGTTAAGCGAAGTCGTGGTAGACCACGACTCCACCGCACAGCGTGCTCCACCGTAGACGGTGGAGCACGCTCGTCTATAAGAAACCGATTCAATCGCGACACTTCCCACGTGAACACATTGTTACCCTATGTATTAATCCAGGGTGTCGGCTACCTCCATACCAAATTTCATTAACATTGGTCCAGCCGTTTGAGCGTAAAGAAGTAACAAAGGTAACCCACTTAATAACATAAAACACTTACAAACTTTTGCCTTTATCATATTAGTGTGATGACAACTATATTATTTACACTTTCGCGATTTGAACACTTATCGCCGCTAAACTTAATGTTTATCGCCGGGACAAATCTTAATCGCGCATAAAATACAATGAAATTAGTTTTTTTTATTTGAACCGGGAAGATGGTTGTAGGTTGCATAGGAACATGGCAAGTGCTAATATCGCTTTGTAGTTTCGGAACGGTCTGCTGATACAATTCGTTTAGTGTATATGATAACCTTATGTTTTTTATAAGACCTAAATGAGTGTAGATCCTCACTTTTTACCAATTTTTACTTAGTTTTTTGCACAATTTCAGGAATGATGATCGGTTTAATGTTATTGGGACCTGCCTTGCTAGCTCATTTGGTAGAATATCTACTTCAAAAGCTGTAGGGCGCGTGTTCGATTCCCACCAAAACAAACATTTATGTGACGTTAAATGTTTATTCTGTGTCTGGGTGTTCTGTATGTATTTACAAAAAAGTATCTAAGTATTCTGTCAGTTATCTGGTTCCCATAGTACAAGCTTTGCTTAGTTTGGTGCTAGATGGAGCTGTGTGAAATGTCCTACTTTATTTTTTATGATATTCTGTCGCCAAGCAGTAGTATGTGAACATTGCTGCATTACCGTTTCAAGTGTACTGCAACTAGTAACTAGGGTATTGAGGCTATTGAGAGTAACCACTAAATATCTCAAAGTTTAAGCACCGAAGAAGTGATGACATGGATTTTTAGTTACTCAAAGTTCTGGGTCCCGCTGCCGTTTTTTCTTAGTTGCGGGAGAATGTTTCATCCGTCTCATTACAGTTAAAAAAATAACTTCAAAACTTATTTAATTAGTTTTATTGGCTGTATGGGTTTCAATAAAAAGTGCGAGAAATTGAAACGGCCAACATTGTGAACTTGGGTCACCAAGACACAGGCTTTGCTTATTTTGAGGCCCGATGTATTACGTTATACAAATTGTAACAGCCAAAACTGTATATCCTGTATAATATCTACAACTTTTAACTTCAACAAATACAAATACAAATATTTTATTGATAATACCAATGTCAATTTCGTAATATCATTACAATTTATCGTTTATCAACTGTAACAAAACAGTATAACCAACAACATTACAATATAAAACAGAAACAAAGACCCATTATTGCTAATAATAATACGGTTTTCTAGTCTATAAATAAACAAATACCCCACACCGCATTTCAGCGCTAAGTACCACATTAATACAACAATAGACTCTACGTGTTACCATAGCAACGAATGATCTCTTGAAACGTGCAATCAGTAACAACCAATACAATCTATTATTCATTCAATTAAAATTATTAACAGTACAGTATTCAGTTACATTATGCGTACCTACCTTATTGGCGAGAAAACGTTGTTTTACTGTATAAAAGAAAACAATATGGTATTACCGAATTCGCTATTTTTGTCAGTTGTATTTTTCCTTTCTAGAACAATTTATATAAAAACTGCATCTGTCTAAGCCCAAATATGGCTAACATAGTTTTTTAGGTTACATAGTTTTATTACGGAGTTCCGGTGCCTTCCTTCTTTCGTCATCATCAAGATGAAGACGGAACGTAGGTAGTTTATTGGGACTTCTCTAGTGACCTTTAAAATACTGAAAATTCAAAGGAAAGGAAAATACGCAATTTTGTTTACTTGGATGACATATTTTCTCCAGTTATTTTGATTTAACCATTCTGAGAATTTATACTTTCGAATTAAAAAAGGATATTCTAAATCAGTTTAAAAATTACGAAATCCCGTAACTCGAAAATACAACCGAATTAAGAATCTCCTTCTTTTTTGAAGTCGGTTAAAAGTAAGTAAGCGTGCATCCTCTTTATTTTCTAATTTATGTGCATGTGTGCCAACGCCCGCTTTTTCAACCATAAAAAATAGTCTATGTCATACTTCGGAGCATAAATCGCATGAATGCACTTTAAATATACACGCGCGCTTAGAGTGCATTCCTCACACATATTGTATACGTATATATGTACATCCCACTAATATTATAAATGTGAAAGTTTGGATGGATGATTTTTGAGTTGTGTTCATTGTAAAAATTGTTCATAATATCAAGGACCTCTTTTTAGCTCGATATACCCTTTGATTATCCCCTGTCTATATATTTAAACAACACAATAACTTTTAGGTTCAAATCTCTGGCAGCAAAATGCAGGCGTTAAAGCGTTCTAGATTCATGTCACGATATACGGCAGCCCACAAAACATTTGCATTCATTGTCCTCTACAATTTGATCTACAGTCGGTATCAGTTCATAGCGGATGGCTGCGTGTTGACACAATAGCGTTGAATAGCATTCGCTGATCGACCATCGAAATACGCCACTTCTAATAGCTGGGTATGTGTGATTTTACAATGGAAACTGACAAGGTATTTACAGTGGCATGCGAAATCAGATATTTTATGAATAAATAAGTTTGCAATTTCGCCTGATATAAAGAAAAGATGCTGTCTGAAACGTTAGTAATCCCGCATAAGTAAAACAAAAATCTATTTACTCAAGATTTGAAAACACTCATATTGTACCTTTAAGGGAACACAGACTCCGAAAATTTTTTTTGATTATTGTAACAATAGTAATTTTCCTGTAATTATTTATTATTTCGTTCATTGTGAGTAGTGTAAGACCATAACCGAGCCACGCTGGCTAGTACGGGTTGGCATTCTTCACACATCTTTGAGAATATTTTTTAAAGAACTCTCGGACATATTGTATGTAGCTTTCCTCGCGACGTTTTCCTTCACCGTTTGAAGTTAACGGCAATACGCACATAATTTAGAAAAGACAGAGGTGCTTACTGTTGTGTTTGAACCCAGTACTTCTAGATTGAAAGTCCCCACTAAGCAAAAACTTCAAACTTATCATTTATAATTACAAAATCGTACCCTATAATTATACCTTCATAAGTTTCTAAAGGTATACGAGCTGACAGTTTGAACATCAGCAATATTCAAAGACATGTAAGTTTGTGGTCATATGAAACGTTTAAAGAAATAAAATCGAAACAAATACAAAATAAAACTAAGAAAACCTTTGTTAAAGTTTTTCCCAAGACTCCAGAATTTATGGACAGCGCGCAGCCTTACGCACCGAACTAGCGCATGACATAACTTCCATACGCAGACTACGTAGTAACTGTAATCCAATCTGGAGCCGCGTGCGACTACCATGTAATTTTCGGTGCATATGATTTGAGTGTCCGTATTTTTGTGTTTGCTCAGGGTAATTATGTCAAATATTAACCACCTATTTTATTATTATTTGGAACGACAATCGTGTACTGAACCCCTGTATCAATATTGCTGATGTTCAAACTTTCATAATACCTTTATATCTAAGGGAGAGGTTGATATGTATCTTTAATCTTTAAAGGTTCTAAAACTTAAGGAAATACACAAACATTAAAATAATATACAAAATCAACTTTATACAGTTTGCTGTAAGTGTTTTCTTTAATTGGCCTTTTCGACAAGGTCGATTGTTTTCTACGCACAATAACATATAACCAGTACGAGGAAAATTAATTTAGGAATACTATTTACAAAGGACGCGAGCTCTTGTTGGTTTTCACTGATTCTGCACAAATAAATAGACTGGGCATAAAGTTGGTCAAATGTACGGTTTCTCTGAAAGAAAATAATGAACATGCATTTTTATTTTTAACGGATTCTTCAGAAATTTTGCACGGACTTTGAAAATCACTGGAATTTACTAATAAAAAAAAAAATATATAAATAGAAAAAAAATATATATAATAAATGTAACAACGATATACGAGGTATAATAACCTTATTGCTAAAAGCGACCTCTTCCAAAGCGACCTTAGGAAATGATTGAAGGATGAAGAACACGGGTTGTGTTAATAAGGAGGAAATATAAGGGAATACATAACTAAAACAGACATACATTCAAAGACTAATATATTCTAATATTTCGATGATAATGATAAAATACTTAGATTAGCTTAAATTACTAAAAACTAATATATAAATAATGTAGCCATGAGTGTCCATAAATTTAAAATGCATCCGTGTCCGAATCAAATGATAAATGAAATAAAGTATCTATTACATCGCGATAATCAATTACTAATAATTGACCAGCTTGCATTGTAAAAGGTTCTTTTTTTATTTTTTTTATTTTTTTTTATTTATTTAATAATATTTTACAATTTTTCGTATTAAAACATACACCATTAAACCTCGCCGAGGTTTGTCTCAGTGTCGGCTTTTATTTTTACCCACGACGGAACGGAGACGGTATATATGCGTTTGGTGGAAGGATGTTTGTTTGTGCATGTTGCCATTTTTGTCCAAAACTACTGGTCTGATTTTGATGCAATTTTCAATTATGGGTTCGAGTTTGATTTATGCATGTTCTTAGATAAGTGTTACGGTGACAACTCACCAGGGGGCGCTCCAGTAAACATTTGTTTGTGCAAAACCAAAACTACTAGTCCAGTTTTGATGCAGCTTGTGGTTGATTAGTGAGGGTTCTTAAATAGATGTTACGGTTGTAACTCGCTAGAGGGCGCTGCAATTACTTATTACTTATTCAATTACTTTTAAACAGCCGTGGGTTTTTTCAAAACTTTATTTTTTCTTTTTGTTTGCTCACTTCATACGTTTGCCAGTGTCAAGTATTTGATCACTTCAAGTATTTAAAAATAAATTTAAATTAAAAAAGTCTAAGCCACACAACGCAAGTCAAAGCCAAATTAGGTCATGCCATAGTAAAAAAGTGCAACTTTACTACAAGCTACGATGGACTTATGTAAACAACACGAAGTCATATTTCCCCATATTATATCACTTTCCCAAACTCACGCGTGTAATTTTGTACTTTGAATCGTTTCTATTTTTGTATATAAAGACTCGAAAAAACACAATTTTAGAAAATAACACAATGCGGCAACCTGAATTTTCGCTTTCCCGGCAAAATTATCTCTATTATAATATTTGTTTGTAATTTTCGACTAATAAAAGGTTTATAATCATAGAAATCAAGCCGAAGAAAGTAAATTACCACGTTGCTTTCTCGTAAAAGAAAGAAGACAGCTTGTAACATTGCAGATGGAAACTGACGTAGTATCCCCGCATTGCGTAAAACATTTCTGAAGGCGAACGGTTTGCCTTGTTATTTAGTTAATTAGGAGACAATTATAAATAACGCTCCAAAATATACTTACAATTTCCACACAGACGCCCTTCCCGTATTTCTGTAAAATTCTTTATTTTCTTTCTAAATTACAAAATATCTTATGAGTACTTTATTTATTTTTTACTCTTGGCATCGCACTCTGCTCATTCTGCCAGTTTTAATGTTTCTGTATTTTGTGTGCAATCTTCAGTCTTCAGCTTCTTTATATTTATTGCCTCGTCTTCGGTTTTTGCAATTTATGTCTAACATCTTTAGTTACAGTCAGTCTAGTCTTAGTCAAGTCCAGTCCGTGCCAGTCAAATCCAGTCATACCTAGTAAAGTGGCGACTTTTCTATAAGCTTCGATGGAGTTTTGGAAGCAACACGAAAAGTTAGGTTTCATCACATTATATCACTTTCCCACACTCGTGTACTTAAGGTACTTTATGAATAAAACACTGCTATTTTTGTATAAAACTAGTAGTGGTTTATTCATAAAATAGCAGCGTCTTCCTTGAACAATCACACCTAACTGCGCTCGCCAACCCGCCTGCTAAGCGTGGCGAGTATTGACAAAACCCCCCAGGAGGAGGCCTATGTCCAGCAGTGGATTTCCTATAGCTGATGATGTGATAATTATTATTTAGACTGGACTTGACTGTAATTTACTTTATTTATATTTTTATATTTGACTGTAACCCTTAACTTGATTTTACATATTATGAGCCACTTGAAAGCTTGACATATTGGACACTGGCTGAATGCTCAAAGTGCGATCCCAAAAATAAAGAAAAAACGACAGAAGCCTTTGAGCGGCACGGCCATTATTGGAACTTTGAGTCTGTGGCTATCCATTCAGCCCAAACGAACTCACTTTCTTACTTTACTTAGGGTTCAGACCAAATAGAAAAAGATCAGGGTACTTATTCTCTAACTCACATGAGATTCCTTGCTAACGTTTATAAAGTAATGCGCTATTAAAGTTTATTTTGATAGTTTAAAACGAGCCCTATCATACCGTGTCGCGTTTATTAATTTGACATTGGCATAAACAGTGCCATTTCACGTTAATTCTCGAATTCTGTCACGTTACGTAAACGCGGCACGTTATGTGCTCATAGTAAATAAGGACCCAGACGGGATACGATGGCGTTTTGGAACACGTTTAGTCAAGACTACGATAATAACCACATAATAATTAATAGTACGACATACACAAACATATACGAAAAATACTTGACTTGTAAATCTCTTTAGCAGGAGGTTGTATATGTAGGTCAAGCAGTAGTATGTAAAAAATACTGTATTCCGGTTTGAAAGGTAGTGCAGCTAGCGAAATTACCGTGCTTTTGAGACTAACCATCGAAAGTAATTAACGCTAAATTAGTGATGCCCTAGGCTTTGTGTTGCTACTCAACGTTCTGTGTATCGCTGCATACGTTAACTCATAACATCAACAGAGAGTTTCGTTCGTTAATTTTACACAATAAAAAGGCTATCTCTTGTCAATCACTGCCAAGCTTCAAAGGCTATCAAAGTTGACGTTGTCTGAACTTATTGTTTTGAGTTGTAGGAAAATAAAATGAAATTAGAAATTAATAGCAACCGAGTCCCATTCAATTTCGCAAAGTTCCGCCTCCTACTGGCATTTTCTCGCTATTTGATTTTCCGATTGTAAGTTGAAAATAAGTTTTTTAATAATGCCGTTTTTGTACCAAAATATTCATTTTTGCACAATTTTTTTTGTTTTATTATAAAAGTAATGAAACGAACGAGACGCTCTCCTGATGGCAAGAGGTAACGCCTATCCATGACCATTGTAGCGATACAAAACAAAAACAAAACAAAAACAAAACAAAACAGTAGCGAAACAAAATCCAAGGCATCGCTGTTTTCGCGCTCATTATTTTGAGAATTTCGATGGTTAGTCTCAACAGCCCTGTAATTTCGATAGCTGCAGTACCCTTCAAACAAGAACACAGTAATGTGTACACACTACTGCTTAGCGGCAGAAATCTTCTTAATCAAATTATAATTATAGTCAATATAAATATTTCATTTACTATTTTCTTTGACCAGTATTATATTCTAGTTCCTGTAATGTAACCGATACATTCTGACACTGCTGATTATAAAATTATCTCAAAAGATATTGGGACTAAAGCCAAAACAAGCCGAAGAGTTTAAAAAATAGCTATAATTAAAGGGGAAAAAAATCCTTTTAAACAAATTTATTATTTCTAATATAATTTAAACATAACTTATACATATTTTTGTAATCCTCTTTTAATTGCCTTTATAAAACTACTTGAGGTTTGCTTATTTTTTAAATTATCGTATTGCTATTTCGCGCCAATAATCTTGTTTTTCTTTTTAAATCTACGGCCTAAGAGGCACTTGAGTTATTGAGATGAATCTAATGATACCTTAATTGTCGTAATACATTTGGCCGTTTGGAAGATACGAGTAAGTAAAGAAATTTACAGACATTTTTTAGATAAAAGATACGCAAGAAAAACATAACCCTTCCTTGGCAGTCAGGTAAAAAGATAAAACAAAAGAGTAATTCACTTCAGCTGTTCTGTGTGAATGAGTTCGCTGTGACGCGTTCTTGAATGAATGTCTGGGAACCGTCATCAAAATATATTCTGCAATTTTTATACTGTGTCTAATTTGCACCACCTCTCGTAGAGTTTAAAAACTTTTGCAAGACCCAAATACTCTTCAAATTAAATAAGTTGTTATGAAATCTCATAAATATTAATAAACGAAATGCCATTGAACAAGTTTCTAAAGCTCCTTATCGCATTTCGGGCTACGTTTTCCATTAACAAAATTGGCAGATATTGAAATTAATGAGGATGAAATTATTGTGTAAATACAAACTGATGCTTTTATAGTAAACCAAACTGAAAATCTCGGCAAGATTGAAAATTAGATAACACAGGTACCTTCCAATGATAAGCATTAAATCTTGCTTGCAGCGATATCTTCGATGCGATTATATTCATTGCAAATATGAATAATCCAAAACGAGCAACATCTTATATATAAAAATTTCGTGTCACGTTGTTTGTCCGCGATGAACTCCTCAACTACTGAACCGATTTTAACCAAATCTTTCACACTGTGTGCAGTTTGATCCAACTTGAGAGGTAGGATAGTTTATATCTCAATTTATAATAGCAATATTTTTTATTGCAAATTATTTGTTTATTACACGACAAAGAGGTATAATTATCTGTGAGTTTCATAAAATTCTAATAGATGGCGGTGAAAGGTAATTTATTAACTGGATTGAGTACGTATCCAATAGACGGCGCTACGTTAAAAGTCCAAACGTTTCATATGCGCTACAATTTATTTCACGTTACACGCGTGTGTTCAATTTGGCCACAGCAACGCGTGGCCGGCTGCTAGTTTGTACATAAAAATATATATTGAGATCTGTAAAACGGCTGTAACTATTTCCATGAAAATTGTTATTATATTGAAATTTAAGATTAAAAAATCTGAAAATCGCGTATTCCCTTTTTGCGCGTGATGAGATCTGGTAAAAACCGAGAGCTTTTAGGGGCGAATAATCTATGTAGACAGATCTAATCTCTGGTAAAACGCGTTATTCCAAGTTTTAAATTTCAAATACACTGAGCAAAGCTCGTTCGCCTAGGTACATATACTTAATATAAAGCTAGTTACAGCTTGTCTAGCCATGCTAGTCTATATGAGATAAAACTGATAAAAAATACAATGAGAATAGAATAGAAATCAATATTTATTGTTATGTTTAGATCTTTAGATATACGTAGAATAAGTGAGTAACAGAGATTGAGAGAGAATGTGTGTTTTTTTTTAAATTAATAGTGTATATTAGAGTTTTTTTTAATTCAGAATAAGCCTTTTTTCTGTAGTTCGATATCCTAGAAAGAAACCTCTGACTCTTGAATTCAAAACACATTTTGAAGTTTTTTTTTTTTAATGTTCTGATTGAACCATGCCTACGTACATGCTGTGTGATTATTAGATTTCTGATGGTGTTTTGATATTTTTTAGTACACAGTTAGCTAGGCACTATCATTATGTTGCCACTACCACATACCAGTTCCCATTCCAGGCTCGATGTTTTTATTATTGACTGCCACTTCAAGTTTAATTTGTAATGAAAAAATGTCTCGTTTTTCTTTTTTTAAATACAGTAACGTGGGAAATAAGCGTCTAACTAAAGCTATACAAAATTGACCCAAATCTATAAGTTCACACTTGCAGTAGTTTTCAGAAAGCAAAGTAACACTATAGGTTGCAAACTCGATACTCCGGGGTAAATCCCGGGTAATCTGCCCAGGCGGATTGTCCTTGGGGACCGTATCGCCAATAAACGGACATTTCGGTTCTATTGAAGCATTCTGTAGCCGTGTGATTGGTTGTTTACTGGTATCTTTAAAAATTGCAGCTGGTATTCCATGTTCATAATATTTACCTTTATATTAATTTTTTAAACACGTACCTAAGAACACTTGGGGTTTTATGACAAATATAACGACACCTTAACTGTCGAAATCCATTCAGCCGTTTGGAAGATACGAGGTAATAAAGAAATGTCCTTACATACATACAAGATACGCGTGAAAAACATAAGCCATCCTTGGCAATAAGATAAAAAAAATACAAAAAATTCATAAATAAAACTTCAAACCGTAAAGTTTCAAATAAAATCGCTATATAAAAGTTGTTAAACTCTACAACTATGATAATTGTAAAAAACATAAAACAACTTACAAAAAAGTATTTATAAGATTTTAGTAATAAAATACTAAGTGTAGTACTTATACCATAAAACGAAGTTGTGGTTAACTTGTAATTTTTTGCTATAAACAACCTACGCTTAGCTAAGGCACCTACTTTTCCGACTTTATTACTTTTCTGCTGTGAAGATATCAACCTTAGTCAGTCCGTGTAGTATAAAACTTCGCCCGTAAAGGCGACAAAAGACTTTAAAACTCTCTTCCAAAGCTCGTATTTATCTCTTCTCTTAGAAAAAGTCATCTATCCGAAGTCTAGATTTCACATACAAATCTATGGAGGACAATAAACACCGTTTGCGCTTAGTAATAAGGATCAGAGTGGTTAAGCAAGGCATAAAAAGGAAATTTGGCTTTTTATTTACATAGTGCTGGAACGTTGGAACGATGTAGTTTTTGCTACAATGATTCACTGTTGGATAGCTCGTGTTGAGATATTAACTTCCTTTGTTTCTCAAAATAGGTTTGTTTCAATGTATGTATTTAGGCACAGATTAGAAAGAAGTATTTATAGAATATTGCTTTGAAAACAAGTGAAGTCGACACGAACGTACACAAATACTTATTGTATTTGTGTGACGCCATGTGTATTTGTATGCGCGTAGCTTATGTATATGATGTTCAAAGAGTGAATCTATACTTTTATTTAATTTGTGATATATAGGCTAATGTCTAGTTAATTTACTTGTAAATCAAGCCATTTCAAAATTGTCCATCGTGCTGCTCAGAAGCTAATCTTCAGAGATTATCAACAAATGAGCTTGTATACAAATCTTGCCAGAAAATATTATTTTCTTACTTTTATTTTTTTACTGTGGCTCTAGTATATCAATTTACAAGAATCACGTAGTACATAAATAAGGATCAGATGTACAAATAAGTAGTATCGATTTACTTCCGGGGCGCTGTCCCACTTTTTAAACATTATTCTATCTTTACGTAGTACATTAATCTTGCAAATTAATATGATAGTTCATCTGTATCTAAGCAATAAAGAAACCATTAAACCTCTATTTTTTCCTAACCTAAACAAAAACCAAGAAAGTTTATTTTTCTTGCTTCTTGGCATCGCACTCGGTGCATTCTGCCAGTTTCAATGTTTCTGTATTTTGTGTGCAGTATTCAGTTTTCAGCTTCTTTATCTTTTTAGTCAAAGTCCAGTCTTGGTTAAGTCCAATCCGTGCCAGTCAAGTCATACCTTAATAAAGTAGTGGCGACTTTACTATAAGCTTCGATGGAGTTTTGAAAGCAACGCGTTACACCACATTATATCACTTTCCCACGCTCGCACTTGTAATTCAGCACTTTATAAATAAAACACCGCCATTTTTATATCAACGCTCAAAACACACTAGTTTTGGATAAAAATACAATAAGGCGGCACGCCTCTTTCCGCATTCCCGCCAAAACTCACATCAAGAAGGTTTTAATTTTTTCCTAACCAAAAACAGAAACAAAAGAGGTTTTAGTTTTTTCGTAACCTAAACAGAAACCAAAAAGGTTTTCGTTATTTTCTAGCCTAAACAGTAACCATAAAGGTTTTACTTTTTTCCTGTCCTAAACTGAAGCCAAGAAGGGTTACCTAGTTCTTAATCCAAACATAATCCCTACCTACCATGATAATATTATATCTAGTGCCTACCTAACTTCTCGTCGAGAAGTAATAGACTTATCAAATATAACCGTCTACATACTATCGACGTGTGACGTCGGCCCACCAACTAGATTTACGTGCCCCTCCTACATTTATCAACATGAAATGTGGGTGGCACAAGATTGTCCACTCCTCAGAAGGTATGACTTTTTATACTGGCTAACAGCATACTTCTTTCATTTGAACTGCGCTGGTTGAGTGCAATAGCATAATTAAGAGCTTTTAGAGAGCATCTCGAATTTATATCATGTCAAATGACTTTCGATAAGTTTTGGATTATTCGGACCATTAGATACGCTAGATGGCCAAATAAATTGCACTTGGCAATCTCAAGAAATCTATTAATGTGTGAGGTATGTTTACTATTTGTGACGTCGTAATACAAACTTTCGCATTTATGTATATTATTAGCGAGGCTTCATCGCAACGCCAACGTGTACTAGATAAAATATCTCCCAGGACTCGCGATAAAACTAAATACCTAGATTAATTTGTTTGTAGTAGAAATGGATACGAAAAGATTCTTCATTTTAATTCTTTTTAAAAAAAAAAAATAATTGCTGGAAAGTTGGAGTATCTAAAGCGTCGTTGGTATATCAAGTTTTATTGGGAAAAACTGGGAACACGGGCAACGAAATACGTATTTAAAGAGGCCCCGTAAACTTACACCTATATCGCAAGTTTTAGGTACTGTACGTTTCTGTTCCTGCAATGAGATGGACCCGGCCACCGCACCGTCATATCATTTAGTGCTAAGAGTTTTCAAGTCTATACCTCACACGATCTTGAAAGTTTGTTCTTGGAATGAACTGGAACTGGAATGAACGTATACAATTGAATGATAGTTCTAATACTTGGTATAAAACTGAAGCATTACTTTTTAGATATGGTAGTTGAAAATAATAGCTTAATCGTGCCTTTAGAAAGCATGTCAAATCAAGACCACGACGATGGTAAAGTAGACGGAACAAAAAGTTTTTCTATGTTGTTTGTGGTTGAGTTGAAATACACCTCATATAATTGTAAGCCTTAGTTTTAAATTATCATTATCATCAGCATATCTAAGTCCACTGGCATAGGCCTCTCCTAAGACTCGCCACTCCCTCTTTTCGCGCTGTCCTACGTTTGTATATCGTCACTCCATCGAGTCTCAGGTTACGCTACGTTTGCCAATTCGCGGTCTCCACTTTAGAACATTCAGCGGTTATCTGTCCTGCGACAGATATGTCCAGCCCATTGCCACTTCAGCTTGCTAATGCGCTGAGCTATGACTGTGACTTTAGTTCTTTGGCGAATTACTTCGTTCCGGATACGGTCCCTCAGAGAAATGCCGAGCATAGTTCTTTCCATAGCTCGCTGAGCGACTTTGTACTTGCGGCCTTATACGTGATGTAAACAAATGTTAAATACCAGACCAGCCTCCGTGCTCTCGTAGCTTATAGCGATACATGTTAGGCACTCGAGATAGCTACGCGACCACATATCGTATATCTACCCAATAAGGTTCTCAATTGCATAGCTTTTTCGTTAGCGCCTAACAGATATCGACATAAAAAATCTTGAGTACAGGCGCTGGTCTTATTTGTTCCAGGAGAGGAAAAATCTGTATTTACATGAAGACTGATATACCAACTTTTACTAAAAACACTACAGGATGTTTCTGCAATCTATGTGTTCCGAATAACGCACACCTTTTTCAGCAACGTGAGGTTTTTCTCCTATCAACTTCCTTATTCAAACCTTTTTATTTTCGCACAGGGGGAAAAGTACTATCGTAGGTCATTAGCACGTACCGACAACGCAGCTACTTAATTCATTCTTTCCGCATCCCTTACTCAGACTGTGTTCTGGGCTACTGAATACTTTTTGTTACGTTTTGTTTGTATGTCATAAAAAGATCACAAAACACGTGTTTTAATGATAATAAACTCATTATTTGTTTACAGGTATTTTGAGTCGAGGATCACATACATCTATTTTTGTGGTAAGATAATGATTAAGTGACTATTGAGTGTTACATGATATTTTAAAAGTATTTTTTATTTTTATTCTTGTGGCTACCTGTTTAATAGTGACAGTGTGGCCTAAGATGGTAAAGCACACCTAGCCTGCAATGGAACTGGCTTTCAATTGAGGCACCATAACACACCATTAGGTGTTTGACGGCAGATTTTCAACGCGGTAGCTAGCCAGCCGAGTATTAGAAAATACTCTACCACCATACTATGGTTTCGTGACTATGTTTTCCTTCACCAGCAGCTCAAGCTCATTGTTGGGGTTTGAACCCACGCAATTCGGCGTGTGAACCAACTGCGTTAACCACATAGCTATCATCGCTACAAAGCCTACCGGCTACTTCATTTTAATATTGATTAAAGTAATAAAAACGTATATAAAACCGCTTCCCTTGTTGACTGTTTAGGTAAAATAGTGATGTGATTTCTGTAGTAGATACCACAGATAAAGCCCTGAAATAAGGATCGCATTAGATATGCCATGAATGCTCTAGTATGGAATGTCAGACGGGAATTTCCTTAAAGCATTTTCCTCACTATTATTCTAGACATACGAGCTGTGTTGATATGAATGGTAATATATTTTAATACAGTTCACTACGGATATGCATTTTATATATTTAATTTATAAGTAAATTTTTTAATGTAACAATAATGAGACGAATGAAACAGTCTATTGGTGGTAAAAAATAAAAAGCTTGTCCAAGAATGTTGCAGCGGTACCCAAAGCTTTGAGTAACAAAACAAAGTGCAGGGCATCGATGTTTTGACGCTCATTACTTTGAGTTTTTTTTTTTTTTTTTAATTATAATTCTAATGAGACGAATGAAACGCTCCCATAGTAGTAAAACAAAGTCCAGGGAATCTCTGTTTTCACCGTCCTTACTTTGAGAAATTTGATGGTAAGTCATTAGTCCTGTGATTTCGCTAGCTGCAAAATCAAAACCGAAATACAATAATGTTTATATACCACTGCTTGTCGATAAAATATCTGGTACTGCGGTGGAACTTACCTAGACGACTTCTTGCCGGAGATCTACCCACTAAGTCGACTAAAAATACAATTCCCAAAATAATAGATAAATAAATATCGTAGGACATTACATACAGCGCCATCTGACCCCAAACTAAGCAGAGCTTGTGTGATGGAAGTCAGATAACTGATAGAATACCTAAATACTTTTTTTTGTAAATACATACTTATAATACATACAGAACACCCTGGGCGGGAATCGAACCCACGCTCTACGGTTCTTAAGGCAGACATATTACCAATGAACCAACAAGGCTGTCATACTTCTATATTTCGTTCCTTACTCAAAGTACTAGTGTACTAGATACACTAAACCAAGTCCCGAAACAATTCCAATATAATGAATAATATAACAAAGAATAATGTAATTAAGTAATGTTGTTATTAAAATCATATCGCAAAATTTAATTTAAATCATGATCGTTGGCGCTTAAATGAAAAAAAAAAACAATTAAATTTAAATTAATTTATGGATTTAAATTAAGCTGGCAAAGTAGGAAAGTGCTCCATAAAGCTACCGATATTGAGAGCCGAGGTCCCTCCGGAATTTAATTTGTGTGTTCATCTAATAAAATGTAATAGATTTTATTCATCATAACCTGATTATTATTTCTCACAATTCTCTCAACTGGCTTTTGTAAGAAATAATTCAATATTGAGATTTTTTATCACCTTTCCTGATTCACGAGGTACTTATTTTTTTACAAGCTTTGATTAAACTTGCAATGTACATAATAATGTTTGTACCGACAAAATATTTTTTTTTCTGTAAAAGTAATGAGACGAACGATACGTTCTCCTGATGGCAACAGCTAACGCTTATCCATAAGGTCCTGCTACCACCACGTAAAATACTTTTTTTTTTAAATGTAAATGTTTTGAAAGAACAGGACGCTCTCTTGACGGTAAGAGATAACACATGTCCATGACCTTTACAGCAATAGACAGAACTTTGAGTTACAAAACAAAGTCCAAAGCATCGCTGCTTTGGCGCTCATTACTTTGAGGCTTTTGTTGGTTAGTCTCAACAGCCCTGTAATTTCGCTAGCTTCTGTACCCTTCAAACCGGAAGACAGTAATGTTTACACACTACTGTTCGGCGACAGAATATCTCGTACTGCATTGGCTTCGGCTAAATCTTGCAAACTTAAATATAATCATAGAAAGTTTAGTAATAGAATAGAATTAATAGAAGTTTAAGAATGTATAATAATAACTTTTTTTTTAGTTCAACACAGCACAAATTTTTGATTCATACGACATAGACAGGTGGTAGATTGCATTTGTCTTTCAAGATTACAAGCTTAGGGTATGCGGAACCGAAAGGACGTCATTGTGCTCATCATTACAAATATTTTTTACTATGTGCTACATTACATTGATAAATTTAGTAGCGATCATAGCTAGTGGTAAGCGCGGTCAGTTTACATGAAGGGCGTGGGTTCAAACCCCAATAATGAGCTTGAGCTGCCGGTGAAGAAAAATATCGTAAGGAAACCATAGCATGATGGTAGGGTATTTTATAGTACTCGGGGGGCTAGCAACCTTCAAGTTGAAAATCTGCCGCCAAACACCTAACGGTGTGTTCCGGCTTTACTTTAGAGCCAGTTCCATTCCAGGCTAGGTATGCTTTACCATCTTCGACCACACTGTCACTTAACTTCAGATGAGCTGTGGTCAAACACCTAGCTTGTCAGCCATCTTTAAACTTAACCCTCTGGACAGATCTATAAATTTAGATGAATCATGATGAAATCGGGCATAACTAAGGTACTCTGTCAGTGCCAGATTTTAAGGAAAATACTTTTTGAGAGGGAGAAAAATTGCTAACTTGGCAATATCCTTATTCCATTTGATTCGGGTCAATTACGTACCTAGACGTGAACGTATTTCTATTAACTGAGGAAAAGCCAGATTTAGAAATGGTTTCTGTCAGAATATTGGAGCTTTCTCTGTAGATTGTAGATATCGATAATTCAGTTTAGGTTTGGATTAAATTTATTTCTGTGTACCTACTCGTCATACTGAAACAACTCTTAGCATATTTTGTTTTATAAATAAACAGACAGGAATATTGTGGTACAAACAAATGTTTGCTCTGTGTTGGGGTGTTCTGTATGTATTATAAGTATGTATTTACAACCACAAATAAAAGTCTCAGTTAACTGACTTCCATAGTACAAGCTTTGCTTAGTTTGAGGTATATGTGTATTTGTGTTATGTCCTATGATATTTATTTATAAGGGTTTTCACACATTTGATTAAGACTCACTTTATTAAAATTCATGTGCGTGGTCGTAGGGTACTTTCTCGTATTCGGCTGACTAGCTACAACCCTCAAGTTGAAAATCTGCCGCCAAGCATCTAACGGTGTGTTCCGGCAGCCTCACTTGAGATCCAGTACTATTCTAGGCTAGGTGTGCTTTACTATCTTCGACCACATCGTTACTTAACATCAGGTGAGCTGTGGTCTAACACCTAGACTGACAGCCATAAAAAAAAACACTCATACGCTGTGACTTTGCAAGGAATGAAAAAAAAGAAAGACGCAATAATGTGTTCCAGGCACGTGTATTCCTATTGTAAAACTCGTGGCGTCTTTTAACTTTCCAGAGTTCTGTTACCGATGGAACCTTGTTAGACTTTAACAATTATTAACTGTAGTTTAGGGTATACCCATTACATTCGGACGCTTAAAAACTCTGGGAGCTAAGTATTTCACCACACGGTGGTATAGCACTTTCTAGTAATTGGCTTACTTGCTACCAACCCTCAAGTTGAACATTTACCGTCAAGCACCTAACATTGTGTCCCGGCGGTCTCATTCCAGTTTTATTCCAGTCTAGGTGTGTTTACCATCTTCAACCACACCGTCACTAGAGATATGTTAAAAAAAACTATAAATTATAGATGGTCAAGTTTGCACCATTCTAAGTTATTTTTATTTGCTTGCCAAAATATATTAACCTGACCTCGTTAATTTAGTTTTTTTTTTGTAAAACCTTACGCTGTGGTCGAACTTTTAGCCTGTTAATCATAACAAACATATTACAATTCAAATTATGTACGTTTTAATCATATGTAAAATACAAACAGTATTGCACTAAACAACGTTATATTTGGAAAATTTCATATTGGCAGAGTTTGAAGGCCATAAAAGTTTAAAGCAAAATCTAACCGTATTAGAACTTAGAAGCTATGAACTAATATCATATCTAGAATCTGGAACTAGATCCACCTTATGCATTTAATAGATATAGTTCTGAGTTTTCAATTATAATTTTGGATTGGAATACCAAGAACTTGTGTATTATTATTTTAATATTGCCTCTGTAATAATTTCAATCAAAATTAAATTACTTTAACGAAAATTTGCTTAAAGTTGTTAAATTTAAGTTAAATTCAACACCTTGTTTTAAACAATTTTGAATAAGGGTATTTACATTCGAGTTCTAGAATTATATTGTTATTCAATTTATTATTACTTATAGATAAAAACTAGTAACAAAATATCTTAAATTATTACTTTGTACACATTTATAAAAAAATAACCTAATCTATAACCTAATAATAATAATCCATCAGAGAAGGGATATGTGGCCAAAATGATTGCAGCATTGCTACGCTTTATATTCATGTTACAAAGTATGTATATGTAGCATGAATATAAATCTAATATCTTTAAACGAGCAATTCTTGTATATATGTATATGTATAATTGGATATGTATAATGTATATTATTATATGTATAAGTATCAAAAAATAAATCAATTACTTAATGTCAAATTGGACATACATACATATTTCTTAAACTAAAATAACCCGCCCCTGACCGTTCCCTGTGCAAAGGTGCCCATCACACTCGCCGCATTACCACGCTGAATGGCAATGGCCAACCTCTGCACCAGGAACGAACCGGAGCGGGAGTCACCGGTTCTATTACTAAGCCTGTGACCTATTTCATTAATGAACATTTTCGCCTCGGCCCCCCAGCAACCCAAAGTCTCCACTGCGACAGGCACAAAGATATATAACGGCTCCATAGCAGCGTATTTGAGCCTTTTTTTAATAGCGGCATCTTCCGCGGCGGCTGACGGGGAGTGGACGGTGCGACTCAAGTGGCTGGCAGCTACAGTGCTGACGCAAGTAGCATCCCACACCAGGCACTTGCCGTTCTTCCAGGGCACCAGAGTCATCCCATCCGGCCTCTTACCATCAGATCTGCTTAGACCCGGAGGCTCAAGCACGCAGGGTATATTTGCCGAGACAAGAGCTCTACGGACTATGTCATTAAGGGCATGATGCCGCGGAAACCTACCTGCGCAACGACAACAACTCAGTGCATGATAACCATCGGCCTCCACCATCGAACCGCAGATGCATCTGTGGGGTTCACAAACTCTGCAGCCCAGGCGGAGAGCCACCGCCACACGCAAAGAGTCGTCGTCAAGTAAGGTGCCCAGGTGAGGCGAAGGCAGTGCATGTAACCACGCCCCTGACTCAGGTTGCGACACAGCCCGTAGCCTGGCCATAACGACTCCCGTAGCGCCCTCTACTAATCGCTTCTGGAACCGTTCTGCCCCCACATCATCCCACGCTCGCTGAACATGTGTTGCCTCCGGAATTGCCGCACCCGAGTTGCGGGCCAACCAAGCTGACAGTGCACCTGACACAAACGGAATGCTTCCCCCGTCACCATTAGAATGAAGTAAGACAGTGACAAGGTCCACAACCCCATGCGCCGATGCCAGGAAAGCTGGGAGGCCCACATCACGTGCACAACGCACCCCTAGACCCCCATAACGGATTGGTAGCGTCGCTTGACCCCACTGAGGCTCATCCAGGGAGACATTGAGGACTGATTCCACCACTGATTTTAAGGCGTCGTCAAACAAGGAAACTTCCTCTGGACAAAGCCATGTAGGGGTAGTCCGCAACAGGTATGTGATTTTCGGTAGAGCGAAACACATGCGCAACAGGACAATCGCTACGTGAGCGGAAAGGCCTTTGAGACGTTCGTGAGCAGTAAAGAGCAGCAGCTTTCGAGTAGTGATAGCCTCAGGAACTGCGTCAAGGAAAATTGGAGAACCTAAAAGATTGAAATCGGAAGATGAAAGCTCCCTGAGCCCAGGTAGAAGGGTACCAAAACGAGTGAAGTGTATACGAGCCTCGTCACTGCAGGGGAAAAATTCACACTTTGAGGGATTCACCTCCAGACCAAGGTCTTTAAGGCGGGGAATGAGTGCCTCTAGATCTTGTAGCACGTCATCCGGCTTACCCCCAATAGTGCCATCATCGAGATACCACACGTTAAAGGCCGATTTAAGCTCGAGAATCGCTTTATGAATAGCCAGGCTAAAAACGAGTGGCCCAAGCGGATCCCCCTGCTGGGCTCCCACTTGCGAAAGAATAAGGCTATTATCGTAAAAAAGATTAGAAGGAATCTTGTAAGCCTGGTGAAGAAAGGGATAGAGAGAAGGGATTTTTTCCTTTACCTCACTCAACAGAACGTCCCTTTCTAAAGTGTTGAACGCGTTGCGAATATCGAGTTTCAGCAAAATACAGTCTTCGTTCTCCGGGTTCATCACAAACGCACGCGCAGCGTGGATAGCCGCTTCACAACCCAGGCGCGTACCGAAACCCAATTGATGTGGCTGCAAGTATCCGGCCATATCGTCTTTAACAGCGCGGCAAGCCAATTTGGCCGTCAGACGGCGGAACACACTACCGACAGCGATAGGCCTAATGCCACCATCCTTTTTGGCTAACGCAAAGAGCGAGGCACCATAAAGATACGGACACACCAACGGGTTCAGCTGACCACTAAGCAAAAAATTTGCAAGCCTGGTTAAGCATTCTAAAAGGCGCCTCCCGTTCTCCCCAGCCGAACCCGAAGTCAACTCCTTAAGATGCCCCGGCCGAATCCCGTCTAAGCCCGCTGCGGAACCACTGTAAAACGAGCCAAGCGTCGACACTACGTCTTCTACAGTAACCAATACTGCGGTACAAGACGTATCCGGATCTGAAGGAAACACCAGAGGACGTGAAGAACTCGGGTGCTTCGACCTCAGAGCGGCTAAAGTGTCGGGGTCCCGTTGCGCGAAAGAGTCCTCCGACAATAAAAGGCGGACGGCCCCCCTCAGGTCACCCTCAAAAACCAATGTTCAATGTTCATTTTATTTGAGCGTGACCCGGTACAACCTTGTGGAAGCACATTCATCACCATGACAAACCCCGGACGACAGGATATTTGCTTTTACTTTAGCTGTCATGTTTCCAGGCAATTCTTTTGACGGGACTCTTAAAGCTGTGTATGCGAAGGAGAGAAGGGCGCTCCATTCGTCCACTCCGTTACAAGAAACACACGAATTAATAATATCACACAGCTTTCCGGCCGCCTGATTCCGTGCATTTTTAGGAACGTGCCGAAGAACTGGTACGCACCCCTTCAATGTAGAGACTCTATCCAGAGGACACAGGGCTAGCGGCGCTGTCGGCGGCAGATGGTTCGCTACCGCCGCTAATGGCGAATTCACTGTATCGGCTGGACCGTCCCGTGAAGTTGTGACTCGATGGCGCAAATCCTTGTGCATACGACCCATGTGTACCCTAAGCCCATGTGCGGAGAAAGTACGTGCAGACCCAGGGCAGTGGGGACAGATCATTATCGCAGCCACACTCATAACAATTGTAATAAATAATAATAATCACCTTAACAATTACAATTAAAAACAGAATTAAAATAAAATAACATTCAATTAAACAAAATTAAACAAATTTCAATCAAAAACATAAATTAAAATCATAACAATGAAATATAGTCACAGGCTAAAACTTATTGAAAGTCATAAACTTATTGTTTATAAATCAAAACAAATTCTCATTTGTACATGAGCGTACCTACTACAAAAACACCACTAATACTATAAATAATTATTATTGAGTAGTCAAACGCTTCTAAAATATTTTATGTAGATATCGAATTACACAGTTAATATCAAAAATGTATATATCAATTTTGTACCAAGATAAAAGGTTACAAATATTTAAGTCCACGAGACTGGTCACGCCATCCGTCGCATGTCGCATATGTATAATTGTATATATATATATATAATCTGAATTTCGGAAACGGCTCCAACGATTTTCATGAAATTTAGTATGCAGGGGGTTTCGGGGGCGATAAATCGATCTAGCTAGGTTTCATTTTGGAAAACGTCGTTTTATCCGTGCTTTCAGCCTAGCAAAGCTCAGTCATCCAGGTACTAAGACTAAAATGCGCGTCGATTCACATCCATTATCAATTCTAAGGTTTTATCTGTCTCTAACATACATTTTGTGAACTAAAGGCAGATTCATTTTGTATACATTTAAGCTATTGCACTGTTTGTTACCCATCTACGCAATCAACTACCAATCAATAGATCTCACGCTACCGTCTGATATCGACGCAAACCAATCAATTCTCGTTGTGTGTCGAGATTTCATTGGAGACAATACGATGTTCTGGGTACCTATTAATTTCAAGCACAAAATAGATGCATCTACGACTAGTATTCGCAAGCATAAAAAGCAAATTTGAATAAATGATTTTTCAAAGTGAGGTTATTTACCTTGATATTATTAGATTGTATGTTTACCTATGGTATAAAATAAAATACTTAAATCAAACTACCTACCCTAAACCGAACCTACCTTTATGCTATGGTTTCCTTCACCGACAACTCAAGCTAATTTTTGGGGTTTGATCCCATGCCCTTCGTCGTGTGAACCGACCGCGTTAACTAATGAGCTATCATCGCTACA
Organism: Biston stratarius; assembly: GCA_950106695.1. NCBI lineage: Eukaryota > Metazoa > Arthropoda > Insecta > Lepidoptera > Geometridae > Biston > Biston stratarius. The sequence goes on from OX467116.1 coordinate 14,973,759, forward strand.
AAAGTCGCGCTATATATTTTTACTAGCTGCGCCCCGCGGTTTTACTCGCGCGGTGATGGATGATTATGATGATGAAAAGTATCCTATGTTTTATTCCAGGGCCTAAAGTATCTACATGCAAAATTTCATCCAGATCCGTTCAGCCGTTTTGGCGTGATTGAGTAACAAACATCCATCCATCCATCCATCCATCCATCCAAACTTTCACATTTATAATATTAGTGAGATTAGATCGCGATTATGCGGCCTACGATAAAGCACGCTTGCCTAAAAGAAACTGATTTACCTGCGACTTGAAAACACCCAGATTGTAACTATCGGGGAACACCCGTTCAGGCAATAAATTCAATAGTTTATCTGTTCATACGATGAAGGTGGAATTGAACCGTTTAGTTCGAGTTTTTGGAATATCGTCAAACGTCATGGCTTTGGCTGCCCGGAAGTAGATTAGGCAAGGCGAAATTTGGTTTTACTCTTGAAGTGTATCCGGTAGAAAACTGACAAACAACAAACTTTGAACGGGACGCTCTCTCGACGGTAAAAAAAAAGATAATGCTTGACCATCGATACACAGAACTTTGAGTAGCAAATAAAGTTCAGGGCATCGCTAGATTTTCGATGGTTAGTCTCAACAGCTCTGTAATTTTAAATTCAAACTGGAACACAGTAATGTTTACACACTACAGCTTGGCGGCAGAATATCTGGTACTACGGTGGTACCTACCTAGACGACCTCCTGCTCAAGAATTCTACCACCAAGTAAGTTTGATGATGATAATAATAATAATAAATATATTTGAATAAATCTATGAACCAAATACGTAAGTATGACATGACAAGTATGTCAATACAATAAAGAATAAAACAATCATAATAATAGATTTAAAAATACAATTCGTTCCACTACTTTAATTATGATTGATTTAATTAAAATACAATAAACATTTTTACATTCAAATAAAACGAGCCTATTCCACGATGTTAAAAAGCTGTAACTTCGTAATATTTTTACTTTACGAGGTTGAAATAGTCTGTGCAAATAAAATGTAAATGATTCTTTGTCTACGGATACTGGAAAAGGTCAACAAATATTTTGAGAAGCGTTGGGAACACTCGACCGCTGAGTACATTTGGCCTTTGCGCTCTTGGCGCACAACGTCATTTCAGTGTTTGCGGATCAGTGTTGCTTTATGCTCTTCGTGAAACCGTTTTAAGGTGTCCTACTGAATCTTATTAGTTAGACTAAGCTGTCTGTTTTGTTCTGGCTAAAATTATATACTGATTTTCTTATCTTTTTTATGTAAATGTAATGAATTTTTTTTTTAATGTCGTAGTAGTAAGACGAACGATACATTCTCCTAATGATAAGAGATAACGCCCGTCCATAACCATTGCAGCGATACACAGAACTTTGAGTAGCTAAACAAAGTCTTGAGCATTGCTGCTTTGGCGCTCATTATTTTGAGACTTTCGATAGTCTCAACAGTCCTGTAATTTTGCTAGCTACAGCACCGCGAAAAGAAATACAGCTTTCGACCGCCAACTCACCCGATGAAGCACGATAGCCTACAAAAACACAGCGTTCTGTAGGAAAAGTTCGTTGATCTTGGACCAAATGCATGAAGGACCTGATTGTTTAACGCAATTTTCAGAACTGTGTCAATTGTTAAAATCGTTCATAATGATGAATACAGAGCCTCTTTTTGACTTAGTACAAAGCTAATAACTGTTTATAGAAACTAACAAATATATTTCATAATTCTGTAAGAATTTAGGTAAGTGTATCACAATTTTCTAATACAATGCTTGAATATTGTATGCATTCAACTTGCCAAAAGATTTCACAAAGGCTCCCGTTCAGTACAAGAAAGCTTAAGTAACATTGACAAACGCTGGCTTAGTCTTTTCATGAATCATTTATATCGAAGGGTGCTCTCAAAGTGGGGACTTGTGAAACATTCAAAAAGAGCGTGTGAAACTACCCTCACAGGTAGCAGGAGCGTTTTAAATTATTCATCGGCTGAAAATTTATTGTCTATTACGTCACTGCAAATTTTGGGGCTATGACCCGTGTTTTGCTTTTTATATACTGGCTTCGCATTCACTAGGAAATACTGCAAAATGTTATTTTAGATAGAACAACCGGTCATCTCACTGCTAATATATTTTACAATGTAAACTGACGTGGTTTTGATACATTTTACCAAGACTAAGCCGTGCGCGCGTTGTAGGTAATCCCGCTTAAGTAAATTTAAAATATTAATAATAACTAATTAATAAAAACGAAAAAAAAATCGTTTGTACCTACAATGTTAGTGTAATTATTATTGTAACAGGTCTCTGTTTAAGTAAGTAACTAAAATGTTTTGTTTATCTTCCACTTATCTGTAGGCTATCCTTATATTATTGATACTCGTATTTACCTATGTATATAAAGTACCAACCACAGGCAGGAATTAGTGCCCGGGATTCAGACTTTCTTGTTCGGTTGCTAACACTCCCTTAATATAATTTAATTCTATCTTGGTGTCAAGTAAAGTATTATTATTATAAGAACAACAATTTGCGATTAAAAATAGAAAACATTTATTTTGTCACATACAACACTACAACAAAAATACACTCGATATAAACAGTAAAAATACGACAAAAATAATAACACTAATAATAAAAAAGTTGTCGCTGTAGTGTGTGATTAGTAAAGTGTGTATGCCACAGTGAGAAAGTGAATTAGAGTGTGTGTTTTGTTTCCACTCAACATATCAGCGATTAAATGGATTTTGATGAAACTAAAGTTAAACTGAACTAGCTTATACCTTTGATAAACATAATACTTATTTTTTGTCATAGACTAGAACAAGCAAAAGAGTGAAAAACTATAGCCCGACTAAAATTTAAGTAAAACAGGACAAATAACTATAATTAAACGTAATAATGTACTCGGAGCGAAGCAATGAATCGATTTACACTTCATTCTGTAGTATTGCCCGTGGTGGTGCCGGCGCGGCGTAAGAATAGCACCCCACCCTCTCTACCCGTGGTTGCCGTAAGAGTCGGCTAAGGGATGTAATACGGAAGATGTGCAGCAGCGTCTACCTTGAAAAATCACACCTAACTGCGCTCGCCAACCCACCTGCCAAGCGTGGCGAGTATTGGCAAAACCCCCCCAGGAGGAGGTCTATGTCCAGCAGTGGACGTCCTATGGCTGATGATGTGTGATGTGTGATTAGAATTGGACCTACCGTGGAACACACATACATACAAAGACTGCTAAAAACATAGCCCTAGCTTCTGACGTTGCTGTAGTTAGGTAAAAAAGGATAAATGCAATTTTGCGTTGAAGATTAGTGAACCTTACGTTACACAAATGGATTAAAGTAGGGACAAGCATTTCTGGGCCTGCTCTTCTTGTACGATAAACAACAATCCTTGGAATAACGAGTCCGCTCTTATTGCTTTATCTGTTTCTTTTCTAATCTGTGCTTTTATCCTTGAAAGCTACCGGTTTCTATAGAATAGCGGGAAAACACTTCAGGGTACTGCTTACCCAATGATATACTACAAAAGCGTAGTTAATTTTAAACATAAGTATCTTTAATATAAATCCGTGTAGTCGCTTAACACAAAAGTTTAAATTAGTTCTCGAAGTAGTTTCATCAAAAAGTAAAGTAGACGATCAATCATATAATCAGTGAGTCATTCTAGTAACAATGCCTTATTTCTTAGGATCGTGAGAAAAATTCATTTTATCAAGAGGTCTCACGATAAATCAGCTTTAGGTACTTAATTTCAAGGGCTATAGACGTTGGTTACTTGAGATAGTATTAATATAATTAGAAGTAGATTAGATTTGCGTGGTGGTAGGGTATTTTCTATACTCGGCTGGCTAGCTACCACTCTCAAGTTGAAAATCTGCCGCCAAGCATCTAACGGTGTGTTCTGGCAGCCTCACTTGAGAGCCAGTTCCATTCCAGGCTAGGTGTGCTTTACCATCTTCGACCATACCGTCAACTTAACATCAGGTAAGTTGTGGTCAAACACCTAGCCTGTCAGCCATAAAAAAAAAAAGTTTAATTTAGGCCCATTTCTCGTATATACAACGTACATTGTGAAATTTGAATCCGTAACGATAGACATCCATGACACAGATTAGATAAGAGGATAGATTCAATATTTTATTACAAGCATATGGCAGCTGAAGAAAAATAATACAATTCGGTGAAATAAGATCGTCCTCACGTCAAGTGAGCTGTGGTAAAACACTCAGCCTGTCTACCATAAAAAAAGTAAAACCAGTAAACTAAAATTGCTAAAATGTTGTCGATACAGTTTTAAGTGAACCACAATAATCAATTTTAATTAAATAAATTTTAAAAAATAGGGATTTCGTTAAGAAGCTATTTTTATAAGCTATAGAATCTAGTATAGATTAAAATTATATATAAAAACCGAATCCAGTAATCGTATATCAAATTTCTACTTGACCTGTTAAAGATGCATCCATTCATCAACTAAGAAAAGAGCTAATCATAGCTAATAGATGTACCGATATTCTTGTCTAAGAATATTCGACTAATGCACCTTTCTAACAAAAAAAACTAAATCAAGCCTAAATTCAGCCATTTGGGAGGTACGATCCACAGATTAAAATTACACGTCACGTGACACGTTAAAATTATACTGTTCACATCGCGGGTAACAAATTATTGTTAGTACCCAATTGTTATTCCGTTTTCAATCAAGCTGAAGGTCATACGATTGTCGTGAAAGTCTATTATTTTGGACAATAGCACTAATATTATAAAGGCGAATGTTTGTGAGTCTGTAAGTGTGTTTGTATGTTACTTCACGCTTAAACCCTAGATTAATACATAAGCTTTTAATCCCGAAAAAATGTTGTGTTCACGTGAGAACAGCGGGAAACACCGCAGGGTGCAGCTGGTTTATTGTAATTTCTTAACTTTCGCAATTTGAACACATAATTATTTCTATCCCAGGATCAACCTCTTCTTATTGTAAGAAGGGTAAGATCACAGTCTACCACGCTGGCTAAGTGCTTCAAGAAGTTTTAAGGGTTCCGTAACTCAAAAGGAAAAACGGAACCCTTATAGGATCATTTTTTTGTCCGTCTGTATGTCTGTCAAGACCCTTTTTTCTCAGGAACGCGTGGAGGTATCAAGCTGTCAAAATAAATATCAAATACTCAGGTCTACTGTCCCTTGGAGCTGTGAAAAAATCAAACTTCTAAGCCAACGCATTCAAAAGATACAGCCGTTTATGCTGCAAATTTTCGACACTCGCAAGGGAATCAAAACCTACAGGGTACTTCCCGTGAACTCAGAATCTTGAAATTTGGTACGAAGCAACGTCTTATAGCACAGATAAAGGAAAAATTAGAAAAAGCATAAATTACCATTTTAAAAAAATACCATAACTTTTACTTACGAGTACATATATACCTACAGGTTTGTACGGAACCTTCGGTGCACGAGTCTGACTCGCACTTGGCCGGTTTTTTTAATGAACGGACATGTAGGTTTCTTCACGATGTTTTCCTTTCCTGTTTAAAAAGTCAGAAAAGAACTTAGAAAAGACAGGTTTGGGATTTGAACCCAGGATCTCGCGATTGGAAGTTAAACAATCTTCCAACTATGCTGTCAAAACTTAGCCTCGACTTAATCGCGCACATAATAATATGAAGTAAATAGATAGAAACTTTGTGTAGTTTACTGCACACTAGAACTAGAAAAAAAAAAGACTACAGGAAAGAAAATGTTCTTATGAGTCACAAGTGCTTGCCTTATAGCTAAAAACGATATCTAGAAACTCTTTCAGCCAACCAACAATGGAAAACTTATTACTGATTAAAAACAACAACATTCTAACCATCGAAAGTTTCAAAGTAATGAGATCCAAAGCAGGGATGCCCTGAATTTTGTTTCAAAGTTCTGTGTATCGCTCCAATGGTCATGGACAGGCGTTATCTCTTACCATCAGGAGAGCGTCTCGTTCTACTCATTACAATTACATAAAAGAAAGGAAAGAAAGAAGACAGACGGGAGATGTTACTCTATTAAGTTCTAAAAGGTCTTATAGTTCGTTTGTTTCTACTTTTTACTTACTTGTTGTTAATGTAAGATTAAACTTATATATGTGTGTGTTTAATTTCTTGTTATCCAGACTTATAATATAGGGTTATACAACATCACTATTTCACCGAAATTAGCTAGATATCATAGTAATTTAAAACTGTCCTAACCACCTTTTATAGTGCCTGCGACTCGAAACTTTAATGCCTTTACCTAAGATCACACCTAATCCGTAGTAACTCCACAGAACCCATGGTGTTGCGATGAACTATGGAATGAACTTAGTGCATAATTTAAAGTTTCTAATCTCCTGAGGAAACATTCTCTCAGACCATATCTCCTTAGTCCGTCCCGGAATTAATTAGTTGAAAGTTTTACGGGTGGACGAACTTCAGAACTGATTTGATGCAAGATATTTTAATTAGACATGAAAGGGGGCTCAGTTTTGGAAGTTTGTGGTCTTAAGTTCGTATGTTTCCAACACTCAACTATACAAAACTGAAGTTTGAATAATAAAATTTATTCAAGGTATATAGCTTGTTGTAATGAAGTAGTGTCCAAATACAAAAGGCACTGCAGATTTTCAAGCGTATGGTCAGGCATTACTATTTTAAGTAGCTATTTTAACTTTTACGGAAGAGTTATGTTTTTCTCGTGTATTTTGTATGTATGTAAATTTCTTTATAACCTCGTATCTTTCAAAAGGTCGAATGTATTACGATAATTAAGGTATCGTTAGATTCGTCTCAATAACCCAAGTATCCTTAAGTCCTTAGAGGTTGGTTAAAAAAGAAAACAAGATGGCCGATTTTTGGCGCGAAATAGTAATACGTTAATTTAAAAAATAACAAAACTTATCAAGTAGGGTATCTAAATAAAGGCAATTAAAAGAGGATTACAAAAATATGTATAAGTTATATGTTCAAATTTAATTAGGAATGATAAATACGTTCAAATAGTTTTTTCCTTTAATTATAGGTATTTTAATCGCAGTCGGGTTATACTTTTTTTAAACTCTGCAGCTTAGTTATTTATCAGTTGTGTAATGTTTGTTAGTTATTGTTATTAATTATGTAGGTATATTGATCTTTTCAGATTGTGTATTTAAGTTTGTATATGATGTCAACCCCCCGTCGTTTTACCAAGTTCTATGCGCACAAGCCAAGCCAAGCACCTAACGGTGGGTCCCGGTAGCCTAATTTGAGAGCCAGTTCTATTCCAGGCTAGGTGTTTGGCTTTTAGGTAAGCGAGCATCGCAGACCGCATAGTTGCAATCTAACGCGGTCGGTTCATACGCCGTGGGGCGTGGGATCAAACCCCAAAAATGAGCTTTGTCGGCGTAGGAAAACATCGCGAGAAAACCATAGTGGTATGGATTTTTCAGTACTCGGCTGGAAGTACTTGAAAATCTGTCGCCAAGCATCTAACAGTGTGTCCAACAGCAACAATTGGAAGCCAGCTTTATTCCTGGCTAGGTGTGTTTACCATCTTAGACGATATCTTAATAACATCTTTAACCGTTTAACATCATCTAGCTTCTCAAACATGAGAAAAAAAACCATAACAATACTCTTTATGTTTCAGTATTCGACCAGATTTGATCGAAGGTTTCATTCATATTGTGTTGTGTTGTGTATTCTATCACCACAAGACAGAACATCATAATTTATGATACTTAACACATTCTATAATATTTTTAACGTATAGAATAGTTTTAGATTTTGGCCTGCCATGATAAAACATTAATAATTAATTGCTGGAAAGAGTGCCCAAAGCAGCATTAGTAAGGTCACATCACATTTGATTAGGCATAGACGGGAACACGGGCAGTGAGGGAGAACGTTGAGTATCAAAGAGGTAACAGCTCGCAAATAAGAAGTTTCGTCTTATATTACAAAAGAAATATGATTCTTTTTCTCGATAGGACAACTGAAAAAAATTCTTTCCAAGCCAATCCACGAAAAACTCAGCGAAAAGTTTTCTTTTGAAAGAATACGCGTTCGCCAGCCAGGTATGTTTGTGGCTAGAATGACAAATAGCTGAGAGTTTGGATAAGGGTTTAACTTCACTAAGACGTTATTGATGACGTATTGCGACTTTAATATTTCCTACATTAAAAATTGTACCAAAATGAAATCATATAATTAGATTTACTATGGAAAATGGCGCTTTTTTTTAACGCTGACAGTCTAGGTGTTTGACCAAAACTCACCTGATGTTAAGTGACGGTGTGGAAGATGGTAAAGCACACCTAGCCTGGAATAGAACTGGGTCTCAAGTGAGGCTGCCGGAACACACCGTTAGATGCTTGGCGACAGATTTTCAACTTAAGGGTGGTAGCTAGCCAGCCGAGTACTAGAAAGTACCCTACCACCACGAAAGAAATGTGGTCTCTGACTATGTGCCTTCTTAGTAAGCTTAAAGTAGCACAACGAGCTATGGAGAGGGCTATGCTCGGTGTTTGCCAACGAGATCGAATCAGAAATGAGGAGATCCGTAGACGAACTAAACTAGCCGACATAGCCCAGCGGATTAGCAAGTTGAAGTGGCAGTGGGCAGGGCACATAGCACGCAGAACTGATGGCCGATGGGGCTGCAAAGTTCTGGAGTGGAGACCCACGAACCGGCAAGCGCAGCGCAGGACGTCCACCCACAAGGTGGACAGACGACCTAATAAAAACCGCAGGAACGCGCTGGATGCGAGCCGCTTCCAACTGGTCTTTATGGAAATCAATGGGGGAGGCCTATGTCCAGCAGTGGACGTCCTACGGCTGATGATGATGATGATGATGATGATGATGATGATGATGGTGGGAAATTACGTGGCTGTGTTTTTATTACATCGATAAGGCATGTGTTTGGCTACGATCTAAACTGCTGGAAAGCACGATGTGGCCGTAGATAGAGCACGTTTGCCGAGGATGTACCTATTCACTTGGTGATAGATCTCCTTAGCAGGGGGTTTTCTATGTAAGTACCAATGCAGTACCAGATATTCTGCCGCCAAGCAGTAGCTTGTAAACATAAATGTGTTCCGGTTTGAAGGGTACTGCAGCTAATGAAATTATAGGGCTGTTGAGACTTACCATCGATAATCTTAAAGTAATGACCGCCAAAGTAGCGATGCCCTGGACTTTGTTTTGCTACTCAAAGTTCTGTGTATCGCTACAATGGTCATGGACAGGCGTTATCTCTTACCATTAGGAGAGCATCAAGTTCGTTTCATTCCTATTACATAAAAAAAAAAATACGTCTTGAAGAACCCCGGATTCTACTTACTTGGAAACACTGACGCTGGCAACGAGTTCCACACATCAGCAGTTCTTGCAAGAAAAGTAGTCTGAAAATGTTTAGTGCGTTTAAAGGAAATTTCCACTGTAAGAGGGTGTCTTTTAGTCGACCGCCTGGACGTGTAACTGTAAAACGGCGATAGCAAAATTAGGTCATCTAGTTCTCACCGTAGTGTTCACGATAAAAAACCGACAGACTAGCCACCTCACGGTATGCTAAGCTCTGAAGTTTCTAATTCACCATCGATTCGTCCTTGTTAAGCCCCTTAGCTAGCCTCCTTTGTGTCATATTTTTGTTTTGTTTTGCGGGATTACTTTTCTTCGACTCCTCGAAGAAGATTGCTGGATGTGGCCAAAACTATGATCAAAGTATCCGACGTAATTAAACATGAGTGGTTGTTGTGATGTCAATGTTGTCTGGGTGTCTTCAAATCGACAGCAAATCGCTCTTCTAGACAAACGTTCCATTTTAGACCGCGTCATCATCATAAGGTAAGATGGCAGACAAACACAAACCTATATGGCTTGGATTATGATATGGATAAAAAAAATAAAAGTTATAGCAGTGTTCACTTTGCGTTTTTAGTAATAATTAAGTTACTCTCCTGTTAGCTGATTGATAGCTTATATTTGATTTGTCATTTGTTTTATCGATTAGATTAAAATCATCTAGTTTTGACAAGATTAAAAAATATATAATTGTAAGTTGTCACTTTGGTGACTAGTCGTAAATTGTGTCGCGGTGTAAACGTACCTTTAAATGGAGAGTTTACCCAGTTTGTTAACTGAGTTGGTAGGTAATATGAATTAGGTTCAAAGTTCGCTGGGTTCAGGTTAATTTTGGAATCAAACTTCTGTAAAACTTTTTGATATAATTAAATAACAAAAGCGATTGTTTTTCGTTGTTCTGTAACCGAAGAGTTTTTACCGTACGCAACATACCGTACGCGTTGTTTTTACCGTTTGTTACGTACCGTTTTTACGCTATTATTAAATATCCATAATGCTCAATCTGTTTGAAAGTTAACCTAGTGTTTACTGCGGAAGTTTACTTGGTGGTAGATCTCCTTAGTTGTAGGTCCTCTAGGTAGGTACCGCCGCAGTACCATATATTCTGCTGCTAAGCAGTAGTGTGTAAACATTACTGTGTTCTAGTTTGAAGCTTACTGTAGCTAGCGAAATTACAGGGTCGTTGAGACTATCTAACGAAAGTCTCAAAGTAATAAGAATATTTCTTTAATTTCTATTTAATGTAATTATTATTAAATTAATTATTAATTATTTTTGTAATTATTATTTATTTTATTTGTTATTTATTAGTTTGTTAATTTATAGTGTTTTTTTTATAATATTCAATTTTATCGTTAGTATAATTCGCAGTGTATACAGTTCTAATTGGATTAAATAAATAAAATAAAATAAGTAAAATAAGCGTACAGACGGCGGGAAGCGATTTTGTTTTTTATACTATATAGAGATACTAAACAATAGTCAAATTTGATACATGTACAGGGTTATTCGCATGCTATTATTACCTACAAAGCCGGGTTGTTCTACACAAATTTATAAACAACTTTTATTATGGCTACAACTTTAAAATTGCGAAAAATATCAGCTGTTCAACATTTCATCCGAGGTCAATGAAGTTGTTCTATGGGGCAGCTAATGTTTTTCCAAGATTTCAGACTTATGCCTATGGTAAAAGTTGTTCATTATTATGAGTACAATGACTTCTTTCGCCTTAGTATACCCCAAGCTTATAACCCTATTACGACAGTTAGACAAAACTTGTGGGTACGTAAGTTATTACGTAGTTAGACCTAAGTCTAAAAGTAATAGTACACAATTTCAACACAAAACAATTCACAATTAACACCTTTCTTACAAAATAATGTAATATATAAAGAACCAACAAAGTATAATGAGTATACCGTTTTGATATAACGTGATGGATAGGCCACGCGTGAAGAAACAAAAATAAGGAAACAACTTTGGTGGAAAACTTCATAAAGACCAACATACCCACAGCACCCGATACGCCGATAGGAACTCTAATCGTGAACATACAAAAAAAAGGAAAGGCGTTATCTCTTACCTTTAGTAGACCTTTCTAGGTAGGTATCACCGCAGTATCAGATATTCTACCGCCAAGCAGTAGTGTGTAAACATTACTGTGTTTATGTTTGAAAGGTACTGCAGCTAGGGAAATTATTAGGGCTGTTGAGACTATCCATCGAAAGTCTTAAACAAATAAGCACCAAAACAGTGATGCCCTGGATTTCGTTGTGGTGTATCGTTGCAATGGTCATGGACAGATGTTATCTGTTACCATCAGGAGAGCATCTAGTTCGTCTCGTCTCCTCACTTTCACATAAAAAGATCGTCTTGTTCGTCATATTACTTTATACTATAGGTAATAAAATATTATGTAAATAAAGTTCACTTATTGTTTTCCTATACCAACGTAGGTCCAACTATAGTTTTGGTCACAGCTGGTGACCTTTATCAAGGAATGCGCAGCGCATTCGGCCTCGTCTTGCTTTGTAGCGCGGGCTGCGCGTTTCGCACGTGATGCGCGCGGTTGTTGGAGGCGAATAGAGCGTCGTGTCGCGCCGGCGCGCTCTGGAGTTTTTCCTTACCAGAGCCCACGGTGTACGGTGTCAGGAATATTCCAGAACATTAAACATTACCGCATTCAGAAGCTTTACTACTGATTGATACGAAGTCGATGGAAGATTTCAGCTTTCATTTTGTATTAACGCGAGTTTTATTTTCTATTTTTTTATTTTCATTATCTGATCTCAGGTTTAACTATATTAATTATTTAATTATTTTCTTACATTCGCACAGCGCTCGATTTAATGCCCTCATAAATCAAGTCAGTGCGTCGGATCGGACGCTGTGGGTGAAGGCCATAAGGTCTTTCATCATTATTCTGCGTGACGACGCAATATTCCCAAGAAAAGGATACGGGACCTACTTTATAAGCTGTTATTAAGTTTTACAAACTATGTATTATCATCTATGAAAGTTATAAGAGGTTTCTATCTGGGTAAACTTGATTAATTGTTAACCTATTCGTGTTATAGCTAAAGTCAAATAGAGATCAAAGAAAAAAATTGTATATACAGGGTAATTTATTATTTAATGGGCCACCGCTTTCAGGCGGCTTCTTCGTGTCGTCACAATAGATGTGACTTGACCGTAAAATTAATGAAAAATATGATCTGATGTCCGGAAATTATTATATTTGTTTTGAATTGTTTTTTTTTTCGGTTTTACAGTTGTGCCCATACTAAAAGTTGTTCTTGAGTACAAATACTCCATTTCGGCAAAATTTACCCTAAGCTGTATAGCATGTAGAAAAACAGAAATGATATATTCCTTTTTTGCAATATTTTTGAATGCTTTTTATTATTTTTATTTAAAAATTAGTTTTAAAACCATAAAATTGTAGCGTCCTGGATTATACGGAACAAGTAATAAAATATAAAATTAAAAAAAAAAAAGCCCCACGCATTTAACCAAAAAGCTAAGAACCACGGGAAATTGGCTTTCAAATTTAAAAAAAAACCGCATCGAAATCGGTCCATCCGTTTGAGAGCTGCGATGCCACAGACAGACACACACACGCGCGCACACACACACACACATACACACACTCACACAGACAGACATCGACGTCAAACTTATATCACCCCTATTTTTGCGTCGGGGGTTAAAAATCGACAATGTTAAAGATTCACGTTTTCAAACAAACAAAATTTGGCAGCATTTAATAACTCTCTTTGAAAATTCTTTTTGTTCTCTAGCCCTGAATAGAACGGTAGTGCAATAATATTTTTTATTGTGCCTCTGCAAGGCAAAGGCCTCCCTAGCCTCCTTCGAGACTGACTTATTTTTTGTTTCGAAATCCGACTTTCTATTTATTATAATAAACTATTACGTACGTCTCGTACTGTGACTACATGACCTCTATATCCTGGTAAACAATTGACCCGACTCATATTTGAGCTTTAATTTACTAGGTCAACTTGCTTACATAGTTTATTTTAGATCGGAGCAACATTTTGGAAGTTATTTCCACAAACACATTAACTTTATTTGTACTGACATCATAGAAATGTTCATTCATCCAAATGGACTGGCAGATTTTTGCTTCGTTCGGTCAAAAAGCAAGGTTTGTTATCATGCGATTTGGAATAGATTGCCAATATAGCATAAACGTCAGTCTTAAAAAATATGACTAATAAACATTGCACGATCTGTTGGTATTCCTCAAAATTCTTCTCGATGTCTATAGCATTGCATTGCGCCATGCGTAAATTCCCATTGCATCGAGCTCGATGTAGTAAGAGCTTAACTCCATTAGGTTAGATAACAAAACGAAGATCCAATCTTAGGTTTCCGATACAGTGCGGTTTGTTCGTAACTCATTAGCACGAATGTCGGTGTTCCGATACGACTGGGGTCGAATTTACCCTGACAAGTTAGTTTGTCAGTTCTTTCAGTAAGGCCACTGTTTGTTAGCGCAAAGTTTACTGGTACACGACATTTACTGATAAAATTACATTTGCCTCATGTTTTGGACGTAGTTCGGTGTATTGTTTTGACAAGGGCGCTAGGTTCACAACGAGTTTTGTTGTTTTCAATCAATGTTGTTCCATGTTGGGGGTTGAGACTGACCGTTTTGGGTTACTGGATAAAATAGGTATAGGAATCAACAAAATTACCGCTTGTTCACCCGACTACACAATGAAGAAGGGTTATAATTTTGACATTCTATGTATGTGTCTATATTTATTTGTCCCCGTATTTCGTATTTTCTAAATATATTTTAATAATAATAATTGAAGTGGCCATCGACGCGCTTTAACTATTACGCGTGTTAACGGTACATGACGTCACTGTAAAACCAATAAAAATACCTTATTGGTATTTTTATTGGTTTTACAGTAAAATATGTATGTCATGTGACAGATTTTGTCCCATAGAAAATTGAGGTTTTTCTTTTTATGTAACGGTTTTTGCTAAAAGAAACCTAACAAACATTTATTTAAACTAACTTAGTACAATATTTTTTAGAATATAAGTTAAACTAAACGCAATACAGATAACAGAGTATATGTAGATAGTTACTAGAATCTATAAAATCGTTTAAACGATCAGGCGACGTGCCAAAAATGCTAGCAGATTTGTTTCATTATTTATTTTTATTATTCATAGTTATTTATTTTTATTTTTAATTTTTGAAATTTTTACCTTAAATAGTTACATGTTAAGCACATAAATAATATTTAAAAAAAAAAACTTAAAAACTAGGGTGCCGCCGGCAGCGGGGTAAGGCTTAAGCTGCCGGTGGTTAGGGCTGCAGTGAAGAACCTCCTAACAATGAGCGCTATTAATAATAAAATGATAATTTAAAAAAATTGTAGCGATGATAGCCCAGTGGTTAGCGCGGAGCTGCACACGCCGAAGGTTGTGGGTTCGAAGCCAATAATGAGCTTGAGCTCCCGGCGAAGAAAAACATCGTAAGGAAACCATAGCATGGTGGTTGGGTACTTTCTAGTACTCGGCTGACTAGCTACCACCCTCAACTTGAAAATCTGCCGCTAAGCACCTAACGGTGTGTTCCGTCAGCCTCGCTTGAGAGCCAGTTCCATTCCAGGCATGGTGTTTACCATCTCCGACCACACCGTCACTTACCATCAGGTGAGCTGTGGTCAAATACTAATCCTGTCAACCATAAAAAAACAATATATTTTAGGTATAAAATCTTACCTATTATATTTTCAGGATACTAAAAACACTGGAATTTAATTTGGTATATTACCAAGTTGTAAAACTAGTTTATGGTGTAAGTTTCAAGAGCAATTTGGAGAACTATGGACTTTTATTGACCACTATAACATGCAGTCTCGGTTCAGTGTGCCATCGACTTCAACTAACAACGATTTACGAGACATATTCTCAGAATTTACAATCTGTACCTAGCTCTAATACCAATGCAATCTCCAATGGAAATGGGAGCGTGAAAGATTTGCATATTTCATAGTAGCCCAACGAAGATTTATATAAAATGCATCTTACTTTTCGAGATTTGAATTTTTCGAGTTTTAAATTTTTTCACATTTTACCTACATTTCTCGGTTAGTACGAGTAGTTTTTGCAATCGTTGGACTCGATCACATTCAAAATTTATTGCTCTGGTGATTTAACCTCTGTCGCATCGCTTACAAAGGAAATTCTCCAATCTAAGTTTGCGATACATTAAATTGACTTATATAGAATGTTTTCCGTAAATTTCGACTCATCATCATCATCATCATCAGCCATAGAACGTCCACTGCTGGACTGAAATTTGGTATAGATGCGTCGTATGGAAATTCTAAAGTTAACACGAATGAAGTCGCGGACGTAAGCTAGTACTAAAATAATAATGATCTAATTAGTGTGAGTAGTCGAAATTTAGCCGTGGTGGTGCCGACGTAAGAATGGTACCCCCCCCACCTTCTCTACCCGTGGTTGCCATAAGAGTCGGCTAAGGGATGTAATCCGGAAGATGGGCAGCAGCGTCTTCCTTGAACAATCATACCTAACTGCGTTTGCCAACCCGCCTGCCAAGCGTGGCGAGTATTGGCAAAACCCCTCCCCGGGAGGAGGCCTATGTCCAGCAGTGGACGTCCTA
Organism: Biston stratarius; assembly: GCA_950106695.1. Taxonomy (NCBI): domain Eukaryota; kingdom Metazoa; phylum Arthropoda; class Insecta; order Lepidoptera; family Geometridae; genus Biston; species Biston stratarius. Next base: position 14,989,826 of record OX467116.1, read on the forward strand.
TGGCTGATGATGTGATGTGTGTCATTTAAGAAACAATAAACATTGTTATCAGCTTTCCAATGTTGTTGTTGTTGATATTATATGCTTTGGTATATAATATCAACAAACATTATGAGTACATATGTAGGTAGTAAATTTCATCTTACTTTGAACTTTATACTCTGTGGCTTCCGCTTTATGATCAAAGGTGGTTTATTATGAACCCACGTGTTTGCCGAGTAAAGGATTGAGTTAATGAATTTCTGTTTATGAGTGTTTGATGAATATTTGTCTATAATTTGAATTGCACCCGTTAATTGCGGGTATTAGAACAAAATACAAATATTTATCCGACAAATAAGTAATTAATCAATGTTTATACACTTTGAGGTGTATTCTTTCTGTGTTAATCTATTCCGATGATTTACCCCAGATAGCCGTGACCCACATTTCTGTTTTAAGGCGGCAAAACAGTGCCTTACTTTCATACAATTTTGTTTAATCTGTTTTTTTAAATGTATGTCAAGCTAGGTGTTTGACCACAGCTCAAGCACACATAGTCTGGAATGGAACTAAAAATACTATTAGTATACTATTAGTTATTTAGTTTTGTTTTATCTTTGTTTGTTATTTCTTTTGTTTCTTTATACCTATTTTGTTAATGTCTAAGAAATTTGTTTTATGTCATAATAAAATATTGTCTATTGTCTATCATTGTCTATTTGTGTTTATTTTCCTCTCTGTTTGTCATCTTTTTTGTTTCACTCATATTTGATTATGTCGGATATTCCGACTCTAGTTTCGACAACATCCAGAGACCTTCTACAAGGAAACAAAGCAGAGTAGTTTGTATTGAAACGTGAGTAATCTCGTATAAGTAAAATCAGTTTATCATCCTTTACATAATCAAGGGTATTCCGCTGTATACTGTTTTTTTTTTTTTTAATTTTTATTCATTTTCTGGAAACAGGAAATGTCGTCTGGAAAGAAAATTCTGCTCTGTGGCTGTGGTTAATATGGTGTAGGCAAAGAATATCTCAAATTATTTATAAACTCATACCAATGTACTGGATATTGTTTTATTTAAAGTTCTGGGTCTCGTTGCAATGGACAAGCGTCATTTAAGCATCATATAAGCGCTTCTTTTGTCTCATTAACGTATATTTAAAAAAAGTTTCCGTCATAAGTAACTACTACTCAAATTGTGTCATACATAATAAAAACCTAAACAGTTTTAGCGAATAGCCCAAATAGAGAAATGTACGTTTCTCTTTTTCTGTGTGTGTGTGTGTGTGTGTTACACGTGTGTCAGATGTTACCAAATCATCATCAACTCCAATAAAACTTCTTCTACTTCATCGACGTAGCTGTTTTGTACTTTTAGCAAACTAATTAACCTTTCGAAGATAAATAAAGTCTATCGAATTTCGATTAACGCTAATCCCATATAGGCTAAGCTTAATGAGAAAAATGCCAGGGATCAGTTTGCGCGGCCTTCCCTTACTTTAAGTTTAACTTTCAAAAGATACGGGAGCCATTTTAAAGAAGCCGATTAGGAAATTTTATAAGAGCTTGTTAAACGTACCTAAATTTAATAAGAGCTTGTTCAAAGTACCTAAATTTTGGAGCTAATTCTTTTTCTATAGTTTTTGTACATTTAAAAGAAGTAATATTATCCGTGTTGTTTTTTTTTTAATGGTTGGCAGGCTAAGTGTTTAACCACAGCTCACCTGATGTTTAGTGACGGTGTGGTCAAAGATGGTAAACACACCTAGCCTGGAATGGAACTGGCTTTCAGGTGAGGCTGCCGGAACACATCGTTAGGTGCTTGACGGCAGATTTTCAACTTGACGGTGATAGCTAGCTTGTATGTATGTTACTTCTTCATGCTCAAACAGCTGGATAAATTTTGATGAAATTTGGTATAGAGGTAGATGACACACCGGATTAACACATAGGTTACCTTTTTTTAATGAAAAACTGTAGTGTTCACATGCGAACAGCGGGAAACACTGCGTGGCGCAACTAGTCTAAAATAAAAATCTACAAAATACCAAGGTATTTAAATAAACATGAGTTTTCTTTTTATGACGTTCGTGCACATATAAAGTTGCTTGCACTGAAGACGTGTGCATAGATAAAGTTAACAGGGTTCAGTGGACCCTATAGTATCCCCAAACACGTTATCGCATTCAGACAGACGAGACTCTTTAATGTGCCCCCGATACAACATGTTATTTGTTATGTACCTTTGTTGTGTTTAGGAAATAAATATAGAAATCTCGTTTAAGTTATTTGTTAGTGTCTAGGATACGTTTTATTTATATTTATGTACTTCTTTACTCATACACTGCCAAGCAAAACGTTAACGTTACTGTGTTCCGGTATCATCCGTTCCTCGTGGACTTTCGCCTCTATTTTCTTGATGCGTACAGCCCATGAATGCTGTCTTTTTTGTTTCCTCATCATCATCATCATCAGCATGTATGACGTCCACTGCTGGACATAGGCCTCTCCCATTGATTTCCATAAAGACCGATTGGAAGCGGCTCGCATCCAGCGCGTTCCTGCGGTTTTTGTTAGGTCGTCTGTCCACCTTGTGGGTGGACGTCCTACGCTGCGCTTGCCGGTCCGTGGTCTCCACTCCAGAACTTTGCAGCCCCATCGGTCATCGGTTCTGCATGCTATGCGTTCTGCCCACTGCCACTGCAACTTGCTAATCCGCTCGGCTATGTCGGCTACTTTAGTTCGCCTACGGATCTCCTCATTTCTGATTCGATCTCGTAGGGAAACTCCGAGCATAGCCCTCTCCATAGCTCGTTGTGCTACTTTAAGCTTACTAAGAAGGCACATTTTGTTTCCTATAAACTACAAATTGGACATTTTTGTTTTACTTATGTGGGGTTACTCACGAAACTATATTCGGAGTATCCGATATAATAAAACATGTGACAAAACGAAGTCAGTTTCCTTAGTAAAGCAGATATGGCTGTATTAGAAGCATTCAACCGACTGTATTAGCCACATAACGTGCGCAAATACCATCTACCATCTATAATCACACCGTCACTTAACTGAGATGTGATCAAAAACAAAATCTGTCGAAAAAAAAATATAACAAAACTTTATTTTGTTTTATTAATTTTATTTAAAAATATGCTAAAATACTACAACTCTTCACTTCACTACATAGTATAAAACAAAGTCGCTTTCTCTGTCCCTATATCCCTTTGTATGCTTAAATCTTTAAAACTACGCAACGAATTTTGATGCGGTTTTTTTAAATAGATAGAGTGATTGAAGAGGAAGGTTTATATGTATAATAACATCCATTAAATAGTGGAGAAATAATGTTATTTTTGAGGTTTATACCCGTGCGAAGCCGGAGCGGGCCGCTAGTTAATAAATAAAACATCTTTCTATTTAGGCCCAAAACATTTATTAACATAAAAACAAGTTAGTAGGTCGGTAGGCCTGTTTACCGATAGCTGTTTTTCTCTCTAGAAGCCTTTCAAAATTAATGATCGATTGATTAAAACTGCTGTGGATGATAAACAAAGTTGTTTTCTTAGAAAATATGTTCGATAGCATTACCTGCTATTTTAAAACAAGGCATAAAAATTTCTCAGAGAGGATTTTAAACTTCCATACCTAAACGAATCTCCCGGTAATCCTCGAACAAAAAGATTACAGAACAATTTCATTCACGTCAAATTCCTTAATGCTTCGGTAACGCAAAACGGCGGCTGCGGATAATACGGGAATTAAACGAAGACACGCGTTCTAGAGATGAGGATATGACAGTATATATACCTAATTATATATACATTTATTATGTAGGTTACCTGTGTACCCGCTTCCGTTTGGAATGCACTTGCCACCACGTGCTTCAGAACTGAGAAACCTTCTGAGACTTCACCTGAGAACTTGGAACTAGACACCGTGTTTTGGGTTTCTTTAAAACTAAAATATTAAATTACTATAAGTGATTATTACATTTTATTATTATGATACATTTTTATTACTGACATATTATTTGACCTAATTAATATTATCACATATTTGTTTTGGTTTTTGACATGAATAGTATATGACTATGCTGGTTTTTTATGTAAAAGTAAGAAGATAAACGAGACGTTCTTTTGATGGTACAGTATAACGCAAGTCCATAAACATTGCAGCGAAACACAGGGCTATAAGTAGCAGTGTAAGTAGTAGTAGTGTAGTTTGTAGCGATGATAGCTCAGTTGTTAGCGCGGTCGGTTCGCATGCCGAAGGGCGTGGGTTCAAACCCCAACAATGAGCTTGAGTTGCCGGTGAAGGAAAAAATCGTGAGGAAACCATACCGTGGTGGTACAGTACGTTCTAGTACTCGGCTGGCTAGCTACCACCCTCAAGTTGAAAATCTGTCGCCAAGCATCTAATGGTGTGTTCCGGCAGCCTCACTTGAGAGCCAGTTCTATTCCAGGCTAGGTGTGCTTTACCATCTTCGACCACATCGTCACTTAACATCAAGTGAGTTGTGGACAAACACCTAGCCTGTCAGAAATTTAAAAAATAATAATAAAACGAAGTCCAGGACGTCGCTGTTTAGGCGCTTTGAGACATTCGATGGTAAGTCTCAACAGCCCTGTAATTTCGCTAGCTGCAGTGCCCTTCAAACCGTAACACAGTAATGTTTACACTCTACTGCTTGGTGGCAGAATATCTGGTACTGCGATGGTACCTAACTAGACGACTTCCTGTTAAGGAAATCTACTACCTACCAAGTGAATCACCATGGTGTCAAAAATAAAATATTGTAATACTTATAAGCTTTGAGTGTACTGAACCAATAGGGGTGATTTAGCGATGTTAGACTTATCATTATGAAGAACTTTTACTATAGGCACAAATCAAAAATATTTATTAAATCAACTTTATGAAATTTCGTTCCATTAAAATGGCGTTGAACAAAATATTTTCAGATAAATTTTTAACTTGATGAATATTTCTTGGAGAGGTCAAATAAAAAGTTGGCAGTCATGGAAACTGTACACAGAAGTTAAAACTTAAAACACGTCATATTAGCATGTCGGTGACGCGAACCTATAAGTTTTGTCCCAAATAAAAAAATCGCTCAAAGCGGCTGAAAAAGTTGTCACAACGAAATATCAAAACAACGCCTAAACTAATACTTTAACCCTAGATTAAGATTCATTTGACTAACTTTACTCTTCCTATATTGACAAAATAACAAATTCTTTTGTTTTGTTTTTAGAAGAAAGACTGTAATGGATCAATGGGGTTTTGACGGGAACGCGGAAAGAGTCGTGTCGCCCCATTGTAAAAAAAACTAAACGCCCCAAAACTAGTGTTTTATCATAAAGTGCCGAATTACAAGCGCAAGTGTGGGAAAATGATATAATGTGGTGAAACATGACTTTTCGTATTGCTTCCAAAACTCCATCAAAGCTTATAGTAAAAACGCCACTACTTTACTAAAGCTGACTAGATATGACTGACACGGACTGGACCAAGACTGGACTTTGACTATAAAGATAAAGAAGCTGAAAACTGAAGACTGCACACAAAATAAAGAAACATTGAAACTGGCAGAATGCACAGAGTGCGACGCCAAGAAGAAAGAGGAAGAATGGATCGATGATCAATAGATAAATACGTATAAAATTGAACTGTTTGCACACGGCGGCAGCGTCTAACGACTCTCATTTAAACTAACAATAAGACGCTACGAGGCCCTCATTTAGCATCGAGAAAGTAATTGACGGTGATACGTGATCGGAGTACAGTGTGTTCCGCCCAGAAGGGGTTAGAATCGATACGTTCAGCTGTCTGATCTAAGCCTTAATTATAAGTTCAGTCGGGAGCATCAGGTAAAAAATTTGAAGATTTGCCATGTTTGGTAGGCGGTAAAGGCTTACAGTTGCTTGCAACATTAGGGATATTGTCGATGTGTTGGTAACCCAGAGATATGTTTATAGATATATTCAAATAATTCTTGTTTCAAATACTTAGATAGATCTTCACAGGAAGGATATGACTGCCCTGTTAACTCATTTGGTATTGTATTTGCTTCAAGAGTTGAGAATGAATTGAGGAGAATGTGCTACTGAGCTGTGCGACCTTGTACTTCCATCTTCTTTTTACCACAGAACAAGTAGAAAGACGGCCCACTACCACCCATACATAGTAGAATTTCTAGGGTACGTACCAAACGTTTTGACTCTACGTTTCTCATCCGTACGGCCAAGGAATGGAACAAGCTGCCGGCTTCCTTGTTTTCTAAAAGATATAATTAAAATCTTTTCAAGTCCAGAGTGAATATGTATGTTCTAAGTCTACTTGCTTCATCTTCGACCACACCATCGCTTACCATCAGGCAAGTTGGTGGTCAAATGCGGATTTATCCGAATTAAAAAAAAAAGGGTGTGGGTTCGATGTCCACTCAGGGCAAACATTTGTGTTACGCATATAATATGTTTGTTCTGAGTCAGGGTGTTCTGTAGTATTATAAGTATAAATTTACAAAAAAGTTTATAAGTATATAATCAGTTATCTGGTTCCCATAGTACAAGCTTTACTTTGTTTAGGGCTAGATGGTGCTCTGTGAAATATACTTGGTTATTTATTTATTTACTTTCCACATCTTGCCAGGGCGCAGAAGGAATGAAATGCGAAATTGTATAGTTAGGGATTTCTAAATTTGTAAAATGAAAATATTAGATGTAAATATAAATTGTATATAAGCGATGCCAATGTAAATCCAGCTCCTCAAGGTAGAGAGAGATGTCGTCTTTTAGTATTGAAGGCTAAGACACATTTTGAGTCGCTGTGGTAGCAAAGTTAGTCATATATAAATGATGTTGTTGATGCTGAGTTGAGTTGATCTCCACCGCAGTACCAGATATTCTGCCGCCAAGTATGTAAACATTACTGTGTCCTGGTTTGAAAGGTCAGCTAGCGAAATTACAGGGCTGTTGAGACTAACCATCGAACGTCTTAAAGTATTGAGCGCCAAAGCAACGATGCCCTAGATTTAGTTTCGCTACTCAAAGTTCTGTGTTTCGCTACAATTTACATGCGTTATCTCTAACATTTAATAAAAATGTGACTGATATCGTTTTCCCTATTTTGTAACCTGCTTATTTTTTAGGGGTCCGTACCCAAAGGGTAAAATGGGACCCTATTACTAAGATTCCGCTGTCCTTCCGTCTGTCTGTCTGTCCGTCTGTCACCAGGCTGTATCTCATAAACCGTGATAGTTAGACAGTTGAAATTTTCACAGATGATGTATTTCTGTTGCCGCTATAACAAAAATACTAAAAAAAAGAATAAAATAAATATTTAAGGAGGCTCCCATACAACAAACGTAATTTTTTTGCTAATTTTTGCTCGATATTGATAACGGCAACGGTAGCGCTTGAAATATTCACAGAATATTTAGTTATATATTTAAAAAATAAATAATTAAATTAAAATAAAACAAATATTTAAGAAGGGCTCCCATACAACAGACATGATTTTTTTGCCGTTTTTTATAGATAATGGTATGGAACTTTTCGTGCGCGAGTCCGACTCGCACTTGGCCGGTTTTTAATCAATGACATAAAAAGTTTTCAGTATCTTGTTTATTGTCTTATTTGCAAGTAACAATAGTAAATCGAGAATTTGCGTAAACAGAAAACGTTTTCGTATAAAGATATTATGGTAAAAGCGTAGATGCACTGCCATAGTCGTAAAAAAGCTCTTTCATATTGTTGAGAAAGGAAGTCGTCTATAGAAAGAATAAGTAATGGAACACTCCAGAAAATGTGTACAGTGTTTACCTTTATTGTAAACGTTTACGATATTACGATGATAAAAACACCGCATAAAAATAAATGCAGCTAGAATGTTTTAACTTCTGTAGACGTCAAAAAGTTGACAAAATTATCTCTCTCGCTTTAGTAATAAGGTCCTCTGAAAATATTGTATACAGTCTCAAAATTAATGTTCGTTGAAATCATTTCGCAAGGATTCTAAGAGACTGAAGATTTGGATGTAAGTTCTAATGATGTGCTATGTTCTAATGCTTTCACATGTTAAGATAGCTGCAAGTGTTATTCTAGAATATTCTTAAAGAAATCAACTTCTGCAAATCAAATGTATGTGATTCCCACAATTTGTAAATGTGAATCTTTGATTTTTAAAGTTCCGTACCCGAAAGATATTTTTACTAAATCTACCATGTCCTTATGTCCGATCTATTTTGATCTGCTTCTACAGAACCATAGTAAGTCGTAAGCATAGTAAGCAGGAGATCGTTTAGGTAGGTACCACCGCAGTACCAAATATTCTGCCGCGAAGCAGTAGTGTGTAAACATTACTGTGTTCCAGTTTGAAGGGTACAAACAACATCTAGTCCCAAAGTAATGAGCGCAAAGGCAGCGATGCCCTGGAATTTGTTTACTCTACTCAAAGTTCTGTGTATCGCTGCAATGGTCATGGACAGGCGTTATCTCTTAACATCAGGAGAGCGTCTAGTTCGCCTCATTACTGTTAAATAAAAATTAAAAAAAAGTAACCAGTTACAATTTTCATAGATTAAAATCTGTTTTATCTGGTATTTGTAATATTTTAATAAGTGTCCTGATTTATGGTAAATTATCTCATGTATTACTTTTTATTAAGAAAATTAAAAAACACGAATGCCCACTATTAAATAAAACTAAAAAAAAAAGATTCTAACAATACTCCATACATCCAAAAGGCAGCATTTAAAAGTTATGGTGGAATAAAGATACTCACATACATACATACATAAACCCTGAAAACAGTACTCTCATTTTTTTGGCAGTCGTGTAAAAATTCAAAGGGTACAGATAAACGTGCTTTTATATTTATAGCTTTATTGTCAAAACAGTAATATACATCAACACCAAACTTATTACAATTACGCTATGCAGCACGGAATTTTTATGTTACCTGTCGAAGTGTCCGATACATTTAAACGTGAGTAATTCCGCATTTAACTAACATAAAAAATAAGCTAGAAACCGTCCTAGAGCGAGCCGGACCTGCGCTAGATTTCATACGTTTCTCTATAAAAAACATATTTATGTCATCGATATACCGAAATGACAATATGCATCTGACTAGCACTTGACCTGTTTTCGTTTAGTATAATCTATAAATACACGTATAATTAAATGTCAATATATTTGTGTTTTCATATGTTGGTATGTTGATGTATCCAAAATATATTGATATTTTTTCCTTATTGTATAACACGACGTAAAACCGAAAACACCAGAGATTTTTATATACATACAGATTAGGTTAAAATGAATTCAGGGAATTAAAGCCTCCGTGAATGGTTTTTGGAACGAAGTTCCTGATCGCACGTTATCGTTCTGATTTATTTTGTTTGCGGGAAAAAATGTGTAATAATTGAAAACGACACCAAAAACCGATATATTTTTGCAGTGATTTTTAAGGCATTTCGCATTACGATCACCTAGGAAACTTAAACGTTTTTCAATTGATTCGGCTTGTCGTAAATTTTGAGAATATGCAAAAAAAAGCCTTTATAGAAACTCCGTTCCAACACGCCCATATGACATCTCTCAATTTGTTATTACTATTGTTGATGTTAAAATAAACACATAAGAAAAAGATTACTTACCTTTGAACACAGTCTTTTTGGACAATGTACATTCCTTTGTGCAATTATACCATTTTCAGTGTCAATTAAAATCAAAGTTAACTGGAAATTTTGTACAAAAAAGTTGGGTTTTCAATGATTTCGTTTAATCTCAAGTTCAAATACCAAGCTTAAACCAATAAAGATCACTCTCAGTCCGGTGATGGCAAATGTCACATCAAATGATAGGAACAAAATGGAATCGAGTAACTGTGAACTCAATTTAACTGACTTCGTTATTTGACGTACCGTGTAACAGGTAGAACAGTACACAATTATGGCTTTATTGCTTGGGAAATAAGGTTTGAAATAGCGTTTGGGACAAGGGTGTTTTGAAACGGGTCCCGGGTCTTGACATAGCCGGTGGCTCGGAACTGGGGAAATTATTCCATCAGGGTAAGGCCAGCGTCTACGAAAAGGTCGGCAAAGTGGTTCTTTAGAAATTTGAATTGACTTACGCCGTCGCTTACTTTTGACACTAGGTCCATTATTTACTATTTTAATTCAAATATAAATTGCGTAGGTGTGTTCTCAATAAAAATCTGTTTATTACTTAAAAAATTTAATAGCCAATAATAATAATAATAGTGAAACAGTACTGAAAATACCAAAGAATATTTATATTAAATCTACAAATATTTGCGTCGAAGATATTAAGACATAGATTATGAAACCGAAGCAAAAGCTCGTTAATTATGTAGGCATTCAAAGTTCCTGCTCAATTAATTTGCCTAAAATATTTCAAATGTAGCCAAATACAGAACGTTGGTAGAATTAACATCATGATGTACCTACTCAAACACAAACTCACTAGAACTAAGACCAGCTACTCGCATTAGTACGAATTAGATATGTACTTATAATGTTTTAGCCGGATATCGAAAAACAGAATTGATAGATATTAAAAATCCTTTTTTGTGTTACTCTCGAGTTCATAGTCGGGTCGTTCCTCGATGATCCAGTGTGTATAAGAAGAATCTTATTTCATATACGTCGCTAGATTTCTTTTCCGGAAAAATTATGCGGTTTTATGCACGATATTTTCCATTTTTAAAAGCCAGTTTAAAAACCGAGTGTAAATTCAAAACAAAAGCACGGTTCGGAATAGAACCGAAGTGACGTGCATCATTTCTCGGCAACCAAGGTTTTAGTCTTACAATTTAGTCTGTAGTTTAAGCCTGTGAGAATAAACAACTGTAAATGGAGTTCAGTTTTATTATAATAAGACAATTTTGACTTTTAAAAAAAAACTTCAAAATAGTATGCTTTTATTTCAGTTAATATGGTTGCGTAGGACATGATGTCATGTTACCAAAAACGTACACCCATTATTGAGATCGTTATGGTAAACGTCGGATAAAATGTCTAAATAAGAACTGAATTACTCATCTCTAGTGCTCGTACAAACAAATGATTTAATTCCAGTGCCTCCGCACACACTCTCCCTAGATAGGTACTTAAGCATAACTTAGCCGTTCTCTAATTTGCATAAAAAATCTTTCACATTTCCTCCAGTTAGGGTTGCTGCTGTTTTTAAAAAAATTTGCGGCATGAATAATTTAAGTCTTCATGTAAGGTCATCCGAACTTGTGAGTCCGGAACTGATTACGATACTCTTTTTTCTAACGATGTTTAGCAATGGACTCCGGTCGGTCTTCAGATGGATGACAGTGAGTAGCATTTATTTGTCAGCGCTACCGTGGCTCAGCTTGCACGTCGAGTTGTTGATCCCGTTGTCTCTTCTATTTTTTTTTATGGCTTACAGGCTATGTCTATGACTACAGCTCAGCTGATGTTAAGTGACGGTGTGATAGAACATGGTAAAGCACACTTAGCCTGGAATGGAACTGGCTCTCAAGTGAGATTGCCAGAACATACCGTTAGATGCTTGGCGACTGATTTTCAACTTGAGGGTGGTAGCTAGCCAGCCGAGTACTAGAAAGTATCCTACCACCACGCTATGGTTTCCTCACCGGCAGCTCAAGATTAATATTTGTTTACCAACAACCATTAAGCCATGTCAGAGAACTTTGGTCAGCGAGTTGACTCTGACATTAGGGCTGGCTTTTTATTTCTTCGCAAACCTTATATTTTAGTTTTTTTTAAATATCAACTATTGAATGTAAAAATTCACTATACCGCAATTTTTATTCGATCTGTTCCATATAATAACACAAATCACTGGCCAATAAACCAACATGTAAATACTTTGTTTCAAAAGATTCTTAAGCCATAGCGAAATCTTATGGTTTGCCTGAGTTTTATAATCAAATTAACTGAGATGAAATGAAAATAGCCGTGTGACACTAACTAAAAATATCTTGATCATAGAATCTTGATATTAAAAATGTCTTTTTGTAATTATGATAGCTCAGTGGTTAGCTTATTCGGTTTACATACTGAAGGGCGTGGGTTCAAATCCCAACAACGAGCTTGAAATGCCAGTGAAGGAAATATCGTGAGAAAACCAATAGCGTGGTAATATGATACTTTCTAGTATACGGCTGGCTAGAGTGGCTAGCTACCTCGAGTTGAAAATCTGTCAAGCACCTAACGGTATGTTCCAGCAGCCTCAATTGAGAGCCAGTTGCTAGCTATTCGACCACACCGTCACTTAACTCCAGTGAGCTGTGGTAAAAAACACCTAACCTGTAAACCATTAAAAAAAAATTATATAAAATTGGCTTGATTCATTGAAGTCACAACCCTACATCTCTTGACGTTCTTTTAATATCTCCCTCCAAAGAACTTTTTGAAGAAGACTGAAAGCACAATCATTTCATGAATGGCTCGCTTTTAATTTTTCTTTTTATTATTACAACCTTTTAGGTGGATAAAGGGAGAATGGCGCGGAAGGCTTTAATTTGGCGTTTCTTTCATTAATTCGTTTGCTGCAGCCGTTTGTGGAGATAATTGAAACATCCCTCGGAATTAAACGTTACAATACAATATAATTCTTATAACAATTTTAATTTCTAGGCCTGATAGAGATTTTTTTTAAATTTATTATTTACTCTCCACAGACACTGGGGTCCGTGACCTTAGTCAACGTTTTAACTACACCATTTTTTCCTTTAAATGAAATATATGGAGAAGTAAGTCAGTTTAATCTTAATCTATGTACTAGTTTGTGTATATACCGCGAGTAGACCTGCGATCCAATTACGAGTATGACGCATGTGCCAGCCATCGCCCTCCTCAACCATATCTGAGGGAAGAGAGCGACCCGACACACGACGCCGCCGCAAGAAGGAGCCATCGATGGCGAGTATGAATGGTCGAGGCATACACACACAATTCTTATTCCTATACGCTTATATTTACATTTGTTACATAGATATTTGTGTTGTTTGGGATATATATACTATAGATAGGAATCGTGTGCCTTGGACATTTTCAAGAATTCGTCAGAAAGAGTTACCTCGTGACCTTTCACATCATCAGCCATAGGTCTTCCACTGCTGGACATATGCCTCCTCCTGAGGGGGTTTTACCAATACTCGCCACGCTTGGCAGGCGGGTTGGCGAGCGCAGTTAGGTGTGATTGTTCAAGGAAGACGCTGCTGCCCATCTTCCGGATTTTCATCCCTTAGCCGACACTTAGAGGTAGAGAGGGAGACACGACAGGTAGAGAGGGTGGGGTACTATTCTTACGCCGGCACCACCACGGTAAAAAGTCCTCTGATAATTCTTGCCATTTTTGCGAGAGGCAAATGGTACAGCCAGGCATTGGTTGGTAGAATGCAGATCTTGATAGAGGTCATTACTCTCGTCGCCATGATCGAGTACTCGAAACTATACGCGAAACTGTAAATTTTTCAGTAACCAGGGCACGAAAAGGTTTGACCACAAGTAAAATACATATAAACTTAGAAAAACAGGGCTCAATTGGAAATCCTAAGTATAAACCCTACTCAATCCTAAGTAATGCGCACGGGTAGGCTCTTATGATGGACGCGTAAGGGAAAGAATGTAAAATCCCTTGGACCTGAGGACTTGAGGAGAGACTGTTTTATATAATATATTTTGTATAATATGAATTATGAATTATGTTTCGCCATCCAGACCAGACATCACTACATAGTATAAAACAAAGTCGCTTTCTCTGTCCCTTTATCCCTATGTATGCTTAAATCTTTAAAACTACGCAACGGATTTTGATGCGGTTTTTTTAATAGATAGAGTGATTGAAGAGGAAGGTTTGTATGTATAATAACATCCATTAAATAGTGGAAAAATACTGTTATTTTTGAGGTTTACACCCGTGCGAAGCCGGAGCGGACCGCTAGTAATATATATAACATATACCATCAGTATTTAGTTAGAAATATGTTTTTAAAAACCATAATTAGGATTATATCAATACAAAATGTGTTTTGATACAGATAAATGCTTGCGAGTGATAGCGTAATAAGACTGCTGATCATTTAAGCCCTGCTTTGGAATGAGGTCTTTATTCATCTCGGTCGCAGAGGATGATTAAAACTTAAGCATCGAGACAGACGAAGGAATTACTTTATTGCCTGTTATCCTTTGTGAGACAGCTCAATTGGAAATTTGTGATTGGTACTTGATTCATTTGCGTTATGGGGTGAAATAAATCTTTAGGCGTTTCTGTCTAGAACGTTACAAATATATTTTATGCTCTTTAAACAACCACGAATTTTTTTTTGCTTCCGTCAAAAGGTTCTTCCCTAGAATAACATAAAAATCCGCGCCCAATTTCGAAACCACACGTAAAAACTAAGTTTAACTTTACGCTAATAGAATCAAACGAAATTTATATAGTATATAAATTTCGTTTTTTATATAATTTTTATAAATATTTATATAATATTTATATAGGTACCTTGACAGATACAGAACAAATATATATGTATGAGTGGGAATCGAACCCACGCACTTCAGCTCTCAAAACAAAACTACTACCCTATAAGCTAACGGGTCAGGTCAGTGTCTTCATTTATGCGACAAGGCTTTTTGATACTTTTACCATAAGCCAACACTTGATATTCTTATTTTAGCAATTAGGTACATAATTCATCGCAAAAATTAAGTTATTGATGATAGAAAATTTTTATGTGTAATATAACTTGACTTAAATCTGAAACAACACGGGACGTCGAATGCCCTTACAACAAATAAAATATAAATTTCCCAAAGGAAAGCTGACGTTACATAACCTACCTATCTATTACAAGACATGTAACGAATCACAGATAACACATAGTTGTAGCTAAACGTTCGTAAAATAAGTACCTAATACTTTTCTTTCTTCATCTTTATTTTTGGCATCGCACTTTGTGCATTTTGCCAGTGTCACATATTTCGAAATTTACAAGATTATTATGAAATCTACATTATTCCACATTATACCATACCAAAATACGAAAAACTGTCAATTGGATTCAGTTAATAATATATTTCCGTCCAAATAACTTGAACATGTAGCAACTAATGTTTCTCTATATTGTGCTAAAAACAGATATCTTTTGTTACAGGTCCACAATGAAATCGCCACCACTCTTCTCTTACTTCACTACTCTTCTGATCTGCCATCTCTTCTGCGGTACGTCGACCAGTGGCGATGACAGACGATGGCTGATTTCTCTAGTAGACCTAGTAGAACTTGATTACGTAGACTCTTGTGAACAACGAGCAGTGGCCACTTGGAGCGAGCTAATAGGAGACAGCAAAGGGTTGTCTGTAAAAGTAAGTATGACGACATAATCGACTTTTCATATATAATGATTATTTTACTAGCTGAACAACTGGTATCGTGTTTTCTAGAATAAAACAATATTCAACGTGTATAAGCTATATTCTTTCCAAATTTAATTCCAATCTGTAACCGTTTCAGCGTGAAGAAGTAACAAATATAAGATACTAACTTTCACATTTATAATACTAGTACTGTGTCGCGGATCCCGGAATAAAATGTGCCCAAGGCTGTCAGATATCAGCGTTTTAACCTTTTTCAAAGTAATGCGCACCAAAGCAGCGATTTTGTATCGATGATAGCTCAGTGGTTAGCGTGGTCGGTTCGCATGCCGAAGGGCGTGGGTTCAAACCCCAACAATGAGCTTGAGCTGCCGGTGAAGGAAAACATCGTGAGGAAACCTTAGCGTGGTGGTAGGTTACTTTCTAGTACTCGGCTGGCTACCACCCTCAAGTTGAAAATCTGCCGCCAAGCATCTAACGGTGTATTCCGGCAGCCTCACTTGAGAGCCAGTTCTATTCCAGGCTAGGTGTGCTTTATCATCTTCGACCACACCGTCACTTAACATCAGGTGAGTTGTGGCCAAACAACTAGCCTGTCAGCCATAAAAAAATAAATGCCCTGGACTTTATTTTGCTACTCAAAGTTCTGTGCATCGCTGCAATGGTCGTGGACAGGCGTTATCTCTTACCATCAGAAGAGCGTCTCATTCGTCTCATTACTTTTTACATTTAAAAAAATATGCTAATCCCGGAGAGCGCTGCCATCTTACTGTACAATTTATCATATGATGTTATATTCCTTCTTGCTCTAACATCAGCCTTTTTTCCCAGCTGGAAAGAGACAAGTCATATGGCATGTTCGTGCGGCAACAGACAACTGACGTGAAAAGTGCTTTGAATGCTCACAAGCTGTCTTCTGATGACGTCGTACTGAGGAGGAAAGTCAAACTGTTGATGCAGCCCGGAGACACTATGCTGGATATTAATCAGTGGATTAGGGTCAGTATGGATCTTACAATAACTAGTACGAAAAACTGTGCCACAATGAATGTAGATCTACAATATTTTCGAGTATAATACGGATCTAGATGGCGCCAATTTCTTTCGATGTTTCGGAATATTTTGACCTTATGCTGGCCATTAGTAGTGAAGTAACAAATCAATAAATGGTAATTCCTTTAGAATTAATTTTCGTGTCTTCATGATGAAACCCTGTGATGTAAGTCATTCATCATTCATACAAATCCAAATGAGGGTAGACAGCCTTATCCAAATTAACAAGATGACTAGAGCTATCGATTAGCATTTACACGGCATCTTGTTACTCTATGACGTAAGTTCACTAAATTTTTCCAACCCTAGAAACGGATGGATTCCGAACGCTCCTAACTCAGGATGAGGATACTAACATTTTTGTGCTACTCAAATGTTATCGAATTTACTATGTCGTTACTCATAATCCATAATTTTGTTGCTTTAATATGGGTATACAATTACATAGATGGGAAGGATACATTACAGAAGACCTCTATATTTGACCTTGATCAAAGGAACCAACAATAAATATTTACACTTAAAAGAAATGATTTATTACATTTTATAATAAAATGGGAATAAAAATGAAATTGTCAATCAAAACAATTATAACTAAGTACACAATGACATAAAACCAATCCCATTTTTACCCGATTGCCAAGGAAGGGTTATGTTTTTGGCTACTGTACAATAGGCTCTGGCAAACCAGAATATTTTACATAATGTTTTAAACCCCAACGGTTACCTACGGCCTACTTTCAGTGTATAACGCTCAGTATCAATTTCAGATTAGAATAATAATTTTAAACTGTAGTGTGGATACTATAGCTATAATGCAAGCAATGTAGTTCATTAGAATTAATTTCTGTATTCACGCTTAAACTACGGCAATTAACAATGTCAACAGCGACAATATTCATAATTAATCCTAATAACACTATAGCATAATAGTAACTAATTCAAACTAATTATTAGATAACACAAATATTGCGATATAATTTCAGTTAGACATTAACGTGAAAATGCAAATCGCGAACCATTATTTGTGTTTCAATGAAGTCAATGGTAGTAATATTCGATATTATAACGTTTGTGTACGATAATCGAATAAAGATCGTGTTAAATCGATTATCGGGAATACGGTAGAGCTCATTTATGTTTACCAATGTGTTGGCATGAATTAGCATACATTGAATACCAGTATTTTACTTGTTTAGTTACCTAACTACTTTAAGATTACAAAAAAATCGTAAAAGGGATGGATATTTTTGGTAGCATTAATAAAAAATATATTTAGCAAAACGTGATTTGGACTAATGTCCAAAAATATTTGAAACTGAATTCGGGGTGTGGCTGTTTCGTGGGCATGGGCATATGTACGTGAACATGTACATTTTTGAACATAAATAATTTCTTCGGATTTCTATGTTTCAAGTCTTTACTTAACGCAATGAAATCGAGTTATCGAATGGTGCATTTATGTATATCACATCATCAGCCATAGGACGTCCACTGCTGGTCATAGGCCTCCTCCTTGCAAAGGGGTTTTGCTAATACTCGCCACGCTTGGCAGGCGGGTTGGCGAGCGCAGTTAGGTGTGATTGTTCAAGGAAGACGCTGCTGCCCATCTTCCGGATTACATCCCTTAGCCGACTTTTACGGCAACCACGGGTAGAGAGGGTGGGGTACTATTCTTACGCCGGCACTTATGTACACATTTATGTATATAGGTACCTACATGTAGCTGCAACACGAACTGTATCTCCCGATTTTGTTTTAATCAGTTTTCTGAATTGCCTCACACTAAGGAAGCAATTTTAAAGACGTATATTTACCTCAAAAATTATTAATATGCAATAGTTATATATGAACAATAAAAACGAAATGTATAATGTAACTTTTTCACGTTGTATCGGTTTCATTGGCTTCGATGAAATGTAAAATGGAGGTAGTTTGTATCCTGAATTAACTGATAGGCTACTTTTTACCTAAAAATGTGCGATTCCCGTAGGATAGCACTTGGACGCTGCTAGTTAGGATTAAAATTTGATCCGTTTTTTTAAAATACGGTAATTCGGGTCAGTTTTTTTTAATGAATTATTTTATTAATTTCAACATGCGAGTGGAGTTTCGGCGGACGCAGAAAAAACATCGTGCTACACGGTACTATTTTCCAAAATATGTGCTTTTTCCGTGTTTATATATTTTTTTATAATCTGGTGTTTTAATTTTTAAGTGAACTGAACTGTAAGCATACATGTGCGCAAATTATATAGTTTGGTAAAACGTTTTAATTTTATTTTTGTGTGTTTTCAAATTTTAGTTTAGGCACCACTACTAGAGCATGGATAGGGTATAACCGTGACTTATTTTTTTGTGACAAAGATTTATTTTAATATGAAACACTTGAAAATAATTTATTTATTGGATACTGGCTGAATACACAAGTGCGATACCAAACACAAAAGAAAAAACATCCATGTGTTAATTAATCTGTGGATCCATGGTAGATATAAGTGTTAAAGCGTTGCTGAGCTTTTTAACGGTGTAGATAGATAGTAATTGGACATAAATCGTCTGATATATTTATGAGTTTCACGATAGTTCTACGTACGTTGCAGTACTGTAAAGCAGACAGTAACTCAAGTTCTGCGGAATTTAATTTTGCCTGCAGTTTATTGACAACAGTAGTGTATGTTACTATGTATTTAAATTCTCACTATTTCATCACTAATTGTATCCAACAAAAGTGGGTTGATGCATTGTTAAGTTTTTTTCTTTGTTTTTGGCATCTCACTTTTTGCATTTTACTAGTGTCAAGAAATTCGACATTTTCAAGTATATAATAATAAATTAAGTTAAGTAAGTTACAGCCACAGTTGCCCATATAAAGGCAAGAACAAGTCCGGTCATACACTAGAAAAAAAGACAAGTATAAAACACCACTATTTTAAACATGATTTTTCCTCATTGCCACAAAAATTCACTTTATGTATCTTGCTTATCCTGGTTTAACTATTATTGAAGTGTTAACATTTTAAACCATCATAGGAGAGGTTCTCTAGTCGGTTAGGATATTTTATACTGTTTTTATACGATACATTATGTAAAAACATTTATATAATACCTTTAAAATCTAAATTATTTTTTATTTACTTATTACATTAACACCATTACAAATGACTGACTGACTGACTGACTGACTGACTGACTGACTGACTGACATAGTGATCTATCAACGCACAGCCCAAGCCACTGGACGGATCAGGCTGAAATTTGGCATGCAGGTAGATGTTATGACGTAGGCATCCGCTAAGAAAGGATCTTGATTAATTCTACCCCCAAGGGGATAAAATAGGGGATGAAAGTTTGTATGAAACTTTGTCAATTTTAAACCGATCGGGCTGAGACTTTGCATGCATAAAGCTACTATGACGTAGTCATCTAGCGCGGGTGAAACCGCGGGGCACAGCTAGTAAATAAATAAATTGCCATTGAATACAATGTTAAATAAAACTAAAATTAAAATTAAAATGTCAATTAACAAAACTAAAAATAGTCAAGTCAAAAAACACAAAAAATAGTATTCAATAATTAAAATGAATGAATTGACCTTACTGGTGACAAGTCACCTACATTGTAGGCAACAACCACGTGTATTTCGTAAAATATAGCCCTTTCTACCTGCAGAGCTCGGCAGGAAATATCAAATACATCAGCTAAATCCTGTACTAAAAGTTCATTGAGCGCTCAATGGGCTTAGAAAATGAAACTTTATTTTAATACCAAGTGTTTGTTTTGAAATTCTTTAAATAGAGGCAGTAAGATGTGAGCTTTATCATACAGTAAATTCAAAAAGAGTATACGTGCGTCGTTAGTAAGTATTTATTTTTCTCATAACTTTACAGGTACATACATTATTATCACAAACTTTGACTTTATTTTTCTTTCAGTTTTGGGCATCGCACTTCATGGATTTTGTCAGTTTTAGTATTTCGATATCATTTAATATTTCATAAAAAAATAAGTTAAGCGAGTCTATAGTTAAATTCGCACGAAGTAAGTAACTAGTCCTGTCGTCGGACGGAAAATTATCCATTTTGTATAAAAAAATATTTCTCTTTCTCGATAAAATCCCTTAGATAAATAATATAGTACATATTACCTTTGAATGAAGCTATTGCCTTTGTAAAATTAAGGGCTAAACTAATAAGCGCTCAAGTAGCTATGCTCTGAACTTTGTTTTGCTGCTCAAAGCACGGTACATTGCAGCAATACCTTTTGGGTACTGCCAATGTCATAGGTATGCGTCGTCTCGTACCAACGGGAGATGGCATCAATTCTCTCATAAATATTAAGTACATTAAAAAAAAACGGGTACTCAAACAAAATGTGCCGTGGTGGTGCCGGCGTAAGAAATGTACCCCACCCTCTCTACCCGTGGTTGCCGTAAGAGTCGGTTAAGGGATGTAATCCGGAAGATGGGCAGCAGCGTCTTCCTTGAACAATCACACCTGCGCTCGTCAACCCGCCTGCCAAGCGTGGCGAGTATTGGCAATACCCCCCCCCCCCCCAGGAGGAGGCCTATGCCCAGCAGTGGACGACCTATGGTTGATGATGTGATGTGATAACTATACATTTTTACAGGAACAACGGAATCAATTTTATGTATAGGGTCAAAACATTTTTGAGTAAATCTGCTTATTGATAGAATAAGTACTTATTGTTATTTTTTTTACAGTTAGTGACTTTCGGGGATACAGCACTGCACAAAATCCGTTTCGCGACAAACTATGATTGTGGATCTCAAACGAACTGTTCACTCAGAGGTAAGAAATAAATTTTATTGTACAGAGCCACATTCATTCATTATTTATTTAAGTATTGGAAAAAGCTATGCTTTGTATTTCTCTGAGAGATCTTTTACGAAACGAAGTAATTCGCCAGAGAGCTAAAGTCACAGACATAGCTCAGCGTATTAGCAAACTGAAGTGGCAATGGGCTGGACATATCTTTCGCAGAATTGATAAATAACCGCTAGGGTAGACGTGCTCTAAAGTGGAGACCGCAAATTGGCAAACGTAGCATAGGACGCCCTGAGATTGATGGAGTGACGATATACGTAGGACAGCTGGCGGTGGATGAAAGCGAAAAGGCAAAGATCGGGCTGAGTGGCGTGTCTTGAGAGAAGTCCATGTTCAGCAGTGGACCTTGATAGGCTGATCAAGATGAATTTATTTATTGCATAAATAATTATGGGTATGGATGGAAAATATATAATTCATGGTGGCGATTTTAGGAACTAATTCAATGCTGCCAGCAATAAATATTTATTTCCCTTAAAATTACATTTGCCATGTCGAAAAAACCCATGTTTAAAATCACATTTTTGGTGCAATACTAAAATTCTTTGTGCGTATTTTTATATTAAGTATGAATATTTGTTGCTGCTAAATTTATGAAAAATCCTTAGTACACTGACAAAACTTGAGTTTGACGTTGAAGTTTGACACTAACAACAACATAGTAATAAAAATGTGAAATTATTTTGCAAAACTCTATGTAATGGCAAGGCTGACATAAATACAGTGCCGCACGACACGTCTCGTTAGACTTACTGTATTGTATCAACCGTACGAATACGATACTCCACGGAACGAGTATCTCTATATATCGAGAAGAAAATATGTCATATCCCTTTCTCCCTTATTGGCTTTATATGTCTCTTAATTTCTTCGATCGCTATGGCTAAATATTCAAAAATAAAGACCACTGTAGTCCGTGTGACGCCAAACCAGGTCGCCAGTAAGCTAATAAATGTATATTTCATTCATTTCTTATCTAAACCGTGATACGATCTTACTCTTGCAGATTTGCAAAATTCTAGCCGAGTTGCGCGGAATATTACTTCTCTCGAACTTTAGAATTTCTGTACACTTTTGGCTTTAATATGAGGGTTTTACGTACGAAACTGCATGTTCGTGAAAGAAAATATAGAGGTTACCTTCTTGGAAAACTCACTAAAGTTTACAACTTACATTTTTATTTTCTGATACATTGTAGGTACGTACGTTTGTAGCGATGATAGCTCAGAGGGTTACGTAGTCAGTTCATACGCCTAAGGGTATCAAACCATAACATAGTGGTAGGTTACTTTCTAGTACTCAACTGGATAGCTACCACCCTCAAGTTAGAAATCTGCCGCCATACTTCTCATGGTGTCTTCTGGCAGCCTTAATTGAGAGCCGGTTACATTCCAGGCTAGTTCAGTTCATCATCTTAGAACTCAGTCATTTAACATCTGGTGAGTTGTGGTCAAACAACTAGCCAGTCGCCCTTAAAAAAAATAAAAGTGTTAACATACTTAGTAAAAAGTTTGCCAGGCAGATATAATCAAAAATGTATTCAAACACGTAATATACACATGCTTACTAAGATTTGAGCACCTGAGAACAAATTAATGAAACGAATTTCTCTTTGAAAATTTCCTTTACATCATGAAGAAATAAATGCTTAAATCTGTTCACAAATATTGAAGCTATCGGCAAGAATTTATTACAAATATTATATTTCAGTTTGAAGCCGATTAAAAAGTATTTACATATACATACTTAGCTGTGGTATAAAATTATTTTAGTGATATAAAAGACTTCCTGTTATCATCATCATCATGTCAGCCTATCCATTGCTCAGTCAACCACTCAGGTTGACTTTCGACATTTCGCTTTCAGTCACTGCCAGCTGTCCTAAGATATATATTTTTATGGCTTCCAGGCTAGGTGTTTGACCACAGCGCATCTGATGTTAAGTGACGGTGTGGTCAAAGATTGGAAACACATCTAGCCTAGAATGGAACTGGCTCTAAAGTGAGACAGCCGGAACACACCGTTAGATGCTTGGCAGCAGATTTTTAACTTGAGGGCTACCCAGCCGAATACTAGAAAGTACCCTACCACCACGCAAAAGGAATATCGTCACTCCATCGAGTTTCCGAACGTCCTACCCTATGTTAGACGATTCGTGATCTCCACTCCAGAACACGTCTGCCCCAGACTTACTACTGCTTACTAATACGCTGAACTATATAAACGGTGGCTTTGGTTCGCTGGCAAATTATATCGTTCCGGATAAATGCCGAGTATAGCTCACTGAGCCACTTCGAACTTATGGACTGATCTGTCAGTGTTCACGTTTCGCCCGTAAGCCATAACAGGTAGAACGCTCTGGTCAAAGACGTTGTAAGACTGCGTGATGGGTGACGAGAAGATTCTTAAGACATTATTTATTAATTAATAATTCTAAAATTACATGACAAGTTGTAATGAGGATGAAGTTTAACTCAAAAGATGGTAGGTAATTAAAAATTAAAGCAATTTTAACAAAAACTGACACCAGAAAGACCCGCGCGACCAGTGTCTACTAAAAATGAATTCCAAAGTCATTACCAATTTCGCGAAGTGACTCAAACTTTTAACAACTCCAACGCAAAGATGAATAGCCGTGTAAAAAGTTAATTTCTCTTACCCATTGGGAGCAATTTGTATTTTGAAGAATAACATTGGGGAAGTAGGTGGAAGCGTTGCGCTCAGTAAAAATGGCGAATTCAGTACTGTCAGGTAACTCGCGAAACTTGGCGTGCTCGGAATGTAATCAACTTTTAAAATATTCCCGCAATCTGTAAACCATATTTTTACATCGTGAATACGTGAGGTTGGCGAACGAAATTTTCGTACGTGTAATTTCTTGCGTCGTATGCACTTACGAAAGAAAGTCTGTTCCAAATTGTCGCAGTTTAGCGGTCATTACGTTGAGCCTTTTAATGGTTAGTCTTAACAGCTCTGTAATTTCGCTAGCTGCAGTACCCTTCAAACCGGAACACAGTAATACTTACACACTACTGCTTACCAGCAACATATCTGGTACTGCGGTTAGTTGTCGAATTTAGCCTCTGGCCATGCCTGTATGCTACTATGTAACTACAAGCCACATTTGTATAGGCAAATCTGGCTACGGATTTAGTCGGCCGCATTTTTAGCCGCTGCCGCACCCGGCTTAGTCAGATTATTTTAGCTCATTTAAAATGTGTCGTGATGTGTGTGTGTGAAAATCATGATCCATTTAACACAAGAATCAGCTTAAGGTTCAGCCGTTCTCAAGTTATGCGTTTACCAACTAACATCATTTGATTTTTATTTTTATAATTTTTTTTCCACAGAATTGCACTACAACTTGGCAAGGCAACAAGACGAAAACACTTTACTTCGTATGAAGAATTCTTGGGAGAAGAACTTGCCAAATCTGACAGACTATTTGGAGACTATTCTGCCCCTACTCAGGAATTCTAGTAAACATAACGGTAAGTTTATCATTGTATCAAATAATCATTAGATGAAGAGTGCGTGTCGTCATGATGCCAAAAGATAAGCTTAAATAGACTCAGCAAAACTTCAATAAATAATCTTATTTATGTACACATTATTACAAAGGTAGATTTCGCAGAGGCGGAGATGAGCTGTCGCCCTGTAAGGTCCTTTGGTTTCTGCGTCAAGACCTGTAGGGCGCGGGTTTCACTGAAGACAAACATTTATGCGACGAAAATAAATATTTGTTCTGAGTCTGGGTGTTCTGTGTAATAAAGATGTATTTACAAAAAAAAAAACAATCGGCTTTGTTTGGGGCTAGATGGCGCTGTATGAAATATCCTCGAATATTTATTTATGTATATAACAATTGCTACATATATCTAATTATACACTTTATAATTACACTAATGTCTATATACATATTGCTTACTTCAAACTTAAACATATATGTATAATAAAAACAGGAAACAGAGAAATTATTTTCATTTAACAAATTATTTTTTTATGAGAACGTAGTGTGACAGTACCTTTCTGTCTGCCTGTCTGGCAATTGCAGCGGTAGCCGGAACTTTGAGTAACTAAACGAAGTCCAAGGCATCGCTGCTTTGGCGCTCAATACTTTGAATCATTCGATGATAGACAGATATCCCATCACATCACATCATCAGCCATAGAACGTCCACTGCTGGACATAGGCCTCCTCCTGGGGGGTTTTTGCCAATACTCGCCACGCTTGGCAGGTGGGTTGGCGAGCGCAATTAGGTGTGATTGTTCAAGGAAGACGCTCCTGCCCATCTTCCGGATTACATCCCTTAGCCGACTCTTACGACAACCACGGGTAGAGAGGGTGGGGTACTATTCTTACGCCGGCCCCACCACGGCAGACAGATATATTTATAAGATTAAATAATTAATATAAATGTAATCTGCAACCTTACTCCAAAAAGTCTTCGGTTAATTTAAATTATGCCTATTTAAGTGGGCGTAGCTGGTTATGTGGCTACACCCAGACCCAGGGTTCTGT
The DNA here is from genome assembly GCA_950106695.1 of Biston stratarius. Classification (NCBI taxonomy): domain Eukaryota; kingdom Metazoa; phylum Arthropoda; class Insecta; order Lepidoptera; family Geometridae; genus Biston; species Biston stratarius. The sequence continues at coordinate 15,015,633 of OX467116.1, forward strand.
GTGGGTTATATAAGCGACAAAACAAATTAAAAAAAAAAAAACACCTTGGTCGTCGAAATTTCAGAACCTTTTCTCACACACTTAAAACGTTTTATATATCTTCTTAAAAACATTTCCTCGTTTTATTTCGCTTATTGTTAACGTTCGGTGGCTACGGCATCCAATTTTCTACCTTATTTAGTCCAATTTGCTCATTTTCATACTTCGATAAGTTCCCTGCCGATGATATTCCTATAAGAAAATTTCATTCTCGTTTCTTAGGGGGTGTCCATTAACTACGCGATGTGATTTTGGCGATTTTTGACATTCCTCTCCCCTTGGTGAGATGTCGTTAGATTTAGCTCGACCTAATTTCACGATTTTCAAAATGCGTGTTATTATTATTTAAGACAGAACGTAGTATTTTTTTTTTTTTGCAAAAACAATAGTTTTAGCGCAATTTAACACTGCAAAAAAAATGTTCGCCCCATTTCTCCCACCACATGAGATTAGGTGAAATTCGGCTCAACAAAACCACTAACATAATTAATGGATTACTTCAAGTAGGGAAGTTCGCGTTTTCAATGAAATTGAAACTTTCATTTTTCAACTAGCGCGAAACTACTTTACGATACGAAAGTTTTAATCTTGTTAGCTCAGTTGGCTTCACCGATAGCTTATGTTTTATATTGAGTTCGTTAAATTGAAATGTTACATTAGTTACCTAGCCTAGGACTAAAATGCCTTAAGGAGATGGAAATATGATTAGATGGATGTGAACTGTCCGAATCTATCCTTTAATTTGCCAAAATATATATGCAAATAAATTTATTATTTTATATATTCTTTACTGTTTAAGTATATGTGAGTCACACAAATGTTTGTCTTGAGTGGGATCCCAACCCACACACCCACACCCACCTTGAATCAGATACACAAAATGAGCTTACAAAAAGGAAACAAGGCAGTTATATTTATTTAAACATACGTCGATTTGCTAATTTTAGAATACGTAAATGGTATTAATGTGGTAATTTGACATATTCTGATGTAATGTAATGATTTGTAAACTGTAACCTAATATGAAAAGAAAGATCCACAAAAAAAAAATGCCTTGCTGAGTTTCTTGCCGGAGTCTTCTCAGTTGAAGTGTAATTACGAGCCGGTGGTAGATTCAAACATGTAACTTAACGCTCATAAGTGCCTTACCAGGGCCTTAACAGAATAAATGACTTTTTGGTTTTGATTGATTTTGAATGCGATACATTGTTCTATACGTCACTGTAAATTAAATAAATAAATATCTAGGAGTTTTGACGTGGTCGGTCTATATTGTATGTTTTTCCAAAACTCATGTTTGATTATCAAAATGTTTTCTTAATTATGTCGTTTCGTGATATTTTCAGAAATCTTTAGAATGATCTTAAATCGAAAAGTCTGCACTTCTTTACTAGGGCATGGCGTGGACTTTTCGTGTTGCTTCCAATACTCTATCAAAGCTTGTAATAAAGCCACCCTTACTTTACTGTGGCATGACCGGACTCGACCAAGACTTCTTTGTGTAACTTTGACGAAACTTTACTTGACTTAAAAATTTCGAAATACTTGGCAATAAAAAAGCAGATGAACAGTATATTGTTATTGTACTTAGAGACTAATTATGATGATGAACATGTTACGGCTACCGTTACTCATAAAACAAACCACACAGAATCTGAAAATTGTAACCCCCTCGCAGATTTAACAGCGATTTGGCGACTTTAAAACTCCATTCCCATTAAAGCATGAAACATAGAATTGCTAATAACGTGGTTTATTGGTAGAAAATTGAAGATTCATATAGATTATAATATAATATCTACATTAATAACGCAGTAAAGGCTTTATTGTATGGATCTCGAGATGATATCCGGGAACGAGTAATAATGTATTTTATTGCCAGTGATAAAGCGATCTACAAAGGTTGTAAAGCGTTTCTATAGTAGAATGGTTCAAGTTAACACTTTATGTAATCAATACGAACTTATTGTTATGTCTTGTTGAGCTTTTAATTTACTAAATGTTTTGTGACAAGATTTTGTACATTTATACTTTTTTTAATCTGAATAGTCTGCGTTTCACCACACGTTTAAAGAAAATAAAAACAAATAAGTATGATATACCTATATATATTAAATGTGAAAAAAAAAATAACAAAATATCTTAAATTCATACTATTTACAAATTTATAAAAATAACTTAATCTAAGAGTCCGTCAGAGGACCGTATGTGGCCAAAATGCTGGCAGCTTTTGACCAAAGTAGATGCCACCATTCTGGTCACATGAAACCTCCTTAAACGTTTAGCGGTCACATGAAACCTCCTTTAAACGTTTAAAGGTCACATGAAACCTCCTTTAAACATTTAGCCAGGTTCCTATATAGATCGTGAGCGGCCGGCCCCCACGGACCTAAAGTTTCAACCCTAAACGGCACAAACAGATACATTCTATCTAAAGTAACTATATTTGTATCGTATGAGGTTTTCGGATTTAGATGCGACAGCACCAGCTTGTCCCGAAGTCACGTATTTGTTATGGAAACTTTTATTTTCTTTGACAAAATATGCTCAAGTAGAAATTACATACTAAAATATAATCACTGACACAGTTGCTAAATGTAAATAAAATAGAATTAATCATGAAAATTTAAGCAAAACACAAATAATTCTTAGATTCAAGAAGTTGTTTTCAATTTCTGAGCAAAACTCATTTTTGTTCTCGTCATGCTCATTTATGTTTTAGTTGTCTATGTATGAATCTTCCACCGTAGCGCCTAAACTATTCATCTGATTTTGATGAATAAGGTGTTAATTGATTTTTTACTATAGTACGAGTGACACAAGGTACAATTTTGTCTTTAGTTAATAATATTTTTTTCCAGTCAGATTATAAGCTCGAGGCATACTAAGCCGAAAGGGGTTCATAGTGCTTAACATTACAAACAATTTAAAAAATGTATTCAATATCTGAAATCAAATAAAAAGGCTTCTCTATATATTTGGTCATGAGTCTTCAAGGTATATATTTAGTTTATTTCCGCTTAACTGTAATTTCAGTTACAACAGTAACGAGGATTTAAATTTAACTTACTTGACAACAATTTAAAAAAAACTTGGCAACAAGAACTAAATTTTGACTTAAACAAAACACTAATTAAAAACCACAAATGTATATATATCTTCTTCTCGCTGCAGTAACCAACCACTTGCCGACACGTGTTTCGCCTCTGACTAACTTAACTTACTTAAGACTTTTAGTTATTTTAATTAATGATTTATTTTAGATTCTAAGTTTATGTCAAGTTTAAATTTTTGTTATTAAGTAAAGTAAGATTTTGGATACATGTTTAAAGTTGTCTTCAAATCAGTTAAATTTTAATTTAAATCCTCATCAATATTGTAACCGAAACGACTTTTAAGCGGAAATAAACTAAATATATACTCTGAATACTCAAAATGAACTTCCGCAAAGTAACGCCTGAATCAATCAATTATTTTTTACTAACTTTTTTCGTTAATTTATATTTACAGATTATAACAATTTAGAAGAGTACTGGGACAGTCTGGGAGAATATGAAGGCGGTCTCATAAAGGCAAGGGAGTTATGGGACAGTGTGAAACCCTTGTATATGAAACTTCACAAATATGTTGCTTTGAGGCTCAAAGGCGCTGATTTTGTTGGAAAACCTCTACCCGCTTATCTGTTGAGTAAGTAGTTAAAATTAGTGACTTTATTGAGTTTATAATGGACTATAAAAGCTTTTGATTGGATGAAGTGGAAAGAGTTAAGGGAAGTCTTTGCTTGGCAGTGGAACAGTAACGGCTAAATAAAAGTAAAAGGAGTTGTATTCAACATAGTGAAGAAACCATAGCGTAGTAGTAGGGTATTTATTAGTACGCGGCTGGCTAGCTACCATGCTCAAGTTAAAAATCTACCGCTAAGCACCTATCGGTGTGTTCCAGCTGCCTCACTTGAGATTAAGTTCCATTCCAGGGTAGGTGGGCTTGACTATCATTGACCACGCGGTCATTTAACATCAGGAGAGCTGTGTTCAAAGACCTAATCTGTAAACAGTAGAAAAGGGCCTGCGCTCATCAGAGGGACATATGAAAACAGGATTGATTCGATATCTGTGTGGCCTTTAAGGGTAGGATTGACTAGCACACAGACGAATAGTTAAACGTTCACATTAAGGCTTTATTAGTATTTTAACAAGGTTATTTTTCTTATTCGTTACAATTTGATAAAACTTTTACAAGACTTTGTGTCTCGCGAGAGTTCTCTAAAAGTCCAGTTTTATTTTTAAATCATATAAGTGCTGAAAACAAATAGCAATAAAATAAAACGAGCCGTTATAACAAACTTTAGCAGTTAGTGCACTTGGCGACTTCAACATAATCATAGTTGAGATGAAGATTATACAGCTCAGAAGTGCAGTCTCTAAACTACGTACGGCTAACTCCTAAGCTTGGAGAGTAAAGTTAAAACTGTAACCAGCGTACTGACGGAAAAAGCTAAATAACTTCCACTTGTAAAGAACGTTAATTTAGGTGAAGTTTCTTAGAAAGTTTATCACATTTCTCATTTGTCCGTCTTGACGCGGATTGCTAAAGTTATGTAGGTTCATATTGTAGTAGGTAAATTACTAGCGTAGAGATAAAACTCAAGATTTGTTTTTGGTAATATTTTTTTAATTCTTGCAGGGTCGTTGGTCGGGGATGATTGGTCAAATCTAATAGAAAATCTGTTACCAAAACATGCTGGTATATATCAGAAAGTACATGCTAATCTTGAATTAAAGGTATGTATTTTATTAAAAAGGTTGATTCATGTCAATCTAGAATTAGTTTTTCTTTTTACACGACTTTCCAAAGTGTAATGTTTTCAGTTTATATGTACCTATGTGAATTTCTTTATTCCTTTATAGATTGTAAATGCCTGAACACATAGATATATGAGTTATCGTTAGAACCCTTACATCATCCTAAGTGACGAATGATATATTTTTTTACCTCAGTCGTTTATTTTTGTTTCACTCAATAAATCATTCTTGTCAATACGGGCATGTAACATTTGACGTAGTAGGTAGCAAAAGTTACACCACTAAGAAACAAGAATAATAGAAAATATTCTAAACGTTATAGCTATGTACTGAACTAATGTTTTGGTTTTTCGACAGCTGTTCTCAATTAGAAGTTTTTGATTGGAAATGTTTCAGGGTCTCGGCGGAATTAAGGCATTCAAAGAATCGGAGAAGTTGATACAATCTCTTGATTTAGGAGGCATAGAGAAAGAATTCTGGGCAGAATCGGTTTTCAACAACACTTGCCCCACTGTTTTGGTAGACTGGTGCAAACCCAACAAAATTAGAGCAGTCACTTGTAAGGACGTCAGTATAGGAAACTTTATTGAAGCACACGAAGCCATGATGAAGATAAAATATAAAGAGATCATAAATTTGCATAGTAACAACACTTACCTTCTCAGGGAGGCTCCGAGATATTCCGGTAAGAATTTACATTATTACAAATACGTTACATTGTTTCCTGATATAAATTTTTAGATTGACAAAAGTCTTTTCTCTTTATACATTATTCTGTACATGGATGGCTTAGATACACAATTAAACCGTAATCAAATCAATCAATTCAATCGTAAAGGTAGTGCTCGTGGTGCTCAATCAGGCAGAATCCGCCGAGCTCGCTATTTTTTATATAAAAACAATAACACGAACGAAACGTAGCGATGATGGCTCAGTGGTTAGCGCGGTAGGTTCGCATGCCAAAGGGCATGGGTTCAAACCCCAACAATGAGCTTGAGCTGCTGGTGAAGGAAAACATCGTGAGGAAACCATAGCGTGGTGGTAGGGTACTTTCTAGTACTCGACTGGCTAGCTACCACCCTCAAGTTGAAAATCTGCCGCCAAGCATCTAACGGTGTATTCCGGCAGCCTCACTTGAGAGCCAGTTCCATTCCAAGCTAGGTGTGCTTTACCATCTTCGACCACACCGTCACTTAACATCTCGTGAGCTGAGCTCAAACATCTAGCCTGTCAGCAATAAAGAAAAAAAAACTGAAGCCAAAGAAGCCTAAATTTTTGAGTTGTAGTCGCGTATTTTCGGTCTGACAACTCAAAAATTTACGCTCGCGTGGCTTCGTGGTGATAAGAGATAACGTATGTTCATGTTAGTGGTATCTTTAAGTTTAAGAAAAAAAACAAAGTACATTACTTCGATATTTTGAAGCTCATTACTTGGAGACATTGATGATTAGTACCAAAAGTCCTGAAATGTTGCTAGATGTTTCGAACCGGAATACAGTAACGTTTATACACAACTCCATGACAGCAGAATATCTGGTACTACGCTGGTCGGTACCTAGGTCATCATCTCAGCTGTAGGACGTCCACTGCTACTACATAGGCCTCCCCTGCTACTACATTGACTTCCTTAAAGACCGGTTGGAAGAGGCTCGCATCCAGCGCGTGCCTGCGATCTTTATGAGGTCGTCTGTCCACCTTGTGCCCGGACGTCCTACGCTGCGCTTGCCGGTCCGTGGTCTCCACTCCAGAACTTTGCAGCCCCATCGGCCATCAGTTCTGCGTGCTATGTGCCCTGCCCACTGACACTTCAACTTGCTAATCCGTTGGGCTATGTCGGCTACTTTAGTTCGTCTACGGATCTCCTCATTTCTGATTCGATCTCGTCGAGATACTCCGAGCATAGCCCTCTCCATAACTCGTTGTGCGACTTTGAGCTTATCAAGAAGGCACATAGTCAGAGACCACGTTTCAGCGCCATATGTCATCACTGGTAACTGGTACCTAGGTGACCTACTAAAAAAGGAATCGTAGGAATATAAAGCAGAGGGCTTATTTTTCACAGCAATATCCAAAATATACGTGACAATCACCATTAAGTTCATTTAACGTATAATTATTAAGTTATACATTTAGCAAATAAAGTTACAAACGTTTTACGAGTATGAAATAGTAAATTTGTTTTTATTTTTTCAGCTATATATGAAGCGATACCAGGATTTGCATCGTTATTGGCCCTGACTCCTCATGCTTTGGACCGAGCTGGCTTATTCCCGTTAGAATTATTCAACTACAACCCAAATTACCATCGCCTTGTTTTGCAACTGATAATGGCCTTGAGGGATTTACCAAAGTAAGTTAATCGACTCAACACGCTCTTTTTCTGAGTAACTTTTAATAGTCAACTTTGTAACAATACAAAATGAAGAATGTTGATAATTATCACAAAAGTAAATGATACATTCTGTCATTTGACTGGTGTAATATCGAATTTTATGAAGGTAGTACTACACTTTTAGTATACTTTTATTGGTAGACATGCTAGGCATTTGACTGTAGCTCACTTCAAAGATAGCAGACTAGCGAGACGAGGAACACGCTATAGTTTTCTCGCGATGATTTTAAAACAAGGCTCATTCGGAAACACAATAGAACGTGTGAAAATAAATGTTGTCACAGCAAAATAGGTCTTATTTCATGTATTTTTAATGTTTCAGATTGAACTTCTATTTAGCTGCTGACGAGTGGAGGTTAAGAGTGTTAAGTGGTAAAATACCATATAAAAAAATTCCAAGCAGTTGGAGTGACTTCAGAAAAAACTTTTCGATGATAGAGAATTCCGATATTGACTTTTTAGCGGATCCGTATATTGTGTTCAACAAACCTTATATTGGGTACGTACAAATTTTTATTTTTTTATTTTTTATTGTAAGATGTACCTATTTGGAGTTGGTGTTATCAATTGGGTATCAACAGCTACCCTTTTGGACATATTTATTATATTACTAAAAAAAAAACAACTTATTTTATTTAATTAATAAATGCCATAAAAAATTTGAAGTGTCATAGTATAATATTAATATCAAACAAAATTATTTATATCATAATATTATTAAATTCAAATGTCAGGTTGTTTATCATTAAATAATTTGTCAATCTTATAATAGCATTTATCACGTAACATTTTGATTAAATTTTTTTTTTTTTTTTTCTATTGATAGCTGTTATTTTATGTCAATAGAAAAATTCATTCAATTTAGGTTATTTTTTATTTTTTAATAGTTGACAGTCTAAGTAATCGGCCAGCTGACAGTTCAATTGATGTTCAGCGACGGTGTGGTCTAAGATGGTAAACGTATCTTGCCTGGAATGAAACTGGCTCTTAAGTGAGGCTGCCGGAACACACCGTTAGGTGCTTGGCGGCAGATTTTCAACTTGAGGGTGTTAGCTAGCCAGCAGAGTACTAGAAAATGGGTATTTTCTACCACCATGCTATGGTTTTCTCACAATATTTTCCTTCACCGGCAGCTCAAGCTCATTGTTGGGGTTTGAACCCACGCCCTTCGGCATGTAAACCAACCGCGCTAACCACTGAGCTATCATGGCTATATAATTATGTACATGAATAACTTGGTGCAAACTACATACACATTCGTAGTAATACAATGTTCATTGTACATATAAAACGAACTGTTTCCTATTATAAGTATTGAGTAGATATCAAAAGCTAAAAATCTTTATTATTCAACAATGTATTATTTTTGTTTACAGAAAATTTATGGGTCTTATATTAAAATATCAAATCTACCAATCATTTGCTGAAGAACTTCAATCCGATGAATCCGATCTGGTAAAACACGTCGCAGATAATAATGGGCGTCTCAAGTAAGTTAAAAACAAGATAATAACTCTTACTTCATTATAGTTCGAATAAAAACAACTCTTTGCTACCTGTTCGTGCTATACATTTTAACATCTCAAGCAATCACACTTCTCCCCTTAAAACTATATTCTGAAACTATCTAGATCTACGTGCTTCATCTTAGTCCACAACGTCTTTATCTATCAGGCGAGTTAACCGTCAAAGGTAAAGTAATTCTGTGAAAAAAAACCTTATTAACTTTTAAGGAAACCCTGTGAGGAAGGTGTGAAACGTAATAAATAAATAAATGTATGAAATATTATATTTACCTTTGGTATAGTTTCGTTATTTTTTTTAGTATTAATGTGTCGTTTAGTTTGATGTTAACATGCTAAAGATTATTATTAGGAGCAAAAAAGGAAAATGGGCTAAAATGTCAACGTTAAAATGGTCAAACAGCATTCTGCCGCTAAGTAGTTGTGTATAAACATAACTGTGTTCTGGTTTGAAGGGTACTGCGGCTAGAGAAATTACAGGGCTGTTGACAGTAACCAACGAATATCTCAAAAGAATGAGCGCCAAAGCGGCGATAACCTGGACTTTGTTTTTGTTTTATTTTTTTACTCAACGTTCTGTATATCGCTGCAATGATCATGGACAGGTGTTATCTTTTACAATTAGGAAAGTGTCTCGTTTGCTTTAACAAAAAAAAATGAGGTTATAGCGTGCAAGGCAAAAAAACACCATCGTAGATAATATCAGTTTAAACTCGAAAAAGGAAAACTTATAACCTATAAACATTGAGAGGGATAAGAAGGTCAATGCTCAAAAGGACAATCGTCAGACCGGTTTATTGATATTAACATTTATCAAGTTAATATCAATAATCTATTTTAAGATTGTTAAATAAAGTCTATTATTCTTATTATTTAACGAATTTAATTAAAACATTTTCTTACAGTGACGCGATGATGCAAGGATACGGATCAATTTGGCCTGAAATGGTCAGTGATTTACTCGCCAAACGAGAAAATGGACTAGAATACACCGGCCTAACTGACTACTACAGACTTTTAGACGAATATCTGGACAATCAACTAGACCCATCAACTGAAAAAGAGGAATCAGATGATTACGTCGAACCAGTAATTAGCGAAGTACCCGAAGTAAATGAAATTCCGTATTCACCAGAGAACGTCGAAAAAGTACCAGAGAAAGTAGAAACACACGGAGACTTATTGGAAAACGTTATTGATGTGGGTGACGAGTCGAACTCTAGGCTTAGTGTTGAAACTTCGACGGTAGGTGTGCTAGAGATAAAAAACCCTGTACCGTCTGGAGACAAAAAGGAAGATGTGAATCCTAAAGAAGCGTCTTATAATACATACTGGTGGATAGGTATAGCAGTGGCGTTGACTATTGTGATAGTTCTAGTTGCAATAATTGCTAGGAAACGTCATAGTCACAGAAAACAGCTCGAAAGACAGAGAAGAGACAACACGCGTGCTTGATTTGAGGAGTATCGGTTCTAGTGTTGGAACCGATTTTGAGACTATTTTGAATAGTGAAATTGTGCCAATATCGGTTATTCATCAGTACTAAGTTATTTTTCTGCTGATAATTGTATTGTAAACGCTGATTTTCCTTACCATGTTCATATAAAATGCTTATGTACTTGCAACAGTTGGTAAAAGTACATTTCGCAGTGGGATTAGAAGTTTGTGTGATTCCTTTGTTTGTCTTATAAATGGTTTTAGTTTGAGAATTCTGATTATAATTTATTTTAAGTATTTATTTCATCACAGTTGTTATTGCATTAAGATAAAAGGCAAATTTATTAATAGCATTTGAAACCTATAAAATAGCAATAAGCATTAGATAGTGAAGATGGAAAATATTTTTGTACATATCACAATTTGCAAGAAAGTAAAATAAGAAATTGTTACCAACAGTGTCTACGATAGCTCGTAAATAATTTTAAACTTGCCAGGATTTACTGAGGCCAATTTGAGATGCTACTATAAATAAATTTAATCAACAAAATAGGAACAAATTGAATCTTGATTAAAATATTGTATCGCTTTAATTGTTTTCAGTATATCCTGGCCTTTAGTTGTAATTTTGCTGTGCCTTAAGCGTCTCAATTTCTTTAAGTAAGATGCATAAAATGTAATAGGGTTTATCAAATTTGTAAGATAATTTTAAAAGTAATTTTATAAAATCTCTATAATCTATACTGTCTGCTGGAAGTTTCTGACCAAATCTTATATCGTGGGGTAATTTATTTTATTTTAAGAGATTAGTTTTGGAGCTTACCGTTTTTGAATTAATATCATTGTCACTATATAAAGGATCATCAATAAATTACGCTACGAGATATAGTAAGGGAGATGGTAAAGAAAGTATAACATCGTATGGCAAGAGTACGAATTCTAAACTTCGTGATATTATAACATGAGTAAGTTTTGAAATCCTTTTCATAACTTTGCAAAATAAGAGACGTCACATCAGAGGAGAAAGAGAGGCCCCACATATGTAACCACTTGTGGTTAGAGGGAAGTTCTAAAACTCATGAAATATGTGTAAGTAGCGTAATTTATGAATGACCCTTATGTACATTTACTTCCATATTCTTGGAGTCGCTTCGAAGTAGTTAACCCGTGTATTGTCTTTTAACCAAGTTACAAATACAAAATTGAGAAGGCAAAACAGAGAATAACTGTTAAGTGCTTAGATATATTTTAATTAAATTTTTATCATCAAACCTAACTAGCCAACTTTAAAGCTAGTTCACGATTCTGCACTAAAAACTAAAAGTTCCATTTAAGAATGTAATAATACCATTCGCAAGATTCAAGCAATTATTTTAAATCATTTTAAACGTATTTAATTTTATGTTTTGTGGATCATTGTTTTAAATATTAACTATTTTTATGTCATGATAAATTGATGGTTTTATTTTAATGTCAATTGTAATATTTTATCCAAAACTTTACCGTCAGTAAAGTCTAGGGTTAGTGGAAATTGTGGCAGCAGGAAATAAATGTTTTGAACATCATAAATGTAGCTTTATTTTAACAGCTCGCATGGGAAAACTACGAAATTTCAAAACGAATAGTCCCGTCAACAACTCATTAAAGTTTTTGCGTATAGTCACTAAAATGTATAAAACAAATTCTTGCTCAAACTGTCTGCGGTGTTTTTAATTTTTCCTTGTTTTTGGCGTCGCAATTTGTGCATTTGCCAGTGTCAAGTATTTAGACATATAGGTATTTTTTGTAGTACCCCCTCTCTGTGTTACGGCAACCCGTGGTTGCCGTAAGAGTCGGCTAAGGGATGTAATCCGGAAGATGGACAGCAGCGTCTTCCTTGAACAATCTACCTAACTGCGCTCGCCAACCCAAGCGTGGCGAGTATTGGCAAAACCCCTCCCCCAGAAGGAGGCCGATGTCTAGCAGTGGACGTCCTATGGTTGATGATGTGATGATGTGTGATGTGAAGTATTTAGATATTTTCGCGTATATCATGTAAACTCAGGTTAAAAAAGTCTAAGTAACAATCAAAATCACAAAGTGAGTCCAGGTCGATTTGTCAGTCATTCCATAGTAAAGTACTTAGTGGCGACTTTACTACAAGCTTCGATGGAGTTTTGGAAACAACACTAAAAGTTATGATTCACCACATTATATCACTTTCCCACACTCGCTTTTGTAATTCGGCACTTTATGAATAAAAACCATTATGTTTATGCATTAATACTCGATTCCAGCCCATCACGTTGCAGGGACAGAAACCCGTACAATTCCTAGTACTTGCGAACCAGTAGGTTTAAATACGTATTACCGCTCACCTTCACTGCACGAATTCCCATCCCAGCCTCACCAAAATCCAATATTCGTAAAACAAATATAATCTTATTCATAGCTCCTACAATTATTTGCGGGGTGAGGAAAATAATTTTTGTTTTTAATTACACGACTGCCCAAAAAAGGAGTCTAAACTCATCAAAGATCATGTATATACGGGTAAGTGAGTTTCTTTATATCCACCATAACTTTTGGATGTCTAAACAGATTTGGGGTATCGATAGAATCCTTACATCATCGCGAGCGATACTACCTATAAATATTTAAAAAAATAAAACATTATTTAGATTCGTGTTTTTTAATTAAGCTTCTTTGATACTTGTATTTGACCAAACAGACGTCTCATTAATTAGTTGTTAAAAAAAGAGCTGTATTCAGAACAAAGGCAGGCGAAAATAAGTGCTATTATCCACACAAGAAACGCGCAAAAACACAGCCGTGTCATAAATTTCATTACAAAAACAGCGAAATGAGGAAAACAAAGCGGTTGCTTGCGTAGGTCTCCTGTATCAGTACCGTTGGCCCCGTGCCAGTGGTCTGATATGAAATAGAAACGCTACCGGGGATCGCACGCTACTTTAGTATGTACTGCTAAACTGCTAGGCTGGATAAAAGTCATGAAAATACGGTCAATGGAGAACATGCGAAGACTTAGAACAGCAATAGACATGGACATAATATATTTATTTATTTATTTATTAAGGTACGCCAACTGCACACATATTGCAAAATAAAATTAACACATTGCAAAGAGTTATGTTCCGATACATGCGCCAGTTATAGGCTTACACAGCTTGTTAAACAAATTGCTTACAGTATGAAGGAATTAAGTAATGAAATTATAGCTCTAAAAAGAGTTTCTAAACTTATTCAAAACCATAACTTCATTTTCAATATTAAGGGAAAACACAACTTATAGTAAACATAGGATATCTACCCACATCTTCACTTTTTTTTACATTTACGAGCAACAAGCACCTCAGAAACTAGCTTCTTAAATTGTGCTAAGGAACCAGAGAAAACATCCACACTGTCACTGATATCATTGTAAGTTGAACATATACGCACCATTGGTGAATTCAAGCCGAGGTTTGTTCGTCACAATGAAAGGCCAAAAATTTTATTTATCCTACTTCTGGGGTAGTGATAAGGTACACGTAATTTGACGTTTTCAACTAACTATGGACTGTCGATGAAATTGTGAATAATCTTGTACAAAAGATGTAAATCACGACGTTTACGCCTTACTCGAAGCGAAGACATTCCGAAAAATGCGAGACGAGTGTCATAGTCAATCCTGTGCGATATGCCACTACTTGAAAATGCAAGTGATCTAGTGAAGGAACGCTGCAGACTCTCAATACGTTGCGAATGACAAACTTATATTGATAACATGATGTAAACAAAAACAAAAGTTGTACCCAATTATAAAATTAATTATCAAGCCCTTACGGTTCACAGCCATACTGATAATTATTTATTGATTGTGATATAATTGGACTGAACAAGTGACTCTCGCTCCGGTTCATTCCTGGTGCAGAGATTTCATCATCATCAACATTCCAGCCGTAGGACGCCGCGAAGTTTAAAGAACTCTCGGACAACTTACAAGAAATTATCATAAAATGTGTGTGTGAGTGTGTGTGTGTTTGTTTGTGTATGTGTGTATGCGTGTGTATCTGTGTATGATCTATAGGATGCGGATTTGAATTATTCTTGGTAAGTACTTGACTGAACCACATCCTGCCCGATGTTAAGCAGCGATGACTCGCATGACTATGTCTACAACGATGTGGTCTAGGATGGAACACGCTTACCTAGAAGAAACGTGTTACTGTTGTAATGGGGCCTGATTTCCCGCCTGGCAATCATACTTGCATAGGAAGTGTGTTTGTTATCCGACTTCACAAAAAGAGGCTTCCTTATGATGTTTTCTACACCGTTTGAAATTACCAACAAAACGCACATAACTTAGAAAATGTAAAGTTGCGTGGCGTGGGATTCGAACCAGGACCTCCAGATTGGAAGCCAGTGTCCCGTAAAAACAGCCGAAAATGCAACAAATTATTTAAACTTTTATTTTTGTTATTCGGATAGAGGTTGGAGAAATTGATGCTTGATAATCGGTGAAAGGAATATTAAAGTAACTTAGTGTAAATGGGTAGCAAATCAATTTGTGAGTTTTATTTGCAACGATAGAAAAATGTATGGAAATTGAAATAGCGTCCCTATACAATTTAGAGTTACGCGGAAATAATAAGCCAAAACGAGGACACAGTGAAAAACTTTCACTTTGAGTTAGACACTAAAAACAAACAAAAACAGCTACTATTATTACCAGTTATTATAAAACGGTAAGCTTAATCTGCAAAGTTATTTTTATAGCATAATATTATATAACTCTCATAGATCGTTGTAGCCACGCATTTAATTTCTTTACATCTCTGCAACCAACAGTAACTGCAATTTACGAAGTAGCATTATTAAAATCCTAACGCTTGCGTTGGAATCATTAAAAGTTATTGTAACAGTAAATCATTAGCTATTTAGGGTTCCGTGCCCGGGCAGTGTCTATCTGTACACTATAACTAAAGCTACCATATCTGTCTGTCTGCACGACCTATTATGACTCAGTACCTGGATGACCGAGCTTACCGTCACTTAACATCAGGTGAGTTGTGGTCGAACACCTAGCGTGTCAGCCATAAAAAAAGCTTTGCTCGGCTGAAAACCTAGATATAACGACATTTTCTAGAAATGAAACCTAGCTAGATTGATTTATCGCGTAATGTAGCAGTAGTAGTTCAGCACCTCAGACGTAGTAGTTGTAGTTGGGCAGCTCAGACCGATTATACATACTAAATTTTTGACTAAACTGAGTGTCGTATTCCCCTGTTTTATTCTCTAAAAATTGAGCCTATCCAATAATTTTTGCACAAATGTTTTGAAGAAGAATGAGTCTATGTCTCTTTTATTATTTTTTCACTTAAAAATCTTTCAAATTTGTCTTATAGTCGTCTGATTATGTCGGTACAAAAGGGTCATTTATTACGAATTTTGAAGAGTCATATTTTCTTATGTAATTAGTTGGTGGAAAAAAATATAATAAGGACGTAGATTTAGTAGAACTTGATTTAATGACAAAACAATATTGCTCTGTAAGCATTATTCAGGGAGGAAACATGGGACTATATTTGTATGGGAAAACGCTACTAGCGTTCCCTCTTAACCGCCTTTTAATTTCACTAGCTACAGTACACTTCAAACCGCGACACAGTAATGTTTACACACCACTCTAAGGTAGCAAATTATCTGGTACAGCAGTGGAATCTACCTAGATGATCTACTAAGAAGATCTCCCCTCAAGTAAAAATAGTAGAAGTACCAAGTATTACAGTAAATACTTAAAACAGGCACATTATTAAGTCCTCAAAGTACCGCTATGATGAATGTGTCAGTTTGTGCGTAACGATCTTATGATATAAATTTAACTATGTAGTATGGAACCCTCGGTGCATGAGTCCGACACGCACTTGATCGGTTATATTTATAACAAATTCTACTTAGTAATATACTAGCAATAGCAGAGTTTATTATTATGGAAGAATAAATCTTGGTTACATTATTTTACCACATGTGGTCATGATATGCACTTTACTCCATAAGTAGTATATATGAGAAAAATTTACTAACTAGCTTGCGTCCGCAACTTAGTCCGCGTTGACTTAACAATTGGGTTCAGAGAGAAATGAACACAGGTAAGTAACAAAAGAGCTATAGGCATCTATCATGATATTTGCGATACTTTTTTTTGCGTGGTGGTAGGGTACTTTCTAGTACTCGGCTGGCTAGCTACCACCCTCAAGTTGAAAATCTGCCGCCAAGCATCTAACGGTGTGTTCCGGCAGCCTCACTTGAGAGCCAGTTCCATTCCAGGCTAGGTGTGCTTTACCATCTTCGACCCCACCGTCACTTAACATCAGGTGAGCTGTGGACAAACACCTAGCCTGTCAGCCATTAAAAAAAAGAGATAAATGAACACAGGTAAGTAATAAAAGAGCAATACGCTTCTATCATGATATTTGCGTTAATGTAAAGGTTGCGTTTTTATTCCGGAATAATTTTACATAAGATAGTTGTACAAATCATGATTGTTAAAGCAAAGCAGCTACAAAAAATATGTCATCCATGTAAACTAGATGGCGTATTTTGCTTTTATATGACTTTTCTGTGGTGTTTACGGTCACTAGAATAGTCCCAATGAACTATTTGTAAAAAAAATGTAACTAAAAATAATGTAGGTAACCTCGTTGTCGGTTTGAAGATTGATATTGTTTTTAAAAAATTAGGTATTTAGTAAATTTGCAATGCATAAATAGTTGTCTCAAACCAAAACTTAGTTCAATTCTACAGAAAATCAACTGTGTCAGCCAAACCTAACTTAACTTCGATGTTGGTTTGAAGAAGTCGGGTTTTTTTTTTGTAAAAATTAGTTATTCTTTAGCTACATGCTACAATGTACACACAGTTGTCTCAAACAAAACTTAGTCTAATTCTACAGAAAACAACTCTCTCAGCTAAACCTTTTCAAAGGAGAAATTTCACCCGTTATAATGTTTTCAACAAAACTCATTACATGTGCTAGTGAAAGGGTTCTCTCGCACTACTTTTTCAATTATTAACAAGCTGTGTGAGCCAGGAGGTCATTAGTTACTACGTTACGTTATGGGAATCAGGGCCAAGGTTGGAAAGTTATTATTTCTTGCTCCGGCACCCCTTTATGCCGTGTTATTAAAGCTTTGAAAATGAAATGGGACTGCCCCGGGCGAAGCGTTAGTTTTTGCTCGTTACGCTCAAATTAATGCGGGTCCGCAACTTTGTGTGTTTGTATTTTTGAGATAATACAAAACGGAAATAACTAAGGTTATGTACTGATATATTATGTAAGGTAATTTAATGTATGCGCAAAAGTTGTCTGCCCTGTTAGATATTTTTTTTAATGTAAAATTAACGAGACGAGCGCGATGCTCTGATGTTAATGGCCTGTCCATAACCATTGCAACGATAAACAGAACTTTGAATAACAAAACAAAGTCCAAAAGCTGCTTTGGTACTCATAACTTTGAGACATTAGATAGTTAGTCTCAACAGCCCTGTAATTTCGCTAGCTGCAGTACCCTTCAAACCGGAACATAGTAATGCCTACACAGTACTGCTCGTCGGCAGAATATCTGGCACTGCGGTGGTACCTACTTAGACGACCTCTCATTTGGTAGAATATCTGCTTCAAGAGTTGTACGGTGTGGGTTCGATTCAAGAGTGAGTGACGATAAATGTTTTTTCTGTATGTATGTATTTAAAAAAAAAGTATATAATTATGTATTCTATCACTTATCTGGTTCCCATAGTACAAGCTCCGCTTAGTTTGGGGCTAGATGGCGCTGTGTGAAAATGTGTGTTTTTTTTTTGTCAAAACTATGTTTTCTTTTTCTTGTGGTTGTGGGTTTGATTCCCAGCTAAGACTGACATTTTTGTAATTAACAGAGATGTCTGTTTTGTGTTTGAGTGTTCCGTAATATTATGTATGCAAGTATTTAAAAAAAAGTAAATAAGTATATTTTTTTATTCTTAATAGGTTTTATCTACTGGTAGGCGAGGTGCTTGACCACAGCTCACTTGATTCTAAGTGACGGTGTAGTAGAAGATGGTAAACACTTAGCCTGTATTGGGAACTGGCTATCAAGTGACGCTGCCGTAACACACCGTTAGGTGCTTGGCGGCAGATTTTGAACTTTAACTTTTAAGAAAAACTTGTACTAGAAGGGCATTTGAACCCATGTCCTCCGGCGCGTGATCCGATGGCTCACTAAGCTATAATCGCTCCTAAATTTAGGTTCGCGTTTGACCACATCCTGCCCGATGCTTAACATCGATACGGTCAAAAATCATGACTAATAATGAGTCTGTAAATTAGCCTTCGCTTTTTGAATCACTGATTTTTTTTTGCCAATATCCTAATTTCATCAGAAATAAACAAAATGTATACATAATAGAACCTGCGTAATAGCTCCTATATTATTCAGTTACCTAATGAAAAAGTTTTCTTTCCTCAAAGAAAGCGGATATTATCTTCTTTGTAATGATGGCATCAATTTTCTTCATGAAACAATAACTTTCAGGACATGAAACGCTACATGACTGACGCTTCCAATTTATTTATTCGTTTGGGAGAGACACAATCGCAGACAGAAAGAAATAAATTAAATCGACACACTACAAATTCACAGATAATTTGAAAAAATACTACGAAAACGTATGCATTAATTCAGCATGACTGCCGATTTCCAACTGCTATCACTGTCTATAGTTGCAGTCTTCGTATATCAATAGTATAGCCACATTTTCTGTAATCTGTAAAAAGTATTGCATTGCTAGTACTAACATTTTTGGTTTGACTAAGTGTAGCATGGACAAGCTTTAGGGGTCTAAAATTATTGTGACCGGATTTATGCGGAGGACAGCGCTTAGATGCGTAAGGTTATTGTTTGGGTCTTTGCTGCTGGAATAAATTAAAGATGACTGGACTATAACACTGGGGCACTGCGGGTGCGTTCGAGGCGCTCGGTCGATGTTGTGTGTGACGTGCAGTAGCGGGCGCGCCCCACGCGCCTCTGTCTCCCCTTGTCTGATTCCGGCGAAGCGTTGGTGCTTCAATAGTTATTGAACGTCTTTATACGTCAAATGAATATGGCTATTTTGAATTGTTACGTTAATATATGAACAAATTTAGATCTCTATCTAATACTTCACAATGTAATACAAAATAAAGTACCTAAAAAGATACTAAAACTGATTGTTCATTAAGTTCATAAGATATGACAACAAGAGTAAACACAAGTGGCCTGTCCAATGTTATATACGTCCATTCAACCCAAAAACAGAAGTTGTCAACTGATGGATTTTGTTGAACTCTGTAACTGGAGTAGACATAAAATTTTATGTTCTTTGGAAGAAGTGAATTGATTAGGCTAAACTTCTGGTATTCAATAAAGTCTCTAGTTACAAGTTCATGAATGAATTTACTGAGTTTTTTTGTCGTCTAGATTTTGTTTTATTAAAGAAGATTGTTGACCATTTTAAGTCATCATCATTCAGGTCCTGAATTGTTTACTTGCTGCGCCTCATTTTCACTTACGATTTCCGAGATCTCCTTCTTGAGCTGAAGGGTGTGGGCTCTGTTCCAACCAAGGAAAAAAATTATATGTCTAACAAATACATATTTATTTACATAAATACATAGCTGATGTTTGTCATCTGTCTATAAGTATGTATGATAAGTTTAGTACGTATTTAAAAAAAAAACATGGGTTCTATACGTTATTTGATACCCACAGTACAAGTTTCGCTCAGTTTGAGACTAGATTCCGCTGTGTGAAATATCTTTCACTGGCACTACATGATTATATTTAGGTAATGTTGCAGACCACGCTTGTTTAGTCTTGAGCAAGCATACCGGACAGATAGTGGTAAGCGCTCACAATTACTGTGTGCAATTCATAGTAACATGGCCTGAAGTTCAGCTGACTGTTTCAGTTAAAGTATTTTTTTTTTTATGGCTGACAGGCTAGGTGTTTGACCACAACTCACCTGAAGTTAAGTGACGGTGTGTTCGAAGATGGTAAACACACCTTTCCTATAACGGGACGGGCTCCCAAGTGAGGCTGCCAGAACACACCGTTAGATGATTAATGTGAGTCTAAGCTACTTGGAATAAATAAATAAAACAACATAGCACTTGATTCTTCTACATGCAATACCGTATCGCGTTAATTGTTGCATACAACTAACATACGGCCGCTCTCTAGTACATCTCTGGGCTAAACACTATTTGAACTATAAATCAAAACCTTAATAACTAAAACATCTGGTGCTTATCGTTTTAAACTTAAACTTCAGTTTTACTGCTTCATCTTAAGAACATTAGGAAGTTCAAATAGTTGAGTACAAGCAAATTTACTTCCTTAGCTTCTATATTTATTATTTAAAGCTCTCCTACATTGGCGCTGCCTGTGGAAATGGTCATGGTGGTCAAAAATTAACTTATCTCACCCTTATTAGTGTGGACACGTGCACAGATGTGCGGTGTAGAGGCTCAGCCTTCAGACTTGTTTGTAGTAGTGTGGCATAACATGTCGTAATAACTTTGTAGCGATGATAGATAGCTCAGTGATTAGCGTAATCGGTTCGCACGACGAAGGGTGTGAGTTCAAACCCCAACAAAGAGATTGAGCTTACTGGTGAAGAAACACGTCGTGAAAAAACCATAGTACTGGCTAACTACTACCGTCAAGTTGAAAATCTGCGTCTAACGGTGTGTTCCGTTAGCCTCAATTGAGAGCCAATTTCATTCCAGGTTAGGTGTGTCTACCATCTTCGCCCACACCGTCACTTAACATCGGATGAGCTGTTGCAAAAACCTTTCAATTATAGATATAGAACTCACAATAAGCTAACAAAATGAATGTAAATCTATCTCATTCCGGTATAGCAAAACGCACGTTCTAATTTCAGAATTTAATTACGAATTTTTAAAACGTTAACAAAGGTACGCTTAACGAAAGCCTGGTTTTTTCCTTCATAATTGCTGAGAGGTCATGAAGGGTCGATCATTTTTAAATGAGCGGTTTACGCCCTTCCATTTTTAATGTCCAGCATAACGGTTTGATTTAATTTTGGCTTCTTTTTAATGAAGAAATGTACTTACATTTGATAATATCTCACGTGATGGTAATGTGGTTTAAGATGGAGAAAGAATCGATTGCTGCTTGGCATATTTATTAGACAACTAGAGCGCTTATACAAACTAACATGCAATTATCGATAACGTCAATAGAAAAATGCCGCTAGTGACATTTTACTGGGCTTTTTTCTTTGTTATGAAAACAATGTGGAGCCAATTGTTACAAATATAATATCTTATCATTCATTAAACACAAAATAAACCAATTTAATATTTCGATCTTCATCGACGAGGGCGCATTTTCTTTTAGTTAAAACTTCGGTAGCATTTAACTTCACAAATTGAAATAGGAATTCAGTGATCACATCAATATTATCCATTTCAGAAGTTCCATTAATTGATATAAACTTGAAACTGATGGATGAGTTTGACTTTGGGATAAATTTTGGCTAAAATGGTCTATTTTGTCGTCGAAGTTGCCGGTCGTTTAATTTTATTGTAAAATTTCTACGACATTGATACGTGAAATTGCGTAAGTCCACGTCTATTTTTTAAGCTCGACAGGTTAGTTGTTTGACCACAGCTCACTGATGTTTCAGGTGAGCTGTGGTCAAACAACACATCACCACTTAACAATGTGACGGTGTGTCCGAAGATGAAGCACACACCTAGCCTGGAATGAAACTTGCTCTCAAGCTGTCGGAACTCACCGTTAGGTGCTTGGCGGTAGATTTTCAACACGAGGGTACTTTGAGCCAGCCAAGTACTAGAAAGTACTACCATGCTATGGTTTTCTCCCGTTGTTTTCCTTCACCGGTAGCTCAAGCTCAATGTTGGGGATTGAACCTACGCCCTTCGCCATGCTAACTGACCGCTCTAACCACTGAGCTATAGTTTTTGAAATATTGAAAATAAGTAATGTGGTATAATCTTTTCTAAACGCGTATACATCCGCGTTTGACCATCAACCCTCCTGATGGTAAGTGACGTGACGTGACGTGAAGCGACAACAAAGATACCGTTGAATCACTCTCCACTCTCTACAGTATGTGGTAACCTCTGCCCATAACCATCATAGCGGTATTCAGGACTTTGAGTACTAAAACAAAGTACTGGGCGTCGCTGCTTTGACACTTATTACTTTGTAATATTCGTATTAATTACTTGGGGTTTTTTAGAACTGTACTAGGTATACATTTGGCTATGATCTCATCTGATGGAAAGTTACGATGTGGCCGAAAATGGCAGCTTGCCAAGGAAGTACCTATTCACGTATTACTTGAACAACCCCGGGTTATACTTGAAAACATAGACGCAAATAGTTGTCTAAAAACGTGTAGTGCGATTAAAAGGAATATCCATTGTGAGAGGATGTTTTTATTAGGTAGGAATACAAATGGTTACTGATTGTATACATACTGATGACAATAATTAAGATGTAACTTGCTGTTGCGTACGCACATACTAGGAAATACATGCCCATGCGCATACCTATTTGACCGTTTTGCCGTAGCATGTGCTACGAAACGATTTTCGTAGCATGGGCTACGAAAGATTTTTTTGTAGCATACGCTATGTAAATAATTCGATATGTTACTTTATACTATAGCTTCGATGGAGTTTTGGAAGCAACACAAAAAGTCATGTTTCACCACATTATATCTCTTTCCCACACTCGTACTTGTAATTCGGCACTTTATGAATTAAGTTTTGTCTGTCACTGCAATGGTCATGGACATGTTTCTCAAACACAGTGCGCCGTAGTTCTATTTGGTTAGATTGCAAGTGAAATTTGTCAGAGATATTGGCGGTGTTACCATATAGTTGTTCTGTAAGAAGTTTGTGCAACGTGTTCTTCCTATTGGAGATTAAGTGTAGAGTTCGGTAATATGATTAAAGAGACGAGAGATTGGACCGTTGTCAGTGAAACTGTGAACAAATTAATTACAGTTTATTTTACTGGAGAAAGTTTTAATTGGTACTGTCACTTGTTTTGCAAAGGATTTACCTGTTTGTGTTGGTCTTAAAATAATGTTGGTGCCGTCGAGTTTAAAATAATTGATTTGTTGATAATAATAATACGGCTTTTACGCTCTTTTGATAAAGTTTAAATTTCTGTTTTTGTTGTGTCACTGACACATTTTAGTTCAATTTACATAGAACATCATTAAGTTTGAATGTTATCGTAATCATTGTTTGGTGAGAATGACAAAACTGGCTCCCAAAATAGTCTGTCTAATATAACGAGCAATTCTTGTACATATATATAATCTGAATGTCGGAAACAGATCCAAAGATTTTCATGAAATTTAGTATGCAGGGAGTTTCGGGGGTGATAAGCGGACGGCATACCTATACAAAAGTTATAAGTTACGTCAGTCAGTGTCATGGCATCCAATACGATCACCGCTGAGTAACACACCATACTCAGGTATGGCATCCATTTCATTATTCATTTTGATAGATTAAACAGAACGGCGGACGGCGTACCTATACAAAAGTAAGATCAATCATTTCCATCAGAGGCTTTGGAACAAGCCACCATTTTATTTTCCTTTTTCATTTGAACGGGAGCGCATTCATTAACTTGACCCAAATGTAAAAACAGCCACGTATTGTGTTTTCTTTTTTCGATAAAAGATGATTGCGAAGTAAAATGGGAGGTAGGAATGAGTTCAAGCAAAATAAGCAGCGAGAGCAAAATAATATGCGGATGCCCATTGCGAGAAGGCTTGCCTTGTAATCGTGAGGTCATAGGTTCAATTCCGGGCCCTTGTGTGTTTTTAGAATATATGTACGTATATAAAGACTTATACTACTGTGATATGATGGGAAGAATTTGTAGGAAAATTTATGAAAAAATATTAGCATTTAATGAGATTTCTATTCATACATATTTACGTATAGCCTTAAAATTTACTAAAGACTTTTCAAAGCGGCTAGTCTTTGCTTCGGGGGTTCTTAGAGCTGGCGCACACCTATATGTCAAAAGTTGAGCAAAGTAATACAGCGGGGCATTCTTTTAAAGTAGGGTAGTTGTTGCATTTTGTATATAGGTAGGTAGATCGTTGTTATCTATAAATAAATAAAAAAAAACTTTTAAGCCTTCACACCTCCGTAAGGTAGCAAGTCTGTCAATTTTCTACAGGATTCATTTCGGAGAATGTGCCACTAACCTGTACGACCTTGTACTTCCATCCCCTGTCTACTACAGGACAAGTAGAAAGACGGCCCACTACCACCCATACATAGTGGAAATTTCCTTGGGTACGTACCAAACGTTTTGACTCTACGTTTCTCATCCGTACATTCACTATTTTTATTTTATTTTCCTAAGAGATATAATTTAGATCTTTTCAAGACCAAAGTGAATAGGTATTTTGTAAGTCAAAATACCTATTCACTTTGGTATTTATTTTGGTTTTGTTTTGTTTTGTGTGTGCTTCGACCACATCAACGCTTACCATCAGGCGAGTTTGTGATCAAACGCGGACTTATCCGTATTAAAATTTATCTGATATAAATAAATAAATAAATTTCATAGGACATTACATACAGCGCCATCTGATCCCAAACTAAGCAAAGCTTGTGTGATGGAAGTCATATAACTGATAGAATACACAAATACTTTTTTTATAAATACTTACTTATAATAGATACAGAACACCCAGACACGGAACAAACATTTGTTTATACCATAAATTGTTTGTCCTTGGCGGGAATCGAACCCACGCCCTACAGCTCAGGCAGACATACTACCAATGAACCAACAGGGCTGTCATATATGTATAGTATAGCTCTATATAAAAGTTAATAAAGCATTTGTTCAAAGGAGAAATTAAACGTGTAACCGCCAACCAGTTCCGAGCCAGTGTGGTGGAATTTCACTCAATCGCTCTTCGAGATTAAACCTTAGGATGTCAAAGACCATTCAAACCACTTGAAAACGATCCAACGCCGATCTCATATACATACAATGCTTACCGACTGAATTCCGCACAGGGGACAGTTCGGGAAGTGTAGTAGTTCTTAAGGTTTACTCATCGATATAAATAACTTTTTACTATCAGACCGACCCTGAAATCGCAAAAATACAATTCGAAATCAATACACTTATCTTCGAGAGAATTTATGAATTAGCCGATTTTCGTGCGGGTTCCTTTTACAAATAATATTTTATTGATAACATCAAAGTTACAGGTCATTTTTTCATTCATATTTAACAATAACAGTACCTGGATGACCGAGCTTTGCTCGGCTGAAAACACAGGTACAATGACGTTTTTTAAAAATGAAACCTAGCTAGATCGATTTATCGCCCCCGAATCCCCTGCATACCAAATTTCATGAAATATACATAAATACAAGAATTGCTCGTTTAAAGGTATTAGATTGAAAGTACCAAAATCATAACATATGTCAAATATAAAATATATCAAAATGATCATCACATCACCCATCATTTAAGACGTCCACTGTCCACTGGAGATGGGCCTCCTCTTGGGGGGGTTATCCTAATATTCGCCACCCTTGGCAGGCGGGTTGGCGAGCGCAGTTAGATGTGATTGTTCAAGGAAGACGCTGCTGCCCATCTTCCGAGCCGACTCTTACGGCAACCATGGGTAGAGAGGGTGGGGTACTATTCTTACGCCGCCATCACCACGGCAATATGATAAAATTTCAAAAATAAAAAAAACTTTATATATGCTTCAACGTTTAGCTTCACTGGACAATCTTTTTCTAGCACAATGAATACTTTTGTTCTTGGCAGGCTGAGAATCATTCATTTGTTAGTTTATAGTAAAATACCCAAAATCACAACAATTCTAAATTCTGCATTCTATACGCATAGCGTGTAGAATTAGTCGTGATTTTGATTTAAAGATTTGAGTCTATTTTTTTTAAGGAATGTTCGTACTCTTGTGTTTATATGTTCACTGTAAATAAGAGGTATGTATTGTAGTAGACTTACGGGCGTGTTTTCGCAAGAGCAAAAACTTTTTTAATAACAGTCCCATTATATGAGTTTGGGATCACTTTCGATTTCATATTCGAATTCGCTTTCGGAAACTTTCTCGATACTTTCATATTCGAATACTATGCTCTCAAAACTTTTGCGATACTGGCTTTTTTTAAGGTGACTTGTGTGAATTTCCACGGACGATTCTAGGACGAATTTTATATCATGCAAATTCAATTAAGCTATTAGCTACGTAATATTAAGCCACATTAATGTTATTATTTAACATCGATTATAGCAACTATAATGTTTTTTTTAATGGTTTACAGGCTTAGTGTTTGACCACAGCTCACCAGATGTCAAGTTGCGGTGTGGTCGAAGATGGTAAATACACTTAGTCTGGAATAGTACTGGCTCTCAAGTGAGGCTGCTGAAATTAACTTTTAGGTGCTTGACGGGAGATTGTAAGCTTGATGTAGGTAGCTAGCTAGCCAAGTACTAGGAAGTACCAACAAAATGTATACAATCGCTTTGATAACGGATTTCATACTTTTACGACAGGGTCTAAAGTTTGAGTGCCTATGTAATAAAAGTTGTTAGTTTCAAAGCTGTGGAAACTTTCATTCTTATTTGAGACGAGTTAATGTGTTCCGTTCTAAGTAATTTTAGAGCGGAAAAGGAAAACATGTTTTTGATTGATGGAGGTTGAAAATTTAAACCCATTTCTTTTTACTCTTCAACCTCTAAAAGCCTTAGAAATTAGATGATGTCTAGTTTCATTAAAGTCATAGAAAATTAGACAAAACCATTTGTTGGCATACTTTAAGCCCGTATTCATCTGTGATGATTAAGTATACTCTTTTCAATAAAATCGTGACGCTTCTTGATCATGCCTAGAAGTTTCGAAGTAATAAATCTTCCAATGTCACATTCCCGTTTTCAACTCTGCGACAAACAGTTCTAACGGTGAAATGATTTGTTCAGAAGCAGCTCAATTTCAGGGAAGTATAGATAGGATAAGATCCATGGTAGATATGCTTACTTTCTTCAACCACACTATAACAAAACATCAGATAACCTCTAAAATATATTCAAAAGGTTTTTTTTTTATTTACACTATCTTTACTTGAGATAGGTTCACGAAACCAAAAAGCAGCCGTTCAAAACATTTAACATCATCAACTGCAGCCTTAAATATCTTACTGATTGGTATATCTCTCTCTTTCGTGCCATGCCATCTATCTCGGTCACACGATCATACATTTTCTTGAGTGTGAATTTTATTTTCCATAGCAGATTGTACCACTTGGCGGTGGTAGTTAACTTCAATTTTCTTTCACGATGGTTAACTTCATGTGAAAAATGAATACAGAGGTTTTTACTCATTATTACCACAAAAATCACTTAAAAACATTAAAAGAAAACACGCTTACATAAACCCCATTCAACGTCGTCTAAAAAGCACTTAGAACTATTCAGTTTCACATCCGGAAACTATCTGTGGTTCTGTTCGTTTGATCTGGTTTACAGGAAACATTCCCGCTTTCATTCCGCTTTCAAGCTATTCATTCTTGTATCACCTCTCAGAGCAATCTCTGTAGAACCTCTAAGTAATGTCACCCGATATTCGTTCTCTTAGTAGAAGGTAGGTTAATAGTGTTTATTTTGTTAATGTACCTTTACCTGTTAACTACATGCACAATATCTACAGACTTGAGGAAATCGACTAGCTAAAACCAAGAAAAATATTAAAAGACATTTTCACACGTCGTTGTCTAGTGTCATGCTAAGCAACGCTATGGGAGCCAGGTAGCTGATAGAATACTTAAATTTTTGTAAAGATTACTTATAATACATACAGACCATCTAGACAGAACAAACATTTATGCTCGTCACATAATTGTTTGTCCTAGATGAGAATCGAATCCACGCCCTACGGCTCTTGAAGCAGATACTCTATCAAATGAACTAACACACTGCTAACAGGGCAATGTGTTTTATGTAAAAGTAATATAATGGACGAAACGCTTCCTCATAGTAAGAAATAACGCATGTCCATGACCACTGCAGCGATATACAGAACTTTGAGTAGCGAAAAAAGTCCAGGGCATCGCTACTTTGGCGCTAATTAATTTGAGACTTTCGATGGTTAGTCTCGACAGCCCTGTAATTTCGCTAGCTGCAGTACCTTTCAAACCGTAATAGAGTAATGTTTACATACTGCTTGGCGGCAGAATATCTGTTACTGCGGTAGTACATACCTAGACGACCTCCCGCTAAAGAGATCTACCACCAAGTAACACAACTTTGTGTAAAAGTACTCACAACATTATAAAAGTTATAGATCCTTTTCGGCTTAGTACGATTTAGCGGCACTCTATACATAGGTGTTCCAGCTTTGACAGTAGACAGTAGTTGACAAGTTGGCGCTCTAACGTAATAGGAGAATATTTAATAAACACAATAAATAAATAAAAAAAATGTATAGTGGAAGGGTACTCTACTGGTAAGCTAACACCCTATTATAGTTTAAAATCTGCCGTAAAGCATCTAGCGGTGTGTTGTGGCAACCTCACTTAAGCGCCTATTCGATTCCAGGTTAGGTTAGTACTACTACTACTTTACCTTTTTACCATTTTCGTCACATTACGTCAGGTGAGCTGTGGTAAAACACCAAACTTGTCAACATTCAACAATATTTAAAAATAATGTCAGCTGTTCTATTGGTTAGAAAAATTCACATTCTGGTCAAAAGTTTTTTTCAAATACAGTATGTAACAGTTAAAATATAAAAAAAAAAAGATTAAATACACGGAAGGTACGGTTATAAAATTTCCCTGCTCAATCGCTCGAAATTCTAATGACCCATCTGTGTATCATTAACAATTTACTTGATTTATTGCTTTTAAAGAGTCCGTACTTTATGGACGCTTATGATGATAAATACGAGTTGAAGAGGAATTGAGGGAAATTTTTGTAAGACTTCAGTTATCACAGTGCAAGTGCACTTTTTTATGGTTGACAGGCTAGTTATTTGACCACAGCTCACTTGATGTTAAGTGACAGTGTGGTCGAAGATGATAAACTATAACTGGCTCTCAAGTGAGGCTACCGGAACACACCGTAAGATGCTTGGAGGCAGATTTTCAACTGTACTAGAAATGTACCACTCGTAAGGACTTTAATAACAGTTTAGTATTTTGGAAGGCTAAAACAAGATTAATTTAAAAAACACGAATATTAACAAGTAAATGTTTTTTTTTCCTAAAAAATTATATCTCGTGATTATATAAAGATTCTAACAATTTAGCTAGGCAACTTATTTGCGATGTGACTATTATTATCTATAATGAATTTCTTATCATTAATCAAAAACAGATCAGGGTATATATTTCTTATACCGGATCTTAGACTATAAGAAAAGATGGGAGATGACGTAACACTTTTTAATAAAAAAAATAGAGCAATTATAAATGACGCAAAATGTAAGTATATGTATTTAGTATCCGGATGACCGAGCATTGCTCTGCTAAAAACACAGAAAATACGACGTTTTCTAAAAATGGAACCTAGCTAGATCGATTTATCGCCCCCAAAACCCCCTGCACACTAAATTTCATGAAAATCGTTGGAGCCGTTTCCGAGATTCGGATTATATATATATATATATACATACATATATACAAGAATTGCTCGTTCAAAGATATAGATTAGATAGATAAATAATATTTTATATACTTAAAACAAAACACGATATCTTGTTAACGTACTAAAGTAATTAATCCACAAGAGAAAACGTAGACCATAAGGAAAACCGTCATAAAAAGCGCTTAAGTACGCACTTGTGCAAAAGCAAGTAAAATGTGAAAGCGAATAAAATAATCATCCAAACCGCACATACCTCACGGCGTTTAAAGAGCTCTAGAGTGGAACATAAAAGGCTTTCGTATAAATTTTACTTAAACGCTGACCCCTCGAATAAATTGAATGGTAAAGCTCAACGGTTTGCACTCCCGTATTGTGCGCGACACTTTAGCGAAAATAGTAACTTTAGGTGTAGTCAAGGATCTTAAGTCCCTTTGCTATATTGTCACTTGTACATTATTTTCCTGTTACTTTTTTTACTTATAGGTATAAATCTAAGTGCTTTTACCAGACATTACAAGTCGGCCGTAGCTCAACGACGGATGATTCAGAGATGATATTCTATAGAGAAGCCTAAAGGCTCGGCGGTTGAGTCAACTATATGTGGTAGTTAGCAGATTTTTGTAAACAGTTGTAAAATCAACTTGTCTTTTGTAAGCGTGTAAGGGGACACATTTAATCTAAATATATATAACTCAAAGGTGACTGACTGACTGACTGACTGACATAGTGATCTATCAACGCACAACCCAAACCACTGGACGGATCGGGCTGAAATTTGGCATGCAGGTAGATGTTATGACGTAGGCAGCCGCTAAGAAAGGATTTTGATTAATTCTACCCCCAAGGGGATAAAATAGGGGATGAAAGTTTGTATGAAACTTTGTCAATTTTAAACCGATCGGGCTTTTGCATGCATAAAGCTACTATGACGTAGGCATCTAGCGCGGGTGAAACCGCGGGGCACAGCTAATTCAAATATATATTTCCTTTGGAAACGGTTCATACATCAACTTATTTGTACCTAGAAGAGAATTTCAAAACAAAAAAGTGTGTGTAAAACTGTCCAACAAAGTGCGTGATTATTCTGTACATAAATCTTTAAAGAAAAAGAAGGGAAAGCATTCATTCGACATAGTGTTATTGGACAAAAAAAATACATTTATACAAAATAGAACCTTTTTGTTTTACTTATGCGGGATGCACATCACATCATCAGCCATAGAACGTCCACTGTTGGACATAGGCCTCCTCCTGGGGGGTTTTGGCAATACTCGCCACGCTTGGCAGGCGGGTTGGCGAGCTCAGTTAAGTATGATTATTCAAGGAAGACGATGCTGCCCATCTTCCGGATTACATCCCTTAACCGATTCTTACGGCAACCACGGGTAGAGAGGATGGGGTACAATTTTTACGCCGGCACCACCACGGCAAAAACGGGATTACCCCAGTCAAAAAAACAACCACCAAAAAGAAAGTACGTCAGTGTCCAAAAAAAAAATGTGGTGCCATCTCAGCATAGTTGCCGATTGTCCCACGCGAGTGCTGCTTATTTTTAGATGAACCCTTTAAATTACATCAAAGTACATTCAATAACAAAATCATTCTTGACGTTTTTCGAAAAAAAAGTTTCGTCGATTTTGTACTGAAAGTCAATAAATTATTATTTTTGTGCAGTACTGAACAAGGTGTATGTATACACTGTTCTGCAGTGGAGTTGCATGATGTGAATATTCGGATCACGTCATCTAGTACTACTACGTACTACTCACTGGGCTCAAATAAAATACATCAAATCTTACTTACAAGTTTACAAAAGCTATCATAAAAAGAATACTGTTCTATGAATGTCTTTGGTGCCGTATCCTATACTATATGGAATTCAGTAGTTTTATTAAGAGATATAATCGTTATTTACGTCGGAGTGTACCAAACTTGGGAGAAATGGGCGTAGAGTAAGAAGTGGAGCAATTTAGCTGTCATCAGGTTCTTGTTTATCACACTAATATGTTTCAAGTTGAACAAACTTATTGGCAAAAGTAAGCTAATGATAATATTATGACTAAGATATTACTGGTCATGTGTTTAATAGGGAAAAATATATTTTTGATCATTGATTTTAGTGATGCTTGGTGCATTCATTTTATATTTCCACATGTTCTCACCGCCTTCAACTCTCTCGTGGCCAGGGTGCCTGATTGTGATCTGTTTGCGGGTGAATGGAGGAGTGTCATGTCTGCGTGTCTGAAGTATTGTGAGATGAAGGCGTGCAAGGAGAAGGAGATGGATAATAGTGAATATGATCTATTTGATTGATTATCGTTATAAAATCGTCATAATTTCATATTATGTTTAATCTTAGATTTTTAATGTTTTGAGTTTGTGTATTTATGATTTTGACATTTTATTTGACAATTTTTATGTCAGACAGACGTACAACAAAGTGTTCCTATAAGGGTTCCGTTTTTTCGTTTTGAGGTACGGAACCCTAAAAATATTCTTTCTTTCTTGGCGACAGAATATCTGGTACTGCAGTGGTATACCCCATGCTAAGGAAATCTACCACAAAGTAATAGTAAGTAAGAACATATCAGGAAAAAGAGAAATTATATGCCGCAAAATTTTGGGATAGTCAACTAAATACAATTTGTAATGAATTTTTATTTTTATTTATTGTGACCCCTAATACTGATCTGGCAGAAACTGCGAACTGTATTTTGCCTTTGATCGTAAAAACTTTGCTCCTTTATTTATTGTTTAGATGATACTGTTTGAAGAAGTTCAAAGATGGCGAACCGACACAGATAATGGCATTCCGTTGGTTGATCTTCCCGTTGGCGTCGCACTAATTGCAACAGCAATACTTTAGCAAACTTCTCTAATTAAAGTTGGGATAGAAATAAGAAAGTATAAGGTGAGGAAAATGTAGTCTAGGAGAATTTTTGTAGTTTATTTTTACGATACTGGGATTTATTTTTATGTAAAGACTAGCTGTTACCCGCGACTTTGTCGAAATTCAAATTGTAACAAAAAACAACAAGGATGTGGGTTCAAGCCCCAACAATGAACTCGAGCTGGCGGTGAAGGAAAACATCGTGAGGAAACCATAGAATGGTGGTAGGGTACTTTCTAGTACTCGGCTGGATAACCACCATCAACTACTGCCAAGCACCTAACGGTGTGTTCCGGCAGCCTCAATTTTTTATGTTTGTCAGGCTAGGTGTTGATCACAGCTTACCTGGTGTTTAGTGACAGTGTGGTCGAAGATGGTAAAGCACTTCTAGCCTGGAAAGAAACTGGCTCTAAAGTGAGGCTGCCGCAACACACTTGAGAGCTACTTCTTTCCCTGGCTAGGTTTGCTTTAACATTTTCGGCCAAGCGAAGACTTGTGTTTATTTTAATTAGTTTTTGTTTAATTGTTGTAGCTTTTAAGTTTATGTCAAATTTTAGTTTTATATTAAGTAAAGTTACGGATCATTATTTTAAAATTTCAAATGATTTAAATTTAAATCCCCATCCTTGTTGTAACTGAACGGCTGTTAAGCGGAAATAAACTAAATATATACCTTGAACGCTCAAAATGAACTTTCGCAAAGTAGCGCCTGAATCAAACAAACGAGCTGTTGTCAATCACCCACCACGAAAAAAGAAACCGCGCGCGACCAGATGCCTTAAATAGTATTCAAATGATTTGCAAACCTAGGTACTATCTTAAAGCTTTTTCTAGGATTTTTTTGTACTAACACGGAATATTAAAATATAACGTGAAAAGATAGTGAAGTACTTAATATTATTTCAAAACCGTTTTCCACTTAAGCAGGGTAAAAAGCTAACAAGTTATGTTTCAATCTAAGCAAATCCTGCTAAGTTAATTCTAGTCACGAATCTCCCAAAAACCCGTATATCTAAATTTGAGAGGCGCTATCTGTCTGTACACTCTGTTAATAAAAAAACTAGCAATTTTTAGTCTTTAGTCACAAATCTTACAGAAACTTACCAAATAAATGCTATTGCACAATTGATTATTTTTTAAATGACCAATTTTGAATGTCATTTTTTATTTATTAATTTAATAATTTCTGTTTGACATCAGTATTTTATTTTGTTTTTACTTTGATTTTAATTTTGTCATGTAATTTAATTTTGACATATGATTTAATCTTGACATTTATTTTTATTTGATTTTACTCAACATATTTTGTACGCCTAACCGACACAACATGATTCGAACATATTCAATTGACTACTGGAACATCTTTTATGCACATATTGTATAAAATTTCTGTGTGTAGTTGTTCGTGTTATAAATTATCTTTATCTGTTATCTAGAATCTCTTACCAATTTACGGGAGCACTATTTAGTCCAAGACTTGATAAATTGGAACTACCACTTGCTCCAAAACATCTATATTGGAATGAAGAGTTTAAAAATTAATTGTCAGGCAGATAAAAAAAATCCAAATTAAAATTATTTTTATTGACATAAAAACGATAAGATAAACATTTGCATTTATGTTACAAAAATCACAATTTCTCAGAGTCAGTTTTATAACAGGCAAGATGTGCTTACGATCTTCCACCACACCGTCACTTAACATTCGGTGAGCTGTGGTCAAAAAACTAGCCAGTCAACCATTAGAAAAAGAATGCTTCTAGTTATTGGTTTATTTCGATTTCGGTCACTATTTAGTATATTTACATTTTTATTCTAATATTTTTTTTGCGAACACAGACAACGAATGTGCTTGTATTAAAACACGGCTTCTATTGATCTTGGTTCCATATTTTCCCAACTTTACGATAGTGAAAATGGTTCAAGCTATTCATTTTCAATTTAATGTTGAAAGGCTTTAGGCTATTGAAAAGTTAGCTTAATTAAAACCCTTGAGTTAAGACTATGGCTAAAGAAGCAAAATGCTTACACATAAAATACTGAATTAATATATATTTACTTCAGTTTTTAAACGGTGTAAGTGTCCGACAAATTTAATTTTACAACTAATTTATATAGCTATATTCAATCTATAGCATCTATATATTCTATAGCGATGATAGCTCAGTGGTTAGCGTGGTCGGTTCGCATGCCAAAGAGCGTGGGTTCAAACCCCAACAATGAGCTTGAGCTGTCGGTGAAGGAAAACATCGTGAGGAAACCATAGCGTGGTGGTAGAGTACTTTGTATTACTCGGCTGGCTGGCTCCAACCCTCAAGTTGAAAATCTGCCGCCAAGCATCTAACGGTGTGTTCCGGCAGCCTCACTTGAGAGCCAGTTCTATTCCAGGTTAGGTGTGCATTACCATCTTCGACCACACCGTCACTTAACATCAGGTGAGTTGTGGTCAAAAACCAAGCCTGTCAACTATAAAAAAAAAAAAAAACATACAAGAATATCACACCAATAAGTAATTTGATTAACAGAAATCATTCTCAAGACACAGTTTCAATTCAATCCACACACTCATGAAGCCACGTTAGAAGCCTCACATAAATTCTGACACTAGGGCTGGCCATTCAATCTATACATTATTTACTTTACAGTTACGATATTACGACTAAACTTTCAAAAATTTTAGTTAACACAATCACACTAAAACAAGCTATAGGTTGAAATACTAAAATTCGCTTTTCTAAACACATATAGATTTCGCACATACAATTTTTTACGTAAAAAAAGTATAGCTGGGAAAAAGTTTTAGAAGAAAAACATTATAAGAATAAATAGACATACGTTACGTTTTTACGAAAAAATCTGTATCTGGAATATTGTGAAAGAATGCAGAGCACCGCAAGTCTTATAAAAAATGTCCAATTTCCCCGCAAGGAAACGTCAATTCCAGACTTCACAAATTCCCAAACAAAACTAACCGTGTGAAGTCACACAGCCATTCCCGTCATTTCCCTTTATCATAGTCCATTTTTTCACCATTTGTTGGAGTGTAATCGGGGTTCTACGAAACATATATCAAAGCTTTTATCCGAAGAACTTGTGTCATAAAGCGGAGGCCTTTTCCGTGACCTCCTGAATGGGCCTCTTTAATGTTTTATGTACCGGCGGTTGGTAATGGCAGTTAATTTAACGATGGTATATCTACATTACTGTGCGTTACGATTCTCGTGAATATACTTGATTATCACGAGAAATATGTTGATAGATTAGTTTACTTTTAAGTAAGCGGTACTTACACATTGTTTTTAGGGTGTCTTAGTGTTATTTTATTATAATCACGAAAATCAAAGTAATCTTTATATTTTTAGATAACGAATTGGTTAAAATTTGACATTGGTTAACGGTGCCAAAAAATCAAGAACGTCGGAGGCAAAACGGAACGAAACTATCATATGAAAATACTCAAAGCATTACATGGATATTATTGCATATGCCGATATAACTTAACTTAGTTTAAGTAATTTTTTAGAAGATTACGATTTAGACAAAGTAACTATTGTTTTATTAAAAATAAAGTACTTTAAAAATGTTTTCTAAAACGCAAACTTTTGAAAATTAAAAAAAAAAAACAGTAAAATTATGAGCTTGAGCTGCCGGTGAAGGAAAACATCGTGAGGAGGCTATGGTTATAGCGTGGTGGTAGGGTACTTTCTAGTACTCGGCTGGCTAGCTAGCTACCACCCTCAAGTTGAAAATCTGGCGCGAAGCATCTAACGGTGTGTTCCAGCAGTCTTACTTGAGAGCCAGTACCATTCCAGGGTAGTTGTGCTTTACCATTTTCGACCACACCGTCACTTAACATCAGATGAGCTGTGGTCAAACACCTAGCCTGTCAACCATAAAAAAATTAACTAACTTAAGAATCGAATAACATAATCGTAATATCACTGTACTATCGTACAAGCAATTCGATTAAATTTTCCGTATATAACAAACAAAATGCTCTCTTTGCCAACCGAGTGTGCGCTTCCCTTTCCTCCGCCATTACGTGATAACTCGTGGAACTGTACGAAATTCATCTTAATTTATGTGTACTGGATGGGAATACTAATAGGTTCCGTGTGATGTGGAGAGATGATGAATGAAGCCGGAATCCTGCGTTGTGAGTGAGTACCTTGATCTTTAAGATAATTTATTGTTTATGTTTCTGCTGTGGTAATTGAGACTAACCTTTACCGTTTAAAGTCGACAGCAATACATAGGTACATTTTTATACTGAAAATAGGCTTGAGTTTGACCGCCATCTCGCCTGATGGTTTTTTTACTCTAAAGAGTTTTCCGTTTGACCACGCCCTGACTGATGTTAAGCAGAATGCAATCAAATATGAAGCACGCTTATCTAGAAACAGCCTGCTTACTCTGGATTTGAAGACAACCAAGTTGTACTTTTCCGGAAAAACAAACGCCGGCAGAGAGTTCCACATCCTCGCTATACATATTAAGAATGTGGAATCGAAACGTTTAGCCCGTACTTGGGGAACATCCACCATGTAAGGATGGCGCTTTGGCCGTGTCTGCCTAGCCGTCCGGTAATTATAAGGGGCAGGTGGAACCAAATTATTCAATTCTAAGGCACACTAATGATGATGTTAAGCGAAGATGCGGTCTAAGGTGGAGCACGCTCGCCTAGAAGAAATCGATTCGCTCGGATAATTTAGAAACCCTGGTGCCTAAATGTTCGGTGAATATAACTAATTTGTTGAAATGTAATAGTGACAGATAAGTCCCTTATAAATTTACAAAAGTAAGTCACAAAATAGTATGTGACTTACTGCTGTCATTAGTAGATATCATGTTTTTTTTTTCTTCTTTTAGAGTTGTCACCCGAACAATGTTGTAAACAATTGTTAAGGAAGCACATATAAGTACCATAATAATATGTATAAAAAGAGTGTGTTATACCATAAGTATTCTTTAATGTGTGTACTGTTGGTGTTTCTAATTAAATAAATAAAATAAAAGGCAGCGGTGCATGCCGTAGGATTTGAACCCAGAACGTCTAGATTAGAAGCCAGACGGTCCCCCAACTAGGCTGCCGGAACTTCAATATATTAAAATATTTTTACTATATTATTTTTAAAAGTAATAAGACGAACGAGACGCTCTTCTGATGGATACACAAAACTTTGAGTAGCAAAACAAAGTCCAGGACATCTCTGCTTTAGCGGTCATTATACTTTGCGACTTTCAATGTTTAATCTCAACAGCCCTGTAATTTTGCCAGTAGCAGCCTTCAAACCGGAACTCAGTAATGTTTACACACTACTGCTTGGCGGCAGAATATCTGGTACTGCGGTTTTATGATAAATCAAGCGAAAAGTCAGCCACACAAATCAAGTCAATGTCGAGTTTTTTCCGCTTTTCCACGTACCTGTAAAAAAACTCCACAGCTGTGATTGATTTCATGTTTTTGAATTTGCGATCGGCTTTTGTTTTTTTTTTTACAATGATGCTCTAGCTCTTTTACCGACAACCATCTCTTTTCAGCACGCGGTAGTACAAATAGGTACCGTTGTATTTGTGTGGAGATAGCCCCTTAATGGGATATTTACTGTTTATGTTACTGTTGTCGTAATTGAGATTAAGCTCCGGTTGCGGATTCCGCTTGCGTTATTTGATTGTGGATTCAGTTCGTGTGAGTCGAAGAGTGAAATGGTTGTAGTCTTGTGATTTTATTCAACAGGACAGATAATTTATTTGTTGGAAACTGTACACCGGGCGGATGAACTATCCACGCTGAATCTAAGCACAGGAGGCCCATCAGCTGACTGGAGTGCAGAGAAGTCCCGCCCACTAAGTACCTGCCAGCCCACCAAATCTATGACTATTCAAAAACCTGATCCATTTGCCTAAAAAAAATTAAAAATATTAACTATTTTTTTGTAGATGTTGAGACTTTTTTTATTGTTGACAGGCTAGGTGTTTGACCACAACTCCCTTGCTCACTTGATGTTAAGTGACGGTGTGGTCGAAGATGGTAAAGCACTCCTAGCCTGGAATGGAATTGGCTCTCAAGTGAGGCTGCCGCAGCACACCGTTAAATGCTTGGCGGCAGATTTTCAACTTGAGCTAGCCAGCCGAATACTAGA
The DNA here is from genome assembly GCA_950106695.1 of Biston stratarius. NCBI lineage: Eukaryota > Metazoa > Arthropoda > Insecta > Lepidoptera > Geometridae > Biston > Biston stratarius. The sequence continues at coordinate 15,054,580 of OX467116.1, forward strand.
AAGTACCCTACCACCATGCTATGGTTTCCTAACGATGTTTTCCTTCACTGGAAGCTTATTGTTGGGTTTGAATCCACGCCCTTCGGTATGTGAACCGACCGCGCTAACCACTGAGCTATCATCGCTACAAACAACAACAAATCTCATAAAAATACACGTAACAATTTGACAAAACATAAGCTTCTTACGGAACTACGAGGTTCTAAGGAACCGCTTGTTTGTTTTCAACACTATTTACTTATCCATTGCCTTCCTAAGTAAACCAGTTGGTTTAACTATGTGTAGATTACGCATGACTTCGCCTAAGTTAGAGTACGAGTACATGAATCGAATTTCGTAGGTTTAACTTGGTATAAGCTAAATTAAGTGCTTCGTTATAAGTAGAATGGTAAATGAGGCTGAAACGCTTTGGTGAAATTGTATGTTTTTTGGTAAGATGTATCGTAAGCTCGAACCACGTTAGCTTTTAGGGTTCCGTGCCTCAAAAGAAAAAAATTTAACTCTTATAGGATCACTTTGTTGTCCGTCTGTCTATCTGTCAAGACCTTTTTTCTCAGCAACACGTGGAGGTATCAAGCTGAAAATCATATCAAATACTCAAGTCTACTGTTCCTTGGAGCTGTGAAAAATCAAACTTCTAAGCCAACGCAATAAAAAGATACAGCCGTTTATGTTGCAAATTTTCGACACTCGCAAGGGAATCACACCCTACAGAGTACTTCCCGTGAACTCAGAATCTTGAAATTTGGTACGAAGCAACGTCTTATAGCACAGATAAAAGAAAAATTGCGAAACGCATAAACTACCATTAAAAAAAAACCATAACTTTTACTTATATACCTACAGATTTGTACGGAACCCTCGGTGCGCGAGTTCGACTCGCACTTGTTCATAACATATTATCGCCGTGCGGTTGTCAGGTCCATCGCGTTGCATGGACGGGAACTTATATTTTATTTTATTTTATGGCTGACAGGCTAGGTGTTTGACCACAGCTCACCTGATGTTAAGTGACGGTGTGGTCGAAGGTGGTAAAGCACACCTAGCCTGGAATGGAACTGGCTCTCAAGTGAGGCTGTCGGAACACACCGTTAGATGCTTGGCGGCAGATTTTCAACTTGAGGGTGGTAGCTAGCCAGCCGAGTACTAGAAAGTACCCTACCACCACGCAAACCACGCGCACTATCCACAGTGCCTAGACCTTGTGGTCCCCGTGAAGGTTTAAAAGGTTATTTTGAATTTTGATCGAGCAGCGTCACTGCCCATGTTCCCATCCCTGCCCAACCAAACGTGATATACCTGAACCTTCCAACGTTACTTTGCATATTCTTTATTCTTTCTTGAATTTATATTTGCTCTCTTTCTTTACATTCAGAATACAAACATACGCTAACGATCGGATGGAGAATTGCTTTTTTTATCGTTGACAAGCTAGGTATTTGACCACAGCTTATCTGGTGTTAAATAATGGTGTGGTCGAAGATGGTAAATCACACCTGGCCTGGAATAGAACTAGCTCTCTGAGGCTACTGGAACACACAGTTAGGTGTTTGGCGGCAGATTTTCAACTTTCCTACCACCACGTTTTCCTCACAATATTTTCCTTCACCCGAAATAAATTTGAATCGGAATTTTGTAGGGATTTGAACCCACGCCCTGCGGCGTGTGAACCGATCGCGCTAACCACTTAGCTATCATCGTTGTGAAATTATTATATTACGCTAATTATTTAGGATCTTTGGTAAGGCTACACAAACTTAGTAGGTACTTTGCAAACCTACGACATTAAATCCGAACAATAAACGGAATATTCGTTCGAGCTATATTATAGCATTGGTTTGTTCCATTAGATAATAAACCAAGCAGACTGGCACTAGTGCCTAATCATCGTAAGGTCTAGAACTATCGGCGCCTGTAGCGTGAATAGTAAATTGTATCTGTTTTTTCTATGGCTTATAAATGGACGCCTACGCATTGACCCGTATAACCTCTAGGTACACCACAGAAAATAAATTGATGTAGAAATGAGTAGATTTTATTAATCTAATTTGAATTTAAGCAAGCATCTCTACAACGTTGCATGCTACAACTTTTATATAATTGGTCCGAATAGGTTTTTTATTCGTGTGTGATATGCCAGGGGTAGCCAACCTTTTGAGACGAACAAACTTAACGTTAAAAATGATAAAATTTACAAGATTTTAAAGAGCCACTAAAAGAATTCGTTTTTTTATAGTAGTACAGACAAACGTTTTTAGCACAAAATGAACTAAATGTATACATACTTAAAAAATAGCGACGAATCGACAGGCGAGCCGGCACCGGTATCGGAATCACTGACCGCAACCACTGTGCTAAGAGTGCAAACTACTGTCAAGTAACAAACTAAAGTATTTTAGTTAGGATAATAAAATAATTTGAAGTGGCTGAGATATAGACGCAGTACTTCCTCATAGATCAATTATCCGATTGTGAAGGTTATGCTAATAAAATAATAGATTTCTGCGTTTGAATTGGAAACCCGTTATTTTACATTAAAATAGCCGCAGGTTGCCGACCCCTGTACTAGACCTATTCTGTCGAACCTGAGTTGCTTTAGTTTGAACTGTTTCTAATTGAAATGTTTTTGACGCGGAAAAATCATGTCGTTACAAAATTAAAACATTTCATGTGTTGTGTTTATGTTTAAAAAATGTTGTTGTATTCATAAAGTGTCGTATTAAGTGTTTGAGTGTGGAAAAGCGCCACAATGTGATGAGGCTTTTAGTGAAGTTGCCAATGCTTTACCGGGGCTTGACCAGACTTGCCCTTGAATTACTTTATGTGCTTTTAATAGTGACTATGTTTCATTTGTTTTTTCATTAAACACTCTTAAATAATACTCTTGACTCTGGCAATATGTATAAAGTGCGATGCCAAAAAGAAACAGAACATTTTAGCAAAAATTTACATATTATCAAAAGGGCATAATACGCATATAATATAATTAATGACATATCTCGTCACTTTGTTGTCGACATAGCGTGAAATCATATCGATATAGGTTTTTCATAGATCCATCATGTATCCTCGCAATTTAATATCCGGTTCCATTAAATTATGTCGTGTTACAGATGCTATTATTAGACATTTGTTAAAATTTTGATGTGATATTCTCCAATTTAGTATACCGAAACCAGTGACATGTCGTATGGCTGATGATGTGTGTGTGTGTGTGTTCACTACTCAACAAAAAACATTAATTTATTTAGTGAAAAAAATCTCTATTGCGACAAAATATTAATACAAGACATTATTTTGTCAAATTATTTTTTCTCAATCATGAAAAGATGACTGACATATTTATTTAATGTAAAAACAATAAGGTGAACGAGCTGCATTCCTTATGGTAAGAGACAACACATGTTAATGATCATTGCAGCTATACACATAATTTTGAATAATAAAACTGATTCCAGGGAATCGCTGTTTTGGCGCTAATTACTTTGAGACTCGATGGTTAGTTTCAACAGCCCTGTCATTTTACTGGCTACAGTACCTTTTTAATCGTCAAACAGTTTGCTTGGCGGAAGAATATCTGGTACTGCGGTGGTACCTACCTAAACGACTTCATGCTAAGAAGACCTACCACCTAGTACCGTCACACCACCATCATTAGAACCGTCACACAAATCCATTCCAGGCTAGGTGTGCTTTACCATCTTCGACCAGACCGTCACTTAACATCAGGTGGGCTGTGGTCAAACACGTAGCCTGTCAGCCATTAAAAAAAAAACGCACGAACAATCACGTAGATTGGTTGACCATTTTGCACACATTTTCTTCGTTTCGTTTCGTTTATTGATCCAAGTACAATAATTATATTAGGTACTTCACGATTTTATTAAAGACAGTAGGTGCTATGTTTCATGGAAAACATTAAGTTTTTGTTTCAAGTCGTTCTGCTACCACGTGAGAAAATACACTTCCACATTTATTGCAATACTCTGGGTAAATCTTAAGCTGGTTTATTGCCATGCTCATTATAAAACTTTTACTTTACTTATGTATTTTACACCTACAGCAGATTGTTAAGGAATGAACACAAGACATATTGTTGATAAAATTTATAAAACAATTGATCTACACATTTCTTTAATTATAACGATTGATTGATTTTTTTATTTTTAGACAAAATAGATTTTTATTAATTAATAACTGATGATGGTAAACACATGGTTTGCCGTGGTGGTGCCGGCGTAAGAACAGTACCCCACCCTCTCTACCCGTGGTTGCCGAAAGAGTCGGCTAAGGGATGTAATACTGATGGGCAGCAGCGTCTTCCGTCTATTTGCTCGCCCACCCGCCTGCCAAGCGTGGCGAGTATTGGCAAACCCCTCCCCAGGAGGAGGCCTACGTCCAGCAGTGTACATCCTATGGCTGATGATGTGATGGTAAACACACCAAGCTGGAATGGAACTGGTTCTCAAGTGAGGCTGCCGGAACACGCCATTAAGTACTTGGCGGCAGATTTTATACTTGATACGTGGTAGCTAGCCAGCCAAGTACTATAAAGTAGTCTACCACAATGCTGTTTTCTTCACCGGCAGTTCAAGTTCATTGTTGGGGTTAGAGCACACTGGTTCAGTGGTTAGTGGTGGTCTGGTCGCTTCACACGCCAAAAAACGTAGGTTCAAACCTCAACAATCAGCTTGAGCTGCCAGTGAAGGAAAACATCGTGAGGAAACCATAGCATGGTGGTAGGGTATTTTCTAGTACTCGGCTGGTTAGCTACCACCGCCGCCAAGCACCTAGCGGTGTATTCTGGCTCACTTGACGGCCAGTTCTAATCCAAGCTAGGTGTGCTTCACCATTTTCGACTACACCGTCACTTAGCATCAGGTGAGTTGTGGTCAAATACCTAGCTTCTCAACAATAAAAAAACAAAACTGTGTCGAAACCACCCAGTTTCCACGCTACTTGTAATTAAGTTTTATTCGTAGTTAAATTTAATTTATAATTATGGTTAGTAAAGATGTTACTCACTGGCTGTATAAAACAATTTGCTAATTTCAGTGCTTACAAATTTTGTTTGTGTCCTCGCCTTTAGGGAAGCTTTAGATTCGTTATACAAACTTCGAAACGTGGGTCGACTCGACTGTTTGTTTATTTATCGCCTTATTTCGCTTTTGCCTAAAGCAATTTTGTAAAGTTATAATTAGCTCCCCGACACTGAATCCGCTTGAAATTGCCATACTAATCGGAAATAATTAAGGAATTTCTGTAGTTTTGATTGGTATCGAGTGTTCACTAAACGATTTGCAGGATTTCAGGTTATTAATGGGTAGATGATGGTTTGACATGACTAGAATATGATAAGTGTACCTCCAGTTATACTATACCTACCATTTGTAAGTTACATTATACAAGATCCATGAACAAGCCAGCCACATCATATTAATAATAATATAATTATGTACTGTTCACAATTACAAACAATTACAACAATATAAAATTTAACACTACTGGAACAATTGGCGGCCTTATCGCTAAGAGCGATCTCTTCCAGGCAACCTTAGTATGGAGAGGATTGTGATAACTTAAGAACGGGGTATGTTGAAATAAGAAAGAAATTCGTAAAAAAATTCAATCGTTATATCTTTTATTTCGTAATTTTACTTTATTTTTCGTCATCATCATCATCATCATCAACAGCCGCATGACGTCCACTGCTGGACATAGGCCTCCCCCATTGACTTCCATAAAGACCGGTTGGAAGCGGCTCGCATCCAGCGCGTTCCTGCGGTCTTTATTAGGTCGTCTGTCCACCTTGTGGGTGGACGTCCTACGCTGCGCTTGCCGGTCCGTGGTCTCCACTCTAGAACTTTGCAGCCCCATCGGCCATCGCTTCTGCGTGCTATGTGCCCTGCCCACTGCCACTTCAACTTGCTAATCCGCTGGGCTATGTCGGCTACTTTAGTTCGCCTACGGATCTCCTCATTTCTGATTCGCTCTCGTAGGGAAACTCCGAGCATAGCCCTCTCCATAGCTCGTTGTGCTACTTTGAGCTTACTAAGAAGGCACATAGTCAGAGACCACGTTTCGGCGCCATAAGTCATCACTGGTAACACACACTGGTCGAAGACTTTCGACTTGAGGCACTGAGGTAATTCGGACGAGAAAACGCTGCGCAGTTTTCCGAACGCTGCCCAGCCGAGTTGGATTCGACAATTGACCTCTTTCTCGAAGTTGGACCTACCTAGTTGGACTGCTTGTCCTAGGTAAATGTACTTGTCAACAACTTCAAGAACCGAGCTCCCAACTGATATTGGGGTGGGCACAACATGGGCATTCAACATTACCTTCGTTTTGTCCATGTTCATTTTAAGACCCACCCGTTGAGAAACTCGATTGAGGTCTTCGAGCATTGTGCTGAGTTCCTCCGACGACTCTGCCATGACCACTATATCGTCGGCAAATCGAAGGTGAGTGATGTATTCGCCATTAATATTGATGCCGAATCCTTTCCATTCCAGGAGCTTGAAGGCGTCTTCCACTGTGGCAGTAAACAGTTTCGGAGATATAACATCTCCCTGTCTTACGCCTCTTTTCAGTAGAATCGCCTTCGAAGTCTGCTCCTGTACTTGGACCGACATGGTAGCGTTATTATACAAACACTTCAACACTTCGATATACCGATAGTCAATATGGCATCGTTGGAGAGACTCAACCACCGCCCATGTCTCGATCGAATCAAAGGCTTTCTCATAGTCCACAAACGCTAGACATAGAGGCAAATTATACTCTTCGGTCTTCTGTATAATTTGCCTTAGCGTATGGATGTGGTCTATGGTACTGTAACCTTTACGGAAACCGGCTTGTTCGGAAGGCTGGAAGTCATCGAACCTGCGACTGAGACGGTTCGTAATGACCCTTGAAAACAGCTTATAAACATGGCTCAGAAGCGAGATGGGTCTATAATTCTTCAATAAAGTGTTGTCACCTTTCTTGAAGAACAGCACCACCACGCCTCTGTTCCATGCTTCTGGCGTTACACCTTCGAGTAAGACGGAATTAAAGAGCTTCTGAAGGACTTTAAGTACCGGTGTTCCACCCGCTTTCAGAAGCTCCGATGTGATTCCGTCATCACCCGGCGCCTTGTTGTTCTTAAGCTGTTTCAGGGCCATTCTAATCTCGTACAGGCTGATGTCAGGAATATCTTCGGTATAGTGCCGGGTCAGCTTGGCTCTTGGGTCTTTGGCCGCGCTGCTAACAGGCTCAGCTACCGAGGTGTATAACCGTCCATAAAACCTTTCGACCTCCTCTAATACCTCTGCTTTGGTCGACGCTATACTACCATCTTCTCTCTTCAGCTTCGTCAACCGACATTGCCCAATAGACATGTCTCTTGCGAACACTTTGGAGCCTTTTTTCCGCTCTATCGTCTCTTTAATACGATTAGTATTAAGGATACGTATGTCGTGTCGCAAGGATTTCGATATCTGTCTATTGAGCAGCCTATATGACTCTGCATCATAGGAAGACTGTAGTCGTAACGAGCGTCGTTCAGCCATGAGGTCTAGAGTATGGTCGGATAGTTTTTGAGGTCTATTTGTACGACGGGGTCTAAAAAAACTTAGAGCCCACCGCATGGACAGTTTCTACGAGCCTGTTATTGATCTCGTCCACCGTGGCAAGATTCTCTAGACAATCGAAGCGATTGGAAAGTTCGAGTTGAAAGCTTTCGGGGTTTTGTATATGGGCGCGAGTAGGTCGGAGCGTGGACTTCATCAAGCGTGACCTTTCAAGCTTGACGTTAATATTCAATGAGCCTCTTACCAGTCGGTGATCACTACCGGTTTTCACCCTGTGAATCACAGAGACATCATTGAATATCCGTCTTTTGTTGGTCATGATGAAGTCTATCTCGTTTCTCGTAGAACCATCGGGACTCATCCAGGTCCATTTCCTGTGAGGCGGCTTCTGAAAGAAAGAGTTCATCATAAAGAGGCCCTCTTTCTCCAGAAAGTCGGCCAGCCTCTGTCCCCTAGGGTTCCGTTGCATATCCAAATTGCCCCACTCTCAACTCATCATCGCTCTTCATGCCCATCTTTGCGTTGAAGTCCCCCATAACAACAGTGAAGTGGGTTTCGGAGGTATGTATGGCCCTACTTACGTCCTCATACATACGCTCTACTTCATCATCTGGGTGTGACGAGGTTGGTGCATACACCTGAATGACCTTCAGCGAATATCTTTTGGATATTCTGAGTATTAGGTATATGACCCTGCTCGAAACACTTCCGATGCTAATAATGTTGTTAGTGAGGGACTTGTGGAGGAGAAAACCGACACCACCTTGGGACTGTTGGTCACCCTCCCGGTAATAGAATAGGTTACCCGACTTCAGGGTTATCGTGTCCTCGCCCTCTCTCCGGACTTCAGATAACCCCAAAATATCCCAATGTAACCTACTCATTTCCTCTTCCAGCTCAACAATCTTCTCGTCTGTCCTCAAAGTGCGTATGTTGTGTGTTACCAGGGCCAGTCGTCGTTGGGGGTGGTAGCCGGGCGTCTGCCGGGGATTCTTAGCACCCCCTGCTCCACCGTTACCGTGGCCGCTACCTAAACCAGGACTAGTGGAGCTGCCGGGGACTGGGGGCCTGGTCTTTTTAGAACTATTCATTGGGGGGGGGGGGTTTTGCCAATACTCGCCACGCTTGGCAGGCGGGTTGGCGAGCGCAGTTGGGTGAGGTTATTTAAAAAGAAGACGCTGCTGCCCATCTTCCAGATTACATCCCTTAGCCGACTCTTACGGCAACCACGGGAAGAGAGGGTGGGGTGAAATTCTTACGCCGGCACCACCACGGCCAATTTATTTTTCGTATATGATATAAATAAATATCTTACCACATTTTACACAGCTCCATCTAGCCCCAAACTAAGCAAAGTTCGTTTTATGTGAACCAGATAACTGACTGAATACGACATACGATTATTATTTTTTTGTAAATAGCTACTTGTATATAATACATACAGACCACTAAGTCACTGAAAAAACATTTACGTTCGTCACATAAATGTTTATACTGGGTGAGAATTAAACCCACGCCCTACATCTTCTGAAGCAGATATATCACAAAAGTCAATACATTCCCAAAATAAATATAACAATAATTGGGGCATAAAAAGGTTTATAAGCTTTTTCAAGACACCCGCATTCTACGAATAACGATTTACGTTATGAGTGCTAGAAGCGTTATTGTGCATGAAATATCACGTGAGGCCTTTTAATAGATTTTATAAAAAAACTAATTCGCATCTAAACTCTATTGAAAACTATGTTTCGAAAGCGGAAACTAGTTCGAAATAGCCACCGACAGTTTTCATATGCGCAGTGAACACTCGTATTCGGCGGGCGTCACTGCCAGGCGAGAAAGACGTGATTCGCGCTATTAAATTTTACAAATTTTTCACAGCGAATTTAACTGTAGAAAATTTGAAAACCATTTTATAAAATAAAAAAGTCATTTATTCAGCTTAGGCCCTGGTAAGGCACTTATGAACGTTAAGTTACATGTATGAATCTACCACCGGCTCGTAATTACACTATAACTGAGAAGACTCCGGCAATAAACTCATCATCATCATCATCATCATCAGCCGCATGACGTCCACTGCTGGACATAGGCCTCCCCCATTGACTTCCATAAAGACCGGTTGGAAGCGGCTCGCATCCAGCGCGTTCCTGCGGTCTTTATTAGGTCGTCTGTCCACCTTGTGGGTGGACGTCCTACGCTGCGCTTGCCGGTCCGTGGTCTCCACTCTAGAACTTTGCAGCCCCATCGGCCATCGGTTCTGCGTGCTATGTGCCCTGCCCACTGCCACTTCAACTTGCTAATCCGCTGGGCTATGTCGGCTACTTTAGTTCGCCTACGGATCTCCTCATTTCTGATTCGATCTCGTAGGGAAACTCCGAGCATAGCCCTCTCCATAGCTCGTTGTGCTACTTTGAGCTTACTAAGAAGGCACATAGTCAGAGACCACGTTTCGGCGCCATAAGTCATCACTGGTAACACACACTGGTCGAAGACTTTCGACTTGAGGCACTGAGGTAATTCGGACGAGAAAACGCTGCGCAGTTTTCCGAACGCTGCCCAGCCGAGTTGGATTCGACGATTGACCTCTTTCTCGAAGTTGGACCTACCTAGTTGGACTGCTTGTCCTAGGTAAATGTACTTGTCAACAACTTCAAGAACCGAGCTCCCAACTGATATTGGGGTGGGCACAACATGGGCATTCAACATTACCTTCGTTTACAATAAACAATATTCAACAATAAACTCAGCAAGGCATTTTTTTGTGGATCTTTCTTTTCATATTAGGTTACAGTTTACAGTTACAAATATTAATACATACGTTATGCTTACTACAATTGTCACTTAGCCAGGGGGATGCAAGTGCAGAGAGAAGCTACACCAACCATATATTCCTGTCTTCCACGTAATGAGCCACCTTATAGTAAGCTTTGTCAATAGTATAACCAATGAAGAACAGTGAAAAGAGTTTCTGCTGGCAGAGTAAGCTAGTAGTGTAGACTTTACTACTACGTCTGCACTCCTAGTACCAGAAACTCTTATTTTTTCTTAACTATGTTTTTAATAAGATCGGTGAAAAGAGTTTCTGCTGGCAGTGCAGATTAGGAGTGTAGACTCTACTTTACTACTACGAAAGGAGTCTGCACTCCTAGTAGCAGAAACTCCAATTTTTTGTTAATTTTCAATTTTCCTGTCAACCATACAAAAAAGATTAAGTTTTTAACACAATCACATCTGCTAGTCCAAAGAAGTAAGTAATTATAAAATTTGTGACCCAAGTCAAGAAAATATTAACAATTCCAAACACGAATTTAAAGAGACCAACCCGCCACCTTCAGAAAGTATATTAATAAACTTTTCAGTCATTCATGTCTTATGCGAAAGGAATAAATTAAACTATGAAATACGTTAAATTCTTGCCGAGACGTCTTGATGACACCACTGACCTTGTTTGAATTACGCTTCTCATTATGAAACTCACCTTTATAAGATCCAGTAACAAAAGAAATGTTAATTATGTTCAGGCTTCCACTTTTGGCGATTAAACTTTTCTAAAAGTCACGTGAACTAGATGAAACTGTTGAATATAGATATAGAAATTGTTTGTCTATCGGTTTTCTACCACAGCGGGTTTTTTCTTGGTTTCAGATTCATATGATTAAAATTCCTTTATTCCTTTTTTCTCTCTTTCTTCTAGAATAAAAACCGGTCAAGTGCGAGTCGAACTCGTGCACCGAGGGTTCTGTTTCTACCCATTATACCGCCATAATAAAATTGGTATCATTTTTATTTGTGGACTATCTTAATTGGCGTCAACTATGTATGTATGGGGACATCCTTTAATTTTCAATTTTTTTTATTTTTTGGAACATTTCCTTTATTTGTGATGGACCTTGCTTTTTTGCCAAGTTTTGTGATTCTAGGTCAACGGGAACTACCATAAAGGTTTTCGACCCAAAACCTATAGGGTACTTCTGGTTGACCTAGAATTGACAATTTTAAATTAAAAACACATTAATAAATTTTACATAAATTTTTACATGCGTTACCTACCTACACGACCTTGCTAACTTCTAGTAAAAAATATATTAGCGAGTGAAATAACGGCATACAACTATTATTTTACAAGTTGAACCATATTGTAGTACTATTAGATATTCTGTGACAATATCAAAAGTGGGTTAGACCGGAGCCGAACGATGGCGCGTGCCTAAGGACCCATCTCGAACCGACACAAGTTTGCACGTGATCATTTGCACTGCACTTGACTTGTCTAAATTACTATGTTAACAACGTGAGAATTATATCTATTTGACAGCAAAAATACAACAGGGGAGAAGAAGGGTTTGGTTCTGGGGCAAGACTTGATATCTTTTGGACTGAAATCATCAGACTCGGCTGTCTATAATTGTAGCAGTTGTAACACAAGGTTACCTAGTATAGCTACCAACGAGAATCCAAACAGATTTTATTTTTGTGTTAAATTGGGTTATACTAAAAAAAAGTCGGCAATAAATAACTGTATGAGTAAATATAGTTTAATATAGGTATTATATTCATATAAGGTTGTTAACTTATTTAGGACTGCTGGGGGACAGAAATCTGGCACAAGTTGTAGTGTATGTGGTCATTTTTATGGTCGTCAGGGTAGGTGTTTGACCACAGCTCACCTGATGATAAGTGACGGTGGAGTCGAAGATGGAAAACATACCTAGCCTGGAATAGAACTGGCTCTCAAGTGAGGCTGCCGGAACATACCGTGCCAAACACTCTGGTGCATGGCAGCAGATTTTTGGCGGCAGGTGGTAACTAGCCAAGTACTAGAAAATATCCGACCACCATGCTGTGGTGGTATGGTGCTGTGCTATGGTTTCTTAGCGATGTTTTCCTTCACCGGCAGCTTAAGCTTACTCTTCGATTTTTGTTTAAAAAAAATCATGCGCAGATTGAAAACATAAGAACCTGAAATAATGTATACTTACAAACTTTTATTATGAACAGTGTCTATGTCCGATATAAATCTTTCCTTAAAAAGATAACATTCCACAATAGAAATTCTAATTTGCTCACGTTCATTCGCACTGAATGAAAAAGATGTATGCGTCAGAGATTAGACCCGCACGGAGCTCCGGAAATTCATATTTTATTCAAAACATTCTCGCATTTTCGACACGCAAAGATCACAATAGGAGGGAAGCGTCGAATAATGACATGCTCGTATGTCGCTGAAAAGTAACAAATCAATTGATTTTCGTAAAATGACTACGTAACATTTTGTAATGTATAGACGAAGCGCATTGTTGTTTTTGTGTGTCCCAGGTATAAATAAGTAGGTAAATATCAAGGGACATTCCACACAAAATATAACTTTCAAAAAAAAAAAAACTAAAGTTTGTATAGAGATTGAAACAGAAAATAAAAGTCTAGTTAGAGAGTAGTTATTGTTAATGATATACATATTTCTAAGAAACTTAAATTCCTTTCTTACGTATTATGACAGCTACAATAAAATATATTTTATTTAAATTATTATTTTGCTGTTAGCTAAAATACACTAAAGATATAACTCCTGAATACGAGTACCATCAAATATTAAGTCCAATTAAAACTTTTCTCTTTCATCTAATGAAAAACCTCTCTGTGGAAAATGTATATGTGCTTTATACTAATACGTACTACCATAGGCCCGCGTCCGCGTTAACTTTAGAATTACGTTCGGAGAGCTTTGAAACATTTGTAAGTAAGCAATAGTCACAAAACTTGCGCTATTTCGTCATTAGATTAAGATAAAGGATACCCTTTTATCTCTGAATCCTCAATCATTCCATACGTTGCGTTCCATACCAATTTTCAAAAAACCGATATACATACGTCTAGTATTTCGGTTTTTGATAACACCACAAGAACCTTAAATTTTTATGATATAACAAGAATAAAGAATTATCCTATATGTTATCCAGATAATAAATTATGTGTGCCAAATTTCATCCAAATCCGTTCAGCCGTTTTTGTGTGATTGATTATAATTAATCACACAAAAACGATTGAATTTTTGATTTTTGACTAAATATCCCAATAAGTTTCTCCAAAGTTTGTTACTTTCACATTTATAATATTATAGTAGGATAATAAAATTCATGAAAAACGAGACTGATAAAATGAGCACTGAGTAACGTTACAGTTTGCTACATAAATCAGAATTTTCTTTCTATCGTTTATTTATTTACGTAACTAAGCTGTACCAAATGTATTATTGTTGAAATAATGTAAATGCTTTAGTCAAATAATTACTTGGAATTTAGTATTGTGAAACTAAACAAAACTGGGATATTTTGAAAGGTCCAATATTGTCTCTTTGACTGTGACGTATGTATTTGAAGAACATTGAATCTGAAGTTCGGTGTAATGAGTTTCTTAAACCAAACTGACGACGTGAACGCTAGGTTGAAAGTGACAAAAGTTGTAGATAGCCAACTATGCCATTCAGTTTTACCCACAGTACTGGCATTTACTATTTAGCAATCACATTAATGTGGGGGTGACTTTAACATTACTGATTTTTTCTTAGGAGGTAGCCGAGCTTGTACCTTAACTTATAAACACTCGTGACGCCCAAACTAATAAATAATTAATTAATGGCTGAAGCATAGAAGATGAAGCAAGCCGACTGAGAATTACGTATTCACTTTAATCTTAAAGATGCTCAAGAAATAATAACTTATTGTTCTAAAATTAGTTTAGTTTTTATTTTTGGTAAAAAATCTGTATAATATTTGTATTATTAGTGTTTATTCCGTAGCTTTGTATTCGTTTTAGTTTTTCTCATGCGGGATTACTCAGGTTTAATTATATCGGATACTCAAACTAGATAGATAGTATAGGACAACATTTTATTGCATAGTTTTTTTAAAGTATATTAATTTTAAGTAAATTTCAAGCCAAAGGGTATAAAAAAGACAATTGTTCAAAATCAAACAACAACTTACAATACAATCAAGATCCGTAGTTTGACCGTCACTTTTTACCAATCATGATTGAGGAAACCCGTCCTATCAGATAGACCTGATAAAGTAACATAAGCTTACGGATTTATAAAGGTGAGATCCCACTAGAACAAACGTCATATTCTTGTAACAGTGATGTGACGTTCTCTATCGCCACATAAGAGAAACCTTCAAGCTATTTTTAAATTAATTTATTTTTGTACATTCAAGTTGTTTTCTAGGCTTATTGTTTTGGTCTGGTCGGGCGATGGAGTCACCTTCTAATAATTTAATAATGGTAAAAGTTCGTTAAAGATGCCAAAACTATAAATGATTTTACTGCCGAAATACATATTAAGAATGGAAAGGTAAAAGAGATAATAGGTCAAATCGTGGAACTCGTTGCTCGAATACATATGTAGTTGCACATATATGTATATACTCGTATACAATCTAGATGCCTTTAAGTCACTATTGAATCGACTTTCTCTAGACAAGCGTGCTCTATATTGTAGATTGCTTTTTCTTAGATGACAAATGCAATAAAATGTCCCATAAAATTAAAAAAAAAAAAAAACCGGTCAAGTTCGAGTCGGACTCTCTGTACAAACCTTTAGGAAATTATGTTTTTTTTAAAATGGTAATTTATGCTTTTCGCAATTTTTCGTTTATTTGTCTTATAAGACGTTGCTTCGTACCAAATTTCAAGATTTTGAGTTCACGGGAAGTAGTAGTGTAGGTTTGATTCCCTTGCGAGTGTCGAAAATTTGCAGCATAGACGGCTGTATCTTTTGATTGCGTTGGCTTAGAAGTTTGATTTTTTCACAGCTCTAAGGGACAGTAGACCTGAGTATTTGATACGAATTTCAGCTTGATAAGCATTCCTGAGAAAAAGGGTCTTAACAGACAGATAGACGGACAACAAAGTGAGCCTATAAGCCTTCTTTCCTTTTGAGGTACGGAACCCTAAAAATAAAACATATTTATCCTTTCTCCCTCGTCGACGTGTTTCATAAGTTTAAAAAATATGGATGGTAAGAGAGTTCAAAAGGCGATTTGCTCTTCACTTAGTTGCATATAAAAGTGTCCTCAAATAAAAATGCTATCGATAAACACAACGCAGCGTCCTAGTGGGGTCTGGCCATTAATCGTGGTGCCAATCGAGATATATGGGGTCGCCGAGGCGGGACGAACGATTCAACAAACCGTACGATGTAACCGTATGAGAAGATCGACAATAAAAACACTGTTCGGTGGACTGATGCGATCGGAAGGGAAACTTTTGTATGCTCGTCGTTGATTTTGCGTAGTCAATAGTCAATAGTGTTGACGACTACGTAAATTCGTGTAGACTGAGGTTAAATCCCTAGTGTCAGAGTTAACGTACCGCGGGAAGGCAAACGATATGGCTGACGGTTGATGACATGGTTGTTATAGGATGGTCACCCATCCTAAAATTGCCCATGTTGTTCGTTACTTAGATGATCGTATGAGAGCACTTAGTCAAGTTACGCCATTAGTGTTATTGTCAATGAAGTGAATCATATAGTGTTTTATGTAGGTCACTGTTTTTTTTTAAAAGTTTTACTCGCTAGTTGTTTGACTACAGCTCACTTGATGTTCAGTGACGGTGTGGTCGAAGATGGTGAAGAACACCTAACCTGGAATGGAACTGGCTCTTAAGTTGTGCTGTCGGAACACACTGTTAGGAGCTTGGCTGCAGATTTTCAATGAGTACTGGAAAGTACTCTACCATTATGTTATGGTTTCCTCACGATGTTTACCTTCATCGGCAGCTCAAGCTCTTTGTTGGGGTTTGAACCCACGCCCTACATCGTGTGAACCGACTGCGTTGAGGTAAAATAAACCAGCCTGTCAAACATAAAAAAAAAAACCTAATTGTTCTGACAAGTTGACATGATAATATTATGACGTAAGTAAATTATCTAATAGCTAAATACGGAAATTGCCTTAAACCGTTTAATAGCAATAGTTTAAAGTTTAAAGCATATTTGAACTAGTGACGGACTGAAGAGTCATAACTCGTGCTACCAACTCGAACTACCGGTAGTTCCATCTATCAATTCCCGACCCGTGGTGACATTAATCACATCAGTGGTGATCTAATATGTCTTGCGTCAATGGTGACATTGAAATACTTCACCATTGCTGAGGCCTGTTCGCGTTGTCAAGTCTCGGATATGACTTGACGTGATTTGATGCACTTCCTCAAGTAAGTGTGCGTCGACAAGTCGTCGTGTATTGAAGAAGAAATAAATAAAACGAGTAGGGTCGATATAATGTTTCATATACAGGTGTTTTATAGAGCGTGGATTCGATTCTGACAACGGATAAAAATTGCAGAAATATTTAAATGCGTTTTGTCGCGATGATAGCTCAGTGGTTAGCGCGGTCGGTTCGCACGCCGAAGGACGTAGGTTGAAACCCCAACAATGAGTTTGAGCTACCGGTGAAGGAAAACATCGTCAGGAAACCATAGAAAGGTGGTAGGGTACTTTCTACAACTTGGCTACCACCGTGACAGCGTGGTGGAAGATGGTAAACACACCTAGCCTGGAATGGAACTGACTCTCAAGTGAGGCTGCCGGAACACACCGTTAGATGCTTGGTGGCAGATTTTTAACTTGAGGGTGGTAGCTAGCCAACCGAGTACTAGAAAGTACCCTACCAGCACACTATGGTTTCCTCACGATGTTTTCCTTCACCGGCAGCTCAAGGTCATTGTTGGGGTTTGAACCCACGCCCCTCGGCGTGTGAACCGTCCGCGCTGACCACTGAGCTATCATCACTACAAAGTTTCACTGACGATAAACATTTCATTTATTATGGATATGTCTACCTCTTTTGTTATATTAAAAATGCAAAATATTATTGGATCATTTCAATATTTGAGCTGTAAAGATTAACGAAATATAGCATTTCCCTCATTTCTACGTAAGCAATTAAGGTAATATTAAACCATTCAATTTCGACAACATTACAATACTCAACTCGTATAATTGGACGAAAACAGTTGCTTTACATACCCGAACTCCCCTACTATGAACTCGTCAAATAAATTTTAACACAATTTAGTTAGTTTACGTAGAATGTACTGAAGCGAAAGGAGATCATTGCATTCATCTTTATCAACAACTTTTAGAACGAGTTGGACTGGGACTCTAATGTTCCTTAGAACTATTCTAGCCTAAATTCACACGGCATCCAATACATTTTTTTAATAGACTTCTTTTAGAAGTACTGGTGCATACATTGTACTGTATAATTCACACTCTTTTATATGCCATATTTGTATGCCTCAGCGGGCAAGGATATGTGGACTTTACTATAATTATAAGACTTGTGTGCTGTTTCTGTATAAATGTACACTAAACCATATTCTACAAATAAATAAATCTTGAATCTTTTTTTTCACGGATGAATATGTTTAATGGAATCTTACCGGACTTGTCAAGCAAACCAAATGAAACGGAAAGTTTTTTTTTAACGCTGACAGGCTAGGTTTTTGACCGCAACTCACCTGACGTTAAGTGACGGTTTGGTCGAAGATGTTAAAGCACACCTAGCCTGGTATAGAACTGGCTCTCAAGTGAGGCTGCCGAAAGATGCTTGGCGGCGGATTTTCAACTTGAGGTAGCTAGCCAGCCGAGTACAACAAAGTACCCTACCACCACGCTATGGTTTCCTCACCGGCAGCTCAAGCTCATTGTTGGGGTTTGAACCCACGCCCTGTGGAATGCGAACCGACCGCGCTAACCACTGAGCTATCATCGCTACAATAATATTATTATATGCTATTTTGCTAGCAGTGCTAAATAACAAATTCAGTAAAGCTCGTCTTTCTAAAGAGCGTATCGTGTAAACGGCCCGCTCTTTCTGTTTACTTAGCACTGCGCGCAACACGTAGGATTTGACAAATTGACTGAAAAATAATAATTAGTCATTATTATTACTTTTAATTTGTCATTTTTTATATTTGACATTAATATTATTAACTTTTTTGACATTTATTTTTGTACTTTTGACATTTATTTTTAATGTCAATAAATGTCAAGCTAAATAATTTTACATACCTAATCTGTGGTATACCTTGCTCATTCTTTGTTTACATCTGTATCATACCCATAGCGCAAATAAATTGATTGTTAATATATTTTTTTTTTAATTCAACCGAATCGTTTATCAGTGTATATCGCAACACCGCACGTGGACAAGTTTTTTAAATCATACTTAACAACATTGTTCTTACTATAGATAATTTGAGTATTTTATATTTCTATTAATAAAAAAATTTTTTCCAAATAAATTTGCTTTTGACCACATCTTGTGTGATGTAAAGCAGTGGTCTTGAACGGACCAAGTTTATCTAGAACCTGTTTAATTTGAATTTGAAGAGACTTTAACTGTGCTTAACGAGGAATACAGATTCCAGCTGTCCGTATAAAAAACGTGAAATTAAAGATTTTAGCGTGTACGACTATAAAATGAATTGAATTCTTCTAGAATCAAGATCGATAAAATTCTTCTGCCAATAGTAAGAGTAACTCTGTAGAATCCCGCGTCAACAAAAGTCAGTAAATTGAACAAATTGCTATAACCTCGTTACTGAACTGTATTCAGTAATTCATACCTGGAATGAATAATTCAATTAACAAAGAAACTTACGTGTTTTTCTCACGTTTTTGTTTTTGCATTACAAGGCACGAGAAGCGACTTGACTGGACTTTACCCAGACTTTGTGTGACTTGGATTCATTTCATTTAAATTTTCATTAAACTTATTTTTATTTTTGATAAACAAACTGCCCGAGTTTACCTAAAAAAACTAAAATTGAAATTGATTATAAATAACAGTATATGTACTAAAAAAATAACTTAAAAATATCGAAATAGCCAATTAATGGCAAATCTACAAAGTGATATGCCAGATACAAAGAAGAAGAAAGATGGTTCGGAAAAAATAGCTTCAGCCGCCTTTTGGTGGATGAAGCTCTTATGAACCATTTCGGATCTATAGTAATGGTTGCACGGCTGTCTGGTGCTAGCGAGCTTGTCCTTATTGGAGACAATCAGCTACCTTATATCGACAGAGAAAACATCTTCGAAATGAGGTACCATCGCCCAAACCTGGTTACAAACATCAGTCAGGAGTTGCTTTGCACACACAGGAACCCAATGGATGTTGCGTATGCGCTGAGGGAAATATACTCCGGTATATATTCCTCAGCTCCCCGTATTAAGTCTCTTGAGCAAAAACGGTACAAGGGAGTGCAAATACCCAGCACCCTCCCCAACACTCTTTTCTTAGTGCACACGCAGGAAGAAAAGGAAACCCTCTCCAGCCAAGGTTATGGGGGAGGCACGGGGTCGCGCATTCTTACCATTCATGAAGCTCAGGGGCTAACGTACGAGTCGGTAATCGCCATAAAGACCAAGCCAAGGATGAAGCTGCACGAGAGCGTGTCGCACGCAGTCGTTGCAGTATCACGGCACACCGGGACCTTCGTCTACTACGCCGACGATATTGAAGACGATGCTATCAGTCGGTTTGTGCGTCGAGCGTCGGCTGCGTCGCCGAAGACCATCAAAGAGTACAACCTGCAGATGGCCATTAAAGACCGAAACGTGGCGGTGATGAGGGCCCTGGGCCGAGAGGAGGCGATTTAAATTCAAATGTAAATTGTTAATCTGTAATTAATATATATTTGTTAATGTAATTATTAAATGTAAAATGAGGACTGTGTGTATTCCTCGAGCATTCATGCTCACCATCGAAGGCTCCTTCTTGCGGCGGCGTCGTGTGTCGGGTCGCTCTCTTCCCTCAGATATGGTTGAGGAGGGTGATGGCTGGCACATGCGTCATACTCGTGATCGGGTGCTGCTTACGGGTCGCTGGTCTGCTCGCGGTATACACACAATCTAACATTTTATCCCTAGATTAAACCCTAGATTAAGATTAATTTGTCTAATATTCCTCTTCCCATATTGTAAAAAAAATAAAAAATAATGTTTTTCAAAGTTTTCAAAGGTCACGGACCCCAGTGTCTGTGGAGAGTAATGTTAAAATAAAAAAAAAATAAAAAAAAGAAGAAGAAAGAAGAAAACACGTTTAAAACACCTGGGTAGGATTAGGTCTATAGTACAGATTAAAAAAAAAAAAGTTGCCTATTAGAGAAATAGGCATCACGAGAGCCATAAAACAATAAATAAATCAGCAACATTATTAAGATACAAAAAAGAAATAAAACCTTCTAAATCTTCTCTGAATGATTTTCACATTACCTCCGCTTCATTTGAACTCAAATCCTCGCAATCCTTTGAGAGCGACATTTTCTCGTCACATCGTAATATGAAGGTGCAATATCGTACAAACAGAAGTTCATATAAAAAAAAACACAATAGGTAAGCTTCGACTTTACGATAATTCTCGGGTATTATCGCGATATTTTTCTGCCTTCAAGTGTGTTATCACGATATAATAAAAAAGCTTTCTAAATCTTCTCCAAATGATTTTCCTATTTACTTCCGTAATATTTCAACCCAAATCCTTGCAATTCTTTGAAAACGACATTTTCTCGTCACATTGTGATAGGTATAGTCATAGTCTGCTATAGATAGTGTTGTGTTATCGCGATAATACTAGACAACGCTAATTATTTTACGGAAGTACATATGTTTACTTAGTCTGAAAACTTGAGTATCAAAAAAAAAAGTTAAGCCACATCAGTTTATGTTGTAAAATATCCAGTCTCTTTGAATGTATGCTAAATGTGTGTAGCGCCCTGTTACGTCTAGTATCACGATTTTCAGTGTCATAAAACGTCCAGTATTCATTCGAATGTTATCGCGATGTTTATGTTTTGATCTGACAAATTTTGACAATTTCTTTTTTACTTTTTTCTTTTAAGTTGATGTACTGTGTGTATTTGTACTGTTTCCAGGTTGCGTACATAATAAATCTGTTACATTGAAAACGGAACCGACAAAAGGGTCTATCTCGAGATCCTATTCACGGTGTCTCGTGAACTCATCATAACTGATGCTGCGCCATTGTTATGGATTTTTTCACATTAAGGTGAATGTGTTTACTTTTGACATTTATTTTCTATTTTTGATATAAATGGAACAACTAAAATTATTTTTTCCCGTGTTTTTAGAATTGCTTCCATCTCAAAAGTTTTTCATAGTCCTAAGAATAAATACCTCGTATCTTAACCTAGTTATAATTATAATACCAGTACACATAGTTCCGTAAGCAAATTATACTATTGATACATTAAATAATAGGTAGCCATAAAAATATCGTATATATATATATATATATATATATATATATATCTGCGGATGCTAAATAATTATAAAATGTACTATAATACTAGTGTAACTTATATTTTGTCGCATTGTAAATCGCCGATAGGTAGTATTACGAATTCAGCAATTTCACTGTAACACGTATACCTATACAAAATGTTAGGGTGTAGATAATCCAAAATTTTGGGATAGGGATAGTCAAAGTCATGTAAAAAAACTGAATTAGCGCGGATAAGGTCACATGAGCCTCATATCTGAATTAATTTCACAAACTTTAAACGATTTCACACGCGGTCAGGTCGGGTGCAGCTAGATAGCGTATTACACCCAGGAATGCAGGTCACGTGTGAGGTCTAAATGATATCATCCGCAAGGAACGCTTTAGCTAAATTAATTCCATAGTTTCTGTATATAATTTTATTTTCATTTTGTATAGTTTCAGAAGATACGGAACATAAGCGTTGCACAACGTTCATATACATGCAAAAGCATAGAACGTAAGGTTCATAATCAGTGAAAATGACCGGAATTTGAAACTCTTGCCTGCAATTTGAAATAGAAATTAAATTTGTAGTCGTGTAATGTGGGGGTCATTTAAGAATATTTGATGATACAGCTAGTTTATAAGGAAGAAAGCTACGCCAGAATAAGCGTACCATCACCACTGCAGCACCAGATATTCTGCCGCCAAGCAGTAGTGTATTAACATTACTGTGTTCCAGTTCGGCAGCCTTATCGCTAAAAGCGATCTATTTCAGGTAATTAATAATGGAAATAGAATAAGATTATGGTAGTGAATTGATAATATGTTCGGTTTAATCCACATATTTGGTTGATTTAATTAAAACAAAGGACAGCACAATTATAACAGGCACTAAGTTAGTAGAACATAATACCTAGGTACTATAGTTTGGAATAAATACAATTACGAAATAATGTTAGTTGAAAGCAACAAACATAATTTATGTAGATGATTTTTATGATTTTGTGAAAACGTTTCACAACTCCGCCACTCTCACGTAGAAAGATAAACCAACAAACGCAAATAATAATTTGTATGGTGCCGTGCCTTGCCGTTCGGTGAACAAGAATAACAGGGGTTTTTTTTTTGTCATCCTGAAAGTTTTTGAAATACGATTGACGCTGTCAAAACAGGAATCTTCTTTTTTTTTGTTTTTGGCGTCGCATTTTATGCATTTGCCTAATTATGATATTTACTTCTGGCACTAGCTCAAAAGATGCTTTTGTTTTCTGTACATTTTTCTATTACTGATGTGCCCAAGAAAGAGTTTCTATCTATCTATCTATGTTTTTTAAAATTAATGTGTTTGTGTCTTGAAAAACAAACTCGTAGACTAAAAAACTGCCGAAATCCAATTCCACCAGCAAGCGAATCGTCTGCCACTTACAAAAAGATATTATTTCTTCTCAAAAGCAATCGTTTATATGCAAATCTGATATTACATCTTAAGAATTGATTAGAAAATCCAATATCAATAAATAAAAGAATATGAAATGGTTTTTGTTAACATTTCGAATTATAATAATATGTAGAAAATATGCAATTAATTTATATTAACAAGCGTATATAGTAAGCTCAGCGTATTAGCAAGCTGAAGTGGCAATGGGTTGGACATATCTGTCGCAGAACTGATAACCGCTGGGGTAGACGTGTTCTAGAACGAAGCGAACTCACGGGGCACAACAAGTTGAGTTATGACCATAAGGTTCGCTAAAATTTAGTATAGATCGGTAAGTAATACTTACTTTGGAATATCCTGTATTTTGACGTTTCGAGCACTTCTGTTACTGCAGCCAAACATAGATTTCATGCTGTGTTAAATAGGGTCTCTTTTAGGGAATCGGCTTTTGAGATTTCTAGAGAGATCTCAAAAGAGATTATTAAACTTAAATTTTTGAGATTTCTTGGGAACTAAATAATTACTCCCAAAAATCGAAGGTTTACGAGGCCCTAAAAAATAAAAAGATATTTTACTTTAATATCAGCGTGTTTTATAATGGAATTTCTTAGTAGGTATTGAAAAACACATTTTTCGGTGTCTTATTTGATGTAAATGTCAATCATTCTAAATTACGTTTCAACTTTCACAAAGTTCTAGAATGTATGATCAATTTGAATAAATTATTTTATTCAAAATTTTTATTTACCAGATAAAAAAAGCAATTGAAACTTGCTTAAGGGTGCAAAATATCGCCTTTAGTCATAAGTATTGTATTTTATGCTAGCGACCCGCTCCGGCTTCGCACGGGTGCAATATAGATACTAATATGGTGCATGTGCATGTATTATTATGCACGTTAAACTTTCTTCTTGAATCACTCTATCTATTAACGGAAACCGCAATAAAATCTGTTGCATAGTTGAAAAGATCTAAGCGTACAGACGGCGGGAAGCGACTTTGTTTTATACTTTACTAGCGACCCGCCCCGGCTTCGCACGGGTGCAATTTAGATACTACACAAAACCTTGATAAATTATATACCTAAACCTTCCTGATGAATCACTCTATCTGTTGGTGAAACTTGCATGATAATCCGTTCAGTACTTTTTAAGTTTATCGCGAACAGACAGACAAATGCGGTGGACGACTTTGTTTTATAATATTCAGTGACTAGCTGTTGCCCGCGGCTTCGCTAGCTTGATTATACATATATAGTTTATTTATAAAATTACAAAAAATTAGCCTATGTTAATCCTCATCATGTACAGTATCTCCTTGTAAGTATGTATTTACAAAAAAAAATAATTAAGTAAGTATTATATGAGTTACCTGACTTCCATCAAACAAGCTTTGCTTAGTTTGGTGCAGGTGGTCTATGTGTAATGTCCTATAATATTTATTGTATTTATTTGTTAAATTATAGTACCTAATATGAAATCAGATGTTTATGCGTAAATAGATAAAAAAACAGACAAAGTTATAAACGTTGTAATTTTTTTTTTATAGCTGACAGGCTTGGTGTTTGACCACAACTCACCTAATGTTAAGTGACGGTGTGGTCGAAGATGGTAAAGCACACCTAGCCTGGAATAGAAGTTCTTCGCACAAAATTGTAATTAATTTTTAACAACGGCCAGACAAATTACGTAACAAAACAACCAAAACCATACTTATAAATATCATACTAATCCTACTAATATTACAAATGTAAAAATTTGGATGTTTGTTACTCAATCACGAAAAAACGGCTGAACAGATTTGGATAAAATTGGACACACATATAGTTTATTACGTGGATTAACAAAAAGTATCGATCTTATATAAGAAAAATGTCAGGTTCCTAACAAAAACAAACTACTGGACGTATCTACTCAAAATTTGGTGTCGATCCGTCTTAAAGAACATTATTCAGGGATAAAAGAGATAAAAATCCTTTATCTTAATCTAAAAATAAAATAGCGCAAGATTCACGACTGTTATGACGAAGTCGCGGGCGTAAGCTAGTAAATAAAAATTAACCTCTAGTTGTTACCATTATCTTCGAGTTCTTTAAACTTTAAACATTCTTGAAGGTGAACTATCTCTTGCTCGAATGAAAGTATCAAGAGATGCACAATACATTATGATTTACCTTTAGAGTTTCTATTACGTGATTTATGTGCTTTAGGTGTTAGTTTGGAAATAAATTGTATACTCTTGAGATATAGAACTTCACGTGCAAATATTTGGCTGCATTTTGAGAAGGTTTGCTTCGTAAAAATACTAGCTTACGCCCGCGACTTCGTCCGCGTTGAGTTCAGAGAGAAATGAAACATGAACATACAACTTAATACATTAAAAAAAGTATCACATCACATCATCAGCCATAGGACGTCTACTGCTGGACATAGGCCTCCTCTTGGGGGGGTTTTGCCAATACTCGCCACGCTTGGCAGGCGGTGTGATTGTTCAAGAAAGACGCTGCTGCCCTCTTCCGGATTACATTCCTTAGCCGACTCTTACGGCAACCACGGTTAGAGAGGGTGGGGTACTATTCTTACGCCGGCACCACCACGAAAAGTATATACATATATAAAAAAGTATATACATAAAATATTAGCTGTGCCCAGCGGTTTCCGCTGCCATCATGTTCTAAGAGTCGTATTGTGATATTAAATAACCGAACTTTCCTCAAGACAAAAATCAAATCTAATTCAAAAATATTTTTTCATATAGTATCAGAGATTAGCGCAAACATAACGAATAAACATACTCTTCCGCTTATTATTTTATGTATATGTAGATGATATAAATAAAAAATCTATTGTTTAAAATAATACATACATACAACAATATAATTGATTACCTAATCTGATAGGCTGCTATCAATGGGAATAAATAGTTCCCAAAAGACGGTCTCATTGCCACGTTGTATGGAAATACTTATTTTTTTTGTATAAAATGAAAGACAGCGTTTTAGTCACGTGTGGCTTTAACGAATCGAGATGACAGACAGCTATTTGAATTTTTACTCGGTCCTCAAGGTTCCAAAGATTCAACCACAAAAGGCTCAAAGCTGTACCCCACTGTCCAGGTATTCCAGTGTGTTTGCGCCTTTTGACTTTTTCTGCTAATTTAGCAGCCACGCCAGCCTAAATCTTTTGGGAAAATATGATAGTGCCATATCATTGGCTTACTATAGTATGGGCCGTCCCATCTTTCACGGAATTAAAGTTATTCAGTCCGGATTTTTTTTTATGGCTGCCATGCTAGTTGTTACTAATATAGTGTTAATTTCATCAAAAAAAAAAGCATATCTCTAAATTGTGGCTGTTTTGTGTTATTTCGTAAAGTGTGGCTAAAACAGAATTAATTAATAATTACAAAACCTACCTTTCTGCTTCACTACAGTCGAGTAATACGTTTCTGTCTACAAAATTAAATTCGCCAAAACAAACCTGCAGCCTGAGTTTTCACCTAGCCTCTTCCATTTCAGCTGTTTTAGTAAATGAGCAACTGTAATCAGGGTAATGTAATCTATGAAGCAACCATCCACTAATTACATTTCTCTGTGACTTCGAAGCATGATTACGTTCTTGATGTTCCTGAAACGCGGTTTCTGGCAGATAAATTATTATTTTAAAAAACCGGCCAAGTGCGAGTGGGACTCACGCACCGAGAGTTTCGTACAAACCTGTAGATATATAAGTAAAAGTCATGGTATTATTTTAATGGTAATTTATGCTTTTCGCTATTTTTCCTTTATCTGTGCTATAAGATGTTGCTTCGTACCAAATTTCAAGATTCTAGGTTGACGGGAAGTAGGTACCCTGTAAGTTTTGATTCCTTTGCGAGTGTCGAAAATTTGCAGCATAAGCGGCTGTATCTTTTGATTGCGTTGACTTAGAAGTTTGGCTCCAAGGGACAGTAGACCTGAGTATTTGATATGAATTTCAGCTTGATACCTACCTCCACGCGTCCCTGAGAAAAAGGGTCTTGACAGACAGACAGACGGACAACAAAGCGATCCTATAAGGGTTCCGTATTTTCCTTTTGAGGTACGGAACCCTAAAAAAAATTATTAAGCGTAACACTAAAACAGTTAGCTGTCTAATTGTTTTTGTGCAACTAATATAAGAATGTTTTAACTTTTTCACTAAGTCGCGCTCAACTATTGTTTTACAACTTGTGAACCGGGCCACCAAGATACAGGCTTGCCTAGTTTGGGACCCAATGGTATTGCAAAACAACAAAATATTATTTGTATACTATTCTAGACATAAATGTATAATGTAATAGATAAGTATTATGATCAATAAATTATCAATTATCAAATTATCAATGTTATAATAGGTATGATAAATAATAATTGACTTGTAACTAGGGTGTTATTAATAAATTATTTGTATTTGTATTTGTATTTGTATTTGTATGGACAGTGTCTTTGCTGAGAGAGTGCATTCGCTTACAACCATGTAATCTTTAGTAATGATTGTGAATGAGTAGAAATGGTGATCACCAGAAAAAGAAGTTTAATTTATCATCGAACACCCGACAGTCGGAAGAACATGCAATTAGTTCGGGGGTTGGCGGTAAACCTCATAGATGACGTCATAGAAAACCTAAAATAACCCACACAATAGGATTGTAGAAGTATATAGCATTAGAGTATATATGCCACCCGAAGACCTCCAACATGATTTT
Organism: Biston stratarius; assembly: GCA_950106695.1. Taxonomy (NCBI): domain Eukaryota; kingdom Metazoa; phylum Arthropoda; class Insecta; order Lepidoptera; family Geometridae; genus Biston; species Biston stratarius. The sequence goes on from OX467116.1 coordinate 15,082,617, forward strand.
AATTATAAGAATATAATTTGTAATTTAAGGACCTTCAATTTAACGTGCTATCCGACCTACGGTAGCGTTGAGAAAGAAATGCCACTAACCTATCCTATTGTGTGTGTACTATTGTAAGTGGATTTTCTGCGATCCGTTTTACTACTTCTTCTATTACTAATTTACGATTCTTTTTTCGATCTTGAATACGTCATTAATTAATTATGTATATGTTTATATATATGTTATGTGTTATCGCTGTAATGCGTTTCTTCGGAATTTTGCCAGTGCTCTCTTGGAGCAAAGCCAGGATGTAATTTAACATTACTTTATGAATATGTCAGTTTTAACGACCATCGAGGATTATGGGTACGGCTTGGTAAATTGTATTGTAATTATTTATTCAAATGTATGTATGTCTACCTGGGAAAAGACAAGCGGATAAGATGAAAGCTACTTGCTTAAAATTGAACAAAATTAAACAAAATTTTGTAGCGATGATAGCTCAGTGGTTAGCGCGGTCGGTTTGGAAGGGCGTGGATTCAAACCCCAACAATGAGCTTGAGCTGCCGGTGTAAGAAAACAACGTGAGGAAACCATAGCGTGGTGGTAGGGTATTTACTAGTTACTCGGCTGGCTAGCTACCACCTTCAAGTTGAAAATCTGCCGCCAAGCATCTAACGGTGTGTTCCGGCAGCCTCACTTGAGAGCCAGTTCCATTTCAGGCTAGGTGCTTTACCATATTCGACCACGCCGTCACTTAAAATCACATGAGGTGTGGTCAAAGAAAAAAAAAATAACAATACCTGGAAAGGCTTTGTTATTACTTTTAACAACTTTTACTATGGGCGCAACCTAATAATCGCTACAAAAAATGGATGCTCCCATACATTTGGTCAGGGTCTTAATCTGAGTCTCATCAAACTCTTAATAAAACATTTTTTACGATTTCAAATTGTACCTATAGTAAAAGATGTTCATTACTATGAAATTTCGGCACAAAACATACCGAGCTTTTAAACCTTGTTAAAAAGTTTTTTTATGTCTGACAAACTAGGTGCTTGTCCACAGCACACCTGATCTTAAGTGACTGTGTGTTTAAAGATGGTAAAGTCTGAAATTAAACAATAAGCTACATTTTAATAGATAAAGTCAAAATGAAATTTTATTTAACTACGACTCATAATACATATCATGAATACTCCTACGAGCTTTGTGTTCTGTAGCAACGCGTTGTGTGTAATTGTCATAATGTAAGTCCTCATAAAAAGCCATCAACTCGGCTTGCTTTTGCCTACAAACGCAAAAGCAAGCCAAGCAATAAAGGACTCAAATAACTGCATGCGTGAGAAATTAAACACACCATTCGAGCCCCGAGCTTCTGTCTCGCTTTGCGTTTTCTATGTGACGACTACAAAAGAGTTGTCATAATATGTGAGGGCATTATTATGAGAAACTATTTGATGCAACATTTTAGTATTTTTTGCATAATATATTGCCTATACTTGTACTGAAAAATGTTTTAAAGGACAGTGCTATCTAGTCTCAAACTAAGCAAAACTAGAACTGATACAATACTTATGTACTTACTTTTATGTTATGTTTCATACATTTAAAAAACTCAGTCATAAAACATTTATGTTCGTTACATAAATATTTGGCCTTAGTGGGATTCTAATCCACCCCTGTCTACTCAAGAACTATAGCTACTATCATCATCATCATCAACAACCTTTCATAGTCCACTGCTGGACATAGAACTCTCCCAGGACACGCCACTCAGCCCAATCTTCGGCTTTTCGCTTCCAGCCACTACCAGCTGTCTTACGTGTATCGTCACTCCATCTAGTCTCAGGGCGTCCTACACTACGTTAGCTACTATCAAATGTGCCAAAAAGAGCAGTCGTGATTAAAACATATTTGTGTGTTTACTCACGATATTATAGATTATATATACCTATAATAATTGGAAAGACATTTATGTACATGTGTGTTACTATGGTAACTAGTTTTGACCCATTTTCGCATTACTTATATGGAATTACCCACTTTTAACTACGTCAGATACTCTATAGTTTCGTCCGCAATCGGTGAACTTTTTCAAGGAGTTAAAGCAGAGTATGACGCGCACGCAAACTTGTCTAGCTTCACAGAGTTTCACCCACGCATTGAAGCGGTTGACGCGCGGCTGCAGGGCTGGGTGATTAACTTGGACTCCTTAAAAAAATCACCAGTCGTAGCCGAAGCTATAATTGAAATATTCAATCTTATCAAACGTGAGTAATCTCGTATAAATAAAACGAAAAGCGTGAGTGTGTGTGTGTGTGAGTGTGTGTCGTGTGTGTATGAGTGTGTGTATGTGTGTGTGTGTGTTTGTGTGTGTGTGTGTGTACACAGACACACACACACACAATTAATCTAGAATTACCTTCTTTTTTCATGAGATAGAAGGACAAACAGAGGACAAGGACGCTTAATGAAAAAAGCACACATAAATTAAGTACAAATATACATAAATGGCGTACAAAAACCTAACAGATATAGTGCTATATTTTAATCCTAAAGAAAATGTTGTCCCCAAGGTGAAGTCGTTAAATTACACGCAACATTTAATCTGGAAAACGCTTGGCTTAGAGGAAAAATATCCAAGTAATCATCTTTGTGACATTTTTTTCTAAAACATCGTTAACAAAAACACAGTATCTTAGGTAACACGGAATCGGTAAAATAATGCTAGATGAGTTTTTTATCCGACTACGGCGAAGAATAGAACGGTTATGATTTTGACCGGTACGTATGTATTTATGTATGTCCCCTTATAATCATAATTTGACCAATTAGGTATCTTCGGTCGACTTGTCTATCAGCTGGTTATAAGATATTTAACGTTAAATTAAATTAATTATGGCTCTCTCTTGAGGACAGAGTCAGAGACATAAAGTCATGAACTAAAAAAAACATACATTTTAGAACGGGGTTTACTGTAGTTGGGTTTTAATTTTTGAATTTACTTTTTCATACAGAAACTTAAAAGTTTTTTCCTCTCTTATCTTCTATAGCAGGGTTTCTCAACTTTATAGCTGCACGTACCCTTATTGGACATTCAAGACAACGGCGTACCGCTTCAAAAAACTATCTATACAATAAATAAGGTATTATTTTCAATAGTTAATGTAATTTGTGAGATCGCTTTTCTTATCACAAATAGAGTTGATTCTCAATTTCAATCTCAATAATATGAATATTCAGCGTTCAGTCGATTCCATATTTCGTCTTGATGGAATTAGCAAAGTCGCCGCCATTACGTAAATTTTGTCGCGTATCTCCTACGAATAACTGGCGTACCCCAAATGTACACGTACCCCACTTTGAGAAACCTTGTTCTAAATCATTATATGTGCCTATCTAGACAAACGAATCTATATACGTAGACCGTATATATACATATGTATTGTACATAAATCAAAGGTGTCAACTGGAGACAGACACACTAGCAGAGACGATAAGATTGGTCATTTACGACAGATCGCGACTACTCGATTCGCTTTGATGGATTTAGGCGTATGATTATGCCATACTCATTTTACATATTTCAAAATCCTATATAACCAAAAAAGACTAAAACCAAGACTAATGTGTACATTTTTCAATACTAAGAAGTTCTTCGGATATCCTTATTTCAAGTCCTCACTCAACGTAATGAATTATTTGATTCGTCTTTTAATTTTGGATGTAGCATCAGTGGCGTAGCGTAGTGGCAGGGGTGGCCCGCTCCAGATGGTACCTTTAGGGGGCGGCAAAATTTCACAATAAACAATAATGATATCTTGTAAATATTTGTACCATTTCATATTTTCGTCGCACCTACGATTCGAACCGATTGCAATGAGCACGTAAAAATGAACGTATTATAATAACATTGTAGCGACTGCCAACACCTTCTCTACTGATTAGCAGGAATCCTGTGTATTTTATTTTTTGCTTTTAAATTGAAATACCTAAATAAGAGGGCGGCATAATTTTCTTCCGCCCCGCTTCCGCAGCTGATTCCCACGCTATGCCACTGTGTGGCATGTAGATTGTATGATAGACATTTTGTTACGAAACAAAACTGTATTCATTGATTTTGCTATTAACAGTTCTCATTATGGAAGTAAATTTAGACAAATACTCACCTCAAAAAAAAAACATATCATAAAGGATTTTAATACGTAATAAAATTAAGGGAAGATGGTTCACTGTTTTATATTAAACATTTGTGTCGTGGTGGCCCTTGTAGAGTTCCCTATTGTATCAGAAATGGGACTATGAATTTTACAGACATAATGTTTCGAGTGAAATATCACAATATTTTCTGGGACAACAATATCGTAGTGGCCTGAGTTCAAAGATCGCGTTTGGTGATTGTTGTAAATGAAATGATAATTAATACGACATCCTGCTGAATTCGCTTACAATCTCACTTAACATACTAGCTGGCATAGATCGTGAAATAGTTATATATATTTTAGTTAAGCATTGGAATAATCTTGAACAGAGTACCAACTAGAGGCGTTGGAGTCCTTTGAGAAACGTGCCAAGAAGCTCATCAGCAAAGTGGGTGTTCCCTGATAGATACTATCTGGGTGCTGCTGGTGTTCAAGTCGCGAGTGAATCAGTTTCTTCTAGCGTGCTCCATCGTAGACCGCGTCTTTAATTAACATCACGCTCAGATGGCGGCCAAAAGCAAACCCATTTATCACGCTTACGCAAACACACGCACATTTTAAGCACACATTCACACACACGCACGTTCAAGCACTTATGCACACACACACACACACACACCCAAACTTCAAAGCAAAGGTGTCTTGCTCTTCTTTGACATAGGCACCTATGTCATAGATTCCTAATCGTACAAGCACTTATGCACCAACACATTCATACACACAGACACACACATACACACAAGAACGCACACATTTTTTGTATTAGTAAAATTTTACTTGACATGCACGTATAATCAAAGGATATATATTATTTTATATTTATCATTTTAATTATAATAATATGTTTAAATTTAATTAGGTATAAATTAGAATTAGAATTTTAATTAGTCACTATTTATAAATTTGTATATGTATTTTATGTCGAAAATAACTACTTATGTTGAATTACCTCTTTTGAGGATGTTTATAGTATATTATCTGTTTACCTACTTATTTACTTATTATCAATTGTTTATGCACATGCAGTTCAAATCATCAAAGGATAATGTATGATAAGTAAAGAAAATTTTCTTTACTTTAGCTGCATGTTGGTAAAAGTTTTAATATACATAATTATGTGTCAAAATTGCTTAAAAGTGATAAGACATACTTATTCGCTCTAACAGCTACCAAAGTAAGTCGACATTTTAATACATCATGTTCGTTATTTTCCTACAAAAAATCTGACGTTTTGGAACGCCCTTTGGGAAGAACGAACTTCAGAAAAGTTTTATAAAAATCCGAGAAAAATACATTAAAATGGTAACTTCGTTGCAGAAAATCATTCGTAAAATGGACTACGTATCCTAATAGACTATTTCAATCATACTGTAAAGAACACGTCGAAAATTCACCAGTTTCTTACAGAACGAATTCTCGAAAACTTCCGCCCAGCTCCGCCAAGTTGTGAATACGTATTGGATACAAAGGAAATTATTTTACACACAACTTTGTTTGTATGAAACTGTCTGACTGCGGTTAAGCTTGTTTTTCCTAACAGTAAAGGCTTTATTAAAGATGGCAAGTTTTTATAATTAACAACACGCATGATGTTAAAATGATGGCACAGATGTTTGATAAATAAGAAAGCAGTTGTTAAACTCGTATGCTCTATCTATATCTTTAAACGAGCAACACATATATATATGTATATATATATATATATATATATACATATATATATGTATATATATATACATATATATATGTATATTCTGAATCTCTGAAACGGCTCCAACGATTTTCATGAAATTTAGTATGCAGGAGGTTTCGAGGGAGATAAATCGATCTAGCTAGGTTTCATTTTTAGAAAACGACGTTTTATCCGTGTTTTCAGCCTAGCAAAGGTCGGTCATCCAGGTACTAACTTATTAATATGCTTATCTGTAAAAACAAAACATAAGCATATTATACACATCCAGTATAACTGCAACATGTTTGTATGGGGTCTATTTTTCTTCGGGAGCATGCATGATGATGCTTCTTTGTAACAAACGTCATTATATAACTTTGTAAACACTAAGGGACGGTTAACCTAAATTTATAATCACGTGATATTTGTTAATTCATACAATTTTACTATTTGTTGTATTAATGTATAAACAGTTGTATTTTTGTATAAAAACCAGGTGTTGTGAACCTACCCGAAAACATTTCATCTTGGGTTTGTACTACATCATCAAAAACCAATCGCATTCTTAAGCTTAATAAAATAACTTTAATTATTTCAATTGGTTTTTAATTAGTGACGATACGAATTTTCACTACTATAAATAACATAATTTACCATAACCATGCTAATGGTGCGCAATGGTTTATTCCTTATATGCAATACGTTTCATGAAAAGAATCCCTTCATGCAAATCGCGTAGAACACGCGTTGAAACAATAAATTTCACGCCTTGCAATCTATGCCCGACAAAGATTTCATTTCCCCATCACTCCGTCGGCTGGAAAAGATCTATTTTTATTTGTAGCACAAATTTCCCAAGCGGCCCTGTAATCATTTCTTGAAAATAAATTATGTATAAGTATTTCATATGGACTGAAAGCGGTATTTAACCGGTACAAAAGCAATATTTTTAGTGATATTTAAACGGAACATACTTTGTTTTAATATTCTTTTGTCTCGTAAATCTAAGCTCAAATATTTACATAAAAATAGCATAAATCGCAATTCGCTAATCGCTCTTCTAATTTGTATAATGTTTATGTATAGTAATTTATATCTATAGGTATATATACTTATGATTATAAGTTTATATTTTTAAGGTATTTTAAGCATATTTTTTTTTTTTTTTTTTTTTAATTTTATTCTCAACACGGGGTGTGTTGCCCTTAACTTAGTAGAGCCCCCTCCATAGTAAGGTTGCTTGGAAGAGATCGCTCTTAGCGATAAGGCCGCCAATTGTTCCAATAGTATTAAGTTTTATATTGTTATATTTGTTTGTAATTGCTATTTACAATAAAGAGGTATATAATCATCATTATTTTAAATAATACTACGATAAATAATTAATCTGTACTCAAATATCACTTACTCAATATTTAATCGGTTATATACAATAATTATGAGAATTAAAAGCGGAATAAAAAGGCTTTACAAAGTTAAAAGCTACTTATATTTGTGTGACTTCTTCCTGTCCTACTGTATAAATTATTTACTGTTCACGTAATATGAAAAAATTACTACTAATTACACATACTATATTTTTGCGCTAATGGAAGTTAATAAATAAGCAACATTTTAACGGTACTCGATCCTTAATACAGACCTCCATTCATCATTATAAGCTCAACGAAATCTATTTTGACGTTTATATGTGCAATACGCTTGTATTTATGAATCCAGGTTAAAGTATGGTTTTTCTATCTGCGGTATAGATCCATAAATTTGATATTTACTGCTGATATAACGTTATCTCTTCTGTAATGAAACTTCTGTCTGGTTTTCCCTGGGTGATCGTTATCAGAGGCTATGTAGCGAATACTGAAATACACGCTTTTATACTTTTTGCTACTAACGAGTTTTGATACGGTATTAGGTAAACACGCCCGTGTGTCGCAGGCAACATTATTAACCGACGCAATAAAAAATACGAAGCAATTTCTTTATATTTATACCAGCTTGGTTAGTACAATGCTGGAAGGGGGTCAGTATTAGTTTCATCGTACTCATAATTAGGTATTATGATTTATGAATACTATAAGTACAAATCTGACATCGAAAAATAAGTGAAAAAGTTAAGCGGTTTTATTGAAAATAAAGATAATAATGTACAAAACGCTTAAAAATAATTCGGTAGGTCTTAGGTCATTACACCACTCTCCTCATCAATATAAGGCATTGATCAAATTGTAGCGATGATAGCACAGTGGTTAGCGCGGTCAGTTCACACACCGAAGGGCGTGAGTTCAAACCCCAAAAATTAGCTTGAGCTGCCGGTGAAGGAAAACATCGTGAGGAAACCATAGCATGGTGGTAGGGTACTTTCTAGTACTCGACTGGCTAGCTACCACCCTCTAGTTGAAAAATCAGCCGCCAAGCATCTAACGGTGTGGTCTGGCAGCCGCACTTGAGATCTAGTTCCATTTCAGGCAAGGATTACCAACTTCGACGACATCACTTAACATTAGGTGAGCTTGACCACAGCTCACACATAGCCTGTCAAACAAAAAATAAAAGAATAAAATGTGGGAAGTATCGTAACCTGAGTAAATATGTAAGTTGTTCATACGGAATATTATACATACATACATACGGTATAAATATATTCATGTATATAAAATATCCTCATCACACTAAAATTCACATAAATATGAAAGTTTGTTACCTCTTCACATTAAAACGCCTGTACGGATTTGGATAAAATTCAAAACAGACATAACTTATACCCTGGAATAACAAGGCAATTTTTTTTCGTACAAATTTACTATTCCATATATGTACGTGTTCCGTCAGTGTAGATGAGTTTATTATGTTTATAAATAATAATTTAACCGCGGGTAACAGCGCGAGCCGTAGCTAGTAATAAAATAATTAATTAACTAAAGTCTAATGTAATATGCGTACAAGTCGACTATTAATAAGTGATGCTGTAGTAATAATATTACCACAGCAAAAGAAAAGTCAGTCGTGGAGACTGCCAACAGAAGTGAAACCAAACACGTCACATACAATTGTGACGTGCCATGAACCAATAAGTTTTACTCCTAACAAAAATCACTCAAAGTGGCTAAATAAGTTTTCATTTAACAAAAACCGGCCAAGTGCGAGTAGGACTCGGGCACCGAGGGTTCCGTACAAACCAGTAGGTAAAAGTTATGGTAATTTATGCTTTTCGCAATTTTTCCTTTATCTGTGCTATAAGACGCTGCTTCGTACCAAATTTCAAGATTCTGAGTTCACGGGAAGTAACCTGTAGGTTTTGATTCACTTGCGAGTGTCGAAAATTTGCAGCATAAACGGCTGTACCTTTTGATTGCGTTGGCTTAGAAGTTTGATTTTTTCACAGCTCCAATGGATAGTAGACTTGAGCATTTGTTATGAATTTCAGCTTGATACCTCCACGCGTCCCTGAGAAAAAGGGTCTTTACAGACAGATGGACAACATAGTGATCCTATAGGGGATCCGTTTTTTCCTTTTGAAATACGGAACCCTAAAAAGTGAAAGAAAATATTAGACTTCACTAAAAATGCTGTCTCCAGATACTTCATCAATACACCCACGGACAATAGACAAAAAGCCTTTAGCCTCAATAACGTAACATCATCGACGTGAAAAGAAGTGTGGGCATCCTTTCAGTAAAGTTCAAGTAGTGGGGGCAATATCCGGCATATAATGGGCTCGCGCCAAATTGGCAAGATCTTGGCATGCCGATATTCAACAATGTAGCAGGTTGCGTTAACTCACTTTGAAGTATCAATAAGAATTAAAAAAATACTACAACAGTTTTCATTTATAGATTTCGATACAAAAAATTATGTAAAAACGTTCGGGTTTTTGGCGGGACTGCGGAAAAGTCGTGCTGCCGTATTCCATTGTTTTAAAACATTGTGGTTTTTTATTCAGTACCGAATTACGATCACGAGTGTGGGAAAGTGATATAATGTTTTGAAACATGACGTTTCGTGTTGCTTCAAAACTCCATCGAAGCTTGTAGTAAAGTCATAATTACAACTGGACTCGACCAAGACTTGCTTTGTGTGACTTAGACTTGTTGAACTTGATTTTTTTAAATAAAATACTTGAAAATATCACAATACTAATACGGGCAAATATTCAAAGTGCGACGCCAAAAACAAAGAAGATTAAAAAAAAATACCTTTAGTGTTATTTTTGGGAATATCAATCATGTACAAATGATGCTTCGGTCATGTCTGTCTAGCCGTATGATAGTAGAAAAGGGATGGCAGAGTCAAATTGTGCGGTTCCTGGGTACGCTACGAGGTATATCCGATAAACCAATAAGCTATCGTCACTACAAATAAACATAATACATTTGTCACGTGTCATAATTTGTAGTGTTTGCCGTGTTGTTATGCCGTTATGCCGTGGTGGTGCCGGCGTAAGAATAGTACCCCACCCTCTCTACCTGTGGTTGCCGTAAGAGTTAGCTAAGGGATGTAATCCAGAAGATGGGCAGCAGCGTCTTCCTTGAACAATCACACCTAATTGCGCTCGCCAACCCGCCTGCCAAGCGTGGAGAGTATTGGCAACCCCCCCCCCCCAGGAGGAGGCCTCTGTCCAGCAGTGGACGCCCTATGACTGATGATGTGATAGTGTATGGTAATAATAGCGCTAACTCAATAGAAATTCAAAAAGACTACCACATATCTAGAACATTTGACCTTTAATGCGTGCCAACAAATCTGGCGGAGGCGGGACGAGCGGAATACCGTGACTAACGGCTTCATTGAAGTCTACTTAGGTATTGTTGAGGGTAAAATGTAATTTACCTTCTTCTTGCTGTGTAACTATATACAATTTGTTCAAGCTTCTTTCTTCATTAGTAAGGTCCATTATTCAAGCCTACCCTATTTGATTGTACATTTTTGTAGCTATTAGATTCTTTGATATGGCAGTTCTCATATTTTCTTAACATCATGCGATATAGCGGTCAAAAGCAAGTTAAACTACGCTTTTCTTTAAAAAAGTCTAAGTATTTTTTTTAAGTAAATTTTGTTAGTTACTATGAACTAAAAATGAAAAAAAAAAAGTTAATATTATGTTTTTATCATATTATCCGTGCTTACTTGTAAAATAATAAAATATTCTTGGATTTTTTTTGGAGTCCCAACTTAGCAAAGATTGTACTTTGGGAAGCAGATAACTAATAGAAGATTCTAAAAAAATAGAGAAAGAGAGAAAAATAATATAAGATTTATATGCTTTATGATTCATTAATGTTTTCTCTGAGAGAGAATCGAACCCACGCCCAACGAATGAGCCATCAAGCCACGTACCTATGTATTATGTTTTAAGCTTTTTTTACACAAAAATAAGTACATATTGAAGCTTATCTTGTCAAATGAAATTACTGAGCTATCCCTCGTAATACATTATGGTATTACTTTTACAGCATTATTGTGCGTATAAATATGATTTAAAATAAAAATACAATTTGAGATGTTTAGTAACAAAACACTACATTTTCCCATAATTCATACGTCTAAAATATTCAGCAATAGAGTTGATATCACTGTATCTATTATTCATCTAAGTAAGCAAAAATTTTGTAGGCCTAACTTTAGTCTGGGACGAAGGTATATTTCAATGTCAACGAAGGGAACTTTTCAAAATAAAGAGATCAAAGGATGTTAAATCTTTTGATTTTTTGGGTAAAATGAAATGAAATACCTTTCATGTTTGAGGACGATAATTATCACTAGAGATTCAAAATTTATTCTGTGAACTATTAGAAACTGTTAGTAGCTGCGATTCGAGGTTTTGTTTTTAATTCTGTATGGGGATTGAGGCGAACAAGACGCTCTTGGAATGGTAAGAGATATCGTCTGTCCATGACCATTACAGCAATACATAGAACTTTGAGTAGTAAAACAAAGTATTATTCCACGTGAAGGTATTTCCTAATAAATATATTCTGAATGTCTACCAGTCTTTTGCGAGAGCATTTTAGCCAGTAAGCGAATCTAGCCTTTCAAGCATAAAATACAGCAATCATCAAAATAAAATCACGTCTAACAAACAATGCACGTATAGCGTTCATTATTTTACCTACTTTATTAACACCTTTACTAAATAAATTCCAGTTTTCGTAGTTTGTTGAAAACTCATTTGCCTACTATCGGTGCATATCAATATGGTAAAATTATATCGGAGCGCCCATTTATAGGCTGACTATGATTTACTTTTTTTATGGGACAGATCCCACTAACAATGAGTTTTATTTAAAAAAAAGCGGCGTTGCTTGTTCTTTTCATAAACGTCATTTTAACTCAGTAAAAACATAAAAAGGCCTTACTTACTTTGATTGAAGTAAGTCAATGTATTACGAGATCCCACCACGTAACATAGGTGGAGTAAGTCTGTGTGCTTCATCTTGGACCACACCATCGCTTACCATCAAGCGAGTAAGTGGTCTAATATGGAATTACTAAAATAAACGTGTAAAATAAATGAATGTTTTACTAATAATTAAGAATAATGTAATAAAATTTGTGTTTTTATTATATTCATGTAATCACATGGTGGTGTCAAATTTTTGCTAAAGTGAAATTTCACGTGTGAAAACTAGATAAACTATTATAATCACTGAGATTTCTTAAAACCTAAATCCCTAACTGGATATTTAGTTTTGGTGTGTTTCGGCGATTCAATGTATCAACAAGCATATGTAGCATTTATTCGACAAATCGTGCTGTCCATAAATAATGGTATTTGATAAAAGTTGTACAACTGTACCGTTAAAGGAAACCGTGAGGAATTCGGAAGCGGCTGGACGTATTAGAATTATTTAAAAGAAAATTGGCATAAACATTAATTGGGTATTCTGTATGCATAATAAGTACATATTAATGAAAAAAATATAGGTAGTATTCTATCAGCTATCTAGTTCCTATAGTAAAAAATTTGCTTAATTTTGAGATAGATGGCGTTGAAAATGCCCGCTAATGTGTATATATTTATTTCACATATAAGGCATACTTTTTATCTCAGAAAACAGGGTGAAATCTCGCCTCACAGTCTAATTATGAATAATAATTAAGTATTTAAATTTTCTCGAAACTGGTCACCCTCGCCATATAAGGTATATTGGTAACAAATTACATTGTCTTCATGAATATTTCATCATATGCTGAACACAAGCGATATTTATCTCAAAATTAAACCTGACTCCGTTTTATATAGGTATTTAATTTATTCGTGTACCGGAGACTAAGATAAAGAAAGAGCTGAATTTAGTTACTAAATTGGTAAATAAATACATTTTTCACACATTCTAAGGTATTTTTTTAACAAAAGTAAACAATGTTAAGCAGTGAAAAAAGAGTTTTGGTGGGAACGCGAAAAGAGTTATGTCGCCCTATTGTATTATATTCCAAAACTAGTGTTTTTTCGTGTGTTTATTTATAAAAAAAAGTGGTGTTTTATTCATACACTAGCGACCCGCCCCCGCTTCGCACGGGTGCAATGTAGATATTAATGTGGTGCATATGCATGTATTATACATATAAACCTCCCTCTTCAATCACTTTATCTATTAAAAAAACCGCATCAAAATCCGTTGCGTAGTTTTAAAGATTTAAGCATACATAGGGAAATAGGGACAGAGAAAGCGACTTTGTCTTATACTATGTAGTGATAAGTCTCGAATTACAAATGCGAGTGGAGGAAAATGATATAATGTGATGAAACTATGTTGCTTCCAAAACTCGATCGAAGCTTATAGTAAAGTCGCTACTACTTTATTAAGGCATGGCTGGATTTGACTGCCACGTACTGGACTTGACCAAGACTAGACTGTAACTATAATATGTAGATGTTAGTCATAAACTGCAAAAATAGAAGACGGGGCAATATGGCTTTACAGCTTTAGCCTGCCCGATGGGCCAAATTAAATAAAATAAAAAAAGCAAGCAAGCAGCAAAAAAGATTCAACAATCTCTATGATATTTCTGAGAAGATATTACTTTAAGAAACACAATTTGGATACATTTTCTCTATAGAAAAATTTGATATCACTAAAATAAAATAAGTCGCTTAACCTGTGAAGTAGGTACGTTTTTTACATCAAAGTAAGTTTTTTTAATCCGTGGGGGACCTATCTTTTAGAGGAGGCCACCGATAACCAGAATGCTGGCTTCTACTTCGGTCAAACACTTAGCATTGCCATCAAGCATGGCATTCCTGACAACATTTTCGCCACATTTCCTTCCTCCTTTGTACTGCTAGCTTTATTTTGTTTTTATAAATTTGTGAATAAGTGTTGTAGAAACTAGAATAAATCAACTTAATTTAGATTTGATTAGTTTCTGTGTTCATTTTATATTAAGGCACGTCAACTAAATTAAAAAAGGTAATTAAAATACTTTATTTATTCTGTAAAATACCGCTGTCTGCTTTTGTTTTGTTACGTAAATATTTAATTTTAATAATTATTATCATATAAATAACTAGTACAAATTACAAACTTTCGACGCATAACTGTAAAATTTACGCTGCTCTAAATGCAACGCCAATAATAAGTTTAGTAATCAAGTGATACCAAATTACTACTGGGTCACCATAAGATACTTCTGCATAAAATTTCATCCAAGTCTTTTTACCATTTAAAAAACTAAATGACATTAAACCGACAAACACACAACCGCCATATATATTTTTTAATTTAATTCTTGGAATAAATACACTGGAATGGTTTCGGTACTAAATTTGAGTCTGTTTGGACAAAATCAACATTATGTTAAAAAAATCTTTGTATTTTCAGCGTAGAATACTCGTGGGATTTCCTTTATGAAAAAAAAAGTTTACATTTTCAATAGAAATACTGTTTGACGTAAAGATAAAATGCGGGAAAGAGTCCATAGAGGCACTCAAGTTTCTATACCATTGTGATACTAAAATTAAGAGCGGATTTTTGTGTAACAAGGTTTTTCATTACCTACATATCAATATTATAATGTAGGTTTCTTTTCTGACTGTAGTACACCCCGTTTATTACTTCTTTCACGAATCGTTTCCGTACTAAAGTTTCATTTTAGAGATCGCTTGAAACGATAAGGCCGCCAATTGTTACCTTAGTGTTAAGCGGTTTCTGTTGTTGTATATATAACTAGCTGTGCCCCGCGATTTCACCCGCGCTAGATGCCTACGTCATAGTAGCTTTATGTATGCAAAGTCTCAGCCCGATCGGTTTAAAATTGACAAAGTTTCATACAAACTTTCATCCCCTATTTTATCCCCTTGAAGAATTAATCAAAATTAATTAATTTTTAGAATTAATCAAAATCCTTTCTTAGCATCCACTAAGAAAGGATTTTGATTTGATTTGATTGCCTACGTCATAACATCTACCTGCATGCCAAATTTCAGCCCGATCCATCCAGTGGCTTGGGCTGTGCGTTGATAGATCACTATGTCAGTCAGTCAGTCACCTTTGAGTTATATATATTTATAAGAAGAAAGAAGATAGATTCTGGTGTGGACAATAAAGAGTTATTTTTAAGTGTTAATTTAATTGTATTTTATACCGTTTATATTTATGTTTATTTATTATTGTTAGATAGTAAGACCAATTAAAAGTTTTAGTAGACAGATAATTATGAACTAATTAAAAGCAATGTAGTCTATTAGATAACTAATAGACTGAAATGAATAAGACAGCCATATTTTTAGTCATTTAGGTTTTCAAAATTCGTTTTTATAGCGTTTATTTTTTACAATAAGAGGAAACAAGTCGTCATTTTCTTCATAGAAACGTTTTCCCCATTTTGCTTCCAGGATTTTAATACTAGAGCAATAATTTTTAGATAGGAAGTAGATACTTGCTAGTTTCATGCCCCTCTGTTTTGATTTTTTGATATATGTTTTTTTTTATAAGAGCTAGGAATCTTCAAAAATCTTAAAATTTACCTAGATTCAACGCTGTGTTTCAATGTCCAAATTCCCATTCTCATAAACATAATCTTAAAAATAAAACGCACAGGCAAAGAAAACAGTCTTCTTATTTACTTGTTAAAAGAAATACTAAAATCGGTCTAAATTTGGAGGAGGAAACAGAGGCATACGAAACCTCGATTTTGCTCATTTTATTTCGGGTTTAATGAGCCCGAGGTGCAGTTGTCCCTTTCGCTCAGTATGTACGCGGGTGCTGCGTGCGGCGCGACAGAAATAGCTTGGTGAAATACCTAATTTTCAAATGTCTCAGCCAACTGCTTTACTCTAAAGAAGTATTAACAAAATATTGATAACATCAAAATAAAAAAAAAAGTGTTTGTTACTCAATCACGCAAAAACGGATTTTGATGAAATTTGGAACACGTATAGTTTAGACCTAGATTTAGAACTTAAGATTAGATTAAATATACTTTTTACATCAGAAAAATGCTTGGTTCCTGTGTGATTATTAAAAAACACGTAGGTTAGTTGAAAGTCGTTTATTTTGTTTATTTTATTAAAATAAACCCCATCTCATAGTTTAAAGAGTTTTAAACGTAAACACAATGTACAAGAATGTAATATTTCGAAATGGTTTTGGAATCAAAAGTTTTTTTCCTTTACATACCGAATAGCGAAAAATCAGCTGGTCCATTACATTTTGTCAACGTTCAATGTAATGTTTCTATAGAACACATGTTTATTAGTCACTATTTCAGTGTTGTGCCCATAGTAGCGTAGCGATGTAGTTTGTAGCGATGATGGCTCAGTAGTTCGCGCGGTAGATTCGCATGCCAAAGGGCGTGGGTTCAAACCCCAACAATGAGCTTGAGCTGTCGGTGAAGGAAAAACATCGTGAGGAAACTATAGCGTGGTGGTAGGGTACTTTCTAGTACTCGGCTGGATAGCTACCACCCTCAAGTTGAAAATCTGCTGCCAAGCATCTAACGGTATGTTCCGGCAGCCTCACTTGAGAGCCAGTTCTATGCCAGGCTAGGTGTGCTTTAACATCTTCGACCACACCGTCACTTAACATCAGGTGAGCTGTGGTCAAACAACTAGCCTGTCACCCATAAAAAAATATAATTAAAGTATGGTAAAAATGATGACTACAATGACCCTCTGACTTAATACACCTAATGCTTGTAAGCTGTATATCAAAGTTTTGTGAATATAGAATTCGTTTTTTAGAATAAATACGACACAGTTCAATAGGAATCCGCCAGCGGTCATCCAAACGTGATAAATCGACGTTTATTTAGCAGTGTCACGTCACGTTGGTGCTAACAAATACAGAACCTGATTCACATTTACACATTGAAAAGCTGTGTGAAATGAGTGAAATGCTGATTTTAAATCTTTTAAAAGCTGAACAGTTTGAAGGTTAGATTTTTACAATTATGTAGTTTGGAAAAATAATAAAATGTAAATTCAACTCAATCACGCAAAAACAGCAGAACGGATTTGGATGAAAGGACACATATAGTTTATTACCTGGATTAACATATAGGCTATTTTTTATATCAGAAAAATGTTAGGTTCCTGTGGGATTATCAAAAATTATTAAGGGGAATTTCAATACCCACCACCAGATGTCGTCAAGTGTCACTATACACAATTGTAATGACTATTCCACTTATGACATGACGACATCTGGTGGTGGGTAGTGGTAGTACCCTCTATCTGTACACGCTAACAGCTAACAGGTAGCGTTAGTAGTGTTAAATATTCGTGAATAGCGTTGACAAGAAAATTTTGGCTATTGTATTCCATTCAATTCGAGATGGCAATAACTGGAGTGTTTTTTTTTAAATCAAATTATAAAAACAAGCCTTCACATTTATAATATTACTAATATTATAATAATATTACTCTAATATTACTATAATCTACTCTAATATTATAAATGTGAAAGTTTGTATGTATTTACATAAATATCTACATTCATCATATACAAACTTACACAGACATACATATTAGTTTTCGATAATACAGATTACTTTTAAGGTCCTTCCTTGTGTTTTATGTGACTTTTTTATATGAAAATTGTTGACCTATTGATATCTATAACTATTTAAATATTATATTATTATTATAATGTCAACCTGTTCTATCCCACTCAAGGGCAAAGAACTCCTTCCCCTCCTTCCATTTTTCTGTCTTTTGCAACCTGAGTCTAGTCTTTCAAACAGGAGTCAAGTTCGTCCCCCCATCTCCGTCTGGGCCGTCCAGAAGGTTGTTTGCTATCTTAAAGGAACTTATGGCTCAACGATTTCCCGACATGGCTAACATGGCCTGCCCACATAGGTGCATAGGATCATTTCTATAGTAAGCTCTTCTCAAGACAGAGAAAAGATAATAAAATAAACTGTTTTCATTTGTAGAAAATATAATAAACGCAGATACGTAACCAGGAAGCAGGATATTGCGTGGTAGGAGTTTCTACCGCGAAATTTCCGACTTAGCGACAGCGACGAGCGAACGTGCGTATCTTGCAAAATTATTAATATAGTATCTCGTCAAGTCAACCACACGACCTCTACACCTGCGGCCCTTCCCTCGTTCCTCGTTTTCCTTCGTGACAAGCGCCTTGTGGTTTGGGGATGTTACTGTCATCAGGAAATTCCGTTGTTGCTATGCTGTAACATTATGTCTGTTGGACAAAAAATTGCACTTAACAATTTGGTGCGCTTTTCACTGTGTTGTGTTGAGTGTTGAGCGCAATTTTTTTCAATTACCTCTACGTATCTTTAAGCTTTTATTTAACTTGCTACGTATGTAACTAGTACGGGTCAAATCTTGCAAATTAAATTTGACCCACTTCTCGATGTCCAATCGGACTCAAAGGTGTATTTATGTATCTTCGGTGACAATATAATGATATGGTACCA
Organism: Biston stratarius; assembly: GCA_950106695.1. Lineage (NCBI taxonomy): Eukaryota > Metazoa > Arthropoda > Insecta > Lepidoptera > Geometridae > Biston > Biston stratarius. The sequence goes on from OX467116.1 coordinate 15,101,355, forward strand.
TGGAGCTGGTCTGATCATGCAGACGGAAGATAGCCACAAGAACTATTGAACTAAACAAGATAAACCCATCGAGATTGGGCTCGATTGATTCGCCAAATACTTACTAGAATTTATTTTTAAATTTTTGTTCATTTTCCCAGATAAAAGCTTGTTTTAAAAAATGTTTTTACTTTTAATGTATTATATTTGTTATGGACATCATGCACTCTGTGTATTTTGCCAGTGTTAAGTATTACAATATTTTACTTGCAGGTATTTACTTTGGTGGTAGATCTCCTGAGCAGGAAGTCTTCTAAATACCACCACACATATTCTAGTACCACCGCAGTACCAGATATTTTACCGTCAAGCAGTAGTGTGTAAACATTACTGTGTTCCGGTTTGAAAGGTACTTTTTATATTTTCTTATATACTATTTATTTTTCTAAAATACTATTTCTCAAAAACTTGTTTATGGGTAGTTGAAGTCAATACAGGATAAAAATTATCTCTGTTTTCAGTAAATTTGGTTCTATAGTAGCATCCCTATACGCTCTGCGCAGCCAGAATCAGTCCACGCGTGAAATCGCGCCGCCTCCGACTACGTTTAAATATTCATGCGGTTTTTACTAGATAAGGGACATGTCATAGATAAGAAGGGATCTTTGTTGGGTGTCGACCCGTGTGATCGCATACTTACTTCGACTTAATAGGTTTTCGAAGTGGTCTCTTCATTGAAAACTAAGAACCTTTGAACTTGGGGAGCTTTTTCCAACCGAGGTTTGCATATTATAGTGCCCATTATGTATTTTGTATTTTTTCCAATAAATGTATTTTATCTTACAAAAAAAAACAATATAAACCAATATTTTATACTATGACCCCTAATATAATTAAATTACTAGAACTATAAATGTTCTGAAAAACATTTTTGTGAGCTTTGGATTTAAATTATTCAAAATGCTCCATAATAGTTTTAACCGCTTTCCATTTCCAGACATCAAAACTTTTCAGATTTGTTTGACAGTTTTGAATTCTGAATACCAGAAGGATTAAGTAATACGGCCGGTTAGTAGATCACGGGGTTGCAACCGTTCGTACACAAGGCGATCGAAGTATTAAGTATAGAAAATTAAATAGCATCCAACTGTGTGCATATTTTATACAACTAAAAGCGTGTTTATCGTAAAATATGCAAAAAATAATAATTATAGAAGACTGTTCGGGTCTAGATAGAAACGTGATTATTACGTGGTGGCCGCGATCGCGGTGGCTTAAAGTAGCTCAACGAGCCATGAGAGGGCTATGCTCGGTGTTTCCCTACGAGATCGAATTAGAAATGAGGAGATCCGTAGGCGAACTAAAGTAGCCGACTTAGCCCAGCGGTTTAGCAAGTTGAAGTGGCAGTGGGCAGGACACATAGCACGCAGAACCGATGGCCGATGGGGCTGCAAAGTTTTGGAGTGGAGACCACGGACCGGCAAATGCAGCGTAGGACACAAGGTAGACAGACGACCTAATAAAGACCGCAGGAACGCGCTGGATGTGAGCCGCTTCCAACCGGTCTTTATGGAAATCAATGGGAGAGGCCTATGTCCAGCAGTGGACGTCATACGGCTGATGATGATGATGGCCGTGATCTCTTTCTTCGCTTTCATTCACTAACGATCCGACGTCACATTAAGATGCGTGCTGTCGGAACACCTATCATGAAACCGAAATGACGTTGGGTAGGACATGTTGCCAGCCAGAGTGATGGTAGATGGACTATAATGACAACGTATTGGTGGCCGTGAACCGGGAAACGAAGCGTCGGGATTCCACCAGCTCGTTGGGTCGACGTCATCATAATAATCGCGGATCGAACCTGAACAAGGATAGCAATAGACCGGGATGAGTGTACACTGTACAATAAGAGAAACCTAGCAGTGGGCGATTATGGACAGAAAGTGATGATGATGATTCACAAACTGATACACTAATAATGATGTAAAATTAATTAATACCTAAAAGTTAATTATTATTAAGTTTAATAAATGAAACATCGTAGTTACATGCTTATTTATAGCTGGAACTAGTTAGTTAAATTGATTACTTTATTGAAATTAAAGACGAAACTTCATAACATTTAATGGTATTGTCGAGCGGAAACCGAGTCCATTAAGTTGTAGGGATGGGAATCCTAACCCTAAGATTTGCAACCCAGGTGTATGTTTAAGGGGTTAATTTTGCTGCACAACGCTCATCTTTACTGTCTGTGTTCCCAGCCTTTTTTTAGGGACAATCTACCGGCCGCTGGGAGGATAAAGTGGTTATGCGTGACTCTCCATCCATATTACGGCCTACCCACTAAAACTCTAAGGTGTTCCATCTCAGCAATTTGAGTCGGGGTATCGGACACGCTTGTGCATTCATCCGCTGCCTCCGACAGCGCTTGTCCCTTCCGGACCCCTTCTTGGGGCTTGGGTGGAGCTTCTGCTCCACCCGGCCTAATGACGATGTATGGGACCGTGTTCCTATCCCTGCTTAACCAAATTTGATATGATTCTACTGCTCTGGATACTCCTGGAGTGATTATAGACTAAAAACTGATGACGATATTTGGCAAACCATCACTGTCGCTATAAACAATATTCAAGTTTCCAATTTTTGTCTCACTTTATGTACGAACTGCCTTAGATGAACTTTGCCTTATTCTGTACGGGAGAAATTGTTGATCCATGAAATTAAGTCGCCCGCGGCCTTACATTGTGGTCATGGTGGGCATTTTCGTTAATCAAACTTTGAATTAATCAGATAGGTAAATGTTAATGGCGTCCGGGTTATGTGAACATCCCCGTAAACATAATACTAGTAGTTATACGATACAAGAAAAGCAAAAATTTTGCTACAATATTGAAATGGGAGTGCTGCTAGTTATCTGACTTGTTTGTCTTTTACCGCTTAAAATGGGATACTTTTACAAAATAAAATATTTTTCTATGTTTGACGGGCTAGGTATTTGACCAAATCTCACCTGATGTTAAGTAACGGTGTAATCGAAGATGGTAAAGACACCTAGCCTAGAATGGAACTAGCTCTCAAGTAAGGTTGCTGGAACACACCGTTAGGATTTGGAGATAGATCTTTATACATTTGGCCACCAGCTGGCCTAATGGAAAGCAACGATGCGGCCGGGGAATAGATTTCTTCTGAATGAACGTGCTCCATGCACGTTCATTCAGAAGAAATCTATTCACTCTATTCATTTCTATTTTATTCTCTATTTTTTTTCTTTCTATTATTAAACTAAAAAATTACAAATACAGACAGCGCAATCAGTACCACCTTGTTCTACGAGTAAGTATGTATGTCATATAGCAAATTCAATAGGCACTCAAGGTTTTTAAATCGAATTTCGCCGCAGTGTGCCACACCTTTAGATGGACAATTGTGACTGATAGACGGTCTACCCCAATTGAATTGACGCGTGACGAGGAGGGCGGATTTAGTTTCACTCGGCTACCGATTTAAAAAGGTTTTCGTAGACAAAATTAGATACAGGTGGAACCGTATGTTTTGCTTTTTGAGTGGATTAAAACTCTCAATATTTACAAGAGAAGAGTAAAGCTGCACTCCCTAAAGTAACCATGCAATTAGCCAATTCGTGCTTAATCGTCTTTGTCCGCGCCGTCAATTAACATAAGGTGAGCTATAGTTAAACACTTAGCTTGTCAACCTTAAAAGAAAAATCTTTATAAATATCGTATTGCGAAAAATTAAAGCAAATTATCATTATATCAAAGAATAAATACAGATACGTTTATTTCAGACTTGATCAGCAGTTTTTAGCATTAAGAGGAAGATGAAGAGGAAGAAGAGGAATTCTGGTGAAATAAAGGCAATCAATGTGTTTTTGTCGTTATCTGACGTAATACATTATGTGGAGATTTGAAATTAATAAATAGTATAATACGTATCCTGAATTAGTACGCGATGGTAAAAAAACAGTTTCGAATACTTCTAGTCTCTTGAAATTGTGAAATGAAATAGGGCCAAATTATTTTCAACCCGTAATCTTGACATCAAAATAATCGTCGATGGCGTCGATCGGTGGGACGTCAGTGCATTGCGGGACGTCAGTGCAGGACTTATCGCCCCCACTTTGAATAAGAATAAGAATCAAAATAATTATAGTAAAGCCGTATTTTTATAGATGCTCACTTTTTTTTTGCCAATACTGGCCACGCTTGGCGGGTTGGCGAGCGCAGTTAGGTGTGATTGTTCAAGGAAGACGCTGCTGCCCATCTTCCGGATTACATCCCTTAGCCGACTCTTACGGCAACCACGGGTAGAGAGGGTGATATGGGTGGTACTATTCTTACGCCAGCACCGCCACGGCAAAATGTATATAAGTATGAGATGTATAATATTGTTTATTCTATTAGCAGATAACCATGGAAAGTTTTGATGAAAAATTCTGATAGTGCTTGTTTAAAACCTTTTCTGCGTTACGATTATTGCTATCATAATTTCCTATGAGTGCATTTGAGTAAAAGAGAAAGAAAAACTTCGTCTATTGCTTTCTCCCCCTACGTTCCATCCTTTGTTGCCGGCTACTTACTACGGGGTCGCGGCCTACGCGATGCAATAAGCTAAATTGATTGCGTGTCCTCTGTGACCTTTATAAACGTCATACGAATACGATGTCGGGATGAACATCTAATTTATACGAAACACCGAAAGAAGATTTATTCGTTTCCAGGGTGATTATACCAGTACTGAGTATGAGTGAAAAATATCAATGTAGTTGTTCAATCATAACTTCTTAGGGTCGCCAACTACAGGCTTAACTCGTTCGTACCTATTAATGAAAGCAATGTATAAACAATTCTATCCTTTTTCACCCAAATTTGTACCTAGACGGAAAAAGGGCACAATCTTGACTTTCAATGACCCAAAAAGAGCCGTTTTCGTGGTCACATTAACACAAATCTTAGGAACCATAAAACTAAAGCTTAATGGCGCGAAAACGAGATATACCTTAATGAATTCGGGATCGGAATGAGAGCATTTATTTAAGCGAAATTCACTTGTTGCAAGCAGTTGATAACACTTTCAGACGTTTCAAGACACGTGATGGGCGAGATAGGTTCTTTCAAGTCTATACGAATTTTGAATATGAGTTTCCACTCAATTCTAGGAATCCAGGAATGTCTGATTTTGATTTCTTATACCCAACTAATAAAAGAAAAAAATAGTCTTACACAATAAAGTATACTGTCGTTAACAATCTAGCCCAGGGATGGCGAAACTTTTTCCTTCGCGTGCCAATATTTACTAACGAAATATATGGCGGGCCAAGTTGTTGCATTTTTGGCTATTATGTTTACTGTAACAACGACGGACCGCGCGCGCCCAGTCAATAGCTTCATTTTCGGTTTTCGTTCATACTGCTCGTGCTAGCGAAACAATACGTGGTTGTTTATGCAAGCCACGCACTGCCAATGAGATTAAAATTTCTAACAATACGAAAATTGCACTTGATTTTTGTTTGATCGTCGCGGGCCAGATTTCAACGCTTCGCGGGCCGGAGATGGCCCGCGGGCCGTAGTTTCCCCATCACTGATCTAGCCTGTCACCAGAAAAAAAAAGATATTATGATAACTAGATGACGTGATCCAAACACTCACTTGCTCAAGACTTTTTACTTTTATTTGTTGTCTCACTTTTGTTGTTTGTTCTGTACCTTGTTTCTACATTTAGCGTACAGCGAGATTGTGGAACTCGCTGCCGGAGTTTGTGTTCCTTGTAAAGTACAATATGAATGTCTTTAAATCTAGAGTAAATAGGTTCTTTCTAAATAAGCGTATCTTAGACCACACTACTACTTAAAATCATTAAACACAATTATTTAGAATTAAAAAACCAACTATATAAAAAATGTTGTGACCTATTGCCAACAAACAAAATAAGCCAATAATAAGCTCGTTTGTATTTTAAGAAAACAGCTTTATTTAGACGTTTATTTTAAGTATTGTTTCTTGTTGCTTCGAATTTCAAGTTATTATTACCGTTTGTTTCTTGTTGGAAATAAAATGTTTACATCCCTATTAGTGAGAGAGTTTTATTTACAAGACTCGGAAAATTCAAGACAACAGCGGTTGAGATATCATTGTCGACGGAAATAAATAGCTGAAGTTACTGTTACCAGAGCAAAGTGCTCCTTTTAAGTTGGTACGGCTTACAAGCAGTATGGACTATTGTTAAACAAATTTAAATTTAATATTTTGTAGTGATAATAGCTCAGTAGTTAGCAATTCACACGCCGGCGGGCGTGTGTTCAAACCCCAACAATAAGCCCGAGCTGCCGGTGAAGGAAAACATCGTAAGGAAACCACAGAATGGTGGCAGGGTACTTTGTTGAACTTGGCTGGCTAGCTACTACCCTCAAGTAGAAAATATGCCGTTAAACACTTAACGGTGTGTTCTGGCAGCCTCACTTGAGAACCAGTTCCCTTTCAGGCTATGTGTGTTTACCATTTTTGACCACATTGTCACTTAACATCAGGTGAGCTGTGGTCAAATACTGACGGATTTTGATACGGTTTTCAGTGTCATTTTGATTTTCTATAACGGAAGGTTTGTATGTACCATCATCACTTCATCCGTAGGACGTACACTACTGGAAATAGGCCTCCCCCATTGACTTCCATAAAGACTGATTGGAAGCGGCTCGCATCGAGCGCGTTCCTGCGGTCTTTATTAGGTCGTCTGTCCACCTTGTCGTCGGGCGGTCGTCCTACGCTGCGCTTGCTGAGCCGTGGTCTCCACTCGAGAACCCCATCGGCCATCAGTTCTGCGTGATACGTGCCCTGCCTACTGCCACTTCAATTTGCTAATCCGTGTATGTACAATATACATCATAATTTATCTTTTGTATAAATAAATTAAAAAACACAGAAATTTGATATCAAGTCCCCAAATTAAATTGTTTGCAAAGTAAACACGTATTCATGTCGAAATGGTCGTCTTTCCAAACTACACCTTGTTCACGATGATTTCAGTTAATTTACTGTAACTGCTGACTCGCGGGACATATGCTGTGAAGATATTGTGCATCGCCACAGATGCCAGCGTGTATTACACTGTTGGCTTTCAAATTTATGTTTCCTCGCTCTGTTTTGCTATGTCATGCACTGATAACATAATGTCCCTATAATAACCTGAAAAATAAATTGTATTATAGGTAGATAGTTAAATTTCGGGAGCACTTAAATATATTTTTAAAAACTAAATTAAAATATGTGTTGGCGATTTGGAGGTTTTAATACTAATAATCTTATACCTTTAAACGAGCAATTCTTGTATATATGTATATATATAATCTGAATCTCGGAAATGGCTCCAACGATGTTCATGAAAATTAGTATGCAGGGGGTTTCGGGGGCGATAAATCGATCTAGCTTCATTTTTAGAAAACGTCGTTTTATCCGTGTTTTCAGCCGAGCAAGGCTCGGTCATCCAGGTACTAACTATTACAAAAGCTTATACAAAGACTGTGCTATCCGGGTGGTCCAATCGCCGGGACTGTCTACACAGCGATGACTCTATACTATATATATATATATATTAGTCGAGGATAGATGGGCCAGGGGGATACATAACTAGATATATAAAAACTATTGTGTACACCAGAAATAGAAAAAAATACAGAAAACAAAATCATCTTATGAGCTAGTGCAACGGCCTTATAGCTAAAAGTGATCACTTCCAGGCAAGAATAGGAAAAGACGTTACTGAATAGAAGGTAGATGTTGTAGCACTATCCAGTTCTAAAAATTTGAACTAATAAAAATAATAAGTGTTGTAATGTTTGCTAAATGTATTTTTCTAAATAATATGTGACTAATAAATAATACAATTTATTGAATCAGGCGTTACTTTGCGGAACATATATTTGAGTGTTTAAGGAATACTTATATTTGGTTTATTTCCGCTTAATTATAGCTTAGTTTATTTTTAAGATATTAATATAAATTTAAACTAAGAAATAAGTGAATTTAAGTTACTGCTTAATATCAGGCAGTGTGAGGTCAGACGGTTTAAGATGAAGCAAACTTACCCAGAGAGAATTTCACTGGCTTATTAGCTCATTTTCCAGTAGCTCTGTTTACAGATCTGTAGGTCATGGGTACGATTTCCACCCAGAACAAACATTTACGTTATGAACATAGGTGTTTGTTCTATGTCTGGGTGATTCTTACTTATTATAAGTATGTATTTCTTATTGTTTTCGTAAATCCTATAATACAAGCTTTGCTTAGTTTGGAGGTGCGTGAAATGTCCTTTGGTATTTATTATTATTTTTATTTCAAAAACTTAACTTTTGATTTGATGAAATTTTAGGAGATACATACATACCTTTCCGAAAACGCAAATTCCGGCTGGAAATTCTACAAATACGATATGCGAATTAAAAATATGTAATCGGAACTCTATTTACGTACCTACGTAGGAAATATCTCCCATGTACCTATCTAGTAGGTATGTGCCTATCTATTATTTAAAAAAAATATGGTGACGTTTATGTGCGTGACATTTGGTGACATTTGGTGAGTGTATTAAAAAGATAGGATGAAACTGAGAAACTATATTGTTGCGAAGGCCTCGGTTAGTGGAATAATGACGAGTTATCTATATTGTTGTTTTTTTTTTTTTATAATAGGCTTGCGTTTAATCGCTATGTCACCTGATGTTAAGTGAAGACGTGGTCTACGTTGGAGCACGATTAGCTAGACCTATTTACTCTCTACTTGAAGACACCTAGTTTATACCTATCGGAGAACACCCACTCAGATATTCATCAGCGCATTTCTATTTTCAGCCGTTCGCACAGTGAAGGTGGAATCAAATCGTTTCGTTTGAGTATTTGCACGATGTCGCTTCTTCGAGCTTCTGACTACAAGAATTGTAGAATATATAAATGAAAGTTAGGTATACTAAAAACAAAATACTATATGTATGTAACCTCGAAACCTGATTTTGAACTTATAAAAACTTTAAAATGTGTGTCAGTTCACCTCATGACGCTAAGAAATAAGAGACGTCACAGTATAAATCTTTGTTAAGCTTTGATAAGTGAGGCCTACGCTCGAGTCCCAGCAATGGATACCATAACTTACGTCTTAACTTCTTGACAAATTTTACCCATTTAGAACACTTAGGTGGCTCCATTCGAGTCATTTTTATGAATTGGTTACGTTATATAAAAGGAAAAGTTGAACTTTTCATAGTGGATACTTTTTCTTGAACGTGCTCGGATAGTATGTGCTGTTGTGATGTTGTGTTGCCAGCATATTCTAGAAGATAAATAAGCCTTTTAGCAATAATAAAAAGTCTTTGAGTGCCTAGCCGCTTAAATGTTTGCAGTTATATATTCTATGTGTACTTTAGCGTTAACCTCGCTTCCTAATCTTTGAGTTTTTAGCTCATATTTCTCTTATTTTGTGTTTTCTCGAGGATTTGTGTATAAAAATAGTGGTGTTTTATTCATAAAGTGCCGAATAATAAGCGCGAGTGTGGGAAAGTGATATAATGTGTTGAAACATGACCACATTCATTTCGTGTTGCTTCCGAAACTCTATTGTTAGTTCCAAGCGTTTTGAACTAGGAATTTTGTAGCAATGATAGCTCAGTAGTTAGCCCGGTCTGTTGTGCCGAAGGATGTAGGTTCAAACCCTAACAAGGAGCTTGAGCTGCCGGTGAAAGAAAACATCGTGAGGAAACCATAGCATGGTAGTAGGGTACTTTCTAGTACTCAGCTGGCTAGCTGCCACTCTCGAGTTGAGATTCTGCCGCCAAGCATCTAACGGTGTGTTCCGAGAGCCTCACTTGAGAGCCAGTTCCATTTCAGACTAGGTGTACTTTACTACACCGTTACTTAACATCAGGTGAACTGTGGTCAAACACCTAGCCTGTCAACCAATTTAAATAAAGAGCTACCTAGTTGTAAAGTCGCCACTACTTTACTAAGGCGTGACCTGACTCGACTTTGACTTGCTTTGTGGGACTTTGAGTGTGACTTAAGACTTATTTTACTAGATTTATCTTACTACTTAAAAAGAAAACGACGACAAAACTTCAAAAAGTTTAAATGCAATATGCTATGGCGATAAATTGTATCTTACTTACAAAACATTTTGATGCGTTTACAAATAAATAAAGTTTTCAAATAAAATTCTTATCACTATGACCAAGCGTCGACAATATAAGCATACTACGTTATATTAACATGTTTTAAGCCAGGATTGCTACACAGATGTTCTTAGGAGAAAATTTCCAAGTAAATTTGTGGTGTCTAGTAAATTTACCCTAGACATAATTAAGTTTGCGCTTTCTTCGTCGCTGTGAACTTTTAATGGGCCGCCTGTAGTTAACTTGAGACATTATTTGTGGCAAGCTTAGTCATCAAGTTGATAACCATGTATTGCAGCCATAATAACTGCAGAGGTTTTGCGGGGTTACGCGTGTCGGTAGTATTAAGCTGAAAGGAGGTTGTTGTGCTCATCGTTATACACAACTTTTACTGTAGTAGTACTCGATCTTGACATCACGAAACAAATTACTGTTTTAAAGAAAAATGTCATTGAATTTAAAATGTATGTAAAATCTTAGTATTTTTTTCGCGCGGTGGAACCTGGACTTATTTTTTTCGGCACTTCACCGGCAGCTTAAGCTCATTGTTGGGATTTGAACCCACGCCCTTCGGCGTGTGCACTGACCACGCTAACCACTGAGTTATCATCGCTACGATTGACACAGGATCGAGGCAGATGGTATAAAAAGAGAGAGGTCTATACCCAGCAGTGGGATAAAGGCGTGATGATGATGATGCTATCCACATCATTCTATTTTGTTCAGTACGTTTTGTTCATAACAAAACTCAGTTTTACGTTACTTGATTATCGCTTAATTAACTACAAACTAACTTAATCATATTTGGTAACATCTTACAAGACAAATACAGGAAGCTTATCATTTCATATCAGATTTTGATGTTAATATACAACACCGCTAATGCTCGTAACTATGTACACATGATTTCCCCGGGCGTAATTTACTTAACTTGTGACTTGTATGTATAAAATCTCATCTTCCTGCTTGTTACGAAATAATTTGATAATCAATTTATTCACACAATTTACATGTATTACATAAATTTGAAAAATTAATGTTTTTTCTACTTATGCGGGATTACTCAGGTTTAATTATATCGGTTACTCTGACTATTGTTTCAGGCCCATCCGGTGGCCTTCTTCATGGAGACAAAGCTGAGTACAATGCGCGCGCGGCTTCGTCTTGCTTCGCACTGCGGGCCGTTGCAGCGGTACAGCGGTTGGTGCGCGGGCGCGGGGGTAAGTAGCGGTGTACCGAGATACGCTAGTGCGCTCTGGAGCCCTTCCTCACTGTTCAGTAAACTGAACCGACTTAAAAGACGCATCATAGGATCGGAAGACGTCTACAAACCTCCAAATCTTAATATATAAAAATTTCGTGTCACGTTATTTGTCCGCGATGAACCTCAATCCAAATCCTCAACTACTGAACCGATCTTAACCAAATCTTGCACACCCTGTGCAGTTTGATCCAACTTGAGAGATAGGATAGTTTATATCGCAATTTATAATCTCAATATTTTTTTATTGCAAATTATTTGTTTATTATACAACAAAGAGGTATAATTATCAGTGAATTCCATAAAATTATAATAGATGGCGGTGTAAGGTAATTTATTAACTGGATTGAGTAAGTATCCAATAGATGGCGCTACGTTAAAAGTCCAAACGTTTCATATGCGCTACAATTTATTTGTAATAACGTTACACGCGTGTGTTCAATTTGGCCACAGCATAAGTAAAATCAAAATTTTATTCAAATTTTCACCTAGATTATATTCTTTATGAAGTTATTTAATTAATTTATCTTTGAATATTTAAAAAGTTTATGCTTGGTTAATTTTGAAATATTAATTTGTTTTCTTATTTATGAATTAAACTTCTTTAATTACTTTGACGCGTCTTTGCTTAAGTCTTTCTAAAGTTACTGTTAAATAAACACTTTTTGCTAGCGGCTTAGTAACTTTAATATTTGGATGTTTAATTTTAACATACGGCGTTCAAAGGCAACGTTCCCATATTAAAAAACAGGTTACAGTATAAGACCTTGTTTCTGTAACTCACGTGAGGTTCTATTCCAAAAACACGTAAAGCTTTTATAACGCTACACGCTTTTAAAGTTTCTTTTGAACCAAAAACGAGTTCTTCACATCTTGTCACATTTTCTAATTTAATATTGGCATAGAGAATACCATTCTACGCAAATTTAAATAGAATTTCATGGCGTTGTACAAACGCACCGTGTAGCCAAAAAGTTTTTTTTATACCTTAAGACTCGCAGACACTAGCAACAGTAGGCTTAATGACTTGAATACGTTTGTTGTTGGAATAAAACATTTCCTTTACAACTTTAAAACTTGCAGTACTAAATAATCTACTAACGCGATTGCGATTGCGAAATGCGATTATGACAGCTTTTGCTAGCTGCTGGTACAGTGCAGTGTGTAGTGTATATTTGTAGCGAAGTGGTTAGCGCGGTCGGTTCGCATGGCGAAGAGCGTGGGTTCAAGCCCCAGCAATGAGCTTGAGCTGCCGGTGTAGGAAACATCGTGAAGAAACCATAGCATGGTGGTAGGGTACTTTTTAGTACACGGCTGGCTAGCTACCAACCTCAAGTTAAAAATCTACCGCCAAGCATATAACGGTGTTCCGGCAGCCTCATTTGAGAGCCAGTACCATTCCAGGCTAGGTGTGCTTTACCATCTTCGACCACACCGTAACTTAAAATCAGGTGAGCTGTGGTCAAACACCTAGCCAGTCAACAATAAAAAAAAAACCCTTCAAACTAGAACACAGTAATGTTTACACACTACTGCCGACAAGAAATATCTCGCGTATGAATGAGATAGGTTATTTTAAGCGGTATTTATAATTAAGGCCCTATATCTTCAAAGAGTTCTATAGTTTGTTCTTCAACATCGACGGGCTGAGCACGATTGCGGCAACAGTTCACAAACTATGGTCGGAGCAATTTGCCAATTGTCTCAGAGCTTACAATATGGTGCAAACTTTGTCTAAACATTGCTCCAATTCGAACTTTCAGTAGGAACAGTCATATAAAATTATTAGATAAATACTCATGTAGCATCTATGTTGTAGCATAAATTTAATTTTTAATATTATTAATATTGTTATTATATTGTATTTTTATTATTGTTTATTTGTTTTTTTTTAATATTGCTGTGGTGATGCCGGCGTAAGAATAGTATCCCACCCTCTCTACCCGCGGTTGCCGTAAGAGTCGGCTAAGGGATGTAATCCGGAAGATAGGCAGCAGCGTCTTCATTGAACAATCACACCTATCTGCGCTCGCCAACCCGCCTGCCAAGCGTGACGAGTATTGGCAAAACCCCCCCAGGTGGAGGCCTATGTCGAGCAGTGGACGTCCTATGGCTGATGAAGTGAAGTGATATTGTTTAAATTCTATAATAGTGACACAAAAAAGACAGAAGAATTTGCCTTGTAGAGGGATAATAATAATAAATATCGTAGGACATTACATACGGCGCTATATGACCCCAAACTAAACAAAGCTTGTTCTATGGAAGTCAGATAGCTGATAGAATACTTTAATACATTTTTTTGTCAATACACACAGAACAAACATTTATGCTCGTCACACAAATGTTAGTTCTGTGTGGGAATCGAACCCACGCCCTACATCTCTTAAAGCAGATATACTAGCAAATGAGATAATAAGGGCCGTACTGTGATCTCTTATTATTGCCTAGATTGGGCGTTCACGAGAAAGCTACGCGACTAAGAAGTTTGCAGTTGTGTTACTTTATTGTGATCGTGTGAATTGAACGGCAATTAGAGCTTACAGTATGGAATCTTATAATAGTTGGACTCATGAATAAATATATGAAATTTTCTAGAACATAGTTTACGTTGACAAAATTCTACGATCAGTACCTAATCTACACAATCTTTTCGGTTCGTGAATTCTACGTAACTACAGAAATCAGCAAAGCTACCTTATGAATTATTCAATTCCAGTAAAAAGTAATTTAAAAACCATAAAACCTCACAAAAACAACAAAATTAACACCAACCCTTCCCCTTAAAAGCAAGGAAACCGCACAGTACACTTTAAAAAAAAACCAACCTCGAAACACGGTCATGATGTTAAGTAAAGCGGTAAAAAGCGGTAACTGGTAAATGGCTCCAGAAAAGAGGATTTGCACTTATAAAAACAAACCATGTTGTTACTGCTCCTAGAAAAATGACAGACGAAATTGAACCTTACGAGTAAAAGCTGAAAGGTTGATTGAATTTAATGAAACTCAAGATAAGTTTGGTTTTTAAATACACAGTGTGTAGAATCTAAGTGAGTTAAGTCTTGGAACGCGTAGTATGCTGACTACACAGTGGTGTAAATTATTTAAGTTGAAGAAAAACTGCCACTTCTGTAAATATGTTTGAAAAAGCGAGGACATTGCCTCTTCTGGTCCTTGACCTCACATGAGGTTCCTTGGCGAAACCGAGTATAGGATGATACGATTATAAAGTTTATTTTAACAGTACAAATGAGCACGTGATACATGTCGTCCTGTTTAAATTTGACATTGGATTAGAGTCGCCATACTCAAAGTGTACTCTGCGGAACCCTATGGGACCGCAAAGTTTATTTACTTGGTGGTAGATTTCCTTAGCAGGAGGTCGTCTAGGTAGATACCACCGCAGTACCAGATATTCTGCCGCAAAGCAGTAGTGTGTAAACATTACTGTGTTCCGGTTTGAAGGGTACTGCAGCTAGCGAAATTACAGGGCTATTGAGACTAACCATCTAGTCTCAAAGTAATGAGCGCCAAGGCAGCCATGCCCTGGACTTTGTTTTACTACTCAAAGCGTATCGCTGCGGAGGTCATGGACAGGCGTTATCTCTTAACATCAGGAGAGCGTCACGTTCGTCTCATTACTGTTACATAAAAAACAAAAGTCTCTGTGAGGACTCCGTGAAAATAATATTCATTATAAAAACAAAACTACCTAAGATTGTAAAAGCGTAATTGAGGAATACGTAATATGAGAGCACGACATTTCAGCCAGGACCGTAGTCAACAGTTCAACACTGACTCAACTGACAATAAAAATACACATACGAGTATAACCGTTTTTGACAAAAAAAAGTTAGAGAACCGCTGGACTAGAGACTATTCCTCTTAAATTTAACCTCGATTTTATCGCGTTTAGTAAACGCGGTCGTTTTATGTGTTATATGCACATCCAGAATAATGCCTCTAAAATTGACAGGTCTCTACGCATTGTAGAGTGAAGTGGATAAAAGGACGATATTCTATATTTTGCGGAAACTTGCAATTGGCCCAGTTAATTTAGTAAACATTATTTTTATTGATATCGCTTTTTGTTAATTTTGGCATCGCACTTTATATATTCTGTCAGTTTCATGTTTTGAAGTGTCTTAAGTTAAAATCAAGTCAAGTTTTAGTCACAATCAAAGTCATACAAAGTAAGTTACAATCAAGTCTAGTCGATGCATTTTTGTTTTACTTATGCGGGATTACTTACGTCGGATATTTCGACTCTCGTTTCTAATCCATAATCTACTAAAAGAGTGGTGACACTAGTGGAAGGTTATACGAAATAACACGAAAGTATATGTACAACACGAAATCAGATGCCACTACGTTACATTGCTTGCCCACACTCGTGCAAATAATTTTCCAAAAAACACAAGTTGTGAAAAATATTACCATGCACCGACATGAGTTTTTGCGTTCCCACCAAAACTATATTTATATAGTTATGCTGCAAGTTTATCTATAAGCGCAAAAATAAAAGTGCTTAAATTATTTATTATATCCATTTTTATCTCCAGTGTGTGACAGTTTTAAACTTCTCTGGCAGAACAGTTGTGCTAGCGTTGGTTAGTTCATTTTCACAATAACTATGTGGTCGTGTACTTACATTACTTTTACGCTCTAAAGTTTTTAATGCAATAGGCTTGCTTCTGGCCGCCATCTCACCTATGTTAAGCGAAGATGCGGTCTACGATGGAGCACCATTGCCTAGAAGAAATCGATTCATTCGCGACTTGAAGACACAGATTGTATTAATCGGGAAACATCCACTCATACTCCATTGAGCTTTTGATTTATTGTTACTGAATGTTCAAGGTATATAGTTAGTTAATTTCCGCTTAGCAGTCGTTTTAGTCACAAATGTCACGAGGATTTAAATTAAAATTTAACTAACTTTGCGAGAATTTAAAATAAAATTTATTCGAAACATAACTACAATATAAAGTTTGTCATAAACTTCTAAGCGAAAACAAATTAAAAGAAAAAACTTATTAAAATAACCACAAAGACTTGTGGTCTTTATTATACTCGTAATTTGTTTTAGCTTTTATGTTTATATCAAATTTTAGTTTTAGATATTAAGTAATGTTTCGGATAAGTTAAAACTGTCGTCAAGTTAGTAAAGTTTAAATTTAAATTCTCATCACTGTTGTAACCGAAAAGACTTTTAAGCAGAAATAAACTTAATATATACCTTAAACACACAAAATGAACTTCCGCAAAGTAACGACTGAATCAATAAATTATTGTTACTGTTTGATTATGTCATTATTATACTGTGGTGTCATTATTTCTCAAGCTTGTATTTTGAAAAGTCTAATAGTTAACCATGACGTGACACAATGCGAGAGCAGAATCGTGCAGGATATCGACAGATTGTATGTTTGTATGAGCAGACATCGCGACCAAAGCGACAACCGTCCATGGTACATATTCCCCATTGCCGTACTAAGAGCTTTTTACGCGGTGGTTGGTGTCTTTAGCAGGAGTTTGGCTAGTAGATACCACCGCAGTACCAGATATTTTGCCGCCAAGCAGTTATGTGTAAATATTACTCTGTTCCGAGCACTGCAGCTAGCAAATTACAGGACTGTTGAGACTAACCATCTAAAGTCTCAAAGCAATGAGTGCCAAAGCAGCGATGCCCTAGACTTTGTTTTTGCTACTCAAAGTTCTGTGTATAGCTGCAATAATTATGGACATGCGTTATGTCTTACCATCGGGAGCGCGTCTCATTAATCTCATTAATATTCTATTTTTTTTTAAATACTTGAAACCTAAATCTGATATAGTATTTTATATAACTTTAACCAAAGTTTTATGTAGACGTTAAAAATTCACTTTACAACAGCAAATTTCTAAGTCTTATTTCCAAGTCACGAAATATTCAAATGACTTTGTACCTCACGGGTGGAAAATAAGGAAAACATTTACTTGAAGACAAATTCAGCTCCAACTGAGCTAAGTCGCTTTTCATCATGACATGGTGAAACTAAGAGCCGCATAATTTTTCATTTTATTTTAAACTAGCTGCGCCCCACGGTTTTACCCGCGTGGTGATGGATGATGATGATGAAAAGTATTCTAAGTCTTATTCCAGGGTCTAAAGTACCTACATGCAAAATTTCACCAAGATCCGTTGAGTGGTTTACGCGTGAAGGCGTAACAAACAAACAAAACTCACATTCGCATTTATAATATTTTTACTACACGATACTTTTTTTTTTAAATACACACAGAAGACCCAGACAGTTTCACTTTCCTCGCGAAGTTTTCCTTCACCGGGAGCTCAAGTTAATTAATGGGATTTGAACCCACAACCCCAAAACCTTTCGACATGTAAACCGATCGCGCTAACCATTTCAAAAGCTGTAACTATTTAAAATGTAAAAAAATGCATTGCTCGAGAAAACATCACTGAAATGTTGTACTATTAAAATTTCACTTTTTTTTATTGTATAATTCCTAAGTCTGTTAAAATTCTGGTCTGTATGTGTGGAGTGTAAAGTCGCCGTATCAACGGCGAGATTTCCTGAATTTTTAAAACGTTAGCTGCGATTCCGACAGAAGACGAATTATCTACTTAAATTACACGACGCGACGGTGCTTTTTGAGAAAATGCTATTAAAGAATAGAATTACAAACTTTTAGTCTCTCAACCGTTAGTGAAATAATGTTACAGTCATTAATAAAAACCTTCAATACTTTTTCTACTGCACTGTTAGCTCATTGGGTTTCAATATCTGCTTCATGAGCTGTATGGCGTCAGTTCTATTCCCACCAGGACAAACATTTATGTGACGATATTTTTTTTTAATGGCTGATTGGCTAGGTGTTTTACTACAGCTCACCTGATATTAAGTGACGGTGTGGTCGAAGATGGTAAAGCACACCTAGCCTGGAATGGTACTGGCTCTCAAGTGAAGCTGCCCGAACACATCATACAACACACGGTATGTTCTGTGTCGGGTTGTTTTGTATACATGTATTTACAAAAAGTATTTATGTATTCTATTTGATGTCAGAGTTTCCGATAAAATTAAACGTTAGTAATTCCGCATAAGTAAAACAAAAATCTGCTAGAAAAGTTGTTTACAATATCGCTTGTGACAACTAAAATGTCACTGATGTCAACTAAACAGTCTAAACAGATAAAATGGTAACATTACGTCTGTAAATATTCAGAGTTCAGAGACAAAATCTGTGCAACCAGTAAATTTGTTAGCCCGAGACACCAGGCAGCAGCCGACACGACAGCAGGACGCATTTATATGAATAATGGTAACATTTATCTAAAATCCGGCTCGCTTGATGAGAGATGAATCCTAATGAAATGGCAGGACAGCTTTTTGCGTTTAATGTAGTTATTATTTTATAATTTACGGGTAAATATGAAGGAATGCTACTTTTTTAATAAGTAGTTTATTTTTCATGATGATACTAACTAAAAACTTCTTTACACTACCTACTCAAATAATAGGCAATAAGTCAGTGCACAGAGCTTCTCATCCTTCAAAGCAATGTCGAAAAAATGGCTAATTATACAAGCATTTTATGATAGTATGCTAGCAGTAACTAATATGTTAAAGAACAAAAGACGTGTCGTGGGATTTGAACCGAGACTTCCAGATTAAAACCCAGATGGTCTCCCAACTAGGAGGCTGCAAAGTAAGATACAAATTCTTCTAAATCTGCATAATAAACATAGATATTTTTAGTTCCATGTCATCGAGGGTGTACCCGTATATATTTTGATTATGTTTATTTATTAAGGGATTTTCAATAGAAGTTTCAAAGCAATTCAACTCTAGCGAAAACCTACGGGTGTTTAATCAATCAACGTCGTTTTAGAATCAGATCTCGCCCGGGATTACCGTAATTTCGCTCGATTTGTGTAAATCCATGTAAATCCTTCACAATTCACCACCTAAGTCCTTATTCTAGAATAATAAACTCATTTTCGAACTTGATTGTCATTTCGTAACTTATTTAGTTGAATTAAAACATTTTTTACAAACCACCCTGAATCAAAACTACAAAAAAATTAAAACCAATACTTTGACTTGTCTTGATTTTGTTTGGGATTCTATGTATGTATTTACCTTGCTTATGTGTACCATAGCTAGATAGGAAATAATTTTAAATTTTAAACCCTTAAAATAAGAACGTCATATGATTTATTTGATGTCTTGTAATTATTTACACAGCATTTGTTATCATAATTATATCCACGGTTCATAACCTATTCTAATTTAAGCTGAAAGGTACTTGATACGGCTTTGCGGTTATTGTTACTCAAAATTAATGGCCCTGGTTGTTAGGACAAAAAACCAGGAACGTCAATTTAACGTGTCATCTGACCTGTGGTAGCGCTCCGTTGTTCGCTATCAGGAAACTGATCGGTACACCCTATTAACACTATATCGGACACACACCGTAATAAAATCTGTACCGGGACAAACGCAATGAAATTTTAAATGACAAATGAAAGCGTTACCTATGAACTGAGGTACAAGAACCAAAATTGGCGAAAAATTTCGTTCAACTTAAAGTTAAACTTATTTTAAGGCTTTTCCCTATAAACAATAATGAATTAATTTTTTTACTTATGCGGGATTACTCACGTTTCGTTACTAATGAACTGAGGTACAAGAACAAAAATTGGCGAAAAAGTTTCGTACAACTTAGTAAAAGTAAAACTTATTTTAAGGCTTTTCCCCTTGTACAATATTGAACTCATTTTTAGGGTTCCGTACCCAAAGGGTAAAAACGGGACCCTATTACTAAAACTTCACTGTCTGTCTGTCCGTCCGTCTGTCTGTCACCAGGCTGTATCTCAAGAACCGCGATAGCTAGGCAGTTGAAATTTTTACAAATTATGTATTTCTGCTACCGCTATAACAACAAATAGGTACTAAAAACAAAATAAAATAAATATTTAAGGGGGCTCCCATACAACAAACGCGATTTTTTTGCCTTTTTCATAGATACGGATCCTTTCGTGCTCGAGTCCGACTCGCACTTGGCCGGTTTTGTTTTACTTATGCGGGATTACTCACGTTTAATTTTATCGAAAAATGTATCAAAACCTTTACTATAAGCTCGATGAAATTTTGGAATTAACACGAAAAGTCATGTTTTACTACATACACAAAAACACAATGGGGCATCACGACTCTTTCCGCTTGCCCACCAAAACTGAACCAAAACACTCAAAGAAATGGACACTTTGCTAGATAATCTTGAAGTTGAATAGTACATATAACAAAGGATGCAGCAGACTTCTTTAAAAAAAAGTTGTTTATATAGATAAATACGGTGACCTTATTAAGGTTTAAGACTCGTTCCGCGTAGCTCTATACGATGATATACTAGCGTTATTTTTATATATATTGTATTACACAACAATTTTACACACGCTTTAGATTGTCTCCACGATCAAAGTCGATATTTCAAGTACACACAGTTATCGTACTGCAGAAAAGGTGATTTGGCACACGTACCAACTCTTTGTCTAAGTTATGCTGCCATTTGGTCTAGCGATGGTGTGCTAGCGGTTGGAGAAGTTAACACCTTTATAACCGTAGCTTTAAATTCTTACTACATATTTTCCCTAAAATATAATTTTATTTAAAGGACATCATAATGATGTAAAACTTCTCATTAACTAAGATAACATTAAGAATGTCATTTAATAAAACATGTCTACATAAAATAATAAGAAGTTAAAACATTCTTATTTGTATTTTTTTTTAAGATAACGAACCCAGATACTCTTTTAACTACCACACTCTACTTCATGGTTCTCTGAACAATTAGACACCTTTCATCTTCCCACATTCACACCTACACATGCACCCACCCAAAACTTAGGAAAAGTTAGGAGCAAACATATGTTTTTTGTTACTATACCGCCTTCACTGTATATAAGCCTTGTGAATCAGGTCCTTCCTAGACTAAAAACCCCTTTTTTAAGTGTTTATGACAAATAAATTATTTGAATATGGTGATTGTTTTAAAAACTACAGTAAATACATTTATTTCTGAATAAGTATAGCGTTTCAAAATTTTATAAAGCTAGCGGCCCGCCTCGGCTTCGCACGGGTAGTAAGAATGAGTATAGTCAGCTAACCTTAAAAGTAAGATATAATATGCCACCGCTGGCTTTTTGAAGATTTAAAGACTTCGATGATTTTGAAGACTATAAAAGAGAAATATCCCACCATGCATTGTTTTGTTATATTATCTCAAAGGGATTAGGCAGCGTTTTCGATGAAAGCTCCCAGATGGCTTAACTTTTTCAGATACTTCTAACAAGTATCATCATATTTCAACAAATTTACACAAAACCTTGACAAATGATATACCTACCTATACCTTCCTCATGAATCACTCTATTTATTGGTGAAATTCGCATGATAATCCGTTCAGTTGTTTTTAAGTTTATCGCGAACAGACAGACAGACTGACGTGGCGAATGACTTTGTATTATAATATGTAGTGAAGTACTAGCAAAACAATTCAACTAAACTATGTATCAAATTTTAAACACAAACATTTTTTGTTCCTTTCAGTTAAACTGTCTATAGATATAAATCCCTTATTCTTCTATGGCAGAACAAGGGTTGTAAATTTTCTCCCATAAAAGTAAATATACCGAAGAACGATACAAAGGTTTGAGATATAAAATGTCAATATAAGGAGACAGTATTACGTGTATAGAATCTGACGATGCTTTGTCAAGTGTGAAAATAACGTATGGAAGTGGGGACACACGGTCCTATATTTTGCCATATTTATATTTAGGCCATATCTCATTTTGAATTAGAGACAGAGTTCAAAGACTCAGAGAAATGCCAAGCATAGCTCTTTCCAAAGCTCGCTGAACGACTTTTAACTTGTAGACCAATCCCGCATAATTTTTTCATCAACCATAAAACGTTGTCACTTTGTAAAGCTCCTGGCTATAATGTGAGTTACATATAGAAACTTCAGTTAAAAGTCTCGCGTCATCCGCCCTCTAGCGTTAAAATAGTGTTCTAATCGTGAACGCACGCAATAATATACCGTGTATTCGGTCCTTGACAGGACATTTTCACCTGTGCCTTCTGCCATATCCGTGACCGCATTGCCAAGGCGTGCTCATATGTTGCCTATTTTCTTTCTGTACGTGATCGAAATAAACTTTAACACTACTTTTACTTAGAGATTTCTTCACTTTTTCAGTTCAATGTACGGAGATGAAACAAAATCAATTGTAGAATATGGTCGGAAAGTTACCAGTTTTTTTAAACTTGTTACATACAGAGGTGCTTTTCAAGTAGCCTGCACCGATCGCTGGGAAAATAACCATTTTTGTTCTATAAGTTTCAACAAAGGCACAAAAAAATTACGTTTCTTTTTAGTTTGAGGTATTTTACCACAACTGATCTGGTGTTAAGTGACGGTGTGGTCGAATGGTTGCGAACACACCTGGCCTAGAATGGAATTGGCTCTCAAGTGGTCAATTGGGCTACTTTCATTGTACGAACTGCTAAATAATGGAATTTGCTTCTCGAGTGGGTATTCCTCGATAGATACAATATGGGTGCCTTTAAGTCGCGAGTGAATCGGTTTCTTCTAGGCGAGCGTGCACCATAGACCGCATCAGGCGAGATGGCGGACAAACGCATGCATATCTATATTTAAAAAAAAGTGAACTTGCCGGAACACACCGTTGTATACTTAGCGCCTGATTTTCAGTATGAGTGTAGTAGCTAGTGAGCCGAGTATTCAACCTAAAGGAAAACATCGTGAGGAAACCACATCGTGAATCGGCAGCTCAAACTCATTGTAAGAGTTTGAACCCACGCTCAACACACTCCGGTTTTATATAAAGCGAGAACCGGTAGCTCAAGCTCATTGTTGGGGTTTTAGCCCACGCCCAACTCACGCTCAACCCACGCAGGTTTTATATGATAATAAAATATATTTTGAAGGTGTAAAATACATCTTTCAGTTTCTGCAATGTGTTTTATTACTATTCATTTTTATTAATTTTTTTTCTCAATTTTTGAATTTTTTACTTCTAATATATATCACATCACATCATCAGTCATAGGACGTCCACTGCTGGACATAGGCCTCCTCCTGGGGGGGTTTTGCCAATACTCGCCACGCTTGGCAGGCGGGTTGGCGAGTGCAGTTAGGTGTGATTGTTCAAGGAAGACGCTGCTGCCCATCTTCCGGATTACATCCCTTAGCCGACTCTTACGGCAACCACGGGTAGAGAGGGTGGGGTACTATTCTTACGCCGGCACCACCGCGGCTTAAAATATATATAAAACATATAAATAATATAAAAAACTAGGGTGCCGCCGGCAGCGGGGCAGGGCTCAAGCTGCTGGTGGTTAGAGCTACAGAGTGAAGAACTTCCTAATAATGTGCGCCGTGTCAAGGATCACTGCCTTTTGGATCTGACCCTTGACCCAACCGTCTAGCGAGAGTTTCTTTAGATGTTGGTCGAGACTCGAGGTCGCTTAAGCAGTTATTGAGTGATGCATATTTTTAGTAGTTTATATTCTTTTGTCTATAGTTTTTTTGTGTAATCTTGTAATTAGCCATTAATGACTTATTTTAATTTTTAAACTCTTTTTTGGTTGTTAAATTCTTAAATAGTTTAACAATAAAAAATAGACAAAACGTGTAATAAAATATTTATTTCTTCAATGGATTGATACTGAAACAACGAAAGCTAAAAAGTAGGTAGCTTAAAACTTTACGTAACTTTAAGATAAAGTGTTTTCTAAAGTTGTTTTTAACGTCCAAGTTAAATGAACCGCAAGTAACGAGAAGCCATTTCCCATTACTTAAGTAACTTCAAAAGAAATTAAGAATTTCAGGACAACAAATCAAGTGAGCAATACGACGTGGAAAATTGTTCTTAAATAGTAGTTTTTCCCGGAATAAGATCTTAAATGAAAAACTAATTTAGTAGAAATCTTCAAAAACATATTTACAACTTCTAGTTATGTAGTTATACACATACATTTTGAAAGCTATCATCATCATCATGATCATCATCATCATCATCATCATCATCATCATCATCATCATCATCATCATCATCATCATCATCATCATCATCATCATCATCATCATCATCATCATCATCATCATCATCATCATCACTATCAGCATCATCATCATTTCAGCCGTAGAACGCTATAAAAAAGCTATACCTACCAAATGTTTTTTTAAAATATATTTATAGCCACTTGGGTTGATGTAAATTCTATCAATATTTCTTACATATATGTATATCTGTTGAGGCAATTAAAAGTTATGATGGAATAAAGAAACTTGCAAATAATGTGCACACACACATCACACATCATCAGCCATAGATCGTCCACTGCTGGACGTAGGCCTCCTCCTGGGAGGGTTTTGCCAATACTCGCCACGCTTGGCAGGCGGGTTGGCGAGCGCAGTTAGGTGTGATTGTTCAAGAAAGACGCTGCTGCCCATCTTCCGGATGACATCCCTTAGCCGACTCTTACGGCAACCGCGGGTAAAGAGGGAGGGGTACTATTCTTACGCCGGCACCACCACGGCAATAATGTGCAATAAAAGCAAATGTTTGCCTGTTAGTGTGTATTGTTGACACAATGGATTTCAATGGTTCAGGAAGGCGTTCAAATCCTAGCAATGAGCTTGAGTGAGGGAAAACGTTGTGAGCATAGCATGATAAGGTACTTTGTGTTACATAGTTGATGAATATGGTAAACACACTTAGAATAGTTATTACCCTAGTGGAACATATGGCTTGGTTTGAGACTGGTGGTAACTAGCGAAAAAAGAAACTAAATATTACTCTACAATCGTGCTACGGTTTTCTCACTTATTTTTTTAATTACTCATCAAGCATGCTACGGTTTTCTCTCGATTTTTTAAATTACTCTACAATCGTGCTACGGTGTTCTCACTTTTTTTAAATTACTCATAAACCAAGCTACGGCTTTCTCACGATTTTGCGAATTACTCTACAATCGTGCTACGGTTTTCTACCTTTTTTTCAGCAGTAACCTATGAAGTTAAAATGTTATGTACAAACAACGTAGATAATTTTCTTTTAATTTTTCTTTTTTCTTTTTTAATCTTGTAGTTGCCGTGGTGGTGCCTGCGTAAGAATTGTACCCCACCTTCTCTACCCGTGGTTGCCGTAAGAGTCGGCTAAGGGATGTAATCCGGAAGATGGGCAGCAGCATCTTCCTTGAACAATCACACCTAACTGTGCTCGCCAACCCGACTGCCAAGCGTGGCGAGTATTGGCAAAACCCCCCCAGGAGGAGGCCTATGTCCAGCAGTGGACGTCCTATGGCTGATAATGTGTGATGTGATATGAAATTACTCATGTCTGTCATTATGACTTTATTAGTTTGGGAACACGGTCTGAACACAAAAAAAAAAAAACTTCAGTCATAAAAAAAGCGCTATATAGCGTATGATATAAAACAATAGGCCTAAGAATAACCCAACTTGCAGTAGTAGATACTTGCCAATTTATCTATTGAATAATGTACCTATCTGTTTAAGATTTTTTTAATGTATCTGAGAACGGGTATCGCGCAATCTCAAAGAATAATTATATCTCTAAATCCACTTGCTCGCAATTGCCGTCCTCGTGCAATGTGGGATCCTAACTGATCACGATAACTTTGTCGACGTCGCACGTAGACTTGGTCCACTAGCATTTGCCTTCGTAAATCTAATATGTAAAATCTCTGCTTTGAATAGTACGTTCGCCGTCTGGTATAAACGAGGATGCAATCAAGCTAGAGAGGTCGTAGGTGCAGGTTTTACCTTCACACAAGTAACAATGATTTTGTTGTACCTACTTTTTTTTTATTAAGCAGAGGTTAATTGACAAAGCCTACTATAAGGTGGCTCATTACGTGGAAGACAGGAATATATGGTTGTTGTAGCTTCTCTCTGCACTTGCATCCCCCTGGCTAAGTGACAATTGTAGTAAGCATATAATGTATTAATAAAATATGTATAAATGTAAACTGTATAAATTGTAACCTAATATGAAAAGAAAGATCCACAAAAAAATGCCTTGCTGATATCTTGCCGGAGTCTTCTCAGTTGAAGTGTAATTACGATCCGGTGGTAGAATCAAACATGTAACTTAACGTTCATAAGTGCCTTACCAGGGCCTAAACTGAATAAATGACATTTTAATTTTGATTTTTAATTTTCAAGTATAAATATGCGTAGTCTATGGATTATGGATTCGAGGTACACAATTATACTTCGAATAATTTTAGTGTAAAGAAAAATAAATTAAAAGTTACCTAGTTCTTAGATGTTTTGATGACTTTGAAGTACCTAATGATACCTCAAAGTATCACAGTTTGCGGCCTCTATTCAACTTCATGTAAATTAGAAACCTATCCATGTTCAAACCCCCCGTAATGTTCCAAAACAAATGTTTTACAAAAGTATGAAACTCAACAACTAGATGGCGTATCTCTCCTTGTAATATAATCTCTGTATTATAATTGTAATTATTCTTTCGCAATGTCACTTCCTTGAGAATAAATACACCGTGCAGACACATTGTTTTATTCTTGCTCAATGAATTACAAATCTGGGTACGTATTGGTAAAAAGTAATGATTGAATACAATTTTATAGTCATCTATTAGATTTTATATGAACTAATTAAAAAATCTTTGTATACATTTCAACTCAAATTTTGTATAGTAATATAGCAATTGCTAACTAGATGACTTTTACTCAATCATATTTTTGTGGAATCGTAATTATTTTTCTGACATTTGAATGTATACATTATATTAATTCCATATAAACACAATTATTTTAATCAAAGCAAAGTTCAATGTTCTCAATTTTAATCTCTTGAGTTATGTCTTTCCTAATATCTCGAATAAAAAAATCGATTACTGGAACTCTTCGTGGCGCGACGGACACTAATTTGATGTCTGTGAAGCTCCAGGTGTCTTTAGTAGTATTCTGAAATTAATTTAAAAAAATGGATTTAATTCATTCTCATAACTTTTGATTAGGTCGCATGCTTACACCCTAAAATATGGATTCCATGGACACATCCATCAAAGAAATATAAATAAGATATCGCGCGCCGTAATTAGCTATGGGACTGACATTGCCCTGTTAATCCTGTTATGTTAGTTCATTTGGTAGAATAATTTCTTCAAGACCTGTAGACTGTGGGTTGGATTCCCACCAGCGCAAACAATTATGTTTTGGTAAATGTTTGTTCTATATTAAGTAGTGCAAAACAAATTACAAAGCTATTGAGACTAATAATCAAGTTTCGAAGTAATGAGCGCTAAAGCAGCGATGCCCTGGACTTTGTTTTGGTACTCAAAGTTCTATGTATCGCTGCAATCGTCATGGATATGTGTTATTTCTTACCATTAGTAGAACATCTCGTTCGTCTCATTAATGTTACATAAAAAAAACTTTATTTCATATTCTAATCACCTTCAAGCAAGTGAATCGATTTCCTTTAGGCTAGCGGGCCACTGATACACCTAACAAGGAGAGTTAGCGGGCAAACGCAAGCCTTTTTATTTATGTAAATAAAACATTATAAAAGAATACTTACAGAGCAACCATCATGATTAATAGAGTAAAAAAATGGCTTGGTCGACGTCGGCATTGGCCCGATGGTATTGTCATTCCAGGTGAGTAAAAGTAAAGATTTCTCAACATTTTCTCGTGAAAAAGGGATTGCATTTTTACAATGGTATCTGATCGTTTGAAATGCTGAATTTGATTGTTCATGAATTATCGATATTATTTGTCGATTTAACTGAAATTAAAAAAAATAAGTAATATTATTATAGATAACTATAAAACCTCATACTTGAATCGAATGATGCAATTATTTGATCTTTTTTTTTGGAAGAAAAGTTGCAAAATTTTAGTGTAACTGTGAAAGAAGTGCCGTGGTGGTGCCGGCGTAAGAATTGTACCCCACCTTCTCTACTCGTGGTTGCAGTAAGAGTCGGCTAAGGGATGTAATACGGAAGATGGACAGCAGCGTCTTCTTTGAACAATCATACCTGACTGCACTCGCCAACCCGCCTGCCAAGCGTGGCGAGTATTGGCAAAACCCCTCTATCATCTATCACTCCGATTCTCAATAACAATAATAATTATACATATTATCAAGGCAAAAACAGCCTACGTACTGTGAGCTTCCTATTGCGATCTCTGGGTCTTTATTAGCTATAAGCACAAAAGCACGCAACGCGCCGCGTTTATGTAACGTGGAATTCAAGTTTAAATCGCATGGAATCGTACTTCCCATGCCAATGTCATATTAAAAACGTGACAAGGTGTGTTACGAGCTTGTTATTGACTGTCAAAAGTAACTTTATAAACCAATAGGTATAGTTACAACCACTACAATGTTTAAATGTTAAATTAGATAAATATTTAAATGAAACCAAAACGACTTTTAAGCGAAAAACACACAAAAAAGTTATCTCTTAAATATTAACTTCTGAAAATCGTAAAAAAATTGTTAACTTAACATTATTGCATGCGTCACTTACTCCATATACTTTGTCTAAAGTTAAGCCTTTACTACTTAACCAAAATCCCGTTGATGTGTTTTGGACCGAGTATATCTCTGGTTCGCTTTTAGTTTTTGGCTGTATGCAAGTTATAGCAGTTGCACGTTCACGTATTATGCATTGTACCTGCAGCTGGTAATGGTTTAACTTGAGAATATACGTTTCTGAAAACCACATAAATAAATGTGTAAATGAAATAAAGAAAAAAGGTAGATTTTTCGAAAGCAACGTCAAATTAAGCTAGATCGAAACTCCCTCCATAAATACTAAATTTCATGAAAATTGTTGGAGCTGTTTCCGAGATTCAGAAAATATATATACATACGTATATACAAGAATTGCTCGTTTAAAAGTATTAGATGTATTATTTTCCCAAACTTTTCGAGTGCATAAAAGTAGTGGTGTTTTATTCATAAAGTGCCGAATTATAAGCACGAGTGTGGGAAAATGATAAACCATTTCGTGTTGCTTCCAAAACTCCTTTGAACAAGAACAAGAACTGCATGACAAGACTCGAACTTGACTTAATTTCTGCGACTTTGACTCTTTGTACCAGATTTATTTTAAAATACTTGAACATATCAAAATATTTGACACTTGTAAATGTAACAAAGTGCGACGACACAAACAAATAACAAGAAAAAGACTTCGGAATTAATGTGTTATAGCAACTTACTATTTGAAGCAGCCGGCGAGTCCTTGCATAGCAATGTGATCTTTTTGGAACGGTCTGTTTTATTATTTGCTTCTAAATAAAATAAATAATAAATTTATTAAAATTCAAACTAAATATATAATAAAGAAAAAACAAGATTAGGGTCAACTATAGACTGGCGCTGTTAGCTTAATAAAGTTGGCAGCTTTTTGTAAAATATTTGGCGTTTTAAATGATGTGTTACTTTATTATCATAATTTTGTTACCGACCAGAATATACTTGCGTAACTTCATCTGACGTTCTCGACAGAAAACCAGCGCCGGCTGTGTACAGTTGGCATTATGCAGAGTTGAGGCCGGTTTGTGACACACTACATTTTTTTTTTTATCTATATTCGTTGTTATTTTAATAGTTACATACTTTCTGTTTCTCACAAATAACGTAGATTGTGTATTTAGTCTGCTTTACGAGCTGTAGGGCATATGTTCGGTTCCCGTTGTTTCAAGAATATGTAAGTGACAAAGATGTTTGTTCAGGGCATGTGTGATCTTAAGGAATGAATCACAATTATATATTTATAAAAATAAAAATAAAACAGTTATCTGGTTTACATAGTACACGCTTTGTTCAGTATATGCTAGATGGCGCTTTGTGAAAAGTTTCCAAATCATCTCTGTTTTTATAAAATGTCCCATTGCTGGGCGCGAGCCTCTTCTCATTGTGAGATAGGTAATATTATATTCTACTACGCTGGCCAAGTGCGTGTTGGGAGACTTCACGTATCTTCCAGAACTTTTTGGTTTTTGTCAGACATGTAGGTTTCATTACGATGTTTTCTTTCACCGTTTGAAGTCAGCGGCGATACGCAGACAAATTAGAAAAAATAGAGGTGCAGTGCCGTGAAATTCGAACCCAGCACCTACTGATTGAAAGACGGTCTCCAAACGAGGCTGCAGAAACGAAAAAAATAAATTTGTTTGTTAAAATTTAAGGAAAAACAGGGTTTAACGTATGTTAATGTTCAATGATTACTTTTTTTAAATTTCGGCATCTAGGTCATGTGGATAGAGAACGCGTTTGCTTACTTATTTCGCATGGACAAGAACCGTCGTCGCCTGGTCGTCCGGGTGGCCCTATTGCTCCAGGGATGCCCTGAAAATATACGTCAATATAATATTTAATGTTTTGCTAGAATTTTGTAAGTAGATTTCTCCTATCATGCGACTTTCGCTAACCATAAAGCGAGTTAGTGGTTTAACGCGGACTTATATGCTTTAATAAACATAATGATCGGTTGATTATGTTGATTACATAATACGTAAATTATTTAACCGCCCGTTTTGAATGTTACAGAAAGTGTTTTTATGCATTTGTATCTTACAATATTTTTCTTATTTAGATGGTTTGGAATAATACGTATGACTTACTTGATACCAACAACACAAAAAAAATATATATTAGCGTACAGAAGGATCACTTTTAAAAAAGCCGTGTTTAGGTCTGAATATACTGTTACGACCGTGACATGCTTATACGCGAAATTGACATTTATCGTGCGACAGAAGCGCTTCGAGTGGACTGCTGCTCGCTGCCTTGCCATCGGTTTAGCTGCGGTAACAAAGGGTTGCTACTCGCCATACAAATATAAGAATAAAGTTATAAAATATGTTCAATAAAATTAACTGCCACGTGACAACCTATTTGCATTATCACTACGTGGCATTGTTAATTATTCTTAAGTTTTAATAAATCCGCGCCAGATACAATGTGTGATTCTAGCGATGAGTGGCAACCTAACGCTATATGCCTCACGGTGAGGAAAGGCGCGGTTGATCGTACCTAAACTGAACTAGACTACCATCCCTAGCAATAGATCGTAAATGTATAGTTGGTGAAGCGATGCGTATTTGTTTGGGTTATTTTTGACAAATAGTGTATTGTTTTCATGGAATGAAGGCATGGTATTGGGATGGCTATTATTTTAAAATTTCATTTCAATTGTGTACTTTGTAGAGTGTTTAGTGATTTTACCTTGTCACCTCGCAGTCCTTTAAGGCCAAATATGCCTTTTTCTCCCATAAAGCCCTGAAAAATACAAAATGCAAAAGTTACACCTGATTAAAATGAAAAGTGAAAAGTCGCTTCTTGAAAGTTCCACATATCTTACTTGTACCGACTTAGTTAAAAAAAATCGTTCGTCTGTTACATTACTATTGTAACCAAATTTTACACGACGCAAAATATGACTAACAAATAGACAAACTCGAGTAGCTACTTCCAAATCATTAAAATTAATTTAAGGTCGTTAAACACGTAATGTTTTTTAATGCGGACGGAACGGAACGAATATTTCTGGAAACATTGTTTCATAGAAAATTTATAGGAAGAACCATGTCGGACGGGACGGCGACGTGGTTCTCAAGTCGTTTCAAGTCAAGTCTCTTCCATGTTTTAGCTGCGTTTACACAGTGGCTCCGGTCACTCTAGAGAGTTACGTACAGACGCGCGTGCGTCTTATTTAACAAACGAACAAAATAGACGATGAAAATTCAATTGAATGTGTTCAGTTAATCTTGTAAACCCAAAGTATTTATCCTCTAAATATAAATTTAAAAATATATAATATCCCACTAATCCTCCTAATATTATAAATGCGAAAGTTTGTTTGTTAAGATGTTTGTTACTCAATCACGCGAAACTGGCTGAACGGATTTGGACAAAATTTGGCACACACATTTTTTTTAAATTTTTTTATAGCTGTCAGTCTAGGTGTTTGACTACAACTCACCTGATATTAAGTGACAGTGTGGTCGAAGATGGTAAAGCACACCTAGCCTGGAATAGAACTGGCTCTCAAGTGAGGCTGCCGGAACACACCTTTATATGCATGGCGGCAGATTTTCAACACACATATACCTACCTGATACCTGAATTAATATATAGGATACTGTTTATGTCGGAAAAGTGTTTAATTCCTGTGAGTTTAAAAAAAAAACCAATTGCTCCAAAATTTTGCATAGATGTGTCTTACGGAACATTATTCCAGAATAAAAAATATCCTTATATTAATCTAGTTTATCTAATCTATCTAATACCTTTAAACGAGAAATTCTTGTATATATAATCTGAATCTCGGAAACGACTCCAACGATTTTCATGAAATTTAGTATACGGGGGGTTTCGTGGGCGATAAATCGATCTAGCTAGGTTTCATTTTTGAAAAAATTTCGTTTTATCTGTGTTTTCAGCCGAGCAAAGCTCGGTCATCCAGGTTCTATTAATGAAGAAGCGCAAATTTTACGATGAATGAAAATATTGCTCTTTTGTTACAAACTTACATTTTTTAACTTAACGCAGACGAAGTCGCGAGCGCGTGCTAGTAATATAATATAAAAAATATCGATGGCGTAAAAATAATTATAAAATTGAATCTCATCATCTAAAAGCTCTGTGTAGAGAGGGTGGTATTCTCTATCTTGTTCTCTTTCCTGTAATGTAAGATGCCATCCTCTAATTTTCTTCTGGATGGTTAATGCCAACTCTTCAAATGAAATTCATCTTTTCCTGTTCATCACACTAGAGCGTTAGTTTTGCGTCACTGTGTTTCATAAAACCACGTTCCGTTTCAAACCCGTCCACGTCCTAATACAGGCTAGTGTGCAGCGACCTTTATTCATTTATTTGGAAGGTTCAAATCGAAAAAAGTTAGAGAATGAAAATGTTCGTATCCATATCACAGTATTCATTTCACATTATTTTCTATTTTCCATTCGCTTTTAACGATACGGCTGCCACTCGTGACACTCTTATAGATCTTTTGCTTTGTTTTCTATTGGGGACAATATATCTATTTATCTATTATATTCCGATATTTTTTTAATATTTCGACAACGTAGTGATCATATATGTTTTTGGAATATTATTTTTATTTCCTAGTCTTACCTTGTCTCCAGTAATTCCTTTTATACCAATTCCTCCTTCATCACCAATATCACCCTATAAAAAAAAAGATGTATTTTTATTTTTTGCACATTGTCCAAACTAAAAGTTTTATTAAACTTCCTGAATAAACTAAGTACCGAGGGTGCATTGCCTTGGAGTCCCCTTACGCCTTGTTCACCTGGTTTGCCTTGTTGACCCTAAAATAAGAAAAATAAAATTAACAACGTTCAACATTATTTCGCTTAAGTATGCGGTCTATAATGAAGGACATTTGCCTAGAAGAAACTTATTCACTCGGGACTTGAAAAAATTCAGGTACAGAGGTACCTACAGATCTAAAAACACCCATCCGGGCAACACATTCCACTGGTTGGCGGTTTGCGGAAAGAAAACCAGTTTGTTCGCGTTTTTTGAAATCACGAAATAGCTTTTTTTAACCCTAACAAAGTTGGATATCGACATATTTTTCTTTATTTTAGGCATCACAAATGTAAGCGAAGTTATGTTAGGTCATTAACATTTTGTTGGTGGAAAGAAACAGACTACATACTATATACGCATTATGAAATTTCTTTCTTAATAAATTGTACTTACAGGTTCTATTAAACCACGTTCACCTTTTTCTCCTCTTGGCCCCTTGTCACCCTGAAATCATCAAAAATAGTACTTATACCAACTATACTTTCAGAATTGGGCTAGTTTTGCAATTTTCTGCAAGATTGCTTTCTTGTTTTTTGTTCTTTTGTGTGTGCATTGCCAGTTTCAATGTTTCTGTATTTTGTGTGCAGTCTTCATTTTTTAGCTTAATTTTTTTCTAGTCAAAGTCCAGTCTTGGTCAAGTCCAATCCGTGCCAGTCAAATCCAGTCATGCCTTAGTAAAGTAGTGGCGACTTTACTATAAGCTTCGGTGGAGTTTTGGAAGCAACGCAAAAAGTCATGTTTCACCACATTATATCACTTTCCTACACACATGCTTGTACTTCGGCACTTTATGAATAAAACACCACTATTTTTATACATAAGAGACTCGAAAAAACACTAGTTTTGGAAAAAAATACAATGGGGGCAATAGGACTTTTTCTGCGCTCCCGACAAAAAAAAAACCGTTTTTCAGTTATTCAGTACAATATTTGTAGTAAAACTATGTTACAATAGCAAATTAAGTTATTAACATAGTCTGTCAGCACTCTTTAATACAATTGTAAGTACTTTATGCCATATTTTGTCGATTAAAGCCATAATTATTCTAAAATAGTTTTGAATTCTACATTATTTTGTTTATGATGGATGTCTGTCTTCTGGTGTACGTTCCAGACGTAGTGTTTGATCTGAGTTCCAGACAGAAGACAGGGCAGTCCGAAATACACCCGATTTCTAAAAGATCTGAACAGAGGTTTAGTCATAAAAAACAGTTTATAAATCGAAACAAACTGAAAAGTCCCATTCTAAAGTATTCTGTAAGACTGTTATGTGCCGTGGTGGTGCCGGCGTAAGAATAGTACCCCACCCTCTCTACCCGTGGTTGCCGTAGAAGTCGGCTAAGGGATGTAATACGGAAGATGGGCAGCATCGTCTTCCTTGAACAATCACACCTAACTGCGCTCGCCAACCCGCCTGCCAAGCGTGGCGAGTATTGGCAAATCCCCCCCAGGAGGAGGCCTATGTCCAGCAGTGGACATCCTATGGCTGATGATGTTTGTGTGATGTGTGTCTAATTTGCTTTCGCTGTAATGAATCAGAAAATAGTGGAGAGTGACTAAAACTAATGAGTTTTCTGTAAGAGTGTGTTTTGTTTTCGATTTACTGAATCAGAAAAGAGTGGAGAGGAACAAATATACATATAAAATTCGACCACATTACTACACTAGTTTTAATGTCAAGTTATTAATTAGTACCTATGAACTATACCTATAACAAATGAGTCCAACGAGTTTTATATAATTGACAAATGTGACAAATTTAACAAAAATTTAAAAAGATAATGTAGGTTGTATATTCATTTTGTTTTATCTGACAGTAAAGCGTAACATACTCTATACACTAAACTTAATCATTCACGTTTATAAATATGACTCATTTTTGTGTGACATATGTATTTGCTTTACTTTTACTATTGTTTTAATAATATTTAAAAAGGTAGGTACTTACTTTTTCTCCTTTAGGTTGTTGTTTTAGAAAATCAACGGCACCGTGATCATCCTGTGGAAATAAATTCAAAGGAATTCAAAATGAATAAATAGATTGCAGACGATTTATCGTAGAGCAATAAAAAAAAAGATGTTTATTTTTAAATTGTGGACAAGCTAGGTATTTGACCACAGCTCACGTGATGTTAATTGACGGTGTGGACGAAGATGTTAAAGCACACCTAGTTTGGAATAGAACTGGCTCTCAAATGAGGCAGCCGGAACACACTGTTAGGTGCTTGGCGGCAGATTTTCAACTTGAGGGTGGTACCTAGCCAGCCGAGTACTAGAAAATACTATGTCTTCTAGCTAGAGGATACCAATATTATTGACTAGCTACACCCCGCGGTTTTACCCGCGTGGTTATGGATGATGATGATGATGAAAGTACCATATGTCTTATTCCAGGGCATAAAGTGCCTACATGCAAAATATCACCCAGATCCGTTGAGTAGTTTACGCGTGAAGGCGTAACAAACAAACTCACATTCGCATTTATAATATTAGTTAGGATATTCAGTTTAATGTGACGTAACAAACTATATGCCAAATTTCAACAACCCGTTCAGCTGGCTTTGCGTGATTAAGGAACAAACATTCAAACAACCAAACATCTAAACATACACACTTTACAAATTTTAGTAGGATTGCAATTAATATTATGATATTTCATTAATATTGTACGTATCGCTTAATAAAATATACAATAAGTGTTTATAAAAATAATTTTCTAAATGGGTTCACAATCGATAAATGTTCATAAAAGAAAAAGTATACGGAGACTACGAACTGTTACCTAATCTGGGACCGCGCGCGACTACCGTGTAATTTTCGGTACGCGTGATTTGAGTGTCCATATTTTTATGTTTGCTCAGGATAATTAGGTCAAATATTAACCACCTATTTTTTATTATTATTTGGAACGACAATCGAGTACTGAACCCCCTGTATCAATATTGATGATGTTCAAACTTTCACGGTGTATATTTACGTGATCAAAGATGATCAAATTTGTCAGTATTGGTAATTATTTTTAAGCTTTATTTCCTTCTATTTTACATTACAATACATATAACAACCAACACTATAACCTATAGGTATAGGTAACACTATATACCTACATAAATAGTTTTGTTACTGCTTACCACTTTTAATTTACATAAATCTGAAACAAACAAAGAAATTTGGTTATTTACGATAGTCTCACTGTCATAAGTTGATGTATAAAATTGTCATCTACCAGTTATGGTTAATGATTATATATGTTGGTATTTATAGCTATTGTTATATAGGAATACGTAGGTATGTATATGACTTATATAAATGTTACCTTTTGTAATTTTTTAACTTTCAAGAATTGAACCCATAATTATGATCATTAGTGACAAACTACCTTCATTGTAGCGTCACAGTAGTCATAGTCATATTAGCTTGTAGCGATGATAGCTCAGCGGTTAGCGTGGTTAGTTCGCACGCCCAAAGGCGTAGGTTCAAACCCCAACAATGAGCTCGAGCATGATGGTACGGTACTTTTTAGTACTCGACTGGCTAACTATTAACCTCAAGTTGAAAATCTGCCGCCAAGCACCTAGCGGTGTGTTCCAGCAGCCTCAATAGAGACCCAGTTTCATTCCAGGCTAGGTGTGTTTACCATCTTGGACCACGCCGTTACTTAATATCAGTTGAGCTTTGGTCAATGTACAACTACCCTACCTGTAATTTGCAAAAAAATATTTGATTTTATTCAAAGACCCAAACAAAAAAAAAACCTTTTTTGCATAATTTTCCACAGCATCTTAATAGCAATTAAATTAACTTAACATTAATACTACTGCTGGGGAATAATAGTACCCCCAGCCAGATAGTAACAAAAAAATATTGGTACGCGTTATTTTTTGCGTCATCTAGATAATGCAAATCTTGTACCATAATTATGTGTTACTTACTCAAAGTTTTATCACATTTGTGCTTATCTGCAGTACCTGAAAAAATTAATATAAATAAATATCGTAGGACATTTCAAACAGCGCAATATAGCTCCAAACGAAGCAAAGCTACGGATAACTGATAGAATACTTATACACCTTCTTTTGTAAATACATACAGAACACCCAGACACATAATAAACATTTATCGCCACAAAAATGTTTGTTCTGGTGGGAATCGAACCCACGCTCTACAGCTCTTGAAGCAGATATTCTACCAAATAAGCTAACAGGGCAGCCATGTACAGATTTAGAATGCAATAAAGGGTGTATACAGGTGTACGGGTGTATAAGAAGTACCTGGATGACCGAGCTTTGCTTGGTTTTTCATTGCCTAAAAACACGGATAAAATAACGTTTTATAAATATGAAACCTAGCTAGATCGATTTATCGCCCCCGAAACCCCCTGCATACTAAATTTCGTGAAAATCGTTGGAGCCGTTTCAGAGATTCAGAAAATATATATTATATATATACAAGAATTGCTCGTTTAAAGGTATTAGATTAGATTCAGAATATATATATATATATATATATATATATATATATAATATGTATACAAGAATTGCTCGTTTAAAGGTTATTATAGATACTTACTATAGATAGATTAGATAATACATTTATTTAAGAAGATTTTTTCCTTTAATTATAGCTATTTTAATGGCAGTGGGGTAAAGATTTTTTAAACTCTTTAGTTTATATGTGTACTTGAAGCTACAGCGGCCTAAAATACCGTCTATAATCGGGCTCGGGGTTTAACCCAAGTGTACGCACTTCTGTTTTTTCTAATGTATGAGCGCATTACCGTTAGCCTCAAACGGCAAAGAAATAATTGGAAACCTTGGCTTGTTTTAAACGAAATCAAGTGTAATAAGTCTAAGTCACACAAGAGTTAGTCATCGTTGAGTCCGATCATGCCCCAGTAAAGTAGTGTTGCCTTTACTACAAACTTTATTAACAAGTTTTAAAAGCTACACGAAATATCATTGTCCCACACTCACACACATAATTTAACATTTTTAAAAACAAACTCTTTTTAAATTTGTATTAACATTTACAAGAGTTTTTGCTTATAATTTACAGTGCTGAGTGAAAAAAGGTATCTTTTGATGAACATGAACATTTTGTACTGCTTGCAAAACACCGCCGAACCTTGTATAAAGTATCCACTACTTTTCTAGGACATAATTGGACTAAACTCTGACTTACTTTGACTGTGACTTGACTTATTTCACTTAATTTTTTCAATAAAATAATATAAAAATATTAGACATTGGCAAAATTGAACAAAATGCGATGACAAAAACAAAGAAATAAGAAACATTCTAGAGACAAACATTCGCATACTCACACGAACAAAAGAGCACGTGTAAAATGAATATACACAATAACCAAACGAACGCCATATTAAAAATAATTCAATTGTTAACTAACCGAAGAAGGTAGTTTGACTGACCATTCAATACCCTGGATCTGTAGGTAAATTATAATTGTATGTTTCCAGGAAAATTATAAATTTACCTGTTAATAATCACGTCATATTTACTAAAAATAACATTGATCACACTAATAATATCCTGAAATTATCCTTGTACATTTACCTACTTGTATTAATCCATAGAATTATTAGTAGTTACATATAAATAAAACCGGTCTTAGACTGACGCAGTGCTCCGGTAGCGGTTAAAATACGGCTCCTAAAAAACTTTTTTTAGACCTAAGTTTGTTATTGTTTGTTTGCCGTGGTGGCGCAAGAATTGTACACCACCCTCTCTACCCGTGGTTGCCGTAAGAGTCGGCTAAGGGATGTAATCCGGAAGATAGGCAGCAGCGTCTTCCTTGAACAATCACACCTAACTGCGCTCGCCAACCCGCCTGCTAAGCGTGGCGAATATTGGCAAACCCCCCCCAGGAGGAGGCCTATGTCCAGCAGTGGACCTGAACATCCTACGGCTAATGATGTGTGATGTGATGTTGTCAATCATGCAAAAATGGCTCAACAGATTTGAATGAAATTTGGCACACGTATAATTTATTACCTGGATGAATATATATGATACTTTTTATATCAGAAAAATTTTGGGTTCCTGAGAGATTATCAAAAAACTGACTAATGGACGTATCCACTTAAAATTTGGTACAGATCTTCATCTTATATAACATTATTCTGGGATAAAAGGTATCCTTTACCTTATTCTAATAATAAAAAGCGCAAATTCCAGACTATTGCTAATTTGCTACTTACACATATTTCATTTCTATTAAACCTAATTATAAAGTTAATGCGGACTAAGTCGCGGGTGACAGCTAGTATGCTATTAAAAAAAAGAAACCACAGCTAGGCTTACCCGAGGTTTAAGTTGTTAATGGCATTTGTAGCGATGATAGCTCAGTGGTTAGTGCGCTCGAATCGCATGCCGAAGGGCGTGGGTTCAAACCCCAACAATGAGCTTGAGGCGAAAGAAAACATCGTGACGAAACTATATCATATAGCTACCACCCGTTAGATGTTACCGTTAATTGTCATCAAGTAGAAAATCTCCCGCCAAGCATCTAACGGTGTGTTCCGGCAGCCTCACTTGAGTGCCAGTAGCATCCCAAGCTCGGTGTGCTTTACCATCTTCGACCACACCTGCACTTAACATCTGGTGAGCTGCGGTCAAGCACCTAGCCTGTCAACCTTAAAAAAAACGCAGTAGCAATACGTGAAACCTGCCCCACTGATAGTACGGCATGCGGTAGCGCCTAAAGCAGCCACACTTCTATCGCTATCGCAGGTTGCGTTAGTATATGGAAGGCTTAATAGCCAGACATGAAGTCATAAATATATATATATTTTTTTTTATATTGTAGTGTTAGCACGCTGTCCAACTGTCCATACCTATATTTAAATTTCGTTAGTGTTCAAGAGTTTATAATTTGCAGCAGAAAAAACATAAGCTATGACAAACATTTGGTTTCTTGCGTTATTTGGCGCTCTGTTATTTATTGAATGTAAGTATTTATGAGTAATATTAAATATAAATAAATAAATATTGTAGGACACATTACACACAGCGCCATCTGACCCCAAACTAAGCAGAGCTTGTGTGATGGAAGTCAGATAACTGATGGGATACATAAATACTTTTTTTTGTTGTAAATACATACTTATAATACATACAGAACACCCAGACACAGAACAAACATTTGTTTATACCAAACAAACATTTGTCCTTGACGGGCATCAAACCCACGTATATTTATTATATACTAGCTGTTACTCGCAACTTTTTCCCCGTGGAATTTAACAAAAATTGTCACCATCACCACCAGATGTCTTCAAGTCATAAATAGAATGGTCATTACTATTGTGTATTGTGACACTTGACGACATCTGGTGGTGGGTACTGGTAGTTTGATATGTTTTTGTAATCCCACAGGTACCTAATATTTATCTGATATAAAAAATCTTATATATTAACCCAGGTTATAAACCATATGTGCCAAATTTCATCCAACTCCGTTCAGCCGTCTTTGCGTGATTGAGTTACAAATATACGAAATTTTTATATTTGTAATATTAGTACGATAAGTGTGGCTGTATATTTAATATAATTATTTTGATAATGATATTTATTAAATTGTTATGATTTAAAAAAAAACATATTTTTTTTAGAAAATCCCAAGACGTGCAAAATAAAATTTAAGCGATATTTGCTTCTTTATTTTAATTCTGGCTTAAATAATTACATAATTATTATTTGTTCTTGTTTGTTTTCAGCTGCACAAGTAAATATGGTATGTATGAATTTTACTTGACAACTTTTATAAATGCGACGTAATTTGACCGCAGGAACGCGCTGGATGCAAGCCGCTTCCAACCGGTTTTCATGGAAACCAGTGGAGAAGGTCTATGTCCAGCTGTGGACGTCCTACGGCTGAAATAATGATGATGAATACCATAGGGCGCAGCTAGTTCCTAGTAACTGTTTTAAAGAAAACTTTTATTAAATTTTTCGTTCAAGTTGATAAGTCTATGTTGGAATTATCTATGATACATTTTTTTTTATATATTTAATACCACTTTTTTTTTAATGTTTGGCAAGCTAGATGTTTGACTAGAGCTCACCTAATGTTAAGCGACGGTGTAGTCGAAGATGGTAAACCACACCTAGCCTGGAACTGGCTCACAAGTGAGGTTGCCGGATCACACTGATAGATTAACTTGAAAATCTGCCGCCAATGGTTGGCGGCAGATTTTCAAGTTGAGGGTGGTAGCTAGCTAGCCAAGTACTAGAAAGTACCCTACCACCATGCTATGGCTTCCTTCACCGGCAGCTCAAGCTCATTGTTGGGGTATGAATCCACGCCCTTCGGCATGCGAACCGACAGCGCTAACCACTGAGCTATTATCGCTATATTTTCATTGTTTCAATACCACTTTCATTGTACGATCTGCTAGGCAGTAGAATGCTTTAGCAAAGTGGTTGTTTCACAATAGATACAGTCTGATTATTTTTCTAGCCTTCAGAGAATCAGTAACTTCTTTTATGATAAAAAAGAAATATAGTAAAATACCTATATGGCGTCTATTTTTTGCAGGATGCAATATCTACGTACGAAGATGATCAGTGTGTGACAACGCTGGGTAAGTCATTGAAATATTTTGACGCTGAGCGAAATGTCGCCAAACTCACCTCATCGGGTACCATTGATCTATATGTACCTACTACATACTAAATGACACGTCTGAACAATCATTCCAGACAACTCGATAACTTAAAAAATGTACAATGCCCGATTTTTGAGAAATCTATTTATTTTAGTTAATGTCTCTCAATGTTCCGATATAAAATAAATCTTAACTACAACAATAACAACCAGTAACTATAAACAATTTGTAATTTGTAGCGATGATAGCTTAGTGGTTA
This sequence comes from Biston stratarius, assembly GCA_950106695.1. NCBI lineage: Eukaryota > Metazoa > Arthropoda > Insecta > Lepidoptera > Geometridae > Biston > Biston stratarius. The sequence goes on from OX467116.1 coordinate 15,144,107, forward strand.
GTGCGGTCGGTTCGCATGCCGAAGGGCGTGGGTTCAAACCCCAACAACGAGCTTGAGCTGCCGGTGAAGGAAAACATCGTGAGGAAACCATAGCGTGGTGGTAGGGTACTTTCTTGTACTCGGCTGGCTAGCTACCACCCTCAAGTTGAAAATCTGCCGCCAAGCATCTAATGGTGTGTTCCGGCAGCCTCACTTGAGAGCCAGTTCCATTCCAGGCTAGGTGTGCTTTACCATTTTCGACCACACCGTCACTTAACATCAGGTGAGCTGTGGTCAAGCACCTAGACAGTCAGCCATTAAATAAAAAAACAACAAATAATGGGGAAGCAGAAACACATAGAAATCAAAAAAAAACGAAACACGAATAAATAAAATGATAAAAAGAAGTCAACCCGCAGCAATGCCATTAAAAATTTGAAAATCATTATTATAATTAAAGGTACTCGAGGTATTATGATCAATTAAAATGAAGAAAAATGAAACAATTTACTTGGAGTTTAAAACTCGAGTGAAAACAAAACACTCTTGATATTATAGAGTGCTATTAATCCAGAATATGGAAACACTACTTCATATTTTATTTCACAGTCCAAAATATATCCTACCCCTTATATAGTATGAGAATTTAAACTTATAGTTTTACGAGTATGTTATCTCTTTATTTTCAAAATTATCTGAACATTTTCTTTGCATTACAGACAAGTGTTCAATAAAGTTGGTGAGTTTTATAGTCGTTCGATTATTATGCACTTACATATATATTAGTGATTTGTAAATGAAATCTTTTTTTTTTAATATTTTTTTAGGGAGATGAACCGCTAAGTTTATCGCCAAAGGGATCGAAAGGTGACAAGGTAAATATTTTTCTATGTATCAAAAGTTGGTATGTAATCGTGCATTGTTACCCTAGGGGTGAAAGTAACTTTTTTAGTCCCGAGACGGGGTTTGGCTAATAGTTCGAGGGATTAAATAAGTCTTTAACCCGAGGTAAGCACTGTGCTTTTCATTACGCATAAAAGGAAAGTAAAAATAAAAACATGAATTAGCTAAACAAAAAAAAAACAAATGAAGATCGGATTGCCGCTTTCCCGCCTATCTGTTATTTTATAGAAATAGTTGAAAGTAAATTATAATAAAGTCATTTTAAAAAAAATATTCTTTAATAAATACTTTCTAATTTTTTTCAATTTTACATCGCGCTGTAATTGAATTCAAATTCAAATTCAAAACCATTTATTCAAACTAGGCTGAGAATCAGCACTTTTCGAACGTCGAAATTACATAAGACAGTCCCCCAAAACGCCCACCCGTCACCACTTCCTAGTGCTTTAGCTGGGAAGAAGAAGTGGCGCAACAAACTCACAAAAAACATCAACTTATAAAAAACATTGTAATGATTAGATTATGTCAACAATAAATTAAAATAAAACTAAAATAAATTGACTTATAAAGTCAAATAAAATAAACAATTATATAAACTCATATAAACCTGTCAGTAGGTAAGCTAATTCTGGAGAAAGAACACAAACATTGTCTTGAGTTAATCACAGCGACCAACTATTCTTATCATATAAGTAGTCGTTGATAGAATAGTATGCCTTTGAACAAAGGTTGGATTTTACTTTAGTTTTAAACGCGTTAAAAGGCAAATCTAGGAAAGAAGAGGGTAGCTTGTTATAAAAGGTTATCCCAAGCCCAACAAATGAGTTATGAACCTTATGAAGCCGGTGAAAGGGAGCTCGTAGTTTCTCCTTATTTCTAGTGTAAACATTGTGAATATTTGATTGGCTGTATAGAAAGTTGGAACATGGTCCAATAGAAATGTGAATATAGAACTAGTTTTTTTTTAATAATTTGACAGCTGTCAGTTGAAAACAATTCTCCCTAGGGCTAAAAAGTATTACATTCAACCTCCTCTGGCAACTTCAAACCTACTGTCAGAGTATGAGTAATTAAAAAAAAATAGTTTTTAATAACCAGCCTATAACTGAATCCCCACTCTCACAAGTGTGGCACGCGCCACCTTTTCTTTTAATAGTTATGAGGCGAACAATACGCCCTCCTAATGGTAAGAAATAACAAATGGCCATGACCATTGCAACGATACACAGAACTTTGAGTAGCAAAACAACGTTCAGTGCATCGCTGCTTTGGCGCTCATTACTTTGAGACTTACGATGGTTAGTCTCAACAGCCCTGTAATTTCGCTAGTTGCAGTCCTTTGAAACCGGAACACGGTAATGTTTACACACTACTACGCGGCGGCAGAATATCTGGTACTGCGGTGGTACCTAGACGACCTTCTGGTAAGGAAACCTACCACCAAGTAAAGACATATCCAGAAATATGCTTTAATTAGTGCAGGACTGCACTTTTGTATTTAATACAGTGTATAATATTTATGTAGCAATGTAGTTAAATGATTATATATGGGTGTACTTTTTTTTTCAGGGTGAGCCTGGAGAAAGGGGCGAAAAAGGAGAAAAAGGGCCGGAAGTAAATTAATAAACCTATAGTTAAAAGTACTATACTATATTGGGTTATAAGTCGTTTTACTCGTAAATACTAACGACTTTTACAATGGACATGAAAAGTTGTTTCAAGTTGTTGTGGGCAAGGGTCAACAATCTTTTTTAATAGATAAACTGAAGAATGGTGCTAGGGTATTTTCTAGTACTTTTTAATATTTAATAGGCTTGCTATTTTCCATTTTTACAGCCTTATTAATTGGTGTAAGAACTTAAATGGGGCCTTAATATTTTTTAGGGTATTTCTGGACCAAAAGGACTGCCAGGAATTACAGGACCTCAAGGACCTCAAGGTGAAAAGGTATGGACAATAAACATGAGGACTTACTTTGCCAAAACTACAGGGCTATTGAAACTCACCATCGAAAACAATAAGGACTAGATTACAATAAACATACATTAAAAAAAGGGTGTCCATCACGTGTGTAATAAATTGCATAGGTGTAATAAAAAATTTAAAAATAAAACTCATTACTATGTAACACATAAACGGCATCTGCAATTTAAATAGAAGCATGTTCGTTATAATCGATGTACACTATAAACTATAAACTGTAACCAAATATGAAAAGAAAGATACACAAAAAAAAATGCCTTGCTGAGTTGCTTGCCGTAGTCTTCTCAGTTGAAGTGTAATTACGAGCCGGTGGTAGATTCAAACATGTAACTTAACGTTCATAAGTGCCTTACCAGGACCTAAACTGAATAAATTACTTTTTGATTTTGATTTTGATTTGACTGAGAAAAGTAGTTCGTCTTAGAACGGTCGGCCAGTTAATAACCTACTCTTGCATTGACGCTTAGGGTTGTCATTTTTATTTATGGTCTGTTATCAATGGTAATAATTATTTTTTATCATAAATAAACGACACTTAATCAACGATATTTAAAAAAAAAAAAAATTGTTTTACAGGGAATTCAAGGGCCAGAAGGTAAACAGGGAGATAAAGGCGAAAGGGGTTTAAAGGTAAATATGTTGTACTGCCAGCAATCACAGGATCCCATCATCATCATCTCAGCCGTAGGACGTCCACTGCCGAACATAGGCCTCCCCCATTTCCATTAAGACCGATTGGAAGTGGCTGATTTATAATCTATATTATGTTAATACGATTTGGGGATGTCGAAGGCAAAAACTGAATGCAAAGTGCTGCAGACCGATTTCAGTGGCGTATACGTGACACTTCTTTTTAAGTAGTCGGTTGAAATATTTAATAGAATTTATTTTTAGGGTGATAAGGGGTTATCCGGAGATACGGGGTACAAAGGAGACACAGGGGAAAAGGTAATCTTTTTTAAAAGCTTAAGACCAAAATTAGACTGTTGAAAATATGTTGACAGATTTAAACTCACTAAAAATGTAGCTATTTTTTATTTCTTACTCGTTTGTTTTTATAAGTTTTTGTATATGCCAAAGCCGTAGTTATTAGAATGTATTTTTTTTCCCTCAATTTACAGGGGTCACAAGGGCTCGAAGGACCACCAGGACTTCGAGGACTTACCGGATCTTGTCCTTGCACTAAACTAGGTAATTTTTATTTAAAGAAAAGTTTGTAAATGATTGCTTTAGACTGTTAACTCGTTTGGCTAATAACTGTGCTTCATGAGTTAGTCACGGATTCGATTCCACCCAGGACAGATGTTTTTGTCCACATGTACCTATTCACATTTCCACCTATACATGTTTTGTAAATATATATATATATATACATATTTATAAAAGTAAGTATTCTATTGCAGTTGTTTGGTACCATAGTATAAGTTTCGGATTAAGGCGCTGTGTGAAAAATCCTCTAATATTAATAAAAAATAGCACCAAATAAATGTACCTATTTATGTTTAGTCAGCAGTGTTGGTGCCGGAGCTATTAGAATACATCATTTCATTTCGTTTATTCACAACTTGTCAGATTAACAAAATTTATTCATTATATATAATTTATTAGTGGTAGAATAACCATTACAATTAACGGCGTAGCTTAATTCCAGACTGGTAGTGCAACGAGCACCAGCGTCACCAGCCCCTGTACTCTGAGCTTCCTATTTCTATATATGTTAGGCGCTCACGAAAAAGCTATGCGATTGCGAACCTTATTGCACAGACATACGATATGTGGTTGAGTAGCTATTTCCTCAGCGTCTAACAGGTATCGCTATAAGCAGCTCTGAATACGGAGTTGTACGAAAAGCTACGGCCCAGCAATTGCCGATACGCGTGTCATCTATGGGCACAAACCCTCCAATATTCTATCAATAAGTTTGCCGTGGTGGTGCCGGCGTAAGAATTGTACCCCACCTTCTCTACTCGTGGTTGCCATAAGAGTCGGCTAAGGGATGTAATACGGAAGATGGGCAGCAGCGTCTTCCTTGAATAATCATACCTAACTGCGCTCGCCAACCCGCCTGCCAAGCGTGTCGATTATTGGCCCCTCCCCAGGAGGAGGCCTATGTCGAGCAGTGGACGTCCTATTGCTTATGATGAAGTAGCTGCGCCCCGCGGTGTTACACGCTAGATTTTTTTCGGGATAAAAGTAGCTAATCACCTAGCGATATGAAATCTTCTTTACGACGTATTCTAATACCTACCAAATATATATTAAAAATTTCATCAAAATCGGTCGAGCTGTTTCGGAAAAGTGCGACACCAAACACAGTGACACGATATTAGGGGGTTCAGTAATCGACTGTCGTTCCAAATAATAATTAAAAAATAGGTGGTTAATATTTTACCTAATTATCCTGAGCAAACACAAAAATACGGTCACTCAATTCACGCGCACTGAAAATAATATGGTTGATAGTCGCGCGCGGTCACAGATTATATAACAGTTACAACATATGGTAATCGTACGCTGTTCATAAATCTGGAGTCTTGGGAAAAACTTTAACCAAGGTTTTCTTAGCTTTTTTTTGTATTTGTTTCGATTTTATTTCTTTATACGTTTCATCATGACCACTAACTAACATGTCTTTGAATATTGCTAATGTTCAAACTGTCAACCAGTATATAGATAATATTTAATACATGTATACATGTACAGGCTGCCGGAACACACCGTTAGATGCTTGGCGGCAGATTTTCAACTTGAGGGTGGTAGCCAGCCGAGTACTAGAAAGTACCCTACCACCACGCTATGGTTTCCTCACGATGTTTTCCTTCACCGGCAGCTCAAGCTCATTGTTGGGGTTTGAACCCACCCCCTTCGGCATGCGAACCTACCGCGCTAACCACTGAACCATCATCGCTACAAAAGTATGATAAGTTATTTTTAAAAATAAACTTAAAATCTTTCTCAGTTTTTTAAACTTTAGTGAGTACCATCGTTCTATTTGTCATTGTTACTTTGTAAACTAGTCCAAATAATTTTTAATGCTTTTGAATTATCTTAATTTATAAACCCTTAATAAAGATATTTCTGTTATTATTTTATCAGATAGAACCAGAGCTAGTGACGATGCCGACAAGAAAAAACCGCAAGTGATTTGCAAAGAAATGAAGGGAGAAAAAATAGCAGGTTTTTATTTTCATATTTTATAGTAAAATAGAAAATTAAATATTTTTTTTTACTAGCTGTTTCATGCGATTTTTTTTTAAATGTCTGACAGGCTACGTTTTTGACCACAACTCACCTGTTGTTAAGTGACGGTGTGGTCGAAGATGGTAAAGCAGACCTAGCCTGGAATAGAACTGGCTCTCAAGTGAGGCTGCCGGAACACACGTTAGATGCTTGGCGGCAAATTTTCAACTTGAGGGTGGTAGCTAGCCAGCCGAGTACTAGAAATTACTCTACCACCACGCTATGGTTTCCTCACGATGTTTTCCTTCACCCGCAGCTCAAGCTCATTATTGGGGTTTGAACCCACGCCCTTAGGCATGCGAACCGACCGCGCTAACCACTGAGCTATCATCGCATCAACTTACCAACTTTCACATTATAATAGTAGTAGTTTTTCTTATTTAAGATGTATTCTATATGTTAATCCGTGTAACATATGTGTGTCAAATAAAAAAATAACTTGGTGGTAGATTTCCTTAGCAGGAGGTCGTCTAGGTAGGTACCACCGCAGTGCCAAATATTCTGCCGCCAAGCAGTAGTGCGTAAACATTACTTTGCTGCGGTTTGAAGGATACTGCAGCTAGCGAAATTACAAGGCTGTTGAGACTAACCATCTAATGTCTCAAAGTAATGAGCGCCAAAGCAGCGATGCCCTAAACCTTGGATTGTCATTCAGTTCTGTGTATCGCTGCAATGGTCATGGACAGGCGTTATCACTTACCATCAGGAGAGCGTCTCGTTCGTCTCAATGATTTTACATAAAAACAACATCCAAATCCGTTTCGCTGTTTTTGCGTGATTAAATAAGTAATCTATCAGTTATCTGGTACAAGATTTGCTTAGTTTGGAGATAGATGGCGCTATGGGAAAAGTCTTACGACGTTTAATTGTTTATATAATTTTCTAGGAACATATTATATGGGTCCCGGAAATATGGAAGTTGTTTGTAAAGTTACCCAAGACGCTGACAAAAAAGATGTTAAATGGACATGTGTCCCGCCAAAACCACGCAAAGTTATAGAAAAAGAAGAACATAAATTAGAAGAAAAACCTTATTGGCTCAGTAATAAAGGAATCACTTTGCTAGACATATATGGCGTGAGTAATATGCCTACATATGTATATACTTGAGCACCTAATTAATTTTTATTTTGTTTCACCGTCGAATCGAATGATTGTTTTAAGACTTTCTTTTAGCAATAAAACAAAAAAATCCCTCATTTAATGAAAGCGACTTATAGTCGTCGATATAGGTAACCTTAATATTGATGGAGATTTTTTTACGGTTGACAGGCTAGGTCCTAGTTTATTGACCACAGATCACCTGATAGCGTAGTCGAACATGGTAAACACACGTACCTTGGAATAAAACTTGCCTCTCAAACGGGGCTGTCGAAATACACTGCTAAGTGCTTGGCGGTAGGTTGTCAACTTGAGGTTGGTAGCTAGCTAGTAGAGTAATAGAAAGTACCCTACCATCATACTATGGTTTTCTCACTTCGTTTTCCATTATCACATATCATTTAACATCAGGTGAGTTGTGGCCAAACATCTAGCTTGACATCCTAAAAAAACGAATTCTAGTGAAATAGTGTGAAATGTTCGTATAGTTTTTATTTTGTTAAGAAACCCAAGAAACAAAAGATTCTATTATAAATTTACGTAATCAACGTTTTGATTTCATTTTTAGCTCACACATTCGCAGTTAGCGTGGATTCAAACACAATCTACGTCAGCGTATCAGACGATACGATATTACTGCAAGAAATCTGCACCTTACAACTCTACCGATGAAAATAAATCACTATTATTGCTGTCTTGGAATGATATCACCTTTGGTCCTGTACCCAGTGAGTCTACACCTTTGGTTTATAAGGTACCGTTGGAAAAGGATTACTGTATGAACAAGGAGGTAAGTCTTTATTGTATATCTTTTTTTTGGCATCGTACTTTTTGCATTTTGCTTTCAAGCCATAGTAATCCAAAGTAAGTCAAGGTCGTATACCCTAGTAAAGTAATGGCAACTTTACTGGTTTCCACAGAGTTTTGGAAGCAACACAAAAATAAATTCTTCACCACATTGTATCTATTTTTTTTTTGCCGTGGTGGTGCCGGCGTAAGGATTGTACCCCACCTTCTCAACCCGTGGTTGCCGTAAGAGTCGGCTAAGGGATGGCATCATCAGCCATAGGACGTCCACTGCTGGACATAGGCCTCCTCCTGGGGAGGTTTTGCCAATACTCGCCACGCTTGGCAGGCGGGTTGGCGAGCGCAGTTAGGTGTAATTGTTCAAGGAAGACGCTGCTGCCCATCTTCCGGATTACATTCCTTAGCCGACTCTTACGGCAACCACGGGTAGAGAGGGTGGGATACTATTCTAACGCCGGCACCACCACGGCTTAAGGCTTAAGGATTTTAAGGTTAAGGATAAATAAATAGGCTTGCGTTTGACCGCCATCTCACCTGATGTTAATTGATAAAGCGATCTAAGATGGAGCACGCATGCCTAGAAGATACCGATTCACTCTCAACTTGAAGACATGGTTTTTTAAGACAAGGTTAAGGATTCATGGAGGTCGTGAGATAACAATTCGCGGCAGCAATTTTTTTAATTTAGTAGTCATGAGACGAACGATATGCTTTCCTGAGGGTAAGAGATAACGCATGTCCATGACCATTGCAGCAATACACAGAACTTTAAATAGCAAAACAAAGTCCGTGGCGTCGCTGCTTTGGCGCTCAGTACTTTGAGATTTTCGATGGTTAGTCTAGTTAGTAAACCGGATCACAGTAATGTTTACACACTACTGCTTAGCGGCAGTACACCACCATTACAATAGTATTATAATACTATAGTAGGTACTGCGGTGGTACCTCCCAGACGACTTCCTGCTAAGGAAATCTACCACCAAGTGTACCAACTACCTCCAACAACCACCAACTAATAATTTCGTGTTTAAAATGTTTTCAGGCAACGCCGACTGGCGAAATACGCTCTAGTGATATTGAGATCATGTCGGACTCTGCGCATCGCCTGCCAGTGGTCGATTTCCTGGTTCGAGACCTACGTGATACATTCACAGACATCGGCGTGGAGCACCTGGAGTTGTGCTTTAATTAGTTGCATCATTTACTTGTTGTGTGTGCATGATAAAGGATTTGAATTTACTTTGTGTATTTGATAGATAAATAGAAACTCTTCATTGTGCACACCAGAAATAGAAAAATATACAGAAACAAAAGAACGCTATGAGCTAGTGCCACTAGTGCCGCTAAAATCGCTCTTCCATGCAACTAGGAATGGAAAACAGGTTTCTGCCTAAGTAAACATAGACAGAGATATGTTCTATTTAGTACAAATTTAAACTGATATAAATGTATGTACGAGAAATTTCTGGCAATTAATCGATTCAGGCGTTACTTTGCAGAAGTTAATTTTGAGTTTTCAAGGCATATAGGTATTTAGTTTTTTTCGTTTCACAGTAGTATAGCCGCTGCCAGCTGTCTTATTAGTGATATTACTATAACGCAAAACAAAAAAATATTAAATATTATTTATCATACGAGACGTAACATACAAATTGCATTCTTGATGCTAAGCAGTAGGTAAAAGAAATAAAACTGAATAAAAATTACTATTGTTTTTACTTTAAACGTTGGTAGGCTAGTTGTTTGACCACTGCTCATCTTATGTTATGTGACGGGGAAGTCGAAGATGGTGAACACAGCTGGTCTGGAATGGAATTGGCTCTTAAGTGAGTATGACAATGATGGTCATTTGGTAACGAGTTTTATTTTCAGTTCAAAGTTTTGTTTCTATTATTTCAACATCTAAACTATTACTTATACACAATCTGTATGTTTATTTTGAACGAAAATAATGAGTGTATTTTTTTCTTTTTCTTCTTGGCATCGCACTCTGTACAATCTGCCAGTTTCAATGTTTCTGTATTTTGTGTGCAGTTTTGATCTTCTTTATCTTTAAAGTCAAAGTCCAGACTTGGTCAAGTCCAGTCGTGGGAAGCTCAGTCCATGCCAGTCAAATCTAGTTATGCTTTAGTAAAGTAGTGGTTACTTTATTAAAAGCTTTGTTGGAGTTTTAAAAGCAACATGAAAAGTCATGTTTCACCATATTATATCACTTTCCCACACTCGCGCTTGTAATTTGGCACTTTATGAATAAAACACCACTGTTTTTATGCATAAACATTCGAAAAAACACTAGTTTTGGAAAAAAAAACAATGGGGCGACGCGACTTTCCGCGTTCCCGCCATAACTCATGATGTATTTATACCTTTATACAACTTTTAACCGCTAATTTGTGGAAGCGCCATCTAACCAAAAATGTTTGTATTAATTTCACAATATATGTTAACATTTCTAGAACAAGAAAACTTCTCTATACAGTTTGAACCCGAGGAGAGCTAAGAAGCGTCTAAACTCAAACAAAAGTCCCTAGATGGCGCTATCACCGGACAATATAATGACAAGACTAACCGATTTATTTATTTTTTCTTTGTTTTTGGCATCACAGTTTGCATTATTATTTTTACTTGATTTCTTTACGGCTAATGCAACAAGATCGAAAATCGAGGTATATAAATAAAACTATTTAATAGTATCTTATGCGCTATTAAATCCCGGTAATAAACAATTATTTTCGTTTTTGTAAGTCATAAAACTGTTGTTATATTTTTCTTGCTTTTTTATGCTTATTTGTCTTTATAAACCTTTTCATATCTAATATTGAATACGTTCGTTGTTAAACACACAATAGATATAATCTCAGTACTAATCATATCTTAATTATTTTGTCATAAATTTATAAAATTATAATTATAACTAAAAATTATATACGTTGATCCCATAGTAAAAGCTGTTTGTAGTGATTACAAATAGTACCTATATGCCTCTTACGGCTTACTACTCCCGAGTAAGTAGTTAGTAATGTTCTTCTGCACATCATTGGTAGGTAAGTACATAACTACAGTTCCATGACTTTAAGTAATTTCTTATTTTTTTTATCTCTACCAAAAATGAAAATATTTAAATTTGAACTCTAAAACATGATGCTTCGAACAATGGTTAGGAAGCAGATGTTGTGGCTATAAAATACAAAATTAAAAAAAATATTGCTTTACGGAAAGAGGTTCAAGGATTAAAGTAAGGAAGAAAAAGTTCAAATCTTTCGATTTTAAACCTTATATACGAGAGAATGAAGCGTATATCAAAATTCGTTGCGTTATTTGGAAGAACTAAGTAAAAAAACAAACACACATGATATACCTACGACCTAATTTTATACGATACTTTTAATACTATTTAGTTTTGTGATTATAACGTATCTTGGCAGTAAGTCATCTAGGTAGGTACCACCACAATACCAGATATTCTACCGCCAAGCAGTAGTGTGCAAACATTACTGTGTTCCAGTTTGAAGTGTATTGCAGCTATCGAAATTACAGGGCTGTTGAGACTAACCATGAAACTCTCAAAATAATGAGCGCCAAAACAGCGATGTCCTGGACTTTGTTTTGCTACTCAAAGTTCTGTGTATCGCTGCAATGGTCATTGACACGCGTTATATCTTACCATCAGGAGCGCGTACCGTTCGTCTCATTAATATTAGTACCTGGATGACCGAGCTTTGCTCGGCTGAAAACACGGATAAAACGACGTTTTCTAAAAATGAAACCTAGCTAGATCGATTTATCTCCCTCGAAACCCCCTGCATACTAAATTTCATGAAAATCTTTGGAGCCGTTTCCGAGATCCAGAATATATATATACTTACACAAGAATTGTTCGTTTAAAGATATAGATATTTCAAAAAGTAGAAAAGCTTCCTGACTTCGAGAGGTGGTATTATAGGTAAGGACATAGTTATCAACCTCAAATAATATTGGTTGGTTTTTTTTAAAAATAGAAATAGCGGCAAATAAACTTGTTCGCCTGATGGTAAGCTCGCCGTCGCCTGCAGCATTAGGAATGTAAGTAGTCGTTGTGGTTTTGCAGGCGGGTTGGCGAGCGCAGTTAGGTGTGATTGTTCAAGAAAGACGCTGCTGCCCATCTTCCGGATTACATCCCTTAGCCGACTCCTATGGCAACCACGGGTAGAGAGGAACCACGGCACCACCACGGTTGAATGTGTGTGTGAGTTTTATTAAAGGTATCAGGTAAACAATTAAGTTTCAGAAACTTGGTGAACGAATCCGGGAACGGTAATACGCACCTTTCTCATGATATTTAATTGAATAATGACTTACAGTAAACAAAAGCTTGATACGCTATTAATCTCTCACAGGATGAGGGGGTTACTTTTGTTTTTTATGGTTAATTTATGGTTTTACAAATAATATTATTAATCCAGTTTATTATTGTTATTTCTAGGATATAATGAACACTAGAAATATACAACTATAATCGTATCCTACTAATATTATTAATGTGAAAGTTTTGTGAGGATGGATGAATGTTTGTTACTCAATCATTCAAATACGGCTGAACGGATTTGGATGAAATTTGGCACACATATAGTTTATTACCTGGATTAACATATAATATACTTCTTACATCAGAAAATTTTGAGATTCCTATTGCTTATTTGTTACATACACATTAAATTTGTTATATTTATTTCTGAATTTACTCTAAGTCGCGGGGATAAGCTAGTAGTTAATTTATTTTTTGTCACATCAGAAGTCACAGTCAAGTCCGATCATGTCTAAGTATAGTGGCAACTTTACAAAAAGTTAGATGCACATAACACGAATTTACCACACCACTTTCCCACATTCATATGTAACGAATAAAAACACTCAATGAATAAGAACCCATGTTTATATATAAACATTAGAATGTGTTTTACACAAGTTTTGGGATAACATCCGATTCAAACATGTAAACATCCATACAGACTTTCACAATTATAATAATAGTAGGATATTCCACCACGAGGCAATTAATTTAAAAAAAAAACTTGACCGTGGCAGAATGTTCTTTGTGTACAAAAGCAAAACGAAAAAAAAAACCCAGGAAATTAGACTTTTTTTTATAACTCAAAGAAATGGGAATAGTTGCTACGGTCATGGACAGTCATTATATCTTATCATCAGATATTTAATTCGTCACATTATGTACGTTTTATAGCGTTTTTTTACAAATATTATTATGTTTATATTTTCGATGAAATATTCAAAGTAACCACTCACGGTTCTTTGCTAATGAAAACAAATTAATATCGTACGTTCATCGTTATTTTCATGACGCATTCTTTGTGCTAATTTTATCAAGGATTAATTTATTCACAGAGAGATGGCACGTAGGATTTGGTTAAACGAGGTAACATTTATATTTTGTTATACAAGGCAGACGAATAAAAAAAAAACTGTAATAATTTCTTCATAATCATCATCATTAGCTTATCGAAATCCACTGCTGGACATAGGTATCTCCCAAGACACGCTACTCAATCCGATCTTCGGCTCTTCGCTTGCATCCGCCGCCAGTTGTCCTACGTATATCGTCATTCCATCGAGTCTCAAGGCGTCCTACGCTACGTTTGCCAATTCGCGGTCTCCACTCTAGAACACGTCTACCCCAGCGGTTATCGGTTCTGCGACAGATATGTCCAGCCCATTGCCACTTCAGATTGCTAATGCGCTGAGCTATGTCAGTGACTTTAGTTCTCTGGCGAATTACTTCGTTCCGGATACGATCCCTTACAGAAATGCCGAGCATAGCTTTTTCCATAGCTCGCTGAGCGACTTTATACTTGCGGAGGACCATTCCCGCTGTGAGTGTCCACATTTCAGCTCCGTAGGTCATGACTGGTAGAACGCACTGATTAAAAACTTTTGTCTTGAGACTTTGCGAGATAGTTGACAAAAACACACCTGTATTCTTCTGTAATAATTTTATTAATATAATTTAGAAATGACGAACACATATTTAGATGTACCTACGTGTTTTTTAAAGTTTAAAATGGCCCTAATAACATGATTTATGAACACAATCTTGTTGCATGCATGCAACGAATTTTATAGATCTAGACCAAAAGCGAACTCCAGAACAAAAAAAGTGTACCTATGTAAAACGGTTAACCAAATTGCTTGATTGTACTGTATATGACACAGACATTCGTGATGTTTGTTATTATTGAAAAAAATATGACATAGTCAATTTCATATTTTGTCATGTTACGTAATTTATTCTCTTCACATCACATCATCATCAGCCGTAGGACGTCCACTGCTGAACATATGTCTCCTGGGGGGGTTTTGCCAACTCGCCACGCTTGGCAGGCGGGTTAGCGATCGCAGTAAGATGTGATTGTTCAAGGAAACGCTGCTGCACATCTTCCAATTACATCCCTTAGCCGACTCTTGCGGCAGCCACGGGTAGAGAGGATGGATATTATTCTTATGCCGGCACCACCACGGTTATTCTCTTAATGTATATTTATTCTCTTAATCTATTTATATAAAAATCTCGTGTCACGGTATTTGTGGCCGCTATTCTCTAAAATGGCTCGACCGATTATTATAATATTTTTATGTATATTTAGGTAAGTATAAGATTAGTTCGTAATGTATATTTAATACCACAAGGTGATTAGCCACTTTTTACCCCGAAAAAATGCAGCGGATAACATCGCGGGGCACAGTTAGTAATTTTATATTTTATGTAAAGTACTGAGCCAGGTGTATACACTGCTCTGCAGTAGAGCTGAACGAAGTGTTTTCGGAACGCGTCATCTTGTACAAAGTACGATATATTGGCTAATAAACTTGGAGTGTACAAAGCCAACAGCGACGATTCCGGTTTTACAATTTTGGATACAAATCTAAAATCATGAAGAAAAAAAAACAGCTATTCATAAGAAAAGTACTTTTCACCTGAAGTTAAGTCACGATAGTTGACGACGGTAAAGCACACCTATAAGCCTGGAATGGAACTGGCTCTTAAGAGAGGTTGCCGGAATACACCGTTAGGTGCTTGGCGGCAGATTTTCAACTTGAGGGTGGTAGATAGCCAGTCGAATACTAGAAAATACCCTATCATCATGCTATGATTTCTTCGCGATGTTTATTTACCTTCACCGGCAGCTCAAGCTTCTTTGACTAAAAATAGACGCAAGGCAAAAAAATTAAAAAAAAAAAAAACAAATGATGAGGTCCCTTGCGCTGTAGTACGAGTATACACCAAGCTTATAGCCTGGTATATATCGATATGCAAATACATTCTTAGAATGGTAGAATTCATAAAGTGCGATGTCAAAAACGAATAACAAAAAAAGTACTATAACTTCCTATTAAATTTACATCGGGCACTTCGTTAACCACAAAATGAAACTAACTTTAAAAACACATCTCGTCAAATAATTTATTCAGTAGCTTGTACAAAGAACCCTCGTTCGCAAGGTCAAGCGTTTCATAATGCAAAAGGTTCAGACAAACCAATCTCATGGGACGTTATTGTATCCGGCTCACTTAACCCCCATTTGGAAAGACTTCAATTCTCACTTAATACTTAAAATTATTAACGAGGTCCGAAGTGAGTTTGAAATGCTGGAGAAAATGTCAACTGGTAGATACCTACTACCCGAGATTCATTTTGACTAATTTATCTATTTTTTAATTCATAAGCGTTCAATAAACTCATTAATTAACAAAAAAAATATAGTATTTTCCGTAACATTTCTCTTTAGCTTGAAACTAAACGGATTAGTTTATAGAACAAAGGCTCCAGAATGGAAATTTGCAAATGTAAAAAATATGCTCTATCTCAGAGCCCATTTTTCAATACATTCTAGAAGGTTAGGAAAAAAATTTTTATTAAAGAGTCTAGTACTGAGTAACTTGAGTCGAGTGTCTTATAAGTAATTTCAAGTTCAAAAAAATACCTACCTTGATAACATAAAAATAATAATAAATATGTTGTTTTCACAAACTTCACTACGGTCAAGTTTACGCGCTTTGCATAGAAATAGTATGATCTAGTATAATAGCTACAATCTCGTGGCAAAGCAAGACAATTTGCGAAAAAAACATTCGTCAATTTCCAATATAAAAATTAATTTCACTTTAGTTACAGTTTTCATCTTTCATACATTTTGGTATTAAAAACTTGACGAAAGTATTTTCGCAAATTGTCATGCGAAACCCTTTGAACGTAATGATTGACTGGCTACTACTTCGGTATTTAGGTTAGAATTTTGCTCGTGTGCGACGAGTCGACAATTTGGGAAGTTGGGCCGCCATCAGTGGTCATTAGAAGAGGCCGTCAAGGCAATATGTTACCTGTCCGCTGTAATGTATCACAATCCGGTCCTAATTGCACGTCTTTTTACACAGAACATGTCATAGGCAAAATTGAAAACATTTTCATCCTGTTTTTTGTCGACGAGGGGAAAGGGGGAAATATTTTATTGATAACACCAATGTTGCATGTCAAATTCTGTAATATCATTTGAAATCTATCAATTGTAATTTTTATATTTCAATATTTTTTTTTCTGACATTATCAATTTATGTAACTTGAACTCTCAGCTTGCACTGTATAGTGTCCGAAAAACATTCTTATGACTGCAATTTTTTAATTTTTTTTTTTACTTTGTGAAATGCCTTTACGTATACCCTTCCGCCTCGGGGGGCAGTCGGGTTATGTCGGGCTCAGCACCAAGTGGATGCCACTACCGACTAAAAATGACTACAAAACGACGCCGCCGCGGGTCGTGGGGTTTCTCCGCAGCTCTGTCAGTGCCAACGTTCGCCTCATGGCGAACCCGCCTCGGAAGGAAGCAGAATACCTTCCATTAGGCTCGAGCGATGCACCGGGAATGTACGGTGCATACCTAACTCAAAAAGGCCGATCATAGATCGGAAGTGCACGACGCCCCCGCATCTAACACTCCAGCAATATGGCAAGTCCAAGGGGCATAACTGTAGCTAATAACTGATACTTAAACTAGGATTTATTAGTAAATGAGTTAATATTTTTTTTTAATTTATAATTCCTTATAATATTTTTTTATCGCTGACAGGCTATACAACTCACCTGATGTTAAGTGACAGTGTGGTCGAAGATGGTAAAGCACACCTAGCCTGAAATGGAACTGGCTCTCAAGTGACGCTTTCGTAACATACTGTTAGGTTCTTGTTATCTTAAATTATCAATTGAGAATGGCTTGCTGATTATAGTTGTTTATTATCCATAATAGTCAGGATAGGGATTGCAATAAAGATTTTTTTAATCCACGGAAATGGGAACTTGGTTGGGATTTTTATATGAATGAAAACGTGAGTGACAAAGCAGGCCGCAGTTTGTTCAATTCAAGTAGCGCATACAGATGTTTTCATCTCTGTGTATGAAAAGTTAACTTATACTGTTATTCTATATTTGAGCCGAGTTATGGAGTAGAAAATATTCAGAGGTTTCAATTTTAACAAGATTGCCAGTGAGTCAATCCATTGTATGCATTTTTTATACCACAGTAATTGTAGATGTGAGTTTAAGTCTAACAAGTATCTATTTAGTTTTGCAAGTACTTTTAGTTAACCTGAACATCCATAAGAGGAGTAAAACATGGTCGAATTTGCCAAGCTAATAATGATGAGTTTTTGACCAAAATAGTAAAACTATAGGAGCTCTTTTTCTATAAGATATTCAACTCGTTAGTCCCGCTTGAAATTGAATCGTACCACAGTAGGTCGTTAGCGCCGCTGTTTAATGACACAAACGGTCCGGACATAATGACCTTACGGAATTAGTTCCGACTCAATTTTGCAATTGGGAATTCCTGACGTCCAAGATCGATCTGCAATTTTTGCTTGCCCTGAAATTTGAATTATTGTTTACGATTTTTATTTTATGAATTTTATTACTAGTCAAGTAACATTAACTCTGTTGATTGGTTTGGAGGAAATTCGTAAGATTAATGGGGAAGGCACTTGTTGACAATTTTTTTTATGGTTGACAACTTGACCACAGTTGATTCTTTTGACTCAAATAATCTAAGAGTTACATTAGTCAATTTTTTTAATACAGAATAATTTCGCATATAACCACATAACTGCCTAATGTTTAGTAGCGACATGGTCTGGGGTGGAACACGCTTAACTAGAAGGAATCTGCTTACTCTTGATTTGAAGACACCCAAACTGTACTTTTCGGAAAACATAGACTCCGGCAATGAGTTCCACGTCTTCGCTGTGCGAATAAAGAATGTGGATTCGAAGCGCTTAATAATTAAAATAATTGAAATTTATTTTAAGTATTCAAAAGTTATATTTTTATTGTTAAAAGTCGTTTTGATTACAACAGTGACGAGGTTAATATAATTTTAAATATTTATCTAATCAGAACACAATTTTAAATCCGCAATATTTCTTAATCTCTAAAACTAAAATCCGACATAAACTTAAAACCTAACCAACTTTGAATCTACTTTCATTGTACGAACCACTAAAGAATGGAATTTACTACCCGAGTGGGTGTTCCCTGATAGATACAATCTGGGTGCCTTCAAGTCGCGATTGAATCGGTTTCTTCTACGCGAGCGTGCTCCACCATAGACCGCATACTCATTTAACATCAGGAGAGATGGCGGTCAAACGCAAGCCTATTTACGATAAAAAAACTGGGCTGTCATTATGCCACGACTCTAACATAAATATTATGTACAGCAGCTAAGTATAGCAGCTTTAAAAACACAACACTTCACGACCTCGTGCTTACCTATAACTTCAGAGCTATTTCAAAAAACTTTTCTCGAGGGTCACGCTAAAATTAATCGGTAACCTTTGTTTATGGAAGTGGAAACGCCAAAGTTTATTGATATTTCGGCCGATAAGTCTGTAAACTTGACAAATAAGACACGAAAATGGGCCAGATGTAGGGCTGTACTTTTCGACCTTTTTGTCGTTAATATTTTTGTAGTGTCGTCCGTCCCCTGGTATTGCAGATATCCATAGGCGACGGCGATTGCTTACCATCAGGCAATCCGGATGCTTGATTGCCACGTGTGGCTTAAAAATAATATATTAGAAAATACACTTTCATAATATAACTTTTTTGTCCTTTAGAAAGGTCCTGATGACACTTCTGGCTCTACGTAAAAGAAGTATTTATATATTCCTATCACGACAACTTTAAGCTACTTTATTCTAAAATCTGAAAACAAATCTCTGTTCTTTGATTTATTTAGTCTCTGAATTGACAAAGGACTGCTTTTGAAAGTTTTCGATTGTAAAATATTTGACAATAATGCTATTATTATGTTGTTACTTTGAAACGCTTTTAATTTGAAAGGATACGAAAATTGTTAGCTGTTTTAAGAGAAATTATTTTGTGTCAAAAACAGATATTGAAATAAAATTACTTTAGGTACCTATTCTATCCTAAATTGAAGTTGATAGTCAAGATGTCGCTCTCTGTTTAAGAAAAAAAAAACAATTTCATTGTTTACCGGTGGAATCGAACCGTTTACTTCATCTAATAGTGAGAGGCCAACTGACTAGCACTATGGCCTGCTCTGAGCAGCTTGCTAACTGTACTATTATTTTTGCTTTACTTATGCGGGATTACTCACTTTTAAATTATCGGAAACTGACTATAGTTTCGGCCACATCCGAACCAAGACGAGGCCGCGCGCGCTTTGTACTTAGCTGTCTTCATAATGAAGGCCATCGGATGTGGCCGAAACTATAGTCGTAGTTTCAGATAAAATTAAAAGTGAGTAATCCCGCATAAGTAAAACAAAAATGTGTCAAAATCAGGTCAGTTCCCATATTGCACTATTATTGTTTTAAATTTCGTACGGTGCTATCACCTGTGTTGACCTTCTGAGTAATGAGGATCCGATTCACCCCAAATTTAATCTGGTAACCTCTAATCAAATCGAGTTAACCGAGATCCGATGCTGCGGCGATGCGGGTAAGCGATAGGATTGTGAACGGAATTGATATCAAAACCACAATTTAAGGGATTATATAAGCTATCTTACTACATACAGTTACCGATCGATTGGGTCATTTAGTAAATTTGAGTATTTTTATTTTTAGGTTTATGTACGTCAAAAAGGGAAAAAAGGAACGAATATGGGATCACTTTGTTGTCCGTCTGTCTGTGGAAGTATCAAGTTGAATGCGTAGAAGTATCAAGTTGAATGCGTCGTAGTTTCAAGTTTAATGTGTAGAAGTATCAAGTTGATATTAATATCAAATACTTAGATCAATAATCCCTTCGCAGCTGTGAAAAAACATAACTTCAAAGTCAACGCAATCAAAAGATAAGACAGTTTATGCCGAAAATTATGACACTTGCAAATGAATCAGAACCTAAAGCACATTCCGTTTACATAGAATCATGAAATTTGGCAAGAAGCAATATCAGTGTGCTATAAAACAGGTAAAGGGAAAACTCAGAAAACCGTAAAAGTGTAGCTGTACATCACATAATTTTTTTTGTTTGCTTTAAATACTTATTTACTGTTGGTAAACTGACCACGAATTTTATCAATGTATGGGGACAACAGTTTTCTAACGGTAAAATTAAGTTTATCCCTCAAACTAGTTTATCTTCTGTTGGAGTTTTCGTTCAATGCTTTTATAGTTTCCGCGTTGGACAAACTATTTACATACAAATTTGTACGGAACCGTCAGTGCGCATATCCGACTCGCTTTCGCTTTTGTAGAAAGGGCGTTAAACAAGCAGACAGTTCGTCTGATGATAAGTTTACCGTCGCCTGGATACCTGCAGCATTAGGGATGTTGTCGATACATTGCCAACTCTGGGAGATATTTATCATCATCTTCATCATCCGCCATAGGACGTCCACTGCTGGACATAGGCCTCCTCTTGGGGGGGATTTTGCCAATACTCGCCACGCTTGGCAGGCGGGTTGGCGAGCACAGTTAGGTGTGATTGTTCAAGGAAGACGCTACTGCCCATCTTCCAGATTACATCCCTTAGCCGACTCTTACGGCAACACGGGTAGAGAGGGTGGGGTACTATTCTTACGCCGGCCGGCACCGCCACGGCAAATTATAGACAGATAGGATTATTTATAGACGCCCTTTTTAAAATACATCACATTACTTAACTCTACGGAAAGACCTTCGTAGTGGGAATATTTCAGATTTTTTAAGTACGCGGAAGAAATGACCGCCAAAACAGTACGGTGCGGGATTTCTATATTTGCAAAATGTGGTAGGGCTTTTGACGGTGAAGAGATCATTTTCGTTTATCTTAGTTATATGAATCATGTTTTAGATAAAAAAAGTAGTAAGATAAAAGAACGTTCTCCAGATAGTAAGTCCAACAAATCAAAGTTTAGACCGTCGCATCGCCGCATCAGCGCTCATTACTTTGAGACCTAATTTGGTGAATTTATTTAGCCCAGTGATTTTACTGGCTACACCATCCTCAAACCGAAACACAGTAATGTTTACACTCCATTGCTAGTCTACAAAATGCGAAATACTGCGGTGGTAGCTACCTAGACGACCTCAGGATCACTATTTTCATAAAGTCTCAGATTATTTTAATTATAGAAGGCAATATTTGAATTCGATCTATTATAGTGTTTTTTTTTTAATAATGTCGTTTAATCTTCTGATATTAACTGTATTGTATTTTTTTACCATCTGTTGTACTATCTACTTTTACTTTCTTTTATGTTTACAAGCTTTGTGTTTGACCACAGCTCACCTGATGTTAAGTGACGGTGTGGTTGAAGACGGTTAGGCAAACCTAGCCTAGAATGGAACTGGTTCTTAAGTGAAACTGCCGGAACAGTGTTAGGTGCTTGGCGACAGATTTTCAACTTGAGGGTGGTAGCTAGCCAGCCGAGTACTAGAAAGTACCCTACCACCACGCTATGGTTTCCTCACGATGTTTTCTTACACCGGCAGCTCAAGCTCAATGATGGGGTTTGAACCCACGCTCTTCGGCATGCGAACCGACCGCGCTAACCACTGAGCTATCATATCGCTACAAAACATTCAACAAAAATTGTGTCCAACAAAAGCATTCATAAGCCTGCAAAATGGTAAGTCCTAACATCAAAATGATATCATTTACTCTCTAAATACTTAACCTAAGATTTATGAATTTAAATGAATAACGGACTACTACATTTAGTGTTCCACCTTATTTATACACTTTTCCACACGATATTACTTTACACAAAAGTCAGTCAGCAATAAGAGTTTTAAAATTAAAACAGAGGTACCTATCATTCGTAGAACCCATTAGTACAGAAATCCTTACAAATGTAAGGTAAACAATCAACTTCGGTTTTTAATAAATCTACTAAATAATTAAGTTTGTATAGGCTGAGTAACTAGCCCTATTGTCAAAGTAAATTTTCAACAATTCACGTGGCTTGACGCTTATTGTTAAATTGATATAAACAACCAGGACCTACAATTGAACGTGACACAGAGTGCTCAGAAAAATAACCACTCACGGTTACCCATCCGAAAACTGACCGTATCGTCCGTTGCTTAACATCGGTGCTCGTTGGAAAACTTAGTCAAGCTACGCCACGAATGCTACTAAATAGAAATCCAATAATAACAGAAAGCGATTCAGTACGCAAGGCACCTATTTAATTCGTCCTCCTAGAATTAAATTCGACAATAATCTCTGTCCGCGAGCATTACTGCGGAACGTCATACATTATTCCGTAAGTACCGCACACGAGGGAATAGTAAAGTCGAATGCGACACGACACGGCCGGCGGCGGGTCGTGTGATGAATAATTTAGATGACCCGGACCGTACGCGAAATATTATAACAAGTTTCGTGGGATGTAAGGGCGATTCTTTCTTGTAGATGGAGTTGTTTTACTTACGCCAGATTGTACTGGATTCCTGTTTTTTTTTTATTTCGGACTCGCCACGATTTCACCTGATGGAAAGCGACGATGTGACCGTAAATGGAGCACGCTTACCTAACCCTACCTTACCTGTACTTAGTTGATTGATATAGTTGATTTATCAGTCTGAATAAGGCTCTTTAGTAAAGACTATATAAGTACCTATTGGAACGGTTCTCACGTTTACTGCTTCATCAGTGCTGATCATCAGTTTAACAATGTGTCACATATATCAGAAGTAAGCGTGCGTGATAAATATCGTATTTTTTTTTTAATTTTCATACATAACTTTTTTTTATGTAACTGTAATGAGACGAACGAGACGCTCTGCTAATGTTAAGACATAACACTTGTCCATGATCATTGCAGCGATACACAGAACTTTGAGTAGTAAAACAAAGTCCAGGGCATCGCTGCCTTGGCGCTCATTACTTTGAGACTAGATGGTTAGTCTAATAGCCCTGTAATTTCGCTAGCTGCAGTACCCTTCAAACCGGAACACAGTAATGATTACACACTACTGCTTGGCGGCAGAATATCTGGTACTGTGGTGCTACCTACCTAGACGACCTCTTGCTAAGAAAATCTACCACCAAGTAACTTGATTAGTAAGGAATTCCTAATAAATATAAAATTTATCTATTTATCAAATATTTGCATAATCTCTATCCCTCTCTTCGGTTCTCTTCTCTTGACATATCTCCAAAAACAAAATTTCAGTGTCATCTTTGTTATACATTTTTATCGAGTAATTCAATTTTAGGTTACTATTTTATTTCTACGAAATTCTTCAACGTTGTTTTTTAAAGTAAAACAAATACGAATACAAATTAAACTAAAAGTCAAGTCGAATCGGGTAATATAGTTCTTAACTGGATCTTCTTTAAAATTATTCTATGCCATGGTCAAAGTAATTAATGTTACAATAGGGAATAAAATAACTCAATATATAAAATACTCATTTTTATTTCAATGCTATCTTTGTTGTTAATTGACCTTGGTAGAAGGTAGCTCAACATAATACTGCCGATATACAAGTTTAAAGGTACGAGGGGTAAGTTTTCACCCCATAAGGCGTAGGTACAAAGCCTAACAACAAGGTTGGAACAATGGTGATCAAACATCAAAACAAATATGTATACATTTTATTGATACCACCAAAGTAGTAACTTTGGTGCTCTTAGACTAGTTCGGGAGCCTATAAATCACTATTGGGTTAACAATCTGTCTTTATCTCTTCATAGTATAAAACAAAGTCGCTTCCCGCCGTCTATATGCTTAGATCTTTTAAACTACGTAAAGGATTTGAATGCGGTTTCCATCAATAGACAAAGTTTTTTTTTATGCTTGACAGGCTAGGTGTTTGACCACAGCTCACCTGATGTTAATTTACGGTGTGGTTGTAGATGGTAAAACACATCTAGCCTGAAATGGTACTGGCTCTCAAGTGAAGCTGCCGGAACACACCGTTAGATGCTTGGCGGCAGATTTTCAACTTAAGGGTGGTAGCTAGCCAGCCGAGTACCTACTAGAAAGTACCCTACCACCACGCTATAAACTTTATAATTATTTTATGATTTTGATATTTTGAAATATGAATGGAATAATGACCTGTAACTTTGGTGTTATAAATAAAAGATTTGATTCCAAGCACTACATTTTCTCTTGAGAGCCAATTTTCATTGTAGACTAGATGGTATTACCATCAATATACGAGGTACATCCAGGTTAGTCAACCTAAAACTCAAGCCAACTGAAGAAACCATTGCTATTACAGTTTTGTGAACATTAAGAAACTTTTATTCGAACATTACTTCAACTTCAATACCCAAGTGGAAATACTTTACGAGGAACAAAGAAGAAGCACTATTAGAGTAAAATTCTATAACAAAGCCAAAGGAAAGTGCTCAAAGGGGAACAGGAAATTAAGTTTTACATACGAACGCTCGAAGTCATTTGTATAATTAAATTTACTGGAACTACTGTAAGAATTTTTGTTGTGGTGATAGCTCAATGGTTAGCACGGTTGATTCGCACGCCGAAAGGCGTGGGTTGAACACCCAACAATAAGCTTGAGCTCCGGTGAATTTTTGTTTCGTTTCACCAAGTTGAAAACCTGCCGACAGGGACCTAATTGTGTGTTCCGGCAGCCTAACTTGAGAGCTAGATTTTACCAGACTCTAATATTTATAGGCATGATATGAAAAGTAAACACTCACACATTCGCATATTCGCACTCCCTCTCTAACACTCTCTCTCTCTCTCTCACTCACACACACGCAAACACGCGCGCGCACCCACACACTCAAACACATACTTACACGCACATACACCAACACATAGACATACACACACAGAGAGAGAGAGAGAGATAGAGGAGACCTAGCTCCCACAAACTCAGGGTATCCAATAACAAAAGCATATTTGTCAAAACAAAATAAATACATTTATTATAATTATTATTATGCTAGGCTAGATGTGTTTACTATCTTCGAGCACGACGTCATTTAACACCAGGTAAGCTATGATCAAAACCATACCTGTCAAAAATAAAAAACGTATAAAATTTCTTTTTAATTTTCTACGATCTTTTTTAAAGTTATTCAAGACAAGGGTTCGTGAATTTTCGCTTAAAAGTCGTTTGGGTTACAACAGTGACAAGGATTTCAATTAAATATTTAAATTTATCTAACTTAACAATATAAGTATAAA
Organism: Biston stratarius; assembly: GCA_950106695.1. Lineage (NCBI taxonomy): Eukaryota > Metazoa > Arthropoda > Insecta > Lepidoptera > Geometridae > Biston > Biston stratarius. Next base: position 15,169,786 of record OX467116.1, read on the forward strand.
TATTTATCTAAAATATTTCTGATATCACAATTAATTACTTACAGAAACAATTTATAAAATTTATTGAATAAAAAAAACTAAATAAACTAATAATAAATTATACAAACTTTAAATCTAAATAAACTAAAAATATTGTTATATATGTTGTTTTAATTTTATTGTTTATGTTGAATTTTAGTTTTAGTTATAAGGAATACGTCGGATAGAATTTAAAAATTGTCGTCAAATTAAATAACTATTTAAAATAAATCCTCGTCACTGTTGTAACCAAAACGACTTTTAAGCGGAAATACACTAAAAATATATCTCAAAAATATATACTCAAAATCAACTTCCCCGAAATAACGCCTAAATAATTTTTTCAGGTTAGGTGTTCGCGTGATATTAAGTGATGGCAGAAGGCTCTTTTAGCCTCGATAAGGAACTAGAAAACTGGCTACCGGAACATTTAGTTAGGAGCTTGGCGGCGGATGTATTTCGTGATGATGTGGTAGCTGACCACACGAGTACCAAGAAGTACTCTACTGAATTGTTATAGTTTCTTCGCGATGTTTATCTTCATTGGCTTAAATTCATTGTTGAGATTTTAACCGTTTCCCGATATAAAATGAATATACAAGTAAAAATAAAAAAGCCGTAACAGTAACAGAATACTAAATTATTTCTAGTTCAGAGCTATGGAGGATGTCATTCATTCATTAAATATAAAAGAGAAATAGAAATGTTCAAAAGGCTGATTTTCTTAAATAAATAATCTTTTTTTTTTCTTTTAATGATGTATCTATTTGTTTTTAGATACCTCATTGTTATTACAATCTAGCCAAGTTGAGACTAATAAGTAATTTTATTATAATTTAAATAGCTAAGTTGAGTAACTTAAATAAATAATCTGAGAACATTGTCATCAACCTATCATATGTATAGTCCACTGCTAGACACAGTTCTCTTCCAAGACACGTGGAAAATACTGGTTCGGGTAGGTAGATGCAACACTATCGGGTGATCAGTGAAAAGCTTGTATATTATTCATTTGTTTAGCACAGAGTTAATTTAACAAACGAAACATCACCGCAAGCTACCTAATTCGCCAGAGAACTAAAGTCACTGACATAGCTCAGCGTATTAGCAAGTTGAAAGTTGGCAATATTTGCCTCGGAACCGACAACCGCTGGGGTAGATGTGTTCCAGAGTAGAGTAGACCGTGAATCGGCAAACGATGCCAAAAGACTAAGTGGAGTGACGATATATGTAAGACAGCTTGCAGTGGCTGGAGGCAAAATGCTGAAAATTAGGCTGAGTGACGACGTGTTGTTAAGAAAGATTGTATAGTTTATACGAACTAGACGGCGCGCCGTCTAGTTCGTATTACATATATCGTCACTCCACTTAGTCTTTTGGCATCGTTTGCCGATTCACGGTCTACTCTACTCTGGAACACATCTACCCCAGCGGTTGTCGGTTCCGAGGTAAATATTGCCAACCTTCGACTTGCTAATACGCTGAGCTATGTCAGTGACTTTAGTTCTCTGGCGAATTATTTCGTTCCGGATACGATCCCTTAGAGATATAACGAGCAAAGCCCTTTTCATAGCTCGTTGAGCGTCTTTAAATTTATGAATCCATGATTGGTGACGAGAAGACTCGACGTAGTTTCCCAAAAGTCCAACTATATTCTTTCTCGATCACGTCACTTTTTAAACAAAAACTAACTAAATCCAAAACAATTCATGCCTCTGTTTGCATTTAAATACGCTTGGTAAATATGTTTCATTTAGTCCACACACAAAACATAACATTAACATTTTAATGTTTCAAATAACAAAACATAATGATTTATCGTTTTTATTTGTTTTATCAATAGTAGTAAATATCATATTATTTAAAGAAACACGCAAAGTATAATTCTATTTTATATTGAAAAAGTATACTGGTATACTTAAGATATTCACTGATTAACAAAAAAATATGAATAAGGCCAACAAAAGCATCGAAAAAATTCATTTCACCGAATGCTTACTTATTCATTCATTCAGTCGTGTTTTTGTCAGGGTTGTCGCGAGGCCCTCGGTGCCCGTCGAATTGATGAGAATTCAATATCAACAAATAAAGTAGTCTTGTAAAAATACCACGGGACATTCTTGATTTATTGTTAGGATGTTTTTAGAGACATGGCATCAAACGTAGAAGACAACCCTGGAAGAGTTAAGAGGGAACGCTAGTAGCGTTTTTCAAACGTATTCCCCTGTTTCCTCCCTGATGGATAATGCTTACAGAGCAATTATTTTTTGTCATCAAATCAAGATCTACTAGAGCTAGGTCCCTCTTTCTTCTTTTTTCCACCAACTAATTAAATTAAAAAATATAACTCTTTAAAATTCGTAAAAAATTACCATTTTATACCGACATAATCAGACGGCTATTAAACAAATTTTGAAAATTTATAAGATAAATAAATTCTTTATGAACAAATTAACTGCGCCTTGCGTTTACAGCTAGCAGCGTCAGCGGCAGCGGCAACGGCAACGGCAGTGGCAGTAACAATTACATAAAATTAGTAGACAAATTTCCACACAAACTTTTACATGTAGGTACGTTTATTAACTTAGTGAAACACTGGTTTTTAGTTCACTGAAAATAAAACTAGATTTCTTAGTAAAGAACATTGTACGTGTATCTAGAACATTAATGTGATTGGTTCCATTTAAAAATGTCGTACTGCCCTCGAGCTGTCTTCCACGTAGCACTTAGATCGTATCGATCGTAAAAGCATAATGTACTCATATGCTCTTAGAATAATTCACTTTTAAGTATATTACGTTCAAGTAATGAGACGAACAAAGAACTCTTTATGGTAAGATACCACGCATGGTCATGAACGTTGCAGCGGTGCCCAGAAGTTTGAGTAACTAAACAGTCCAAGGTGTTTTGCTGCTTTGGTGCTCATTATTTTGAGACATTCATTAGCCCGCTAGCTGCAGTACCTTTAAAACAGGAACACAGTAATGCTTACACACTATTCCTTGGTGGTAGAATGGTATGAGTGTAGTGGTGAAAAGTAAAGTATATGAGTATTCTATCAGTTATCTAGTTCCCATAGTACAAGCTTTGCTTAGTTTTGGGTTTTGGCTAGCGATGATAGTGTGTGGTTAGTGTGGTCAGTTCGCATGCCAAAGGGCGTGGATTCAAACCCCAACAATGAGCTTGAGCTGTCGGTGAAGGAAAACATCGTGAGGAAACCATAGCGTGGTGGTAGGGTACTTTCTAATACTCGGCTGGCTAGCTACCACCCTCAAGTTGAAAATCTGCCACCAAGCATCTAACTGTGTGTTCCGGCAGCCTCACTTGAGAGCCAGTTCCATTCCAGGCTAGGTGTGCTTTACCATCTTCGACCACACCGTCATTTAACATCAGGTGAGTTGTGGTCAAACACAAAGCCTGTTAGCTTATAAAAAAACATGTTGTGTAAAATATCCACCGATGTTTAATTTTTATACGAGTAATTATTAATATTATAATTGTCTGGAAGAGGCAGTGTTTAGTGACATCACCGCCTTGTGAGCGTAACTATAGTTAGTATAACTCACTCTTCTAATCATTCTTTAAGTGGTGTCAATAAAGTGTTATTGTGCTGTGTTGTATTATATTGTATCGTGTTGTATTGTATTTCATCGTATTATATTGTTTTATAACTGGTGACAGGCTAAGTGTTTGAACACGTCTCACCTCATGATAAGTGACAGTGTGGTCGAATTTGATAAATAGAAAAATACATACGGTCGATCATAGAACCTCCTCCTTTTTTGAAGTCGGTTAAAAATAAAAATAAAGAGTGAATAGGTATCTTCTAAGGCTGCGTGCTTTATCTTCGACCACATCATCGCTTACCATCAGAAGAGTTGGTGGTCAAACGCGGACTTATTCGTATTAAAAAAAACACACCCTTAGTATGTAATTGAAATTGGTTCTTATTTACGTAGCCTGCCCAGTTAGCTTAAAGAGCTGAAGGTCGTGGGTTCGATTCCCACCCAGAACAAAAATTTATGCGACTATGAATGTTTGTTCTGTGTCTGGGTGTTCTGTATATATTATAAGTAATTTGTATTACGGCAATCTCACTTGAGAGCCAGTTCCATTCCAGGCTAAGTGTGTTTACCATCTTTGACCACACCATTACTTAAGATTTGATGAGCTGACATTTAAAAAAAAAACCTATTTAAAAAAAATATAAAGTATTCTATTAGATTTTTTTTTCTTCGCATCGCACTCTGCATTCTGCCAGTTTCAATGCTTTTGTATTTTGTGTGCAGTCTTCAGTTTTCAGCTTCTTAATCTTTATAGTCAAAATCCAGTCTTGGTCAAGTACAGTCCGAGCCAGTCAAATCTAGTCATGCTTTAGTAAAGTAGTGGCGACTTTACTATAAAGCTTCGATGGAGTTTTGGAAGCAACACGAAAAGTCATGTTTCACCGCATTATATCACTTTCCTACACTCGTGCTTGTAATTCAACACTGTATGAATAAAACACCACTATTTTTAGACATAAACACTCGAAAAAACACTAGTTTGTACAAAAATACAATCAAATCAATCAATCAAATCAATCAAAAGTCATTTATTCAGTTTAGGCCCTGGTAAGGCACTTATGAACGTTAAGTTACATGTTTGAATCTACCACCGGCTCGTAATTACACTTCAACTGAGAAGACTCCGGCAAGAAACTCAGCAAGGCATTTTTTTTGTGGATCTTTCTTTTCATATTAGGTTACAATTTACAGTAATAAATATTAATACATACATTATGCTTACTACAATTGTCACTTAGCCAGGGGGATGCAAGTGCAGAGAGAAGCTACAACAACCATATATTCCTGTCTTCCACGTAATGAGCCACCTTATAGTAGGCTTTGTCAATTAACCTCTGCTTTATAAAATCTTTGAATTTATTATAGGACATTTTAGTTACCTCAAGTGGGATTTTATTATAGAATCTAACGCAATTCCCGAGAAAAGACTTATTAGCTTTAGATAACCTGAATCTAGGTGTCACAATTTTATCTTTATTTCTTGTATTTAAGTTATGGCGACTACTATTAATTTCAAATGAATTTAAATTTTTCCGGACAAACATAATGTTTTCATAAATGTACTGTGACGGTAACGTTAATATCTTAAAATCTTTAAATCGATTTCGTAGTGATTCGCGAGGACCCAAACAATAGATTGCGCGAATTGCACTTTTTTGCAGAATAAAAATAGTTTCAAAGTCTGCAGCTGAGCCCCACAGCAGTAGACTGTAGGACATTAAACTATGGAAATAAGCAAAGTAAACCAACCTGGCTGTAGCCACATCTGTTATTTGTCTAATTTTTCTAATCGCGAAGGCAGCGGAACTCAATTTACTAGCTAACTTTTCTATATGAGGACCCCATTGTATTTTACTATCTAATGTTACGCCGAGAAAGACTGTTTTATCCACCAGATCAAGTCTTTTACCATCGACTAAGATATGAGTGTCCCTCTTAGCAACATTGGGGAGAGAAAACCTTATACATTTTGTTTTACATGAATTAAGCATAAGATTATTGGCGGCAAACCATTTTGATACAGCTGATAAGGTGTTATTGAGCTGTGTAAGGTCTGTATCTTTTCTATTGACTTTAAAAATTAACGAGGTGTCATCAGCAAATAAAACTATATCGGACAATTCATTTACCATATAGGGCAAATCATTAATATATGCCAAGAACAAGAAAGGGCCTAAGATTGATCCTTGAGGTACGCCCGTTTTTACTAAGGACCCTAGGGACGTAATACCGCTAATACCTACTTTTTGTTGGCGACTCGATAGATAAGATGATATAAGATCAAGTGCCACTCCACGAACTCCATAGTGTTGAAGTTTTAGAACTAGGGTGTGATGATCCACGCAATCGAACGCCTTGGAGAGATCACAAAATACGCCAACCGCATCCTGCGAATTCTCCCAGGCCTCAAAAATATGCTTTAAAAGTTTAGCACCAGCGTCTGACGTTGACCGGCCTTTCGTAAATCCAAACTGGTGATCATGTAAAATCTGATTATTGACAAAATGAGTTAATAATTGATTTAGTATAATTTTCTCAAAGATTTTGCTTAACGCTGGAAGAACAGAGATAGGTCTATAATCGGAAGGATTATTTTTGCACCCAGATTTAAATATTGGAACGATTTTACTATGTTTCATCAAATCGGGGAAGGAACCATTAATAATACATTGATTAAAAATATCTGCTAAAATAGGTGCAATACTAGTTATAATTGAATGTATAACTTTAACTGATAAGCCCCACAGGTCTTCTGTATTTTTTATATTCAGGGACTTGAAGGCTCTTAAAATATCACTAGTATCAATAAACTTAAATAAAAAATTTGGAATATATTTTGGAAAATTATCTTTAAGGAGACACTCCGCTTTCTTAGGAGAAGATGCAAGATACTTAGTAGCTTCAGAAGGTATGGTTGAAAAAAACGATTCAAAAGAAGAAGCTACTTCAAATTTATCCGTTATAAGCTTATCATTGATTTTAAGTTTAATTGCGTCATCTTCCTTTTTATTTTTACCAGTCTCTGTATTTATGATTTTCCAGACAGTTTTAATTTTATTAGTTGAATCACTAACTTTTTTGGCAATGGTAATGGCTTTGCTCTATTACAAACTAATTTAAATATTTTTGAATAATTCCTAACATATGCATGAAACTCTTCGTTATTTGTGTATGATTTTTTACGATAGAGTTCGTACATGTTGTCTCTACTTAATCTTATTCCTTTAGTGGCCCAGTCACAAAATCTTAATTTATTATTTAGCTTCATAGCTTTCATTGGGCAATATTTATTAAATCCTTTACAAATCTCAGTTAATAATGTTTCATAGTTATTATTAGGATCATCAGATTCAAAATTGATATTCATAAGCTTTAATTCCAAATGATTATTAAATTTCTCTAACTTGTACTTAGTGGTTGGTCTAAATTCCCTACTTACTTCACATAATATTTGGCACCTAGAAGGCAATCTAACTATTTGAGCCAAGTGATCCGAGCGAACACCAGGAATTAAGTACTTCTCCAAAATACTCCCATTTGTAATAATGTTGTCAATGCAAGTAGAAGATGTGGCTGTTACCCGTGTTGGTTCACAAAACAAAAGATCCATATTAAATGATTTGAATAAAGAAATAAAATTGTTTCTATCTGATGAGGTAACAAGAGTGTCAATATTGAAGTCACCACAAACTATTATAGACTTCTTGGATTTTAATAGTTTATTTAGAATTTCTTCTATTATTGAATAAAACAATGAAAAGTCAGAAGCTGGAGGTCTATAAACACATACAATGATGGAGCCTTCAATCTCTGCACATGCCACCTCACAGACACGCTCCACAGAATGACTACATATATCAGTACGAGTTTTGAATTTAATGTTGCTGTTTAATAAAATAATAGATCCACCACCATTGGCAGACACTCTGTTGAACGCACTGGCGACAGCGAAATTGCTAACATTAAAGTGCATCATATCAGGCTTTAACCAGGTTTCAGTAAAGCATAAAATATCAACCTGGATTTTATCCAATAAAAGTTCAATATCATATATTTTGCCAGAGAAGCGATTTATGTTCTGATGCAATAAGACAATATTTTGTCTACGCTTCTCTTTTGTCGAAACTATATGTTTAAAGAATTAATCACAATATTATTAGAATCACTAGATAATATTGCTTTGTCACTTAATCTACTGTTTGTTATATTTACTATAACACTATCAATATTGTAAGCTACCAATGTAGCAATGGGGCGACACGACGCTCACCGCGTTCCCGCCAAAACTCCATTCTATTAGTTATCTGGTTATATATCACAAGTTTTGCTTGGTTTGAAACTAGATGGCACTGTGTGACATGGCCTACGATATTTATTTAGAAATGCATACTACCATATGTAACGATTTTTCAATTATCCCAAAAATAATGACTTTATTACATACTAAAGTGACCCAAAATGTTTCCTACGTTGTTATTTTAACAAGTAAATAATGGTTTGGCCAATATTTTATGACGACAACATTTCCCCTATTAATTGTTGTATAAAAGGATTAATGTCCTTTTAATGTAAGTACAAAGTATTTATGGAGCTAATATTAAAAGCTGTATAAATTTACCCCGTGTAATAAACCAGATAACGCAGTGGGTTTTAGGTTATTCGATATTTATAATGTTTGTTGTTTGCCCCTCTTATGGTTACTAGAAAATTATTCAGCTATGTAAATCGGTATGCAAAGAAATAAAATACGATACTGATTCCAAAACCATTTCGAAATATTACGTTACTGTACATAATTTTTACGATTAAAACTCTTTAAATTACGAGACGGAGATTATTTTAATATATTACATAAAATGAACCTTTATTTGACCAATGACGTCACATAGTAGGCTGTATAGAGCTGCTTTTAATGCCTTCTCAGCTATGTATACTTTTTTGTTTTATTTGACATGGCATACAAATTCAGTCTACTTTATGGCGTCTTCGCTATAAAAAGTTTGAAAACGTATTAAAAATCAACTACCGCATATAAAGCCAAAAACACATTCAAATCACTACATATTATAAAACAAAGTCGTTCACCGCGTCTGTCTGTCTGTTCGCAATAAACTTAAAAACTACCAAAGAGATTATCATGCGAGTTTCACCAATAGATAGAGTGATTCATGAGAAAGGTTTAGGTATATAATTTGTGAAGGTTTTGTGTAAATTGGTTGAAATTTGATGATAATTGTCGGAAAACGTCAAGCCACCTGGCTGCTGGCACCTGGGCGCTTTCATCGAAAACGCTGCTTAATCCCTTTGAGATATAATATATAGAACAGATATGTTCATTGGAGTGTTGGCGAGGACATGGATTGCAATGTAGAGGATTGATATGTAGCTTCAACACCAAATTGACAAAACATCAAACTTGCCTCCGACTAAGAAAATTTAAAGACGTATTCATGTCGATACAATAAAAGTTGACTTGAGATTTTCAATTACGCTCCTCTCAGTTTAAATTAGTTTTTATTAGAACCCTCCTCCCTATTTTGTGTCCACGTAAATCAAATATGGGCAACAACCGGCCCGCGGGCTGGATCCGGCCCGCCTCGGCATTTCACCCGACCCGCGAGACATTTTAAAATTTCAAAGAGAAATACAAAGAACTGAGAGAGTTCGCGAGAAGAATTGTGTGCGTTTTTGGAAGTACATATAAATGCGAACAAGTTTTCTCGATGATGAAGACTAATAAATTTACTTCACTAATAACCTAATAAAAATTGCTTTTTTTATTTTGTGTTATGGCCTGCGACTGCAATAATATAGTAAGTTTGGCCCAACTAGCCAAAGGTTGTCCATACCTGACGTATATAATGGATGGCCCCTAACCGGGTAAATCAAGAAAATAACTGCCTACGGTTAGTGAAGTTTACAGGTTAGTCGCGTTCTGTTTAATATTTCCCGTAATCTCCCGCAACTTACTTACTCTAACTTGCGACAGGCAGAGAACAAGTCAATTAGAACTAAAGTAGTTATGAGTGCTCACGTTTTGTGTTTAGCCCGCATATGAAAGTTTTTCCTCTTCGTACGTATTCTAGGGACAGACTTAGGAAACTTAGTAATGAAGGGCAAGTGTATACGGGCCACCTTAGGGATGATAAATGTATCCGGCAAAATAAAAAAAATATTACATTAGGTAAGAACTTTATGTTTGCAAAAGTAGAGTCTCTTTTTAAACATAAGGCTTCGTAAAGCTACTGAAGAGTGCAGAAATCTAACATAAATCTATGTATCTAATCCTATCCTCGATCTATCCTGCACAACTAGCGAAATTACAGGGCTGTTGAGACTAACCATTGAGTATATCAAAATTATTTGCGACAAAACAACGATACCCTGGACATTTCCTTTCATTTAGTTCCATTCCAGGCTAGGTGTGCTTTAACATCTTTGACCACACCGTCACTTAATATTAGGTGAGCTGTGTCAAACACCTAGCCTGTCAGATATTTAAAAAAAAAAACATTTTTTTAAGTACCGCTGCAATGGTCATGGTTAGACGTATCTCTTACCATCAGGAGAACGTTTCATTTGTCTTACTGATTTCATAAAAATAAATAAACGATGATAAAAAACATTTGTCCGGAGAAAGAAATCCGGCCAAAACTTATTCATAACATCTCGATGTTTGCAATGGCCGACAAGAATTTCCAGACGATTCGGTGGTAAGCAAATTATAGACTAAGCCACCAACTTTTATACTTTGACCTCTTAGAATTTTTCGCAGCGTCCCGAATTTTCTTAATATTAAAACAAGATTATTCGCCTGAGATAAGAATCATCTCCAAAACTGTGCGCCGTGAAATTAATGCTGTTAATATTCGCAAAATATAGCTACGGCGGCATATACACTTGAGTATTTATGTGCAAGGAGTATTCTAGAACAATTTGAAAATAAGTCGTCGAGATTTCAACTCGTATCGTCATACAATTAATTAAAGGTCATATATTTTAACATTTTAAGCACGACTGTTACTGCAGTTATGTCATCAATGTTGTATTTAATAGGGTTTCATTTAGCAAAGCAACAATAATGCGGTTACGCTTAAAAAAAACTAAACCTAATTCTGTCTTATAAAGTTCTCAAAAATAAAAAGACTTTTCTGTTGCCACCGCAGTACCAGTTATTTTGCCGCCAAGTAGATGTGTCTAAAAAAACCGGCCAAGTACGAGTCGGACTCGCGCAAGGAGGGTTCCGTACCTTTATCTACGAAAAAGGCAAAAACAATCGCGTTTGTTGTATGGGAGCCCCCTTAAATATTTATTTTATTTTGTTTTTAGTGTTTTTTGTTATAGCGGCAACAGAAATATATAATTTGTGCAAATTTCAATTGTCTAGCTATCGCGGCTCTTGGGATACAGCCTGGTGACATACAGACGGACGGACAGATAGACAGCGAAGTCTTAGCAATAGGGTCCCGTTTTTACCCTTTGGGTACGGAACCCTAAGAAAGAAAGAAAAAAAACCCTTTATTTTGACCAACATAACACTAAACCAACAACACAATACATATAAATAATAAAAAGAGGACAAAAATAATAATTAAAAAAAAATTGTCGCTTTAGTGTCTAGTGCTACAAAAAGGTTAGTATTTAACGCTGCGCGCTGGTAAGAATTACTTTGTACCCGTTTGAAGGGTACTGCAGCTAGCAAAATTACGAGACTGTTGAGAATAACCATAGATAGTCTCAAAGCAATGAGCGTAAAAATCATCGATATCCTGCCATGGACTTTATTTTGCTTTTCATGGTTCTGTGTATCGTTGTAATGGACATGCGTTATCTCGTACCATCAGGAGAGCATCACATTTGTCTTATTATTTTTACATAAAAAAAATCATTGATACATTTTAACAATGGAATCTTTTAGTATGTCTCAAAAAATATCTTTCAGTGTTACATTTTAATTTACATTTCGATTAATAGATTTTAAGTAAAATGTATAGTGTATTTTGTCGTGGTGGTGCCGGCGTAAAAATTGTACCCCACCCACTCTACCCGTGGTTGCCGTAAGAGTCGGCTAAGGGATGTGATCTGGAAGACGGGCAGCAGCGTCTTCCTTGAACAATCACACTTAACTGCGCTCGCCAACCCGCCTGCCAAGCGTGGCGAGTATTTGCAAAACCCCCCCAGGAGGAGACCTATGTCCAGCAGTGGACGTTCTATGGCTGATGATGACATAAAACTTTTATACATTTTGATAGCAAGAACTTGACTTAAAAGTATTTTAGTAAATTACCATGTCTCCTTGAGTAAAATACCTTTGGCTGTACTGTTATCGAGTAATAGTAACTCAATGTTCTTTCCAAATAAATGTTCGTCTATATGCACCTTTAGCAGCTATTGCTTCATTTAGAACATGGATAAGGTGCCTAGGTAGATTAAATTTAATAGGATCGTTAGGGGTTCGTAATCACCTCTTTATATTTACACCTCGCATTAATTTTACATTGAATATCTTAATGAAGGCTTGCAAAAATAAGGAAGTTATAACCTCATTAAAATTAATAGTTCTTACCTTTACAATAGTATTTTCCGAAGGTTACAGAATCTGTATTAAGCTCCTACTACACTGTTTATTTAGCGATGATAGCTCAGTGGTTAGCGCGGTCAGTTCACACGCCGAAGGGAGTAAGTTCAAACTTCAGCAATGAGCTTGAACTGCCGGTGAATGAAAACAACGTGATGAAACCATATCATGGTGGTAGGGTACTTTCTAATACTCGGCTGGCTAGCTACCATTCGAATTGATAATGTGTCGCCAAGCGCCTAATGGTGTGTTTTGACATCTTCACTTGGGAGCCAGTTCCATTCCAGGCTAGGTGTGCATTACCATCTTCGACCACACCGTCACTAAACATCAGGTGAGCTGTGGTCAAACACTTAGCTTGTCAACCATATATTTGTGTAGCTTTTTTTAGTTACTAACCAATGATGTTTAGGTTATTTTTTGCCACTAAGCAACTGTATGAAATCGTTTAAGTTTATGGATTCCAGGAAGAGATCGCTTTTAACGATAAAGGCGCCAATTATTCCACTAGTGTAAAGTATTTCATTGTTAATAAATTTTTGTAATTGCTGAGAATAATAAAGAGTGTCAGATTGTGTGTGAGAAAGGATGTGTGTGATTATTATCTTAATAGTTCACCTCACGGGGCTTATGAGTGTGTCACTTACATTAAAATACGGCAAACTCTGTCGAAAGCTATGTTTTAAACGACTTATCCGTGAACATTAAAAAAAGGACTATCAACGCCTGTTCATTTAAATTCATAAATAATTAAATATCGTAGGACATTACACACAGCGCCATCTGACCCCAAACTAAGTAAAACTTGTACTATGGAAGTCAGATAACTGATAGAGTACTTAAATACTTTTTTTGTAAAAGCATACCTACTTGTAATACATACAGAACACCCAGACACAGAACAAATATTTGTTTATACAACAAAACGTTTGTCCTGGTGGGTATCGAACCTATAGTTCTTAAAGAAGATAAACTACCAATAAGCTAACAGGGCCGACAACAATGAACTTTTATACAAAACATATAATAATATGTAGATATATTATTAATTTATAAATATTAAGTAGTATCTTATAATATATCATATTAATTTATTTGCTATAAGTATATACAACACATACATGTACTCGTTTTTTGTGTCTGTGTGTTTTTGATGCTCACCTACATCCCCATTTCTACTACCATGGGGATGATTGGTAGAAAATGCTTAGGCATTAAGTCCTCCCATTGTATACAATAATTCATAGTAAGTGTGCCAAACTGTATTATAAATTAAAATACAAAAAGATAAATCTCTAAAAGAAAATCTCTTGAAATTAATCTCATTACAAATCCGTACCATTCGTCCCATTCTTTACAAAAAGAGCACAAACATTTCTCTTGAACCTTTTTTTTCTGGTTATATTGACGTTATAAAGAAACAACTGATCTCGAGATTAATTCGGGCGGAAAATAAGAATCAGTTACCTTCCGGGCGCCATATTTCCTCACTGTTCTGGCAATTGTTAAATGAACCAAATAAAAATACAGACATTTTTTTTTCTCATGTTTACCTTTCTCGGCCTCTTCTTGTGAACGCTTTGTGATTGATTAATGAGACAGGTGTACGTTTTTCTCTTTCTGAATGGTTTTAATTCAACTGGTGGTTTTTTGTCCGTTTTCGAGCGAAGCGTTTGCGTGTGTGTGATAAAAGTTAGAGGATGGGTCGTGCGAACAGATAAACGGATTGAAGTAGTAGGCTTAGTAATAATAATATATCGTAAGACATTTCACACAGCACCATCTATCTCTAAACTAAGCAAAGCTTCTACCATGAGAACCCGAAAACTGATAGAAGTGATTTTACGTTCCTTGTAAGAACTGCTCATGTGTGGAACTCGTTGCCAGCGTCTGTTTCCAACTAAGTACAACCCGGGGTTGTTTAAGAAAATCGTGAATAGGTATTTCCTAGGCAAGCGTGCTCCATCTTCGGCCACATCGTTGCTTTCCATCAGGTGAGATCGTGGCCGATTTTTTTTTGTAAATACATATTACTTAGAAGCACTAGATTTCAAATAAAAAAAGACTCGTCAAAATCGGTTTACCCAGTCTAAAGTTCAGAGGTAACAAACATTAAAAAAATACAGTCGAATTGAGTACCTACCTCCTCCTTTTTTGAAGTCGGTTCAAAAATAGGATGCTTCGTAAAAAATGAAGCATGATTATTTAGTAAAATTTTATCGGAATCTCCGACTATAGTTTCGGCCACATCCGGTGGCCTTCATTATCGAGACAAATCTTAGTACAACGCGCGCGCGGCCTTGAATCAAGACGAGGCCGTACGCGCGTTGATTCCATGATTAAGGCCACCGGACGTGAACGTAAACGTGAGTAATCCCGAATAAATAAAACAAAAATGTCTCAAAACTACTTCAGTTTCCACAGTAACATTCTTAAGCCCAACATTTTTTCAAAACACAAACTGCTCCAAACTAAATACCTTGATGCTTTTGTCTGATGTAAGACTTTGACGTATTTTTATGCGCGTAGTACAAGGCTAATAAAAAAAGGTTATTAAAAAGGCAAGTAAAAATCCTAGGGCCGAAGAGTCTTCGCAACAATGTATCTGTTTTTTTTTTTCTAAATTGTGCCACTACTCCAAATATCGATAGCAAAGGGATGTCAAAGCAACGCAAGCCATTGGCTATTTGCGATAGTGTATGTACTGTGTCAGTGAATGTATGCCAAACTGTTTGAAAGCTAAAATCGATTGAGACACGGCACCTGCAAGCGCTTCGATGCAATTGAGTATTGTGCAAACATCAAATAGCTGTTACCGATTGTGATCGAGTGCTCCACAAAGCTGGATTACGGGACTAGCTTTAGTGCAAACAATTTCACGAATGTCATATAGCAGTCTGAAAATGTGTGCTATGACTATCAAGGTTAAACAAATAAGATTTTTTTATGGTTGACAGGCTTTTTATGGTTTTAAATTTTATACCACAGCTCACCTGATGTTAACTAACAATGAGATGGTAAACACACCTAGCCTGAAATGGAACTGGCTCTCAAGTGAGGCTGCCGGAACACACTGTTAGATGCTTGGCAGCAGATTTTCAACTTGAAGGTATTAGTCAGCTGAATACTAGAGAGTACTCTACTACCACACTATGGTTTCTTTACGATGTTTTCCTTCACCGACAGCTCAAGCTCATTGTTGAGGTTTGAACTCACGGCCTTCGGCGTGCGAACTCACCGCACTAACCATTAAACTATCATCGTTAAAAGTCTAAGGAAAACTAATATAAGCGATTCACTAATATTATAATCTGGCTTCGCCTTGCGAGCTCATCCGCATTTTTCAAGTTCCATGTATTATATTCCAAATTTCATATTAATCTTTTAAACCGTGAAAAAGCTACAAACATACTAACTTTCGCATTTTCAAAATTATTATGTTCGATAGTTTTTGTAGATGGTTTTATTTCTTCACGCTCTTATGTCTTAACGGATTTTGATGATATTTGGATTGGAAATAGCTTACACTGGATTCATAAATATAGGTTAGTTTTCATCACAATACCACGGGTTCAGCTTGTAACGTCATCGGGAAGTTACTTTTCAAGACTTAGTTTTTACAACCAAGTTTTTTCAACCAACTAAATAAGTATCTATAAAAATATAGTAGCAATATAGACGACAGTAAAACAATTCAAATGTCTTACAGTAACAAAGAGGACTCATTTTTAATGGTCCTCTTCAGCAATCTTTCACTTGAAAAAATATTGCTGATTACGGTAGAGACAATTTGATTGGCATAAAAAATATTTTTGTTCCATTACTCGAACAAAATTTTGCTGACGAAAAAATCAGCCTCAAACAAGTCTCAAAGAAACTACAACCTTAGGTCTATTTCCTTTAGTAGACCTTCTATTTTCCAAACCACTCTGCGTATTTTCTCTTAACCTTGATCCTTTTCATACTTCATTCATTTTTATTTTCTTTGGTGATTATATTTTTTTTGGAAACATTTTTAAATTAGAATTTACAGTGAAATAAATAATATCGCTATTTTAAATGTATGTTCATTATGGATATGTACCTACTTTTTTTAATAAACTAAACCTAACGTGGTTTTGACACATTTTTTTTTGCTTATGCGGGATTACTCACGTTTAATTATATCAATAACTCCGACTATAGTTTCGGCCACATCCGGTGGCCTTTATCATGGAGACTAAGCTGAGTACAAAGCATGCGCGGCCTCGTCTTGCTTCGTACATACGCACGCATTCCGTACGTGAGTAATCCCGCATAAGTAAAACAAAAATAAAGGTCTAAGCAAATCATTTCAGAAATTAATATTACAACGTGATACCGAGATTTTCCCTTTAGAAGTTTGGGTGGCGTACTACGAAATCCGGTATAAGAAATAAATACCCTCATCGGATATTTGGTGACAACAAAGATTACAATTATGTTAGATAATAATTATGTACATTGATAAATAAATTAAACTAACATTAAATGATATTCACTTTTATAATAACTTCCCAAATTTGTTATTCATGAAAATCGAACATTGGTGATACACGAAGAATAGGAAAAATATAGGTTGCCTTTCCCTAAAGCACAACTAGTTGCGTTACAAAGAGGTAAACAGGTTTTATTAATATAAATCACACTAATATTCTAAAAGCGAAAGCTTGTGAGTATAAAGCGTGGTAATTGTGTTTGTATGTTTGTTCACGTTTAAACGGCAGGACCGATTTTAATGAAATTGGCATGAAGGTAGCTGATACCCTGGATTAACGCATAAGCTACTTTTTATTTCGAAAAATTTAGCGTGTAACACCGCGGAACGCGTCTAGTTGATCGATATGTTTGTATTTTTAATCTCTTTTCAATCTGCTAGGTATTTAGCATTTAGAATCGAATGTTATCATAGATTTAATAAGGTATGCAAATTAAAATCTTAATTTCATACTATGCTCTATTTACAATGTAATACTGCATTTAACTAAGTGAATATAGCAACAAAACACCCATTGCAGTATGCATCACCCATTATACTTAGCACTTTAGTATGTTCTAGCGGGACAGGTCCATTAGGGGGCTACAGTGTTGCTGTGATTTAATTAGTTAAATTAATGCTGAAATACAAGTTACTTTGAAACTAAGTTTCGAGAATGTTGGAATATCTTTGGTATACGTGGCAAAATTTTGGAGATACGAAACAATACTTTTATCATTATCTTTAAAAACGTATTTTTTAATGTCATGGATTTTTTATTATTGTGGAATTGTATGTCTTTTTCTTTACGCAGAAAAGAAAATAGTTTTAATAATATAGTGGCAGTGGCTGTAGAGTAGCGTGTATTATGTGTGTGTTTGTATGAGTGGGTGTGTGTGTGTGTTTCTGTGTTGTACGATAGGGTGTGTGTATGTTTTGGTTTTTACTATGACACGCGTCAGTAATTAAACAATTTCTAGCTACATGAATGTTAGAAAAACATTTTGTAGTACAGCTCAAGCTTAAAATTGTGTACAATAAAATCTGAATTATGTAAGTAAAACCATATAATTTTTTATCACATAGAATTAGAATCAGAATATACATTGTATATAATATTAGATTATAAATATTAAGTCATATCCCAGTACTTAGGTACAGACAGTCTTGTCCTTGCGGACATACAATAATTTAATTATTACTAAATAAAAACATATAAATAAGAAACATAATCTACTTCAAGTGAACCGAGATAACCTATTTACCTAAATATTCATTTACAGTGTAAAATGTTTTTTCTTGCGAAACTCGCGACCTACTTTTACTTTTAGCTTAAGGCAATGTTATGATTATGTCAGGTAATTTATTATAAAATGTAATAGACAGTGTCATACAACTATGTTAATAGCGTAACGTATGGGTTTTTTGCAAACAATATATCTATATTGAGATTATTATTATTTTATATTATTGGGCAAAGAAGTCAAATTTGCCTAGTTAGTTTCTTCGTAGTGTTAAATTATTATTATATTCTTCGTTTTATTTTTCTTTGTATCCCTAAATCAGTTTTGATATTCTATTTGATATCATTGACAAAGCCTACTATAAGGTGGCTCATTACGTGGAAGACAGGAATATATGGTTGTTGTAGCTTCTCTCTGCACTTGCATCCCCCTGGCTAATGACAATTCTAGTAAGCATAATGTATGTATTAATATTTATAACTGTAAACTATAACCTAATATGAAAAGAAAGATTCACAAAAATGCCTTGCTGAGTTTCTTGCCGGAGTCTTCTCAGTTGAAGTGTAATTACGAGCCGGTGGTAGATTCAAACATGTAACTTAACGTTCATAAGTGCCTTACCAGGGCCTAAACTGAATAAATAACTTTTTGATTTTGATTTTGATTTTTGATACAAACTATTTCCCTTTAAATTTTGGAACGAAATGAAGCAAAAATGAAATAAAAATATATAAAATTTGTATTTGTAAACAAATCGATTAAATTGAAGCAACCGTAACACATGGTTTCCTACTTTTACCAATTTTAGCAATTGTTTTACTATTTAGTAAGTTTTTAATTGTATAATATAACGTTAGCGTAGCGCCTCGCGGTTTTACCCGCTACATTTCTTAGGGACAAAAATTAGCCTATGTGTTAATTCAGGGTGTCAGCTACCCCCATATCAAATTTTATTAAAATTGGTCCAGCTTTTTAAGCGTGAAGAAGTAACAAACATACAAACACACTTACACACTCACAAACTGTCGTCTTTATAATATTAGTGTGATTTGTATTAATAAAAATGGTTGTGCTTTAGGGAAAATACAGTGTGTTCCGGCAGCCTCACTTGAGAGCCAGTTCCATTCCAGGCAAGGTGTGCTTTACCATCTTCGACCACACCGTCACTTAACATCAGGTTAGTTGTGGTCAAAAACCAAGTCTGTCAGCTATAAAAAAAAAAACAAAAAAATAGGTAATACATATTTTTCCAATTCTTGGTATAAGATTATCTCGATTAATTCTCGATTTTCATGAATCGGGGAAGTTATTAAAAAATAGTTACAAAGAACTGCGGTGAAGGAAAACATCGTGAGGAAACCATAGCGTGTCGGCAGAGTACTTTCTAGTACTCGGCTGACTAGTTACCACCCTCAAGTTGAAAATCTGCTGCCAAGCATCTAACAGTGTGTTCCGGCAGCCTCACTTGAGAGCCTGTTCCATTCCAGGCTAGGTGTGATTTACCATCCTCGACCACACCATCACTTAACATCTGGTGAGCTGTGGTCAAAGAACTAGGTTGTCAGCCATAAAATAAAAATAAAAATTGTTAAAGTTAATACTAACAGTGTTAGCCCGTTTAGTTATTAAAACCAAAGTGATAATAAAGTCCAAATTTTTTTCAGTTATGTACCATTAGTGTGGTAGTATAGATAAAAGCATTATATGCCATTAAACATCAGGTAGGTTTACTTAATACATATAAACCTGTCTCAACCCAAGAACATTCAGTTATTTATTCATAGCTACGAACCTAGCCATCGCAACTTACAGAAAGGCTTAGAATACCGCTTTCTAAGCTGATGTAGTAGTAGGTTGGTTTAAGCCCGAAGGGTTGTCGATTTGAATACCAATGAAAGAACTATACAACTGTTTCGGTTTCTGTCCACGTTTTTGTTCCTGAATCGTGAAGTGGATGGAGCATGTGTCTTATATCCCGGTACGTAATAATGGCACTATTGCACAGCCGCCTTTTTGCACAACATATTTGTTTATTCTCCAGACATAATAATGTTATTTATGGCCCACAATTAATAATCATTTAATAATTTATACATATAGCAATTAATAAATAGACTTGCGTTAGGATACTGTCTAAGATTGGTACGCTAGCTTAAAATGAACAGAAATTTGAAGACATCCTGATTATATCAGATAGATCATTATTGTCCACACCAAAGAGATTATATAACTAACAAAATAGAAAAAAGTAAGCTTAAAAAATGTTGTGTAACAACAATTTGCGGCTTTATCAAAAGCGATCACTTCCAGACAACCTTAGGATGGAAAAGATTAAAAGACGCAGTAGAAAATAGGGTTAGCAAAGATTATAAATAAATAAAGGATATTTTATGATCGGTATAACATAAATAAATATGACGTGGCTTTGATAGATTTTGTTTTAGATATGTGAAATTACCGACGTTTAATTATGCCGGATACAGGAGTATCCGGCATAATTAAACTTCAAATTCAACTACTTTCGACTATTACCGGTGGCTTTCTTCAAGGAGACAAAGATATACTCAAACACATAGCCTGTCAGCAAAAAAAAAGACGTCTAGTATGCTTGTTTTCCATACTTTCTATAAAAATAATAATAATCGTGTAATCAAAGTTTCAAGTTGACTCAATACATTTTAAGGAACTATACGTCATAGCCAGCTTCAGTTTGAACTTCGATACATTGACTGCATTTGAACAAACATTTGCACGAGCTATCGGAGCTACGGGTCACTGAATAGCCCTACGATATAAAACGGATCGCGACCGCAAACTGAGGCAAACAAGAAAACGCTTTTGTCTCAGCGAAAATTGGGGTCGAATTGAACATTTTAGCTTACATAGGAAACTGAGACGTTTGGAGACGTTAACACTCGTCGTTTTCGCTTCGTCATTGAATTTCATGTCAATCCTTCGACCAATATACAATACTTGTAAACTGAAGTAATCAAAGATAAAAAGAAGTTAGGAAGCGTTTTAAAATTGAAAAACAAAACGAACATTATCATTATGAACGACTTTTACTAACGGTCAAAGCAATGAAGTCCAGAACCTATTTCTTTTTTGACTCCAAATTATTTACCGTTGCAATTCTCAAGGACTTAAACATTAGGAAAGCGTTGCGTTTGTCTCAAATACCCACAAAAATATTTTATTTTTACTTATTTTCTATTCCTTAAAAAAAATGATTTATGGAGTTTTTTTTTATGGCTGACAGGCTAGTTGTTTGACCACAGCTCACCTGGTGTTAAGTGATGGTGTGGTCAAAGATGGTAAAGCACACCAGCCTGGAATGGAACTAGCCTCAAGTGAGGCTGCCGGAACACACCGTTAGATGCTTGGCGGCAGATTTTCAACTTGAGTGGTAGTGGTAGCCGGCTGGCTACCACTACCACTCAAGTCATTATTTGTATATTTTTTAAACAAATAATTTGTTAACGGCAAAGTTCAAAGGCTATCATAATGACATGAACAAAACTTGCGTTAAGTTGTCCTTTAATGTAAGACACAATGCTTGTTCATGACAACTGCAGAAATATCCTGAACGCTGAGAAACGAAATAAATCCAGGGTATCGCTGCGTTGTCGCTCATTGCTTTTAGGCATTCGATGGTCGAATCGAGTCTCAATAGCTCTGTATCGATGATAAAACTTACTTTTAAGCTCAGTTAGAGTATCTATAAGTATTCACACACACACACACATCATCAGCCATAGGACGTCCACTGCTGGACATAGACCTCCTCCTGGAGAGGGGTTTTGCCAATACTCGGTACGCTTGGCAGGCGGGTTGGCGAGCGCAGTTAGGTAGCCGACTCTTACGGCAACCACGGGTAGAGAAGGTGGGGCACAATTCTTACGCCGGCACCACCACGGCATCACCAATCTATAAGTATTATGTTGACTCAATTACAGTAAACATAAACTCAACCTAAGACCCCGTCAAACAACAAAGACAAACACCGAATAAGTATTCATTACCATAACTGCTAACCATTGCAAATTTAAGCAAGCACAAAGCCCAAATTTGCATCTCGGTCCGGCAATCACCGTCTAGGCTGTCCAGCCCACTAATTACATGTAAACTTTAATGTTCATTGAAGATAGTATAAGAACTCCCAAAGCGGAGATATGTACATACTAACTACGAGTACACATGTGAGTGATGCGTGTAAAATTAATGATGGGAGACCATAATACGATAACTTGCTTGGAGACTAGCATTTTAATGTTATGGTCCGGGTATGTAATTTTGATTAGTTCTAGAAAGTTATATTACCTACAGACGTGATATTTTACCCGATTACGCAAAAAGGAAGAGACAGTTTTTCAGTTTGTGTATGTTCATTTGTATGTCTTTTTAGTTATTTTTGGCGTCCCACTTTGTGCTTTTGCAAGTGCTTTGATAGTTTCAAGAATTTCAAGTAAAATTAGTATATGTCACAGTCAAAGTCACAAAAAGTAAATCATGGTAGAGTCCGGTCATGTCACAATAAGTAATGGTGACTTTATTAAAAGCAGTTTTGGAAGCAACATGAAAAGTAATGTTTCAACCACATTACGTCGATTCCACACACGCACGCCCATACTTTGGCACTTTAAGAATAAAACAGTACTATTTTTATACATAGACAAAAAAAAACAACAATCCAAAACTCATTTGTATTTTGTATCTCCTAAACTACTAGTTGTAAGTTAACAAATGAGATATTGTGCCGTGGTGGTGCCGGCGTAAGAATTGTACCCCACCCTCTCTACCCGTGGTTGCCGTAAGAGTCGGCTAAGGGATGTAATCCGGAAGATGGGCAGCAGCGTCTTCCTTGAACAATCACACTTAACTGCGCTTGCCGACCCGTCTGCCAAGCGTGGCGAGTATTGGCAAAACCCCCCAGGAGGAGGCCTATATCCAGCAGTGGACGTTCTTTGGTTGATGATGTGATGTGATGATGTGAAATGAGGTATTTATCGATGTTTATTAGCTATGCGCTTGTTATAAGGTTTATGACGTCAGATGAAGAAAATTTGACAATACTTCAATATTTTTTGTTGAGAATTAAAAATTTAGTTTGTTATAAGTATATTAAAATCAAAATCAATATTTTCCGTTATTAAATCATACCCATGTTGTAAGCAATGTGCTTTGTTTACAATGATATTTTATAGGCTCAGTTACAATAAGGTACAAATTCGAAACAGATGAAATCAACAGCATAAAAATTATATAAATTTTATTTATTTACACATTTTTGATCAGTATTATTACTGTTCGAAATTACAATAAAAACAGAACAAAAGAAATGAAAATAAAAAACAATATTAACCAATAATATTTATACCAAATTACAAAGAATTTTGAAACAAAGTTTTTCTAACGCTACCGAAGAAAAATGTCTCTTATTTTAGGAAGCTGTCCAAAAATAATATTGTGATTTTACTCTCGTATTCGCTTCGTAGATGGTTTTGTTCATGATTAATGAATAACATTTTGTTCAAATACAGTACGTATTTACGTATATTTTATCTCACTATAATATAAACTACCTGTTTCACGTGGTGTCTTCTGCAATTTCTTGAATAAAGAGTAGTTTATTTGTTCAAGGCCTTTTACATAGCTCAGTGGTTTTATCACACGCTGGAAGTCAAACGTTCAAATAAGCTTGAGCTTTCAGAGAAGGTGGTGGGTACTTCGATGGCTAGCTACCATCGTTATGTTGAAAGTTTGCCACTAAGCACCTAACGGTGTGTTCTGGCAGCATCACTTTTGGCCAGCTACATTCCATATTAGGTGTGTTTACCGTCACAAAATCGTGGGAGCCGTGGTCAAAAAATCGACCGGGGTCGATGAAGTTACTTTTTTATAATTGGGAGGGAAATCGAGCAGGTCTATGAGGAATAAAGTCGAATCACAATGAGTGGTCACGTCGTGAAAACGTTACAAACCTGAATTTTAAATTTAAGCGCGTTTGACAATCAATTTTCTATCGTATGAATGAGTGAATAGCGTGAGTGCTTGCTCAAAAAGGTATTCAAATTTTATCGAAAGCTAAAACTCAAAGTTTAATTTCAATTCAAACGTGACTTGTTTGCCAACTGTATTCCAAAGTACTTTTGACATTTTCGCTTTATCGACTTGACTTTTCTGTTTGAGTTCTAATTTATTTTTAAACCTAGCCAAGAAAATAAACTGTATTTGTCAGTAAACCTAATAGTATGTATTAAAGTAATGTAATCAACCAGTAAACCCAAAATTTATTAGCTGAATTATATAACAACCCAAAAAATCGAGACTGTGAAATTATTGCAATTTTTCTAAAATAAATATACTCGCTGGGTTGTTGAGAATCTTGATAATATACTAATATATACTATATACTAATATACTATACGATATATAAGAAATCGAGATAATATACTATTATGATATATTATGATTGAAAAGCTAGGCGTTTGAATAATACTCACCTAATGTTAAGTGACGGAGTGGTCGAAGATGTTAAAACACATCTAGAATGTGCTCAAGTGCAGCTGCCTGACACACCGTTAAATGCTTGGCGGCAGATTTTCTACTTGAGGGTGTAGCTAGTCAACCGAGTATCTACTAAAAAATATTCTACTCCCGTTCTATGGTTTCCTCACGATGTTTTTCCTTTACCGGCAGCGCAAGCTCATAGTCTAAGTAGGGGTCTGAACCCACGACATTCGGCGTGTGAACCGGCTACGCTAACCACTCAACTATCATCTCTACATTTTCAAGCTATAAAAGAACTATCTAAATTAACTATTGCTTTGTTTTATTTTTTAGCGCGAATAAAACGTGTGTTTTACAACTCGATCGATGATAAGCAACGATTTGGTTGAAGATGAAGCACGCAGACTTAGAAGATACATATTCACTACAGGTGATCTGTGGTTAAACACCTAGATAAAATATGCCTAGTAATAGAGTGACTAAATCTGTAATAAGAAGTTGGTAACAAATTATGTATTTCAAAGTAATTACACGCCAGAGAGTGGTGCAAGAGTTTCTCGTCACAATGATCTCTGTTGTAGCCGACTAAGTTTCACCGAGTTCCATGATTACTAACTTCAAAGAGGCTTGCGAAATCCCATTCAATTTTCCTAATAATACCATTTTCCTATCTTGGATGCGTAATTGTAATTTCGACAAGTTCAAACGTGAAATGATATCAAAGAAACTATTAAGCTTGTTCTACATTAAAGCGGTCTGCGGAAACGGGCGTGGCAGCGGCGTCGAATGTGACCACAGTCGATGCTTGTGTGAAACAAGGTTCACTGTTTGTTGCCGCGACCGTTACCACAAACAAAGTCAGTTTCAGCTGGCTGCATTAAGGCGGCTATCACGTGTCTGTTTGAGGCAAGCATTAGACGCTACCTAATATTATTGATGGAAGTTTGTATGTATTTTGAAATGTACAAATATTTTAAAAGCCCACCTTTCGCTCTCTCCTACTTATTTATTTACTTATTTCATAACCCACAAAACAGATTGTAATAATACTCGTATTAATTTCAATTCAATTCACAATTCAATGTTTATATATGTATCACATTCCAAACCTATGTACATATGTCTAGGTGCATTATAATTACTTATTTAAAAAGTCACTTGAGAATTCATATAAAAGTTAATTATGTCATTGGTTAATTAGGTCTTCTTCTTTTTTTTTTATAATTACTTATTTAAAAAGTCACTTGAGAATTCATATAAAAGTTAATTATGTCATTGGTTAATTAGGTCTTCTTCTTTTTTATTTTTGGCATCGTACTTTATACATTTTCCAGCGGTAAATATTACTATATTTTCGAATATTTTATAATGAATCAAGTTAAATAGGTGTTCATAAGTTAGAGTCAATGTCATACAAAGTAAATCAAAGTCGAGTCCAATTACATAGTAAGGATAAAGTTTTGAAAACGACACGAAGTCATGTTTCGCCATATCATATAACTTTCTCACACTCACGCACGTTCACATTCAATAATTCTATATGAATAAACACTACTATTTTATATATAAAGACTGAAAAAATTGATGATTTGTGGAAAATAATGTAATGCGATGACATGGTTTTTCCGTGTTCTCGTCGAAACTTCGTTCTTTTTTTTCCTTGTACATTCTGTTTCATAGCAAAGAGTAATTCTATCGCTTTTCTTGTTCTTTGGTAAATTAAGCTAGGTAAATTTTTAATCTACGACACACCCACAGAATAGAATTAAATTATAAACTACCAATAGATATGCCCGAAAACTCTCTCAAAACTCGAGATAGAATGAATCTTATAATTTGTAATTGAGTACTAATCTAACCTAACCTAACACTAGAGTATGTGTTATGTAGTTTATATAAAAAATAATATTATACTTTTATACATATCTACCGAAGAATTTACTAAATAATTTAAAAAAAAAAACTCGCCCTAGTACGCTTACCATATAAACTTGTAACTATGGTAAACTATATATTTAATGCTTAACAGGTTTGCGTTTGATCATATTTTACATAATTTTACACATCAATGTGGTCTAGGATGGAACACGCTCATCTAGATGGATTCTGTTTCTCTGGATTTAAAAATACCCGTAATGCACTTTTTGGGAATATTTATGTATACCTACTCATATACTCCGAACAACTTGAAGAACTACGAATAAAATATCTATAATTAAAGCGAAAAATCTTTTCCTTGGCAGTCGGGTAAAAAGAGTCGGATCCACACAGTACGAATTCTTATCACACTATTACACACAAACCGCACACATCACACACGCATCACATAAACACACTTACATTATTTATATTTTGTATTTCTTACACTTAATTATTTCTTATATTTTGGAGTTCCTATACGACTTAAGCCTACATTTCCAATAAAACAACCAAAAATAACATTTATAATTTATTTTACAAATAAATTCTCTTTCAGTACAAAGTTTCACGCTCATTATCGTTTATCTGAAGGTAATTAATATAACAAGAAACAAACACGTCACACTGAATTTTGATGTACGGTACGCCGACCCTGGAACAATAGCAAATGTGTAATTAATAAATAATTAATGAAGACTGGAATAATTTCGCCAAAGGTAATGTTAGCTTCCTAGAAATTTTGATGTTAATTTAAACGAAATACGGTTTTATTTGTTCTTAGCCTAAAGTACGGGATAAGCTTCGGGTTACCCCGTATATTTGGCCTATTTTTTTTAAGTTTGGCTTTGTTACAATTGCCTATATAGTTTTAACTGAAAGATTTTTTTGTAGCGATTATAGCTGTGGTTGGCGCGGTCGGTTCGCATACCGAAGGGCGTGGGTTCAAACCCCAACAATGAGCTTGAGCTGTCGGTGAAAGAAAATATCGTGAGGAAACCATAGCGTGGTGGTAGATTACTTTCTAGTACTCGGCTGGCTAGCTACCACTCCAAACACAGAGCCTGCCAACGAAAAAAAAAAAAAAAAACAACTTAATCTTAGTAAAAAACAATTTAATATACAAATAAAGTTAAGTTGTATTCTCGTTATACTAGGCGTGGTATAGCTGCCACGATTCAACCGCCCGAGACATTATTCCCGAGTCAACTAAGTTGAAGATTAAAACAAAAAGTATGTCATCTATGATAGATCATACTATTTTAACTAGCAATATAGTCTTAAGAATGTAATATGTAGATGGCAGACGTAACAAATCCGAAGCGAGGTAGCGTAAAATGAAACGCTAGAAAGATTTAAAAACTACGTCCTACAACAGTACGCGTATTAAAATAAAATCATAAGATAAATGTAAGCCATTAAAAATTGTATTGAATTAGTATTTATGAAAAACGCCGTTCATATCTATCTGTTTTTCCGCTTACTTCTTTTAAACTATGCAACGGATTTTGACAGTAAGTTATATAAATTTTATTATATTGACATATGTAAATAATATTCTGACGTTTAATATTGTTTTTGACATGAATTGGAACATGACTTGTAACTTTGGTGCTATCTAAAAAATATTGCATTGTATCGTGTCATGTCCTGTCGAGTCGTTTCGTTCCGTTTCGTTGCGTTGCGTTTCGTTTCGTTTCGTTTCGTTTCGTTCCGTTTCGTTTCATTTCGTTTCGTTTCGATTCGTTTTATTTCGTTTCGTTTCGTTTTGTGTCGTGTCGTTTCATTTCGTGTCGTATCGTGTCGTTGTGTTGTATTGCTACGATTTTCAGTATAAATAAGAGATTTTTTTCCTATCAATTTATTTCCGTGCAAAGCCGGACGAAAGCCGGAGTCTTTACGTCGTTAGTTAAAACTAAACTTACCATTGTCATCGGTCTCAGGCATCGTGATACTATGCATTTCGGAGTCTCTGAGGAAAATGTAATCAGCTTTGAATCCCGTTCCGTCTAGTCTGTCGTTCGACTTGAATGTTAGCCTGATAAAGTTCTTGTCGGAAGTGACTTGTAACTCTTTAAGCTGACCGCAGTATCTATGGCTGTGGGTGTCCACGATCTGACTGGAGAACTGGATGTAATCGCTGGCTGATACCGCTTCGCATCTGAAAATTATTTGTCTACTTAAGATAACTTGGTCAAAGATAAAAATTTTGTTTGTCTGTTATTGTATGTTTCGTTTGTGTTACAAAATAAAACTTTGTTCTTTCTTTCATTCTTTCTTTTATTTGACTAATTAGCTAGATGCGTTTATATACGTGTTCTCAGTGACGAGCATTAGGGGAGGACTGATGATGATGATGATGATAACGTTCATATACGTGGTAGATTTTATGACCAGGAGGTACTAAGTACCACAGCGGTGTCAGATATTCTGCCGCCGAGCGTGTGAAATTTTTTTTTTAAATGTAAGAAGTAATGAGATGAGCGAGGTGCTCTCCTGATGGTAAGAGACATGAACATTGCAGCGCCGAACTTTGAGTTCAAAGCATCGCTGTTTTGGCGCTTATTACTTTGAGATATTCGACGGTTAGTCTCAACAGCCCTGTAATTTCACTAGCTACAGTACCCTTCAAACCAGAACACAGTGATGTTTGCACACTACTGCTTAGCGGCAGGATATGGTACTGCGGTGATACATAGCTAGACGTCCTCCTGCTAAGGAAATCTACCAGCAAGTGTGGTTAAAGGACACTGCAGCTAGCGAAGTTACAAGGCTGTTAAGACTTACCATCGAACGTCTCAAAGTAATGAGCGCTAAAGCAGCGATCCTCTGGAATTAATTTTACTACTAAAAATTCAAGGACAGGCGTTATCTCTTTCCACCGGGATAGCGCTTTGTTCATTTCATTACTTTTACCTTGTTGTTGTTGTTATTGTTGTTTTATTTTGTATGTAACTGATAGTCTTTTGTTTGTTTGTTTTTTTTTGTTTTTCGGTGTGTTATGTGCAAATTAAAATTATTTTCTTTCTTTCTTTCTTTCTTTCACTTGCTAGTAATCTATGTGTCACGTTACATCAAACCTCACCAGATAATTAAGGATTCTTACTCAACAATGCTACTTAAAAAGGACGATCACTTAACGTTTACGCAATAATAGTGAATCGCGCAATATTAACATTTTTTTTTTTTAGTAAGGCTCTAAAAATCAACTAAATAAGAAAACCGACAAAATCGGGCCGTAGTTGTGTCATGGACACGGCCATATGCGTGTGAATACGTGGTCATTTTTGAACACCAAGAAGTCCTTCGTATTTCCATGTTTTATGAGTAAGTGTACGTAACGAATTCTTTGATTCTTTGAATATCGAGTGGTGTAATTTAAATTTGGATGTAAATATATGATTATATAATTTTGTTATTATATTTTGTAGCGATGATAACTCAGTTGTTATCGCGGTTAGTTCACACGCCAGAGGGCGTGGGTTCAAACCCCAACAATGAGCTTAAACTGACGGTGAAAACATCGTGAAGAATAGCATGGTTGTAGGGTATTTTCTAGTACTCGGCTGGCTAGCTACCACCCTCAAGTGGAAAATCTGCCAACATTTACCTAACGGTGTGTTCCGGCAGCCTCACTTGAGAGCCAATTCTATTCCAAGATAGGTGTGCTTTGCTATCTTCGACCACACCGTCACTTAACATCAGGTGAGCTGTGGTCAAATACTTAGATTGTCAATGATACAGGCAAATTGAAATACGTATTTACGTCAAAAAGTTTAAATTTATGAAGTATATCGTGTGAAATGTCAGCACATATTTGAATAATTCCTCATGAGGATTCCTTTAATCAGGGATGGCATATAAATCGCAAAGACACTGACAACTAACACCAGACACAAAAGATATTCAAATTCCTTTTAAGGGTTCCGTACCTCAAAAGGAAAAAACGGAACCCTTATAGGATCATTCTGTTGTCCGTCTGTCTGTCAAGACCATTTCCTCATATCAAATATCTCAAATATCTCAGATCTACTGTCACTTGGAGCTGTGAAAAAATCAAACTTCTAAGCCAACGCAATCAAAAGATACAGCCGTTTATGCTGCAAATTTTCGACACTGGCAAGGGAATCAAAACCTACAGGGTACTTCCCGTGAACTCAGAATCTTGTGGTACGAAGCAACGTCTTATAGCATAAATTACCATTAAAAAAAACCATAACTTTTACTTACATACCTACAGGTTTGTACGGAACACTCGGTGCGCGAGTCCGACTCACACTTGAGCGGTTTTTTTTTACATATATCGTTGAATATTCCATGACAAACAATATCGTACATGTGTGGACCAAATGAAATACTAAATCAGAAATCAAAGTTTGCCTTTGTTAGAAGCTGTAATACCTACACGATATATGGTTCAAACATTGCTTCTATTGAATCTGAACTTGAATTCAGTATAATATGTATCAAGCTTTAAGATAAATATATAACTTCTCGATTACTTAGTAAAAGTAAGTATCTAAAGTATAATTCAAAATCTTAAAGTAAAATTTTACTTATTATAAAATCATAGCTGTAAAAGATCCATTAAGCATATTTTTATGTCCATTTCTGCTCCATCCCAACTTTAGTAGTTTTTCATGAACCATAAACCACTTCATTTGCTCTTGAGTTATAAAACTTGTCTTACAGGTTATAAAAATCTTCACTAAAGTAGTTTTCTTTTTAAGACTTATGGATATGTCTCATCTTATACTTAAAATTACTTTTAAGAGAGCGAAATTCATTTCAAGGGCCTTTTATTAGTGTATTCAAAACTTTTTAGTACACAGATTTCGGTACAATATTTCTGACGAGCAAAAATCAAATCTAAATCTAAATATATATAACTCAAAGGTGACTGACTGACTGACATAGTAATCTATCAACGCACAGCCCAAACCACTGGACGAATCGGGCTGAAATTTGGCATGCAGGTGGATGTTAAGGGGATAAAATAGGGGATGAAAGTTTGTATGAAACTTTGTCAATTTTAAACCGATCGGGCTAAGACTTTGCATGCATAAAGCTACTATGACGTAGGCATCTAGCGCGGGTGAAACCGCGGGGCACAGCTAGTTATATCATAAATCATCTACAGAGTACACTCGAAGCCGTACGGAAAAATACGCCCTGCCATTTAGGATTGAGTCGCTCTTCATTCCATAGACTTTCAATCCAGTAGACTTTACATCATACTCATTTCCAATGAAGAAAACTTTGTCGAATAGCTGATTATGCGGGAATTAATTCCTTAATCCCCATTAGATTACTACAAATCATGAGTCAAAGAGAAATCTAAGTCTCTTTTATATATAATCTTTTAATACATAATTAGTGACGAGATATCTATAATATTTCAATGTCTTTCTTTTGCTAACAAAGTTATGTAGTCATGGATAAGCGTTATCTCTTACCATCAAAAGAGCGTCCAGCACGTGTCAATACATTTACATTAAGCATTTGTTATACTTGATAGCATTTGTTATACGGTGTCTACAAGATTGGAAGTCGCGTGTATATTCGCTTCACATTGAAGACTGAATAAATCACTTACGGGACCACACCCTCGACGTCGAAATGCGTGAAATGTAAATGTACTCTCTCGTTATCATTCCCATAGAAGAAGTAATTGCATTCCGTGTCCCGAGGGTAGAGGCCAGGGAAGTTCGGTGACGTCACAACCCCGCGGGCTCTTTCACTGCTATTGTATACGAAGGCACATGGAAATTCTAATAGTTGACTACCCGTTGAAATACCATAGTCTGAAACATAAAAAGATCATGAATATTATAATGTGCTAACTGATCGTAACCTAGCTGATTTTGTAGCGATGATAGCTGAGTGGTTAGCGCGGTTGGTTCGCATGCCAAAGGGCGTGGGTTCAAACCCCAACAATGAGCTTGAGCTGCCGGTGAAGGAAAACATCGTGAGGAAACCATAGCATGGTGGTAGGGTACTTTCTAGTACTCGGCTGGCTAGCTACCGCCCTCAAGTTGAAAATCTGTCGCCAAGTATCTAACGGTATGTTCCGCAGCCTCACTTGAGAGCTAGTTCCATTCCAGGCTAGGTGTGCTTTACCATCTTCGATCACACCATCACTTAACATCAGGTGAGTTGTGGTCAAACACCTAGGCTGTCAGCAATAAAAAAAAAATACTGCCTGACGTTGCCTTGTCTTGGCTTCATCAAACGCGCGAAGTTAAAAAGTTTTTTAAATATTCAATAGATCTACGTTTGGCTACCAACTCGCTTGATGGAAAGCGACGGTGCGGTCGAGGATGGAGTACGCTAATTTGCCCAGTAGCAGTAATACCCCACAGGCAAGCAATAACAATCGACAACCCTGTTGGCTCATTGGTACATATGTTTTAAAAGCTGTAGGGTGTGGGTTTGATTTTCACCCAGGACAAACATATTGTGGTATAGATAAATGCTTGTTCTTTGTCTGGGTGTTCTGTATGTATTTATATAAAAAAAACTATGTATTACAGTTATTTTTCATTGGGTTTGGGTCAAATGGCGCTGTATATCCTATAATATCAATTTAGACACCAATATGCAATTAACAACCATTAAAATAAAACAACAATTTCTGTATAAACTTTATCCCGCCAACGTAAATATTTAATGGAGGTATTATGGAGCCTTAACTGCCTACTTAATCGTAATGTGCAAATTTCCGTAATTTATTCGATAAAAGTGTTTTGCGGTATAATATTAACAAATGTCTTTGTGAGCCAGAGAATAATACAGAAGGTGTTTTACGGGCCATTTGCCTGAATATAATGTTCATGTCATAAATGATATCGTTAAGGGCAAGGAGAAGCACAATGTAAGCATTCCTTTTAAGGTCAAAACTCCATTTTTTTCATACAAAGTAGAAGCCACTTATCTAGCACTGGATGCTGGTTACTTTGTGAACTACATTAATATCAATTAAGCTCAAACTTTACTCTCAGTCCCTTAAGTAATGAAAGAATTTAAAGAAACTTTGCAAATTGCTGATAATTTTCACTCTCTAAGATGTCCTTAATTTGTAAAGAGACTCAGAAAATATCAAACAGTTTGCCCGAACATTCAGTTTAAATGAGTCTAAATAAAGTAAAATAAAAGATAATAAAACATGACATTATTTCCGAAGATAACAAAGAGCGATATAAATTATTATCTGATATTCAAAACGAAAACCGAACATAAATTATTTTCACAACAAGGCAAAGCATAGAAAGAACAGAAAATAATTTGTAGCACCCAGACAAAAACAGACATTAGGTCGCAGACAAACGACCTGCGAGTAAATCAACAGACAACTTCATTCAATACCCAAATCGTATACAGGGGTGCCACATAACTTTATTCCACGATAATCATAAATCAGAATAATGCGAACTCACCTTCAACAAAAGAATATGATATCTTGAAACCCCTACTATGTCTTGAGGAGTAAAGTCCGCGAAACTCGAGCGATAGCTTCGGACCATTTGACATTATTGGCTTAGGTTGCTCGCTTCCGCAGAATGAGGCCATCTTCTCAAGTCGACCATCTACGTAAACGAATACATCCAGCGAATCCATGCTCTCGCAACTGTAATAGGGGATTTGGTTACTCGGCGAATTTTAAAAACCATCTCGTCTCAGTTATTGCGATGCGATGTTGCTGTTTTTATATTTGGCAAAGTATGTGCCAAAATAACGCTTTTGATCTGCATTTAGTTCAAAGTGCCTTTGTGATATGGACATTAAACTAATTTATTGCAGTAATATTTTAAATACATATCTAGCTAAAAATCTCGTACAAGTACTATTTCAAAATACTCAGTTACTTCTAGGCAAGCGTGCTCCATCGTAGATCGCTTAACATTAGGCGAGATGGCGGTCAAATAGAAGCCTTTATGTTATAAATAAAAATCATCCAATTATTGAGATGAGTTTTGAATTTAGGTGTATTTTATCATATTCCGACTTGGTTTTGCGACTTGCTTTTTTCTCAAAACCATACCAAAGTATTTAATACGTTTCTATAAAATCAGATTAGAATATACTAAAGTACATTAACAAATTATTTCTTTAGTGTACAATAATATGTCTATTTTAACCATATTCAACCATCCTATGATTTTTAGAACTGTAAATCACCTTATTACAGCCAAATCACAGATAACATAAGATAAATCATCAACAAGAATATCTATCTATACATTCACCCATTGGGTCGTAATGATCACAACAATCGCCAAACCGAACTCAATCCAATCTAAATTCACCACTTCAGTGTGACCCTAGATAAAAGAATCACTTACTCGATAATGCTATCACTCATTCGCTGCAAGCTGAAATCTTCAAAGACTAGCCTGATCCGTTCCCTTCCCCGGGCTAAGAAGTCGTAGTGACATTGCGTTTTCTGAGGGTACGGGGCTGGGTGAAGAGGTGACGACAATTTCCCGCTTTTGCTCTTATCGCTCCTGAATACTTGATGGCAGGACGACGCTGGAA
Source organism: Biston stratarius (assembly GCA_950106695.1). Classification (NCBI taxonomy): domain Eukaryota; kingdom Metazoa; phylum Arthropoda; class Insecta; order Lepidoptera; family Geometridae; genus Biston; species Biston stratarius. The sequence goes on from OX467116.1 coordinate 15,204,649, forward strand.
AGGACGAGGCGTTTCAATATAGGCTTACGGAACGTTTCAATATAGGTTTAGGCCGTTTTGCATGGGAAGAGATTGTCGGGAACTATTTCATTTGTGTATTACGAGTATGAAAGTTTATGATTCAATCAGAGCAAGAGGTATTGGATAAATTTGACTTCGAATGTTTGTGTATTGATTATGTACGTCATTTAAAAGTAATTCGAGAATAATGTCGTTCCTTAAATATACTTGTGTATTCCTGGTTAAGAAGCATGTTACTATACTTAAATAAATATGACGTAACAAATATACATAGTAAAAAAAATCAGAAGAATCAAATAATTGGCTATAAGACATGTACATAATATGTTATAACAAATCATTTGGATATAAGATAACAATCTAGTAGTACTCTATAAACGTTGCGAAACAATCTTTGACAACTGTTTGAGCAATGAAATACCTCAGAAGTAATCAGTAATTTTGTAGCGATGATAGCTCATTGGTTAGCGCGGTCGGTTCACACACCGAAGAGCGTGGCTGCAAACCCCAACTTGAGCTGCCGGAAGCTGAAGGAAAACATCGTGGGAAAACCGTAGGTGGTAGGGTATTTTCTAGTACTCGGCTGGCTAGCTACCACCCTCAAGTTGAAAATCTGCCGCCAAGCACCTAACGGTGTGTTACGGCAGCCTCACTTGAGAGCCAGTACCGTTCCAGGCTAGGCGTGCTTCACCATCTTCGACCACACCGTCACTTAACATTAGGTGAGCTGTGATCAAACACCTAGACTGTAAAACATTAAAAAAAACACCAAGGTAATTAATGATTTCTTAGTTGGCAACCATTTGCTAAGTAATATAACAGCTGCGTACCGGGAAATCGATTGCGTTACAAATAAGTATTTTTATTTTCTTATAAAACTATACTATCTTGGTGTCTGGAAAAACATTTTGAAGCTCCGATGTGTATGGGCATAAATTCCATTCCATGTTTAATCTTTGTTCATAATAAATTAATACATATTAAATTTAAAACATCAAAATTCAACAATTCCTTGTCACGTACGAATTGTGACATTTCACACCCCTTTTCAATTTCATTAGGTTTCATCTCCGATCCGCGCGTGACCAGTTTAACGAGAGAATTCGATTATTCAGTCCAACAGTTTTGAATGAACACCAAATATTAAAATAATTACTCAAGTTATTTCTATTTAACATCAGTTCTGTTGACAGTATTTTTTTAACAAAATGATAAAATGTTTCGTACTTTTAAATAATTGCGCATCAGAATCTAGTCACAGAATAAATATTGGACGTAAATTACTTGGAAAATGTCTTTAAGAACGCAACATTTCTCAACAATTTTCTGTTTATTGACATTGGTCCAATACTGGAACGCCGTAATTTATTTGCACGGATTAACTAGATCAATTCAAAGTAGGTAACTTGTTCGTACTAGAGACACTCATGTACTTAGGCACTGATTGGCGCACTGAAGTTAGTTTATCAGTTTTATTTTAGTGACACTAAGATTTACTTATTATACTCTGAACAAGGCTGAACATGACTAAATAATTTGATTGCGTTGGAATAGTGGAAAGAAAACATAACAAGAAGTATACGCTATTTAGTTTAAGAGCAAGTTTGAACAATATTTACTAGTATGTATAAATATTTGGAATCATATTTCTTCTGTATCAAGTAAACTTAAAAATACAAATTGAAAGTTTTTTTTTTTGTTCTCATTTATTTGGATGACGGGTGATGGTACGTATTTTAGTAAAATTAAATGTTTTTTTTTTTGTTTGTTTATTAATTTAGTCTGGTCAAAAGTAAGGTTAAGGTAAAAAGTAAAAATCATACATGTATAAATAGTTTTATGTATATAAATATATCAACAAACATTTCAATGTTGTTCAAAACAATTCTGAGTTTTTTCAACTGGAACCATAATTTGAATGCGCACTGGACTAAAGCAAAGTAACTACATTTCAGTACTTACTGGCGGCGCTTACAGCGGGTCCTAAGCCGGATATTGCTTCAGTGGTGCTTGATTTTTTATTAACCTCTGCGTCTGTTGAAGTGTAAAACTAAGCTTTATTATACTGGAGTTTAATTTAAATTTTAAATGATTGTTTTTATAAAAATTTCGTAACTGTATAATGATTAGCAATGACCTTAGTTTAGTAAACACCTTTTAAGTAAAGATACCAAATCAACTTCGTATTTAAACGTCAGACATTTTCAAAAGGGCTCTATAAAATTACAATCTTGATGATGTCATTTTCTATGTAATTGACCCTTAAAAGCTTTCATTATTTATTCACGAAGTCCTTTACTAATGACTTACTCCTTCCATCATAACAGTTATATAAAATTTAAAGTGCTTAAACGTTACCCTTAATATCTATGTATATCTTGTTAATGATTTGTGACTATTTCATTACAAAGCACTTCCACTAAGTGCATAGAAATAAAATAAAAAGATATGTCATATAGAAGGAAATACTGTTTTATCTGAAACTATTGTAGAAAATTGAATAGTTGCAAACAAGCATTTACTCGTAGGCAAGATCTAGTAAAAACCAACAGAGAAAAGGGTTCTACTATAGTTATAGTACGAGAGCAAATGGCATCTCTGAAGTGACACTAGCTTTCATATCTCCCTATGAAAGGAAATGAGATATAAGCAAAGTTTTACTAGCTCCGTTGTTGAAGTGAAAACTTAGATTTAGTACGCGCAATTTGAGATAAGTGAGCTAAGCGAGAGAGAGATTTACAGAGAGATATGAAAGATCTTCATTAAGGCGATTTGGTACCATAACGTTTCAAAATTTGTCAACCTAACCACTGTTTAGTAAGACGGCAAGATATCTCTAAGATCATAGATAATCTCACCAAATAGCACAAACTTGAACTACATTATCCCCATTATCTTCCTGTCCTTATCCCAGTAGTAGGGTTGAGCATAACTTGTAACCTTTCTACAATTTACTCTATTATTTGTCTTCAATACGTTAACTTTCGTTATTATATCAGTAATTAAAGTCGAAAGTAATGAGCAGCAGGGATGTCTTGGACTTTGTTTTATTTTTGAAATTGTAATGAACAGGTGTTATCTCTAACCAATAGGCGCTAAGTACATTTCAAAATTTAAACATTAAAAAAATTACATCTTTCATTTATAACAAATTCCTGCCTTTCTTACACTTTTAAAATCGTTCATTTTCAAATGTCACCATTATAGAATGTAACAGAGGCTTTAAAATCGTACATTTTCAAATCTCAGCATTATAGAATGTAACAGAGGCTTTAAAATCGTACATTTTCAAATGTCACCATTATAGAATGTAACAGAGGCTTTAAAATCGTACATTTTCAAATCTCAGCATTATAGAATGTAACAGAGGCTTTAAAATCGTACATTTTCAAATCTCACCATTATGGAATGTAATAGAGTTGTATGGAAAAGGAACTATGCTGAAACCCATAGGTAGGTTTGGTGAATAAAAAGGAAACGACTGGGCATTGCTATTACAACGAATGCTTACTAAACCTGTGATAGTTTCGTCCTCCATTTGGAACTGATAGGTAGCCTTGAACCCTTGACCAGGGTTGTCGGAGTTACTTGTGAATTGCACCAAAAGGTCTGGACTTGTTGACAGAATTTCGTAACCTGAGGAAATTTTTTTAGTCATTATTAAAAATGCTATTTGCATTTTAAAAGCATAAATGCTTTATCCTTAGAACGAATGGTTTTTTATTTAGCAATATGGGAACAACAGACACCGATACATTAAAAAGGTTTTTCATGGAATCCGTTATTAAATAACTACATGTTCTCAAATTGTAATAAGAAAAATTCACATAAGATCTTTGAAAGTACACTTTATTTGGTTTATTGGATGACATTCTTGTGCCACATACATAGTACATTTACAACATCTAATACAATCTATTTTTATTTACATAAGTCATTATAAAATACTTACCTACAACTTCATTACAAAGCATGGCGAGGACGGGCGACGTCGATGTTTTACCATCAAACACTTTTATTATATCTGCTCGATTCAGGCAACTGGAATAAAATTAGAGTAATAAAATAAGTAATAAAAGTAGATTTGTAGCGATGATAGCTCAATAGTTAGCGCGGTCAGTTCACACGCCGAAGGGCGTGGGTTCAAACCCCAACAATGAGCATGAGCTGCCGGTGAAGGAAAACATCGTGAGGAATCTAGGCCAGTAAAAATAGCTGGCAAAAACAAAATGCTGGCAGAACCAGGTGGAGCTTCAAACGCCATATTGAAAAAAGTTTTTGGCCGATCTCGAAAACTATGCACTTTACGGCAAAAGTTATTGAGACCATTATTGTAGAAAATAAAATTTCGCATCTTTTATTCTTCTGTAAACTTTTTTGTAAAACTTACCATATCACTAATATTGTTATACTCATTCGTCTACCATCAGGTGAAAGGAAAGCTTAATGGCAGTTTTGTTTCTAAATTATGCTTGAATATTTTACATAACTGAAAATGTTGAATTAAAAATATGTTTTGAATTAAGTTGTCAATTTGATATCATAGTTACCTAAATAGCATTACCGGGGAGGTTAGGCTTGTTTAGTAGATTAAGTGTAATAAAATATTGCAGTCTTGGTAAAAAGAAGTGCTAAAAATAAATAAAAATTTATATTGCTTATAATGTCGCAATAAAAATGATCCTTTGATTCAGGTTGATCCTTTATGGGCGACACCTGTAATGTTGCGAGTATCATGTGGAATAATATTTTTCTTATTTTATTTTACAGTAAATAAAGGTAAAGTGTTAAGTTTTTACTGTAAAGCAATATGTGCTAGGGGCCTCCTCGATAGGGGTCATTACTCACGTCGCCATAAAAGAGTACTTGAAATAGTACGCGAAGCTATGTCTGGGGCTGCAAAGTTCTAAAATAGAGACAGGACCGGCAAGCGCAGCGTGGGACGTCTACCGACAAGGTGGACAGTCGACCTCACGAAGATCGAAGAACGCACTGGATGCGAGCCACTTCCAACCGATCTTTTTGGAATTTATTGGGGGAAACCCATGGCCAGCAGTGGACGTCCTACGGCTGATATGATAATGATGATAAATGTTTGTCCGATGCAGCATTATTATTGTTATTGTGGAATGCGGAGGAGTTAGTGTGGAATGCGGGGGAGTTAGTGTATGTAACTGTGGAATACGTTACCCGAGTGGGTGTTCGCTGATAGATACAATCTGGGTGTCTTCAAGTTGAGAGTGAATCGGTATCTTCTAGGCAGGCGTGCTGAATCGTAGATCGCATCTTCACTTAACATCAGGTGAGATGGCGATAAAATGCAAGCCTATTCATCATTAAAAAAAGTGTATGACAATATTTGTACGACGGTGTATCATGTGTGTGCTCTTCTCTTAATTTCTTATAATTTGTCATTTATAAGACTGCCATGTGGTTGTAGCAAAAATCCCATAAATAAATTGAAATTTAAAAAATACCTTTCATTGTCAGTAACAAACTCTTTACCATTTTATAGCAATAGAATAGTAATTAAAATGTATAACACAAGATAAGCGATAAAAACAAAGTTACGTACAACCTTTCGTAATAAAATGAAACGTAAATATTTACCTCTCATCACCTTTTTGGAGAAACGACTCTTGGAAAACGAGTTTTATTCTCTCTCGCTGTCTGCAACAATAACATTTTCATTTTATGAAGTAGTACACTCAATTTTATATGTTGTAATGTCTATGCTAGATACTTCTAGTGTTCTAGTGTTGTTAAGTTTCGTTATTACTTTTCTATGGGTGACAAACTAGATATTTTGACCACAACTGACCTGATGCTTAATGACTGTGTGGTCAAAGATGATTAGCACACTTAATCTGGAATAGAAACTGGTTCTCTTATGTACCACGTCTACCATTACATGTGAAATGAAATAACCATACTTCTACTAGCGAGCCGCCCCGGCTTCACACGGGTAGTAAGAATGGGTATAGTAAGCTATCCTTAAAAGGTAGATAGGTATATATGCCACCGCGGACTTTTTTTGTAGATCTATAAAAGCGGAATATCCCACCATGCATTGTTTTGTTATATCTCAAAGGGATTAGGCAGCGTTTTCGATGAAAACTCCCACAAGGTGGCTTGACTTTTTCCGACACTTCCAACAATTATCATCATATTTCAACCAATTTGCTCAAAACCTTGATAAATTATATACCTAAACCTTCTTCATGAATCATTCTATCTATTGGTGAAACCCGCATATCAATCCGTTCAGTCGTTTTTAAGTTTATCAGGAACAGGCAGACAGACGCGGCGGATGATTTTGTTTTATAATAATATATGTAGTGATATGCTATACATACAAGTAATGTAATGCGGTTTTTCTCGCTACCCTTTAGGAACAATTTTATTTTGTTAAGTTTCCGTAGCCTAATTGGGAGACCATCTGGTTACAATCGGTCCTAGATTCTATTCCCAAGGCATTTTATGTTATGTGCGTATTACTGCTGTCTCCAAACGGTGATGAAAAACATCGTAAGAAAATCTACATGTCTGAGAATTCTTAGTAAACACTTTACCCTTCCTACAAAGAGAAGAGGTCTGTACCCATCAGAGGGACAGTATAAAAAACAGGCCTATTTTAATTCGAATTCAAATTTATATAAACCAAAAAAAAAACCGCCTAAGTACTTCTTTACGCCGTGCCAATACTTTTGATCTAAATATCTAAATATACATATAGTATATAACTCAAAGGAGACTGATTGACTGACTGACATAGAGATCTATCAACGCACAGCCCAAACCACTGGACGGATCGGGCTGAAATTTGGCATGCAGGTAGATGTTATGACGTAGGCATCCGCTAAGAAAGGATTTTGATTAATTCTACCCCCAAGGGGATAAAATAGGGGATGAAAGTTTGTATGAAACTTTGTCAATTTTAAACCGATCGGGCTGAGACTTTGCATGCATAAAGCTACTATGACGTAGGCATATAACGCGGATCTGAAACCGCGGGGAACAGCTAGTTGGTAATAATATCACGCTACATTTTTATTGGCAAATTTATTAAGTAGGTATATTTGCAATGTGCTAATCGCTCCTTTTTATTCGATACTAGACACGGTATACTATAAAAAATACATTAAATTAAACATTACATTTATTCATAAAATCTAAATTAATAAGAAAAGGGGAGATAGTGAAAGAAGATAATATTAACACATAAATAAAACATTATTACACCGTATAACAAAATCATATCAGAGTTAACTGCTTGCCTAGCATCAAATAAAATAAATAAATAATTTTATAATTATGAAAAGTAATTATTTTCGGTTTTCATAAAAAGTTTTCATAAGCTCTTATAAGAGTAAATAAATAACAATGGGTAAATTACTTTGACACAGACACTTTCTCTTAATTATAACAAAAACAAAAGGTTAGATAAGTTTTAATCAATTCGAACGTATTCGAATGCTCAATAAATCCTACTTAAAACTGAGACAGCAATAAATAAGAAAATTAGTAGTCAAACGATGTAAGAGCATCGGAAATATCTCGAACCCTAGTTATTTGAATTATCTGGGAGAACACAGGTTAGGAGCAGAATTTATTATACTTTCTACTTGACTAGACTTCGGAAATCCCACTTCGAGATCGTGGTCTTTAATAACGAGTAAAATTAGAAATCCTTGACATTTTAGTCTCTGCTAAGTAACAAGTACATAATTCTTTCTTTCGATCAATAGGAACATAATTCTTTAGATTTTTTTCATACAGCTTCTGATATTTGAAGCTGAAACTAATTCGCAAAGAGTGTTTAACAAAATAAAATAAAAAATGTAATAGTGATTGGATTATAATACAAATATGCACTTAACGGTGTGTTCCGGTAGCCTCACTTAAGGACCTATTTTCAAGCTACAGGTATATACCACATCATCACTCATCATGTGAGCGAGCTCTGCGGTAAAAGACCGAGCTTGTCACGCCTAAAATAAATACTAAATTGTGAATCTTACCTGCCGTTGAAATGATAAGTACATCTCACGTTGCTGGGATAGCTCGAGGGATATCGAGGGCTGTACAGCCGACCGTGGGAGGGGCGGTTCGGTTGAGAGTTGAACACATAGTCACAGCTATCAGGCACTCGAACTCCGTCAGTTTCGAAATTTCCTGTTCAATAAAAATAGTCATAATAAATTACAATATTTTTATTTCTATTTTACTTTCGTAGGACATTTCACACAGAACTATTTTACTACAAACCAGATAGCTGATAGAATAATTTTATTTCCTTTTTTTTCGTAAATACAAAAATATTATCCATGTTTGTCATAATATCATATAAATGTTTGTTTTGGAGAATATTTTTAATTTGCATTTTATTGGTTAGCCTATCTGTGGCCAGTTTCCGCAGATTTCTTAACAATAGTAATTATACTACATTGATAGTTGTTTTTCAGATAAAATTGATTGAATCGGGCGTTACTTTGCGGAATTCCGTTTTTGAGTTCTAGGTATATATTTAGTTTATTTCCGCTGTTTTTCAAGCTTTATTTTTGTCAGAAGTTTTAGTCAAACATAACTATGTTCACCCTCATTGATATCTCACAAAATGTGTAAAATTTTCTTACATCCTTCGCTTAATGTAGATATGAGTGTTGCGGTACAGTATTCTGGCCTCTTCCGACAAGGGATTAGCCTGTTGCACCACCCTACATCCTTCAAGTTGAGGTTGGTTTTTATTGAGAATTCATATTTTTTTATTTTTTTATGGCTGCCAGGCTATGTTTTTGACCACAGCTCACCTGATGTTAAGTGACGGTGTGGTCGAAGATGGTAAAGCACACCTAGCCTGGAATAGAACTGGCTCTCAAGTGAGGCTGCCGGAACACACCGTTAGATCCTTGGCGGCAGATTTTCAACTTGAGGGTGGTAGCTAGCTAGCCGAGTACTAGAAAGTACCCTACCACCACGCTATGGTTTCCTCACGATGTTTTCCTTCACCGGCAGCTCAAGCTTATTGTTGGGGTTTGAACCCACGCCCTTCGGCATGCGAACCTACCGCGCTAACCACTGAGCCATCATCGCTAAATATCTCTCAGCGATATGATATGGCGTCTACGACCACCGTGCACACCGTGCAGTTTGACGTGTTGGACTTAACCATCATACATTGATAGTATTTCACGATAAGATATATCGTTTTAATTACGATGTTATACAAAATTATATGTCAAATAAATCAATACTATATACAGGAATTGTCAACGTGTTTTGAGTTTTTACAAAAGAAAATTTAAAGAAAGCAGCTGTTTTTCCAAGTTTCAAGATACGTGCTTTTCGTCTTGGAATCGAACGCGTCGAGTCGCAAGTATCTATACTGGAAGTTGTGAAGTTTCGCATCGAAAGGAGAAGAAATTAAAAGTTTTGACTGGCCTGGAACAACTTCTGTACGTGATTATTTCACTGGAGTTTGGATATTGTCAGACATTTCCTTGGTACTTATTGGGTTTGTCAATTTGAACTTTTGCGAAATTTAGATTTGCGTAGCTTAGATTGCTTAAAATATTTAAAAAAAAAAAGACTATAATATAGAAACTGACGTGCGTTCTGTGACTTACCAGAAGCACTGTGCTTCATTTGCACTTCTTGAACAAGGTCACCTAATGCAATCTTTCGTCCGCCGGCTACCATGTAAACATGTACTAGTTGTTCACGTTTCTCTAAACAATTTAATCTAAAACCTATTAAAGCTAATGTAAACTAAGTGAATAAACTCAAATTGTGAACATTATAGTGCTTTTTAATATTTATTTTATTGAAAAATTAAGCCGGAAACGTTTAATAAGTGATTAAAACTATCGGTAAGATCTTGCTAGCTTATATCAGGCGCCGTCCTCAGATAGTGTCGCCGGTCTGCAGTTTGTCCGTTCGCTTGACGTGTGGTCTAAGGTAAAAGAGTTGTATCTGGTTTTTTTTTTTGTGTTGCCTCAGTGAATACAAGGAAACAGATATTTAAGAGTTTTTTTTTTCATAAATCTGAAAAAAATGGCCTCTGACTCCGACCCTCCAACCGCGAGTGAGACTGAAAAGCACGGAAATCTCGCGACTAAGGCAATAAAACGTAAGAGATTGTCAGATGGGCGCAGTGAATCTTTGAGTACGCTCAAGAAGGATCTGGTGGACTTAATCGACGCAAAATTTTCAAAGCTAGAAGAACACATTATAGACCTAAAGCAACAAAACACTGAAGCCTGCAAAGCCATAGAATTCATGACCACGAAGTACGAAGAACTAAAAACGGAGATAGCGTCCTTAAAGAAAGAGAAAGAACAAGACAGAATTCATATATCTGATCTGGAACACAAACTGGAAATGGCGGATACACTCACAAAATCATCCTCTATAGAAATTAGAAATGTTCCTACTAACAAGTCAGAGAATAAGGAAGACCTGCTAAATATGGCAGCTAATCTAGGATCTGCTTTGAAACTAGACCTAAAAAGAGCTGACATTGATGACATCTACAGAATAAATCTAAAATCAGGCAAAAACTCTATCGTTCTCCTGAGGTTCACAACAGTCATTCGAAAAGAAGAAGTGATGAGAGCAGTCAAAAAATATAACAAAGACCATACTTATAAACTCACCAGTCAACAATTGGGTTTAACGCAGTCTTCTACTCCCGTATATATTTCTGAACATCTTACTTCAAAGACAAGAAGGCTATTTTTTCTCGCTAGAGATTTTGCTAAAAACAACGACTTCCTGTACTGTTGGTGCTCCCGTGGAAGAATTTGGCTTAGAAAGAAAGAGGGCTCGCCTCAAGTACATATTCGTTGTCATAACCAACTGGACGAACTTAAAACAACCCTTCAAGTTGAAGCAGAAAATGTACCTAAAAATAATATCTGAAATTGTTAAATGTTTTGTATCTATGTCACAGTTATTTACAGACTTCTTGGCTTCTATCGTATATAGCTATTTATGTGGAATCAAAGCTAATATTAATATAATTACCTCAACCCTAATATTACTCTCACGTACGCACTTTTCACTCACATACATATCACATCACTTACACTCAATTCTGGTTTATTTAAAACTTTGCACGATGGAAAAAGATAACACTCTATATCAGTTTATCCTAATCACTAGCGCTTTAAAATATGGACACATTACAAATCTTTTATGTATTAATGGATAGTACAGATATTGCAACAGAATTAGACGACTATGAAATATCCCAATCTTTACAATGTGACATACAAGAAGCAAACAGGCTTATTAATAATACTTCGAAAAAGCTTACAGTTGTTTGTCAAAATATCAGAAGCATAAAAAACAAAATACCCCAAGTTGAAGTGCTGCTTACCTTATTGGAATTTGATGTAGATATACTTATTCTAACAGAGTGCTGGCTCAATTGCATTGATTTCATGCCGTCGCTAAGTAATTATAAATCTCATTGCTCTACTACAATAAGACTCAAAACGAGGGAATCGTAGTATTCATCCGCAATGACTTAATGGTTGATATCTTGGAGCCCCCTGCCCTTTGAGGCCAATTGCCTAATGATTAAGATTGGTATTGAAACAGCCATAATTGCCATCTATCGACCGCCTGCCTATCACCAGCTGGAAAACTTCATCACCAGCGTTAATGAAATTTTGGAATCGGTAGGTTCTTTTCATAACGTCATTCTTACAGGCGATATCAATATTAACCTCTGCAACCAGATAGACACTAACTGTAATAATTATTTGGATATGATGGCTCACAATGAGCTCTTACCTGCACACACTTACCCAACTCGAGAAAAAAGCTGTCTGGATCATATATTTCTTAAATCTAATCTAAAAAGCACTACTTTAGTTATTTCAACTACAATTACAGATCATTTCACTGTAGCGGTCATCCTTGCTAATCACCAGAAATGCCAAAATAAATATATTTTTAAAAGGATTATAGACTACCCAAACATTAGTAATGACTTAAATAAGGATACACTTAACTCCATTTTAGAAATAAGTGACGTCGATCATGCAACACAAACATTAGTGGATGAATTGAAAAGAGTTGTTGAAAAAAATACTAAAACCATTAAAACTCCCTGCCGTAAGAGAATCAAAGTGCCGTGGATAACCCCTGGCTTACTGCGCTGTATCAAACACCGAGATAGATTACACAATGCCGTCAGATGTGATCCAAACAATGTAACTAAGGTAACAATTTTTAAGCGGTATAGAAATTACTGTAGCAACATTTTAAAAAAGGTCAAATCAGAATATGATAGGAACGAAATTAAAAAAGCACGCTCCAATAGTAAAGATACTTGGACAGCAATAAAAAACATTACGAAGTTTAATTCTAAAAAAAGTAATAGTAACGAAATTGCTATCAACAAACATCTACTCAATTTTAAAAGTAACCCAGTAAACTCCCTAAACTATATTAACTCTTATTTTGCTAATGTGGGTAAATCACTTGCTGACACTATCAAAACAGATGATTCACCGAACATAGCCTCCTTTTCACAGCCATCAGCTAATTGCAACTCTTTTGTTTTAATGGACACTGATCCTATGGAAATCGAAACCACTATTATGAATCTAAAAACTGACTGTGCTGTTGGACATGACGGTATACCAACAAAGGCTATTAAAATGACAAAAGATCAAATTATACCTTCTCTTGTACATATTATCAATCTTAGTTTTCACACTGGCGTTTTCCCAAGCCTTTTTAAAACAGCACTAATAAAACCTATTCATAAAGGAGGGGACTTAGATCGAATAAACAATTATCGCCCTATATCACTCTTGTCATCTTTGTCCAAAATTTTTGAACGGCTTTTAAATAAACGACTTACTTCGTATCTAACAAAATTTAACATATTATCAAGTAATCAATTTGGTTTCATAGCAGGAAGATCGACAGAACAAGCTGTAAATGAATTGACAGACTTTGTTATACACCAATTGGACAAAAATAACAAGTGTGTAGGTATTTTCCTAGACTTAGCGAAAGCTTTTGATTCAGTCTCTGTTCCTATCCTAATTGCAAAGATGGAAAGAATAGGAATCAGAGGCCTTGCCTTAAAACTTCTGTCGGATTATCTTTGCAATCGAAGGCAGATAGTTAAATTGGGTGACATTGTTAGTGGTGAAGAGAGTGCTGAATATGGGGTCCCTCAAGGTAGCATCCTGGGTCCTACCTTATTCTTGGTTTACGTCAATGATTTATGTAACATGAAGCTGATTGGCGGCAGAACTGTTGCTTTCGCTGACGACACAGCACTTGTTTTTGCGGCACCTTCCTGGAGTGATACAATATCTATGGCTGAAATTGGGCTTGAAGAAGTAATGTCATGGCTAAGAGCAAATCTTCTCACTCTTAATCTAGACAAAACCAAATTTTTAACTTTTTCGAAATCTTCAGCTGGTCAACCAAATCAGGAGGACACTAAAATTCATGCTCACGTATGCTCTAGGCAAAACTCAAATCATGTTTGTTCGTGTTTTCAACTTGAGAGAGTATCGTCAATAAAGTATCTGGGCTTGAATGTGGATAATTTGCTCTCCTGGCAGAATCATATACTGGTGATAGTAGCAAGAACACGCAAACTAATGACAATATTCAAGCGGTTGAGACATTTGGCTGATATATCTTTGATTAAGAGTGTATACTACGCTCTTTGCCACTCATTATTAACATATTGCGTTCTGGTTTGGGGTGGCACCTATAAAAGCTACTTGCTCCGTGTAGAATTAGCACAAAAAGCAATATTTAAAGTAATGCTTAATAAACCTCTTAGATATTCTACGAATATGCTATATGCAAATTTAAACATATTAAGAGTCAGACAATTGTTTATTTTAAAATCTATACTACACACTCATGTTAACTCTGTAATCATAAACAAATCACACGATCGTCGTCGCGAACCTAGACCAGTGAAACCTAAGATTTATCGCTCACATCTTGCAAAAAGACATAACTGCTTCCTTGGGCCCCTTTTATACAACAGAATTAATCAACATTTAAATTTAAGCAGTTTAACTACTACAAAGTGTAAGAAAGTGTTATCTAACTATCTGCTTGAGCTGACCTACGAAGAAACCGAAAATCTTCTACGTATTTTTGAATTTGAAGCATACAAATTGAATAAACCAAAACGAGTACACTAATATACTCACTTATTCTCTCTCTCAATCACACTCACGCACAACACACACACGTATACTCCCACAAACACACTCACACACACGCTTACGTACACACACACTTACACACACACTTTTTTTTTTCTATAACTAACTGCATGTTGCATGTCAGACAAAAAAAAACAAACAAAATTGGCAGAACTGGCATACATGGTCAAAATAAACAAAAATAAATAAATAAACTATTTTGTTAAATGAAACTTCTAATCTAGTAATTTTCCATCGTAATACATTATCAATCCTCTAAAATTCACTTTCACATAATTATGTTAAAATCCATTTCTTGCTTAGCAGCGTAAAGTCGCAGGTTTTAACCTTGGACCACACAAACTTTTGCCGTTCCTACGCGTTGCGCCTACCTTCATTAAATGTCGCTCGGCTATTTTGTAAACATTTTGAACACACATTATTTTTTTTGTGAATGCTGTTACTTTACATAAATTAATAAGGACAGAAGCCGGAGGTTGAATCGTGGCAGCTGTAACACAGGGTTACCTAGTATAGCTGCCAACGAGAACCGAAATGTTATATAGACTATTATACCTACTATTTATGTTATTTAGTTCTTGACACACTAAATATAATGTAATAATATTAATTTCAATTCAATACATTTAATTTAATACACATTTTAATTTAATACATTGAATTATAAAACAGTGTCTTCCATTGCCTTACGCAATTTCTGTAATACCTACTAATATGTATCTACTCGTTCTTTTCGACACATTTTGCCTACATTCATAAATTATAGGTATTCGTAGATACATTTTATATTTTATCAGATAGGTACCTATAATATTATTTCGTTTGTCATTCAATTATAATAAACATGTTTTTGTTAAATTATTATTATTAAATTATTATTATTAATGTTACAGAGAATTATAAATAAATCGTTGTAAAAATCGTTGTAAATCTAAACTAATCTTAGTATTTGACGAGCTAGCATATCATAGTCTAATATCCTCGTGCACATTTTTCTATCGGACAGCTGGAAGCTCAAATAAGCGAGATCATTTCATGGTCGATATTCCAAAAACTCGAACGAAACGATTAAACGATTTGACTCCACGTTCATTGTGCGGACTGCTAGACAGTGGAATGCGGTGCCTGAGTGGGTGTTCTCCGTTGGATATAATCCGGGCGTCTTCAAGTCGAGAGTGAATCGCTATCTTCTAGACAAGCGTGCTCCATATTAAAGCGTATCATCACTTGGCATCAGGTGAGATATCGGTCAAACGTTAGCCTATTTTTTATAAAAAATATATGTAAATAAAAAAATATATATATAATATAAATGGATCGAAAATACAGCGAAATTACAAAGCTGTTGAGAACAACCATTAGTAATGAGTGCCAAAGTAGCGATGGATTTTGTTTTGCTACACAAAAATCTGTGTATCAAAGCTGCAATGTTCATGAACATGCGTTATCTCTTAACATCAAATAATAATAAAAAAAATCTAAATCATTCATGTGGGGTATTGTAAACGTCTGTAGATGACGGCGAACGCTATCTGGCAATCCGTCTACTTATTTGCCTATGGTATAAAAATTTCAACTAGCGTCAAAATCGACAACATAAAAGTGAACGAAGTCATGAAGGTGGGAGTAAGATTACACTTATTTACGTCATCAAAGCAGCAATAGCTCTTTAATTATACCCAATACTTAAGCCATAGTCATTAATTTTTATTAACCTTTCGCCTCGGCTACGGCTGTAACTTATTGTCTCGTCGAATCAATGTCCAATTAAGTGCCCTCGGGAATTTCGCAAATATTAGAATACAATTCGGCTTTATCCTGATTCTGTTTTTTCCTGTTACAGATCTGTGGATTAAACCAGGCTTCTGTTATTAATATCTTTGTTCATACAAACAGCGAATCTAAAGACGTTGATCATAAGATTTATATTCGGGTAGCACGCTGAATTGACCAACTATATTTAGCACCTCAACAATAAATAATAGTCAGTCTTACATTAATTAATAAATCAATTAGTATCCTATAATTAATACACTAATAACAAAATATAAAAGGTATATATATCGTTTGCCAAAAGCGATCCATTCAAACAATTCTTGTTATTATTTTTCAAAAAGTGTATTCTAAATCTTGATGATTTTATTTGAAAAAAGCTTTCAAATCTACGTTCCATTTATTAGATACATTTAATCTTTAGTATTCTAAAACTACAGGTAAACATTACTGCTAAAAGCGATCTCTTTTAGACAACCTTAGAATGCAGAAGGCTCAAAGTTAATATAAAGGACAGGGTGTGCTATATCTATGTTCAAATGCAATACACACACTAATATGTCATCACCATCAGCCTATCGAAGTCCACTGCTGGACATAGGCCTCTCGCAAGACACACCTTTTTTACTCGGTGGTAGATTTCCTTAGCAAGAGATCGTCTAGGTAGGTACCACCACAGCGCCAGATATTCTGCTGCGAACCAGAACATAGTAATGTTTATACACACAAAAAAAACTCAAAGTAATGAGCGCCAAAGCAGCAACGCCCTAGACTTTGTTTTACTACTCAAAGTTCTGTGTATTGCTGCAATCGTCATAGACAGCCTCTTACTATCAGGAGAGCGTCTTGTTCGTCTCATTACTATTACATAAAAGAAACATCACTCAACCAAATTCGCCTTCTAGCCACTACCAGCTGCAGCTGCGTATATCGTCACTCCATCTAGTTTCAGGTCGTCCTACACTACGTTTGCCGTTTGGTACGCACGTTGATTTATAACTACGTAAATTATTTATTGCAGTTTGTTATGTGTCTGAGTGTACTGTAGGTACACTCAGACACAGAACAAAGACAAATTTTAAAAGACAAATAAGTGCTATATCTGTTATTTGATTCCCACAGTTGCTTAATTTGGGGTTAGATGGCGTTATCTTCATTTTAATATGATATGTTATGGAAACAAAATGATATAACAACAAAAAAACTTATCTCTATGTAAAAGTTGCCAAACTTATTTTCAATAAAAAAAATAAAACAGTATGTAAATAATCTAGTCCATATTCGTATGGTTCTTTTTTCAAATTGAAATGAGTCCTATAAAACGGATCGTCCAGTTTTAAAACAGAGTTTTGTTAAGCTTATTTTAGGTCACTTGGTGGTTAGTATTAAGGGTATGACCCCCAGTGTTCCATTGATCTGGAATAGTGGTTTCACTTAATCCTTTAAACCAAGAGTGTATACGATTGCCTAGCTCTCCATAGTTAGTTTAGTTAAAGCAAATAAACGCTTGGACTCTTAGATTAAGGTCAAACCGTAGGCTATTTACTTACCAGTATTGAAGCTGGAATTTGTGTCAGCTTTTCAATCTAAATCTTATCTACTTATAAGCCGGGAACCTATTCATTTGAATAATAAAACTGGATTTCGTGGTAAAAGCACTAATATTAAAAATGCGAACGTGTGCTTGTTTCTATGTTTTTTTGTGAGTGGTGACGCGACAGAACTGCTATTTTATTTTGTATATTCTTGATGTTTTTTTTTTGTTTTTCTTATTAAGGGTACGGCACTCTATCCGCTCCCACCTATGCAACCACGCACCAATGTCTCCATGTGCGAGGCGCGCAGCGGCCCATGTAGTGCAAAGCAAGACTAGGCCACGCGCGCATGGTATTCTGCTTTGACGCCTTGAAGAAGGCCACCGTGCGTGGCAGAAACTATATTCGGAGTTTCCAATATAATTAAACGTGAGTAATCCCGCGTAAGAAAAACAAAAATGTGTCAAAACCACATCAGTTCCCATGGTATTCTTGATAAGTTCTACATTACATCAGGTAGGATATAGTTCTGACTGCATCATATCTGATGTTAAGTAACGATCTGGTTTATGACGGAGCATGTTTATCTAAAAGGATTTTTTTTATTTTAGATTTAAACTTATTTTGACGCTTTGGTAGCACACATACACACACACATCATCAGCCATAGATTGTCCACTGACGGCCTCCTCCTGGGGGGGTTTTGCCAATACTCGCCACGCTTGGCGGGCGGGTTGGCGAGCGCAGTTAGATGTGATTGTTCAAGGAAGACGCTGCTGCCCATCTTCTGGATTACATCCCTTAGCCGACTCTTACGGTAACCACGGGTAGAAAGGGTGGGGTACTATTCTTACCCCGGCACCACCACGGCTTTGGTAGCATTTGTCTGGTAATAAAAAGGGCCTGACGGAATCATGTTGTACAATATTTCAAAACTTATTTCTGGTAATGTATTTAGTTTACGAGACTTGACCGCGAGATTTGACATGGAAAGATTATCACTTTTTCTTCATCAGCTGATAAATCTACGGAGCTCAGTCTGTTCCTTATAAAATTACTTTATACCAAATACAAGAAACTACTTTACGAGACAATTGTGTTTTTTTTTATCTAGAAATCAACAGCAATTTTTCTATTCGTGTTTTTTTTTCTAGTAGATTCGTCAGTGGTCAGAATTGTTTTATAATATTTTTTTCATGTACACATTGTAAAGCAGGAAAATAGATATTAAATTTAACCATACATCTAAGGGAACCGTTGTTTTATAAACAGCATTTTAATAAATTTTGACGATTTAAAATAGTGAACCACGTTTTCTTTGTTAATTTTATATCAAGACATGTTTCGCAAATTAGCGAGGTTAGGCAATATATTGTATCTCTTCGTTTTTTTTATCGCATTATGAATTGCACGAGTCCCAACATCAGCGCGTATCTATATTTTTTCTCCGCTAAATTCGGCTCTGTTTATTTAGCAATATGTTTTATAATCAACTGAGGTACCAAAACACGCTCGTATTAGCGACGCAAAGCGCCTGAAATAATACATACTGTATACTCTTTTATACCTTTACGATTTCCGTATTTTCTTTTTGTATGCTCCCGACAGACAAGACCTTATAAATCTTGTACCATATACCGTGAAGTCGAGTTCATAAATAAATGAACAGGCGGTGCTTCGCCACAACAAAAGACCTTTATGCTACCCACCTCTGTAAATTGGATTCGTCAAAACCGACGTAAAACACCCCGCAGATGCCCAACAGTCAAATTATTTACGAGTATACTGAAAGAAGCATGGTACTGCTCCATGGAAACATGGCACTGCTCGATTAATTGTTTTTAATTTTTTAATAGTAACTTTTCTGATAGTAAGAAATTATCATTTTGTCACGAACACGACTTTTTGTGACATTTCTGTTTATCAGGGCGAGCGAAACAAGCCCTAACACTATGCCACAACCTGAGCATTTTTGTGGTACACTTTACTGACAAATTATCACGCCTATACATTTGCGCTTTAACATAGTAATTTAACTTCATATCTAGATGTGTTATCTTTCAAAGAAAATATATTTTATAACCATTAAAAAAATTAAAATTAACAATTTTGCATTAGTTGGATAGAATGTTATTGTACTACTAACGCCATCTGTTAGAAAAGCAAAGAGTTAACATCGCTGCAACAGAACTAAACTCAATACTCAAATACATCGCAGTTAATCTACTTAATACTAGATGACACCATTAGAATCAGGCTGTGAAATAACGGCGTATCAGTGTTCCCAACTTGGAGGTTTTGTAATAATTTAAAAAAAAACTGTCAAAAATTATTACTCGTTAGAAAAACTACGCGAGCCCTCACAAAGCTCCGGTTTTTGCTAGTTTAAATAAAATATCTAAGATTCTTGAACAGAGTATAAGTGCTGATTTCAATACACCAGACTGCTATGCTTGAAAATACAATACAATACAATACTTGAAAGATGTAATCAAAAATTCAAAGCTGTCATTAACATAGCTCCTTGTTTTTCTTTAGTTTGGCGTCACGCTTTACACAGTCTGCCAGTAGTTCATATTTTTCAGGTTTTTGAAGATAAGTTAAGTCAAAGTCAGGTAAAGTAAATCACAGTCGATTCATTATTTTGGTAGTGTAGTGAATTTACTAGAGATTCCTACGGAGTTTTCGAAAAGAACATAGCTATATGGACTGCTAACATAACAAAATAAATACTCACGTCTGTCAATAAACCTGTAAGTTCCTACGAAGCCAGTTGCATTCGTCTCCTTCCCAGACGTATGGAGCTCCAGGACTAAGAGTGGTCCGTGGGAGTACAAAGCTGGAGGGGCGTCCGCTCGATTCCCGCAGAGAACTCTGGACCACGCGGAGTATTCGTTCACTCCAGGTGGACCAGGGCCGCCTTCGGAATACACCTTGAGGTAGTCGCCTTGAGTGCAGCTGTAAAGAAAAATACGTCATTTTAGTGTAGAACATTTTGACAACAAATACACGTCTGCTAGGTTGAGTGATGGCAAATGAACTGCAACTTTTAAAGATTAGTGCCCGTGAACAAGGAAACTAAATCTAAACTTTTCTGAGAAATTTATTAGCGACGTGCCTAACTTGCGTAATGATTTTAGTTTTTTTTTTTATAAACATTATTTGAATTTATGAAAGACTTATGTTCTTTCTCTCTTTTATGGCCCCAAAAGATTCGCCTGTTTACATGACTGCCCAAAAAAGAAGTGTAATATTTTCAGGGTTTATGTATGTACTTATGTAAGTTTATTTATTCCACCACAAGCTTTAAATGCCTTAATAGATTTAGATGTATGGGGTATCGTTAGAATACTTACATCATCTCAAACGACAGGTTATAAATAAAATAAAAATATTTGGGAATTAGTGTTTTTTAATTTTATGAATTAAGCTTGTTTTATGGTTGGCTAGGTATTTGACCACAGCTAACCTTATTTTGAGTGACCGTGTGGTCGAAGATGGTAAACACACTTAGCCTGGAATAGAGGTAGCTTTCAAGGAAGGCTACTGAAACACACAGTTAGGTGCTTGGTGCTTTTCAACTTAAGGTAACTAGCCAGACAAGTACTAAAAAGTTATTAGTTAACCATTATGCTATGGTTTCCTCCCGATGTTTTGCTTCACCAGCAGTTCAAGCTCATGGTTGGGGTGTGAACTCATACCCTACGGCGTGTCAACCGACAGGCCTAACCACTGAGCTATCTATCATCAGAACTGCTATAGCTGATAGAAAATGACAAAATTGTAACAAAGAATATTACCAAACATTAATTTTAGCGTAAAGATTGGAAGATCGCTTGTTCCAAGGAATAAAACTAAAATACCTATTATTATGTTAAAATATAAATTTTTGATCAAAATCTCACGTTTCAATTTAAACTAAGGATATTGTAGCAAAAAAAAAACTATTTTGTAAATAACCAACATAAAAAAATAAAAACAGTAAAAAAAAATGGAAATCATTATTGTTTTATTTTTACGTCTGAAGTTTTATGAAAAATAACAGCCATCAGTTTAATAAAAGTTTTCTTGTTCCAGTTCATCAAATAAATGAGCTTTGATGAGAAAATTAAAAAGGAAAATGTAGAATAGTAAAAACGGTAGGAACACTTCTAGCCGACACAGAAAGTATGGGAAAATATTTTAACAAAGAAATCACACATTATTGTTATCTAAGGTATAAAAATATATGTACGTATTTAATATTATGTATGTATGTCGAATCGAGGTGTGCGGCGTCACCAGTCGAAAACAATAAAATTATTTTCAAACAAATTGCGAATAAGATCATGAA
Organism: Biston stratarius; assembly: GCA_950106695.1. Lineage (NCBI taxonomy): Eukaryota > Metazoa > Arthropoda > Insecta > Lepidoptera > Geometridae > Biston > Biston stratarius. The sequence goes on from OX467116.1 coordinate 15,226,530, forward strand.
TTTTCGAACGAAAACCTCGTTTATCTTTTGTTATGCTTTTATTTTTCTTTGATTATTTTTGTAAATGATGACGTTATACTGTTGGAAAAATGGGTCAACTTTAGTCATATTGTCTGTGGCAATTTTATATTAAGGTGACAACAATTTTAGTTCCTAGTATTTTGTGATGTTGGCTAGCCTGTTTAATATTATCCAATCAGAGTTGAGAGATTTGTTTTGTTAAGTTGATAGATTGTAACTAGTTTGGTGTCATTGGTGGAAATGCAAGCGTAACGCTTGACTGCGCTAATATGGCTCTTGGTAATGATTTTTTCAGCATCCAATTTCAAAAGATAATTTTCTGAAGACTCTTACACGGGACGTGGTCGGAGTAACTGCGAAGAAACGTTTCTGTTCCCATTAAGTGCCATAATTTAAATTGAAAACGAAATAAAAGTGACTATTTTTAACCGTTGTTCTTCAAAAAGGAGGAGGTTCTCGACTAGATACGTTTTTTTAATGATAAACCTCGATATTCGTTTTGCTACGTGAAATACATCATTTCCATTTCCAACTTTCGTATCGGCACCTGATACGAAATTATATTTCTGAAAACAAGAACGGAATCGTATTCCTGAGTTGCCAGACTGCAAACACTGTGGCTGTGAGGTCAAACGTAACAATGACAAGTGGTCCAAATTAATTAAAAGCCAAAGGCAGTGCCACCGGCCGAGTGGAAAACTACTAGATAAATGATATACATTTAGCAGAATTCCATGAAACGGAAACATTCGGTACTTAAGACGGAATGATCCTGCTATTTACTAAAGTAGTGACGCGCGATGGTACTCAGTTGTACTTTTTAAATTACTATTAAATTAAATTACTTCATCAGATTGATATTGAGCCACAAATAGAATTCGCAAATGAAAATTGAATTACGGCATCAGAATAATACTCTCACCACAAGAATTTTGATGAAATTTTTATAAATATTACTATTTCGACTCAACATGCGTTTGCCGTTAATACAGCAAGGCCATGGTGCTTTGTGGAAATACTAAATCCTAAAAGAAAAAGAGCAGGATTTCCCAGTTGAACCCAGTCTGGGTCCGGTCCTATTTAGTGCGGTTACCCAGCAAGCATATTGGGCACGTTTGGTCAGGGCCTAGTGCGCGGATGACTTAATTAGTTATTGTAAATTGTGCTATCATTAATTAATAACTTAATTCTAATTATAACATTATTTGTATTGTAAGTGATTGATATTTTTTACTATAATTATATTATTGTAAACTTACTTCATGATTAAGTTAAGTAATTGCTATACCATGCTTAATTATTATCAATGCGATAAAAGTTATTTCTTTACTTTTATACGGAAAGATCATCAATCATTCGCAAAACTTTGGGCTTCTTTGTTCTTTCAATTTTTTTGAAAGTCATGATTTTATATCAAACGTAATTTGATACCCAAAAAACCATATTTTACCATTGCAGTATAATGACTTACGTATTAAAAATTATACCGTACTTATAGGCCCTTCCATTGAGTTGTGGTTTTTTCGTCACAGTCACTTACACGACACGTCTCAGTTACCTACTCACTAAACGCTCGCTGTGTGAACGTGTGCATTAGTAATTATTCGGTTTAATCATCAGACAAAAAATGTTTGATATAATGTATGAAACCTTGCAAGGTTTGAAGTTAGCGGCAATACGCATATAACTTAGAAAAGAGAAAGGTGCGTGCCGTGGGATTCGAACCCAAGACTTCCAGACCTCCCAACAAGGCTGCCTAAACTTCCAAAATAAAATGCGTGTCACATAACGCCTAGAAAAACAAGAAGTTTCCGCTTGTTCATTTTCAAAATTCAAATGCAGTAACAGTTGGAATGTTCTGCTGTCCAGTTTAAATTCGAAACCAACATGCCGCGACAATAGTTTTAATGAATTCCGCAAAGTTAGTGCCGATAACACGCCCAATCCGTTTTTAATCGGAAATTGAAATTTGTCATTTGAAAATACATAACTTTGTCGAGACAAGTTTTTTATCGTTACAGACTAGGTGATTGACCAAAACTCATCTGATGTTAAGTGATGGTTATGTTGTCGAAGATGGTAAACCCACCTAGCCTGAAATGAAACTGGTTGTCGGAACACACTTCTAGGCGCTTGGCGACATATTTTCAACTTGAGGGTGGTAGCTAGCCAGCCAAGTACTAGAATGTACCCACGATGTTTTCCCTTCATTGCCAGCTTAAGCTCAGCGTTTAAAATATGGTACACTGAAATACACTGCTTAAAATATATACCCATATATATTTTAAGTGGCAATTTTTTTTAAATTTTCGCCTTCACACATGAAAATATATCTTCACAAAAGTATGTGTAGCGAGCGTGTAGTTTCTTTGTAGGACTAAAGAGTCCACACTTCACAATTCACACACGTGCTATGTTATATTTTATATCTACTCAATAAGTATTTTAATCTGTACTTTTAAAATTATAAACTAAAGGTTATTCACATAAACATTGTCAAACTCAACGATAAAATATTTTTTATAGAAATATCCTCTTGAACTGAAAAGACCTTTTCCCGATTTTCATATACCGCCAGCGCCTAAAATATCTTTACTAGGTCACTGAAATACATTGCTTAAAGCACTGTTCATTTCTACTTAAAACATCAGTTTATTATTTCAACAGAACAAACTAAACTGCTATGAATTCCCAAATACCCTTGAAACCAAGACTATTATTTTCTTCCCTCTAGTTTGGTTCCAGTTTTCCAATTAGGCTCCTCAAAATATTTGCGCAAAGTTTGGAGTGGAAACTGAAGACCGCAGGTAAGTAAACGAAATCAATTTGAAGCTGGAATCGAAACAAAAGTCGTCGAGTTAAATCCTCTGCAAAATAGAAACAATTGTTGAAAATTGAGCGTAGCTTAGCGAACAATTAAGTATGACGGAGAACTGAACTGAAGAGTTAATGAGAATACTTTTCACTGCATCAGTATGTTATTAATTCTTCTAAAGAAAGAAAGTATACTCGTATTTAGTCAAATAATTTCAAGATAAATATTGTAAAATTATCACAGAATTATTGCAAATTTTATTAAGTTGTTATAGAAGAAACTAGATTATAAAAAAAACTAGCGGCCCGCTCCGGCTTCGCACGGGTATAAACCTCATAAATAACAGTATTTCTGCACTATTTAATGGATGTTATTATACATATAAACCTCCCTCTTCAATCACTCTATCTATTAAAAAAACCGCATCAAAATCCGTTGCGTAGTTTTAAAGATTTAAGCATGCATAGGGATATAGGGACAGAGAAAGCGATTTTGTTTTATACTATGTTTTATAGTGATAACAAAAACCATAGTACTATCGCATTTAATTTTTGATTGTAATTATATTTAAAAGTAAAACGAATGTAACGCTCTCTTGATGGTAAGATATAACGCCTGCTCATGACTAAGTATTGCAGCGGTATTCAGAACTTTGTGTAACAAAACAAAGCAAGAGCATTGCCGTTTTGGCGCTTATTACTTTGAAACAATACAAAATAAAATGAAACGTTGATGAGTGATATTGGTTGGTTTGAATTGATCAATAATAAATGACTGGCATCGTATATTACACAACATAAATCTTTTAATAAGAAGCACACTTTCTACGCCACATCTCAAGTGTTAAGTTTTGCAAAATTATGGCACGCAACAACACGATTTTGAAACAACATATTCATAAAAATGTTATTTCAAGTTGATATAAATGACGATTTTCCTCAGATAGTATTTTGTAACTGCATCAACTTTCATAACTTTTTATACGGTTACAAAAAAAGCTTATAATGGTTACATGTTATAACAATAAGAGCGTCATTGTATTCATCATTATAAACAACTTTTACAATGGGTACAACTTTGCAATGATGAAAAAATATCAGCTGCTCCTTAAATTTTGGTCGGGAGACGATATACTTTTAAGTCTAAACTAGCTGCGCCCCGCGGTTTTACCCGCATGTTGATGGATGATGATGATGAAAAGTATCCTATATGTTATTCTAGACCCTAAAGTATCTACATGCAAAATTTCATCCAGATCCGTTCATCCGTTCTGGCGTGATTGAGTAACAAACATCTATCCATCCATCCATCCAAACTTTTATAATATTAGTGGGATTATAAACAACTTTTACAATGGGTACAACTTCGCAATGATAGAAAAATATCAGCTGCTCCTTAAATTTTGGTCGGGAGACGATATGCTTTTTATGTCTAAAAGTAATGATCCCAACAAAAAGCTCTCCTAGTGGTAAGAGATAACACCTGTCCGTGACTATTGCAGCGGTACCAAGATCTCTGTTCTCTTTTATCTTGCTTTTTTCTACAAAACAACTTTTTAGATTCCAGAGTTGTGTCTTTAATAAAAGTTGTTCATAATGATAAGTTCAATGACTTTATTTCAATTTACAACCCCAAGCATATAATAACCTTGATTATATAAGCGTGTCAAAACTGCATTAACATACATTCCACAACTAATCAAAACTCAAGATGTTATTAAAATGATCATGCAAATAAAATTTACGTGATCTGAAAAATTTAATTAGGGACAAAACAGGAACATACGTGATATCGTTACCAGAATTTTCATGTCGGACAGAACGGCATGAAGTTTAATCTTGTGTCCGAGCCAAATGAGATTTTTTTGCCATTTCTGGCTCTTTTTGACATCCCTAACAATTTGGTATTCAATTAGAATGCTTGTTGCGTACTCGGTGGTTCCATATTTTATTTTTGTGAACGGTAGATTTGTGACTTTTTTTTCCATGTAACAAATTGGCGTATATTTTGACTTGAAAGGTTTAAAACCTAAAGCGAACACAAATATCCGTTTAAATATTACGCTTTTATTCCTTATATATATATTATGTATTACTAGTTTGCGCCCGTGACTTGGTCCGCATTGACTTAAGTATTGAGTTTAGAGAGAAATAAAATATTACGCATATTTTCAGTAACAAAAGAGCAATAGCTTAATCTGTTATGAAACTTGTGCTACTTAATTGCCTAGATTATTATAAAGGTACCTTTTCTTCCGGAGCAATGTTCCATAAAACACATCACACACACACAACCAAATTTCAAGTAGGTAGATATGTTTTGTAGTTAGTTTTTTGATAATCCCACAGGTATCTTACATTATTCTATATGTTAATCCAGGTAATAAATTATATGTTTTTTTTTTATGGCTGACAGGCTAGGTGTTTGACCACAGCTCACCTGATTTTAAGTGACGGTGTGGTCGAAGATGGTAAAGCACACCTAGCCTGGAATGGAACTGGCTCTCAAGTGAGGATGCCGGAATACACCGTTAGATGCTTGGCGGCTTTAGTTTTGCTTGGTGTGCCAAATTTCCAAATCCGAATCTGTTTAGCAGTTTTGCGTGATTGAGTAATAAACATCCAAAAATCTAAACATACACAATTCCACATTATAATATTAGTAAGATAACTACTCAACTGATCATTATAAAATTTTGCATAATTATGTTGCCAAGGAAAAGGACATAGTTGGCGAAGTAAAGAAAAAAATCTACGAAGCAGTTTTTTATAAATAGTAAGATTCGATTCTCTTTCCCTTTTTTCAATAAAATATTAGTCTAGTGCGTATCTTGACAATTTTATTATAGTATTCAATTCCACATAAAGCAAGCAGCAGACAGCTGAGCTTCTGAAATGGAAGGCGTCTTTGGAGAAAAGTCTTCTACGTCGAAATATTTCTTATGAAAATTGAATCATACATATTTTGTAACAGTTTTACTAAACATTCATAATCATAACATCTACTCTTTCAATGTTACTAGCTATTTCAGCTAACCTAATTAAATAAAAAACTTCAAAAAATATTACAAGGAGTCTTTTCTTGACAAAACAAGACATTTTACGAGTAACTTGATTTTTCGTTCTCTCTCGGAAAATATCAAAGAAAAGAGGTTGTCTTACTTAAAGACTTCAATATCATCACACAATGAGGCCTTACTCAAAATACTGGCCGAAAACTAGTCATGTTTCTTTGAAATATAAAGATAAAAATCTTTATAAAATTAAAACCGTTCTACAATTTTCACTAAGTACTAAAAAACGTTTAGTTAGTAAAGAATACTGAACTAAAAGGTGAGTTGGTGTTATAAATAGTAGTGGCTCTAGTATATGAAAAAATAGCTTCCATTTATTCCCGCCAGAGGCGCAATTACGTAAATCTTGCAAATTGATATGCTAGTCCCTGTGCATTACTTACTATGACTGTAGAAGTTACAATTAGATAATACAATACAGTAGCCCGTAAATCATCTTTAAAGATCTCATCAAATTTTCAATGTTCTCCCTGCGAAGGTCTTTCCACGAAGTTACAACATGAATGGCAATACATCGATGATGTCCCTAATGATGCAGGTATCCATAGGTGATGGTTAGGGTTACCACTCGCTTATTTTCCGCTCTAAAATATATACACACGTATAAACAGACATTGCAACATTGATTTCATACACAATCAGTAGTAAATAACTTTAAAAAAAGTAAAAGCAATTAACTGTTCTATTAATTTTACCGAATGCAAATAAAGAAAATAATTATGTTTATCACAGGATCAAGGTTTAAATCGTGCACAAAATACTATGAAATTAGTTTCGTTTATTTATTGACGTTTCAGCTATGTTACAATAACCGTGGCCACGAGTTTACTGGAGAATGCGGATTGTCTCAGTGAAAAAATTCGTGTTGCGGTCTCCTATCCTCATTTAGGTCTTATAAAAATATGTTAAGAGGAAACAAGTCGTCATTTTCTTCATACAAACGCTTTCCCCATTTTCCTTCCAGGATTTTAATACTAGAGCTATAAATTTTAGATAGGAAGTAGATACTTGCTAGTTTCATGCCTCTCTGTTTTGATTTTTTGATATATGTTTTTTTTTATAAGAGCTAGGAAGCTTCAAAAATCTTAAAATTTTCCTAGTTTCAACGCTGTGTTTCAACGTCCAAATTCCCATTCTCAGAAACATAATCTTAAAAAATAAAACGCACAGGCAAAGAACACATCCTTCTTGTTTGCTTGTTAAAAGAAATACTAAAATCGGTCTAAATTTGGAGGAGGAAACAGAGGAATACGAAACCTCGATTTTGCTCATTTTATTTCGGGTTAATGAGCCCGAGGTGTAGTTGTCCCTTTCGCTCAGTATGTACGCGGGTGCTGCGTGCGGCGCGACAGAAATAGCTTGGTGAAATTCATAATTTTCAAATGTCTCAGTTGACTGCTTTCCTCTTAAGCAATAAAAAAAAGTATAAATTATGTGTGTGTTAAGTCGCGAAAGTTTAAAAATTACAAATTACAAAAATGTATGAAACATCAGCTATATCATACATTTTCTGAACTTGCAATCGACAAAATAATAGAAATTAAATTTCTATTATTTTGTATAAATAATAATCTAATTTTTAACGTAGGTACTTTTTTCAGTATTACTGATGACTTGCATACAATGACGTTTAAAGTCTTACCCTATAAGAATTTATATATATATTTTATTTACAAGCTTTGAAATTACTACGTTAAATACTTACTCGACGCTTAAGTAGTTCAAAAATTAATAATTAACTAAGCTTTTAGAAGTTTGTTCGGTGTAGTAATGACAAAGTTGCGAGTTAATATTTCGCGCAATTTATTCTTTATGGATGGAATTTTCGTTTAGAACACCCTGGGGGGAAATGTGACTTTACACAGCAGATGGTAAATGTTACAATGTATACGTATGATACACAGTTGTTCTGTTTGTCCGTCCAATCTTATTTTGTGACTGTATGAAAAAAAAAAGAATATAATTTATTTAAACCCTGATCACCCCTGATCACACTAAATTCGTCTTTAAGAGAAACACCTGAGACTTAAAGCTTTATTCTTACTTTCTACAGTGATTAGTAATTGATTGAATCAGGCGTTACTTTGCGAAAGTCCATTTTGAGCGGTTTAGGTATTTTGGGTGTGGTTTTTTCAGTCAAGTTTTTTTTTTGTCATCCGATGTTAAGTGACGGTGTGGTCGAAGATGGTAACGATGAAGATGGTGTATGGTAAAGTACACCTAGCCTGGAATAGAACTGGCTCTCAAGTGAGGCTGCCGGAACACATCGTTAAATGCTTGGCGGCAGATTTTCAACTTGAGGGTAGTAGCTAGCAAGCAAGAACCCTACCACCACGCAAATTCTCATTTCTGTTGTAGCTGGAACAACTGTTAAGAAGAAATAAACTAAATATATACCTAGAACACTCAGTGATTAGTAGTTACTACTAACTGTGTGCTGTGTTTAGTTGTGATTGTTGTTGTGTTTTTTACAAAAAACACAGCACACAACTATACATTATCACATTCTAAATGCTAAATCGCTGAGCTTAATTATTGTGCTTATTCTAAGTTAAATTAATTTTAATGTTTTGTTTATTGTCACAGAATATTCTGTTAAAAACGCACTTCGTCCCTAAGACACAAGCTTCGTACTTAGTTTGGATTCCAATAATTAACATTTTATACTTTAAAAACCTAAGCACTTTGTTAGCTGGTTGCCCACAGCTTATCAGATGTTAAGTCTCAGTGGTCGAAGATAGTATACACACCTAGCTTGAAATGTAACTGGCTCTCAAGTGAGGCTGCCGGAACATACTGCTACGTGCTTGGCAGCACATTTTCAACTTGAGAGAAGTAGCTAGAAGAGTATTAGAAAGTACACTACCACCTTGCTATGATTTTCTCACGATGTTTTTCTTGACCAGCAACTCAAGCTCATTGTTGGGATTTGAACCCACGCCCTTCGGCGTGTGAACCGACCGCGCTAACCACTGAGCTATCATCGCTGCTAACGATTGATCTAGGAAACAAACATTGCGAAACCAGGAACAAAACTTTCTGATACAGGAAGTTTGTTTGTCTTGGTAGAGTGACGATAAACAAAAGACAATTGACAACGGTTGGAAACGAAAAATACCGAAGATTGACCTGAGTGAGACCTAGTGTACTGGCAGTGAACTATCGATCTAACAGAGTCATAAAATATAACTAAGTATATATTCATACTGAGGATATTTTATTAATTTATTTACTACAATGATAGTTACATAGCTTAAGGCTACGATAAATACTGCTACGATAAAGCCATCATTTCTATGTAACTTGATGTTAAAAATTTTGAGCATAATTAATTAAGCTAACTACATCCTTAATGTAAAGTATTAAGGTTAAATAAACTGTGTGTATCACAGATTAACGAGTTGCGCTGATGCGATGTGAAGGTACTACGGCAAGCAGTGTCGTCGGCCTTAATTAATGAAACCCTTGGAGTAAGATATTCTTTCCTACTCCAGTTTTTCTCTGAAATGAACTTTAAGGTCTCGCAGTAAGGATTAGATTGCTAATGTTGTTTCCTGATGGTATGTTCAGACGTTTACGACCGTCCAAGATCTTTTTAAGAGCTTAAGGACCTCGAAGAGGGTAATAAGGCTCGTATCAAAAGTTTATTAGTCTTAACTGCCAGTGTGTGATATCTTAAGATCTTTTTGTATTTAGAAATGAGGTTAGGTGTAATGTTTGTGACTTTATTAATAGTTGTTTCTTCGTTATTTGGAGAACTTTTTTTATGACTGACAGGCTAGGTGTTTACCACAACTCATCTGACAGTGTGGTCGAAGATGATAAAGCACACCTAGCCTGGAATGGAACTGGCTCTCAAGTGAGGCTGCCGGAAAATACCATTAGATGCTTGGCTTAGATTTTCAACTTGAGGGTGGTAGCTAGCCAGCCGAGTACTAGAAAATATCCTACCACCATGCTATGGTTTCCTCACGATTTTTTCCTTCGCCGGCAACTCAAGCTAATTCTTGTGGTTTGAACCCACGCCTTTCGGCATGCGAACCGACCGCGCTAACCACTGAGCTATCATCGCTACTTAGAAGGCTACAAACTAGTACCTACTTTAACCTTAGATTGAGATAATTTCAACGTACTTTCTTCTTCATGTATTGTATTTAGTGTACAAAAAATAATAATTAAAAGGTTGACAAAGGTCACCGACCTCGGTGTCTGTGGAGAGAATGTATTAAATTTAAAAAAAACACATTTGTATCCAGATAATATCCAACTAAACTAACTCAAACAAATTAACAACTAAGCCCTCGAAACTTAGTTCCAAAACTTCAACATTGTATAAGAAATAAGTAGAAAGTTTTCATATTTTCTCACTAAACTACGATAAACTAGTAGTTTCCGAGCCAAAGGGCTTGAAGAGCATTTGCCAAGTTTTCTAATAAAGGGCCAGAATAATATTGATTTTTCTCACGCAATAGTATCACCGTAGAAACAGATATCTAACTCAAACAATCTGAAATCCATCAGAGCATAATCTAGCCTTTGCCGAAAATCTCTACGGCGTAGACTTCGTAGGCATCTCTACGTCTACCGTCTACGTCATAAAACTCGTAGACTAACACGGTAACCTTGTAATATGGCTCCGTTGGACATTCTTCGGGTGTTGAACCCTTCCTATTCGTATTTCTTGTATCAATTTTAACCCTTATTTTTTATTGTTTATCAGTATCTTGCTAATATTATGAATGTGATTTGTATGTTTTGATGTTTGTTAATAAATCACGAAAAAACGGCTGAACAGATTTAGGTAAAATTTTGCATACATATAGTTTATTACCTGGATTAACATATAGGATACTTTAATATGTTATATTCCCGTGGGATTGTCAAAAAACGAACGACAGGACGTATCCACTTGAAATTTGCTATAAATGCGTTTTATGGGACATTATTCCGGAATAAAAGGTGGATACCTTTTATCTTAATCTGCTAATTAAATAACGCAAGTTTCATGACTATTGCTTATGTGTTACATACACATGTTTAATTTATCTCTGAACCTATTTCTTAAGTTAACACAGAAGAAGTAATTATATATTTTGACAAAAAAAATACCGGATGCTTCTTGCAAATACTAAAATATAGACAACTAGCTGCACACCGAGGTATACTACTCACTGTTCCCACGTGAACACTATATTTTTTCGAGATAAAAGTAACCTATGTGTTAATCCAGGGTATCAGCTACCTTGATATCAAATTACATCAAAATTGGTCCAGCCGTTTGAGCTTGAAGAAGTTACAAACTTACAAACATACTTACACATTTTCGCCTTTATAATATTATAGTGTAATATAGGTGGTAGACTTATTTATCATCATCATAATCAGCTCAACCGTAGGACGTCCACTGTTGGCGATAGGCCTCCCCCATTGACTTCCATAAAGACCGATTGGAATCGGCTCGCATCCAGCGCGTTCCTGCAGTCTTTATGAGATCATCTGTCCACCTTGTGGATGGACGTCCTACGCTGCGCTTGCCGGTCCGTGGTCTCCACTCCAGAACTTCCCATCGGCCATCAGTTCTGTGTGCTATGTGCCTTGCTCACTGCCACTTCAACTTGCTAATCCGTTGGGCTATGTCGGTAACTTTGGTTCGTCTACGGATCTCCTCATTAGACTTTTTAATTGGGTCTAATTAGATAACCTTTAAGTAGAGTAGAGGACGCCTAAAAACGAATTATTTTTAGTGACGGTGATTCTGTCTTTTGTTATTCCATATCTACTGTACATAGTACATTCCATATCTACTGTAATAAGTTCAATATCATTTATCTATCTGTATTTATCTTTATCGTGTGGTCTTTAGGGATATTTATTTCCCATGGTACATCAAGTTCTACAAGTATACGTTCGAGTTTACGCCGTCCTAATATTATATGTATTTTTGTTTCATCAAAGAAATGGGTCTTGGCACAGTGATTTTATAAATACCAAAGTTTGTGTGTGTTACTTCTTCACGCTGAAACAGCTTTGGATGAAATTTAAAACGAAGATAACATTTTTTTATGTGAGACTAATGAGACGAACGAAACGCTCCCTTGATAGCTTACTATCAAGCTTTACTATCTCTTAGACAACGGATGTCCATGACCATTGGAGCGATACACAGAACTTTGACTAGCAAAACAAAATGCAGGGTATCGCAGTTTTGATACTTATTACTATATATTACTGCCGTGGTGGTGCCGTCGTAAGAATAGTACCCCACCCACTCTACCCGTGGTTGCCGTAAGAGTCGGCTAAGGGATGTAATCCGGAAGATGGGCAGCAGCGTCTTCCTTGAACAATCGGACCTAACTGCGCTCGCCAACCCGCCTGCCAAGCGTGGCGAGCATTGGCAAAATCCCCCCGGGAGTGGGCCTATGTCCATCAGTGGACGTCCTATAGCTGATGATGATGACTATATATTAATTTTTACACACTACTGTGTACCTATCAAGACAACCTCTTGCTAAGGAGATCTACCACCAAGTAAACACACACGCACACACACTTTAGATTCACACATAAGCTACTTATTATGACAAAAAACGTGGGTGAAACTCCTGAGGTCCAGCTAGTGATATAATAAAAGTTAGTTTACTCTTAAACTAAGTAACTGTTCCGAACTTTTACTTTGCGATGGGCTTCTCAGAAGTGATAAAACTCTCACGCAATTATTAGATTGAATCCATTGTGTTGCGGAAAAGGTCTGATAAATGCGATGTTAGAAATATCTATGAGAATCTCGTCTCCGTTCATGACTAACACCTGATTTCAAGTTCATGGGTTCACCTATGGGTCTTTTATATTCTATATGTATATTTTTAATAATAAAGTACCTGGATGAAAACAAGGATGAAACGATGTTTTCTAAAAATTAAACCTAGCTAGATCGATTTATCGCCCCCGAGACCCCCTGCATACTATATTTCATGAAAATTGTTGGAGCCGTTTCACCACAAAACAGAACACAATTTTTACATCAGCATTATGTAAATGATAAAAAGGATTTGATCTAAATTATATTCCTAGACAATGTGTATACAACATGAACATTATAAATCAGAAGCATATAAATAGTGCAAAGAGAGTGTACACAAACTTACATACATATATATAATAAAATGTTGAATTACATATATACGTATAAAGAAACAGACGGAATGTATAAGCCATTAATCTAATCACGCAAATCACTTTTGTAAGTTTAAATTTAATGATGATGATCCACTAAGATATCATTGTATTGACATATTCTAACTAGTGGGTTCTATAAAGAGATATTGTAGCTTACAATATCGTATATATTACCTAGGTGAAGATTTTTATACTTAATCGTGTTTCGTGCACGATTTTTCCTCATACGTAGCTGTAAATGACATGTTAACGGACGTGGGTATGTGAACTTGTGATTTGTGGTATAAGATGTGGTTCAATATAAACCAGACTGCAAGTAATTGACATACTTATAAGGGTTGAACAGAACTCTATTGATATTCTGGAGCTGTTTTGAATAAGTAACTCAATACTTAACTTCATATAAGTGTTTTTTTTTTTTTAAATTACATTCCACAGATAGCGGGGTCCGTGACCTTTGTTAACTTGCAATAACATTTTTTTTTTTTACAATATTGGAAGAGGTAAGTTCGTTAAATGAATTTTAAGCTAAGGTTAAAGTACTAGTTTGTGTGTATACCGCGAGCAGACTAGCGACCCGATCACGAGTATGACGCATGTGCCAGCCATCGCCCTCCTCAACTATATCTGAGGGAAGAGACGACGCCGCCGCAAGAAGGAGCCTTCGATGGTGAACATGAATGCTCGAGGCATACACACAATCCTTATTTCTATTTTTGATAATTTATTTTGATAATTTATTGAAAATAATACTTATCTATTACATTATACATTTATGTCTAGAATAGTATACAAATAATATTTTATTGTTTTGCAGTACCATTGGGCCCCAAACTAGGCAAGTCTGTACCTTGGTGGCCCGGTTCACAAGTTGTAAAACAATAGAGTTGAGCGCGACTTAGTGATAACAAAATTTAATAAAAAAATTAGTTTTTTGTTATTTTTAATTTACAAGTTACCTATTAAGCACTGTGATTAAAATTGACACCGTGTACCACCAGACAGATAACTTGCTCCTTTTATTACTAAATATTTTAAATAATATAAAAATAAATTTTTTAATGTAATAGACTATAACCCAGTTCATGGTATTTAAGCGCGTACTCTATAGAGAAACACAAACAAACTTAAAAAAAAGTAAATCAGACTTAAAAAAACATCAGCACTAAAAAGCGAAAAATGAACTTAATAAAACATTTAATTCAAAGGATAAAAATGTTTTAATTTACTAATTATGATGATTTATTTACACAATTACAGCGACAGTTTTAATCTAAAGCTTTTAACTATCGATTTCAATAAAGTATATATAATATAGTACCTGCTAGGTACCTACTGATCTGTTTGAAGTCGGTGTCTGTCGGTGGATGTAGGTAGTATGATAATTTATTTTTAAATACCTATTTACTATATTATATTTTTTGTTAGCGTAGTGTTTTTTTGTACCGATACAAACCAAAATTATTTTTCGGTACTAAACTATTTTTTTAAAATGTTTTAAATAAAAAAGTCTCATTTCTTTCAGTTTAACCGTGGCAGAGCTAAGATAGGACGTTCTGTGTGATAGCTCGGATATTAGAATAGATAAAATAGAGTAGATAAGTAAGATACAGCATTCAACTCACGTGTGAATTGCCTATTTCATAAATCGTTCTGATGAAGGTCTGATATTGACTTCAGTACATAAAGGATATATTTACTGCACACTATAGAAAAATCGAGGAATCTTGAAAACAACGCTCTCTTTATAGACTATTTTTTTAAGCTAGCGCTAGGCTCTCTAGGCTTTTTTTTTTTTTACATCGTATTAAGCATGCGTTTGGCCACGATCTCACTTGATGGAAAGCGACGATGTGGCCGAAGATGGAGCACGCTTGCCTAGGAAATACCTATTCAAGTATTTCTTGAATAACCCCGGGTTATACTTAGTTGGAAACAGACGTTGGCAACGAGTTCCATACATCAGCAGTTCTTACAAAAAATGTGGTTTAGAAACGTTTATAGGGAATTTCCACTGTAAGAGGGTGTCTTTCGAGCGTCTGTAGTTGTAAAACGGCGATGGCAAGATTTTGGGTACACTCACCGTATTGTATACGATAAAAAACTGACAGACTAGCCACTTGAAGCCGGTGCGCTAAGCTCTGGAGCTTCAAATTCACCATCGAATCGTCATTTATAAGCCTCTTAAAGAAAAAAAAAAAAAATATAAGAAGAATATGTTTTAAAACGCACTTTTGATTTACGAGTTACTATCATCTAATCAGGGCTAATAAGAAATACGACATGAAACGTTAGAAGTTAGACGCGAATAGATGAAGATTGGTCTGAGCGTCATACCTAAGGAGAAATCTATATCTAACAGCTATACAATAAACTTATGACGGATTAATTAAAGGTAAACATTATTTAACTGTCCTGTCAGCTTGCTTCCTAATACCTCTGTTTTGAGAGATGTAAAAGTCCGCTGTCAATGGAAACAGCTGGCTCTACTGCTGCGTTGTGTGGCAATACAAAAACATTGGATAAAATAAAAGCCAGCATTTTGTTCACGTGTGGCCTAGTTAAACAAATTGTTAAGTCGATCTGGAAATCAACGCCAATTTTCCATAACAATGCTAAGATAAATCCATTCGGTTGACCTTATAGTATTTTTTAATTGTTGTCTGTCTGTATTTCGTCGAATTATTTCCTTTATTTTTTTAGTTCTAGCTCTATAAAGCTAGTAAACAAAACAGAATAGATGTTCATCGCCATGTTTGCTTACATTTTGTAACAATATTTTTCGAGTCAAATCTAAAAATATCTTGTTGTTTCTACAGAATACGTGGGTAGATACATATTTTATAAGGACACAGGTGCGTTGTAAAACTCCCAACCATGTTGATTGATGATGTGACGGATGTTGCCACTTTAAAATACATTCTATTTTAGTATGTCATGAAATATGAATTTTATTTATTGCAACGCATAATTTCAGTTTTAAATCTGAGGCTCTATCGTATTATTTTACGATAATTACTTTCTACGTAAACGATAATCAAATATTTTATTTATGCGGGATTACTCACGTTTAATTTTATCTGAAACTCCGACCTCCTTGTTACGCCGGAGTTACAGCATCAAGACAATCCGCTCATGCAGCCTAGACAACTGCTTCTCCAAAAGATAGAGACCCTCTGGGTGTCCCCGGTGCATACATGATTCCTCGCGATTGCGGTCTGTGTTATGTAGATGAGACTAGAAGAAACGTGGCCACTAGACTCACTGAACATGTATGCTCCATGAAGAACAATAGCAACGGTTTAGCGGTGGCGGAACATTCGATCGGTACGGACGCGTTGCACTATATCCGGTTTGATAAGGCAAAAGTGCTAGCTTGCGAGAAGTTATATGTGCCTCGGAAAGTCAGGGAGGCCATAGACATAAGTAAGCGTCCTAATTTTAATAGAGATGGAGGGTGGAGTCTGCCACTGACTTGAAAACCTTGTTTTCGAGTAGCTCGTGAGAATGACCGTGATTCTGAAGACGTCGCGGTGAGCTTTATGTGCTGGAATATTCCTGACACTGTAGAGGAGGATTCCGGTGAGGAAGATTTTCAGAGCGCGCCGTCGCATCCCGGTAGACTAACTGGTTCTTCTTAAAACTGGCAAAATACACAATGTGCGAAGCCAAAAAAGCGTATTGTCATGTGCTAAAAATATAAATTTATCTTATTTTTTAAACCTTTACACAAACAAGTCTGGGTTTTAGCAAAAAGTTTTAATCCATCACACAAAAATAAAACAAATTAGCATAGCGTGAAAAACGTAAACACTGGCTTTGTTTATATATCCAGTTTTTACAACAACTCTCGGGTGATAAAATTAAAATAATATGTGCAAATTCAAGCTTAAAGCCTATTCAGACTACGCTATTAGTTTGAATGATAATCCCGACTGTGCATTGCTTACCGCCTGCTTCATAATAACGTAACTAAGTGTAAAAATAATTCTGCAATACAACCATTGGATTGATTCTTGAATGTGTTTACGTTAAAGTATAATTACGTACTAAGTAGTACTTGGATGTAATAACTTAACATCAGGCAGTGTATGAACAAATACTCATTTTGTTTAAAAAAAACCATCAAAAGACTCACGTTATCAATAGTTCTTTATTGTCTATAGAAAATAATCTTAAAGTACCAAACCTGTTAAATAATACTAAAATTTGTTTTCTATGCGGGCTCGGGGCACTAGAACCTTATCTAGTTAGCACAAGTGAAAACTTTTTTGGCTTTTGTATTATCACTTATCTCCTATTTATTTTACCAATTAGCAGCTGTTCGTTTTCATGTAAAATAAAATATATTGTACAAATTACGTCTATGCGTACACACCTTTGCTCCACTAAATGAGACTCTGTGAATTTAATACAAAATTCAAAATATTTTATTATTGCAAAATGGTGTGGCTTATATAGAGTTATAACCCTGTCTGCTGCTTTAGTGTGTAGCTGTAATGTAGCAGCCAGTGCTCTCCCTTAAACTATGTACAAATTAAGTAGGTATCAATAAATAAGGGTTAAATTTAAAATAATAGCTTTAATTACTCAATGCCAGGTGTATATATGTGAGTTTGTATGTAAGTGTGTGTTGTGTGGGGTGTGTTTGTGTGTGTTGTATTGGAGGGGGTGTTTGTGTGTGTGCGTGCTGTGTGGGGGTGTGTTTGTGTGGGTGTGTTTGTGTGTGCGTGTTCGTGTGTGTGCGTGTGTACGCGTTCCTTAGTCTATTCTAATGAATAATTTTTCAAAGGAGTTGTATTCGTATTTTTGCAGCCATACTTTGATGCAATTTTTAAGTTGGAGAGAATTTAGGCTAATAATCTGTTGTTGTGTCCTGAGCAAATTATACAGAATAGGAGCTAGATGATTATAATGTCTCCAGGACAGAGCACACAATTGTTTAATAAGTTATCAAAACACGCTTGCATCAGCTACTGGGAACGGCTAAAGCATAGAGGAAAAAAAATAGTTTTAGCGACTTTATTTAGAATTTGTAGCGTAGTCTGCAGGGGATGTAGGTTACGCTACGAATGTGTTTTAAGCCGCGCGTTTCAAATAGCTTTGCTAATGTTCGGAGTACGGACGCTGACCACGCCATTGTTAACCATACTCTGGGGACCAACGCTTCTTTGTTTTGTGGGCTAGAATGTTACAGCTATGTTTTAAAGTGCTATAGCAAATTATTTTATTGTGAGCTGTTACATGAAAGATTAGGTCGAGTATCGAATGATCAAAAAAATTATGTCTATGTACCTTCGTGATTTCATAGTGGGGCAGGCAGTATTAATAAGCGTTTTGTTATTTTTTTAGCCTAGATGCTATTTTTATTATCTTGCATCGAATAATTTAGCGGGCATTATAATTACCTGAATTTTTAACAAAAATGCACTCGGATAAGAATTAAATCGAATAATTTCTAGTAGAAAAACATTAATATTCAATTTTGTGTTTGATCTCAGTAAATTAGAATTAGAATCATATTTTTGAAGGGTACTGTAGCTAGCGAAATTACTAGAAACATCGCATAAATGATTTATTCCACATTTATAATACACGAGTGTGGGTTCAAGCCTCAACTAAGCTTGAGCTGCCGGTGAAGGAAAACATCGTAAACAAACTATAGTATGTGTGAACACTACTACTACTAGTACTTTCATGTACTCGGCTGGCTAGCTACAACCTTCAATTTAAAAATCTAACGCAAAGCATCTATCGGTGTATTCTGGCAGTCTCACTTGAGAGCCAGTTCCATTCCAGGCTAGATGTGTTCGACATCAGGTGAGCTGTGGTTAAACACCTAGTCTATCAACCATTAAAAAAATACGGCTTCAATTAATCTAAGTTTAAAAACAGCATCCTTTACTTCCACACGAGAATGTTGCCACCCTAAGAACAGGCCTTACGGTGTTGCCTTTTATTTCCGTCCACGACTAGATAAAAGCCATTCTGTCGATGTTATAGCATCAGCTTTTAGAGAATGTAAGCCAAATTCAAGCCAGGTTCTTGTTACCATCCTGGTACTCTAAACTCTATAGTGTATACTAAAAAGTCTGAATATAAACTATATAAAAGTAACAAGAAGGATTTTTGCTTTTAACTTAGTGAAGTACACAAGGCTTTTTGGCTCAGCTATTATGCTTCTTACTAACTTGCTTCTTGGAACCCGAGATGGGAGCTCTGTCCAAAGGAAAGCTTATTGCTGTCTTCAGAGGCATGGGTAGAATAATTTTAGGTTTGCAGTTTGTACAGTCTTTTTAGGATTCCGTACCTCAAAATGTAAAAAAGGAATCTTTATAAAATCACTCTCTTGTCCATCTGTCTGTCTGTGTGTCACCACCGATTTTCTCAGGAACGGGTGGACCTAGCAAATTGAAATGTATACCAGATACTGAAGACTCTAGTTCCTATTAGTGTATAAAAATCAAGGTCCTGAGTCAATATGATAAAAAAATATGGGCAAATTTAGATTTTCGCGAAAACTTGTAAGTATAAAAAATTTCCTTAATTTTCAACTTTTTTATTTTTCGGAATTTTCACTTTACTTTTGGTATTCTTTCCCTTTTTCTCCCTTTTGGGTAGAAAACCTATATGGTAGTTCTTTCGTTGACGTAAAATAACCAAATCTGGCAAAAGCAAGGTCTTACAGCACAAATAAAGGAAAAACTGTTGAAAATTAAGGGGTGTCTCCATACATACATAGTTGACGCCAATTAAGATAGTCCTCTGAGTTGTATGGGCGCCCATAGAATTTAGAGGACTAGCTTGATTGGCATACAATGAAAAAAGAAATGGCGGTATAATGGGTAGGTCCGGTACCCTCGGCACACGAGTTCGACTTGCACTTGTTTTTATTTTGCATAAACAGCAATTCTTTGGACTTTGTTTTGCTACTCAAAGTTCTGTATATCGCTGCAAAGATCATGGACATCCGTTGTTCTTAGTATCAAGAAAGCGTCTCGTTCGTCTCATTACTTATACACAAAAATAATAGTTAGTATCTATAAAAAAACTGTCAAAATAAATCGAGTAAGTAATATTTAAGAAAATAACATTTTAAAACACATTATAATCAATTTCATTTCATTTCATTTCATTGTAAATATTGGTACTTGTAAAGCTAAAAGTGATTGACAAACACTCCTATACCTTTTCACACCTTTTTCGGCTGTCAAAATAGAATATCGAGCTCTTTGTCCGAACCAATCCCCTGGAAAGGAACCACGTAGAGACAATTTATCTGCCGAAACAGCGATCAATGTTTCAGCGCCTTTAATCCTGGCTAAGCTCCCGAAATTACGATAATTTTAGAACGGAATAACGAACATGATAAGACGGATGACGAAATCTGTGTAGGCAGTTTTGTGAACATAAATGTATGTTCACGAACAAAATTTTTATTTCTGTGTAAGACAAATGGAAGGCTTAAAATTGCATAATTTTGTTCTACCTACTACCGGACACTAGGCAGACACGGCGAAAGCGTCATCCTTACATGGTGGATATTCCCCACGTACGGACTAAACGCTTCGATTCCACTTTCGAGGATGTGGAACTCTCTGCCTGTGTCTGTTTTTTTCCCACACAGTACAACTTGGGTGTCTTCAAATCCAGAGTAAACAGGTTTTTTTTAGGTAAGCGCGCTTCATCTTACGACTGCTTAACATTAAACCTATTTAGTATATAAAAAAGGCTCTACTAATAAGATGTAGCGCTTGTTCATGGCCATGGCAGCCGTATCCAGAACTTTGTGTAACAAAACAAAGTCCATGGTATCGCTGCTTTAGCGCTGATTACTTAAATGCATTCAATGCTTTGGATTTTCGGGAGCCTAGTTAGGAGATCGTCTGGCTTACAATCTGAAGGTCTTGGGTTCGAATCTTAAAAACGCATCTGTTCTTTCTAGGGGTTTTTTATGTAACAGTAATGAGACGAACGAGACGCTCTCCTGATGTTAAGAGATAACGCCTGCCCAAGACCATTGCAGCGATACACAGAACTTTGAATAGTAAAACAAAGACCAGGGCATCGCTGCCTTGGCGCTCATTACTTTGAGAATAGATGGTTAGTCTAATAGCTTTGTAATTTCGCTAGCTGCAGTACCCTTCAAACCGGAGCACAGTAATGTTTACACACTACTGCTTAGCGGCAGAATATCTGGTACTGCAGTGGTACCTAGACGACCTCCTGCTAAAAAAATCTACCACCAAGTAATTAAGTGCGTATTGCCACTGACTTTAAAAGGTAAAAAAAAACGTCGTGAGGTCTATATGACTGCGAGCTCTTAGAAAACAGTGATGTGCAAAATCTGCCAAACCACACTTGGCCAGCATAGTGGATTATGGCCTTACCCTTCTCATAATGAGAAGAAGCCCGCGCCCAGCAGTGGGACAGTTTACTCATCATCATCATCAGCCGTATGACGTCCACTGCTGGACATAGCCCTCCCCCATTGATTTTCATAAAGACCGGTTGGAAACGGCTCGCATCTAGCGCGTTCCTGCAGTTTTTATTAGCTCGTCTATCCACTATGTGGGTGGACGTCCTACGCTGCGCTTGCCGGTGCGTGGTCTCCACTCCAGAACTTTGCAGCCCCACCGACCAGTTCTGCGTGCTATGTGCCCTGCCCACTGCCACTTCAACTTGCTAATCCGCGCTATGTCGGCTACTTTAGTTCGTCTATGGATCTCGTCATTTCTGATTCGATCTCGTAGGGAAACTCCGAGCATAGCCCTCTCCATAGCACGTTGTGCTACTTTAAGCTTACTAAGAAGGCACATAGTCTGAGACTTCGTTTCACCACCATAAGTCATTACTGGTAACACACACTGAGGTAATTCGGACGAGAAAACACTGCGCAGTTTTCCGAACGCCGCACACAGGACAGTTACTAAACAGGGCAAATCCAAATACGTATTCGATTTTATTAGTCTCTATAGCCTTGTAATATTTTGTAGCGATGATAGCTCAGTGGTTAGCGCGGTTGGTTCGCATGCCGAAGGGCGTGGGTTCAAACCCCAACAATGAGCTTGAGCTGCCGGTGAAGGAAAACATCGTGAGGAAACCATAGCGTGGTGGTAGGGTACTTTCTAGTACTCGGCTGGCTAGCTACCACCCTCAAGTTGAAAATCTGCCGCCAAGCATCTAACGGTGTGTTCCGGCAGCCTCACTTGAGAGCCAGTTTCATCCCAGGCTAGGTGTGCTTTACCATCTTCGACCACACCGTCGCTTAATATCAGGTGAGCTGTGGTCAAACACCAAGCCTGTCAGCCGTAAAAAAAAAAATGCTAGTTACAATACCCTTCAAACTAGAACATTTATCATGTTTACACACTACTGTTTGGTGGCATAGCACCTGATACCGTGGTGGTATATACCTAAATGATATCCTGCTATTGAGATGTATCGCTAACGTATATGTTCTTTTCAAAATCTTAGCTTAGGAAATAACCAACCAAAAAGGATGGGAGTAAAATCTTGATAAGATTGTAATAAGCTTACTTGGTGGCAGATCTCTTTAGCAGTAGATCGTCTAGGTCATATTCTGCTGCCAAGCAGTAGTGTGTAAACATTACTGTGTTCCGGTTTGAAGGATACAGCAGCTAGCGAAATTACAGAGCTGTTGACACTAGCCAACGAAAGTCTCCAAGTAATAAGCGTCAAAGCAGCGATGATCTGTACTTTGTTTAGCTTCTTAAAGTTCTGTGTATCGCTGAAATTGTCCTGGAGACGTCATTTCTTACCATCAGAAGTGAATCGTACGTCTCATTACTTTTACATTTAAAAAATATCAAAGTAATTATTTTCAAGGCAGGTATAATCTAAATTAAGCCTGACCTCAAACGATCCTATTTCTGGCAACTACATGATTGATGTCTCATACAGAAACGTAGAAAAATAACATGAAGATTTATTTCCCAGATCAGCGTGCAAACAAGGAAAATATTCATGGGAAACTCCTACGAGATTCGTCAATCTCCCGGTACTATTATACCACAGATTATCACATAACACGTTATTTCCATCAAAGCTGTGGCATTTATTACGCACGAGCGATGACGTCACACGCCGATTAATCGTGCGTTACTAACAAATAACACGTTATTGTATAAGGCTACGTGTTATAGAATACGAAGGTTTTTGTGGGCGACTGTACGCCTGCTTATGGCATTCGTGCATGAAATATTGTGATCGGCGGTACCGTCGCGTTGAAAACGCTTTGTAATAAAATTTGTACCAATGTCTTGACAAATTGGAAATCGATTTTGTTTGGCAGCTGCTGTGTCAATAGTATTTGGTTGGCAATTTGTTTTAATGTTTGATAAGTCAAAAATTAAACAGATACAAGTGCTTTGGAATAATCGGTTTTAAACAAAAACATTTTTAAGGGTTATTAAAGTAAATTTTATAATCGAGTTTATGCTTTGATTTTTTGTTCGCAAAAAGTTGACATTTTATTGTTTTGTTACACAAAGAAATTTATTGGATATTTATGTATTAGGGCTGCTATCTTACTAGCTACGCACCGCAGTTTCACCCGCGTTTTTTAGGATAAAAAATAGTATATATTAATTCAGGGTATAAACTATTAGCTTTCGAAAAATTATTCAAATTCGTTTAACCATCACAGCGTGCAGAAGTAACAATACAAATATAAATAAAATATCTTTTAGAATATAAGTGTGATTAAATGTTTTTAAAATAACATTGGTTAGAGCTAAACAAATACGGACGTTTATTAAAAAAAAACGGATACCAAGAGCTAATAAAATAATTTATTAATATACTTAATACAATAATTATACTGGAAGAAATCGCTCTAGGCGATAAGGCCGCCCTTGTACACCATTTATTTGTTATTTTTATGTTGTATTTTTGTTTTGTTACTTTATTTCTCTTTTTTTTTAATTTTTGTATGTATTTTTATAATATGTTTGGTGTATAATAAAGTTGTATTGTATTGTAATTTGCAAAACGATCTTGGCTAAAGCAATCTGATACCTACGATTTGAATAATTTAATTTCTTGTAAGTCTAAACGGCAAACACCCTTTAAGTTAATAAAATAAATAAATCTTTAAAAATGCTACCAACATGACAAATAAGTTATACCCACCCGTCCTAAACACCTTCGACTATTTCCACTTACTTTCACAGGGGCGTGCTATATTTATGGCTCACAATACTGTCTCTACGACAGAGACAAACGACGGCCTAACAAAAGATAGTTTGTAAGCAAAGGGTGTTACCATCGTATGAAAATTTTGTACTTTTAGTTTTCAATAGTCGAAACTCCGTATGATTTCGAACTGATTATTGATATAACTTAACCATAATTTTAAACTGGTTTTAAACTTTTAAATTGGGCATAACTCTTAAATTTTTGTCAAGACAGCTTTGTTATATATGAAGTGATTAGAGTATAACAAATATTAAAATGAAATATCGAAAAAAAAAATACATTTGAAAGTAAATTGACTTCATTATATAGTTAAAAAAAAAGGTAAATATATCACGTTATTCCAAATAAAAAACAAAAACATTTATCGTCAAATGTTGGCAGGAGAATACAATTAAGATAAATAAACAAGAAAACAGAGGAAATAAAACATAAACGATTTAAATTTTATACAAGTATTGTACTGACGATCAAAACATCAAATTACAGGCCTTTTCTCATTTAACAGCTCAACTATAAACTCGACAATTCAAGATACAAAATGCTGACAGAACTTTAAAATCTTTACTGCCTATTTAACAGCAAAAGGAGAGCACCGTAGAATATTATTGACCTTTAACTTGACGATATCTCGTAGAATTGCCTCTCAGGGGGAATAAGGGCCCATTTACATTTTCGTCACATTCGTAGCGATAAAGTTGCCAATGTAAACGGTTCAAGACAGCAATATTGTTCGCAATAATGCTCATTTGACTGTAAGGAATCCCCGAATACTCGATTGTCGAATTATACGACTGGTTTTGTTTGTGCTCGAGTTCTAAAGGGTTAAAGGCCATTCCATGCAAAAACCAGTTGTAAAATACGAGTACCTCATATTTCAAAAATACCTCATTACCTTTAAGCATGAATCTGTAATAAATATATAAGCAAAAATAAAAAATAAAAATTGGGGACAATCGTGTACGAAAAACCACTAAAAGTTATAATTTTAATAAAAAGGAAAAATCGTTTACTTACAATCAGCAAAGAACATAGCTTGTATATTTATACTACTAAAATCCTTTGAATCCTACTAAATGTTATAAATATGAAAGTGGATGTTTGTTACGTAGGGTATTTTCTAGTACTCGACTGGCTAGCTACCACCCTCAAGTTGAAAATCTGTCGCCAAGCAAATAACGGTGTGTTCCGGCAAACTTACTTAAAAGCCACTTCCATTTCAGGTTAGGTTTGTTTACCATCTTCGACCACACCGTCACTTAACATCAGGTGAGCTGTGGTCAAATACAACTTTAAAAAAAAAAAAAAAAACTAGGTGAACGAGACTCTTTCCAGCTGGTAAGAGATAACGCATGCCCATGATCATTGCAGCGATACAGAGAACTTTGAGCAATAAAACAAAGTCCACGGTACCGCTGCTTAGGCGCTCATTACTTGAGATATTCGATGGTTAATCTCAACAGCCCTTTAATTTCGCTACCTGCAGCACCCTTTAAACCGGAACATAATAATCATTACACACTATCGTCTGGCGGCAGAATATCTGCGGAATATATATTATAATTACGTTCAGCATTAAAAATAACAATAACCGTAAATATTAATGTTTGTGAAAATGTTGGCTCTTATGTGACAATTGTAATTTATATGACTTTTGAAAGTAAAATCTATCTATTTAGAAGTATGTACATAATGTTAAGATAATAGAACCATTATATGACTAGATGGCTAGATCTACGATTACTTATGTTTATTTACGGCCTACTATAAATATGTATATCTTACAACCTCAAAACAATATAACAAAAGAATACCTAACAACCACATTTCACATTAATATTTCTTTTACCCTCTGTGCCCCTCAAAGGGCAACAAAAATGCTAGCCATTCCCATAAACACCAAAAGTTTGTAAAATTATTTGTATGTAACCCAAATATTTCTTATATAGGTTTGTGTCCAATTGTACCACGCAATAAAATGGTAATGTAAAAAATATACGCAGAACATTCAAATTACCAAATATAGGTATTTTTTTTTAGGAACAAAATAGTTGTTTACACTAAATAAACGTGTCCAGCATTTTCAAACTGATTGTTTTTGTTGGTCTTCTCTATTTATGGTAAATTTTTCTATATGCCAGTAAAAATAAATATTATTTTGCCTTATAGTGTCGAAGTACTTACTCTAAGTAGTGATTTTTTTATAGTAAAAAGACCAAAACCCTTGCAGCGGTAGACAGTTCTTAAAAAGAAAGTCTAGCTCCAACATGACGCATATAGCGATGATAGCAGGCACTCAGGAAATAGCTACGCGACCATATATCGTATACCTGCTTAATAAGGTTTCTAATTGCATAGTTTTTTCGTAAGCGCCTAAAAGTTATCGTAATAAGAAGCTCAGAGTACAGAGGCAGGATACCGTCGCATCAGCTCTATAGAAGTAGATTATTATTATCTACGCAATATCGCCCACGTTTTTCGGATTATAAAGTAGCTTACGTGTTAATCCTTTAAGCTGTCGGCTATCTCTTTTCTGAATTTTATATAACTTAGTTGTTTTTTTTTTTTTTGTGGAACAGTAAGGATCTGTACCAGGTGTCGGCAAGTAGTTTTAGGTGGGGTCCGGATACTGTGGAATTTTTTTAACGAGGTTTAGAGAAAAACAACTTATTTTGATGAAGTGATCTGCTAAGTCTTGGAATCTTGTAGCAAATTCGTTCCTAAGATCGGCCAAAAATTTTACAAACACTGCAATGTCTTCTTCTCAGTTCTCCTTTTTATATTCAAGTATTGTCGAAAAATTAATAAATTCTTGTCTTGCAATATCTTTTTCAAAGATAGCTTACGATGAGAAGCAGACACGCTTTGTATCAGATCACATTTTTTTTTTAATTTATTTAAGTACTAAGTTAGATTATATGTGGCTTCAAAATATTATTTCAATTAATAAAGGTATAGTATACCTTATCTACGTATTAATTTATACTTGGTATGCAATACATTACAATATTTGGCGGACTGACCGTTGATCTATACGTTCTCCTAAAGGTAAGAGATAACGCCTGTCCATGACTATTGCAAAAGCAGCCAGAACTTTGAGTATTAAAACAAACAGAGAATCGCAGCTATGACGTTTAAGACATTCACTGCTTAGTCCCATAATTTCGTTACTTATTCTTCAAACCAGAACACAGTAATGTTTACACACTCAAAGAAAGTCAATCGAAAATCTCAAAGTAATGAGCGCCAAAGCCTGGACTTCGTTTTGTTGCTCAAAGTTCTATGTATCGCTGCAATAGTCATGGACATGCGTTGAACCATCAATAGAGAATCTCGTTCGTCTCATTACTGCTACATAAAAAAAAACTACTGCTTGGCGACACAATATCTGATACAGGAGATCAACCACCAAATAACGTGAAAAATTTATAAACTACCATACATAAATACAAACAAACGAACTTTTGCACTTATAATATCAGTGTGATGTGATCTTATCTTCTTTACAGACCTCTTAAGCGAGGAATGATAAAAGTATTTCTCCCACGAAGAAATACTTTAGAATAAAGATCCTATCTGTATAGTTACGTCTAATTCTTTTCCGTGAGTAAAAATACTTTTATCAAGGACTACGTACTAGAGAGGTAAGAAGCTAATAAAATGTCTCGTTAAGATTACTCACTCAAGATGCTCCTTATAGATGTCGAAGTCTGTGAAGACGAGCTCGACGATCTCGTGCGGCGCCGCGAGGAAGGTGTACAGCAGGCAGGGGAGGTGTGCGGGGTAGGGGCGGGGGTAGTCAGGGCTGCTGAACGTGCCGCGCTCCTTGCCCTGCGGTGCCGTGAACCGCACACACGAACAACCTGACAAACAGAACAAGATCAAGATCGGTCCACAGGATTAAATCCTGCCCTAGGTAGTAGTATTCTCTAAAATAGCTATTTCTCATCTAGGTTTAATCCAATCTTAAGTCAAGATAAAAATAAAATAAGTAAATATCGTAGAATATTACATACAGCGCCATCCGACCCTAGCAAAGCAAAAGTTTTTTTCTTAGTTGATAAATCACATATTTTTTAAGTCGATTATGCCTACAATAGATCGCTATTCACTCCCATACACATATAAAATACTGAATATAAATCAATTAATTAAAATACATAGGCACGTCAAAACCACTGGCGGGGTTTTATTGTCTTTTTACGCACATCGTAAACAATTTTACGCTAAAAGGGGAATGATCACAAAAGAGTCATCCTTTGCCTTAATTATCTCCCTGTGGAATGATAAACAGTTAAAAAAAATATAAGGACCTTTCACCACGGATGTGAGTTTTATGTTATAATTTTTAACAGGAAACTGATCTGAGATTTTAGGTTTATTTATGCGGGATTACTCACGTTTAATTTTATAGGACACTTCGACTATAGTTTTGGCCACATCCGGTGGCCTTCATCATGGGGACAAAGCTGAGACAACGCGCGCGCTGCCTCGTCTTGCTTCAGCTTTGTTGTTGTTACCATCAATTGAATGTTTTGTTTGTTTCATTACCTCTACATTTCATCATACATCATCACATCATCAGCCATAGAGCGTCCACTGCTGGACATAGGCCTCCTCCTGGGGGGGTTTTGCCAAAACTCGCCACGCTTGGCAGGCGGGTTGACGAGCGCAGTTAGGTGTGATTGTTCAAGGAAGACGCTGCTGCCCATCTTCCGGGTTACATTCCTTAGCTGACTCTTACGGCAACCACGGGTAGAGAGGGTGGGGTACTATTTTTACGCCGTCACCACCACGGCACACTACATTTAAAAGAAATAAAGATCGCAATACATGTACCTACGTTTCAATTAGTACTAACAAAATGTATGCCATAATCTTTTAAACGTCTAATTGAGTTCTCAGAATATTATTTTCTTTCGCGTTCGATTTACTATTACAAAAAATCATAACATTGAGCTCAAAAACATCGAAAAGTACACACGATCCACAGCTTTGGTTCCGATGAATATTTTATAAGTAAAAATATCCGACCGCCTACTTCGGGAGTTTTCGGTAATCTCCCGCGGTGTCAAATGAGATATTCAAGACGTTATTCCGGTGGAAATTGAAGAGAAACTTGTGTTATGCCGGAATTTTATTCGGGGAAGTTATTTTACGGGTAGGAAAAGAATAACGAAGCTTTTAATGAGAACGATTACAGCTAACGTTTTTATTAAACATAATTAATATTACTACCTTGAAACCTCATATTGATATTACCACACATTTAAAATACTTTTTCATTACTCATACTCAGAAAATAAGTCTGAAGTTGCCTAAGGAGCCCTAGGGAGAATCGTTTTCAACTGACAGGTGACAATGACAACTGACAAGTTATTTTAAAAAACACTAGTTCTAATTTCACATTCCTATTGAACCTCGTTCCAACTTTCTAAACAGCCACTCGAGTTTTTTTTGGCCGGAACACTGAAAGATTCGTGTAGTATTTATTTATTTATTTATCACTAAATATTATAAAACAAAGTCGTCCGCCGCGTTTGTCTGTCTGTTCGCGATAAGCTTAAAAACTATTGAATAGATTATCATGCGAGTTTCGTAGTAGATAGAATGATTCAAGAGGAAGGTATAGGTATATCTAAATATATGCATATGCACCACATTAGTATCTGCATTGCACCCGTGCGAAGTTAGTTATTTATAATACATTGCAAAAGCAACACGTAAATGATCAGAACAGTTCCGTTACAGAACTACTTATACTAACAAGCTACTGACATACAAACTAGAGTTGCACTTGTAAAACTTCAACCATTCTCACCACCACCTGCACCTAAACTCTACACGGAACTTCTACCGTTACAACTACGACAAAGTAGCAAATAATGTCAGCTATAAACAAAATAATAGCTACACTTAGGGCTGCCATCCCGCAGCTTAGAAAAGTTGTAAAAGTCTCCACGTTGTTAAAGTTGCGGGCTTGTGTTACTGAAGTTGCAATTCGCGAGCAGACCTTACACGTGTAATATAAAATATTAAACATAGTTGGTGGCTATTCCGTCAAATACTTGTAGGACAGTAAAAATAGCCGTTTTTTTTGGTCAACCACGCACAAAATTTCCGAACCAATTTTTTTTTAGAAGGTTTAGTGTCACTTACTGAGCTTAAAGTCACAAAAAAAAACTTTCTGTCGAGCATAAAACCTCCTCCTTTTTTGAAGTCGGTTAAAAATGACAAAATGCTGAATGATCATCGAATTATAAACAAAACAATGTTAGTACTACAAGTGAATCATCTTACACATACAAAAGCACTAAGTACGCTAAGTCGGACTATTTAAACATCGACAAACAACGCGCGCGCGGCCTTGTCTTGCTTCGCACACAAAACCTAAACTATAGTCGAAGTATCTTGTAAAACATAAGTTTCCGTTTTTATGTTTTGAGTAGGCGTGTTTACATTGCGTTAGTGTGTGTTGGATACTAACTCTGGGTTATCGCCTTCAAAACTTAAGAACCTATCTTCAAGGACGAAAACTCTTGCCCAGCCCAAACAAACAAGTCACTTGTCAATTTTATTTTCACGATGTTTGCACTTTTACTTCTGATGGCAGACCACGTAAAAATACTAATCTATTGCCCTCTGGACTGGTCAGCAATTGTAAGCCAACTTAGAAATGTTTTAAGAATATTTGGAATGACCGCCAGTGACTTTTACAACTGAGTGGAGTGACTTTCACTTTGAAAGTCAAAATTATTAGTTTGTTAGAAATTGTTAGTTTGGTTGTTTGTTAGACAAGAATAGTAATTTAACTATCGAAGAAACCTTTGTACTAATAACGTCTACGATTTAAGTTAATCACTGTCTTTACTGTGCAATGAATTATATGGAATAGGCTATTTTATTTCCTTCATCAGCAGCTTAAGCTCATTGTAGGCATTTAAGCCCACGACCACTGTCGTGTCAATTGACCAGGCTAACCACTGAGGTATAATTGCTACCAAACGTTGTTACAAGGCAACCTAGAATATTTTGGCATGTCGAATAAACACGCACATCCGTCTTTTAAAAATAATAATTACATAGATCTAATGATGTATTTGGAAACATTCAATTATTTCCGTCTTTTTGAATTTACTCTGAATTTTACTTATTATCACAGTATATCTTAGGATCAACTCTTACGAAAATGATAGACAAAATTGACAGAAGAA
The DNA here is from genome assembly GCA_950106695.1 of Biston stratarius. Lineage (NCBI taxonomy): Eukaryota > Metazoa > Arthropoda > Insecta > Lepidoptera > Geometridae > Biston > Biston stratarius. Next base: position 15,258,046 of record OX467116.1, read on the forward strand.
GCTTTAATTCTCTCCCGCTAAGGGCACGCTTATTTCTATCGGTTACGTAGAACATAAATCTGGAAAACTGATATGCTAGAGCCTCTAAAGTTATCCGAAAATATAAGTTTATATGAAAAACGAGGATTACAATGATATATTTTGGTTCCTTATTTTTATCAAGCCTGCTTGGGAATTCTGTCAATTTATATATAAAAAATAAATGCACCCTAATCTTTTATCAGGGCGAGCGAAGCGAGCCCTAACACTATCCCACAACCTGAGCATTTTTGTGGTGCACTTTATTGAAAAACTATCACGTCTATAAACTTGTGCTTTAAAATCGTAATTTAATTTCATATCTAGATGTGTTATCTGTCAAAAAAATAATAATTTTGTAACCATTGAAAAAAATGAACATTAACAATTTTGTATTCATTGGATAGAATGTTATTGTACTACTAACGCCATCTGTTAGAAAAACAAAGAGTTAACATTGCTGCAACAGAACTAAACTCAATACTCAAATACATCGTAGTTAATCTACTTAATACTAGATGACACCACTAGAATCAGGTTGTAAAATAACAACTGTCTTAAAAATTATTATTACCCGTTAGAAAAACTACGCGAGCCCTCACAAAGCTCAGCTTTTTGCTAGTTAAACTATTTGACGCAACTCTTAGCGTCCTTTCTAACTTGTGAATCCTACAGTGTCCTGGGAGTAGTTGGGATGGCAGCCCTGCAGCTAGTTTCAAGCATGACCCTCTCAAGCTACAAAGTAAGGGTAAAACTTACTTGGATTTATGGCAAGCCCTTCGTCAACTGTATGAAGAGATAAGTGGAGGAGCAGGATAAGGGCCGTTGAAGTCTGAAAAAAAGATTTATTGTGTCTTAGAAAATGTTAAGGTAATTCCATAATAGGTAAGTAAGCGGAGTACGAGAACGTTGAACGAAGTTCTACGTTCGACTTTCACGCTTCAGGGGCCTTATTTGTATGACCATTTTAGCCATGATAGCTCAGTGGTTAGGTTAGCGCGGCGTGGGTTCAAACCCTGACAATGGGCTTGAACTGCCGGTGAAGGAAGACACCGTGGGGAAACCATAGCATGGTAGTAGGGTACTTTTTAGTACTCGTCGGGCTAGCTACCAGAAAATCTGCTGCCAAACATCTAAAGATGTGTCTCAGCAGCCTCATTTGAGAGTCAGTTCCATTCCACGGTAGGTGTGTTTACCATCATCGACCACACTGTCACTTAACATCAGATGAGCTGCGGCCAAAACCAAGCCTGTCAATCAAAAAAAATATCTCATTTTTGTATTTTAGGATTAACCGTCTCCACCTCGCCTCAATCCTGATTTTTAAGTCACACAATACTACATGCTAAAAACACGTACCTATAGCGATTCTACCTTATAAATTTTGTTTGGATACTAGGATGATTCAATTCAATTCAATTTTTGTTATATGGCTTTTGCGAAGATACTTCACAAGATACTAAGCTGAGCGTGTAACATACTTCGTAGCGTTTTCATATTTGACATTGACTTCAAGAATTATCTTCTTCTTTTTTGTTTTTGGCATCGAACTTTGTACATTTGCCAGTTTGCCAATCTATAATTATATCGATATTTAAAATTATAAAAAAGAAATCTAGTTGCATAAGTCTAAGTCACAACAAAAGTTTCACAAAGTAAGTCAAGATTTGACAGTATAGTCATTGTCTAGTAAAGTAGTGGCAGCTTTACTATAAGCTTCAAGAGAGTTTTGGAACCAACACGAAAAGTCATCTTTCATTACATTTTATCACTTTCCCACACTTACTTTAATAATTCGGTACTACTAAAAAAAAAACACAAGTTTTGTAAAATAATGTAATACGGCGACACGACTCTTCTGCGTTCCGGCTAAGATCTTTTGAAGAAATCTCACAAATAGTTTTTAAAAATGAAGCCCTAATATCGATTTTTCCATACAAATCAAAATCATTCGAACTTTCAGGTTGCTATATCTACATTTCAGTTGGCATCGATCTCTATCTCTCGACCAACATGCAAATGGTATCACTTTCTTGAATTAATAGCATTGGCAGAAGCTCAATGAACCAGGATGTATTGCTGACTGCAGTATACAAGGTTTTAAGCTTGGGGTATTCAAGGCGAAACGAGGTCATTAAGCTCATAATTTTGAATAACTTTTACTATGACACGAAACTTAGTCATTTTAGTTGTTTACATAAATATGAAAAAATGAAAACTTTTTATTTCTGTAAGTATAGTTAGCGCGTGCTTGTGCACGTATGTGTGTGTGTGTGTGGGTGTGCGTGCGTGCGTGCGTGCGTGCGTGCGTGCGTGCGCGCGTGCATGCATTCGTATCTGTGTGCGCGGCTGTGTGTGTGTATGTGTGTGTATATGTGTGTGAGCGAGAGAGTATATATTTCAAGAAAGTTTAATTTGCATATTTCAAATAGAAAGCAACATATTCCATTCATTATGAAGTCTAAGCTCACTGTCAACTTATGATACACCGCATTCATTCAGCAATTACAAGCAACCATAATATTTAGGCCTTAATACGCCTGAATCCCTTCATTTCAACTTAAGCCTTCAACGTGTCTTATCACGTTACGTCGGGATATAAAACACCCGGTGACATTAGTCGACGTTAAGCCGACGTTGAAAATTGTAAACATAATATTGTGAGACTGTAATGTGTTGGTTCTATCGTATCTCGACTAATATTAGGGTCTGCCAACACTATTAACGCTTTTATGGAAAGACGAGTGCAAAAAGGTTATGTGGGGCCCTATTTTTAAATCGTACGCATCGTACTAGTGAACAAATAGAGTTGAATTTCGAATGTAAAAGAAGGTTGAAGGTTTAGAAAAAGGTTGTATTTTAACTATTCACATCGTGTTATCGCAACGAATGGCTATGCGAATTTTAATTCCTGTTTTTTTTCATTGTTTGATAAGCTAGGTGTTTGACCATAGCTCACATGATGTGAAGTGACGGTGTAGTCGAAGATGGTGAAGCACAACTAGCCTGGTATGGAACTGTCTCTCAAATGAGGCTGCTGGAACTAACCATTATGAGCTTGACGGCAGATTTTCAACTTGAGGGTTGTAGCTTGCCAGCTGTGTACTACAAAATACGTATATGATGCTATGGTTTCCTCACGACGTTTTCTCTCAAGCTCATTGTTGGGGTATGAACCCACGCCCTTCGGCGTGTGAAGCGACCATGCTAACCACTGAGCTATCATCGCTACTAAAATTACTAAACGCTATTAAAGTTACTAACTACTAAACTGGATATTCTAGCCTTCAAAGCATCCAGTATACAGCTATTTTTATCATTTACAATGGGATAATGCCACAATACCTACATTACAAAGAGTAAATTATTATAATATATTAATATATATTATAATTATTGCCTGTTTTTTTTTTGTAATAGTCTTTTGTCTCCGTCATAAATAACTAAAAATATATAAAGAATAGTGGTAACATAGTATGTATGATTCAAAAATGCAATCAGGATTGTTCGAATTCAATTTCATATATTCGCATACGATTAAGGCAAATGCGAATTCGGGTATTCAAAATTCATATCATAAATAAAGCTCTGCTTGCATGACAAAGTATGCGTTAGTATTTTTATATTTGTTAATATTTATTACTTGGTGGTAGATCTCTTTAGCAGGAGGTCGTCTAAGTAAGTACCACCGCAGTACCAGATATTCTGCCGTCAAGCAGTAGTGTGTAAACATTACTGTGTTCCGGTTTGAAGGGTACTGTAGCTAGCGAAATTACAGGGCTATTGAGACTAACCATCTAGTCTCAAAGTAATGAGCGTCAAGGCGGCGATGCCCTGGACTTTGTTTTCAAAGTTCTGTGTATCGCTGCAATGGTCATGGACAGGCGTTATTTCTTAACATCAAGAGAGCGTCTCGTTCGTCTCATTACTGTTACATAAAAAAGAAAAAAACAATTCACCATGCGTCTCGAAGTCTACTGGGAAAATCTTCGTTTGTATGTTTGGCCGATGACAACTTGAGAATCATTAATCTGATCAATATAAAACTTGGCAGGCAGTAAGTTTGTGTAAATACAGTTTAAATAACAAAAGAACCCCTCTTACAGTGGAAATTCCAAATTATAAATGTACAAAACGTTCCCAGGCTACGTTCCTTGTTAGAACTGCTGATGTGTGGAACTCGTTGCCAGCGACTGTGTTTCCAACTAAGTACAACCCGGGTTGTTTAAGAAAAACGTGATTAGGTATTTCCTAGGCAAGCGTGTTTTATCTTCGGCCACATCGTCGCTTTCCGTCAGGTGAAATCGTGGACATTCAAATGCCTAGTCCGTTGTAAAAAAAAAAACATTTCATACAATGCCATCCAGCCCCAAACTAAGCTTGCACTATAGGAACCAGATGACTAATAGAATTTGTTAATTCTTTTTTATGTAAAACATACTTATAATAAATACAGAACACTTAGACACTGTTGACACAGAACAAACATTCCCATCAAACCCACGCTTTACAGCTCTTGAAGCAGACATACTACAAAATAAGCTACCATGACAGTCAAGTTTTCTTCTTCTATATATATTGATTGATACGTTCCAAAAAGGAATTAAAGCTAATACCATTCAAATTAATACAGTACGTAAATGTAATAAATACAGTCTATATTCCTCCAATTCGGAAGCAAATGCAAAAACCACTCGTAATAGCTTAATATTCGGTTCGTTATCAACTCACAGGAAATTGATATTACCTACATACGTGTAAATTAATTAATTGATTTAATTAAACCGTCGCCATACCAAGGGTGATAATTTAGTGACACAGATTAATTAATATTATTTACGGTGACTACATAAAATCTCACTTAGGTGATGGTAGAGACTAGAGAGTGTTATTTGACATTTGGTTGAGTATCTGTGAGCAGGACAGGATTTGTTTTTTTTTAAATAATTTACAGGCAATGCCACGGTTCATTTAATGTAATGTATTAAGTAACAATGTGGTTCGGTAAATTACGTGGATTTTTCTCGACATCCATCTCGCAAAGTCTCAAGACAAAAGTCTTTATCCAGTGCGTTCTACCAGTTATGACCTACGGAGCTGAAACTTGGACACTCACAGCGGGAATGGCCCACAAGTTCAAAGTTGCTCAGCAAGCCATGGAAAGAGTTATGCTTGGCATTTCTCTGAGGGATCGTATCCGGAACGACGTAATTCGCCAGAGAACTCAAGTCACAGATATAGCTCAGCGTATCAACAAGCGGAAGTGGCAACGGGCTGGACATTTTTGTCGCAAAACCGATAACCGCTAGGGTAGACGTGTTCTAGAGTGGGAGACCGCGAATTGGCAAACGTGGCGTAGGACGCCCTGAGACTCGATGGAGTGACGATATACGTGGCACAGCTGGTGGTGGATGGAAACGAAAAGCCGGGCTGAGTGGCGTATTTTAGGAGAGGCCCATGTCCTGCAGTGGGCTACAAAAGGCTGATGATGATGATGATAATAAATGTTTTTCTGGCTGGGCTAGCCGCCTTTGGAAAAATTATTATAAAATTAATTTTAAAAAAACAAAAACCGAGTTCAACAACTTAAACAAAAAAAAAAAAAAAATATTTTCTCAAAGAGCGCTAAAGTAATTTCGATAAAATTTATATGGGAGCACATCTGAAGTATGGTCTACTAAACAAAAAAAGAATCATCAAAATCGATTCATAATTGGCGGAATGATCGCGTAACATACATACAAAAAACAGTTGAATTGAAAACCTCCTCCTTTTTTGAAGTCGGTTAAAATTTAGAATCTGTAGATCCTTTGTGGATTATTATTGACGTTATATAATTAAAATTCCAATTAAGTACCGGTTGAATAGAGACTTACTTGTATGACCTTGAACACATGTTTCCACTTGTGTCAACCAAATACCATCGGTATTTGTTTAACAATACCTACTTTGTAGTCCAATACCACCGCGTAACATTAACTCGGCTAACATATTACTTCACTTAGCGAAGCCTGCTAAGTGCTTGTTCTAGGAATTTGTGTTAGTAAAGTAGGGATGTTTATGCTTTGCTATACGTTGCTTTAAGTTTTGTTATATTTATATCAGGATAATTTGAATCGAGATTGTTCAAAATGCTAAAATAAGGGTGAGCTGTATTAGGGAACCAGCTACAGTCGAGTACTTGAATATAAAAGGACATGGGTACCACTGATTCTGAAAAAAATACTGTTCCTAAGGAACAAAAAAAGTCTATACTAACCGCGGGCAAGAACTAGTTTATAGTTAATTTGAATTTTTTTATTATCTCTCTGCAAGCCATTCTCCAGTTGGGTATATACACGTTTTTGGGAAACATTTTCTATGCGAAAGTATCCAGTAAAGTTACAAAAAGTCGTTAACTTTACAAGAGCTAATTGAGTAAACAGACACGCGAAACATTACTTTTTAATACAGAGGTCTCAAACACTCGAAGTTTTCAAGAGTAGAATTAATCTGCGCTTCCTAAAATAATCTCTTCTTATATGTTTAATATTTATGTATAGTAGCATATGTATAAGTATATATTCTGTAAATTATATGTATTATATTATGTCTTTTATATATTACGTTTTAAATGTTTTTCATTTATTATAATTCTCTTGTCAACACATCCCGTCCTTAACTTAGTAGAATCCTTTCCATACTAAAGTTTCCAGGAAGAGATCGCTCTTAGTGATGAGGCCGCCAATTGTTCCACTAGTGTTAAGTTAATGTTGTTATAATTATTTGCAGTTGGTGTGAACAATAAAGACTTGTATTATTAGTATATATTATCATACATGATTCTGTACAAAACGTATTTGCTCTAACCACAAAAGTAGGTTGATCAAGAGGCGAACTCTAACATTTATCAATTCCACAACATTATTCCATTTCAATAGGAGGAAATCACAAATCATACACCATAGAACCCTTTCATATATCCCTTCATATTCTGAATAGGATACGGATTCTGCAGCACTTCGTCATATATAAAAATATTCTGCAAATAAAAAGGAACCCTTCCGTTTCGCTTGTTCCTAAAATATAGCCAACATAACAAACATAAATAGCATAAATAAGAAACTATAAATAGCTATGAGTACCTTCCACCAAAATGGAGGAAAACCATATCATGACGGATCGCATTAAGAACAGTACGGTGCACTCCAAAAGGAAAGTCTGAGCAAATAGCTGGGCTCGTGAGTTAAACTACTTGTAACTAGGAATAAGAACAGAGGCGTAGCTAGTGTTCTATAATATCGGTTTACCGGCAAAGCGTATTGTATACGAATTGTGTTTAAAACTACTTTACTTTAAAAAAAAAACTGATATTTTTATTCTTTAGGATTCCGTACCACAAAAGACAAAAAAGGAACCCTTATAAGATCATTTTCTTGTCCGTCTGTCCGTGAGTCACCACCGATTTTCTCAGAAACGGGTGGACCTAGCAAGTTGAAATTTGTACCAGATACTGAGGTCTATAGTCCCTATTAGTGTATAAAAATCAAGGTCCTGAGTCAACACGATAAAAAGATATGGTCAAATTCAGATTTTCGCCAAAACTTGTAAGTACCAAAATTTACCTTAATTTACAACTTTTTTTATTTTTCGGAATTTTCTTTTTACTTGTGCTTTAAGACTTTTAACCAAAATTGACAATACTAAGAAAAATTAATATTTTTTTTTGGAATTTTTCCTTTACTTTTGCTGTAAGACCTTGCGTTTTGCCAAATATCGTGATTCTAGGTCAACAGGAACTACCATATAGGTTTTCGACCCAAAACCAGGACAAATAAAGAAAAAATTACAAAAATAAGTTTTTTTTTATTAAGAATGATACCAATTTTATTATGGCGATATAATGGGTAGGTTTTAACGGAACTCTTGGTTTGTTGTTGCATTTTCTCTTTGTTATGTTAGTAATGATAGGTCTGAAATTGTCACAGTTTAATTAGGATGTCACTACATAGTATAAAACAAAGTCGCTTTCTCTGTCTCTATATCCCTATGTATGCTTAAATCTTTAAAACTACGCAACGGATTTTGATGCCGTTTTTTTAATAGATAGAGTGATTGAAGAGGAAGGTTTATATGTATAATAAGTACATGCATATGCACCACATTAATATCTACATTGCACCCGTGCGAAGCGGTGGCGGGTCGCTAGTTATTATATAAATTAAGCTTCTGTAGAGAAATATTATTAACATTAAAAACCGTATCAAAAGTATGTGAAAGAAAAAGTAGGCGGATATACAGATAGACGCACACAGCGGCTTTGTTTTACACTACGAGTATTTGGAGACATATCTCATAAGTAATTAATTGTAGTTTGCGGTTATATTTTAGTTTTGCTAAGCCCTTTAGTTCTGGGCCTGGTGTCACCGATACAGCTAATACACTGACAGCTACGCCTCTGGACAAATAGAAAACAACTCGCACAATACTTTCACAACTTCACGCAAGTTCGGGCAACTACCTTTAGAAGAAGATGGATTTCCTTATGTGTTTTTCGCTGTATTGATGTAGGCTGTTAAAAGTTGGCACGTTGGTATTCTGGGAGCGAACCCTCCAAAATAATGGTCTTTCCAGTCACGCGCTTCGTTATTTTTATCGGTTGACATTATATCCAATGTTTGATTCCTTTATCACACCCGAATACAATTGAATAAAAGCGTTATAGTCTTCCTTTCATAACGGGATTGATATTTTAGCGGACGAATATTCAGAATTGTTTATTATAATTCTGAATATTTATATAACCTGTAATTTACCATGGAAACGGACGTGCTTTTAATATATTTTTGTTTTACTTATACGGGAATACTTACGTTTAATTATATCGGATACTCCGACTATAGTTTTAGCCATATCCGATGACTTTTTTTGAGACAAAGCTAAGTACCTATAACGTGCGCGCGCGGGCTTGTCTTTGTGCGTCTCTTGATCTACTTTGTCTCCATGAAAAAGTCCATCGGATATGACCGAAACTATAGTCAGAGTATCCGATGTAATTAAGCGTGAGTATATCACTATCTAGCCTCAAAATAAGCAAAGCTTATGCTCTAGGAATCGGAAAGCTGATAGAATTTGTATATATATATTTTTTAAATAAATACAGAACACCCCAAACATTTATCGTCACAAAATTACAAATCTTTTTTCTGAGAGGAAATCGAACGCACCCCCTACAACTCTTGAAGCAGATGTAAATACTACTAAATGAGCTAACTGTGCAGTAAAATGACGTTAGTCATATGATGATCAGTGTTTTTCAATTACAAATGAAGAAAGTATTATGGGGAATATGGCATACATGAAACAATTTATTAATTCTTGATAAATGTACTCTGAGGTATAACAACAACTAAAAACTGGCCAAGTGTGAGAGCTGATTAACTAAAAAAATATATTTTTATAATGGTATGTAACCATCGGTGTGCGAGTCTAACTCGTACTTGACTTATTGTATCGTATCATAGTATCTTAGGAGTAATTTGTAATCCAATACGCATTCAGATAAATATTCTTTTTAAAACGTATCTGCAATTTCACTTCAATACTTAATCAACTTTTTGATTCTTATCCCTTTCAAAAAAGTCTCCGCAACCCTTCAGAGTCCCTTAAGCAGGGCTTCGGAGGGTCTAACCAACACATTGTTAGTTCAAGGGACGAAATATGACTAGAATACGGATCAAGAACGAATCTACGACCTTTGCGTGTGTGGATTTCTTAATACAAGTATGTTTGTTTGTTTGCGCCTCAGAAACTCGGGTCAGAGTTGAAACTTTATTGACAAAAGGTCCTAATTTTGTATTTAACCAAGACGTTGGATAATTCGGGTATACGTTAACCCGGAAGGGTGACGCAGACAAGATTAAGCCTCTGTAGGAAGCAAATTAATTCGCCGTGCAAACAAAATATGGTGTCAGTGACAAAAAGTCGGACTGTTTTTGTGACAAATTAAAAGAGTGAATAAAGATAATGAAAGGGTTTATAAAAGGAGCGTTGCGCTTTCTATTTCATTACTTTGATGAAGGGAGCAATTTATTTTTAAGACAACAAAGATCGCAGAATAAATTAATGAGAGAGGTAGTTAAATTTCGGGAGTACTTTAATCTATTTTTAAAAACTAAATTAAAGTACTTGTTGCCTATTTGGAAGCTTTAATACTAATGCATAATAACTATTACAAAAGCTTATACGAAGACTACAATATATATTAATTGAAGATAGAAGGGCCAGGGAGATACATAGCTAGGTAGTTGTTACGTATTACACTTATTAAAAAGTCTTTAATACTAAACTATTAAAGTAATTGATAGGGTGTATACTTTTTTGCGTATATTTTAACGTAAAAATGTACAAAGCATTAATCATTTGCATTCCAAACATAGTGTAAATAAGTAAATAAACACACAAACTTCCATATTTTTGAACTCGGATCTTCCCGTTTTTTATAAAATGTCCCACTACTATGCGCGGGCTTTTTCTTGTGTAATACGTAGCAGTGTTCTTGTTCAGTGTTAGCAAAATTTAAAGTGCGTTGGGTAGTGAACATAGATTCGCAATAAAATATTCAGCAAAATGTACATAATAAAATCTTATTGATATTTCTAAGGGGACCCTTGTTCTCGAAATACGGTTAGGGTAAATTTTCTCGACAGGTAAAACATTCTTGAAGTTCCCTCTAAAACAATACCAAAGTACGATTTCTGTGTTAAATTTAAATCAAGATATATTAGTAAGAAAATGCAGTACTCAATTTAATGGTATTGTTATCTTATTTTTTTAATAACGTTTAAATCCTTTGTTTTAATGGAATTTTTTTTTTTTCTGTAAAAAATAAACCGTACAAATCACAATGTAATCGCCATATTTTTTTTTAAATTAAAAGCAACACTGTATATTGTTCTAACTTCTTAGTAGCTAATGCCACCATATTATGGTAACTTAGATGATTACCAAACTTGTGTTTACTGAATATGCGCCGTGTTTAGCAGATCATAAGTATACCAGTTAAGTGCCAATGTTGTGATTTATAGCGTTGAAGAAACACCGTACCGTTTAATTTAAACTCTCTCTTTATTTATAAAACAAGACAACAATACCATTAAATTGAATATTGTGCATATTTTTGTGTAGTTTAGATAGATACATAGATAGACAGATAGAAACTCTTTATTGTGCACACCAAAAATAGAAAAAAAAGTACAAGAAACAACACAATATTACGATACGAATTAAGAACAGACGGGATGTTGTAACATTAATAAGTTAAAAAATTAAAATTAAACTAATAAAAAAATACATAGACATACTTCATTATTATTTTTACATACTAAGTGTGTAAAAATAATAATGAAGTATTTAAATATGTCTTGATATAAAATTTACACAGAAAACGTATGTACTTTAGTACTAATTAAATATTTTAGATGTTAGAAGACTATCGAGAAATTTTATCATAATGAAGTTTCAAGAACAAAGCCCTGGACTTTTTTTTGCTTCTTTATAATTAAAGCAGTTTGCTAAAAAAATATTTTTTTAATATTTTGCTACCTACATCACCTTAAATATATAGCTATAAGTTATTATTTAGTACTATGATATTTTCAACAGAACAAACAATCCAATTACATCCAATGGCATGAAATAGCTACCATATTTATTTAGGTTAATTTAAATTATCCTCACAATATCCGATTGCTTAACTTGATCAAACCATAAACAAACATTTCAATTAACAGACAAATTACTGGAGGCCCCATTCTTAGTTGCCCAATACCGGAAGACTCATCAAGGATTTTCGAACTTAAATAGGTAAACACCGTTTAGAATAGTGATGTGACAGACATTTGCTTACGGAAAAATATGTATTTTATGACAAATCATCAGCTAATGATGAAAAAAAAAACCAGTTGAAACTAATGTTACGACTAACTTAATACCTATCTTCTATTTTTTATAAGTAACAAACGTGTTTACACATTTTTTATCAACTCATCGAATATTTCCTTGAGCGTTTTAGCGGGAACGTAAAAAAAACAATTCGTTGCATTGTATTATATTCCAATGTTTATGTATACAAATAGTTATATCTAAATATATATAACTCAAAGGTGACTGACTGACATAGTGGTCTATCAACGCACAGCCAGAACCACTGGACGGATCGGGCTGAAATTTGGCATGCAGGTAGATGTTATGACGTAGGCATCCGCTAAGAAAGGATTTTGATAAATTCTACCCCCAAGGGGATAAAATAGGGGATGAAAGTTTGTATGAAACTTTGTCAATTTTAAACCGATCGGGCTGAGACTTTGCATGCATAAAGCTACTATGACGTAGGCATATAGCGCGGGTGAAACTGCGGGATACAGCTAGTTTTATTCATAAAGTGGCGGTATACGTGCGTGATTGTGGAAAAAGTCTACATGACTTTTCATGCAAAACTCTTCAATGGAGTTTAGCCATTATTTTGTTAGAGCATGACCGGACTTGACCTTGACTTCCTTTGTATGGCTTTGACTGTGATTTGGACTAACTGTACTTAATTTATCAAACGTTTAGAGGAGGCTTCAGGTGACCACAATGCTGGCATCTACTTTGGTCAAAAGCTTAGCATTGCCATCCAGCGTGGTAATGCTGCCAGCATTCTGGCTACATACCTCTCCTCTGACGGGCTTTTAGATTAGGTTCTTTTAAAAAATTTGAAAATAAAATTAATTTAAGATATTTTGTTACTAATTTTTGACAGATTATATTTATTATCATAAAAATTTTGGAAATATCGAAATACTTGACCCTGGCCAATGTAGAACGTGCAACCTCTTAGAAGAAATATTCCATTGATAAGGACAAATAGAACGAAACACATTGCTTTTATTATAGAAAAAAATGTTCTTATTCATTTATAAGAAGTAGTAAATTATTAAATGTAACATTGTTATCTAAATTTAAGAACCATTAGAAGTCAGTAATAAATATTTTGCCGGAATCGTGCCACATCCCTAGAATAGAAATTGTGAAGGTGTTGGAAATTGAATTCTCAGGAATGATGATGACAAGAAAGCCCTGTTCACAAATTGTTAACTGAATTGTAAATTGCTGTGTAAATCTCAAGGCGGTGATTACCTGAAGACATAATATCACTCTCTCTGTTGTAGAGAGCTTTTAAGTAGACAAACATGCATTACAGATTAATAGTTATCTACAACGTGTAAATTGATTTGGACGTATCATTTCTAAATTATTTAACAACATATTATTTTGAGGTAGGACGATTGCTAAGTGGTTAGCGCAGTCGGTTCACATGCCAAAGGGCGTGGGTTCAAAGCCCATCACACACACCATACATCCTCCACAGCTCACCTGATGTTAAATGATGATGTGATTGAAGATAGTAAGCCTGAGTGCCTGAATATACCCTTAGATGCTTGACAACAGGTTTTCAACTTGAGGGTGCCAGCAGCCAGTCGAGTACTTACTCAAAAATACCTTACCAACATGCTATGGGTTTTTCACGACGTTATCCTTCAACGGCAGGTCTAGCTCATTGTTGGGGTTTGAACTAACGCACATGTTTCGAATAAGGTAGTAGTCCGGTCAATTTAGACATTCGAAGGTGCATAAAATCCCAACAAGCTGAAAATCAGTAAAATTGTTCAAAACATAATTATAAATAATATTTAATAGTTCCCCACCATTCCCGTGTATGGTTTTTTTTTAATTCAAGGTCAAAGGTCAATAAAATTAGTTTTTCGCGATTTTCAGCAAAACGGTAAGTTTTATCAGTTATAAAAGTTGTTATCGTCATAATATGCACACGTTTCCACGCCACCTATGAGGTAGTGTACTTAGCGCGTTTTTTTAACTTTTTGAATCGTTATATCTCAGAAACGGTGGCTCGTAAGAAAAAAAGTATTGATACATTTTTTATAGATAATTTTATGACCTAAATTTTTTGTCTAGATTACTTTTATGAGAAAACTTACCGTTTTGCTGAAAATCGCGAAAAACTCATTTTTTGACCTTTGACCTTGAATTTAAAAAAATCCATAGACGGGAATGATGGGGAACTTTTAAATATTATTTATAATTATGTTTTGAACAATTTTACTGATTTTCAGCTTGTTGGGATTTTATGTACCTTCACTCTCATTTTTTGGTCTAGATTGACCGGACTATGATATACATAATAATATGAATGACCGAAAATGGCGCTTTACCGAACCGAGTAGGAAGTACTGGGAATTCAGGTAGTATATCAATATCCATATTTCCACCACTTGACTAAATATACGGCTCAATAAAATCATCACACAGGAAATACACTTTGTATACAATGCTTGCTATGTGACAAAATATGCTTGCTATGTGACTAATACTCAAGATTTATTCATAAAACTAGCTGCGCCCGCGTTGTTACCCGCCTAATTTTTTTGGGATAAAAAGTAGCCTATGTTTTAATCAATTTCATCAAAATTGGTCCAGCCGTTTAAGCGTGAGGAAGTAACAAACATGTAAACACACTCAATAACTTTTGCCTTTATAATATTAGTTTGATGATACGGGCATGCACAAAAAGGGTTGTACTTAAAAAAAAAAAACTAGTTGCGACCACTTTATTTGGTTTATAGTGCATTACTTACTGCCCTGTTAGATAATTCTGTAGCAGTTCTGTTTCGTAGTATAAGTTTTTAATGATGACATCTCAGTGGGTAGCACGGTCGGTTCGCACGTAGGTTCAAATCCCAGTTTTAAGCGTGTGCTGCCGGTGAAGGAAAACATCGTGAGAAAACCATAACATGGTGGTACTTTTAGTACGCGCCTGGCTAGCTACCACCCTTAAGTTAAAAATCTGCCGCCAAGCATCTGACGGTGTGTTTTGGCAGCTTCAATTGAGAGCCAGTTCTATTCCAGGCTAGGTGTTTTTAGGTGTGTGGTTAAACACAGCCTATCAACCTTAAAAATAATTGACTCCGCCACCAATCAAAACTTTGTCTACATTTAATGTTTAAATTTCGTTCGTCTATTATTCATTCGTGACCACGTATTATGCAGCCGATTTGAAAGGGCTTCACATCTCTTATTAGGGTAAGAGGATTAAACTGGGTGGTGTCGGGTGTCGCTACAAATGGGGCTACTGTGCCGTCGTGTCACGTGATATATAAACTAGATAATAATCTTTGAAACACATAGTTTTCTTTTTATGGTTGAAGAGCTATGTGTTTAACCACAGCTCATCTATTGTTAATGACGGTGGATGATGATGGTAAAGCACATCCAGCCTGGATTAGAACTGGCTCTCAATTGAGGCTGCCGGAACACACTTAGGTGTTTGACGGTAGATTTTGAACTTGAGGGTTAAGCCAGCCAAATACTAGAACATGCCAAATACATCGATGCAATGATTTCCTCACGATGTTTTACTTCACACTTCTACTGTTTAGCTTAAGCACATTGTTGGGGTTTGAGCCCAAGTCCTTCGGCGTGTGATCCGTCCGCGCTAACCTCTGAGCTAAATGAGGTAGTAAAGCTCTCTGAAGTTATAACACGACAAGATAGAGGTTGTTCAATATTAGTTACTCAATACATTGACTGTCCTGTACGCTTTGTTGATAGGATCTCTTCTGAGGAGTGGGTTCGATTCCCACCATAAACACAAACATTTATGTGACGAACTTAAATGTTTGTTCAGTGTCTGGGTGTTCTGTACGTATTAATAGATATAGATATTTTATGTATACAAAAAATAACATAATTATATTTTATCACTTATCTGGTTCCTATAGTATAAGCAGACACAAACAATGGATAACACAAAATGACTAGACTCGACTTTGATTTAATTTATTTCACTTAGGTACTTTATTATTAAATATGATATTGAAAATATTTGACCTTGGTGACATGCACAACGTACGATGCCAAAAATAAAGAAAAATAAACAATCCTTAGATTGCTATTTCAGTTCAGTTGGTTTAGTTTTGGGCCTAGTGTCGTCAAATTATGTACAAAGTCAGTGTGAAAATATTTTTCGACTTTGCAAAGTCATCGTTTTTTTAAGATACAAACTCTTTTGACTTCTATGTATAGGATGCATATTTTATTATCGTAGTAGGGTTTGCAACTCTGAAAAGAAATTTGGTTTAGTCATCCGTTTTCCTCGCTTCGTCAAATCCGATTCCTTAATGCCAACACCCGTCAAGGAATTTGTGGCAGACCTCTATCCAAAGCCGCGGAAAAGCGGCAAAAATGTTTCATAAAATAGAAGCATTTTTTATCCAACACAATACTAAATTGAAGCTCAAACAAAAACTACCTCACATTGATATTTATATTAGGCGTCCATTAGCTAAAAGCAAATTGAGTAGAGAGGAAAAAATAAAGAATTATGCTGAACCTATGCCAGTCTCTTTGATGAATCCGCCAACTCGAATAATATTCAAGTTTTTCGCATCATACGTTTGAATCAAAGGCAAAATGGAATAGAATGTTTGAATTTCAATCAGATCCTTTTCCTGCTCAAAATTCCGTTAGCTTTTTGGAGCAACTTTAGCAAAAGCCGAAGTTTATTACCCATCTCATACATGAGAGACCTACATACTTATTTTTTCTATCCTACGTATATCGTCACTCCATCGAGTCTCAAGGCGTCCTACGCTACGTTTGCCAATTCGCAATCTCCACTCTAGAACAGTGCCGTGGTGGCGCCTGCGTAAGAATTGTACCCTCTCTGCCCGTGGTTGCTAGAGTCGGGTAAGGGAATCTGGAAGATGGACAGCAGCGTCTTCCTTGAACAATCACACCTAACTGCGCTCGCCAACCCGCCTGCCAAGCGTGGCGAGTGTTGGCAAAACCCCCCCAGGAGGAAGCCTATGTCCTATATGATGTGACTCTAGAACACGTTATCGAATAATCGGTTCTGCGACAGATATGTCCAGCCCATTGCCGTTTAGCTTGTAATACGCTGAGCTATATCTGTGATTTTAGTTTTCTGACGAATTACTTCGTCAATGTATAAAATATAAATACACCAAGATAAAATAGCTTACTGAAAGCGTTTTAAAACTTAAAATCTACCTTAAAAATGCTTCGCATAAATTAGCTTGCCGTCGCCATTTATCCGCACTCTTTATCCCGGTAACTGCGAAACTCAGAGCTGACGTCTAAATAGCTTGATAAAAGAGCAAAAAAACCCGCGGCAACCCGGAAAAGTCCATTAGTGTAAAATATAGATGCAAAGTTTTTAGGGTAGGGTCACATTCGTCACGCCGCTCCCGGGAAGGTGTAAGGGAATGCATCAGAATTTGTCATGACTTCAGGGCAGATATTACCATAACAAAAGTTGTTGGGTCGACTTTTCTCCTTATTTAACGGCGAATCAGAGCTAGCTTTTTTGTTAGTATTTCTTTTTTGGGCTTTTTTGTACTTGTACGAGTACATGTCTATTCTTTGAATGTGAAAACTTCTTTAGCCGGGTTGAACGTTTTTTGGTAGAGGTAAAACTAAGTTGACCACAGCTTTCCTGATGTTAAGTGACGGTGTGGTCGAAGATGGAAAAAAACACACTGGCTCTCAAGTGAGGCTGTCGGAACATACCGTTAGTGCCTGTGCAGTGTGCACTGTTAGAGTTACATAATTCTTTTTCTTTTTTCGAAATAATTTAACGATGGACCATGTTTGCTTTGTAAAATAGAGCGCATTTGTTTATAAGATATATTTTTAGTCTGGATTAGACATCCATTATTGTAAAACAGACAAAAGATTTTTTTTTTAAGAAAAAACTTTTTTGTTTCTATTTTTAAAACATTATTGTTTTTACAACTCTCTGTATGTGTAAGTCCATCGATTTTCATATATATGTAAATGTACATTTATATGTAAATGCTCATGTATATGTAAATGTTCATGTATATGTAAATGTTCATGTATATGTAAATATCCATGTATATGTAAATGTTCATGTATATGTATTTAATGTATATGCCAGAAGTACCGCCCCTAAACCAGATAGTCGTTTGTTAGAAGCGACTTACCAACTACCTTTGTTACGCGAACTAAACGCGTGAGTACTTTAAAAGTTAGCGAAACTAAACTTAAGGTGAATAAATACTCAGGAGTTAAGTTCGAATACTAGCTTGTATATCGAAGACGTGGTTGGTTTAAGTAAATGGCTCGTGCTTAGTGTTTCCATGATTCAGATTAAACCCGGACGTTCAAACTTTTGAATGTGGTCGTCCGATTTTATTTTTAAACTTTTTTTCGGTTCTAGGCAAGCTTGCTGAATCGGAGACTGCGTCTTTGCTTAAAGTTAGGGAAAATGGGGTCAAACGCAAGCTATTTTATTAATAATTAAAAATACCGGTCAAGTTCGAGTCAGACTCGCGTACGAAGGGTTCCGTACCACTATCAATAAAAACGGCAAAAAAAAATCATGTCTCTTGTATTTGTTGTTATAGCAGCCACAGAAATACATCATGCTCAGTGGTTAGCACGGTCAGTTTGCATGCCGAAGGGCGTGGGTTCAAACCCCAACTATGAGCTTGAGCTGCCGGTGAAGGAAAACAGCGTGAGGAAACCATAGCGTGGTGGTAGGGTATGTTCTAGTACTCGACTGGCTAACTCAAAGTTGAAAATCTGCCGCCAAGCATCTAACGGTGTGTTCCGGCAGCCTCACTTCAGAGCGAGTTCCATTCCAGGCTAGGTGTGCTTTACTATCTTTGACCACACCGTCACTTAACATCAGGTGAGCTGTTGTCAAACACCTAGCCTGTCAGCCATAAAAAAATAAAATAAAAAATACATCTCTGAAAATGTCAACTGTCTAACTAAAACATGGATAAAACGACGTTTTCTGAAAATGAAACCTAGCTAGATCGATTTCTCACCCCCGAAACCCCCTGGATACAAAATTTCATGAAAATCGTTGGAGCTGTTTCCGAGATTCAGAATATATATATATATATATATATATATTCTGAATCTCGGAAACAGCTCCATATATATATGTATATATATATATATATATATATATTCTGAATCTCGGAAACAGCTCCATATATATATGTATATATATATATATATATATATATATTCGGTTTCGGGGGTGAGAAATCGATCTAGCTAGGTTTCATTTTCAGAAATTCTTGTATATATATATATATATATATATATATACAAGAATTGCTCGTATATATATATATATATATGTACTTGTAGTCTGTGGGCTTAGTTAATTTCGCTGCCCTCTTCCTCCGCCGTAGTTCGTCCGTGTGAACCTTAGAGCTCATCTGTATCCAACTTCACGTTAAAAGTTTTGTATAAAAATAACTGACAGTCGAACAATTAATGCTATGTCTTTTGAAGTGAAAACTTCTTTAGCCGCGTTGAGTAATTTTTTGCATCACCGACATGCTAATTTGACGAGTTTGTAGTTTTTAGTCGCTATGACTGCCTTCTTTTAAATTTATCATGTTTATTTAATTATTTGAATTACCAACACTACTTCTATTACATCACAACATTCTTAATGGTCATCAACATAACCAAGATAAAAGTGAGATTAAGCTTAAGCTCACTTAAGAGCCAGTTCCATTCCAGACTAGGTGTGCTTTACCATCTTCGACCCACACCGTCACTTAACATCAGGTGAGTTGTGGTCAAACAACTAGCCTGTCAGCCATAAAAAAAAAAGAAAAAAAGTAATTATAAGTGACGACGACAAGCATACAAATGAAAAGTTTAGATGCTTTTTTTAAATGCTTAGGTACTCTAAAAACTAACACTATTAATTTTTTTTTTCATAATGGCCTGTACGTAAAAGTGAAAACGACAATTTCATAAAATTCTTATTATTAAGTCATAAAGAAATACTCATTGTTGTTAACTTTTGCTATGGGACCCGTTGGAAAAACACGGCTGTTCGAGGATAAATGTAATCATTCTATATAAAGGAATATCTTCTCAAATACATGTATTTCTCAAATAATTTATTCACAAATTCAAACCCTGTCCTCTAGTAAAAATTGTTCTTATTTTGTACCCCTAGTTTCACTTCACAAAAGCTAATTTGAACAAGTTTTTATACACAAAATAAACTTAACTCTATTCCAATAGAAAATTCTGTGATAAATAAAATCGTTTGTGTCCCATTTTACTTGTAGGTACTTGTCTCGATATTTTCTACCACAGAGTTTGTTACCACATCCAAATATTTATTAACTCTAGTGAAAACTTTTAGTACTTACTAAAGGTAAGTGGTGCGAGTGGAACGGTTGAGCTATTTCATATTTCACGTTTTATAGGACGTTAAAATGTTACTTTGTAGATGTGAAAACTAACAAATTACGATAACTCAAGTTAAACATTTGTAGTGATGAATTTTATAGATACTATAGAAACTGACGTAGTTTTAACACATTTTCGTTTTATTTATGCGGGATTACTTACGTTTAATTTTATCGGACACTCCGACTATAGTTTCGGCCACATCCGGTGGCGTTCGTCATGGCACGTGTGGCCTCGTCTTGCTTCGCGACTTCGTCTTCCTTCAACGCGAAGCAAGACGACGCGCGCGCATTGTCAGCTTTGTCTCTAAAAACTAATTTTACTATGGAAATTGATCTGGTTTTAACACATATATTTGATTCACTTATACGGGAGCATTCACATATGATTAGGCTAGATACTTCGAGTATAGTTTTGGTTACATCCTGTGACCATTTTCAAGGAGTCCAAGCAGCGTACAATGCGCGCGAGGCCTCGTTGACCATTGTCGAAGTACACTTTTTTTGTTTTTTGCCCAGGCAATTCTTACTTAATCAGCTCCGGAGGAAGCGCGGTGGTTACGTAGGACTCTCCCCAAAGCGGCGGCCTATCTACTAAAAATTCTGGGGTGTTTCTCCTTGACGCCAATGTGCCGGGACCCAATTAAACGTGAGTAATCCGTATATAAGGAAAACAAAGATATAAAGAATCATTTGTCTTTTTGACACCTATCTGTATTTTGAGATGCAAAAAATGAAGAAGTAATCTAATATCTAAGCATCTTAAATACAAATTCCTAACCCATAGTAAGTTAAAAAGTATCAAAGCCGACATAATAACATCAACTTTGTTCTAATAACTTAATCAGAACGTTTAAAAGTTTGCCATTTTCCTTCTACGTAACAAAACAAAAACATATTTTGAAGCAAGTCACGCACTCGTGAAATTAGGCGAAAACTCCAAAATAAACTGTTTATGGAGACAGCGACGTTTTCGAGATGAAGTTTTGAACGTTGCTATTTAATAACGTAACGATGTCTTCAAAGAAAGTGAGAAGAATTTTCTACTGTGTTTAGTTAGAAAACTGTTAAGATCTTTTGAAACGGTTGAATTTCTTTTCAAAATCTTTTGAAAGGTTAACGGTTGCCTAGAAAACATACCTTTTGAGTTCTAGACACGTATCTCATTCTCTTGAAGTCGTTTGTTTTTATTTTATTTTGCGAACAAAACATTCAAATGTATTGTTTAGTTTTGTTTCATAATAATTGAATTAGTTTTTTTTTCAGAAGTAATCAGTCTATTCTAGTAGAACTTGGCATCAAGCAGCGTCTATCCTCCACCGTTAAAGCTCGCATCTTATCACGACGTATCATGACGCGATGACGCCTCTGTTGAACGGCTTGTGGTGCAGGGCAAAGTGGAGGGCACAAGACCGCGTGCCAGATCCCCATTGCGTTAGACCGACAAGATAAAGGCTGCACTGCACGATCCTGTGAGTGAGTGCACAAGAAAGGCGTCCAAACACGAAGAATGGCGACGGATTATCATGCGAGCCACCACCGGCACCTGAACTGAAACCATGACCACTCTACCAAGAGGGTAAACGACTAAGAAGAATGACCATTGCAGCGATATACAGAACTTGAGTAGCAAAACAAAGTCCAGGGCATCGCTGCTTTGGCGCTCATTACATTGAGACATTCGATGGCTAGTCTCAAAAGCCTTGTAATTTTACTAGCTACAGTACCATTCAAACTGGAATACAATAATGTTTACACACTACTACTTGGCAGCATATTATCTGGTACTGCAGCAGTACTTAGACGACCTCCTGCTAAGGAGACTAACCATTTAAAGTCTCAAAGTCATGAGCGCCAAACCAGCAATCCCCTGGACTTTGTTTTGCAACTCATAGGTTCTGTGTATCGCTGCAATGGCAGTTGACAGACGTCTTCTCTTACCATCAGGAGAGCGTATAGTTCATCTCATTACTTTTAAATAAAAAATACCATATTTTTTACAGCCTCTCCTTACCCAAGCTAAATTATAACCAGACTTTACCGTTTCTCCAAAAATGTACAAACAACATTGACGAGAGCGTTAGTAACAAAACAATTTTTAACTTACAACAAAAGCGAAGTATACAAGTACTGTACCAAAGCACTTAATGTTAAAGTAACGTTTTAAATTAGGATTGGATGTTGAAAGCGGGTAAAGCCTTCATTTATCGGACTACTGCGAAGACGGAACTTTTTAACTTTGTTGGTGTTTCAATAGAACTTTAGCACAATGACGTTCTCTGAGTCTTGGGACTTTAAGCTTAGAAAATAACCGTTTTATAGCAGAGATATTAAAAGGATTTTAATAAGTTAAGCTAGCTTTATGTTGAACTTAACTGAATGGGGTGACCTAAAATGTAACGAATCTGCTACATTTCAAAGGATTGTATACTTTAAGATCGGTATAAGGATTATAAAATTACTAGCGGCCGCCCTGGCTTCGCACGGGTGCAATGTAAATCTACACAAAACCTTGACAAATTATATACCTAAACCTTCCTCGTGCATCACTTTATCTATTGGTGAAGCTCACATGATAATCCGTTCAGTAGCTTTTAAGTTTATCGCGAACAAACAAACAGACAGACAGATGCGGCGGACGACTTTGTTTTATAATATGTAGTGACTAGCGACCCGCCCCGGCTTCGTACGGGTGCAATTTAAATACTAATGTGGTGGTGGTATTATACATATAAACCTTCCTCATGAATCACTCTGTCTATTGATGGAAACCGCATTAGAATCTGTTGCGTAGTTATACCAACATACATGCCAGTTGAATGTTAATAAAAAAGTCCATTTACGAGATTAACAAAATCTGTCGATATGTCACGTGAACAGTTTGTGTGAATCCCATACACTTTTTGTTTTTCTATCAGCGTTATTGTTAATTGAATGTTATTTTGTGTAGGCTACAGATCTATTCTAGGTTAGATTTATATTCCATCTTCGACCACACCATCACCTTATATCAGTTGAGCTATGGTCAAACATTAAAAAAATACACTTAGCGTTTCCATGGAGTAAGAATATACGTACTGCAAATGAGCAATGACTGAAAACTAAAAGTAAAAATCACGAAGTAGTGTGCATTAGACTACCACTTACATTAGAGTCATATCTACTAATAAATGTAATAGGACGATGAAAATGGTGATAAAGGTGATGACGGTGATGATGAAGTAGCATCATTGAATGTAACTTACCTTCATACTCCTGCATCCAAACTGCTGCATTATTACCTACAACAAACAAATTAAAGAGTTAATATTCAAATTCAATCTTGCTACCTACGCTTGCGCTTTCTAAGCTACAAAGTGTTCCCACATATTCCTCTCTCCTTGTAATAGAATTTCTAGAGCGATGACAGGTAATTTTCTTGTATTTTTTTATGGCCTTTATATTATGAAACTGTTTTCACACCGCTATAACTGATTGTTCTGTTTTTGTACTGAAATTCCTTAATTTGTTTATCTTTTGGAATAAAATTTTTGCTTGTTGACATATTAGGTGTTTGACCATAGCTCACCTGATATTAAGTGACGGTGTAATCAAAGATGGTAAAGCACACCTACCCTAGAAAGGAACTTAGACTGCCCCGTTAGGTCATTGGTAGTTTGTCTGCTTCAAGAGCCGTAGGGCGTGGGTTCGATCCCGCTCAGGACAAGTATTTTGTGGTATAACCAAAAATGTTTGTTCTGTATATATTACTAGCTGCGCCCCGCGGTTTTACCCGCGTGGTTATGGATGCTGATGATGATGAAAATATCCTATGTTTTATTCCAGGGCCTAAAGTAGGTACATATATACATGCAAAATTTTATCCAGATCCGTTCAGCCGTTCTGGCGTGAATGAGTAACAAACATCCATCCATCCATCCATCCAAGCTTTCACATTTATATTATTAGTGGGATAAGTATGTATTAACAAAATAAAAAAGTATTTAAGTATTCTATCAGCTATCTGACGTCCACAGTACAAGCTTTGCTTAGTTTGGGGTCAGATAGCGCTGTGTGTTATGTCCAAAAAAAAACTGCCCGGCTTTCAAGTGATGCTGCCGGAACACACCGTTAGATGATTGGCAGTAGATTTTCGACTTGGGTGGGCTAGCCAGCCGAGTACTAGAAAATACCCTACTACAATACTATGATTTTCTCAAGCTCATTGCTGGGTTTTGAACCTACGCCCTTCGGCGTGTGAACCGACCACGCTAAACACTGGGCTATCACTGCTAAAGTAATGAGACCATGACCACACACAGAACTTTGAGTAACAAAACCAAGTCCAGGGCATCGCTT
This sequence comes from Biston stratarius, assembly GCA_950106695.1. Lineage (NCBI taxonomy): Eukaryota > Metazoa > Arthropoda > Insecta > Lepidoptera > Geometridae > Biston > Biston stratarius. Next base: position 15,282,717 of record OX467116.1, read on the forward strand.
TGCACCAGAAACGAGCTGGAACGAGGGTCAACATCAACTTTAAGTTGATTATGATCTTTGTAAAAATATTATTATTTCGTTTTCGTATATAAAATCAGATAAATACAAGCAAGGCATTTTCGTGTCACGAATTCCACTGTATAACAAAAAGTTATTAGTATTAATATCATAGCTTCTCACTGAAACTCTACGGAATGAGAGTTCTATAGAGCAAACCCAAGAGAGACCGTCTACAAAGCAGGAATTCAAATTACTGATCGTCGAGAATTGCGCATCAACACCTCGAGCTATTAATTACTCCACTTGAATCAAAAACATTCACATTGGAATAACAGACAAACCGTCCTATTAAAATGCAAATTCGCCAAATGAAATCCACTTGAAAACTTATCCAATTGTTATGTTTACCACGAATGGGCCATCTTATCTACCAAACTTTGGAACAATAACTCTGGGCTTACCACTCATGAGTTCAAATATAGGGATGAGCTAGGGATGGGCTTGAAGTATAACCATCGATTCGTAGCGTTTTTTTATACATTTTAGATTTGGCAATAACTTTCTAAGGAATCTACCCTAGATAAAAGTAATTATGAGGAAACATCTTGAAAGTCTCTAGCACTGTGCAATAACGTTGATGCCTAGCTTTTTTTTTAATAAATACTTGACTAATTTAAGCTCGCGGTTTCGCATATGTAAGTTAAGTGATTTGCAATACAAAATTTTAAAGTAAAGATAATATTCTTAACATCTATACTGTCAGATTCTTCTTAGACTTCTCCTATTCGTCCCTTTTCCTACATACTAGTTTTTACTATCAACATATTCTTCGCGTTTTTTTTTCTGACCTCAGTGTACTGAGGTCAGAAAATAGTTAATAATAAATAAATATATAGTTTTATAGTAATTTTATATTATTGTTTATATTTTTACAAGTACTCAACTCCAACCTCACTTTTTTCTTTTTTTCAGCCTCTATTATCCCACTTCTGGGCAAAGACCTCTCTTTCCTCCTTTCACACTGCCCGGTCTTCGACTTTGGTGGTCCAGTGAGTATCGTGATGATTAAGTTTGTCACTCCAACTTCGTCTGGGTCGACCCTGAGGTCGCTTAAATTTTGGCGACCAATTAAATTAACAATAATAAATATATAATGACATTTTCACACAGCGCCATCTAGCCCCAAACTAAGGATGACTGCCTGTTATAATAATACTTATATATATGACTATTATAATACCTATATACCGTATAGGTAACATCGCAGTACCAGATATTCTGCCGCAAGCAGTAACGTGTCAATGTTACTGTGTTGCGGCTTGAAGGGTACTGCAGCTATCGAAATTACAGGGCTGTTGAGACTAACCATCGAAAGTCTCAAAGTAATGAGCGCTAAAGCATCGAGGCCCTGGCCTTTGTTTTGTAACTCAAAGTTCTGTGTGTTGCTGCAATGATCATGGATAGGTTATCTCTTACCATCAGGAGAGCGTCTCGTTCGTCTCAATATCGTCACATAAAAAAACTAAATTTTAAATACTTATTCATTAGACTTCTCAGAACAAGCGTCTACGTTCGTCACACAAATGTTTTGGAATTGAAGCCACGTCTTCCACAAACTTCTACCAAATGAGTTAACAACACAGTCAGATTGCATATGACATAAAGTTAAACAATAAGTATACTTGATACAATTTTATTAGAACAAAATTGAGATATATAAATTTATTCCAAAAAAGTAATATATATATATATATTTTATTTTACTATGGAAACTAACGTGGTTTTTATACATATTTGTTTTACTTATTCGGGATGAACGCATGCAATAATCACGCATAAGTAAAACAATAACAATATATACTTATCGAATAGAAGTAAACTTTCATTTTCTATCTACTTTATAATCAATTATCATGTTTATTCGAATTATTCACTCGATCTTATCATTTCTAGTGAAGACCCTTCAACTGGGATTTATTAGCTATCGGCGCCGAGTTGCCAAAGGTTTCCGCTCAGTCACCCACAGTCGGATAGTCAAAGTAAATCGACCTATGGGGCACCTTGTAAAGTTCCAAGCTATATAACATTGTGTGACAATGTTTACTATTAGTGTTTTGTTAGGTCGGGATACGTTATTGTTGTAGTTAGGATATTGGCTCTAACGTTATCTTAAACCTTTGAGGAGTTACTTCCAATCTGTTTTCGTTAGATTTACCAAAATTTAAAAAAAGAAAGTATTTCTATGTATATATTTTGATGTGTACTTTGGTGCACTGAGCCAAAAGGGAGTGTTGCAATTGTCATTATAAATAACTTTTTATCATCATCATCATCATCTCAGCCGTAGGACGTTCACTGCTGGACATAGGCCTCCCCCATTGACTTCCGTAAAGACCGGTTGGAAGCGGCTCGCATCCAGCGCGTTCCTGCAGTCTTTATTAGGTCGTCTGTCCACCTTGTGGGTGTATGTCATGCGCTGCGCTCCATGGTCTCCAGAACTTTGCAGCCCCATCGGCCACCAGTTCTACGTGCTATGTGCCCTGCCCATTTTATAATCCGTTGTGCTATGTCGGTAACTTTGGTTCGTCTACGGATCTCCTCATTTTTGATTCGATCTCGTAGGGAAACTCCGAGCATAGCCCTCTCTATAGCTCGTTGTCCTTTGAGCTTATCAACAAGGCATAAAGTCAAAGATCACGTTTCATTACCATTAGCTATTACCATAAATAACTTTTACTTAGGTAAAAACCGTGAACTCCACATGTTTAATAGAAAAAGGTTTTTTCCTCAAAGTATGGAGCAGCAAATTTTTTTTTTGCGAATTATTAATTTTTCCCATGGTAAAAGTTGTTTAAACGTATTACCTCTAACGTGTATACTTACCTTGTAACAATTAGTTAAAAAAATAATGGAGATATTTTCCATGAATATCAGATATAATAACATTAAACATTGGAGTTGCCGTGGTGGTGCCGGCGTAAGATTAGTACCCCACCCTCTCTACCCGTAGTTGTCGTAAGAGGCGGCTAAGGGATGTCATCCGGAAGTTGGGCAGCAGCGTCTTCCTTGAACAATCACACCTAACTGCGCTCACCAACTCGCCTGCCAAGCATGGCGTGGCCTATGTCCAGCAGTGGACGTCCTATAGCTGATGATGAATGATGAAAACATTGGAGAAAATTAAACGACATTTCACACAGCGCAATCTAACCGAAACTAAGCAAAGTTTGTACTATGGGAACCGGACAAAATACTTAACTACTTTTTTTTATAAATACATACTTACCACACATGCGGAACAATTAACTATGTTCGTTACACAAATATAAGTCTTTAGAGTGGGAATCGAACTCACTTCAACTACGAAACATAACTACTACCAAATAAGCTAACAAGGCAGTCAACAGAACGCATTAGCAAACATTGTTCCAAGTATAAACGCTCTTTAGAATCTTTTTAAATTCACGTGCAAATACAAAAACATTTTCATTTGCGTCTTCCTTCCTTGTTCTTTGATGAACCGTAGCCATCACTGAAGCCACAAGATATACGTCTAGTGCAGAAAACCTTGGTCTTGAGGAAGCCATGCAATTAATTGAGGACCACTAGAGCTTCGGGGCGAGGTCACGCACTATCTAATTACTTTAATCAATCGTCCATGTCGGACTTAACTTTAAAGTAGGGTTACTCCTTTAACAAAATCCTTGAGAGATATTTTAAGACGTTAAAGAAGTTCCAAGTTACAAAAAATCTTTTATTTTTAATTTTATACAAGATTTTGGACTTGTAACCAGGGATCAAAGTTCCTAATTTAAGACGATGTTGTAAAATAGTTATGCAATAATTTTACTAACAAAAAAAAAAACATTTTTATACACCATCAATTTATGTTCTACTTTTTCATTAACAAGCTAATGTGCTTAAAAAATCTATAACCCGACTGCGATTAAAAATAGCTATAATTAAAGGGAAAAACTCTTTAAACAATTTTTTTATTTCTAATTAAATTTAAACATATAACTTATATATATTTTTGTAATCCTCTTTTAACTGACTTTATTTAGATAGCCTACTTGATAGGCTATTTTTTTTATTAACGTATTACTATTTCACGCCAAAAATCCACCATCTTGATTTTTTTTTAAAACCACCCTCTAAAGACTCTTAGGTTATTGCGACGAATCTAACGATACCTTAATTGTAGTAATCCATTCGGCCGTTTGGAAGATACGAGACTGTAAAGAAATTGACATACATACAAGATATGCGCGAAAAACATTACCTTTCCTTGGGTAGTCGGGTAAAAAGTAAAGTCAGAAAATTGTTTTAGAATAGTGGTCAAATCCTGTCACATTAATACAGCTCACTTATAAAGCCAAGAAGTACGGACACGACGTCTAAGAGGCATAATCTTGGGTCTATGAAAGTACTGAAGCGGAAAATTATTTCTCACATGACTTGCTTTATATCAAGAGAGATAAAATTGTAATGCAGCCGTCAAGCCTTTCCAGATTTATTTTTGTGTTGATATCTTGTAATAACTTTGTTATTATTTTGGTGACTTTTTGTTTAAAATAAATAGGTATATAACTAAATTGATGGTATAGATTTATTATTATATATACATTTGACAGCCCCGTTGGCTCATTAGTAGTATATCTGCTTGAGGAGCTGTAGGGAGTGGGTTCGATTTCTACCCAGGACAAACATTTTGTGGTATACATAAATGTTTATTCTGTGCCTCGATGTACTGTATGTATTATGAGTATATGTATTTCGAAAAAAGTATTTAGGTATTCTATCAGTTTTTTTTTTTATACAAATAGGCTTGCATTTGACCGCCAACTCGCCCCATGTTAAGCGAAGATGCGGTCTACGGTGGAGCATGCTCGCCTAGAAGAAACTGATTCACTCGCGACTTGAAGGCACCCAGATTGTATCTATCAGGGAACACCCACTCGGGCAACAAATTCCATTGTTTAGCGGCTCGTACAATAAAGGTACATTCGAACCGTTTAGTTTGAGTTTTAGTTATCTGCTTTGCTTAGTTTGGGGTCAGATGGCGCTGTGTGTAATGTCCTACGATATTTATTTATTATTTAAAATTAAATATATAAATAAATGAATATACTTTGGCGATGATAGCTCAGTGCTTAGCGCTGTCGGTTAACACGCCCATGGGTGTGGGTTCATATCCCAACAATGAGCCAGTGGAAGGAAACATCGTGAGGAAACCAAAGCATGGTAGGGGGGTACTTTCTAATACTCGGCTAGTTAGAAGAACACAGTTTGAAAATCTACCTCCAAGAACGTAACGGTGTATTCTAGCAGCCTTACTTGAATGCCAGTTCCATTTCAGTATAGGTATGGTTACCATCTTCAACTACATCGTCTAATAACCACTGCAGCGGCACCTAAAACTTCCTTGCATGGCATCACTGCATCGGCGTTTATTATTTTGAGAAATCTAGTTGCGAGTAAAAAAAATTCGACTCTTTCGAATTTACTTATATGCTCGTAGGTAGGTCGGCCGTGGTGGTGCCGGCGTAAGAATAGTACCCCACCCTCTCTACCCGTGGTTGCCGTAAGAGTCGGCTGAGGGATGTAATCCGGAAGATGGGCAGCAGCGTCTTCCTTGAACAATCACACCCAACTGCGCTCGCCAACCCGCCTGCCAAGCGTGGCGAGTATTGGCAAAACCCCCCCAGGAGGCCTATGTCCAACAGTGGACGTCCTATGGCTGATGATGTGTACTCGTAGGTACAAATTTTAACTTAACGAGGTAGCCGAATTAGGTTTGTTACTCTTGCTTACTATGTTTAGTCGTTCAGCTAGACCCTAGACTATGTTTCGTTATTAGTTCTGTGTATCGCTGCAATAGTCATGGACAGACGTTATCCATTACCTTCAGGAGAGCGTCTCGTTCGTGTCATTACTTTTAAATTATTTTTTTATTTAAAAAAAACTGTATACTATATTTTTTAAGGTTGACAGGCTTGGTGTTTGACCACAGCTCACCTGATGTTAAGTAACGGTGTGATCTAAGATAGTAAACACGCCTAGCCTGGAATGGAACTGGCTCTCAAGTGAGGCTGCCGGAACACACCGTTAGATACTTGGCGGTAGATTTAAAACTTGAGGGTGGAAATTAGCCAGCCGAATATTAGAAAGTACCCTACCACCATGCTATAGTTTCCTCACGATGTTCAAAAAAGAAGCAAGGTCAGTGCGTAGTTTCATTTAATTATTGAGTCTATAACAAATTTAAACTTCCATGTGTACAAAGCTGTTAACAATAATTGTACCTTATCAAGGCTATGTGACCCCACTAGCTGCGTCTCGAAGGTTTACCTACTTGCTACATTACGGTAACAATTTCGAAATAATCAGATTATCAAATTTCTACTTGATTATACTTGTGGAAGATGCTTATATCCATTCATCAACTAAGTACATAACATAATTCATTGATTTTCTTTTTAACCGACTTCATAATTTGAGGTTCTCAATTTGACTATATATTATTTTTTGTTTCCTCAGAACTTTCGACTGGGTGAACAGATTTTGATGATTCTTTTTTTTATTTGAAAGCTGGTGCTTCTAGTGTGGTCCCATTTTGGTCCAATTCTGACAATGGCATCCATGACAAAAACCATATAAGTCGAAGTCGTCACCTTTCATTGGAGTCAGTTTTTTAACTGACTTCAAAAATGAGGAGGAACTCAATTCGATTGGTTTTTATAAATATTTGTTACCTCAGAACTACGGCTGAATGAACTGACTTTTATGATTCTTTTTTTATATAAAAGCTGGTGCTTCCCGTGTGGTCCCATTTCAATTTGGTCCAGTTCTGACAATGGCATCCATGAGAAAACCATATCAGTAGAAATCGTCGCCTTCCATTGAAGTCAGTTTTCTAACCGACTTCAAAAAGGAGGAGGTACACAATTCGACTGGTTTTTTTAAATGTTTGTTACCTCAGAACTTTCGTCTGTGTCAATCGATTTTGATGATTCTTTTTTTATTTGAAAGCTGGTGCTTTCCGTGTGTTTCCATTTCATCCATGAGAAAACCATATGAAATCGGTTTTTTTCTTTTTGTATTTTTGTTTTGTTGTTTTCGAAAGCAAAAACTAGCGCTTCTCGCCTGTGCCAGTAAGGAGTTGGGCACATTTGTCATACGCAATCCCAACGACCGTGATTGGATTAATGACATATCAATACTAAGTACTTAAAAAATGCCGTGCTCAAAATACAAAACACACAATTGCAGAACAATACTTTTAACTGACTTAAAAAATGGAGAAGGCTCTCAATTCGATTGCATTTTTTTCGTATTCGTTAACTCAGATCTTTATCATTTAAAAAAATATAATCATATATCATCAATTCAGATATCATCAGGCGAGTTGGCGATCAAGCGCATGCCAATTAATTATATTAAAAAAAAACCTTCCAGATTGATCCCATAGAAATTACCTAGTTTGATTTTTAAACCATAACACCTCAAACCTAGCCTAAGATTGGGCTAAGGGGCATGAAGTAGGTATCTTTTTTTTATTTTAAGCTTTTTATCCAGTAATAAAAAAAACCTAAAAATATTTTATTTAGCGCATAAATTTACTTGCATAAACGCATTTCGCATTTATAATATTAGTGTGATATTGGGCGGCTACCGGATAACGTGTTTGTTTGGCTTTAAGAAGGAACAAACATAAAATTATAGCACCCTTTCAATTATAATTAAAGTACATAATTATATATCTATAAAACAATGGCTAGTGTACACACGTATGTTACCAAATACCGGAAAAATAACTAAAGCATTTGAAAATATGAAAGTAAGATTTATTAGTATTGTGAATCATAAAATATTTTACTTATTTGCTTATGAACAGGTGTTTTCATACATAATTTTCCTATACTCCTTTAAAGTAAAACTAATCAAAACCGGCCAAGCGTGACTCCGAAACGTGCACCTAAGGTTCCGTTTTACCACGCAATATATTTACTATAGCACATCGTGTTTCGCATTGACTCCCTACATTGCAACGCTTCGAGCACGTCTTATAATACAGTCGATCATCAGTCTAATGTTGTATACTATAGGGCAGTGGTTCCCAATGTTGACTTAATCACACACACACTCTTACGGCAACCACGGGTAGAGAGGGTGGGGTACCATTCCTACGCCGGCAGCACCACGGCAATGACTTAATCGCGACCCACTAAATGAAAACTTCCAAATTCAGGACTCACCGCTTGGTTGTCATGAATAAAAAGGGGCATAATTATGTCAAAAAAAAAACATTCATTTCCAAACAAAAATTCTTTTTGTATAACTTCAATTTAAGTTACTTTTAATCGTAAAAAGCTTAGTATGTTCAATTTACCCGGTCGGTCCTGTTTTTCAAGCCAAGATTTCAAAATTCTATTGCGACCCAATAGTGGATCGCGACCCATACTTTGGGGATTGCTGCTATAGGGCTTCGTTTAGCACAACAGCACAGCACAGTGTTTAAGCATTACTGTGCTCCGACTGAAGTTCTTTCGGCATATCTCTAGAAATAAGGACTCAATCGAGAGAGCTGTTGGGTAAGGCCGCATAGAAGGTTTAAGACTTCGTGGTCGGTCTCCGAATCGATTGACTTTATTAAAAGGACTACGCAGTCCATCGCAGTACAGTATGCTCGCAATGCGGAACGTGGCCACAAGTGGAGAGACATCACGCGACGTGCAGCAGTCCTGGGAACCAATAGTGACGACGGGACGCAACCTTGAACGCAACGCAACGAAATTAATAGCAAGACTATTGAGTCTAACCATCGAAAGTTTCAAAGTAATGAGCGCCAAAGTGGCGATACCCTGAATGTTAAGATAATTTTATTAATAAGTATATTAGTATATTTATCACCGAAATGGTAATGGACATGCATTATTTGTTGCCATTAGGAGAGTGTCTCGTTCGAGTCGTTCGTCTCATTAATTTTTTATTATAAAAATGGCAAACTTTTACTTTCTACGTGTTTTTCACATTACTCGAAAAAACTAAACCTTTTTCTGTTTAAAAGTAAAAAACGTATCTCTTGCTACAACATTCACATGTTCATACGACTGCCCAAAAAAACGAGTGTAATGTTTTTAAAGTTCATGTAGGTATATGTGTGAGTTTCTTTATTCCACTATTGGATGTATGGGGTATCGTTAGAATCATTACATGATCACACAGTGACACCGGCTATAATTAAAAAAAACCTTTTGCAAGTCATTCGCTATTTTTAACTTTCTTAATAATTATGTTTATAAAATAACTCGTAGCGATGATAGCTCAGTGGCTAGCGCGGTCGGTTCGCATGTCGAAGGGCGTGGGTTCAAACCCCATTAATGAGCTTGAGCTGCCGGTGAAGGAAAAACATCGTGAGGAAACCATAGCGTGGTGGTAGGGTACTTTCTAGTACTCGGCTGGCTAGCTACCACCCTCAAGTTGAAAATCTGCCGCCAAACAACTAACAGTGTGTTCCGGCAGCCTCACTTGAGAGCCAGTTCCATTCCAGGCTAGGTGTGCTCTACCATCTTTGACCACACCGTCACTTAACATCAGGTGAGTTGTTGTAAAGCACCAAGCCTGTCAGCGATAAAAAAAAAACAATTCTACATAACATCCTAGGCCAGTTCATTTTTTATTTTTTTATATATTTATCAAGTCGATCCATATAATTTCCATTCAATGCGTGAACTCTAATAAATTAAGTAAATATGATAATAGATAATCAAGTCACACAAACGTGATTCTTTTGTTTTGAAAACAGTCACTTTTGTACTCGGTAAACATGTGAAGTTAGGTCTATGTATGCACAGCTTGTTCGCCGTCCATATATAAGCCCTGGAAATATCGTTAATCTCAGTACAAATTTAGACGTTCATTTTTAATATTACTTCTCACATTCAAAACGTAAGTATTTTATTTTCATCCTGATTTATCAAATAAGTTATAAAGAGTGTCAAAAACATATTTGTTTAAAAATACCATTAAAAATATAGTCTTATCTGATTTATTTTAAATAGTTTACATTAGTTTTATAAAATCAATTTCTATCTCAATAGAAATTTTGGTCATTTTTTTTTCTAATTGAAGACATTTTTTTTTTGTGACTGGTTGTTACCTCAGAACTTTCGACTGAGTGTACGGATTTTGATGATTCTTTTTTTATTTGAAAGCTGGTGCTTCCCGTGTAATCATTTCAATTTGGTCCAGTTCTGACTATGGCATCCATGAAAAAAACTAAATGAAGTCGTTTTTTTTTTTGTTAAAATTTTACTTGTATTATGGTACTTTATAGTACTCGACTGGCTAGTTACCACCGTCAAGTAGAAAATCTGCTGCCAAATACTCAACAGTGTATTCCGGATGCTTAAGTTGAGGGCCAGTTCGATTGATGAACCAGTTCAGTTCAGTTCAATCAGTTTCAGTTGATGAGGCAGTGTTTACCATCTTAGGCCACACCTAGCCTGTCAACCATCAAAAAAATTATCTAAAAGTTTGTTGACCTAATAAAGAAATAATGATGTCTGTAATTTGTTTATTTATATCAATACTTTTACAAAGTTTTTGAATACATGTTTATTTAATTGCAATTTTAATACACCCTTAAAAAAAAGTCCGGAAACAGCGTCTTAAAAATAAATAAATTGGACTCTGAATGGTTCCCGATTCGCGTTTTTTTTTTTTTTAATTTTATCTGGTCAATCAAATTATCAACACTAAAAGCTATATAAAGTACAGTTTAATACACTCAATTGTATATAACTTGTATTACTAAATTTCAGTTTCTTATTATTAATTCAACCTATTTTGTTCCACTGCTGGGGAAAAGCCTCTCTTCTTTCTTTCCATGCCTGTCTGTTTGGTGCTATTGAGGTCCAATCCTTATCTTTTTTTTTTATAATACGTATAAGTCCGCGTTTGACACCAACTCGCCTGATGGTAAGTGATGATGTGGTCGAAGATAAAGCACGCAGACTTAGAAGATACCTATACACTCTGACCTTGAAAAGATCTAGATTATATCTCTCAAGAAACAAGGAAGCCGGCAGCTTGTTCCATTCCTTGGCCGTACGGATGAGAAACGTAGAGTCAAAACGTTTGATTTGTTTTTATTATGAGCATCAAGCACATCTTTTTACCACTTTTGACCTTGTGACCGTTTAACCTCCGGGACCCAGACGCTAATGGTTTACGCCCAAACTCCGCTGGCATTCGGCAGACGTGTCCAGCCTAGTCCCACTTTAGCATGGCAGCCTTTTGAGCCACGTCAATAATCTGGCTTTAAAGCTGAGTACTGAGTTTCTTATGCGGCCTAATAACTACAAACTCAGTATGCTACGCTCCATCATCATTCATCATCATCATTTCAGCCGTCGAACGTCCACTGCTGGACATAGGCCTCCCCCATTGACTTCCATAAAGACCGGTTGGAAGCGGCTCGCATACAGCGTGTTCCTGCGGTCTTTACGAGGTCGTCTGTCCACCTTGTGGGTGGTCGTCCTACGCTGCGCTTGCCGGTCCGTAGTCTCCATTCCAGAACTTTGCAGCCCCATCGGCCATCAGTTCTGCGTGCTATGTGCCCTGCCCACTGCCACTTCAACTTGCTGATCCGTTGGGGTATGTCGGTAACTTTGGTTCGTCTACGGATCTCTTCATTTATGATTCGATCTCGTAGGGAAACTCCGAGCATAGCCCTCTGCATAGCTCGTTGTGCGACTTTGAGGTTATCAAGAAGGCACATAGTCAGAGACCACGTTTTAGCACCATAAGTCATACGCATATCATACGCTCCATCGCTCGTTGACAAACCGCGAGTGAGGACCTTTGCTCGATTGTCAAAGACCAAGTCTGAGCACCGTAAATATCGGTTATTTTGAAATTTAACTAACTATAATTTTTCAGCACGTTCATAATGGCCAAGTACTTCAGCATCGTGTCTATCGCTAGCGTCGTTGTGGCAATCCTGGCTATGATGGGCTCTGTTGTCGCTGAAGAGTCCGATGATGCTGTAACTACAACAGCTTCTTCAAAGGATTCCTCCTCCACCGCCACCTCCACTGCAGCACCGAGCAGTTAATAAAAGCTTAATAACGTACACGTTTGTCCCTTGAATCGCGTTACTTATCGACTTATATCTATTAGACTGTTCTGCGTGATTGGTTAAGTACCAATCCAATTGGTTTTGGTACTTACTTATAAATGTTATTAAAATAAATAAAAAATATGTTTTAAAAATTGTTTTGTTTGATTATGACACTTAGCGATATTGTTTCTTTTTAGGCGACTTCAAAAAAGGAGGAGGTTCTCAATTTGACTGTATGTTTTTTTTTCGTTCGTGATCATTCCGCCAATTATATTATGAATCGATTTTGATGATTATTTCTTTATTTGGTAGATCATACTTCAGAGGTGGTCCCATAATTTTTTTATCGAAATTGATTTATACTTTACTCCGAAACCGTGCTGTTTCATTGAAGCAGTGCGTTTAGTTGACCTAAGGGTCATGGCGTCGGTTTTTTTAAATAGTAAATTTATATTTGTTATTTTTTATTTTATTTGGCGTTGTACTTTATGCATTTGCGTGTGTCAAGTATTTCGATAAAGAATATTCTGATTCTGATTCGATATTTTCAAGTATTTATGTTTAAACTAGTAAAAATATTAACAGAATCAGTTATAAATACAAATAACTTTATTCTTTGCTTTAAGCTTACTTCATTAGGAACCCTGTCTACAGCTGCGTATATGTATTATACCTACGGAACACCCCAGACATAGAACAAATATACTTACACACACAAATGTTTGTCCTAGGTATGAATCGTGATTTGTTTCGTGTTTTCCATTCTTGGTTGCCTAGAAGAAATCGCGAGCGATAAGGCCGCCACTTGTAGCACTAGCTCATAGGATTCTTTTGTTTTCTGTTCTCTTTTTCTATTTTTGGTGTGCACAATAAAAAGTTTCTATCTATCTAATCGAACCCACGCCCAGGTCCACGCTCAGAAACTGCTACTAATAAGTTAATGGGGCAAACAGCTAGTATGTCAGTGTAATATAAGTGCATAATAAGATAAGATAAGATAACCTTTATTGCTAAAAATTGTGTACATGATGGTTTTATTGTACAAGTTTTTTTTACATAAAAGTTTATCCTAGCGGACATGGAATATTTTCTAATATAACTAGGTGTAACTAAAAGGAAAAAAAATTTATGAGATGGGACACTTATGGGATAATTTGCCGTGGTGGTGCCGGCGTAAGAATAGTACCCCACTCTCTCTAACCGTGGTTGCCGTAAGAGTCGGCTAAGGGATGTAATCCGGAAGATGGGCAGCAGCGTCTTCCTTGAACAACCACACCTAACCTTGGCAAAACCCCTCCCCAGGAGGAGGCCTATGTCCTGCAGTGGACATCCTATGGCTGATGCTGTGGGACACTTATCTTAGGTTCTGGTCTGTCTGGTAGGAATCGACAATGTGAAATTTCATGTAAATAAAGAATGCACAGCACAAAGGATGACGTTGCACTTCCAAGCGGTCACCGGTTGGCTCTGGCGTGCTATGCTACTTACTGAAATTAATTTAGTATTTCACTGAGTAGGTAAAACCTAAATATCTTAGTGGACACCCATGGCTTATTTTCCAAACAAAAACAATTTCATTATTCTTATAAATATCAACAAATATAATTCAATAAATAATATCAAGATGTTTGCAAAACTTATACAAAAGTTAACAAGTCAAAAGTTACAAAAATATTATATTAAACTTTCTTAAAAAAAAGATATATATACCAGTGAAAAAGTTCCGTTGCGTAGTTCAGAAGAAGAAAGCGGAGAAGCAGCCAAACGCGGACAGCGACTTTGTTTTATACTATTTAGAGATAATAAAACGCCCGATTGGCATTGAAATCACCCTATCATATATAAATAATAAACATAAAACAAAAATTAAAAATAAATTATAAAAATAATTGCAATAAATGTTATAAGAATAAGAAAGGAAGAAAAGGACAGACCAAAATTTCTAAAAAAATAAAACAGATTTCTGTCGAGACGAGCAACCGTCATTCATAATTTCAAAATCGGGAAGTAAACTTAATTACCCCAACAAAATCTAATTCAAAAATTAAGCTCGATCAAAGCGGACTCCGAGAAAACGAAAAATATGAGAAAAATGTGGATAATAAAAAAAGATGTCGATTTCTAAAATTGAGGGTAGGTTATTAAATTCGGGGCTGAGCTGAGGCAGTATCGGAAAGTCATTAATAATGTTACAGGGTGCGCCTAATTTCATCGTGACTTGGCAATATTTTATAAATGGATCAGTTTCGTGGATCCTAACGCTTTGTGCAAATAAACTTTGGTTTAATGGTTGGATACTAATGGTACGCATTTTGTATTGTCCACGTGCTTTACATTTCAAATGTGCTTTTTGGAGTTTCGGCTTGTTATTTGATGTTTGAGCTTGCATTTTATATTGTTTGTAAGAATATATATATATACAAGAATTGCTCGTTTAAAGGTATTTACTTACTAGCAATTCAATAATCTCTTAGTTTAAATAATCGTGATAGCCATAAAACAGCGTTTCTTGAAGCCAAGATCTTAGGCTGCTTCTGAAGCACGCGATAGAAAGTGCATTCCGAATTAAAACGGGTACGCGGTTGTACAGAATGTGGTTCATTTGGTGGTAGATCTCCTGAACAGGAGGTCGTCTAAGTAAGTACCACCGCAGTACTAGATATTCTGCCACCGAGCAGTAATGTTTGCACATTACTGTGTTCCGGTTTGAAAGGTACTGCAGCTAGTGAAATTACAGGGCTGTTGAAACTAACCATCGAAAGTTTCAAAGTAATGAGCGTCAAAGCGGCGATGCCCAGGACTTTGTTTTATTATTTAAAATTATGCATATCACTGCAATGGTCATGGACAGCCGTTGTCTCTTAACATCAGGAGAGCGTCTCGTTCGTCTCATTACATTTACATTTTTTTTTAAATGTATACCGACCTCTCCGACTTGTCGAGCCGATGTGACGGCGTTACTAGTTAGTTTTTCTTTTAATTACTGCGAAGACCATCGTGCTGTGAACGCCTCGGCGTTGAAATTCTATGATCTATGTTTGTATGGGTGTACAGGGCTACCTAGTAAATAAAATCACACAGCAAAGGCAGGATCTGTAGGTCCCTAAACAGCTCCACGTATGAGACGCCGTTCTGAAACCCACATATGGCACGAATGGCTCGCTTCTTTTAATTTGGTCTTTGACTAAACAAACTAACTATGCTCTGTGCTTTCAGTGTTCATGTATGTATGCGAGTTTCTTTACTCTACAATAACTCAGATTTGGATGTATGGGTATCTTTGAAACCCATACGGCGTCCCGAGTGACAGTGGCTATGTTTTTTTTTTAACGCAGTCGTATTATTTGTTTTATTCAATAATCATTCTTGTTTCTTTTAATTTTATTTTAGTAATCGCATTACAACTTTTTCTTGCGCACTATATCAAATTAACTTAAGATTCCTGTGGGATACCATTATTACTGTGTGTCTTTCTTTTACGCTGCAACGGAACTACAAATCGACATGAATTTTGCTATTAATTTAAACTAAGGCATCAAAAGTAAAATATATATGAGCTGGATATATCTGTCACAAAACCGATACTGGGGTAGACATGTTCTAGAATGGAGACCGCGAATTGCCAAACGCGAATTAGCGTAGGACGCCCAGAGACTCGATGGATGATGATATACGTAGGTCACCTGGCGGTGGATGGAAGCGAAAAGCCGAAGATCGGGCAGAGTGGCGTGTCTTGGGAGAGGCCTATGTCCACTAGTAGACTTCGATAGGTTGATGATGATGATGATGATGATGATAATGAATCAAAAGTAATCTAGATAATTTAAGTGGTTTTATAGGTAGTATTAATTTTAAAAAGTATTATAGCAACAGAAACTGGACCAAAAATCATAACAATAAACCTAATTTTTAAGGTTCCCAGATTAACACAAAATAAACATTTTACGGGCTACTCAAATAACTTCAAACCGTACCTCGAAAAACACAAAATGTAACAGATAAAGCAATTATTACACGCCGAGGATAAAAATGTAATTTTGTATTAAAACGGCAAATTAATCCCGATTGTGATAATATTGTTGATTAGAGTTCGTTATGCACGATTTATGATATGAATTATTTTTATTATGTAAAAGTAATGAGACGATCGAAGCGCTCTCCTGATGGTAAGAGATAAAGCCTGTCCATGACCATTGCAGCGTTACCTAAAACTTGGCTAACAAAACAAGGAATCGCTGCTTTGGTACTCATTACTTTGAGTCTTACGATGGTTAGTCTCAACAGTCTTGTAATTTCCCTAGCTGCAGTACCCTTAAAACCGGTATACAGTAATGTTTACATACACAGAACAAACATTTGTTTATACCAAAAAATGTTTGTCCTGGGTGGGTTCGATACCCAAGATTAAAAAAATAAATAAATATAATACTTGTTTGTATGTATGCCGCGTATAACTATTTAACTCAAAATCAAAAAGTCATTTATCCAGTTTAGGCCCTGGTAAGGCACTTATGAACGTTAAGTTACATTTTTGAATCTACCACCGGCTCGTAATTACACTTCAACTGAGAAGACTCCGGCAAGAAACTCAGCAAGGCATTTTTTTTTTGTAGATCTTTCTTTTCATATTAGGTAGGTACAGTTATAGATATTAATACATTATCCTTACTACAATTGTCACTTAGCTAGGGGGATACAAGTGCAGCGAGAAGCTACTACAACCATATGTTCCTGTCTTCCACGTAATGAGCCACCTTATCAATTAACCTCTGCTTTATAAAATCTTTGTTTTTATTGTAGGACATTTTAGTTACATCAAGTGGGGTTTTATTATAGAATCTAACGCAATTCCCGAGAAAAGACTTATTAGCTTTAGATAACCTAAATCTAGGTGTCACAACTTATCTTTATTTCTTGTGTTTAAGTTATGGCGGCTACTATTAATTTCGAATGAATTAAAAAAATTCCGGACAAACATAATATTTTCGAAAATGTGCTGTGACGGTAACGATAATATCTTAAAATCCTTAAATCGATTTTGTAGTGATTCGCGAGGACCCAAACAATAGATTGTGCGAATTGCACTTTTTTGCAGAACAAAAATAGTTTGTAGTCTGTTCGTAATCAAGAAGGTATTTTTATTCTAGAATAGATAAAAGTATCTATAAGTATACCGTCCGCAAATACCGCGTCTTCTTCACGTACACAGAACAAAGTAAGTTAATTAATGATACTTGTCTAAGTCGTAAATGCTTTCCTTTCATCTTGCGTCCCTATCTGAACAGGCATAACAACATAATCGATGGTGATATTCTGGTAAAAATACGTTGTCTTACATTTCGTTCATCTAAAGGTTGAATAGAGATTCTTGGCAGATATTATCTTATTATTTTTGGATAAATTACGACAGGCAATTCGGGAGACCGTCTGACTTCCAATCTGGACGTCTGAGTTTCAAACCCAGAAACCAGATGATCTTCTAAATTACATTTCAATCTGGATGTTTGGATTTGAAACCCAGACTTTCATATTTGATTGGGTCTTGCACATCGATCTTTTGTTTTTTTTCAATATTTTTTTTAATGGTTGACAAGCTAGGTGTTGGGCCAAAGCTCACCTGATCTCAAGTGACGGTGTGGTCGAAGAAATTTAAGAACACAACATTAGATGCTTGGTGGCATATTTTCAATTTGAGGGTAGTAACTAGTCAGCCATGTACTAGAAAATATCCTAGCACCATGGTTTCCTTACGATGTTTCTCCTTCCCCGGCAGCTGAAGCTTATTGTTGGGGTTTGAACCCACGTCTTTCGACGTGTAAACCGAACGCAATAATCACTGAGCTATCATCGCTACAGTAATGAGACGAACAAGACGTTCTCCTGATAATAAGAGTAACTTACTTACTTATTACTTAAGCATAAGTAATAAGTAAGTAAGTTGCATATTGATTGATTCAGGCGTTACTTTGCGGAAGTTCATTTTGAGTGTTCAAGGCATATAATTATTTTATTTTATTTAATTCCGCTTAACAGTGTTCGTAGATACAACAGTGATGAGGAAATGTAACTAACGCCCCGGCCAAGCGCTGGAAGAGTCAACACGTCCTGAGGATGCCTCGTGTAGAGGCGAAACACGTGTCGGCAACTGGTTACTGCAGCGAGACGAGGATATAAAGACTTGTGGTTATTTTTATTTTTATTAGTGTTTTGTTTTAGCTTTTAAGTATATGTCAAATTTCAGTTTTAGATATTAAGTAAAGTTTCTCCCTACTAGAAGAAACTCAGCAGTGAAGATCCGCACTCAGCAATGGTACAGCATACTAAAACAGAGCTAATCCTGATTATTTCTAAGAAACGAACATTCTAGAATATTAATTACTTTACTAGAAGATTGCTGAAGCTTAGGTAGTTTCATTTCAGGCTAAGTGTGTTTATTATATTCAACAACACCGTCACTTAAAACCAGGTAAGCTGTGGTGAAACACCTAACCTATCAACAGATGACCCGACCAGTCTTGGGAGAAGTGATCGTACGAGTAGAGTGCTAGCGCGATTTAATGACATTAATTTCTTCATTAATGTTTTACGATCGACACGTTAAGTGTTTGCCCATAAGTTATCTGATGTTAAATGACGGTTTAGACGAAGATGGAAAACACGCTTCACCTGAAAGAGGAACTGGCTTTCAATTGAAACTACCAAAACCTTTAGACGCTTTGCGCCAGATTTTCAGTTTGAAGAAGTAAGAGATGCGCCGTCCAGGGTAAGCTTTAAAAGAATTCTTAAAAACTAACTTGTCGAACAGGCATTTAATGCATTAAAATATTTACATTATAAATTGTTAATTTTGATTTTATTTAGTTTATATTGATTTAATTTATTAACATAACATTACTTGTAACAAAGATGTTACCAATAAAGAATTTGAGGTTGCTAGATACATTGTCAGACAAATGCTTAAAAGTACTCAACCATTATGCTATAGTTTTTTTACAGTGCCTTTCAAATGCAGCTCAATTTCATTGTTCGGATTCGAATCCACGTCCATTAACGTGCGACAGTTACCACTGAGCTATCATCCGTACAAACAACTTCTAGCTTTTATGACTTTTACTATTAGGCCGTTTTAGATCATAAGCCTGCGACGAAATACTAACTCTGACATTAAACTATTTAATAGAAACTTCTTCCTAATTATTATTGCTATCATCTATAAAATGTTACAGCGTAAAGTATTGCATAGATTCATTCTCATGCAAACGGTGTAAAAATCAAATTAAAGTTCTATTTTTCTTAAAAGTAGCCCTACAAAATATTTAAAAAAAACTTTTATTGCTAGTTACTTACTTTTAAAAGTTGAAATTTCAAAAAATTAAAAACGTCACCAATCAACTAAACAGCACAGATTTATACTGATCCTAAACCAAACAATGTTTCAAGAATTTAAATTCAATAAAATTTATATGCGAATGTAGCGCGATCTACGATCTACGGAGCTACGAAGCTACGGCGTAGACGACCGCCTGTGAAGGCTTTCACGCTAGACTGGCCATTAGATTGGGCAAACTCCATTCAGGACAGAGCATATATATACGCTTACATTTACACTAAACCAACGAGGTAACGCGTAAATTTTACATTTTGTTACTTACGCACGCATATATTTTGGTTACCTTTATGAATGCCTAAAAGCATCGGGTGAAAATGGCACTTGCGAGTTCATATTTGTGAGTCAAGACTTTGGATAAAATTGAATTTTTATTACGGAGTTCCATGGGAGCGAGATGTTTGCACCCGTGGTTTAAAGTGCTTAGGTGGAAACCTTATAAGCCGTTAGAGCCAAATGTTACCGCATTATATTTGCGTCATGACCTAATGGATTTATGTAGGTTAGGTACAGTTAGGTAAAAAAGATTTATTTGGACTTTAATAGCAGTATGTGAAAAAGGTTTCTTTATATGTCTAAATTAAGTGGGACAGTGGAGTTAGTATGCAATATTAGGAGAGTGTCGAAAAAAAAGCTTATTTTATAAAAAAAGTTTTAAAGAAACTGTAAACATTAGCATTAATATATCATCGTTTGTAGCGATGATAGCTCAGTGGTTGGCGAGGTTGGTTCATGTTCGGCTGGCTCGAGTACTCGGGTGGTAGCTGACCAGGTGAGTATCAGAACCTTATCACCATGCTATGGTTTCCTCACGATGTTTTCCTTCACCGGCACCTCAAGCTCACTGGCTTGAACCCACGCCCTTAGTGTGAACCAACCGCACTTATCACTGAAATATCATCGTCACGAATTTGGTTCCAGATTGATCCGGGCAAGATAAAACTGGCAAAACCTTTTTTCAATTACTCAAAGTTCCGCGCGCAGATTCGTGGCCTCAATCTTTAATTGCAAACTCATTTAGCAAGAAATGGAGATCAATCAGCGAGGAAACGAATAAAAAATGTGTCAAATCAGATCCAACCGATACTTAATTTCCTTCTCGAACAGGAAATCCACTTCACGGATTCCAATATCAACCTCTTTGGATTTACGTCTCTCGTACATTTAATGACAGAAGGGCTAGCTAAGAATAGATTACGAACTACCACCCGGGCGTGAGTTGGACAGAACCATGGCTCGATCGTTTTATGTTGTAAAATTCCTCACTCACAATGCGTTCTTATCCTGCTTACACCTCGCTTTCGTCCCAAAAACATCCTGCTTTCGCCACACTCCCGCTCTTATATAGTAAGACTCAATTTCCCTATTTACATACCTACATTTCTATAATAACATTTGTTATAATACAAACCAAATGCTATCATGATTAGTTCGTTTGGCTAAGACTTGCAGCAATAGTTAAAAGGTTGAGTAATGAAAAAAGTCACCGCTGCATTGTTGCACTGGACACCGCTGCATGTTGCACTTATTACTTTGCATACGAACTATCGCCCGAGCGTGAGTAGGACAGAAGCATGGCTTGATCGTTTTTTTGTTGGAAAACTCCACGCACTCGATTGTTCTTATCCTGCTTACGCCTCGCTTTCGTCCCGATTACATCCTGCTTTCGCCACGCTCCAGCTCTTATATAGTATGATTCAATTTCCTTATTCCTCTACATTTCGATCATAACATTAGTTATAATACGAACCAAATTCTGTAATGATGAGGTGTCTGGCCAAGACTTGTAGTAATAGTTAAAAGTTTTAATAATAAAACAAAGTCTAGGATATTACTGCGTTGCCACTTATTACTTTGAAGCTTTCGATGATGATTTTCATCAACTCTATTGTTTCACTAACTATACTCACTACTATTATATATTTCTTCGTCATCATTATCCCAAGTTAGACCACACAACCTCATTTTAGGCTTTTCGCTTCCATCCATCGCCAGCTATCCTACGCATATCGTCTATCCATCGAGTTTCAGGACGTCTTACGCCATGTTGTCCAATTCGCGGTCCCCACTAATGTTAACTATATACGAATTTGCATTGTATATATGTTTTATAGCAGAATATTTGATACTACGGTACCTACTTTAACACTTAGTAATAGACAGTTGCCAAGCAGTAGAGTGTGAACATTACTGTTTCGATTTGAAGGCTATTGCAGCTAGCAAAACCATAGGTATATTGAGACTTACCGTTGAATACCTCAAAGTAATGATCGCTAAAGATGCTCTGGACTTTGAGTTGTTACTCAAAGTTTTCGTTACCGCTGAAAAGGTTATGGACACTATGAACAGACGTTTTTAACCATCAAGATAGTGTTCCTCTTAGCTTACATAAAAAACATGCGTCAAACATGCATAGGCATTGGCAAACTGGAATTAATGGTCTCTCTTTAAGTTTGAATACTGTTCCTGACCTGTAACTTTCTATTTGTATCCCGGAGTGACAGTCTCACTGCTAGATACGACAGGCAAATGAAAACATATCGGTCCACAAGGAATACCGAGTATCGTACTGTATACTAACTTATTTCTAAAATTAAATGACGGCGCCACCATCGCATTTTTAAACCAAATCTAGCAGAAATACGAATGAAATTTCTGGTTTCACAATTTAGCTAACTCCATAAACAAATTTGTTGGTCTGTACAAACTTTATCAATTGATTTCCTTCACGTCTCTGGAGATTTTATGTGACGTGTTTGGTTTGCATATTTCAAATAGTAAATTGTAAATTTTAAATTTTCTACTACTTGGGTGTTGCATTTGTAAGAGTTGTATAATTGTGTCTTTCACGGTCTATATTTGCCTATTAAAAAGGGACGTAGCTATGCAGCTTGCATATGTGTGTCTCTTTTTATTCGGCAACCAATCGAATTCCTGATTATGCTTACTTGGTGGTAGAACTCCTTAGAAGGAGGTTGTCTAAGTAGGTACTACCGCAGTACCAGATATTCTGCCGCCAAGCAATTATGTGTAAACATTATTCATGTAGGTATATTAGTCTAATTCAGATTGCGTTCAAGTATTTATGTTTATATATGATGAATGTAGATATTGATGTAAATGTTGTGTTTCTCTAGTTAGCACACCCCGTCGTTTTACCGAGTTCTATCCGTACAAACGTTCTCTGGAAGAGATTGCTCTAAGCGTTAAGACCGCCGATTGTAGCACTTCATTTGAATATTTGTATTATTTTTGTTTCTGTAATCTTGGTGTGAACATTAAAAATCTATCTATCTACCGCAACTAGCAAAATTACAAGGCTAACCATCGAAAGTCTCAAAGTAATGAGCGCCAAAGCAGTGAACCTGGACTGGACTTTGTTATACTACACAAAGTTATTTGTATCGCTGCAATGGTCATGGGCAGGCGTTATCAGGAGATCGTCTCGTTCGTCTCAATACATTCAAATAAAATAAAATAAAAATTGATTATATTTATGTGATATTAGTAAAACTTTCTTTTTTTTTAGTATTTGATCTTTACAAATAACACACTATTGATAAAAAAATTTTTTTTTTTAGTTAACACGTTTTTATTACATTCACTTGTAACAAAGTAACAATGTAATCAAATCTTTTAACCCACTTCTAAGCGTCGTACCGAGGTGAACCTTTGTATGTATTGAGATGAAGTTTGGACAATAATATTATAATTTGGTATTTTGGAGGTGGATAGTGGAACCCTTCAGTAGAGTCTAGTAAACCACTTATTACGGGTGCGTATGATTCGTTTTGATGAGTCCAATATATTGCGTCTAGTAGTCTAGGTAGGTACCACCGCAGTACCAGATATTCTGCCGCTAAGCAGTAGTGTGTAAACATTACTGTGTTCTGGTTTGAAGGGTACTGCAGTTAGCGAAATTACAGGGCTATTGAGACTAACCATCTAGTCTCAAAGTAATGAGCGCCAAGGCAGAGATGCCCTGGACTCTGTTTTACTACTCAAAGTTCTGTGTATCGCTGCAATGGTTATGGACAGACGTTATCTCTTAACATCAGGAGAGCGTCTCGTTTGTCTCATTACTGTTACATAAAAATAAAAATAATAAAAAATTGTTTTAACGAGATTTAGGAATTTTAGGGTTTTTATTCGTTCTGATAGGTCCGATATGTTTTAGTGTGGTTTGCAGTAAAAGCATGTTTTTTTTTAAGTTTTTATAAACTGTATTCTGTTTTGCTCTTGTTGATCTGTTACAATGAAATCCATACGTCAATTTAAAACGTGTTTATTTTAATGATATGATATGAAATTCAGTGTTTATTTTGAGGGCAAAAAACGAGCGGTTGTAATAGTAAAGGTCTATACCCATCACAAATAATGCCATGAATAAATCTATTTTTTATGTCTCTCATTGCGGCCCAGGTCCAAAACATTTTACTGCAGGAGCAATCAAGTTTAGTGCCAGATAATTCTAATTGCACTGGAGTGCCTGTCATTTCGTTTTTCTTCACCTTGTCAAAGTCATCTTCAGTAAAATACACTGCAGTAATTGGTGTACCTTGAAGGGATACCAAGACGCTTTTGACAGTTGCGTCTCTCGTAAATTGAAGGTCTTCCATCTGTAAGCAGACATCAATAAATTAACATATATTAAAAATATAAATCAAGTAAATATTGTAGGAGAATTCATACAGCGCCACCTAGCTCCAATCTAAGCAAAGTTTGTATAATGGGAACCAGAAAACTGATATACTTTTTTTTGTAAATATATACATACATACTCGGACACGGAACAAACATTTGTCGTCACAGAAATGTTTGTGTTGGATGGGAATCAAACCCACTTGAAACTGGTGTATTACCGAATGAGCTAACAGTCAACAAGGGTCGACTCAGATGAAAGTGGTGTGACGAACTGAACCGTCAAGACAGTCACTGAACCACCAGAGCCGAAGACTGGGTGGTCTGGAAGGAAGGGGGGCCTTTGTCCAGCAGTAAAACAAAGAGTAGGTTTATAAAAAAAATTTAACTCACCTTTAATTCCAAGATCTGCGTGCTTATAAGATTTAAATTTTCCAAGAACGGCATGTTTTCCCGCCAATCGCGGCAGATACGGGTTATGTTCAGTTCCCGAAGAGACAAATGTTTCAAATTAGTTAAAGTTTTTAAGGGTGAATTGCCTGAAATCAAATAAAACAATACACTTTTTTGTTCGTAATGTAATGATTTGGAATTCTCAGAATTCTCAGTCTATTTCCTCAAAATGGAAGACGTTTATTCTAAGCTATAGTGTTTTAGATCAAATATGGTGGAATGAAAGTGAATAACATTGAATGAAGTTGACATTTCTATTGTAAGTATATGAGTTCGTAGCAATGATAGCCCAGTTAGTGCGTCGGTTCACATGCCGAAGAGCGTGGGTCCAAACCTCAACAATGAGCTTGAGCTACCGGTGAAGGAAAACATCGTAAGGAAACCATAGCATGGTGGTAAGGTACTTTCTAATGGTTGCATGGCCAGCTACCAAAATCCAAGCACCTGACGATGTTCCAGCAGCCTCACTTGAGAGCCAGTTCCATTCTACCCTAAGTGTATTTACCATCTTCGACCACACCGTCACTAAACATCAGTTGAGCAGTAGTCAAACACTTAGCCTGTTAACCATAAAAATATGATTATAAGTAAGGAAATAAGTATAAGTATTTTATTTTATTATTTTATTTTATAGCCCCAAACTAAACTACTGCTTGAATCCAATAACAGTTTTTATATTTGTTACTTCTTCACGCTCAAACGGTTAAACCAATTGGGATGAAATTTGGTATGGAGGTAGCTGACCTGATCCTGGATTTAGGCTACTTTGCCGCGGGGCACACAGTAATATTATAATACATAAATGTTTGCATGGAATCAAACTCACGCCCAAATAGCTCACGGAGCAGAGCTAATACCAAATGAACTAGCACGGCAGTAAATACGATAGATTAGGATTACATTTAATTTATATTCAAAGTTTGCTCTTAAAAGTAACTAAAAGGACATTTAAAAGTTACCAATAAACAATTATTTTGTTACTAAAAAAGTTTCTTACCGTTTGGTTCGCAAAAGTCCTTTAGTGGTGGATTTTGACTGATATTGAGCTCAGTAAGTGATGTCAATAATGATAGAGAATCTAAAGCTTCGTTTACCAACTGGTTAGTTTCCAATGTTAAGAACTGAAGCTTGGGCCCGGCGAAAATAGTACTGCACAAAATAAGTTTACATTAATATAATGTTTATTACTAACATAAATGTATAAACAACTACCTATGTATATACAAAACGCAAGACAACTAGCCTACTATAAAACAAAGACGTCGTCAAGATCGCTGCCATGCGGTAGGGTTCCCAATACATTGGCGGCATTACCCCGTTCTATTACTATGCTCAACTTTTGACATAGCTACAGCTAGTCGCACACTGAGCAGCACGAAATCCCCCGAAGCGAGAACTAGCCGCTTCGAAGTGTCTTTAATTATTATTTTTGTGTCGGATGACCACGAGCCCATCGTTTCATACTTTGTTTGTTGCGCTGTGCTTGTTCTGCTGCGGTTCCTACATTGTGAGCGGAACTACCGTCATGTGACGGTGCCAGAGTATCCACGCAACTAGCGTCCCTGACCAAGTCCCGATTTAGGGACTATGGCTCTAACGTGGCACTGTCTGGTCGCTTACCATCTGTTGACATTCCGCTCGGTTCCAGTGTAGAAGGCACAGATTCTGTGCAGAGTGCCCCTCTAAGTCATTAATGGCCCAATTTTACATTATTTTAAACACATAACTTGAAAAATATAACTTTGAAAAATAAAAATAAAAGGACCAAATGATAGTTGATTATTAGTTATCGTTTCAGTAAAAAATCGATAAAACACAACCATCATAACACTACTACCGTGTCACATCACTAATGACGCCGATACCGTAAGATGACTTACTCTCTTGTTTTGTGCGACTCGGCTTACTAATGTGTTGGGATACCCGTTATTAACTCCTATACTTACTTAATATTATAAATGTGAAAGTTTGTATGTTTAGATGTTTGGATGTTTGTTACTCAATCATGCTAAAACGGATGAAATATGGCATACATATAGTTTACTATGTGGATTGACATATTACGAGAAAATTTTAGGTTCCTGTGGCATTATCAAAAAACTAACTATAGCACTTAGTAGCCTATGTCTTACGGAACCTTATTCTGGAATAAACGTTATCTTTTATATTAATTTAGATAATTCAGCGCAATTTTCATTATGAATGAAACTTATAATTTAGTTACTTACACAATATCTCTCTGAACCCAAATCTGAATCAAGGCTGATAAAGGCGCATGCCAGTTCTTAATAATTGGCATTACAGTTAATTCTGACAAAATTAGATTATAACTATGATATTCTAAATATAAAACTATCTAGTTATTACCTTGAAAGCATTCCAAGGTTGTTACCCGATAGATCAAGCGTAAGCAGATTAGGAGTACTTTCAAATATCCCGCTTGGCAGAGATTCAAGCTCTCCGTTGCTTATAGTGAGATGCTTTAGAGCAGTTGCACCTTCTAGAAAGTCCGGTGGCAATGATGTCAGCTTTTCTGCATCACATATTGTCAAAGTCTCTAAATGTGGACAGCCTGCTACCCAACCTTCGGGTAACTCGTCAACACTTGGATTTCTCAACTCTAGTAAGCGTAAGCTATCACATCTCTCCAGCGGCATTATCAGTTGTTCCTTCCATTTTATCAGCCAAAGATTCTCGAGAGAGGAAGGTACTACTGGTTTTGAGCCTCTGATCAGCACATCAGTGACCTCAATCTCGTTATATCTCAGAGTTAAATTGATTAGCTGCGAAGGAATCGTTAGTAGCATTTCTTGAAGCGGTTTCACAGTTGTCATGATTAAGGTCAATGAGCGGAGTTCTGGAAGATTATCTAGTTCACTCATTTGTAGCGGTACACTAGCCATTCCGAGTTCACGTAATTTTTTTAATCCAGCTATGAAACCTACTTCCGGTTTCGGTTTAATTTCTGATGTCGAAGAAATAAAGAGACTTGTAAGGTGTTCGAGGCCGGCGAAGTGTTTTGCAGAAAGTTGGGGTTGCGATAGAATCTCTTTTAGTTCGAGGTAGCTCTCGCCGTCTTGATTAAGCGTGACATTAAGAGCTGCAAAGGCTTCCGCGAATGATTGAGCAGGTGGGGGACATGTGGAGAGCTCCACCTGTGCGACGCTTAACGGACTCGAAAAACGTGGCAAAGCAGGAGATTCTAGTGCATTCCATTCATCACAATTTAAATAAAAAGGATGCTCATCTCCATAGTCCATGTTTATATTATGACCTACAAAAGATAAAACAAAAATAAAATCTCTTTTTTATTAAAGGTACGTGAAAAAATCGATCTACTTAACACTAGCAAAAACACAACGAAGCCAGAAACGAAGAAAACAAAGATTTCTTTTCGTTTTTGGCGTCGCATTTTGGGTTTTTTCCTGTGTCAAATCTTCGTTTTCTTATATAATGAAAAATAAATTCAAATAAGTCTAAGTCATAGTCAAAGTCATTCACGGTTGAGTCCAGTCATGCCTTAGTAAAGTAGTCGCGACTTTATTACAAGCTACGATGGAGTTTTGGAAGCAATACGAAAATTTATGTGTCACCACATTATATTATCATTTTCCGACACTCTCGCTTATAATTCAGTACTCTATGAATAGAACATCACTATTTTTATACACAAACACTCAAAAACACAAGTTTTTGAAAAATATACAATAGAGTGACATGATTTTTCCGCGTTCCCGCCAAAACTCTGGTTTTTTTTTTAATTTAATTTGCCCTCTTGGGGAGGCTAAAGCTTTAAAGCCATACTGCCTTGTCTTCCGTTTTTGCGATTTATGTCTTAACTCTAATCATGCTTTAGTAAAGTAGTGGCGTCTTTACTATAAGCCTCTGGATGGAGTTTAGGAAGCAACGCGAAATGTCATGTTTAACCACATTATATCATTCTCCCACACTCGCGCTTGTAATTCGGCACTTTATGAATAAAACACCACTATTTTTACGCATAAACACTCGAAAAAAAACTAGTTTTAGAAAAAAATACAATATGGCGACACGACGCTCACCGCGTTCCCGCCAAAAAACCCGCCAAAACTCAACTTTACGTCTAACAAATTTTTATCTTCTTTGGTTTTGGTATTGTACATTGCGCATATTGCCAGTCGAGTATTTTGATGAATGAGTTAACAGAGCTGTATTAACAGTTCCATGGGAGGTTATGCTTATTCTTTGAACGTTAGAAGCTAATTCAGTATTACCTTGTACCACGAAGGAATGAACGATGGCATCATCGTTGACGTTGGGGTTTTCAGCACAGAGAGGGTGAGTACATTTCAACTCAATAGCTTCCCCGACCCATGCACACACCACAAAACTCAATAACAACCATTTTACCACATACTCGTACATCGCTGTAACCAATGTAAAAAATATAAATAAATAAATACTCCAACTGTAACACATCACACGGCGCTATATGTATAGCCCCAAATTAAGCAAAGCGTGTACTATGAAAACCAGGTAATTAATAGGATATTTATTTGAATGATCTATATAGGATTATAGGGAATTGTCCAAACGCTTAGGAGGCTTCAGGTAACCAGAATGCTGGCACCTACTTTGTTTAAAAGTTTAACATTTACCAATAACTAAATAAAATATTATTGTTCTATGACACACATAAATTAGATTACGTAATCTTTTTAAATCAAACTTGGAATGATCGGAAGGAATACGCTAGGATAAAATTAAAAAAACAGTTAATATCACAAGTAAAATAGACCAAACTATTACTCACTATTACTTGGCGGCAAAATATCTAATAGGTACTTTGGTAGTACAGAATATCTGATAATTTGGTGGTATAATATAAGTAATTATATACAAGTGAATATGTTTTTTTAAATTATTATTTTAACTTTGAATTTAATTTGATTTTCTCTAAGATTTTAATTTTAATTAAATTTATTATCTTGAATTTAAAAATTGCATGCTGTACTTCCTTGAACAAGCTACAACACATTTAGCATTACTTAAGTTATAAATAATAATAATAATTGATGTTTGATTATTATTGGTGTTTGATATTTAGTTGATATTGTAAAGCCAAATAAAAAAAGAAAAAACTCCTGTACCTATTATAAAAAAAAAAAACAAAACGTACCTTTTTCAAATTAATATAGAATGCTGTAATGATTTATTAGTTTTGTTGCCAAAACTGTGATCAAACAAAAACAGCAGAGCAATCACGATGTTTTCATCACACGATTAATCTTTATATGCATCGGTTCTACCTATAATTTTGATCTTTGACCTCATCTTTATCTATATAATAATAAAATCTTTATGATATCTGAAATTCTAGAAAGTTACGTGAACGGAAACACAGTTGGCAGATAGATGGTAAGAACTGTGAAATAAAAGAAGATCCTCCACAATAAAGATCTACCACAATCTTACCATCAGAAGAGTGTCTTGTTACTTTTACATTAAAAAATGAATAAGATGACGTCCCTAGAAATTTGTCTATAAGTACCTAATGGTGTAGTGGTTTTTTCTAGAAATCTTGATAAAAGCAAATTGTGTTTTACTTGGTGGTAGATTTACTTAGCAGGAGGTCGTCTAGGTAGGTACCACCACAGTACCACATATTCTGTCGACAAGCAGTAGTGTGTAAACATTACTGTGTTCCGGTCTGTAGGGTACAGCAGCTAGCGAAATTACTGTGCTGTTGAGACTTACTATCAAATGTCTCAAAGTAATGAGCACCAAAACAGCGATGCCCTGGACTTTGTATTGCTACTCTAGTTTCTGCAATGGTTGGCAAAATCACTTTTGTTGTACGAGAGCCCCCTAAATATTTTTTTTTATTTTGATTTTATTTTTTATTAATAAAGTAAATAATAAATTAAGTATTTTGTGAATATTTCAAGTGCCTACCTGTTACCATTTATTGATATCGACCAAAAATAGGCAAAAAATGGCGTTTTTTGTATAGGAGCCCCCATTAAATATTTATTTTGTTTTTAGTATTTTTTGTTATAGCGGCATCAGTAATACATAATTTGTGAAAATTTCAACTGCTAACTATCGCGGTTCTTAAGGGGTTAGGGATACAGCCAGGTGACAGACTGACGGACGGACAGACAGACAGCGAAGTCTTAGTAATAGGTTCCCGTTTTTACCCTTTGGGTACGGAACCCTAAAAACTAAAAAATTTACCCTATGTGCAATTACAGCGCCACCAACCGGGAAACCATTCAAATATACACAAAAACAATATTAAAATCAGTAAACCCGTTTTTGAGGACTATAACCCACGGCAATTGTTTTTTATACATTTAGATTTACATATAGCTGACAAGAACCCCAGCGCATTCTACTCGTACTAAAGGTCGGCTAAGTGCTCGAACTCTAAACTCAAGAGAGTTACTACCACAGTTGACATTCCAAAAACATAAGCGAAACTTATAAATCCAGAGATCTTCTAATTGCAAGTGACAACCAGTCGTTATCTTATATCTAAAAGTAAATAAGTAGTCAATTAATTGGCTGGTACGTTATTTTTGAAACAATAAAGAAAGGTGAACAATTTTGGTAAACTTTTTGTTAAAAATTGATTACGCTTAAGTAAACAACAGGCAACAGTTATTTTGTAAAATCGAGTGATGTTTATGTTATGTAATCTCTGTATCTCTAGTCGGTAAGATTTCGAGAAATAATAACTCGGGTAGTTAGGTGATTTATCCTAATAATATTATAAATGTGAAAGTTTGTATGTTCGAATGTTTGTTATTCAATCACACTAACGGCTAAACGGATTTGAAATTTGGCATCACATCAGCTACCATTTAAGTCTTTAAGACGTCCACTGCTGGACATAGGCCTCCTCCTGGGGGGGGTTTTGCCAATACTCGCCACGCTTGGCAGGCGGGTTGGCGAGCGCAGTTAGGTATGATTGTTCAAGGAAGACGCTGCTGCCCATCTTCCGGATTTCATCCCTTAGCCGACTTTTACGGCAACCACGGGTAGAGAGGGTGGGGTACAATTCTTACGCCAGCACCACCACGGCAAGAAATTTGGCATAAATATAAATTATTAACATAATTATAACACAAGATAAAATACTTAAATACTTTTTTTTTACTAAATATATACCTTGAACACTGAAAATGAACTTCCGCAAAGTAATGCCTGAATCAATCAATTACTTTTTTTTTGTAAATACATACAGACCACCCAGACACAGAACAAACATTTGTTTATACAACAAAATGTTTGTCCTGTGTGGGAATCGAACCCA
Organism: Biston stratarius; assembly: GCA_950106695.1. Classification (NCBI taxonomy): domain Eukaryota; kingdom Metazoa; phylum Arthropoda; class Insecta; order Lepidoptera; family Geometridae; genus Biston; species Biston stratarius. The sequence continues at coordinate 15,314,622 of OX467116.1, forward strand.
CGCCCTACAGCTCTTATAGCAGATATACTACCAATGAGCCAACAGGGCTGTCAAGAAATGACAATTGCACAAACCTGTCAATTAAATAAAAAAATGTGTTTGAGTGTATGTTTAAGACCCAGAGAATAGGTTGGATCGTCTGTGTTAAGACCACACGACAGAAGTGAAAACTCTCTCACGTAACGGTCACCAAGCGAGTATAACAGAGACGCGTTGACTATACCTCTCTCGCTCTCTTAGTCGACGAGAGCCGACTTTACTCGAACGAGCGTTACATAGCCGAGCGAGACGGCTGTCTCATTCAATACCCACAAAATAAAGGGGACAGAGCGCCTAAAGAAGTTTTCACTCCAAAAAGTAAGTGACATCGTCTTCATATTCAAACTAGCTGTCGTATTGAGAACTGTCGTAGATAGTCCAAACGTTACCAATTAAATGGTAACCAGCCGTCAGTGGTTAACCTGGCCACAACTACCCGTTTAGATTTATTCGGTTTTCATACGAGATTTACGAGTAACATTTATTATTCAGTATCTGCGGCACAATCACAATTTATGACACACTTTCGGACATCGCTTCGTGCGAATAAATAAACTATTTTACTGTAATATCTTGGATGAATGATATGAAACGAGGATCACCTGCTGAAATATTCAGTTGGAATGGACGAGTATTGTGGTTCGGCAGGGTTGTGTTGATATTTGGATCTACGGGTTTACTTTTCGTGACTTTATGTAGTGTGTTATGGGTCAGTTCAGCGCCGGATCTAGAGGGGGGCTAACCGGAGCACCTGCCCGGAGCGACAGCTTCAGGGGGCGTCAAAATCATAATATAAGTATATACCTAGCATGCTTGAAAATAAAGCTTGTTTCACGAAGCGCCTAGCATTCAGCGTAGGTTGTGCTATCGATTATTCATTTGATTTTAAAACACAAACACATCACATCATCAGCCACAGAAGGTCCACTGCTGGACATAGGCCTCCTCCTAGGTTTGCCAATACTCGCCACGCTTGGCAGGCGGGTTGGCGAGCGCAGTTAGGTGTGATTGTTCAAGGAAGACGCTGCTGCCTATCTTCCGGATTACATCCCTTAGCCGACTCTTACGGCAACCACGGGTAGAGAGGGTGGGGTACAATTCTTACGCTGTCACCACCACGGCTAATTTTAAAACACCCAGTTGGTTTTGGTACATAGGACATAGGTATCCTACGAAACCAAGTCTAGGGCATCGCTGCTATGACCTTCATTACTTTGAGACATTATAAATACAAAAATAAATAATTTTATTCGATGGTTAGTCTCAACTGACCTGTTTGCCTAGCTGCAGTACCCTTCCAACCGGAACACAGTAATATTTATACACTACTACTTAGCGGCAGAATATCTAGTACTGCGGTGGTACCAACGTAGACGACCTTTTGCTAAACAGATTTACCACTAAGTAAGTATTTGCAGCGATGATAGCTCAGTGGTTAGCGCGGTCGGTTCGCATGTCGAATGGCGTGGGTTCAAACCCCAACAATGAGCTTGAGCTGCCGGTGAAGGAAAACATCGTGAAGAAACCATAGCGTCGTAGTAGGGTATTTTCTAGTACTCGGCTGGCTAGCTACCACCCTCAAGTTGAAAATCTGCCGCCAAGCATCTAACGGTGTGTTCCGGCAGCCTCACTTGAGAGCCAGTCCCATTCCAGGCTAGGTGTGCTTAACCATCTTCGACCACACCGTCACTTAATATCAGGTGAGTTGTGGTCAAACACCTAGCCAGTAAGCAGTTAATTTTTCCATATTCGTAAAATCTTAAAGTGCACTAAAACTTAGTTACCCATTGCTGTCTAGTTACGTTATTAATCTCCCAATTTAAAACGTCAAGTGTGATCAAAAGATTCAATCGCTAATCTTGTAATTCAGTCACTGTCACAGATTGACAAACAGACATAGCAACAGGCAGCAGATAACTTTAGATAATTTATTTGACATTCGTAATATTCTGTTTCCATACCATTAACGATCATATTTCAGATTTCGTCTTACAATAGGTTTTTTCCGTTATTTGGCATCAAATTACAATAACTTTGGCAATTGAGTGTATATTACCAATCTAGATTTGGTTACCTTTAATAATACCAAAAACCACCTGAACTATGGAAAAAACAAGCTATACAGTTTACTAGTTGCGCGCCGCGGTTTTACCCGCGTGGTGATGGATGATGATGATGATGATGATGATGATGAAAAGTATCCTATGTTTTATTCCAGGGCTTAAAGTATCTACTAATTTTATCCAGATCCGTTCAGACGTTCTGGCGTGATTGAGTAACAAATATCCATCCATCCATCCATCCATCCATCCAAACTTTCACATTTATAATATTAGTGGGATTAGAACATATACTTTGTATAAAACAAAATTTAAGGTTAGTAATTGCGCCAATTTTATATTATTTCATAATTGAATCTAGATCTAGTTCAATTAATAAAATCTATTTAGTTTAAGACAGTTCGGTATAAATAGTGGTATCTTTCATAATTATGAATCTATAATCTTAAGGATATTGTTAGTGGTTAGTTCTTTTTGAAAGGAAGAAAGGAAGAAAATAATGTTATTTTGTAACACAAAACCAAACACACAAAAACAAAAAAAAAACACAGAGACAGACAGAGCATAATACTGGTCATCCTAAGTAGTATGACCAGCGCTGGTCTTCCGTTGAGCCCTTAAAACAAAATACATATAAAAATATTTAAAACAATTTACTAACAATACAAAACAAATATAAATAATAAATAAAACAAAACAAATGTTTTCTCCCAAAATATCACTCTACAAATGAAAATACAAAAACAACAGGCTCATCTGACCATGATCTCGCCTGTTATCAAGAGAAGATACCATCTTTGATGTTACACGCTTGTCTAGAGGAAACCGATGCATAAACTAGCAATAACATTATATAGCACTAGTTTCATGGACCAGAGCTTCCTGCACTTTTGATGAGCAATCAGGAATTTTTTTAAGCCTATCACGGAAACCCTTAACTTTTTTCTGGTTCCTGATGGTGGAATATTGTACCAATTTTTTGCTACTGTGAAGCGGAAACTCCCCCGTCACACTTTTAACTTGCTGGAAGAATCAAACAGAAAAAAGCTATCTACTTAACAATAGGTACTTACTCATAATCTTATTGTCACAAATACTCAATCTGTCTACTTTTCAATGACATAAATCACAAAATAAACTATTCTAATAAAAGCTATCTACTTAACAATAGGTACTTACTCATAATCTTATTGTCACAAATACGTAATCTGTCTACTTTTCAATGACATAAATCACAAAATAAACTATTCTAATAAAAGCTATCTACTTAACAATAGGTACTTACTCATAATCTTATTGTCACAAATACCTAATCTGTCTACTTTTCAATGACATAAATCACAAAATAAACTATTCTAATAAAAGCTATCTACTTAACAATAGGTAGGTACTTACTCATAATCTTATTGTCACAAATACCTAATCTGACTACTTTTCAACGACGTAAATCACCGAATAAACTATTCTAAGATAAAGATGACTACTTTTCAACGACGTAAATCACCGAATAAACTATTCTAAGATAAAGATCAAACAAATTGTTACAAAAATGATTAAAAGTTTTATTTTCTTGCTATTTTTATAAATTTTCTAAGTACCTATTAAATTGTATTTTCATATTTCGGTTTACACTTTGAGAAATGCTATTTCTTTTAAAATATTCGATACAAGTTTGCTTTAGAAATGATTAAGTTTTGATAGAATCTAAATTGCGTTCAGTAAAGCTTCAAATAAATATATAATCACTTTTAAACGAAAATGATCATTTATTTAATTACGAAATTCTTTTCTCGTCTATAAATATTTTATTACTTCAGAGAATATCTTCAACATTTAAAATCACATGTTTGTACATATACAAGGTTAAAGATTTATAAACACATCGATGACATCGCTAATAGGGCCAACAAGTCGTTAGGATTTATCAAGAGAGCATATTCCCAATTCTCTAGTATTAAACTTATTAAAACGCTATATTGTACGTACGTTCGTAGCCTACTCGATTTTATGATAATATATTGTATTGTAGTTAACTAAATAATAATAAATATATGTTATTGTATGATAATATATGTTAACAGGCTAGAATCAATCCAACATAAATTTATGAGTATCTTTAGTTCAAATGCAAAATATACTATAAGATGTTACTAAAATATTACCTACTGCTATTTCCGCAATATAAGACGAAATAATTACTTGCATTTAATTAATCCCACTTTTCTTCATTAAGAATATGTATATTTACATTTATTTTAACTATGCCAAATTCTACCATAACCCATATGACTGTTTAAAACAGAAGGAATGTTGGTAACCCTTTATTACTGTTACCGAAAATTAATTGTTTTAATTAGCCAACCTTTATTAGATCTTTCAATTATTTAAGCAAAGGGACATTTTGTTCGTTCTAATTGTCCCAATTAGCAGAAATAGGTTAATAGAAGGATAAAACACACGTAAAATTCAAATCACGTAGCCGCGAACATCTTGCGACCAGTAATCCAAAAGCCGAATTTAAAATAAGACATTTTTTGTACAAATATTACGGTAGGTACTGCATTTTTTATTATTAATCAAGCGGTAAAATACCTCATAATCAGGTCTCTTCTCATTTTACATTCTAGGTAAAATCAATTTTATATTCGATTCGATCAAATAAAACAATAAATCTGCCAAAGATAACCACTTAACCGTTTATTTTAATTAAACTAATTATTCATTTACTCTGTACAAGCCCAAACCGCGTTCCGAATGAAACTGGAACAGTTAACTGGTAGTTAGCGAGAAATAGAAGCACAGAATATTACAGATGAATAACTAAATAAATCTGTATGTTTAAAAATTTCATGTCATGGTGTTTGTAGTCGCACTCCTCCGAAACGTCTCGGCCGATTTTAAGGATTTTTTAATGTATATTTGGTAGGTATGAAAATAAGTCGTAAGTGTGCTTTACCATCTCCGACCACACCGTTACTCAACATCAGGTGAGCTGTGGTCAGACACCTAGCCAGCCAAACATAAAAAGTTTACAACAAAAAATACTTTTGTGTTTTAATGCATTATATATTTTGTAAGCTTAAATGAATAATAATTGTATTTATTAGGATTAGACATGTACTTTGTCCCAACGTTCAAAGAAAAACATACTAACCGATCTTTTTTTTTGCCTACATTATCTCTACTAATGGGAAGCGACGATGTGGTCAAAGAAGGAGCACGCTTGCGCAGGATATACCTATTCACGTTTTTCTTAAACAATCTCGGATTCTGTTTAATTAGTAACAAAGACAGACTTTTTAGTCTCTTAGTGTGAATCTGTCTAATTCTATAGTCTGTGTCGGTGAGCACAACAAATTACGAACATCGGGGAACTTCTCAGGAAAGGCCAAAATATGCTGCAGCTAGTTGTGCAGTAAGTTAACGAAGTAGTTGGTGATGAGCTCTGTAAAAAAAATGACTGATGTTAAACATCAAAAAACAATTTATTTATGTGTCTGTGTCTCAAACTCTCGCATATATTTTTGTAAAGACCATTTTTTTGTAAGTCTTTATCTGCGTATTTGTGTCGTGTTACTATCTAATAAAAATGTAGATATCTCAAATGACAAAAATAGACACCTTCGAGACCTCTGAGATTAAATTTCATATTGTTTTTACTTACATACATATTAACAAGTTGGAAACCAAAAGAAAACAATTAAATTATAGCAAAATTGTCAAACACGATTAATTTACACTGAAAGTAGAATTAAAAGTATTTTGTATTACAAACTATGACGTCACACGCTTAAATTGCACACATCAAATTATCAATAAAAATAATTAATCATAATTAAATCAAAAAAAAAAAAATTAAATTAATCCAAATCCAACCCAAAATAATCAAATCCAATATAAAAAAAAAAATTACGTCAATCATTATTTACCACCTTGACAATGTTTTGATATTTTCTTCTTTCTCTTTTTAGATTAATATGTTGATTATTTATTAGTGTATAATAAAGTTGTTTTCTATTACTATTATTATGCAGTTATTTATTATCTTAGATTTAAAAAAAATCACATAAAAAAAAATATGTAAAAACTAGGGTGCCGCAGGCAGCGAGGCAGGGTTCAAGCTGCTGGCTGCAGAGTGAAGAACCTCCTAACAATGAGCACCGTGTCAAAGAGCTCTGCCTTTTGGATCTGACCCTTGACCCAACCGTCTAACGAGAGTCTCTTTAAATGTTGGTCGAGACTCTTCCCTATACTACCGTTCACCGTGACGACTATCTGGACAATGATCGATCAACATTCCATAGCGATTATAAACTTAATTAATTTTGTATATTTTTAAACTTTAAACTAAAATCTGTTAATATTATTCTGTCAATTACACTATTACTAATAATATAAAAGACGAATGTGTGTGAAAATGGATACAAACTTAACCTCAGTCTAATTCTAGCACATACATATAACGAACTCATTGTGTCCACTTTAATTAACACTTCCAGTGATATACGGCCGACACCCTCGCTATCTATATATATATCTCTACTCAGCTGTTTGGGACTCTCATATATGTACATGTATTAGGCGGGAGGCTGATCGGAAATGTAAACGTAATGAGACGAACGAGACGTTCTTTTGATGGTAATTTCTTAAAAAATCTCTTAAAAGCACATTTTTAGAGTTCCGTACCTCAAAAAGTATGTCGTGGTGGTGCCGGCGTAAGAATAGTACCCCACTCTCTCTACCTGTGGTAGCCGTAAGAGTCGGCTAAGGGATGTAATACGGAAGATGAGTAGCAGCGTCTTCCTTGAACAATCACACGTAACTGCGCTTGCTAACCCGCCTGCCAAGCGTGGCGAGTATTGGCAAAACCCCCCCAGGAGGAGGCCTATGTCCAGCAGTGGACGTCCTATGGCTGATGATGATGATGATGATGACCTCAAAAGAAAAAAAAGAACCCTTATAGGATCACTTTGTCGTCCGTCTGTCTGTCTGTAAAGACCCTTTTTCTCAGGAACGCGTGAAGGTACTGTCCATCCATATACATCCATACATCCATACATTCTTACAAACTTTCGCGTTTATAATATTGGTTTAGGAGGTTTAGGATAGGATGTTGATGTGATTTTGTATTGTGTTAGACATAAGTATATGTATGTAATAAATTGTCTTAGTAATGCGTCTGATTCTACAGAAAGAGCTCGGTTCCAGGAATCGTTACTCCTAATCCGAAGTTCGACGCACTCTTGCTGAATTACATTATAAATGTCTATGATCAATCATCGTGTTTATACCGATGTTAGTGGTTAGCGTTATTGGTTCCCACGCCTAAAAACCATAGTAGTAGGGTATTTTCTAGTACTCGCTTAACTTCTACCCTCAATTTGAAAATCTTCCGCCAAGCATCTAACGGTGTGTTCGGTTGCCTCACTTGAGAGCCAGTTCTATTTTACGCCAGGTGTGTTTACCATATTCTACCATACCGTCATTTAATAGCAGGTGAGCTTTGGTCAAACATTTTGTCTGTTTTCCACAAAATAATGTTAACATCAACTTCGGTTAAGGCCCAATACATATGTCTTTTAAGACATTTTCATCGTCAAACGGCTTTTTACTATTATCTCGCCTGATGATAAGCGGTGATGTAAATAATAAATAAGTATTGGAGGACATTTCACACAGTGCCATCTAACCCCAAACTGAGCAAAGCTTGTACTATAGGTACTAGATAGCTGACAGGTTACTTAAATACTTTCTTTTTTTGTAATTACATACAGAACACCCAGACGAAGAACAAACATACTATATACACGTATTAATAACACAAATGTTAGTCCTGAGTGGGAGCCCACGCCCTTCAACTTTCGAATCAAAACTATACCATATGAGCTAACAGCAGTCAGTGGTCGAAGATGAAGCACACTCATTTAGGACATAACTCTTCACTCTGACCTAGAAATGATCCAGATAATATCCCTCAGAAAACAAAAAAGCTGACTAGTTAGTTCCATTCCTTCCTAACCTAAGGCTATTTTGTTTCAAACGGAAAACTTTCTAGAGCAAAACAAACCAAAATGCTAGCTTATTTATACTTTCGCATTTCCTTCCACTCATATCGGAATAAGGAACAATTTTGTAGCCTTTTGGAGTCAATAAAGAACTAAAGTTATTGGTATAACCATTTCATTCCATCCCGAAAGCACCCAGAGACCTTTTCCAGTTGTTTGCGGTTACGGAAATAGAAAACCCTAAGTGTATGAGATCTATTTCCTGTTTGCCAGGATTAATTTCAGATGCTGTGGCTTTGGTTCCATTAGGATTAGGTTGGGCATACAACAAGAAAAAAATGTATTAAGCGGACAAAAATGATTTCTTACCCACAAGCTCTGCATTTACACAGGGTTATAAGCTTAGGTGTTATACGCTGAAAGAGGGTCATTTTACTCATTTTTTTCTGTTAGTTGTCAGTTAGTTTAGTTTTCTTTAAAATGTAATAATTTACATTTTTAGTGATTTTTCTTAAATGGTAATGCTTTACTTTTTTTACGTCTGATAGTCTATGTGTTTGACCACATCTCATCTGATGTTAAGTGACGGTGTGGTCGAAGATGGTAAAGCACACCTAGAATTGAACTGGTTCTCAAGTGAGGCTGCCGGAACACATCGTTAGATGCTTGGCGGCAGATTTTCAACTTGAGGGTGGTAGCTAGCCAGCCGAGTACTAGAAAGTACCCTACACCATGCTATTGCCATGTTTCCTCACGATGTTTTCTTTCATCGGCAGCTCAAGCTCATTGTTGGGCTTTGAACCCATGCCCTTCGGCATGCGGACCGACCGCGCTAACCACTGAGCTATCATCGCTACAAAAACATGTTGTTTAAACATATTTTACATGCATATTTATAGTTCAGAACGAAACATAAAACTTAAATCCATCAATTGATTTACTTAAATTAAATACTTTTATTACTAAATACGACTGTATTCTGTTTTGTGTAATATAATTAAATAAATAAATAACATAAAATAATCTAGTTGTATAATTTCATCGTCATCATCATCATCAGCCTATCGAAGACCACTGCTGGCCATAGGCCTTTAGACACGTCACTCAGCGCGATCTTTGGGTTTTCGCTTCCATCCTTCACCAGCTGTATATCGTCACTCCATTAACGCTCAAGGCGTCCTACGTTACGTAGACGTAGTACGCCTACGTAGTGTAGAAATCATTGAACGGCTCTATAATTCAGAAATAATTCAAAAAAGTTTTTGTATTGGGTTCAAAAGGTGTAAAAGTTTAACCACTCATAAAAGCATTTTAAGTAAGTTTGTCATTTTTTCTTAACATCAAAATCCCCCAACACGTAAAGAATTCGCAGGCCAGTCTCGAAGTAAGTTTAGTTAGTAAATTTTTCTTCAATCCAAAAGCTTTCTAACAATCCAGCCCCTCATTCCTAAGATAAACTGCTCCCCACATCTGACTCTAACATTTCTCTTAACTTCAAAAAATATTTTTTTCTCTTTAAAAAAGAGGGTGCAGAAAGAGGGGGCGTAATGACGTCATTACATGAGAACCTCGATCCAAAACGGCCATTGTGTTATAATAGTTACACCTCAGCGGGTCATTTGCATTTTATACGAAATTCGCGAAATGACGGTAAATGTTGCAATTTCAGTGGACGGGTACCGTGATTTCGTTTTGAGCACAATTCTAGCTTGGATTATTAGCTGTTCTGTACTTAATGTTGATCTAAATTTTTGAATTCAATTATTAAATCATGAATATATTCTCTTATGTCTAAGGGAGTGTTTCTGTAAGCTCTACAAGTGCAAGCATTGAGCATTACTTACAGCTAATTTGAAACGCACACACACATTATCAGCCATAGGTCGTCCACTGCTGGACATAGGCCTCCTCCTGGGGGAGTTTTACAATAACAATACTCACTTAAATACACTACTCGCCACGCTTGGCAGGCGGGCTGGCGAGCGCAGTTAGGTGTGATTGTTAAAGGAAGACGCTGCTGCCCATCTTCCGGATTTCATCCCTTAGCCGACTCTTACGGCAACCACGGGTAGAGAGGGTGGGGTACAATTCTTACGGCGGCACCACCACGGCATGCATGTATTTGCAACGCATTTTTATTTGCGCTTATATCTAGTAAAATTTTACTTATGGATTAAAAAAAGGTAATTATTTTATGTAATAGTTATGAGACGAACAAAAAAAGTCCGAGGTATTGCTACTTTTGCGCTCATTACTTTGAGACTTTCGATGGTTACTCTCAACAGCCCAGTAATTTCGCTAGCTGCTCTTCAAATTGGAACACAGTAATGGTTACACACTACTGCTTGGCGGCATATTATCTGGTACTACGGTGGTACTTACGTGGTGGTGGTACCTGGATGAGCATATTTTGCTAAGGAAATCTACTACCAAGCAATATTGAATATAGTTCTTTTCGCGAATGTAAATAATCTCCAATGACATTGTGGAATTTTTGTACGTCTGTTTTCTTTAAAGTATGTTAAGTTGGTAGCGATGATAGCTCAGTGGTTAGCGCGGTCGGTTCGCATGCTGAAGGGCGTGGGTTCAAACCCCAACTATGAGCTTGAGCTGCCGGTGAAGGAAAACATCGTGAGGAAACTATAGCGTGGTGGTAGGGTACTTTCTAGTACTCAGTTGGCTAGCTACCATGCACCCTCAAGTTGAAATTCTGCCGTCTAACGGTGTGTTCAGCCTCACTTTAGAGCCAGCTCCATTCCAGGCTAGGTGTCTTTAACATCTTCGACCACACCGTCACTTAACATCAGGTGAGCTGTGGTCAAACACCTAGCCTGACAGCCATAAAAAAAAAAAAACAATGTATTATTACAGTCTATAATACTTCAATTAAAAATGTGTTAGTAAGTATTTCCAGATTGAAACAATCTGGGTGTTTTTAAATTAATAATTTGGATATTTTTAAATTAATAATCGCACTAATATTTTAAAGGCGATAGTTTGTGAGTGTGTGTGTTTGTTACTTACTTTTACTTGGTGGTAGATCTCCTTAGCAGTAGGTCGTCTAGGTAGGTACCACCGCCAAGTAGTAGTGTATAAACATTACTGTGTTCCATTGAGACTAACCATCGAAACTCGCAAAGTAATGAGCGTCTAAGCAGCAATGCCCCGGGCTTTGTTTAGCTACTCAAAGTTCTGTCTATCGTTGCAAAGATCAAACACCAATATTAAAAAAAAAACTACTTATTTTTACTTATACTTTGATTTTTATTTATAATAAATAAAACATATATTCACTTAAACTAACGCGTGATTTGTAAGCAAAATGTAAACACAATTAATTCCTTCGATTCAGACTAGAATAAATCCAAATATTTATAAGAACATGTCATTAAACTTGCATCGCATGGTTTAACTCTGCAAATTGCATCAAACGACATATAGACTAGAAGGTGCTTGAGAACCTTAAACTTTTTTTTGAATTCTTGATAAGTTTGCATTTGACCACACTTCACTTGATATCAAGTGATACTAAGTGGTCTAAGATGGAGCAAGCACGCTCCTTAGAAGAAATCTGTTTACTCTGGGTTTGGAGACACCCAAATTAAGACCGTAACTCTTTTATTCAAAGATTTTCGTTACGTAATTTTTTTTAATAATTAGCATAGGTATGTTTTAAAAATAGGCAATATAATAAATCTTTCTCGATGAATTTGAACCACCGTGCACGAGAAGTGGTTAACAGTAACCTTGAGGACCGAATACCCTTAAAAAGATGCGGAAGAATGTGGGGTCCACCGTGCACGTAAAGTGGTAAACAGTAACTGTAAGGACCGAATACACTCTAAAAAAACTGATGCGGAAGAATGTGGGATCCTACCGTGTACGTAAAGTGGTAAACAGTACCCGTGAGGACCGAATACCTTTCAAAAGACTGATGTGGAAGGATGTGAGAATCCACCGTGCACGGGAAACGGTAAACAGGAACCGTAAGAACCTAATACCCTCTAAGCTAAAAGACTGATGCGGAAGGATGTGAGAGCCCACTGCGCATGTGAAGTGGCAAACAGTAACTGTGAGGACTGAATACCCTCTAAAATGCTAATGCGGAAGGACGTGGGAGCTAACTGTACACGTGAAGTAGCAAACAGCAACCCCGAGAATCGAATACCCTCTAAAAGACTGGTGTGGAAGGACGAGACGCTCACCGCGTTGCTAAGAAAACCCCAACTACCATAAATGTAAAGATAAAATATTGTGGTTTGTTAGCGTAAAATCATACGTGAACGGCTTCTGTCTGGTGGAGGCCACGAGGTATATGACTTTAGGAGGAGGAGGCACTTATAACACATCATGGAAAGTACAAGACATGGTGCAGTCACAGAGGTTCAATTTTGTGTGATCTCAACAAACTAAGGACCCAAACAGTAACACAACGCGTTTTTAACAACAGCGGAACCAATCATTACTTTTGAGAGCTATAAAGTATACCTACATTTTGGCTCCATCCCAATTCCTTCACAAGGTATGTCCGTGGTCTTTTTGTGCACCATTACGTCTGCCTACAGTTTTACCTTTTGCCTATTGTAAAACTTGGGAGCACATAAATTTACCTATTCGCCCTTTTTTAAACAGACCATGTCCTTTCTAAATTTATGCCGGTGCTGAGGTAACAAAAAGTGGATTTTATTAAAAAAGTTTTCGGTTACCTTTGGACCCGATAGTCTTAATCATGACAGTTCTAAAGGGACTTTCACAAGTACATACTTCTCGAACTTTACTTATCTGCTTAACACTTTACTAGTTACTTGCTTGCTACCAAGCAAGGCAATCACATAAAAAGGTAAGTCTTTCCAAATTTTGACAGTCTTGTTGGCTTATTGATAGTATGTCTGGTTCAAGAGCTGTAGGGGTTCGATTTCCACCCAGGACAAACATTTTGTGGTGTAAACAAGGTTTGTTCTGTATCTGTTTATACTGTATGTATTATGAGTAATGATTTACAAAAAAAAACTAAGTATTCTATCAGTTTTCTGACTTCCATAGCTTTGCTTAGTTTGGGGTTAGATGGCGCTGTATGTAAAGTCCTGGGATATTTATTCATATTAACAGCCGATGCTTCTTCTATTATTTTATTGTGTAATATCGTAAGATCGCCTAAAACGTACGCAACTTCTACCAGGTCTCTCCAGCTGTAAACAATGGTATCCAATATGTAGTTCGTTCAGCTTTCGGAAGTACGCTGTAAAAATTTACGTGGAACGGTAGTAAATAACAGGTACCTATTAAGCTTAAAGGAGGTTATTATACTCTTTGTTGTAACCAACTTTTGCTATATAAGCAGTATAGAAACTAACCGACTGCAAAAAATAAAGCAGTCCTTGATCTGTGAATAAAAAAAATAAGTATTCAATCACTCGAAGAAAGTTGGGCCGATTTAAAATTTTCATTTTTATTTTCAAATTAATCCCATAGAAATTTAATTAAAATCGGTAATAGTTTGATTTTTAAGCCAAAAAAATGTTGCTCTTCTGTGACTTTTCAGTGGTATTTAGGATCACTAGAATAGTCCTAATGAACTACCTATCTTCGGATCATCATCATCTGATGATGAAACCAGAAGGCACCAGGTTTCCGTAATAAAACAAAGTAACCCACTAGCTGTGTTTGGTCTTTTTTTAATGGTTCACAGGCTAAGTGTATAACCACAGCTCACCTAATGTTTAAAGCACACCTAGCCTGTAATGGAACTGGCTGTCAAGTGAGGCTGCCGGAACACACCGTTAGATGCTTGGCGGCAGATTTTTTAATTGAGGGTGGCAGCTAGCCAGCTGAGTACTAGAAAGTACCCTACCACCATGCTATGGTTTCCGCACGATGTTTTACTTCACCAGCAGCTCAAGTGCATTGTCGGGTTTGAACCCTCGCCCTTCAGCATGCCTACTGACCGCGCTATCCACTGAGTTAGCGTCACCATATTGGGATGAAATCTTTTAACTTTAATTTCTCATGAAATTTAGTACAAATGATGATTTGTTTGTATATCAAGCAACTCAAACGAAATAAACTCTACCTTCCTAATCTATAATACTTATCTAAGCGCAATTCCCTATATAAAGTGTAGTTATACGAACAGAAACAAAACAAAGACACTGTTTCAAAGCTGCAGAGATTCCTTCATCAATTCAATCTAGAAGGACGAGAGTCACCCAAGCAGAACGCTCGTAAAATAACCATTTGTATATATTAAATTCTGAGTACTTACCATTTTCCAGTGTAAAACAATGTAGTTTTAATATAGAGTACATGAATACATCACTTTCTCAAATTAAATTAAATTTAACGATGAAATTACTGTTTGTCTAAGTTACTAAGTAAGTATACATACTTACGAGTTACGATTGTTCAAAGCATTCATGTTAAATTGAATTTAAATATTTATGTATTAAGTTTAAATCATTTTACATCAATTTACTTACACAGTAAGAATAAACATCATTATAATACTAGTTCTATAATAAACTTTGTAGTAGTTGCCTAGACGACCTCTTGTTAAAGAGATCTTACCACTGAGATCTTACCATTCAGATATTCTGCTGCCAAGTTTTCAAGTGTAAGAGTGTAAAACATCATTGCGTTTTGGTCTGACCAGTTATTACTCAAAGTTCTGGGCACCGCTGTTTTTTTAAAAAATGTAAACGTAATGAGACGAACGATACGCTCTCCTGATAGTAACACCTGTCCATGACCATTGCAGCGATACACAGAACTTTGAGTAACAAAATAAAAACCAGGGCATCGATTTGGCGCTTATTACTTTGAGAAGTTAGATGGTTAGTCTCAACAGCCCTGTAAATTCGCTAGCTGCAGTACCTTTCAAACTAGAACACATTAATGCTTACATACTACTGCTTGGCGGCAGAATATCTGGTACTGCATTGATATCTATCCAGACGACCTCCTGCTAAGGAAATCTACCATCAAGTAAAGGCATTATTTTATACCATCAAAAGAGTTCGTTTATTGTTTGTTGCCTTACTTTTACAAAAAAAAAAAAGTAAAATAGGGTATATAACTGTGTCGTGTACACGGCGTCTGCACGTGAATATATGTACACTTTTGAACACAAAAACATCCTTCGGATTTCCATGTTTTGAATTCTCATTTAACATAATAACGTATAAAGAATTATTTAATACTTTAGCTATCTATTGGTGTAAATAAATTTTGGATATACATAGATGATATATATAATGTAGCTATATTAACACAAAACCAAACTTTGTCCCCTGATTTTTACCCACGACGGAGTGGAGACGGTATATGCGTTGGGGTGAGAGGATGTTTGTGCAAATCCATGTTGCCATTTTTCTCCAATACTACTAGTCCGATTTTGATGCAGTTTTCAGTTATGGGTTCGGGTTTGATTGATGCATGTTCTAAGATAGGTGTTACTGTGATAGCTCACCAGGGGGCGCTGCAGTAAATATTTGGTCGTGCAAAACCAAAACTTTGATGCAGTTCGTAGTTGATTAGTGAGGGTTCTTAAATAGATGTTACGCTAGTAACTCACTAGAGGGCGCTACAATTTCTTATTACTTATTCAAATACTTTTTACCCTAGTGGTTTTTTTTTCAAAAAATTTAATTTTGTTACTTGTGTTCATTATCATCAGATTTCTGAATTGCCTCCCACTACGAAAGCTAATTTAAAGACATACGTCAAAAATATACGTTTTATATAATTTTTGCTATTTAGGTCAGAAGATTATGTCTAGTACATATTTCGACATAATAGACTCAAAAATTTTCCGTAGATGCATTTTTAGGTTATAAAATTAACTACAATTAAATTATTCAATGTGAATGATATCAAGCCTTTTTTTATGGTTGACAGGCAAAGTGTTTGATCACAGCTCACCTGATGTTAAGTTATGGTGTAGTCGAAGATGGTAAACATACTTAGCTTGGAATGGAACTGGTTCTCAAGTGAGGCTGCCGAAACACACCTTTAGGTATTTGACAACAGTTTTCAACTTGAGGATGGTAGCTAGCCCGTCGAGTACAAGAAAGTACCCTACCACCACGCTTTGATTTCCTTACGATGTTTTCATTCACCGGCAGCTCAAGCTCGATGTTGGGTTTTGAACCCACGCTCTTCAGCGTCTGAACTGATCGCCTACTTTAGACCTGTACCCACAGATCGTACAGCGTCATTGGAAGATATCTGCTACTGTATTTAAATCCATATACCATTTAGGTTATCAAAATAGTTTAGTTGAAAAGTACGTGGGAACAAAATAAACATACATTAATTAGCGTCATAAAATCACAGCCTTTTTTCGTAGTCGGGTTAAAAATATAATGGTAAAAGTGAAGTTAAAAGTAAAAGAAGCGAAAAAAGCGAGTTATTGTTCCAGGATAACTGACAAAAATCACTAATTAATAAAAATTTTAGAAATATCTTTTTATTCGCTTTCGATGGAAGCAATTATTGGAAAAGCAAAAGCACAAAGCTAATTATAATATCCACTTAAAATATTTTGGAAACTTCCGCTTCCCTGTCTCCGGGATTGTATACTTTTCAGTCAATCTCTGTCTTTAGCAATAATAAAATTAGTGAGGCTCTATACCGACTGAGGCCATAACATAAGAGACAATTTTGATATTAACGAAAAAAAGATAAAATTTTAGGTATACCTTTAGAAAAATACTGTACCTAAGTCTTAGGATACTCGGTTGATAAAAATAATAACGATCCCAAAGTCGATGCGAGTGCGTTACTAAGCGAGAGAAAATTCAATCTATCCTGACTTTATTTTTAATTTATTATGTTTTATTAGAATTAGGCGTTTGACCGCCATCTCACCTGATGTTAAGTGATGATGCGGACTAAGATGGAGCACGCTTGCCTATAAGATACCGATTCACTCTCGACTTGAAGACACCCATATTATATCCAACGGGGAACACCCACTCGGGCAGCGCATTCCACTGTCTAGAAGTCCGCACAATGAACGTAGAATCAAATCGTTTTGTTCGAGTTTTTGGAACATCTACCATGAAACGATGTCGCTTTTTTGAGCTTCTGGCTGTCCGATAGAAAAATGGACATGGGGGAATCAGACCATGTAGTTCTGAAGCACACTCTCTGAAATGAATCCGATAAAAATCGACAAACTAGCAACTAAACCTAACCGTAAGTACAAAATCTCCGCCGCGCCCGATTCATTGTAGTTAAAATGAATTTTAAACGGTCATAAGTTGTTTCAGGAATGTTCGCAGTGGGTATCATACGTTTACAACATAAACACACACATTGACATTGTATTTGAATCTGACATTCTATCTTAATTTGACATTGTATTTGAGTTTGACATACTATTTCAATTTGAAATTTTATTTTGAATTTATGTTATTTTGTTTTCTCATTAATTAATCTATAATTTTGTGACATAAATGTATTTAAATAACCGTTTTTATGTCAATAATCAAATTTTAATAAAAAGTTTGACATTCTTTTTACAACAAAACAATTTTATTATATTTAGTTGAAGTATTTTCACCCGGTGGATTTTAGCCCAATTTCTAAGTAGCTTAATTCCGTCACTTTTCATTATAAAGTCTCCTGTTGACAGCCTAATATTTTTACTAGCTATCTACATTAACAATTTTATGAGAAGTAGTTCAATTCCACGCTTTAAAAATAACAATTAATGATCAGT
Source organism: Biston stratarius (assembly GCA_950106695.1). Classification (NCBI taxonomy): domain Eukaryota; kingdom Metazoa; phylum Arthropoda; class Insecta; order Lepidoptera; family Geometridae; genus Biston; species Biston stratarius. The sequence continues at coordinate 15,332,447 of OX467116.1, forward strand.
ATGTTTTAGGTTGACCGCACAAAGAAAGAACGGTTGTGTACAATTAACATAAAATGTAGTATGCAATCTTTTGAAGATTTGTTGTTGGATTTTATATAAAAACCTACCTGTACTTTTATTTATAGTATAATTTCTGAACGTTCTCTGCCATGAGACAACGCAGTCTTATAATGGTTGTGAAGCGACTGGATACGTAACCTACGATCTTTTAATAAATGAATCTAGGATTTTTAAATAATGGACCACAATTTCCAATTTTTAAAATTCTAACTAAGCGGTTTGATTCCACCTTCTTCGCACGAAGAAGACATTGCTATTTACTATATTATACGCTAGACATTGGAATTTGTTGCCCGAGTGGGTGTTCCCCGATAAAAACAATCTGGGTGCCTTCAAGTCGCAAGTGAATCGGTTTCTTTTAGGCAAACGTGTTCCATCGTAGAGCGCATCTCCACTTTACATCAGGCGAGAAGGCGGTCAAACGCAAGCCTATATGTCAGTAAAAAAAAATGCGGTTCCCGACACAAGAAATCCTAGTTGAGCAATATGAGTGTAAAACATTAAGTAAAGTTAGCAGTATAAGGTAATAGGTAGATATTTCACTAAATGTCTTTTCTAGAGAACATACATCATCTTGAGGCAAAGCAATAAATTATTCGAAATAACTGTGTTGACGTAAACAAATGCATAACGTTTCGTGTGGAGACACAAATACTATACTATTCATATTCTATTATATTGTATTATCAAGTCAGGGAGGATTCTATTTAAGGATCTATTCATACATTTTAATCCACCACGAACAAAACGTATGAATTAGACTTTATATATAAACAATAATAAATATTATATGTAGGAAACAAAAAAATATCATAAAAGGTAAAAACAATTTTTAGAAAACAAATTCGGCACGAGGCCGTGAACACCGGCCAACGAATGTGACGTCACGACATACACAGATTTAACTGGTTCACACGGCGTTACGTCATTCAAACATAATGTAAAAGAGCGATTTGTAAAAAAAGAACATTTAAAAAATATATATATATTTTTGTGTTTTATTAACTAGCCTATTACGAGTATTATATATTATATTATTAAGACATTACTACAGTTAACGATCTAATCAATCATTGAGATATTACTATTGTCGTATTTACTCAGTGTCAAGTTTGACCTAGAATTTTATTTTGAGTACTGTAGAGTGTGAGTTGTGTTGTGTACTGTGTGTTATGTACTGTGTATTTTGTGTACTATACTTTTATTAATACCTTAAGTTTATTATGCCTGATATTTCGACTATAGTTACGATCACATTTGGTCACATTTTTCAGGGAATGAAAACAGAGCACGGAACGTGTGTAGTCTTATGCTTCGCACTATCCTCCACGCGTTGCTGTGTAACCACAGCTATTGGACTAACAAGTGTCAATTAATTTCGCCTATTAGCTCTTATTAGTTCATCAGAAAAATACAATTAAATTTATAATAAATCCTGTATCTTGAAAACATTTAAATTTTCTAATAACTGCATAACTATGACGGCTTAAATCAAAAGGCAGAATTAACCATTCCACATAAAGATAAGCTAATTATTATAAGCTCTTTAACCCTCCAACTCTTGTGAGAGTTGTTCTGCCATTCAAAATAGTAATATAATGGATGCAAGCTCTTCTATTGTTTGTTAATTTCACCTACGCTTATGTAAATTAGATACGACCCTCATTCTCTACAAGAGAGACTTCGTTCGCTAAATTCTTATCACGGTCGGATCATACGCCGGAGAGCTGCGTCGGCTCAAATCACAATCTATGAGTTTTAGCTACTGATAAAGACATCGTTGGGACATCATAGCATAGTGGTAGAGTGTTTTTAGAATGAATGAATGAATGAATGAATAACTCTTTTTTGTACACACGTAAAATTACATAATACAGAAGAAATAAACTAGTTAATAGGTGTAACAACTGGCGACCTTATCGCTAAAAGCGATCTCTTCCAGGCAACCTTAGGATGGAAAGGATTAGAGGAAGAAAAAAACGGGCTGTGTCAATAACGAGGATATGCATATAGGAGAATACAAAACTATGACATATATCTACATTCCAATAATAATATATCCTAATACACAGATTAATTAGAATAACTAAAAATACACTAATATACTCGTATATAAAATTAATATTATTTAAATATAAAATAAATATTTGTATAAAGAGGATATGTGTACATACATAAGCGACAGATAGTTAGAACTGGACTAGCTACTACACTCAGATTTAAAATCCATTCACCAATCCAAGCCCATCAAAGACCTAATAATGTGTTCAGTTAACTTCAATTCAGAGTGAGTTCTCATTCCAGGCTGTACGTCTATCTTCTACTACGCCGTTACTAAATATCAGGTGAGCATTCAAATACAGAGACAATTTTTCCAATCGGTTCATCAATATGGTAGAAATACGTTGCCTTTGGGTAGCTTGTTGATATTTTCGACATGTACACGTACATGTGCGGCTTTATTCAACATGCATAGAAAATACAGTGAATGACAATAACGTCATGAAATCTGGTGACTGAATCAAACTTTTTTTTAACAGTCTATTGTATGAATTGATATACGCATAACTGCTATATGTATGTAGGTAGATAGATAGTTAGAAACTTTTCATTGCGTGCACAAAAAAACAAAAAACTCACTTATTTTACTTAGTGGTAGAATTCCTAAGTCGTCTAGGTAGGTACCGGCAGTACCAGATATTCTGCCGCTAAGCAGGAGTGTGTAAATATTACTGTGTTCCGGTTTGAAGGGTACAGCAGTTAGCAAAATTACAGGGCTATTGAGACTTACTATCGAAAGCCTCAAAGTAATAAGCGCTAAAGCAGCGATGCCCTGAACTTTGTTTTGCTGCTCAAAGTTCTGTGTATTGCTGCAATGATCATCGGCAGGAGTTATCTCTTACCATCAAAAGAGCTTTTCGTTTGTTTAATAACTTTTACATAAACAAATAAAATAAAGAAAATAATAACCCTGCTAAGGAGACGACCTCTTGCTAAGGAACGACCTCCTGCTAAGGAACGACCTCCTGCTAACGAGATCTACCACACAGTTCAATTATATTCCAATGTATCTCAAATTAGGTCACAATGTCGTATAACACAAGGATATGGCAAAATTGTGAATTTATTTCTCTTTCCAGAATCCGGTATTAAAATATATCGCTATTCTTAAACAGTTGCAGCTGACGATATATTCAGATTGTTTCATGAATAGGGAAATACGTTGTTTGGTAAAGTGCCCATTTCGCTTCATAAGCGTGTTTGCTAACCTAGGATGATGTTGATTGCCAAATATCCAGGCACTTTCAAATGAATATTCTAGCACAACAACAATGATACCAAGAATGATTCTAGCACAACAACACAATAAGTTTATCAAACATGCAAAAAACTAGTTACAAAACTAAGTCCAGAGCATCGCTACGTTGGTGCTCTTTTCTTTGAGTCATTTTAAACTTGGTAGCCGTATAATTTCGCTAGCTGCAGTAACTTTCAAATCGGAATCTATTTCACACAACTGCTTTTTTTTATGGAGACGAGACGCTCTTCCGGTGGTAAGTGGTAATGCCTATTCATGACCATTGCAGTGATTCACAGAACTTTAAGTAGCAAAACGAAGTCCAGGGCATCTCTGCTTTGGCGCTCATTACCCTGAGACTTACGATGGTTAATCTCAACAGCCCTGTAATTTCGCTAGCTGCAGTACCCCCCAAACCGGAATACAGTAATGTCTACTTGGCGGTTGAATATCTTGGTGACAGTTCGACCACAGCCCACTTGATGTTAACTGACGGTGTGGAGGAATATGATAAACACACCTAGCCTATATAGAATGAAACTAGTTCTCAAGTGACACTGCCGGTTGTTGTTGTTTAGAAAGGTATTGCAACGATAATGGTTTCGGATAGGGATATACTGAGTGAAAAGTTATTTGATTTTTATCCCTTTTACTAGTAAGTTGGGTTTTTCATTTTACATGCCAAACAACATGAAAAATTGCTGAAATTGTGGAGGCCGGCGGAAATCCACAAAAGTTGGCGCGAAACTCATATGTGGTTTGAAAAAAGTTTGTTCTTTGTTCGCGGGCATTATTATTGCAGAACTGGAAACATATAACAGGTCAGATATCGGATGGAATTGTAAATTTTTGTCCGAAAATTTACACAGAGCTTTTTATGTAGGTACTAAGAAAAAACGTAATATTAACTCGATTAGCTGCTTACGTTTGTAGCTGCGTTAGGTAAGTGGTTAGCATATGACATTTGCACACCGCAAAGCGTGGGCTCAAATCCAAACATAAATCATGAGTTTTCAAAAAACAAAAAAAAAGCGTGGATATAGCATGGTAGTTAAGAACTTTCACATGCGGCTGGCTACATAGCTATAAACATAAAGATATCTTCAGAATCAGAATATCCTTTATTATGTCACTGTGTACAAAGATTTTATGTGAAAAACTTATCAACCCATCAAACCTCTAATAGAGGGATCATTCTGACAGCACCACCAAGAAACCGGTTCTCATTCCAAGATTCGTTTAACATATTTGGCAAGACCGTCACAATAGTAATGTTGTTTTGGCCAAATAACATGTATTTCTTATTCCCAAATGCTTTTTATTCATATTACATGTCTACACACCAATTAAGGATCGAGAACAAAACACAAACGGCGTTTGAATTAACAAATTTCAACAACTTTTTTATGGTTGATAATTTAGTTGTTTGGCCACAGCTAACCTGTTGATATTGACGGTGTAGTTTCGACCACATCCTGTGGTCTTCTTCAAGGATTCAAAGCAGAGTACACGCGCCCTCGTCATACTTTGCATTATAGTAAGAATATCCGACATAGTTATAAATGATTGACAAAACCCATTATAAGTAAGTTTTTTGCACATGTACATTGTACATGCATAATTAAGTATGTATTTATCTGTATGGCTGTGAACCGTGCTTGATAATTACTTTTATATTTAGGTACCACTATCTATCTTATCTTATTATTTATTGTTACATCAAGACACATCTTAATTAATTCCATATGTACCTACCTATTCTAGTATTAAGTAGCTGTCTGTTTGCCAAGTAAATTAAAAATAATTAAACGTGAGTAATCTCGAACGAAATGATTTGATTCCACGTTCATTGTGCGGACTGCTAGACAGTGGAATGCGCTGCCTGAGTGGGTGTTCCCCGTTGGATATAATCTGGGTGTCTTCAAGTCGAGAGTGAATCAGTATCTTCTAGACGTGCTCCATCTTAGACCGCATCATTACTTAACATCAGGTTAAGCGGCGGTCAAACGTAAGCCTATTAAAAAAAAACACATCAGTAAAACAAAAATGAAAATATATTTACTTACAATGAAAATGTTAAAATTATAAGAACAATATCTTGACATAAAAAACAGCATTTCCTTTTGCGATAGTACCTAAAAAAAGCAACAAACACAACACCGTCACATCCAGTCTCCATGATCTTGTTATGGAAAATCCCCAATCTAATTTTCTCGCAAGCTGACGTAACATGAGCAACTTAATGACATTAAAAAAACTGGAAACTCATCACCTCGCTCACGATCATCGAATTATAAGGTCATCACGGGAAAAAACACCGGCTTCTACCATAAATCACAACTTATCACACTATTATTATAAATAGTGAAAGTTTGAGAAGGAGTGTGAATATATGTATAGACGAGACGAACACGACACTTCTTTCGTGTTGCAGAACCTGCGACCTATGTGTAGGTTTGTTGTGTACAATAAAGATTGTTTGAAAAGGTATATAGAGATATTTTTGTATTCTTTTCGCTCCTACTTTCACTGCGTATAAATTAACCACAAAATCAGCTACAAAGTAATTTGTCATAATATCTATCTAATTTTGAAACATTTGCAATTTTAACATGTCACGTGTCAGCTCGTGATGCCGGCTATTGCAACATGACGAAAACGTTTATTTCCAATATAAGCTAGGTGTGTTTACCATCTTCGACCACACCGTCACTTACTATCAGGTGAGCTGTGGTCAAAAACCTAGCCTGTCAACCATAAAAATCGAGATAAATAAACAAAATCTTTTTATAATATTTATTTAGTTTTATCTTGTGGTCTTTAGGTATATGTTTCCTATGGAACTTATTCATGGTCAATGAATTTAAACAAGTTTTAAGATGAATAACTTACTTGATTAAAACAAAGCTTTTATATCTCGGAATTTTTGGTATATGGCGGGGAAACCTGTGGAGGATTGCTAGTATGAAGGCAAATATATCTAACGGAACTGCAATGATATAGAGATACGATAAAGATAATTGGCATTGTCTTGCTTTATTTACCTAACTTTGACTGACTATGTATACTTAAAATCTATTTTTTTTATGCCGCATCTGGCAATCAAGCAACCGGATTGTCCGATGGTAAGCAATCTTCGTCGCCTATGGATATTTCTAACATATATAATTTTATTATTGTGCGCTTGCTATTATTATCACTGAATCGTAAAAATAACTGTAACTAGTTTAATTCTACTAAAATAAAATAATTTCCTACGTTTGAATAAAGACACAGTAAATATTCAGTAATTTATTTGAATTAAAAAAATGTTTAAATCATAGTAAAGTTCATTTAGTTTTAATTCAATACGGGTTATGCCCCATTTGATCCTTCGTGTGTTCTGGAAAAAAAATTACATATTATACCAACAGTTAGTGTAAATAAAGCCTCAGAAATAACGATTAAGACCTAATAAAAATAGGACTTGGATAAACAAAGATTTTGACATTTATGCGGTCGGACACAATAGAATTCGGATCTAATGAAATTTCTGCATATTCACAAAGTGAATTACTCTGTAAGGTCACGTTTCATACCTTAGCAGGTGTTAGAGCGAAGATGACAGCGGGACAGTAACAAAGCTACAACAGAAAATAATCGTAGTTGCGAAATATGACACATATACGATTTCACATCATACTAACCTACATACGCTTCATCACATACAACGACACAAAATCCTTTGTATTTCTTGTGATAAATGAAATCAAATATCAATTCGTACCGTGATGGGACAACGTCGTCGCACCCATCAATCTCACCGCTTTATTTTGTAAATTGATTGATTCCATTGAAATTAGTTTGCCTCGACCATTCGATCTTGACCATTCGCTACCACGTTGACATTGCGACTACTATTTGCTACCACGTTGACATCGCGACTGTTATTTGCTACCACGTTGACGTCGTGATCGCTGTTCGCTACACCGTTGACGTCAAGATCGCTATTCGCTACCACGCTGATATTGCGATCGCCATTTGCTATCACGATCGCTATTTGCTGCCATGTTGCCTCCGCGATCGGTTCGATTAGAGATCGATCTATTATCTACATTGAAGTCACGTGTCACTTAGCTGCCCGCTGAGATATATAGCTATTTGCTATCATGCTGACGTCAAGATCGATATTCGCTGACATGTTGATCCGCGAATCAATTCGATTAGAGGTGTCGCTTAGCTACCCACTGAGATCTAAAACGTGAACTCAGATTTTGTACTTAGCATTAGGTGACTATAAACTGATAAGCCTTTTATATAAACTTACCACACTGTTGAATAGGAACACAGATTCCCTTTCCGTTTCTATAATAATCTTGTTTGCACTCGCAAGCTGGAATATAACAATCAGAGGACACTGATGGACAGGGGGGATGTTTAGTTAGGTGTTCGCAGGTTTTGTAGCAATGTATGGGAGAGCACTTATAGTATTCCTCATTTTCAGGACAGGCTGGAAATAGAGCGAAAATTTGTTAAATATGTGCTAAAAATAAATACAAACGATAGGCAGTATCAGATATTCTGCCGCCGAACAGTAGTGTGTACACATTACTGTGTTCCGATTTGAAGTGTACTGCAGCTAGCTAAATCATAAGGTATTTGAGGTATTCATTGCTAAAGTAACTAAGGTCTCAATTTTGTTTTGTTACTCAAAGTTTTAGGTACTACTGTAATGATTATGGACAGGCGTTATCTCTTACTATTAGGAGAGAGTTTCGTTTGTCTCATTATTTTTATATAAAACATCTACTTTTGCAGTATTGTTTCTTTCTAGCATAATATATACTTTTATCTAAAGTGAATTACCAATACGAGTATTCCTTTAACCATAAACTGCAAATTGAAAAGTAACATGTAAATAGAATTATATGTAATACTAGTTACTTATACTATATTATTACTTATACTTACAGAGTGCTGGTTGATCCTTGTCGATAGGAGTTGAGTTCGCAATCATCGCTATAGCAACAAGTATAATTATAGGCACAAAATATGACGTCATTTTTACAACACTAGTCGATGTTTCCTCTATGATGATACCGTCCTTAATGACCGGTCTTTGCGGTTTCCTTATTTTATATCCAGCGTCAGAAATAAATTGAATTCAAATGCGTCTATAACGTCGAGAATCAAGTGGGTACCTGATTATTTACACGTAAATATTTATCCAAACTCTTAACCCAATAACTTAGTTTTTGTTGGTCATAGTGATTGATAAAGAAACATGTCATTTAATTTATATAGTCTATATGATTAAATTAAATATTTATCAAACCTCCTTCGAAAATGTTACTTGTCAAATCTGGTAAGCTCTTTAGTTTGATAGCGATGATTGCTAATATATAAGTGGTTAGCGCGGTTGGGTCACATACCGAAACGCGTGGGTTCAAACCTTAACTTGAACAGCCGGTGAAGAAAAACATAAGGAAACCATAGCGTGGTGGTGGAGTACTTTCTAGTACTCGGCTGGCTACCTACCACCCTTAAGTTTGAAATCTGTCGCCAAGCACCTAACGGTGTATTTCGGCAGGCTCATTTGAAAGTTAGTTCCATTCCAGGCTAAGTGTGTTTACCATCTACGACCATAACAGGTGAGCTGTGGCCAAAATCCCTGTCAAAATAAAAATCACGCTATTTTACTTCCTGTTCTAACTTAATAATAAATAATAAATATTGTAGGACACATTACACACAGCGCCATCTAACCCCAAACTAAGCAGAGCTTGTGTCATGGTAGTCAGGTAACTGATAGAATACATGAATACTTTTTTTTGTAAATACATACTTATAATACATACAGAACACCCAGACACAGAACAAACATTTGTTTATACCAAACAAACATTTGTCCTTGGCGGGAATCGAACCCACGCCCTACAGCTCAGGCAGACATACTCCCAATGAGCCAACAGGGCTGTGATATGTGTAATATATGTGTATATTATTATCATAACTTAATATATGTGTCCCTACTAAGTCTAATCCATGCTAATAAATCCCCTACAATACGAGTACGTCCTCTTTTAGATTCCATTAGCTGATTCCCGTAGCTTCGCTCGCGTAGTCGATTTGCGGTTCACAAAAATCTAAACGAGTTATTCGACGTACAATACAAAGTTAAGCTTCCAAAAATTAATAAGAGCTTAAGGTAAGCCTCAAGCATCATATGGATGCCACTATATTTTGGGGTTCTTATTTTTTGTGAGCATTATTAGGACATTCCGCATCTTGCAAGTGTGCGGAAAGAATTTGCGTATAACCGTACGTTACGGGATTTTCAAACTTGCAAAATGTGGGGATGAGCCTTTCGACTGTAACGGGATGTTCGGTCAGTGTAGCCCCAACACGACAGTTTTTGTCTGTCTTAGTTTTAAGTTTTCTATTTTACAACTAATCTACAGTTTTTTGTTTTCCTAGATTTTTCATCAAAAACCTCATTTAAGAGAAAATAGGTTCATATCACAGGTTTTTAGAGCTAGTCTCCAGATTTTCTTTAATTATGGGTTAGCCCCATCTTCCTCTATGGAGTGGAGACGTGGACAATCCGAGCAAGAGAGAGAGACGGGAATAGGTGCATTCGAAATATGGTGCTGGAGGCGAATGCTGCCTATATCATGGATGGCCAAACGCCCAAATGTTATCTATTCTCTCCCGATTCGGCATTGAGACCTGACTGTCCAGCATATATCTACAGCGATTACTGTCATATTACAGCCATATAATGCGAAGAGGGAATGGCCTTGAAAAGCTGGTCAATGTTGGCAATACTGAAGGAAAGAGAATACGAAGCCGGTCGCCAAGACGATGGTCTGACCAAGCAAAAGAAGTAACCTCCTCTTCTAAATTCTACTAGGTGGCGAGGGCTACTTCGGACCGGAGTCGATGAAGGCAGACTGTCCGTCTAAAAAGTTCAAGTGACCACGATCCTCAGAAATGAGGGACCTATTGAAAAATAATAGATGGGTTGGCAACACTGTGCACGATATAAGCACCGACGCATAATATTGGCTGGCTTTTAAATTTGCAAATAGACTATCGAGTATATCAAGTTTACGAAAGTTTAATAAAAACAAAGAACAAAACGTCCCAAGAGAGATTTCAAACAAAGGCGGGTACCGGAATCCTCACTATATTTGCGGAAACATTAGGAAACGCTAACATACGGGATGGGGGTTGTAAATAAAGCTACGCTGTGTTACTGCCAGTAAAAAGTTCGGTAAACAACCACTTGGTGACTGAGTGGCGCAAATATTGGTTTTTAGTTTAAATGTTACTGAAGTTTACTGAACTGATCTATTAGTAACATGGATTCATGAAACTGCCATCATTTTCAGTCTGCAGTTTCCCACTGCTGCACATAGACCGCTCTTTTTTAATAATATGGATTACAGCATACATACATACAAAGTTGATATAGGTAAAAAAATATTATTCTACAACTCTACTTACTTTTACTTTTCTGTTTCAGAAATCTAAAAAAATATTTTGATCTAAAAGTCTACAAGAAGAAGGAAATATCACAGTACCTCTGCTTAATTAGATTTAGACTAGCTTTTGCCCGCTGCTTCAAACTTGATAATATGATTTTTTCGATCCCATAGTAAAATCACTTTTTTTTTTGGAATAAACTATCCTGTAACATTTTCTATACCCCTGACGACGTGTATGCAAAATTTTAAAACGAGCAGTTGAGTAATTTAGGAAAGCGTTACAAACAATCGCATTAATAATAATAGTTAGGATTTTGCCGCTCAAGTGTGTTGTATTTAACATTAGTGTTCCGGGCAGTGTGAAGTACCGTAACTACCAGAATCGTGTGGCTAATCAGCCTCACGATCGTAAGTTTCAAAGTAATGAGCACCGATGTATTAAAATAAATATCTAGCCCCAAACCAAGCAAAGCTTAATACTTACGTACTTTTTTTTTGTAAATACATACTTACAAAACATACGGAACACCCAGACACAGAACAAACATTTATACTCTTCACACAAATGTTTGTCAAATGAAGCAGTCAATGTAGTGATGACCGTTTGTTGAGTTGACTAAATTTTACTTCTCAAAATTTTGGGTTCGGCTTCAATAGTTTATAATATCTTGTCTATAAATGGGTATAGGCTATGTCTTAATAGCGTAGATCAGCGGTTCTCAAACGTTTTTGTTAACGTAGCCTTTTCTGAAAGGGAAATATTTGATGGAGCCCTAAATCCGGAATGGAGCCGTAATCAAAAATGTTTTATGTATATTTTTATTTTCAGTTGAGTTAGTGTTGATCTGTTGACTATGATGGCTGAAATGTCGCGCTCTCATGTTACGCATTCCACTACTACTTTTTTACACTTTTAATAAATTTTTTAACTGTGTTAGAATATATAGATGCATAAGTAACTCTTTAGTTTTTTTTTTCATTATGACCAGTATTTTCGCGGACCACTTTGAGCATGGCGGGCATGGAACGACAAATACAAATATCTATCTATCTAATACCTCTAAACGAGCAATTCTTGTATATATATATATATATATATCAGAATATAATCTGAATCTCAGAAAGGGCTCCAAGGATTTGATGAATGAAATTTAGTATGCAGGGGGTTTCGAAGCGATAAATCGATCTAGCTAGGTTTCATTTTTATAAAACGTCGTTTTATTCGTGCTTTCAGCCGAGCAAAGCTCGGTCGTCCAGGTACTTTTATTAAAAACACCAATGTTACAAGTCAATTCCATAATATCATTTAAAATATATAATTAAAAGTGTTTTAAAATACTGATTACATGTCAATGATTAAAAAAATTAATGTCAAAATAAAGTATGTCAATATGCGAACACGTCCAAATCAAAAAAATTTACAATATAATAAAAAGTCAATTATTTGCTAGTAATTTAATAATAATAATCTTTTAGTTTGAAATACTCGTCAAGACATCAAAGTGGATTTAGTCTTTAAAAGTAGAAGACTCCAATTATCACGCTGCTTCATAATCTCTTACTACTCGGGTCACGGGAGCTCACTCAGATTCCACGTAATCTTTTTTTTTTATAATAAGAAAAACTTTAAAAGAACTCCCCGGCGAGCGGCGTCATTGTCACCAAATTGAGCTTACACGTTCGAATCACCTCCAGATGTACGAACATAAGTCATAATCGTAACAACGAATACGATATTTTGATGGCTCTTTTATCGGTTTTCTTTATGTGACAGTAATAAAATGAACGCGTCGCGTGAAAAAGTTGCAATCTCCCAGTTGCGCGGCAGTAATGTCGAAATCTTGGCTATCACTTGGCAATTTCTTGGGAGAAATCCATTAGTGTTATGATGTTACCCCGACGCGGGGTGGATAGAATCAAACTAGAAGCGCCTTACGGAAAAGTGCTGTTCATTTTGTAACGATCTACGCTTCCACTAGATTGCTATACTCTACTACATTCAGCACAAAATACTTGTATTTTATTACGTATTTCCATGACACAACTTCAAATTTTTTTACTTCCAACGCAATTTTTTTATATTTATGATTTAGTTTTATAAAGTTTTATAAAGTTTGTTTAAATTTTGTTTGATTAAAGCTGTTTGAAGATTATTCAGCACGATTGTATATATGTTAACCCCCGACGCAAAAACGACGGGGTGTTATAAGTCTCGAAGACAAATGTCCAGCTGTCATAATGTCAACGTCGAGTCTCGGTGGATGATAACCTGACTGCTGTCTGTGGTCTCTCGGGGAGCGTCAACCAGGAGCTGTGACGAGTACAGCAAGTACAGCAAACGACACGAGAAGGAAAATGAGCATTAATAACTAAATTGATAAGCTTAACTTAGACAGTCAGACAGACTTGTCAGTAGACAAGACTTGTCTACTGAATTCTTTGCGAGTGTTCCAGTGTAAATTAGGGGATCTGTATTATTATCAAATTCATGGCAATAGGAGCACAATCATCTACTTATCTATGAAACGGTACGGTCTTTAGGACCATCTAAAGTTATTTTAAACTTATTATCAATAATTTTACTGCAGAACTAAACGAAAAAATTAAACATAATGTGGTTTCTCGTGATCAAGCTTTAGCCAAATTGTCACTTACCATCAAGAGTACAAAGGTAGACCAGTTCTCATCTAGGTAACTCCTTAAGCATGAGATATGAAATTCATAGTGACGATAGCTCAGTAGTTAGCGCGGTCGGTTCACACGCCGACGGGTGTGGGTTTGACCCCAACAATGAGCAGCCGATGAAAGAAAATATTATGAGAAAACCATGGTGGTAGGGTACTCTCTAGTACTCGGCTGGCTAGCTACCACCTCTAATAACTGTGGACAAACACCTACTTTGTGAAATATAAAAAAAAATTGGTACAGAAACGCTTAGAAATTATGGCATAAAATATCAATTCCGTATCAAACTATATTCTAGTTTCCATTCCAGTAACCTTCAACGTCTGCATATGGTGGTACCATATTTTGCGCCCTGGCGGACACATTAAGAGGAAAATGATTTCGCTAATGGACCAGTTGTTTGTACGTGTGTCCACAAAAAAAAAATTCGCGAAACAATATCCCCGAGGAGTTCTTTTGTTGTCTCCTTTAGGTGTTAACTTGTGAAATATGACCGTTATTATTTTAATGACAGCGCTGTCGTTTGTAAAAATGGCTGTAAAATTCTGGTTTTTGGGTCATTCTGAATGTACGCGTCTCCCGCTGTCATTACGAAGGCTTTTGAGATAATCTAGTGATCTGGCTATTTTAATAATATGCCAGAATCTAAAAGACACGGGATAGGGCCATTACTTTTAGTGTTGCACGTTGTGCCAAATGCACGTTGTGCTCGTGTCAAATCATCAACCTTGGTAGATTATCATTTTTAATGTAATTATTGCATGTCGTGTTTCCTTCAAAAAGCAACGCATTTGGTTTTAATTTAGTACATAATGTCGTTTGTTCATGAATGAGAAGAAAAACATTTCGATAATGATGTGCTTTTCATACTAACTGGTCTGAAGAAGTCTTATAGTCTGAAGATGTCTTTACTCTGTACCTTATACTATCTCTTGAACTCCCTAATTCCAAAATGATGGCAACCTTGGGTCTAAATTAGTGTTGCCCACCCCTATAAACTAACTAAGGTGTAAGTTGCACTAAAATACGGTGTAGTAAAGTTTGGGTTTGGCTTCCTAATTCACACGACTTACTTTGAACTTAGAACAAGATTAAAACAAGTGAGTCGTGAAGGAACTTTGTTCTTAGAGGCTTATTTGCATTTGTGTTTCGACACGAACGTATCATCTACACTAACTTTATAACACAAACTGATAATTTCTGGGAGCAATAAAAGATTTTTAAATTGCCAACTTTAACTATTAAGCCAACACTTATGCATTTTATATTGTTTTTTTTTTACTGCCTGTACATTTTTGTTTTTGGTGTCGCACTGAAACCGAAAATATGTAATATAATTAATTTCGCTTAAAATGTTTTTAAATGAATAATTATGTTTTGACTACGCTGTTAGATCATGTGGACAAGATCATCAGTAATGTTTACATACTACTGCTTAGCGGCAAAATGTCTAGTATTGCGGTGGTACCTACCTAGACGACCGACCTCCTGCTAAAGAGATCTACCACCAAGCAAAGTTGACTGTTTTTAACAGTAAATCACCGTCGATTGCACTTTAAAACATTTAAAGAATTTCTAGTCCAGATATTTCTTGAACCAAATACGTTCAAGGTATTTTTAATTTATCAAAGGTAACATTTAAACAAATATTTGTATAAGACGGCGCCAGTAGCTGTCCTAAACATACATTATAAGGTCTGACGGAATGACGTTTGTTTTTACTTTTAATTAAAAAACGAAAGATAAAGCACGTCAAGGATTTAAACGGTTTACATTTGAAAAACTTTTCTTTTTTTTATATCAAATAGATCTATGTTTGGCCAAACTCACCTGATGGTGTGGCTGAGGATGGAGCACGCCGTTCTAGAAGAAATCTATTCACACTAGCCCTAAAAATGACCAAATTGTAGTTTATAGGAAACAAAAAAGCTGGCAATGAGTTCCATTCATGGGCTGTACGCATCAAGAAAGTAGAGCGGAACCGCTGCGTAGGAATACTGGGAACGTTCACGAGGAACGGATGATAGAGTGCCGTTCATCTGCTTGTCCTTAGAACGGAGAGGGATAAGGTCATGGAGCCCCTGACAGATTCTCCAAAATATATCCGGAAAAAAATAGACAGACATGCATTCTGTACGAATTACGATACCTATAATTTAATGAAAAGTTACATATTTAAAAGAATTTAATTACAAGGTTATATATTGGTGTGTGCGAAATCGAAAGGGGACATTGTACTCAACATTACGAAATACTTTTAACTCTGATATCGTAAAAAAAGCTGTTCTATGGAACAGGTATATTGCCTTTCAATCAAATGTATAGTGTAGTTGACTTTTTGGTGATTTCAAAGTCAAGCCCATAGTAAAAGTTATTCATAATGATGAATAAAATGTCTTTTATCTTAGACCTCAAACACATAAACTTTCAGTACTATAATATAGGGCAAGTTGTCATGAATCTTAATTGTTCTTAATTTTTTTTTTGAAAAAAAAAAACACCGAGTACATAGATTACTGATTACTTTGAGAGAACATTATGCGGGGAACGCAACGGATATTACTAAGCCCAGTGAACCTTATTAATGAATAATAATAATAAATGTATAATATTATACATTCATTATTCAAAATATAGACTTTTATTTACAATTACCTCACCACCGCGTAAGCGAAGCCGCGAGATAAAGCATACTGTTCTAAAGCTCGAAAAATCTAAAGTGGTAAGAGAAACTGGAAAAGAAAAAAAAACAGAAGGAAAAGTTGGGACAGTCCATCGAGACTTGCAGCTCCACAGAACTTTTAATAACGTTACATAAAAATGGTAGCTGAAAACTTCAGACAAAATTTTCTCAGTCAGAAAATGTTGATGCCTCTCCCCACTATGTTTAAAATGAGATTGAAAATGTCGGATGCAAACTAATTTGCCAAAAGAAGTTCTGTTTCAAAAATTGTATTTTAATTGATTAAATATTTAATGCTTTTCCCTTCAAAGCGAAAGTTAGTATAGAATTTAAATGGCATGAGCAGAAATGACGTCTCTAAGTTTAATCAGGTACAATACGCAATGTATCCAGCTTGAAATCATTCGTTTGCATATAAATATAATTGAGTTAAATAGTTAAATTTATTATTTAACTAATTACTTGACAACCCATATTTATATTTATTTATTTTTTTATAAATTAGGCAGTGCCACCCGTGTATTTACAAAGTAATATTCGATTAGCGATAACGCTAATAGAATAGCCAATAATGTACTGGCCACTGCTTATGTCGAGACCGTACATTATTGGTTTTTTTATAAGCGTAATGTTACTTTATACCCTCTGGGCTGTCCGGTAGCGATCGTCAAAGTTTTATGACTGTTTTGTCTATTTTAAAATAGATGTTCGTTTATTTCGGAACTAACGAACTTTGCATTTTAAAATACGCATTACCACGTGCAGTGGGTTTGAAGCCGAAAACGGTGCCTCTAATAATCCGACTGCACTCTACTCCGCAATTATAACGATAATTGCCTCGTTAAACCTGGAGGATTCGAGTTGCGTTTTGAATGATGCTAGAAATATTAAAATGTATTTCTGCTTTCACGACTTTTTGTGTTTAAAATTACGAAATATTGAGTTCATTTAAATGAAATAATAATTATCAAACTAATATTATAAAAGTTTCACGACGCAGCCATAGAGAGGGAACGAAGGGCATTGTCTGTGAGAGTCAATATTTGAAAGTCAATAATTGCCCGCAGGTTTGCTCATTGTTCGGAGAAAGTCAATGTGACTCTTTTCTGAGCATTCTGTGCATCTTTCTACACTTGCAGCCTGTTACACGACAATGCGAAAACAATGCATATCCCTGTATCGTAGGGTCCTGAGCAGCCCTAACAGCATCCTTCAGATGTGATTGCTAATAGGTTTGACTGTCAGTAGATGAACCATTGCTGTATGGTTCACGTGCTGACTAAAGAGCAAGTATTGAAATGTGATCAATACTTGCACAGATGTACATCTTATTGAACATTATGCATGTACGTAAAAATATTAATCATTATCATCTCAGCCGTAGGACATACACTGCTGGACATAGGCCTCCCCCATTAATTTCCATAAAGACCGGTTGGAAGAGGCTCGCATCCAGCGTGTTCCTGCGTTCTTTATTGGGCTGTCTGTCCACCTTGACGCCCTACGCTGCGCGTGCCGGTCCGTGGTCCCCACTCTAGAACATTGCAGCCCCATCGGCCATCAGTTCCGCGTGCTATGTACCCTGCCCACTGCCACTTCAACTTGCTAATCCGTTGGGCTATGTTAACATTAGTTCGTCTACGGATCTCCTCATTTCTGATTCGATCTCGTAGGGAAACTCCGAGCATAGCCCTCTCCATAGCTCGTTGTGCGACTTGGAGCTTACCAAGAACGCACATAGTCATGGACCACGTTTCAGCGCCATAAGTCATCACTGGTAGCACACACTGGTCTTTCGACTTGAGTCACTGAGGTAATTCGGATGAGAAAACGCTGCGCAGTTTTTCGAACGCTGCCCAGCCGAGTTGGATTCGACGACTGACCTCTTCATCATCATCATTATCTCAGCCATAGGACGTCCACTGCTGGACATAGGCCTCCCCCATTGACTTCCATAAAGATCGGTTAGAAGCGGCTCGCATCCAGCGCGTTCCTGCGGTCTTTATGAGGTCGTCTGTCCACCTTGTGGGTGGACGTCCTACGCTGCGCTTGCCGGTCCGTGGTCTCCACTCCAGAACTTCGCAGCACCATCGACCATTAGTTCTGCGTGTTATGTACCCTGCCTACTGCCACTTCAACTTGCTAATCCGTTGGGCTATGTCGGCTACTTTAGTTCGTCTACGGATCTCCTCATTTCTGATTCGATCTCGTAGGGAAACTTCGAGCATAGCCCTCTCCATAGCTCGTTGTGCAACTTTAAGCTTACTAAGAAGGCACATAGTCAGAGCCCACGTTTCAGCGACATAACTCATCACTGGTAACACACACTGGTCGAAGACTTTCCACTTGAGTCACTGAGGTAATTCGGATGAGAAAACGCTGCGCAGTTTTTCGAACGCTGTTCAGCCGAGTTGGATTCGACGCCTGACCTCTTAAAAAATATTAATAGATGTAACAAAAGAAGTGATATGTAAAACTTTAATACACGGTTCAAGTCCAAACTTGTTCTGACGAATATTAGGCTAGCTAAAACTAGCAACTTTGTATAGGAATAGCATTATTTGCCATAATCTATTGCCTGATAGCCTCTTAAATAAGAATGAGACGGCATTTAAAAGAATGCTTCAGCATTTTTAAATTAATCAGGCGTATAAAAGTATTGCTGAATTTGTTAGTGACAAGTCTTCTTTGCGCAAATTGTTATCTATTGACTGTAAAAATAATTAATTGGACAGTTTTACTTAAGTTACTTTTTTATGTTAATTACTTTTACTTTTTATTTGACATTTTATTTTTTTATCTAATTTTATATCGATCATCATTGAAATTTATATTTTTTCTACATACTTATGTTATTATTATGATTTGCAATATTTTATATTTCATGACATTTTAAGTTTAAAATAAAAATAAAATCAAAGATATTATAAATACAAATAGTTTGACATAAATAAGTGTACATTATTGTACCTATATTTAAATAAATGAATTGAATTGAATAGATGTGTAAATGTAATTATAATTTCTCTTAAAAAAAAATTGTCGCTGTCAGGCTAGGTGCTTGACCACAACTCACCTAATGTTAAGGGACGGTGTGGTCGAAGATGGTAAAGCACACCTAGCCTGGAATGGAACAATTAATTTAATAATCTGACTGCTTTATGCTATCTGTACCTATGTACCTGTATTACCTATCTGTATATAACTCTACCTATTTGGTGGAATAAATTTATTATTATAAAGGCGTAATTTTGTTACTTTTTGTAACAACTTGGTTGTCATAAACGAAACATAACTTGAACAAAGAGAACCTTAGAAAAATTAATTGAAATCTGTCACTAAATCACCTTTTCAGATGACAAAATGTATTTTAATTTTCTTGACTAAAAATCAAATCACGTTATTTTAAATACGAACTCAGAATTCCTTCAAAACAGATTTAACTAGTAACAAAATTGAGTTTCCTCGAATTTGTCACAGCGAGACAATTCAGAGTTACATTTTGATTGAGAGGGAAACAAAGTAAACAAGAAAATGTTGCGGTTTGATGGAAGATAAACTAAACGTATGGCTGTCGAGATGTAGATAGTTCGAGATCCTTCCTCGAGACAATTTATTTTGTGTTGGTTGGTAACTTCTAGTCGGAAAACTCGCTGCATATATCAAAATATTCATTCATTTTAACGTTAAAGTGAAGCCAAATGTAGGTGGTGCCATGTCAATAAAAATGGTCAGTATACATTTTGCGAAAACTCTGTTTTAACATTATTTGACCATATATTTAAATATTATATAATTTTTGCGTGTAGGGTACGTTCTAGTACTCGGCTGGCTAGCTACCACCCTCAAGTTGAAAATCTGCCGCCAAGCATCTAACGGTGTGTTCCGGCAGCCTCACTTGAGAGCCAGTTCTATTCTAGGCTAGGTGTGCTTTACTATCTTCGACCACACCGCCAATTAACATCAGTTGAGCTGTGGTCAAACACCTAACCTGTCAGCCATAAAAAAATAATGTTATTTATTATGTTAAATATTTGTAGCGATGATAGCTCAGTGGTTAGGGCGGTCAAAGGCGGTGAACAAATATTTGATGTACTTACATAATTGATGTTTTTTTGTTTTTATTGAACGCCCTTATTTGTATAGTCATTTTGTGATGCAATATAAGATAACTAGAACATCATGGCGACACTTGAAATCGTCGATCAATGAGGCGTAGCTAGTTTCATAGTAAAGCTGGGTACTCACTGAGAGCAATTTCATAATGCGGTGTTACGTAACCAAGAAAGATGTTCTCTACCGTTAATATTTTCTTTAAACCATGTCAAATTCGATTCTCGTTTTACATCCCGACTGCCCAAAAATAAAAGAGTGTAATGTTTTCAAGGTTCGTGTTCGAGTTAATTTATATCAGTTTATTTATTTCACCATAATTTTTCAATGCCTGAACAAATTTGGATGAATCTTTAGACTCTTTATATCATCTCATATGATTATAAACATGTCGATGACCATTGCAGCGATAAACAGAGCTTTGAGTAGTTAAACAAAGTCCAGGTTTTTTTTTTAACGTTTATAGAAGCACTAAATGGTTAGTCTCAACAGCCCTGTAATTTCGCTAGCTGCAGTACCCTTCAAACAGGAATACAGTAATGTTTACACGCTACTGCATGGCGACAGAATATCTGGTACTGCGCTAGTACCTACCTAGAAGACCTCTTGCTAAGAAGATCTACCACAAAGTAAACGTATACAAAATATTTATATTCTGCTGCAGACAAACTGTATTATTTTTTACTATGGAAACATGGTCTTGACATAGTTTGTTTTATTTATGCGATATTACTCACGTTTAATTTTATCGGAAACTCCGACTATAGTTTCGGCCATATCAGGTGGCCTTCATCATGGGGACAAAGCTGAGACAACGCGCGCGCGGCCTCGTCTTATTTGGCACACTGCCCGAGGTTCTGCAAGAACAAGGTTTCTGAAGGCCGCGCGCGCGATGTCTCAGCTTTGTCCCCATAATGAAGGCCACCGGATGTCACCGAAACTTTAGTCGGAGTTTACGATAAAATTAAACGTGAGTAATCCTGCATAAGTAAAACTGTATTCTTTACTGCAAAGCTGCTTGGACCTTTTTTCTACTCTATGGTATTCTGATAACTCGAATGTGATCGGTCATACGATATCTGAATGCTCCCAGTGAGTAACCACCTTAATAGGATTTCGAAGCAAATCCGACAGCGGGTGAGAGGAACGGAGCAAATAGAGCGAAGAGGTGTGACTCAAAGCCTCTAGACTAGAGCCTTCCTCTTTGAGGCTTTGTGCACTATTGGAAAAGATTTCACACCCTGACTTGGCGAATTGGATTTGAAACTTGGGTTCAACAATTTTGAATCTATTGATTTTGTGTACGTAAGTAACCTTTGTAACGATTTGAATTTATAAAGAAATTGACTTCACGTATATACATTACGTACATATTTATAGCGGTTTAAGAAAGGTAACACGTAACCCGGAATATGAGTTAATTTTCAAGTAAAATTGTCGGTATATGCCTACCGTTACGTGCTTAATTAGCTTCAATTATTCTTGATTATTTGAAGAGAATATTCTACATAGGTAATTGTTATGTTGTTGGTTCGGTTCCGGAATCATACCAATGATTTCTCGAATTTTTAAAACTGACTTTTTGGTATAGAAAAATATCGCAAGGAAACATCTGTGTGACTTTTTTTTTTAACGATGATAGCTCAGTTTTTAGCGCGGTCGGGTCGCATGCCGAAAGTTCAAGCTTCAACAATGAGCTTGAGCTGTCGGTGAAGGAAAACATCGTGAGGAAACATAGTATGGTGGTAGGGTACTTTCTAGTACTCGGCTGGCTAGCTATATACCACCTTCAAGTTGAAAATCTGTCGCCAAGCATATAACTTAAGGTTGAACTTAAGGTTAAACATTGAGGTACGGAACCCTAAAAAGAAAAAAAAACCCTCTAAAAATCCTACGTTTGCTCCGTCCACGCTATAGCGTGACTAGGTGACTTTATGACTAGGGTATACTCTAGTAATAAAATAATAAGGCTGAAAATAGAATCTGTTTATTCCATCTATCTATTAGTTTTACATCTATCCTAATTAAGATTAACAATATCATATCAAAATCATGTTTAATCGCACAGCCTCCTCTTAAATCACGACTACAAATAGCTTTGATGCATATCTGACTAGCTAATTCTAATGAAAATAAATCACTTGCAAGGCAAGATCAATATCGATCAATGCCAATCTGCGCGCTAAATAACGGATGACTTCGATTAGATCTCGATTATAAAGTAATTTCATCGTTTAATTGTCTGGTAATTATGATTTCCATCACGTCATCGTCGGGATGTATGTATGTGGATCTTGAACTCTATGACTATACTATTGAGCATCTTCACAAGCACTTATCTACAGTGAGACTTTATTTTTAATACAATTTTGTCTGATGTTTATAATGTAATTTTTTTTGTGTTAACAAATTTTAAGTATATTATTATGTATTAGTTTTGCTTTGGTAATGTATGTGGTTTATACCTAAAAATAAGGCAACATCTTGTGTCTTCAAGGTGCTTTACATTGCAAAAGATTTTTGCAGGGGTCGAAACTCGAATTAAACAGGTCACATCTGCCTTCATTGTACGACCCGCTAAACAACGGAATGTGTGAGTGGGTATTCCCTGATGGTTACAATCTGGGTGCCTTGCAAGTTGCGAGTGAATTGGTTTCTTCTAGGCAAGTGTGCTCCACCGTAGACCGCATTTTCGCTTAACATCAGGCCAGTTGGCGGTCAAACGTAAGCGTATTAATATAAAAAGGGGTATATATGACTGCTTGATAGTGCATGTTTGTCATTAAGTGCAAAGACAGGTTCATACTTCAGATAGAGATCCTTTTTGTTACTAATAGATAGATATATCTCATACCTATAACGGAAAATAAAATCAAGTGTCAATAAAACTGACGATCTTTTCGTTTTTTTTTTTTTTTTATGGCTGACAGGCTAGGTGTTTTACCACAGCTCACCTGATGTTAAGCGACGGTGTGGTCGAAGATGGTAAGGCACACCTAGCCTGGAATGGAACTGGCTCTCAAGTGAGGCTGCCGGAACACACTGTTAGATGCTTGGCGGCAGATTTTCAACTTGAGGGTGGTAGCTAGCCAGCCGAGTACTAGAAAGTACCCTACCACCACGCAACTCTCGTCTCTCGTTAAAAGCGATCTCTTCCAGGCAACCTTGAGATGGAAAGGATTCCAGAACAGATAGAAAGCCAAGACAATGATCAGGTTGACATACATAAGTATAATATAAACATTATTCTAGTAAAAATATGTATGTATGTATATACAAAGACTTAAATTAGAGATAATAAACAAATAAAAAGAGGTAAAAAAACTTTTAAGTTACAGACAGATGGTTTTATGTTATAGTTCACAGGTAATCTACTAAATGCTAGAAAATAATACAATAGGTTCACATTGTTGTCACTAGTGTGAGGTTTATATAGATATTATAGAAACTGCCTACTCGTAAGAAATCATAGACATAGTTTCTTGGTCGACGTTCCAAAAACTCGGACGAAATGGTTTGATTCCACGTACATTATGCGGACCGCTAGGCAGTGGAATGCGTAGCCTGAGTGGGTGTTCCTCGTTGGATATAATCTGGGTGTCTTCAAGTCGAGCATGAATCGGTATTCTAGATAAGCATGTTCCATCGTAGATTGCCTCTTTACGTAACATCAGGTGACATGCCGATCAAAGGAAAACCTATTTATCATAAAAAAAGGAAAATAATTAATTTTAACACTCCTATTCTTTTACATTATTGCAACTGTATCTTTCTTTAATATTGATAAAAATGTATGACATTATTACTTGACTAGTTTCTAGTTTACCCAGCTGCGCCAAGCTGAATTCGTATTTGAATTAATACCAATTGTTTAAACATTAAATAGAAATACAATTAATAATAATAATACAATACAATACAATACAATACAATACAACTTTATTATACACCAAACATTATAAAAATACATACAAAAATTCAAAAAAAGAAGAGAAAGAAAGTAACAAAACAAAAAAATACAACATAGAAACAACAAATAAACGGTGTACAAGGGCAGCCTTATCGCCTAGAGCGATTTCTTCCAGACAACCTTAGGATGGAAATTAAAAGAATAGATATTTAAGTTGGTGTAAAAAAAAAGCAAATAATAATAATTATATAAAATGACAGAGAGAGAATATTTATATATATACAAACAGAAAAACATACTTAAAATAAATAAATGAAAAAAAAAAAACATACAATAAATATACAAAATATATACATATAAAATACAAATATACATTAACATGCAGATAAATAATGTTTATTTACTAAATTATTAAATATATTAACAGAATTAGCCTGTCTGATACTGGAAGGAAGAGCATTCCAAAGCAAGACAGCTTCAACAGTAAAAGAAGTGTTGTTAGAAAGATTGGAATGAGCAGAAGGAGGAATTTTAATAATAGAATATACAAGCTGCTTTATTTTATATTTGTTATAATTTTCTTTGTGATTGACTCTATACAAATATGCTATCGTCGCAATGTCATATATTATTTGCTTTGCTTTATTTTATATTTATTATAATATTCTTTTTGATCGACTCTATACAAATCTGCTATCTAATGTCATATATTATTTGCTTGGTATACATTAAACTCGATAAAAAGCATTTTTGATTGATTGATGTAATCTTCCTCCTCCGCTGTTGGGGTGGTGGGGTTTCGGCATCGAGGCAAACCTCCTTGCCGAGGCTGGGCTCTGAGATACCCTGATCTCAGGGGTGTGTGGAGGGTGCGAGTCGATGCCCGTTGAGGTCACGGGCGGATCTCGAGCACCCTCAGGACTGGTTGGCCACTGCTTGGCTTACTGCTTGTTAGGGTCTCATCCCTCTGCACCGTCTTCTTCCTCTTTCGACTCTTCCGGCTCAGCCAGTAGGAGCTCTCGAGGGAGGTCTCGCCAGGTATGTACGTCAGGGGGACGTGTATAGTGAGGCGCGATGTTATTAAGGTGGGGGTGTGGCGAGTTGTCAGCGCGGTCAAACATGCCGCACGACAAACTGACCACGAACCCACTGATTCGATCTTCAGGTCCCTTGCGATTACGTCGTTACGTACTTACCGGCCGGCTCCCGAGATCATTCTTAGGGTGACATGTTGGACCACCTGTATTCGTTTCCTTTGGCGGGCTGAGCACAGTGCGTACCAAGCCGGGGCTGCGTAAGTTAGGCGGGTTCTAATGTACAATTTGTAAATTCCGACCTTAGTTTTAAGTGGCAGCTTAGAATGAAGGACAGGGCGGAGCAGCGCTCTAGCAGCCTTCGCCTGGTGGACGGCTTGCGAGGCCTGCGAGCGCATGCTCAACGATCCGTCCAGGAGTACGCCCAGGTACTTTGTTGCATATTCCCACTTGACACTCTGTCCTCTAAGCTGTAAAAGCATTTTTGTACTATGTTAGTTTCTCTTCGATATGTGACTTTAAAGTAGACGTTATGCTTTTTTCTGTTTGTTTATTGTTTGTATTGTCTTCAGCCCAGTAATTGGTAGTCCAGTTCTACAATGCCGTAATAATCCAGGTAAGGAATACCAAGGCAAGTACAACATTTATTGATTGCTCTGTTAGCTCATTTGGTAGAATATCTGCGACTGGGCGTGGGTTCGATACCCACCAGGACAAGCATTTATGTGATGATAAATGTTTGTTCTGTGTCTGGGTGTTCTGTATGTATCATGTATAGTATGTATTTACAAAATACACAATAGAATATTCTGGTTCTGATTCTGATACTGAAAAGATATATATACAGTCAGCATCCTTTTAATGGCGTGTTCAGTACATTAAATCTAACAACTTTTGTTCGCCTTATATTGCTAATTCGTAATTTTTTTCTTCCATACAATACTAAAAAAATATATTTGTCCGGTCTTAGCAACATTAACTCTATGCAAAAAGCACGCGCGCACTCTGTGACGCGTACCGGCAACAAACGCGATGAAACGCGGGGGTAGCCCGCACGATATTACGACGAATAAAGCGTTTACGCAACAGAGAACTAAAGTGTGCTAGAGAGTACCACAATAACTTTTTTTTGGAGATATGTAGTATTGTGTTTTGGCAAAGGTTGCAGTACAAAAGTTGTTTATTTTAATGTACAAAATATGCCCTTAAAAAGATGCTCACTGATTACCAGTACCCCCTGTATAAGTATTCTGTCAGCTGTCTGGTTCCCGTAGTACAAGATTTGCTTAGTTTGAAGCTAGATGGCGCTGTGTATAAAGCACTACGATATTTATTTATTTACAGTACATACTTATTCTCCCGTAATATAATTAAAATTTAAGCATGTAACCTTTTATATATTTATTTATTTAGTCAATAAAGAAATTATTATTTATTTATTTGTTCATTCATTTATTTATTTATTTATTACATATCTAATACCTTTAAACGAGCAATTCTTGTATATATATATATTTATATGTAATCTGAATCAAGGAAACGGCTCCAACGATTTTCATAAAATTTAGTATACAGGGGGTATCGGGGGCGATAAATAGATCTAGCTAGGTTTCATTTTTAAAAACGAAAAAACTAAGCAAAGCTCGATAATCTAGGTACTACAACTATAATATGTACATGTACACAAGGAGAACTTCATGCTAAAGCATTTTCTAACAGTCATCCCAACAGTGAATGATATGAGAAACGAGTATATATGTACCTACTTACAACATTCCGCATCAAATCCAAAGTGAAGTCACATAAAAGTGTTTTCACTTTTGATTCGGATTATATAAATAACTATTAATACAATAGCCCCCTTATAAGCACCCCGGAATAAATAATATTAATAAAACTTTTACAAAAAAACATGGATTTTGGAACACAATAATTCCTTTAGATTTCCACGTAAAATAAATAATAAATATCATAGGACACATTATACATAACTTCTTAGTAAATCTAAAGACGTAAACATAAAATTGTTCCATGGAAACGCTCACTCAGTGATTCACTTTTCACTGTGATTCATTCTTTATGATGGCAAAGTAGCTTCATTGCTTAATAGTTAGTGGATAGTTGTCCTACGACAGTAAAGGACGACGCTTCATTGTTCTGTGGCTTGAAATATGGAGAAAGTTTTAGTGACTGCAATAGCTGTGTGGTATTTTTATGTGTTATTAGTACAGAGTTCAGGTATGTTTAGTTACGTGCTTTCCCCTATTAATGTCGTTTTCACAGTTTTTTGTCATGAGATTATTTATGCGTTTATTTCCCACATAAATTAATTGTGTTTGTTATAATGTCAATAATAGCATCCAGTAGTTTTATTAATATGATTGGAATGATAAGTTTCTCGTCTCAGTAATTCAGAGCTTCAAAAATATTGGACTTCTTTTAGTGAAAGAACGCTGGAAATATGATTTTAAATCAAGTTTCAAGTTAATTCTTACTAAAACATTTTATTATATATTGGTTATATGTTGTATAAATGAATGTACCTACGTATAATTATGACTAATAAGAGCGGTCGGATTGCACGC
Organism: Biston stratarius; assembly: GCA_950106695.1. NCBI lineage: Eukaryota > Metazoa > Arthropoda > Insecta > Lepidoptera > Geometridae > Biston > Biston stratarius. The sequence goes on from OX467116.1 coordinate 15,360,284, forward strand.
CGAAGGGCATGGGTTCAAACCCCAGCAATTAGCTTGATTGGACAGTGAAGAAAAACATCGGGAGAAACCATAACATGGTGGTAAGGTACTTTCTAGTAATCAGCTAAGCTAGAAAATTTGCCCCCAAGCACCTAAGGGAGTGTTTCGACCGGAATTGAGAGCCCATTCCGAGCTAATTGTATTTTCAACTACAACGTTAACTATAGCCAGTAAACCATAAAAAAGATTTAAAAATTGTTACACTGTAAGTACAATTTGCAATTTATATAAATTTACTAAGAAATTAAAAATTAAATAAGTCTGTGTGTCACTCCAGAGAACAAGAAATATAAATATCTGCATTGCAAATTTCATAATTCGTTTTTTTTCTTGCAAAATAGGTAAACAAATTTGTAGACCTAATATATAGGTACTTAGCACTCTATTTTTGCTTTCAAAGCATGCAAGAATTTAAAAAATACTAAATAAAAGAAATTTTCCCTAAATTCGTCATGATCTAGAGTAAAAAGGAAATAACACAAACTTTCGTATTTTTTATATTAGTGTGATTATTTACATTCTCTGTTACAAAAATATTAAAAGTTTACAATAATAGAAGTGACCCTTAACATATGCCCGACATCTGTATTTAATTTGAAAGTACCCATCAGTGTCTGCTTTGTAGGAAAAAAACAAAATGAAATTTGAAATCGTTGCCTTATAATTTCCAGTGGTAAAACGATCGACATTAATCTGCAAAGATGACGAAGTCTTTGTGGAATGTGCATTCTGTGGTCCGAAGACTTGCGACGATCTTGGATACCCTATACCTTGTGGGGGGGCCACGGGTATATGCAAACCAGAGTGTGTCTGCATCGATGGCTTTGTGAGGAATTCGGAAGATAAATGCATCCTTAAGTCTGAGTGCCGTAAGTACTTCTTTTACTAAGCAATTTGAAAGTGTTGTACATAGAATTGGTCTGCCTTGTTTGGCCGACTGACTCATTTGGTAAATTTCTGCTTCGAGAGCTGAATGAAGGGCGTCGGTTCGATTCCCACTCAGTCCTATCATTTGTTCTATGTCTGGTCTTTCTACATGTATTGTAAGTATGTATTTGCAAGAAAAAAAGTATTTAAGTATTCTGTCAGCAGTCTGGTTCCACAGTACAAGCTTAGCTTAGTTTGGGCTAGATGGCGCTGTCTGAAATCTCCTCCAATATTTATTTATTTTATCCCACTAATATTATAAATGTGAAAGTTTGGATTGATGGATGGATGTTTGTTACTCAATCACGCCAGAACGGCTGAACGGATCTGGATGAAATTTTGCATGTAGATATTTTAGGCCCTGGAACAAAACATAGGATACTTTTCATCATCATATATAATTTGTCGAGGTTTCGTGTAAATTGGTTGAAATACATATTATAAAACAAAATCGTCCGCCACGTCTGTCTGTCTGTTTGTCTGCTCGCGATAAACTTAAAAACTACTGAACAGATTATCATGCAAATTTCAGCAATAGATAAAGTGATTCATGAGGAAGGTTTAGGTATATAATTTGTCAAAGTTTTGTGTAAATATAATAGGTTGAAATATGATGATAACTGTTGGAAGTGTCGAAAAAAGTCAAGCCACATGGGAGCTTTTATCGAAAACACCGCCTAATCTCTTTGAGTTATTACAAAACAATGCCTGGTGGGATATTCCTCTTTTATAGATTAACAAAAAAGTCCGCGGTGGCATATATCTTAAGGATAGCTTACTATACCCATTCTTACTACCCGTGCGAAACCGAGGCGGGTCGCTAGTTTATTTATATGTTACAATTTTTATGAAACATTCTAGGGTTCATTATAAATGACATTAAAAAAAAAACAAGTGATCCGTACAAAATGTAATTTGTATTTCAATAGCTTAATTTTTTTTGTAATTCCAATATTGGTCCCTTACTAACAATAGAACATAATAATGCATACAACGATCTCCTTTCGTCTTAACTACCGATACTCATAATAAAAGTGTGGTGAAGCAAATAGGTATTTGCTATTTCTAAACAATACAATTGCGTAACTGAATGCAATGCCAAAGCCATTAAAGTATATAGATATTGTAAAAACTTCAATGAAACTTTTTTTACGCTTCAGAGTTTAGAGACAAGTAATATGAATTGAGTTGATGATAGCAACTAAAATAATACACCGGATATTTCAGACAAGTATGTATGTCACATCATCACATCATCAGCCATAGGACGTCCACTGCTGGACATAGGCCTTCTCCTGGGGAGGTTTTGCCAATACTCGCCACGCTTGGCAGGCGGGTTGGCGAGCGCAGTTAGGTGTGATTGTTCAAGGAATACGCTGCTGCCCATCTTCCAGATGACATCCGTTAGCCGACTCTTACGGCAACCACGGGTAGAGGTGGTTGGGGCACTATTCTTACGCCGGCACCACCACGGCACGTTGTGTGAGTGTGGGGGACTTCTTTCTAGTACTCAGCTGGCTAGCTACTAACCTAAGGTTGAAAATCTACCGCTAAGTATCTAACGCCATGTTCCGGCAGCCTCACTTGAGAGCCATTCTAATCCAGGCTAGGTTTGTTACTTTCTTAGACCATACCATTACTTAACATTTGATGAGCTGTGGTCAGACACCTAGCCTGTCAAACATAAAAATCTACCTATTGTGAAAAAAGTTGTAAAAGTTGTTCAAGTTGATGTGAACAACCTCAAAATGTAACGAACTGCTAATTTATATTCGCGACTTCAAGGTCGACTTATAATAATTGAAATATCCCGTATAATGTATCTTGCGTACATTTAGTCGGAAATCAGTGCACTTATTGCTATAGGATACCTGTTTCGTATTTTTCCTAGTCACAAAGTTGGCTGTTAGCTCATTAGTAGTACTTATATCTGTTTTAAGAACTGTAGGGCGTAGTTTTGATTCCCACCCAGGTCAAACATTTTGTGGTATAAATAAATGTGTGTTCTGTGTCTGGATGTTCTAGTATTATAAGTACGTATTTCAAAAAAAATAAGTATTCAAGTATCAATTATACCTATTCTCTACCTTCTTTACACTGCTGATCTCCCAGTCACTGAAGGAGTAGTTCTGGGCATATTTGCTGATGACACTGCTACACTAGCTATTCATGAAGATGCAACCAAGGCGTCAGAAATCTTACAAACCAGTTTAGATGATATCTCTGCCTGGCTGAAGCAATGGCGAATAAAGGCAAACGAAACTAAATCCGTACAAGTCACATTCACAACAAGGAGAGACTCATGCCCACCAGTAAGATTAAATGATGTTGAGATTCCTCAAGCCGAAGATGCTAAATATCTTGGAATGTACCTAGACCATCGACTTAACTGGAGGAAACATATATTCAACAAGCGAAAAGCACTAAGCCTACAATTCAGGAAACACTACTGGCTTCTATCAAAAAAGTCCAAGCTCTCACTGGAAAATAAGCTTAGAATACATAAATGCATCATTATGCCCATCTGGACATACGGAATACAGCTTTGGGGCATGGCAGCCAATTCAAACATAGAAATACTCCAAAGGTTTCAATCTAAAATGTTAAGGATTATAACAAATGCACCATGGTACATCACAAATGACCGTTTGCATCGGGACTTAAAGATGCAACAGGTTAAGGAAGAAATTACACAGCGAGTCAGTGCCTTCAAGAAAAGGATCCTGATACATCCCAATAAATTGGCATCAAACTTGATGAAAACTAAAACTTTTAGGAGGCTCAAAAGAGTAGCCCCGCACGAGTAGACCTGCTAAGATAGTCACCTAAACCTTACTCAATATTGATGTGGATATGCCAATGGGCGTATACCAAGCATGCCTATAGTTTCATAAATAAGACACAAGCAATGCTAAATGTCAAAGAGGACAGATTGCAATAACAAAATTAAAAAAAAAAGTATCAATTATCTGTTTCCCATAATACAAGCGTGGCTTAGTTTGGGGTCAGTTGGCGCTGTGTGTAATGTCCTACGTTTTTTTTTTTTTAATTTCTATATTTTTTGTTGTAATGTACTGAAGTGACCTTTTAACAGGGCTTCGTTTAATTACTCTCGGGAAGAATGTTTACCAACCATTACGCTATAATGGCCATGACCATGAGAGAAAAAATATTGTTTAACCTGTTTGTTTTTTTCTCGTAAAGGTTGAGTAGGCTGTTAATATTACTGACTAGAGGTAGTGTTTATGAATAGCTCGAAGGTTTCTGTCATGGACTAGTGATTTTACTTTTAATATCAATCAGTAGAAATAGCTTATTCTATATCTTTCTAAGTATACACGATACACTAGGCAATTCCGCATTAGCAATTCCAATTAGTTACTTGTTCGAAAAATCGGTCTTCGAACAAGTAACTAAATTAGTTTAAAAGGCATTTTTCAAGATTTGCTTATTTGACATGCATGCGTGCAATTAGCATTATATTAACTACAAGATTATAAACTTGAGGTATACTAACCGAAAAAAGATTTTTATACTCATTATTATGAACAACTTTTACTATAGGCACAACTCTGATATCGCGAAAAAAACAAGCTGTTGCATAGAAAAAGTAGATAATTTTTTTTCGCAACTTCAAAGTTGTTCCCATAAGAAACATTATTCATCTTAATGTTATTTAACGTCAAACTTATCATTGCAGCTAATGGTTGTGCTGGTGACAAAAACGCGACAACTGGTTGTGGCAACCACTGCGGGAATAGTTGTTCAGACTACAAGGAACTGAACAAGATCTGTTACTCAGGTTGTTTGTACAACAGCTGTGATTGTAAGCCGGGTTTTGTATATCACGATAAATTACAAAAATGCGTGTTGCCCGTTGATTGTTGTAAGTATTCGTTTTGTATTTAATTGAAATAATAGATTCCTGTCCTATAACATAATAACTGCAGAGCACTGTATACACATAGACTCTGCAAAAAAATAAAAAATAAACTAATTGTTATGTTACATGACACCACGAAATTGACTTTGACAAAATTATTAATCTTAATCGCACACAAACTACTACTTTTGTTTAATTACCTCGATGTTACGGCCATATTGTAATAGCTGTAATTACGAGTTGATTTACGTTAATTACCGGGACTTAATCGCGCACAAATTAGTAGTTTTGTTTATTTACCTCCACGTTACGGCCTTACAGCCATATTGTAATCACGAGTTGAAAAACTTTAATTACCGGGACTTAATCGCGCACAAACTACTAGTTTCTTTATTTACCTTGACGTTACGGTCATATTGTAATAGCTGTAATAACGAGTTGAATTATGTTAATTACCGGGACATAATCGCGCACAAACTAGTAGTTTTGTTTATTTACCTTGACGTTACGGTCATATTGTAATAGCTGTAATCACGTGTTGAATTATGTTAATTACCGGGACTTAATCGCGCACAAACTACTAGCTTTGTTAATTTACCTTGACGTTACGGCCATATTGTAATAGCTGTAATCACGAGTTGAATGAAGAATGCGGATCGTCTCTGCAAAAAATGGAGATATTCGATCTCCTACGCTAATTTAGGTCATATAAAAACGTAAACGTAACTATATCATATTACTTTATGTGCGATTGAGTCCTCGGTATTAAATATATATATGTTTTTTTATTATAAATACCGGCACACAGATTGGTTGGCCGTTATGCATAGGTACACTTCTTTGTTGCTAATTTTTCTACTGCCTTGTTAGCTCATTTGGTAGTAGTTCCACTTCAAGAACTGATGTGCGTAAATATAACACCAAACTTATTAATAAAAGTTTGTTTAAAATTTGCACTCTAGTCATTAATTAATAGAGTAATTTAAACAAAGTCGTGATGCAAATTTGGTGAATAGAAAATAAGTGCATAATTTCACTAGATGTCTCAATTTAATTTGTAAAGTAAAACAGATGTTTGAACAAGCCAAGAAGAAGCCCATATTTTCCTGTTGACTTGTCTTTGCTTGTACAACATGTTTTGCATTAAGGAAAACTGTAATGCTTATTAGGTATGCGAGAATATTAAATTTATGTAGGTATAGTCGGATATTACGTGGATTGAATATTATCACAGAAATGACCAGTATGAATTCCCATAACGTTCAAAAATGTGATGTGTATTTACCTAACTGCCTGAGAAAAAGGATAAGGGGAAAAAACGTGTATATTAAAGAACATAAGGACAAGAAAGTCACAAAAAAATAAAATGAACATTATGATTGTCTCTAGTCTGTCAATGTTGTTAAAGTAGGTATCTATGTGACGCCCGCCCCCGTGACCCGCCTTGTCGCGGCGAGGGAGCTGAGTAGCTGGAGACACGGTAAAACCAAGCGAAACCCGAGGTGGGGTCGTTTCTTCGTGCTTTTTCCTGGTCGATGTGACCAATGTTGTTTGTGGTACTACAATTGAGGCGGGCTGCGGTTTCATATGGGAGACACTGCTGCAGCTGCTGTGGGATAGAGGCGTTCCCTTCGTTCCGCGGCCTTGAAGGGGCCGCCACTGTTGATGGTGAACTTAGTGGGGCTGCAGGGGAAGAGGATTGTCGATATGACGGTGCGCCGCACAGACTGTCCTCTGTAGCCGAGGTTGCAGGCTACAAAGCCATATCTGACTCATCGTGTGGGAACCGTTAGTACTCAGACATAGGGCCGTCTGGCGCCAATTGAAGTCTGGTCCCTGTGTATGACGTATCTACCCACGACACCGGACGACGACAAGAAAGGAAGTGCATAGCATTCTACCCCAGGCGGTCCGGCAACAGACAGAGTGGTGATTCATTGCGCGCTCCTTCGGTTTTGGAGTAGCGCTCGAAGAACCCAGTTAGGGAGAAGCTCGGCTAAAGTCGAGCGCGTCCGGGCGCTTTCGTCCTAATGTATTATGTACATACATATGTTTGTAACAGGGGCACGCAGAAGGCTCTAACGTATATTCTCTTACCACAAAAGCGCCACGAGCGTCTCTAAACTAAAAGTACCTCCTAACCTGCTATTGCATCCAGTTATGTTCTTAAATATTTTAATTAATCTAACTCAATGTAATAAAATGTACTCGAATTACGAGAACATAGTATTCCCAGTGCAATATCATGTAAAATTAAGACAATCTCAATTCCCCACCAAGAGACTCAATTAACTGTACGTGTTTTCCCCAAATTAAATTTATACAGTGTTTTTCCAAGTTTTAAAATTTTGCCGACCTCTGTATTGCTGACCGTGCTCACTCTAATTACGTCGACCTTCCTTATCAGCATTGTTGAACAAACAATTTTCTAATTACCGACAAGGAATTCTTTTCTCATTTACAAAGGTACCTTTTTTCAGGAACATTTTTATGAAGAAAACACGAAGTTCGGCAGTGATCAGGGAATTCTGTGAGTTGAGTGATTTTCGTTTTGGCGATCTTGAAATTGAAGGCTAGTGACCTATTTGGACGATAATAAAAGTAGAATAGAAGTGCGTGAAGGACGGGATTGTTTTTGTGTAATAAAATTGAGTGTTGTTCAATCAATTTTTTTAAACTTTTGTTTTAGAATCTATTCATTACGTAAAGGACTTAAGTACTATTAAAATGATTTTATTAAATAAAAGATCTGTTTTTCTCTATTTTCTCTGTTATTTATCTGATAGCTGTAATTGCATTGAAAGTAAATTCCAATGAAGTAGTTTTATTTGATGTATTTAAATTGATGTTAAATGACATTAAAACAAAGATTTAAATATGAAGGCCACAGGCAAATAACAGGGGATGGCCTAATTAATGAATTTTGAGAAAAAACTATTTAAGAGTATATGATTTTTATTGAGATCAATGTATGCAATAACTTTTGCTTAGAACTAACTAAATACTTTTAAGTAATATTATTTTAATGTTAAATAAACGTTTTAGCCTTTATAAAAATAGTTAAATCCTATCAAAACAAAATTAAACTTCTTTTAACAAACAAAAATAAGGAATGTCTAAATTAACATAAACATAAACAAGGAATGTTCAATTTCAGTCATCTGAATCTTTAGTACTTGGACATGGACATTCCCAGTTTCCATTCGTTTTGACCATAAACAAAATAGCATTTTTGGCGCCATCTGTTAACTTTTTTAAATTTTAATGATTAGAATTCAAAATACCATAGACAAAAAAAAAAAAAACATATAAAAAAATTAAAAAATATTAAAATTTGTGACATTCCCTGTTATTTGCCTGTGCCCTTCATATAATGTTCGCCATTATCCAACACAGCTGTACATTTTGGTTACCTAGTAGTTTTGAAACCAACCTACTTACGTCTAAGATATTTTAGCCTTGATGAAAGAAAAATACTTGCTGTAATTTTCTGTGAATACTGTTTTAAGTTACATTTATTCCTATGATCGACAACGGAGTTTCCAGGGTGTAAATTTTAACTAATGGGTATTTAAGTCAAATAGTTTAATATTCTTACTTAATTTTATTCAGTTGACTCATTACATGAATTACATTTAATTTTTGAACTCGTTTATTTCTCCTTCCAAAAATGTTATTTAAAATTTACTACTTAATAACAATGGTCATGGGCAGGCGTTATCTCTTACTGGTAAGAGATAATGTCGTTTGTTTACTTTTAGTTAAAAAAAACTTCCTGAAGAATATCAGTGAAGTGAATAATAACCACTCCGTATATTAACAAAAAAAGCCGGCCAAGTGTAAGTCGGACTCGCGCACCGAGGATTCCGTACAAACCTATAGGATATATAAGTAAAAGTTGTTTATTTTTTTAATAGTAATTTATGCTTTACGCAATTTTTCCTTTATCTGTGCTATAAGACGTTGCTTCGTACCAAATTTCAAGATTCTGAGTTTACGGGAAGTATCCTGTAGGTTTTGATTCCCTTGCGAGTGTGAAACATTTGCAGCATAAAGGGCTGTTTCTTTTGATTGCGTTGGCTTAGAAGTTTGATTTTTTCACAGCTCCAAGGGACAGTAGACTTGAATATTTAATATGAATTTCAGCTTGATACATCCACGCGTTCCTGAGAAAAAGGGTCTTGACAGATAGACGGACAACAAAGTGATCCTATAAGGGTTCCGTTTTTTAATTTTGAGGTACGGAACCTTAAAAAAAACTTATAAAAATGTTTTTTTTTTAAAAGAAAAATGCTTGCCTTCTTTTTATCTAAAAACTTTTTATTCAACTATACTTACTCACTTATATTCGTACGACCTCTACTTTATAAGTCCTATCACCTGTCACGGCCAAACTCCCATCTATCAGTAAAAAGGTAAATAGAAAAACTTACCCATCCAAACTCGGCCTGAACAAACAAGAAAAGTGTGAGCAAACAAAACCCAAGCAATTACGGCTGAAATAACATCAATCCTGTCCAATTATTTAGTTAGAATGGCAATCACAAGTCAATACATAGCTAATAAGATAAATTAGAAGCATTCTAAGCCGATATTCCGAATCGAAATGAAAACGCCAAAAGTTTACTTCGTTAGGATAAAGTATGTATTTTCAGTGTCTATTCTTTTAAAAGTTTCTTCAGAGTATGATATCAATGGGCACAATTTGATCAAATGTTTTTTTTTAAATTACAAATATAGGCTTGCGTTTGACCGCCAACTCGCCTGATGTTAAGCGAATATGCGATTTACGGTGGAGCACGCTCGCCTAGAAGAAACCGATTCACTCGCGACTTGAAGACACCCATCTATCAGGGAACACCCACTCGGACAGCAAATTCCATTGTTTAGCGGTTCGTACAATGAAGGTAGATTCAAACCGTTTTTTTTATGGTTGACAAGCTATGTGCTAGACCACAGCGCACCTGATGTTAAGTGACGGTGTGGTCGAAGATGGTAAGCCCATCTAGCTTAGAATGGAACTGGTTTTTAAGTAAAGCTACCAGAACATACCGTTAGGCGCATTAGACTGTTTTTTTTTTTTTTGTTTAATTCTCTTCTCTTTTCCTATAAATAACCAGCCGAGTACTAATTACTTGTCCTTATTTACCTAGTAAGTAGAAGTAGGTGAGTGAAATTTTCAACATCGGCTCCGAGTGTAAGTATACTTTTAGTAAAATACAGCCAAATCTTAATAGCATTATTTTACTGGTAACAGACTAAGTGTTTGACAGCTAACCTGATGTTAAGTGACGGTGTGGTTAAAAATGGTGAACACACTAAACCTGGAATGGGAACTGACCGTCAAGACTGACTGCCGGAACACACTTGGCGTTAGATTTTTAATTTTAGGTTCAACTGGTAAATCTTGTGGTAGTAGGAGTTCCCAAAAGACCGCTGGTGAAGGGTGACCGCATTTTTGACAGCATTTATTTATAAGTGCTACCGTGTGTCGCACAAGGCATTAAATTGTAGATCCTGGTTGCTCATCCTGTATTCTTATAATCACAAATTGAACGTCAGAAACCTTTGAGCGGTACGATATTTTGGACACTATGGCACTATGGCTGAGTGCAGAGCAATCTTCCTTTAGTGCTCAGCTACATAGAGAAAATAGTACCTATAGTAACATAAGAAAAATAAAAAAAACTAAATTACAACCATTACAGCACACAAACACACACACTTAAAACTTAGCCACCTATAAAAATGATACCAATTTTATTATGGCGGTATAATGGGTAGGTACGGAACCCTCGGCGCATGAGCTCGACACGCACTTGACCGGTTTTTTCATTATCATATTCATGCTGATCACTCCTTACAGTTTTTTGCATATTATAATCGTTACCTAATTTACGTCACGAAGCACTATGCGACAGCCCTGCTAAGTATCAATAATATTTTATTATAGTCGACAATGATACTACAATATAAATTTTAAAAATCAATAATCTCACTATTGTTTGGAGAAATAAAAGTGTGAACTGACAATCTGACGGAATCTGACAAGTGGGTTATACTATCTGACAATAGGTACCTATCTTTTAGACAAGCTTACTCCACCGTAAACCGCACCATCGCTCAACTTCAGATGTGATGGTGGTCAAACGCAAGCTTATTTATCTATAAAAAGCAAAGTTGAAAATTATTGTACAGATCGACACTGAATTTTTTTTTAAATATGAAGAATTCATTTATTGTATGAAAGGAAATCGGAAACGGCTCCAACGATTTTCATGAAATTTAGTATACAGGGGGTTTCGGGGGCGATAAATCGATCTAGCTAGGTTCCATTTTTAGAAAACGTCGTTTTATCCATGTTTTCATGTAATGAAAAACCGAGCAAAGCTCGGTCATCCAGGTACTTATATCCTAATATACCTACATACTACAGTTTTATTAATATTACAGAGGAACTAATGCTAAATTCAAATAAAATAAACTAATCTAAAAAGCCAAATAGAGTTAATTAATAGTGAAGCATAATCTGAAGAAGTTATAAAAGGTTTTAAGCCAAAATTAGTTTTCCAGATAGAAATCAAATTACACGATCCGTATCGACTGTTATTTATGTCAATAACTTAGTTGAGACATGAACCAATTCAATAAAGACTATTGGGCTGTTGCCAATATTTTATTTATTTTAATGGATGAATTCTAGTACGAATTTAACAGAGTGGATACATTATTTATTACAACAATAACCAAATACAACATGAACATTCAATTAAATCACAGAAGCAGTTATATCAGTATTTCATACCGTCTTGTCTCTAACAAGAAGGTCCAAGTAAAAGATCGTAAATTAAAAATTAAAAAAACGCCCTACCCAATTAACCAAACATAGCTAAGAACTACCGCAAGGAAACTGGCTTTCAAATGAAAAAAACGCATCAAAATCGGTCCATCCGTTTGAGAGTTACCATGCTACAGAGAGACACACACACGCAGACAGACAGACATCGACGTCAAACTTATAACACCCCTCTTTTTACGTCGGGCGTTAAAAAAGTAGAAACTCAAACAAATCTTTGAGTCTTCTTACAAACGGAATGCCAACATGAATGGCAGTCAAACGCAAGCATATTTATCTAATCACTACATATTATAAAACAAACACGTCCGCCGCGTCTGTCTGTCTATCTGTCTGTCTGTTCGCGATAAACTTAAAAACTACTGAACGGATTATCATGCTAGTTTAAATAAATTATTATTGTTACTTTGCAGGGCTGTCGCATAGTGCGTCGTGACGCATATTAGTTAACGATTATATGCAAAATACTGTAAGGAGTGATCAGCATGAATATGATAATGAAAAAGCCGGTCAAGTGCTCGGACTCGTGCGCCGAGGGTTCCGTACCTACCCATTATACCGCCATAATAAAATTGATATCATTTATATAGGTGGCTAAGTTTTAAGTGGGTGTGTTTGTGTGCTGTAATGGTTGTCATTTAGATTTTCGCGAAAAAGGTCTAACAGAACAAGTAAAGGGAAAATTCCGAAAAATAAAAAAAGTTGAAAATTAAGGTAAATTTTGGTACTAACAAGTTTTTGCGAAAATCTAAATTTGCCCATAAATAAATGAATAAATGCTTCAGTTCTTAAAAAGGTCCTATTTTTTATTTATTTATTTAAAGCCCTGAAGTTTTGTGGCACACGCTCAATTATTATTATATTAGTTCTGCTTGTGTGCTACAGTGCTTTCATTTATATGAAAATCCAACCTAAAAAACTCCCAAAAACATTATATGTGGGTAATTTAATGTGCCTTTAGTTTACTTGTTACGTTTTAGTACGTTTTCTTGCCACCGTCTAGTACGGGACGAAATTTTCGAGTGGTAACGCTGAACTTCTACTAAAGAACAAGGTATATAAAAAAAAATAACAAATAAATGAATAAATGCTTCAGTTCTTAAAAAGGTCCTGTTTTTTTATTTATTTATTTAAGGCCCTGAAGTTTTGTGGCATACGCTCAATTATTATTATATCTTGTTTATTTTGTACGACATTTTTATTTTTCAAAATTTATTTGTAATTTTTTACTGTGACTGTATTATTATTAATATTCTTATTCTTGGCTCTTAGAAGGTGCATTGTTTTATGGCATTGGTAATTAATGTAAGTGATTATTAAATTACAAGAAAGTAATTTTTAATGTAAAAATAATGATATACACGTAACGCTCTCCTATAACATTAGAACATCACTACTACAAGAGTAACCAGAACTTTGAGTAACAAAACATCACTACTTTGTGCCTCATTAGTCATTACTGTATAATATTCCAGAAACTATATAATTATTATTTTGTTGACATTATCAATATTTTGACATTAATAATATAATTTTGACATACACATAGACATGGTATAGCTTTTGTATAAAATTTATTTAATAGATAATGTTGCACTAATCTTTTTATAACTTTGAAATATAGTACTATTTTATTTACACTTCTTTCGACTTTCCCGACGTTTCGCTACAGAAACTATCTCTATAGAACCGACCCTTACAAAAACTTCCAGGAATGCTTCCTAAATGTTTCCGCCTCGCTGGATTGATTTATCGTCTCGAAAAAATACTAAGCACTTTCTTCTTTGCACGCAAACATGCCCAGGAATAGTAGAACGGGATTTCTAGTTAAGTTTATAGGCTTTAATAAGCACTTAGGTGTTGATCATTATAATCATAAAAGATTTTTTATTCTATAAATACTTTAACATTAAACCGCCATCTCGCCTGCCTAGAAGAAACTGGTTCACTGAAGGCAAACTAATTGTATCTATCGGGGAACATCCACTCTGGTAGAAAATTCCTCGGTTTATCGGTTAATATGAAGAAAGTAGATTCGAAACGTTTCATATATAGATGGTTATAGAATAAGGGTAAATTGGTTACTTTTGTTTTAGAAAAGTGTTTGCTTAAACAACCTTTTTTTATGCCACATTTAGCAATCAACGTGTTGCCTGATGGTAAGTAATCACCGACGCCTGTGGTTATCTGCAATACCAAATACGTTGTTGACCTTTTACGATTCTATAAACATCTCCTTTGAAGAACCCAATGTTGTAACTCCGCAGGAATACGGGGGAAGGAAGATTTTTTCGTTTTTTTTTTGTTGTTTGAATTTTTCCTATTTAAGTTTTTTTTATGTTCTAAATAGTTTTGCGTTTGACCACGTCCTGCCTGATGATAAGCAGGATGTAGTCTAAGATGTTTTTTTTTTTTTAATACATAATAGTTTTGCGTTTGACTACCTCCTGCCTGATGTAAAGCAGTATGTAGACTAAGATGTTTTTTTTTTTAATTCAAAGTAGGTTTACGTTTGACCACGTCCTGCCTGATGTTAAGCAAGATGTAGTGAAGATGGAGTTTCTTACATTCAAAATAGGTTTGCGTTTAACCAAGTCCCTGCCTGATGTTAAGCAGGATGTAGTCTAAGATAAAGTTGCTTTTATTCAAAATAGGTTTGCGTTTCACCACATCTCTGCCTGATGTTAAGCAGGATGTAATCTAAGATGATTTTTTAAAATTCAAAATAGATTTGTCTTTGACCACGTCCTGCCTGATGATAAGCACGATGTAGCCTAAAATAAGGCACGTTTACCTAGAAAAATCCTGTTTACTCTGGATTTGAAGACACTCAAATCGTACTTCACGGTTCAAATTGTTAGTTGAAGGATAAGCGAATATATTAGATCGAGGTCACAATTGTTTAAAGAAACTTTATTGCAACTAATATGAACATTGAATCAACAATAAACTAAATCTTACAAAGTTACCAATAACAATAGTCCATTAATAACAAAAGTTCGAATGTCGGAACTACTACGTACTTAAGTGCCTACTCAGCTATTACAGCCAGTCATAACTTAATAGATTAGTTAGGTCCACTTTCCAAGTTTGCTATTGAATCTGTATCAGCGTTATTACCAACTTAGTGGAAAGAGCTAGGTATTTTTAAACTGGCAGGTTTTGTGAGGCAGCTTATTCACCAATTATTCTGATGTTATTTTGTCTTCACTAGATCAGAATGGAAGACAGCACGAATTATAATTATTATATACACACTAATACAAATACTTCTGGTTTGATCTGTCTTACTAGTGTCCGTGATTACTTACCAATTAAATAGTTCTCTTTCTTCGTAAATGAGTAAATGTATCACAGATGTTGATCAAAATAGACGCCGCATGCCCCTCGTTTTGTATGAAAACCAAACGTGGCACTCTTTTTCTACCAACTGTGACGTCATAAGAGCGATTTAGTGATGGGAACTCCCGACCGAGCGCAATCGATTTCATTCGAATCGATTTGATTCGATTCGATTGGATACTTTAACTATTTTTTCGACCTTTACATAAAGTATGCGAAAGATCATTATGCGATCAACATATGCATATTTGTTTTAAGATTCCGGTGTGTTCTCGCTGCCTCACTTGTGATTCAGTTCTATTCTAGGCTAAGTGTGGTTTACCAGCTTCGATCACACCGTCACTTAACATCAGGCGAGTTGTGGTCAAACACCTAGTTTGTCATCCATAAAAAACATATTGCTCAGAGGAAAAAAATTATGCCTACGAAGTAATTCATACTATTATCATGCGAATTGATGCATAGAACAAACAATGGTATATTACTGTAAAATAGGAATTCAAATTATATGCCAGCCAATGGTGAACCCTATACAATGTTCACTGACAGGCGTTATCTTTTAGCATTAGGAGGATTCATTGATTGATTGACTCTTCATTGTACACACCAAAAACTATACAATACAGATCAAATGAACTTAATTAACAGGCAACCTTAAGATGGAAAGGATCAGAGGAAGAATAAGACGGGGTGTGTCAATAACGACGATATGCATACAGGAGAATACATAACTATTACATAAATATATCTAAATTCTAATAATAATATATACTAATACATGGATACTACACATAATACTTTAATAGAATAACTAAAAATACACTAATATAATTATATAAAATAAATATTTGATTTGATATATACTAGTGAGCAACAAATAGTTATAACATCAATATAATTATTACAACTGTGGAAGATAAAAAAGTTTAACGTTTTCTAATCCGACGAAGACGTCCCGTTTACTTCAAAACTTGAACTATTTCCAGTGTTGCCAATCTGTTACAATTGCAATAGATCTATTACTTTTTTGTATGGATTAGTACGCTATTACGCCACTGGCTATTACGATGGCCAAATCTATTACGATTTTTGAAAAGCAGATGGATCTATTACAGTATTAAGACATATATAACTTTTTGTATGATTCAGATTTAGTACGCTATTACGCCGCCGACAGGTCTATTCCACTTTCCGTGGAGTAGATGGCAGTTCTACTTGTGTGCTACAGTGCTTTCATTTATATAAAAATCCAACCTAAAAACATTATATGTGGGTAATTTAATGTGCCTATATCTTTACTTGTTGCGTTTTAGTACGTTTTCATGCCACCGTCTACTATTACTTCTACTAAAGAACAAGGTAATACATAACTTAGTTGCATAATTCATTCATTAAATTTTAAATCCACAATCACCAGTTTTCGAACCCTTTGCAACGTTTCCTGAGGCTAACGGAGGAATATTAAAATATCAATTTTGCGTCGTATCCGACAAAGTTTTCAACAGTTTCCGCCTAACTTTTACAACATTGTTTGAGTTATTTTGTTGAGAGAGGTGGAGAGGTGTCACTGGAAAATGTTGAGTTGAAATTTCCTCCCATTATTTTCATAATCGTATCTCGATTAACTTCAAATTGAGTTACAAAAATCGGAATTGAATTTACCGTTTTTAAATATTTAAGTTTGACACTTAATAACAAGCCAATACATTAAAAAAACAAAAATTCGTGTATCAAAATGTACACACAGACAAATTAACGTCATTATTAATACATAGAGTTGAGCTATTTTTTTTTTTTGTTATCTAATAGTAATTAGACGAACGAGACGCTCTCCTGATGATAAGAGATAACGCCTGTCCATGACCATTGCAGCGATACACAAAACTTTGACTGACAAAAGAAAGTCTAAGGCATCGCTGCTTTGGTGCTTTTTACTTTGAGACGTTGGATGGTTAGTCTCAACAGCCCTGTAATTTCGCTAGCTGCAAACCTCAAACCGGAAGACAGTAATGTTTACACACTACTGCTTGGCGGCAGAATATCAGGTATTGTGATGGTACCTACCTAGACGACCTTCTGCTAAGGCGATCCACCACCAAGTAAAATTATTAATAAATAAATAATCATCTACATATTTATGTAAGTAAATATATAATATGCCATAACTTGAGAACGAGCTCACCGATTTCATTCATCTTTTTTTACAAGTTTTCTAATACTTTGTAGAAGGTTCTTATGGAAAGAAAAATAACGAAAATTGAGTTTTTTTTTTTTTTTTTAGATATTTCACGAATTTTTATTCCACGCGGACGAAGTTGTTTGTGGATACGAGATAGTAAGTATATACATTTAAAATAAAACTGACAACGTAATGACTTGATGTATGTATGTATGTATGTATGTATGCTATATAAAAGTAATGAGAACAAACGAAAATCTTTCTTGTATTCATTAGCGCGAATCGATAGAAGCGCTGGATTTAAATTAATTAAAAATAATCTATACAAATCAGATTCCGAAGTAGACAGTTAGTAACGGTGAACTTCTGTTTACGATAAATCGCCAACTTTTTCTCGCTCTTGTAAATTCTCTTAAAACAAAGCAAATAAGTTTCATCGAATTAACTAAAGTTTTAGAAGAGAAGTTGGTCGGAAATAAAACTTTGATTCGTCGAAGATTTACAGAATACGGCGCGTATTTCAACAAAGTTTGGAAATGTTCGATTGTCTTTGTCAAATCTGTTTAAGTATGTACCTACATTCTAAGTTAAGACTAATTCGTCTCTTGGTATTAATTTATTATATATATATATATATATATATACACCGTGACACGGTGTTAGTGGTCGTACTCTTCCGAAACGGCTCGACCGATTTTTATAATTTTTTAAATGTATAATTGGTAGGTATGTGGATAGGTTGTAAAGTATATTTCATACCGCTAAGTGATTAAGGACAATTTTTAACTCAACCCAGACGAAGTCGCGGGCTTAAGCTAGTATACATATATTTTAAAGAGAGAAGAATAGAATTAGAATCTACATATAATTAAAAACGTCATTAGAACTTACCTATACAGCTATACACGCCACTATATACGCCTATATTATGATGATGGGTTACGAAGAGACGGATTAGTCTCAACCTAGAATATACACATATTACACTATGACATATTACATATATACATTACATTACATTGTTACATTGTACACTATATTACATTGTTATATTGACTTTACACATATTATTACAAAGTGATTGGATGACCGAGCTTTGCTCGGTTTTTCATAGCTAGATCGATTTATCGCCCTGCGCACTTCACGTTTTTTTTTATAAGGATTTTTACTTTAAAATATTTAAGTATGTGACGATATTAAGTCAAATGCAACGCTTTTCTGATAGACAAGAGTTCGGTAAGAAATAACGCCTATCCAGGTGGCGTGGTCTGCGTGGCGGTACCCAAAACTAAGTCACAAATGTCCAAGGCATCGCTGCTTTCGCTGCTGCTTTGAGACATTCGATGGTTAGTTGTTAGATGGTTAATGATATTTTTCTATTTATGTATTTAGTTAATAAAACGGCAACCATTCCAAAACTAATTAAATTGAAACAATCTTTCTTAGATACAGTGATATTTTTAATAAAAACTCAAATAAAATCCCTACTATTACAAAGCACGTAGGTATAAAAATCTACAGTTTATTAATCGAACTACTGTTGATTTTTATTAATTTCCCTGCATTCCTCAGAAGATACACAAATGTCAGTGCTTGGATCCCTGAAAAAGGTTTTCGCACATGTGCACTGAGGATTGCAGTTTAGTACTAAAGTATTGCAAGTAGCTGGAGGTTGGTCGACTTCTTCGCAGTATCCTGAATTACATTCTATTGGACAGGGGTTCCAACACTCATTCGGTCGAGTACAGTTTACGGCAGCTGTAAAAATAATCATAGTTATAAAAAAGCAAAACAAAGTTTACAGAACTCACTAAAAGGATGATTTCTAAGTTCATGTTAGTACAGTCAACGAATTTTACTTACACACCAGTAAAACCTCAATCCATATTAACAAGCAAAAAGCTAAGCTTTGTGAGGGCTCGCGTAGTTTTTCTAACGGGTAATAATTTTTAAGACAGTTGTTATTTTACAACCTGATTCTAGTGGTGTCATCTAGTATTAAGTAGATTAACTACGATGTATTTGAGTATTGAGTTTAGTTCTGTTGCAGCGATGTTAACTCTTTGGTTTTCTAACAGATGGCGTTAGTAGTACAATAACATTCTATCTAATGAATACAAAATTGTTAATGTAATTTTTTTTTTTGGTTATATTTTTTTATTGACTGATAAAACAAATATATATGAAGTTAAATTACTATGTTAAAGCACAAATCCAAAGGCGTGATAGTTTTTCAGTAAAGTGTACAACAAAAACGCTTAGGTTGTGGGATAGTGTTAAGGCTCGCTTCGCTCGCCCTGATAAATACATAGATAGAAACTATTTATAGTGTTCATCAGAAATTAAAAACAAAATGAGAAAGTATTTTTCAAAGTTTGAATATTTTTTTAGCAATTCTGAGAACAAATTTACCTTGTAAAACTACTTAACTTACACTTTAATTTTTAAAGAACATATGTCAAGATATCGTAACTTTTTAAAATTGGTGAAATCAGAGAATCTTTATTAGTTAAATGAGGAAGAGAAAATCACAATCTGTGAAACTTACGGCATTCATCAGATCTGATGCATCTCTGGTCATCTACACTTAATATCCTATGGTTGAGTCTGCAAATGCAGCCGGAATTGCAAGCTGAGACTGGTGGTGGGTCGGAGATGATAATACCCCGACCATCGTCACTGGGGCAGAAGGACGATGGACATGTGTATTTACAATCCACGAAGGTTCCATTTGGACCGCAAGGATTCCCACCTGTACAACAAATTTATAGAGAAGACAAGGTTCATTATAGAGCTTTAACAAGAATGGTTTGTTATAAGTAACCAACTATGTACTTAACCTTTTTCATCATGATTTTAAGGAGAGAGAAACGTGAGCCAATAGTCACTCGTACATGGTGGACATTCTCCACAAATATTCTGCCGCCAAGCGTATAAACATTACTGCGTCCCAATTTGAAAGGTACTGCAGCTAGCGAAACGACAGGGATTTTGAGACTTAACATCGACCGTCTCAAAGTAATGAGTGCCAAAGCAGCGTTGCCCTGGACTATGTTTTTATACTCAAAGTCCTGTGTATCGCTGCAATGGTTATGGACTGGCGTTAACTCTTACTCAGTGATTAGCACGGTCGGTTCACACACCAATAATGAGCGTAAGCTGCTGGTGAAGGATAACATCGTGAAGAAACTATAACATGGTGGTAGGCTATTTTCTAATACTTTGCTGACTAGCTACCACCGCCAAGATCAAAATCTGCCTGCAAGAACAGTGGACTACGGTAAGAATAACGACTGTACTTACAATGGCAATCATCTGGCAGCATGCATTTTCCGTTGGCTTCTGAGAGTATGTATCCTGGTCTGCACTGACATCCTATAGGATCACACTTTCTTTTGCAAAGTATCGAATTGTCGGGAGAGTCACAAGTAGATGGGCACGGTCGGGGACACTGCTTCACCACAGCGTAAGGGTCACCGTTACAACCTGCGTCAGCTGTAAAGTTATGAAATATAAGTATAGATATTTTTTTACATAAAGAACTAGATTAAATACAACTGAGAGATGATAGAAATTTTGTAGCGATGATAGCTCAATGGTAAGCGCGAGCGATTCACACGCCGAAGTGCATAGGTTCAAACCCCAACAATCAGCTTAAGCGGCCGGGGAAGGAAAACATTGCGAGGAAACCGTAGCATGGTGGTAACCGTAGCATGGTGGTAAGGTACTTTGTAGTACTCAACTGGCTAGCTACCACTCTTAAGTTGAAAATTTGCCAAAAAAATCCAAAAACCGCGGGGCGCATGTAGTTTAATTATAAAATGATCTACCAAACAAAAAAAAACATCAAAATCGAATCATAATTGGCGATATAAAAAATATTTAAAAAAGCAGTCGAATTGAGAACCTACTTCTTTTTTGATGTCGGTTTTTGAATGAACTTACTCGGACATTTTTCAACTTCTATACACTTCCCGTCCACTTCTGATAGAATAAATCCTTCTTGGCAGTTGCAGCCATCTTCGTTGGTTTCCGATGGAGAGTACTGACAACCCGGGGGGTTTGGTACTGCACAAGTAGGCCTGCATTCAACCGGAATGCTGCATTCTGGTTCTGTGAAATATTCAATAGTCAATATTATACTGCAATGTTAAGATTTTTTTTTTATAATAATAAATAGGCTTACATTTCACTGGTATCTCATAATATGATGTTAAGAACTGATGCTGTCTTAGATAGAACACGCTTGCCTAGAAGATACCGAACTCTCTTGACGTGAAGACACCCAGATTATATCCATCGGGGAACACCTACTCAGGCAGCGCATTCCACTGTCTAGCAGTCCGCATAATGAACGTGGAATCAAATCGTTTCGTTCGAGTTTTTGGAACGTCGACATGTAGATCTTATTAACACTATACTTAGTAGGCACTCCAAAGTTACCTTTTAAAGTACTTATAGCATTAGTGTGGATCGGCGCGATTTACTTCATAAATATTTTTTTGTTATTAAAGCAGTCTTGTGGGCAGAAATTTTTGTCAATTTTTATGAATTCTTTAAATTTCTTTTCTATATAAATGTTGGTAAGAGTTATATATTTTAATTACCTTTGTGTTTGGGTCGGAGCTATGCATTGATAATTTGAAAGTTGGTAATAATAAATAGTACAGGATTTAACTCAATTGGGTTATTCCTTTTCTCTCTTAGTTTTAGTTTTTTATGATAGAAGGAAAATATTAAACTTACTGAGGTTGCAATAGCCTGCTTGGGAGACCGTCCAGCTTTCAATCTGAAGGTCTTGGGTTCGAATCCCACAGCACGCACTTTTCAAAGAGCGTATTGCCAATAACTTCAAACGGTGCAGGAAAATTTCGTAAGAAAACTTTTATTTTCGAGAGTTCTTGAATATGTGAAGTTCGCCAACGTGCACATGACTAGTGTGGTGGCCAATTTTAGCCATCTCGCAATGAGAAAAAGCCCACGCCCAGCAGTGGGACATTCCATAAAAACAGTACGGATTCGGGTTAAACTTACTTGTTGGACATTTTTCACTCTCAATGCAAGCCCCACTGGAATTCCTCAAGTAATTTGGTAAGCAGTCACATCCCCATTCGCAAGGAATGTTTTCTTTACATCTGTATAAAGTGTAGATGCTTTCACAAGTCTGCGGTGGACACACGATCTTACAACTCGATAGTATTTCATTTTGCTCCATATCGCATATAGGTATTATAGGGGCTGAAATATTTAAAATAAATTCGATAAATTTGTAAAACTGGAAGGTATTTATAGTTAGATCGAAGTTGTCGATAGACGTAGTACAAAAATTAAACTCTGAAAAATTCCTAATTCAATTCTAAAATTCAAAATCATTGAGATCGATTCATTGATTGAGTATAAACAGCTACCCTTTTGAGGCACTCAACGTATATTGTGTATACTAATAATAACTATCCTTAAATCCATTTTTTTTTATACGCGGTGTTTTAATTCACCTAAACAAACGCATTGGTATGGACAAGAGTACGATACGAACGTACGATTTCGTGAATATGAGAAGTATCTTCTCTCAACTGGTTTTAAAATTGTAAATACCTATATAGGTACTTGGGGCTAGTAATGAAACAAACAAGTCGTTTGTGGTTGGTTCTCATTTGCCCTTTTTGGAATCTTTACGAAAATTTAAGTAGAAACGTCTTTAGGAAGGACATGAGATACTTTTTTTTACTTTAAAACGAACTGTTTTATTATTTAAAGCGTCTTCGAACGCAAATTTTGCATTCAATTCCTATAAAGCCTTGCGGTGGTGGTGCCGGCGTAGGAATAGTACCCCACCCTCTCTACCCGTGGTTGCCGTAAGAGTCGGCTAAGGGATGTAATCCGGAAGATGGGCAGCAGCGTCTTCTTTGAATAATCACATTTAACTGCGCTCGCCAACCCGCCTGCCAAGCGTGGCGAGTATTGGCAAAGCCCCCTCAGGAGAAGGCCTATGTCCAGCAGTGGACGACCTATGGCTGATGATGTGTGTGTTATAGGAAGACCAGTCACTATTCATATATTACTAGCTTTCACTCGGGACTTCGCCCGCGTTCACTTTAGAAATAGGTTCTGAGAGTAATGGAACATGTGTAAGAAACAAATAAGTCATGAAACTTACGCTATTTTATTATTAGAATAAGTTAAAGAATGCCTTTTATTCCTGCATAAAGTTCTATAAGACGCATCTATATCAAATTTCGAGTGGATATGTCCAGTAGTTCGTTTTTTGATAATCCCACAGGAACTTAACATTTTTCTGATTTAAAAGTATTCTATATGTTAATGTAGGTATGTATGCCAAATTTAATCCAAACTCGTTCAGCCTTGATTGAGTAACAAATATACAATTTTTTACATTTATAATATTATTATAAATAAGATTACTATGATATAATATTAACAAAGAAGGCAAAGAAACTTTATAATTAACCCTAGCCGAGACTTATTAGTTAAACTTCCCTATGTGTTTTTCTGTCAATCCTGCCTACACAGAACTACTAAAAGAATAATACAATTATTTCAAAGATTATGATTCCAAATTGGACAATAGAAGAAATTAGTTATCATATTGAGACTCACGAGGCGGGCATTCTTCATTGGGGATACAAACTCCAATGGCGTTCCTGAGATGGTCGGGTAGACAATCGCACCCGGGTTTGCAAATCGGTTTACCGCAAGCATACTCTGTATATGCGATCTCACACGATTCCGGAGGGCAAATTGTTCTGCATCGAACTGGCATTTCGTTGAAACCACATTTGATATTTGAAACTAAAAACACATTGTATTTTACTAAGTTTTTACTTTATTCATAATTGTATCAGTATAAGAAAAGACGACGTGTCTCATAAAATTTCCTTCATTAATCTATTGAAATGTTACATACTAAACATCATCGCGTTTTAACTCTATACAGCGCCATCTAGTATTTATAGACTGAACTTTTCTAAACAGTATCGATAAATAATTAATTAACTTGTTATTTTGTATTAATTGTAAACGCTTACGTATATAATATAGAAATACTTATTGAGTTAGTTTTTCGTAAACACAAAAATAAACTTTTTTAAGCAAATCAGTTATATTCTGAAGCCTCTGTTGACAGATGTAAATTTATTTAAATTATATAGGCTGCAATTAAAGAGATAAGTAACAATTTTTTTACTAAACTTGAATCTGTCAACTTAACCTTCCAATATTGGTCTTACTGTATTGATAAATAAATTTTATGTTGAAACAAATATTAATTAATTTTGAATATTATTAATTAACCTTTTATTGTAAAAGTAATTTTTATTTAGAAGTTTTTATCATAACCAAAACAAAGCACAAAGTATAATTACAGCGTCAAAATTGTTTGCAATAAAACGCAAAGGTAGTAAGGCAGTCTAGATAAACATTACTTACCTGTAGGAATTTTGTATCCGAATCGATATTCTCCACCACAACCACCCATTAGCATTGCCGCAAGCCACAAGATTAACATCTTGCTACCTTCTTACTAGTATGGGTAAACAAACAAGCACTTTTATAACACCACCTTGCACCGTGCAAATATAAGGATAATCATGTACAGTGCGACACAGATTACATTATCCCAGACCTGTGGATTAAGATCAC
This sequence comes from Biston stratarius, assembly GCA_950106695.1. NCBI lineage: Eukaryota > Metazoa > Arthropoda > Insecta > Lepidoptera > Geometridae > Biston > Biston stratarius. The sequence goes on from OX467116.1 coordinate 15,385,169, forward strand.
AGCAGCAATACAAATACAAATTTGTATTTGTATGGCTAACCAGCGATAGGAAATAGAGCTAAATATTTCTTTCTCTTTCGCGTTTTTTTTTAACTAAAATAAATTTACGTTTAACTACATCTTGTCTTGGCTGAGATGTTGATGATGATGGAACATAAATGACATCTAGAATGGTACAGTTTTGATATTAATACCTATAACAGACGTCCAGGGTCTATAAGAGCAAAAACAAGTCAAATTATGTGCTATCTTTTTATTTATTTTTTTGTTCTGCCTTAATTAGGTTCAGTGTAAGCCATGACGCGCTGTAGACGGATGTAGGTACAAAAATATGTAAATGAGATGACTCAAGACTGTGTCGTAAAAGGGAGTTTTTTCTTTTTTTTTTTTGAGTAAACGTTGCTTATGGACACTTACTATAAAGATGTCAATGTTTCACTAATATTCATAACTCACATTTTTTATTGGGAATAATACACTAATAGCTCTTATTGCCATTGCTGAGCTGTAATGCCTGATACTTTACCTTACCAACCGATAGAGGGCATGGGCGCTAGGATTGTATCTAAAATTTCATCTGTTTAAACGACAGACATGTAATACGCTGTTAAAATTATGTGGTTTACAGTTACACATCGATCTATGAAGCAGGATATCGAATGTAAAGACTTCTTATTAACATTCAATGGCATTTAATTCTTTAAGTAAAGAAAAAAAAATTACTGATTCCAAAACCATTTCGAAATATTACATTCCTGTACATTATTTTTACGTTTTAAACTCTTTAAACTACGAGATGGGTTTATTTTAATAAAATACATAAAATAAACTTAACAATTTACCTACTTCTAATGACGTCACATAGTAAGGCCGTAAGGGCTACTTTCAGTGCCTAAAAAAGCATTTGCAAACCAAAAGAAAATCTGACAATGTCAAGTCAACGGCAGCCCTAATAACCTCTTCTATACACGTAGGTACGTCGATTTGTTTTTCGCTTTATTGATACAAATATCTGTATTATTTACTTTAAACGTCACTGATATCGCTTCTATGAGGCTATTATATAGGATTTGTTTACTTCATGTTAATTGTCAAAGTCAATCAAATGTGTCAAAATATCTATGCATAGTTTTTTGTTTTACATGGCATGGGCATACAAATAATCAGCCTATTTTAGACGTCATCGCTATAAAAAGTTTGATAATGTATTAAAAATCAACAACCGCATAGAAAGCCAAATTAGTTTCATAAAATAAAGTGTACTATGCATAAAAAATATTTAAAAAAAAAACACAAAAAAACTTTGCATACGGAATTGCGTGAGCCGATCGCGTTAGACGAGAAACAGTATTATAGAACTTGCGACTCAGGTAGAGGCTTCAGAAGCCCCTTTTTATATGCTCACCACTGCCTCTATTCCCATAAAAAAAAAAAAAACAAATCTAATTTGCTACTTTCTGCTTTTTTCAGAAACGAACTCCTACTTGTTCTTGGCAGGCGGAGATCTTTTAATAAAGATTTTTAAGTATTCCTCGTGCATGCTTGATCTTTGTAGTTGAGCTATCTTTTATAATGTTAGTTTCAGCTTATTTAGGTATTAAAACAAATAGCAATTCAAATCTAAGATTTCAAATCAGCTCTGTTTTCATAAGCTGTCCCACTGCTGGGCGTGGGCCTCTTTTCATTGTGAAAAGGGTAAGACCGTAGTTCACCACGGTTCACTGGCCTAGTGCGGGTTGGCAGACTTCACACATCTACGAGAACATTTATTTTTTGGGTTCCGTACCTCAAAAGGAAAAAACGGAACCCATATAGGATCACTTTGTTGTCCGTCTGTCTGTCAAGACCCTTTTTCTCAGGTACGCGTGCAGGTATCTAGCTGAAATTCATATCAAATAGTCAGGTCCCTTGGAGCTGTGAAAAAATTAAACTTTTAAGCCAACGCAATCAAAAGATACAGCCGTTTATGCTGCAAATTTTCAACACTCGCAAGGGAATCAAAACCTACAGGGTACTTCCCGTGAACTCAGAATCTTGAAATTTGGTACGAAGCAACGTCTTATAGCACAGATAAAGAAAAAATTGCAAAAAGCATAAATTACCATAAAAAAAAAAAAAAAAAAAACCATAACTTTTACTTATATACCTACAGGTTGTACTTATATACCCTCGGGGCGCGAGTTCGACTCGCACTTGGCCGGTTTTTAAGAGTTTTCATCGTCGCGATGTTTTTCTTCACCGTTTGAAGAAAACGGTAATACGCACATAACTTGGAAAAGACAGTGGTGCGTGCCGTGAGATTCGAACCCAGGACCTCCAGATTGGAAACCAGACGGTCTCCCAACTAAGCTGCCAAAATTTTAAACAAAAGATTAAAAATGCAAAAGTGACAGACTGTTCGTTAAGACTCGAATGATAGAAGAACGCTGGTAAACTGAACGCAAACTGCTGCACCGGAATATTTTGGCGGAGTTTTTGGGAGGACGCAATCGAGCGTATGGTATGAATTCCTCTGTTTCTTTAATAGTGATCTACCATTTTGAGTTAATCGTACTAATTTTGATAAAAACACTTACCCAATACCAAAATAAGTGAAGGATAATCTGATTTCAATATTATTTACTAGGTACCTACTTCTTTCATATAGTAAATAAATAATTTCCTTTTATAAACAATATAACTTACTGAAAAAGCAATACTTTATATAAAATTTCCTTTTTCAAGTGAAGCAAAACATTTGACTATTGTGTATGAGTATCATATAATCAAACATTTTATGGAAGTTTTATCTATAATACTCGGATAATATTTTATAATTATTATAAGTAGAGTCTTACCTGAATAATTTTATGAAACAGTCGTGATCGGTGAATAACAGACGTTCATGTAAAATCGTGATTGTTACAAGTGATTTATAGAGGTGTTAACTAAATAGGTTCACGAATATTTTGTAGCGATAATAGCTCAGTGGTTAGCGCGGACGGTTCGCATGCCGAAGGGCGTGGGTTCAAACCCCAACAATGAGCTTGAGCTGCCGGTGAAGAAAAACGTAGCGAGGAAACCATAGCGTGGTGGTAGGGTAGTTTCTAGTACTCGGCTGGCTAGCTACTACCCTCAAGTTGAAAATCTGCCGCCAAGCATCTATCGGTGTTCCGGCAGCCTCACTTGAGAGTCAGTTCAATTCCAGGCTAGGTGTGCTTTACCATCTTCGATCACACCGTCTCTTAACATCAGGTGAGTTGTGGTCAAATACCTAGCCTATCACACATAAAAAAAAAAAAAAGTATTTATGAGGGATAAAAAAATATGATAGTTAATTTACCGAATTATACGCCCTCCCAACGTTATTATCTTCAATTATTCAAATACGGTTTTCACCAGTAAGGAATGTTCTCTTAATCCAGACACAAACTGATGATGATGAAACATCTCTGTTAACTTTGATCATCCCGAAATTTTTAAACTTTCGCGATTTGAACACAATTATGTTTATCACCGGGTCTTAATCGCACCCTGTTAACTCATTTATCTGCTTCAAGAGCAATGCATGGATTCGATCCCATCCGGGGACAAATTTTTGTTCTTGGTGTCATGTAGGTACCAAAAAAGCGAGTTCTCATAGTACCAGCCTTGCTTGGTGAGGCAAGATGGCCACGTGAGAAATGTCCCACGATTTTTATTTTTTTAAATATGGTTATATAATGTTGGCAATTGATAATCCTAAGACATCCTTCCAAACAGCTTGAAGTTATTTTTACTCCCCAGGTTCGTATATCCTCAAACAAAGGTTTAATATGAACAGATAACTAGATGTCTGTTAAAGGTAGTATCCACCTACAGGAATACTTCTACAGTATAGAAAATCGTTTTTCATTTGATGAGTTTTCTTATCTCTTAATTTGATTTCGAAGTGCTCCGTTTATTTTATGATCGTTGTTTATTTAGCTGACTCGGAGAATGTGAAAAAAGTCCTGTTGTAACTTTACTAGATATCTAGATTTAAAAAAAAAAAACTTTTTGAGATAGAAATTAGAAGCAATAATTCTTGCGCTGACTTGCCTTTTCCCTTCCAACATCCAACCTGAGCACATAATTATGTATATCACAGGGTCTTAATCGCGCACAATGTACTATGAAATTAGTTTTATTTATTTACCTCGAAGTTTCGGCCGTGTTGCAATAGCAAAAACAAAAAAATACATACAATTATGTTTTTGTTATTAATATTGTAGAACACATTACACACAGCGCCATCTGACCCCAAACTAATCAGAGCTTGTGTGATGGAAGTCAGATAACTGATAGGATACATAAATACATTTTTATTTTTATTGTTGCAACGTGTTACTCTCCAGTCAACGCGTGACTATGGCTATTACAACATAACCGAAACTTCGAGCTAAATAAACAAAACGAATTTCATAGTATTTCGTGCATGATTAAGACCCGGTGATAAACATACCTAATTATAATATATGTTAAAGTCGCGAATGTTTAAAAATTACATCCACCTGAGCCTAACCAAATCTTTAAAATACAGAAGATTGGTTCTTCACTGCTAGCTCCTCAGACTTAGATGGGAAAATAGACGATGATAAGAAACAGTCAAGCCATTATGATGACTTGGATATTCATGATATAGGTGCCTCTTGATTATGGCAGCAATTTTAGTTTCTTCTGTATTTGTGCAAAGGCACAACCCAAGATCAACAGCTTGAAGAAATCTAAAAGTAGCAGCTACAATTACAATACAGCGAAGTTGAATGGTAATAGAATTTATTTGTCAAAAGTACACTCACTGCATTCATTTTCAGAAACGCATATATCGGATACATTTCTGTAGAACTCAGGTTTGCAGACACATCGAGGACGGCAAGAGAAGAATCGTCGATCGCATTGAGTTTCAGTGCCGATGTCCGAGCATTTCTCCTTCAAGCACGGAGGCGGGCAGCTGTTCCACACTTCGTTTGGTCTCGTGCAGGTTACTGGAGCTGGAGATAAAGTTTTATCTTTATATATAAAAATTTGCCGTGGTGGTGCCGGCGTAAGGATAGTACCCCACCCTCTTTACCCGTGGTTGCCGTAAGAGTCGGCTAAGGGATGTAATCCAGAAGATGGGCAGCAGCGTCTTCCTTGAACAATCACACCTAACTGCGCTCGCCAACCCGCCTGCCAAGCGTGGCGAGTATTGGCAAAACCCCCCAAGAGGAGGCCTATGTCCAGCAGTGGATGTTCTATGGCTGTTGATGATGATGATGGTGATATAAAAATTTCGTGTCACGTTGTTTGTCCGCGAAGAACTCCTCAACTACTGAACCGATTTTAACCAAATCTTGCACACTGTTTGATCAAACTTGAGAGATAGGGTAGTTTATATCTCAATTAAATAGCAATATTTTTTATTGCAAATTATTACTTGTTTATTATACGACAAAGAGGTATAATTATATTATCGGGTGTTTTGGCGGGAACGCGGTGAGCGTCGTGTCGCCCCATTGTATTTTTTTCTAAAACTAGTGTTTTTTTGAGTTTTTATGCATAAAAATAGTGGTGTTTTATTTATAAAGTGCCGAATTACAAGCGCGAGTTTGTGAGAATGATATAATGTGGTTAAACATGACTTTTCGTGTTGCTTCCAAAACTCCACCCAGAAGCTTATAGTAAAGTCGCCACTACTTTACTAAGGCATGACTTGATTTGACTGGGACCGACTGGACTTGATCAAGACTAGACTTTGACTGTAACTATAGATGATAAAGAAGCTGAAAAATGAAGACTACTTACAAAATATAGAAACATTGAAACTGGCAGAATGCACAAAGTGCGATGCCAAGAATAAAGAGAAAAAAAAATTATATTATCTGTGAGTTCCATAAAATTCTAATAGATGGCGCTGTAAGGTAATTTATTAACTGGATTGAGTAAGTATTCAATAGATGGCGCTACGTTAAAAGTTCCGTTTCATATACACTACAATTTATTTCGCGTTACACGCATGAGTTGTACATGTGGTAAAGTGCACCAGAGTGCGAATCGTAGATAAACAGTAGATAAAATAATTTTATTTGTCATCATAGTAAAGTAAATTTTAAATTTAAATTTTGTATGGGATTATTTTTATGCCTGAATTAAAGATATTATGATCATTATTATTTATTAACTGCTTTCTCATTTATCTTATTCTTCATTGCACCTACAACATGTACAAAAGGAGGATTTAACGCTAAAATATTTGTACCAGCCATCCCTATAGTAAATGAGATGAGGTTGCAGGCGCGCATCAAAATACATTGAAAAAACGAGTATATAATATAATTATATATGTATAAATATATATATGTGAGAAGGGTAAGGCTATATCCACCACGCTGAACAAGTGCGTGTTTATAGACTTCACACATTTTCGAAAATCTTATGAAACTTCAGACACGCACGCTTCAACGCGATGTTTTCATTCATCTAGCATACAGAAATAATCTTTTAAATAGCCAAACCAAGTCAAATTAACAGCTATTCTATCGATTTAGATGAGACTTGAACATTACTATAGAACAGCAGAAGTTATTGAAGAAAAAAATATGTTATGCATTTTAACTATCCAGAAGTAAAATTTTAGAGGTTATTAACTGTATAAACGGTATTACTTGGTGGTAAGTTTCCTTAGCAGGAGGTCGTCTAACTGGTCTGGTACTGCTGTGGTACTTACCACAGCAGTACCAGATATTCTGCCACCAAGCAGTAGTGTGTAGACATTACTACAGCTAGCGAAATTACAGGACTGTTGAGACTAATCATCGAAAGTCTCAAAGTAATTAGCGCCAAAGCAGCGATCCCCTGGATGTTATTTTGCTATTCAAAGTTCTGTGTATTGCTACAATAGTCATGGACATGCGTCATGCGTTGTGCGATTGCCCTGTTAGAAGTGTTGTAGGGCGTGGGTTCGATTTCCACCAGGACAAACATTTATGTGACGATAAATGTTTGTTCTGTGTCTGGGTGTTCTGTATGTATTATAATTAAGTATATATTTACAAAATAAAAGAATATAAGTATGCTATCAGTTATCCAGTTCCCATAGTCATTAATCTTACAAAAAATGCATAAATGATTAATTTAAAATGATATCAACATTTTTAAAGTCTGTATGATCGTAAAGAAAATTTTAACGAGGTTATCTGTTTGTTACGTAATATCCTTTACCTTAAGATATTCCTATCGCATACCTCTTATCAAACACATACTCGTAAACCTTGTAGGAAACAAACCGAATTAAACTTCCCTTTGTTCCATTATGACTGGAGTTCCTATAAACTGGTTTGGCACGATCCAGTAGAACTTTCAAGTTATGTGAGTAGAACTTTCAAGTTATGACATATTCGAAGCGTTCGGTGAAACTTGAAGTTCTAACAGCCACTCGCGGTCACCTCTGTAGATAATATCCTATTTGAATAGTGCTTACAAGACGTATCATATCGGCGTACCTTGACTGTTTTGGAATATTTTACATGTATGTATGTATGTATGTATGTATGTATATTGTAGATCGATAAAAGAGGATTATCCCACCACGCATTGTTTTATTATATCTCAAATGTATTAGGCAGATTTTTGATGAAAGCTCCCAGGTGGCTTGACTTTTTCTAACACTTCCAACAATTATCATCATATTTCAACCAATTTATATAAAACCTTGACAAATTATATACCTAAACCTTCTTCATAAATCATTCTATCTATTGGTGAAACTCACATGATGATCCGTTCAGTAGTTTTTAAGTTTATCGCGAACAGAAAAACAGACTCGGGGGACGACTTTGTTTTACAAAATGATTTTAATGATGATGTGTTTTTTTTTTTTGATAGATATAAATATGACACGAAGTTTCATCTGAGAATTTTTTGATTGAGTTGTAAATCTAACTCTAAATAAGATGAGCGTCTCAGCGTGTCATTACATTTTACTAAGCAAGCCACTAGACTGATTCAAGGCGACATCTTACACAATAAAGTACTTACGGCATTTAGAAGCTGGAATACACCTGTCATCTTCAGTACTGAGCCGGAGGTAGTTCGCTTTGCAGGCACAGCCGCTCTTACACGGGAAGGGAGGAAAACATGCGATGATGCCACGATTGTCATCCACAGGGCAGAAGTTCGTTGGACACCAAGCATTGCAGAATACAAAGATTTCGTTTGCGGAGCAGCTTTTAGCACCTAGAAACAACCAGACATAAGCTGCAAAATATGCTTGACAAAAAGCCAAATCTTGAGTATTATTTATGACATAACCACATAGCTGTTAGCTCAGTGGAATTTAGATTAAATTTGCGTTGAACGATGTTCTATTTGCCGTGGTGGTGCCGGCGTAAGAATTGTACCCGTGGTTGCCGTAAGAGTCGGCTAAGGGATGTAATCCGGAAGAGGGGCAGCAGCGTCTTCCTTGAACAATCACATCTAACTGCGTTCGCCAACCCGCCTGCCAAGCGTGGCGAGTATTGGCAAAACCCTACCCAGGAGGAGGCCTATGTCCAGCAGTGGACATTCTATGGCTGGTGATGTGATGTTCTATTATAATCAAATTAAAAACCAGCCAAGTGCGAGTCGGACTCGCGCACGAAGGGTTCAGTACCATTATCTATGAAAAAGGCAAAAAAATCGCGTTTGTTGTATAGGAGCCCCCCTTAAATATTTATTTTATTTTGTTTTTTAGTATTTGTTGATATAGCGGCAACAGAAATACATTTTTTGTATTTTATTATACTATACTATAGTATTTTATTTATACGCGTTCTTGAGATACAACCTGGTGACAGACAGACGGACGGACAGACAGCGAAGTCTTAGTATTAGGGTCCTGTTTTATCCTTTGGGTACGGAACCCTAGAAACGGGGAGTTGCGGTCGTTTTACACTATCAAAATTAACTTTTTATATAAATAAATAAATATCGTAGAACATTACAAACAGAGCCATCTGACCCAAACTAAGCAGAGCTTGTGTGGTTGAAGTCAGATAACTAATAGAACACTTAAATACTTTATTGTTGTAAATACATACTTAAAATAAACATTTACAGACAGACCCAGACAGAATAAACATTTGTTTATACTACAAAATGTTTCTCCTGAGTGGGAATCAAACCCACACCCTACAGCTCTTAAAGCGGCTATACTACCAATGAGCCAACAGGGCTTTCAAAATAAACTTAATATGTAATTGCTTTACGCATTTTCGGCAGGCTTAACAAGAATTTATTATCTTGCCAATGAGTAACTTGTATGGGAAATAAATAAATATTATTTTAGGAACATTTTTTTTTACATATTATTTATTAAATTTTAGACTTTTTAGGTTTAGTTCTGCAGTTTTTTTTATTTCGTTTTAAACTTATCCAACACTAGACTTTTGATAGAATTGATTAGAAATAGATATTGATTATAGAATAGAAATTGATTGATTTGGACTAGAATATTAATAAAAAGAGGTTCAATAGAAAACTTTCCTTTAGCCATTGCAAAGATTTCCCACTTGGTGCTGGTAAACATAGACTATTGTCTATGTTACCAGCCATGTTGTCTATTGACAACACTTTATTTATGACATAAAACAAATTTCCATTAAATTCAACAGTAATAAACATACAAAAAGAAATAACAAACAAAAAGAAAGAAATACATTTCATTTTTCAAGTTTGCGATACGTGCTAGCTGTGTTTATCCCCAACAGATTCAATTTGGGTGTCTTCAAAAGTTCTTTATGAATTAAGACGTTCCATCCTAAACGTAGCATTGCTCTAGACGTGGACAAACGTAAACCTATTCAGAACTTTTTGAAGTGAAATGAGTGTTTTGACTTCTTTAGGCGCACCCTTTATTTTATGGGTATTGACAGCCGTCTTGCTCGGCAATGTAACGCTAGTTCGAGTAAACTCTGCTCTCGTCGACTAAGTGAACGAGACAGCTATAGTCAATGCGTCCCTGCTATACTCGCTCCATGACCGTTACATGAGAGTTTTCACTACTGTCGTGTGGTCTTAAGCATACTATGTTTTTTTATTTAAATAATAGATACTTACGAGGACAATCCTGTAACCTGACACATTTCCCGTATTTTGTCAAATAATATCCTTTCTTACATTCACAACCCTCCCTCATACACATTTTGGTGCAGGGACCAGTACCGCCAGGGTATTTGCAGGTCCGGGGACATGGATTAGGGCACGTTTTGTAGATGGCGTTGTGATCACCCCCACATCGAAGGTAGTCTGAAAAAGTCAAATAATCCAGTACATCAGTAATAGCAAATTTTTTAGCTACTCATATTGTTCTGGCCTAATAGTTAGAAGAGGCATCGAGTGACCACAATAATGGCGCCTACTTTGACCTAATAGACTACAAGATAGACCTACTAGACTTTGACTGTAAAGTCAAAGTCTAGTCTTGATCAAGTCCAGTCAGTCCCAATCAAATCAAGTTATGTCTTAGTAAAGTAGTGGTGACTTTACTATAAGCTTCTGGATGGAGTTTTGGAAGCAACACGAAAAGTTATGTTTAACCACATTATATCATTCTCCCAACCTCGCGCTTGAAATTCGGCACTTTTTAAATAAAACACCACTATTTTTATGCATAAAAACCCGAAAAAACACTAGTTTTAGAAAAAAATACAACGTGGCGACACGACGCTCACCGCGTTCCCGCCAAAACTCCACCCATACTATTGGATGCTTAAAAAGTACTACACTAGTGCAACTTTACTCACCAGGACAATCCTTTAGCAGAATACATCTTCCATCGTCTGATAGAACGTATCCCTTGTTACATTCGCAACCTTTTTCAAAGTAGCTCAAGCACTTTCGAACACCAGTTGGATTGCTGCATGTGGCCGGACAACGATTCGGATGGGTTTTGTAAGTAGCATTTCTGCCACATGGATTTCCTGCCAAAGATTCCTCATCATTCTCAACGTCATTTTATTCGATTTTGTAGCGATGATAGCTCAGTGGTTAGCGCAGTCGGTCCACACGCCGAAGGTCGTGGGTTTTAACCCCAACAATGAGCTTAAGCTTGCCGGTGAAGGAAAAACGTCGTGAGGAAACCATAGCATGGTGGGTATTTTCTAGTAGGTATTCGGCTGGCTGTCTACCATAGCATTATGTTAGGGTAATTTCTAGTACTCGGCTGGCTAGCTGTAGCTACCATAGCGTGGTGGTAGGGTATTTTCTACTACTCGACTGACTTGCTACCATAACATGGTGGTAGGGTATTTTCTAGTATTGGCTGGCTAGCTACCACCCTAGCTAGCCCTCAAACTGATAATCTGTCGCTAAGTATCAAACGGCGTGTTCCGGTAGCTTCACTTGAGAGCCAGTTTCATTCCAGGCTACGTGTGTTTACCATCTTCGACCACATCATCACTTAACATAAGATGAGCTGTGGTCAAAGACCTTGCTTGGCAAGCATAAAACTAAAAATGAATTATCTTCGACTTATTTCCATCATCATCATCCACAGCCTTCTTTTCCCACTGCTGGGTATAGACCTCTCTTTTATTCTGATTTTATTATGTAAATATAAACATCTTTTCTAAATGTAAGTACTTAGTGTTAATTTTTTTTTTGCATGCCGAAAGGTCAAATATGGATAATTGATATAATTTATCCTTTCCATCCATGTATTTATTGTATACCCATAATTATGCAATAAATAAATTATGATTTAAAGATAAATACACAAACATGACAAACAGATGTGTATAAAAATTAATGAATAGCATACAAATAAATACATATAATTTATATTACGTTATTCTGTATTGTTTCACTGATATACATTCAATCATGACTTTTCCGAATGAGTGCTTATTATGAACTTTGAATAATATAACAAAGTTCGAGGCATCGCTGGTTTGGCGTTCCATCATCATTATTTTAGCTGTAAGACGTCCACTGTTGGACATAGGCCTTCTCCAATGATTTCCATGAAGACCGCTTGGCTACGGTCCACTATGTCCACTTTATTGGCGAACGTCCTACGTTGCGCTTGCCGGTCTGTTGTCTTCACTCCAGAATTTTGCAGCCCCATCGGCTATAATGCGTTCTGCGTGCTAAGTGCCCACTTCATTTCTATTTTTATTTCAATTCAATGAATGAATGAATATATAAATAAATAAACGAATGTTTCACTTGCCTTGGTATTGCTTACTTGGATTATTATGACATTGTAGAACTGGACTAAAACCAATCACTGGGCTGAAGGCAATACAAACAATATATAAAAAGAAAAAAAGCATAACGTCTACTATACAGTCACGTATCGATGAGAAATTAACATTCAATAGTAAAAAAATGCTTTTTATTGAGTTGAATGTATACCAAGCAAATAATATACATTACGATGATAATATATTTGTATAGAGTCGATCACAAAGAAAATTATAACAAATATAAAATAAAACTTTCAATGATTATAGTCTATTATTATTATTATTTGTATTTCTATTTGTTGTTTAAACAATTGGCAATAATTCAAATGCGAAATCAGCTCGGCGCAGCTGGGTAAACTAGAAAGTACGCAAGTATTAATATCACACATTTTTTATCAATATTAAAGAAAGATACAGTTAATAACAGCAATAATGTAAAAGAATAGGTGTCTTAAAGTCAATTATTTTCCTTTTAGGGTTCCGTACCCAAAGGGTAAAAACAGGACCCTATTACTAAGACTTCGCTCTCTGTCTGTCCGTCCGTCTGTCTGTCACCAGGCTGTATCTCAAGAACGCGATAGCTAGACAGTTAAAATTTTCACAAAAAAATTATTTCTGTTTCCGCTATAACAACAAATACTAAAAACAAAATAAAATTAATATTTATGGGGGGCTCCCATACAACAAACGCGATTTTTTTGCCTTTTTCATAGATAGTGATACGGAACCCTTCGTGCGCGAGTCCGACTCGCACTTGGACGGTTTTTTTTATGATGAATAATAGGCTAGCGTTTGAGCACCATCTCACCTGATGTTAAGTGAAGATGCAATTCTAGGCAAACGATGGAACACGCTTGCCTAGAATACCGATTCACTCTCGACTTGAAAACACCCAGATTATATCCATCGTGGAACACACACTCAGGCAGCGCATTCCACTGTCTAGCGGTCCGTATAATGAACGTGGAATCAAGCCATTCCGTCCGAGTTTTTGGAACGTCGTCCATGAAACGATGTCGTCTTATACGATTTCTTACGAGTAGGCATTTTCTATAATATCTTGATATACCTCACATTAGTGAAAACAATGTGAACCTATTGTATTATAATATTTTCTAGCATTTAGTAAATTTACTGTGAACTATAACATAAAACCATCTATCTGTAACTTAAAAGTTTTTTTATACATATTTTTACTAGAATAATGTTTATATTATACTTATGTATATACATATGTTAACCTGACCATTGTCTTGGCTTTCTATCTGTTCTGCAAACCTTTCCATCTGAAGGTTGTCTGGTAGAGATCGCTTTTAACAAAAAGATCGTCAGTTTTATTGACACTTGATTTTATTTTCTGTTATGGGTATAAGATATATCTATCTATTAGTTACAAAAAGGATCTTTATCTCAAGTATGAACCTATCTTTGCACTTAATGACAACAACAAACATTGTCAACCGCTACCCCATTTTTATTTTTAACAGGCTTGCGTTTGACTCAATCTAATCTCAAAATCAACTAGCCTGATGTTAAGCCAAGATGTGGTCTACGGTGGAACACACTCAACTAGAAGAAACTTCACTCGCGACTAAAACGCACCCAGATTGTATCTATCGGGGAACACCCACTCGGGCAGCAAATTTCATTGTCTAGTGATTCGTACAATGAAGGCATATTCAAACCGTTTAGTTTGAGTTTCGACCCCTGCAAAAATCCTTCTCAAAATCAAAATCAAAATCAAAAAGTCATTTATTCAGTTTAGGCCCTGGTAAGGCACTTATGAACGTTAAGTTACATGTTTGAATCTACCACCGGCTCGTAATTACACTTCAACTGAGACGACTCCGGCAAGAAACTCAGCAAGGCATTTTATTTTTGTGGATCTTTCTTTTCATATTTGGTTACAGTTTATACAGTTTAGTTACAAATTTTAATACAATATGCTAACTACAATTGTGACTTAGCCAGGGGGATGCAAGTGCAGAGAGAAGCTACTACAACCATATATTCCTGTCTTCCACGTAATGAGCCACCTTATAGTAGGCTTTTTCAATTAACCTCTGCTTTATAAAATCTTTGAATTTATTATAGGATATTTTAGTTACCTCAAGTGGGATTTTATTATAGAATCTAACGCAATTCCCTCAATCTAAAGCACCTTGAAGGCATCACTCTGAGGACGTAATAAGCATCATCTATTCAGTACACTGTCAGCTTTACGACTTATGTAAAATACCTAAAGCATGAAAGAGTCGACGTCCCACCATTAGGCGAGCTGCGTAGAATTTTATATTATTCGACATTTCAGTAATTTCGCTTGTAACGCTCTCGGGGACGGTACAAAGAGATATTAAATTTAAACATGTACGTACAACGGGATTGCTCGGTGAGAACAGGTATGCGATGAAAATATTTGCTTTAGAGGTGTGTTTTGTCTCCGGTCAATTATAGCTATGGTAGTTAGCAAGTTCATGTTTTAAAATATCACAGTTGGTTGTTTTACGTTTTAAAAAAATGTCGTAAACTCATTTGTAAAGCATAAGTAGCAGCGTATTGTAACGTCACAATAATGATGAAAGCCCAGTGGTTAGCGCGCAGAAAGGCGTGGGTTCAAACTCCAACAATGATCTTAAGCTGCCGGCGAAGGAAAACATTGTGAGGAAACCATAGCATGGTGGTAGGGTACTTTCTAGTGGTACCTACCTAGATGACCTACTGAGCTGTACGACCATCGCCCGAGTTGGTAAAACGAAGTAGGTCAATAAAGTAAGTGTTATGAATACGGTAAGGTACACATTTTTGTTTGATCAAAGACATCAACGCTAAACATTTTGCTCAACTTGAACATTATTTTAAGTTACACTATTATTAAATAATAAATTCTTTATTGTACACTTCTCTATAGTTTACATTTATTTACATTTACGTTAGAATTATCTTAGGAACTTATCTTTAGCGATGATAGCTCAGTGTTTAGCGCGATCGGTTCGCATGCGTGGGTTCGAACCCCAACAATGAGCTTGAGCTGCTGGTGAAGGAAAACATCGTGAGGAAACCATAGCGTGGTGGTAGGGTACTTTCTAGTACTCGGCTGGCTAGCTACCACCCTCAAGTTGAAAATCTGCCGCCAAGCATCTAACGGTGTGTTCCGGCAGCCTCACATGGAAGCCAGTTCCATTCCAGGCTAGGTGTGCTTTACCACCTTCGACCACACCGTCACATAACAACAGGTGAGTTGTGGTAAAACACCCAGCCTGTCAGCCATAAAACAGCAACACTGTTTGGTACACAGAACCTACACTTAGAGCCGGCACTCAGTGACGGCACGGCACGGCGTGTCATGGCAAAGGATTTTATTACTAATCAAGTTATTTTGAATCTTATTTCAATGAGTTTAGAATTTATTTTACTTTATTTCGATACCACGATGCATCCCGCGGCACGTCGCGTCAAGATTTAAAATAACTTGATTAGTAATAAAATCCTTTGCCATGACACGCCGTGCCGTGCCGTCACTGAGCGCCGGCCCTAAGCAGCGCTTGTATTGTATATTATATTATAGGTATTACCGACTGCAGGTGATATGTGACCTTATCATACCCTTTTAACAACTGTAACAACAAAAGTGTAGACAGAACACTTGACACAATATTGCAAGGTACCTAAACCTACCTAGACGAAGACCTGTTAAGGAAATCTACCGCCAAGTAAGTTAATACTTTGTTAAAAATCACAGATTGTAAAATTTCATTTTTGGAAATAATCTCTACATATTATAAAACAAAGTCTTCCACCGCGACTGTCTCTGTCTGTTTGCAAGACTCAAGGTTTTGTGTAAATTGGTTGAAATATGATGATAATTGTTTGAAGTGTCAAAAAAAGTCATGCCACCTGGGAGCTTTTATGGAAAACGCTGCTTAATCCTTTTGGGATAAAATTAACAAAACAATGCATGGCTGGATATTCCTCTTTTATAGATCTACAAAAAAGTCGCGCGGTGTGATATATCTACCTTTTCACGATAGCTTACTGTACCCATTCTTACTATCTACAGGGTTGTAGCTAGCCAGTCGATTACTAGAAAGTGCCCTACCACCACGATAAGATTACCTCACGATGTTTTCTTTCACCAGCAGTTCAAGCTCATTATTGAGGTTTAAACCTACGCCCTTCGGCGTGATAACCAACCGCGCTAACCACTGGGCTATTATCGCTACTTAAACATATATCAAGTCAAAACATATGTAACGTACACATTTTTGAAAAGCCCTTTCTGAATTTACAATTATTGTACCAGTATTTTCCGACCAAAACCAGAATTGGCTGCATCTCAATTTTCAAAACATATTGCCTTCAAAGGGGTTGTAAAGGAAACGGCTATGCGCGAAGATTAATTTAAAAATACTGGCTATTTTCGTGCCCTTTTACCCGGATATCCCTTATGCGCGCATCCTGTTTATGTAAAGATAGCTTTTATTGAAAACTCCCTTTATTTTTTTTTACATCTAGGTGGGTACACGTTTGACCACACCCTGCCTGATAACAATTGTGCGGTCTAAGATGGAGCACGGTAAGAAACCTATATACTCTGAATTTGAGGACAAACATATTGTACTTTTAAGAGAACATAAACTCCGGCAAAGTTACACAACCTCGCTGTGCGAATAAAAAATGAAAACGTTTTGTGCGTACGTGGGGAATACACCATGTACCTACGGATGACGTCTGTCTGGCCCTCTGTTAGTAAAAAGGTGTTTGTTTGCTTTCTACTGCGGCTATTGACGTTTTACTGTATTGTTATGATCCGCAATATGGTACCACAATAAGACGTGGACTATGCTTGTATCAACAGGGTGTTATACTGTAGTACTGGTTATTTATTCTTAATGGTAGTACTGTTATTTATTCTTAATGGTAAAGGTTTAATTTATACGTAGATAAAAAGTAAACATAAGTTGGCTCATTTAGTAGATCTACATCCTGAGTGTAGGTTCGGTTCATGTGACGAATATGTTTTTCTTTTTGTGTGGTTGTTTCTAAAACGTAGTACTTATATCAGTTATCTAGTTCCCGTGGTCTTTGTATAGTTTAGAGCTTGATGGCGACGATAGCTTGATGGTCTAACCAGCCGAGTACTAGAACGTATTTACGTTTTCCTTCACCGGCGGCTCAAGCTCATTTTTGGGATTTGAACCTATGCCCTTCAGCGTGTGAACCGACCGCGGTAACCACTGAGCTATCATTGCTACAAAAAAACCCATATTGTTGCAATATTTATACACATAAACATTGCCAACGAGTTTTGTTGAAAGCACGGAAAAGTCGTATCGCTTTTTTCAATAACTTATGTTTTTTTTATAATTTCCGAATTACTTTCGCAAGTATGTTAGGAATGTGCTATAATATGGTGAAATGACTTCGTGTTGATTCCAAATCTTAGTCGAAGTTTGTAGTAAAGACATCACCACATAATTATTTAAAAAAAATACTTGATATTGGCAAATGCACGAAATACGACGCCAAAAACAAGACATAAACAGCAACAGTGAATATTTTTTGGAGCAAATAAGTGAGGTGAGATGGCACATGTTTACAACTATATACCACGCACCAATCTTATTTTTTATCTACCCGATTTTTAAATTATTTCGCCCACCTCAAGACATAAACTTATTTCTCGTAACGTCAATCACATCCGAGTGAGGTAAAAGGGTAGGTCAGCTTAATTTACTGAAAATTTGACAATACCGTTGTCAATCCAATTTCGAATTTGTCTTCAACAGTTACGTCTTCCATGTCTTAGCTTTAAATTCACTGAAAGAACCATCATCAAATAATTTACCAGGTAGATCAAATAAAACCCAATTGAATAATTCACTAAATCCTTCTTTTCTTTCCACTACATTCAACTAAACAAAGTTTCCTTTTGCTTTGTACGATTTCAACCGGAGAACTCTGTTTGATCATTAAAATTCAATTTGACACGAACATTGAAAATGGTTTTGGGTGCAAAGGACCGTACCTTGATACCTTTTAGACCCTTTTATGTAGATACCAGAGCGTTTTAATACGCATTTGAAGGAAGGTCCGTGAGGTGCCTGATTAGAGACCTGCTTAGTTGAAAACTAAGTAGGGGTGAAATTGAACTGGGATTTTTAAAACGTTTTTCTTAGGTATTAGAACACCTTGGGTGGTCAATTACGTTAAAAGACTTTAGAAAAAACGTATAAGCTTAGGCAATAAACATTTTTTGAAGTGAAAACTTCTTTAGCCGTTCTTTATCGATCTAGCCATAGCTAGGTTTCATTTATAGAAAACATTGTTTACCAAAAAAAAACCGATCAAAGCTCCAACGTCATCCAGGTACTTATAATACATACAGAACACCGACACAGAACACACACCATTGCTACGTTACCCAGTAGTGGACTACAATAGGCTAACTATGCTAATGATGGTGTTAATTTATATTGAAATAACGACATGGCAGTGTTCTTTATTACTAGCTATTATTGTTCTTTTATTCTTTTTTCTACTAGCTTAAATACGAAACCAAACCATCGTGAGGAAACCATAGCATGGTGGTAGGGTACTTTCTAGTAGGTACTCGACAGGCTAGCTACCATTCTCGAGTTGAAAAACTGGCGTCAAGCAGCTAACGGTATGTTTCGGCAGCCTCAATTGAGAGCTAGTTCACACACACACTAACACACTTAGCCCCATTCCAGGCAAAGTGTGTTAGTGTGTGTGTATGTAGGATGTATTTGTTTTTGTGAGCGAGTGTGTGTGTGTGTGTGTGGTGTGTGTATGTGTGTGTGTGTGTATTGTAACCATACTGTCACTTAACATCAGGAGAGTTTTGGTCAAACACGTAGCCTGTCAAAAATTATAAAACAAACATGCGTAATAAAATATTTTATTTCAAAAATTATTTATAACAATCTAATTTATAAAATTATACAATTCTTTTCTTATTATGACATAATATATTATTTTACAAGATTTACAAAACACGTACAGAAGGTAACTTTTTACAATCTTAGCCAATACAATAAATATAAAATAATCAAAATTCAATTTTGTTTGGCACGAGCGAAGTTTAGGAGCCACGTGAAATATTGGAAGTGTATAACTGAGCAATATTTTATTTACAACTTAAAAATCGGTCAAGCGCAAGTCGGACTTGCGTGCTGAGTGTTCCGTACCACTATAAGATGCCATCGTCGTGTAAAAACAAAAAAAGTTATTTATTTGGATCCGTTCAGTATCTTTGTATTTAGCCCGACGTGCACTTGACCAGTTTTTATGATTTTTATTACACTTTATTTTCCACTACATCACAATTAGTTTGACGTTTCTATGTTTGTCCATTTTGATATCAGCAAACGTTATTAAACACGTTTCTTACGTGGATATATAATTTTTTATTCGATAGGAATTCCGCTTTATACATCGAAACTATCAAGAGCTTGATAGATTATGGTTTAAAAGATCAAGCCATTAGAGGTTGATGGATAGATAGTCGTACAGACAGTATATCAAGTATCCCATTAGCCATTCTTAGGATAGGATCTCTAAAATTTTAAAAACTTACAATTACGCTATAGTAACTGGCACAAAATTCATAGAAAAATAATAATTGTTCCCTCGAATTGGAAAATTATGGTCATATTTAACCATACAGATTGTTCGATTTAATTATTGTTCACAATTAAGATATGCATCGTTCAGGCCAAAAAATGGCAAGAATACTGCAACAAAAAAATTATAAAAAAAATAGTCAAGTATCTCAAAAATACCTGATAACATCTCAGGTACCCTAAATTGCGATTAGACGAAGAATCATTTTACAAAAATACGTTTCTTCGTTGTTATTCAGCGTCAACAATAGTGTTCATCTATCTGCCGTTCAAACAAAATGTACTCTATAGTAATAGTGTATGTTTTACAAAATGCGAATTATACGTTTTTTTTTTTTTCGAAACAGACGAAAAATCTTTTCAAATTCTTTTTAGTAGATAAAAAAGAGTGAGTGAGAGAAAAGTAGGTTGAAGATTTAAATAGTTATGAAGAGTACAGATTTAATAAAATTGTAAATACTTTTTCAACTATGTATATCACATAATTTCAACTTCAAATAACTTGAAATGAACATACGGTACATGTTCTTTAAACAACAGAAATGTTCAATAACGTCTACACAATATTTAACGTCATATTTTTAATATTACATTTAAACGTAAAAATATTCTTATTATAATATTTTCAACATTATTTGCATATATTATTGTAAAATGATTGTCCGTTTAAGCGCGTCTTTAAAATAATTATTCAACCCTCATTATTACATAACAATAATAATACAAAAGTTATTTACATTTAAGTATATTATTATTCACATTCAATTAATACAAAAGACTAGCCTTTGCTAAGTACATATACAAAAATCTATAAAATTCAAATAAAAATAATTATTGGAGCATTTTTATCTCAGTCGCAAGATTTCTTGTAAGAAAATGCATTAATTCGTTGAACACAATTATTATGCTAGATTTAGTCCCAATATTGGACGGATATATTTCACTTAGTCTTTTTAACACTGACATTTAACATGCAGTTTATTCATTTTTAATATGTTTTTAACACTATTATTGTGTTATCACTATTTATAATCCGTTTTAGTTTATAGTTCCGTTGTGGTTTCGACGGGTGATTGGTCATAATTGTAACCGGTAAAGTTACGCTTACCGAATGTAACGTTGTCGTTTTCCGATGCCCTGCACAAAGAAGAAAATATATATTATTTAATAATCAAAATCAAAAAGTCATTTATTCAGTTTAGGCTCTGGTAAGGCACTTATGAACGTTAAGTTACATGTTTGAATCTACCACCGGCTCGTAATTACACTTCAACTGAGAAGACTCTGGCAAGAAACTCAGCAAGGCATTTTTTTGTGGATCTTTCTTTTCATATTAGGTTACAGTTTACAGTTATAAATATTAATACATTATGCTTACTACAATTGTCACTTAGCCAGGGGGGTGCAAGTGCAGAGAGAAGCTACTACAACCATATATTCCTGCCTTCCACGTAATGAGCCACCTTATAGTAGTAATAATAAAATGCAGCGTAAAGTATGCGATAGTTTTACTGTGAGTTTCTAGTGTAACTAAAAAAAACATAAAATTCAGAGACACGATATATGACGCTAATCCACTACGTTAAAAATTCTAATTTAATAATAAGGAAACTGACATTTTTGTTTTACTTATACGGGATTACTCACGTTTAATTATATCGGATACTCCGACTATAGTTTCGGCCACATCCGGAGGCTCGTGTGGCAACGTGAGTAATCCCGTAAGTAAAACAAAATCATTTTTAATAATAATAAAATTGGGAACAGTTATGGTAAACATATGGCGTTTTTTCAGTCTTGGTTTTTTAACATGACTGAACAAAAAAAGAGTGTAATGATTTCAAGGTTCATATATGTTATGCGAGTTATACGGTGTGTAGGACGCCCTGAGACTAGATGGAATGACGAGATACGTAAGACAGCTGGCAGTGGCTGGAAGCGAAAAGCTAAATATCGGGCTGAGTGACGTGTCCTGGGAGAGTCTTATGTCCAGCAGTGGACGATACAAGGTTGCTGAAGATGATGATGTAGAATCATTTATTAGTGGGCATTCGTATTTATGTTAATTAAGTTTGTTTTTAACCGACTTCAAAAAAGGAGGAGGTACTCAATTTAACTCTTTTTTAAATGTTTCTTACCTCAGAACTGGGTGAACTGATTTTGATAATTCTTTTTTTTATTTGAAAGCTGGTTTACAGTGTTTGTTTGCATAGCCTGGTGGTAGAGTCATTTCTGGTAGTTACGGCTACAGCTAGGGGCGGGCTAGCTACCACCCCTCTCATTAAAAATCTGCCGCTAAGGACGTAACGGTATGTTACGGCAGTCTTACTTGAGAGCCAGTTTCATTCCAGGCTGTGTGCTTATCATCTTAGACCACCGTCACTTAACGTCAGGTGATCTGTGATCAAACAACTAGCCTAGACCAATATTATAATAAAACAAAAAAAAAATTAAGCATACCTGTGAAGCCCTGGTATTTCATCGTACGCCATAATCGGATGCGTCATTTTCTTTTTATGGTTATTCCCGTTTATTTTCCTTCCCAACGTCGCAGCCAACAACCCACCACCGATGTTGTTATTATTAACCCTCGGTAACGTTCCCAGCGCGTTATTCAATGCGTGGTTGTTTGGTATCCGTCGGTTGAGGGTTTGTGTGTTGCGAGCAATGGTTGCGTTATTATGGTTGTCGAAGTTGTGAAGGTTGTTTAGTGTTCCGTTGTCGTTGACGCTTGACGCTCGTAGCGTTGTAGCCGTTTCGGATACGGTGGGGCTGCGGTCACCTGAAAGTGAGAATATTAATACTGACATTAATAATTTTGAAAGTGATATTAATGAGTAATCAGGCATGGGTATGAAAAAGTTCGTAGCGATGATAGCTCAGTAGTTAGCGCGGTCGGTTCGCAAGCTGAAGGGCGTGGGTTCAAACCACAGCAATGAGCTTGAGCTGCCGGTGAAGGACAACATCGTGAGGAAACCATAGCGTGGTGGTAGGGTACTTTCTAGTACTCGGCTAGCTAGCTACCACCCTCAAGATAAAAATCTGCCGCCAAGCATCTAACGGTGTGTTCCGGCAGCCTCACTTGAGAGCCAGTACCATTCCAGGTTAGGTGTGCTTTACCATCTTCGACCACACCGTCACTTAACATAAGGTGAGCTGTAACCAAACACCTGGCCTGTCAAAAATAAAAAAAATAAAAAATAATCCATGGCTAGAAGTTCGTCTACATTACCAGATATTGTGTTGCCAAGCAGTAGTGTATAATCATTACTGTGGCTATTAAGATTAACCATCGAAATTTTCAAAGTAATGAACGCCAAAGCAGAGACGCCCTGGACTTTATTGCTCAAAGTTCTATGTATCTCTGTAAGTCATGGACAGGCGTTATCTCTTACCATCAGGAGAGCATACCGTACGTCCCATAACATTTACATTAAAAAAAAAAAAAAAATTGATTACAAGGCTTCTATCTTGGGTATGAAAGCATCTGACATCACTTATTAAGAAATGACTCTGGTCCGACGTTAGTCATCACAAAAAAAATTGAAACAATCTGACATTGATTGTTTTATGTGGTTCTTATATAATAGTGGAAAAAAACATACCGTTTTTCGATAGATATTCGACACTATGTATATTGAAGGCATGGTTGTTCGAGCTAAAGTCGAGCTGCAAGTCTGCGTCCTCCACCGCCATGTTTAGCACCTGAAAAATTATATTTTTATAGAAGAACATTTTGAAAGACGTCGCCTAGGTAAGTTTTATCGCAAAATGAGGTGTATGCGGCGAATGAAAATACATAGAAGTATTCCATCAAGTGAATTGTTCGTTTAGCTTGGCCCAAAGTTCCGAACAAATTCGCGCATCGTCGGAACCACTCGGAAGTACTCTGACATCGGCCTCTGATTGCGCTAATAATATCTATCAAATAACAATCGACCTTATTTTACATGCAGTTGGGCTGAATTAGCCGTGTGATTATTATTTTTCGTTACACTTCACATGTCTGTCACTCGCTGTCATCGCGACACTCGGGATGTTTTATTCTATAAGGTGCAATGTAAATAATTAGTCAGTATATCATATAGGTGTTCAACATTATTTTGACTAATTATTATATTCATTTTATCAGAATAATATCATCGTGAGTCGGACATTTAAAATATTATCGACCGAGCGAATCGAATGTCGTAGTGTTAATTCGGCATTTGTATATTTGTTAGATGATAACAGTCGAACTAATGTTTATAAAATTTGGTAGAGACATAGTATGCGGTAATATTTTTTTTGTGTTCGTAAGTGAGAGAAAACGGGCCGGGATTTGTTGAGTGAGCTGTGTATCTAAGGGGGTTGAAAATTTCAAAATGAGCTTATTTGGCCAAGTGGGGTTATGAAAGGGTTTTGTATGTGAATTCTAAAACAATTTTTGTTTCATTTTAGACCTCATATTTTTGAAGTTATCGTACACACACAGAGCACATCCAAAGGCCAAAAGCCCCATGACACCACTTTTGACATAAAGGACCATATATTCGATCAAATAAAAGAATTTAATTGTTCGACATATTTTTTTACTATATATAAAATTTTGTTGTTGGTTGGAAATGTTTGGCATAATACCATCCTCATACAAAAAAAATATTTTGATTTAATTTTAATAAACAATTATCAAAATAATATCCTAGCGATGTACTTACACATGAAAACTTATTTCCATATCCTTTTTGTGGACATGTGATTGATTTACACACAATTTCACAAAACAAGAAGGCATTTTTTAATACTTAAAGTCACTTTATTTTAGCTGACTGACGCCATATTGCCGGCTACTGCATACTAGATTTGCTCGGGGCGTAATTTGTAAGCCCCACCCACCGGAGCGTAATCGGCGTTGGGTAATTTTCAAGCGCTAGGAATTCTTCTATGTATTTTCATTCGCCGGGTGTATGCCATCTATGTTACAGTTTTATGTACCACAGTTATTTCTGATAATAAACTTTTTATTTTAAATTGGTAAGAACAGAATAATGAACAGTTCAATCGTACAATTTTACTACTTCGGATGAATATTGCCGTGGTGGTGCCGGCGTAAGAATTGTACCCCACCCTCTCTACCCGTGGTTGCCGTAAGAGTCGGCAAAGGGATGTAATCCGGAAGATGGGCAGCAGCGTCTTCCTTGAACAATCACACTTAACTGCGCTCGCCAACCCGCCTGCCAAGCGTGGCGAGTATTGGCAAAACCCCCCCAGGAGGAGGCCTATGTCCAGCAGTGGACGTCCTATGGCTGATGATGTGATGATATGGATGAATATTAACGAAATAGTATTAATTTAATTGATTTTCAGAAATACTGACTATAACAATCTACACGCCGTGGTTTCATCATTCATAATGTATGCTTTTCGCAATTGTTCCTTTATCTGTGCTATAAGACGTTGCTTCGTACCAAATATCAAGATTCTGAGTTTACAGGAAGTACCCTGTAGGTTTTGATTCCCTTGCGAGTGTCGAAAATTTGCAGCATAAACGGCTGTATCTTTTGATTGCGTTCGCTTAGAAGTTTGATTTTTTCACAGCTCCAAGGGACAGTAGACCTGAGTATTTGATATGAATTTCAGCTTGATACCTCCACGCGTTCCTGAGAAAAAGGGTCTTGACAGACAGACGGACAACAAAGTGATAAGTGTTCCGTTTTTTCCTTTTGAGGTACGGAGCCCTAAAAAGGCAGAGGAGCGTGCCATGGGATTCAAACCAGACCAAAAAGACCTCCAGATTCGAAGCCACGCGGTCTCGCGAAACTTTTTAAAGAAATACACATATTCTTACTCTTATACTTAGTAATAACTACATCTTGTAACATAAGTGTTGGTTACCTGTGTCTCGTATCTGGGTGCTGGCTCGTCTTCGCTGGATTCGTACCCTGACGGCGGTCGTGGCGGCATGCTGACACTGAGGGTTCCGTACTGCTGGTTCGCTTGCTCCTTATGCTTTTTGTATCTGAATAGCAAGAGAAATAAGTTTTTTATGTAAAATGTGATTGTTTTACTTAGTAGGTTCACACTACGGGTCGCTGTGTGAAGCTAGACGAACACGCGCGCGATTTGTATTCTGCTTTGACTCCCTGAAAAAGACCATCGGCTATGCCCAAAACTATTGTCGGAGTATCTGACGTGATTAAACGTGAGTAATCGCGTAAAATTAAAACAAAACAAAAAGAGAAATAGTCTGTAGATTTAGTTTTCTTTCAAATCACCTTTCAGTGATTATGTGTATAAACGAGACTTTTTTATAGTTGACAAGCTAGGTGTTGACCATAGCTCACCTGATGTTAAGTGACGGTGTGGTCGAAGATGGTAAAGCACACCTAGCCTGGAATGGTACTGGCTCTCAAGTGAGGTTGCTGGAACACAGATGCTTGGCGGCAGATTTTCAACTTCAAGCGGAGTACTAGAAAGTACCCTACCACCACGCTATGGTTTCCTTCACCGGCAGCTCAAACTCATTTTCGGGATTTGAATCTACGCCCTACGGCATGCGAACCAACCGCGCTAACCACTGAGCTATCATCGCTAGAAACGATATACGACCGATAAACCAACAGGGCTGTGAAACAAAAAATAAACTTATTTCTAGAAATAATTTTTACCTATTCCAAGAGGCGCAGATATAGATAACAGCAGCGATAGCCACGACTAACACGACTGCGGCTAGCGCTATTAGTGCGGCCGGCAGCGCGTTAGTCAGCGGTGCCGCGGCTATGTGCGGCTTTCTAGGAGGCTCCACTGAAGTTAACGGAGCTCGCACTTCGCTGACAGGGGACTGGAGACGCGCGGCTACTGCTTTGTGGACTCCACTTTCGACCGCCCTGAAAATGTATGTTAAATATCTTAGAAATATGCTTAATTAAGAAAAAAATAAAAAATTCTTTTTTTTTTTTTTTTTTTTTCAATAAAATGTATAGCCAATAGCCATATAGCCAATCTAACTTGGAATGATGTACGTAAGTATTCTAATGGTACCCCATATTTAAAAATATGCTCAAGCATTTAAAACTTATGATGGAATAAATAAATTCACATAGTTACATACATGAACCATGAAAGCGGGAAAGTCGTGTAATTGTACTGTTTTCCAAAACGTGTTCATTCGAGTGTTTATTATTAAAAATAGTGGTATTTTTTATAAAATACAAAGTTATGAGCATGAGTGTAGGAAAGTGATATGACGAAACATAACTATCTCTTCCAAATTCCTTCCTTCCTTCGTGACGGTGTGGTCGAAGATGGTAAAGCACACCTAGCCTGGAATAGAACTGGCTCTCAAGTGAGGCTGCCGGAACACACCGTTAGATGCTTGGCGGCAGATTTTCAACTTGAGGGTGTTAGCTAGCCAGCCGAGTACTAGAAAGTAACCTACCACCACGCTATGGTTTCCTCACGATGATTTCCTTCACTGGCAGCTTAAGCTCATTGTTGGGGTTTGAACCCACGCCCTTCGGCATGCGAACCGACCGCGCTAACCACTGAGCTATCATCGCTACAAATGTATTAATTGTTTAGTGGTTCGTACAATGAAGGGAGACTTGAGCCAGTTAGTTTGAGTTTTAGAATATCGACCATGAATCGGTTTCGCTTTTTCGTTCCTGGCTGCCCGATTGTAGAATGGGCAGGTTGGAATTAGGTCATGTAAATCTGAAACGCACTCTCTGAAGTGTATCCGCAAAAAACCGACAGTTAAGCAACTACTTACTATTATGTGTTAGTAGTCAATAATAATATGTTTTAGACCCATTTGAGACTGGAACCAAAAGACACGCTGAATTGTAATTTTTATCGCTTCACTTACTTTTTTATCAAATTCGATTCTCTTGTTAGAATTTTTCCAGTACTAGGATCTAGCAGATACAGCCACACGTCGGTCCCTTTTGCATCACTTTCTAAGGTACCGTTTTCTCCCAGGTAATGCCTGGTCGTTAGTTTCTCGATACCAGCGATAAGACCGCTCTTTTCTTCTATCGCTGTTAGAAGACTTCGCGATCGACGGCGCATCGCGTCGGGGTCGAGGTCGGATATTTCTAGAACGAGCTGGTTGTTTTTTTGGAGAAGGTTTATCTGAAATTATTATGCAAAAGAAATGTTAATAGACATAGGGGTCAAAACTCACCGATGTGACGTAACTCCATCTTATAAATAATTGTTATCACACTAATATTATAAAGGCGAAAATTTGTGAATGTTTGTTTGTTTGTTAATTCTTCACGCTCAAACAGCTGGACCAATTTTGATAAAATTTGGTATGGAGGTAGTTGACACACATCACATCATCAGCCATAGGACGTCCACTGCTGGGGACTGGGCAATCCTGGGGGGGTTTTGCTAATACTCGCCACGCTTGGCAGACGGGTTGGCGAGCGCAGTTAAGTGTGATTGTTCAAGGAAGACGCTGCTGCCCATCTTCCGGATTACATCCCTTAGCCGACTCTTACGACAACCACGGGTAGAGAGGGTGGGGTACTATTCGTACGCCGGTACCACCACGGCACCCTAGACTAACTACCCTAGGTAGTTGACACCCTGGATTAACACAGGTTATTTTTATCCCGAAGTAAAAATGTAGTGGGTAGCACCGCGAGGCGTGGCTAGTCAAATTACTAAGTGCTATAACTCCTTAACAGGAAGTCTTTTAGGTACCACGTCCAAGCAGTAGCGTGTAAACATTACTGTGTTTCAGTGTGAATAATACTGCTAAATTACAGGACTATTTTGAGACTAAGCATGTCTCAAATATATGAGCGCTAAAGCAGCGATGTTCTGAGAACTGCCATGCATCACTATCAGGAGAGCGTTTTCTTCGTCTCATTACTTTACATATAAAAAGAAGTTGTCGTTTTCCGTCGAATTTACATAAAAGCTTTTTATTATTAGTTAAGTTACGCGCTAGAAAGACATTAGCACAAACTATTGCATAATTTTACGTACGTACAACTTATATATTTATGTGAACTGATCCTCACTAAACGGTGATCGGGAGTACAGTGAAACTACTTTTTTAAACTATGAACTAAATAAAAACTCCCAGAAATTTTTACTTTACCCAACTTCTAGTTAATTAATGCACTCTGAATAAATTTCTAATATGTCGACTCACCACAACAGAAGCTCTAGCAATATTATAATCCTGCGTCGAGTTGGGGTTGTCCCTCGCAGTCACACTGAACTTAAACGGCAGAACTTCATTAGGTACATTCTCGAAGGTTTTTATGTTGCTTATCACCCCTGTATCGGCGTCGAGAGTGAAATACTCTTCGGCAGCTTTGGTCCAAGAGTTCTTCTGATATTCTAGTTTACCGAAATCTCCGCTATCGATGTCTTTGGCCTGTGAAATTGGGTAAAAAGTTTAGATATTTTACTACATAGAAAAATATAGCACTTGTTTTGGGAAATCGTAGCAAAATAATCTATTTCAACAGCTTTAACTTTTGAAATCGAATTGTTCTATGGAGATAGGGTAAAACCTATATTTGGGTCGTAAATACTAGGCACAGTACGGCTTTCCATCCCTGAAAAGCGTTGAGATATTTGGTGATACAATAAAATGCTAAAATTTGTTACTCAGAGTTGTGTGTATCGCTGCAATGGTCATGAACATGCGCTATCTTCTACCACCAGGAGAGTGTCTTGTTCGTCTCATTACTTTTACATTTAAAAAAAAAATACTGGCATTGCAGAGTTCATTAACGTTAGCAATGGCTAAGCAAGGCAAGCGCCACAGCGGGAGTCCCTTGTCATTCTTCTGATTATTTGTTTAATTTTATCTTACCTTGACTTGAGCAACGTTTGTTCCCAAGAGCATATCCTTCGTCACAATCGCAAAATATTTCCCCTTAGCGCTTCCGATCCACGATTGATCATGAAATACGAACACTGGTGAATTATCGTTTGCATCCATCACGTGTATTTTAATCAAAGCTTTGCTATTTTCAGGGTTTATGAGACCTTGAATGGACTCTAGTTGGACTTCCAAAGAGTACTCGGAGAGAGTTTCATAGTCTAATGAACTAGAGTTCAGATAGATGGCGCAGTCACGATCTTCGGTTAGTTTTACGTAGAATATTCCTGGGAAAACAAATTAATACTAATAAATAATAGTTTGTAAGCTGTTGTAAATCGATTACGCGGAACGGTTGTAAGTCGAAAGGGTGTCGTGTCATATCATATACTCATTTACTCTTCATTGTGAAAAACTTTTTCTTAATGTTATTGCTTGTGTTCTTCGGGATGATGTAAGGACTCGACGAATATATAATAGGTACAATAATATAATCTTTCTTTCGTTTTCTCTCAGTGAATGGTGCATAAGTTTATCCCACTTGTACAGGTTTAAGGAACTAGCCGTCTATAGATCTTGAGTCTATGACACAAGAGTACGGATATACAAAGCCAAAACAATTTGGATTCGAATCATTAGGTGTCGGAACTTTTGTCATGCGCGTTCACTTAGATAATTTATGTTATTCTTACCTTGTTGTGAGGTTTCAGTGAGTCGACATTTCAAAGGAGTGTCAGGTGAATGTTCTCTCTTGTTCAAAAGCGGCAAGATTCTTATTAAAGTGCCGTTATCAGAGTTTTCGGCGATATGCTCTGTGTATACTGTGTCAGCGAAGCCAAGACCAACCTGGAAATTGATAAACAAACTGACATTTAAATTAAGGACCTAGATTTTTTGGTAGAAAACAATCTCCAACAAAACATACATTTATATACATCTTTCGCTTTGTCTCTGTAACGTCGGTGCGTATTAAGCTTGTTTATTACTTATTAGTGTAACAGTTGAAGTATAAACTTCCTGAATAGATTTAAGAGGTTCTTTATAAACTATAGTATAGTAACTCACGTCTGGCGGTACAGTGGCAGAATGGCTGACGTAAATTGTGAGGCTGGTAACCGACGACATCACTGGTTCGCCTTGGTCATAGGCTTGTACGTCCACCTAAATGACAATAGAATATAATTACTTTAATGTAAAAAAGCTCAACGATTTTCTCAAGCCACGCCATATTTCACAGTGTCAGATATTCGCTTCTTCAATCAGTGTGTCCTGTCCATCATGACATATGGCGCCGAGACGTGAACGCTCACACATGAGGCTGTGCACAAAATTAGTCTTCCAGAGAGCCATGGAGAAATCCATGCTCTGCATCAAACTCCAAGACCGAGTTCGCAATACCGACACCCGACGACGAACGAAAGTTCGAGACGTCGATATCGCAGGTATGAATCTCAAGTGAAGCAGGAAACGTTGCTAGGCGATGTGATGACTGGTGGAGTAAGGTTGCAACAGAGTGGTGGCCTAGGCAAGGTTAGACGTTAGAAGGAGCTTTAGACGTCCAGCCAGATGGGTCGACGAAATTGTCACCATCGCGGGTCGAACCTGAACCAGATTGGCACAGGACCGAGGCAGATGGCATAAAAAGAGAGAAGCCTTTACCCAGCAGTGGGATAAAAAAGACTGTGGATGATGACAATGACATGTTATAATATACATATCTGAAATTTATAACCCTATTGTAACTGACCGTGTATTCGCTGTCAGTTTCCTTTCTGAGATCATCTCGAACCCTGATCGCGCCCGTATCAGGTTCCACGTGGAAGTATATTGACGCCTTCCCTCGCCCGACGAGTTTGTATCTCACTCTATTGTTGGGGGCGGTAGAATCGTTGTCCGATGCGGTCACTGTTTGCACGAGGCTACCGATTGATGAGGAGTCTTCGATGGTCACGGGACGTATAGCGGAGGTGAATATTGGAGCGTTGTCGTTTTTATCCTGTCAACAAAAGTATAAACTAAAAATAAAATACCCCGACACCTGTAACAGAATAGGTACCAAATTTCTACTCGATCAAACTTGAAGAAAATGCTCACATTCATCGACATACAGTAGAAAATAGTAGGTACCCAGAACTTTTAATAACAAAACAAAGTCTAAGGCATTGCTGTTTCGGCGCTCATTACTTTGAGACATTCGATGGTAAATCTTAATAGGCTTGTAATTTCGCTACCTACAGTACCTTTCGAACCTAAATACAGAATGGAACAAACAGTGAACAACGAGGCGTAATGAAAATGGCGTAAACATACTTAGAGCATCTCCTGACTCCAACATAAGGTTTTTATTCAACTTACATCAACTAGAATTTCCACTGTTGTGGTAGTACCAGGTCCTTCCCCGTTATTTTCTTCAGTCCCTACAGTTATTTCGTGACGGGCCATCACTTCCCTGTCCAAAGACACTTGAGTCCTAATGAGTCCAGTCTTACGATCTATTGAGAATAGATTCATATCTCCCATTAGGATTGTGTAGGTAATTTCAGGAATTGAGTCTGGGTCTTCGGCCTGGAATGAAAAGAGAAAAATTTAAAATCAATGAATCGAAATCCGAATCAGCCGTTTTTATGGACTGTCCCACTGCCTCTTCGAATTGTGAGAAGAAAAGGTCAAAGTCCACCACGATCACCAAGTGCGGTTGCCAAATTTCACAAAACTTCGAGAACTTTTTTTTATAAACTCTCAAACATGAAGGTTTCCTCACGATGTTTTCCTTCACCATATGAATTCAGCGGCAATAAGCATATAACTTAGAAAAGACTAAGGTGTGTGCCGTGGGATTTGAACCCAGGACCTCCAGATTGGAAGCCAGACGGTCTCCCAACTAGGAATAGGATTCATCATCATCATCATCATCATCATCATCATCATCATCATCATCAGCCATAGGACGTGCACTGCTGGACATAGGCCTCCTCCTGGGGGGGTTTTGAAAATACTCGCCACGCTTGACAGGCGAGTTGGCGAGCGCAGTTAAGTGTGAATGTTCAAGGAAGACGCTGCTGCCCATCTTCCGGATTACATCCCTTAGCCGACTCTTACGGCAACCACGGGTAGAGAGGGTGGGGTACAATTTTTACGCCGGCACCACCACGGCAAATAACGGAATAGGATTAGTCAAGAATAGTTTTAACAAAATATCACACTAATGTTATAAATGTGAGATTTTGTATGTATTTCGTAGTCATGATGCCTTAGTGGGTAGCACGTTCGGAACAGACGCCGAAGAGTGTGGTTTCAAATTACAACAATAAGCTTCCGCTGATGGAAAACATCGTACGGAAACTGCAGTATGGTGGGTGGTAAGACACTTTCTAGTACTCGGCTGGCTAGCTACCAAGTTGAAAATCTGCCGCTAATCACTTAGTCAGCTCCACTTGAAAGCCAGTTCCATTCTAGGCTATATTCATTCAATTCTACAGGATAGCTAATTTATTTTTCCACCAAATGCTTTCATTTCCTAATTTATTAATTCTCGGTCTTTAGGACGCTCATAAAGGTGGGTTATTAGGAACATAAATATGGAATTATAACGAAATCAGTTTCAGTTTTAATTTGTTACTAACCTGAACCTTAACAACAGGGTAGTTAGGCACATTTTCAGGTACGTGCACAGTGTATAAGGCTTGCCGAAAGATGGGTGCTTCGTCGGGAATGTCCTGAACTTGTACTGTCACGGACGCAGTGCCGAGTCGCTTGTCGATGGCGCCATCTGTTGCTGTTACTACAAATGCGTAGTCCTGAAAAGAAAAATATAAACAATTCGTTTTTTTTTCTTTGTTTCTGGCATTACACTTTGTGGATTTTGCCAGTGTCAAGTAGTTCATATTTTCAAGAGTCACAAGATGAAATAATAAGTCTTAGAGCCAAAGTTACGGTCAAGTCCAGTCCATGCTCTGGTAGTGGTGAGTTTAATAGAAACTTTTTTTTATTCTATCTATATACATAGGTTACACACTCGTATGTATTCAGCACTTTTCAATACTGACAATGCCACCGATTTTA
This sequence comes from Biston stratarius, assembly GCA_950106695.1. Lineage (NCBI taxonomy): Eukaryota > Metazoa > Arthropoda > Insecta > Lepidoptera > Geometridae > Biston > Biston stratarius. The sequence goes on from OX467116.1 coordinate 15,418,906, forward strand.
AACCCAAAGACACGAAACATAAGTTTTGGCCAAAAGTTGATAGGTAAAGGTCACGGACCCCGGTGACTGTGGACCGTAAATATAAAAAAAAAAATTTTTTTTTGGAAAATAATAGATACAGCAAATGCTGCGACAATTAGCCTCGTTTCTGCCAAATTACAATTTCACATTTAAATTAAAAGTAAAATTTATTACGACTATATGGTACGAGTGTGATGTTATATGTTTTATTCTGCTTAGATAGTAAATTTTTATTTGAATGTTGGTACAAAATACGTTCATAATCCACATATCGTTGTTCGAAGTGTCGACCACCGACCGCCCATACCTTGGTCTGTTCATAATCCAGTTTAGTGTTAGTGCTGATCATTCCAGTGCTATTGTCGATGGTGAAGGGCAGATGAGTAGGGATGCTGTAACTGATCATGGCATTTACTCCTTCGTCCAAATCAGTCGCGTGGACGTAACCCACAAACTCGTTTGCCACACCTGTGAAAAACAACAAAGATTTAGCAATTTGTACCCTACAATCATCAAACTCCAACAGTAGCTTTAATTAGTTTGGTAGTCCTAAATGGCTATGTGTGAAAAGGTCGTCCAATACTTTTTTTATTTTTATTGTTTATGTACGTAAGTAGAGTTTACGTAAGAGAATGTTATATTGCACGATCCAAAATAGGCCAGTATAACCATTAACGTCAACAGCGCTAATGAGAAACAACACTGAAATTAAATTGAGATTTATGGCCAATTAAATAAAAATTTATTTAGGTGACATTATGAAGTTTTATTGTAGTTAGTGTAATTTGTCTTTGCAATGTACGTTTGCAAGTTATGGGCTAAAGAGCATAAAATCAATTAATATTAATATATTTTCATAAATTTTTCTTCATATCATGTCTGATCTCAATAGCGCTGTTAGGACCATAAGCACTGTTAGCATATTTCAAACCGCGCTTAAACTTATTTTGATAGGCTTTTTAAATTTACCTTCTTTGACATGGAAGAGATAAGACTCCTCGTCAAACTTCGGATTATTGTCATTGATGTCAGTCACTTTGATATTGACTGTCGCTGTATTTGCTAGCTTTCCAGGGTCTTCGGCTCGGATCATCTAAAAACACGATTTATTTGCTAACATAAGGTTGACTTTTAAATATCAGCGATAACTGAACGATTCAGGCGTTACTTTGCAAAAGTTTATTTAATGGTATTCCGGAGTTATATCTTCAGTGATTTATCCGAGATAACAATAATTTATTAAAATTTTATATTCACATTTTAAGTTTATTATTATTTGGTCTAAAGAGAAACTAGATGGCGCCGCTCCTCATACAAATCATAGTTAATGCTATTTCGCGTCAAAATACTAGATGGCGCTGTTCATATTTCATAGAAACAGTAGGCTACTGAAAAACTTGTATGAGGCACTTTGATGTAGGCTAAAGATGGCATACCAGCTGATATCTGGTGAGAACTTCTCTGTCTAAGCTGCGGATGACGGTGATGATCCCGGTGTTAGCCCCGATACCGAACTGACGGAGATCGTTACCAGAAACTATAGAGTATGTTATTGGCTCGTTTTCCGGATCTTTAGCCTGAAAATGAAAAAAGTCAATGTCAAAAACCGATCTGACGTTATCGTGGGCAGGATGACAAGTTTAATTGTAGGTCCCGGTTGTTTCTATCACACTATTATTATAAAATAGTGTAAATTGTATGTTGCGACAATTAGTCTCAATAGCCATGTTATTTCGCTACCGTTCAAAGTGTAATAATTCTCAAATGTATGATGTAGTTGTATGTGATTGTTTTTTTTTTCTCAATTTTATGTTTAAACTAGCTTACGCCCGCGACTTCGTACACGCTGACTTTAGAATTGAGTTCAAAGATAAATTATATATTATATAAAATTTATCAAAATCCTTTCTTAGCGGATGCCTACGTCATAACATCTACCTGCATGCCAAATTTCAGCCCGATCCGTCCAGTGGTTTGGGCTGTGCGTTGATAGATCACTATGTCAGTCAGTCAGTCAGTCGGTCAGTCAGTCAGTCACCTTTGAGTTATATATATTTAGATGACTAGCTATTTTTTTTTAATTTGCTTATCTCGAATTCTTGAAATTCGTTCTTAGACTATAAAACATATTTTTAAGATAATTTGTGACTTAAACATGAGTAATACAAGTACCTACTTTATTTATGGTATGTAGTAAAGAAACTAAAAAAAATAAGTCACTCAGAGCACGTTATTCTATCAATTATAATTCATTTTATTTTAAAACGCCCTGTTGGTTTTGGAAGTAATCATAAGTTTTTTTTATGGTTGACAGGCTAGGTGTTTGACCACAGCTCACCTGATGTTAAGTGACGGTGTGGTCGAAGAAGGTAAAGCACACCTACCCTGGAATGGAACTGGCTCATAAGTGAGGCTGCCGGAACACACCGTTAGGTGCTTGGCGGAAGATTTTCAAGGAAATACTTACAGTGACAGTAGTGACTGTGGAATTAATAGCGGCGCCTTCAGATACGGGAGCGTAGTAATCTCTGGATGAGAACTGAGGAGGTCTAGTATTGGGTCCGGGGGCAACGGACAATTCGACGATCCCTTGCGAGCTTAGGCCCTTAGCATCGCTCGCCCGAACGGTCACGCTGTATTGTTCCCCCGCTTGCAGACGACCAGTGCTAGCTGAAGATAAAAATTAAGAGAATTAGTATTGATTTACCAACATTTTACAGCTGCATCGATGACAGCTTAGTAGTTAACGCATGCATATTGCACACCGGAGAACGATTCGTTACGAAATTGCGAAGAGTGTGCTTCAGTTGAAAAATAACTGTGGAAAGCAAAAAAAAAAATGTCGCGTGTTTCTTTAGAATCGCCAGGCTCTTTTAGAATCAGACGCTTGAGTTTTCGCATACAAATCACATCATCAGCCATAACACATCCACTGCTGGACATAGGCCTCCTCCTGGGAGGGTTTTGCCAATACTCGCCATGCTTGGCAGGCGGGTTGGCGAGCGCAGTTAAGTGTGATTGTTCAAGGAAGACGCTGCTGCCCATCTTCCGGATCACATCCCTTAGCCGACTCTTACGGCAACCACGGGTAGAGGGTGGGGTACTATTCTTACGCCGACACCACCACGGCAGACAAATATTAAATGCTAATTATATGCCGACATTCAAATTGAGTATACTATATGTAGGCTATGTATTCGTATGCAAAAACTCCGGCTTGCGATTCAAAAAGTGCTCAATTCATACTAGATACGCTACCCACAAAATATCACCACTTTGAGCTTCAATCTTCCTTGATGAACTCTCCAATAAACATTGTATTTACAAACTACCCACAAAATCGTGCTTTACGACAAAAAATCACAGTCCATGCAAAAGTAATTCACACAATATCACAAACATACATTACACAAATATACAGAAAAAGAAACAAAAAGAAAAATATATAAAAATACTAAAGGTACGTATTAAGGTTCTGTAAATTAATTCAGAACAATAGATCAGAACAAATAAGGAAAAAAAAAATTGAATAGCAAGTAAACTTTGAAGATTTGCTTAGAACGAATTAATAACATACCTTATCGTAGTTCTGCACATTTAACATGCTAAAGAGTTTAAAAGATCTATAACCCGACTGCAATTTAAATAGCTATAATTAAAGGCAAAAAACTTTTAAAACAAACATATAACTTATACATATTTTGTAATTCTCTTTTAATTGCCTTTATTTAGATACCCTGCTTGATAGGTTTGGGTTTTTTTTTATTTTTTTTTATTAACGTATTTCTATTTCGCGCTAAAAATCCACCATCTTGTTTTTTTTTGTAAAACTCTATGGACACTTGGGTTATTGAGACGAATCTAACGATACCTTAATTGTCATGATCCATTCGGCCGTTTGGAAGATACTATGTAATAAAGAAATTTACATACATACATAGATACGATCGAAAAACATAACACTTCCTTGGCAGTCGGGTAAAAAAATTGCCAAAATTCGATGTCGTACTTTGGATAGTTAAGCTTGGTGATTTGCGTAAAAATTTTAGTCAAGTTTTTCATACCAAAATATATGAAAAACTTGCTTTTGGCCGCGGCTTCTCTTGCGTTATTTCTTTTAAAGTACAAGGCGAACACAAGGCCCTAAGAGTTGATAATAAATTAATAAACTTTTTATAAAAGAAAGTGAAGAGTGCTAGACAGTACAGTGTGCTTACATATAACTCCAGTGATAGGATCAATGTTAAATTTGTTTCCGCCATTGTTAGACACGTGATAAATGCTGTACGTTATGCGTGCATTCTCACCCTCGTCGATGTCAATCGCTTCCACCTGAAATAATCCAATGACACATCAAATATATATTACGTAGCATTTTGTAGTAGGTATATAAAAAACAGTTGCTGTGCATTGACAAAGCCTACTCTATAAGGTGGCTCATTACGTGGAAGACAGAAATATATATGGTTGTAGTAGCTTCTCTCTGCACTTGCGTCCCCCTGGCTAAGTGACAATTGTAGTAAGCATAATAATAATAATAATAATAATAATAATAATACATTTATTTCACCATAGGCATACACACATTAGCATAAAGCAGTCAGATTATTTAATTAAAGAATTCACAAAAACATATTACATTTAAATACTTGCTCATTAGTCAGTATATGAACCATACAGCAATGGTTCATGTACTGACAGTCAAACCTATTGGCAAACATATTTAGGATGCTGTTACGGCTGCCCCGGACCCTACGATACAGGGATGTGCACCGTTTTCGCATTGTTGAGTGAAAACAGTCGACTCGCGACTCAGCGAACATCCCAGAGGCGCTGCAGTGCCGGGGCAGCCCCATCAGCACCCTAAATGCATTATTGTACTGAACACGAAGGGCGCTGTACCGCTTCTGCGTATACGACACCCACAAGCCGCCCGTGTAGAAAGACGTACAGAATGCTCGGAAAAGAGTCACCTTGACGTTCTCCGAGCAACGAACAAACCTGCGGGCAATCATATTGGCCCTCACAGACAACGCCCTTCGCTCCCTCTCTATGTCTGCGTCATCCTTCAGGTCCGAGGTCACAAAGTGCCCGAGATATTTGAACTCTTGCACCCAGCTTAATACAGTTCCATTCAGCTTAATAGCCGGAACAGTATCAGGACACTTTCGGCCCCTGGCCTGAAAGACCATGCATTCACTCTTCCTAACATTATAAACCAGACCATGGCTAAGCACGTACCGTTCACAAATCTTCAGTAATGTAGACAAACCACACACGGAGGCGCTCAGCAGCACCATGTCGTCAGCATAACTAATGTTATTGACACAGATGCCGTCAATATGGCAGCCGACATGTGTGCTGCTAAGCTCCTCCAGCAGGGCATTCACGTACAGGTTGAAGAGCTTCGGAGAAGTTAACCCCCCCTGCCTCACCCCGCACTCCAACCTGTACGGATCCGACAGCGCACTTGACCACCGAACCACATTAACCTGGTTTAGATACCAGTATTTGAAAATTTGCACTACTTCTTCAGGCATAGATATGTCATTTAATTTTTGCCACAGGACGTCGTAACAAACCAAATCAAATGCTCTCGAGAGGTCAAGGAAACACGCATAAATAGGCGTGCTTCTGTCGGTGTAGTACTTGACAGTTTGCTTCAAAGATAAAATAGCTGACTCTGTCGATAGTCCCGATTTAAAACCAAACTGGTTGTCATGGATTTTCAAGTATTTATCAAGCTGAGTGTTAAGCAAACTATCAAGCACTTTTGCCATGACAGTGGCCAATGAGATAGGTCTATAATTGTTTTTATCACTAATATCGCCCGTTTTGCTTTTCACAATTGGTACCACCAGGGTCCTCATCATGTCTGCCGGCAAGTATGAGTGTCCCAAGCATAAATTAAAAAACATAGCCAGAACTCCCGGCAGATGGACACCAGCATGCTTCAGATGCTCAATACTTAAGCTATCATGGCCAGGAGACTTCCCTCGAGACATTAAGTTAATAATTTTTCTAACATCTTTTGCTGCAAACCTGGTATTCATCTCCTGCCCATGTGTACCGCACACGCCGACAGAACGTGATGGGCCCAATGACGATGATACAGCAAAATGGTCTTTAAACATGTCTGCTATACACTTATTATCATTTACACCGTTGACACTCACGGGTAAGCCAGGTTTGCTATTTAATTTCCTAGTGGATTTCCAAAAACTGCGAAAATCATGTTTCGAATGTTGTGAGGCGAGCATGTCCATCTTAATCTGTTCACTGTTATTCTGACACCACTTCAGTCTTGATTTAAAGATTCTACGACTCTCTCTCATTTGTTCCCAGACATGACCTACTCTCGGTTTCCCACTTAGAATCCACAATTTGTACTTAGACCTGGCCACCCCGTGAGCATCCCTAACATGCTTATTCCACCCAAGTACAGGTTTTTTCTTTCTAGATTGGCCACTAGAATGACTATCGCAGGCCGCCTTAGTTAGACTATCGATAATATATTGGTACATTGTATCTATTACATGCCTGTGGTCTGAGTTACTGCATTGTTTGTCACAACACATATATAGTTCAGCTGGGAAGTCGATTAGTTTTAATTGCTCATAACATAACTTACTATACAATTTAATTTGTTCAGGGTTTCTTTCACCCCACCGTACTTTATTACAAATTATACTTAAATTATTCTCCATTATTTTTGGTTTGATTACGTCCAGGTTACATTGTATTATGAGAGGTAGATGGTCAGACCACACGGGGTCATACTTTATATATGCCTTGGCGACAGTTTGTAATGCTGACTTAGTAACGACGCAGTGGTCCAACCAGCTTACCGACCCATTCGAATCACTAATAAAACTATACGTATCAGACGAACTACCTAATTTGTTTACATCAGCGCACGTCCATTCTAACTCATCATCGCTACAGAAGTTTAATAATTCATAGTAAAATTGCTGACCTGGTTGAGCGTTGTAATCCCCAAGCATGTACACACATTCCACGCCTTCATTGGTAATAATAGCACTAAGCGCCCCGAGACAATCCGTAAACTCGGCTACGTTCACGGACTTATCAGTCGGCATATACACACTGAACACTAGAAACGACCTCAGGCCGAGCACCACCCTAATAGCACATATTCGTGTGTTATCACACCTAACCACCGATACATTTTGAAAAACATTCTTGTTCCACAGTAGTGCAACCCCGCCCCAGTTTCTACCAGCAATCATCCCCTTAGTCGGGTCCATCGGAGACACCCCCGTATAGGCAAACTTATCGTTTATACAGCTCAGGAAGTCAATGTCGTGTGGAAGCAGCCAATGTTCCTGCAGCGCGATTATGTGTGAAGTACGACACAGCTGCCGTACATCTTCCACTGAACGCTTTACGTTTTTACAGTTGAAGCTTACAAAATTGTATAAGTTATTCTTTTCCATGATTAGTATTATGTAAAGCCGGTACGGCGCTATTACCGTTCGTATTTCTATGCTTAAAGTGAACAAACCGTCTAAATATAATGCCCTGTGGCCACAGTTTGTCATCTAAAAACATTGACACTTTTTGTTCAGACACAAAAAACTTAAAAGCTTTATGGTCTCTTTCCTTTTTAAATGAGATTTTCTTCAAACTTATCGTTTCATTCGTTTTTCTGCACACGTAATCTACAATATCTTTATCCGTCGTGTCTTTATGTATTTTCGAAATAAAAATTGGAACTTTTTTATCAGCGGCTTTAAAGTTTCCCTCCATATCCTTAGAGATTCCAGCCATGCCATGATACCGGTAGTGTGAACTTTTACGCTTGGATACAGTTACCCAGTTTTCATCATCTTTCGCATCAGTAGAGGGCTCAGGTTGTCCCACTGTATTAATCGTACTGTGACGAGCGCCGGCGGCGGCCGACTCCGTAGGTAAAGCGCCGACAGCCACGCCTTTCTTAGCGCACGGGCATGGCCCGCTCCCAGATGCCAGCTGAACTCGTTCATTGCCGGCGATGATAGCGGCGCCGCCACTCACCTCCGTTACATCTTCACGTTGCTTTCCATCGCGATCCAAATCTGTGAATTTTTGGTATGACACATCTGTCATACTCGGGCTTGGTTTATTTAAATCTACCCTCAATATATCTCTGAATTCAGGGCTAGTGTGCCCTTTCATTACATCACTTACATTATTTTCCAATGATTCATCTAACGTCGAATTGTTTATATGCGATAGGCCCATAGGTCCACTGTTGCAAAGCCAGGCACCCCGTTTTAAATTTATGTTTTGTGCCGCAACCGGCGGTAATGAATCATTAGCAAACAGTAATGATGCGTTCCTCAAATTATGCAGGTCAGATCGTAGTTCTTCAACCTGTTTCAACGTAGCATAGGTGTTTCTGATTTCTTCCAGTTCCGCTTTGAGCTTGGTTAGGTCCTTCAGTAACTTTGTGCAGTCCAGGTGATCAAAAAGGACAGGGGGTAGTTTCTCGAGCTCCCTCGCGACAAAAATTGGCACCAAATCCGAGTCTATTGTCTTAAAAAGACTAATAATATCATCGAGTTCTCTCTCTTCTTTACCTCCCCCTTTTCGTTTTGTTTTTCGTAAATTTGTCGGCAACGATTCTAACAACAATGTTTTAGATTGACGTATTTCGTCGCTTGAAAATGCCGATATACAAATCCGTTTCAGAGTAACTTCGTCAATTACTGATATTTTATTTTGCACGTACGACAATAATTCGTTTATAACAATATTGCATACAATGCATTTAACTAATTTCGCCATAATTTACACTCGTGCGTCAACACGCACTTCGAGATAACACAAACACACCCGACCTTGACCGCGGCGTGCGACTGACTGATGTAATAATGTATGTATTAATATTTATAACTGTAAACTGTAACCTAATATGAAAAGAAAGATCCACAAAAAAATGCCTTACTGAGTTTCTTGCCGGAGTCTTCTCAGTTGAAGTGTAATTACGAGCCGGTGGTAGATTCAAACATGTAACTTAACGTTCATAAGTGCCTTACTAGGGCCTAAACTGAATAAATGACTTTTGATTTTGATTTTAGTCTCGCAAATATTTAAAATGATTTGTCTGATTATAAGACTTTTTGAAGTGAAAACTTATTTAGCTACGATGATAGATTTTTGGTCGGTTCACGTCACCGACGTGCTAATGTGACGTGTTTTAAGTTTTCTCTTTTATCGGCAGTGTCATAATTGCATATTTTATTTTTTGTTTTGTTTATATGTATACGGGGGTGGTTTAGTCAAAAAGAAAATTAGGACAAATTCACAATCCATCGAAAAATAGAAATTATAATTTTGTATGGGAATTGCCAGTTTTGATAACTTCCGAGGTAGCGTTCGTAGTGAATCTATAGTTTGACAGCTGCGTCATTCCGTGCGATTATGTGCAATCTATAACATTTAAAATTGTTTTTTTTTGTTCCAAATCTATTTTATGTAATAAATAAATAAATAATGTGACACGAAGTTCAAGGGGAAGTTCACCTACTTCTTTTATCCCATTCCTATATACATATCATCACGGCAAACAAAAATTCAATCAAATAAGTTCCGACTATTGATTTGACACTTCAACTACGAAGTGACCAATAAGGTAAGGTCGTTTCTTCTTTTTTTGACATCAAACTTAGTATTATTCTGTCTGTGCCAAGTAGTTCAGTTTTCCAGGTGTCTCGTGATAAAATCAATTAAAATAAGTGTTTGTTACAGTCAAAGTTACATAAAATAAGTCACAGTCAAGTCCAGTCCATGCCCTAGTAAAGTAGCGATGACTACTAAAAGCTTCTACGGAGTTTTGCAAACAGCACGAAAAGACATGTTTTACAACATTATATCACTTGTTCACACCCGTGAGTATATTTCGACATATATTTTACAAAAAACATTTTAAAAAAACACGGTTGCGTCATTATTTTTCCGCGTTTCCGTCAGCCGTTGCTAATTCTTAATCACCTTTTGCACGTTGTGATAGATAACCAATGACAGGCCATATTGTCCGTGACGTCACTGTTTCAGTAACAGTGATTGGACGTCAGTTTACAGGCTATTATTTACCTTATGCACAGGCGTAGGCTCCAAGCTGGCCGGAACAATGATGGGCTGTGTTTTTGGTATAACAGGCGCGTTGTCGTTCTGGTCTAACAGTCGAACAGCTAGGGAAAATGGCGCCGACGCCGCACCGCCGTTAGCTTCTCGACCTACCACCTGAAATTAATAGGATTATTAAGGGGCTCTTTGTAATGCTGATGAGATGATGATCACCATCATCATCTCAGCCGTAGGACGTCCACTGCTGGACATAGGCCTCCCCCATTGACTTCCATAAAGACCGGTTGGAAGCGGCTCGCATCCAGCGCGTTCCTGCGGTCTTTATGAAGTCGTCTGTCCATATTGTACTCAACAATATGAAAAAAATTACTAAGAACATAATTCCGAAGTCACGACGATAATCATTTTATTATGGAAACTGACGTGGTCTTGACACATTTTTGTTTTATTTATGCGGGATTACTCACGTATAATTTTATCGGAAACTCCGACTATAGTTTCGGCCACATCCGGTGGCCTTTATCATGGAGACAAAGCTGAGACAACGCGCGCGCGGCCTCGTCTTGCTTCGATAGATAGAACACACATTCTATAGAACAGCAGTTTTTTTCTCGTGTTCTGAATGGTGAGTGTAATGAACCCATCTGAGCTTAGCACATCCCAAGATTATAATCCTGTATATCAATTCTGATCGCGACATTTTGTCATAATAACTTATATATGGTCTTAGCTGATGTTAGGAATAGTAGATTGAAAATAAGTCTATATTACCTGAAATCTAAATTTGCCCGGGTTGGGCGGATCTCGATCCAGTCGCTCGTCGCTGACCACCAAGTAGCCATCTTTATCGATGTCGAAGAAATTTGTCGTCAGCTCAAACGTATACTTCGGTATTGGATCACCTGGGCCCTGAAAATTAAAAAAAAAGTCAATGTTACCTTTGTTTGACAAAACAAAACACAAAATTAGGAAAATATAACACCTGTAACTAAACTGACAAAGTAAGTTTTGGTAAGAACGTGGAAGTAATTTTCCCAAACTTGTAGTTTTTCGAGTGTTTGCCGAGTTATCTGTGCGAGAGTGGAAAAGTTGACAAAGTAATGACACATGACTTTTTGTGTTGATCCTTAAACTCAATGGATCCTTACAGTAGTCACCACTATTTTACTCGGGCTTGTCCGGACTCGATCAAGACTTACTTTGTGTGACTGACTGTGACTTAATCTTATTTGTTTTAAATGTTCATAAAATACTTGAAACTATCGCAATAGCTGGCACTGGCAAAAGCAAGAGTCAAGGAAAACAAAGAAAATTTTTAAGACTGAAAAAAAAAACAATCGAGTCTAGAACCTCCTCCTTTCTGAAATCGGTTAAAAAGAACAGCAATTATGAAACCTATGTATGTGTTTCATAGTCTTCTTACCAAATCAGCGTCTGAAAGGCATTTCTTGCCAATGTATTGGCAAGCAATTATGACACCTATATTCTGGACTTGGTAGAATATAGGTATATATATTATATTACTTACCAAGTCAGCGTCTGAAACAGTCAGCTTAATCGGCTGTCCTTTTGCGTCCAACACTTTGGTTCCTTTCGGAGAGTTTTCTTCGACATCGCCTTCGTCTGACGTCGCGTTGACGACAGGCGGGTTCGCGTCTACCGGTCGTACAGTGATAATAAGTTTTGCGGTAGTGAAACGTTTTGCTTCTGTCACTTCTTCGGCCTGTAATTTAGATATGTAAGATTACATTTTCAAACCCTGGCAAAATTTTGTATTTTCAGATTTATTCTGGGAAGTTTCCAACCGGTCTTCATGGAAATCATTAGGCGAGCCCTATGTCCAACGGTGGACCGCCTATGGCTGAGATGATGATGATGAAGCTTGAGATGCACTAAGTTGAAAGGGAGTCTTTGTATTCATTACTTAAAACAACGCACAAATCTAAAACCGTGATAAAATATCAGCTGATTTGGATCTTCACAAGAACGACTTATCTTGTTTATCTTTATAGGAATATCCAACTTTGATTATTTTATAGCAATAACTTAACAATCTCTTTAATAATTTCTTAACTTGACATTCGTAGCAATGACTGACCTTGACTATCTTTATAGCAATGACGGACTCTGACTATCTTTAAGGCAATGACTTAACTCTTTATAGTCATAACTGGGACATATTTACAAACATGATAGCCTTCTTAGGCCCGATAAGGTGTACCTTAATAACAAGTTGGAATTTCTTCGCAATGCTCGTGTCGACGGGCAGCAATTGTTTCACGGCACCGCTGTTAGGATCAATGGAGAAGTATGTTGCCCAGTTGTCTGGTTCGCCACTCTCTATGCTGTATCTTATTCGTGCGTCAAGTGTATCCATGTCTACAGCTTGAATCTTCTCCGGTTCGATAGTTAGAACGCCGGCTAGAACGCCGCTGTTCACCTGAAACATTTAGTAAGTAGGTATAAGGACTTTCTCTTTTATACTACTTTGTATTATTTTCTAAAACTTATGTATTTTCAATGTACCTAACAATATTTAACTCATTATTATTGAATACGTGTATAACGTTTCGTGTTGTAGTAAAGTCACCACTACTAGGGCATAATAGGACTCGAATTTAACTTACTTTATGTGACTTTGACTTATGTAACAAGGGCATAATAAGACTCAAATTTAACTTACTTTTGTGACTTTGACTGTAATTTAGACTTATCTAGCTAGAAAATATAAAAATATTTGACACTGGTAAATTATACAACATGCGATGCCAAAAACAAGGAAGACAACAAAACAGAAAGTAAGTGTACAAAACCCTAAGAAGTCGTGAAATGAAATAGAGCGAGATATTGAATATCGATTATTCGATCACACAATTTAGAAATCGGGTCAAGAAGGCTTAAAATGACAATCAAAACGATAGCGAGTTTTAAAACCAATCAACGCCATCTAGGTTAATTTGAACTAACTAAATGGTATTGATCTATATAAACTCAAAACTATTCAACAATTAAACAGTAAGAAAGAGTTTCACTTACAAAGCTAGTATATTCCGGGTTGAAACAAGCCCCTTCATGCAAACTGCATCCTTTGTAGATGAAGGAAGGATCCTGGTCATCATCGTCCGCAACATTCACAGTGAGAGTCGTGGTGCTGGAAAGACGTCTTTTGGTGTCACGCGCACGGTCCTGAAAACACATGGATTATACAGATTATACAGGGCTACAAGCTTAGGGTATATTAAGCCTAAAGTGGACAATTGTAGTCATCATAATGTATAATAACTTTTACTATAGACATAATAAAAAAAAACGTGAAAAAGAATTAGCTGTTTCAAAGTTCTTTGATTCTTGGTCAAGTGTATCGATGAGCTTCCAATTTTCGCGATTTCCACTTTGTATACACTAAGCATAATAAACTTGTAAGAAAAAAACCGATCAAGTGCGAGTCGGACTCGTTCACTAAGGGTTCCGTACCATTATCTATAAAAACGGCAAAAAAATCACATTTGTTGTATGGGAGCCCTTAAATACTTGTTTTATTTTAATTTAATTATTTTTTTCAATGTGAATATAAAACTAAATATTCTGCGAATATTCTGTCTATTTCGTCTTTATTATGTCTTTATTATTCGTCTACCTGTTGCCGTTATAAATATCGAGCAAAAAGAAGCAGTTTAGTATTTGTTGTTATAACGGCAACAGAAATACTTCTGTGAAAATTTCAACTGTTTAACTATAACGGTTCATGAGATACAGCCTGGTGACAGACGGACGGACAGACAGACAGCGGAGTCTCAGTAATAGGGTCCCGTTTTACCCTTTGGGTACGGAACCCTAATAAGCAAGGCCTAGCATGATAATTATAGTATTTTATCAAACTCACCGAAGCAACAATAGTGACTAGAAACTTCTGCGTGCGTTCGTAATCCAACGTCCTATTGACTATGACTATGCCTTGGTGAGGCTGAGGTATGGCAAAGTATCCATAGCCGTCCATTGCATTCTGCTCTTCCATGGTAGTATTGTCTCCAGGTATTATGTAGTATTCAGCGAGGCCGTTGACCCCAGCATCGATATCTACAGCACGGACCTTATCGAAGACTGTTGTGCCGATTGGTGCAAGCTGTAACCCAGTAGAAATACGGTTAGTCTCTCGTGTGTATGAAAAGAGATTTCGACAAATTGAGAATCTCCTCCTAATTTTGGAAGTCGGTTAAAAAGTAAAATAAGTTAGCTAAACTAATTGGTTAATACTATAGTTTGATATCTAGTTTACTTTGGAATATTAATAATATAAAAAATATTGCAGTTACAATATGTATTTTGTAATTACAAAACAACAATTAAAATTAACCGCGAAAACGGCCAGGACTGTCTTGGCGTCTGTTTTTTTTTTACTACAAATGAAATTCTAATTCATCCGTTTTATTTCTAGTGGACACAAGCCTTTTGTAAGAAGTCTATATTTCTACATAATATATTTGTTAAATAAATATTGTAGGACACATTACACACAGCGCCACCTGACCCCAAACTAAGCAGAGCTTGTGTGATGGAAGTAAGATAACTGATGATACAATACATAAATACTTTTTTTTGTAAATACATACTTATAATACATACAGAACACCCAGACACAGAACAAACATTTGTTTATACCAAACAAACATTTGTCCGTGGCGGGAATCGAACTCACGCCCTTCAGCTCAGGCAGACATACTCCCAATGAGCCAACAGGGCTGTTAAGATCTATTGTAGAATCCTGGAGTCTAAATTCCTACGTAACACTGTTCAATAAGATATATTATTTTAGGATCTTATTTAATAACGTTGTTCAAAGTTAATCTTTTCATAAAATACCGTTTTAACTTCTCGCTGCCATGAAATGTCACGCATGAAAATGTGTATTTATTGCCTGCCTTAATGGCAGGCTACCCTAGATGACATTTTACAAATAACATATGGCAAATGACATTTTACGTCAGCGACAGGGCATTTTAAGCATCAGTTAACTATGGTTAATGTTTATAAGTAACGCTCTTTATTAACTACATATCAATTTTTGTTTTACTTATGCGGGATTACTCACGTTTATTTTTAAAGGAAACTCCAACTCAAGCAAGACGAGGCCGCGCGCGTTATTCTTAGCTTTGGCTCCCTGATGAAGGCTACCGGATGTGGCCGAAACTATAGTCTGAGTTCCCGATAAAATTAAACGTGAGTAATCCCGCATGAGTAAAACAAAAATGTGTCAAAACCACGTCAGTTTCCATACATATAAATTTCTATGGTTTACTTTGTTATCTAATATTTTACTGAAATGTTAGGTACAAAAATAGTAGGTCTGTACAGTTACGTTTGAGATTTATTTATTGATTATTCATCTAGTACCTAAGTATAGTCTATGGTATAGGATTAGGACAAGATTTGTCATCTACAATTTTACGTCTGTTTTATTATTTACACACAGTCAAGCTAACTCGCCTGATGACGCGTGTTTTTTGCTACTTTTTGCAATGCCTCCTTGTAAGTTTTCACGAAAATCGTTAGAATTTTCAGTTTAGCTGACAGCTTTTTCCACAATTTGGCAGCAATAACCTGAACATGTATTACTATACTAAAAGAACTAGGATATGAATTACGCAATAATAAGTGACTTAACTGTTTTACGGCAAATATTATTTTTGGTGTAAATATGTATAATGAGATGAACGAGATGATTTTCTGATGGTTAGTTAACGCATGTCCATGACCATTTTAGCGATACTCAGAACTTTGAGTAGCAAAACAAAGACCAGCGCATAGCTTCTTTGTTTTTCATCACTTTGAGACTTTCGAACTTAACAGCCCAGTAATTTCGCTAGCCTTCAAACCGGAAAACAGTGTTCACATACCACTGCTTGGCGGTAGAATATCTGGAACCGCCTACCTACATATATGATCCCTTGCTAAGGAGATCGACCATTGAGTATGTTAAGTAACAATACTTACAAGCTTTAAATTATGTATAAATTACATCTTATATGGTAATTGCATAATAACTCTTAGTAGTAGCGAATATTAACTGATGTATAAAAAACTTATCGTGTGCTTACTGTTCGGGCCATAAGATCGCTCAAAACATTTGTATCACGTTATTTCTGTGACATGTTACAAGTACCAAATAAATTCGTGACTTAAAGGCACCCAGATTGCATATATCGGAAAACACCCAATCGGACAGCAAATTCCACTCTTTAGCGGTTCGTACAATTAAAGTGGAATTAAACCGTTTAATTCGAATTTCTGTCTTGTAAGTAATCATCAGCACTATCAGTTGTTTTGGAAGCTTTTTCTACACCCGGTTTATGTTGTTCCCGTGGATACCACGAAGTACTTTTAGTAAAATATATTTCAGTTATTACCTCTGTTATGCTGGTTTCATAAGGAGTACCCTGGAACACTGGCGAGTTATCATTGATATCAGAAACTCTCACAATGACGGGAATTGTCCGCCGTTTCTTCGTGGCTTTCACTTGACACACCAGCTGAAAAATTAATGTGAAATTAAGCTTACGACTCCGACTGACAGGAGGTTCGAATTAACACACGCACCTCTGCAAGCATTTAAGTTAACTTTAAAGAATGTAAGAAAACACCGTGAAGAAACCGGCATGTTTTGTTTTTGTAGATGTGTGATTTCTGCCAACTCGAACTTGACCAGTTAATGCGTTCTTAGCCTTCTCACAACGAAAACAGGCCCGCACCAAGCAGTATATAAAAACAGTTTTTATAATGATAATTATTATGATCACCTCTTTTCAGTGATCTAAGAAGAATGAGAGTTTATATAAACAGTTTTTATAATATTAATTATTATGATCAACTCTTTGCAGTGATCTAAGAAGAATGCGGGAGCCGCTATTGTTTATTCTGAACAAAATCAGTAATCCATTGGTCATTATCATCAGCCATAGTACGTCCACTGCTGGACATAGGCCTCCTCCTGGGGAGGGGTTTTGCCAATACTCGCCACGCTTGGCAGGCGGGTTGGCGAGCGCAGTTAGGTGTGATTGTTCAAGGAAGACGCTGCTGCCCATCTTCCGGATTACATCCCTTAGCCGACTCTTACGGCAACCACGGGTAGAGAGGGTAGGGTACTATTCTTACGCCGGCACCACCACGGAAAATCCATTGGTAAAAAACATTTAGTTCAATCATTTAGTCAACTTTGTGAATAAGCTTATGACCTATAGCGATGGTATCGCCTAAGACAAGTTTGTTAGTAAACAAGTTTTGGGTACTGTCATCTTATTTGTCCAAGTGGCCAAATTTAGGAACTAAAAATCTTGTACGGATAGCTGTTTATTTTGTTTCAAAGTTACGATTGTAGCTCCCGAACTTAACTGTTCAGAAAAGTTGGTATGTGACACCTGCTTTGAAGATAGACGAGATTGTCGAGCGATTCCAACGGGTCGTTTATAATGGTGTGCAATTGTTTTAATATGCTGATTATTTATTAGCGATAATATTTGATGGAGAGTACTAGTTCTTAAATCGACCTAGTAAAACAGCTTTAAATAGTGTTATTGGTAACTGTCTAACAACATCTTAAATTCAAATTTTATACAACAAACCAAACAACTTTCATTCCTTGACTTTTAAATTTCAGGAAAAAATGAGCTGTTTATTTACTCAAGCCAAAGTGTATGGAACAGCTGATTATATTACTCGTAAATTTTAAATGTCGTAGTTATCAACAAATGTTTTTTGTTATATTTTGTTGTGCAAAGGTTGCCTATTATTTTAAGAAAACAATAAAAAAAAATTGTATGTCTAATACAATAGAAGAAAGAAAAGAAACCCTAGTATAACAACTGACAACTTCCAGGTGGAGAGGATTAAAAAACAAGTGAAAAACGGAGTGTGCCAATTGTGAGGATATTTATTATTTAGCGATTCGCCTTGACTTTGCACGTGTGCAAACTATTTTGGTAACTTCATTACAAAATATTAAATTTCTCTACACATACAAAAGTTTAATTAGAATGTTTTGCTTATACTATCCATCCATAAAAAAAAAAACATCTAAATGACAGTGGAAATTATATCAATATACGTGGCATGGCTAAGAAGTGGAAAAACAGACGACGCCAATAGCCAATCTATTTTATATACTATGTATTTAGAGACCAGAGAAAAAGTTAGGAAATTGTTAGTTTATCCTACTGAGCGAAACTCGCACGAAACCTCGTTTTTACCGCCAAATCCCCATATCTAAGACGTCATCGCAGAAGGTAGTGAGAAAGTCAAATATACTTGTATATATATACGAGTATATAACTATCTATGACACTTTAAAACTTTAAGAGAGCTTTCAAAAGGTACGAGTACATGGGTTTAGTTACATAATTTTACCACCAATATAAACGTAAGATGCAAAACGTTAGCCTTACCTGGAACACCATATGGGACAAATTGTCAGCATCCCTATCTAAGGGCTGCAACAGCTGTAACCGTTTCCCATTGAGCTGGAACAACGTAGGACCTTTCGGAAAGACCGTAGAAAGGACCACATCTACGTCAGGCTCGCCGACTATTGGCATCTCAGCTGGGACGGTGCTTTGGTTTACCTCTGTAGAAATAGAAAATATACTTTAAATAGTTAGTAGAGACCACCTCTACCACCTCTAGGCTAGCAGGAAAGGTTTTTTTATTACTTTTAGCGGGATATTTTGTTGCTCGATACTCACCGGTGAGCCTTTCGTGACATCTCCGTACGGCCTCATCGGAAGATCAACGCTGTTGGCAGATGGCCTAATAGCATTTATGCTGAGATGAGGCCTGTTTTACCGGCATCATAATTATTTGTGTTTAGCGTTAGAAAGTTTAACACTGCTGATTCGGAGAAACAGTTAAAAAAGTATGTCGGTGACGCGGTCAAATTAGCATGTCAGAAGCGCGAACCCATAAGTATAAAAATCAATTATCATGGCTAAACAAGTTTTCCCTTTAAAAATATTTAAAAATAAAATTGCTTTTTCATTGTAGAAAAAAATAATTACATACAATGGTTATAGGATCTTAAAGATCTATCTACTTACGGTCTCCTCTGCTCTCTTCGATGTCTACTATAATACTGGACTGGCCTGTTTCCACTTCACATGGACCTGCAAAACACATATTCCATAAGTTTCTAATTTTATATAAAATTTCATATTAAAATAAAAAAATATGACGCCACAACAATCTAAACAATACTCGTGTATAATTAAATCATTTTAAAATAGGATATGTACGGAAATTAAAAATGAAGGCTTCACAGAAAAAAATCTGTAGGTAATGGCGCATCAAAAGAAAAACCAGCTGACGCATAATACAATCGTATAACATAATTATCTTTTACTGAATTAAACTATCAAGGAATTATTGCAAACAGAAGCAAAGACAAAGTGAAACAGGAAGATGAAAAAAGACAACGCGGAAAATAAAGAATACGAGAATCTAGAAATAGGGGAAACCATCCATCCAGGCAATTTAAATAAAACGCTACTAGTTATATGCGTAATCTATACAAATGCAGCGGTTAAAGTAAGAATTGTTCTGCGCCAAGTCCATAAATAAGGTAAAAGACAGGTGCTGAGTCCGTTTTGCTTCGTTAAGGTTTTGTGAGACTAATTAAAGTACTGTCAATGTTTCTATTCGCTTTCGAATAAATCTTGCTGGCAAAATTGTTTAGCGAGAGTGAAATGAACGTCTTAGTACTAAAGTTAGTCTAGTCTGCACCCCGCGGTTCCCACGTGATAACAACATTTTTTCTTAAGTAGCGTATGTGTTAATCCAGGATGTGAGCTGCCAACATTTCATCAAAATTGAAGATCGTCGTGAAGAAGTAACAAACATACAAACACACTTAGACAAAGTTTCGTCTTTTGCTGATAGTACTGGCAACCCAACATTGTTAGGTTAGAATAAATTTAAAAGTCACTTAGTTATACTAGTAAAAAGTAATTATTCTGGTAACATTTTATGACAATCTTAACTACTACCCATTAAAATAAGACATTAAGTATAATTTATGCGTCATATTCTTTAATTTATAACCTATCTATCATGATAGATAATAGCATCATCTATAAAACCTGTCAGTGTTGCAATCATTATCTTATTTCATTATTCGAAGGTATTGAAGCCATAGAAAATATAAAAACATAATTGTTCAAAAGTTAATAAATGCATATGAGCATAAATAATACACGTAGTGAAATTTTTGTTAGTGAGCATTAAGGAAATTATAAATAACGGAATTGTAAGGGATAAGCGTAAGTGTAGTCATAAAACTAGTAAGGAATGATCATAATCCATTTGAATCACCTCTGAGATTTTAGTATCGTCTGGAGTTAAGCTTAATTTTGTAGTAAACATAAGTAGCAAGGAATTTTCATACTTATATTTAGCATCGGAACGTCAAAATAAACTTAACTGTGTGTTCAAATCGAAGATCTCAATCGAGTTTCCCAACGGGTGGGTCTTAAAATGAACATGAACAAGACGAAAGCAATGTTGAATGCCCACCCCGAGTATCAGTTGGGAACTCGGTTCATGTTGAGATGTACATTTACCTTTCTCTTTTTTTTCACGGAAAATACTTAATGTATACCAACGGCCCTGGGGCGGGCAGGGTGGTTATGTGGGACTCTCCGTCCTTATGACGGCCTACCCACTAATTATCTAGGACAAGCAGTCCAACTAGGTAGGTCCAACTTCAAGAAAGAGGTCAGTCGTAGAATCTAACTCGGCTGGGCAGCGCTCGGATAACTACACAACGTTTTTTCGTCCGAATTACCTCAGTGCTTCAAATTGAAAGTCTTCGACTAGTGTGTGATAGTGATGACTTATGGAGCTGAAACGTGGTCCCTATGTGCCTCCTTGGTAAGCTCAAGTAGCACCAGAAGCTATAGAGAGGGCTATGCTCGGAGTTTCCCTACGAGATCGAATCAGAAATAAGGAGATCCGTAGTCGAACTAAAGTTACCGACATAACCCAGTAAATAAGCAAGTTGAAACGGCAGTGGGCAGGGTACATAGCACGCAGAACTGATGGCCGATGGGGCTGCAAAGTTCTGGAGTGGAGACCACGGACCGGCAAGCACAGTGTAGGACGTCCATCCACAAGGTGGACAGACGACCTTATAAAGACCGCAGAAACGCGCTGGATGCGAACCGCTTCTAATTGGCCTTTATGGAAATCAATGGGGGAGGGTTTCATGGTTTTGTCCAGAAGTGGACGTCCTACGGCTGACCCGTTTTTTTTAAAAACTTATTTAATAGTAATAAGACGAACGAGACACTCTCCTGATGGTAAGAGATAACGCCTGTCCATGACCACTGCAGCGGCACACAGAACTTTGAGTAACAAAACAAAGTCTAGTGCGGCGCTGATTTGGCACTCATTTGGAGACATTAGATGGTTAAAATTATGTTTACAACTCGCGAAACTTTAAAAGGAATTTTCAGTTTCGTGAAATATTGGACAGCGAGGTAACACATTATCTTTCTTATATAAATAAAAATTTAAATATTAAAACTTGATTAAAAATTATAAATCTTCAAACTAAAATACGTTACATCTGAAATAAAAAAACTTATTCTCGGCAAAGGTATACATAATACATTTATGAATGTTGTAATGTGCTAACTATAGAAATACAGTTAGAACAGATTTACAGTTTATTATCAAGTTGAAATGTCAGAGATATATAACAGATATTGAATAAGAATTTATAACTGATACCAATGCAGAACTAGAATTTAAACAATATTCTAATTATCGGCTGTTAGTAAGGATAACCGAATTCCGTAGTGTAGGCGCGCCTGAGAAACACGATTATAAAGATATTTGTTAGAATAGTGAGCGAGGTAGACCATTCAGCCATGCATACACATAAAAGACAGAACTAATTAGTACTCATGTACTTAAGAAGCTCATAATTCAAAAGCAAAAACAAGCGACCAACCCTACATGTTCATGTCCCAATTAGAAAGCATAGCATAGTCTTGTTTTGGTTAATATATTGAATTCTTGTTCATGGTTTGTAATAAAATATCATTAGCTTGAACATGTTTTAGATAAGTATCATATCTGTTAATCTATATCATTAATTAAGAGATAACGTAACTGTCAATACTTGAAATGTTTTACAAGAAATAGTAGATAAGATATTTGGTAACCGTCTTTTTATTTCCCTTCACACAGTCGTACATGTGATTATAATGAATGAAACAATTGAATTCGATGTTTCATCAATAAAAACAATGAACAAACAAGAAACCAATACAAGCTAACAAGAAAGCAATTTGAGTGATGCAACGGTAAAGAGATAAAGTCACCGATTGTGCTGACAAACAAATCAATAGTCTATTGTGTTAGCATTATAAACTGCATTTATAAGTATGACGACGAATTGATAATGGCACTGAATCGACTCTGTCATTCAATCAATTAAAATAACTAGTTGAGTAGTATATTTTCTATTGAAAACTACCTCAGACATGTACCTTCAAACCAACTGACATTTGTATCAAGCCTTAAACATAAGAATACACCTAGTATGTTACTAATTTTACTGTGACTACCCTCAATTTTATGTTTTTATGAGTTTATGTATATGAGTTTTTTTTAGGCGCTCCAAGCCTAAAAAACGACATACAATATAAGGATATGTTACATAGTCTTTAATCCAAGAGCCGGCATTCTGCAATTTTCTACTGAACTGATTTTCTGGTTGGAATATGTTCAGGGGAGTCAATATAAATCCAAGTTGGCGGGACGGAGGGCGGCGAGCGTCAGCCGCCATCTTGGGAACCACGTTTTATCAAATATCTCATGAACCGTGCATCGTACGATAACAATATTATAGTAGAGATCATTTTCGTAGATAATAACATTGTCTATAACTTTTATTGGAAACTTTTTTCTGTATAATGCATAGGTTTTTAATTACAGCGCTCCACATTTTTTTCAATAGTTATTGCTAAATATAAAGTTAATGGTTGATGATACATTAAGGATAGTCATAAGCAAATTTGTAGAACATTCAATTTCCTATAAATTTCATCTAATACTTTCGAGTAAAAAGTTCAGTAGAAAATTGCATTATGAACCTACTTTTTTTACTCTAGCGCTTAGACTACTTACGCTAATCACGAACGCTGAGTTTTACAGTTTTTTTTATTTTATGACAATAAAGAAATTTTGAAATCAAAAAATCAAACCAAGTGATGTATACTATTAAGTTTCTCTCATCTATTATATCATTATATGACTTAAACTACTATCATAATTTGGAATCACTAAATATTCTAGTGTTATTGACCCATCTCTCATTGAAATGCAAATACTGTAAATTATTTACTTCTTTACATGTGTTAAATATTTTACATACATTATTTCGAAGTATCACAAAAATATAAAAAGGATTAAACTAGAAATGGTCAATCATATAAGAATTTTTATAAGATTACATAATTATGAAACTATTACTAATAACACAGAATGCAACAGCACCTTATTATAAAAGTAATTTTCTATGTAAATGTTTATTAATAGAAAATAGATTCACAAACTTTGCATCAGCATATCTATCTATAGTTAATATACTAGAATTTAATAGGTAGATGAAGAAATAGCTAGAATAAGTATACAGTACCTGGTTGACCGAGCTTTGCTCGGCTGAAAACATGGATAAAACGACGTTTTCTAAAAATGAAACCAAGCTAGATCGATTTTTCGCCCCCGAAACCCTGGATACAAAATTTCATGAAAATCGTTGGAGCCGTTTCCGAGATTCAGTATAAATATATATATATATATATATATGTATATTTATACAAGAATTGCTCGTTTAAAGATATAGATATATTGAAAATAATACAGGGGTTACACGTGTCTCCAAAAGGCCAATAGCATGTTTATATTGAGATAATCACTAGTTTAAATAACAAGATCCATCTTAATATTGAAAACTTTGCATTTGGTGCTGTTGGCGATATTTTTATGCTTGTCGTTTAATATAGATATAGAATGTACATACCAGGTGTCGCTCTAGCCACGTGCAGTGCAGCAAATAATAGAAGCCATATTGGTGACCTTCCATGCTGGATCAGCGTTCTCCACCGCGCCATCTCACTGTAACAAAAGTGAATCGATTTTAAGTTTAGTGCGTCATAAATTGGCATATGATTTGTAGCTTTGGAGACTGTGCTTTAGATCTGCATGACCTAATCCCATCCAGCATATTTTACTATCTAGTAACTCTGAACTGAAAATCGTCCCATTCTACTATTGGGCTGCCGTTTAATAAGTTGAAATTGCTGCTCAAGTGGGTATTCCCCAATATAGCTCTGGCTATAGTTTCGGCCACATCCGATTTCGCGATTACGTGAGTAATCCCGCATAAGTAAAACAAACATGTATTAACCACGTCGTGACCATGGTAAGAATCAGACAGGCAGAAATCTATTACAAAAAAATTGGAAGTAACAAAAGAAGAAAGAACATCTCTTTTGAATGTTAAAATAAATAAAGTAATAATAATAAATACAGTTATGAAAATGAAATTCATGAAAATGTTACTTTGGAACCCACTCCCAATATAAATGAGAAAGCAAACATTCTCAGTAGTAATATTTTAACACGAATAGAGCAATATTATCGCGGATTAAACCGTAATCGTAAATGGAAATAGAGCTTGGCAATTCCTTAAATAAATTTCCCAATCCACGCAACAGAAATACAATAAAGACAGATGCAAATACAGACTGTATTTTGGATCAAATGGTTAGAGACATTACCAAACAGAAGTGATGCTTTGAATACTAGCACAGATTAAGTTCAATTACGTTCAGGTACCCGTTCATAGATTACGTCGTAACTAGGAGTATAACCTGGAGTTAAAACTCCTTGTATTTTATGGCAAAAAGTAGCCTTAGTATTAACGATAGACATTATCTCTTGAGCGTAGTAAATCATAGGAAAACGTTAAAAGTAACTTCGCCTTCGATCTGTGGGCGGAGTATCCAATAAATAAGATAATTCAACGCAAAGATACAGCTAAGTTCTAACAGGTCGGATGATTAGGGTTTACTAGAAGATCATGAAATTTTTGAATGTTTTTTCAATGTTTATATTACAAGTGATGCCACTAAAAATGAACACGAAGTAAATAAACTCTCTGGACGCCCTAGGCAAAGAAACCTGGTAAAGTTTGTAACGATAATCGTTGCAATGAATGATATATGAATAATTAAAAGGGTTGGCTTAAACTGGGTCTGTGTAAGAGATCTAAAAAAGGCGCTAAGTAAAAAGAAAGACAAACAGACGCTTTCTGATAAAGAATTAAAGCATGCCATTGTAGCGATTTCAAAACTTTAAGTAACAAAACAAAATCCAGCCCTAGTTTGCACAGTAGACAAAATTGCCTTTCCCCGTGCGGAAACGTTACATAATATGGTGCTAGCTGAAAGTCTGCCGCCAAGCACCTAACGGTGTATTCCAGCAGCCTCACTTGAAAGCGAGTTCCATTCTACGTAACATCAGATGAGCTGTGAACCATTATAAAAACAATTATAATCGGTCCAGAAATAAGTTTGACAGAATATAATTTCAGTGAGTAACACCGCATTGCTACGTAGAATTAATATGTCACGGCTCACATTTGCATTCGAACGGTATTGCCAGTTGTGTAAATCGTTGTCTACGGCCCCCCCGGCGAGTGTATGACACAAAATTAAAAGTATTTTATGTATTAAAACCTTTTCGGACATGCCTTAAAGATAGCTTGTGTATTGAAAAGCTATTTTCAATGAACAAGGTAGGGAATTTAATAAACGCTTCCTGTTGTTCCTCGGTCGATAGTAATAATTTGTCTAAATACGTTTACACGGACAAAGTAAGCCGTATACTTGTAGTTTCTAAGTAATAGAATTTCATTGATGGTAATAAACATGATTTTATTTGGAAAGCAACGAAGCCTACGCTTATTCATGTGAAATTGTCAACGTAACAAACTGTTGTTCAACTTAACAAATTTAACTGCTGTTCGATGATTACTATTAAAATAGGTTTTGACATAAAGTATGAGAATATGTAACAAGTTCATGGTAAAGGGAGAGTTTCTTAACTATATCATATGTTTTACAGCGATGAAAGCTCAGTGGATAGCGCGATCAGTTCACACGCCGACGGGCGTGGGTTTAAGCCCCAACCATGAACTTGAGTTGCCGGTAAAGGAAAACATCGTGATAGTAGGGTGTTAGGGTATTTTCTAGCACTCAGCTGGTTAGTTACCACTTTCAAGTTGATAATCTGCCGCCAAGCACCTAACGGTGTGTTCTGGCAGCCTCACTTAAGAGACATTCCAAGCTAAGTGCGTTTAACGTCTTCGCCAATACCGACCCTTAACATCAGGTGAGCTATGATCAAACACTTAGCTAGTCAACCATAAAAAAAATCAGTAATTAATAATTTTTATTACAAGTCGAGTTCTTTGTAACTACTGATTATGTTTGAGATTTATATGGCGAAAATAAAGAATTCCTCATTTTGCCACAGAACCCCAAAAAAGTTTTACTATGTACACCGTTAGTACATAAGTTACGTCGATTATATTCTGAATCCTTAATTACAAGTGACTTATGCCAGCTGATAATTCTTTAACAGTATTACAAAGAATTACGAATAGTGGGCCACTTTCAGTAACTTCTCGGTCTTAATCCAATAACTTGAGTCATTCCTAAGAACGGTGGACACTTTTGCTTATATCTCTACATAGTAAACAAAGTCGCTTCCCGCCATCTTTTCGCTTAGATCTTTTCAACTACACAACGGGTTTTAATGCGGTTTTCATCAATAGACAGAGTGATTCAAGAGGAATTTATTTGTATAATACATGCATATTATAGTAGATAAATTCTTGCACCCGTGCGAAGCCGGGGCGGGTCGCTAGTGAATTATAAATTAAATGACTGGATTCGATTGCACTGTTGGCTCATTTGGTAGCAGCTCTGCTTCAAGTGCTAGGGCGTTGTTAGATTATTATAAGCGTGTATTTACAACAAAAATAGTAGGTACAATTGTATTCTATCAGTTACCTGATTTCCTTAGTACAAGCTTAGTTTAGGGCGCTGCGCTGTTCTGTTGCAACAATTAGTAAAAAAAAAAAGGAAATTGTCTTCTGACATTGTTTTCCTGACATGTAGTGGTAGGAGTTTTTTATTTTTTGCAATGATAGTAGAAGTAGTCTTTCGGGGGCGTTTAGTATTTACGTGCGGTGATTTTGCCGACCCCCTTCTTATCTAATCTCACATGAAGTTTCTAAAATGCGTATTTTTTGTGTAAATACTTTAAAATGTACATTGCACATGATTGAGGTGTATTTCATTAAAAAATTACAACATTATTGGCTCACACATCACACATCATCAGTCATAGGACGTCCACTGCTGGACATAGGCCTCCTCCTGGGGGGGGTTTTGCCAATACTCGCCACGCTTGGCCGGCAGGTTGGCGAGCGCAGTTAGGTGTGATTGTTCAAAGAAGACGCTGCTGCCCATCTTCCGGAACATTATTGTCTGCTTGCGGCTAAACAATCGAAGGGCTATAGTCCTACTTTGTGACGTTCGCCGAGAAAATATTATTATGTAGAATTTAGCCAAATTTTATTAATTTTAATTTTAGTGGAGAAACATGTTTAACTTAATTTAACTCAATTTTTGTTGAATGTTTTAGTTTATTTGTACAAAAATTAATCTTAAAAGTAGATTAATCGATTTGAACTGTCAACCGCCATCTTAGTTTTTCGCTCTCACACTCATTTCGCCACTGTGACCAAATTAATTAAAAAAATTATTTCGCATACAACCTCATAACCTAGTTTCTCGCAACTTTAAATCGTTTCCTGAAAAAGAAACATACATATCTATCGGTTTAGATGATACTGTAGCTAGCGACATTTTAGGACTATTAAAACTAACCATCGAATGCCTCAAAGTAATGAGCGCCAGAGCAGCGATGCGCTGGATTCTTTTCTGCTACTCAAAGTTCTGTGTACCGCTGCAATAGTCACGGACATGCGTTATCAGTTATTATAAGAAGGCAGTTTCCTTCATCTCATTAATTATTAAAAAATAATATTTGTGACTAACTACTCGATAATAAACCGTAAAAAATGTATACTAGCAAACTGCAAAGGGCGAGCTTTCTTTACCAGCTTCGAGAGATTTACACAAAAGGCAAGCGTGGAAAACTATAATTTAAGATCGGTATTTCCATTGTAATAGAGCGCAATTACCCATCGCCCATTGTTTAACGGGCCGCGATACTATGTTCCTACGATACAAGTTGGGATGAATATTCATGATACAAAACTAAATAGAACAGAATCACAGGTTGGATGATTAATGTAGTTTTGTTAGCCTTAGGGTAATGCCGCTTCTCGCTCATCATCAGAAGCGATGAAATCTCAGTTGTTAGCACAGTCAGTTCACACACCGAAGGGGGGTAAGGTTCAAGCCCCAACAATGAGCTTGAGCTGCCGGTGAAGGGAAACATCGCAAGGAAACCATAGCACCGTGATAAGGTACTTCCTAATACTCGACTGACTAGCTACGACCGTCAAGTTGAAAATCTGTCGCCGAAAACCTCGGTATGTTCCGGCAACCTCACTTGAGAGCCAGTTTCATTCCGGTTTCAGTTTCATTGTTTACCATTTTCGACTACACTGGCACTTAACATCAGATGATCTGTGGTCAAACAGCCTATCAATAAAAAAAACATCAAACACAAGCCTATTTATTAATACTGATAGATACAATGTGGGTGTCTTCAAGTCGAGAGTGAATCGGTAGCTAAGCAAGCGTGCTCCATCTTAGATCGCATCTTCACTTAACATCAGGTGAGATGGCGATCAAACGCAAACTTATTCATCATTAAAAAAAAGATAAAATCATCTCGTCCGATTTAAAAAAAGTAAGAAGGTGTATCATTTGTAGTGATAATGGTAAGCAAATTAAATGTGTTAATCTAAGCAATTTAAACCAAAGCAATTAAGTTATAGCATGCTATATGTGTATTCATTGATATAGCTATCGCAAACTGAAGTGTATCGTGAGTTTCGTCTTAGGAAGTCCAGTAAAAAGTAAAATGGTTATAAGTGATTATATACATAACAGAATTAAAATAACTGTTATTAATAACAAAATAAAGTGTCTAATTAGCATTATGAATTAACTACAAAATAAGGTGCTATAGACATTCTTATGCTCGAGAATGCGTTAATTAACGTCATATTTAGCTTTTTTTTCTGAATCTTATATTTCCATATCCGTTAATATGTTTAACTTTACGGACCAATATTTTCAACAAACATACAAAATTTCACATTTATGTAGGATTGGGATAAATCTAGTCTCTATATTGTAGAGGTACAAATAAAACAAATGACATAAGTAACAGTTTAGATCAAGGATTCCGAATCTATTTTGGGCAAGAGACCCCTTTTTCAAAATGAACTGGATACCTTAGACCCCATAACCAATTTACTTTAAAAATCCTATCTCTATTTTCTTTCCTATTGACACTAAATACTTTGCGGTTGGTTAAGTGAGTATATTAATTATTAAAACTATTAAAATATTAGTAATTCTTATAACAAGTAACACAACTTATACAATATAATAATAATAATAAATAATAATAATTAATAGTTTCAGATAAGAACGTGTCTTAATGAATACGGGTTGATTTTTAGACCTCGTCGACCCCCAAGTTTCGACCACGTTGGGAATCCCTGGTTTAAACTAAAACTAATAAGCAAAAAAAAAAATGTTTTTCAACAAAGCGTGTTAACCTTTTAACAATAAATTCAATATCGAAAGCTACCAAAGAAGCGACTGTTATATCAAAGCAATTACATCATTCGTTCTATTTCCGCGTCCACCCCTCGATTCAGTTTGCTAACGGCGATGATTGTTGCGCCGGCGCAGGTTCAGATGATCGATGCTATATTGTAATAGCCCACACGCTTTGAAAACCGTTTATGCTTTGATAACTCGTGAGTGAATGAGATTATATTACTATGCAGGTACGGTTAACGTGATCATTAATTTTTTTGAACTAAATAGGATATTTTATGTTATATCCCAGCAATCTACAGTCGGTACTCTATTTACTCCCACTTTTGTGCTCGCGCACCAACCGCTGTATTCACGCGCAAGGCACGCGTGATGCTCTTTCAAGATATAGACAGTTTTTTTTTTCTTTTTTTTTTTCTAATAAAGTCAAATAAAAATTTACAAAATATCTTCAACGTATACAACTTGACCTCCACCTTTTATTATATGTATAGATATTATTTACGTTAGTGTATCTATATCTATATCTTTAAACGAGCAATTCTTGTATATATATATATATATATATATATATATATATATATATATATATATATATATATATATATATATTCCGAATCTCGGAAACGGCTCCAACGATTTTCATGAAATTTTGTATCCAGGGGGTTTCGGGGGCGAAAAATCGATCTAGCTAGGTTTCATTTTCAGAAAACGTCGTTTTATCCATGTTTTCAGCCGAGCAATGCTCGGTCAACCAGGTACTATATCTTTAAACGAGCAATTCTTGTATATATATATATATTCTGGATCTCGGAAACGGCTCCAACGATTTTCATGAAATTTTGTATCCAGGGGGTTTCGGGGGCGAAAAGTCGATCTAGCTAGGTTTCATTTTCAGAAAACGTCGTTTTATCCATGTTTTCAGCCGAGCGATGCTCGGTCAACCAGGTACTTGTACGTAAATGGCGGTAGATATACCTGATATACTGCTAATAGTTCTATTCCAGGCTAGGTGTGCTTTACCATCTTCGACCACACCGTCACTTAACATCAGGTGAGTTGTGGTCAAACAACTAGACTGTCAGCGTTAAAAAAAAAATAGAGTTCTCATCACGATTATTTAAAAAAACTTAGATACAGATTTGAACAGCTTGCAATATAACGGTATTGAAAATCACGGGGTCTAATCGCGAAAAAACGAAATATCGAAGAAAAAGTTGCTGTATTTGTTGACGCCACACTACTACAAAATGGATAACGTAAAGCCAAATACATATCCCGAAAAACTTACCTACAGAAAGTCGCCGCCGAGACGTTATACTAGAAATAAGCCGGACTTATCGTAATACCGTTTTATGTACGGGATGATAGCTCAATGGTTAGCGCGGCAGGTTCGCACGTCCAAGAACGTGAGTTCAAACCCCAACAATGAGCTTGAGTTGAAGGAAAACATCGTGAGGAAACCATAGCATGGTGGTAGGGCACTTTATAGTATTCGGCTGGGTAGCTACCACCACTTTGTTACTTTATAGTGATGCCACACTACATTAATATTCTTTTAAAGTATTATACAAGTGTTTAATATAGAATTCACATCTAATATTTTGGTCGTTTTACATTCACTGTATTCGTTTTAAATTATAAGCGTAGAGATGCAAATGATTTTTAGAGAGCCGTCTATCTATTAATTATGTACTCGTCGTTAAGATAATGACATGGAAAAATGACTATCAATTTGCTATATGAACTAAAAGATGTGTAAATAGCTATTCAACGTCAAGTCTTGTAGTTTGATGCATTACATGTAGTATCAAGATTGAGATATGACGTCTCAATATAAACTTTCAAGATTCAGTAGCGTGACTCCGTCTAAGGTTCTTATGTTTATAGATGCTCTAAACTTATTGTTTGCCCTTTTCTTTCCTATCTTGTGGCTGTATCGCAAACTTTACCAACATTTCAACTCCAAGTCTCAAAAAAGTTGCTCGACGGCTTGTAAGCTTATGACGAAACCGCAAAAGCAATAAATAGGAACTGAAATCATGTCACGTTATCGCAGTTCAAAATCAAACCTTATTCTCACGAGCGTTAATCGCCAATTTCATACTGCACAAAAGTTACAAGCCAGACGTTCGCACCTGTCGCAAGGATCTAGCAACTAATCTTGTCCGCGATTTTGTTTTCACCTCAAAAAGGTCTTAAATTGCTTGAGAAGTTCTGCACTTAGGGCGTTGTTCTGTTTAATTATATTGCAGCGATAGTACTAAATACCACGACCCGACTGGTTTCTGCATTCGATACTTCTATTTCCAATATCACAACTACATGGGCTGTTCCCGAAATTGCTAAGTAATCTACCCACAAATAATACAACACAAGTATATTTAAAAAAAATACTGGTTGACCGGCTAGGTGTTTGACCACAGCTCATCTGATATTAAGTGACGGTATGGTCGGGAATAGTAGAACTGGCTCTCAAGTGAGGCTTCCTGAACACACCGTTAGATGCTTGGTGGTCGATTTTCAACTTGAGGGTGGTAGCTCGCCAGCTGAGTACTTCAAAATACTCTACCACCATGCTATGGTTCACTCACGGTGTTTTCCTTCACCAGCAGCTCAAGCTCATCGTCGGGGTTTGAACCCACACCCATCGGCGTATGGACCGGCCGCGCTAACCACTCAGCTATCATCGCTACAAAGATATAGCTGGAATCCCTCTTGTTCCCAATTCTACACAAAACCATTTCGATTTCCAGTAATTTTCCAGTAATATATGTATGTAATAGGACAGCTATTAAACGGAAACGTGAAAGTGTTTACATAAAGGCGCATCTTCACCATTTGCATGTTATGCAAGAGAAAGATCACCGGGTCAGGATGGTGGACCGTGACTGATTCTGTGACTGATGTAAATTAAAATGTTCTTGCAGGTGATTTATGAGAATTAGTTAATAGTGCGAGAGAATATAAATGGGCCGGCCGATAGAGGGCATCGACAACATGGAATTATACAAGAACGCTGAAGACGATCTACTGACTGCGTAATATAATAATTAATTCGACAGAAAATTTAAATCCTTTTCTTCTGGTTAGCGTTGATTACTAAACGCAAAATATACCTACAATCCAAATACAATAATTATACAACTACATATAAAAATTACAAACAAGTAACAATTTTACTATGGAAACTGACGTGGTTTTGATACATTTTTGTTTTACTTATGTGGGATTGATTACTCACGTTTAATTATATCAGATACTCCGACTCCGGATGTGGACGAAACTATAATCGGAGTTTCCGATATAATTAAACGTGAGTAATTCCGCATAAGAAAAACAAAAAAAAAACGGTTTCTTACTCATAACTTTACTTAAATATAACATTGTGGACCCCGTCATCATTATCGGCCTTTTGTGATTTAGTAATGTCAAAATTAAAAAATAAATAAAGGCAAGATGTACAAAAATTTATAAAGAGTAACGTAGGATACCAAGTCTAAAGAACGGAAAAAAGTCAGCTGTTTTATACATTTCGTCGAAACTTTTTATTTTTAGAATAGGTATTTTCTTTTAACGATAACGGAGTTGATCCCATGGTAAAACTTGTTCATAATAATGATTACGGGACCTCCTTTCAATTTAGTACATCCCATACTCGAAGCCCCGAAATTGCGAGAAAAAAACATAACTATAATCGCCATTGTACGATATCGCAGTTTTATTGGGGCACACAATAAGAGGCAAAAACAGTTTGCGAATTAAAATCTCCTAATAGATACTAAGAAATGATGTGCAAAAAAATGTAAGTCTAATAGTCATTTAAAATTATGGTGCCATAGTAAAAACACCTAAACAGACTGCACTAACGAACCAGTCTGAAATAGAACCGGCTTCAAAGTTTATTACCCTTTTTTGCTGATATAAATGTCAGCTAATGAAAATGAAATACATAAGCTTAAGAGAAACTGTATCATGTTTCTTTTAGAATCATTAAAATAAACGGGAAGCATTAAGAAGCGGGCAGGCAGCCGGTATTAGCATTGTATCACGCATACCCAGCTTCCTGCAGACCAGACACTCCCACGTTTGAATCACCTGGCGTCTCATTACAGGTCGGGATCGAGATGCCATCAGTACGCGAGTGAGATGTGATCGAGATCCTATCGGGATATCGCCACCGAAACCGAGAATAAATCTAGCTTCCCATCCTTTTTTTGCACTGTTTACTTATACCGGCTGAATATATTTCCACAGTAGAAAATTTACCTTGGAATCTATTCAAAGATATTACGATAAGAAAAGCTGAATAATATAGAACTCTACGTAAGAAATGTCAAAAATCAAGAAATGACAAATCAATTTACAGAAGTATTCCAATGGACGTAGCCAAATAAAACAATTCCCATTAAAAAATACGACATCACTAAAGTTAGATAAAAACCGTCATAAAACTTAAAATTCTTTGATCCGTTATACAGCTCAGATTACAGACTTAAATGTAAATAATATGATAGAACCATCGAGCTTAAGCGCAATAACTTTGTAGCTCACACGACACGGCTGAATAACACATCTTGTTCACAACTCTACGAGCGTTTTAGCGTATCTTCTTTATGGGTATTGGATAACAATCTGTCAGAAAATGTTCCTGAAGATATTCGAGAAGGCGACTATAAATCTGCAGGAAATCAGGATACAGTACCTTCAGGAGATACACTTAAAGACGCATTTAGCGTGGTTAGTGACTCTAAAGCAGATAAAATAAGATTGTTTAAATATATGCTAAACGATGGCAAATGTCAAAGGGAATGTAATGACTGACCAAGCTAAGGAGGTAATAGGTTCCTTTACCCAGGATCATTCAAGATTTATGAAACGGGAAGCTCGTTGACACAAAGCCTCGTAGATTCACACGTCTGTTTGAAATTTATCGGATCCATTGAAATTAGCAATTATTAGAATGCTTTGAAACGTGGCATAATTTATGCGAAGTAGTTATAATTTATAGTCTTTATGATTTTACAGACTAACAGTAAAATGTTACTGGTATTTCTTGGCACAAAGAACGACAGAACACTGCTATGGAAGGTTTACAATCCGCTCATTGTATTATAAACAAGCGTGTATCGAATTCCATTTAATTGGATTCACTGCAGTAAAGTAAGGTAAGAACATGTCCTAGACCTCATGAGAGGCGAGCGTCGTATTGTATCTAAGATAATCATCATAAACAATGTCATGCCATGACATGCGACAAGAAAACGAGGCTAGCATACCTTTCAATATAATAAAGCCCATCAAATCGTACTGTTTTTAAATTCAATCGATCCGATGATGCTGAAGAAAATAATTGACAGATCCCATGAATATTAAGGGCGTGCAATTGTCCTGTCAAACTCGTATCCTCTGATAGTGAGGTAAAGGCGGTTTCTCATGCAGCCGCTAGCTGGCAGACTGTTTAAGGAAATAATCCATTAACATTTTACCTGTACATATGCAGTTCAGGATCTGGCTCTAGTTCAGGAATGTAAAGTGGTAAGGACAGCTTTAATTCTTAAAGGAGCTCATGGTGTTTAGATGGGCGTGACGTAAAGGTAATGTAGAAAATGGTGCCAATTATGGTGCCGTAAGACTTGTGATCAGCGGAAACATAGATTTTTTTATTGTTTTAGTGTAAAAGTAGTGAAGTGAACGAGGCGCTCTCCTAATGGTAAAAGATAATGCCTGTCCATGA
Source organism: Biston stratarius (assembly GCA_950106695.1). Lineage (NCBI taxonomy): Eukaryota > Metazoa > Arthropoda > Insecta > Lepidoptera > Geometridae > Biston > Biston stratarius. Next base: position 15,454,645 of record OX467116.1, read on the forward strand.
TTATTGCAGCGATACACAAAACTTTAAGTTACAAAGAAAGTCCAGGGCATTGCTACTTTGGCGCTCATTACTTTGAGACATTTGATGGTTAGTCTCAATATCCCTTTTCATAATTTCGCTAGCTGAAGTTCCCTTCAAACTGGAACACACTAATGTTTACACACTACCACTTGGAGTAAAATATCTAGGACCGCAGCGGTACCTCCCTAAATAACATCCTGCTAAGGACATTTACTACCAAGTAAAAATATAGGGATATGGTTATGTGAAACGGTAGCGCCAAGCCGAAAGAATATCACCGTACTTATCAATATGGGACCACAAAAAAAAACAGCTTTTCCATCATTAATTACTATTTGTGTAGTTATGCAATGGAGAATACAAGAATTGACGCTGTCAATATCATTAACCTGAACTACCTAAAACACGGGCTAGCCTGTGATCAATGGTTGGCGGTCTTAATAGAGAACGCAGTATGGTGGAAAATAATGCAACAACAAAGGTCTATTGCACAGATAGACAAGTAGGTAAACTGAACAATAAAAAACCCCGATTAGTAAATATATTTCTAGTGTATGACACTACTGTAATAACAAATTCACATTCCAAAATCAATCAAGCTGTTTAGTCAATAGAAGGTCACATGGAACTATTAGAAACATTCTAAAATACCTTAGCAATCAAGACAGATAAGATAGAATATTCCATACGAGTTCAATTCTTCATTCTTATTTATTTCACAATTAAAGTCGGCTACCTTGCAAAACCAATTAATTAATTCAAGTACTTGTCGTTATGCTATCAATACTAAGTAAAAACTTTAATGTTCGCAAGATTCTCGCTACGAGCTAGCTACTTTAACCAACGTATTTAAAACTTTGCCTAGCACCTATTACATACATTCCCGAGCACAAAGCCCAGCTTGCTAGTCGTACCTAATAGTACCCGCTCCAGTTAGTGCACTCATTATCTAAGGAACAGGTAGCTGTAAGATTGTCCTAAGCTGTGGTTACGCTTAGAACTTGGAATAGCTTAATGAATGACTCGCCTACAAAGAGCAGCAAACAATTACTTTTGATGTACATTTCACTCCACTTTGAGTAAATTGGCGAAACAATCTTTGTTGAAAAATATCGCATGGAAGCATAAAATGCTGATTTCGTACTAATATATTACTATAATACATATATTGTTTTATTTTTGTTTTATCTTTATTTACATATATATTTATAAATGTATATATTTCGTTTTTATTTAAATACATTAATATTATTATTTTTACTTGATAGAATGAATGATAGATTGAAAGGCTTCCGTTTGACCACCGTCTCATCAATTTCGCATGGTGGTAGGTATTATCTAGTACTCGGCTGGGTAGTTACCACCAATCAAGTTGAAAATCTGCCGCCAAGCATCTATCAATGTATTTCGGCAGCCTCACGTGAGAGCCAGTTCCACTCCAGGCTAGGTGTGCTTTACCAACTTCGACCACACCGTCACTTAACATCAGATGAGCCATAAAAAATCGGTTCGTATCTACCTTCATTGTACTAAACAATGGAATTTGCTACCCGAGTGGGTGTTCCTGATAGATACAATCTGGGTGTCTTCAAGTCGCGAATGAATCAGTTTCTTCTAGGCGAGCGTGCGCCATCGTAGACCGCATCTTCGCTTAACATCACGCGAGATGGCGGTCAAACGCAAGCCTATCTTCAATAAAAAAAAAGAAGAAGATACAGCGGTCTACGATAGAGCAGGCAAGCAAATACTTTATTAAATGAAATAGCTGTAGAACACGGAAAAGACAAAATGAATCATGCATATTCAAAATAAATTTCAATAAACTAATTAATATGCACATAAACAATATTTTTATATCCACTTATGCAACCCGCAGTATCAGATCGATGCTAACTACAGATTAAGTCAAATTCTACAAGGAGACATGGATGTAAATTGTTACATAATTTATGTTATAATTTGGCAATTATTATATATAAAACATTGGGTACAACGTATGAAACGAATATTTAATATATATAAGAAGGAAAAGGTTAAAACATATAGTAACAATTTAAATGAAATACATTTAAAGTTTTTTTTTTATGGTTGACAGGCTAAGTGTTTAACCACAGCTTACTTGATGTTCAGTGACGGTGTCGAAGATGGTAAACTTACTTAGCATTACTCTTTTATCACTTTAAATGTCATCATCATCAGCCTTTTTTCTACCACTGCAAGGTATAGGCCTCTCTCATGCCATCTGCATCAGTCCTGTGCCGATCTGGTCCAGGTTCGACCCGCGACGGTGACGATATCGTCAACCTATAAGTCGGCTGGACAACCAACGCTCCGATAACCTTGCCTAGGCCATCATTATGTTGCACAACGTGTTGCACAGCTCCACTTTAGATTCATAACTGCGATACAGACTTCTTGAATTTGCGTTTGTCGCAGGTTTCGATTTCAATGTTCTTATACGAGTATTTGCCGTGGTGGTGCCGGCGTAAGAATTGTACCCCACCCTCTCTATCCGTGGTTGCCGTAAGAGTCGGCTAAGAGATGTAATCCGGAAGATGGGCAGCAGCGTCTTCCTTGAACAATCACACCTAACTGCGCTCGCCAACCCGCCTGCCAAGCGTGGAGAGTATTGGCAAAACTCCCCCAGGAGGAGGCCTATGTCCAGCAGTGGACGTCCTATGGCTGATGATGATACAAGTATGAACAATTAACTAAAACATCTACATATGTTCCAGTATTAAACGCAACCCAAAACGTTAAGCCTAAGCAAAGCACTTAAGCACTTTCTAAGTTGAGAGTATTCGCCCCCCAGAGATATAGTAATAAGACATCAGAATTTAGACTAAATAATGTAAGGTAACACTAAACATAGGGCTTAGAAAGCAGATGTTATAAATTATTGCCTAGAACAGCACCGGATATACAGCACACGTATAATTTGCTCTAACCAGTTTCTTATATAGATCCTCGCCCGAAGAATGACAAGTAAAATATAGCTCTTGCTCTACAAAATATCGCATATAATAACTTTATTTATATTTTTAAGCAACCACTTAGAACCAGATGTTTCGCGCGCGATACCATCTGTATTAATGAGGCAATAACTCTCTTATAACAATGAAAAGGTGATAAATTCAGGTGCATTTAGCCTTATAAAACATGATGATGAAATATTGTTATAAGCCAATGAGTGTTCACTAGTTCTAATTTATCGACAATCTTTCTAGTCAGCCTACTCAATCGTGGATTTATTGTTCCACTGTTCCCATGGCATTCACCTACGCGGCAACTAGAGGTTTGAAATAACTTCACCTGATGGTATCGTCTAACGTCCTCCTAAAAGGACAAACTCAAGTTATTTCACTATGCAATCGCAATGTTCTTGCAAATGAAGGTAAACTTGGCTTACAAAGTAATGCGGCCCCTTGTATTTTTGCGTCACAAAGAACCTTTCGTTTTTCTGTTGTAAATACGGGATTTTAGGAAATTCTTTGAAGACACGATTAACTTGCCTTTTAATATTCTACTTTGGTATGCTTACAAAATCTGTATGTGGATAGATATTTCAAACTCTGAATACTGTTGCGGCAGCCCAGTTGATAGACCGTCTGGCTTCCAATGTGGAGCTTCCTAGGTTCGAATCCCACAGCACGCACGTCTTTTACAAGTTATGTGTGTATTGCCAATGACTTCAAACGGTAAAGGAAAACATCGCGTCAAACCTACAAGTCTAAGAGTTCTTGGTGGTGTGTGTCCAACCCGCACTTGCCAGCGTAGTGGACTATGGTCTTACCTTTCTCACAATGAGAAGAGGCCCGCGCCCAGCAGTGGGACAAAGTTTATAAAAACAAGGCTGATTCGGATGAATAGGTATTATTGTTAAATAAAAACACACCCTTTTTTCATGTTTCTATAACACGTAATGATTTTTGATACCGAATGCAAATGTATGACTAAAATAATGTATTAGGTACTGCTGCATATGACTATAGAAAGTCTGTAATAAGTTAGTAAGCGATTACAGGTTATTTATTTATTTAATAAATCTGCCAACATTGTCCTACACCAGATACATTAAAAATAAAAATTACGAAATTACAAAATGTCAAGTTAAGTGCCACAACAATTATAGGCGAGACGGCATGCATTATAATCAAATATTAAAACCTAAAAATTCAGTCAAAATTAATTAAAAGCTACAAGTTTGAATCCGTCGTTGATACATGGTCAAAGATAAATAACAATACAATAATTAAAATTTCATCAGCTAAGTCAATATTGCAGATAGCCCGCTTCAAACTACTAACAGTGCTAGTAAAAAGGGCCAAGGAATGTTTGTTATTCAACAGCGTTATAAGTCTAGTTAGAGGAGCATTTATGCCGATTTTTGCAGTTGAAATTTATATCACTAGACTAATAATTCTAAAATAACTAACGTATGTAATTACATTTTTACATACGTAACAGCTTCATCAATTACAAAGTAATTACAAACTGTTTGATAATAATGTCAATTAAATTGCATGTCTGTTAAGATTTTATCTATTTCTCGCATATGTCTATGTCGTGTTCGTGTATATCTTTTTTGATAGAGAAAATTACAATGTCGTTATCACGATTTAATTTAAGTTCAGAAACAACACCAAATAAATAAGATATAAAAAAAAACACACACTTATGAAATATGTTTTGGACTAAACATTTATTACCAATATAAATAATAAACAAATAGAGAAATCGATATCGACAAGACAAGTACATTATTCTAGAACAAGAAATCACCTAACTCCTAACCGTTAAAGAGTTGTACCTTCCTTTATCGGCTCAGCATCATGAAATAATGATGACCATACGCAAATGTCTCAATAGCTTTAGAAAATATATGAAAAACATTGTTAATACTTATAATATTTGAGGGGTGCCCTCGATTTCCTTGGGATTCCATCATCAGATCCTGACTTGGTGCCAATGAGATCACCTCAGGAGTATACTCTTTCAAATAAAAAAGGAATTTTGAGAATCGGTCCACAAATGGAGGAGAAATCGGTGAACATACTTAAAAAAAACATACAGTCGAACATAGAACCTCCTCCTTTTTGAAGTCGGTTAAAAACTGCTGCCATTTTAAAAATGCACCAGTAATACATATGACTACATTATTTCAATTCCACAACTATCCGTGACAAGATTCCCTGAATCATCCTTTTAACATTTGCGTATTAGGTTGATTTCCTCTTACTAGTAAGCGTGTAAAGCGTGGGTTCTAACCTCAACAATGAGCTTGTGAAGCTACTGGTGAAGAAAAACATCGTACGGTAACTATATCGTGGTTGTTGGGTACTTTATAGTACTCGAATGGCTAGTTACAGCTAGTTACCTCAAGTTGAATAATGAGGAATACCTATAAAGACGGTTTAAGAACAACAACAAATCAATTGCTGAAAAAATCCAAAGTAGAGTTGTTAGAAACATATCAAATTTGGTTAGATAGGGATGGGAACATGGATAGTACAGTAAGTATCGATACCCTTAAAACATATCCTATACACGTCCCGGCAACTCGATGGATCCGTAATTCCATTTCTGTAGCCTACAAATGCCATATTTCGTAATAATGTCTACATTGACAGCCACATGTCAAGTGTACAATCTAGCACACAAGTGTAAGGAATGATATTGACTAGAATCGATAACGTCGATAGACAACTGATTGGAAGATACGTATCTACAACTTGTATAACTGGTCGTTATTTCTCTTTACTTAATGGTTTTCCATGTTAACTTGATGATTTATTTAACCTGTAGAAATACATTTTAGGATAGTTGTTTATATATCAGGGCGAGCGAAGCGAGCCCTAACACTATTCCACAGCCTGAGCATTTTTGTGGTACACTTTACTGAAAAACTATCACGCCTATAGATTTGTGCTTTAATATAGTAATTTAACTTCATATCTAGATGGGTTACATGTCAAAAAAAAATATCCATTAAAAAAATGAACATTAACAATTTTGTATTCATTGGATAGAATATTATCGTACTACTAACGCCATCTAAAACCAAAACGTAATAAAACTAAACATAGGTAACATCGCTGCAACAGAACTAAGCTCAATACTCAAATACATCGATGACACCACTAGAATCAGGTTGTAAAAATATAACAACTGTCTTAAAAATTATTACCCGTTAGAAAAACTACGCGAGCCCAGCTCCATAGCTCAGCTTTTTGCTAGTATAAATACATTGAAGATCTGCGCTCTACAAATTCAATCAGGGATTTAATTAGGATTAGGGATTAGTTTTCAGGGATTAAAAGTGAATTTCATCACAAATTTTATTTCTTCCAAGCGTTTCAGCATAAACACGTAACAAATAAAATATAGAAGTAACATATTATCATAGACATCTTTGTCAGTTCAATTAAGTCCACTGCTCCACACGCCATGGATTTTTTGCTTTCAATCAATGCCAACTGCCTTACGCATGTCTTCAGTCTACAGAGTTTCAAGGCGTCCTACGCTACGTTTTCCGATACGTGGTTTCTTCTCTACAACTATTCTACCCCAATCAGTTCTTTGACAAAAATGTCCAGTCCACTACCACTTCAGCTTAATACGCTAAGTTACGTCGGTTACTTTGGATTTCTGGCGAATTACTTCGTTCCGGATACGATACGTTTTCTAGTTATATTCTTACCAACGAACATCATTAGATTTCTATTGATATAATTAATTATTAATGTGATATAAATAAACAGATGTAAACTTATACAGAAAATAAAATTATGGGCTATTGCCACAAGTGGCGACATTATCGCTAATCGGTTCAAGGCAACCATACGAAGTATTAAAAAGAACTAGACGAGAGATGCTTAAAATACTATTTATAAAATCAATAGGGTGAATATTGGTGAATGTATTTTTTTTAAACAAATCAACACATCACATCACATCGTCAGCCATAGGACGTCCACTGCTGAACATAGGCCTCCTCCTGGGGTATAAAAAAAAGAATTTCTCAAATCGGTGCAGACGTCTTCGAGTAATCGGGGAACATACATAAAAAAAGATTCCGACGAATTGAGAACCTCCTCCTTCTTTTGAAGTCGGTTAAAAATGGGCTGTCATAGATATTTTATGTAAAATAAGTTACATGGTAACCAGCCGTTTTATGCTTATCGACAGCAATGTTAAATCAGGTTCCAAGATTGGGCCTAGACCTCGCTTCGTATAAAGACTCGATCGCAAGCCTCGATCACCATACTGTTATTTTACGATTAGAATCCCTAAGATCTTGCCGCGTACATGACTTAATTTCAGTCGTTCGATATTCTCTCATCATTAGCCTCTAATGAAGAACCTTACAACACATGATATAAGGTTTACAATCACGCAAAGCAATAAAAGCTCGTGATGTAATCTCAACAAATAAATGATAGTGTATTGTCCGTTTCGTATCATTAATTGTCGATGTCTTCATTAGTGGTTGGAGTTTGTGTTTGCCTCAATTGTTAGTTTAAGCTTTCTAGAGGAAGTTGAGTAGGCAGGTATCGATAGTGCTAATAATCTTGACCTCGATATCGATAACCGACTCACGAACAGCACTTAGCGTGTTGCGAATAATATGGCGATAAAGGAATTTGTCACTATTGTATGGAATTCGCTTCTAACGGTTGCGAAAATGAAGGTATTTTGATGGCTTCTGTTCGCTTAGATAATAATCAAATAGGTATTTAACAAGGATAAACAAAACGGAATAGGTAAGAATTTACTACAAAAAAATATAACGTTTTCTATGTTAATAATACTAAACAATAATACACTATCATTCGCTCCGAACTGAAAAGCTTAATACCCTTTTTTCTTCACAATACTTAACTGATTTTGCTCATAATTGAACATCAAAATCGGATTAGCTCGAATTGAATTACTTGGCCGTAAAGTTTCAAAAGCTGTAAGCATAAATCGAAGTTTTACACAAAAAAAAAAAACGATTACGCTTAGCTCGGTCGAAATTTAATTTAATAAGTAAAAATAACAAAGGACATATTCTACAACGCCAACGAACTTCAAACTTAGCAAAACTGTACTCTACGGGAACCAGTTTTTTTACTGTTGACAGGTTAGGTGTTTGATCTGGAATGGGAATCGAACCCATGCCCTACAACTCATGAAACAGATCTACTACCAAATCAGCAAAGAACGTCGTCAAACGCACCGATAGTTAAAAAACCCATAGCAAAGCAAAATAGTATATATTTTAGCATTAAATAGTTATGGCTTCCAATGTACAATCTTCGCCGCGATCATATAGTTAATGCAAATATTCAGACACGCAACTTGCATAGAAGCCCAATAAAATGACCAAACGAATATATTTTCGTGTCATTATGGAGGCTATTTTAATTTTTGCCATCTGCCACCGTGAGAACGTCGCTTTCAACTTCGCAGCACGCAAGGTAAGTAAGAATTTATTGACAATGTTTTTATCCACCTAGCATGGTACTCATTATTATGAACAGATTGGAATAATTTTGAAATTTTAATATAAAAATATTAGTTAACTTTTAACCGATTGCATGGAGTAGGAAGCGATTGGAATTGTTCCGCAATTTCAGATTTGTACTTACATATATTAAAAGTTGTAATTTTAGACCTGTCCCAGCTTCGCACGGGTGGCGATTGTTTGGCGACATGATAATAAAATTTTGAATTTATTTACTTATCTTGTGATAAATAACAATAAAAATGATGTAATAAAATCTTGACTGAACCATGACAACATGTAGAACAACAAAGTGTAGAAATGGTTATTCGAAAAAAAAAAAACATGTATACACTTTTTAGTTATGATACCGACGCCAAAAAAATAGTTTCTAGAATTTTTGCGGTTTGCATGTGCGTTTGTACACACTATTCTGAGAAACGGCTTAACCGATTTGAATTCAGTTTTTACTGATGTACTATGTGCAGCAAGCTTCGCATAACATTTAATGTTTGTTTTATTCCAATATGTTAACAAGCAAAAAAATTAAGTTTATTTTAATAGCCTCTATTCTAGAAACGCGCTTCGTCTATCGTCCATAAAGCAGAAACATATGTAATTTCGCCCGCGGACGGAGTCGTGAGCACAGCTAGAATATAACCTATGTATACTCGAAGGACCATGTACAAAACCCAAAGATATCGTAAAATGAAATAAAGCGTGATAGAGACTATTGTTTATTCCATCACACGTAATTTAAAAATAGAGTAAAGTAAGCTTAGAATAGTAAACAAAACGATAGTGAGCTTTAAAGGCGATCAAAACCATCTAGGTTAATTTTAAAGAACTAAATGGCGTCGATCCGTATCTAGGCACAAAATAATTAAATACATACTTTTCATATACAATTCTTCCGGGAAAAATCTTTAATTGATAGTAAAAACCGTATTTATTTCATTTATTTTTATTATTTAACATACTTAAGAACATGACAATCTGTGAGTCGGAACAAGGGGTAGGTTTTTATGATTCGGATTTTCGAGGCGTTACTGTACATGATGTCTATACCTTTTATAGATAATTATTAAGCTAGGTTTTTTTTTAGAAAACAAAATTAACATAAATATGATTTTAGCCATAAGTACATATTTTATACTAACTCGATGATCGATGATCGATGATTACATGTCAAGGGAAATAAAATTTTACTGATGTCAAACTAATACCCATATATATACGAGTAGATATCTAAGTATTGTGTAACAACTATCACGTATGACATATGGAATCAGTTTTACCACAATCAATTTGTACGAACAAATAGCTTTAAATCAGTTTCGGAAGTAAATTGATACTCTTGTCTAAGCTTCGATTACATACGCCGTACTGTTACTTGGCGAATATTGTGTTTCATTATGTTAAGAAATTACTACTGTCATACGTATACTCTTGAGCAAGAGAACAAAATTGTTATATAAATAATAAGTATATACCTATATAAACATGTTTTCTAGGGTTGTTCCATTGTCAAACTATGATTTCTCATTCTATATTGTATACACAATCTTTACATAAATACCTACAAAAACTTTGTTTTTTTTTATTAAAGTGATCTGTACCAATGGAATAATTTAACAATAATTATTATCTAGGTATAATTAGCTGTTATCCGCGACTTCGTCCGCGTGGATGAATGCACAAATGAATAAATGAATAAATAAACGTTTAAGCATAATTTGATGTAAAAAGTATCTTATATGGTACCAATTTTTTATGGAATAGTAATGAGACGAACGAGACGCTCTCCTGATGGTGAGAGATAACGCCTGGCCATGACCATTGCAGCGATACACAGAAGTTTTAGTAGCAAAACAAAGTAGCATCATTACTTTGAGACTTTCGTTGGTTAGTCTCAACAGCCCTGTAATTCAATGTATTACTTTTTGTTAAATCGTTTGTACATCGATCGAAACGGTTGTCATTTCTATTAATGTAATATCTTCTTAAAATTGTTGATTGTTTCTGCCTGCTTTTTTGTTTACTTTTTTTGTTATATACTTTATCTATTTTTTTAATTTTGTATGTTATAATGTAAATACGTTTGGTGTGTAATAAAATTGTATTCTATCATATTCCATTCTATTCTACTCCATTCCATTCTAATCTATTCCACTTTATTCCATTCCATTCTATTCTAAAACGGTCATAAGGTAAGGAAGTTTTAGATGTTCACTGATTACAGTCGTAATTAGTTTAATCTGTGTAAATTATACTTCCAGTTCCAAAAACTATAACTCACAATTGTAAACAATAATTTGACAGCACAACGTAGAGTCAAGTTCCACAAATTAACGTCAGTATCTAAAGGAGATTGTAGACATTCTGACGCTGGATTCGGAACATGGAATGTGGTCTAAAATCAACTGTGACGAAACTCTAAAGGCCGAATAAGGCGACCTGGTCCTGTCAGATGTAAAATATGCAGAGTTCTGGAATCGATGTCAATTTATTGAATGGATTGGAAACCTTAGGTTCGGATTACTTATTAGAGAATTTAGATTGTCCATCGACGACTGTGTCGCTAGTGTCGCTGTCCAGTATTGGTATTGTTTTAAATTAGAATTCTTCTTCTTCTTTGTTTTTGGCGTCGCTAGTCATCCAATATTGAGTATTTAATTATTTTCAATCAAAAATCTTTTTAAATGTCTAAATCACAGTCTCAGTCACACAAAGTAAGGCATTATCGAGTCCGACCATACTCTTGTGAAGTAGTGGTGACTTTAAGCTACAGTTGAGTTTTGGAAGCAACACGAAAAGTTATGTTTCACCGCAAATCATTTGCGTAATTGCAAACTTTATTAATAAAACACCACTATATTTATACAATAAACACATGAAGGAACACAAGCTATGGAATATAATACAATTCGGTGACATGACTTTTCCCTGTTCCCGCCAAAATTACTATATGTGACTAATGTGACATTTAGAAAGAAAAAAAAAAACAATTTAATGAGGCATTCGTATTTTGATATCAGATTTCCAGAATGGTCACGTAGTTTGGTCTAGGACGTATTTGGCGATAAAAAAATCAATTAACGTGATATTCTAAAAAAATAGGAATTCAAACTCTAGAGTAATGTATAAGCGAAACGACGGGACACCATGGGATGTGTACGGGACAACCCGAGACAGGTTGGGCATGGCTTTAATGCCCATAATTTATGCATTAAACAAAAATATGGCTGCGTTGTACCAAATACCTTCAATCTGGTTGACATTAGGTTACAAATTAATGGATTTATTCTAGGCAATCGTGATCCATAGCTAAACCACATTGAAAAACAAGCTTATTTAAAAAACAAGAATGCCCGTAGTAAATTTCCTTTCCATTAGGTTAAGCAGTATAGTACTAACAACTCATAAATGTGTTGTTTTTTTATTTATAACCAGTATCACTCTAGATAATGTAAGGACTCTAACGATACCCCTTACATTCAAATCTGTTTAGGCATTTAAAAGTTATACTGGTATAAAGAAACTCAGAGAGATAACGCATGCCTCCATTACAGCAATACACATAATTTTTAGTACCAAAACAAAGTCCGGGGCATCGCTGCTTTGGCGCTCATTACTTTGAGACTTTCGATGATTAAGTTCCAACAGCCCAATAAATTCGCTAGCTGCAGTACCCTTCAAATCGCAACACAGTAATGTTTGCACACTACTGCTTGGCGGCAGAATATCTGGCACTGCGGTGGTACCTACCTAGACGAACTACAGCTAAGGAAATATTCCAACAAGTAAAATACGTTAATGAGCCCTAAAACATTACACTTCCAGTTATCTAATAACAGCAGTCAAACGAAAAAACCCAACAATAACACTAAAAAATACTTTTAAACAAATTACCATAATATTGGAAATGACTATTGCAGTTTCAGAGTGCAGTAAATTAATAAATCCATAGATAAACATGGTAATAAATAAACCCTTTGTTTTTCACTAGCAATACAAACTTTATTGACTACCCCCGTCTGCCACCTGTGGTGCGCAGCCCACCTATATGGTCGACAGGTGCGCGCATTTCCTTTGAACATGAATCACAAAATTCAAACAACTTTTTTTCCTGAGTACATGTCGTATGAATTGCTTTAACTTATGTATGTAATGTGTTTCAATACACCTGCATGACAACATGGTTTTAGTAGCCTAAAGAAATTTCGTTTTATCGTCAATTCGCAAGATTTATGATTATTTTAAAGTAAGTCTCATCTTAAGGCTGTTATGAGCGCCGGCGTTTTAATATCTCTTTTTTATGGTTGACAGGCTAGGTGTTTGACCATAGCTCACCTGATATTAAGTGACTGGTGCTCGAAGATGATAAAGAACACTAAGCCTGGAATAAAACTGGCTTTCAAGTGAGGCTGCCGAATCACACCGTTATAGCTAGCCTAGGTTTTGTGTAAATTAGTTGAAATATGATGATAATTGTCTGAAGTGTCGGAAAAAATCAAGCCACCTGTGGGAGTTTTCATCGAAAACACTGCCTAATCCCTTTGAGATAGATCAAAATCCCCGTGTAAAACCCGTGCGCAGCCGGGGTAGGTCGCTAGTTCCAAAATAAACGGGATTTAACTGATAGATAGGTAAAGATTTAAAGACTGATATTAACAATCGTCAATATATTCCGTAATATAAAATAACGGCTTTGCTTCAAGAAGATTACCCTTGTTCATGTTATCAAAAATTCTTTTACTATAAAAATATCACCATGTTCACACACAAGAACATCACAGACGAAGCACAAGTCCAAAGTAACAATGTCATAAAGTCTGTAAAAACGATTCTTGTTCATTTCCTTGTATGAAATAAAACATGTCCATAAAATATCGAGTACTTATTTCGTAAATGAAACCGGTACTAGGAGTGTGATATTAATTGAGTTGTAGGCTCATAAGTTATGCCATCATTAAATAGTTGATCCATTAAAAAATTAGGTAAGTGTCTGTACTTATGTAGTATTGCGGTATTTTTTGATTTAGTCTTCTCTATCTTGTCATATAAATAATAAGAAAAACGAGAATCTTTCGTTATGTCAAGAGAAAACTGCCACCCAAGATTATTGCAACGGTAATCTGAACTTTGAGTAGCAAAATTAAGTCCAGGGTTCCCCAATACTCGTAATTCGCATAATATTATTAGCCCTAATTTTGTGAAACATGATATACAACAAATTTAATTTAAATTTTACATAGTTAAATTCGGTTAGTTCGGCAAGCGCAGCGTAGGACACGTCCACCCACAAGGTGGACAGACGACCTAATAAAGACCGCAGGAACGCGCTGGATGAGAGCCGCTTTCAGCCGGTCTTTATGGAAATCAATGGGAGGCCTTTGTCCAGCAGTGGACGTCCTACGGCTGATGTTGATGATGATGACGATGATGATGATGATGATGATGATGATGATGATGATGATGACGATGATGATGTTAGTTAAATTACTTATTAATTATTATCAGTAGTAACCAAAATAGCGAACTGGTAAACGGAGCGTTGATCGTCCACCAGCTCGTTGAGTAGATGACAACAAAAATCGCGGGTTGAACTTAGACAAGATTGGCACAGGACCGGGATGATTGGCGTACAAGAAGAGAGACCTATGCTCATCTGTGGGCTATTACGGGTTGGAAATATTGATGATGAACCATAATATCTGGCCCTACTGACAGAGCACTATTTATTGATAGCCTAATAAATAAATAAAGAGAAAGTTTGTGAGGATAGATGGGTGTTTGTTACTCTTTCATGCAAAAACTACAGAACGGATTTGGATGAAAGACACACATATAGTTTATGGCCTGGATTAACATATAGGATACTTTTTATACTGAAAACTTAACAATTTTTTTGTTAAATTCCAAGTCGCAGATAACAGCTAGTTATACCATAAATATAGTCAGTATTTTGTTTTTGTATTGAATATACTTGCGCCATAAGGGTGACCCAAGGGTCACTCCGTCGCACTATTTAAATTGTATTATAAACTAAATACATACAATTATATATATATTACTTTTATAAATAAATAAAAAAAAGTAAGAACAGTATGACAAATAACAACAAAAATTATATGCTCCAGCTTTACTATTTTTATTCATCCTTTACAACCATCCACTCGTGAAAGTCCATCACAAATCAAAACTGCAATACATGTCATAACAGCTAATCCAATGCGCTTTCAGTAATAACATAGAATCAAGTCTCATAAAAACCGTGTACGTGTAACACCCACATTTTCTGAACTGGCATATCTTCTTTTTGCTAAAGCCCACTATTAATCATCTACAATCACCAGTTATTAATTTTATAACCACGAGACCTGTCTTGTCCTCACTGCCTAACCATTTAACGATTCCAAGATCCAATATTCTATTACTACATGACGCGTAACTAGGTGTTATATAAATATTTATACTCACGCAGAAATTGTAACACCAAAGTGTTCGCATTACTCCATTTGAATGTTCCGTTTGTATATCTGCAACAAAAAATGTCAACAATAAGTTTTTATGCAATGAAGTAGATAAACTGTAGAGAAGATGATTTGCGGTTAAGGAAGCGAAGGTAAACATCACGACTGATAGAGCAGAGAAAGGAAACGTGCTTGCCCAACGTCATTTTGTAGAGTAGGACAGGTAGATGAAAAGCCAGTGTTTATATTTAGCTAAAAACATTGTTTTCTATTTGAATAATATCATAACATACATATATCTACAGCAACAGACTTTCAACTTTCACCGGCAGCTCAAGCTTATTGTTGGGGTTTGAAGGCACGCCCTTCGGCGTGTGAATCAACTGCGCTAACCATTGAACTATCATCAGTAAATCAAATTTTCTATTTACTTAAAGTAAAGTTGGCATTTACACATAAGATCTTGAACTGAAGTTCTGTCAATTTTAAGCATAAACGATTATGAAACAGTTTCTAAATTAGAAGATGACTTACACAATCAAAATTCATTCTACTAACTAAAA
Source organism: Biston stratarius (assembly GCA_950106695.1). NCBI lineage: Eukaryota > Metazoa > Arthropoda > Insecta > Lepidoptera > Geometridae > Biston > Biston stratarius. Next base: position 15,470,193 of record OX467116.1, read on the forward strand.
TAGCATAATTAATACGGTAATTATCTCCAAAATAAATTGCGGCAATCGGACAGCATTACTTTAATTGGTCGTGTTACGTAATGTTAAAATATATGTTTTAAAATCAATTACGACGCCCACTCGTGAAAAAACTTCTAACGACACGCAGGTATAGTAATGTATGATTGAAAATTGTTATCTTCTCATAGGTGCAATACTGGCTGCCATTCACCTAACTGTTTTGAATCGTTTTGTAATATACATTGGACCACAGTGCACGTATTGGTGGTATACCCTTACTAAATAAAATGAAAGTGCAAATGACAATAACAATAACTCAAAAGTAATGACACGACCTACGAATATAAAATTCGACTTGTATCACAAGCAAATACGAGTATACTTAGTATTTGTTTTTGGGATTTTAAAGACAATATACTACTTTTACAATTTTAATAATACAATGAATATTGAAAGGAACTAGGATTACGACGGACATTTCTAGTTTCTTACATATTCTTTTGTATCCAATTAGCGAACCGAGTCAGGTTTTCGAAGAGATGAGATCGCTTCCTCAGCACAAACTTATGCAGATAAAAACGCGTTGCATCATGATCCTTAAGGTCAGCTCCCAACATTGTTCCACTACAATGGCAATTGTGAGAAAGAATCGCCCATGGAAACAATGGGACACACTTAGCAATTAACAACCGCTTAAATATTTGTTTACTGATAATTAGCCATACAAATGAATTAGAATCACCGCAAAATTGAACAATTGATCCAATGAATAAGGGGTTCGAAACTGAGATGGTCGAACATTGTGATCAAATTATACAATGCAACCGAGCTAGAGTTAGTTTCATAGATAATGATTGAACAATTTTAAAAGAATCCATTTGAGTCCAGATGAGACAAAAACAAAAAGAAAGCAACGCTCAATAAATACAATTTTGGTTTCAAATTAAACATGAATTAACAAAACCAACAGAAGCTTCATCGTAGCTTCTGAAAGGTCTACATCATATCAACATTTTAACGCGGACTATCACCGTAACACTAAAACCAAAATAAAATTTGATGAAAATAACGACATATGTAAATTATAATGAGAAATCCTCAAAAGCCAGTTCTTTCTCAGCAGGATCCAATCGTTTTTACGTAACAGCATGTAAAATAAAGCAACCCTTTGTGATGTCAACGGTGTCAGAGGCGCGTGGGCATTGGTAGGCGTGAGAGCCGGTCTACATGACTCACTATTGGCTATTGGACAACGATTTTGACAGAATGGTGGAATATTTGCGTCATGAAATTAATCGATTTACTTTAACGACTGTAGGTTTACAGATAAAGTTTGATGCGACCATTAAGTTCTGGTTTAAGTGCTGACATTGGTTACTTTGTTACTCCCGTTTGTTTTAATGTTGTTAATGGTATTATTTAAATAAGTTGTACCATATTATTATTTTAATGTCGTACCGAATCATAACGTTGTCCATTATTGAACTTGTTTTGAAGATTTCCGTTCTATCGCCTGGCTGTTTATTACTGACAGACTAGCTGTTCGTCAGTTCTATTATATTCCGTTCGATAATTTTTTTAGATTATTTTTCTAGTCCATCCATTTAAAAACATCGAATTTGTTACTACCTATATCGTATAATGTTGTCACCTAAAGATATACACTTTTGCTGTGGAATAGTGATATCAGTCACAATGTTTTTTTTTTAAATTATTGTTAGCTTTGAATTTTGTCTTTTATTGCATATGTACGTATATTACGCACATACATGGTCATAGAATAAAACTGACCGTTACTTTTCAACTTTCCGCTATTTCGAATCTATCAACCCAGTGAACGGAGCGTGATAACTTCAATTATGTTTGCTGTCAAAAGGTAATTGATTAGTCATAAAACATTTTATTTACAACACCAATTATGAAATTATGATTTTGGTTGATAGTTTTATTACGTGTTAAAACGTTAGTAACACTTAACACGTTAATCATAACAAACCTTGAAATGTTTTCTTTAATACATGTTTTTAGAGCTATAAATTTAAATTTAATCCATAATTCATACTTCTTATTAATTTAATTACGATTCCCTGCCTTATGTTGTTATTGTTTATTTTGATCATAACAATTTTTATTGAAAATTCAATAAAAAGGCATTCATTTCTTTATCTGATATGACCACCCATTTGCCTACATTTCCTTATATGAACCTCACAAATGACTACCGAGATTGACATACAAATGATGATCTTTCGAAATCATTGCAACTGTATACGAAATCGATTTATATCGAAATGTCTCGTCGAAACTCATTCAAACTTAAAATGCGTGGATTACATTTTGTTGTTCTATTCTTTTCATTAAATGAACTAGCTATGCTCAGCGATGTGAGTTGTGTTAATTTATCAATCAATCTATCTAAATTACAAATTTCATTCAAATCCCTTAAACCGATACAACATGAAGAAGTAACAAAAACACGTACAAACTGATAAACTTTAGGAATTTTAATATTAGTGTGATGTGAATGGCGCAACTACATTTATAAAATACAATTATTTACAGTGTACTGCGAAGAATTGTAATAGGACACAAACACCTGTGATGAATAATACATTCTAGAATTTATTTTAAAAACTGTATAGAGTTGTTGACATTACACATCGCATAAAATGTGCATAAACAAGTAATTGTAAACACACTTCTTTACATACTATTACTTTGCGTTATTCGATTTTTTTGTAAAGGTTGAAAACATTTATTTTGGCGCTAGTTTACATATTTACAATCATAGTAACGGGAGATTTACAATGCGTTTTGTATTCGACAGCTTTGTCTACATAAGTGTCGACGACACGGTAACCTCGAGATATGGTTTACGTTTCAACCGTTTCCTCGCAACTGAGCACAATGAAGGCCTAGGAATGTATATAATCCTAATAGAATTGCGAACTAAGTTTGCTTTTCTGCTAAATTTGTCGCATGCAATTTCTTACTTTTAAGTCAAGTTGACTAACAAACTTCTTTCAGAGTAATATGGGTACATCTTACAGAACTCCTCACACTATATAGTACGTTCTGATTTCAACAAGCTTCCTCATTAATTCCTATACTTTAACTATATGATTAATTCAATCTTTCACTAGAGTTTTTCTTATAAGATTTCTATTACGTCTTGATTTTCTATTACTGGTAGTGGTTTATTCATAAGTAGATAATTTCTCAGTACTATCAGCTTTCGCTCTAGCGTGGGCGATGGGAGTGACTCAGTTGAAATTCGGCCAAGCAAACATGAACAGGTTGAACAAATATTGTACGGATTCATAATGCATGAAGGTATTGAATTCGTTTAAGTACGAGATTATTGGGAGGTGTTACAGGTTTATTGCTTCATAGCAGATTATACAATGAACCAATTTTAAACTTTAGGTTATACAATATACAATCAGTTGTTGAAAGTATGTGCATCTTCCTTGATAAGCAATGTATTTAAAAGTAATTGAATTTTAAATTTCAGGCAGCGAGTGTAATTTTTTTTTTAAATAATGTTAAACAATGTAGTGCAATAAGTAGGTACATATATGATTAAAAACATCAACTACTACTCGGTACATTAAGATTGTTATGTTATCTCACAAAGTCACCCTTTTTTTTAAAGTAAATCTATTGAGATAAACGAGACGCTCTACTGATGGTAAGAGATAACGCCTGTCCATGACCATTACAGCGATATACAGAACTTCATCGGCAAATGAAGTGTAGGACGCCCTGGAACTAGATGGAGTGACGATATACGTAAAACAATTGGCAGTGGATGGAAGCGAAATGCCCAAGATCAGGCTGAGTGGTTTGTCCTGGGACATACCTATATTGATGATGATGACTTTGAGACTATGGTTAGTCTCAACAGTCCTGTAATTTCGCTAGCTGCAAAACCCTTTAAATTGGAACTGCTATTACACACTACTACTGCTTGGCGGCATAACATCTGATACTGTGGTGGTACCTAACTAGATGACCTCCTAAGAAGATCAATCACCAAGTAAAAAAGTAAGTACCGTGAATAAGATTCGCATTTTTGTTTGATCGAAGACATTAATTTACGTTAAACGTCTTGTTCTACTTGAACAGTATCTTAAGTTACTCTATTATTACCGACTGCAGGCGACATGTGACCTTTTCATACCCGTTTAGCAACTGTAACAACAATAGTATAGACAGTCGCAACACTTGACACAATAATGCAAGGTTTCGCATTCCATCGATAAAAGTCCCACCTGTAATATGGAGTTTACGATCTATCTTTGTTTTACTTATACGGAATTACTTATATATCGGATACTCTGACTATAGTTTCGGCCATATCCGGTGGCCAACTTCATGGAGACCAAGCTGATCAAGCGCGGCCACATCTTGATAGCTTCGTTCTTTTAAACTACGCAACGAATTCCAAAACTGTTTTCACAATCATTTGAATGATTTCATAGTTCATTTATTTCTTGCAAAATAGGTAAACAATATGTGGTCTTAATATCTAAGCATTTAGAGTTTAGACACTATTTTTGCTACAAAGCATGCAAGTATTTAAAAATATAAAAACTAAATAAAAATAGTTACATTATGATTCAGTTACTTATTTGTTCTGGAAAAATTGTATGTTCTTGCAAAGGCCATTATTAAACTTATTTAGACTGAAAGATAAAGAAATTATGGCAGCGTACTCGTAAACGTGGTGTCGGACACTACAGATAAAAAAAATGCACATGGTCCAGGATGAGTTGCGTGTCTAAAACTAACTAGCTTTAGTTATTCACCAGTAAGTCAAAGCAAGTTGACAATGACGTCTTTAAATGATGAAACTTTTGACACAAACCTCGTTTGTTTTGTTAGAAATGAGGCAAACAAATATGCTTTGAAACTTTAATGGTCTAAACATTGCTTTGTTAATTTTTATGACGAGAAGCAAGATAGTAAGTGCCAGCCGTCAATGTAGTCTGCTACTGGTATTTAACCCAAAAAAACACATTTAACAAAAGAAACATGACGTGAATAAATGAATGTAACAAAAAACTTTCCAATATAATTAATACTTAGTTAAAAATTCACGAAAATATATGTACTTAATGCTGCAATGGTCATGGGCAGGCGTTATCTCTTACTAAGGTTTCTTTCGTGTCATTATTTTTACATAGAAATGTTGAAAAACAGTCAAAACAATTAATGTTTTTTTTTATTTTTGACAAGCTAGTTGTTTGACCACAGTTAAGTGAAGTGACGGTGTAATCAAGCTTTGACAAGCTAGGTGTTTAATTTGAACCCATCGTGTGACCTGATTATAGTACAACTAAACCATATGACATCCAAAGCTATATATCTATATATTAATACACTATCCCAAAAGTCTTAATATATCATGAGAAGAGATCTCAGATTTGTCCAAACCAAACAACAGATGCACAAATTCCATCATCCACCTTTATAATTGGAAGCACATTTACGAGCGCAATCACATACCAACCATTGCTATCACTACACGATTCTATTAAACGAATAAAATATACAACCCTCGAGGTGCTCGTAAACCAGGCGATGAGGATTAACAGGCGATAATTATGAAGTGAAAGATTACCAGTCAGCTGGAAACTCATTACAGGTGCTCAAATGATATTATTTAAAAGATATTGATTTAGCATTCAAACTAACACTTGAGGCTTTGAAGGAAACCTTTTCGTGTAAATCAAGGTTGCTAGTTAAAACACGAATGTTCACTAATTGATGTTTTTTATTATTATTGTTAGTGTCGGAAGTGTCGTAGTTCACTCGGAATGATGTAAAGATTCTAACGATATACAAATCTGTTTAGGCATGAGTTTCCTTATTCCACCATTACTTTTTTTAATGGTTGACAGGCTTGGTGTTTGTGGTTAAAGATCGTAAACATATCTAGTCTGGAATGGAACTGGCTCTCAAGTTAAGCTGCCTGAAGACACCGTTAGATGCTTGGCGGCAGATTTACAACTTGAGGTAGCATGACAGCCGAGTTCAAAAAAGTATTGTGGTGAGAGGCCGTCTCGATAGTTCTTATGTAAGTTCACAAAAATGCGCAAAGTTTATAGCACAGAAGAGTTAATAGTGCAAGCATTATACTTTGAAAAGCCCGAATGCAGAAACGATAAAGAAAAACTTTAATACAAAACCAAAGTTGATTATATGTACCTATTCATTTTTCCTCTAGATTCTTACGTAATAAATAAAGGTAGGAGGATGATGGGATCAAAAACTATCAAAAATAGTCTTGCGTAATAAATTAATGGCCCCTAAAAACAGTATGATTAACATTAAGTGCTCTTTTTTAAATTCGCCTTATACTAAAAATAATATCATGTTATATGAATAGTTTAATGCAACCAAGAACACGACAGTTTTTACTATTTATTGAATTTCACAAGTCGAACGAAACGACATTTTCTTCGGAAGGTATTTTGTTCGACCATTCTCTTGTCCTTTACTTGTTTATAAGTAAGCTTGTTTTTTATTACAAGTTTGACTTGACTAAAGCAGTTTTAAGGTTATTGACTGTAAGTTACTGTTACTGGGTAAAAGTAAATAACGACGATGTCGAAATTGTGGACCATATAGGTATACAGATGGTAGATGAGGACATCTTTTGATTTTGTGCATTCATCACACGTTCTTTGTAATAAACAATTTATGATAGTTTATAGATTTTTTTTATCGAATTGATTCCACGTTCATTGTGCGGACTTCTAGACAGTGGAATGCGCTGCCAGAGTGCGTGTTCTCCGATGGATACAGTAGTAGTAGATAGTACAGTAGTCGAGAGGGAATCGGTATCTTATAGGCAAGCGTGCTCCATCTTAGACCGCATCATCACTTAACATTTAAGTTATTGTATTGTTGATTTATATATCTAGTTTATCTTTGACCATGTATCAAACAACGACGAATCCTTTGTAGCTAATTGTAATTTTGACTGAGTATTGACTGATTTTTAGGTTTTAATGTTTTTGACATATTGTTTTTGAATTTATTAATTTTGACAGAATATTTGATTATAATGCATGCCGTCTTCGCCTATAATTGCTGTGGCACTTAACTTGACATTTTGTAATTTCTAAATTTAATTTTTTATGTATTGGTGTACACTGTGTTGGCGGACTTATTAAATAAATAAATAATAAATAAACATCAGGTTAGATAGCGGTCAAACGTATGCCTATATACTATATATATATTGCCTTTGCCATATATATATATATATATTGCCATTGCCATTTATATATATATATATATATATATATAAAATGCCTATATAATCAAGTTCTTAGTGCTTCTTTAACTTTAACAAATATTTAAAAAATAATTGTATAAGCAGTAGGTTCTTAATTCGGTTGTATATAAGTACTAGCTGCGCCGCGCGGTTTTACCCACGTGGTGATGGAGGATGATGATGATGATGCAAAGTATCCTATGTTTTATGCCAGGACCTAAAGTATCTCCAATTCTACATGCAAAATTTCATCCAGATCCGTTCATCTGTACTGGTGTGATTAAGTAACAAACATCCATCCATCCATCTATACAAACTTCCACATTTATATTAGTGGAATATATATATTGACTCGCTTTTTTTTGAAGTCTTTAAAAAAGTGTTACATTTTATATATATTTTAGAGTCAAAGATTTAGTCTAATGACGACAAAAAGTTTTTACACTCAATCATTCCGAAAATAGAATCAATATATTCGTTTTATTAAAATGACCTTTAAAAGAGCAAGAACCTCAGGTGACAGGTTTCACTAAAATTCGCACTCGGCAACGAGCCAAGACTGCAACGAGCAATATTGTGTTGTCATTTCATTATGAATTCCAGTTTCTATTGACTTGACAAGAAAATAAATAGCAATCGCCTCATCGTTGCTTTCATGAGCCCAACTTGCAAATAACAAAGTTCACTCAGATTAGAACTTATTCTGCAATTTTCCTACAAAATGGCTTGGTTAGTGAGAAATTTTGCGTTGGCTGAAACGTGATTATAGGAGAAATGTGAATCTCCCACGTCTGGGGTCGACCTGCTGCATCCAGTATTGATATTTGAAAACTAGTCACAGGCGACAGTATGGAAACTTTGAATATACTCGAACACAAACGAGTAGCTGAGGCCATTGATATAGAAATATATTGAGTTTAATACAACATTATACGCAAAATACATAAATTATTACTTGTTACGTACACAATATGGGAAAGTGACACGCAACCAGACCCCTGTAAATCTTATTGACCTTTGAGAAAGTTATTTATGTAGCAACATGTCTTTACCTAATACCAAGCTCATTATGCCCTTTTGGTTTCTGGAGATTACGTACTCTTCAGATGGTTCATAAGTATGAAGCGTCTTAGTTCAGAAAATTATAGGACCCTATTTGTGATCAGAAATGGGGAGATCCGTAGACGAACTAAAGTAACCGACATAGCCCAGCGAATTAGCAAGTTGAAGTGGCAGTGGGCAGGGCATATAGCACGCAGAACTGATAGCCGATGGGGCTGCAAAGTTTTGGAGTGGAGACCATGGACCGGCAAGCGCAGCGTAGGACGTCCACCCACAAGGTAGATAGACGACCTAATGAAGGCCGCAAGAACGTGCTGGATGCGAGCCGCTTCCAACCGGATATGGAAGTTAATGGGGGAGGCCTATATCCAGCAGTGGACGTCCTACGGTTGAGATGATGATGATCTGTGATTAGTTCATATACTTGATGATAGTTCCTTAGCATGACGTCTAGGTACCACCGCAGTAGTAGTAGTAGTCTATTCCGGGCTAAGTGTGCTTTACCATCTTCGACCACACCGTCACTTAACATCAGGTGAGTTGTGGTCAAACAACCAGACTGTCAGAAAATAAAAAACAAGTATCTAATATATTCTCCCGATAAGCAATAGTGTGTAAACTATACTGCATCCCGGTTGCTAGCGAAATCACAGTGCTATTGCAATTAACCATCTTAAGACTCAATGTAATGAAAGCAGCGATGCCCTGGACTTTGTTTTGTTACTCAGATTTTTGTATATTGCTGCAATGGTCATGAACATAGAATAGAGATATACTATCCATAAACAATAAAAAGTTTATTTATCGAATCTACGTAATCTACTAAAAACAGAATAGTTACAAGAGATAATTCGAAAGCCTAAACCATCATTAGTCTATTTAGCATTAAATTCTCGCATCAATAATACTTTTTAAGAACCTACACACAGGCAGGTTTTCGTGAGATGAAAAGAACTTAGTCAAGGTTCCTAAGACCCCGTTATCGGACCAGCAACGTCACGAAGCAATAGTTGTGCTTTTCGGATGCACGCTTCAACTGGTTTCCATTGTTGGTTAAAAACACGGTGAGTCATCTTATGTTGATTCTGGAAACCTGGTTTACAATTAAAATAATTATTTTTGTCTAATTTGTAACCACAAAAGTACATCTGTCGTTTTCAGTTCTGCTTTATAATTTAGCGTCTAATTCCAATTTAATGTCCTGACAGTTTCAAATATATCTCTTACGGTAATCGTTATTCTAATTATTATTGTATTCCTTGATTGAAAAAATTCTCTTATAAGTCTTTATAGTACAAATACAACTACAAACAACAACAACTATACGACACAAGAACTACACTTATACAACAACACAATAGTTATTGTAGTACAACAATATACTTTTAGAAGAAATATAGGTAATTAAGAGAGGTGTAATACCATCTATCATTGATTATGATCGAGCAACCTCGGAGATTACTTCTACAATAGCTACATGTCAAACTCGTAATAAATGGGCAAAGACACGTCGCGCGGAAGTCTCATCACAAGTTAATATATTTAGCTTCCCAAGGATTAAAAGCCAGGTCATTAATAATAAATAACTAGTCAGAACCAGTGTAATAACTCTCTTGCACCCGTTTTCCATCACCAGCAAATAAGCACCATAAATCCAAGGCAAAGCGCCCGTTTGACAGCCATAAGTAAATTTGAACAATTCAAGAAAGACCTAAATGAGTTCAGTAGATGCAGAGTTAAACGGAAACAAATTGACTAACACACAAACGTTCAAATACATAATATTTTGGTGTTATGCGATTAGGATACAATGAAGTTTTTTTTAAATGGAAATGTAATGAAATTAACGAGACGCTCTACTGATGCTGCCGTGGTGGTGCCGGCGTAAGAATAGTACCCCACCCTCTCTGCCCGTGGTGGCCGTAAGAGTCGGCTAAGGGATGTAATCTGAAAGATGGGCAGCAGCGTCTTCCTTGAACAATCACACCTAACTGCGCTCGCCAACCCGCCTGCCAAGCGTGGCGAGTATTGGCAAAACCCTCCCAGGAGGAGGCCTATGTCCAGCAGTGGACGACCTATGGCTGATGATGTGATGATGTCTACTGATGGTATGAGATAACGCCGGTCTATGACCATTGCGGCGATACACAGAACTTTGAGTAGCAGAACAAAGTCCAGGGCAACACTGCTTTGGCGCTTAATTTTTCCAATGAATTGTTCATAGGGTACGATGAAGTATTTTATTTTGCAGCTTCTAGTATCTCTCTGGTGGGCAAAAGCCTCCTTTCCTCCTTCCAGACTGCCTGGTCTTCGGCTTTGGTGGTCCAATGATTGTCGTGACGATTTAGTTCGTTACACCACCTTCGATTGGGTCGCTTAAATTGTGGGGTCCAAACTGTGGTGACCTTTACCCAGCGGTCGATCGACATACGACAAATGTGGCCCGCCCAGTCCCATTTCAGTCTTAACTCTTCTGTCAAGACTGAATGTCTTCTGTCTTGTTCTTCTTTTTCTGTTTTTGTGTCTTCTGTCTGAAGCTTTGCGGCTGCCATCAGCAATTTTGGATTAGATTGGAGAGACTCCCAAGATACAACGCTCCATCGCTCGCCAGCGAACTCCGACGAAGTATGCAGTGAATATTTCGTAATAGCTTAACTTTATTGCAAGTGAGAGAATGATAACTTCCTAATAATAATACCGTACCGTTAAACCTTCACACATTCGCTTGATATTGCTATTCTAATTGCTTATATTCATAGCTTTGCCGTGTCGGTTTCCTGGTATGTATTACTGGTGGAGAATAAGGGCTATTAAAGATTGATTCACAGTTGAAGTTATCAAACATACGATACAACTACCTACTAGTGTTCAAAATGTAATATACATATGATGTAGGTTTAAAATTATGAGCGATTGAACCTTCAGAATTATACTTCAGAAAGTTGTTGCCCGTGACTTCGTCAGCGTGGAATTTAACAAAAAAAATCACCACCACCAGTTTAATTTTATTTTAATGTAACAGTAATGAGACGAACGAGTCGTTCTCCTGATGTTAAGAGATAACGCCTGTCCATGATCATTGCAGCGATAGAACTTTGAGTAGTAAAACAAAGCCCAGGGCATCGCTGCCTTGGCGCTCATTACTTTGGGACTAGATGGTTAGTCTCAATAGCCATGTAATTTCGCTAGCTGCAGTACCCTTCAAACCGGAACACAGTAATGTTTACACACTACTGCTTGGCGGCAGAATATCTGGTACTGCGGTGGTACCTACCCAGACGACCTCCTGCTAAGGAAATCTACCACCAAGTAAAATGTCCAGTCATAAGTAGAATATTATAGTCATTGCTATTGTGAATTGTGAACTTGACGACATCTGGTGGTGGGTAGTGGTAGTGCCGTTGAACATTTTTGGTAATCCCACAGGAACCTAACATTTTTCCTATATAAAGAGTATCCTGTATGTTAATCCAAGTAATAACCTATATCTGTGACAAATTTCATCCAAATCCATTCAGCATTCCGTTCATCCGTTCATTTTCACATTTATAATATTACTAGCTTTATCCGCGACTTCGTCGACTTATGACGACATGCGACGACTGGTGGTGGGTAGTGGCAGTAGTGGCCTTAAACATTTTTGGTAATCCCACAGGAACCTAACATTTTTTTGATATAAAAAGTATGTATCCTATATGTTAATCCAGGTAATAAATTATATTATATGTGTGCCAAATTTGATTTGAAACATTATAGATGATGATGATGATGAAAAGTATGCTATGTTTTATTTCAGGGCCTAAAGTATCTACATGCAAAATTTCATCCAGATCCGTTCAGTCGTTCTGTCGTGATTGAGTAACAAACAAACATCCATCCATTCATCCATCCAAACTTTCACATTTATAATATTAGTGGGATGTTATGATTTTGATATTTTTAAATATGAATGAAAAAATTACTTGTAACTTTGGTGTTATCAATAAAAGATTTGTATTTGAAACGATAGACTTTAATTTTGCTATTCAAAGTTCTGTGTATCGCTGCAATGGTCATGCGTTATCCCTTACCATCAGGACCGTACGGTTCGTCTTATTGCTGTTACATAAAACTTGTACAATTATGGCTCCTTGAAAAGTATTAGATGATACAATTGGTCACTGTCAGCTTTTCTTTTACTACAAGTTTAATTTTGGTAAAAATAAAGAAGAGCTAAATCATAAAGACCAACATAAAATTTCTTCAGTCTAGTAATATAAATTGTTTTGTCACCCAACTTTCGATTTCTCCGCTTTAGATGCGATAGCCATTTTCGTAGTAAGCCGACGATAATGGCCCTAGATTAGGATCTTTTTCTAATGAAACCGTAAGTGGCCTGTGCCCATTTTGGGGCGACGACGATAATGCTATCATTGCCTTTCATTAGCTTAATAGTTATAACGTTCACTTTTATGCGAAGCGATTAAAAGTTATAAAGTATAAACACATCCATATACATGTAATGTGGTGAAGTATTAGTTAATTTTGATGCGTATTGTTTAGAACTAAATAATAAAAGTATTTCACATACTGGGTTAATAATAAGCGAAAGGGAGGAATTTGTTCTCATGATTACTAACAACTTTTACTATGGAACTCGGAAGTCAAGTAAACAATCAACTAACTGTTCTCTAGAAAAAGGACGTTGACCTTTTTTTAAGCTGTGTCAATAGTAAAAGTTGTTAATAATAGTGAGTACGATGACCCCGTTTTGGATTAGTACTTCTTTTATAAATGACAGGGTAGGTGTTTGATCATAGCTCACCTGATATTAAGTGACGATGTGGTCGAAGATGGTAAACTCACTTAGCTTGGAATGGCTTTCAAGTGAGAGTGCCGGGGCATACAGTTAGGTGCTTGGTGGATTTTCAACTTGTGTTTCAATAATGCGAGTAGTAATAAGTACTCTACCACCATGCTGTGGTTTCCTCACGTGTTCATTCACCGACAGATCATGCTCATTGTTGGAGTTTGAACCCTTTGTGATGCAACCGCGCTAACCACTGAGCTATCATAGCTAAAACGTATTCAAGCTATAACTTTGTATTAGTAGTTAAAACATCCAAATTTTTTATAAAACTTTTTTTTTTCAAACAAATAAAATTATGTATTGAACTGACCCAACAATGAGCTTGAGCTGCCAGTGAAGGAAAAAATCGTGAAGAAACCAAAGCATGGTGGTAGGATACTTTCTAGTACTCGGCTGGCTAGCTACCACCCCAAGTTGAAAATCAGTTGTGTTAACAGCTTCACTTAAGAGTCAGTTCCATTCCAGGCTAGGTGTGTTGACCATCTTTGACTTGAAAACTTGGATCACAGTTCGAAGTCTTTTTTTTGAGTAAGTATAAGTACCGCTACATTCGGCCTCTGACTCGGTCAGAAGTCCGATGAAAGTGAAATAAAAAGCGTATTTCAATCACGGGCCATTTGCAATTCGATTTCGTTTCACACAAAAACTATCAACAACGCAACATTCAAGTTAGGGTTACCATTTCAAAAACTTTACAAATAAACATTTGCTTCAATTACTCTATTGAAGTTTTTATTATTGTTGTTATTGTTGTTATTGAACTCACAAATTCTAGCAATTTTTTTTTACTTTACTAATGCAATTAATTACTAATTGAGAATTCTAAGAGACTAACAACAGACACCCCTGACTGTATACGCGAGGTCAGATAATAAAACTTTTGGCTAGACACGAAAACGATAATGTCAACAGTTGCGAAAGGCACGCGGCAAACCAAAGCCACGTTTGCCGCAGAACGACCGAAATTCGCTGTATAATTCGACCCGCCACAATTACGGTGAAACGGGCTTTATGTATTTGCTTTGTTTTTGAGCGATTATGCGGTTGCACTGTGTTTGGGGATCGAGGTCGGAGTGCGTGAGATAAAGCAGGTTAGTAGCGTAGCGTCATTTCTGTTTGTAATATAGCTGAATTGAAATTGTACGGCGCTGGATCATAACGGTGTTGAATTATGAAACCTGACACGTAACTTTTTTACTCAATACGAAATGCTTATGAGACAATCAACAAATTACGAGGTTGCAATCTGATTTATATCTAGACATTGTTACCTATTCTAGAATTGTTTTTTTAGAAGTTAGATCGTTTGCTAAGTTTATAGTATTCCTCCTAACATTCATTACCACGGCTAATTTTGTTACAAATTGTATGCATTTGCACTCTCAATTCAAAGATGACTTGACACAATATCAATTTTTCGAGAGATGAGGTCGCTGATTTCGTTTTCAATGTAAAAAGTGATCATATCTTCATTTTTCAATCTATGCAATACAATGACGATGCTTCAAGTTAGAATTCTGATTTAGTTGAGTTAGAGATGTACAGAGCGGTCAAGTAATTAGAAAGCCAACATTATGAAGGTGGATGTCACTGGAACTAATAAACTATTCGAATGGATGGTCACTTTCGACTTCACGCTTTCTGGTCCGAAATAGCTTTGCTGTGTCCTAAGTATTTTTAACTGACACCAATTATAAAATAAGATGTAGAAACAGCAGGATTTCAAACCGTTGTGATTGCCAAACTCAATAGAGTTGGCTAAATATGGTAGTTCTGAATCAACTTTTAGTTTTTATATGGAAAAAACCTCGCTGTGTTACCCACTAATCCCCCGTGAACACTAATTTTTTTCGGGATAAAAGCATATGTATTAATCCAGGACGTCAGCTATAGAAACTTTTGCTTTTATAATATTAGTATGATAGATTTATGGTAGCCATCAACTCGCCTGATGGAACACAACTGTGCGACCGAAGATGAAGCATATTGATTTAGAAGGATCTATTCACTTTAGAAGAAATATATCCAAGAACGCCCAAATTGTAGTTCATTGGAAAGAAAGAGTTGCCGTCTTCGGCGTCTGTATGTCCCGCGAAGAACAATTTCGGTGTCTTTACATCCAGAGTAAACGACTTTTTCTAGGTAGTGGTCAAACGTAAACTTATTTTAAATAAAAACAATATTAAAAAAAATGCTAGAAGCTGGCAGTGAGTTCCATTCATCGGCCGAAAAACATAAAACAAAATGAAAACATAAATTGCGTTGCGCAGCAGCCAAACCGTTGCGTAGGAATACTGGAAACGTCCACTAGAAACAGATGCTATAATAAATATAGAAATTAATCAATTAGTAGTAGCTCATCAGGCGAGTTGGTGGTCAACGTTGATCTATTTATTATTGAAAAAAATAAATACATACACCTATTTAAACACTACATACATTCGCATAAATATGACAAATCTGTCGTTGCAATCCTAATGAATCTCTGGTTTACTAAAAATAGAACATGAAAATGAATCTTGCGTAAATTAACCATAATTCGTAAATAGTAGTAATTATGTAAGTTTTTGTATGAATGACAGATAGTTTTAGATTATTAACGAGGTATTTAGCACGCATCCGGTTGCTACATTGGCTAACATCCTATTAATTTATGGTATTTTAGTATTTTTGGTGTGTGTAGAAGCGCAGGTAATTAAGCCTATATTTTACGTAAATATCTCCGTTTTTAGAAATATTATATTTTTTATAATTTTATCTCGTTTCGTTGACAACTTGCATAAATAAATTTGTGATTATTGTCGTCAGTGTAATCTAGCTTCACAAGAACTTACTATAGTGAAACGATCTTAAAAGCTAAATACATGATTTTAAATTACGGTTTTGGACAGATTCTTTCAGAAACATTTGTATCTTATATTTTTTTTTCAATACATTATTAATACATTTCTATTCGATTAATTAACGTTTAATTTCAATTTAATTGTTTTTATTTATTATATTACAAAAAAAAAGTATACTACTATTAATTTTGCTGTGATATTGGATGTGGTATAAACCTATATTTGAGGCAGCAATTAAGTTTTGCCGACTTTGTTATAAATGTATATCAACTGTGTTGGTGGTTGCTTTGTTGATATGACAATAAAATAAAATCATCCGTTGTTTTTACTACGAAAACAAACTGCAGTGTTTAAAATGAAAACGAATGAAATGAAAACTGAACTACCAGGTCATCATAGTGCAAAATCCAAACTTGTAAACCGAGATGAAACTTCATAATATTCAACAGTAACGCCGTGCAAGTGCCGGGTCCATTGCCTTGATGGGACGAAACTCCGTACAGTGACTAGGATTTGCGATCTAGACAATGTAATATTCGATATTCGATAACGCTAATAGAAACGTCCTAAATGTATGGGATTGACATATGCCGTTGGTATGGCACGTCGTTGGTCGGCAGTACGTTATTTATTTACGTTTCTAACAACGTTACCGCGAATCGAATGTTACTTTGTCTAGGCCTTCAGGTACCTATATGTAATAAAAAGTATTTTCCAATACTTTCACTCACCTTCAGTAACCAAAACAAACAAAAAAGAAATGCCCGAAAAACCTAGCTATAATAAGAAATCCTTTGAATATTTGTCAATATTTAGCTTAGAATAAACCACATAGAAAATTTGCAAAGCAATTCTGAAGCGGATTACAAATGCAAATCATCCGCATAAACCAATACAGAGTTTTCAAGAAGACGCTATGATAATAAGTTACCAGACAATACGGAACGAAGCCCGGCTTAGAATCAAAGACATGGGTGCTCAAACTATAGCTTGCTAGAACGTTGAACGATTTCCATGATAGAGCTGCATCGACATGAGAATTATATCACGGTATATTATCTATCATAAATCACGGTATGGCATAATATGTCAAGACTAAACGACGTGACAACTATGGAAATTATCTGGCTAGAAAAGAAAAGTCTTCGATACCCACATTCAATAAAAATATAGGTAACTTTAAGATTTTAGCATACGATTGCGATTAACGGGGCTAAGTCAGTTCATGGCATGGCCATATTCTGCCGGTAAGGTAACGCCTATCAATGATCATTGCAGCGATACACAGAAGTTTGGGTAGTAAAACAAAGTCCAGGGCATCGCTGCTTTAGCACTTATTAATTTGAGACTTTCGATGGTTAGTTTCGTCAGCCCTGTAATTTCGCTAGCTGCAGTACCCTTCAAACCGGAACACAGTAATGTTAAATCACTACTGCTCGGCGGCAGAATATCTAGTACTGCGGTGGTACCTACCTAGACGACCTTCTGCTAAAGACATCTACCACCAAGTAAAATGAATCCTGTAATAAGTATTAAATATGAGTCACGTCTAAAAAGATTCAAACTTTGAATGCCTTAGACTTAATAGCACTCCCAAATAAGGATTGGACTGCATAAATCATCTTACGTTAGGGATATTGTATCGACGCTGTAATGCATATTCAGCAAGTCCAGACTCAAGAGCAGACTTTCAACCACTTTGTTGCTAAATGACCATTAGCATAACATTATCCATTGGAATAATTCTAAATAATAAAAATTATGTCACGTTTTGCCGTGGTGGTGCCGGCGTAAGAATAGTACCCCACCCTCTCTACCCGTGGTTGCCGTAAAAGTCGGCTAAGGGATGTAATCCGGAAGATGGGCAGCAGCGTCTTCCTTGAACAATCACACCTAACTGCGCTCGCTAACCCGCCTGCCAAGCGTGGCGAGTATTGGCAAAACCCCCCCAGGAGGAAGCCTATGTCCAGCAGTGGAAGTCTTAAATGATGGCTGATGATGATGATGATGATGTCACGTTCTATCAAAGTTGCATAAACACACAAAGAATCAAAGACTAAAGAAATTATTTTTATACTGAATAACCCTGCTCGCTCTAACCCAAGCAGTAAACGTACTGGTGAACTTTTGAATAGCCAACGCCCGTATATCTTATCATAATTCAATAATTCATATCCATTGAATAAGCTATCAATTATAAGCGCAAATCTCTAAGCGCAAAACCAAGAACTCTAGTGCTATGGTATCCCGTGAGAAATTCTACGCCCAAGGCATAGAAATAACCACAAATACCAGGTAATAAATTTGAAGTCATTTTACCACAAATTACTTGGGAACACAGTTGACGAATTGAAGTTTTCAATGTTTCATAAAAATGAAGGTTTCTTTAAAATATCAATAAAATTAATCTCAAAAATTGTCCTAGTAAAATGTACAGTTAATTTGTTTAAGACGAAATCTTGCAAGAATAAGGTCTTGCATTAAAATTTCATCCTGTACAGCAATGCAAGTGACTTTACTATTTGAATTTTTAACTTTTGACATTGTGTTTGACCACAGCTCATCTGGTCTTAGGTGACGGTGTGGTCGAAGATGGTTAACACACCTAGACTGGAATGGAACTGGCTCTCCAGTGTGCCGGAACACACTGTTAGATGCTTGGCGGCAGATTTTCAACTGGAAGGTGGCTATCCAGCCGAGTACTGGAAAATACCCTGCCATCATGCCATGCCTTATAGTCTTTGGACAGAGAAAATGAACAGATATCATTTTTATTTCTATGTTTACAGTTACATTGTTTTTATTTTTATTAATTTAGTTTAATTAATTAAAACGGCTTAAAGCCGTTTAAATTAATCGACCATTCATAATTTTTCATATGTACAATCAATCATCAGTCATTTGTACAAGAAAAAATAAAAATATAGTAAATATAAAAAGATTAAAACAACACTTACGATTTTAAATAAAACAATTTGAATTTAGGTAGGTACATAATTATAATAATAATAAAATCATCACATCACATCATCAGCCATAGGACGTCCACTGCTGGACATAGGCCTCCTCCTGTGGAGATTTTGCCAATACTCGCCACGCTTGGCAGGCGGGTTGGCAAGCGCAGTTAAGTGTGATTGCTCAAGGAAGACGCTGCTGCCCATCTTCCGGATTACATCCCTTAGCCGAATCTTACGGCAACCACGGGTAGAGAGGGTGGAGTACAATTCTTACGCCGGCACCACCACGGCAATAATTCGGTATAATAAGAAGTAATTATGGCAATAGAACTAGTAAGAAAATTAATCCTATTACAAAATCGTTCGTAACCGATCGTCCAATGTTCATTTGCGGATAAAAATTAACAAAAGGTTCTAATTGTAACATGCACTTTGCAATTGTAATCGATTTGTGGAAACGACTGGGTTAAGTTTATTGTGAATGAGCAATAACTCGATCGGAAAAAATTTAACATTGTGATGAAAGTAATCAACTATTACATAGGAATCACGAATATTATTACTTCGATTCGATTAACTCGGATTGTCAGGATGTAAAAACACCTAAAGCTTTTAAAATAAGAGATTTAACGTACTTTCCTCTTCTTGTAACGTAAACAAAAAAAAATATAATTCAAAGTTGACAAAGGTCACGGACCCTAGTGTCTGTGGAGCGAATATTATAAATAAAAAAAAAATACAGATGAGTTTTATAATAGTACTTATTTAATTTAGCCATGATGGCTCAGTGGTTAGCGCGGTCGGTTCGCATGCTGAAGGGCGTGGGTTCAAACCCCAACGAAGAGCTTGAGCTGCCGGCGAAGGAAAACATCGTGAGGAAACCATAGCATGGTGGTAGGGTACTTTCTAGTACTCGGCTGGCTAGCTACCACCCTCAAGATGAAAATCTGCCGCGAAGCATCTAACGGTGTGTTACGATTGCCTTACTTGAGAGCCAGTACCATTCCAGGCTAGGTGTGCTTTACCGTCTTCGACTACACCGTCACTTAACATCAGGTGAGCTATGGTCAAACACCTAGCATGTCAACCATAAAAAAATAGGAATAATGTTAATGTTTTGTAACTGTTTGTTATATGTCTCTGTTTGTTTCTTTTTTAATGTAAATACAAAGCGATACAAAGAACATTGAGTAGCAAAGCAAAGTCCAGGGCGTCGCTGATTTGGCGCTCATTACTTTGAGACATTACACGGTTAGTCTCAATAGCCCAGTAATTTCGTTCGTTCGTTTTCGTTGTGTCACATAATAAAAACTTCTTTTTTATTCTTTCTTCTATAAATAGTATTTGAAAGTAATGTTTTACTAGATGTCATAAACAACAATATTTATCTTAACATCTGAACACATCGATACAACAAAAAATGAACATAAACACTTAAGTGGAACTCATTTAAATAAGTTCCTCTAGGAATGATTTCCTTCTTCGTCAACCGGATGAACTGGTCTGGTTGGGGGCTACTAACGCTGGAATCGCATCAATCGATTTATTTCCATGAAATAAAATAGTAGTCACTAAATATTCGGGCAAGCAAACCGTGAGCACGATGACGATAGTAATTAAAACTGGCCAAGTGCGAGTCGGACTCACACATGAAGGGCTCCGTACCATTATCTATGAAAAAGACAAAAAAATCGCGGTTGTTATATGGGAGCCCCTTAAATATTTATTTTATTTTGTTTTTAGTATTTATTGTTATAGCGGCAACAGAAACACATAATAATTTGTGAAAATTTCAACTGTCTAGCTATCGCGGTTCTTGAGATACAGCCTGGTGACAGACAGACGGACCGACAGACAGACAGCGAAGTCTTAGTAATAGGGTCTCGTTTTTACCCTTTGGGTACGGAACCCTAAAAACATGACAAGAGTCAATAGTTATTTGCAAAACAGAAAAAAGTCAACGTCTCTACCTTATATTTTTAGCTTAAATCTGCCTTGCATCTCTTATCTAAGATTTTTATGCAACAATATTCAATAATAAAGTCTTTAGAAATATTTTTTTAAATTCTGCTTATGATTTGACCAGTTATCATCTATGTTAACTTTTTTATGGTTTGACAGGCTAGGTTTGACCATAGCTCACTTAATGTCAAGTGAAGGAGTAGTCAAAGATTACCATCTTCGACTACTCCTTCACACCTAGCCTGGAATGGAACTACCAAAGTACCAAACCAAACTGCCAAAGTTGTGAATAGAAGTATATCATTCAAAACGAATCTATTGAAATCATATATAATCTTGAATATTGTATTCACACCCATGGTAAGCCCTTGGACCACCTGTCCACCAGTCGACTTAGCGTAACGAAGCATAATTTATAGAAAATCTTGGAGTGGGCGTACAGTAGACAGCCAGTTTCGACTTCAAGCCGTAAATAAAAATATTGCTATGGACGGAGAAAATATTGACTGTATAGGTAGATGATATGTAAAGCAAACGACTAATTTAAATGATGAACGAGTCATTGGATCGATATTCTATGAATAACTAAGACCTCCGTCATCGCATTAAAGTTATGATAGACTTAAAACTAAAAAAGATTTATGCTGTAGGTGGAATTTTTCATCTTTATGCTCTTGATCTTTTGCCGTAGTGGTGCCGGCGTAAGAATAGTACCCCACCCTCTCTACCCGTAGTTGCCGTAAGTGTCTGCTAAGGGATGTAATCCGGAAGATGGGCAGCAGCGTCATCCGTGAACAATCACACCTAAATGCGCTCGCCAACCCGCCTGCCTAGCGTGGCGAGTATTGGCACAACCCCCCCAGTAGAAGGCCTATGTCCAGCAGTGGACGCCCTATGGCTGATGATGTGATGCTCTTGAAGAAGATGGGTTTACTTGGAGATAAATCTCCTTAAAAGGAGGTCCTCTATATAGGTACCACCCTAAAACCAGATATTCGGCAACCAAGCAGTAGTGTGTACACATTACTGAAATCCGGTTTGATGGGTACTACAGCTAGCGAAATTACAGGGCTGTTGAGACTAAGCATCGAAAATCTCAAAGTAATAAGCGTCAAAGCAGCGTTGCCTGGACTTTGGTTTACTACTCAAAGTTCTGTGTATGGCGGCAATGGCCATGGACTGGTGTAATCTCTTACCACCAAGAGAGCGTCTCGTTCGCCTCATTACTTTTACACAACAAAAGAGATAGGGATACGTGATATGCATTAAGAGAAAAGTAGCTAAACAAACTAGCTTAAAGTAGATAAACTAGCTTACGCCCGCGACATCGTCCGAATTGAATTAAGAATTGTCCCTAATCACCTAGCGGCATGAAATATAATTTATGACCTAATTACATACCTACCAGGTATACATTTAAAAATCATAAAAATCGGTGGAGCCGTTGCGGACGAGTGCGAGGTAATACCGTGACACGAGACCTAAGGTAGGTTAAATGAACAAATCTACCAAAATACAACAGCTAATTTCAATGTAGGTATTCTGTATTAACATTATTTAAAAATATAAATACTAGTCAAAAGCTGAGCTTTGTGAGGGCTCGCGTAATTTTTCTAACGGGTAATAATTTTTAAGACAGTTTTTTTTTAAATTGTCTTTTATTCTGTTGCAGCGATGTTAACTTTTTGGTTTTCTAACAGATGACGTTAGTAGTATAATAACATTCTATCCAATGAATACAAAATTGTTAATGTTCATTTATTTTATGGTTATGAAATTATTATTTTTTTGACTGATAACACATCTAGATATGAAGTTAAATTGCTGTGTTAAAGCACAAATATAAAGGCATGATAGTTTTTCAATAAAGTGTACCACAAAAATGCGCAGGTTGTGGAATAGTGATAAATTCTTTCAGACGTCTATTCATGAGAAGAAGACAGATTTTTCAAAATAGATGTTTCAGTCTACACATTTGTGGTGTAAAGACACTTCGAATCTAAGTAATAACCGTGATACAGAATTGTAAATGATATATTTCTAAAGGGCATATTAAGTGTATATTTCATATACACTAAATATTAATGAATGTCTAATTTCCAATACCCCATTAGAAATTAAGAGCGATCCAAGCACAAAACACTAGGAAATGATCTGCAATCACGAATTGATTCATTAGATATTTGATTAACCCTTGAGATATCCGACGCGATATGCAAAGTGGGACACGATATCTGTGAACGGATAAGCGAATTACAATATGCACATAGCGGGTGTCTAACTGTACTGTAAATTTAGTTTGGCACACCTGTACAGATACCATAATAACGTTGCAATATTTTCAGGTGTCCTTAATTATATCTCAAAAGCAAAAGTTCAAATGTGAAGCTTGTAGATTCATTCTGTCGGTGCCTCGGTTCGGCATAGTTTCACCTGCTATTCTATAGCCTTTTTGTCTGTAGTAAAAAGTAGTCTTATTAATTCCTTAAACCAAATTAATTGACAATCATTTATCTATTTCGAAGCTAAAAGCCTTTTTTGGATAAATATAAAAGTTATAGTCCCTAACCATTTGCAACTCGAATGGAATTTTTGATGGTAGCTCAGTAGTTAGCGCGTTGTGGTCATACATCGAAGGGCGTGGGTTCAAACCTAAACAATGAGCTTGAGCTACCGGTAGGAAAACAATCATAGCATGGTATAAGGTACTTTCTAGTGGTGGCTAGTAGATAATCTGTCGCCAAGCACCTAACAGTGTGTTCCGGCAGCCTCACTTGAGAGCCAACTCCATTTCAGGATAGATGTATTTACCATCTTCGAATACACTGACATATAACATCGTGAGCTGTGATGAAATCGCATTGCCTGTCAAATGATTTAAAAAAGTGATTCTCTCAAACTCAAGTTATTTATAAAAATTTATAAGCGTTGGTTAAATGTAGGTATATGATACTAGACAACTATCTAACCATTAAAATTTAGACCTATTGTATAAATTATAGTATAAGCGATACAATGATAATGTAGCTGATAACGTTCTGGCAGAATAATTGGATAGCGTTAGCGGATAGCTTGATAATGCAGGTGGAGTTGAAAAGGTTAAACATAGTAGACCGGTAGCTTTCCAATCGACAAAATCTATTCGATTATCTCTCTTAGTCTCTCGTGGTTAACGGGATATGTTCATATATGTAATACGATGTGAAAATCATGATACAAGACCACACCGTCACTTAATATTAGGTGAGCTGTGGTCAAACACCCAGGCTGTCAACTATAAAAAAACAAGGACAAGTCAGACTCGCCCACCGAGGGTTACGTACTAACCAGTAAGTATGATAAATAGTTTGGGAATCGAGTGTTTAAATTGGTGCATATGCGTGCATTTTTTTACGAAAACTGAGAAGTCTGATTTTTTCACAGCTGCAAGGGACTGCAGATCTGCGTATATGGTTTTATTGCCAACTCGATACCTCGACGCGTTCCCGAGATAGGTCTTGGCAGACGGACAGACGGACAAAGTGTTCTTATAAGGGGTCCGTTTTTTTCCTTTTGAGGTACGGAACCCTAAAAACAGGAAGAATAATAAGAGTGGTGTAAGAAATGTGCAAAATTGATAATAGCTATAATAATTCCTAATGAAAACTCTAATAACACACTAACATTGAAGAACATGACCTCAAGAACGATCATAATGACAGTGGTAAGGTTAACTTTATTCATCCTAAAAATAGTAATAAAAACCTATAAATCTCTTTTTTTTTTTTATTGCTGATATGAAGCTGGTGTGAAGTGACGATGTGGTCGAAGATGGTAAAGCACACCTAGCCTGGAATGGAACTGGCTCTCAAGTGAGGCTGCCGGAACACACCGTGAAATGCTTGGCGATAGATTTTCAACCAGTCAGCTGAGTACTAGAAAATACCCTACCACCACGCTATGGTTTCCCTCACCGGCAGCTCAAAGCTCATTGTTGGGGTTTGAACTCACGCCCTTCAGCGTGTGAACCGAGCGCGCTAACCACTGAGCTATCATCGCTACATATAATACCGTTAATCGCTTGGCGGCAGATTTTCAACTTGAGGGTGGTAGCTAGCCAGCCGAGTACTAGAAAGTACCCTACCACCACGCTATGGTTTCTTCACGTTGTTTTCCTTCACCGACAGCTCAACCTCATTTTTGGGGTTTGAACTCACGCCCTTCGGCGTGTGAACCGATCTAATTACTGCGCTATCATCGCTACGAAATGCATATTGTAGGATTGTTCTAATTATATATTATAGCAATGTTTATATTTTATTCGTATTACTAAATATTGCATGTAATTATTCAATGCACTCCGTGTAAGGTGTAATGTCGATCGTATATGGTAATTTTATGGTGATTTGCTTCAAATTTTTAGGAGAGATATTATTAAATCAAAATAATATAATTACATATCTTGATTATTTTTTTGATTACAGATTTCTATGAGTGATTAACAAAAAAATACACATTCAACAGACACAATCCCACAGTAACAGACTCAAATCACTGGCCAATAATATTTTTTAATCAATTCATATGAAATACCCATAAAGGATATACAATGGGGACATAAATCTACCTGACGCTCCGACGGTATACTTCACGCACCTGCCCTTCCCGCTTCTAAATTGACTTGAATTGAATGAAGTAAAAAATAAGCGCTTACAAAAACATTGTTTATCTTAAACGTAAGAGTATATAAGTACTATTCTGTGTTGTAAACCTTTTAAACTTCATGAGAACCAATATCATATTTTTTTTTATATATGAAATAAAGTGACATGCAGTTATTGAAAGAAAAAGCACTGACAGAAATACTGATGATTTATTTACGAGATACTGAAATAAATAGATATGTAGATAGAAACTCGAAAAATACATAAACAAATAGATTTATTGATAAAAAGCTCTTCACAATTCTGTAGCGATGATAGCTCAGTGGTTAGCGCGGTCGGTTAGCATACCAAAGGGCGTGGGTTCAAACCCCAACAATGAGCTTGAGCTGTCGGTGAAGGAAAACAACGTGAAGAAACCATAGCGTTGTGGTAGGGTACTTTCTAGTACTCGGCTGGCTAGCTACGACCCTCAAGTTGAAAATCTGCCGTCAAGCATCTAGCAGTGTGTTCCGGGAGCCTCACTTGAGAGCCAGTTCCATTCCAGGCTAGGTGTGCTTTACCATCTTCGACCACACCGTCACTTAACATCAGATGAGCTGTGGTCAAAACACCTAGCCTGTCAAGCATTAAAAAAAAACACTAAACGACTATTCTGATTGTTCATTAGGTAGTAGCTCTGATATGAACAAACATTTAAGTGATGAACACAAATCTTTGTTTGCCTGTGTGTTTGTGTATTTAACAAACAGGGCTAAATGATGTTGCGTGAAATATCTACCGATACTTATTATAGCTGTTCCTAACTAAAAATCCTGCTGAAGATGGCAGAAAACATGAAGACGAACCACTACCCAAACCAAAAGTATTTTTGCTCTCGGATAAATTTATTCTAACATCTCCCAGTGAGTAAAACGAATTTTATTACCATACCTCAAATATGATACCACAAACGCACTACCACTTCATACACATCGTTTCAAGCAAATTGTTGCCAAACTTTTGATTGCAAGCCGTCAATGCAAAATCTATTTCAGATTTATCTTTGTTTACAGTCACAGCTCCTATATCATGAATTGAGGCTGTAAATCACGTACAGCCTATTTAACTTTCAATTATTTCTCGGACTCGATTCGTGGCAACACCTTTTCTGACGAGCGCCCGGCGCCATTCAGTCCCCTAAAAAGGCCACACTCCTAATTCTGCATCTCAAGCACTTATGTAAACTACAACTTTATAAACGCCGCAGGTGATATTTTTAAGTTAGAATAACAAATCAACATGATCAAACTATAGCTCGAGTTGCGATTTTCTGTTAAGAAACTGTGATTGAATTCTTATTTGTTGAAACTTAATGGTAGCTCTGCTTAGCAGGATGTCGTCTGTGTTGGAACCACCGCTCTACCTGATATTCTGCCGCCAAGCAGTAGTGTGTAAACATTACTGTGTTCCGGTTTGAAAAGTACTAGCGAAATAACACGGCTCTTGAGACTAACCATCGAAGGTGTCGAAGTAATGAGCTCCGAACAGTGCTCATGGATAGGTGTTATCTCTTACCATCAGGAGAGCGTATCGTTTGTCTCATTACTTTCACATGAAAAAAACATCTTAGATGCAAAAAAACTACTTAAAATATCAACTGCACGTTACGTTACTATACAAGTATATTGTGAAATATTAAAATTAATTTCAAATTTATAATCATTGTAAGAATAAATTTACATACAAAAGATTTATATGGCGTCCTACACTAGTTTCGATATAATATGAAAATGTAAAAACGTTAAAATCTTAATTGGTCCTATTCAAGGCTGACCAGTCAAAAAACGACTATATCACTTTGATCTCTATTACACAATTGGTACTAAAATCGTGATTAAAATTCTTTTCGAGACAAGAATGTCACGGCGCAAAGACATGACCAAAAATAGCAAAGCTTTACCGCAACAGATTGCAATCAAAACGTCTACCAGACGACCAAAAAAAAGAAATTAAATCAAATATTTTTAATTTAATTCTAAACAATTATCATTCTTTTATATGACTTTTATTTGGGTTAGATATTGAGACACTAAAGTAATTGTTTATTTGGCAACAACCAATCTAACGTTAGATTATATTATACTTAGGTAACAACAAATTTATTTGATAACAAAAGTTTTATTGTAAGTACCACGAGGTCAGAACAGAGAAACGTAAGTCATAAAATGACTTTTATTACGTTTAACTATTTGAACAATGTTCTTAATTTAAAAGAAAAGCTACAAGCTAAGCCTAGAACATTGTCGCAAAGTTGCTAGTTTATCGGATTTATATCGGAGTGTGTTCTTCAGAGCTACACGGTCGAATTACTCCATGCCCATTTTTTATCGGACAGCTAGAAGCTCAAAAAAGCGATATCGTTTCATGGTCGATGTTCCAAAATCTCGAAAGGAACGATTTGATTCCACGTTCATTGTGTCGACTGCTAGACAGTGGAATGATTGTTGTGAATGGAAGTTGGTGTTCCCTGTTGTATAAAATATGGGTGTCTTCAAGTCGAGAGTGAATCAGTATCTTCGAGACGAGAGTATAGACGTGCTCCATCTTAGACCGCATCATCACTTAATATCAGGTGAGATGGCGGTCAAACGTAAGTCTATTTCTTATTAAAAAAAAGAGCTATAGAATAATTACAATCAACAAACTGTGGTGGGGAGGTGAACGACGAAAATTTAATGGCCATTGGCGTATAAAGTTTACCTATTAGCCAATTTGAGGCACACGCCCACTACATGGCAACATTGTTATAGAGTACAAGAAGCCTGTTACACCACCACGCAACATAGGAAATCCATTAGCTTCAAAGATTTATAGTCCAAGGGGAGTCCAGATAGTGTGCTGAACTCGCGACAAACGTAAACGAGAATTTTTATCATGCCGTAACAGAAATCTATGGTGCGTGGTATGATAACAATAGTACCTATAAGATTTATAGACAGAGATTATGATCTTTGCTAGGGACGGAAACATATAGTTACATTAGATTAGATGGTTCTGGAAACATAAATTTGGAATCAAACCTTAAATGTCCATATTAAAACCGTTAATCTTTCTAAATAAAATTTGAGTTTATCTTTAAGTTTATCAAAAAACATGGCCACACTAAATATTAAGGTAAGTAATCTTAGATGAAATCCTATGCAATAGATATATATATCAATAGCGCAGTTAGATTCAAACAAACATAAGTCACTCAGTGATTATTTTAACCCTGAGTCCCATTGAAGATATTGCGATCCCTTTAAACTTAGGTATTCCAGTCAATACCGTAATAACAGAACAGCGTCAGTAGCAAATCGTGAGCGATAATTTAGCGATATACCCTCCAACGGTATCCGACAATCGAGATCGTTTACGTATCGCTTTATCGCGAATCGCCAATGGTATTAGGATCAGCGATAGAATCGCCATCGACGGCATATCGTCTGATAAAGAAATTCACTTTGTCAATCCACAATGCAGGAACCGATATGTAATCAACGCGTCTTGAAATGAACTCTTCGCATAAAGTCAATATCAGAGAACAAAAAGATCCGATAAAATTATAGATGATAGGGCAGATTTAATATATTGTTCATAATTGTGCCGAGCATACATATTTATTAAAACCTTACATTAATATTACGTTTAAGAATGTTACTAGTAAGAATATTTTGTATTTTTTTGCGGAGAAATTGATTCTTTTTTTGCTTTAACTTATGCGAAATTGCTTACGTTTAATTTTATCAGAAACTCCGACTATAGTTTCGGCTCTTGTGTGCTAAGCAAGACATGGCCACGCGTGCATTGTACTCAGCTGTGTATCCATGATGAAGGCCACCGGATGTAGCCGAAACTATAGTCAGAGTTTCTGATAAAATTAAACGTGAGTAATCCCGCATAAGTAAAACAAAAATGTGCCAAAACCAAGTCAGTTTCCATAGTAACTGATTCTCTGAATATATAAATCTTAAACAGTATATTATCAATGACTTGGAACATTTATCGCAAACTAACAATAAGTCTCAAAAATTATCATCAAACATAATGCACCGCCACTCGTCAGAGCAATAAACTTCCAGGAATAAAGCAGCATACCATTAATTCACTACACGTCCCGCCGCATTATTATAAAAATTTATCGAACAAAAAGTGATTCATTATTCAAACAACAAATATAGAAAGAAAACAGGTGTCGTGTACCGAATATGGTTAGTCAAGACCCAAGTAGCGGTGACGGTCGTGCTCGCTGAACAGGTTGGGTCAAATTTGGGACAAGCCAGTCGTCTGACGGCTTCGCACATACAATTAAAATATGACCCGTAAAATAGAAAAGTTTACAACTTTTTAAAGCAGGTGTGAATTTTCAAGGTGCGACCGGATTGGACGTTGAAGCATAACGAAATAAAATCTCTGTGGTGTTTAGTATGTTTGTAAAATGTTCATTATTCTTAACCAATGACAATAATATTTATACTTAGGCCAAACAGAGGCAAAACTATGATTTTCTGTTGCAATAATCCCAACAGTAAGTAACCAGGCAGATCTGATTAGAACATACCACTAAGCTCTTGCATTAATATTCAATACTGGCGCAGCTAATTTGCAAACTACGGCTACCGTATAATAAGTACCTTTCAATCCAGCTCAAAACAAACCTGAAGTTACTGTAACACTTGCAGTGCAGTGAAAGCATGACATAAAACTTGTCCATTCCATTACATAATTACCCAAAATGAGAACAATTTTACACGCAACATACTAAAAGCATTAATGACGTAAAGGGTATTATTGCACGTGTAAATGAATCGATTGCTTTATATTGGTTAACAATTATCATTATTTTATCTTTTGAATAAGAGAAAGAAAGATAAAAATAAATGGATAGAACAGAACTGACTATCTTTTCACAATAAATCACACAATATCGATAAATAATCAATACCTAAAAAGTAATAATTAAACACCCAGTCTCCACCCACAACAACAAAAAATCTTAAATTTTAACAATCGAGAAGTCATCAAAACATTATATCGATTAAAAGCTTAGAGATTGAACATAATAACGGGTCATCTTAGACCGAAGGTCGGTAACGGTACAAAACGTAATGTATTAACATAAAGTATCTGGGCAATCTGTAAATGTACCTCACTAAAATGAGGTATTTGAGGCAACAGATTTTGGTCCCGTTCTTATTCTAGTAAAATGGTGAAAGAAAGTAGGTTGACTATTTAATGGATTGGTTTAGACATAAAACAATAGATTTACATTATAAAGCTTTTACCATAACGTTATTGATGCCATATTTCAACTACGCATACATGAATAATGTATAGCTAATGTAAATATAGAAATATATTCATTCGTCTGTTATTCAAGCAAGTTCATCTTATTATCTTGTAAATTTTATGGCAAACTACTATCCAGGGTTTTGTGTTCTAAAATTGTTTCTTATATTCGCGTTCACGCTTCATATGAACAAATTCGAAACTGTCCCAATTTTGTTTGTAGTTTTTTTTTTTTTTTTTAATGTAACAGTAGTGAGACGAACAAGACGCTCTCCTGATGTTAAGAGATAACGCCTGTCCATGACCATTGTAGCGATACACAAACTTTGAGTAGTAAAACAAAGTCCAGGGCATCGCTGCCTTGGCGCTCATTACTTTGAGACTAGATGGTTAGTCCCAATAGCCCTGTAATTTCGCTAGCTGCAGTACCCTTCAAACCGGAACACAGTAATGTTTACACACTACTGCTTGGCGGCAGAATATCTGGTGCTGCGGTGGTACCTACCTAGACGACCTCCTGCTAAGGAAATCTACCACCAAGTAAATAGCAATGTTACTATGGTATACTATGAAAATTCAAGTATTTTATTTATTAAAACGTGGCGAGAGCGTCTCGTAATGCCTGGCAAATTAATAAAACAGACCAGTTCAGTTTCGCCATATTTCAAAAACCGCTCATATCGTGTCATATTAGGAAAAATTATAATTTCATAATCCTTCAGAATAATCGATTCATCACGGAAGTTGTCATCATAAGTTGTTGAATTATATTCGTGATTCTGAAAGTAAAGAAGCACGGGGGCCCAGGCCTGTGAGTGCGCAAATGCACCCACCGCACACGCCGGTATCAACGCAACACGCATGAGTCTATTTTTCCTATCATCCAATCATCCAAATTAGATACAGTCCATTTGCTCATCAAACAAATCAACGTAACATATCGGGCCGTTTAGCCAACTGCAAACTTTGTATGATATATTTTTGTTTTCCTTATGCAGGATTACTCACGTTACACCGGCGCACTGCGGTACACTACCCGCTCCCATACGAGCAATATGCAATACGCGCAACGGCTATATGCATGTGCGAAGAACGCAGCGGCAAGACGAGGCCACTCGCACGTTTTATTCCCCTTTGTCTCCATGAAGAGGGCCACCGGATGTGGCCGAAACTATAGTCAGCGTATGCGATCTAAATAAACGTGAGTAATCCCGCATAAGTAAAACAAAAATGTGCCGAAACTACATCAGTTTCCATAGTTAATATTATATAGTTACAAATAAACAATTGTTGGATTGTTTGCTTTGATAACTTGCTTCTTGCCAAATTTCATATTTCTAGGTCAACGTGAATTATGTTTTGTTTTGAACAAAATACTAAATGGTTTTAATAGACAGACATACAGACGGAATACGAAGTGGCCCTACAAGAGTCCCTTTTTTCTTATTGTGTCTAGGAGATATTTAGCGTGATATAGATGAGATACCGTGAGTTCCTTTTTCAATATAATTCAATTCTGCATAATCATATCACTGTAGTGGACAACTATGATTGTTTAAAACAGTATTTAAAAGAAATGCTAAAATGAAAACAAACATTTGTAAAGAACAATCAGACGATATATGAAAGCGACGCTGTTAGCGAAGATGTAGAGCAGTAGACAGGATTGATGGTACCAGAGGCTGACACAGACAAAGGCACGAGTACGGCAGTGAATCATAGACTGATACGGGACTCACACACACACATATAGGTACTGTTAGACTGTCTTGTAATAGATCTGTCGACGATCGACAAAAATATGTAAAAAATCAAATTATGTAGGTATACTATATAATAGACCAATCTGTAATCTGTCCTTTCACTTTAAAATGAATTCAATATTGGAAAATGTAACGAAATCTCAAGTTTAACCTTTGCTTCTTGGTCAATTTCAGAACACGATCATATTAACTGAAGTAAGAGCACGCAACGGTTTACGTGGCTCACAATTTATCTCACGAATATAAAGCGCAATCAATTCGCGCCATCCAATTTTATCGGGCCAATTATATTGCCTTTGCTCCCCCGAACCAATGAGGTAAGTAGCGCGGCATTATCACCTCGGAACCAGGGCAGGACCATAGCACTATGTGAACAGTTAGCTAAGTTAACTGATACTTGACAATAGTTGTCATATTAGTGGATAGTTTAGTGTTCAATAAATGCCTAGGAAGAGGTTTACTATAAAAATATTAGATTTAAGTAATTATCGACTAATGTTATTAAAAAGCTAACGGTTTCTATGAGATCGTGCTTCAAATGGTAAATAAGAATAATGGTTTGACAAATTACTGCAGATAGCCTGATACATTTGACTGTATCAGTAACTTAGTATATTTTGTCAAATAATCTAATTTATTTAAATTAGCAGTACCTACTAGTGAATATAGTAACTGTACTTATGAACTTTATAGCAGATAACATATTACCATAATTTCTTTGTGGAACAAAATTTTTGCGTATATACTATCAAAGCTGAGAATTTATTGAAATTAATAAATTGTGCTAAAAATTTAGTATTTAAAACTGTTTCGATAACCGAATCGTGAAAAAGTGTAACTGCATACAGACCACGTTTAAAAGTTGATTACTTCACATAATAACATGCTCCAGTCATCATAAATAAAATACAAAGATTTTCAACCGTCATGAGTACTGTGGTAAAACTTCAGTCCCGTTAAAACCAGAAGTGGATACACGGGAAGTTACAGTCGGCGGCAACGTTGGACTGATCAGAGATATAGCTGTTACCCAGACAACAACTACAATTGAAGAAATAAAAATGTATCCTGAATATAAGAGCCAGTAAAAGATTAATTCATTAAAAAATTAATCAACCTGAAATCATAAAATGTCTCGGCCAGTTTTAGTAAGATAGATTTCTATAAATTAAAAACACGACAATTATGAGTAAACCTAAAATTTCATGTATTTGGAAAACGTTATTGTGAAATAAACATCCCACTCTAACGAGCCCTTAATCTGTTAAGACCTTTGAAACCCAACAAAAGCCTAATCAAACGTATTCAAAATCTCCCGTGTAGCTACTGTTGACTGTTATTGTCATAAGCGATTACCTTCAAGAATTTCTGTACCATTGAATGATTTGCCTAATGCGCTTTAAGAGTAAATGTGGTTAGCCGTGTGGTCTATAATTTGGTAGTCAATGAGGTATTTTATTTCCAAGACAAATATGGCAGCAGTTATACTGTTAAGTAGATTCAGAAGAAATAAAATCTAAAGAATTTATTGGCTCCTATTTTGTGAAACGCCGGTTAAGAACATAAGAATAATTACAGCAGTTAATATAATTTGACAAACAGCGAATAAAGATCTAGGAGATAATATTTTGTCCTGAGCAAGCAGCTTCAAAGAACCTTTAGTTTTGCACGTTTTTGAACATTTGTAATGATTATTTATTACTGCCTCTGTTAATTATAGGTCCATTTTAAATATCATAGCATAGTCCGTAACATCTATGGTAATATTTACTGGACTTACAACTGTACAAAAAAAAAATTATATAAAAAATACATAGTATATATTTTGTAGAATTTATATATTAAAAAAAATCAATGTAATTTTGCTTCAAAACAAGCTGTCTGATAGTTATACTATACCAAAAAAAATCTCATTCTTTTGTAATGACTAATCCTTTACAGTTACTAACTTCTGAATGTTGTTGCAAACCATTGACGCCATCTATTTGGTTATTCAGTAGACGTTAGCACTAACTGCCGTAACCAATTTATACAAAACACACTACGGTACAAGGTGTATTGTTAGCGAAATGGCCCAAAGGCAGAATTTGTAACACCTCCCACAAATAACTGGGACGGGCAAGGAAATTTTGTACTTGCCTATTCGGGTCTAGGTAAACACATTGTTTTTGAATGCGTAGCTTTAATATGAAAAATTATATAACTTTGCTACAGAAAAAAATCAATATCAAATCTTTATTTTCAATGGATACTTATGACGCAACATATATTGAATATAATAGAAAACGATATAAATAAGTAACATATTGACAATAAAAACAAAATAAAATTGGACAATAATAGAAATGAAATGAAAAACGAAATTAGTTGTGCAATGACATCAGTTGCTCAATAGCACCAACCCAACACAAAGGTAGCCCGTTGCGAGACACGAAACATCTCAGTTGTGACTACTTAAAAGCAAGATAGAAATGTAGCAACAAGATCACAGAAGCTGATAAAAGCGCACATTGGAGCGCTGTGGTCACTTCCAAATGGACCTGCCTCACAAAATCTCAGATAACTGAACTAGACGGTTATGACTTGAGATATGAGAAGCACGTTGCTTTAATTCTAGTTTGAATGCGAATAAGCACCGATACGTTAGGGCAAATATTGAAGGAAGCAATATGGTGGATGGCGAAACTTATTACATTATGCGAGCGATATATTAAATTACGCAATATAATAGACGATAGATGAAAACAAACTTAGATGGAAGTGTGATGAAACTAGATGATCGAGAATTCACGCGTTTGCTATTTACTGTTATTATGGTCATAGAATAGGCGAAGTTACGATCAAAATCATTGCACGCAATGTGCGTCGGCAAACGTTTCTTATAAAACACAATCCCATTCAATGTTTCCCTTATGTGAAATATAGTCTGGTCTTAAATCATTCGACTAAACGGTGTGGCAAAATAATTTAATGACTGTCCAATACGCGTGGGCGAACCGACACCTTTGGAAGCCACACCCTTCACATACCATTTCATAGTCAATTTGATGCTAGAAATGGGCTCATTATGTCCTGGTAGCATAAAAGGTACATTTGCATGCTAGACTCACCTAAATTTGCCGTAAATTTGATCTCATGATCGCGACGCCATCATTAAACCTGTGGACAATAAATGCACAAATATTATTAAGTTATACAAAATATAGTACATGTACTAAACTCGGTCAATCTACACCAATCAAGTAATTTCCAATCTCAACGTAACCATTTGGTTGGTCCGATAGGAATACTAATAGAATAGAAAAGTTATTAAAGGGAAAATACGTATATCAATAATTTGATATCATGTATGTATGTCTCTTTTTGTAGCAATGATAGCTCAGTGGTTAGCGGTGTTCCTCCCACGCTTCAAGTCACACGCTACGTACACCACGATGTCACAAACTAAGCAATAGAAATCACAAAATCTGTGTTAGTCACAAAAACAACCACCACGCATTTTATTTTTGAATGTCTTACCAGAATTTCCACACAAGGCTTTTTTAAATACGTTTTCAAGAAACATCGTACAACTATTTAATTTTTTATCAATATCCATTAAGTCGTAAAAAGGCAACAAATAAACGGAAAGACCAGGTACTTTCGCTTTTATAATATTAGAATTAAGATAAAGATAACCGGTTTCAAAATTTTATGTGAAGTACATACGAAGCCTGCTAATGCGAATCGACGTCCAACACAAAATCACATGCTCATTTCTTTGAGTATTTCGTTAAAATTTTACAGCATACTAAATACTACTATTTAATTAAATTCCATATGTTTATTCCTTAGCAATTGCTGCAATATTACATATGAAAGGCAATAAAAATAACTGCTTTAAGTGGCGTAGTAATTCTCACAATAGAAGCTTGGCTAGCTACTATTATATATTTTGTTAACTTCTATGGCACAGCTAAAGCGTTCGAAATCATAGCCCACTATTTGCCCATACGCACCATTTCTATAAGTGGTAATATAATAATTTAATGTCTAGCAAATAACTACAGCCTTACGAGAATTGGCGCAATCATTAGCATCGCAAAACACTTTTACAGCATCTTTTTCAATAGGCTCGCAATAAGAAATGGCAGACGTTTTCTAAGGAATATTATTCTAAATATAAGGATGTCTTTTTGTTATACCGATCACGTTTCGAACGGATATGTTAGATAGTCTTTACCTTTGAAATAATTCCTATTTTATTGTAAACTCTATCCCATTCTCTTAAAGATTGAAACAAAATGTTTATCACCAACATATCTGCGACGATACATCTACTAAATGATATAAATTCATGGTAGATTTGAATAAACTCTCAAGTTAAATTCTTCTAAACGTATATGAAATTCTGACATTGATATAATTCCATCCCATAGCAACGCCAGACTCTGCTTAAAATTGATAAGGAAAATTTAAATTTCAAAACAGTATAGTGGAATTTGTAGCTTCTTTAACATGGAATTTTGATGAATTTCAATTTGATTGTATATGTATGTCGACTATCAGATTCCCATTCGAGTCACAACCTAACACTAGAGAGATTTAATTGGTAATTTTTGAGATGTTCTCAAAACTTAACTTAAAAAAACTAATTATGCAATCGCAGTCAAGTAGGTGCTTACTGGTTATACCAGGTGTCATACTGTAGTTTTTGATCTGAGGTTGCTGGTATCGGGAGATACCAGTATAAAAAAAAAAGTCAATTTTAACTTCTTTATTTATTAGAAGGTACGAACCAGTACAGTAGAATGCCCTAGACGGGTTCTGTATTGGCTCTCCTACCCGACTTTCATTTTGACGAACTACATAATCGTACAAAGTCCAAACCTGGACTTGCATATGTTAGGGCCCTGTTTTTTTTTTGTTTTTTATGTTTGACAAGCTTGGTTTTTGATCACAGCCCACCTGATGTTAAGTAACTGTGTGGTCGAAGATGGTAAAGCTTTCAAGTGAGACTGCCGGAACACAGTGTTAGGTGTTTGGCGGCGGATTTTTAATTGAGGGTGGTAGCTAGCCAGCCGAGCTCTAGAAAATGCCCTGCCATCATGTTATGGTTTCCATACAATGTTTTCCTTCACGGGCAACTCAATCTCATTGTTGGGGATCCCACGCCCTTCGGCGTGTGAACCGACCACACTAACCAATAAGCTATCATCGCACAAAAAACACCCCTGGTACGGTCCAACAAACATATCAGTAACTTAGTGTACTTGCAGACAAATCTACTCAGGTTAAAAACACGAGTTGATTTTCAATGAGGCACCTTTGACCCTTGCACAGCAATCATGCAATAAATCAATTGCGTGACTTAAAATAATAATTAAAAATATTATCACGACTCGCTTAATCGCTATCATACCCGTCAAAATATAATTAAAGAATTGTGCATTGACGAGGATGATTCATCTCATGTATATTAACTTGACGCTGATGATCATTACGATTTTCTTCGAGAAACATTCAAATTGAATACAAGAAACTTGCTACGAAAGATATAATGGAAAATAAACTCTATACCTGTACTTTAAGGTCCAATCTTATGTAAAACTATATTACTTCTGCGTACTTATTTTAGTTGTACCTACATACTTATTGTTTTTAAATCGATTGGGAAATTATATTATCAAAGTGAAAGTTTGTATGTTTGTTACTCAATCACGCAAAAATGGCTAAATGGATTTGGATGAAATTTGGCACACATTTAATTTACTGCCTGCATTTTGTAGCGATGATAGCTCAGTGGTTAGCACGGTCGATTCGCATGCCGAAGGGCGTGGGTTCAATAATGAGCTTGAGCTGCCGGTGAAGGAAAACATCGCGAGGAAACCATAGCATGATTGTAGAGTATTTTCTAGTACTCGGCTGGTTAGCTACCAAAGTCAAGTTGAAAATCTGCCGCCAAGCATCTAACGGTGTGTTCCGGCAGCCTCACTTGAGAGCCAGTACCATTCCAGGCTAGATGTGCTTTACCATCTTCTACCACACCGTCACTTAACATGACATAATATGACAAATTTAGAGTCTATTTAACTTTTATTTACCTTCACGTCCAAAGTGACAATATTTTAGTATGTTTTTAATTTTAAACTACATAAGAGTGAAATAATGTATTACAACTGTCCAGGTTTTTAGAGCATTTTATTCAAAAACAAGATTCGTTATAAATTTGGTTGGGTCTTGAATCTCATTATCATAAAAAAGTAATATGTTGAACAATATGTACTTAAATAAAACTGGTTATAAACATCGAATTTTAATAGTCATATCACAACAATAAAGTTTTGAATTACATTAATATTTTGGTGACCATTATAATACATTGTAATGGTGTCACGGTGAAATAAATTAACGAATAATTTAAAAACTATAAATAATCGGGTAATAAAATCAGTACCTAATTTAATATACGTAATTAAATAAATACAACAGATTTTAATTTTATTCCTATAACAGCTACGGCTTTTTGGAATTTCTAATTTGAATTACAAATTATGGACATTATAAAAAGGTAAAAGAAACTTACAAAAAATATATTAAGTTAACAAAACCAACAACTTGATGAAAAACATCGATAATGACGGCGTAAAGGTGAGTAACTAAAATAATATTCGATTTTTGAGAATAAAAAACTACATTACGATTTTGGATAATGTCCATCTTTAAGTCATTCAAGATTACCATTTATTGGCAATTAATGTTAAATCTCGAACTAACTGATAACTATTCAGTTATCACACTGATATTATAAAGGCGAAAGTTCGCGAGTGTGTTTGTATGTTTGTTACTTCATCACGCTCCAACGGCTTGACCATTTTTATGAAATTTAGTATGCATGTAGCTAACACCCTGAATTATCACATATGTAGGTTTATCCAGAAAAAAAATAGTGTTCATGTGGGAACAGCGGGTAACACCAGGGGGCGCAGCTAGTAAAAGATAAATAAGTATAGAAAAAACCAGCCAAGTGCGAGTCGGACTCGAGCACCGAGGGTTCCGTACAAACCTGTAGGTATATAAGTAAAAGTTATAGTTTTTTTAAATGGTTATGCTTTTCGCAATTTATCGTTTATCTGTGCTATAAGACGTTGCTTCGTACCAAATTGCAAGATTCTGCGTTCACGGGAAGTACCCTGTAGGTTTTGATTCCCTTGCGAGTGTTGAAAATTTGCAGCATAAACGGCTGTATCTTTTGATTGCGTTGGCTTGAAGTTTTTTTTTTTCACAGCTTCAAGAGACAGTAGACCTGAGTATTTGATATGAATTTCAGATTGATACCTCCACGCGTTCCTGAGAAAAAGGGTCTTGACAGACAGACAGACGGACAACAAAGTGATCCTATAAGGGTTCCGTTTTTTTTCTTTTGCGGTACGGAACCCTAAAAATTAAATTCACATTGCCGCAAGCCATTTTTTAAATAGAGACCTATGGCTAAGATGCGAATAATCGTATATACATAGATATATCGATTCAAAAATGGATTCGTCATCGCATTCAAAAATCTAAAGAAATGGTGACCATAACCCGGAATATCAATAAAACAAGTGTGTCGAACCGTTATACTTGGATACGCGCACAAAAAGCCTTACTGGGTCAATGGCACAAGAGCAGACGAGCTCAGCTACTTGGTTCTACAGCTAAAGCCTACCCACAGGGAAAACCAACAATCAATATTAAACTTTAAACCCAACATTACAAAGTACAGTATTCTTTCAAAACGTATAAGATTCTTGCGAAGTTTCAATATGCGGTATAACCTTTTTCAATCGACTTCGCCGGAGATGGTGTTGATAGACGTTTTTGTGGGAGATCATAGTTAATTGGTTTGTGATGGTGAAATTGTGATTGGTTCAATGATCAAGTTTACTGTTAGCTTGAATATAATTAACGAGACAAATCGCGTTTGACGTCAATTGGTAAATTATATTTTGTCTACTATTATTTATGTATTTACAATATATTGTAATACAACTGTCAATATTAAGCCCATATAAAATCCTCGCTGTCGATCATGTTTATATGTATAGCTATAAAATATAAATGTCAGCATTTGCGTAACCTAACGAATCTATGTTTATATGGGTTTATATTTGTTCTAAGATTTTTTAAAATGATTGACAAGCCAGGTTTTGACCACAGCTCAACTGGTATTAAATGACGGTGTGGTCGAAGATGGTAAAGCACACCTAGCGTGGAATAGAACTGGCTTTCAAATGAGGCTAGCGGAACACATTATTAGGTGCTTGGCGGCAGATTTTCAACTTTAGGTTGTAGCCAGTTGAGTACTAGAAAATACACTACCACAATGCTATGGTTCCCTCTCAATGTTTTCCTTCACCGGTAGCTCAAGCTCATTGTGGGGGGTTTGAATCCAAGACTTTCAGGGTGTGAACCACTGAGCTATCACCGCTACAAAATATACTTGATTAAAAATTTTCTTAAAAAATTTACTTCATTAAAGAAATTAAAGACATCGTCGATTCCAATCCCACTTATATGGAATTTAGTTAAAATATTTAAGATAACACTTTCTTATTCACATATACAACACTAAAATATCACACATATAATCATCATCATCATTTCAAACAAAGGACGTCCACTGTTGGACATAGGTCTCCCCCATTGACTTCCATAAAGACCGGTTGGAAACGGCTCGCATCCAGCCGCTCCTGCGCTCTTTATTAGATCGTCGTTTTATTATATGTGTATTGTATACACATATAATAAAACGGAACAATACAATAAAAGAGCACTAAGAGCAAACGATCTTAGTTCCAGAATTCATTGAGTTCTAATTCTATTAATCAGTTTCCAAAATAGTCAACACTAAACGAATAGTATATATATATACTGCCAGTATCTTCGGAACCTTGCCTAAAGGGACTCCTTTTAATAATATATTTTAGTTATTTTATATTTATCATTTTAATTATAATAATATGTTTAAATTTAATTAGGAATAAATTGGTTTATTACCTGAGTAAAATATTATAAATTTACTTAATGAGTAAAGTGAAATATTAATAAACATGACAATGTTTCCAGAAAATTCAGAATTATACACACCTGTCTAAGAAACGAGGTTAACTGAACTTAAATAACAATGGTAATACTTGCAAACGGAATGCAAGGACAACATGCCAGGCAAGATATTACAACTGGCTAGATATTGCACATCCTTGTCGT
Source organism: Biston stratarius (assembly GCA_950106695.1). Classification (NCBI taxonomy): domain Eukaryota; kingdom Metazoa; phylum Arthropoda; class Insecta; order Lepidoptera; family Geometridae; genus Biston; species Biston stratarius. The sequence goes on from OX467116.1 coordinate 15,512,095, forward strand.
CGTGCCATACTTTGTCATACTAAGATACTTGATACAAGTATAAATTTACAATAAAAAAAAGTCGATCCATGATCCATGATCCTTAGGCCAACTAAACGCACTGCTCCAATAAAACAGCGAGGATTCAGAGTAACCGAAACTGTCAACGATGTATACAATTCGTAGATGTTTAAAAACCGCTCGACCGATTTCGATAAGTTTTTTTTAAATACTGAATAGGATCGCGTTTAACCACATCCTGCCTGATGTTAAGCAAGGATGTGGTTTAGAATGGAACACGCTTAACTAGAAGGCACTTGTTTACTCTTGATTTAAAGACGTTCATATTATAATCTAATACCTTTAAACGAGCAATTCTTGTATATATGTACCTTGTAATCTGAATCTCGGAAACAATTCCAAAGATTTTTATGCAATTTAGTATGCGGTGGGTTTCGGGGGCGATAAATCGATCTAGCTAGGTTTAATTTTTAGAAAACTTCGTTTTATCCGTGTTTTCAGGCAATGCAAAACCGAGCAAAGCTCGGTCATCCAAGTAGGTGCTTGATATTAAATGGGAACCTGGGAAGACCTCATTGAAACAAAAAAAGAATTTTCCATAAAGATTCCGACGAATTGGAAATCTCCTTCTTTTTAACAGACTTTAAAAAAAGGAGGAGGTTCTCAATTCGTCGGAATCCTTTTTTGTGTATTTTCACCAATTACTCGATGACGCCAAAACCGTTTTGCAAATATATTTTTTACCGACGCCAAAAAGTGAGGACCGTCTTTATGTATGTTCACCGACTACGCGAAGACGCCTGAACCAATTCTTTTTTAATCGAATTAAAAAAGGAGGGGGTTATCAATTCGTCGGAATCTTTTTTGTGTATTTTCATCGATTACTCGAAGACGCCTGAACCGATTTGGAAAATTCTTTTTTTGTTTCAAAGGGTTATACTTCCCAGGTGCCATTACAGTTTTATTTGAAGTCGGTTAAAAATATGCTGCGAAACTAAACTAAGTGCGAAAAATTTGCTAAACAACAACCCGCATTGAACATTGGCGCAGCTATTTCCATTCAAAGGCAATGAACTCGACACAATGCTATTATTTACATAAAAATATAATGTATTTGTCGTCTCTAATACAGTTACAATGGTGTTTACAAACATTGAGTTAATACAAATGTGTATCACGCCGGTGTGTTTGATAAACATGGCAATAAAAGAATAGATGACAATGTTTTAGAATAGGTCCCAAAACGACATGTTGAATTCCTAACAGATCAACATGCAAGGTAGATACGAGATTAAAGGCTAACATTGTAAAAGCTCATACAACTGTTCTTTTATGGGTAACAGGTTAGCTGTTCTGACCAAAACACCTGATCCTGATAAGTGGAAAGAGAATTGGACGGAACACGTGGCGGATAGATTTTTCAAATTGAGGATTGTAGCTAAATAATCAGCCGAGTGCGATATGATCCCAACAACTCTATTTTGGATGTTTTTCAGCAATTTAGTTGTTCTCGGCAAAACGTTTTTGCTGGTATTTCTTTAGCTCCGACTTCTACTGCATATAAATTAACTACGAAACCATATATGTACATATATTCAACTCAACTCTACTGCAACTAACTTAACTATACTAAATATCTTCGGTTGGTATGAGTCAATGTTCTCAAACCATCGATTTTTACCCACGACGGAGTGGAGACGGTATACGAGTATGCGTTTCGGGTGAGAAGATGTTTGTGCAAATCCATGTTGCCATTTTTCTTCAAAATTACTAGCCGATTTTGATGCAGTTTTCAGTAATGGGTTTCGGTTTGATTGGTGCATGTTCTTAGATGGGTGTTACGGTGATAACTCACCAGAGGGACTTGCTGGGCGAGGTTTTTTTTTTTTTTTAAATTTTATTATTGTTACTTGTGCATCGATATTTCAACAAGCTGAAGAGTTTATAAAATCTATAACCTGACTGCGATTAAAATAGCTATAATTAAAGGAATAAAGTTTTTAAACATATTTATTATTCCTAATCAAATTTGACATAAAATACTTGTAATCCTCTTTTAATTGCCTTTATTTAGATAACATACCTCATACGTTTGGTTTTTTTTTAAATTAACGTGCCAAAAATCCACCACCTTGATTTTTTTTAAACACTAAACTAAACTAACTAACTAAACACTTTCTACGGACACTTATGTTATTGAGACGAATCGAACGATACCTTAATTGTCGTTTACCTTAATTTGGAAGATACGAGGTTGTAAAGAAATTTATATACAAACAAACAACCCTTCCTTGCCAGTCGGGTAAAAACAGCAACAAAATGTAATGCTTGAACGAATATGCCTACGTCATTACTCACAAAATAGCGTATAATTTAAGAAATGACTTCAAGCCGTCCAGCTATATGTATTGACTACTTTTGATGGTCCAGCGAACGAAAATGCTTTTTTTATGGTTGACAGGCTAGGTGTTTGACAACAGCTTACCTGATGTTAAGCGACGATGTGTTCGAATATAGTAAACATATCTAGCTGGGGATCGAACTAGCTCTCAAGTGAGGCTGTCGGAACACACCGTTTTGGCGACAGATTTTCAACTTGAGAATGGTAGCTAGCCAGTCGAGTACTATAAAGTACTCTACCATCACGCCATGGTTTCCTTACGATATTTTCCTTCACCAGCAACTCAACTCAAGTTCAGTGTTGGGATTTGATCCCAGGCTTTTCGACATATGATCCAACCGCGTTACCTACTAAGCTATCATCGCTACAGAAATAAATTTACATTTACAACAAAATCGTGAACATGCAAAATATTGTTCGTGTCATTACTTTTACATTAAAAACAAGAAGCGGGCAATAGCAGTGTGCGATAACAAGTTAAAAATTTAAAATTACTTTTAAATCACTACTTATACTTTCATTACTAATTTTATACTTTTTACTTTAAACTATTTGAATCAAGTATTTTTACTTGATGGTAGATCTCCTTAGCAGGAGGTTGTCTAGGTGGGTACACTGCAGTACCAGATATTATGCCGCCAAGCAGTAGTGTGTAAACATCACTGTGTTCCGGTGTGAAGGGTACCGTAGCTAGCGAGATTACAGGGCTGTTGAGACTACCCATCTAATGTCTCAAAGTAATGAGCGCCAAAGCGGTGATACCGTAGACTTTGTTTTGTTACACAAAGTTCTGTATGTCGCAACAATGGTCATGGTCAGGCGTTATCTTTTACCACCCGGAGAGCGTCTCGTTACTTTTACATAAAAGAAGAAAAAATATCTAACTCATTACATAACTTAACTGAATGATAAAATAAACATCCGAGTTTTACAACATTTACCCACCGAATTGATTGAAGCAAATTAGTCAAGTTGTTTCATTCTTGTTCACTCCTTCCACGAAAAAGAATGGGGGCGTCACGACCGGTCCTAAAGGGCTCTACCGTGCTCTACCAACCGTAAGCAATCGTTTTAAATACGTCTACCTACTTTACTTTATGTACCTACGCTCTAACTCCGACAAGATAAAGCAATACATTTAATAGATTACCAGAACTATACAGCGACTTGGAAAACTTGCCTTCAATATTTCTGTGTACTTATACAATAGTACGTATACATATAAGAAATTGCTCATTTAGATTATTTTAGACACACTGTAGGAAGGTGGATAAACTCCAGTGACAAGATAAACTTGCATTAACTGCGCATTCAGCTAAACTTGGATTAAGGTGAGATATCGTTTGTAGCAAAATCCGCCTTCACAAATCTTGAGATAAAGTGAAATGCTTACTAAACTTAAAATGTATATGGACTTCAATAGTTGTAATGGAGTTGTGCCTATATTTACATATTTATTTATTTCAATGTATCGAATAGAATTTTTTCTTGCTTACTATTATTCCGTTGCCAAATAAGGACCCTTACGGTTGTGTCCTTTATAGAGATTTTTTTTAATATTTAATAGGTCCGCGTTTGACCACATCCTGCCTGACGTTGCGGAGTAAGATGGAGCACGTTTTCCTAGAAGAAACATGTTACTTTGAATTTGAAGATATCTTTATTGTACTTTTTGGGAAACACAGACTTTGGCAAAGAGTTCTTCGTTATGCGAATTAAAAATGTAATTAGCACGTGGGGAATGTTCTCCATGTACTGGTGACTGTCTGGCCGGTTATAAAAAGGGCAGGTGGTATCATATATACATATATATGTATATATGATATATGTATATATGATATATGTATATATGATATATGTATATATGATATATGTATATATGATTCCACCTGCCCTATAAATAATGTTTAGAAAAAAATATAGAATAGCAAAATTAAAAATCAATATTCATTTCACTCTAGTTCATTAATTATATACAATTGAAATAGCAATAAAATAAAATACGTTTTTGACATGACTTTATTTTGTCAAATATTAAAACAAAAAAAAGACGAAAAATAATTTAAAAAAAACGACTAGCTAGTAGTTTTTTTTTTAATTTAATCACTATACACTAAAACTATGACCGAACAAAACACGCAATAGACTGCATATATTACGATAAGTAGCACATTAGATACACAAGCATTATGCACAATCGTAGGTTCTAAGGTTTACGATTCACGTATCGATATAAATTGATACAATTACAAGCATTTCGAGATTCTAACATTGTAAAAGGTCACCGAACAAGGAACGGCATTTACCTACGATCACAACAATGTAAGATAAATGATAGGGATGGATCCCGAGCTACTAACCGGTAAACTTTAGAAATCATATCGGATCATCTCGTTCACGAACCTGAACTAAATAAGGCTCTGGTTCATACGGAAAGAAAAGAACATTTATTTTGGAACGTTAGTAAGGGAGCAATTTAATTTAAAGCATTATTTTCGTCTCCTTATCTGAGAGATTACATGGGTCTTTACATGCAAAACTACAACTTACGGTGCTACTTTTAAGTATATATTAAAGTGTTTTACTTTTCCTGACAAAACTGGAAATGTCGTTTCTTTTTGTCGATCGCTATTTTGTGATTTATGTATGTGTAAGTGGAACGTATTTTTTGTCTATCTCTAAGCAGAATAAACCTAAGTCGCTGACCGCGTCTTTATGTTTATTTCTTCGAAACCAGGCAAAGGAGTTTGATGTTCTTCACTGCCATTTAGAAATGGTTTTCCGGAAGGTTTTTGTTTAAAATAAATCCTAATAAAATGTTGTTTAATTATAAAGTTCAATGTTTTGTAATTAAGTCTTTGAAATGCAGCCGTGCCGGGTCTCTAGTATTGCTAGGACTAGATTGCTGCTGAGGTAGAGAACTCCAGGGTTTAGTGGGTAGGCAGGTCAATAATAGGTAATAATAGGTTAGGTCAATAATACGCAGATTCCCACATAACCACCCTGCCCGCCCCAGAGCCGATGGCAAAAAAACAGGACTTGCCAAAGTGCTTATGGCATGTGGTAGAAAAAAAGGACACCTTTTTTACATATAAATGTTTAGGACACTATACAGTGCCACTATACTAAGTAAAATGATTTGTTGGTTAGTAATTTTATAAGTCGGGTACCACTATCTAAGATAAAATTGAATGATGAAGAAAAAAATAGAAAACGACAGCATATAGAATCTACGTTTTTTGCAAAGTCAACGTCAATATGTAAAACAATAAAATAAAAATAAACAAGTAATGCCTAGTTCGTTTCATGGTAGGTAAACTTCTGTTATCACACTAATAATATAGATGCAAAGACTTGTCTGTTTGTTGTTTGTTTGTTGTTTGTGTTCCACACTTTAATGACTTGTTGTGTTTGGATGTATTTAGGAGAACAGCTAGTTCTACATAATTAGGGTTCCGTACCTTAAAAAGAAAAAACGAAACCCTTATAGGATCACTTTGTTGTCAGCCTGTCTGTCAAGACCCTTTTTCTCAGGAACGCGTGGAGGTATCAAACCGAAATTCACATCAAATACTTAGGTCTACTGTCCCTTGGAGCTGTGAAAAAATTAAACTCCTAAGCCAACGCAATCAAAAGATACAGCCGTTTATGCTGCAAATTTTCGACACTCGCAAGGGAATCAAAACCTACATACTTAGGGTACTTCCCGTGAACTCAGAATCATGAAATTTGGTAAGAAGCAATGTTACAGCACAGATAAAGGAAAAATTGCGAAAAGCATAAATTACCATAAAAAATAACCATAACTTTGACTTATATACCTACAGGTTTGTACGGAAGCCTCGATGCGGGAGTCCAAGTCGCACTTAGCCTGTATTTTTTTTTAAATAACAAGCACTTCTTAACATTAAGAAAACGTACCTTAAAATAAAATCCAAATCTTGCAAAGACACAATACAGCTAAAACCACAGTCACAATTACGAAAACTTCAAACAAATCACTGAGCGCAACACTTAAGTCCGTTGTCACAAATAATTCTAAGGTGTTTCCTTTATCTAGTTGGACCACAGTTGAATATACAGTTTAAATATGTAAAGGAAATAAAAAGTCAACGAGTACTGTTACCGCGGGTGGGTGGGCCGCGACACGACAGCCGACTACTCAAGCTGATGGAAGACTGCCTGCCACAGACCGCGGACAGGCGTGATGCTTTGATGAGTATAAACTAATTTGAATAATTATACAAGTTCTAGGTCCCGATGCTCCGTTACTCATAGATTGTCGCCAACTGAGACACAGGTCAATGTCGATAAGAAAATTAGTAATGAAATTTTAAATGGTGTTTAATGATTTTTAAATCTCAATTCGCATCGCTCAATCGATTTAAAGCAAAAAGGTCAAGGCATTTTAATAGCATCAATAAATATGTACATTAATGATACAAAACACAATTCTTAACATAATTATGTATATGTTAATAATTTGAAAATAACCGGTCGTAAAAAAAAAAACATTCCTATTGATAATGAGTTTAATCCTTTATTACAATTTATAGTTTAACTACTATTTTATTAATTGAAAACTGATATATGTCTAAGTATGAAGACTATAAGAAAATATTTTATCAATCGCATCAGACCACCATCGGATTCGTTTTACTTTTTCATTGTTTTGTTGTAGTTAATAAAAATGATGTTATGTTTAATCATTGCCAACACAAGCACTTTCTTCAACGGCAAATAAGTAGTTTGAACTAGTATCAGACTTGTAAATCAGCTTATATATGGACTTTACTTGTTGAGGCAACCTTTTTCTTCGAAACCTATTCGCGGGCATTCCTAGCATGATCCATCGTAGACAGCCTCTAGTAAGACATAAAAACTGGCCGCGCCCAGATCTATAAAGCATCGTAACAGTTTAATAGTTGAATAAAAAGCTGCAGGTATTGTAATAGCTTCCTCAAAGAATGCAAGCGTTGCAAAAACTACAATATTGTGTTTCCATTATAGAGATAAATGGGTGACAAAACAGCAACGATTCTGCACGTTCCTGATAAAAGTGTTAGAACATTACTACTGGAGTTTTGAAAAGGTTCAATGTACTAAACTGTAACAAAATTGAATTTAAATTTCAAATTAAGAACGAACGAATTAATTTTGAACGAGACGCACGCTTCGCCTATGAATTGAATACTCGATAGCGGGCCCAAAACGGTAAATTTACAAACATGACGACACCGCTAATCGAATTATTGTTGAGAGTATTGTGAAAGTGTTGATAAAAGACAAAATATGATATACTTAGAACAAAATAAAGTTGACAAAAGAAAAGGAAAGCACGAGGGCTAAGTTGATATTGTGAACTTATGTTTCGGCAATGAAACAGCATGATAAATTGAATGGCAAAATTTAGACCACAACTTTCGCCGAAGCATAATCGAGAGACGACCCCATACATCATACGGACAACAATAACATCACTAACATTTGTAACACTACGAATAAATCAAGTTTGCTGATCTCTTAACAAAACCTCATGTAAATAGTTACGTCACCGAATGCGTATTGTGCGTCGATGATCGATTTCACGAGTCGATGCGAAATGACGATACATCGAATACGACAATAAACGTTAGGCAGCCCCATTAAGACATCTCACGATTGCACGAATGGCTACTGTAATCCGAATAGCACAATAGCTCTCTTTGTGAAATGTAATGAATTTTCTGTTGAACTCTCCTCGTTCATTACAGACATTAATTTGCCACTTCAATTGTCAATGACGCAACTAAGCTTTCAATACTCGAATCGGTTGTAATTAGTTTTCTACTCATTTCATTAACAGCTGATTTGATTTTACGAGTTCTTCTTTGTCTAGGCCTGCTAATGCGGTGTTGGTATCGATATAAATGTGAGAAACTGCAATTAAAATTAAACAGCGGCCCTTTTTATGGTTGGCTGGCTAGGTTGTTTAATCTGATGTTAAATGACGGTGTCAAGTGTTCGAGGGTGGTAAACACATATACTCTAAAACTGTTAAGTGAGGCTGTTGGAACACACCGTCAGCAGATTTTTAGAGTAAAGGGCGTTGGTTCTATTCCCACTTAGAACTTTGTGTGACTAACATAATATGTAGATTGTAGATGTTTGTTCTGTGTCTGTTCTGTATGTATTTACAAAAGAAAAAGGTATTTAAATGTTCTGTCAGCTGTCTGGTTTTCATAGTAAAAGCTTTGCTTAGTTTAGGGCTAAATGGCGCTGTGTGAAATGTCCTCCAATATTTACTTTATTTATTTTTATTTATTTATTTACTATATGTTACATTCACCGGTAGCTTTAGCTCATTGTTGGACTTTGAACCTACGCTCTTTGCGTTCTATCCGACCATACTAACTGAACTGGCATCTATTAAAGTGACCGTTAAATTGCATCATCTGCGGATGTATCACGATGTGTCGTACATAAAGTTGTTGCCATAAATGTGCACAGTCTAGTCGCGTCGTGTAAAACTGTAAACTTAGGAAGGGAACATCTTATTCGATATGCGTGCACTTAACCCCGATGTCGGGGATTCGATTCGAACACGTCTGCGAGAATCGATTTCCGCTAAAGTTGCGCGTCCACCCACGTCCATGTGCACAGCGGGATTTTCATAACCTACGAGAATGTTTGAACGCAGATCTAAAATTTTCAAGTAGAAAATAACCTGGGAAGTGGATTCAATTGTCAGTAAAAATAATAAATACTTACACTATATTCTTAACTTAAGGTGTTTCACGCGTTCAGGGTTCCGTACTTACTATGTACAGATAATATAATCAAATACAGAGAGACGATTTTTTTTTCGGGAATATTAAAAGTAAACAAATAAATTTTGCAGGAAACACAGCGCCCTAAACTAATTATAGCTTGTACTATAGTAACCAGCTAACTTATAAACATATTAAATAACCTTTCGGACACCTTTTTTCCCAAGAAATACAATCTAAAGTTAAAGTAAATGGATGTCTTCTATTGTGTATACTTACATATCTTCGACTACATCATCGCCTATAGACAGGTGAAATGGTGATCACCGATGAATTTATAAAAAAAAAGATTATGTGTTTTTCTTCTACTTATACGGGATTCAACAACATCATCAGCCATAGGACGTCCATTGCTGGGCATAGGCCTTCTCCTGGTTTTGCCAATACTCGCCACGCTTGGCAGGCGGGTTGTCGAGCGCAGTTAGGTGTGATTGTTCAAGGAAGACGCTGCTGCCCATCTTCCTGATTCCATCCCTTAGCCGACCCTTACGGCAACCACGGGTAGAGTGTGGGGTACAATTCTTACGCCGGCACCACCACGGCATGATATACGGGTTAGTCACGTTTAATTATATAGAATATTCCAACTATAGTCTTTTTGTCTGCATGAAGAAGGCCACCGGACGTGGCCAAAACTATAGTCTGAGTATTCTATATAATTAATCGTGAGTAATCCCGTATAAGTCAAACATAATTGTGTCAAAACAACGTCAGTTTCCATTGTAAAATTGTATGTTTAATTTCATATAACTTTCATATAAGAGTTTTGATTACTTCTGCATCTATAAAATGAATATCGCTGTAATAAATAAGGTTACGCACTTCCAAGATAATAAAATAACAATAAAACAGAAAACAATTATGTCTGAGAAAAACGTTAGTAAAAGCGAAAAAGGCAATGCAATAAGTAAGATGCTGCTTTAACGACTTTGGATATAGCAAGCGTCGACACACCTACTGCATGCAGTAAATCATCCAGTGAACTTATTCCAACGTTTCTCAGTGCTTTAATACCAGACTGAGCGCAAGCGTTCGCCATTAGCATAACTAGAGAAGCGCGGGCGCAGGTGAGCGTCTAACGGGACGCTGCATGCGCATATCGAAGACTCATCAGCTATTTCTTATCCATTTAAAACAAGGCCCTAAACGTATTGAATTAAAAATCAATTTAAGCCGTTCATATAATGCTAGATTCCGTTTTAATTTATTGTAAAGGTTACTCTACAAATACAAAACGCTAGAGACAACGCAGTCTATGTTGGACAGATTAGCGATTGCGATGTATTGTATGGTTATGGCCTTTACATCTGGCATATTAAAGAATTTTCGCGGCGCTTTTGCTTGGATACAATGTGATTCATTTTATTGATAAAATGAAAATCAAATGTACAAACAAGATGCATGGGCTTCGGTTGTTAGATTACGCATTGGGTTTGCGTTTCGCCTCGGCTATGCGTCTTGATGTCGTCTTTCTTTCGATAGTATCTGGATGACAAATGATGAATGGTGCGTTTATTCATGGGTTATTTTGTCAACTGAACAGGCGTGTGGCATCAATAGCTACTATTAGTCAAAAGTTTAATCTTTTTCTAGCATGATGTATCAATCCGTTCGGTAAATTACATCCTCATCAATAATTTGGTACAGAACGACATGGATTTAAATTTGAAAACATTAGTTTATTGATTGACGCTCTATATAAAATTAGTAGATTTTTGTCACCATCTGTTTTATGAAATAGAAGCGCTCTTCGTAAAAGCTACTTTAAATGATGGTAATCGTTCTGTCTGACAGTTAAATTTGCTGGCTTGAAAGATTGACAAATCGGTAGCTGTGTACTACTTATATTAAATGAAACATTGGGCCAGCTTATCCGAAATAACCCTGTTTTTACCCGACTTCCAAGGAAGGATTTAGTTTTTCGTGCGTATCTTGTATGTACATATGTAAATATCTTTATAACCTCGTATCCTTCAAACAGCCGAATGGATTACGACAATTAAGGTATATTAAGGTTATTGAGATGCATTTAGATTCGTCTCAATAACCTTAATATATTTTATAATATCTTAAAATATCAATACCTATAGTATAGGTATTGATATTTTTGGAGACTCTGTGTCACAGTTCAAGTCTTATTAAAATGTGATCATGGCCAGTGTTGTTAACAGACTGATTTGTTAAATTAGTTGATTTTTTTAATATTTTTTATTTTGATTTTGAATTTAATTTAAAAAATATGTATAATGTTTTTTATTTTAATTGCAAGTGATAATGATTTTAATTGGGATTTGAAATTTCATTTTGATTTAAATTTTGTTTATGATTTAAATTTTAGTTTTGATTTTAATTTAATAATTTTGAATTTAAGAATTGCATGTTGTGCTTCCTTTAAAAAGCAACGCATCTAGTATTAGGTAATGAAGTAAATCATTTGGTGTATTCATTATTGTAATTGCTAAAATAAAATAATAATGTACCAAAACTATACTATACTATAACGCTGAACTGACAGCCATTGTGAATGTGCAGTCTTCATTAATTGCACAATTAGGACCTCTTGCAATAGTCATCCATGTAACATGTAACAATTAATTTACAAATCAGCATTTCGTCTTATAACAGCTTAACGTCACTCAGTAAATTACTTAACGTACATATACCGTGAAGCAATTTATAGTGTAGACACAAGCGTAGTCTTGAAAGCAAAACTTCGTGATTTAGAAAGTGAGTGTAAACATAATAACAATTTTGTGCTTTACTGTATTGACACGCGATGCTTTACTTAAAGTAATCAAAAAAATTTGGTTGTTGTTCTAAAATGTCTGGTATATAAAATCTAGTATACTAAAATCATAGTACTTATCTGTTATTCAGTAAAAGTAATCGGTTAGTTATACGAGCATTTCATATGACGTTATTGATATAGAGCCTCAATGCCTCAAGTCGAAGGTCTTCGACCAGTGTGTGTTACCGGTGATGACTTATGGCGCTGAAACGTGGTCTCTGACTATGTGCCTTCTTGATACGCTCAAAGTCGCACAATGAGCTATGGAGAGGGCTATGCTCGGAGTTTCCCTACGAGATCGAATCAGAAATGAGGAGATCCGTAGACAAACTAAAGTAGCCGACATAGCCCAGCGGATTAGCAAGTTGAAGTGGAAGTGGGCAGGGCACATAGCACGCATAAATGATGGCCGATGGAGCTGCAAAGTTCTGGAGTGGAGACCACGGACCGGCAAGCGCAACGTAGGACGTCCATCCACAAGGTGGACAGACGACCTCATAAAGACCGTAGGAACGAGCTGGATGCGAGTCGCTTCCAGCGGTCTTTATGGAAGTCAATGGGGGAGGCCCATGTCCAGCAGTGGACGTCATACGGTATGATGATGATGATGATGATGATGATGATGATGATGATGATGATGATGATGATACTGATATAGATTTTGACTAATTTTTCGAATGTAATATCCAATGTAGCCAGTAGTTTCAATGACATAAATGTACATATTTATGTAGTTTAGGATTAAAATGCTGGATTAGGGTCTAACTTGGGGGTCAGCACGTCCATGACGTAAGTATATAAGGACCAGAGCGCCTACACAAAGTTACATTCAAAGTCCAAGAGGTACGGGATTGACATAATATGTCAATGTCACGTGGGCAGATAATGTCAAACCCGTTTCCCGTTTGTAGGTACGTAGTTCAATATCAATTGCATTTAGTTTTTACACTTGTTTTTTCGTGTTTTTTTTTTCATAAAATATACTAAGGAAATCTATGTAATTATAAAAATATAATTATAAAATCATGTAAGCTTAGGAAAGTGCTCTTTAGGAAAAAATTTAACTTTTTAACGTCGATCACAGAAATTACTTCTATTTCTTCTCCCAATTAACAATCAAGCTATATTTGTTCATTGATGACACAAAAGTGAAGATAATTGACAATTCAAACGCATTTTCAATCATCGTAATCGAATAAAGCATATTCGAATGACGACAATCGTCACATTACAATACACAAGAGAATATACAGAAAGCAACGTCACGAGCGAGTGATTTTGAAAACACGGCCGGTCTTGGCTCACGTCTTCGGAACCTCGGAATGTGACGGATTGTCGACGTGCCTTCGCCACGGTAAATCTTGGATGATTTGATTTGCTTAGGCCGCCGGTACTCGGAGCATATGTATGAATGAGGAAGTGACATGCATTCCTTTGGGATTCGTGGCATTTCTTGTAAGGGATTTATGTTTTGTCACTTTGATGGCGAAGATAGACTTTATGATAGTCACGACAGACATATCTTGTGTGTATTAAAGAATGATATACACAGTGAAAGAATGACGATATAATTTTTTAACAAATGTGCCAAATACATATTAATGATCATCTTGACATCATTTTTCATTACTGTGTTCTGTTGTTTGAAGGGCAGCTAGCCAAATTACAAGGGGTTTTTTATGGTTGACAGGCTAAGTGTTCGCCCACAGCTCTCCTGATGTTAAGTGACGGTGTGGTTGAAGATGGTAAACACACCTAGCCTGAAATGTAACTGGCTCTCAAGTGAGGCTGCCGGAATATACCGTTAGATGCTTAATGGTAGTTAAGTACCCTACCACCGTGCTATGGTTTTCCTTACGATTTTTTCCTTTACTGGCAGCTCAAGCTCATTTTTGGGGTTTGAACCCATGCCAACCACTACCAAACCAATGACCAATGTGACTCACCATCGAATGTCTCAAAGTAATAAGCGTCAATAAACAATGACAAGATGCCTTGGACTTTGTTTGGTCAGTCAAAATTCGGGGCACTGGCTGCTAGGACCATGAACAGGTGTTACCTCTTATGATCAGAATAAAGCGTCTCTTACTTAAAAAATATCGGAGTTCCTATATTTGTGTGCTTTTCACACAAATATGGGAAGAACTGTATTTGCCGGTTTGCCGTGGTGGTGCCGGCGTAAGAATTGTACCCCACCCTCTTTACCCGTGATTGCCGTAAGAGTCGGCTAAGGGACGTAATCTTTAAGATGGGCAGCAGCGTCTTCCATAAACAATCACACCTAACTGCGCTCGCCAACCCGCCTGCCAAGCGTGGCGAGTATTAGCAAAACCCCCCAGGAGGAGGTCTATCAGTGGACGTCCTATGGCTGATGATGTGATGGGAAGAACGTGGAAGTTACTTCCTTGTTTTTCTTCCTTTTCTTGAATTATATTCCGTCAGGAGCTCATATCTGATGCAATAAACTGCACTGCCTCAAAGTTGAGGTTCACTAGAATCTTCGACCTGTTATGGTATTTCTCGGACGGTTCACTGGACACAATGGCTACCATACACAGCCCGTAACATACCTAACCTTTTTATTTCCTGTATAGCCATAAATGGCTGGCTTCCTCGGAATCACAGTTTAAATGAGTCGGATAGGCTTAATTACTTCATTCTCTGCTCTCTAATAGCTTTAGGTGGGTGTAATCACATTCATAATATGTACGTATATATATGTTTTAAACTCGAACTGTAATTTATCTTTGAGTATAGACAAAATCTATACTTAATTATGTAATCAACAACAAAGATAATTAAGGCAAATGATGACTGATGAACAAAGAAACAGAGGAGAGGAGACAATTGAAATACTTTCGTCAAATTTTCAATACCAAAATGTACTCGTATGAAAAATTACAGCACTTTACCTTAATGTCAATTTCTCTTCGCGCCAGTGCTGATCTATTTCACACTAATATTATAAAGGCGAATGTTTGTGAGTGTGTTTGTATGTTTGTTACTCCTTCACGCTGAAACGGGTGGACCAATTTTTATTAAAATTTGGTATGGAGGTAGCTGAAACTCTAGATTAACACATAGAAGCATATTGGGCATTCCGGATCCGAGCCCAAGTTCAGAGTAAAATAAAATTATTTTTTCTCTCTCTTCTTTATTTTAGTATAATACCAAGTACCTGGTTGACCGAGCCCAGCTCGGTTTTTTTTAATTCTAAAAATGAAATCTAGCTAGATCGATTTATCGCCCCCGAAACCCCCTGCATACTAAATTTCATGAAAATCGTTGGAGCCTTTTCCGAAATTCAGATTATATATACAAGAATTGCTCGTTTAAAGGTATTAGATATATTTATTTTTACTTTTATTCATTTAATGATTATTTCTTTTAACGTAATTTTGTGGACATGTTTTTGAAATAAATAAATATAATAATACTAGGATTCATTTTATCTCGAAAAAATGTAGCGGGTGACACCGCGGGGCGCAGCTAGTTGATACATATCGATGAAAGTTTTTTGTAAAACACCATGCCACATACACCACATATTTTTTTTTATAAAGTTAATAAGGTTTTAAAATATATAGAAACTTTTTATTGTACACAACATTAGTTCAGAATAATAGAAAAAATATAGTAAATATTTAGTAACAATAATGAACAAATTCTACTAACAATTGCAAATGAAAATATATTTAACAGAGACACTTTGAACAAAGCATTGTATGCTATTTCTATGTGCAAAAACCTCACGACCATGCATCATCTGTCATCGAGAATGATACCATACAGTTACTATAATGCATATACTGACAAACAGAACACATTGCTCTGAAGATGCGATATCCAGAACCTGTACAAACGCCCATTTTATTTCCCGATGCACTTTCCCGCAGGCTCGCCCGGAGATCGACTATTAATTTCCCATGAGTAGGTATGAGAATCCACCTACGTTAAAGCTGTAATTAATAACGTTTGCACGTCGACCAGTTTAGCATCAACTGCGTTTGAGAAGTGCCGCTCGAATGGGCAAGCTTTAAAGTTCAAAGTGGGCAGTGGAAGTCAATTTAAACTTTAAAGGTTTTAAAGTAGTAGAAACCGTTGGATCTTAAGATTCGAATGATAAAAGAGATAAAATCAATGTTGATATTTTTATTGAATACGTGGGTATGTTTGCGGTATTTCAAAGATTGTAAACATAATTTTTTTCGCAACGTTTTCGCGCTACGTTTTTTCGTCTTAATTGCCTCAGTACTTCAAGTCGACAGTCTTCGACCAGTGTGTTACCGGTGATGACTTATGGTACTGAAACGTGGTCGTGCCTTCTTAATAAGCTCAAAGTCGTACAACGAGCTATGGAGAGGGATATGCTCGGAGTTTCCCTACGAGATCGAATCAGAAATTAGATATGTAGACGAACCAAAGTTACCGACATAGCCCAGTGTGGTCAGGGCACATAGCATGATAGCACGCAGAACTGATGGCCGATGGGGCTGCAAAATTCTAGAGTGGAGACCACGGACCGGCAAGCGCAGCGTAGGACGTCCACCCACAGACGACCTAATGCAGACCGCAGGAACGCGCTGGATACGAGCCGCTTCCAACCGGTCTTTATGAAAGTCAATGGGGGAAGCCTATGTTGTGGCTGAAATGATGATGGCAAAACATCAATTAGATTGAAAATATGTATAACTAGCTGTGCCCCGCGGTTTCACCCGCGTTAGTTTCACAAACTTTCATCCCCTATTTTATCCCCTTGGGGGTAGAATTAATCAAAATCCTTTCTTAGCGGATGCCTACGTCATAACATCTACCTGCATGCCATATTTCAGCCCGATCCGTCCAGTGGTTTGGGCTGTGCGTTGATAGATCACTATGTCAGTCAGTCAGTTAGTCAGTCAGTCAGTCAGTCAGTCAGTCAGTCAGTCACCTTTGAGTTATATATATTTAGATTATGCAAAAGATATATTATGATCAGTTAACTATAGATCATGATCATGATCGCTTAGCGTAAGTAATAAATATGAATAAACACGGAACAAAGATTAGAACATGCAATAGGATAGAAACGCTTATCACTCCAACATGCAGTACTGTATGGAAGCGCAAGCACAGCACAAGTATAATTTATGGCGCAGGACAAGTGAAGTATACAGAATATCGTGTTTCACCCGCTGTCGTCGGCACTGTTTACCTGCTGCGTTGTATCTAATGGTCATTTGATATCTATTTGCATGCTCAAAGCCTTGACTAGAATTCTACATTCCTTACTTTTAATTACGAGAACTCCTTAGTTAAATTTATTTTATTTCATATTATGTATTCGGAACTGGAAATTCTCTTGGAAGTTTTGAAGCGATAGACACAGACATAGTAATGTCTAACTGTAGATTTGTGTGGACTGATTATTATGATTATAATAATTTTAATGAAACGAAATACGTAATAAATACAGATATAACAATATATATATTATATATATTACAACAATACAGTGCTATTGAAACTAAACATCAAATGTCGTGATACCCTAGACTTTGTTTTGTTACTACGGTACCGCTGCAATCAACATGGAGAGGCGTTAATTTTTAACATCACTCGAGCGTTTTATTCGTCGCATTGTACAATGTATTTTATTGTTATAAAAATTGTGTCCATATAAATGTATAACCCTGTCTGCTGCTTTAGCGAATAGTTTGTATAGAGCAGCAGCCAGTACTCTCCCTTAAACTAGGTAGAGGTTAAGTAACAATAAATAATAACAGTTATATTAAAAACAATAGCTATATACGCTAACGTTATTGCTCAATGCCAGGTGTGTGTGTGTGTGTGTGTGTGTTTTTTTTTATGGCTGACAGGCTAGTTGTTTGACCACAGCTCACCTGATGTTAAGTGACGGTGTGGTCGAAGATGGTAAAGCACACCTAGCCTGGAATGGAACTGGCTCTCAAGTGAGGCTGCCGGAACACACCGTTAGATACTTGGCGGTAGATTTTTCAATGTGTAATGTGAATGTGGGTATGTGGGTTTGGGTGGGTGTATGTAGGTGTGTTTGTGTATATATATGCATTATATATGTAGGTCTGTGTAAGTATGTGGGTGTATGTATGTGTTTGTGTGTAAGTATGTGTTTGTGTGTATAAGTGTATCTATATTTATGTGTGCGTGTGTGTTTGTGTGTGCGTGGTCTCCTTAGTCTACTCTAATCACAAGTTTTTCAAAGGAGTCATATTCATATTTTTGAAGCCATACTCTGATGCTATTCTTAAGTTAAAGCGAATTTAAGATGGTAATCTAAGTTGTGACCTGAGCAAAGTATAGAGAACAGGAACTATGTGATTAAAATGTCTCTAGGGCATGACAAACATATTTTGGGATAGGACATTTGTCACGTCTTTTGTTGTCATTACTTTTATAATATAAAAAAATCTGTCACAATAAACCCCTTTGGTACTATCATATTAAAGTAAAACCGAATGCAATACGTAAACATTTCACGCCGGAAATTCCAAAATAAAATCATATAAAATTTGCAGCTAACCAGGTGCATCGAAAACCCTATAAGAGCCGCCAGACGGAAACGGATTATACACATAATTACGCAACATGTTACATAGCAAGCAGTGCCCATACAAGAATTCCAAGCAGTAACCATCCTTCAATGAAATACCAGATTAATCACACGCACACTACGAAGTAAACATTATTATAGCGATGAATAGTTCTTCTTAGTTTGACACAATCACTTTATATTGTTATCCTTATCCTTTGCAGCTTATTCAGGGTTTTGTCGCCAAGCAGTATAGTATAAACATTACTGTGTCCTGGTGTGAGGGGTACTGCAGCTAGCGAAATTACAGAGCTGTTGAGACTAACCATCGAAAGTCTCAAAGTAATGAGCGCCGAAGCGGCAATGCCCTACACTTTGTTTAGCTACTCGAAGTTGTGTGTATCGTTGCAATGGTCATCTTCAGGCGTTATCTTTTACTATCAAGAGAGCGTCCTTTTCGTCTCATTACTTTTACATTTTTTATAAGAAGTCTTTCTACCTATTTCTAAGTTAAGCGATAATATTACAGCTGCATTTGTGTCGATGGCACGTTAGTTCTTTGTCATTCCATATCCCTTCTGAGTACTTTCACTACAGAATAGATAAATCAGTTTCTTTGAACGGAATGACTAACTAGGTAGCGTCAATTGAATAAGTGGTGAGTTTGTTTACCACATAAACTTCCTGTACTGAAAAGACCAGCAAGCTTATGACGGCTGCGCGTAGGAAAGGCATTAATGTGATTTACTCCTAAGATCTAACGGTAACAGACCCAATGCAAGTCTAGTAACACTGGTTAGAGAAATGCTGAATATTTATTAGCGATCGAGAAAGCATGTAGGATAATAAGGATTAATGCGAAACGTGAATGAAACATGGAAATTTCTATAAGTAGAACATTTTGTATTTATCAGTAGAATAAAATAAATATTAGATGATATTTCGCACTGGAATAAAGAAAAAGGAAGAAAGAAGGACAAAAGTTTATGGAGCTATTCAATAAGATATTGGAGTACTACTACCAAAAACACGTAAATCCTACTATTCTACTATCACACTAATATTATAAAGGCGAAAGTTTGAGAGTGTATAAATGTGTTTGTATGTTTGTTAATTTTTCACGCTCAAACGGCTGTAACAATTTTGATGAAATTTGGTATGGAGGTAGCTGATACCCTGGATTAACACATAGGCTTTTTATCCTGAAAAAATGTAGTGTTCATGTAGAAACATTGGGTAACACCGCGGGACGCAACTTGTAATATTATAAATTTTAATGTTTGTATGTTTAGAAGTTTGTTACACAATCACGCAAAAACGGCTGAACGGATTTGTATGAAATTTGGCATACATTTAGTTTATTATCTGGATTAACATATAGAATACTTTTTATATAAGAAAAATGTAACATTCCTGTGGGCTTTTCAAAAAACACGAACTACTGGACGTATCCAATTGAAATTTGCTATTTTAAAAGAATGTGGCTTATGGAACATAGATTTAAAAGAATTTGGCTTATGGAACATTATTAAGGGGGAAAGGGTATTTTTTATCTTAATCTACATATTAATAAATTAGCGTTAAATTCATTACTATTGCTTATTTGTTACTCATACAGGTTTCATTTCTCTCTGAACCTAATTCTAAAGCTAACGCGGACGAAGTGGCGGGCGTAAGCTGTAGTTGTTTGTAGCGATGACGACCTAGTAGTTAACGCGGTCGGTTCCCACGCCGGAGGTGGTCGGATCAAGTCTCAACAATGAGCTTGAGCTACCGGTGAAGGGAAACATCGTGAAGAAACCATAGCATGGTGGTAGGATATTTGCTAGTACCTACTCGCCCGGCTAGCTACCACCCTCAAGTTGAAAATCTGGCGTCAAGTACCTAAAGTTGTTTTCCGGCAGCCAGCCTCACTTGAGAGCCAGTCCATTCCAAACTAGTGCTTTTTTTCATTTTCGACCACGCCGTCATTTAAAATCGGTCCAGCTGTGGTCAAAGATTGTCTAGCTTGTTTGCTTACTTAAAAAAAGGCTAGTTAATTATAAGAATAATCTACGTACGTTACAATGCATAGATTACAACTTATAATAAACTTTAAAATGAAAAATCTCTTAATATTGCAATATAAATTTTAAACAAAGCACTGCTGATTGGATCGTGCACCAAATATTAATTAAATTAATACATGCAAGTGAAGCTATCATGACGTAATTGTAAATGATATCATTAATATTCTATTTCGCTATCAGATATGTAATATGGATAATGTTAACGGTGATTTAATCGGTGCCGTGGGAATATGGGAAATGCATATGGATGAGTGCATAACAGAACATGATTTACGATGATGTGATAAACGCGTTAAAAGTTATTAATCAACATTTTGATCGGAAAGAATGAGCGTATTTCTCAATCTGAATCTCGGAAACCGCGTCAACGATTTTCATGAAATTTTGTATGCAGGCGGTTTCGGGGGCGATAAATCGATCTGGCTAGGTTTCATTTTCAGAAAACGTTGTTTTATCCGTGTTTTCAGCCGAGCAAAGCTCGGTCATCCAGGTACTTAATATTGGTCTACATATAAAACTTGACGCCTATGTGACATTTCTAAACAGTTAACTAGGCTACGGCACGGCAGCCTCAAGAGAACCTTGCCCAACAATTGCCTGTGTAAATATCACGAAATTGAATCCTAATAATGCTAAACAATCACCAATTACCGTTACAAAATTCGAATTTAGTTCTCATGCTGTATTAGGGAAATAAATGCTGTATAGCTTATTGGCGGCTAAATTCCTAATGTAGAGCGGCGTAATCTCGTAGATCTTCCTAGAAACCTGTCGCTTGAGGCGGTGGTACTCTAATAAGTACGTCACACGATATCAATATTCGAGTTTAAGGTTTGTATTATTTCGAAAATCTAGATCCGTGGACAATCATTGTACAACAAATTACTACTACTTAGGTACATTATTTTGAAGCGATGATAGCTCAGTAGTTAGTGCGGTCGGTTCACACGCCGTCGGGTGTGGGTTCAAATACAAATATTTTATGACACAATGTCGCAAGTCAATTCCGTAATATCATTTCAAATATTATCATTTTGGCCAGTAAAAATAGAATTTAACCTCGCACTAAATTACCGATCCAATTTTTTTTATTAAGTTTTTACTATCACTTTCTAAGCATATAATTACAAAATGCTGACGGATCAAGGCGAGGCTTCAAGCGCCATCTCGAAAAAAAGTTTTTGCCGACATCTCGGAAACTATGCACTTTAGGGCAAAAGTTATTAAGACCATTATTGTAGAGAATAAAATTTCGCATTTTTTATCTCCTATAAACTTTTTTGTAAAACTTACCGTTTACGATTTATGGCCCATTTAATGAACCGGTTTTTCTAATATTTCAAGAGTTATCGGCTGAGATAGACACAGTGTTACAACTGTTTCAACCTAAGGATAAAATGTATTAGTTTCATAATAGAGAACAAGATAAGGAAGAGGAAAAGGGAGAAAGTAAATCGACGTCAATTCCTTCGATCAAACAGAAACAAAGATCAAGATAGGAGATTGCAAAACAAACTAAGCGATAGCATCTAACAAGACTACTAAAGGCAGAGATCGTGATTATAGTAACACAAATATTTTGCTATACGATTATTCAGAAGTTGGCAACACGTGGGGGTCGTGGGTATTCTAAATTCTGAATTAAGTTTTCAATATCGCAGCCCTGATGTGTTTGTTAAACATTGTAAGTAATCTCTACAATCATTAGCCTGAAGCAAGCTAATTTACACGGATCGCAAAGTTAAGCAACTCGTTTGCTTTAACCCAACTGTATATTTATATTACTTTGTTGCAGCTTAAACATAAACATTGGAAGCACATTTGAGGATGGAGTGGTATGTAGAATTTTAATTGTTCATGGATTTTATTTCTACAACATATAGGGTTGCGTTAGATCGCCATCTCGCCTGATGTTAAGGAAAGATGCGGTCTATAATGAAGCGCGCTTCTCTAGAAGAAACCCTGGCGACTTGAATGTACCCAGCACGTAGCCCAGGGCACACTCGAGCAGAAATCTCCAATTTTTAGCGGTACAAAGAAGGTTCAAACCGCTTAGTTCGAGTCCGAATCTCTTCTTAGAAATAATGTTGCATACTAAAAGTTCGAGTTTGAACCTCTTCTTAGAAAAAAATGTTTCATACTAAAAGTACACGCATTGCCTTACTGATTTATTAAATGATAGTTTTATACTGTAGAAATTTTTGACATACTTTTATTGTATAGGAATTGATTATGTTCTCCAACGGTATAGCATAGATTAGAAAAATAAAACTCAGGGCATATAATTAAATTCGTCACTTTACACATATGTAAACATATCAAACGTTTTATGTGTACGTAATTCTCGTAATATGCTAGAACCACAGTTAATGTGGTGTAAAAATCAATAAGGACCGTTATATTATTTTATTATTATTTAATCTATTTTTGTGACTGTTAAATTTGCTATTGTACACAAAGTTCTCTGAGATTTTAAAAACCTTAAAAAATTTACCGCTAACACAGCTAGGATTGTTATGGCATCTGAATGACGTCACATCGTGTGAAACAATCATATCTGTTTGTAATTGTTGTAAGATGTCAACACCAGCAATAGAATTTCGAAAGGTGTGACGTAATACTCTATGTTTGGTGTTCACGGTCACGTGACTCAACACAATTTTTTCGAGTCTTTTTTAAAATAAAATTATAATCTATTATAATATTTTTATAATAAATAATTTATCTCGTCATTACGTACATAAAATGCTTAATCATTAAAAGCTTTAATTGATCCGTTTTGTTACTAGTGGAGACAAGATCGGTCACTTTTATCAGTCCGGCACTGCGTAAGCAATGAACTTTATTTATTATAGTTAATAGCAAAACATGCGAAGTAAATAGAAAGTTTCGCAATACTATTAGGATCATTATTTAGTTTATTTGTAATCCTCGTTGTCGTCATTCTTAACTATTGCATTGTTGATGTGAAATAATAAATTCAATTAGATTTTAACACGGAACAGCTTTCGAGATTGTATCGATTATATTATCACTTTCCTTCACAACTGTTCTGTTTGTTTTAACCCACTGCACAAGTAAGTACAAAGATACGGAACGCGAATCATTACGAAGTAGTTTTAGAGACTAAATAAATTTGACACAGGTAGAATGCTCGACGTACGATGCCAAACATAACAGAAAAAAGTAAAAAATGGAATTAATTTAAAAAAAAAAATTTTTTAGTTCAGAAATCAATATCCGAATAAGAAATCGTACTTTTGTGTGTGTGATTCTGAACAATTATCTACCAGCGTCTAATTAACTAATATAAAAAAAAACTTTTCTATAACCGAATTAAATTGTTAAAATTTGGTCAACATTGAAAAAGACTCGTCTCAGTCTGAGACGCTATACATTACAGAGACATATACTTGGCAAGCACAGTTAGATGTAATTGTTCAAGGAAGACGCTACTGCCCATCTTCCGGATTACATCCCTTAGCCGACTCTTACGGCAACCAGGGTAGAGAGGGTGGGGTACTATTCTTACGCCGGCACCACCACGGCTATTATACTCAAATCAAATTATGGTAAGGGATCATTATAAAAATAAATAAGTTTAGCCATTAACGGGTTAACAAAACCATTTTGTCTGCCTACAGCAGCGTTTTAACATACCAAGTTTAATAGGGACAAGCGAAACGAGAATCAAAATTACTGGCATCCATCTACCAGTTCATAAGTAGGCCCCATCAAAACGTAGACTAATGGCGACCTCAAGTTTGTAATAACAGAAAGAAATGTTTAACCGGACATGTAATCTGTGCGGCTATCTTTTTGCATTCGTTTAAGAAGCCGGTTTTTTCCCGGTAGCTACAAATAGAAGGCACGAAGAGAAAATATACAGAGTGTAAAGTGTGAATATTATACAAAGCTTGAGTGTGCAAAGCTAAAATGGTGTCATTGTAGATGATTATGTACAACTTTTCCTAAGGGCACAACTGTGAAAACTTGAAAAAAGACTATTCTATAGAAAAAGTTTGTTGATCATAATCAATTTATTGGTAATATATCAATTACAAGTCATTCAAATATAGAATACAAACACAATAACACAATATCAAAGTTAAAATAAAATTACATAATATAATTAATGTTACATCCCAATCATAATTGTAATGTCAATAATAAAAATTTATAAAAAATAAAAATTAAATAAGAAATGGCAAGTAAAAAAAATACATTTATAAAACCAAACCTAACCAAACCGATCCTTTTTTCTCAATTTCAAAGTTGGACCCATGGTAAAAGTTGTTCATAATTATGAGTACAATGAACGTTAGACCTAAGCACCTACACACTAAGTTTATAAATAATTATAACCTTATATCGAGAAGCTAATAAGTGTTAAGACATACAACGAACTTCGAACAGAAATAAAAGCTGAACGCTAAAACAAACAGCTCTATGTATAGGTACATTGAATTAGCTTTCACTTCAAATGAATAAGAAAAATTAAATTGCAAATTATCTGTACTTTGCAAATAACAAACCAGAAATTATCGTAACAGCGTAAGTACAGAATGTTATATCAAGTAATTTATTTTTCGTATCAAGAAAATAAGCAAAATGCTTTTCAACTAGGTACGATTTATTATCTTTTTTTTTATAGCTGACAGGCTAGGTGTTTGACCACAATTCACCTGATGTTAAGTGATGGTGTGGTCGAATTGGTAAAGCACACCTAGCCTGGAATGGAACTGGCTCTCAAGTGAGGCTGCCGGAACACACCGCTAGATGCTTGGCGGCAGATTTTCAACTTGAGGGTGGTAGCTAGCCAGCCGTGTACTAGAAAGTACTCTACCACCATGCTATGGTTTCCTCACGATGTTTTCCTTCACCGACAGCTCAAGCTAATTGTTGGTTTGAACCCACGCCCTTCGGCATGCGAACCGACCGCGCTAACCACTGAGCTATCATCACTACAAAATGTATTATTATTTATTAATTTATTATTTATTTATTTATTCGAGAGTTGACTAATATTTGTGTGACTACTCGTATCGTATATGTTTCTGCTGTGTCTGGATGACCAAGCCTGACAGCAATTTAAAAAAAAAATGAGCTAACATGGCAGTCAATGTTCAATTACTGACTTCAAAATATAAGCGGTGTCCTATATAAACGGCGTGTAACTTTATCATATAAAATGGCAACACAGGTACCGCCACTAGTGCAAAATAGAAAGCCAGTCCTACTTATTGAAGCCAAATAGCGCGAGTCAGTGTACACGATAGCACAAACTATCTACCAGTCAAGTGCCTAGTAAATGTAAACGAGCTTAAACTGAATATGTTTGGTGTATTATTTTGTTAAACTGTGAGATAATCGATTACGATTGTGAAAGGAAAATCAACAGAATGAAATACGACCGCTGTTTAATACAAATTCTAATGTCGGCGCTGCTATTCACATTAATACGGTTGCATGGCTTTCCCGGTAACCTATCGATTGTAAAATAGTTAAATCTAGTTTTACAGGAAATCTAGGTAATGAGCTTAAACTTCTCGCAAGTCTCACATTAAGGTATCTAAATAGGCCTTTTAACGTAAAACTTGGTTAGTGGCTGCCCTCTAGCTCATTTGATAATGTATTTGCTTTAAAAGCTGTAGTGCGTAGGTTCGATTCCCACTTAGGATAAATATTTGTGTGATATTTTTTTTTTATTGTTGACTAGCTAAGTGTTTTGCCAAAGCTCACATGATGTTAAGTGACGGTATGGTCGAAGATGGTAGGCACACGTAGCCTGGAATGGAACTGGCCCACGAGTAAGGCTGCCGGAACATACCGTTAGATGCTTGGCGTAAGATTTTCAATTCGATGGTGGTACACCACGCTATGGTTTCCTCACGATGTTTTCCTTTACCGGCAGCTCAAGTTCATTGCTGGGGTTTGAACCCACGCCCTTCAGCTTGTGAACCGACCGCAGTAACCACTGCGCTATCAAGGCTAAAAACTTTTGCTCTGTGTCTAGGTGATCTGTAGGTATTAAAAATATGTATTTACAAAAATAAAGAATATAAGTATTCTATTAGTTATCTGGTTCCCATAGTACAGGCTTTGCTTAGTTTGGGGCTAGATGGCGCTTTGTGAAATGTCCTAGTATATTTATTTATTGTAATAAAATCAATATACCGCTTAATAAACTAAATGCTACAAGAATACAATAGTGTTACTACGTGGTAGGATTCCTTAGCAGGAGGTAGATAGATACACTTTTTATTGTTCACACTAAAGATTGTATAACAAAACAATAAAATCTAATACAATAGAAATTATCAACTTCAATAAAACATCTAATGTAAATAAAAGAAGAACGTTTCTTTCGTCTCATTAAAGTATTATTATAAAATGTTCTTGTTGCACTTTTAATTATTTTGTGTTTGAAATAAAATTGTTTGAAAAGCTACAGCTAGTTGTAATTATGTTTTATAGTTAAAGCTGTTTGTTCGACATTATTTCATTGCTTGCCTCTTACAAAGAGATGTAATAGGCAAAACGAAAGCAATTGCAACTAAAATAAATGTAAATGAATCATAAAATCGAAATTGTAAAATCATGCAATGTTTCTATAACCATAGGCGCGTAGAATCATGTTTACGCAACCAAATAATCCCATAGTTTCCACGAACTTTAAAACACGATTTCAAGTTTAAATGACTTAGAATTGGTCACGCTACTTAACGTTTATAGCTTCAAATAACATGGTTTAACTTTATTAAAATAGTCTGGAACAATAGTGGGAAGAGGTATTACCAAACAAATTAAGAAGAAAGCACATCACCAAAGTTAGAATTTTTATACCAAGCAACGTATTAACAAGCTGAAGCAGGAACACCTGTCGCGGAAACTGTAACCGCTGAAATAGACGTGTTCTGGAAAAGAGATCGCGAATAGGCAAACGTAGTAGGACGGCTTGAAACTCGATGGAGTGACGTATATGTAAAAGCGGCACCGCTTCATGGTAGATAGGAGAAACTCAGAAATCACGAACTAAACGGTTAAAAGCTACCTTCATTGTACAAACGGCCAAACAATAGATTTTGTTGTCCGAATGGGTGTTCCCTAATAGTTACAATCAGAATGCCTTCAAGTCGCGAGTGAATCTGTTTCTTCTAGGCATGCGTGCTCCGTCGTAGACCGCATCTTTGCTTAACATCAGGCGAGATGGCAGTCAAACGCAAGCCTATCTTCAGTAAAAAATATACAGTACAACTGGAGAAGGTAGAAAACGAAAAGTCGAATCCTGTTTTGTGAGAGGCCTATATAGTAGTGGATTATGATAGGCTGTTGATGATAATGTCACATTCAAAGCACAAAAGAGGAAGCGATGATTCAAGCAATAAGTTATACAATCAATACCAAACTCGAGAGAGTAAACAATGTGGCAACCGAAAGTGTTAATTCTTTAAAAAATAGATTTCACAATGGCATTAGTAGGACGGACAATGAGGCTCCCAAAGCAGTATAGAACGGTAAATGAGATTCGTTAGTCGATAAGGAAAGTAAGAGCTTTTGATTTGACAGGTAGGTGGCCATCTTGGTTTTAGTGTCAAAGGTCGCGCGCGTACGTTTCACCATCGTCAGCAAATGAGAGGGTAATTTCGGTCGATAACGATGCAAGAAATAATTGGGTGATAATTCAGACACGCAAATACGTGATTATTATGTTAGCGTTATAAGTAGGGGTACAAAAATGATGAAACTGTTTTTAGAAACGACCTTTATAGATGAAACAAAAAGTTTTTATTATTACAAATAGGTTTGCGTTTGATCTCCAATTCGCATGATGCAGCTACGGTGGACGCTCGCCTAAAATAATCCGATTCAATTTGAAGGCACCCAGATTGTATCTATCAGAGTGTTCCTAATCAGGCAGCAAATTCCATTGTTTAGCGGGTCGTACAAAGAAGGTAGAATAGATCCGCGAGTTTTTGGTTTGCCCAAAAACGGTGTCGCATTTAGTGCTTTTGGATGTCTGATAGTAAAATGGGCAGGATGGAATTAGGTCATGTAGATCTAAACTTAAAACTAAAGAATATGAACAATACAGTCAAAACAGTTTTATGCTTCAGTATGTCAAATATAGAACTATTAAGCCAAATTGCTACTATTGCCTATTGTCTATTGCCGTGGTGGTGCCGGCGTAAGAAAAGTACCCCACCCTCTCTACCCGTGGTTGCCGTAAGGGTCGGCTAAGGGATGTATTCCGGAATATGGGCAGCAGCGTCTTCCTCACACCTAACTGCGCTCGGCAACCCGCCTGCCAGGCGTGGCGAATATTGGCAAAACTCCCCCCCAGGAGGAGGCCTATGTCCAGCAGTGGACGTCCTGTGGCTGATGATGTGAAGCCAAACTAAATGTAAGAATCGGCATTAATGCACAACCGTAACATACTTTATATTTCCAAAAATTAACAGAAACTAAGCTTTTTGCATTCCCAAAGTAATCTACTCTAAAATAAAGGATAGACTGTAACGGCTAGATACTGTATCTAGCAGTTACAGTCTATTCAATAGAATCGTATTATGGGTATTTAGTTGCGAGAAATACATAATATTAACTTTTTGTAAATTCTGCGAAGTAAACAAATTAATTTTTTGTTAAATTCCACGCGTATAAAGTCGCGCCACAAAATTAAGTCTTATTTCTTCTGAATTACGAAACGGTTTCTGATGCAGTTTTAACTATCATTGAGATAATTATTTCCGGCACGAACCCAGGACGGGTTACTAATTTATAAAATTCGTAAGGCGACAAGTGATATATAAGATTAGGATAAAAATATAACTTTATTGTAAGAGTATACAGATACACAAACATTTGTATGTTAAAAACGAAACGCAATCAAAAGTTATTAATAAAATGTATCTAGGTACTAAGTAGTATTAAATATGTGACAGGACAACAGGCGTCTTATGGGCCTAGAGCGATTTCAGGCAATCTTTGGATAGACGGGAAAGATAGCAGAGCTAACATGGTGGTATTGAAAATGTAAACGAGTGGGAGAAGACGTTGGATTCCAAGGTTGCTCTTTGCTTCCAATATAAAATAAAATATGAACAATAGTATACAAAAATATTATTGGTAGGTGTCGCTAGCTACAGCACCCTTCAAACCGAATTGTTTGTACATACTGTAATGTTTACATATTAGGTACTGCTTGGGGGCAGAATATCTGGAACTATGGTGGACTAGACGATTGCCTACTAAGAAGATTTCGGATAAATTTAATTTATTTATTATTCATAAATATTTTTAAACTGTCTTCAAGTTAGATAAATATTTAAATTAAATCCTCGTCACTGTTGAAATCAAAACAACTTTTAAGCGGAAATACACTAAAAATATAACACTTGAATATTATTTAGAAAATAACTTCCGCAAAATAACTCTTGAATCAATTAATGAAAATAATTTGTTATCATAACACCAATGAATTAATCGACATGCAAACTTTCGTTTGGTGTTTTTTTTTCGTTTTACCAATGAGTAAGCCAAGCCTAGAACATCATCGCAAAGTAGTTTATCGGTTTTTTATCGGATTCATTTCGGAGAGCGTGCTTAAGAAATGCATGGTCTTATTCCTCCATGCCCATTTTTTTATCGGATAGCCAGAAGCTCAAACAAGCGACATCGCTTCATCGTCGGCGTTCCAAAAACTCGAACAAAACGATTTGCTTCCAATTGTGCAGACTGCTAGACAGTGGAATGCGTTGCCTGAGTGTGTGTTCTTCATTTGATTTAATCTGGGTGTCTTCAAGTCGAGAGTGAATCGGTATCTTCTAGGCAAACGAGCTTTATCTTAGACCGCAACATTACCTAACATCTGGTGAAATGGCGGTCAAACTTAAGCCTATTTATTATTTAAAAAAGTATATTCTACACACAAAATTTATTACACCCATAGAAAAGCTCTTGTCCGTTCTTACTATCTCCGAGTCTCTACAGCCTATTGTACTTTACTTCAAATGGGATGTAAATCAAAGCTTCCTATTTAAAACAATAAGCAATAGAGCTCACGTTCTGACTAAACGGCGACTAAAAATGCAGAAAACACGTTTACGAACAAGTAATAGTTTGTAGAGAACAAGGACCGTGTAACTGTACCGAAATATCAAGAACTCAACAGTACTAACATACATGCAAGCTATACATGACTTCAGTCTGGTTACCTGTATTGAAATTTCTTTTAAAACTTCGACGTAACTGGGATTTTATAAGTTTAACCTGTGACATTTTAGTAGCGATGACAGCTCAGTGGTTATTTTTTTACTCATTTTTTTTTAAAATAGTTCACGCCCTAAATAAGATAAAACGTGACGCCGGTACACCAATAACTAGAGAGGAAACTGAGTTCACGGGCGGTGACCCGGTAGTTCTACCGTGACGATATACTGTCACTGTATAATATACGATTGATATACAGGGTTATATATAATTGATATATAAAGTTTGGGATGTCCTAAGCCGACAGTTGTCAATGATTCTTTTTAAATACGAAATAGGTTTGCGTTAGACCACGCCCTGTCTGATGTTAAGCAGGATACAGTATAAGATGAAGTTCGCTTACCTAGAAAAAACCTGTTTACTCTGGATTTGATGACACCCAAAATGAACTTCGCGGGAAAAACAGACGCCAGCAGAGTTCCACGTTCTCGCTGTACGTACAAAGAACGTGGAATCGAAGCGCTTAGTCCGTACGTGGAGAATGTCCACCATAACTTTTAGTGTTAAAACAGCTCTGAATCGCGTAAAGCATTCGACATTTTGACTCTGACCTTAAGTCTAGCTTCTCAGCCTATACAAACTTACTTTTAGTTATCGAAATGGCCGCAACGCAAAGTTGTATAAGAGTTTTTTTTTTTCAACTACAACGTTAAGTATGTCCTTGATTATCTTTTTGGTATAGCGATATTCAGAGGATATAATAATAAAATTGCCGTGCTGGTGCCAGCGAAACAATTGTACCCCACCTTCTCTACCCGAGGTAGCCGTAACAGTCGGCTAAGGGATGTAATCCGGAAGATGGGCAGCAGCGTCTTCCTTGAACAATCACACCTAACTGCGCTCGCCAACCCGCCTGTCAAGCGTGGCGAGTATTGGCAAACCCCCCAGGAGGAGGCCCATGTCCAGCAGTCGACTTCTTATGGCTGATGATGATGATAATAATAAAATTATCTACGACTCAATTCCTCCGATAGATGATCTATCTACATACAAGTGCGGAACCCTCGGCGCACGAGTCAGAGACGTACCTACTTAGCTTTATTTTTTTCTTAAGTGCCACCATCGATGTTGTCAGAAATCAATTTGTAACAAAAATGTTATTTGTACTTTGAAACCACATTAATCAAATTACTCGAAGTCGTCATTCTCAGTTTTACGAATCTTTGCCGAGACCTACCTGTATTACAAGCTCTTAAAAGAACGTGAGGAGTGAGTTATTACAAAAAGGGTTCTTGAAACATTTCCAAATATTGACATGCATTCTCGCATGTTCGAGCACCGCACTCCTATTGGTCACACTGGTTTTCTTGACCACTTTAAATATCACAAACAGCATACAGCCGATATTCCTACTGGAAAACAAAAGAGGATAAGAAACAGTGTTTATTAAGACGTGAAGTTATTTCACTAAGCGGCCAGACAATTTTATTGTGTATCGTAAAAATCTAAATTGCACTAACTTTACACTCACTTGACATTCGCTGCTACTGCTGAATAAAAAATGTAACAAATTCAGAATGGGAAATGTCTACACGATTTTATCAGTGTCTGCACACGATTGTATCATAGTATGTAACGTGACATGCTTACCAATAGACCTGTACGTGTATTGACTGTTTTATTCATGGCTATATTGCAATATTGGAAAGAAGCAGTAGGTATAAATGATTAACTTTATTGTTTTCTTTTTGCCTCATTCGTCATCGTAGTCTACTATAATATAGGTATCATACTCGTAAGACACTCCATTTAGCCCGACCTGTTTTTCGCTACCAGCCACCGCCAGCTATCGTACGTATACACCTATACCTATAGTCTTTCATGGGGTCTCAGAACGTCCATCCCGACGATGACTGTCCACGGCACCGTAGGTCATGACAGGTAGAGCGTACCGGTTAAAGAACTTTGTTTTGAGACTGCGGGATGTGTGACGAGAAGACATAATTTTCCGAATGCTGTCCAGCTCAACTGTTTTCGTCTATTGGAGCCATTCAGCTATAACGTAAGCAGAATTTCCTCCCCCTTGTAAGCAAAAGTAAGCAAGGCTCTTAGTCCCCTCTATGCTTACGTAAACATTAGATTAACTGGCGATCTTCTTGCTAAAAGCAATCTCTTCTAGGCAACCTAAGTATCGAGACAATTCAAGAACAAATACGTAGTTACATAGTACTTGAACAGACCCTTTAGGTAGCTAAAAAAATAAACACATTCTTCGCGATATCGATCTGTCGCAACTTTGGAGCCCCAGAATTAAAATGTACAAACTTTTTTTTATAAAGAGACTTTAAGAGGAAACAAGTCGTCATTTTCTTCATACAAACGCTTTCCCCATTTTCCTTCCAGGATTTTAATACTAGAGCAATAAATTTTAGATAGGAAGTAGATACTTGCTAGTTTCATGCCTCTCTGTTTTGATTTTTTGATATATGTTTTTTTTATAAGAGCTAGGAAGCTTCAAAAATCTTAAAATTTTCCTAGTTTCAACGCTGTGTTTCAACGTCCAAATTCCCATTCTCATAAACATAATCTTAAAAAATAAAACGCACAGGCAAAGAACACATCCTTCTTATTTGCTTGTTAAAAGAAATACTAAAATGGGTCTAAATTTGGAGGAGGAAACAGAGGAATACGAAACCTCGACTTTGCTCATTTTATTTCGGGTTAATGAGCCCGAGGTGCAGTTGTCCCTTTCGCTCAGTATGTACGCGGGTGCTGCGTACGGCGCGACAGAAATAGCTTGGTGAATTTCCTAATTTTCAAATGTCTCAGTTGACTGCTTTTCTTTCTCTCTTGTGGTGCGCTGGTGGCCTTTATTCTTCAACACACTATCTGCAACAATGCGTTTGGTTGACCCGACTGTCGTTTATGTCCTTAACCTTTTCAACTTGTGTCGGCAAATTAGAAGTTCCGTTACTGTCGACACTGTCAGCGTATTATTATGTTGCATGGATGAATGTGCATAGCAAAGCAGATCCAATGTCGAGGTCAATTTGTTGGACATTTTGTTCGTTGTTGTTAGTTAAACGTGGATCCAATTCAATTCATGCATCCGATTTGTCAATTGTGTAACTTCCAATTAATCCATTACAACTATTGTGTAGAAATATACAAATCGATAAATATGCTGATATTGTTTCTATGGTAATTGAACGAACGAGTAATTAACAAAATAAAACTAGGTACTTCGAACTTACGGAAAACTACGTCAAGTCTTCTCATCATGCCGCAATATCTCAAAATGAACATCAAATGACCTAAGGAGTCGAAACATCAACACTCACAATTGGATCAGTTCACAGGTTCAAAACTGCTCAGTAAGCCATGCTTGGCGTTTCACTAAAGAATCGTATACGGAATGAAGTAATTCGCCAGAGAATTAAAGTAACCGACATAGCTAAGCGTGTTAGTAAGCTGAAGTGGCAGTAGGCTGGTCATGTCTGCTGTAGAACTGATAACTGAGACATGACACACTATGTCTCATGTACATGGAGTACATGAGACATAGTGTGGATACTACATATCAGACTTAGCGTAGGGTGTCCCGAGACTAGGTAGAGTAACGATATACGCAAGGTAGTGACTGGAATCGAAAAACCGAAGATCAGACTAGGTGAAGTACATTATGAGAAGTACATATTATGTTCTGTTAATTAACTAAAGTGGGCTGATGATGGTGATGATTACTTGCAAAGATTATTCTTTCTTAAGTCAAATCTAACGATACCTCGCAAAATTAAAAACAAGTTAATCAATTGAAGTTCGTACAATTCTACAGGCGATATTGTCGTTAAACCCGAACTTAAACGCTTTAAGAGTCTAATAAAGACCAAGTCTACTTGTGAAGAAATCCAAAATTTACTTGGTTCAATTTATCTCCTACCAAAACAACATATTTGAACGAGTATAATTTGTTACTGAGCACTTCGTTGTGTATAATGTTTCCATCTGTGCTTATAAATGAAAAGATGGCCATTATTCTAGTAGTCAAAGTATCTATTTATCATATGAAAAGATAGATGAATTAATACCAATATAATAAAAGCCGATAACTTACCAGATATCGTAACCAGAATCATTAATGATAATATATTTTGGACGATGAATGGGAAACCGCTTACACTTACCTGTAACACAACAAAAAAATGTTTAAATCTAATGAAAAAACAAACTATAATATACATAAATCACATAGAGTATAACTAGTATAGCAATTCAGATATTGTAGTAGAACGAAATCTACTCAACTGTAAGGCCATATTTACATGTCTACATCATTGATAAAGTATATTGTACAAACCAACATGGGCATAGACGGTCGAATCAGAAATGGACATTTACCCGTACTTTCAAGTTATCGGTTATAAATGGGGTATGTAAACTCGCCAAAACAAGGTAAAAGCACGTCGGCTCTTTTGTCTCAGATAAGGCACGTTATTACATTCTACTTTGCTATTGCTCTAGCCCTTTTGTGTTTCCCTAGTTTAACTTTAAACAATACAGTTTGACTAGAATTTAGGAATATCGGAACCAAACTTTGTATCAAATAGATGTACTAACAAAGTATGCATGCGAACTACGCATAAATTGACAATATTTAAAAAAAATTAAGAAAAATTTATGAATTCTAGTAACTATATCCATCGTTTCATTTTGAATGATCAACTACCTGATAAACTATATTATGTTGTCATTCGTTGGTTTATCAGTGTAGATTATAGAATTAATGATAGAAAACTCTTTATTGTACACACCAAAAACAGAAAGAAAAGTACCTATAGAAAACAAAAGAATCTTATGAGCTATTATTGTCACTAAGGGACCATTCAAGTATTACGTAAGCAGAATTTTAGTAATTAATAACCCCTCCCTCCCCCTTGTCAGCAAAAGTAAACAAAGCTCTTACTTCCCTCTCCTATGCTTAAGTAAATATTGGTTTAAATAGCAGCCATGTCGCTAAAACGAGGTGTGCCGATGCCAAAGAAAACAATCAGCATAATTTATATGACTTTGCTGACGTTATTACCATGCAGATAGCTTCATCCCTAATGTCGTCAAAAATAAGCAAAGAAAAGACCCCCCCACCCCCCTTTAGTGCTTACGTAATACTTGAACGGCCCCTAATGGC
Source organism: Biston stratarius (assembly GCA_950106695.1). Classification (NCBI taxonomy): domain Eukaryota; kingdom Metazoa; phylum Arthropoda; class Insecta; order Lepidoptera; family Geometridae; genus Biston; species Biston stratarius. Next base: position 15,548,109 of record OX467116.1, read on the forward strand.
GGCTTTATCTCTAAAAGTGATATCTTCCAAGCAACCCAGAATAGAAAACACGATACATCTTTAAAAAAAACCAGAGATGTTGTAACACAATTCAGTTAAAAAATGTAAAGTAATAAAAATTATACATAAATAGTAAGTTTGTGCAAGTAAACAAAATAGGTAAGTAAGTACTATACAGTAAACTTTATAATTTCTATGATACTGTTAAGCGTTAATTACTATTAACATCGAAGTCATTGCATTTCAAACCTTTGCCGATTCCGTGCGCGTGACACAGACAAGTGATTTACATTTGCTACTGGAATATGTATAAGAACTGTTAAATAAAGCACAGGCCAAGACTCAAGGCGGAAGCGATAAGTTCACAGTTGTAGGGTGAGGGAATCAGATTGTTACCGTCAACGGAGGCAAGCTATTGGCAGAGAATGGGGCTGCACTGGCAGTGCAGTATCAGCTTGATAGATCTGCTCTAACCTTTTTTGTACTGAAGTATAGAAAAGCAATTGTAGCAAAACAAGTAGACCAATTCACGTGAATTCTCTCGTCGAATGATGCTGAGACCAAATTTAAATTGTTAGTTGCCAAACAGCTATCGAACAGAATAAAAATTATTGCTAAAATTGTCTCTATAGTAACAAAGATTAATTTAGTAAAGATCTTGACTAAATCGTATAAGAGAACCCACAGACATAAACGTTAGCACCCGTGGTGTCTTTTGACAAGGTTAAACAAACGTCGAAGACAATAGTTTTTAAAATTTAGTATAGAAGAATAATAAGAAGTACCTATATAATAATTGTGCAGCTATGTTAGCTTAGTGGTTAGTGCGGTCGTTTCACTCGCCGAAGGGTTTAAGCCTCAACATGAGCTTGCGCTGCCGGTGAAGGAATAAATCGTGAGGAAACCATAGCATGGTTGTAGGATATTTTTTAGTACTCAACTGGCTATGAACCATTGAATTACGATAAAAAACCTGTAATGATAGATGTAAATTGTATTTGAATAAACGACATGAAATGTACCGCCCTCAAGTAGAAAATCTTTCGACACCTAACGGTGTGTTCTGGCAGCCTCACTTGAGAGCCAATTCCATTCCAGGCTAGGTGTACCATCTTCGACCACACCGTCGCTTAACATCAAGTTAGCTGTGGTCAAACATCTAGCTTGTCAACCATAAAAAAAAATAGAATACAATATTTAAACGACTAACAGGAAAGACGTTATCTAACATGGTAGGTCCAAACCTCCTGTTGCCTGCTTTATTTTATTTAGACGGGACACTGAATATCTAGGAAAATATCGTTCAGAATCAGTTGAATGTTCAGTAGACAAGTTGAATATTTATTTGGTCAAACCTACTTTCTTCGACGTCTATCCTCCAGGAAAACTCTTGAACCAAAACGGTCAAACCATTACTAACATTAAATCTTACGTAATCATCGATCGAAACTATTTGAAACAATAATTTTAAGACAACCGTATCATTACCCGCACTCAGCAATATAGGTAAATGATGTTTAATAACAACTCTATAGGCGACGTGGGGAGCCGGAAAGCGAAATTGATATTTTATAAGCATTATCTATTATTATCAATTCATATAAGGATACATTTCTATTTCGAAGAAAGATTTTTTTGTGTGACCATTACTTTTTTTGTAAAACTATTATTAGTATCAGCCTATACTGTGCCACTACAGGGCAGAGGCCTCCCTTTCCCTCCTTTCATCTTTATCTATCTTTTGTAACCTGAATCCATTCTTTAAACACAGGAGTCAAGTTCGTCCCTCCATATCCGTCGTTTGTCATCTTGACGGAACCACTGTGTAGTGATTTTGGCCCAACGATCTCCCGACATGCGGCTAACATGGCCAGCCTAGTCTTACTTTAGGAAGGAGGCTTTCTGAGCTACATCAGCTACCTGGAGCGCAGTATTGTTTCTTATTTTGTCTATTAGTTTGACTCCTAAGATACTACACTCCATTGCTCGCTGGCATACTGAACTTCTGATTTTTTGTTAGTGACCAAGTTTGAGCGCTTACACTTTGGATGAAAACATAAACTACATTTTTTCTCGGAAAAAGCAGGCAAACCCGCGGAGGTCGCCAACGCTTTGTAGTTTTTTTTTTAGTTCATAAGCTACCTTTTATTTATAGATCATGAGTTATAACAGTAGTAATATTTAATTACCTAATTGTAATACTTAGATAATTAAATATTACTACTGTTAATAATTGTCACCATTTAATACATAATGTACGTTTTATTATGTCCATTTCGGTATCTCTAGCTACCTTGACATGGGTTAGGCTAAGCTATTCGGTCTGATAAACATAATTTTGCATTCTCACGTACGAAACAACGTCGCGTTCTTTGGATTTTCGCACGTTTGTGACGTTCGTTGTCAGTTATACTACTTAGTCTTTGCGTTCCGTTACACGCAGTCTGTGAGAGATCTAGACAAAGGCACCGCTTGTATTCAAATGTATTCTATTTAGCTTTTGTAGCTGACGTATGTTAATTATTGTAGTGTTAATCTGACCTGACTACCCCGTTACCTTATTTGGTAGTAGCTCTGCTTCCTGAGCTGCAAACCGTAGGTTCGATTCCCACCCAGAACAAACTATGTGACGAACATTGATTATTTATTTATTGTTCTGTATCTGAGTGTGAGCTATATATAAGTTTTAATTAGTTAGAGAGTTGTATGTCGTTGTGTGAATGCTATATTTATAAAAATCTTGACATACCTACACTTATATATTTATCTTTAATGCAGATATTAGAAGATGATGTCATACGAAAAGTCTGCATTGATTTGAATAAAAAGGAAATATTGAATAATTTTTATTGGTGCTGGTCGTAAGAATAATAACGCAAATCATTAAATCAGAACATAAAATAGAGCCAATTATGTTAAACATTTATTATTTACGCGATAGAGTACAAATAACATTTGTATAGTAAGTTACGAACAATTACATACTATATTTATCAATATTTATCCACTCGTATCAACAAGCTTTCACACACCATTTACGTTACAACACGCTGTTTAAACAACAATAAAACCGAAAGTCATACGCAGCAACACTAAAAGCCTTTTTATAAGTGTTACAAGTGTATATAATTTGGTTAGAAAATTCGCAACGCATAGAGCGTAAAACGGAACGCTATTGTTATAAGGAAGATTGATGGATATGAGTTCAGACGAGAACATTACTCTATCTAATGAAACTGCAAATGTGAGATTTGAATGTGAAACATGTGAACTATGGTTAAGAGGTTACGTCTACATATGTACATTATATGTGTATGTCTTGTATTTCCACAAACGATCTTAGCTTCTTAATAGTCTATTTAGCGGTGGGGGCAGAGGACGCTTGCCGGCGATCATTACGTGCGTGCCGCCCGAGCAGTCGGGGTTAGCACATGACATTGTTTTCTGTTGTGGGTAGGTAGGTGTTCAATTGTTTATGTTAAAATTTAATAAACTCACTAGTCTTTATAAAGTCTCTTATAAAAAGGTATTAAAAAGTCACAGAAGTTGATGTATGTCTTATAGATCTGTTAGCGAAGCTACGAACAAATAAGATCGATCGAAGATTTGTTTAAGCCGTGGTGGTGCCGGCGTAAGAATAGTACACGGGTAGAGAGGGTGGGGACCCTCTCTACCCGTGATTGCCGTAAGAGTCGGCCGCACGCACCAAGTACTTTGCCTATAGTGAGTAAAGCTTTTACTACGAGATCTAGATATATTAAAGAATACTTAAATACAGCCCACATAATACTTATGTAAATACTTTTCTTTTGGTAAATACATACATTTAGAACACCCAGACACAGAACAAACATAGAATAACATAACATAGAATCAGAATGACTACTATGCACCACCTTGATAACAATTAAATTGGTAGCAATGTAGTAGCATTAATTTTGCATATTTAAATTATGAGTAACTAATAAGATCATCCAAATACATATCATTATAATCCCATCACAACAACCATTAAGGATACCTGCTAATAATTTTAAGAAACCAATGAGATGATGCGATAAAATGTTAATGTACCCGTCTGTATTAAAAAGCTCCTTTTGCCAACGATATTCCTCGAAATCTCAAGGTCGAGCAAAGATCTAGACTCGTAAAAACCGCACCCAGTCTCCACAATCATATCAAGTACATCAAATAGTCTGCAGCCAGTCCCAGCCACTAATGGCCATAACCTCCAGCGATCGCAAACAAACGGGACGAGATAAAGCGAGACAAAAAACTTCTGTTGTCTCAAAACCAGTTTCTCTACTAGAAGTGTGAGTAACGACATATGAACCGAATTACAGATCACATCCGCAGAATTACAGACGTATATCGGATATCGATCTCTTCAAAGAATCAAAATGTCATTAATGCCCGTTTTCACCGACGATTCCTAAATTTTAGGGAACACCTAAGGTGAGTTAGGTGTCACTTAACCGAAATTTGGTTTTCACCAATGTTTAGGGAACACTTAAACGCTAAGGGAACCCCTAAATTTTAGGAGGCCGAGTATCGGCCCCTTATCGAATTCCTAACTAAGAAAGAATATATTGTGACAAACATTCAATAAATAATCTGAAATGGAAGACGTCCTAAGTGATTTTTTGGATAGTTTTGTTAGTTATCGGACTTGTTAGTTATTTTTTTTTTTAATTTTGTACACGTTTTCTTTTTTCGGCCATCGTATTCCAATTTGTAATAGATGCAAGAAATGCAAAACTCAAATACAAAATTAAAAAAAACAAACTTAAAAAAAATGTTAAACCGACTTCAAGTAAAAACATCAGAACGAAAAAGCGAAAAATAAACTTATAAAATTTATTATTCGCTTTTTATGTTGATGTTTTTTTTTTTTTTGTTGAAGTCGGTTTTTCTTTTTTCTTTAAGATTGTTTATTTTTAAATTTTTAGTTAAATGTTCACGCCAAGAAACACTTGAACAGTATGAGTCTAGCTAGACTCGCTAAGATTCAAAAACGTCTTGCCAAAGACAATTACATCGTAAACAAATATGTTCATTATAAAAATGTTCATAAAATGAAAACAACTGGGCCAAACTATGTTAAATTTTTATGGGACCAAGTGGCAACTATTCCGCATCAAAATAACGTAAATCAGATCAATAATCTCAGCGTAATCGGTGTACATACATTAAAAAAAATGAGAACCTCCTCCTTTTTGAAGTCGGTGAATTACTACGAACTGCCGCCTGCCAGATAGAATAGGGCATCACAAGGTCACAAGCAAACCAAGTCACTGTAATCCTTTTTTTGGCTATACACATCTACCATAATGTCATTTGGTCTTTAAATTATAGTGATAATTGGAGAAATATAGATATAAAACACATTTATTTGTATTAAGTGACAAAAAAAATATGTTTATCATGCTTAACATACACAAACCTAAGGAAAAACACTAAACGGAAATTTATCGAAAAAAAATCGATAAAAGATATTTCTATGCAGCACCCTACTCGGCACTTACGTAGGTATTCCCAGCTAAGTATTACTTAGCGTGGTGAAACTGAGTTTGAGTTAGGAGACGAGTTAGGGGATGCCTTAAGCTAAGAGATCCCTATGTAGGGATTTGTTTAGGAACCGTTGGTGAAACCGGGCATTAGTTTATTAACCATGTAGTTGTAGGTAACAACATGAAATATGCGACCGATGTTGCTATTGCAAACGAAGCACCTATCGTCCCAAACGATGGAAATCAGCTTTAATGATGTAATTTATAATAAACTTTTTTTTTATATTTGAGAAGTTAGGTCTTTGACCACAGCTCAACTGATGTTAAGTGACGGTGTGGTCGAAGATAGGCTGCCGGTACACACCGTCTAGTGCTTGGCAGCAGACTTTCAACTTAAAGGTGGTAGCTAGCCAGTCGAGTACTAGACAATACCCTACGACTATGGTATGGTTTTCTCACGATGTTTTCCTTCACTGGCAGTTCAAGCTCATTGTTGGGGTTTGAACCTCCGGCATGTGAACCGGCTGCGCTAACCACTGAGCTATCATCGCTGACAAGACAAGTTATTTAAATGGACTTTTTTTGTGTGGATCATCTTCCGGTAAGTCCTTCAGTGTTTCCTTAGTCTGTTCCCGCAATTATTTATGGCACGGCTGATTTGTGTTTACAGAGTCATCGGGATGGAAAGTTCTGGCAAGTAGATCTGCAGATTGTTACCTTCGACATCTCTCAGGAGCAAGTCTTCTTGCCTTAACGAGATTTTTCTTACTACTCTGTATATTTTGTCCCACTTGCTTTGCTTCTCCTGACTCGTGCAGAACTCTCTCCAGCTTTCCGTTTTATTTTCCGGCACTTTGATATTGATCGAATACATGATGGACTCTCCTAATCGACTTTGAGTTATACTATTAGAGATATGCCATACTTCGAACAAGGAAATTAGTAGACAGATACCTAAACCACCCACCTCTACTGTCTATTAGGGATATATGGAAAGAAAGACATGCAAGGTAAACTATATTAAAAAATAAATTATACGAAAGGTATGTGAAATGAAAGAAGGTAATCAAAACTTGGATAAAGATATCCGAAAGATAATAAGATTCGAAAGATCACTTCCCACGGCTCCCCAAGTTTTTACACGACCAAAAAATTCATCCAAGATTGGGTCTATGCCGGGAGCCACGGCAATAATGATAGGGATCTCAGCAATTACTTTAGTATTAAATAATGTCCAACATTTACGCTTATGACGCAGCGACTGGGTGTGGTTGTGAAAGCTAAGCCAAACGTAATGCTGTCATCTTCCATTTCTGTTGGAGAAACTTCGATTCTGCAGGTGTTTAGAGATTGGATAACATTGTTGATTAATTGAAGGTGAATCAATTATGATGAACGATTATAGTTCTAATTGGCAAAGATTTGTGTTTTTGCGTAATATGACTTTACAATCAAGTTTTTTTTTCACGATTTCAAAGTTTCGTTCGCGGTAAAAGTTTTTTTTTTAATGTAAAAATAATGAGACGATTGATGACTGATTTAACGCATGTATGACCATTGCAAAGATACACAGAACTGAATAAAAAAAGCAGCGATGCCTTGGCGCTAGGTACTTTAAGACTTTCGATGGTTAGTTTCAATAGCCTGTTAATTTCGTTAGTTGTGAAACCCTTCAAACCGGAACACAGTAATGTTTACACACAACTGCTTGGCAGAATATCTGGTACTACGGTAGTACCTAACATGACGACCTCCTGCTAAGGAGAAAGCCAAGTAAAAAGTTGTTTTGATTTATGAGTAAAATGAACCCCATTCAGCTTAGCACACCCGAAGCTTATAATAACCCATTTTAGTATCAGTCGTAGCAGGAACAAGCTATGTTTAGTTCGGGACTAGATAGCGCTGTATGAAATATAGACCGATATCTATTATTATTATTTCTTTAATATATTTTGGTGCTAATTAGTGTTTAAATAAGTAATCAAACATATATTGCAAATGCCTAAACGAAGGATAACCAGTTTTATAGACAGTGTACAATCAAAATACAGACAAGAAATCTATGAATAATTTATGATCACCAAAAATGTTTACGTTAATTTTATGGACACAGGCATTTAATGTCGATTTATCAGCCATATTAACTGGGCCACTTTTTATGACTATTTTAGGCTTTTATAATGGGTTATTGCGGCGACCGAATACAACCGATATGACTAAATTGAGAATCTAGTGGTTTTATTAATTGACAATTATGAACTTTGACGTTTTTATTCAATAATTAACAATTTTTTTTGTAATTTTTTATATTTGATATAGGTACCTGCTTTTATAATCACATTTCAAATTATTGACAAATTTCATGATCTTGACATGTCTTTTGTTTTAAATGTGAATTGAAAAATGACTGGTGACTTTGGTTTTACCACCAAAATATTTGTATTTGTAAATAAATATCGAACTGCTAAGGGATGTAATCCAGAAGATGGGCAGCAGCGTCTTCTTTGAACAATCACACCTAACTGCGCTCGCCAACCCGCCTGCCAAGCGTGGCGAGTATTGGCAAAAAATCCCATATAAATTTCATTAGCATCAGTTTAGCAGTTTGATATAAATCACTAAACCATAAACAAACAAATAAACCACACCGTCACTTAACATCAGGTGAGTTGTGGTCAAACAACAAGCCTGTCAGCTATAAAAAAAAAAAAAGAATTAAACAATATGTCATCCAAATAAACAAAATTGCGTATTTTGCTATCTTGTGACTTTTCACTGATGTTTACGGTCATTAAAATAGTCCCGATGAACAACCGACCTTCCAACTTCAACATCAGATGATGAAGTCGGTAGGCATCGGAACTAAGTACTCAAACAATGTAACTGATCAGTGAAATGAAGTTTGGGTTTTTGTACAAAAACCCAAACGTCATTACAAAATCTATCGATTGTTCATAATTCAAATTGGTCAATGATCTACATTAAGCAATAAGGCATATTTTTATTTGCCATCGATTATTCGCTCCAATGCCTTCTTTGACCGGACATGTACTGCAACGGTAAACATTTTTTTAAAATAAAAATCTTTTGAATTCACGATTGGCAAAGTTGGTTGCATTGACACTAAAAGGGTTGAATGGACTCAAAGTGATTGTCATACTTTTATGACAGGAATATACTTCTTTGGAAAACTGTAAAGTCCACTTTTGCTCCTTTTTGAGTTGATGTTTTTATATTTGATTCATTAACCAAAAATACATCTTGGGAACTTAGCTTCTTCTTTATTTTTGGCGTCGCACTTTGTGCATTTGCCAGTGTCTAGCATTTTATGAAAAATAAGTTGAGTCTAAATCACACAACGCAAGTCACGGTCGAGTCCAAGTCTTAGTAAAGTAGTTGTGAAAACACGAAAAACTATGTTTCACCACTTAATACATGTAAATATCACTTATCCACTCGTAAATCGAATCTATGAATAAAACACTACAATTTTTATACATAAACATTAGAAAATACACTTTTGGAAAATAGTTATAGTTCCCCACTATCTGTCCGATTCCCTGGCATTTTTTCTTATACATACATATTTACATAAATAACAATTTATGAAAGTCATAAGAATTTGTGTCCTTTATGGTTGGCAGGCTAGGTTTTGACCACAGCTCATCTGATGTTAACTTATGTGTCGAAAATAATGAGCACACCTAGCCTAGAATGGAACTGGCTCTCAAATGAGGTTACCTATACTATTTGCATTAGGTATTTTGAAATATGTATGTTCTGTTAAGTTGTGAACACCATTTATTCTCAAAATCATTCGACTACGCAAGTGAATGCGCGGGCAGCAGACAGAATTTAATAAAATATATCTTCAATGTAAAAGTTCCATTCATCGCTGCCTTGGAGTGGAGGTAAAAAGTCAACATGACCAAGCTGCATTCAGAGCAAGTTGGTTTTGTAGCGCATTTAATAAACAAAAGACGACCAACCGTGGTTCCGTCAGTCCAGAGTCCAGAGGGACGCAGGGTGAAGCGGGGGGAGCTAGATACGGTGCGCGGGCGCATTCAAAGAAGCCGCAGGATCGGATAGCTGCGGTTGGAGAAGGGACACGGGAAATTCGATTTGATACAGTGACAACCACGAGAACAGAAAAAGGATCGTTCACTCAATCAACTAAAACTGGGATTGGACAATATCAGATTTTAGTCGACTAAAGAACAATTTAAAACGTAAATACCTACTAAATAAATATTGGATACATTTTGCATACAGCCAAACAAAGAAGCAAGGGAACCAGATAACTGACATAATCAAGTGTTTTAAGTTGAAAATCTGCCGCCGAGCATATGACGTTTTCGATTTAAGTAGGTACTTACCTACTCTACGATTAAAATGTGACAAATCCAAAACCTTGTTTCTAGTAAAGTCACAACTACATGACAAGAGCGTGGACTAGACTTACCCATTCTTCTATATGTGACTGTGACTATTTTCTTCTTGAAATAGGTACTTAAAAATAAGAACTAGGTACTTGACACTGGCAAAATATAAAAGGTCCGATGCCAAATATATATATAAAGAAAAAATGTGTCAAGCTTCATTACTGTCTCAAATTGTCATCTGCTTGACAACTCCGAGTGTCTCTGAGCTATGTCGAAGAATTCTTCGGACTCGTTCACGTCTGCTGAACTGTGAACACTCATTTGTTATTGTTAGTTGTGAGAGTTTTGGACCGTAATTAAAATAAATGAAGACATTGAGGAAAAAGCTTGTGGTATCTGAAGAGGCGTAAACGGTAGACATTTATCAATCGAGGTTGCAATCAAGTTTGGAATGCAAGAGACGGTTGATTGAGAAGGCCAATCTTATCATATTCGATTTAACTTTTAATGACCCTAGGAAATAAATTTTGCGGCAAAATTAAATTATTTTTTAGTTTTGTGACGTGAATGTACGTGTCTGCCATTCTACACTATGAAGTAATTTACAATTTGTATAGTTTGACATTTGTCGCATGCGGAACGACCGCTTAGCAAAAGTGTCCACAATTTTCAAAAGTCAAAAATTTAGGAGACCTCATGGTCGACCCAGACGGAGACGGTGTGACGAACTGAACCGTCACGAGTCACTGAACTATAAAAGCCGCAGTCAGGAAGGAAGAGAGGCCATCATTGGGGTACTTGAGGCTGAAATAATAATAATAGGAAACTATAGTTTCTACGGGTTAGCAAGTTGAAGTGGCAGTGGTCAGGGCACATAGCACGCAGAACTGATGGCCGATGGGGCTGCAAAGTTCTGGAGTGGAGACCACGGACCAGCAAGCGCAGCGTAGGAAATCCACACATAAGGTGGATAGACGACCTCATAAGGACCGCAGGAGCGCGCTGGATGCGAACCGCTTCCAACAGGTCTTTATGGAAGTCTATGGGGGAGGCCTATGTCCAGCAGTGGACGTCCTACGGCTGAAATAATGATGATGATAGTTTCTACAAATATTTTCTAAGCGCTTATAGATTCTGATAGTATTCGCAGGTATTTCGATTTTTTTAGTTGTTTATCTTTTTTAAAGTTTTATATGCATTTTAAAAGTGTCCGACAATGAGTATCAAATGAAGCAATTATAATTAAACTATAAGATTCACACACAAGCACAAAAGCTCGGAGCATATTTCGTAACGGTAATTGGTCAAGATGCATAAACGTATCTAATTACGAAGTTGAAAAAAAACTTTTGAAGAACAATGCGCCCAGTGAAGGTGGGAACGAAACAGATAACACACATTAATTACTCACAAAACGTTCCAGAACATTCCCACACAGTTACAACATAAGTTCTTTCAATTCAAAACTAAAGCACGCTCCCTTATTTTTTTTTTCTTATTTAAAGTCAAGTGGGTTAGAAAATACAAGCAATAAACCACTCGAAGGGACACGTACGTAAACAGGTTGATGTCCCAATCAAGATATGTGCTCGGTCCGGATACGGTCCAGAAAAGGACAAGACATTCAACGTATGCGACGAAAGAAGAGAGACAAAAGATGACTTGAGACACGACGTTGCGTCACGATTCATGACAAACTTTTATGAGAAAAAAATTCCTTAAATTATTTGGGATCAATTAAAATGTTACATATGTACATAAGTACATACTATTAGTAATTAAATTATTGCGATTATTAAAAGTAAGAAGTTTCGGCAGCCTAGTTAGGAAGGCGTCTGGCTTCCAATATGAAGGTCCTGAGTTCAATCTCGCGGCACTTTTCTAAATTATGTGCGTTTTGCAGCTGACTTAAATAGTGAAGGAAAACATCGTGAGGAAACTTACAGAGTAGAGTTCATAAAAAAAAAGTTATCGAAGATGTGTGAAGTCCGCCAACCCGCACTTAGCCAGTGTGATGGACTATGTAAACTCACCCACAGCAGTAAGCCAGTTTTGTAAAAAACATTAAATGATGTTAACAGCATAGTCGGTGTCGGTTGGAACCAATATGTAGCTATGGCTGCGATTGTTTTTTTTTTCTTTGTTTTTCAAAACCAAAATAGTGTTGATCATTTCCAAATACCGACAGAATAAAAATACTCGGTAATGAAAATATTTAATACATAATACCGCCCGCAAAAAATCGTCGCAGCGATTATTTCTTAGCAGAAAGATTACCTGCGCGAAACAGGCTCGTGAATCATTTAAAGAAAAAACAAGCGGCATAACATTGGAATTGACAGGATTGGAGTAAAAAAATCGACAAACACGATTTTTTTACTCCATTTCAAATGTCTTTGAAGTGGCGTTTTTACAAGCGGACGTCACAATCGTGTTGTAAAGCACTCAATCCTTACATTCGAACAAAGTATAATCAAAGATCAATATTTCTTTGCAAGCAAAAACGAAGAACTCATACAAAACTTGTAGACTAGACGTTATAAATGCCAGCATTGCCGACTTATAAAAAGACGGATCTGAATGTGAAGGAGAGAACCCTTTACTAATTTATGTTATGTACCATTAATTCATTTGTCAAGACATCAATAACATTACCAATAGACGGTGACAACCAAGGGCAATTCAGTCACGAAAAATCACTGTTGTGTGTGACCTACCTGATTCACTCACACACCTAAATCTTTGGTATAACTTGTTCCAATACATCATTAGCTTAAGATAATTGAACCATGAGGATTATAAACGCAGTATTACGGTTTTTATGAGTTATAATTTTTGTAACTGAAATATAAACGGCGTAATCTCTGAGATCCTGTTGGATGCGTTTGGTTGTTCATGCGTTGTGATGCGGCTTGGATTGTGTGTATGTATGTCATGTTGTCTTGATATACTAGTTCAGCGTCAGCCTCTCGATTTGTCTATCACAATGATATTAAACAGGGTTGGCACAATTTCTTGGAAGCTAAAGCTCTTTAAAAAAAAACTGAAACAAGAAATCCTACTCAGTCATATTTTTCTGTGGATACGAAACTTCTTAGCATTCTATTGTAACGGACTGAGGCTGCCAGGTTAGATGGTTAGAACTTGTGATCGATCCCATGGTTCCTTTAAATACGTACCAAAGCTCACCTTTTTTTTAACATCCTATGCGGGATTACTCGCGTAAGTAAAACAAAATAATGTGTCAAAACCACTTCCAGTTTCTATAATACACTCACCTTAATTCCTTTGTTATTTTTCTTTTAAATTTAAACCAGTTACGCTCCGCTGTTTTAATCGCATTTTTTGGGATAAAAATAGCGTTTGATCCAGGGTATATGCTTTTCATCCAAATTCGTCTATATTCGTTACTAAGTGAAAAATATTACAGACAAACTTTTGCTTTATAATATTAGTGTAAATGTATGATGTCTATTTTCTCTGAGTATCAGGTGTAAAATTCTCAAGAAAATATGTATGAGGATACAGTCATTATAATTTTATCTTCCTTTCAACAAATTGACACTTTAAATAATGACATCGCAACTGATACCCGTTAATTAGGTATAGCTGGTTTTAATAATGTGACTCCTGTTTTAAGTTATACCGAAGCCACCTGTCGGCTACAAAGATAATATTAAAATGCTGGAGTAAAAGTAATGTCTTAATTTAAAGCGAGACTTCACGTCCTCGCTGCTTTTTAAGGTCAACAACTATCTCCTGATTCTGACTAAACATTCCAACTGTCTTATAGATCAATACAATACCTGTGTTGTGAACCTGGCCTATTTTTTTAAATCATATACAATACATACATGATAATAAGTAATGTATTCGTATGACCGAATTTCGAACGAAAACCAAAGTCATATGTTCACATCATGCGCTGTCACAGCGAATGTTATCTTCTTCGTTTTTGGCTTCGCAGATTATGCATTTGCCAGTACCAAGTATTTAGATATTTTCACCGCGAAAAATCAAGTTAAATGACTCTAGATGATAAGTCACACAAAGGAATCCACGAGTCTAGTCATGCTTAAGAAGGCTTCACTATAAGCTTCGTTCGGCTGTACTATAACTATCTGTGTGCCAAATTTATCCAAAGCCGTTTTTAATTGAGTAACAAACACCCAAACATACACATTTACATTTATAATATTAATGGGATGTAGTAATATAATACTAAAATGTCAAAATTAAGTACCTAAATTGCTTGTGTAATTTTTGTTCATCTTCCTAAAATATCGTTGCTGTTGATCTTACATTATTTTGCAGAAACCTGTTATTTATTTGCATGTTAGTTCATGATAATTTGCTTAAACAAAATAAAGTAAACACGACCTGTTCAACTTTGATCAAACGCAAAAAGCCAAAAAGTAGGTACTTATTTGTCATTTGGTTGCTTTTAAAGGTCGTACCTATTTGGATTCAAGATTGTGCTCATCATTTATTATTTTAGTAATACGCATGTATCATTCTTAGTATAATCAAAGTTACAATTTAAAGCCTAATAACGAATGTAGTGTCAGGACGTTTATGAAAAAGTTAGATATGAAATAAAAGTTATTTAATTTAAATGCAGCCATCTAAATCACAGCTAACATATGCTACGATTAATTATAGTATATGCACTAGCGACCCGCCCCGGCTTCGCACGGGTGCAAGGTAGATACTAATGTGGTCCATATACGTGTATTAAGTATACCTTCCACTTGGATCACTCTGTCTATCGATGGAAACCGCATTAAAATTCATTGCGTAGCTTAAAAGATCTAAGCGTACAGACAGCGGGAAGCGGCTGTTTTATACTATGTACAAATTTATGGATCAAAGATCAAGTAGGCGTCTTATTCCCTATGAACACGTTACACACAATGCGGGGCCGTGTTTCAGTAACGCGACGCAATTCGTTTTGAATTCACGTTGAATATGAGTTTAGTTTAAGAGTGACTCATAGATCTCATTATTTCTTACTATAAAAAAACAAACAGAATGAAAATGTGTCCAAATATTTAAGTACTATGATTATGCTTGCATAAATAATAGCTGTAAACCCAGCACTGACCATATTGACTCTAAGCGCGAATATTGTTCTTACATCTTCGCTATTACCAGGTAAAGCCAGATAATAACGAAGCCTTAGTCACGAAACAGTACGGCAAATATTATGGCAGAAATGTCAAGTTTCACGCTAGCTGACAATGCCTGAGCTTTGAGGTGTGATTTAGAAAGATTTGTAGTAAATGTTGGGTGCAATGTGTCTTGTTTGAATATTTATTAAGAGCTTTGAGGGTAGTTATGGCGGAAAGACCAAACGAAAATTCACATTCGCATGCATTTCTTTCCAAAACTTATGATATTGTGTTTCAAAATAGTGGTTTTATAATCACAAAGTGCCAAATAATGCGAAACAAATTATATACAACTTCTAATAAAGCTACCACTACTTTAGTAAAACATGGACTAAGCTTGACCGTAATTTTGTTGTCCAAGACTTTTATTTTAGTACGATACACGGTTCACTAAAATATATGAAATAAATAGGTACTTGACACTGGTGGAATGTACAAAGTGCGATGCCAAAAAAGAGGAAAAAAGCGCTTTGACGTGTCAAATAGCAGATTATAGTTTTTTTCTCTTTCTTCTTGGCATCGCACTCTGTGCATTCTGCCAGTTTCAATGTTTCTATATTTTGTGAGTAGTCTTCACTTTTCAGCTTCTTTATCATCTATAGTTACAGTCTAAGTATAGTCTTGATCAAGTCCAGTCGGTCCCAGTCAAATCAAGTCATACCTTAGTAAAGTAGTGGCGACTTTACTATAAGCTTCTGGATGGAGTTTTGGTAGCAACACGAAAAGTCATGTTTAACCACATTATATCATTCTCTCACACTCGCGCTTATAATTCGGCACCTTGTAAATAAAACACCACTATTTTTATGCATATAAACTCGAAAAAACACTAGTTATAGAAAAATATACAATGGGGCGACACGACGCTCACCGCGTTCCCGCCAAAACTCTTATAGTTTTAAACGCGTCATGGGATTTCGAATACAGAGTACGATGATTAGAATAGGTATGCTTGGCGTTGTATGTGTACTACAAAAGAAAAGGCGGGAAAAGCATAGCTACAAAATAAGAGAGGCTGAAACTCAGAAATGGAGTGATGCTAATGAATGTCCACATAAACTGATTACCAACTCTTGTATCTGAGGACTTAATATTAGTGTAGTATTTCGAGGTTTCATCACAATTTAATAAAGGTACTTATAACAATCATAGATGAAACGTTACAGTACAAAGAAAAATAACTCCTAAGCGTTTATTGGGTTTATTTTTTAAACAAATTTCAGTTGCATGAACTATAAGAGACAGGTAATCTAGGCGTTACCCAACCTCGTCAGCAAAGGTAAGCCGCTCCCACCAACTGGGGAATGTCTTGTCCTTTAGGCTTAGAATTTAATAGTAAACAATCTAAGTATTTACTTACCTACATGACATTAAATTTGAGCTCTCTAACTAGTATATAGGTATATACTATACTACCTATAACTTTGCAGATAGTCCTAAAGTATATTACTAAGTAGATAGTCCGAAGTAGTACGTAGATCTCGCAAATAGATAAGCTAGATCTATTTGTTATCTAGATAGATATTTTCCTAAAAGAGTGATACGGTTTTTTTTTTCTAAGCAAGCGTGCCCACCGTTAACTAAAAATAAAATAAATTTACAATTTAACAAAATCCGACTCTTATGTCCTTAAGCCCAATCAAGGCTTTAAAGATTTTAGGTGTTTTGGTATAAAAATCAAACTACTGAACCGATTTTCATGAAATTTTTATGGAACCACCTGAGAAGTATCCCCTTTTAAACAAAAAAGGAATTTCTCGAATCGGCCCAGGTGTCTTTGGGTAATCGGGGAAAATACTTAAAAAAAAAGATTCCGTCAAATTGAGAACCTCCTCCTTTTTTGAAGTCGGTTAAAAAAAGGAAACTAAAATACTACAAAACCGGCTAAGTACCTAAGTTTAACACAATATTTAGAAGTTTTTTTTATAGAGTTTAGAAACTTACTTTGACAAGAAATCAATTCACGAAATTGGCCTTTCAATCGGAATCAGGAGTCGTGCCTCGTTATTAGATTTCTTCGCGAACTATTATTCAGGTTACCGTTCAGTTAGTATCGATTCTTAATGGACGGATAGGCTTGTTTATTTATAAGCAATGCTTGAATGATTGTAAGGACAGTTTGTTTTAACGACACCTAATCGACTTGGAAATAAGGTGAATTACGGATAAAAATAAATCCGTGCCAAATATAAAGTTCAATAGTTTTTTTCATTTCATCTATTCAAAAAGAGGCGAAGTGTCCCTCCATAAGTGCGTGCGTAATGGTAATTCCGGCGACGAAAACAGTGAAGAAATTATTTTTTAAAATTGGAACACTATTGAATAATAAAAAAATTGAACGCAATTCGCTCCGATAAAAACCTGGCCAGTAATAAAAAAAAGCGCGCTAGCCGATTAGGCATTTAAAAAAAGAATACGCGGGAACTTCTTATTATTTTATTACTTTTTAATATGCTAGGTACTATAATTTTTTTAATAGTAGACAGGCTAGTTGTTCTACCACAGCTCACCTGATGCTAAGTGACGGTGTGGTCGAAGATGGTAAACACATCTAACCTGGAATGAAACTGGCTCTCAAGTGAGGCTATCGGAACACACTGAATACTACACGCTTATTATTCGCTATAAGAATTTTGGGAACAATATGCTTACTATTCCAAGAATGTGACTGGACAAAGTTCCTGCTGAACAAACAAGGCAAATTAACGGCTACGCAAGACCGAGAACACACCGTAAGTGTAGACTGAAGCCTCTAATTTCTTGCATCATACATTTTCTCAACACAACTGGCCGGCAACTTCGTGATTTTAAGTAATTACCCTATTTGTCATTCCTCAACCCCATGCTTCGTGTATCTTGAGCACAATGCATTTAGTCATGAATTCAAAAACCTGTCACGCGAGATAGATCCTTCCACCTACAAAGAACTGGCGGTGCAAGGCCTTATAGTTGCATTCCTAAGCAGGTTTGATCACTTTAAGCCTAGATTAAACAATGAGATTGCAACATAGCACGATTTTGGACCTAAAGTGGTATTAATTAACAGTCCACAGAAAGCAAATTCTGAAAATGCGATGACAGCATTATAAGCATCACATATTTTAATTTGATTATTCTGTTTTTACGATTACAGAAAAGGAATTTCGATTTACTATAGAAACTGGTGTGGTTTTGACAATCTTATTTTACTAACGATCCGCCCCAACTAAGTTTGAGTTTATTACAGCTTTTGATCTATTTCAAAGGGATTATGCAGCGTTTCGATGAAAGCTCCCAGGTGGCTTGACTTTTTTCGACACTTCCAACAATTATCATCATATTTCAACCAATTTACACAAAACCTTGACAAACTATACACCTAAACATTCCTCGTGAATCACTATTGGTAAAACTCGCATGATAATCCGTTCAGTAATTTTTAAGTTTATCACGAACAGACAGACAGCCGCGGCGGACGACTTTGTATTTATATGTAGTGATTTATAAATACGTCTTCGTTTTCATTTTGAATTCGTGAGCAAATGTAAAAGTTTAATCGTCTGTCGATTACTTCAGGAGACCAACGACCGAGGTACAGGATTTGTAAGAGAAAATTCAAAAGAATATAAAAGAGGATCCCAGGAAGGGTGATGTGAAGAAACAGAAGTTATATGACTGTCTATGGTGAAAAAGGTTATTTCTGACATTTCACACAGCGCTATCTAGGCGCAATCTAAGCAAAGCTCGTGCAATAGGAACTAGATAACTGATAGAGTAATTTTACACACTGAACACCCAGACACAAAACAAACATTGTCACATAAATGTTTGTCCCGGTAGGAATCAAACCCAAGCCCTACAGCTCTTAAAGCAGGTATTCTACCAATTGAGGTAACAGTCAAATTAAATTAAAAAATTATATCTATGTATAGATATAATTTTTTTATTTAATTAACGGGATTACTCTAAAATTCCTTTTGCAGGATTCAAAGCTGAGTACGGAGGGGCAGTAAAGCTCAGTGCGAACCAAGGTGAGATATAGATTTATTAGATAATATCGCTCTTTTTTTGTGTATTTGGGTAAATATATGTTTTTTAACCTATAGCTCAGCGAAGAATCGTAAAACTAACCGTAGTTAGTAAACAAACTGTGGAAGTTCAGGGAATACTAAAATAAAGGATACTTTGACGATACAAAGTACAATCGGGTAATTGAAGGTGTTTGTAAAACCCTCGTGTTTCTATTTACTAAAAAGTTACTATCTTTCAAATAGGTTTTGGGTAGATTTTATTAGGTTCTGCTCTTACCACAAATATTTTTATTGGTATCTCTACTACCGGTTGGAGTGAGTTACCGTTTTAATAACAAGTGGAGAATCGTACCGAACCTTCTACGCAATAAAGCTATCTAAAGTGTAATAATTACGATACCGCAACAAAACTTACACGAACTTCGCATTATTTTCTTAATTGACCCCTCTTAAAGGGTCTTGAACATGTTTTATTTATATTATTTTTGGTAACTGGAATACGTCTCAAATTGTTGACGTTGTTGTATACATTCCAGGCCTGTACTAATGGGTACTACAAATATAAAAAGCTTACTTTGCGATGGAAGACAACACAGGACATTCCATGGTGTGTGTATGTGTTAGTCAGCCCAGATAAGGCGACGTTTGTAGCAATGATAGCTCAGTGGTTAGCGCGGTCGGTTCGCATGCCGAAGGGCGTAGGTTCAAACCTCAACAATGAGCTTGAGCTGCCGGTGAAAGAAAAACATCTTGAGGAAACTATAGAGTGGCGGTAGGGTACTTTCTAGTACTCGGCTAGCTAGCTACCATCAAGTTAAAATCTGCCGTTAAACATCTAACATAAACCTAAATAGCACGCAAAACAGTACGAGGATTGCAATATGAAGAGATGAGGGGCCAGTTTCCTTAATATAATAAGTTCAAACAAAATCCAAACAAAGTTATTAAAACAGACATGTCAAACAAATCGGTAGCTAACGCTAGTCTATACATACTTACGAACCCAGAGCACCTGCTTTGAGCTTTTTTATTGATTCAGCGCTAAAATAACACTACATTATATTTGTACCTACTGCTATTGCTAAATAACTAGATAGCACGTCAAAATTCTTTTGTACCCGCCACAGAAACCTCTTTCTCCAGTTTCTTCGCAAACAAAAGCTGAATATTTTCCGGTCAGTTTGAGCAATAATTGTGAAAGCTCTATACAAAACCAAACAAAGCGCACATACAGCAAATAAAGCGTATCCAATTTCTAAGCGGTTAAAACGAATTCATAATCACGCAGTATTAACTTACTTACACATAATATATTATGCATACCTACTTGACAAATATGACATCGTTAGCACCTATATTTAAGCACCGTTAAATATTAAATCACTGTTGTCTCATCCCTAGCTAGTGGAGCTTGGTTTTTTGTATACCTATACCATTCCAGTATTCATTGATTACGATTTATCTTACTTTTTTTGGCTTATAGTGTAGTAAATATTTGATCATTTTAATAACCATATTGTACTATTTTACAAGTTCAAAATTGAATAACATAAGATATTTAAAATATATTTTTACATCATAATTACAAGTAAACAACTACCTATAGTATATACAACTGATCTTATTATTTATCTTCCTTTGATTTTATTATGAGACACTTTATAATATGAAATAAAGAAAACATCGAGATGGAGCTTTTTGCAAGAACGTAGTCATGTCGCCGCTTTTTATTATTTTCCAATACTGGTGTTTTTCCGAGTGTTTATAAGTGCCCAAATAATGTGGTAAAACATGATTTTTCATATTGCTTCCAAAACACTAACACAGTATGTAATGAAGTCATAACTATTTTACTGGAGCATACTATGACTTATTTTGTATTTGAAAATATTGAAACACACTTAACACTGGAAAATGCGCAAAGAGAGACGCCAAAATGTAATGAAGAAAAATACCTAATAAAAGATTTACAATTAGGCAATCATTTATTAAAAATGC
Source organism: Biston stratarius (assembly GCA_950106695.1). Taxonomy (NCBI): domain Eukaryota; kingdom Metazoa; phylum Arthropoda; class Insecta; order Lepidoptera; family Geometridae; genus Biston; species Biston stratarius. The sequence continues at coordinate 15,569,180 of OX467116.1, forward strand.
ATGTGCTTGCTTAAAAATTATCCTAATTGCAGTCTACCCATCTATGCAGAAGTTAAAAATGTTTAATAAGAGTACCTAAATGAATGAAAAAACAAAATCAATTAAGTCCTTCAATTCATATACTAGGTACCTGTACATAGTTTGTACCTATATTCCCAAATTCCTATACATATAAAATAATAAATAAAATTAATATAAATGCAGATAAATATTATTATTTCCAATAATTGTGTTAGTTCTAATAAGACTTAATTTTGTGAGCATAAGAAATTTAGACTGTTCATAATTCTGATCCTAAGGAAGTTTTTTATGACTGTACCTACATGATCTAAGTTGCAATAAATTTCATTTTATGCACAGCCACTAAGTAGGTAGGTACTTGATCAAGAGTCATTAAAATATTTAATACTTTCATTAGGGTAGTACTTAACTTGTAGATGTATGTAGGTATAACATGTTAGTGAAAACATTAACCGGCAACTTACTATCTAGGTACTACGACTAAACTGTTCCCTAGTAAAAGTTCATTAGCATTTGACATAAAATACGGTAAGGTTGATTGTAAGAGATAACACATGTCATTGCAGCAATATACCTACAGGACTTTAAGTAGCAAAACAAAATATAGGCCTAGAGTTTGTCGCTATTTTGGCGCTCATTAGTTTGATATGTACAATTGTACATTAAATGGTTAGTCAAACTTAATATTTTCTGTGTAGGAATTTTCTTGAATAAAATTGGATCATGGGTAGGTATACCTGGAATGAATTGAGCACATGACAAAAACTGTTATCCTGAATGTTTATTCGAGATAAATCTCCTATGTATAACTAGGTATACCTATACGATATAAATAAAAATCTCATGTCACTGTGTTTGTGGTCGCAGTCCTCCGAAGCAGCTCAACCTATTTTTATGAATTTTTTTATGTAGGTAGGTACTTATATTTGGCAGGTATGAGAATAAGTCATAAAGCACTCATATTTCATACCGCTAGGTGATTATGGCCAATTCTTAACTCATCGCGGACGAAGTCGCGGGCGTTAGCTAGTATTTTCTACATAAGTAATCTTATGTATAAAAATTTCGTGTCACGTTGTTTGTCCGCGATGAACTCCTCAAATACTGAAGCGATGTTAACCAAATCTTGCACACTGTGTGCAGTTTGATCCAACTTGAGAGATAGGATGATGGCACGCGTTGCTGTGGCCAAATTAAACACACGCGTGTAACGTGAAATAAATTGTATCGCATATGAAACGTATGAACTTTTAAGGTAGTGCCATCATGGCCATGCCATCATGCCACCATCTGCTAGTTAAATATAAAACCTTTCCAACATTTCTTTTGTAGAAGCGAGAATTCAAAAATGTATCTTCGAAATTTAAATTTAAGATTTCTAGGCACCTACCTACCTTTTTCGTTTGTTCGCTCGTGCACTCGGTCTGTTATAAAAGATAAATCTGTACTGTTATGAGGCCACTTACCATAATTATGAAAATGTCTTTTATTGACAATATCTATTGGTTGCCTTACTAGACAACACCTTTCTTAAAGAACCTGTATTCCTTATCACAATATAATTCGATACGTTAACCTCGTTAGAAGTTTTCTTTCTTGTAAATGTTGAACAGTTTCTTAAACAATATTAGTAGTGAAGCTTTTAATCCCACTCGTATGAAAACATTAAAAGACAAACTTACAGTGATTAGGGTAGTGTACCGCTTCACCTGCCGTCAGCGTTTACTGCCGAAGTCTGCGTCGGCGTGCCTTTTACAACACCTGTGTCTTTAGTAACCACTATCACATTCACTATCCAACACAACGTAAATAATACCTTTTAGTCTTCACACAAATCACTGCTTCATTTATGGGAAATTCAATCGCAAAACTTCGTAACAAAGTTTCGCGGACTTCAACTTCACTCACGAAAAGCCAACCAACCGGCTATCAACACAGAGAGCGGCGGCGAACAAACTTGATTTGATTCGTTTTCGAGAGAGGGGGTGCGTGAGGTGTGCGGCGCGATCCAATGAAGTGAAGTTAGCAACTATCCTGGCCCTGCTGACCGTACACTGCACTTTTTACTTCACTACCTAGTATTATTTATTCTGTGACTGAACACCTGTCATAAATATGGAGCCCTATTTTTGAGTCGTGCGAATGAGTTTTCGTGTACGAATATGGATACGGACATATTTGCATGCAAAAACTCATACGTATGGTTAAATAATAAAAAGAGTTCCGGGATAAACATGTATATTATGAATGCTATGTACCTGGAATGATGTTTTGACATATTTTATATTGACATTATTTTATATTGACATGTTTGTATATTTTGACATTTTGTTTTTTATTCATTGACACATAATCAGTGTTCTAAAACTCTTTTAATGATATATTGTAATGATATTACGAAATCGGTGATTTTTTTAAATATTTATTTTTATTGTTAACAGCCTAGGTGTTTGACCACAGCTCACCTGATGTAAAGTGACGGTGTGGTCGAAGATGCTAAACACACCTAGCCTGGAATGGTACTGGCTCTCAAGTGAGGCTGCCGGAACACACCGCTAGATGCTTGGTGGCAGATTTTCAACTTGAGGGTGGTAGCTAGCCAGTCGAGTACTAGAAAGTACCCTACCACCACGCTATGGTTTCCTCACGATGTTTTCCTTCACCGGCAGCTCAAGCTTATTGTTGGGGTTTTAACCCACGCCCTTTAGCATGCAAACCGACCGCGCTAACCACTGAGCTATCATCGCTACAAAAATATTAAGTATCAAGTAAGTAGTATTAAGTTATCAATAAAATATTTGTGTTTGTATTTTATTTGTAAATTATTTTCAAAACATATAAATGTATGCAAACGCCCAACTAATCTGTGTGTGTGTGTGTCTGTGGCATCGTAGCTCTTACACGGATGGACCAATTTCAATGCGGTTTTTTTCATTTTAAAGCCAGTTTCCTTGTGGTGGTTCAGTGTGACAATCTATGTCGAAGATGGTATACACACCTAGCCTGAAATGGAACTGGCTCTCAAGGCTGCCGGAATACACGGTTAAGTGCTTGGCGACAGATTTTTAACTTGAGGGTACCACCACGCCCGGTTTCCTCACGATGTCTTTCTTTCCCGGTAACTCAAACTCATTATTATACCCACGCCCTTCGGCGTGTGAACCGACCGCGCTAACCACTGGGTTATCATCGCTACAATTTTTTATATTTAAATACTTAAGTGTCTATTTAAAGTAAGTTGATAAACAAATAAAACTAACATGTAAATCAAAATGTTTTATTTTTCCATACGACGTGCCCTTATTATATAAATTTTATTGTGACTCGCATTTTATTAGTTAGGTACTGCTTAATTTTGAAATAGAACGAAAAAACTGCTTCTGATAGAAAATATTGCGTTAAATCTACGTAATTTTATTTACTTACAGATGTATGGCATATGCTATCATACAAAATATACAGGATTTATAAATCTCACAGACGACATGATCTGACGCAAAATGGTCTATCATTTACAAAAAAGAATCATTTTAGGCCTTACATATAAATATTGCTTAAAGTTAACCAATGCTTAAAATCAGCTTTATATCTACAATTTTTTCCAACCGGGGCAGAAACGTGGTAGTGGCGCTCTCTAGTGTTTGAAATAAATAGTTTAAAAATCTCACAAATATGTATATGGGTGGTATTTTAGTAACTAGGAGACAGAGAATAATTACCCTTACATAAAATACTTAGTATCTGGGCGACCGAGCTTTGTTCGGTATATACACAATTTAAAACTCGGAAAATCTTTTTTTCGTAAAAATGAAAATTAGTTCGATTTTTCACGAAGGTGAAAATCAAATTAACAAATTTAATTCAATTGAGCTGAATTAACATGGGAGTTTTTGAGGAAAAAATCCCCTGTTAATTCAGCTCGCTCCTAGTTCTAGGCCGCGATTCCCCTGGCAATCAACTTAGGATACTTTCATAATTGGATATTTTATATTTCAAAACCAGCTGGGCGTTTTAAAATCAAATGAATAATCGATAGGACAACGAGCGCTGGATGCTAGGCGCTTTCTGTAACAATAGCTTTCTTTTCAAGCATATTAGGAACCTTTGTTATGATTTTCACGCCCCATAAAGCTGCCGCCCAGGGTAGGTGCCCAAATTAGCCCCCTCTAGACCTCTAGGCTGGTTAAAACGTACCGCTATCGTGAAAAATCTCACGTAAAATCAAATAAAGATATAAATAAACATATCATTTCATTAACATGTATATAGAAACATGTATTTTTGATGTTATTCATATTTGTAAGAGTAGGTACTTCACGTTATACCTGAAAACTCGTACAAATCATACCTCATGTCATAACTGAAAAGTCATGCAAATCACAGATTTGTACAACTTTTCAGGTAGGTATACCATGAGGTACCTACTCTACTCCTACTCTTATAATTAAACTAAAAAAGTATGTACTTATGATGGTTAAAATTCATAATTAAAAATTCTAGATAGGCTACTTTCAGCATTGATTAACTTAACCAATGTTTATGAGTAAAGCCCATAATTTTGGAATAACTTTGAACTTATGAGCAAGACATGACAACAATTAAGTTCAACGTTATTTATAAACATATGTTTATTTTCTTGTAGTAGGTTAATAGAGCTTCAGAACATGCAGTTTGTAGATTCTTTCAAACTAGATTATAGTAGGTACCTATTATTATTCTAATATCACTTTATTTCAATGAGAGAGTTAATGGTTTAGCAAAATGACCGCGAAAGATAACAGCTTGAAGAAATGTCCAATTACATCTGTAACAAACAAGTATTTATTAAATATCTAAAAACCGACATCAGAATACAACATCAGATTCGATCAGACATATGAAAGATCCGTTTATCAACTAGAAAAGAGATCTTTAAACAGCTGCAAAAAAAACTGAATCAAAATCAGTCCAGCCGTTAGAGAGAATGCCACAGATAAACGCGTTAAACTTATAACACCCCTCTGCTTACGTCGAGGGTTAAAATAGCATCGAGTTATTTCTTGGTGGTCATATAAGTTTTATGAACTAAACTAGCTGTGCCCCGCGGTTTCACCCGCGCTAGATGCCTACGTCATAGTAGCTTTATGCATGCAAAGTCTTACAATTAGACCGATCGGTTTAAAATTGACAAAGTTTCATACAAACTTTCATCCCCTATTTTATCCCCTTGGGAGTAGAATTAATCAAAATCCTTTCTTAGCGGATGCCTACGTCATAACATCTACCTGCATGCCAAATTTCAGCCCGATCCGTCCAGTGGTTTGGGCTGTGCGTTGATAGATCACTATGTCAGTCAGTCAGTCAGTCAGTCACCTTTGAGTTATATACATATAGAGATGTGCAATTATCTATTAAATGTCACCTAAATTTAAGAAGGGGTTTTAATATGCTATAAATACCTAATCAAAATGATTTCACAATACACCTTTCTCGCAAAATATACACATTTTAAAGCGAATAAAGTATTTTGCTGTATAAATTTGATAATCAACTGAGGTTCCAGAACATGCTCGTTTTATGTTTTGCTATAGAGCTGCTTTCAAATTACAGTTCTGACATACTTGAACCATAGAATGTTGTTACCATTTCTAATGATAAGTGCTTCTTTTTTTTTAGTTCCAATGGCATAGGGCTATTATATCAGTTTGATGTTTTTAGGTACATACTATGTAAACGTATATTTCCATAGTATAGAAATTAGGAGAGCGCCCTTGGCGGGAGTAATTGAAAACTGCTTTTTTCATAATATGTTTAACTATAGTTTACGTATATAATTACCTATCGCTATTTAATATGCTTTTATTTCAATTTTTTTTTTGTGCGTTAGACCGCCAATTCGTCTGATGTAAGCGAGGGTGTAGTCTACGATGGAACATGCTTACTTAGAAGAAATCGATTCTGTCGCGACTTGAAGGCACCCAGATTATATCTATAAGTGAACACCAACACGAGCAGCAAATTCCACTTTTTAACGGTTCGTATGATGCAAGTGAAATCTAAATCTTTTGTTCTAGTTTTTAACCCCCGACGCAAAAAGAGGGGTGTTATATGTTTGACATCGATGTCTGTTTGTCTCTCTGTATGTGTGTGTGTGTGTGTGTCTGTCTGTCTGTGGCATCGTAGCTCTCAAACGGATGGACCGATTTCGATACAGTTTTTTTTTCATTTAAAAGCCAGCTTCCTTGCGGTGGTTCTTAGCTATGTTTTGTTGCCGTAGGGGATTCTCTAATTAAAAGTGTATGTTTTCTAAAGGGCACTCTTCAAAAAGCATTCGATAGAAAACTCATAGACTAGCAACTATTATGGACCCACAGGTCGTTTGACTTCTTGTTAATTTTTCTAATTAGATGGCGTATTAATGCGGAAGCAATAGGTACTCGTATTTGTGTTTGACTGATCTAACTATCTACTAAATTCATTGTATTTTAATTTTAATCTTCCTGACTTTCAGGTTAATATTTTTTTTTATTACTTTTTTATGTGACATTAAATATGAGATGAACGAGACGCTCTTCTGATGGTAAGAGATAACGTTTGTCCGTGACCATAGCAGCGATACACAGAACTTTGAATAGCAAAACAAAGTCCAGGGCATCGCTGCTTTGGCGTTCATTACTATGAGAACCTGGATGGTTAACCTTAACAGACCTGTAATTTCGTTAAGCCGGGACGCAGTAGGTAATGTTTACACTACTGCTTGTTGGCAGAATATCTGGTACTGTGGTGGTACCTACCTAGACGATTTCCTGCTAAGGAGATCTACCACCAAGTAAAGAAAGTCTACTTAATGAAAGACTTACATAATGAATTTGAGCTATCTTGCATAGGAGGAGAATGATATTCATCAGTCGCTTCTAAAAATTGATATATAGCTTTAAAACCCGTCCCGTCCAAACGGTCGTTGGACCTGAATGTGACTTTGAAAAAGTTTCTCTCTGACTCCACGTGGAATTCCTTCATTTGGCCGCAATACCGGCCGTATCTATTGTCTTCAGTCATATAGTTTGAAAATTCAACGTAGTCGCTTGCTGATACAGCTTCACACCTGAAACATTAAGTATTCATCTATCTAATACCTTTAAACGAGCAATTCTTGTACCTATATCTGAATCTCGGAAACGGCTCTAACGATTTTCATGAAATTTAGTATGCAGGGGGTTTCGGGGGCGATAAATCAATCTAGCTATAGGTTTCATTTTTAGAAAAGTTAGTTTACCAAAAAAAACCGAACGTAGCCCGGTCATCCAGGTACTGTCCATTTAATAAGTTATGATTCTTAGTTATGAGTATGGTATATTTTTAGTATTGTAACACTTGTATTTTCTTGCAATACATATTAGCCGATCAAACAGCGAAACTGGCCCGTAACCATTTTAACCAAATTTGTAGCAATGATAGCTCAGTGGTTAGCGCGGTCGGTTCGCATGCCGAAGAGCGTGGGTTCAAACCCAACAATGAGCTTAAGCTGCCGGTGAAGGAAAACATCGTGAGGAAAGCATAGCATGGTGGTAGGGTATCTACTTTCTAGTAATCGGCTGGCTAGCTACCACCCTCAAGTTAAAAATCTGCCGCCAAGCATCTAACGGTGTGTTGTGGCAGCTTCACTTGAGAGCCAGTTCCATTCCAGGCTAGATGTGCTTTATCATCTTCGACCACACCGTCACTTAACATCAGGTGAGCCGTGGTTAAACACCTAGCGTGAAGCGACAAAAAAAAAGAACGAAAGCTTCTTGTTTGGTCAGCCAATTATATTACAGTTGACGAGGAAAACGTAAAATTATTGTGTCTTGTAGTAGTATTGTACTCTGAATTAACTCTTCATAACGAAATCACATCTAGTTTAGACACCAGAATAATGACAACCTAGAATACTGATTAAATAAACTTGTTATTTAAGTAGTGATGATGATTGCAAAATACACCGCTAAAAAATTTACGGCTCAAAATGTTAAATTTTCGCTTCGTCCATTTTTTGCTTATAGTTAGTAGGTATTACTGAAATAGTGTTGAACTAGTATAATTTTCTTGGTGATTATTTAATAACTTTAAAGACGCGTAATTCAAGTGAATTAAATTTGAAGAAATATTTGCTATAATGTTTTGTGAGACAAGCAAAAATAGTATTAGATCTCCAAGGTCCTTCAAAGGTCAATCATTAGTCTATTGGTGTGCCAAATAGGGTGTCTTTAAGCGCAAATTTATGCATATACAAATGCAATTTTTGACGATTTACTAAAGGCTTAAAAGAAGCCTATTCTATTGAAAACAGTCGCATACTTTCTGCAATAGAATCTCTTAGCAGGTCTCAAAAAACAAAATTTCTATTGGGTCAATTACGTTTCTACTTTTACGAAGTTTTTGATTACATGATCAATTTTAAGAAATTAGGGAAAATACTTATAACACTTACGGTAATACACCTTCAATATCGAAATTGGTGAAATGAAGATGCACTTTCTCAGTCTCGCCGCCATGAAAGAAGTACGTGCACTCGGTGTCTCTCGGGTAAGGGCCTGGTGAATTAGGAGACGCAAAAGTGCCATTACGAAATTCACTGCTATTATACACAAAGGCGCATGGGAACTCCTTCAGCTGTCTTCCTGATGATATCCCGAAATCTGAAAGACGGTGAAATTATTCAAATCAGAATATTTCTGTACAAAGCATTTTCCGTAAACCATTTGCCGTGGTGGTGCCGGCGTAAGAATAGTACCCCACCCTCTCTACCCGTGGTTGCCGCCGGCTAGAGGTCGTAATCCGTAAGATGGGCAGTAGCGTCTTCCTTGAACAATCACACCTAACTGCGCTCGCCAACCCGCCTGCCAAGCGTGGCGAGTATTGGCAAAACCCCCCCAGGAAGAGGCCTATGTCCAGCAGTGGACGTCCTATGGCTGATGATGATAATGAATAATAACTAGAACTTACTTTCTACAAATGAATATGATATTTTAAATCCCCTAGAATATCTTGAAGATTGCGTGCCTCTGAACTCCAGCATCAATTTTGGTCCGTTCGACATGACTGGCTTCGGCAGATTGATCCCACAAAAAGTTTCTACTTTTTCTAAGCGCCCGTCCACGTTTACAAATGCCTGGAGTGAGTCCACATTTGTACAGCTGAAATAGAAAATTTGTTTCATTAAGTGCTAGACAAAAATGGCAATTTATCAAAATAATACTTTGATATATTTTGATAATTGTATTTTGATATACTTTTAATTATTCATACTTACTCTAATGCTCCATCTGGCGATTTATACAAATAGAAGTCTTGAAATATTAATCTAACTCGTTCTTTTCCTCTTCCAAAGAACTCGTAGTGGCAGTGTGTGTTTGGTGGATAGGGCGACGGGTAATGAGGGGAAGTAAGTGTGCCATGTTTTGTGGTATCGCTGCTAAATTCTTGATGACACGATGATGCTGCAACAAAATGAAAAACAAATATGATTTTAAGGATAAGCAAAGGTATATTAACAACCTTAAGAGGCTCCTGCTAAGGGGTTGGGTCCAGAAACCAGCCCGCTTGCTCTGAGAGTCTTATTGCGATTCCCGCTAAGCACTTACAAAAAACGTGATGGCATATTATAATTATGTCCGCGCAGTAAGGTTCGCAACCACGTAGCTTTCTCGTGAGCACCTAACGGGAATGTCAAGAAACTCAGAGGACCTAAGCACAGTGATTGTTGACACGGCACGTATTTTCAGGAGTTCACTTTGTAGCAATAATGACCGGCAGCTTAAATTCTGTCCTGCTGACGGTGGTGCCGTAGACAGTACTTATTTAACTGTGAATTGTAATTTTAGTATCAACTTTTCTTACTTTTTACTTATAATTGTACACAAAACAAGTTGTATTGTAATTTTTAATTTCATTAAATTATTTATGATTTTTTAAATGTAAAAGTAATGAGACGTACGTGTCGTCTCCTGATGGTAAGAGATAATTATGTCAATGAGCATTGCAGCGATACCAAAACTAAAGTCCAGGAAATTGCTGCTTTGGCACTCATTACCTTGAGACTTCGATGGTTAGTCTCGGCAGCCCTGTAATTTTACTGGCTGCAGTACCATTCAAACCGGAACACAATAATGTTCACACATTTCTGCTCGTCCTCCTTCTAAGGAGATCTACCACCAACTAAACACATACTTTGTACGCATTTAGCTCACGGAAGTTCATAGGAAATACTAATGGTATAAGAAAGAGTAAAAGGTAAAATGTTCCCGCAGCAGCCAATCACCCACAAAACGCACAGACCTCATTAAATCGTCTACCAAGTAGGTACCTACGACCGTTCCGCCAAAAGTGTTCGATTAAGAAGATGTAAATAGTTAGGTACCTATGTATATACGTATACCTACCAACCTTATTGAATAATAAACAATTGAATATCAATCGCTTATTATTCAATTAACAAATAATAATATTTTCATTAACTAATTGAAGATTAACAATTTGTTAATCTTTCGCGTGAACAGTAAAAAGTTGGACTAAGTATTTATTGACGTAGGTATCTAATAATATATGGTACGTACCTAAATATTCAGAACTAGAATAATAATTATACACCCTATGTGAAACGCGTGAAGATAGCATAATTTATGGGATTAATATTATGCTTTCAGACAGTCTGTACCTATTGTGCGAATTTAATAAAGTTTTTCAAGTTTTGCTCTACCTACTGAGTAGCGCGCATGCGTCCAAAACACGTCAATGCTTTTAGTAACTACGTGTGCGCGCTTCACGTAATAATCTAGTGTTATACATAGTAGCTAAAATTGTTTCGAGCTTTGCCATTAAACTTCTGGCTTCTCCAATTTAAAGCACCGTAGCTGACATGTAACTTAATTCTTGTATTTTTAGTGCACGAAGTGAATGGTAGCTTGTATTCTGCTAAAATATCTAATCTTATCACTGTAATGTCCTGGAGTTTTAGTTTGGCGGGAACGCATAAAAATCATGTGGTTTTCAATTTATTTGTTTTAACTTTTTTTTTAGACTAACGTTGTTAATTAACATATTTTATTTGAAATAATTATCATTTAAAACATTGGCAAAATACACAGAGTGTAATGTCAAAAGCAGAAGAACGTGTACGTCAGTTTTACAAAGCTGTCACATTGTAAAATGTCATTTGTCGAATTTGTGTTGTGACTTTGTGAGTTGGGATCATGTGAATTCATGTGCAATGTGATTTGTTTATACAATGATGTGAACACTGAACCTTATTTTTTTATTTTATTTTGTAGGTCAGTTTAGTTGTGTTTTATTAATATCAAAGTTAAATGCAGTATGTCGGACGTAACACCCTTTTACGTTGATCGGGCTAAAGGAGGCCGAGCGTCCTGTAAAGGATGTAAAGGCAACTGCCCCGGTGGCGAACTACGCATTGCGAAGCTCGTAGCCAGTCCATATGGCGAGAACCAGACCATGAAATCATGGTATCACGTAAACTGCTTCATGGACGCCCTTTTGAAACAGAGACCTGCCACAAAACGAGTAGATTCCATCGACGATATTGGCAACTGGGAAAATATAAGCACGGAAGATCAGGTATTAATATTGAAGAAACTAAATGAAACAGAAAAATTATACGCTGAAAAAAATAGCGGAAAATATACAGCAAAGGTTTTGAAAAATGAATCTATCCCAAAACCATTACCAGTGCCAGAAAAACCATCTGAATCTAACTCTGAGATTGAAACAGCAGATAATAAATTGTCTACTTTTATTACACTCTGTAAAAAAATTGCTAATGTAGATGCATATACTGAGAAGACAGCAAAAGTTAATAATTTCTTTAGAAAAGGAACTGGCGAGTCTTTCAATGGCGATTTGGCTCTATGGTGCAAGTTATTACTGCCCCAAGTTACAAAGAGAGTTTACAATTTAAAAAGTAAGCAGCTTGTAAAACTATTTTCAAAGATTTTTATTACTGATCATGATGATATGCTAACACATTTAGAGCAAGGTGATGTGGCGGAAACAATACAACATTTCTTCTCTAAATCTAGAGCCATCCAACCTGCCCAAGAAAGTACACTGACCATTCATAAATTAGAAGAATTTCTCGAAGAGTTGTCAAAATTAACTAAAGAAGAGGAACAAATATATCATTTCAAGAAAATTGTCAAAAAATGTACATCAGAGCACTTGAAAATGTTGATCAGATTAATCAAAGGTGATTTACGAATAAATGCCGGACCAAAACACATATTAGAAGGGGTCCATCCTGACGCATACACAGCATTTCAAACTTCACGAGATCTCAATATGGTTTTAGACCGTATATTATCTCAGAGTAGTGGTGTAAAACACAAAGATGCAACACAAAACAGTGTTCATGCTAAACTGTCACTTATGACACCTGTCTTACCTATGTTAGCAGAAGCTTGCAAATCAGTTGAAATGGCAATGAAAAAATGCCCTAATGGCATGTTTTCAGAAATCAAGTATGATGGTGAACGCGTACAAGTCCACAAAAAAGGCAAAGAGTTCAAATATTTTTCTCGTGCTTTAAAACCTGTAATGCCACATAAAGTCAATCATTTCAAAGATTATCTACCCAAAGCATTTCCTAAAGGTACAGACTTGATTTTGGATGCAGAAGTGTTAATGGTTGATATTAACACTGGTAAGCCTTTACCATTTGGTACATTAGGTATCCACAAGCAATCTGAATTCAAAGATGCACAAGTATGTTTGTATATTTTCGACTGCTTGTATTACAATGGCCAGGTGTTGATTGATATGCCGATAAAGAAGAGGAGACAGTTCTTGTATGATAACATGGTAGAAGTAACAAACCATGTAATGTTTTCTGAACAGGAATTGATTGAAAAACCTGCAGATTTGGCTAAGATGATAGCTAAGGTATATACAATTAGATATTTTTGAATTGTACCATTAATTTTTAGATGTTTTGTAATGTTCGTCATAAACTTTAGTTTAATTAAATACTTGTTAAAACATGTTGAGTTACTAATACTAAGTATAAAATGTTTCGTACAACATCTTGAGGCAACATGCCAAAATTTTCTCACATAAGTAGGTAGGTACTGTCAAAGATGCTATAGGTAATTCTTGAAAGGTGATTGTGTCATATTCAATAGCACTGACTGGCTAAAACCGAACTTATGGAGGTTTTTCATGAACTCATATTAGTTATGACTTAACTAATAAGCCAGTGAACAAGATTTTTTTATGAATATGTTATTGTGAAAATTCCAGGTGCTACAACTAGGTTTAGAAGGCTTAGTGCTCAAAGACCTGGAGTCAAAATATGAACCTGGCAAAAGGCATTGGCTGAAAGTAAAGAAGGACTACCTCTTTGATGGGGCGATGGCTGATACGGCCGATCTTGTGGTCCTTGGAGCCTGGTTTGGTACACAGATTTTATCAATAACCATACCTAGATTTGTATTAGTTAAGAAAATTAATGCATAAATACTTACAAAGCTTGTACTATAGGAACCAGATGACTGAATACTTATATGAGGCATTAAATTAAATAAAAAAATTATATATGTATTGTTGGTAGTAATTGTTACAATTTTTTGTTTTATTTATGTGGAATTACTCACATTTAATTATATCGGAGTATCCAATATAATTAAACATCAGTTTCCATAGTAAAATTGTTCTAATCTTGCCATAGACAACTGCTATTAGAGAACAAGTATTTACATTTTTTATGGTGAGCAGTAATCAGGTAAACAAGACATTCTCTTGATAGTAAGAGATAATGCTTAACCTTACAGCGGTATCTGGAACTTGAGTAACAACATAAATTCCTGGTTACTGCTTTGAGACTATTCTATGAGTCTGATTAGTCCTGTAATTTAAGAAATCTTAAAACTAGAACTTTTATGATTACACACTACTGCTTGATGGCAGAACATATGATACGAAGATGATCCTCTGCTAAGGAAATCTACTGTCAACCATTTGTATAATAATTATGTGTAATTTAATTAGGTTTTTAAATGCACAGTGCATTTAAAAAGAACATTGTTTAAGATTGATATAAGTATTATTAAACCCTTTTTAATATTTTTTTAATATATCAATGTGGTTGAAAGATCAAAGAGATGAAATTTATTTACTTATGTACAATACAGTATTTTATTGAGAACACCAAAATAACTGTCTGCTTTGTTTGTTTGTTTTTGTGTGTTCGGTAGTGTTACAAAAAATATCAATCAAATTGAAAACCTCCTTATTGAAGTCGGGTAAAAATTAAATTATTTGCTTTCTTTCTTTCAAAATTACAAGTCACATTTCTATTCATGTCAAAAATATCAATATATGTAATTATGTTAATGATATATTATGTGACACAGACAATATGTCAAAAAGAATCAATAATTCTATCAGAAAATGATGATTTTATAAAGGGTAATTTGCTTTTAATTCCTATATTGCTATTGTATCACAAGTTTTCTTTTCTACTGCATTTGATATGACAATCTTTGGTGTAAACAATTATTTATCCATGTACAAATGCTTACTAAAATAAAGTACACTCTAATAAACTCTTAAATTTCAGGCACAGGAAAGAAAGGGGGAATGATGTCTGTATTCCTAATGGGATGTCTAGACAAGCGAAGGAATAAATGGGTGACCGTCACCAAAGTACATACAGGACATGATGACAGCACACTAGAAAGGTGATTTGCTCTTAAATAAAATGATTAATTTTGATTTGATTATTCAGGCTCTTAACACATAATTATGTTATGCATACAAATACAATTTTTACTAATTATTAAAGTTACAAGTGATGTTCCAACCAAATGTCTATATATATAATATATAGTTCGCAAGTCATATATATAGGTACAAATCTTAAGAAATATGTATGTGAACAGAGCATGATCATTTTTAATGTTATTTGGGATGCCACTGAAAGACATAATTATGGGCTTACAGTTTCATTTAAAGTCTACCACCACTCTGTGGCACTTCAAAAGCCTGCAATGCTGATTGTATTAATAATTTTTATTGGCCTTGATTGCAGGGCGAAGGCCTCCCATCTTTCCTTCCATTTCTCACTATCAAGTATTTTTGTTGTTCAGCCATTGCATTGTTGGAACAGTTTATGGGCATGTTAAAGTGTTTTCTAGGCAAAGATATATGTTTGAGATGTTAAATATCTTTATGCTGAGTAATTTTACTGGAAATACGCCATAATATAGATGTTGAAGTATTTGTCTACTTGGCTGTTGAAAGATTGAGCTAAGAGGTGTGCGTGAGAAGTATATCTATGTAGCTGTAGACTATAAATTTGGCTGACTATGATGATAAAAAAAAATTATAGAGCACATTTTTCATCCAGCGCCATCTAGCCCCAACTAGGCAAAGTTTGTGCTATGTGAACTGTATAACTTAATAAAATAACGAAACATAATAATCATTGAAAAAAATTGTTGAAGCTGTAAGACTCTAGAACTTCTCCTTAGCGCATTTAAGGTATCACCTTCAAAGTTCAAACGCGATTCAGAATTTGCAATAAATTAGTATTAGTATTATTAGGATAATAGAGGCGTTTACCCGGTTATAATTATATAACTCGTAAAATTACTAAACAAAGAAATTTTTAATTTTGTAACTACAGCCAAACAAAAAACAAACACACAAAGACAAATAAGGGATAGTTAAAAAATAGGGGCTCACCTCAGTATGTTTGATTACAGGTTACAGAAAGAACTGTCACCACTCATGGTGAAGATATCTCAAGACTACAACAAAGTGCCTTCATGGCTGGATTGCAATAAAGGCATGGTGCCAGATTTCATTGCTTCAGATCCTAAAAAGCAGCCTGTTTGGGAAATCACTGGTTGGTATATTTTTTTAAAGGAATCTTTGTTTAGCATTTTATTCAAGATTTTTAGTAATTTCCATAGATTTTGTAGAGAAATGCAAGGGTCAAATCAAAATCAAATGTTATTTTTTTATGTTGCAGACTTTTATGTTATAAAAATACCTGTCAAAAATCTGTAAGTGTATGAGTCTAGTCTTATACGACGTAGGGGCTAATATACTTTCCCAACTTGTCGCTTAATGCTTTGTGATACTTTAGTGATAAAAAATATATTTTTTTATAAAATTTCAGGTACAGAATTAACTAAAGCTAACCTTCACACGGCCGACGGCATATCAGTGCGATTCCCGAGGGTCACTAGAATCAGAAACGACAAAGATTGGGAGACTGCTACTAACTTGGACGAGCTTAAACATTTATACAAAACTTCTAAAGAAAAAACTGATGTTTCTCTACTAAACAAACTTGCAGCCACTGTTTCTGAATCGGAAGACACTCCGAAAAAGAAGAATAAAGATAGCCCAGGCAAAGTTAGTAGAATAGATAGTTTCTTCACTAAAAAAGACGTAACAAATAGACGATCCGGTACATCTAGTTTGAACACCTCAACTTCATCAGATAAAAGTAAAAACGAAGGCTCTAGCTTTGTAACTGATGATGAAATAGAAGAAAAAACAAGTAAAAAAGATAGAAAAAGAAAATTCAAAGAAGAAGGTTTATCAGATGAGAGCCGAGATGACAGAAGTAGTGAGAATGTGGCAGACACATCCAATAAAAAATTTAGTAAGAGAAAGTTCAAAGAAGAAGACTCACATAGCAGAAGTAGAGCTAATGTGGCAGAGGCATTAAGTAAAATGGATAAAAAAAGAAAATTAAAAGAAGAAGATTCTTTAGATGATAGCAAAGATGACAGAATTAACGAAGATTTGACAGAGGCATCAACCAAAAAATATAAAAAGAGAAAAATCAAAGAAGAAATTAACAAAACAAACTCTTTAGAAAACAAATCTGAAGATGAAAGAATGGCAGATGAAACATCAAATATAAACGAATGTGTTAAAACTATTGAAGATGTCGAAGAAACACAAAGTAAAAGAGACAAGAAAAGAAAGCTTAAAGAAGACAGTAGATCGAATTCATCGGAAAGCAAAACAGGCGATGAAAGTTCTAGGAAAAAAAATAAAACAAAGAGAAAAAGAAAACATGACCGTGACTCGACACCAGATGTGACAGATTTTGAAGCAATTTCCAGCAAAGATCTAGAATTAGAATATGAATCAGGACCCGAAAATCCTTTACCAGACATCTTCAAAGATAAAAGATTGGGATTCTACCCAGATTTCATAAGCATACCTGAAGAAGAAAGAATAGAATTCGAAAGGCATTGGATCGCTTACGGCGGTATTGTTGTTAAGTCTATACGTTCAATGGACGTAGATTACGTTATCCATAATAATAAAGTCATAGGTTTTAAAGAAATGGAAAAGCTAATAAAAAAGGTGCCAGAGCATACAAGGCATGTTCACAAAGACTGGCTTGATGAATGTATAAATGAATGTATGTTATATGATACAACGAAATTTGCTGTGATTGTTGAACCAAGTTGAAAAAACATTTTAGTTTGCCCCTCTGTCAGTCGAATTAATATGCGGTATTAAAGTATGGATATATTTTTATTTTATTTCCATCATTTCTTAATAGATTTAGAAGAAATTTGTTGTAAACCGGTTATTGAAAAAGTGTTTACATATATGTATTTTGAAGTAGTAGATTCGACATCGTTAATTAATATTTTACAATAGCGATTGTAGAATGAATATATACTGCTTGTAACAAATTGATCTTGCATGCGGTTATAAAAGTTACTACTATACTTCGCTAAAAGGGGGTCATTGTATTCATTATAAATTAACAACTACGGGTATAACTAAAATCGCGAAATACAACTTTTTTATGTCTATGCTGCATTTTTACAAATTATTTTCATGATATCAGAGTTGTGCCCATAATTCAAGTTGTTCGTAATAATGAATACAATGACTCCTTTTCGGCTTAGTAAACCCTAAGCTTATAACTCTATACACATCTCCCATGTGCTCTTTACATTTATATCGTGTTTCCATTTTTGTTTGCCTGGAAGAGATCGCTTTTAGCGATAAGGCTGTCTTCTATAGTAACATAATCTTTATTATGTTTTATATACCTCTTTTTGTGCAACAATATTACTACACTAAATTATGTTTGAGAATCTCGTTTGTTAGATGTTTTTTTATACTTAATCCCAATTTTTATGCTTCAAGTAGCAAACCAGACAGTAAGCAATCGCCGTTACCTATGAAATAAGAAAAAAAATGTTTTGGTATTCGACTTATTTTGTTATGAATTACATATGTTCAGAAAATTGTGCAACAAATCACTGTTTTATTTTTTGATAATTAAAAAATTCAATAAAAAAATTGTTAACTGAGTCAGCGATTTATTTTATTTCATCATTTAAAACCAGTTAAGTAATGTAACTATTTACAGCCGGCGAATGAAAATACATTTACAGCCCTGTTAGATCATTCGGTAAAGTTCTGCTTCGAGAGCTGAAGGGCGTGGGTTCGATTCCCACTCAGGACTAACATTTTTGTGACTAATATGGATGTTTGTTCTGTGTCTGGGTGTTCTGTATGTATGTTAAGTATGTATTTACAGAAAAATAAAGTATTTAAGTATTCTATCCAGTTCTTATCCAGCTGTCCAGTTCCCATAGTACCTACAAGCTTTTCTTAGTTTGGGCTAGATGGCGCTGTCTGACAATGTCCTCCAATATTTAGTTATTTATTAAGCAAAAATATGTAGCATTGTAATTACGATTAAACAATTTAAAAATAAATAATAAAATTAAAATAAAACAAATATTTAAGGCTTCCCATACAACAGACATGTTTTTTTTTGCCGTTTTTATTGATTATGGTATGGAAACCTTCGTGCGCCAGTCCGACTCGCACTTGGCCGGTTTTATATCAAGGAGAAAAGGCCACGGTTTTAGCTACCTAAATTTTTAGAAACAGCAACTTTGGTCTATTTTGGGAAACCACAATCGTCTGGGACGGGCTTTATGCAATTTTCCTGTGTTTTTTCAATAAAATGGTATTGGTAATAGGTACCTACCTACGTTGGTACGTTTTTTTTTAAATTTAAAAGTAATGAGATGAACGCAACTTTCCTAAGGGTAAGAAATAACGCTTGCCCATGAACTTTACAAAGGTACCCAAAACTGAGTTATAAAAAAGTGTAGGGCAAAGCTGCAGTATCTACAGTACAGTCCGAAAATGTCATTGACATTTTATTAAGCCTCAGCATAATAAAAGTGAGATGCGACCTCCTAACATAACTAATCCTCATATTACATAAATAACTAAAATATTAACTTTTCTTCTAGTGTAAAAATTACCCAAATCTTTCGACTGCTAACTTCATTAACTTTGTTATTCTACGTTTACCTGCTTTAATGAACTTCGTCTGGAAGTTAGAGAGAAGTTGTTAGCGATAGCTGCCTCTCAATTTGTTTCCATTTCAACTGGGGCGCACGGATAAAGCATATTGCAGAATTCACTAGAACCATTTCTCTCTGAATTGTCGACAGTATTAAAATTATTATCAGTTGAAATAAGTTATAGTCGATTCATATGGTTAAACAAAAGGCTGTTCAGCGGCTTTAGCACACCTATTTGTAAGATTTAATTAGACGATAGGTATGTAATTAGATATATTTATAATAAGACGATATGTATAAAAAAGGTAGTTACCATTTGCTCCCGCCAGGGGCGCTGTCTCACTTTCTTTAATTTATTCTATCGCTTACGTAGTTCGTAAACGTCCCAAATGAATATGCTAGCCCCTCTTTTTGATACTATCTACTTATATTAGATTATGATATAACTTTTGAATTATATTTTATACTAGCTCTGCCCCGCGGTTTTACCCGCGCTAGATGCCTACGTCATAGTAGCTTTATGTATGCACAGTCTCAGCCCGATCGGTTTAAAATTGACAAAGTTTCACACAAACTTTCATCCCCTATTTTATCCCCTTGGGGGTAGAATTAATCAAAATCCTTTCTTAGCGGATGCCTACGTCATAACATCTACCTGCATGCCAAATTTTAGCCCGATCCGTCCAGTGGTTTGGGCTGTGCGTTGATAGATCACTATGTCAGTCAGCCAGTCAGTCAGTCAGTCAGTCACCTTTGAGTTATATATATTTAGATTATAAGAAATAATATGTAAGGCTTATCTAGAAGAAATTTGATAGTCGTTGGCTTCATATCATACCCTTATTGTGCAGTAGATAACAAAACAGCGAGATAACACTGAATAGTCACCTCTGCAACCCTCGACCCAACAGGACATGTCACTTGTATCCGTAGGGGCGCCTTTTGTAAACCTATGGAAGTGTACTAAGAATACGGGTTGAACGCTGTAAATTTTATGATTTGTTTACATTTTATGTTTAGATATAAATATGGGGAAATAGATGTTTGTAACTAGCATTGGTTAGCTCAATCTGTTCTACAGATATTATTATTCTGATGAACTTTTCTCGGTTTGCCAAATGTACCATCCACATATTATTTATAGATACGTAGAAGTCTCGTGCCGCTCCATTTAATAGATTCTTTCTTTCGCGCACTTGTCTTATGTAAAATGGCTTAACTAAACCTTTGATTTTTCCACGGAATTTTGATCTACCTCGCTTCAAACAAAGGACCCTTAACAGTGGCGTAGCATGCCTTGGATCAAAATGTATGAAAATTAGCTGGGGGGCCCAAATGAAAGGACTCCTTAAAGGTACGCAAAGCACTGACAATGTCCCGAGTATTGTAGGTGTCCGTGTCAGTGACCGCTTACCATTAGGTGGCCCGTTGCTTGTTTGCCACTTTTTCACATAAAATAATAAAAAGCTAATTATCTCTTAAGATCAGCTACACTGCAACATACCACTATTGCTTTAAATTCTTGAGAAAAAAATAGAAATTTGTGAATAAATTTGTTACTGCAAAAAATGCTAATGGTAATTTACTTTCGGCAAAATTCCTTCGGCTGCGTACAAAATTGGAAGTTTGTAACCGGTTATGAAAGGTGAAACATTCTCGTTATACGGTAATAGTTAAAAGGCTTTTTATTTTGAAACTAATTTCAGTGAAATAATAAATTTTACTTTTGAATTTTGTTTGCCACAGAGCAAATGTGTTTTGTGTAGCGATGATGGCTCAGTGGTTAGCGCGGTAGGTTCGCATGCTGAAAGGCGTGGGTTCAAACCCCAACAATGAGCTTGAGCTGCCGGTGAAGGAAAACATCGTGAGGAAACCATAGTGTGGTGGTAGGGTACTTTCTAGTACTCAGCTGGCTAGCTACCACCCTCAAGTTGAAAATCTGCCGCCAAGCATCTAACGGTGTGTTCCGGCAGCCTCACTAACATAACCTAACATCGGGTGAGCTGTGGTCAAACACCTAGCCTGTAAGACATTAAAAAAAAAGTGTTTGGTTATGCAATAGTTGATTTTAGGATATTGCTAAAAAGTTGAGTACCTCTTGCAATCTTCATACTATGCCTATCTACCATATAGCATAGACTATACACATCTAATGAAAACTTGATTTAATCTGAATACCCTACGCTCGTAACCTAATTAGAAACCAAGTCAGCCTGGTTTAGTCTGTACATGGAGATACATTTATGACTAGATTTTCCTTGGATACTTAGACAATTGTGTATTTCGAAAATTATAAGTAGGCTTTATTTAACTTATAAACATGACATATTAGGGCTCGAGTGTTCTTGACACAGTAAAAAACAAATATTCCACATTTACTTTGCTACATTATGTCCGAAAACGAAAAAACTCTACTCCTCGGCGAATCTTTTCGTTCTGGAATATGTAAATGGCATGCTTTCCTTATAATTTCATGCAAATATCACCGGCTGAGTTCGTTTGAGCTCGAAAAGCTTCACGTTTCCTTTAAATAATTAATTTGTTTGCACATACAAAGTTGTAGGTACCTACGTAGAATGTACATAATCTAACAACCTAAAGGCTTTGTTATACTGAAAGCAGGACGATACCTGTCCTAAAGAACACTTTCTTTAGGACAGGTATATACAGGTATACATATTGCGCGTAGTGGAGCCATTGCCTGCCTTATTAGCTCATTTTGTAGAATATCTACTTCAAGAGCTTAAGGTGGGCATGGGTTCGATTCCCATCCAGGACCTACATGTGACCATAAATGTTTGTTCTGTAAGTACTTATTATAAGTAATTATTAAAAAAAAAAGATTAAGTATTATATCAGTTATCTTGTTCCCATAATACTAACTTTGCTTAGTTTGGTTTGCGATGTGTCAAGTGGTCTTTAATCTAATCTAATAACTTTAAACGAGCAATTCTTATATACGTATATGTATGTATATATATAATCTGAATCTCGAAAACGGCTCCAACAATTTTCATAAAATTTAGTATGAAAGGGGTTTCGGTGGCGATAAATCGATCTAGCTAGTTTTCACTTTTAGAAAACGTCATTTTATCCGTGTTTTCAGCCGAGCAAAGTTCAGTCATTCAGGTACTATTTATTTTAGAAATCCGATATTTATAAAGGTATCGAGTAAGAAGTGTAATGAAGCGAAAGCAGGGTGTTTTTTACGCCAAAGAAATGTGCAATAGGAACGTAGAAGAGCAAAAGTACGCGATAAAAAAAGCGCGACAAGAGCGTAAAAGAACATAAACAACGAATTCAATTTATGAAAATGAAAAAAGCGTGTCGAGTTCGTAGTAAAGCGAAAGTGGAACTAATGTAATGAGTTTTGGTTTTGTCAGGAAAGAAGAAGAGCGAAAACACGCAACAAAAGAAATGTGAAGGGAGCGTAGAAGTAGAAGAGCGCATACGTTGTGAGAAACAACGAAGAGAAGTAAGCGCGGCACGATAGGTTGCGTTGTAGAAAACCGTGATACTAGCGTGAATGGAGTGAGCGTAGCGGTAATGGCAGACCAAAGGCGACGCGATTTCAAAGCGGCACAAGTGTACTTTCAGTGAACGAAAGACTATTAAGCGTGGAAAGGGCACGACTTGCCAGAGGCGTTGAAAATTTAAAATGAAACACATATAACTTGGCCCGAAGACATATCCAGGCAGTTTTGGGCCGTTGCTCACCTTGCTTACGTGCTTTGTTTAGCCCCGGCCGGTTGTAATGCTACAGCGAAATGTTTATTCGTTGAACTTCCCACATTCAACGCCTTTACTGAAGTCAAGCGCAAATTATTAAGAAGACAAAGTTAGAATTTTATTTTTGAACTGGATTCTTGTTTTGTGAAAAATATAATCTCTCTCAAAATATGAAACCCTGTGGAAGAAAAGCTTTTTGATGAAACTTTTCTGGTGTAATTTGTTCGAAAGCTACGACAAATGAGTAGCTAATCCATTATCATCATCAACAGCCTGCTTTAGTTGCGCTTTAGACTGCGTGACATAGGTCTTCTTAATACACGTGATTTAGCCCGATTTTCAGCTTTTTGCTTTCAGTCACTGCCCACTGGCTTACTTATATCGTCACTCCATAGTCTGCATAGATATTAGATACGCGATTACTCTAGAGCACGTATACAAATACAAATAACTTTTATTGCTTAGTGTAAAGAAATACAATGATATCGGTAACCCTGACCTTGACAGCCCTGTTGGTTCATTAAGAGTATGCCTGCCTGAGCTGTAGGGCGTGGGTTCGATTCCCGCCAAGGACAAATGTTTGTTTGGTATAAACAAATGTTTGTTCTGTGTCTGGGTGTTCTGTATGTATTATAAGTATGTATTTACAAAAAAAAAGTATTTATGTATTCTATCAGTTATCTGACTTCCATCACACAAGCTCTGCTTAGTTTGGGGTCAGATGGCGCTGTGTGTAATGTGTCCTACAATATTTATTTATTATTATTTAAAATATTTTATTTAACCCTGTCTGCAGCTGTTGCTGCAGCCAATGTCTTCCACTAAATATGGTGTTTAGCAATAATATATGTAATTCAAACTAAGAAATAGGTAAATGGTATACAAAAATTATGATTAGCTTATATTAGTAGTGTGTCTGCGTGATTTTGTATATATATGAATGTGTTTGTGTGGGGTTTTGTGCGTATAAGATTGCATGTGTGTGTAGTATGTATTGTTGAGTGTATAAAGGAATGTCAGGATTTGAACGATAGTTTAAAAAATAAATAAATAGGTATATCCCAACGGTTATCGGTTCTAAGACATATGTACATATAAGTCCAACCGACACAGTTCAGCGTATTAGTAAGCTGAAGCGGTAGTGGGCTAGATATATCTGTCGTAAAACCAATCAGTTCACAGGTTCATGAAATTAGACAAATACTAAATTTGTCAAATTTCTCAAGACGAAAGAGATTATTTTTCTTGATATACTTAAATCTTTTTTTTTATCGCTGACAGGCTAGGTGTTTGACTGCAGCTCACCTGATGCTAAGCGACGGTGTGGTCGAAGATGATAAACACACCTAGCCTGGAATGGAACTGGCTCTCAAGTAAAGCTGCCGGAACACGCCGTTAGATGCTTTTCAGCAGATTTTCAACTTGAGGGTGGTAGCTAGCCAGCCGAGTAGTAGAAAGTACCCTACCATCACGCTATGGTTTACGATGTTTTCCTTCACCGGCAGCTCAAGCTTATTATTGGGGTTTGAACGTTTCATTCGGCGTGCGAACCGACCGCGCTAACCACTGAGCTATCATCGCTACAAAATTGAATTTTCCAAAGAAATCGATAAAACATCAGGTTATATTTAACATACTCAATTATTTCCTTCATTGTTGTTATATAAACGTGTAATAAAACGTGCGTATACAGCTGTAGGCTTAAAGCTATTGAATAAAAATTCTATTAGCCATAGCGATACCACCAGGAACAACGTTATTGCCTGAAGGTGCTCTAAGCTCAAGAAGGCAAATATCCCTCGGCAACAGGATCAAATATTTATAAGAGATTCCGGCTTCGCGTCCACATGTTAGTGTAGATTTTGGGGTCCAAAACTTTAGAGAATGGAAATCCTTTGTAAGTTCTCGCTACTGTTTGCTTCTGTGACTGAAAGAGAACATTTCAGCTGTGGTAGTTCTTCTTAAATATTCTCAACGATTACTTTTACGAATATTTTATTAATATCCAATGTTTGAAATTTTTGTTTTATAGAGTTCACTTTTTTTGTAAAAGTAAATAGGTATAATAATGATAAGGTAGGTAATGATAGAATTATAAAGCAATTCGAAGTTCTAATACAATTTTACAATTGTCCTACAAGCTACCTGCTAAGAATCCTTTTGTCATTTATGGAAAGAAGAAGAGATCGCTTTTAGCGATAAGGCCACTAGTTTGTTTGCAACATTAGTTTTAAGTTTATATTTTTCTATTGTATTAGATATGCAGTCTTCAGTGTGGACAATGAAAAGTTTATTTATCTTAGAATCCTTTGTTACAAAGCATCTGCTAAGAATCCCCTGCTAAGAAACACCCGCTGCGTAGCACCTGCTACGGATTACCTGCTACGCTACTACGAAGTGCTAAGGCACTCAGAGATGTAAATGCTTCTTAGACTGAATAATAGAAATATCTACGATGTATAAAATAATCTTAATATTTTTTACGTAGTTACAGAACCCACTAGTGAAAGCATAAACCTGTTTTTCCCGTATTTTTCAATTGCTAGACCAACATGTAAAATACGGTCACGAGTTTTGCGATTTTCGATCGACATTCTGATGGAATGAACGCCTGAGATGAAATAGATGTTCTTCTTAGAGTTTGCTTGGCTCGTATGAACGTAGTGAAATTCATTTACTCAGTAAGTAAACATGGAAAGTTAATTTCTTGGAAAACTTTACCAGTATGAATAATGACGGCTTTATTGACTTAAATTATTATACAGTAGGTTGTATAAAGCATACGAATAATGAATGTATAAAAAGGAATCTACAGAAGCCTGTTTGAGAGACCTCCTGACCACCAATTAAGAGGTTTTGGGTTCAAATCCCAATGCGGCACCACTATCTTTCTAAGTTACGTAAATATTGCCGCAAGCTTTAAACGATGAAGGAAAAAAAATATCGTGAGGAAACTTGGTCACGTTATATACCTATAGGTATGGCCATATCTTTTTCTCAATGAGAATAGGTACACGCCCAGCTGTGGGACAGCTTGTTAAAAACAGGGCTGATCCGGAATCGAAATTATGTAACAGTTCCTTTTACAATTTTTCAATTTCATAAGCGTCTTTTCCACTTTTGCCATATTTTTTTTTAGCAAAAAGATTTTGTACTGTACTTCCGAGAGAAAAAAATAATTACAAATAAATATCTCTGGGTCAAGAAAATCAAGTGAAAACATAAAACAAACTTTACTAACCTTCGGGGTCGGAGATAATGTTATAATAACATAGAGGTTTACTTAGAATTTATCTTAAATGAAAATCAAGTACTTAGCATCTTACGAATGCAACTGTAGAGAGTGAGTTTGACTCCCACTTAGGACAAATGTTTATATCACATAATTTAAATGTCTGTTCTAGGTCTGTGACATAAACACATTACAAATAATTATGTGTGCGATGAAGTATAAATAAAATTATTGAAATAACTCGGTTAATGCCGTTTGAAGTAGTAAATATATCGGTGTAGAGGTATGAAACCGGAATTTCCCTATAGATGGGGCTAGGCATCAGTTCAAGGACCGTAAGACCGCTTCTGCAATGCCATTATTGTTCTCCAACAGCTGACGAAGATTTTCAACACACCTCAACCCAAGTTCATATACAGGTGTACTTTTTTATCACCTTAAAAATGTCGAGTTTTGTGCCTAATAACTACGATTTACATTACAAAAATTGAGTTGTCGTAAACACCTTAGAAAAAGATAAATTATTCGTTCATTCTTATAACGTGGCACATTTAAAATCTTGTCCGCTCTAAGCCGCCGTAAAAAACTAAAGTCTTATCTACGTAGGGTTACCTCAAAAAATCCTTATTTTATCTTGAAATCCCTTTTTACAGACCTGGGGAACTAGCAAGTGTTCGCTTAGTTTTCGTATGCGAATATAGACGAATTTAGAATGATAAATTGTGTAGACAACCAGACCAGACTTATTAGTATGCAACAAAATGAACACTCAGAAGTGTAATAAAATGAAATCCTCATAACGAGAGAAAAAAATAGCTGCAAAGTAAAGAGAATCCTTGAGCAAGGATTTTTCGAATTATATCTTCTGTTTTAGTACGTTAAATATTAAATTGAGTAATTTTACTATCTGTATGTAGTGTCTCCACGTCTGTTTCTGCCAACTTACTCTGACATATTATACTGCATCTTCGATTTATAGCAAGCAAGGCTATTATATTATTATAAGAAAAACTAACTCGTGCAACATTTTAAAAGACTCACACTATACGGGTAGGTCAAATCCAAATATCCAATCATATCCAAAAGGCAATGATTCTTAACATCGCATTGTTCGGAGGTTTCTTCCTGTGCCACCAGTCCAACCCTAACCTCCGGCAACTAGGTGGAACAGGTCCCGCTGCCGGCGGCACTCTAGGTTTAAGTTTTGGTAATCGATACATATCTATGTAAACAATAATATATAAAAATATGAATCCCGGTTCCTATGGTCACGCCACAACTTGAGAACGACTTTACTGATTTCATTCAACTTTTTTTAAGTTTTTTAATACTATGTAGATAATATATACTATGTAGTAAAATTAATATATTCAGTATCATTGTAAATCCAAGATGGCCGCCGCCACAAAATGGCGGACTGATTTTTTTTTCATAGTCCCCTAAATAGAAGGAGAAATATTAACGAAATAAAAACTAAAAACATGAAAATTAAAGCTAGAGAGAATAGATTTCTTCTAGATCAAAGTGCTCCATTCGAGGCCGCACTGAAAGAAAAAAACTCAAAATTAAAACATGGAGAATAAAACAGTAGCTTCTACTGTATTAAAATTGAAAAAAAACGAGGGAAAATATTATAACTCTGGATAATGAATGGATCTTTCATATCCCAAATAAACATAAAAGGGCTCATAAAGTAAGGATTACGTCCAAAATTATTCGATATTCTTTCACAATCCTTTAATATATTATCTTCGCGTGTGTCATAGCGGGAATAACCCGAAAGATCTTTTTTTATTAAAAAACCGATTAGTTAAATCTAGTATCCAGTATTATGATGCGTATAAAGATGGGTGAAAAGTCAGTAAAATTTTAATTATGTGTTATTCATGTTTTATTTCATTGTTTCATTCGTAATGAATTTTTAATTTTGACTTTTGTTTTTTTTTTCATTCGTATAAGTCCGCGTTTGACCCCCAACTCGCCTGATGGTAAGCGATGATGTGGTCGAAGATGAAGCACGCAGACTTAGAAGATATTTATTCATGTGAAGATACCTATGTGATTCTATGGAAATTATTTCTGCAGGAAAATGATTATTATTAAATTAATCTAATAAATCCAATTATTTTTAATTAAGTCAATATATATAGGTTCAATGTGATACGTTCTACTTATATGCTATACTAAGTAACCTAAGGCCGGTAACTGTACCTATCTCAATAAAATAAAATAAAATAAATAAAATATAACACTTGCGCATAATAGCGTTGATAGCTCAGTGGTTAGCGCGGTCGATTCACATGCTAAAGAACGCGAGTTCAAACCTCAACAATGAGCTTGAGCTGCCAGTGAAGGAAAACATCGTGAGGAATTCATAGCGTTAAGGTAGAGTATGAAGCGAGCTATGGAAAGGGCTATACTCGGTGTTTCTGTAAGGGATCGTATCCGGAACGAAGTAATCCGCCAGAGAACAAAAGTCACAGACATAGCTCAGCGTATTAGCAAGCTGAAGTGGCAATGGGCTGGACATATCTGTCGCAGAACCGACAACCATTCGGGTAGACGTGTTCTAGAGTGGAGACCGCGAACCGGCAAACGTAGTGTAGGACGCCCTGAGATTAGATGGAGTGACGATATACGTAAGAGAGCTGGCAGTGGCTAGAAGCGAAAAGCCGAAGATTGGGCTGAGTGGCGTGTCCTGGGAGAAACCTATTTCCAGCAGTGAACTATACAAGGTTGATTCTAGTACTCTGCTGGCTACCTACTTCAAGATGAAAATCTGCCGCTAAGCACCTAAAGGTGTGTTCCGGCAGCCTCACTTGAGAGCCAGTTCTATTCCAGGTTAGGTATACTTTACCATCTTCGACCACACCGTCACTTAACATCAGGTGAGCTGTAGTCAAACACCTAGCTTGTCCATCCATGAAAAACACTTAAGAATTATGTTGATGAAGTACATAGAAGTTTATATCCATCTTGTGACTGTAATGTAAACATGCTTAAATAACTACATGAAAAAACACATCAAATCACATCACATCATCAGCCATAGGACGTCCACTGCTGGACATAGGTCTCCTCCTGGGGGGGTTTTGCCAATACTCGCTACGCTTGGCAAGCGGGTTGGCAAGCGCAGTTAGGTGTAATTGTTCAAGGAAGACGCTGCTGCCCATCTTCCGGATTACATCCCTTAGCCGACTCTTACGGCAACCACGGGTGGAGAGGTTGGGGTACTATTCTTACGCCGGCACCACCACGGCGTGAAAAAACACAAGTTTTGGAAAATAAATAAGTAGGTAGATTGCGGCATAAAAAGGTTTTTTTCACATTTCCGCCAAAAACACTCTGAATAGAAGTTTAACTGCCATCTTCTCTGCGCTATAAAGACCACGGCATTTCTGCCATCTTAACTAGCATTTTACTGTCCAGGAATACCTATATTAAAAAAATTAGTTTCCAGCTCTATGGCTGTAAATCTGTCATTGGCTGGAGCAGTGTCAGTGATCCAATTCAAAAGTTGCTCGACGAGCGCTCCCGTTGCAATTAACAAGTGGTTATGAATAACTGAAAGGCGCTGATGCCTGTCGACAGTCTAATTAAACTGTAATCTGTCCTGTCTGTTTCATAAAGGAATGCTTAAGTTCTATAAATTCGACGTTGAGCACATTTGTTACTACAATCGATCATCTGTGTCAGATATAGTCACATTTAAACGATCAACAATATGATTACAAATGATTGTGCAAGAAAAGCTTTCGAATTTT
The DNA here is from genome assembly GCA_950106695.1 of Biston stratarius. Lineage (NCBI taxonomy): Eukaryota > Metazoa > Arthropoda > Insecta > Lepidoptera > Geometridae > Biston > Biston stratarius. Next base: position 15,599,269 of record OX467116.1, read on the forward strand.
TGTCACATGTTTGGCAGGGCGTGGGTTCAAATCCCAACAATGAGCTTGAGCTGCCAGTAGGAAAACATTCTGAGGAAACCATAGCATGGTGGTAGGGTACTTTCTTGTACTCGGCTGGCCAGCTACCTCAAGTTGAAAATCTACCGTTAAGCACGTAAATGTGTGTTGCGGCAGCCTCACTTGAGAGTCAGTTCCATTTTAAGCTAGGATTGCTTACCATCTTCGTCCACACTCACACTTGACATAAGGCGAGCTATGGTCAAAACACCTAACCAGTCAAAATTTTAAAAAAAGTATAATTTTAGCGCAGCTGGTTTTATATAAATACAAATTTAAAGTATTAAACAGTTGCATAAATTTAAATAAGTAATAATTATCTTTAACATGTAACCATAAAAGGCTTAACATCGATTAACCATTTCACATAAGCACATTTTTTGTTTACGCGCAAAATGAATCCTTTGAGAGTATCAAGGCACATTACACGGTCGTTTTGTGTTGTACAAAAAAAGGAAAACAAATTTTTGGAGTGAAAAAGAGCAAATTTTGGTTGCGGCAAAACTTATGGGTTCGCGTCACCGACATGTCAGTGTGATGTATTTTAAGTTTTAACTTTTGTCGGCAGTCACCTTCACTGCCTATTTAACAAGATACTTTTACCATCAAGTTGTTCTAACATGATAGTTAGGTAGTTCTTGGTGGTAGATCTCCTTAGCAGAAAGTCGTCTAGGTAGGTACCACCGCAGTACCAGATATTCTACTACCAAGTAGTAGTGTGTAAACATTACTGTGTTCTAAATTTAAGGGCAGCTAGCGATATTACAGTGTTGTGTAATTTCACCACTAATCACCAAAACTACCATCTCACTGCGAAGATGACCATCGAAAATCTCAAAGCATTAAGCGCCAAAGCAGCGGTGACCTGGACTTTGTTTTACTACTCAAAGTTCTGTACTGCAATGGTCATGGACAGGCGTTATCTCCTATACGAGTGTTTCGTTCGTCTCATTACTAGTACACAAAAAAAATGTCCATTGGCCCCTTCAAGCATTACGATAAAACCATTTCCCATGATGTATCCCAATTCTGCCAAAATTAAGCTGTAAGTTTTGTGTTAAGTAGCGTTATTAATATCACAACTCTGTTGGTTTAAGATTAATATATGATAGTAATAAATCAAATTTTAGTCCACATATCGCGTTTTGACTACTATTCAACAAAACCTAATTCTACCGCACCAATCTCTGGTATATACAATTGGCGCAAACGAGCTCCAAACTCAACTCTGGCACAACTTTAAAACATTCCCCTCGAATTGTGACCAAAATTTCAATCCAAGTTGCCTGCTAAAGTTTTTCAGAGCAAGGATTTTACTGAATACTCATTTTGACTTATGATTCTCGAATACCATATTCTCATAAACTTGGGTTGCTTGCAAAATTTTAGGGCTAATTTAACATTTATACGCGTTAGAGTTTAGTATGCGGATGGAACGTTTCTGCATCAGAAGTTTGTGATACAAGCTTATTCTTGGAAGTTTCGTACTCGTGTTTGACGAAGTTCAGAGACGCGGAAAATTGTAGCTCCGGTAGTTACTTTGATAAATTGGTGTGTTCTCCTTTGTCGATGCTCTATCATGATACGGATCTAGCTGATTGATGGGTATTTTTAGTTTATGGTAAGAAAAATAGAGTAATTCGAAAAGAAGTTCTGTTTCAGGTGTTATATCAGTTTTATAGTGATAGCAAATGTGTATATATATGTGTATAATATATCTCATGACTGTTCTCGAATTTTTACGAATAGAAAAAATTAGGTTGCATTTCGATTTCTATAAACTAATGTTTTTAACTCTGGAAGGGTATAAAACAGACAAGGAATGAAAGGAAGGGTGTATTATGCCGAAAGGGGGTCATTGTACACATCGATATGAACAACTTTTGTAACTTTTTTCTTTTTATCCGACTGCCAAGGAAGGGTTATATTTTTCGCGCGCATCTTGTATGTTTGTATGTAAATTTCTTTATAACCTCGTATCTTCCAAACGGCCGAGAGAATTACGACAATTAAGGTATCGTTAGGAATTTTCTTAAGTAAGCTTGTTTTTCTATTTTTGTTTCTATTTTATCATATCCTTTAGAAAACAATGTGTAAAAAAAGTATTATTGTGCATTATGCAGTAGATATATCGTAGAACGAAACTTTAGTATTTTCCGTATTTTCAGGCATTTTTATACACAAAATAAAAGACTAAAAGACAATAAAAACTGGGAGCGAAGAAAAGGAAAATATTAGTAAGTTTGAATGAGAAAAATCGTATACGGCTAAGAGCTAGTTAAACAAAATGAAGGCCGCAAAGTTGCGTAGTCACGTGACTCCTACCAACTTCGGAAGCCTTTTTATTGTGTTGCCTTACAACAGGAGATAATTTTAGGTAAACGGCTACTTAGAACAAGTTTATTTTGGCTTATCATTGTAACGTAACGCAAATTGAACTGGCGTGGGCGTTTTTATCAGGAATCAGAAGAATGGGCTTTCATAAGGTTGTGAGAGAAGCGGTGTGCGTTTTTTGCAAAAATGAATTTTGAAATTCAAAACAATGTCCTGATAATTTCAGCTGCAACTTTGTGATGAAATGTCATTAATTATTTACTGCACACATACAATAATTAAAAAAATTATGTTATCAATTAATTATGAATATATCTATGTGTATATTTTTAAATGTTGGTCAAGCTAGGTGTTTCACAACAGGTCACCTGATGTAAAGCCTAGCCTGGAATTGAACTGGCTCTCAGAAGGCCACCGGAAAACACCGTTAAGTACTTGGCGGCAGTTTTTCAACCTGATGGTTTTGGTAGCTAGCCTGCCGAGTACTAGAAAATACCTTACCAGCATATTATGGTGTCCTCACAATGTTTTCCTTCACCGGCAGCTTAAGTTCATTGTTGGGGTTTGAACCCACGCCCTTCGGCATGTGAACCGACCTCACTAAACACTGAGCTATCATCGCTGACAAATAAAATTCTGTTCAAATAATTATTATATAATAATGATTTGAACAGAATTGTAACAATTGATTCGAAATTGTATTTATGTATTAGGTATTGAATCACTGTCTATTGATGGAAACCGTATTAAAATCTGCGTAGTTAAAAAGATCTAAGCGTACAGACGGCGGGAAGCGACTTTGTTTTATACTATATAGAGACTAGAAAAGAAACTTAAAAATATCAAAATACTGGACACTGACAAAATACAAAAAGTACGGTGCCAAAAGCAAAGAAAAAATAGCGTGATATCGCTTCCTCGCCTGCATAAGTGCTATCTAATCCATTTAGCTCATCCCTAAAAAGCTTCGCAGCTATATTTGGCCTCGGAAAGTGCACCTTAGTATCTCTCGAATCGACGTTTTAAAACGTCTTCTCCGGAATATCAAATAGATTCACTTTGAGAAGTCTTCGTATGCTCTTCTCTCGATTTAAATATGAAGCACTAGGTACACGGGATGTTTACGGAAAGTGAAACAATTATTGATTTACACATTAATTTGAAGAACAAGGAGTCTTAACCTGAACGCAAAATAGTCGTGTCGCCGCATTATATTATTTTCCAAAACTTATATTTTTTCGAATGTATAAAAATAGGTATTTTATTCAAAAAGTGCCAAATTACGTGAGTGAGTGTGGGAAATTGATATAATGTGGTGAAATATAACTTTTCGTGATGCTTCCAAAACTCCATCGAAGCTTGCAGTAAATTCACCGATGCCGTAAGGCATGACCGGACTCGACTAAGACTCACTTTGGATGAGTTTGACTACCTATAAATTAGACTTAGACTTTTCATACAATACAATAAAAATAACTTTTACAGACCTACCTTGAAATAATAAAAATCATGTGTTCCATCAGATATTTTGTTAAAGGTCAATAACATTATTATGTTGAGTTTTTGGCGGGAATGCGGTAGGAATCGTGTCGTCCCATTCTATATTTTTTCCAAAACTAGTGTTTTTTCTTGTGTTTATGTATAAAAATAGTGGTGTTTTATTTATAAAGTCTTACCACTACTTTACTAAAGCATGACTGGATTTGACTGGCACGGACTGGACTTGACCAAGACTGGACGTTGACTATAAAGATAAAGAAGTTGAAAACTGAAGAAACACAAAAACACAAAATATAGAAACATTGAAACTGGCAGAATTCACAGAGTGCGATGCCAAGAAGAAACAGAAAAAAATTACTATTACGTACCAACCTATTTGTTTGACCATATAATATGTGTAAAAATATTGTGAGTTGTCGTATAACTTTTACCCTTATGCGGATTATCCATGACAACCTGCGTTTATGACAAACTGCGTAACTGACCAAGTGCGTTAGCCATTTTTTTTTGCGATTTTAGGGCCGCTTTCATAGTAAAACTTATTTAAATTGGTGAGTATCAGCACCCTATAGTATTGCTTCATTTCCCTGAAACACCTCGTAATATATTTTATTTTAAAATAAGAGATTTTACAAAGTGTTTCTAGATTTATCTGTCTAGCCTTTGTGTTAACCGCCTTTTCTGCTCGTAGTCTGGTTAAAGTTTAATCAAGACTGTCAAGTTGTTTCGCGAGATGAAATGAAATATTGTATTGCATTGTGTAAATTAAAACGGGCTTAGGTATTTTCTTCAAGAAAAAGAGTATTTCAAGGTACTATTTAAAGGTTTCCAAAGTAACATTATTAAGAAATTAATTTAATATGAAAATTATTTGTAAAAACAAAGATTTATATATGCAGTTGAGTTGCCAAGTAATGATGCAATATAAAACGTGTAATCAGTATTAAATTTAAATATAATTTTTCTATTTATACCTTTACAGTTGAGAAGTTTGCTCGTCTGGAGTCAATTTTGGATGTAGATAAGGTCATGCTTACTACGAAAATGTATTGTTATTGGAACTGAACCAACGTGTCCAATATTAACTCTGTAAGATAAGAGGAAGTGGTTCCGACTAACAAACACACATACATACATTATATACAAGCTTAATAAAATCTCTGAGTTCAGAGTTCAGAGTTATGGCCATAGTAAAAGTTGTTCATAATGATGATAACAAGTTTGTATTTGCGAAGAAATCAAAACGAAACCGTGTGCATATGGTGCGCTGTTTTAATTCCTTAAGAAAGAAAACTATACGTTTATTTATTTTTTTGCTTTATTTATGCGGGATTACTCACGTAAATTTTATTGGAAACTCTGATTTATAGTTTCAGCTACATCCGGTGGCCTACATCATGGAGACAAACGCGCGCGCGGTTTCATCTTCCTGCAAAGCTGGTTAAAATTAAACGTGAGTAATCCCGCGTAAGTAAAACAAAATGTGTCAAAACCACATCAGTTTCCATAGTAATATACACACATCATCAGCCATAGGACGTCCACTGCTGTACATAGGCCTCCTCCTTGGGGGGGTTTTGCCAATAGGTACTCGCCACGCTTGGCAGGCGGGTTGGCGAGCGCACTTAGGTATGATTGTTCAAGGATGACGCTGCTGCCCATCTTCCGTATTACATCCCTTAGCCGATTCTTACAACAACCACGGGTAGAGAGGGTGGGGTACAATTCTTACGCCGGCAGAGCAAGTACTAAATAAATAAAACAAAAATATATCAAAGTTACGACAGATCCCTTAGCGAGAATCAAATAGGCTACTCATTTCAATATTCTTTCTTATGAAGTCAACACCTTATTAAATCAGACAGCAGATGTGCATAAAATAATATATTCAGCTGTAAATATCCAATTTCGAGTGGAGGGCGACCACTGTCATAATTAACAAAGGTCTGGGATCCAACGTCGGCCCATGCATAACTAAAACCTGCTGCCCCTAAACGGGACCCCGGTAAACTATGGACCCTAACAAATGACGAAGAAAGCGACGTTTCTGGAAAAGACTAGAGATTTCTTCGCATACATTTGCTAACTGGACACGTAAAATGTTTTGAGGAATAAAATATTGGCCTTTGGGTAAGATTAAAAAGTATCTAAAAGTACTGAAATCTTTTTAGTTATGAGTTCTTTTTTAATACATTCTGTGATGTAGGAAATTGCAATGAATTCAATTCATTGAAAGACAGTCCAACATTTCATACAAATCTTGCAAATTAGAAATTCAAATATCCCGCATCGTTATATTTCAGACCGAAGATTTATGACGACGTCACATTCGTATGTCGCAATTGAAAACCAGCTTCTAAAAGTAAAAGCAATGCGCAAAACTATTCAAGACAACATGAAGCAACACAAGGGAAGCGTACCTAGGTTCTCCATCTCAGCACGGTTGTTGATTGCGTCAGGTTTCAGTCAGTTCCAGTGAATCATACAACGTCAGATCCTTTTGTCTTTGAAATAGAGTTCGATGCAAAAGACAGGGGTGGATTTGTGGCTGTAGTAACGACCTGCCTTTACGGCTACTTATAAATAGTTTCTCTTGGCCGTACTGGCGTTTGTGGCTCAATAAAGGCAATATTGAGCCAGTTTTAGATGTAAGTTGGGTGTTAATTGGTTGTTTTATTGTGCGCTCTTCGATTGTTTTATTTTATTGGCCGTAACCTTTGAATCTCATTTTATACTATGCGATTCTCTAGTGGAATTTCAATTCACAAAGGTAGTGTTGAGCTACACAATTTCAGTGAGTTTTGTCCTTAATTACTAGTATCAAATATAAGTACACGTCAATTAACAATAAAGTGATGAACTGTGGAATTACCTTTGTGTTTTGTATGTAAGCGTTTGCGAGAGTCAATGAATATTGGCTGTGAATATTTTATCCTTTTGTTCAAAATCTTTTGCCAGCGAGTGAGCAGAAGCTTTGTGAAATTAATTACCAAAACGAGCAACCTTTTGGTAATTACTCTCACAAGAATATGAAAGGGAATTTGATGAAGGCTTGTAGTATTAGAAGACGTCAAGATTTTAGCTAATCTCCAAGTGGACAGGACAGAAGTCGAAACAAATAATAGTCCATTGGCTATTTCCCGTTGACCTAGAATTATGAAATTTGGCAAGAAGCAGTCTTACTTCACAGGTAAAGGGAAACCATCAAAAATCATTAAATTGTAAGTCCAAAACTTTTCTTTCGACTACAAACATTTGTATTTATTTTAATTACAGCGTGAAGTTTATCCTTCGTGGTGCAATGGAGGCATATTTAAGGCTCTATAATTAGCTAATTTAAATACGTTTGTTGTCGCAGTCAATCAAGAATCTAATGCTGTGTCAAATATAATACATTAAAAATAATACTAGAAAACTATAGACTAAGACCAGTTCTGTTTTACAAAACATATATTTAAAAAAAGAAATGCTAAAGCATTCCCATATTTTTACAATCAAAACTCTTAGCAGAACTCGAAAAGTAAATTTAGAGTCATATCCGATTAAATTATCATAGTGACAATCGTTCACAATTAAGTTTACACTTTTACGAAATTCTTGAATATATAATGAGATATTTTGAAATAAACTAAAATTACTAAAAATCAGACACCAAAATCAATTCCGAAGACTTTAGTTAACAGATCTAAACTTAATAAAATACGGCTGTCCTTGTCTTGCAACATTGTTTTATCCGTCAAGTCTTCGTAATTGGTCTTAATATCGCCTTAAGTTCGCATACATATTTTATGAGTCTGTTGCCTCATTACAAGTTTATTCTAATGCGTGGTGCTATTACATTGCTACATCATTCTCACAGAAAAAAACTCTAGGCAGTTTATTTACGAAATGTGCCGATGTCACCTTTATCTTTTGTTGCTTTGTGAAACATTTCCCTTTTGGATTGTAAAATCCGATGGCCTATTTTTATGATTGGCTTTTGTCTACTCTTTGAATACAATAAAACGGGATAGAATTGATATTTTCGCGGATAAAGACGCGAGCTTACAACGCTCTTGTATATACAATCGTTGAATAATTCTCTTTAAGAGGATCTTGTTTGTAAGTCGGATTGTTGCCGAAAATATTTCAAAGTTCAAGTAGGATCGCTGATGCCTATTTGCGGTGGATCGAAGCGTGACCTTTGAAAACATTCCGAGGATTTCCAGTACGGGAAATGAATAAAGCACCTCTTGACGATACTTTTTTAGGATACTCGTTAATGATTCAATTTTGTACCAGAAAATTAAAGTTTTTTTTTTAATTTATTGTGGCTCACGTAAGCAACTAGATTAACAGTATACCGAACTATAGATAATACTATACTATAGATAGATTAGCAGTAGGTATACCAAACTACATTCTAAATTAAAGCTAAATGCGTTGTTTTTTTAAGGAAGCATAACATGAAATTCATCAAAAAAGAAAATTCGCTCATTACATTCAGAATTGATTAAAGAAATGTGTTTGATATAACCATATACAGAATACAATCAATCAGTCAGTTATACACTTTGGCCACGTTAAAATTTAGGTACTTGGGTAGATTTCCTTAGCAGGATGTCGTCTAAGTAGGTACCACCGCAGTACCAGATATCCTGCCGCCAAGCAGTAGTGTGTAAACATTACTAGGTTTCAATTTGAAGTGTAGTGCAACTAGCGAAATTACAGGGCTGTTGAGACTAACCATCTTGTCTCAAAGTAATGAGCACCAAAGCAGCGATGCCCTGAACTTTGTTTTGTAACTCAAAGTTCTGTGTATCGCTGCAATGGTCGTGTATAGGTGTTATCTCTTACCATCAGGAGAGCGTCTCGTTCGTCTCATTATACGTATGTACATTTAAAAAAAAACTCGAGTCAAGAAGAATTAGTCTAAAATGTCAAGATCTTTTTTTTACGGCTGACCTAGTTGTTTGACCACAACTCACCTGATCTTAAGTGATGCTACGTTTGCAAATTAGTCTCCACACTAGAACACGTATACCCTTATCCATAAAAGGACAATATTATAATTAGATTATATATGACTTTGATATATCGTTGAGAGGCGGGCTAAGAGGCTTATCAATGCCGATATAATGACTAATTCTTAGAGAATTAAATGGCTTAGTCTGTCTGTGTTTTATGGAATACACAACGGTGAGTGTGCTTAAGAACTAAACGACCTAATCTTGCGAACACTGTTTTAATTTAATGCGCTCGACAAAAAGGCACAGTTTTACCGTGGAAATTCTTTTTAAAAGCACTCAACTTTTTCAGACCTTCCTAGAAAGAACTGCTGATGTATGAAACTCATAGCCTGCGACTGTTTCCTACCACTAGACTACACAATGTTTAGTACAACCCTAGATTATTCAAGAAAAACGTGACGTAATTTCCAGGCAAGCGTGCTGCAGCTTCGGCCAAATCGTCACTTTCCATCTGGTGAGATTAAAACACAAACATTGTAAAAGAAAACCGTTTAGAAGACCTATTTTTTAGTACCTTTAGTATCTCTCTTTTATTGCCATTATGAAAGGAGAAACAACGTTCCGTGTCTCATCGGTGTCATGGGACCACAGCGAAGCTTTTATACTCGCAATAAAAAAAAAAAACTAGAAACAATGCCTATATTTGCGTAAATTCCCAGATTTAAAAAAAACGTTGGTTAGGAAGTATGACGACTCCTTGGTCCTACAAATTTATTTGTCACATGCGAAGTACACGCACACAATCAATTCAACTTGAAATCAACTCACAAGTCAATATATATATATATATATGTTTTTAATTCACAAGTCAATATTTATATATATATGTTTTTAACTCACAAGTTTAACAATATTAACAAGCTTTTGCCCAAAGTAGATGCCAGCATTCTGGTCACCTTAAACCTCCTCTAACGTCTGGCCAGGTCCCTATATAGATGGTGAGCGGTCGGCACCTACGGACCTAAAGTTTCAACCCTAAACGGCACAAATATCTTGATTATAATGAAAATAAATCAATACCTTTAAGATAAAATACAAGAGTATTATTGTGAGAAGACAAAACATGAGACTGCAATGCAGCGAAGGCCCCAAGCGAGCAAGCAAATATTTGTTTAGTAGATTGGCATCCAGGTGAACTAGCAGACATTGTTTTGTACTAGACAAGAGAAATATTCGAGGATAGATTCTGATTGAAAGCATTTAAGCCATTGTAGGTATACGTTTATTAGTCAGCACTATGCGCTATAATTGCAACACTGACCACAAAATGGGCTCCAAAAGCATTGCGTTGCAAACTAATGCCTATTTGCGTATCGGATTGTTTTGACCAAGAGTTGTTATTAACTCGGAGCGTAGAGCGAATACTCATTAGTGAATACTTTTAAAAATGTATTTATACCGATATACACTTAGATTTCGACGTCTAATTTTTCTATAGTTTTGGCATCGTAGAATGTGCGTTTTGCCAGTGTGTGCTTGTTTTTATTTTCAAATGTCTTATGATAAAATCAAGTAAAATAAGTCTTAATTATATAAAGTAAGTCAGAGTCAACACTGGTCTTGCTAAAGCTCTAGTAAAGTATTGGTGACTTTAATAGAAGTTTCTAGAGAGCCTTAGAAACAAAATATTCCTACACACACATCATCACCATTACCATCATTTTTCATTATTGCGCGTATAAACAGGCTCGTTATAATATAACATCGTTATTTTAAAACACTCAAAAATACAGAAAATTAATATGCTTTAAAAAATACGTTTTAGATCACATAAAACGTCACCGACAGCCTCCCTTGTGAGCCATTTCTATTCCAGGCTAGGTGTGCTTTACCATCTTCGACCGCACCATCACTTAACATCAGGTGAGCTGTGGTCAAATACCTAAAATGCAATGTTTCAATACATCGGAGTTTGTAGTAAAGCCACACTACCATCAGGAGAGAGTTACATTCGTCTAATTATTTTACATAAAAAAATCCTTACAAGGGCTTGACTGGACTTGACCATGACTTAGTTTGTGTGACTTAGATTGTTATTATACTTGAAATTATCAAAATACTTTACTCGCAAATCTACAAAGTGCGACATCAGAAACAAAAAAAAAGAAGAACGTTCCGAATAACAATGTAATGTTTTTGAACTTCTAGATATTTATAAATCGCTGGTCTTTGATTACGATACTATTCTGACTTAGTTTACAACTATTGAGATCCAACCCCGCTGTTGATTCAACATGTTATGTGCTCCTCAAACACGAAGCGTGAATATTTGAAGAGGCCGCTCGCTTCCGCGTCTCTCTAACTGTAATTAAAGCTTTATGAAAATTGTGTGTCAGGGTTGTGTTGAAATAATAATCTAGTGACGGAGCTCGCGGCACCTCTTAATGCCAACGTAATTATCATTTCAGCGTTTCAACCCTTTGCTTTGTCCACTATGTAAGTCTGAGCATGTAAAGTAATTTCTAGCTTACGTGGGACGGAATGTAGTAATCAAAATTATTTGCAGAGATTTGTGGGCAATGGAGTTCTTTTGTGGGTGTGATATTGTACATATGTAGGTACCACAGATTAGAAATAAGTAGTACAGATACACTCACAAGAACGTCAAGGCCTGACGTTGAGTTTTGGCGGGAACGCGGTGAGCGTCGTGTCACCCCATTGTATTTTTTCTAAAACTGCTGTTTTTTCGAGTTTTTATGCATAAAAATAGTGGTGTTTTATTTATAAGGTGCCGAATTACAAGCGCGAGTGTGGGAGAATGATATAATGTGGTTAAAAATGACTTTTCGTGTTGCTTCCAAAACTCCATCCAGAAGCTTACAGTAAAGTCGCCACTACTTTACTAAGGCATGACATGATTTGACTGGGACCGACTGGACTTGATCAAGACTAGACTTTGACTGTAACTATAGATGATAAAGAAGCTGAAAAATGAAGACTACTCACAAAATATTGAAACATTGAAACAGGCAGAATGCACAGAGTGCGATGCCAAGAAGATAGAAAAAAAAGGCCTGACGTCAAACGCACACAAACACCTAGATGTATTTGTGTGCGTGTACATTAAGTTGTAGGACTAAGGAATCTTCGCAAATTTTTTGCGCAACATTTTATCTGTACATTTTTTTAATCAGTCAGCTTGAGTTATTTTTCAATTGAGTAATTTTGGCAGGAAACTGGAAAATAAAATCGCATTGTATTATTTTCCAAAACGTGTGTTATTTCGAGTGTTGTGTGCAACAATTGGTGTGTTTTATTCTTTAATTTCCGAATTACGAGTGTTATTATGCAAAAGTGACATAGTGTGGTGAAACATGACTTTTCGTGTTACAGCTTGTAGTAAAATCACCACTACTTTACTAAGGTATGACTGGACTCATGAGTTACTTTAAAAATAATAAATATCGTAGGATATTTCACACAACGTCATTTAGCCCCAAACGAAGCAAAGCTTGTACTATGGGAACCAAATAACTGTTGGATTTTTGTAAACCATACATATAATACACAGACACAGAAGAAACATTTACCGTCACATAAATGTTTGCCCTGGTGGGAATCGAACCCACACTCTACAGATCTGGAAGCAGATATTCTACCAAATTAGCTTACAGGCCAGTCATGTTCAACTTTGTGTGACTTTAAAGTGTTGTCTATGTAGACTTATTTCACTTAATTTATCCTAAAGTAGTTATTCTTATTCTTATTCAAAAGTGGAGGCGATAAGTCCTGCACTGACGTCCCGCTTGGGGTTTTTCTAATGCATTTCAGCAGCCCAGCTCCTTGAAGTATCGGAGCGAGGGTTTGGGCCGCTGGCATAGTAGCTAGTCCTAAAGTACTTGAAAATATCGAAATATTTAACAAGCAGCGGGCAATGCCATAAAAAAATAAATAAGAAGAAGTGTCACATTTATTTAATTTTATATTGACGTTATAAAAACTCACATCTTAATGACAATTGCTATAAAATAAAGATAAGTAATAAGTACCTAAATTCGCATTGTAAATTCTTAGTAAAAAGTATGATGAACGAGTTCACCGCTTTAATTATTTCTGCATGTCATGCAAGTCACTCGACTAAGATTGAGACGAATCATGCTCACCTAAGAACTAGAGGTCCGAGGAAAACCTATTTCAGAAATGGTTAATCTAGAGCAGAAAATTGCTCGAAGAAGTTTCAGATTATTTTCCCACCAACTAGAAAAAGTTTCTCGCTTCAAGGGAATCTTTATTGTTGTTTTTATGAGTTTCAATGTGTGGTTTTCTGCTTATAATATTTAAGTTTTTGAACGAATTAATTTCAAAATTGTTCGACCATATTGACCCATACTAATTGATCCGACCACAAACATACACACACAGAAAGAGAGAGACACTTATTTTATTTATTATATTCAGCTAAAACCCTAAAATTAGAATAAGTTTGCCGTGGTGGTGCCGGCGTTCAAGGAAGATACGCAGCAGCGTCTTCCTTGAATAATCACACCTAACTGCGCTCGCCAACCCGCCTGCCAAGCGTGGCGAGTATTGGCAAAACCCCCCCAGGAGGAGGCCTATGTCCAGCAGTGGACGTCCTATGGCAGATGATGATGATGAGTATAACTTTGTGTTATATTATTGTCAACTACGACATTTGTCGTATGAAAATTAAAAAAACAACTTGACCTTGTAGTAGTTAATAACTAAACTTTTACATTATACATAAATAGCAATAAAAAAGAAGTAAAACCGACTTCAAGAAATAAACATCAGCACTAAAAAGTGAAAAATAAATTTACTTTACAAACTATTATTATACCAGAACCTGCTAAGTACCTACTGATCTGTTTGAAGTCGGTGCTTAGCCTAGCCTAGGAGCCGGTGCTTGGCATCGACTTCAAAGTAATCTCAGAGTAATCGGTGTACATACATATTAAAAACCAATCAAGTTGAGAACTTACTCTTTTTGGAGTAGGTTAAAAATGATAATAAATAAACTGTATTGTATTTGATCGTCTGGGCACAGAACGAGCAAACTGCCAATTTCGAGCCTTATCAATACTTTGCATACATATTTACAAGCGCACAATGAATGCTATTTTCATTTTCAGGCATGTTAACAAGAGCGGAATGAGCTGCTGTTTTGAACATGTTTGTTTTGAGTGCAGTGTAAAACTGCCCTAACATTTACAACAGTATGCTTTAATTCTACTACATCTTTAGTAATATCAATTCATCAAAGTAATTTTGTTCTGTTTGATTAAAGTAATTTATTTGAAATAAAATAATTAATTGAAAAAAAAACAAACTCCCGACACCAGGAACAGAATATCAAATTTCCACTCTATCAGACTTGTGGGAGACGCTCACATACAGTCATCAACTTGAAAAGAGTTGATAATGTTTATACATCGTCATCATTCATCATCATCATTTCAGCTGTAGGATGTCAACTGCTAGACATAGGCCTCCCCCATTGACCTCCATAAAGACCGGTTGGAAGCGGCTCGCATCCAGCGCGTTCCTGCGGTCTTTATGAGGTCGTCTGCCCACCTTGTGGGTGGACGTCCTACGCTGCGCTTGCCGGTCCGTGGTCTCTATTTCAGAACTTTGCAGCCCCATCGGCTTCAGTTCTGCGTGCTATGTGCCCTGCCCACTGCCACTTCAACTTGCTAATCCGTTGGGGTATGTCGGTAACTTTGGTTCGTCTACGGATCTCTTCATTTATGATTCGATCTCGTAGGGAAACTCCGAGCATAGCCCTCTCCATAGCTCGTTGTGCGACTTTGAGACTGGGTGAACCGATTTTTTTTTTATTTGGAAACTGGTGCTTTCCGTTTGGTCCAATTTTAATTTGGTCCAGTTCTGACAATGACATCCATGTGAGAACCACATGAAGTCGTTTTTATTGTTAAAACGGTTTTTACTTGTTTTCGAATAATTCTGATAGAACATGAGGATTTCTAAAAAGAAATAGTCGAGTTTCCCCTTCCCCACTGACACATATAGATTGCGCGGTCGAAGATGCATACCTAGCCTGGGATATAACTGGCTCTGAAGTGAGGCTGTTGGATCACACTCTTCTGTGCTTGGCGACAGATGTTTAACTTAAGGATGGTAGCTATCCAGCCGAGTACTAGAAAGTACCCTTCCACCATGATTTCCATATGATTTCCTCACAATATTTGTATTCACCGGCAGCTCAAACTCATTGTTGGGGCATAACCAAACGTGTGAATTGACCGCGGTAACCTCTGAGCTATCATCGTTTCAAACTCATTCGCCTTTTTTATCATATTGAGACTAACGATCAAATGCCTTAAAGTAATGAGCTCCAAAGCAGCGATGCCCTGGACTTTGTTTTGTTACACAAAGTTCTGGATACCGCGGTAATGGTCATAGATAGAAGTTATTTCTTACTAGCAGGAGTGGGTTTCGTTCATTTTATTACTTTATACAAAAAGAAATTTCATCCATAGCAGGTCAGTCTTTTTTAGTTCTGAATAAAATAGTGTTTATTTCGCGTGACTGCCCTTAATAGAGTGTCACAGTTTAGTTTTGGCAACTACTGCGCGATATTTATTGCTGCAGATTCTCTGCATGCGACCAGACTAATATACCAACCCCCTTTTATCTTTTAGGTGCTCACGAAAAAGCTATGCTACTGCGAACCTTATTGCGCAGGCATAAGATATATGGTCGTGTAGCTATTTTCTTATTGCTTAATATGAATCGCAATAAGTAGATCAGAGTACAGGGGCAGGTCAAGTAGAAACCATTGGTTTTGTGTCTCGTACTTGCAAACGAAATGTACTTTCGACGATAACACTTTGGCGATATTATGCGTTCGAGTTAACGTTCATTCGACTTAACAGCTTTCAGCAATAATTTAGGTATTCTTTTGGGAGGAAATGCATTTTTGAAAAAATATAATAGTATGGAAATACTTATATAAAAACAGACTGTCTGCCTCTCTGTTTGTACGTTAACATATTTTTAAATTTATGTAATAAACAATTTAAAAAAGTGTCGTATTTTTTAACGTTAGAAAAGGAAATCACTAGAGTAAGGAACGAGTTTCTATACGCATGCCAATAAACGCAGAATTAGTCACATAATAGCCACAGATATAATAATAAGTAGAACACATAACATTGCACTGAAAATGGGTAAAAAACTCCTTGGTCCTACAATTTCATACGGGGACTT
This sequence comes from Biston stratarius, assembly GCA_950106695.1. Classification (NCBI taxonomy): domain Eukaryota; kingdom Metazoa; phylum Arthropoda; class Insecta; order Lepidoptera; family Geometridae; genus Biston; species Biston stratarius. The sequence goes on from OX467116.1 coordinate 15,615,357, forward strand.
CAGGAAACTACCTATTTGAAGTATTTGTGTGCGTCTAGTTAGCGTAAAACAAACGAAAATTATAAGGAGTCTTCGTCCAGTTAAATTACTCTAATACTACATAAATCTGTATTACTTTGTTCTTGATCGAAGCTTTGTAAAATAAAATAACAATACAATAAAGGTGTACAATAAAGTTATATTCTCATCTACTTTTTTCTAATCTGTGACATATGCATTCTAGATTGACTAATTTTGACCACACGTTCCATTTTTCACAATTTAAGCTCAAATATAAAAGAAGACAATGTGGAAAATTGACAAAACAAAACACAAGCTCGTGTGTCAGAAAATTCTTCATTCAAATCCCGCGTAAAAATAAAAGCATTTTAAATCCCATGGCTGATTATCGGATACCTCCTCTACCCGACTCATAATTTCAAATAGATTGAAATAAAAATCCGCTATCCGGTGCAATAAGGTTTATGTAATAACGTAATAAACAACCACGACTCCCTGATCGAAAGCGGTCAGTTGCCCAGGAATATTATAAAAGTTTATCTATCGATGGTGAAATGTTTGTCTATTGGTCAATGGTTTTGCTTTTGTTGATGAAATGAATAACTTCAAGAGTTTTGGCGGGAACGCGGAAAGAGTCGTGTCGCATCATTGTATTTTTTCCAAAAGTAGTGCTTTTTAGAGTGTTATGTATAAAAATAGTGTTGCTTCCAAAACTCCATCGAAGCTTATAGTAAAGTCGCCACTACTTTACTAAGGCGTGACTGAATTTGACTGGCACGGACTGGACTTGACCAAGACTAGACTTTGAATGTAACTATAGATGTTAAACATGAATTGAAAAAAACCGAAGACGAATGAAAAAAATAACTAATGTGGCTTTACAGCTATATACAGCCTGGCCGATGGGGCAAATATAAAAAAAAAAACCCCAATTTATCTACAAAACCTAAGGCACTTCTTTCTTATATGTGAAGTGATGTAAAAAACAGTTTCCATTTACTCTATCGAGAACGTAAATCTGACAAATTTATATGTCCAAAGCCATGCAGTACGAAATAAAGAAAACCATAGAGACTGAATAAATCCAACCCTCGTGAAATGAAACGCATGAAAGGTAAGCGTAAATTTTTGGCTTTAGAGCTTTAAAGTTATTTTAAGGCCAGCACCGGACGGGTATAGGCACAAAGTTACGCCGCATTTTAAATATGTAGAGATACCGCAAACACTCGAATTGGGAGTCATATCGTGCTCTGCCAACCGAAGCCAGAGTACACAGTATAGCAGTGGATAATGTGTTAAAACAGTTTTTTTAACGTAGTTGTTTTTATGACATTTTCAGACTTTGGCAACATTAATCAGGGCGAGCGAAGCGAGCCCTAACATAATGCATTTAGGTTGAGCATTTTTGTGGTACACTTTACTGAAAAACTATCACGCCTATAGATTTGTGCTTTAACATAGTAATTTAACTTTATCTAAAGATGTGTTATCAGTCAAAAAAAAAATTATAACCATAAAAATGGTCAATTTTGTATTCGTTGGATAGAATGTCATTGTACTACTAACGCCATCTGTTAGAAAACCAAAGAGTTAACATCGCTGCAACAGAACTAAACTCAATACCTACTCAAATACATCCTAGTTAATCTACTTAATACTAGATGACACAAATAGAATCAGGTTGTAAAATAACAACTGTAACTTAAAAATTATTACCCGAGTCTTATATTAACTACGCGAGCCCTCACAAAGCTCAGCTTTTTGCTAGTGCACAAATAGTTGTGTTCGGAAAATGTATGAAAAGTTAATAACTCTAATCCTCGCAATACCTTAATCTTTGGTATCCTAACACCATTACTGCTTTGACTCTTTGACTATTACTTCAAGACATTCGATGGTTAGTCTCAACATCCCTGTAATTTCGCTAGCTGCAGCACCCTTTGAACCAGAAAACAGTAATGTTTACACACTATCCTGATGTTTACACACTAACTGATCCGATTTCATACATTTCAGTATCGAAAACTTGCCGTAAATGCTAGACGCTCTGATATAAAAGTAACAGGAACAGTTGTCCTTGAGTCACAAAAAGTTTACGTATACATAAAATTTTAGTATACAAACGCGATGCGAACGATTGAACTTCTCTAAAACAGGCTTCTTTAAAGCCAATTGGAGAATAGTCTCTGAAGAGCGATATATTGTAAGCACCAAGTAGCCACTATCGAGCTATAAAAAAAGACTGAGTATTGCTTTTTTAGTACATAAGTTTTATTATATAGTAGACTCATCGTCTTAAAGACCAGAGGCCCTTCTCAAGACAAGTTGTGTTAAACAATTGAATTGCACTATGATTTTTCCGCGTTCCTGCCAAAACCTCTTTAGATCATTTATTTCTTTCACTTTTGTCTTAGGTCTTTGTCCAAAATCGCCAATGGTAATCGACTTAAAGTAAATTTTCTCCATACAATAAATAAAAGGAAAGATATTTAGAATTTTAGAAATTTTATTGGTAAACAAGATGAATACAATCCAATTAGACAAACCCTTATATATCTTATGAATATAAATAAAATAAGTAATACATAAAACAAACAAAATCAGCTTTATGCTGCAGGAATATAATTTTTACAACGCTGGTTTACATTTTGTCCCTTTACTGTCAAATTTAGTTGTTAAGCTTTGGCGGTTAGTCCAGTCAATAAAAATATAAAAAGGGGCTTTCGTTAGAAAAAGTCAAGGAGTGTTCTAATTGCGCCGAGTGAAAGCTTCTGCGTTGATTTCTCATGTGCACATGGCTGCATGTGCAGATTGAAGTTCGGAAATGAAAATAAAAATGGTAGAATAGATTAAGTATAAGGTAGTCTAAGGTATATCACAAATAATCGAGAAAATATTATATTTAGAGAACCGTAATAATTAGCTGAGGTTGATTTCGCTGTAACTCGTAAACTATTCATCTGATCAAAAAGTGTTGTAAACAAAAGTTGTAGGAAATTACATGTTCTATAAATTATTACATGGACCATTTGTAACCTAAATTACGTAGGAGAGGAGATATTCTCGAAAAACTGATTTTTGGTACAATTTTTCTATTGTAACGGCGCGAGCGGCGGTCCCTAGAATTCAGAACATTAAAACTATAGCACAAAAACTCAAGGATTGTCCAAAATAGAACAATCCTTGACTTTTTTTATTATGGAAACTGACGTAGTCTTGACACATTTTTGTTTTATTTATGCGGGATTATGTCTCAGCTTTGTCCCCATGATGAAGGCCACCGGATGTGGCCGACGCTATAGTCGGAGTTTCCGATAAACGTGAGTAATCCCGCATAAATAAAACAAAAAAAAATAATCCTTGACTTTGTGTAAGTCAGAACCTACCCAGTGACTGGACTAGGTACGTTAGCGACTGGCATATAATATTTCTCTCGTACCGCCCAAGCTAAAAGTTGAATCGCGACACCGTCGAACATATCTCTGTATTAACTTTATTTATTGCATTTCAAACGCGCATAAAATCACTTTCCGCTCTCTGTTATGTCACAGTTTATGCTCTTATGTAAATTTTATTTCGTGCATAAAAATTTTGTAGGCAGTATAGTGCAGCTGTTAGAGAGAGAGGTAAGTTGAATTTTAAATTGACTCTTCAGAAGGGCCAGATAATTGTATTAAAAACAAAAAGAGTGTAGCCAATACTCGCCACGCTTGGCAGGCGGGTTGGCGAGCGCAGTTAGGTGTGATTGTTCAAGGAAGACGCTGCTGCCCATCTTCCGGATTATATTAGCCGACTCTTAACGCAAACAACGGGTAGAGAGGGTGGGGTACTATTCTTACGCCGGCACCACCACGGCTTCCTTGAACAATCACACCTAAGTAACTGCGCTTACCAACCCCCTACCAAGCGTTGCGAGTATTGGCAAAACCCCTCCAGGAGGAGGCCTATGTCCAGCAGTGGAGGTCCTAAATGATGGCTGAGGATGTTAGATGCAAAACGTATTACTTGCTTATTTAGTATTACCGCACTTGCAGTTACTCTTATGTTCGGTGTGCGACATCTGGAGTCTATGCTATAAACATAGAAACATACATATATAAATAATATTACGCAGACACCCATCACACAGTAAAATATGCTAAATATACCCTTTTAATTATTCAAAATTTGGTTCAACGGGTCAGAGATAAAGGCCCAAAATTGTCTCTCGGCGATAATTAATAGGCTTTAACTACATAGCTTCCGAAGCTGACACGCCCGTTTAAAAGTTTCGGTAATCTGTGGGGATAAACATTTGCTTATTGATTACATATACAGGGTAACGCGGAACGGTAGTGTTAAACTGACAGGGGGTCATTGTACTCATCATTATAAATTATTTTCACTATAAGCACAAATCTGATATCGTAGTAAAAATTTTGCTCTTCTTTTTCAAGTAGAAAGTATCGACAACATTAGAAATGTTGCCAACCCAGAAATATGTTAATAGGCGACTTGTTTAAAACTTTATTTTGTAACTCCGCGGAAAAGCACAAGGACGATATTCCACGTTGTTTTAGGAAAATTACGTCGACCATTACCATTATGTATGAAGCAGTCGATTTGTTGATTTACGATTTTAAAATGCTTTAAGATGTTTGTAATATGTTATTATATGTGTTAGTGAAAGTTGTCGAGTTGTTCGAAGATGAGACTGGTCCGGACTTTGGTTTTCTCTATCTTTCTCTATGGAGCTGAGACGTGGACTCTGAAAGCAGCGGATCGCGGGCGCATTGATGCTTTTGAGATGTGGTGTTGGAGAAGAATGCTCAGAATACTATGGACAGCACATCGGACCAACGTATCGATACTTCAGCAGCTCAAGGTTACGAAGAGACTGTCAACCATCTGTCTCAAGCGTGTTCTCGAATATTTTGGTCATATAGCCAGGAAGGCTGGCGACAACCTCGAAAAATCGATGGTTACGGGGAAAGTCGATGGCAAGAGAACACGAGGCCGCAGTCCTATGCGTTGGTCCGACCAGATTAGCACCACACTCGACACATCGGTATATGACGCGCTGCATGTCGCCGGTGACAGAGGAAATGGCGTAACATCGGACATGAACGGCTCCTCGGAGGTGGAGATCACGACCCTCAGACATGAGGAATATGACGATAGGAGGAGGAGTGAAAGTTGTACTTTTTTATGTTAGACAGGCTAAGTGTTTGACCACAGCTCACTTGTTGTTGAGTGACGGTGTGGTCCAAGGTGGTAAACACACTGGAATGGAATTAGCTATCGTCCCCTATCGTAACCTCCAAATTGGAAGCCATTTTTTAATGCAATAGTAATGATGCGAACGAGGCGTTCTCCCGATGGTAAGAGATAACGCCTATGCATGTCCATTGCACGATACACAGTGACAAAATAATGTCTAGAAAATCGCTGCTTTGGCGCTCATTACTTTGAGACATTAGACGGTTAGTCTCGACAGCCCTGTAATTTCGCTAGCTGCAGTGCCCTTCAAACCGGAACACAGTAATGTTTACACACTACTGCTTGGCGGCAGAGCATCTGTAACTGCTGTTATACAAGGGTTACCATATTTGTCCTGAGATTTCAGGATTTTTGGACTCTTCTTAGGATTGCGGCTGGATTTGGCAAATCTCATGAAATCTGAGAATTTTTTGTATTTTATTTATCCAGTTTAATCACTTAATAGCTACTGATCAGGGGAAGCCAGGTGCCGCTAACACACCCGCTTTGAGTGCGATGTTAAAAAGTACGTTTGAGAGATAATTCTCAAACTATAAAAAATCTCAGGATTTTTCAATGGAAATCAGGCCTTTTCTCCGGACTTTTGATCTTTTCATCTGGTAACTCTATGTGATACCTACCTAGACGACGTCCTGCTTAAGAGATCTACCACCGATTAATACTTATAAGCTGCCTAAACTTAAAAATTTATAACCCTGTATACTAACTAAGTTTTGTAAATGGTGCTATTTTTTATCTCTGTCTAAGATTTCTTGAACATTAATAAAGAGAAGAATAATATCACAACAGCTTGATGCGTGATAAATGAGCCTATTGCAGACTTTACCTGTTGCTTTAAACTTTTAATGGATCTCTATATTATTGTTTATAAGTAAAATACTTTCTAATTTATGGGTGTCATAACTTATTTACAGTTTTAACATCTATATAAGTAGGTACAAAATATATGTGCTTGTCTTTAAATTGGCTTTCATAGTGGGAGACAATTCAGAAAACTGATGATAACAAAATTTAAGGATACAGTTCGGTGTTGCTGTTATATATATATATATATCTAGTTATGAATCCCCCTGGTCCTTCTATCCTCGACTAACCTAATGTCGTTTAGAGTCTGCTTTTTCAAATGTCTTACTCAGCATATTGCTGAGTACACAGCCCCGGCGATGGACCACCGGGATAGCATAGTCTAGATGTAAGCTTTGTCAAAATTATTAATCATTAGAATTAAAGCCTTCAAATCGGCAACATCAATTTTTATTTTATTTTAAAGTGCTCCCGAAATTTAACTATCTATCATCTACAACCAAATATATACGTAAATATATAAAAATATAAATATATAACAATATAAATATAAAACAATGTAAATATATAACAATATAGATAATTAAATAAACAAACATAATTATACTAAAATAAATAACATTCAAATAAACACGCATTATACGCTTATACTATTCTACATAAAAATAACCGAAAAACAGAGAATAACAATCTCATTTTGATGCAAATAGAATTAATTAATAAAATAAATATTACATTACTTTAATTACACACAGCGACATCTGAGTCCAAACTAAGCAAAGTGTCAGTCAGATAACTGATAAAACATTTAAATACTTTTTTGTAAATACATACTTATAAAACATAGAGAACACCCAGACAAAGAACAAATATTTGTTTATAGTACAATATGTTTGAATGGGTGGAAATCGAACCCACGCCATAAAGCTCTTAAAGCACATGTATATACTACCAATGCCAAATAGGCCTTCCTATTTGACATTGGTTGTCAACAATCGATAAAATCAGAAAAATCATCTGAGTCGATTTCGATATTAAATTGTTATCATAATTAGAGTGTTGTATGTGTTTATTTTTTCAACACCACCGTCCATGGTTTCTTAAAATTTTTAGGTAATGAAGTTGTCTGAAAGAGATTGCTCTTAGCGACAAGACCTCCAAATTGTTTCTTCTTCTTAAAATTGTATCGTATCACACTGCATTTTAACGTAAGAGTAAAAGTTGGTTATCCAAAGTTACAGCATTACGTTCGACGTAAGTTACGACACGTAAATACCGAATTTATGCGTCAGATTTCCTCAATTAACTAAGATCTCCCACTTAGGGGATTAGAATTACGGCTAATATATTGTTTATTTATTTATTAGGTTAACTCCGCTCGGTAAATAAATTTGCAAGCTTATGACTATAAGGTGAAGGTCGGGGAAATTTTATATGTTCTGCACGGTCGGTTCAAAATTGGCTATAAAAATGTAATATTCAAATGATTTTTTAATCTTTTTTATGATTGATATGCTAGTAATTTGACCACAGATCACTTGATGTTAAGTGATGGTGTGATTTAAGTTAATAAAAACACCTGGAATGAAAATTTGCTTAAAAATGAGGCTTCTGAAACAAATTATTAAGTGCAGACAGATTTAATTCAAGGATGCGACTAGCTGGCTGCTTTTGCAGGCTAGGCCTTCCTCGAAAATACTGATATAATACTAAAATGGTAATGGTACTAGAAATTACTAGCATAGTGCTAAAATACTAGAATATATTTTGCCATTATGCTAGTTTCCTTACGATTATTCCTTCGACAGCACCTCAAGATCATTGTCGGGTTTTGAACACGCGTCCTTCGGCGTGCGATTTGATCTCGCTGACCATTAAGTTTTCATCGCTACAGCTTTCTAAGCATAGAGTTCTTTAGGTATAATTTATTAATCTACGAATGTAAACTGAAAATTATACTTGAAGTTAGAAATATTTTAGTCTTAATCAGAAATATATAAAATCAACTCAAATTGATTTTCCGTGGTCATAGATCTAACGATACTGTAATTGTGACTTCCATACTGCTAACGTTTTATTTTATTTTTAAATAAACTAAAAGTAATTTAATGATTTTATTTCATTTTAAACGTTACTTTGGAAACTTGAACTTGACACGGTAATTTTCAAACTTTGTCGCTAATTACACAATTCCAGTAGATACATAATGAAAGTTGAAGCTTTGACTACTGTTTGGTAATTAAAACAACTATAAATTAATTATTATAAGTAGTTCATTTTAACTTAAAAAGTTACTCTAATTCTGGGAATATTGTTTATAGTGTAGGAAGTACTAATTTAACAATTCATTTTAGAATTAAAAAGTCTTAGGGCTTTTCTTATGAACATTGCTTAGAGCCCAATCTATGTTTAACATTGACTGTTTTATTTTTACACCTGACATTTAATGTCCGCTTTTAGACGACTTCTATATGCAAGGCTTTTAAAAACTACATGTATTAACAACTCACCGATAAATCGACTAGCGCCTTTAGCTATAGTCTCAGTTATCTGACAGCAGAAGGAGATAGATATGAAGCTTAAAAACAATCCTTGGCAAATTTTCTTGATCATCGCTTTAAAAATTCTCAGAACATTTTCACACTTCACTTTTAGTGTTTCTTTAGCACGATGACGTCATCATTAGTTCGCGAAAGTTGAAAAGGTTTTAGCGGAACTATGTTGAACAGCTCTAAGCAAAGGTCGAGGGCACTCTCAACTCGACAGTGAAGCTCGGAGCAGCTACGAGCGACTGAGCGCAGTCCCAGAACGAGAGAAATGGACCACTGCGCAGTATAGCCCGAGTAGGTACAAACAAATTTTACGTTTTAAAAAACAAGCCAGTGAATATTGTTAGTTTCATTTGTTTATTCTGATTTGAAACTGTCAGATGCCAGAGTAATAAGGTTTGACATTCGTAGGCGTAGAAAATTTGGTTTTGTATTTAATAAAAATTGTTAATGTCAATATTAAAGAGTTTTATATTATGTTTGATAATAATTGTGTCCAGTAAAAAAACAGCGAAAATTTCGCTGTTCCAAAAAAAGTAATTTGGATTAACACATTTCAGAATATCGATTATTTCAAATTTCGTTTAACTCTGTTAATAATGTTTTTAAAACATTATATGGTACATTGATGAAAACAAATATTTTTATGATTAACAGGCTAAGTGTTTGACCACAGCTCACCTGATGTTAAGTGACGGTGTGGTCGAAGATGGTAAACGCCACCTAGCCTGGAATGGAACTGGCGCTCAAGTGAGGCTACCGGAACACACTAGCCAGTCGAGTACTAGAAAGTACCCTACCACCACGCATCATTCATTGCATTTTATATATTTCGGCTATTATACGATTAGTTTTAATGATACTTTAAATTTAATTTTGATTTACGCGAATTTTGATGAAAGCGGGTCATCCCAACTAATTTTCATTATCAAAAACTCAGTCTGTAAACACAAATTTAAAATACATGTTTACTTTTAAAAAGAACTGAATTATCTGCCAAAAAATACATTTTACATGCAAGAAACAGATGCGGAAGATAAATAAGATCACTCAAGTTTTTGTTTACGAGCCAGAAGAAGTTCACTGAGTTATGCGTGGTATAACACTCCCTCAATTAAGTATCACCTCCCGAAGTTTTGGGTGGAATGGCCGTTTATATGGCGAGTTATGTTTTAGCGTAGTTTATGGATCGAATTTTAGATGCACTCTGAAAATTTCAGTTTTTGCTTCAAAAGATGAGATGGTGTTTCAAGTTGTCATGTTCATTGACTACGTTAATAAGTCAGCTGTTCTCTAGGCAATGTAGAAATTGTACAAGCCTGTTACCAATAATGAGAAAATAAAGTTTAAGATTTAAGAAAAGAAAGAAGTACAAGTACAAAGAAAAAAAACATTATCTAAGTTTTTTTTTAAATTAGAAATATAGGCTTGCGTTTGACCCTCAACTTGCCTGATGTTAAGCGAAGATGCGGTCTACGGTGGAGCATGCTCGCCTAGAAGAAACCGATTCACTCGCGACTTGAAGGCACCCAGATTGTATCTATCAGGGAACACCCACTTGGGCAGCAAATTACATTGTTTAGCGGTTCGTACAATGTAGGTAGGTTCGTGTTTTTGGAATATCGAGCATAAAGCGATCTAAATAACCTAAAGGTCAAATTTTATAACATGTTAGTAAGTGGGCCCTGAGTGCAACTAAACACGATGAGACCGAATCTGTTTTGTCACTAATAATAAAAGTAAGATAGCATTACTTACAATAAGCTAAGTAATTGAGCACTATACCTAAGTGATAATGTATTGCATAAAACCTCTAATCACTGTATAAACTAAGAATAAGGCTTTCAAGTTTCAGTCTTGTCATAATTTAACGTAAGCAGCCAATCTCTAAAGTTTCTTTTTAAAGCGAATTTAGTGCTAACATCAGGGCTTTGGCAAACAAACTACATAATTATACTACATATTATATAATTTTAATCATATAAATTAATTTCTGTATCCCTTGGTCACGCCAAAAACTGAGAACGATTTTTCTAGTGTTATTCATCCTTTTTTAAAGTTTTTTAATACTTTGTAAAAGGTTCTTACGGTTAGAAAAATTAAGGAAATTGGAATATTTTAGAAAACTTTACGATTATTTTAACTTCACGCGTTTGCTAGTTCACGCGTTGATGAAGCTAAGATAGAACAAAGTCTGTCAGGTCAAGCAATAACTAAATTACATATTTGAGTTATATGATTGTAAATGTAATTTTAATTTAAAACTGTAATTGTAACACAAAATTACAATACAATAACTCATTGTGTATAAAGCCAGGTATACTAATAATAAAAACACAATTGATCCAAATTGATAACTGTCTGATTTATATTTTGTATTTAGGCAAGGTTGACAGAATGCAAGGTGGACAAGCATAGGCTATCGCCAAATAAAAGAAAAACTGCACTGCTGAACAGTGGTTTGTGCTCTGTACTGTGAACTGTAAATAATAGAGTTGGGCAGACTGCTATAAAACATCCCACTCATAATAATAAATGCGAAAGTTTGGTCGGCTTCGCAACTCAATTACGGATGTTATTTAATCGCTTAGCAAAAACACGCATTTTACGGCATTTCAAAAGTGCAAAAACAAAACCTTATATAGGTACGTCGCTGTCTCAAAAATTTATTTAAAACGAGAGCTCCGGCTAATTCTTATTATTGAATCTAATTTTAGTTTGATTTACCAACAAAACGAAGACTTGAGGCGGTTCTCAGATTACACACATTACGAATATACGTGTAAAGCAGATCTTCGGATGCTGTATTTCTGATATGCAATCAATTATATCCAATCAATTGGTGAAGAGGTTGAAGTGATGAAATAAAAATATAAATGTTTAATTGTGAGTAGGTCTAGACCGGATGAGATTAGATTCTCGTTTCATTTCGCTCGATTGAACTCGCTGCACGGGGCGAGCATTCATTATTATTAATACGGACTAATATTGATGAAATAAAGGTGTAATTATGGGTTGAATCATAATTTAATGATAAAAAAATATCCATGAAAATAAAGCGATCATAATTAACAAACATATTTTAAATAATTTTTTGAATAATCCATAACTAATTATCCAATGAACAAATAAATGCCGCGATCGTTGAATATAAAATACAAAGTTTAAGTACAGATGTGATCACATACCTAGCCACCTGAATAAGAACCTTCTAACTTAGTATCTAAACTACAATGGGCAGCTTTATTACTGTAAAAAGGTTACATCGTTGCAGTGATGATGAATAAATGGCTGTTCGGATGACAAGGGCTAAATTTGTTCTGATTCACATATAAAACCCAAATAAGTAGGTACAACAAATTGAAAAATTCAACATTGCATTTTTTTTTTTAAACTGAAAAAAGAAAATATTTTGACCGGCTAGATTTGCCAAATACCCGTATGCGTGTTGTGAGAAATAAAAAGTATCGCTTAAGAAGATAATCAATTATGTGTTTGAATCCGCCAATATGCTTGGTGAAACAGATTCTTCGAAAATAATACCAATGTTAAGAAAAACCTGGAAAACAAAATGAGGAAAATCAGATACTGAAAATGCTCGCTGTTATTGTATTATAGCAGATTTCCCATATGCGAGATTCTGAACCTTGCATCGGAAAACGTTTTCAAAGAAAAATATTTCACATTATGCGCTATATTTGAAATTAAACTCATTGCAGTACATTTCTGGTTAATAGTTAAATAAGTGGTGAAACTGTATATTAAAATATTATTATTGTAATTGTAATGACGTACCTTAATTTTGTTAATTAACAGTGTTTAATTGTAAACTCTATAGTCCATGAAATTTGGCTCAACAACAATTGTGATAAATGGCTGACATCATCATCATCACCAGCCATAGGACGTCCACTGCTGGACATAGGACTCCTCCTGGGGGGTTTTGCCAATACTCGCCATGCTTGGCAGGCGGGTTGGCGAGCGCAGTTAAGTGTGACTGTTCGAGGAAGACGCTGCTACCCATCTTCGTTACGTTCATTACGTCCCTTGGCCGACTCTTACGGCAACCACGGGTAGAGAGGGTGGTACTACTCTTACGCCGCGCCGGCACCACCACGGCAAGTCTGACGGCTGGCTGAGTCAATGGCTGACGGATTTATAGAAATAACAGGTTTAGTAAAAATATAATAATGTATTATAACGCATACTGAGAAAATAATTTAAACTAGCTGCACCGCGCGGTGTTACCCGCTACATTTTTTTGGGATAAAATGTAGCCTATATGTTAATCCATTGTGTCAGCTACCTCCATAGCAAAGTTCATCAAAATTGATTCAGCCGTTTGAGTGTGAAGAAATACCAAACATAAAGACACACTCACAAACCTTCGCCTTTATAAAATTATTGTGATAAGCTACTAGAGTTGTTAGATAGAAACATTTTATTGTGTATATCAGAACGTTCTGAGAGATAAGCTTTTTGGTGTGGATTGAAAGAATGATTTATCCTTTTCTCACAAAGCGACTGCCAATAGATATCTTGACTGTACTCTATGTCTAGCTTATGCTAGACATAGAGTACAGAATATTTACAACCTACCTATTTAATATAATTAATTTTCTTTATGTTAGTCCATATTAATTGCTAAATTTTTTAACTAAAACGATGAAATAGATAGAAATATTGGGTATTTAGTTTATCATCTTGATATTTTTTCTTGCTATAGAATTTATCGACTTCATACATATGACAAAATAGCCAATATTGCAACATTTATAAGTTTTTATTATTTGACTTTTCGCTATCCATCAGCACCCAGAGCATTTTTTAATGGTGGACAGACTAGGTTTTTGACCTTTTATTAAGTGTCGGTGTGGCCAAAGACGATAAACACACCTAGCCTGGAATGGAACTGGCTCTCAAGTAAGATCACCGGAACACACCGTTAGATGCTTGGCGACTGATTTTTCAATTGAGGGTGGTAGCTAGCCAGCCGATTAGTAGAAAATACTCTAACACGATGCAAAATGCCTTTTAAGGTGTTGGTAAAGGCTCTTCGTTATAAAGCCGTTCACCATAACAACTATCTGGACAGTGATCGTCGAAGCAACATTCAATATGGCTGTTATCTTGTGAGCCAAGTTAATGCTAAGCTTGTCTTTAATGACCTTTACGAGATTCTCATTATTAAGTAGGCAGGTAAATAATTGTCTAAATCATGTTCGTCACCAGTTTGTTGAGAGGTGGCCGTAAAATCCGTCAGTTGCCGTTTAGCCCCGGCCTCGGTGATTTCAATTATTTAGCCTGTCTGCCGCATGACCTAAATATCAGGAACTAGTAACTCTCGCTGTTTCGCTTTCGTTATTAAGCTCGATAGAGTATCGCTACCTCTTCATGAGATGAAGACTAACATTTAATGAATGGTTGTAATTAATATCTAACATAAACGGTAACAATTTGGAAAGGCAAACCTTAGGTTTTTTATGTTTTGAATGCAACCCTTTACATTAGGATATGTGTACTGTGTAGTACATAATTATGTAAATGTGGAAATGTATTTTTGCTTGAATTTGATGTAAACTTGATAAGTAGGCACTAGTAGGCACACTAGTTCTGTTTTAGCAGGAAGTTGACTCTTTTCAGTATTCAGTATTTTATAAATTTTCTGGGAACCAGGTAACTGATAGAATACTTATATAGGTACTTTTTTATTAATACATACTTATAATTTATACACATTTATCGTCACGTAAATGTTTGTCCTGGTGGGAATCGAACCCACGCCCTACAGCTCTTGAAGCAGATATTCTATCAAATGAGCTAACAGGACAGTCATGTGTTTTACTTTAAGGGTACCACCGAAATAACAAACACCTAATATCTCGAAGTGATGAACCACAGCAGCGTCGTTCTAGACTTTATTTCGTTGCTCAAAATACACGTTGTATTTCTTAGCATCAGAAAAGCATTTAACTCATAGATTCATTCAAAAAGATGGACCCTCTCTTGATTCGACGCTTCACTATTACGAAGTGGCCAACGTAAAGCCCAAATATGCCGAAACACGCCCAAAGTGTGGCGCCATCTATAATCCGAACAAAGAAAATAGCTGACTATTTTTCAAAAAGAATAACCTAATTTACCGTAAACGGTATCTGTGCTAGTTGAGCTAGTATTGTATTATTTGCAGTTATAAAAACCACATGTTAAGCCACAAACTATCCTACTGCAGTATATAGAACCATCAAACTGCAGTTCATAGGTCGTAGCATCTTTTTATTGATACTAGGTAAACCAGTGGAGGCCAGTGGAAACCAATTGGGAAGTCGGCCATTTTATTTGATTTGAGCCAAGCTTTTAGCGAGGACGGTCAACTGTTTGTTTGGCAAATCGATCGCGCAATTGTTTTCATTGCTGAAATTGGATGTTTGGTGATGGAATGGGTGAGGTCATAGCAATTAAGGGTACGGATGTTTTCTTTAAATTATAAACTGATTAAAATCTATGTGTTTTGTCGTCCTGTAAATTTGGTGGGAATAGATAGCGTTTAAACGGGGTACGTAAAACTTTACCAAGTCGACAGAACCTCGCAGTTCTCTTCATTATAAATAATGTTTAGAACGGGACCTGCGACGAAGAAAAAAAAAAACAAGCTGTATGATACAAATATGTACATTATTTACGTTCAATGAAGAAGAAACAACTTTTTTTTTTGTGATTTTGAGTACCTTAATTTCTTACCATACATGCATACCTCCTATATTTTCTCTTTGAATCATTTCCATCCCAAATTTTTTTTTTAATTTAAAAGTAATGAGACGAACGCGACGCTTTCCTGATGGTAAGAGATAACACAAACATTGCAGTGATTGCTGTTTTGGCGCATTAGTTAATCAATTGATGAGCAGATTCAAAAATATATGGACTAACGCCAAATGAATCAAAGTAATGAGTACCAAAGCAGCGATTCCTTGTTTTTTTGCACAATTTATTAGGTGTCACTGCAATGGTCATGGACAGAACCAAACATTATCCTTCGATTTTGTTACCATAACTTTTCTGATTTTCCTACCACTATAAAAATAAATTTAAAGAAACATTCATTTTTAATAACTAGAGACCGGAATATATATTATATAACATAAAAATTCTTGAAATATGCACACCACCAAAGTATACGTTACTTTGGTGGTGTGCATATTAAAATCAATCTGATCTATGAAAGTTAGTAGGTATTTATGAATTTATGATGATTTTCAGCTCATTTTCTACTTTTTTTTATTTCCAATTTAAAAGGGACTTTTGTGACATTTCCATGGCAGACACATCGTATTTTGTAGCGATGATAGCTCAGTGGTTAGCGCGATCGGTTCGCATGCCGAAGGGTGTGGGTTCAATGCCAATTCAAATGCCCTGAACTTTGTTCTGCTACTCAAAGATCTGTGTATCGCTGTAATGGTCATGGACAGGGGTTATCTCTTACCATCAGGAGTGAGTCTCAATCGTCTCAATACATTTTACATTAAAAAAAAAAAACAGACACTCGTCAAACTTATGACACCCCTCTTTTTGGTAAAACATTATACTTTAGTAATATGGATAAGCTCTAGTACGGCAAACAAATTTTCTCTAGAAGCGTCTTTCCATACAATTGTGAACAGTGTATTATGTTAACTACAAAACAAATATCGCCAGTTTACATTTTAACTTCTGCTCACGAAGGCGGGGGCAGCTAACAAAGTATTCCCTCTGTTGCTGTGTGTACAGACGTAAAGTTTCTATGAATACTATTTCATTCTCCAAATACGTATTAAAGTCTGGCTTCTATTGCTTTTGCCTATTCACTTGTTACTTCTTGATATGTTTCTTTGTTCTAAGTTTTACGCTACTTAGTTGACAATGTTAAGGTTTTAGAGTCCAATGGGGATTATAAACGATACAATGCTTGATAGACAGTAACTTGAATTATCTCGTTTGTCATGAAATTTTGGGATAAAGTTCCGAAAAACCCCCAAATTTTGTATGCTTATGTATTTTGACCTGCTAATTACGAATATAATACGAGTATAGAAAATTGGCGCAAATTATATTTTCAAGGTCAAATGTCAAATTGAAGGATAATCCATATTTAGAATGTTTATGGAGTTTATTGCAAAAATATGGTTGTTAGAAAAAAATGTTTCGAACAAAAATTTTAGATAATGAAAAAAATAAACAGCCCTATACGTTTTTCGTATGAAATCAGTGGTTTAGGAAAAAAATGCAAAAGTTATAGATTTTTTTTATTTTTGGGTAAACTTTTCGTCAAGCATGTTTACGATCTTCATACACACGCACGCTCGTGGAATTTTATCCAAATTTTGCAAGCAACTATATCATTTGCTAAGTTAGCATTGGTAACTCAGAAAGCAGAAAAAAATAAGCTCAGGCAATTTTTTTTTTTAACATTTTTATGCATAATATGTGTCTAACATAAATTATTGTTTTGTGTCTGGATGTTATAAATGTCAAAGGTATTATTTAAACCGGCGCGTGTGAACAATTGAACATGTAGTCCAATATTTATTTTTTATGAACACAGATAATAGTACTAGACGGTACGATTTCTCCTTCATTGTGCGACCCGCTAAGCAATGGAATTTCTTGCCTGAGTGGCTGTACCGAGATAGATATAATCTGGGTGCAGTTCTTCCAGTTAGATAAATCTTCAAGTCGCGAGTGAATCGATTTCATCTAGGCAACCGTGTTCCATTGTAGACCGCATCTTCGCTTAACATCAGGCGAGATGGCGGTCAAACGCAACCCTATTTTTTTTTAATAGTGTAAAAAATGGAATGGCTCACTATCCAATGATCCCTTAAAGGCAATGTTCATATTCCAATATAATTTTTAAAGTATTGTAAAGAAAAGCAACTAACAACCCTTTTAGCCTAAAACTAGTCGAAGAGAAATGTCTGAAAATTTTATAAAGATTAGAGAATTTCTTATTAGTGAAAAAGATTATGTCATCCCGCATTCTTTTTAAATCTCATAAAAGATAGACACAATCTAAAACCTTTCAGATTTCTATTCGGGGTTTTTCTTGAACAAAACATTTCTCTCTTTCTTAACACAAATAAAATACATAAAATATCTATTAAATGTATTTTGTTTAAGCGCCTAAAGGCCGAGTAGCCAGCCCTATTGTCGGAGCTTATTTTCTGGCTTCCGTGCCTCTGGCATGCATTAACGGTTATTTTTCCGACTTCAAAAAAAGGAGGAGGTTCTAAATTCGTCGGAATCTTTTTGTTACAGTAACGGAACAAGCTATTGGAACCTAATAATGAACGTATTGTTCGATCCATTCGTGGTAACGTTTAGATGTAAATAGCTTACGGTCACCCATCCGAAAAATGACCGGATCGTCCGTTGCTTAACTTCATTGATCTTTAGTGAACATCTCGTCAAGTTGCGGCCCGAGCGCTATAACTTATGCAATGAATTTACATTGAAACCAGGTGTTTAATTCACCATAGCCTGTTCCAATTAAAGTTTCCCGAGGAAACGCGCTTAGTTCCATTTTGCTGAGAACTTTTCACAACTTTTCTTTTGTAACCTGGCTATGAAAAAGTTCTTGTTAGCAAGGTTTATTCCTCTGCAACTTTCTTCAAAGAATATCAAGGTAATAATGTTAATACTAAATAATTACAGTAAATTAATAGGTACAACTACATTTATAATTAACTAGAAAGTATTCACTAAAACGAGTTCGTTGCCGTTGTCTAGGACTTTTTTGTCACGTCATTACTTATTTTGTATTTAGACACATTTTTTTCGTTGACAAGCTAGGTGTTTGACAACTACCTGGCCTGGAATGGCTCTCAAGTGTGGCTGCCGAAATACACCGTTAGGTGCTTGGCGGTAGATTTTCAATAGATTTCAGTAGATTTAGCGCGGTCGGTTCGCATGCCGAAGGGCGTGGGTTCAAACCCCAACAATAAACTTGAGCTGCCGGTGAAGAAAAACATCGTGAGGAAACCATAGCATGGTGGTAGGGTACTTTTGTAGTACTCAGCTGGCTAGCTACCGCCCTCAAGTTGAAAATCTGCCGCCAAGCATTTAACAGTATGTTTCGGCAGCCTTACTAGACATCCAGTACCATTCCAGGCCAAGTCTGCTTTATCATCTTCGACCACACCATCACTTAACATCAGATGAGTTGTGGTCAAACAACTAGACTGTCAAACATTTAAAAAAAAACCTCAATACACCACCATAAAAAATAAAATAAGCACAAACATTACGTCTAAACATTAAACATTAAACTAAACTTATTACTTACTAACTTATTAAACTAACTTATTACTTTAACTTGTCTAAACATTACGTCTTATTCATGCAAGCGTGTATATATGTGAAAGGAAATTGAAAAATATATCCCATGTTAAATTTTTTAGTTTCCGGAAAGTACCTAAAATTTTGATTGCATTATAGAGATACAAAGGTTTACATCTAATTAATTCGATTGTAAATAGTAGGTATAGTAGGAAATATCCACATAATTTTTACACCGTGTGTATAAATCACGTATTCAAACTCAATTAAGATTCATCTCAAGATCTAGACATACGTGAAACCGCTGACAATCAAGTTCTTGACAATCAAGCAACTTGGCATCTCCATTGAAAGCTTGCCAATCGACTGCTAGTTCGCAACCTAGCATTTTTTTAACATAACTATAAACTCTCTTTTATATTACAGAAATTATAGCCCTTACTTATATATGTACTTAAGTCAATGACGCGGCAATATACAGATTATTTTTATTGTAAACGGGTTTCCAAAAAACACAGCAAGCTTCCGTCAACAATAACAAGAATAGGGTTATTTAGAAGTTTTTGTAATACTGGGTACGAAGTTACTCTACGGTATGCAGCTTGCTTATGCTATGCCTTGCAACTCTTTCGAGAGCCTGAGTTTTAAATTTCGTTTCACAGAAATCGATCAAATGAGAATGCTTCTACATCGAACACGCTCTAAGTTGTGTTACTGGGGCCTTTGAAGTATTACGTAAGGGGGAAATGCAGAGGGAGGGGTGTCTGTTACTTATGTACACCTAACACATGCAATTTATTTACGTATATTGCAGGTATAACTTGCAGGCATCAAGGCTGATTTACGAATGTAAGTTCACTGTTAATTAAAACAGAATTTTTAAGAAAGCATATTTAGGATTTTAACAGAATCGCGTAAAAATATGTCGCTCTGTTAAATCCATTTTTTTTTTCAAATGATGTTTATGTTCATTATTGTAGTGTTTTTTAATACATATTTTTTAATTACAAATAGGCTTGTTTTATATCATTCGTATAGAGCCAATTTATGTGCGCGTGGAATGGTGGTGCATAAGGTGTGCTTTACCATCTTCGACCACACCGTCACATAACATCAGGTGATATGTGGTTAAACACCTAGCCTGTCAAAACTCTGTAGAAGCTTCTAGAAAAGTTTCCACTACCTTACTAGATCATGACCGGACTTGACTGTTATTTGCTTTGTGACTATGACTTATTTTACACCTAGTTTACTTGATTTCATCTTGAAATACTTGGAATCAGGTAGAATGTACAAAGAGTGACCCCAAAAAAAATCGATCGAATGTAGTTTCAAGTATTTCATTATATTTTTTTCATTTTTATTCTTCTGCATGTAGTTTTAAACTAAACAACCTAAGAACTATGTGGTAACTGTGAATGGCGAGCAGCTGATTGTTAGGACCAGTTTTTGCTTTAGTTACTGCGAACTCTGGCGTCTCGTCTATTACGTTTGCTTCCCGTAAATTCCTTTTGTTCCTGAATTGAAATGAATTTCAAATAATTTCATTACTGTGGTTGTGAGAGAAATATTGAGCTCATTTTAGAGGTGCAATAAAATCGGTCGTAAACTTAAAGAAATCAGTAGTATAAAAATTGTTTGACCTACGAACATCATCCAAAACCCAGTCATTATCACACTAATATTATAAAAGTGAAAGTTTGCGAGTGTGTTTGTTACTTCTTCACACTCAAACGGCTCAACCAATTTTGATGATATTTGTTATGGAGGTAGCTGATACCCTGGAATAACACTGGCTACTTTTTATCGTGTAAAATGTTGTTTCAACCTAATAAATACCTTTTGAAGATGACAAAAATATCCTAAATGATTTGCTGATTTGTATACTTGTCAGGTTAGGTAGTAGACCACTGCTCACCTAATGTTAAGGCGACGATGTGATCATAATGATGTGGTAAACACACCTAACCCAAAACGTTATTCAAATATTAGCTTAAGTACCTACATAGGGACCAAAATTGAGTGCTTGATGTATTTTTCTTATTTTGTCTTTAACCCCCCGGCCTATCTTACATTCAATTTCACTAACAGCATAACAGCCTTGAAATAGATCTTAAAGCGTTATCTCACACAAATTGGATGATATTTACATAATAGTGGCGCTGGAAAGCTGCTGTGGCGTCACTTTATTGCTTTTTATTTCAGAAACACATGTGCATTAGGTTTTTAAATATGTAACTGCATACATAAAGTGCCGTGGTGGTGCCGGCGTAAGAGTAAAAAGACGGCCCACTACCACCCATACATAGTGGAATTTCCTTGGGTACGTACCAAACGTTTTGACTCAACGTTTCTCATCCATACGGCCAAGGAATGGAACAAGCTGCCGGCTTCCTTGTTTCCTGAGAGATATAATCCAGATCTTTTCAAGGCCTTAGTGAATATGTATCTTCTAAGTCTGCGTGCTTTATCTTCGACCACATCATCGCTTTCCATCAGGCGAGTTGGTGGTCAAACGCGGACTTATCCCAATTAAAAAACAAAAAAAAAAAATGAATCACAATAGCAATTTGTAAATTTGTATTTAAGAAATAAACATGTGATTGCTTGTTTAGTTATTTCTCAAATTAAAAAGAAATAAAACAGCTGCGAACATTTTCATTCTGAGAAACAAACATAACGTAACTTTTCATTCTTGGTATGACAGCGAAGAACTAGAGTGCTGCGGATCTATAAATCTGCCAGTTAGACCATCGCACATAATATCTTTATGTCTTTGGTTTCAGAGTAACACACAAAAACCTGTGCTATTCTAATTCACCGAATATCGAGGTACATACAGTCCCATACAAATTATTTGGATTGATAGTCTATCTTTCTACTTCGTTTTCACAAAAGCCTTTCCAATGATTGGAGAATGGAGATACTGACCTACTTGGATAAACAAAACTACGTAGGTATGTTTCTTATAGCTGTGAGAAAAATGGAGGAGGCCTTTACTCTCCAGGGAGGTCTTTAATAAATATGCTGCATAGATGAATAAAAATATAAAGCACACCTAGCCTGGAATGGAACTGACACTCGAGTTAGGCTGCCGGAACACACCGTTAGATGCTTGGCGGTAGCTTTTCAACTTGGTACAACAACTTGGAAACAACTTGGTAGCTAGCCAGCCGAGTACTAGAAAGTACCCTGCTACCACGCAATGTTTCCTCACGATGTTTTCCTTCATCGGCAGCTCAAGCTCATTGTTGGGGTTTGAACCCACGCCCTTCGGCATGCGAACCGACCGCGCTTACCACTGACCTATCATCGCTACAAATATGTAGCTGAACAAAAGCTCTTTTTTATATTACTTTTATTTCATTCACGAAACCCCTAACATGTTCAACCGCTATACTAAATGTAAAAAATATTTTAACTACTGAACTTACTAAACTTACTCATAAAATTCTTCTATGTATATTTACTGTCATACCTACACCACGATGAAAATCAAATTGCACTATTCACGGCATCACGAATGATACAATTCAGTGGCAGTGCCGAAAGCATTTTTATGAAATATTCACGTTGCATTGTAACCTAGCTGCTATTTTGGCCTGCCGAGGTCTGGAAATCCTTGGCCTCTTTTCAACTTAAGAGTAGGTCTACATAGGTAAGTATCTAGGTATTTTAGCGCAACCTGTGATATTTATGTGTTAGGTTGCGCTTTGCATACGAAAACCACAGTTCGTGAAATGGGTGTACATTTCTATCTAAGTCTAACATTTGTGCACTAATTCGTAGTCAGGAATGTTTAATAGTTAGTTGATTTGTTAGTACGTAAATAAAAATTTGAAACTGTGTAGGTAAAATAAGTTTTGACGGGAATACGGAAAAGTGTCGCTGAAATGTATTATTTTCCAAAACTCGTGTTTTTATGTTGTTTGAACTAACATTTATAGTCACACAAAAGTTTGTCCTGTTGGAAATCGAACCCACGCCCTACAACTCTTATAACAGATATTCTACCAAATGTAGGGCACTCAATATAATTTAAATACATGTTTTGTTTATATTGACTTTTTTAACGTTACTGTAACTGTAGTAACACATGTAAAATTCCATTCCATTTTCTGACAAATCTAATTAACGTTTTAAAACAAAAAATATTTTTAAGATCTCCGTGGAAACAGGAGAAAAGGAACTGTAAAGGTCAATAACATTCAAAACAACAGCGAACTTATTCAGCGAATTTCACTAGAAATGTAAAAGTTTCATTAAATTGTTCTCTTAAGGTTTGCTTGTAACTTCATGGCTTCATCAACGGAACAATGAAAAGTTTGACAAAATATTGCGTTAATTTTCAACGAATTC
The DNA here is from genome assembly GCA_950106695.1 of Biston stratarius. NCBI lineage: Eukaryota > Metazoa > Arthropoda > Insecta > Lepidoptera > Geometridae > Biston > Biston stratarius. The sequence goes on from OX467116.1 coordinate 15,638,642, forward strand.
CAACTGATGACTGCGTGAGTTAAAGGACGGCTTCATTTACTCTTGTTTGTTCTCTTGATAGTTTTGAAGACAATTTTCAATGTTGTAAAATCAGGTATGGCAAACTTGTCAGAAGGTATCTGATGTGACAATTTTCTACAAGATTTATTTCAAAGAATATGCTGCAGTAAAGTCTATCGGCTATTCCACGTATGTATTTGTGCAACAGAATTGCACGATGTTATCCTTCTATCCCCATTTTACTACAATCCATATATTGTGGATTTGCGTGGGAAGTTTATGTCAATCCCGTACATTTTCTGACTTCTCTATCAGCGTTATCGAATATCGAATGTATCGAATGTTACTTCAAGGCCCTCTGGTTTTCTCACATTATAATCTAGAACTTTTCATGGTCAAAGTGCATGAATAGGTATTTTTTCAGTTAAAGAACAGTACCTGGATGACACTGCTCGGTTTTTCAAAGCCTGAAAACAAGGATAAAACGACGTTTTCTAAAAATGAAAACTAGCTAGACCGATTTATCGCCCCGAAACCCCTTGCATACTAAATTTCATGAAAGTTGTTAAAGCCGTTTCCAAGATTCAGATTATATATAATTATAAAAGAATTGCTCGTTTAAAGGTACCTATTAGATATGCATCTAGGATACCATATCGTCGATTACCTAGAGGCAAGTTGGTAGATAGTCAAACGCAGACTTATACCTGTTACATTTACAACGACGAATAAAAATTGTTGTCATAGTACGTCATTTGTTTTAGCACCAATCAAAAGCTTCTGTTGAGGACTTTAAAATGTACCTACCAAGACCTTGATTATGGTCAAAAATTCGCCGTCGAAAATCAGTTTCTAAGGTTCAAAATGCACTGAAACTTTCCGACTTTGCATACATCACAGAGGTTACGACTGCAAGTTGTTTGATATATTATTCAAAAGCATCTTTTATTCTTTCTCTCTGTAGTATATAGGTAAATAGTTTACTATAACAGAAGAAGTAGGCTGCTCTGGAAACTTAAATTCACGATCTTGTATAACTTTTCGTTAGTATTTTAGATAAACTAAATCTTAGCTCTACCACACATATCACAAGTAAATGTACCTAAATAGTCAAGTTTGTCCTAATTTTGTAGAATATTGCATGTACATACATTGTTACCTTGCATTCCTATTTAATTAGAAACTTAGCCCACACGTTCACCATATACCTACCTAACTTTCCAATGGGGACCTGTAGGAACGAATTATCGTAGCAACTTAGATGAACGTATCTTCGGGGAACAGTCAGCTTTTTTACGCAGTAGCCTAGACTCGTTGATATTATGTAGGTATCTATTACTTACTTGTGGCACTGACTTCTGGGCCCAGAGACTCGAACGCTTTGCCAAAACTTAGCTTGAGTAGACGATCTGAATCTGAAACAAACATTATTTTCTGAATACATATCAGAAAAAAGCGATGAGTTTTGTTTTTTATTTTTGCGCCATCTAGTGAGTTTACTCTAAAACTGTGAACACGTAAAATCGGATGCAAGTAAACGACGCTGTTTTTAAGTGTTAAGTTTTCCATCGTAGTTTCAAGACAATTTCAGAGATGGCGCTTTAAATAAACTTACAACAAGTTCGATAGTACGATAGATGGCGCTAAACATAAGTTGCATTTTTATGACGATTTTATGAAATGAGTAAACCGTCCTGTGTCGCAAACCTTTTTTGATTATTTTATTATATAAACTAACCAGCGGCCGTAGAGTCTGGTGGTGGTTGAAAAGTGAAGGTAGCTGCGAACCCTTGTCCGGGGGACGCAGAGTTAGCTGTAAACTGCAAGAGGAGTGCTGGCCCTGTTGACAGCACCTCATAACCTGTAATAAAAAATGCGCAAACAGTTATCCTGTAGTTTATTTACTTTTACTTATGACAAAAAAACATGTTGAATCTTGACCTAATGTACGGGACAGTTTTTTTGCGATTTTACAGTTGTGCTTATAATTGTTACTCTTTCAAGCAAATATGCATCAACGGATTTAATATGGGACATTTACCTATAAGATATTAGATATAAGGTTCCCTATAAGATATCAGATTTGCAAATTGATGATGGTAACTAGCCAGCCGAGTACTAGAAAGTATCTTAGCACTATGCTATATTTCCGCACAATGTTTTCATATATCGATAGCTCAGTTATTATTTATATTAAAATTTTTTTGGGATTGGAACCCATACCAAGCATGTGATCCGATCGTGCTAACCACTGGACCCTAAAATATATCCTTCCACGATTATACACTGAACTAAATAACTATAATTACGAGTTTTGGCGGGAACGCGGAAAGAGTCGTGCCGCCCCATAATATTTTTTTACAAAACTAGTTTTTTCGAGTGTTTTTCTATAAAAATAGTGGTGTTTTATTCATATAGTTCTAAATTACAAGCGCAAGTGTGGGAAAGTGATATAACGCGGTGAAACATGACTCTTCGTGTTACTTCCAAAACTCCATCGAAACTTATAGTAAAGTTGCCACTATTTAACTAAAGAATGACTGGATTTGACTGGCACGGACTGAACTTGATCAAGACTGGATTTTGACTATAAAGATAAGAAACTGGCAGAATGCACATGGTGCGACGCCAAGAAGGAAGAGAAAAAAAACTACAATTACATTTCCCACCCTGCGAAAGCATTATTTATATCTCTCTGGAAAGCACATTTGCACACCGAAGGCAGCGGACTGTCAGAAATATTATAAAATCCTATTATGAAAATATGTAAAACGCTCGCTGCTTTTAGCACCTTTATGCTTACACCGTCTAGGAAATCGTATTTTTTCATTACCTGCAAAAAATATTGCACGTAAATCCAGCTTATAACACACGAGTGCGTGATTGATAAAGTTTCAGTAAATACCTTTATTTTGGACCGTACTAATCCTATTCTACTAATATAAAAAATGTGAAACTTTGTGAGGATAAATAAATGGATGTTTGTTACTCTTTCACGCAAACACTACTGAACGGATTTGAATGAAATTTGGCACACATACATTATGGCTTGGATGCTTTTTATACTGCGAACTGAACAAACTTTTTGTTTAATTCCAAGTCTTGGGTTATAAATGTGAAAGTTTGTATGTTTAGATGTTTGTTACTCATTCACGCAAAAATGGCTAAACGGATTTGGATGAAACTTGGCACACATATACCAAGTTTATTACCTGGATTAATATAGATTCATGTGGGATTATCAAAAAATTATATCCATTTGGGTATGGATGCGTCTTATGGAACATTAGTCAGGGATATAAGGTATCATTTATCTTAATTGTTATTTGGGTATATTGGTTATTTGTTACACATTTTTCATTTGTCTTTGAACCTAATTCTAAAGTTAACGTAGACGAAGTCGTGGGCGAAAGCTAGTCTAATATAGGTAAGTATATATATATATATATATATATATATATATATATAGCCCCCAGTGTTTTTAGTTGGTGGTAGGTCTCTTTAGCAGGAGGTCGTATAGCTTGGTACCACCGCGGTACCAGATATTTTGCCGCCAAGCAGTAGTGTGTAAACATTGCTGTGTTCTAGTTTTAAAGGCAGCTAGCGAAATTACAGGGCTGTTGAGACTAACCATCGATAGTCTCAAAGTAAGGAGCGCCAAAGCAGCGATGTCCTGGGCTTTGTTTTGCTATTCAAAGTTCTGTGTATAGCTGTGAGCCGTGGTGGTGCCAGCATAAGAATTATACCTCACCCTCTCTACCCGTGGTTGCCGTAAAAGTCGGCTAAGGGATGTAATCCGGAAAATGGGCAGAAGCGTCGTCCTCGAACAATCACACCTAACTGCGCTCGCCAACCCGCCTGCCAAGCGTGGTGAGTACCTATTGGCAAAACCCCCCCCCAGGAGGAGGCCTATGTCCAGTAGTGGAAGTCCTATGGCTGATGATGTGTGATGTGTGTGATGTATCGCTGTAGTGTGGTCGAAGATGGTACATGCATCTAGTATGGAACGGAACCGGCTCTCAAGTGAGGCTGCCGGAACAAACCGTTAGGAAATTAGCGGCATATTCCAATTTCAAATGAAAATTACTGTTTTGTATGTCCACTAGCTCATAAGTCGCAACGTGTAGCATAGCTTCAGCCGCTTACCATCATTACGTAGGACAATAAGTCAATAGTCGATTTTCGGTTCTGTCCTAACGATTCCCGCAACCTCTTGTTGATTCGTAAAACGAAACAATTTTAACTCGTGCTTGCAAAAAGATTTCAAAGAACATCTTCTACTTTCAATAGGTAATGACCAACCCTGATACCAACGCTACTTTGACGTCGCATTATTCATTCAAAAAGGGGAACGGTCGACATGGAAGCCACGTGACGGACTCAATGCCATTCGAATATAATAGAAAATAGGAATACATGACAGACACGATCGATCCCTCTTTATACACGAGCGACGATGAAAATGTGTTGAGGATATTTCTTAGAAAAGTACATGTTATAGGGATTAAGCTTTTATCTTCTACATATTATAATGTAGAACAAATGAGAGATCATCATCATCATCATCATCATCATCTCAGCCGTAGGACGTCCACTGCTGGACATAGGCCTCCCCCATTGACTTCCACAAAGACCGGTTAGAAGCGGCTCGCATCCAGCGCGTTCCTGCGGTCTTTATGAGGTCGTCTGTCCACCTTGTGGGTGGACGTCCTACGCTGCGCTTGCCGGTCCGTGGTCTCCACTAAATGAGAGATAATAGTCTTGTAAAATTTGGCTATTTGTCTACTTTTTGGCAATTTCGAATTAACACTGCGTTTATATCTAAACTATATTATTAGGTAATAAATAAATAATTACTTAGTTGGTGGTAGATTTCCTTAGCAGGAAGTCGTCTAGGAAGATACCAGTAGTGTGTAAACATTACTGTGTTCCGGTTTGAAGGGTACTGTAGCTAGCGAAATTACAGGGCTATTGAGACTAACCATCTAGTCTCAAAGTAATGAGCGCCAAGGCAGCGATGCCCTGGACTTTGTTTTACTACTCAAAGTTCTGTGTATCGCTGCAATGGTCATGGACAGGCGTTAACACCAGAAAAGCGTCTCGTTCGTCTCAAAAAAAAATATATTGGTGACATTTTTATTCAAACAGCGCCATCTAGCCCCAAAATAAGCAAAGCTTGTACTATGGGAACCAGACAACTGACAGAATAAAAAAAAAACAATTATGAATAACATAACCCATCCTTGGCAGACGGGCAGCGGTTCTCGAAACTTTGATTAACAAAACAAAGTTCAGGGTATCGCTGCTTTGGTGCTCATTACTTCGTGATATTCGATCGTTGGTCTCAATAGCCCTATAATGTAGCCTACAGGTACCCTTTAAACCAGAACACAGCAATGTTTACTCACTAACGCTTAGGGGTTTATCTGATACTGCGGTAGTACCTACCTACCATAAACGATCTCCTGCTAAAAGACCTTGCACCCAGTAAAAAAATATATGTATGAGAATTCATTCATCTTCAAATTCTCATAAAATGGAAGTAAGTACAATTTCTCCCCGTGATATTTCGTAGGTGCAAAATGTTTCAAAAGTTGCAAATCGTTTTACATAGCTGGCAGTGTTCGGGCTCAGTGTGAAATTGTTTACGAACTCTGCACTGAACTTTATTTTATTTGATGATACATATGAGATGGAAATAAATTGAAGTGTTGGCTTGAATATCTTACGATATCGTAGTTCGGTATTATTTGACATGATAAAAAGCAAAAAGTATGTATGCATAACGTCTGTTTTTACCATGTTTATGCCTTCGAAAAATACTTCAGTATTTTTTTTAAATGGTTGACACGGTGTTTGTCCACACCCAGCAGTGGAAGTCCTATGGCTGATGATGTGTTATTAATGTACAAAATGTATGTGTGATTAATGTACACCAGTTTATAAAATAAATAAACAGAGTGCTATAAATTTAGTGTCCTAAGCCTTAAATTCAAGCTAATTATACCCATCATTGTGAACAACTTTATCTATTTACTAGTTCGTAATGATGAGCTACATGACTCTCTTTTGGTTTAACATATAATGACCCTGCTTAATCAAAAAGCCGTATAATAACAAATTACATGAAACACCGTAGCAATTCAACAAAATATTGTCAAGAAATTGTCAATAGATAATTCTCACATCTCTCGTGGAGCTTAAGCGCAGTCCCACTGACTTCCGAGTCTCAGCAACGGTGGAAAGTGTCCGACCGACAAATTATTCACACCCTATTGAAGTCAGGTTTATTCGACTGTAAAATTTCAGTGCCCGACCAATATCGGGCTATTTTCAGAGTAGGTGGTGAGCAAGAAGGTGTATGTATGTATCTAGGTGCAAATGGTGAAACTAGGTTTGCGTTTGGCCACACTCTGCCTGATTTTAAGCAGGAACACGCTTACCTAGAAGAAATCTGTTTTCTCTGGAGTTACAAATCTGCCGCCAAGTATCTAACGGTGTGTTCCGGCAGCCTCAATAGAGAGCCAGTTCCATTCTAGGTTAAGTGTATTTACTATCTTCGACCACATCGTCACTTAACATGAGGAGACCTGTGGTCAAACACCTAGCCTACCTTTTGTTATCAACATAACTATTCAAATCTACTCTGTAAACTTTACTTTGTGGTAGACCTTTCTAGCAAGATGATCAATTAGGTAGGTACCACTGCAGTACCAGATAATCTGCCGCCAAGCAGTTAGTGTGTAAACATTACTGTGTTCCGATTTAAATGATACTATAGCTAGTTAAATTATAGGTCTATTGAGATTAACCATTGAATATCTCAAAATAATGAGCGCCAAAACAGCGACGCTCCGGTCTTTGTTTTCTTACTCAAAGTTATGTATACATATCGCTTCAATGGTCATGGATATTCGTTATCTCTTACCATCAGGGGACCGTCTCGTTACTTTTGCATAAAAAAACTCTAAGATCATGAAAAAAAACTGCTGTTCCATAAAAAATGTTGTTAACCTCTGACCAAATGTATGGAGCAGCAAATTCAGAATTGTGCGCTTAGTAAAAATTCTTCTTAGGGACGAGTACAATGACCTCCTTTTAGCTTATCACACCCGAAGCTTATAACCCTATAAATCATACCATTATACAATGTGTGTGTTACAAACATTTTCGTTCTGTATTAAGATACACGAGAAGTTTTACCTTCAGTTTCGCATGGCCGGATATAAATCCGTGTAAAGACGAAACGGCCTCAAGGCCATCGCGTTTATGGTAGCCGGATTGACTGAAGCAATTCAATCACATCTGTCTGACCGGATGCCTGTGCCGTGTATGTGCACCAATCCGTTCAGTCCGAACTGACGCAGGTTTGCCTGTTCAGTTTGGCCTCATCGTGTATTAGCCTTTAGACACGTTCCTGATTTACGTGTAAATAAACAGCTAAGTAAATATGAATTTTGGCAATTACTTTGTATTCGAATATATCCAATTTACATGACAGCCGTTAATAAATGAGTGATAGATAGAGCAGATAATTAAATTATTATTAGTTACCCGATAATTATCTGAATTTCAGTTGTCTAAAATCGGCTTCGACACGTATAACATTCGACAATGTTCTGCATGTAAATTTGTTGGTTACCTACTAAATACGTTAAAATTACAATGAAGATATATTCTAGTTGCTAAACTACTAGATGTTTTAGTTGAATATTTGGGGAGAACTTTAGGGCAAGGTAAGTAAATCAAAACAAAACTTGATAAACAAATATTAATTCGTAATTAAAAAACTGGTCAAGTGCGAGTCGGACTCGCGCACGAAGGGTAAGTACCGTAGCATTATCTATAAAAACGGCAAAAAAAATCGTGTCTGTTGTATGGGAGCCCCCTTAAATATTTATTTATTCTGTTTATTAGTATTTGTTATTAACAAGAGAAATACATCATCTGTGAAAATTTCAACTGTCTAACTATCACGGTTCATGAGATACTGCCTGGTGACAGGCGGACAGACAGACAGACGGACGAATAGCGGAGTCTTAGTAATAGGGTCCCGTTTTACCCTTTGGGCACGGAACCCTAAAAAGAGAAGAAAATATATAAATTATATACACATTGTTGTTGTTTGATTTGTTACATTATAAGTATTCGTTATAAAAATGATTTTGCTTCTAAATCTTTGTAGCGATTATAGCGATATAGATTATAGGTTAGCGCGAAACCACAGCGTGGTGGTAGAGCTCTACTTTCAAATTAAAAATCTGTCGCCAAACACCTAACGGTGTCTTTCGACAGCTTCATTTGAGAGCCAGTTCCATTTCAGGTTAGGTGTGTTTACCATCTTCGACCATCACTTAACATCAGGTGAGTTGTAGTCAAACACATAGCCTGTCAATCATGTCATGCTTTTAATACTGCTTTAGTAACCAACACAGACAATTAATATAAAGTGTTGTTCAATTAGTTTCTAGTACATGTGATTTGTAGTTCATTCCTTACCTGTAAGCTCGTTACACAGCATAGCAATGGCCGGCGAGTTGGTATCTCGTCCGTCAAACACTTTGATGATATCTGCCCGCCGCAAGCAACTGTAAATTGAGTTTACTTTGTTAGAACAGAATCTAGGTCGTGTAACGTTACAGGGTATGAAGGTATACTACAGCCACTGTTCAGAGGGATTTTGAGATGGGTCAGAGAGATAAGACTCGCTATTGGCGGACAAAACCTAAATTGTTCCTATAACGTATATAATACTATCTTTTGGTCGCGGCTTCTGTTGATTTTTTTCTGTCGGGAACAATAGTTTTTCTTTAGACGGAATGCCTTTTTCTGTACCACATCATCATCAGCCATACGATATCCACTGCTGGACATAGGCCTCCTCCTGGGGGGGTTTTGCCAATACTGGCTACGCTTGGCAGGCGGGTTGGCGTGCGCAGTTAGGTATGATTGTTCAAGGAAGACACTGCTGCCCATTTTCCGTATTACATCCCTTAGCCGATTCTTACGGCAACCACGGGTAGAGAGGGTGGGATACTATTCTTACGCCGGCACCACCACGGCAACCAGGTACCAGGGGGTACAGAAAAAGTATACAACATTTCATGATGATCGGTTGAATAGAGGAGGCGTGAAAGCAAACACAAATAAATAAATTCTCATTCGCCTCCAACTATGATACATATTATAAATGTGAGTTTGTTTGTTTGTTACGCCATCACGCGTAAACTGCTCAACGGACCTGGGAGAAATTTTGCATGTAGGTACTTTAGACCCTGGAATAAGACATAGGATACTTTTCATCATCCATCACCACGCGGGTAAAACCACGGGGCGCAGCTAGTTTATAATATAAGTTAGTTTTAACAATGTCTTGAATTTTTTTTGGTAGTTTTATCATCACTCTTATTTTATGTCTGCGAAAGTTTGTTTGTTTATCACTTCTTCACGCTGTGACAGCTTAGACAGTTCGAATAAAAGGTAAAAAACATTATTCCAAAAAAGTACCTATATACTTATATTTATACATTGCTATGAATTTTATATAATCACACTTATATTATTATTACAAATACAAATATTTTACTGATAACACTGATTACATGTTAATGAATAAAAAAACAAAATGTTAAAATATACGAACATGTCAATATAAAAATACTGTCAATATGAAATATGCCAAAGTTTGTTTGCTTGTTACTTGTTCACGCTGTAACGTCATAACGGGTTTTGATGAAAGTCGTGCAGATTGTTTATACCTCGGATTAACACATGGTTTATTTATTACCCCAGAAAAAGCGGGTGTAACCGCGGAGTACAGCTATAATTTTATATTTGGTAACTTGTATAGGTAATGAGTTTTTTTACGAGCCAGCGATCGCTGATTCAAATGTAAAATTGATGATTTTTTTTCACGATTTTTTCACAAATTTTTGATTGACCTTTTTTAGCCTTAATATACATACCCTTAAAACCCTGTATACTTTTAATGCAAAATTATAATTTACGTTTAGAACATTCAGACAAATAACAAAAAAAGTATGTTCGTGACATGTTTGTCTTGGGTGGGAATCGAAATCAAACCCTCTCAGCTCTTGAAATAGTAGTTATAGCATTACAAATCACAAATCACGTTTCTATTATTTTTACGTACGTTTCTGATATTTGCGGCAAACTAAGTCTAGCGAGAACAGTATTTCGTACTATTTTATTTATTCTGTGGTATCGTAATAAGGTTTTGTTGTACCATTTGATACCTATTAGGCTGGACAGCGGAAAGTTACGTGTAATATGGGACACAAGCCTAGGCTTAGAGTGTTATGTATCTCGTCGGAAAACGAGCTTACTGTTGAAATCCTAAAAGAAGGTCATACCCGTACGTATATTGTGTGTCAGAGAAGAATAGCGATAAGATTAAACTTACAGAAACAGGACGCATTTTTGACGAAATTCAAAAATAAAATAATGAAAATAGGTAGTTTGCATGCAAGCATGGTTTGCTTACGATGTTTGCCTTCACCGACAGCTTAGTTGTTGGTGCCCGTGACCCTAACGTTGAGCTGTCATTACTACCAAACCTTACGAATAATGCAGTATTATTATTATTATTATTGCAGTATAGTATTCACATACACACACATACATCATCAGCCATAGGACGTCTACTGCTGGACATAGGCCTCCTCCTGGGGGGGTTTTGCCAATAGGTACTCGCCACGCTTGGCAGGCGGGTTGGCGAGCGCAGTTAGGTGTGATTGTTCAAGGAAGACGCTGCTGCCCATCTTCCGGATTACATTCCTTAGCCGACTCTTTCGGCAACCAAGGGTAGAGAGGGTGGGGTACAATTCTTACGCCATCACCACCACGGCACATTATAGTATTATTGCAGTGTAATACATTCAAATTATTAAAAAAAACCATTGAAACTACTATGCCTTAAAAAACTTACTCCAGTACTTTATGGTGCTCTGTAAGCTAGGGTAGATGTTGGTAGGAACAAATGTACAAAACTCAGTTTTTTTGCGAATAAGTCTGCGTTTGACTACCAACTTACTTGTTGTTAAGTGATGATGTTCGTTCGAAAGATTAAGCACGTAAACTTAGAAGATACTTATAAGTACTGGGAGTTTAAAAATGCGAAGTTTAATGAGATGTAAGGTTTTTTCAGATGAAAGGGAAGGACCTGCCGAAACGACTGTAACTCGAGTAGAATTTACTTTATAGGGACTAACAAGATCTTATGTACATACTTAGTTCTACAGTATCCAATACTATACATAGTTAGTTCTACACTATAAAGGAAGCAAGTTGGTAGTTTGTATAATTTATCAAAACTTCGAAAAATTATATTAAAATTAGTCTTTTTTAAGCTAGGTGTTTGACCACAGGTCACCTGATGTTAGTGACGGTGTGGTCGAAGATGGTAAAGCACACCTAGCCCGGAATGGAACTGGCTCTCAAGTGAGGCTGCTGAAAGAAAAGTTAAAAAAAAAATAGATATAGCTAAGATGCGGTGGAGCACGTTCGCCTCGAAGAAACCGATTCCCACGCGACTTGAAGGCACCCCGATAGGTGGTTAGGTGCTTGGCGGCAGATTTTCAACTTGAGGGTGGTAGTTAGCCAACCGAGTACTAGAAAATACCCTACCACCATGCTATGGTTTCCTCACGATGTTTTCCTTTACCGGTAGCTCAAGCTCATTATTGGTGTTTGAACCCACGCCATTCGGCGTGTGAACCGATCGCGCTAACCACTGAGCTATCATTGCTACAAAATTACCGCTACTCAATTTAATAACAGCATGGGATTGCAAAAAAAATTGCCTACTGACCTCCAAACTTCAGTATGAAGACGGCGCGTGCTTATGATGATGATGAATTTGATAAAGAAAATGAATATCATAAATTCTTCTGACCAAGCAAATAAAACCGTCACAACATCGTGATCGTAGCAATGTTCGAAATATTGAATAGTCTCACACCCGGACTTCGCATAAAGAGTCTCATAAAATCCCCACCTACAATGTTATGGTACACTATAAAACTGAAAGCGGTAGGAAATTGCAGTGTTACATCGGTCGGAAGATTTTACGGTACCAATATTACCTTTTATTTTTGAAATATTGACGACAGCATTTAACTTTTAGGGTGAGCTGTACCTTTTTATTGCACAGTCATTTGTTTTTTTACTTTTTATCCGTATTATAGTTAACCGACGTGTGGCATGACTGGTGTTTTAGTGAAAACGTGGAAAAGTCTCGCCGCGGCATTATTTTCAAAATTAGTTTTTGAGTGTTTATATATTCAAAAAACTAAGCGCGTGGGAGCGGGAGAGTTATGAAATGTGGTGAAACACACAATACTTTTCCTGTTGCTTTCAAAACTCCATCAAAGACTGAATGATCGAATGAATGAATGAAGAATGAACGAATGAATAAATAGCTCTTTATTGTACCCGCTAAAAATTAGATAATACAGAAGAAATAAACTTAGTAAGACTATAGTTAAGACAGCACTATTTTACTACCACTTTTTACTTTTATGACCAGACTCAACTTTGACTTACTTTTTGTTACTTTGACTGTGACTTATAAAATATTTAAAACTATCGGAACACTTGTCAGTGACTAATGCATAACGTGCGCCGGCGAAAACGAAAAAGAAGAAGTGCGGCATGACCGTCGTGAATCATAGAGAGCTAAAAAGATGGTAATTAATTGTATTCATTTCTCTCTTCCCTCTAGTTAGGTAAATACTATGAGAAATCTACGTATAATGAAGCGGCCGACTTGCCCTCGTATGCCTAAGATTCTTCTTGTACCTTTTTTGGCATCGCACTTTGTGCATTGTGGCCATGTTAAATTGTTTATATTTCCAAGTGTCTCAAGAAAAAGTCGAGTCACAGTCAAAGTCACAACTAAAGTTACGGCCAAGTCCAGCTAATAGAGCCAGTAGAGCAATGTTTTAATTTTTGAGTTTCACATAACAAGAAACGTTTAAAAACACCACTATTTATATAAAAAACACTCATAAAACACTCATATTTTTTCAGTTTTGACTCACGATTAGAGCAGATTTTAGGTTTAGTGTGTACACAAAAGCTTAATGAACAATACTCGAATTTTGAGACCCCTATTAGCTCTTTGTTAAAGATATTGTACCGCAGTTTCATCCTAAATATCTTGCATTACGTCTTCAATAGCTAACTAATTAAGCAAAGAGAACACGGAATGCTCCCGGAGATATTTGTCTTAATTAATACAGCTAGGCCAATGATAACATCAGTGTGGGTATAGTTTCGCTTAATTTAACTCGCCTGGACTTCTCTACTACATGAAACGGATCATTATTCTATTTCTAACTACTTGAGATTGGATAATATCCTAAGCAAGACAAACAGAAGAAATTTAGATCGACAATTTAATTGCATTGGTGCTAAGTCCTAAATTTTACTTCGGTGGGTACATCTATAGTTCAAACAAACAATGACTAAAAAACGAAAACCCTGCTAAATATTCACTAAAATAAAATACCTAATACATTGAATGGATAGTACAGTATATTTAGTAGGTTCAGACACTAACGAATATATTACTGAAGTAGCTTGAAGTGAAAGGAAGCTCTCTGCAGTTAAAATTATTTATCAGTACGAACAATAAAAAAAAATTGAATTTCAATTTGAACATTGGACTAAAATACTTGCTGTCGGATCATGACTGCACTTGAGATATTTTGTTATATTTATGGTTGACAGGCTAGGCGTTTGACCACAGCTCACCTAATGTTTTGTGACGGTGTTGTCTTAGATGGTAAACACACCTAGCCTGGAATAGAACTGGCTCTCAAGTGCGGCTGTCGGAACACACTGTTACGTGCTTGGCGACAGATTTTCAAATTGAGGGTGGTAGCTAGCCAGCCGAGTACTAGAAAGAAAGATGAAATGATGACAATGATTGATGTTGAGATGTTTTTTTAATTGTTAGAGCCAATATTTTTAAAGAGGAAAACGAATCCTGCCTCCTAGTCCAGTCTCGTCAGGAAGGACTCGCTTGTTAAGAAAAAGCTCTAAAAAAATTAAAAAAAAAAAAAAACTGCGTGGAACATCGACGTAAAGTAGATCTGTCGGTAGAGAGTCTGTCGGTTTTCTACCGGATACACTTTGGTGAGTGCCCTTCAGATCTGCATGACTTTATTCCACCCTGCTTATTTTATTATCGCTTTATGGTAGATGTTCCTAAAATTTGAACTAAACGTTTCGAAACTACCGTCATCGTGCGAACCGCTAAGCAATGGAACTTTCTGCCCAAATAGGTGTTCCCTGATAGATTCAATCTGGGTGCCTTCAAGTCGGAGTGAATCGGTTTCTTCTAGGCAGACATGCTCCATCATAGACTTTTCATCTTTGCTAAACATCAGGCGAGATGGCGGTCAAACGCAAGCTTATTTGTAATATTTGTATTTGTAATAAATAAAAAAATATTAAAATACTCGTCAGAAAAAGCCAGAGTAACGTGTTTGTTTCTGTTTACCTTATGTCACCTTTTTGTAATGAAATTTCTTCAAACACAACTTTCACGCGCTCATGTGGCCTGGAAAAAAAAACATTTCAATTAAGGCAGGGAGGACGCTCATCATCATAATCATCATCATCTCAGTCGTAGGACGTCCACTGCTGGACATAGGCCTCCCCCATTGACTTCCATAAAGACCGGTTGGAAGCGGCTCGCATCCAGCGCGTTCCTGCGGTCTTTATGAGGTCGTCTGTCCACCTTGTGGGTGGACGTCCTATGCAGCGCTTGCCGGTCCGTAGTCTCCACTCCAGAACTTTGCAGCCCCATCGGCCATCAGTTCTGCGTGCTATGTGCCCTGCTCACTGCCACTTCAACTTGCTAATCCGCTGGGCTATGTCGGCTACTTTACGCTGGAGGACGCTGCTACTAATTAATTTAAAAAAAAATATTGCGAAAAGGCTAACGACAGACTCGGGTTGCATCGCTTTGCAAAAGTCCGCCTATATCGTGTACAAAATTTTAAACGTATTTTCTTAAACACAGTTTCAACTTAGTTTATTAGTAGGTACAAATCATGTTCCAATATTTGCTGTTTTCTTGAAATTTAATTTCACCGACAAGTATAAGTTGTTATCTTAAAATTTAATCGAGTATTAAGTAATGATCGGAAGCTATAAACTTGGAATGTAATAATAATTTTGGTTTGACGGACAAAAATCTTCGAAAATCGCAATAAGTAGAATACGGGGGTTGAAGTTTAGAAAACTTAGTCATTGATACTTCTTGATTTCTCATTCATCATCATCATCACCATAACCATCATCATCATTTCAGCCGTAGAACGTCCACTGCTGGACATAGGCCTCCCCCATTGACTTCTACAAAGACCGGCTGGAAGCGGCTCGTTATGAGGTCGTCTGTCCACCTTGTGGGTGGATCGAATCAGAAATGAGGAGATCCGTAGACGAACCAAAGTTACCGACATAGCCCAGCGGATTAGCAAGTTCAAGTGGCAGTGGGCAGGGCACATAGCACGCAGAACAGATTTCTCATTGACATAGATATTTATGTACGACATATACAAATACATATATCGTGCACAGAATTTTAAAGCAAAATTGTGATGTTCTTAATTCTAAAAGTAAGATGTGCGAAAAAAAAAACGATATCAGTCTTTATTCTTACGAGGAGGGTGTGGGACTCTTTGTCTGTGTTTCCCGAAAAGTACAATATATATATATAGGTGTCTTTAAATCCAGAGTAAACACTAGGTACCTAAGTAAACTTCTAGGTAAGGGTGTTTCATCTTAGACCACATCGTTACTATCAGAGAAGATGTGGTCAAACGAGAACCTATTAAGAATAAAAAAGACAAAGCCGCGCGTGCGTTATCTTTGTTTACATTCCTTGAGAAAGGTCACGCCACAAGTATTCGAAACTATAGTTGGAATATCCGGTTTAATCACACTTATATTATGAAGGCGAAAGTTTGTGAGTGATTTTGTTTTTGTATTTTTGTTACTTCTTCACGCTCAAATGGCTGGACTTTTTATCTCGAAAAACTATAGCGGGCAACACCGCGGGGCACAGCCAGTTAAACATAACCTGTCTATATGAACATACTATATTAGCTATGTTTGTTTTGTCAACTTACCTCGCGTGGAAATGGTAGGAACACCGCACATTGTTAGGATAAATGGACGGGTAGCGCGGACTATAGAAGCGGCCGTGAGTCGGCCGGCTGCCGGACCGGCTAAATTGGAAGTCACATTCTGTATTCGGCACGTGGACGCCATCCGTGTCGAACAGACCTGAGGACAAGATAATAATAGTTCTGTGAAATTTCTGTAGTGATAAGTACTCCTCATTTATTAGCCAGTCCCATAGCTTATACGAAAGTTCAAAAAAGGCTTTATATAAAACACGGATATACGCTTGTAAAATGAAATAAATAAATATCGTAGAACATTACACACAGCGCTATTTGACCCCAAGCTAAGCAAACCTTGAACAATGGAAGTTAGATAACTGATAGAATACTTTTCCTTCGTACATAAATACATACATACTTTTAAAACATCCAGAACACCCAGACATAGAACACACATTTTTTTATACCACAAAATGTTTGTTCTTGGTGGGGATCGAACCCACGCCTTACAGTTCTTAAAGCAGATACTAATGAGCCAACAGGGCTGTGGGCTTGTGTGCTAAGCTGAAATCTGTCTAATCATTATGATAGATCAGTGGTTAGCGCAGTCGATTCAAACCCGTACAATGAACTTGAGCTGCCGGTGAAGGAAAACATCGTGAGGAAACCATCGCGGTTTGGTAGGGTACTTCAACTCACTAGCTACTCTCAAGTTGAAAATCTGTCGTTAAGCACCAACCGGTGTGTTCCAGCAGCCTTACTTGAGAGCCAGTTCCATTCCAAGTAAGGTGTGTTTGCCATCTTCGACCACACCGTCACTTACCATCAGATTAGTTGTGGTCAAACATAAAAATAATCATAATGAACAACTTTGATTATGGAACAGCTGATGTCACTCGAAATAAAAAAAAAGGTTGAAAATTAAGGTAAATTTTGGCTAAACTTTTTATCGTGTTGGCTCAGGACCTTGATTTTTGTACACTAATAGGGGCTATAGACCTCAGTATCTGGTATAAATTTTTAATTTGCTAGGTCCACCCGTTCCTGAAAAAATCGGTGGTGATACACGGACAGACAGACGGACAAGAGAGTGATCTTATAAGGGTTCCTTTTTTTACCTTTTGAGGTACGGAACTCTAAAAAATATAGAAAAACATTTATAATAGACTAGATACTACAAAGATCAAAACTTCAACTCGCCCACTTGAGTTCCTTTTACATTTCATTAACATCACACGAAGAAATAAGCTTTATACTGCTCGCCAAAAGCCTCCTTCGTCGTACATTAATATTGAACGTTTCCTTGAATTTCCCTTTCAAAGTTTCAATATCAAGGTTTACAAACAGATCAGACATGTTACAGAGGAGGTACCACTTCTCATCGTATTCTGATAATATGGCGGCTTTTAAACGCTGTATTTGTATGAAAAGATCGAATTTTTTTAAGCATTTATGTTACTTAAGTATTTATTTAATTTGAAGGAAAATATATTCAAAGTATTGATAAAACGTTTCTCGGGCTAATGCTCAATAAAAGTATTTTTATTACACGACTGCCTAAAAAAGTAGCGTAATATTTTTATTTATTAATTGAAAAAATATATTACTGTATTGAAGACTTTTTAAATGATATAAATCTTAAGCGTATGTAGGTTATTATTTTTATATTTTGACATCAAGACTAGAACTAATTCATATCGTAATTGTTTTTATTTATATTTTATAAATACTTGCATGATTTGAAAGCAAAAATAGAGTATTAAGTACAATATTAAGACAATTTTTGTTTACCTATTTTGCAAGAAATAAATTAATTATGATCACTATGTGAGTTTTTTTTTTGTTCCTCCATAACTTTTAAATGTCTCAATTTTGGATATACGGTAAGAATCCTTACATCATCCCGAGAGAAACTGGCCGTAATTTCGTCAAAAAAAAATGTTTAAGAAAATTAAACAACACAAATGCCCACATTTTTTTCCGACGAAATTACGGCCGGTTTCTCTCGGGATGAGGTAAGGTTGATGGTTAGAAATAATGCCTGTATAACTATTGTAACGGTACTCTAAACTTTGAGTAACATAGAACTTTGAGACATGCGATGGTTAACCACAAATAGTCCCTGTAATTTCGGTAGCTGCAGTACCCTTCAAACCGCAACACAGTAATGTTACACTCTTGCTTGTCAGCAGAATATTTGGTAGTGCGATGGATGCACACTAAATGACCTCTTGCTAACAAGATTTACCATCTATTCAATCACGAGGTTTCGAGAATTGTGTAATTTTTAGAATGAAGCTATTTCCAACCAAATCCGTTGAGCCTTGAAGGAGTAACAAATCTACACTACACACTTACATTTATTATATTAGTAAGATTATATACGGTGGTTTTTATTCATAGGTTTTATATTTTTATTCATTTCCAGGTTCCAAAAACTCGAACAAAACGACTTAATCCCGCTTTCATTATACGAATCGCTGAACAGTGCAATGCGTCACCTCAGTGGAGGTTTCCCGATATATAAAATCTGGATGTCTTCAAATCAAGAGTGAATCGGTATCATCAAGGCATGCTATTGAAGTTAGATGGCGGGCAAACACTGGACTATTTATTATAAAAAAATCTTTAATAATTATTATTATCAACAGTATATTATGTATACGTATAATTTTTGTATAATTATAATCAACAACTTTCTCGAGTATGATCACGAATGGGTAAGCGCGTCATATCCCGTGGGTGTGATCGGGCTCAAATGAACGAGCCCGTTTATTAACTTGATGTAGGTTAGGCATCGTAAAGTTAAAGTGGACCTAATTCACACAACGTTTACCTAATTTCATTAATATTTGTGACACTAACCCTGTAATGTTTTATGATCGAGTTAATCACACAATTTTCATTATTTAAATCGACTGAAGTGTTTTGTTATTGAAAAAGAGCTTGATAATGACTCCTGTCAGAAGTACTGTCCGAGTTTTTATATGAATTTTTATTATGTTTTAAGTATACCTCGCAAATATATACGATAGAGCTTTGGCTGCCAAAGTTGACGTTACGTTTCAACATCTATTTGGTCTGTAAGAATGTTTTGAGGTCGTGGCACAGCATATTTTGGGTTTTAATTTACCAACCTATAGATTTTGGAGCGATGGTAACTCATTGGTTAGCGCGATTGGATCTGATATTTGAGCTTTTAAGTCTATATACGAGCTAACATTTAGAGTCCCATTCCAGACTGTGTGTTTATCATGAGCACGATAAGATATGGTTAGCACCCAGCATGTTATCAGTAAAATAGCTTGTTTTAATACAAAGCCAAGCTGCACAGTAATGATTTACTGCTCAATATGGCAGCCGTATCTCATACGTCGGTGCACAATAAAACTGTCTACCAGTTAATATAGCCAGACATAGCCAAGCCATAAAAACTGATGCCGATCCGCAAAAGTTTGTAATTTAAAAGTTTTAGAGCGTTCAACAACAGTTTCGGACATCCGGTGTTATCTGGCTTGTAAATAATTTCGTGTACTGATACCGTCAGATAAAGTTTCCTTTCTTTTTGCCTTTGCACATTACATAGATTTTAATCCTCCTCCAACTATCTTGAGATCTTGTATTTCAGAACTTTCAATTATCAGAAAAACATAAAATTCTACTTTATCAATAACCTACGGATGCAATGTAGATACTAATGTGGTGCATATGCATGTATTAGACAAATAAACTTTCCTCTTTAATCTGTCAATTGATGGAAACCGCATTAAAATCCGTCGCGTAGTTTAAAAGATCTAAGCGTACAGACGTCGAGAAGCGACTTTGTTTTATCATATGTAGAGAAGGTGGGAATCACTGAACCTTACGGCACGGTACTCCCTAGCGTGATATTCTGGGTCCATAGCAAGAAGAAGTTAGTCGATAAGCATCTATAGTATATGGTTTTAAATGCCCTGGCTATGTACAATTGTACATAAAACTTTTTAATAATTTTAAGTGTCTACTAACTTCTCTGTAGTAATATTCTTTGCTCAAATAAATACATTAAAGCCGTGGTGGTGCCGGCGTAAGAATAGTACCCCACCCTCTCTACCCGTAGTTGCCATAAGGCTTAAGAGATTCGGCTAAGGGATGTAATCCAGAAAATGGGCAGCAGCGTCTTCCTTGAACAATCACACTTAACTGCGCTCGCCAACCCGCCTGCGTGGCGAGTATTGGTAAAACCCCCCCCAGGAGGAGGCCTATGACTAGCAGTGGACGACCTATGGCTGATGATGTGATGTGAAATAAATAGATTATTATTTAGACAACTATCATACGACATAAAAATTTTAATGGAAGTACTAATTGAAAAGTTCTGAATGGCGTACTTCTTGCAAGAATATTATAATTTAAATTATACAGACTAGAGTTACTATCGTCATTATTTGGTTATCCATTTTATTACATGGTCATCCAAAAGCTTGAAATACCTTTGAAAGATCTATCATTGGTACATAGCTATACCCGAACAGCTCCGACAGCTCCAAATACTTTAATAATTTATCACGTTCAATACCTACATAACTGCTATATTAGTTTAAGGCTATGAAGTGTTCCCAGAAAAAAAAAACACTTATCTCCGAGTGTAGGCGCGAAGTAATTCACTTTGACAAATGATCGAAGTAGATTGCTTCTGTGATGTCTAAAAATCTTGTAAGACATTTTAAGTTTTTCACTTTGGAAATTCTTTGCCATTTTATGAATAAGCAATGACTAGACGAAATGCTTTTGGGAGGCAGTTTCAGAATATTGGACAGTAATTATTAGGCCCAACATATGATTTTAAATACCTTTCAACAATTGCAAAGACAAATGCATTTTTTTGTAAAAAAATTGACAACCTGCGGACCTAGTTTAGACTGGCGGCAGGCAATTGAAACAGTGTCACAGATTGAATCTTTGACACTGTTTCAATTACTTGTGTTTTTTTTCAAACACAAGTATAGTTTAGTATACATGTAATGCGGCCACACAACCTTTCCGCATTCCTGCCAAAATTCGTCAGTCCTTTATTGTTGAACAAGGTTATTTCCGTTAGTTAAATCAAGTATTCTGATAACATATATTATTTTTAGTTAATGTAGAGACTATACAGCACAGCAAAAAGATTTAAAGAAATAAAATAACTAGAATGAACAGCCAAGAAAATATATGACTGAAATTATCGTGGGAATTTAACTCAAAGTATACCTAAATAAATAAAAAAGTATCTAAATGGGTTTTCAATTGAAAAACAATACTGAAACAAAATAAAACACTCTAGTGTTTGATACACAGCCGTATATTATGTTTCAAAGTCGGCTCCAATCGTCCGTGGAGAGCAATGGAGAGGTTTTGATTCATACAAAGCGGGCTGTAAGTGCTCTCTCAACAAGGCGCCTAAATTGTACGCCATGTAGAATTTGTAGAACTCGTTCGATGCTTGTCTTAAGTTCTACTTGAGCTGGAAAAGTAGGCCTGTTTTTAAAATTGGTTTAGGCGTGAATAAGTCTTTAAATTGAAGTTTGGGCAGCCTAGCTGACTCTGAGTTCGAATCCCACGGCATGCTTCTCTATCTTTTATAGGTCATGCGCGTATTGCCGATGACTTTAAACGTTGAAAGAAAACATCGTGCAGAAATCGACATGGCTAAGAGTTTTTTTTTTTTATTAGAAATAGGCTTACGTTTGACCGCCATTTCACCTGATAAAAAATTATCTCAATGATTTTGAAGCTTGCCAACCTGCACTTAGCCAGCGTGGTGGACTGTGGCCACACCATTCTCATAATGAGAAGAGGCTAGCAGTGGGACAGATTATTAAAAAACAGGGTTGATTCGGGAAATCTCTAAATTTGCTTCCATAGTGGGAGGCAATACAGAGAACTGATGATAACGAAATCGGGTCAGTTCTGTTTTGCAGCTACATAAATATATCTATCATCTATATTCAACATTTAATTACATCACTGATTTAATTACTGAAGGATTAAAGTCGTGTCCATGACGCAGGCAGATATTTTGGAATTTTTCTTTTTTCAATGCATTTACGTCCGCATTTGATTACTGCTATGAGCAAAATAGCAATAGAATTGCCTTTTTCTGGACACTGCTGATCTAATTATTTTTCTAAATTTGAATTTCTTTTTTTTTCTACGGAAAAGCATTAAGAAGCATAGCAACCTGTTGTGTGTCAATTTGATCTTA
Organism: Biston stratarius; assembly: GCA_950106695.1. Classification (NCBI taxonomy): domain Eukaryota; kingdom Metazoa; phylum Arthropoda; class Insecta; order Lepidoptera; family Geometridae; genus Biston; species Biston stratarius. Next base: position 15,661,028 of record OX467116.1, read on the forward strand.
ATATTTGAAATGTGTAATGTATATGATGGATGTGTGTATGTGTGTGTGTGTGTCTCTAATATAACATTTTTTACGGGAAACGATAGTAAGGCAAAAAAATACTATTGCTTAGATCGCGGCAAACCACTTATGTAGAGATAGGTAAAAAGATATACATTTTTAGGATTTCGTAAATATAAAATTGAATTTAATTTTTTACTTTTAGAGTGCAACCTCTAACACTAAATTTGACACACAAATTTGCGTAACATAAATATGGCTTATACATATATTTATGTTATGCTATATGAGACTTTATTTAACACGTAATTAGACTGATAACAAACATTCATAAAACGTTAGAATACTAAAATTGAATGAAAATTGGAATGTAAATAACCCCGGTTTAACACGTAGGGTAAGTACCGTTATACCTATCTGATATTGGGGGCACAGCTAGTAAACAAAGGGTAGAAATTCCAGTAAAATTTAATTCTTAACTGAGAATTTTATGTTTGTATCCCACATAAGTAAAACAAAAATATTATATAGGTCCAATAATTTGATGAATTAAAAAACAATAATCTAATGTGAGATTAGCGTCTATGGTGGTATGTACTATCATGTCTATGGTATCTATGGTCTATGGTATGGTATGTGGTATGGACGTTGGCGCCTTTTGAAGTACCATAATTATAATGAAAAAAAAATATAGTCAAAATCATCTGGCATCACCAGAAAATCCTGGCTTAAAATGAAATAGTTTTTCAATAACGTTTGGCGTTTCGCGCGAACTGAGGGAGTTTTTCATTACTTTTTCAATATACCCTGCAGTTGATGCCTGCTATCTTGCCGAACGAATCGCTGTTGTGAAGCATTTTGCGTTCCAAGTTTGTCTGTAGAAGATTCTGTTGGAGATTGTTGTCACTTTAATTTAGACTGTCTGGGTATTGATTTATGGCCAATTATACCGTCTCCTTTTACGTGAAGGATTTTAAGACGCACAATATGGCACTCTGCTATATTTCTTTCACGTTTTCAAGTTTTAACAACATTTGTTAAGAAAAAAATGTATCGATTATTGTTATGAATAATTGCATTTGATTTACTGATTATTTATATTACGATTGTTCAGCAAATTTTTTTTTTTTTATTAGTCACAGGCTTAGTGTTTGACCACAGCTCATCTGATTTTATGTGACTGTGTGGTCGGAGATAGTAAAGCACACCTAGCGCGGAATGGAACTGGCTCTCAAGTGAGGCTATCGGAACTTGGTGCTTAGCAGCAGATTTTCAACTTGAGGGTAGGTAGCCAGCAGCTACTATCACAGCTTTATCCTAGTCATAGCTTTAACAGCTGAATCTGCTTCAATCATTCACTTCTTGGAACATTGGAGTCATCTCAACTCCTTGAGTGACACCGAAAAGTCCAATGTTCAAACTTTTATTAACTAATTTAATGTTAATTCCCTGGATACAGAAAATTCAGTTGCCTCTAGAAAGTTCAATCAAGTTTTACACACACTCTCGTCCTAGTTCGAACATGCATCGAGCGGAAATAAGGTAAGTATAGAGTTTGATTTACAATGCTGGAGGTAATGAAACGCAAACAACCCTGCGCGTTCCGCTCTAGAGGTGCCAAATATCTAACACTTCCTAGAAAATCAACTCCTAGAATTCCGTGTACTTACTTGACTGCATGACTATTAATCTCGGAAACATTTGATTGATTTTCCCTGTTAACTCATTTGGTAGAATATTCACTTTAAGAAATGTAAGGTGTGGGTTCGATTCTCATCAGGAACAAAAATTTATGTGACGTCATACGGCTAATGATGATAATGATGATAATTTGGCTATCCAAGGGTCTGTGTATCGCAGCAATGGTCATGTTCACGGGTTATGTCTCTCCATCAGGAGAGAATCTTGTTTGTTTCATTGCTATTACTTCAAAAATCTACGATCATGAGAGGAAATATGCAAGGTCTAGTAAGCCGCACGCGCGTTGTTCTCAGCTTTGTTTCCATGAAGAAAGCCATTGGATTGGATGTAGCCGAAACTATAGTCAGAGTTAATCCCGCATAAGTAAAAAAAAAATATGTCAAAACCACGTCAGTTTCCATAATGAAATATGCAAACCTAGAGAATGCAGCCAATATGCGACTTAATTGCAATTTAACATGGAACGTCTGCCTGTACGTACACATGTGAGCTGTTAATTATTGAGAAACGGAAAATCCGGAGTACCCTTACATCGGATGCAGTAATTGCATGGTTTCAATATTCGATATTTATTTTATTGCTATATTAAAATTCCAATTGCGATATCATTGACATAATTAGTGTGTAAATAAGCAAGGAGAGCGTTTATAAGATAAAATCGAATTGTTTTTGTAATCTTTAGCCTTTCATTAGAGCTGTAATAGTATATACATAGGCATTAGTACTTGACATGTCAATTATATTATCTACGCCGATAAATAATCGATATACAAGGTTAAAGCTTAGGTTAAACCAATTTGAAAGGGATTTTGTAGGTCAGTGGTTTGCGCGGTTGGTTCACACGCCGAAAAGCGTGGGTTCAAATCCTAACAATGAGCTTGAGTTGCCAGTGAAGGAAAACATCGTGAGTTAACCACAACATGGTGGTAGTTGTACTCTCTAGTACTCGGCTACCTAGCTACCAGACTGTTGTAAATCTGCCGCCAAAAACTCAACGGCGTATTCCGGTAGCCTCACTTGAAAGCTAGTTTCATTCCAGGTGCGTTTACCATCTTCGTCCACACCGTCACTTAGCACCAGATGAGTTGTGGTCAAACACCTAGCCTATCATATACAAAAAATCGTACACAAGGCAAGTTAAATAATGGCTTTTTTTTTGTAGCTGACAGGCTTGGTGTTTGACCACAACTCACCTGATGTTAAGTGACGGTGTGGTCGAAGATGGTAAAGCACACCTAGCCTGGAATGGAACTGGCTCTTAAGTAAGGCTGCCGGAACACACCGTTAGATGCAGATTTTCAACTTGAGGGTGGTAGCTAGCCAGCCGAGTACTAGAAAGTACTCTACCACCACGCTATGGTTTCCTCAAGATGTTTTCCTTCACCGACAGCTCAAGCTCATTGTTGGGGATTGAACCCACGCCCTTCGGCATGCGAACCGACCACACTAACCACTGAGCTATCATCGCTATTAATTGTAAAAGCGTTTTTGAATATCTAAAAAAAAAGGAAATTCAGATTCCTTTGTCCTCTCCCTATACTTCCCGTATATGATTGCAAGTGACAGCTAACGTAATAACGTCGCTGACCTATCGAGACTGAGTCGTCATCAGGCCGCGATAAGCGTTAGACGTGAGGCGGGGATTCTTGCGGATAAGAGATAATCTAGACGTGAAAGAAATACGTGATAGGTTTGATTGGGCTTTTATTAACTAGCCACAATTAACAAAGACCGATTCAGAAATCCAAAATACATTTATGTGATGCTCTATGAATTTTTAAATCTGACTTTACCTCCCCAATTTTAGAATACGTGACGTCATGAGTATAGTATTTACATGAATTTTAACATACAAATATAACTGACTTGTAAAAAAAGTCGTTTGAAAGTCAGCCATATTCCTATGCGATAAACATACCAACAAACGCATTGAAATTTTTTAATGTAGAACTAAATTTATTACCTTTATTAAAATACTAGCTGTGCCCCAGGGTGTTACCCGCTGTTCCCACGTGAACACAAAGTTTTTTCGGGATCAAAAACCTATGTGTTAATCCATGATGTCAGCTACCTCCATACCAAATTTCATCAAAATTGGTTCAGCCGTTTGAGCGTGAAGAAGTAACAAACTTTCTTTCCCCTTTATATTATTAGTATGGATACATATATATGTATGTATGAAAAGCTACTGAAATGCGTCTTTAGGTTTTTCGTTATCAATATTAATTCGTTTTATACATACATATGTACATCATCAGCCATAGGTCGTCCACTGCTGGACATAGGCCTCCTCCCTTGGGTTGGTTTACCAATACTCGCCACGCTTGGCGGGCAGGTTGGCGAGCGCAGTTAGGTATGATTGTTTAAGGAAGATGCTGCTGCCCATCTTCCGGATTACATCCCTTAGCCGACTCTTACGGCAACCACGGGTAGAGAGGATGGGGTACTATTCTTACGCCAGCACCACCACGGCAATTAATTCGTTTACTTGTATCAAAATAAAATAAAAAATCTTGTATAGAATGCTTATAGACTTTTCAAATCAATTATTCGGCGTGTTTGCACAAACTAGGAAGTCACAAAGTGCCTGAAAAAATATCGTCAGACATTCTTTGCCACAGAACAATTTACCATCGACCTTGACAACCTACTATAAGTTTAAACAACATTCAGTGAAGTTAGACTAAGTGAAATTTATTCGCGAATTTCGAAAGGCAATTTAGGTAATTGATACGATGTAATTTTTTTAACTAATAGCACAAGAAAGCTTTAGCTTAAATAAGAGGTGCCTTATGGAAACCAGATTAGAACGCTGTTCCTTTTTGTGTTTGTACTAAGTAAAATAAATAAATAAGAAACCGGCCAAGTGCGAGTCGGACTCGCGCACGAAGGGTTCCGTACCATCTACGAAAAAGGCAATAAATTGCGTTTGTGGTATGGGAGCCCCCCTAAATATAAATTTTATTGTGTTTTTAGTATTAAAAAAAAAAAAAAAAAAAAAAACAAACCCTAAAATTGATTAAAATGATGAATGATGTTGATTTATAAAATATTTTTACATACTCATAAAATTGACGACAAGCTGAATCGGTTGAAAAAAGTTTTAGTTACCTTGGTGATCGGGAACTGCCTCAAAAATCACTGCAAAATATGTAGATTTTTGATTTTATTTTTCATTGTTACACATTTTTCGGTCTAACCTCTCAGCTCGTAAACAAATCAGAACGATAACGTGCGATAAAGAACTCCTTTCCAAAAAAGCAGTTACTAGTCTATAAGGTACCAAGGTAAACTGATAAACATTTGCCTAGATATGTGTAGTAAGGTATGAGGTAATCCAAAGTGACGTCGAAGATCTAAGAACAAACAGAGGCAACCAGATGAATACTGCAATAAACCGATATCACCTGCCGGTACGCTGTCTGCTATAAGTAGATTTTTCTTTTATTCCTTTGGCTTTTTATCTCCCCTATTTCTACACAAGTATCACGTTCTATCAATCCCGCGATACTGTATTCCATTCTAGAACAAAGCCAGTTACGCAAACTCGGTTACTGTTCTTGAAGAACGTTCCATCGAAATTCCGGGGAGTTTTCTTTCAAGTAAATTGAATATTCATGTCGTTCAATCTATCCTGAGAAAGCGCGTTTGAAATCTTTTCAAGAAATAGCTGTGCGTTATTTTAAAATACAGATATAACTATATCACACTAGTATATTATTTTAGCGTGCTAGTTCCCTTGCTATCTTAGGAACAAGCACCCAACGGTATGTTCCAGCAGCCTCACTTGAGAGCCATTTCCATTTCAGGCTAGGTGTGCTTTGCCATCTTGGACCAGGCTGTCGCTGTGGTTAAGCACCTCACCTTGTCAACAATAAAAAATACTTTGCGATAAAAAGTAACCTGTAGAATTTGATAGCTTTCAGATATAATTTAAACTAAGTAACACTAACAACACTAACACTGACACACTTATAACACTGTTTGCATAGCAAACATTCCTTGGACCTTTTTACTAGCACTATTAGTAGTTTCAAGCGGGCTAGTCGTAATATTGATTTAGTTGACATTTAAATTATTATATTGTTGATTTATATATCTAGTTTATCTTTGACTCATCGTGTATCAAACAACGACAAATCCTTTGTACCTTTTAATTATAATTTTGATCGAGTATTGACTGAATTTTTAGGTTTTAATGTTTTTGACATATTGTTTTTGATTTTAATAATTTTGACATAATATTTGATTATAAAGCATGCCGTCTTCGCCTATAATTGTTGTGGCACTTAACTTGACATTTTGTAATTTCGAAATTTAATTTTTAATGCATTTGTGTACACTGTGTTGGCGGACTTATTAAATAAATAAATAAGTAGTTTGGATTAAAAAAATGTCGGTCCATGAAAGCCAATACAATTAAGGTTGTTATCTATGATGCCTTGAACATGCCTACAGCTGACTTGTAAGTAAAAGTGATTATGTAGAATTTTTTGAGCAGAAATTGCTCTTCAGATACGCAAAATTCTTAGTTCTAACGACATTTTTCTTTACACAAAACACCCACATTCAGACGTACAAATTATTTTTTCCCGCGTCTCTCACAATAGGGGCCGGCCTCTTCACGCTGTGAAAAGATAAGCAAATGAATACATAGACACAGATACAGAACCCCAGAGGGAAGTTAAGTGTAGCACTGGAAACATTGAAATTGCCGGCTAAATAATAGTATAGTTATAAACATTTCTTGGATTATAATAATGAATAGGAATGTACAATTGTACAAAGACTTTTATAAAGTGTATTTATTCGTTTTTTGTATTGAATTATTATAAAAATGACATTTATTAATTTTTTATTTGATTTGATTTAATTTAATTTAATTTAATGTAATTTTAATTTAAGTTAATTTAATCTGATTTAATTTAATTGTTGACATGTAAATTCCACTTTATGAAATAAATGAATATGAATATGAATAAGCCAACAGGGCTGTCTGTGATGGACGGATATATATGAAATTTGGTACAAATATAGTTTATAATGTGGATTAACATATAAGATACTTTTTATACTACAAACTGAACAAACTTTTTGTTAAATTCCGCGCGGATGAAGTCACAGGTAACAGGCAGTGTATCATATTTCCATCACAGATACGTCATACATGTTTGAAATTAACAATGAAGACTTAAAGTAGACTCAAAGAAGATTACTCAGGTTGTATCAAACTTTATCCTGGTACTTACTGCTCATCTTAAAAAGAAGAAAGCAAGTAGGTACTAGTTTATAATGGACAAAACATATATTTGAAGAATATTAAAAATTTCTTTATCTCCTGAATTATTTAGGTAAGTTTGTTATCTTTCTTTACTTAATCTGCAAGCGTTACAACATCCTCGTGTCCTAAGTAAATAGTAACTGAGCTGAATTATTTTGAGGTTGTTATTTAAGTCATAGGAAACGTGCGCTATCACTGACTTTTGAGGCAATATTGCTCAGGCTCTAATAAATCTAGCTATTTCATAAATGGTGTAATTAGTACGAGTATTTAATAGGTACTTTTAATAATTACACAGAGCTATGTGACACGGCAGTATTAAGCTAAGGGGAGGTCATTGTTTTCAACAAATTGAACTTATAAATTATATATTAATTGTATATATTTTTATTGATAGTATGTGTTTGTTTTACTATGGAAACTGACGTGGTTTTGACACAGTCACTCCCCCACTATCTTCATGTGCGATGCGCGCAGCGGCCCGCAGTGTGAAGCAAGTCGAGGCCGCGCGCGTGTTGTACTCAGCTTTTCCTCCATGAAGAAGGCCACCGGATATAATCGAAACCATAGTCGGAGTTTCCGGTAAAATAAAAAGTAATACTGCACAAGTAAAATAATGTGTTTTTATTGTACATATATAAAATATATGTATATATATATATATATATATATATATACATATATTTTATTCACCTTCTTTTTCCTTTATTTTTTTGCAATAGTATTAGCTGTATCATACAAAGGTTGTCTGGAAGAAATTACTCTAAGCAATAAGGCCGCCGTTGTACTACCCTAATTGGTCTTGATTTTGTTTTTTTTCTTGTTTTTTATGTTACTCGAACTCGATTGTTTTTTAAATGCGAAATAGGTTTACTTTTTACCACGCCCTGCCTGATGTTAAGCAGGTCTAAGATAAAGCACTCTTACCTGGAAATAACCTGTGTTCATGTACACTAAAATTTTATTCTATTCTATGGTTAAGACCATTTGTCGAGGGTATTTTTTTCTATAAGTTTGCCAGTATTATGTTCGAATTTCATAGATCAACCCCATGTCAGATCCAATGTAAAAGTTAGTCTAATTATAAGTACAATGATCTTTCGGTTTAACACTGCGTCCGCGTAACTTCATACCGTATATATAAAAGAAATTGAGTATAAGTGGTAGGTTTTCTTAGCAAGAAATTGTGAAGATAATATAAGATTCAAAAAATGTACGGTGTGAACACTGAATATTTTACGATTTTCTTGTGTCCTCTACCAAAGTCACGAGTAAATTATTATTATTCTTCTCTTCGATGATAAGAGGTGCGGTAACGTATTTGTACTGAAGCATGTTTCTTGAAATCACGTGTCGATGTTAGTTTACAATCTTGGCACGTTTTTTAATAGCCATAGTTACCAATTCTACGTTAATTCTTACAACAATGAGAGTTCCCATGTTTGACATTATATTTTGTTTGATTTTGACCACAGCTCACCTGTTGTTAGTGGTGGTGTGGTCAAAGATGGTAAACTCACCTAAGCTGCAATGGGACTGGCTCTCAAGTGAGGCTGTCAGAACACACTGCAATGTTCTTGGCGAAAGATTTTTATCTTGAGGGTGGTACGTAGCCAGCCGAGTATTAGAAAATACCGTACCGTTGGAGAGCCAGTTCCATTTCAGGCTAGGTGTGCTTTACCATCTTCGACCACACCATCACTTAACACCAGGTGAGCTGTGGTCAAACACCAAGCCTGTCAGCCATAAAAAAAAAAAAAACCACCATGCTATGGTTTTAGGCCAGTAAAAATAGAATTTAACCACGCATTAATTTCCGATTCATTTTTTTATAAGGTTAAGTGTCACTTACTGAGCGTAAAATCACGAAATGCTGACAGATCCAGGTGGAGCTTCAAGGCCATCTTGAAAAAAGTTTTTGGCCAATATCTCGGAAACTATGCACTTTAGGGCAAAAGTTATTGAGACCATTATTGTAGAAAATAAAATTTTGCATCTTTTATTTTACGTAAACTTTTTTGTAAAACTTATCGTTTACGATTTATGGCCCATTTAATGAATTAAGGCCTAGTTTTTCTATCTCGGCCGATAACTCGGGAAATATTAGAAAAACCGGTTATTCCCAAACTTGTCAAAAATGTGTTATAGGAGACGATGATCTATTCCGGTTAGGGCTCAGCAAATTGTTTATTACAATAATAATATAATTTTCATCCAAGAATTCTTTTATATATATTTTTTACTTATAAGGTTTACTCACGTTTAATTTTGTCGGAAGCTCCGACTATAGTTTCGACCACAGCGTGCATATGGCGGGAAGCGACTTTGTTTTATACTATGTAGAGATGCTGTTATTACACTAATGTTATAAAAGTTAATCTCAAATACCACTCAATGAAATTTTGAAGATTGAATGATTACTCAATAACTTTTTGAATTCTGATTTTTATAGCAATATTATTTACAATTATGTGTACAGTGGCCTTCGTATGTATGTAAATAATAGATCCCATCTAAAAATGCGATCATAATTATTTATTATGCTATTTGAGATAAAGTTTCCTTAGGATTCTGTAGAGAGACAGCGAAATTAGTGTTTCAAGGATTATTTTCCAATAAATATGTTACATTGTAGGTTATATTGACCACGTTCTTCGGATTAGGCGGTAATTTATTATCAAGGGCTATTCATACGTGACTTTTTGAAACATTTCCTTGGTTAGACAAAATTCTTTCTTTATATATTTGGAGAACGATTTTCTTCTATTATTTCACAAGTTGTGTTTAATCAGTAAACATGTCTGTCGTTACGATTTTGTGTTTCGCTTCTCTTCTTTGTTTTGTGAGTATTTTTTTTATATCGTTGACTAGCTAGTCGTTTTGACCACATCATACCTGATGTTAAGTGACGGTGTTATTGGAGATGGCAAAGCACGCCTAGCCTGGAATAGAACTGGCTATGAAGTGAGACTACTGGAACACATCGTTAGGTGCTTGACGGCAGATTTTTAACTTGGTAGCTAGCTAGCCGAGTACTAGAAAGTACTCTACCACCATGCTATGGTTTCCTCACGATGTTTTCCTTCACCGGTAGCTCAAGGTTGTTGGGGTTTGAACCCACGCCATTCGGCGTGTGAACCGACCGCTCTTAGCACTAAACGATCATCGCTTATTTTTTTATGAGAAATATGATTATTGTTAGCGATGATAACCCAGTGGTTAACGTAGTCGGTTCACACGTCGAAGGGCATGGCTTCAAACCCCAACAATAAGCTTGAGCTGCCGGTAAAGGAAAACACCGTGAGAAAACCATAGCGTAGTGGTAGGGTACTTTCTAGTACTCGACTGGCTAGCTACAAGACTAGACTGGCTAGTTCAGTGCGACAAAAAAGGTTAGTTCTCAGCATTAGCGCTGCATTAATGCATTCAATATTCATTTCTTTCAGTCCTTAGCTGACCCTGTACCGTCAGCAGGACCATCTTCAACAGTAGTCGAAGCGTTTCCAGAAGACTACCCGTCGTTAGAAGAACCATTATCCACAGCTGACATAGAAGACCAAATAGAAACGATCATAAGTAAAATAAACGATATACTGAATAACTATATGCCTGAATTTCTGAAAGTATTAGACCCAAATGATCAGAAATACTTAAGATATACTACTGAAGAAGGGATTAAAAGCTGTTTGAATTATGCTGTAAGTATTCAGCTGCTATTGAGTGTTGCTAGTTGTGTTGTGAGTGTACTAAATTTCTTCCATTTCTTTAACTTTGTTCTCTTCTTTCTTAACATTAAAAATGATTACTGAGTTAAATGAACTTGCCCTGGATTCGAGTCTGATGTCTTTGTGTGATCCTTTCTTGACACAGGGAATTTTAATGTGAACTTGAGTATGAATAATTATTTAGCATAGTCGTGTTGGCTGCCCTATACCTAAGTAATGCGTGGGTTCGATTCCCACCTAGAACAGACGTTTGTTTTTTTTATGGCTGACAGGCTAGGTGTTTGATTACAACTCACCTGATGTTAAGTGACGGTGCGGTCGAAGATGGTAAAGCACACCTACCATGGAATGGAACTGGATCTCAAGTGAGGCTGCCGGAACACACCATTAGATGCTTGGCGGCAGATTTTCAACTCGAGTGTGGTAGTTAGCCAGCCGAGTACTAGAAAGTACCCTACCACTACGCTATGGTTTCCTCAGGATGTTTTCCTTCACCGGCAGGTCAAGCTCATTGTTGGGGTTTGAACCCACACCCTTCGGCATGCGAACCGACCGCGCTAAAAATAATTTGCGTCACATGTTTGTTCTGTTTCTGGGTGTTCTGTTTGTATTATAAGTATGTATTAAAAAAGGATATAAGTATCAGTTATCTCATTCCCATAGTACATGTTTTAGCTTTGCTTAGTTTAGAGCTAGATGGCGCTGTGTGAATAAAGAATTACCCATAGCATTTATTTATTTACTTCATTATAATAATAACTAGCTACGCCCCGCGGTGTTACTCGTTACATTATTTCAAGATAAAAATATGTGTTAATCCAGGGTGTCAGCTACCTCCATACCAAATTTTATCGAAACTGGTCCAGCCGTTTGAGTGTGAAGAACTAAAAACATACAAAACATACTCACAAACTTTCGCCTTTATAATATTAGTGTGGTTTAAAATAATTTAATTCAAATCCAGCCCATCAAACTAACATATTATTCGTAAAATAGAAAAATAGTGTCAGTTGCCGAAAAATGCCAAAAAAGAAGAATGTCAAAATATAATCCATAAAAGAGAGTATTGGCGGATTGGCGGGAACGCGGTAAGCGTCATGTCACCCCATTGTATTTTTTTCCATAACTAGTGTTTTTTCGAGTGTTTATGCATAAAAATAGTGGTGTTTTATTCATAAAGTGCCGAATTACAAGCGCGAGTGTGGGAGAATGATATAATGTGGTTAAAAATGACTTTTCGTGTTGCTTCCATAACTCCATCGAGAAGCTTATAGTAAATACGCCACTACTTTACTAAAGCATGACTAGATTTAAGAACTGAATTGCAAAAACGGAAGACAAAGTTTTGAAGCCATACTGCCGTATGGCTTCAAAACTTTAGCCACACCAAAAGGGCAAATTGAAAAAAAAAAAAAAAACATTAAAAAAAAATGTATTACCGTAGTCTTTATTAACTCTGTTTGGATCCAGAGTGCTCAACATGCAGTACTTATGTGCATGTATAGTCTGTGTCTGTGTGAAACCTGTGTCTGTGTTTATGCTTCATTAAATTTTATTTCAGTTCTATTACTGCCTTTTTTCTGACTTTTCTTCTATTATTTCTTCAGTTACAAGAGTTTGGATTTCTTGCAGGTTTACATGCGCAATGCTACATTGAATAACGAGAGCTCTAATCCGATGTTGAACGATATAGTGTTTACATTTTTGGCATCTGATTTATACAATGGATACCTTTCCCATAGTGTTGATGGCGACGATATTATTTCAGGAGTCCAGGATCAAGGATCGGGAGCAGCAGCTAATTGAATGTGCTCAACAATGCGTTAACGATGCTCAATAAAACAATGAGCAAAGATTATTTAGTTATAAGCAAATTTAATATTTTAATTATGCAGCCAACTATTAATTTACTAACATTTAGGGGTTTTGAGTGCAATAATAGAATCACGAAACAATATTCCAAATTTGAAAATATTCTACAAGGATAAAACAAAATGTTGCACTTTTATAGTGTCTATACAGCCGATTGGTTTTGTAAGTAAAATAACATAATTTTTGTCCGTTGAAAGTATTTTACAAAGAATTCGTTTTGTATATCGCCTATGATTCTATTTATTGTAGTATTATTGTTAACATATTAAAGATCAAATCATATTTAGTGAGTTTTTATTTATTTAATCGTTCTCTATTTTCTTCACATATTAAACTAATCTACGATTACCCTGTTAGCTTATTAGATAACTCTACGTCTTAAGTAGTAGGGCGTGGATTCGATTCACATCCAGAACAAACGTATATGTGACAAACATAGATGTCAGTTCTGTGCCTGGAAGTTCTAAATCTTTCACATCACACATCATCAGCCATAGGTCGTCCATTGCTGGACACATGCCTCCTCCTGGAGGGGTTTTGCCAATACTCGCCACGCTTGGCAGGCGGGTTGGCGAGCGCAGTTAGGTGTGATTGTTCAGAAGACGCTGCTGCCCATCTTCCGGATGACTCTTACGGCAACCACGGGTAGAGAGGGTGGGGTACTATTCTTACGCCGGCACCACCACGGCTCAATCTTTAATATATATAAATCTTCTGTACGTGTGTTTGTCACCTAACTCCTTCTAAACGGCTGGACCGATTTGGATGAAATTTTGTGTATGTATTTCAATGGGTTCCTGGATGGTTTGAGAACACAATTGGACCCAGTAGGTGACGCAGCTGTCGGTATGTCTATTGACTGTTAGGCGATACGAAGTTCGCCGGGTCAGCTAGTGTATTATAAATAATATATGTATTTAAATTCAAAAAGGAAAAATTTAAATATACTCTTTCTGATTGACACCTAGTACCTACATAGTTTGAGGCTAGATGGCGCTGTGTGAAAAGTTACGTAAAAAAAAGCAGTACTTAGAAATGTCTTAATATTTAAAATAGTAGTACTTAGGTACCTTTTATCGTATCTAATTGCGATAAAACTTATTATGTGTAAACAGATAAGAGGTCAAGAATATAATTCCGAAGCTGCAACGTACATAGGTCAAGTAAACTTGATAACACTGGGTAACAAAATCCCACGCGATAGATTCACAAATTATGTAATTTACCTTCCTTTATTACAATACAATATAACTTTATTATACACTTAACATATTATAAGATACAAAACTTACCATTTGAACAGACTGGACGTCGGTAGCTACAACAGGCTGCTGTCCGAACCCTGTTCTGAAGCAGCCAGGGAGCTTTTCATTTATGTGAGTCGCCTCAAGTGACCTACCTTGATTTTTTTGTGTGTATGCAGAGGAGTGAATGTGTGTATGAGAGAGTGTGTATAAGTATGTGTTGTGTCTAGATGTTATTTTATTAAATTTTACTTATAAGAAATACTTTGGAAAATACGATAGGACTGCCATGTGCATGTCACAGAAGTCCCTTAAATAAATTGGAATAAAAAAAATAAAAAATAAACTTAAAAACTGAAAAGAAAGAAAATAACAAAACAAAAACAACATAGAATAATAAATAAACAATGATTACAATATGTAGTCAGAGAAGAAAAATATTAGAGGGCATATACAGATCTGAAACTAGATCTATAAAAAAAAAAAAGTTAAAAATCTCCTCCTTTTTGAAGTCGGTTAAAAAAAGGCAGTCATAGGCATTTAAAACACGCCTCATTAGCATGTCGCTCAACGCAGCTAAAAAAGTGGTTACTTAAAAAAATGCGAAATTAGTAATATAAAAATAATTATTGTAAAATTATAGATCAAATAAACTCGATGACACTGGAGAACGAATCACACTTTGAACAACAAGAAAAAGGTAAAATTGTTGTCATATAAACGTTTGTCTTGTGTCCTGGTGGGAATCGAATTCATGCATTTGATTGTTATGGAAACTGACTAATTTTATTTTATTTTATTGAGATAAGTACAGTTACAGACCTTCGGCTACTCAGTCTAGTGCAGTCTTTCTCAAAGTGGGCGATAACGCCCCCTTGTGGGCGCTGGAAGCCTAGAGAGGGGCTCAGAAATTAATTCAACTAATGAATATCATTGTGATTTTTAAGATGTGGTAGAGTAAAAAGAAATGAGGGTGCGCTGAAAAATAATTGATTTTCAAAGCGGGCGGTAGTGAAATAAGTTTGAGAACCTCTGGTCTAGTGTATAAGTAGAATTAACGTATCACAGTGAACCCAAGATCCAATTACAACGTATTTATGTAACCGACAGTATATAGGTTAGTAAATAAATAAATATGAATCGTCAATATATTTTTATTTATTTAAAATTCTATTATTTGTTATTTTTCATTGTTTTCCTTACATTTGTTTAATTTTTGGTTTATAATAATTGTTTAATGATTGTGACTAACCATTGGTTAATAAATGTTGTTTTATAAATGAGTGTGAGGTCAAATTGGTGTTAAAAGTATAAAAATAGCACAAGTATGTGAAATGCGTCTGATAAAATTATTATACTTTCGTGTGTATCGCATAGTCATTGATCATCATCATCAGCCATAGGTCGTCCATTGCTGGACATAGGCCTCCTCCTGGGGGGGTTTTGCCAATACTCGCCACGCTTGGCAGGCGGGTTGGCGAGCGCAGTTAAGTGTGATTGTTCAATGAAGACGCTGCTGCCCATTTTCCGGATTACATCCTTTAGCCGACTCTTACGGCAACCACGATTAGAAAGGGTGGAGTACAATTCTTATGCCGGTACCACCACGGCAATTGTGCAACTAAACCACTTTAAATTAAGTAAAGATAAAAAAAAAAACTATTTTGCTTATTACCCTATTTTTGTAGCGATGATATCAATGGTTAGCGCGGTCGGTTCGCACGCCGAAGGGCGTAGGTTCAAACTCCAACAATGAGCTTGACCTGCCGGTGAAGGAAAACATCGTGAGGAAACCATAGCGTGGTGGTAGGATACTTTCTAGTACTCGGCTGGCTAGCTATCACCCTCAAGTTGAAAATCTGCCGCCAAGCATCTAACGGTGTGTTCCGGCAGCCTCACTTGAGAGCCAGTTCCATTTCAGGCTAGGTGTGCTTACTATCTTTGATCACACCGTCACTTAACATCAGGTGAGCTGTGGTCAAACACCTAGCTTGTCAGACATAGAAAAAACATTAAATTTGTACTTTATAGCTATCGAGTCGTGTTCTAGAAGCACTCAGTCAGTCGACCATGACAAAGTTACAAAATAATGTGTGAACATCGTTAGTTAAATAATAGGCTTTGACTCCAACACAATCGTTTTGTATGTAATAAAAGGTAAATGCAATATGAACTTCGAACATCAATAACCGTCAAACGATAATACAGGATGTTTGTTTCGCATTTAGATATTTGAGCCGGATTTTACGTTCAAGAAAGATTTGTTCCTCAATCAATCAATTACGTACAGATTGCTTCCTGCGCGCAGCGCTGGTATTTACGAGAGCACAGTTTATCTACATGTGTTGATAGCTCAGTGGTTAGCGCAGTCGGTTCATACACCGGAGGTCGTAGGTTTAAATCCCAACAATGACCTTGAGCTGCCGGTGAAGGAAAACAGCGTAAGGAAACCATAGCATGGTGATTAGGTACTTTCTAGCATTTGGCAGGCTAGCTAAAGTAGAAAATCTTGGAATCTCTCCGAATAAACTTTTGAGAGGTTTTACAGCCTAGATGTTTCCTACATCAGCAAGATCATTGTTGGGATTCGATTCCACACCCTACGGCGTGTAAACTGACTACGCTAACTACTGAACTATCATCGCTACAAAAATATCTAGTGTAAAAAGATCGATATGCTCATTTTCTTCATCTCAATAAATTTGATGGACTGTTTGTCGAAACCAAGAAGTATAATTCAATATCACAGCCCATAAATCGCACTGTATGCTTAAGATACATGCTAATACGTAGAGTAAACACTAGTTTACTTGCACATCCTTCCAACGTCAAACGGTGATGTACTTATGGACCACAAACTTGTATATATGAATAGCAATTCGTCAATAGTCATTTATCAGTTTGAGATCGTCATTGTTAAACGTTATAGAAATCATGTGGAAGAAAATCTGTATTGCGTTTTGTGTTCTACTTGTGATTGGAAACGTATGTACCTTAGCAACGTTTCAATAATGCTTTGTCAAATAACATTTGAATAGATTTGTTTTCCTACTATCGTAAATGTTGCGAGTAATATATTGATCTTGTTATGTGAAATATTTAGAACAAAACATTGTTTCACTAAGTACTCGATAAAAAAATGTGATAATGTTTGTGTTTAAGCTAGAAAATATATTCGGATTGTTTGATACTAATCATATTTGAAGCAGTGTCTATTTATTTCGTAGAATATTCTACATTTTTTATACGGACAGCAAGGATGTAGATCTCTCTACCGGAGTCTGTATTTCCTGTATGTAAAATAGAGTAGAATACACGTATTCTACTCCAAAATAAACAGATTTATTTTAGGTAAACGCAGGAATGAAAATCCTAGACCGCATCACTGCTTAAAATCCCGCAGGATGTGGTTAGCCGCAAACTTATTCTAAATTTAAAAAAATGTAACAAGTAATTATTTAAACATAGATCCCTTAGTTTAGGTTTTTTATGGTTGACTGGCTAAGTGACGGTGTGGTCGAAGATGGTAAAGCATACCTAGCCTGGAATAATACTGGCTCTCAAGTGAGGCTGGCGGAACACACCGTTAGATGCTTGGCGGCAGAAATTCAACTTGAGGGTGGTAGCTAGCCAGCTGAGTACCTACTAGAAAGTAAGTACCCTATCACCATGCTATGGTTTCCTCACGATGTTTTCCTTCGCCGGCAGCTCAAGCTCATTGTTGGGGTTTGAACCCACGCCCTTCGGCATGCGAACCGACTGCGCTAAACACTGAGCTATCATCGCCGCAAAAATTTTGTTACGCAATGCAAAACTATTAAAAAAAAGTTTGACGTGTACGATTATTGTACGATGTTTTCCTACATCAGCAAGATCATTGTTGGGATTCGATTCCACGCCCTACGGCGTGTAAACTGACTACGCTAACTACTGAACTATCATCGCTACAAAAATTATTTTTACTAAAGTCAATGTTAAGTTAAACTTATTTTTTGATTGACAGACAAATGCCTTCGTTCGACGGGACGCACCGTCTGCTGCACAGCCAAACGTTTTGGCATCTTTCCAGAAGAATATGGATCATTTCAGGCACTGCTTGGATCAGAGTTTAGCGATGGCAGTCGGTGACGTCAACGAAAATCAACTAAAACCTGTCTTCAATGTTCTTGGAGATTCCATTAACAGGTTTTCGAAAGCGGTAATTCCCCTAATAGAATTGACTTTGGCCTCACGTCACAAATTATACGGATGTTTGATGCTGAATGCTTGCAATGTATCTGTGTGAAGTTTCGGCAGCCTAATTGGGAGACCGTCTGGCTTCCAATTTGGAGGTCCTGAATTCGATTCCCACGGCACGCACCTCTGTCTTTTGTGCGTATGTGCGTATTCACGCTGAATTTATACGGTGAAGAAAAACATCGTAAGGTTTCCTCGCGATGTTACTGTCCTCAGAGTACATAAAAAAAAAAAAAACGAAGAAGTGTTAAGTCCGCCAACCCGCAATTGGCCAGTGTGGTGGACTATGTCCTTACCCTTTTCACAATGAGAAGAGTCCCAAGCCCAGCAGTGAGACAGAAAATAGGGTAGATTCGAATTCAGTATGTGAGTTTCTTAGTTGGTTAATAAGGTACATCTTGCAAGTTGAATTAGAACCACGTCTTATCCTACAGAGTTAAAATTTGACACGTTTCAGTTCCGATGACAGTACATTATTATGGCAAGAACTGTTCAACAGTCAGACGTTTAGACACGACATTTTGAATGCACATTGAATTTGGATTGCTCATTGTACTACTTCGCGAGTTATGGTTCCAAAAACTCGTAAGATTTGAATCCACTTTCATTGTCCGAACGGCTAAAGCGTGGAATACGTTACCCGAGTTGTTCCCTGATAAATATCTGGGTGTCTTCAAGTCGAGACTGAATCGGTATCTTCTTGGCAAGCGTGCTTCGTCGTAGATCGCATCTTCACTTAATATCAGGTGGGGTGGCGATCAAACGCAAGCCTATTCAACAAATAAAAAACCAGCCAAGTGCGAGTCGGACTCGCGCACCGAGGGTTTCGTACAAACCTGTAGGTATATAAGTAAAAGTTATGGTTTTTTAATGGTTGTTTATGCTTTTCGCAATTTTTCCTTTATCTGTGCTATAAGACGTTGCTTCTTACCAAATTTCAAGATTCTGAGTTCACGGGAAGTACCCTGTAGGTTTTGATTCCCTTGCGAGTGTCGAAAATTTACAGCATAAACGGCTGTATCTTTTGATTGCGTTGGCTTAGAAGTTTGATTTTTTCACAGCTCCAAGGGACAGTAGACCTGAGTGTTTGATATGAATTTCAGCTTGATACCTCCACGAAAAAGGATTTTGACAGACAGACAGACGGATAACAAAGTGATCCTATAAGGGTTCCGTTTTGTCTTTTTGAAGTACGGAACCTTAAAAATAAATGTACTAAAACTGTTTTACAAGTACTAACTAATCTTTTTTTTCACAGTTTGAGGACATAACAGGCACCACTACCACCAAGAATCCTGACCCAGACCTTGCCTTTTAAGCTGTCCTACTCGAAGACTAATGCAAAAGCAAAAAAAAAACAAGATAAAAAAATATAATTTATTGTCTGTAACTTGTCACACTACAAATTACATATTATTTACTTGACCGTTAGTAGAAGCTTATAATATTGAGATAGGCAACACTATTTCCCGCAGTAGCAGTCATCTCTTTCTACCCTAGCTATACCTGTCTCTTTCGCACACCCCCACCCTACCTCACCAGGTGCGAGGTGGTTACTGCTCCGAGCCTGCTCGTCATTGGCGTGACATTTCCCGCGCAGTTCACTTGTGCTAAGAGAATCCATACTTCTCTATTTAAATTCAGTGAAAAACTCACGTAAGTGCACAAAATGTTCTACATAGTATAACGATGTTATCGTTCGTTTCTATTTTAAAGAAATAACGCTTGTTAATCACTTTTGATTCGAGATATTTTTTCTTATTTTCTACCCTCGAATATTCGTTCAAGAATATTTTGCATTATTCTCGAAAAAATTTAATTTATTTTTGCTACCCACATTGTTCATATTAATTTTCATTAGACGATTCTTAGGTTTTTATTGCCTTTTTAAGGTTGTGTAATCGTGAGCGTTAGTAATGGGGTCCGATAACCAGACTGACCGGGGAGCCATAGCTGGCGGGTCAGGTACTAAACTGCACAGCCGTGAATCGCGTTCACGTGAGCAGCGATCTCGATCGTCTTCGAGTAGTAGCAGTAATAGCTCAACGTCTTCGTCTAACACCTCCGGACAGGGTTCGAAGAAAAAGAGATCACGGCGTCGTAGACGCCGTCGGTCTAGGAAACAAAAAAGACGCGACCGCACTCTTATAGAAAAATTATCAAGGTCGGTAGAAAAATTGCAAAAAACTGTACATGGTTATGAATTCCCTCGTAATTATGATAATATCACGGATAATATGTCTGTCATCAGCCGAGATGTAGATGACGATCTTTATAACGAATATGGTAGCGCTTCGCAGGCGTCACCGATACCTATTTCAAAGGATCGGGTAGTTGTACCAGAATTACTTTTTGATATCGAGACAAAGTTAAAGGAACCCGCGGTTCCTAAAACGCCAGAAAACTTTTTGGTAATGTTAGACGAGGTTCAGCGTTTTGGAAAAAATACGTGGTCTGATATTAGATATGCAGAAACACAAAAATTGTACAACTATTCGCCAGGATTTACGGAATTAGAATCAAACGAAGAGGTAAAGGCATATGACAATATACGCCACCTTGGCTATTCCGACAAATCTTACGCGGCAATTACGTTTGGTATCTTGAAGCAAAAAGAAGTCTTGTTAAACAGCTTTCGAAAGCTAGTAGCATGGTCTTTAACCCCTGAAGCAGTACTCGCTAATTTAAACGAAAAAATTGACGAGATTTTTCAAAAAGGAGAATTGCAAAAAGTTACACAAGATCTATTACAAATGTCATGCGGCCATAGATCAGAAACTATCGAAATGCGAAGAGACTCTGTTCTCAAGCATATTAGGGACCCTTTGGTAAAGGCATCGGTGAATAAAATTCCTCCATCGAACACCCATATTTTCGAGGCAGAAGCCTTCACATCTGCTTTGGAAAAAGCAGGCGGTATTAGAAAAACATTTTGGCCATTGAACAGGCCTAGCAACGGGAATGCTTCGCGAGCAAAACCCAATAATTCTGCTATTCGGCCCCCCGCGCATGGGCAGGTACGAAATAATATACCATCGCATGGTCATCTTAACTACTGCTATGACACATCAGTTAACACGCAGTGTTATACACAGCCCTCGCAGGGCTACTACTATAATGCGAGACCTCAAAACAGTGCTGGCCCAGATCATCGCGCATATAGCACTAGCAACAGAGGTTCTAACTTTCGATCCCGCGGATCAAGACATACACAGAGAGGTCAGAAACGCCGTTCTTCACCCTCTGGCTACAGGAGCAATAAAAGGCAAAGACAATGACTCGAAACCCTTCCGGGCCGGTCAGTTAGCACATTACATCAGCCGTTGGAAGAAAATGGGAGCACCAAACTTTATATTACTTATAATAAAAGGGTACCGCATACCCTTTCTACGAAGACCTCCCTTAGTAACACCGGACCTGAAAGGCAAGCGTCATCGCACCTTAGAGTCAGAGGAGATGTCTTCACTTGTTCTTCAAATGAAAAGGCAAGGTGTTCTGAAGGTAGCACCTCTCACTCCGAGCTTTGTGTCCTCCCTATTCTTGGTACAAAAAAGCGATGGATCGTACCGGCCTGTACTGAACCTACGATCGCTCAACCACTATGTGCTAACGGAACGGTTTCGATTACTAAACATGTTCCGCGTCCCAGACTTCCTCCAACATCAGGATTGGATGAGCAAAATCGACCTTTCCCAAGCATACTTCAATCTGCCGATAGCGCAATCACACAGGCGATTTTTGCGTCTTCTTTACAAAGACGAATTACTAGAAATGACTTGCCTTCCTTTCGGCCTGAGCACAGCCCCAAAGGTCTTTGCATGCCTAACGAATTGGATTGCCCAAACCCTCCGAGAAAAGGGCTTAAGAATAATAGTTTACTTAGACGATTTTTTACTAGCACATCAGAACCCAAATATATTAGCACAACACGTAGAGGTTCTTTTAGAAACGCTAGCAATACTCGGATTCCAGGTAAATTACGGAAAATCTGTAATTACTCCGCAAAGATATATAACATATCTCGGAATTGTTTGGCACCCCTGGAAGAATTACAAGCAACTACCGGAAGAAAAGTCCTCGGCCATAGCCAAAAGAGTGACTCAGGTTCTAAAAACAGGGCGGACATCTCTAAAAGAACTCCAAAGCCTGGTAGGACTATTGAATTTTGCAAGTTTTGCTGTACCCCGAGGCAGATTAAATCATCGGACTACCTTGAAGTTTCTGAACTCCCTGCCAGAGGACGCTACTTTAACCAAACATGCTCTGCCTCTTCTGGTACTAGAGGAAATGCAGTGGTGGCTTCGAAATTGTCGTCAGTCGTCTCCAATTCACATACCTCCCCCGAACTATTTCTTAACAACAGACGCCTCAAAGGTTGCATGGGGAGGACAACTCAACAATCAGACGATGTCAGGTCCTTGGAAAGCCGAAGAACAAAACCTTCACTGCAACGTAAAGGAGCTGTTAGCCATCCTGAAAGTGCTACAATTGGAAGCGGCAAATATGGTAAAAGGATCAGTTCTAATTCAGTCGGACAACCGGTCAGCAGTTGCCTATCTACGAAACGAGGGCGGGACCAAGTCCCAATTACTCATGAAGGTATCGTATCAAATTCTACGGATCTTAGAGGAACATCAGATTCAGTTCAAAATCCATTACATTCCGGGGAGATTCAACAATCACGCGGATTGTTTATCCCGACACAAGCGGTCCCCAGAATGGCATTTAACTCCGAATTGTACAGAAAGGATCTTTGCAAAAATGGGAACACCCGTGATCGATCTCTTTGCTTCCAAAACTGCAAAGGTAGTAGCAAACTACGTAACCCTAGACCTAAACGATCACGAAGCTATGATGCACGATGCTTTCAGCATAACTTGGGAGTTTCCTCTGGCGTGGGTATTCCCGCCACCATTTCTCATTCCAAGAGTCTTGATGCACCTCAATCAGGCAAGAGGCGTGTATCTCGTTGTAGCCCCACGGTGGGAGAAGGTATTTTGGCGGGCAGACCTGAAAGCTCGAGCAATCGCAGCCCCGTTTACTTTAACGAAATTGAGACGATATCTGGTCGACACGGCGACCGGGTTGCCACCCCCGAAGGTCCAGGACATGGTCTTAGAAGTCTGGAAATGTGGGGGTGGGAAGACGAAATAAAGACATGGAATTCGAGTCAAGTGGCTTTACTCAAATCTTCGTGGCGTTCTTCAACTTGGAAAACTTATAAAGCACCATGGAAGCGCTGGACATTCTGGACTAAACAGAACAACATAGACCCAATGTGTCCTAACGGCTCGAATTTAGCAAAATTTTTAGCTGACTTGCATATTAAATTAGGTTTATCCTACAACACAATACTTCTTCACAAATCCGTCGTTTCCACACTCTGTAACACAGAGTTGTCAGGTAAATTGAGTGACAATGTACTTGTGAAACACATTTTAAAAGCAATATCTTTAAAAAATCCGATCGCTTCAAAGCTACCTATCTGGGATATTAATATTCTGATCAATTTTATGGCTAGTTATTCTGTGGATGCTACAAATAAGTTCCAAACGGTTCGACATACTGTAGCGCTTTTATGCCTTTGTTCAGGTCGCAGGATCCACGATTTAACACTTTTGAGCTTAGATGAACATCAATGCATTATTGAGGACGATCATATTATTTTCTGGCCAAAGTTTGGGTCCAAAACAGATTGCAGAGATTATAGGCAATCAGGATGGAAGCTTATGGCTAACGCCCAGAATCAAAATTTAGATCCTGTGTATTGGATAAATAAAACCATAACTATTCTAAAGGAAAGGCGTCAGTGTTCCAACACGTCTAATTTATTTATAACTCTAAGAGGTCAACCATCTCCTGCTTCTCGAACAGTAATCGCAGGATGGTTTAAGTCGCTCTTGAAGATGGCAGGCATCTCTGATACACCAGGAAGTGTACGTTCTGCGGTAGCCTCTAAGAGCTGGATCGATAACTTCTCTTTAGATGACATTTTAGAGAAAGGAAATTGGAAATCTGTAAAAACTTTTCAGAAATTTTATTGTCGAGAAGTGTATACTCCGTCAGCTAATACTAATCCAAATGTAAACATTTCTACACTTTTTGTCCCGGTTTGATGACATTGATTCCTATTAAAATCAAAAAGGAAAGCTTCATACATTGTCCTGTTTAATTGTATTCATTCGCCTGATTGCTACTAGAAATGTATAATCAGTCATATACTGTGTAAGTAAGAGATAGGAAGGATAGTGGTGATAACTAGACTTTAGTTACATTGTTTAGAATACTGTATCAGATTGTTTTTGTGTTCGAAGCTCTAATACTAATGTTATAGTATAAAAAAAAGATAAAAGTATATTAAAATAGTCCCTTTCATCACACCTGTATTTTATTACATTACTTACTAAGCACCTATTAATCACATTGGCGTTTCCCTCACCAGGCGATAACAAACAGGTCTCAATATTATAAGCTTCTACTAACGGTCAAGTAAATAATAATACCGTTTTACCTGAAATAAAACGGTTATTATATACTTACCTTAGTAGAAGCTTACTTTTTATCTCTGCCTGGTGATATTTCGACACAATGACGAGCAGGCTCGGAGCAGTAACCACCTCGCACCTGGTGAGGTAGGGTGGGGGTGTGCGAAAGAGACAGGTATAGCTAGGGTAGAAAGAGATGACTGCTACTGCGGGAAATAGTGTTGCCTATCTCAATATTATAAGCTTCTACTAAGGTAAGTATATAATAACCGTTTTATTTCAGGTAAAACGGTATTATTATTTACTCGACGTTTATTTAACGGTAAAAACAATAAAAGAACGTCATAAAAAAAGCGTCTTGATTTTTATTGTATAAGTATCCGATATCTACAAGGCCTTTTTTTTAAATCTCAGGCATGTGAACACTAACGATGTCTTCCTTCACCGTTTGAAGTTATCGGCAATACGCACATAGCTTAGAAAAGACAGATGTAGAAGAGGTGCGTGCCGTGGGATTTGAACCCAGGACCTCCAGATTTGAAGCTAGGTAGTCACTTAGCTAGGCTACGAAATATACAGAATTGACAGCCCTGTTGATTCATTGTTAGTATATCTACTAGGGCTTGGGTTCGATCCCCACCCAGGGCATTATGTGGTAAAAACTAATGTTGGGTGTTCTGTGTTTATTACATGTATTTACAACAAACAAAAGTATTTGTATTCGGTCAGATAATTGACTTCTATAGGATAAGCTTCGCTTAGTTTGGGGTTAGATGGCGCCGTGTGTATTAAAAAAAGTAAAATAATAAAAATGACATTTTTGAATGGGTTAAAACAGCTTGAATTCGACATTGAAACCACCGCATTTCTAAACAGAAAATTCCATTGCTCCAGGTAGGTAAATATTTAAAATCCCCTCAACAGCGGAATATTAATCTTGGAAAGTTTTATTTATGTTAGGTCCATAATAAGACGCCCGTCCTAAGCAAATACAGTTTGAAACAATGCAAAGGTCGTCGCAAAATTTAGGGTTTTTTTGTAATTTGGCAATTTTATTTACATTCCTCTTTCACTTTTAAGTAGCTAGATGGTAGTATAGTTTATTTAATATAAGTGAATGTTCTACAACTACAGTTTAATTATAATCACCTGGATGATTTTTTTTTCGTTTCCTAATATGAAACTTAACTAGATCGATTTATCGCCCCCGAAACCCCCTGCATACTAAATTTCATGAAAATCGTTGGAGCCGTTTCCGAGATTCAGATTACATATATTACATGTAATCTGATTGAATTGCTCATTTAAAGGTATTAGATAGATAAATATACATAGATTCGAAAAAAAACGGAAGTACTAATACAATGTTATATCACTACATATTATAAAATAAAGTCATCCGCCGCGTCTGTCTGTTTGTCTGTCTATCTGTTCGCGATAAACTTAAAAACTACTGAACGGATTATCATACGAGTTTCACCAATAGATAGAGTAATTCATGAAGAAAGTTTAGGTATATAATTTGACAAGGTTTTGTGTAAATTGGTTGAAATATAATAATAATTTGATGGAAGTGTCGGAAAAACTCAAGCCACCTGGGAGCTTTCATCGAAAATGCTGCCTAATCCACGTGGACGCGGAAATGGCGGGTAACAGCTAGTAGAACATAAATTAAAACTCGTTCGCTTCACAATTTTTGCTCATACTGACTTTTGCCTACTACTTATATACGAGTTAACTTACTTTGAGGACTTTCCCCCGAATACTTCACCTTCTTTCACCTTAGCAGGAGGTCTTCTGGGTAGGTACCACCGCAGTACCAGATATTCTGCCGCTAAGAAGTGGTGTGTAAACATTACTGTGTTCCGGTTTGAACTAGCGGATTTATAGGGTTATTGAGACTAACAAACATTTTGTTAAAATAATGTGACATCTGCAATACACTATGCGTGACAGCCCTGTTGGCTCATCGGTAATATGTCTGCCTTAAAGCCGTAGGGCGTGGGTTCGATTCCCGCCCAGGACAAAGATTTTATGGTATAAACAAATGTTTGTTCTGTGTCTGGATGAAACATAGTATTTTTGTATTCTGTCAGTTATCTGACTTCCATCACACAAGCTCTGCTTAGTTTTTGTTTACGTTTAACAGGCTAGGTGTTTGGTCACAGCTCACTTAATGTTAGTTTGGGGTCAGATGGCGCTGTCTGTAATGTCCTACGATATTTATTTATTTAATAATTACTATTACAATGTATAGCTAACAAATGTATGGATTTTGATATGGAAGAGGTATCTAAGGTATTGGCAAAAGAAATAAAAACTTTGTTTTTCGTTTTTTTCATACATGCGAACTTTAGTGGTATACTGTTATCGTCATGGTCGACATATACAATGCGATGTGATTAGTAGATATTTCAACAGATACAGCAAATTCTTCACTTCATCAACGGAAAGTAGGACACACATTGTAGCGATGATGATTCAGTGGTTAGCGCGGTCGGTTCGCATGCCGAAGGGCATGGGTTCAAACCCCAACAATGAGCTTGAGCTGCCGGTGAAGGAAAACATCGTGAGGAAACCATAGCGTGGTGGTAGGGTACAGTCTAGTACTCGGCTGGCTAGCTACCACCCTCAAGTTGAAAATCTGCCGCCGAGCATCTAACGATGTTCTGGCAGCCTCACTTGAGAGCCAGTTCCATTCCAGGCTAGGTGTGCTTTACCATCTTCGAACACACCGTCACTTAACATCAGGTGAACTGTGGTCAAACACCAAGCCTGTCAGCAATAAAAAAATTAAGAAAAACATTGGATGGACATAGAGAGATTTCTAACCATAACATGTTTACGGAACGACAGCATTTTATTATTCTAGACATATTTTTTTCACTGCTAATTAATCGTACTTTGTTTAGTCCCATCAGTTAATACTCATTGCAAACTCATTTATTAATTAGCTGCAGTATCTTCTTTCAAAACACGTTGACGTTATCGAACTTTGTCTCTATAGCATACCATATAAAATTCGATTATAGTACAGGTATGATTTGCGTCTGTTATTACGATAAGGGTTTCAAACGAAATACTTTTGTGGTGGTCTTTGCAACGTAGGGTCATTTGATAAGTTGACAGACTTCACTGTGTATCAGATAAAGTGGATGTGCTTGGCGCTCAGTTAGTGTTCTGCAGTTGAATCTAAAAGACGTAATCGTTCGAAGAATCAAAGCTACAAGTAATTCAAGATGAACAAAACTTTGATCGTACTTCTTGCTGTGTGTCTCATCTCTGTAAGTCGATAGAAATATTGTATATAAATATTCATGCTTCTTATTCAATATTTTTAAATATTCAGCAGTACAAGGGTATTGAAGGTGCGCGTTAATACGTATGTAAAGAGCTCCTTTACACTTAAATCTTAACCAAGCTTGCAAATCGTAGGGACTGTACGGGTTTCTGTCTCTGCTACGCAATGGTCGCGCCACCCTAACGGCGATGCTATTGCATGTTAAGATTTTTAACCTTATTTGTTTAAAAAATCCTGTAGTGACTTCAGGTACAATCATATCGTTTTCGCTGTTTTAATAGATACGTTTTTTTTTTTTCAATTAAAATAAAAAGACAAACTCGCATTTTAAATTAATATTGGTGAGATTGTATTACGGTGGCATGGCACGCGGTGTTATTATTTAGTTCTCCAAATTAACAAAAAATTACATGGCGCAGCCGATTCAATTTACATAAAACAGACCGGAAAAGATGCATTAAGGTTAAGAATCCGGAAAAAGTAAAAAACGTTCCTATAGTGAAAGAAAGATATCAAAGAAAATTATGGAGTTGTTGCATGGCACTCGCGAATATTTAAGCTCCCCAAATTAACAAAAATTGCAACGGTATTTCGTAACCTTAATATATATTTTTAACTACGAATAGATCATTATAATTGAAATATTTGTGGTGAATAATTTGTAATTTGTTCACACATTTTGTAAAAATAATCATTATTATGAATTTGACAGGCGCACGCTTTTGTTAAGCGAGATGCCCCAGAAGCGGTGACGGAAGAGAACACAATAGAACAATTTGGCAAACAGGTCGGCAATGTGTTCCAAGAAATCAAAAATCAAGTATCTACGTCCCTGGACCCTGAAAATATCAAGAAAGGTTTTAACGACGTGGTCGACAGTGTTAATAAGGCGGTAAGCAAAAATCTTGTGTTAGGACTTATTTTAACAACTACCCTTTTAGTTCATTTGGTAGTAGCTCCGCTTCAAGGGTTGAGGGGCGTAGGTTCGATACTCACCCAGGACAAACAATAATTGTATAACGAATATAAATATTTGTTTCGTATTTGGGTGTTCTGGGTGTATTTTAAGTATATATTTACAAAAAAAAGTATAAACGTATTTTATCAGCTATTTCGTTCTTGATTTGGAGCTAAATGATGCTGTGTCAAATGTGCTATGTAAGTCTAATTTATTCTTATTCGAGATAGGGGCCATAAATCCTGCATTGACGCCTAATATCGAGTGATTTGTTCATTTCTCTTGCCGGCATCCACCCGAGCCAACCCAGTTCCATGAAGTATCCAAACTAAATTCTAGCATATAAACTCCATTAGTTTATAGTGAACCTTTAAAATAAATTTGGACATAAACCAATAATTTTAATCAAATTTATATAGTGTAAAAAACAGCATTAAAAGTATTTCTTTTAAGCTTTCGCGACTTAAACACGTAATTATGTTTATTCATAGTAGGTAGTTTATGCGCGATTAAAACCCGGTGAAAACATTATTAGGAATTTTAAAATCGTTTCAAACGTTCATATGTATCTCGAAGCACGTTTTTCGTCGATTGTGGCTTTCTGTTTAACGATCCTCATATATTATACCGTTGGGTAGAATTAATACTTCTACTTTCTGACTTAAGATTAGTCTAAGCCACAAAATGAAGGGTTTTATTTAAAAATGTTCAGTGTTAACTAGTGTCACTTAACATTGATCAGCGACGAGGCAAGATATAATCATAGAATAAGGCATGGAATAGGATTATTTATATTTATGGCATTAGCCAGTGGCATTATTAGGCAGGATACATTCTGAAAAAAGTATGATAATCATAAATATAAATGGGTAATTAACAGAAGAACCTAAAAGCCGGTGTAGTACCAGGGTAGGATCTGAAAGAAGGAAAGGTTTGAATGAGATATGAAATAAGTAGTTTTTATCCTAGTATATGACTTGTTACTGACATATTTTTGTTTGTTACAGATCAACAATATGAAGCCGAAAGATGGCAAAGCTTGAAATTAGAAAGATTGATGAGGAAGTAACCAAAAAAGAGTATTCTTTTGTCACTAGAATTTCATTATGCGATTAAATAATATGAATAGTGTTCAATTTAATAAAAGCTATTTTTTCTACTTTTATTTTGTATTTTATTCGAGCTGCAGTATTTTGAACTGATGAAGTTCAAATTCTAGGTCTTCACGTGAACTATGGCTAGGTGGATATCTAGTCATAGCGGACTTAGGTGGACTTATTGTACCTACACATATATGTGAGCGTGTGCGGTTTACGCAGTATAGACACGCTATCGTACTGGTAGTTTGTGTGATAACCTTTTTACTCACACAGCACAGCACAATAAAAATTAGAAGAATAATTTACTATCTGTAGTTTATTACTGATATAAAAGGTTAATAAGGTCAAAACTGAGTCTCTTACTTCCTTGAAGTAATTTCATCATCAATGTTGAAATGCGCATTGAGTCAGTGGTGCGTGATTTTATGTTGTAGACATTATCTACAACATTCGATTTAACTTTTCAATTACCAATCAAGGCCAAGCACTCAAAAACTCGTCACCCGGATTTCCCTAACATTAACAAAAGAAAATCTGGTGTAAATCTGTGAAAATCTCCGAAGTGAGACGGTTGGAAGACGATCAAATAGGATTAGGTCAGGCTCCGCAAGGCCGGCTTATCGGCAACTGTCGGTCATGCATATTAAAAGCACCTGAGAACGCTCCGACTGCGGTTCCAGAGAGAATATTATATTAGGAAACGGAAGAACTCGCGGGGCGTCTTCTGATGCGGATTTTCGAGGCTCGCTTTTCAGTGGTAGACTTGATATACGTTGTAAATTACATTTTTTCCTGTTCTCTACACCAAATCACGTTCTTAACTGTAAAATTATGCGTATTGTAATTTTGTAGCGATGATAGCTCGGTGGTTAGCGCGATAGGTTCACACGCCGAAGGGCGTGGGTTCAGACTCCAACAATGAGCTTGAGCTGCCGCTTAAGGAAAACATCGTGAGAAAACCATAGCATGGTGGTAGGGTATTTTATAGTACTCGGCTGGCTAGCTACCAAGCTAAAAATCTACCGCCAAGCGGTGTGTTCCGGCAGCCTCGCTTGAGAGCCAGCCTTATGCCTGGCTAGGTGTGCTTTACCATCTTTGACAACACTGTCACTCAAGATCAGGTGAACTGTGGTCAACACAGTGTGTGGTGGTGTGTGGTGTGGTACACCCAGTTTGTCAACCATCAAAAAAAGTCTCTTTGGCTTTAAAATATTGTTGGACTTCGGAGAATTACACGCACAAATACACTTTGATGTATTTGAGTGTCATACGTACATCATTACGGTATTTGAGTTTCTGTGATAAGCAAAAATTTTAGAATTACATATTGTGGTCAATGCTCCATTATCTTTGACCCTGTACATACAAGTTGTTTCAATAGATAGATTGAAGTACCTATTTGTGCGTAATTTGTTTTGTAGCAATGATAATTCAGGGGTTTGCGCGGACGGACCGTAATCCGAGAAATCTTAACAATGAGCTTTAGCTGCCGGTGAAAGACTCTACCGGCTAACTACTAGCCTTATGAAAAAAATCTGCCGCAACAACAGTGTATTCTGGCAGCCTCACTTGAGTAATCTTGGAATGAGATCCAAGATTACCACCCTCGATCACACCATTACTTAACATCAGGTGAGCTGCGGTCTCACACCAAGCCCACCTTAAAGAAGTATATTAATATTAAAACATAGCATTATAACATTAAGTAAGACCAATTTCAACAACTTAGGTGATAAATCTTTACTTATTAAAAATGTTGCTGTCCTGGTCTAATGAACTGCAATGAAAATATGGTCCTTCTTTTTACTAAATTTATATATTTAATTATATTTATCACCGGGTTTTAGTCGCGCACAAAATACTATAAAATTAGTTTTATTTATTTACTACCTCCTCGTTGGTCACGAGTTGATTGAAAACAAAACTAATTTAATAGTATTCTGTGCGCGATTTAGACCCGGTGATAAACATAATTAAGGGACCAAGTCGCGAAAGTTAAAAAATTAAAAACCTTACCCACCCACTACTAACTACTCACTAACTGCGAGTGAAACATCTCGTATAGTAATTTTTTGACGACATTATTATTTTAACCAATGAAGGCAAACGAGTTCTACTGTCTCGCTGGAATATAAACAGTTTATCTAAATACAAAGAAACCAAAACTCATCAAGAAAATAATCAAAATCACTAACAGAACTTTACCGAGGTTTGAATAAGCAGATTAAGGCGCTCATTAACGCTAATACTCAACTCTAAGATGAATAGATGCTACTTTATAGTCTGGTAATAGGATTAAGGAGAGAGTAAAAGCTTTAACGTGGTAGAATTTCCTAAAATTCTGGAGCGTGCGTCTATATCCTTCGTCTTCGTGTACATTATAAGTCTTGTATGATGAAACCTAAGTGTATTACAGTCTACTGGCTAAGTTTGGCAAGTTGTTCTACATTTTGACGTTCCGAGCACGTTTGTTACTGCGGCTGATAATTTGTCTAATTTTGTCGTTAATAGAGTTTTATTTAGCATGGCAAAAATAAGGCGGTTACGTAAGTTAGTGCGTGTTAAACTTTGAATTTTGAGGTTACATTCTCACGTTACTGGAAAAGTAAAAAATGAACCCATTTTTTATATCAAACAAACAAGCGGGCAATCATTGTAAATGGTTTTCTGCGACTATTAAACGACAGATATAGAAAAACGTTCATTTATTTTGAGTCAATAATTAAAATTACGTTTCTAATTTTACAGAGTTAATAAATACTTTTAATTTTACTTTTAATATTTACCGTTTTGTACACTCAAAAACAAAGTCATATTGTTAAAAGTTTGAGAATATCGCGAAAGTATTTTTTTAGAAAGCGCGCCACAGGCTTTCTTTGGGAGATAGAAGAGATGGAAGATTTTAATC
Organism: Biston stratarius; assembly: GCA_950106695.1. Classification (NCBI taxonomy): domain Eukaryota; kingdom Metazoa; phylum Arthropoda; class Insecta; order Lepidoptera; family Geometridae; genus Biston; species Biston stratarius. The sequence continues at coordinate 15,693,839 of OX467116.1, forward strand.
ACACTAGTAATTATTATGAAAAATTAAAAATTAAAAGGGGTCAGTGTGCAAATGATTTTTTTCTTCACGCTGTAACGACTGCGATAATTTGAATTAAATTCGGAATAAAGATAGTTCCTATTCTACATTAACAACTGCATTTTTGATTCCGGTAATAGTTACAGTTTCTGTAGGACAAAAAAAAAATGAAAACTTCGCACTACGTGTGTAAACTAGTTATAAAATCTATTTTATGAATTTTCTTATGTACATAATTACTAGCGGCGCCCCGCGGTTTTACCCGCGTGGTGATGGATGATGATGATTATGAAAAGTATCCTAGTTTTATTCCAGGGCCTAAAGTATCTACATGCAAAATTTCATCCAGGTCCGTTCAGCCGTTCTGCCGTGATTGAGTAACAAACATCCATCCATCCATCCAAACTTTCAGATTTATAATATTACTGGGATGTTCTATAGTAATGAGAGGAAGGAAATGCCTCCTGACGGTAAGATACCTTATGATGATTGTAACAGTACCCTGATCTTTGAGTAACAAAATAAAGTCCACATCGCTACTTTGGCGCTGATATATTTGAGACATTTTTATCTAGGCTCAATAGATAATATTTGGGTTGAAAACAAAATAATATCTAAATTGATTCAGAATAATAATATCTACTTGCTCATGTAGGCATGGCCTGGACATATCTGTTGCAGAACCGATAACCGCTGGGGTAGACGTGTTCTAGAGTAGAGATCGCGAATTGGCAAACATAGTGTACGACGCCCTGAGACTCGATGTAGTGACGATATGCATAGACATCTGGCGGTGGATGGAAGCAAAAAGCCGAAGCGAAGTGGCGTGCCTTGAGAAAGGCCGATGTCCAGCAGTGCACTTTGATAGGCTGATGATGATGATGATGGCTCACGTTGGAGTAAAATAAATACATTTTCTGAGGTTTTCCTGGTGCAAGTGACGAAAACTAGAGAGATTTGAAGAGCCATAGAACAAAGTCCGATTTGTGAATATTGTGATTGAATTCTCACTTGAGTTAGAAAAAATGTGTTGCCAAGTGTATCTACAAATTTCAAGAGGCGGAAGATATTTTCTACCCTATTCTCGCTCTCGACAAGTTATAAGGATTTCGCCACGCCTCACGGATATCTCTGTAGCGTATTTTACGAGATTTATTACTAAGTCAGTAGCAAAGAAAACTAAGTGGGAAGGCGCATATACAGTGTCTTCCACGATTTTTCTATTATTTTCTTTTTTATTTATTTTTGGCATTGCAATTTGTATATTCTGCCCGTATCAAGTATTTTGATAGTTTCAAGTGTGTAATGAAAAATCTATATAAGTTTAAATCATCACAGTTTAATTTCAAAAGCCAAAAAACTCTTGACGATTTGTTCAATAATTCTTGTGGATATTGAACAGTATTGCTATACCTCAACGGAGTTTTATACATTATATTAAGTTTAACAAACTAACATGTTATATAAGTCCTTCAAGCACTTATTTGTAATAAAGTTTTGCGTATTTGAACAAAATTATTAAAAAGATAAATACAATGTTACAAGTCTCAAAATATATCAACTTTGTCACGCGTTAAGAGATTTTAACAAATACTTCACTCAAGTGCCAAGGGACAGTTCGGATATATCATACATTCGATCATTGTCACTGTTTCTCTACGGAATCTTCAGACAGTAACGTATAGCACGGACACAGGTGGGGAAAGTCCTGAGCAAACATTTGTCTAACTTGACTTTGAAGCTTTGCCAAAACTAGCCCAATGAACAACTATCACCCTTCATCTTATGCCCGAGCAATACAGCTTACAGTTCAATGGCAAACAGTTTAGGAAGTGCATAAATAAAGTCGTAGTAAACTGGGTCGCATAGTTGTTCGGTCTAAGACATAAGTCTTGGTTACACTGAAATAGGATAGCGTTTATTAGAACAAATTTGACTTTGTCATGTATGTGAGTTATTGCGTATTGTCTGTTTCAGTGTTTATTCATTTTTTTATATTCTTATTGCGTTTGACTACGTTTGCTCGATGTGGTCCAGAATGAACACGCTTACGTAAAAAGAACTTTACTCTTGATTTGAAGAAACCTATATTGTACTTTTTGGTAAACACAGACTCTGGTAAACAATTCCAAATCCTCGCTGTATGAATAAACGATATATATAAATATTGGAGGACATTTCACAGTCATCTAGCCCCAAACTAAGCAAAGCTTGTTACAGTACTATGGGAATAACTGACAGATTGCATGAATACTATAAATACATACTTATAATACATACAGGACACCCAGACACAGAACAAACATCTATGTTGGTCACACAAATGTTAGTCCTGAGTGCGAATCGAACTCCTTTTAGCTCTCGAAGCAGAACTTTACCAAATGAGCTAACAGGACAGTCAATGGACACGAAGCGTCTAGTTCCTAAACAAAAATGAATTTCGTTGTGCAACTTATTTCGCGGACGATCCAGCGGGGGGAACGGAGCCAGTTTGATGGACACTTTTGATGGCGGGCTCGATTGGTGAACTTAAGTTTTAATTATGTTTATTGATCTATATGACTTGTATTGATTACATGTGATTGTGACTGTAACCATTTATGAAATTAAAATGATTATTAGTCCTATGAAATAATTTAAATTGGAATAAGGCTCGTATTGATGTCCCGCTTGTGGTGAATTATGTATTTCCCCTATCAATATCTACCCGAGCCAAGGCAGCTCCATAAATTTAGGAGACTATCCCAATGGCTAGCATATTAAATTGCAAGAATTACGATAGTGTGTAAACCAGCTATACTCTAAGTATAAACACTATGTATTTTTATGTATTTATCTATGCTATAAGAGGTTATGACAAAATAATTACCGACTTGTTACGAATTATTACTTTGAAATCCTCTCGCTCTATAATTGGAGAAATAAAGGATCATTATAACTTTTCCTAGACAGTTATTGGAAGTAAAACTTGCAATCTTCAAACAATACAACAACAGTTCTGAACTAACAAGAGCTATTTAGAATAGACTGGACATAACGCTTCTACACCTGAGACTTGCAGATCCATTTCCTTTAACAACACTATCTAGGACAATTCAAATGCAGTGCGCATTGTATTGCAATTTTCATACAAATAGGTAAACTGATTGTTCGATTATCATATAGATACACATATGACGCATTCGGATGTTTAAGGAACGCATTCGAGCGATGCAATTTCGAGAGCGCTACAAGAATAAAAAAGAAATATAAAAAATACTTTTAAAAAAACATACCAGATTTTTTATAACAGCAGGAGTAAAAAGGGCAGATTTAATGAAGTATCGATATACGATAAGCCGGAGATTAGGTTAAATGGAGAACGTGGCAGAAGTAGGCCAAAAGTAAAGGCCAGAAAATAAAACAGTCTAAACATAAGGCCCTAGTCGTAGTAGTTAGTCGTTTAAAAACGTTTGCACGTACGCACTGCAATCGATCATCAGTATAATGCTATATTACGTAATTTGTTACGTAAATTCATTACGAACATTGATTTTTAAGTTTTTCTTCAAATTATTCGAAACGTAAAAAAAACTAACTAACAAAACTTAATTATGTGTTATGACGGCTTTTACAAACACAAATTCTAAATACATTTATAATTATACAAAGAAAATAACTCTTAAAAGTCAACTGTTAAAAAAAACAATCATCCTTGACAAAATGTAAAAAACAGCTGACTTTCAAAATTGTACTCATAGTGAAAGTTATTCATAATGACAAGTACAATGACTTTATTTTGGCACAGTATACCCCAAGCTTAATTGATATTATGAATGAAATTTCTTATCAAAAGATTATGATATTTTATTTACATAAATATGTAAAATAACATTGCTATAAATCGGAGAATGTCGCCTTTACAAACGTACTAGAAAAATTAAGTACTAACTACGTCATTTCATTTAAGTGACTTATTAATAAAGATAATAATTGCGACCATTAAATATGCAACATATTTGTGAAATAAATACAACTTATGCAATAAAATAGAAGTATAGACTATACAATCAACGAGCGCGCTGCGATGAATGTGTAGATATAAGAATAGAATGAATGGGAATGAAATGGAATTGAATAAAATAGAACACAGTGAAATGGAACAGAACTGACTAGAATGGGATGGGATATTATAATTTATTGATAAGTGGTTTAACGTAAAAGAACAACAAACAAACATAGAAACTTTCATTTGCGTTTAGCTGCTGTCTCCGGTTTCAATAGCATAATCAAGTAATTTAAGATTCAAAGAAATCTAAACGAAATACCGATGATTTGCAAACAAACTGTTAAGCTTCAGTTAAAACTGGTGTTAACTGATCCTCGAGCATTATGTGATGCGCAATATTTTGGAACTCGGCTTGTAGAAAAAAAAAAAAATCTGTTTTTTTTTTGTCATACATAACTCCACGATCTCAGAACAGACTTTTAAATTTAATAATCTATAACATTTTAACAAAATTAAAAACAACTTCGTATTGTTTTCTCATGGATACCATTGTCAGAACTGAACCAAATTGAAATGTGACCAATAGGGTAGCACCAGCTTTCAAATAAAAAAATAATCATCAAAATCGCTTCACACAGTCGAAATTTCTGAGGTAAAACATAAAAAAAATAAAAAAATACAGTCTAATTGAGAACCCCCCCCCCCCCTTTTTTTGAAGTTGGTTAAAAAAGAAAGAGGCTATTTTCGGCTGTACCTATGTGTTTTTCTTTTTATTGTACACTGTTTTTCTCCGTCATTTGTGGACCGATTTTGAAAACGTATTGTTTAATTTTAAGGTATAGTTTTTATAATTTATATAACTCTTGAGGTGGTTTCATAATAATCGATAGAAATTCTGGAGTTTTATTATAATGAAATCTTTGAAATGAATATTGATCCTACTAATATTATAAATGTGAAAGCGTGTATGTTTTGATGTTTTACTCAATCACGTAAAAATGGGTAAACATATTTGGATGTAATTTGGCACAAGTATAGCTTATTACCTGGATTAACATATGAGGATACTTTTTATATTAGAAAAAATTTAAGTTCCTGTGGGATTACTAAAAATGTTCAAGGACACTAATCATTACTATTGTGTATACTTACGCGGACGAAGTTGCAGGTAAGAGTTAGTAAGAAGATAAGAGGTAAGAGTTAATTTTTTGATTTATAAAAGCTTTTATGGAACAAAGTTCAAATATGGACAGAATCACACTCACATTTCCACAGAATGTGTTTCTAAAACCTGCATGTAAATCCATGGTATAGTTCCTGAGTTCGAGAACATACAGATAGATATACAAACTACAGTTTTCTTATATGTATAGAATTGTGATGTGTTTGTTATCTATGTCTCTATTTCATTAGTTTCACGCTAAACCACAGTACTTTTCACACTTTGAAACATTCTCAGCTTATAAAACTTATCACGAACTTTTAATTCGTCAATTTAATACCATCCTAGTTTCACAAACTTCTCATATTCCATTTCAATGTTGAAATTAAAACGTTAATAAATGATTTTTTTCTGAACGATAGTGATTTAGTTGGAGCCCCGTTAGTTACCAGTCATATTAATCGGCTTGCATTGTAAAATGATTCCTTTCACTCCTATTATATGACCAAAGTTAGTTAATTCAAAGAAATGATTTTGTAATTCAGAAAAAAAATAGAACATTTAAATTTTTTACGCAATTAAGACAAATTTAATTCATATTCTAAGACTTTCACTTTGTATTTTGTGTTATCTCGATCTACATAGTATAAAACAAAGTCGCTTCCCGCTGTCTGTACGCTTAGATCTTTTAAACTACGTAATGGACTTTAATGCAATTTCAATCAATAGACAGAGTGATTCAAGAGAAAGGTTTATATGTATAAATCATGCATATTATAGTAGAGAAAATCCGGGAATTTGAAATATTTGTAATGTAATGTCGTAAAAAACATGTTTTTGTGTGCTTATATTGCAAAAGCTTACCTTACGAGATAGATCAAAATAATGTACAACGGAACTCGACTACGCGAGTGAAGCTACGGGTAGCTGCTAGTGGGAGTACATATAAAACTCTCTAGTAATGCATGATGACTTATATAATTTGTACCAAACGATTTACCGACTAACATTACTAATTTAATAGCTAATTCACTTGTACTGTTTGGTTCTGTAGCGTATTTTTGATGTGAAACATCTCATCATCATCATCATCATCAGCCATAGGACGTCCACTGCTGGACATAGGCCTCCTCCCGGGGAGGGGTTTAGCCAATACTCGCCACGCTTGGAAGGCGGGTTGGCAAGCGCAGTTAGGTATGATTGTTCAAGGAAGACGCTGCTGCCCAACTTCCGTATTACATCCCTTAGCCGACTCTTACGGCAAACACGGGTAGAGAAGGTGGGGTACAATTCTTACGCCGGCACCACCACGGCAACATCTATTGACACGTAAAACCGACTCGTATGCCGTGACGGCTAACGGCGTGACGCTCTCTTATGCTGTCATACCTCCTCTACGCCGTTTCGCCCGATTCTATTGTGTGTTTGCGTGTGTGTATACTATACTACATACATTTCGTTGCTTCTCTGTGTCAGCTGCGTAGTGTTTAAATTTTTAACATTTGCCGGGAGTTCTGTGACGACCAACTTTTTTTATCTTTGTAGTTTGTGCAACTGATTTAATATAATATAAAAGTATTTCATATTAAAATGTATCAGCTTCTTCTAAGCTGTAAAATTGTTCTGAGATCGTAAATCAAACTCGGCAAGAACTCGGTCTATCAATTTTATTATTTCGACGCTGGAATAGAAGCGAAACTCTCAAATTACATTGTTGGTAACAACAAATCAGACAGCGTACCATTTATTACGACATCGAAATAGACAATTACATGAAAGATGACACAACTTCAACAATGGTATAATTCTTTTTCTACTCTACATCCTAACTAATATTTTAAATGCGAATATCAGTTTGTTTGGTAAGGTATCATGTCTTAACTACTTAACCGATCATGGTGAAATTTTGCAGATACATTGTCAGGAATACAAATAACGACATAGTCTATATTTCATCCAGAAAAAACTATTGTTCTGGAGGCATAGAAAATAGTTTATATTAACACGAGTAATGCCGTAGATAGTTTTGACTTTAAAAATAACTCCTTCAAATTTTATGTCACAAATAAAGTGTTTTCTATGTCTGTGTCCATGCTACTAACATAATAAAATTAATATCTGTTAATTTTATTTTTCTTCTCTGACTTTTAGCAATTTTAGTTTAGCAGTTTTAGTATCCCAAAAAAGCTAAAAAAAAGGTTTCTCCTTTTTTATTAGCTTTTAATAGAAACATAATTTAAATCAAAGACGACATTGAAAGATGTTGGACGACGAGATGTTGGAAAGATGAACGACAGCCCTGTTGGCTCATTGGGAGTATGCCTGCCTGAGCTGTAGGGCGTGGGTTCGATTCCCGCCAAGGACAAATTGTTTGTTTGGCATAAACAAATGTTTGTTCTATGTCTGGGTGTTCTGTATGTATTATAAGTATGTATAAAAAAAAAGTATTTATGTATTCTATCAGTTATCTGACTTCCATCACACAAGCTCTGCTTAGTTTGGGGTCAGATGGCGCTGTGTGTAATGTGTCCTACAATGTGTTTGCTATTTTCCATAAATACTATTTACTCTAAAGTTGCCTGAGAGAGATCGCTGTTAAGAATAAGGCCACCAGTTGTTGCAGTGTTGTTAAGTTCTTTATTTTATTATATCTTATTTCTGGAAGAGACTTGTTGTCTTAAGTTATTGTATATATACACTTATCTAAAGTTGTCTTATCTTTCTTAACTTACTAATAGATTTCCTAGTAAAACATGCGAATAAATACGTTCTTTTACTTTTAAGGACTAAGCCGCTCAGCTGTCGTAAACACAGAAGTGGGTTTAGTTTTTTACTGTGAGAAAAATCTTAAAAATTCAAGTGTGACACGCCACATTTTTACACCGCTAAATATGACTCTATCTAAAACAAATCACAGTCTAGTAGGCAAATTATTATTTGCGGTAACAAACTTGCTTGAAGAGTCAGAATGCACGGCTTTAAATACATCGTTCGGTTATAGTTCAAGTAAAGGGAAAATATACAGCTACGTATTGAATGTAGTGTATACGAGTGTATACAGGCTTGTGTTTGACTGCCATCTCGCTTGTTCCTAAACAAAAATGCAACCTGAGATGAAGCACGTTTGCTCAGATGAAAAAAAAATTGAGGTCAGAAAATTTAATATGTGAGAAGTGCAGTAAAAAAATTACAAAGCTTTATATTCTGGCGTACAACTTGCTATTAGATTGCTTCATGGCATAAAAAATCACTTAGTTCCTACTCACTAAGATGGGACATAAAATACGTTAACCCGAGGAAATTTAGAGTTCTCCGGAGAGAAAAGTGCAAGCATAGGAGAGTGAAATTTTATACTCTTGAATAAAAGTAGACAGGCATTATAAATATTCCAGCTGATATAACTGCAGTGAATAGCAATTTTTGTAAAATAGAGCTACATTCGGACGCGTCGATTTCTGAAAAATTTGGCAGCGTGTTTTAAGCGTGAACACTAGTTACAATTGAATTTAAATATTCCCTATCATTTTATATAATTATTATTATTTGCTTTTTTTACACCAACTTAAATATCTATTCTTTTAATTTCCATCCTACGGTTGTCTGGAAGGAATCGCTCTAGGCGATAAGGCCGCCCTTGTACACCGTGTATCTGTTGTTTCTATGTTGTATTTTTGTTTTACTTTCTTTCTATTTTTTTTTTTTTTAATTTTTGTATGTATTTTTGTAATGTTTGGTGTATAATAAAGTTGTATTGTATTGTATTGTAAATATAATGTACGAGTATTTTGAATAGGTACTTATGTAAATTATACTTACATCAATTTATATGTATATGGTATGCTGATAATTTTATCCTTCTATTCTTTGACCTTAGATAGACAGATAACCTTATTTGTTATACGTGTATGCCTTGTTATTAGATAACTCACACTCTATTCGAATTAGAGTGATGGACGGTATTATCTGCTTTTTAGAGATTTTAGTTAACGTTATCTACTTAACAATTCAATAAAATTTTCTCTTTTATTAAAATTCTTGAATTTTTTGTAAAAGCTGAAACTAATCACTACATATTATGAAACAAAGTCGTCCGCCGCGCCTGTCTGTCTTTTTTTATGGCTAGGTGTTTAACCACAACTCACCTGATGTTAAGTGACGGTGTGGTCGAAGATGGCAAAGCACACCTAGCCTGGAATAGAACTGGCTCTCATGTGAGGCTGCCGGAACACACCGTCAGATGCTTGGCTGTAGATTTTCAACTTGAGGGTGGTAGCTAGCCAGCCGAGTACTAAAAAGTACCCACCACCACGCAAAAGACACTGTCTGTTCGCGATAAACTTAAAAACTACTAAAAAAATCATAATGCGAGTTTCATTAATAGATAGAGTGATTCATGAGGAAGGTTTAAGTATATAATTTGTTAAGGTTCTGTGTAAATTGGTTGAAATATGATGATAATTGTTGGAAGTGTCGGTAAAAGTCAATCCACCTGGGAGCTTTCATGGAAAACTCTGCCTAATCCTTTGAGATAGATCCCCGTGTTAACCCGTGCGTAGACGGGGCGGGTCGCTCATTTAGAAAAATCAACTTATACAAAATGTGTTATAACTTGCTAGGTCTCAAAAAAACATTTTACTATACACTCAGTTCTACGGAACGTCCAACTAATGTTACGTATTGAAATAAAAACTAAACTAAATTAACTTGGTGGTAGATTTCCTTAGCAGGAGGTCATCTAGGTAGGTACCACCGCAATACCAGATATTCTGCCGCGAATTAGTAGTGTGCAAACATTAATGTGTTCCGGTTTGAAGGATACTGGAGCTAGTGAAATTACAGGACTGTTAAGACTAACCATCAAAGTAATGAGTGCCAACATTACTTACCCGAGCGATACCCTGGACTTTGTTTTGTTACTCAAAGTTCTGTCTATCGATGCAATGGTCATGGACAGGCGTTATCTCTTACTATCAGGTGAGCGTCTCGATCATCTCATTAACTTTACATTGAAAAACCCCAAAACGACTAAACCTACTAGAGGTTTCGTCGTTTTGCGTTTAGAAGAGTGAAAATGATTACATTCTTATTTTAGACTAAGCCTATATTATAACCTTTATCTTTAACTAAGTAAAGGTAATTAGGTACCCTTTGATCCTTTATTAACGGCTAAGGTCTGATTGGGTCTGAATCGTTTTGGTAACGCTATTAGAATAGAGCCTATTCTCTATCGCTCCTTTAGCTTATGTGGCGTTTAAAGTGTCGAGCTGACAGCCTTTGTGGCGTAAACCTCAAAAGCTATTACCCTCTGAAAGGGGTGTAATCTTAGTTGTAATAGATCGAGGTTAGTGGATAAATGATGGCCCATTTCCTTTATGCTCTACTTACTTAGAAGTATTTTGATTCTTTAAGACGCTCTAATGTGAACATGTTTTAGTACCTCAGTTGGGTACTAAACTTATCGTACAATACATAGGGTACTAGAGCTTGTAGAGCTTGTACTATGGAAGTCAGATAACTGATAGAATACATAAATAGTTTTTTTTTGGTAAATACATACTTATAACACATACAGAACACTCAACAACAACAACAACAATTATCGGTAAACGATTAATTGCATTAAAACTGTTGCGTCATTGAAAAATTAGACTATAGTACCGTTAAATAAAGCGTTGCATGTAACCTTTATTAATTTAATTTATATGACTTTATTTGTTTATCAAAACATAGGTACCTACTTTTTTCAATCGAGAATAAATAACTGTTTTGGTCCCTGTGTCTCCACTACAGTTGAGATTCCTTGTCGAAAACGCGTATAGCTTTTACAACGTTATGCGCAACGTAAAGAGATTTTTTAAAAATTATACTTTGTCATAGATAATACTCATTATTCTTTGTAAATTCAATCTGAATCCGCGTTCAAATATGAAAAAAAAAAAAATTGGCTAAAATTAGAACAGTAAAATAATATCTTATTTCTAAATGACTTAAGGTAAGTAATTACTTATCAGGAGTATTTTGTCTGTATGACTGGCTGGCAAACATACTAGTAATTAAACTGTGCTATTGGTACCAGAACCCTCCAATAAAATACCAAGAAAGAATTCAATTAATGCATGTATTGAATATTTTATTTATATGACAAAAATAAAACAATCAAAATTCGTGCAGTAAGAATGCATCAGATGAAAGCATGTGTTTGTGTGTACGCTATGTGCCATGGTGACTAAGACTAGGATCAAGACTAGTCTAGACTGACTACGACTGGTTTTTTTACTGCAACCGTGTAGGCAAATTTAAGCAGAAACTATGCACCAATCATCGCGGTCCATAATTCGGAGCATTCGCTTGCAGACCATTTCGCCCAATATCGAATGTTATTTACGTTTACTACTAATCTGGTGATCATTCAACCGAATCTGTGGTTGTTTATTTAACTGTTGGCTTATTTAATCTGTGATTAGATTGTACAAATTATTTTGTTGAGCGCAATTCTGCTACATTAATTTTGTGTCAATATTATGGCCTCATTTTCCTACTAACAAGTTGTTTGGTTTATTTCGTACAGACTCAAATGTTATTGCCTTTATATTTATTTATGGTTTATTACCGAAAACTTAACAAACGCACGTTACTAAATACTAGTTTGGAAAACCAAATTCTATGGAATATAAACTAAAACACACGATAGCTATATTAACTAGATAAAATAAGGTACCTAACTGTTTTTTTTGAGGGTGATGTCATTAATAAATTAATTAGAATAAACTAATGGTATCATAGCAAAAGTTGTTTATCACAATGACGAAACAAATATACTATCACTAATTATTATAAATGAAAAAAGTTGAAATTGAAAAAAGTAAATGGTCAGATAGTAGTTTGAAGTTTCGACAGCCTAGTTGGGAGACCGTCTGACTTCCAATCCGGAGGTCCTGGGTTCGAATCTCATGGCGCGCACCTCTGTCTTTTCTAGGTTATGTGCGTATTAGCGATAACTTCAAACGGTGAAGGAAAACATCGTGAGAAAAGTCCGAGTTCTTAAAAAAATTCGAAGATGTGTGAAGTGTGGTGAACTATGGCTTTACCCTCCAATGAGAAGAGGCCCACGCCCAGCAGTGGGACATTTATAAAAACAGAGCTGATTTTTAATGGCTGGACAGTCCTTAGTTCATTAGGTTGACGATATATTAAAAATCACGGGTCAAATCACGATAAAATTAGTAGAGAAACCAAATACAATACACATACATAATTTGCTTTTAGGGTCTCACTAATTATTTCAACTAGAGAGTTCAGATTTCAAGCAACGGAGGTTTTGGGGCTTGAACGGAAGGGAACAAAACATTTAGAATTATCGAGGTTCGACTTAAAGAGGTTACTGTACAATTCTATAGATATAAAAAAGACCCATACGTTAAGAAGTTTGCGATTGCAGGCTGAAAATGATGATGATATTAATAACTCGCTAGAAATTTAGTATTTGTATTAATATGATATGTATTTTTTTTGAATAACTTGATACTGTTTAAAAATGGTTGCAGACTGGCCATAATTTTTCATTGGTCACTTTTCAATGGAATAGAAAAGAAAGTATTTTTTTTTTAAATGATATACTCACGTTTGTCTATGAAACTGTAAGTCCCCAAAAAGCCAGTCGCGTTGTTCTGTCTAGCTCCAGTATGGAACTCTAGCACCAGTGCCGGCCCCGGCGAGTACAGGGCGGAAGGAGCGTCGGCTCGGCTGCCGCAGAGAGTTTTGGCCCAGGCCGACCGCTCATTGATGGCGCCAGGCGGCCCTGGACCCTGGACCTCCCAGTATACCTTCAGGTAATCACCCCGAATGCAACTGAAACAATAAAAAGTAAACATAGGTTAGTTTCCTTTTACAAAAATAAGAGTATAATGTTTTTACGGTTTATATAGGTATGTGTATGAGTTACTTTATTCCACCATAACTTTTAAGTGCCTGATCATATTTAGACGTATGGGATATCGTTGCGATCCTTATATCATTTCGAGTGACACTGGTTATTTTGTTTATCGCAGTCGTGTTTTTAGGGTTCCGTACCTCTAAAAGAAAAAAACGGAACCCTTATAGGATCACTTTGTTGTCCGTCTATCTGTCTGTCAAGACCCTTTTTGTCAGGAACGCGTGGAGGTATCAAGCTGAAATTCAAATACTCAGGTCTATTGTCCCTTGGAACTGTGAAAAAATCATACTTCTAAGCCAACATAATCAAAAGATACAGCCGTTTATGCTGCAAATTTTCGACACTCGCAAGGGAATCAAAACCTACAGGGTACTTCCGTGTACTTTCAGAATCTTGAAATTTGGTACGAAGCTACATCTTATAGTAAAATAAAGGAAAAATTGCGAAAAGCATAAATTACCATAAAAAATACAATAACTTTTACTTATATGCCTACAGGTTTGTACGGAACCCTCGGTGCGCGAGTCTGACTCGCACTTATCCGGTTTTTTTCATATATACGTAATTTTTGTTAATAATGGTACTACCGCATATAAAGCCGAAAACCTCAAATGGCACATATATGGTTATTTTGTAAGAATGTACCTACTTGTTTGTGCCGTTTGGGGTTGAAATTTTAAGTCTGTGGCGGCCGGCCGTGAGTCGGCGGTGAGTCACGATCTATGTATATAAGGACCTGGCTAAATGTCTAGAAGAAGCTTCAGATGACCAGAATGCTAGCATCTACTTTGGTCAAAAATTTTGCATTGCCATCCAGCGTGGCTTAGGTTGTTTTTTTACAAATTTGTTAATAGTGTTAGTAATGTTAATTTTTAATAATATTCGTTTAAGTTTTTTATTAGTATTTGTGTATTAGTATTAGATTAAATTTATATCATTCTCGTTTATTTAAATGTGATTACATTTATGAATATGAACGAACAACTCTGATATATCTAACAGCTAATATTGAACGCAATTTTGGGGGTTAGTTTCATGCAATTTAAAACGTTGTAATTTCAATTTGTGATACGGTCACAAAGAAAATACAAGGAAATTTTCGTGAGGCACATTTTAAAAATTCTTCCTAATAAATCGCCGAAGAGCGCTTAATAAAGCCTTGTCTTGAAAATAAAGGCGCCATAAAACAGCGCTAAGAACGCTATATTGTAAAATTGAGATGGTGCCTGCCGAGCTTTCAATAAATGCAACTATAGTGCTTCTTTAAAATACTGCATTTTTCTTGAACATTTTTTGGCGCTTTCTAATATTCTGTAGTTATCGATAAATAAAGGGTTGGCGAAAGATGAAGACTTGTTCTCTCAAATACCTTATATAATAAAAATTCGTCGAGCGTAGATGCCATGCATTGATAAAAAAAATAGGACAGATTTTACAGTAAAGTTTTGGGTGTGAGAACAGATTGACAGCCCTGGCGGCTCATTGGGAGTATGCCTGCCTGAACTGTAGGGCGTGGGCTCGATTCCCGCCAAGGACAAATGTTTGTTTGGTATAAACAAATGTTTGTTCTGTGTCTGGGTGTTCTGTATGTATTATAAGTGTGTATTTAAAAAAAAAAGTATTCTATCAGTTATCTGACTTCCATCACACAAGCTCTGCTTAGTTTGGGGTCAGATGGCGCTGTGTGTAATGTGTCCTACAATATTTATATTATTATTATTTATTATTAAAACATTATTTCATTAGCTATTAAAACTTATTTTGAACGAAATAACACGTGGATAATTTGTGTGAGAGTAGCGTGGAGTGCACTACAATCATTAAAAATGCACAGCATGTGATCACAAGTATTGCCTAATGACCTACAATATTAATTATAAAAGTCAAATAGGCGGTATATTTCCTACGCAGGTTGTCTAGGTAGGTAACTAAATAAATATCGTAGGACATTTCTCAGAGCGCTATTGTTAAAACTATTACTATTGTTGTACTTGTAATATAGGAACCAGATAATTGATAGAATACTTGTATCCTTTATTTGTAAATTCATACAGAACACCCAAACACTTAACAAACATTTTGGCTGCCCTGTTAGATAATTTGATAAAGTTCTGTTTCGAGACCTATAGGGTGTGGGTTCGATTTCCACTCAGGACTAACATTTGTATGACTAACGTAGATGTTTGTTATGTGTCTGGGTGTCCTGTAAGTATTTACAAAAAAAGTATTCTGTCAGTTGTCTGATTCCCATAGTACAAGATTTGCTTAGTTTGGGACTAGATGGCGCTGTGTGAAAATGTCATCTAATATTTATTTATACTTGTCACACAAATGTTTGTCTTGAGTGGAAATCGAATCCACGCCCTATATAGTAGTCTCTTGAAGTAGATACTCTAACAAATAAGCTAACTGGGCAGTCAAGGGAGGGCATCAGATGGTATCTAACGAGATGCAATGGAAATAAAAACTCTAAAATCAGAGCCCTACCTAGATGTTAGAGCGCACAGCAACGTTGTCGAATTGCGTTTGCAAATAGCCAACCGATAAACTAGATTCCACCATCCACCGTCAACTGACCGAGTTTCTCATAATATCCTCCAGATAGGATCATATCCGTCCATCTCATGCATCAATCTTGCACGCATGCTCGCCGCTGTCACGCCAGATATTTTACACGGAACGCGAGATTAAGTGGCGTAAATACGGGGGACTTTATTTACGATGTGTACCTGATATTTTTGGACATAAATCTTGGAATAGTTTTGTAATTTTCTAAAGTTTCTAGTTTGTCTTAACTAACTGACACTGTTGATGAATTTATATGAGCCCAGTTCCCGTTAAATATATGTTTCATTTGCAATATTTTGCTGATATAAAGAGCAATATTAATTAACAAAATTTAAAAAAAGAATGAACACTCTTTTTTTAAATTGAACACTAATAAATATATCACCACACCATCGCTTACCATCAGGCGAGTTGGTGGTCAAACGCGGACATATCCGTATAAAAAAAAAAAAAAAAAACACAAATACATACTTAATGACAATAAAAAAAAACAGTTTCACGCAATAACCGGGTTGCTCTGTATTTGAATGGGGGTTTTTTTTTTCTTTATGTCTGACAGGTTAGGTGTTTGGCCACAACTCACCTGATGTTAAGTGACGGTGTGGTCGAAGATGGTAAAGCACATCTAGCCTGGAATGGACTGGCTCTCAAGTGAGGCTGCCGGAACACACCGTTAGATGCTTGGCGGCAGATTTTCATTTTGAGGGTGGTAACTAGCCAGCCGAGTACTAGAAAGTACCCTACCACCACGCTATGGTTTCCTTCACCGGCAGCTCAAACTCATTGTTGAGGTTTGAACCCACACCCTTCGGCATGCGAACCTACAGCGCTGACCACTGAGCCAATATCGCTACAAATAGATTGACTGTTTGCTTTTTTCATAAAGAAAATCTTTACCCAAGAAAAATCCAGTATGCACGTATGCTAACATGGGTACTAAAACACTTTTATAGCTTTCATTTTTCGTAATCTTGATTTCTCGAAAACCACATCCGTATCCCAAGATCGGTCCTTTAGAAAACCTCTTACTTTATTACCTATAGCTATTTTCTCGGAAAATCGGAACAAAGATTCGCCTGTACAATAAAAATAAATACGAAAGCAAAGATCTCAGTCCGCAGAAGCCACGTCTTGCCCGGCTCGTTCCTATTGCCCACGACAGGCCGTTTTTTAACCCACCCCTGCCTAACTCAATCGTACAGAAATGTCATGTTCCACATAAGAAAAAAACGTCGCGTGGAATTCAATTCCATTGCTTTTATTCTTGAAATATCCACCAGTTTTTATGTGTGGTTCACAAAACAAGATTTTCCGTAAATATTTCCGATTGACACCCTTTCAAGCAGAGAGAGCAAAATCAATCAGATTCTTTGAGTGCTGAAAGCTCAATATAGGATTGTGTCAATAGAGACACGATTTTTGGAAAACGTCTTTAGCGACATTGAATAGTCGATATTGAGAGATAAATTGAATAATAATGGAAGGTTAAGGAACTAAGTTTTTACAAATTTATTGTAGTTTTACGAGTATATATATGTAGGTAGTTTGTTGATTCAGGCGTTACTTTGCGAAAGTTCATTTTAAGTATGCAGAAGTTACATTTTAGTGTATTTCCGCTTAAATGTCGTTTTGGTTACAATAGTAAATTGGATTTAATTTCATCATCATCATCATCAACAACATTGCATAGTCCACAGCTGGACATAAATCTCTTCCAGGACACGCCACTCAGCCCGATCTTCGGCTTTTCGCTTCCAGCCACTGCCAGCTGCCTTACATATATCGTCACTTCATCTGGTCTCAGGACGTCCTACACTACATTTGCCGATTTGCGGTCTCCATTCTAAACACTCTAGAACGGGTTTAATTTAATTTGAATATAGTTTTATATGCAAATAAATAATTATGTATGTGCCAAATTTACTCCAAATTCGTTAAGGTGTTCAGGCGTAATCGACGTACAAACTTTCACATTTCCAATGTTAGTAGAATAAATTACATAAAAACTAGATTGCCCCCTGGCAGCGGGGCAGGGCTCAAGCTGCCGGCGGTTAGGGCTGCAGAGTTAGAAACCTTCTTACAATGCGTGCCGTGTCAAGGATCACTGCCTTTTGGATCTGACCCTTGACCCAAACGTCTAGCGAGAGTCTCTTAAGACTAGCTACTAGTTGAAACTCTGCCGCCAAGCATCTAACGGTGTATTCCGGCAGCCTCACTTAAAAGCTAGTTCCATTCCAGGCTAGGTGTGCTTTACCTTCTTCGACCACATCGACACTTAACATCAGGTGAGTTGTGGCAAAACAACAAGACTCTCAGCCATAAAAAAATTAACTTTTCAATGGACTAAAATGCCAGACGCCAGAGATCACTGTATTGTCATAATTTGAAGACATCTGACGGTGGGTTTCTTTCTCGAAAGTTTCATAAGTCTTGTAATCTTGCTGCTTACAGTACCGGAAAATTTGAGTAGCTACACTCGTTTACAAAAGCAATAATATCAATGCAAACAATATTTGTTTGTTCGAAGTAAATAATCCGTTCACATTGATTCTCTTCTTGTCTTCTAACCCAATATCATAAATCATCGTGTTGATATCTGTTGAAAGCGAGAACGGGTGGATGTACCAAAATAGCGTAACTTCCGTATCCTTTTGACCTACATACAGAATTTAAATGTTGTTTATAAAAGGATAACGCAGATTCTTGTTATTAATCGACTACAAAAAAGCCTTTTTTAATTTAAAGGACTATTTTTAAGATTGGCTCCATAGAAATTTCATCGAAATCGGTTCAGTAAGTGTTACTGAAGTTAAGTTTACAATTATATTGTACAACTAGCTGTGCCCCGCGGTTTCACCCGCGCTAGATGCCTACGTCATAGTAGCTTTATGCATGCAAAGTCTCAGCCCGATCGGTTTAAAATTGACAAAGTTTCATACAAACTTTCATCCCCTATTTTATCCCTTTGGGGGTAGAATTAATCAAAATCCTTTCTTAGCAGATGCCTGCGTCATAACATCTACCTGCGTGCCAAATTTCAGCCCGATCCGTCCAGTGGTTTGTGCTGTGCGTTGATAGATCACTATGTCAGTCAGTCACCTTTGAGTTATATATATTTAGATATTTAATGGCTGATTATCATGATGTGGTGTTGACACCCTGTCTGTCTGGTGGACCTTGTGGGCCTTATGAAGATCCATCCTGGAGCGGCTCCGACGACGACTCCGTGATGGGAGGCGTACCGTACTGCGGGTGAACCCCATTAATAATATTATTTACCAAATTTCTGATCAGAATTTAGATATCAAGATAGTTTTAAGAAAAAAATTTTGCTTATGTCCTTTCTCAAGTGTCATGATTAAACAAATTGAATATTAATAAATTAATTATATTTTACTAGCGACCCGCCCCCGCTTCTCACGGGTGCAATGTAGATATTAATGTGGTGAATATGCATGTATTATACATATAGAACATACCTCTTCAAACACTCTATCTATTAAAAAAAAAACCGCATCAAAATCCGTTGCGTAGTTTTAAAGATTAGGGATATAGGGACAGAGAAAGCGATTTTGTTTTATACTATGTAGTGATAGTGAATAGTGAAGTGATATCATTTTCATTTCCTACTTGAACCTACGGAAATAGATGTGATTACTTGTGTTTATGTAGGTATATAGAAAGCAGTTATATATAAAACGCACGTTAGCTTAGGAAGAGATTTATTGTAACAAACTCTGAAAACACCCATTCATTGTGTTTAAATACGCGTAAGCGGCTGGTTGCCGCGTCGTTATATGAATTGCAAATCTGAGTTGATACTGTTAAACTGTGACGGAACCCCAAATGAGAGCATCATTACACAAATTTTCACATAATGACGTCATTTGTGACGTTTTTAGGGTTCCGTACCCAAAGGCTAAAACGGGACCCTATTAGTATTGTAGCGATGATGGCCCAGTAGTTAGCGCAGAAGGTTTGCATGCCGAAGGGCGTGGGTTCAAACCCCAACAATGAACTTGAGCTGCCGGTGAAGGATAACATCGTGAGGAAACCATAGCGTGGCGGTAGGGTACTTTATAGTACTCGGCTGGCTAGCTACCACCCTCAAGTTGAAAATCTGCCGCCAAGCATCTAATGGTGTGTTCCGGCAGCCTTACTTGAGAGCCAGTTCCATTCAAGGGTAGGTGTGCTTTACCATCTTCGACCACACCGTCTCTTAACATCAGGTGAGCTGCGGTCAAACACCTAGCCTGTCAGACATAAAAAAAAAAGACTCCGCTGTCCGTCCGTCTTTGTGTCCGTCCGTCTGTCACCAGGCTTGTATCTCATGAACCGTGATAGTTAGGCAGTTGAAATTTTCACAGATGATGTATTTCTGTTGCCGCTATAACAACAAATACTAAAAAACATAATAAAATAAATATTTAAGGGGGCTCCCATACAACAAACGTGATTTTTTTCTCGTACTCGATATTGATTACGGCAACAGGTAGACGCTTGAAATATTCACAGAATATTTAGTTGCATATTCACTTTAAAAATACATAACTAAAATAAATAATATTTAAGGGGGGCTCCCATACAACAGACATGATTTTATTGCCGTTTTTATAGATAATGGTACGGAAAACTTCGTGCGTGAGTCCGTTTCACACTTGGCCGATTTTTAACTTTTCAAAATATGCGCTGCATTTTGAATTATTTACTGCAAACACTTGTGCAATTTTCAGCACACATTATTACGCAGTAGTAATTTATATGATATTGATGTATTAAGAGTTATATCAAATACATATTTCTGGTAAGTATACAAGCTTCGCTTGTTTTTTTTTTTTAACGCTTACAGGCTAGGTGTTTGACCACAACTCACCTGATATTAAGTGACGGTGTGGTCGAAGATGTTGTTGGTTTAAGACTACATAGCACTTTGAGGAATATCATCAAAATTTTATATTTATTAATATTTGATGCAAACAATGAATGACTTTTAAAAATAATGTGCTGTTCAAAATATGATTTTAGTGAGAAAAGTTGTTTACTGTAAACTTACTGTGTAAATCTATGCAAACAAAACGCGCTGTTTGAAACCAACCTCTTCGTGCAAAATGAGGACAATGGTAGTGTAGTAGGGCCTAGGCACGAGGTAGGCCATTATACTCTCAGCGAAACAATAACGAAAATATATTATTCTTCCATGGAAAATATAGTGTAAAAATATGACATCTTACTAATAGGTATATTGAAAAAATTAAAAACATTGCTCAGTGGCATAGCACGGGTCACTAACACCTGGTGCGGGTCCCGAATTTGCCGCCCTTTCATTTTTTTAAATGGATAACAAAAAAATTAGTGCATGATAAAACTAAACTGACAGGTGTTTATTTAAATGAACATTGTAACAAAGTAAATAAGTTTCCTAAATAATAGTTATTGGAGAAAGTTGCATCACCCATGTAACCTAGATTTACGGGAACAACATCAAAAAATTGACGAAAAAAACGTTTACACGGAAATCAACATTTTTTTTACCACCACCAGTGAAATGCCGCCCCCGCCAAAGTGCTGCCGGATGCCGACCGCAAACTAATGCTACGCCACTGACATTGCTTAATGGTGTGAACCATATGCAACATATTAAATCATGTGATCCTAACACTCTTTACGTTCAACTGAACTGCGGAGCAGTGTAAACACCTCATTCAGTACTTGACGAAAATATTATAGAACACCCGTCTGGAAGCCGAAGTTTGGGCTAAGTGGCACGTGGCATCAATCTAGCAGTGGACTATGACAAGCTTATTATGATGATGTATTTTATTCAAACAAACCCAAAAAGATTTACCAATGAAATCTAATAAATATCAACACAGAAACTTTGCTCGTATTGCGACAAAACGTCAAAAGAAACTGAAACAGTTTCGGCTGATGGATGCGGAAGGCATAAAAACACAATTCAGGAAAAAACTTTCTGCAAAGCGATTTGTTTTACTCTCTTTCTCCCTGGAGTAAAATACGCTAACCGTAATCGATTGAACATGACTCGGGAAAGAAAAACAACGAATAATAATTGGACATGAGCCTTAAAAGCTTAGATTACTGTTCTTGGAATTTTGATCATAAAAACAAATGTATAACATAAAAATACGAAAGTATACAAACGTAATCGGGAAACGTAGTCGGAAAAATTAAGAGTTTTAGTGGGATGTTTTTCAAATTTTAATCTCAAAATAAATTGATTAAGATTGACTAGAAATGTGTGTTTTGTTGCACTGATTTATAAGGAATACTTTTGGGTATGGAACATTCTACTTATGATTAATTTTTAGCCGACTTCAGTAAAACCTTCACTTGGTAGTAGAGGAGCAGGATGTCGTCTGGGTAGGTACCACCGCAGTACCAGATATTTTGCCGCCAACCAGAACTGTGTAATTATCAATATGTTCCGGCCTGAAGGGTACTGCAGCTAGCACAATTATAGTTCTGTTAAAAATAACCATCGAAAGTCTTGAAGTAATAAGCGCCAAAGCAGTGATGCCCTGGACTTTGGTGTTTTCTTAGAGTTCCGTTGCCGTGGTGGTGCCGGCGTAAGAATAGTACCCCACCCTCTCTACCCGTGGTTGCCGCAAGAGTCGGCTAAGGGATGTAATCCGGAAGGTGGGCAGCAGCGTTTTCCTTGAACAATCACTACTAACTGCGCTCGCCAACCCGCCTGCTGAGTAGTGGCGTGGCGTGGCGAGTATTGGCAAAACTCCCCCAGGAGGAGGCCTATGTCCAGCAGTGGACGTCCAATGGCTGATGATGACGACTCAGATTTCTGTGTATCGCTGCAATGATCATGGACATGCGTTATCTCTTACCACCAGCAGAGCGTTTCGTTCGTCTTATTACTTTTGCATTTAAAAAAGCCAAAAGAAAGAGTTATGTTTTTAACGGGCTTTGAATGTATGTAGGATTATAGTTAGGTGTGTTTCACCAAAGCCCCAAAACTATTCATCCGATTATGATGAAGGAAGTGTCTATCGATTCTATATTATATAGCAGCTGAAAAAGCCTCCGTTTTCCCCCTTAATTATAGTTATTTTTGAGCCGGCTGGTCGAGTGAATATATTACTAAACTTTTTAGCTTGTTAGTGTAATAATTTTTTTTTTTTTTGATGACAGGCCAGTTGTTTGACCAAACATGTAGTTGAAGATTTTCAATTTGAGGGTAGTAGCAAGACACCGAATACTAGAGGTTTCTTTACCATGTTCTCATTCCTTAGCGGCTGAAACCCATTGTTGGGAATTGCTTCCACGCCCTCTGGCGTATGACCCGACCAAGCTAACCTAGCTACAAAATGGGCTACTTCGTAGTAGGTCTTATGTAGCGTAATAAACTGTATGTCATCTTAAACATTACCTCCACGATATTCAAGCTAATCATCGGCGTAAATAAGGTTCAGAGTTACTATAGGGATTGTTTTTTTTTTCTTGTGGTGTAATCGTAAAGGTGCGTTTTATAGATGCAAGTGGCTGCCATAAATAGTTCCTGATTGATGTCTTCCTGATAGACCTAAATTAACTTTCAATTGACGGCTAAATGGAGACTGGGAACATAGACAAGTGGAGTTATTTGATGTCCGAGGCCAGTCGGATTACTTGAATATAAATGTGATAAAAGTGCATTGTAAATTATGCAAGAGCAAATCAATACCCTATAAATGTAATAACCGTATAGCGTCAATATAGACAAACAGTACAAACATTTTCCATTTCCTTTGGCATAATTTTTCAATAGAAAATACCTTGATCCCGATTGGAGTCACCATTTGCTTTTCAAAGCCGAATAACGGTCTGATTACCATTTTCCTCTAATTATCCAATCGTGCTACATTTGGTATTCTGTTTCGAATACCAATCGATGGAATTCTAAGCCGCATGCCTATAATAGAAAACAAGTGGATTTGCGTAGAATCAGAATTAATCCATAAAATTGAATATACTTTCTTATCAAATTTAAATATAAAACTCAGTAAGTCAAACTTTAAGTCAGACGATTTGAGTAATAAACATAAACCTAATCCAC
This sequence comes from Biston stratarius, assembly GCA_950106695.1. Classification (NCBI taxonomy): domain Eukaryota; kingdom Metazoa; phylum Arthropoda; class Insecta; order Lepidoptera; family Geometridae; genus Biston; species Biston stratarius. The sequence goes on from OX467116.1 coordinate 15,717,576, forward strand.
ATAAGTCTTTTTTTAATTTATTCGCAAACCAAATCCGGCCCTGACTATTATCATCATTAGATTTATCTTTTCGACGTCCACTGTTGAGCATAGGTCTTGAGATATGTTACTCACACCAATCATCACTCTTTTGTTTTTACTTGAAAAAAAACGGGACGTCCAAACTAATATTATAAAAACGTTTGTAAATCTGTCTGTTTGTTACCTTTTCACGCCGAAACGACTGATCTGATCTTACTATAATTTAATGAGAAGATACCTTTATATCACGAGAATTAACATAAGTCATTTTATTGTAGTTTTATACATATGTCCACGCGAGTGACGCCGCGGGCAACTGCTAGTATAATACAATATTGAAAAGCTTCCGCGCGGTAAAAGACATTTTTTCCCCGACGCTTATTAAGGCCTTGATGCACTTCATTTGAGTGTTATATTTTTATTATTTCTGTTCTGTAATTTTGGTAGGGTCTGTAACTACAGGCCTTATTAGTAAGCTCTTAGTAGTATAACCAGCTATGGCGAGGTCTTTGGTTTCAAATCAGAAATTAGATGATCCGTAGACGAACTAAAGTTACCGACATAGCACAGCGGATTAGCAAGTTGAAGTGGCAGTGGGCAGGGCACATAGCACGCAGAACTGATGGTCGATGGGGCTGTAAAGTTTTAGAATGGAGTCCAAGGATCGATAAGCGTAGCGTAGGACGTCCATCCACAAGGTGGACAGAAGACCTCATGAAGACCGCAGGAACGCGCTGGATATGAGTCGCTTCCAACCGGTCTTCATGGAAATGTCCAATTGTGAACGTCATAAAGCAGAGATGATGATGATGAATCTTGGTGTGAACAATAAATAATTATTTACCTATCTATCTTTATATATACGTCATCGGTTCTGCGGTAGATATATTCAAACCAACCCACTATCATTTTGGCGTAATTAGATACCAAATAACTAAAAACAAGCTATCTAGACTGTAATTGTGGCCTTTAGCCGACATATATTAATCAGGCACCACTGGCTTCTCAAGTATTTATGAGACGAATCCATGCAAAGTTTGAGCATGTCAAGCCAAATTAGTTGGTACTCGGTACTTAGCCTCAAGACTAATTAGGTTCTTGAAGCATAATGGTAATATAGGGTGTCTAAAGTAATTAGTTTGGATATAATTTTAATATAAGCGCTGTTTCTACTAAAGAGATTCAGTGTCTATTTTCAGTATATTTTGTATTGTTTCTTACGAGTATATTCTAGCAAATATTATGTTAATACTGTAATTAGATTTATAGGCCATAAATAACTTAGTTTTTGTTACTTAAAGATGTGTTAAATTACTTTGTGAGCGTAGAAGATAATTTTAAAAATTCTTAAGCTTTTAAAATACTATCATTTGAGAATGATAGTATTTTAAAAGTTTTTTAAATAAACAAATGTTTTTTTTGTAATATTTTACAAGATTATATTATTTTTTTGATTTAATTTTTTTATATTTTTTTGTAGATCTCCTTAGCAAGAGGTCAACTAGGTAGGTACCACCACATATCAGATATTCTTCTTATTATCCTCTTGTTTAAACATTACTTTGTTCCAGTTTGAAGGGTACTGCGAAATTACAGGGCTGTTGAGACTAACCATCGAAAGTCTCAAAGTAATGAGCGCTAAAGTAGCGATGCCCTGGACATTGTTTTGCAATTTAAAGTCTGTGTATCGCTGCAGTGGTCTTGGACAGGAGTTATCTCTTACCATCAGGGGAGCGCCTCGTTCGTCTTATTACTATTACTCATTACAGTATTGTAGCGATGATGGCTGTGTTTAGCGCGGTAGGTTCGCATGCCGAAGGGCGTGGGTTCAAACCCCAACAATGAGCTTTAGCTGCCGGTGAAGGAAACCATAGCGTGGTGGTAGGCTACTTTCTAGTACTCGGCTGGCTAGCTACCATCCTCAAGTTGAAAATCTGCCGCCAAGCATCTAACGGTGTGTTCCGGCAACCTCACTTGAGAGCCAGTTCCATTCCAGGCTAGGTGTGCTTTACCATCTTCGACCACACCATCATTTAACATCAGATGAGCTGTGGTCAAACAACTAGCCTGTCAGTCAAAAAAAAATTCATTAAAAAAAATTAAGTTTGTTGATGAAGCTACAATTTGTTACAAATTATCTTAATATGTTAAAATTATCACAATTCCTTTTCTGATAAAACAGCGTTGAGCAACCGAGAGCAAAACCAGGAACCATAAATATATAAAGATTCGTACCAGAGAATATGAACCTTAGTTGTCCTATTAGCTCATTTGGTAAAGTTCTGCTTCGAGAGCTGAAGGGCGTGGGTTGGAATCCCACCGCGACAAACATTTATGTGTCGAATGTGTGTGTTCTAAATGTATTAAAAGAATGTAGGTATATACAAAAAAAGTATTTACATTCCGTCAGCTGTCTAGTTCATATAGTACAAGCTTTGCTTGGTTTGGAGCTAGATGGCGCTGTGTGAAATTTCATCCAATATGTATTTATTTAGTGTCAGGAATAAAAATAACTGTAGAAATTTAAAGTATTATGAAAGATATAAGCTTCTAATAAGTAATCGAGAATTTCGTTTCATGGTTGTCGCATTCACGCCGGTACAAATAGCTTTCCTAATAGCTGGGGTATTCTCTATTGGAAATCGGACGACACATTCGTGTTTGCTGCACTCGTGGCCGACGATCGTTTGCACTTGATGCATATTAATGTTTCGCGGCACTATTTGGGTAATGTCATACATGAGCCGATACTGAGACTGCGACTGTGAGATACGACGTACCACACGTCGGTCATATCACGTGACTGACGCCAACGATAGATGTCTTACTTGTCAACGATAGATAGATGTCCAACACCTAGACCAAGTTTTTTTGACATTTAGTTAAAATAAAAAAAATAGTAAAAAAATATATTTAGTAGCATAAATCGAATAGAGAAAATAATAATAAATCAGTAAATGCTTTTGCTCCCACCAGATATCAAAGATACAATTAATAAAAACGTACTCGGGTTGTGTCTACAACTGATTCATATCAGAATTTTGGCTGTAACAACAAGTTAAAAAATGGATTACTACGCTTTTGCATGGCAAGTATAAATATAATGGGCATACTATTTTTTATGCCAAAGTAATAAGAAAAACAGAACGCTCTACTGTTGGTTAGAGATAACGCCTGTCTACCAATTTCAGCAGTACCCAGTACTATGATTAACAAAACAAAGCCTGCTTATTACTATGACATATTCTATGGTTGCCGTGGTGGTGCCGGCGTAAGAATAGTACCCCACCCTTTCTACCCATGGTTGCCGTAAGAGTCGGCTAAGGGATGTAATCCGGAAGATGGGCAGCAGCGTCATCCTTGAACAGTCACACCTAACTGCGCTCACCAAACCGCCTGCCAAGCGTGGCGAGTATTGGCAAAGCCCTCCCAGGAGGACGCCTATGTCCAGCAGTGGACGTCCTATGGCTGATGATGTGATGATGTGATTCTATGGTTAATCTTCATAGTAATTTTTCTAGCTGCTTTGTGCTTGGAGGCTGGATATTTAATACATTGTTGAGTGTTGAGTCGAAGTCACGCTACGTGTTTAGGTATGTCCAGAGCTTCCTTGCAGTCATGTATATCGAGTACTATTCATGCGGGATGTATATCGAGTGGTTTGAGAATACGCGTTGTTTCGGTGTTGCATATTGCATGAAATGCGGATTCACGCAAGATATAGGACGACTTGTGAATTCGCAAGCAGTTGTTTTCGAATATTGTGTGCAGCCGTGTCTGTTTGTAGAATTCGCACGTTGATATACCGTTCAAAATAATATTGGTAAAAAAGCCAACACAGGGTATTCTATTACGGTCACTAACGTGAACAACTTACGCACTTTGTCAACTAGCAAAAAGCTAAGCTTTGTGAGGGCTCGCGTAGTTTTTCTAACGGGTAATAATTTTTAAAACAGTTTTTTAAATTATTATAAAACCTCCAAGTTGGGAACACTGATTACGCCTGATTCTGTCTAATGAATACACAATTGTTATTGTACATTATTTTGTTTTAATGGTTATAAAATTATGTTTTTTTTTGAGGGATAACACATCTAAATATGTAGTTAAATTACTAGGTTAAAGCACACATAGGCACATATAGGCGTGATAGTTTTTCAGTAAAGTGTACCACAAAAATGCAGGTTGTGGAATAGTGTTGGGGCTTGCTTCGCTCGCCCTGATAAATAGATAAATCGTAAAAGTTACGCTTTGATTCGTAACATTATCAAAGGCATAAACAGAAGTCAAACTAGAACGTGCAGCGATGATAGCTCAGTGGTTAGCGCGGTCGGTTCACACGCTGAAGGGTATGGTTTCAAACCCCAACAATGACCTTGAGTTTGCGGTGAAGAAAAACATCCTGAGGAAACCATGGAGTGGTGGTACAATACTTTATAGTAGGTACTCGACTGACTAGCTAGCATCTTCAAGTTGAAAATCTGTCGCCAAGCATCTAACGCTATATTCCGGCAGCCGCACTTGAGAGCTAGTTCAACTCCAGTTTACCAACTTCAAACACAGAACAAGACAACAACTAAAAAAAACCTTTAGAGATTACTATTGGTGTTAGACAATTTCATGGCACCATATTATATTACACCACAAATAAAAGAAAAACTCTATTGTTAGTACGTCCATAATAGTTGGTGGCTCTTAACACAGGATTAGGGCTAACCGACTAAATTATGCATTTGCCTTTCTTCGGTTCCGAAAAGTCTAGCAAAAGACGAAGTGAATGAAAGAGCCGGAAAGCTTGCTTCATAAATATTTTAATAACGCGGAGACGACAAGCACTTGAGTGCCTATTGTTAGATAATAAAGGAATTACTCGTGGTCTTTATAGCGAAGCCAACACAGTGTCGAAACTCAGATATGATTATGATTTTTTTGACATTTTATTATATTGACATATTTTCAGGGTTCTGTACCCAAAGGGTAAAATGGGAACCTATTACTAAAGACTTCGCTGTCCGTCTGTCTGTCTGTCCGTCTGTCACCAGGCTGTACCGTGATAGTTAGATGGTTGAAATTTTCACAGATGATGTATTTCTGTTGCCGTTATAACAACAAATACTAAAACACAGAATAAAATAAATATTTAAGGGCGCTCCCATACAACAAACGTGATTTTTTGCCGTTTTATAGATAATGGTACGGAACCCTTGGTGCGCGGGTCCGACTCGCACTTGGCCGGTTTTTTATATTGACTTAATTTTTTGATTAAAGTAATAAGTAATGTAAAAGCATATTTAATTCGCACAACGAGGTTGTAGAACTCTGCCAGAGTCAGTGTACTCTGACAGGTACAATATGGGTATCTCCAAATCCAGAGAAAATAAGGTAAGCGTGCTCTGTCTTAAATCGCACTACTGCTTAATAGCAGGCAGGCCGACACTTTGACAACTTTATTTTTACTTTAAGTAAGCACATGAATTTAATAATCAGATTTGTCACAAATTGTGATACTGTTTTCATTTATAGCGTGCTTATAGTCTTTATAGCGTGAACCATTTGCTAGCTCCAGCCACTCGGAGAAATGTCGAGATCCGTCACATTTTAGTTCGGTACGTTTTCTGTAACGACTATTATTATAATTTAGGGAGTAAAGTTGGAATGTGGAACTATAACCGATTGAACAATGCTCCATTGTAAGTGAAGTTAATCTATGTTTATTACAATGGTCTTATTATAGCTGTCAATGAAACTGTAATTAATATAATAATTAATATGACGTCACTTTCCTATTACATAAAGAAGAGAAGTTGTAAATGCCAAAATATAAACTTCACAGGAGCAGTAAAAACCGTGAGTGAACAAAAAGATTGCTCATTTTTAATAGTTTTTTTTTTTGTAAGAAATTTGCTTACGTTTAACCGCCATCTCACCTGATGTTAAGTGATGATGCGGTCTAAGATGGAGCACGCTTGCCTAGAAGCGAGAAGACACCCAGATTACATCGGGAAACACCCACTCAGGCAGCGCATTCCGTGCACTATATAGACACTGTCTAGCAGTCCGCACAATGAACATGGAATCAAATCAAAAAGTTGATAATGACACTTATTTTTACGGCCAAACGTTTTTGAATACAGTAGCAATACGTCTAACCTATTAAAGAGGTACTATGAAATTACAATTTACGTTTAAAAAAATAGTATAGAACATGGAAAATAGGTATTAAAAAGCTTCTTTTATGAATTTTGAAACTTTAAATATACAGGTCGATAAAGTGTTAAATTCTTAACAAAACTGTATCTTCAAGTAATTTTTGCCAAAAGTGCCTTTTGCGACCTTTCTTCCCCTAAGTATCGATATTGTTCATCTCAAATTTAAATAAAAGATTCTTTTGAATACTCTTAGGTTACTTTTCATTGATTAACAGTTGGTAATAAAGTTTGCATGTAATTCCATAACGAACTTTCGAAGACGATAAGTAGATCTCAGACAATTTACTATTCTCGTTGAGTCGTAATAAAACTAAAAGACGAACGTAGATAATAAAATAATTAAACCAAAAACATAAGAACAGTTGTATTAATGAGACAACTATATCAATGAAATATAATTATGAAATCTGAAACTCAAAATAGGCGAAATGCCTTAAATCTACAAAGCGGTTCTTTAAAATGCCTTTCACATGAAACGTATAACAGGAAAATCTCACCTTTAAACAATTTTATTACGACAAAACCATCTATATCATTCACAAAACGAATCACAAGAGGCTAAAACGAGTCGCCATTAAGATAAGAATATGACGTTCTTACATAAAAGGCAGGAAGAGAGGTACGTAATTATACGCACATTTTTTTGCTACCCAAAGCTTTAATAGGGAGTTCTGGGGAGTTTGGGAGTCTATCGTGATTTCTCATCTTCAGAAGAATGGCGCCTTATCTGAACTGTGCCCATTATCATTCCGTTGCTTTTATTTAAATAGTAAAAGGGTTGTAAACGAGAGTTTAGCTGGGTATTATTAACTAATTCTTGAAAAAGGTCATTTTTTTTTTAATATTTGAGAGGCTAGAATAGAATAGAATATAACTTTATTGTACATCAAAAATACATACATAAGTACATTATAACATAAAAAACCTAAAAAAAGAGTTAAAGAAAAAAGATAATGAAACAAAAACAACATCGACTAATATATGGTAGTACAACGGCGGCCTTATCGCCTAGGGCGTTTTCTTCCAAACAACCTTTGCCGTGTTCATAATGATGGCACAGCTATTAATTAAGATAGGCGAAGTAAAAAATAAATATGAATAAATTAATAAAATATATGTATACATACATGATAACAAAGACGTACTAGGTGTTTGACTACAGCTCACCTAATGTTAAGTGACGATATGGTCGAAGATGGTAAACACACCTAGCGTTGGAAAGAAACTGGCTCTCAAGTGAGGCTGCCGGAACTCACCATTAGATGCTTGGCAGCAGATTTTCAACTTGAGGGTGGTAGCTAGCCAGAAGAATACTAGAAAGTATGCTACCACCAGGCTATGGTTTCCTCACGATGGTTTTCTTCACCAGCAGCTCAAGCTCATAGTTGGAGTTTGAAATCACGCTAGCACCCCACGTTAACCACTGAGCTATCATCGCTACAAACTTTACAACAAACGCTACAAACAGTTCCTTTAGATCTGGCTAAAAAGGCAGTTAAAATGCTAAAACATATTTGCTTTCCTTAAATTATTCACTTGGCTCTTTCGTCATCCAGACCAGACTACTACTTCTCTCAAGAAAATTTTAACTCAACTCAAGGGTAAACGATCTTACTGTTCGATGCAAAACAAACATACCTAAATGTGGTATACATTATATGTATTATTTTCATTAGTCTAAAATATTTGAACTTAATAGTGTTAATCTCCCGTTTCCCATTCTCGGTTGCCTGGAAGATTTGGAAGGTTGCCTTTTAGCGATAACTTCCATTTGTGGCACTAGCTCATAAGATTATTTTCTTTCACTTCTTTTTTTCCACTTTCATTGTACGGACTGCTAAACAATGAAAGTTGCAACGAGTGGGTGTTCCCTGATAGATACAATCTGGGTGCTTTCAAGTCGCTAGTGAATTCGTTTCTTCTAGGCGAGCGTGCTCCACCAAAGACCGCATCTTCGATTAACATCAGGCGAGATGGCGGTCAAACATAAGCCTATATACGATTTAAAAAAGTTTTTGCTAGATTTGGTGTGTACAGTAAAGAGTTTCTATCTATCTAAATAGCATACAATAATACTATAAGATATTATGACCTAATAAATGAATTGACCATAAAAATGTTTTTTTGGGTTCTTGATTAATTTATATGCTATAGAAGTGAGAGCGAGAGTAATGCCAGTAAAATCTCTGGATAATCTATTAAAATAATATTTCCAAGAATAACTACATATAAGTTAATAGTTGGAAATAGTATCCGAAGCAGCGATGGTAAGATCTAATCAATGTTTTTAAGTAATGAGGACAAAAACAGCAACTTGTATTGTTACTCAAAGTTTTAAGTACCGTTGCAATGGACTAGCGTTATATCTCAGGAGAGCGTTTTATTCATTTCGTTACTTTCACAGTAAAAATGACCGAAAGTACGAGTACATCAACACCTAACTAAATTTTGCTAAAATGTGCAAAAGAGTTAGGTTAAAAGGGTGACGTAACGATAACTACATTAAACTTTAAGCCATCCCGTACACTTTTAGAGCTGAAGCTTGCTGAAGAGATTTCCCAGTTGCACCGTTCGTCCTCACTTTGAGCAAATACCTACCGAAATATCTATTTTAGACGCTCTACGACCGGCGGCGTTGACGTTAACAGCACTCTTTGTAAATCTTCTAGAGTTTTCGAAAGCTAGAGTATAAGTAGATAGGCTAACTTTTTGGTGCAAGGTTTGCTTTGTGAGTTGTGAATATGGAAGTTTTCAAATCCAGAGTATAAGGTTCCTTCTAGGTAAGTGTACATCATCTTAGACCGCAATACTGCTTCACATCAGGTAGAGCATGGTCAAACGGAAACCTATCTACATATATACCTATCTATAATAATGAAATCTTGTTCGTTGATAAGCGCTTAAAAATGGCTGTAACGATTTAGCTGTTTTTTTTTTTATATGGTCTTTATTATCTAGAATGAGATGTATATACACACATATAGATCAAGGGCAAAAGCTAACCGCACTAGGTACGAAGACCGGAAATTCAGCTTCTTATAAAAAAAAAATATGTGTTCTTTCGTTGAAATCAACCAGGTGTACAATTGTTTCTTTTTTTAATTGAGACATTATTTTTGTTTTTATGTTTTACTTATGCGACATTACTCACGTTTAATAATATCGGATTGAAGTGCGAAGCAAGGCGAGGCCGCGCGCGCGTTGTACCTAACTTTGTCTCCATGAAGAAGGCCACCAGATGTGGCCAAAACTATAGTCGCAATATCCAATATTCATATAAATCATCACATCATGAGCCATAGGACGTCCACTGCTGGACATAGGCCTCCTCTTGGGGGGGGGGGGGTTTGCCAATACTCGCCACGCTTGGCAGGCGGGTTGGCGAACGCAGTTAGGTATGATTGTTCAAGGAAGACGCTGCTGCCCATCTTCCAGATTACATCCCTTAGCCGACTCTTACGGCCACCACGGGTAGAGAGGGTGGGGTACTATTCTTACGCTGGCACCACCACGGCAAACTATATATACCAATATTACTAAACGTAATTAATTCCGCATAAGTAAAACAATAATGTGTCACACGTCATTTTCCATAATAAAATTGAATTTTGATACTTTCAGAACTATCTGTATAAGTGTCGCTGTAGCCAAACAAAGGCTGACCTCTGCAATATCAGCTCAGCTGGTGATTGATCAGCGATCGGGGCCGCTCAAAGGGATCAGTCGCATCAATCACGCGTCTCGCTGGGAAGTCTTCACTTGACATGTTATTTTTGAAGGAAAAAAGGAGGAAACTACTTAGTTAATACTAATAGCTTCTTGAAACTACTTTCGGCACCTTTTTACCAGGCGCAAAAGTGGAGTGTTATAAATTTAACGTGTGTGTCTGTTTGTGGTATCAAAGCTCTCAGTGGAACCAATTTTTATTTAGCTTTTTTACCTGAGTACCTACGTCTTTACATTTTCTTCCATAATTCAGAAAACTGTTGTTTGGTTCTGCGCTCGCCAACCCGCCTGCCAAACGTGGCGAGTATTGGCAAACTAATACATGTAACAGGTATTTTAAAATTTTAAATTTGTTCTTGTTATAGTTTAAAAACATTATCTAGCAGTTTTAAAATCTATTAGTAACCGAATATCGTCAATAAATTGAATACATTTATTCAGGAACAGAATAAATATAATTTAGTGCACTTGCGACTACAGTGTGACATCTGAAAAACCATACTTTGTTTACAGAAAACGACTTTTAAACTTATAAATGAGCATATCTCTTAAATTGTTGTCACGACAGCTTTATTATATAGTAACTAGATGACCAAGCCGTGCTTGTTTTTTTTTTCGTTTTCTATAAATGAAACCTAGCTAGATCGATTTATCGCCCCCGAAACCCCCTGCATACTAAATTTCATGAAAATCGTTGGAGCCGTTTCCGACATTCAGATTATATATATATATATATATATATATATACATATATACAAGAATTAGTCGTTTAAAGATATTAGATGAAGTGATTAGAGTATAAATAATATTTAAATGAAATATCAAAATGAAAAAAACATGTTTGGAAGTAAATTAACTCTATTATATGCACAGAAAGTGCGACGCCAATTCCTATTAGTAGGAATAAGAAGAAAAAAAAAAAAAAAAACTCTATTATAGAGTTTGAAAAAAGAAAAGGAAAACTTATCACGATGTTCCAAAAACAAAAGTTAGTTTACAAGGTTATGTTTAGTTGTCATATTGAAGATGATGTGGAAATTGACATTTAATACGTGGTAACCTCGTAATGTCACGTTTTTCATGAAAACCGAGAGCACTGTCTGTGTCGATGCTTAGATGACAACTTAACTGTCACTTTGTCGAAGCCAACTAGATCACCGAACGAGACAGCGCTATATCGTGATATTTAGTCTTTTCTCTCCTTCCTTTGCTATTTATTGTCGAAAAAATATTGATTCAAAATATCAGTAAAACGAAAAATTTTATAATTTGAGATGTCACACTGTCGTCGCAAGTGGACGATATGTTTGTGGCATAAATCTTTGTCATGGGTAAAGTCGACACCATGCCCATAAGGCAACAGCTAACAGCAGACATAATTACGATGACCTCCTTTCGGCTTAATACTTACCACCATACCACGAAAGCGCTACGTGTGATACAATAACCTAATTAATAGGTTAAAGAAAAACAAAGCAGATTTCAATGACGAAAATACTCATGAGTAAAGAACGCTAAATTATGAAAACACAGGACTCTCTCGTCGTTTACTGTCATCATTAGTTCGGATGCAAAGTGACATTAATATTCTAACGTCGGAAGTGGAATCATCCTCTGCACGGAAATGCCTTTGATTTACATCTCACCGGTAGACCTTCTATAGTCAATTATTCACTTCCAACATCTCAAGATTGCTGTCATAGTTGATATAATACTTACTTATAAACTTCAACCAAAATATATATTTTGTAGCGATGATAGCTCAGTGGTAACCGCGGTGGGTTCACACGCCGAAGGGCATGGATTCAAACCCCAACAATGAGTTTGAGCTGCCAGTGAAGGAAAACACTGTACTTTATAGGTACTCGGCTGGCAAGTTGCAAAAAATAATCTATTATTGAGCATTCGTGTGTTTTTAATTTTCTTAATTTAGTTTGTTTTTACCGTAACACTTAAAAATATGATGAATCTAACACTGAAAAAATTGAAAAAGTGCGTTGCCATAAAAAAAAACAGACAGAGGTGTAAATGTCACTTGCAGTTAGCGATCTGAAAACTGACTGAATAATAATTTCCTTATTATATTCCATAGCCTTCGTTTGTTGGTATTTTAATAAGATCTACCTACATCTACTGGAATGTTTGACCCAGCTTTGGTGCATCCGATATCAAAGCAACTAAATGGATTCCACAAACGCATCTGCTACGAACGTATCTAATTGGTATCACGTGCACATAGGTAGCATGGTGGTGTAAACACTAAATCAAATCCCACTATATTTACACAAGATTGCATGCCGTCGGAGTCGCATGCTAATTTAGTTTGTTGACCTTTAGTAACAGATACAGCTAGTATTTTGGCGTTACAAAACGTGGAATATAACCGTATGAATTGCCGTACTAAATGTTAAATAAAACACTGGTTTTTTTGGCTCTAAGCACTCAGTGGTTAGCGCCGACGGTTCGCTACCTAAACGACCTCTTGCTAAGAAAATCTACCACCAAGTAAATAAAAAACAACAAGGTAAGGTGTTCTTGATGAATACAACCTGGGACTTTTCAAGCCGCGAGTGAATCGATTTCTTTGTATAAGTAAACCTTCAATAAACAGCTACTTAAACAGCAAATTCATATATACTTAAAGGTAAGCAAATTTTCTTCGTTTCGAATATTTTCACTTAAAAAAGAAAATTTAAAACACATGTATGTGCGTATTTTTTAAATCTTTTTACTTATAATTCTTTAGTCACATTCCGTAATCCTTTTTAAAACCTCCTACAGAAATACCCATTGTGTCAACATGCGAAAGCCTGTAGACAATGTCACTTAATAAGATTTAAGCACCTTTATCTGCAAGGATCGCTTTGTCACTCGGAATTTACGTAAATATTCGAGAGAACGTCGACAGAAAATGAAACAATGCCACTGGAAGTAAATCGTTTAGAATTTCAGGGAAATTGCTAGGAAGTGTCAGATTACATGCATTCTAGACAAGGGGGACAGACAAATATCAACGAATTCCTCGATCTTATTATGTTCACATAGAAATACAAATACAAAATATTGAATTGACAGCCCTGTTTGCTCATTGGTAGTATATCTGCTTTAAGAGCTGTAGGGCTTGGGTTCGATTCTCACCCAGGACAAACATTTTGTCAAATGTGGCAGCCAAATTTTGTTGATATATATGGTAAAGCACTCCTAGTCTGGAATGGAACTGGCTCTCAAGTGAGGCTGCCGGAACACAGTTAGATGCTTAGCGGCAGATTTTCAACTTGAAGGTGGTAACTAGACAGCCGAGTACTAGAAAGTACCCTACCACCACGCTTTGGATTCCTCACAATGCTTTCCTTCACCGGCAGCTCAAGCTCATTGTTGGGGTTTGAACCCATACCCATCGGCATGCGAACCGACCGCGCTAATCTCCGAGCTATCATCGCTACAAAATCTGCTTCTTTCGTAATACAACAAAAATAAACGAATTGAATGTGATTCAATTCGTTTATTTTTGACGATGACAAAACAAATCAACGCGAGCAACAAAACAACTAAGTATAAATTTAAACAAATCAAAGGCTGTTTTTATTTACAGCCAATATTTACCGTCATGCAGCCCTACGTATTACAACGCGTAAACAAAAATCCAATATTTCGGTTCCAATAAAAGTGCTGGCTTACCAGGGTTACCAGGCAAGCGGTTCTCTAATCAAAGCTCGGTGAGACCGTTGATTAAAAATAGGGCTGCCAGTTTGGCACAAACAACGAGAGGTTTTTGGCGTTTGTCGTGTCTTTACATGTTTTAAGAGTATCAGTGATATTTTGAATGGTCTTTTAACACTTTCAAGCTTTCTACTACAAGCTTAAACCTTAAGTTGTTTGCGATAGGAAATTTTGGAGGATCAAGGAGGTCGTCGCCACGCGTGTTAGTACATACGCGTCCTGTCCTTGTACTCTGTGCTGCTTATTGTGATATCTGTTAGACACTCACGAAAAAGCTATGCGACTGCGAACCTTATTACGCAGGTATATATATGGTAAATATATATATATTATATATGGTCGCGTAGCTATTTCCTAAGTGCTTACCAGGTATCGTAATAAATAGCTTAGAGTACTGGGGTACTGGATTGGAGTTCTTAGTAAGCTTAAAGTAGCACAACGAGCTATGGAGAGGGCTATGCTCGGAGTTACCTTACGAGAACGAATCAGATATGAGGAGATCCGTAGGCGAACTAAGGTAGCCGACATAGCCCAGCGGATTAGCAAGTTGAAGTGGCAGTGGGCAGGGCACATAGCACGCAGAACTGATGGCCGATGGGGTTGCAAAGTTCTGGAGTGGAGACCATGGATCGGCAAGCGCAGCGTAGGACGTCCACCCGCAAAGTGGACAGACGACCTAATAAAGACCGCAGGAACGCGCTGGATGCGAGCCGCTTTCAACCAGTCTTTATGGAAATCAATGGGAGAGGCCTATGTCCAGCAGTGGACGTCATATGGCTGATGATGACGATGATGATGACTGGGGCCGACACCTCCTTGCCATAGCGAGTCGCTGGTTTAGGTGCAGAAAGAGCTGGGAAGGGCATGGCGGCTTTTGAATCAGCATATGAGTTTATCCCTTTCACCGACGAAACGGCAGTTCCGTCGGCTTATGAGGCAAATTAATTTGTCGCAGATCTTCGACGGCGCTTGGCTTAGGGTGCGTGATCCACGGCCGGGCCTTTACTTGACTCAGCACATCACGCTGGCCATTCCGTGAGGAAACGTTGCCAGCCTTATGAGAATCTTTCGGCGAGTTGGTGCAGAGCGTAAGTGCTTGCCAAGCTCACACCTTTATAAATCTATATATAGTATAGTACAAAGTCACTTCCGTCTGTACGCTTAGATCTTTTAAACTACGCAACGGATTTTAATGCGGCTACCATCAGTAAAAAGAGTGATTCACGAGGAAGGTTTATTTGTATAATACTAGCATATGCAACACATTATTATCTACATTGTACGCGTGCGAAGCCGGGGCGGGTCACTAGTGTATACCTACCTATATAATTTAATGTGACACTTTGTATTTCATTTTGCGGATTATCATGTTTTTGCTATTATACCAACAGTGTCTGTCTGTCTTTTTAGGGTTCCGTACCCAAAGGGTAAAAACGGGACCCTATTACTAAGACTTCGCTGTCTGTCTGTCCGTCCGTCTGTCTGTCACCGGGCTGTATCTAAAGAACCGCGATAGCTAGATAGTTGAAATTTCACAGACGATGTATTTCTGTTGCCACTATAACAACAAATACTAAAAAAAAAAATAAGGCTCCCATACAACAAACACGATTTTTTGCCTTTTTCATAGATAATGGCACGGAACACTTCGTGCGCGAGTCCAACTCGCACTTAGCCGTTTTTTTTTTGTTAAGTACGCTACATTTTTGACCATGTTTAGTAAATACGATATTAGCAATTGAGCATGCCTTGCCTGAATTGAAAACTAAGCCTCATGTTTGAAAAATCTTAAAAATTGGAGTTGCGTTACCGCCTTATTTTTGCCCACTAATTGTGACTCTAATAACATTAGACTGATGATTGACTGCAATCAAAAATGTGATCTAAACGGTGAAGTATAAAGCTTAAATTAGCGATAGATACCCGAAGATATTGTTGGTTAAATACACGAAAGAAAAAAAATAGTTGAATATCAACTGAATGTAAAACCATTTCGCAATGTCAAAGTGATAGTACAAACAAACTGAAAATGAGCGATGATTGAACTGTCCAAAGTTAAATAGTCTGTTTGTACGTGCCACACTCATATCTAAGTTACAAGTACAAGTGTAGACAGTCACGTGTAGAAACTAGAAAGAGAGAAACCATTCGACAGCATTTATCTCATACCTTTTTTAGGGTTCCGTACCCAAAGGGTAAAACGGGACCATCCGGATATAATCTTCAAAGTCTACGTGCTTCATCGTCAACCACATTATCGTTAACTATCAGGTGAGTTTGTGGTCAAACGCGGACTTATCCGTATTAATGAAAAAACAACTCACCTGAATAAAAATCTATTTTCAATTTTCAGTATTCTGTCTTTTCAATTTCTATGAGACCTCTTATAGGCAAGATGGATGTGACAGCGGCCACTTCGGTATAATAAAACGGAATTCCTTCATTAACGTTGAGAGCCTTTCTTGAGCTGAGCACTGTCTTTTTGAGGATTCTTTTAAATTAAAGTACCTTTTTTAAGAGCGACTTAAAAACTTGTATTTATTTAGAGAATAAAACTTTTCTGTTCGACCAACAGCGAAGCCAAGGGGGTAATATCTTATTAACATTTATTTTATACTTATATACTCGTGACTTTTTTAACTAAACTAATCGTAAATGATACGTTATATAACTCGTATTCCTAAAATAATTACTTTTGTTGTTAATGTTTTTTCTGGTTTAAAGTATGTACCAATTTCCTTGCAAAAAAAAGGTTTCATAATTTTTCTGTGTCAGTATCATTTTTGGAAAATAATGGATAGATAGAAGCTCTTTATTGTGCATACCAAAAATAGAAAAAAGTACAGAAAACAAAAGAATCTTATGAGCTAGTGCCACAAGTGGCGGCCTTATCGCTAAGAGCGGAATCCAGGCAACCAAGAATGGAAAACACGATACATCTTAAGAAAAGACGGGAGCGTTACGTAACGTTAATGTAACGTTATTAAGTTAAAAGAAAATGTAACTAACAAAAATAATACATATAGTAAGTATGTAAAAAAATATTATGTATTATAATACGAAATATATAAATATAGTAATAATAATATTCGATTTGACATAGCACAGAGAAAAGTTAGAAAAATAGATAGGTAAGCACAATTAGATATGCCATACATTTGTGATATTATACACTTACTACGTCCATCTAATTAATAAATATATTATTTTTGTCACATAATTAAACTTACCTTAAAATACAAATACTTCAGTAAAGTACCAATCTTATGAGATTAGTAAATTTTCTAAAACTGAGACATGAATTCAATGTTTCTTGGTTGTTATGATTTCATTGAAATTCCTGGTCATCTAATTGACGAGAAGAATATTATGTAGGTATTTGATTACAGTGAAAAATCAATCATGGTCCAAACCAAAAATTATAGACGTACGTTTATAAATGATGATTAATAGAAACACGCTCCCACTTTTCACATTCTAATTTGTCGGTAACCGAGGGATGCGATAAATTACTTTTTCATCAGATAGCGTACAAAAGATCCATTATCCACTCAAATTAGTTCCCAAAGGAAATCATTAATATTAATCAATGTTTCAAAGGTTCCGTTTTCAGCGGAACGTTGGGGTTGCTACGGTTATTTCGCTCTGGTTCGGTTGTTTTGGTACGATACCCGGAGTTAACGAGCTAGGTAACTAAACCAAGTCACTTTACTACTTTAGATTACTAAAGTAAGGCCACAGGCACGGTAACTAAAGCATGTGCTAACCGCTTAGCGGTGAGATTATCATCTTGGTAATTCTTAAAACAAGGCGCGGTTGCGTTTGCTCGTTATGCTTTAGACGAAAATGAAATCTCCTTAACATTTTTTGAATTATTTTTTTTATAACGAATAGTCTTGCCTTTTACCGCCATCTCGCCTAATGATAAGCGAAGATGCGGTCTATGATGGAGCACGCTTGCCTAGAAGAAACCGATTCACTCGCGACTTGAAAGCACCCAGATTGTACTTATCGGAGAACACCCACTCGGGCAGCGAATTTTTAATGTCTAGAAGAAGGTGGAACCAAGCCGCTTAGTTCGAGTTTTTGGAATATCTACCATGAAGCGGTGCCGCTTCTTAAAGCTTTTGGCTGTACGATAAAAAAATGGGCAAGGTGGAATTAGGCATTCAATGCTATCACCGCATGTTGCAGAACTGGAACCGTATAGTGGTTGAGACTTGAGATCTATGTGTAAGTTTAAATACGGCCCCTTTTAAATACCGTTCATCTGTGAACATTGTTCGTGTTCCAACCAAAGATATTGTACCAACGCTGCTTTGGATACTTTTTCAAACAACGAGTTTTTAGATGTTATCGGCAAGCCGAGATCTTTTAGTAGATTATAGAGTGGATTATATTTTGTAGCGATGATAGCTCAGTGGTTAGTGCGGTCGGTTCGCATGCTGAAGGGCGTGGGTTCAAACCCCAATAATGAGCTTGAGCTGCCAGTGAAGGAAAACATTGTGAGGAAACCATAGCGTGGTGGTGGGGACTTTCTAGTACTAGGCTGGCTACCATCTTCAAGTTGAAAATCTGCCACCAAGCATCTAACGGTGTGTTCCGGCAGCCTCACTTTAGAGCCAGTTCCAATCCAGGCTAGGTGTGCTTTACCACCTTCGACCACACCGTCACTTAACATCAGGTGAGTTGTGGTCAAACACACAGCTTGCAAGCCATAAAAAAAATTGGTGGCATTCCTCTCGCTCCCAGTTTTACTGCATATGAATTGACTATGTATCCATTATGGTCAACTCATTTGCAAGGTCATGATATCGATTTAGGTTTATCGTGTGGTCTTTAGGAATATTTATTTCCCATGGGACAGTTAGTTTTACAAGTACTACGCTTTTGAGTTTTTTGTTGAAAAATGTAAGATGTCTGGTCAGGTTGACTTGGTTCTTAACAAAGTCTTCAGGGATTTTATAATGTTTTTCATAGACATCCATCATAAGAGTCCAGTCGGGCACAGTACTTGGAACTAAGTAGGGCTTGTTCTTAGGATTCGCTATTGAGCCCTCTTTTACAAAGTAATTTGTCTTTTTATGCCTTAGCTATAGAAGGAATTACATTACACTTATTTTAGGAAAAAAAAAAATTAAAAAAAACTCCCGTTATGTTGAGAGATAACGCCTGTAAATGACCAATCCTTTCAATCCGGAACACATAAATGTTTACACACTATTGCTTGGTGGCGGAATATCATCATTAGTACTCCTATGGTATCTCCCACGACAACCTCCTGCAAAAGAGGTCTATCACAAAGTGAAATAAGATAAAAACATTGGAGGATATTTCGCACAGCGCCATCTAGTTCCAAATTAAGCAAAGCTTGTACTATACTTATAAACTAGATCACTGGAAAAATTTGGAAAACCATAATTATAAAAGATGCATTTAGAACTAGACACAAAACTAAATGTTTATATGTGTCCTGGATAGATATCTAATCCACGTCCTATTCAATGAGCAAACTTACAATAAAATGAGCTAACGAGGCACTCTAAAATCTAATAAAAGTTCTGTGATTCAATGTGACATTGTATCTGAACGTAGGAATGTTACATTGTATCTGTTTTTGTTGGTATAATCTCAACACACATAACTTGACTGCATTCCATTATAGTTAGGCGTATTTTCGACTGCGACAATTCGTTGAATAGTTTTGAAAATTACTTCTATAAATAATTCATACTATTATTTTTATAGTATTATTATTTCATATTATTCATAATATTCACATATTCATACTATCGATACATAGGTCAAATAAGGCTTAGAATTTATAAATCATCATACTAATGAGCTGTCGATGGAAAATATTCGCAGTAAAGAAATTCGAACAAGTGTTTTGATATTTTTTCTTCTTTTTTTATGGTTGACAGGCTAGGTGTTTGACCACAACTCACCTGATATTAAGTGATGGTGTGGTCGAAGATGCTAAAGCACACCTAGCCTGTAATGGTACTGGCTTTCAAGTGAGGCTGCCGGAACACACCGTTAAATACTTGGCGGCAGATTTTCAACTTGAGGGTAGTGGCTAGCCAGCTGAGTACTAGAAAGTACCCTACCACCACGCTACGGTTTCCTCACGATGTTTTCCTTCACCGGCAGCTCAAGCTCATTGTTGGGGTTTCAACCCTTCGGCATGTGAACCGACCGCGCTAACCACTGAGCTATCATCGCTACAAAATATCACGTAGTGAACTCGTCTAAATATTAATAAAATCAGTATTATCGTATGATTGTAAATAAATGTAGCTATTTATAAAACGTTTTAATAATGATACAAGGTAAATTACGAAGTTTATTGAAGCGGATAATATTTAATTTCCTCAATTCATCCGTATCGATTTATTTTGATACGTTGTGGATTTTTACAGAGAATAAAAAGTTATAAAACCCAAAGCCCACCTACCTATAAGACTTCAAAGTCTCAAAAATTGATGTAAGCATTTTGAAATAGTTTTGTTGAAGATTAAAATTTTAAGCATGTTGCTAAACATCAGTGATATATTTTTTTTGTAACAGAAATGCTTTAATAGAAAGATACCGCAGCACAGCTCTTTTTATTTTTAACTAATATTATAAATGCGAATGTGTTTTTGTTTGTCTTCACTCGTAAACTGATCTGGGTGAAAATTTGCATGTAGGTACTTTAGGCCCTGGAATAAGACGTAGGATAATCTACAGGAAATACATCATCATCATCATCCATCACCAGGCGGGTACAGCCGCGGTACGCAGCTAGTATTGAATAAAATTAGAAAAAACCTCATTCTTGCGTCCTCTTTTTATTATCTGTATCAGACTTAAAACATGATACTCTTTATTTGATGTAACTTTAAATAGCAATTTTTTTTACTGTCTACAAGCTTGGTGTTTGACCACAGCTCACCTGATATTAAGTGACGGTGTGGTCGAAGGTGGTAAACATCTAATCTGGAAAGGAATAGGCTGGCCATAAAAAAAAATATGGCAGTACACGAGCTTTCAACTCTACCTTCCGCCCCAAAAAATGTCACCTACAAAATAGGTGCAAGTTGTCAAATACCGGCAATATAACGTTCACGTATCCTGCGGATGTCGGTTGGCACGCCGTCGCGTATAAATTCAAATCGCACCGGAATGACGGTAGGTAATAACTAGACGTTGGGATTCGCTAAACGCGGTCATACGTCATCGGCGCTATCACGGGCCCGCAGTGGTGCGGAACTGGTCCAGAGTTATGCGGTAATCTATTACAGGTAACTTCTACAGGCAGCACTAGTGTTCTGCTGTAATGTGGAGCGCTCTTGCCACTATCTACATTGACTCTTCTGTTAGTTCTTTCGGTACTAGATCTATGATACTCGGTCGTTGTTACTGAACTACCTCGAGCAATCATGCTCACGATCGAAGGCTCATTCTTGCGGCGGCGTCGTGTGTCGGGTCGCTCTCTTTCTTCCCTCAGATATGGTTGAGGAGGACGATGGCTGGCGCATGCGTCATACTCGTGATCGGGTGCTGCTTGCGGGTCGCTAGTCTGATCGCGGTATAAGAAAACAAGTACAAAGAAGTACTTTAATAAGCTTTCCTCTTCCTTGAAAGTTGACTAAGGTCGCGGACCCCGGTGTCTGTGGAGCGTATATTTTAAATATTATAAAACCCTAACTCTAACGAACCTAACCTATTATTGAGCTTGAGCTGCCGGTGAAGGATCGTGAGGAAACCATAGCATGATGGTAGGGCATTTTCTAGTACTCGGCTGGCTAGCTACCACACTTAAAGTTCAAAATCTGCCGCCAAGCATCTAACGGCATGCTCCGATAGCCTCACTTGAGAACCAGTTCTATTCCAGGCCAGATGTGCTTTACTATCTTCGACCACACCGTCACTTATAGTTGTGACTGAACTTAACAATGTAACAGAATTGTGGTCAACCATAAAAAAGATCTGCTTCATGAGCTGTAGTTGGTGGGTTCGATTCTCACTCAACACAAACATTGATCTTACGATTATACATAGTTATTGTACCTATATAACCTATAGTAGTACCTATTAGGTGACGACACTGGCCACGTCTCAGTTGCAAAGCCTTGAGCACCGACGTAAAGTAGTTGGTTTGTCGCTGCTGCCCATCTTCCGGATTACATCTCTTAGCCAACTCTTACGGCAACCACGGGTAGAAAGGGTGGGGTACTATTTTTATGCCGGCACCACCACGGCAAACACAACTTGGGTGTCTTTAAATCCAGAGTAAAAAGGTTTTTTTTAGGTAAGCGTGCTTCATCTTAGACTGCATCCTGCTTAACGCAGGGCGTGGTCAAACGCAAACCTATTTAGTATTTTAAAAAACCTATGTTCTGCTCCTAGGTGTTAAAGCCGAGAACTAGAGAGTACCCAATCACCACGCTATGATTTTTTACGATATTTTTCTTCACCGGCAGCTCAAGCTCATTATTGGGGTTTGAACCCACGCCCTTCGGCATACGAACCGCGGCGCTAATCAGTGAACATCGCTACAAATTACAAAGAAACCCAATAACCAACCGAACCCAAGAACTGTTCCTAACATTGGTAGATAACTAGTGATTTTCAGAACCAAGTAACTAATTCAGTAACGTCTTCAGCAATACATGAAATCAAATTTACCCGGTTTGTGGTGTCATCTCATCGTGAATCACGTTACAACAGTGACACCGAACACGCGAAGTTGCCAAGTTTCCGGAATACTAAATTATAAGTGAAATTTGATGCAAATGGCATGTATAGGTACCGACATGTTCGAGAAAGTAGATGTCAGATATTTTGACGTTAAACATAGATTTTTATTATATTTTTAATATTATTCGAGTAAGCTGTTTTACATATACACCTAAACCTAACATTAATATCTAAATACTTATTATTTATAAAGTTAAATACACACATCATCAGCCATAGGACTGCTGGACTGCTGGACCCTAAAATATGTGTTACTTTAATACATGTTTTCCATTCTTGGTTGCCTGGAAGAGATCGCTTTTAGCGATAAGGCCGCCACTTTTGGTGCTAGCTCATAAGATTCTTTTGTTTTCCATTTCTGGTGTGTATATTAAAGAGTTTCTGTCTAAATTATAAGAGTATCAGGAGTTAAACATAAAAAAATATTTTTTTGTTTGATATTAAATTCAGCGCTCTAAAATAGTGGCCAAAGGGTAGGGTACTTTCTAGTACTCGGCTGGCTAGCTACCACCGTCAAGTCGAACATGTTAAGTGACAATGTGGTCGAAGATGGTAGATACAAGTAGTCTGATGGTACTGACTCTCAAGTTAGGCTGCCGGAACATACCGTTGCATGGCGGCAGATTTTCAACTTGAGGGTGGTAGCTAGCCAGCCAAGTACTGTCAAGTACCTTACCACCACGCTATGGTTTCCTCACGATGTATTCCTTCACCGGTAGCTCAAGTTCATTGTTTGGGTTTGAACCTACGCCCTTCGGCATGTGAACCGACCGCGCTAACCACTGAGCTATCATTGCTACTAATCTATCAGGTGAACTACAGTTCATCTGATAGATTAGTTAAACACCTAGCTTGCCAACTATATAAAAAAAAAAAATGTGTTATTCTTTATGCTATTGTACTATTCTATAGTATTGCAATATATTATTGCGTATATTATAATAGTCTGTTTATACACATAGTAAGCTACGTTAACATGCAAAATTAGACATTAATCAAGAACCCACTACCATATCTTTGATGTTTCAACCAAGGGTGAAATTCCAAGACGCAATCATCAAATTACCAATTAGGATTTCTGTCTAGAGTGAATGGACATTATTAAACTTGCATAATAATCAGGGACAGTTGCAAATAGATGCTCACCGCAGCATAATGCTAGTCATACTAAGTGGTGCTGACCAGTGCTTAACTGCTGGTGTGCCCTTGTAAGTGTGTAGCTAAAATGTGCTTACCAATAACAACACAATACATGACAAAAATTAAAATAACAAATAAATTAAAAACAAATGTTCAAAATCTTCATTCTTTTTGAAATCGATTCAACGTTTTATAGAGATAATCGTCTACACTTCCAATCACTCGGAGGCGTCATAAACTTTATCTTGCGTTGGATCGCCACAAGTAACTGCTCACCGCTCCAAAAGGGTCAATTTACTGAACTTTCAATAAAGATCTCATTGATTTCAATAGGCCATAATACCCATCCGTAATACCCTTGACTTTATCGTGGGTCTCTTTCATATTTCCCTAAATTTATACGGGTTCGCCTTTTGCGGCTCCCTGACAGTTCTTTTCGCATATTCCGATTGGATTGAATTTATACGCCTCAACCTACGCCGATATTGAACCGGTCCGCCTTTAATATTCAACCGTATCGGATTTTGAAAATAATGGAATCGCTTTAGATGTAGTTCCGGAGAAAAACTGCCTAGATTACTTGTAGTGATCGAATTGTTCAACAAATACAGGGGAGTCCATTAGGGACGGTACAGGCAATCTTCTAAGAAACTGATCTTGATTGCTTTGGAATAGTATTTTTGTTTTGTGTAGGTGCTTTTAGCAATTGTTTTATATTTGAGTTTGTGTGGGTTTGGGATATATACAGATGACGTCTCTTCGATTTATTATCAACCCCCAAACTATATCTGCGTGTTCTCCTGATTGTTGGGATGTGGAAGATGATGAAATTTCATAACTTTGCTGATCACCATTTCTTGATGGTTAGTCTTAACAGCCCTGTGATTTTGCTAGCTGCAGTACCCTTCAAATCGGAACACAGTAATGCTAACACATTTCTTCTAGGTGGCAGATTTTTTTAAATATAATAGTTAGGCTTACGTTTGATTCCCATCTCACCAGATGTTAAGTGATGATGCGGTTTAAGACGGAGCACGCTTGTCTAGAAGATACTGATTCACTCTCAATTAAAATATAATTTGTTTCAAATTGACATGTAATTAATGGTATCACTTGACAGTATATTTTGAAATTGTTTATTATTATTGTTATTTTTTAAAATCAGTATGACATATGTATAATTTAATTATTGAATGCCCGATAAGGGTAAACTGATACCACAATTTCTGCAAGAACACCTAGCATAATATTACAATGTATCAGTATGCAATAAATATTTCTGAATCTGAATCTCGACTTGAAGACACCCAGAATATCTGGTGCTACGGTGGTACCTAACAAGACTTCCTCCTGCTGAGAAGACCTACCACCAAGTAAACTTGAAATCATTAGCTTATCTTATTTTTATAAACAATGTTTTCTGGTTTTATGAGTATTTGTGTATCTATTTGAGAAAATAAATACCTCTGTGGTAGAGCTCCTTAACAGAAGTTCGTCTGGTAGGTACCACCGCAGTACCAGATATTCTGCCGCCAAGCAGTAGTGTCTAAGCATCACTGTGTTTCGGGTTTAAGCTAGCGAAATTACAAGGCTGTTGAGACTAACCATCTAACGCCTCAAAGTAATTAGCGCCAAAGCAGCGATGCCCTAGACCTTGTTTTGTCACTCAAAGTTCTGTGTATCGCTGCAATGGTTATGGACAGGCGTTATCTCTTACCATCAGGGGAGCATCTTGTTCGTCTCATTACTTTTACATTAAATAAAACCGTAAATCAATGAACTGCTCGAATAAATATTCCAAGTGTAAATAATACAAATAGATATCTAAGAGGCAGATCGTGTATTTCAAAAACACTAACACGTTTATGTAATTTATGACCCAGTTTATATCCGAGAAAGTACGAATGGTACCTACGTATTACATGAAATAAATTACACATGAGACAAGAAAACTAATATCCTGGGAAACTCACTGAGGAATTCTTGGAGATATTTCTATGGAATCAAAAAAAATGTTATTGCTCTAGCGAGTCTCCAATGAAATATGAGTTATGACATTGAGAAAATCTAGATTGTTTTTCTGGTCAACATGTTTTGGACAAAAAAAATATGTATTTTTTCATAAGAATCCCACTAATATTATAAATGTTTGTTATTCAATCACTCCAGAACCGCTGAACGGATCTAGATGAAATTTTGCGTGTAGATACTTTAGACCCTGGAATAAAACATAGGAAACTTTTTTCACCATCATCATCCATCACTACGCGGGGCGCAGATAGATATATCATACAATCAAGATTATTATCTAAGGGAGTTTGTTGACGTACACCAATGTCTTTGAGATAATAATGCGTGTTAACAAACCTTTCGTTAAAAAAATTACTATAGGTATAATATAAACTTGAATAAAACCAACTACAGATTTAGCTTTTAGAGTAACATTTCGTTGCGTCCAAACGTTTTAATGAAAGCTTCGCAAAGGCATTTGAATTCAAGCGGTCGCTATGTTGTGGTGATATCAGGTCTGAAATTTGGTGGTGTTTGCTTGGTTGTATACACGAGAACCGATTTTCATTGCAGGCCTCGTCCAGATTGACAGGCTAGTGATTAGTTGACTGCGAACGACGCATATGTTACCAGAGTTTCTAGGGTGTCTTTAGGCTGCGAGTGAATTGGTTTTTTGAAATGAAAGCTTCTTTAGGCGCACTGTGCACTTTATTTTGTGGGTATTAAATGAGACTAAGCCGTCACGCTCGGCCATGTACCGCTCGTTCGAATAAAGTTGGCTCTCGTCGACTAAAAGAGTGAGCGAGAAAGCTATAGTCAACGCGTCACTACTATACTCGCTCCATGACCATTACATGAGAGAGTTTTCACTTCAGTCCTGTGGTCTTAAGTACACACCAATTTTTTTTTCTAGAAATACTCCTCTATAAACCTCATCTTTACTTAAATGCGGCCTAACGCAATCTATTCTCATAAAAAAAAACTCAGATGCATTCATGATACCACTAATTACTGCACAATTGCAAATGCAATGTCACTGGAAATACACAAAGCAGCGAGGTAACGAGCTTTACAATCCCATGCATACAAAACTACCCACAAATGTAAAGGCGTATATAATCATGATTTAAGTTTAAATAAAATATCAATCCAGTGGCAAAAGTGTCAGGATCACCGACGTTCCAAATAAACTCAGTTGAAATATGGAGCTTTTTTGTATTGGCACTTGTAGCAAATCGGAAAGAGCCTAGTTAAATATTCATACTTGCTAAGATTAGAAATATAATGATATTCATAAGTGTAATGTTAAAAATCAGCAAAATTCGTATTATAATTGAATAGCTTTGAATTTGATTTCACTTAGTTAATAAAAATATGACAAATTTGCTGTTGGAAAGGCATTGCATTATTGATGTTAAAACCATTTGTTACAATATATATAAAATTTTACAATTATTTACTTTATAGTATAGACACCTCTAGGTATTCTATCAGTTATCGTTACACTTATAGTACAAGCTTTGCTTATTTGGGGTCTTTGACGTTGCCCATATATACACGTGGTATATAGTGACAATTTTGATACTTTTTAGACAAATATATATTCTTTGTGTGCTGGTTCAATCATTAATTTTAACTGCACGATTCTAGAATTGCGGCCAATTCAACTAGAATTGTCTTTGGAAACGGACCACAAAGCTAGCCATTATTTTATGAAGGCCTTATGACCTGGAAATCCTGGCTTGGGTGAGAATTATACCGATTTGAACTATGCTTGGCAAAGCGACTGAACCCAACGTGGTTCTGTGGAATTATTAATTTTGAAATTTTATCAAAACGGGCTATATATAGATACGTCTTCCAACTAAAGGCGGCCTCATCCGTGTCACTACGAATTTGTTCCAAACTGAAACTCAGTGTACATTTGGGTAAGTAGTTTTGTTACACGTTTTTTTATGTTACCTATATATTTTTTTAGGTTATATACGTATATTTGGAAGTTAACATAACACATAGAAGCGTCATAATAATACTAAATATAACTTAAACGTTATATATAATACAATATCATTACTCTGTATTGTGTATAGACAGACCACGGACCGACAAGCGCAGCGTAGGACCCACCCACGAGGTGGACAGACGACCTAATAAAGACCGCAGGAACATGCTGGATGCGAGCCGCTTCCAAACGATCTTTATGGAAATCAATGGGGGAGGCTATGGAGTATGTCCAGCAGTGGACGTCATACGGCTGATGATGATTAAGATGATGATGGTGTATAGTAATCAATAAACTAAAAAAAATAATGACTATAGTATCACCAAAGCAGAGGTACCCTGTACTTTATTTTATTACTCAAAGTTCTGGGTATAGCTGCAATAAACTTGCGTTGTTTTGCCATACTTCGCATTCAACGAAATTATAAAATTGTAAAATCACAAAAGTCCATAAATAACAACAATTAAATCCACAGATTAACAACACCGGTGTTGGTAATTTGTATTTATTAACCCCTAAAATCCATAAATACTGCGCCAAACCGCCGAGAGCCCATAAACAATACCTGAGTTAGTCCATGCACCAATACCCACATTCAGTGCATGTTTGCAGTCCCACAAACATAGATACACATACCTATACTATGTACATATTATTTACGTATACAAGCGCAACTGCAGAGCTATTACCGTAACCGCTAATGAAACATTTATCATACTCAATTAGGGCTGCCCTCTTGGAACTGGGGAATTAGAAAACGGCTTTGGTATCCCATGTTTATCGTAAAAGCCGATTAAAAAGGGACTTTGGGATTGGAGTAGGTCAAGTTTGGGGATTTGATTTCTTTTTCTTTCTATCTAACGGAGCGTGGTGCGCGCTGTTGAAGAGAAATGATATGAATGATGATAAGAACTATTGAGGAGACAAAGTAAAAGATTTTATTTAAAGAACATCACTCTGTATTAATGCCATGGTGGTGCCGGCGTAAGAATTGTACCCCACCCTCTCTACCCGTGGTTGCCGTAAGAGTCGGCTAAGGAATTTAATCCGGAAGATGGGCAGCAGCGTCTTCCTTGAACAGTCACACCTAACTGCGCTCGTCAACCCGCCTGCCAAGCGTGGCGAGTATTGGCAAAACCCCCGCCAGGAGGAGGCCTATGTCCAGCAGTGGACTTCCTATAGCTGATGATGTGATGATGACTCTGTATTATGGCAATTAAAATAATTATAAGAAATATAAATTGGGTTAGTAAAGTTATGGTGGTGATTTATAAATCAGAGAGACAAGTTAAATAATTGTTGTTCTTTTTTGACGCTTTCTTTGGAATATTCAGGTGGCATTATAAAAAAGGCGAATTTGTTTATTAGAAGCCTTCTAATTTTCCCGTAGCTTAGTTACAAAATCAGAGGTTGGTTTCCGTGGCCAAAAAATATCTGTGGCTTGACTTATAAATTCTCATAACAAAATAGCAGAATCTCATATTTCATAACTTTTAGAATAAGCGAACGAAAATTCAGAAATCATTGAGTTTTATTTGAAAAAGTGCAAAGCTGCAACCCTATTCAAAACAAGTAGAAATTGTAATTAAAATTACGGTCATACATATTTCGGAGAGAGAGACTTGCCGTGTCGTATCAAACCACCCTAGATGTGACACTTCAATTCATTTACTTAGCTAGACCAACTATATAATAATTATCTTGAATTAGCATTTAAACTATGTGGTCTATATGTCACTTCAAGATAATTATAGGCTATTTTCATAGATAAGGCATACAGACAAGAAGGATACACATCCGTACCATAAATTTTTTCGTATTTTTTAGAATATGATAGTGCAATTGTGTCAAGTGGTATGTCGGTCCGTGATTGACAGGTTAGGTCCTTGAATAGAATTTATATTTGTAACCGTTTGACCCCGTGACTGACAAGTGGCCGGAAAGATTTTGTTTCCATAATATGGTCATACTGTTATCTTGGTCTAAAACTTTTCTTTATTGGTAACAGGGTAGGTGTTTGACCACAGCACACTCGATGGTTAGTGACCGCATAGTCAAAGATAGTTAACTTGTTAACCGTTAGCTTAATGTGAAGGATAACATCGTGAGGAAAGCATAGCGTGGTGGTACGGTACTTTATAGTACTCGACTGGCACCTCAAGTAGAAAATCTGCCACCAAGCACCTAACGGCGTGTTCCGGTAGCCTCACTTGAAAGCCAGTTTCATCCCAGGCTGTTTACCGTCTTCGACCACACCAGCACTTAATCATAATAACATCATACGAGCTGTTGACAGGCTAGGTCAAACACCTAGCCTGTCAACAATAAAAATGGTGCATGGCGGTAGATTTTCAACTTGAAACCACCAAGCTACGGTTTCTTCACGATGTTTTCCTTCACCGGCAGCTCAAACTCATTGATAAGATTTCAACCCACGCCCTATATGAGCTATCATCGCTAAAAGCGATTTCCCTTGAACAAAATACTTTAATTTTTCAGTAATCAATGTCCGAGCTATATTGACTGTGAAGTAACTCAGCATTTTAGTAAAGGAACTCAACTTTTTTACAATGCTCAACAAAACCATATCTTACTCAAATTATTTTTTCAATTTAGGTATAGCTGTGAACTTTTTGTTTTGTTTACGGAAATCGGAGCTAATTTATCTTGTCAACTGGAATGATGATCGAAATGACAAATTCGTTGCCCCAAAAGCCGTTAAAGCGGAACGAGCATCAATTCGTGAGACTGAGGAGATTTATAAAATTATCTACGAAAGCGATAGACAAAGGGCGGAATGGAGAATCAATATTTCACTGACATTCTTCATTCTGTCTGGAGGTCTGTGGCCAACGATTTTAGGGGTGCTACCTTTAAACCGTGTTATAAGATTTTTTTTTGAAGATATACAATAGAGGGTCGATTATCCGAACTAAATATGTTAACATGGGTGTTCGGAAAACCGGTTTTTGTTTGATTGAGTAATAAACATACAAACTTTTGACATTTATACAATAATATTAGAAGAATTAACTTTTCGTCAATTCTGCGAACTGAACAAACTTTTTGTTTAATTCCATAAATAAAACAAAGTCACTTCCCGCCGTCTGTACGCTTAGACCTTTTTAACTAATACGAAACGGATTTTAATGCGGTTTCCATCAACAGACAGAGTGATTCAAAAGGAAGGTTTATATATATTATAATACATGCTTATGCACCAAATTAATATCTATATTGCTTCCGTGCGAAATCGGGGTGGGTCGGTAGTAAGAATATATTATCGAGTAAGTTAACACCATATAAATTGCTCGACTCTATTAAATTTTATTATGGAAACTGACGTGGTCTAGACACATTTTTGTTTTATTTATGCGGGATTACTCACGTTTAATGATATCGAAAACTCCGACTATAGTTTCGGCCACATCCGGTGGCCTTCATCATGGGGACAAAGCTGAGACAACGCGCGCGCGACCTCGTCTTGCATCAGCTTTGTCCCCATGATGAAAGCCACCGGATGTGGCCGAAACTATAGTCGGGGTTTCCGATAAAATTTAACGTGAGTAATCCCTCATAAATAAAACAAAAAATCTATTAAATTATTTAAATAAAATCTGTCCGCGTTTTCCATTTCTTTTCTCATGATAGTAGATCCCAAGAAATTTATGAAACTGAAGAAAAGGATTTGCAGAAGACGATCCTAACATTATTTATTCTCCGGATATTAGCAGTCAGTGGTGCCGTGATTTACATAAACTGAATGTTATTATTGCGATACAAATTTCCCTGTTTCCTTAGATCGTTTATGGTTAGCGAGTGCTTTTGATATGCATGGAATATTTTTGTATTCATTTGTAATTGTACACGTATAGAATTACTTGTATCTTTTCACTAATAAGATTTTTAGTTTTGTGGATTCGGATATTAACTTGCTTTAAGCATCATATTAATCGTGAATATTAAATAGGACAGTATTTTTGGTAAAAATATTAATTAGTTTGATAGGTCTGATTCGTACAACCAATATTTGCGCATGTAACATGTAGTCGGTTCTGTATATATTTTTTTGTTTATGATTGGCTAGATGTTTGACCACAACTCACTTAATTTTAAGTGACGGCGTGGTCGAACATGGTAAACACACCTAGCCTAGATTAGAACTGGCTCTCAAGCGAGGCTATCGGAACACCGTTAGATACTTGGCAGCAGATTTTCAACTTGAGGGTGGAAGCTAGCCAGCCGAGTACTAGAAAGTACCCTGCCACTACGCTATGGTTTCCTCGCGATGTTTTCCTTCACCGGCAGCTCTTGCAGACTCAAGTTGAAAATCTGCTGCCAAGCATCTAACGGTGTGTTCCGGCAGCCTCACTTGAGAGCCATTTCCATTATAGGCTAGTTGTGCTTTACCATCTTCGACCACACCGTCATTTAACATCAGGTGAGTTGTGGTTAAAAGAACTATCCTGCCAGCCATAATAAAAAAAAAAGTTAGTAAATATCCTTTTAAGACAGCCTAACATTTAGATACAATTTGGGAGACCCGCCTACGTTATCTCTCATTTGATGTAGGCTGACGATGCAATCTATTTGCGAGTTTTTGTAGACAACTTATCATAAGGGCTGAGCTCCACTCCAATGACCTCGTCAAAATTGCCTCATTTGTGTAAAAAATCGCAGGTGCCCGTATATTTATATTCACGGTATCTCATTACAGGTCGGCGTTGTGGGCGACAGATTTATTGTACCTGTTCAAAATTTCACGTGTCGCCACGAGAGAAGATCCTGAGTGATCATCTGCAATGAGTGTTAGTAGCTGACTGTTTGTGTGAATTTGTTTGAATAAAGGAAGAAGTTGTTTCTAATTCAAGAAATTTCAGTTAATAAGAATGATAATTGAATGAATCAAGTCTAATTCTCAAAAATAATTTCTTTTCCAAAAAAAAAAGTCAGTGTCAATCGCGATGATGTATGGATTTTAACGATATCACACACATCCAAATCTGGTAAGGCACTTAAAAGTTATGGTGGAATAAACCTACAAACATTACACATCCTTTTTATCAACCCCCAACACAAAAATGACGGGGTGTTATAAGTTTGACGTATCTGTGTGCGAGTGTCTGTCTGTGGCATCGTAGCTCCCGAACGAATGAACAGTTTTTTTTTTTTTTTTGTTTGCTTGAAAGTTGAATTAGTCGGGAGTGTTCTTTTAAATATACCTACTATTTCGACAAATATTTATAAAATTAAGCAAACGTAAAGTACATTTACGTGAGTAATCAAACGTGAGAAGTCCCGAATAAGGACAAATAAATATTTGAAATAAAAAAAATAAAAATTTAGTTTATTGTTTCTAACAGCTGCCAAAAAATAAATGTGTACAATATACATTGACGAATTTCAATACTGAGTTTTAACGGGAATGATCGCGTAACATACATTAAAAAAAAAACATACAGTCGAATTGAACTCCTCCTTTTTTGAAGTCAGTTAAAGAGGAAAAGGCGCTAGTGTGGAAAAGTGATATAATGTGGTGAAACATGACTTTTCGTGTTACTTTCAAAACTTTTTTTAAGCTTGTAGTAACGTTGTCACTACTTTACTAGAGCGTGACTAAACTTGTGTAATCTGGGATTATTTTACCAAATGTATCTTAAAATACATAAATCTGGAGTGGAGACCACGGACCGGCAAGCGCAGCGTAGGACGTACAGACGACCTCGTAAAGACCGCAGGAACGCGCTGGATGCGAGCTGCTTGTAACCGGTCTTTATTGAAGTCAATGGGGGAGGCCTATATCCAGCAGTGGACGTCCTACAGCTAAGATGATGATGATGATGATCTTAAAATACTTGAAAATATCGAAATATATATTGGCGAATAGACAAGGTGAGACGCCAAAAACAAAACAAGACTTATATTAGTTACTTAAAACGTTAATTCCAAGAAAGAAAAGCCACCCAACGTAATTGTATATATGGTCAAACGTAAAAAGAAACAAATCTGAGTATCCTAAGTAAGAGTAAGTGAATAAATATTTACAAAGCAAAGAGAAAATAAGAAAGGTTTCCTTATCGGAGATTTGCTAAGGTATATTGCATTCTCATGTGAGCTAGCATTGCCATTGAGAGTGGTCATAGTCGTAAAACGAAAGGAGCTTAGCGGGCCAAATAGGCAAAACTGTGGACGTAATATTTGACCCAAACCGAGTTATGGCCGTATACTTTTTGATGACAAAGCTGAGGCTTGTAGATAACATGGAATACATGACATCGCTCACTTTTGTGGCGATGCTTAGGTAATGGTCCTGAAGTAACTCGTAAATAACATGTCCTACACAAACACGACAAGTGATGTATGGATATTGACCATACGTTCCGTTTTGAACGGGACTGTCTCTTTTCCACTGCTCTGTCCCGATGTCCCCAAAGAAAACTTTGTGACGTGAAATTTCCCCGTATTCAGTTACAGAAAAGTACATACTGATATCAAAATATATAAAAGACAATTAAAAGGTCTTTTCTAAACTTAAAAGAATATATTTAGCGAAAAATGACAGATTGGGAATAACTAAACATTTCGTAAGAAGCTCGATGGATAGCAGTGTATTCAATACTTCCACGCCAACAATCTGAATGATACAAACATTTTGATTTAGTGTCTGCCTGAAACAAACGCACTCGTAGAACATTTATCTTTAATGTTTCTCTTTAAACTCAGTTGCAAATATCAAAAACCCTATTGATCGTCATCATAGCAAACAATAATATTGTCTGTCGCTTCAATTTTAAAAGTGTCCCGTTTTGAGTATAAATTTAAATGGTCACTTTATATATGGAGCGTGT
Source organism: Biston stratarius (assembly GCA_950106695.1). Classification (NCBI taxonomy): domain Eukaryota; kingdom Metazoa; phylum Arthropoda; class Insecta; order Lepidoptera; family Geometridae; genus Biston; species Biston stratarius. Next base: position 15,751,997 of record OX467116.1, read on the forward strand.
TTTACCTTACGGTGCGGTTCTTTAACTCGACATTTTGATAAATAAATGTAGGAGGCCTTACTTGATAGCCAGCTTCATTTCAGACTACTTGTGTTTACTATCTTCAACCGCACCGTCACTTTACATCAGGCTAGCTGTGGTCAAAATATATAGTCTGTCAACAATTTTTTTTTGTCTTGGATGGGAATCGATGCCACGCTCTACAGCTCATAAAGCTGAGTTACGTCCAAATGACAATACGAGAAGCAGTCGAAACCAATTTGGATTGTTTGTAGAGCACTTGAAAAAAAAAATGTTTTGGCGTCATAACTGTATGTACATATATGCATCTCTTTTCATTTGAATAAGTAAGAAAAGGATGACTGTGCTTAAATTTCTTAACTTTAATTTAGTTTGTAATATAGCTTTTGTAGTACTGAATATAACCAACATTAATATAAAGGTACACTTGAATTACTTCACATAATTCTATGTAGAAATAAGTTATTCTCTACAGTATTCTATGTGTAACGTGAATATCTCGAAATTAATATTTAAATATGATAAAAGCCTTTTTAACACCCCGTTTACCCCAGAGAATAAAAATGCTTTTCATCTAAAATCTTATTGTGAGTGTGAAATTGAGCAATTTATTAAATTCAAAGTAGAGGGAACTTTTAATACCCGCCAGAGGGCGTGTAAGTTTGAATTATAATATTTCTTTTCAAACCTTCAGCTCAATCTTTAGAAATCCGAAGAGTTATGCAAAAAAGAAGAGATAGGTAGGTAATATTCTTTTACAAGATTTTTTTAAGAATTGCAAATCCAAAGAATTGTTGTTTAAGCCAAAACGCGAACCCAAAAAAAGTATGAACTGTACATATGCGTACTTGCAAAAACCATATTATGTATTTTAGAGATAATAGTTGTTATGAAATAGTCAAGTTTTAATTATAAAGATCCGAATAATGCGAATAAATGTGGGCAAGTAATATATGTAAATATACACATATGTATATAATCCTGAAACAAGTCTTATTGTATTACCAAAACTCTGAATAACTTTACCAATACTTTATTACGGTATCGACTGGGCTTGACTGACAATAAGACATACTTGATTTTAACTTATAACGCTAAAAAATATAAAATAGTGACTGGCAGAAAGCACTAAGTGCGATGCCAAAAATAAAGAAAAAAATGTGAAGAAAATCTGTCCAAACACTGTAAAGATATTTTATTATGCACACGAGTGTGATTATGCGGGTAGATGCAAAATGAATATCGTTTTGCGACCGCCTCGCCCCATGCGAGTCATAAATACTTCGTGCAAAAATGAAGTCAGTTTTCACTTGACGTTCCACGTTGTCTAAGTAACAGCAACCAGCGATGGTTCTCAAGTTTCAAATTTTAATTTAATTTCAAATTTGTGCATCCCTTGATGCAAAACAGTAAACGAGTCTAGCGTAGAGTTTAGTTATTTCAAAAGTTTGCTTTGGGATTTTTCACCGCGGGTGTTGAACTGTCTATCTGTCTAAGCTCTGTGATGTGTATAGTAACTATTGTTTAATCTGTGATGTGATTTACAATATTTATCTCATGGTGAATGATAAAGTTAAGTTGAATTATAAGTGAGTTCTTATGTGCTATGTTGTCAGCTTTAATATCAGGGTAAATAGATTGACTGAGAACCCCGTATATACTATAGCATCACAGTTGCAGTTAATAAAAATAATTAGTTTGTGTGGGCTAAAAACGGTAATTTTTTTTTAATTTTGGATGGATCGACCAGAGATGGTAAAAAATATCCTACAAGCGTAAAATATTCTTCTCTTGTCCCTTTGGTAATCGACACGTATCCGGAGTCTTCGAATCGCTATTAAATCAATTTTGTATATACAAGCGTTCTCCATCGTAGACCGCATCATTGCTTAAAGCCAGGATAGATAATATGAGAATAATATTTTAAAAAAAACTTAATGCTTTTCGTCAATTTTCTTTGATGATTTTGTAATTTGAAGGATCTATTTGATAAATAGTGACGCTTATCTATGACAATCGGCAGCCAAGCTCAGATGGGCCCACCTCTACATAGTATAAAACAAAGTCGCTTCCCACCGTCTGTACGCTTAGATCTTTTAAACTACTCAATACGCATACTACTTTTATGCAGTTCCCTATAGACAGAGTGATTCAAGAGAAAGGTTTATATATTATGCTTATACTCCACATTAGTATCTAAGCCGGGGCGGGTCGCTAATTCGGCATAAGTTCTTATTATTCTTTTTATCTATTTGAATGTCTATGTTCCAAGTAAATGGTTTTTTCTTTTTAACCGACTTCAAAAAAGGAGGTTTCTCAATTTTTTATTTTTTTTATTGTGTGTTCGCTGATAAATTCGTCGTTATGAACCGATGTTAAGGATATTTTTTTTGTTGGAAAGGAGATATCCGAAGGGTGGTACTTACATACCCTTAATGTTTTGGTTGTGTTATTTGTTATTTCGCCCTAATGTTGTCACATTAAAAAAGAAAACCAAAGACAAATTATTACGAACTCACAACAACTAAAACAATCTGGGCTAGAATGAAACTCCAGCAATGTATTGTAAGCCCAAAGAAAGCGGATTTCGGAACAATGGTGGGTACAACTCGCAGATAGCAATCTGCTGCAAACGAGGGACAATATTGCAATAAGTACACGGTAGTGGAATATTCCGACACTTTGAAAGTTAAAGACATTTAAAGCAATGGGCGATTAAAAAGCCCAAGTCGTTAAAAGTTTACGATACTTGATCGTAAGTTGGTCAGTTTCCATTTATTTTAGATACCTTTTTTTAAATTGTTTTTTTTTTTTCTGTTGACAGGTTGTGTTTGACCACAGACCACCATGTTAAGTGACAGTTTGGTCGAAAATGGTAAAGCACACTTAGCCTGGAATGGAACTAGCTCTCAAGTGAGGCTGCCGGAACAACGTTTTTCAACTTGAGGGTAGCTAGCAGCTGAGTACTAAAAATACCCTGCCACCACGCTATGGTGTCCTCGCAATGTTTTCCTTCTTCAACAGCTCAACATGTTCGTTGGGATTTGAAACCACGCTCTTCATTGTTCATCCGATTGCGCTAACCACTGATACCAGAGTAAAAAATAAATTCTTTAATCAACTAAATTTATGCAAATAAGATAATATTAATACTAGATATTATGCTAAAGTAGCCAAAGCGTAGACTAGAGAACAATGTCTCGCCCGAGGTACAGTGCTTTTTGACTTTTTTCATTATTTTAACTAGTGCAATCCAGACGTAGTATCAGAGTAATCTCTTGAGAAAATCGGGAATAAACGACACAAATATATTTTACGCGCCCGAGACACTACTTAAGATATATGAGCGTGTATGCTCTGCTGTGAATTGCAATTGCATTATGAAAATGTTCGTATAATGTACCTACTACCTACTTAAATACGTGTTGTTGCAAATTGCAATTGCACGTGGCAACGAATATGTAGAAGAAGGGAACTATGTTCTGCACTTGAGAAGAACGGATTTAGAATTTAGAACATAGTAAATACAATATGGAGGGCTATGCTCGGAGTTTCCCTACGAGATCGAATCAGAAATGAGGATATGCGTAGACGAACCAAAGTTACCGACATAGCACAACGGATTAGCAAGTTGAAGTGGCAGTGGGCAGGGCACATAGCACGCAGAACCGATGGCCGATGGGGCTGCAAAGTTCTGGAATGGAGACCACGGACCGGCAAGCGCAGCTAGGACGTCCACACACAAGGTGGACAGACGACCTCAGCAAGACCGCAGGAACCCGCTAGATGCGAGCCGCTTCCAATCGGTCTTTATGGAAGTCAATGGGGGAGGCCTATATCCAGCATTGGACGTTTTACGGCTGAAATGATGATGATGATGATGATGGAATACAATATAACAAAATCATATGAATTATGAACTAATACTCAAATACGTGGATTTGTGTCGTTTGAGATTTGTCATAAAATTCTATTAAAATTACAGATTGTAGAAAGCACAGATACAATCTTGCGTAGCAATTGTAGACTCCAAGGCCTCATATTTTGCCTTACACGAAATATACGCACACTAATACTTTTTTGCAATTGTTTGACGTTAGTACTTTGTGCATAGTTAGTGTAAGACAAGCAAATATTTCAGGACCAAGAAGTATTCACTTGTAATCTACACAACATTTTGTGTTCTCGTTTTTAATCTGTAATTAACATTAAAATGCATAAAGCAAATATCAAATACCAGAGAAACCAAGTATTCCTGTTTATATGCCTAATATACATTCTCATTAAGATGTGCGTTTGCTAACATACCGAAGTCGAGGCTCTACCCAATCTGTAATTAAACGGGTTTCAATAAGTACTGACGTTTACGTTCCGTCTTACGTGTCGTTTGGATGAACCTTTGCATAATTAGAATGCGTAATCCATGTGCACACACGTTCCACGCATAATAACAAATCGGAGCAAGCTTTCAGCGCGTTTCTTTTTACACGACAACCAAAAAAGTAGTGTAATATTTTTAGGGTTTATTTATGTGAGATTTTTTATTCCACCATAACTATTATTATTATATATATATATACTTTTGGATGTGTGGAGTATCGATAGGCTTCTTACATCATCCCGCGTTACACTGACTATAATAAAAGCAAAAATTAATTTTTAGCCATTTTTTTTTTGATTAAACTTCTCGGCGCTTGGATATTTTCAGAGTGGCAAGAAACGGAACTGACATTGACAGTTGGCAGCAGATGACTGACAGCTGACGTTTCTCTGCTCGGAGGCAACTCCGGACGCTAGTGGGCCAGTGCTTTTAAGCTTGTCTCGATGCAATGTACAGTGTAAACTGTAACGATCACTTCTTGAGTTCTTATCTAACTACAGCGATGATTGTATGCCAGTCCTTACATCTACATACATATAATTCCATACATACATTCATACAAACATACATAGATTGTTAAAAACGTTACCCTCCTTTTTGTAAGGTCGGGTAATAAATACCTATCAACAAAATTCAACAAATTGACGTCAAAGGCAAAGTAATCTTAGACGACGAAATGAAGAAAAAAATATTCCCTACATCTGTTCATTTCACATAAGTTAACTTAAATCGGTGCCAACAAGCACGATACCCCAGAGCTAACCGATGAAATGTAAAGCGAATACAATCCTTTTGTTAACGATAATGAGCGGGAAAACGATTCCGTCCCGAAACGGAATAACAGCACCAGTATCCCTTGATCTTCATACGCTCTTCTGATCCCAAGATGTGTGCAGAGGTGTCGTGGTTCAACAAATAGTGGTGGTGGATAGGGCAGAGCTGCCGAAATGGTAGGCCTCGAAACGATAGTTACTGCCACAATTAAGCTAAATGATACGGCAGACTTTCCAAACTTGGTATTCGAATGTATCGATTATGCAGAGGCTTTTGAAATTAAATGAAAATGAACTGAGAACTCGGTAGTTCTGTAAGTATCGAAAAGAAATGTAATAAACTCTGTGAGATGTGTAGCGATGATAACACGTTGAAGGGCGTGGGTTCAAATCACAACAATAAGGTTGAACTGCGGAAAAAACATTGTGAGAAAGAAAAAAAAATAGCTTGTAAAATCTATTTATATTTTTATGATTGGCATGTTAGGTGTTTGACAACAGCTACTTAGATCTAAAGTGTCGGTGTGATTATAGATCATAAATACACCGAGACTGAAATGGAACTGGCTCTCAAGTGAAACTACCGGAGCATACCATTAGGTGCTTGGCGGCATAATTTCAACTTGAGGGTGGTAGCTGAATACTAGAAATTACCACGCTTTGGTTTCCTTACGATGTTTTCTAATATTACATTATAATATAATACAATTAAACACTACATAACAATACAATCTAAAACTAAAACATATGTACATGTCACTTTGTTGGTTTTATTATTCCCATTATGCTTATTGTTGGGATTTAAGTAAATCGCCGAATTTTTCCGTGTGTATATCTAATACTATATCATTAATATACAAATCAATGAGCATATGTAAAAAATATTAGATTTATTTTATATTTAGGCTGTATACTTATATAATCAAGAAAAGTTATTTTCAGAAAAATGTAATCCAGAAATGCCTTAAAAATCAGTTACGCAGTCTTTTTATTATGTAGCTAAATCGTCACCATGGAAAACGGAGGCGAATAATTTAATCTTGTCATTTAGTTTTATGACGTCATTTGCTGAGCTCATTCGGCTACCTCGAAGAAGTGTCGTTATTTGTTTTTACGGAGATAATGCTCGCTGTTTTTAGCAATTTGTGTTTCGTTTTCATTGTACTGTTCAGGGCATGTAATCTGTAGGTTTTTTATAGCAAATAGGTTTGTGTTTGACCGCCATCTCCGTTGATGTTAAGCGAAGATGCGGTCTTCGATGAAGCATATTTGTCTATAAAAAACCGATTCACTCGCGACTTGGAGGCAATATGTCGTTTTTTTTTTATTCTGTAAAGCTTTGCGTTTGCCCACACCCTGCCTGATATTAAGCAGGATGTTGTCTTGAAGTTGAAGCACGCTTACCTAGAAAAAACCTGCTTACTCTGGATTTGAAGATCCAAGTTATACGTCGCAGGAAAAACAAGCACCGGCTGAGAGAACATAACACCCACTCGAGCAGCAAATTCCCTTGTTTAGCGGTTCGTACGATGAAGGTGGGATCGAACCGATTAGACTTATTAGCTACTTAATTTGCTATCTTTTAACTATCAATTACAACGTAATTTTTTTTAACTTAATGAATGGATACGTGAGCATATTCCACGGTCTGATCGAGTCAAAATTTGTTATTTTGTTCCCGAGTTCAAAAAGTTTAAACTTTTATTTGTATTGATAGTAATACTTTCCTAATGAAGATCTCGTGTATAGAGTGTAGGTTGCTGTTACTCGCCAAGAGGCTGGGGTACAATTCTTACGCTGGCACCACCACGGTTTAGTTATTTTTTAAATAAATACTTATAATACATAAGAAACACCAATACAGAACAAACATTCAAAGTTCATCACTTAAATGTTTATCCTGGGTAGGTTTAATACCTACCCAGGATAACCCACGCCCTACGGCTCAAGAGGCAAAGCTACTACGAAATGAGCCAATAGGGCTGTCAAGTTGAAAATTCTACCATAGTTTATTTCCATTGTCATTACTTTTTTGATATAAAAGTAATGAGACAAACGAAACGCTCTCTTCGTGGTAAGAGATAACGCATCTCCATGACTATTGCAGCGATACACGTCAGAGTTCAGAGTATCGCTACTTTGGCGCTCATTACTTTGAGACATTCGATGGTTAGTCTCAACAGCCCTGTAATTTTGCTAGCTGCAGTACCCTTCAAACCGGAACACAGTAATGTTTGTTGCGGGAAACCGTACAGCGCCTATTCCTTGCAATTCAGGTGTATGTGTCCTCTTTAGATACGTATAAAAGCTCACCTTTACTGCCTGTATTCCTTATTGGTTTTTGAAATAAATAAATGCCAACAGCTTTTAAGACTTACTAAAAAGAACCATTTTAGAAACCTCGTTAAGAGTTTCAATCTATATTTCCCAAACCCACATAACTAATGCAATTTGTTGAGGTAGAAACCTATCAACTTAAAACCCTGCACTATCTCCACTTTAGAGAAAAAGCAAACTCGTTGAACACTCAATCTTACCTACAAATATAAATTGAGGTCTTCCGATTCCAAAGGAATGGTTAAGTGCAAACTCGCAATTTCTCGACATCGACCCACATTAAATTTATCTATGCAATAAAATTTGTTCTTTATTAGTATGCTCTTACACCTTTAGAATTCGAAATCAAAAGTTGTACTTCGACTTTACCTGTGTTAATTGTTGTATAGATGTCATAATAGTTATTACATAGATGTACATTGAATACTTATTCAAGTACATCTATGTGTATTGTTATCTATGTTGTAGTAAGTGTTTATGTACAATGTTCTAAGTTTGGGACATACTAAGCCCATTTGTATAATAGCAATTAATAGCAATTTAATAGCAATTTGTATCAATAAGAGCAATTTATACTAAATGCAGAATACGGGAATCGTAAAAAAATACTAAGGCGTTCCTTAAAAAAGTGCACTAAGCTTTTTTTAAGCTTAACCGCAGGACGTCTACTGCTGGACATAAGCCGTCCCCATTGACTTCCATAAAGACCGGTTGGAGTGGCTCGCAACCAGCGCGTTCCTGCGGTCTTCATGAGATCGTCTGTCCACCTTGTGGGTGGACGTCCTACGCTGCGCTTGCCGGTCCGTGGTCTCCACTCCAGAACTTTGCAGCCCCATCGGCCATCAGTTCTGCGTGCTGTGTGCCCTGCCTACTGCCACTTAAACTTGCTAATCCGTTGGGCTATGCCGGTAACTTTGGTTTACCAAACGGTTTTATGGTAACTCATTTCTGATTCGATCTCGTAGGGAAACTCCGAGCATAGCCCTCTCCATAGCTCGCTGTGTATCCTACACTACGCCTATCGATATGGAATCTCCACTCTAGAACACTCCTCCTCCAATGGTTATTGGTTCTGCGACAAACATAACCAGCCCACGATTACTTCATTTTGCTAATAAGCTAAGCTATTTCGGTGACTTTGGTGTTCTGGAAAATTGCTTCATTCTGGATACGATATTTTATAAAAAGCTCTTTCCAGAGGTAGTTGAGTGACTCTAATCCTGTGAACCGCTTCAACTGTAAGTGCCCACGTTTCGACGCCATAGGTCTTGTACGCACTGAAATATTAATTTAGATAAACTACTCGGAGCCTAAAGTGATAAGACTTGCGCGATACAAGCTAAGTTTTAGTATCATTCAATTAAATCCTCGGAACAAACGGACTAAGATTCCCTTCTAAGTCAGCCATTCCACCCTTTCAGTTTCATGCAAGTGGAAACACGTAAACGGAGCACAAGCTATTCGCTGACCTGGAAATTTAAGTAGTTAGAGGGACAATGGAAGCTCTAGTTACTTAGTTCAACGTAAAATTCAAACTGTGATTTAAAAAAGAAGTTTTGTCGTAAATACGCTTGGAAATATTGCCGGGTTTAACAGGTTAGTAAAATTACTATAAAAATTTATAGTTAAATGGCATAACGACACATGATGACTTCTTGGTCGAACAATTTTCATACGCTAACTACACGCACACAAATACTTCAAGGTCCTTACGTCATATAAAGTCATCAAAGGCCCAAATCATATTTATCTTCATATAGTTTTCGTATGTCACGCTTAATTGTACGACCAAGTTTTGGCGGGAACGCGGAAAGAGTCGTGTCGCTCCATTATATTTTTTTCCAAAACTTTAGTTTTTTTGAGTGTTTATGTATAAAAGTAGTGGTGTTTTATTCATAAAGTGCTGAAATAATGTCTTGAAACATGACTTTTCGTGTTTCTTCCAAAACTTCATCGAAGCTTATAGTAAAGTCGCCACTAATAAGGCATGACTAGATTTGACTGGCACGGACTGGACTAGACCAAGACTGCACTTTGACTGTTAAAATTGATGTTAGATAATTGCAAAAATTTAAGACGAAGCAATAAAGATAAAGAAGCTGAAGACTGCACCCAAATTACAAAAACATTGAAAGTGGCAGAATGCACAGAGTGCAATGCCAAGAAAAAAGAGAAAAAAATAATTGTATGACCGAAAGGTCAAGGAGATTTTTGGCGGGAACACAAAAAGGCGTGTCACCGCATTATATTATTTTCCAAAACTTGTTTTTTTTTTAAATTGATTATACATAAAATATTTGAAAAAATCTAAATAAGGACTTGACATAAGCAAATGCACAAAATGGCACGCCAAAAACAAAAAGAAGAATACTACAATTTTTTTTACATAAACTTCTAAGACTTTTGGAGAATATGAATTATAATTCGGCGACACGACCCTTTCCACATTCCGGGCAAAACTCGTGTTATATATAATTTTTTATACGTCTAATTCTCTTTTTTGGCGTTGCACTTTATGCATTTGTTAGTGTCAAAAAATCAAATATTTTCGAATAACATTAAATGGGAATTGCAAATTATTCAAATTAATTTTTGTAATAAATTTAAATCTGTCAACTAAAACTTCAAAATTAAAATAAATACTGAAACAGAAGACCAGGAAGATATCGCTGGAATTCACGATAAAATCTTACTATGACGTTCTTTAGTAACTATAATCAACAGAATCTACTTCTACAAGAAACAGTTTCAACCTAAAGATTAATTAGTTGTGGCGTACATCCCAACAATCTTGAAATCTGCGTGCATCCGCTCTAGAAATAAATAATTATCTCGGACGAATATGCAAAGTTAATTAATATGAATAATATGTTTAATGTGTGCTGGAATTACTTTAGTCCAGTTGCTAAAAACATTACGCGGGTGAAAGTTGTGTTAAGGAAGCTATGGAAGAAGAAAACAGTGATCCGATAAAGGTATATTTTTAATCCATCGTCAAATATTCAATAGCTGCATATCTATGTTTAAAAAAAGTGCGGGTAAATAACATAATGTCATTGTGGTAGCATATGCCTTTTCGTGTTGTTTCCAAAACTCTCTAGAAGCTTCTAGTGAAGTCACCACTGCTTTATAGGGCATAGACTGAACCTGACCATAACTTACACTTATGTGATTAAAGACTTATTTCACTTAATTTCATCCTGGGAAACTTTGAAAATAAGCAATACCTACTTGATATTGGTAAAATAAGTTGAAAACAAGAAAAAAAAAATGGTAGGTAACTTCGAAAATTAAGTTTTGACACACCAGTTACAGGCTTTAAACGTCTTGTTATCGTGTTGGCAATATATTAACTCTTTAACTATCTCCCATAAATTTCCAAGGGAATGTATTTTCATTCCACTTCTGGTACTTTTTCATTAACTTTTATCCTCCTAAGTCTTGCCACTTGCGGAAACGAGACAGACATATCCTTTTCTATCTTTGTCACGTTTGCGCGCAGCAAAAGACAATTATTTTGGCCCAGCGAGTGCTAGAGGGCAAGGAAAAAACTGCAAATTATATTTTCAACGCAAAATATTTCTAAATATACATTTTGTTGTTTGACAAAGTAGGAGAATAAATTACTTATACTTAAATATTCTTCAATAAATTTTATTTATCATGTACATTCAAAACGGCCAATTTCATAACAAAAGTAAAATAACACTTCACAAGCATAGTTATTATAAGTAACATTCTATATTTACGGAAATTACTTAAATAAACTTATTAAAATCTCAAGAATGATCAAAAATATTCTGCTTAATACATTCCAAAATTCACAAAGTTCGCGGTGAATCCAAACCGGAAAATTACTTGTTGAGAGTTTGAATTTATTTCACGGAAAGTTCTGACGATATATTTTCCTCAAGGAATCATTGTTTAGCAGGCAAGCGTTAATTTAGCAGCGAACGATTTCGAAAAACATTTTTTTTTTTTTAATTTAAACTTCTATTACTACGCAAGCAATGAAGTTAAATTTTATTTTCCAGCGGTCGTCAAATTCTTTTGTTTTTGCCATTGCATTTTGTGCATTTTGCCAGTATCATGAGTTTTTCCCGCCAAAACTTTTTTTTATTGATTGAAGACGCATATTTTGTAAGTACATTAAGACAATTTGTTAATGCTGTATGTTCACGTATTTAAAGTTATTAAAAATGTTGCTGACCTTGTCTTATGGACTGCAATGATAAAGACAGCATATTTTCTATATTTTTTTTAATCTGTTACCTTTATTTTATTAGCCTTTATGTAGACATACTGGAATATAATTATAAATGTTCATGTCCTTTTTTTTTTCAAAATATTTGATAACTACGAGCTAGAGTGAGCTGCATTTACATAAATGAATTTATTGTTTTCCTCAGAGCAAGGGCAGAAGCGAGCGTCGTCGCAGTAGCAACCGCCTCGAAGTCGATGATGCTCGCAATGAAATAAGGCAGTTCAAAGAGAACCTACTGCAATCCGTTGGCTCTGGGAAGTAAGTTAAATGGTTAAGAATATCTTTATAAAATGAAATATGTATTAAATTAAATGAATATACTAATCAATTATATCTATCTCACAATTTAAAAATCTTCAGATATCAAAATAAATTAGGTTTTTAAATGTCAATAAGCTTTTTTTCTTTCTTCTTGGCATCGCACTCTATGCATTCTGCCAGTTTCAATGTTTCTGTATTTTGTGTGCAGTCATCATTTTTCAGCTTCTTTATCTTTACAGTCATATCCAGTCATGCCTGAGTAAAGTAGTGGCGACTTTACTATAAGCTTCGATGGAGTTTTGGAAGCAACACAAAGTCATGATTCACCACATTATATCACTAACCTACACTCGAGATTGTAACTCAGCACTTTATGAATAAAACACCATATTTTTTTATTCATAAACACTCGAAAAAACACTAGTTTTGGAAAAAAATACGATGGTGCGACACGACTCTTTCCGTGTTCCCGCCAAAACTCACTCAAAGAAGTTATGTAAAAGGTATTGTAACCATCTATTTTGCCCGTAATCACAACAGGGCAATAGCGAAAAAGAAAAAACATCCATTGACATCTGATACTCCAAGGTAACGGGAACCTTTGATTACAAAACAAAATTATACAGAAACCTCTTGGCTCACGCAAAGTCCTCAATCTTACAATAGAAGAAGAAATTTCAGGCGTAATAATTAATTTAGGATGTCAAAATACTCACTGTTCTTTGAAATGCTTGTCAATACAAATAGCGGATATTAGATTTCAAGTATTCCATGGACGACAATTTATAAGCTTTTATAAATCTAAAATTAAATTAGTTTCGGTTAGAATCGATCTTGCTTGGCAGTAAACGGTTTAATAAGATACTGAAGCTATTGAAATAGCTCCAAGTAGAAAAGGTTCTTGCGCACACTTTTATGATAGTTCATTGGTGTAAAGATCATAGTAATTTGAAGTTAATTTTCTTGAAGTTCTTTTTGTAGTGTTTGGTAACTTTAATTGTATTACTTAGTTTCTAAAACAATTTCAAGAAAATTAATAATCTGAATATTTTTCCAAGCTGTAAGGTAAACAGAAAAAATCAAAAGTTTTTAAAAATCCCAAACAATAAAAACGGCATACCAAATTTGGACTCGATCCTTTTAACTAACTAACAAAAGAGCTAATAATCTTCAAACGCTTGAACGAATTTTCTTGTATTATAGTTAGCTAAATAATATTATTCTCGATCAAGTAACCTTTCAAACAAAAGAACTGAATGAAAATTGGTTCATCCGTATGATAGCTACGATGCCACAGCCGATTATAACACCCCTCTGTATGCATCAGAGGTTGAAAATTAAATAAATTTAAAATCAGAGAAAATGCAAGTCTAACTTAATAGTTTGTCTTATATATTTAATATACTTAGGTACTATATTTTTACTTGGCTGTAGATCTCTTTAGCAGGAGGTCATCTAAATAGGTATCACCGCGGTATTAGATATTCTGCCGCTAAGCAGTAGTGTGTAAACATTACTGTGTTTCGGTTTGAAGGGTACTGCGGCTAGCTCAATTATTATTACTAAGAGCAAAAAAGTAATGAGCGCCATAGCAGCGATGGCCTGGACGTTGTTTTGTTACTCAAAGTTCTGTGTATCGCCGCAATGGTCATGGACAAGCGTTATCTCTTTCCATCAGCAGAGCGTCTCGTTCGTCTGATTATGTTTACATATAGCACTAACACGAGTTTTTTCCAAATTAGTTATTAATCTACCATGGCTCCTGAAAAATCTAGATTTTTTTTAGTCAGAAACAATTCAAAGATCTTTCTTAGTTGTATCCAGCGACCAAATCAGCGTTCATTACGGTCTTATCCTGATACAACGAAAGAATTCAAACGCCACTGATTACTGTTATTCCAGTGGCGGAATAGCGGAAAACGGAACGGAAATAACAATCTCCCAGCAGCCGCGGTCCCGTTCCGCTTCCAGAGCGAGAGAAGCTCTCTGCATTCCTCCAAATGTCCAAGCTGAGATGGATGAGAATAAAATATTCGAGCTAAAGGAGGTGAGTTACATAAATACACAAATCTTAACTAAGAATTAGTAAGTAGTGGTTTTTTTACTATGGAAAAATTATAAATGACTTGTAACATATTTTATCGTCCTTCCAAAATTCCGTAGCTTCTAATAATATTGCCGCTAATTTACTAAGGTACGATTGAACTTGATCGTGACTTATTTATTGTGATTTTGACTGTGACTTAAACTTATTTCACTTGATTTTTCATCAAAATGAAGAAATACTTGACACTGGCAAACTGCATAAAGTGCATAGCCAAAAAAGAAGAAAAAATCAACGGTTGTTAACTTGACGATCAAATTCACAACCACCACTATTATCAAGATGCCGGCGACGAGATGAGGAGATTGTAATAATAACGGCGTATGATTTCGATTATCGTGTTGACACCGTTGATTAAAAAAAAAAAACAAGTTCTAGAACTTAACTTAATCATGATCTGTGTTATGATTGAGTGTTTCAAACAATTAGGTCTCATATACTATAAATTAAGCCTTTTTTTGTCCGTGCCCAAGCTTCATTATGTCACGTCAGAACTTTGTTTAGGCTTTGAACACGCGAGAAAGATTAATGTAACTGCAAGATTAGGGCGGTTCTGTGCTTTTATTTTAAACAATACTTGTTAACTATGTTTTTGATTTATCTTTGGATCGAAAATCAAAAACATATATTTCTTATTTAGTTTTAATAAAGGTTAAAGTTTTAAAACGAACGCAATTTTATAACTTTTTTCATCAGAGAAGAACCTCTCTGGGCCTGTCAAATGTCACTCTCGCTAAGATCTTAACGAAAACATGACCTAGCAAGGCTCTTAGCCACGGACTTATTTAAAACAGAGTTACATTTCTATATTATTTACTGTAGGCACTTCGTTTAATTATGATAGACACTAAGGTTAATTCATTTAATCATTAATATAAATCACACTACAATGTTTTTTCTTTGTTTTTGGCGTTGCATTTACCATTCAAGTATTTCGATATAGTCAAGCATTTTATAAAAAATCAAGACAAATGACTCAAATTCAAACAATTTGATCGAGTCCAGTAAAATAATGGTGACTTTTCTACAAGTTTCGATGGAGTTTTGGAAGCAATACGAAAAGTCACGTTTCACTACGTTAGGTATATCATTTTTCTACAATTTTATAAAAGGGCGTAATTTGGAAATTTATGAATAAAATACTTACTCATTCACTCAATCGCTGACATAATATGAATATATAGACTCACCGAGACATGTTAAAATGATGTTATTTCTATAACACAATAGGACATCACTATCATCTATAGGACATAATTAATACCGGTCAAAAACATAACCCTCCCTTTTGCTTCGCCGTAGTCGGGTATGAATAGGGACATTTTAAAATTTAAATACGAAACGAAATTATTAAGGCGGCCTCCTTCTTTTAAAAGATTTGAGTAACAAGTGACAAAAAGAGATAAACAGCTGGGAGAGAGCAGTTCTATTGCTATCCTATTTCTTTGTGCCGCCAGAAATCTCTACTATGGCTTGTTTAGGATTTGTATCTGTAATAAAACTGTCTGTCATATTCCAGGCTTTTCTTCTATTCGATATGGATGGCGATGGATGCATCGACTATAATGACCTTCGTGCTACTCTCGTCAGCCTTGGAGACAAAGTGGATGACCAGGTGATCCGGGGCATGTTGGCTGAGGTAATCAGTTATTGGCCATAAATCTATACATAATACATATTTATCCTGACTGACTGACTGTTTCATAAACCACTAAGCCGCTGGGAGTACAAACTTGACATTTTGGCAGGTGATGCCATTTATGAAATAAGGATCCACAACGAAAGGATTTTTGAAACTTTCACACCTAATGGGGTAAAATAAGGGATGAACTATTGTATGGCAGTCCTTCATTTTCAAAGTAAGAAGCACCAAATTTCATGTACCTACTTCTGGTAAGATATAAAAAAGTACACGTATATTGGCGTTTCTCAAAGATTTATCCCTAAGAAAGTGAATTATGAGTTGATAGTTTATAAGGGAAGTTTGCCACTTTTGAAGGAAGAACATATATATGGTGAATGAATGCTTAGAAAGATTTGTTTAGGGGTATTTCATGGAATCGAAGGCATGTGTTTTAAGGGCTTTTGATTCAACCCAATTAGGTCACTATAAAGTGTATTAAGTAAATATAACCTAAGAAAAGTAAGTGTAATTACTATCTAACCTACATTTGGCATATTTTATCTACGAATATCTTATTCTACGTAACTAAACTGAGTAACTATCGGTAATCAATACAATATGGTCTCACCGCTAAACCTATCACATGACTGGAGTGTCAACTAACTTGGTGCCAGTTGGCTAATCGTCTATACGCCCAGAATTTATGGCTAGCTTGGAATATTGGAGTAGTAACGGCTCGTTTCATGTACGCTATGATTAAATGTTCTAGACAGTCTTTTAGGTTCCTATACTCAAGAATTCCTTAAATTTCCTAATACTTAGAGTTGTAGAAAGTAAACTAATGATAAAGAAATAAATTGTTTTTTAAAATTTGTATCCTATTATTTATTTAAAATGTAGCATTAATTGTATAAAAACTTCATTTGAAATACAAGATGTTATTTGAAATAATGTGGTTTTAACCCTAGGGTCAATTATGATGACTTTAGTTGATTAATTAAACTTATTAAAGTTAAAATGTTACAGTCCTTATTATGTACTGCAATAAAAAGGTGAAACATTTTAAGTGAGTTTAGATTTGTCTGGTAAGACAATAGAGATATAATATTTTTTTTATTGCTAACGCATACGCATACGCATACGCATACTTACTCTGACATACGCTTACTCTGACACGTCAGAGTACGCATACGTATACGCACTATGACACGTCTGAGTGCTGCAAAATTTCGTTGGTATCGGGCTTTCACCTTTCGAACCATTTGCCGCGAGGTTGCTGTTTTTGGATGTCCTCCGTTTAGCAATGCTTCCAGCATCATTATAACGTGTTATGGTCCGATATACTAACATTTTGTTCACCTGCAAGTGCTGGAGCTCTCGATCAATGAATGGTTGCTTGGGATTTTCCAGGCAAAATAGCCATATTGACAAATTCTTTTTTAAAATATTTTTTCTCCCACTCTTTTTGTTAGCTTGCATATAGAAAAATATCTTGCGATCTGCCGAATTTTGCCGTCTGAAGTTGGTAACACTTCGAGTAACGGAGTATTTACTGAGGGCAACCCAACATGTGCTAAAATATAATTTAATATACAACGACAAAAGTATGAAGGAAGCAATGTTGTATAAAAATTAAGCGAAGCGGAACAAATTGAGCCCAAAACATACCTAAATAAATGTTTTGCGGTCTCTAAATTTGTTCTTCTACCAAAGTAACGCTTGTTTTACGGTGTAAAACTAATTTAGCTTAAACATTAACTATTTACGAGACCAATAAACTGTTTTATATTTCTCTACTGAGTTAAAAACTGAATTTAAGATCATCCGTTTACTCGTCTGAGAAAACTCACGTAGCCGCAAAAGTTCGTTAGGGGAGGAGCTCTTAAAATTAGAGATGTTATTTTAAACTAGTAAATGTTCAGGAAATAACAAGTTTAGTATCAGTATCCTTAATTCGCATTTACGACGTTGCCCCTTGCTATCGTAACGAAGAACGTTTTTTTTTAATGTTCGACAATCTAGGTGTTTGACCACAGCTCGCCTGATGTTAAGTGACGGCGTAGTCGTAGATGATAAAGTTCAGCTAGCCTGGAATGGAACTGGCTCTCAAGTGAGGCTGCCGGAATACACCATTAGGTGCTTGGCGGCAGATTTTCGACTTGAGGGTGGTATCTATCCTATCGGATTCGAGGCATCCCCCTTCTCCGAGGTCAGACGGTGGGAGAGACTTCCCCCAGGGGATGTGGAGAGTGTGATCTCGATGCCCACTTTGAGCGTCCTCTGGAAAATGTGAAGGCGGCTCCTTGGCAGTGTGGACTCTTTGAGGGTCTCATTTCTTTACGCCGTCTTGTTCCTCGTATTCCTCTTTTGGGCTAGCTAGGAAGAGGTGTCGAGGGAGGGCACGTCAGGTACATACGTCAGGGGGACGTGCATGATGCTGGACTATGTTGTTCAGGTGGGGGTGTGGCAAATTGTCTGCGCGGTCGAACAAGCCGCGCGACAAACGCACCACGAACTCGTTGGTTTAGCATCCGGTGAGCTGTGGTGAAACACTAAGCTTAATATTTGTTGTCTGCTATTGTTACAGGCTTTGCTTAGTTTTGAGGCTAGATAGCGCTATTAAAAATGTCTACTGATATTTATTTTTTGAAACAGGCGCCAAATCCTTTAGACTTCGATGGCTTCGTCAATCTCCTTGGCTACAGAACCCTAGAGCTGGATTCGGAAGAGACTCTCGTGGCTGCGCTATCACGATGGGACCAGGATAACTCGGGATACATTTCAGAGGAAAGGTAAAAATCATTTTGTTTTATAACACTTTTTTTGCGGAGCAAATTGCAACAAGCAGGTTGAGCTGCCGTTGAAAGAAAACATTGCGAGGAAATAGCGTGGTGGTAGGAAATTTTATAATACTCGGCTGGCTAGCTACCGCCCTCATGGGGAAACATTGCCGCCAAGAACTTAACAGTGTGTTCCAGCGGCCTCACTTGAGATACAGTTCTATTCCAGGTTCAGTGTGTTTACCACCTTTGACCACACCGTCACTAAACTTACCCAGCCAGCAAATTTCACTGAGGTTAGCATGACGAAAGTACAATCAAATACACGATGTTTACATTAATTAATTACCGGCATTTGCGGCACACGCTCTATGTCATCACAATTTAATTATTTTATTGACATTGTTATTTATTATTCTTATTATTTTTTTATATAAAATATGTATATAAAACACATAAATAATACAGAAACTTAAAAACTAGGGTGCCGCTAGCAGCGGGGCAGGCCTTAAGCTGCCGGTGGTTAGGGCTGCAGAGTGAGGAACCTCCTAACAATCCACGCCGTGTCAAGGATCACTGCCTTTTGAATCTGATCCTTGACCCAACCATCTAGCGAGAGTCTCTTAAGAAGTTGGTCGAGACTCTTCGCTATAAGACCGTTCACCGTGACGACTAGCGGGACAATGATCGTCAAATAAACATCCCACGTGGCGGTTATCTCGTGAGCCAAGTCAAAGTACGTGCTGAGCTTGTACTTCTCGGCCTTCACGACATTCTCGTCATGTGGGATGGTGATTTCGACGAGCAATGCCCGACTTTGGGCTCGGTCAACCACAACGATATCAGGGTTATTAGCGACAATAGTCCTGTCCGTGATGATAGACCGGTCCCAATAAAGCATAGCACGACCATTTTCGAAAACTGGCGCTGGTGCATACTTATAGTACGGCACCTCAGACTCGATAAGGCTGTATTGAAGAGCAAGCTGCTGATAGATGATCCTGGCTACTTGGTTGTGTCTGTGCAAGTACTCGCTGTTAGCAAGATGCAAACAACCCGAAATAATAAATGTCGGAGAGATTCTTCGGGATGGCGCCATGCACAACAGATGTCGACCGTACCGTCCTTCATGATATATTTCCGATAGTTGTTCGTCTTGATGACTTCGTCCGCAATTGCACAGGCAAAACCCTCAGTTTCCCCAATTAATTATTTATTATTATTTTATTGAAATTTTTATTTTCTTTTTTGACATTTTTGTGTTTTATTATTAATTTTGATTTTGTTTATCTAGTCTTTAGTTACTTGGAAATAAATAAACAAAATTAAGCAATTTTAGTTTTGCTATATCTACGTCAATAATATGCGCATTAGCAACTTCAGCGATGTTCAACTTAAATGCGTAATGAAACAAGCATCAGACAGCCGACGGATTACGAGTTCCGTTCTTAGTTTCAAAGCCACTAATCGCAACTTACACACGAGAGGATCTGAATTAATTAATATACTCGTATTACTAATTAATTATTAAAAGCGACAGGGATGCTGAAGGATTTCATTACCAACATGATGTTTGAACGAAGCTTCAACTATGTACTGAAATTTATTCCGTTGAAAGTTGGCACTAAATATCGTGTATCCAACGAATTATACTCATATGTACTTAAGTACCTCCAAACTTCAAAACAAAGAAAAGTGAGCAAAAATCTTAATGTTTGTGTCATTGTTTCCATGTATGGATTTTGTCATTTGTGACGTTCTTGAAAATTGATTTTAATAAATCAATTTCGTATTGAGTCTTGACAACCGTGTTGGCTCATTGGTTAGCTCATCTTTCAGAGCTATAGGGTGTGGGTTCGGTTCCCACGAAGGAAAAATATGGAATCGAAGATGGATTTTCAACTTGAGGACGGTAACTAGCCAGCTGAAAACTAATAAAATAAAAATAAAAAAAACGACTTTATATGGTTTTCTCATGGATGTCATTGTCACAGAACTGGGATGGAACTAACTGGGACCACACGGAAAGTACCAGCGCTTAAATGAAAAAAGAATCAACAAAATCGGTTCATCCAGTCAAAAGTTCTGAGGTAACAAACGAATTTTCGAATCGAAATTATAACCACCTCCTTTTTGAAGTCGATTAAAAATAAGCTACAACCACGCTTTTCTTTCCTCGCGATCTTTTCAATCATCGGTAGCTTAAGCTCATTGTTGGGGTTTGAACAATTGTTCTATATTCTGTCGATTCTCAATAAAATCTGGAACAATTGTTTTTTTTTCTTGAGATTTCAGAATTTATCTCATATTAAAAGTTTTTCACAATAGTGAGTACAATCTCGATTTACTACCTTATAGTAAGTACTAAATCCATAAAACCCTGAATACTCTATAATTATTACTTTCCGATTTCGTAAGAAATGAAAATGTGTAGGACTGTAGGTAACTTATGACCGTGTTTTAAGTGCAGATATAGTCGTGAATTATATAGTTAAGTAATATACTCGTACACCGCATGCAAATGAGTAAACTGATAAATTCTGCCCCACATATCTGTTTAGAGATAAACATTAGTAAATCGTTGTATTAAATGTTTGCGTGACATGACACGCTTATTTGGCCTGCAACATATATTCTGGTGATTTAAAGTTGTTTTGGGATCCATTCAACATTTGCGAACCTATGTAAATGAAACATTAGAGGAAACATTAAGCACAAACTAATTGGATGCTGTATTTTTGGTACAGAAGTAAAAAACTTGATTATAGTGGATAGCGTGATCGGTTGAACGTGGGTTCAAACCCCATTAATGAGCCCAATAATTAGCTAGAGCTACCGGTGAAGGAAAACAAAATTTAAAATCAAAATCATAATTTCGTGGTAGGGTAGTGTAGTAGCTCAACATTTTTTTTTTAGCCTGCCAACCTTTAATATAATATAAACTTGGGGTGTACTGAGCCAACAGGGGCCACTGTCGTCATTATCAATACTATAGTCACACTCCACTATAGTAACACTCTACTATAGTCACACTCTACTATAGTCACACTCTACTATAGTCACACTCTACTATAGTCACACTACTATAGTCACATCTCTCAAGTCGTAAAAAAAATTGTCATGTGTTTTGCAGAAAAAGTATGTTAACCCTTGGAACGTATGAAGCAACTGATTTCTTTATGCGATTTTAGAGTTATATTCATAGTGAAAGTTGTTCATAATTATGAGCGTATAACCTTATTTATTTAGGTATTTGCGAAAGTAAGAGTGCCGACGTTTTTAATAATCAAATTATTTTTCCTTATCGAATGAAACCAATGCGTAAATCACTAGTCAATAAAATTACGATCCTATTTTTATTCCGAAAATAAGGGTTTTCCTTGTTTCCTATAAACTAAAGTATTTCAGCCTTCGAGATAAGTCAATGGCCCCTTAATAAATCCGTTATCAAGACACTTTTCCAAGTAAATTTAACGTGCGCAAAATTCTCCTATCGTTTAACGAGATACTCGAAGTTTAACAGATAGGTTTTCACTTCTAAAAATAAAAAGAAATGGAAAATAATGGTAGAAACCATAGTAAATATAGAACCAATGTTAAAAAAAAAATATATCGTAGGACATTTCTCACATTCACCAAAATAATACTATGGGAACCAGATAACTGCTAGATGTTAAGTGTTAAGTTAACTCACCTCATGTTAAGTGAAGATGCGATCTACGATGGAGCACGTAATTTACGTAAATACAAACAAAACATTCATACACAGAACTAACATTTATCGTCACTAGAATTTTTGTCCTGAGAATCGAAGCCACGAAAGCACATCCGAAAGCAGATGTTCTATTAAATAAGCTAACAGGGAAGTCAATAACAATGTTAGACAATTATACGTATATCTAATCTATCTAATCTATCTATCTATCTAATACCTTTAAACGAGCAATTCTTGTATATATGTATATATATAAATATATATATATATAATCTGAATCTCGGAAACGGCCCCAACGATTTTCATGAGTATGCAGGGAGTTTCGGGGGCGATAAATCGATCTAGCTAGGTTTCATTTTTAGAAAACGTCGTTTTATCCGTGTTTTCAGCCGAGCAAAGCTCGGTCATCCAGGTACTTATTTATTATACGTGTTCAATGTATATATGTATTTAGTTTATTTCCGCTTATAAGTCGTTTCAGTTCAACAGTGCTGAAGATTAGAATTAAAATTTAACTAACATGACTCGTTTAACCTCCTCTTTTTAAGACAGAATTAAACACGAATAATATCGATAGCAACACAGTATAAGTATGAATTTAAAAGTGATTAGTTATCAAGGAAACTTGGCTCTAATTAACAGTTTTCATAAAGCTCGTTATAGCATAATAAATTGTATCTATGTCGCCAACACGTGAGTAATTTCCATCATCAACTCCGAAATATCGAGCCGTGTCCGAGCCATTATATAAGATAAATTGGATGTTTAAATAATTCTCTTCAATAAACCTCCTGACTCAACGGAATATTAGTATTCCTCTCGCGATATCATCTTAAAGCTATTTTTATAAGGCAAAAAAAAATCTATTAAAATTCATAGTTCGAGAACTTCGTAAATAATATTGCATAAAAATGTTTTAATATGTATAGCGTTCCCAAACCGATCCAATTTTTTTCCAATTACATTGATTGGAAAAGTCTTGGATGGTTTAATTCTAGTCTTGTCTAGGAAGGTACCACCGCAGTACCAGATAGTCTGCTGCCATGCAGTAGTGTGTAAACATTACTGTGTTCCGGTTTGAAGGGTACTGTAGCTAGTGACATAACAGGGCTGTTCAGACTAACCATAGAAAGTTTCAAAGTAATGAGCACCAAAGCAGTGATGCTCTGAACTTTGTTTTGCTACTCAAAGTTCTGTGTATCGCTGCAATAGTTATGGACAAGCTTTATCTCTTACTATCAAATCCTAACTTAATATTATAAATGCGAATGTGAGTTTGTTTGTTACGCCTACGAGTGAAATTTTGCATGTAGGTACTTTAGTCCCTGGAATAAGACACAGGATATATATCATAATCCATCACCACGCGGGCAAAACTGCGGGGCGCAGCTAGTAAAATAAAATAGCAACGAGATGGACCCGGCACTCGCACTGTGATACCATTGAATACAAAGTTTTGTAGTGACGATAGCTCAGTGGTTAGCGTGGTCGGTTCGCATGCCGAAAGACGTGGATTCAAACCCCTACAATGAGCTTGAGCTGCCGGTGAAGGAAAACATCGTTAGGAAACCATAGCATGGTGGTAGGGTACTTTCTAGTACTCAGCTGGCTAGCTACCACTCTCAAGTTGAAAATCTGCCGCCAAGCATCTAACGGTATGTTCCGGCAGCCTCACTTAAGAGCCAGTTCCATTCCATGCTTTACCATCTTCGACCACACCGTCACTTAACATCGGGTGAGTTGTGGTAAAAAACCTAATTTGTGAGACATAAAAAAAAATCGTCTAACTATATTTTTTATATAAATGCTAGGCTGATCAGTACTAGACTAGTTGGTGAGACCATATATAATAGTATAATAAGTATATATAAAATAAATAATAATATAATTTCAGGATCCGACATGACCTGATGACCTGGGGCGATAAGTTTACTGAAAAAGAAGCTGACTACGCCTTGGACGAAGCGCCAACCATCCAGAAAGATGGCAACACTCTAATTGATTATATTCGCTTCTGCAGCACTTTGTCTGGACTGAGAAAACCGAACAAATCCAAATGAAGAAAGGCCCGTTTCAAAAATAAACGCCATAAATGTATTTAACTAAAGTTTGTAATTCGGAGTTAACGACGATCTTGCAAATCTATCATGATTTACCTCAAATTGTATTCAAATAAGTCATTTGTCTAATAAGGTAAACATCTCTTAATATCATCGAAAATACATTATACTAGTACCCAAAAGAAAAGATATGTGTACCACTGCAATGGTCATGGCAGTTAGCTCTGACCATTAATAAGGAAGGCCTGACAGTTGTCTTATTACTTCTTACCATAATAGGTAAACATTAAACATACTAACAAACACAAATGCTTTAGAATCTATATATAAACTACATCATCAGTAAATTATGTTTGAAACTCATTAAATTGAATTAATTACTTATTTAACTGTGTATTAATTTTACTGGTCATCAGTGATTAAAATCTACAAATAGTTATTGAAGCGTATGAATTTCCTGGATTTTATGTACGAGTAAATAGTATGGCAGATCTATTGAACACATTCGAATATTGCGCTGAGAAGTGAATAGAATCAAAAATATTGTTGTTTAAAGTTTTCAATGTTTTAACTTCCCTGTTAGCTTATTTGGTAGTAGCACTGCTTTAAGACCTGAGGGGTGTAGGTTTGACTCCCACCCAGGACAAATATTTGTGCGGCGAACATAGATTGTTCTTGCCTACACTACTCAATAGCTAAAGGATCAAAGAATTCGTTACGTTGAGTGAGGACTTGAAACATGGGAATCCGAAAGACTTCTTTGTGTTTAAAAATGTACACGTGTTCACTTACACACGACCGTGTCTAAGACATGGCCACACCTCGGTTTTTTTAATTGTAGGTACCTTTATCGATATCGGTAGCTCTTGCATAATAATTTGCTATAATTACGTTAGTATGTCATACACCAACCACAAGGGTTGTACACAGCAAGGGATTAGCATAGAAACAGATTCCGTTTAGGTAAGCGTGTTCCAGCTTAGATCACGGCGTTGTTTACAATCTGGCAGGATGTGGTCAAACACGAACATATAAAGAATTAAAAGAATAAAAAAAAAAAGTTTTTTTTTTTAAATATCAAGTGGGTAGGTACAAACACCTGTGACCAAACACCTAGCCTGTTAAACAAGTTTGACAGCCCAGTTTGCTCATTGATAGTATGTCCGCTTCAAGAGCCGTAGGGCGTGGGTTCGATTCCCGCTCAGGACAAGCATTTTGTGGTATAATCAAAAATGTTTATTCTGTGTCTGGGTGTTCTGTTATAAGTAAGTATTTACAAAAAAAAAGCATTTAAATATTCTATCTGCTATCAGACTTCCATAGTACAAGCTTTGATTAGTTTGGAGTCAGATGGCGTTGTGTGTAATGTCCTACAATATTAATTTACAATAAAAACGTAAACTGGAAGTAAGTAAGCCTGGAAGATATCGCTTTTAGCGATAAGGTCGCCAGTTGTTACACTTATTAACTTGTTTATTTCTTCTGTATTATGTAATTTTAAGTGTGTACAATAAAGAGTTATTCATTCATTCATTAAACATTAGTAGATAAACAATGTAAAAATCAGTTCCTGTCTACTCCCGCTAGGCTCTTTCCTACTTTCGATATAATTATTATGTTTCTATTGTTCACGTGGTACGTGATTTTGCAATTCGATATGCTGGACTCTTAAGATGTAGAAAGGTTAAGTACATACAATGTATATTAAAAAAGTTTAGCCACAAAGACATTAAAACGTTAGCTCAATGCTTAATTTAATAAATCAAAAAGCCTCGTCATTGTTATTTCAAATTTATTTTTGATATTCCAAAGTTAGTTACGTCCATTAAGAAGAATTGTCCTTTGACAAAGTTTTTCGCAGAGACAAGAATATTCGACGAATTCCAATATCTTAATGGATAGTCATCTCAATCCCCCGAATTGAAATCCAAGTTCTGACAGTTACCTACTTTATGTTATAAGTTATCGATGAACTTGCGAATTGATTTTGTAAATTACTGATTTTCGATGTTAGTAAACTTGATTAAAGTTACAATTAAATTGATACATAATTATAAATTAGAAGACAGATAATCATCTGTAATTGTGTCATATTTTTATAGGCAATAGACATAGATTCATTTGTGTCAAGAAGACAGTATACAGACATTAAAATACAACAACTAGTTCAACTGCAACAATTTGGATATTTTTGACACTACACTAAGTAAAAATCAAATTATTTCACAATTATTTCCATACTTATGGGTAGTGTACCTTAACGTAACTATTTATGTGCTTACAGTATTCAATTTCAGAAGGTCATGATAACTACATATGTTTGGTTTACATAAAGGTATACCGATATTATCTTTATGTGTTTTAGTAAAACAATAAAACAACTGTTAGACAAAATATGACAATATGAAATTAGACAATTCTAGTGCGTTGTCTCCGTGAGGGTTGTTTGACCGGGTGCGCGAGTATAGCGCGCGGGCGCGGGGGCGCGAGATGAGTACGTGGGCGCGTGGGCGCGAGACGTGTGCGCGGACGCAGGGGCGCATGTCGCTCTCAGCGCTGCTCCCCTACATACCACGCACTCACATTTGTCAACGAACTCAATACCCGCCATCCAAAAATTTATGTATTTCATCCGTTTTAAGATGCTGCGTCTTTATTTAGAATGTTTACCACCTTTATGTTTTTATTAATTTAGTATTTCTATATAAATAATTTTTAGTAACCTGTTTATTTGACTTAAGAGGAGAGAAGTACCCCAAGTTATAGCTCTGCGGAAAAGCCTCCCGTTCGTTGTAGAGCATTCCACGTCGCCAATATCATATATCTGAGATTCTTTTACTATAGAATTTCGTGAGGTTATATTTATAGTCATAATATTGAGTGTCAATGGTTAAATACTCGAGGATGGTGTCAGTAAAAAAAACTTCTGTCTGCTAATCCGAAGTTGAGTGAGCTCGTTTAAATTTTCGTCTGCTTCCTGCAAAGATTACCACGTAATACTCACTCAGAATGCTCTTTATAGATGTCGAAGTCCGTGAAGACGAGCTCGACGATCTCGTGCGGCGCCGCGAGGAAGGTGTACA
The DNA here is from genome assembly GCA_950106695.1 of Biston stratarius. Taxonomy (NCBI): domain Eukaryota; kingdom Metazoa; phylum Arthropoda; class Insecta; order Lepidoptera; family Geometridae; genus Biston; species Biston stratarius. The sequence goes on from OX467116.1 coordinate 15,779,400, forward strand.
GTAGGCAGGGGAGGTGTGCGGGGTAGGGGCGGGGGTAGTCGGGGCTGCTGAACGTGCCTCGCTCCTTTCCCTGCGGTGCCGTAAACCGCAAGCACGAACAACCTGATCAACAGAAAAAAAATACTTGTTTGACAAAATTGAATGAATGGACAGGCCTAGAGCGCATTTTGATGACAATAAATTAAGCGCCGGAGTAATTATACGTCTAAGTCGTTCTCTGGCCGCGACACGTGTTAATGTATAAGTACCTATGTAGTATGTAATATAGGCACGTTATTAATGACCTATGAATTAAGTTAGAGTGTTACTGTCTACATACATGAGTACATACTTATATGTGAATTATGCGCCACAGCTAGAAATATAATGAATCATAAGCCAAAGCAAAGCGAAAGCTAGGCGAGGCCGCCCGCGCGTTGTACGCTTTGTCTCCATAAAGAAGACCACCGGATGTGGCCGAAACTATAGTTTGAGTATCCGATATAATTAAACATGAGTAACCACGCATAAGTAAAACAAAAACTATAAACCATTTAATCTGTCATAAAAACGATGACGACTAACAAAATTTCTAGGCGGACTAAACTGGTACAAACATGATAAAGACGAAATACTATCGTGATGGTAAGAGACAACGCCTTCCTGTGACCCTTGCAGCGATATACAGAACTTTGAGTGACAAAACAAGGTCTAGGGCATCGCTGCTTTGGCGCACATTACTTTGAGACATAAGATGGTTAGTCTCAACAGCTTTGTAATAGACGACAAGTTAAGAGAGATTTATTGATACATCTACTAGGAACTTTCAGTTCACTATGCATTTATAAGATTAGTAATATAATAAAACTTTTTTTTTTTAAATTATATAATAAATAGACTTACGTTTTACCACCATCTAACCTGATGTTAAGTGATGATGCGGTCTAAGGTGGAGAACGCCTACCTAGATATTGATTAACTCTTGACTTGAAGACACCCATAGCTTATTAATTGGGAAACACCCAGCGCTTACAGCGCATTCTACTGTCTAGCGGTCCGTACAATGAATGTAAAATCAAACGATGCTTTTTTGAGCATCTGGCTGTACGATAGAAAAATGGGCACAGGGTCATTGAAAGAGGTATAACCCAACATTGATATAAGGGAAGGCCTACGTGAAGTATGCTATGTAGGATGCGAGGCGGATAAGCAAGTCGTTCAGAGTAAAAAAAGGTATTAGTAAATCTTCTTCTTAACACAATTAACCGTAAATCCTTCGAGAAAAGAAAACCCTAATTATTAGAAAAGTACAGGAGCGTGTGCCGCAAATCGTTCCACGTAAATTGGGGTAATTCACGGTAATAGGTGGTAAATTATTCTCTCGAATCGATTGCTCCCTCCAGATTAGAGGTAATTATGTAAGCTGAGTACAGTGTTTATAATCGTTAATTAAAAAGTTGATAATGTGAAATAGAAATATGTTATTAAGTTAAATAAGTTATACGACATTGAGAGAGTAGAGAGAGGTAGTTTTAGAATTAAATAATCATTTAGTTATGATTACTATCTTGAGATTTTATTAAATATTATTTATACACTATAGATAGTTAAGATAAATAATAAAATTAATATCAATTAGCATGCATAATGTCAACAGTAATAAATGTTAAGAAGAAAACGGTAAACATTTACCAATATTTGTTACTACTCCTTCCATCGATTATCAGCTGCCTTTACATATATCATCACTCCATCTAGTAACAGAGCGTCCTACACTACTTTTACCGATTCGCGGCGTCCAATCTAGAATACGTCTACCTCAGCAATTGTCAGTTTTGGAGTAAATATGTAAGATTGTAAGCACGCTGCTAATTTACTACCACTTCATTAGTAAGTAGGAATTTCAATTTTCTATTTTTAGGGATCCATACCTCAAAAGAAAAAAAACGGAACTCTTATAAGATCACTTTGTCGTCCGTCTTTCCACCAGCTCGTCTGTCCGCCTGTCAATACCTTCTATCTCAGGAACGCGTAGAGGTATCGATTTGAAATTAATATCAAATACGTAGATCAGAAATCCCTTGCAGCTGTGAAAAAATCATACTTCTCAGAAACCTTAAAAAAAGTTACACGCGCTTATGTCGCAAAAAACCGCATATATCGACACTCACAAGGGAATTAAAACCTATAGGGTACTTCCAGTTGAGTTAATAAAGGAAAAAATCCGAAAACTGTACATTTTTAGAATCCCGCATAAATAAAACAATAATTAGAATAATTAGTTACAATTTGTGGTTACCCTCTTGTGGAGACCTCAGGCGCGCCTGCCCTCCCCCAAATCCAACCGTGTATACCAGCTTCTAATTATTATTATTTTTGATAGAGAATATAATTAAACTGAGTGTTTGGAATCGATAAGCTAAAAAAAAGTTCTCCATACAAACTTACACCCCCTTTTAAGGGCAGTTTAGAAAAATTAGTAACCACGTTTTTTGTTACTTTTAATACCGAGTATTTACTGTGAGTAAACGTTACTACCAAAAATAACGAAGTTTCATACAAACTTCCAACCCCTATTTTGCATCCTTAAGGGTGGAATTTTGAATCAGTCTGTCAGTTTCTTCTCTTATAGATACAGAAGATAAAAGATAAAATTCAAACGCTATTCAATAGAAATCTTAATAAAATATCCAAATCAATCAAATAGATCGTAAACGGTCTTCATTCATCTCTTCGCCGCAAATTGAATAAACTATCACCACAAGATCCTATCAAGACCAATTTTCATTAGGTAAGTTAGCTCTAGTTACTGAATTACTCTCTGAATTGAACTATTCCAATTTGAACTAAAGCTAGAGCTCGATACGGGGAACTGTGTTACATTTCATCTCGTTCTAAAACACGTCTTCAAAGGATTGGGAACACCTTTGTGGAGAAATTGGTCGCACGCGATTTAGCACCTAATGCTGTAGTGGGAGGTGACTTTGCTTAGAAATATCTTTGTTGGTTTATTTGATTTTATACTTTGTTTACTGAAACCGCCTACAAAATTTCGCTGTTTTCATTTTAAAAAAAAAGGATTTAAGTATTCTATCAGTTACCTGACTTCCATAGTTTTAGCGATGATAGCTCAGTGTTTAGCGCGGTCGGTTCGCATGCCGAAGGGCGTGGGTTCAAACCCCAACAATGAGCTTGAGCTGCCGATGAAGGAAAACATCGTGAGGAAACCATAGCGTGGTGGTAGGGTACTTTCTAGTACTCGCCTGGCTAGCTACAAGTTGAAAAGTTGAAAATCTACCGCCAAGCATATAACGGTGTGTTCCGGCAGCCTCACTTGAGAGCCAGTTCCATTCCAGGCTAGGTGTGCTTTACCATCTTCGACCACACCGTCACTTGACATCAGGTGAGCTGTGGACAAACACCTAGCCTGAGAGCGATAAAAAAAAAAAGTAAAGCTTTGCTTAGTTTGGAGTCAGATGTTGCTGTGTGTAATGTTCTACGATATTTATATGCTTATGTTATTATCTAACCCAACTTCAACCTATTGTGTACGCTTAACTTCGATATAAGAGTAGACAACATATTTTACCAAGACGACTTAACTGCAAAACTTTCATTAGTGGCTGTTCTGACAATTTATCTATTACTATTAACAATCCTAAAGTTTCTGACGTAGTTTAATGATAAGGTATAAAATAGATTTACTCGAGACTCATTTATTTAAGATGAGTATTTTTTTTATTTGACAGATAAAATTTAACTGCGTGGGATGTAATTGGTCTCATCAAATTAGTAAAGTAAAAATAAAATAAGGCTGTCTAAAATTATTAATATTATATTGTTCTCTGACAGTACGTAAACATTAATTATACTGATATCATTATATATTCAATTTGACATTAATCCATTTATATTATTATGCTCGGATTTTATTCGACGTTATTATATATGATTGACATTTTTAGGGTCCAATACCTCACAAGGAAAAAAACCCTTACAGGATCACTTCGTGGTCTGTCTGTCCATCTATCAAGACCTTCTATTTCGAGAACGCGTGGAGGTATCGAGTTGAAATTAAAACCATATACGCAAATCTGTAGTTTCTTGCGGCTGTGAAAAAATCAAACTTCTCAGTTATTGTTAAAAAAAAGTTACAGTAATTTACGAGTATGTGGCATAAAACCGCATATTTCGACACTCACTAGGTAAGGGAATCAAAATTTATTTCCCGTTGAAATAGAACTATGAAATTTGGAAAGAAGCATTTTAATTTACACATTTAATTTTACACATAAAGGAAAACTGTACATTTTAAATTTCATCACAAAAAAGGGTCTTCATGCAAGAAATGAAAACAAGAATTTATCATATTATTATCTACTAGTTTGTACAGAACCCTCGGTGTGTGAATATGACTCGCAATAGTCCGTGTTTTTTTTTTACTTTTGATCATATTTGAAGCGGTAGTTTTACCTTATTTTGTTTAATGTTGTACCTACCAACGTCACTGTCAGCATTGCATGTACCTACACGATTTATTTGCATGCAGCAAGGCAGATTATGGCGCTCTTGGACTTTATTGACTATCCATTCTACCCATATACGCAATAAATGAATGATTAGTTAATTAAACTAGGTGCGCTTAGTGTTATTTTAGAGGTTACAATAAGAAAAAATTCTATAGAAAAAATTTTCGTTATCATGTTTCGAGAACAATAAATGCTTATTTTTTTGAGAACAAATGTGTTGAGAAACCATTTAAATTACTTTAGATTATGCTACAGACAGCGCCTTAACTGATCAACTTCATTTAACCACAGAATAAGTAAGAGTTGAATTCACTTATCACATAAAGCTAAAAGACTGTAAAGATTGTATTTTTCTTCATAACTTTTCGATTTAATCTGACTGAGAGCTTAATAAGTTTTACTTATAAGTTACTTTAAGGCTAATTTAGTAAATTAAATTAAGTTTATAATATAATATTAAGCAGTAAAATTTTGATAAAAGTATTTTTTAAAGGTTCAATTCCAAATTAACACTTATAACTAATTATTTTTGTGTTCGAAATTTATTCCAGGGTTCTTCTTTAAACATTGTCTTTCATGTCGCACTTTGTGCTGTTCGATATTTTCAAGTATTTATGGTAAGAATAGTAAAATAAATCTAAGTCACAGTCAAAATCATACATAGTAAGTCAAGACCAAGTCTGGTCATGCCCAAGTATAATAGTGGCACTTTGCTACAAACTTCAAAGTAGTTTTGGAAGCAGCACGAAACGTCATGTTTCACTACTATCTTTATATAAAAAACACTCGAAAAAACGCAAGTTTTGGAAAATATCATGATGTGGCGACACAATTTTTCCGTGTTCCTGCCAAAACTCCCGACTCTAGCGTTAAAAGTCATTAACCAAGAATTTAATTGAATCGAATTTGTTTTTATTTTAACTGCATTTCGTAAATATAAAAGAGTAAGTTGCTCATGCTTGCCTGCAAGAAACAAAAATAACGACCCCGTACCGCCAAATCAAATGTCAGCATTAATACGGGGAATGGATATAAGATCGTACACAATGGAAATCACGAAAATGATATCGCTGAACCGATATCTTCCAATGTTATACATCAATAGTACCCATATATTTGCAGGAGCGGGATTCCTTGGATAATGGTGAATAGTTATGCGTTTCTGAGGAAATCATATCGAGGAATTTCCTCTTGAATGTTAGAGGTGTTATAAGTTTGGTTGGAATAAGATATATTATTAATATCTAGGTACTTATAAGTCTTTATACACAGTAAATAAATTATGTTTATTATAGGAATTTTATTACGCACAAAACAAGAATAATTTCATAGTATTCGAAGCGCGATTAAGTCGTGGTGATAAACATAATTATGTGTGCAAATTGCGGAATGTTTACTTATATATTTACATGAAAGTAAATATATAAATAAAAATTAAAAGAAATTGAGACTGTGAAGGCAGGGACTATGAAGTAATATGTCTTATGGCGAAAAACCTTGACCAAAATTTAACTTAAGAAACTTTATTTAGGTGATTAGGTTAAGAGTGAGATTCAAATGGTCCTTCACTCGCTATGTATCGTCAGGAGGTTCCTCGCTTTGCAGCCCTAATCACTGGTAGTTTAAGCTCCCGCGAGTTCAGGATTTTATAATATCTAATATTTTTTTATGTATAAAAACAAACTTAATTTTAAGAACGAAAAAACAGGCATACAATAAAAATCTTATTATGTGTATGTCTTTTGCATATTCTTGTTAGGATTTAGCATTTAAGCTTTTTCAGTGATTACTTCGCCTCCTATAAAATATATGTTTTAATACGTTAGGATTCCAAGTGTTTATTATACAATATAGTCGCACGAAAATGTGGTTCACTGATGGTTACAACTCCCTTTATGATAAATCACGGTGTGGCTAACGCTGACAGCTATATAGAATAAATCTATTATTTGTATCCTCTAAGCATTGTTTTGATCGTAGTTCTCTATAAACAAAGAAGGCAAGGTGTTCCACGCCTTAGAAGTGACTACGCATCATACGAACTCGTCCTAATCATGCGATAAAAAATTGGGGTGTGTCTATGTCGTGGACACGGGCCAGATCAATACGAAGAAATCCTTCGGATTTACACGTTTCAAGTCCTCGCTGAAAGTAACGAATTCTTTGAACTTAGCTATAGAGTAGTGTAAATAAACTTTGGATATAAATTATAAATAAATGTAGAAACCATATCCTCCGATTGTTGTTATCATCAGTTTTCTGAATTGTATCCCATTTTAGAAGCAAAAAACACGTATTCGATCAAAAGGAATAATTCCGAATCAGCCATGTTTTTATAAGCTTATGTCCACCACGCTGGCCAAATGTGGGTTGGCAGAATTTGCAGACAAGTAATAATTATTTAGCTTAATTCAAAATAAATTTACGTTTACATTTTCAGCGTAGCGTTAGATTCAATATTAATTTGTGAAGCGAATCGTCTCAAGCGGTTATCTCCCGTCCGGTCTGGCCGGTGTCCGGCGAAGCGGTTCCAATTTCCGGACTCACTCCAACTAACGAAGCCAAGCTGCTATCGAGGAATTACCCACCTCCTTCTAATTCAACTTTGTACAGATTTTGGGCACATGATTTATTTAGCGGATTCGAGAGTTGTTGTTGGATATTGATTCGTGTTGCTTGGAGTTTGAGGTTTTTTTTACTTATGAATACCGGGATCCGTAACATAAAGCTTTAAATGTAAAAACGTTGCTATTCAAACGTTTGAAACGTTGAATTTCGTTTATGATGTCAAGGTCAGACTACTTGTAAGTAACTGTCTTTTAGTGATTAAATGTTGTCAGATGTATTAAAAGATTTCAGAATAGCAAGAGGTGCGAACGTACTTCACCTGACCATTAGCCCGCATCTTCGCCAATGGTGTACTATATAAACTGATTGATCTTCGCTTAGGCAGATAGCGGTCAATCTAAAATAAAAAAGGTGTAAAAAGTATTAGCCGATAAAATAATTGCTGGGCAAATGTTATTATAATATTACTGATTTCTAAGACGACAAAGTTTGACTTGGATACAATATGTTTGTCAAGTTTATATAATTCGATATTTTATATAAATTGTTTATTGTTGTGTGGGTATTTTTTCTTAACTTTTTTTCCTTTGATACTATTATTATTAATTATATGTTTAATGTTTTATTTGACTTGTAACTTGGTGCTATCAAATTTAAATTTATTTTAGTGTATTTAATTGTAATGTTAAAAATTATAATTTTATAAGGGTCATGTCGCATGAATTAATGAATTTAATTTATTTCATTAACCTGAGATTCTAGAAATTATATTGATAATTCTATATGACATTAGACAATTATGTATTGAATTATATGTATAGCTGAGTAGGCAAGGACATGTGTTCTATTTAATAATTTTAGATTTGTCAATAATCAGATTTTACATGATCACCAGTTTGGATTTACGAAAGGCCGGTCAACGTCAGACGCTGGTGCTAAACTTTTAAAGCATATTTTTGAGGCCTGGGAGAATTCACAGGATGCGGTTGGCGTATTTTGTGATCTCTCCAAGGCGTTCGATTGCGTGGATCATCACACCCTAGTTCTAAAACTTCAACACTATGGAGTTCGTGGAGTGGCACTTGATCTTATATCATCTTATCTATCGAGTCGCCAACAAAAAGTAGGTATTAGCGGTATTACGTCCCTAGGGTCCTTAGTAAAAACGGGCGTACCTCAAGGATCAAACTTAGGCCCTTTCTTGTTCTTGGCATATATTAATGATTTGCCCTATATGGTAAATGAATTGTCCGATATAGTTTTATTTGCTGATGACACCTCGTTAATTTTTAAAGTCAATAGAAAAGATACAGACTTTACACAGCTCAATAACACCTTATCAGCTGTATCAAAATGGTTTGCCGCCAATAATCTTATGCTTAATTCATGTAAAACAAAATGTATAAGGTTTTCTCTCCCCAATGTTGCTAAGAGGGACACTCATATCTTAGTCGATGGTAAAAGACTTGATCTAGTGGATAAAACAGTCTTTCTCGGCGTAACATTAGATAGTAAAATACAATGGGGTCCTCATATAGAAAAGTTAGCTAGTAAATTGAGTTCCGCTGCCTTCGCGATTAGAAAAATTAGACAAATAACAGATGTGGCTACAGCCAGGTTGGTTTACTTTGCTTATTTCCATAGTTTAATGTCCTACAGTCTACTGCTGTGGGGCTCAGCTGCAGACTTTGAAACTATTTTTATTCTGCAAAAAAGTGCAATTCGCGCAATCTATTGTTTGGGTCCTCGCGAATCACTACGAAATCGATTTAAAGATTTTAAGATATTAACGTTACCGTCACAGTACATTTATGAAAACATTATGTTTGTCCGGAAAAATTTAAATTCATTTGAAATTAATAGTAGTCGCCATAACTTAAATACAAGAAATAAAGATAAAATTGTGACACCTAGATTCAGGTTATCTAAAGCTAATAAGTCTTTTCTCGGGAATTGCGTTAGATTCTATAATAAAATCCCACTTGAAGTAACTAAAATGTCCTATAATAAATTCAAAGATTTTATAAAGCAGAGGTTAATTGACAAAGCCTACTATAAGGTGGCTCATTACGTGGAAGACAGGAATATATGGTTGTTGTAGCTTCTCTCTGCACTTGCATCCCCCTGGCTAAGTGACAATTGTAGTAAGCATAATGTATGTATTAATATTTATTACTGTAAATTGTAACCTAATATGAAAAGAAAGATCCACAAAAAAAATGCCTTGCTGAGTTTCTTGCCGGAGTCTTCTCAGTTGAAGTGTAATTACGAGCCGGTGGTAGATTCAAACATGTAACTTAACGTTCATAAGTGCCTTACCAGGGCCTAAACTGAATAAATGACTTTTGATTTTGCTTCTTTGTATGTGTATACATATGTTACCGGAAATGTATAAAACCTAGGAATTGTATGTAATTCTGAGTCAATTTAGGAAATGTGTAAAATAGTTTGTCAAAGATTTTAATTAAAACATACATTTCAACAAACAATTCCTGAACTGTATTGTGCCATAGAATTGGTACCTACATAGAAAATAAAACACAGTAACCTGAAAATCAAAAACTTTTTTATTAAGGCAAGCCATTTTACAATGAAGATTTTATGATCTTTATTACACTTATTTTGAGTATTAAACTTTGAATTTAACATATTTCCGAGTGGTTTTTAGGAAATGTATAGAATTACCAGGTAATGTGTATACAGTAAAATTTATTTCAAACATTCCCTATAAATTTTAGGCATTATATAAATTTCCTAGGAATTCTATATAATGACGAATTACATACATTTCCGATAACATATACACTAAGCCAAGTTCTGACAAGTCATTAAATCTTGAATCACGAATCTCAGAATTTTTTATTTTTATTTTTGCTGCTATAAAATTTAAACGTTTTGCGAAAACATGTAGGTAGGTGTAGCAAGAAAGCGACTTAACAAGCAAGTGTTTCACCCACCACGTGACATTTACAAAGGCAATGTGGTCACCACGCAGAACAAAACAAGTTTTCTAACATGAAGCGAAATTATCCTTTGTTACAACAGACGTCTCAAACAATTACTCTAATTATATTTGTCTGGTTTAATTAGATCTTTGCTGGGTTAGGGCAATTTTTTTAGCTGGCATGCTTCCATGTGATTTGAAATTCAAATTATACAATTCAAGACTCTTGTAACTGTAGTGCCATTAAGGGTAAAGCGTTACTATTTTGCAGTGAAGTTTTAATTCTAGTTTTTTGTTACTAGACTAAATTTCTTGGAGGGTGGGTATAAAACTTAGTATAAAATTTATGGAAATAGCGGTAAAAAAAAATTATAGTTGAAAATCTGCCGCCAAACATCTAACGGTTCCGGTTCAGGCTAGGTGTGTTTACCATCTTCGACAACGCCATCACTTAACATCAGGTGAGCTGTGGTCAAACACTTAGTCTGTAAAACATTTAAAAAAAAACTTGTACTCTAGCTCATTGGTAAGTTTATTCAAAAGTAAGTAATACACAGAATTTGTTTTCTATATCCAACTAATCCTACTATCACACCTATTATAAAGGCGAAAGTTTGAGTGTGTGTAAGTGTGTTTGTTACTTGGTGGTAGATTTCCTTAGCAGGAGGTCATCTAGGAAAATACCACCGCAGTACCAGATATCCTCCCGCCAAGCAGTAGTGTGTAAGCATTACTATGTTCCAGTTTAAAGGGTACTGCAAAATTACAGGGCTATTGAGACTAACAATCGAAAGTCTCAAAGTAATGAGCGCCAACGCAGCTTTGCCCCAGACTTTATCTTACTACTCAAAGTTCTGTGTATCGCTGCAACGGTCAAGGATCGGCGTTAACTCTTACCATCAAAAGAGGGTCTCGTTCGTCTCATTACTCTCATTTTCAAAAAGCCAAAACATTCAAATTAGTTTCTACTGTCAGTAAAAAACTACAATTTAAAAATACAAAAATAAAACTTTACGCTAGTAAATTAATGACTACTAACCATTTTAACAAAACTGTATTTAAATTTAAATATTCAATTTCAAGGAGTTAAGTAAATAATAGACTCGGTACTCTTTACAAAAACAATCCTCGAAGAAAACGTAGTTTGCATTAAGCAGATTGAATTCACTATCTTAAATTTTAAACTACCACTCTATTATGCAGATTAGTTTACTAAACGGCAATATTGTATCTTGAAACCATTAACTGATGTAGTGATGATAGCTCAGTGGTTAGCGCGGTCGGTTCATACATCGAAGAGCGTGGGTTTTAAAGAAAGGTGAGTTGGGAAACCCTGAATCTGGTTATCAAAACGTACCGCGGTTTTAACCACATTTTTTGGGATAAAATTTGCTTATGTGGTAACCCAAGCTATCTGCATTACAAATTTAATTCAATCCATTATGCCGTAACATCGTGAAGAAGTAATAAACATACACATATTACATATACCTATTAACTTCCAATAAATAATTAGTAGGTAAAAACTAAGTTTCATATAAACACACCCAGAAATTAGTTTATAAGCGTATAAAAGCTTAATTATCCCAGAAAATTTGTTGCGGTCAAAACTCAGTAAAACTAAAATTAAACTCTCCTTTCTATCAACGTGTAGGTACCCAATGTTATCTTAATTTACATTCAGAAAATAAAACAAAATTAGCTATTCACAAACAAATTCGAGCCGATAGTTTGTTTATCTCACACAAACACGGCTTGACCTTTTACATCCAGTTTTATCTTAATGTGAATTGGAAGCGAGAAGCTTCATTTACGTGTGCTATTTCGAACTGACAACATGAGGTTCTTTCCTCTATTAGTTTTAATTATTCAGTGTTGTGACGCACGAGTCGCTTCGAGTGAGACAGATGTTGTACCCAATGTGAATACTAATGTGAAAGTACGAGAGCCATTGCATTATCCATGCATCTTCAGAACGTTGCAGAGTGGAGACGCGTATCCTTCTGTCGTTGTAAGGTGGCAGAATCAAGTGCAAAGGCTGACCTGGAATGCTAATGGAGATGTGAAGTTTGATCAGGATTACAAGCAACCTGTAATATCTTTTTCATATCCACCTTCTAAAGGACTATCAGGTGATGGCGGCGCTCTTACAACAACTGCGAAACCTTTTGCTGATGCTCCAGTAGTTCCAGATAACTACACGACTCAAGACATTGTGGAGTGGTTTAATAAAGAATGTGTTAAACCTTATTAAGCGCATAAATAAAGTTATCTAACTTAGAATTTGTATAATTTGAATTCTCATTAGAACCTACACTTAAAACTTGACTCGTGAGTAATTACGTTATTAAATACAAACTGTCACTCATTTGCTAAGAAAATATGGGTTAATTTACTTAATTTTCTTACGTCCCTAGAAAGTTAAAGTAAGTCACGGTAATTATTCTCACTAAGATTAATTTAGCTGTGTGTTTTATCTTGAAAATCAAGTATCTTTTTGTAGATATTTGTTTCTGTTTGACAGGCTAAGAGTCTGATGTTAAGTGTGATGATGTGGTTAAAAATGTTAAACTGATCGATCCTAAAAAGCCAGTTATATTCATTATTGCTAAGCTTGAGGGTGTAAACCAGTTCAGTATGTTCTAGATACTATCCAACAACCATGCTATGGTTTCTTCACGATCTTTTTTCCTTCACTGGAAACTCAGTGTATTGTTGAGATTTGAACTTACGCCTCTCGTCGTGCGGTCTGAACACGATGCCACTGAGCTATAATTGCTAATAAAAGTGAAGATTATTCGTATTATACTCTGATTAGAAAAAAGTGGTATACAATATTATTATAACCCTGGTCAAACGAAATAAATGCAAATCTTCAATACACGAAGTTTTGTTTAAAGCAACCAAGATACAGTAATGTATACCCCACTATGGATGGTACCCTTAAACAAACTTAGATCACTAATCTTCTAGCAGCCACTTTATGGCCAGGATTAGAAGAGGTAAATCACGGTAGTTTCACTGTTGTTTAGGTAGCGAGCGAGTTCCAATGCGGTAGCATGTGAGAGCTACTGTGTTGATTTTGATTGGATTTGGGTTGTGGTTGTTTGCTAGCATTATGTGTACATATAAATGAAACTTGTTAGTAGACTTGATAGAGATATCTTTCCAGCACAAACATTGTATTGATTCTATTTATATCTATGATGCTAAGCGCTGCATAACATCGCAAAATTGAAACAGCACAATGTCTGTGTTACTGAGAATATTTTATAGCGTCTCACATCGTTACTAACACGTTAGTGCATTTTTTTAAATAATCCTTCACAAATAATTTGCATAGTGGAATGAATTGATTAAAAACCATGATCGTGAAATCCTGACTAAAAACGTTAATAAAGATCTTCATTGTGCACACCAGAAATAACCAACAAGTAAGTTATTAAAAATGTAATAAGCCCCCGACACAAAATCAAACATAGCTAAGAACAGTCCCGACTAAATCACCTTTCAAACAAAAAATACAAAATCAAAATCAGTTCATCCATCCGGGAGCTACGATGCCACAGACACACACACATAGGCACGTCAAACTTATAATACCCAGTCGTTTTTGCGTCGGGGGTTAAAAAAGAAAATATTCAAATACAAAAGAACTTTATGAGCAGTGTTAAGTGGCAATATGTATGTGTGTATATATGTATTTAGAAATCATGTTTTGTATATCTGAATGACTTGTATTATAAATTGATTATGATTAGTCCGAAACTAAGCAAAACTTGTAGTACACTTTTAATCAGATAGCTAATAGAATACTTTATATGTCAATTTGTAAATGTAATCTATAATACACACAGAACACAAAGAACAAATATCTTTGTTCGTCATTTGTTCATGAATGGTGGTCTTGAATGGGAATCGAGCCCATTCCCGCCGGCTTAAGAAGCAACGCTACTACTAAATGATAAAACAGGTAGTAAATAAACAGTTTTGTAGCGGCGATAGCTTAGTGATTAGCGCGTTGAGTACACACGCCGAAGGGCGTGGGTTCAAACTTCAACAATAAGCTTGAGCTGCCGGTGAAGGAAAACATCGTGAGGAAACATGGCATGATGGTACGGTACTTTCTAGTACTTTAGCTAGGTACCAAATTGTAAATCTTCCGCCAAGCATCTAACGGTGTGTTCCGGCAGCCTCACTTCAGAGCCAGTTCCATTCCAAGCTAGGTGGGCCTTACCATCTTCGACCACACCGTCACTTAACATCAGGTGAGCTGACGACAAACATAAAAAAAATATATATAACCAATTTACTATTCGAACGCTCGCACTAACCTCTGATTAATATACCAATTAAGCGCCTAAGTTAGCCAAGTATAAGACAGGGCACGTAAATAATTAACGCAAGACCACCTTCACATTGTTTTAGCCCGGCTTGGGCTGTGATAATGTTGAATTTGTACCCTTAAGGGTGGCATTGTCTGCGGCCAACAAACGTGCAAAGTTTAGCCATAAACGACGCTCGTGCTTTAGATTGGGATATTTATTGCTGAGGCCGACTGTGTAAATACTTTAACTTGAATTGCTATCATCACGCTAAGTCCTGTTTGATGAAGGTTTGACTGCATGGAATTCAGAATTCCTAGCGTTGTTGTTGTGCCCTACTCTATCCATTACAAGACTGAGCAAAAAGATTTATAAAAAACTCAAGAAAATTATGTGATAGAGGATCGCATAAATAATGACTGTAATCTTAGCAGTGAGTTTTTTTAATGGTTGACAAGCTAGTTGTTTGACTACAGCTCCCCTGATGTTAAGTGATGGTGTGGTCGAAGCAAAAAAGCATGCTTAGCCTGGAATGGAACTCGCTCTCAACTCTCAAGGCTGCCGGAACACACCGTTAGGTGTTTTGCGGCAGATTTTCAACTTGAGGTGGTAGCCCAGTACTAGAAAAAATCCTACCACCATGCTATGGTTTCCTCACGATGTTTTCCTTCACCGGCAGCTCAAGCTCATTGTTGGAGTTTGAATCCACGCCCTTCTGCATGTGAATCGAAAGCGTTAACCACTGAGCTATCATCGATACAAATTCAGGGCTGTACTCAGGGCTGGTAATCGTATAATAATAAATACACAAAATAGTCGAGTAAGCTGTAATAAATAAATAATACCAAAAGTCAACGATCTCATCAGTAAAGTAGCAATTATCTTGGGAACACTCAAATGTCACGACAATAAATATTATCTACGTAAGCTCATGTAATTTACCGGATTTTGCGTTTCTTAATTGGGTTCTGGAACATTAATTGGCAACAATTACCCGTCATATAATATGCTGTAAATGACAGAATTACAATACCTAATATTTGTTCACGTCACAGTTATTTATTGGCAAATATAAATTTACAACTCACTTGACAGTACAAAAAGTAAAGATAAATATACAAAATAAGTTGTTTATTTACTGTTGTTGTTTAGCCCTGCTTTCTGCGCTGTGGGGCGTGGTTTCGATTCCCACCCAGATAAAACATGTGTCTGAAGAGTAGAGATGTTTTTTTTTTAACACGTATAAGTCTGTGTTTCATCACAGAATGACCTGATGGTAAGCGATGATGTAGTCGAAGATGAAGCACGCAGACTTAGAAGATACCTATTCAAACTGACTTTGTAAAGATCTAGATTATATCTCTCAGGAAACAAGGAAGCCGGCAGCTTGGTTCATTCCTTGGCCTTACGATATTGGCCTTGGATATCTGGTACTGTGGTAGTACCTACCTAGACGACGTCTTGCTAAGTAGATCTACCATCAAGTATGCGATAAACAATGCAATTAAAGCATCCATAGAACTAATTGATTTGTCGTTTTCCACACGCTTTTATTCATAATATTTAAAGTTGAATTACCACTCACTGACTAACATAGAGAAATAGAACTCATATGCTACTCATATGGCCGTAGAAAAAAAACAATTATGGCGTCGTATATAAAATCGTTCGGAGGGCTCAGAAAAATGCCTGACCTTCAAAAGGTCAGCACTTGGACCCCATCGGATCTCGAAAACGATGATATGTGCGGTTGTACGGGGGTCGTTCTCGAATCTTTATTATAAAGTTCTCTTATAGATACACATTCTCTTATAGATACACATTCTCTTATATTAGTATACATAGAATACATTGCGAGGAAATCGATGTTTTCTAAGCAAGCGATCATTGTAGACCACATTTAACATCAGGGAAATAATGGACAAACGCAAACTTAAGTAATAAAAGTTTCCTGACTTTTGTATCGTATTATTTTGAAAGAGTGTTATACATTTAGTAGATTACGCGGGAACGTTTTATGCAGTGTGGTTTTATGGCTGGCTCTTAGCAACGAGAGAAAAATGCGAGGTACAGGCCGTAGCGTCGTGTCTTTACGAGAGTCATAATTTAATATAGATGAAAACATCCACTCAGGGTTTATTATTTCATAAAATATGACAGCTGACGGTGCTAAAAATGTATTCCATAAAGTATTCCATAGAGGCTTAGTGGTGTGGACTAAGTAATCCTTGAGTGGGAAAGCGTTCCGCCATTTCGTGACCTGTTAACCCCTGTCATGCTGTCTGGTTAGAGGTTAGATGTAGACAGCCACATTTAATATTCAATTAGGGACCATTTGGCCATTCATCAGTCTGACGGTTAGGGATGTCGCAACGCCTGGATGCCGCGGTGAAATGCCCGTTTTGGAGCTACACAGTTTCTTCACAATGATGATCAGTTTAAAATAATGATGATCTGAAAATATGTTTGCCTATTATAGATTTCATTTATTATCAAAAACTTGGGTTTTTGAATATTTATAGCTAGCGAACCACAACGGGTTCGCACGCGTGCAATGTACATACATACTATGTGGAACATGTGCATGTATTATACATATTATATTCATGAGAAAGGTCTATACCTTCCACATGAATCACTGTCTATTGATAGAAACCGCGTGAAAATCTAAGCGTACGGATGGCAGGAAGCGACTTTGTGTTATACTATGTAGAAATTATATAATAAAAAGGTATTCTTCTGATTTTTTACAATACTGTCCAACTCTTGTATCAACCCTTCTTTTTCCATTATTTGTTAACTTAGATCTCTCAGTCTTCCCGGCCTTTACTCCTATGTTTTATTCTAATCTCCCGTTGACATTGACAACTTCTGCGCCGTGCACTCAAACCCGCGAGCGCCCCCTATCTTTACGCTCTGGTAGTAATCCACAGACAACGTCAACTATTCCATTTGCCAGCGAAATCAAAATGAAAGCTAACATTATAATTAGATGTGATCTACGTTTTCGAGAATAAAAATCCAGGATGTAAGCTGTCTCCGTTGTAAATATCATCCAAATCTGTCTAGGCATTTCAGTGTGAAGAAGTAATAAAAACAAACATATAGACAAACATTAACATCGCATATAACATTAGTGGGATGATGAAAATATCATTTTTAGAATTCGAAGAGTCACGAAGGATAGAAATGTCGTAAGAAGATGGTGCAATATTGAATACGCATTAAGTATTCGATTACAAATTCGTATAAAATATAACATGGTAGACCAGTATCAATTTTATATCTCTACAATTGTTGATTCTCTCTTCTATAAATTCCATGGAATGTAACGGTTGTGTTACTATATTGGCGTATGACTAAAACTTGACTGTGAAGGAAAACATCGTAAGAAAACCATAGCATGGTGGTAGAGTACTTTCCAGTACTCGGCTGAGTAGCTAAAATTGAAAATCTGCCGCCAGCCATCTAGCCGCTTCTAACCGGTCTTTATGGAAGTCAGTGGAGGAGGTCTATGTCCAGCAATGGATGTCCTACGGCTGAAAGGATGACAATGATGATGATGAAGCATCTAACAGTGTGTTCCGGCAACTTCACTTGAGATCCAGTTCCGTTCCAGGCTAGTTGTGTTTACCATCTTCGAACACACTCAATATCAGGTAAGCTGTGATCAAACACCTAGTCTGTCATTTAAAAAAAATTGTTCTTAAAAAAAATTTGTATTCATGGCAGAAATGTGTCCTTAAAATGTTCAATTGCAATGTACCTATTTAAATATTTCGAGAGACTAACAATACGCCTGAGCTATGTTTTAGTATGTGTTTCTTAACATAAATGGCTGGTTTAACTCCAGCCATTTCTAGACTCTGTATCTGTTAAGTCCCTGCGGAGTGTCTCGCAAATAAAGTATGTAATGGACACCTCTTGCATAATTTACATTGTTTGTGAGAGGGGTAACAAAATTCTGCATTCATTTGTTTGTAAAGGTGGTGGAATGGATCAGTATTTTATTTTTATGGACGCTAAACAAAGCGGTATTGCTGACTCTATGGATTTAGGAAGAGCTTTTAAACTCTTTTGATAAACATTAAAGTGGTTTAAAAATCTACCGAATGCATGGGTCTGTGCTGTGCATGCTGATAATACTATGTACATATATACTGTGAATTGGATTTTAATCTTTAGTTTATAGTATTTTCGGAGAATACAACAAGGTCCTTCACTATAAACTCATGAGTAGGTAAAGCGCCGCGTTTACTTAACGTAGCAGAATGGTACTCTATGCTAATATCAAATTAAAAAACGCGACGAGGTCTGTTAAGAATGCGTTACGTGTTTAACCTTGACATTGGTACAGATAATTCCGTTCCACTAGCATTTAACTCGAATACTACCGCGTTACGCAATTACATAATTTTGTGTGAATAGAAGCCCTGGGGTCTTATTCCGTATGACCACTCAGGATGTAACGCAACCTCGTTAACGAAACGCAGATTATCATTCCATGTGTTTGACCACAATTCGCCTGGTGTTAAGAAACTGCGCGGTCGCTGATAGTAAACACACGTAGCCTGGAATGGAACTGGCTCTCAAGTCAGGCTGTCGGAACACATCGGTGCTTGGCTTGCAACTTGAGGGTTGTAGCTAGCCACGTATAGCACAAAGCATCATCATCATCATCATCAGCCTATCAAAGTCCACTGCTGGACATAGGCCTCCCCAAGACACGCCACTCAGCCTGATCTTCGGCTTTTCGCTTCCATCCACCGCTAGCTGTCTTACGTATATCGTCACTCCATCGAGTCTCAGGGCGTCCTACGCTACGCTTGCCAATTCGCGGTCTCCACTCCAGAACACGTCTACCCCAGCGGTTGTCGGTAGATATGCGGCAGATATGTCCAGTCCATTGCCACTTCAGCTAGCTAATACGCTGAGCTATGTCTGTGACTTTTGTTCTCTGGCGAATTACTTCGTTCCGGATACGATCCCTCAGAGAAATCCCTCATTCCCGCTGTGAGTGTCCACGTTTCGGCTCCATAGGTCATGACAGGTAGAACGCACTGATTGAAGACTTTTGTCTTTAGACTTTGTGGCATGGATGACGAGAAGACTCGACGTAGTTTTCCAAATGCTGCCCAGCACAACTGAATTCTTCTGTTGGCTTCACTTTCAAAATTGTTTTTACCTAGTTCGAGCGTCTACCCTAAGTAAATATATTATTGAACAATGTCTAAAGTGAAACCATTTATGGCAACCGGTCCCGGAACAACGTACTCGTTGAACATGACCTTGGTTTTATCCAAGTTCATCCGGAGACCGATAACCACAGCACAAAGCATAACCGCATGTAAAACATATTATGCACGTGTAAACTTGAAACGATATTGAGTTTTGGTAATAACGCTGCATATTTTATAGCTGTAGTAGTAAATTGCTCCGAATTTATCAGACTACAACTTATAAATGATGCAGGCAGCAAAAACCAGGATAATCGAGTGACACCGAATGATAAATTTTGTACGAGTATATCGCGGCCTCATGTCTGCGTCATGGAGCGATGAGTGACAAGCCTGAAGGAGTGCTCTTGCTAGGTTAATCCTCTGATTGATTCTATTTATAGCAAGAACATGATTAAACCTTTTTGTAACGGGTCTCGCAGATAGAATTTTTTGCAGAACCTACACATCTACACGCTAAATTTATTCAATCATTAAGAAATGTCTAATACCAATACAGATAATTTATTAAAAACGCTCTAGTTACAAGTCAATCATTATTTAGTCATTTAAAACAATTATTTATATTCTTAACGAATAAATATGCAACTCATTATTTTTACAACATTTATGTATGTTTATTAATACAATCCGAATTCGTTTAAAAATCTTTTAACAGAAGTTGCGCCCCGCACGGCGGCAGGTATTCGGTTGTAGATAGCGGACCCTTCAAAGTAGACTGACCTCTCAGATTTAACCAGCTTATGAGTTGGAGTCACTAGTTGTTCTTTTTCGGGTCCCGTTTTACCCTTTGGGTACGGAACTAAGAAAAACTACTAAGAAGAATACTAGAAACTATAAAGAAATAACTAAAAAAATTACTAAGACTCCGCTGTCCGTCCGTCTGGCTGTCCGTCTGTCACCAGGCTGTATCTCATGAACCGTGATAGTTAGACAGTTGATATTTTCACAGATGATGTATTTCTGTTGCCGCTATAACAACAAATACTAAAAACAGAATAAAATAAATATTTAAGGAGGTTCCCATACAACAAACGTGATTTCTTTTTGCTCGTTTTTGCTCGATATTGATAACGGTAACAGGTAGACGCTTGAAATATTCACAGAATATTTAGTTATATATTCACATTAAAAATAAATAATTAAATTAAAATAAAACAAACATTTAAGGGGGCTTTCATACAACAGACATAATTTTTTTGCCGTTTTTATAGATAATGGTACGAAACCCGTCGTGCGCGAGTCCGACTCGCACTTGGCCGGTTTTTTACTTTAGAGTTCAAAGATACACATTTAACACATAGACAAATTTTAGCTAAATTTTTAGGTATCCAATTATTAATTTTATTATAAATAAAATAAATAAGTTAAGTCCATGTGGCCGAAATTATTATTGGAGTTTTCGATAAAATTAAACGTGAGCAAACACAAAATGTGTCAAAACCACGTCAGAATGTTTGGTTAAGCCCTTGAGATCGTAAGACAACCATATACAATACATACATATGCATATTTGTTACCCATTGACATATTATTACACCCAACCCAGGGTGTTGTAAATTTTACGGCCCACTGGTTCACAGCGCAAGAGACCCTTAAGTTCCTAATTGGGTTCATTGCCTCTAGAAATGTCGAAACTTTTTACAATATCTCTGGTGGCGTTCCATCCATACTTTTGTGATACGAGGGTGCCTTTTATGTAATAACATTGGAAAGGTCCAGTATCTAAAGAATGTTATAAAATTATATTGGTTCTATATTTTCGACAGCTATGTAAGATACCCTCAGTTCATAACGTTCTGGATTAAACAGAGAATATAGATATTTACTTATACTGTTTTCAGTAAGGTATTCTTTATAAAATGTATGTGATATACATTCTTAAACAAGTATTTACCAAAAAAAGTTATTTGGTAGTTTCCCTGTTATTGCAGATATCTATATGATTGGCGACGGTGATTGTTAAACATCAGGCAACCCGTCTGCTTGATTGCCATCTGTGGCATAATTTAACATTTATAGTACAGCTCTGTTGGCTTACTGGTTGTATATCTGCTTTAAGAGCTGTAAGGCGTGGGTTCGATTCCCATCCAGGACAAACGTTTTATGGTATAAACAAATGTTTGTTCGGCGTTCTGTATGGATCATAAGTATGTATTTACAAAAAAAAAGGTAGGTATTATATCAGTTATCTGGTTCTCATAGTACAAGCTTTGCTTAGTTTGGGGCTAGATGGCGCTGTGTGAAATGTCATACGATATATTATTATTAATTGTTCCCTGATATCAGGAGCGCGTTTAATTCGTCTCATTACTTTACATTAAAAAACCGGCCAAGTGCGAGTCGGACTCGCACACCGAAGGTTCCGTACAAACCTGTAGGTATATAAGTAAAAGTTATGGTTTTTTTAATGGTAATTTATGGTTTTCGCATTATTTCCTTTATCTGTGCTATAAGACGTTGCTTCATACCAAATTTCAAGATTCTTAGTTCACGGGAAGTAGTTTTTATTCCCTTGCGAGTGTCAAAAAATTGCAGCATAATCTTTTGATTGTGTTGGCTTAGAAGTTTTATTTTTTCACAGCTCCAAAGGACAGTAGGCCTGAGTAATTGATATGAATTTCAGCTTGATACCTCCACGCGTTCCTGAGAAAAAGGGTCTTGACAGACAGACAGACAGACCGACAACAAAGTGATTCTATAAGGGTTCCGTACCTCAAAAGGAAAATTCCTTTTGAGGTACGGAACTCTAAAAAATACATACACACAAATTTTTGTCATGAGTGGAAATTGAACTCACGTCCCACAACTCAGGAAGCTGAGCTGATTTATAAACGGAGTTACGAAATGAACTAACAGGGCGGTTTGAAAACGTTAAGTGGCAATACGGTCAAGAGTATTACAAAGGTACGTAACTAATACAATTTTCCCCGTCTAAATTTAGTGAGAATTCCGGCTCAGCCATTTCATTAAATTAAATCGTAAAACAGCTCTTAATCGATGTACTCCTATTAGTTAATGCGTAGCTCAGCTGTAAAATAATCTCGCAAGACATTTGAATTCGTTAATGACGCTTATCCTTACTTTTATTTCTTTTTTATTGCCAGTAAAGTAGAGAGTGTCTATTTTAGGCTAAAATACAAATTTCTTTTTCGTTATACTCTTTAGATGTGTATTTAGCTCGCATTTTTTTTTGCCCCTTTTATAAGGATTGCTATTCAATTGTTTTGGCAATTCGTTAGTGAAAGCTAGCAATTAGCTTGAACGACTCCGTTCGAATTTTTTCAGCAATGACAGGAAAATACTATTATTTTTCTTAGACTCGCCAATTAAAACGTCAGAAATATATTTTTGAAGAACGAAAAATTCGGAGGGTTTCGTAAACTGAAACGACTGTAATTCATTTAGGAATTAATTTACGTTTTAATGTAGACGCGGTTTGGTGGCATAATTTTACAATTACCTAAGTATGAAAATGTACATAACTCAAAGTTGACAGCAATTTATATTTCGTGCTATGATTTTGGAATTAATGAGTATTAAAAAATATGTTGTAATTTAATTTATCTAAGTAACTGATAGAGACGTTATGTTAGTTCTCTTATCTCTGTTTGCTCTCATCGGCAAAACAGCTGATCGTGTCGGCCACTACCAGCGTTGCCAGATTTGCTATGGAAATCAAGCAAAGCTTGTACTATGGAAGTCAAATAACTGATAGAATACATAGTTTTTTTTTTTTTGTAAATACATAATTTAATACATTCAAAAAAAAAATATTCAAAACCATTTATTCAAACTAGGCTGAGAATCAGCACTTTTCGAACGTCGAAATTACATAAGACAGTCCCCCAAAACACCCAGAAAACCCAGAACATTCAGAACACCCAGACACAAAGCAAACATATACCATTAATAGTTGTCCTGGCTGGGAATCGAACCCACACTCTACAGCTCTTAAAGCAAATAAACTAATGAGCCAACAGAATTGTTAAACAAACGAAAGCTACGCCAATGACACGTTCAAAGTAGAAAGAGTATTTTGTGACCTGAAAAGATTTGTCAAAGACTCTGGACTAAATTGGAGATACATTAGCGACACCGCAGGCTTTTAGGTTAATTGTTAAGCGCAGTGCAGTTGTTGTTCAACTCTGGTAATTGCCGGTTAACTTTCATCTGTTAAACCGGCTGCTCCCATATAATGAAAATTGTGAGCAATATTTAAGAGGCGATACTTGACTAAAGCATGTAACGATTGTATCTGTTTTTTAATATGAAATAGATCTATATTTAATCACAAACTCGTATGATGGAAAGAGACGGTGCGTCAGAGGAGCACTAGCGAATATTATTCTAGTGATGATATAGTTCAATGGCTTGAGTTGTTGGATCACACGTCAAAAGTCGCGGGTTCAAATCTAACTTGAGGACACCATAGCATCGTGACTTTCTAGTTTTTTTTTTTTTTAATATGTAATAGTAATGAAACGAACACTACGCTCTCCTGATGGTAAGAGATAAATCATGTCCATGACCATTGTAACAATACACAAAACTTTGAGTAACAAAACAAAGTCCGGGGCATCGCTGCTTTGCCGCTCATTACTTTGAGACTTTCGATGGTTAGTCTCAATACCCAGTAATTTCGCTAGAAACTGAAACATAGTAGTGTTTACACATTACTGCTCGGTGGCAGAATATCTAGTACTGCGGCGGTACCTACCTAGACGACGGACGTCCTGCTAAGGAAATCTACTACCAAACCGCCCACACTGTCACTTAACAACTGATGAGCTGTGGTCATACACCTAACTTGTCAATGATGAAAAATAAAATATTTCAGTATTATCACTTATCATTTGTTTTAGAACAAAAAACGTTTTAAAAAGTGAGGTAATTAGTTTCAACCTAGTAACTACAGAAATCAAAATAAACTTGAAGCAATAACGATATTCTTGTCATTTAATTAATTTTTCTAAAAATATTTTCACAAGACAAGGGTCATATTACTAATAAAAATCGTATCCTTGACAAAATTTTCCTCCTTCAAGACGCTCATCCGACCGAAGAAAACGCGAAAGAAAAATTCGCGTTTTCAGTCTACTGAAAACGAGTCCCCTGCATTTCACCAAAACAAAACGGGGCTTAAATTACAAAAACAAACGCTGAATAGAACTGGAAAAAATGTTTAAACCCTTTTGTAATATTAAACAAAAAGGAATGAGAATTGTTCAGGGAGACTGTGATGCGATAATAAATTGAGCGCATAACTGTTTTATTATTTTCTCTTATTCTGATTAATTGTTTGGTTTAGATAATGTCCCGTTAACTTATAATGGTCTAATTCCTCTATGCCCATTTTTTATCGGACGGCCAGGAGCTCAAAAACGCGACATCGTTTCATGGTCAACGTTCCAAAAACTCAAACGTAACGATTAGATTCCACATTCATTGTGCGGACTAGTAGATAGTGGAATGCGCTGCCTGAATGGGTGTTCCCCGTGTATATAGTTGGATATAAACTGGGTGACTTCAAGTCGAGAGTGAATCGGTATCTTTTAGGCAAGCGTGCTCCATCTTAGACCGCGTCATCACTTACCATCAGGTGAGATGGCAGTCAAACGTAAGCCTATTTCTTATTAAAAAAATAAAGAGCTCAATTTTTTTTTAATCAATTTCAAAAACAACTAGAGCGCCGTTTGATAAATAAAAAAATCTTGAATACGGGTAGTAATCTAATTCTAGTCACTGGACCACCAAACCCGAAGACCGGGCAATCTGGAAGCAGGAAAAGACCTTTGCCCAGCAGTGGGACACTAGAGGCTGAAACTAAAAATAAATAAATACGGGTAATAATACTACGGGTAATAATAATAAATAAATACGGGTAATAAATAAAATTGAGTGATAGTTCATATTAATAAAACACATTGTACACAATACACACTTTACTTAAAACATTAAAGTTAATCCATGCTTAAAAGTAGCCTGTCTCATTACCACACATGGCATTTCTAGTCGGCGACAATTTGACAGAGCATTTTAAGCACTGATTAACTTTAAGCAACATTTGTAAGCGAATCTTGTAAGTGTCATCATCTTCATCGTCTACCTATCATTGTGCACTACTGGTCATAAGCCTCTCTCAACATACGCCACTCAGCCAGGTCTTCTTTTGCTTCCAGCTGTCAAACTCCTCTTTTGTAGTGATAATAGTTCAGTGGTTAGAGCCATCGGTTTACACGACTATAAGTTTGAACCGTAACAATGAGCTTGAGCTGCCGGTGTTGGAAAACATCGTGAGGAAACCATAGTATAGTGGTAGAGTACTTTCTAGTACTCGGCTGGCTAGCAACTACCCTCAAGTTGAAAGTCTGCCTGTGTGTGCCGTTAGGTGATGGCGGCAGCACCCTCTAGCACCCAGAATTGAGAGCTAGTTCCATTCCACACTGGGTGTGCTTTACCATCTTCGACCACACCGTCACTTAACATCAGATGAGCTGTGGTCAAAAACCTACCATGCCAAACATAAAAAAGTATATCGTCACTCTAGAGCAGTACCTACCTTTCCAAATATAAAAAACGTATATCGTCACTCTAGAACAGTACCTACCTTGTCAAACATAAAAAAGACAACGATAGGCTGCCTGATATAACCCTGATATGATTATAACGAAGGCTTATTTATTAAATATATATTAAACGATTGATTAATAGAATTAATATAGGCCTAAACAGTGCCTGATTAAAGAAGGACTTATTCTGTCTCAAGTAGGTATTAAGAATAAGGTGGATAATGACCTTCTCGCAATAAATAGCTCTAACAAGGGACGTACAAGGTCTTGTAATTAAGTTCTTACCTATCCAAGTATCTATTTTATTGGCAATGGATAAAATCAATAAAAGCCAGACGGTTCTAACATGATCCAATTTGTTTTCTCATCTTCGCGACGTGAGTTACGTTTACCTTAATTACTTTTGTGTCTGTAATCAAAAGACGTTTGGGGAATATTGCAAAGGAACGGATTTAGTCATAAATAAACATGGTAATCGAATGTGTTATTTATATTACACAATTCTGTGAATGCTGAAGTTTGTATAACTATCTTTTAGTTTGTATATTCCGATCTCTGGATGGTATGGAATTTCGACTCAAATTTTTATAAACGACTGTAATTTATAATAATTTGAGTTGAGACGATTAACTTTATTTATGTAAAAGTAATAAAATGAACATAACGCTCTCTTGATAAATTTCCGATATCACTAGAATGCCGTTATATTATATTTATGTTTTTAATTTGTTTTTTATAGTTACTTATTTATTTACTGTTTACATATACGAAAGAAACATAAATAATATCTTAAAAAAACTTAAAAACTAGGGTGCCGCCGGCAGCGCGGCAGGACTCAAGCTGCCGGTGGTTAGGACTGCAGACTGAGGAACCTCCTAACAATGCGCGCCGTGTCAAGGATCACTGCCTTTTAGATCTGACTCTTGACCCAACCGTCTAGCAAGAGTCTCTTTAGGTGTTGTTCGAGACTCTTCGCTATAATACCGTTTACCGTGATGATTATCGGGACAATGATCATCAAATTATTACATTATAAAAAGAGAGAAAGAAAGAAAGAAAGAAAGAAAGAGAAAGAAAGAAAGAAAAAGAAAGAGTGAAAGAATGAAAACATTTATTTTTATAAGACACTAGTACTAGATACTACAACGAATAAAACTACAAACAATACACACAAGTAAAAAGATTTAAATAACATAATTATATAGACACAACAAATTTCATATAACAGTAAAAGGATTATCTTTGCAGTGTCTAGTGCATCAAAAATATATATATATTACTATACCCGTAATGTTGTCACTCTGTTAGCATAGGTTGTAAGCACAAGTATCAGATGTGAAGTTTAATGGTGCCAAAATATTATATTGTCATCGGAATACTAATGTTACAAAATTTACTATTGATGATATAGCATGTCAATTTGTGAAAAGACTTTCACATATTTTTAATGCCAAAATGTATGTAAAATGGTTAGGTTAGTTTCCTTTTACGTCCACCGGGAGCGCTAATCTATTTTTAATACTTTTTGGTATCAAAAACTTGGCAATTTTTTGTTCATAAATTGTCATGCTTTTCCCTTTAGGTTAAAATATACATATGACTCAATGTTTTTATACAAAACTACGTACAATTTGCCAACGCGAACTTCGACTTCTGCTCCCAGTGGGGTCAACCTTCAATTAGTTCAAAAAACACTAAATATTGTATTATCCCATAACTTCACCTGGTATGTTTATTGTCAGGGTTATCTGTTCATCCGGCTCATGCAAAACTTTATCAGTACTGAATGTTTGCAGAAATGTTTATCTGTAACTTTCGGTACAATTCAAGAATTCACTTTTATCATTCATTTTCGTGATCAGGTTAGACTTGGTGCTGTGACTTTACCATTTATTTTAGGCGACTACGATACCAGAATCAGAATCGAAATCGGAATCGGGATCGGAAACAGAATTAGAATTATTCTTTAATCATAAAGATAAGTGTAAAGACTGCTATAGTTAGACACCGCTAGGGTAGCTAGCTTTTCTAAAGCTGCCGTGGTTTGTTGTGTCAGACGCAATCTACAGTGAAGCCCAAAAACATAGGCTGCTGTAGTGGCTAAAATAATGACCACGAACACTACCGCAGACCACGCCCGCTTGGAACAGGCTTTATATTGAAAATTTGAAACTCTATGGTTACGTTTATATGAACCACTTTCAATTTCACTAATTTCGGGCTAATATCATCAGCATCACGTTGTTCTCCTCTACCTGCCCCGGCTTCGCATGAATGCAATTTATTACGCCAACTATACAAACCATTGAATTCTTCTACTTAAAAAGTGTTTAAATGACATTTAAAATCATTTAAAAATGTGTTGCGTGATTTAGAAAATTAAGCGTAGAAATGGGAAATCGCGGACAGCGACTTATTTTAAGAGATTTCATCTAATTACAATTTTTTTTGTATACCTTGCGTAAAATGTATTTTAATGACATTGAAAATCACAAATATGTTATGTGGTTTAGAAAATTAAGCGGAGAAACGGAAAGACGCGGACAGTAATTTTTTTAAGATATTGACTGATATGTTGATTAGACAATCAAGCTAGACAATAGTTATTTAGGCCTCGCCTATAGTAATTTAGCAAGTCTGTCACTCTAACGACTTGGTAGGAAGCCAAATCTCTGTCTCGTAGTTCCATGTTGCTTCAGGTCCATCCCTTCATACATTATTCAAGGCGGACGGCCATCATACGCTTATATCAGTAGAGCCCTACACGGCATATTGCTTTATTTCCCTGCCGTAAATAATATGTGTGTAATGATTTTCTTTGTTGTACCTGAATTTTGATAATATTGCCATTCTCGGAGATTATTTCTTGCCGGAATTCCTTTCAGCAGAGAGTTCTTTAGATTTTTTTCTTGATTGATTTGAAATATGGGTTTGGGGTGAGCTCATTTTACAGTTAATAGATATTTGTATGATTTGATCTTTTTGTCATTTTATTATGATTCGTTTTTTCAGGGTCGGGTCATTTATAACAAAAATTGTTCACATTTATCTACCTTTCAATATTAATTTCTCCGGAACTGCCTGTACGTTCAAGCTAAGGCGATAAGGAAGCCGTGGTACTTCCAGAAGTTAATCGTAACGGTGTTTCTTTTTTAAGATTTGCATGTTATTTGTATATTTATGTCGATTGCCAGTGTATTAATAAAGCAACTAAACATATTTTTTTGGGTTACATTTTTTTTAAATATTTTATTGCAAATTAAAATTATTCACTCACAACTAAAAAAAAACTGACAAATGTTAGTCTAAATCACGTGCCAGTTGGTACAAACTTTTATTTAGATAAGAATCAACTCTCGAAAATTTTAATATGAAAGTTCTCGAACATAAGAACGAAAAGATAAGTCGTATCGGTCGGTCGGGTTGTTCACTAGTTTTAAGTACATATTTTTTATTGTATTAGATATAGCGTGAACAATAAAGAGTTGACAGATGGAACAACAGATAAACAGATGACAGACGGATGGACAATTCAATTTTATGCAAATTAGATGGAAAATATTTTTTTGCTATGACTTTTTTTTCTTATGCTGTACGGAAACCCAAATACAACTACGTATAAAGCTTGTTTTAGTATTGCTTATTTTACCGCCAATTCGCGTGTTGTTAAGCGAAGATGCTGTTTATGATGGAGTACGCTTACCTAGAAAAAAGCCGATTCACACACGCCTAATTTGTAACTATCAGACATCGGGCAGCAAAATTCACTTTATAGCGGTTCGTATAATAAAAGTGGAATTAATACCGATAGTAGAATGGGCAGTGTGGAATGAAATCATGCAGACTGAAGCTCACGCCAAAACGGATTCTTTAGCTAACTAGACTACCGACTTGTCTCCATAAACAAACAAGTTAGACAAAAATAAATTAACGAGATGAACAAGAGTAGTGAAAAGAATCAACTGCAGCTTAACGCTGCCTGTGTTACTTATAGGCAACAATAACTAAATCTACCCCGCTCGCACAAAAGGGACTCGCGCTAACAAAGTTTACGATTGCCAAAAAAGCTTGGCAAACAAATGGCAACACAGAACTTTTCGTGTAAAAAGCTTTTTTTTTTCTCTACCACTAGCCCTGTTCTCGTGATGAACATTAACCTGTTCAAAAGCTGAAACGTTTCTCGTTCTCTGACTTCTAAAAGTTCTGTTTTACAACGAGAAATGCAGCCGACCCATTTTTAAATGCATTCCTGTTTAATTTGAGTAAAACTTTGTAGGCATTGTTTGAAAGTGTAATTGTGTTTATAGCACGCGTTTTCACAGTATACGTATAAGTTAGATGTTATTTGATTCAATTTTACACAAATACTTAGTATTGCCATGTAACGTGGTAATGGGGCCAGCGTTGGGAACTAATCCCATTGACTACCCTGTTAACTTATTTGATTAAATATCTGCTTCAAGAGCTGAGATGCCGTGGGTTCGATTCCCACCAAGACAAAATATTTATGTGGCGATAAATGTTTGTTCTGTGCCTCTACTGTGGGTACTCTTTATGTATTATAAGTAAGCAATTACCACAAAAAAGTATATAAGTATTCTATCAGTTAGTTGGTTCTCATAGTACAAGCTTTGCTAAGTTTGGAGCTAGATGGCGCTGTGTGAAATATCCTACAATACTGTTTTTTTTTTATGGCCGACAGGCTAGGTGTTTGACCACAACTCACCTGATGTTAAGTGACGATGTGGTCGAAGATGGTAAAGGGCACCTAGCCTGGAATGAAACTGGCTCTCAAGTGAGGCTGCCGGAACACACCGTTAGATGCTTGGCGGCAGATTTTCAACTTGAGGGTGGTAGCTAGCCAGCCGAGTACTAGAAAGTACCCTACCACCACGCTATGGTTTCCTCGCGATGTTTTCCTTCACCGGCAGCTCAAGCTCATTGTTGGGGTTTGAACCCATGCCCTTCGGCATGCGAACCGACCAATCTAACCGAGCTATCATCGCTACAAAATCGCTACGAATTTCCGAATGTTTTAACCGATTTTCGTTTATGATACATTAGAAACAAATTTGTATGAAAGCAAAGATCCCATAATCTAGGCTAGGTGTGTTTACTGTATTTGACCACACTACCGCTTAACATCAGGTGAGCCGTAGTCAAAAACCTAGCCTGTCAACAATGAAGAAATGAAACCGTTTAAAAGTTTTTAAAGATATCGTAAATATCAATACAAGGTCATTATCATCAGCCATCATTTAAGACTAGGAGGCCTATGTCCACTGCTGGACATAGGCCTCCTCCTGAGGGGGTTTTGCCAATACTCGCCACGCTTGGCAGGCGGGTTGGCGAACGCAGTTAGGTGTGATTGTTCAAGGAAGACGCTGCTGCCCATCTTCCGGGTGACATCCCTTAGCCGACTCTTACGGCAACCACGGGTAGAGAGGGTGGGGTACAAGGTAAATAACTAATAAAAATTAAAAATAAAACAACTGGTCCGTTGCTTTTCAAAAAACGAAAAGAATACAACCTAAATCTCCCTGAGACTCTTTGCTAAATATAATTTTAACCCCCCCGGTATTACTAAGAGTTTACATTCCACCTGGCAGGTAATAAAAGCGGTGTCCGCACATAATCTCGCCCTGTAATCCGCACGTGCGGTTTACCTCACGCCGCGGTAGAAATACTACAAGTAACTCCAGCTATAGTGCTACCAGTTTATACCTAGCTCATCCGGAAGTTGGAAAGGTTTATATTACGAGGAGAAATTTTACTACATTTATACTTTTTGGTAGCGATAGGTAACCCACTAATGTAATAATTTTAATTTGGAAATAAAACCTTATACAGTTCTTATTTTTTTTGCCATACTCTAATGGGGTCGTATATATAGAAATTTTATATTTTATAAGTCTGCACCTGTACATATACTGCAATAATTTTAAATTGAATTTGAACTTACTTACTTTCATCATCATCATCATCATCATCATCATCATCATCATCATCATCATCATCATCATCATCATCATCATCATCATCATCATCAGCCGTATGACGTCCACTGCTTGACATAGGCCTCTCCCATTGATTTCCATAAAGACTGGTTGGAAGCGGCTCGCATCCAGCGCGTTCCTGCGGTCTTTCTTATGTCGTCTGTCCACCTTGTGGGTGGACGTCCTACGCTGCGCTTGCCGGTCCGTGGTCTCCACTCCAGAACTTTGCAGCCCCATCGGCCATTGGTTCTGCGTGCTATGTGCCCTGCCCACTGCCACTTCAACTTGCTAATCCGCTGGGCTATGTCGGCTACTTTAGTTCGCCTACGGATCTCCTCATTTCTGATTCGATCTCGTAGGGAAACTCCGAACATAGCCCTCTCCATAGCTCGTTGTGCTACTTTAAGCTTACTAAGAAGGCACATAGTAAGAGACCACGTTTCAGCGCCATAAGTCATCACTGGTAACACACACTGGTCGAAGACTTTCGACTTGAGGCACTGAGGTAATTCGGACGAGAAAACGCTGCGCAGTATATGCACTTTATTTCTAAAGAATAAATCAATTATTCGAACGAATTAAATATTTTGGCTCTGATACGGGCCACCGTCGCGTCGTTACCTACAGAATCAATTTTCGTATGTAAGCGCTAACCTCGCGTTATTCAAGCGTAAATTGTACGCAAACATTTGCAGATTAAGATTAATTTATATGTAAATGGATTAGACTGTAGGAAACTGTCAAATATTATAACTTGACACATCTTATGAAATTTCACCTCGTCTAAGTACCAAGTACCTTTACAAGGTATGTTTAGACTTTTATTTTTGACTTTTCACATGAATTAAATATCATAATATACATACTAGATTATAAGTTTGTGGTGTACGAACACTAAAGTCATTATACTCATCATTATGAACTACTTTTACTATAGGTAAATCTCTGAAATCTTAAAAACTAATTGTCTCATTATTGCATAGTTTATCCATTTGAATGGATTTCTATACACATCTCTAAGTTTAATTTTTAAGTAACTGAAATGTGCCGTTTCTCCCAGTCTAGGAAACTGTTTGCTTATTG
Organism: Biston stratarius; assembly: GCA_950106695.1. Classification (NCBI taxonomy): domain Eukaryota; kingdom Metazoa; phylum Arthropoda; class Insecta; order Lepidoptera; family Geometridae; genus Biston; species Biston stratarius. The sequence goes on from OX467116.1 coordinate 15,812,633, forward strand.
GCGACAATAGGGGTGTGTGCTGTTTCTAAATGATGTATAATATTGATTTGATGTAGATTTTATTGTTTGGAATGCTTTAACAAGAATTTGATATTGTCGTGAGTAAATAGGAAACTTAGTAGTGTAAATACGAACAATATAATTCACCTAACAAATGTAATTGTAATTAATAGTTAGTACATTTTTTTTTTATCCGACTACAAAAAATTATAAATGAAAGCTTATGTTTTAAGCAATGATTGTATGTAGGTACATATGTATGTTCCAAATTCAAACTACTCATTTATTTTCAGTCGATTCGTTATTATGCCCCGGTTTTAATGGGTAATATTTAATCACATTTTTTTTGGCCGTCGGGTTATAATTTTTTAACTTTTTGGCTTGTTTCATAATAAAGTTATAACCATAACATTTTGATTACTCAATCAAAACAGTCATGACAGTCCTTAAAACATTTTTCGATAAGGTTTCGATAACAAAACGTATTTAAAAAAAACAACACATCGGGTGGGCGTAAAAATAAATAAAAAACTGTCTTAAAAATTATTACCCGCTAGAAATAACTAGTAGGTACGCGAGCCCTCACAAAGCTCAGCTTTTGGCTAGTTTATGTTTATATATTGTTTCGATCGTGGACTAACTTATCGTTGATCTTTTAAGAACAATAGTCGAGCTATATGTAATAAAAGAAACGTTTTGTGAGGAAACGGCACAAGGAGACGAGACAATACCATAACATACGCATTACCATGTATCTCACATCACATCCCAACTTTCCCAACACTAAAACTGTTTACCCTGACATCCCCAGTGTTTACCCACAGGAAGCCCACAAACGATGGCGGGACGGTAGAACACCCTCTTTAAGTATTTACACGACAATAAAAATACAAGTCGATATTTCTGATAACAGGAAAAGAGGGACCGAAAAGAAATATTTATTCAGTCGTAACAACTGCGACATAAAAAGGCACTTATCTGCCTCAAGCCAACACTCGTCCAACGTGAACCGGGCGCAGTTATCTGGATAAATTTATCATTACAAATACTTACAAGTTGGTGAACATAAAATTTGTCCAAGACACACACGCCGCATTCGCTGGAATTGTGTTTAATTTTTTTGGCATCCTTTTTTTATTTTTATGTAACAGTAATGAGACTAACGAAACTCTCTCCTGATGTTAAGAGATAACGCCTGTCCATGACCATTGCAGCGATACACAGAACTTTGAGTAGTAAAACAGAGTCCAGGGCATCGCTGCCTTGGCGCTCATTACTTTGAGACTAGATGGTTAGTTTAATAGCCCTGTAATTTCGCTAGCTGCAGTACCCTTCAAACCGGAACACAGTAATGTTTACACACTACTGCTTAGCGGCAGAATATCTGGTACTGCGGTGGTACCTACCTAGACGATTTCCTGCTAAGGAAATCTACCACCAAGTATATCATCATCATATTATCATCATCCATCCATCCATATACCATCTTACTATCGCAGTACTGCTTAACATCAGGCAGGAAGTGGTCAAATGTCAACTCATTCAAAATTTTATTTTAAAGGCACTATCTACCCATCTAGCAATATACGAGTATATTCTTCTGCCTCCTAAGTCATGGCTTTGATTTCTACCCGGGATGAACATTTATTTATCTTACAAGTACAAAGCTGTTCTGTATCTGGGCACTATTCTAAATTATAAGAATGTAAAAAAAAGTGTAAGTATAATATTTTATTAGTTGGATAATTCGTATAGTACATATTTTTCTTAGTTTGAGGATGGCTTAAAATATAAAAATATAAAACTTTTTTTGATGTGAAACATCTATTGGCGCGCCTTGGCAGTAAAACTGACTCATATGACGTGACGGCAAATGGCGTGACTCTCTTAACGTGACGCTACCTCTACGCTACTCATCTCAAGTCCCTTGTGTATGACTGTGCGTGCGTACACTATACACTTCGTTGCTTCTCTAAGTGAGCTGCGTACTGTTTATAAGTATCGTAACAGTCGGGCGTCCTGTGCCAGCCAACTTTTTTGTCAAAATAATACAATACATAGGTTTTTTTTTATGGCTGCCAGGCTAGGTGTTTGACCACAACTCATCTGATGTTAAGTGAGGGTGTGGTCGAAGATGGTAAAGTACACCTAGCCTGGAATAGAACTGGCTCTCAAGTGAGGCTACCGGAACACACCGTTAGATGCTTCGCGGCAGATTTTCAACTTGAGCTAGCCAGCCGAATACAAGAAAGTACCCTACCACCGCACGCTATGGTTTCCTCACGATGTTTTCCGTCACCGGCAGCTCAAGCTCATTGTTGGGGATTGAACCCACGCCCTTCGGCATACCGCGCTAACCACTGAGCTATCATCGCTACAAAAAAGTAGGTATAGGTATTTTAAAGTGTAATTTTGTGTACTCACTTGGGTTGACAGCATGCCCCTCATCTACGACGTGCATAGAAAGGTGAAGGAGCACAAGCACTGTCGCTGATAACTGAAACAATACAAAGAAATATTTACTATAAGTAAAAAACGATAAGTAAAGTATATAAAATGATAAGCGTTTAAAGATATTTAAAAAAATTCAATTTAGGGGCTGTATTCCCTTTAAGAAAATAGCACGTAACGCGGAACAATACGGCTTAAATTTGCATGGAATAGTATTCTTTAGATTAATATAAGATTTTAAAACACGAAGAGCCAAGATACGCTTTCGTTTCGAAATCTCAAAATAAATTTTGGAAACAGAGCGTTATAAGTGTTAAGCGCGTTTTAGCTAAAAAAAACACATTAGAGAATTATGTGCCTAGTGTTAATTGTCATTGTCAATGTTAGTCATAACTTTTTTTTTCTCCTTTGTTTTTGGCATCGCACTTTGTAAATTTTTTGAATGACTAGTAATTCGATATTATCAAGTGCTTGGCGATAAATTAAGTGAAATAAATGTTACAAGGCTTTACAATAGACTGCAATCATCCCAAAATTAATTAATATTAAATTTTAATTTTAAATCTATTAAATACTATATTATAAACTGACCACACATATTTTTCAATAAAAAATTGTCTAAAATAACACATGCATGCTACAATACAAATTAACTAACCTACTCTCACAGTTGCTACGGTTAAGTGGCATCTTCATTTATAGAAGCTTTGACGGAGTTTTTAAAGTAAAACTAAATTATATATCCACAGTGGGATCCAACAGCCTCACTTGAGAGCCAGCTCCATTCCAGGCTAGGTGTGTTTACCATCTTCGACCACACCGTCACTTTTCATCTGATGAGCTGTAGTTAAACACCTAGTCTGTCAACCATAAAAAAAGTTAAGAAGTTACGTCTTTTCCGCAGTATTTCTCCGTGTCCTCGCCAAAAAACCCAACTTAGACATATTTTGAATGTGACGTATTTCAAATAAGTCAGTGTGTGGTTTTATGATCCAGCACTAATTAATCAACGCACACATGTGCTTTATATCACACTATGCATACGACATCGCCTCAGTGTATAGCTGATCTAATCCAAATTAACATCGCATTGTATTCGCATCCTGGATGATTGCTTCTTAGTTATTTATTCAAGAAATTACGAACGTAATTATTGACTTGAGTAAATACACAAACTACAGCTTTAGACAGCCCGACGGGGCAAATTAAATTTAAAAAAAAAGTGTCTATATACAGCTTTTTAACCCTCATGATAGTTCGTAATTAACACACCTTCTTTGGGCAGTCGTGTCAAAAATGTTTTGAGTGCAGTTATTAAGTAAACAGTTGCATTTTTAATGAATATTCACTTTCGTGACGCCTTCCGTGAGTATTACAGCATTTGTCAGCTCCTGTAGTACAATGCTACTAAATTACATTAACATTCTCTTTGTCTGCGTCCGAGAGCGGAATGAAAAATTGTATGAAATCTTTATGTAAAACTCGTTTCTGCTTGGTAGAGAGTAAACTATGTTATATTTCTTATAAATAAGTATCTTGTAGTAGTACTGTAATCAAGGCTCCCTAGTTTCAAATAATATAAGGACAATTATTTTTTTCGACACATCGTCTTCTGTTATTCAGATAGCGTTCTGTTATAATACCTAACCTTTACACGTGCCGCACTGTAAAGTGCTTAGATAGCGAGACGCATCTAGGACATTACGTAGCGATTTGCGTCATTCGAACATTTCTTTATAGTTGATAATTCTCATTAGAACAGATTACAATCAGACTTCCTTGTGGGCACTAGGCTTTTGTATCTTCTATTTCAATAAAAGGGTTTACATATATCTACAAAATCGTTTTAAAAAACCCTTCTGAACCTACCTCGTAACAGTGGTGTCAGAAGTGGGATCTCAGTTGCGTTATTTTTTGCCTGAGACCTGCCTGTTTGCCAGTGCTCACCAACTTATTCTCCGTCAATTACATACAAAATCCATCTCGCCCATCTCGTCCTTCTGCTACATCTACTAACTCCTTCTCGTCGAGCCACGTCGTCGAAGCCGTAAAACATCATTTCGTCGTGTCCTACATTCGCCGTGTCTCACCGTATCCCGCCGTATCCCACTGTATCCCGAGCTAAGCTGTTGTCTGCGAGAAGAGACGTCCGTCGCCAAACCATCGTTACAAAACCGTCGACGCCGCCTTGAAGTCCCGCAAGAAGTTACCTGACGCTGCCCGCTGCTATTTGCCACAATCTGACGCTGCCTTTCCAGTAGGCTACGTAGCAGCCAGCCAAAGCCTCAAGCCAGTCTATCCGAGAACCTGCCGTCTAGACCAAGAACGTCCGTTCCGTGCGTGCTAATTCTGTGAGTACAAATATTCTATTCTTTGTTATTGCCAACGCGTCAATAGGTATCTATTTTTCTACTCCTCTCTTCCAAATCTCAGACCAGTAAAAATGTCGCTAGGAGATAAATCCGAACACAGACAGTCCGTGCTATCCGAACAGTTTCCAATACAAGTACTTTGTAATTTTATAAATGAATATAAGGGAGAAAGGGAAACTTTGCCGGGGTTTCTCACAAATTGTAAAAACGCTTTAGATCTTGCGTCGCACTCCCAAAAGGATCTTTTACTTAAATTTATAGTGTCAAAATTAGGAGGAAAAGCCCAGATTGCCTGTTCTAATAAAATATTTACAACGTTTGATGATATCAAAGACTTCCTTAGACAAAATTTTGGGGAAAGAAAACACTATAACCATTTGCTAATAGACCTTCAAGCGTGTCAACAACAAGTCGGTGAAACTGTCGTCCAATTTGCTCTAAGGGTAGAAACGTGCTTAACAAGTTTACAATCCGAGATCCACAACTCTGACTCTCTTAAAAAGGAACTTGCAGGTCGCATTGCCATGACTGAAGATCTTGCTCTTCACACATTTACGCTAGGATTACACTCCAACCTTGGTAACATAGTACGATGTCGTGATCCTCGAAATTTAAATGCCGCTATTAATATCGCTATAGAGGAAGAAAAAATTTTGAATTTAAATAAAAATACGTCTTTCAAATCAAAGTTTTGTACAGCTTGCAAAAAACCTGGGCATTTAGAGTTCGAGTGCTATGATAAGCAAAAAAGTAATACGCAATACTTCCAAGTCCGTCCGCACGTGCCGAGCAACACAGCTGATTTCAACAATTCTAAAGGCAATACGACACCGGTCATATGTCGCTATTGCAAACATGTGGGTCATGATATTTCGCAATGTCGTAAGCGACAGTTCAATAACTCGAAGCTGATTAATAAAAATGCCAACACTAATGGTTTTAAGGGTTATCGACAACATTTTATTGATACGGGCCCCGAAGTATCATCTTTTCCACAAATACATGAACTAGAAAACGGACACTGTTTAAACTCAATGTAGAGCCTGCGATCAGGTGCCGTCGCAAGTCTCTATCCTTAGGTACCAAAAATACTATGTCCACTGTTTCTCAAGCTACTATGTCCACTGTTTCTCAACCTAGTAGGTCCACTGTTTCTCAACCTAGTAGGTCCACTGTTTCTCAACCTAGTAGGTCCACTGTTTCTCAAATTACTAAATCCACTGTTTCTCCACCTGCTAAGTCCGCTGTTTCTCAAACTACTAAATCCACTGCTTCTCAACCTAGTAGGTCCACTGTTTCTCAAATTACTAAATCCACTGTTTCTCCACCCGCTAGGTCCGCTGTTTTTCAAACCAGTAAGTCCACTGTTTCTCAAGTTGCTAGGTCTACTGCCCTTCATACTGTCAAACCTACATTTGCTGAAGTTGCTAAGTCCACAGTTCCTCAAGTTGCCATATCCACGATTTTTCCATCTACTAAGCCCACTGTATCTCAACCTACAATAATCACTGTTTCTGAATCTAAAAAGTCCACCGTTTCCCAGCTTACCAAGCCTACTACTTCTCAATCTACCAAATCCACTGTTTCTGAACTTACTAGATCCACTGTTTCTAAAATCTTAAATCCGACAAAGTCGATTATCGCTACCCCTGAGTCAACGACATGTTCCAGAAATGACAATGTCGATACTGTTTCTTACAAGTCTCAGTCCCAAATGTGCCAACCTACCAGTTCTGACTCACTTCGGGAATCTATCGATCAGTATTTCAATGAACCCGAAGAGTGTCCAATGATATATGATATATCACAACATAAGAAAACGTCGTTGCCATACATTGAAGTGTATACGTCACATTCCGATAGGTCCTTAAAACTTCTAGTGGACACCGGTAGTTCCATTTGCCTAGTCAAAGATACAAGTTTGTCAAAAGTGCCAACCCTAGACTCGAGTGTTGTTAAGTTCAAGGGTATTAACGATATAAATTCATACGCAGAGACTAAAGGCAAATTCTTACTAACGATCAAGCCTTGTCAATCAAGTGATACCCTATTGTCATTCCATTTCCATGTCGTATGCGGTGTTAACCTGGACTATGATGGTATCATTGGTTCAAATTTCCTTTCTACTCATAACGCCTCAGTCTCATATTCAGAAGGAAAGCTGAATATGTCCGATGAATCTCCTTTGTTTTTCAATTTAAAGTTTCAAGATGTTACCTACTCTATACCCGCTCGTAGCGAAATGCTAGTCGAATGCTCAGTCACAAATCCCGAGGTGAAAGAAGGGTTAGTTTTGATAACTAAATTAGAAGACTACCCAAAACTTGTGTTTTCTAAGTGTTTGACCAAAGTAAGATCAAATAAAAAAGTTACTATTTCGGTGTTGAACATTTCTGAAAAAGACGTCATTCTCAAACCGTTGAAGCTGACCCTAGAAGCAGTTTCTTACGTCCTTGAGCCGAATTCGTCTGAACATTCATCTTCTCCAGACCTACCCTCAGATTCAGAACCTTGTTTCTCTACTACCTTCGCTGACCTAGAACGTGAAAGGCGTGTTCAAAGCGCGTTAAGGTGTGATCATTTGGTTCAAGAAGAAGAATATTCATTACGAAAGCTATGTTCTGAGTTTCATGATATATTCTACCTCGAAGGTGATACTCTCACCGCAACCAAGACCATTCAACATGAAATCCGCACAACTTCTCAAGTTCCAATCCATGCTAAAAGCTACCGTTTCCCTGAATGTCACAAAGACGAAGTTAACAAGCAGATTAAAAGTATGCTAGATCAAGGTATTATAAGTCCCTCTGTATCTCCATGGTCTGCGCCTATATGGGTGGTGCCAAAAAAACAAGATGCGTCCGGGAAACCAAAGTGGCGTATCGTTATTGACTACAGGAAGCTCAATGAAGTGACGATTGGAGATGCCTATCCTATTCCCAACATAACCGATATTCTAGATCAGCTTGGCCATAGCGTATTCTTCTCTACTCTAGATTTAGCATCATCATTTCATCAGGTAATAACGAAGGAATCTGACGCTGAAAAGACAGCATTCAATGTTCCGGGTGTTTCTGGTCAGCCCGGGCATTATCAATTCAATCGCATGCCTTTCGGGCTTAAAAATGCCCCTTCTACTTTTCAAAGACTTATGAATGTAGTACTTTCAGGCCTACAAGGCCTCCACTGCTTCACGTACATGGATGACATAGTCGTACTAGGGTCCAGTCTCAAAAATGCTACAGATAATCTCAGATTAGTCTTTGAAAAACTCAGAGAACACAATTTAAAGCTGCAACCAGACAAAAGTGAGTTTCTACGCAAAGAGGTTCAGTACTTAGGTCATATAATAACAAACAAAGGTGTGAAACCTGATCCTAAAAAGATAGAATGTGTTCAGAAATTTCCAGTTCCTAATAACCCTCGAGACATCAAGTCTTTCCTTGGTTTAGTTGGCTATTACCGGCGATTCATAGACAACTTTTCTCATATTACAAAGCCACTAACCAGTCTCCTGAAAAAAGATGTTAAATTTAGTTGGCTCTCTGAACAACAAACCGCATTTGATACACTCAAAAATAAGATAACCACAGCACCTATTCTACAATATCCCGATTTTTCTAAACCTTTTCTACTAACAACCGATGCAAGTAACTATGCAATATCAGCAATTCTTTCCCAAGGCGAAATCAATAGCGACCTACCAATCGCATACGCATCACGCACACTAAATAAAGCTGAAGGAAATTACTCCACTACCGAAAAAGAGTGCCTTGCAATTATTTTTGGCACTAAGGTATTTCGACCATATTTATTCGGTCGACGTTTCAAGATAGTCACAGATCACAAGCCGTTAGAATGGCTTTTCAATATCAATGATCCTAGTTCGAAGCTTGTACGCTGGCGCCTTAAACTCGAAGAGTTTGATTACGAAATAGTTCACAAAAAGGGCAAAATAAACTGCAATGCTGACGCCCTTTCTCGAAATCCTGTTCTCGCCGTCGACTCAGACACTCCTTCCACGTCAGAAACTTACGAAAAATATTTAAAAATCTGTCAGCAACAGAATACGTCTTATAATACTATAATAGAAGAACATAATGACTCATTACTTAAATCCAAATGTAAAATGATAGTCTACCCATCTTCAATCGACCTTGACGAGTCAATTCCTTATTGTTCCGACATTCTTGAATCATCAGTATTCAGTGAAACCTTACCCGATATACGTTTATCAGAACGCGAACTCTACACCTATCAAAGTACGTCTAATGCTAAACATGTTTTTACACATCTCTATTTACGCGTTCATCATTACGATGAAATGTCATACAAGGATATATTTAAAATGATGAGAGACTATCGTGACATGATCTTAACCTGGTACATGGAAGAAAAAGAGTTCGCCACTTCAGATTTTAGAGATCCATTCAACAAATTGTCATTTACCAAAATCTATAATATCTTGGCTTTCTTATTCCATGATACGGGCATTAAAATACACATCTACCACAACAACATCTTGTTTCCAACGCCCTCCGAGGTTCCTCGTATTCTAAGAGATAACCATGACTCACCCGCTGCTGGTCACCCCGGCATATCCCGTATGTATGATAGACTCAAGACCTTATATTGGTGGAAGAACATGCACCAGGACGTAGAAAATTATGTCAAGAATTGCAAATCATGTCAGGTCAATAAGCCATTACGTTGCACTAACAGAGCTCCTATGATCATCTCCTCAACCGCTACTCGCCCGAATGAAAAGTTGTTCTTAGATCTCGTTGGACCTCTTCCCGAAACGAGAATTAATAAATACAAATTTATTTTGACTCTTCAGGACGATTTAACCAAGTATTCACAAGCGTATCCCATGCAATCATGTTCAGCCCAGGAAACTGCACAACGCTTTGTCCATTTTATCTCGCATATAGGAATTCCTAGAACCATCGTAACAGACCAAGGTACAAACTTCTGCTCAGATGTATTCAAACAACTAGAAAAGTTGTTTGGTATAAAGCATATCTATGCGGCGCCGTACCACCCTCAAACATGCGGTGCTTTAGAGCGCAGTCATTCCACATTAAAAGAATATTTACGATCCTATATCGAAGAAAATAATCACACCTGGGACTTGTATTTGAACACTGCAATGCTAGCATACAATTCAAACATACACTCTACAACAGGTTTCGCTCCTTTCGAACTTCTGCTAGGACATAAACCATATATCCCTAAATCCATGGATACTCTCGAAAATAATACCTATACTGACTACATTCGAGCTCTCAACCACAGGCTTTACTATAGTAGACAGAAAGCTATGGAAAATATCCAATCCTCAAAAGAACGTTCCAAACGATACTATGACTCACACGCTCGACCTGTTACCTATAATGCAGATGATATGGTATACATAAGATGCCATCATAAACAGAATAAAGCGTTACAACCAGTGTGGAAAGGCCCGTATAAAATAATAAAAGTCAATGGCAACCACACAGTCACAATTCAAGTAGGTAGAAAACATATACGTCATCACTATGATGAGATCAAGCCCGCCTTCTAGTTCCTAAATCAGAATCTAGCTTATAAAAAAAAAAGTGTTTTCGAAAAGTTATCTCTGACTACTGATAAGTTACCAGGTAGATATTAGGTCACAATTGTCCCTTTATTCAATTCTCTATAAAGTATTATAATGTCACTATCCTTCGATATTAACGACATCAATGACGCAATATTGTTTAGAAAAAATGAATGTTTTGCACCCGACAATACTCAGTCTCATTCAACTATACAAACAGCTCGAGTTACACATGAATCGAGTACCTAAACATTCTAAATTACCTATTTGCTTATCTTTACGTAATATCAATCAACTTATTACGCAATGCGACATCGTATGTTATTACCAAGAAAATAAGCATGTTATAGTACTTAAAATACCGCTTGTTCTTTCTCAAATTTACAATTTGTATCGCAGTATCCCATTTCCTGTACCCCTTAATATTAACACACCAGATACGTATATTCTTATTGCACCGAACAAACCATACATGGCAATAACACGGGATCGATTATTTTATTCACAGCTCGCGTGTGTCAGTGAGTGTAAAAAGGTCAAAGACGAGTGTTATGTGTGTCCTTTAGATAACGTATAATCCGTCCTCGTGAATCCAACGTGTGAAACAACCTTACTCACCGAGGTAGTTGATAAGTTAACTAAGTCCTGCCAAACAAGAGTTCTCAAAGGCTCCGTTGATGTATTCTAGAAAATAACTAACAATAGATGAATTTTTGTTCAGTCTGACTCAGGTAAATGTCATTTAGTCTGTAATGAAGCATCGCATAACACCGACGAAGTCTTGTTTGGTACAGGCATTCTGCATATTCCTAAATCTTGTAAAACGTATTATAAAACATTAAACCTTTCTCCTACAGATACGTATTCTTCGAATACCACTAATTCCATTTCTAACTTCCATATAATTGATGATTGTTGTGACATTTCTCACGATCTTAACAGCACAGTAAATAAAGTGCCCTCAATAAAACTGACTGAATTTAATAACATAGAATCACTAGTAAAAGCAAGTACTCATTTGAACAGTTTTGAACAACAGTTAAGTCTTATCGCTCAGCCCTCGCATTTCGAAAACTACTCTACTCATTATCTGTCCTTGACTTATACCATTTCATTCTTGTTTGGCCTATATATGTTAAACAAGTTGAGAAAGTTAATAGGCCACCGAGAGTCAGGCTGTTGTGTCAAGGTATATAACAAAACCTATGCCAGCCACAAGACCATTAGGAAGATTACAGCTCAGTCAGTCAAGTAGACTAGTGATCGCCAGTCCTCTTCATCAGAAGAGTTAGAAGACGAAAATATATCCGTCAAGTCGTTGCCAGCGCCAGCGCTGAGACGTAATATAATTGTTTAAATTTAAAGTAGTCTATTATCACTCTATTAGTATAACATTGCATTATTTTAATGGTTCATGTCTCTTTCCTTTTAATTTAGATAATTAAGTAATATATGCTAATCCATTTTGTATGTTTGTAACACAAGGACATCTGATCTTTCTTATACATTGATCATCTCCCTAAACCGAGATGATCAATCTTAACGGGGGGGTTGTTATAATACCTAACCTTTACACGTGCCGCACTGTAAAGTGCTTAGATAGCGAGACGCATCTAGGACATTACGTAGCGATTTGCGTCATTCGAACATTTCTTTATAGTTGATAATTCTCATTAGAACAGATTACAATCAGACTTCCTTGTGGGCACTAGGCTTTTGTATCTTCTATTTCAATAAAAGGGTTTACATATATCTACAAAATCGTTTTAAAAAACCCTTCTGAACCTACCTCGTAACAGTTCGTTCCAATTGTAAGCATTACCTCGAATCCCATATCTTTCCAGTTTTTTAAGCAATTTTCCCATAATTAGCAATAATATTATGGTTACTGATTACTATAACCAATGGTTACTGATATTATAAACAATAAATAATTTCTTATCAATGGACCCCAAACTCGGCAAGGCCAATTTTTTGGAAGCCCGCTGAGATTTAACTTTTTAACGGTTGCGTGTATTTAAAAAAATAATATTTACATAATAAATGTAATAAAAATATTGGATTTTTAAAATTACGGCTGATAATATTATGCAAATAAAAATAAAATCATTCTTTTTTAAGAATATTTTTTAATAAGAAAAATTATTGACTCTATTCCAATAAGCCCAAACTTATAACGGAATTCCGACGGCATCATCTGATGATGGTGAAGCCGGAAGGTAGGAATATTTAGTATATGTATCTAGAAAGTAAAACATAAAAGAAGATTAAATTTTAACTAAGTATGTAACTCTCTCAGAAACCCTGATAGCCTGGAAAAGCTGATGGTAATTGTCAGGTCGACGGGAAAAGACCGCGCGGTCTCTCACCTACCCGTTGGCCAGACTTAATAAGGACAGAAACACGTAAAAGCTATACCAAGTACATTTACGACTAGACACGACCATCAGCAATGAATCTAAGAATATGTAACTCTAACTTAGCCCCTACATTTAAGTAAGTAATATTGAAATTAATATTACTACTCTCTCAATTTTCTTTTGTCTTCACTCGCACCGGGTTCGTGTATATTTAGCTTTATTCAATGTGAATTAAAAGGAAATGTGTATTTTAGAATGCAAAATTTAAGGCTTTATATGTTCCGTTGTGTCCTTTTTCGACTGTTTGCTCTTGTGAATAGAATAGGCTGTATGGGTGTTTAACTTTTGTTGCTTAATTGTTTGAAAGCTGTAGTGTGTAAAAGTTTAAACGTAGTAGTATCATATTTTTGCCGGAGTATATATTATATGCATCTTTTTAGCTGCATTTTACTAGTTTTTCTGTACTTATGTTAAAAGGCAGTGGTGGTGCCGGCGTAAGAATTGTACCCTACCCTCTCTACCCGTGGTTGCCGTAAGAGTCGGCTAAGGGATGTAATCCGGAAGATGGGCAGCAGCGTCTTCCTTGAACAATCACACCTAACTGCGCTCGCCAACCCGCCTGCCAAGCGTGGCGAGTATTGGCAAAACCCTCAGGAGGAGGCCTATGTCCAGCAGTGGACGACCTATGGCTGATGATATGATGTTAAAATTATTTTGTGAAACCCACTATTTTCTTGCTAAGCTTTATTTTCCTTTTACTTAGCAGATTTGGTGTTTCAACACAGCTGATTAGTTTTTAAGTGACGAATAACACGCATTTGGCCTGGCCTGGTCCTTGAGAGCTAGGAAGCTCTCAAGTAAGCTACTGGAATGGAATTAACTACCTACCTATATTTTTAGCAAAGGTATCATAATTATATGTGTATACACCGTGAAAGTTTGAACATTAGCAATATTCATACAGGGGGTTCAATACTCAACTGTTGTTCCGAATTAATTAAAAAAAATAGGTGGTTAATATTTCGCATAATTATCCTGAGCAAACACAAAAATACGGACACTCAAATCACGCGCACCGAAAGTTATGTTAGTCGCGCGCGGTCCCAGATTAGATAACAGTTACGTATGGTAGTTATGTCTTTCGCTAGCTTGGTGCATAAGATTGCAGACTGTCCATAAATTCTGGAGACTTGGGAAAAACTTTAACCAAGGTTATCTTAGACTTTTTGTATTTGTTTTCATTTTATTTCTATATCCGTTTCATATAACTACTAACTGTCTTTGAATATTGCTAATGTTCAAACTGTCAGCTCGTTTAAAGGGAGATAAAAAACAAAAATACTAAATGGTTAAATGATTTATTTACTTACATATAACCAGTGCCTTGTGGTTTGACCCATAATGTGTTGAAAAATGATTATGATGACTTAAAGTCTTTATCTTTCTTTTCCAAATAAGCTATCGCTATGCCGAACGTATCTAGCCTGAAATTTTGTGAAAAAAAAAACAATGCGTCATGTAATTTTTCGTTCGCGCCTAAAATTGAAATCTATATATTGGCATAAAGTTGCTCAAGATCGAGAAAGATGATCGGATATCTAAAATTCGAAGACTAAGGCACAATTTGAGTCGCTGGGCCAGAAGAGTAGGTTACACCTGACTTGAAATAGCAATCCTTTGTGTGGAAGCCACATAATTTATGCACAGTAAAGCAGGCGTGATATAATTATATAATACCCTACAACGTAATAATTAGCATTTTATGAATTTTACAACGACTTTGCACGAGCACTCAGAACTAATTTAATTTTTCTATAGAATATTTTACGTTATATTAACTTAATTGAGTAAAAAATCAATCAAAACGCCGGCCATGAATATGCAATCAAATTTTGCTTGTAATGCTATGAATATGCAATCGAGACTTGCTTTGTATTTTAAAAGTGTTATTAAACCAGCTTTTTGATGTTTCATATAGTAGAGAAATGGCGATATAAAACTATTTCAAAGTACCAGATGCTACAAACTTATTGCTTTCTTGGCACCTTGCCTTCCGAACAGCACCCTAGATAACTGACACATTGTTGGCACGAATGTAATTTTTGTTTACGTAGGCACTAATACTATTGTAAAAAAAGTACATTTTTTATAGGATTTTTTTACGTAAATAGATAGAGAGGTAGAAATTCTTTATTACGCGCACGCAAAATAAAATGTACAGATAACAAAAGTAGGTATCTTATAAGCTAGTGCCACAAGTGGTTGCCTTATCGCTAAAAGCGATATCTTCCAGGCAACCAAAAATTAAAATCACGTTAATGATACTTATTTTTTAGATCAATTTGATACTGTGGAATCTGACATGGTTTTGTATTGTTGTATCCCGCACGAGTCTAACATAACTAATAGAACTAGATACTATTAATTAAATATAAAATGGAAAAGTATGAAACGATTTGAAGAGTCCTGCAGCTAGCGAAATTACATTGCTATTGAGATTAACTATAGAATTTCTCAAAGTAATGAGCGCCATAGCAGCAATGGCCAAGACTTTTTTGTAACTCAAGGTTCTGTATTCTGCAATGGTCACGAACAGATATTGTCTTTTATCATAATTTTTGTCAATTACTTTCATTATTCTCACCTACTTCTCTTTACTTACTAGATTTTGAGAAGCTGAACCCAGCGGTATCGCACTTTTTCAGATATTTACATATTTTTATAGTGACTGTAGGTATCTTTTGTAGATATACACAATTTTGTATTATGTTGTAACACAAACATAGCTGAAAATTGCTTAAAAATAATCATTTAATTTTGTCGACACTGTTTTTTTAAATTAATCTTCCACCACTTAAATTGTTGTCAGTTTCCCTTTTCATATAAATTAAAAGCGAATAGTACCTAAATATTTGGCTTACATCTAACGCCATCTTACCTAATGTTAAGTGAAGGTCCGGTCTACGATTAAGCACGATTGCCTAGAAGATACTAGAGACTTAAAGACTGTATATTGCTGAAAAATTGTATATTGTTTAGTTATCCACTGTTTAGTGAGTTGCACAATTAAACTAGAATCAAATAATTTCATAAGAATTCTTGGAATGTCAGTAATAAAACGATTCGCTCCATAGCCCATATATCAACTGTCTTAAGGGTGAATTTGAGAAATGGTACAATCGAACGAACTTTATATCTTCGTTGTACCATGTCGAGGTCGCGCTCTGAGGACGACGCAATGAGCTTCATGTGCTTAGAATTCCTAAGTTCCTGATGCCGTACAGGGACGCTACGGTAAGTAAGATCTTCATGGCGCCCTAGACCCCGCTCCCTGTACCCCGCACCCCGCACTCAAAGCCCCGCGTCACCACAAAGAACCACCGGCACTACAAAGAAAGACGAGACCGAGCGTTTGTTGATCTCCTTGAAAAAGGTTACGGTATTTGACCGAAACTATAATTGGAGTACTCAATCTAATCAAATCTCGTATAACAAAAACGAAATGCCACATAGGCATTCAAAGGTTAAATTAAATCAGATTATATTAAGATACTTTTATTAATACTTTTTATTTCATTTTGCATCAGATGCTAAAAGAATTCAACAAATCGCACAGATAGCCAACAATGAAATAAAAATATAGATATAATTTTTGTTATCAATAATGAAGACGATAGTTATAACAAACTCAATTTTATCGACGAGTTACATTATCAAAGCGACTATTTTATGTCAACAATATTCCAACCAAAGTTAACATTCATTCGAAATTCACGATTGTGCAAAACAAATTGCACCCAATTAACTTTTTCAAATATAAAAAACATATTTTTCAATATACAAAACGATGGCGAAGGTATAGTGAGGCAAAATTTTTCATGGACACTCCGTGCAATTTATGAATAGCGAACAAAAAGCGTGAATACCAATATGAGACAAATAAATTAAATATCGAAAGAAAGAAGTATTATTAGAATAATAGCGGCAAACATTCTAATAATACTAACGAGGGCATTTAATAAATCGTCTAATTCGGGCTATTTCTAACGGTTGCACCATAATGAACACGAATTTAAAAAAAAAAAAAACAATTTTGGAGGACATTTTCACACAGCGCCATCTAGCCCTAAAGTTTGTAGCATGGGAACCAGACAGGTAACAGAACACTTACTTTTTTTTTTGTAATTACATTGTACATACCTATTGTACATACAGAACACCCAGACATAGAACAAACGTCTAAGTTAGCCACACAAATGTTGGTCCTGGGTAAGAATCTAACCCACGCCCTTCAGCTCTTGAAGCAGAACTTTACAGTATAATGTGTAAACATTACTGTGTTCCGGTTTAAAGGGTACTGCAGCTAGCAAAACTATTCAGACTAACATCGAAAGTTTCAAAGTAATGAGCGCCGAAGCAGCGATACCCTGGACTTTGTTTTGTTACGCAAAGTTCTGTGTATTTCTGCGATATACATGCATTTCTTTACCATCAGGAGACTGTCAGTATCGTTCCTTACATTACTATTACATAAAATTAAAAAAAAAACTATCTCAGCTAATCAAACGTGAGTAATCCTGTAAAATTAAAATAAAAAAATAATTATTAACTTTAAATAAATTTCTTTATTCTGTTCCTGTGATTCAACGTCGAACAGAAAAATATTCTATCTTGTCCGTTTTTACCGGGGCGAGTTAGTTCTAAACAAACTTTCTGGATGTGGCACAACTCACGAGCACGCTTAAAATTCAGAACAGCTGTGGTAAAATTGAAGTTTTATTTTATTTTAATCTAAGCGCAGTAAACTTGATGGGGTTTTAGTTGGTTCGTGTAGAGCAACATCCATTTGCGTACGTGATCGTGTATTCATTACACTATGTAGAGCTTTTGTTTTGGTAGAGTTTCGATTTCGTAAAGTAAACTAAAAATCACATCACACACACACATCATCAGCCATAGGACGTCCACTGCTGGACATAGTCCTCCTCCTGGGGGGGTTTTGCCAATACTCGCCACGCTTGGCAGGCGGGTTGGCGAGCGCAGTTAGGTGTGATTGTTCAAGGAAGACGCTGCTGCCCATGTTCCGGATTACATCCCTTAGCCGACTCTTACGGCAACCACGGGTAGAGAGGGTGGTGGGTGTTTTAGTTATTTGATATATTTATAAAACTTTAGCACCTAACTTGATATCAGGCTTAATATAACTCTCTAGAACAAAACTATTCAAAAAGTATGAATCACGGGTAAAAATGAAACTACACTAATACCCTAGAGGGCACATAGTTTCAAGATAGTGGAAATAACCATTTGTTTGAAGTAAATAGAGAAAAATAAATCTATTTCGCTGTATCTTGTAAATACTTTGCCCGATTTCTTTTACTAAAACTTTGATGGTATTATAATATTGCTACATTATTTTTATTTCAATTGGCATAAACATATTTGATAACAGGGTTATTTTAATTACTTATAATACAGGTTGTTTAAGAAAAGTGTAATTGTACTGAAGGGCTATAATCAACCCATAAATGGAAACAACATTTATTATAAGACAACATTGAAATCGTATTAAGTTTTTTTTTAAAGCTGATGTCATGAAAAATAAAAAATGAATGTTTTTCGCGATATCAGAATCCATGAATAAATCAACACCCGTCACTATTAATTAAGGAGATAAATAAGTTTATATACGCTGAGTGGCCAGCCCTAATGTCAGAATTTATTTAGTGATTATTTATTATTGATTCTGTCAATAGACAGATAGAAACTATTTATTGTGCACACCAAAAATAGAACTACAGAAAATAAAATTATCCTATGATGTAATGTTACAAATGGCAGCATTATCGCTAAAAGCGATCTCTTCCAAGCAAACAAACACGTTACAGCTTAAGAATAACCCAGAGATTTTATACAATATACACACATTTACATTTTTAACATATATTTTTTTACTTTATTAAGTTCAAAATTCATTCAAATCATTCAGGGATTCGATGTGGCTTGACGGTTGTCGGAATAAAAATGTAAACCAAAGAAGTGAGACCCACAATTATCATCCATTTTAGTATTATTACAATTTTTCCGAAACAGCCTGTATAACTATCACACATCACTATCGGCCATTATCGCTCTGAATATAAATCACCGCATCTGAGTGACAGCTATTTCGTATAAACCCCAATATGTAATAAATGAAATAGTAACTATGTAAATATTGCAACCCTATGTTGCTAGAAAAGTACTTCAGAACAAATTAAGTGTAGGCAAAACACACACTAACCTAAACTATCTGCTTTCTTGTCCTATTGATGACTATCTTATTCTCGACGTATTTTATATTAAAACAAATTTACTAAATAGATTTCGTATACACTGTCCTGGTCACCCCTCCCGGAGTCGTTGAGGTTGGATGTGTTAAGATTTGCTCCTTCGATTTTTAATTAAGATCTCAGTTAAAAGTGTTGCGTTGGTGTTTGGGAATATTGTTTACGTAATAGTGCGATGTCTCTAATTATTTTCTTACAGATTTAACAAACAGATTTAGTAAGTACATCGAGATATTCCGAAAAACAATTTTAAAATCTAGTGATCGTGTACGGTGAGGGACACATACCTTCATATTTAATTTTAAAAATTGTCACTGCACTTTCTACCGAGCTACTCGACCACATTGTCAGATGCCTGACGCTTCTTCCATAGCAAGACACTTATAGAACAATTACTTCAACTCTTTTTCTTCCCATATATTCTTTTATCACTTATAAGGATGCCGGTTGATCATTCTCCGTCCTCCATACATGAGCCGCGAACAGCTCTAGGACTGGGTGAGCCTAGCGGCACTGAACAGGTTTTGGGCTCTAGTGGAGCTAAGGGTCGCCGCCCACCACTCGAACGAAAAATAAAGTTTTCGGGTGGCGAGGACGGTGACCTAAGGACAATTATAGCTGAAATGCGCATGCTGTTCAGTAATTTTACAGCCGAGTACAAGCGCCATAATATCCATTTCAATAAAGTTAACCATAATATAGGGATCAAAGCCCTTTTACATACAATCATCAACCTGTACTTGAAACTAAAAACTGCAATACTGTGGCCGACATGTTGATAAAAATAGAGTCAGGCGCCATTGAATCAAATACTACTATAGTTAAATATCTCGGCGAAAAGCTCCAATGAAGCCCTGGATAACTCCGGGCTAATTCGCTGCATAAGAAACAGGGATAAACTACATATTAATCTTAAGAATGATTCTGAAAATGTCACTTCGAAAATAACCTACTATAGATACCGCAATTTCCTAACTCAACTTATTCGCAAAATGAAAAGGCAATACGAACGTTCGGAAATAGAAAAAGCAAAGAATGCCAAAGAGATGTGGGAGGTGATAAATAAAATAGGGAACCTCAAACAGCATAAGGTTAAGTCAAAAAACTTCTTTCTGTTTCCCCTAACCCCCAGGATGCTTCCAATATAGTCAATAAATATTTTGTTGGCACAGGCAGGGAACTGGCGCATAAGATTTTATGCAATTCTAGTCAATTCGAAATCACTCCGACACGGGCTACCTCACATCCGCCAGTAGGCTCTTTTGTTATGTAAGAGTGCGATATTACAGAAGTAGTTACTATTATCAACTCTCTTAAAATCAGTGATACTTCTGGATTAGACAATATTTCCACTCGGATTATCAAAGACAATAAAACTATATTTGCTAGGCTTCTTACTCACATTTGCAACCTATCTCTTAATTTTGGCTGTTTTCCCAATTCATTCAAAACTGCAGTCATCATTCCAATACGTAAGAGTGGTTCCAGGAGCGTTATTAGTAATTACAGACCGATATCTATTTTGCTAGCTTTTTCTAAAGTTCTAGAGCGCATAATTAACGTTAGACTCACAAAATACTTGGAGAACCAGAAACTGCTTTCGTTACAACAATTCGGTTACCGAAAAAATTGGTCGACATCGGATGCAGTTGGTGACCTTACCAACCATGTGGCAAAGGTACTAGATTCGGGTGACAAATGCATTGCAATTTTCCTGAATATTGCCAAGGCGTTTGACACCGTCTCAGTGCCTCTCCTTATCAAGAAATTAGAAGGCCTTGAGATCCGAGGATCACAGTTACAACTTTTCTCCGACTACCTAGCTAACGTAAAACAGTGTGTCAAACTTTGTGACAGTGTTAGTGACCTTGAAACAATTAACTACAGTGTTCCCCAAGGCAGTATCTTAGGCCTGACTCTGTTTCTAGCGTATATTAATGATCTGTGTAATCTAGAACTGGAAAACGGTAAAATTATAACCTTTGCCGATGACATGGCTCTTATTTTTCGAGGTAGGACATGGTAAGACGCTCAATCAAGCTCAGAAAGGATTTAACAGGGTGAACGCGTAGCTTAACCAAAAACTACTTAGTCTTAATGCTGAAAAAAACAAAAATAATAACTTTTTCCATTCTAAATAGAACGCAATCACATACAGCCGTACATTCACGCTTAAATGTTATCGCCCACACAAGTTTAGGAAATGATTTGTGTTCAGCAAACTTATGCTCCTGTAAAAAATTTGACAGAGTTATCACCATTCGTTATTTAGGTGTTATCATCGATAGTCAACTCAGTTTTACAAGTCATATTAAAACTTTAACTGACAGGGTTAATAAATTAATAGCGTTAACGAACGAAGTGTGAACAGATCACGTCGTCAAGTAAAATAACTATACCACTATGTTAAACTTTGTATTTTATAAAGCTCTATGAACAATGAAGTCATAATAAATTGTACCGCTTACTTATATTCATACTTATAGATTTTTAGGATATAATTAATCATATTTATGAAGATAAGTGTGATCACGAAGTGAAAATTTATCATAACTCTTGCCAAGTTTTAATCGCCCAAAGCGAAGACTCCATCTTACACCCCAAATGTTGTTTTAATATCATACATCATTCTTGAAGAACGTTTAATAGGTTGATTTATTGGTGGTCCAGCTGCAAGACGATTTGATGATAAGAGAGACAGATATGGCATGTGAACCACTTCGATACGACCTATCCTGAAGTCGCTATACAAATCAGCAATTCCATAGAAATGTCATTAACGTTCAACAAATACAGGGTTATATGCTTAGGGTATACTAAGTCAAAAGGGGGGGGGGGGGGGGGTTTATTACTATTACTTTGCTTTGTATGGGGCTAGATGGCGCTGTGTGAAAAGTCCTACGATATTTATTACTATGAACACAACACTGAGATCGCGAAAAAAACAGCAGTTCCATAGGAAAAGTTCAGTGTCCCCAAATGTATTTTTTCTACTATTTTAGGAACATCCCATCACATCATCAGCCATAGGACGTCCACTGCTGGACATAGGCCTCCTTCGCCATAGGTTTGCCGCCACGCTTATTGCACGCAATACTCGCCACGCTTGGCAGACGGGTTGGCGAGCGCAGTTAGGTATGATTGTTCAAGGAAGACGCTGCTGCCCATCTTACGGATTACATCCCTTAGCCGACTCTTACAGCAACCACGGGTAGAGAGGGTAGGGTACGATTCTTACGCTGGCACCACCCCGGCGGTTTCAGGAACGACTTAGATTACAAGTTAATATTTTTTTATCGTTAATAGGTTCTCGTTTAGCCAAATCCTAGTTGATGTTAAGCAACGATGCGATCTAGAAGAAAGTACGCTTACCTGAATGGAACTTGCTTACTCTAAATTTAAAGACACTCATATCCCTACACCCCGTCCTTAATTCAATAGAATCCTCTTCATACTAACTCTTAGCGATAAGACCACCAATTGTTCCACTAGTGTTAATTTTATTTTGTTATAACTGTTTGTACTTGGTGTGAACAATAAAAAGTTATATTATTACTATTGCAGTTTTTGGAAAAACAGATTCTAGCAAAGAGTTCCACATCCTCGTGGTGCGAATAAAATATGCGGAATTGTACCGTCTAGTATGCACACGGGGAATGTTCACCATGTGCGGATGATGCTTTGGTTGCATTTGTCTGGACGTCAGGAGTAATAAAATGGGGAAGGTGGAATCGATTCGTGCAATTTTAAAGAGCGTTCATTCATTCATTACAGGGCTGTTGAGACTAACCATAGAAAGTCCCAAAGTAGTGAGCGCCAACGTCGCGATGCCCTGGACTTTGTTTTGCTATTCAAAGTTCTGTGTATTCCTGCAATGGTTATGGATAGTCATTATTTGGTACCATAAGGAGAGCGTATCGTTGGTCTCATTAGTAGCACATAAAAAAAATACAGATGACGTGTAGGTTTTCAGTAATACGAGAAATCCGCATCCCCGAATCATCCTGTATATTAAAAACGTGTATACAAGGGGAGGCATAGCAAAGGAACAAAGAATACACTGATGATGAAGTAAATGTTATCAATTGTTTCGTTTCAATGTACATTGATATACATATAAGTACAAAAAGTTTACCTGAAAACAAAGTTGAGCGTATACAAAGCTTTTGATGCAATTTCAACACGGACTTACCTTAGAAATATAGGATTTAACTTCATCACACCTTCAGACTGACCAAAAACGTATTTAATACTTAGTGAAATAACGCATGTCTATGACCATCGCAGCGATACACAGAACTGTAAGTAGCAATACAAAGACTAGGTCATCGCTGATTTGGTGCTTTTTAAGATAAAAATAGTTCAAACAAAGTACGACACACGTTCTGCCTCGTCTTGCTTTTCACTGAATAAGTAAAACGTTACGATAGTTTCCCAATAGAAAACTGGACTAAAAGTAAATTGTTCAATAATAGGTAAGTTATTCATCAACTAGCGACCCGCCCCGGTTTCGCACGTGTAGTAAGAATGGGTACAGTAAGCTATACTTAAGAGGTAGATATATGCCACCGCGGACTTTTTATAGATCTATAAAAGAGGAATATCCTACCATGCATTTTTATGTCAAAAGGATTAAGCAGCGTTTTTGATGAAAGCCCCCAGTTAGCTTGACTTTTTCCGTCACTTCCAACAATTATCATCATATTTCTACCAATTTACACAAAACCTTAACAAATTATACACCTAAACCTTCCTCATGAATCACTCTATCTATTGGTGAAACTCGCATGATAATCCGTTCAGTAGTTTTTAAGTTTTTCACGTACAGACAGACAGACGGACGACTTTGTTTTATAATATATAGTGATAAAAGTTACATAATTTATCCTCCAACTAAAAAATATTAGTTCAAAACACAAGTATTTAAAAAAAAACACTACAAAGTTTTCATTGGCACTGAAGTTTTCAAGTATTAAAAATGTGTAGATACATTTGCATTGAAAAATAAAGTTCTCATATATGATGCTAATAATATTGTAGGTGGAAAGGAATTTCTAACCAAATTTAAGTTGGTAAGTAAGTAAGTTCCTAAGTTCTAATGGTAAATTTGGAGATAGAGATTGGACATTTTTGTTCTTGTATGTAAAAGAATTAAGAAAAATAAAACGCTCTCCTGGTGACAAAAGATAACGCCTGTCCATGACCATTGCAATGGCAGCTTAGCGGCAGAATATCGTACTGCAGTGGTACCTAGTCGCCCTAGTGCAAGTTGGCCCTTATTTTTTATGCCAGCGCTCTTACTTTGTAGCTTGTTTTAAATAGGTTTCCGTCGAAAAACTTATTTTGCATGAGATTAAAATCGCTTCGTAAATTAAGGTCGAGAAAATATAAACAAGCTTTAGCTGGGTGCATTTTTACTGAAAAATAATTTCGAGTAAGATTGCTGACCAGGCGTCTAGGAGAACTTAACAAGCTGTCAAATTGTAATAAAATTGTTTCGCAGTAATAGCTTACCGTTAGAAATGTATTTCTTAAAGAAAGTGTCTAAATGAAATTATAAAGTTGTAAAAAGGGTATTCTTTGGTAAAATGGTCAAATTCTCCAAAATATAACAATAAGTTTTTTAGACGGTATTAAATAACAAACGTTTCTTAGTTTTTAATACCGAGCCACCGAGTTAAACCTGTTTAGAGGATAGTTTTCCTTTTATAGCACCATCATTATAAATATCGAGCAAAAACGAGCAAAAAAATCACCTTTGTTGTATGGGAGTCCACTTAAATATTTATTTATTTATTGTTATAGCGGCAACAGAAATACATCATCTGTGAACATTTCAACTGTCTAACTACCACGGTTTATGAGATAGTACCTGGATGACCGAGCTTTGCTCGGCTGAAAACACGGATAAAACGACGTTTTCTAAAAATGAAACCTAGCTAGATCGATTTATCTCCATCGAAAGCCACTGCATACTAAATTTCATGAAAATCGTTGGAGCCGTTTCCGAGATTCAGAATATATATATATATATATATATATATATACAAGAATTGCTCGTTTAAAGATATAGATAGATATAGCCTGGCGACCGACGGACAGACAGACAGCCGGACGGATAGCGGAGTCTTAGTAATAGGGTCCCGTTTCACCCTTTGTGTACGGAACCCAAAAAAAAACACTTCACCCAAGTGTACGTGATAAGTATTTTCTAAACATTTTTTGCCATACCAGCAACAAACTAAAATGAATGCAGTAAATCTTAATGTAATTGATTAAATGTTAATGGATCGCGTCCACCGATGACATTCCATCTCAATTAACTGCGGCGTCGGCCCCCAGAGTCGTGGCGGCGCGTGGCGTGGCGTGTTCATCAATATAGGTACTATCATATACGCGATGCGGAATCGGATGCCGCCAAATCATTAATCAAAAATGTTATTCCTTTTTATTAACTTATTTAAATCTTTTGATTTTATTATTAGAAATAAGCCAAGCGTAACGGGGCTGAAATCAATACTAAGAAGCTCTATAATAATTACTATATTCATCTCGTGAATTGATAAAGATTTCATAGATTTTTTGCTATTTATATAAGCATAAATAGAGTGAATCAAAACGTTCGAAGATAAATTAACATAATGAAGAACAACTTTAAATAACAATAATACTTTATTTCTTTAAAAAGTACATATTGGATTTCTCATTCTGGTTTATCGACCTAGTAACGCTACATCGATAAAGGAGATACAGCTACGTCAGATGCATAGTGCATACAAACCTACTTTGCCAACAGTGCGGGCATTGTATGTAAAATTAAAGAAATACATTTTCTTTGCATATTCATCTCAATTTTGTGTCTCGTGTCTTGAGAGGCAATATCCGATAAAACCAAAATCAAGAAATTGTATCGATACGAATATTCCGTAAAATTAGGGATGCCGTTGTGTAATTAATAAATATTTTAGACGTTCTTGCCCCTAATTTTTGGTCTTTTGATACTAACTTAACATCTACATAGTGATCTAAACGATAAGAAATATATACACAAAACTATTAAAAATGTGACATGTTTTATTATCAAACCTTCTTGTGTCCGTGAGTAATAATGAAAACCAACGATATAAACATGTAATGCGCCAATTTACAGAAAATTTACAAACAACGAAAATCCCCCACGTAAAAACGATAAACTGTGTATTTTCCGCAAGACAAAAGCCTAGTTATGCATGAAACTTTTCCTCTCGAACGACAAACACCCAAAACACTTTCTAAAACAGTAGATACCCCAAATCGCTGTCGTTGCGAAGAGATAGCCTCTATTTGTTAGTTTCAGTCGAGCAAAAGTCCGGCAAACTTATTTAGAATCCACGACCATGACGTCGGCGAGTATTTTCGTGTCAAGATTTAATTAATCAAAAATTATACGTAACAAATTGCATTGCATTCGTAAAGAGAATATAATGTAGTAATATAAATAAATACTCTGTTATACTGAAACTTGTAATAATTACGTATTATTCTAATAACAAGGATAATGATACAAGTGACCTTTTGTCACTTGTTATGAAAGCCCTTTAAAAGTAAAAGGCCGTCATAGTTCTGTCTTTAAATTTAGAAATGTCCCTGTCTCACTTTGTCCCACACTGTTCAACAGTTTCATAGAATTCTGACATGTCTCTGTTAATCCGATTTTTATAAAACAACGAAGTTTCATCAAGCACAACAAATCCGTAAGTTGATGCTCACTCTTCAAGACAGTTTAAGAAGAATAACACAGGGATTGTATAAACCTACTTACATTGATGATTTTTAACCATTTTACTTTGTTTATAGTTATAGTATTTATCAACGCAACTCTTTCTTGTATGTTTTTTGTAGTTTTATTTGTTGTTGTGTCTATTGTTTCATAAATAAATACTTTTCTTCCTTTCGTTTTTTTCTTTTCAGTCCTTTCATCACCTTCTTTGGCTTGGTGAGAATTGGCCTTGGGAATTGTTCCCGTTTAAATTCTCCCAAAACTGGGCGTCAAAGGATCGTGATCCCAGGGACATTGCTCACCGCTTCCTTTACGGCTGCCTCTGCGGCATTTAGACAGCCGATTTGTCAAACGTCTTGTGTTGGCTGTTTCTTGTCGACATACTCCTCTGAGTCTCTCGAGTCGATCTCGCTAGGGAGCGTAATTTTCGATGTTCCTTAGATGTGGGCCCGTTGTCGGTGCGGTCGTTCATACTGCGCATCAGCTGGGCCACAAACTCCCCCACTGTCTCAAACTCTAACTTTTTTCTTTCTTACAAACTCTTTATGTAATAAACATCTATATCTATATATAATAGACATTGCCGTGGCGGTGCTGGCGTAAGAATTGTACCCCACCCTCTCTACCCGTGGTTGCCGTAAGCGTCGGCTAAGGGAAGTAATCCGGAAGATGGGCAGCAGCGTATTCCTTGAACAATCACATCTAACTGCGCTCGCCAACCCGCCTGCCGTGGCGAGTATTGGCAAAACCCCCCCAGGAGGAGGCCTATGTCTAGCAGTGGACGTCCTATGGCTGCTGATGATGATGATGATGAATAAACATCTGTAGCTGTTTACCAAGTTGTCGGTATACATTTGTGTCACAAGTTTTCGTCGTGGATAGTAAATAAGATTGCAAATAGAGTGCCTGAAGCAAATACAGTCAAGTATTATGCTTATGTGTGTCGATTTGCTCAAACTTGGAAAGTGGCAATCCCTCTAAATCAGGTCGTTGAGCTACGATACTTTGATATCGATATATTTCTAGGAATATGTGTGTTTTAAAGTTTCTAAATTTTTGAAGTTCTAATATTTTTAAAGTAGGTAAGGTACTATAAGAAAATAAATCACTATGATATATTAGGCAACGCAGATTTCTTTACATTGAAAATACACAAACTAATACTATTAGGTTTAAGGTTTATTATAAGAATTTATACGATTAACAATTTTGAAGGAATAACTTGACAAATCTGAATTGACTAAACTTGTAGCGTTCTTTTTTGTTGCAGTCCATTAGATAGGGACAGCTACAATTTAAATAAGGTTAAAACTGTCAACTACAGCCTTCAAAATTAACTATATTATCACATCACACTACTATTATAAAGGCGAAAGTTTGTAAATGTGTTTGTATGTCTGTTACTTCTTCACGCTCAAATGGCTGGACTAAGTTGGATGAAATTTGCTGAGGAGATAACTGACACCTTAGATTAAAACATAGACTACATTTCATCTCAAAAATAATGTAAATGTAAATGCGGGTAACACCGCAGCTAGACAGTAATAAAAATGATGGCAAGGACTACTATGTAACCGATATAAGTTGGTAGACTTATTTCACTTATCGAAGAACAATTTTTTTTGACGGTTAGTTTAGTTTACTATGACTAGATTCTAGCTGTACTTGAATGCTCTGCGATACAAACCACTTTAGTTTGTTTAGGGCTAGGTGGTCCTAATCAGATGTAATCATCCAATTAAAAAAAATTGACGTTATTTAAGACCTGGTCTCTAGAATGTATCTTTTAGTTCTATTTATTTTGACGATGTGATGTTTTTCTTATTTATCCGAATCGGATGTTCGAACGCTCTGTTGAAATGTTACTAGGTAACGTTGCATTCCCAAGGTATTTGCAGAACAATCCCGAGCTTGCCACAAAATCATCCCAACCAAACAAATCCCTACGTCCCTTACAATAAATAGTGTAATCAAATTTCCGTCTGAGTATTGGACCCTTATTTAATCACCATTAGACCCTCCCTGAGCAATTGACGGGTATTAGATCTAAGGGCTACATGTGGGCACCGTGCGGTAAAGTAACGGCTTTCTAAGTAAGATTAACGCGCTTATAGGTAAGAAAAACACTGTTCTATCAGTTGCTATTGCGTGTTTTTTACTCTTTAGGGTTCTGTACTCAAAGGGTAAAAACGGGACCCTATTACTAAGACTTCGCTGTCTGTCTGTCCGTCCGACTGTCTGTCAGCAGGCTGTATTTCAAGAACCGCGATAGCTAGACAGTTGAAATTTTCACAAATTATGTATTACTGTTACCGCTATTACAAGAAATACTAAAAACAAAATAAAATAAATATTTATGGGGGGTTCCCATACAAAAACGCGTTTTTTTTTTTGCCTTTTTCATAGATAATGGTACGGAACCCTTCGTGCGCGAGTCCGACTCGCACTTCGCCGGTTTTTTTGTAGCTCCTATCTAAAAATTATTTTAACGTCATTATCATCATCATCAATCCTATCGAAGTCCACTGCTAGACTTAGGCCTTTCGCAGGACAAGCCACTAGGTCCGATTTTTGGCCTTTTTCTTCCATCCATTTGTTCATTCCATCATTTCATCACCAGCTATCCTACGAGTATCGTCATTCCATCGAGTATCAGAGCTACGGTACGTTTGCCATTTCACGGTCTCCACTCTAGAACACTTCTACCCCAGCGGTTATCGGTTCTGCGAAAGATATGTCCAGTCTAATGCCACTTCAGCTTGCTAATACGCTGAGCTATGTCAGTGACTTTAGTTCTCTGGCGAATTAAGTTTCAATGTCATTATTGACAAATTCGAAATGATAATGACTACCACTTTACTAGAGCATGGACTTTACTTGACAATTATTTGACTATTAGACTTTGACTGTGACTAATAACATAATATTGGTTATATCTCGAGACTCTTGACAACATGAAATAAACTAGCAGTTTGGAAAAAGTACGAAACCAAAAATAAAACTAAGTACCAACGCCAGTTCGAAGCTTTCTAGTGAGTTAGTACCCACGCCTGGGGTAAATCGTAACGGAAAAGTTCAACCACATGTTTGTAAGGATAAGTCTTAGTGGTGTTTGAGTAAAGTAAGTAACTTTAACGCCTCTCTTTCTTATTTCAACTTCTACACTTGAGAATACTACTTTGCCGCCCGAGTGGGTGTTCCCTGATAGATACAATCTGGGTGCCTTCAAGTTGCGAGTGAATCGATTTCTCCTAGGCGAGCGTGCTCCACCGTAGACCGCATCTTCACTTAACTTCGGGCAAGTTGCCGGCCAAGCGCAAACCTATTTGTATTAAGAAATATACTATAAAGGACATTGAGTACCTATTATTATTTTATTTTTATTAATGTAAAAAGTAATGAGACGATCGAGACGCTCTCCTGGTGGTAAGAGATAACGCCTGTCTATGACCATTGCAGCGATACACAAAACTTTGAGTAATAAAACAAAGTCCAGGGCATCGCTTATTTGGCGCTCATTACTTTGAGACTTTCTATGGTTATTAATAGTCTTAACAACCCAGTAATTTCGCTAGCTGCAGTGCCCTTCAAACCGGAACACAGTAATGTTTACACACTACTGCTTGGCGGCAGAATATCTGGTACTGCGGTGGTACCTCCCTAGACGACCTCCTGCTAAGGAGATCTTCCACCAAGTGAAAAAGTATTAGATATTTGTATACAAATAAATAATAAGTCCTCACGTTATTTTGAATCTAACCTAGTAGTCCTTCCCAAATTGTTACCCGACCTGAGTGATTCTAGTATCGAGCATTACTCTATCGTTCGTCGATGGCATGATAAAAAGCCTTTTTTTTAATTTATTTCCAAATCACAAATTCGCATTTCACTGTCATTAACAGTCAATGTCATTTAGTTTTTCCGAATGGTTCCTATACAGGATGTTAGGTAGGATTTATCTAACCATCTACCTACCACCCTGTATAAAAAATCTTAACCAACTTTTGTATTAGTAGTGATAATCAATATTATGTAATCAAGTCGCAAAGAACATAGTAGAATAAATTGTCTAGTGCAGGTCACTAATCACACTAATATTATAAAGGCGAAAGTTTATATATTTGCTACTTCTTCACGTTCAAACGGCTGGACCAATTTGGTATGGAAATAGCTGACACCCTGGATTAACAAATAGGATTTTATCCCGCAAAAATGAAGCGCGTAAAACCGCGGGGCGCAGCTAGTGGTAAATAAAGCCTGCTTTTATTCCGTCTTACCTGTATAAGTAGTAATCGATCACTTCTATTTGTCTACGTTTACATTGAATCGAATGAAATCCATTACTCTTTCCTGGGTTAATAACAGCACAATAGAATAAACAGAGGCCAGATAAGATAAAGGCCGTATATAGACACATTACATCCGCCCACATCTCTATGTATACCTGCCTCATAAAAGATATAGCACATGTAGGTTTGACGTTATGCGAAGGTATTTCGTCGTGTTATGACAATGTGAGTCATGAAAATAGTTTATGTTGGGTAGAAATTCTGCGAAAGTGTCTTGGTTTCATGTTTGTTGACAAGATGTAATGCAACAGTGTGGTAGGATTTAATTAGATTACTAACTTCTTTCATTTTAATCATCAGTTAGCTTTTGAGATTTTTCTTGCCGTTTAAAGTGTTTTATAGTTACGGACCCGAAGACTGTCTAACAGAACCCTGTAATTAAGCCTACCGTATCGGTCTGTTCGTCCGTCTACCCGATCTATTTTTTGACCTGTGTCTTCCAAACCCTATTAGTTTAACTTATATTTGAAAAAAATTCGTTGGATAGCTATATCTCTTGACTACTATTAAGTGTAGGGTTATAAATTATTTTTTACTCAAAAAAACTGTACTGAACTTATAGAAAAATCAAGATCACTATAGAATTATATGGCTATTAAAATCGCACACAAATGTATGTGTATAATATACTAGTAGCTACCGCAACTTCGTGCACCAAATTGAATAGTAATGACTATTGTATTTTGATAAAATTTGGTATGGAACTAGCTGTCTTACTTACCAAAAAATGTAGAGGTAATTCAAATTCAAATTCAAATTATTTTATTGACACAAAAACGATAGAAACATTTACATTTATGTCACAAAAATCACAATTTATTTATTTCCTAGCACACAAAACAGAACGTAACAATATTAATTTCAACTCAATTCACAATCTAATTATAATAATAATATAAACAAACAATAATAATAGTAATAATATCATGGCATGTCAAAAAAAAAACTCTAATGTCAATAATGCTACACTATCAGTAAAAAACATCGCGGAAAAAATAAAGCGTAATGTAGCGGTATCTCAAAACATAACAAAAAAATCTTGTTAAGGGCATTCTAAAGGCTCTTGAGAAGTTTAAATTGTCTCCTATTCAAATTCTACAAAGTAAATCACAAACTAAGATAATCCACGCACAACTATGGGTAGTTACACCTAAAATACGGGAGTGTTTGAAACTTCGAGCGAGTTCAATCAACTTTGAAGCGAGTTGCGATGATCCGCGTGCTAGCGCTCGCTTGATGGATAAACAACAGGCGCTGCGCACGTACTCTGAGCAAGTTTTGTGTCGACCGTGTTGGCATTCATGGCATATTATCGTCTAAAGCTTTCGAAAACAAATCTAGCTGAAAATCGCAACCTTCCGTATCGTATGAACTCCTATTTGATATAGGCTGAAGGCTCAGTATCCGAAATTTAGAATAAACATTTTCAGTGTTCATTTTACATACACACACGCACACACACACATCATCAGCCATAGGACGTCCACTGCTGGACATAGGCCTCCTCCTGGGGGGGTTTTGTGAATACTCGCCACGCTTGGCAGGTGGGCTGGCGAGCGCAGTTAAGTGCGATTGTTCAAGGAAGACGCTGCTGCCCATCTGATGATGTGTGTGATTATTTGATTAACTCATGATATAAACAGAAGGGTATTTTAATTTTAAGGTGTGTATCTATATGTCTGTGGCATTATAGCTCCCAAGCGAACCTGAATAAGAGTTGAAGAGCTTAACCAATTTTGATTTAGCTTTTTTTTTAAATATTTAATTGCTGATTTGCTTGAGAGTGTTCTTCTTACTAAAGAAAATTTGTTCAACCGTTGAAGATTAGCAGCTCTTTTCTAATTGATGAACGATTATGAGCATCTTCCACAAGTTTGATCGAGTCGAAATATAGTATTCTGTTACAGATTTCAGAGATTTTTTATATTCTAGATGAATTAGATATTAGAATATGTGATAGTTATTAGGTTGAAGAACTCTGTAAGCTTACCCAACATTTTCATAAGATAATTATGTTTAATACGGTACTCTGGAATCATCATATGAGTTTGTCCTGTTCGCCGTCGGGATGGCATGTCTCTGAGAGACGCTACTTGATATATTTTGCTATCCATACAGCGCGGAAACGCTGCCAGCCTTCTTACGTTTCGGCGAACAGGTTCTGTGTGTGAGAAGGCACTCGACGAGTTTATGTTAGCTTCATAACAAAGTTATTTCAAAATTAAATTTAAGTAGCTTTAGTTACTAAATGACTGTCATATTTGTCATATTTATTATATTATTTAATTCAAAATTGTGTGTTCTATGTGTTCTGTATGTAAAATAAGTATGTATTTACAAAAAAATTAGTATATAAGTATTCTATCAGTTATCTGGTTCCCATAGTACAAGCTTTGCTTAGTTTGGGGCTAGATGGCGCTGTGTAAGTTTTTTCTAGATAGATAAATTCAACAATAAAGTTATTGTTCACACCAATAATTGTATATCTGATACGATTTAAATAAATATATATATTTAGGGTAACAATTGGCGGTCTTATCGCTAAATCAAATATCTTCCACGCAAGCTTAGGAGGAAAAGGATTCAAGAAAAGTAGAAAACGATTATAATTTATTTGTATTAGTATTATACTGAATCAGCCCTGTTTTTAGGGTTCCGTACCCAAAGGGTAAAACGGGGCCCTATTACTAAGACTCCACTGTCCGTCCGTCTGTCTGTCACCTGTATCTCATGAACCGTGATAGTAAGACAGTTGAAATTTTCACAGATGATGTATTTCTGTTGCCGCTATAAATAACAATATAAATTACTAAAAAACAGAATAAAATATATATTTAAGTGGGCTCCCATACAACAACCGTGTTTTTTTTTGCTCGATATTGATAACGGCAACAGGCAAACTTGAAATATTCACAGAATATTTAGTTTAAATTCACTTAAAAAATAAATAATTGAATTAAAATATAACTAATATTTAAGGGGGCTCTTTTTTGCCGTTTTTATAAATAATGGTACGGAACCCTTCATGCGCGAGTCCGACTCGCAAATGGCCGGCTTTTTTAAACTGTCCCACTGCTGTGTGTAAGCTTCTGCTCAGTGTGAAAAGGGTCACGCCGTAGCCAACCACGCTGGCAAAGTGCGGGTTGACAGACTTTAAATAAAAATACAACAGTAGTAATAGAAATTCAACCGAGTAACATAATAATCCTTGGAACGAAACTACTTTCAGTTAATCACCTCTAGTTATTTCCCATCGCGCGCTAATCAGTATTCTTTCCCCGGCCGAGGTAATAAGATTTTCATCCGCTCTACCGAGTATTATTGTTCTTTCGCTTGGTATTACATTACTTACATGTACTGCATACTTTATTCTGCGACCTTGAGATAACTTTTCTGAAGCATGATGTAATGGAAGAGGAATGTTGGGGATAAAGCTCTCAGTTTGATGGAGATTGAATATTGGGACGAAAAATACGTTGTTTGTTTACAAATAAACATATTAATAAATCGTAGGCATCGTCGAACAATTCAACGTGTTATTCTTGAGCGTTACATTATTGTTTAAATATATGAGATGCTTTGTAAACGTTTTCAGACATGCTCCTCGGTTGCGAATACTTTACACTAATACACGACCTTTTTTTTTTACACTTTATTTGTTTTCAGGCTTTTGTTAACACGTCAGTGTCAGTCATGTCAGTCTCGTTCTATAACTATAAAAAAAAAAAACATCTAAATAATACATCTGTAAGGATGAACCTGGCAGATTTTACTTGGTGGCAGATCTCCTTAGCATGTTAGGCAGCGATGGATTCACGGGCAGAGAAGGTGAACCTTGATGCGTATGTAAAGGAGTCCCGTAAATCAGCACGATAGACCCGCCACCCACGTCGATACCATTGAATGCTACTAAGTGTCGTGCCATTTTGTTACTTAACTACACATATATCTAAGTTGTTAATAAACAGTTTCATAAGTTTAAGCTAGTGCTCAAGTGGCATATCTAAGTTAAATTAATGACCTGGCTACAATCTATTTCGCCAAATGTTACTACGGCCATTTGACGTAGTCGTCATACGCTCCCTTTTATTGCACAAGTTAGCTACTTTACCGATATGATTTGTGCGAGTTGAGCATAAATTTGTTTACTGCACATGCTTAGTTCTAGACACATTACGGGCAAGTGCATGAGGAAAAATTTATTGAGGGTACAAAGTTTTCAATATGGTTCGGTTCAAAAATATTTTGTAACTGAAATATAGTAGTGTTAGTATCTCTGATTTGTAGTTGAACTTGTACATTGTAAACAGTTTTATAGAGTTTAAATAGCTAAACTATTTGAACTTTTTTATAACTTTGTATCAGCTAACTTATTACTGATGGAATTCATTGTATAATGTTTTTTTTTTATCTATCTCTATAAATAAAAACCTTCATTGTACGAACCGCTTGACAATGGAATTTGCTGCCCGAGTGGGTGTTCCCTGATAGATACAATCCGGGTGCCTTCAAGTCGCGAGTGAATCAGTTTCTTCTAGGCGGGCGTGCTCCACCGTAGACCGCATCTTTGCTTAACATCAGGCGAGTTTGCGGTCAAGGACAAGCCTATTTGTAATAAAAAAAAAAAAATGATGTTCGTTGGTAAGGGCTTGAGAACGGCTGGCCGATTGAACTGCTTCTTTTTTTAACATGTTCGTGATACTTTGAGTAAGGATTATATACATGCTAGGGCAAAGACCGAGCGCTACTGCATCAGTAACAAAATATCAGATATTTCATCATCATCATCATCGGCCATCCACCACATTCATACGTCCACTGCTGGACATAGGCCTCCGCCTTTGGGGGTCTTTGCCATTACTCACCACGCTTGGCAGGCGGGTTGGCGAGCGCAGTTAGGTGTGATTGTTCAAGGAAGACGCTGCTGCCCATGTTACGGATTACATCCCTTAGCCGACTCTTACGGCAACCACGGGTAGAGAGGGTGGGGTACTATTCTTACGCCGGCACCACCACGGCAACAAACGGTAGGTACAAATGATTTTATTTTGGTTTAAAAAAATACATTATAGAAAATACAATGGGACTGCCATGTGGCTGTCACAAAAGTCCCTTCACATCACATCACATCATCAGCCATAGGACGTCCACAGCTGAACATAGGCCTCCTCCTGGGGGGGTTTTGCCAATACTCACCACGCTTGGCAGGCGGGTTGGCGAGCGCAGTTTGGTGTGATTGTTCAAGGAAGACGCTGCTGCCCATCTTCCGGATTACATACCTTAGCCGACTCTTACGGCAACCACGGGTAGAGAGAGTGGGGTACTATTCTTACGCCAGTACCACCACGGCAAGTCCCTTAATTAAATTGTATTGAATAAAAACACATTATTTATTATTGTCTGTCAAAAAACAACGAAAAAATTCTAGACATAAATACATATCTTAACACGTTTGACGGAGAATAAATACGATACTCAACGTCGATTACGGCTTTTGTATCCGCCCTCCAACTCACTTGGTTAGAATCTAGAACGGCTATTCTAAGTTGGGCCATAAAACATTAATGGCAAAAGCAACTTCAGTCAGTTTAGCGTCAGTAACGCTCTCATAAACTAATTCGGGTGAAATCTCGTCATACATAAAACGGATGTAAGTATGTAACATTTCCTCCTCATTTATTTTAGTGGTGCTATATATAAAAACACATTAAGTGCTTTCCGCGAAACTTTAATGGAAACTAAAAAATATTTGAGAAATGTGGGGTAAAGTTTTGATTAAAAACCAAGTTTTTATCTTCGGTTAAATGTCAGTTAGACTTCTTCATATAAAAAGGGCAAATTCGTATCTATTAACTCAACAATAACTGTACTTTGACTTCCCTGTTATCTTATTTGGTAGTAATCTGCTTCTAGAGTTGAAAAGAGTGGGTTCGATTCCTATTTAGGACTTACATTAATGTGACGAACATAGGCAAAGTCACGTATTTATGTCAATTCCGCAAACTTCCAAGGCCAGTAAAAAAAAAAAAAAAAACTCGCACTAAATTTCCAATCCTTTTTTTTATAAGCCGGTTTTTCTATCTAGGCCGATAACTCTTATTATTATTATCTGCTATAGAAAATAACCTAAGGTGCATAGTTTCCGAGATATGGGCCAAAAAATTTTTTTCAAGATGGCGCTTGAAGCTCCTTTCGTAAATTTAATGCGAGGTTGACCAAAAAAAGCAGCTATTTTTACTGGCCTAGTAACCTCTACAAATATCTATCTACTTACAAAAATGTATAGAGGAAGTTACACTATGATATTCAATTTCTCTTGTTAAATAATCCTACCTACGTTCAACTGCTTGTTATTCCGTGTAAGCTACTTAACCCCTGTTTATTTTGACAATATCCGCCAAGATTTATGTGGTGTGTGCCACAGACTGAGTACTAATGGCATGAAGTTAACATAGGTTCTCCGCAGGAAAATAATATCATGAGTCGTTTAGGTTTACTTTAGCTGGTTTAATCAGGATCCCTTGTATTTTAGCATGCTGCTAGATTGTGGATATTCCTCTTAGCACTTTTCAGGCGTTATGACATGTTTTATCCGTTCAGGTTGAATGTTTATCGAATCGTATGTTTTTTTTAATGGTTGGCAAGCTAAGTGTTTGACTACAGCTCACCTGATGTGATGTAACGGTGTGGTGGAAGATATAAAACACATCTAGCTTAGAATGGAACTGACTCTCAAGTGAACATACCGTTAGGTGTTTGACGACGGATTTTCAACTTGAGGGTGGTAGCTAGCCAGCCGAGTACCTACCACCATACAAAAAAGAACAATGTTTTCCCGAAATTTACAACCAAGAAGAGATAAAGTGGTCTTCAAATCAAGAGTAAAGACGTCCCTTCTATTTTATAATCCCGTGATCTATCGGTTCTTTTTCAACAGGCTTCTACAACAGCCACGGTACCGGTACCGTATTCTGTAGCCCCGACACAAAGACCAATGTCCAATGCAAATTTTTTATTTAACATTGAGATATCTTACATCAGCTCAATAGCCGTCGTGTTACGACCCATCTCTATCGACAAAACAACTTGGCTATAAAACGCAAAGGATAATAGGTTTAGTCGCGCCAAAATAGATTTATAGCTCGATGGAACTTTCAAGAAGTAGCATTTTTAGAAACAACAAGATTTTGTTACATAAAAGAAGTTACAATGCTATGGTTTCCCCATGACATTTTCCTTCACTGACATCTCTAGTTTTTTGTTTGGGTTTCGGAGTTTTGTCTGACCGCGCCAACCACTGAGCTATAATCGCTCCAAACAGAGAGATCTGCCACTTAACAAAAGGTCAGTAGGTCTATGAAAGACTTTCAGCGTTCAATCAATGACTTCAGTGTAAGTACTTTGCAGGTGAACTTTATTTGAAGAGTATTTTATGACGGTAATAAAAACCGGGAAATAGTCGTTGTTTTGGGGCTAGGGACGAAGGTCGAATAAATTGTGTGTCATCGTGTTTTCAGACGTTGCGGGATTCTTTTGTGGCAATGTAAGCACCTTTAAAAACCAATCCGTGAGGAAAGGAAGCACTAAAACTGGACAGTAAAACTGGTTTCCTATTTATTTACAAAATAAAATAGCACAACTGTTATTTCAAGGCAAACAACTAGAACTGAGTTGTTTGACACAAACAACTATTAAATAAAAACGATCGCTTCGTAACTTGTTTCACATATCTGCTTCGATATAGCAAACTTTCTACGACTCAAATCAATTCTACAAATATCCTCTTGAGTTATTAATTTTTATTTATCACGTTCTACGTATTTCTTACAATGTTTCACTTTATAAAAATATGGTAGCAAAAAATAAAAGTAAATTATTTTTAGTTTTACTACAGTTACAAAATATTAATGCTTGATTTTTTTATGGTTGACAAGCTAGGTTTATAACCACAACTCACCTGATGTTAAATGACGATGTGGTCAAAGATGGTGAAGCCTGGAATGGAACTGGCTAACAAGTGAGGCTGCCGGAATACACCGTTAGGTGCTTGGCGGCAGATATTCAAGTTGAAAGTGGTAGCTAACCAGCCGAGTACTAGAAAGTACCCAGCCACCATGATATGGTTTCCTCGCAATTTTTACCTTCGCCGGCAGCTCAAGCTCATTGTTGGGTTTGAACCCACGCCCTTCGGCGTGTTAACCGACAGCGTTAACCACTGAGCAATCATCGCTACAACCGATATAACTATTTCAAGTCTTGTAGCTAAAAACGACAAACGGTGGGGTAGACGTGTACTGAGTAGTCAATAAAAATGATAAATGTCTAGGTCGTTTACTGGATGAAGTGACGATATAAATGAGACAATAATGTGGAGTAGCTGGAAACGAACATCCGATAAAGTTGCTTGTACTAGAAAACTATGTTCAGTACTGGGCTAAAGTAGACTGATGATGATGATGATGTAGCTAAAAACTGTAATCAAGACACTATTACTAAACGTATGCCGTCTATCTACCCGCCAATTCTACCTTCAATGGTTTATTAAAATTTTCACATTTTTTTTTTGTATATCTGCTTTAAGAGCTATATGGCGTGGCTTCGATTCCCACCCTGGAGAAACATTTTGTGGTATAAACAAATGTTTGTTCTCGTCATCAACGTCATCAAACATTCTACCTAACTCTCTGGAGCTACTATGCCAGCTCCCCAAAGCCTCGCTCCAATACTTCAAGGAGCTAGGTTGACTAGGTTGCTGGCAGGGGGAAATGCACAAAACACCCCAAGCAGGACTTTAGTGCAGGACTTATCGACCCGACTTTGAATAAGAATAAAAAATGTTTGTTTTGTGTTCTATACGTATTATAAATATGTATTTACTAAAAGGTTTATTTAGAAATTTCGAAGTTGAAGGAGACCGTCTGAGTTCCAATCTGGAGGTCCTTGGTACAAATCCCATGGCACGCTCTACTGTCTTTTGTAGGTTATGTGCGTATTACCGATAACTTCAAACGGTGGAGGAAACGTACATGTCTAAGAGTTCTCAAAAAAAGTCTCAGAGATGTGTGAAGTCCTGCCACCAACCTGCATTTGGCCAGCATGGTAAACTATGGCCTTATCTTTCAAATACAAATAAGTAAAAATATTTACTTATTACATGGATCAATAAGTCCCGAGACTAACCCAGAGATGGCGCTCGTAGTAAACCAGTAACCACGTCTTTCTAGAGTACTA
This sequence comes from Biston stratarius, assembly GCA_950106695.1. Classification (NCBI taxonomy): domain Eukaryota; kingdom Metazoa; phylum Arthropoda; class Insecta; order Lepidoptera; family Geometridae; genus Biston; species Biston stratarius. Next base: position 15,853,068 of record OX467116.1, read on the forward strand.
ACCTTTGCTTGAAACGTGTCAAAATTTTAAGTCGATCGGACCAGAAACAGCTGAGTTTTCGAGGTTGGAGTAAAGTCGTTTTGTAGTTTGTTTAAAAAATGGAAAAAACCGAGTTTCGTGTTCTGATAAAACATTGTTTTTTAATGGGTAAAAACACCGTGCAAGCGAAACAATGGATTGAAAAATGTTACCCGGACTCTTGTCCATCAAAAGCAACGATTTGTCGGTGGTTTGCCGAGTTTAAACGTGGTCGTACCGACACAAATGACGCGGAACGCTCGGGTAGACCTGTGGAAGCCGTTACACCGGAAAATGTGAGTGAAGAAAAATTATAATGAAAGATCGTAAAGTGAAGCTCCGTGAGATTGCTGAGATGACACAGATATCATATGGAAGTGTATTTACTATCCTTCATGAAAAATTGAGCATGAAAAAGGTTTTTTCCAAGTGGGTGCCGCGATTGCTTTCGATGGAACAAAAACAGCAACGAGTCGATGATTCAGAAAGCTGTTTATCGCTATTTACTCGCAACAAAAAAGATTTCTTGCAACGTTACGTGACCATGGACGAAACATGGATACATTACTACAATCCAGAGTCGAAGCGGCAGTCATCTGAGTGGCGCACAGCTGGCGAAAGCCGTCCGAAGCGTCCGAAAACGCAGCAGTCAGCTGGTAAAGTCATGGCGTCAGTTTTTTGGGATACGCATGGCGTGATTTTCATTGACTACCTCGAAAAAGGTAAATCGATCAACAGTGATTATTATATTGACTTGCTGGTGCGTTTGAAGGAGGAAATCGCAAAAAAACGACCGCACATGCAGAGAAAAAAAAATCCTTTTTCACCAAGACAATGCACCCTGCCACAAGTCGATGAAAACAATGGCAAAATTGAACGAATTGGGCTTTGATCTGCTTCCCCACCCCCCCTACTCGCCAGATTTAGCCCCCAGTGACTACTGGCTCTTTGCTGATCTTAAAAAAATGCTCCAGGGAAAAAGATTTGGCTCAAATGAGGAGGTCATCGCTGAGACTGAAGCTTATTTTGAAGCGAAAGATAATTTTTTTTTATAAACATGCTATTGAAAAATTGGAAAAGCGTTGGAACGATTGTATCACCCTAAAAGGTGATTACATTGATGAATAAAAAAAAATTTTGCAAAAAAAATGTTGTTTTCATTGTTAGTCTCGGGACTTATTGATCCATGTGTTATACTACAGACAATTACTTCTCACAATGAGAAGAGAACCCGCGCCCAACTGTTTATAAAAAAAGTACTTATTTTTTTTAAGTTATCTGACTTCCATCATGCGAGCTTTGCTTAGTTTGGGGTCAGATGGTTCTGTGTGCAATGTCCTACTATTTTTTTTACAATATAAATATAATTATGTAGTGAAGTTTTAAATAAATTCAGGGAATCGTGTATGAAAAATGTGTTTTTTTTTTACAAAGTTTTAAGTTAAACTTACCTACCTATCTACTACTTGAGCTGGGTGATTTCGATTAAGAGAAACCTATTTTACTCACATAATATAACTTAAAATTCCTAATCATTTGCTCCCTATATAGAATTAGAACTCAAACTATCGTTGCAAACATTTCAGAAGTTTCCCTCTAAGTGATTGCTATCGTTGTCCTATTACAAAAATTAAAGTCCGTTTCCACCATTAAGATAAGGCGGTGTCCACATGCAATGCTGTTCGCCACTAAATCTTCGTTAAGCGTGAGACGACATATGGCGCGGACCCCTGTCGTGTGTACATCGCCCTACATAATAATAGCCACAATATACTCCAAGGCTTTGAAGATTTTAAAAGCAGCTTAAACGATAATTTATCATGATATATGTTTTGAAAGCTTCGCCAAAGATAAATCACCTTTAAACGGAGTTTGATAAATGAATTGTGGGTGGGTTAAAAATATTAGAATGTCAAAATATTCAAGCCTAAATATTTCATCTTTAGGTTTGTGAATAGTTAACTATGTTTTTTAAATAAGATTTTATGACACATAAAATGTAGTTTATAATTATTCACGTACTAGTTTCGTCCCGCGGTAGGTATTACCCGCTGTTCCTACGTGAACACAAAAAAAAATTCCGGATAAAATTAGTTACTTCCATACCAAATTTAATTAAAATCGGTTCAGCCGTTTGAGCGTACTAAACATACAAATACACTCACAGACTTTCGCCTTTAATATATAAGTATGACTGAATTGACTGCCCTGTTAGCTCATTTGATAAAGTTCTGCTTCGAGAGCTGTAGGGCGTGGGTTCGATTCCCACGCAGGACAAGCATTTTGTGGTATAAACAAAAATGTTTGTTCTGCGTTCTGTATATATGTAAGTAAGTATGTACAAAAAAAGTATTTAAGTATTCTTTCAGCTATCTGACTTCCCTAGTACAAGCTTTGCTTAGTTTGGGGTCAGATGGCGCTGTGTGTAATGTTCTATAATCTACCTTCTTAATCTTCTATCTTCTTAATGTGTATAAGTATTTATCAACAACAAAAAAAAGTTTTACGTATTCTGTCAGCTTTCTGGATAGTGCTGAATGTCCTCCAATATTTATTTTATTTTATTTATTTACTTACACTATTTTATTTTATTTATTTACTCTACACTATAATTTAGGATTACTTTTTACCTAGAGCATTATTTTAAAGGTATCTCCGCTAACAGCGGCTGTCAGCAAAAATGCGATTTGTAAGAATGAACGCGCGTAAAAAAAAACAATTACTCCAAATTGGAACTAATTTAAGTTAATTAGAAGCAGACTTTTGTTCCAAATTGGGTAAATTTAGAAATGTTTTAAAAATATTCCAATTTATTGAACCTGTCAGAGACAGGCTATTTGTATAAGAAAAAGAAGGTGCGGACTAAACCTTTTCAAATTAATTAAATTAACTTTTTTAAAATTCAAAACAGAAGAGAAATTGCTGCAATTTTTTGCCGCCTTTCAAAAGGATAATAATGCGTTCCGCAGACCCAGTGTCGCCAACTTTGTCCAGATTAATTGTCGTATTTTATTACCATGAAGGGCCGCTGCGTTCTTTGGAATAAAAAGATCTTTGTTTTGATGTGGAAATGGCCACTTTGTGTTAACGTAGACAAAAGTGGAGAAAAGAAAATTGATTTAAAAACACAGTCACTGTACTTAGTCAGATTTTTGTTTTACTTATGCGGGATTACTCACGTTTTTATTTTATTTTATTTTTTAATAGCTGACAGGCTAGGTGTTTGACCACAACTCACCTGATGTTAAGTGACGGTGTGGTCGAAGATGGTAAAGCACACCTAGCCTGGAATAGAACTGGCTCTCAAGTGAGGCTACCAGAACACACCGTTAGATGCTTGGCGGCAGATTTTCAACTTGAGGGTGGTAGCTAGCCAGCCGAGTACTAGAAAGTACCCTACCACCACGCTATGGTTTCCTCACGATGTTTTTCTTCACCGGCAGCTCAAGCGTTTATTTATATCGAATACTCTGACTATAGTTTCGGCCACAGCCATGGTCTGCTTTATAAAGAAAAAACCGGGGCAGGTCACTAGTTGATAATAATTAACTGAAGAGTTGAAGAGAGTAATACCATAAACCAATAAACAAAAAAAATATTTTTATTCCTAACTAATATTATAAATGCTAATTGTTTGTTACATCTTCACGCGTAAACTACTTAACGGATTTGGGTGAAATTTTGCATGTAGGTACTTTAGGCCTTGGAATAAGACATAGGATAGTTTTCATCATAATCGTTATCATCATCCATCACCACGCGGGTAAAACCGCGCGGCGCAGCTAGTAAAATTTTTGTTTTTTATATATATATATTTCCTAACTTTATAAAAATACTTCAGTACTAAACATTCAGTAATAATGGAATACGCAAGTAGGACAAGTATTTTGATTCGACTTCAATGTTTTACTTTTGAAAAGTTAATGTCTCGGAAGATAATGAGAAAACTTGGGAGTTTCCAGTTTTCAAGTGAAAGTGGGCGAAATTCCAGAACTATTTGAGAAAAGTTTTAAATAAATGTTTTTTTTTTAATTCGAAGCAATGAAAATACTTCTACATTTTTAAAATTCGATGAGCGCGTATGTTTATTTAGGAACTTTCAGTATTTATAACGAGGCCAAGAAGACGAAAACTTTGTGGTACAATAATATAACAATTATTTGAAAATAAATTAACATAGTACCTATAGAGAGAAATTCTAATGAGAGAAAAATAAAACAATAAATCAAAAGTATTTTTAAAAAAACAAGTATAAACGTAAGTAAATTGAACACTCTTTTGTTTCTCCACTTCCAACTAAGAGCTACGCCTGTTTTTTTATTCACTGTTAAATACATGGTAGAAACATGCAGAAGTTTGGAAAACTAGGTGAGACCCAAAACTTGGATGTAGGTGAAAGCCGGTACAGCTTTGTTTCCAACTTGAAGGCTTTGTTTGTACGATAAGTAATGTACAAAGTTATCAATGTAAACTTGGCTACCTACTTATAATATTCTTGAAAATTATTTTGTTTTTATAAATAAGAAAGGTAAGTCCAAACTTCATTTCTGTTACACCCATGTAATATAGTATACAAGGTAATTTTTAATCAGGCAGCCACCGCTCGCTGCCTTGTTTATTAATAAGTACCTGGATGACCGAGCTTTGCTCGGCTGAAAACACGGATAAAACTACGTTTTCTAAAAATAAAACCTAGCTAGATCGATTTATCGCCCCCGAAGCCCCCTGCATACTAAATTTCATGAAAATCGTTGCTGCCGTTTCCGAGATTCAGATTATATATATACATATATACAAGAATTGCTCGTTTAAAGATATTAGATTAGATATATAACTAGTTTTATTCTGTGTTCTTTTTTATAATTCAATATTTTAAAAAATATTGAATATATTAACTAAAATGAAAACGCTTTTATTACTTTAATTTAAATTGTATTTTCTTTAACATTAAATACACATAAAGACTATATTTCGAAAAGTGATTTGCTAACCCTGCCTGATAAATAAGGTTGGCACATCACGTTACAATTGACTATTCTTATTTTTTATAAATAATACAGTGAAATTATATCAGGAAGCCGTGGTGGTGCCGGCGTAAGAATTGCACCCCACCCTCTCTTCCCGTGGTTGCCGTAAGAGTCGGCTAAGGGATGTAATCCGGAAGATGGGCAGCAGCGTCTTCTTTTAAATAACCTCACCCAACTGCGCTCGCCAACCCGCCTGCCAAGCGTGGCGAGTATTGGCAAAACCCCCCCAATGAATAGTTCTAAAAAGACCAGGCCCCCAGTCCCCGGCAGCTCCACTAGTCCTGGTTTAGGTAGCGGCCACGGTAACGGTGGAGCAGGGGGTGCTAAGAATCCCCGGCAGACGCCCGGCTACCACCCCCAACGACGACTGGCCCTGGTAACACACAACATACGCACTTTGAGGACAGACGAGAAGATTGTTGAGCTGGAAGAGGAAATGAGTAGGTTACATTGGGATATTTTGGGGTTATCTGAAGTCCGGAGAGAGGGCGAGGACACGATAACCCTGAAGTCGGGTAACCTATTCTATTACCGGGAGGGCGACCAACAGTCCCAAGGTGGTGTCGGTTTTCTCGTCCACAAGTCCCTCACTAACAACATTATTAGCATCGGAAGTGTTTCGAGCAGGGTCATATACCTAATACTCAGAATATCCAAAAGATATTCGCTGAAGGTCATTCAGGTGTATGCACCGACCTCGTCACACCCAGATGATGAAGTAGAGAGTATGTATGAGGACGTAAGTAGGGCCATACATACCTCCGAAACCCACTTCACTGTTGTTATGGGGGACTTCAACGCAAAGATGGGCATGAAGAGCGATGATGAGTTGAGAGTGGGGCAATTTGGATATGGGCAACGGAACCCTAGGGGACAGAGGCTGGCCGACTTTCTGGAGAAAGAGGGCCTCTTTATGATGAACTCTTTCTTTCAGAAGCCGCCTCACAGGAAATGGACCTGGATGAGTCCCGATGGTTCTACGAGAAACGAGATAGACTTCATCATGACCAACAAAAGACGGATATTCAATGATGTCTCTGTGATTCACAGGGTGAAAACCGGTAGTGATCACCGACTGGTAAGAGGCTCATTGAATATTAACGTCAAGCTTGAAAGGTCACGCTTGATGAAGTCCACGCTCCGACCTACTCGCGCCCATATACAAAACCCCGAAAGCTTTCAACTCGAACTTTCCAATCGCTTCGATTGCCTAGAGAATCTTGCCACGGTGGACGAGATCAATAACAGGCTCGTAGAAACTGTCCATGCGGTGGGCTCTAAGTTTTTTAGACCCCGTCGTACAAATAGACCTCAAAAACTATCCGACCATACTCTAGACCTCATGGCTGAACGACGCTCGTTACGACTACAGTCTTCCTATGATGCAGAGTCATATAGGCTGCTCAATAGACAGATATCGAAATCCTTGCGACACGACATACGTATCTTTAATACTAATCGTATTAAAGAGACGATAGAGCGGAAAAAAGGCTCCAAAGTGTTCGCAAGAGACATGTCTATTGGGCAAAGTCGGTTGACGAAGCTGAAGAGAGAAGATGGTAGTATAGCGTCGACCAAAGCAGAGGTATTAGAGGAGGTCGAAAGGTTTTATGGACGGTTATACACCTCGGTAGCTGAGCCTGTTAGCAGCGCGGCCAAAGACCCAAGAGCCAAGCTGACCCGGCACTATACCGAAGATATTCCGGACATCAGCCTGTACGAGATTAGAATAGCCCTGAAACAGCTTAAGAACAACAAGGCGCCGGGTGATGACGGAATCACATCGGAGCTTCTGAAAGCGGGTGGAACACCGGTACTTAAAGTCCTTCAGAAGCTCTTTAATTCCGTCTTACTCGAAGGTGTAACGCCAGAAGCATGGAACAGAGGCGTGGTGGTGCTGTTCTTCAAGAAAGGTGACAACACTCTATTGAAGAATTATAGACCCATCTCGCTTCTGAGCCATGTTTATAAGTTGTTTTCAAGGGTCATTACGAACCGTCTCAGTCGCAGGTTCGATGACTTCCAGCCTTCCGAACAAGCCGGTTTCCGTAAAGGTTACAGTACCATAGACCACATCCATACGCTAAGGCAAATTATACAGAAGACCGAAGAGTATAATTTGCCTCTATGTCTAGCGTTTGTGGACTATGAGAAAGCCTTTGATTCGATCGAGACATGGGCGGTGGTTGAGTCTCTCCAACGATGCCATATTGACTATCGGTATATCGAAGTGTTGAAGTGTTTGTATAATAACGCTACTATGTCGGTCCAAGTACAGGAGCAGACTTCGAAGGCGATTCCACTGAAAAGAGGCGTAAGACAGGGAGATGTTATATCTCCGAAACTGTTTACTGCCACAGTGGAAGACGCCTTCAAGCTCCTGGAATGGAAAGGATTCGGCATCAATATTAATGGCGAATACATCACTCACCTTCGATTTGCCGACGATATAGTGGTCATGGCAGAGTCGTCGGAGGAACTCAGCACAATGCTCGAAGACCTCAATCGAGTTTCTCAACGGGTGGGTCTTAAAATGAACATGGACAAAACGAAGGTAATGTTGAATGCCCATGTTGTGCCCACCCCAATATCAGTTGGGAGCTCGGTTCTTGAAGTTGTTGACAAGTACATTTACCTAGGACAAGCAGTCCAATTAGGTAGGTCCAACTTCGAGAAAGAGGTCAATCGTCGAATCCAACTCGGCTGGGCAGCGTTCGGAAAACTGCGCAGCGTTTTCTCGTCCGAATTACCTCAGTGCCTCAAGTCGAAAGTCTTCGACCAGTGTGTGTTACCAGTGATGACTTATGGCGCCGAAACGTGGTCTCTGACTATGTGCCTTCTTAGTAAGCTCAAAGTAGCACAACGAGCTATGGAGAGGGCTATGCTCGGAGTTTCCCTACGAGATCGAATCAGAAATGAGGAGATCCGTAGGCGAACTAAAGTAGCCGACATAGCCCAGCGGATTAGCAAGTTGAAGTGGCAGTGGGCAGGGCACATAGCACGCAGAACCGATGGCCGATGGGGCTGCAAAGTTCTAGAGTGGAGACCACGGACCGGCAAGCGCAGCGTAGGACGTCCACCCACAAGGTGGACAGACGACCTAATAAAGACCGCAGGAACGCGCTGGATGCGAGCCGCTTCCAACCGGTCTTTATGGAAGTCAATGGGGGAGGCCTATGTCCAGCAGTGGACGTCATGTGGCTGATGATGATGATGATGATGATATCAGGAAGATGACTATTAAGATTGATTAGGTACCAATAAAAGATAAGCTTTTAATCTTCACGACTTAACTTTGCTATCGCCTTTTTACTTATAGTAAGACCAGACGCTCGTCAAAAAGGCACCCTCTCACATTTGAAATTGCTTTTAAACGCACTAAAAACTTGCGGATGAGTGGAACTAAATACAAGCCGGTAGTACGAGTATTATCATAAAACCAACTACAGGACGTATGCACTCGAAATTTGGTACAGATGTGTCTTATGGAACATTATTCCGTTATCGGTATCCTATATATGTATTAATATTGCTCTTTTGTTACTTACATACGTTTCATTTACCTCTGACCTAATTCTTAAGTCAACACGGACGAAGTCACTGGCGCAAGCTAGTATTAAATACATTTTGAACATAAAAAAATCTGGAATCCCCGACATAGCTGTGACAACCGCAAGGTGGACGAATTTATTACTACCCTTGTAGTTTATCTACGGAACCTAAGTCACAAAACTAAAAAGGGTTCTGTAAGCACTCCGTGCGAGGATGTATTTGAATAATTCTCAGGACTTATCTACAAGCTATTTTTGATGTGTTCTGAGTTGGAAAATCAAACCAGAAAGGTCAGATAAGCTGTGAAAACCGAAGGTAAAAATACAAGAAAGGATATAAATAATAACTTTATTAGAACTTGTAATGTATTTTGTATAAAAACCGTATCAAAATCTGTTGCGTGGTTTAGAAGTATAATATAATTACGAATGGAATCTATGTCGCCAATCAGGTAAAGTAAAGTACATGCTTATTATTAAAACGTTGACGGATTGGTGGCCACGAACTGGGAAACGAATCGTCGGACGCCCACCGCTCGTTGGGTCAACATTCTAAAGGTCACGGGTCGAACCTGGACATGGTTAGCATAGGACCGGGATGAATGGAGTACAAGAAGAGAGACCCATGCTTAGTAGTGGACGATTACGGGCTGAAAATGATGATGATGACATACTTATGTTCGAAGAGTTTAAAACAGTATATCAACACAAACTATATATTTTTCATCTAATTTTTCATTGCATTTAAAAAATTCGCTATGAAAACGTGAAGATGCATTAAGTCGTTAAGCCGGGAACACATCGCGTCGTCTTTGGACGCGGCATCTATTGTGCCCTCGCCTTAAAGCACTTTGTCATACGCCCTTTGTTACACAACTAATGCTTCTTAATGTACTTCCCGCTTTAGTGCGGAAACGGGGTGTGGCATTTGTATTTTTTTAAAACGTTTTTGAGGAATATCGGTTTTAGAAAAAGGGTTTGTTTCTGAAAGTAGGTTTTTATCTTGTTATGTTTTGTTTGACTTCCTTTAGCAAATAAGTGGAAAGACAAATAAACCATCCGAAGACGAGGTAAACTTAGATTTACTCGGGTTAACTTATACATTACTCGGGCTCCGAATTCTAATTCATTTTAGTAATTATTCGGACGCTGTCTAACGAGCTTTGGTTTTGCTGACTCAACAATTCAAACTCAAATTCAAATTCTTTATTGGTAACATCTTTGTTACATGTCATATATGTATATACGTAAAAAAAACGTAAATGACATTGAATTAAATTAAATAAAATCAATTTAAACTAAAATCCAATAACATACAATCAAATTAAGTACAATAAAATAAATTTAATCACATCACATCATCAGCCATAGGACGTCCACTGCTGGACATAGCCTCCCTCCCTCCTCCCTCTCTGCTGCCTCCTCCTGGAGAGGGGTTTTGCCAATACTCGCCACGCTTGGCAGGCGGGTTGGCGAGCGCAGTTAGGTGTGATTGTTCAAGGAAGACGCTGCTGCCCATCTTCCGGATTACATCCCTTAGCCGACTCTTACGGCAACCACGGGTAGAGAAGGTGGGGTACAATTCTTACGCCGGCACAAATAATTTATATTAATAATTTATTATTAATTATTTATTTATTTCATAAATATCGTCGACTCGAGTAAACCTGTGTTTTTTCTTCTAGCATTACCCGTCACATTAAAATTGCGCTCAGTTTTTAATCATTCAACTATTTTATTTGATAGTTACTAAACACGTCTTTATCTTAGTTTTTTTTAGACGCAAATTCACAAAACTGATGATTGCAAAATTGGGGGATACAGTTTCATGTTACAGCCACATATCATGTAATAACCACACTCGATAGCTAAGGAATCAATTAATATGTTACATTGTCCGAGGACTTGAAAATTCGAAGAAATTTTGAATGTTCAAAAATGTGGACGTAAACTTACATATGGCCGTGTCCGCGACACAGACATATCATTTTTATATATTTACTGTAAAGCCATTTATTGGAATAATAGATAATAACTTGTGCCATTATAGACGATTATTTACATACTTAAATTGTTGATCAATAAATAGTCTAACTAATAAATACTGTTTTGTTACATTTAGATTATAATTTTCATTTCAGAGAGGTTTCAAAGCTTAATTTAATGTGTTTTCCGTGTACTAAAAATCGTCGAGTTCCAGATAAAGATACCACTACTTTACAAACACTGAAACCCTTACTGACTTTACGTAACTTTGAGTTATTTCACTTAATCTATCATGAAACACATAAAAATATACTTGGCACTAAAAAAATACATAAAGTGCAATACCAAAAGTAAAGAAAAAACTCATTGATTAAAATATAAAATATGCGAATAAGAATAATATATGAAGATGCTGAAGCGATAAGTCAACTGGCAATTGCACTATTGTTATTTTTTAATTTTTTATTATGGTGTAAACAAATAATAGTTACATCTATCCATAATATTTCTTCTGTTCCTGCATTGAGAATAATTCGAACTATGATGTGTAGAGATTTCAAGTTACTTTTAATTCATAACTAAGTTTATTCCCGGGACTTAATCGCGCACAAAATACTACAAAATTAGTTTTGTTTATTTACTTCGACGCTGCGACCAAGCTGCAATAGCTATGGTCACGAGCTGACTCAACTTTCATTTCACAGACTGGACGTGCCTGTTTCATCATCATCATCATAATCAAATCTACCGCCAAGCATCTAACGGTGTGTTCCGGCAGCCTCACTTGAGAGCCAGTACCATTCCAGGCTAGATGTGCTTTACCATCTTCGACCACACCGTCACTTAACATCAGGTGAGCTGCGGTCAAACAGCTAGCCTGTTAAGCAATAAAAAAAAAACTCAGCCGTATGACGTCCACTGCTGGACATAGGCCTCCCCCATTTTACACTTTATATTTTACATTTTACACTTGGCCTGTTTACGCTTTGTAAATATAATAAGTACATTTTGTTTTTCTTATACGGTGTTACTCACGTTCAATTAGATCGGATACTGCGTCTATAGTTTCAGTCACATCGGTGACCTTTTTCAAGGAATCAATGAAGAATACGACTCGCGGCTTCATCTTGCTTGGCACTGCGGGCCGTTAGTGAGAATACTATAGTAAGTCAAAACCACACCAGTTTCCATATAAACGCGTATAGATATATCATTAAACATTCGTATTTATAGCACACTGCATATTATGACGTATGGTCTTGCGCTTAGTTGCTAACGTATTTATGGAATACCTTCGTATTTTATTTTCCACGTGTGTGAGTCCGCGTGTCACGCGTCAAGGGACTTGAATATTCAAATGTTTGCCAGCCGATGTTGCGACTCAACTTTTCGAATTTTGGTTATGCACAGAACATTGAGATTAATTTATTTTAGTTTTACTGTCATCGAAACTTTGTTTATAAAACATGATATATATATTGGGTAGATATCAAACAATCAAAAAAAAAATTGAACCCTTTATTATTTTTGCATGCACCCGGTGATAAGCAAAAATGTTGCCTGATGGAAAGCAATCATTGTCGTCTAAGGATATCTGCGATATCTGGAACATTATAGATCTGACGAATCTTGTAGAATTTTGTGATTTAAACATAAAATTATGTTTGTCACCGGCGTTCAATTGCGCACAAAAATCTATAAATGAGACGCATACTAAATATGAAAAAAAAAAATGTAGCGTGTATGAGGTATGAGGACAACATCGTTTGGGATTTGGGGCACACTCGACAAAAGCCAACATCAGACTTAGGAGGTTGTGTTGTGATTTAATGGCGAAATCTCGTGTTATGTTGGATTAAATTCGGACTGATTTATGTTTATAGTTGATAAATATCCTTGAAGTTAACGCAGAATGACCGTGGTGGTGCCGGCGTACCCGTGGTTGCCGTAAGAGTCGGCTAAGGGATGTAATCCGGAAGATGGGAAGCAGCGTCTTCCTTGAGCAATCATACCTAACTGCGCTCGCCAACCCGCCTGCCAAGCGTGGCGAGTATTGGCAAACTCCCCCAGGAGAAAGCCTATGTCCAGCAGCGGACGTCTCAAATGATGGCTGATGATGTGTAACGCAGAATAGATTATTGACCCTGATCTTACACTAGCTACCACACTCAAGTTAAAAATCTACCGTCAAGTACCTAACGGTGTGTTCCGGCAGTCTCATTTGAGAGCCAGTTTCATTCCAGGCTAAGTGTGTATACCATCTTCGACCACACTGTCATTTAACATCTAATGAGCTGTAGTCAAACGACTAACCTGTCAACAGTAAAAAGTATAATTTTTAACAAAAAAAAACCTTCTTCAAACGGGTACTCTCTTCTCTGGGATGTCATCATCAGATCCTGGTTTCCTTATCATGGCACCATCCTTGGGATATCTCCTTTCTAACAAATAAAGAATAATCAAAATTGGTTCATAAACGACGAACATATGAGCGAAAAAAAAACCGGTCGAATTGAGAAACCTCCTTTTTTTGAAGTCGGTTAAAAAACCATACAATCGTTTTAGCGTGAAGAGGTAACAAACAACTAGACAAACTTTCGCATTTATAATATTAGTGTGAATTATACAGATACTTCTTTTGGATAATAATTAATTTTTATTTCTATGGTTTAAAATAATAATATTTCAACTTAAATAACTCACTAAAAAAACAAGTTAAGCTTTTTTTTTGTTTAATCCACAGGTTTTCACATAAAGATTTCCTGTTAACATGGAACATTTGCCTACTTATATCATTTTTATACTATGTAGTGATGACACTACATAGTATAAAACAAAGTCGCTTTCTCTGTCCCTATATCCCTATGTATGCATAAATATTTAAAACTACGCAACGGATTTTGATGCGGTTTTTTTAAATAGATAGAGTGATTGAAGAGGAAGGTTTATATGTATAATACATGCATATGCACCACATTAATATCTACATTGCACCCGTGCGAAGCAGGGGCGGGTCACTAGTATGTAAATAAAAGCATAAACAAAAATTAGGAAGAAATTCAATAAGAAACATAACATCGTCAGCTCATACTCGTACTAAAATAATTGTCCAACGACTGTCATTAGCCGGGAGTGGCTCAAAATAACATCAATTAAAAGTCCATAAACCAACACATTATGGTAAACTGAGCTCATAACGTGGCACATTACAACGCGCCATAGATAATGCCGGTCCTGGATCAGACTTTATGGCACGAGAACTACCAAAATGATCCATTTATTATGCCCATTAACAGCCCTATCTGAGTGAGTATGGAAATGACGTCAGCAAACGTATTTATGAACTTGCGTGATATGAATGCTGTTGGCTCCACTGAGGGCGAAGACATTTTTTTAAATGTGAAATTAATAAGACGAACGAGACGCTCTCCTGATGTTAAAGATTAAAATTACTGTTGCGATACACAGAACTTTGAGTAATAAAACAAAGTCCAGGGCATCGTTGATTTGGCGCTCATTACTTTGAGACTTTTGATTGTTATGGTATAATTTTTAACTTCTTCGGTATTTTTGAAATTAAATACCTAGAATGTTTTGTTTTTGTCAAAGAGTTTCCAAAAACGGCATACAACGCCAACCCGTCTTGAAATCATTTATTATGAGCGCACACAACCAAGCAAGCGAACATTTTGCAAAAAGTCATCGAAATTTTCTCATGTTGTCGATATTTTTATCCCATATCGATTGAATATGTCAAAGGGACAATTCATCAAAGTAACCCAATTCATTTTTTTGTTAGCTACTCAAGTTACATCTAAAGGCTATTTACAAATGAATATCAATGGAACCAACCTTGATTTGCCACCTTTATTCATCTCTTACAATAAACATAAAACCCGGAAGCATTTAGGGCTTCTTTGTAAAGGTTCATTTTATTGTAATTTACCAAAGAGCTTGAGGAAACCTCCTATAAATAAATCTGTTTAGAAACCTCTCAAATTAACTTGGAAAACTTTGATTCATCTCTTTACTGAGTAGTAGGTAAATAAATAGCTGGACGTGTATTATTGTTTGTCGTTTATTTTATTTTAACGAAAATATGGCGGTTACGTAAACTCTTGCAAGTCAAACTTCGATTTTTGAGGGTTTTCTCAGATAACTTGAGAAGTATAAAGCAATCCCAACTACGAAGACCTAAAAATTATAAAGCTCTTGAGACTAACCATCAAAAGTCACATAGTTATCAGCGCTAGAGCAGCTATGGCCTGGATTGTTTTTTTTTTTTTATGTAATAATTAATGAGACGAACGAGATGCTCTCTTGATCGTAAGACAGAACGCCTGTCCATGACCATTGCAGCGATACACAGAACTTTGAGTAGTAAAACAAAGTCTAGGGCATCGCTGCTTTGGTGCTCATTACTTTAGATGATTAGTCAACTCAACAGCCCAGTAATTCGCTAGCTGTAGTACCCTTCAAATCGGAACACAGTAATGCTTACACACTATTGCTTGGCGGCAGAATATCTGATACTGCGGAGGCACCTACTCAGACGACCTCCTGCTAAGGAGATCTACCACCAAGTAAAATAAAATAATAAAATGTATACATACATAAATATAAATAGTAAATAAAAGTAATAACTTTAGGTCCGTGATTTTGGGGCCGGCCGAACGTTGAGGAGGCTTCAGGTGACCAGAATGCTGGTATCTACTTTGGTCAATAGCTTAGCATTGCCATCCAGTGTGGCAATGCTGCCAGCATTCTGGCCACATAACCCTTATCTGACGGACTTTTTGACTAAGTTAATTTTATAAGTTAAATAGTATTAATTTTATATATTTTGTTATTAGTTTTTAATTAGGTAAAATTATTATAGGTATTTCAAAATGAATTGAAATACGACCAGAAAGTTAGAAAAAATTTTTTGTTGGCTTCTTTTCAGTTACTTGTAGTAAATTGAAACATCACAAATAACAACAGAAAATTTAAAAAGAAACGTTGATAGTTTGTATACAAGTAGATATACAATAAACTACAAAATATGCAGAACAAACCAACTAAAGACAAATATCAAAGTTGATAGGTATCAACTTAAATAACGCAGTAGGTACTCCAGTGACTCCATAACGTCTTGACGCTAACTAGTTACGCGGTTAATTTGACGAAGAATCAAGTCATAATTTATTTGCAACTTTACAGCTTTTAAAATCGCAGGAAGATATAATACTCATTATATATGTAATCTTTCGCCACTATAGTAGCTTGTACAGCGCTGTTAATTGTGTTCCAAGTAATTACGAGTAAATCCAAGATAATGAGACAACTCCGAGAACAAGCTGGCCGAAGCAACTCTGGAAACTGGTCCAAGACTGATTCTAGTATTATGTAAGTAGAGTAGATTATAGAGGGAGGCGTGTTTCCAAGCCATACTACACGTAAGTAAGCTAATTTGTGGCCTTTCTAGCAATTAATCGCACTAAAATTATAAATGTGAGAGTTTGGATGGATGGATGTATGTTTATTACTCAATCACGCCACAACGGCTGAACGGATCTGGATGAAATTTTGCATGTAGATACTTTAGGTCCTGGAATAAAACATAGAATACATTCATCCATCACCACGCGGGTAAATTCGCGGGGCGCAGATAGTATAATAATATAATTATTTATTTGTAGCGATGATAGCTCAGTGGTTAGCGTGGTCGGTTCGCATGCCGAAGGGCGTGGGTTTAAGCCCCAACAAAAAGCTTGAACTGCCGGTGAAGAAAACCATAGCATGGTGGTAGGGTACTTTCTAGTACTCGGCTGGCTAGCTACCACCCTCAAGTTGAAAATCTGCTGCCAAGCACCTAGCGGTGTATTTCAGCAGCCTTACACATTTCAGGCTAGGCATGCTCAACCATCTTCGACCACGCCGTCACTTAAAATCAGGTGAGCTGTGGTCAAACATGTAGCCTGTCAACAAGGTATAAAAAAAATCATAGATGTTCTTAGCAGGCTGAGATATTTTAGTAGATTAAAAAGATATTTTCTGGCATTCCTTTCGCACCCACTTCTAGTGCATATAAATTGACCATGATACATACCATTTATTGTCCATTCTGCACACTAATAAAGGCGAAAGTTTGAGAGTGTATTTGTATGTCTTCACGCTTAAATGGCTAGACAAATTTTGATGAAATTTGGTATGGAGGTAGCTGACACACTGGATTAACACATACAGTACTTTTTATCTAGAAAACATTTAGTGGGTAATATCGTGGGGCGCAGTTAGTTTATCATAATAACTTTATAATGTTTTAATAGTTTTGATTCATCTTCGCAAAAGTAGACGACACGTAAGTCATAGTAAACAATTCAAATTGCTAAATGACATCAAATAATCGTTAATAATCTTGATGACTACAGAGCCGAAACGTGGACTCACAGCGGGAACAGTTTGTTCAATGTCGCTCAGCGAGCTACGGAAAGGGCTATGCTCGGCATTTCTCTGAGGGATCGTATCCGGATTTCCGGAACGAAGTAATTCGCCAGAGAACTAAAGTAACAGACATAGCTCAGCGCATTGGCAAGCTGAAGTGGCATTGGGCTGGGCATATATGTCGCAGAACTGATAACCGCTGGGGTAGACGTATTCTAGAGTGGAGACCGCAAATTGGCAAACGTAGCGTAGGACGCCCTGAGACTCGATGGAGTGACGATATACGTAGGACAGCTGGTGGTGGATGGAAGCGAAAAGCCGAAGATCGGGCTGAGTGGCGTATCTTGGGATAGGCCTATGTCCAGCAGTGGACATCGATAAGAAGAAGAAGAAGAAGAAGAAGAAGAAGAAGAAGAAGATGATGATGATGATGATGATGATGATGATGATGATGATGAATCGTTACACGTCGCTATACTTATTACAGTAGCTTTCGAGGTAGGTCACGTAAGATTTGATTTGCAATTTTTGCGTTCTAAAAAAATCTGAAGACGACTCAACAATATCTAGTACGCCAGAATTTACATTATACGGCTCTACATAAATGCCATTTTATTCTCCTCTACAATACATCGCATTCCAGCAAAACCATTAACCTTTAGAGTCTCGGTTACATCCGCAAGCTAAAGCTACTGGAAGAGGTCTAAACGCACTGACTTAATGAAAACCAAACAACATTACGCTGTGGGCATGATTTAATATAGTTGCCTTGAAGGGTGAGGCGTGAGTCGAGTCGTGAGACACCGAGCACGTCATTAGGAGTGAGTTAATGAGCGAGCATGACTTGAAAGGGGTTGGCGAAGCCACAGTCAAGTATAAGTACTATGTCAATTTGTGAACTGTGGAGCAGAAATAAAACTTTTTGCTAAATAACTATCTTTAATCAATCTTTATCAAAATTTTACTCTATTTTTTCGGATAGGTTTTTTTAATTGTTGTCTAGTTAATTAAATTGAAATCCTCATCACTGTTGTAACTAAAACGACAGAATAAAAAAATATACACCGCGAAAGTTTGAACATCAGCAATATTGATACAAGGGGTTCAGTACTCGATTGTCGTTCCAAATAATAAAAAAATACAGGTAGTTAATATTTGACCTAATTATCCTGAACTAACACAAAAATACGGACACTCAAATCACGCGCATCGAAAATGGCATGGTAGTCGCGCGCGGTCCCAGTTTAGTTAACAGTTACAATCGGTCTATTCGGTCTAAAACCGCATACCCGCTTCCATTTGGGATGCATCTTCCATCGCGTGCTTCAGAAGCAAACTAAGATCCTTGTTCTATGACTTTGACGATTATTTAAAAATAAGACATTATTGAATTACTAGTAAGTAATCATAATTTTTAGGGTTCCGTACCTCATAAGCTTATAGGATCCTTGTAGGATCACTTTGTTGTCCGTCTGTCTGTCAAGACCCCTTTTTCTCAGGAACGCGTGGAGGTATCAAGCTGAAATTCATAACAAATATTCAGGTCTACAGTAACCCTTCGAGCTGTGAAAAAATCAAACTTCTAAGCCAACGCAATCAAAAGATACAGCCGTTTATGCTGTAAATTTTCGACACTTACAAGGGAATCAAAACCTACAGGGTACTTCCCGTGAACTCAGAATCTTGAAATTTGGTACGAAGCAACGTCTAAATAGCACAAATAAAGGAAAAATAGCGAAAAGCATAAATTACCAAAAAAAATACCATAACTTTTATTTATATACCTACAAGTTTGTACGGAACTCTCGGTGCGCGAGTCCGACTCGCACTTAGTCGGTTGTTTTTTGATTGACTGTATATAAGATTTGTATTTGTATTAAAAATATTTATGGTAACCTTAAGTTAAGAAGTTAGGTCTTTATTACTTAATTGGAAATAATGATCGTGATAATCGTACGGTACAATTTTACAAATTTACAGAATTCATAAGTAACATCTTCAACTTTTCAAAATAAATTTTAGTTTGGGACAATTTCATTCATTCAAAATGGATTATGGCAATGCCATTTTGCTATTAAGAAATACAAAATGAAACTATTTGTAACAACGTTGTAGTTGTAGACATTTCACTGGCAGATTTCAAGGCTGCATTATTAAATTTCGCATTGCTACATTGTTTCGGAACGTAAAAGGCAAACAAAAGGGAATCAATGATGCTGCTCTGGCTCGTAAGAACTAACTCCATCGCTCCTTTGTACGAAGCAAGATTTGCTAGTTCCCGTTCGTTGTTGTGAGATGTTTCACTTTAAAATGTCAGTTGAATAATGCAACTCATCATTGTTTTGCTAAGAAGTTCTTCTTCTTTGTTTGTCGCATCTCACATTGTGTTTAATTTAAATTAGTTTTTTGTATTTGTTATGTATTGTAGTCTGATATTCTACGTAAACATTAATTACACGATACGATTACCTCAGTGGTTAGCGCAGTCGGTTTACACGCCGAAAGGTGTAGGTTCAAACCCCAACAATGAGCTTGAACTGTCGGTGAAGGAAAACATCGTGCGGAAACCATAACATGGTGGTAGAGTACTCTCTAGTACTCGGCTGGCTAGCTACCACCCTCGAGTTGAAAATCTGCCGCCAATCATCTAACGGTGTGTTCCGGCAGCCTTATTTAAAAGCCATCTTCGACCACACCGTCACTTTACATTAGGTGAGCTGTAGTCAAACACCTAGCCTATCAAGCATCCTTTTTTAAAATATTTGGTTTGACATAGATTAACTTACATTTTTTTACGCTCGGATTTGATAGTATTTTATTTGATGACATTTTTGTATTTCTTTGACATGCGCTATCTCTTACTATCAGGAGAGCGACTTCGTTTCATTACTTTTAGATAAAAAAAACTTTATTGAATATCCATTGTACCCAATTAATCCGTTCAAAAAACGAAGCGAATAATAATTTCATCATCATCAGCCATAGGACTTCCACTGCCGGACATAGGCCTCCTCCTGGGGGGGTTTTGCCAATACTTGCCACGCTTGGCAGGCGGGGTGGCTAGCGCAGTTAGGTGCGATTGTTCAAGAAAGACGCTGCTGCCCATCTTCCGGATTACATCCCTTAGCCGACTCTTACGGCAACCACGGGTAGAGAGGGTGGGGTACTTTTCTTACGCCGGCACCACCACGGCATTAATTATTTATCCGCTACAGAAAGTGCTTTAAAAAAATTCTTAACTAAACTGGACCATAAAAAAGGTTGTTGACACTTTTTTATCAGTTCAAACACTCAGCTCACGTAAAACAATTCTAAAACGGATCAAACTCAATTTATTAAAGTACTTTTTTAACAGGTTCAATCCCACGTGTTGTATTCAGGCTTAAAAGGTCCGAGAGATAGAAATAAACAGAATTATTTATCTCAAAAAAATCTAACTTCAATACTACTAAAAATTTAATCAAAACGTCGAAGTTATTTCTGGGCGGATTGTTTACGAACAAGTATAAATATTTATCTAAGCAATAACTAAACTAACTGTTTTAAGTTTTCACTTCTGTCGTAAATCCCTATGACTGCCTATTATTTTCATTGTCTGACAGTGTTTTTTATGGTTGGTTAGCTAGGTGTTTAACCACAGCTCACCTGATGTTAAGTGACGGTGCCTTCGAAGATGGTAAAGCTCACTTAGCCTGGAATGGAACTGGCTCTCAAGTGAGGCTACCGGAACACACCGTTAGATGCTTGGATGCAGATTTTCAACTTGAGGGTGGTAACTAGCCAGCCAAGTACTAGAAAATACCCTACCTCCATGGCTGAATAAATGCCTTTTTTTTCTTTTTCCTCTTACGTGATACGAGTAAAATGCACATTGCGATGCCAAAATGAAGAAAACAAACTTTAGAACTTTTTATTGTCATCCGAAAATGCTTAACCAAATGCGATGGCGTTGTTTGCAACCGCGCTTGAAATATACCTCTCTGCTGCAATACCGCACAATATTGAATATTTATCGTCCTAGTGGGAAAAACAACGTGCTGTTTTAATTTTCCTCATTTCTTTGGACAAACAAGTTCGTTGTTTATGCAGAAATATTTTATAATGTTTTATGGCAATGTTTTTCTTCCATTCTGAGTAATAATCATCATAAAACCTTTTGCAAATGATTTATGATTTGTTTTTGGGGTCATCATATTACTAAATTACAAAATCGTAGCAGTCTTCTTTTTTGGAAACAGAAAAATCAATTTTTTATGCTTCACAGGCTAGATGTTTGACCATAGCTCACCTGATGTTAAGTGACGGTATGGTCAAAGGTAAGCACACTAAGCCTGGAATGGAACTGGATTCCCCAAAGCTTGTGTTTGTGTACAAAAATAGTGGTGTTTTATAGCCTAGGTACTTGTTTGACACGGTTTTTTAAACAAGGAACATTAAGTATAAACATTTTAGAACAGTAAAATGTTAATATGTTGTAAGCACTGATACTGGTGAGTATTTATAGTAGATAAACTTCGAAGGGCGTGGGCTCAAACCCCAACAATGAGCTTGAGCTGCCGGTAAAGGAAAACATTGTGAGGAAACCATAGCATGGTGTAGGGTATTTTCTAGTACTAGGCTGGCTAGCTGGCACCTAACGGTGTGTTCCGGCAGCCTCATTTGAGAGCCTTACTTTGAGAGGTTTACTATCTTTGACCACCACCGTCACTTAACATCAGATGAGCTATAGACAAACACCTAGCCTGTCAGCCATAAAAAAAATCTCTGATAGCAATCATAGCGATTGGTAATGACTATAAAAAATATCACAAATGGAAGACATCTACAGCAGAAAAATTACATTTGCTGTATACTAGTTTTCGTTACTACAATGTATTTGATTTCAGTTCTTGTTACATGTAGGTACATTGGACTTGTTCGTTGAGTATCTCTTACAGCTTGTAAACAATGTATTAAGTTTAACCACCAAAAAATATCTATTTGATTAAGTTGAATTACTAGAACGTGTTCTACTCATACTTAGCTGTTTATTACCTAGTACCTGGTTGACCGAGCTTCGCTCGGCTGAAAACATGGATAAAATGACGTTTTCTGAAAATAAAACCTAGCTACATCGATTTTTCGCCCCCGAAACCCCCTGGATACAAAATTTCATGAAAATCGTTGGAGCCGTTTCCGAGATTCAGAATATATATATATATATACAAGAATTGCTCGTTTAAAGATATAGATAGATATGTTTCTATGTAATAACAGATTAACGATAAAATAACAAGTCTGCTTATACATATATATGTTTGTTATTTCTTCACGTTGGAATAGTATGTATCTTCATTTGCCGGGTAAAATGGATTTAGATGAAATTTTAAACGATGATATCTTATGGATTAACACATATATTTTTCAAACCCACAAGTTGAAATCGTAGGGCAAAGCCAGTATTTATATACCTACTTAATATGTTTAGAGTTCCGTACCACCCTCTCTACCCGTGGTTGCCGTAAGAGTCGGCTAAGGGATGTAATACGGAAGATATGCAGCAGCGTCTTCCTTGACTAATCATACCTAAATGCGCTCGCCAACCCGCCTGCCAAGCGTGGCAAGTATTGGCAAAATCCCCCCAGGAGGAGACCTATGTCCAGCAGTGGACATCCTATGGCTGATGATGTGATGTGTGATGTGTACCTCAAAAGGAAAAAAACGGAAACCTTATAGAATCACTTTGTTGTCCGTCAGTCCATCTGTCAAGACGAAACTCTATACGCACATTTAAACAACCATCCAAATTATTTCAGAGTACCTACTCAAAATAGCGGCGAATACATTGCAACAAAATAACCGTCTTCAATATAATCCCTCTCTAAAAGCACTCAACGAAATAAAAACGGGACGCATCGCACTAAACTCGGGAGAATGGAGAAGTAAATAAAATTCAAATTATATCGTAGCTTCGCAAATATACCTATTCAATTAATCAATGAGCTTCCCTCCCTACGTTCGACGGCAAAACGATCCAAACTCGATCTTAATCTGGCTCTGGTTAACTTGTGGAACGAGATTAAGTAGTTCGGGAATTAGCACTAGAACCGGATTCGGCTAAACAACCCATAGATTTTCTTCCTCATTTAACTTTGCCTCTCCGATGGTCGAGATAAGTGGGGTTCCGGACAAAAATACGGCCAGTATTCACGCTAGAGGATTAAATTCTAGCTAATCTTGCTGCTACTACAAGTGTGATAAATGTTGGTGAAGATTCTAAAAATCCTCTGTAAAATTATCAAACAAGCTTAATTAAGAAAATGGAGAAAAAAAAAACACTGAATGCCCGTGAATAATTTGTATTATTGTTTTTACTTTTATTTATCCAGTGTCACTCGCGATGATGTAAGAATTCTAACGATGTATGTATACCCCATTTCGATGTATACCCCATAATCTATCAAGTCAAATCTGTCAAGTTATGACGGAATAAAGAAATTTGCCTGCCAAGTGCAGTAATAAGAAGTGAATTAAATAATACTAAATTTTAATCGATAAACTGGCTGGATTCCAATTGTATTTTATGTATATAAGCAAACAAAATTTTTGCAGTATATATATAATGTTATTTTCCCTACACGTATATCATTGAATACATTGCTTCAAAATGTTTACATTTTGCTGAAAATTCTTTTGCCAAAATATTTTAACTACTATTTCTTAGATGATATGTTATTTGTACCTAATATGTAAAAAAATGGCCTAAAATAATTTACCAACTTTTATTCATCACATATTATTGACCAATTTTTATTCATCACATATTAATTACTTCTTAAATTACCTACTTCTAGATATAAATTATTTTAGTACTGCAAATGCAAAATCCGACTAATTAATTTTAGAGACATTTAAATTAATGCACTGCAGTGCAGTATTTTTATCTAACATTCTTATGCAAAATTAACTGGAAACTTCTTGATAGCAATTTCCTCGTTAAAATTTAAAGAGCTCTTTTGAGTTTCAACTTGATTACAAAGTTGAATTAAATCGTATTCTTACATAATCGTTATTAGCAGCAGTATCTAGTAGAGCTTTTTAAAATCATACTAGCGGCATGCCCTGCATCTTACGGAGATTACAAAAAAATAAAAAAATAAAAAAATTTGATTATAGATATATTATGTCTTTTTATTAGAATATTATTTGTTTTATTTTTAACACTTCGAATCCACATTCCTTATTCGCACAGCGAGGATTCTGGAGTCTGTGTTTCCCGAAAAGTACAATATGCAACAGATACAGAAATGTAATCTGCAACGTACCTACTCAAATAGTTCGAAAAACAGAATCATTATGTAAAGATATTTTATACATGCATACCTATATAGCTATATAGGTATGTATGTATGAAATGGTCCTTTGAGCGAATTATCTTTGTGAAACTTATTATTTTACTGTACTCGTATATGCCTTGCACTCCAGCCATATTCACACAGGTTTCATTTTACTAGTGCATTTTAAACGAGGTTTTAAACTACAGGAAATTCTCCCTTGTATCTTGTATGCAGTTGTTATTTATATGCAAGTTGAACGTTTTAACGTTACAGAGCGTCTCAAACTTCACACCGAGATAGTGTATTTCAAACTTATCTGCGGGGACGGGATGCCTTGTTCTGGGTGCCCACATTTTATAGATTAAACTTTGTGCAAAAAATTCTCTGCAATGTTTCAGTTTTGAAGTTTGCAACGAACTTGTTTGTTTTCGTTTATTAGTTGGCGAGATAGTTGTTGCATTGGACGAGTAGGTTTATTAAAAAAGTTTGAGAGCGGCTGTAGAGTGAGGATTATTTGAAGGGTTACCCAGGGTTATAAGATCCCCCCCGTGGGTTCCCGCCTTGTCGTGGCGGGGGGGCTGAGTAGCCGTGACTGGTGACCACGGTGAAACGAAGCGGAACCCGAGGTGGGGCTGCTTCTCCGGGCGTTCCCCCGGGCCTGGTAGAAGCGGCCAAAGTAGGTTGCGGAGCTGTGTGGGCGGTATCGCAACTGAGGCGGGCTGCAGTGTCGTATGGGAGACACTGCAGCTGAGGGCTGGAGGCCGCGGCGGGAGAGGACTGTCGGTGTGACGTTGCCGCTTTCCCTACCTTCCGCGGCCTTGACAGGGCCGCCACTGTTTGATGGCGGACGCGGTGGGGCTGCAGGGGAAGAGGAGTACCGGTATGACGGTGCGCCGCTCTCCCTGTCCTCTGCAGCCGAGGTGGCAGGCGGCGGGGCCACTTAGCTGACCCGTCGCATGGGGGCCACTGGTGTCCAGACATGGGGTCGTCTGGCGCCAGTAGTTACTTGGTCCCCGAGGTGGGTCGTGACTCGTTATGCACGATGTGTATATGGCGTGTCACGACGAGGGAGAATGGTCCGGTGACGGACGGAGGAGGGGAGGGCTCTCCACGTGTCCCTCTGATAAGCTGAGGGCACAGTGGAGGAGCCGAGTGGGAGGGGGCTGCGGGTTGGGAGGAGTGCCGTTCTGGCGATCCCCATCCCAGCGGCCAAAGTGGCAGGCGACGGGGCCACTGATCTGACCCGTCGCAAGGAGATCATGGGCGTTAGGACGTGGGGCCGTCCGACGCCCATTTGCTGGTAAGATCTCGGAGGTGGATAACGATGTGTCTGGTGTTCCGACACATCGTAATCGTTGCGGGGTGAGCTTGAGCTCCCTGAGGCGGGTCCGCAAGGACAAGCGCTGTGGAGGCCGCGGAAGAATGCGAAAGCGTGCCCGCAGCCTCGACACAAAGCGCCGAGGTGGAACACTCCAGGGTTTTTAGTGGGTAGGCCGTCATTAGGACGGAGAGTCCCACATAACCACCGTGCCCGCCCCAGGGCCGGTGGTATACATTAAGTATTTTCCCTGGAAAAAAAAAAAAAAAAAAAAAAAAAAAAAAAAAAAAAAAAAAAAAAAAAAAAAAAGGGTTATAAGATTGTGTTGTACTTGTCCTAAGCCGAAAGGGCACTGGACTTCTTATTATGAACAGCTTTTACTATAGATACGAAAAAAAAAAACATTTACATTTGATCGGAGGTCAACGAACTTTTTCTATGGAACAGTTTTGTAGCGGTGATAGCCCAGTGGTTCACATGCCAAAACAATGCCCAACAATGAGCTTGAGCTGCCGGTGAAGGAAAACATCTTGAGAAACCACAGTGTGGTAGTAGGGTACTTTCTAGTACTCGACTGGCTAACTACCACCCTCAAATTGAAAATCTACCGCCAAATATCTAACGGTGTGTTCCGGTAGCCTCACTTGAGAGCCAGTCACATTCCCTTCGGCATGCGAGCCGAACACGCTAACCAGATGAGAGTTAATGAGCTATCATCGCTACAAAATTACAAGATTTGATTTGCTTTTATAGCTACACTCAATAGATGAGTATGAACTGAAATAACATATCTATGAAATATTATTATGCCAAATCAAATAGGAGAGTACATCATTTACAGACGACCGCACAATAATAGTATTGTCGCTTGCGGTCACAGACAATACGCAGTAGTATTGTGATTGTGACCACGTTCTTTCGATTTGCTTCATAAGATCGAACAACAATACGTATTCCGATGCTCTCTGACATCCAAATCAGTCTATCCATACCTACTTAGTGAGATCCTGTTTCTCTTATGTTTCTTCTAGTAACAATAGAAATAGGTATATTTTCTATCAATACAAGCTTTTATTTTACTTGCAATGTTTGTTCAGGTCAAATCCTCCAAGCTGAATTAGAACCACTTTCTCTTATCTTATGGAGTTGAAATTGACGTGTCAATTCCGATGATTCTAGGATTAGCTCCAGACAAAGAAACTCCTCAGCAGGCTCCAGACAAAGAAACATAGGCACGAAATTTGTAGAGAGTGTTGAGGCGAAACACGTGGCGGCAACTGGTCACTGCAGTGAGAAGAAGATATAAAGCCTTGCGGTTATTTTAATTTATTTAGATTTTAAGTTTACGTTGAATTTGGTTTTCGATATTAAGTAATATATCGGATGGTTCTTAGGGTTCCGTACCCAAAGGGTAAAAACGGGACCCTATTACTAAGACTTCGCTGTCTGTCTGTCCGTCCGTCTGTCTGTCTCCAGGCTGTATCTCAAGAACCGCGATACCTAGACAGTTGACATTTTTACAAATTATGTATTTCTGTTGCCGCTATAACAAAAAATACTAAAAACAATATAAAATAAATATTTAAGGGTAATTATCCCATACAACAAACGCGATTTTTTTGCCTTTTTCATAGATAATGGTACGGAAAGCTATGCGCGCGAGTCCGAATCGCACTTGGCCGGTTTTGTTTAAAAATGGTCGTCAAGTGATATAAATTTTAATTTAAAACCTCATTACTGTTGTATTAAAACTACTTTAAAGCCTAAATACGCTAAATATATATTCAAAATTCTAGTTACCCTAATTTTAGTTATAATTATATTAAAATTATTGTTGATTATGTTCGCAGTATGAACAGTATCGCACAAAACCACTCTAAATAAATGATACAAGCAATGATCCGCACTAAATTAAATTTACATACTAATGTATATCAAAATTACAGACATAATCAGGGTCTATATTTTACTCGTTTCATAATCGATTTGAGTTAGCATTTGCATCACAATACACTCAGTGTAAACTTGGCTCAAAAAGTTCAAATTCCAATCTCTTTGATTAAGTAAATTAAGTTAGGGTCTACTCACCCCCGGAAGGTAGATTGACAAGGTGTAATTAAAATTTGAAGTAGTTAAATTTAATTTATTGTGTCAATCTCAGCAGTTAAGAACTTGTTATTGAAATTATGTATTTTTACTCGTTTATAAACCTCGTTTTACTTGGTGGTAGATCACCTTAGCAGGAGGTCGTCTAGGTACAGTACCACCGCAGCACCAGATATTCTGCCACCAAGCAGTAGTGTGTAAACATTACTGTGTTCTGGTTTGAAGGGTACTGAATGTAGCGAAATTGACTAACCATCAAAAGTCTCAAAGTAATGAGCGCCAAAGCGGCGATGCCCTAGACTTTGTTTTACTACTCTGTGTTTCGCTGCCATGGTCATGGACATACGTTATCTCTTACTATCAGGAGAGCGTCTTGTTCGTTTCATTGATTTTCCATTTTTTTTCCACTAAATTTCATAGTACACATTGAAATATGGGTTTGCTTGTAATATCTAAAGTCTTTTG
Source organism: Biston stratarius (assembly GCA_950106695.1). Lineage (NCBI taxonomy): Eukaryota > Metazoa > Arthropoda > Insecta > Lepidoptera > Geometridae > Biston > Biston stratarius. The sequence continues at coordinate 15,881,281 of OX467116.1, forward strand.
AGTTTGTAATACCTAAATTCACAGACAAAGCTATTATTAGCAAGCTGAAATGGGCTGAACAGAAAGAAAGTTGCAAGCAAATAAATAAAAGTGAATATACATAACATAAACGTTATCTTTTATCGGACAGCCAGAAACTTTAAGAAGCGGCACCGCTTCCAAAAACTCGAACTAAGCGGTTTGGTTTCACCTTCTTGATACGAACCGCTAGACATTGGAATTCGCTGCCCGAGTGGGTGTTCCCCGATAGGTACAATCTGGGTGCCTTCAAGTCGCGTGTGAATCAGTTTCTTCTAGGCAAGCGTACTCCATCGTAGACCGCATCTTCGCTTATGATCAGGCGAGATGGCGGTCATACGCAAGCTTATTCGTTATAAAAAAAAAACTATATAAATAATATGACGTTTGCACGTGAACACATATGTAACTTAAGAACGACTGAAGCAACTAAACTGATTTACTGCAAGTGGCATACATTACACATTACTTTTCACATTATCTTTCCGCGGTTACAAGATTGATCGTATAATAAAAGTTGTGTACAGCGATGATTGGTTCCTCCAACTTAATTCCTTCCAGTTTCCGTACTAACCAAACCGCAAAACACTGAATAGAATATCCGAACAAAATCATTAAAGAACATTGTAAAAAATACATTTTAGCATATAAAATTAACGATGAATTGATTTGACAACTTTTTCTCAAAGTTTACAGACTTTTAATGGCATGATGCTTGGATTGTACTTAAAAAGTTAAGTTGAATAATAACGTAAATTACGCCAATCTGTGTCAAGATTTTTTAAGCTTCATTAAATTCCAACATTTCATCCAACTTCATGCAAAACTTGGTAATAAAGTGTGTAAGTGTCATAATTCTGAATTTCAAATCGGTGGTAATCCTCTCGTGGCAATTCCGTTTTGGTCTAACTAACTTTTTAGTAAGTTTCGGTACATCTGCTTCGAGTTATGATTGGAGGCGACGCTGACTTTAATGTTTACTTATTTAATGAGTTTCGCAAATTTTATTACTTAGTGGAATTGCATTTTAAGTGGACGGTCATTCGAAAAGTAGTAGGTGACTTGCTACTTAAATTGGCTAGGTATGATAAAAACTGGATACTTTACTTGGTGGTAGATCTCCTTAGCAGGAGGTTTGCTAGGTAGGTACCACCAGATATTCTGCCTCCAATCAATAGTGTGTAAACAATACTGTGTTCCGGTTTGAAGGGTACTGCAGCTAGCGAAATTACAGGGCTGTTAAAATTAACCATCGAAAGTTTCAAAGTAATGAGCGCTAAAGCAGTGATCTGTAAGTTTTGTGTTTCGCTGCAATGGTCTCTTACCACCAGGAGAGTGTCTGGTTCGTCAATCGTTGCCAATACTCGCCACGCTTGGCAGGCGGGTTGGCGAGCGCAGTTAAGTGTGATTGTTCAAGGAAGACGCTGCTGCCCATCTTCCGGATGACATCCCTTAGCCGACTCTTACGGCAACCACGAGTAGAGAGGGTGGGGTACTATTCTTACGCCGGCACCATCACGGCAATTTTTCTATGTCAATTGATACGAAAACGTTTTGTTTTAGGAGACCGCTACTATCCGTTTTTCTTCAATAGAAACTAAACAAAATTAAAAAAAAAAAACATTTGTTATAATTTTTTTTAACACTGCTTTTAATGAAACGATTCCATAACTCTGCTATAAAAAGGTAACACAAAAAATAACTTGTAGTTTTTCGCATTCCTGTTGGCAACCGAACAGAGGTTGCCAATTAAATTGAACACGGAAACGCTTTGATCAGCCAATATTTTATTAAAAATACCTTTTGTCAAAATGTTTGGAAAGTTTTTTGGAAGCGCCAAATTATTTAAGTACTTCCTGGAGCGGGATGCGTTATGTGTCCGAAGGCTCCATAGCGTCAATATATAAAGTGGACTGTATCTGTTAATTTGCTAGGCACGCTGATTACACAATTATTAAACTACGAGCGATAACACAGAGGAAAAGGAAAAATGGGAGACCACGCACCTTGACCTCGTTCCTCTCGCAAATAGTCTTGGCTGCGCAGCACAGTATGCACTATGTAATGCACTTCACACACTCGCGGTAGAAGGAATGTTTGATGTCTCAGTTTTGATTTCGTTTTTCTTTATTCACGTAGTATTTAATTTATATTATTTTATGCACACGAGTGACGCCGATGATCGGTCACGTAGCATTTGGTCGTTGATAACTATTATGGCGGTAGTTGGAAATAATAGGAATAGGGAGTGAGAAGGACAGCAATCGCTCATCGCTCATATAGAAAAGTTAGCTAGTAAATTGAGTTCCGCTGCCTTCGCGATTAGAAAAATTAGACAAATAACAGATGTGGCTACAGCCAGGTTGGTTTACTTTGCTTATTTCCATAGTTTAATGTCCTACAGTCTACTGCTGTGGGGCTCAGCTGCAGACTTTGAAACTATTTTTACTCTGCAAAGAAGTGCAATTCGCGCAATCTATTGTTTGGGTCCTCGCGAATCACTACGAAATCGATTTAAATATTTTAAGATATTAACGTTACCGTCACAGTACATTTCATTTACGAAAACATTATGTTTGTCCGGAAAAAATTAAATTCATTTGAAATTAATAGTAGCCGCCATAACTTAAATACAAGAAATAAAGATAAAATTGTGACACCTAGATTCAGGTTATCTAAAGCTAATAAGTCTTTTCTCGGGAATTGCGTTAGATTCTATAATAAATTCAAAGATTTTATAAAGCAGAGTTTAATTGACAAAGCCTACTATAAGGTAGCTCATTACGTGGAAGACAGGAATATATGGTTGTTGTAGCTTCTCTCTGCACTTGCATCCCCCTGGCTAAGTGACAATTGTAGTAAGCATAACGTATGTATTAATATTTATAACTGTAAATTGTAACCTAATATGAAAAGAAAGATCCACAAAAAAAATGCCTTGCTGAGTTTCTTGCCGGAGTCTTCTCAGTTAAAGTGTAATTACGAGCCGGTGGTAGATTCAAACATGTAACTTAACGTTCATAAGTGCCTTACCAGGGCCTAAACTGAATAAATGACTTTTTGATTTGATTTTGATTTTAGCCATGTGTAAGAAAGTAATATGCATTAATTGCGAATCCTACCCTACCTGGCGGTAACGTTTTTAGTATTTTTCTTAACCAGCTACCAGTGAAAGAGCTAATAAGACGGCTATCTGTTCCTATTTTAGTACGAAGACCAAATCAAGTTTACTTGTAACGATCCTAGCTCAGTGGTTAGCGCGAACAGTTCATACGCCGAAATGCGTAAGTTCAAATCCAACAATGTGCTTGCGCCGTCGGTAAAGGAAAACATCGTGAGGAAACCATAGCGTGGTGGCCGGGTACTTTATAGTGCTCGGCTAGTTAGCTACCTCTCATATCTGCCGCCAAGCAACTAGCGGTGTGTTCCGCCAGCCTCACTTGAGAGCCAGTTTCATTCCACGCTAGGTGTTTACCATCTTCGACCACATAAAGTGTGATCAAGCAACTACGTCTGTTAACCCATTAAAGAAAAGAAACCTAGTTTTGCACTTATATATTTTTTTGATGTGTCAAAAGTCTGAGCAAAATTGTTTTTACATTTAACGTGATATCAGGAATTTGTTCCCAAGCAGTGGCTGGTTAATTAAAAATGACCCTGGATAAGCTACATCCATTTAAATCAGTCAATAAATACGTCTACTTGATTGTTACTTAACAATAACACTATTTTCTGTGTTCTCTTTCAGCAATATATTCCAAGCCTTATATCCTAGAACAACGATAAAAAGATTACGGACGACAACACGGCTTTCGCCGCGTGAAACATATAAGCCAGTGTTTATATCATTTGTGGCTACCCGACCAGATAAAATGATATCTAGATAGAGGTACAGGATGTTACTAAAATACTACCCAAATCCCAAAAAAGTAAAACTTTCAGCCGATAAATAGATTTTTGTACACTAAAAATAAAATTACATAGACATACAAAACTACAAGAATAATGCTAACCAAGAATTATTATTAAATGAAAAATAAATAAAAAAACAACTTTACTCCGCTTTATTGTTTTTTTTTTTTTTTTTACTTTTAGCCAGTGTCATTTGGGATGATGTATGGATTCTAAAGATACCCCATACATCCAAATTTGTTTAGATATTTAAAAGCTATGGTGGAATAAAGAAACTTACATACATAAGTTAACCCTGGAAATATTACAACCTTACGTCTTGCCTATTTTGGGCAGTCGTGTAGCGACAACGTTTTCGTGTAGCCGTTTGTATTATATGTTGGTGTTTTAAAGTGCTTGAGAAAATGTTTTTTAAAGAATAGTTACCAAAGATTTGGCTTTATTAATAATAATTATGTTTATCACCGGGTCTTAATCGCGCACAAAATACTATGAAATTAGTTTTGTTTATTAACCTCGATGTTTTATGTTGAAGTCGAGAAAATTTAAAAAAATTACATTTATTAATATATTTATGACATTTATGCCGCTCATTAATCGACAAGGATTTTGTTACGTCCTGTCTTAAAACATGTCCCTTCGCTCTGGCAGATCGCCAGATCAACTTGCCTGCTTTAAATGCAGGGCGATGAGACCTGACTCCACTAAACTTGAGTGAATAAAAAGTGGGAACATTCCTCAGGACCAAATTACGCCTTGAACTTTTGCGATGGGATTAAAAACTTTTTTAATATCAACTTCTTGTAAGGTTCATTTTTGATACAGTTTACATTTAAAGTGCTTTTTGATCTTACGATCTAGCAAAGGTGAATTTCTATAGTACGAGCAATGATCTTTAGCTTATTTTTTTCCCTATTATTGGAACATACCGTTTTCTATTTGTTCTTCAGTCCTTTCCATCCTAAAGTTGCCTGGAAGAGATTGCTCTTAGCGATAAGGCCTCCAATTGTTACTCTATATTTTAAGTTTATATTTTTCTATTATATTATATATACACGGTTACATATAGCGGTTTGGTTCCACCTTCTTCGTACAATCCGCTAGAAATTTAAAAAATTTGCTGCCCGAGTGGTTGTTCCCCTATAAATATAGTCTGGGCCTGGTCTGGTTAAATCACGAGTGAATCGGTTTCTTCTAGGCAAGCGTGCCTCTTAGTAGACTGCATCTTCGCTTAACTTCGGCGAGATAGCCGAAATAAGAAGACGAAACAAATTTAGAAGACAAGAGTTTATCTACCTTTTGGCATAGACATCAAGCCATTAACCCGGTTTAAGTAGAGACATTTTATTACGGAAGGTGCTTACATAAAGTCAAGCATACGTTTCTGCGAGTAACTATTGAAACAAGAAAAAAATATATTGAAATAGCCCTGTCTAAAGAAACCCCTTAACTTGCAGGGTAATTAAGTACGACATGCTTAGTCAGTGCGATTAAATTAGAAAAAGTTCCGGTGCCTTCGCGCTCAGCCACCATTAAAGCATGAGATTGAAATTTTACATAAAGATTTTTGAAGCAACACATTATAGTATTTTAAGAGTACCGACGTATTTAAAACAAAAATGAGAGACGTCAAATTGAAAACTAGAAGGCAAACACCTAACGATGTATTTTGGCAGCTTCATTTGAGAGCTAATTTCATTCCAGACTATGTGTGTTTAATATCTTCGACCACACCATCATTAATATCAAGGCAGCTGTGGTCAAACACCTTTTTTCTTATCCAGGGAAAATACTTAATGTATACCACCGGCCTTGGGGCGGGTGAGGTGGATACGTGGGACTCTCCGTCTTAATGACGGCCTACCCACTAAAAACCCTGGAGTGTTCCACCTCGGCGCTTTGTGTCGAGGCTGCGGGCACGCTTTCGATCTCTACCGCGGCCTCGACAGCGCTCCTCGCGGACCCGCCTCGGGGAGTCCGAGCACACCCCGCCACGATGACGATGTGTCAGAACAACGGACACATCGTGATCCACCTCTGAGACCTAACCAGCAAAGCCAGGCCCAGGGGGAAGCCCGGAGAAGCAACCCCACCTCGGGTTCCTCTTGGTTTCGCCGTGTCACCCTAGTCTATCACTATAAAAAAAATATATAAATATAGTCTCTCTCTATCTCTGTCTGTCTCCCTCCCTCTCTCTCTCCTCTCTTTCGGCCTGACATCTAAAACTGCGGGAAGATTCTTGTAGTGCCGGACAAACATCGAAGCTTGCCCCATACATATTGTAAACTAAATGGGGTCGCATCTTAAGCTGCTATCCCAGACAGGTCAGGGCCTGTCTAAAACAGCTTTACGGTGAACATCACAGCTATAACCTGTGTGCTGTTCTTTCACACTCAATTTCGTTTTATATTCAACGTCGTCGCTCACGTATAGTGTTTTATTTCGACGACGTAGATTTAAAATACCGTGAATGTGGTATTAAATATTTTATGAGTTACCAACCGAGGACATGGATATAACTCAGCGTATTAGCAATCTGAAGTGGCTGTAAGTCATATCTCTTGTAGAACCAATGACTGGATATGGTAGACGTGTTCTAGAGTAAAGACCACGAATCGACAAACGTAATGTAAGACGCTCTGACCTCGGTGATGTGACGATATACGTAAAACAGTGGGCAGTGACTGAAAAAAAAAGCTAAAGATCAGGTTAAGTGCATTACTATTGATGTGCATTAGAAAAGTGTCAAGCCCAGCTGAGGATTGTGGCCCGATGATGATAATGATTTGTTTTTTACGAAATGACTCCTGCCATTATGAATCTTGGCAAGAAGATGACATATAATTTTAAGCTTATTAGCTTTAAGTAACGTTTATAAATAGTGTCTATACATTTAGTATGTATCTCATGGATTGACATAAAAACACGGGTATAAAAATAGCGAGTAAAACTTCGAGGCGCAGCTAGCAATAATAGAAATAAAAATATTTCATGCTTTCAAAGTGGGCACTCGCGAAAGTCACAGAACAAAGAGAGGCATAATAATCGCCGCTTCGACGATGCTGTTTCAAAACTTTGAAAACGAAAAATAAAATATAATTCATGTTCTGTTGTTATTTCAAACTTTAGATGAAGGAGGGAAATACTTATACAAGGAAAACTTCTTCATCTATGCAAGATATCCACGGTTCTGCCCTGTTTTTTATAAGCTGTCCCATTGCTGAGTATGGACTTCTTCTTATTATGAGAAGGATAAAGCCATAATCCACCACCCTGGCCAAAAGCGGGTTGGCAAACATCACACATCTTGGCGAACTTTTTGACGTCACTCGATAAGAGTAGACCCTGAGGAAGTACGCGGGGTATTTCCGGGCATCTTTCAAATAAGAGGATTCAGGGTTCCACCGCTCTATCATTAACAGGAAATGTTTTAGGGGACCAGCGCCGTCGGTGCTACGGGTGAATGCGAAAGCGTTCCCATAGCTCTGATATACAGGCGTCATGTAAAAACACCCCCAGGGTTTTATGTGGGAGAGACCCACATAATCAGCCTGCTTCCCCTAGAACAAGTGGTATCATAAAGAATGTTCCTTGGGCAAAATAAAAAAGGTACCGCTGCAATACCATCCGATATTCTACCACCAGTAGCGTAATACAGCAGTAAAGTTTAAACACTGTTGTATTACCTGTGAAAATGGGCTATTAAGACATTAAACTGTACGTTCCAAAGCAATGAGTGCCAAAACAGCAATGCTCTGGACTTTGTTATGTTAATATAAGTAATGGACATAGCTGACCTTATCTCTTACCATTGAAATCATCTCGTTCGTTAATTTTTTTTTCGTTTACAAGTCTTAAAGCAACATTTCTAAAATATTACTGAAGTACGTTATCTATATTAATTGTATATCAAAACGTATTAATGAAATTAGTAAAGACTGTGCATATATACGCATATTTTGTTTGATTGTTACTCCTGTTGTCTTTTGTTTTTTACTACGCAATTGTTTTAATTAAATTAGTTGTATACCAGTACCAAAATGTAGAAAACACAACGTCGACGCGTAACTACAATATGTTTGTTGCGCTAAATACGATACTGGGTATTGCTGTATAAGTTTAGCTATTAGCATTATCAAAATACGTTTGCCTTAAATAAGAAGGTTCTAGAATTTTGTGAATGTTTCTAATTATATACCTCCATTCTACTGGCGCGGCGTGTCATGGCGAGCCGACATCGCCTCAACCGTGTTCCTGAAACAAATCAAACATGGTTAATCTTTACAATGCTTACTTTATTTATTTTGACACAGTTTTTTTTATTCATGTTAGAATTAATAACTATCTTTTTATACCTATTCATTTAAAACTGCCATATCTACATATTATTATTTATATAATTTTATAATAAAAACAGTAAAATAAAAAAGCAATATCCAAAAAACCTTATCTAATAGCCTCATGAGAAAGGAAATATGGCCAGAATACTGGAAGCGTAGATAATATCTTAGTACCCTAGATGCTAATACTAAAATTTTGTCCAAATTACATGCCAGCATTCTGGTTACCCGACGGTGGGTCTGACGTTTCAATTATTTAATGTTATACTTAATTTTTTCCTATGATTATAGGAAAAACGTAGCCTACACACGGAGCATAATAGCGAGTCAATTGGTACTGCATTCATTAAAATCGATGTGTAGTTTTGGCGTTAAAGTATACTTACAAATAGTCATTTATATGTACATAGCCTGACTCTTGCGTTTGTGTTTGCCGTAGTCGAGTATAAAGATAGGTAATAAAACAAAAATCTTGAAATTTTCTACCTTTTAAAACCTCTGTACATTTAGATCATACTATTATTATTACATTCATTTATTTTAGAAACAAGTCCATAGTAGTAACAGAAAAATAATATAAGTATTATATTATATATACAAAATCAAATTAAAACTCATAATTATTAAATAAAATCACTGTAGATTTATTTAAATATATGTCAAAAATTCATTTCCTTTGAACTATAGTTCAAATACGGAAGTCGAGTTCCAGTTGTATAAAAACCTCGTAACCTTCTATTTGGTCAAGGCCAATTTAATAACTCTCAGTTAACAATTCCCGCCCACATAAATCACGAGCAATATGAATAAAATAGACCGAAAACCTCAACATGATTACTCCAAATAACAGTCATTGTCCATCTGTTATAGGCACTTAATTACGCTTTCGTATTATTCTGAACGACCAGCGGACCCAATTGTTATCAGGGTAATGGCGATGCTTAAAAAATAATAAATTTCTCTTTTTGGATTGCGTGTCGTGACCGCCGGTCCCGCTGCCTCTGCCCAGCGTACAAATTACCATCGGCATGAAAGCCTTAATGATTGAGGAAATTTGGTAAATCACTTCATATCAGACGAACAATGCTACAAATAATAATGGAATTTTGGATTTTTTCTACCCCTTTGTCGGGGCCCCTTTGTTGTTGTAAAATGATTTTATTTCTCGCGTAGTTTCACCGGATAGAATGAACAATGATGGAAAAAACAGTCGTCTTATAGTAAGAGACAACTCTGGCCATTGCAGCGGTATATATAGATACTTTGAATAACAAAACAAAGTTGCCCAAATGTTTTGACTACGTTTTCCATCCTTAACATTTTCATCCGGCTAAGGAATGGAAAAAGCTGTTGCCCTTGATTCATCATCAGCCATAGGACGTCCACTGCTGGACATAGACCTCCTTCTGGTGAGGCGTTTTGCCAATACTCGCCACGTTAGGTATGATTGTTCAAGAAATACGCTGCTGCCCATCTTCCGTATTACATCTCTTAGCCGAATCTTACGACAACCACGGGTAGAGAAGGTGGGGTGCAATTCTTATACCGGCACCACGACGGCAAAATCCCTTGATTTGTGTGGGATATAATCTGGATCTTTTCAATGTTAGAGTGAACAAGTATCTCATACTCTTCATCTTCGACCACATCATCGTTTACAATCAGGAAAGTCGTTTTTTTTTTTTAGTGAATGCAATGAAACCACCGAGACGCACTTCTGTTGGTAAGAGATACCAACCATGGACAGGCGTGGACATTACTTTGAGACTTTCGATAGTGTCTCAACAGCCTTGTAATTTCACTAGCTGTAGTGCCCTTCAAACCGGAACACAGTAATGATGATAGTAAAATGGTTGAGGGTCAAACACTTGTATGAGTTAAAATAAAGTTCAGGGTAAAGCTGCATTGCCGGTAACTACTTTAAAAAATGTGATTGTTAGTCTCAATATAACAATGTACAAAAAAGTGTTATTCTCTAATTTTTAACCAATTAAAATTTATTTGCTTTAATATTTTCTTTCATTTTCGGACCCAGAGATTTATTTAACGATCCCCTTAAATAAAACAAATGGCTACAAGGGTTAAAGTCAAATGGAAATGGGGACTTTTTCTTACGATTAATTCTCGAACGTAAATTAACCGAGAGTTGGGATTAGATTTCTTAATTCTTTTGAGTTATGAAAAGAGTTAGGCCAATAGTGTTCACTGTCATAAAAAACAATACACAAATAATCAATGAAAAACTGTTTTATAGAAATAATTAACCAATGTTACGGAATAAGAAGAGTGAGGGAAATAACTTCCACTATCAAATTGAATTCGCTGTTGGGAAAAAACTTGATTTTGATTTTGTTGCCATTTGGAACAATTACTTTTTTTGCCACTGCTGACAAACAAGCAAACGGGTAGCCAGTAGGTAGTGTTGCCAACCCAAAATTACATTTGTCTTCAAATTAAAAGTTCAGTATAGTAAAGATCATTTAAATCTTTATAATTACATTTTTACCTATACAAACAAGAGTGCGGTCCGCCTGATAATAAGCGGCAACCTCCTGTATCTGCAATGTGCAAATAATAAATAAATATTGCAGGACATTTCACACGGCGCTAACTCGCCCCAAACTAAGTAAAGCTTGTGCTATGGGAACCAGATAACTGATAGAATACTTATATACTTTTTTGTAAATTCATCACATCATCAGCCATTTAAGACGTCAACTGCTGGACAAAGGCCTCCTCCTGAGGGGTTTTGCCAATACTCGCCACGTTTGGCAGGCGGGTTGGCAGTTAAGTGTGATTGTTCAAGGAAGACGCTGCTGCCCATCTTCCGGATTATATCCCTTAGCCGACTCTTACGGCAACCACGGGTAGAGAAGGTGGGGTACTTTTCTTACGCCGGCACCACCACGGCAAATACATACTTAAAATACAGAACAAACATTTATTGTCACATCCAGACAAACATTTATTGTCAGTCAAATGTTTGTCCTAGATAGGAATCGAACCCACACCCTATACAGCTCTTGAAGCAGATAATTATATTACCATATAACAGAACAGGACAGAATACTCATTCTAGACATACATATAATTATTAAAACACTGACGGTCTATTAAAATCTTTCATATAATTTAGTATGGATAGGATTTACAGTAGAGCAAAAGAACTATACTGAGGTATTACGGGATACATAAATCATAAACGTATATTATTTGCATACATTTTATTTACTTATCACATGTCAACGATAATGCCAGGAAGGGGTCTTCCCATATCCTTTCATTTGTCACTCCCCATTATTAGCTGACATCAGTCCAAAGTGAAACAATCGCTTTTGTTTACGGAATCTTTTGATATTGTCTTCAGGCATTCAATGCTTCAATAATAAATTAAAGGCTTGGCCTTTTCAGGATGCAATCACGAAAAATTTGCACAACAGACTTCATTCTTAGGGGGATACGATATGCGCTCACGTAGCTTTTTTTATGGTTGACAGGCTAGATGTTTGACTACAGCTCACCTGGTGTTAAGTGTCGGTGTGGCCGTAGGTGGTAAACACAACTAGCTTGAATAGAACTGGCTGCCAATTGAGGCAGCCGAAACACACCGTTAGGTGCTTGGCGGTAGATTTTTAAATTGTGAGTGGTCAGTAGCCAGCAGATATCGTGCTATAAAAGTACCCCTATGCTATGGTTCCCACGATGTTTTTCTTCATCTGCAGGTCAAGCTCAATGTTAAGATTTGAACCTATGCCCGCGTGCGGTTTGAACACACTAACCACTGAGCTATCATCGCTATAAAATGGCAGTAAGAGCTCTGGATACGGCCCCAGGCTTCGCCAGACGTGACTCGCTTAATACTAGTCGCAGTATGCCAACATGCTAGTTCTGGAACGCTGATCGGTATTGCATAGTGGATTTGTTCCTTTCAATCCAATCTTCTATCTCTTTACCATAACAAAACTTTGGATTCTGCGACCGCCAAATAGAATTGAACATCACCATAGATTACGACGGATAGGATGCATAATACATGTCGACAGTTCGGTCCAATAATAGGATAATAATATTAAATGCTTAACATAGTTAATGCCTAATGGAAAATGTGCCAAGCCTTGCGTCGATAAAATCTATCTAGCAATGTTTCCCTGCATTATTGAGACTATAGTGTTGGTAAACAATGTAATCGCGGTTGAACGAGTTTTATATGTAATGGAAATCGATTAACTTTATATCGGAAAGCAAAGCGTCGAAGTGTTTAATTTTAATAACGATACTTTGTCGCTACCAGTAAATAGGTTTTCGTGTATTGCACAATCATAATTCAGAATCTTTTTTTTTTCTTGTTTTCTTCAGCCATGGCACGTTCATGCATTGTACCAATATTCAGAATCTTTCATTTTAATCAAGCCCATCAATATCTTCTTAATTTTTGGCGTCAGACTTTGTGCATTTGCCAGTATCAAGTGTTTTGATAATTTCAAGTATCATCAGTTAAATAAGTCTAAATCGAACAAAGTAAGTTTTGGTCGAGTCCTGTCATGCCTTAGTAAAGTAGTGGTGACTTTACAACAAGAATCGATCGAGTTTTAAAAACAGCACGAAAAGTCACATTTCACCACATTATATCACTTTTCTACACTTATATACGTTGTTCGGCATTTTATGAATAAAACACCACTATTTTTATACATAAACACTCAAAAACCAAGTGTTGGTAAATAATATGATGCGGCGCAGTGACATTCCCAAGATCCCGCCAAAACTTTTTCATCAATATTGTATAAAATGTACTCAAATAAAGATATCTTGAAGTCGAAAATGTTGTTTATGGCTATGAAAATAAGAGCAACAAAAAATCTATTCGTGACGTTATCGAAACATAAGGTATTAGTTTTTTAGCAAAGCTCAAAGTAATCACCCTTTTATTTTAACTTTCTAGTCAAACAGAAAACCAAAGTCCTCTAAAAACAGAAAGAACTGTCTAGACAACACAAAAGAATTGCTTCAGGCTCTTCGAAAGTTTTAGGTTGAAAGAAAAATAAAATTTCAAACCAAACCTTTGACTGACAATCGCTAATGCTGACAAAGATTTTTTGTGCGATTGGCATTTTGTGACCTAAGAGTATTTTAGATTTTGAGGCTTGTATTTTAATATTATTGATATGTCTATGGTTATAGACGCTATGCGAGTAGTGACTAGAGCGTCCCCGGAGTTTTGGCGGGAACGCGGTGAGCGTCGTCTCGCCCCATTGTATTTTTTTCTAAAACTGGTGTTTTTTCGAGTTTTTATGCATAAAAATAGTGGTGTTTTATTTATAAAGTGCCGAATTACAAGCGCGAGGTTGGGAGAATGATATAATGTGGTTAAACATGACTTTACGTGTTGCTTCCAAAACTCCATCCAGAAGCTTATAGTAAAGTCGCCACTACTTTACTAAGGCATGACTTGATTTAACTGGGACCGATTGGACTTGATCAAGACTAGACTTTGACTGTAACTATAGATGATAAAGAAGCTGAAAAATGAAGACTACTCACAAAATATAGAAATATTGATACTGGCAGAATGCACAGAGTGCGATGCCAAGAAAGAAAAAAAAATAAAAAGCGTCCCCGGGTATTTTGGCGGGAACGCGGAAAGAGTTAAAAAAAAAAGCGTCCCGTCTACTTTAGTTTTTTTCTTTATCTTTGGCATTGCACTTCGTGCATATTGCCAGTGTTAAATGTTTTTAATGAAATGCTTGTTGAAAAATCAAGTGATATACTCATTGGTCGGTAAAGTACGGTCATGCCCTAGAAATTTAGTGGTAAATTTACTACAAGTTTCGACACAATTTTGGTAGCAAGTAAAAACACATGTCAACAAGATAAAACATAAATAAGACAAAATATATCAAAACATCAAGCAACTTTCCCACACTTTTACACGTATTTTCTATTAAGTCTGCATGCTTCATCTTCGACCACATCATCGCTTATCATCAGGCAAGTTGGTGGTCAAACGTGGAAGAATTCGTATTAAAAAAAAATAACATAGCGTCCACGTCGATGTCCCGTTTCTGTCCCACACAGACCCATGGAGTGGCTTGGTTATGGCTGCTTCTAATCCGTCCGCAACTGCGCTTAGCCCTCGTAATTGACATAATTGAAAAGTTAAAACCTCACGTTTTCGCTTACCTTTTTAAATATTTACCTTAGCACCCAATTAGTGCGTCAGAAGCAGATTTTCTCTTGCAATTTAACCCAGTTGTACACGCGTAACGTAATTTTTGCGCATGTTTGATGAATAAAAATAAAAGGGTTACTTCCTTATTTTACTATGGAAACCGACGTGGTAAAACGTTAGTAATCCCGCATGAGTAAAACAAAAGGGGGCTACTTTCCATTGGCTTTCACACGTGAAAATCTCTTACTCGTAACATGTTGCCTTTAACATGCCTTTATACTTTTTTGTACTGCTGCTTTTCATACGATTTCAGAGTTATGTCATCAATTATACTATTGATGACATAAAATATAATAATACATGTTCAGATTGATGAATAGAATGACCTCCTTTGGGGGTCATTAATATTTTATATTTTAACCAACGTGAATTTTGATGAATACGAGTATGTACTTGTACAAATACAAATACAAATATTTTATTGATAACACCAATGTTACAAGTCAATTCCGTAATATCATTACATTGAGATTTAGAACACTGATTGATGAACTTGTATTAAAATAATCACTTTTCATTAATTAACACAAACAAAGAATATATTGTTACTGATGTAAATCAATCTATACCCAGTATTAATTCTATTAGTAATACTATATACCCAGTCCAAGTTATAAAATTCCTATTGTTTTAACAATTAAATTAGTTTTTGGGCTAGTATTTTAGTATCAGGGCTATTGAGACTAACCATCTAGTCCCAAAGTAATGAAGTAATGAGCGCCAAGGCGATGCCCTGGACTTTGTTTTGTTACTCAAAGTTTTGTGTATCGCCCCAATAGCTATGCAGTATGCTCGTTGAGTATACTGAAAAACTAAATTGATAGTATATTTGCTTTTGATCTTTCTTTAACTGTAAGTATAACATTTCATTACATAAAGTTCATCATTAATCAAAATAAAAAAAAAAACGTTTTAAGTTCAAGCGTGTGATATCTTTTTGCTATATGCGACCGCATTGGTGGCTTATTTATTCACGAGTGTATTATACTTTGTATGTCGTATCAGAGATGGAAACGGGGCTCAATATAGATTGCAACGGACCAATTATAATAAGTAATGATATGACAGCCCTGTTGGCTTATTGGTAGTATTGGTAGCATATTTGCTTTAGAGCAGCAGGGCGTGGGTTCAATTCCCACCCAGGACAAACATTTTGTGGTATAAACAAATATTTGTTTTGTATTTATTATAATTATATGTAATGTATTAACAAAAAAAAATATTTAAGTATGCTATCAGTTATCTGACTTCCATAAGGCGATAAGGCCGTCACTTGTGGCAGTAGCTCATACGATTTATATACGAAGTATACGTCTGTACTTTTTTCTATTTTTGGTGAGCACAAGTTTCTGTCTATCTGTATCTATCATACAAGTTTTACTTTAGGGTTAGTACCTGAATGACCAAGCTTTGGTCGTTTCTTTTGGTTTTATGAAAATGAAATCTAGCTAGATCGACTTATCGCCCCCGAAACCCCCTGCATACTAAATTTCATGAAAATGGTTGGAGTCGTTTCCAAGATTCAGATTATGTATATATATACTATAATCTATACGAGCAATTCTTGTATATGTGTATATATATATATAAATACATACAAGAATTGCTCGTTTAAAGGTATTAGATAGATATGGCGCTGTGTGTAATTGCTATAACATTGTGTACCTACATTATCGAATATTTCAACTGTTACAATATTCTGGTATTTGAAGCATATAGGAAACGAACTCTGGCCACAAAGTATAGGGCTGTGCCACGCCAATACCAAGTACTGCATTATTTATCATCGGCCCATTTTCCAGATTTATTACCTAAAATGTATGAATTATAACCGGTGCAGCTGAACGTTTTATATGCTAATCAAATAAGTACAAAGCCCTGGCTTCCACGGTCCGATGAAAGGGGATGCAAAAACGGTTTAGTCCACAAATGAAATGGATTTGAAGGTATATATGTGTTTATCGCCTGTACAAAGATACAAAATAATGTGGCTTTTATACGTCAAGTGCTGAAACCGTAAGGGGTTGTTCTAAAAAGAACCGTGTGATGAATGGTTACAATACAATAATAAAATTTATTGACAACACATAAAAGGAAAGAAAGAATAAAGATATTGAATGTATAAATGATAGTTGATAAAGTTAAGTAGAGAAAAAATCTAATGATGATCAGATCACGGAGACAATGGCCATTGATTATCATACACATTTTTTTTAAATCTTATTTTGAAAGCTTTGTTGAAGTTGTTCTAACTAAAGTTATTTAATTATTTTTTCCCGCAGTAAGAAGTTAAAACGACACTAAGTATAATGTAAGTAAGTATATGATAGCTCAGTGGTTAGCGCTGTCGGTTCACAAGCCAAAGGGTGTGGGTTCAAATTCCGACAATTAGCTGCCGGTGAAGAAAACATCTGAGAAAGTATATGGTGATAGGTTTCTTTATAGTACCCGACTAGTTAGCTACCACCCTCAAATTGAAAATCTACCGCCAAGCACTTGACGGTGTGTTCAGGCAGCCTCACTTGAGAGCCAGTTCCATTCCAAGCAAGGTGTGTTTAGCATTTTTGCCCATATCGTCACTTCAAATGAGCTGTGGTCAAACACCTGGCCTGTCAACCATAACAAAGCTTTTAACTATAATGTAATTTCTTTCACTGCCTATTAAGAGAATAATCATTTATCACGTTCTACTTACACACATTCATTTTGTACATTCATAATTACATACCAACAATTCCTAACTACAAGCTAGTCCACACGTAACAAGCACTTTTGTCCGCGATAAAACAAAATGTCTCTAATTTGAATTTCATATCAATTTTAACGTACAAGCCCTCGTTTTTTTTAATTACTGCCTAATAAAACCAAGAATGGTCACTATCAAGGTTCGTGTAACAACATGAGTAGTTTTTTGTTATCTCTGCACGCAATTGCCACCCCTTGGTTACAGTTTAGGGGTCGTTTTGGGAGTGTTTTAGGAGTGTTTTTGTGAGAGTGCGTGTCCGTAATGAAACTTTTAGCAAGTGAATTCGACTGTCTACGTGTGGAAGTAGCATAACGATGTTCGCACACGCAACAGGAACATTCAATTGGTGTTCAGAAACAGATTAACTGATTTCTATAGTAAGTGGGAAAATACAATTATTTTTTGTACAATCCATCAAAAGTACTTCTATTGTTAGCTCATGAACAGATCAGTATTACAAAGCGAAAAGTCAAAAGAAAGAAAAACAGTATTAAATTCTTACAAAACTTGAACACCGCCGGAAGGTAGCATGTCTGTAAATTTTCTACAAGGATTCATTTCGGAGAATGTGCTACTGGGCTGCACAACCTTGTACTTCCATCTCCTTTTTACTACAGGACAAGTAGAAAGACGGCCCACTACCACCCATACATAGTGGAATTTCTTTGGGTCCATACCAAACGTTTTGACTCTACTTTTTTCATCCGTACCGTCAAGAAATGGAACAAATTGCCGGCTTCCATATTTCCTGAGAAATAATCTAGACCTTTTTTGTTTTATTTATGCTGGATTACTCACTTTTGTAAACTATAGTCGGAGTTTCCGATAAAATTAAACGTGAGTAATCCCGCAAAAATAAAACAAAAATGTGTCAAAACCAAGTCAGTTTCCATAATAATCTAGACCTTTTCAAGGCCATAGTGAATAGGTATCTGCGTGTTTTATCTTCGATCACATCATTGCTTACCATCAGGCGAATTGGTGGTAAAACGCGAACTTATCCGTATTAAAAAAAAAACTTACAATGTTGCAAAAAAAATGAATGCAAAGCAGCAATGCTCTGAACTTTGTTTTTCTTTTACGAAGTTCTGGGTACAGCTGCAAGGGTGTTGGACAGGCGCTATCACCATAGTGTCCTCTCGCATGCGCTGAGGACAAAATTATTTTACCCTACGCGGAAATGTAACAAAGCTAAATTATGGATACGTCTCTCTTTTTTTCGAGTGATAAGACTTACATATATAATTCGAGTGCTAAGCAAACTGGCGGCATTATATGCGGAATGGTAATCCATTGAAAATAATCTTTGCCAGAGTCTGTGTTTCCCGAAAAGTACAATATGAGTGTCTTCAAATCAAGAGTAAACAGGTTCCTTCTAGGTAAGTGTGTTCTATCTTAGACTGTATCAGGCAGGATGTGGTAAGCCTCGCAACAATTCCGTATAAAAAAAACAACTCTGGTATTTAATGTATCGTAGAAGCGCAATTGGTACCTATATTTTTTGATAATAACTAGAGTTGCGTTTTTTCGCCATAGTACCTTATGTTAAGTGAAGGTACGCTCTACGACGTACCAAGCTTGGCTTGAATATACTGATTCACTGGCGATTTAAAGACACTCAGATTGCATACATCAGGAAACATCCACTCATGTAGCGCATTTCATTGTTAAGTTCGCGCCATAAAAGTGTAATCAAATCGTTTCGTTCGGGTTTCTGGAACGTCAACCTTGAAATGACGTCGATTTCGTCTAGTATAATATTTATTAAGTTTCACTAAAATCCGCTATGGATAGCGAGCTTAAAGTGAGATCGTGTGTCCCAGATTTGCGGGTCAAAGTCATCATTCGATATTAACTTGGCTTGGCAAGTTGTTGTTGCGGAAGACCATGAAAGAGATGGATGCAAGCGTTGGACCTTTGCCAGTTAGGTAACGCTGGCGTCGGACAGATACCAATAATAGAGTATAGTTATACGATTCCTTCATCCTCCTGAGTTATATGGAGTCTCTAGCAATTATTACCTACAAGCTTTTATTGAGTTTTACTATGGAAACTGACGTGGTTTTGACACATTTTTGTTTTACTTATGTGGGATTACTCACGTTTAATTATATCGGAAACTTCGACTATTGCTTCAGCCACATCCGGTGGCCTTCATCATGGAGACAAAGCTGAGCACAACGCGCACGTGGCTCCGTCTTGCTTCGCACTGCACTTTTATTGAGTTGCTAAATTGACAGTTTTTTCGTGAATACACTTCGGGGAGTGTGCGTTTTAACTACATGATTTGACTCAGCCTGCCTTGCCTGCTTATTATCAGACGGCAAGGCAAACACGACCAAATCGTCATCCGAACAGGGTGGATATCACTCACGTACGCGCAAACTTTTTGTTATTAGCACAGAGAGTTCGTGGAACTCTCTGCTGGAGTCTGCGTTCTCTAAAACTTACAATATGATATGGATGTATTCAAAACCAGAGTAAGTTTATTTTTAAATTAGGTTAGACGCTCTCCTGGTGGTAAGAGATAAAGCCATTCATGACCATTGCAGTGATACACAGAACTTTCAGTAACAAAACAAAGTTCAGGGCATCACTGCTTTGGCGCTCATTACTTTGGGACTAGATGATTAGTCTCAACAGCCCTGTAGTTTCGCTAACTGCAGTAGCCTTCAAACCCGAATACAGTAATGTTAACACACTACTGCTAGGTGGCAGAATATCTGGTACTGCGGTGGTATCTACCTAGACGATTTCCTGCTAAGTAAATCTACCACCAAGTAAGGTCCTTCTAGGTAAGCGTACTTTGTCTTAGATTCTACTATTGCTTATTTGTTACTTACACATAATTCATTTCTCTCTGAACCTAATTTGAACTTAGGTCACCTTAATACAGGCTATGCCTAGTTGTGGCTCGATGTAACGCTATATAAATCGTAAAATAGTAAATTCAATTGAGAAATTGTTAAATTTTATTAATTGTCAGGGCGAACGAATTGAACCCTAACACTATCCAACAACCTGAGCATTTTTGTGGTACACTTTAATGAAAAACTATCACGCCTATAGATTTGTGCTTTAACATAGTAATTTAACTTCATATCTAGATGTGTTATCTGTCAAAATAAATATAATTTTATAACCATTAAAAAGATGAACATTACCAATTTTGTATTCATTGGATAGAATGATATAGTACTACTAACGCCATCTGTTAGAAAAACAAAGAGTTAACATCGCTGCAACAGAACTAAACTCAATACTCAAATACATCGTAGTTAATCTACTTAATACTAGATGACACCACTAGAATCAGGTTGTAAAATAACAACTGTCTTAAAAACTATTATTACCCATTAGCAAAACTACGCGAGCCCTCACAAAGCTCAGCCTTTTGCTAGTATGTATATAAAGATTATTCTTTTTCTTATAATTCTAAAGTTAACGCGGAGGTAGTCGCGGTCGTAAGCTAGTATGTACATATAATTTACAACAGTAAAACATAACGTGTATCAAAACAAAAAGCTCGATGATTAAATTGCAAATTAGTTAACTAATTAAACCTTTGTTGTACACTTGGGACTTTCTTTCACAAATTAATAGCTTCTTTAGGTTTGGGGATACTCGTATTTCTCGACCGTAATAAGTATAATGAAATGGTTAACTCATAATAGAAACGTTTCGAGTTTCCATAGAGCTCTCAACATTTTATTTAGCGTACAATTTTGAATAATCATCCTTTTTATGATTCCAACGGCTAAGCAAAATAATAAATTAGAATAATTTCAGCCCTAATTTGCAGGTAGAGCGAAATATAAACTAAATTAACTTCGCTGTTAGCGTCGTGGAACAGTCGAGAAAGAACCGGTCTTAAGATAAGTACACATTAGTGAAATTTAACATGTTATTCAGTTTAAGTAAAAAATTGGCAAATAAAACAAAATAAATTGCATTGATGCACTATACTAAACTCACACTACACATAACTGTATATATTATATCATGTTTATTATTACTATAAATATGTTTACTTAATTAATACAAGACTAATAACAAAATATCTTAAATAATTAATATTTACGAATTTATACAATTAAAAAAATCCGTCAAAGGATGGATATGTGGTCAGAATGCTGGCAGGATTGCCACGCTGGATGGCAATGCTAAGCTTTTCACCAAGTATTATTGTGTACTCGTATATACGTATTACAAATATATATTTCATATACATACTTATTATATATGCATTATTTATAATAGTTTAAACTTTTATCATTAAAAAAGTGTTACAACATCTGTAACTGTCTCTGTGTCTGTTTAACTATAATGTGTTTTTTATTCCTGGTAGCTTGGAAGAGGTCGCTACTAACGATAACCCAACCATTTGTGTCACTAGATAATAAGATTCTTTTACATCTCTCATATTCGGTAAGTAGGTCCTTATTACCCCCAAATGGGGCTTGTAGGTGACCAATTAGCGCTCTAGAGTAATAATGTAGCTAGAAAAGCCCTAGGGCGGTAAGTAATTAAAAAAAAACTTCACTCTTTAAAAAAGTTTGCGTACATCTAACCATCATACTGGCAATAGACATCATGCATTCAGCCCAATGACAAAAGAGGTCGCTTCGCTATTCAGCCTTGTCTTCTTATGAGTATAATAGTCATCAATTTTAAATATCGAACGGCGAAGCACAATTTCGTTTAAAAAAAAAAAAAATTAATAAAAAGATGAAAAAAGGCGGGAATAGAAAACTTTTACTTTAAATATTGTTTGTTTTTGGGATTTTTTTATAATTACGTGCTAATTAGGAAAAAAACATGAGTTCTGCAAGTGATGATATCGGTTTTTTTCTACTTACCTCACAATCGAGATGTAAAACAGAGTAGTTAGCTCGGGTGTAAGCATCAATGGCACTCTCGAACTATAGGCGCCCTCGCTGCGCTCGTGCGCCTAAATATCTCGGGCTGCAATTGATGCCTTACAGCCCTTGGCTACTAATCTACTATTATTATTCTCTACTTTTTTCTGTGCACAATAAAAATAAATATCTATTTATCTATAATGCGTTATAGTCAATGTTAAAAACTTTATTTGCATGATACACAACATCTTAAGCGCAAAAATATGTTTATATATTTTTTAAATATTATTCTTTATATATTTTATTCTTCTTCTTCTTTTTTAATTACATGCAAAAAAAGTACCTGTAAAAATACCAATAATATTTACATACTACTACTTGGCGACAGAATATCTGGTTTTGCGATGGTACCTACCTAGATGACCTCCAGCTAAGGAGATCTACAACCAAGTAAAATTCAAATCTATATTTTATTATTACCATTTTTTATAATAAGATATGTGTATTACTGCATCTGAGCTTCACTCGTCCCCTGTATTTGGTTGTATAGGCAGCAGAAAGCCTTTATGCTCGGTATGCCTTTTACTCATAAATCGTTAATAACACCATTCTAAAACAGGACTTGTGTTTGTTGCAGTAAAGTGTAAAATCTCCTGGTCACTACCCGGCCGAGGTTATTTCGGTCTATAACTGGGAGTGTGAAAGCCTATTCAGGCATAACAGAGCCCCTACCGCAGATACGTCTATCCACTTTTAGCTTTGATATCGATATTTTCCATTTCAGTGTACCCAGAATGGCCCATCGATCATTCTTTTCAATTTTTAACAGATTTTACGTCTGATATAGTGTCCCCTTTATAGTTTTGTCACCGTCTCGTACTATTGTTTCAAACTTGAGTTTTTTTTCGTATGCTTAAAAATAGTAGTGTTTTATTAAAGTGTAGCCGACATAGCCCAGCGGATTAGTTGGACAGACGACCTAATAAAGACTCCAGGAACGCGCTGGATGCGAGCCGCTACCAACCGGTTTTTATGGAAATCAATGGAGGAGGCCTAAGTCCAGGCAGTGGACGTCATACTTGGTTCTTTCAATGTTGCTGCTAAAACTCCGTCAAAGCTTTTATTAAAGTTGCCACTGCTCTATTAGCCTTTTATTATTTTTGCTCTATTATTCTTCTACAGCCTTTGTCCATATCTTACGACTAATTTTGTTAAATCACAAGATTTTAGCACAAAGAAACAAAAATTCACTCGGAAAAAAGGTATCTGTTGATTTTACGCTTAACTATTACGAAGAGGCCAACGTAAAACCAAGGCAGCTCAAAACACGCACAAAATGTGGCACCAACTACTCCTCTTACTTTTTATAGAAAAAAGCTCAAAGGATAGCCCGATTTAATTCTGTATTAGTAATATTATATTTTATCTGTGGTTAAACGCATTTTTTCTGTATCGTCAATTCTCTAGCCTAAACTGTTTTGATCGTTCTTAGACAAAT
The DNA here is from genome assembly GCA_950106695.1 of Biston stratarius. NCBI lineage: Eukaryota > Metazoa > Arthropoda > Insecta > Lepidoptera > Geometridae > Biston > Biston stratarius. The sequence goes on from OX467116.1 coordinate 15,904,886, forward strand.
TGAATTTCTTGGCATAGAAGTAAGTAGTTTGAGTAACTAGACCGTATTTTCAATCCAGATAAGTTTTCCTATATCCGACTTCAATATTAGTTTTCTTGTGAAAAAAATAGTTTTCTGTTTATTTTGTATGGAAGTTCTTTCACGGCTTTTGTTCAAGCTATTTAGGTAAGTACTGTAAACCCGGAATAGCCGAAAGTTCGACTATTTTTCCTGTGAAACTTTGGCCATGTATACGCATTTATATCTAGCATAAAAGAAAATAAATTTAAAAGTCTATCGTAAATGATATTAGTTCCCACTCAAAATAGTAAGTAGCAAAACGGTTTTAAACTTCGTTTTTGGGATAGTAATAACACAGCCTTTTTATTCCGAAAAACTATGTGATTTCTGTAAAACAACGAATCTAAAAAGTAAAATGTCAAAAGTAGGTATCTAAAAAGATCAAGATGCCCTTTTATTTTGTGGTGACTTTAGTTTCAATCATATTCGGTGACCTTGACGGCATTTTATTTCATTTGGTACATAGTTTTACGAGAGCGTGGGTTCGAATCCCACTCAGGTCTAACATTTGTCTGACGAACATAGACGATTGGTTCTTTTTGGGTGTTATGTATGTAGTATATATTTTTAAAACAGAAAAATATAAAAGTACTAGCTTTGCCCCGCGGTTTTACCCACGTGATAGATTATGCTGATAAAAACTATCCTATGTTTTATTTCAGGACCTAAAGTATCTACATGCAAAATTTCACCCAGAACTGTTCAGCCGTTCTGGCGTGATTGAGTAACAAACATCCATCCCTCCATCCATCCATCCCTCCATCCATCCATCCAAACTTTCACATTTGTAATATTAGTGGGATTTTATTAATTAACTGATTTGCTTTGCTTAGTTTAGGGTTAGATGAAAGGTTATTTTTTTTATTAATATTTTACCTTTAAAAGACCCAAAGCACAAAAAGACGTGTACGTTGCATAGTTTTGCTTTGCACTGAGAAATACATTATGAAGTTTGTTAAAACGACATCATTTTTCATAGTTACATGTTGATTTTATACAATTACTTTTGTATAAAATCACTATAACGTTAGTAATACGTACTAGGGAGTTATTCAACGAATGAATATAATACTTCCTACAGCGGCGGAACCCCTTTGCATAGTCCCGAGGAAATAGTCTAAGCAAACTGTAACACTACCTGTACCACCACTTATTAGAACCAAATCAGTACTTGTGTAATCTAAATGAATACCCGCTTCGTATACTACGGTAACTTAATTGCTCCGAAAATTTACTTCACAATGTTAAACCTGAATTGTTCTGAAAATTACAAACAAAAAGTAGGTAGTTATTTTTAATAATTTCTTTAACAGGGTTATATATAATCTTAATCAAAAAGAGGGTAATTTTACTCTCAATTATAAACAGCTTTTCCTATAAGCAGTCTGAAATCAAGAAAAAAACAGCTGTTCTATGGAAAAAGTTCATTGGCCTTTGACTTAATGTATAAAATTATTTCGCGAGCAGCTGACTGTAGAGCAAGTTGTGCCCATAGGAAACCTTTGTAGTACGATATTAATTTTGTTAATTTTATTCATTTTGCTAATTTTGTTTATTTTGTTCATTTTGATCATTTTGTTCATTTGGTTCATTTTGTTCGTTTTGTTTATTTTGTTCATAATACTATCGCGTTGCAGGGACTATAATGTCTAGGACTTACCTACGACCCAGATAGGTTTCAGGGAGGGTGTGAGATTAAGGTGGCTGCTCTTAAATACGTATTTACGCTCACCTTCACTGCACGTGTACCCATCCATGTCAAAACAAATTTGATATAATCGCTGTTCTCACGGGCGTAGCCAGGTTTTAGTGTCGGGGCAGTTTAAGAAAATAAAACGACTAAAAATGCATGGAATAAACAGTAATATATAAAAAAAAAACATGAAAGATGTAAAAAAAAAACAGCAGGTTCATTTGATTATACGCATTACATAACTAATCTTGTTTTTCTTTTTAAGTATATCCACTACTTCATTCGCATCAATTTCTATCCCATAGTGAATATTCATGAGAGCCAAGCCATTTAGTCTGATCCAAAATACATATAATTATATTATTAGTATAATAATAATTAGTACTAAGTTATGCCGCTCGCCTCTCATTATTTCAATATTATCATTGTTAATATCTTAACTTTTCGGGGGAGGTTTGAACCCCCCAAACCGTGGCTACGCCCGTGGCTGTTCTGTATACTTTTTCCAGCAATGCATAATTTTGAGTAAAATTTGGGCATAAGTCGAAAGGGGACCCCCTTTTGACTTATGCCCAAGCTTATTCACCTGTGTTATATACCTTTACGAAGTTTAAGATGTGTGTTTCACGCAGTAACTACAATACTTTCACTCCCGATTACTTTCTATTTTTGTTAAATGTGGATGAAGCCATAGAACGCATCGTATACAATAAAACATGCAAAAAAGCTTTTAAAGACTGAAAATCATTTACTCGATGGAAAAATAAAACTAAAGTGTTTAAAGGTTTCACTGTGATTGTGCCATAATATTTTATTATGAAATTTGAACTGAGGTTTTAGTTAGTGTTGCGCAAAAATACACTTTTACCAGGTTTATCGATTAAGTTTCAGCTTCACGAGTCTTTTATAAATTGTGACTAATCTATTTCACACTAGTTCATAAGTTGTAATGCATAGGGCTAAATAATTTCCAAATAAAAAAAAATTCTCACTTAGTCTGAAGTGAGTTTTTTTTGAAGTGAAAACTTCTTTATTCGCACTGTGCGCTTTATTTTGCGAGTATTAAATGAGACTGAACCGTCACGCTCGGCTATGGAACGTAAAGTCAGCTTTTGTCGACTAAGTGAGCGAGAAAGCTATATATAGTCAACGCGTCTTTGCTATACTCGCTCGGTGACCGTTACATGAGAGAGTTTTCACTTCTGTCGTGTCACCATTTTGTTTTTAATGTTTTTTTTTTTATGGCTGACAGGCTAGGTGTTTGACCACAGCTCATCTGATGTTAAGTGACGGTGTGGTCGAAGATGGTAAAGCACACCTAGCCTGGAATAGAACTGGCTCTCAAGTGAGGCTGCCGGAACACACCGTTAGATGCTTGGCGGCAGATTTTCAACTTGAGGGTGGTAGCTAGCCAGCCGAGTACTAGAAAGTACCCTACCACCATGCTATGGTTTCCTCACAATGTTTTCCTTCACCGGCAGCTTAAGCTCGTTGCTGGGGTTTGAACCCACGCCCTTCGGCATGCGAACCGACCACGCAAACCACTGAGCTATCATCGCTATATGATTTAACGATTTCAAAATTTGGGTAGATTTATAGGGTAACTCTTAACAACCAGATACTTCTTACAAATTCTTGATGTTAAGAAATTAGTTGTGAACACCTTCTGAAATGTCACGGTTTTTTTTAAATTGTTCACAGTCTAGGAGTAAAAAAAATAATTGAAATCAATTTATTTGGCATGAATTTTTGAACCTATCTTAGATTATATTATTGATGGGTCTCCGCAAGACCCATTCAGTAATAATCTAAAGAACCCAATCTAAACTAAAGATCTTATTCAAGCACAAAGCGCAAATGGCAGACTTAAAAACTAAACGAGTTTTAAACAATTACATGAATATTTAAGTATACAATAACTATATGTATATATAAATATGTACATGTGTGCGGGTGAGCGTTTGTGTACTTGTGCATTCTTGATTTTATGGTACACCTAAGACAGTCAGCATAAATATTCTAAAATATAATACCTTTTTTGACCACAGCTTACCTGAGTTTAAGTGACGGTTTGGTCGAAGATAGTAAACGTACCTAGTCTGGGATAGAACTAGCTCTCAAGTGAGGAACCAACAACTTGACTTCAACTTTCGCTAGCTATCACCCAGCTAGCGAGTACTATAAAGTACCCAACTTCACCAGACTCATTGTTGGGGTTTGAACCCACGCCCTTCGGTCTGTGAACCGACCACGCTGAGCACTAAATTTTCTATATTGATAAAAAAGTATGTTGATTTAGATTATCGATTATGATACTTCCTGTAATTCCCCAAGGGTAATCGACAATGCTACGCGTTGTATATAAATAATTCATTTCGTGTTTCGGAGCATAAAAGTTATTAACGTTGAATATTTTATGAACAACTAAATGTATGAAGATAACATTGACGATGCGATAGAATAAATATAAATTTTCCGTACACAGGTAGAAACCCTTTACTGTGTACACTAGAACATGTACACAATAAAAGAAAAAGGGACACAGGACATACCTACTAGATAGATTTCTAAAAGAAAAAAATTATATAAAAATTATTTTCTGTATTCCTAAGAGCGCGTATACAGGTGGATATAAACAGAAGTCTTAAGATATGAATAGTATGCTAAAATTGTGTCTTAGTTAGTTTGTAACATTTATTGTAACATTTAAAGGGTCTATTTCATCTGAAAACTAGGACCGCTTGTCTGTGACAATCGGCAGGTACGCTGAAATGTGAGAGTAAGCATATTTTTTTTATAGTTAACCTTTTATTATGGCTAACGCGTAATTCTTTTACTTTATTTATGGCTTCACACTTTGTGCAAGTTCAAGTATTTAAGGAAAAGTCAAGTCAAATAAGTATTAACCTTCCCTATGTGTATGTCTATCCATCCAGTGTATAGTCGCAATAACAGTCTTATAAAAAAAGTATGTAAAATAGCGTGTAGCGACCCGTCCCGGCTTCGGACGGGTGGATATGCATTATTATACATATAAACCTTTCTCTTGAATTACTCTGTCTATTGATGAAAACCGCATTAAAATCAGTTGCGTAGTTTAAAAGATCTAATCATATTGACGGCGGGAAGCGACTTTGTTTTATACTATGTAGAGATACCTCAAGATGTGTAGACGTTCTTCATAGAACTGCTCAATATCGGATTACGTTGCGCCATGCATAATCTTTGTGTCACACAATCAAACTACAATATTTTTAGTGACATTTTATAAGCATATAATACTTACTAAAAAACGCAATAAAGAGGGAATCATAATAAAAGAAATGCTCGTAAGGTTATCGACGTAATAAAAAGGAAACAGTGTAATGAGCTTTTATTAATACAATACTCATAATTTTAGCTTTAATACTACTGAAATGCTTATACTTCTCACAGAAACCATTTGTGGCGAATTCTCTGAGCAAAAGAAATCGTTTTGGTTTAGCCCAATTCATAAAATCTTGAGCCCGTTTATTTACACACTTTTAGAAAAGGCAAAAAGATATGTGTATTGCTACATGTTAACAACTAACAATGTTGTTAGTTTGTTAACATGTGGTAAATGGTTTAATATTCTAAAAAGTACCTTGCTAACTACTACCCTCAAATTGAAAATCTGCCGCCAAGCATCCAACGGTTCCTAGAAAGTTCCTCCGATGAAGAATTATAGCTTTTGTGAAGCTTATACTTAATTATTAAAATAGTGCGAAGTTTTACTTACTCTCATCAAAACTCATTGCTGCGGCAATTTGCACATAAATCATATAATAATCTTTTTTCTAATCAATCCTATTAGTTTTTCTGTATTCGCAAACTGACGTCGCGGCGTTCGTAGTGTTCTGTCTCGGCGGGAAAAGAACTCTAGAACGCGAAGTTCCGCTTTGACCGCCGCGGTCTGGCTGCCCGCTGCATGTGTGCGTCGTAAAAACTCGGTACATTATAAAGAACGCAGAATTCTAAACTCCAGACCGCTCTCTGTCTGCGCGGGCTCTTATATAATATTATAGTATAGCGGGTTGCAGGTATAGCTATTTTCTTTCTCTACCTACAGGATAGGTACGTCCTTAATAACTAAATCATATGGGAAAACACTTTTTGATATAAAAGTTATGAGACGAACCCTATACTGATGTTAAGGACTGAGTCACAAACAAACCTGACATATTATCTCTCAGTTACTCTAGAGGAAATTTAAAACGCTGATTTTTATATAATGTTATGTAAGTTTATGTGTTTGATAAAATTCACACAAAATTTGACGTACATTTAAGGTTTTAATACTTAGCAGTTAAACAACAAAATTTACTAAATAGCTTTTTTTATCACGGTTTATTTAATAACTTATATTCGCTCTTATCTCACATTTTATACCACAACCCAGCTCCGAGGGACGCCATAGAGTACTAAGTTTGCTGGAACTAAAGTTTCACCGCGACTCCTTTTAACACTTCTGCTATTTACATTTTATTACTCTATGTAACCTGCGAAGTGCCAAACCACTTTATTTGTTACGTTTATTTATTTTATGTCGTTTGTTCTCTAAATTAAGTAAACAACTTTGATTCTTTTACTTTTCTCGAAATGGATTCGAGAGTTGGCTGACTCTTTGTTCTGCACAGTATGGAAGTTAGCGGGAATTAGTAACTTGGAGATTGGTAAACAAGCTGGAGATGAAAGTTTTAAAAAATTGGCAACTCTGCGATTTGCTTTGTTTGGCGAATTTTTGTTCATTTAGTTGAACAAAAACTCGCCAAACGCGGGCGACGTTTTAACTCTAAAAATAAAAGTTCTGTTAAATCTATATTTAATGGTTACTAAACATTTTTAGGGTTCCGTACCCAAAGGGTAAAACGGGACCCTATTACTAAGACTCCGCTGTCCATCTGTCAGTCAGTCACCAGGTTGTATCTCATAAACCGTAATGATTTTCACAGATGATGTATTTCTGTTGCCGATATAACAACAAATACTAAAATTAATATTTAAGGCGGCTCCCATACAACAGACATGATTTTTTTGCCGTTTCTATACACTGAGCGAATACTAGAAACAATGAAATCCGAAGAACTTCCTAATGTTCAAAAATGTACACGTGCTCACACGACCATGCCCACAACACAGCCACGCCGTTTTTTTAATTTGATTTTAGTTTCACGATTATTTAATTTTAGTCCCGCGTTAGTTGAATACAATAAAGTACTTACTGACGTTCAGTTAGAATTTATAACTAACTTTGATGTAAAAGTTTGTTTTATTATAGCTCAGCCTCTCTAAAAGTGTTCCACTCATGTAGGTAATGTGCTGTTTTCATTTTAGAAATTACAAAAACAACGACAATGTGCAATGTTCCGATTCAACTACATTTTCACGTTCGTTTCCACTCTTCAAGTTTCTAGGGCACAGACTGAGCTTACAATGTGATGTCAGTAGATTAAGAACGCAAGGTAAATGGGCCAGGACTCTGGTGAAATAATTTTTATGCTGAAATGTTTGCTAAAAACATTTACACAAGGTAATTTTTAGCTAACCATTCCTCATTTAAAAGCAGCATCAAACCTTAAAAATAACTAATTAAAATTACCACAAGTCTCATTATCCTTTTCTCGCTGCATCATGTTTGCATCACATCGACAGCTCTGTTGGCGCATTGGTAGCTTTACATCTGCTTCAAAAGCTGTAGGGCGTGGGTTCAATTCCCACCCAGGACAAACATTTTAATGACGATAAATGTTTGTTCTGTATGTATAGTATATGTATGAAAAGTATAAAAAAGAAATATATAAGTATTCTATGAGTTATCTGGTTCCCATAGTACAAGCTTTGCTTAGTTTGGGGTCAGATGGCGCTGTGAGTAATGTCCTACGATATATCTTTATTCATATATTTTTTACATCTATCAAACTTTTTGATGACATGCAAAGAAATAAAACAGCCGAGTCATAACATAATGTACATGCATTAATACGACTTGAAAGACGAAAGGTATAATCGTTTTGCCAAAGTGCTTCCTTTCCTCTCAGTACACAAAACTTTGAAAATCCATACAACGCATTTCTACGAAACACTGTTTTAAATCATACAAAAGTTCAATCGCTCAAAATAACATTTAGGTAAATTATCTCACCTTTCACAGTAGGTACCAAAACTCGACATTTATTAAACCATGTTGACGTTAAGGCAGATGGAACAATTTTCTTGAAATGTTGCTCTGGATTGTAGCCCGTGACATATATTAGATTAAAAAATACCATTGTTGTATGACGTACATTCGATTTTTGACATATTATGACTAATGTCATATATTGTATCAAAGGGTTTGTTTTCAAATTTTTTTCGTTTGTTTTTTGGGCATAAACTCACAACTGTCAACAAAATGTTGTTTTTTTCTTCTCTTTCTTCTTCACTTCTCAGCTTCATCAAGGAAATCTACCAACGAGTGAAGTCACACAAAGTATGCCATGGTCGAGTGCGTAATAGTAGTGGTAGTCCTTAAAATACTGGTGACGTTACTGGAAGTTTCGATGAAGTTTCGGAGGCAACACGAAAAGCTATGTTTTACCACATTCTTCAATCACTTTCTCACAAACACATACGCACAAAATACTATGAAATCAGTTTTGTTTATTTACTCAAAAATCTATTTTACATTTGCAAGGCAGCCGATTACAAAGTTGAATATCGCTTAACTTTAATTGCCCATAAATTGTAACTAACTCCACAAGCCAAGCACTCGTATAATCGAGGTAAAAACAGAAAAATGAAAGCCATTTGGCAGAGAGTCATGAGCGCAGACAGAGCTAGAACGTGAAAACAATGCCGGAATGAAGTTAATTAACTAAGAAAGGTCTCTGTGTGAGAGAGTCTTGTCTACAGTAGTATAAAAGCGTTCCATGCATGATGTGTGAATCCTTTTACTTGTAAAAAAAAATGAGGGAATCTCCTCAGGTCAGAATGAATAGGTATCTTCTAAGTTTGCGTTTATCTTCGACCACATTGTCGCTTACCATCAGGCGAGTTGGTCTAACGCAAACTTATTGGTGTTAAAAAAAAACCTGTCCATGACTTGGAGGAATAAATGCCAGGCAACACTGATTTGGTGTCATCTTTTTTGGAAGCAATAAGAAAACCATGTTTAACCATTTTATATCACTTGCGCACACTCGTGTTGATTAAAACAAACTCTTGAACAAAAACAGACGTTTTACGAAATGACACAACGTGCCAACATGACTTTACCGAGTTCCCGTCAAAACTCTCCTCTCTCTCAACAGCTGTGTGTGTATGCTTGGCACTTATCGAATTGAGTCCACAGATATGATATACAGAGAGGCCATGCATCTGTTGTATGTAACTATACATTTGGAAATAAATGCGAAGATACATATAGTTGTTTCAAGCACACGAAAAATACATGATATTGTTATTATTATTATCTGTGTAAGATGTGCGATGGTGAGTCACATTAGCCCTGTATTTTCTTATTTCACTATTTACTTTTATTACACTATTTAATTTTACTTACTTTTATTGCCTGTTACTATAGTAACAGGCAATAAAAGTTGCAAACAAGCTGGCTACCTGATGGTAAGTGGTCACAGCCGCCTGTGGACATCTACAATATTCGGGGCATTGTCAGCCTTTAGGAAATCTAGCCTCTCAATATTTCACGCTCATAATTCTCTCTACGTTAAAGATGCCATAGCAAAAAAGAGTTATTAAGTTCTACAATTTCCTGGAAAATATCGTTTTTGCTATTAATGCTCTATTGAATGCAAGTTTTTCTTCTTTTTATTAGATTTGGTACAGATATCAGATATCATGTCACCAAGCAGGAGTGTGTACTGTGTAAGCACTAATGTGTTTCCATTTGATGGGTACAATTGACGTGAAAACGTCTTATTTTTATAGCTGACAGGCTTGGTGTTTGACTATAACCACCTGATGTTAAGTGACGTTGTGGTCGAAGATGGTAAAGCAAACCTAGCCTGGAATGGAACTGGCTATCAAGTGAGGCTGCCGGAACACACCGTTAGATGCTTGGCGGCAGATTTTTAACTTGCTACGCAAAACATTAACAATTTTAACATGCTTGCAAACGCTATGGTTTCCTCACGATGTTTTCCTTCACCGACAGCTCAAGCTCATTGTTGGGGTTTGAACCCACGCCCTTCGGCATGCGGACCGACCGCGCTAACCACAGCTATCATCGCTATAAAAGCGTTAAAAAAAGTGAAAATTACAAAATCGGAAGATACAGTTTGGTGTGGCAGCAACATAATATGTATCTATTATCAAAATTTTATCGCCACTTTATAAATTTTAATTATTTTTTAATTCTATATTAAAAAAAATATCATTTAATTAGGCGAGGATTTGAAATTGAAACATGTAACATACATTTAAGTACCTATGAAACTTTAAAGAGGTTATGATTTATTTTTGCTACATTTTGCAACAACTAACAAAAGACCTACATGAAAATTTAATTTAGTATAGTGATTACAAGGTTGGTACTTGCTTAGTTTGGTCGGGTTGTCTAACGCTACGGAATGGCAATGAACTTGTTGTGTTGCGAATTCTCCAACATTATGAATATTGTTTAGGTAACAGCGAGCGTAATTACTTGAGATAAATATTTTTAATTTAAACAGAATTAATATTTACTTTATTTTAAAGTAAAAAAAAAAAATAGAAACTTACTTCACCTATTATATAAAAAAAAGTTTGTTGATAAGCTGCTTTTTTATTACATCGGACCAAGCATGCTTTTGGCCACGATGTCACGTGATGGAAAGCGACTGGATGTGGCTGGACATGGAGCACGCTTGCCTTGGAAATACCTATTCACGTTTTTCTTAAGCAACCCCGGGTTGTACTTAGTTGGAAACACGGACGCTGGCAACGAGTTCTACACATCAGCAGTTATTTTCTTACTTTCTTAACTACGCGATTTCAGAGTTATGCAAAAGCTAAAGTTGTTAATATTAATGAGAACAATGACCTCGTCGACTTATATATTCCAAGCTTATAGCTCTGTATAACAAAGTGAAATGTAAATACCATAGTCGGTTTCCTTCTGGTTTACATTTTAACCAGCCTTTGTTACCGATCCTCTTTGAAACCCAAATTGGATATGACCGTGGAACTAATATTTTACTCAGTAAATTTTATAGTACCGTCCTCACTTCTACGGTATCGGTTATTGGTCAGAGGATATCTGAAACTCAGTGATATACATGTACTACGTACTAGGCAACGTATACGCGCACACTACTTCTAGCTTTTTTTTATGTTTGACTACAACTCACCTGATGTTAAATGACAGTGTGGTCGAAGATCATAAAGCACACCTAGCCTGGAATGGAACTGAAACTTTCAACTTGAGGTGGTAGCTAGCAAGCTGAGTAAGTACTAGAAAGTGCCCTACCACTATCATGGTTTCCTCACGATGTTTTCCTTCACCGGCAGCTCAAGCTCATTGTTGGGGTTTGAACTGACCGCGCTAATCATGGAGCTACAACTAAGCTATAATCGCTACAAAATTTTAATTTTAATTAAAATAAAATACGTTTGAATACAGAATACAGTTACAGCTAAAGTAATTAAACTAGATATTATGTATGACGGATAACCAATGGCATCATTGTTTTTAAAAAGCGTGACGTCAGCACATGCTCGGCGAAGTAGAAAAATAACTTGTTTACTTGCAGTAATTTATTCACTTTCACAATATTCAAGAGATCCGACCGTTCCGGCGACTCGAAGTCAACTAATATGCAAGTTTTTTTTATGTATTTTTTTTTTATGATTGCCTCTTGCTGTTGGCCAGTTGGCCTCTACAGCGTCACCGGGCTGTGGTAATATGCAAGTCGTTGGACAGCCCTATTTATACAAAAACCAACGCCTGCACAAACAATGTTTTGTCAACACATAACATTATCTGCGGGTAGTTTGATTTTAAGTTTTACAAATCATAACAAATCATTATCTAATCATTCAAACATTAATTTAACGATTAAATAATTGATGTTTGTCGGTCTCGCGCCGACATGTACAATATCTAACCATGGGGTGGGTTATTTAGTTAAGGATATACATATGAATGTATATATTTTTTATAAAAACCCTAAATATATAAATTATTACTCATTAAGCAACTCACTGATGAAATTAAAATTAGTTAATAAATTACGAATCTCGTTTCATTTAACCATTATTATATTTATAAACTTATGTAGATAAAACGATCAATGAATCAGAATGAATCAAATTATCTCACTTTATTACATAATATCTGGTAAGGCTCGGATAAATCTACCACCAAGTCACACATTGCATACACCTTGTTCAGGATTATCGTATTGTTCATATTTTTAATACGAGAATTAACTGGCGTGTCACATTACCCACCAATCCTTCAATCGAGAAAGTGACATGTGTTGGTAAATAAATACATCCCCAACAATAACTAAGCTTGCCATACGGTTTTGACACGAATCCGTATAGAAAACACAAAAGCGAGCTAACAATTGAATGTTTGTTGAATATTCCTATTAAAATGGGTGAAACATTGTATCCTCTGGCAAACGATTCCAACAGTGAATAGAACAATTTAAAATTTAATATTTGCCAATAACTACTGGGATAGCTTTGGTTCTTATAGCAATGCATTTTGTGCTCTGTCATTGTCACAAGCTTATGATTTGTTTGAGAATTTAATCTAGAACTTGTATATTCATGTTATTTCCAAAAGTCCGTAGAAGCATTTTGTATACTAGTGCATTGACTAGTCTTAACCGTGACTTATTAGGGTTCTGTTCAATCTGTACCCAAAGGGTAAAACTGGACCTTACTACTAAGACTCCGCTGTCCGTCTGTCCATCTGTCACCAGGTTGTATCTCATGTACCGTGATAGTTAGATAGTCGAAATTTTCACAGATGATGTATTTCTATTGCCGCTATAACAACAAATACTAAAAAACAGAATAAAATAAATATTTAAGGGGGCTTCCATACAACAAACGTGATTTTTTGCTCGTTTTTACTCGACATTGATAACGGCAACAGATAGACGCTTGAAATATTCACAGAATATTTAGATATATATTTACTTTAAAAATAAATAATTTAATTAAAATAAATAAAACTAATATTTAAAGGGGGCTCCCATACAACAGACATGATTTTTTGCCGTTTTTATAGATAATGGTACGGAACCCTTCGTGCGCGAGGGTTGGTGCGTTCGTTCGCACTTGGCCGGTTTTTTTTATGTGACTCGGACTAATTAAAATTTCACTCGATTTAAGAAGAAAAAAAGGAGGCAATTCAAAAAAAAGGCAAAACTATACTACCATAGTGGTCTCTTTCTTTTTAAGGGCTTCAATAAGTTACAAAAAGGGATCGATGTAAGGGAAAGGTCACCTCTATTACTTTCCTAGTTCTTTATCTTTTGATTTTTGACAAGTCATTTATCAACATAAAATTGTCAATTCACCGACGTACTTTACCAATCTCTATGACAAAACAAGTTAAGACAATTTTTGCATTGTGATTGAATGAAGATAAAAGAAAGAGTGAAGATATTGCTACAACTAAATGAGGTAATTACTTCTTTGTTATCTCATTTGGTAGTAGCTGAACCTCCCTGAGGTTCGACTCCCATCCATAACAAAGATTTATGTAAAAAAAGTTTTAAAAATTAATTAATATATGTTTGCTTAGTTTGAGGCTAAATGACGCTGTGTGAAAAGTTATCCAATTTTTTTGTTATATTAGGCGCTAGTTCTATATCGCCTCGTGGATACTGATTCGTAATGTTACTATTGAGTTTTATGGCGCAGTGAGACTATCGCTGATATTCCGTGAAGATGGCACCTTACAAAGCGGTATTATCTCTTTCGTATAATATTTCAGTTACGTAGTGGTGTTTTTTTTTGTCCCACGGAAATAAAAGTGATGGTTACATCATCATAGGCGTAAAGTACGGCTCGTGTTTCGGCAGCGCGCCTAAATCCTTCACGTCAATTCCGAGTTTCGACGTTCTGTCATTATCAGAGGGTATTATTATCGCAGAAATAAGACACTAATGATGATTAAATTCACCCCGCCCAGCTCTGCTCATTTCGCACTTAACGAAGTGAGGGGGTTAAATAGAAACGTATACCGACTTGACGCGTGACGTCACATTATTGATGTCACTTTTAATGACTCCAGTGGCAAACTACGTGTTTATTTCAAGAGTTCAAGATTCGATTTCCAGGGAGGCAGATTGAAAGATGGTAATAAATATTACATTATATACAAACAAATAACAATAAGGTCGAAACTATAGTCGGAATATCTGATATAAATAAACGTAAGTAATAATAATTAAACAAAAACAAAAAAAGCAATAGTAAAAATAACTAGTTAAAATAACCACAAGTAGGCATCTATATCCTCTTCCCGCTGCAGTAACCACGACACGAGTTTTGCCTCTACACGAGGCATCCTCAGGACATGTTGACTCTTCAAACGCTTGGCCAAGTTTATTAGTTTCAGTTAAGTCAGATATTAGTTTCAGATATTAAGGAATATTTTAGATAAATATTTAAATCTGGTTTCAAGTTAGATAAATATTTTAAATTATATTCAAATTACATCAAATCTTAGTCAGTATTGTAACCAAAACGACTTAATACACTAAAAATATAACTTTTGAATACTTCCGCAAAGTAACACTTGACGCAATCAATTATCACGTCTCTCTTATTTTCAAGGTCATGTTCAGTGTTAAATATAAATTTGTTTCAGTTATAACATGTTTCTCAAATGAATTGTTCATTACTTCTCTTTGCTGACAAGAGCCAAATTTCCAGTTCTTCTACAGAAGATTTTATCTGTATTATAATCATGAGTCTGAGAATTTGCTATCTATTTTATTACATTGTGCTGGCACTGGCTCCGCTACTTCATGCGTATTGCAAGCCCTTTGAAACAGCACTCAACAACGGTTTGATCGTAGTGTGAGCGGAAATTTTGCTTAAGCTCTCAGCTACTGATTTGGAACTGTTAAGTTGTTTGAAATCTATCATATTTGTGTTTTCCATTTATGTCAAGCTGATTCAATTACAAAGTCACATAAAATTAGTAGCAGTCAAGTTTTTATGGTTGACAAGCTTGGTGTTAAAAAAATATCGTAGGACATTTCACATAGCGCCATCTAGCCCTAAATTAAGCAAAGCTTTTACTATGAGAACCAGATTACTGATAGAATACTTGTATACTTTTTCTTTGTAAATACATACAGAACACCCAGACGCAAAACAAACATTTATCATCACATAAATCTGACCTAAACACATAAAAATCTGGTGGGCATCGAACCCACGCTTCACAGCTCTTGAAACAGATAGTCTACCAAAATGAACTAACAGGGCAGACAAATGGTCAGGCATAGTTTTTTTTAGCGGTATCCGATACTTTGAGATATTGACACATCGCTGCTTTGGCACTCATTACTTTGAGACGATTGATAATAATCACTCATCAGATATTTTATATCGCTAACTACAATTGCGGAGGTATAGAGAACTCTCACGCTGATACTTAAGCCCGCTCCTTTGTATTTGGCTCGAGCGCTTGCAGGTCAGGTGATGTAAGTTTCAGAGATTGACTTGCATACGAAAAACTGGAACAACCGGAGTTTCCGGTTGAAAGCCATGAACATAATCTTCCAGGAGTCTTGTTAATTTTGCGACAGTAATGTTATTTATTTACCGACAATTTGTACGTCTAAAACAGGCGACATTTTATTATTCAAAATTATAAAGTAATTTATTTTTTGAATCGTTTTGCTGGACGATCATTATATTAAGTTGAAAGAAAAATGAGACGAGGTGCCGGCGTTACAAAAAGGTTTTCACATTGGATATCTTAATAAGTCTCATTAAGAGTTGAAGAAAACTGAAGGTAGATGCTTTTTGGTGAAAGGGAACATAAAAAGTGACATAAAATTACTTTTTTTTTCACGTTCTTTTTCGGTATGTAAAGTCTTTTTTGTATTTATTTTATATTTTTTACGGATAGTAAACTTTATGAAACTAATTTGAATAGTTTGACTTTCTATAGGGTAGTTGGTTTTTAATACGTCTTCAAGCTTTTTATAGTGATGACGTCATAAAGGAGGCTGAATGCGTGGGTATATACGCATTCAGCCTTCTTTGAACAAAAAAGTATACATAGCTAATTTGACACATTAGATTGACTTTGAATTTATTGAATTGACATGAAGTATACAAACGTAATATCATAAGCCACATGAAAGCGAAGCTGTTTGAAAAGGGAGTGTAATGTTTTCAGGATTCACGTATTTATGTATGTGATTTCTTTATTCTACCATAACCTACCATGCCTGATTTGGATGTATGGGGTATGGTTAGAATCTTTACATCATCCCGACTGACACTGTCTATAATTTTTTTTGCAAAAATAACTTCCATTTATGGGAATTCGTGTTTTTTTTCGTGCATGTTCCGGCTCTCACTTAAGAGCCAGTTTCATTCTAGGCAAGGTGTGCTTTACCATCTTCGACCACACTGTCACTTTACATCAGGTGAGCTGTGGTCAAACACGTAGATTGTAAACCATAAAAAAATAGTCCATACCCATTGCAGGCCTGTTCCATCGCACCCATTGGAGCTCAACTGGAGCGGCCAGCGGCCGGTAGCCTCACTCCGGTACTTCAACGTGCTGGGTTGGCTCGGATAGATTCTGGTAGAGGGAATTGCACAATACACCCTAAGCGGGACATCAGTGCAGGACTTCTAAATAAGAACAAAAATCAGGTGTGCTGTGGTCAAACAGTTAGCCTGTCAAACTTACTATCTGGCAAACAAATTGACAGCATGGCGCTCTTTCTATCAAAAAATAATAATAATTTAGCCAACACGTTGCTACAATAATTAGCATCACAAAAAATTATTTCATGTTACACGAAAAGGCAATTATCGCTTTCTCGCAATCTTCTCATGTCAGTCACGTCTGACCTCGCTAGCTGAAACCTCGACCATGAGAAATCCATAAGTCGTTAACCAAGTGTTTGCTTAGGATTGTTGTACTCTATTCTTTAGGCCGCCGTAACATACGTGAGGTCTGGGACTGTCTTTGATAAGCGATTCCTTTTGTGTGTGTTTAACATCAAACTTTTGTATTTACTTAAGAGTACTATGTAAACTCGAATACAGTCATAGGTTTGGGGTGTGCCGAAGAAAAGGGAATCATTTTACTCGTCATTAGTAACAACTTTTAAGAGAATAATTGTACTCATCAATATTAATAACTTTTAATATGGACACAACTCTAAAGTCTAAGAAAAAAACAACTGCTCCATACAACGTACTCAAAATCAGTTCTCAGTTGTGAATGTGAGAGTTGTGTCCATAATAAAAGTTATTTATAATGATCATAGATTAGAACAGGGTTTCTCAAAGTGTAACACTTGTACCACTAAACCAGTTTAACGCGACAAAATTTATGTAATGGCGGCGGCTTAGTTGATTCCATAAAGATGAAAAACAAGAATCGACTGAGCGTTAACTCTGAATTAAGATTGACATTTAGGGTCAACTGCATTTGCACTAAAGAAACAAGGCCACCCATCATATTAATTAATAAAAATATCACGTCTATGCTCTTTTGAGATTTTTTTATAAAATACTTTATTTGTTCTTTCCATAGTCAGTTTAAGGGGTGACATGAGTGTAATAATGTGAGTGTAAAGTGTAATAATGTGAGTGTAAAGTGTAATAATGGTACGTAGAGCTTTAAGTTTGAGAAACCCTGGATTAGAACAATAATCTCCATCCCACTTGGTACATCCCAAACATTTAACCATGAAGGCAGAGATAACTGAAAAGAGTTGAGTTAATTTGGACGTAATTTACATTTAATAATGTCAGTGCTATACAGATTTGGATGTTCCATGTCTTTTATGCTTTAATTCGAACACAATACATTTACAATGCAAAGATCAGTTTTATTTTTATAAACTGTTTCACAGTAAGCATAAATTACCAAAAAATATACAATAACTTTTACTTATATACCTACAAGTTTGTTCGGAACCCTCGGTACGCTAGTTGGACTCGCACTTGGCCGGTTTTTTGTGATATATTTACTTGTGATAGTTACTTTGTAAGAGTAAAAATGAAAACGAAACTGAAAGAAAACGTTAATATGCAAAATAATGTCTACGTTCACAACCAACCCGTACTTTTTACTCAGTCGTCGAGAGAAATATTAAAATATTTTTCCAAGACATTTTTGTGCTATATCGGCGTCGTTAGACATGACGGAAGCATACAAAGTCGGAGATAGCGTAAAAAATAAGGTAAGAATTCTTAGGTTGGCGTTAACTCAGTACTTGAGAAGCTTCTTTCAAGACCGTCTTGAATGGACCTCGAAACTTTTCTTCTATAATGAAAAAAAGTTATAGCGATGACTTTGAGTGTAAGGGGTGCGGTATTAAGGGAAAATGGGTCTTAAATCATTAGAAATACCTGCTACTTTTGTAAATTGTCTAAAGAAACTGTTCTTAGTTGCCCTTTTCCAGATCAACAAATTAACTTGATTTATTTTTTCGTACAAATTGTAGCAACTGTCAAGTATTTTTTTGCCTGCCTTTGACCACCTTCTTGTCTGATGTTAAGCGAAGATGCGGTCTACGATGAAGCACACAAGTATAAGTTATTTTTTTAAATGTCAAAAAATGTTTTGTACATTCACAAGTGTAAAATATTTTTTCTTAGGATTTATCTACTAGCTTTGTATCGCAGTTTCTCCCATGTTTACCAGAATAAAAATGTATATAATAACTTATAACGTGAAGTAACAAAACAGAAATAAATATCTTAGGACATTACACACAGCGCCATCTGACCCTAAACTGAGCAAAGCTATGGAATACTTTTTTTTGTAAGTCCATACTTATAATACCTACAGAACACCCAGAATATTTATGTATACCACAAAATGTTTGTCCTGTGTAGGAATCGAACCCACGCTTTATAGCTCTTAAAGCAGATATATACTACCAATGAGCCAACAGGGCTGTGCCTATATATGATAATTCATACATTGGCACTTTAAGGTGAGGCATACTGGTATAGGCGTCGGGATTTTAATGATTAAAAAAATCATGTGACATACGGATTCGAATGCTGGCCACTCAAAAAGCAGCATGAAAATCAATTACACTGCGCAGAGATAAAGATGATCAGGTGGGCAGGTGATGTAACTAGCCTGGATCATGTCAGAAACACACACATAAGAGACACCTTCAAAGTGAGACCTATCCCAGATAAACAACAGGAGAGCCGTCTGCGGTGGTACGGACACGTTATGAGGCGATCATCCGACCTCATGACCAGAAACCGTGGACGAGGAAGACCCCCAATCACATAGATGTCCGTAGTAAATAAGAACCGCAAAGAAGCCCAAGTCAACAAAGAGACGACCCAGGACCGAGCTACCTGGAGAACCATGACACGGAAGGCCGACCCCAAAAAAAATGGGAAAGGGCCAAGAAAGAAGAAGATTAAAAAAAATTACCGTCATTTACGCAGATTAAAACTCTATTTACCTTTCAATAACATATAGATGTAAGTATATTGTTCTTGTTCGTTATTACTCAACATGCCTACTGTTCTTTTGTATTCAACGCCAATTGTAATTTTCCACGAACACCGCTTTCATTTGCTTCGTGCCTTCACAGCTGAATTCATACGATAGAAGACAAAAAAAGTGTTTCAATTGAATTCAAAAAGCAATTTTAATTTAGAGCTGACCTATGCTTATCAATGGGGTGTCATTGTTTACATTAGTGGATATTCCGTACAATGTAAAATTATTTTTACGTGGACACTGAAAAGCTTCACAAATTTATTCATACATACCAAGTTGGTGACAGGCAATTACACTTTTGCTAGTCCTTTCTCAGCTGCCATAAATTGCAACAAGCAGATTGAAAACTGCTTATTATATTTTTTTGTAAATTGGCAGTCCTAAGTATGCTTTCGTTAGTGAAATAAAATAAACTTATTTAGATTAAGGGTTCCGAACCTCAAAAAAAAAAAAAAAAAAAAAAAAAATGAAAAAGATAAAATACCTAGACGACAAAGCTTTGCTCGGCTGAAAACACGGATAAAATGACGTATTTTAAAAATCAAACCTAGCTATATCGATTTATCGCCCCAGAAACCCCCTGCATACTAAAGAGACTTTAAACAAAATATTAATTGAAGTTTACTTCAAATAGTACAAAAATTTTGCACTTAGAGTGGGACAATGTATAGCATAGTACAACAATTACTAACCATTGTACAAACTAAGGATAAGACTTTCAGTCTCATTATTGTCAACGTAAGCAACCCGTCTGACGTTTCTCCTAAAGACGTACTATACGTTCGTTATAGGAACACTTTCTTCTGCGTCTGTCTGTATGTCAAGACTCCGGAACGCGTGGAGGCAACGAGTTGAAATTAAAACCATGTACGCAGATTTGTAGTTCCTTTTTTTTAAAAGATGGCAGGCTAGATGTTTGACCACAGCTCACCTGATGTTAGTGACGGTGTGGTCGAAGATGGTAAAGCACACCTAGCCTGGAATGGAACTGGATCTCAAGTGAGGCTACCTGAACACACTGTTAAATGCTTGGCGGCAGATTTTCAACTTGGTAGTTAGCCAGCCGAGTTCTAGAAAATACTCTACCACCATATTATGTTTCCTTCGTGTTATTTTCTTTCACCGGTAGCTCAAGCTTTGATGTTTGAACTCACTCCCTTCGTATCAGCTAACCACTGAATTATCGTAGTTACAAAACTTCATAATCTTAATTCAATTGTCTCTAAATAAATTTTACATTAAAATCCTCCTGTTTTAAAACAAAGTAATATTCCAATATAAGCGGGATCCAATCCATTGGAGTTTCTTTGATTAATGGCACTCGAATAAAGCCCTGGAAACTCAGGAAAGTGCGTTCTCATGAATGAACAAAAGTAATTTGCATTATAATAAAAACAAAGCTTGTCGCTAGCGCGAATTCGGACTTGTTCGTATATTCTATGTGCCAGAGTTGCCAAATACAATCCTAGAATTTTCCTCCACTTTTATTATTTTATAATGTCGAATAAATGATATTTACAACATTTATAAAATAAGCTTAAGATTTATCTTAAGGCGAACGGGACGCTTTCATGGTGTGACCATTGCAGTTTTAACTAGAACTTGAGTAACTAAACAAACTCTAGGATATCTCTGTTTTGATCTTTACTTTGAGACATTCGATTATACTTTTATATACTTCTTTCAATCGAAATATTTAGAAATGTTACCTACCAATAGAGTTAATTATTTTTCAAATAGCTTTATATTAAATTAAATTTTATTATTATTAAATGTTTCTAAAACACAACAATGCTTGAGCTGCCGGTGAAGGAAAATATCGTGAGGAAAACAAAACATGGTGGTAGGGCATTTTGTAGTACTCGGCTGGCTAGCTACCAGAATTTAGTTAAAAATCTACCGCCAACTACCTAACGCTGTGTTCCGTCAACCTCACTTGAGAGCCAGTTGTATTCTAGGCTAGCTGTGCTTTACCATCGTCGACTACAACGTCACTTAACATCCGGTGAGTTGTGGTCAAACACCTAGCTTGTCAACCCTAAAAAAAGAGTTACGCATGATCCTCGATTTCACTTCTCGCAAAGATCGCGCATGTCTATTTCAGATTTTCCCCTTAAAATGGGAAAACCCCCAATCTGGCAGCTTTACGCCGGGTTCTGCTCGTGGCATTATTTCGCATTGTAGCGACAAAAGGCTCAATGCTTTTGGCAACGTGCCTGGATGTACCAAAGCTTCTGGAACACATTTTTCATTCTTCGGATCTACGTGAGTCATAAACTAGATTTACCTGTATAAAACAATCACTAGTTGTTCTAGTGAGTGCTTAATAAATTTGTTTTGTGTTACAGTAGTGCTACTACGGACTAACATGACATTTTACAAAAACAAACGGTTTGTGTTAGTGTTGTGGACACGGCCGTGTGTACATGAATACGTGCACATTTTTTTTAAATAAGGAAACCTTTCTATGTTTTTCTTACTCGACGTAAGGTAGTCTTTGATTATTTAGCTATCACGTGATGTAATTAAAATTTGGACCATAAAACACTTGATAACAGAAACAGACAATTGAGACATGTCCTTGTACCTCGCTGCTGATGTTTGTTTCTATTTTATTTTTGTTTTATCTTTATGTTCAAATATATTTTATGTATATACGGATATATAATTATTATTATTTGTATATACGAACTTTCATTATATTTTTATTTTTATATACTGTATTTTACCCGATTTTGATAAAAAAAATAATTAAATATACTTTTTAATTTTTTCGTTTTACACCTCCCGTCTGTTCGTAATCGATGTTTTCCATTCTTGGTTGCCTGGAAGAGATCGTTCTTAGCGATAAGGCCGCCACTTGTGACACTAACTTATAAGATTCTTTTGTTTTCTGTACTCTTTCTGTATTCGGCGTGCTCAATAAAGAATTTCTATCTATCGACTTACATCGTTTTTTATTACACATGTAGTTTTGAATTAATCTGAGCTTCCCAACAAATTATTATCATTTCTTATTTACATCGGGTGTGTAATCTATGTAGTCTACAAATTAATCTTTTTAGTGCCTCGAATTATTAAACGTTAAATCAAATGATTACTTTACCTACTTTCAAGTTTGATTCAAACTTCTCAAATTGTCATTTATAAACAAAATTTCGTCCAATAATTTCCTCAACGAAGTTAAGTTGGCTCTGAAAATGAAATTAGTTCAGGAAATTCGATCAAATGGTGACCAACTGACTTTTGAATATAATTGCTTATTTCCAACTTTATGATGCGGTACATCACAGTGATTTACATTACCACGTTTTTTTATGAAATAATGTTTTTTTTTTAAATCTATGTAGGTATATTGGTTTTATCTTAGAGACAGGTGACTCCCAACTCCGACTCGTTCCTGGTGCAGAGATTGGACATTGCCATTCAGTATGGGAATGCTGCGAGTGTGATGGGTACTTTTGTATCGGGAACAGTCAATGGCGGGTTATTTGACTAGTTAAAAAATTTAAGAGGAATATTGGTTTTATTTATATTGTGTATAAGTATTTAAATATGTCATTATATATAATAATAATAATACTATACTAAGAAAATATACATTAAATTAAGGGAATGTTAGCACCCGAACAAGAAAGGCAGAATCTGGTGAACTAACTCCTTCCTGCGGTTGGTACTTTATACATATAGGTAAATACAACGGGTATCAATAATATAAGGATAGCCTACAGATAAATCGAAGATAAACAAAACATTTTAGTTATTTCTCTACAAATACCTGTTACAATAAAAATAAATTAAAATTGCAGGTACTACCCACAAACAAAACATTTAGTATTATTAGTTATTAATAATATTTTACATTTATTAGGATACTGATAATCTAAGGAAAATGACCATATATTTATTTAACCAATAACCCAACAACTAACAAATAATAATCGACTGTAATTAAATTAATAGCCAATGCGTAATAGAACAAATATAACGCATTTCTAATGTTTTTTTTAAATACAGTAGTTTGTCGTACGTATAGTGGGTTACGAGTAGTCTTCTAGCAGCCATTGAAGTTTTTTTTATGACTGACACAGGCTTGGTGTTTGACCACAGCTTACCTGATGTTACCTGGTGTCACTATCGACTTCTTTTTTTATTACAAATAGGCTTGCGTTTGTCTGCCATCTTGTTTGATGTTAA
The DNA here is from genome assembly GCA_950106695.1 of Biston stratarius. Taxonomy (NCBI): domain Eukaryota; kingdom Metazoa; phylum Arthropoda; class Insecta; order Lepidoptera; family Geometridae; genus Biston; species Biston stratarius. The sequence continues at coordinate 15,928,537 of OX467116.1, forward strand.
ACGAAGTTGCGATATACGATTTATTTGCGAATTAAAGAAGGAAAATTGTATCTTTTGGCGTTCACCTACTCGGACAGGAAAAGTCCATTGTTTAGCGGTAAGAACATTAAATTTCTTTCTTTCTAAAATTTCGAACTAAACGATTCGATTGCACTAATCGTTTAATTCAAAATTTTAGAATATTAACCATTAAGCTGTATCGCTTTTTACAATTCCTTTCTTTCCTATAGTAAAATAGACAGGGTGGAGCTGCTTCAGCTAGCAGCCCTGTTTATCTTCTACAAGTAAACGCAAACAAACTTTTTTGGTACTAATAATGACTAAGTGACAATTGCATATTTTGTTATAATTTTTTCCCAATTTTCGTCAAGCTAAACTTTCTTATAGGTAATCGTGTTCCATCACATTTTCGTTTATTGTCAGACTAGGTCAAACGTAACTAATATGTCAAATAAGAAAACATTTCTCTATTTTGCCACAAACGCCGAAATTTTATAAGATTATTTATTGGTAGCTTCAGTACTGCTACAAAACATTTTATGTATAACTAATGTATTATACACGTCAAATACTTCAAGCCAGATTGGATTCGAAATAGTGGGATGGTTTAAATTGAAAATTTAATGAAACATTGCGAAGTTAGTCATTCAATATGTGGTTACGCAAAGTTGCGTTATTAACCTAAAAATTTAATACATAAATAAATTAACACTAACATTTTTTTATCGACCTCCATTAGCTTTATATAAATTTCAAAAGTAAGCGCACGTCAATCTCTTTCAACGTCAATATCATTCAAATCCACTCAAGCACCTAAAATTTTATTAAAGAAGAAAAAATGCTCACATTCGAAATGAATATTAACTTAATTTTAAATAAGATCTTAAAGAGCAAGTGCTCCAAGTGGCAGCCTTATCGCATCAAGTGATCCATTTCAGGCAAGTATAGTATAATGTTATACTTTTACCAATGTCTGTCACTTATAAAATTTTTTAAAGATATAATGCAAACTATTCGCGTAAATTTTGGTTTATTAACTAATGAAATAATGTTTTATAAATAGCTTTAATTAGGTCATCTAGTCACTTTATTAACAGCGTCCTAATGAAGTACAGAGACTTCGAGAGTTCTCTGCTGTTTTATATTAGTTTTTAAGAGGAAACAAGTCGTCATTTTCTTCATACAAACGTTTTCCCCATTTTCTTTCCAGGAATTTAATACTAGAGCAATATTTTTTTGATAGGAAGTAGATACTTGCTAGTTTCATGCCTCTCTGTTTTGATTTTTTGATATATGTTTTTATTATAAGAGCTAGGAATCTTCAAAAATCTTAAAATTTTCCTAGATTCAACGCTGTGTTTCAACGTCCAAATTCCCATTCTCATAAACATAATCTTAAAAAATAAAACGCACAGGCAAAGAAAGGTTATTTAAAAAAAAATCAGTATGTAAGGCAAACGTGTTATTGTCATTGAGAACTTTTTTTTTAAAGTTAATTAAAGAACACATTGATACTGACGTTGTATTGGAGCATTTTAGTTTAAACATGAGCAATATCTAATAAATAAATATCCTTAGGGCATTTCACACAGCGCTATCTAGCCCCAAACTAATAAATGATAGAATGCTTATGCTTTTTTTAATTACATACTTATGCTGCACTGGCGACCTGCCCCGGCTTCGCACGGGTGCAATGTAGATATTACACAAAACCTTGACAAATTATATACCGAAACCTTCCTCATGAATCACTCTATGTATTGGTGCAACTCGCATGATAATCCGTTCAGTAGTTTTTAAGTTTATCGCGAACAGACAGACAAACAGACGCGGCGGACGACTTTGTTTTATAATAATTATGTAGTGATATTAAACACCCAGACGCAGTATAAGCATTTATGCTCGTCACACAAATGTTCATCCTGAGTGGAAATTGAACTCACGAATTACAGCTCAGTGATTAGTGTGGTAGGTTCGCATGCCGAAGGGCGTTGGTTCAAACCCCAACAATGAGCCGATGAAGGAAAACATCGTGAGGAAACCATAGCGTGATGGTAGGGTACATTCTAGTACTCGGCTGGCTAGCTACCACCCTCAAGTTGAAAATCTGCCGCAAAGCATCTAACGATGTGTTCCGGCAGCCTCACTTGAGAGCCAGATCCATTCCAGGCTAGATACCATATTCGACCACACCGTCACTTAACATCAGGTGAGCTGTGGTCAAACACCTAGCCTGTCAGCCATAAAGCAAAAGCTCTCGAAGCAGGTACAGTACCAGCTGAGCTAACAGGGCAGTCAGGTAATAAATACAGGTATAAATATAAAATTCATAAATCCCTACAAAAAAATCGACTTCAGACCTGCGGAAAATGTTCACATCCATTTATCTACTAGAAAAGAACTAACAATCTTCAAATGGCTAAACAAGAATGTTTTTCTTGAAAAATAGAATAATAAGGAACAAAATCAGAAGAGCCGTTTGGGAGATATGATGCTATAGATACATTGCCGTGGTGGTGCCGGCGTAAGAATAGTACCCCACCCTCTCTACCCGTGGTTGCCATAAGAGTCGGCTAAGGGATGTAATACGGAAGATGTGCAGCAGCGTCTTCCTTGAACAATCATACCTAACTGCGCTCGCCAACCCGCCTGCCAAGCGTGGCGAGTATTGGAAAAACCCCTCCCAAGGAGGAGGCCTATGTCCACAAGTGGACATCCTATGGCTGATGATGTTATGTAATGATGTGATACACACGCTAAACTTATAACAACCCTTTGGTAGCGTAGAAGGTTAAAAATAAAAACACATTCAAACTGCCTCTTTGGGCAGTCGTGTAAAAAGAACGCCTCGCCTGTAATGACTTTGCAGTTTTTCCACCAGTATCAATATTAAATTCAATCCATTTGCCAAAGTGACACCATTGACATGTGTGGCGCGGAAGTGCGCTGGGCAATTTAGAATCCATTAATAATATTCAAAGACACGCAACGGCTGGCCCGAGCGGGTGGATTTAGGCAACTAGGGTACGCCTATGGTTTAACATAGGAAGTCAACCTCGATTTGCTACTGAAATAATTCTAGTGTTTTATTTTTTTACACAGTTGAATTACTTGTACACCGATAAAACCGATAGTTCATGATTGCTCAGATACATTAACATTATAATGTTTAAAAAAAAAGACAATTCATTTGTGTAATGAATTTTGTTGTTGAAGTTAAATGTTATGATTTTTTACGTTAAAGTATTGGTATCATGACTCATCATCATCATCATCATCAGCCTATCGAAGTCCACTGCTGGACATAGGCCTCTCCCAAGACACGCCACTCAGCCCGATCTTCGGCTTTTCGCTTCCATCCACCGCCAGCTGTCCTACGTATATCGTCACTCCATCGAGTCTCAGGGCGTCCTACGCTACGTTTGCCAATTCGCGGTCTCCACTCCAGAACACGTCTACCCCAGCGGTTATCGGTTCTGCGACAGATATGTCCAGCCCATTGCCACTTCAGCTTGCTAATACGCTGAGCTATGTCTGTGACTTTTGTTCTCTGGCGAATTACTTCGTTCCGGATACGATCCCTCAGAGAAATGCCAAGCATAGCTCTTTCCATAGCTCGCTGAGCGACTTTGAACTTTCGGACCATTCCCGCTGTGAGTGTCCACGTTTCGGCTCCGTAGGTCATGACAGGTAGAACGCACTGATTGAAGACTTTTGTCTTGAGACTTTGTGGGATGGATGACGAGAAGACTCGACGTAGTTTTCCAAATGCTGCCCAGCCCAACTGAATTCTTCTGTTGGCTTCACTTTCAAAATTGTTTTTACCTAGTTCGAGCGTCTGCCCTAAGTAAATATATTTTTGAACAATGTCTAAAGTGAAACCATTTATGGCAACCGGTCCCGGAACAACGTACTCGTTGAACATGACCTTGGTTTTATCCAAGTTCATCCGGAGACCGATGCATTGAGAAGAATCATTAAGACTGGTCAGCATCAATTGTAAGTCCTCCAGCGATTCAGCCATTATGACGATGTCATCCGCAAAACGAAGGTGCGAGATGTGCTGGCCATTAATGTTGATGCCTCGCCCTGCCCAGTCCAGCGTATTGAACATATCCACCATTACGTTTGAGAACAATTTCGGGGAGATAACATCCCCTTGCCTCACGCCTCGACGAAGGTGGATATGTTTTGTTTGCTGGTTCTGAACTTGAACGGTCATCGTTGCGGCGTCATACAGACACCTCAGCACCTCGATGTATCGCCAATCTACCTGGCATCGCTGTAAGGACTCCAGAACAGCCCAAGTTTCGACCGAGTCAAAAGCTTTCTCATAGTCCACAAACGCCAGACAAAGGGGCCGATTGTATTCCTTTGTCTTCTGTACAATCTGCCGCATGGTATGAATGTGGTCTATGGTACTATATCCGCTTCGAAAACCGGCCTGTTCCGGAGGCTGAAATTCGTCGAGTCTTCGCGCAAGACGGTTCGTAATAACCCTAGAAAACAGCTTATAGACATGGCTCAGAAGCGAAATCGGTCGATAGTTTTTCAGAAGGGTTTTATCACCCTTTTTGAAAAACAAAATGACCACGCTTTTGTGCCATGCCTGTGGAGTACTCCCGGTAAAAAGGACGGCATTAAAGAGTTCTTGGAGCTCTTTGATTAACGGAATTCCACCGGCCTTCAAGAGCTCTGTTGTAATTCCGTCCTCACCCGAGGCTTTTCCATTTTTAAGCTGTCTAAGGGCCAACACGATCTCATCCGGGCTGATGTCGGGCAGATCTTCCGTGTAGTGGCGTGTCAAAGTGGCTCTTTCATCCTCATTGTCAGGTGGGAGATGAGGGGCATGCGATGCATATAGCTGGCTGTAGAAGTCTTCCACTTCCGAGAGAATCTCTGGTCTAGAACTGACGACTCCCCCCGTCGACGTGGTTAACTTCGTCAGATGGCTTCTACCAAGTGGCTGGACGAACACTTTCGACCCCCGATTTTGCTCAATTGATTTTTCAATCAAGAGCGTATTAAATGATCGGAGGTCCCGTCGTACCAGCTTGGCGATTTTCTTGTTTAGCGCCACTTGATCTGATGAAGTTAACATGGGGTTGTCGCGTCGCTCTTCCATTAAGTGTAGAGTCTCTCTCGAAAGTTTTGACTTTTTGCCCTTACGTCGCATTTCGCAAAATTTCGTGCCCTCATCTCGGAGGACGTTTACCACTTGTTCAAGTTTCCGGTCTACGTCATCTGTCATCTGGTATCATGACTATTGCAGCGGAACCATAGAATACATATTAGTACAGGTGGAACCCAGAACTTTGGAAAACAAAACAAAGTTCAAGGCATCTCTGATTTGGCGCTCGTTATTTTTAAACATTAGATGGTTAGTTTTAATAGCACTGTAATTTCGCGTAATTGTAATTTCTTGCATCTGTTCCACTAGTCTTATTTTTCTTTCCTATATTTTTGGCATTTTGCTCTGTGCATTCTACTAGCATGACTTTTATTGCATTATATAAAGAAAGAATGAAAGAAAGAAAGAAAAAAATTAATTTTTATTTTGTGACAAAAACAAAAACAAATAGAGACAAATAAGATACAAAATAGGGGCTCACCTCAGCATAATACTGGTCATACTGAGTGGTATGACTAGTGCTGGCCTTCCGGTGTATAATATTTTCAAGGACCTTAAAATAAAATTAGATTTAGTCAATATAAAACAAGTCTTACGCTTATCCTTTTGAAACATTCGATCATGCTTATACGTTGTTTATGTACACGAGATAAATGAGCATAATTCCATTAAACAAGATATATTAGTCTATTTTGTAAGAATTTAACTGAAAACAAACATTACTGTGTCTATTTATTTTGTTGCTTCAGCTCATATCGCTAAAAAGCTAGTAAAATTGTATTTTTTTTAACTTTATCCCATAAAAAACGATAAAAAGTTTCCGCGTAATTCTTTTCACGATGCAAAGCCTCTATTCTTCGCTATCACCAACAAACTAGGATAAGCCACAGCCTCGAAAGCTACTGACACCGTTACACATGTGCATTGCATTTATAGTAAAAGAGCTGACGCTGGTTTATCCACGAATATTTTATTTTAATATTATATCAATAAAAGTTACAACAATAAAACTTCAAAACATACTTTTAAGATAAAGTTCATTGTTTCTTGAAATATTATAAATGTTAAAGTTTGTGAGGATGGATGGATGTTTGTTACTCTTTCACGCAAAAACTACAGAACGGATTTCGGTAAAATTTTCCATACATATAGTTTACGGTCTGGATTAACATATAGAATACTTATTATACTGCAAACTGAACAAACTTTTTGTTCAATTCTACGTGGACGAAGTCGAATGTAGCAACTAGTTCTTTGCATTTGTCCACACCCTGGTATAGGATGTAGCGCACTTACTTAAGAGGAATCCAGACATAAAACTGACTTCAGCAAAAAGTTTCACATCCTCGCCATGCAATTAAAAAAGTACAATCGAAGCATTTCTAGTGTATATTCACTCGCACATGGAGTATGTTCACCAAATACAGGTGACAAGTATTTAAGGTTCATAGAGTTATATCGTCACGGGCTATGTGAAGTCGTTTATCATAAAAAAAAAACTATTTGCTAGAAAAAAGTCCGGTAGACTTTAAATATTAATAACTATACACTAGCTAATACAAGACGCGTTGCTGCCGCAAAAAAAATGTACTATGACTACAACGTTTGCGCAAGTGCAAGCAATAAGTTGGTCAAGTCAACATTCCAATCGGATCAACGTTACGGTAGCGCATAAATTATGTACAAACAAAATAATAACAAAAAAAAACAATAAGTTTTTTTTTAAATTATATATTTAGAAGTAATACTGATTTTAAACGTAATATGCTTATGCTATAAGTACTTTCTTTTATTGTTAAAGGACAAAAAATAATTATTGTGGTTTTTAAAAAACAACAATAAGCCAGAACAAAAAAAAACGATTACTTGAATATAACGAAAAAATATTACTAGACATTCTGGTTGCTTAATTAACATGTTTGGTTAAAAGTTACTAGAGTTTCAACTTTTGACCATCATCTCTCTGACTACAAAATGGCGGTTCTCTACACACGTGTTGTGAACAACTTTGGTATTTGTTCTCAATTTAGTTCGCTTCAGACATGCTGGCCTCTTTCTTGTCGATAACACTAACTAGAACTCTCGAAGTTTTGGAAAATGAACGAGGGAATATCCAGTGATTGAAGTGATCTACATTGGATACTGAAGGACATTGAATAGGAAAAGGAAACTAACTGGAAAAGAAATAAAAACGAAAATTTTATGTTACGTTTTTTTATCTCGGTTACAAAGTAATTGTAATGTATTTTTCTTTATTCCTTTGTGTTCTTTACTTATACAACTGAAAAACCGATCTTGAAAAAAAAAGTACTTAGACATTAATAATTCATTATTTTCAGAATTTAAATAAATTTTTGTCAGTTGACTGTTTTTGACCATAGCTAAGCTATGATAAGTGACGGTGTGGTCGAAGATGGCAAACACACCTAGCCTGGAATTGGCTCTCAAGTGAGGCTACCGAAACACTGAAACTGGCGACAGATTTTCAACTTAAGGGTGGTAGCTAGCCAGCCGAGTACCTACGGATCGTAAGACCTAATCCCTACAAAGCGATGGACCCGGCACCCGCATGGCGATACCATTAAATACTAAGAAGTTTAGTATCATTATTATAGTAATAGCATGCAAACAGGCTCAAGTTCTTGGTTAATAATACATTTCCATTCCATTGTCTCAAAGGATTAAAAATGTAAGAAAGTTTGTGAATTTCTCGAACTAGCCAACGAAACGTAAACAAAGGGAATTTATTTTCTTCGGTTCGTCTCAAGTGGTTTAAACAAGGTTGAGCTTTTATTACAATGAAATATTAAAATACTTTAAATTATTTTTTCTCGCTCTCTATTACTTTAATAAGCTCTAAAAAAAGATATAATTATTATAGAATTTATAAGTATTTGAGATCATTTTTACTGCAATACGATATAATAACGGCTACATAAGACAAACTTTTTTAAAGCGTATAAGTTTTTGTTAGACAGTCAACCCACCTGATGGTAAGCGACGATGTGGTCGAAGATGAAGCACCCAGTTTATTTGGCAGATATCAATTTACTCTAACCTTGACAATAACCAGATTATATGCTTCAGGAAACATGGAAGCCGGAAGTTTGTTTCGTTCCTTGCACTTACTTATGAGAAACGTAGAGTCAAAACATTATTGAGATATACGTATTTTATTTTATTGAGATACATTTACAGACCATGGGCTACTTAGTACAGTGTATAAGTAGAATTAACGTATCACAGTGCACCTAAGATCCAATTACAACTATACTCAACTTATTAATGAATTTACCGATAATATATAGGTTGCCGTGGTGGTGCCGGCGTAAGAATTGTACCCCACCCTCTCTACCCGTGGCTGCCGTAAGAGTCAGCTAAGGGATGTAATCCGGAAGAAGGGCAGCAGCGTCTTCCTTAAACAATCACACCTAACTACGCTCGCCAACCCGCCTGTCAAGCGTGGCGAGTATTGGCAATCCCCTCCAGGAGGAGGCCTATGTCCAGCAGTGGACGTCCTATAATAATAATAATAATAATAATAATAATAATTTATTTATTGCAGACCATTTGGTCCATAATTACACAAATTCTCACATAGTATTTAAAATAAATAGAATTGAAAATTAAAATTAATTATAATATAAAAATAAATATTAATTAAAATAAAACACAAAATAATAATAAATAATATGGCTGATGATGTGTGATGTGTGATGTGATATAGGTTAGTAAATAGTTAATAATAAAATAATAACTTAAATGAGTAATATTACATATTAATATATTTATTTAAATGTTTCAAAAACAATAAGCTTAAAAGAATTTAAAAAAACGCAATTCAATGTTGACAAAGGTCACGGACCCTGTTGTCTGTGGAGCGTATATTATAAATACACTAAAAGAAAAGAGGGCTGTGTTACGAAACATTATGAAATGAAAACCCACGTTTTTTTTTTTTTTTTTTTTTTAATTTCATCTCAATCTGTTACACAGTTACAGTGACTCACATATACTAGCATATATAATGGTCCGTTAAGTGATTGGTGGTGGTTGATTGGTCTGTGTGCTGGAATATTCCTGACACCGTAGAAGGAAGATTCCGATGAGGAAGGGTCCCAGAGGGTACCGCCGCATCTCGGTACACTACCCGCCCCCACCTCCGCGCCTGCGCATCAACTGCTATCTTCACGTACGAGGCGCGCAGCGGCCCGCAGTGCGAAACAAGGCTGCAGCTTTGTATCCATGATGAAGGCCACCGGATTTGCCTATACTATAGTCAAAGTATCTGATGTAATTAATCGTAATCTCGCATAAGTAAAACAAAAATGGTCCGATAAGATTTAAAAAAAAAGAAACCATCTGTAACTTTACTTTTTATTAAACTCGTCAAGTAAAGCAGCGTGTCAACATAACCCGAATTACGAAACGCGGTCCAAACTTCAACTCGCCGCGACACCCAACTTGGACGTGTGTCGGCATTAAATTTTATTTCGCGCAAAAACTTATTCAGAGCTTATTAAGCGAGTTGGCGGAAGTTTTTAAAGGCATTGCGGTGTTTCTGTCCATTTTCCGTCAATTAGCGGTAACTTGCTTGCACATCAATGTTTTTGATGACCTTGTTTGACAATATCGCTTCTAAAGATATAAAGCGAACAAGATTCTCTCTGATCCAAATGATAACCAGAGTAATATTAGTTAATAAGTAAATAGTAATAATTTTTAGCGATGATAGCTCAGTGGTTAGCGCTTTCCATTCACACGTCGAAAGGCATGGGTTCAAACCCCAACAACGAGCTTGAGCTGCCGGTGTAAAAGCATCGCATGGTGTTAGAGTACTTTTTAGTACTTTACTGGCTAGCTACCAACCTCAAGTTGAAAATCTGCCACCAAGCACCTAACAGCGTGTTCTGGCAGGCCTGTGCCAGTTCTATTCCAGGCTAGGTGTGATTTACCCTCTTCGACCACACCATCACAGAACATCAAGTGAGCTGTGGTCAAACACCTAGCTATTAAACATAAAAAGATAATATGAAAACAACGCCATTAGAAAAACAACAACGCTACTCGTAATAGGAAAATTAAATTACTTTTAATTTTTACTTTTTAGGACTTGACTGGCTAGCAACCAACCGCCCAACATAGAAAGCTTGTTCCAATCTTACCCTAGGTGTGTCTACCATGACACCAGGTGAGCTGTGGCCAAACACCTCACATGTCAATCATTAAAAAAAACCAAGCTTAATTGAACAAAACCAAGTCGTTATTAAGGAAACAATTATCTTACAATTATTTAACAGCCCTGTGAACTCATTTGATAGTAGCTTTACTTCATGAGTTGTAGAACGTGGGTTTATTCCCATTTTGGTAGGATTATATCAAACGGGTTTGGACAGAGATGGGAACACAGGCAGTGAGAAAGAGCAATAATACGTATTTCAATTTCCCCTTAAACATACACCTGAATTCGGCAGTGCTACACTCTAGGTACCCTGCAACGTGTTGGACCCGCCCACCACCTGCATACAAACACCCAGAAACAGAACAAATTCACATTTAAGTTCGTCAAATAAATACACAGAAAATAATCTCAGCAATTCCACTGAGACCATTATTTGATTGCTTCGGCTGTTCTCATAATACTGAAACACAACTTTCAATTTGAACGAACAGATAAAATAAACAATAACATCGTGAGGCACAGTCAATACGAAATCACGAAACATGAGCCTGGCTTAATTATCTTGAATGTTCGAGTTGTACAAATAGAGAAGGTGGATCATTAATTGTTGCAAAATGGATGTTATTCTCACTCTCGAACACTGGAGGCAGGCAAGCTTTCAACCGTGTTTTTAATTACTCATGTTTTAACCCCCGACGCAAAAACGACTGGGTTTTATAAGTTTGACGTGTCTGTGTGTGTCTGTCAAGTTCAAGTGTTTTATTCGCTAAAGATGTGGTTACATTTTAGATCTTAAATATATATTAGTACAGCACATCTTACCCTAATTGGCATGCGAATTTACCCCTAATGTCCGTAGCATCGTAGCTCTCCAACGGATAAACCGATTTTGATTTTGTTTGAAAGGTGGATTATTCGGGAGTGTGAGCTATGTTTGATGAAAATCGGCAGGGGTTTTTTAAATTTTTAATTTAATTGTTACTAGAAATGTATACAGAGTTATTTTTAAATGCCTATCACCTCTTGCAAACTCACGGCATCAAGCGACACGTTTGTTCTGATACCTTTACAACAGTGAATTATATAGGTATATAATATACGGGCTGACAGTATAAACATTAGCAATATTCAAAGACATGTTAGTTAGTGGTCATATGACACGTATAAAGAAATAAAATCGAAACAAATACACAAAACCTTAGAAAACCTTGGTTAAAGTGTTTCCCAAGACTTCAGAATTTATAAACACCGCGCAGCCTTACGCACCGAGCTAGCGCAAGATATAACTACCATACGTAGACTACAAATAACTGTTATCTAATCTGAGACCGCGCGCGACTACCATGTCATTTTCGGTGCACGTGATTTTAGTGTCCGTATTTTTGTGTTTGCTCAGGATAATTAGGTCAAATATTAACCACCAATTTTTTTATTATTTAGAAGGACAATTGAGTACTGAACTCCCTGTATCAATATTGCTGATGTTGAAATTTTCACGGTAAGCTAGCTGTAACATGGGCACTTACAGCGGAAATGGTCCATAAGTCGCTCAGCTAGCTATGTAAAGAGCTATGCTTGGCATTTCTCTGAAGGATCGGAACGAAGTAATTCACTAGAGAACTTAAGTGACAGACATAGCTCAGCGTGTTAGGAAGCTGAAGTGGCAATGGGCTGGACAGTAAACATATCTGTCGCAGAACCGATGACCGCTGGGGTAGACGTATTCTAGAGTGGAGACCGCAAATTGGTAAAAGTAGCGTAGGACGCCCTGAGACTCGATGGAGTGACGATATACGCAGGACAGGTGACGGTGGCTGGAAGCGAAAAGGCGAAGATCGGGCTAATTGTCATATGATGCACTTGTTAGTTTTTCATATTATTTGGATATGCTTCCTCAGTCCAGTAATGAAGTGGAAGCTGAAAAACTATATAGCTAATGTCAGCTCTTTGGTAGTTAGGGCAGCTTTTTTGAGAGACCTCCTAACCTTCAATATGGAGGCCTAGATTAGAAACACAATGATAGTCAAGTTAATTTTCTCTACATTATCTTGGTATTAATCCGATTGCCAGTAGGTACAATAGGAAGGAGAAAATGTGATTCCTAAACACAGCTCCCCTCAAAAGCATCCTATTCAAGATCGGCAACAATCAACAACGCAGTAAAGGCATTCGAACAATGTTCGAATCGCGTTCGATTCTGCGAGAATGTAACCTCCGACCGCCACTCACACCGCGCTGTAATCGATCCCTTTAGACCAATTAATTTAACGTATTGCTCGCGTACTGTTGCCATTCCCTTGACAAATGATTTATATCATTTGACACAACATGATGCAGTTATTACGGCTTTTTATATTTGAAAAAATGAAGCGATTTCATAACTGTCCCATTTATTATGCATGAATGTTTGCATTCGAAAACATAAAACACAATGTTTAAAAAATGAATGAAAAACATTTTTAGAGTAAGCGTTTCTTTTTATTGCACTTTTTCAGGCTTGCAACGTTCTGAAAATAAAAAGTAAAATTAAATTCAGTTCATATTTTGAAACGGATTAAAAGTAAACGAGTTTGTTTGAGTGTTCATCATCAGCCATCGTTTAAGACGTCCACTGCTGGACATAGGCCTCCTCCTGGTTTTGCCAATACTCGCCACGCTTGGCAGGCGGGTGGGCGAGCGCAGTTAGGTGTAATTGTTCAAGGAAGACGCTGCTGCCCATCTTCCGGATTACATCCCTTAGCCGATTCTTACGGCAACCATGGGTGGAGAGGTTGAGGTACAATTCTTACGCCAGCACCACCATGGCGATAATTAGTGTATTGTATGAGTAATTATAGTAATTGTATGAGTGTTAATGTCAGCGATTTAGTTGGATTTAATTTTGTTTTAAACAATCACAAATAGTTTTACGAACAAAACAAACATATAACGTAACTTATATGATTTTTTTATGTTTAAAACATAGAGGCGAACGAGATGTTTTCCTGTTGGCAAGAGATAACGCATGTCTTCGACCATTGCAGCGATGCACAGAACTTTAAATAGCCAAACAAAGTCAAGGGCATCGCTGCTTTGACGCTCTTTGAGACTTGCGATGGTTTGTCTTAACAGCCCTGTAATTTCACTAGATGCAGTAATGTCTACACACTATTGCTTGGCGGAAGAATATCTGGTAATGCGGTGGAACATACCTAGACGACCTCTTATTTTTAATAATTTCCTAATTTGGCATAATTTTGAAATCGTGATTAAATCAACTCCATGCATTTATTAAATGGTTCATGAACACTTTTTATGGTCCGCTGTCTGTCTGTCTGTCTGTCCGTCCGTATGTCACCAGGCTGTATCTCATGAACCGTGATAGTTAGACAGTTGAATTTTTCACAGATGATGTATTTCTGTTGCCGGTATAACAACTGTTCGGACCAAGCAGTTGGTCGAACTACCGCGATACGCGGCGCTCAAAAAAAGACTTACGGGCTAATAATTAATTTGAGGGTTACCTTGTCGAGGGTCGCATTGACATGCGACACCGAGTCCCAAACCTGGTGTAGGTGTCTAGGTGGTGTTTGTGTGTGTGGTATTGTATTTTGTGGTGAACTCAGGATTCAAGAACCCGGCTTGCAACTGGCCGGTGACAGCGGAAGCCGGCAATGCGTGCGCGCAACAAGCGGGCGCCTCGGGACAGTTTATGTCCTGTTTTCCTTTCACTTTAGTTTCCGTGCACTTCAAATCAACCAATTCGCACGGAAACAAATCACAATAGTTATAATAAAACTCAACAACAAAATGCAATGCGCCTCGTCTTCTCGATAACCAAGCGAGCGAACGAGCAGCAAAAGAGACAATGACAGATCAAAACGTTTTTCTTTTGCCAATTGTATTGACTTGTGACTCGCGGCATTTGTCCACGCGTTTACCGTTGCAAATACAACAAATACTAAAAAACAGAATAAAATAATTTTTAGGGGCTCCCATACAACAGACATGATTTTTTTGCCGTTTTTATAGATAATGGTACGGAACCCTTCGTGCGCGAGTCCGACTCGCACTTGGCTGGCATACATTTTTTTGTAGATCAGCTGATTTTTATTACGAGTTGTGCCCATAGTAAAAGTGATTCATAATGGTGGTAGAATGAATAACTCCCGTACGCATATAACAGATATGCGAAAAACAAACTTTTTTTTTGTGGCTGACAGGCTAGGTTCACTGTTCTAGGCCACAGCTCACCTCATGTTAAGTGACGGTGTGGTTGAAGATGGTAAAGCACACCTTGCCTGGAATGGAACTGGCTCTCAAGTGAGGCTGCCGGAACACACCGTTAAAAAAAACCTGTTACTTTAAAACCTGACTCTAATGAGTTTATCTTTAGATTTTATACTTGTTACAATGGTTATATTATGTTCTAACCTTATTATCCTAGTCTAAATATAATATTATAATAATTAAGTTTTGAACCAAAATAGGTGAAAAAGGATTCTCCTCCTTAGGGAATAATTCCGAACACATTCATTACAGGACATAATTGCCCGATAGTCCAAAATAAGCTGAATTAGTTTCAAATCCCTAGATACTAATCGTAGATAAAATCAGATATTAAGGGTAATATGACTATTATTTCTATGATTAGTATAGGGTTGCAATATATTAAAGCCTAGATTTTTTAATTTAAAAGTAATGATTTAATGAGACGCTCTCCTAATGGTAAGAGACAACGCCCGTCCAAGACCATTGCTTAAAAAAACAAAGCTTTTATATATGTAATCTACCTTTTTTGTAGCGATGATAGCTCAGTAGTTAGCGCGGTCGGTTCGCATGCCGAAGGGCGTGGGTTCAAACCCCAACAATGAGCTTGAGCTGCTGGTGAAGGAAAACATCGTGAGGAAACCATAGCGTGGTGGTAGGGTATTTTCTAGTACCTACTCGGCTGGCTAGCTACCACCCTCTAGTTGAAAATGTGCCGACAAGCATCTAACGGTGTGTTCCGGCAGCCTCACTTGAGAGCCAGTTCCATTCTAGGCTAGGTGTGCTTTAACATCTTCGACCACACCGTCACTTAACATCAGGTGAGTTGTGGTCAAAAAAGCCTGTCAGCCATAAAAATGAAAGTATAATAATAAGTGTTGTAAGTCTACATAAACACAATTGGAAATGGAAAACTGTAAAAAATATCTAGGCTTTTATGATTCATAATAATATATCAAACTTTACAGCACTGTGTCACGTTATAGTCTTATTTGTATGCGAGTCAGCACCCGGTCATGTTCCACGGACTACCCAGTGCATGCACATTCCTTTATATTGTCACCCTGTCTCCCTGTTCACCGTGATTTGTTCTAAAGCTATACCACAGACAATGTGAACATGTTAACGCCTAGATATTGCACGGGCACGGGCACTTATCGACTCGCATTGTGGAACTTTTATAGCTCTTTTGCTACCTTTTATGACGTCACTAAAGACCAATTCTGAAGACACCGTTTCTGCACCCTTGTTACAGGAATCGTGTCTTTATATTGTCATTTTATTATAACGTTTCACATTTTAGAACTATTTGGAACGTTAAAGTTACTTAAGAATAAAATATTACTACTTGAGATTACCTTTATTATAATGTCGTCTCATTTATCGTTCCTGGGGTAGACGTGTTCTATAGTGGAGACCACGAGTTGGTAAGCGTAGTGTAGGACGCCCTGAGACTAGATGGAGTGACGATATACGTAGAAAAGCTGGCGGTGGATGGAACCGAAAAGCTAAAGATCGCTGAGTGGCGTGTCTTGGAAAAGACCTATGTCCAACAGCGGACTATGCTAAATGATGTTTTTTTTTTTCTTATAGCTGATAGCCTTGGTGTTTGACCAAAACTCACCTGATGTTAAGTGACGGTGTGGTCGAAAATGGTAAAGCACACCTAGCCTGGAATGGAACTGGCTCTCAAGTGAGGCTGCCGGAACACACCGTTAGATGCTTGGCGGCAGATTCTCAACTTGAGGGTGGTAGCTAGCCAGCCGAGTACTAGAAAGTACTCTACCACCACGCTATGGTTTCCTCACGATGTTTTCCTTCACCGACAGCTCAAGCTCATTGTTGGGGTTTGAACCTACGCCCCTCGGCATGCGAACCGACAACGCTAACCACTGAGCTATCATCGCTATATGCTATGATGATTATGATGAATCGTCCCTTAGTATTTCTTATATTTAGAGCTCTAATAGCAATAATATCCTAACGTTCTACACATGTACTTTAAAAATAACAGAATAATGGCATAATTTGTATTTATAATAGCTAGTTACAAATACTTGGTCAAAGTTAAAGTCAAAGTTGATTTATTCATGAGTTTTAGGTACATCGAGATGGTTGGGTAATATTTTCGTGAGATTTTCCAAAACTTGCCATTGCAGGCGTATGAATATTATAAAATAATTTACATATACAATTATAGATGGTAATTGAAATCTGAAATAAATAAATATAATGTCAAACGAATTAATATAACGAATGTCAAAATATACAGAGAATGTCCAAATATTTAGTTGTCAAGTTTTAATTAAAAAATAGCTAATATATAAACTTATCAAAGTTACGAATAATAATTAACTTATTAGTTTTATTTAAGTCCTCAAATGTGATATTTCTGGCGATTCATGATATATGCAATAAAAATGTATCTTTTTGCGATACGCCAGTTTTAATTATAATACCAATAAATAAAGAAAAACATGAGTGTATTTTAAAAAATAAGGAAAACTGTACATTCTTACACTTTGAATATAAATAGAATAATTATTAATAATTAATTAATTATTAAATAATTTATTTATTAATAATTTAATTATTAATTATTGTGCCCACCCCAATATCAGTTGGGAGCTCGGTTCTTGAAGTTGTTGACAAGTACATTTACCTAGGACAAGCAGTCCAACTAGGTAGGTCCAACTTCGAGAAAGAGGTCAATCGTCGAATCCAACTCGGCTGGGCAGCGTTCGGAAAACTGCGCAGCGTTTTCTCGTCCGAATTACCTCAGTGCCTCAAGTCGAAAGTCTTCGACCAGTGTGTGTTACCAGTGATGACTTATGGCGCCGAAACGTGGTCTCTGACTATGTGCCTTCTTAGTAAGCTCAAAGTAGCACAACGAGCTATGGAGAGGGCTATGCTCGGAGTTTCCCTACGAGATCGAATCAGAAATGAGGAGATCCGTAGGCGAACTAAAGTAGCCGACATAGCCCAGCGGATTAGCAAGTTGAAGTGGCAGTGGGCAGGGCACATAGCACGCAGAACCGATGGCCGATGGGGCTGCAAAGTTCTAGAGTGGAGACCACGGACCGGCAAGCGCAGCGTAGGACGTCCACCCACAAGGTGGACAGACGACCTAATAAAGACCGCAGGAACGCGCTGGATGCGAGCCGCTTCCAACCGGTCTTTGTGGAAGTCAATGGGGGAGGCCTATGTCCAGCAGTGGACGTCATGCGGCTGATGATGATGATGATGATGATGAATTATTAATTAAAACAAAATAATTTTGCCGGAAAATTAATTACACAGGAATTTTTCTGTGACTAAGGCCTATTAATTTAATCTTGAGACATTTAAAAATATGAACTACTAGACACTGGCACGATGCACAAAAGGCGAAGCCAAAAATAAAGAAAAAAAAATTAAAGATGAATGAAAAACATGTCTTTTACTAGATTTAGCGAGAACGTGGTAAATCGTATTGCCGTATTGTTTTATTTTCCAAAAGTTGTGTTTTTTTCGTGTGCGAGTGTGTGCACAAAATGCGATGTGTTTATTTTAGAACTTTTCATTCTAATAAGGTAGCTATATTATATTTAATCGTACACTTGACACAATCACGTTAGAGATTGCTAAATGGTGTAATTATCTTTAATATCATAGCGTTAAGTGAACATCAAAGGTCTGGAATGGCTCATTCTCAAGACCCTTTCTAATGTGCGACATAAGGTTCATATTTCATACCCAATTTTTTGGTATATATGTATATATTCACTCCAAATTGATGTTCCTATCAATGGGAACGATTAGAATAGTTTTTTTTTTTAATTACTATAGATAGAAAACTTTTATTGTGCACACCAGAAATAGAAAAATATTCAGAAACAAAAGGACGTTATTAGCTAGTGCTACAAATGGCTTATCGCTAAAAGATATCTCTTCCAGACAACCCGATATGGAAAAAAGACTGGTTACCGACTAAGAATAGACGAGCGATGTTGTAACCCTATTAAGTTAATAAAAAATAATATATGTAATGAGTATATGAAATGTTAATGTATATTAATAAAGTATAGTATGTAAATGTAAATAAATATATTTAAGTGTAAACACAATAATCCATGAAACAAAATATAGCCGGCTGCAGTAATTTAATTTAATTAAAATATAAATTATTTCACTAATACTATTACCTACTTATTATAATGATATCGTAATTTGAATTATAGATTCTTTGTGTTTCAAAATAATTTTACTGTAAAAGCGAGTTTCATACCAAGATTTTTTGGTAAACGCAATATATTTTGTGTAAATAGTACAAACTTTCGTACACAAATTCTCGTCGTATTGTTTTTTATTACACGTAACCTTAAACTTGCCAAAAGGAAAATCTTTGTAAAAGACACTTCACTGGAAAGAATGAAAGGGAAACGCAATTATCTTCAAAACTTTTCTCCTGGAAATTCAATCTTGATCAACTTTTTATTCGATCATAATGAGAGAGTCTTTAATTAAAAAAGAATACGCTCCTTTACTTGGAAATATTTTTACTGTCGACGGAGTTTTTTAATAGATTAAATATTTTGTTTAAATAAAATTATTTTAATTAGGTTTTGTTTTATTTTGGGAGCGCTACGTGATACTGTTAATTAAATGATATTAGATAAATGCACAATTTGTAAGATGCGCTATTTTTATTTATGGTTTTAGTGAAGAATTATTACATCTTCACCTCTGTCATACAGGAAGAAAGGCAGTGAAACGCTTGTAAAGTGTTATTCCTTAATGTTCGATAAGTTTTGTTTAACCTTTGATAGTATTATAATTATAACATCAATATTTTTTTTACTCTTAATTTATATTTCACTTTTTAATAGATAAGTATTTTAGAGATTGCTTCTCAAGACGAATCAATCGAGCCCAAACTCAATGGGTTTATCTTATTTAGTTCAGAAGTTCCTATGAGCATCTTCCGTTTCCATCATCAGACCAGCTCCATGGTACCATATAATTGTATTGTCACCGAAGGTACATAAGTACACCAAATTTGAGTTCAATCGAAAATCGGGAAGTGGGTCAAATTTAACTTGCAAGATTCCACCCGCACAAACATACATATACTTATATATTGCAAGTTAAATAAAAGCTTGTAAAAATATGTCAAGTAGAGATAAAAAATATTTACCTACATAGACCTCAAGTTGTTGGGTCGAGAATATGTCGGCTATTGATCAGCAATGTTATTGGTGCGGGTCTATGATGTGGGACAGACAGCACAGAATTATGGTCATTCAAATACGAGCAGTTTTACCCTTTTCATTCTCATTTTTATAAAACAGCTGCGTATCGGCTTTTGCCACAATGTTTACATGAATCAACCTATTTATTACCAAAGTTATATACTTTTTTAAAACCTTTAAAGTAGATTAGGTTTTGCCCATGGCTTCGCTCCCGATAATGTAGACTTTTTCTATCCTTCGAAAACAGTACTTTTCTCTAGATATAAAGTTTTTTTCTGTACCTCTAACAACATGTATGCAACAATCCATCGTAATCGATGAAATAATTATGACTTAACGGCAAATTTAGATTCGCATTTATAATATTAGTTAGGATAGTGTGTTTATGATTGCCCTGTTAGCTTATTTGGTAGTGTTTTGCCGTGGTGGTGCCGGCTTAAGAATAGTACCCCACCCTCTCTACCCGTGGTTGCCGTAAGAGTCGGCTAAGGGATGTAATCCAAGCCAAGCCAAGCATCTAACGGTGTGTTCTGGCAGCCTCACTTGAGAGCCAGTTCCATTCCAGGCTAGGTGTGCTTTACCATCTTCGAACACACCGTCACTTAACATCAGGTGTGTTGTGGTCAAACAACTAGCCTGTCAGCCATAAAAAACATAATTTCTTTGTAAGATAATCAAAAGTAGATGAATATGACGGAATAGAATCCCGTTTTTTTAAATAAAGAAAAATTTATTGTTACTCCTGTGAGTGTAAATTTTTAACATTTACATTTATTAACGCGTAATGTTGTGGATTTAACCTTGGTAGCTCGAAAACTTAGTCGAGGTTGTCGCCAGCCACAAGCCTGGGTATTTAGGTTAGTAATTTATTATACAAGGTCGCACGATATAGGTACTAAATTTAAAAGTAGACTGTTATTGTTGCTAAGTAAATGTTATAAAGAAATAAAAGTGAGCTACCGTGGCATAGACGTATGTTACGTCCTAGTTGTTTGTCATATAACAACAATGTCAAAAGTAATTAAAAAACATGTTAGTTCTGCCATAAAGTAAGGCTAACCTTTCCAGACATTCAACCCTCGTCCCAAAAAAAGAGTGTTAAAGTTTAATGCGTGTATCTACGTGTCTGTGGTTTCGTAGCTCACAAACGGCTAAATCAATTTTGATTATTTTTTTTTTTGTTTTTTTGAGTGAGTAATTATTGAAAAAAACTGTTCAACCGTTTGCAGATTTCCGAGTCAGCTGTGTTTTTAGAAGCAGGCCCACTGCTGGGCGTGGGTCTCTTCTCATTGTGAGAAGGATAAGGGCATAGTCCACCACGCTGGCCAAGTGCGGGTTGGCAGACTTCACACATCTTTGAGATTTTAGAACTTTCAGACATTTAGGTTTCCTTACGATATTTTCTTTCACCATTTGAAGTTATCGGCAATACGCATTTAACCTAGAAAAGACGCGTGGGATAGGATTCGTACCCTGGACCTCCAAATTGCAAGTCGGAAGGTCTCCCAACGAGGCTGCTAAAACTTATGTTTGGAGATTAATATCTCTGTTTTAGTTGATAAATGAAGTGAACGTCTTCCAAGCATCGGGCCGAAACGTAATTGAGTATAATGATACTAATTGGAAATCTTTATTATCCACAACATTTTGTAGCGATGTTAGCTCAGTGGTTAGCGCGGTCGGTTCACACGCCAAAGATCGTGGGTACAAGCTTGAGCTGCCGGTGAAGGAAAACATCGTGAGGAAATCATAGCATGTTGGTAGGGTACTTTATTGTACTCGGCTGGCTGGCTACCATCCTCAACTTGAAAATCTTGAAATCAAGCATTTAATGGCGTTTTCCGTCAGCCTCACTTAAGAGCCAATTCCATTCCAGGGTAGGTGTGTTTACCATCTTTGACCATACCGTCATTTAACATCCGGTGAGCTGTGGTGAACCACAAAAAAAATTACTTACAGAAGAAAAAATATCTTATGTAACAGATGTAACAACTGGCGACCTTATCGTTAAAAGGCGATTTCTTCCAGGCAATCTTAGAACGGAAATGATTCAAAGAAAAAAATTATGTCGGGGATGTTTTAAATGAAGTATTGAAGTATATTATACTACTACAAAAAACAAATTCCTGGAATAGAGTTTCAAAAACCTTTTCAAATGTTCTCAAAACTATCTTAGTAATAATATTTAGTTACCTATTTCTAAACCCTTCTTCCTCTCACTTATGGTAAACATTTTACATATCGAAGTCTCTTAAGCCTTTTTTAATATTTTTGATATTTATTCAGGGAGCAATGCTTCGAGCATATAAAATACGACATTTATTTCCTTTGAATGCTCAAACGAAATGTATAAGGCTGTGTGTGGCAGTGCCAAATGTTTGAGTAATTTCTTATTCCATTGGAAGTCTGCATACACAAATGTACTTACTATTATATTGCTTTCTAAAGCTATCTATGAGCTACATTCTTATAAAAAAGATGTAAAGTAAAATACATTATCTGACAGGTTTTTTTTATAAATATAAATGTACGGACAGCTCCTCTGATGATAAGAGATAATGCATGTCCATGACCATTGCAGTGCTTGACAGAACTTTGAGCGAAACAATATCCGGGGTATTGCTGCTTTGGCGCTCATTATATTGAAATATCCGATAATAATAATGATAAATCATTTATTTCAGTTCATATACACAATTCAACATAATCATAGAAATCAAATGAAATAAATTTTAAGTCATCAAATTGTTTAATATTAAAAAAGCAGATTAAAATAATAATTTAAAAAACAGCCAAGTGCGAGTCGGACTCGTGCACGAAGTATTAGAAGTATTGTATGGGAGCCTCTTAAATATTTATTTTATTTTGTTTTTAGTTTTTGTTGTTATAGCAACAGACTACATAATTTGTGAAAATTTCAACTGTCTAGCTATCGCGGTTCTTGAGATACAGCCTGGTAGACGGATGGATAGACAGACAGCGAAGTCTTAGTAATAGGGTCCCGCTTTTACCCTTTGGGTACGGAACCCTAAAAACCTACCTACAGTACTGTTGGCATTTGCACACGATACTCGCAGCAATGTCGTAGGAAAGCATAGTCAAGTCTAGCAGCAACCATTTGTAAAATGGTGTTCGAGCTGGCCCTAGGAGACCGCTCGCGATCCTAGGTCGTATAAAAACAAGCAGTACAAGCGTCCGCGAACATACCTGATGCGCTGCAATCTGGGCAGTTCCATTACGTTCTAAACGCATCATAGAGGATGCTAGGTCGCTATATCGCCTTTTAGTTTAGTCCGCCCAAAGGCTGCACGTAGATGGATGTTATGTTCGATGGTTAGTGAACAGCCCTGTAATTTCGCTAGCTGCAGTACTCTTCAAACCAAAACACAGTAATGTTAACACACTACTGCTTGGCGTTATAATATCTGGTACTGCAGTGATACCTACCTAGATGTTGAAGTGATCTACCAAATAATTAGTGCTTTACTAGTTTTTCCTAAATAAAAAAAAGTTGCATCATTTTTAATTTAAATTTTATGAACATTAGAAATATAAAAACAATTTTTATTTTCATAAAGTTACTGCGTGACTGGTATAAAAAGTTTACCTTCGCATTAATCATACAGTAGACAAAAATGCTGACATTTATTTGGCTTAGCACATAAGCACTGACATTAAACCTGGTAATATAGCCGGCAGATAGATACACTTCGAGTTGATAATGGAGTTAAACATTTGTGGATTACCTCTAGATAACATTTTGTAGCACTCAGTAGTTACCGCGGACGGTTCGCACGTCAAAGGGCGTGGGTTCAAACTCGCACAATGAGCTTGAGCCGGTAAAGAAAAACATCGCGAGGAAACTATAGCGTGGTGGTAGGGTACTTTCTAGTACTCGGCTGTCTAGCTACCACCCTCAAGTTGAAAATCTGCCGCCCAGCACCTAACGGAGTGTTCTGGCAGCTTCACTTGAGAGCCAGTACTATTCCGGGCTAGGTGTGCTATACCATCTTCGACCACACCGTCACTTAAGATTAGATGAGCTGTGAGTTGGTTTTTGAAGGAAGCACAACGTGGTGAGATTATCTTTTTTTTATGATTGGCAAACTAGGTATTTTGATTACAGATCACCGGATGTTACGTGACGGTGTGGTCGAAGATGGTTAATACACCTAGCCTGGAATGGAACTGGCTCTCAAGTGAGACTGCTGAAACTCACCTTCAGGTGCTTAGTGGCATAGTTTTTGACTTGAGGGTGGTAGCTAGCCAGCAGAGTACTAGAAAGTATTATTCTACCATGCTATGGTTTCCTCAGGATTTTTCCTTCTCCGGTAGCTCAAACACATTATTGGGGTTCGAACTCATGCCTTTTGGTGTGGGAACCGGCCGCGCTAATCTTTGAACTAAATTATGTAGAGATAATTATCGTTTGTCATAAATCTCTATCAGTCAACAATTAATTTAATCTAAAACTTGTGAACATAAAAATCTAGAATTAATTTACTTCACCGCTCAAAATTTTACAATGCTGCGACCTAGATTCATCAACCCATCTCCGTCATGAGTGTATTAAAAGCGAGTTTTAACTAATTAAACTAAATACGGAAGTCATTACTCACCTCCCTTTTATGACGATGCATTAAGTAGGTTACCGTCAGCAACCGACACTATTCAACCTTTACACTCAATGATTGTTGAAACCACTGGATAATTAAAACTAAAAACTATCTGATACACTAGAAAGTTGGAGATTACTCAGTGTTGTAACGATCGAAGTTGGTTCACGCGATCTGAACCGACGGCGTAGCGGCGTAGCGGGTCTACGTCGTAGCGTCCGCGCTCTCGTAGAGACCGCGTAGCACTGACGCTTCAGTCCTTTTATAACCTTTTTGTAGTCACTTTCTCTTAGAAAGATCTCACTAATGTTAATAGTGAATGCTAATCAGTTTGTCGGTGACAATAATTAATGGCCTGGATTTGTTCTGTTTTGAAACTCAATGAAGTAAATTAAAGTCGCGCTGCGGTGACATTTTGAATTAAAATGGATAATAATAGTGTTTTGTGATAACTAGGATTGGGCTATTTGCATATGATTTAGAAATATGAGTGAAAACTTAATTCATTGTTTAACTTTGTGTAATTTGTCATCACGTGATTGTGACTTCAATAATGTTGGCTAGAGAACATAATTATTATCGATAAATACAATATAATTTATTACCTTGATCCTGTTCTTGTTTTTTATGGTTGACAGGTTAAGAGTTTGACCATAGCTCGTCTGATTTAAATGGCGGTGTGGTCGAAGATGGTATACACACCTAGGATGGAATGGAATTGAAATGTATTGAGTCTTTCAAGTTTTCAAAGAGAATCTTATGCTACAAGTAAACAATCGATAATCTATTTCCAATGGTTGACAAACTAGGTGTTTGACCACAACTCACCTGATGTTAAACGACGGTGCAGTCGAAAATGGTAAAGTACACCTAGGCTGGAATGAAATTGGCTCTCAAGTGAAACTGGTGGTACACATCATTAGGAGCTTGGCGGCTGATTAAAAAAAAAACAAATCAATTTTAATTTAAAAAAAAAAAAAATTTTACTCTGTCTCCACTCCCGTTTTTACTAAAGTTTATGATATATTATATTTATCCATTTTAATTTTATAAAATATTGACAAGAAATATTCAATACATTAAGATTTACACCTATACAGAAACAAAAAAAAATCTTACGTTATACACGTCTTTAATAGTATCCGGTTTCTTCCTACAATCCTTTCCAACATAAGGTCACTTGTAAGAGATCGCTTTGAGCAGTAAGGTTGCCGAATATAACACTTGCTCCTTACGTTTATTTTGCAACTGTTTTTGGACACTTGTACTTGTACTGTTTTGTGTTTAGTATTTGGTGTGGACAATAAAATATTTATAATTAATCATGACAATTTGCTACAAAAATAATTGTTCGTTACCAAATGTATTCTTTTTATTTTCTTTGGGACACCGTATACACACTATTATTAAAGTTTAGATAACAATGTTACGCCATCAACAGTAATTAAAATAACAGTTAAATCCATGCCAAGCCACGCAAGTAACGCTATGAATACTAAATTAGCACCTCTAGCGAGCAAAAACGGAAACTGCAACTAACGTAAACCTTGTATTGGAATTTGGAATCGAATACATCACGAAAAAATCTCCACAAATTATGCTAAGCCACCCTACAATATGACAGTAAAAAAAAGTTTCAAGAGACCTTATTTTATGACTTTGACGATTATTTAAAAATAAGAGATTATTGAATTACTTTTTTTTTTTTTTATGGCTGACGGGCTAGATGTTTAACCATAACTCACCTGATGTTAAGTGACGGTGTGGTCGAAGATGGTAAAGCACACCTAGCCTGGAATAGATTAAGTAATTATACTTATAATTACTATTAAGTAATTATAATTTTTTTCATTGACATTTAATAATAATTGACACATTTTCTATTTGACATATTATTATATTGACATTTCATTAAATTGACATATTATGTTACGATTTTGACATTTCATTAAATTGACATATTATGTTACGATTTTGACATTTTTAAAATTATTTTTAAATATGCATGGGAAATAACTTGTAACTTTGGTGTTATCAATAAAATATTTGTATTTGACATTAAGGTCTTACGTTGTAGGTAATGATAACAAAATAGTAAAAAAACACCACATTTTAGCTATAATACTGTACAAATATAACGCTAACGTTATTATATAACATCACACGGTACGTTTCATACTTCCATCAAAAACATAAATATAGAAATTTATTGCAAATCTTACGAGCGCTCGGCTTAAAACCGTGTGTATAAACATTAAATATAGGCACGTATTCATTGAACCGTAAAAACAACAGCTCCGTTGAAATTCGCAGCGAAAATGGCTTAGCTCCTGATTTGTTTTATGGACATTAACGCTACCAAATATACATATAAACAGACAGACAGAGGCCTATAAGATAATAAAACAAAGCGGCTGCGCTCGCGAAACGCTGTGTAGTTCGGGTTCAATTCGAATTAATAGTCTCTACGACAGTGTTAAGAGGAGGCTGCGTTATTAAACATGATTTTAGCCGTGATGTTTTAGATTTTTGATGAACAATAATTAATAATAATTTTAGCGATGATAGCTTAGTGGTTAGTGCGGTAGGTTCGCATGCCGAAGGGTATGGGTTCAAACCCCAACAATGAGCTTGAGCTGCCGGTGACGGAAAACATCGTGAGAAAACCATAGCATGGTAGCAGGGTATTTTCTAGTGGCTGGCTAGCTACAACCCTCAAGTTGTAAATCTGCCGCCAAGCATCTAACGGTGTGTTCCGGCAGCCTCACTTGAGCTAGTACCATTCCAGGCTGGGTGTGCTTTACCATCTTCGACCACACCGTCACTTAACATCAGGTGAGCTGTGGTCAAACAACTAGCCAGTCAGCCATAAAAAAAAAACAAGATCGATGTAAAACTAAAACATTTTTTTTCATTTTTTTGTAATGATGTATCTGTTTGTTGTTAGATACCTCATTGTTATTACAATTTAGCCTAGTTGAGACTAATAAGTTATTATAATATAACTTAGTTGCTAAATTGCTTAAATGTTATTATTAAAGCCTTTTTTTGTCCGTCGACAAGCTTAAAACACGATAGGTAGAAATTCATTAGATACTTTTATCATTAAAAATAGTGCTTTTTTCAGATATATTAAACGATAAAAACACTCGTGAAACAACCATACCATTCATTATATTCAGTTTATAAGAAAAAATGTTTTCTTTAAAAAATTACTCTACTTTTAATAATTTTAACTATATTTGTGAGCTACGTTTGCTTATAGTCCAATATCCGGTATAAGAAATATATGCCCTCATCTGTTATTAATTAATGATAAGAAATTATATGATAGACACATACACATTGATAGGTTGCCTAGCAAAATAACTAAATTTATTTAATCTAAATTGAGTTTTCAAGGTATATATTTAGTTTATTTCCGCTTAACAGTCGTTCCAGCTACAACAGAAATGAAGATTGTAAGGTAAAAAACTTGACAAAAATTTAAAACACTTGAAAATAATTATAAAAAACTTTAACAATGATTTT
Organism: Biston stratarius; assembly: GCA_950106695.1. Classification (NCBI taxonomy): domain Eukaryota; kingdom Metazoa; phylum Arthropoda; class Insecta; order Lepidoptera; family Geometridae; genus Biston; species Biston stratarius. The sequence goes on from OX467116.1 coordinate 15,956,476, forward strand.
ACAAAACTTTAATAATAACTTTTAAAAAACTTGTGATAATTAAAAAATCGGGAGAGTATCACGTTTGTCCCATTAATTTTACATATAAAAAATTTATAGATCTCTTGATTGAATTATCTTATAAGGCCTTTAGTCGGAAACTGTAGGCGTTTGCTTCAAACAATGAGTTATTAAGTAAAGATTTTGGCAGTTTAATAACTTAATTAATAACTAACTAAGCTGTTACTGGGTATAATTAGGTCTGCCGTAAAATTTGATTCACAACCAAGAAATGGGCTCATTCTAGCTTTAAAAGGTATAGTTTTGTTAAAAAGGCTCATTATTCCCAGGGTTAGTGATTTTGATTGCTTGATTAAATAAATATAGGTAAATATTCTAGGACATTTCACACAGCGTCATCTAACCCTAAACTAAGCAGAGCTTGTGCTATGGTAACTTGATAACTGATAAAATACCTATATGCTTTTTTTAATGTAAAATTAATGTGTCGAACGAGACGTTTTCCTGATGGTAAGAGATAACGCCTGTCTATGACCATTGGAGCGATACACAGAACTTTGACTAGCAAAACATAAAAATAAAAATATATACATATATGTTTGTTATTTTTTGTAGCTATGATAGCGCAGTGGTTAGCGCGGTTGATTCACCCGCCGAAAGACGTGGGTTCAAACCCCAACAAAGAGCTTGAGCTGCCGGTGAAGGAAAACATTGTGAAGAAACCATAGCATGGTGGTAGAGTATTTTCTTCTAGTACTTGGCCGGCTAGCTACCACCCTCAAGTTGAAAATCAGCCGCCAAGCTTCTGGCAGCCTCACTTGGAAGTCAGTTTCATTCCAGACCAAGTGTGTTTACCATCTACGACCACACCGTCTCTAAACATCAGGTGAGCTGTGGTCAAGCACCTAGCTTGTCAACTATACAAAAAAAAGAATATGGGCGGCTTCCAATTTACGAAAAAAAAAATACATTCCACTTAAAAACACACACAGCTTGATTGTGAATAGGTTTTAATAAAATTTGACCGTCAGAACTCCGTGTTAAGTGTTGAATATTTAAACAATGTTATTACGCTTATAGACTTCGTGGAACTTGGCCTATAAGCTAATTTAACATAAACCTAGCTACATAATTAGTCCACAATACCTAATTCAGGTGAAATTAGAGGAAACCGTTAGCACGAATCAGACAGAACATAAAATTAGATCAGTTTTAATCTACAATTCAAGGTACGAGCTGACAAAATTATATGAAGAAGTGGCCTAATATTGAAACAATTTTTTTCAGGTAAAACTGTCTTTATTACTCGCTACATAAGACTATGGTGCCTCGTTTGATTCGACATATACGTTTGTAGCAATCGTACACGCTATTTTACCTTCGCGTGTTTCATATTTCTAGCTAGAGGTCACTGCACGGCCGTGTTGGTTTATATTATATTTTCATACGACACTCTCATATTGCGATACGTAAAAAGTAGCTAAGCTTAATCTAATAAATTACTTTTAAAATAATTCCGTATTTATTACTCAAAAAGTTTATTGACATTTACAACTTGTTGTCTAAATTGCAAAAAAAATAATTTAAGTTTGTAATTTTCCTTTGTACAAAAGGATTATCTACAGTATCTACAGGTTATTTCATACAGGGCTAGGCTGAAATGAAATAAATAAGCAAGCAAAAAGGCAAGCAAGCAGGTAGGCAAGCTAACAAACTAAAGAATCTAAGCAAGCAAACTAAGCGGGCTAAGGCTAAGCAAATATAGTGAAACTAACACACTATAGTTTTCCGCGACTCGTAAAAAATGTAGTTCTATTTCTACTGTACAAATCATAAAATAGTTAAGCTAGGTTACTGACTCCATAATTAATATGCTGTCACGCAGTGGGCTGGTCTGTCGTTAACTGTATTAATATATTATTAGTTAACTTAGATCGACGTATTTAACACTTCAGGCATTTCCATATAATATGTACATAAATTACGAAAAAAATTTTTTTTTTTATATCTGACAGGCTTGGTGTTTGACCACAACTCACCTGATGTTAAGTGACGGTGTGGTCGAAGATGGTAAAGCACACCTAGCCTGGAATGGAACTGGCTCTCAAGTGAGGCTGCCGGAACACACCGTTAGATGCTTGGCGACAGATTTTCAACTGGAGGGTGGTAGCTAGCCAGCCGAGTACTAGAAAGTACTCTACCACCACGCTATGGTTTCCTCACGATGTTTTCCTTCACCGACAGCTCAAGCTCATTGTTGGGGTTTGAACCCACGCCCTTCGGCATGCGAACCGACCACGCTAACCACTGAGCTATCATCGCTATAAATATAATACCTTCAATAAGTAATTTCTACAGACTCCTCTGAGATCTCCTCTGTGAAAAACTAAAATTAAATTCCTTTTTACCAAGATTTTCTTTAACTGTTTTTATTCATTTCAAGTTCACTCTGTAATCGTAGATTTTAATATTAATTCGTTTTTGCACATGTTTCATTTGAATCAAAATGAAAGCGTAGTGACTTTTTCAAACATACATCAATTGAATCAAAAAGTAAAGCTGGCTAAAATAAATGGCTTTTTTCGAAAGTTCATCAATCCAAAATGTTAAGAAACTACACTAGTGAAATACATTTTCTTTTTTGCAAACTTAAAATGAACGAATAATTATGTTGTGAAGTAAGTCTCAAAGAAATGAGCGCCAGAGCAACGACGCTCTGAACATTGTTTTGTTACTCAAAGTTCTGAGTACTACTGCAAGGCTCATCGAAGGACAGGCCTTATCATCCAACAGTCGATTAGTCTTCGTCCTTTTAAATAAAAACAATGGTTACATCAGTAACTAGTCGTAATTGGTATGATGCCAAAGGAATTGTAATCAATAAAATGTTCTACAAAAATAACTTTCTTTTCCCATTCGTGTGGCATGGTCAGTGGTCACGAACATGTCGCTAAACGCTGTCGGTATGAGTTACGTTTTATTGCTCTCGTGATAAATGCTGAAGCAGTTAAGTAGTAGTTTCTAATTGTATAATTTAATTTCCATGTAAAGCATATATTTAACAAAAGTGGTAAAGATATAGCACCTAACGGTGTGTTCTGGTAGTCTCACTTGAGAACCAGTTCCATTCCAGGCTAAATTTCTCCATTTTATTACATATCTACTTAATCTTGGGATAGTTTTCTAAAGTATACTCACACATTAAAAAAATAAAGCTTTGACAAAACATTTAATCAATGGTCAAAGCTATTTGTCATGTAAGCTATGTAAACCTTTTGTTAAAAACATTAAATCTCAAGCTTCCAACAAAATATCTTGTTGCACGATGTCACATACAAAGTTCTCGAGTTTTAGTAGAGGTGACAACATAAACTTTCTTTGCGTCTTATGGATGTGCTTACCTGCAGTGTAGTTGGCAGCTCTCAACGAGACAACCATTTAACCGTTGCACATTTCAACAACACTGACTGAAGAACCATTCGCCAACTCAAAGACGACTTTAACGCCACGTATCAAAGCTTTTAATCGCGATGCGTCAGTACTTTTGTTTCGGCAAACAAAATGGTACAATTATATGAGGACAGGCATATTGGATGGGTGGAAGCCAGAAAAACCGCTGTGGCAAAAAAACACGTTTTCTGACGTCGAACGCAGGGGTAGCATGTTTTTCGTTGTAGAATGCACGCCTTATAGGATTCCGTGCCAAAAAATACTGGAAAAGCAAGCTAACACAGCACGTAACAAAACCAAAAAAAAAAACTTAGAACCTAATATCACGAATTCAATACTGTAATTACCTATATTGTTTAGCAAATTAAAGTGGCAGTGGGCCGGTCATATTTGCCGCAGAACCGACAACCGTTGGGGTAGACGTGTTCTAAAATGGAGACCGCGAATCGGCAAACGTAGTGTAGGACGCCCTGAGACTAGATGGAGTGACGATATACGTAAAACAGCTGGCAGTGGCTGGACGCGAAAAGCCGAAAATCAGGCTGAGCGGCGTGTCCTGGGAGAGACCTATCTCCAGCAGTGGACTATGAAAGGTTGTTGATGGTGATGATGATGATGATGAATTACGTTGTTTTACTGTCGCAAACCTTAAAAACTGACTCGGACTTTAGCAGTTTGTCTTAGTATCCTTATATACCACCGATCCTATCCGATTGTAGATTTGTTTGAGTTTCACGAAACTACGAGATATTGATGTGATTTTGGTTATGAATGTACATTGTACACTTGTACAGGGTTACCCAGGGATATATAACGGCGATCTTTTCTATAGCAATGAGACGAACGAAACACTCATCTGCAGGTAAGAGATAACGCCTTTCCATGACCATTGTAGCGGTATACTAGAAATTAGTGTAACAAAACAAAATCCAGGGCTTCGCTGCTTTAAGGGCATTTACTCAGACGTTCGATGATTCAATAGATCTGTAACTTCTCACATATATTTTTTTCACTACTGCTTAGCGGCAGAGTAACTAGTACCTACTTAAAACACCTATTATCTAGTAAAACGTAATGGAATGTGATTAGCTGAACATAATCTTCTCATGTCATGTTCACACCCCGTCTTTTTCTTCCTGTAATCCTTTCCATCCTAAGGTTGTCTGGAAGAGATCGCTTTCAGCGATAAGGTCGCCAGTTATTACACCTTTAATTAAGTTTATTTTCTTTCTCTTCTATATTATATAATATTTGGTGTGGACAATTAAAAGTTAATCAATCAATCATTTCATTACTTTCCATCAAATAAAATATTAAATCTCAGTAATTAATGATTTTACCTACAGCTTTGCTTTATAGTAAAACTTGCCACTGGGCGGTAACAAAATGCAAATTCTATCCATTTGTTAGCTGAAACATCGGCCTAAAGTTAACAAATTACACAAGTTCTTGCTAGAATAGCGTGAGATTGAGAATTAGTGTGAAAATAATTACTTTGTACGAACTTATGCGCGCCAAGCTAACCCACACGAACCCACCCACACCTGCCCGGTTAGTAGGTAGGTATAGTCGTATTGGATACCTAGATAAATATCTTTATTGATACCTATCCATATACTACTACCTACCTCCACCTACCACAACCTACCTACCTGTCTAACTTATTCTTATATGCCTATAAGTTATAAAAAAAATATCTATCAGAATATTTTCATAAAATCAAGGTCATAAACTTGGGGTATACTTAGCGTAAAGGGTTATTGTACTCATTATTAGAAACAACTTTTTCTATAGGTACAACTCTGAAATAGTAATAAAACAACTGTATAGAAAAGCTACAACTACAATACAACTTTATTATACACCAAACAAACATTATAACATACAAAAACTTTATAAAAAAGAGATACTGTAAATAAAAAAACAACATAGAATAATAAATAAAGAGCTAGAGCGATTTCTTCCAGACAACCTTTGGATGAAGAACAGATACAACAACAATAACGTACACCGTTAACGTTACATGTAACAGAATTTTGTTGATTTCTAAGCAAATATATATATCAGCTGAATTTTAACCATAGTAAAAGTTTTTTATAATGATCATTATCAACATCATCAGCTTTTTACTGTCCGCTGCTGAAAGTAGGCCTCTCTTAATGCACGCCACTGAGCTCGGTCGACAGATTTCTGCATCCAGTTTTTGACCGCCGCTTTACGCAGGTTGTCACACCACTTGACCGACTTCAAAAAAAGGAGGAGGTTCTTAATTCGTTTTTATTTTTATTGTATATATGTTACGCGATCATTCCGCCGATTATGAATCTATTTTGACGATCCTTTTTTTGTTTGGTAGATCATACTTCAGAGGTGGTCCCATATACATTTTTATCGAAATTGATTTATCCTTTACTCCGAAACCTCGCCGTTTCATTGGGGCAGTGAGTTTAGTTGGCTTAAGGGTAATGGAGTAGGTCTTTTTTATGATTTGCAAACTACAATTAATTTTCGCTTGGTACACCCCAAATACACAACCCTCTATACAAACATATTCTAGAAATACTCGGAAATCCTGCAAACAACCCATTCCTGTCAATAAAATTCGGTTTATGCTTATGTAGCTAAAAGGTCGACTAAACACATAATAGATGTAGCATTTATATACTTAAAATACCTAACAGCGTTGGTTCGTAAGTACATTTTCTACGTTTGAGTTCTAAATTTATATAGGTAGCTAAATTGAGTTTATGCCCCAGCGGAAACTGTTAATTACTTCACGGAGACGAAGGTAGTTATTATACATACCTACATCATATTGGCACATACTTAGGTACTTAAGTTAAATGTAGCAATACAATTATATCTAATTACTTACCAGACTTACCTACGCTTAAGTATTTCAGGGTAAGTCTACTTACTTGCTCTGGGAACACGGTGTTATTGCGCTAGCTCAGTGGTTAGCGCGTATGGACCGCACGCCGAAGAGCACGGACTCGAATACCTACAAAAAACTAGGTGTAAGAAAATATAAGTATAGCATAGGGTTAGAGTATTTTATTTTTATTTAGTTGCCTTGGTGGTGCCGGCGTAAGAATTGTACCCCACCCTCTCTACCCGTTGTCGTAAGAGTCGGGATGTAAAGAGGGATGTAATCCGGAAGATGGGCAGCAGCGTCGTCCTTGAACAATCACACCAAATTGCGCTAGCCAACCTGCCTGCCAAGGGTGGCGAGTATTGGCAAAACCCCCCCAGGAGGAGGCTTATGTCCAGCAGTGGACGTCCTATGGCTGATGATGTGATGTGAGAGTATTTGATAATTTGCTTACAATAGAATTAGAGAATAGGTATTAAATGGTAACCCCCAGGTAACAGCCAGGGGCGTGCGGACATGGGGCTGTCCACGCGAAAGTGTGCCCGTAGCCTCGACTCAAAGCGCCGAGATGGAACACTGCAAAGTTATTGGTGCGTGCCATCATTAGGACGGAGAGTCCCACATAACCACCGTGCCCGCCCCAGGGTCGGTGGTATACATGAAGTATTTTCCCTGGACAAAAAAAAAGGGTTAGAATATTTTTTAGTACTTGTGCGGCTATCACTCCCAAGTTGAAAATTGTGTGTTTACCATGTTTGACCACACCGTCATCTTTTTTTTTTCGGTACTGTTTAAGTGCATAGATATGTACTCGTATAACTTACATAAACTATCAATATACCATACTTGCACTATATTTATGTAACTTAGATAAGCTACCAATTTACTGAGCTTGTACTGTATAGATTTAGCTTAGATAAGCTACCAATATACCGCCGTGGAAAGTCCGCTAGTTTGCGAGCAGTGGCTCCATAGCTTTGCGTTCTGTGGATTGTGGAAGTAATAGACGGAACATCTGGAAGCCGCGTGCACCGGATATTGTGTTAGTCGACACAGTTTGTGAACCGCATCGCTGCTAACACAGGTTATTGGATGACACCGCACTAACTATAACACTGTAGTGAATGCCCGTATCAATCTACCTAACTATGTAGATGTTCTTTTAATCAGCCACCACTTCTGGTAACTTCTTGAGAGTATACATAGCTTTTTTTTCATAACTAAACATTTCTATCCCTTTTGAAAACTAGCTCCAATAGTTAAAATAGTTTCGGCCACATCCGGTGGCCTTCATCATGGAGACAAAGCTGAGTACAAAGCACGCGCGGCCTCGTCTTACTTCGCAATGCGGCGATAGCGATATCAATAGCGATATCCATAGTAAAAAAAGTTACATGGATGATTTATTTATCTATGAAACTGAGTACTTATATACTATATATATTTAATCATAGTTATTATTATAAATAGTTCTTTAGCTTCTACCCTGGAGAGGTTTACAGACATGGTTTATAATTTAATCTAATAGCAGTCCATTTACCTTTTTTTTAATTTAATGCAACGTTACAATACACACTTTGGCACATATAACTTTGTGACATTCGACGGATAGTCTTTATAGCCCTGTAATTACGCGAACTCTCGGTCCCTCGGTTAGCCAGAACATGTCTTAAAGTTTAAAACGTATATAGGTACCAAGTCACGGTGATAACTTATATGATTTACGAACAGCTGAACAGCATAACAATGAACTTAGGCGTAGGGCCCAATAAATACGGCCCGAGCCAACTCTAGGATTAGCCTTGTAAGTTGTATTTATGACTGACCCTGATGTGTGGACTGTGGTGCCAAGACTCTAACAGCTGTTGCGTCGGATATTATAGAACAGTTTGTCGTCCAAGTCTGAAACCTACTCATATGTATTAAGATTGGTATATTTTATAAAAGTTCCCTAAGTTGTATTTTAACGTCATTTTTGTTTTATTTCTAAAAGTAGTGGTCGTGTTGTAGCTTGACTAAGTGTTCTCCAATAATCACAACGGGTGTTCCAGTCGTTTGTCGAATGAACGGAAGTCATATTAACTTTTCAAGTCTTGATTGCTCGTTCTATGTTTTTGTACCAACAGAGGCTTTCGGGTGGAAGATTAATTACCGACACTAGGGCGCTGGCCACTCAACCTATACGAATTTGCCTACTACAGGAATATAAAGAAATAAAAGAGGCCATCACGACATACGAGTTGGTTTTACTACCAAGGCGCGCCAATAGATGTTTCGCATCAAACATTTTACAATTCATTCACAACTATGTTTCTAGTAACATGGTTACGATTACAGACAAACAAGTTACAGAATAATTTACTATGACTTTCTAAAATAAAAATTAGTGCAGAAGTTGAGGACCAAAACCTTTTGAAAAAAAAAGAGTTGCAACCAGCAACAGTGTGACTCGATGAGAAAAATAGATTTGCAACCAGCAACAGCGTGACTCGATGAGAAAAATAGAGTTGCAACAAGCAACAGTGTGACTCGATGATAAAAATAGAGTTGCAACTAGCAACAGTGTGACTCGATGAGAAAAATAGAGTCGCAACCAGTAACAGTGTGACTCGATGAGGGAAAAAATCCCAAAATGTCACAATGTATCTAACTCATTTGTCTGTAATTCTTCACAACCATCTTACTAGAAATATAATTGTGTAACTATGAAATTTTTGATGTGAATAATATTATATAACCAATTAAAACAGAGAGCACACCCAAGTCAACTTAATATCGTATCACTTGTTTTATTTTTACTATGTATCAGACCTAACACTTTTTCCGTTCATAAATAATCAAGTAGCAACCACGGAATAGTGCGACATCTGTGGTTACGACATAACTTAGGATATCAGAAATGAAATTGGGAGAGTTAGAAACTAAGCAAAAAATTTTTCATAACCGTTCTGACATACTGCTACGCTTAAAGTAAAACGTTTTGCGTAACTTTTTTACGTAAGAGTAATATAATACATAAATCATATTACAAATCTGGTGACCAGAAACTCAAGCAGGAAACATCGTTTTATGGTTCCAAAAACTCGAACAAAACGATTTGAATCCAATTTCGCTCCCGAAAAATCCTACAGTAGCCAGTTATATTCCTAATGCGATGAAAATAATACAAACAAACATACATAATACCAATAACGCGTGAGCGCAACAAACATACATAGTTTGTACTAGTTTGGGTATTTATGATTCACGGTAAATTAAAAGAAACGCTGTGCTTATATCCTTACTACACCCATAGGTACATGCCAGATGTTCTTGGCTCCAGGGAATGTTCGTTTCAACCTAACCTCCGGCAGCTTTTGATTCTGTAACTTTTTTGAGAGCAATTTCCCATTCCAGATTACGTAATTATGTTAACCATCCTCATTCACATGGTCATTAATCATCAAGTGAACATCCCTAACCTGTCAACCATAAAACGCTTCTCTGAACCAAACGCTAAGTACGTTTGCAATAAGGTTTGTTACGTAAAAGTTAATGCAATTAGTACAATGACAAAAAATAATTTAATCTAAACAAACAACAAACCTCTTCTTGAAGTGACCTAAAAAGGAATCTTTGTTGGCATTTTAGATTTTTACCTAGATGTCTAGTTGTATAGTATAGATCTCAGATCAAAACTAATAGATGTCAAACGCGTGTGCCCACCAGAGCTTCTCTCGTTCTCGCATTAGGTGCTGCCATAATAAAAGCGTGATTCCTCATTTGGGGTAACTTTAGATATTAATGTGAAATGTGATGCCACTGATTTTTCTCTCACTGCGGCTCTTACAGCCTAAAATATTGCAGCCACTCATTTTAAAAACACTTTACAACAATATTAGACGAGTCTCTATCTCAAAATAAACACAATACACAAATAAAAAAACGTAAAACTAATGAAATCAACAAAAATTGCGCCGAACACCAGTTTGTTTGGCAACCGCCTGTTACAATGTGACTTTAGGTGACAGTTAGCCAATGAAAATACCGGTTTCGCCGATAGGGACAAAAATAAACATTTTGTCTCCTTCTTTCTCATGGCTATAGTAATTTAACTCTCCTTGTCTACTTTAGCGTGACGTCATGTTTACATAGGCTTGGTATAGATAGTTGTATTATATGGTAGTTTTGTAAAGTTCTGGTCAGGAATTTTGGCGGGAACACGGAAGAAGCCGTGCCGCCCCATTGTATTTTTTTTTCCAATACTAATGTTTTTTCGAGTATTTATGTATAAGTACTAGTGGAATTTTATTCATAAAGTGCCATTTTACAAGCGTGAGTGCGGGAAAGTGATATAATGTGGTCATACATGACTTTTCGTGTTGTTTCCAAAACCCCATCACAGCTTATAGTAAAGTCGCCACTACTTTACTAAGGCATGACTGGATTTGACTGGCACAGACTGGACTTTGACTGTAAATATAGATGTTAGACATGAATTGCAAAAACCGAAGACAAGGCAGTATGACTTTACAGCTTTAGCCTGCCCGATAGGGCAAATTAAAAAAAAAATGGTACCGCCGGCCGATACATTATGTATGAACACACTTCAATGTTCTGAAGTACTCTTCTAGGTACATAGAATACATTGATTAGAAATTAAAAATAACTAACCCTTCTAGCATGCGTAAATGACAAATTGGTTTTGGTGACGAAAAGCTGAGATATGGATACTTATGTTTCGTTTGAGTGAGTAAGTAGGTATGCCTTGTCACGGCTTTCGTACCAACTAGACTGGTAGATAATAATTGATTAATAATCACGCGTTACTTTGCCCTAATGCCGGCACAATAAAATACAGCATCGGTATCGCCTGTTAATAGAGATTAGTTTAGTATGGTTGGAGTTGAGACTCCGAACATCTATTTAAGCCAAAGATCACATCGTTGGGCGAGGCACGATATCAGAGAGAGTGGTATTCGGGACAGCATGCCGATGGGTGACGGTATGTTTCATCAAGTCGAGCACCAAGGAAGGTCGCCCGTGGTGTTAATACTTACGTATCAACGCTCACCTTCACTGCCCGTTTCAACCACATTTGATATCGTCCTATCAACGCTGGCTTGGATACTCTTTCCAACAATTAATGTACTTATTTTTGGCACGTCGAGGTCTCAGTAAACTATAAGCTAGCTGCGCCCCGCGGTGTTACCCGCTGTTTCTACGTGAACACTACGTTTCGGGTTTTGGTGTCAGCTAACTCCATACACAATTTCATCAAAATTGGTCCAGCCGTTTCAGCCCGAAAAAGTAATAAACCTACTTATGTACTCGCAAACTTTCACCTTTATAATATTAGTGTGATTTAGCTGGAATACAAATTTTGTATTGTCTACGTATTATGCTGCCAAAGCCTTAGGTTAACCTAACCTTCACTTATAGATTTTATACTCTAACGTCAGAGGATCTAGTGGATATTGTATGTTCAAGTCGCTAGCCAAAACTTTAGTGTCCTTAGACTAAAACAGGATTATAATAAAAACTAATAGTATATTTTGAACATATTTATCAATAACATCTAAGTATATTTTTTTAATGTAACAAGTCAACCGACTTACTGTACATAAAGATTAATCTCATGTATTCCACAATCTGCATCGGATATTTAAAACCAATTGACTATACAATTAAAATAATTATTCTCATTACAATATTCAAAACCAATATTATTGCATGAAAATTGACAAATCAAGTACAACAGAAACAATCATCCACCCAAACTGGTATTAGTAAAACACTGTTTTGTACAAGCAGTTAACTCTGTTTTTATTTAATATACATGTTATTGTCACAGCAACAAAATCACATAGTATCACACGATACAACCATAATTTATGTAAATCATAAATAATGTAAACTGCAACAAAAAAAAACCTACTTAAAATAAACACGTGTTTTTATTCGCACAGCGAATTTGTCTCACTATTAAAATACTGAACTAAAAAAAAATACTTAACAAAACTTTTTGTCAATGTAAAATGATTTTAATCATTATAGACTTTTTATATAAAGCAAACGTCCAAAGGCTGCGCTGCAAACTCGAAATCGTTTGATTGTAAATTGTCGGCCGTTAGTTTTATCTTTGCAACCTCTTCTTCTCTTAATATAATAATACTAATCAATGCTCAAAATGCTCTGACGACTTCCTACCGTCGTAAATCGCCACGCGTGGGATAGAGACGAGCTAGTAAGTTCAGATTAACTCAAGAAATGTAATTAAACATATTTTTAATTCAATTTACAAAGTAGATAAGGTTTTAAATAAAAAGTGTAGTATAAAAGTACAGTCTGTCTAATAGTACAAAAACGAAGCATATAACCACTTGTATTCTACAAACTAATGAATCCAAGCATTGCCAAGCCGTAGATATACGTTTTTTTTTTTTTTTAAGTTACGTTGCAATGCTACGCAAGCACTGTCATTATATAAAATGTATTGTAGCATTTTCTTTTTGTTTATTAATTGCCCATAAACATGAGAAACTTATTTGGATTTTCGCTGGCAGCTGTACTAGGTAACCCTATTACAGCTGCCATGATTATATCTCCGGCTTCTGTCAAATTTTTTGTCATTTTATGATTATTTTAAACATACTAATTAAAAGCGAAAGAAAATAAATTACGACACTATAATGTAAATAGATTAGTGTCGTTTATTGTGGGAGCGCTGGAACGGTGTGATGTTTGAGGTTGCTTTTGAATAATATAAATATGCGACTAATTCTCATAGAATTAGTCGCATATTTATATAATTTGAACAAACATTTGAAGCGCAGCATTTTAGACGCTTGCTATTTTATAACTAGTCTTTTACACGAACAATTTTAAATAACGACTTGTATACAGATATAATTATTTAATACTACAGTTTTGTAATTTATAATTTGAAAATCAAATAAATCGTTTTGTCGGCATTATCAACCGGAGTTTTCAACAAGGACTCCCACTGGCACTACTCGTTTTATCTTTCACAACGAATTATTATCAATCTAACTTCTACAACATTTATATGTCTTTATTTTAATGTTTTACATACTTTTTCGTAATTCTTAACAATTAAATGGATGTAAAATGCATAAATAGACGACCTGAGTTATGTATGATATTATAATATTGCGTGCGGTGACTAGAGGTTACGTTTGAATGATTATACATAAGGCATGAGATGAAAGAAAAATAAAGCACACCATGGTACAATTTCATTCCGCTAAAACAGTATTTACTTCTTAAAATAAATTTAAAAAAAAGTAAAATTATTTGCACTTATAGTTAAGGCGACGCAACACATTGAAAAAAAACGTAGTAATACTATTATTTTAAGGTCGCACTATAGATTTCGGCTGATAATATAAAAAAGATACTATATTGTCTATATAATATAGCCAATTTATATACATGATTGTCTTCCAGAGACGAATAGTTTTCAACGAAAATAATAACAAATATGTTTAGATGAAAACTGCTGAACTACAGTGCTACCTTAAAGAGATTTTTTAAAATATAATAAACGCGAAAAACTTACATAATCTGTGTTAATCGTATAAAAACGAAAATTACAATTTAACAAAAGAAAAGCATAGAGCAAATTTAAATATTAATTAATAAAAGGCCGTCAGGTTGTTTTTTACATCGATAAAGCACGATTTAAACTCCACATTGGTTAAAAATTCTTTCTACCCGCTACATGCACATACACGTGAAAATGACGTGAAACACTACAATAAGATGAAGTATATTAATCGTTAAATATTAATAGTACTAGTAATTATTTAAATCGCACAGTTTGAACACAGCGATTAAATAAGTTAATACAATATTGTATTATATATTACGACTGGGCCTTAAGTCGTCACATCTCAGGACATTTTACTACATTAATACAGAACTAAAATACTATGTAATTATTGTGTTTTGGACCACAACAAGACGTTAAAAGATATTGTATGTTTGTTATGTTTATATTTATCTGAGAAAGTTGGTCGTAAATGAATGTCATACAAGCTTATCAGTCATATAATGTATGCACGTGAATATTAATAGTTCGCACACGGGATTCCTTGGGGCTAGCGTTTGTCTTGTCTAGAATAAAATAAAGTAATATTCTGCCATCTAAATAGATACGTCCCAATGAGTTCTCCTCATTAATCGATTGCAGTTTTGTGCGTTGCGATCCGATTCATAGATTAAAAAATACATTTTTTTTCTTACGTGGCTTCATATGTTCTAGATGTGTAACATTTTAAATCATTTTAATATTAAAAAATATTGCTTAGTAAAATCCTTAGCACGCCACAGCACTTTAAATAACAATACATAAATATAATAATGGCAAGCGCTGAGTTTTGACAAATGCAATAAAAAAATCTGATTAAGCTCCACACAATGATAGCACAGCTCAATTTTTAAGTAGTTCGTAAAGTTTTCGCAAACGGCCGATTTTCGAACGATTTTGTGATGACCAGTGAACATATTCGTATGCGAAAACCCAAGTGTATGATTATAGAATATAGCCCGTAAACTTTTGAAGACGTATCATTAGACGAGCGCCTTCCTAATCACGGCCTTATTTTACTCAGTTGAAAAATAAATAAAATATAGCAAAGTACCTATGATTTAAAATATATTTAGCCGTTTTCTCTATTGCTATTTCAAATTGATTGTTCATATAAAATGTTCCTTTAAACGACAGTATTGTCAAAGCAAATACATGTTAAGTGTAGATCTATATAATAAGCTCGGCGAATAAATAATATATCGATTTTTAAAAGATTAAAATAGCATTTAAAATAATATTTATTCACGAGGATTAAGCGCCATTTGCAATTGAATCTATTTTCGCCCGCATGTTAGCATCAATGAGGCGCTGCAGTATGTTTTCATTGTTTATATTTTTGACATCGTACTTTGTGCATTCTGCCACTGTTATAAACAAATTTTCTAAATCAAATTTCTCATGATAAAATCGAGTAAAATAAGTCATAGTCACGATCGGTTACATAAACTGACTAGCGGTCAAATCAAGTAGTAGTGACACTATTAGAAGCTTTTACGGAGTTTTAACCATCACGAAAAGACATGTCTTACCACGTTATATTACTTGCCCACGTTCGCACGTATGAATAAAACACCACTATATTTAAACATAAAACATTCCAAAAAACACAATTTTGTAAAAATAATAAGATACACCGACATGGATTTCCGCATTCCCGTCAAAACTTCAAAACAAACATGGCGGACCGCCAACCAATCACAATCACTGGCGTGAAAATTCAGAGCTCTCATTGGTCGAAAAACGCGATGCCTCTTTACATATAACGGACATTTAAATGAAACTAAAAAAAAACTGCGGCTTATGATCTAGTCGGCCCTGTAGGAATACAAGTATGACTACCTTAAACAGTAGTATTTGTTTACGTACCTGCGTTGTAAATTAAAAATTAACTAATACTGATTTAAATGTTTTTCGGTACTGGTTCTATCGGTCCGACGTTGAATTTCTCTTCCGGTTTCCAGTTCCATGTCACGGGCAACGCACTCTCGTAGTTATAATTGTACATTTGATTTTCTACGTGTTTTGCCAAATCTTTTGGCTGAGGGTACAGGGACGCAAGACCTGAAAATTTGCAGGATTAGATTAGGACAATTAATTATGCCTTAACTTTACTTGGTGGTCATCTATGCATGTGATTGTCTAGGTAGGTACCACCACAGTACCATATATTCAATCGTCAAACAGTAGTGTGCAAACAATAATGTAAACAGTAGTGGGTTCCACTTTGAAGGGTACGTGCAGCTAGCGAAATTGCAAAGCAGCGATGCCCTGGATTACCCTACTTTAAACATAAATTAAATTAAACCATGTTTTTTTTTTTATGTTATAGTAGGTACTGAGACGAACGAGTTGCTCTTCTGATGGTAAGAGAAATAAATGTCCATGACCATTGCAGCGATGCATAGAACTTTAAGTAACAAAAAAAGTTCACGGCATCGCTTCTTTAGAGCTCATTACTTTCAGTTTTTCGATAATTATCCTCGTAACAGTAATGTTTACACACTACTGCTTGGCGGGAGAATATCTGGTACTATGGTGATAACTATGAAGATGACCTCCTACTAAGAAGACATACAACCAAGTAAAAGTACAAATAATTAAAGCATCGAGCACCAGGATTGTATTCTAGAGAAGAGGTTAGTTAGTGATTTATTTGTTAATATAAATAGATAAACTCACCTTCATCGTACGCCATCTTGGCGACTTCGATAGCGATGGAAAGCGACACGTCTCTAACTTCAGACAGAGATGGGTAGATTCGACCGTCACGTAGATTCTCTTCACTTACGAAGTGAGCCAACGTCTGAAATCATAATAATTAAGTTGTATTTCGGGTGTCTATTTATTCACATCATTCTTCTTAACTACGCAACGGATACGGTTATTCACTATAATATGAAATATTTCTCCTGGAAATTTTATAACGTCCACACGGAATCATAAACCACACGGGTTATTAGTCAAATTGAAGGCACTGCTAAATCTCTTAATATTGTTTCGAACTTTTTTTTAATCGGGATCGATCAGAATTCAATCCACGACATTTATCGCATATCCTTTCAAGATTTCATTCCTTTCGTCAATGATCCATATTACGCGGCGAATGAAGATACAATATTACGCTATACTCATCCAAAAACTAAAATTTCAGTGAGTTGACTTGTTTTTTGTCACAAGAACAGAGGCTAGAGCTTCTTAATTAGAGATGAGACTATAAAAGCACTGCAAGTTGGTAAAATACGAGCAATTCTAACCTTGAAATTAGCATTTATAATTATTGTTTGTTATATTAACAAATTAATAGTGTGCAAGTTACTATAAACCCACAGTTTATTTAAATAGCAGCCGCTCGGAACAGGAACTTTTTCCCCCCTTTTAAATCTTCGACCTTAGTTGCGCTTTGTATAATTGTACTGTAACTTTCTATTGACTCACTATGGCATAGAGTCTATGCTAATAATGTGTTGTTGACAAGAGTAATCGCTTTGAAAGTAAGTTTCACCGTGACAGATAAACCTTACATGTTTGACATAATCTTTTTCGTCTAACGTATACATATATTTTTTAAATCTTCCAATTTCAAACCACACGTCAACTATTAATGCCATGTCACGTCACTCAAACTCACATCAGTCAGTGGTAAAAATATAAAAACTAATTTGCATTTGAAATAGTTAAAAATAAAGAAACCATGTGACCACACCCAAGAATAAACTCACCAACCAAACCCCCATAAATAGCCCGCTCCCGTCAACAGCTAAATCATAAAAATGGCAATCTTGAAATACGACCCTCCGACGAACACTTTCCCCTATAAAATCTCCAAAAGACTGAACCTTCTAAGTGTTCCCAGGAAGTACATTATATTCACGGGAGAGGGCATGCCAGCCTACAACGTCCGAGGGATTAGGGAATCCGCATTGAGAGGCCAGATTTCAGATAGAGTTAATGACGCGTCGAAGCCTTACTTACGCCGCCTTCTCTTACTAAAGCGGCAATTTAAATATCGGTTCGATGTACAGCGCTTGGAGCGCATAGATCAGATGATCGAAGCATCCAACGCTACATGTTACTCCAAACTAGCTAACTGTACGATAGCTATACAAAAGAAAGGCGAGGCGAAAGAAGTCAAAAGAAAAAGAGGCTGGACAGAGTCCGACTGGAAGAAGCGAATGGATCACATTAACTATATTTCAACACCTAAGCGGGATTTCAGGCCACCACCCCCTTCGAGAGGAACCCGCAAGCCTCTCACTGAGCTGATTGGTCGTATCACTCAGATAGCTTCCCTTCCAGAGTTCAAGCATTACAGAAGATTGTCGAAAGAGCAATGGTACAGAGATCCAATAAAAGTACCACCTAATGCTCTAAAATATGTCATATCAGAAAGAATTAAAAAACTAGCCACTCCAAAAGTCATACCGCAAGCCGACTAGTTAATCATACAGTAAACTAATAGTGAAGATAATTGTGTTTGTCTTTTAAATCACATTATTGAAGTGAGAAAATATATACTGTCGGATAAGTGAAAGAGCTCTATTCATAAGTATATATATAGTAGAGTGAACAGTTCCATTTACTCGAAAACAATTTTTACTTTAACCTCGCTGTCTTTATTCATCTTGTCTGATATACTGTGATCAAGTATCACCGAGTGATATACTTTTATTGACTTACAAACTTGCAACCTTGCATGTAATTTCGTTCTCGGCGCGTTAAAGCTCTGCTTTTGCCGTCGCATATATATATGTACATAACGTAGAGTAGAACGCCCGGAGACTGCATGGATTGACGATATATGTCAATCACGTCACGTCAACTGGCGCAAAGACTAAGATCGGGCTGAATGGCGTGTCTTAGAAAAGTCCTATGTCCGGCAGTGGACTTTGATAGGCTGATGATGATGATGACAATATATGTATAAAATCCTCATTCAAATTATCGTGATTATTTAAAAAAAAACAGCCAAGTGCGAGTCGGACTCGCGCACGAAGAGTTCCGTACTATTAAACTATCTATATATTAACTATCTATAAAAATGGCAAAAAAATCATGTCTGTTGTATGGGAGCTCCCTTAAATATTTATTATATTATTTGTTGTTATAGCGACAACAGAAATACATCATCTGTAAAAATTTCAACTGTCTAACTATCACGGTTCATGAGACAGCCTGCGGACAGACAGACGGACAGCGGAGTCTTAGTAATAGGGTCCCGTTTTACCCTTTGGGTACGGAACCCTAAAAAGGATCAGCTAATTCAGTTCCGCCGTTCTCACAACAGGTTGACCGGGAACTAAAGGCCGTTTTTCATTTGTGTCGTTCATTGGAGGTCATCGCAGAACATAGTTTAGCATCGGAAAATCTCCTGCCCATTGCCGATCTAGATTATTTAATATTTTGAAATGGTAATTCTATCGGTTCGCCAGAGATACGTCGCCGTCGAGCTGTGTCAACACCTAGCCTGTCATAATGATAAGTATAGTGGACGGCTTAGTACATCCCAAACTTATAACCCTGTATAATACACAAAGAAAATATAAAATAACTCACTCTAGCGGCAGTAAGGAACATAGTCTCCGATATATGGTGAGTGGCGGTGGCGATAACGCCCAACGCAATTCCGGGGAAGATATAAGCATTGTTGCCTTGCCCCGTGTGGTACTCCTTGCCGTTGAACTGCACCGGGGGGAAAGGTGAACCAGATGCGTATACGCAGCGACCCTGGAATAATAAAAAAATAATTTTAGATGGTTATTTATGGTGTCTACACAGTTTTAAGCTTCGGCCGAAAACGAGTCATTCTCGGTCAAGCGTTCGAAGAGTCAACACGTCCTGAGGATGCCTCGTGTAGAGGCGAAACACGTATCGACACTTGGTTAGGGGCCGTTCAAGTACTACGTAAGCACCAAAGGGGCTGGTTGGTGCTTTACTTTGCTTATTTTTGACGACATTTGGGATGGAGCGATCTGAATGGTGATAACGTCAGCAAAGTCATATAAATTATGCTGATTGTTTGTTTTCTTTGTTATCGGCACACCTCGTTTTAGCGACATGGCTGCTAATTTAAGCATAGGAGAGTTAACAAACATCCAAATACCGAAACATCCAAACATACGAACATTCAAATTTTTATAGTCGTATCTCGATAACAATGGTCCCCTTCAAAATATCATCAAGATTAATACGTATTTGAGAATTTTTTGGAAAGGAAAGGAAAAAACGGAACCCTTATAGGAACACTTTGTTATCCGTCTGTCTGTCAAGACCCTTTTTCTCAGGGACGCGTTGAGGTATCAAGCTGAAATTCATATCAAATACTCAGGTCTACTGTCCCTTGGAGCTGTGAAAAAATCAAACTTCTAAGCGAACGCAATCAAAAGATACAGCCGTTTTGCTGCAAATTTTCGACACTCGCAAGGGAATCAAAACCTACAGGGCACTTCCCGACTTCCCGTGAACTCAGAATCTTGAAATTTTGTACGAAGCAAGGTCTTATAGCACAGATAAAGGAAAAATTGCGAAAAGCATAAATTACCATTTTAAAAAAAACTTTTACTTATATACCTACAGGTTTGTACGGAACCCTCGGTACGCGAGTGCGAGTCACACTTGGCCGTTTTTTTTATTGCGGAATGATTTTGACTACCTTGTGTCATAAGGGCACACATATTTATCTATTGTTACATGATTCTTTACCTCGGTATTGTCATAAGCGTCTTGTGCGGTACACTCCGCTTTGCTCGTGGGGTTGGAGAGGGCGAAGATAACCGGCCTGTCCGTGTTCTGGGCCATCTGTTTCAATATTTCGGGTGTGAATGCACCGCCCACCGTCGAACAGCCTGGAAATTACCATGACAAACATATAGAAGACCGCTACTGTCTATACAAATCTATATTCGTTTTCTTATATAGAAAAGTTTAATAATAATAAATAATAATAATAAATATTGTAGGACACATTACACACAGCGCCATCTGACCCCAAACTAAGCAGAGCTTGTGTGATGGAAGTCAGATAACTGATAGAATACATAAATACTTTTTTTTTGTAAATACATACTTATAATACATACAGAACACCCAGACAGAACAAATATTTGTTTATACCAAACAAACATTTGTCCTTGGCGGGAATCGAACCCACGCCCTACAGCTCAGGCAGACATACTCCCAATGAGCCAACAGGGCTGTCAGTTTACTTATATAGATTTTTTTTAGAATTTTGTAGCAATTATAGGTCATTGTTTAGCGCGGTCTAATAATGAGCTAAAGCTGTCGGTGATGGAAAACATTGTAAAGAAACCATAGCGTGGTGGTAGGCTATTTTCTAGTACTCGGCTGGCTAGCTACCACCCTCAAGTTGAAAATTTGCCGCCAAGTATCTAACGGTGTGTTCTGGCAGCCTCACTTGAGAGCCAGTTTCATTCCAGACTAGGTGTTTTTACCATTTTTGACCACACTGTCACTTAACATGGGTGAGCTGTGGTCAAACAAAATAGCCTGTCAAACATTTAAAAAAAACTATCAGATCGCCAAAAGTGCCTCCTATATATTCTAGATGCGTGAGTCTCGTGGTTTGAACCCACGCCTTTCGGCATGCGAACCGACCGCGCTAACCACTGAGCTATCATGGCTACATAGTTTTTTTTCTATGATCGACAGGCTAGTTGTTTGACGACAACTCACCTGATGTTAAGTGACGGTGCAGTCGAAGATGGTAAAGCACACCCAGCCTGGAATGGTACTGGCTCTCAAGTGAGGCTGCCGGAACACACCGTTAGATGCTTGGCGGCAGATTTTCAACTTGAGGGTGGTAGTTAGCCAACCGAGTACTAGAATGTACCCAACCACCATGCTATGGTTTCCTCACGATGTTTTCCGTCACCGGCAGCTCAAGCTCATTGTTGGGGTTTGAACCCACGCCCTTCGGCATGCGAACCTACCGCGCTAACCACTGAGCTATCATAGCACTTTTTGAGTAAATTTTTGTTACTTTTAAAACCCTGTGTGATCACTCACCAATGAGACAGCTCGGCTTGATTTTTGCCACGGCTTTCTCAAAGCTCTGCTCGGGCTCTGCGTTCTTGCCGAAGGCCTTCGCATGTTCCGGCACACCACCCTCCCTCTTGGAAGTAACTAAGCCGTCGATATCGAACATGTAGACCCGATCACGGGCTTGCTGCTCGGTCAGTCCCTCGTTGATCATGGCTGAACAAATCAGCTGCGCGATGCCGTTGGCTGCCTGTAAACGTAACACAAATTATTATTTTTCACGCCTATTATGAAGACAATTCAGAAGACTGTAAAATGAGCGCCGGCTCTCAATACGTCTCATTAGTTCCCTGGTCGTAGCAAGTGCGACACGTGTAATATTTATTTTATTAATCTAAACTAATATAATAAAGCGGAAGTGTTTGTTTGAACGCGCTTTCTTGATGAAGGTTGTGTTATTTATCATCACGACATAACCCTTCGAAGCCGACGGCGGGTGAAACCGCCGGGCACAACTAATAATACCATGTGTAATATACAACGCCTATGACCGCTATATCAATTATATCATTCAATGGGAATCATTCTTCATCATTCAGTTGTTTATCTTCATCATGCATTTTTAGAATTCTCGACCAAGCATTGGAGCATATGTCTAATAGTTTTGTCTCGTTTTCACGGTGGAAGTTCAACAGTTACTCACAGATCCAGCTCCAAGGAACATGTAGATGTTTTCGCTGAGCTTCCTCTTGGTGATTCTGACGGCTGCCATAAGCCCTGCGACGGCGACGCTGGCTGTGCCTTGAATGTCGTCGTTGAAAGTGCAGTACTTGTTGCGATATTTCTCTAACAACCGCTTCGCGTTACTTAGGGCGAAGTCTTCGAACTGAATAAAAGAAAAAAGGTTTTAATGTGGAGTTTATGGTGGGAGACTTTCAGGTAGATAGTGTGAAATGCTCTATTTCATTAATTGAAGATTAACAGGACATTGTCCATAAGTCACACGATGTCATATTATATAAACTATAAATACACACTACTGCTTGGCGGTAGAATATCTGGTACTGCGATAGTACCTACCTAGACGACTTCCTGCTAGGAAATCTACCACCAAGTCCGAACAGTAAACATTTTTGAGAACTTTAAGAACTCAGTGTTTCTCTTTTCTTCACTCAACTTAAACTTTGCATAACTTTATCTATGTTAAGTAAAGACATATTGTAATTATTCGTAATCCACTATCATGAATGAAGCGTCATCGTCCGTCTATACTATACAATCAATCAAATGTGATTGACGCATTACGATGACGTAAATCGCGATTCGATAGTTGATATCATATCATTCAATTTTATCGTTGATATTGTTGATTGATAATACAGTAATAGAGCTGCACTCTGTATTTTCGCGCAATTTATGTGTTTTAATGATAAAAATATTATAAAAACTGTTGTATTAAAACGTAATTCTCGTGTAATTTTTATACTTTCGCAACATGAACAAATAATTTAAATAACTTAATTTTGTGGCGATGATAGCTCAGTGGTTAGCGAGGTAGGTTCATACGCCGAAGGGCGTTGGTTCAACAATGAGCTTAAGCTGCCGGCTAAGGAAAACATCTTGAGGAATCCATAGCGTGGTGGTAGGGTATTTTATAATACTACATTGGCTAGCTACCACCCTCTACCTAGCTACCACGCTCTTTTGCGAGCCAGTTCTATTTCAGACTAAGTGTGTTTACCATTTTCTACCACATTTCACATAAGGTGAGCTTTGAAGAACAGAACAGTCATAGAAAAAAAAAACGATTGTACACGCGATCGAAGACGCGGGAGACAGAACAAACATCTGTCGTCCTGGGTGAGAAACGAACAGATTATGAAGCAGATCCAAATGAGCGAACAGAGCAGACCGGTAATACTTATAGGTCTTTTCGTTTCTCGACATAATCACGGTAGCAACAACGGAAGCAACATGTTGTAAAACTGTACTCATATCTATTATTATGTTTTTCCTTATAAGTTCTTTATCAACTTCTGAAATTTCAGTAAATCACATAAGATATGACGTCACACTAAATCCAATAATGTTATCGTAATTTAAATACAATGACAATAGTAAAGAAATTCAACAATTTACTACTACGAATTGTATCAAAAAACTACATTCTAAATATACATTTTTAACGCCGATAAAAAATATAATTCTTACAGTGCTGGTTTATACTTTGTCCCTATATACACATATACATACATTCTTAAGATATATATAATTATATATGTACATATATATGTATAATTTGATTGTAATCGTCTATTATTTGTCAATAAAAAGTGTTGTTTGTTTTTGTTGTGTATTATATAAAAATGTATAATTAATAAATAAGGTGGTTTTTGGTTTGGTTGGTTTAGTTTGGTTTGGTGGAATTTGGTAGTTAGTGGTTTTGCAGGTGATTTAGTCAAAATTTTGGTAGTGAATTTGGTACGCAAATTGCTTACACCCTAGATTATAATAATAAAAATAAATTATTTATTAAAATCGCGGGTCGAAGCTAGTAAGAGTGACTTTACGCTATCGCATTAGATATTACGTGTGAGGAAAATTTAAATTAAATAAACTTAAAATATAAGTCTACGTGTCGAAAGTCTATAAGTAAATTTAATTAACTACTAAAATTCTAGAATATTGCCGCAACGGTCATGGACACGAACAAGTAATTTTTTCAGAAGAGTTTTACCGTCGCATTACTTTTATAAAAAAAAGTTTTTAATCAAGTTGAAAAGATCGAATGTTTTCTTTCTTTTGTTAAACATTGTGTAGGTAAGAAATGGCTAGGTATGTGTAACAGCTAGGTGGGATCGAACGCGCGACCTGGCATGGCGTCATGAATTCCTTGGCGACACAATATTATGAGAGCGATTTTATAATCGAATGGATTTATAAATAGAATAATGAACAGGTCATTGCCCATGATTTAGGTGATATTTTCGAATGGTAATCTAAAATAAAGCTTTACTTATAAGCATTGCTTAATCTATACCTAAATTAGATTATTTCATTTTCACGACATTACACATGGGCGCGTTGATAAAGCATTTTAAATTTAAGGTAAACAATCCTTAAATTTAAATTTCCTTACTTTCGAGCAAGGTTTTAATCACAAGTAAGAAGTTTTCTTTTCGATATCTTTTACTTTGATCGCTAAAAAAACTATTACATTTTTAATCTCTTCAGTCAAATGAAAGGCCATTGAAGCGAAATGTTTAATTCGTTTATGTTATACAACACTCGTTTTTTATACTATTTTGACGAAAATGTATATGCGAGAACACATATTTAAAAGAAACTCCACTATGAAGCCGACTTTTAAATACAACAAATCGAATCAAGTCAAGTCGTTTTGAAGAAAACTGCCATTTTCCATAACAAACACATAAACAAGCTCTAGGGCCATTAAGACGCAATTAAGGCGCAACGTAAAATGGTATTGCCTATGCCAAAGTTAAATTTAAGAATGTAATAAGGTGAGTCACACCCTTATTTTGAGCAGTCAAAATGAACTTTATGATAAAAGGTGATAAACGCTATTTTCATATTTCATTATTGCAAGATATCTCACGTGAGCTAAATAATTAGAGACCTGACCTTAAACTCATTCTATTCGAATCCGTGGTGAAAAAAAGGTAGAAAAATTTTGACTACCGTGCTCTTTAATTTCTAGAATAATAACAGATATCACAGTATTATTTTGTTAAAGTGCATAGAGCATTTATTTACTCTGTGCATGCCATACACTGAAAAATGTATGGTGCGTGTGTATTGAGTATATTTCATGTAAGCTAAGATATTCCAAAGAAAGTTCAATGCTATCCGTTGTAGAATTTTGTGGCTTTTACTTAGCAATGCAGATTTCCTTGCTTGTGCCATATTTTAGATATCTCATATTCGTACAAAATACGTAACATTAGACACACAGACGTAAGACTGTAAGCCCAGAGCCTCGTTTGGCTCGTAATTTTTAAGTCCAGGGACTTTCTGCACATTGTCTGGTGCAGACAGTATACAAGTTCATAGACAATTTATTGATTCAGGCGTTACTTTGCAGAAGTCTATTTGAGTGTTCTAGGTATATATTTAGTTTATTTCCGCATAACAGTCGTTTCAGTTACAACAGAAATGAGGAGTTAAGTTTAAAAAACTTGACAATAGTTTAAAACACTTGACAATAAATAAAAAACTTTAAAAACTTTGACAATAATTAAAATTTTTGGGCATATTCTGTTGGGCCTTTTAGAAGAACTTAACGAACAAACACTATCTATACTTTTCAATTAAGTGTGATTTTGATCGACTCAATCCGTATTATCAATGTCATAAACCATATTAAAATAACGGATTATAATTATTACGATAAAATTCACACGAGAAATTAAAATCTGAATATGTATAATTGACTATATGTCATTGACGCAAGGCTTTAAATATCTAAATTATGTATGATAGCGTTAATGATAAGATATGTAATACGTATGCGCCCATCACTGCGGTATATTCATTGAATTGTTTTGTGTATACAAACAAGAAACCTAAATTTACTGTACAAATATTTTAATGATAACACTAGAACTACAAGTCAAATTCCGTAATAGCATTTCAAATATAACAGACATATCATTAACTATGTCAAAAACACTGATTACATGTCAATGAAAAATATAATGTAAGTCAATATAAAACGTTGAATTTAATTTTTTTTTTTAAATGATGAATAGGCCTGCTTTTGATCACCATCTCACCTGATGTTAAGTGAAGATGCGATCTACGATTGAGCACGCCTGCCTAGAAGATACCGATTCACTCTAGACTTGAAGACACCCAGATTGTATCAGGGAACACCCACTCGGGTAACGTATTCCACGCTTTAGCCGTTCGAACAATGGAAGTAGATTCAAATCGTTTCGTACCGGTTTTTGGAATGTCAACCATGAAACGCTTTTTCGAGCTTCTGGTCGTCCGATAGAAAAATGGGCATGGGAGAATTAGAGCATGCAGAACCGAAGCACACTCTCCGAAATGAATCCGACAAACTAGCAACTTTGCGACGATGTTCAAGCCTATGAAGATTAGCTTGATTAAATTCAACATTTTTACCATACATGGCTTTATAAACCTCCACGTTTATGTATTATTAAGTAAAAGGAAGACGGAGTTCTCAATCTATGTTGACTACTTTTAGCTCATTTGATAGTAACTCTGCTTCGTGAGCTGAAGGGCGCGGGTCCGTTTCCAACCCAAGACAAACATTTATGTGAAGAATTTTTTATTATCTTATAGTAATGTTATGCTGTCCTGATGAATCAGAATCAGGTACCTCTCTAACTTCCATGATATTTAATACCATACTCGTGTAGTGTTTCTAACATTTAACGCTTATACAGTTATAGGAGGAGGTCCACTGCTGGACATAGGCCTCCCCCATTGACTTCCATAAAGACCGGTTGGGAGCGGCTCGCATCCAGCGCGTTTCTGCGG
The DNA here is from genome assembly GCA_950106695.1 of Biston stratarius. Lineage (NCBI taxonomy): Eukaryota > Metazoa > Arthropoda > Insecta > Lepidoptera > Geometridae > Biston > Biston stratarius. The sequence goes on from OX467116.1 coordinate 15,983,919, forward strand.
TCTTTATGAGGTCGTCTATCCATTTTATGTACCACAACCACCTTTTCGGTGTATAGTAAAATTATATTCTATTGTAAGGAAAAAATATCAATAATTGTAAAAAAATACCTATTTAACTGATACCATAATAACGAATAGATTGATACCTCCTTCATCAAAATCGAATAAGAAGTTTAAACGTTACAAAGAAACGTACATAGACTGCTAAAAACACAACAATTCCTTTTGGCTTTATCGTAGTCGAGTAAAAAATATACTATACCTGAAGCAATGTGTTCTGTCCGTATCTCATAACGCAGGCTTCCATGAATTCATCAATAAATTCGTCGTATTCCTTGCCTCGCGTCCTTTTTTGTCTCACCCCTATATATAGAGGATCTTCTAGCAATTCCTGAAAACAAAGTCATACATCAGAGGCCGTAATTTTTGTACTGGCGACAGGCTAGAAATTAAACATAAAAGTTTAAAGTTTTTTTTTTCTTTTTGGCTACTGTCACGTTTCATTACTTGGTGGTACATCTCCTTAGCAGGAGGTCGCTTAGGTAGGTACCACCGCAGTACTAGATATTCTGCCGCCAAGCAGTTGTAAACAATACTGTTTTCCGGATTGAAGGGTGCAGCTAGCGAAATTACAGGGCTGTTGAGACTCAAACTGAAGTCTCAAAGTAATAAGCGCCGAAGCAGCGATGCCCTACACTTTGATATGTTACTCAAAGTTCTGTGTATAGTTGTAATGATCACGAACTTGCGTTTCCTCTTACCATAAGGAGAGCTCTATATAGCTATCGTTCAACTCATTACTTTGATATACTAATATTAAAAAAAAACGATTAGTAACAAACGTTTAAAGTTAATCAATGCTGAAAATGTCTCACGCGAGATAGGAGGCAGGCGCCTTAAAGGCTGCTCTTAAAGTTTATTAAGTAAGGCCGTCAAAACACTAGATGTGGCATTGTTATTTTGAAGCGAGTGATGAGATAAGACTCTTCGAACTATTGATTTTTTGTTTTATACTACTTTGAGATACAATCAAGGCATTTTCAAGGTCAAAGACCATTATGGTAACTGAGTTTCACAACCATTTCTCTATAAATAATAAAACAACGTAGCAGGCCACTTATTGCCGAAAACGAGGTTCTGTTATAGTTTCACAACCAGCGCAGGTGACCGCAGTTTCTCAACTAATTTATCAAATAAACTGGCTTCTGAAAATTATCTTGACTTGTTAAAAGATCTAGCTCTACGAAAATATACAAAGTATAACAACGCATTGCGCGGATGGATTTTTTTGCAGAGTCAATTCCCTTGCAAACTTTAAAATTTAAAAAATACGTGTGCATAACGTAAGCATCTCAGAAAAATATAAATAAAATATTAGGTACAATGACAATGAAATTCGTGAAAGGATTTCTTATTTGGATTTGTAATTTGGAGACAAGCCAATAAAAACAGCATGGATAATAGAGATTCTACGCATAACCTTCACTACAAATTTAAAACCATGTATGCAAGTGATAGACGAAACAATTTAATGGTATCAAGCTTTAATCCTGTTTCATAAACCCATCCTGCGGAAGTGGCCGCGAATTTAGCCTAGACACAATACGCAGCAGTGCGGATAAAACTAACCGTAGTTTTGGCTGGCCACATTTATAGCCGTTACTACACGACACGTCTATCTAAAGCAGACTGTACCTTGCGGAAAATTCCACAACACAAAATACATTATTACCTCATTATCAGTTCCCACGTCTAAAGTGATAGGCAGACACTGGTGCGGCTTGATGCCAGCCAGACCGGTGTACAGCGACAACTTGCCCACGGGTATGCCCATGCCATAAGCGCCAAGGTCACCGAGACCCAAGATTCTCTCTCCGTCGGTAAACACTATGGCTCTCACGTCGGGTTCCGGCCTATGAATAGAACAAGGTTCATTCGCGATCAAATATACAAAGTGTTAGTTGTAGAAACTATTTTTAGTTATAGGGTTTCCCTGAAAGTATTCTTGTGACTATTATAGCGTTACAGCTACATCTGCGGTAAAACAGCGTACACACTGAGATAATGAACGAATTCATACGGTCTTTTTGTGTCTATCATATTTTAAGAGCTTACTTTTGTAGCGATGATAGCCCAGTGGTTAGCGCGGTCGGTTCGCATGCCGAAGGGCGTGGGTTCAAACCCCAACAATGAGCTTGAGCTGCCGGTGAAGGAAAAACATCGTGAGGAAACCATAGCGTGGTGGTAGGGTACTTTCTAGTACTCGGCTGGCTAGCTACCACCCTTAAGTTGAAAATCTGCCGCCAAGCATCTAACGGTGTGTTCCGACAGCCTCACTTGAGAGCCAGTTCCATTCCAGGCTAGGTGTGCTTCACCATCTTCGACCACACCATCACTTAACATCAGGTGAGTTGTGGTCAAACACCTAGCCTGTCAGCAATAATAAAAAATAATAAAAAAACTTATTTTAGACTTACTTATATTGATAGTACTAAGCGCCGCAGTTTAATGGTTATTTACAAATGTTAATACTAAAAGTCACCATCTACGCGAATGCGCCATGCTAAAACTTTTCACTAGTTTAAAAACTTACTTCATTCAATAAAAAAAAAACAGCATCAAAGTACTTGAGATTATTGTAAATAGTCGAAATATCGCGTATAATCGAAGAAAATTATGTACTATGATTTTTAGATTGATGATTTTTCACGTGTTTATTTCCCAGCAGTCTATAAGCTATCTTCGTTTCAAATTATCTAAATCCGTTCAAGCGTTTTAACGTCAGTGGCTAAGAAACAGAAAACTTTTGCATTTACAATATTGAGTACGATTGATCGGTTATCAGAGAAGAAAATTTCGCTTTTAATTTGAAGAACATCGAAATGTTGTTTTATTGATTATGTCCTCTAAAGAGTTGAGATAATTAGATGCAGTAAACTTTGTGAAAATTATAAACTATTGACAACTTTAAACGCTTTAACACAATAACTAATTATTTATTTATAGAAATATCTAATAGTACATTAGAAGTAGTTTAGAACAATGGAAACAATACGGTTTTTTTAGATGACAGGCTAAGTTGATGACCTCAGCTCACCTGATATTAAGTGACGGTGTGGTCGAAGATGGTAAACACACCTAGCTAGTCAAGAAAAGAACTGGCTCTCAAGTGAGGCTGCCGGAACACATTGTTAGGTGCTTAGCGGCAGATTTTCAACTTGAGGGTGGTAGCTAGCCAGCCGAGTACTATAATATATCATATCACCATGCTATGGTTTCCTCACGATGTTTTCCTTCACCGGCAGCTCAAGCTTATTGTTAGTGTTTGAACCCAGGCCATTCGGGGTGTGAACCGACCGCGCTAACCACTGAGCTAAGCTACTAATACGGATGGCGACAACTACGCTACACATAATTATACACTTAAGGTGGTATAGCCCAAAGATTAGGAATGGAATTTTTAGTACATTGGTCGACGACAGACGAAAATAGGATAAGATTAATCTTATCGATTTTTCGTCGATGATTACAAACATGCTTGTTGTGATGCAGATTTGCTTAACAACACAATCATACTAATATACATTTGTATTTAAAAAGTCTGCCTATTTGATTGTTCACTAATTCACAAATAGAAATAACAAGCTTAATTATGAAAAAAAGAAAACGAATGCCTACCAATAAAAGTTTTTTTTTTAAATTGTAGCCAGTGTCACACGGAATGATGTATGGTGTCTAACGATACCCATACATCCAAATCTATTCAGACATTTAATAGTTAAGGTGGAATAAAGAAACTCACAAACATACATGAACCCTGAAAACATTACTCTCCTTTATTTGTGCAGTCGTGTAAAAATACTCTTATGAAAAGGAAGTATTATGCGTCTGACAATACTGAGTGCTGATCTAGCTATCAATGTAAAATTTTACAATAAGACAATCATGAATCAGCTGTTTCAAAGCAACGTTAGTAGCCGCGTCCAGACCGACCGAACACAGCACGCGAGACACGCTTGTGTCTCGTTTTCACAACCTAAAATACTCCGGTTCGGAACGAGATAGACTACTGACGTTTCTATGTAAAAGAAATATTCTATTCTAATTTATTTTGATAGCGATCAGGGTCAATCTCATGGTAAAAGTCACTCACATTTATGTGTAGGTGAACAACCTTAAGTTCAAAACACCCATATCATAGCGTAGCGATACCATAGAACAGATCAGTGGATCAATAATAGATCAGTGGTTAGCGCGGTAGGATCACACGCCGGAGAGCATGGGTTTAAATCAAAACAATGAGCTTAAGCTGCCTGTGGCGGAAAACATTGTAAGGAAACCATAGCACTGTGGCAGGGTACTTTCTAGTACTGGGTTGGAGTACCCTCAAGTTGAAAATCTGCCGTCAATTACCTGACAATGTGTTCCGGCAGCCATTTTATATTACAGGTCAGGTGTTACCAACTTCGATCGAGTCACTTGCATACTAGAAGAGATCGCTTTTAGCGATAAGGCCGCTAATTGTTGTACTATCTTATATTTCTATTGTACTAGATATGCAATCATTGGAGAACAATAAAGAGTTTAATCTATATATTTATAACTAGCTACGCGCCCGGGTTCGCACGGATGCAATGTAGATACTAATATGGTGCATATGCATGTAGTATACATATAAACCTTCCTCTTGAATCACTCTGTCTATTGATGGAGACCCTATTAAAATCCGTTGCTTAGTTTAAAAGATCTAAGCGTACAGACGGCGGAAAGCGATTCAGCAAACTAGCAAACCGCGAAGCAGAGCTGATTCAAATAAAAAAACTTTCGTAATGTTCTAGAAACGCTCCGCTTTATAAACATTGCCTGATACGTTTATACCATTGTATTTTATAGCATAACCGTTAAGTTAGATGGAACTGTTACTCATGGATATTATGTAGCATTGTTTTGAAAACACAATCCATTGTATTAAATTATTGCAGTTTACATGATACATGAAATAAGATTGCTATTGATCATTTCACTGTAGAATTGTAAAAATAGTTGCCTTGGGGTTATTGATGATAGGCCTGTTTAGCCACTTTAGGCACAAAGGTCATCGCTTGCAGATTGAAACAACCCAATGTGCCTACAGCTTTCCTACATCCAAACACTCATAGTTCTAAAACTATTACATTATAATAAAACTTGTGGGCAAATTTTATAATTTTGTGTTTTATAGTGTTATAAGCAATTACAGGGCTGTTGAGACTAACCATAGAAAGCAATAATTAGCGCCAAAGCAGCGATGCAATGGAATTTGTTTTACTATTGAAAATTCTGTGTACCGCATGGAATGCGTTACCATACCACCAAAAGAGCGTCTAGTGCGTTTCATTACATATTAATAGAAGAAAAAAATGCAGCTTATACGTATATCACACTAATATTATAAAGGCGAAAGTTTGTGTGTATGTAAGTGTGTTTGTTACTTATTCACACTCAAACGGCTGGACTGGATTAACACACAGGCTACTTTTATCTCGGAAAAATTTAGCGTGTAACACCTCGACGCGCAGCTAGTAGAGTTACATGTTTGTAATCTATTAAGCCGAAGTAGGGTCATTAAAATCATCGCGAAAAAATAAACTGTTCCTTGTAAAAATATCAATCATCCTCGAGAAAAATTATGGAAATGCAGTTTTATTTTTTGCGATTTCAGTATTGTGTCTATAGTAAAAGTAATTAAAATAAAATAAATATCGTAGGACATTACACACAGCGTCATCTGACCTCAAACTAAGCAGAGCTTGTGTGATAGAAGTTAACTAAGTGATAGAATACATACTTTTTTGTGGACATTCGCACCCACATACTCACAATGTGGTTGCGAATGTGTGGGTGTGTGTGTGTGTAAGCGTGCGAGTGTGTGTGTTTGAGTGTGAGTGTTTGAATGAGAGTGTGTGGGTTTGTGAGTGTGAGCGTGTGTGTAGGTATATAATATAAGTTTATGTTTGTTTTTCTAGCAGTATTTCTGTTCCCTCATATGTTTTGAAAAGAACTAGTTAGCAGCTTTTTGCAGTCATGATACTTCCGTGGATAAATATTTAATGTTCTATTTATAACATTATCTAAACGCGCTGACTTGTTTGCAAATTAATTGCTAACATATGAAGTTTTAGTTGGTACTACAATTGCCTTGTCTTTTCTTGTTTTGCCAAGGGTTTTATGATCGTAAGGCAATTTCTTATGTATTAGAAGTATACTAGAATAAACTTACCAATTCTTGAGGACATTGAAAATATGTCCTTTATCGTTTATGGTGATGAAGAGACCCCTAGGTCGCCTGTAAATGAGGCCGAATCTTTGGCAAGCGAGTCCTACTGTAGGAGTGTAGACAATAGGTAGATACTTCTCGACGTCCTCCGATATCAGTCTGAAGAACAACTTCTCATTTCTGTCCTGCAATAATATTAAGTAGGCTGTAGGTAAACGGCTTTTTCTATTCTTTGCATGAGGGATTTTTCTTAAATGAACATAGTTTTTATATTGTACCAAGCTGAGAAGTATGAATAACTGTTTTTATGGCTGACTAGCTGTTTGACCACAGCTTACCTGATGTTATGTGACGGTGTGGTCGAAAATGGTAAACACACCTAGCCTGGACTAGAACTGGCTCTCAAGTGAGGTTACCGGAACACACAGTTAGATGCTTGGCGACAGATTTTCAACTTGAGAGTTGAAAGCTACTGTGTGGTAGCTAGCCAGCCAAATGCTATAAGTACCCTACCACATGGATTCCTCACGATGCTTTCCTTACTTTTCGATGGCAGTTTGAATTCATTGTTGGGATTTGAACCCGCGCCCTTCGGCGTTTGAACTGACCGCGCTAACTACTGAGCTATCATCGCTACAAAACCAAGTATGGACATAATTACTATAATTAAATGAAAAAAATGTAGCCTGTAGTCTCCCGGAACATATTTACGTATCGATTCATCAAAATCGAATAAGTAGTTTCGGAGCTACAGCACAAAACACGTAAATACAATCAAATATACATACATCGACAGCTAAAAACATAACCCTTTTTTGCTTTGCCGTAGTCGGGTCAAAAAGCGGAGCTGATAGATTAAACCGATAAAAAATTGTATCCCATTTTAGGTATATAAACTTAGTAAGTATACCTTCTTACACGTTTTCCCTTAATAAGCCAAATAAACAATTAAGCAGCATATAGGTAAAACTAGCTGCGCCGCGCGGTGTTACTCGTTAATTTTGTCGGGATAAAAGTGTCAATCCAGGGTGTCAGCTACCTCCATACCAAATTTCATCAAAATTGGTCCAACCGTTTGTGCGTGAAGTAATAAACATGCAAACACACTCACAAACTTTCGCCTTTATAATATTGACACCACAGAAATATAAATTACAAAAAAAATAAGAATCATAAAGCGATTATAAAAGCACGAAGTGTGGACAGTGTTTCATATCGACATATGGCGAACTACAAATAGTTCGACAGAGTATATAAGAATTTATGTTATGTAATCAACATTTATATACCTATAAATGTTGATTTTTAATCTATGTTTAAAGTCGCCCGTTTCATTTATACGCCTGACATTTCGAAGAAATGTTTACAGAACATTGTGAATGTTGATTTTAAGTAACATTAATTTAGCTTGAAAAATGAGGGGTTAGGCTTGTAAAAATCCGCATAAAGCTGAAAATTGGTATGTACGTTAGAACACTATTTATGAACAATATGTCAAAAATTCTCATCGATGGGTAGGTAAGCTAAAAAATGTATTCAAGATAAAAGTTCATAAATATGGCATTTTTATTTCTAAACCAAAAGGTATCATAAAAATATGTACCTACATCATACAAAAATTTAAATCAAGCAATTTGCTACAAAAATGGTCCTTACACTTTCCCTAAGAATCTGTATTCTAATGTAAATCTAATCCAAATGGTAGATTCAAACATGTAACTTAACGTTCATAAGTGCCTTACCAGGGCCTAAACTGAATAAATGACTTTTTGATTTTGATTGATTTTGAATCACTATTTTAGAGATTCTTAAAGTTGAAAAAGTCGTGTTAGGACTAAAATCAGTTGATGACGTTGTGGTAAGGTAAGTAGCGAGATTTTATAGCTCTCGAAAATATACAAATCATACAGAGAAAACGTTTACCCCATTTTCCTATGGAGTTTTTGGAACTAAGATATTTTTACACCGATATTGAATATTAGCACAAGAACAGCAGAAGTAAGGTCCGTAAGCATCTGTTTGATAAGATGCTTCTTTTGTAATTACGTACTAAGAAATCTGTATTTTTATCCTACCTACCACAAGAAGTAACTTTTCAGTCCTTTTGGTTAAGATACTGTTTAATATACGAGTTTCCTTTATACCTTAGTATAAATGCGAACAAAAATAATTTATTACCTTCTAAGTTAACAAAAATATAAAAATCGGTTACTGAAAAATCATCAGTTATCGGTTATCTTAAAATCTATGAAATAAAACATAAAAAAAAAAAGATAATTTATTTCCAAGCTGAGCATAAACCGTGAAAGCATCAAATAAGCAAATTAATCATAACAATTTACATCCTTCGCAGTAAAATTTTAATGAGTGATAACATTAATGAGTTAATTATAGTCCGACACACATTAACGAACAAGGTTACATACATCACCTGTAGCAATGCCATTTCATTCAAAAGATAATCGCATGAATAGTTAAATTGGAGTGTTTAATATCTGTAGGTAACATGAGAAACATAATCGTAAGTATGTTACGAGTACAAGTAATTGATAATAATTACCTGACAACATATTAAAGGGAAATCTTATTCGTCATAAGTAACTACTTTGGTTCCATAACTTTCATGATTCATTTTTTTCTGTCACACAAACCCAATATTACTTTAATTGGGACTTCAAATAGCAATAACTAAGTTTGTGTACTTTTAATAAAAGCCACACAAAAATAGCGTGAATGAAGCTTTTCATGAATATTTTTCGCCGCTTTTGGATCGTTTCATAGTAAAAGGTAAAAGATGTTTACAGTGATGGGTAAATTACCACACTTAAGTATCACAGCACTTTTCAGAACCACATGATTAAGTGAAAAGTTAATAACAAAATAAGGATATGTATTCAACGTATAGAATCCGACTTACTCCAATGTTATAATAAAAAAAACTTCAACTGTCTAAGTGTCACGGTTCATGAGATACAGCCTGGTGACAGACGGACAGACAGACAGACGGACGGACAGCGGAGTCTTAGTAATAGGGTCCCGTTTTACCCTTTGGATACGGAACCCTAATAAATATAATCTTAGTACATTTTTTACAAATCTACCAAGAATAAATCAATAATTTAATAACCCACCATGTTGTCACCACCAACAAAATACCAATTTTTTATCAGGCCTGTAGAAGTTGTTTACATCTAGTCTATAATGTTATTCATCGACTAGATGTAAACAACTTCTGAGCTGATAATCTTGATAACTTCGATCGACGGAATATAATTTCTAGAATCATAGTTAAAAATATTCTCGATTAAATCACTTATCAAGCAAAAAAAAAACTAAACCAAAATCGGTTCTGCCGTTTAAACGTATAACAACCCTCTGTGTGGGTCGGGAATTAAAAAGTCATCGAACAAAAATTGTTATTTAGATGACATAGGAGTTTGGTAATTATCGCCAACTCTATTTTGTACAATAACCACTTAATATTTACCATCACCTAAGCATGCTATTAGGAAAGGTTAATTGGCCTCTAAATGCTGTATTTTTTACCAGACTGTTCAAGAATTAGTGTAATGTTTTATGATATAAGTGTGATATTATCTCTTATAACCTGCTTGACTGATTTAGTTATGTCGGTTTTCGGATGGAGCCCTACATTTTCAATCAGGTTCTTCAGTTTTATTTTTCTTCAATGACTTCTGATGTTATTGTAATAAGTGCTATGTTTATAACTGCATCTTAATACGTAGAGGTGAGAATGGATGCACAATTTTAACGTGAATACCTACTAGTCTTTAAATTTGCTTCCAAAGTGGGAGGCAATTCAGAAAATTTATAATAACAAAATTAGGGGACACAGTTTGATGTTGCAGATACATATTATCTACATCCAAACTTTATTTCACCACTCGATAGCCAAAGGATCAAAAAATTCGTTACATAGGACGTGAAAAAAGTCATCAATCAAGGTCAAATTGAATATCTTCTAAGTCTGTGTGCTTCATCTTCGACCACATCATCACATACCATCAGGCGAGTTAGTGGATGAACATATAAGTGTTTAAAGAAAGGGAACTTCTTATTGTACACAAATATACACAAATTAGCCGTGTCTATGACACAGGCACAACTTGACATTTTTTTTCTTTACAAATAGCGTAAGACCCTCCTTGTTCAACAAATAATCGATTGCTCTGTTTTTGTAATAAATACGGTTTAGATTAGGTCGATCAAAATGATCAGTGAGGCAAAAAATAATATCGTTAGAAATAGAATAGACGAACGACAGCGACACAGATGTTCATTATTATTTGTTACGAGCCGAAAACTCGATAGCTGAATGATATCAGCCCGTTTTACAGTAAACTTGTAAGCGTAATCTTCATTTTCAATAATTTTATTAAAACAAGTGTGTCGGGTCTGACGGGTGTTTCTGAAAAGGATTTTGTGACATTAAAACTTTTAGTTTCTTTACGAAGTTTAGATGTTTGTATTAAATAATCTGTGTCTACACTCTACAGTTAGAGTCGAATAGATTTTAAAATTCAACTGGGGTACCGTAATCTTAATACCGTTTTAAATTAAGTGCTGATTAAAACCCTGCGCAATAAAGATCGCATACGTCATCACCTAAGTTGAAAAGCAATAAGTGCACACAGTATCCCTTCAGAATAATATAAAATTAATCAAACATACATTCATTTATATTTACACAATCAGACACGTATTTTTTTTTTTAAGGTAATAAGACGTACGTGACACTCTCCTGATGGTAAAAGATAACGCCTATCCATGACCATTGCAGCGATCCTCAAAACTTTGAGAAGCATAACAAAGTCCAGAGCATCGCTGCTTTGGCGCTCATCACTTTGAGACTTTCGATGGTCAGACACAACAGCCCTGTAATTTCGCTAGCTGCAGTATTTAAATCGGAAAACATTAATGTTTACACACTACTGCTTACCGGCAGAATATCTGATACTGGTGGTGCTAAACCAGACGACCTCCTGCTTAAGACATCACCACCAAGTACTTCGTTGTAAGCATCAAAATGTACATATAAATTAATATAGAACTTTCTGATAATTATCCTGATTTTCAACACCTACCTACTAGAGGCTGACTATACAATTATCTTTCAATTTAAAGTCTAACCAAAAACCTCAACAAAAAAAAATGTACTAGGTACTAAAAAATCAAAAAACGCGTTCGTAAATGATATCTTTTCAAAGACACCCACCAAAGTGCTACATCACCAACCATCCTAAACCAGCTAACACCTATAAAGACATACTTATTGAATGAACGGTACCTTTATCATGGTTAGTCACCTGTAACTCGACGAGGTAGAGATATTTATTGAGATTGTCCAAGTATCTGTCGATCGATATACGACATATATCGAGCTGCTCCTCCTGGCTTTTGAACTTGGCAGCCAATAGACCGTGGAGGCCCAGCGCTTGCCGCTCTTCTATGGTGAAGGCGAGACCCTGCCGATGAAACAAACATCGGAGTTTAATTACAAAGAAACAAAAATTCCTTCAAAACGATACGCCATCTAACGCCAGCTTCACTACTACGAAGTGGCCAACGTTACGCGAAAGCAGCCTGAAACCCGCACTGAGAGTGGCGCCATCTAGATACCCTAAAGTGGTTAGCGCGGCCGATTCGCACGCCGAAGGGCAACAAACCCGAACAATGACTTTGAGCTGCCGGTGAAGGAAAACATTGTGAGGAACCCATTGCATCGTGGTAGGATATTTTCTAGTACTCGACTAGCTACCACCCTCAAGTTGAAAATTTACCTCCGAGTACCTAACGGTGTGTTCCAGCCGCTTCACTTGGGAACCAGCTCTATTCCAGGCTAGGTGTGTGTTTACCATCTTTGACCGCACCGTCACTTATCATCAGGTAAGCTGTGGTCAAACACCTAGCTTATCAATCATAAAAAAATTAAAAATACGCCCTGGAATATTTTCAAATTTCTATTGGAGATCCTGCTTGCCGTCCATACCATTTTCCATTCTTACCTATAAGTTACATCATCGCATCGGTCAAGTTAATCATTAGCCAGTAATCAAATTGTTCCAGTAGCTTACCTTGTTAAGTCTAGGGTCTCTCAAATGGTCGATGCCCCGCACCATGTTGGGGCAGATGATATTCCCCGTCACCTCATGATAGTCCCGATTTTGGATTCCGTGATCCAATGCTGAGCATTTCGTCAGCACGTACGCTAACGCCCGGTTTGAATTTAAAGCGTTTGTGCAGCATCTGTGAACAAGGAAAAATATTCTAAGAATGTGACGGAAAGCATCATTTTGTTGCGATGATAACTGTGGTTAGCACGGTCGTATCACAAAATCTTTCTAGACGTTTATTATCTTAAACCACACCGTCACTTAACATCAGGTAAGCTCAAACACAGCCTATCACAGTAAAAAAAAAACACCCAGAAAATACTCTTTTTATCGATGTCAGTGACGAAGAAAGAAATGAGTAGGTACAAATTTAAATTAACCGCGTCAGTATTAGATGATCTGATGTAAAAAAAATATATCCGATCGTTTAGTTTCGGATAGGCGAAAAAGTCTTACTCGATCAACAATAAAGAGAGGTAGTAAGCAAACAACACTCTTCAATATAATTTCAAAATAAGAACGGTTTTTTGAGATTTACGTAAGACACAATAAATATTTCTTACCCATGAAGTTTCAATTACAGAAAATCATATAACCATATTTATACTTAACAGCTAATAGAGTTAGTAGATAGTTGTCTAGGACAGTTAGATACGGTAGAGCCCCGATACTCCGGGACGTCGCTATAATTCGAACCGCCTAATGACCCCACCCGCCACACACACGCCACCCGGCGTCACAAGAGCACATATTTTCTGCAACATAAGCTCTTACGATGAGTCCACGCTACTCAGATGTCCTGTCGTTATTTAAAAAGTTGTTGCTACGTAAATTGAGGGATAAAGCTTTTTCTTGGTAAATAAATAGAACATGTTCTACTTGGTGGTAGATCTCCTTAGCAAGTCGTCTAGGTAGGTACCACCACAGTAACTACCAGATATTCTGCCGCCAAGCTGTAGTGAATAAACATTACTGTGTTCCGGTTTGAAGGGTACTGCAGCTAGCGAACCAGGGCTATTGAGACTAACCATCCAGTCTCCAAGTAATGAGCGTCAAAGCAGCGATGCTCTGAACTTTGTAACAAAGTTCTGTGTATCGTTGCAATAATCATGGACAGGCGTTATCTCTTACTATTAGGAGAGCGTCTCATTCGTCTCATTACGTTTACATAAAAAAACGCCAATATAAAATTGATCAATTTATGACAAAGTTAACTTAAATTGTGATTAAAGAGTTTATTAAAAACAAAAACGAAATGTAAATCGTTTTATTTCATTCTTCCGAACGAACTCAATTCCGAACTCAAATCCGAACATGATTAGGTTATTACATGATTCAGATTATGGAGTTACTGTACGCTCAAAATAAACGCTATAAACATAAAATATTAAAGGAACTTCATTAAACACTAGCCACGGGCAATAAAAATCTAAAATTATAATACAACTCATTTGAAATTCAATAAAACAAGCTTATAGTTCTTGAACTTGGCAATAGTTATGTAAGTTGCTCAGTTAAGTAGGTGTGTCGTTATAATGAAAATGTCAATACGCGAACGTGACGAGATACTTCGATAGTTTGCTGTATTTGTTTAAATTCCAACTTAATTCCTCGTCGCCACTCTTCGTCATGTGATATCTCTTACATGGTTTTTTCACGTAGGTATATTATAGTAACCACGGTTAACATGACGTATCCAATAGTCATACTTTGTCACGTTTTCTAACTCTTCCTCAATGCATGTCATTCCATCATTAGCAATGGACAATATGGACATGCCTACCTGTGACTTTCATATTAGCATCAGAAATGAATGAGTTTTAAAATAACTCGCGTATATTGTAGTCACCTATTTACGTCGAATATCATGTCCGCATTACGTCAATGTGTATAATTCGTAGAATTTGTTTCACAATCTCTGTAGTCATATCTCATGCGTGCAATTATTGTTGTCGCCTCTGTCGCAATACTTAAATAAATATATTTAATATATATATATAGGGATATTTAGGGATAATTATATTTACAATTTATATACATATAGTAGCTGTAGATGTAGTATTTAAATGTAATTTGTGTAAAATGAGCAAGTGTATTGATTAGTGTTAAAGTTAGCTTAGAGGGCGCTGGCGTAGCACCATCATCCAACTGAAGTTAGCTGGGAGAGGGTGCTATGACAGCGAACTTACTTTCTGTTCGACAGAAAAGCGAGTAGCACCTCCAAAGTGTAATATTGTACACATAAATATATATTGTTACTCTTTATTATATCAAGTCTGAGTTCATACTGTTCGAGTTTCTCTTACATCAGAAGTGACAAAAAAAAAACGCGCCTACACGCCATGCCGCAGAATAAAAAACGTGGTAACACAAAGAAAAGAAACAAGCATCGTAAGTCAAAGCGTCGGAGCTCCACAAGTCCATCAAACTCTGAGGGCTCAAGTAGTACCGAGAGCTCATCGAGTTCGGATGACGAACGACACAGGAAGGTAAAACGCACACGACGTGCGTCCCCAGCAGTAAGTCAAAATGTAATACTTTCATCAGTGATTCCCGAATTTGACCCTTTAGTGGACGATATAAAAATGTGGGTGAATGTTGTAGAGGCCAATGCTCGCGCTTTTGGGTGGTCTGATCGTGTAATTAAGTACCAAGCTCTGCAAAAACTACGGAACACCGCGAAAACGTGGTATGATTCATTGCAAAAAAATTAAACACGATGGACCACGTGGAAATGGAAGCATTGGCGAGATACGTTATTAGATACTTTTCAAGCTAACCGTAATATGTACACTATGCTTAAAGAACTTGTGCAAATCAAACCTACAGAAAACCAGTCTTTATATGAGTTTTACTTTCAACAAAAAAGTCGTATTGATAGGTTACGATTATCGTTTTCCAACCAAGATATCATATCGATAATCGTTGGTTCAATTGATGACAAAAATATTTGCACCGCTGCTGAAGCCGGGAACTTTAGACATTGTGACGATTTAGCTTCTTTTTTGCACGGCAAGACATACGCCTCTACTGAACAAAAACTCGCGGGTAAGCAGCATAATGTTAATCCTAGATATGGTAATTTTCGACCACTACCCTCTAATCACTTCGAAAAAAAAGTTGACCCCGTAAATAATGAACCGTCAACCAGTCGTTCAAATGTAAATCCAGGCGTTATTTGTTATCGGTGTGGTGAAACTGGTCACAAAAAAACCAGTTGCACGATTAGCGATACAGTAAAATGCAACAATTGTTACAAATTTGGTCATGTGGACACTGTTTGTAGGAAGCCAAAGCAGAAAACTGAAAAAGATGCCGAGATTAAATTAGTTGCGACTTCTTGTTCAAAGGATAAATTCATTAAAGAAGGTATATTGAACGGATGTAAACGTCATGTTTTCATTGATATGGGAAGTAGTTGTTCTCTTATTACGCCAGCCTTAGCAAAAGAATTAAAACTAGTCCCGCGATCTTTAAAGGAACCAGTTATATTAACGGGGTTTAAAACTAATGCCACGTCTAGGGTTACTCAAGCTGTTGATATACATTTAGCGATTGATAAGGCTGAATTGAATATAGTAATGTATTTATTTAGCGAGTTGTCTGGATGCCCAATATTAGTGGGTAGGAATTTCACCGAAGATAAAAGCATAATGTATACGCGAGTAGGAAATAGCTTAACATTTCGTCCAATCAGCGCTGAACAGATTGCTTTGATTGAACCGTCCATGATTAATTGTAGTACCACAGACCATATGGCTGTACTAGAGGACGTTTTTACTAGATACCCTCGCGTGGTAGCAAAAGATTTAACTAGTTTGGGTCAAAGTTCCTCGGTCGAGTTAGATATCGAAGTGATAACGAATAAACCCGTATGCCAACGTCCTTATCGTATGTCCGAATCTGAAAAAACAGTCACTCGCAATTTAGTTGATGATCTTCTAAAAAATGGTATTATTAGAGAAAGTAGCTCCCCATATGCCAGCCCAGTAATACTAGTAGATAAACCTAACGGCGATAAAAGATTGTGTATCGACTACCGTGCCCTTAATAAAGTGACTGTTAAAGAAAAATATCCCATGCCAATTGCTGATGATTTAATTAATAAGTTTCATAATTGTAAATATTTTACGTCACTAGATTTAAAAAGTGGGTATTATCACGTTATTTGTAGTGAGTCATCAATTCCTAAAACTGCATTCATAACACCGGACGGGCATTATGAATTCCTTAGAATGCCTTTTGGTCTATGTAATGCGCCGTCTGTATTCCAAAGATTAATGGATACAGTTTTGGGAAAAATACGATTTGGCCAGGTAGCTTGTTATATGGATGACCTTTTAATAGGAACTGAGACTGTAGAAGAAAATATTAAGCTACTAGAAATCGTTCTAGAAATTTTGCAAAACAATGGATTGACTATAAATCTTGAAAAGTGTCACTTTCTTCAGTCATCTGTCAACTTTTTGGGACACGTCATTTCTAGTGAGGGTATTCGTCCGGGCAGTAAAAAGTTAAAAGCTGTTGAGCAATACCCGGAACCGAAAAACGTGCATCAAGTACGTCAATTTTTAGGCTTAATAAACTATTTTCGGAAATTTATCAAAAATTGTGCTCTTTTATCTAGACCGTTGACCGACCTCTTAAGGAAAGATGCTAAGTGGGAATGGGGCTCAGATCAATCGCAAGCAGTAATCATTCTAAAAAATGAATTAATAAAAAACGCGGTATTGCACATTTTCGACCCAAAACTTGCAATTACACTGTATACTGATGCTAGCCGGGATGGTGTAGCGTGTATTTTAACCCAAACTACAGAACAAGGCGAAAGGCCAATACATTTCTATAGTAGACAAACCACAAACGAAGAAAAAAAATATCACTCATTTGAGCTTGAATTTTTAGCTATTGTTGTCGGGCTTCAAAAGTTCAGGCATTATCTTATAGGTTCTACATTCAAAATTATAACTGATTGCAATGCTGTCAAGTACACTATAAATAAAAAAGAAATAAATTCTCGAATAGGTAGATGGGTTTTATTAACACAAGAATTCACATTTGACATACTACATAGACCCGGTTTACAAATGCAGCACGTTGATGCCTTGAGCAGAAATCCGCCTCCTGTAAAGGCTCCTTTACTTCCCGTGTCCAATGAAAGTGTGATGGAGATTACTGAAGGCGACTGGTTATTGTCAGTACAGTTGCAAGATCCAGATATCTGTAAAATTAGAGAAATATTAGAGTCAGGAGATGCCGAGTCTCATGCAAAACTATTTAATGAATACGACCTGCTAGGTAACAAAATATATCGTAGAACTGAGTATGGAAGGCGCTGGGTAGTTCCAAAACAATGTATTTGGCAAATTATTCGAGCAAATCATGATGATTTAGGGCATTTTGCCGCGGAGAAAACTGTTGAAAGAATTAAGTCTGTATATTGGTTCCCAAAAATTAAAAAAGTTGTCTCTAAATATATTAAGAACTGTTTAAATTGCATTTATTCAAAGAACTTACATGGCAAAAAAGAAGGTAAATTATATCCTATACCAAAATACGCTAGACCCTTCCATACTCTTCACATAGATCATCTGGGTCCATTTGTAAAAACGACACAAAAAAATACTTACTTGTTAGTAACGGTTGATTCATTTACAAAGTTTGTATTTATTTCATCTGTTCGGAACACAAAAAGTCAGGTAGTTATAAATGAACTTAGTAAAATTTTTAAAGTCTTTGGCAATCCGAAGAGGTTAATATGTGATGCGGGTAGTGCATTTACGTCTCATGTATTTGTTAAATTTTGTAATGATAAGAATATTCGGCGTCACGTAATAGCTACGGCTATGCCTCGTTCGAATGGTCAAGTGGAGCGTTACAATCGAACGATCCTCGACGCTTTACGGAGCATGGGGGCTAATACGGACAATAACAAATGGGATCAACACATAATGAAAATTCAGCAAGGCATTAACAGCACAGTCAATAAAACAACGTCGGCTGTACCCAGTGAAGTTTTTTTTGGATATAGACTCCAAACGGATTCTGATAGGTTATTAAGTGACAACGAAGAAAAGTCTGTTGATGTTACATCACTACGAAACAGTGTCAGAGAAAATATTACGCTCAGTGCTAACCAACAAAAACAAACGTTTGACGCGAAGCGTAAAGAAGCTCGTATATACAATGTTGGTGAATTAGTGGTGATAAAAATACCGAGCCAATCAAACGATGGCCAAAGTACAAAACTAATGCCAGTGTTTAAAGGTCCATTTCAGGTTACAGAAATATTGGGACACGACCGTTATAGGATTACAGATATGAGAGGAGCCGAAAGATCTTCCAAACCATATAATGGAACTACGTGTGTGGAAAATATGAAGCCTTGGATACGACTATCAGATTTAGATAATTAAATATACATACAGAGATAAATAAGGTAAAATCAATAATCCCTACATGATGGATCAAGGATGTTGTCAGGTATCTATAGTGTATATTAATTAAACTTATACCAATGTCATTAATATGTATTTTAGATGTCAGTCAAGTGTAGTTGCTTCAAACAAAAATATTTCACATGACAGGTGGAGTAACTGATTTCATGGCAGTCGAACATGAAAGCATTACAACATCTAAATAAAATAAAAACCAGGACATTAAGTAACGTACCTAGTGGCGGCCTAAGAGAGTAACTGCTAGGGAAAGCACCATGATCATGAAAACATGGAGCCGCGTACCTAGAGTTGCCGGGCGGCCGCCAGCTAGAGAAAACTTAAGCCCTGGAATTATTTGAGTCCTACCTAAGACATGTAGCGACGTACCTCGGGTTGCGACAATGTGGCAGCGCAACGCCTTGGAAAAACTACTTGTCTTAGTCTAACAGTTATAATGGATCCATAAATTATATGTTGTAGTGGCTCCTAGAGAATATATTTAATATGTGTATTTTGTTCTCAGCCACTGCACCAGACTGTAACGCGGCCGAGGACGACCACGTGTGCAGGAGGGCCGGATGTTGTCGCCTCTGTCGCAATACTTAAATAAATATATTTAATATATATATATAGGGATATTTAGGGATAATTATATTTACAATTTATATACATATAGTAGCTGTAGATGTAGTATTTAAATGTAATTTGTGTAAAATGAGCAAGTGTATTGATTAGTGTTAAAGTTAGCTTAGAGGGCGCTGGCGTAGCACCATCATCCAACTGAAGTTAGCTGGGAGAGGGTGCTATGACAGCGAACTTACTTTCTGTTCGACAGAAAAGCGAGTAGCACCTCCAAAGTGTAATATTGTACACATAAATATATATTGTTACTCTTTATTATATCAAGTCTGAGTTCATACTGTTCGAGTTTCTCTTACATTATACAGTTTTGCTGTTAACTGTCCGTGAACATTATTTGAAACCAAGTCTACTTGGTGATCTCTTTGGCAGGAATTTGTCTACGTACCACAGCAGAAGCAGATGTTCTGCCGCCAAGCAGTAGTGTGTAAACATTACTGTGTTCCGGTTTGAAGGGTACTACAGCTAGCGAAATTGCAGGGTTTTTGAGACTAATCATCGAACGTCTCAAAGTATTAAGCGCCAAAGCAGCGATGCCCTGGATTTGGTTTTGTTGCTCAAAGTTCTGTGTATCGCTGCAATGGTCATGGACAGGCACTATCTCTTACCATCAGGAGAGCGTATCGTTCGTTTTATTACTTTTACATTCAAAAAATTATAGACAAACATATCCATAAAAATGCAATCATCCCTATTATTTTTTTGCTTTTTAGACGAAAGGGACATTCCATAAAAACGTCATACAATTTTCATCAATTTTGCAGCCATCTCCGCCGTCCTTATCATAAGTGGTTACATTTATGTGACCCTCCTCTGATGTGACGTCATACATACATAGACGTATGTTGCTAAATTGTTAAATCGAAAAAACAATTTCAAAATTAACAAATGTATTATCACGACCACTCCCTTTGTCACACGACGATTCACTTTGTTGACTTAAATGGGAAAGATGATTCTTCATTACTTTGAGACTGGCGCTCATTACTTTGAGACTGTCGATGGTTAGTTTTAACAGTCCTGTAATTTCGCTAGCTGCAGCTTTCAAACCGGAACACAGTAGTGTTTACACACTACTGCATAGCGGCAGAATATCGTACGAATACTTAAGATTCTAAGCGAGCAATCGTTTGAATGTAGGTATAGTTGTTAAATTCGGAATAAACATAACTTAGCTCTGGATTTGCAAAATAGGCTACTGTTTGTCCCGGAAAAATATACTGTTCCAGTAGCATAGTGGTTATAACCGCAGGCTGTAGGTAGTTATTTATGAAAATTGTTGGGATAAATGGTATTTCTCATACCTTGTAATGGCACGTCAATGTGATTCCTAAACAAAACAACAAGCTAATCAGTTCGCTATCACAAAGCTATTCAATCCAAACCTCAATACAAGGTCATTGCCAATACCGAGGGCTGTTCGGTACGCAATCGTACACAGAAACTATAAATGGATGTGTTATACTATGTAAGTATCTACGGCTCTAATCGGTGGTTATGTATGTATGTATGTAGGTAGCTTAGCTATACAGTTTTAGTTCTAACTGGATAAGACTTGGTATCAAACAGTTAAATTGAATTAGTTGGTACACGATAGACTGAAAGACAGATACGAGTGAGGCGATATAAGAATACGCAAATGTACAGATCTAACCTTAATGAAAAATTATTTAAGATCTAAAATATAATCGAATAACGTACTTAAACTTAAACCAACCTACTCTTCCTGTAGAAGTAGGTGCATTATTTTCTCGGTGCCTCACGCTAGGACCAAGTTACTGGCTAGGACGCCGTTAGTTCGGACGTTGCATGCACTTAATGGTGTTGCTCAGAAAATAGATATTTGTGTATATTTGGTACCTGAATTTAAAATGACGCATTTAATATTACATCATTTGAATTTATTAAATAATTTATCGTATTGTATTTATTGAATTAATTTATGAATTTTACTGTACTGTAGTTTACTCATGAATTTAATTCTAATTGTATTTGATATGTGATAATTTAATTTAAAAATAATATGTATAATGCGATGGTGTCATCGCGTTAGTGAAACCTCACAGATGGTGTGAAATGTAGTAAATAAATAAACAATAAATATACTTAGGAGAGAATAATCACAAAGCAACTAAAATAACAATGTGAACTCTAATTTTATTTATAACCGAATTCAGCTCATTCAAAATACTTAACACGGCTCTGATTTTTCTTGTACGCATTTGACCTTTCTACATAATTAATGTTAAAACTATCCAACGAGGATAATGATACCGCATAGACTAGTAACTACAGGTATTTCAAATGTCTACCAGCCATTTCTTATCCAAATTCGGTTTTTCCAAAATTCAAAATTCCAAAATTGCGTTCAGTTTCATTATTAAAAGGGACTGCTCGACAACTGACAAAATCATGTTTTATAAACTTAATTAACATTTGATGGTTACGTCCGCATTGTTGGAACCAGAACGGTCATAACCTTTGCTATTTTACTAACAAAAGCGACACATTTCTGAAACAGACTATTGGAACTATGATTCATTGAGTCGAATATATAGGCTATAGTATTGTTCCGTGTAGTGTTTAAATAAACCATCTAATTTATTCAATGGAAGTTTTTAAGAGCTAGAAGTTTCGGCAGGCTAGTTTGGAGACCGTCTTGATTGTTCAAGGTATATACTTTTAGTGTAATTTCGCTTAAAAATCATTTTGGTTACAATAGTGATGAGCGTTTAGTTTAAATTTATCTAATTTGACGACAATTTTCAAATATTTATCCGAAATATTGCTTAATATCTTAAACTAAAATCTGACGTACACTTAAAATCTATATACCTAAATTAAAAATAACTAATTCAAATAACCGTAAGTCTTTATATCCTCTTCTTGCTGTAGTAACCAATTGCCGACACGTGTTTCGCCTCTACACGAGGCATCCTCAGGACGTGTTGACTTCGAAGAAAAACTAAACCAAATTTACCAACAAGTAATTATAATACATTGACACTCAATATTGAACTTCCGCAAAGTAACTCCTGAATCAATCAATCACCGCCTTGTTTTTCCAATATCGAGATTCTAATCACACGGCACGCACGCACCTCTGTATTTTCAAAGTAACGTGTGAGTTGCCACCGACTTCAAACGGTGAAGGAACATATCCTAAAGAAACTTACATAACCGAGAGTTCTTAAAAAAAAAACAAAGATGTGTGAAATCTGCTAACCCGCACTTGGTCAGTGATGAACTATGGACTTACACTTCGAGGACCGCAGACCTTTTCTTATTGTAGGACAATCCCAGCAAGGGAACGATTTATAAAAACGGCTGATCCGGACCTACTAGTTGCTTCAACTAAATTCTTCAATACTATTTTTTAAAAACACGATATAAATGTACTTAACATAATATGGTATGTTTGGTTTCGTAAACAAAACGCTAATGGGTATTGTAAATAATAAAAGCCTTCTAGCACACCCCATAGAAAAATTTGTCCTTCCCCGGGCAACGTGACAAATTTATAATTTGAATACGTCGTCTCATTTTCGCGAGTAAATTGCAAAAAATTACGAAATTACGACCTTCTACGAGTATTCCCTTTTTAACCAACTTCAAAAAAGGAGGAGGTCCTCAATCCGGTTGTAGGCTTTTTTGTATGTTTGTTATCTCAGAACTCCGTCATTCATAAATCTATTTACAAAATTCATTTTTGAAGAAATATGAACATTTTTATTTTCCTGATAGTATATCAAATAATGATATGCTTTCAGGTTGGTCCACAAGACATTTCATGAAAACTAAACCAAAATACCTAAAAACTTGCCATGTTTGGACTTAGGGGCATAGGTTTTTTTAATTGTTAATTTATACTTGTCACTAAAGGTACTTAATAGACATACTACACCCCTATTGTGTATTTAATTGAAAACGTTGAGTACCCTGTAACGCGTATCTCATTCAGTAGTAGCTCTGCTTCAAAATCTGTAGCCCTGGACAGACGCGAATCGCGCGAAAAATATTATGAAATAGTTTTGTTTATTTACTTCGCTGTTCTGCTCGTTTCGTTTCGGATTTAAATGCAATAAGTCCCGGTAATAAACATATGTGTTCAAATAGTGAAAATTTAAAATTACATTATAAGTGTATGTTCATGTTTGATGTTTTTAAGAATATTATAAGTACCTATGTATTTACAATAAAACTATAAGTTGTCTGGTTCCTATAGTAGGTACAGGGTACACATTTTGCTTAGTTTCGGATAAGATGTCGTAATCCGATTTTTAAAATGAAAAAAATCACGGAACATTTTATAGCCGGTTTCTTTATTTCCTGAAAATGGATATTCTAGATGTTTGCTGTTAGAATCATAAGTACCTATATTTTACGTATCCCTATTACATTATAATAAAAAGTCGAAGACCTTTTCGATCACATAGTCACATACCAACAGGAGAGTTGATAGTTGAACGTAGACTTACTTTTAGATGCATGTAAAACAAAATCTTCATCCTAGGAACGGTAAAGTGATATTCCCGTGGAATACATTCCAAAACAGTTCAATAACTCAGCCATAAATTACGAAATATGAAAGATAATGGGGAATTGATAAATGAATTATGGCATTGATCATGTCCACCCACTCGTATTCTAGAAGATACCGAACGTGGACAACGGTAATCGATACTCGAGGAAGACATTCAATGTCACCGATCGCCAAGTTTACCACATCATTACCTCAACCTTGCAAATAGTTTAACATACAATTAAAACAATAATAATTGATAATGATACATTATTATAAGGTAAGCTTTTATATGCACGAATAGGCCCGCGTTTGACTGCCATCTCGCCCGATGTTAAGCGAAGATGCGGTGTACTATGGCACGCTTACCTAGAGAAATCGATTCACTTGCGCCTTAAAGGCACTTAAATTGTATCCACATTGGAACACCCAGTCGGGCAGCAAATTCCACTGATTAGCAATTCGTATCACGAAAGTGAAAAGGAAAGCTTAATCACATTCTAATCATACTAAAGATTCAGAGGACTGGTAGAGGAGTCAATACTACCTGCAGATATTGTAGTCTCTCATTTCCAAGCCATGGATAGTAACGACATGTATTCGTTACTGTGGTAAATTAAAATCGTTTTGTCGATTATAAAAATGCTCCTAAAATATTATCTGCCAAGATTTTTTTAAAGAAAAATGTTAGGGTCGAATATGTACCTACTTATAGATAACTCTTTATTAATCAAACCAATTTTAAACATTGATTAACAATGAAACAATTAATACTAGCGGAACAAACAAGATGCAGTGCTGCCGACCAAGCTCTAGGTTAGATTTACGACCAGTAAACAGTAAAAGGCTGATTCTCTTGATGATGATGACAAAATATGTATTATAGGCAATAGGCAACCATCTAGTAACAGTAAATAGGGTTATGAAAGTGACTCAATTTTAAGACTGATAATGTTGGTAATCACTAATCGCGCTCGCTCTCGAAATAGAAAAGGGCGTTGTCCGCACGTTCGCTGTTGCGATAATTTTTGGCACAGTTACACAACAAATAAAAAAGCAACTTCGAAACTAGGTAGGTAAGTATATCTAATCTTGTTTTTGTTTCCCTTTTTAGCAGACGATACAAAAAATGTAATATTTAAGGGTTTTTAAATTAGAAGGTTTTCCGCCTATTTCTAACATCTAGTTAACCTATATGTTCAGAGTCTGGGTTTTCTAAATGTAGTATATACTAACAGTGCCCTGCGGTTTCACCCGCCTTTACCGGGCAAAAGTAACCTGTTTTAATTCTAAGTATAAGCTATCAGCATTCCTAATTTTATTGAAATCCATTAAGCTGTTACAGCGTGAAGAAGTAACAAACACAGAATCTTTCTTAATTATATAATATAATATACTAGCTGCGCTCCGCGGTGTTATCTGCTACATTTTCTTCAGATAAAAAGTAGCCTATGTGTTAATCCAGGGTGTCGGCTATTTCCATACCAAATTTCATCAAAATTAGTCCAGCCGTTTCCACGTAAAGAAGTAACAAACATACAAACACAGTCACAAACTTTTGCCTTTATAATATTAGTGTGATTAGTTATGATAAATAAAAAGAAAAAAGGGATAGTATATTCTATCAGATATCTGGTTCTCATAGTATAAGGTTTGATTAGTTTGGGGCTTGATCATGCTGTGTGAAACTTCCTTCAAAATACATAGGTATTTAATTAATGAAGAAACAGGATCATCGTATCAAAGCCGCGGAAGGATGCAATGCATTTAACTTGTAAGAATTTTTATTTTGTTTTTGTTTTTTTCTTTTTTATTCAGACAAACGCTACCGCTATGTGGTTTTGGCTTTTGACAAAAGCAGTACCCAATTCAGGATAATCATTTGATAACAAAATGTTAAGCATTATTACTAAAAAGATGTACCTACACAGATAGCAAAAGAATCATTAAAATCAGTTCACAATTGACAAAGATATCAATTAACATACATAAGGCCAAACAGAACATTTTTTGAAGTCAGCCAAAACTTAAGGCAAATGATATTGGGCTTAATAGAGAAAGAACTTCTTGGCATTCAATAGTATTACTGTGCGGGTGCCACAACTTTTACATTGCAGGGTTGGGAACCCATGCAGTGCTTGGGACTTGTGGCCCAGTTCAAGGTTTAAGAGGCATTCCTTTATTAATCAAGATTTAATTTTTTACGTTCAGAATTTTGATATTGGGTTCAAGCTGAAGTCAGCCTCATGCAATAATAAAACAACTAGATAACATCTAATATTTACTACCTATACCAGCCAATCAGAAAGTGATAGATAAGTAATTTATTATTTTTTATCGAACCTTACTTTAGTAACTTTATTAACATGTGACTGCTCATTTCATTAAAAAATGCCTTATAGATAGGCTAGATAGGTTTACAACAGTTTTGTTGGTAAACAAAATTATCCAAGAATTGAATATTTGCTTGGCCTTTCAATATACTAGCAGCACATTATTTTATAGGTACATGAAAATGTGCCAACTCCGTGTAAATAGCTGCACTATAAATAGATCTCAATGTAATGTTTCTGCTGACATTCAAAATGGAATTTCTTTGAAAAATTCTCACTAATGAATTATTCTCTTATTGTAATGTTAAAATGTGTATTGCAATATGTCTGTTATGATTGAATTAATAACAAAGGCCATAATATAAAAATGTTAGAATTCCATGGAGAATATTCCCTTAAGGCAGTCTCCGAATGGGGCGATGCCAACCTGGTCAAGTTCAATGCTTCTAAGACTCAGGCGTGTT
The DNA here is from genome assembly GCA_950106695.1 of Biston stratarius. Taxonomy (NCBI): domain Eukaryota; kingdom Metazoa; phylum Arthropoda; class Insecta; order Lepidoptera; family Geometridae; genus Biston; species Biston stratarius. Next base: position 16,010,704 of record OX467116.1, read on the forward strand.
TATTTTCCGCCAAAAAAAGGCCGTTTTTATTGTCTCCCTCTTTCCGAAATGTATCCGTGCCGATTACTGATAGCCTCCAGCTTCTTGGCGTCTCTCTCTCAGCGACTCTAAATTTTGGCTCGTATATAGAGACTAAAGCTCAAATGGCAGCTAAAAAGCTTGGCATCCTCTCTAGGGTGAGGCGGTACTTCACACCAGATCAGCTGCTTAGTTTGTACAAAGCGCAAGTAAGGTCGTGTATGGAGTACTGCTCTCACCTATGGGATGGCTCTGCTAAGTATCAACTTGAAGCTCTGGAGTCCATCGAGAGGCGTGCTAGGAGGCTTATAGGTGACGACACTCTGGCCACGTCTCAGTTGCAAAGCCTTGAGCATCGTCGCAAAGTCGCTGGTATGTCTGTCTTCTATCGGATACATTTCGGAGAGTGTGCCTTAGACTTACATAATTTGGTTCCACCTGCCCCTTTTTATTACCGAACGGCGAGGCAGACACGGCCAAAGCGCCATCCTTACATGGTGGATATTCCCCACGTACGGACTAAACGCTTCGATTCCACATTCTTAATACGTACAGCGAGGATGTGGAACTCTCTGCCGGCGTCTGTTTTTCCTGCTAAGTACAACTTGGGTGTCTTTAAATCTAGAGTAAACAGGTTTTTTCTAGGTAAGCGTGCTTCATCGTAGACTGAATCCTGCTTAACATCAGGCAGGGCGTGGTCAAACGCAAACCTATTTAGTATTTAAAAAAAAAAAAAAAAAAAAAAAATGTTTTGTTTTTAGATGGACAATTTTAGAAAATAAATAAAGTACTTTTAATAAATGGGCTACGTGTAATTTTTATTAATATGTAATTCAACATAGCTATTTCTGTCGTCATCCCAAAAATGACTGAAGTAATCAGTCTCAAGGATATGTAGACTGACAGCTTTGACCAACACAATATCTAAGTTGGCACAATAATTATTAAATTAATTATTAATAAATTAAAATGAATAATGAATGATTATGAAGCAATATTAATGTTTTCTGGATGCTTGGAACATAGAAAGTTTAAAAAATGTCTGTTCACATTAAAAACAAATAACATAATTTAACACTAATAATATTTAAAGTTTATTTAAAAAAATTAAAGTCCACAAATGTAGGATAACCAAAAGAAGAAAAAGAAGGGGGATAGCCAGAATGCTGGCAGCATTGCCACACTTGATAGTAAGCTTTTAAAATAAATCTTTAAACAATAGCTATTAGTTTTAATTATTTCCCCTAAATTGAATTGAGAATTTTATCAATACTTCAAATAATCTTAGTTTATACAACACCAATTTTATCTTGTGCATTTAGGGTTTTTCATTAGTTTGGGCTGAACACAAATTGTACACAATTATTATTGTATTAATTGTAATTGTACACAATTATTATTGATATAGTAAAGAAAGTGACCAACATACAAATTCTAAATAAACATTATTTTTTTGTATCCATAGAATAACATGTCATATTAATAAGGTACAGCAGATGAGTACCTTAAAAGAGTCTAACAAAAAGTAGTGTGCCAGAGATTAATTAATAATAATCAGAGTAATATACTTTTACAGTGGATACCTCTTCAATAGTAACTATTTGATAACATTGTATCAAGAGTAACCTCAGCAGTTAGCACTATGTTGTGAATAAAAAATAAACACTACCAATTTGGACGTTATCACGAGGTGAATAACTAATTCCTGGATTAACATGAGACCTTGAGAATACGTTCTTTGCATCAAGACTTGTCGAGAAAGGAAATGAAACGAGATGCAAAAACAAATCTATCTCTATTGTTGAACAATTTTCGCTCACCATTTTTCCAATATTTATAACTGAAGTAAGCGCAAGTACTTATTGGAAAGCCTTCAACGAGGAAAACGTAGTAAAATTTATAAGAACATGTTACGACTACGAACCTGAAAATCTATAGATTCGACACAAAAACAGTTAGCTGTCAGGTTATGTAAACTCCGAAAATAAAAAGTCTACTCACATTAAGGATCTCGGCACGGTGGAAAACATTTTCAAATAATTATTTCATCTACTGAAGCGCGTAATTAGAACAATACACCACTATTAAACGGGCTCCACACTATTCGTGAAGTTAACCGAGGTAGCCGAGGACGAGAGTATAGAGAGGCACTTTGCTTCGTCTCGGACAACTAACTTTGCTTCGCCTCGGCCGACTTCCGATCGTTGTCGGTATTTCCACCAATTCCACCCGAGACGAAGGATTCAAAGTGCTCTGAAGTTGGAGCATGAAGTAACTCTCCGCAAAACTCGGCTAACTTCAGTCTGCTGACAAAGAATCAATTTTCTCCTCAGAGGAATAACTAGCAATTTTCTCAGTGTACAGCAAAACATACGGGACAAGTTTCTACAACTTGTAATTCTTCTAATAATTTTAACTAACTTTAATATCTTATCTTCAAAATAAAGGCATTATGAATTCGTCGTTACATATTTAAGGGAATAACATTTGTTTGGCATATAATTACTAATTTATTCCAGGGTTTTTTTCTCTTTCTTCTTGGCATCGCACTCTGTGCATTCTGCCAGTTTCAATGTTTCTATATTTTTCAGCTTCTTTATCATCTATAGTTACAGTCAAAGTCTAGTCTTGATCAAGTCCAGTCGGTCCCAGTCAAATCAAGTCATGCCTTAGTAAAGTAGTGGCGACTTTACTATAAGCTTCTGGATGGAGTTTTGGAAGCAACTCGAAAAGTCATGTTTAACCACATTATATCATTCTTCCACACTGGCGCTTGTAATTCGGCACTTTATAAATAAAACACTACTATTTTTATGCATAAAATCTCGAAAACACACTAGTTTTAGATTAAAATACAATGGGGCGACACGATGCTCATCGCGTTCCCGCCAAAACTCCTATTCCAGGGTTCTTCATTTTCTCTGAAATTTATATAAAATCTATTTCGTAATGATTTATTTATACTAGGCAAGAAATATTTGGAATTTTGGCGGGAATGCGGAAAAAATCATATAACCTTAATATTGTAATTTTTTTACAACTCATATTTTTAGGTGTTATTTTGTATAAAAATGGGATGTTATTTTTCATCAAGTGCCATGTGTGTGTATGTTTATAAGCGAAAAAACTCAAAAATACATCGAAGCTTTTAGTTTTATTTTTATAATAGATGGGCTTGAGTTTGACCGCCATCTCACCTGATGATTTATAATAAAGTTGCCACTACAGGCATGACTGAATTTGACTGGCTTGGACTGGACTTTGACTGTAAATAAAGATATGAATTGCAAAAACCGAAGATTAAGCAGTATAACTTTACAGCTTTAGCCTGCCCGATGGAGATTTTTTAAAATTTTTGAACGAGTCCGACTTGTTTTTTGACCATAGGCTAAAAATAATAGCAATGGCAATGAGTTGTGTTTGATCCATGAAGCTATAATAGCTTCATGGTTTGATCTGAGGCAATGAAGTATGTCATGGAGTTTTGGCGGGAACGCGGTGAGCGTCGTGTCTCCCCATTGTATTTTTTTCTAAAACTATTGTTTTATCGAGCTTTTATGCATAAAAATAGTGGTGTTTTATTTATTAAGTGCTGAATTACAAGCGCGAGTGTGGGATAATGACATAATGTGGTTAAACATGACTTTTCGTGTTGCTCCCAAAACTCCACCCAGAAGCTTATAGTAAAGTCGCCACTACTTTACTAAGGCATGACTTGATTTGACTGGGACCGACTGGACTTGATCAAGACTAGACTTTGACTGTAACTATAGATGATAAAGAAACTGAAAAATGAAGACTACTCACAAAATATAAAAACATTGAAACTGGCAGAATGCACAGAGTGCGATGCCAAGAAGAAAGAGGAAAAAAAAAATGTCATGACAGTTTGAATTTGACAGTTCTAGAAAGAATTATGAAAAAAAAACATTGTACAAACCGGATGAAATTCAGGAGTTTCTTATTTTAATTGCTAAAATAAATTATCTCAGGACAGTCAGACCATGATACGAGAGGATGATCCCCAATTCCGAATTACACCATTCCAGCAAATGGCATCGGCTTGTTCTGGTGCTCTAATAACCTCACTGTTTAGTAAGTTTATTTTCGCAAGTTTTCAGCCTATGTAGTAATAAAAACGTTTATTGCAACATTAATAATGATTTTCAGTGACTCCACTCGATGTAGTAAAGATAAGACTGCAAGCACAACAGAAAGCGTTGCTCTCGAATAGATGTTATTTGTATTGCAATGGGCTTATGGAGCATCTTTGTCCGTGTGGAGAAAGTGCATGGATTCCTCGACGGGTTCATTTTCATGGAACATTTGTAAGTATTTATTATAGATTACTACTTGACTCGGGCTTGTTCAGTAGTGGACTAACGGGCTGATAATGATGACTACATCACATTCATAGCTATCTTCATACAACGTTAATCAGATGAAGGCAAAAAAATGTTTTTAAATTTAATTATGCTGGCTTGTTGATATACTATCAATATTTTTGCAGCCACAGATAACTTTGAGTTGTAGATATTATTACTGTCCAACATAAACATCTATACGAGATGAAATTTAATCAATAACTAAGTTACACAATGTTCATTGCAATGACAAATAATTATTAACATTAAAAAAAATTGAAATGTTGAAGCAACAATTAGGTAATTAGTAATGATCAAATACAATATGTATACATATATGACTTTAATAATTTAGTTTAAAATAGTAGTTTAAAAATGTTATAAGGATATAACTGCATAAAGCCTCTTTTTAATTTCAAAATTTACTGTCCAACATCTAATTGGAATAAACAATGAATACCTAGGACTTTTTATACTGAATTACATGAAGTAGTTAGTGGTAACTATCAGACTGATAGCAAAGGAGATCATTGTTATCATCTTTACAGCTTTCACTTGGGACCTACCTTAAAATTGTACATTGTTAATAAGTAATTATTGCTAAACATTTTACTGAGTACGGTCTTGTGAAAAATGTGAGACATATTTTTCTGTGGAATTTTACCATTTACATTAAATTCAATACTTGTTATTAATAATGTGTTTGAGCTGCTCTAAAATACTTGCGTCCAGGAAATTAAACCTGTAGAATATTAAGTAGCTGGGGTAGGACTGAAGTGATAGTTGCAAGTCTGAAGCCAAGGGTATGTCTTGCTGAGTACCACTATTACAATATGACTCTAATAGTTAAGGATGTGTTGTTACTTCACCATTTGTATTTCCAGGATGCATTCTATAAAATAGCAAAAATAGAAGGAGTCCCCGCATTATGGTCTGGTCTCAGTCCCACATTAGTGTTAGCACTTCCATGTACTGTGATATATTTTGTTTCATATGAACAACTTAGATATAAAATGAAAACAACATACAACAATATGACTTTGTCCTGTAAGTATTTAAATATTTAACTATTTTGTTTACAAGCAAAAGTCTCACACTGTAAGCCTTAGAGTAAAATGGAAATTACATTGTAAAGGACCAAATTACCATTTTATTTATGCAAACAGTAACTTTCATGATATTTCATCTCAATAAAATAAAATATTGCTTTTGTTTAACTTATAACATGATTCTAAACCGTCATAGATGCATAAATATGTTATCAATTTTTACTAATTAAGGTATCTAACATAATAATATAATATTATTATAATTAACAATTATAATAATATATAAATTAATATTAAAATAAATAGCTGTAGTAGGGAAAAACCTCCATTCAGTACCTACTGTAAATGTCTGTTTGAATATAGTAACATAAAAATGTTAGCTACGCTATATTATTTTACATTAAAATAAAAAACTAAAATCAATTTGTACCAACATCTGTACAACTACCAGAACCTTTATGAACATTGCCTTGGTGAATTGTTTTCTTTATCTTTCTAACCTATTCTAAATAAAACTAATTGATTGTTTCTTATGATAAAGAAATAAAGCTTAATCTTGAAAATATAGGAACAAATATAGCAACATTTATCTGATCTCTTCCTGTATTGTTTACGGCAAGACTGATAATAAAGTTGATAAATAATGAATGAGGTATATTGGACCACAAGTGATGAATTATGAGATAGATAAAAACTACTATTTTTTACTTAGATAAGATAACTGTTTCTTGTTTACATCAGAGATAACATTCAAGTACATGAGCAAGATTAAATATTTTAATAAAGTATTGCTATGCTGTGGAACACCATATGGTTATAGCGTTAAGTAGGTTCCAGCAGGTAGGTCTGGATGTTTGTTATCTCTTCAGTGTGAAATGGCTAAAGGGATTAGATATAATTTAGAAGAGAGATATCTTACTCTCTGGATTACACATAGTAGACACTTTGACTCTTTAGTAGTATATCTGCTTTAAGAGCTGTAGTGCGTGGTTTTGATTCTTACCTAGAAAAAACATGTTGTGGTATTGTGTATGTATTTGTACAAAAAAAATGTATTTACGAAAGGAAAAGTATCTATGTATTCTAGCAATTATTTGTCTACTTGTCAGATGGCGCTGGGTGTAAAAAAAGTTTACTTTTGTTAGTTTTTTTTTATATTTAAATTTAATGAGCTTTTTCGCAGAGGTGAATATGTTGCTCTGGTATCATTTCTTCTATAGTTAAGTTTACAATTTAAAATTTAATTATAAAGCATTCTGGCTGCATCTGAGAGAGGCTCAGCCAGAACACTGTTACAGTAACCAACTTGTATTCCTGTTAAAATGCTCATTCATCAATTTTCTGGATGAATAATGGAAAAGAATATTTTTATAACAACGCCTTGAGTAGGGAGGGTAGGTTTGAAGCAGTAGTTCTATCAAGACAGTATTTTCTTCAACGTTGCGAGTCTCTAGCCAAGGCTGTGTTCAAAAAAGGAGGACAACCGTAACATTGTAGTTTAAAAATAATATCTCCTATAGATTGATATGTCACGGTAATTTAGCCAATTGCAAGTGTAAGCTTGTAATCTTAAAAAAACTATAACCTAATTACAAATTAATGATTTTCGAATATATCCTTTTAATTGAGCTGTAAAAAAATTTTCAAATTTCATAACTATTGATATGTCAACAGGAAAGGGTTGATTTCTTTGGTGTTGTCTGTGTGAGAGCCGGAGAATTAAGTGATGGATTATTGTATTCCTTTTAGTATATGGAACTCTAAAGGAACTTAGGAATTTTATAAAGTATGGTAAAAATACAAAATATAATGTCATATTGATTGAATTACTACAGTGATAGTTTTGATGAATGTTATTTACCATGATTGTTGTGAAACAAGCTCTCGATATTCGCTCAAACAACCTCAAAAGTTTGAAACACTGCTTCGATTGAATCATTTCAGCACACCAGCCAATGTGGATTCCAATGATAGCAGGTGCCACAGCCCGAACCATGGCAGTCAGCATAGTCAGCCCACTGGAACTCATTCGAACAAAGATGCAATCTAAAAAGTTAACCTACTCAGGTAATAACTGCTTTTAGCCATTTTGTTCGTTTGCTTAGTTAAAATAACTTGATGTGGCTAAAACATGGCTTAAAGGTTTTAGGTATTTTCGTTTAAAAATCAAACTACTGAACTGATCTTCATGAAGTTTCTATGGGACAACCAGGAACATAAAGGAATTTCTCGAATCGGTGCAGGCCTCTTCGAGTAATCAGGGAACATAAAAAAAAGATTCCAACAAATTCAGAACCTCCGCCTTTTTTTGAAGTCTGTTAAAAAGAAATTTTAGATTGGACTTATAAGATTAAGCTAATATATTTTAATTAATCTATCAGACCCCACAGCCGCTGAAGCAAATTTCACTTCCATATTTATCATCTTAATAGAAAGATTTTTCTTTTAATAATTCACATTTTTACGAGTTAGTCCCAATTTACATCTATTGTGTTTCTTCTAATTGTAACAATAATATTGTTTTTGATACTTTTAGAAATTCATTTAGCACTGAGACAGGTGATCAAATATGAAGGTTATACAGGACTATTCCGAGGCTTAGGATCAACTTTGCTTAGAGACGTTCCATTTTCAGGTAATTGTAATTTTATTGGCATCCAATTCAAAAAAATATTTTGTTCTTTCTATTCGAATCTGAAAATCAAAATCTGTCACAACCTTTTTATCTTGGTTTGTGAAAATAATTTGCCTATGAAGGAAATGAAGATGATTCTTTTTATTAATTCATTATGCTGTTCTATTGCCGCTTAAATGTAATTGCTTCAATTTTTTTAAGAAATGTATGTTTGTCTTTCTTTCTATAGTAAATTTATGTACATTATATATTACTTTTTTATGTAAAAGCAATGAGATGAATGATACCCACTCCTGACAGTAAGAGATAATGCATGTCCATGACCATTGCAGCGATGCACAGAACTATGATTTGCAAAACTAAGGCCAGGGTATTGCTGCTTTGGCCCTCATTACTTTGAAACATAAGTTGGTTAATCTAATGTTTCAAATGCTTCTATTTTCTAAAGATAACTGTTTGGCAGGGCTAATGAGTTTCGCCAGCAAATTTCTCGAAATAGTTAACAAGCACCAGTTTTTATTTAATGTAAAATCGATGAGGTACATAACATTCTCCTGATGGTAAGAGATAACACCTGTCTATGGGCCATTGCAGCGATACACAGAACTTTGAGTAGCAAAACAAAGTTCAAGGCATCACTGTCTTGGCGTTCATTATTTTGAAACTCGATGGTTGTTCTCAACAGCCCTGTAATTTCGCTAGCTGCAGGACCCTTTAAACCGGAACATAGTAGTGTTTACACTCTACAGCTTAGCGGCAGAATATCTAGTACTGCAGTGGTGCAGTACTAGATATTTACTTAATGATAGACCTCCTGCTAAGGAGACCTATCACCAAGTAAACATATCCTGTAATTATAATGTAAATTTTCAGGGATATATTGGACTATGTTTGAAAGTACAAAAAAAGCATTTAATAAGCCAGATTCTGAAAGAAACACTTTTATGTTTAACTTTTTCTGTGGAATTGTGGCTGGTAGTGTAAGTACCTATTTATATAGTTTTATATATACAGTCGAAACCGGATATAACGACATTGAAGGGACCGTATACTTTGGACGTTATGTCCGATAGTTGTTATAAGCAATATACACACACATTTTGTAATCTCCATATAATATGTGAGTTTATTAAATATTCTTTAATATTAAACACTTTCCTTTTTTTTTACGACATGGTAACGCGTAAACACACGATCTAAACCAAACTTTTGAAATCAACCTGTCTTTCACACTGTCAACTATCGCACTAAATAAGTCGTGAAACATGTAGGTAATGTCAAATGGAGATTATGGAAAAGAGCGCGGAAGAGGTTCGGATAGGCTGGGAGAAAGTGTGTAGCTATAATAAGTCAAAGTATTTTTTCATAGGTTAGTATAAGTTTGAAAATTGATCGTATTGTTTTGTTTTACTGGAACAAGTAAACGATTGGTCGTTATTGCCGATGAATATCGATAAAGTTTCGTCGTTTTAAGCGATATGTCACTGTATTCGATGTCGTTATAGGCGGTATGTTTACTTATTAGTTTATGTAGGAATTCGGCCGGGACCTTGCCATTCGGTTGTTATAACCGATCTGTCGTTATATTTTGTTTCGACTGTAGTATTAAAATAGTTACTGGCATATAGTGTGCAAACTATTTTAACTATTACTATATTATGATTGATTGATTCTGGATAGGAGGGTTTTATTTCCAGTGTTGTTAATAGATATAAAGATATTTTCATATGTAAATCAGGGTGACAAGTCAATGTTAATAAAAAATAGTTATGAGTAAAGTTATATTCTACTACCCAACCATACATCACATGATCATATAAACTATCTGGAATAAATCTCTAAATGATATTTTGTCGCGATGATAGCTCAGTGGTTAGCGCGGTCGGTTTGCATGCCGAAGGGCGTGGGTTCAAACCCCAAGAATGAGCTTCAGCTGCCTGTGAAGGAAAACATCGTGAGGAAACCATAGTATGGTGGTAGGGTACTTTCTAATACTCGACTGGCTAGCTACCGCCCAAGTTAAAAATCTGACGCCAAGTATCTAAAGGTTGTTCCGACAGCCTCACTTGAGAGCCAGTACCATTCCAGGTTAGGTGTGCTTTACCATCTTCGACCGCACCGTCACTTAACATCAGGTGAGCTGTAGTCAAACATAAAAAAAAGATATTGAAAACTGAATCAAAATCTGTTGCATGGATTAGAAGATGCACTCATACTAAGCAAAACAGAGATATGTGGACAGCGACTTTGTTCAAGAGATTGTTCTCAACATACAATTAAGAATAAGAATTTATTATACTGTTGATCATTGAGGAGTTCCTTCGCCTGGACCCAATCTTGGATGTAGTCATGTCAATCGGGTCGTGCTTTATAATGGGTAATGTTTTTTTCAGTGTTTATGCATTTAGTGGTTTCGTTTCTAAAGTGCCGAATCCATATCTGTGAGTTTGGGAAAGTGATTTAACGTAATGAAACATGGCTTTTCGTGTTGCTTTCAAAACTCCATTGAAGTTTGTAGTAAAGTGACTACTTTGACTAGGACATCACCGGACTACGAAAGCAGTAGCAATTATGGAGAAATAAAATACAAATTTTAGAAAATACTATGACACAGCGGCACGATATTACTGCATTCCCGCCAAAACCCTATTGCTGAATTTTATTGTTTTTTTTTTCAGATTGCCGCATTCATCACATTGCCATTTGACGTCATTAAAACGCATCAACAAATAGAATTGGGCGAAAAGGAAATTTATACAGGTCAGCCCACAACTTCTTTTGCTATCATGCTTATAGGATCAAATAATAATAATATAACTCTTTATTATTCACACCAATTAAAATAACATTACTACAAAGCAACAGCAAGTTGAGGTTCAGGAATTTGGGTTTTGCAAATATTGTAATGTATGACGTGAATAAGTTTATAGTAGGTACATCTTAATTTCAGAAGGCAAAGTGCATCAGCGAGCGTCAAATATGAAATTGATAGCTAAGAATATCTACAAGAACCACGGTGTAAAAGGTTTATTCACCGGTCTACTGCCTCGAATATTTAAAGTAGCGCCTGCTTGCGCTATCATGATAGCCACATTCGAATACGGGAAGCAATTCTTCCGGACATATAATACGCAAAAGTATAAGGAAAAGATGCAAAGGTGAGAATTTGACAAAATTTGATGAGGGTAGTTTTAAATCTTCGTATGTTTTGCACCATTCCGCTCATCACAAACATCATTAGGAACAACAACTTCGAGAACTTTGAAATACATAAGCTATGTACTATATTTTGAAGAAAATCGACGAAAGATCTATTTATTTTACGTGATAGTTGATAACAGTGCTACGTCAGGCTTAAATCGGATATATCTCTCAAACACACATAATATGTAGTAACATATTTTCCGAAAGTAGTTTTGCTAGGGCTAGGAATCCTGACTGATAACATGACAACTTGCGAAAAATAAAAAATTATCAGTGGCAGAAACAAATAGTATTTTTTTATAAATTTTGATATCATAAAACTTTTTCGCAATTTGTCATAAAAGCCTCTGGTTTTACAGTCCTGACTATATTAACAATAGTCAACAACCGACGATTCAAAGAAAGAGCCTACTTAACATTAACTCCCTAATTATTATCCACAGTGAAGGAGTAGATCTTAAAATTATTAAGAGCGATGATAAATAGTTTTCAACCTTATGATGTGATAAAACAAGGTATCCTTAAATATACAAATGTAATTACAAGTTATTGATTTTATAGTAATGACTCTTTTAATTTATCATCATTGCCGACTTGTAGACGACATTCCAGATTCGTATATAGAACCATCTGTCCCGAGGATGAAGGAAAAATGATTATTTACTTCCTTGATCTTAGCATACTAGTCTCGATAAATTGGAAGCCAAGCCACACGGACGTAATAAGCCTTCCGGACTAATTCTCTAAAAGTGTATCAGAATCCGTTGTGTAACTTAGAAGAACTAAGCGAACAAACAAAAAAAATGTGGCTTAATTTTATACCATTTAGTGATGTATTTATGTTTTTTTATGTACGACATGAAATTAGTTAATACTGGTCCAATACTAGATAGATTTAATTTCTATACCAAAAGCGGGTCAGCAGAAACACAGCATGAAAGCAAACCTGTGAGTTTTGTTATAGATGAAACTTTATAAGCATCAACCATTGTTATTGAGGAAGAAATTTTCAAAAAGACGCTCGAAGAATGTGGGCTTGTACTCACTACAAATACCCAGGTGGCCATCCATGGTGCTTGAGGAACATGCTTTCGCTCTTCCCGAGACTGCGGCATGCTGTACCGCATACCACACTGTCCTAAGATACCGTTGATCACCCAACATTATCGACTTCTCCAGGCTTTAGAATCTAAAGTTTAGATGGATGATTGGAGCACCAACTCCAACCATCCTAATCCTAGTCCCCTATTAGCAGGGTCTTATTGCAGACGGGATACTGATGCCGTATTCTATTCCTCGACATAAGGGCATAACTGCTCTACACCTAAGTCAAATACAAGGCCGTCTGCGACAGGTAAGTATCTGAAGACATTGAAAACTGAGATTGACTGTAGTCCATCAATCAGTGCAAAGGGGACATCGCACGTCGGTATTGCACGAATGCGAAAATAGTGTCATACTTTAGCTATTCAAACAAATAAGAACTCAAGCTGAAAGGTTAAGGCTAAAAGAACTATGTAAGTGATGGTTTTTGTCACGACCCAAAGACAGTTGAATGCGGGCGAACTGTTTTCAAACTGCTGTATCGGCGCGCTTTGGGAAAGATATAAGGTACATCGGCGCGCTTTGGCAAAGATTTAGGATGATGTGTTTCAATGGATGGTGCGAAATTATTTATTTCTTTAATGGAAGCTGTTGATATGACAAGCAGAACAGTTGTGTTAAAAGTTTAAAAAAAAATCGACACAGGCCAGAGATAAAGCTGCCGCATGCTACAAGGCGAAGGGCCTCATGCTATTGTCCTACTGTTGACCCGTGTTTGGCTTGCTTCACAGCATACTATGTATGATACTAGTCCCATTAAGTAAACAGAACAGAAGTATGTATGTAAATTAAAAATTGAACCAGTACAGCATTAACCTAGTGTCCAATACTTATTTCCCAAAATATTTTATTTTATTTATAAATATGTATGTACTTACTACATTACTACATGACATTATATGAATACTTGGACCATAATGTCAACTCAGATGCAGAGCAGTGCATACATTATGTCACATAAATACCTATATTCAGTAAAAATTTGGTTTTGACGTCGCGACGCGACGTGAAATGGTGTAAAAGCGGTGGTAGCATACTTATTACTAACCTTGAAGTACCTCAGTGTAAATTACCTTCGATCAATAATAACTCTAGATTCACGATAAGCGCTTCAAAAACCGAAAAATAAGAGCATAAATAACTTTGTGGTTTTATTTCAAATTAGTATGATCCAATCATAGCCAAGCATTTTTGTCAAGAGAATTTTAATATATAATAAAATACCTCGGTCTATCAAAGAATTAGACAATAATGAACATTTTAAATCTAGTATGAAAAAAATGCTAATTGACAAAGCATACTATAATATTGACGAATTTTTTAAGGATAAAATATAAATTGAATATTAAATCTAATAGATAATATAATTTAATGAATTTACAATAATAACTTCAATGGACCAATTACTTGCATGCTATATAGCTAAAATGGAGTACCTGATATATTTATTTAAATTTAAGACCAGATTATTTGTTAATACCTATTTTGCGAGAATAAATGAATTTGAATTTGAATTTGAATGTTAAGACGTCAAAATGTCGCAGTGCGCGTACAAAATAGAGTTAGCACGAAATTGTCAACAAAATGTTTTTAATTTATTGCTTAGATTTTAAGTTTAATCTTAAAATAAATATGTTTTGTACTTAGTAACTTTTTATTTTCAAGCGACATTTACCGATGACAGAAGAACTTAAATACAAATATTTTGCATTGCAATCGTAATAAAACTTTTTTTCTATAATAATGTTTATTTCCTAGTAAGAAGTATAAATGTTTAAGTATGAGAGAACGGCCACTTAGTTACTTATTTTTGTTCCTGATCCTTAATCTAGTACTATTATTGATCGAAGTAAATTACACACAAGTAATTCTTGTATATATATATATATATATATATATATATATATATGCTCGGTCAACCAGGTACTATATATAATTTGTTGTCCAAAACCACAATGTTATAAGGATGATTTGTGCTTCAAATGTTAAATTTCTTTTTCAGGCCTCAGGAGATAGTTTTGATGAATCAGACTACAAATAATACTGGTTTTTCTTAATTTAAATACCAAGCTGAACATGGGGAACTAATTATTGCTTTGGTGCAGTACAAGAATGTTATGCTATGCTAAGTATTGCATAGAATGTGATGGAATTATTAGACTAGTTACATTATCCTATCTAGACTATGTGAAAAATTGTTACCAATATGACAAGAAATTATAATTAAATTTTTAAATGACAAACCACAATATTCATGCCTTCCATGGAATGCATACCTATAGAATAAAGCTAGCACTAAAAATAATTTTAAATTCTAATTGTTGACACTGTGTTTATGAATACTTTATCTAATCATTATTAGAAAAGTATAATATTTACCATAGGTATTACAATAATGTAAATGAGTAACCTGCAGTTACCATAACTAAATAACAAACATAAAGACACTTTTTCATAAGTATTTTATTTATTATGAACCCTCAATATTTGTGTAATTGTAAAACTCAAACTGTCTTTTACCAAAAGGAAAGTCATAATAATAATAAAATTATGAAATCTGTAGTATTTTTCTGCAAGTAAACAAGTTGCAGAAAAAATTACATGTCTTCGAATGAGCACTGAATTTTGTGACAAAGCATTGAGGCTGGCATCTTTATTGAAACAAGTCTAGAAGTGAATGGTGTAAATTTCTCACTGCTTTCTCCATTCTTAGCTAATGCAGTCCCCATAAAATGGACATTTTAATTACATATCTGTGTTACTAAATTCCACTATCGATAATAATTATTATTTAATGTCTAGTTTAGAAGTGTGCCCATGAGTTGTTTTAAACTATACACTATTCTGTGAATGGTTTAAATAGTTTTATTTCAGATATTTTTATGTAAATATGATGTAGAGGTTATTGTAAATAATGCAATGTGTAAATAATGGATTGAGTTATTGCTAATGCGTTTTTTATTTCGTAGTTACCAACTTTAAATAGGCTTCTTGAGATGAAACTGATTTTTTCCAGCTGCCGAACTTAACCTAAAATAATGTTTGGTAGATAATAGAGTAAAACGGTTGCTTGTACTAAAAATACATTTATTTCCTATAATTAATGTGCAATAGCTCCTAGAGGTTCAGCTTTAATATTACCAAGGTCTAATCTGCTATCGATAGATTCGTCTATTTGTCCAACAATTGCGACATTATCTCCTCTTATAATGTGAAGCCCGAGCACCACTTGCGCGACTCCTGTTGATGATGAGAACACTCTTTCGTGAGATTCATCCAAAATAATGTTAATGGTTTGATCAAACCCTTTTAAGGTGCCGATAAAGTTTCTGCCGTCTGAAGTTATCACAGAAACGGTTTGATTCACATAATTTTCAAGACCTGAAGCCATGACCTCCAAATAGTAATTCTGTAGTTTTGCAAATACAGTCTAAATCGAACAGTGGAAGAGTATTTCTTGTTTTTATTTCCTCGGCTCTTCAAGGCGACAAATTAACAATTATTATATTCAATAAGTTCAATACAATTCAAACTAAAATTCATTTCATCTGCTATTAGATCAAAGTCAAATTTATCATGATGTCAAAGTCAAAAATTTTTCTTCGTTCTTTTTAGTATACCACTTTGTACATTTGCCATTGACGTGTACTTCCGCTATTTTTAAATTATAGGTTCGGTCAAGTCAAATAAAGTATTCCAGCCATATTATCATAGTAATCTAATAACTTAATACGAAGTTTCGTGGGATTTCGTATTATGAAAAGGCATGTCACTTTTTATGCTAGAAAAGGTCATTTTCATTCAATTATTACACTTAAACACGTAAATCAGTACTTGATGAACGAAACAATTATTTGAATACATGAACCCATGATCATTAATTAAGAAATTAAATTGTAGAATTCAAACCATTGAAGAGTAAATATGGCTTTATTCAACAAAATACGGCACACAATACAGTTGCAGTAAAGAGTACTGACAGACTGTGTCAATAACTTACGTTGCTATCGTAACAAAGATTTAGTAGAGAGGTTGTATATCATGACATAAATATTTAAAAATGCGGCTATATGATTTTTCCGCGTTCCCGCCAAAACTATTCTTCATTCCTCTTGCGAAAATATTACGGCGTCGCGTCACATAATGCCTTTGTGTATATTCCAAAAACAATTATTCTCCAAGAGATTTATTGAGGAATTAAATGGAAGTACACCAACTCCATTTTCCATTTTAATGTCAATTATTTCCATTTGATTATGGAAATCAGATTTCAAAATATAAATTAATTTGAAGGCGGTTTGAAGGCAAATGCATGACGTAAGATAACATTCGAAGAAAGAAAGAGAAAAAATACTACTAAAGTATTATCTCCACGGACGAGTATATTGCAACAATCGTGTGCGCGATTAGTTGTCATATAGTAATGTAAGTAAATTATTTAATTAGAATTATTTATAAAGTTAGTCTTTATAATATGGTAGAATAAAATAGATTATTGTTTAAGCTGTGTACAATTGGTCTTTATACATTATTATTATCAGGTAATAGCAATCAACCCACTGCGAGTCTGCAATGCTTTTAGTATATCTAAAAGTATGGCTGGACCTACACCTTCAAATATACAAAAATATTTAGACTGGCACATTAACCTAATGTTACACAGTAAAGACAGTAACTTATTGTGTCTAATTTTAATCGGATTTTTATTTTATTTTATTGACAAAATATTTTAAAATACCTTTAAACGAGGAATTCTTGTATATATGTATAATATATGTAATCTGAATATCGGAAACGGCTTCAACGACTTTCATGAAATTTAGTATGCAGGGGGTTTCGGGGGCGATAAATCGATCTAGCTAGGTTTCACTATCAGAAAACGAAAAAAATTACCGAGCAAAGCTCCGTCATCCAGGTACTGTCAATTAAGTAGTGGGCCCTTTTGAGATAGGTACCGATTACCGCAATTCATTTGCGCGTGGAGATGGTGCCTGGTCCTAATGACAAAATTTACTTTTATTTTATCAATCAACTTCAATCTTACCAAATATTACCAATTCATAAATCCATTGCGTCCTGAATCCATTCAGTTCTCACTTTCATTATTTAGATACGCTGCTCTACTGCGTTTGTCTTTCAGTATTGTTTCGTAAAACAAGTTATTTATCAGTGGGTGGGTATAGCGATCGTAAACAAATGTAAGTTGTTTGGAACAAAAGCTCGAATACTTAACTGCCTTCCTCATAGAATTCTTACAAAAAATGTCTAATAATATCGTGCAATATGTTTTGCTTCGGAGCGATCTTCTCAAAGAGTTGGGGTGGTCAATTGGTGCTGTTGTAGCGCAGGCCTGTCATGCTTCAACCGCTGTCTTACATTTATACAGAGAGGATGAATATACGTCTCAATATTTAAATGATTTGAACAACATGCACAAAGTGGTTTTGGAAGTAAGTTTGGATTAACAAGTTTTTATGAAGTTTCTTCTTATTGGAATGACCATTGGAGCTTAATTTTGTTCAGATGTTTGTAATTAGGTAAATATTGTATGTTTCTATGACACCTGTGTCCTAGATGAAATGTTAATAATAAATAAGTATAGTGTCAATAACTAATATGTTAGATTTGTTTAATAAGTACATAATGATATTATTTTCTATTACACCCTGGAATTGCTCACTTTTGACCATATGATGGCTGGATGGAGCATGTTGCACCTTCTACATATAAGGAACCTGTTTGACTCTGGATTTCATGGGACCTATGTTAAACCTTTTAAGGAACACAGATTCTGACATAGTTATACAACTTTACTGCTTGAATAAAGGTTGTAATTGAAATATTTTGGTGTAATCGAAATATTTTGCGAAATACAAAATTAATACCTGTATCATGAACTTTAATTTTTAATTCAAGTCTGTTATATCTATAGACTTATACTCAACTATTTAAATTAGTTTTGTAACAAAATGCCAAAATATATGAAGGCTTACTAACTGGTACCATTTCTGGGTTTTTCAGGTTCCTAATGAAATCTCTCTCAAAAAAGTAGCCGAGAAGTTAAAGGAAAACTCTATTGAACACAAACTTTGGATTGAGCAGCCAGAAAATATAGCAACTTGCTTGGCAATGAAACCTTATCCTAAAGACCAAGTAAAAAAGTTTGTAGGGAAATTTAAACTTTATAAAGAAACGTTGAATAGTAGTGCATAAAAATTTGCTGTGATTTTTAAAAGTTGTTATTTAAGCGATATAAAATTTAAGTATACTGTCCTGTTGTTTTAATAATATTATGTTTATGTCCCAGTATTTATTAATGTTTGTATAAAAAAAACACCTAAACACTTACAAGGATTTAGAAGTTTTAGTTATATAACCAGATTGAGTAAGGACTTGAAATAAAAGGAAATCTGATGGACATTTTTTTATTTTTTCTATTAGATAAACAAGTTTTGGTAGAGTTTATTTAAATCTATTTATGTTGCGAATTATTAAATGATTTGGTAATATTTAGCATAGACAAGACAATAAATAATATGTCTGTAGGTACATACTATTCTCAATCAATATCAATGAACACTCGAATAAATAATCGGGATGTCACTGTGTTGTAGACACAGTACAGTAATTTGTTTAACTCTAACAAGTATTTCTCCATAAAGTGGTAATTTTGCTCGTAAGTGCTCGGTGCTCCTCGACTTTTCGAGGTACACCGATAGCCTACACGATCCTGGAAGTGTAGTATTCTAGCGAAGCAATCCTTGGTGGACAGTACTCATATTAATTCTCTACCATATTATACAAACTACATCCCAGTCCCACTGTTAAAAACACGAAGACATACTCAATTTGAGATTATGAAAAGTATTTTATGATGTGGCAACGCTGTATTAAAAAAAAAATGTTGGGATTAAAAAAAAAAAAACACGATTTGTGTTGCGTAAAACTATTATCGGTTTATTTAGCGGAAATTCGAGAAAATTAGATAAAAATTAAGTAGCATAGTCATAAAATGCTTGAGAAAATGATACATTGTTCTGAAATATGTATTTCGTATTGCTTCCAAAACGCCGTCAAAGCTTATAGTTACCACTACCTTACCAGAGCATGATCGGTCTTGGACTTGATTTACTTCGTATTATCTTAGCTGTGACTTTAGCTTTACTTCATTAAATACTTGAAAGTATCGACAAACTTGAGGTAAAATGTACAAAGTGCGATGCCATAAACAAAGATCATCACAAAAAAAAAAAACAAAAATATTTTTGGGAAATATAGAGTGAATTAGAGTTTAGAGTGAATTATTTCCAGATTTCAGTACAATCTGTGTTGATTTATTGCTAAGTTGAAAATTATCGAGAGCTATTATATTTCGGAATTTTATTCATGGTAAGGCTACAAGTATTTGCTTATTTACTGATATGTACATGGATCGAATATTTTACCCATGATCTCATACCCTTAGCTGCGTTGCCTTCTGTCATTGACGATGTATAGTAGCAGTAGCTCCAAATTGAGTTATTAATCCTTGCTTGTATGATTATAAAGTCGTACTGTATTGTAGTTAATCATCTTTAGTATGATATTATATACTTATAGTACGTATCTATCTACCTACCTGTTCTACTCAATATTCCCTCAATGTCGTACAATATTGTGAGTCATTTTTCTTCCTTGTTTTTAAGTATGGGCTTACAACTTTGTTATTTATACTGAGATTCGATGCAATGCACTGTTTCATGAGTATATGTACCTATGTATGTATAAGACTGCAGCCAGTGGAAGAGAAAGTTTGAATATCGAGTTAAGTGCTGAGCTTTTGGACTGGCCTATGTTTATGGACAGATCGGCGGTTTGTCGTGCGAAAAATATGATCACTATTATTGATTTGAAATTATGCTTACAGGTGTAAAAAATGACATCAACAAACACTTTGCAAAAGGCTATTGACCTTGTCACGAAAGCCACAGAAGAAGATAAGAACAAGAACTATGAAGAAGCATTACGTCTTTATGAACATGGAGTTGAATATTTCCTTCATGCAGTAAAATACGAAGCTCAAGGCGAAAGAGCCAAAGAAAGCATCCGCACCAAGTGTCTACAGTATTTAGACAGGGCTGAGAAACTAAAGGAATACTTGAAAAAAGATAAGAAAAAGCCTATAAAAGATGGTGAATCTAACTCAAGAGGTAAAGATAAAGACAAAAAGAGTGACAGTGGCAGTGACTCTGATGACCCAGAAAAGAAAAAGCTACAAGATAAACTGGAAGGTGCATGCATTATTGAAAAGCCCCAAGTAAAATGGAGTGATGTTGCTGGCTTAGAGCTGGCCAAAGAAGCATTGAAAGAAGCTGTTATTCTACCTATAAAGTTCCCCCACTTGTTTACAGGCAAAAGAATTCCATGGAAGGGTATTTTACTTTTTGGGCCCCCTGGTACTGGTAAATCATTCTTAGCTAAAGCTGTGGCTACTGAAGCTAATAATTCTACATTCTTTTCTGTGTCCTCATCTGATCTGGTTTCGAAATGGTTAGGTGAATCAGAGAAATTAGTACGTAATCTTTTCGAGCTTGCTCGAGAACATAAACCAAGCATCATTTTTATTGATGAAATAGATTCCTTATGCTCGTCTCGGTCTGATAACGAGTCTGAATCTGCTCGCAGGATCAAGACAGAGTTTCTTGTACAAATGCAAGGTGTTGGCAAAGATATGGATGGTATTTTGGTCCTTGGAGCCACAAATATTCCATGGGTTCTTGACTCTGCAATTAGAAGGCGATTTGAGAAGCGAATTTACATCCCCCTGCCAGAAGAACATGCCAGATTGGACATGTTCAAATTGTACTTGGGCAATACTCGGCACATGTTGACTGAGCAAGATTTGAAAACTCTTGCTTCTAAAACAGATGGATACTCTGGGGCTGATATAAGTATTGTCGTTCGCGATGCTTTGATGCAACCTGTACGCAAAGTACAATCGGCTACCCATTTCAAGAAAATATCTGGTCCAAGCCCAATTGACCCTGATACCATAGTCCATGATTTGCTGACTCCATGTTCACCTGGTGATGCTGGAGCTATGGAAATGACTTGGATGGAAGTACCAAGTGATAAACTCGGCGAACCCCCAGTCACCATGAATGATATGTTGCGATCTTTAGCAACTTCTAAACCTACTGTTAATGATGAAGATATGGTAAGGCTGAAGAAGTTCATGGAAGATTTTGGACAGGAAGGCTAGGACTGTGACTTCAATGTGTTTAGCGAACCGAATTTGTCTGATAATAATGTAATTTTGCAATTATTGTCGTATTTAAATGTTATTATGAAACACTGTGCCTAAGTCCAGAAATATGCTGTGAGTGTGGATTCGTCCCAATCTCTTTAAATTTAAAATCAATTCTTGAATTAGGCAGTTCATTCTCAAAATGCTTATCAGTATCTTAACCTAACAATGTGTTTATTTTACTAATGTAGAGATAATAATAGCACATTACTTGGGAGAAATTCACGGTGTGTAGTTATGGGTTAACGAATCAAACTTTTTATTTTTATATGAAACTTAAATTTATTGATTCAGCTTATGTTGTCTGATGATTATAAATTGTCACAATGTCTTATCTCAATTATTTAGGTATTGTTTATTATCTGAACATTATTCCTTTTAAACTATTGTACATAGATATATTTTTAATTTTTACTGCATACCTATTAAATTTTTATAATCTACCTGAGTTATGGGAAATTCTAGTTTTTTTTTTTATTATTTGTAAGATTGCGTTTGACCACCAACTCGCTTGTTGCAAAATGACGATGTGGTTAATGAAGAATGATGCCTTAGAAGGTACTATTCACTCTGACCTTGAAAGTTCTCTTTCTCATAAACTCAGCAGATTGATAAGTGTTTCGAGTTTTTTTCAACATACAAATAGTCAATATAGAAAAATGTAAACTATGTACTTGGATCCTAGATAATAAATGTTGTGATATAGATTTGGCATACTTTATTCCGTTAAGGTTTCACTTATGACTTGAGAAAAAACAACTTATTTACACAGGTATATGTATAATATTAATATTAGGTATTTAAATGTATGATAAATAACTATTTCGGCATATTTCTTGTCTTTTAAGTGCTTGAATCATGAAATTATTTTTTGTACGCTAATTTCCGTTTGACATATGTATCAACCTAGAAAATATGCCCGTACCTTGTCCCCATTTTTCCATTATAATATGAACATATTGTATTTATGTACTGCAAAAAATAACTTTGTGATTATAAATGCACCTTATAGGTTTATACTTGTAATGTAGTAATATCTAGTTTATTTATGATGTATCCTTTCTTTGTTTTTTAAATTGTTAATTAAGATATTAAAATGGAATAAAAACAATAGTTAATGATTATTTTAACATCTCAGTTAAATACCTTAAAAAAGTGTTACTTTGACATGGGAAGATAAGTATTCCGTATTTTTTGTGACCCTATTATAGTTTGGGTACAGAATAATGTATTATACAGTAATGTACACATATCTATTTACGTAAAGAAATTTTATTTTATAATTAGTTTAAATCACAATATTTTAACGCTCAAGATGTTGCAGAATATTACTAGCAAGCCGACAGGTCTTTTCCAGGTTGCGAAGTTTGTTTCTGGAAGAAAAAATAGTAAGGTTGGTAATTACTTCTTTTTATTGGAATAGACATTGCATAGGGGTCTATATTCATGCCTTAGTTTCCAACACCTTCAAGAACTAGTTAAGGCTTTTCTTAAACCACAAGTAAACCTTGACTATAGTAATAGTGGTCCTTACCTATTCAATAACACTAATAATAGAATATTATTAGCATAGATTTATATCATAGAAAAAAAATTGATTGCATTTTAAAAACGGATAACATGCATACATATCTAAGTATGTACATACGAACATTGCAAGTTAAATAAAAGCTTGTAAAAACGCTAAACCAATTTTGTTTTTTATGTCATGTAGAATTCAAGATGGCGACACTATATACAAGAAAGACTGACTATAGTATAGGTATACTACTACTAGCTGCTACTACAGGTACTATAGGTATACTACTAGCTGCGCCCCGCGGTTTCACCCGCGTGGTGATGGATGATATGTTGACTATGTTTATGTCGTATTCCGGGGCCTAAAGTATCTACATGCAAAATTTCATCCAGATCCGTTCAGCAGTTCTGGCGTTATTGAGTAACACCATCGAAACTTTCACATTTATAGATAAGTACCTGGTTGACCGAGCATTGCTCGGCTGAAAACATGGATAAAACGACGTTTTCTGAAAATGAAACCTAGCTAGATCGATTTTTCGCCCCCAAAACCCCCTGGATACAAAATTTCATGAAAATCGTTGGAGCCGTTTCCGAGATTCAGAATATATATATATATATATATACAAGAATTGCTCGTTTAAAGATATAGATAGATAGATAGATAGCCAAACTTTCACATTTATAGATAATATTAGTGGGATGTATAGTATGATGTCTCTGTTGAGCGTCTCTATATTCAGTATATTATACTAGATCTATGGTTTCTATTGATCTATTAAAAAAACTTTTTTAGATCAATGATGGTTTCAGTCTATTATGGCTTTATGTTGGACACAAATAATGAAGCGTCAAATTAATAGATGACGTTATTTTTTAATTTTCTAGCCT
This sequence comes from Biston stratarius, assembly GCA_950106695.1. Taxonomy (NCBI): domain Eukaryota; kingdom Metazoa; phylum Arthropoda; class Insecta; order Lepidoptera; family Geometridae; genus Biston; species Biston stratarius. The sequence continues at coordinate 16,034,773 of OX467116.1, forward strand.
TGGCGAGATATGCTGTTGTTTTAGCCAACATATTTGATATGCTTAAGGTACAGCCGAAATTTTAAATATCAATTCGGCCCCATTTGGTATCACGACCGTAATTCTTAAAATTTCGGTCATTTTCTAGATCTGTTAGGTACGTCAGTGTTAAAATATTTTCTTTTACTAAACCAATACTTCTGATTCTGTTTTGTTGATGATAAAGTTGCAACAAAACGCAATGGGGCAGTAGCCGGAAATTAAAAAAAAAGTCACAAAACACAACCGGCACCAATTCACTCAAAATTCGGAAATTCGGCACCTTTTCACTCTGAGTTTTCACTGGAATCGTGCGTTATTCTCACCAAGGAGTTCTAGATTTGGATCAAAGGCATAAGTTTAAAAAAAAAAAGATATTTAAAAACGCATTCGAATGACTTCAAAATTGATCCTCGGTTAACCTACCCACGACAACAGTTCGTTCGCGTCTGTGAGTGCCAATGCTGGCGACGCAGCGCAGCTTCATCCTTGTCCTGGCCGGCGCCCGGAGCCCGAGAGTTGATACTAGCAGCCCCTGCGGTGCTGGCTTCGCCCCGTATGCTATCAACCACGATCTTTCCGTTACCTGGCAAAAAAAGCCTAATGGAAAAATTGCTACATTTATAAAGTTAAAGACAACGAAGGAATTGAATAGAATAAAATATAACTTTATTGTACACCAACAATCGATACATTATAACAAAAAACATGTTATGATTTAATACATTATGTATGGCTGTTGCATCTCCTGTATATCTATATAGGTATGCTACTAGATAATTCTTGAAGCTCGTAGCTATGCGGTACAAGATCAATCATTCTTGCATCTATCGTAGCTACGAATATTTGCTACGAGAACATTATGGCTTCTTTCGTAGTTAGGCGGCTACATAATCATTCTTACCTCTCTTGTAGCATTACGCGATATTCGAACCGTATGGTTCATGAGTGCTTACTATCCGTTTAGCGTAAAACTACGGGCATAGATAATTAGGTAGATAAAATAGCAATTTATTGCCAGTCTATGAGAGACTCATGACGGATCCTAGTGGCAAGCGACAGACATAATTCACGCCATTACCCTAATTGTAAAAATAAATTACCTATTACCTATTGTGCGCTAGTAGGTAGGTATACCTAGTACCATCTTATGCTATCCTTGAACGTATGAACTCATACCCACTCCCGCACCTAAGTAAATCACACACACTATCACACGATAGCTTACAAGCTACGAAAGTAGTCACATTACTAACTTTTTGTCCATCAATGACCCACTGTAAGTCTGGCGCCGGAAAGGATTTGGCAGAAGAACAGTTGACGTCAAGTTTTTCTAGAACATCGTAGGCGCGCTCGTGGCCTGTGATGCGAGGACTTTCCCGGGGAAAAACTGAAATAATTAAAAATATTGGAAAATCTAGAGTTAATTGTTACTAGTGTCTTATCTTGCAACTGTGTTGCAGGGCTAATGAGTTTCGTCAGCAAATGTCTCGAAGTAGTTAACAAGCACCAGATTTTTTAAAATGAGTGATGATGTTCGAATCGTTCTCCTGATGGTAAGAGTTAACACCTGTCTATGGGCCATTGTAACAATACACAGAACTTTCAGTAGCAAAACAAAGTCCAAGGCTTCAAGTGTTTTGGCGTTCATTACTTTGTGATTTTCGATGGTTGTTCTCAACAGCCTTGTAATTTCGCTAGCTGCAGTACCTACCCTATCGGAACAAACTAATGTTTACATAGGTACCTACTACTTGCTTGACGGCAGAATATTTGATATTGCGGTGGTACACTGATATTTAACTAGACGACCTCCTGCTAAGGAGATCAATTCACCAAAAACAAGTTTTTTACTCCATTTTGGGTAAAATGGCCATAATTATCATGACGTATATTATTTCTTATTCTTATTATCTCTTTTCTCATCTCTGTCTACAAAGAGAGTCTCAACAATGCGTCCTTTCAAATTTTATTTTTAATGTTTATAAATGTTAAACAAGTCCGGAAATGACAAAATATGAAAGCTCTTTAAGAACTTAGCATCATTCTAAAGGTTACAAACACAAAAAAAAAAAAAAATGTCAGGTGTTCCATAGAAAAAGTTCGTTGACCCTTAACAACGATAAGCCGCAGCTGGCGATTTCTGTTTCGCAATTTCAAAGTTGTGTGGCAAAGTGTTTTGGCCCCCTTTGTACTCAGTGTACCCCAAGCATTAGCCTTTTAGATGGTGGAAGGCGCATAGGCTGTATTGTCTACATCAAAAATACAAATAGGTATCTATTCTAGTAGCTTTTTTACTAAGCGTGATATCTATCGCATCTAACCGTAGATAATATAATTATCATTGGATTTCTGACATTAATGAAATCTAGCTTACACACAACATCTCGGTAAGTCGGTAACATTCCCAGCTCAGCCATTTAAAAATCATAATAACTGTGATAAATGTTTGTTATTTTGTACGTTTTTGAGGTTCTTCCGTCATAAAGAGAAATAATGGTGCGTATACGAAAATTATGAGCCGTTACTTTTATGTTTCAATTTTGTTAGCAGAATTGAATTTCAGGCGGATAGCCGTTTGACGTTGAAATGGAAGTACCTACGTACGGTGTATCACGATGGGCGTTAAATCTGATCACACCATAATCGCCGAAACCCACTCGTTGAACCCTTTGCTAGAGCGGAGGGTTAAGAGCTACACTTAACTTGATTCAGATACATTTTTGTTGCTTATTATATCCGTCCCTTTAACGTGCCCTTGGGTGTTTTCAAAAGCCAATGTCTTCCCAGAAAATGGACATGAAGTATAGACATAGGTATATGTTTAGTAGGTAATCGAAGTAGATAAAAAAATATCGATGGATGTCCTCAGCTCGTCGTTAATGTTCGTCCAGGTAGGTGCCACCACAATACCAGATATTCTGCCGCCAATTAATAGTGTGTAAACATTACTGTGTGCCGGTTTGAAGGGCACTATAGTAAGCGAAAATACTGGGCTGTTGAGATTAAATATCGAAAGTTTCAAAGTAATGAGTGCCAATGCAGCGATGCCCTGGATTTTGGTTTGTTACCCAAAGTTATGTGTTTTTTTAACATAAGGAAAGCGTCTCGTTCGTCTCATAACTTTTAAATATAAAAAGCTCTTTCTTGAACAAAAAAAGATAAAGTGATAATAAATACATAAAAATAATTGAGTATCGGGTACAAAAAGAGGCACACCTCTTTACTTTGTAACCTGAAACCTTTTTACTCTGGATTTCAAGGCACCCATATTGCAACTACTATGTCCAGGGAAAACAGCTACCGGCAGAGAACACCACGACCTCGCTGTGTGCTTTTTGTACGTGGGATAGGTACTAAAAATACTAAATAACTACTAGTATATTTGGTAAGAAATATTTTTTTTTTACAACAAAAAAGTCACAAATGTTATCTTCTTAGACACTATAATTATAAGACATGTAGATCACTTAGATAGTTGGCCGTATTAAACACACTTCTTTGTTCTGAAGTTTTCTTATAAGTATTTACACTGGTACATAGAATTCGTTGGATCAAAATGATGAATGTGAAAAAGACAATTACTTACAATATACTTCCATATAAGCTTCAGCCTGTGCAGAGTGGAAGGAAGGCGCTTCTTCTGACACCTCACATCTATACAGCCCTCGTGACTTTAGGGTCAAGTCTCGAAGGTGCACTCGGCGGGCAGTGGACTTCTCTAACTTCGGATAAAAGTATTAAAGAAAACAACGATAAGTTTTTTAAAAGAACGAACAGAAATCTCTGCTGTCATTGTCGTTCAAAAGTCGAGTTATTCGTATGTGAAAACTCACACGTATGATATAAAAATAGAACCCCAGGTATGAACAGTGTCTCTTATCTTATTAGCTCAGTGAGTGGATGGCACGTCGCCGCTTGTTGTGAGTTGAAATCCCAACAGTATATATGAAGCTTGTGACAGAGGAAAACAATAATAACAAGTAAAACATGTTGGACCAACCGACACATAGCTGTGTGTTCCGGTAGCTTTATGTACAGTATGCTCCTAGAAAGAACCAGTTCTTATTTCAGGATAACATTAAATGCATTTTCCATTTTTTTACTTATTTCTTTCTTTTTCATCTCGTCGGTACAAAGTGCAATACTTAAAATAAAATAGATTGCTTTATTTCTACAAGCTTTTATTTAACTTGCAATGTATGTATCTATGAACTTGGATTTCCAGATTGGATGTCAGAACGTCCCCACGTCTAGGCTTCCATATAAACTACTCCTAAACATAAAACAAATGCACTACTTACGTCAACTCTAACTCCGTCCAACTCATGTGCGTGCTGCGGTGGCCTTAGTTTTGGCATATACCGGTAAAATTCCTCATTATCTCGGTACCACTTGACGGAGTACAACCTGCCGCCTTCCAGGTCGTAGTCACAAGTGAGCGTTGCTGATTCCCCGCGCTGTTTCAGCGCCGGCACCGTCAGGCTCACGACGCGGAGGCATATTGATACTGAGAGACGAAATTGATATTTGTAGCGATGATAGCTCAGTGGTTAGCGCGGTCGGTTCGCATGCCGAAGGGCGTGGGTTTAAACCCCAACAATGAGCTTGAGCTACTGGTGAAGGAAAACATCGTGAGGAAACCATAGCGTGGTGGTAGGGTACTTTCTAGTACTCGGCTGGCTAGCTACTACCCTCAAGTTGAAAATCTGCCGCCAAGCATCAAACGGTGTGTTCCGGCAGCCTCACTTGAGAACCAGTTCCATTCCAGGCTAGGTGTGCTTTACCATCTTCGACCACACCGTCACTTAACATCAGGTGAGTTGTGGTCAAACACCTAGCATGTCAGCCTTTAAAAAAAAACCCGTATCGCTACCCAACGTCAATCGGTTCAAATATTTCAACTTATTCTGCTGGTGGAGAAAAAACTCTATTGAAACTATTGAAGGGTTCTTTTAAACATTTGGCTCCCAAATTTTAAAACTGCTGAACGATATGTTCAGGCAGCCTGTAAGAGTTAGTTCAATTTTTTTTTAAAATTACAAACTGGGCTGGCGTTTGACCGCCAAGTCGCTTGATGTTAAGCGAAGATGCGGTCTACGATGGAGAACGCTCGCTGTTACCGCCAGGTAGGATAGGATTCACAATTAATGCATATTACTTTCTTACACATGGTTAATGTGCGATTGCTGTCCTTCTCACTCCCTATTCCTATTATTTCCAACTACCGCCATAATAGTCATCAACGACCAAGTGCTACGTGACCGATCATCGGCGTCACTCGTGTGCATAAAATAATATAAATTAACTACTACGTGAATAAAGAAAAACGAAATCAAAACTGAGACATCAAACATTCCTTCTACCGCGAGTGTGTGGAGTGCATTACAAAGTGCATACTGTGCTGCGCAGCCAGGACTATTTGCGAGAGGAACGAGGTCAAGGTGCGTGGTCTCCCATTCTTCCTTTTCCTCTGTGTTATCGCTCGTAATTTAATTAATGTGTAATCAGCGTGCCTAGCGAATTAACAGATACAGTCCACTTTACATATTGACGCTATGAAGCCTTCGGGCACATAACGCATCCCGCTCCAGGAAGTACTTAAATAATTTGGCGCTTCCACTCGCCAAGAAGAAACTGATTCACTCGCAACTTGAAGGCACCCATATTGTATCTATAGGGGAACACCCACTCGGGCAGCTATTGAAATTAGAAATTATTATTTCTAATTTCTAATTTAAAAAAAAATCGAATAATTTTTTAGATTAATCCCATAGAAATTTTATGAAAATCGGTAATGTACCTAGTATAATTTTTAAATCAAAATACCTAAACCTAGCCATGTTTGGACTAAGTGCTAAGGTCGGTTTTTTAAACTTGTTAATTTTAATTTGTCGAATTACTTATTTTTATCATTTTAAATTCCATACTTACTTTTTATAATACATATTATAATTGCCATAAAACTGTAATTCTCTATCTATGCATGAATAGTTCTATAAAGTATTTTGTTTAAGAGATTAACTCAAAACAAATGAAACTGTTGTGTTATAATTATACACATCGTAATATTTTACTCACACACACTCTCATTTCTCTTTTTACGTCAAAACAATGAATCCTACCTTCCAAGTATGTGTTAAAAAAATAACAAACAGTCCAGAAACGCTTCATATTCAACTTGCTATCGCAAGAACATTATGTAAATTTAGTCAAAGCTGCACTCGATGTATTTTCTTCATATTATGTTCACAGTCGATTTTACACAATAAGTTTTCTATTTGTAGTTAGTTTTTCATATTTTTTTAATATACTAGTATATTGTATCGTATTCACAGTGATTTAAATATGTAAATAATAAAGAAAGTTGCAATAAAGTTATGAAACTTTCCGAGTTTTACAAACATCACACATGCGCGCTTCAGCTGGCGAGTGTTGCGTAGCGCGAACTGACTGCAACTGTTACTACGAAGCGAAGAAGTGCTAAACAATTAAGTCAGTATGAGCACTACAACGCACACAAAAATATTTTCATTAAATATCCGGTCCTAAGTTAAAAATATCATGTTAGTTATAAGACCTACATTTAACTTAAATTGCAACGTCATCGTTGCTTTTTCAGGCTGAGACGGTTTTTTATCAGATTTATTTTGGAGAGTGTGTCTCAGGTACAACAACATATCACTACAATTATAAAACAAAGTTGTCCGCCGCGTCTGTCAGTCTGTCTGTTCGCGATAAATATAAAAACTACTGAATGGAGTATCATGCGAGTTTCACCAATAGATAGAGTGATTCATGAGAAACGTTTAGGTATATAATTTGTCAAGGTTTTGTGTAGTATCTACATTGCACCCGTGCAAAGCTGGCGTGGGTTGCTAGTTATATTATACTTTATTGACACACCAAATCGACATTGCATATTAATAAACGAGTAGGTTAGTTATATTACAATTAAATTAAATGTATTCGGGAAGTCTTAGCACCCGAACAAGTAATTATAAATCTCGGGAACTAACTCCTTCCTGCGGTCTGCGTAATTTAATACCTCAGTCTATTCTTCTATCGGAAGGCCAGAAGTGACATCGTTTCATGGTTCAAAAATTAGAATGACACTGTTAGATCTCACTTTTTTGTGTTAATATTGTTTTTTTTTTGAGTATTTTGTAGAAGTTTTATTTATGGAGTTGTTAGGCGTAGTTTTTTTTTTTAGATTGGATTTAACAAAATGCAATCTAAAAAACAAAAAAAAACAGATTCGTTCTCGACTTGGAATACGGAACACCCAATTGGACAGCAAATTTCACTGCTTCCACAGCGGTTCATATGATGAAAGTGGAACCGAACCCTTTAGTCTCGTAATTTTTTAGCGATGCGAGATTAAGTTGCGCTTGATTTTCCATACTGTTGTCTCTCTATACGTTACTGTCCTCGTAGCCAGTAGTGCTACGAGCGTAACAGCGTAGTGTGAATAATTAAATTTTGTTGCACAACTTTTGAGTAACAAAATAATTACTAAGTATTCTGTGGTTCTTTTGAAAACAGCAATAGCTTTTGAGCTGAGCAATTAAAATTCTTTGTAAAGCGGATTGAGCAATTAAGATGCTATATGAAATTATTACCTGCGCCCTGCGGGTTTAAGTATATCTTATGTGGTAATCCAGAGTATAAGCTACCTCTATTGCAAATCTTATCAAAATCTGATAAGCCGTTACAGCGTGAAGAAGTAACAATCAAACATAAAAACTTTCGGATTTATAATATTATGGTAATAATAACTATTATTGAAATATGTGAATGTGGTGAATAAGACATTTATTTTAATTGTTAATACTACTACTTGGTATGCTTTCTACAATATTTTGTAATTGAACATAGTTATTTTATACCATAGACCATATACAAACGGGGCGTGGGTTCAAACCCCAACAATGGTCTTGAGCTGCCGGTGAAGGAAAACATCGTGAGGAAATCATAGCGTGGTGGTAGGGTACTTTCTAGTACTCAGCTGGCTAGCTACCACCCTCGAGTTGAAAATCTGCCGCCAAGCATTTAACAGTGTGCTCCGGCAGCCTCACTTGAGAGCCAGTTCCATTCCAGGCTAGGTGTGCTTTACCATCTTCGACCACACCGTCACTTAACATCAAGTGAGTTGTGGTCAAACACCTAGACTGTCAGCCATTAAAAAAAATACATTAATGAAAAATTAAAAACATAGTTTATTTTATTTTTATTTATTTATTTTTTGGGATAAAAAGCCTATTTATTAATCCAGGGTGTCAGCTACATCCATACCAAATTTCATCAAAATTGGTCCAGCCGTTTGAGTGTAAAGAAGTAACAACCATACAAACACACTCACAAACTTTCGCTTTTATAATATTAGTGTGCTTAGTGAGGTGAGATTAGGTTGCAAGTTTTGATGGATTTCAAGTTATAAATTGAACACATCATCACATCATCAGCCATAGGGCGTCCTCTGCTGGAAATTGGCCTCCTCCTGGGGGGGTTTTGCCAATACTCGCCACGCTTGGCAGGCGGGTTGGTGAGCGCAGTTAGGTGTGATTGTTCAATGAAGACGCTGCTGCCCATCTTACATCATTACACGGATTACATCCCTTAGCCGACTCCTACGGCAACGACGGGTAGAGAAGGTGGGGTACAACTCTTACGCCGGCACCACCACGGCAAACTTTCACATTTATAATATTAGTGGGATTATTTGCATTTTTCACATCTCTATTGTATATTTTTATTAGCATGCATCACACTATATCATCCTGCTTGTGCGCATATGCCTATTCTCGGAAGGTTTAGGAGAAAAACAAGCTTGCCTAATGAGAGAAGAGGTACGTGGCTATCATACTTTATATTTAGAATTTCCTTACAGGCTAATTGTTCAATTAGAACTTTTCTTGCTTCAGTTATTTTCATCCATTTAAGGTATCATATTACCAAGCTTCTCGTATTTCTAATAGGGTTTCATCCCTTAGAAAATTAATTTTCATAATCGATTTTGTATCATTACGTTTTCTGTCTTGTTGAAAGAGAAAAATTATGAAATTTTTATTGTACTCTATTTCGAGTAATATAAGTAAGTTCTTGAGTTTATCCATTTTTAACCTTACTACGCCCAAAGGTCATGAATGTACTTACTTTTTATAGGTGTAACTGCCAAATATTACATGTTTTACTGACGTGTTTTTTTTACAACAGATGGTCATGTAATTTTGTCATAGCGTGGTGGTAGGGTACTTTCTAGTACTCGGCTGGCCAGCTACCACCCTCAAGTTGAAAATCTGCCGCCAAGCATCTAACGATGTGTTCCGGCAGCCTCACTTGAGAGCCTAGCCTAGAGGCTAGGTGTGCTTTACCGTTTTCGACCACACGGTCACTTAACATTAGGTGAGCTGTGGTCAAAAACCTAGCCTGTCAGCTATAAAAAAAAAATTGATTAATGAAAAATTTAAAACACAGTTTATTTTAATTTATTTATTAGTTCCTCTGTTGTTTTAGAAAAAACTAGTATGTATGTTGTAATTTGTAGATTGTTTTTTCTTTTCTACAGAACAATTGGTTGGCCGTTCTGCACACATTACTTCTAGGTCTACTCTTCTAGGTATATAGGATTTTGACAGTTAAATAGTTTTTTTTTTAAATATCATTGGCACTTGTTGGCACATTTAAAGGCTGTTTATATTTGTGAGAATTCTGTCAGATTTTAAATACAGTTTTCTACAATATTTTTCGCTTTCTCCATAAATGTTTCGTTTATTATCTTTTAGTTTATTATTTTTATTTGTTTCAGCAGTTTAGAGTTACCGAATAAAACAATAACATGGTTATCGACTTTAGTTGCCGATTAATATTAATTAACCGCAGATAAAACGGAAAATACGCGAACGGTGCTCCTGGCGTTTTTAATTATATTTACCCTTTGCTTTTATAAATTAATACCTTAATTAAATTATGGGGATAAGTACGGCATTGTAATTATCCATTAAGTTATTTATGTATTTTTAATAATTAACTATATACGATAAACGTGAAATTCTTTAAACGTGTAAGCTTGGAAAGAATACTATATTGAATTATTATATTAAATATTACCTACGAGTTTTGGATCTTTGTCAAGATTCCTTCTCTATGCATTTGATTATATAATACTATGTATATCTACTATCTATTAGTCGGTTTGATTACAATAATTACGTTTAACAGTATAGCCCGACATCTCACTTGAGCCATTTTCATGCCAGGCTGGATTACTATCTTCTATCACACCGTCACTTAACATTAGATAAGCTGTGGTCAAACCAGCCTGTGAAAAATCTTAGAATATTTTCAGTATTTCATATCTTTAGTATTACTTAGATATAACAAGAAATATTGTCAACTAGCTGAATTCCCGGTACTACGTACCCAGTTTGGTAGCGCTAGGCCTTTGTACTAGCATCGAAGTCATCCAAAGTATCACGACCATTAAAAAAACAGCTTATGATTTTTATTTATATAGACTGATGCATAAATAAAAACTAAGTAATATTTAGTGGACCTCTTAAAGTAGGCCGAAGCTAGCACAAGATTATGCTATTAGTCGTTGATTACATTATACATTCATCGGAATACAGATTTACGTAAACAGCTTATTATGCGGTACCGTCCGCAATATCGCACCGTTTTGCTTATGAAAACCCGTATTCAGGGAAGGGTCAGTTGCCCCCTCTATTTACTAGCGTGTGAGAGATCCAAACAACGCCTATCAAGTTAAAAAATCTATGTTAATGCCGATGTCTAAGATCATTTATAACTATACGTAATAGTTACTGCAGCGAGAAGAGAACATAAGGACTTGTGGTTATGTTAATTAATTATTTTTAATTTATTTAGATTTTAAATTTATGATGGTTTTTAGTTTTAGATATTAAGGAATATTTCGGATAGATATTAAACAAACATTGTCAAGTTAGATCAATTTTAAACTAAATCCTTATCATTGTAACCAAAACGACTTTTATGGGAAATATACTAAATATATAACTCAAGTTACACTCAAAATGAACTTCCGCAAAATAATGCCTGAATCAATCAATTATCATCGTGAGGAAACACCGGGGCGTCCACAGCACGTTGGATCTTCGCAGTAGTAAAAAGAAAGACCAACTAGTAACGCCGTCAAATCGGCTCGCCAAGTCGGAATGATAGGTATACATTCTGGGGCCCTCGGTCTACAACCAAGTATCCGCCTCCATCTGGGATGCATCTTCTATCGCGTGCTTCAGAACCAAGTTAAGATCATGGCTGCTAGAGACCTTGTTTTATGACGATTATTTAAAAATAAGAGAACTACTAGTAAGTAATTATGATTTTTATTGACATTTAATCATAATGACATATTTTATATTTGACATAATTATTATTATATTGGCATTTTCATTATATTGACATATGTTATGATTTGATATTTTTAATATTATTTTTGAATTTGAATGGAAAAATGACCTGTAACTTCAATGTTATCAATAAAGTGTTTGTAGTTAGAAACCTACACGTCTGTAAGTTCTTAATATTCTGGCAGGTAAGTGAAGTCTGCCAACCTATACTCGGCAGCGTGTAACAGGACTAAGACTATTCCTAAAATACGGTCCAGTCCTGTGTCCGGCCCTGTTTCATCTGAACACGGCCGTTTGTGATATTCGTGGTTTAATTTAAGCTCAAAACTCGGATTTGGCTCGTATTTTTCGCGCTTGTTTACGTGGAACGATTTTAATCAGTTTCTCCATTATTAAAAACGTTATTAACGGTTTTATAACAGTTTATGGGGTTAATATCACTGGTTTTATCGGCTTAATTTATTTTCTTTGACTATGCTAAAATGTATCTAGGTAGTGAGCATTTCAGGTGTAGATACTTAATGTAAATTGTTTGGAAAATATTGGGAATTTTTGTTTTTAAATCGGTACATACCAATACTCACACCTTTTGTAAGGTATTAATAACTAACCAGTCAGTACATACAAACAGCTTTCTCATATTATAGATTACAAGTTTTCAAACGAAAGTTTTTTTTTATCCCTTCATTAGGGACTCAAAATGGCTATAAACATATGTATGCGTTCTCAAAATAAAAACGCGTATAAAATAGTTTTTTTATTTAAATTAAAATAATTAAAAAAATGTTGGATATTGTATTGAATTTTACCAAAAGTGTTGAAACTGCCTGTGAACGAAGGGCAATTTTTTAAAAAATAGAAATAGCTATAAATATACAAACTATTCCCCTGATAGAAAGGTCACAGTCGTCTACGGATAAGAATAATGAATTAATGATACGAACAAACCGCTCTCCTGATGGTATGACCAAATTCTGGCTATTGAAGCGGTATCCAGAGGTTAAAGTAAGAAAACAAAGCCTATGCTTTAGCGCTTATTACTTTGAGGCATTCGATAGTTAGTCTTAACAACCCTGTAATTTGATTAGCTGCAGTACGCTTTATTCGGTAAAACTCAACGACAGAATATAATTTCGCATTTGACCACATGCTCTCTGATGTTAAGCACCGGTGCAGTCTAGGAAGGAGCACGAACTAGAATATAACATCTAGAAGAAATAGATTTGGAGACACCCATATTATATTTTTCGGGAAACGCAACCTCCAAGAGCTACGCATCCTCGCAGTCGAAGTGTGCGCACATGTGGAATTTTTATCAAGTTTTGGTGACACTATGTTTTACGTTTGTTCGACCGTTCCGTAATAATAAAGGGCAAGTGGAACCAAGATTCTAAGCCACAATCTGTTACTGCAACGGTATCTACATAGACATCTTGCTAAGGAGATAACCACCAAACAACACCACAATAAGTAGAAAAAGTAACTTACAAAGAAGAAAGAAGATCTAACCAAAGGTACGGCAAAGGATCTTTCTAACTACATAATTAGCGTTACTATAGAAAATATTAATGTATATGTACATTAATATTTTCTATAGTAACTGTTACTGAGTATCATCTAAGGTCGTCGGTGCACATTCAAGCGTGTTTGTCATGCAAATACGTTTAGTTTCATCAAACGTTGGCGAATATGTTCAGACGCCAAAATTGTGTTTGTCTAACAAATCAAGCACCGGATTAAATTGCCACATGTTATATTAATGGTGGTCTATTATATGATTGCGTGTTTGCATGACAAATTAGAGGGCATACTAAAAAAATAAATATCGAGTAGTAGTAAAAAAATGCATGTTAAAAAGCTGACAGCTTTCAAACAATATTTAACTATGGATGAAATAACAATATAGCGCCGCGCCCGCGCCGGCTGAAACGCAAAAATCCATGACCCTGAATTATTTTATTTTCCAAAACTTGTATTTTTGCGAGTGTTTATGTTTATAATAGTAGTGTTTTAATCATATAATGTCAAATCAAACTCACGAGTCTGGGCAAGCGATATAATACTATGGAATGGACTGGACTGGAATGTGACTTAATTTATGTGATTTTGACTGTAAGGCTTAAAACGTAAAACACTTAACATAGGTAGAATGCACAAAGTGCGATGTCAAAAATAAGGAAAATAAAACTATTGTCAAAATGGAATTTTGCAAACTCAACGTGCTTGAATGTTTACGGGCCTCAGAAACATAGTCTTATTTAACGTTTATCCTTTGTCTTTTGCTCAGAGCCGCCTCTATTGCCTTATTTCCTTGTAATTTACTTACCGGCATTGCCAAAGGAACTTTATACGTACCTATATTTAAACTTGGCTTTCAGTTGCTTCTTAGTTTAATTTTCTTATGTATCTCAATACTCAAAGAATTGTGAAAGAGAAAAGTTCAGTACGGAAAATAAAATAAAGCTTCTAGTAAGAAAGCCAATTAATTTTATAATTCTATTTGGTTTGAGAATATTAGATACATGTTTTATCTCGGGTCCGGTTCTATCTGGTACGAAGATACTCAAATGAAACCAGTTGTAAACCTATCTACATATTATTACTTTATAACAAAAATATTAAATTAGAGCAACCGAAGTTAGTTAATGTCAGCGCGGCTAATAATTTAACATATATTTTGTTTCTTATTTTTTTGTGGCTTCGCACTTTGATTGATTGGTTGATTGATTGATTAACTCTTTACTGTACACACACAAAAAATACAATACGGAAGAAATAAACTTAGTTAACACATTGTGTAACAACTGGCGACCTTACTCTTCCAGGCAACCTTAGGATGGAAAGGATCAGAGGAACAAAAAGACGGGGTTTGACAATTTCTTTTTTAATTTAACGCTGACAGTCTAGGTGTTTGACCTCAACTCACCGGATGTTTAAGTGACGGTGTGGTCGAAGATGGTAAAGCACACCTAGCCTGGAATAGAACTGGCTCTCAAGTGAGGCTGCCGGAACACACCGTTAGATGCTTGGCGGCAGATTTTCAACTTGAGGGTGGTAGCTAGCCAGCCGAGTACTAGAAAGTACCCTACCACCACGCTATGGTTTCCTTACGATGTTTTCCTTCACCGGCAGCTCAAGCTCTGTTGAGCATAATGACAATAATGAGCATATGCATGTAGGAGAATGCAAAACTATGACATAAATATATCTACATTCTAATAATAATATATTTCAATACATTACCATTCTGAGTACACTCGACAAAGCAAAAATTTGCAAAGTTGCAAGAATGAAAAATTTTAAATTAAAAAAATATAATTGAAACAAGCTTTTATCTTAAACGTTTAGTTAGAATTTTTGGAATATCAATATTGAAATGGAGTCGCTTTTTAAGTCTTCTTATGATCCGATAGCAGAATGGAATTAGATCATGCAGATCTGAAACGCACTTTCCAAAATGCATCCGGTAGAAAACCGATAGACTAGAAACCTTGCGTCAGTGTTCCCTCGAATTCCAACTTTTGAGCTTAGATTAAACAAGGTAATTATTACTGAGCTTTTTGACACGCTTTTCAATAGACTTATATTTCTTAAATGAATATTTAGGTTTTTGTATCGGTTCTCGGTGGTTGTGTTTGGTTTACATCTTCTTTATAGTGGGTATTTTGGTGGCTTTCGTTATACTGATAATATTGTATAAACTTATTTTAAAAGTTATATTTTCTAAACCTATTATATACTCCCACGTCCAAAGCTATTGTAACTTTTATAGCAATAACATTCCGAAGAGACTAGTTGAATATATTCATCATCATCATCATCATCATCATCATCATCAGCCTTTTGTAGTCCACTGCTGGACATAGGCCTCTCCTAAGACACGCCACTCAGCCCGATCCTCGGTTTTTTGCTTCCATCCACCGCCAGCTATCCCACGTATATCGTCACTCCATCGAGTCTCAGAGCGTCCTACACTACGTATGCCAATTCGCGGTCTCCACTCTAGAACACGTCTACCTCAGCGGTTATCGGTCCTGCGACAGATATGTCCAGCCCATCGCCACTTTAGCTTGCTAATACGCTGAGCTATGTTGAATATATTATTGTTAATTATTAATTATCTTTCTCTTGATCTTATTAATTATCTTTATCTTTAATTAATAATATTAGGTACCTAATTGTAATTAAAAGAGTGTCAATTTCTATATACTAAACACATTAGACCACGTCTCTCTTAAATTTAATTATAATGCAACTACGATATAAGTGAATTGCGCTCAAAAGACGCTTTTTACGCCGCATAAAGCTGTTCCTATTTTATTTATTTTTATAAATTATAGCCCGTAAACTTAAAGCATAAAACAAGAGAGGTTTATTGGTATCGCAGCGGCTACCGATGCTATAAACGAGATATCGCTACATAAATTTATGTGAATTGATACTTTTGAATGGTCATATCTATGGGACGGCCAGATCGAAGTGTTCTTTGATGGCTGTATCGACGTGTGGTGTTATCTTTCATGGACATAAATATAGATAAGTGTTTTCAGCACGATCTCGTTTTGTGGAACGAGTCGAGTAAACGAATGGCAGCATTAAACTGGGGTTCCATTTTTTAATAATCCATAAATCCATAGTTTTCGCATTCGAATATATCAACAATATAGTTTGCAATATCTCTACATAGTATTAAACAAAGTCGCTTTCTGCCGTCTGTATGCTTAGATTTTTTAAACTACGCACGGCTTTTAATGTGTTTTCCATCGATAGTCAGGGTGATTCAAGAGGAAAGTTTTTATGTACAATACATGCATATGCACCACGGTAGTATCTACTCTGCACCCGTGCGAAGCCGGGGCGGGTCGCTAGTTTACAATATAGTTTAAAAGTCGATCGTTGTTGTATGCGAAAACCAAAGAAATGATATCAAAAATAGAGCCTAATTGTCAGTCATCTTGTATGCTAAAAATAATAATTTGAGAATCACTTATCACCAAAGAAAATTAATTATGGTGTTTATGAAATTTTTACATTTAGTATTTGAAATTTTACCCTATTCCTGCTGACCGATTGATCTGATATTTATTTTTACAGATGGCAATAAAACTTAATAGATTCAGTATCGTTGTAAATTCAAGATGGCCGCCGCCACAAAATGGCGGATTACATATTTTTTTACAATTCAATATGGGTATCACATAAAGGGCTTGACTAGTAGAGAATAGAGTACACTATGACAAATTTTCAATCTAAGATGACCACCAGC
Organism: Biston stratarius; assembly: GCA_950106695.1. Classification (NCBI taxonomy): domain Eukaryota; kingdom Metazoa; phylum Arthropoda; class Insecta; order Lepidoptera; family Geometridae; genus Biston; species Biston stratarius. Next base: position 16,051,450 of record OX467116.1, read on the forward strand.
ACATAAAAACTAAAAGCTTGAAAATAAAATATGTAAAAAAAGAAACAAAATAATGATGTAGGTAGATAAAGTACTAAACGCAAAAAAATAATTCGGTAGGCCTTAGGTACACTCTCCTCATAAAACTAAAAGATCAGACAAAAAATAAAAGATTGTTAAAAAAATTAAACATATTTAATTACACGTGGTGACGCTTTGGCAGTTCTTTCACTGTAAATTAATATAGCACAATAACACAAGAGGAAATGTAACGTAATTTCGTTGCATCAAGCTCTTCGCCTTAATTTGTTTTGCAATATATCAGTGGCCAGCACAATAGCACATAGAAAGCACTGTGAGCAACAGTTAACCTAACAGTCGGCAATTTGAACCCATATGAAATAGAATAAATCGACGTACCCCATTGCTATTTAACAACCGCTTTAATACAACGACACAAAGCTTAGTTTCCTTTACAATTTATTTGAACTTTAAGGCTTTTTATGGATAGCTTGTATTTGGTAAGCTGAAAACATTATGAGGTGTATTTTGGGCTTTATTCCGATGAGTTAGAGTGTGGATTTGCTATGAAGGTCATTAAGTGTATGGTACTAAGCCTGATGTCTATTGCGAACGCAACGCAGGAGAGTTAATGGTGCAAGTGTTATTGAAGCCAGATATTGCAGTAGAAATTTAGAATTCACGTACAGATGTCGCGGTTAGATCGTGATCGTTTAGTTTTATTTAGGCAAACTTAATCAACAGTTAACACAATAAAGCGACCTTGTTACATATAGCGGCTAACGGATTAAACATGTATGGCGGCAGTCAATCAGCGACGAGAGTCTGCATCGCGCAAACGAAGTTAAACGATTTACACACGAAAGCTGCATAACATTAAGCTTAGTAGGAATACTCCTTTGTTAGTCAATAAAACTTTGTTGTAAATATTATCATTGGCACAGCTTCGCCAAGTCCTCATTCTCTAAAAATATAATACTAACAAAATATAAAATGCCTGAATGTTTTACTTAAATGGATATACGCCATATATCACAGTCATGCTAATTAAAATAGGAAAAGCTTTTTGGATGAGGTTTTATTACTTTTTCAGACTGTAATGGCACAACAGATTGTGCTAAGGTGAGAAATAAGATACGAATATAATTCACTTGTTTCCATCATATTGTCTGCCCTGTTAGTTGTTTTGATAGTTACGCTTCGTTATAAGTTTTAGGGCATGGGTTTGATTCCTACTCAAGACAAATGTTGTGATGATTATAGATGTTTGTTTTGTATTTGGGTGTTCAAAATTGCTGTAGAATAAGCAATTAAGTACATATTTACGGAAATATATTAGCATTGTATTCATTTTCTGATTCCCATAAATAATATTTGTTTAATTTAAAGCTAGATTAGACTGTGTGAAATGCTAACAAAAAATTGGTCGAAGGTTTCGGAACTGCAGCCACAAACATCATGACACGAGATTTTTATATAATTATGTAGATTTATCTAGTTTTATACCACCATTACCATTTGATTAATCTAGTACCTACTAAACGAGCTAAAAAGACAACAAAATAGGATAAAAAGTCTTACCACTTTGTCTAATATGCCAATTCTTTAAATGTCACAATTCTTTTCCTTTTATTCTCTATTACTTAGAGGCTAAATTTAGCTTGTAGGTAAAGTGGTACTTTATCTACAATCTTTCCAAGCTCGAGTATTTAATAACTTCTTCAGGAGGAGGACACTTGTTACGAACAAAAGGTTAAGATATTAATAACTATACTACTGCTCACTATTTTTTAAAATATATTGTAAATTTTGATGGGTTAATGATGCTCATCATCACATTATCATCATTTCAGCCGTGGGACGTCCACTGTTGGACATAGGCCTCCCCTATTGATTTCCATAAAGAACGGTTGGAAGCGGCTTGCATCCTGCGCGTTCGTGCGGTCTTCATGAGGTCCCAATGTGTTCGTGTATGAATAAATGAGTGTGTGAATGAATGAAAGAATGAAGTGACTAAGGATCTCCAAGAGCAATACTTGGCATGAAGTAGTTCAGGATTGAGAATGATGGCGCTTTTTGGTCCAGCAAAGGTAGTTAAGAATGTTACAGGATAATTATAAGTGTTGATATAGTGTATACTACATTTCACCAAGATCTGTTCAGCCGTTTAGTCATGCAGTCATGGATAGCTGCAGCTTCCTGGAGCTTCCGAAGGGACATATATATTTTAAAAAAAATTGAAGGACTTTACACACAGCGCCATCTAGCCCCAAACCAAGCAAGGCTTGCACAATGGGAATCAGATAGCTGATAGAATACTTATATATTTTTTTTTGTAAATACATACTTATGATACGTACAGAACACTTAGACACAGAACAAGCATTTATTTATCGTCACATAAATGTTTGTCCTGGTAGGAATCTAATCCACGCCCTACAGCTCTTGATGCACATATGGTAGAACCATATGAGCTAACAGGACAGTCATATATGTCTATTAGTCAGAGATATTTTATAAACCGCGATAGATATTGAATCACAGAATTCTAACTAATATTATATCGTCCCAATAAATCGTCGAACCACGTTTTGTCGATGTAAAAACTTTCGTACTAAGGTTACATGAATTAATAAATCATCGTACAATTGAGCTGTCGATTGGAAGTCATCGCAAAAAAATCTCTAGAATAATATATTTCGATTCCCCTTTGCTGGCTGTACATTCACAGTTTTGAATACTATCGTGTACCTCCGAGGTCAAAGATGAACGGAATCTTTAATTTTTAGAATGAAAGAGAAAAGCGAGACTGGAATATCTTTACTCAGATCATAAATCACGAGTCTGGCGTTCCAATTTTGTGAGCATTTCCTAAGGTACAAGTATAAGTGTTAAGAATACAAATTATTGCTAATTTGCTAAGGCGAGAGAAAATAAATTATTACAAGATTTTATCTCATTAGACTTATTGACTTATCTTTAGAGATTGTTAATATTGCCCGTCCATCTTTGTTACAATTTTCTGTATTTAATTATTTGTGCTGAAGACAACATCTGGGTGTTTTGTACTGTATGTATTATAAGTATGTATTTACAAAAAAAAAGTATTTATGTATTCTATCAGTTATGTGTGTTCTATATAGTATAAGCTTTGCTTATTTTGCTTACATGGGTCCCGAGGTCTACAACCCGCTTCCGTCCGGGATGTACCTGCTACTGAGTGCTTCAGGCCTAAGTTAAGTTTTTTTTTTCTCTTTCTTCTTGGCATTGCACTCTGTGCATTCTGCCAGTTAAGAGTTTCTGTATTTTGTGTGCAGCCTTCAATTTTCAGCTTCTTTATCTTTATAGTCATCACGTTTAGTTAAATTGACATCAACTCACAGCACTATCAATTAATGAATTAACCAATCAATTTTCACTTTTTTTTCGAAAACTTATTTCGTGGTTGGAACTCTACCGCAACGCAAATTTCCATAGTATGATCCAATCTTCACATTTTTGTCGACTAGGAATATGGTAGAAAGGAGCTGCAGGGGTCCACCGGAACCAGCAAAATGTTGAAAGTGGTCTATGAGAAAAAAAAGCTTGGGAACCTCTGCACTACATCATCCGTTGTTTAGATTATGTCGGCCGAGAAGGTGAGGCTTAGGAAGTGTCAAGTTTTAAGTCACTTACTATCATGCAAGTTATTGATGAAATGAGGATTTAGACACGTTAAAAAAATTAAGAATATAATAACCCCCTTTTAGTGTCGTACGCCCTAAACTTATAACCTAGTACCGTTACGTAGACGTAACGGATAGAAATTCAAAGGAAAAATGGGTCAGCACAGCCATAAGTAACAACTCAGGTGTCGTAAAGGCACTAGGGGCCTTTGAACTATAACTACTTCGTACGTAATGGTCCCGTCAAAGGGCGACTAACTGGATTACTGGACTAATGTATCCAATCATTTCACTTTGAGCTCTCTAGTGGTGACGCGGTGGAAATCGTTTCTGTAAGTGGTTTAGTTTTGTTATCGACTAGTGTTGTGCTTTGAGGTTTTCATAAACCCTAGTTATGAATGTCTGTATGTATAAAATTCACTATTATAAACAACTTTTACTATGAATGCAACAATAAAATCGTTAAAAAAGTACCACAGTTCAGTCACGTACACAGTTGAATATTGGAGGTGAAGCACATTTTTAGTATGATACATATAAAAACGTTAATAATTTTTTATATATATCTTATTTTTTGAAATTTTAGTATTGCATTATGCCAGTGTCAAATGTTTAGATACTTTCAAGTATTGGATAGAAAATCAAGTGAAACGCCAGTCAAAGTCACACAAAGTGAGTCAACACTTAGTCCGGTCACGCGTTGGTGAAGTAGTAGAAGCTTCAACGGAGTTTTGCAAGCAACACGTTCCACTTATAATATTATTTCTCACACTCGCACACATAATTCTACACATTCTGAACTATTTCTGTACAGAAACAGTTGAAACAACATAATTTAATATTAATACTAAAACGGCGGCATATTTTTTCGCTGTACCGCGTAATTCTGTTTTATGTATTTAGTATTTTTAAATACATCTGAAAAACAAAGGCCTATAGAATGATTGATGCAATTTAAATGTTGTAATTACGATTTGCGTCGCGTGTCGGGTTTCGCGGTCACAATTTAATGGAATTCCTCATTTTTCATTGGGCGTGCGGTCTGGCTTGATTGATGCCTGGATTTATTAACATTTTTATGTTGCGCTGTTATTATTTTTTGATGATATATTTGTGGTGTAAAATAACATTTTTATGGCAAAATTAAGTATTAAGACCAAGCATGAAAGCTTTGGTTGCCAGACATAAACTGAAAAAAAAAATGCAGGTGTCCTTGTGTAATAGTACTTAAGACTATCTTCAAAATTAGTCTTAGTATATAATGAAATCAGGCTTACGATACTGTAATGTTACTTTTGAAAGCACATACGACGTAGCTCGCCATCCAACAATGATATATAGCATATCGCTCAGGGATTTTTGCGGGAACGCGGGAAAATCATGTTGTCGTTTGTATAATTTCTAAACTTGTGTTTTTTCAAGCATTTTTATGTATAAATATAGTATACATAAAGTGTCGCATTACGTATAAAGGTGTGGAAAAGTAATAAAATGTGGAGAAACGTGGCTTTCCGCGTTGCTTTTCGAATTGCCTAAAAACTTCTAGTAAAGTAAACATAGACTTATCTCACTTTTTCCATAAAACAAAGTTAAATGCAAAAATGCGATGCCAAAAACAAAGAAAGAAAAAAGATATCACTCGCTGTACATGAAAATAGTGACGTATTTTAACATTATAAGCGAAATAGCAACTCTTTGGGTAAAATGGAAAGTAAGCGAGAGTTTGTCACGATTAATCTAGCAGCTGAAAGCGGGTGAACTGATTGCAAATTGCTGTATCGGTGCATTTTGGCGGAGAACAGATAGTGCGTAATCCTCTGTCTTTTAATTGAAGTTGTTTGTTGTCGATCGTACCGCTTTGAAATATTGTGATTGCTCGCTATATACTACACGCAAAGCTATCTTTTTTTTAAAGAGCTTAATTTCCTTTATTTTAATTTTACATGCAGCTTCATAAAAGTCTTTTAACTAAATGTTATAACGTGTACTGTATGTGATTTAAGAGGGTAGTTGTAAAAAGAATGTCAATAGGAGTTTACTACTTTATTTTTCCTGGTTTTTTTTTTATATTTGGTTTTGTACGGTCTATTAATTATATTATCAGTGGCTAAATACAGAAGACACGAGAAGCCAATATTAAAAATATGACTTTTTTTTTTTATTGTACAAGTAATAAGATAAAAGAGATGCTTTCTTGATGGTAAGAGATAACTCTTATCAATAATAACATAATGTCTAGGATATGGTTAAATCTACTAACTTAACGATTCTACGTTAAGTTAAATCATTAATACCAAATTTAGATCTAGTATTAATCAAGCCTACATTATTTGAGGCCGAACTTTTAACTAAAAAACGATCCCTTAGTACAAACAAACTTACTCAACTTACTCGAAGCAACATTTTTATCCCATTAAAAATACATGACCCCAATACTAAGTACTAGAGAAATCCCTCAAGTATTGAGCATAAAAGCGGAGTTAAAGCGAGCGTGTAGTTCATGTAACTGCGTGGGAAAGCCAGAAAGCGTCGAATTGACGCCAAGAATGAAAAGAGGAATCGTAAAAGGCAGCTTTTGGATTGAGAATGCTGAATCATCGTGTCGAGAGCACCACTACTGATGAGGCGCTATAACGAGCTAGGGCGGGGATTTTACGATGAAAATTTCAGATTATATTATTTATGGAAATTTTAGTAGAAAAAATGAGAACTAAGAAATTTTTAAGTAGGTAGCAAAACGTGAAAGGTAGGAAGTAAACCGTGAAATGGAAAAATCTGTTATTGTTTCGTTAATAAAGTATACATGAAGAAAAAAAAGGCTTGGCGATTTTTTGAAAATAAAAAATAACAATAAATAAATATTGTAGGACACGTTACACACAGCGCCATCTAACCCCAAACTAAGCAAAGCTTGTGTGATGGTAGTCAGATAACTGATAGGATACATAAATACTTTTTTTTTGTAAATACATACTTATAATACATACAGAACACCCAGACACAGAACAAACATTTGTCCTTGGCGGGAATCGAACCCACGCCCTACAGCTCAGGCAGACATACTCCCAATGAGCCAACAGGGCTGTCACTTTGTTTGCTTCTTTATTGAAATAAATTAAACAATATAAAGATTTTCCTGTAAACAGGAAAACAACCCCACATCAGTTGCTATAATTTTTGTGCTTGTATTTATTTGGCACTTATAATAGATGACAAAAACATACATAATATACATATATGTACATTAGAAATAGTTTAGTTTGTATTTTATAATTTCATTTAGACATTATTTCGAAACTGATAGGGATTCTTTCCGAATAAGTCTTTTGTAGCGATGATAGCTTAGTGGATAGAGCGGTCGGTTCGCATGCCGAAGGGCTTGGGTTCAAACCCCAACAATGAACTTGAGCTGGCGGTGAACAAAAACATCGTGAGGAAACCATGACACGGGGGTAGGGTACTTTCTAGTACTCGGCTGGCTAGCTAGAAAATCAAGTTGAAAATCTGTCCCCAAGCATCTAACGGTGTGTTCCCGCAGCCTCATTTAAGAGTCAGTTCCGTTACAGGCTAAAGTGTGTTTATCATCTTCGACCACACCGTCACTTAACATTAGGTGAGCTGTGGTCAAACACCTAGCCTATCAACCATAAAAAAAGTTTAAATTATAATTGTCATACACGGACGCTATACCATGAAACAAAGAACGTTACGTGAGCGACACATTCGCGGTAAAGAAAAAAAACCATTTTGTATAGATAGATAATTTTTATTTGTCTAATTTTTTATGTTCCAGTGTTCATACTTATGTAGGTACAAAAAGGTACACACGTGACCAGAACGCTGGCCGTTATTTTGCCCAATGTTTGAGTATGGCCAATTGGCCATGTAACGCGGCAATGGGGCCAGCGTTTTGGAAACTATTCCCATTGATAGCGTCCTTTTAGATTCGTTTATTTAGTTTGTATGTTACACATAATTTGTTAATAGTTTTATTTTATTTCTTGGTGGGAATACAAATATTGTAGAAAGAGTAAGCACCTTTTTTCAAAGTAGACTCGCTATAAAAGACCTAAAGAGCTAGTAACTTGGCTACATCATCTCTACACTACAAAAACTAGTGCCTAATCTTGAGCGGGATCTCAAAAGGAGAGTTTGAAAGCACACCCGGTGTCTCGTAGCCTGATGAAAAACCAGCTCGAGTATCCCTGGGCCTTTAAACATTCACCCCCGTCTTTGTCTCGGGCGATTGACGAAAATCGTCGGTAGTGAGACGTGCCGTAGGCCCGCGTCTACAATTTGTGTATGGACGATGCAAGTTGAATAAGGTTTGTATACACTTTAGTACGTTATATGAGAAGTTATAACACATTTTAAACAAACAAGGGTAATTTATTTTATATTATAGATTTAATGAGAGTAAAACGCTGCAATATGGTTAGTACCCTGGTAACGTTAAGGATACTTTGAAAAGAAAGAAGATACATTAAAAAAAGTTACATGTATAGAATAGAATAGAATACAACCTTATTGTACACTAACAATTAACACATAATAACATAAAAAACTTAAAAAAGAGATAAAGAAAAAAACAACAACAAAACAACATCGACTGATTTGATGTAGTACAACGGCGGCCTTATTGCCTAGAGCGATTTCTTCCAGACAACCTTTGGTTGGGCAGAAATGATGACACATGTATATTTTTAATTTTATATGTTTTTTTTTTTTTTTTTTTTTTCTATTTGTTAAGAATGTAGATATGGAATGAAATAAGTTATTTTCAAAAATATTAGTACAAACAAGGTTTTATAATTATTATTATGTAGGTATGTGCAGCAGTCATTTAAAACGGCCAATAAAATTCTTGTACAGAAAATTCTGTGGCTATATTATTGATCGTTGAGGAGTTTCTTCATTTGAAACCAATCCTGGCTGTAGAATCAGGTGATGCTTATCATAAATATGTATTGTTTTTTATGGATGTATGAGGTATCGTTAGAATCCTTACAACATCGAAACTCAAAGAAATGAGCGCCAAAGCAGCGATGTCCAAATTATGCTATTCAAAGTTCTGTGTATCGCTTCAAATGTTCATGGACAGGTGTTATCCCTTACCATCAGAAGAGCGTCTTGTACGTCTCATTTCTTTCACATAAAAAAGTAACTTGAAACAGTATTCGCTGTAAAGAAAATGTAACCATGTAAAGGTTACGAATCACCAACAAACTATTCTAATAGTTACTAACGCCTACCTATTAAAACTTCCTATCCAAGAAAATCTCCGCAGCAAGGAAACTGCAGTGGTTTCCAAACTAAAGCAAATTGGCTAAATTGGGACCGTTTTGTGGGCGCTAACTGAACTTTGTTACATTACAAAAGTTTTCCGCTGACCGAGCAATTTAAGTTGGCGATGTAATGGCTTATTTGCCTAAAGTAAGTCTTGTTCACTTGTATTTATCTTACTGTACCTACTGTAGGACACATGTCGTGAAGGTATTTGAAGTACGTAAAATTAAACCTTGTTATATCCTATACTTAGTCCTATACTCTTAAAAAAAGAGTTGTCGCGGGACTCCTAGCAGACGTAAAACATCGATTTACCATGTTAAGGTTTCATCACGATATTTTTCTTTACCGGCAGTTCATGTTCATTGTTGGGATTTGAACACACACCCCTTGGGCCTTTGAACCAGCCGCACTAACCACTGAGATATTATCGCTACAGATTTAATGGTGAAAACGAGGAAGTGGTAATGTTTAGAACGATAAAAAGTAGCTTTATTTTGCAGCTTATTTTTTATCAATTCAGGCCAAACGTAAGAATCGCTTTGATAAAACGTGATATTTACAACTTGTGACCTGTACGACGATAATGAACATGAAATACACTTTATCCCAGAAAATATGGGGAAAAAATTGGGATGTGGCTGTATCGTAGACACGGTGTACATGAATTCGAGTACATTTTTAAACACTAAGAAGTCCATCGGGCTTATGTATTTTAAGACCTCACTCAACACAGAGAAACTATTAAGTGGTGTAATAAAATTTTGTATAGATATAGCTGCAACATCAAACTCGAAATCAAACCCTCAATTTATTTATCATAATATAGAATCTGTCGTAGTTTTAACACATTTTAATTTCTTTTATACGGGATTACTCACGTTTAATTATATCGGATACTCCGACTATAGCTTCGGCCACATTCGGTGGCCTTCTTCATGGAGATAAAGTAAAGTACTTACATCGCGCGCGTGGCCTCACCTTGCACCGCACTACGAAACGAAATGAAGACGAAACCGCGTGCGTGTTGAGCTCAGTACCCTTACCATGAGTTTTTACCGTACGTACTCGCTAGCGATTGCGTAAAAGATTTCTATGGTAAATGTGTACCTACAGCGCCATTAGCGGTCACCTAGAGAACTAAAATCGGTAGCATGAGTTCACTAAGTGAAAAACCTATCGAAATCTAATCGCTAGCGACTAACGTTTTTTAGCCACCGCTATAGATTTCGGTACCATGAGTCACAAATTTGACAGATGGTATCGAGTAATACCGTTTCGATAGTAGTTAAGTTACTCACTAGCTAAATGAAGCGTGAATACATTTCGATCCTATAGTTTTTATTACATTTTGAGTGTTATTTCGTCGAAATAATGTCGTCAAGAAGTTATTTAGCGTGTAATATGATAGAGGGGGCTGCATATGAAGAAGAACGACGCGAACAATGGAATTTTACAATTTTATAAAGGTTATAAGACTCATTATGATAGCTTTTGAGGATTTGTACGATTTGTTACGTGATTATACGGAATTAAAATCCACACAAAGAGCCTCATTGGAAGCAAAGCTAGATACTTACCTATATACTTATGGAAGTTTGATTTTAGCTATAAATCATATTATGCAGGTTTTATGTGTATATAAATAATGAATAAATTTGTGGAGAAATAAAACTACGAATGTCGGGCGGGAACGCGGAAAGAGTCGTGTCGCCCCATTGTATTTTTTCCAAAACTAGTGTTTATTCGTGTGCTTATGTATAAAAATAGTGGTATTTTATTCATAAAGTGCTGAATTATAAGCGCGAGTGTGGGAAAGTGATATAATATGGTGAAATATGACTTTTTGTGTTGCTTCCAAAACTCCATCGAAGCTCATAATAAAGTCGCCACTACTTTCTACTACTTACTAAGGCATGACTGAATTTGACTTGACCAAGACTAGACTTTTGACTATAAAGATAAACTGAAAACTACACACAAAATACAGAAACATTGAAACTGGCAGAATGCACAGAGTGCGATGCGAAGAAGAAAAAAAAAATAACGAATGTCAATACAATACGAATGAAGGCGACTGACGGCGACACATTCGACTTTGACAGAATATAACCTATACATTTAAAAATCACTAACGTTTTAGACTTATGTACTCCTACAATGACACTTTTAATTACCAGGGTTATTTCAAAATCTAAGATTTTTTTTGGAATATATAGCTTACTCTGTCTTTACAGTATAGTTAGAAAGAGGCACCTATAATTAGTGTGAAGTTGGGAACGTTACTAAGTGTACAATATGACGACATGAAAACTACTCGATCTATCGAGTAAACGCTAACGAGTACGTAAACGCTCACGTAACTCATGGTACGAGTTTAATCGAAAACTATTCGATGCTCGTTTATTCGCTAGCGACTGAAGTAAGTTTTCGATAGCAACTCATGGTAAGGGTACAGCTTTGTATTCATGAAGAAGGCCATCGGATGTGGCCGTAACTATAGTCAGAGTATCCGATATAATTTAAATATGTGTACCTAATTCCGCAAAAGTAAAACTAAAATGTATTCATCATTTTTTTTTAATGCATTGTGGAAGCATTCAAAGACGCACAATATGCACTTCAAACTGGAAAAAGGCGGTAAAAACCTTAGATACAGCCAGTAATAAAATGTTATTACTAAAATTAACCTAAAAGTGCTAGAGTACCTAGTATCTACATGTATAAGTATGATAGCACTTAGACCATTTTACGATAACAGTGCATTCATAAAGTCATAACCAGATGCGCGCTTCTGTCTTGTACAAGATGGTAACATCAAGTATAGTGCAAACCTGAGTACATATTAGAGATGTAACTTATAAATTCAGAATAGGTGCCAGTAATATAATATAGAGTTATTGTATCATATTAGGTTATCGAAGTCCGCGGTAATAGGTACGTTATTCAATTCAATAAAGTATTTTTAAATATTAGGATTAGATGCTTGTTAAAGTGTTGCATCGCGCATTTTAGATACGCGACCGACGTTTGTAGAAGTAAGAAAGAGATAAACCGACGAGTTCAAACGATATAAATGAGATGACTAGTGTAATAATGTAAGCGCTAATATGCTCTGACTTGTTATTGACTATTATCGGATAATAGGTATGATACTATATTTGCAAAGCGTGATATTCAATATTAAGAGTACCGAGAATTTACTATAATATAGCACCTCTAGCACATATTTATCTATCTTTTAATCGGTCAAATTGTAGAACTAAAATATTTAGAAATAACTGTCAATTTTGTAGAAGAAATATAATAGTGGCTCCCCCAAACGTGTCAACAATTAACTTGGTCGCATTGTAGGTGTATAAATTATGCATATTGCAAGAAGTACTCTCCCGGGAGACATTACAAAAGCAATATTTAACTCAATCAAACTTGTAGAAGTGAAGCAATCATATTTTATGAGACACATGAGCTTGTTCCAACTTTTGTATGAGATTGCATCATGTCTAGACGTCTTTTATTGAAATTTGCTTTGAAAAAAGGAACAAAAGATTTTCCACCGTACCATTCCTCAAAAAACTCCGCCAAAAAGTAACTGTGAGTTAGTTTGTAAGTATGTATTTATTTCGCTCGCAATAATGTTTACACATTATTGTGTTTTGTTTTAAAGGATAGCTAGGAGGCAAAATATCTGATAATGTAGTGGTACTTACCTAGTTGACCTTCTGCTAAGGAGATACCTACTTACCTACCTATTTAAAAAAGAACATGGATTTACCAGATCACAATTTTACACATCATTGTGTTGAACACACTTAAACTTATGTATTACTAGCGACCCGCCTCGGCATCGCACGGGTAGTAAGAATTTATGAGTATAGTAAGCTGTCCTTAAAAGGTAGGTATATGCCACCGCGGACTTTTTAGTAGATCTATAAAAGAGGAATATCCTACCATGCATTGTTTTATTATATTGACTTGTAACATTGGTGTTATCAATAAAATATTTGTATTTGTATTTGTATTTATCTACGTTTGGACTTTTAACGTAGCGCTATCTATTGGATACTTACTCAATCCAGTTACTAAATTACCTTACACCGCCATCTATTAGAATTCTATGGAACTCTCACAGATAATTATACCTCTTTGTCGTATAATAAACAAATAATTTACAATAAAAAAATATTGCGATTATAAATTGATAAACTATCTTATTTCTCAAGTTGGATCAAACTGCACACAGTGTGCAAGATTCGGTTAAAATCGGTTCAGTAGTTAAGGAGTTCATGGCCGACAAACAACGTGACACGAAGTTTTTTGTATAAAGATTGTGTAAACAATGGATAATGTAAGTTTTAAACTTATTTTATTTGTTTTCTTGTGTTATCCATAATTATGTAAAAATAGACAAGTCCAAGTAATTACTATAATTTTAATCCTTTAATACATGCCTATTACCTATAGGTATCAATTTCAACTATATCTTGTTTGTGGACAATGAAGACTTATTTTAATCCTAAAATTTTTCCCACCAGCTTGAGTGCCATCTTTTATACGCAGACTTTTTTAGCTAGAAAGTCAGCTGGGTTCAGCTGGTGTAAAAATACTGCATTATTTTAGTGTTAGGGTGCAAAGCTTTTAGAACATTCAACTAACGCCATCTGTTGGAGGGTGCTCAATCCACTCACATAAACTTGTGCTTGTGAAATTTGTATCTTACTCTACCTACTAAAGCTTTGTTCAAGCGGCTTGCAACAGATGGCGTGCAAAATATTTTTCATAAATCAACCAAACAAAAACAATTATTGATTCCATTTGAATTGAAATTAGAGAAATTTCCGAAAGTAATTGTAGTAAAAAAAAACGAATAATTAATAACCTGTATTTTTTTCTTTATGATTTCTCTAGCTGCACCTAGCGAATTCGCCTTCGTATTTCTAGATTAAACATAGTCATAGTCTAGGGTAAAAGCTATTTCCAATAAATTTCATTCAAATCAAAGTAACAAGCATACACATTTTCACATTAATAATATTAGTGTGATGACGAAGCCTGCGAACGGAGGCTTATTAATTAAAAAATACCCTATGCAGGATAACAAACTTGGGGCGCACTAAGCGAAAGGGGCTTTTCGTACCCGTCACTATAAACGACTTTAACTATGGAAACAACTCTGAAATCGTAAATAGGCAAGTCAATCGCAAGTCAGCTGTTTCATACAGGTCAATGACATTTTTCTATAGAACAGCTGATGTTATTAGGATATTTTCCATTGGTTCCATTGTAAAAGTTATTCATAATGAGTACAATAACTCCTTTTAGGTTTAGTACACCCTAAGTGTGCGTCCAGAGTAACGGCGCATCGCGTATGGCGGATTGCGGAGCGGATTTACACGTCGATACCTGTCCTTAGTGCACGCGTGAAAGTTGAAGCGTGCGCGCGTGTTAAGTGTTGCGTTTATTTTACTTTCAAAACTCAAACAGAAAGCACGAAATTCTATCTACAGAAAAAGAAGCGGTGAATACGTTAGTAAGACTTTATCAAGAATTGAGACGATACCCGGTTTTTTTTCCAATATTATAATGACCATTAACACATTCAACAGGAAACTCTTCATTCTAATTAATTTGCGACGTTTCACTTTACTATCCGCGCGTAAATATGAATAGAGCCAGTAGAATGCGCCATGAAATATGCGCGCCCGCTTGCACTCCGGACATGTTTAAACGTGTTGAACATTTGTTTAATGCGCTGTTCATTCCGCCTGCGCGGTGCGCCGTCACTCAGGACGTACACTAAGCGTATAACCGAATCACTATTCAAATGTGTCTCCATAACGTCCCTCGACGAGAGAAAGGCTTTGTGGCCTTTCCATCAAATATATTTTCACTTGTATGTCTTGCTTATGAATGAAAATAGATCACATCATTTCTCTCTCGTAAAAGGTGTTCACAATTTTGTTTTTAAAGATGAAGAAAACTTCTCAGCATGCAATGGTAGCACTGTGTGGATGTCGGGTCCACCGCGTTGCAGGGACAGCGCCTATAACTTGCAACCTAGGTGTAGGTTTCAGGGTATTCTATAATACATATTAACGCTCAACTTCACTGCCTGTGTTTCCATCCCTACCCAACCAAATTTCATATGATCCTACCGACGGTACTTTGGATACTCTTAACAAACCATTCTCACAAAATAAACGTTGAAATAAGTGAGAGTTTAAAAATACTGCCCACAATTATCTTACGGCTCGAATATTTCACAAACGCCACTTTTGAGGGCTCGAGACAAAAGAAAATAATAAAAGAAAACACATTTGAGGGTTTTCACAAAGTCTCTTTTAACGCGTTCTCGGGGGTTCATGCCAGGAGCGGCTGTGAAGCATTAAATATAATTCTTCTTTTGTTATTCACATATTTTGAAGTATCGTTTTGGGAACAATATTTTTGTTTTTTTCCTGTTATTATACGTAACAAAAGTAACAGTAATTCACACTTTACGTGCCTGCTTTACTAATAAAATGTCTGTACTCTCTTTTTGCTTATCTGTGGTACACTTGAAGTCACAGAATATATATAGAAGGTAACTTTCAAGTATGTATTGGACGCATTTTGCATCACACATCATCAGCCATAGGACGTGCATTGCTAGACATAGGCCTCCTCCTGGGGGGGTTTTGCCAATACTCGCTACGCTTGGCAGGCGGGTTGGCGAGCGCAGTTATAGGTGTAATTGTTCAAGGAAGACGCTGCTGTCCATCTTCCGGATTACATCCCTTAGCCGACTCTTACGGCAACCACGGGTAGAGAGGGTACAATTCTTACGCCGGCACCACCATGGCATTTTTCATTATTTTTCCAAAACATATGTTTTTGCGAATTTTTGTGTTTCAAAATAGTGATGTAGTTCATAAAGTGCCTAGTTACGTGCGTAGTGTCAGAAAGTGGTAAGTGGACTTTGACTTTAATGATAAAGAAACTGAAAACTGCACACAAAATAAAGAAACATTGAAACTGGCAGAATGAAACTATTTATGACAAACAAATTAGATACCTATAAAATAATTTAGATATCTAACAAATTTCTATTACATAATATTGTGTTAACATGTTCGTTATAACAGACACAAACTGCCGCCAAACAGTAGTGTGTAAACATTACTGAGTTCCGGTTTGAAGGGTGCTGCAACTAGCAAAATTACATCTTACTCCTGGACTTTGTTTTATTACTTAAAGCTCTGAACGTGTGCGAGTGAATAGTTCGTGTAAGACAAGGAAATATTAATAGCTTCACTCATTTTTTACGACACATTATCTCTCCTTTTTTTCGTTCTGTGTTTAGTGGGCTAGTAAACTCCGGTTAAGCAATCTTCACTCAATCCAGTCGAACGTAATGCAGCGAGCACTCAGGCACATCTACTTGCTCCAGTAATTGATCCAGTCAGCTGCCGAGCGCTGTTTGATTTCAATTTAAACGATGTTGATGTTCGCTGTTTTGGATGCGCATTTATCTTTCAACTTTGCTGCCTCGAAATTTCGGTAATGAAGGTAGTTTTCGAGTTTAATTGAGACGTCGATCACTGTTTGTTTGGTAGATGTTTAGCAAATGCTTCGATGTTACTAAAATCTGTATAATTTATTGCAGTGATATTACAAAAGGAGTTATGTTTTATTCATATTGCGTAGGTTTTTGACGACTCAACCGACTGTTGAGACAGTAGTGTTTTTGTAAATCCTGAATGACATGTTTCTGAAATTATGTTTATCACCGGGTCTTAATTGCGCACAGAATACTAGAAATTAGTTTCGTGTTTAAGTCGCGAAAGTTTAAAAAAACATGCCTCTGAAATTATGTTTATCACTGGGTCTTATTCGCGCACAGAATACCTACTATGAAATTAGTTTCTTATGTGTTTAAGCCGCAAAAGTTTAAAAAACATGCCTCTGAAACTATGTTTATCACTGGGTCTTATTCGTGCACAGCATACTATGAAATTAGTATCTTATGTGTTTAAGTCGCTAAGGTTTAAAAAATCATGCTTTTGAAATTATGTATATGACTGGGTCTTAATCGCGCGCAGAATACTATGAAATTAATTTCTTATATGTTTAAGTCGCGAAAGTCTAAAAATAACATGTTTCTGATATTATGTTTATCACCGGGTCTTAATTGCGCACATAATACTATGAAATAGTGAAATAGTTTCTTATGTGTTTAAGTTTGAAAACAAGTTTCTGAAAATGTAAATCGTATTAAAAATAATAACCAAATCTACTATTGGAATTTTAAGGCCCAGTTAAGGAAGTGGTTTTAAAACAACTAGTATTTTAGTAATGTACATCGAATTTATTCAATCACATCGTTTATCTATCGTTCCGTTGTTAAGGTAACCCATACAAGGGCGGTCGTTCCTTGTCTTGCATCAGTATTTAGTTAGGGTTACGTAATACTATGCCATGGGCCAGTGCATAACACAATGCATCAGCGTACCCAAGCATGTTAGATTGGTTAGCTTGCCAGTCAACAGCACTAATTGGCAGCCGGTTGGAGATCAGTTTGATCTCACGTCAGCGCTGCCACTGCACTGTTTGGCTACAATCAACAATTTGCTATTCTATAGACTCGCATTAGATCAATAATGGCAGTCAACACATTTGCACAAAAAGATTCTATATCTAACATATTGGCGCGCGGGTTTTTCTTTACTTTGACCGTTGGCACCTCTTTGTGAGTTTTCTCGGTGGTAATAAAAGACGAACACTGTGAGATTCGCTCAATTCTTTTTGCGTTAAACCTGCAAATAAGAGAACAATGGAATTTCCAAACAACTTGTAGTTGTAATGGTTTTCGATAAGTGATTTAAAAATTAGAAACGAGTTTGTGAGTTAATCGCTTACTCACAAAGCTTACAGCTCATAATCGCTTTACAGACGATGGAGATTGCAGTTGAGATCGACCGATTTGCTTATTTGTCACAAAATAAATGCTACCAATAACAAAGTATTCCCAAGAAAGTCTGGCAATTTGCTTATGCCAGGGTAGTGTTCTTGAAACAAACTCCATGGAATTAACATGAATTTAACTTTTGTAGTGATGGTAGCTCAGTGGTTATCGCGTTTGCTTCACACGATGAACAGCGTGATTTCAAATCCCAGTAATGAGCTTGAGCTATCGGTAAGGAAAAACATCGTGAGGACACCATTGCGTGGAGGCCAGATACTTTGTAGTACTCAGGTGGCCAGCTACCACCCTCAAGTTGAAAAATCTGCTGTCAACCATCTAACGGTGTGTCCTGGCAGCCTCACTTGAGAGCTAGTTCTATTCTAGGCTAGGTGTGTTTACCGTCTTCGACCACAGCGTTACTTAGCATCAGGTGAGCTGTGGTAAAACACCTAGCTTGACAAGCAAAAAAAAAAGATTTTAATTTAAAGAACGTTTCTCTGCTGTGCTACGCTGATGTACTTTATCAGGTAAGCGTGATCTATTTTTCTACTCATGAATTTTTTGCACAGAGCGTAGTCTGTATTTCTGTAATTAATTAAGTCTGTATTAGGACTAATAGTAAAAAAAAATATGTTTATATATACGATTACGTTTTAATAAAAATTACACTGTCCAGAGGCTACTACGACTACGCACGCCAGTACATAAGCCGCGTAGTTAAACGGAATAGGTAGCGTTCACTAATAGACTTCACATAGTACAAATCATTTACGTTGCAGTTGGTTTGATGTAAGGTCTATCAATATTAAGTCGTTGGATACGGTTTAGAGCTGATGACGTTAGTTTCAGATGCGCATTATCAGTTCATTTGGCTAATGACGCAGGAGTCATTTAGTCATTATGAGGTACTTTGCATGCAGTTATGACTGGGTTAGTTTAGGTGCCCATCTGGTTTTGATAACAGCTGTAGCATATTTTGGCGTCGGACTACAACAGTTCTGCTCTCTTCAAAATAGTACCTTAATTGTACGTGATAAAGAATAGCTTTAAATCTTTGCTTATTGGTTTTTTTTTTGCTAATAGAACGATAATGTATTTGAAATGTATATTTTTTAGTGTGTATCACTACATAGTATAAAACAAAGTCGCTTTCTCTGTCTCTATATCCCTATGTATGCTTAAATCTTTAAAGCTACGCAACGGATTTTGATGCGGTTTTTTTAATAGATAGAGTGATTGAAGAGGAAGGTTTATATGTATAATAACATCCATTAAATAGTGGAGAAATACTGTTATTTTTGAGGTTTATACCCGTGCGAAGCCGGAGCGGGCCGCTAGTATTTGATAAATCAGAAGAATAATCTGAGTGAATCACGGCGAAGAACGTAGATTTTTTACAGTAGAGCTTTTATTTAACTTGCAATGTATGTACATATATATATATACGGGGCGCAGCTACTATGTTATACGGCGGTGGTACCTACCTAAACAATCACCTGCTAAGGTGATTTACCGCCAAGTGATAGAAGAAAAAAAAGGATTGTGTTCAATTCAAATTCAAATTCAAATTCAAAAATTATTTATTTGACATAAACGATACAACACAGCAATAAAAACAAACACTATATACGTATAATATATCGATATGTCCTGGATCCCACACTAGGGTGACCTGTGTCGTGGTCTCCAGGCTCTTCCATAAAACAAATATTTAATACACAATTACATATACCTACATATATTATTAATATATTACGACACAAAGACAAGAAAACAAATAAATCAAAAAACAGTAAATAAAAAATTAAACAGAAACAGAGACAAAACGAATGTACAAAATATTTAACAACTACCCTACTTAATTACAGCGTGAAGCTACTTTGATATCTATTGCACCGCGCAATAGTTATCGAAGGATGCGTTCATGCGTGTATGATGATATAAAAATGTGGTTACTAAGTTTAGGTACATGATCATAATTTTGTAACATTCGCTTTCCACGCATGTGATAAAAACCATGGACAAGTAAATAAAAATTACAGGGCTGTCGAGACTAACCATCAAAGTCTCAAAATGATGAGCGTCAAAGCAACGATGCCCTGGACTTTATTTTGCTACTCAAAGTTCTGTGTATCGCTGCAATGGTCATGGATACGCATTATCTCTTACCACCAGGAGAGCGTCTCGTTCGTCTCATTAATTTCACGTAAAAATATATCTCAGAGGATAAAGGCAAATAAAGTTACGTGGAACCTGACAGGCATCTACTTGAGCTATACCCACTACCCAGCCAACTCAGTTTTACCACACTTAAAGCACACTGTAGAAAAACTTTAATTAAAAGGTGGAATTAATTGTAGTACTTTAATGTTCTGAATTAATTACCTTGAACGTGCTTGCATGATGCAAAATCATGCTATAAGCATTAAGCATGGAGCACCGTCCACTAGAGTACGTCAGCTAAATCGGCTTGCTAGCGATCACGTGCGGCCTTAGGACGTGTACACATTGTAATAAATAATATCGATTTTATTAGTACCCTTTCGGTGAATAGCGAGCCTATTTTACTTGACTATAGCGATTGATTTGTAGCGATGATAGCTCAGTGGTTAGAGCGGTCGGTTCGCATACTGAAGGGCATGGGTTCAAACCCCAACAATGAGCTTGAGCTGCCGGTGAAGGAAAACATCGTGAGGAAACCATAGCGTGGTGGTAGAGTACTTTCTAGTACTCGGCTGGCTAGCTACCACCCTCAAGTTGAAAATCTGCCGCCAAGCCCCTAACGGTTTGTTCCGGAAGCCTCATTAGAGAATCAGTTCTATCCCAGGCTAGGTATGTATACTATTTTGGTCCACACCGTGACTTAACACCGTAACATCAGGTGGGGCCCGCGGTCTACAACCGTGTACCCGCCTCCGTCCGGGATGCACCTTCCACCACGTGCTTCAGAACCAAGTTAAGATCTTGGCTGCTAGAGACAATGTTTATGACATTGATGAATATTTCAAATTAAAAGATTATTAAATTACTAGTAAGTAATTTCTGGACATTTTATTATATGGACAATATTTTTTTATATTGGCATATTTTTATGCCGACGTATTTTTGTATTGACTTATTTTTATATTGACATATTTTATATTGGCAGTATTTTTATATTGACAATATTCTTATATTGACATGTTTATATACTTTGACATTTTGTTTTTATTCCATTGACATGTAATCAGTGTTCTAAAACTCAATGTAATGATATTACGGAATTGACTTGTAGCATTGGTGTTATCAATAAAATATTTGTATTTATTTGTATTTGGTGTATAGCACCTTGCCTGTCAAAAATATACATAATTTTTTGACAATATTTGTCATTGTGTTCGGGCCTTAAGAATGCAGACTGCGTCTGGCATGCAGCCAAGTTCTCAGCTCTAGTGCCCATTGAGTGCGACGGCGAAACTGTGACGTCACCATGAGACATGGTTAGGAGTAATTTTAAAACACACCTCGTAGCAATTTACGGCCTAAAGATGAACAACATCTTTTCCGATGTTTTCCTTAACCGGCAGCTCAAGTTTATTGTTGGGATTTGAATCCACCCCCTTTAGCGTGTGAACCGATCGCGGTAACCACTAAACCATCATCGTTACAAATGCTACTACTATAAATGAATGAAAACGATATGGGTTGCGATACCATAATAATAGCATGCTCATATTATTGACATGAACACATTCCCCTCTGTATGACGAGGATCAAGGTATTACCAGTGACTAATCAAGCATGACGTGTGGTATCCAGATATGAACCGTATCAGATGTTCAGTTGAAAATCCTCCTTGTGGTAGTAAGAATAAAGTAAATTTTTATACAGCGTTTTGTTAATTACGGGACGGAAAAACACGGCTTCGCAAAACGATATTTCGGAGCTACAGAAGACAAGAAATGAAGCCATAATAAGACATTTCTATGTATTCATGATTTCAAAGACACAAAACTAACAACACATATCTATCTATATCTATATCTTTAAACGAGCAATTCTTGTATATATATATATATATATATATATACATATATATGTATTCTGGATCTCGGAAACGGCTCCAACGATTTTCATGAAATTTTGTATCCAGGGGGTTTCGGGGCGAAAAATCGATCTAGCTAGGTTTCATTTTTAAAAAACGTCGTTTTATCTGAGTTTTCGGGCAATGAAAAACCGAGCAAAGCTCGGTCATCCAGGTACTATATCTTTAAACGAGCAATTCTTGTATATATATATATATATATATTCTGAATCTCGGAAACGGCTCCAACGATTTTCGTGAAATTTAGTATGCAGAGGGTTTCGGGGGCGATAAATCGATCTAGCTAGGTTTCATTTGAAGAAAACGTCGTTTTATCCGTGTTTTCAGGCAATGAAAAACCGAGCAAAGCTCGGTCATCCAGGTACTAGTAATTATAAAAATAACATAATATTACGAAATTTATAATTACAATGAAGTATACACACACACATTGTCATTTACACAAAATATGTTCCTGAGATAGGAATACCTAAAACATCAATTGTATAATTTTTACGATAAATAATTCCAACTGCTAAAGTTACTTTTGCAACTTTTACTGTTGTTAGAAAAGTATATTCCGTATAAATGTTTAATCTTCCTTATAAAAGAGTACTTTTTACTATGGAAACTGATATTTTTGTTTTACATAAGCGGGATTACTAACGTATAATCATATCGACTATAGTTCTATAGAGTAGAGTAATATAGTTTTACTATTATAGTGTTGTTCTAATTAGTTATTTAGTTAGTATAGTCAGAGTATTCGATATAATTAAACGTGAGCAATCCCGCATAAGTAAAGCAAAAAAAGAGTTTTTTTTTGTTACCACGAAACAAAAAAAAAAAACCCACACAATTTGTACTATGAAATAAGGTGAATACTTTCCTCACAGAAAGGAAATGTTCTTAATACGCGCTTATCAAAATATTGGGGTAAGATACCACGTCCCGATACATTTATTAACCCTACATTATAGTCAAAGCCTGAGTATCGAATCTCATATTTATTGTTCTATTCAGACCTTCTCCTTTGTTCCGAAACCCATCAACGGGACCAATCAAGTAAGAAATTGGTGATCCCGGTTGAATCCAAAGGTCCCTTGTATGCCTGCGTCTACAGATAAGCTGCTTAAGATGCGATGAAAATAGCATACGGGATTCGGGAAAACAGTTTTTAACGGTCACTGAGTTAAAGCTGAAGCTAAGAAGATAAAATAAGTGACTTTTACCTTTTTTGTAGGACTTAATACGGTTGGTATTTAGTCCAGGATACAATTTGATGAAAAAATAAGTAAATGCGAAGTGGTCATGTTCTTCATAGAATATTCTCGGAACTTCTTACAACTTTGGTAGTTGATTATGTTTGCAAAAGATGACCTTTGTACATTCAGTTATTTTTGTATACAAGGACATTTTATGGCTATAGCGATTAATACGATTGTGGTGATGATAGTTTAGCGGTTACCGTGATTGGTTCACACGCCGAAGGGCGTAGGTTTAAACCCCAACAATGAGCTTGAGCTGCCAGTGAAGGAAAACATCGTATGGAAACAATAGCATGGTGGTAGGATTTTCTAGTACTCGGCTGGCTTACTGGCGGCAGATTTTCTACTTGGTGGTAGCTACCACCAAGTAGAAAATCTGCCGCCAAACACCTAACGGTTCAAGACTCAAGATTCAAGAGTCAAACTTTTAATAATAAACAAGTAAAACTTTTAATAAAATAATTTTAGTTCATACATACATCATGTGAATATATTTAGATGCCTATTTACGACGAATAATTAATATTATTTAAGAACAGGGAAAAAATACACATTATAACTTGTTTTCAGCGTTTCTGATGCTAATTTTACTGTTTAGGTGACGTAACGGGGGATTTAAGTGAGTGATACCTGATAAAAAATATTTAAAGGAAAAATTATAAAACTCAATTTCGAAAATGTTACTTACCAAAAGCCCGAATGTATCGCAACTCCTTTTCCAATTCAAGATACTGATCTATGAACATAAAACGCAGACGCTGCGAGAAATGAAAGACCAACCTTTCTAGATAATTGCCAAGATATGAACGGAACAATCCGGTTTATCAGCGCGTCTATCTCGAGTCATACAGCATTTCTGGAAGTAAGCTCGGCAAAGAACCTGGTACTTTCATTAGTTTATCTTGATTTGTGTCTCTCGAAATATGTGGACTTGTTATTCCTGACAAGTTGTACATTACTTTAAGTCTTAGATTAAAGTAGTTTGAGTGAAAACACTTTTTAATATACTTGATTTTGGTAATGACGATAATAAATAATTAATAAGATTTAAAAAAAGTTCTTAAAACAACTTTTATTTTTCACCTTTTGATAATGGAGTGATGGAATATGGATGATGGAGTAATTGCAATGGAGTTAACCCGCCTGCCAAGCGTGGCGAGTATTGGCAAAACCCCCCCACGAGGAAGCCTGTGTCCAGCAGTGGACGTCCTGTGGCTGATGATGTTGTTGTTGTTGTTGTTGATTGAGAAATTTCTATGCAATTAGAGATGTAAATGTATTCGTTGTTAAACATAATAGCAACACAGAAACTAATGTAAATAAATAGAAAGGGGTTCCGCTTTCAGAACTTATCTGAAACTACTAAGTAGAAGAAGTTTCTACGCCGTGAGAAAACTCTAAGAACACTTTTTCTTGTAGCTTGCAAGTTCGCTAAGTAATTATTGTAACTACTATTACTATTTTATCTCCTTTGGTAGGTACCTAAATATAGTATAGCCAAGATAATTATTGCACGTATACGCGAATGTCAATAAAGTGATAGATTGTATACAGGGTTAAAAGCTTGAGGCATACTGAACCAAAAAGAGGTTGTACTCATAATTATGAACAACTTTTACTATGAAACTAACTCTGAAATTCCGATAAAAAAAATTGCTAGTCCATAAATCCTGTTGAAGGTCAATGACATTCTTCTATGGAACAGGGCTTTTACAGGGTTGTTCCATACTAAAAGTTGTTCATAATGGTGATGTTATGGAATTGTTTCAAAGTTGTGCCCATAGTAAAAGTTGTAATGTTGAGTACATTCAATTGTGTAGTCTAGGCATTGCTTATAACCCTGTGTACTTATATCTTTTTTGCTTTAAAGTCTAGTAGTATCACTGAATTCTTCTCCGTATTGTAAATGAAAATAAATCTGTCCGATCTATTTATAGAAGTTACAAAAGTATAGAATTTAAGACTGTTCTCGCTTCTTAGGCACTTATTAAAATGCACCCTCAAGAATATTGTCTTTAGGGATTTGAAGTAACTTCCAAACTTTGAGGCGCAGACTCCATCCTAATTGATGGCTCTGAGAAAAGTTAAGCCATCGCTTACCGGTTTATTGAATGTAAAGTAATTAAGAGCAGGAGTTTTGTGACCATAGTACGACCATCAACAAAACTATTAGGAACCTTCTCGCAGTAACTTTTACCGAATTTTGTTTTAACTATAAACTAAATAGCTTGAATATTTAATAAGGACAAGGTACTAAAGCGTGATAATAATTTGTGTAGTTTATTTCTACTCTGTTTATTACGACTTTGTGGTAAATAATAAGTGGCAGTTGAGAGTTGTTGGTTTCAGAACAATGTTTTAACAGACTGCGATGTACCTACTAAGTGCCTAGTTGGTTTACTTTCATTGTAGTCCACTGGATAATTCAAGAACAACGCTCGATACTTTAATTATGAGCAAATTTTTTCTTCATGATGGCATCTATCGCGATGGGATCGCGTTATCACTAGGTGCTAATATCTCCATAGCAGGAAGTTGTCTAGGTAGGTAGTAGGTACCACTGTAGTATCAGATAATCTGCTTCCAAGCACTAGAGTGTAAACCATACTATTGTTACTGTAGCAATATTACAGGGCTATTGAGAATAAGCATCAACCGTCTCAAAGTAATGAGCGCCAAAGCAGCGATGACCTGGATTTTGTTTCGTTATTCAAATTTCGAGACAGCGCAATGGTCGTAGACACGTCATTATCTGTTATTCAAATGTATTATGTCAAAACAATGTGCCAATAAATAAGTTAAAACGTGCAGCGATTTTATTGTCTTTATACTTTTATTTGGTATAGTTATGACTTAGACTTGACTTTGAGTTTCTTTATTTAACTGTGACTTGTTCGTAAAGGTAACAAGCGATGCTGTTTAGAAACATGCATGAAAACGAATTGACATAAGTACTTGCATGCACCACTTTCTTGCGATGCATAGGTGTAATTTAGTAGTATCTAATATACTATAAAAATCTACTTTACTTTTAACATATGTGTAATCTTGAATAAAAAGAAAAACCAAACCATCGTCAAGTTATAATTACGACAATTCACTCCGTGGCAAGCACGAAGTCTAAGTTTGCAATACATAGCGCACAGCGAGTTCCAAACACCTCATCGCAAATCAGACGATGCGTGAGACAAAGTTTTAAAGAACTCCGTAATAGAATATCCTTTGAATGTGTTGTTCGAGCTTGTAAATAACTTTGAAGAGGAAGAACAGATAATCAACTCTAAAGAAAAATCTATTCAAATGTATAAACATCTAGTTGATCAATTGATTATGCGGCGCATGGCGTCCTGTCCAAATGTCTACATTTATTTGTAATCGGTTTGTGTTCATATAAAAAATTCATAAGCAAAAGCACAATCAGCTTTTCTTGGTTTTCCATTTTTGTTTCCCTAAAAATCTACTTTAGACTTTATGCGAAGCAAGACGAGGCCGCCCGTGCTTTGTTTTCTGCTTTGACTTCTTGAAGTAGGCCACTGGATATGGTCGAAACTATAGACGGAGTAACCGACGTAAGCATTTCCGCATAAGTAAAACGAAAAACATGTCAAAATCACGTCAGTTTTCATAGTAATATAAATTTAGACCATGGTAAACATTAACAAAAGTCCGCCATATCTGCTCAACCTTTCTCAAGTGATATGATTACCAAAGAACAATTTAATATTTAGGTGTTTCAATAGATATATATTTATAATTCATGTCTGTTTTATTTTTGTACCCTCAAGCCCATAGAGAATGAATTAATTCGATTTGGGGGACTTGACTTTTCCTTGAGACAAGGAAAATTGAGCATTTTAAATGTTTTCTCTACAGTGTGAAGACTCTTAAGCGACACACAGACTTCATTCGTGAACAGTCGTCGTACTTGAAAGCGATTTGCGTGCTATTGATAGAAAATAATATGAAAATGGCAGAGGTAGTGGGGGAAATAGCGCTATTTTAGGTCACCCAAATAATGGAATACTCACTTATGTATTTAAGTATGAAAATTACGTGGCTTTGACACATTTTTGTTATACTTATGCGGAAATACTCACGTTAAATTTAGTCGGATGCTCCGACTATAGTTTCAGCCACATCCGGTGGCCTTCTTTATGGAGACAAAGCTGAGTACAACGCGCGGGCGGCCTCGTCTTGCTACGCACTGCGGGCCGTTGTGCGCTTTGCACATAAAGACAGCGGTTGGTGCGCGTGTGTGTGGGAGCGAGTAGAGTGCCAAGATGCATTGTTGCGCTCTGGAGCCCTTCCTTGTCCATATTCAGTCTTCGTCTTTGGTTTCATTTATGTATGTTTGCGTATACATTTATATATATAACGATATGAATTTGAAGTATACTAATTTGAAAGACAATTGCATTTACCACTATGAAGAACTTGGACCCACATCTGAAATCGCAACGAAACGCTGCTTCATACATTTCAGGTCAAGGCTCAATGCATGTTTCATCAGAACAGCCAATACTCAACTGTTTCAAAGTAGTGAGCATTGTAAAAGTTGTTCATAATTATGAATTCAACGAGATTCCTTTCGGTTTGGTACACCCCATGCTTATAACCCTATATAACTTAAAATTAATTAATTCACGTCCCTCCACGATAAAATCTTCGCGAATTCCCTCGCTTCGTCACTCGGTTATATTAAAAAGAAGTTGTTTCTCTGTATAATTCTAATGTCAAGAGCCCGATGGAGGTGTCAAAAGTTGGCGAAGTGAGAACGTGTACTTTAGAGCCCCCGAAACTTGGCGACCCTCTAAATCTACTAACTTTACGTTGTTGACAGTGTTCAAGACAAGACTTTTGAATCGGAACATGTGTAATTGAGTACAGGTAGTATAGAAGTATTGGGGTTTAAGATATTCTTTATGTAACAAGTACATAATAAATGACTTAAGTTTCATGACCATGGCAGTGATACTCAGAAGTTTAAGTAACATAAAGTTTATGACATCACTGGTTTTGTAGTCATTACTTTATTTATTTATTTTATTTCTATTCAATAACATACAAAACAGAATATAATAATTTTAATTCCAATTCAATACACATTTTACAGATCTGTATCACATTTCAAAACTATGTAGTATGTCTAGGTGCATTATAATTACATTTTAGACAGATAGATAGAAACACTTAATTGTGCACATCAAAATTTAAAAATAAAGTACAGAAAACAAAAGAATCTTAGCTAGTGCCACAAGTGACGGCGTTAACGCTAAAAACGACCTCTTCCAGGCAACCAAGAATGGGTACATATAGGATGTAAAAATAATAATTATGTATTTAAATAAAACGAAATATACGTATACACAAAAAGTCACTAAAGAATTAATTCGTAAATTATTAGTACATTAATTAATTATGATTATAATTATGAATGAAATAATAATAGGTAAGTTCTACAGTCAAAATACATGAAAATATCAACTTTATTTTTAATTTAATTCTAAAATAATTTTAATTTGTCTTTATATTTGATATGAATAATTTATTTAAAAAATAAGGTATATGAAATTTACCAAAATATAGAGTATACACATAACAAAGAGAGATAGGTATAGATTGAAGATAGTTTTTATAACTTACCTACACATATACATATTAATCTAAAAAAACGTATAAATTGAAAAAAAAATCCCCAATTTTTGGAAAACATGGATGTGCCACTATTGCACATAAAAAAACAAAACTAGTGAAAAAGTACTACTTCTAAAATGTAGTAGACCTCATAACTGTCTACAGGTTAGAAATAATGCAAGCTCAAAATCACCCACGATCTTTATTCTATTACAAAGGATCTAGAGATATCCCTGTCTCTCTTTCATGATTTATGTGCTTGGCATAAAGTTCAGCATCTGGATAATAAAATGATGAATAACGTTCCTCTGATCCTTTTCTGCGACAGTTTAATATAATTTAGTTGTTATTTCAATAATTTTTGCTAAAATAGGTAAATGAAAAGAGATTTTGTAGTAGTTTTTTTCATATAGTCACCCCCGTAACACACTGAACTACAATAAATAGTTACACATATTTAAACTACTTTTATATACTTTAAACATTATTTTGGCTTTCTTCAAAGCTGGTGAAGCCAAAATGCTATTACACATCCCTACATCATAAAATTTATTCATCATCATCATCATCATTCCGTAGGACGTCCACTGCTGGACATAGGCCTCCCCCATTGAATTCCATAAAGACCGGTTGGAAGCGGCTCGCATCCAGCGCGTTCCTGCGGTCTTTATGAGGTCGTCTGTCCACCTTGTGGGCGGACGTCCTACGCTGTGCTTGCTGGTCCGTGGTCTCCACTCCAGAACTTTGCAGCCCCATCGGCCATCGGTTCTGCGTGCTATGTGCCCTGCCCACTGCCACTTCAACTTGCTAATCCGTTGGGCTATGTCGGTTACTTTGTTATTCTATTATTATAAAAACTGATCAAATCTCGCCTTTGCGCCTAGTTCCGGACACATTCTATTTAGCACATGATACGCGTCTTCTACAATCTCACATTCGATACAGTTCGGTAAATCCGTCACTCACACCAGTAAACTTGCTTGATATAATATATCCGGATAGAAGTCCCATCATAAGTACAACATATTTTATGTTCATCTTACAAACCATGGAAAAAGTGAATGAAGTGAACCATGGAGAAGTGAGTTAGTTGTAGTAGTTTAGAAGTAATTAATCACCTAAGTCATTATCCTAAACATTATCCATACTCAAATTTATAAACTTTCGATTTAAACATACATAATTAATTGATTGAATCAGGCGTTACTTTGCGGAAGTCCATTTTGAGTGTTCTAGGTATATATTTAGTTTATTTCCGCTTAACAGTCGTTCCAGCTACAACAGAAAAGAGGATTTAAATTAATTTAAAAAACTTGACGTAAATATGAAACATTTGAAAATATTTACTAAAAAACTTAATGATAATTAAAAAACCTATTCGGAACTTTACTAATAATCTAAAACTAAATTTCACATTAACTTATAAGCTTAAACAAAACACTAATTAAAATAAAAACAAAATCCACAAGTATTTATATCCTCTTCGCTGCAATAACCACTTGCCGACACGTGTTTCGCCTCTACACGAGGCATCCTCAGGACGTGTTGACTGTCCGAGACTGACCCAGACTGAGCAATCGTCCCTGACAGCGGCGCTTTATATAATATTTGCCGCTACCACCCGCGCCTGCGCACTGAAGCAGCGCAGTAATGGCGAAGTGACGCATGTTTGTTCATTCAACAATGAATTCTCTGTGTTCCCATGTTTCCAAATTTCTAATTGTTCAAGTACGCTCATACGGAATCCTTTTTCACACACATGTAGGATTTCAAACGTATTACTGTTCTGAAGAGTATGCTCAGTGTCTAATAGATGTTTTTTTTCTGGATGACATAATAATGATATACATAATTATGTTATTACCGGGACTTAATCGCGCACAAAATACTATGAAATTAGTTTTGTTTAAAGTTGTCACGGAAATTGCAACATGACCGAAACGATGTAGCGATGATAGCTCAGTGGTTAGCGCGGTCGGTTCGCACGCATGTGGGTTCACTTCATCAGCCATAGGACGTCCACTGTTGGACATCTCCTCCTGGGGGGTTTTGCCAATACTCGCCACGCTTGGCAGGCGGGTTGGCGAGCGCAGTTAGGTGTGATTGTTCAACGAAGACGCTGCTGCCCATCTTCCGGATTACATCCCTTAGCCGACTCTAACGGCAACCACGGGTAGAGAGGGTGGGGTACTATTCTTACGCCGGCACCACCACGGCATGGGTTCAAACCCCAACAATGAGCTTGAGCTGTCGGTGAAGGAAAACAACGTGAGGAAACCATAGCACGGTGGTAGGGTATTTTCTAGTACTCGGCTGGCTAGCTACCAACCTCAAGTTGAAAATCTGCCGCCAAGCACCTAACGGTGTGTTCAATCAGTCCAGGCTAGGTGTGTTTACCATCTTGATGTTAAGTGACCACACCGTCACTTAACATCAGGTGAGCCGTGGTCAAAAAACTGGCCTGTCAGCTATAAAAAATGAAATAAAATAAAAACGTCGAGGTAAATAAATAAAACTAATGTAATAGGTATTCTGTGCGCAACGAAGCCCTCGCAAAAAACACTTTTCTATATTCGTTTCGACTACTTTGCTTGGAGTTTCGTGGGATGTGAATTACTTAGGCTGCTATAATATCACGAGGAGTTAGATTAGGGTTTTAATTTTAATTCCAATAGTTTATAAAAGCTGAGAAATAAACCGACAACATAAGTCTCATAAAAGTTTCTTTGCTAATCTTTTTTTACATTTTTTTCCTATGAAAGTCTTAATAATGTCATGTTTAATTTTAGTCTGTACTTATAATATTATAAAGATTTGATTGTTTGTTTGTTTGCATTGAATAGGCTCCAAAACTAATGAACCGATTTCAAAAATTCTTTTACCGTTAGAAAGCTCTATTATTCCTGATTAACATAGGCCAGGCTATACTAATATTATAAAGAGAAAAGATTTGATTGTTTGTTTGTATTGAATAGCCTCCAAAACTAATGAACCGATTTCAAAAACTCTTTCTCAGTTAGAAAGCTATATTATCCCTGATTAACATAGGCTAATTTTTATCCCGACTTTCCCACGGGATCTAGACTAACGCGGGTGAAACCGCGGGGCACAGCTAGTGTCTTACAAAATTGTGACCGCCTCAAATAACAAGACATAAATATCGCTTAATATAGCAGTAAATAGTCTTTATTAAATTCAGTGAACTTTATTAAAAAAATAGTTGGCGGTCATATTAAAGATATCAACAAGCCTTCATAAGTAGGGCAGCGGTTGGGGTCAGTGAAGAACAGCGGGGCGCGTTATATTAATACTTTTGGGTCTGATATCCTTCCTAAGCCAGGGCGTTATGAGCAATACATTGGCGGGGACAAATAGGTACTTTACTAAGTATTACGACATCCGGCACCCATCTCGGCGAAGTTGAGGCGGTGGACTTTGTAACGAAATCATTTCAGCTACATTATAAAGGAAAATTTATTTACGAATAAAAATAGCTATATTTTTTGACGCGAATATTTCTTTTAATTTGCTTCTACGAGTATACTTGGAGGCAATTCAGAAAAAATATGATTACAAAATCGGGAGGATACAGTTTGGTGTTTTTTTAGGTTGACAGGCTAGGTTTGTAGTGATGATAGCTCAGTGGTTAGTGCGGTCGGTTCGCGTGCCGAAGGGCGTGGGTTCAAACCCTAACAATGAGCTTGAGCTGCCGATGAAGGAAAACATCGTGAGGAAACCATATTGTGGTGGTAGGGTACTTTTTAGTACTCAGCTGGCTAGCTACCACTCTCAAGTTGAAAATCTACCTCCTAGCATATAATGATGTGTTCCGGCAGCCTCACTTGAGAGCCAGTTCTATTTCAGGCTAGGTGTGTTTACCATCTTCGACCATATAGCCACTTAACATCAAGTGAGCTGTGATCAAAACATCTAGCCATAAAAAAAAGGTATGTGACCACAGCTCACCTGATGTTAAATGACGGTGTGGTCGAAGAAGGTGAACATATTTGACCTGTAATGGAACTGGATTTCAAGTGTAAGTGCTGGAACACACTTTTGGATACTTAGCGGCAGATCTTCAACTTGTGGCTAGCCAGCCGAGTACTAAAAGTACCTTAACTCTATGATTTGGTTTCCTCACGATATTTTCCTTCACCGTTAGCTTAAGTTCATTGTTGGAGTTTGAACCAACAGCTCTCTCATCTACACCCAAAAGTTAATTATACCACTCGATGGATAAAGGTACAAAGAATTCGTTACATTGAGCGAGGACTTTAATCATGGAAACCCGAAGGACGTAGGTACATTTTTACTACTAAAAATGTACCTGCACGTATTTCACGTCCACACACGGCCGTGTCTACAATACAGCCACTCCCCGATTCATAAATAAAGGTTTGACTTATTATGTAGTACTCGCGTAGATTATACAGTATGTAGGTAAGTTTCGATTAAATGTAATGTTTTTTTTTTTTTTTTAATTTGGCCTACAATATTTGTACAGAAAAGTGATTGTTTGGCTGAGAATGAAGAACGTTAATCTTTTAAAAAAATCTGCAAATGTTAAAAAAGTTTTTAGATAGATGTTTTTTAGTTCTTTATTCTTTCTTTCTTTAATCCAAAAAAACAACTAAGTGCCATAAATGGCGGCATTATTGCTAAAAGCAATCTCTACCAGACAACCAAGATCTCTCCTAGGCAACCAAGATCTCTTCCAGACAACCAAGTTATGTTTAGATTTAAATATAGTTGTATTTAAAAAAGCGTGCATTTCGGGCTTGGATGGTTGAATCTATCGAGATGTTAGTTATCTCAGACTCAGAAAAAAACCTCTGTTAAAGTTTTTTTTGTTTGATAAGGTGTTTGAACTCAGCTCACCTGATGACGAGTACAGTAATCTGCCATAGTATGTTTATTTAAGTCTTATATTTTTTTAAATAACATCCAAGTCAGAAATGTTTCTGAATGTACACAAGTTTAACATAAAATTAAATAATATTTCTTACTGATCATTTAAAGATTACACTATGAAAATAATACAACATGAAAAATAAGTCAAAAAGTCTTATTTAATATCATAACAGAACAAACTTTTTTCAATACTTATGTGCAAACATTTTTCACAATATAGTATTTATTGATAGTTCACTCCGGCACGAGTGGAATTCGTAAAAATATTATCAATAAGGGTAAACAGACCGCAAGTTGTCTTAAATCTCGAAACATGACGTCCAAATTACTAAGACCTCACTGTATGCTATGATTATTAACATAAATACCTCGAAATAAGCTTTTGTTTGGTAAGTGAAAGGTCTATCATTGTTGGCCGCTCTACCACTTCACCGCCCCGGGGAAATCTATATGAAAGCGAGGCAAATGAAATAATGCTTTTGTATGTTGCTTATTGTCATCCATATATCTCCCATGCATGCGCATCTATTGTCATGTGAATAGGGTTATATTTATCCGTGACGTCTGTTTATTCGAAAGATCATTAATCGTGGTGAGCTCGTCACATGGCTATATGGTCTGCCACATGTGGAGATATAATGTCAGTACTAGCTGTTAAACTTGTCCAGTGGCTTCGCTCGTGTTGCCATTTCGAAATCATTAAAAAAAAAATTTTTTTGCAGCCATTTTTGAACAGGAGGAAGTTCTCAATTTTATTCTACTTTTTTTTTGTTTTACTTCTCGGCAGCCGTATTTGAGCCGGTAGTATATCTGCCTTAAGAGCTAAAGGCTGTGGTTTCGATTCCCACTCAAAAATATTTGGTGGTAAATAAATATTTGTTCTGTGTCTAGGTGTTCTGTATGTATTATATGTATGTAGTAAGTAGTATTCACAAAAAAATATCTGATTTCCATAGTACAAGCTTTGCTTAGTTTGGGGTCAGATGGCGCTGTGTGTCCAAAGAAAAAACGTCTGGAAAAAAGGTCACAAAATTTTGGCAAAATTAGTTTTGTTCAGAATTTAAAGCTCTATCAATCTGTATATTTAAAGATTTTATTTTAAAATTCAAAAAAGAAGCTTTTTATTGTCTTATTAATTTCATCTTGTAAATATATTTTTTTTAATGAAAAACTGATATTCTAATTTCCGCGCTTAGAATATAGAAAATATTCTAAGTTTCCGCGTATTGTATAGGCGTATCGATACTGTAATCAAAAACGTTTGGCCGTAAAAGTAAATGTCATTATCAACTATTCAAGTCTAGAATAATAATTATAAGTAATTTTTTGGGCTCACTTAATTTGCTTCTTCTGTTAATTTTATATTTTTGACCTTTACGACCTTTCTTCCCCGAAGTCAACACAGCTCAGAACTCCGTCATTTACCGATTTGAATAATTCTAAGGATATGATCAGATTGGTTGGAAAGAAATTTCATAAAAATTGGTTCAGTAATTTGATTTTTAAACCAAAATACCTAGTCGTGTTTGATGTTAGTCGTTTGTCGTGTTTAACCGCATCCATGCCTATTAGCCAACAGGCATGGATGCGGTTTTTTAAATTGTACATTATACTTTTGTTGTAAAAGAAGTTGTTCTGTGAACTTAGTCCGTACGGACAAACAGACACATAGGGAAGATTAACTAATAGGCCTAAGTTAAGCTTAGTTATAGAGATTTATAGTAAACAGTCATAGTAATCTGTAATGTATGCTCCTTGTGAGAGTTCTTCTGCCGCTTCGTGTCACACAAAAGAATTGGAAAATCTGCATTCTTAGGTACTTAAAAAAACCGTCGAGCATTAGCAATATTCTTTAGAATTAATATTGAGAATTATCATATAAAGCTACTATTAAAAAAGTAGCCTATGTCCACAAGAAACAAACTATAATTATTATAATTTTCATCAAGATCCATTCAACTTTTTAAAGTAAAAATTTAAGACAAACAGACAGTGTTACTTTCGCTATTATAATATTCAGATAGTAGTGACACGACACGTGTGGTACAACGTTTGCATAAATTTGAAAGCGTTTCGTAGCATACTAGCTATAAGTCGTAGCACTGGACACGAGCTACGAGTCGTAGCAATCACATTACAGCTCGCAAAATCCAGAATTGCTACGCGAACAGTCCGGCGATGACGTCATCTGCAAACGGAAAATCGCCAGTATAGCGCAACTTGATCCCTCACGCGATACCTAAATTGAATTTTACAGCGCGAATTTAGTCCCTGGCAGTTGAGTGATGGATCACCAATTCAAATAAAACGACCCTTCAGAAATGAAAATCAATTCACAAAAAATAAACGCATAATCCTTTAAAATTAGTACCCCAATTTCCGGATATTCATCGATATCGACTGTATGGACGCTTATTCCGAGTATCCGGACAAGGTAATCCAAATCGACATGTACACAGGCAGACCGTGTTAGTTAGTTACACAGCCGTCAATACGATTCCCAAACAAAACCTTTGTCCTAAGTAAATATAAGGACTTTTTCCGCCGTATAGAGCACTTGTGCAAAATCCCAATGTAAATTTACGCGAGCGGTAGTAAGCGGTACATTTTTTTAAAACAATTCTCCTTTTTGTGCTGAGCGTGAATTTACGGACAATGAGTGCAGAACGTAATATTTTTTTTATTAAAATCCATTTTTTGGGGATTCTTATTTAATATGTTATGTTGACCTCGACTATTCTGTTAGCTCATTTGGTGGTATATCTGCTTCAAAACCTGAAGGGCGTGGGTTCGATTCCTACTCAGGACTAACTTTGTGTGACGAATATAAATGTTAGTCTAACTCTATGTATTATAAGTATATATTTACAAAAAATACTCTAATCTATATTCTCTCAATTAAATATTCTAGGTATACGTAGACGAACTAAAGTTACTGATATAGCACAGCGAGTAAGCAAGTTGTAACGACAGTGGGCAGGGCGTATAGCACGCAGAACTGATGGGGCTGCAAAGTTCTGGATTGGAGACCACAGAGCGGCAAGCACTTCTCTTCGATCTTTATGGAAGTCAATATAGGCCAGCATGGACGTTCTATGGTTAAGATGATGATGATGAAGTGTTCTAACAGCTGTCTGTGCTTAGTTTGGGTCTAAATGGCGCTGTGTGAAACGCCCTCCAATTTTTATTTATTGATATACCTACCCTTAACCATGTAATTTGCTAAAAAGAACTGCTAGCATTAAAACGGCGACAAACAATTGTTTTTATTGCGATATTTGGCAAATACCAGTATGAATGAATGAATGAATAACTCGTTATTGTACACCCTTAAAATTACATAATACAGCTACAGCTTACAGTGCAGCTTATCTCTTCTCTAAATAGTATAAAAGTCGTTTTTCGCGTGTATCTGATTCTCTGCTTACTTCTCCTACACAACGCAACTCATTTTCATACAGGTTTCACTGTGACTTCGGTATTTTTTGCGAGAGTCTTTACAATAAATATCTAAATTATTTTTTCAATAAATTTAATGCTTTGCAGTCCAGTTGCCAATAAAATGGCACTCGTGCGAAGCCAAAGCGAATCACTAGAAAATCATGAATGTTTGTGTCTATATTTCACATAAAACGTTAGTTACTTGAAACGAGATATTTTGGAATCATCACCAGATATTTACAATATTCTTCTACGCGACTCGCATTCTTATCATTATTTTTTTTACTAATAAATAAATTACAAGAAAAAACAATGTCACGTTTTACGTTAAACATGTTTTCTTTAAATGTTCGCGTGAAATCTTTATTGGAACGTTTATTACGGCTCGAAGGTTTTATGGAGTTAATTGCTTTTCAAAAACTTCGTAATTAAATTTAATGTTTAAATCTAAAATTTTGGAGAATTTCACTTCTTTGAAAAGTTTTTTAATCCGTTTAGATAAGTTCTATGAACTACCTAAATTAGGGATAATTAAGAAAAAGACTGTTAGCTAGGTTAACTTTTCTTTAAGACAGCTACGAGTTTTCTTTATAGTTACACGATCATATTCCAATCAGATCTTTATTGTCCCCTAAATTTAAAGGTTATGTTTTATGATTGATAGTCTAGGCGTTTGACCACGGCTTACTTGATGCTACTTAACATGTTTGAACACGGTGTGATCAAAATTTCACGATTTAGAGTGTGGGTACAATTTTTCGTGGGTACATTAAAATAAATAGTAAATTTTAATTGCATTTAAAAGTTATGGTGTAATAAAGAAAATCACATACATTCATACTTACATATATTAACCCTGATAGTACAGTACACTCCTTTTTTGGGCAACAAGATTAATTTGTACAGCGCTTCTTGCCCCGATACTTCATTATTGGGGCAAACTTTAATTTAATATTCAGCTGGTGAAAGTTAAATAATTAAATCATACGTTAATCGCACGATAAAAAAGGGTCCTCCGCTAACTGATATGCTTTCCTTGAAATTATTCAAAACAAACATTTATACAATTTAAATTCAACAAACTCAACAAAAAGTTGACGTCACGTCTGGAAATTTTCCGCAAAATTGTAAACAAAATAAACGAAGCGACTGGAACAGAACAGAAAGAATTTAATATCCACCGTGGCGTACGGAACGCTTGTAACAATTTGTTTTCTTCCCGCCAACATTCTTTTTTCGGGTTTCACATACTTATCGTGCTTTTTTCTCATTTGTTTGTCGTGGTTGAGTAGTCATCTCTTTGATAACCCGTTTAACAACTCTTTTGAAACTTCGTCTTTTGTCGTCGTAAAACGCTACGGTTTATGTCAATACATTTATCCTTTGTTTTCTGAATAGACAAAGTTACATGTTATATCTCTGTCGCATAATATTGACTCGACTATCTACTAAAATTATTGAAAAAGTTTTGTGTGTCAAGGCGGGAATGTACCGGTTTCGAACTTTCGAAAACATGGTTTCAAATGTTTGAATCATCTAAAATATATTAATAAAACTTCCAGAATAAGTTTTCCACACAGAAGGTTCCACACAACCATAATATGAAATATATCAGGTTAGTTGGAATGCTCTTATATTATTGGGAAGAAAGATAACGATTCTTAACATTTTCTTAATGGAAGAAATTCTTGTCAAAACTAATAAAGACAAAAGTCTTGTTTAAAAAAGAATAAGAAATACTTCGAAAATTAAAGATAAATATTTGTAATCGCTCTATTTTTTCTCAGCTTAACACGACATCATTTGATAAAGTCTAACGATCGACTGTAACAGCAAAGTGGATATATTTTTTTAAGTTTTTGTTAATAAGCTTGAGTTTTTTTTACGATTGACAGGCTTGACCACAGCTTACTAACTGTCGGAGATGGTAAACACAGCTAGCCTGAAACTGGATCTCAAATAAGGTTCCCAGAACACACCGTTACGTGCTTGGCGGCAAATTTTTGACTTGAGGGTGGTAGCTAACCATCTGAGTACTAGTTGTATGATTTTTTCACGATGTTTTCCTTCACTCGCAAGCTCATTGTTGGAATTTGATTTTTTTCCATGTAAAATAAAAAAAGGTTA
The DNA here is from genome assembly GCA_950106695.1 of Biston stratarius. NCBI lineage: Eukaryota > Metazoa > Arthropoda > Insecta > Lepidoptera > Geometridae > Biston > Biston stratarius. The sequence goes on from OX467116.1 coordinate 16,090,789, forward strand.
TTTTGGTAGTTCGAAACGAGCTCCTAACACATCTCGTCGTGTTTTTTTAATTTGACATTAGCATAGAAAGTATTTTGATCTCACACCATAATACTATTCCATGCGCATATAGTTAGAAATCCGCCGCGTTACGTTACATGTTCTTGCTAATAGCGAATAAGGGCCTGAAACTGATTGCTTGCCGTATTCAAACCGTTTTTGGAACTATTCAAACTGTATAGCGAGTAATCGTGTCACTAACAGATCAGCCTAAACAATTATATCTGATACGTGGGATTAGTTGTTGATCAAAGATAGATCTGAATCCATCAGTCGAGTGAGACACATGGTTAAACTGTTAGTTAACAACATCAAAGAGTTATTACTATTCTGATAATATTTGATTTGACAGCAGATCTATTTGGAGTTTTGGATATAATAGCCGAATTAATTATGTAGGTACTATAACTTTATGTATGTTACAGTAACAAACATAAACTGCCTTGTTAGCTCATGTGGTAGCTCTGCTCCCTAAACTGTGTGGCGTGGTTCGATTACCACCCAAGACAAAACACTTCTGTGAATAACATTTACTTACAAAAAAAGTATATGTGTATTGTATATTCTATCAGTTATCTAGTTCCCATAGTGTATTGGTTGCCTGGAAGAGATCGCTCTTAGCGATAAGGCCGCCACTTGTGGCACTAGCTCATAAGATTCTTTTGTTTTCTGTACTCTTTTTCTTTTTCAGTGTGCACAATAAAGAGTTTCTATCTATCTAGTATAAGATTTGCTTAGTGTATGACTAGATGGCGCTGTGTGAAATTGCTCAGCCTCAGCCTTTTTCGTTTGTATCGTTTCGTTGTTTCCTTTCCTTTTTCTTTTTCCTTACACACCACACCTACAAAATACTCTGACTCTAAGTAAGGTCAAAAAAATAGCCTGTCAAGTTTATAAAAAAAGTGTCTGGAATACAGCAATGTTTACACACTGCTTGGCGGCAGACTATCTGATATTGGGGTGGTACCTACTTAGACGTTCTTTTACTAAGGAGATTTACCATCTAGTGAAGAAATTAAGTACTTTCGTCAAGGTTCTAACTTATTGACTGTTAAAAAAGTGTGTAAAAATTTTAGTGTAAAAAAATAACAATATAAGTAAATTACGGAGTATGCAAGACATTCCCCCATAAGTAAAACAAAACTAAGTAATTAATTTACTCTCCGTCTTACTCATTTAAACTAAAAGTTACTAAAACAGAAAATAAATAAGTTCCTGTATCAGTCTCAACTTTTATGTTACAGTAGTTCGTAAAAAGCCGAAATAAAACGTTAATGCCAGCCACCGCTTAGAAGGCCATCTCGCCAAATGAGTTTGTGACGCCGTGGATTGACACTTGACAGACTTTCAGAACGAAAATGGCCCATAAAGATATATACTAGTAGTGCGCGACGTATAGATTCGATTATAGACAGTATATAAGCTCTTTAGAAGACACATTCACGATCGCACACTAGAAGGTGAACATTGAAGACGTCGCAGTGAGCTCTGTGTGCTGGAATATTCCTGATACCGTAGAGAAGGATTCCGGAAGAGAAGGGGAAGCGTTCCAGAGCGCACTGGCGCATTTCGGTACGCTGCCCGCCCCCACTCCCGCGCTCGCGCATTGTCCGCAGCCTTCACGTGCGTGGCACGCAGCGGCCCGCTGCAGTGTTGCCAAATATACAGATTTATCTGTATTTATACAGAGTTTTGGCTAGTATAACAGATGAAAGATTTTTATACTGATTTTTTACGAATATAGTAACGAGTATAGTATGATGAAGTAAAGTTTTTTTTTTTTTATATGATTGTAATGACCTCAAAGCATACCTTGAGCATCATTATAAACAACTTTCACTATCGGTGACTACTGCTTATTTCAGAGGGCTCTCTGAATAGATAGAAACAGTTCGTTGAATCTGAACCAAATGTATGAACTATTTTAAAAAAAAAACGCTATTTTCACACAAAATGAATAATTATTATTGAATAAAATAATAAACTTCTTTTGCATTAAAAAAAAATAACCATCATATTGATTTAAAAAAACTATAGCCAGTATAAAGTGATCTAAGGATTTTATAGATATCCCATACATCTAAATCTGTTCAGGTATTTAAAAGTCATGGTAGAATAAAGAAACTTACATACATATCATATGAACCATGAAAACAAAATTTTTAGGTAGTCATGTAATAAATTAAAATCTGCTACGAATCCTTTATTCAGGTTAAACGACAAGGCTTTGAATATCGTCACAAAGATTTTTCAAAACAAAATCATAAAATCAAAATGGGGTTGACATGGAGGTCAAACGCATTATCCCGAGTGACACTGCGTATAAATAAAACAAAAACCACTAGTGGACATTCGTGTTTTTTTAAATTTCATAATTAGCTTGTTTTGATAAAATATTTGGAGTCAATGTACCGTCTCTCTATTTCGCCATAACGTGCTATTGCATAAGCGATATTTGTCCCAAATAGCTCGGATAAAGGTACTCATGGTGGAAGTGTGCCGGCGCTCCTTTATCGCTCTGTCGATGGTTGAGTATACGTCATTTGGAGATAATGACGATAAATGTATCGAGTAGGTACTTAGGGATGTGTTTTTCGATAAAAACGAATACAATAGGTGCCTGTATCGAATTCTTGACAATATTTTTCTTGGGACAATTTTCTGTTACCGGTAGATACCAGTTAAATATATGTTTATGTCATGATTTTGGTATGGGACGGTAGAAAGAAGGAAACCATTGTACTAATCGTTGCAAGAAATTACTACGGGACCATCCTTGAAATTGCGAAATCGTGGTTCGCAGCTGTCGTTAATGTATGCATTTATTAACATTTTCTTAACAAAAATATTATTTTTGTGTAAAAGTAATGAGACAGACTGCCGTGGTGGTGCCGGCGTGAGAATAGTGCCCCACCCTCTCTGCCCGTGGTTGCCGTAAGAGTCGGCTAAGGGATGTCATCCGGAAAATGAGCAAGCAGCACATCATCAGCCATAGAACGTCCACTGCTGGACGTAGGCCCCCCATGGGGGGGTTTTGCCAATACTCGCCACGCTTGGCAGGCGGGTTGGCGAGCGCAGTTAAGTGTGATTGTTCAAGGAAGACGCTGCTGCCCATCTTCCGGATTACATCCCTTAGCCGACTCTCCTTAGTCCTATGGCTGATGATAAATGAGACAAACGATACGATCTCCTGATGGTAAGAGATAACGCCTGTCCATCACTATTGCAGCGATATACAGAACTTTAAATAGCAGAACAAAGTCCTGGGCGTCGTTGCTTTGACGCTCATTACTTTGAGACATCAAATGGTTAGTCTCAACAGCCTGTAATTTTGCTGCGTAATACAGCAATGTTTACACACACTGCTTGTAAAAAAAAACTGTACAAAAAAGAACATTAAAAATAATAAGCCCTTAGACAATATCTGGAAGCAGTAACAGATTCTGTATAGTTGGCTTAAAAACTATGTAATATTGACTTGTGTATAAGACTAGAGATATAATGAGGTGAAACATGACTTTTCGTGTTATTTCCAAAACTCAATCGGAGCTTGTATTAAAGTCAGAACTACTTTACTAGGCCAGGACCGGACTTGACATTGACTTACTTCAAATGATTTTGACTATTACTCACGTTGAATGTTTTATCATACAATACTTTGGAAAAAAACACGAAATACTGTAATGCACAAAATCCGATGCCAAAAATAAAGAAGATGATTCACTGTAATCACACGTCAATGTTAAGTAAATGTGCTTGATAACTTCAGGCTGTAATTGAAGTTTTTGTCACGTTTCAGCATTATATCTTTTCCAAAACTTGTTTTTTTTTCGAGTTTTTATTAAAGTATTGAATTACGTGTAAGAGTTTAGGAAAGTGATATAATGTAGTGTAACCTGTGTTTTCGTGGTGCTTTCAATCCTCCATCGAAGTTTGTAGTAAAGTTACCACCACTTTAACAGGGCATGACCGGTCTTAACTTTGACTTACTTCAAATGATTTGGATTTATTTTACTAGATTTATCTTAAAATGCTTGATACTGGCAAATCCACAAAGTGCGACGCCAAACAATAAAGAAGAAAACTTCACGCTGAGAGTTTTGGCGCGAACGCGGATTAATCGTGTCGCCGTTTATATTATTTTCTAAAACCTATGTTTTTTCGAGTGTTTACGTATAAAAATAGTGGTGTTTAATTTTTTAAATGCCGAACTGCGTGCGCTTGTGTGGTAAAGTTATATAATGAGGTGAAGGATGACTTTTCGTGATGTTATTAAAACTCTGTCGAACTTCATTCTGAGACTACATCGGCTATTTGTAAACTCGAGAACTTGTAAACAACGATATCAGATAATGACCGTTCTGTATCGGAACGCCGACGCTGGCTAAGTTTTATAGCATTTTTATGTTTTTTTTTTTATGATTTTTTTTATTTATTTTTTTATGATTTTTATGATTTCTATGATCGTTTTTGCCTCTACTCTACTTAGAAACATTGGTGATTTAGTGCACGTAAAGTGGTGGCTACTGTAAAAAAAAAATGGCAAAAAGGTGTAATTTGGTCGAAGTTACATTTAATGTGTTTTGATTGCAAAATGTTTCCCATTTGCATGTTTAGTTTTGAAGTTTATGCGTACTTTTTTCCGGTTTGTCGTTTTGCAATATAATAGAGATTTGCTCAAGTTAAGATTTTTTTTTTATCTGATTCTGTTAAACATACGAGTACGTCGCTTTTCTATATGTTTCACCACGCAAGTAGTTGACCTTAGCTTTTATTAATGACGTTACTGCATTAACATAATAAAATCACTTGTTTGATGCAGAATATACCGCCCTGTTAGACCGCCCATTTATTCGACAGTTTGATCTCTGCTTCATGAGCTGTATAGCGTGGGTTCGACCCAGAACCAACATTTGTGTTATTTTGTTATTTTCTTATCACTCTATCGCAAAATTCATTTAACATACATACGGCGCTAGTGAACATTAATTAAAAATAGGTTGTAAAAAACAGATGTTCTTAAAACCTAGAATGTAAAAAAAAAAATTTGACCAAAGAAGTATAAGTAAAATGGCCGACCAATCTGCGTGATTGTTTTGTAGATTATTTTTATGATCGGACACAAATATTTTGACTAAATCAATTACTACTACTTACTTACTATTACTTTAAATTTTTACGTTACGAAAGTAGAATATATGTTACGAAAGTAACATCAGGCAAGTTACATTTAAAAAAAAAAAAAACTTATATTACTTTCAAAATTTTGTACAGATGGTAGTTTAGAATATATGTATATATATATATATATATATAGTAGTAGAGAGTTATTTGAAACAAAATATTTAAAATACGAGTATCTTGTTTTTACAAGTTATTTATTAGTTTCGCAAAACTTTTTGAGTGCACCACGTGTCCACGTTTATATCGGGAAAAGTTACTTAGTTTTGTCAAGAGAGTTTTCTCTCCCCAATGTTGCTAAGAGGGACACTCATATCTTAGTCGATGGTAAAAGACTTGATCTAGTGGATAAAACAGTCTTTCTCGGCGTAACATTAGTTAGTAAAATACAATGGGGTCCTCATATAGAAAAGTTAGCTAGTAAATTGAGTTCCGCTACCTTCGCGATTAGAAAAATTAGACAAATAACAGATGTGGCTACAGCCAGGTTGGTTTACTTTGCTTATTTCCATAGTTTAATGTCCTACAGTCTACTGCTGTGGGGTTCAGCTGCAGACTTTGAAACTATTTTTATTCTGCAAAAAAGTGCAATTCGCGCAATCTATTGTTTGGGTCCTCGCGAATCACTACGAAATCGATTTAAAGATTTTAAGATATTAACGTTGCCGTCACAGTACATTTATGAAAACATTATGTTTGTCCGGAAAAAATTAAATTCATTTGAAATTAATAGTAGTCGCCATAACTTAAATACAAGAAATAAAGATAAAATTGTGACACCTAGATTCAGGTTATCTAAAGCTAATAAGTCTTTTCTCGGGAATTGCGTTAGATTCTATAATAAAATCCCACTTGAGGTAACTAAAATGTCCTATAATAAATTCAAAGATTTTATAAAGCAGAGGTTAATTGACAAAGCCTACTATAAGGTGGCTCATTACGTGGAAGACAGGAATGTATGGTTGTTGTAGCTTCTCTCTGCACTTGCATCCCCCTGGCTAAGTGACAATTGTAGTAAGCATAATGTATGTAATAATATTTATTACTGTAAATTGTAACCTAATATGAAAAGAAAGATCCACAAAAAAAATGCCTTGCTGAGTTTCTTGCCGGAGTCTTCTCAGTTGAAGTGTAATTACGAGCCGGTGGTAGATTCAAACATGTAACTTAACGTTCATAAGTGCCTTACCAGGGCCTAAACTGAATAAATGACTTTTGATTTTGATTTTTTTGACTTTACAGTCGCAAAAAATATTGTTATACACATTAGCATATAAAAATATTTACACGCTTTGAATTTATAATTTGTAATGCGTAATGGAAATCCTAATTGCCTACATGTAATAGCTGTTCGTGTTATTATGCCACTAATTGCGATTTAATGCTTGTTCACCATTGTCGATATAAAACACGCGAGTAAATTTAATGACGTGCGTTTTATTCAAATATTTAGAAAATGAGGCGCCACCTTTTTGGAAGTCGAAGAAAGTTAGATCTAATTTTTTTACAAAGAACTTAACAGAGGGATTCTTCCGGACCTGGACGAGTTCATAGGAGTATTAAGTAAGTCTTTACGAATCTACTGACTTCAAAAAAGGTTCTCGATTTGTCACAATGTTTTTTATGTACCTATATTATCCCGGAACCCTTTTTTTTATTGCTGACAGGCTTGGTGTTTGACCACAACTCACCTAATCTTAAGTAACGGTGTAGTCGAGGATGGTAAAGCACACCTAGCCAGGAATGGAACTGGCTCTCAAGTGAGGCTGCCGGAACACACCGTTAGATGCCTGGCGACAGATTTTCAACTTGAGGGTGGTAGCTAGCCAGCCGAGTACTAGAAAGTACTCTACCACCACGCTATGGTTTCCTTCACCGCCAGCTCAAGCTCTTTGTTGGGGTTTGAACCCATGCCCTTCGGCATGCGAACCGACCGCGCTAACCACTGAGCTATCATCGCTATAAGCTCCGTCATTATAAACTGATTAAAAATTTTATTATTTACCCGCTACATTTTTAGAGATAAAAAGTAGCTAACTACCTAGCGGTATGAAATATGCTTTACGAGCAAATCTACCAAATATACATAAAGAAATCACACTAATGTTATAAATATATCGATACTTTTGTCCCGTAAAAAAAACAGCGAGTAACATCGCAGGGCGCAGCTAGTAGCTACATAATTTTAAAAGAAAATACATGAAACATCGTCGTTATAAGTCTTTTGAACTGGCTTTAACTTAGCAAGAGGAATTTGATATAAGTAACGTACGTACTTAGCGTCGACTTAAAACGGAATAAATAAAGCATGAGGTGTTTGCGTCGCTTCACTTTCGCGTCAAGGAAAGCCAGAGTGACAGCGAGTGCTAAGGGTATTAATAGTTTGAATAAGAGCTAATTATATGTATATGAATACCTAGCCTGCCAATCAGAAAAAAAATACGAAAAAAGTGTTAAAGTTCTTTTAACTGCGTAAATACTTTAAGCTAGGGATTCCCAAAGTGGTTGATATCGCCCCCAAGGGATCGATATCGGTTTCCTAGGTGTCGACATGAACGAAAACTGATTTTGGAGGTCGACGAGGTCTAAAAATCGACCCCTATTAATTAAAACAAGTTCTTATTTGAAACTTTCAAGATACTGTATAAGTTTTTTTACGTGTACAGACTTTTTTTAATTACTTTTAGGTTTGACTGCCAACTCGCCTGATTCTAAGCGAAGAAGCTGTCTACAGCGGAGCACGCTCTTCTAGAGGAAACCGATTCACTGCCGTCTTGAAGGTACCCAGATTGATCCATCAATGAAAACAGAGGCAGTTTGTTATAAGAATGACTAATATTTTAATAATAGTTTTTAAATTGGTAAGAATTTTGTATCAATAGGAAGAAAACTAGAGATAGGATTATAAAGTACTTTGGCTATGGGGGTTTGAGATATAAGTTCATTTTGGAAAAGAAGTCTCTTGCCCAAAACAGTTTGGGAATCCCTGCTTTAAACTGTATCAATTCTCATCTCAATTATATTACAAATATAAAGTTACATTATATAGTTTGCGTTTCTTTGAGTGTGTGTTACTACTTCATGCTTTGTGTAAGCCACACAATATTTGATGAATTTTTTTTAGTATTTAGATAACCTTTATAAAAGTTTTTTTTTCTTTTTTGTTTACCTTTAGTAAACGATGAAAGAAAAAAAATGTTAGTTGCTTATAAAAATATAACTGATTATAAATTACAATAATTTTTTGCCAAAAGAAATAGTTGTTTTGTTTAAATTTAATTCATACGTAATAGAAGCAATATTGTTTATACGTCACATAACAAAGTTATTACTAAAGCTTCTTCGAAATAAAAGAGAAATAGTTATTCGATGTTCTTCCACCCTAGCACATGACGGGGATAAAATTATATTTCCCCACGCGGAAACGTGACAAAACTAGAATATGGATACGCATGTCTCGATTTCACGAGTGGAAAGACCGGTTCGCGTGCCAAGCGGGCCGACGAACTAACTACTTGTAAGTTTTGCGTAAATTATCTCTGAGGATATTTTTCTCTTTCTCGTTGGCTTCAGCGATCAAACAGTCAAACGCCAGTAAGTAATTAATTTCCCAGAGCTATGCTTCAATTCGAATTGTTTTATGATCCTTGTGGTTGGAGATCACTTTTACAAGAAATCGTTAAATTACCACAGGAGTGATCATTCTATTTAAACGGTAAAAAACGCTGCTTCATTTGACAGCTGGACTTCGAACATTTATAAAACGATAATAATCTTGATCACTTGTTGCTTTGATGAAATATATAAAAGAATTTGAATTATGCTTTTACTTTATTGAAATTTTGGTGTAGCTGATAAATGATATTGTGAAAAACTGAACGCGTGAAAACTATCTAATAGACGACGAGATTAATATAATTTTTTTATGCCATCATACGGTGGCGACTTATGCGGTGATGGAACCGTGACACCGTCATAATATCGAATAATTCTTAAGAACACTCCCCGTTGGAATATGATATAATACATACAGAGATATATACAAATCCATTAGGTGTCAGTAGTTATTAGTCCCATATTCAAAGTATAGATGCTAACAATAATTCTAATAACATAAAACCGAAAGTAGCTCTGTCTTTATGTATGCTTGTTACGTTTTAACGACTAAACGGCAGAAGGGATATTATTGAAAATTTAAATGGTAGGCTATTTTTTCCCCTTAAAAACTAGCTAACTCGGAGGGCAAAATCATAAAGAGTTTCGGTATTTAATATAGATAACGTGCGCCGGTAGTTATAAGCCTCAGACGTACGTTTATTTTGTACTCCTATTGCTTGTCCTGTACTGCCTCTGTAGTCTGAGCTTCTTATTGCTATGTTTGTTCCGCTCACGTAAAATGCTATAATGCTATGCGACTGTGACCCTTATTACGCAGGCATACAATGTATGGTCGTGTAGCTATTTTCTGAGTGTTTAACGGGAATCTCAATAAGCAGCTTAGAGTACGAGGGCTGTGCTGTGGTCGTGGCGCGGGACTTAAAGCGTGGGAGAATCGCGCTCATTATAAGGGTAAATTATTACTACATGATAAATCGAAGGTTTTATGTGACCGCACAAAAAATCTTGAAAAAAAAACATAGTTTATTTTTCTAAATTACCCCTTCTGAACTGGCCACGCAAAAGAAACTGCGTGTAAAAGCTATTTTATTATGAAGGGTCTTTGTTGAAGTAGTTTAATTTGTAACAATAATTTCATGCTAAATATTTTATTCAGCCTCACTAAATAATTTACTGTTATTTTTTTTTGGTTATAGTAATGATGTTTAATAGTAATGGTATTTTGACCCTTGCAGTTAGTTAAGTGATAGTAATGGTAGTTTGCAGCGATACGCAGAACTTTAGGTAACAAATCAAAGACCAGGGCGTCGCTGCTTTGGCGCTCATTACTTTCAGACTTTTAATGGTTAGTTGGGTTTTGCCGCCAAGCAGTAGTGTGTAAATATTACTGTGTTCCGGTTTGAAGAGTACTGCACAGGGCTGTTGAGAATTACCATCGAAAGTCTCAAAGTAATGAGCACCAAAGCAGCGATGCCCTGGACTGTGTTTTGCTACTCTTTATGTGTATCGCTGTAATGGTCATGGACATGCGTTATCTCTTACCAACAGGAGAGCGTCTTGTATGTGTCATTTGACAGCCCTGTTGGCTCATTGGGAGTATGTCTGCCTGAGCTGTAGGGCGTGGGTTCGATTCCCGCCAAGGACAAAACATTTTATGGTATAAACAAGTGTTCGTTCTGTATGTTTTATAAGTATGTATTTACCAAAAAAAAAAATAGTATTTATGTATTCTATCAGTTATCTGACTTCCATAACACAAGCTCTGCTTAGTTTGGGGTCAGATGGCGCTATGTGTAATGTGTCGTACAATATTTATTTATTACTTTTACATAAAAAAATGTTTTTCTCGTTTTCCAGTACCATTACCTACAACACAGACAAAACTTGAAATGGCTATTTTTCGAACAAGCGCTATATGGAAATTTATTTCACAGGCATGTAAAGTTTTATAACCGCGGGGTTATGGCCGGGTTCAGTCGCTCAGATTTATTAGTGGCCCACCTTGCCCCGACCCGAAATTGTAATCTGGGAATGTTAATTCAACTGTGACTGCGTTGGTTTACGACTCGCGCAAAATGGCGCTGTAAGTTTGATCACACGGCAAACATGTTCGCGAGCAAATAAATTGCCAACAAAAAGATACTTTCTAGACTTTTCAGGAATAAAAATCTGGGCTGGCTTTGACTGCTAATTTCAAAGTTTAACGTACATGGTTGCTACAGACGAATCACATTTCTCGCATTTTAATTGTAATACGTGAAATCAGCTCTCATGTCTTATAATGTTATATGGTAAACTAGCTTTCGCTATGATATATAATGTATAGAGATAATTACTATAAGGAAAAATTGTATAATAAAACAAGTGGCGCACTCGCTCTACACCGAACTAAAAAAAAAAAAAAAACTACATTGTTTATTCCACTTTTCGTCGAACAGCAACATGATAAATTCAGTGATTTTTAGATTTCTTTTAGGTTTTCTAATGGCGCCATGCTTCACGCTCTCGTCTGCGTAAAAGGCAAAGCTTAGACCATTTCTGAGGATTAAAACTTATTAAAGCCATCACTGCATTTGGCACTGATTGCCAATGATTGCTTTAACATTTTGAGATCTCTGACGGCGAGTCTTACACGATTCAAACCTATTTGTATCTATCGTAGATAGTGTCTATCTATTTGCGACTTGCAAAAAACAGCTTATCAATAAATAATTAAACAGAATAAGATCTATAGAGTTGAGAGTCAAGTATACAGCTGTGACAATAGTATCGCACTAATATTATCAATGCGAAAGTTTGTATGTTAATTTTTCACACTGTAACGGCTGAACGGATTTAGATTAAATTTGAAAGGCAGATAGCGTTTAATTCCGAGTTGGGAGAACGGAATGTGAGGACTAAGTAACTAACGATGTGTTCCGGTAGTCTCATTTTAGAATCTGTTTCTATTCTAGGCAAGGCTGTGTTTAGCAACTTCAATCATAATACTTATCAGCAGGTGAACTTTGGTCTAACGCCTAACCTGTTATTCATAAGAAAACTGGAACAGCACCTCCATCGGGCGCAATCAAACACTTGAATTTTTGTAATTTTTTTAAGGTTGACAGGATAGTTATTTGACCACAACTCGCCTGATGTTAAGCGACGGTGTGGTCGAAGATGGTAAAGCACACCTAGCCTGGAATGGTACTGAACTAGCTGCGCTAAAAGTATAACTGCCTATGTGTTAATTCAGGGTGTCAGCTACCTCCATACCAAATTTCATCAAAATTGGTCCAGCCGTTTGAGCGTGAAGAAGTAACAAAGATACAAACACAAACACTCACAAACTTTCGCCTTTACAATATTAGAGTGATACCTACTCACATTTGATAAATTTAGTGTTATGGGTTCTAATAAATATCAGAATAATAATTGCCTATTGAACGTTACCGTTTCTAGCTGTGGACAATTAAAGAAAATAACAAACCAAGCTCGCTGATTTGCTCGCCAACAGGCCTCGAACCGTAAATATTTCGTAAAACCTTCCCGCTGACACGTTTCGTATCTATTGCGTGAGATATTCCCTTTTTACGGTTCTTTTGTACTTTGATGGAGAGATCGATGTGGGGCGAGGTCATACAGCTGTGGAAGAAAATTAAACACGCCTTCTGGAAATCAGAAAAGATAACCTTTTCGTATAAGCTTAAAGAAGCTGTTAGAATTTTCCTTAAGTCGAAATTTCTTAGCATTGAACGATATTACCGTGCTGTACCTGTAAATTAGTATAATTTATTGGCCATAAATAACAATTATGTTACAAGCAAGTCAATTGTACAAAAAAATACTTACGATTACACTTTAATGAATGAAGCTATATGTTTAACTAGCTGTGCCCCGCGGTTTCACCCGCGCTAGATGCCTACGTCATAGTAGCTTTATGCATGCAAAGTCTCAGCCCGATCGGTTTAAAATTGATAAATTTTCATACAAACTTTCATCCCCTATTTTATCCTTTTGGGGGTAGAATTAATCAAAATCCTTTATGAGCGGATGCCTACGTCATAACATCTACCTGTATGCCAAATTTCAGCTCTATCCGTCCAGTGGTTTGGGCTGTGCGTTGTAGATCACTATGTCAGTCAGTCAGTCAGTCACCTTTGAGTTATATATATTTAGATTAATAAGTTAACAAAACATACTTTTGTTTACAATCCAGACTGCGTTTATTTTATGGGATGACATATCTGAAAGAAGATACAAGAGAAAAAAAATAAGTTTTACTTTGTAACACAAAAACAAGCAAACAGAGACAAATAAGAGATAGTTACAATGTAGTACTAGTATTAAGTTATCTGTAATTTACCGAAACGTCGTGGTAATTAATAGACAAGACTATTTAATAATATTTATTCTGCGCGATAATAAACATAATTACGTGTTCAGAACGCGAAAATTTAAAAATCACGTCCCTGTCCTTGAACAACAAACAATTAATTCTCAATCCACTCAAAAGGCTTACATATCGAGATAAATAAATAATTAAACAAATCTGGAAATACATATCATTGCCATATATTTTTTGCTAACTGTGACTCAGCCTCCTTTTCTTGTAAATATTTAATACTAAAATCTCACAGTGAAAGAATCCAAAGGAGACAGAGTTACGAGGTTTATTACGAGATGTGATATACCTGAGCAACATTCTTAGAAACTATGTGAGAATCTGTAACCTGAACAATGTCTGCTTTGAGACAAAACCCCTTTATAAACAAAGTTTGTTCTGGAATCTGGGATGTTCTTATTTAATATGCAAACAACAACAGCTGTGTGCAGGCTGTGTGGGATGCAAAATAATTTAAGCGGTTTATGTATTATGGAATTGAGTTCTAAGATCGAATGATTTTATATTGTACCTACTACTATACAGGGCTATAAGCTTTGGGTGCTAAGTTGAAGTCGAAAAGTTGTTTAAGTTGTCATCATAAACAACTTTTTCTGGAAATTACTCTTGATATGAAAAAAAGTAATCAGTCGAACGAAACGCTTTCCTAATGGTAAGAGATAACGTCTGTCCATGACCATTGCAGCGATACACAGAACTTTGAGTAGCAAAACAAAGTCCAGGGCATCGCTGATTTGGCGGTTATTATTTTGAGACGCTCGATGATTAATCTCAACAGCCCTGTAATTTCTCTAGCTAGAACTAGAGCCCTTCAAACTAGAACACAATAATTTTTACACACTACTGCTTGGCGGTGGTACCTATACAAAATTTTGATTGCAATTGCATAACAGTAAATTGAGCATTGCAAAAGCCGTGGTGGTGCCGGCCGCCGTGGTGGTGCCGGCGTAAGAATAGTACCCTACCCTCTCTACCCGTGGTTGCCGTAAGAGTCGGCTAAGGTATGTAATCCGGAAGATGGGCAGCAGCGTCTTCCTTGAACAATCACACCAAACTGCGCTCGCCAACCCGCCTGCCAAGTGTGGCGAGTATTGGCAAAACCCCCCCAGGAGGAGGCCTATGTCCAGCAGTGGACGTCCTATGGCTGATGATGATGTGTGATGTGAAATTGAGCATTTGATAGATCTCGTAAACGCTACGCTGATAGCTGCAATCTGGGTGTCTTCAAATCAAGAGTGAATCGGTATCTTTTAGGTAACTAAAAGATTATTAAATTAAGTACTAGTTAGTAATTATGATTTTTCTGACATTGTTTTATATGGACAATATTTTTTATATTGACGTGTTTGTATATCTTGACATTTTGTTTATCTATTATTCATTGACACATGTCAGTGTTCTAAAACTCTTATAATGATATATTGTAATTATATTACGGAATTGACTTGTAACATTCGTGCTAACAATAAAATATTTGTATTTGTATTTGCAAGCGTGCTCCATCGTAAACCGCACAGGTGAGATGGCGGTCAAAGAAAAGTCTATCTTTTAATAAAAAAAAGTAATTGAGTGTTCTTCATATTAAAAGCTCTTCATAATATTGAGTACATTGATAACTTATCAGTTTAGTACTATCGTTTCGCGTAATACTGTATTGTAAGGTGATGAAGGAAAATATGCTTACATATTTAGTATTCCATCACCTGTCAAGTCACTTCAAGTAACAGAAAACCTGAGCAGTCTTCATTATGCACAGACGTACTCGTAACTTTATGTACATAAATACATTTCCAACACAAACAGGAAAGTAAACAAGCTCGAATAAATTGTGTCCCATTGGAACTGAAGATGTGATTTAATAGAACATGCGAGGGTAAATAAACACGTCATATGAGAACACGAGTAGACAGTAAAAAGTCATGACTATGTTTACATTGTGCAAATTGCTTTACTTGCACCGAATAATACAGAGATATATAATAATCTAATCTCTACATAGTATAAAGCAAAGTCGCTTCCCGCCGTCTCTGTATGCTTAGATTTAGAAATTTTCGACACTCGCTAGGGAATCAAAAATTACAGAGTATACTTTCCCGTGAACTTAGAATCTAGACATTTGGTACGAAGCGATATCTTACATCACAGATAAAGGAAAAATTGCGAAAATATAAATTACCATAAAAAAAATACCATAACTTTTACTTATATACCTACAGGTTTGAATGGAACCCTCGGTGCGCGAGTCCGACTCGCATCTGGATTTTTTTAATGTTAGTGATAATTCGAATTAAGTTTTTTACTGGTGACAGACTAGATGTTCAATCACGGATCAGACAACAAATGACGTAAAGTGCCCAGTCAAAAGTAAAAAAAAAAATAATTATTAACCAGGCTTTCAGTCACATGGTTCATTGAAACGGAGGAATGGACATAGAGGTCAAAAAGATGAATAGCGAAAGGGGGGAGTCAGTGGACCTTATCTTCAAAGAACAATTTGCCATAAATTTTCTCATCCATATCCGTAGTCCATAAAGTGTGAGATAAAATAAACAAAGTCCTAAATATACACATACTTCTTCTAATTTATATTGTTTGTTACCATTGTAAAAGCAAGATAAAGTTAGCGAATAAATTTAACATATATATTATGCGCGTCATGAAAACTTACTGTAATACCGTGAATTCAATTTTTTTTGTTAGAAATAAATACATTTCTGGCGACATTTCACACAACGCCATCTAGTTCCAAACTAAGCTAAGCTTGTATTATGGAAACCAGATAGCTGATAGAATACTTACATACTTTTTTAATACATATTTATTACAGACATACAGAAACAGAACAAACATCTATGTTCATCATACAAATGTAACTCGTGAGTGGGAATCGAACCCACACCCTCCGGCTCTCCGAGCAGAACTAACTAACAAGGAAGTCAAAGTTACTACTCCTTTTACGGTTACTGTAAAACAATATGTTTTTATATAATCACAAGATACCCCCCGCGGTTTGCGTGGTGATGGATGATGATGATAAGTATCCTATGTCTTATTCTAGAGCCTAAAGTACCTATATTTTCACTAAGATCCGTTTAGTGGTTTACGCATGAAGGCGTAACAAACAAACACACTCACATTCGAATTTATAATAGGATAACAAAATGCATTCTTAATATATTAACAGAAGTGCTTAACATGCTTAAGTTTGTTAACAGGAGTGTCTAATAATTGGGTTCAAGTAAGGTCGTATAAGGAAAGTTACATAAACGGAAATAAGGAACAAGTTTGCACAAAAAAGCTCTCCAAGGAGTTACTTACGAAAGGCAAAATCTTTCGCTAATTGAACTTTTTCTTTTGTTTTCCCCAGAAGTCCTTAAGAGTATCTCGGTACCTTTTTTCCTACTTAAGTGACTAACAAAGGTAAACATACGGACTTAATTAAGGTTCATAATTTATTTAAATTAAAGGCTGATCTGAAATAAAGACTTCATTCATTTAAGTTTAAATAAATAAATATGATAATTGGAACATTAAAAAAATAAACAAAATTAAAATGGCGTATCAAAATTGATTAGGTTTATAAATAATAAAAGTGATCGTTCCTTAAACAAACAAACAATGACAAATTCTACAAAAATTATCAAAAATTAAAATTAAATATTTTTTTTAACATTTATATTCAGGTAGAAATAAACAGTCAGTATTTATTTAGGCACATGAGTGTCAAACAAACAAGTCACTTTTTTATGGTTAACAGGCTGAGTAGTTGAGCACAGCTCACCTGATGTTAGGTGACGCTGTGGTCGAAGATGGTAAACACACTTAGCTTGGAATGAAACTGGCTTTCAGTTCCTTAAAGCTGCTCACTTGACTCACTTTTTCGAAAATGGCTTCAAAGCCTTGAACATCGACGCAATACACTTTGGAGAGTGCGGTTCAGATCTGCATGGCCTAATTCCACCCTGAACATTCTTTTACCGGACAGCCGCTGGCTTAAAAACTGGCACCGCTTCATGGTAAATATTCCAAAAACTCAAACTAAACGGGCTGATTTTGGTTTTTTGATTGTACGAACCGCTAAACAATGGAATTTGCCGCCCGAGTGGGTGTTCCCTGATAGATACAATCTGGGTGCCTTCAAGACGCGAGTTGATCGGTTTCTTCTAGGCGACCGTGCTTCACCGTAGACCGCATCTCCGTTTAAAATCATGCGAGATGGCGGTCAAACGCAAGCCTATCTAGAATTTTTTTAAAAGCAGTCGGAACACATCATTAGGTATTTAGTGGCAGATTTTCAATTTGAAGTGGTTGAACTAACCTACCGCCATGTTATGGTTTCCTCACGATGTTTTTCCCAAGCTCATTGTTGGGATTTGAAACCATACACTTCGGCGTGTGAACTACGCTAACCACAGGGCTAGCTATCGTGGCTATGAACTCACTTTAGTAATGGTGCGTTTTTCGGGTTAGCCTAACCCCATAAAAGTTCAGTATCATCTTGGTTTTTAAATCCCAGACTCTAAAGATCCCAAGGCCACCACAAGCTAGACCCACGCAGAATTCTAAGAGACTAGTTATTTTCATATCTTCTACCGGTTGTTTTTCGAGGAAAGCTTCGAATAACTTTGGGACCTTGTTCTTCGTCGGAATTTCCACTAGCGCACTTGGCAGTTTGCAAATCTGGAATTCCTACATTTACGATTTTGGCGCTCATTCCTTTCACGCACTTACAAGATATCATTCCTGTGAAGGCCTTTTCGTTAAGTTACATCATGGAGCGTTTTAAATACAACCTTCACACAATCGCTAAATCACAAAATCGCTAGATGTTGTCTATATTCCAATTTCCCGTTGGCAGCGGCTTGCATATCATCAGGTGAGGCATCTTCTTGTTTGCCTTTCTTTATTTATATAAAAAACACGGATAAGTGCGAGTCAATCTCGCCTACCGAGGGTTCCGAAAAACTATTACTAATGTTAATTTGTATTTATGAATTAAAAACAAAATTAAATGTACAGTGTTCGGATTTTTTCTTTATGTGCACTTTAAGTCAACGCTTCTTGCCAAATTCAGCTCTAGGTCAATGGGAAGTAGCAGTGGAAGTAGTAGTGGGATGGGTTTTGATTCTCTTGAAAGTGGCGAAATATGAGGTTTTTGCGACATAAACGGCTGTAACTTTTTTTTACGATAATTGAGAAGTTTAATTTTTCCACAGCTACAAAGGATTACAAATCTGTGTATATGGTTTTAATTTCAACTCGATACCTCTACGGGTTCCCGATATAGGAGATCTTGACAGAGAAACAGACGGACAGATGGACAGACGGACAACAGTGATTCTTTAAGGGTTCCATTTTTTTCCTTTTGAGGTACAAAACCCTAAAAATAACATTTTGATTGGGATATTCATAATTGGTATATTCGACTATGATCACTTGGTTAGCAGGTGACACTTTCTTTTAACTCCTCTTGTCAAGAAAATACAGCGTGTTAAACCATAAATGAAAAAAGTATGTATTGACCATATTATTAATCACGTTATGTAATTTGTCTAATCTATGTTGGAACAGCTTCCTAAACCACTATTATATTGAAGCAAGCGTCATAAATTACCTAAAGGCAGCCATTAAATTGTTTTATCGATGTATACGCCATTAAATAGGTTGAATCTAGGTTTAATAGGATTAACGCTTACTTTGCCGTACTAAAGGGTAACGTGTAAGCTAGGCGGTTAGTGTTACAAGGTCGTTAAGCGATTACTAAACTTATTGAGTGATACAGAAGGTTGTGTTTAGTAGGACAAAAATATGGCATTCATGTTGTAGTTTGAGTAATTAATTTAACAAAAAAAATAATTACTTTCACTAACATTTTTGCGTTATTTAAAAAAAGGAAACAGTAGGTACTATCATTTAAAGCATTGTGTAAAACATATTTCAATGAGTGTCTTGATATAAAATTTACACAGGAATTGTACTTTAGAATTATCTTGAAAGCTACTACAATATTTTTTTTTCAATTGACAAAATTTATTGTAATCGTGTTTCGAGAACAACGGTCGCCTCAGAATATAATTTTCGTTTTACTTTTGCGGGATTGCTCATGTTTAATTATGTTTAAAAAAGACGAGACCACGCACGTGTTGTACTAAGCTTTAACTTCTTGGAGAAGGCCACTGTATGTGGTATAATTAAGTATTTGACATAATAAAACGTGAGTTATCACGTATAAGTAAAAGAAGTGTCAAAACCACGTAAGTTTTTATAGTAAAATATTATCAAGTTTTTTTGTAACATTTTCTGCTCGGTTCATTTTTTGCGTGGTTGTAGGGTACTTACTAGTACTCAGCTGGCTAGCTACCGCCCTCAAGTTGAAAACCTGCCGCCAGCATCTATGGTGTGTTTCGGCAGCCTCTGAGTCCCAGTGCTTTACCATTTTCGACCACACCGTCACTTAACATCAGGTGAGTTGTGGTCAAGCACTTAGCTCGTCAGCCCAAAAAAAGTCCTGCAATTTTATATTGCGGAATCATTTTTTCGTACCTACCGCAACTTAAATTTAATAAGCGCTTGAGTGTGAGTAAATGTGTACACACTCACTGTTCGTGTTGATTCCAAAACTCTATAGTAGCTCGTAGTAAAGTCATCGTCAGTTTTTTAGGACATGACCGGACTCGACCATGACTTTGTTTGACTTAGATTTATTTAACTTGATTTTTCATAAAATATTTGTCATAATCAAAACACTTAACACAAGGAAATTCACTACAT
The DNA here is from genome assembly GCA_950106695.1 of Biston stratarius. Taxonomy (NCBI): domain Eukaryota; kingdom Metazoa; phylum Arthropoda; class Insecta; order Lepidoptera; family Geometridae; genus Biston; species Biston stratarius. The sequence continues at coordinate 16,110,782 of OX467116.1, forward strand.
TTAACCAAACTACTACTGAAATCTAATTATAGGTAAGCATTTACTATTTAGGTCGTTACAGAGTTTTATTTGTAGAGTTTCGGCTGGTAAATATTGTACTCATTTGTAGCGTGTTTCCAATTTCAGGCTTGATGTAAGCGCTAATTCTATGATAGATATAAAACTTTAATCAGCTTTATATGAAACGAGGTAAAACCATACACAAAGAACTTTTAATAACTTCATACGAGTTACTTTTAAACTTAGTACACATATCGGGCCTTAATTAAAAAGTTTATAAGGGAAGCTTGCTTGTAGGAGGAAAATCTATCTTCTAAGGATTTTGTATTTTTGATTTTAAAAAAATTACCATTCTCTGGACTTTGTCGGCAAATTAGGGTTCTCCTCATTTCTGATTGGATCTCGTAGACTGGTTTGTTTTTCATAACTCAATTTTTTTTTGGACATAAGTTCGCGGTTGACCACCAACTCGCTAATGTATCTACTGACTTTTTATCTAGAAAAGTCGTAGATTATCAAAATACAAGAAAACGGCAGCTTGTTCCATTATTTGAATGTGTGGTTTAATACTTTCCTGCCCGTCCGATAGTAGAATAGGCAGGAAAGTATTTTTTTTTTATTTTTTAAAAAAAAAATAATATTTGAGTGATGAAATTTTTCAACCTGAGGGTGGTAGCTAGCCGTCCGAGTACTAGAAAGTACCCCACTACCATGCTATTCCATTCTATGTTCCCTCACGATGTTTTCCTTAACCGGCAGCTCAAGCTCATTGTTGGGGTTTAAACCCACGTCCTTCGGTATGTGAATTGACCGCGCTAACCACTGAGCTATCATATTTAAAACAAACATCAGTTTTATAACCTTGTTCCAACAAATGTTCGCTAACTGATTCTGCACTTATGAAACTGAAGATGGGCTCGCCACCAACTTAGACACGTGACCGGGTTTTGCCGAGTTCTGCCGAGTATACACTCCACAAGTCTGCATTTGAAATGCTATACTAGCAGACTAAACGCAATTCTAGCTTGCGGTGTGAGTTTCGACCGTGTGACGGGAATTCTGAATTAAGGCGAGTGAATTGTAAAGTATTTTTTGAAATGCAATAGATAAAGTTTTCTGTTCTTGTAAAACAGATCAACTATTCTACAAATGCTTTAGTTTTAGAGTATGTTACACGCCATGAAGCGGCTTTCAAAACATAGCACAGAGCTCAAAGAAAACAAGCACAGTTTTGAGATGTTTTTTAAAGTAATTTATTTTTAATTTACTAGGTTTTAGACACACAACACAGCGGAATAAGAGCGCAAGGGCTCCACTGATCTCCCAATGCGAGACATTACGCTCTCTTCCAAGTGAGCCTTACTATCTCTCATTCTCTCATTCATGGGCGACAGGTTCCCCCGGACCTAGGACCTAGACAGCTAGTGATGTATATAATTACTTTTTTCAGATAACAGTACACGGCAAGCCTATAAACCTGTATAACGTAAAAAGAGTAAGAAAACATATAAGTAGGTATATTAAATATGACGTAAAGTTTATTTGTGATTCGTCTAGACTTTTCTCTCGTTAACCATTTATTTTTCTTATAAGTTAATTAACTTACTAACTATATTTATTTGAGTAACTAGTTACAAAACTTTCTTCAGTAATGGTACTAGCGTAGTTCTGTTAGTTAAACGTTTCTTTAGTAATTAGTTGGGGCATGACTTTGAGCTTACATTTCTTTACATTGGCTGCTATTTAAACTATTTTTACAAGCGATTTTATAGATACCTAAATGTATGCTGGAAAGTTTGCTGATGGGTGGTAAACACAGTAAGTATGGGAGTAATATTCCACCCGTAGGCCTCCGACATAACATAATATTTATATATAAAAATTTCGTGTCACGTTGTTTATCCGCGATGAACTGAGGAGTTCATCTCGGTTCAATCGGTTCAGTACTGAACCGATTTTAACCAAATCTTGCACACTGTGTGCAGTTTGATCCAACTTGTGAGATAGGATATTTTATATCTTAACTTATAATTGCAATTTTTGTTTTATTTATGCGGGATTACTCACGTATAATTTTATCGGAAACTCCGACTATAGTTTCGGCCACATCCGGTGGCCTTCATCATGGAGACAAAGCTGAGACAACGCGCGCGCGGCCTCGTCTTGCTTCGCACTGCGGGCCGCCGCGCGCCTCGCACGTGAAGATAGCGGTTGATGCACGGGCGCGGGGGTGGGGGCGGGTAGTGTACCGGAATGCGACGGTGCGCTCTGGAACTCTTCCTCACCGGAGTCCTCCTCTACGGTGTCAGGGATATTCCAACATACAGAGCTCACCGCGACGTCTTCAGAAACACGGCCATTCTCACGAGCTCCATGAAGACAAGGTTTCCAAGTCGGTGGCAGATTCCACCCTCCGTCTCTATTAAAATTAGGACGCTTACTAATTTCTATGGCCTCCCTGACTTTCCGAGGCACATAGAACTTCTCACGAGCTAGCACTTTCGCCTTATCAAACCGGATATAGTGCAGCGCGTCCGTACCAATTGAATGTTCCGCCACCGCCGAACCGTTGCTATCCATGTTCTTCATGGAGCGTACATGCTCAGTGAGTCTAGTGGCCACGTTTCTTCTAGTCTCACCTACATAACACAGACCGCAATCACAAGGAATCATGTATACACCGGGGACACCCAGAGGGTCTCTATCTTTTGGAGAACGAAGTAGTTGTCTGAGCTGCATGAGCGGACGGAAGATTGTCTTGATGCTGTATCTCCGGCGTAACAAGTTTCCAATACCATCCGTAACTCCTTTGACATAAGGTAAATATGCTGCTGCTCTCTCTACCGATGGCAGGCGCGCTCCGTTCGTCGAGTTTGCAGCCCGCCAACTACGGTTCCAACTGTAGCCGTTACTATGAAGAACACCTCTTATGTGGTCCAGCTCAGTGTCCAGGAAAGTCAGGGAGGCCATAGAAATTAGTAAGCGTCCTAATTTTAATAGAGACGGAGGGTGGAATCTGCCACCGACTTGGAAACCTTGTCTTCATGGAGCTCGTGAGAATGGCCGTGTTTCTGAAGACGTCGCGGTGAGCTCTGTATGTTGGAATATCCCTGACACCGTAGAGGAGGACTCCGGTGAGGAAGAGTTCCAGAGCGCACCGTCGCATTCCGGTACACTACCCGCCCCCACCCCCGCGCCCGTGCATCAACCGCTATCTTCACGTGCGAGGCGCGCGGCGGCCCGCAGTGCGAAGCAAGACGAGGCCGCGCGCGCGTTGTCTCAGCTTTGTCTCCATGATGAAGGCCACCGGATGTGGCCGAAACTATAGTCGGAGTTTCCGATAAAATTATACGTGAGTAATCCCGCATAAATAAAACAAAAATGTGTCAAGACCACGTCAGTTTCCATAATATAATTGCAATATTATTTTATTGCAAATTATTTGTTTCTTATACGACAAAGAGATATTAATTATCTGTGAGTTCCATAAAATTCTAATAGATGGCGGTGTAAGGTAATTTATTAACTGGATTGAGTAAGTATCCAATACATGGCGCTACGTTAAAAGTCCAAACGTTGCGTATGCGCTACAATTTATTTCACGTTACACGCGTGTGTTCAATTTGGCCACAGCAACGCGTGGCTGGGTCTGCTAGTAGAAATATAGAACAAACAACCAGGACACAATTTGTAACTTTGTAGCGATGATAGCTCAGTGGTTAGCCCGATCGGTTCACACGTTGAAGGTTGTGAGGAAACCAAAGTTTGGCAAAGTTTCTAGTATTCGGCCTAGTTACCAACTTCAAGTTGAAAATCTGCCTCCAAGCACATAACAGTGTGTTCCGGCTGTCTCACTTCAGAGTTCCATTTCATAACTTCGGTAATCATTTGAGAATTAGTCTAGCTTTGCTACGAGTGCAACAAGTTATGTTTATAGTCATAATACTTAGTAATAATACTTGACGTAGGTGGGCGTCACATCCACATCCTACAGCTTACAAATCAGAGGCACTACTAACTGAGCTACAAGACAGTCAAGGAGTAAAGAAACCTACGTTCAAGTAGTACGATCTGCCTACATACGTACGATCTACCTTACGACCTACGAATACTACCTTAAGACCTACAATTACTACCTACGATTACTCCCGTACGACCTATGATTACTACCTTACGACCTACGATTACTACCTTACGGCCTTCGATTACCACCTTATGACCTACAATTACTTCCTTACGACACACGATTACTACCTTACAACCTACGATTACTACTTTATGACCTACGATTACTACCTTACGATCGCTATCTTACGACCTACGCTCAATTAAAGTTTAATTTCTCACAATGTTCCTGAATAAAAATATTGATCGTTGTTATACTTGCTGTTCATTAAACAAATTAAATTATTTTATACAATCTCGGAGATATTTTATATTATCGTTACAAAATGAAAGGTGTTTTTACTATCCTGAACGCGCCTTTAATTACACTTCTATTAAAATTCAATATATTATGAAGACAGTAAGGGATCTTTGTTTTGTCCAAGTAATAACAAAAACACTTTTGTAAAAAGTGTTAAAATGAAAATGAAAAACTTTAGCAGACACGTGAAATGGATGAAAAAGAGACATAATATTCACTATCTTTTTCTCCCGTAGATTTCTGATATCTGCTGTACCTACACAAATATCTAACAATATCATAAATAATTTTATATACTTATTCCAACATTTGAGCCCTTTTGGCTCATTGGTAGTATTCTACTTTAAGAGCTGAAGGGCGTGGGTTCGATTTCCACTCAGAACGAACTTTTTGTGGTATAAACAAATGTGTTCTATGCCTGGATATTCTGTATGTATTAACAACTAAAAAGTATTTAAGTATTCTATCAGTTATCTGACTTCCATAATATAAAAGCGTTGCTTAGTTTGGGGTCAGATGGCGCTGTGTGGCATGCCCTACGATATTTATTTATTTATTGAAACTAGTCCATACTCTTTACACGAATGGTAAACGTCTCACCATTATTATTTGAATAAAACGGTACATTTTTAGTATCTACTTAATGTAGCTCTATTGTATTTCAGAGAAATAAATTTAATGAAAAACCCCAGAGAATATGTAATTGCAGATTAGAAAAATACAGACTGGTGATTCAAAATATGGTGAGATGCATTTAAAATAGTATTAAAGTACTTAAAGTACTTTTTAGATAGAATTATTGAAAATTATAAATCCCAGCTTTATATTTTATTGCATGTAAATTGCATGTTTTTTTTTTGTACTCGAGGCATAAAACTAGCGGAAATTTAGTGAATTTTTGTGTATGAAATTTCAGTTCAATGCACAGTGTTAGTGTATCCAGGTTTTTGTTGTAATTTAGTAGCAGGTACTTTGAACGGATACCTACGGAGTACAACGGAGTATGGCACGGCGAGCATGGCATGGCACGAAATGGCACTGCACAGCTTGGCGCGTCTCGGCATGGCATGGCTTGGCGCGGTGCGGCGCGGTGCGGCGCGGTACGGCGCGGTACGGCTCGGTACGGCTCGGTGCGGTGCGGCACGGTGCGTCGCGGTTCGGTACGGCTCGCCACTAACATATTAGAACATGTCAATATAATATATCAATAATATAGTCAATATATAAAAATAAACCATTTAGAGTCATTATTTTATTATGTGCATGATATATAAGTTGTGTTTCTTTCTTAGTTCTTATTTTGCGATGCCATAAAGACTTTCAAACTGGCTAAAAATTTGATATGCTCCGAAGTTATGGGATATTGGACATTGACATTCAGGTCTCATTTTCAGTAATATACTCAACCATTTGTGTCTTGGCCAAGTCTAAGCATTCTAATCTAAGTCTAGCGTCTCAAGGTTTTTGTTGTAATTTAGTCGTTGGGAACTCAAGCGAATAATTTAAAATGTTATTCATTAGCAACTTATTTAGCTCCAAAGACGCGTAGGACTTTTTTTGTTATATAAATATTTTAGGTTCTGTTCTGGTGTTTTTGTCTACCACATTTTTTCTTTTAAATAGGCACCAGATTAACCATTATTACTAGATATTATACCACCAAGCAATAGTGAGTAACACTGTCTTTCGGTTTGAAGGGCATTGCAGTTAGCGAAATTACAGGGCTATTGATAACCAAAACAGTGACGTCATGGATTTTAATTAGTTTTGGACTTTGCTGCAACAGCCACGGGTATGCGAATCTTTTACTTTCAAAAGGACGTGTCGTTCGCCACTTACTTTAAAAAAAAGTTACCACATCCGTTTTTTAGTTGTTGCCTTAGGTATGTTTAGATAAGTCATCTTATACCTATATAGCTTGGACTCGCAAAATAATGCGTTAGCATTTAGTCCTTACTAATTGCCGTACGTTAATACATATTCCTTGTCGTCTAGATCTTTGATTAGTATCAATATCTAGCGATGTTGCAGTAAAACGTAAGTTGAGTTGAGAGATCATAGAACAAGTAACAAACAAACTGCGTTCGACTTATGGCAGTACGTACGGCAGTAGGTACTCAATTGTAATTGCCACTCATGGTTATTTATCCGAAAACTGACCGGATCGTTCGTTGCTGATTTAACGTTGGTAATCTTTTAGAATCACTTGGTTAAGTTCTGTCACAAGTTATATACACTGATATTGCAGTTTGAAGTATAGACATTTGTACGATAATCCAATTACTTCATCGCCGGAAAAATTTATAATCCAATTTTACCAATCACTAAGATTCAGTTCATAGAAAAAACGTATCGACCAAAGGGTTTTCTTTGGCTCGCAAAAAACCAAGAAGTGCGTGAATATTTTAATGACACGTCATCGCTTGTGCGAGTATAATGTGGAGGCATTTCCGGTGTGAAGTATCTATGCTACGGACACTCATTTATTTATGGCGGACATCGAGTGGGCGGGGCCTGTCAACGACTGACTATCGACTTGAGTGAGGTCAAGTGAGGAAACGGAAATTATTTCTGCCTTAGCTTTTTCTTTAACGGTCGACCCAAGTCACAATGCGTTACGAAGTGCTGAGCTGTGTAAGTTGTTTTGTTCACTATATTTTATTCAATACCAGCTACGCCTCGTGGTTTCACTTGTGATTCCCGTGATTAAATGGCTATGTGTTAATTACAGGTTAAAAGCTATCTGCATTCCAAATTTTATCCAAAATCGTTAAGCCATCGCAACGTGAAGTAGTAACAAGCATACATACATAATATACGCTTTTACCTATATTACTGTTACTAGGTAAGTTTCACTGTTTTAATTAAGATTTTATTTTTTATGCAATTTGGCGTAAGAATCCTATCCCTATCCTCTCTACCCGTGGTTGCCGTAAGAGTCGGCTAAGGGCAAAACCCACCCAAGGAACTGAAAAGGAACAGTAGAATAAATAACGCAATTGCGTTTATTTTGATGACATTTTTTTTCCAGTAGTTTGATAGGAATAAGATATGCCATCTAAGTGAACGCAATTGCATATTTTGCATTACTGATACTTTCAGTGTTGTTTACGGTAACTAAAATAGCCCCAATTAATTAACTACCTTCCGGCTTCATCATCAGACGACGATGAAACCGGAAGGTAGGCACAGGAACTCCGTAATAAAACAATATAATCTAGCCGTTTTTGGGCTTAGTGAAATGATACATAATTTAATATGAGTTTTTGGTCATTTTTTTAAATATATTATTTTACTTTTTTATAAAGGTGGTAGATCTTACTATGAAAACTGACGTGGTTCTGGAAAAGCTCCAGGAGCTCCTATCCCCGCGCCCGCGCACCAATGAACCGCTGTCCTCTCGTGAGGGCGCGCAGCGGCCCTTAGTGCGAAGAACAAAGCCATCGGATGTGGCCGTAACTACAGTCGGAGCATCCGATTTAATTAAACGCGACTAATCTCGCATAAGTAAATCGTCATCTACTGGGTATTGTGGTATGAAGGATACTGCAGCTAACCAAATTACAAGGCTGTTGAGACTTATTATCAAATGTCTCAAAGTAATGAGCGTCAAAGGAGTTACGCCTTAGACTTTGTTTTATTATATGTAGGCGTTATATTTTACCCTCAGGGAATATTTCGTTCATCCCTTTCCTTTTACATAATTAAACAAAAAAAAAAAACTAAATTTTGAGAGTAAACTAATCTTTTCTAATTAATAAGCTTTCCGCAACACAATTTATTATCGCAGTGTTTTAAGTAGGCCAAAGGCTTTCTTACGCTAAACCTATCGTTTTAAAATTTAGTGACTGCCCTTTTTTAAATACTGGTCTACATAATGGTTTTGATTATAATAAAGTTAAATAGATATACATTATCATCATCAGCCATAGGCCATCCACTGCTGGACATAGGCTTCCTCCTGGGAGGGTTTTGCCAATACTCGCCACGCTTGGCAGGCGGGTTGGAAAGCGCCGTTAGGTGTGATTATTCAAGGAAGACGCTGCTGCCCATCTTCCGGATTACGTCCCTTAGCCGACTCTTACGGCAACCACGGGTAGAGAGGGTGGGGTACAATTCTTACGCCGGCACCACCACGGCAAAGTGGTAGAGCACTTTCTGGTATTTGTGTGGCTAGCTACTACCGTCAAGTTAAATCTGTTGGAAAGTATCTAATGACATGTTCCAGCAGAGAGTTTGAGAGCTCATTCGTGAGCCAGTTCCTTTCCAGGCTAAATGTGGTTACCATCTTCAATCACGTAAAAATATAGTACCTTTTTATGTAAATACTTCCGAATTAGTCTAGTAGTAGTTTTTATAAATTGTCTCACTGCTGGGCGCGGGCCACGTCTCATTGCGAGAGGGGCCGTAGTCCACCACGCTGGCCAACCGCGGGTTGGCTGTTAATTCTTATAATACAGAAATGTATGGTCTCAAGTTGTTTGTAGCAGAAGATAGTATAATAACTGTCATCATCATCATCATCATCAGCCTATCGAAGTTCACTTGCATGCTATATAGCTAAAATAGAGTACCTGATATATTTATTTAAATTTAAGACCAGATTATATGTTAATACCTATTTTGCGAGAATAAATGAATTTGAAATTTGAATTCACTGTTAGACATAGGCCTCTCCTAAGACACGCCACTCAGCCCGAACTTCGGCTTTTCGCTTTCATCCACTGCTAGCTGTTCTACGTATATCGTCACTTCATTGAACCTCAGGGCGTCCTAGGCTACGTTTGTCAATAATATGAGTACAAATAAAAAAGTTTTATTATTATTGTATATTATACATACTTCATTTTAAATTGTTTGTAAATACGAACAAACTAGCTTCATTTGGTGTGGACACAAAGTCGTAAACATTGACGCTTCAATCAGCTTTTACTTCAATCTACGAACTAAGCCTGGTTCGTAGTAAAAGTACAAACAGCCGAACAGCCGTTCGGAAATGAACCTAACCGCTGCTAGGTGACCCCCCTAACCGTAGATTTCCTAGCGCACTTTATAGCAGTATTAAAACTTAGTAGAAACCGTTTAATTTAAAGCAATTGCTGTTAAGAGCCAGTTTATTTTATGATATACTTATTTATACTGTGCTTAGATGAATATATTAGATATTTAAAAAAACGTTTAAAAATCACTACTAAAAGTCAAGTCCAATCGCAGTCAAGCGTTACGCTTGCGTTTCCACCAATGTAACCAAACTGATTACAGTCTACCAACTTAACGAAACAAATCTCTCAACTCTGATTGGCTAACATTAATCAGGCTAGCCAACATCTCAAAAATACTAGAAAATAAAATTGTTGCCCGCATATAATAAAATTGTCATAAACAAAAGTGATTTATGTTGACGTCATTATAAACAAAAAAATATTAAAGAAAGATAGCATAAACAATAAATAAGGTTATCGTTCGAAAATTCATGATCTATTTCACAATTCGTTTGAAAATATGTAGTTGTTGTCGTCTGGTGGCGCCGTACGCCTCGATTCGACATATTATATATGTACATACATTTGTTGACTAGACACACTATATATACACTTAGCAGAAACGATGTTTACACAAATAAATTACACTTCACTCACATACGTATAACCGTTAGGAAATCGTTTTTAGAAATAGTATCTCTGTAGTATTTCTGGACAGTACCTAGACGATCGCTATCGACCTCAGGCATATTAATTTTACTAGGCTATTATCTCACGATATATGAAACCGAAAGGGGGTCATTGTATTTACTTACTACTATGAATATAACGTACTATGGGTACAATTCTGATATCGTGAAAAAACAGAAACTTTCAACTTTCGTCCAGGGTCAATAAAGAATTATTATGGAACATCTGATTTTTTTCTTAAGATATATGATGAGTACTCCTTCTCGGCTTAATACCTACTATTTTTTATTTCTTTATATTTCTACAACAGATCTAGGTAAAAGTACTACGAGACCAATATTCGCAGTAGTATCTAGCTTACATACTTTTTTACGTCCTTCTGTTATTTGTAAGCTTAGCAAAAACCTCATGAACCTCATATTGTCTGGAAAAAAATCCCTCTTTGCAATAAAACTACCTGTGTCTATATCATTGTATTCTTGTGTCTGTCTATATAATTGTATTCTTCTTATGGAGATATAAAGAGTCGAATAAGATATTTTGACCTAACCCTCAAACTAAATCCTAGAACTAAACGTAACTTTAATAATTTATATCCTTCTTATATAAAATGGCATCTCAGCACGATGAAAGGAAAATTCATTTGTAAAAAGCGCCACCTATTCGTTTGCTTCATTAAGACAAAGTGTTAACGTAAAGGCAAATCAGTCTGCAACACACACATAGAGTGGCGCCATCTAGGAAACCCGTAGGACATTAAATAGCTCAAAGCTCTAAAACCTATAGCCAAATTTATCGTAGTACATTACTCTAAGCTCTAAAACCTATAGCCTGATTTATGGTAGTACAATTTTGTATTGGATGTATCTGTCTAGTACCGATTTCCACCTGTTCCTTTTTTATTACCGGACGGCTAGGCAGACAGGCCAAAGCGCCATCGATACATGGTGGATATTCCCCATGTACGGATTAAACTCTTCAATTCATTCTTCATGCATACAGCGAGGATGTGGAACTCGGCGTTTGTTTTTCCCGCGAAGTACAACTTGGATGTCTTCAGATCCAGAGTAAATAGGTTTTTATTAGGTAACCGTGCTTCATCTTAGACTACATTCTCGTCAGGCAGGGTGTGGTCAAACGCAAACCTTTTTTGAATAAATAAATTTTAAAAAACTTAGTTATTATATTAGATTATAACATCTAGACATCGGAGACTCAGTACTGTCTATTACTAAAATGTTACCATGAATTCGTATACATCCTTTGATGTTTCGGTTTAGCTTCGAGTAAGCATTGCCATTACCAACTTCTCTTTGTAGGAATGGAGTGGACATTTCTCTTTGAATACTTCATGTAAAAGCTCTCCGTAATCGGGCGTTTAAATTTTCATAAATGTTTGCTTGGGTTTTAAGAATATCCATAGTAACCTGATTTATCTCGCAAAAGTCTTTAGTTATATTATAAAAAAATAGTAACAGTTAGCAAAATGTAGTAGGCTCAAACAGTCAGTCAGCCCTTGTAATTATATTTTTTTTTTATCTATATTTAACAATATTATATTAACTTTAACTATAATAATATTAACTTTAACTATAATATTATCAACTTTTCTTATAATATTATTAACTCGAACTATAATAATATTAACTTTAAATATAATAATAATAATTATTATTAATTTTAACTATTTCTTCATATATTTTACGGCTGATGATACCTTAGTTTTAAAATATCTAAGAAATATTTTTGCACCAAAAAACATTGTTATGTCATCCTTATTAACAATTTTGAAACTTAAATAATTCTTCTAGTACCTATCATTTTTTACCATGTGTAAACTTTTGCAATGATTAATGATTCATGAGTTTGCTTTCAGAATTTGTTGATTTTTTAACATATTTATAACTGTTATATCGAATCGAATTCCTTCTGTTTTGTTTTATAGATGCAAAGTACTGTTTGAGCCGGTGATCGAAGGCACGCATGTAAAGAGGAAATTTCACGCACCAACGAACGCTAATGTTTTTATTGGAACGCATACGAGGAAAATTGGACTCGTTTACTTTTATAGCCTTCTATAAAGCCATTGATATTTTCTGAAACTCGTAAACTGAAAGGAGACACAGAAAAACACAAACAAATGTTCCTTGACGACAACTCAAATCCCCCTTTAATGATGACGCTTAGAGAATAGCGGGATAAGTACTCGATCGATAAAAATGATTGAGGAAAACGGCAGCTCTTATTTTCAAACAAAAACGTTACAATGATTTAACGCTTGTCGTGTTTAGCTAACGTTAACATTTCTGTACTAAAACGATAGTAATGAATATTTAAAAAGTTATTACAATAATATAATTCTTTTTTTACGCAGGGACAGCAGTCGGTAATGACGGGAAACGAATATGCGAATATGATGTTAAATAGGGTGTGTTAGACGAGCAATGTATATCACTGAACGAAAGGCTTTATTTACATTACAAGTACTTAAAATGCAAACTATATTTAAGCCGGTTTAAGCGAACATTAATAACAAAAAAACAAGCACTAGCTCAAATTTAAAAATAAAATATACCTAAGTAGATGCCAGCATTCTGATCACTTAAAGCGTCCTCTAAAAAGTTTTAAGTTTAAAGTTTGGTCAAAAGCTTAGAATTGCGTCCATCCAGCGTGGCAATGCTGCCAGCATTCTGGGCACATATTTCTACTCTGACGTACTATTAGTATAAGTTATTTTAATGTATTTGTAAATAGTATTTACTTAAGATATTTTGTTATTAGTTTTTATCAGATTTCTATTGTAAAAATTTATCTCCTTTTACCTTTTTACGCGGAAACACTCTATGAAGATGCTTTTACTGTAAAAGCTATTAATTTATGGAATGCTCAACTGTCTCTGTCAGACAGTCCATAGTCCTTGAATATTTTCAAGGACAAAGTGAAAGTGCATTATCTGTCACGATACTATGTTGAACTGCCAGTGATCTGTTTGTATTTCACTGCTGCTATATAGATTATATTTCTATACTTACTAAATGTATTATTCATTAACTTTAAATGTAGATTAACCAATAAATAAGTCGACATAGCCCAGCAAATAAGCAAGTTGAAATGGCAGTGGGCAGAACTGATGGCCGATGTGGCTGCAAAGTTCTGGAATGGAGACCACGGACCGGCAAGCGCAGCGTAGGACGTCCACCCACCTATATGGTAGATATAAGGAATGAGGAATTTAAGGATCCTTAAATCTATCCGTATCTACATACACTTTACACATACACTTAAGCTATCCGTAGATACATTCTAAGAATGAGTATAGTAAGCTATCCTTAAAAGTTTGAATATCCCACCATACATTGTTTTGTTATATCTCAAAGGGATTAGCAGCATGAAAGTTCCCAGGTGGCTTGACTTTTTCCGACACTTCGAACAATTATCATCATATTTCAACCAATTTACACAAAACCATGATGAATTATAATATCTAAGCATTCCTCATGAATTGGTCATCTCGTATGATAACCCATTCAGTAGTTTTTAAGTTTATTACGAATAGACAGACAGACAGATCCGGCGGACGACTTTGTTTTATAATATGTAGTGATTTAGCGTGACGGCCCTTTTCGACTTTACCAAATTTAATCCATGGCACGACCAGCTTTCCTTTGTTTCGCAAGTTATATTGATGCTTATCTTTGTTCTTTCGCAAATTGGATCCGTGTACTTCTAGTAAGGTATTGTTCAAATACAGTAACACCACTGTTATAATTTTGTTACTTTTGTATCATTTTATTACGGAACTACGGTCTTTAAACCATTATATTATCTAGTCACCAGTTCCCGACATAAAACCTTCGGACAACAAAAGCATGCATCATTTTATATGCATTGGTTATTCCTCTCGTGCGAGTGGAAACAAAAAGATGGGGAGATGAAAGGCCGCTGCATCCGCTAAATGCAGCCACCTTTAGCTCCTTTGAAAACACAGGATATGTTACGAACCGGATATCCGACTTTCCCTAATCCTGTGTCCACTGCATTCTAATTTATATTCAAATATGCATGCAACTTTTTTGATAAGAAATAATGCAATGAATGAAATACTAACATAATAAGATTACATATATACAGTCAAAAAATCGATGTACCTAGAATAGAACAATACAAAGAAATGTGTGCAACACGAACAAAAAATTTGCATAATTGTTTTATAAAACGAAAATTTTGACGACATCAATTTAACAATACGAAATTGGCACGAATTTCTCAATTTGTTCAACTTGGTCAATATGTTCTTTTGTTTGTATTTGTTTGTTGTTTCACTTCTTTTTTTTTTGTGGAGCACTGCACAATTATTACTACAAGTGTTTAGATTACGTTTAGTAGTACGTAGTACATATATGTATGTATGTATGTACATATATATTGTGCCTAGTTTATCTGTACTGTGTACAAAAAACGGCTCTATTTTAGTTAAAGTGAAGATGATTTAATATACATATGTAAGTCCAGAAAATTTTAAAATCATACGGTTTTAATTGATCTGTCATGAAGCCATCGAAAGTCTCAAAGTAATGAGCGCCTAAGCAGCGATGCCCTAGACTTTGTATTGTTACTCAAAGTTTTGTGTATTGATGCAATGGTCATGGACATGCGTTATCTCTTACCATCAGGAGAGGATCTGGTTTGTCTCATTACTTTTAAATATAGAAAAACACTATTTCATAATTACGACCTAATTATTTGTATAAAGAAACAACGTTCCCTAAAATTGAAAATTTTATCAGTCTTGTTGAAATATTTTATTTATTTTCTATGACAATATAACACAAAGCGTGTTCTCAGGAATAATTTATGAACTTATGTGTATTCCATTCAGATTTGATCGTGATAAATGTACGCGTTCGTGACGTTTCATGTTTATCTACTTGTGATTAATGATTACGTATGGAAAATAGAATAGGCACTATTTTCTCGGTTTCGCTTCACGGTTCTCAAACTTTCGTTACTTAATATCGAGTTGAGGTGGTAACTTTAACTAAATACTTAGACTCTACCTTTGACTCCACATTTTTTATTGGCGCGGCGAGGATATGGACTTTGATGGAATCTGTTTTTTCCGAAGAGTGTCTTGACATTTAGAACAAACAGGTTCTCGTTAAGCGAGCTCCATTAATATCAGGCAAGATACGGTCAAATGCAAACCGATAAAGAAAAAAAAGCGATGATTTTGTAGCGATG
The DNA here is from genome assembly GCA_950106695.1 of Biston stratarius. Taxonomy (NCBI): domain Eukaryota; kingdom Metazoa; phylum Arthropoda; class Insecta; order Lepidoptera; family Geometridae; genus Biston; species Biston stratarius. The sequence continues at coordinate 16,126,121 of OX467116.1, forward strand.
ATAGTTCAGTGGTTAGCGCGGTCGGTTCACACGCAGACAATGAGCTTGAGGAATTTGAAAAAGGAAAACATCGTGAGGTAGCGTACATTTTAGTACTCGGTTGGCTAGCTACCACCCTAAAGTTGAATACCGCCAAGCATTCCGGCAGACTCACTTGAAAGCCAGTTCCATTCCAGGTTAGGTGTGTTTGTCATCTTCGACCACACCGTCACTTAAGATCAGGTGAGCTGTGGTTAAACACCTAGCCTGTTAATCATAAAAAAAGAAGTAATAAAATACATACATAAATCTCTCTACTTTTGTTTTTACGCGGAAACAGATTTATTTTTGCAATCCTAGAGCACTCATATTTATTCGGTAAAAAAATATATATAAAAAGCTAGACACTTCACTATTCAAGCACTCTTATCTCTCCGTTGTCAGGTTAGGCCGTGATCGCGCATAATTAAAGCACTTGTTAGAAGGTTTTTCTTGCTAAAAATTGAGAGGAATGTCAACTTTTAAATTTAATTAACGGTTTTCCAAACGTGAATATTTTAAAGCGCTGTAGCTAATCCACGTGTAAACGACTAGACCGTTTGTGGGGTAGGTTGACTATTTTATGTAGTGTATACTGTATACCGTCTAGCATGGAAATTTGCAAAAAGAATTCTTAAAATTTTCAATATCAAAATGTACGTACACTACCCAAAATAAGATTACCTGCGTCTTAAGCGCCATCTAATAACAATCAAGTGTGTATAGCCACGAACGCGTCTAGTCGTCCACACGTGGGATTAATGCCAGCCTTATGGCCCGGTCAGTTTACGATAATGTTGGCGCCATAACAGCAGGGAGTTCATACTGGGGACTGAATACCGAAATACCCGACCGAAAATAACGGTATTTCTAATAAACCATTAATTGTTTTTATGAGAAACAATCTAGTTCATCAAACCATGCCAGAGGTGGGCAAAGCTGAAATACACGAGTGATTTAAATGTCCTACGTAGATGACATGATCCAAATGCTCACATTGTTCAGCTCAACTGCAGAGCAGTGTATACACCTTGTATAGTATAGTAGTCCACAAAAAACTAGTAATTTATTTAGTGAATTTGTTAAGATTTTTAATGCGACTTAATTTTATATATTTTAGTGTTTTTTTATCGCGTATTGGTTGGTCATTTCGCAAACTCATCTTTGTTCTAAAGGAACATAGAAATTATCAATTTACACTTAGCCTGCAAGACAGATTCATTTATTTTACTGTGTTTTTATTTAGTTCTATAACTCTTATCTGTTTAAAATCTGAAAACTCTATTTCAAAGTATGTGAATTAATTTAAAAGCAAATTCTAAAAAAAAAACAACGCAAGGAATATTTGCTTTTAAATAAGCTCACAGATTTTTAGATAAAGCCGCTTTTTTGTCAGCTTTTAGATGTAAATAAAAGAACTTTAATACTCAACAAAAAGGAAATTTCATAAAACTGAAATAAATTGTGTTTCAACTAAGTTAATCTTTGATTTGTCATTGTGACAGCCGCTTAAAAAAATATTCCAAGTATTATGGATCGAGATATTTAGTTTTGTTGTTCAACATAATTCAAACATTAAATTACAATACATATTCATTTTATATAAAATGAAACGATTGAAAAGCTGCCAACAAAATAATAGCGGTTAATACCGGGTATATAGTTTTATACTTACAGCATTATGTCTCTATTGACTATATACTCTAGCCGTATCCAAGGCAGTACAGTTAGTTTGGACCAAAATGCTTTGCAGTTTTGCTTTGCTCACCGTCATAGCTGCAAAGCGAAACTAGAGTAAGTCTCGTCATAATTATTTACTCATTTCGCGGAAGCACGAACTGACTGCTTTCACGCGACTATGCGCAAACGGGGCGCGTCCTTGGTGCGGAGAGTGCGGGCCAGCTCCAACACCGTCCTGATGATGATTGCCGACAGACTAGATTGCCCTTTCCTTCGGCATTGCTGCAACAGGCATGTTGCAGTTCCAATGTCGAAGAGAATATATAATTGATTATCTTAATGACTTATTTTATTGTTATTTTTGTTGACTTTGAATTAATTATTTCTGACATGATTTATATTTATGTATTTTTGACATTTTATTTTGAATTGAATTTTGTAATGATTGTAATTTTAACATTATGAGTTAAAAGGCCTGAAATAAATGAATTTTAATTATTTTTTTATTTTTTTTTAATTTTAGCTCCAAATGAGTCTAGATCTAATAATACCTTTAAACGAGCAATTCTTGTATATATGTTTATATAATCTGAATCTCGGAAATGGCTCCAACGATTTTCATGAAATTTAGTGTGCAAGGGGTTTTGGGGGCGATAAATCGATCTAGCTAGGTTTAATTTTTAGAAAACGTCGTTTTATCCATGTTTTCAGGCAATGAAAAACCGAGCAAAGCAGGTACTGGTAATCATTAGGTAATAATTATTTCACATGCATTACAGTCCCGTCTGCAACGATTATGTTTTGGTTGATGATTATGTTTTATTACATACAATAGAGCTTAGAGGTTGACTATAGTGAAATTTCAGTTATTGTTTATTAGCGACAGCCCTGTTGGCTCATTGGTAGTATGTGTGGTTTAAGAGCTGTAGGGCGTGGTTTCGATTCCAACACCCAGGACAAACATTTAGTTGTATAAACAAATGTTTGTTCTGTGACTGGGTGTTCTATAATATGTATTATAAGTATATATAATTTGACAAAAACTAATAACAACATATGTTAAAATTAATACTATTTACGCATTTGTTATATACCTATTACAAATGTTTGTCGTTACATTTTGTTATATTCCAAAACTTATGTTTTTTCGAGTATAAAATAGGTAATTGTTTTATTCATACAGTAACAAATTATGTGTGCGATAGTGATACAATGAGGTGAAATCTGACTTCTCAAGTTGCTTCCAAAAAACCACATTTTGAAGATTGTGGTAAAGTCATCACTACTTCGTTATCATTGGACTCGATTTTGACTTTGTGTTACTTCAGCTGTAATTTAGTCATACATATTTCACTTAAAATAACCATTAAAATAACTTTACTTAACATTAGCAAATGCACAACGTGCAATGCCAAAAAAATAATGAAAGAAGATACGAGAAAATACGTGAACATATTTACGTACATACATAGTCTACTTTCATAACTCTTCTCTTTTTGCGTAGTCGTATTAAAAAATCGATAGTCTCCCAATCAGCAAGCTCACTGCTCTAACGTACTTGGTCGTTATGTTTTTTACATACAGACAAGTACAAAGTGTTCTTCTATCACAAACAATGACGTGACGATTCTGTGCCATCAATCACAAATGGTAGATGATGTATGGGAACCATCACTGTTCAAATCTCTGTTTACATATTGATACCTATAGGGAGGGAGAGAAATTAGTAATTGTTTCCAAAAATGAGAATGTGAATTTCAAAGCAAATCAACTTTTAACGTGAATGCGTCTTTAAATTTCCTTCTATAGTAGGAGCAATCCAGAAAACTGATGATAACTAAATAATAAACAAACTTAGCCTAGCTTAGAGATGCCGGTGGTTGGCACCGACTTCAAACAAATCAGTTAGGTACCTAGCAGGTATAATAATACTTTGTAAAGTAAGTTTATTTGTCGGTTTTGAGTGCTGAACCGTTCAAGTATTACGTAAGCACCAAAGGGGGGTGGGGGAGTCTTTACTTTGCTTATTTTTGACGACATTGGGGATGAGGTGATCTGAATGGTGATAATATCAGCAAAGTCGTATAAATTATGCTGATTGTTTGTTTTCCTTGTTATCGGCACACCTCGTTTTAGCGAAATGGCTGCTAATTAAACCAATATTTACTTAAGCATAGGAGAAGGAAGTAAGGGCTTTGCTTACTTTTGCTTGATGAGGGGGAGGAAGGGGTTACTAAAATTCTGCTTACGTAATACTTGAATGGTCCCTGATGTTTTTTTCTTGAAGTCAGTTTTACTTTTTTTTTTTATTTAGTTTATTTTTTAATTTTTATTTAATTTATGTTCACGCCAAGAAACACTTGAACAGTATGTGTCTAGCTAGACTCGGGAAGATACAAAAACGTCTTGCCAAAGACAATAACAAAGTCAATGTAAACAAAAAAATTCTTAAAAAATGCTCATAAAATGAAAACAACTGGGCCAAACTATGTTAAATTTTTATGGACCAAATGGCAACTATTCCGCATTAAACTATAGAAGAATTACGTAAATTAGATCATAAATCTCAGAATAATAGGTGTACATACATAAAAAAAATTAGAACCTCCTCCTTTTTGAAATCGGTTAAAAATACAGTTTGGTGTTTAATTACAGCACTCGTTAGCTAAAGGTTTAAAGAATACGATGAGCGAGAATTTGAAACATGGAAATCCGAAGCTTTTACTGTTCAAAAATGTTCACAAATTCACGTCTACGATGCATCAACATCCCGATTTTTTATGTTAGAGTAAATAATGGTTTGCTGTACCAAAACTTTGAGCAGTAAACCAAAGGGCATCGCTGCCTTGGTGCTCATTACTTTGAAACATTAGATGATCAATCTTATCGACCCTGTAATTTTGTTAGATTTTTATCTTATTCTATTTTTTATTTAAGTGTTACCATGTTTGAGTTTATAGTAAAAAACCTTATAATTAACAGTTAAGACGAAATGAAAGTTTAAGTTTTTGTAGCCTAGTTGGGCGACCGTCTGGCTTCCATTCTGGGGGTCCTGGGTTCGTATCCTACGGCACGCACCCCTGTCTTTTGTGTCTATTTTTTGTGTTATCTCTGTTTTATTGTCGATGACCTCAAACTGTGAAGGAACACATCGTGAGGAATCCTAAATGTCCGAAAGTTCTTTAAATAAAATGAAAAGTTTTCAAAGATGTGTCGGTGGCGTGGTGGTGTATGCCCTTACCCTTCTCAAAATGAGAAGAAGCCTGCGTCCAGCAGTTTACAGGGACAGTTTATGAAAAAACAGGACTGAAAAAATATAATTACTTACTTTATCACATAAACCACTTGGCTCTCACTTGAGAGCCAGTTCCATTCCAGGATAGGTGTGCTTTACCATCTTCGACCATACCGTCACTTAACATCAGGTGAGATGTGGTCAAAAACAAAGCCTGTCAGCTATAAAAAAAAAATGCTACAAACACAGATACTTGAGTCCCTATCTCCCACTGTAGGGATGCCTTGAGTTTGTGAAAGCTAGTTCTATTCCAAATTGATTGATTTTGTTTTACTTATGCGGGATTACTCACGCTTAATTCACGTGAGTCCCGCATAAGTAAAACAAAAAGATAAATATATATATTATGTATAAGTAATGAGACGAGCAAAACGCTAACCGTGATGGTAAGAGATAACGCCTGTCCATGACCATTGCAACGATACCCAGAACTTTGAGTAAGTACGCTCATTACTTTGAGACATTAGATGGTTACTCTTAACAGCTCTGTAATTTCGCTGTCTAAGTACCCTTCAAACTGGAACACAGTAATGTTTACACACCACTGATTGGCGGTAGAGAATCTGGTACTGTTGTGGTACCTACCTAGCTAGACCATCTCCGCTAAGGAGATCTGCTACCAAGAAATCGGATAAAGACATGCTTTATAAGGACTCACGTTCATTGGACACATAGGAATCACTAAACATTCGATTCCTTTGTTTTTCCGTTTTTTCTCTTTCTTCCTGGCATCGCAATCTGTGCATTCTGCCAAATTTAATGTTTCTGAATTTTGTGTGCAGTTTTCATCTTCTTTATCTTTATAGTCAAAGTCCAGTCTTGGTCAAGTCTAGTCGTGGTCAAGTCCAGTCCATTCCAGTCAAATCTAGTCATGCTTTAGTAAAGTAGTGGTGACTTTAATATAAGCTTCGATGGAGTTTTGGAAGCAACACGAAAAGTCGTGTTTCACTATATTATATCACTTTCCCACACTCGCACTTGTCATTCGGCACCTTATGAATAAAAAAACCACTATTTTTATACATAAACACTCGAAGAAACATTAGTTCTGGAAAAAAATACAATGGGGCGACACGACTCTTTCTGCGTTCCCGCCAAAACTTGTTTTTTCCTTTTTGACGTACCAATAGTTAAAAAAAAAAACAAAAGAGAATACAATCAGAATACATTTCGTAAATCGAATGCACGTTTTGTAAATCACTCGCTCAAAACAAACATTTGTTATCTAAGCCCATTAGTACGCCCGAGGATAAAACAACGAAACAAAAACTTCAAAAAAGCGAATGCCAAAAACGTGAATACTAAAATCTCACCGGCTGGCTCGAATAGCCGGACACGAAAGATAAGATCCATTGTTTTTATTTTAATACTTCGAAGTCCTATATTGGATTTGTTACATCGCTGCTACGGTCCATTAGGCTAATAGCGGTCCAGTGAGACGGCAAAAAGAGATTAAGCTGTGCCCAGTCATCGCTTTTCGTTGCTATTAATTGATAAGTGGAGTTCTCAATAGATTACTTACGGCCGTTCTCAATAACTTACTAACACATGACTAAAGATACCTATCCCGGATAACCGGTAGAAGTCATGCTAACTGCTACTGCTGTTTCAATAACAAAAACGTCGAGTACTTATCTGAGATAGAAGAAAGATGGCACCCCTATCTCTAGTAAGCAGGTAGAATACTTTTTTTCATCCAATATATTTTAAGGACTTGAGAATCGAAGTATCTTTCTCTAATTTGATAGGTTTTTTGTTCAAGTGACAAGATATAAGGATAGTAAAGACCCCATTTATGGTGGTTAGCAGTGTAAATACTGAAATAATAATATAATACTGAAATAATATGTTGTATGGAAAATAGAAAGACACTTTAAATTTTAAAATATAATATTTAATAATAATATATATTTCGAATTTCTAAAGCTAAATTGCAGTTATAGACTGAAAGTATGAGTGTCTATTAGATTTTGTCTCTCAGAGTGATTATGGTGACCTGTTCCTACACTTTCAGTTTAATTCGTTGATTCTCGAGTCTTAATTCTGCACCACGTAGGTCGGAGGAATCAAATTCGCCATCTTCATACAAATCATTATCACTTTTAACACTGAATAAATCTATTTTCACTTGCTTTTAACGTTTAACTAACTGTAACCTGTGAATTATCTTTCAAAATTGAAAGATAGGGCGAATCGGTGACTGTCTGTTAGTTGAGCTACTGACAATAAGCGATAGAACGATTCTGAAATGCTCTATTGTTTTTTTTCTATGAAACACTTAACTATGGTCAAGGATCGACCCTCCGAAAGATAGACAGATGTGAAAGATAGGAGAATGCTATCTATCTTTGTTTATTGAAACGCAAGTAGCTACCACTAGTAGCCATTTCAACCTTCGGTTATGAGTAAGTAAGTTATTGAGAACGGCCGTTAGGGTCTTTAGTGCTAATCTATCGCTTTCGCGCTTTTTTGGACGTTTGGTATGAAAGGGTTGCGATTAATAATAATTTATCACCCGTTGAGAAAGTATGATTTCTGTTCCGTAACTGTATATTTTTTTTTACAATACTGTAAATTAAAACTTGTTCAATTGTTTTTGTACTGCAATTTGTTATTTTTTTTATGGTTGACAAGCTCGTTGTTGACTACAGTTCACTCGATATTAAATGATAGTGTGGCCGAAGGTGGTTAAACACACCTAGTCTGGAATGAAACTGGCTCTCAAGTAAGGGTTCCGGAACACATCGTTAGATGCTTGGCGGCCGAGTAATAGAAAAAACCCATGCTATTGTTTCCTTAAGATTTTCAAAGATTATTTTTATGATTTTTCATGGTTATATACTGTCTTTTGGAAAATATAAAATATTGTCTATTACCAAAATTTTACTTCTCTAATATTTCCCAAAAAAAATAGTATATAACAGCTCTATGCACCTAAGTATGGTTCCCCATTTATTCGTATTCAATAATATGACAAGAAACTATAATCATTAATTTATTGATTATTTATATATAACGAGAAAATAATAAGAGAAAATAAATAAAAGCACTTAATTAATTTACTACAAAATGTTATGACAAAATATATATGCAGATAACTTTATGACAAGCAATATTATATGAATAAATATACGTATGATATGACATATTATACTTAGTGGATATATATTTTTAAATTTTATTTTCGTGCTCCGTTTTCGTTTTCTACTTTATTTCAAACAAGATTCAACGCATGCATATCCAGAATAATCATTATTCTGGAAAAAAAAAACAATAATCATTACGTAATTGCATAATATCTAACCTAACCTAAGTAAAAATTGCAAGCATATTGTGACAATCAAACTTATTCTGACGCAGACAACTATTGTTACGCGTAAGTACTCTCCTATATCAATCTGAAACAGACGACAGACATCTTCTAGCTATCTTTATTACGCTATATCTACCTCGAAACGTGATTCGCAGAATCGGTTCGTGTGTAAAAGATCCGAACGAACCTTCACGTCGGGAATCGCAAAAAGCCGAGAACGGTCTATGAGGCACCGATTTTATTGCAGACCAGAGCCAAATACCGCCACACTATTGAGTCGTAATTTTTCATGGTAAGATATTGTTACTGGTTGGCCAGATATCGCCCATTTGTATAATAAGTCGATAACAATCGTCGTTCGAACCCTCAATAAGGCTCTTGAATTTGCTTCGGTTCGAGCGCATACTTTCACAAATTTTCTTTTAGACTTAATTTATACCGCGCTTTTGTGTAACTCTCTTTGAAATATTACAGCCGCGACGTCAAAATTCAGCGTTAAAAGTTATTGCTCTAATACAAGGAATGGGACACAAATCCCGTAAGATTTTCCTACTAAGACGTAAAACGTGATCCAATTTACAATGCCTTCTAATATTTCAGATTTGTTACGATCAACTTTTATTACAAATTGGAATGGTCTCAATGTGTCCCTCGAGAAGCCGCCGACCTTTTCGTCTTTGACTCTTGCCCGTTTTGCCGATAACCATTTCAAATAAGTTTTTGAGGTAACGCGTTCTTAACAGTCCATAAAAAGATACAATACATTATTGCTCATAAATAAGATCCGTAAAGCAATCGTATTGGATAAAGCTGCGGGAAACTTTGCAGACATGGCTGCTCTACTTGGCTTCATCAATAAGACTTTATTACGTTCATTGTGCTATTAATACGTAAACTATATCCGCTTGTCAGGAGTTCAGGTTTTGAGTACGTAATCCGTTATAATAAAACACGTTTTTAAGAAAGCGACCGACCTTGAGAATTGATACTGTGACTTAGGAAAATAATGTTATATCTGACCAAAATTTCGAATGTATGATCAAAATATTTGTTTGAAATAAGCATATATACAAAAACCGGAAAATGAGGAAAATAGGAGGAGACATTTTATATAGTAGCTTTTTATTTATAGAAATATTACAATTTTCTTTAATAAAAACTTTCAACACACATTATTAAACATCATCGAGGATGTCTCGGTGTTAGGTCCTCTTTAACTCCAATTAACGATAATACATAATATAAAAAACATGATGGAATAAAATACTTGAAGTAAAAAAAAGAAAAAAAAAATAACAAGGCGACTCTATGCCTTGTTATTATTATCGTGATAGAAACAAGCGAGCGCCGTACGCTAGCACGCGGCCCGGCTACCCACATCGGTAATCTAAGGCTATTAGGTAAGCACCGAATTTCGTAGGAAAGCAAAATCGTATTGTTTAAGTTTGTAAATAATATGTAGATTTTAAATAGTCATAGTTGTATGTATGTAATATTTCAACAACGATTTTTAAGAAATAAAAAAAGTCATCATACATTAGACCCACTATCAAGCGTTGATTTTTTGAGTCCTTTAGTTGTTATATCTGTGGGTACTGATAAATATGAAAACGAAATTATTTACAGAAACTATTTTATCGCTGGATGCTCTTCTAAACATACAAGGAACACAGGGGACCGTAAAGTACATTCTCCGAACAAAACCCTGCAAAATCTGCATGCAAATACCTTCGGGGATGTTTTTCGAGTCCAAGAATGTCCCCTGCAGCAACCAAGTAGTTTATTCCATCCTCTTTCAGATGCAAATAATTTCGGAATTCTGAAGTCTTCGCTTCTTTGTGAATAATAAAATGTTTTTGTTGTGTCATTTCTTGTCGGTTTGTTGATGCTTTTAGCAAAAACACACAATGCTACACTGTTACAAAACTGAGTTTGTAAACTTTTACGAAAACTGCAATACTTTAACTATATATATTATTTGTATAAAAGTAGCATATATTGTCACAACTTGGAACCAGTGTTACAACCAGACTTATTTATTCTAACTGTCCTGTAAGTTCATTTGGTGGTAGTCCTGCTTCGGGAGTTGAAGGACGTGGGTTCGATTCTCACTAAGGACCAATATTTGTGTGACGAACATAATTTTTTGTTCTACGTCTCGGTGTTTTGTATTTTAATACTTATGGTTGTCATAGCTGGAATAGAAACAATGTGGAATATATATAATAATAAAATCCCACTCGAGGCAACTAAAATGTCCTATAATAAATTCAAAGATTTTATAAAGCAGAGGTTAATTAATTAAAACAGGAATATATGGTTGTAGTAGCTTCTCTCTGCACTTGCATCTACCTGGCTAAGTGACAATTGTAGTAAGCATAATGTATTAATATCTATAACTATACTGTATAAACTGTAACCTAATATGAAAAGAAAGATCCACAAAAAAAAATAACTTGCTGAGTTTCTTGCCGGAGTCTTCTCAGTTGAAGTGTAAAATTACGAGCCGGTGGTAGATTCAAAAATGTAACTTAACGTTCATAAGTGCCTTACCAGGGCCTAAACTGAATAAATGACTTTTTGATTTTGATTTTGTGTAGTGCTTACTCTGGATTTGAAGATATTGTATTTTTTGGGGAACACGAATTCCGGCAAAGGTTTCCATATCCTCGCTGTGCGAATAAAAAATGTGGATTTAAAATGTCTGGTGCGCTCTGGGGAATGTTTACGATGTGCGTACGATTACAAGACGTATGCGTTAAACGCAGTATATAATTTAATTCAAAGTTCAAATGGCCTTGATTATAGCATCGTAACTTATTAAGGTTTCAGAAGATACTTGGCCGTACTTTAGTTACTAGGATCCGCCAAAGGATTTGCGTAATTAAATTTCTTTAGGGAGAGTCTTATTACAGTTTAGAGTTTGAGAAGCTGCGAACTTTTATCAGATCCGTTTACATCAAAGTTAAGAAAATTATTGGTCTGGTTTTAATTCTGAAATTTAAAATATGATCACTATATTTATCTTCTTTAATGTCGAAAAAGATTAATCTTTCACTTTAATTGATTTTCATGTAATGAACTAAACATTTTATAGTGTCTCTGCTTTATGAGCTTTAGTACAACATTAATTGAACCCACGCTGGGTTCAATTACAATCCAGGTTAAGCGATGTATTTGTCACATTCCTAAATGTTTATGGAATGTGTGTTTGAGTGGTCAGCACGGTCGGTTCACACGTTCAAACCCCAACAATGAGCTTAATGCCGTCAGTGCTACTGGTGAAGGAAAACATCGTGAGGAAACCATAGCATGGTGGTAGGGTATTTTGTAGTACTTAGCTAGCTAGCTACCGCTTAAGTTGAAATCTGCCGCCAAGCACCTAACGATGCGTTCCGGCAGTCTCACTTGAGACCTAGTTCCATTCCAGGCTGGGTGTGCTTTACCATCACTTCGACCACACCGTCACTTAATATCAGATGAGCTGTGGTCAAGCCCGTCAACCATAAAACAAGTTATTAGTTTTTACACGTTTTAGTTTTAATGCGGAACAGTTTTTTTTTATATTTAGCTTACATCTAAATCGGTTTAAACTGTACATAGGAATTCATATTGTTGTATATCTTTGTACGGAGGTAATAAAATTACAAATGTTGCGCATCTCTGCACATTAAAATTCACGCGCACGTACATCCGTGGCGTCGAAATTGCGCCATTGTTGGTGACCACTGGTATTCCTGCCATTCGTACATTATAGGTACGCCATGCCATATATTGTGCTATGCAATAACAAATTAGACTCAAAGTCTAGGTGGTAAGGCGTAGGTTTGTAATAAAATAAGCGTTATTTGCTTGACTGTACAATTTGGAGCTGCTGTGGAATTAGCCGTTCAATAAATTTTTGGCATTTAATGTTGAGTGCTTTTAAACTGTTATTGTTTTTGTTGATAAAATACGAGTAAGCATATATGTGTGTTGAAGGTTTTTCTTAAATTTTGTCTATTTCTATTTGGAAGTTGTTTAGGATGACTGTCTGACTAATGAAGGAAAACATCGTCAGGAAATCTTTATATGCGTTTGCAATGTTTCTGAAGGAAGAGTAAATAGTGAAGGTAGGGATTTGAATAATAAATAAATATCGTAGGACATTTATGTACACACAGCGCCATCTGACCCCAATCTCAGCAGAGCTTGTGTGATGGCAGTAAGATAACTGATAGAAAACAAATACTTTTTTTTTGTAAATTTATACTTATAATACATCGATAACACAGAACAAACATTTGCTTATACTATAAAATGTTATTCCTGAGCGGTAATCGAACCCACGCTCTACATTTTTAAGGCAGATATATTACCAATCAGCCAACAGGGCTGCTTGTTTGGCGTAGTGGGTAAAAATACCTCGACCAAAAACTGTGGTTATTATTACAAGCGTTGGAGTTAAGCGGATCACGAAGCGGAAAAGACCGCAGCCCCCAGTAAGTAGTAAAGGGGTTTCGGGTTTTACACTTTGCATTCAAATAAGTACTATCAAAAATATTTTCAGCTCGAATAAATAACGGTAAAATATTCCATCGTAATTTAAATTTTCCGATAAATATGCATATCTGTCATGATTGTCAGTCCGGGTATTCGATATTTGAGCATTTCTGGCGGGTTTCGGAATCTCCAAATATATGAGTTGTGTTTGTTCAAGGTATATATTTAGCTTATTTCCGCTTAACAGTCGTTTTAGTTACAACAATAATAAAGATTTAAATTTAAATAACTGGACAACAATTAAAAAAAAAAATCTGAAACTTTACTTAATATCTAAAACTAAAATTTGAAAGCTATAGCAAATTAAACAAAAAAACTAATTAAATTAACCACAATTTTTTATATCCTCGTCTCGCTGCAGTAACCAGTTGCCGACACGTTTCGTCTGTACACGAGGCATCCTCAGGACGTGTTGACCTCTTAGATGATTTGTGTTTTTTTTTGTTTTTGTTGGTTTTTCATCTATCTTTGAAGGTTAGTATTCAAAACACTACTTCAAGACTTCTCGTCATCCCACAAAGTGTCAAGACATGCGTTCTACTTGTCATAACCTACGGCGCCGAAACGTGGACACTCGCAGAGGGAATAGCTGACAAGTTCAAAGTCACTCAGCGAGCTAAGGAAAGAGCTATGCTTGGCATTTCTCTGAGGGATCGTAACCAAAACGAAGTAATTTGCCAGAGAAAGTCACAGACAAAGCTCAACGTATTAACAAGTTGAAGTGGCAGTGGGTTCAAAGTTCAAATGGGTAGCATATTATTTGTCGTAAAACCGATACTCGCTGGGGTAGACGTGTTTCAGAGTGGAGGCCGCGAATTGGCAAAAGAAAAGTAGCATAAGACGCCCTAAGACTCGGTGGAGTGACGATATGCGTAGGACAGCTGGCGGTGGATGGAAAAGTTTAAGATCGGGCTGAGTGGCGCGTCTTGGGAGAGGCCTATGTCTAGCAGTGAACTACGAATGGCAGATTAGGTTAACTTCTATGGATTTACAAACTTGTTAACTCGTTTGTATTCTCTTACCTTACCGCTCTTTTATCAGAAACTCTTACAATCGAATAAAAAATGCAATACAACTCTTTTCTAAATTTCAATTACCAGACGAAACTCAAATGTAATTTGTATAACTTGATTTTTTTTCTTACGGTATACGATTCTTAACAATCTTTGTTTCAAGTTAAGGTTGTACTTCTGCTTTTTAAGCTATAGGTACGTAGGTTTGATTCCCGCCCAAGACAAACATTAATGCGACTAATATAGTATGTAGATGTTTGCTGCGGGTTTAAGTGTTTTTATATTTATTATTGTGTTTATTTACAAAAAATATGGTCGGAAAGCTAGGTAGTTATGTATTCTGCTATCCTCGACCACCAATATCTATATTTATTATAGAGTCTAGTCTCTGGAATATTTACGCAACACATCGCTGAGTAGACAGTCCCGGCGACTGGACCAACGGGATAGCATAGCATAAAGATATGTAAGTTTTGTAATAATTTTTCATCATTAGTATTAAAGCCTCCAAATCGGCAACAACAATTCTTGTTTTAGTTTTTAATTACAATTAGTGCTCCCGAAATTTAACTAGGTCTTTGACCACAGACTTGATGTTGAGTGACGGTGTAGTTGAAGATGATAAAACATAACTAGCTTGGAATGGAACTGGCTCTGAAGTGAGGCTGCCGGAACAGCGTTAATTGCTTGGTGGCAGATTTCAACTCGAGGGTGGTAACTAGCCACATTCGCCGAGCCAGCCGATATATCAGTATTCCGTGGTACAAACTTTTTTGAATTATAGTTACGAAAAAAAAGTATGTATAGGTACTAGAAAAGAGGTATTGCTGATAGATTATCCTATCAAGTTGTTTAACAACGTATCATGATGTACTTATATTATCGTTTCAAAATTATAAAGCGAGCTTGGGAATATTCACTGAAGCCTTTATTACAGGCACGTGTTCGAAATTATTAGACCATATAGAAATAATTACTCAAAGCTTATTTAATTTAATTGAAATAACGTAACTAAGTAAACTCAACCGTAAGAGCTGGTTCAATTTAATAATATTATTAATTAGGAACGATTAAAAAAGGAGTGTAATGATTTCAAGGTTCACGTATGTGTATTTATGTGAGGTTTCCATTCCACCATAACTTTAAAATGCGTGAAAAGATTTGGATGTGAGATATCGTTAGAATGATTGTCATCATCCCGAGTGACACTGAATATATATGTATTTTTTTATAAGAGTGGTCATTCGCGTTATTAGGGATCCGTACCTTAAAAGGAAAAACCGGAATCCTTATAGGATCACTTTGTTGTCCGTCTCTCTGTCTGTCTGTTAAGACTCTTTTTCTCAGGAACGCGTGGAAGTATCAAGCTGAAATTAATATCAAATACTCAAGTTTACTGTCCCTTAGAGCAGTGAAAAAATCAAACTTCTAAGCCAACGTAATCAAAAGATACAGCCGTTTATGCTGCAAATTTTCGACACTCGCAAGGGAATCAAAACCTACAGGATACCTCCAGTGAACTCAGAATCTTGAAATTTGGTACGAAGCAACGCCTTATAGCACAGATAAAGGATAAATTGCGAAAAGCATAAATTACCATTAAAAACACCATAGCTTTTACTTATATACCTTCAGGTTTGCACGGAACCCTCGGTGCGCGAGTCCTACTCGCACTTGGCCAGTTTTTCTATTTTGTTAGACTTCCTCAACAGGAATTCGACAGCGTAGTCACCACCGCAGATATTCTGCCAAGCAGTAGTGTGTAGTCATTGCTGTGTTTCAGTCTAAAGGATACTGCAAAGAAATAACAGGGCTATTAAGAGTAATTAACCTCGAATGTCTCAAAGTAATGAGCGCCGATGGAGAAATGTCCTTGGATTTGTTGCTTAAAGATCTAGGTAGCGCTGCAATGGTCATAAGCAAGCTTACCATCGCAGTAAGCGTCTAAATCATATCGTAACTTTTCAATAAAAAAATCTCTGTAAAGAAATTAATTGCTAGAACTGTAAATTTTTTATTTTAATGAATACTACCGAGTTAAGTAAAATTATTTCTTACAAAATTATTTTACTAATTGAAGTAATTGGATATTGTTTGGTTGGTAAGAGGATTTTGTAGAGGATTTAAATAATAAGGGGTTAAATATAGGTAAGATTACCGTTACGTACTAAAGAAATTAAAAATATTTTCTTATATTGATATGTACCTATAGACAACTAGATAAATATCTAGTTGTCCATAGGTACATATCTGTCATCTAATTGTAAGTTTGTCCAATATACTGCCACTTTAATTTACTAATACGCTGAACTGTGGTAGTGACTTTGGTTCTCTGGCGAATTACTTTTTTCTGGAAACAACTCCTTAGAGAATCACCATGCATAGTTCTTCCAATAAATAGCTCACAGAGCGACTTTGAACTGCTGACCAACTATGAGTGTCCACTTTTCGACACCGTATATCGTGGACAGGTAGATCACATAGTGGTTGAAGACTTTCGTTTTGAAGCTTTGCGGAATGGATGACAAGAAGACTCGACGTAGTGTTCTGAATGCTGCCCAATCCAACTAAATCCTTCTTTTGGCCACACTTTCAAAGTTGTTTTTTATCTTGTTTGAGTGTCTGCGCTAGTCTGCGTATTCTACCTACCTACTTACTTTTAACGAGTAGTAACTAGTTTACCTACTTTTAAACAATTTCGAGAAAGAGCCATTTATGGCATTTATCGGTCTCAGAACAACTTACTTGCAACAAAGTTACTATAAAAACTAACAGTAAATTTGCCTATAAATTGATTGAGATAGTAATACTATACAAAGTTTATTACTACGATATAATAACAAAGATAACTCAATCGATCAGTAAAATCCCGACCAGATTTTCAAAGAGGGGATCATCAACTTAATTCATTATTGGCAATTCTTCATCACGCAGCCACAGACCCTTCGTCCCAATCATCTGAGAGGCAGCCAGGTGAAACATTGAGCCCATTAGAGAACGGCATCTCCCCAAATTAGGCCGATCGAACGAACACCGAGACGGATTACCCCGACATCCCCGATTCCCGAATAAAGCGCGCTCTTAAAGAATTCCGCCGACATTTCCGTGTAACTAAACTAAGACTGATGTAATTTGTACGCACAAACTAAGTTAGCTGCCCTGAATTAATGGCGCGAGGGACTCTAATGTCCCCAAAATTCGACTATTTTTGCCAGATTAGGGATGTGATTTGGATTTTTTTAAACCGATTTATCGATATTCATCATTGTGATCAATGTGACTTTTATGTTAGGAGACAACTATTTTGAACCAAAGAAAATTATCAAAAAGAAAAGTTAACTTTTAAAAAAATAATTATTTTCTATTATTCAAAATTCACAATTGCTTTTATTTCTATGCAAGTATATTTTAGAAGCATAGATTAAATTTCAAAATGTGTAATTATGTTTAATAAAATATAAGATATCTTTTAGGTTCAAATAGGTTTGGGTTTGACCTCAATGTGCCTGATGTTAAGTAGGATACGGTTTAGGATGGAGCATGCTTATCTAGAAGAAACTCTGGATTTGAAGACAATATATTTTTTATTTCATTCTAGATACATTTTAACAATTTTAACATAACTATCGTCAGAAAAACTTACCATCCCTAGGTTATTCTGACAAAAGTCACGAAACTTCGGAAAGTCCATTATTGAAGGCCCTGGGGTAATGTAAAAGTTGAGAAAAATGATGCATGTTGAGAATCGTAAGTAGGTTGCATTGTTGTTCATAAACTACGCAACGCAAATGGATTAAGTTTCACGAGGCTTTTTTATAGCTAGAATGGATCCATTACCATACGTCACAAAGTAGGTGGAGTGGTTTCAAATCTTGTTAAGATATGCGAGTAATCGCATATAAATGGAATGAACCTACAAGTTTAAAAAGTTACCTTCTAGTTCTCGACTGGCTAGCTACCAACTACTGGCTGGCTACTGACTGGCTAGTTGCGCTTGAGAGCCAGTTCCATTCCAGGCTAGGTGAGTTTACTGTCTTTGACCACATCGTCATTTAACATCAGGTGAGCTGCGGTCAAACACCAAGACTGTCAACTATAAAAAAAACCTAATATTTTTCAAAGTGCGTAAATCCTTATAAAAGAGACATCAAACAAATGTGATCGTAAAATCAACTAATAAGCCTTTAAACCTTCCTTAAATCCACGAGGTAAATGAAGAAAGTGTTTAAAGCAGCGACATTATTATTTTTGCAAAATCCCGGCTGTTAATTTGTTAGGAAGGGCCAATTAGCCATCTTTCTGTCAGGTGAGGGTGCAAAAATTATCGTTTAAATTTCAGTTTACGCAAAAAGGACGTTATTAAATTCTACGAGACTTTTCGGGTTAAAAGCGGAGAAAAAGGTTGAATAATTTAAATAATTATTAAGCCCAGAAATAATACTTTTAGTCCCAGTTTTACATCTCTAATTTTCTTGTAAAAGGGACTTAAGCCCTTATCTATGTAGGTCTATGAAAATTAATATGAAAGGGAAATTGTATTTCATCTTTTATAACTCTTTCATCCTTGTAATCTCCGAGAGTACTTACTAACCGGAGATACTTTAGCAATACTAGAATATAAAATATGTGATTAAACATTTTCATGTTAAACAATTTTATAACTTAGTGCGGGTAAAACGAGTCTGTCATTCTTATTCAAAAACTAGCGACCCGTCCCAGCTTCGCTCGTGTAGTAAGAATGGGTATAGTAAAGGTATATATGCCACTGCGGACATCTTTTTGTACATTTATAAAAGAGGAATATCCCACTATGCATTGTTTTGTTTTATTTCAAAAGGATTAGGCAGCGTTTTCGATGAAAGCTCCCGTGTCTTGACCTTATCCGACACTTTTTCAATAACTATCATCATATTTCAACCAATTTACACGAAGCCTTGACAAATTATATACTTAAACTTTCCTCATGAATCTCTCTGTCTATTGGTGAAACTCGCATGATAATCCGTTCAGTAGTTTTTAAGTTTATCGCGAACAGACAGACAGATGCGGGGGATGACTTTGTTTTATAATATGTAGTGATGATATTACTGGCTTTTCTTTGATTATCATAAAAATCTATGATAAAGTTCGATAGCTTAGTAAAAAGTGAATATTATTGATCTTAAATAATATTCTGAATCTGGTAAGACCTACATATTGTTAGTTTCACATTAGTTTGTTCTCAAGTTTTTGTTTTAGTAAATCAAAAATTGTCCTGGATTTTTTCATTGCTTTTACAGCAACTGTTCAAGCGAAAGATGAACTAGTCATCCCTCGAGAGTAATGTGAAAAACATTGTGAACAGTCTTCCGAGTAAACTATTTTTGTTTGACAGTTTTTACGTCTTTTTACGTTGTTATTTTGCATAAAATGAGTATAAAACTTATTTACCAGCTAACGCGTAGGAAAACATAGGTTTCGTAAGAAATGTTTTAGTTAAAAAATATTTTTTATTTAAAGGATTTCATTTTGTAGTTATATTTAAATAATTAACCACTTTTACATTTATATGAAGTACCGTAGCGTAGGACGCCTTGAGACTCGATGGAGTGACGATATACGTGAGACAGCTGGCAGTGGATGGAAGCGAAAAGCCGAGGATCGGGCTAAGTAGCGTGTCTTGGGAGAGGTCTGTGTCCAGCAGTGGACTACAAAAGGCAGACGATGATGATGATGAAGTGCCATTTGTTTTACCAAAAATAATTTTTAAAATATTTATATGTATATTATACAACCGTAGATAAAATTCTACAGAAAATCGGTAATACGATAAATCGGGATATCATGTTCCGAAGGCTTAGATGGCGCCACTCTCTGTACGTGTAGCGGGCTATTTTGATGTTACGTTTGTAACTTCGCAGTAGTGAAGCGTCAGAGTAATAGATGGCGCTTTTTGTAGTTAATTTTTGTTTTTAATTTTTCAATTCCAATATTCAAGAACAAGGGAGGAAAGCAGTTAACTGAGACATTTGAAAATTAGGTTTTTCACCAAGCTATTTCTGTCGCGCCGCACGCAGCACCCGAACATACTGAGCGAAAGGGACAACTGCACCTCGGGCTCATTAACCCGAAAAAAATTAGCAAAATCGAGGTTTCGTATTCCTCTGTTTCCTCCTCCATATTTAGACCGATTTTAGTATTTCTTTTATCAAGTAAATAAGAAGGATGTGTTCTTTGCCTGTGCGTATTATTTTTTTAAGATTATGTTAAAGAGATTGGGAATTTGGACATTGAAACACAGCGTTGAAACTAGGTAAATTTTAAGCTCTTATAAAAAAACATATATAAAAAATCAAAACAGAGAGGTATGAAACTAGCAAATATCTATTTCCTATCTAAAAATTATTGTTCTAGTATTAAAATCCTGGAAGGAAAATGAGGAAAACGTTTGTATGAAGAAAATGACGCCTTGTTTCCCCTTTAAAACAAAATATCTGGTTATGGCTGTGTCGCGGACACGGCCGTGTGTACGTGAACACGTGACCATTTTTGAACACTAAGAAGTTCCTCGGATTTCCATGTTTCAAGTCTTCACTCAACGTAACAAATTATTTGATTCTTTAGCGTATAATTACATTTTGGATGTAGGTACATAAATGATAGATATGTAAACTTCAACATCAAACTTTATCCCCCAATTTTGTTATCATCAGTTTTCCGAATTGCCTCCAACTACGGAATTAAATTATATCACAAATCAAATCCAAAAAACAAGTGAATATAATTTATAATTACAACCACGCAATACAATTAGTGTGCATCAAAGAGTTGCTAATGGGTCGTTAGACGACGAAGGTGAAATTTTAATGAAACAGCGCATGTACGTCCTTGTAATTACTACCTACCACTTACTCGGTCTTTGTAACAAGCTCTCAAGAAGTAATTAGCCCTAAATTGTATGGAGTGGTTCGAAAGGCTTTCAGCTCATATTTTGCTTCTATGACAGCTGTCAGTAAGTAGCCAATTTTTGTATTAATGATTTGTGAGACTACTATATATGAATAAGGACCTACTTACAGTAACGAAACCTACGATAAGGTACTTTGTGGTAGATTCGGCTGGCTAGCTACCACAACTGGCGGTAGATTTTCGGTTTGAGGGTTCAAGTCAAAAATCCACCTATACATAAGTATTATCAGTTATTTAGTTCTTATAGTACAAGCCTTTGTTTAATTTGAGGTTTGATAGCACTAGAATTAGAAATTTCCTAAAATATTTTTTAAATTTAATTTTCATTCTTTACTTGACTATGATATTCTGGAATCGATTTCATTATTATCAATTCAGAAACCAAAGGAAATGATAATTTTTTATAGCTGAACAACAAAAAGAGATTTTTAATTTATCCTCGTAGCAATTTATTCGGCTATCAATCGTACTAGTGTTGGATTTCATTTCTCTTCGTAATTGGATTAATTTTGAATTCTGTCCGTTCGAAATTGTTTTTTGTGTGAATTTAACTTTTGACAGTGATTGGGGCAGGATTTTACTTCTAATCTATCACTGAGTTTAAACAGGTTTCTTCATCGATATTCTATTGTTTTAGCATCTTGATTCCGTAAGCTGTCAAGTTCTGTCGCTATATAATTGATAATATGGTATGGTATAGTAGGGTATTTGTAATAATATTAAATGGTTGGCCTAGGCGGACCGCACTCCAAAGTCCAAATGAAACTCAATGTAGGTTGGAATCCTGGGAATGTCTACAAATCCTCCAAATATTCTACCATTGCGGTAGGGAATTAGCCGCCAAGCTCTGGTTTTTCACGTTGTTTTACTTCACATTTTTTTTAAAATTCAATTAGAGAAAAAATTACATGATTGTGATGGATATTTGCTGCCAAGCACAAGACACATTTAAGAGGCTGTGTTTAACGTACACTTGACATAAGGTGAGCTGTGGATAAGCATCTAGCCGGTTACCCATAAAAAGCGGCAAGAAGCAATCACAGCCGTAGCTGTACCGTATCTCATTGGTTGGAGCTATAGAACCGTACATATTACGAGTATTAAGACCATTGTGTAGATAGAAATAATCCTGCCAGTCTGGTGAATTTTAAAATTGTCTATTACAATTTAATTTTTATTGCTGTTCCAAATGATTTTCCAATGAAATAAATAACGGAAAAAAGTTGTAATAAATCCCGATAAATTGCCAATCATTCGGGAGACTGATGGCTTTTCGTTTAAAATGCATGAGTGTGTACAAATGTTGATTGATATTATACAGTAGGTTCATCGTTGTTGTTTGTTTTTAAAACGAATAATTGCCTAGTGTTATTTGTTGTGATATTTTAACAGTTGAGGTTTTCTGATCAATCAACCAGGGAAAAACAGTTTTTTTACCTATTTCTATGAAGAGTTTAATAAATCTATAACTCGACTGCGATGAAAATAGCAATAAAGGAAAATAACTTTTTAAATAACCTTATTATTACTTATTTATTAATATTTTTGTAATCCTCTTTTAATTGCCTTTATTTAGATACCCTACAGACAGGTTTGGTTATTTTATTTTCATTAGGTACGTATTATCATTATGTGCCAATCATCTTGATTTTTTTAAACTACCCTATAAGGACACTTAGGTTATTAAGATAAATCTAACGATATCTTAATTGACCTGATCCATTCGGCCGTTTGGAAGATACGAGGTAATATAGAAATTTACATACATACATACAAGATACGCGCGACCTTGACAGTCGGGTAAAAAAGGGCCACATATCGTTGTCTACGATTTTCTCGAATACTTCGCTCGCTCAAAGTTTGGTTATCGTTTCAGGATTATTTGCTTAGAGTGTATCAAGCCGAAAGGGCCGTTGCGCCGGGTATACGTTGCGTATGGGAAATATTCGTGAACCGGTAGCTCTTTTAGGCAGTTAGGCCAAAATATCCAAATGTCGTACGTTGTCACGTAGGCAACAATTTGAAAGGGCGCCGACTCCTGGCTATGTGAGAGCACAACAAAACTAGCTTAATGAAGTTAGCTTGTTACGCGCTCTGGCTGCCGTGCACACATTCACAGAAGGGTTTCACCGTAGAATATATCCGGAACCAAAAAATATACAAGAATTTTTGGTTAGGGGCTAGATGGCGATGGATGTGCAAAATGTTTATTAATTTAATTTAAACGACTAATTTATTTTACTTTATTGGTTTTACTACATTATACTCGTAGTTTCTCACACTCAAACACGTAATTCGGCACTTTATGAATAACAACATTATTGAATATTATTATTGCTTTTAAATAATATAATACGGCGATATGATTAATAATAAATAATATATTCAGTCAAGACTTATAGCAAAGAGTCTCGACCGACATCTTAAGAGACTCTCGCTAGACGGTTGGGTCAAAGGTTAGATCCAAAAGGCAGTAATTCTTGACACGGCGCGCATTGTTAGGAGGTTCCTCACTCTGCAGCCCTAACCACCGGCAGCTTGAGCCCTGCCCGATGCCGACAGCACCCTAGTTTTACAAGCTTTTTATGTTATTTATGTGTTTTATATATATTTAATGTAAAAAATTCCAAAATTAAGATATCAAATAAATAACTGTTAAAATAATGTAATATTTAAAATATGTTTAAGTATGCAATCGCGACTTTGTCCGCGAGGAACTTAACAAAAAGTGTTACAACCACCACCAGATGTCGTCACGTTATATCGTCACGTCGTGGTATAGTCATTGCTATTGTGTATTGTGAAACTTGACAACATCTGGTGGTAGGTAGAGGTTCCCTTGAGCATTTTTGGTAATCCCACAGGAAACTAACATTTTTCTGATATAAAAAGTATTCTATATGTCAATCCAGGTAATAAATTATTAGAATTTAATAATTAATAGAATTAATTAATTAATAAAATTAATTAATTAATAGAATTAATTAATTAATAGAATTAATTAACAGAACACCGAGACACCGAACAAAAATCTATGTTAGTCATACAAATCTTAGTCCTGAGGGGGAATGCAACCCACGCCCTTCAGCTCTCAAAGCAGAACCCAATGAGCTACCAGGGCAGTCAAATACCTTTCGGTTTTTTTTTAATTATTGTTTGATTTCTTTTTCGTGAGCAAATAATAATTAGTGTACAAAGTCAACTTTTTCTAAGGATGGATGAAAGTTACTCTTGAACGAAGCTACGAAAAAACTTTGAAAAGGGAAAACATCCTAACTCTCAAAACGGAACGTTTTTTTCTATTCTATAAGATTTCGAGATTTTTTAAATATAATAATTACATATTAAACTTTTTCCTCGCCTTTGCAGCTTTTAACGATTAGGCCATTCTCAGTTGCTTCCATTCCATGATGTTTGCTAATGTCGAAAAGTTGAAAAGATAATTAGGGGCGTGAAACGCAATTTCACGCAAAAAACTCCCCTTTCCCGGGTAAAAGGAGTTCAAAACCTTATTTTCGGTACTAAACTGTTGCCAAATAAACCCATATTTATAACAACATTCTAATAAGATTGTGTGCTGGACAAAATAAATTTCGCTAACAATAAAAAATAATGCACAGCACCATCTTTTTTTATAATAAACTAGCTGCGCCCCGCGGTTTTACCCGCGTATTGATGATGATGATTATGATGAAAAGTATCCTATGTTTTATTCCAGGGCCTAAAATATCTATGTACATGCAAAATTTCATCCAAATCCATTCAGCCGTTCTGGCGTGATTGAGTAACAAACATCCATCCATCCATCCATCCATCCATCCATCCATCCATCCATCCATCCATCCATCCATCCATCCATCCATCCATCCATCCATCCATCCATCCATCCATCCATCCATCCATCCATCCATCCATCCATCCATCCATCCATCCATCCATCCATCCATCCATCCATCCATCCATCCATCCATCCATCCATCCATCCATCCATCCATCCATCCATCCATCCAAACTCTCACATTTATAATATTAGTGGGAAGTGGGATAAGCTAAGTGTTTGACTACAATCGACTTGATAAATGCCGATAAGGTTGAATATGGTAGACACCTAGTCTGAAATGGAACTGGCTATTAAGTGAGGCTGCCGGAACACACGACTAGGTGCTTGGTTGTACATTTTTAACTTAAGATTGGTAGCTAAACAGCTGAGTACTAGAAAGTACTCTACCACAATGATATGGTTGTTTTCCTTCACCGACAGCTCCAGCATACTGTTGGGATTAAAACTAACGTCATCCCGCTTGTGCACCGACAGCGCTAACGACTGAACTATCATCGCTATAAAATCTTGCCACAAGCTATGCAAGACTTGTACTATAGAGTATACACAGGTTGACATAATATTTAAAAATACTTATTTTATCTAAATACATACTATATGTAATCACATCATCAGCCTGTCCACTGCTGGACATAGGCCTCCTCCTGGGGGGTTGGGGGGTTTGCCAATACTCGCCACCCTTGGCAGGCGGGTTGGCGAGCGCAGTTACGTGTGATTGTTCAAGGAAGACGCTGCAGCCCATCTTCCGGATTACATCTCTTAGCCGGCTCTTACGGCAACCACGGGTAGAGAGGGTGGGGTACTATTCTTACGCCGGCACCACCACGGCAAACAAATAAATATTTTTTTAGGAACTATTACATATAAATAATTTAAGAGTAAGTTATGTAGGATAATATTACTAATTTATAAGATACCAATGGAGGTAGACAATTTTATTTATTTGAATTTAAAAAAAAATACAAATATACAAATTTTGACATTTATACTATATTACTAGCTGCGCCCCGCGGAGTTACCCGCTATATTTTCTCGGAATAAAAAGTAGTCTATGTATGATGCAGAGTGTCAGCTACCTCCTACAAATTTTATCAAAATTGGTATAGCCATTTGTGCGTAAAGAAGTAACAAACATACTAACAAAACTTTCGCCTTTATAATATTAGTGTGATAATAGAATGATAGTAGAATGTCATATTCCAAGTCGCGTCTCTCACGCAAAAGTTAGATTCACGAACAAAAAACTCCTTAATTTGTCACACATGGTAATTCTCTACATAAAATAAATACTGAATTTGGCAACACAGAAAAAGATGTGTCTGTAGAGCTTCAATCAAATTTATGTAGATAGATATTAAGTCTTTTCTTTTCCCCGATCAATCTCGAATCTCAGGTGCCGCTTCCAATCTGCTAATAGAATACTGAAGAGGTATTTTCTATTCAGCCTTTGTTACAAATAGCTCATCAAATATTTATTACGGGCGCTGATTGAGAAAAGTAATCCGCTAGCGACCCAATCCGTCCGGAGATCATTATGTTCAGAAGGGTGGGTGGTTCGGTGACGGTAGCAGAAAACTGTATTTTCCACACCTACTTACTAGAATCTGTTGTTTTCTTTTTGATCTATATTACACATGTTAGGCACCAAACTTTGCTTATTATGGAAACTGACGTGGTTTTGACAAATTTTGTTTTACTCTGACTATAAATCCGGTGGCCTTCTTCATTGAGACAGGGCTGAGAATAACGCGTGCGCGAACTTTTTTTTTATAGCTGACGTGCTTGGTTTTTGACCACAACTCACCTGATGTTAAGTGACGGTGTGGTCGAAGATGGTAAAGCACACCTATCCTGGAATGGAACTGGCTCTTAAGTGAGGCTGCCGGAACACACCGTTATATGCTTGGCGGCAGATTTTCAAATTTACATGGTTTTTAAGTCGCGAAAACCTGTGCGATGCCGGGGTGGGTCGCTTGTATTATACAAATAACAGTTTTTTTCGACATCATATTATTAACGTTAAGTTATCGTTAGGTTGACGTAACCATACTAAGTTCCCTTGATAGAAATCCATGAAGGAAGTCTTTAAGTAATGCCTAGGGAAATCACTCCGTGAAGGCCTAAGTGCTTGTTCAATAATTCATACTCAATATACGTTCATATTAATTACGAGGGAAACGGAATTGATTAGCTATTTAAGGCGGTATTCTAATTATCTGAGTTTCCGCAATTTATCTTTGCGATTTATAACTTTTGAATAAAAATCTTATCTTTTATTAATCATATATGTATTATATTTAAAAATTTTGAGAAACATAACCTAGAAAAATCGACTCAATAGAAATTAAAAACAAAGATATTTTTTTTTGAAAACTGCTAATATATTGAAAAAACTTCCCACCACTTTTGGGTTACTAAATCCTAATTAATCTTTAAAAAGTTTATATATATATTTTAAGGAAATAGTTTTTTTTTTTAATTGCAGATCAAGCTATCATATTATATGTTGCAACCAGGTAATGGTGAAATTTAAAAAAGGCAGTTGTAATTTAATATATAAACAAATTTTAATATCTATACTACCGTTACCGTTGAGGAAATAAATGAATAAATATCGTAGGACGCTGGACTAATACGCTTTCGTCACCGTAGCGAAATGTGTGGACGCATTATAATGGTGAAGGACCACATACTTCAAGGACGCTTATTGCGAACTTTTTTTAAGACTCTGGGCCAGCAAGTGTTTGCATAATATGCAGTTACTGTCCTTTAATCTTCGAGTGATACTGTTAACCTTACCAGATTGCCCTGAAACTAAACACTTGAACAAATAAAATTTTATACTACATGTCTGCTATTATAGTGATAGAAGTCAATTACTATTTCTTAGTAATGAATTTTAAACAAAATTACTGTCATTACGGCACTATAATCAATGAAGTTTGAGTATTTCTGTAGTATTTTTTTCATTTAAGTCAAAGACAAAACTGACCTATTTGTATAAGTTTGCCTAGATAGGTAATTCTAACCAGCCTATGTACTTTTGCAAGAACAAATTAAAAGATTCACGTAACGAACTACTTAATTATTTTAGGAGACTTTTTATAAAAGAAGTTGAATAGCTATAAGAATATTTTAATGAAATTTTGGCAATTGAATGAGAACTATTTCAAAGGAAATCTTTCGACTTTCGGCTTCGAGTAACATGTTATTGTATTTCTAAAGACTACAGAGTCTAGGTTAGGGTTCAAATCATGGACTTTCGGCGGATTTTCTGTAGACTCTGTGTGGGAAGCAACATGCTGATGAAATGATGATGATGGAAATATTGAAATAAAATATAAAGCCCAGTTCAGTCGATACAGGCTAATAATGTTTTTACAAGCTTTGATTTAGCTTGACGATAAACATACGTAAGACAGTAAGCAGTGACTGAAAATGAAAAGCCGAAGTTCTGGCTAGGTGGCGTGTATTAGAAGAGCCCTATTTCCAGCACTAGACTAAGGTGGGCTGACGATTTTAATGATGATTTAACTTACAATATTTGCGGAGTTAAAATTTAACACGCTAGTTTAGTTCAGATAACTATTTTTTGTGGAAAGCTTGACCTGATCCTGGTTAACTTGCCTGTGACTTATTATGTGTGACTTTGACTGTGATTAATCCTTGATTTACATTAAATTTTGACGCTGACTTTGCCAATGGCGTGTACATAGTATTTTTTTCTTTCGCACCACTCAATTCTCTGAAACGAAATTGAAAGTGTTCAAACCCCAAACAATGAGTTTGAGCTGCCGGTGAAGGAAAGCATCGTGATGAAATCAACATGTTGGTAGGGTATTTTCTACCCTTAAGTTGAAAATCTGCCGCCAAGTACCTAACGGTGTAAACCTGCAGCCTGAGAGCCAGTTCAATTCCAGCCTAGGTGTGCCATCTTCATCCACACCGTCAGCTAACTATTAAACAACTAACAATTAATAGTGAGCTATTGTTAAACACCTAGCTCGTCAACCATAAAAAAAATGTAGCTGTATAATCAAATTGTATCTCCCAATTTTGTTATCATCTGTTTGTTCGCTGAATTGCCTTGCACTATGAAAGACATATTCACGTCAAAAAATATTGCAAGTGGGTATCTAATTAATATAATTGGTGCATAATATTACCATACAAAGTGGTACTACACTTAAAATGTATATTCATACATTTAAAATCAAATGTATATACATACATTTAAAGTGTAGATCTACCTTTAAAGTTACTTCCACTCGAACGTACGTTTTAACCTATCCGAATCATTGATGGAACGACCAGTTGAAAGCCATTCGTGGTCACATTTTTACTTCTCACTATTTTGTAGTCGTTTGATCGATAAAGCGAGCGAACGTTTACCTTTGTGGGGAAAATTCTACAAATTGCTAAAGGAAATCGTAAAATAACACAATCATTTACGTCAAAGATGTTGGAAAACTAGTGAATCAAGAGGGGGTTTCAGTTCGTGCGTGCTATTATCAATAAATGATAAATAAGGTATGTTCGTATAGGCTGCGAGGCCAGCCCTAGTGTCAGTATACGTATGTAGTCTGAAGGCCTTTGACATGGATTAACGAGCTAACGACGTGGCTTCGTGGAACCAGATATTCTAAACGCTCGAACTAAACGGTTTGATTCTCCACCTTCATTGTAAGAACCGCTAAGCAATGGAACTTGCTGCCTGAGTGAGTGTTCCCGCAAAGTAAGTAAAAAATCTATAAGTAGAACATCTTCGCAATAAATAGGCGACACAAGTGGGAAGAGGCGGCGCGGTGGGGGCAGAGGACACTTGCCGGCGATCACTACGTGAGTGCCGAGTCAGAGTCAGCACGTCATGCGAATATTAATTCAATATAAAAAAAAAATATTAAGTTAGATGTCAAATTTATTTTAATATGTCATTGTTTTCTGTTGTGTAGGTAGGTAAAATGTATTAAAAAGTCACAGAAGTTTACGTGTGTCTTTTAGATTTCATGTTAGCGAAGCCACGAACACAAAATATCGATCGAAGATTTGTTCGTAGATGCGTTGTCGACATCCCTACATGCGTCTCGCGCTAGACCTGCATGTTCCACCGTAGACCGCATCTTCGCTTGACATAAGGCGAGATGGGGGTCAAGCGCAAGCCTGTTTTAAATTAAAAAAAAAACATCTTTTTTTTTATTTTCTTCAAAACCCTGTGCTATTTCCTCGCGAACATTTTAGTTCAATAAATATGACGTTAGGTAATTTCCATTCCTCTGGCCGTTGTAAGGTGTGATATAAATCAGAGGAAGCATTTTTGAGACGAACTTAACCCAGTTGGCAAAGCCGTGCCGTCTTTTGTGGGGGAAATGCCAGCTTTTTGTTTCAGTACGAT
The DNA here is from genome assembly GCA_950106695.1 of Biston stratarius. Classification (NCBI taxonomy): domain Eukaryota; kingdom Metazoa; phylum Arthropoda; class Insecta; order Lepidoptera; family Geometridae; genus Biston; species Biston stratarius. The sequence continues at coordinate 16,156,163 of OX467116.1, forward strand.
TACTTCTCTTTGAAAACCTGATGTTTGGAACGAGCGTTATAAAACTTTTACTTTACGTTTTTGAAATACGTACGTAGAGAAGATATTCATGGGTCTACTTACTTTATCCTTTTTACGATATTTGTTCGCTTTTAAAGGTCACGTTCACACATTTGCGGATGTCTTGTTGAATACTTATGAAAATGATCTCCTCGCTGAAGGCAATTTTTATTTTTATACGTGCAAAAAATACATTCGGTAAAGTCGAGTTGGATTCGCGCACTGGTTCCGTACCACCACAAAATTAATAATTAATATGGAACAGTATTCTGCCGTGGTGGTGCCGGCGTAAGAATAGTACCACGCTTTCTCTACCCGTGGTTGCCGTAAGTTGCTAAGGGATGTAATCCGGAAGATAGGCAGCAGCGTCTTCCGAGAACAACCACACCTAACTGCGCTCGCCAATCCGCCTGCCAAGCGTGGCGAGTATTGGCAAAACCCCCCAGAAGGACGCCTATGTCCAGCAGTGGACGACCGACCTATGGCTGATGATGAATACTTTTTTATTGACATTTAATCATTAATTTTTAATTGACTTTTGTATTTTATATTTGACAAAATGTTTTATTGACATTTTCATTGACACATGTTATGATTATGATATTTTTAATGTTTTTAAAAATAATTATGGTAAATAACATGTAACTTTGCTGTTATCAATAAAATATTTGTATTTGTACTAAGATTAACCGTGTGTAATTCACCACCGTTTTTAATATAAAACAAGAAGTATTAAATTTCGTTTCATAAATATCTTTAAAGTTTTCTTTTCTCTTTCTTCTTGGCATCACACTCTGTGCATTCTGCCAGTTTCAATGTTTCTGTATTTTACGTATAGTCTTCAATTTTCAGGTTTATCTTCATAGTCAAAGTCCAGTCTTGGTCAAGTCCAGTCCGTACCAGTCAAATCTAGTCATGCTTTAGTAAAGTTGTGGCGACTTTACTATAAACTTCGTTGGAGTTTTGGAAGCAACACAAAATGTGATGTTTTACCGCATTATATCACTTTCTTACACTCGTACTTGTAATTCGGCACTTTATGAATAAAATACCACTATTTTTATACATAAACACACGAAAAAACACTAGTTTTGAAAAAAAAGCAATGAGTTGACACGCCTTTTTCGCGTTCGCGCCAAAACTCAAGTCTTTAAAGTTTTCTGTTATTTGTAGTTTATATTTCTCACTTGAGAGCCAGTTATATTCCAGGCTAGGTGTGTTTACCATCTCCGACCACACCGTCACATAACATCAGGTGTGCAGTGGCCAAAACACAGGAATACTTAAAAAAAAAACTGAAACTTTCAAACAGTTGACTATTACGATTCAGGAACTACATGAAGCAATAGGTTGGATATACAGACGAATGTGGTAAGTAATAAGGACTCCTTAGACATATTTCTAGTACGGAACTCTTGAAAAGAAAGAAAAAACGGACAATAACGTTATAAAGGCCTGCGGCTAAGTCCATAATACCCAAAGACCTTAAAGTTTGTCGCTTCGAAACGAATGAATAGTACTCTCTTTGGAAATGGGCTTTTCAATCACTTTAAGGACTTGTAACCTTCTCTATTCGCTCACTATTCAGCGGTATTCATTCTATGAAGACGGTTTATCTACATTCAACAAGATGAATCACCTTCAAAAGGTCAAATCGAATACTATCTCTATATTTTAGATATACCAAGCTTTTTTATATAATACGGTTATACATAGTTTTAATTCGGGAACATCTTCAAAATATTAGACAACATTGTGTTCTTCAAAAGGCTCGATAGTATCCTGCCATCATACTAAGTTTTCCTTCACCGACAGCTCAAGCTCCTTGATAGAATTTGAACCCACGTCCTTCGTGCTAACCGCTGAACTACCATCGCTACAAATTGAATATAAGCAATATAGGTATTATTGTTGTGAAGTTAACAATTGCAAAATTACAACACAGTTTGAAGCGAATAAATTAAATCATAATAAATAAACATCGTAGGACATTACACACAGCGCCATCTGACCCTAAACTAAGCAAAGTTTGTACTATGGGAACCAGATAACTAAATAATAATAAAATAAATAAATATTGTAGGACACATTACACACAGCGCCATCTGACCCCAAACTAAGCAGAGCTTGTGTGATGGAAGTCAGATAACTGATAGAATACATAAATACTTTTTTTTTTTGTAAATACATACTTATAATACATACAGAACACCCAGACACAGAACAAACATTTGTTTATACCAAACAAACAATTGTCCTTGGCGGGAATCGAACCCACGCCCTACAGCTCAGGCAGACATACTCCCAATGAGCCAACAGGGCTGTCAACTGATTGAATAATTACTTGAATTTTGAATTTGATTGAATAGGTACTTGTAGATTTTTTTTTGTAAATATATACTTATTATACATATAGAACTCCCAGACATAGAACAAACATTTATCTCATATAAATGTTTGCTATGGTAGGAATCGAACGCTTTAGAAACAGATATTAATGAGCTATAAAACGGGGCAGTCAACTAGTTATTTAGCTTCATATTTTTTTCATGTTTGACTGTCTAGGTGTTTGACCACAGCTCACCTGATGTGAAGTGACGGTGTGATCGAAGATAGTAAACTACCCTACCACCACGCTATGGTTTCCTCACCATTTTCCTTCACCGACAGCTCTAACTCATTATTGGGATTTGAACCCACGCTCTTCGGCGTGTCATCTGACCGCGCTAACCACTGACCTATCTTCGCTACAAAATTATACTTAGCTTTGTACAAACACAAACAAGAGCTCTATGGTATAAATAAAAATAACTGAATCATAACAAAGAAGATGGACGCGTCACATTAATCAAATCCCTGGCTCCCAGTTTTCTGGTATTGCCTTGATATTTATGTAAATATCCTTCTGTATTACAATGAAACGATGAACTCGTATCAATCGGAACCTTTTGGGGACTATGAATTATGTTGGTAGGCTGACTACCAAAGTAAGTAAATTGTGATTGTTGAATTTGTTCTAGGACAAGCAGTCCAACTAGCTAGGTCCAACTTCGAGAAAGAGGTCAATCGTCGAATCCGACTCGGCTGGGCAGCGTTCGGAAAACAGCGCAGCGTTTTCTCGTCCGAATTACTTCAGTGCCTCAAGTCGAAAGTCTTCGACCAGTGTGTGTTACCAGTGATGACTTATGGCGCTGAAACGTGGTCTCTGACTATGTGCCTTCTTAGTAAGCTTAAAGTAGCACAACGAGTTATGGAGAGGGCTATGCTCGGAGTTTCCCTACGAGATCGAATCAGAAATGAGGAGATCCGTAGACGGACTAAAGTAGCCGACATAGCCCAGCGGATAAGCAAGTTGAAGTGGCAGTGGGCAGGGCACATAGCACGCAGAACTGATGACCGATGGGGCTGCAAAGCTCTGGAGTGGAGACCACGGATCGGCAAGCGCAGCGTAGGACGTTCACCCACAAGGTGGACAGAAGATCTCATAAAGACCGCAGGAATGCGCTGGATGCGAGACGCTTCCAACAGGTCTTTATGCAAATCAATGGGAGAGGCCGAGTCTGAAGGCGTCCTACGCTGTGTTAGCCTAATAATTTCACTTTAGAACACACTACTTGGTTACATGGTGGGAGATTTCCATAGTAGGACGTCATCTAGGTAGGTACCACCGCAGTACAAAATATTCTGCCGCCAAGCAGTAGTATGTAAACATTACTGTGCTCCGGTTTGAAGGGTACTGCAGTGAAATTACAAGGCTTTTGAGACTCATTGTAACTCTCAAAGTAATGAGCACCAAAACAGCAATGCCCTAGATTTTGTTTTGTTACTAAAAGTTCTGTGTATCGCTGCAATGGCTGTGGACAGGCGTCACTGAGTTCACCTGTGAGTGATCTCGAGTTCACTGAGTGGGATCCAAACCCAAGACCTCCAGATTGGAAGCCGGTCTCCCAACTAGACTGCTGAAACTTATGCGGGATTACTCACGTTTAATTCTATCGAATACTCCGACTATAGAAGACGAGGCCTCGCGCGCGTTGTATTCAGCTTTGTCTCAATGAAGAAAGCCACCGGATTTGGCCGAAACTATAGTCAGAGTACCCGATATAACTAAACATGAGTTTACGCCGCATAAGTAAAACAAAAAATAATGACATGTAATTTATTATGTCAATATGATACAGGATTTAATTCCTTTAATATTTGGCAGTTAATTGGATCATGTGCCTTTTGATAGCGGCATGCAAGTATGGCACGATTATAATTTATTTGCTGTGGTAAATCCACCACGCCGAGAATAAAATATTAATTTATTTGCGGTATTCTCGAAACCATGGACAAGCACTACAGTGCATTGGGTTTCACAATTAGTAGATAAATCTTTGAAATATTGTACTCGACAACATAATCAATTGCAATTGTACATAAATAAATTTAGTGATTCGTAGAAATAACATCAAAATATAAGCCTGAAGAAGAATAAATTAGTAAGTTTTACTAGTCTCTTCAAATATCGAGTCACAATAGTTTTTCACAAAGAAATTATTTTAACATGCAAATGTATCCATTACTTATACTAGTTTTCTTTGTAAACAAGATTATTATTGACTGAATTTTCATTACACTCTATTTACGGTATTTTTAGCCCCCGACGCAAACACAAGGGGTGTATAAGACTGGGTGTATAAGGGGTGTATCTCTATTTGTATGTCTGTCAATATTGTTGTAGTTCCCAAACGGCTAAACCATGTTTGATAGATTTGTAGCGATGATGGCTCAGTGGTTAGCGCGATCGGTTCAAAGCCCAACATTGAACTTGAGCTGTCGGTGAAGGCAAACACCATGAAGACACCATAGCATGGTGGTAGGGCATTTTCTAGTACTCGGTTGGTTAGCTACCACCCTCAATTTGAAAATCTGTCACCAAGCACCTAACGGCGTGTTTCGGCAGCCTCACTTGAGAGCCAGTTCTATTCCAGGCTATATGTGCTTTAACATCTTGGACCGCACTGTAACTTAACATCAGGTGAGCAGTGGTCAAACACTTGGCTTGTTAACAATAAAAAAAATATAGTTTTAAATTATTTTAACTGTTTTCATTTGTCAACGTCTATTATACCATCTGATTTGATAAATAAATTAATTACTCGTATGCGTTTTGAATTAGCTGATTTAAATCTTTATTATTATTACAAAACTAAAAGAAAATTTCGTATCCCCCTGCTGCTTACTTATTAATGTTAGAAAGTAAGTTAAAAGTTATTTCCCTTGCCGCTGGATTGATTGTAAAGAAAAATGAGAAGTATTTCCCTCGAGATTACGATCTAGTCGAAAATATACCTTAGTATAATACTTTTCATTAGGGTTTAAAAGTACGTGTTTTTCAATGTGTCTATTCGTGGAAGAATAGACACAAATGTGCCCAGACGCCCAGTGTTCAAATTTAGATACGTGCTATTGTATTTTTGGCCATATTGGTAATTACTATAAGGTAGGTAATAACATCAAGTGAACAGTGTTTAAGTATATACCTAGCTAAATTGTTTGCCTTTTTTTTCGCACTGGAATAAAAAGTGACCAAGAAAATGTTCTTATAAACCTTTATTTAACATGCAATGTGTTTAACTTATTGTTGTGTTTGTTACTTGGTTTTAGTCAAATTTTGCAAGCTGAACTAGAACCAGTTCCATTTATCCTACGGCGCGGAAATTGGTCACGTTTTTATTACGTTTCAAGCACGACCTGGTTCTACTTCCACGATTGGTTCCAGATGAAAAAACTCGTCAACTGTTAATAGTATAAACACGAAATTTTGTATTCACATTTAATTTAAATTACCCTTTTTAAATAGCGTCATTACCTGGCTGCTGAACTTATAAAAACAAAACAATAATGTTATCAATAAATTTTATGTTTATAGGAGAACTCTCTGGAACTGTTCAATTAAATTTGAATCGCAACAAAGGAAATCTGCGGACAAAAGAACTTGCTCAGTCCGCAAATTGTATAGAAAACTATAAACTCAATGCTAATCATCACGATACCTACCCCACTTCGGGTCGGTTAATGAATTGTTTACTTTATTAAACACAATTTTGGATAGCGTCCTACAGAGAACTTTTCACCCAATTTAAAATCAAAATAAAAGCACAGGGTAAAAGTTTAAATTTTAATACAGAACTTCAACCACAGTTTAAATTATTCATTAGGCACCCTTTCGAATTTATCTATGTTTTGGGAAGTTGAAACCAAAAACTTTGCACCGAGAAATAACTGGAACGGCAATAAATAACTTATAACCGAACGGTACATCTGAGTAACTTCCACAAAATTCTGTATTACTTTATGTAAATTGGCCTGAAATTGTGAGTAACTTTACCTACATAATAAATCTGGCTGATTTCTATCGGAGGCTTGTGCTGTTGTAGGCGAAGAGCAGTGGTAAGATACAATCACATTTTTCATAATAATAATCTTCTTCATAAAGCGCCACAGTCCTTTGTGGCATTTGCCTCAATAATCTTCTTTTATCTCGCTCCGTTTATGGCCCTTTTCAAGTTGATTTTCGGCCCATACTCCTAAGATTTTCCTCGACTGTCTTTCTATCGTATCCGTTGGGTCGATTTTTATCGCGGGATCCACTTATAGATTATTTTGTCATTTATTTACTCTAGACATCTCGTCTATCTAGTCTCTGCGGGTTGCAGAAATCAATAATCGATTTTAATAATTATATTACTTAGACTACTTAGACATTAGAATGAGTAGTCAATCCCTAGTATAATATAATTAGCCAATCCCGAAGATAATGATAAGTAGTCAATCCCTAGCATTAGAATAAGTAGTCAATCCCAAGTAGGTACAAGGATAAGTAAAAACTAAAGTAACTTTATTAATACCTCATTGCACAAAAAAGGAGTGATAAAAAGTAACTTTTGTATTAATTTAGTATTATAAAATCCGTTTCCGCGTAAAGATGTAACAAACATACGTAAAAAAATGCTTTTATAAGATTAGTATAAAATGTGACCATATCATTAACAATAATGATAAATAACTTAGTAACTGTCATTTAACTTTTTAGGGTATAAATTAATAACCCTTTATTTATTGGTTAAAGGAAAATAGTTCGCGTAGGGTAATTTAGATGTAGTTAAACGCTCCCATGGCTCCTCGCATGAGAGCTGAGCCGAGTTTGTTCGAGCCCTTTCAATTAACTCAAGATTGAGGTATGGAAACACTTTAGCAAACATCTATTACTAACGTAACTGTGGTTACGTGTTACATTGGGGTTGAAACAATGGATGCTTGTTTCTATTCATTTAATATAATGATATTTTACAATTAAATTTTATTAGAAAGGGAAATAGTCTATTTTAGGTAATTATCAACGAAATACACATAAACTATGTAATCTAATTTTATTCTACTATGCCAAAACAAATGGGTTATATTCTGATTTGTTTTTGGAATCACGCTTTGTGCATTTCCCAGGGTCAGTGTTTTAAAATTTTCGAGTATTTTAAAACACTGACCAAAGATCGAAGCGAAGTGGAGACAAGCTTCGACGAAGTTTTGGACACAACACAAAAAACATGTCATAACGTGGTGACACCTTATAACATATTTCTACACTCAAGCCGTTCGGTGCTTTATCAACAAAGCCCCACTACCTTTATAAATGAAAACTTATTAACTCGGAAACGGACCATCATTGTCCTAACTCAAACCATTCCTCGTATAAAATTATCTATTAACAAGTATCGTAGCGCCATGACCTCTCCTCGGGACAAGCTCGCAAACCTCTAGCGGTGCGTACTCAATTCGTTTTCGTCGTACTTATGGACAGTCGTCACTGCGCTTACGCTTTACTCTCCCCGCGCTTACGTCTCGACGGTGTCTCGTTTGCGCCTCCTGTGGCCTATTCGCTTAGTCCCACTACACTTTACCTTTAACTTCTACTTGACTGAAAGTATTCCCGATGACTTCAAGTCTGCCAGGTGACGCCTAGCCGCAGGCGCGGTATTGCCTGGCTATAGACAAATAGTGATACGTGCTGACGTTAGTTGAAAGTTAGGTATTGGTCCATTTCCAAATTAAATAAGTGTGCTAAAACCAATAAAATACAACATTTTTAAAAGCAGATACAAGTGCATAGGAATGTATATAAAACCTACACAGTCAAAGAAAAGAAATTTTATTATTTTTATTTTGATCGCACAATAAAGACATTCATTTAGATGAAGAAATACAATATTTTTGCAAGTTCAAATATATCCATCTCCAACTGAATGTTGAGTGAAATTACTTTATTTGTTGCCAGCAAACCAAGTCCCCGTAGAGACTCCCAACCCCTTTTCAATTAAAATTCAATTAAAAAGCGAAAAACGTTTAATGTTCGACTCGATGCCCGCATATAAACATAGTGACTATAAATCTTTACAGCAATTCCAACTCAATTACTAGGGTTTACTTGCGCCTAATGGGAAAAGGTCCTTTTTTTGGTTACGAGTTGATTTAATTCGTTTGTTTGGACATTGGATACTGTTGACATGACGGTAGATGGAAAAATACGATTGAATTTCGGAAAAAAATATTTGTTATTTGCTTGGTAATACAAAGTTCAATCTTTGACCTTTACCTATAACTATTTATAAAGATAAATTTAAGTGAGACGCACGTGTACTTCAGTTCATTGGAAATATACTGAAATCAGTCTGAGGCCGTCGCATTATGTGGTACCATCATAATTTTATTCTATACTCTACTGTGCTTTACATTAGATACTAAAACTGTATAACAATTTAGGGATAGATCATCATTAAGAAATTGTAACATGAAATACTTAGCAAATTATTTGTCACATTATTGGTTATTACAAATTATACACATCATCACCAGTATAATATTAAGTACCTTTATGCAGTACAAAATGTACCTTTTACTAGCTTTGCTGCCTATCTATTACCCTCAAGTTGAAATGCAACCGAACAGAAAACAAAACACCAACTAAATATACGTCACAACTACAAAAAAATTAACTAAGCTGTTAGGGTTTAATAAGGTCTTATTTTGCGGTTTGTTTTTTTCAGGGCTATTGAGACTAACCATTTAAGTCTTAAAGTAGTGAAAGTCTAAAGCAGCAATGCTCTGTATTTTGTTTTATTATTTAAAATTCTGTAGCGATAGTTACAACGGTCTCCTTACATTAACATTATTAGAAAAATCCTTGGTACAAGTTCGTGCGTCATACTTCAATATTTGAGGTTCTTTTTACATTATTCGAAAAGTAAAAAACTAAATTCACCTTCCCTTTTCTGTCTAACAAAGTCCACAAAGAAATTAAATCCAGAGATGTGTTTACATATTTTGCAAGAAATAAATAAATTATGAATTATAAAGTTCTTAAAAATTTATAAACTATCTATTGTTGTAATATCTGTACTCCATACTAAACCAGATTGTTGCTTAACACCAGGTAAGATGTGGTCACATGGAAACCTGTTAATAATAAAACAATAACATTTACACGTTTTCACAAAGGAATTTCTCGAAAAACACATTCTTCAGTGCTATCTTTGGTTTCAATACTCATCGATTCGTTCAATCTAGATTACGTTTTTATTTTTACTAAGTGCTATGAATGATGAAATGAATATACATAGGTATGATTAAATTTATTACAAAGAAATATATTTATTTTAAAGTAATATTTTAGTAAAAGCACAAACTGAAATGTCTAAAACTTTTAATCAAGAAAAAGAAAATAATATATGAAAAATTTGTAATCTATGGAAACAGACTTGGTATTGATATGTTTTGTTTTTACTTCTGAAGGATTACTCATGTTTAATTTTCTCGGATACTCTGACTATAGTAATAAAACATGAGTAATCCCTAATAAGTAAAACAAAAATTGTTAATTGTTTTGCATCTTACCGTTTTTATTGATAAGTACAATTTTTTTAAGCGTGCTTGATAAATTGATTTTTTTATGGGAATACTTATTGTATAAGCGCTAACTCCTTATCGCAAATGAAAATAATAATCGTAAAACTTCGTGTAGGTACCGTACCAACAAATAACTTAACGCTTGTAAGAACAATTAAGGACTTATTATTGTTCATCACGAAACAAAATGGGCGATAAACGCTTTTTATTACTTTCCTACTATTAGATTTCCAAGTAATGGCTCAAGTTTTTATGTTCGCATATCTCGTAATGTAGGAACTAAGTAAAGCCTACACTCGTATTTCTCTGTCAAAATAAAAATGAAAAGTATTCAGACCTAATGTTTTTCTATTTAACTCGTTAGGTGTATATAGTTCATCATCATGGTCATCATCAGCCTATCGAAGTCCCCTGCTGAACATAGGCTTCTCCCAAGACACGCCACTCAGCCCGATCTTCGGCTTTTCGCTTCCATCCACTGCCAGCTGTCCTACGTATATCGTCACTCCATTGAGTCTCAGGGCGTCCTACACACTACTACTTGAATTGTTAACAAATGTTAATTATGTGACGTCGAGTAGAGGAAATACGTCTTAACCCCACTTGACTAATTAATGAATTAAGGGAAATAATGTTTCGAAAGTCGATTTAGAACTTCGTGTTTTATCTTAAATCAGCTTAATTGGATTTTGAGGAAGGTTTGCGTAGATTGTGTCAGCATCTTCATTTATTTAAAAATAATATTAGCTAGGTGCGTAAAAGAATTATGTTTATAATTTTGCCTGACAATAATTATACTTAAAACAAACTGTTTTCTATACCATTTATACAATTTACCTATACCTTCAAAATTATCCACTTAGTTTCCCTTACTATATATAGTACATTATTATTTAGCGATGATAGCTCAGTTGTTTGTGCGGTTGGATCACACGACGGAGGGCGTGCGAGTAAATTCTAAAAATAAGTTAACGTGCTAGGAATCTCGTCAACAATGACTCGATTGTTCAGAAATGGCTCCAAAGCCTGGAACATCGACGCAAAGTAGCTTGGCTGTCGGTTTTCGCACTTTGAAAAAAGCGCTTTAGATCTGTATGTCCTAATTCCACCCTGCCCATTTTACTATCGAATAGGCAGGAGTTCTAATAAGCTAAAACTCGAACTAAACGATTCCAATTCACTTTCATCGTGCGAACCGCTAAGCAATGGAATTTGCTGAAAAAAGCTTGAGGTGCCAAAAAAAACATCGTCAGAGTATAACATGGTGATGTGGTACTATAAGCTAACCATCAAGTTGAAAATCTGCCCCCAAGCACTTAACAATGTGTTCAAGTCTTTGTAACATTGAGAGCCAGTTCCCATACCAGGCAAGGTGTGATTACTATCTTTGACCACACCGTTATAAAGCATCAGGTGAGCTGTGGTCTCAGCATACCAACACTATTAAAAATTAAGTTTGACCATATTATAACATTTGAAAACATTCCAAATATTGCTTTCGTGCGTTGAGGTTATGATGAATATTATATAACCTAGTCCCTAACTTTACACCGACATCAGTGGGCATGTAGAATTAGGTTTATTTATGGTAATTTATGTCGGAGACCCGTTGTTAAACTTACAGTATCCCAAAAACGTATTTAGAGAGGATAAGGTGCGCGGGATAAAAAACTATTTCTCTCTCACTGTTTTGATACTCTAACTTTTTACATAAAATTGTTGGGAAACTTTTATGAAGTTGTTATAAGAATATCGACATGTTTTCTTTCTGCTTCGGAGTTTAATACATCCGTTGGGGAGCGTGTTCACACAAATATGCTATCGCTTTTGTAAGAAAATGGGAGTAAAGTAAATGTGTTTGGACAACGATATTTCATCAACGAAATTGTCTGGAAGATGAAATGTATGGGGATATTAAATATTAGATACGTTTCTCGTTTCTCCCGCGATGACATAATCACAAAAAAACATTTAGCGATGGTAGGTTAGCGCGATTAGTTTACACACCGAAAGGCGTAAGTACAAATCTCAACAATGAGCTTTAGTTGTCGGTGAAGGAAAATATTGTGAGGAAGCCATAGATTAGGTTACTTTATAGTACTTGAATGTCTGGCTATCGCCCTCAAGTTGTATATACACCGTCAAGCACCTAGCAGTGTGTTTCAGCAGTTTCATTTGAGAGCCAGTTCAATTCTAGGTTGGGTGTGTTTACCATCTTCGACCACGCCGACACTTAAAATCAGATGAACATCAGATCGCTAGTTTGTCAAACATGAAAAAGGTCCGATTTTTGGGATACGAAACCAGATTTTATAAAAACGAAGTGACATTAGTTATAAACTATATTAAAACGTCTGTAACATGTGATAAAACAATTTTGATTTAATGTTACCTACGTGTTGAATATCGTCCCACCATTAATGTTGCAATAATATACTTAAAAAGATTCAACACTTCATCACGGCGCGCCAGACTTGTGTCAGTCCCCAACTGGATTTGCGTCTGTACAAAAGTTACCAGGAAATGCTTTTAATAAGGGACTCGTAAGTCCTTTTCACTCATTTGAACACGATTCCTTTTATAAAAGTGAAGTTATTTAGAGTTAAAATATTATTGCGTTAGTATCAACATTATCTTTATTTGGCCTTCCTTTGTCGTCGCTGTAACTGGCTCTCAAGTTTTCGAAACGTACCATTAAATGCTTGATAGCAAATTTACAACTTGAAGGTAGTGAGTTGAGTATTAGAAAGTACCTTACCACCAGATTAAGGTTTCCTCACGATTGAGATTTGAACCCACGTCCCTCAGCCTGCGGCCTGAACCTAACCAAATAATTATATTGCGTTAAGCATGTGCTATATTAAAAAAAGGTCACTGACTCCGGTGTCTGTGGAGTGGCAAACAAAAGAAAACACTGATTTATCACAGCTACAAACTTTTTCTCATTATGAGAAGGCTATGGCCATAGTCCAACACGCTGGCCAACCCAAGTTAGCAGACTTCAGACATCTTTGAGAATATTAAGAACTTGCAGATGTACAGGTTTCCTCGTGATGTTTTCCTTTACTCATTAAAACTAGCGGTAATACACACAGCTTGAAAAGAAAGTGTGTGTGTTGAAGTGCGTGCTGTAAGATTTGAATTCAGGATTTAGTTTAGCAGTCAGAAGATTTTAAGAAGGCTTTTTATGTAAAAGTTATGTGACTAAGTACTCTTCTGATGGTAATAGACAACGCTTGGCCATGCCCATTGCAGCGATACAGAGAACTTTGTGTAGCAAAACATAGTTTAGGGCATCTTTGCTTTGGAGCCCATTTATTTATATATTTTTTACTTTTCTGGTCTGTTGTGGCTTAACGGAATGGAATGAAATTTTAAATGCTGATAGCTTATACATATCATCATCATCATCATTAACATTTCAGCCTTAGAACGTCTACTGCTGGACATAGGCTTACCCCTTTGCCTTCCATAAAGACCGGTTGGAAGCGGCTCGCATCCAGCGTGTTCCTGCGGTCTTTATGAGGTTTTCTGTCCACCTTGACGGTGGACGTCCTACGCTGCGCTTTTCGGTCCGTGGTCTCCATTCCCGAACTTTACAGCCCCATCGGCCATCAGTTCTGCAAGCCACTTCAACTTGCTAATCCGTTCTGCTATGTCGGTAACTTTGGTTCGTCAACGGATCTCCTCATTTCTGATTCGATCTCGTAGAGAAACTCCGAGCATAGCCCTCTCCATAGCTCGTTGTGCGACTTTGAGCTTATCAAGAGGCATAGTCAGAGACCACGTTTCAGCACCATAACTCATCACCGGTAACACACACATATGTTATTATTATACATATTTTAACACATACTTTTTATCTTGGTAAACGCGTGTGAAACGACGACGAGTAGGTACGTAACCGTAAATTGAAACCACACAAACATCTAAATTACCATTCGTAAGTACCATACGAAATGAGTCTTCGCCTGGTTTTTGATGAAAATAATTATAATCATTTCTCCCTTGTGGTGGTGAAAATTGCTCCGGCATTGTGTTTGTATTGTCAGCCATGGAGCATTCGTGAAACATAATTGGAACACCGCCGCCGCGTCTATGTTCCGAACAAACCGCATTACATCATTAATTTGGTTCGCGTTTGCACTAACGAGTGATCATGTAGTGCGTTATCATTATTAGGCAGAATAATTATTACGAAAAGGGCAATGAATTCTATGTAGAATGTTCTTAAAGTTGTTAGGTAGTGGGTTAGGTGGTGTAGTTTTGCTTGTTGGTAGATATTCCTTAGCAGGCGGTCGTTTAGATGGGTATCAACGTAGTACCAGATGTTCTACCGCCAAGCAGTGCGTAAACATTAATGTGTTCCGGTTTGAAGGATACTTTAGCTAGCGAAGTTACAGGATTGTTGAGACTTATTATCATGGGCGCTGGAGCAGCGATGCCCTAGACTTTGTTTTGTTATTCAAAGTTCTGTGTATCGCTGCAATCGTAATCGCGAAAACAAATCAGGGTTGTTTCCATAGTGAAACATATTTGAGATGGATGGATTTGAGATTGCAAGGATGAATACAATGACCCCTTTGTGGCATAGTATATGGCAAATTTATAACCTAGTACATTCACTCGAAAACAAAAGACAATCTTAAAAATATAAGAATGACCTGGGACATATGAACACGATTAGATTCTAACATTCCACTTTACGTAACTATCTACGGAGTACGTACGATGGAATAAATTGAGAAACCTCAAATGCTTGAGGCATATTGTTGCTTGTCGCGGAATATTCTGAGTTATGTAAGGCATTTGGGTTTAAATTATAATATGTCTGGGAACAAATTTTTAGCAAATAACTACATAATAATATCTACTATTCTCAACCATATTATTATGATCGTTTCTTATTCTTAGCAATATTGCTAAGACACCGTTACTTTGTCGTGTTTATATATAAAAATATTGATGTTTTATTTGTAAAAAGCATCGAATTATAAGCGCGAGTGTGGGAAAGTGATATAATATTGTGAAAACACATTTTTCGTGTTACTTTCAAAACTAATTTGAAGCTTGTAGCCGCCACTACTTTACAAGGGCATGACCAGACATGACCTTGACTCACTTTGTGTGACTTAAACTTATTTCACTACACTTGTCTTGACATACTTAAAAAAATCGAAATACTTGTCATTGGCAAATACACAATGTGCGATGCCAAAATAAAGATAAAGAAAATGCAATTGAATATAAAAGACTCGGCATTTTTTTTTATAAATACTAGGATACTGATTCTCTAAGTCACATGAGATTCCTTGCCTAAAACGCGTATCACGTTTATATCATTATACGCCATTAGAATTTACTTTGATATTTCAAAACGAGGTCATAAGAGATCTCGTTGCGTTTTTAAAATTTCAAATTGGTACAGAGAGTGTACCATTCCATGTGAATTTAACTTGAATTATGTCACGTTACGGAAACGCAACACGTTACTTACCCGTTTACTGATAGCGAATAAAAACCCTGCTCTTGTCCACCTTTTGTATATCACGTTCATAGCTTAAAGGTAAAATAGCGCTACCTGAGCAATGTTTCAAGCTATGATCCCGCAATATGCAACCAAAACTTTAGTCTCAATAGGATTTAGAAACTGAGTAGACGAGTTTCCAACTACCCTCACATGCTAGTAAGCACAAATTAAGCAACATTCCATTTTTGTTGCGCTCCGGGGTGAGCAGGAGTTACGAGTTCCCCAGTTACAAAAGGGAAAGTTTGCACGCCAATTGTTATTTTGTGCAATTGCACGTTTTCCGTAATGGTTAAGATAGTTTTAGCTTTTTGAACTGCGTATGTAAATGATGGTTACTTAGTCACGATTTATAGTGTTTATAAAAAATTAGTATCGATGGATATTTATTGTTTAGTGCCGTTTAGCACAAAATTAAACTTACTATGTGTGAACTATACTTTTAGGCACTGCGTGAAATGTAACGTAAAGTAGCGGGAAAGAGAAAGAATGAATGAGCAATTCATATGTTGGAAAGAACGAAAGGAGCTATGAATGGAACGTAACGTCAATATGAAAGTGATGCCTAGTGCGAGATAATTGTAAGTATGAAAGAGAAAGCTAATTTAGATAAAGTGTGAAAGGGATAGTGTAAATAGTTTTAGTTAGGTGTGAAAGAGAATGTGATAATAAAGGAATTAGAAGGAACAATATCTTTCTATACAAATGCCCTTACATATGAATACCAAAATACTTGTGTATATTTTTTTTATTGATTATTATGTTTTTCGTAAACCTGATAGGACTTCCTTCAAAATAAAAAATAAAAAATTAATCGCGCTCGAGTAATCGAGGTGACTTTTTTTTTAAGCTTTGTGACTCGCCTATTTCCTTATGTCACGTCCAAATTGTCAGATCTATCTATCTATCTATCTAAAAACCACATTCAAACAATCACATATACAGGAACTGATTTACTAAGCCAAACTGTTCCGTACGTATGAAGCTGAGAGTGGTAGTGGTCACTGATTGCCAATTTATAGACCCTGGCCCCTTATCTCCGATTGGGACGGACCAAAGACAAATGAGAACATTCAGTAATCCTCGCTTATTGCCCACCGATGGCTGGAAGCTGTTTAAGTCCAAGGAAAATTGACCCAATTCTGTAACGATATCGTAAAAGTTTTCCTGAACTGACATAAAAAGATAATACACCAAATACATACATATGTAAGTTGTAATATTGGTTTGTTCATACACAATTTAGTAAATATAAACATAAAATTTATAGTTTTAGGATGACATCGCTGGACATTTCATATATAAGTACTAGTTTCGCTTTGCGGTTTCACCCGTGATTCCCCGGATATTTTTTTTTACACTAGCGATTTGCACTTTTAGATTTGATTTTTTTATGATTGACTGGCTAAGTGTTTGATTACAGCTCACCAGATGTTAAGTGGTGGTGTGATCGAAGATGCTAAAGCACACTTAGCCAGGAATGGAACTAGCTCTGAAATGAGGCTCCATCAGGTGTTCGGCGGCAAATTTTCTACTTAAGGGTGGTGGCTAGCCAGCTGAGCACCTACTAGAAAATACCCTACCACCATACTATGATCCTCATGATGTTGAACCGCTTGCCTTCTCCATTTTTTTACTTAAAGTTTACTTAAATTACTAAGGTTACTTAAATGCCACATACATGAAATTCTAAGTATCTGATTATTAGCAAACAAAGAAATTCCATTCCGTAAACAACCTTTATGAGTGCTGAGTAATACGCGTAAATCCAACTTATCCCAAAGATAAAATAGAGGCAGTAAATTGGTTAATCTGCTCCCTCCCTGACCCATATTCATTATTTAGTACGCCTGAATGTCACGTTCTGGCTGGGGTAGTGTCGTCTCTTGTTTCAGAATTCTAGGCATATTAGTTTTATAACCCAGCGTGAAATGGTATTACGAGTAAATATGAAATTCTGTGTGTTGAATATTAGAAAAGAAGGAACTATTTTGCGCGCCAGAAATTAAAAATTAAAGTGCAGACAAGAATATTTTTAGTTAGTGCCACTAGAGACGGCCTTATCCATCTCTCCCAGGTAACCATTGGATGGAATAAAATAAACTAATCTCGACGATAAATGTTACAAACACTGTTAAAATATCAATAAATAAATACTATCAGATGATATTCTATTTTATGTTTTAAAGAAGCTAGGTATTTGACCACAGCTCACCTGATGGTTATTGACGGTGTAATCGACGATAGTAAACACACCTTGCCTGGAATGAAACTGGCTCTCAAGTGAGGCTGCTGGAACACACCGATGGGTGCTTGGCGCAAGAATTTCAACTTAAGAGTGGTGGCTAGCCAGCCGAGCTCTAGAAAGTACATTACTTTTTTCACTGGTAGCTCAAGCTTATCGATAGGATTTGAACCCACGTCCTTCGGCATGAAAACCGATCACACTACATCGCTACAAATAAATTGCAAGTTATTATAAATGTTTTTTTACGATTGCATTTGCTTGCATTGTTTATACGGCAAGCTAAGCTTAGAAATCTGTTTACGTGTTTTACCAGTAATCACACAACTGCATTATCCACTGTCGGCAGTAGACAGTGTTCACTGTTCGCTGGTCGTTACTACTTATTACCCGCAGTGCCGTCCCACAGGATTGACGATGTAATTACGTGGCGGCAATTATGGAGCGACGCAATTTGCCATTACACTTTGCCCTAATGCCGTCAAAAATCTTATCTCGTTTATTTTAAAGCTTTTTGGTTAAGTCAACGAATTCAATGTACCTTAGAAAGAACTTCCGTGAAATGTTTGTAAGTATTTGAGACCCGTACAGTCAATATGGATCAATGCAGCATAATGCTGAGGAACAACTCTGGTATTCGATCCCAACTCAGCGTTAGTGATATATTAACTGTAGTTAATTGTTATTGCTTATTAAATATCTAACTATTGACTAATTAATTACCAGGTAGTACCTAACCTAACCTTAGGTGGTACCTAAGTTTCTAAAACCTCCAAGTCAATGATCTATTTCCATTTCGAGGGCGCTTCTATATCCGCTCGTCTACTGTTGGAATAGTTCTAAACCTTTCAAAAGCACATAGTTGAGGCAAACTAGTCAAAACTACTAGACATCTGGAGTACTAACTATTCAACTATGAGTGAGGTAAGCTGCTTAGAATTTCTAGGTTATTCTGGTAAAGTTGTCAGTACAAAGGATGTAACAGTATCTATGTATATAAAAGGGAATTTGCATCTGTATTTCGTCCCCTTGCAACGACAGTGTAACATCTCGAATTATACGATTTTTCGTTTTACTGATATTCTGAATTGCGATTTCGCGTTCTATTATCTCTATAAATGCGATATTATTATTTTTTACAATAAACTATGAATACTTTTCTTCGTTGTTTATTGTAAAAACAAAAAAAAAAACTCTCTTTAGAGAAAAGACTAAATATCACGATGGAGTTTTGGCGGGAACACGGAAAGAGTCGTGTCGCCCCATTGTTTTAATTCCAAAACTAGTGTTTTTTCGAGTGAATGTATAGAATAGTGGTGTCTTATTAATAAGTGTGTTAAAGAGTGTGGGAAAGTGATATCATGTTGTAAAACATGACTTTTCGTCTTGCTTCCAAAACTCTATTGAAGCTTATACTAAAGTCGCCAATACTTTACTAAGGCATGACTGGATTTGACTGGGACCGACTTGATCAAGACTAGACTTTGACTGTAACTATAGTATTACATAATATAGTATTACTTATACTCTAATCATTTCATACATAATAATGGTACCTTGAAAACAATTTAAGAGCTATGCTCATTTAAAAATTGAATAGCCGTTTACTGTAACATTGTGGTTAACAGGACTAGTTTAACATAGGAATAACGTTAACGATAAACATCTTATTTGCATCGTCTAGGTAGGTACCACCGCAGTACCAGGTATTTTACCACCGCCAAGCAGTAGTGCGTAAACATTACCGTGTTCCGGTTTGAAAGGTACTGCAGTTAGCAAAATGACTGGGCTGTTGAGACTTACCATCGAAAGTTTCAAAGTAATGAGTACCAAAGCAGCGATGCCCTGGACTTTGTTTTGATACTCAAAGTTCTGTGTATCGCTGCAATGGTCATGGACAGGCGTTAGGAGAGCGTCGCGTTCGTCTCATTACTTTATACATAAAAAAAGAAGAAAAAAAGAACTGAATTACCTATGAGTTTAAATCACGAAAGTTATACAGTCCTGACAGATAATAGAGTAGGCTCATTATTTCGATAATTAAACGTCTGCCATTAAAATAATTTGAACCATACCAAGAAAAGGCTAATAAAATAAAATGAGTAATTTTATTACTTTTGAATACGATTTCTAATCTCGTTTTCCGTGTCATTTAATATTGCCTTCATTATCGTTCGCGCTCCCAGAATTTCATCGTACCTGAATTTGAGCGATAAAAAAATCTTTTTCATTACATCCCTATCTGATCACCGAGAATTTTTTTCTATAGCAAAATGTCCATTGAATGCCATTTACTCTCGGGAATTATCTCGAGACGTGGCAGTGAATCGTGTTTAGATGTAATTTAAAAGAAAGAAAAATATTTTCATTTCATTTAATGAGACGTGGGAGTCGGATACAAATTGAGAGAAAGTAATTTAGGGAATGGGCACCGAGTGTGTCGTACAATTGTGCACCTGCCGTGCCCCGGGCAGGCGGTTACAGCTCCGTGAACGTACTTCAATGGATTTAAGTCGATTTGAAACTTGGAAGAGACCTTTAAGTTGTATTAAAACTTACAGAGGAACCGGGAAAGTAGATTCAAAGTGGATTTCTTAATCAAGTTCACTAAGTTTGAAATTAAGGATGATAGTTTAGATTGCAGAGAGAGAGAGAGAGAGAGAGAGAGAGAGAGAGAGAGAGAGAGAGAGATTGAGAGAGATAAAAAGAAAGAGAGAGAGAGATAGATGTATTAAATAAACACACGCAACTCGCATTTAAATTGATTTTCAACGTATCTAATATCTAGGTATAACAGGAAACTGTTTTAAGCTAACTGTTAAAAGTCAAAGTAAGTTATTAGGTAAAAGTTGTCGACCAGTGTTCACCAAATGGCGGTCCGCGGTGCGGATCTGGACCGCCGACTTATTTTGTGCGGACCTTGAGTAAACAGTAACTTATATTACTGAGTAATAATACATTTCAATCTCGGCTTACTGATGAACATCTCCGGGATTTAATGACAATAGCTTGCACCAACTTTACTCCTTACTTCAGACAAATAGTTCAAGGCGAAACATTTTTTTTTTACATTGACATGTATAAACCTTATTTAATAAACTCAAGTAAAAACAGACCGCGTTAGTAATTTTATTTTAAAAACCGGACCCCTGAAGTAACTAATTGGTGATCCCTGACGTAGACGATACCAAGTACATATATTCAAACTATTTAAAAAAATGTAAAAGTAATGAGACGAACAAGACGCTCCCATGATGGTAAGAGATAACGCCATGACCATTGCAGCGATACACAGAACTTTGAATGACAAAACAAGGTCTAGGGCATTGCTGCTTTGGCGCTCATACTTTGAGACTTTCTATGGTTAGCCTCGACATCTTTGTAATTTCGCTAGCTGCAGCATCAACGAAAACACAGTAATGTTTCCACACTACTGCTCGGTGGCAGAATATCTGGTACCTACTGCGGTGGTACCCACCTAGACGACCTCCTGCTGTGGAGATTGACCACCAATTATGATAACCAGTGCTAAATAATGAATCATCCGGACAGTCTTCAGATGAATAATCGTGAGTGACATTCTATTATATTATGTGACTATGAATATAATATTAATATACATAGACAGAAGTATTTTATTGCGCGAACCAGACATAAAAAGAAATAAAAAACAAATAAATAAATATAGTGACGTAAGAAAATTTCTGCAGCCTAGTTAGCACCTTTGTCTTTTTAGGGTTCTGTATCTGAAAAGGAAGAAACGGAACCCTTATGGGATCACTTTGTTGTCCGTCTGTCTGTCTGTCAAGACTTTTTTTCTCAGGAACGCGTGGAGGTATCAAACTGAAATTAATATCAAATACTCAAGTCTATAGTCCCTTGGAGCTGTGAAAAAATCAAACTGCTAAGCCAACGCAATCAAAAGATAAAGCCTATGCAAATGCTTCAAATTTTCGACACTCGCAAGGGAATCAAAATCTACAGGGTACTTCCCGTGAACTCAGAATAGTGAAATTTGGTACGAAGCAACGTCTTATTGCACAAATAAAGGAAAAATTGCGAAAAGCATAAATTACCATTAAAAAAATACCATAACTTTTACTTATATACCTACAGGTTTGTACAGAACCCTCGGTGCGCGAGTACGAATCACACTTGGCCGGTTTTTTTTTAAGTTATGTGCCTATTGCCCCTGATTTCAAATTGTAAAGGAAAACATTATGAGGAAATCTATATGTCCGAGAGAAGAAAAGAAGTTGCCGAAGATGTGTGATTCGGATTCAGAATAAAGTTTAGAGTGCACGTATTTATTATCCCAAGTTTGAATTATGTCTGTGGTGTCACAGCATAATTCCAGTCACCTGGTCTTGCGGGATGCTATATCAACGTTAAGCGACAGTTATTTCAGCCCGGAACAGAATGGCCCTCGACTGAATAGCCAGTCACTTGCAGATGAAATGTGGTATCTACAATGAGCTTCCATAACCCACAGAATTTATACTTTACTAAGTACCGTCATTTTGTGAAATTGTTTTAATTGTTATAAGCTACGTGGAAGATTTTCATCTCTATTCTGTCTTCTTTAAGGCACGTAGCCGTAGTTATCATTTAGCGTTTGGCCATTTATTTAAAAGCACTATGTTGGTTCAGCGCCGCTTATCAAGTAAATAAATTGAAAGTTCTAGCACTGAAAGAGCTGACTAAAATAAATATTTACCTCTTTCCAAATGTTGACCGTTAATGGACCCTTTGGGGTGACCTTAATTTAGTCGATTTAAATTCGGTCTGTCCTAAAAAGGTTGGCATTAGTGAAGTGTTGGTTGGGACCGTATTTATTTTGGCGGTAATGGTTCGGCCGACCGCAAACTTGGTCGTTTTTACAAATGTTTTGTAATCAGGGGGTTAAATAAACCGAATGAATAGTTTTTAGGAATTTATAAATCTAATATTATAATGTGGACTTACAGTCGGAAGTTTGAAAAAGCGACATCGCTGCACGGTTGACATTTCAAACACTCGAACGAAACGAATTGATTCCACTTATGTGAATTACTTTGTGTCACTTTGACTCAGACTCATTTAACTTAATTTCCTGATGACATACGTGAAAGTATTTAAATACTTGACACTGGCAAATGTACAAACTGTGACGCCAAAAACAAAGAAGAAGAAGAAGGTTTATTTGACAGCAGCTAATTTAACACTGTCTGATTGTTTACGGGAATTTACCTTGATTATGTTGAGGAACGAGCTCTTGACATTTATCCCTATTATACATAATTATACGTATACCACATTCACAGGCAGACATAGTAAATACCTCACTGATCTTAAATTACAATCTTCTATATTCTATTACAATTTGACTATCTAGTATATCTCGTAAAATAAAAGACTACGTTCGACGTCCTATCAATATTTTCCATTTATTGTTCAAAAATCCATGAAGTTATTACACGCTCCAACGGAGGCGAGTTAACAAGCTCGCTATAGGGTTTGTTCGACAAGATTGTTGGGCTTTCAGCAAATCTCTACTTAGTGTTTTGTTGCCACAAAACGAATGAGCTTGGTTCCTCTGTACCGAATAAAGCGTCACAAATGGGGATTATTTTTTATTTATATATAAGCTTGCGTTTGACCGCCATCTCGCCTGATTTTACGCGCAGATGTGGTCTATAGAGTAGACTTGCTTAAAGGAAACAGATTCAGTCAAAATTTATAGGCACCCATTATTATTTGGAACTACGTACACATAGCATACATTTTCGTTGTATACTTATTTTCTACATCATTATTAAACACCTTAAAACAAAATTAATATATATTTTTTATATACTTAACCACAAAAAAAATATACTTTAGGTATAAATATCTGACTTACATAATTATGTGTACTACACCTAACACATAGAATAACCAGTAATTTGAATTCAATTCAATACCGGGTGTTTTAGAGTAATGGAATGTTAAGCTACCATCATCGTTTTACAATGGAAATGACCATGAATTATCAAAAAAACAAAAATTTATCTTTTATTGAACAAAAGTGTTCTATCTCTCTAATACCTTTTAACGAGCAATTCTTGTATATATGTATATATTTTAATCCGAATCTCGGAAACGGCTCCAACGATTTTCATGAAATTTAGTATGCAGGGGGTTTCGGGGGCGATAAATCGATCTAGCTAGGTTTAATTGATAGAAAACGTAGTTTTATCCGTGTTTTCAGCCGAGCAAAGCTCGGTCATCCAGGTACTAAAAATTAAATATAACAAATATAAAAATAAAAAATCTTTTTCTCTCCTTTTTAGGGTTGGTTCGTGGTCAAAATTGTGTATATCTTATAGACCAGTAGATCAATATTTCAGTATTGTTACAATTCCTTGAAACACCTTGTTTACAGTAAAATTGTGAATAATGTTTAATGAAATCACTAATGACTATGCTATCATTAGCGGTAATTTATTGATATGGTTACGTCATTAGTGTTAACTTATTGATATGAGTACGCATTAGTGGTAACTTATTGATACGATTACGTCATTAGCAGCATGTCGTTGCGATGTTTACATATGCCATTAGCAGTATGCTAATAAGGAGCCGAAAAAGTAACTTGAATAGTATTTTAGAAACAGCTTTTATTTTTGATCGTGCTTTAGTTAGCATTCTAAACCAGAGAAACGCAAACACCACCCATAAACCCCACTCAAACATAAACAAACAATCGTGACCAGTATCGGCCGATACAACGCAATGAAAACATACCACAATTTGCTAAACAATATAAGCAAAATTGTGGATAAATATACCAGAGTTCGTAAGCTGCGGCAATCCTTTCTACAAAATTTTATACACGATTCCATATTGGCAACGATTAAATTCCGCAGCTAATCTTCTTTGCAATATTTCAGTTGTTTTTTTGCCGCATCAAAATGATTCCCTGAAAACCGGACGCGATGGGAAAAATATTGGCGTTCGCTGAGGGACGTGGTGTTTTTTGTCAGCTCGATATTGCAGGCTATGATAGTCGAAATGTGTTTGGTACATGTCAAAAATAGTATGCAATCGATGTTGCTTTTAACATTCGATACAATAAAGGTGGTACTACAATATGACAATGCGTAGTCAACCCATTTTGGTCTAGACTTTTAATGATGACTTGATCACCATTAGAATGTTCAAGAAAATCTGTTCAGCATTTTTGAAGATTATCAGTTCTTTTCTAGTTGATGAATGGTGAGCATCTTCCACAGGTTTGGTAGAGACGAAATTCCCGACACCAACGTGAATACGTTTTTAAATTCGCTTTCATAGTGGAAGAAAGCTGATGAAAACAAAATCGGGGAATCAGTAGTAGCAATAAATGATGATCAGAAAAAAAATGTATTTATTAATCTTGATGATATATATGAGGGGACTATTGTTATCGAGACATAGCTACGTTTTTAAAAAAGTAACCTCTTAAATAACATTAAGGTATGTTACTCATGTAAATTTTATATCAAAGCATGTTAAATAACTATTAAAAGTAATGTACGATACTTCATTTAATAGAACAGTTGTCTTTTTTGTTTAAATAACGCAACGGCTTAATGCAATTAATAATTATTTTTCAAACGATCACAACGTCAACGCGTGCCTGTCATATTTTTGTTCCGCGCTGTGTTTTGTTGAATAAGTTTGGTAATCAACTGAAGCTACCAAAGAACATTCCCAATAACTACTGCGAGTGCTTTAAGTCATATGTGGAGCAATCAGTGAGATAAAAAAAAAAACAATAACGTCACAGGTTGTAAAGTATCTTAAGTGCCTACCCACGCGTTACCAGCCACTCACTCTACTCTCTAGCCTTAAGTATGGCACGAGGCAATAAAAAATCCGGTAAAGTAGTTCAAGCCATAAAAAAGACCCGAAAGAAGTCGAGATTGACGGCGCAAAGCTAAAAATCTATCGATCCACGGCGGATATTGGATAGTTTGGGCACAGAAACCAAGGAAAGTGGTATATTGTTGATTACTCTCTACTCAGCAAGGGAGCATTGCTGCACTGCGACATTGTCAAGGAAGAGTTATTTTCAAGTGCAACTAACAAGCTGGCGCTGTGCCTAATCTAATTACGGCTTAGGATATATCTTTTAAGAACTAAATTTTAATCACAGGACACCGAAGAAGCGTACCTGGTTGTGAGAGCTACGCAATTTTTCTAGTTTTACAGTTGTCCATAATAAGAAGCGGTGATTTCTTTACCCTTTTCACTTGACTATGTTAATTAGAGTTGTTGAAGATCTGGACAGGTGTTTTCTCTTACTAACAGGAGAGCGTTTATATATTTACAAAAAAAAATATACAAAAAATATGAACTGTATGCGTATGAGTGTGTGTGTGCGTGTGAAATTTGGTTTATGTCATAAATAAAGTGATGTTTTATGTCATAAATAAAGTACCTATATTGTCTCATAAAAGGCAAACTTTGGATAACGGGAAAAAAAAATAGCGAAGTTACATAAATGTGTGAAGAAAGTCATGGAAAGCGAACGAGATTTTATCGTAAATGACAATACGAGGGTACCGTAAAAATAAATCACGATCATTTTAAATCCAATATTTAATCTCCGTGTCCTGTCGCGTCCCTCTGTTCGCAAACCTTCGACCGTTTGTTTGCTTGCATCCACTGGGACATACCGCCGTTTTTCTATGACATGGAGTATACGCGGTACGGTAGTACTAAGCCGGAAGGTGGTTAAAAAGTCAAGAAAAAAATAAGCTGTTCCGTGCATTTGGTCGATGGTTAACAAACTTTTTTATTGGAATACCTGATTTTTTCGCGATTTCAGAATTGTCCCTTTCAGATCATACTTATAACCCAGTAGATATGGAAGACAAATTATTAAGTAACCAAAAAATTGCCAAGTATTGTTAATATGTAAAGGTTGATCATATTGCTACGAACCATTCAAACTAAACTTTTAAACATCTTTCCATTATTTTACTTTCATACATGCTCGTTCGTGGGTTGCGGGTATTTTCAAAACGTTTTTAGTTTGATTACGATACGTTGCGCCCACGTTGATCCTCATATCGTTGATTTATCTTTTATCGTTGATCCTTTTGATCGTTGTTGTTTTATATATCTAGTTTATCTTTGACTATGTAACAACGACGAATTCAAATTCGTAGCTTTTAATTAATTTTGACTGAATTTTTAGGTTTTAATATTTTTGGCATATTATTTTCGATTTAAATAATTTTGGCAGAATGTTTTATTATAATGCATACCGTCTTCGCTTATATTTGCTGTGGCATTTGATTTGGCATTTTGTCAATTCTTAATTTTTATTTTTAATGTATTGGTGTACACTGTGTTGGCGGACTTATTAAATAAATAAATAATCTCTTACGTCTTTTTTCATTAATTCGTGTTATTATCCTAACCATCTATATATGCCTTTCGCCATCTTTTGTTTATAACGATGAGGACGATGACCACCTTTGGCTTAGTACTACCGTTCCGCGTAACCTTGTAGAGCAACGAAACAACGGAAACGACCCCCGGTCCCTTTAATTTCCGGTGGCACTTGTGTCTTGTTTATTTTCATCTTTCCCATCAAATTTTAGTGCTGTGTTTGATGAAATGTTGTTATTTTGATCGCAGTTGAAATCGCAACTTTTTTTTCTTCCAAATAATATACTTTAAAAAAAAAAAAAATTACTCCAAACAGGTCAGTAGGTACCTAGCAGATATAATAATACTTTGTAAAGTAAGTTTATTTTTCGCTTTTTAGTGCTGATGTTTTTTTCTTGAAGTCGGTTATCCTTTTTTTAAAGTTTGTTAATTTTTTCATTTTTAGTTAATTTATGTTCATGCCAAGAAACGAACATTACGTGTCTAGCTAGACTCACTAAGATTTTAAAAAGTCTTGCCAAAGACAATCACATTGTCCACGTAAACAAAAATTTTCATAAAATGAAAAGAACTGGGCCAAACTATGTTAAATTTTAATGGGACCAAATGGCAACTATTCCGCATCAAACTAAAGAAGAATCACGTAAATCGGATCGTAAATCTCAGGGTAATCGGTGTACTTAAAAATACCAATCAAATTGAGAACTTCCTCCTTTTTGAAGTCGGTTAAAAAAAACTTGGTGTTCATTTATGTGGAAATTCCGTATCTTGTTGTGATATATCATATTTCGCGGTAAAG
This sequence comes from Biston stratarius, assembly GCA_950106695.1. NCBI lineage: Eukaryota > Metazoa > Arthropoda > Insecta > Lepidoptera > Geometridae > Biston > Biston stratarius. The sequence goes on from OX467116.1 coordinate 16,184,123, forward strand.
GTCAAAATGTCGAATATGAAAAATGTCTTACTATCTTGAGTTTCAGAGCAAGTTATTGGTTTTCTGCGATCGCTCATCAATCGTCCACATGGAAATGTGAAGTATTATTTTACAAGCCAGTATGATCTAAATAAGTTCGTACAGGTTTAGAGATCGGCCTTAGTTTTAAAATCAATAAAGCTTCCTGAAGTCTTTTTAGTATAAATAAATAAATTAAATAAAAAAATTAGGACATTACACACAGTGGCATCTGTCCCCAAACTAAGCAAAGCTTGTACCATGGAACTCAGATATTTGATAGAATACTTTAATACTTTTTTTTTGTAAATAAATACTTATAATACATACAGAACAAACATTTGTTTATACCATAAAATGTTTGTCCTGGATGGGAATCGAACCCACGGCCCGGGTATAGTTTGACGGTGTTGTTATAGATACAGGTAATCAGAACCTACAATTAAAAGTGTCATCCAACTAACAGTAGATCTTAGATATAAATGCCACTCATGGTTACCCATCCGAAGACTGACCGGATCATTCGCTGCTTAACATAGGTGATTTTTTGGGAAAACCTAGTCAAGTTAATGATTTTACATACTTAATAACCATCGACGTTTTAAAAATAACTTAGATGATTAATTTAATCAGAATTGAAGCGATAATAGCTCTGTGGTTAGCGCGGCCGCTTCACACGCCGAAAGGCGTGGGTACGAACCCCAACAATGAGCTGGAGCTGCCGGTGAATGAAAACATCTTAAGGAAAACCATAGCATGTTGGTGTGGTACTGTCTAGTAATCGACTGGCTAGCCACCCTCTAGTTAAAAATCTGCCGCCAAGCACCTAAAGGTGTGTTCCGGTACTCTTACTTGAGAGCCAGATCCATTCCAGGCTAGGCTAGGCATTATCGATCACACCGCCACTTAACGTCAGGTGAGCTGTAGTCCAACACAAAGCCTGTCAAACATTAAAGAAGAAAACCAATATCTTTTGAAATGTTACCATCCGGTCCATTCATTTGTATTCCAGTATTAAAAAAGCAAATTTTCCTATTCAGGTCCACCCAACATTTTTCGTTACGCTTCTAAATGGGGCTTGTTTCAATTTCTTTCAAGAGTCTCATCTTTTGCGAGTGGCAAATGAGAGCGAATTCAACGCAAATGTCAAACAAGTCGTTTCAAAGAGACACTAATGAGCCCCCGATCCAAGTGTTTCGGCATTCATGGCCTTCCTCCCAGCCTTTGTTAGAACTCCGACGTCTCGCTCCCAATCAGTCGTCTCAAATCTCCAACTAATTAGACTACATGCACTTCGAATAGGTATCTGAATAGAGTTCGCGGACTAATGCTACTTGTTTGTTTGTTAACTCCCGCTAAGTCGGGCTTGAGATATTATCTTTGTGAAGTTAGGTTCTGTGAGGTGTTTTACTGGAATTTTGACAATTGTTCTGCCGCCACAAGGTGTTCAAAGGATTCATTCTACCCATAGTGGAGTGAGATGGATTTTATGTCGTTATTCAGTATGCGAATAGGTAATTTTTTTATGGTTGACAGGCTAGGTTTTTGGCCACAGCTCACCTGATGTTAAGTGACGGTGGTCGAAGATGGTAAACACACCTAACGTGGAATGGAACTGGCTCTCAAGTAAGGCTGCCGGAACACACTGTTAGATGCTAGGCGGCAGATTTTTAACTTGACGGTGGTAGCTTGCCAGCCGAGTACCACCCCTTTTCTCGTGATATTTTTCTTCACCGGCAGCTCAAGTTAATTGTTGGGGTTTGGACCCACGCCCTTCGGCGAGCGAACCAACCGCGATAACCACTGAACTATCATCGCTGTAAATTATATGTTTTTTGGCTGATTTATTCTACCCACGTTATCCAATGAAAATAGTTATATTTACGTTATAATAGGTGCAATATAGCACTATCCTTCTGGTAATTTTTTTTTTAAATAATAAAAAGGCTTACATTTGACCGCCACCTTATCTGATGTTAAGTGATGGTGCGGTCTAAGATGGTCGTTTATCTAGAACATATCGATTTACTCTCGATCTGAAGATACCCAGCTTGTATCCATTGAACCTGGAACACCCACTCAGCCAGTGCATTCCACTATTTAGCGGTCTGCACAATAAAAGTGGAATCAAATCGTTTCGTTCGAGATTAGATTTTTACTAAATTTCCTTTTTATATGTATTGTTTTTATTATGTTTTAGTATGTAGATATAAAGTTTGTTAATATTTATAATAATCTGTAGATATTATTGTATGGTCTTGAAAATAAACTTAATATTAACAACAATAAACTAATTGGTTTAGTTTATTATAAAAAAGATATCAAAACTAATCACATTAGTGTAAGCAAACTATAACTCATAATAAATGTTTTTTAAGCTTCTGATGTTTGAACTATAGAAAATGATATCATGCTTACCTACTTTGCTTAAAATGTCCTAGCATTATTTATTATCCAAGCTAAAGTATGTAATACCATTTACTTATTGAAAACTAATATAACAATAATTATTTATAACTGACTACCATAGCTCCCATCTCATGTCAACAAATTACATTATCGTGGCATGTTTTTCAATTAGACATTCATGGCATCAACCCTATAAAGAGGGCTGTTAACCCCATACGGGCATCAAAATGGCCGCCCTTCAGCCGCCTCGTGACCGCCCATACAATTCGACATTCGACCAGTTCCGCGTTTCTGCTAATTGGATTTCCGTCACACAATTACAAAGCAAGATTACTGAAGCCGCCCCTGATTGACACTGGTACCTAATCTCACTGTTCTAATGCTGGCGGTGACCGACAGCACACAGTTAGGAAGACTGACGAACTGTGGGTCATTTTCACATACTGATAATGGAATTGAATAAATTTTATTGTAAAACTGTATACAGATGAAATTTGCAAACATTAACAATTTGAATACATAATCATTTTAACATAGTTCATCAACAATTACAAAGCAAGATTACTGAAGCCGCCCCTGATTGACACTGGTACCTAATCCCGCTGTTCTAATGCTGGTGGTGACCGACGGCACACAGTTCGGAAGACTGACGAACTGTGGGTCATTTTCACATACTGATAATGGAATTGAATAAATTTTATTGTAAAACTGTTTACAGATGAAATTTTCAAACATTTACAATTTGAATACATAATCATTTTAACATAGTTCTACAACAATTACAAAGCTTATTTGTTACGCAAATGTTTCATTTATTTCTCTCTAAACTTAATTTTAAAGTTAACGAGGACGTAGTCGCTGTCGTTAACTAGTCAAATTATCTTTACACAGTATCTCTTTCCTAGTTTTCAGTGATTGAGTTCTGTGTGTCGCAAGCACCGAAGCACTGATCACGCAAACAACTACAGTTTGTATTAGTCGTTAGCAGGTCGTCTTGCTCTTAATTGCTAATTGTGTTTGTACATACCTCGTTTATAAGCGGGCTAATTACATTGCTAAGCTACTGCTGCCTCCGCAAAGCTACTTAATGGAATTAAAGTTCTTAACACAGTTACTTTTTATTCGGATATATGACTGTGTATTGGGAGCATGTTATGATCGACAAACGTGCTAAGAAATTAACGACACAATTTTTCAGAAAAGGCTTGAACATCGTCGCTATGTTGCTTGTTTGTCGGTTGCCTACCGGATACGCTCTGAAGAGTGCGCTTCAGATCTAAGTAGGTATAGGACCTTATTCCGCCCTGTCCATTCGACTATCGGACAACCAGGAGCTCTAAGAAGCGACACCTGCTTATGGTTGATATTACAAAAATTCAAATCATATCTCTATTGAACGTACCGCTAAACAATAGAATTTGCTGCCCGAGTAGGTGTTCCCTGATAGATAAAAACTGGATGCCTTCAAGTCGCGAATAAATCGGTTTCTTCTAAGCGAGTGTGAGCTTAACATCAGGCGAGTTGGCGGTCAAACGTAAGCCAAATTCTCTTGTATCCAAATTCTCGCCAACATAAATTTTTGTGTCATTACCATTCCTAACTTTTATAAACGTTGACCTAGCTTAAACTCAACTGCAGACTACCAACTTGCTTAGACGTGCGAAAAGTCAAGTGGAAACAGTTTACTAACTTTTATAGAAAATTGTATCGGGTTACCCCCAGATGAGCAATGAAGGAAAAAATGTTATTAAAAATAAAAAGTTTTTTATGTATGTATAGCTTTCATTCCCCGTTCAGGGGGATTTAATGCCTTTGTTTGTATTATAAAATTCATGAAATTGCTCTATTATTAAATGGTAATTCTGTTTATGTTTGGTGGGAAGCACTCAATTTAACGCACCTCTGATAACGTTATTTTATACCAGCAGTTCATTTTACGACTATATAAAATATGTACCTTTAAGTGCACGTTAATATCTACTGGGACCAATAGATGTGGCTCCAAAATATACTTTTTTCTGTTGAGTTAGGGTTCAGTATTCAGTAGTGAAGTAAACAGCAATTATGATTACAGGTTGGAATATAATATGATGATACGTAGTAGTAATGTATTTAGTAACCTCGTTCAAACTTGTTGATGATGAAGTTATAGTGTGAGACGTAAGTCAAAGAAAACTGTTATACCACGAATATTCCAGAAAATCAACCGAAGCAATGAAAACATATTTTTTTAAGGTAAAAGTGCGAACGAAACGAACGTGCCGCTCTTCTGATTATAAGAGATAACGTATGTGCATGACCATTGCAGCGGCATATAAAATGTTGAGTAGCAAAACAAAAGTCCACGGCATCGTTGCTATGGCGCACATTATTTTGAGGTATTTAATGTTTAATCTCAATTATTCTCCCTGTAATTCGCTAGCTGCAGTACCATTCAAGCCGAAAAACAATAATGTTCACACACTAAAGATAGGAAGCATTTTTTTTAAAGAATAGATTTACGATTAACCACCAACTCATCTGATGGAAAACGACGGTACGTCCGAGGATGGAGTACGTTGATCTACAACAAATCTATTCACTTTAACCTTAAAAACGCGTTCAATATACTCAATTAGTTTAGTTAATAAATTTGTTCCGTACATCTCGCGAGTCAAAACTGATGACTCGTATTTCACACATACTTTACACTTTTCCAGTTGATGTGTTCTACACACTAATCCCAAAACATACGTTCGATGTTAATTTTTTGCCTTTATTTCAGCCTTTATTATTCTGTTTATTTTTCGGTTAATCCATTTTATCTTCCTGCGTTGTGTATTTTGTCAGCACTGCGCGATTTCGTGCTGCAAATATTATTTTTACATAAAGCGACTTCTAAAACCAGTCTCTGCAAGCAAAAAGGGTAAAATATGATAAAAATAAAATAAGCTATACGTACCAAATGCTCAGTGGTTTGAAAAATTGAAGTACTCGTCCCTCCTGGTCTAGCTTCCATTAAGAAAGTACTCGTATAAAAGAGATACAAACACTCGTGTTCTTTTATGTAAGCATGAATAGGAAACCGATGTTTTCAGGGTAGTTCCCCTTATACTGCGGTTTCAGAGTATCGTCAGGTGTGCCCCTGTTTAATCTCCTAATGGCCCTGCGTCGGGCTTTGCCCTCGCTGCCTTATAGGGTTGCTGTGAAGGGAATAAAATGAAGTCGGTTAAAAAGAGAACTTCCATCGAGTATATTATGGAGATATTAATATATTTATTTTAGGTACATAAAATAAATTACTATCGATCTATTGCTACAAACATATCTTCAAATTCAGATAGATTGTAACTTCAAACGAAAACGAATATACAGAAAAAAGTATTAGAAAGAATACGGAGACCAGAAAGATAAGAATTTTTGTGTAAAAGTTTAATATAAGAGTACTGATACATTATATAATAAAAACTCTGGAAACCTAGGCTATTCTTTGGGTTATTTTGCTCATGTTATATATACAGAAGACTCTGCCGATTGGTACTGGGCTTGAGTATTTGGTTGTCTTTAGACTTTTTTCGGACTATATAAATATTTTATTCATTTGTTAATGTGCAAAGTTGTTTTTTAATATATAAGTTTTTATCGATATATTATTCGATACAGTGGTCGACAACCCTATTTATAGTTCTACTAGAACGTTACTAGTAGCGATACGTGTAATTTATTTTACGAGTAGTATTAATCCGATGGATTTTTGAACCGTTTAGTGATCGTGGTTGTTTGGCCGAACGTTTACGCGGTGGATGGTCAAATGAATTACAATAAGTAAGTATAGATAAATTAGTATGATAATAAATTATTTAAAAAAACTATATTTGTATTATTTATAGGCGCCAGGCGGGTGATGGCAGGTGGACTTAGACGTTGACGGATTGGTTGCCGCGAACTGGTAAACGGAGCGTTGGTCGTTCACCAGCCTTTGCCTTTATGTGCGTATTGCCGATAACTTCCAATGGTGAAGGAAAACATCGTGAGGAAACCTACATAACAGATAGTTCGTGAGGTTGCGTGAGGTCTGCCAACTCGCACTTGGCCAGCGTGTTGGACTATGGTCTTATCCTTCTCACAATGAGAAAAGACCCACGCCCAGCATTGGGCTAGTTTCTAAAAACAGGACTGACTTGGATTGACACAATCAAAGATGCATTGAGTGAAAACCGAAAAACACTTAAGCTGTTAGTTGTTTGTCGACAGATAAAGGATAACATCAATATTGATATAAAAAGAAGTAACAGACGTATCTGAAATAAAATGTTTAGTTAGTGGATTTCCCGAGTAGGTTTCGTATAACCTCATAGTGGCGATCAAAAGGTTTTCTTCGCTTTGAAGTTGTCAGCACAAAGAGACGGAGGTAAGCGAGTGGAAACATTTAACCAATAACCCTTTCCCTATGTCTTTGTCAATTTTGTTTAGTTGGGGCTTTTCTGGTTCGATGGATCCCACCGAATTTATTCACCCAACTAATTTGGCAACAATGAAATTTTAAAATTTAAGTAAGGTCGTATCTGCTCCAGGCGGCAATGTCACAGGCAATATCAAATTCATGATTGAAGCAATAAAATCCCACTTTTAAGCGCGCTTAGCCACTAGCTCGCCTCATGGTAAGCGATGATGTGGTCGAAAATGAAGCACTTAGCCTTAAATGATACCCATTTACGCTGATCTTGAAAATCCTTGGTAGATAAATTGGTTGTAAAATAAATAATTTCTCTTCAACGCTTGAGGAGAAGGCGCCACAGGAGTTGGATGTAGTAGATCCAGGGCCTTTCTATAACCCGTTTACTGAAGGCTAGCCGTGTCAGAGTTATTGGATCATCCAAAACATCTCACATTCACGTGGCTCAATATGAGGGTTGATATACTAATAGAGAATAAGCAATCAAGATAGATAATTTAACTGGACAACCGATTTACAGTAGCGCTTACTAAAAAAAGCTAATTTAATAACTGTCGTTAGTTGAAACCCAGAACTTTAAGTAATGAAACAAACTTCAGGGCATCGCTGCTTTCGCGCCCATTACTTTGAGGCATTCGATGGTTAGTTTCAATGGCCCTGTAATTTTGCTAGCCACAGTACAGAAACCCTGTAATGTTTATAATATTTGTAACCCAGTAATGTTTAAGTAATGTTTTGCGTGGTGGTAGGGTACTTTCTAGTACTCGGCTGGCTTAAGACAACCTTAAGTTGAAAATCTGCTGCCAAGCATCTAACGATGTGTTCCGGCAGCCTCACTTGAGAGCCAGTTCCATTCTAGGCTAGGTGTGCTTTACCATCTTCGACCACACCGTCACTTAACATCAGGTGAGTTGTGGTCAAAGAGCAAGCCTGCCAGACATTAAAAAAAAATACACTTGGCAACATATTTTTGATAACACTGTTGTACCTACCTATACCACATAGTAATATATCCTAGTTTTTTATTATAATTGATTCTATAATTATAATAGAATTGCTTTTACCAGCGATTTCGTTCGCGCGGAATTTAACAAAAAGTTTGTAGTTTGCAGTATCAAAAGTATCCTATATGTTATTCCAGGTCATGAATGTGTGCCAAATTCCATCCAAAACCGTTTCGTAGTTTTTGCGTGAAAGAGTAACAAACATCCAGCCATTCTCATACACTTTGACATTTACAATATTAGTAGGAGTAGGATATATGACTGAAATTATTCAGTCTGATAATAATAATTTAAAAAAAAAACTAGCCCTATTCAGCCTTGTTTTCATAAACTGACTCACAACAACAACTAATGGGCGCGGACCTTTTCTCATTTTGAGAAAGATAAGGCTATAAGTTCACCACGCTGGCTATGTGTGGGTTAGTTGACTTCACACATCTTTGAGTCATTATTTAAGAACTCTCAGACATGTAAGTCGTTTAAACTTTATAGGTACTTAAAATACACTCTACTTTCCACTGCAGTTTTTAAAATTGTGCACCTGGCGTCTAGTGCTGCATGGTTTTAGTATTTAGCATTATTTTAGTAAAAGAGTTTATAATAATCTAACTGTGCCCTGCGGTCCTTTACTTTTGTGTCGTTCTTAAATTTTTTGGGATAAAACTATTTTATAACCTAACTTATTATGCAAGTTGCATAGATGTTTGTTCTTTGTTCTATATATGTATTCAAAAATAACATAAAAACTAAATTACAAAATATCAATCAGCCCGAACTTCAGCAATATTCAGTAAAAAAAATCTTGCCATAACTGGTGCAAAGGAACCCATGAAGTTGGCAGCATTTCCGCGCTGGATAGCAATGGCCAGCCTTTGCACCAGGAACGAGCCGCAACGAGGGTCACCACGCTGATCTCTTATGCGTTGCCTTAATTCATGCATAAAAACCCAAGCATCCGCGCCCCAGCGGCCGAGTGTCTCCACAATTAAAAAAAAGAAAGTTGTTTGCTTAATTTTTAATAATCTATACCTTTAAAGAGCAATTATTGCAGCAATTCGGTATGTAAAGTTTTTTTTTGGTATTTATTTTATATTTTTTTCTGATAGTAAACTTTATTTCATGAAACTAATTAGAATATTTTGGCTTTTTATGCGGTAGTTGATTTTTAATACGTTTTCAAACTTTTGATAGCGATGACGTCATGAGGTTGGCTGAATATCCATAGTAACCCTTTGCCATGTAAAACAAAAAAGAATATTTTGACACATTTGATTGACTTTGACAACTGACATGAAGTAGAGAATTTTGTTTATCAAAGCTTCTTAATGTTGCTAATCTATTACTTTTTTTGTATGGATTATTACGCTATTACGCCGCTGGCAAATCTATTAAGATTTAAAAAAATAGATGGATCTATTACAGCTGTTTTACAGAAACATTAGAACTGACAGAATGCACAGAGTATGATGCCAAAAAGAAAAAGGACAAACCCAATGAACTTTTTTTTTACGTGATTTGGCAATGCACGGGTGTTATATTTACCTATTTTGGTATTTTATAAGTGAAGTAACGAAATTATAGTATTTTTCCGTACTATCCTTAGATATGGATAGTATCTCGTTTTATCCATGTTTTTTTTCAGCCGAGCAATGCTCGGTCAACCAGGTACTTGTATTTATAAAAAATATGTACACCGTGAATGTTTGAACATCAGCAATATCGATACAGAAGGTTCAGTACTCAATTATCGAACCAAATAATAAAATGAATAGGTGGTTAATATTTGATAATAATTATCCTGAGCAAACACAAAAATACGGACACTCAAATCACGCGTACCGAAAATTTCACGGTAGTCGCGCGCGGTCCAAGATTAGATAACAGTTACTGCGTAGTCTACGTATGTAGTTGTCTTGCGCTAGCTCGGTATGTAAGGCTGCGCGCTGTCCATAAATTCTGGAGTCTTGGGAAAACTTTAACCAAGGTTTTCTTAGTATTGTTTTGTATTTGTGTCGATGTTATTTCTTTATACGTTTCATATGACCACGAACTAACATGTCTTTGAATACTGCTAATGTCAGCCCATATAATTATAAGCAGCAATTTGGTTCCCATAATATGATCTTTGTTTAGTTTGGAGCTAGATGGCGCTGTATAGAAAGTCCTAAAAAGTTGTCTGTTGTTTAAAATTAGAGATCGTTTAAGCTGTGTATAACTCTTTATGCTTATAAATCATCTTCATCTTCCGCTTGTTAGCGCCCACCACTGAGCATAGACCTTTCTCTTTAATTCGCGCGTGCCGGTCATGCCCCAATCTTGTCCAGGTTGTCAGGTTGAGTTGGTGGACGACCAACGCTTCGTTTGCGGCTACCAATCCGTCAACGTGTTAGTCCACCTTCTATCAATATTCCTGGCAATATGTCCAACTTCATTGAAATTTGGTGGACTTAATTATGTTTTGCTTATAAACTCTTATCTTATAATTATATTAACGATCTTTTAGCTGCCGATGTAAAGTAAAAAGTTAAAGTAAGCTATTAAAAGTAGTAGTCGTAGGACGTAGACTGAGTACTAACTATATTCAGATGTTTTTTTAATATGAGAGTAATGAGGCAAACGAGACGTTCTACTGATGGTAAGAGAAAAGCCTGTCCATGACCATTGCAGCTGCACTGCACATTACACCATTGCGCTCATTAAAACGACGTTTGCTAAAAATGAAACCTAGCTAGATCGATTGTTTGGCCCCGAAACCCCCTGCATACTAAATTTCCGTGATTCAGATTATAGTACCTGGTTGACCGAGCATTGCTCGGTTGAAAACATGAATAAAACGACGTTTTCTGAAAATGACACCTAGCTAGATCGATTTTTCGCCCCCAAAACCCCCTGCATACAAAATTTCATGAAAATCGTTGGAGCCGTTTCCGAGATTCAGAATATATATATATATATATAGACAAGAATTGCTCGTTTAAAGATATAGATATAGATAGATATTGCATGAGACGCGTAAAAAACTAAACCTATCAATTTAAAAAAAAAAACTTGGTATTAGTGGAAAGGTACCGGTTCCGTCGAGGTCCGTAATATGGCCGTAACCGCATTGAAGTTTGACGCTAACCACTGGAAGCAAGTTTCCGACTTTGCCCGACAAAAGCGGGCAACTAAACGTCTTAAGTTGTCTTATGGCTTTACGACAACTGGAGCAGTCGCTTCGAACTGCTTCGGCACCGTTTTACAACTTGGCCGTTCGCCAGCGATTATTAATAGCCCGAGTTATTGTTCTGTTTATTGTGGATTTGCTAATAGTCTAGATATAGGTGAGTACTTGGATTATCTTGTAAGTACTTTATGCTTTGTTACAATATGCATAGTGACTTTTAATTATTTAGAACCGCCATACTCAAAGTGTGCTCCGCGGAACCCTAGGGGTCCGCAAAGGCTCTGTGAGAGCTCCGTGAAAATACTGGCCAAAATAATAAAAAAAAATTACATATAATTAATTCCAACATAAAGTTAATAAAATAACTAAAAGTATAAAGGAGTAGTAGTGGAATGCTTAATATGAGAGCGCGGCATTTCAGGAGCACAGTTAATAGTTCAACACTGACTCAACTGACAATAAAAAATACGTATAAAAAAGTGTTTGATTACTTTATGGCTCCATCAATAAAAAAGTTTGAGAACCGCTGACTTAGAATACTTAGTGGCAGATTTCCTTAGTAGGAGATCGTCTAAGTAGGTATCACCGCAAAAGCAGGTATTCCGCCGCCAATCAGTCTGTAGTGTGTATAAATTACTGTGTTTCGATTTGAAGAATAAGAAGCAGAGTAAAGAAAAAAATTATAAGTTGCAGAACTCGAAAGATTTTTAATTTTAAGTATAAACATGAAGCGAGCTTAATTTATTTACTGGTGAGAAGCTACAAGGTGTTTGACCACAGCTCATCTGATGATAAGTAACGATGTGGTCGAAGATGGTAAATATACCTGGTTTGGAACATGAACTGGCTCTCAAATGAGGAGGCAGATTCTCAACTTGAGGGCGGTAGCTAGCCAGCCGAGTACTAGAAAGTACCCTACCGCTATGGTACAGTTTCGTCAAGATGTTTTTATCGACATTTACCTAGATAGGAAAACGTCTGTCGGTTCAGTTAGAAATTCCTACAAACTTTTCTATGCTGTATTTGTGCATAAATATTACATAAATTTATTAATTAAATTACTTATAAATATTCCTGACCGACTGTCCTGTTTGAAATTATCTACAGAATACAAATTAATCCAGCCATTGGTTGCTTTGTTTGACGAATGAAGTGGCATAATAGATCGCACCAAAGGCAAGGACCGACGACACTTCGATAGATAGAGCCCTCAAATAGATAATTTGCATTGCGTAATGCATTCTGAGGATCTCATCTCCATATTGAACGGTTGAGGAACATACACACAATAGCTTGTTCAATGATTATACGAAAATAATATATTGTATATTGAGTTTGTAGCCATGTGGCCTGAAGTGTTAACCTTAATGTAGAGTACAATTTAGGCCACTCGAAGATCAATACTATTCTAATTTGACTGCCCTGTTACAACATTTGGTAAAGTTCTACTTCGAGAGATGAAGGGCCTGGGTTTGATTCCCACTCAGAACTGACATTTGCGTGACTAACATAGATTTTTGTTGTGTCTGGGTGTTCTGTATGTATTTACAAAAAAAAATAAGTATTCTGTCAGCAGCTGTCTGGTTCCCATAGTTTTCATTTCAATGTGCTTTTTTCATATTTACTCGTTAACAATATAGTTATTGTTAGAAAGTCCCACGCTTTCTCTAGGGATTGTGCCATATTGTCCCGTGACTCAGCCATTGCAGCGTACTGCATTAGCTGAAAATCCTCTTGAGCCGCTCCTATGGAACAAAGAGAAAAAGCACCACTGGAAGTCGTAATTACAACTTGAAGCGCTTTTCAGCGGCTGTAAGGTATTATACGTATAAGTACTTCTTTTGTTTAATTCTTGCTACTATAGATAAGTTTAACAACCTTTCAAACTACAATGATAGGTACGTTTAATTGTGAAAGTTTCATTTTCTGAAAAAAATAATAGAATTCTTTAAAGCTTTTTTATTGTGAAACTTTGAGTTTTTCTTAGCGTGTGTTTAAATTGTCTTTTTGTTCAAATATTACGTTATCGAAAAAATTTAACATTTTAGTGATTGTGTAGTATTCCAGAAAAAAGTACCTAATATTAAAGTTAAGTCACATTTTAGTTAAAAACTCTAGGGAATAAGACAATGTTAGCTTGTAGTTACGTGTATTCAATCTAAATATTTTTACTTGGTGGTAGATCTCCTTAGCAGGGGGTCGTCTAGGTAGGTTTCACCGCAGTACCAGATATTCTGCCATGTGTTTAAACATTACTGCGTTCCGGTTTGAAGGGTACTACAATTATTCGAATTCATAGGGCTGTTGAGACTAACTATCTTATGTCTCAAAGTAATGAGCGCCAAAGCAGCGATGTCCTAGACCTTGTTTTGTCAGTCAAAGTTCTGTGTATCGCTGCAATGGTCATGGACAGTTGTTATCTCTTACCATCAGGACTCATTAGTTTTAAATGAAAAAATATCCTGGAGTGTAGGTATTTATATTTTCATCTGTTTATCATAAAGTACATTGTTAACAGAAAATCTAACTATCGTACGAGAAGACCGATTTTAATTAACGTTTTGTTTTATTGAAACGATTCTTCATTCAAAAGTAAGAAATGTGAAGCAGAAAATATTTACAATATCTAGTAATTAATAGTTTTTAAAAATTAGGCTTTTTAAATTTTGGTTCCTAAATAGTTTGATAATTTAAATCGGACGAATAATGAATAGAAGTAATTAGTAGGTGTCATAATATTTTTCTTAATATTAAATACTAATAATATTTTTACTCAATATTAAGAAAAGCTTTTACTAAAGGCGACTTTAAAATTGTAGTGATGATAGCTCAGTGATAAGCGCGGCGGGTCACGAGTTGGAGGGCGTCAGTTCAAATCCCAACAACGAGCTGCCGGTAAAACGAAATTTAGTGACTAATATGGGGTATATATTTTACTAATATTGTAATAACTATTATGTTTAATGTTATATTTGACTTGTGTTATCAAATTTTGTTTTGTATTGTATTTGATTGTACTATTTTTATTTCTATACTTTATATGGGTCTTGTTGCCTGAAATAAATGTTTTAAATTTTATAGTACTTGGCTGGCTAGGTTTCTCCACAAAGTTGAAAATCTTTCGTAAAAAAAACTAAAAAAACAGCTCCTCCATATAGTTGGTCAAGTGCCAACAAACACACACCAATTTTTTTATACAACAACTATACTTTTGAACCGTTCACATGACCATTCATAGTTCGATCGTTTGATAAATAATTTTATTAAAATTTCACTACAATATTAAATAAATATCGTAGGACACACAGCGTCATCTGACCCCATATAAAGCAAAGCTTGTACTGTGGAAGTCAGATAACTGATAAAATACATAAATGCTTTTTTTTCTATATATACATACAGAACACCCAGACACAGAACAAAAATTTGTTTTGTTTATACCACAAAAATTTTGTCCTGGGTGGGAATCGAACCCCCACCCTACAGCTCTTAAGGCAGATATACTACCAATGAGCCAACAGGGCTGTCATTAATTACAAGTATAAAAAAACTGATAGTCGTATCTTGTTTTGAAACTTGCACTATCTACTGTATCTAGGTTCATGTGTCGAACAAACACTGGGATGCTTTTCTCGTGCGGATGGCGTCTATCCTCACTTAATGCGAGCACAATGCTGTGTTGCCGCTCGATTTATTTTCCCTTTTGTTGGTAACAGTATTCAGTTACCAGAACAAAAACTTTAAACGCCCCATTGTAAACTTTTGATAGATTTTTTTGGCTTACAAATGAAAGAACTATCTGTCGTAGTTAAATAGATAAAACAGAGAACTACAAATAAACTCTTGGAAAGTATATAACACAGTTGTATCAACTTTTTTGACAAGAATACGTTACACATATCGTTAGTGTTGAGCTGAAGGCAATTATCGAATTATTATCAATAGATTCTATTATCGGACTAATCCAGTGTTGCCACTCTAGAAATCGCGAAAAACTGGAGATTAGCTCTGTGATAAATTGTGAAATGTATAAATTTTCGCCTTAATGATGAATTAATTAAAAATTAAATAAAACTAGTTGAAAAAACCTGTAGATCTACAGCTAAAGCTGTAGGGCTTGCTACACGTGACTGATCATTAAATGGCAAAAAAATCAGGTGTGTCGTAAAAATATTTTTTTTTGCGATTTTCGATTTCATCCCATAATCGAAGTTGATCACATTGATTAGTTCACTGACATCCTTTCTGGTTAGCATTACCGTTCCGCGTATCCTCATATTAATGTCGATGTACATACTTGATAGGTCATAGCTATATCTTATGCAAACAGATCAGCAGCTTCTATGCAAACTAATTAGTACTTACATAACCAAGTCTACCAATCTGTGCTTAGCTAGTTAAATTAACTTACCAAAAGCAAGCTTCAGTCTAGTTTCGGAAACGCTTACAAACGTTTCAGTTTCGAGCTAATGAACCCGATTAAAATCTAAATCTTTTGACAAAATTTGGCAATTAAGTTTAAATAGTGCTATGCCAAAAATTAAGAATGAAATAAAAGGTACTAAACTGGATTTTGCAACTATAAAATGCATAACTATAAGTTATTCATTCAAACTAGTTTTTAAGACCGAAGACGAGGCAGTAAGGCTTTACAACTTTAGCAAGCCAGATAGATAAACTAAAAAAAAATCGTTTGTATCATACGATTTTGTATTTACCGCATAGTTTTGACTTATTACAGCAAACATTTTCTAATTGTTTGATTTTATTGTATATAACAATGAACTAGGCTGTTGACATTCACTTATGGTAAAGACTTTTATGTAACATAAGTTTTTAGCAATAAATATTATTTGAATTTAAAATAACAATGTGCTCACGTATGTTTTACCGCAAGTTGAACAAAGTGCATACAAAATCAAATATCTCTCGTCTCCATTCAGTGGTGTAACTTGATTTCAATTCAATTCTACTAGGGTTAGTATGGCTTTAGTCTAAAGTCGAATATTTATTCTTGCCTCGCTAGTCTATTGAAGCAAAAGTCTGAAATGTAAGATTAGGTTTTTTTTTATGGTCGACAGGCTGGGTTTTGACCACAGCTCACCCGATGTTTAGTGAAGGTGTGGTCGAAGATGATAACACACACTTAGCCTCGAATGGAACTGGCTTTCAAGTGAGGCTGTTTGAACACACTGTAAAGTGCTTTATTATCAACTTAAGGGTGGTAGTTAGCCAGCAGAGTATAAGAAACTACCCCTATCCGACCACCAAGCGATGGTTTCCTCATGATGTTTTCCTTCACCTACAGTTCATGCTCATTTTTGGGGTTTGAACCCACACCCTTCAGCGTGTGAAACTGTGAACCGACTGCGCTATCATCGCTACTATAATAGAAAGTAGCATTACCTAATAAAGTTCGCCGCATTATAATTTTTTTTATTTTTTTATGGCTGACAGGCTAAGTGTTTGACCACAACTCACCCGATGCTAGGTGATGGTGTGGTCGAAGATGGTGAAGCACACCTAGCCTGGAATGGACATGGAATATACATTTTACCTTAGAGATCTATGTCTAGCAGTGAACTTTGTTTTGTAAAGGCTGAAAATGATGATGATGATGACACGATCGGTATGTTATTAAAAAAACAAGTGAACTAAAATTTATACTGAGCATTCTCGGCTGGCTTACCTGCCTCGGTTACAAAAGTCTACAATATTTCTGTTAGCGTAAAAGTTATTTTTTTTTAGCAAATATTTTACATAGGCAAGCGTTCCAGGCAATTTCATACACCAGATACCAAAATTATATGCGGGTGTGTGCGTATATGAATGCTTTATGGACCGTGAAGAGAGATATCAAATATCAATAGCAGTATGGACGCTCAAACGAATAAAATAGAAGTCACTGTAGATTAACGATTTCTATTCTTATATAGAGCTTCCTTCGGCTGTCACTTTAATGACACCCTTTCGGTACTAATACGAAATTAAAGATTTATTTAGTGAATAAATTGAAGATTCTCATGACAAAATATGTTTAATCTAGGTTTATAAATAAAAACAAATTGCCATATGTATGATAGATAATCACTTAAGAATGGCTTAACCGGTTGACCGACTGTCGGACTTGTCAGGACAAAGTATGTAAGAAGTCATTTTGAAAAATTCACGGAAATAATCAGATTTTTGGACAGTTTTATGTAGCCAAAATAAAGTGCACCCGTGTAAAGAAAAAGCGGGTCGCTTGTTTAAAAAAAATAAAGTCATCATCTACGGAACAATCACGTAAATAGTTGTCTAGAGTAATAAAAAACCGTTCTTGAAAGAAATTTTTAAATGGTTGACAAAATTTTATTACAGCGCACTTGATGTTAAGTGATGTTATGGTTGAATATGGTAAACACACCAAGCTTGAAATGCGAACTAGCTCTCAAAGGAGGCTTCATAAGGAATTTGATGGCAGATTTTCAACTTGAATAAGTTAGCTAGTAACCCAAGGTTTCCTTACGACGGTCGGCAGCTAGCTTATTGTTGAGAATCCACGCCCACTGAATCCAGCAACACAATTTGTTTGTCCTCTTGTCTCTTACTGTTATTAGCTGCTAGAGATAACCGAAAACGCCTCCATACAAACAGACAAATAATTCACCCGTTCTGTATTGTGCGAAGAAATGAAGTGTTACTGGCATTCATAGCCGAGACGAGTGCTCTCTGGTGCTAATGGAGCTATTATTGTTCATACATATTTACGACGACTTAGTTGTTTGTTTATGTCTTGTGACGATGTGACTGCTCGGGACGTTTGCTAAAGAAAGTTGATTTAAGTGTTCAAGGTATATTCACGGCAAGTGGTTACTGCAGCGAGAAGAGGATAAAATACTTATTTTTAATTTATTTAGATTTTAAGTTTACGTCGGATTTTAGTTTTACATATTTTTTTAAGGAATATTTCGGATAAATATTAAGAAATTGTCATTAAGTTAGTTGTGCCGTGGTGGTACCGGCTTAAGAATTGTACCCCACCCTCTCTACCCGTGGTTGCCGTAAGAGTCGGCTAAGGGATGTAATCCGGAAGATGGGCAGCAGCGTCTTCCTTGAACAATCACACCTAACTGCGCTCGCCAACCCGCCTGCTAAGCGTGGCGAGTATTGGCAAATCCCCCCCAGGAGGAGGCCTATATCAAGCAGTGGACGTTCTATGGCTGATGATGTGATTAAGTTATACTTTGACTGTCCCGTTAGCTCATTTGGTAGAATATTTGCTTCAGGGTGTTTAGGGTGTGGATTCGATTCCTACCAGCACAAACATTTTTGTGACAATATACATGTTTGTCTCTGGGTGTTCTGTATGTAAATAAGTATGTGTTTACAACAAAAACTATAAATATAAGTATTGTATCAGTTATTTGGTTCCCATAGTACAAGGTTTTGCTTAGTTTGGGGCTAGATGGCGCTGTGTGAAATTTCATAAGATATTTATTTCGACAACTTTGACATTAAATCGTCATCACCGTTGTAATCAAAATGACTTTTAAGTGGAAATATATACCTTGAGCACTCTAAATTAACTTCCGCGAAGTAACTCCTGAACCAATCAAAGTTGATTTAGTTACATTGGATCCATTAACAAAAAATCTTTACAAATAACGATCTATTTTACTTGTGTAAAGTAATGTAACGTGGAAAAACATGACTTACCGTGATGCTCCCTAAACCTCCGTCAAATAGTAAACTTCTTTTCTTCATCATTACTCTACTAGGGCATGACCCGACTCGACCTTCAATTTCTTCATGTCTTTGAGTGTGATTTACACTTATTTCAATTGATATATCTTAAAATATTTAATTGACTAAGTAAATTACTATATTTTTTATTACTGTTATATTCAGACCCTGTTATATAAGAATATATATGAAGCCTTAATTAGCTATGTATATAAATACTTGAAATAGATACTGGCAAATGCCCATAGTGCGACGCCAAAAATAAAGAAGAAGAACAATTGCTGTCTATTTTTCACAATGTAACTATAGTTGGAGTATTAGATATAATTAAACGTGAGTGGATTACTCAAGTAAGGTATCAAGAATAAGTAAAAAAAAAAAAAAAATGTTTAAACGTAAACTTAAAATTGCTAAAACGATACTCGTTCGAGACAGACAATAACTAACAATCCAATTATCCTCCGAAGCAGAAACAGAATACTAATTGTTCCATTCGGTAACACAACACGAGTAAAAATATCGAATGGTCAACGAATAAATGGAGCCTTCAATGCTGTCGGCTGGTATCATGATGCTGGCTTCATTAGCAGTTAACGTCGTTTAATCAAGTTTTTCATAGCTCTAGTAAAGCCTAGAAATTGCAAACGCTTACGTCAGATAGTCGTTTTCTTAATAACATTACTTACTCGGTTTCTAAATAGCTTAAATGATGTCATCCGTCGGGCCTTTAGTGCCGGTGTCCCATCAATTTTAGAATCGAATAGACTGATGCGAGAAGACAGCCAAACATCCGGCTGGATGACTCTCACCCCATGAAAGATGGGACGGCTTCTGGTGTTAGACGCCACATGCGTCGACACCGTGATGCCGTCTCTTCTTTTTGTGACTGCAGCTGAAAACTCAGAAAACAAAGTTGCTACTAAACGATAAAAATATGACATTTATGGATAAAAGTACCTGGATGACCGAGCTTTGCTCGGCTAAAAACACGGATAAAACAACGTTTTCTAAAAATGAAATCTAGCTAGATCGATTTATAGCCCCCGAAACCCTCAGCATACTAAATTTCATGAAAATCGTTGGAGCCGTTTCCGAGATTCAGATTATATATATATATACAAGAATTGCTCGTTTAAATGTATTAGATTATAATTATTATTATTAGATTAGATATGACATATAAAAATAACTTAAACTTTGACTTTTAAAAATAGTAAATTTTTGATAAAAATATGACATATTAAAATAACTTACATTTCGACTTTTAAATTAATGTTATAATCCTCTCTTCTAAACGTTGCTGTGCCCAACAGTGCCCATATTTGACTGTGTACCATACACTAACTTATATTTACAACATCTTGTACCGTATGGGAGCAATAAACATTGAATTTTGAATCTTGAGCTAACAGGGTAATCATGTAATGTCTAAAATTATGAAAACTTGTAGTTCAAATTAAGTAGAATACATATCCTAGAATAATTAGAAGTTTATCTTCAAACGGTTTGGTAGTTTTGTTAGAGAGATAAAGAAGGCAGTCCCCAAAATTTAAACGGACGCTGCTCGAAACGACTGTTGGTAATTTCTACGAACTTAATTTGCGTCACCTAATTATAAAGGAGAAGGTCTGGTGCTGTCCCCTTTACATTATTGTGGCCACGTCAATTACTGCTTTTAGTTTCTATTTTAGAAATTGCTTGTGTCATGATCGAAGTGAGGTAGCGACGATGGGTCCTCGACCCCCCTTAGCTTCAGTGTTCGCTTTTGACGTAATACTGTCTTATTTTCTTATATCATACGAGTAATCTACGGACACTTCTATTTACTGCCAGCTGTCTTACTTATATCGTCAATCAATCGAGCCTCAGGCGATGGAAGCGAAAAACTGAAGACAACTGACTTGCGTGCTTAGGACAAGCCTATCAAGCCAGGAGTGGACTACGATAGGCTGATGATGATGATCATATAAGTACCTGTAAATTGGTCTGGTTACATGGCTGACAGGCTAGGCGTTTGAACGCAGCTCACCTGATGTGAAGCGACGGTGTTGTCGAAGATGGTAAATACACTTAGCCTTGGTGGCAGATTTTCAACCTGGGGATGATAGCTAGCCTGCCAAGTACTAGAAAGTACTCTACCATCACGCTATGGCTTCCTCACGATGTTTTCCTTCACCGGCAGCTCAAAGTTCATTGTTGGCATTTGAACCCACGCCATTCGGCGTGCAAATCGACCGCGCTAACCACTGAGCTATCTCGCTGCAAAGTTGTGCTGTTACTGTTGAAACCTGGTAGAGTATCGTTTTTATAAAACAAACCAATCGTCAAGATTATAATAAAACAATTATACGGAGCTATGTTACGGTGCTTTTTTTTCTTTATCAGGGTTTGTCTTTTGGTAAATTCTAAATGTTAAGTACGATAAACAGCTCAGCACTATTTATATAGAAAATTCGCTTTTAAGCAAACGTAACAAGAATCGCTTTGTCTTTACTTAGAAGATAAGGTTGTAGGTGTACAAATATTGTAAAAAATTCGGTTGAGATTGAGTATATTTAAAAGAAGTGCTTTTTGTTGTGAAGGTTTATTTATAATATACTCCTTTTAAATACCTAGTTACATCCCTGCCTTGCGTTTTCATAATGGCCCCAATTTTCCTAACAGCGCCATTCATATGAACTGTTTTCAACTCATTGCGGCGAATGGTTGAATTGTATTTAAATGGACTACTGTTTTCATTAGTTTTACGTGTTTATATAGAGTGCTCTGCATTAGAAATTTGCATACAAAATGGGCGGCACGGGCCTTATTGAAGGAAGACAGTGTTAGTTTAGAGTTACGCAAAAACTTTCAGTGTGCCCTCAATGGGTAGGAAATTTTCCGTTTATTCAAATACTGTATATCTGTTTACTCTGGATTTGAAGACACCCAAATTGTATTTCGGGAAATACAGACGCAGAGAACACATCCTCGTGATATGAAGAATGTCAATAATGATCACTTGCGCCTTTTTACAAGCGAACAGCAAAATAAACGCCACCAAAACGTAATCCATACATAGTGTTCACTATGTATGCACAAAGCGTTTTGATTCCACATGTTTTATTCGCACATCGAGGTTGTGGAACTATCTACTGGAGACCGTATTCCCTAAAAGGTACAATATGGGTGCCTTAAAATCCAGATTAAATAGGTTTCTTCTAGATGAGCGTGCTGCGGGTGTGGTCAAACGCGAACCTATTCTGAATAAAAACACGGACAAGCCAGTCAACCCACCGAGGGTTCCGTATAAACTAGTAGGTACGATAAATTCTTGTTTTCATTCCTTGCATAAAGACCCTATTTTTTGTGATTAAATTAAAAATATACAGTTTTCGTTTTTTTTCCCTTTATGTGTACTATAAGACAATGCTTCTTGCCAAATTTCATAGTTCTAAGTCAACGAGAAGTACCCTATAGGTTTTGATTCCCTACTAGTGAGTGTCGAAATAATTATGCTGTTTTTTGCGACATAAACGGATGTAACCGTAATAGAGAAATTCGATTTTTTCACATCTGTAAGGGACTACAGATTTGCGTTATGGTTTTATTTTTAACTATTATTTATCTGACCTTTATTCTTTATTTGACCCGAAAGGAATATGCCCGATAACTCATTTGGTAGTAACTTTGCTTTCTGAAGTGTGGGTTCGATCCCAGTGATTTTTTTATGAACTTTTTTTTTTACAATTTCTTTTTTGATTCCTTTGTTAAAGTTATTCATAATAGTGCGTTTTTTTTTCGTATGTCAAGTACTAGTATTTATTCCACTATAACAGATTAGAACACTCAAATGCTTATTCTAGCTTTATAAATCATTACTATACAGTATAAATACAAAACCATTTGCCGTGTTGGTGCCGGAGTAAGAATTGTACCCCACCCTCTCTACCCGTGGTTGCTGTAAGAGTCGGCTAAGGGATGTAATCCGGAAGATCAGGGATCAGAATCCGGGCAGCAGCGTCTTCCTTGAACAATAACACTTAACTGCGCTCGCCAAGCCGCCTGCCAAACGTGGCGAGTATTGGCAAAATCCTCCCGGGAGGAGGCCTATGTCCAGCAGTGGACGTTCTATGGCTGATGATGATGTGTGAGTGTGATAAATACAAAATAAATCTAATGTACCTATCTAATACAGTCAAAATCTAACTACTCAAAAAGTCCCCCGCGCACAGAGCCCTGCCTGAACGTCCCTAAAACGTTAGCTGCGTTCCCGCGCTTGATGGCCAGGGATATTTGCTGGGTCAAGAACCAGCCCGACCGAGGATCTCTTCCCTTCTCCCTCAAACGACACCCTATCTCGTGCATAAATAATTGCGTTTTTAATTAACAAATTAATTTGTTTATACATTATGGTGTATACTTACACAGTGATTACTTATTCTATGAAACCTGGGCTAGGTTATAAATAAAAAAATACGCAAACATGTCAATGCTCGGACAAGATGAGAGCAATTTCCCAAGAGGCGTAGAACATGGGAAAAGCGCGGTCTCTTTTTTACGGTAAATTGAACTAAAAGGCTTTCAGTAGCAGACAGTCGGATGCGGCAAGCGCCGGACTTCCGCTCTTGTGAGCTTACACTTTATATGCAGCAGTTTTTTCTACTTTACCTTTGTTTATGGACTTGAATGGGGCTTAGATTTTCCTGTAACATGGGTGTTTAAATTTAGAAGGTAACTTTGTTTTCAAAGACAACGTTTCAGAACGTCAGAAATGTGGTCTCTGACTATGTGCCTTCTTAGTAAGCTTAAAGTAGCACAACGAGCTACGGAGAGGGCTATGCTCGGAGTTTCCCTACGAGATCAAATCAGATATGAGAAGATACGTAGACGAACTAAAGTAGCCGACATAGCTCAGCGGATTAACAATTGAAGTGGCAGTGGGCAGGGCACGCAGAACTGATGGCCGATGGGGCTGCAAAGTTCTGGAGTGGAGACCACGGACCGGCAAGCGCAGCGTAGGACGTTCACCCACAAGGTGGACAGACGACCTAATAAAGACCGCAGGAACGCGCTGGATGCGAGCCGCTTCCAACCGGTCTTTATGGAAATCAATGGGGGAGGCCTATGTCCAGCAGTGGACGTCATACGGCTGATGACGAATGAATGAACTTTGTTTTAAGAAGGTTACATGTGTACTCGTCATTACGAACAATTTTGGCTAAGAGGACAACTCGAAAATCGTAAACAAAGGTTGTTATATAAAAGAAAAACTTCGTTAACCCATGACTTGAAATGTTTATACATTGACGGCTGGTTTTTTTCCACGATTTCAGAATTATGTCCATACTGAAAGCGGATTATAATGATGAATATAATTACTCCTTTTCGGCATAGTATAGCCCATGCTTATAACCTAGTAAACACATTAAAATATATTTTTTGTAAACATTAAGAGCTTTGAAATGCTTGATAAAATACACAAGACCACCAAAACCGAAGACCAGACAATCTAGAAGGAGAAAGCAAGGCCTTTGTCCAGCAGTGGGACAGTAGAGGTCGAAATAATAATATTAATAAAAAAATAAAAAAAAATAAAAAATCTAACCTGAAAATACTAAATGAACTGTATTCTTAGATCCTTGTCAAAACATCTTAGCCTTTTAACAATATTGCACAAACTCATTCCAACAAGGCTTTTACCGAATGACCCGACTAAATCGCAATTAAGCTGCGCAAAGGTATTTAACGAAATTGTCAATTTCAATTGAGAATTTCCTTTAAATTCCTATCATTTCCCTTGACGTGGAATGAAGGCAAATTCCTTTGTGATTTTATTGAACCGACAAACAGGGATAGATGTATGTATGTATAATGTACATAGGCATAGAAGAGGATTCGAATGAATATATTATTAGATACAATTTTTGGATAGTTCTGAAGCGAGAATGTTAACAGTAGATGTTTAGAAAACCATTATGTACTTCAATGATATATAAAAAGTTGATCCATCTTTGTTTATTTGAATTAAAGATTTTATCAAAGAAATCAATTGTCGTCTCTCAAAGATCAAAATGTATTGCTGCAATGAGAGTGGATAGTCGTTATCTCTTACCATCAGGAGAGCGTCTCGTTCGTCTCATTACATTTACATAAAAAAATCGGCCAAGTGCGAGTCGGACTCGCGTACCGAGGGTACCGTACAAACCTGTAGGTATATAAGTAAAAGTTGTGTTTTTTTTTAAATAAGAATTTATGCTTTTCCCGATTTATCTCTGCTATAAGACGTTGCTTCGTACTAAATTTCAAGATTCTGAGTTCACGGAAAGTACCCTGTAGTTTTTGATTACCTCGCGAGTGTCGAAAAGTTGCAGCATAAACGGCTGTATCTTTTGATTGTGGTGGCTTAGAAGTTTGATTTTTTCACAGCTCCGACAGTCAACCTGAGTATTTAATATGAATTTCAGCTTGATACCTGCACGCATTCCTGAGAAAAAAGGGTCTTGACAGACTTGACACTTGGCAAAGTGATCCTATAAGGGTTCCGTTTTTTTCCTTTTGAGGTACGGAACCCTAAATACAACCTCAGATTTTTTCCGTCTCGGAACTGACACTAGAGGGTGGTGCTCACTTTCTTCCAGCGTTAAGATAAATTAGTAAAAAATCAAATAGATTTTTTTGCTGGGTTCGATATTTCTTCAAACATTATGACTATGTTGCTAACTGATATTTCCACGCGGGACATATACCCTTATTCGCCCCCGCCAAGATCTAGGGCTATTTGTGACTGTAGTCTGCCATCGCTTCCGTTGCCAACTTTAATCAAATCAAATCACGTGACTTTCCTCAGTGAAATCCTTAGCACTTTGGTTACGTGTCAACAGCTGCTTGACCACAAAAACCCTTCGACCGAATCCTATAAATATTACAACCGAACCTATCTGTTTGTGTCCATCGGTCGCGAATAAAAACGATGCAATATAAAGGGTCTGTAACCGTGTTGTTTGCGAAGCGAACGTGATTGGACAACATAATGTGAACAAAGGAAGATGCTGAGAGTACCTAACGTGAGATAACTTCTGTTAATGAGATTTCCACGAGTATTATTATGATAATAATCTTATATCTTTTGTTTGTTCCCCTTTCTCTGTAGCCTTTTATTAGCAAAGCAAAGATTGTAATAAGTAATGCGTGGTATCAGATAACAATTTTGTTACGTGTTTTGTGTCTTCTTTTAGATTTTCTCGTTCCTTACACCATTATAATAAAGTTTTTGTTAGATATATCCAATCTAATACCTTTAAACGACCAATTCTTATATATATAATCTGAATCGCGGAAACGGCTCCAACGATTTTCATGAAATTTAGTATGCAGGGGGTTTTGGGGGCGATAAATCGATCTAGCTAGGTTTCATTTTTGGAAAACGTCGTTTTATCCGTGTCTTCAGCCGAGCAAAGCTCGGTCATCCAGGTACTACATTAGATATACTACGTAAAGCATGTCGTGATCTGAACATTTACTTTGTTAAATGTCAATGTGTATACACTTTGACCAGTACCCACTTCACAAAATGATATTAATTTATTTAGTGATTATAGTAAGAATCTTCTACTATGACATAATAAGAACAAGATGTTTTTTTTTTCAATTATTAAACATACGTTATATATGGGCAAGGACTCATACAAAGATATCACGCCAATAAGTTACATAAAGTTAATCGGCTTAATAGACTTTCGAGGGCTAAAATAGTCGGTCGACACTTCGACATTCCAGGCTAGATGTGCTTTAACATCTTCGACCACACCGTTACTTAACATCAGGTGAACTGTGGTCAAAAACCCAACTTGTCAAATATAAAAAACTTACTACTTACCTACTTATTAGTGGTAGGCTGGCAAGCTACCACACTCAAGTTGAAAATCTGCCGTCAAGCATTTAACGGTATGTTACGGCAAACCCACTTGAGAGCCAGTTTCATTCCAAACTAGACGTTTCTCATTTTTGACCACCCTTAATATAATATGTCAAACATCTAGCCTATCAACCATAAAAAACTATGTAATATAAAATTCAATACATTCTCAAGTCCACGTAAGAATCAGAAAAATTCTGCTACTAGAAGCTTGCAAGAAGGATTACAGATTTACTATTTCCGTCCTTCCTTCAGTTTTCAAAGAGACATGTATCCGTTAAAATCATGGAGTGAAAATATACCCCGTCAGGGTAAGCCGAGAAAATCATATAAGTAAAAGAGGTATTTTCTTGTATGACTATCTAAAATCCCTTGGGTATGATACACTCAATTCTCGCTTCTTAATTAAATTCTGGTCAACCCTAATGTCACAATTAATATCTTACCTAAAGGCCCTTTAACATGTTTTACTATTGATATGTTATTCATAATAATAAGTTCTCGGTTTTTAGGGTTCCGTACCTCAAAAGGAAAAAAACGGAACCCTTATAGGATCACTTTGTTGTCCGTCTGTCTGTCAAGACACTTTTTCTCAGGGACACGTGGAGGTATCAAGCTGAAATTCATATCAAATACTCAATTCTACTGTCCCTTGGAGCTGTGAAAAAATCAAACTTCTAAGCCAAGGCAATCAAAAGATACAACCGTTTATGCTGCAAATTTTCGACACTCGCAAGGGAATCAAAACCTATAGGCTACTTCCCGTGAACTCAGAAACTTGAAATTTGGTACGAAGTAACGTCTTATAGCACAGATAAAGGAAAAATTACGAAAAGTATAAATTACCATAAAAAAATACCATAACTTTTACTTATATACCTACCTAAAGGTTTGTACGGAACCCTCGATGCGTGAATACGACTCGCACTTTGCTGGCTTTTATATTATTTGTTTGCTGCCTTGTAAATTCAAATTTTTTTTTGTTAACCTAAATGTAATTACACGAACGAGACGCTCTCCTGATAGTAATAGATAACGCCTGTTATTATTAGTACCATTACAGCGATACACAGAACTTTGAATAACAAAACAAAGTTCAGGGCATCACCGCCTTGGCGCTCATTACTTTGAGACATTAGATAGTTAGTCTCAACAGCTCTGTAATCTCGCTTGCCCTTCAAACCGGAACACAGTAATGTTAGCACACTACAGCTTGGCGATAGAATATCTAGTACTGGGGTGGTACTTACGTAGACGACTACCTGCTAAGGAAATCTACCACCAAGTAAATGTAATAGCAAAGTTATAATTATGTTGCCTAAAGGCCCTGTGACACTATGTGTTTTACTATTGATATGTTATGTTATATGTTATGACTAGCTGTGCCCCGCGGTTTCACCCGCGCTAGATGCCTACGTCATAGTAGCTTTATGCATGCAAAGTCTCAGCCCGATCGGTTTAAAATTGACAAAGTTTCATACAAACTTTCATCCCCTATTTTATCCCCTTGGGGGTAGAATTAATCAAAATCCTTTCTTAGCGGATGCCTACGTCATAACATCTACCTGCATGCCAAATTTCAGCCCGATCCGTCCAGTGGTTTGGGCTGTGCGTTGATAGATCACCATGTCAGTCAGTCAGTCAGTCACCTTTGAGTTATATATATTTAAAGATATACTTTATGTTATATGTTATGTTATAAGGTCTCGGTTTTTTCGTTATTTGTTTGCTGGTTTGTAAATTATGAATGTATCTCTTTAGCCTTAGTTAACATTTTGTTCCGAGTAGAGTTCCTTTGCTAACTATTTTTCACATTATTTATCAAAGAGTGTATTTATATTTTCAAAAGCGTATGTTGTATTTGCAATGATAATAATACTCTATTTATTTAGAATTTTTACTCACAGACACGATATATTATGCTTTAAAGTAGTATTAGTAAAGATATACATCTTGAGAAAACCGTAGCATGGTGGTAATGACATAAACGAGTCAAGACTACGGCAGTTCACATAGCCAATTTTTTTATTAAGACACTGTGTTTAATAAAAGGCGTTTTCCGACCCATTAGGGTGTTGGAACTGCAAATGTTGATGGCATCGCGTGTTGCAGAAAGTCTAAAGTGGTAATACTAGTACATTGTATATTACAGAAACCCATTTGCTTGATAAACATTATTGCAAAGTGGAAACAAAACCAATGAACTCTGTGTACCTAGAATATAACTATAATTGGTTGTAAATCTCCTTAGAAAGAGGTCAGACGACCTCCTTCTAAGGTCCTACTTCCTTCAAGACGTAAACAATAGTCAGAAACACGAATACGGTCAACCATAAGAAAAGAAAAGTTAACTTTATAACAAAATGAACTCCCTAAATTTTGATAGCAACTATTTTCCTGGCTGATTGTTCTGGGTCAGTTTTATAGTAAGTACCTTTACCCTCAACTGGCCCCAACATTGTTTAGCCCTGTCCTACCGAAGTTGTAACCGCCTATGCATTTATAAAGAGCTTATACCTAATACTCTGCCGGTTGAACTACACAACTATTAAGTAACTTTGTGTAACCGACCCGTTTCGGGACAAATTACCAACTGTAAATTGTAATTCCGGCCTTACCAAGTTCGAGCTCTACTGAAATCGGAAGTTTGGCTTCCCTGCTGTTGATACGCTATCTTTTTAGGGTTCCGTTCCTCAAAAGGAAAAAACGGAACCCTTATAGGATCACTTTGTTGTCCGACTGTCTGTCTGTCAAGACTCTTTTTCTCAGGAACGCGTGGAAGTATCAAGCTGAAATTCATATCAAATACTCTAGTCTACTGTTCCTTGGAGCTGAGAACAACTTCTAAGCCAACGCAATCAAAAGATACAGCCGTTTATGCTGCAAATTTTCGACACTCACAAGGGAATCAAACCTACAGGGTACTTCCCATGAACTCAGAATCTTGAAATTTAGTACAAAGCAACGTCTTATAGCACAGAACACGAAAAAGTCATGCTTCACCAAATTGTATTACTTCACTATGCTATCACTGAGCTATTATCGCTACAAAATTAAACTGAAAATTGCCTCTCAAAGTTCACGTCATGCTAATTCCTATAATATTCTGTGCTCGATTTAACTGTTCAGAGAATTACGTTATTACATTAGCCGAGTTGTAAGTTTTGTCGTCGCCTTTAGCAAATGCTATTCCGATTAAACTCGCACCATTTAACTCCTAAAGTTTCTGTTTATTCATTTTATTTATGGATGACATGTAAAACGTACAATTATTTTAATCAATTACGTTAATAAGTTTTTTCAATTGCTGTTATTTAATTTTTTTATCATTGCAAACTTACAATCTCATTTGGACAGCCCTGTTGGCTCATTGGTAGTATATCTGCTTTAAGAGCTGTAGGGCGTAGGTTCGATTTCCAGCCAGCACAAACATTTTGTGGTATAAACAAATGTGCGTTCTATGTCTTGGTGTTCTTTATGTATTACTAGCTGTGCACCGGGGTGTTACCCGCTGATCCCACGTAAAAATTACATTTTTGCGGATAAAAAGTAGTCTATTTGTTAATCCAGCGTGTCCGCTACCTTCATAGCAAATTTCATTAAAATTGGTCCAGTCGTATGAGCGTGAAGAAGTAACAAACATGCAAACACCCACACAAACTTACGCGTTATATAATACTAGCTGCGCCCCGCGGTGATGATGATGATGATGAACAAAGTATCCTATATTTTATTCCAGGGTCTAAAGTATCTACATGCAAAATTTCATCCAGAACCGTTCAGCCGTTCTGGCGTGATTGAGTAACAAACATCCATCCATCCATCCATCCATCCAAACTTTCACATTTATAATATTAGTGGGATTAGTGTGATAAGTACGTATTTGAAACAAGAATAATTCTATCAGTATTCTCCCATAGTATGAGTACAAGCTTTACTTAGTTTGGAGTTAGATGGGGCTGCGTGTAATGTGTAATGATATAAATATTATTTTTTATTTGATTTTAAATTTTAGCCATACTGCTGGGACAAGAGCGGCATACCCTTGTATCCATTTCCCGGACTCGAGAGCTTTTATAGTCCACTCACTGCAATGGAAGACAAACTTGGCATAGTTTTTGGGCCTGCCGACGATATCGAGCAAACAAAGCTCGTTGTCTTCAATATGATTTGTTACGTTCTAAACTATAGGTGAACAATTACTTCCAGACTTTCTATTTCAGTTCAAAAACACATTCATTATTTCTTGAGATTTATATCGTTCCAATCGATTTCTAGTTTTATATTTCGAAAACGAAACCATTCAGACGGTTGCCATTTATTTAAAAGCAATATAGTCTTGGATTCAATTTCGTCTCTCATTCATGTACAAAATGGAAATTGTTTTCATTTCAAAAATGGGCACCGATCTGGTGCTTAGATAATACCGATTTTCTGATGAATTCTGTAGGAGTATAATAAATCATATATGGTAATTTGAAAAAAAGGTTTGATTATAAAATATATTTACGTTAGATAATTCTAAAACTTTTTACTTTCAGTCTGGTGTCTTCAAGTTAATCGCTTTCTTTTAGCCAAACATGCTTCTTGGAAGGCCACTTCTATGATTAACAAAAGCTTTGGTAGTTCTTAATATAAAAAACAAAATATACAGGCTTGGATATACAAAAAAGTGTCATTATAATATTATGGACACAACTCTTTATACAATTGGTCAATGGTATCAATTTTTTTTTTCACGAATTCAGAATTGTGCCCATAGTAAAAGTTGTTCATAATAATGAGTACAGTAACCCCCTTTCGGGTTATTATAACCCTACGTCTATAATCCTATACAGTTACTCAATAAGTACGTCAAGCACGACATAATCCTATTTTGGTTTCTTTAGTTTTGTTATCGTTTTAACAGATTAGAAACAACAGATACAAAAATGATTGAGAACTCAATGGCCCGTAATTTTTTTGCTTATAGCGAAATAGATAGAACAACTCTAAAACAGAACTATGTACAGCAAAATCAAAGTTTATGTTTGTCTTGTTATAGTTTTATCGTTGGCTGTACGAGAATGTGCTCGGGGACGACGTGTCGAGATTTCAGACGAAGAACGGGCTTATCATATTACCTATCTAGAACAACGCCTTTGGTGCATCCTGTACGTTTGTTTGTACAGTGAAAGCTGAATGTACTGGCTGTGAGTACTAAAATATAAAGTTGGTACAAGCAGCTTTGCCTGATGTTACCTGTTTTCCTAATGGATTTTCATTTTTTTTTAAAATAAGTGCATAGCTCGGTCTAAAGTATAAACTATCTTTGCACTGATTTTTTAGTATGTTCTTCTGCAAATAGTTGTTAAAGACTTATTAAATAAAAGAAGTTTTATTCTGACGAAAATTAATAACAAAATATCTTAAATTAATAAAATTTACAAATTTATCAAAATAACTTAATCTAAAAGTCCGTCAGAGGAGGGATATGTGGCCAGAATGCTAGCAGCATTGCCACGCTAGTAGGCAATGCTAATCTTTTGACCAAATTAGATGCCAGCATCCTGGTCACCAGAAGCCATCTCTAATAGTTTGTTTAAAAAAAATATATTTCTAATAAGTATTATTACCAAAATGTCTTCAAAAGTTTTGCAAATTGAATAACATGAGAGATACAAATATTTTATCTGTAATTATTTTAGCTTCTTCATTTCAAACTAACTTCCTTCGAAAAGTTCTTACTTTTACAAAATTACCATTCTGTTTTTGTTAACTAAATTCAGTAGAACCTCAACATTTCAAAACTCGAATCTTTAGTTTGCTTTTGAATTTTCAAGAATTGTAAAATCAAACTGTTGATTTAATATTATAAAATGGAGTTTGCTCCAATCGAGTAATACGATTCCATATATCGTAGCACAGATAAATAAATTGTAAACGTAGCTATTACGTAGAAAACGAGCGAAAACTTCTAGTCTCTACAAGTTTTACTCTTGTTCTACACGAAATATTTTCACACAAACACCTCGAGGTGTACTTTAGTGTACTTTTACGTGCGTGTTGTTTGTTTTAAACAAGCAAACATTGCAGGGCCAAGGAACAGATTAAACAAAAAACGTAAGACAGTTATAAGAAGAAAAAACCGGCCAAGTGCGAGTCAGTCTCGCGCACCGAGGGTTCCGTACAAACCTGTAGGTATATAAGTAAAAGTTATGGTTTTTTTAATGGTAATTTATTCTTTTCGCTATTTTTCCTTTATCTATGCTATACATTCTTACCTTTATACCTTTATCTAGACGTAGTTTCGTACCAAATTTCAAGATTCTGAGTTCACGGGAAGTACCTTGTAGGTTTTGATTCGCTTGCGAGTGTCGAAAATTTGCAGCATAAACGGTTGTATCTTTTGATTGCGTTGGCTTGAAAGTTTGATTCTTTCACAACTTCAAGAGACAGTAGATCTGAGTATTTGAGATTAATTTCAGCTTGATACCTCCACGCGTTCCTTAGAAAAAGGGTCTTGACATACAGACGGACAACGAAGTGATCCTATAAGGGTTGCGTTTTTTCCCTGTGAGGTACGAAACCCTAAAAATGAGTTATGTTGTGTATAAAAAAGGTAGCCATTTCTAGGTCCCACAATGTTTGCTTGTTGTACGGGTACGACACGCACGCAAATACCTTTGTATGTTGTGATGCCATGGTGTATTTGTGCATATACATAGTTTGCGTTTGATAAGCAAAAATTACTTATAAGACAAAAGAGTAATTACCAATTTATGCGCAACGTGCAATCTGTTCTTTTTTATATAATCTGTGACTTGTTGATGTAATTTTAATATCAATACCTTTAGAATGTATACGTACGGTTCAGCAATGCAGCTACAGAAATTGTGCAACATCTGTTTACAATTCTGATCACTCGGCACCGTGTGGTGAGAACAGTTTAAATGCAATATCGATGAATTATTGCCGTTTGAAGTTGCACTTCCACCATTTATTTGCAAATGTTCAATAAACAGTATACGTGCCTATATATTCTTACAACCTGTTAAAAACGACTTCCAAAATCATTGAAAGCGCATAACATTGGGTCGTTCAAGTATGTCGTAAGCAGAATTTTAGTCATTATTAATCCTTTCACCTCCCCCTTACCAAAGAAAGTAAAATACATTCATCCTGGTCTTACGTAAGCAGGGGAATAAAAACTAGAAAAGTAAAGCCTGCCATGTCATCAAAAATAAGCAAAGATCCGTCCCCACGCCTTTTGGTGCTTACGTAATAATTTATTTGAACGATCTCTATGTTATCGATATATGTACCTATATATGTCACTATAAAGAAAAATAAATGTTTTGTATGTATATTAAAGTCGGGCGGATACAACTATAAACAAGATTTCGCAACAATAACAATAATAAATACACTATACACTATAGTGGCGAGACGATATTGAGATTTTGCTTGTGTATATTTTACCAACGGATATTCGTAAATGCGAAGTCTTTTCATATCGTGAAGGTAATGGAAAGATTTGATTTGTTTTATATAAAATGCAGTAAAATATGTAGTATATGAAGGTGCTTAAAGGCTACAATCCTTTAAAATTTCTGAGACATCTTCGGCTTAACGTCAGGGGCACGTAATCCTCGCACCACTATTTGGCAAACTAGAATTGCCGGCGGTCTTAAAAAGGTTTTCACGTAATGTCGTCAGGACCTCAAGATTAGAAGGTAATCCTGGTAAACTGCCGACCAATTACGAGAATGGTCTAAACGAGGAAGCAATACATGCACATTGCTCGGTGGAGGTTTTTTCGTTTTCGTTATTTTTAGGTTAGAAATGTCTTTTGATCCCATGTTTTCAGATTTTTTTTGCCTGTATTGAGCTACCTCTTTAATGATGGTGATTTTGTGACTAAATTATTTCTACTTTTATTTATTTTTTATCAAATCTTGCAAGATAAATTAGACCTACGTCCCGATGTCAGATTGGATCCAAACTCCCACCGATTTTGGGCTTGATAGATTTGTGTTGAAGAGCACTTTACGCCTAAATAATATCCAGGGTCTGATGATGAAACTGGAAGGTGGCCAATACAATATAACCCCACCGTGTTTGGGCTCGATTGATTCGTCTTGAGGAGCACTCTCTAAAATACAAATTAAAAAGTTAAAAAAATCAAATAGGAGTAAATTTAAGAAGAAAAAAACGCTGTTATCTGGGACAATCAACTAAAAAGTTAAAAATAAATTCTAGTAAGTATTTGGCGTGTAGGGACTTACTTGAGGCACAGAAATATAGTAAGTACCTAACATGTAACCTGTAACGGATAGTATTTGTATTTGCATTTTAAAGTCATGGTGAAATTAAGAAACTTTTATACATACACCCATATGTGAACCTTGATAACATTACACCCCTTTTATAGGCAGTCGTGTAAAAATACATGTCTATGGTAAAATAAAGCTATGAAAATACACTAAACTAAACATAAAAGCAAAAAGGCATCCACGTTTGCATGTTTAGTCATCATTTGTACAGTTGTGAGAAATTATTGGTCAAACGGCGTTAAATCTTTTTTTAAACTTTCCTAATGTTCATACACCATGCTATCACACATGACATGATGTATTGTTAATAATTAAATAAAATGTGTCTTTATATTTACTCCGTTTCACATAAAATATTAATAAGAGATTTATAATAATATAGTTTTTTTTTACCCGACTGACAAGGAAGGGTTATGTTTTTCGCGCGTGTGTTTATTTCTTTATTACCTCGTCTCTTCCAAACTGCCGAATGGATTACGACAATTAAGGTATCGTTAGATTCGTCTCAACAACCCAAGTGTTCTTAGAAGGTGGTTAAAAAAATCAAGATGGTGGATATTTGGCGCGAAATAGTAATACGTTAATAAAAAATAAAACTCCAAACTTATCAAGTAGGGTATTTAAAGAGAATTACGAAAATATATACACAATTTAATCTAATTAAATTGAAAAATTTATATGTTTCAATTTAATTCAAGATTTTTTCCTTTACTTATAGTTATTTTAATCGCAGTTAAGTAATAGATTTTTTAAACTCTTCAGTTTGTTTACTGTGGCCTGCTGTTTTGACCTAAACTCACTTTTTAGCGATGATAGCTCAGTGGTTAGCGCGGTCGGTTCGCATGCCGAAGGGCGTGGGTTCAAACCCCAATAATGAGCATGAGCTGCCGGTGAAGGAAAACATCGTGAGGAAACCATAGCGTGGTGGTAGGGTACTTTCTAGTACTCGGCTGGCTAGCTACCACCCTCAAGTTGAATATCTGCCGCCAAGCATCTAACGGTGTGTTCCGGCAGCCTCACTTGAGAGCCAATTCTATTCCAGGCTAGGTGTGCTTTACCATCTTCGACCACACCGTCACTTAACATCAGGTGAGTCAAACACCATGAGCCATGGTGAGTCATGAGGTGTGATCAAACACAGCCTGTCAGCGTTAAAAAAAATAAACTTGATTAAAAGTGACGATTAGGTCGTAGATGGCATATATAACTAGTCTGAAATAAGAGCTGGCTCTCAAGTTATATTGCCGGAAAACACCGTTAGGTGCCTGATGGCAGACTTTTTTAATTTGATGGTTTTTTGAGGATGGTAACTTGTGAGAAAATATTTTCATTCTGTTTTTTCACAAGCAGCTCAAATTCATTGTTGGGGTTCAAAACCACGGCATATATAGGCCAATAAGTTACAGTTATAGTAAGAAGTACCTACAGACACAGTGGCATAAAAGTAGGCAATTAAACTTTCCACGCGTACAAAAATCGTATTGTTGCCAGTAGCAGATACAAATTTGATAATAATCAAAAACGAAAAATATTGTCTCGATTGTAAGTAGAATAAAAAATTCAGCGCTTATTTTTTCGATACATTAAAAGTCCAAGTTCAAACCAGAGATTCTACCTACCGTCTGTTACATAGTCCGAAGCAATTAAGGATCACGGAAAATATTTTCCATCTTTTTTGTTTCAACTCGGGGAAATTAAAATAGATCGCTTTTTAATATCTTTCTTTTACCAAAACGTGCTGGAAATACTGCGGACGGAACGGTTGCCTGAAAAACAGAGATTATACGTTAGAGCGGAAAGTTCGCAAAGTGTATTCGTTTAATAATTCTTTGGTACTATAGATCTCTCTTGTGTAAGTATAGAATTTGTCAGTGTTGTTGTTTTTGTTTAGCTGGATAAAATTTATTTATAATAAGACAATACGCTATGACTGTGAAGATGATGATGATGGTATTAATCAACCATGGTTTTTGTATGTCCCACTGCTGGGCGTGGTCCTCTTCTCAATTGTTAGAAGTCTACGACGCTGACCAATAGTGGGCTAAGATCTCTTTGATATGCACATTTTTTCACGATGTTTTACTTTTACGTTTGAATAAAAAACAAACAAAAGTGCGTGCTGTGGAATTTGAACTCTCAACTAGGCCGAACAACTACCGTAGATTCCGTATATTTCAGTTTCCCGTAAATAAAAATAATAGTACTGGCGTAAGTTAGTTTTGAAAAATGTTCCATGTAATTATAAATTTTATCTACGAAGCGCGTTTGATTCCATTTTCATTAGTCGTATCGTCTAATAGCAACTTATATCGCGTACGTTTTAAATTGTTTTCAGTTATAGATAAGGAAAATATAATTGAAAGTTTCGTAGATAATAGGTTAAATTTTTTTGGTCTTATAATTTTTGGGTATCTTACATGAATCACACATATCTATATCTTTAAACGAGCAATTCTTGTATATATATATTCTGAATCTCGGAAACGGCTCCAACGATTTTCATGAAATTTAGTATGCAGGGGGTTTCGGGGGCGCAAAATCGATCTAGCTAGGTTTCATTTTCAGAAAACGTCGTTTTATCCATGTTTTCAGCCGAGCAATGCTCGGTCAACCAGGTACTATATACTTATACGCCAAAGCTTTTCGTCACACAAATGCATTAAGATATTTGTTTGTGTGTAGTTCGTCTAAGATAAAACAAAATTGTACGGCTTAGTTGTCTTCTCTCATTATCGATACTACGTTCTATCTGTATTTTTTTTTCTAAGCTGTGTATTCAGGGTAAAGACACTGAGATTGTATCTCCAATTCTCTCCGAGATCCAATTTCGGAATCTTCAAGTCGCACGTGAATTGGTTCTTTTAGGTAAGGTGTTACGTCTCTTAACCTCAAACGAAATAGCGGTTTAAAAAAGGGGTTTTTAAGCGCTTACTAGGAAAAGTCAAATGACATTTTATTAATACCGTTTTTTATGTAAAAATTATGAAACGAACGGAACGTTTTCCTGATAGTAAGTGGTGACGCCTGTCTATGCCCGTTGCAGCGGTATCTAGAACTTTAAGTAATACGATGAACTCGAAGGCATTTCGGCTTTGGCACTCAGTTTGAGTTAGTTTCGATGGCCTTGTAATTTCGTTAGCTGTTTTCCTTCAGAGCGGGATACAGTAATGTTTACACAATACTACTTGACGGCAGACTATCTTACTTAGACGATCTGCTGAGGAAATCTGTTGTATACTTTTTTATAAAGTCATAGTTTGTTCTAAGGGTATTGCTCAATGCAGTGTCGAATTAAATTTAAAAGGTCAATAGTAAATTACCTAAAGGCTAGCTCAGGGCACCTTTTGCAAGATAAAAACTTTTTTCTTTGAGTGTTTTCGTATAGGAACGTTGTACGAATTGCTGGGACGGCTCCCCAGGGTGCGCTGAAAGCTTGTTTTGTGGGTACACGTTACCTGGCATCTTACCGCCGAATAAACGCTGCTTAAAGTGGTTTGTCAATACTACTCCGAGTTTTCGCTTTGAACCGGTCCCAACTTTTGCAAAATATGCAGATATTTTCATATCTAACTACAATAAGTAATGCGCATTTATTATTTAATCAAATATTAACATTTTAGTACCATATCTCTCTATTTTTTTTGTTAAGGGACTTCGTTGCTAAGAATATCTTAAAATGTTATACTTTGACAAGGTTGTAACCTTGTAGGAACTTTATTTTTTATGAACGCTGTTGTCACAATTATTTATACAATTCTGTTTAATTTTAGTACTTTTAAGAGATTTTTCTTCTTTAATTGAGTACCTGGGGACCGAACTTTAAGTTGTGTAGCCCCAAACTAAGCAAAGCTTGTACTATGGGAACCAGGAACTGATAGATATATACTTTTTTTACTTATATACTTAATACTTTTTTTTTGTATACACTTATCATAGATACATACAGTCATACAGTACACTCAGACTCAGTACGCAAAAGAAGATGTAAAATTTATTGTTTACGTATCTTATTGCGCGAATAAGACGATGTGCACGAAAACTCGGAAAAACGTATCTCTCCTGAGACGAGACCTAGCTAGATCCATTTTTAGATCAACCCGTACAGCAAATATTATCGAAATTATTAAAGCTGTTTTCAAGATCTCAAAATATGATTTGACCGATATATTTAATTTACATTTATAATAGTAACTAACGACCCAGCTTGGCTTCGCACGGGTGCAATGTAGATACTATTGTGGTACATATGCATGCATTACACATATAAACCTTCCTCTTGAATCACTCTATCTATTGATGGAAGCCGCATTAAAATTAGTTGGGTAGTATATAAGATGTAAGCGTACAGACGGCGGGAAGCGACTTTCATACTATGTAGAGTTTAATATAAATATGGCAAAATTTGTAACACAAATAGCTTACATTCTGAATAAGCACAAAGACAAATTTTTATTCCGGAAATACAAGTGAAACTGCAGGGTGCAGCTAGTTCCCATAAATACATACATACAATTCTGTTTTTTTTCTTTTCGTAGCAAGTAGAAAAATATAATATATTTTTCCTAATCCTGGCACACAATTTTCTTTCGCTTTTTCTACTTTAATTAGCGTGTTAAAATTCTAATTATGATCCAATATATACTCATAATATGTATATTCCGCGAACTTGCACAAAATGGTGATACATAAAATTTATAGCTATAAAATGAAAATTCTATGAAGCAGCAAGTGAAATAAATTATGCAGTGAAACATTCTCATTTCATAAAATATGTAAAATATTTTCATTAACAAACGAATTAATAATAATATTTTCTGAGAAATGCACAATGAATGCTTTTTGAAAGCAGTCAACCTTAACAGAAATCCGAAGTAAAAGGAATTACCTATTATAAAAAGAAATGTTTTACCAATGCGAGCAAGCGTTGCTCAAAAGACTATAACAACTCGGTGAGCGAATAAAACATGGGGTCATTTGGTACTAGTTATTACTTCATTTGTGATAGTTGTACTTGACACTTCAATAATATAATCGGACTTGAAAGCCAAAACAAATTGTACCTACATATTCGATTATTATATATATTCGATATTTGATTGTACAAATCTTCCTAATTGGGTTTATCCGTAGTTTTTATAGAAGTGGTAGCACTAAGTACTATTGTATATATTCGATATTTGATTGTACAAATCTTCCTAATTGGGTTTATCCGTAGTTTTTATAGAAGTGGTAGCACTAAGTACTATTGTATATATTCGATATTTGATTGTACAAATCTTCCTAATTGGGTTTATCCGTAGTTTTTATAGAAGTGGTAGCACTAAGCACTAAGCACTATTTTATTACACGAAAATCTAAATCTCTACATAGTATAAAACAAAGTCGCTTCCTGCCGTCTGTACGCTTTTTAAAGTAGGTACGTAATGGATTTTAATGCGGTTTCCATCAATAGACAGAGTGATTCAAGAGAAAGGTTTATATGTATTATACATGCAAAAGGTCCACATTAGTATCTACATTGCATCCGTGCGAAGACGGGGCGTGTCGCTAGTAAACTATAAAAACCACTTGGATGCAAAACTAGTATGCTTTCAGTGCTTGCGCTTGCTGAAGTGACGTCATAGGAGTCACGTGACACGTCAAAAACAAAAGCATTCAAGCGGGATTTTTATTAATTTAAATTCGTTTTATGTTTTTTTTTTTAAATAAAATATTGAAATTAAAGTTTTTGGAGGAACGCAGAAAGGTCGCCGCATTATATTATTTTCTAAATCTTGTGTTTTTTCGAGTAGTATTTATGTATAAAACGTGCGCAAGTATGTGCTATAACGTGGTGAAACATAACTTTTCGTATAGCTTCCAAAACTTCACCGAAGCATGTAGTTGAGTTACCACTACTTTACTAAGTCATGACTGGATTTGACCAGACATGTTTTGTGTGACTTTGACTGTAATTTAACAAGGCTTACTTTGTGTAACTTAGTGAAGTTGAATTTTCGTAAAACACCTAAAAAAATATCGAAATACTTGAAACTGGCAAATGCAAATTGCGATGCCATAAACAAAAAAGATGTATACTGAAATGGGATAACCTAAATCTAGTAATTGTCAGTTTTATTATAATATCATTATTGACGATAGGAGATATTTTGTAGAAAACATTTAATACCTATTTCAAAGGGAATCCACGTGACACTAACGACACACACACATACAGAATATTTCGCAGCAGCAAACGTATTTCCAGGCGATTTAATGATTCAATGGGAGGGAACGACGGACATAGCCGGATTTAATCGCAAGACATTTGGACCGCCTTTCATCTGTAATTTCACGGGCCCGTTGTCACTCTTCAGTGAGTGAATGATATTTATATAATTTATTAATTATGTTTTTGGTAGTAACACGTAAAAATAAAGTCACTACATTGTTTTTATTTTGCATAACTTGCGTTTTTTTGTGTGTTTTTGTTGAAAATAGTGAAATTTTGTTCATAAGCCGCCGATAAGATTACTCGCATGGTTATGGAAAAATGATTTAATGTAGCGAAATATTACATTTCGTGTTGCTCCCAAAACTTTATCGATGCTTTTAGTAATGCCACCTCTATTTTACTACGACATGACTAGACAGGACCCTGACTTAATTTGTGTGACTTAGACGTACTTCACTTGATTTATTTATCAGCGAAATACTCGATATTGGCAAATGTACAAAGTAAGGTGCCAAAAACAAAGATAAAGAAAAAAAAAATATAATTGGAACATATTTAAAGTTAATTTTTAAAAATCCTAATATTAAATTACATTTGTAGTCAATAATCGTGACTTATATCGGTTTACGCTCAAATTGTGACTTATGATGTAAAACGACCCCAAAGCGCTCTGAGACTTAGGCTGCCTCTTGGTGTCTCGATATGGGAATCACAAGGCAAATCAGACTTAATTTGACAGCGCATAAAATCCATTGTTCTTTGCATCATATTAATGACTGAACAGCAGTACTGTACAGTAGCGACAAGCGTGTCGTATCATGAGTGGAATTCGTCGGCTAGGTTTGCGTATGGTTTTTTTGGACTACGCCTTCTAAATTTTATTCGCTCACCAACTCTAAGCCTTTAATAGAATGCTAAAAAATACCAACGAAATTGAAATATGTGAATGTTATTTTGCCTAATAACTTTGTAGCAAAGCGTTTGAAATATTTCGTCTGTTCTGTTTTGTAATTTATTTGCTTCAATTCGCAGTTGTTTGGAGAGGAAATATAGTAGGTACTTAGAATTTCAATACTGAGATATGTTTTGGATTAAAGTTATGATTTGTAGTGTTTATTAACTTTACATTGGTTAGCCTTGCTTGTTAGATGCTAGAACAATAAATCATAAAATTCTAACTATAATATAATATTATAAATGTTTAGAACTATTATTGTTATTCATAATAAATAAATGATGATGAATTACAGTTTTAATGATGACTATTTTTTATAAACTTGTGTTTTGTATAAAAATTGTTGTATATCTTATACCTTTAAACGAGAAATTCTTGTATATATGTATATATATAATCTGATTCTCGGAAACGGCTCCAACGATTTTCATGAAATTTAATATGCAGGGGGTTTCGGGGGCGATAAATCTATCTAGCTAGGTTTCATTTTTAGAAAACGTCGTTTTATCCATGTTTTCAGGTAATGAAAAACCGAGCAAAGCTCGGTCAACCAGGTACTTTTTTATAAAGTGCTGAATATGTGTGCAAGCGTAGGGAAGTGACATCATGTGGTGAACTATGAATTTCCGTGTTTCTTCCAAAACTCCATCGAAGCTTGTATTAAAGTCGTTACTACTTTACTAGGACATGAACGGACTCGATCAAGACTTACTTTGTGTGACTTCATGTAAAAATATCGAAATACTTGACACTGGCAAATGCATAAACTGCAACGGCAAAAACAAAGAAGAAGTAAAAATTAAAAAGTTCAGCACTAACCATGAATGTTTAACCGATTTATTAACTTTATGGTTAGTGCGATTGAAATTCTTCGACAAAGAAAAACAAACATTTCTTATTTTATTTAAAACTTCCAAGCCAGTCAAGAAACGAGATGTTATCACGAACATGAATCAGACCCGTAATTACAGATTCATTACTCGACTTCCAACTTTCTTTCCTCGAGAGATAGCATTTCCATTACACGGTTGTAACGTAGAACGAACTGCATCCGTATGCAAAGTTTTTACCGATGAGCTCATTCCAATTCAATTTAAACCCCTCTTGAAACTAAGGTGATATTGCCTTGAGTACGCAAACTTTTCTATCAAACGCTCTCTATGAGATCTTTTCCGATATTTGCAAAGGTGACCCAATCGAGCCAATATTAAAAAAGTTTGAAAATTAAAGTCAATAATTGAATTGTGGTTTTTTCTTTGCAATATTCCAATATTACGGCCTGTTTGAGTCAGTCACTATTTACTTTCTCTTTGAAGAACAAATAAGATCGAAGTTCGCAGCGTCCTTTTTAACCTGGAAGGTTAAAGAGATACTTTACAGAGTATGCTTTTGACAAACAAGTTTCCATTAAAACAAGCACTACTCTGGAGGAGTGAAGTATCAAACGGAAGTTTGCTTTCACGTCACTTTGCCAGGACTACACTCTATTAGCATGTAGCTGGGTTGCCTATTTTATTTTGAGCTGCCGCATCCCTTCTTTCTTTAGAAAATTGAGAGACCAACGGGTAAGATGGATAGGTTCTGATGGGTCACGTGTTTCTGGTAGCCTGTTACTAGTTGTTCGTTAGCCCGGGATCGGCATCCGGTATCCTTATCAAGTCGTATCCGGCTGTGGAGCCGTTTTGTTTCTTTGAAAATGAATCGGATGGTTAAGAGTGCATTAATGATATCTCATTATGTTTCAGTATGGTTTATGTTTGTTCAAGACTTTGAACAAATGTCAAAATAAGCCAATACTTACAAGTCTATATCTTTAAACGAGCAATTCTTGTATATATATATTCTGAATCTCGGAAGCGGCTCCAACGATTTTCATAAAATTTTGTATCCAGGGGGTTTCGGGGGCGAAAAATCGATCTAGCTAGGTTTCATTTTCAGAAAACGTCGTTTTATCCATGTTTTCAGCCGAGCAATGCTCCGTCAACCAGGTACTAAATTATGGTGAGAACAACAAAGAGTGACCTATTAAAATTAATTTCGTAACACAACACAATATTTAAGTATTTAAAATAACTCAACAATAATAACATATAAATAAAAACTTAAAATGAATACTACGTAGGTACAGTTTACAAATTAAAAAAAAATTGTTTTTTTGTTTTGAAGTTCTCTTCTAAGTACATAAAATGCATTAAGTCATAGTTGATATAAGTACTGCTTGATCTTCTTGATGATCATTGCTGCTTGAATACAAGAATATCTCTGCACTCCATACGCCTCAACCCCAAAGCTAATAATCTCAGAAAACAAAAACAAACTACATTTCCCTTGAGCACCGTGACGTGGCCAGTCAGAATTTGTGATATTTCCATCTGTTTTCCCTCAAGACGCAACTCGTACGATATTTCACGTAAACACAAAGCTGTTGGTACTTTAGATGAGGGCTATCATTCAAGTGTCAGGTGTAACACAGGTAAGCTCTCGGCAGCCTCCAGAGACTTGATAAATAATTAATCCAAATGTAAATTGTACAGTCACTTAATAAATACGAACTCTGTCGTAGTATGTTTGTTTACTTT
The DNA here is from genome assembly GCA_950106695.1 of Biston stratarius. Lineage (NCBI taxonomy): Eukaryota > Metazoa > Arthropoda > Insecta > Lepidoptera > Geometridae > Biston > Biston stratarius. The sequence continues at coordinate 16,228,840 of OX467116.1, forward strand.
TGCTTGAGATGCTTTAGAAAATGTTTATTTAAGTAAAGCGACAAAGTACAAGTGTAGATAATGAGTGTATTTACAGACAGTAATTTTGACAGGAAAACGAATGGTACGCGTGATATGTCCTTTGAAAGAACGTTTAATCTTAAGCTGCTGCTTTAGACAGATGTCACATTTTAAGTTACATATTATATGTTTTTTGACACATTATCAGCCATAGGACGTCCACTACTGGACATAGGCCTTCTCCTAGGGGGGTTTTGCCAGTAATCGCCACGCTTGGCAGGCGGGTTGACGAGCACAGTTAGGTGTGATTGTTCAAGGAAGACGCTGCTGCCCATCTTCCGGATTACATCCCTTAGCCGACTCTTACGGAAACCACGGGTAGAGAGGGTGGGGTACTATTCTTACGCCGGCACCACCACGGCATGTTGTTTGACGTATTAGAATATTTCTTCTAAAATCGTGGATTTTGGGAATAGCTCATTTGAAACTTTGCCTAGTTTGCTTGCTATAAGAAACAACGAGCTTTACTTATAAATAATATAGTTTAGTGTAACCTGTTAAGTGATGATGTGGTTTAAGATGGAGCACGCAGAAGAAACCGATTCACTCTCGACTTGAAGACACCCAGATTGCTTATATCGAAGAACTCAGGCAGCATTTCACTATCTAGCGGTCCGCACAATGAACGTAGAATCAAACCGTTTCATTCGTGTTTATGGAGTGTCGAATTGGAATTATACCATATAGTTCTGAAGCACACCCTTCGAAATAAATTTGATAAAAACCTATGTATTTTAAAAATTGGTTAACTTTAATCAACGTTCATTAGTACGGATTTAATTTACAAAATAGTAATCATAAATATAAACATATAAATATTGGAAACATTTTATATAGCGTCGTGTAGCCCCAAATTAAGCGGAGCGTGTACTACTACCAACCAGATAGCTGATAGAATACTTATATACTTTGTAACACTTCTGTACTGAAGCGTATAACAAAAACTTAAAATGTGATCTACTACATCAGAACTTAATTAATTAAAAATCGTTGCCTAGGGGGTAGCGATAAAAAATGTTCGAGAAATCCATTTCGATTCCGGAATTCACCAAAACAACATTAACTTTTTGTGGCGAACGACCTTCATTCGACCGACATTCAGTACAGCCAACCGCAGAACGCTAATATCCTACCATTAAGCCAAATCGAAATTGTTGCTGCCCTAATAGACCCTAACACCAAAGCAATATCGTTGATTGCAGAACAGCTATAACGGAGGTCAGGATATTACAATAGTTGGTCCGTTATTGACAAATATTTTACTCTTAGCGGTACTGCCGAGTGGTGGAAGTTTTCCGATAAGATTGTAGACGAAGTGAAACTGCAAGATATCAATGAATATCGCAGATAGAACGGCCATATGGGATCTTTGTTTCATTCCATATCATCAGTTAAAAAACAGAGGCCCACATTATCGCTTACGAACACTATGATTAACAATTCGCGGTCTCCATTCTAGAACACGTCTATCGTAGTTTTAATCAAAGGGAAACTGGGTGTATAACATGGCAATTTGCGAAAAAACTTTCGCCAAGGTTTCGCTACAAAAAAATAAAAAAATGATAACAATGATAGTTTCAATTTTCGCTTACATTAGCATCGAAAACTTAACGATAGTTTTTTCGTAAATTTTCGTAATAGGTCCTGCGTGGTTCTAGCATATTTATTTTAAAAAACTTTATTCTATTGTTAATGTATAACGTAAATCTCGCAAAATGATATGTTAAACCTTCTGTGTAAAAAAAAAACACTTTCTCTAGATTATATTGCCATTACACCATCGTAGACGCGCGCAAAAGAGTTTAAACGTTTTTATTTATTTATTGTTTGGAATGCTAGTGCTGTTGAAAACACAAAGCTGCTTGCTTGCTTTAACAGCAAATCGAATTAAAAAATAGGAAATCAATATATTGGGCTCATCAAAACGAATTCTCTAAACTCGAGGGGTTTCTTAGTTGCTACTGAAGCGTTCCATTATCCATCTTCTAGCTCCAACATCGAAGCCACGAAACCGAGTGCAACGTATTGGACTTATCGAAAAGAATCATACTACCCCACACTCGAAAGATTTACTAGTAGCCACAGAAAACTTCCACTGTCCACTTTCTGGCTTCATCATCAGACCTTCAACATCAAGTGCAATCTATTGGCCTCGTCAAAAAGAATCATATAAGCCCAAACTCGAAAGGTTAACTAGAAGCCACTGAAGAGATCTACTATCCACTTCCTAATTCCATCATAAAATCAACACCAAGATACCAAATTATAGTGTTGTCCTCCAAACTTCATACCTATATATACAAAGTTTGATTTCGATACGAAAATTAGAAGTAGGTTGAAGTTGACTTCCAATTAAGATTTGATTACATTGTTATTTTGTTTGTTACAAGTAAAGCTAATAATAGAGACCCAACAACAACAATCACGAAACTGAAATGGAGTTGGGCAGGACATCTTGCCAGGCAGAGTGATGGCAGGTCGACTAAAATGTTGATGGATTGGTGGCCTCGAACTAAGAGACGAAGCGTCGGACGCCCATCAGCTCGTTGGGTCGATGACATCGTAAAAGTCGCGGGTCGAACCTGGACAAGTTTGGCACAGGACCGGGATGAATGGCATACAAGAAGAGAGGCCTATGCTTAGCAGTGGGCGATTACTGGCTTAAAATTATGATGAATCTTTATGATATCTTTAAAGAACAAAGATTAATAATTCATCTAGTACTTTCCGGTGAATAGTGCAAATATATATTTTTATACGCGTTTAATGATTGAACTTTTAGCTTATTTGGTTATAACTCTGCTTGCTGAGCTGTAAAATATGGGTTCGATTCTAACCAGAACAAACATCTATGAGACGAACTTAGATGTTTGTTTTGTGTCTGGGTATTCCGTACATTATATGCATATTCAAATTCAAAAGGTGTATACTCGCAGTTCGTTACCGAGCAAGGGAGCGCAGCATACTGGGCGTGAAGTTATCAGACCGCATAGGAAATTCAGTATTGCGCTTCAAATCATCAAGTCGTCAAGATCATTGACGTGACTCAAAAAATCTTACATGCTAAAGTGGGACTGGGCTGGTTCTTCTTTAAAGCTGACAGGCTAGTTCTTTCGACCACAGCTCTCCTGATGTTAAGTGACGGTGTGGTCGAATATGGTAAAGAACACCTAACCTGGAATGGAACTGGCTCTCAAGTGAGGCTGCCGGAACACACCGTTAGATGTTTGGCGGCAGATTTTCATCTTGAAGGTGGTAGCTAGCCAGCCGAGTACTAAAAAGTACCCTACCACCATGCTGTGGTTTCCTCACGATGTTTTCCTTTACCGAAATGGCTATGCTAAGCTATGGGCGAAAACTACCACCGACTGGGTCCCGGAGGCTTAACGACCACCAGGTCAGCCTCAAAGACGGTGGAAAGATGAGCTCGATGCTCACAATAAGGATGGGACCTCAATAGCAACAAACAGAGTGGCATGAAAAAGGGGGAGAAAGGTATTTGGCCTGTAGTGAGATGGGCTAAAATAAAATAAGCATATACATAATTATATATGTATTTAGACAAGTCATTTGGTTCTCATAGTAAAAACTTTGCTTAGTTTGGGGCTAGTTAACGCTGACATGTACTCCAATATATAAAAAAAAAAAAACACGTTTGACTACCAACTCGCCTGTTTTTAAGGCACCATGTGGTTACAAATAAAGTACGCAGACTCAATGAATACTATTTTACTGATCTCTGATGAAAAGGAAAGTCGAATCGACAGTCCACCCATACATAGTGGAATTTCCTTGGGTACGTACCAAACGTTTTGAATTTACGTTTCTCATTCGTACGGCCAAGGAATGAAACAAGCTGCCGGCTTCCTTGGATCCTGTGAGATATAATCTAGATATTTTCAAGGTCAGAGTGAATAGATATCTTCTAAATCTGTGTGCTTCATCTTCGACCACGTCATCGGTAATCAGGAAAGTTGGTGGTCAAGCGAGAACATACTCGTATAAAAAAATCTAATTCTACATTTACTTTTATTAAATAAAATTACCACAATAATTTTATCAATGAATTCAGATCTAAATTGTAGACTTGATACATGATTCAATTCAACAAGCTCACTTTGCACGTTATCGAAAAATTCTCCATCCACTCGTTTCAGCAGTTCTTGCTTCCAACGATCAAATGGCTTTTGTTTAGGCATTATGAGGATGTACGAATCGTCGTGAACACGGGTTTTAGCGTCTAATATCTTCGAAGCCTCGCTTTCTTATCGGAAATGCTCGGCTCTATTGTCTTTGCTCAGTTTTATTTTTATGTCTTACTGTTGTTGAAACTTTCATACACGCACAGTTGACTTTGGGGTTTATAGACTTTGTAGTTTTTGAATACGGCTCGTAAAAATTCTTAGTAAACTGCGTAGTCTACGTGGTACTTATGCAAATTTAGGTACTTTTTTAAATAATATTTTATGAGTCACTTGGTGGTAGACCTGCTTAGTAGGATATCGTCTAGGTGCCACCACAATACCATATACTCTACCGCCAAGCATTAGTTTGTAAACATTACTATGTTACGGTTAGAAGAGTAGGTACTACTGTTGAGACTAACCATCGAATATCTCAACGTAATGTTTCACATCAGCCATAGTATGTCCACTGCTGGACATAGGCCACCTCCTCCTGGAGGGGTTTTGCCAATACTCGCCACGCTGGGCAGGCGGGTTAGCGAGCGCAGTTAGGTGTGATTGTTCAAGGAAGACGCTGCTGCCCATCTTCCGGATTACATCCCTTAGCCGACTCTTACGGCAACCACGGGTAGAGAGGGTGGGGTACAATTCTTACGCCGGCACCACCACGTCAACAAAAACGTAATGTTTGTTGTGATATAATTTTATATATAAAATGCGTTATCATATTATATCATGCGTTAACTCTTACCATCTGGAGAGCGTCCCGTTTATCTCATTACTTTTACGTAAAAAAAGATACGTACGTTTTTAGTTTTTTGTATTCTACAACCAAAAATAAAATTCACCTATCGCATCGGAATATAATTGTTTTTATCATTAGTAGTTTTATAGACACTAAAAATATTTCATTTCGTTTCGTTTCATTTCATTATTAATTTTTTTCTGATGATAGGCTAGTTATTTGACTACAACTAACCTGATGTTAAGTGATGATGTGATCGAATATAGTAAATACATGGAAAGGAAATTACTTTTCTATTTTTTTTATAAGAAACGGTGGAATGTTTTTGTATATACTAGAATAGATAATCTTATATATTATCACATTAAGATTACAAATACAAAAGTTTTATTTATGTTTGTTAAAAATTTACGGATTTGGATGAAATTTGGAATGCAGATAGCGTAAATTGATTAACACATAAGCTACATTTTATTTTTTAAAACGTGTGTGGAATTACAATGCGTATCTAGTATACTACAAAGATATACAAGTTGCAATATCTAAAAGTTACAATGTAAAAGTATTTTTCACAATCCAAATAGAAAAACTCAATCGTTTACCATCGCTGTATAGTATCACAAGTTTTTCGCAATCTCCATTGAAATTGACGACAGCATCCTTTTACAAATGTCTGGTTCATTTGAATGCAATGCGTGAAGCGTCGACGCTAGGGGAAGGCACAAGCTTGAAGAAAAATGCGGAATTTCACATCTTTACATACAGTTTTCCGTAAAGAATAAAATTGTAATTCACGTGACATTTTGAAGAGTATAAATTGTGTGAAGAGCAGTCGTGACTTGTTTTACTATAGAAACTGATGTGACGTGAGGCTATAGTCGGAGTGTTCCATAATTATAATTAAACGCGAGTAATCCCGCATAAGTAAAACAAAAATGTGGCTTGTTTTTTATTAGATTTTAGATGAAGTTCTTAATCAAAATGCTATTTGGATAACATTAAATATTATGAATTCCAACGACTTTTTATTATATCTATAATAAAGATAATCTGGTAGATTTTATTAATGTTATGTGAAAGAAGACCAACAAATGCATTTATAGTTGACATATCAAGGCTTATTATCAAAAGTAAAACAGTAATATGAAATAGTAGATTGTGACACAAGGAATCAAAATAATGTATTGAGCGAGAGCGATTGATTGAATCAAAAGCGTAACGAAGGATTCTAGAGTAGAATCCTAAGCGTAGCGAGGGATTCAAAGTAGGTCTCTCGAGGTTAAATAATTTTAGTATCGTGTGGTACACTCTGCTTTTCATCCTGCTCTATGAGGAAATATATTTTTATCGCGATTTAATTAAATTTTTTTACTAAATTTTAAAATAATTATATTGTTTATGACAGTTTCTGCGTTTAATTTTACACTTTCAATGTTAGAACCAATCTAACATAATCTAACTAAGCAAATTAAAATTGTCTGTAATACTTTAATAAAAAATAAAATAAACATTAAATGGAAGTTAAAGAAGCGCTGGAATGATCCATTTTGCTCACATTTGCCTCTTTTTGAATAGATGGGATGATAAATAAAATGTAACTGCCTTGTTAACTTATTTGTTAGTATCTCTGCTTCAAAAGCTGTAGGGCATGGGTTGATTCCCACCTAGGACAAACATTTATGTGACGAACATAGGACATTTAATCTGCGTTACGATTTTATTCCAGTAACTAGCTGCGCCCCGCGGTTTTACCCGCGTGGTGATGGATGATGATAATGAAAAGTTACTAATCTTATATAGCCTGCTTCTCAAAATCCTTTCTTAGGGGATGCCTACGTCATAGTACCTTTATGCATACAAAGTCTCGGCCCGATCGGTTTAAAATTGACAAAGTTTCATACAAACTTTCATCCCCTATTTTATCCCCTTGGGGGTAGAATTAATCAAAATCCATTTTTAGCAGATGCGTACGTCGTAACACCTACCTGCATGCCAAATTTCAGTTCGATCCGTCCAGTGGTTTGGGCTGTGCGTTGATAGATCACTATGTCAGTCAGTCAGTCACCCTTTAGTTATATATATTTAGAGATATAAGTATTTATTCCACTGCGTGCACCTCTGTCTGTTTTTTAAGTTATGTGCGTATTGTCGATGATTCAAACGGTGAAAGAAAACTTCGTAAGGAAAATTACATGCCTGAAAGTTTGCTAGATGGCGCTATGTGAAAGATTTACTTGACAATTTTTTTAGCTTAACAAACCTTAACAGTAGTTTGAGTCATTGCAATGACGTAAAGAGTGGTATGGTAAGGGTATAAGCTGGCCGTGACCCGCCAGATTGATCGATAGCTTTGGTGTGTAAAAGCCTTAAAACTTACAGTCTGACATGCATCCGCTCTCTCTTATGATTTATACCTCACTGCCTCTGTGAGCATCAGACAGCCTTGGACGGGCTAATATAGTGATATCATCTGAGCGGCTGTCAAGTCGAGAACGCCACGATTTACAAGCGGAAACTTATTGTCTGAGATGCGTTCGCTAGAATCCCGTAAGCCGATTCAAATGCAAATTGCCTTAGAATTTACATGCATTTTAGCTACTTTCTTACCTTTTAGAATCGAATAATAAATTGATTCTCAAATCATCATATAGCTCATATAAGTTAATAAAAATAGTGCGTATAGAGCCAAAAGATAATTATTATAGTTGGCATTATGAATAACTTTTGCTGTGGGCACAAGCCCGAAATCGTGAAAAAAATCAGCTGTTCTATAGAAAAAGTTTGGTGACTCTAACCTAAATGTAAGCTAAGTACTTTTGCCATATACATGGTAAAAATTGTTCACTATAACGAGTACAATAACCCCCTTTCAGCCTAGCAAACCCCAACTTCATAGATTTATATACATATTGTATAGGAACAATATATTTTTAAAGTCCAGGGCATGAATTTAGAACAATGACAGAACTTTTTTATATGTTTGACAAGCTAGGTGTTTTACCACAGCTCACCTGATGTTAAGTGACTGTGTGGTCGAAAATGGTAATGTATACACACTTTGCCTGGAAACGAGCATAAACACACTTACTTGGTGGTAGATCTCCTTAGCAGTAGGTAGTCTAGGTAGGTACCACCGCAGTACCAGATATTCTGCCGCAAAGTAGTAGTGTATAAACATTACTGTGTTCCGGTTTGATGGGTATTGCAGCTAACGAAATTACTGAGCTGTTGAGACTAACCATCTAATGTCTCAAAATGAGCGCCAAATCAGTGGTGTCCTGGACTTTGTTTTGTTACTCTAAGTTCTGCGTATCACTGTAATGGTCATGGACAGGCATTAGTAGTTAGAAAATAGGAGAGCGTCTTGTTCGTCTCATTACTTATTACATAAAAAAAAGATAACATTTGCAAAATGTGCTATTTTTACCAGTCCTGGCACAAAAGGCACGTGCACACTATTATTTTTGTGACGCTTTTATCTCTAGGGTTTTGGATGAAATTTGGCGACTGTTCCTCACATCATTATTCAGCGTGCCTTATATTCTACTTTATCTGAGCTCACAAAAATATCACAAGATTTTTTGGAATTATCTCTATGATGTTCACAATTTAATGAAATGTCGCCGTAATTTCTAATAACCATATCTATAAGCGGAGACAAGGCTGGCGTTGTAAAGAAGGCTCAGAAAAGCTTAGTCGCCATTATCTCGCCGCAAGCAAGCGTCTTTATTATGCGAACTAGGTACAACAAAGTCACGTGCCGTTGGTTTATTGCAGGGATCCGCAACCTTTTGACAGGCAGCGGCAAAATAAGGTATAAATGCCTCAAGGTGGCAAAATAAAGTAAATGCGGGCCTCAGTTGCAATAAGAACTCTAGAAGCTTAATATACATATAATTGGTGATATCCCACAGAACAGATAGAAAAAAAAATGCTATTAAAAATTGTTTAAAAACAAAGACAATATAATTCTTATACTTGTAATGTTTTCTATTTAGAATCTATAATATTTTGGATATTTATTTAATTTACAAAACAATCACGGGCCGCAAGTAGGACTTCCACGGGCCGCATGTGGCCCGCGGGCCGCGTGTTGCCGACCGCTAGTTTATTGTAAAAAAACAATATTACAGGTTTTATATGACACATTTGAACTAGATGTTCCAGGGAAGTATAGCTATACTTAAAGATACTGAGCTACCAATTTTTTCTATTTTTTTAAATGTAGCAAGACGAACGTGTCGCTCTTGTGATGGTAAGATATAACACCTGTCCAGAACTTTGAGTAACAAAACAAAGTTGCTTTGATGCTCATTACTTTGAAACATTCGATGGTTAGTCTCAACAGCCCAGTAATTTCGCTAGCACCCTTCAAATCGGAACATAGTATATTTACAAAATACTGTTTAGCGGTAGAACCACAAGTAAGTACAAATTAATACAAATAGTGTGGTCTATACTAAGTTGTATCCTTGCATGCTGCCTATAGCTGGGCAACAATTCCATCCCTTAAACTTATTACGAGTAATAATTATTAAAACTACATTATAATTGATCAATGCCATCCCTGATGATTATACGATCGACAGATATTTTAAACGATCTCTATTTACATTATTTTTCCATAGCATAGAATAACCTACATGGAAAGTCACGACGGAATGACTTAACATCAAGCCAGTTTATCATAAAAATCGAAACTAGATACCCAAACATGTTCCGCCACATTTTCGTGTAACTTTATTCCGCTGCGGAAAATATAAAAGATGTTTCAAAACGTACATAAGCCGTGCAAAGAGGCTGTCAATGTCGGTAATCCGCGAGTAAACAAGGCGAAATTCTTTGTTTGCGGAGCCTGTCGAGTCGTGTGACGACAGAATCTGGGAACGAGACGTCCCCTTTGTCAATCCTTGCCACAGATTAAAAAAGTAATGCAGAATTAATGCAGCGTACAAAATAGGTGAAGACTTCTCGGTTCTACGATTTTCCTTGACATATGGAAACGATACACACAAAATTCAATAATCTATCTATGTAATACCTTTAAGCGAGCAATTCTTGTATGTTTATAATCTGAATCTCCAATGATTTTTTTTAAAAGAAAACAAACAAAAATTACCCTTAGCTTACAAATTAATCCAAAGCACACAGAGAAGGAATATATTTACGTGTAAAAGTTTAAATATATATTTGTATGATAAGCGAAAATTGTCGGACCAAGTATTTTACACTTATTTTCTACGAAACATTACATCTGTATATTTTTTTCTAGTCTGTGACACTTTGATGTAAAAATGAAAAATGCTGTAAATGTGCGGCTTGGTGAGTTCATCACAGGGGTTGTTTTTCGCAATTTCGGATGCCTCGTGGAATGTCGGCCTTTTTTCTAAAAACAGCTGCGTTCACAGTCTAAACACGTATTTTGTTTGAACAAAACTGTGGACCAAAAAGTTTGTTGGAACAATAAAAAAAAAAACCGTATTCCTACCACTAACGCTTTTTCATAAAATTCAATAAAAACAAGATTTTCATAAAATGGCCACGCCTCGATGTTTTACCTGCTTTCTCAGAAATAAAATAAAAAGAAAAACATTACAATAAACATTACGGCACAGTACAGACAAACAATTTAGACAGATACAGGTTATAAATTATCTGCAACATAATTTCAATACGAAGAAATTACAATTATGTATGCATACACATGCAAACTTTCGCAATTCGTATGTTATTGCTAAAAAGCTAAAGTTTAAATAAATAAAGCTTAAAGTTTAGTAAAAAAAAAAAAACATTTCTGTGTAGTAAGTCTCGCCATTTTCTTCTTTTTTAACCGTATTTTTAAAAAAAGGAGGTTCTTGTTTCTGTAATTTTTTGGTTCTTTTTCATTTGTTAGACTTTGTTTGTTTGTTTTTACTTTTATATTGGTCCTATAGAAACTTCATGAAAACTATTTCAGTAGTTTGATTTTTAAACCAAAATATCTAATATCTAGCCATATAGATATTAGATCTAGCCGTGTTTGGGCTTAGGAGCATGGAACCGGGTTTTTTTTAATTGTTAATTAATACTTCTCTCTTGCCTTCGTCAACTAATAATGTTACTACGACTATAGTTTCGGCCACATCCGGTGGCCTTCATCATGGAGATAAAGTATGAGTACGTGAGTATGAGTATGATAAACGTGAGTAACTTTCTTAATTTTATCAAGATTTTGAGGCAAATATTGTGTTGACTCTGATTAATTCGATAATTATACCCCACCCTCAGCTTAATTACTGAAACGTTAACGACTTTTCCAAATATGTCACGAAATTTATTTACCCTTCGTCAATATTAGGGTCATACATCACTCCCTCTGAAGATTGATGACTTCTTAGCGATTGGTTCATTAACGATCATAATTAGGCTCGGCTCAAAACCAACACTTTGAAGCTTCAGAGAGGTACAGAATTAAACATAGTAACTAAATGCCTCAGACAGATGCGACCTACCCTCTTTTTTATTAATGAAAGGCAAATCTTTAAAAGAAGCTCGACTGCGTTCTCTAAATCTAATTCTACATGTGGGCGATTCGCCTGCATTGACGTCCCACTCGAGGTGTTTTGTGTCAAACCTACCCAAACCAACCGAGCTTCTTGAAGTAGATCTTGACTACGTTGTGGCATAGTAATGTATGTAAGATTGAACACACTAAAACCCAATCTGGGCTTTCCTTGTTGCTTCTGGTCTCCAACGAAGCACACTGGTACCCTCAGGCCCTTCCGCTATTTCCAGAACATTGGCATGCTGTCCCGAGTACCGCATTCAGCTACAACAATTTGGATTACCCAATCTCGCACGTCAGTTTTAAATTGGAATTAATATGGAAGTACTAGAGAATGGCAAAGGCACAAAGGGCGATATCAAATAAAAAAAGAACAATTCAATATTCATATTACCCGAGATTAATGCTATTTGCTAACGCAGTAAATTGTATTAAGCTTGTAGAGCAATGCCATTGTACTCCAGATATAAATTGGTTCCCCCAATAAGATTTATTCATAAACATGTACGAGGTGCTCCGTATTCATCATAACTGTATAACCCGAAGTACATTATAGTATATTCTGTGTAACGTAGTTTGCATTATTAGGCGCAGGTTCTCTTATTAAAATTTAATAACTGTACCAAAATGGAGGCCCTTCCTTGTTCTGGTTAATAAGACGCGTGTATAACAGTTGCGTACTAAGGAACAAAGTTTTGGGAGTTGTTTAAACTGTTAAGTTGTTTGCAAGGAATCTAGGAATTTAAATCTCTAGACATTTGCGTAACGCTAGTTAATTGTCTGATAGTTCTTTGATACTGCTTCAAGAACTCTAGGGCGTGGATTCGATTCCCACTCAGGACAAACATTTGTGTGACGAGCTTAAAGGCATTTTTTTCTGTCTTTTGGCATTTTGTATGCATTTTAAGTTAATATATATTTACAAAAAAAAGGGATATACACCGTGAAAGTTTGAATATCAGCAATAATACGAGGGGTTCAGTACTCGATTGTCGTTCCAAATAATAAAATAAAAATAGGTGGTTAATATTTAACCTAATTATCCTAGGCTAACACAAAAATACGGACACTCAAATCACGCGCTCCGAAAATGATATGCAGTCGCGCGCGGTCCCTGATTAGATAACAGTTACACTGCAACTTTCTAATACGCTGAGCTATTTCGGTGACTTTAGTTCTCTGTTAATTTTTTTTTACGGATACGGCCCCTTACTACTGAACATTGATAGAGCTTTCCATAGTTCATTGAGCGATTTATTTTAGAGCGTTGATTTATTTATATATAAATAAATAATGACATAGTACAAACATGTATGGTAAATGGGATAGCACCTTTGGTGGAAGTAAATGAAATGAAAACTACTTTTTGGCACTGTAGGAAACAAAATGGCATAGCAATTTAAAAAAAAATGTAAGCATTTCATAGCCCAAAAAAATTACGAAATTTTGTAATTTTTGTTTTGAATTTTCAATATAAACATACCTCTAAAATAATACTAAATTTCGTTTTTTGTGTAAATTTAAAATCAAGGTATATTAGTAAAACAAAAAAGGTAATTTTTTCTATTATATCAAAAAATAACATTAAAAATGACAAAATCATAATTTATGTCAATAAAAAAAAAATTATAAATACTTACTAGTAATTCAATAATCACTTATTTTAAAATAAAAGTCAAAGTCATAAAACAAGGTCTCATGAAACTAAGATTTTAGCTTGCTTCTGAAGCTCGCGATAGAAGATCTATAGACCATGGGCCCCAAAATGTATACCGACCTCTCCGACTCGGCGAGCCGATGCGACGACGTTGTTAGTTAGTCTTTCTTTTTATTACTACGAAGATCCATCGTGCTGTGGCCGCCCCGACTTTAAAATATATCTGTATTTGTATGGGTGTACACGGCTACCTGGTAAATGAACTCACACGGCAAAGGCAGAATCTATAGCTCCCTAAATAGTTCCATGCAAGAGACGTCGCCCTGAACCCCACACGCATATGGCATGAATTAGAATACGAAGCAAAACACTGTGTAGGTATTGCTGTATGTGTTCGGTAATTATTTGAGCTGCTTACCTTAGCAGAGCCACATGATAAGTACAATGACCCCCTTCCAGATTAGTACTCCCCAAGCTTGTAACCAGTTACTTAGTTAGTTTGAATGCGGCCCTTTATACTGCAATAGCACCAGGTGTTTACATAAAACGTACTAAGATTATGCGTGTGTGAGTTTCGCCTTATGTCAACCTTTATTAATTTGTATGAGCTGTAATGTTGTTGGCAGGTTCGTAATTACGTTAACGAAAATTTATATGATTCCGTAATTTACATTTAAAATTTATTAATTAGACGACGCGCAATTTATAACCTAGGCTTAGTACATTTTTGGAACACTATATGATTAATGATTTAGTGAGTTTGAGAATGGTTTGGTTTCGCAACGATTAACACCGATTTTATAATGAGTTTGAATAAAATGTACGTACTAAGTATAGAGTTTTGGAGCCAACGCGGGAAAATCACCGCATTATTTTCAAAGTGTTTTTTTTCTTCTATTTTTATATTTAAAATAGCGATATTTTTGATGTTGTCCGAATTTTGTAGTAGCTTCTAGTAAAGTCACCACTACTTTACTAAGGCGTGAACTAGACTTGACCGTGAAGATTGTCAATAAGGCTAATTTTACTTGATTTTATTATTAACTTCTTGACAATATGGAATAAGTACTTGACACTGGCAGAATGCACAAAGTGACATGCCAAAATGAAGGAAAACAATAATGGGTGTGGCTGTGTTATGGGCACGGGGTTGTATGTACGCGAATATGTGTACATTTTTGAACACTTAGAAGTACTTCGGATTTCCATGTTTGAAGTCCTCACACTATTATTATTATTATTATTATTCCAGTTATTTATTTTTTAACTTAATTTTTAAATTTTTTACATTAAATATATATAAAAAAAGACAAATAATATAAAAAACTTAAAAATTAGGGTGCCGCCGGCAGCGGGGCAGGGCTCAAGCTGCCGGTGGTTAGGGCTGCAGAGTGAGGAACCTCCTAACAATGCGCGCCGTATCAAGGATCACCGCCTTTTGGATCTGACCCTTGACCCAACCGTCTAGCGAGAGTCTCTTAAGATGTTGGTCGAGACTCTTCGCTATAAGACCGTTCACCGTGACGACTATCGGCACAATGATCGTCGAATCAACTATTAATTTATTACTATAATCACAATCGAATTTATTATTATTATTATTATTAACATCAACCTGTATCCCCAGTTTTTTTTTATGGCTGGCAAGCTACGTGTTTGACCACAGCTTAGCTGATGTTAAGTGACGGAGTGGTCGAAAATGGTAAGGCACACCTAGCCTGGAATGGAACTGGCTCTCAAGTGAGGCTGCCGGAACATACTTGGTGGCAGATTTTCAACTTGAGGGTGGTAGCTAGCCAGCCGAGTACTAGAAAGTACCCTACTACCACGCTATAGTTTCCTCACTATGTTTTCCTTCACCGGTAGCTCAAGCTCATTGTTGGGGCTTGAACCCACGCCCTTCGGCATGCGAACCTACCGCGCTAACCACTGAACCATCATCGCTACAAAATCACCAAAATCGTGTATCATTGGTTTTTGGAATTGCCTCTCACTACAGCAAATTTAAAAAAGATGACACGTTAAAATACCGACCCCTGACGTTACATAAAACAAAACCAGCTGTTTTATAGAAAAAACGTCATTGCCCATCACCAAATTGTTTCTAAGTTTTAATACTGCTATAAACTGCACTCGGAAGTCTACGGTTAGCGGGGTCAGCTGGAAGCGGGTAGGTTCATTTCCGAACAGCATAGCTCGTAGTTCCAAGTAAAGGTACCTCGGCTGATGGAATCTTCGATGTTTATTACACTCGGCTGACTCAAATAAAAGTGATGTGTTGGTTCATATTATACCATGACTTTGATACGACTTCACACTATCATAACTAATATTATAAATGAGAATGTGAGCTTGTTTGTTTGTTACGCCTTCACGCGTAAACTACTCAACGGATCTGGGTGAAATGTTGCATGTAGGTACATCATCATCCATCACCACACGGGTAAAACCGCGGGGCGCAGCTAGTAATATTATGAAATTTTGCTTCTTCACGCTCAAACGGCTGGACCATTTTTGATGAAATTTGGTATGGAGGTAGCTGACATCCTGGATTAACATATATTTTTATCCCGAAAAAATGTAGCTGTAGGTAGTTGGTAAGCCGAGTTCCTGAAAGTACCCTATCACAATGGTTTTCTTACAATGCTTTCCTTTGAAGAATTCCAGTAAGTTTGTAAGTAGGTAATAGTAAAATTATCTCATTGGATTAAAAATTCAAGGCTCTACCAAGCGGAAAATGGAAGTAAGTATAATCGACACTTTATTCCAAAGCTTACATACTACACACATTAACTAGTCAATGCCTCATTATAAACGTAAAGAGCCTCATGTACTGAAAACGTGGAGTACAGTGAAAGTGCGAGCACCGCAGCACATAATTGCGCGCGCCATCAGCGGCGGTAGCTGAATGCGCGCCGACGAGCTCTGATGGCTGGCGCTCTTTTGATGAAGCCATGATTACAGCGTACATACCCACACGTGCCTGTGTTAGGTCGCTGCAGGATTAAAGTAACTAGATGTGACATTCATCCGTATCTATTTGGATAGCCGATTCTTCCCCCGTCATAGATGCCGAGAGTATTGAGGTATTGTATTACTTTCAATTTAACTCAGTCAGATAGTCTGACTGCCAAACTGGATTTAAATCCCACGGCACGCATTTCTGTCGTTTTAAGTTATATGCGTATTGCTCTTAGCTTCAGATGGTGAAGCAAGGAGAAAGAATGAAAACTTGGGCCGTTTACGGTGGCCGTCTACCGTGGCGGAATTCAACGTAAATTTGCGTGAAATGAATTAACAATTTTAACGAGGTCTAGCTTTTACAATAATATAGAAGCTTGATTTCGCCAAGGAGTTTCTTATGAGTTAAAAATCAGGGCCCTGTTTGTGGCCCACAAAATTTTTTTCGGGAAAAAAAGTGTTAAAATGTTATAAAAAGCTTATGTCTTAATCTAGGGTGTCAGCTACCTCCATACCAAATTTCATCAAAATTGGTCCAGGCGTTTGAGTCTGAAGAATTAACTAACATACGAACATACTCACAAACTTTCATCTTTGTAATATTAGTGTGTGATACATATAGAACACCCAAAACAAACATGTATGTTCGTCATACAAATGTTTGTTGTGGACGGTAATTACACCCCTCAGCTCATGAAGCAGAGCTACTTGGAAATTAACAGGGTCATCTATGACAGTTCCAGTTGTTGCAAAGCTTTATTTCCATGAACATACCGGTGGGTTGACACGCCTTTGTATTGCGCGTATTCAGCTATGGGTTAAATAATAACTGTGCTCCGCAAAATGAGAATAAAAACGAACACATACGCCCCCATTTTGGACAATCAGGACTATCCAGCGAAAAACTTGCATTATTTTAACTCAGCAAAACCTGTGATGTTTTATAAAAATTATATATTTAACCGACTTCAAAAAAGGAGGAGGAAAATTGAGAACAATTAGACTGTTTTTTTTATGTTTATTAGAACTTTCGACTGGGTGAACCGATTTTGATGATTCTTTTTTTTATTTGAAAGCTGGTGCATCGCGTGTGGTCCCATTTCTGACAATGGCATCCATGAGAAAATCATATGAAGTCGTTTTTTTTTAATATAATAATAATAATAATACTTTATTGACAAATTATAAATTAATAAACGAGTAGGTAAGTTATTTAACAATTAAATGAAATGTGTTAGCACCCGAACAAGAAATTCTAATAATATAACATACTTTAATATTATTTGTATACCTATAATATATTAGTCACATCACATCACATCATCAGCCATAGGACGTCCACTGCTGGACATAGGCCTCCTCCTGGGGGGGTTTTGCCAATACTCGCCACGCTTGGCAGGCGGGTTGGCGAGCGCAGTTAAGTGATTTTTCAAGGAAGACGCTCCTGCCCATCTTCCGGATTACATCCCTTAGCCGACTCTTACGGCAACCACGGGTAGAGAGCATATATATTATTGCATTATTTAAATTATATGTAATTTAAGTATTAGAACGTATCGTTATTAAAATGTATGCATCAGTAATATTTATGTAGGCTTATTTTTGGCACACCCCGTCTTCTAGTTCAGAAATCAGAAATATCTGTTGTAAGCCGTGTAAGATCTTAAAATCTATAAAGATCCTAAAATATACTTGGTTGGTTATACCCTTAATGTTTCTGGAAGATATTTCTTTTAGCGATAAGGCCGCCATTCTAAAAATGTATTTATTGTTATTGTATTATGTATATGTTACGGTGAGAGTGATAAATAGGGTAATTATTAATAATTATCGGTGAGTATTAATAATTACCAAATCATTTGGTGAATGTGATAAATTCGGGTAAATTAATCACTTTCACCGGCGATTATTAATAATTCTATTACGAGTTTGGGGAAAGTAATAAATCACGCATAATCAACTAAATTTTTAATAAAATCGACCAAATAAAAGAAACAAAAGAATAACTTCTAAATAAAATTAATATCAGCGCACGGTTGGTACCCTTTAATTATTATTTATTTTTGCATGATCGGCTTTTGTGGCACTTTGAATTGCAAAGAATCTGTGTTTTTTTGCAATTGCAACGATTTGAACCGCATTCCCCCGTGCAGTTGCAGTGTCTAAATCCCTGGCCACCCAAATTTGAGTCCTTACGAGCACATTCTCTCAGACTTATTTCAGTTTCTGGAACTTCATGAATTGAAATAAATGTTTCCTTACAGATGGTAAAATCATTTCTTGTATACAATTGGTTTAAAATTCCATTTCTTGTTCCAAGTTTATACAGGCTCTCCTTTTTTAAAATTCATTACTTTTACCACAGGCACGTGAAAATTATTAATAACCACCGATGAAAGTGATAAATTTATTACTTTCACCATTTGAGCTGGTATGTATTAATAATCTCCGAGAATTATTAATACTTTTCAATTAATTACCCTCACCGTAACATATATAAATAATCTTTGGTGTGAACAATAGTTTATACTGCAGCGAGAAGACGATATAAAGACTTGTGGTTAATTTGTTTTAGCTTTAAAGTTTATGTCAAATTTTAGTTTTTCGGATAAGTTTTTTCAGTAAAAAAAAATTGTCAAGTTAGTTAAATTTAAATCCTCATTACTGTTGTAACTGAAGCGTTAAACTAAATATATATACTCAATAGCTTATCTATCTATCTGTGACAAACTTATTTATAGTTACAAAAATGTAGCACGTTTAAAAATTCTCAATAGCGAAACAGTGTCTAAATGAAATAAGAGATCTACTCAATTTACTTTGAAGGTATTTTCAAGTGAAAAAAAATTGAATTCTCTAATAAAAGATTCGTATCAGAAATACGAAACATATTTCAACATTTACTTATTTACTCGGCGAGAGAGATTTTTATTTTTCATACATTTTCCTTATGCCCATTTATAGCTTTTCATTTGTTAGCCTATATTAGTAGCGTTCGGAATTACAAACTCACCTTATAATGCTCGGGGATAAGAAAATTTAATTATCTAAATGTAAAAGGGCATTAATGTTGTCAAGCGTTAGGATGGACCCTGTTACTTGGGTAAGCAACTAAGCAGTTGTAAATCTAAATTAAGACTCCCTTCCAAATGAAGGCTGTGTTTGAAATGAGGAGATCCCTAATTACTGCTTCGTGGCTACGTAACTTAGCAGCTGGTTTGCCTAAAAAGGTGCCTCTGGGCTGAACTTCACTGTCAGGTTAATTGATGATTCGCTTTGTTCTTTTATTATTCAATGAGCTTAAATTTTATTTTAGTTTTTTGATTTTAAAACAATATTTCTCTCTAGATATCTAATTTTGTGCACCGACTGAAACATTTTTTAGCATAATTCAATAAAGATTTTATGAATGCTGGTTGCCAGACAACTCTGGCATCTGTTTTATATTAATACTACAATATAGGTTGAAATAATGCCTCTGAAATTATTCATGGAACGCAATGTCTTTGCAAATAATAATATAATTTATTTTCGTTTTCTTTTTTAATTCACGTATTATTCAATGATATAAAGCAAAATCATGAGTTATTAGACGTTCTAGTGGGCTCTATGAGTGTGGGTGTCATAAGTGCGTGTGTGTGTCATGAGAGTGTGACTGTGTGTGTATTGAGTGGGTTTGTCATGATTGGGTGTGTCATGAGCGTGTGTGTGTCTGTGTATATTTTAGGTTATTAATTAAGGACTGCACCGGACGGGAAAAGTATTTGTAGTTCAGTAAAGTTTTTTAGTTTGTATGAAAGTTGCAGCGGCCAGTTTTGGATTCTGTGCTTAGATTCAGTAAATGTGCTACACTGAATGTCAAGAAGTATGCAAACTGAATCATGTATCCCTAATTGACTAAATTGAGTACTGTCCCATGCAATTAATTCTAAGCCCAATTCATCTCACGTAAACGCAAATTGTATATGCGTAATTGCGATGTATATTTTTAAAGGGTGACAAGTTAGGCGTTTGTCCACAACTTACCTGTTACGTGACGGTGTGATTGAATGTTGACAGCTAGCCTAGAATAGATACTGTCTTTTAAGTGAGGCTTCAAGTGAGATCATCGGCGACAGATTTTAACTTTTCAATAGCTCATTGAATAGGGCGATTGGATCACGCGCCTAAGGATGTGGGTTCCAATTTCAACAATGATCTTGAGTCAGTTAAAAAAAACATTGTGAGGCAACCACACATTGATAGGGTAATTTCTAGTACTCCTTTGATTGAGTACCGCCATCGGGTTGAGAATCTACTTCCATGCACATAGCGGTGTTATGGAAGTTTATAGCTTATAACGGCATAACTTACTTTAACTGTCGTTTGGAGAGTTTTCCAGAAGGTTTATAGACCGAACCACGGGCAGATCACTAGTGGTATCCAATAATAAGTGACTAACATCCCTTTCACGACTCTCATTACAGAGCAGCAGTGTAAACAACAAAAGCTCCATTGTAATGGCTAAGCAACGACTACCTAACCTATTGACACCCACCTACGATGAATCTAATTAAACATTTATTGACGTTAAAAGTTGCATCTCCCAAAGGTACGTCAATATTGTTGTGAGTTGAGTTAAATATCAAAATTATGAGAGTGTATTAATTTTTATAGATTTACGTTTTTTTTTAATTACTGACAGACTAGGTGTTTAACCACAACTCATCTGATGTTAAGTGACGGTATGGTCGAAGATGGTAAAACACATCTGGCCTGGAATGGCTCTCAAGTGAGGCTGCCGAAACACACCGTTAGATGCTTGGCGGCAGATTTTCAACTTGAGGGTGGTAGCTAGCCAGCCGAGTACTAGAAAGTACCCTACCACCACGCTATAGTTTTTTGACGATGTTTTCCTTCACCGGCAGCTCAAGCTCATTGTTGGGGTTTGAATCCACGCCCTTTGGCATGCGAACCGACCGCGCTAACCACTGAGCTATCATCGCTACAAAAGTTTACTTTAATTAATCTAAGTTAGATTAATTAAAGCTAAACGTCCACCGTTTAGCTTTAATTAATCTAACTTCTAACTAATTTCACTTTCATAATACGAACAGCTAATCAATAGAAATTGTATTTCTTATAGACAAGCGTGTTCCACCGTAGACCGCAACTTCTCTTAAAGGCGCGATGGTGGTCAAACGCAAACCTATTTGTGGCAATAGTAAGAATAATTAAACTATAGAAAAAAATTATAGAAAGAGAGACAGTGCCCCAGCTGGCCAGAGTAAATGGTTTTTTTTTGTTCATATATTTGACTATAAACTCATTCTCTTCAACTAGCAAGAATTGTATAAGAAGTATGTCTTCTATGGAATAAGTTTTTTTTACCGAATTATAATCTAGATCTCTTCAAAGAAAGAGTGAATAGGGTCCTCAAAGGTAGGTCTATGACTCACACACCAGTGACAATACTTATATGTACTTACTTAGTCTATATTTCCTCAGTTTTGAGGAATATGCATTATGTTATTTCATTGTTCAAATATACTATGATATTGAAAATTCAAAAAACTCTGAAAACTCACTCTCTAAACTCTCTTCAAAAAGTTCTGAGTGGCGTGTCTTGGGAGAGGCCTATGTCCAGCAGTGGACTGCGATAGGCTGATGATGATGATTATAAATTCAGACGTTACTCTGACTCACTATCTATTAACTTTTCGAAAAGTTCGAACAAACTTGTAGAAATATAGCGAATATTTTGCAAAAGGATCTAAGCTACTTTTAGCATATCATAACTTTTTCTTCATAACGCTGAACAGCGCTTATACAGAACAACCACAAACAGCAAATGTACGGATAAGTATTTTAAAAAAAACATTAAAGATGCAATGTCTACTGAGTATCAAGTCGTTGAACCTCATTGTTTGCGAGGAACCGATTTGCGAAATTCAACTCGTTATTACTACGCCATTACCATACCGCTATTTACTGATATTTGAATTCAATTAAAAAGATTAGTATTCAAATTTTAGTGCGCTATTAATTTAGTATTCGCAGTTTATTTTACAATTACAATATTGAGATAATAATAATGGTTGCTCGACATGTCACCTATAAATTTAAAAACTTCCGACACCACTGACATTACTAAATACTGACTCAATATATCACACTAATATTATAAAGGCGAAAGTTTGTAAGCGTGTAAGTGTGTTTCTATGTTTCTTGTTTCTTCACGGTTAAACGGCTGGACCAATTTTCATGAAATTTGATATGGAGATAGCTGATACCGTGGATTAACACATATGCTTTTTTTTATCTCCAAAAAATGTAATATTCACGTGGAAATAGCGGATAACACAGCGGGGCGCAGCTAGTAACACAATATTATCTTGGTAACATCAAATTTACTAGTCATATATCCATACATGTCCAAAAATAACATTAAAAATGTCAAAATAAAGTTATGTCAATTGAATATAATAATATTTCAATGATATTCTAGGCTCGATCAGCTCATCGGAAGATGCTCGCATCCATTCATCAACTATTAAAGATGATAATGAAACGGCTGAACAGATTTTGTTAAATCATAGCTAAGGAAAGATTAACATTCGACTTAGACACATTTGAAACAAAAAAAAAAAACTAAATCGAAATCGGTTCAGCCGCTTGAAAGTTACGATGCCACAGACAGACATAGAAACACAGGTTAGATTTACAACAACCCCGCTGTTTGCATCGGGTTTAAAAACTAATAATAAATAAAATAAAATAAATATCGTAGGACGTTACACAGAGTGCTATCTGACCCCAAACTAAGCAAAGCATACATATGTACTATGAATAGTTATTTTTTTGTAAATACATACTTATAATATATACAGAACACCCAGACATAGACTAAACATTTCTGATTATACCAAAATATTCTTGTCTTGAGTGGGAATCGAACCACATACCAAAAAAAAAAGAAAAAAATTGGGGGAAAAAGCCTTTTAAAAGATAAGTAGGTACCTACCATATATAGGTAAACATGACTAGGTTAGTATTTTGAATCGACAAGCAAAAAATAGTAAAAGAATTGTCCTTTTCCACTAGTTCCACAATTTTTTCTGTAATAGAGGCCAACAAAAGTAGTTGCTTGTAGTAAAGTCAACTTCAACTTTTCGATGCTGGCTTCTGCAGTGTTGCCACAATTGTAGTAATGTCTCCACTACTTTACAAAGGCATGACCGGAGTCGATCTTGACTTTGACTGTGACTTAGTCATATCATTAGTCATGAAATACTTTTAAATGTCAAAATATTTGACACTGACTAATGCACTAAGTGCAAAGCCAAAAACAAAGACGAAAGTAATTGATTGATTCAGGCGTTACTTTGAGTTGTTCATCTTAAGTGTTTATGGTACATATTTAAATATATACCTTAAACACTCAAAGACAAAGGTGTCAGTTCAGCATAGTACATATTTTAATTCGCCAAGCCTCAGGTGAAGGTAAGATTGTAGGCAGTAATTGTTTCATCAAGAGCGTGACTCGTAAAACTTATTTGCATGTTCTGCTTATAATAATGAAGTCGATTAGGTGGTGTGCACACAAGGCTAGATGAGCCACTAAGTTAATTGCACATCTGTGCTCACGCTATTGTGTACTAAGCATTAGGCGCTCAGTAAAGCGGGTTAAACTGTACTTTACAACTAGTTCAAAGAGATTTATGAAGCAAATTACTGTTTTGACACCTGCTTGAGTCATTCTGATAATTTAATGATTCGGTATTAAACTCTCTAAACCAATATGTTAATTTTAATTACGATTTCAAATCAGCCTATACACACTTTTGAATAAAAAAAAAATATTTCTCGAATCAGTCCAAGCATCTTCGAGTAGGTAATCAGGGAACATAGATAAAAAAGATTCCAACGAATTGAGAACCTTCTCTTTTTTTGAAGTCGTTGTTGAAGTTAAAAATCCTGTATTCATTTTAGAACGACAATTTTTTTTACAAATTTGATCAGTCGACTTAAGCCTCCAAAACTAGTCTCAATGTAGCTGTAAAAAGGTTAACATAAATGCTGTATTCAAAGTTGTGCTATTCTAAAACTTATTGCTGAAATTGTGAACACGGTAAATAAACTTACCTACTGCACCGAGTTAGTTTGTGTACTACAAGGAAATTTATTAAATAAATATGTTGTGATAAAAGTTTATCTTTTGCTTTTTGAGGAATATCAAAATATTATAATATGTATAATTGTATATTGATTGATATGAAAATTTGCGTGTATTAATACCGCAGTGATCTGGGTTACATAATACTTTCATTGTCTAGTGCTTAAACTTACTTAAAATTTACGTCTATCGCACACTACCTTAAAAATAAACTTTATTACAGAGTAGTGATTTTGTCTATATCAAAAAGTCCTTATGCCCCTATTTCATTCAACTTTTGGCCATATCATAAGCTTATGAATATCTTTATTATCATAATAGTTTCATTTTCACTATTATTATATTATGAGAATGCTTTTGGATGGGCTCGTCAAAAAGGTTATAAATCAGTTAAAAATATTTATTTTGATAAGATAAAAAAAAAAGTTTTTTATTTATGTTGGTAATCAAAGACTAAACAAACCTATACATATGATGAAATCGTAAACAACCCGTATCTGTACATTAAATATATTTTTTAAAAGACAAGTTATAGAAGTTTTTATGTTACAGAAACCAATTTTTTTATCAGATTTGTATTTGTTTGTCAGTTTGTTTGTGTACTCTAATCTTCAGCACGCTTCCCGTAACATGTAATGTTTGTTTTATTCCAATCCAGTGGTGGATTTACCAGCAGGCTGAGTAGGCTGGAGCTTAGGGCGGCTAATTTTGCTCAAAAATTTATTTTGCTTTTCAGAAATTAAAAAAGACAAGTCTCGTAAATTTAATAAAATTACAATGCTTTGGTACAATACAGTACACCGAATATTCCAACCACTGTACATGAAAAATTACTAAACGCTGTGTATTTGTATTTGTAAACTGTACTTTTGTGGATATTAATTTTTAAAATATTTCAATAGCGTTTCAATATTACAATTTAAATTGAGTAATTTTGACCTATTGTTTTATTAAATATTACTAGAAAAAGCTGATGTTGTTATGACGATATAGCACAAATCATAAAATTGCAATATCATTGACAAAAAAAAATTATATGATTGTAAACTAGGGTATTGAGTTGCAGAGGTTAGGGGCGGCAAAAATTGAATGGCCTACTGGCGGCAAATATGTTAATCCGCCACTGTTCCAATCGGCTCACAAACAGAAAAGCTAAGTTAATTGAAATAATACACACTATTCTAGAAACGCGCTTCGGTCGATTTAGCTAAAACATAAGTTCACCCTTGTAGAACATCCACGGGGACTGAGTCGTGGGCACAACTCGTTATATTCATAATATAAATAATTTTAATGGATGTCGCGCTAATAACATAACGAAAACGAACAAAAGGTACAAAAAAATTACAAAAGAATTAAAAATCGATAACAATAAAAATGAATACGATACTGTAACAATATCCCTCGCTATCAGAATAGAAAACGGCGTCCGAGACATGAATATTAAGACCCTCGCTTTCCAAACGATTTCCCATCAGTTGCCATGAAATGGTCGAGCAAAGCGGAGATAATGGGACACAATTTCTTCCGCCACCTGAGCCTCTATTCGTGATAGTAGATTACTGTATTCAAAGACAATTCACTACTTTTTGCTACGCAAGTTGGCTTAGTGCTGAACATATTGAGATGTCGTACAGCAAAATAAGCATTCTTAAAGGTAAAATCATTTATATGTACTAGATGACATGACCTGTACACTCAGTTTGTTCAACTTAACTGCAGAGCAGTTACACCTAGTTCAGTACTCCACAAAAATATTTTAACTGGTATGAACATTCCAATTTCAAATAGCATCTTAGTCTGTTAAGCCGTTACAGCGTGAAAAAGAAACAAACATTCATACATAAAATCAAACAAAGTTTCGTAATAAGTTAATATACATAGGTGTGATTTTATAAATAAATTAGTTAGATACGTGACACGGTAAGAAATTTATTAAACAAAATTATTATGTTCTATCACAGAAAAAAATAAACATCACGAATGACAAATCAATCTACAGCACAATCACACGGATTGTTTGGCCATTCTATACACATTTCTTTGTCCTAAATTTCTGTTCTACCTATACTCGTATCTGCGTAGAATTATTTGGTTCATAATGAAAAATTTCACCAACAAGTTTTTAGATAAAATTTATAGCTGTCTCTTTGCTAATTATATTTTTTTATTTTGACTGCTATTTCGCATGATGTTAACCAAAGATGTGGTCCACGATATAAGCTCGCCTACCTAGAAGAAATACATTCAACCAGATTTATTTTTTATTATTATGCTTTACAGGCTAGTTGTTTGACAGCTCACGTGATGTTAAGTGACGGTGTGGTCGAAGATGATTAAGCACACCTGGCCTGGAATTAAAGTATTATTAAAAAAATACAAGTCAAGATGGATATAACAACGCAAGAATCTAGACACTGGTCTGGAAGGAATGTTGTTAAAACATTTTCTACCTCCATAGACTAGACGTGAGAGCTCTCCGTAAAGTCTTGTATTACACACCACAACTCCTATAGAAGCGTTATTTCAAGATATTTTTCTCTATTCTTTTATGTCTAGACAAACTTGACTTGTGTCGAGTTCAAATTGCTTTTGAAAAGATATTTTAGGTATGAAAAATTTTAGAACTCTTTATTGCTTTTAGTAGGTATCTAATACATTTAAAGATTGTATTTTTTTTTATTTGATATTGAAGTAAACTTTTTTTATTTATGCAATTGTAATAAGACGAAAAATACGTTATCCTGATAGTAAGAGACAACGACAGTCCATGACCGTTGCAGTGATACACAGAACTTTGATCAGTAAAACAAAGTCCATGGCATCGCCACTTTGGCGCTCATTACTTTAAGACGTTCAGTGGTAAATCCCTACAGCCCTGTAGTTATACTGGCTGCAGTTAATGTTTACACACTACTGCTTGGCCGCAGAATATCTGGTACTGCAGTGGTACCTACCTAGACGACCTTCTGCTAAGGAAATCTACCACCATAACTATACAACAGTAACTAGAGCTCGCACCAAAGAAAATATAGCGTTCGTTATTTTTTACCGACTTCAAAAAAGGAGAAGGTTCCACTATATGTTTTGGGGTCAGATCATGCTGTGTGTCGTGTCCTACGATATTTATTTAACTTTTCTTTTTTTCTTGACTAATCAACACAATTTTTTACTTAAAGTAGGTTCACCACATCCTGCCTGATGTTGAGCAGAATGTGGTCTAAGCTGAAGCACACTTACCTAGATGAATTTTTTGTGGGTAGGTCGGTTCGCATGACAAAGGGTGTGAATTGCAACCCCAACAATAAGCTTGAGCTGCCGGTGAAGGAAAACATCGTAAAGAAACCATATAGCATGGTGGTAGGGTACTTTCTAGTACTCGACTGGCCAGCTACCCTCAAGTCGAAATTCTGCCGCCAAGTATCTAACGGTGTGATTGTATTTCTCGGGAAATACAGACCCCGGCAAAAAATCCCACATCCTCGCTGTACGTATGAAAAATGAATCAAAAGCGTTTAGTATGTACGTGAGGAACGTCCACCGTGTAAAGATGACCGGCCCTGTTTGCCTAGCCGTCCGGTAATAAAAAGGGACAGGTGGAACCAAACATTTTGCTATACCTATAATATAATGTTCATACAAAGTATGTTAACAACAAATGAATCACTATAGCAAGATTTTCAAAAGCTAATAACTCTTTTGAAAACCAAATTTACCTTGTTGTTTGTGGTAGCGCCAGCTCTTTAATCACGGCGGTTCACGAACCCCCTGTATAAGACAGTGGCTGGTACACGATAATTTTTTAACCTTTACAAATACCGTAAAGAAAAAATATTTAGCTCCGTGCAAGTACTAAAGACAAAATGATACGCGTGATTCACGGAATGTTCACAATAGATTCGATTTTTCAATATGGTTTTATTGTGTAGTGGTATGGTACGTTTTTTCGTACGACTGTGTTCCCCGAAAGGCACAATTTCAAATACAGAGTAAAAAGGTTCCTCTTAGCGTGCTCCATCTTAGATCGCACTGCTGCTTAACATCAAGCATAGTAATCAGACACAATATAGTTCAGAGTAAAACAAATCTATTCGTCAATGTTTTTTTTTAATGGTTGACAAGCTAGGTGTTTGACCAAAGCTCACCTGATGTTAAGTGACGGTGTGGTCGAAGATAGTAAAGGATACCTAGCCTGGAATGGAATTGGCTCTCTAGTGAGGCTGCCGGAACACATGGTTAATTGTTTGACGGCAGATTTTCAACTTGAGGGTGGTAGCTAGCCAGCCGAGTACTAGAAAATACCCTACCACTATGTAATGGTTTCCTCACGATGTTTTTTACTTCACCGGCAGTTTAAACTCTCTGTTGTCACCTTACTTGAGAGCAAGTTCCATTCCAGACTAGGTGTGTTTACCATCTTCGACCACACCGTCACTTAACACCGAGTGAGCTGTAGTCAAACACTTAGCCCGTCAACCATAAAAGATAAACTTTATCATGACATAGGCTATTTTTTGTAATTTTATATATATACTAGCTGCGCCCCGCGGTATTACCCGCGTGGTGATGGATGATGACGATGATGAAACGTATCCTATGTATTATTCCAGGGCCTAAAGTATCTACATGCAAAATTTCATCCAGATCCGTTTAGCCGTTCTGGCGTGATTGAGTAACAAACATCCATCCGTCCAAACTTTCCCATTTATAATATTAGTGGGATTTCCATGCAAGCGAAGCCGTGGGTAACAGTGGTATTTGAATAAATAAAAAAAAAACCTACGGTTACTTATTAATTTTAGCAGTACAAACTAACAAAAGGCAAATTATCTAAGAATACCAGTAAAAGCTTAATGCAAAAGATCAATTTATCCACGAGTAGATAAACAGAAAACGAGCCCCATTTGTCCATACATGTTTAATAAGACCTGATTAATTATTCGTTTAGGAAATGCAGCTTAGTTCCTTTGTTCCCTGAAAGTATCGATCTAGGTTTCATTTCGCTGCAGGAAATGCAAAATATAGGTAGAGGAACTTCGATTTCACCAACCTTTTTGTACGTTATGACTTACTGGCAAATGGCCAACTAGCGTTACTGAAATATGGCGACACAGTCGAGCGTAAGTCTAACCCAAGTATTCTAAAAGTTGTCTCATTTTAGATTTGGAGAAGAGGTACTTTGTTGCTAGTTTATCTGATACTAGTTCTGATCTCCCCAAACTTTGACTATATGAACTGTGTCAATCGTTTCTTGATAAATTTTGCTAGCTATAATTTAAGGTGGTATCGTCTAGTAAATAATGTAATCGTTTTCTGTAAATTATCTACAACTTAATCATTTGCTAAAGAAATGAACACCCAATAATTATATATCGTTTATCGCATTACACACAGTGCCGTCTGACCCTAAGCTAAGCAAAGCTTGTACGATGGAAGTCAGATAACTGATAGAATACTTAAATTGTCACTTATACGATACTTTTTTTTTGTAAATGCATACTTATAATATACATATAAAATACCAAGACATAGAACATTAATTTGTTTATGCTACAAAATATTAATCCTGGCTGGGAATTGAACCCACGTCCTACAGCTGTTAAAGCAGATATACCTATTAAAAGTTAGTTTATTTTTATTTTTATAGTTATATTATGGTGATAAGTCTTTATATATTATACCTACCTACCATTTCTAGAACTAATATATATATGATCCCATTTTTTTTATACCAGTCTGACTGTGACATACAGTCAGTCACAGTCTAGGTGTTTTGACCACAGCTCGCCTGCTGTCAAGTGGCGGTGTGGTCGAAGATGGTAACCACGCCTAGCCTGGAATGGAACTGGCTCTCAAATGAGACTTCCGAAGCACACCGTTAGATGCTTGGCGGCAGATTTTCAACTTAAGGGTGGTAGCTAGCCAGCCGAGTACTAGAAAGTACCCTACCACCATGCTAAATGGTTTCGATGTTTTCCTCCACTGGCAGCTCAAGTTCATTGTTGGGGTTGGAATCCACGCCTTTCGGTATGCGAGCCGACCGCGCTAACCATTGAGCTATCATCGCATGTATGCTAATATGCCTGTATTCAAGTCTTGTCAGCGAAATTGAGTATGTCATTCACTCATATACCACTGTGCTGATTGTTTTAATAAATTTAAACATCTCTGTAACGTGCAACATAATCCAATTAGCGAAAGCTAGTTCACTAACATTAATTTTAATTAAAAAAGCGTTCTTAATTCAAATTTTTCGAATTAAATCTACAGTAAAAATACGACAGAGTAAACACAAGGCAAACAAAAGAAAAATCGAAGTAGACGCGCGTCAGAAGTACAAGGATGGAAAAGAAATTTGATTGCCTTCTTAGGGGAAATAGGTATCGCGAGATCAAAAGAAGTAGGTAATTGTGTTCCGTTGTAATCTCGGCTAAAAGGAAGCATTGTGAATGCTGTATTGATTAATATACCTAAGCTTTGAGGTGGAGGGGAGCATTTATTATTCTCGTGTTATACGAGGCAAAACGAAAGCAAAATAAGAAAGACGGCTCCTAAAAATAAATTATAAATGATATTATTATTAATGATAGCTCAGTGGTTAGCGCGGTCGGTTCGCATGCCGAAGGGCGTGGGTTCAAACCCCAACAATGAGCTTGAGCTGCCGGTGAAGGAAAACATCGTGAGGAAACCATAGCGTGGTGGTAGGGTACTTTTAGTACTCGGCTGGCTAGCTACCACCCTCAAGTTGAAAATCTGCCGCGAAGCATCTAACGGTGTGTTCCGGCAGCCTCACTTGAGAGCTAGTTCCATTCCAGGCTAGGTGTGTTTACCATCTTCGACAACACCGTCACTTAATATCAGGTGAGCTGTGGTCAAACAACGAGCTTGTCAGCCATAAAAAAAAATTGAAATAAGTATCATATCTACAACTTAACGTATACTAGCGACCCGCCCCGGCTTCGCACGGGTAGTAAGAATGGGTGTAGTAAGCTATCCTTAAAAGGTAGATATATGTCACCACGGAATTTTTAAAAGATCTATAAAAGAGGAATATCCCACCATGCATTGTTTAGTTATATCTCAAAGAGATTAGGTAGCGTTTACGATGAAATCTCCCAGGTGGCTTGACTTTTTCCGACACTTCCAACATTCACCACATTTCAACCAATTTAGGCAAAACCTTAACAAATTATATACCTAAGCCTTCCTCATGAATTACTCTATCTATTGGTGAAACGCACGTAATAATCCGTTCAGTAGTTTTTAAGTTTATCGCGAACAGACAGTCAGACACGTGGCGGACGACTTTGTTTTGTAATATATAGTGATGATGAAATATATATATGTCTTTGATTGTACTAAAACAAAAATGTCACTGTACTTATATATGTGAAAAAATGAGCTACCAGTGAAGGAAAACATCGTGAGGAGATCATAGCGCGGTGATATAGTACTTCCTAGTACTCGACTGGATAGCTACTACCCTCAAGTTGAAAATCTATAGCCAAGCATTTAACGATGAGTTTTAGTAGCCTCACTTGAGAGCCAGTTCTATTCCAGGCTAGGATTGTTTATTATCTTCGACCACGCTTAACATCAGGTAAGCTGTGGTCAAACACGTAGTTTGTCAACCATAAAAAAAGATAAGATAAGATATGCATATCGCTTAAAGCGATTTCTTCCAGACAAATAAATCTATTTCAGACATTCTGACATTAGCTACCTTACAAAAAAAAAGTGCTGAAAAACATTTTGCAGACAATTTGCTAGTTTCCAATCTTACCTAAATAAAATGTAATATGAACGTTACTGAGACCAATTTCCAAAGGAACCATTATTCCGGAAAAGCAATTAAGTCACGTAATAATCTCCACAATTATGTTCATACGGGAAGCAATAAATACGGGAAAATTAATATCGTGCCAGATAGAGGCATACATATTCGATACATTGATACATATTGCATGAGACATCCTCCAGCCTGCCCCGCAATGAAGACGCCAATTTCACACTCGACAGGAATTCCAATTACTTCCATTTAATACGAAATGGTAATAATGGAATAGGACATCAGATCTCTAGTTGAATTAAACATGGAGACATTGATACTGAAATTGTATTATAAACTATTGTTGAAAGACCTAAAACTTACTTTGGTATCGCATACCTGATGGTAGATTGTCTTATTAGAAAACTATTAAAATTTATTATTAATATATATAGGCATATATTTTGTCCTCCTTCTAGGCAGGTTGCCAGACGCACCGATAACGTCTGGAATACTACGCTCCATCGCTCGTAAACGAATGCTGAAGCAGGTTTGTTGTGTTACTCAAAGTTCGAGCTACCACTGCAATGGTCATGGATAAGCGTTATCCCTTACCATAAGCGCATTATATACGTCTCATTACATTTACATTAAAAAATAGCAAAAAAACTGAATTTCTTTTTGTATCCCGCCAGACATAGGCTGCGAAGACGGTTCGAACTATTTACAGGGTGCTGGAACTACATCATAAGACATCATTTAATACGTCCACTGCTGGACATAGGCCTCCTCCTGGGGGGTTTGCCAATACTCGCCTCGCTTGGCAGGCGGGTTGGCGAGCGCAGTTAGGTGTGATTGTTCAAGGAAGACGCTGCTGCCCATCTTCCAGATTACATCCCTTAGCCGGCTCTTACGGTAACCACGGGTAGAAAGTGTGGGGTACTATTCTTACGCCGGCACCACCACGGCTGGAACTGGAACTGGAACGTGCTGGAATTACGCGTATTAGTAAACTCACATACGCGATCTCTTTGCTTCTCCCAAACGTGTGCTGTTTTCCATACAATGCTTTCCATCTCTGAAAATCCTAGTTGTATATTTTTTTAAATCGTAAAATTCAAAGAACTTATTTAGTACGGGCACTGAGTCAAACCCACAAATTTACATTAAGAGTGAGACGTTTCTTCCCACACTTCCCTTCTTCTAGTAGTATCCCACACATCATCAAATACTTACAGAATTTTAATACGCTTGCATTACTGCACGATCATGTTATAAATGTAATCATGCACATTTTTCAAAGGTTAGAAATTGCTACAACATAGCAGTAAAATCTGTACATGTCTGAATTTTTACGTTTGCAGTTTTCAACCGTGTAGAGGGCACTGGATTTTATGCTCCACATAAATTTCGAGATTAAAGTAGCCACAGTAAATCTAGCGATGCAAAATTTCAGCAGCAATTACATATACCGGTGGCGCGTGCTCATGTAAAATACATGAGTCGTATAGCAGCTGGAAAAATCTGATAAAAGCCGGCAATGCGCACGCCCGCGCTTCCGTGATGATACTACAAGTTTCCTCGAGCGCGACGATTTATCACGTAAGCGAGAGCCATAACCCGAATGTAAGAGCGATTGGTTGCAGGTTACAGCTGAATGATGCATGAGCCGCGCACATCTGCGACGCTCTGATCCCTCACATCGACTCTAATTTAGCGCACACAACGCGTGCCAACTCGCCTGACTCCCTAACGTTTATTGTTAACTCGATGGTTATGTACATTATCGATAATGTTACCAGTACGAATGCCGCAATAAAAATTTGCGAGCGCACACCGGGTAGACGCGAGTCCGTACCATAATTGTCATCTAAAAATCCGCTATGTTCAACTTCTATGCTATTTCCTTTTACGTTTTATAATAACGCTAAAGTTGTAGGATGCTTCTTGAAAGTTTGTATCTAGAAGGATAACGTGGAATTCCGCGGTACTTGGCGCCGCTCCAGGGTTTGGATGCCTCGAGCGCGACGTGGTTCGTTCTAAATTATTTTATTACTCTATCTATACTTGAGACAGTTGAATAGCGAATGCTAGCGTCAGTTTTTACACGAATTTGGGTGTTATTGTTATTTATGGAACGTGGTACATTGTCAATACAAAACATTACGCGCGAACCACTCGGTGCTGCCACTCTAATTCAAACATACGAGTTTGTTGCCGCTACGGATATAATGGAGAATATTTTCAGATACCCGCATTTGAAATGTTGGTTTACTGTGCTTGTTGGAATTGAATACAGCACTCAACTGTAATAGTCTGTTGATAGTATTTTTTCATTTGATTTTTCATTTCTAAAATGAATTCAGTTTTTAAATACAGAATTTTGTAAGTAGATAAGACACAATATTTAAAGTAGTAGCCATAAAGTTTTTTTGTGAGATACATAAACTAGCCCCTAAATAAACAAAGCCTGCACAATAAGTATGTAGTAGTGTATGTAGATTACAATTATGTATTTACAAAAAAAAATATTTATGTATTCTATCAGTAATCTAACTTTATGTAAATACAATGATTTAGAACGCTCAGACCCAGAAAAATATCTCTTCACACAATTATTCATCCCAATAATAATAAATTCATAATTATTCATCAATTTTTTATCTGGCTGATGTTGACTACAGCTCAACCAATATTAAGTGATAGAGTGGTCGAAGATAGTGTAAACCTAGGTTGCAATGTAACTGCTTCATACGTGCGGCTGCTGGAACACGCTGTTAGATGCTTGGTAGTCATTTCCAGCTTGAAAATGGTTACTATCCAGCTAAGTACTAGAAAGTAAGTACCCTGCCACTATGCTATTTGAACTTACGCCTTCGGGCTGAACCGATAGCGGTAACCACTGAGTTATCATTTCTACAAAAATATTTGTCCTGGATGGAAATTCAATTTACCAGAGCAGTCAAGGCAATCAGTTTGACAGCCCTGTTGGCTCATTGGGAGTATGTCTGCTTGAGCTGTAGGGCGTGGGTTCGATTCCCGCCAAGGACAAACATTTTATGGTATAAACAAAATGTTTGTTCTGTGTCTGGGTGTTCTGTATGTATTATACGTATGTATTTACAACAAAAAAAAAGTATTTATGTATTCTATCAGTTATCTGACTTCCATCACACAAGTTCTGCTTAGTTTGGGGTCAGGTGGTGCTGTGTGTAATGTGTCCTACAATATTTATTTAGTTTATTTGAACAAAATATAAATTTAAACAAATTCTCGTCGTGATTTGCAACCAAAATGCTAACCAAAACAAAATGCTTACACCAACATTTTCCCTTCACCATAACCCTTCAAAGTATCAAGTCATACGTGACCACTGCACTACCCAAACCACCCAAACCGATACAATTCTTGCTACTTATAGCTTAGTAACGATCAATTGCGTCCCTGGAAAGTTGTCGCTTGGAGTGCACAGCGCAATTCGATTTGCATAGCGCGATAGCAGATCCAATATCCGTTGGGAATCGGTGAACTGTGTGTATTATTGATATTGATACTGTATTAATACAGACGTAGAATAGGTTGCGCATCTCAATGATACGATTGTCATATAATCCTATTATTATATATACTGTTCTATCCTATTCCTTAGTTATCATTTAATTCTGATGTAATTTTCTAACCATATAGGAAATCTTTTGATATTACATAATTCAAATGACAGATTTTTTCTGTGATTGCAAACGCTTCATTGATGTAAAGAGGATAGGAAAAAAGTAAACTTGCAAATTTGTTATCACCTGTTATAGCCCATTATTAGGTCATAGTCATAGTCATAGTCACAGTCACAGCCATAGCCATAGTTTTTATTGATAACATCAGTTACAAGTCAATTAAATAGTAAAACATAAATTAAATTAAAATAAATAAATTAAATATCAATATAAAATGTGATCTCAAATAAATATCACAAAATAAATTAAATTACAATAAAAAGGTAGGTACTAATCTTTTGAAAAGGTTTCTTACTGAATACATACTTAGAACATAATTTTTTATTAATACTAAGTACGAATAGCTGTTGCTTGTCCAAGTATACGACATTGTTGTATGGATGCCGTTTCGTTATCTCTCCATTTTCAACAAAGTAAGTTCTACAACACCATTTCCTAAGGCGGATTTACTTGTTCCAGTAACTGGCAGTAGTGCACTTGAACTAGGACAGCCACAACGACAATATAGACAAAAGAAAAAAATATGGATGTCGCTCTAAGTACACACAAACTAAGGAGTCCAAAGTAGTAGCTTTAAATATGGTAAGTCAGTATTCTCCTAGTAGATATGTGATATTCTAATAATATTGCAACACACAGACACACTCACGCGCGCACACATTAAATATACACACCTACACACTCAAACAACACACACACTTTTACTTGATACATACTCACTGCTCAATTTATGATTGCATATTTTAATAATGATCAATACGGAGGGCTCTGAGCCCGTAGTTTAATTACTAGTACGATTGCATCCAGTCCCACAGATAAAATAAATATGTAATTACTTACCTCAAGTCCTAAAAATTGTCTATGTTTAGGGTTCCGTACCTCAAAAGGAAAAAAACGGAACCCTTATAGGATTATCAAATAATCAGGTCTACTGTCCCTTGGAGCTATGAAAAAATCAAACTTCTAAGCCAATGCAATCAAAAGATACAGCCGTTTATGCTGCAAATTGTCGACACTCGCAAGGAATCAAAATCTACAGGGTACTTCCCGTGAATTCAGAATCTTGAAATTTGGTACGAAGCAACGTCTTATAGCACAGATAAAGGAAAAATTGCGAATAGAGTACCATTAAAAAATCTCATAACTTTTACCTATATACCTACAGGTTTGTACGGAACCCTCGGAGCGCGAGTCCGACTCGCACTTGGCCGGTTTTTATATATTTTTTTTTTATTTATCTTTTATGGATTTTCCTCATCATTATAATTGCCAGTTCATTCAGCTCATGCCAAAGTTTACTCTTATTTCTTTCTTCAATCCCCCTTATTCTGTTTTAGTAAATCTTACCAAGATGTTTCTACATAAATTTCAGATACTATGTTATGTTTCATAAGTTAGGTATTAGACTGACCACAGCTTACCTGATGTTTATGCTGATACCTAAGAAATCATGCCATTTCATTCGGGGACATTTACCATCATGTCATTTCCCTATACCATGCCAGTACCTGGGTGACCATACATTTAAATGAGCAATTCATTTATATATTATGTATATCTATTATATATAATCTGAATGTCAGAAATAGCTCCAACGATTTTCATGAAATTATATATGCAGGGGGTTTCGGGGACAATAAATCGATCTATCTAGGTTTCATTTTTAGAAAACGAAAAAATAAACCAAGCAAAGCTCGGTCATCCAGGTGCCTATGTATAATTCATTTATTGCATGTATGGATACAGATGAATAATGTTATTGTAATATATGAAACGCCACACATTACTTTCCAGCGTACACCATATCAGCGATAAATAACTTCACACCAAACAATGTAATTTAAGCGGAGGCCGACAACATATCAGCAAGTCTTGCAGAGAGCCAAAAAGCGTGCACTTGGCTTGGATTCCAACGATTACATGAGTCGTGTAACTTTGCGCGGCTTTACTGGGGCCTTATTTATATTTAAATTGCTAAAGCGCGCTATGAAAAATGGAACAGTGTTGCCTGGTTTTGCAAAACAATCATGCTGCTGTGGAAACGACACAGCCGTTACATCGTTCGATGACTTTTTCTAAATTTAATAAATATCTTATATTCGATATTGGGTTATAGGTGACAACTATAATTGGCAGAGCCCAAGAGGTTAAAAAAGGAGAAAACTGATACAAAAGTACGCTGTGTAAAGTGTAAAAATCGCTGGTGGTACAAAAAAGTCAATAGAGAAATATAACTAAAATCGCCCAATAATAAAAATAATACTATTAGTCCACGTGAAAATTGTGTTTTTTTAATATCTGATTTGTTTTCTTAGGATTCTACATTGTATTGCTTGTAAGATGCGAAGTTACGTTAAAGAAAAGAAACAAAAAGACAAGATGACGGCAAGTATATTAACTTGAGGGTGGAAGCTTGCCAGCCGAGTACTAGGAAATGCTTTACCACCTTTCTATGGTTTTCTTCACCGGCAGCTCAAGCTTATTGTTGGGGTTTGAACCCACGTCCTTCGGCATGCGAACCGACTGCGCTAACCACTGAGCTATCATCGCTACAAAAAAACTAAAAAATAAACTAAAAAGGGCTTTAACAAACATAAAATAGTTTACGGCGTAAATATTTTGAAAATATCGTCTACAGTAATTAACCCGCGCTGGTGTTATGGTCGAGCTGTTTATTTTTTTATTAAACTACCCAACGTTAACTGCCTGCGGCTGAATTAAATCAGAGGTCATTTAGTTTTACTGACGTCGATAATTGCTAGCAGGCACCCGAGCCGGATAATGCGAACCGCGATAGCATGACGCAGTATTGATGAAATCCGTAGTAAAGATCTGCAACATCTTTACTACTGATTTCCTGTACTAATAATTTTTTGTAGGTACATCTTACATCTACCGCTTGGTGTTGCAGCTACATCCTGCATCATTCTTGCGGTCTTTATTAGGTCGCCTGTTCACCTTGTGGGTAGACGTCCTACTCTGCGCTTGCCGGTCCGTGGCCTCCACTCTAGAACTTTGCAGCCCCATCGGCCATCAATTCTGCGTGCTATGTGCCCTGCCCACTGCCACTTCAACTTGCTAATCCGTTGGGCGATGTCGGTAACTTTGGTTCGTCTGCGGATCTCCTCATTTCTGATTCGGAGAGTGTGCTTCAGAATAGTCTGATTTCTCCATGCCCATTTTTCTGTCGGACAGCCAGAAGCTCAAAAAGCGACATCGTTTCATGGTCGATGTTCCAAAACTCGAACGTAACGATTTGATTCCACGTTCAATGTGCGGACTGCTAGACAGTGGAATGCGCTGCCTGAGTAGGTGTTCCCCGTTGGATATAATCTGGGTGTCTTGAAGTCGAGAGTGAATCGGTATCTTCTAGGCAAGCGTGCTCCATCTTAGACCGCATCATCATTTAACATCAGGTGAGATGACGGTCAAAGGTAAACATATTTCTTATAAAAATTAAAAAACTTTTTATTGTGCACACAAAAATATTTCCAGATAATAAAATAATCTCATGACACAAGTGGTGGCTTTATTGCTAAGGGCGATCTCTTCTATTATGCAACCAAGAATAGAAAACACGATACAGCTTAACAGAGGGGAGATTCCACCTAGAAGTGTGTAGAGTTCCACCTTTGAACATTAAAGAGAATTTAAAGGCAAAGAAGTGTATATACTTACGCAATCAAGTTATTCAAAAACCAATTTTCAGATTACAAAAAACATGACAAACGTCAAAATCATCTACAAAACAATCACGCGGATCGGTTTGTGTTTTGCACACACTTCTTTGTTTTAAAGTTTTTTTCTAGGTACATAATTAACTTTGTAGCAAACCTGTTAACTGAAACATAGTTGACAAAGTCTCTATGTAATGAAATAAAATTAATTCACAAAATGCTTTGTTAGTCCAAATGGGCTATTTCTACCAAGTTCAATCACTGTCGTACGTTTTGGTGTAGCTACCGTTGACATTTCAGTCTGGAATTACATGTTAAAAGTAATGTAAATAAGGTAAACAGTGCTGTGATTTGTTTTTACACGTCACAACTGTGATTTTTGGTTTATTTTGAGGGCTTTTAACATTGTATTTTATCCTGTCTTATTAACATATTTGACGTCAGCGAAAAGTTGATAAAGTATTTTAAGCATTGGTTAACTTAAGTAAGTGGTGTTTTATAAGTTAAGCCATATTAAAGACGTTCAGCTGGTACATAACTCTGACACTGGAACCGTTTAGCTCTGACTATTTTTAGTTGTTTTTGAAGAGGCCCAAGATGATTTTCGAGAGCAGACCGATATTCTAGCTTGTTAAAAGAAAATAACTAAATATCGATTTTTATTCCAGAAGATGATGTATGTAGATGATAGATATAACTGCAAAACCGAACTGTAAATGGTATATTGTATAAGTCCTACACATGGACATATTATTGCAATAAATACTCCCACTGTCAAAGCAAATTTCAAAACATATTCACGTCTAAACCTAATTTAAAAACTGCCGTTAAAACTAAAGGCTAATTTCGTTTTACTACTACGCTTTTTCAATACTATTTTTGTCGTCTATCACTTTCATTTACATAAGGGAAGAGTACATCGAGGATTTATACATAAAAGTGACAAGGACCTTTAAGACTATGTGTTGTTTATTTCTCATATAGGTACGCATAAAGAATGTGAAGATGCCTTTACGACATCTGGCGTAATATTGCCGCGCTAAATGAACTCGCGAGTTATGGTGATGTTCGCTAAAACTAGACCTATGAAAAGTGTGGTCTCTTTTATGAAACGTCATAAAAAGTTATGTTGTTGTTCTTCTTTGTTTTGGCATCGCACTTTGTGCATTTGCCAGATATTTTAAAGTAT
The DNA here is from genome assembly GCA_950106695.1 of Biston stratarius. Lineage (NCBI taxonomy): Eukaryota > Metazoa > Arthropoda > Insecta > Lepidoptera > Geometridae > Biston > Biston stratarius. The sequence continues at coordinate 16,269,511 of OX467116.1, forward strand.
TTTGTGATAAATCAAGTGCATTAAGTTAAAGTCAAGCCAAGGTTTGAAAGTTACACGAAAACCCATGTTTCACCACATTAAATTAGTTTTCCACGAATAAGCGCTCGCATAATTCGTCACTTTATGAATGAAATGCCACTATATTCATAAAACTCGAAAACAAAAATCTGGAAAATATTACAGTACAGTGACATGATTTTTCCGTTTTCTCGCAAAAAAACTAAAGGTAGACATTTTATGAAGACATTATGTATGAAAATGAAATAAGAGCTACATATATGTACTATGTACTCGTATCCAAATGTCTTATAGCATCATTAATGGTATTATTATAGTACTGTTACTACAGCTGTATTCTTAGGTAAAGTTGCAATGTAGCTGAAGTTTAAAAGGATTTATGACATATTGCGAAAAAAAATTCGTCATGTTTCCAACAACAGTATCAAAATAATATTGTGACAAATTGATAATCTTCTCCTTGTTTTGAATGGAATCTGATAGTAACGTAAAGTGCTGTAATTTTTCATATATTTTAATATCGTACACTCAACGGAACTTTCTTTACAGATTGTAAGTCAATTCCTTACATATTTTTGTTATTCTACCATTATCTGCTTGTAAGTATACACAGATACAATCTATCAAGCGCGTCGAATTTCTCTCGCTGCACACTGCTCGAGATAATTTGAGAGATCGTTCGGAGGCATTCTCCTAGCCAAGGACGTGATTCGCATTCTCCCTAGAGATTCTAGAGACCTCCACCCTCAGTCTGTGCGCCTGGTATCTACATAGGGGAAATGTGCCAAATATTTTGCGCATCCTCAGCTTTTTCATTTGGCTCGAAATCTGGGCTTTGCACAAAGCAGCCGCGTTTCATTTAGGATTTAAATTTTTCATTTCCTGTTGCCCCTTCATTTTGCTGACTCTCTAGTGATGCAAAACCACAAACAGCAAAGTTTCAAATACGAGACTAATAAAAAGAAAATGACTAGTAGCATGCCATTTATTCATTTTTTAATGTAGAAAATCTTTACTCACTTTCTATAGTACATACCTACAAACAAATGTCACTGCCTGATTCATTAGCAATAATGTCCAGTGAATAAAATAAAATGTCAAATTAATATTATAATATCATTGTATGAAGCGCAGAGCATTTATTATTAAGAACTTTTACATAACTATTACCCTTCTCTTTTTTTGTTTTTGGCTTCTCACTACGCGCATTGGCTAGTGAATCTCGTAAATTTCAAGTATTTAAACGAAAACTTAAATAAATTAAGTCTTAATCACAGTCAAAGTCACATAAAGGTAGAATCAAGACCAGTCATGCTTTAATAACAGTCGCAACTTTACTATAAGCTTCGATGGAATTTTGAAAGAACCACAAAAAGGCATGTCAAACAATATTTAAACACTTTTCTACACCCGTGAACCCAATTCGGCACTACATGAATAAACCACCACTAATTTAATTAATTAGCACTCGTCAAAACACAAGTTTTTGGCATATAATACAATGCAGTACATGTGTTTTTTTATGATCCCGCTAAATGTAGCAAAATTACAGGGCTGTTGAGACTAACCATCGAAAGTCTCAAAGTAATCAGCGCCAAATGCCATGAACAATGTTTTATTACTTAAACTTATCTGTATCGCTGCAATGGTCATGGACATGCGCTATCTCTCACCATCACAAGAGCGTCTAATTCGTCTATTTTCTTTAATATGAAAAAATCTTGTTTGAATGTATTTCGACGAAATTTGTATTTTATTTCGTCGAAATTTGTATGAAATTTTATTTGTAACGTATCCAATTACGTAGAACATAAAAAAACAGTCAAATGAATGAAAAAGACGATTTCTATTTAGTCCTGCTTAGGCAGGGCACTGTCTCAATTTCCATACATTATTCCTTTGTATGTCGTGGTACTTACATTTCGAAAATTGATATACTAGCCGTTCTGATCGATTGTGCCTATTATAATTTCTAAGTGCGTATAACATAAAACCGCTAACGCCTTCATAGCCGGGTTTGGCTCGTAGCATATCGGTAGTGCGGAGTCACGCGTGGAGCCAGGAGCGCCGGATAATTCGGCCTGCGCCTCACGGTGCTCCGCTACGTGACCTGTATCGTAATCTGCACACGACTTATATTAAGCGTAGAGTTGCGGCCATATATCGATATTTGATTGCCTTGTTAGCTCAGTCGGCAGCTTTGCTTCTTAAGTTGTAGGGCGTGGGTTCGATTTTCATTCAGGACAAACATGTAATGATCATAGAAGTTTGTTCAGTTTTTAAGCATGTATTATCCAGTATTTTCTTATAACAAAGTATTCTACCAATTATCATTGTATAAACTAGTTTTTTTTTTGTTTGCAAATACTAATATCTAATATTATTATCAGTACCTGGTTGGCCGAGCATTGCTCGGCTGAAAACACGGATAAAACGACGTTTTCTGAAAATGAAACCTAGCTAGATCGATTTTTCGCCCCCGAAACCCCCTGGATACAAAATTTCATGAAAATCGTTGGAGCCGATTCCGAGATTCAGAATATATAATTCTTGTATATATATACAAGAATTGCTCGTTTAAAGATATAAGATAAGATTCTATATTATTTCAATATAATTTTGATTACGATAGTTCATTATACGCCTAAGGTCGGGGTTGTTGGGATTTGAATCCGCACTGGGCCAACCTCAACAATGAGCTCAAGGGCTTGAAGGAAAACATCATGAGGAGACCATAGCATGGTGGTAGGTTATTTTTTAGTACTCAGCTGGCTAGCTGCCACCGCGTTGAATATTGGCCGCGTGTGTTCCGGCAACCTCACTTGAGAGCCGGTTCCATTCCAGACTAGGTGTGCTTTACCATCATCAACCTCACCGCCACTTAATAACAGGTAAGCTGTGGTCAAACAATTAGCTTGTCAAACAAAAAAAAAACAATATTCCTAACAATTGTAGCAATTAGTTAATGATTTCTACAGGATTTTTTTGGCAGGATGAAGTTCTCGTATTCTTTGACATATTTTTGCACTTCATTTTTGAAAGTCGTGTCTGGTCAGGTATCTTATTATCAAATTTTCTGTCCTATGCACACTTTAAAGCTTAGAATAACGAAATAATTTTTATTTTCTACATTCTAAGCTGACAGAGGCGATATGATGTAATGTTTTTTTGAATTAAAGTTTATCGATAAAAATAATCACACCTCTAGTTTAAAGACGACGCTGTTAAGTTCAAAGTTAAAGTGTATTGGTGTTTGTCTTACAGACATGTTTACAGGAAACCTTGCCCGAAGGCGTCTTCAGAAGGTGATTATCAGATCTTAGTTTAGTATTAGCGAAGTATAGCTAAATATTATGAATAGTAGTCGTCATAGCGCAAAGGTTAGCACAGTGGGATCAATCGCCGATAGGCGTGGGTTCAAATGTTAGGTGCAAAAGTTTATATACTTATGTATTCATTTTTGTTACTTTTTTACACTGAAACTGATTGATTTTAATGAAATTTGTAACGAAGTTAGCTTTACCTTAAAGTTATACATAAGAAACTTTTATCGCAGAAAGCACAATATGTGAAACTATGGGGTGCAGTAATAAAGTATAAATAAAAAAGTTAATAGAAATTTATAAAAGTTGGAGATTATCGCCTGAAATGTCTAATCCAGCCAGTTTTGATACAATTCGCTATATCATTGTCTGGAGTAACATAAATTATGGATGATATACTTGGTGATGTATCTCTTTAGCAGGTCGTCTAGGTACGTACCACCGTAGTAACAGATATTCTGCCACCAAGCAGTAGTGTGTAAACATTACTGTGTTCCGGTTTGAAGGGTACTGCGGCTTTCGAAAATACAGGGCTGTTGAGACTAACCATCGAAAGATCCAAAGTAATGAGCACCAGAGCAGCGATGCCCTGAACTTTGTTTCGCTATTCAAAGTTCTGTGTAACGCTGCAATGGTCATGGACAAGCGTTATCTCTTACCATCAGGAAAGTGTCTCCTTCGTTTCATTACTCTTACATTAAAAAAACAGATAAGTATTTTTTTTTTTATGTTTGACTAGCTAGGTGCTTTACCACAGATCATTTGATGTTGAGTGACGGTGTGGTCGAAGTTAGTTAACACACCTAGCTTGGAATTAAACTGGCTCTCAAGTGAGGCTGCCGGAAAACACCATTAAATGCTTGGCCGCAGATTTTCAACTTAAGTGTGGTAGTTAGCCAGCTTAGTACCTACTAGAAAGAACCCTACCACCGTTCTCCATTCTAATATGTGCTACTGGCAATGGGAACATCCACACAAATAGAAAATGTTAGTAGATAAATATAAATCTTCATTTGATTGCTTTCATTCTTTTTTTTATTTTTTGTTCCAAATTTGTTTTACGGCACCTATTTCCGGACTGTTTTATCTAATTACCAAACATTGTAGCAACATTGAACAGATCCCATTTCTGATAAAGATTGCTGTTATACAAATATATTTCATTATCATTACGGGGTTCGTGTTCGAATAACAATAGCTTTAGAAAACCAAAAGTTAAATTGGGTGGTATCAGAATATAATAATATAATTATATACTACATAAATAAATAATAAATAAATATTGTAGGACACATTACACACAGCGCCATCTGACCCCAAACTAAGCAGAGCTTGTGTGATGGAAGTCAGATAACTGATAGAATACATAAATACTTTTTTTTTGTAAATACTTACTTATAATACATACAGAACACCCAGACACAGAACAAACATTTGTTTATACCAAACAAACATTTGTCCTTGGCGGGAATCGAACCCGCGCCCTACAGCTCAGGCAGACATACTCCCAATGAGCCAACAGGGCTGTCAAAAAGAGAGATAAATAGATAGACGGACGGACGGACGGACGGACGGACGGACGGATGGTCTTTGATGATAATAAAGTTCTTAACCTAAACCTAAGTCACAAAAAGTAAGTCATGGTCTGGTCATACCTTAGTTAAGTCACAAAATTTGATGGAATTTTGGAAGCAACACTAAAAATTATGTTTTATTACATTAATTCACTTTCCCACATTCACTTGTGTAATCTGACGCTACAAATATTTTCTTTGTACTAAAAAACACAAGTTTTATAAAAAAATATGTGCAACCATATTCCCGCCAAAACTAAAGAGTTTTTAATTATATTACTAAAACCTAAAATGAAAATAGATTCTATACTAAATTTAAAATGCAGTAGAATTGAAATCAATTGAATCGAATGTCGATCACAAGTCAAACTATTCGAAGGGGTCTAGAACTAGGTTAGCGTCAGGCTTGATTGAAATTGAAGCTACGAACTGTCATTGTCGATGGAGACAGTTCTGGGTCAGTGAACGACGTGCTTTCAGAATTTTCTTCAATTTAGACCAGCCAAGTAGAATTGGTTTCTTTACCCCACAACTTAGTTAGAGTCGTTCGTATTGACCCTATTTCGTATTTTTACACGACTGCCCGAAAAAGAAGTGTAATGTTTTCAGGGTTCCTGTACCTATTTATCTGCGGTGTGAGTTTTTTTTTTCATCATCTCATTTAAATGCCTGAACAGATTTAGATGTATGGGGTATCGTTAAAATCCTTACATTATCCAAATAAATTGAAAAAAAAAAAAAAAGCGTTAAGGGGGTTTTTACACGTAAATATTTTTGTGGGGCAATCATTTGCAAATTAAATAAATTTCAGAAAAATTTAGCTATATTAAATCACGCAAAAATGTATTACAAAGAAAATCTACAGTTCCAGCACACATTCATTCACAATGACAAGCCGGCAAACATTGAGTCGGAATAACCCAAACACTCGAATTGGTCCAGATTTTATCACCAATTTCCTTGAAAGTTTCCAGAATAGAAATGTATCAGACATAAACCAGCTCCAATTCAACACCTATAAATTTTCATTGTACGTGAACCTCTGTAAGACATATAAAATCTATTCAAAACGAGAAAGTGCTCCTTTAAATTCTATACAAGAACAAAGGAGGGCAAGAAACGTGGACCGTAGCGTAACCCTTTTTACGTTTAAGGTTCAACACCCGTAAAAGTATCGAATGTCGTAAAATTCATCCCCGTAATAAAATTACATACCGTGAAAGGCAGAAATGAAATATTGAGACGCCACTAAGAAAAATAAATGGGAAATTTAATAACATAAGCAAAATTGATGTTTTTTACACCGTTTTCGGCAAATACTCGTCATATTTCTTTATAAGCTTCTTTTTGTTTGTGTGATGTAATATCGTTTCAAGAGTCACATTTTACTGAAAGAATAAAATATCAAACCTTTACGTATATTTCGATTCTATTCTCAAAACGTTTATAATTTATGGGAATTCTATTTCGTGCTGAATATTTCTCTTTTTTCTACGTGAAAAACTAGATGATTTTTTATGAAATAACATTCGATGCTATAAAAAAATGGTAAATCATTTTGAATACTTGATAAGGATTATGTGAATGTGTATATTTCATCATCATCAGCCATAGGACGTCCACTGCTGGACATAGGCCTCCTCCTGGGGGGGTTTTGCCAATACTCGCCACGCTTGGCAGGCGGGTTGGCGAGCGCAGTTAATAATAAGGCCGGCACCACCACAGCCAAAGTGTATACCTATTTGGTTTTCAGAAAATATTTTTTCAAAGTTTCGTAACCGTAAGTCTGTGAATTTCCTGGAACAATTAATTTATTATTCAAAGGACAGAGCGGGGCCACTTTTTCATTTCTTTTATTTCATTACGGTGAAATTCATGCTTAAGACAAATAAAGAGCAGACCCCAGATGAAACCGGATATTCGGATTTAAGAGCCAAGAAAACCGGCGCGGGCTAGTGAAGAGCTTTAAGCAGTTTAAGTAGATTTTCATTTATGTTTCCGTTTCTTTTTATTTGAATTTCTCGTACTTCACTGTAAATATATATAAATGAAAGGTGCTTGTGATAAGTCTTGATTGAACGTAAATCCCGATTTACTTTGAAGAAAAAACAAAATGGTAAGTAAGGTGACATTTTTTTACTGTTGACTGACTAGGTGTTTGATCACAGCTCATATGATGTTAAGTGGCTGTGTGGTCGAAGATAGTAAAAACAATTATTGGGAGTTATTCCTTAACTTCTTGTATTCATCTTCTGTGAAAAGAATTTGCGTGGAGCTATTTGAAAACTAACCCGATTGGTTTTACATTGATTCATTTTTTTTCTCATTCTCCTTGGCATCGCACTCTGTGCATTCTGCCAGTTTCAATATTTCTGTATTTTGTGAGCAATCCTCTGTTTTCAGCTTCTTTATCTTTATAATCAAAGTCCAGTCTTGGTCAAGTCCAGTCCATGTCAGTCAAATCTAGTCATGCTTTAGTAAAGCAGTGGCGACTTTTTTGGAAGCAACACGAAAAGTCATCTTTCATCACATTATATCACTTTCCTACACTTGCGCTTGTAATTCGGCACTTTATGATACTATATTTAAACATAAACACTCGAAAAAACACTAGATTTGGAAAAAATACAATGGGGCGACACGAATCTTTCCGCGTTCCCGCCAAAACTCACTCGTATGAGTATGGTATATGATATATTGGGATAACTTTATTATAAAAACCATCCATTTGTTTGCTTTTCCTAATAAAAAATCTTGGTTTTGCATACAATAGATAATACTATAAATTCTTACTGGATCCTCAATTATTTTAAAACTCGAATTGTGAGACCGCAGCCCGTTCCAATTATCTAGAGTTGGATCCAAGTTTCAATTTGTGTAAGTTTCGAGGAGATACGGCATTAAGGCAAGGTTCGCCGAAACCCAGACATAAAACCAGTTGTAATGTGACAGATTCTGGAACGACCAGCTGCACGGGTAATGTTTCCACTTTAAAGCTCTTGGCACACCAAGAAGTCTTTATCAAAAATATGTTTAATATTACAAAAAGCCCAAATCATGTACGTTCACAATTAAGTTTTAGTCGGAATTTTGAAACTGGCAATATTATTTCAAATTTAAATCGTAAAGTATGCTTTCGTTGTAAAGTTCTATTGTGTAAATTTAGATTATTTAATGTATTGTACAACCTTTAACTAACTTAATTAAATTGTGTTGGGCCAGTGCAAACGCGCGCGTTAACTCTACCAGTTAAAACTAATGGGACCCCAGAATACAAACTATGCCGAATTTGGGGCCCTCTGCTAATTCATGGTATATTCTACTTCATTAACTAATAAATAATTTTGTATTTGAAATAACAGAATTATCTAAATATAGGCACCACCACAATGCAAGATAGTAAACACCCAAGTAGTGACATCGTTGTAGAAGTAGTATAAATATAACTAATTAAATAATGGTATGTTTTCCGGTTTACATGATTATTTGAATTAGCGAAATTACAAGCTTAATGTGACTCACTATCGAATATATTAAGTAAGGAGCGTCTAAATAATGCCATGGTGGTGCCGGTGTAAGAATAGTATCCCACCCTTTCTACCCGTGGTTGCCGTAAGAGTCGGCTAAGGGATGTAATCCGGAAGGTGAGCAGCAGCGTCTTTCTTGAACAATCACACCTAACTAAACTGCGTCCGCCAACCCGCCTGCCAAGCGTGGCGAGTATTGGCAAAGCCAGGATGAGGCCTATGTCCAGCAGTGGACGACCTACGGCTGATGATGTGTGATGTGTCTAACTAACGTTGCCGAACTTTGTTCTGTTAACTTCTCAAAGTTTCTGGTACCAATGCGATGGCCAGTGGGCGTTATTTCTTACTGTCTCGCATAAAGAGGTTACTCTCGTTTTAATATTGTAAAAACTTTAACATCCGGACAATGGGTTTATGTATAGCATCACAAGTCGTCATCGCACGTTTTATAATTACCCCATTGTTCACAGTTCTGTACAACATTGAACAACAGTCTGTTACTCATATTGTATGGTCTAGAATATAGGGAAGTTTAAAATGTGTAATAAGCCTGGGTTAATGACTGTCTTTGTTTTGCTTCTTTGTACCATTCAGTTTTGTAGCAAAACATGGTTTCTATTATTGTTCCAGTTATTTATTTATTAACTTAATTTTTAAATTTGTTGTTATTATTAAATAGGCTTTCGTTTGAATGACATCTTGCTATATGTCAAGAGAAACTACGGTCACTTGCCTAGAAGAAACCGAATTACTCACGACTTTAAGACACCCATATTGTCTATCGTGGAACACCTAGTTGGGAAGCGTTTAAAAAAAATTTGGATGGATATTTCGTTTCAGTTTTTGGAATGTCAACCATGAAATGTTTATGTTAAAATGTTAACGATGTAACGGAATTGGGAAATGAATACTGGAACTAAATCTTGGAAAATGAAAGATCTGCAGGACAATAATAAAACATTGATTTTAAAACATGATTAAAATGGCTAGTAAGTGAAGACAGAAAAATATTAGTCCGACACAATACAAATAGATGACTACAAAATAGAAGTAGATTAAAGTATTATTAATATCTGGTGCTAATACTTTTTACTTTGCAGCCACTTCTCTTTGAGTGTGCCTACAACATAGTACTTTTGCTCTTTATACTCAGGGTTTATCTCGGGACATTTAGGACTCGACCCTGATTTATACATGAAATTCCCGATTTACACAGACGTTTCGCTTGTTAATAGTATAGGAAATTCTGGGGTTAGCCACTCCGCTGTATACTAGCCAATTTGAGACAGAACAAACGACATGATATATATAAACTGACATAATAAATGTAGAGCGTGGGTTCAATTCCCGCCAGGACAAACATTTTGTGCTATAAGCAAATGTATGTTCTGTTTCTGGACGTCCTGTATGTATAATAAGCATGTATTTACAACAAAAAAAAAGTATATAAGTATTCTATCAGTTATCTGATTCCCATATGACAAGCTTGGCTTAGTTTGGGGCTAGATGGCGTTTGTAATATTCTACGATATTTATTTTGTACTCAAATTAAAATTTACTTATTATTAGGATAACTAAAAATAAACAAAACATTATTTTAACGTAACACTAATGAAACGATCGAAACACTATCCTGATGGTAAGAGATAACGCCTGGCCATGAACTTTGCCGCGGTACACAGAACTTCGAAGTCCAGGGTCCACTGCTTTGGAGTTCATTACTTTGAGACATTCGACGATTAGTTTCAATGGCCTAGCAAAATCGGTAACGTGCACACATTGCTGCTTGGCGGTAGAATGTCTGATACTGCTTTGGTACTAAACCCAAGCAAAGGAGGTCTACTACCAAGTTTTTTTTTTTTAAATGCGTTCGCGTTTGGCCTCTCATATGGTGTGTTATAAGATGGAACACGCTTATCCAGAAGAAAACAATTTACTTTGAATTTGAAGACACTCAAATTGTACCTTCTAGGTACCACATACTTCAGCAAAGAGATCTACAACCTCGTTGTGCGAATAGAAACTGTGGAATTTGAACGCTTCGTGCGTAAGTGGAAAATATACAATCTTTTGACATGTATTTCCAGATGCATGGACTTGGACGGCGATGGTTACGTCTCGAGCTGGAATACTTATACGAGGAACATAAGTAACGGACGGAGGTTATGTACGTATTCAAGAGTGTTCTTATCAATCTGTAAGAATCCATTAATAATAATTTTAAATCTGGAGCATTATTCATAATTCATCACGGAAAGAAAAATTATTTATGTCATCGCGATGTAAGTAAGTATGTAGTCCAGTAAGTCGTCGTAAGGAATGTCCACTTACGACGTGTTATCACTAAATCGCGATTTATCGGAACCTCAGTATAAAAAGAGCACATATTTTGCTGAAAAGCTTGGTATTTTATTTCGGCTGAACTGAATTTCGGTGAAATGGTACAAAATATAGATTTACTGGGTACCAGAATGTTCACTGTTCAATGTTCACCGAAATTCAGGGTGTACGAAGCTTGGAGCTTGGAGTGTACGAAGCTAAACCGTGTTACTGTCCTCAATATTATGAACAACTTTCACCATGGGCACAACGTTTATCGACACAAAAGTTAAGGACACAAGTCCAATTTAGGACAAAAGTTAGGGATACCAAACTTTGTTGACACCTGACCAAGTATAGAATAGATAAAATATAACTTTATTGTATACTAAATATATGTACATACATTATATATCACATTTAAAAAAACTTAAAAAAGAGATAATAACAAAACAACATCGACTAATATGTGGTACAACGGCGGCCTTATCGTCTAGAGCGACTTCTAAGGTATTTCTTCTTCTTTTTTCTAAGATCTTATTTCTTTTCTTTCCTGATTTTTGTTTTTTCTTCGAAGTATATTATGGAGTTGCTGATTTATTTTCGCAATTTTTTTAGTTGTCCCTTTTGTAAAAATTGTTTATAATGAGTTAATAAAATTACTTCTGTACACACCAAGCTTATAACCTGATAGAAACTAACATGTTTTGAACACACTTTCGTTTTACTAATACGTATTTTTTGACTAAATTTTTTAACACACGGAGTTTTGTCTTACTTTGGACCACACACGTGGAAATATACATTAGATGAAACCAAAACTACAAGTATAATAATCAGAGTATGCAATATAATTAAACATAAGTAATCACGTAGAAAATGAGTCTACAGTTTGATTTAATAACACACCTAGAGACATATATACTCATAAATAAGTACAAGACAAAGTACATTTATTGTTAGACGCTTACCTTTAACTAAAATAGAGTTAAGCAATTTTAGTTAGACGCTTACTTTTAACTAAAATGGAGTTAAGCAATTTTAGTTAGACGCTTACGTTTAACTAAAATGGAGTTAAGCAATTTTATCCAGTCCTTCATCGTTCTTTATAAATCAACGACAGAACGTTTGTCTAAGAAGATAAAGAGCTTAGGAGATTCTGAAGATTCCCGACTGGGTGTGTTATAACGGCAATTTTGTACAAAATTATATTAAAATCTGAACTTACATAGTTAACCTAAAGTGGCGATGGGTTGAACTCTTTACAGGAAATGCCACTCCGCAATTTTAGTACGATCTTTCTTTACCGTCAGGAAAACCATCTAAATTAAAATATCTATATAAATATACGTATATTGAAATATCTGACGCAATATTACAACTTGAGAATAATTTGTAAAACTATGTTAAACGTGTAGTAATTACACAAGTAGGTCATAAGAAAAAAAGTTTATTGAAGACACACCTTATACTTTTATTGATTATTAAATTTTAATATTTATAGTTCCCGCAACTAAATCGGCTTCGATTCAGCGGTACTCAACCAAATATAAACGCTCGCGCTTGATAATAAGTTTAAATTTCTCGTGCAATCAAGTTTACTGTAATAAGGTCAGGTATTTTTACCGAAAATCGACTTTTGTTCCCTGATGTATTATTGCGTATTTTTTTTTTCATATTTGTTTGACCACAGTTACTTAAACGGTGTGTTTTAATTCTCATACTTGCAGTTCGGTTCTATTTACTAGCAAAGGTTGCCTGGAACAGATAGCCCTTAGTACTACCATTACTCTCATCATAAGGCCGTTTGTTGTTCCACTTGTGGTATATTTTTAATTTTTGTAATTAGTATGAACAATAGATATCTTACCCTTTCTTTGACAATTTCATACAACCATAAAGAGTTACTGATATTATTTTTTATTTTATTTGTAAAAAAACATTCTAGAAAATACGATGGGACTGTCAAGTGGATGACACAAAAGTCCCTTAATTAAATTGAAAAAAAAAGAACTCCACAGGGTTGTTAACCTCATTTACGTTTCAATTTTAGCACGGTAACTGCAAGCATTGATCGCGACCGTCAAAACCAATAACTCTAAACTGCGGTATCTGAGGGAAAATTTCAATTTGAGCCGCGGTTATGACTCGTGATCCGACTCGGAAGAAATGAAATATACGGCTTCTGTTGGGCCCTGACCCATGTCAAATCAGCATTCGCAGGTATGCCACGAATTATTTACGGCCAACTCGCAGCTATGAATTTTTTTATCGTAACGATAAATCTTTATTAGCCAACTTGGAGAAAATTTCCTGACGAACGCACGCCGTTTAGGGGCTGTGTAGTGTTGATAGTACCCACTTGCCCTTTCAAACTGCTAGTTTCGCACAATAAAACTGAAATAAAAAATGATGTATGTGTTTTCCACTTATATTATTACTATTCCCCTTCCTACAAACTTAAGCTTCACCTTGGCAAAGCAAAGTAGTAATAAATCATAATATTAGGTGGAATTGCGAGTGTCGAAAATTTGCAGCATAAACGGCTGTATCTTTTGATTGCGTTGGCTTAGAAGTTTGTTTTTTTCACAGCTCCAAGGGACAGTAGACTTGAGTATTTGATATGAATTTCAGTTTGATACCTCCACGCGTTCCTGAGAAAAGGGGTCTTGACAGACAGATAGACGGACAACAAAGTGATCCTATAAGGGTTCCGTTTTTTCCTTTTGAGGTACGGAACCCTAAAAAGTACAATAATAAAGAAAAAATATATCAACTCCTATACCTCCTGCTAAGGACATCTATCACCAGGTAAAGGAAGTCTAGCTAGTTTATATAATTAAAATTCCACTTCCACCTCGTATGTAGCGTATATTCAGTTTGAAATAATTAATATTAGAACAACATTGATCACACTTTTAAAGGCGAAAGTTTGCGAGCGTGTTTCTATGTTTGTTACTTCTTCATACTTAAACGGCTGGACCAATTGTGATAAAATTTGCTATGGAGTTAGCTGAGACTCTGGATTAACACGTAGGCCTTTTATCTCGAAAAAAATGTAGCGTGCAACACCACGGGATGCAGCTAGTAGTACAATAATTATTAAGTTATTGACCAATACCAATGTTGTAATATATCAATGCTACGATCATTACTTACCCTAAATTAATAATCAGTTATGCTAGCAACTTACATAGTATCGGGCGCTTAGTTTAGCCAAACCTCCCGATATTGGCACGGTTATAACATTAATGTTCAAGAGATATGGCATATCGTATAGACCCAATCTCGCAATGCTATTAGCATTATGTCCACAGACATAACGTAAGATATGTATCTTACGTTATGTCTGTGGTCCATCATCAGCTTATCTATGATCCAGTATATTTATATTTCATCATCATGGGGTTGGCGAGCGCAATTAGGTGTGATTGTACAAGGAAGATGCCTGCTGCCCATCTTCCGGAATACATCCCTTAGCCGACTCTTACGGCAACCACGGGTAGAGAGGGTGGGCTACTATTCTTACGCTGGCACCACCACGGCAAATTGGCAAAATGGCATATTTAGATTTACAAGAAGGTTTTTAGTTTTAATTTTAAACTATAGACATCGGTACGTACAGTGTTGATAATTCTTCACTAGAAAAAAAATGCAGATTAGTTAAAACTGTAAAACCTATCAAAAACAAGCGCACCGATTTGTTGTAATAATAAGTCCGTGATTAGGGTGTCCGTATATATTTACAAATAATTTAAAATATATTTACTTAGGGCAGACTCTCGAACTAGGTAAAAACAAATTTGAAAGTGAAGCCAACAGAAGAATTCAGTTGGGCTGGGAAGCATTCGGAAAACTACGTGCAGTCTTCTTGTCATCTATCCCGCAAAGTCTCAAGACAAAAATCTTTAATCAGTGCTTTCTACTTCTCGTGACCTACGCAGCCGAAACGTGGACACTCACAGCTGGAATGGTCCGTAAGTTCAAAGTCGCTCAGCGAGCTATGCTTGGCATTTCTCTGAGGGATCGTATACGGAACGAAATAATTCACCAGAGAACAAAAGTCACAGACATAGCTCAGCGTATTAGCAAGCTGAAGTGGCAATGGGCTGGACATATCTGTCGCAGAACCGATAACCGCTGGGGTAGATGGGTTCTAGAGTGGAGACCACGAATTGGCAAACGTAGCGTAGGACGCCTTAAAACTTGAGAGTGTGACAATATACGTAAGACAGCTGGCGTTGGATGGTAACGAAAAGCTGAAGATCGGGCTGAGTGGCGTATCTTGGGAGAGACCTATGTCCAGCAGTGAACTTCGATAGGCTGATGGTTATGATTAATGTGTCCGTACTGCACGCCGAGGGCTCAAACCCCAACAAGGAGCTTAATCTACCGATGGAGGAAACCATAAAATGGTAACCTTCTAGTACTGAGCTGGCTAGTTACAGCTGTCAAGTAGAAAATCTGCCACCAAACACCTAACAAATTATTCTGGCAACTGCTTCAATTGAAAGCCAGTTCCATTCCAGACAGGTAAGTTCACCATCTTCGAGCACATCGTCACTTAACATCAGATGCAAGCCTAACAAACATAAAAAAAGTTTTACATAAAAATCTAAGAAAAATCTATAAATACGGGTAGCTATTTTTACTTTTGTAGCATTTACATAAATATCGAAAGACAGGCGGACTACAGACTACCCACACATTTTAGTAAGTAATGTTTTATATTACTTCAACGGTATCAAAACATTCTTATTGATTCTTTTTGACATTTTGTGTAGAGATCCCGAACCAAAAAACAACCACCCAAAAAAATCTCATCAAAACAGATTTCATCACGATATCTCGAGTCTGAACACCCACAACTATTGATTTTCACGATTCACGCGCTTTTTGCTTGATACCAGCAAGCTGTGGAATGATTTTCTTTCCTCGGTATCCCCGTGAGGCCTACATCGTTAGGTTTTTCAAAAGCGTTAGTCATAAACGGTCGGTAACATATTTGTTATGCACCTGGTATTGCAGATATCCATAGGCGATAGGGATTACTTACCATCACGCAACTCGCGTGTAGGTTTGTCACAAAAGTAATGAGCGCCAAAGCAGTGATGCGCTGGTTGATTTTTGTTTCTCAATGTTCCGATGACCACTGCAGTGGTCATGAACAAGCGTTACGATTTACCATCAGGACAGCGTTTCGTTCTTACTTAAAAATAAAAAATACCGTGTTCTGGTGTGAAGGGGGTCTACTCCAGCTAGAGAAAGTACAAGGCTACTGAGACTAACCTTCTAATGTTTCAAAGTAATGAGCGCTAAAGCAATGGTCATGGACAGGTGTTATGTTAACCATTAGTAGAAAGTTTCCTTTCATCGTCATCATCAACCTATCTCTAACAGTGTTATTCGGAGTAATGTAAGGATTCTAACGATACCACGATACATCGAGAGGAATCCATAGATTGGTGGTAGGGTAATTTCTAGTATTCGGCTGGCTAGCTACCACCCTCAAGCTTAAAATCTGCCGCCAAGCATCTAACAGTGTGTTCCGGCAGCGTCACTTGAGCCTACCATTCCAGATTAGGTGTGCTTTACCATCTTCGACCACACAGTCACATAACATCAGGTGAGCTGCGGTCAAAATAAAAACATCCAAATCTATTCAAGCATTTCACAGTTTTTGTGGAATAAAGAATCATACATACATGAACCCTGAAAACATAACACTTCTTTTTGGTCAGACGACAAATTGTCAAGATGGATTAATTCCATTCTATACTATGTTGTATGTCTATAGAACATAGATAATGTCCAAATTGTCCACGTCCTGCTCAATGAATATAACATGAGAATGAGGACGATCACTTCATCATATCGTGGGATAAGCAACGCATGTCTCCATCTATTTGTATAGGACGGCCTGAATATGCATAGAAACATTATGCATAACAAGTTACTGCGGAAACTAAGATAGGATTAATAATTTACTCGAGCCATATTTTGCGGGTCGTAATCTTTGTTTTCATAAGCATAAAGACAAATGTAAGCGAAGTTTCGGTATCAGGACGTCTTGGGTTCAAAACCCTCTGCACGCATCTTGTTTTTTTTCTAAGTTACGCCGCTGACATCGAACGGTGAAAGAATTTCAAACCCCAAAAATGAGTTTGAACTGAAGGAAAACAAAGTGAAGAAACCATGGCCTACTCTCTAGTAGGTACTCGGCTGGCTAGCTACCACCCTCAAGTTGAACATCTCCTGCCAAGCTCCTAACGATGTGTTCAGAGATGTGTGATGATGTGTTCCTCACTTGAGAGCCAGTTCCATTCCAAGCTAAGTGTGTTTACTATATTCGACCATATTGCACACTTATCGTCAAGTGAGCTGTGGACAAACAACGAGCCCGTCAAATATAATAAAGTAATCGTTTTTATTCTATCCTAATATCAAATAAACATCGCTTAAATATTTGCCAATAGGAAATTCTCCATGTAATTTTCAAATCCCATTAAACCATAATCCCATAATTTCGTCCATGAAACACGGAAAATTTTCAACCTCGTTAACCTTAAGGCACTAACAACACTCAGCTGTATTAATTTCTACATAGTATAAAACAATATCACTTCCGCTATCAACCGCTATCTTCACGTGCGAGGCGCGCGGCGGCCCGCAGTGCGAAGCAAGACGAGGCCGCGCGCGCGTTGTCTCAGCTTTGTCTCCATGATGAAGGCCACCGGATGTGGCCGAAACTATAGTCGGAGTTTCCGATAAAATAATACGTGAGTAATCCCGCATAAATAAAACAAAAATGTGTCAAGACCACGTCAGTTTCCATAATATAATATCACTTCCCGCCGTCTGTACGCTTAGATCTTTTAAAGTCCCCAACGGGTTTTAATGCTGTTTCTATCAATAGACAAAGTGTGAGTCACTTTGTCTGAGTCACTTTGTTTTGTTTGAGGAAGGTAAGGCACAACATTAGTATTTAATTTGCACCCTTGCGAAGTCAGGGCGGGTCCCTCGCTAGTAATAAGATAAACCAACCAACATTGTAGCCCGCGGCCCGAAAAACCATCTTTCAGAACTTAAAAAGAAGCCCATCAAGTGAAATATATCCACAACAGGCTTATGACCTCACAAAGCTTTAAGGCACTTCCATGATTACCCAAAACTCTGACGCAATGATGTTAAGACAAAGTGGATCAAACTAATTTCAAGTTCGTTAAAGTAATTCAACTTCGTAGAACAAAGCGATTCGTTTTTTGATGGACGGATAAAGGAAAATTCTCGAAACAAATTCCAACTTTTATCTTACAATAGTGACTAATCGATGTTCTTTTAAATGAGCCACGTTTGAAATGGCGTTTCGATTATATAAATGTAAGAGAGATTAAACTGAGTTTTAATATCTCTCGAATTGACGGCTTCTGCGAATGCTAAGCTACAATAAATGCTAGCCAAACTAAGCAAAGCTTGTAATATGGGAATTTGTACAAGTTAGGTGTTTGACCTGGTGTTAAGTGACGGTGTGGTCGAAGATAGTAAACACACCTAAACAGGTTTTTTCTAGATAAGCGTGCTTCATCTTAGACTGCATCCTGCTTAACATCAGGCAGGGCGTGATCAAATGCAAACCTATTTAGTATAAAAAATCTAGCCTGGAATGGAACCTGCTCTCAAGTAAAGCTGCTAGAACAAACCATTAGGTGCTTGGCCCTATCGACACGCTATGGTTTTTTCACCATTTTGGTTTTGGTTTTTTCTAGGTAAGCGTGTTCCATCCTAGGCCACATCATTGCTTAACATCAGGCAGGATGTGGTCAAACGCGAACCTATTCTGTATAAAAAAAAAAAAAAAAAAAAAAACCATGCTTTCCATTGTTGGGATTTGAACTCACACCCTTCGGCGTGTGAACTGACCACGCTATCCACATCATCGGCTATCATCGTTACAAACAAAATAAGAAACAACTTATACTAAAAACAAAATATAAGTATAATAACTAAATTACAATTACAAATAAATTCATAATATACACAATTACATTTACTTAAAGAAGTGACACCACGGCAGCACATGCAATACCTGTTCATTTTATATTGCATGAGGACTAATTGGTTTTTTCAACGAACACTTAAAACAACATGTTTATATATACAAGCAAAACAATTACAAAAAACTGTTTGTTCTATAAAAGCTCGTTTATTTGTATCGCAAACACTCCAACTTAAATATTTCACACTTGCAAAAAATATTCAAATCGGCACGTAAACCGGGATTACCTTGGAAAGCACGGTATTACCAACCGTCATGCAAAGGGGGCGGAAAGCCAGGTATCAAAAAGCCAGTTTTTTAGCCAGCCTCATAAATAACGTGACATTCATCTTCTTGACACCTGAATAACACGCCGGGCTCAGCGGACCCCATTAGCCTTTAAACGAAACAATGGTGACTGAAGAGCTGGCTTTATGGCCTTGTCCATTAGGAAAGGTCTGCAGGAAGGAACGCCCATGAGTCACGTGGTCGTGACCGCTTCTTTACCGACCTAAATTATTAATTGCAAAATAATGACGTGAACGTTATGTGTTTACTGTTTTTAATGCTACTTTGTAAGCTTCTGGCGTGATAAAGTTTCGGCCGGGCGCTTCACTCCATGCATGTAAAGTAGGGTTCAAACTTGGGAATTTTACTTCGTTACTGAAAATATTCATTTTAAAACTGTTGTACCTACTTTATACTGAAGTTTTATGTAAAGTTATTTATTAGTATGAAACAAGAAGTGACGGGATATCGGTTAAAGTGGCTAAAATAAATAAAAGAAATGCTTATAGCCCAAAGTGGAACATTTTCCACACATTTATATTATTTCTTATTACATTAGGTATATACATAAAAAATAACAAACAAAAAAAATGTTGGTGCTGCCGGCATCGCAGCAAGGCTCAAACTGCTGATAGTCAGGGTTGCAGAGTAAAAAACCTCCTAACAATACGTACCGTTTCACAAAGCCTCTTGAGATGTTGGTTGAGGCCCATCACTATAAAGCCTTTCACCGTGACGATTATTGCGACAATGATCGTCGAATCAAAATGCATAGTGGTTAGGTTAGTAATTTGAATATGGTAAGCTTTGTCAAGGTATTTGCTAAGTTTGTCCTTCTCTGGCTTCACGAAATTGTGGTAACATTTAAAATTCTAAAACGCCTGTCCAGATCCATCGGTATCTAGAACATAGAGTTACAAAACAAAGTACAGACAGGATGCTCATTACTTACTTAGCCCTATAATTTCTGTCATCTCTTGTTTCTTGTAATTGTAATAAAACATTACAAAATTGTACCTGATGAAAATTAATACAGTTGACGTAATTCATACCCACTGGAAGATTAAAATTACTTTAAAAGTTTTCGGTTCTTAGATAAATTCAATGTGTTGAAAAGATCTTTCTTTTGAAGTGCTCTCTGAGATTTATTCAATTGAAATTTGTGTTTTATCTAAATGGCAAAACGTTTATGTCTTTGACAGGAAACTTTCCTTTACCCTCAATTAATATATATATAAATATAAATATCGTAGGACACATTACACACAGCGCCATCTGACCCCAAACTAAGCAGAGCTTGTGTGATGGAAGTCAGATAACTGATAGAATACATAAATACTTTTTTTTTGTAAATACATACTTATAATACATACAGAACACCCAGACACAGAACAAACATTTGTTCATACCAAACAAACATTTGTCCTTGGCGGGAATCGAACCCACGCCCTACAGCTCAGGCAGACATACTCCCAATGAGCCAACAGGGCTGTCAAATTTATCAAAACAAATCTAACTGAAAGCTCTCTTTTGTAACTTCAACTCAATATTGTCCGTGAAATATTGCCCCTTGCCTTTGAAATTGTTCTCTTTTAATTTTTAACTTTTGTTCCCCAAACTTTAGAGGCTTTGTTTTCAATAAAATGTTTTCAAAACTTGTAAATTAAGACAATTAAATTGAAAAATAAAACGGTCGTAAGCAAGACGGGGTTGTGCAACGTGGGTTCCACGCCAATTAGTAATTTGTATTTACCAAAAAAAAAAACACATGAAAATAGTATTACTAATGTAGCAATTTTCCAGTTTTCTGTTCTTGTAATTTAGTGTTGCACTATAATCACAATAACTGTAACGCTTCTGTGATTATTATTTTACAATAGTGAAATAAATACACACAATACTGTTTGTTGTTGTTTTGTCTATTGTCTGTTATTGTTGTTGTTTTTTACGTCACTTAACATCAGGTGAGTTGTGGTAAAACACCTAGCCTGTCAGCCATAAAAAAAAAACTGTATCAATAACTAGTATTGTGGAAATTTTATTAAACTCAAATCAAATTAAATATTTATTTATTGACTCTAAAAATCAAACACAGTAGCAATAAATTCAAAATGTAACGTCATTGACGTTCTACGTTATGTTAATGTTAAATACACAAAACGTTGTTTTGGATTTTAGATTTTTTTTTACAAGTTTTTACGAGTTTTTTAAGATATGTAACGATTAGACTGCCATGTTACCTCATTCGTTTGTAATTCTGGTTCTTGAACTAAAGAGTGTGGGTTTGATTCGTACCCAGGAAAAGACTTATGTTTTTTTTAATATACAGGCTTGCGTTTGACCGCCATCTCATCCGATGTTAAGCACAGCTTGAAGGTACACAGAACACCCCGATATATGATGAACATTGTGATATAAGTAGATATTAACAAAAAAATACATAAATATTTAATTAGTTATCTGGTTCTGTAGCACAAGCTTTTGTTTAGTTTGAGCCTAGATGACGTTGTGTAGAATTGAGTAATATTCAAACGTATTTATTATTTACTAGATAATTATTATTGCGCCCCGCGGTTTTACTCGCGTGGTGATGGATGATGATGATGATGAAAAGTATCCTGTTTTATTCCAGGGCCTAAAGTATCATAGCAAAATTTCATCCAGATCCGTTCAGCCGTTCTGGCGTGATTAAGTAACAAATATCCATCCATCCATCCATCTGTCCGTCCGTCCGTCCGTCCATGCGTCCATCCATCCACCCATCCATCTATCCAAACTTTCACACTTATAATATTAGTGGGATTAAAAAGAGTTTTGGCTTAAAGTAGATTCTTGTGGAACATTCTTCGGATGCGGAACCCTAAAAACAATCATATTTATTATTCACTTTTAAATGCAAACGTTACTTGCGAATATTCCAATCCCAGTTTCCTCGTTTTCAACCGGATAATATGTAATGATTTTAACATTTTGCAGACAATCCTGTTCTCAGTTCTTATCACACGCACGCGGTTTTTGCAGTCTCCTTATTTAATGGCGCGGAAAGCGTGATAAATTACGTACTAATGCCCTTTTTCCACATACGTTACGTTCTAGGGTCGTAGTATATTTTTTAGATTTGATCATGTTTACTTTGTTTTCTTTTGTGGCAACTAGAACTCGATTCTTTTTGCCAGATTAAGATGATCATTAAGATGATCATCTGTGTTACATTTGTTAATGAAAATATTAAAAAATATTCCTCTTCAAATTATTATGTTAGTTATTCATCATTTACATAGTTATATTTTGTTTTGTTATTTTACAAGTACGGATAATGAGATTTTTATATTATACGGTTTTATTCTTTTCTAGAACATCTTTTTTTGGTTATTTGTATTTGTTATTTTTAAGGTAACTGGATTATTTGATGAATGAAACTAACGCATTATAACAAGCGAATAAATATACACCTATTAAATATATTGGCGCATTTTTTTTTGTTTTTGACATCACACTTTGAACATTTGCTTTGAGCAGTGCCAAGATTTCGATATTTTAAAGCATTTCAAGATAAATTTAGTAAAATAAATCTAAGTCACAGTTAAAATCATACAAAGTAACTCAAGGTTAAGTCTAATCATGCCCTAGTAAAGTAGTGGCGACTTTACTACAGGACTCAAAGGAGTTTTAAAAGCCACAGGATGTGACATGATTCCCTGAATTGTGATTATTATAAACTTTATGAATAAAACTTTAGTATTTTTATGCTCTAAAAACACAAGTTTCTAAAAATAATATAATGCGACGACACGACCTTTCCACTTTCCCGCTAAAACTCCGGTTAGCGCATTTGTATGCTAAAACGTAATGCCGGCACCACACAATCGTCCAACAGTCCAATAGTCGAACATGACTCGAGTCTGTCCCAACTCACGGTCGATCAAAACAGACCCTCCACACAAAATCAATCAATCAAATCAATATGCACGTTCCAACCTCCTTCATTATGGGCAATTCCTTTGATCTGTGTACGATTTACCGCCATCGGAGCGATCGCGCGCCAACACGATCCAACATCGTCAAACATGCACGAACTACCTCTCCACACGTGGAAGTTTGGACGAACAGTTCGACTGTTGGACGATTGTGTGGTGCCGCCATAAGAGTATCTGTCGTCCTGATTACACCATCTTCTTTTTTTGTTTTTAGCGTCGCAGTTTGTCGATTTGCCAGTGTCAAGTGTTATATTTTCAAATATATCACGAAGAATTAAGTTAAATGAGTTTTAGTCACATAAAGTAATTCACGTTTGAGTCCAATGATGTCTTAGTAAAGTAGTGGCGACTTTAATATAAGCTTCGATGAAGTTATGGAAGCAACACGAAAAGTCATTTTCATCACATCAGATCATTTACACACGACTCTGTAAAACGATACAAATAGTTTGTTGGCAGGGTTTCGAGTTGAACTATAGATTTACATGTGTATGACAATTCGGTATGTAAAGTTTTTTTTTGGTATTTATTTTATATTTTTTTCTGATAGTAAACTTTATTTCATGAAACTAATTTGAATATTTTGGCTTTTTATGCGGTAGTTGATTTTTAATACGTTTTCAAACTTTTGATAGCGATGACGTCATGAGGTTGGCTGAATATCCATAGTAGGCCTTTGCCATGTAAAACAAAAAATAATATTTTAACACATTTGATTGACTTTGACAACTGACATGAAGTAAAGAATTTTGTTTATCAAAGCTTCTTAATGTTGCTAATCTATTACTTTTTTGTATGGATTATTACGCTATTACGCCGCTGGCAAATCTATTAAGATTTAAAAAAATAGATGGATCTATTACAGCTGTTTTACAGAAACATTAGAACTGACAGAATGCACAGAGTATGATGCCGAAAAGAAAAAGGACAAACCCAATGAACTTTTTTTTTACGTGATTTGGCAATGCACGGGTGATATATTTTGTACCAATGACTAAATATTTATGAATGTAATGTAATTTTATTAATGATTAATTAATGTAACTGGCTCTAGCCGTTTTAATTAATTAAATAAATAAATAAATAATAAATAAATATTTACCTATTTTGGTATTTTATAAGTGAAGTAACGAAATTATAGTATTTTTCCGTACTATCCTTAGATATGGATAGTATCTAGTACGGAGCATGAAATAGTTGTACAAATACTGTAATTATAGTACGAAATCCAACGCTGCGCTGACTTGACATTGACAGTTTTTGTTTAGGTTCGCCATTGCTTTTGCACAGCGAACTACATGACGTCATTATGGGACTCATTGAAAGTCAAGTTTATCTTGTGTATTTTATTGAAATATACCCCATCTCATAGTTAGAGAGTTTTAAACGTCAAAATAATGTACAGGAATGTAATATTTCGAAATGGTTTTGGAATCAGTAAAGTATTTTTTTTCTTTACATACCGAATTACATAACGAATTGCGCATAATAAGTAGGTTTTTTTTTTTAAATGGCTGACCACAATTCACCTGATGTTAAGTGACGGTGTGGTCGAAGATGGTAAAGCACATCTAGCCTGGAAGGGAACTAACTGGCTCTCGAGTGAGGCTCCCGGTACACACCATTAGATGCTTGGCGGCAGAATTCCAACTTGAGGGTGGTAACTAGCCAGCCGAGTACTAGAAAGTACCCTACCACTACGCTATGGTTTCTTCACGATGCTTTCCTTTACCGGCAGCTCAAGCTCATTGTTGGGGTTTGAACCCACGCCCTTCGGCATGCGAACCGACCGCGCTAACCACTGAGCTACCATCGCTATAAAATCCACTAATACTCTAATGTACTATACTAATGAACAAAAATAACGATAAAAGTCTCCTGTTTTCATCCCTTACAAATGGCAAAGTAATAGATATGAAAAAAGGATATAGTCATAACCATATTTTTTTAATGGCACCTATGCCAACTGGTGTTCTTAGAAATAAAGATATGAATCTACAAATGGCGGAGTGATCGGTGTATCATAAAAAAATACGAAAGAAACTTCTTTCTTTTTGTTAAGTCTAAGATCGTTAAAATTAGAAATCGTTCGTTCCACGCCTCGGCACTCCCTGCGAGTAAACAGGCACGCCTGCCGCTTTCGAAGCGAAGGACACATGTCGAACAACAAACCATTCCAGTTTAGAAAGAACGAAGGAGCATCTACTTTCCATAAACATCAATATTCAAATACGCGGGCTCTAAAAACTCATACGGTCCAGGTTTTTATGGCGGGATATATTTCATCGGGCGAATATTAAAGTGGAAATCCCGCGCGGATCCAGCACCAATTGAACCATATTTTCACAAGCCAACCTTTGAATATTCTATTGAGGTTGAAAGGCTGGCCGTTACAGTTTGGGTATCGCAAAGCAAACTTACAGAACGATGGGCAATGCCAGAAATTACTGCTATTTTAATAATAAACGAGTGCAAGTGATATAATGTGGTGAAACATGTCTTTTCATGAAATTCTGTTTTTTTTTTATTGTTCTGGTTTCTGTTTTTTTTTTTTGGTGTCCTGTATCCTACCTATCCTACTAATATTATAAACGTGAAAATTTGGATGGATGTATGGATAGTTAAAATTACTACCATGGATGGATGTTTGTTACTCAATTACGCCAGAACAGCTGAACGGATCTGGATGAAATTTTGCATGTAGATACTTTAGGCCCTGGAATAAAACATAGGATACTTTTCATCGTCACCATCATCTATCACCACGCGGGTAAAACCGCGGGGCGCAGCTAGTATATTCTAAGAGTGTATATAAAAAAAAGTTTTAAAGTATTTTATCAGCTGCCTGGTTCCCATAGTACAAGCTTTGCTTAGTTTGAGGCTAGATGGCGCTGTGTGAAAATGGCTTCCTATATTATCATTTTTTATTTTTTTGTGACTTAAACTGTGATCAATATTTATTTCATTTGATTTTTAAAGTGAAAACTGTTTTAGCCGCGTTGAGCGAGTTTTGCTAGGGGCAAAACTTATGGGTTCGCGTCACCGACATGCTAATGTGACGTGTTTTAAGTTTTTACTTTTTTCGTCAGTCCCCATACCTGCCTATTTTCTTTTCATTATAAGACACATGAAAATATGAAAAATCCTTGACACTGAAAGAATGCATAAAGTACAATGTCAAAAATTAAGGAAAAAAGACCAGTCCCAATAAGTGTAGGTATTATTTTTTATCTGCGCTAATTAATTATCCTTAACACTGAGACGAACCTATCAACATAAGGTTATGGTACTTAGATAATATTGTATAATATTTGTCTATGTGTTAATTTTAGAATTTATTTTTCTTTTTTTTATTTACGTAGGTATTGGAATAAAATTTTGGTGTGAAAAATTTGTGAGGTTTACACGTACATATTTTTACTTTTTTTTTCTTCTTCCGAATTACCTCTGTGCCTCAAGTCGAAGGTCTTCGACCAGTGTATGTTACCAGTGATGACTTATGGTGCCGAAACGTGGTCTCTTACTATGTGCCTTCTTAGTAAGCTTAAAGTAGAGTACAGTAGTATAACGAGCTATGGAGAGGGCTATGCTCGGAGTTTCCCTACGAGATCGAATCAGAAATGAGGAGATCCGTAGGCGAACTAAAGTAGCCGACATAGCCCAGCAGATTAGCAAGCTGAAGTGGCAGTGGGCAGGGCACATAGCCCGCAGATCCGATGGCCGATGGGGCTGCAAAGTTCTGGAGTAGAGACCACGGACCGGTAAGCGCAGCGTAGGACGTTCACCCACAAGGTGGACAGACGACCTAATAAAGACCGCAGGAACGCGCTTGATGCGAGCCGCTTCCAACCGGTCTTTATGGAAATCAATGGGAGAGGCCTATGTCCAGCAGTGGACGTCATACGGCTGATGATGATGACGATGATGATGATTTTTACTTATTAAAAAAAAAAACATTTGACATTTTATCTATGTTCCCAAGCTAATACTACAACAAGGTTGTACCACAACAGAACTGTCGTCAAATATTAACGTCGTTTAAGTTAAATAAAATAACATTTATTGCACATAATAATATATTACAAGATACCCACCATTTCCTATTCCATCTTCACAAGTCACATGTCTATCTAGAAGATTGATTGCCAGCATTTCCAATTCCACTGTTTATTGATTGTCGTTTACCTTATAACTACATTTTTTACAGAAAATGTATAAAAGAATATGTGTTTGTATAATCCAAGTGTTATATTTCTAGTGCAAGAATTAATAGCGCATTAGCGTTTCGTATTCACGCCAAATAACTATAATGATATTACTTTATTGTCTTTATATCCTTTACATTGATTTTAATCGTCTTTAAACATTGAATAATTAAAGTAATAGTACCTGGATGACCGAGCTTTGCTCGGTTTTTCATTGCCTGAAAACACGGATAAAACGATGTTTTCTAAAAATGAAACCTAGCTAGATCGATTTATCACCCCCGAAACCCCCTGCATACTAAATTTCATGAAAATCGTTGGAGCCGTTTCCGAGATTCAGATTATATATATACATATATATAAGAATTGCTCGTATAAAACCGCGTATAGAGCCGGCCAAGCCACATATTTAGGTGTAGAGTTTGTGAAGTTAGGCCTTATTTTGACAGTGCGAGCGATGGTCTCGTCTTGGCAACATTTTACATAAAAATGTTTTTGGTGTTGTTGGCGTTTTGTTTTTGTTTATTCAATTGAACCTTTATATGTTTGTCCACTATTGATATCATATCCTGAGAATTTTGTTTATATGGTATAATCCAAACCCAAGTTATGAGAGTTAAAAAAAAAGGCAGTTAGTGCCCTTGTGCTTCGCTTGGCTCGTCTTGGCATACTCGTATAAATATTGAAGGATATTCCACACAGCGCCATCTAACCCAAAAGTAAGCAAGGCTTGTACTGTGGGAACCAGATAGTTGTTAATAACCCCCTATGGAAACAGAAGGGTATTTAAAATGTAAAGGTGTAGGTATCTATATGTCTGACAGTGGGATCTTAGCTCCCAAACAAGATACAATTTATATTTATTTTTTGTTTGAAAGGCGGCTTGATTGATATTATTCTTGGCTTTACTAAAAATTATCTGCTCTTTTTGTTTTAATAAATGGTTATAAATCGAAATATTGTACTGTCCCTTGGTTTTATTTTTAATTTTTAATCCATACTTATTTCTCTATATTATACGTACTAACACAGAATCAGGATGTATTTTTTTAATGATGTGTAGACATGCTAAGTGTTTGACCATAATTTACCTGATGTTTAGTGATCGTGTGGTCAAAGATATTAACTTAATTTCTTTCATTCTTTCTTCCTTCCTTGCTTCCTTGCTCCCTTGCTTCCTTGCTTGCTTGCTTGCTTGCTTGCTTGCTTGCTTGCTTGCTTGCTTGCTTCCTTCCTTCCTTCCTTCCTTCCTTCCTTCCTTCCTTCCTTCCTTCCTTCCTTCCTTCCTTCCTTCCTTCCTTCCTTCCTTCCTTCCTTCCTTACTTCCTTCCTTTTTTCCTTCCTTCCTTCCTCCCTAATATTTGGCGGCAGATTGAGAACTTGGTAGCTAGTCAGCCGAGAACTTAAGAGTACCATATCACCACTCCACATACCCCATTATTATTCCTTATGATGTTTTCTTTCTACCGCAGCGTGTATGAATTCACCGCGCTTACCAGTGAGCTAACGTATTTAACACACTTCAGATTCTTTTGCCTTTACAAAATGAAATTCTAAACAGCAGAATCTTAATTAGAGGCTGCGACAATTTGAAATTGAAATACTAACTGCCACACAGAGGAATTAGTACCTAGTTAGTTCTAATTAAAATGGGCCCGTAATTGCACGACAGGTCTCAGATTCAACTCGCTTGAGATTAAACTGTTGACGAGGGCTAGGTAATTTATTTCAATTAATTCAGAAATGCGAAGCGCTGACAGATTCAGTGAATCATTTTTCTCCTCGGCAAAGCGAAGACGTTGACAAACGAGGGAATTATTCGGTCACTTCACTACATGTCTCTGCTTAGATAACGGTCCACGGCGATGGAGGGACAAATCCTTTACAATATTAGAGTTGTGATAAATGGAACAATACCTCTAATAAGACAATAGATAAATCATTAATGATTAATTTGCCAGAGAACAAAAGTAACCGATATAGCGTATTTGTAAGTTAAAGTGGTAGTGGGCTGGTCATATTTGCCGCAGAACCGATAACGGCTGGGGTAGACGTGTTCTAGAGTGGAGGCCGCGAATCGACAAACGTAGTGAAGGACGCCCTGAGACTAGATGGAGTGACGATATACAGCTGACAGTGGCTGGAAGCAAAATACCGAAGATAGCGCTGAGTGGTGTGTCCTGGAAGAGACAAATGTCCAGCAGTGGACTGTGCTAGGTTGTTTATGAATTATTAATTATTTATTATTAACCATGTTGCTTTGCATTAACGTTGTTCAGTTCTCCTTGTATCCATTTGCATACCCCCAGTACGCCCGACTTTAGTAACAGAATACCAAATCTTGACTCCATTAGACCTGTTAAAGATACAAAAGACTAGTAGCTGATAATCTTTTAATGGCTCATTTCCTTAAATTATAGCTAAGTCACCTTTCAAATAAAATAAAAAAACTAAATATAATATCAATTTCACAAAAAAAAAAAACCGTCTTCATTCCACTAAGCCCAAACATTTATAGGTTACATTGTTTTGTTACCGAATTCCGTTGCCTATTTTCCCATTTCTTCATCATCTGATGATGAAGCCGGAAGTGAAGTGAACAAGAAGTAAACACCACTGAAAAGTCACAGTAAAGCAAAAGACGTAATTTAGTTCACTTAGTTGAAATATTTTTTCTATATGATATTTTGGTTCAAAAATCAAACTTTTGAAGGGATTTTCATGAAATTTCTGTTGGACCAATCTGAAAGTATATCCTTCTAAAGAAAAACATTATACCCTATTCAGTGGCGTAACGTGCCTTGGAGGAGCCCTGTATCAAAATTAGTTGGGGGCCCAAATGAAGGGCAGTGGAGTAGCTTGCCTTAGACGAGCCCTGTATCAAGATTTGTCTGGGGCCCTTCTACCAGACTTTCATTTCATAGCTCCACGGGGGTCATGTTTATTATTCTTTCACAAGCTTGTTAACGAACATAATCAAATGAAGTCTAAGCCTGGACATACGTTGTTGCCGCGGCCTGAAGGCTTATGAATCTTTGCTTATACATAATGGGACCCCTGTATTCCGGGGGCCCCGTATCATTGATACGGCTGATACGGCGGTAGCTACGCCCTTGATCCTACTTATATTATAAATGTGAAAGTTTGTATGTATAGATTGTTGGATGTTTGGATGTTTGTTACTCAATCACGCAAAAACAGCTGGACGGTTTTGGACGAAATTTGGCACAAATATAGTTTATTACCTTTTTTTTTTTTTTTTTTTTTTTTTTTTCCAGGGAAAATACTTAATGTATACCACCGGCCCTGGGGCGGGCACAGTGGTTATGTGGGACTCTCCGTCCTAATGACGGCCTACCCACTAAAAACCCTGGAGTGTTCCACCTCGGCGCTTTGTGTCGAGGCTGCGGGCACGCTTTCGCACTCTTCCGCGGCCTCGACAGCGCTTGTCCTCTCAGACACCACCTCGGAGCCCAGGCTCCCTTGCCACGATGACGATGTGTCGGAACACCGGACACATCGCGATCCACCTCGGAGACCAAATCAGCAAAATGAGCGCCGGACGGCCCCACGTCCGCACGCCCTTGGTCTCCATACGACGGGTCAGATGAGTGGCCCCGCCGCCTACCACTTTGGCCGCTGGGAATGGGTATCGCCCGCAACACCGGCACTCCTCCCATCCCGCAGCCCCTTCTCGTCAGAGTCGCTCCGGCATGGCTCTCAGCACGGCCCCACAGGGTAAACTACGCCATGAGTAGCCCCGGGCCACCACCACGAGCCCATGTAGACCGCCGCACAGCTAGCGTCCTCTTCGCTCCAGATACGACGATCCCGAATGGCAAAACCCGTGGTAGCAACAACCCCAGGCCACCCCGGCACAGCCCCCCCGCAAGACCCCGCGGATTGCCCACCAGAAACGACCCGACCACCAACACACCCATCTGCGTCAAGTGGGAGCCCCCTCAAGAAAATATCTTGATGAGACTACCACCCGACTGCCCCACAACAGCTCGAAAGTTCAAGCCCACCACTCCGCTCCTTCACAGTGCCCTCAGCTGATCAGAGGGACACGTAAGGAGCCCCTCCTTTGTTTCTGCGTGCGCTCCTCCAAAAATTGGAAGAGCGCACGGAGAAACCTTCTACCGTCCGTCACCGGACCACCTCCTGGTGCCAAGCACCCCAAACATCCGTCGCGACAAGCCATTAAAAATGTCATGTCGCGACCCACCTCGGGGGCCAGAGCATACTGGCGCCAGACGACTCCATGTCTGAACGCCCCCATGCAACGGGTCAGGTAAGTGGCCCCGCCGCCTACCACCACGGCTGCAGAGGATAGGGAGAGCGGCACAACGCAACACCGACACTCCTCCTCCCCTGCAGCCCCACCGCGTCCGCCATCAAACGGTGGCAGCCCCGTCGAGGCCGCGGAAGATAGGGAAAGCGGCAACGATACACCGACAGTCCTCTTCCGCCGCGGCCTCCCGACCTCAGCCGCAGTGTCTCCCATACGACACTGCAGCCCGCCTCAGTTGCGGCACCGCCCATACAGCACTGCAACCTACACAGTGGCCGCTTCAACATGGCCCGAGCCAAAGCCCGTTGAAGCAGCCCCTCCTCGGGTTCCGCTTGGTTTCACCGTGGTGACCAGTCACGGTTACTCAGCCCCCCCGCCACGACAAGGCGGGAACCCACAGGGGGATTAACCTACCTGGACCTTTACCTGGATTAACATATAAAATACTTTTTATATCAGAAAAACGTTAGGTTTCTGTGGGATATAAAAAAAGAACTACTGGACGTATCCACTTGAAAGGTATAGATGCATCTTATGGAACATTATTCAGTGATAAAAAGTATCCTTTATTTTAATCTAATAATAAAACAGCAATGTTACACATGTTTCATTTCTGTCTGAATTCTAGTTAACGTGGACGAAGTCACGGGCATAAGCTAGTATTATTATAATTTTTCAAATCAGTTTTTGAATGACGGGAGTTCTGAGGTAACAAACAAAAAATACAACTAAATTGCGAACCTTCTTCTTTTTTTGAAGTCGGTTAAAATCTATGCAACGCGACAACAGAAGCAACGATGTCACAGATACATACGTTAAACTTATAACGCTCCTCTGTTTGGGCTGGGGGTTATAATGATTGAAGCTGGTTAGGTAATTGAAGTCATAATCAAAGTTTTAGTCCAGAGAGTGAAGAACAGATACAAATAATGGTACTGTTTTTGTATAATAAAAGACCACAACAGTAAATCTGTACCTAGAAATATAAACACTGAACCCTCTAATATTTCAGTCTGAAAAATCACTGTCGATTTATTGCACTGGAATGCTATAGATAAAAATTGACCGTCGTACTTCTGTGCGCCGGCAGGCTATATTTCACGGCAAAGACTGACGATGCTCGAAGCTTACGAGATCTTTTAAGAGGGCACCGGCTTCCGAAGAAAGTTTAAGAGTTGAGCATTTTTGCGACCATTTCGCAGCTGCTAGAAGTTGGAAAACTTTCTTAGCCCGTATGAAAATATGGGACGATACTTTTCTACTACGCGCATCTGTAACCTCAGTAAATAAAAAAGCAACCTTCTTAAACTCTTAACTTACCAACCATAATTTCGAGTGATGTACTCGTAATCTATGACGATTCGAACATTTGGTATTCTGGAGTTGTATCTTTAGTTTACTAATCGTTATGGTACAGCAAGTAAATAAGTAGTATTGTACCTGTGACAAATTATAATTGTTTATCTGAAATAAGTAATCTAGGTTATGTGAGTATAACCATTGACTTCAAATAGTGGAGAAAACTATCGTGAGGAAACAAACAAGATAAAAAAAAATTTTTTTTTAAATATTAGATATTTGCGTATTGCGTTTGACCGCCACTCGCCTGATGTTAAGCGAAGATGCGGTCTACGTTGGAGCACGCTCGCCTAGAAGAAACCGATTCACTCGCGATTTGAAGGCACCCAGATTGTATCTTATCAAGGAACATCCACTCGGGTAGCAAATTTCATTCTTGAAGATGTGTAAAGTGTGCCAATCCGGACTTCACCAGCGTGGTGGTATATTCCTTTGGCCTTACCCTTTTCACGATGAGAAGAGGCCCACGCCCAGTGCTGATTCGGATTCGGATCTGAAATAAACTTAAGATCCGAAACAAAAATTACCACATTATTATTATTAGGATAATCAAAAAATTGCATTAATTTTTTATTTATTTTTGCTATTTTATTTTTGATTAATTCTGTTCTTAATCTGTATCATGTTTTTCATTATTGGTTGGCTAGAAGAGTTCGCTCTTAACCATAAGGCCGCCACTTGTGGCACTACCTCATAAGATTATTTTGTTTTCTGTATTCTTTTTTAAATTATTTATTTACTTTCTGAGTCTGCTTCCCAAGGACAAGAGCTGTCGAGGCTGCGGTAGAGTGCGAAAGCGTGCCCGCAGCCTCGACACAAAGCGCCGAGGTGGAACACTCCAGGGTTTTTAGTGGGTAGGCCGTCATTAGGACGGAGAGTCTCACATAACCATCCTGCCCGCCCAAGGTCTAGCGGTATCCGTAATGGATTTTCTTAGAAAGAAAAAAACCGACCAAGTGCGAATTGGACTTGCGCACGAAGTGTTCCGTACTATTATCTATAAAACTGCAGAAAAATCTCGTTTGTTGTATGGGAGCCCCCCTTAAATATTAATTTTATTTTAATTTAATTATTTAAGTGAATAATATAACTCAATATTCTGTGAATATTTCAAGCGTCTACCTGTTACCGTTATCAAAATCGAGCAAAAAAACACGTTTCTAATATGGGAGCCCCCCTTAAATATTTATTTTATTCTGTTTTTTGTATTTGTTGTTATAGTGGCAACAGAAATACATCATCTGTGAAAATTTCAACTTTCTTACTATCACAGTTCATGAGATACAGCCTGGTGACAGACGGACGGACAGCGGAGCCTTAGTAATAGGGTCCCGTTTTACCCTTTGGGTACGGAACTTTAAAAAGAGATAGGGAAATTAATTAGGGAGATGGCGTATTTAAACCTAAATCTGGGTTGCAAGTTCTAGTCTCTGTACGTTCCTATCCCAACGCAAAGGGCACGGCACGGTGATAACATTGAAGTTAAGAAGTTTCGTCTCGCATAAAAAAAAAGTGTTACTTACCTACATAAAATAATATTTTTCATACAATAACTTCTGTATTCATCATCTTTTCATTCCGTCAGACGGTAATATTTCAACGGAACACTAGCTACAGCCAACAAAGCCTTGTGTTTGGCAATGGAAGCTCTCAACATTTTTATTTCACGGTATAATCTAAATCAAGGGCCGTAGAGAATAAAAACTGAAATACAACGGTATAAATTATTAGCTACGTCTTGCGGTTTCATTTGCCTTTTACAGGATAAAAAGTCTATGTGAAGATTCAGAATGTAATATTCTAAATTTCATTCTTTAAGCCGTTAAAGTGTGAAGAGGTAACAAACATACATAAACTCACACATTAACTTTATGAGTGAGAAATGAGATAAGATGATCCGAGATAAATAATAAACCATTTAATTTTAGCTAGACCTTAAGCTATCAAAACTTATTCAACAGCTTTTATGCATTTTATCAACCGACTTCAAAAAAGGAGGAGGTTCTATGTTCGACAGTATGTATTTTTGTCTATATATTATACACCAAAAAAATATTGAAAGTTTGATTTAAAACAAATCGTTTGTATGTACTGAACTATTTACTTATATTCAACTGAAGATTTGTTAATAATATTTCGAATTTAGACAGGAGGATCCTTGCTAGTTTTAGACGACCATACTTTCTCGTACATGGGGTATCGGTATGCAGAAAGCTAAGCTTGTCTTATTCTTAGACAAACGTGAATTGAGCGAGCCTAAAATAAGGTCATTAAAAACTGTGGCTTTGATTGCATCGATGTCCCTGCCTGCAGTAAGACCCCGCTAATACGCTTAGCACTAGGCTGAATATCATGTGAATGGCCATCCACGTAAAGAACCTGGAAAGGATGATAATTTTAGGTTCCGTTCCAGGTCCACGTTGCTGTAGGTAGGTATGGTGTTTGGGATAGCATGTCGCTGTGCTAGGAGGAATGGATGAGGGCGTCGATTCGATCCACTGGAGGTTATGGATTCCTCCGTCTAGCACCATCCGTGCCTTCTTAAGCCCCTAGAGCCTCTTCCTGCGAGTTTTGGTGGAATCCACATACGTAAACAACGCAGTCGAACATCTTTGATGAAATTTCCTCCACATCAACTAACAAGTAAAATTTTAACAAAAAAAAACCGACTTCATCTGGTTTTCTCATAGACTCCATTGTCAGAACTGGATTAAATGGGACCACACGGAAAGCACCAGCTTTCAAATAAAAAGATAATCATCAAGATCGATTCACCCAGTCGAAAGTTCTATGGTAACAAACATAAAAAAAACCAGTCGAATTGAGTACCTCCTCTTTTTTTGAAGTCGTTTAGAAAAGGCATGTCTTCGCAGCCTAACCCTATGTATAAGCCGCGTAGATACAAAAACAAAGTCTGACCCACACAGAGACGATCAACAACACTGGTTAAATTTGTGCCGTTCCAATGTGAGCCAGGTTTAATTTTCCATTTCAATGAGAAACGTAAACATCAAGCTGACAATTAAGATGACCAAAATATCAGGTTATTCAGTCCCTTCAGTTAAATAAAAATACCTTCCATTTATCGCATAAAGAACAGGCGCTATTAAGATAAATAATTTTGTTTAGGCAGAGCGATATTAGATGGAATAATGAGCTCCGTGGACGTGCCCTAATGAAAACAGATGGTGTTTGGCCCAAATATTCTCGTAAAAATGATAACCTGCGTTTTATTAAAAAATGTGTTACATTTTAATAAAACGTAGCGTATCTTGGAATCTGTTTAACGTCTGAAAAGGAATTATTAAAATGATGAGCGGTAAAATGTTGTTCGAATATCATACATGAAATATTTAACTTCCTACAGTCTATAAGGCAATAACTGGCTTCGAAAAAAATATAATTTTCCTTTACAATTTTTATGATCAGTAAGATTTCTTTTTTAAATGTAAAAGTTATAAGAGAACCATACACTCTCCTGATGGTAAGAGATAGCGCATGTCCATGGCCAATACACAAAACTTTAAGTAGAAAAACAAAGTCCAAGACATCTCTGCTTTGGCACTCATTACTTTAAGCCATTCGATGCATGGGTAGTTTCAACATATCAAAGTTATTTTAATATTTGCCAATTACAGAGGACAATTGCCGCGGTGTTATAAAGTTCTATTATTTATAAAGGTGTTTCCGAGAAGTGTAGTAATAATGAAGGTTGCTGATCCTATTGATGTAAATAACTTTTACTAAAGGACCAAGAAAATTAAAATTTTTATTGAAAAATGTCACTGATTTTCAACAAAATATATGGAACAACTGATATTTTTTTATTATCAGTTGTTTTTGCAACAGGGAGTAGGATTGGTTCACAGAAAAAATTGTTTACATTAATGGGACGAAACCGTAAGCCCCTTTCCGTCCCTCTCAGATTCCATCAATACTACTACACTTTTCCGAAACAACCTATATATTGTATTTTGTAATAAGTTGTTTAGGTTGTTTATATAATATATTGTTGGGATATAGATCGGTCTATAGAACCGTTATGCATAGTTTTAACATTGGATTGTTAATCTTACCAGAGCGTTATTTATAATAGTGATTAAACATTTATCAAAGATTTGAAAAAATTACTTCACAAAGTGTTTTCATTTGTGGGGAATTTTACGACAATTAAAACCCACGTCTGGGTTGCAAGTCGTAGGTACTGTACGGGTTTCTGTCCCTAAAACGCGATCGATCTTACACCCGCACAACAATACTATTAACTGCTAAGAATGTTTTGGCTTATTGTTCCAAACATGAGGTATTGTTTTTTTAAATGATTTTGACCACAGCTGACCTGACATTAAGTGACGATGTGATCGAAGATTGTAAACACACCTAGCCTGGAATGGAACTGGCTCTCAAGTGAGGCTGCTGGGACACACCGTTAGGTGCTTGACGACAGATTTTCAACTTGAGTGTGGTATCTAGCCAGTCCAGTACTATAATGTATCCTACTACCATGCTATGGTTTCTTCACGATATTTTCCTTCACCGGCAGCTCAAGCTCATTGTTGGGGTTTGAACCCACGTCTTTTGGCGTGTACTGCTCTATCGCTACGAATACTGGTGACTAATGACAAATAGTGACGACTGATAGTTCCTTTACACCTCAATCCAAAAATATGCTCATTGTTGCACAAACACAGTCTTTTTAGGAGAAACAAAACACAACGTGTGTAATTAAAAAAAGCATCAGGTTTTCTATTAAAATGCGAGTGATTTCAGAGTGGTGCCAATAGCAAAAGTTGTTCATAATAGAATGGCCATATTTCCGCGTAGTATTCCCCAAGCTTATAATCCTTTATATGACCGATGCTTACTCGTGAATTGCAACAGTAAACACCGAAAATAAAATATCCTGTCAACCCGAGCGATAACCGCAGTCATCTATCAACGTTCTCCGAACCGGTACACTTGATACCGGCTCTCATATAACGAGGTGCGCTCTACTGAATATGACGGTGAAACTCATACTGATTTATAACCAGACATTTTGTTGGAATAATCTAGGAGTAAGAATATAGCGGACCTGAGCAAACGTTTAAAAACGTTGGGTGACCAGAATCTACTTCAGTCAAACACTTAACATTGCCATCAAGTGTGACAATATTAGTTTTTTGATTGTTATTGTTATTTCAGCCTATTTTGTCCCACTGCTGGGCAATAGCTTCCGTGCCTCTCTGTTTGATGCTATTGAGGCCAATTCTTATTATAAGCATCAAGCTCATTTTTCTATGCCGGCCTGGTGGCCGTTTAACCTTCGGGACCCAGTCGATGGTGGTTGTCGCCCATACCTCCGCTGGCATTCGGCAGACGTGTCCAGCTCAATCCCATTTTAGCACAGCAGTTTTTCATGGCAAGTGTTTGATAATCCGAAAACAATGCTGAAAACAGTAATGCTTAGATATTCCTGCTTGGAGGCAGAATATCTGATTTGCGGTGGTAGGTAGGTAAGTGGTGGTACTTAGATTACCTCTTGCTAACGAAGGCTTACCAATTTAAACTATGTTTTTACTTTTGTAACATCTGTCAATATTATATAAATTTGAATTAGTTTTATTTTTATTTTCACAATATTTTTTCGTATATGTGGAAGAAAACTAAAACTGCAAAAAGTGGGGAAATATTGCCTCTTAAGATAATACTCTGACTATAGGCTTTGTGTTGCTATTCAAAGTTCTATGTATCACTGCTATGTTCATGAACAGGCGTTATTTCTTTCCAACAGGAATGCGTCTCGTTAGTATCGTCACTTTCACATAAAAAAACCCACGCAAATACCCACATAAACACATTCACACACACTATAATTATATGAACCCAATTACAGGTTTGTATCATCATCATCAGCCCACTTTAGTCCACGGCTGGATCTTTCCTAATGCACGCCACCTAGCTTGATCGTAAGCTTTTTGTTTCCTGTCACTACTCACTACCTCACGTATCGTTCCTCTACCAAGTCCCAGGGCGTCAAACGTTACGTTTACCGATACGTGGTCTCCACTCTAGAACATTTATACCCCAACGGTTATCGGTTTTACGACAGATATGTCCACTGTCCAGCCCATTGCCATTTTAGCTTACTACGAATAATACGTTGACCTATGTTACTTTGGTTCTCTGGTGAATTACTTCGTTCCGGATACGATCCTTTAGAGAAACGCCAAGCATAGCTCTTTCTATAGCACGCTCAGTGACTTTGAACCTGTGAACTGATCCAACTGTGAGTGTCCATGTTTTGGCGCCGTAGCTCATGATTGGTAATACGCACTGGTTGAAAACTTTCATTTCAAGAATTTTGTACACCATTTCCTTATTTCTTAGCTTAAATTATATTATTGTTAAACTTCGTATTTAGTAGGAACATAGTTAAAAATAAATAAATATCGCAGAACATTACACACAGCGCCCACTGAC
Source organism: Biston stratarius (assembly GCA_950106695.1). NCBI lineage: Eukaryota > Metazoa > Arthropoda > Insecta > Lepidoptera > Geometridae > Biston > Biston stratarius. The sequence goes on from OX467116.1 coordinate 16,308,892, forward strand.
CCCAAACTAAGCAAAGCTTGTACTGTGGCATTCAAAATAACAGATAGAATACATATATACTTTTTGTAAATACATACTTATAATACATACAGAACACCCAGACACAGAACAAACATTTTGTTTCGCCCTACAGCACCTAAGGTAGATAATTATTCTACCAATGAGCCAACAGGGCTGTCAAGCTACAGGTGCAGACAGAGTTGTTAAAAATATTGTGTTTTTTACGAAGCAATAATGTTATTTGTATCTATACACCGGAACATTATATTTTTCGGGATCCTATCGCTGCTGGAGGCTGAATTTGGCGCCTAGCTAATTGAAGCAAATTGCGTCAGCTGCGCCCGACAGAGCAACGAGTTTCAGGCCTACAGGGAGCATTATTGAGTTTGGATATAAAAGCCATTGACTGGTTTCCCTCGTGCGGGAGTTACGCCCGTCAAGCTTCATTGTTTGGCAGCGCTCTCATTTCCTTTGTAAGCCTCAGAAGGAGAACGCGTGAGGAAAACAAAACAGAAAGTCGCGTTAATTGAAGAATGTTCAAAAGGAAATTTGACACTAAAATATAAAACATAAAGATAAAATAAACATAAAATATAAAGTAAAATAATTTAACTTTGTAGATTTCCTTAGCAGGTGGCCGTCTAGGCAGGTACCGCTGCAGTACCAGATATTCTGCCGCCAAGCAGTAGTGTGTAATCATTACTGTGTTCCGGTTTGAAGGGTACGAAATTACAGGGCTATTGAGACTAACCATCTTGTCCCAAAGTAATGAGCGCCAAGGCAGCGATGCCCTGAACTTTGTTTTACTACTCAAAGTTGTGTGTATCGCTGCAATGGTTATAAACAGGCGTTATCTCTTAACATCAGGAGATCGTCTCTTTCGTCTCATTACTGTTAGGTAAATAAATAAAAAAGAAAAAAATATATATCTGAATAGTGTAAGAATTAAAACGTGTTTTTATAGGAAATAGATTTGCGTTTGTCTATGCCTTACCAGGCCCACCTGATTTTAAGTAATATAAATATAAATAAATATTGTCGGACATTTCAAACAACGCCATCTAGCCACAAACTAAGCTTGTACTATGGGAATCAGATAACTAATATAATACTTATATACTTTTTTTGTTGTAAATACATACTTACAATGTATACAGAACATCCAGACACAGAAAAATCATTTATCAACACATGAATATTTGTCCAGGTGGGAATCGAACCCACGCCCTACAGTTCCGAAAGCAGATATTCTACCAAATGAGATAACAGGGGAGGAATGGAATATGTGGTTCAAGATGGTGCATGCTTACCTAGAAGGAAAATGTTTGTAGGAACACGGCAACATTGCTGAGAGTGGCGCATTCCATAGCTTACCCGCCACTCGTTAGTCGTCCCGTCGCCGCGTTAGTGTGCACTCGCCCCAAACTATGTAATTATATGTATTAATTAAGAAACTGTGATCACCTGAAGTTTCATTAAACTTCTACCACTCGACAGGAACAATCACACACAGATAAATAAGCCTTCAAAATATAAAAGAGAAAATTAAAAGCATATCTTTGCTCAAAGTTGCTTAGTTTGAATATTATCACTTGCTTAATGCTTAGATTCTAGCGGCTTATCGCATCCCTTACTCTTCATAATAATGATACCATATAAACAGTATAAGCTCGGATTATACAAGCCTAATAATATTATTTTAGGAACTAGTATCTATCCTAATACATACTACACTCAGTATATTAGTCTGGGCGGAAACTTTACAAATAAATTGCGACCTTGGTTTCAAGAGAAAACATTCTTCTCTGTAATTTTTTTTTTTTTTATGGTTGACAGGCTATTTGTTTGACCACAACTCACCTGATGTTAAGTGACGGTGTGGTCGAAGATGGTAAAGCACACCTAGCCTGGAATAAAACTGGCTCTCAAGTGAGGCTGCCGGAACACCGTTAGATGCTTGGCGGCAGATTTTTCAACTTGAGGGTAGTAGCTAGCCAGCCGAGTACTAGAAAGTACCCTACCACCACGCTATGGTTTCCTCACGATGTTTTCCTTCACCGGCAGCTCAAGCTCATTGTTGGGGTTTGAACCCACGCCCGTCAGCACGCGAACCGACCGCGCTAACCACTGAGCTATCATACGCTAAAAATTATCCTTTATAATTATTATTATAAAGGATAATTTTTCTGGAATGCTGCTCGATATTTATCTCGGTTTACTTAAACTAGACTAGACTTTCATCATTATGTGTTTTTATTTAAAAATAATTACTATTGTATGTCTAAAAGGAAAAAAACTGTCGTTAAGTATTGGCATACATATTTATATCTGATATAGTTCACCGCTGTGCTGTGCTGTGCTGTACTATGTTATAACTGCACACACAAAAATGTCACATATAACATTGCATAAAAAAATGACCAAGGTCGCTTGACCTAAGACATTCGAAACCTTTTGACATAAGGAAACCGACACCCGCTTTCTCTACAACGTTAATTCACGGCTGGTCAAGACGGAGAGGTCGGTACATTCTGGGACTCGCGGTCTACAACCACGTACCCGCATCCATTTGGGATGCACATTCCATCGTGTGCTTCAGAATCAAGCTAAAATCTTGGCTTCAAGACAACTCGTTTTATGATTTTGTCGATTATTTAAAAATAAGAGATTATTGAATTACTAGTAGGTATACCTATTTTTTATTGATGTAGATAGATAGATAGATAGATAGATCTCTTTATTGAGAAACTCTTTAGAAACTCTTTATTGTGCACACTGAAAAAGAAAAAGAGTATAGAAAACAAAAGAAGAAGATGTATTATATTTTTGACATATTATTATATTGAAATTTGATTTTATTGACATGTAATATGATTTTGACAACTTATTTGTAATATACTCGTATGTGCAGTAAACATAATTACATCAAAGTTAAACTTAGACATGTTTGCCCTTACTGTTACTACATTCTCTTACGAGAATGGCCTCAGCTTCGGCTTACATAAACATTGTATAGTACTATGAATACCTAGCTTTACGGCCTATGTCCCGAATAATAGTGCTGTGTGAAGTAATCTCCAGAGAACTTGCTTAATTTGCTCGCAGAATGTAAGGGAGTATTTAAACTATTTTACGCTAGTAAGGAACAATATTATTATATACACAAGTTTATGTTCAGAGGAAAAGGTTTTCAAATTAGGTCGTCCTAATATTACGTTAGTAAGTTATAGTAGTTATAATAATGTACAACTTTCATTACAATTATTGCTAGCTAGGCTACATATATAATATTTTTAAATATGATTGGAATCATGACCTTTAACTTTGGTGTTATTTATAAAAGATTTGTATTTGTATGAACCAAAAACTACCAACATTTAAAAAAAAATTGACGATATTTTCTCACAGCGCTATCTACTCCAAACAAAGCATAGATACCAACACAATAGAGACAATGGAAACCAGATAACTGATATAATACGTATATACTTTTTTAAACATATACAGTTCCATATGGATTTCAAAATGGCGTATTTTGATGAAATATTCAGGCAATCTTCAGATTAGCTCAGCGGGTGAACCTGTGAAATATGTAGTAGCTATCGGTTTAACAGAATTTCTGATTTTTCTCTAAAGTGTACCCGTGCGAAGCCGGGGCGGGCTGCTAGTAATACATAACACGGAACACCCAGACATAGAAATATCTATGTTCGTTACACAAATTGTTGTTCACACACAGTTCGTTGCCGTGGTGGTGCCGGCGTAAGAATTGTACCCCTCCCTCTCTACCCGTGGTTGCCGTAAGAGTCAGCTAAAGGATGTAATCCGGAAGATGGGCAGCAGCGTCTTCCTTGAAAAATCATACCTAACTGCGATCGCCAACCAGCAGTGGACGTCTATTGCTGATGATGTGCTACACAAAAATGTTCACTAATTATGTACTTATATTATTCGCAACATGTCGTTTCGCCTCATTATACTAATTTCTCAAAATGTCGCACGTGATTCGATATTTTTTGAACAAAATAACACTATTCTTTACACATAAACACTTCATTAAACATTAGTTTTAGTAAATAATATAATGTGGTTATACGATTTTTCGCGTTCCCGTCAAAAACTCATGCAACTTATTGTATTTGAATGAATTATTATTAAATGTAACCTACGACGTAAAGCAACAATAATATCACTCATTGTCATAATGTGGTTTACCAAATTCTATTCCCGCTTGAAACGCTCGACCGACGCCGTGCCCGAATTGTAATTCTAAATTGATATAATAGGGAAACATCAACGGGACTATTCTAGAACCTGCGATTCTATTTCGTACATTTTCATCAGTAAGATAACCGGTACGGATCCAAAGTGAAAACACTTATATATAATATAATGTTGTAAGTAGGTAGTTTTAAAATTTAATGTATATTACATGTATTTACTAGATATATTATATTTTATTGTTAGCGCAGTGTGTTTTTGTACCGAGACTAACCAAAATTGTTTTTCGATACGAAACAGTTGTAAAGTAAAAAAAAATATTGTATTAAAATATATTTAAAAAAAACATAATAACAAACCAAGAAATATTTTGTCACATTATCTTTATATTTTATTATTGTCAGGCTAGGTGTTTGACTACAGCTTACCTGATGTTAAGCCGAGTAGTAGAAACTACCCTACCACCATGCTATGGTGTCCTCGCGATGTTTGCCTTCATCAGCAACTCAAGCTCATTGTTGGGGGTTGAATCCACGCCCTTCGGTGTGAGAACTCACCGCGCTAACCACTGAGCTATCCTTGGTACGAGAATCTTTAATTTAGATCGGCATAAAGTATGACAGTAATAGGTACAATTTTAGTTAGTTAAACTGAATCTAAATCTAGTACTGAACTTCTAAAAGCTAAATCAGCGAGAGTAAATATATTTATTATTGACCTAAAATATTTGTTATAATGAAGATAAACTTCAATAAACGCTTCAATTTAATTAAGAAAATGATTGCGATATACTAAGAGTATTTTAATAATCACACTGATATTATAAAGGCGAAAGTTGTGAGTGTTTAAGTGTGTTTGTATATTTGTTAATTCTTTACAGTAAAATGACTGGACCAATTTGAAATTTGGCATGGAGGTAGCTGACACCATGGATCAACACAGGTTTTATTATACCGAATACTTATTATCCCTAAAAAAAAATGTGTTCACGTAAGAACAGCGGATAACATCGCGAGGCGCAGCTAGTATTATATAAAGTTTGTTTGTTTGGATGTTTGTTACCAATCACGCAAAAACGGCTTAACAGACTTAGAAAATTTAAAATATTTTTAATCGAAAAGACATATTACTCTGTAAAAGAATTTATTGATGATAAGGTAATTTTTTTTAAAATAAGTATTGACTTTTAAATAAATTGAACTGATTGACATTTTGTAATTGACCTCATGACATAATTAATTAATCCAAAAATTTACATTTTTTTTTTTTTTTTTTTTTTTTTTTTTTTAATTATAGATAGGCTTACGTTTGGCCGCCATCTCACCTGATGTTAAGTGATGATGCGGTCTAAGATGGAGCACGCTTGCCTAGAAGATACCGATTCACTCTCGACTTGAAGACACCCAGATTATATCCATCGGGGAACACCCACTCGGGCAGCGCATTCCACTGTCTAGCAGTCCGCACAATGAACGTCGAATCAAATCGTTTAGTTCGAGTTTTTGGAACATCTACCATGAAACGATGTCGCTTTTTTGAGCTTCTGGCTGTCCGATGGAAAAATGGACATGGGGGAATCAGACCATGTATTTCTGAAGCACACTCTCCGAAATGAATCCGATAAAAAATCGACAAACTAGCAACTTTGCGACGATGTTCTAGGCTCTGTAATTTAACCTGAACAATGGAGTCGTCGCAGATGAGCCTCTTGGCACGCTTCTCAATAGACTCCAACGCCTCTAGGTGGTATTTAGCGGATCCATCCCAAAGGTGCGAGCAGTACTCTATGCACGAACGAACTTGTGCTTGGTACAGTGAGAGCAATTGTTCTGATGTGAAGTACCGTCGCACCTTTGAGAGGATACCGAGCTTTTTTGCAGCCAATTGTGCTTTGGACTCAATAAAAGAGCCAAAGTTAAGAGTTGGAGTCAAAGTAACGCCCAAGAGCTCAAGAGTGTCACTTATCGGCAGGGACACATCTCGGAAAGTGGGAGTCAGTTCAAACGGCCTCTTTTTAGCGGAGAAGAGACATGCCTGGGTTTTAGCCGCATTAAACTTGACCAGATTGGCATCGCCCCAATCGGAGACTGCCTTAAGGTTCAAGTTCAAGCGCTCAACCATGGCCTCTCTCAGAGACTGGATTTCTGGTCCACTGGTGCGCGCACTGGATATGTAGCTCTCTACGACAGTGCTGTCGTCTGCGTACCCAAAAATACCGGGCTTCAACAGATCGTTGATGTGCAGCAAGAAGAGAGTCGCAGAGAGCACCGAACCCTGAGGGACACCGGCATTAACAGCCTTTTGAACGGACGTGCAACCATCAATGACCACACGAATCGATCGATCCCTCAGAAAGTTCGATATCCAAGCAATAAAACTGGTGGACAAGCCGTACGAGGAGAGCTTGCTAATTAGGCCGTCATGCCAAACCCTGTCGAAAGCCTTCGAGATATCGAGAGAAACAGCGAGCGCTTCTCCGTATCCCTCAATGGCCTCACTCCAGTTGTGAATGACATACGCTAGAAGATCCCCAGTGGACCGGTTTCGGCGGAATCCGTATTGCCGGTCACTGAGGAGATCATTAGCTTCTAGGTATGCCAGGAGCCTGTTGTTAAGGACACGTTCCATAGTCTTGCTGAGTATGGACGTGACCGAGATTGGCCTGTAGTTAGCAGGGTCGGCACGACTACCTTTTTTGGGCACAGGTTGCACATTAGCAAGTTTCCATGACTTCGGCACTTGACCAGTCTCCAAGGAGAGGCGAAAGAGGCGTGTCAGTACTGGAGACAACTCAGGCGCACAAGTCTTCAGTACTACAGCTGGAATACCATCCGGACCACTGGCCTTGTTAACGTCTAGATTGAGTAGTGCCTTACGAACCTCAATTTGGCGAATACGAAAAACAAAAATTACATTATTTAATGTAATTCTATTTTATCACATTTTTGCACACCCAATTCTAGGTTAAGTCTAAATGCCTTTTAAATTTATGTACCAACATTTTGACACCTGTAGGTACTGAGCAAATAAATATATTTTGATTTTGATTGTTAATTTTGATTTTGGAGAAAATTTGGCACACAGATAGTTTATTACCTGGATTAAATACTAGGATACTGTATATCCCGGAAAAATGAACGAACAACTAGAAAAGATTAACTACGAGACATATTCACATGAAATTTGGGACTAGATGTGTCTTATGGAACATTATTCATGCAATTTTTTAATGAAAATCTATATGTTATATAAATTACATATACCTAGTATTTTTTCTCAAACGTTTTTGCAGCGTGTAATAAAAAACACTGAAGGCAATTAATTCGTCTGTGTGTTTTTTGTACCCATCTGTAGACACCTTTTGTAATTTTTTTAACAGTTACAATTTCAAAGAGTAGAAGAAAATCTGCCGCCAAGCATCTAACGGTGTGTTTCAGCAGTCTCACTTGAGAGCTAGTTCCATTCCAGGCTAGGTGTGTTCACCATTTTCGACCACACCGTCACTTAACATCAGATGAGCTGTGGTCAAACACATAGAGTGTCAAAAATTTAAAAAAAAATGGCAGATACTACTTGGAATTTACATTGCTTATTGCCTAGTTTTATATCTTTCGTTGCACACAATGTAAGTGCAATCACTGTTTTACAGCCCTCCTTACTTCCTTTACAACTTTAGGGTCTCTTTCTCGTGTTACAAGTAATTTAGTACCCTTTGTTTTATTACAGAATCGCTACTTAATTATCTTCAAACTTCATGTCGCTGTCTTGTTAAATTCTAATTGGTACTTGCTCTTTCTAGGCTAATTTAACTTGATGAACAAATTAAAGGCGACGATATACATTGATGGGTTCGAAGATAAAATTACTATCTAAACTTTGACAGTATGGAATTTACTCCATACTGTCAAAGTTTAGATAGTAATTTTTTAACTAAGTTAGATAAGTTTTATTTATATTTTTTTTTTATTTTTTAAGTACGTATAGCTTTTAAGCTATACGTACTTAATTCATTAATTGTTGGCCTCGAAAATCTATAAGATAATTAATAAGCACTCCGATATAAGAGATTAACAAAATAAGGACCTAATTTTTATCCGACTGCCAAGGAAGGATTGTGTTTTTCGCGCGTATCTTGCATATGTATGTAAATTTCTTTATTACTTCGTATCTTTCAAACAGACGAATGGATTACGCCAATTAAGGTATTTTTAGATAACACAAGAGTCCATAGAGGGTGGTTTAAAAAAAAAATAAGATGAAGGATTTTAACCGAGAAATAGTAATAGGATAATTTAAGGCACCCAGATTGTAACTATCGGGGAACACCCAGTCGGGCAGAAAATTCCATTATATAGCAGTTCGTATAATGAAAGTGGAATCAAACTGTTTTGTTTAAGTTTTTGGAACATTGACAATGAAACGGCAACACTTTTTAGAGCTTGTTCGCGCCCTCATGCGCTTAACCGCATATAATTTGTTCATTATGCTATCCCTGTTTCCCTTTCCTTCTTTATTGCCAGTTAGATAAAGACAGGGATGAATGGCAAGGTGTGCGGAACGCTGCTGGCAACACTTGCGCCATTTTGTTGAGAATACGTGTGAGCTTGAGAGGCGAAGCAAGCAGACATCTTTTTGTACTACTACTGTGCTATTACTGTGCTATTACTGTGCTATTACTGTGCTATTACTGTGCTATTACAGTGCTATTAATGTGCTATTACTGTGCTGCTCCATTCCCTGTGGCTCGTAATAAAATAAGAGACGATCGTAGCCAGGCCGGCCGGCACCACGTGCACGCAAAAAAGGAAAGACAGCGACCACGCCGAGCAGGTGAGTCCCTGCACCATTTCTACTGGCCTTCCTGTATATTTCCTCGTCCCCATTTCTTATGGTGGTAAGGCACCACCAGAGCTCCTGGTGGTCCGACAGTAAAATAATACAGATCGTGCATATCTGAAACGCTCTCTCCAAAATTCATCGGATAGAAATCGCTAGACTAGCAACTTTGCGTCAGTAAATTATTGCTTTGGCTGTTGCTGTAATACAAATTATTTTCGAAGGCAATACATCAGTATAAAATCTCTATCTGTAGAGAACATAATAATTTTACCCAACTAAAACCCCTCACACCCCAAACAAGCAAAATAATTTAAATAACTTCTCTCAAAATCCAATCCCTTTTGTTCCGTCCATTCCAACTCGCTTCACGGTCTGTAATCCTCACGAAAATGGACGCCGATGCTCCAAATACGTATTTATACCGACGCACCTAGGCACCTAGTTATTATTTCTGTGTCGCCGAGCTGGTCACCGGTAAATATATCGGGCGGGAATGTTCCGCCCGCTACGATTCCGTTGAATATTTCATGAGGCGACCGCCGTGATCACCGCCGCCAACTATACAGCTTTCGTGCTTAATTTGTGGACCGCTCAATCTTACTCTTGTCAGAAGTCGCTTATTTTGTTGTTCTCACTAAGGTGAGTAACTTGTGACGCTACCTGAATACGAATAGGGTGCTGTTTAGATTAACCTCTGATTTATTAAACTAACTTGTGTGTGTTAGATGGATGCGGTCCGTGTCTCCGGAAATTATTCTGGGTTGGAGGAAACATCAAAGGAAAGTAGTGTTGTATCATTTAAACTAATTGGGTACTACTATATAGGAAAAAGTTGGGCTGAATGCATTAAAAAGGGTCTTTTTGTGGAAGGAAGTGGTGCGTAAGGTCGTTATAGAAATCCGACATATATCCATGAAGCGGCAGTTTATTGAACGGAGAGCGTCTTACCTTTAAGGAAAACTGGAGAAATATACAGACTTATTATTATTCTTATCTGAACATCTTTTTACATGGAAATAAATTGACTATTTTACCTAAATAGGCAAATCTAAATGTGGGATAGAAAAATTGTAACCATTAGATCAAAATTGTTTCTAAAAATACTTTTGTAACCTTATACTTTATCACCTTGAATATCCTGTTATTCTGTAATACATGTATCGTCTGTTGTTGACACTGAGATGATGTTCTATAGAGAGGTCCAAAGCATCAGCGTTGAGTCAACTATAGTCAGTGTATATTTTCATGTAGCTGTAACAACAGGCTACAGGCTCTATTTAGTTTGTGTAAGTTGACGAATATTACTAAAATAAGTCGGCATTTTAATATTTTTTTTAAGATTACTCGTTATAGTATTATAGAAAGGTGTAAAAAATTAAATATGATATGATAAAAAATAAATAAGCTACAGCAGTCTAGTTGGGAGATCGTCTGGCTTTTAATCAGGAGACCCTGGGTTCAAATCCCACGGCACACACCTCATTTTTTATAAGTCATGTTTATGTGTATTCTGGCAATCCGACTATGGCCTTACTCTTCACACAATGAGAACAAGGTCGCGGCCAGCAGTGGGAATGTTTTTGAAAGAACAGGGCTTGTTACGGACGAAAACACACCTCTCGCAGTATGATTGACACGCGCGAAACCAGATCTTTGTAAAAAAGTTTACAGAAAATAAAAGATGCGAAATTTTATTCTCTACAATAATGGTCGCAATAACTTTTGCCCTAAAGTGCATAGTTTCCGAGATACCGGCCAAAAACTTTTTTCAAGATAGCGCTTGAAGCTCCACCTGGATCTGTCAGCATTTTTTGATTTTATGCTCAAAAACCCTAAACCTTATAAAAAAAATTGGTTCGAAAATTTTGTGCAAAGTTAAATTTTATTTTTACTGGCCTAAAATTTTCATCTATGGGTCTGCTCTGTCTGGAAGGGATCAAAAACACGCTAAAAGACTTATTAGCCACGATACGCTAGTCACGTCTCAGCTGCAAAACCTTCCATTAACAAGCGACCTAACTTCTGTGCCTAAGACGTTAGGTTGCTTGTTAATGTACAACTCAATTTACTGAATTAGTTCGCTTCAGCAGGATGGAATGTATGAGTCTCGAGTCTTTAGGCATCCCTACGGCTGCTGCAGATATCTTAAAGCTTTCTTCTATGTAAGTGAAACTAAAACTAATCCCAACCAGACGTGATCACCATTTTAATTAAACAGAAAAAACTCATTAAGTGTTCCAGATGTTTTGTCTTTTGTAACTGGAATGAACTTTTCTGCAAAGTTAAATATACTTCGAGACTTGATCTATTTATATAGCAAAAGTTATCTTTTCACATTTTTCTCTATATTTTATAAACGTTTTCTTTCTCAGAATATCAAATTGTAGATTTCTTTTACCAACTGTGTGCTACAGTAAAATAACAAAATCTTAAATTGATTATTCTCTTTTCAATTAATTTCTTTATCTTTTTCTTGTAATATAAACAGAAACATTAATTTTTAATTGACCTATGACAAGCCATGGTTGGGCTTCCATTTTTTCTTTCCGTTTTTATTTTGTGTTATTGAAAGATAAAACCGACCTCGGTGAGGATCGTTCACATCGTCCAAATGAAATCAGTCTTTTACTTTAATTGCCTTGTAACATTGGTGTTATCAATAAAATATTTGTATTTAAGCAATTTTAGTTTACGTTTTTGTCTATCACTAGTTGAAGATGTTAACTACTCTACTAAACTCATCTAGCCTGGAATGGAAGCTGGCTCTTTAGTAAGGCTGCCGGATCGCACCATTAGGTGCTTTGCAACCGAGTACTAAAAAGTACCTTACTATAGTTACCTCACAATGTTTTCCTCAAGCTCATTGTTGGTTTTGAAGTACCGTTCTTCGGCATGCAATACGACCTCACTAACCACAGATTTAACATGGCTACAATTAACCTCGAAAATTAAACATTCAATGTTCGAGAATAAAATTGTATAAAATAACAATAGTAAGAAACTCTTTTTAAAAATTTCATCGCGTATCAACTGATCATTCCTCTTAAACTTCTACCAAGATTTATATAATACGGTACGCGTTTCAGGTCGGTTTATCCCACGGGGCTTCCTGGAATGAGATTCATAGCGAGCCACAGCTTCATCCTGCTATAATATGTACGCATAGATATGACTTGATTCCCAATTGCCCAATGGTAAATGCTACTAGCTGCATTGATTAGTTTTGTTGTAGAATATTAGTTTCATGTTATGGAAACTTAAATATGAATGCTAAGCTAGTGGTACACTGAGCTAAATGAAGGTCATTGTCATCATTATGGATGACTTTTACTAAAACACAAAACTGAAATCGCGGAAAAATTATCTGCTATATTTAGTCAAGGGTCAACAAACTTTTGCTATGGAACAGTATGTTTGTTAAGTACAATGACTTCTTTTTGGCCTGGTACACCCCAATATTAATACCCTGTATTGTAATTTTTAAAATCGCTCATAGTATTCTAGCTGTTCAATGTAAAAATAATGAGATGAATAAAACGCAATCCTAATTGTTTATGTTATAATGCTTGTCCATGACCATTGAAGTGGTACTCAAACTTTGAGTCACGAAACAAAGTTCTAGTTTGTAGCGATGATTGCTCAGTGCTTGTGGCAGTCGGATCACACGCTGAAAGGTTTGGGTTCAAACCCAATAATGAGATTGAGCTTCTGGTGAAGAAAAACATCATAAAAAATTTAAGCATGGTGATATTAAGCCCTATCACCACTTTCTAGTATTCAACTGGCTAGTTACCACTTTCAAGCTGAAAATCCGCCGCCAAGCATCTACTGGTGAATTTAGAGAGTCAGATCCATTTCAGATTCAGACTTGGTACCATCTCCGACCATACCACCAAATATCAGTTCAGTAAACGTGAGTAAATCCGCATAAGTAAAAAAAAAAAATGTGTACTTAATATTTGATAACAAAAAAAAATATTAAAATAATCAGCAGCAAGATAAAACACATTAATAAATGTTTGCTAATGTACAAGAAATTACACGAACGAAAGTCTTTTCTGATGGTAAGAGATAACGCCTGTTCATGACCATTGCAATGGAATCCAAAACTTCGAGTAAAAACAAAATCCAGGGTATCACGGAAGAAAGAAAAAACGAGCGCCAACATTTCTTTGAAACATCGGAGGGTTCAAAAGTCTTGTAATTGTGCTACCTTGAGTACCCTTCAAACCAGAACACGGTAATTTACTCACTACAGCTTGATAGAAGAAAATATCTAGCAAGTAACAATTATATATTATTGCATTCGGCATCGGTACATAGATATTGATTTCCTAGCTCGTCGAACTTATGTACTCATAGTGTGAGGATAGAAAACTCTTTTTATTAGAACGGCCTACGGGTCAAATTTCATCAGCTACCGTACGATTGATCGAATGATTTTGATCGAGGTATCAGGGTGAAAACACCGGTTTAATAAAACTAATGGCTCGAAAGCAATAGCTTGTGTACGAGATTAAACCGAATGAGTTTGCATAAACTAAATAGAACTCGATCCAACTGTACAGAATAAAAAAGCCATTTCGAGATATTTTGATTTACAATCAACATATCGCACGTGACACTAAAACAAAAGTGACACTAAACGAAAACCTGTTTACCTGTACCTGTTTAAAATATTTACCTGTTATTTTGATTAAAATCAATCAGGTTCTGATAGAATAATACCAGAACTATTATTTAAAACAATAACAATACATTATGTCAAGTCACAGTCGAATTATTAACATCATAAAACTTACAAAAAAAACTTAAAATGGCCATACTGAAAAATTGAGTTTTTCGTTTAGTGTCACTTTTGTTTTCAACGTACGATATATTTCCACGATATATTTTAAACAGAAAAAGTCAACAGAAGACCTTAAGATTCTGAGGTTATAGGTAGGAGTTATCTATCTATCTATATCTTTAAACGAGCAATTCTTGTATATGTATATATATATATATATATATATTCTGAATCTCGGAAACGGCTCCAACGATTTTCATGAAATTTTGTTTTTGTTTTTTGGGGTTTCGGGGGCTAAAAATCGATCTAGCTAGGTTTTATTTTCAAAAAACGTCGTTTCATCCATGTTTTCAGCCGAGCAATGCTCGGTCAACCAGGTACTTATCTATAATTTTACATGAAACACGAGCGTAGTTTTGTAGTGATGGTAGCTCAGTGGTTAGCGCGGTCAGTTCACATGCCGTAGGACGTGGGTTCGAACCCTAACAATGAACTTGAGCTGCCGGTAAAGGAAAAAATCGTGAGAAAACTATAGCATGGTTACAGGGTACTTTCTAGTATTCAGCTGGCTAGCTACCACCCTCAAGTTGAGAAATCACCAAGCGCTTAATGGTGTGTTCCAACAGCTCCATGTGCTTTACCATCTTCAACCACACAGTCACTTTACATCAAGTGAGCTGTGGTCAAACATCTACCTTGTCCACCAAAAAAACGAATCAAAATTATTATTTTTTTAAGTCTGAGAACAAAGCTGTTTAACAGGCTTTCGATTAATTTATTTTCTTTCTTAGCGTAGTCGTGGAGGTACGCGTTGAAGTGAACTGACTTGATCAGGAAACAAATTACGGACCAAATACATTATTTATAGAAAGGCCCTCATTAATAACAGGGAGAAATACTTCTACCGCAAAAATTGCAACAGTGCATGAAATTAAATTTCACCGCAATGAAAGGGTAGATGCTACAGTTTTTGGTATACATTTCTCTGTAAATTTTAAAGCATTGGTTAAAGTTTGACTACTTAAGAAAAATAAAAAAGTTACGGTTTCATCATCATCATCATCCATAGGACGTCCACTGCTGGACATAGGCCTCCTCCTGGGGGGTTTTTCCAATACTCGCCATGCTTGGCAGGCGGGTTGGCGAGCACAGATAGGTGTGATTGTTCAAGGAAGACGCTGCTGCCCATCTTCCGGATTACATCCCTTAGCCGACTCTTACGGCAACCACGGGTAGAGTGAGGTACTACTCTTACGCCGGCACCACCACGGCACTTATTACAAGCTAGTATAATATTGCACTAGGCCCAAAATGTTAGGACGAGGTTAACAAAACGGCAATTGAAATAGATAGGATTAATAAAAATAATTTGAAAAGAAGATAATAAAATAACTTAGTGAAAAAACCTTGATTTTATAAAACACCAAGCGTTATACACATATAAGACTCTAACACATATTATAAAACAAAATGTTCATAACTTCATCAAAGTTACGCGTGACAAAATGTTTCCCTCAACGCGAAATTTCACCCCTACTAAACAAACACTCTATATTTCTATAGATACAAAATTAATTAAAGTTTTAACCCTCACTGTAGCCGTTTGTTGCTGGTTGCCATGGTGCTGTTAAAACCCTTCATCAGTTGGTATTCTGCAATTCTTCCCTGTCCAATTTGTCTGCCTCTATCTGCATACAATTGATCATACCATTGTATATTTATACTCACAGTTTTTGAAAGGCTATAAAAATGTACGTATTATGTATGCTACTTCAATATCCATTAACCAGTAATTGAACATAAATAACAAATACACATACACAAATGTAATACAACACACACACACACACACACTTTCACAGACACCCGCGCACGCACACACACACTCACAAACACACACACACACAATAACACAACAAGAAACAACAATACAAGAGTTTGACGATAAGGTCGCCAGTTGTTACACCTGTTTTGTCAGTTTAATGTTAATACAATATGACTAATACGTATGTAAAAGTAATAACACGAACGATACGTTCTCTTGATGGTAAGAGATAACGCATGCTCATGACCATTGCAGCAATAAAAATAACTTTGTGTAACAATGCAAAGTTCGGGGCATCGCTGCTTTGCTACCTCC
Organism: Biston stratarius; assembly: GCA_950106695.1. Classification (NCBI taxonomy): domain Eukaryota; kingdom Metazoa; phylum Arthropoda; class Insecta; order Lepidoptera; family Geometridae; genus Biston; species Biston stratarius. Next base: position 16,324,881 of record OX467116.1, read on the forward strand.
TCAGTTATTGATAGTAGCTTAGTAGTTAACGCGGCTAGATCACACACGGACCGGTGTAAAGTAAGCTTGATATGACTTTGAGAGAAAACATCTTGAGTATGGTGTTATAGGATACTTTCTAGTTCTCGGCTAATCATACTCGTTCTGTGTATTCCAGCAGCCTGTTTAGAGAGTGTGTTTACCATTTTAGACCACACCTTCAATCAGATAAGCTGTGGTCAAATACCGAGCCAGTCGACTAAAATAAAATCACAGTTAGTTTTATAGAAATGTCATTAAATAAAACACATGTTTTTTTTTTGTTAAAGTATACTGTTTAATACAAGCTGCAGTTTACAACTCTTAACAACACTGAGTTTCTGAGAAACTTGAAAGATATTACAATAATTTCACAGTAAATTGTATTTACAATTACAAAACATAAACAAAATTATGATTCGATTACATTCGCCTTTACCGAGATGATGAAACAAACTTCTTTGAAGCTAACAACTGATCCGAATTCAATCAAAACCAATCTTTATTTACTAAACTTATCCACTTTTATCATTATTATTATTATTCTAAACATAGTAAAATATTTTCTTAAAAAGTTTCTTTACAAGCAATTTTATAATCTATAATTATGTATACACTTATAAGTAACATAATTATCGTACTGGTATAATATAGATAAAATAAAAAACTTATATAATGGCTATGACAAAATAAGTATGAGATTAATACAAGTGATGGTTGCGGAGAAGTCAGTCTTTACCTCACTAAATTAAGGTGAAAAAATCAATTACACTTTGTACGCTACTGTACTGATCACTTTCTTTTGTAACAATGAAAGATTGTAAAAAGACCTGCGCCCATCTGTGTCAATGTAAGAATTAGAAGAAAATTCAAATAAACCATTTCTCTCCACTCTCAAAACGTCTTCTGAGCGTTCATGCAGCATTGCTATCTTCTCCACATCGGCTATTTCCGAAATTTTCTCCCAGAAATTCGAGTCATTCCAAGCAACAGAGTTTCGCGTGTCGCGTTGGTCTTTCAAGAAAGCGTACACTGAATTTTCCGGTCCGATATCTACAAAAACGAAGACAGAGTCTACCTGTCTCGACATTTTACTTTGTATCTTCTTTATGTCTACGTGACTGTACTGCGACATTAAATAGTTGGGTGAAAACACTATTATGACTATATAGCTTGGAGGGCAAAAGCAATCTCTCAACCATTTCTGTAGCTTCTCCCTTTTCGTTGGGATCGTGATCATACTCCTTGGTCTCGGAAATCCAATTTGAGATTTTCCGTATTTCATTAATCCGGGCATCAATTGCTCGTCAACGAATTGACTATCTCTAGAATCGAATTTGACTAACATTGCGACGTTTCCCTTATCGTAATAAATTGAAACTGCGCTTTTGTCGATGGGTTTAATATGCGGATTTTTATCGTAATGCTCACAAATCTCGGTTTTGATTTCGTTGAATGTGTGCAATTTCTTTTTGAATAATCCACAGAACTGTTTTCTGTAGATGAGAAAAACGAGGACGACAATAATGTTTAGAACTGCCACAGTTGCGATAATAGATGCGATGATTGTGAATTTCATATAACAAGCACGCCGACTCCACATTGGACATTGGATGTTCTTAATATCTACAATCTGAAAACAAAGATTTTCGTAAAATGTAATCATTGTAAACTCGCTGCAATGAAATGTTACTATAGTTTCATACAAGATGTGATTAAAACATTAAGAAATTTAATTTCACTTATAATCTTTAATAAATGTTGTTAAAAGGCACATAAATCACGTAGATTTGAGAAATTTTACTAGAACATTAACATCTAGTCTAGTTGGGAGCCTCTCTGGCTGACAATCAGGAGGTCTCAGGTTCGAATCCTACGGCACGCACTTGTCTTTACTAAGTTATGTACGTATTGACGGTAACTTGAAACGGTGAAGGAAATCATCGTAAAAAATATATCTGGCCGTAGTTCTTTTTTTAAGAACTACGGCCACATGAGTGAAGACTTCCAACCTGCACTTGGCTAATGTGGAGGACTGTGGTCTACTACTTATTCTGAAATCATTATGTAAAGACTTACCTGAATTCTGTAATTATATGTTAGAAAATCTATGAACAAATAATTGGGGCATTCACAAGTTATGGGATTATTTGAAATCCAAACTTGCTTCATTGGTTTCTTCATTAGATTGTGATAGCTTCCATTTATATAATCTTGCGGCTAGAAAATTAAACATTTAGATTTAGTTAAACTAAAGTTTTTGGGAGAGTTTACGTTTTAATATATAGTGGCGTTTTAATCATAAAGATCCAAATGATATGTGAGAATGTGGGCAAATAATATAGTTAAACATGTATTTTCATGTTGCTTCCAATATTTCGTTTATGCTTCTGGTGAAGTCATCTCTAATTTAGGTGGGTATGGACGGACTTGACCGTGACTTTGTTTTACCTAGACTGTGACTTATTTTAATTGATTTATTTTGAGATAGGTACTCGAAAATAAAAATAAAACACTTGACTCTGCCAGAAAGCACGATAACAACAACAACAAGAAAAAATAACAAAAACAACAAACAACAACAACACAACTTACTTCATTGTTTTATAGTTATTTTTTAATGGAAAATAAAACATTACAATATTACTGCTTACCCAGAGATCATGGATAAAGTTGTAGCTTATATCCAGATTATCATGTCCGTTTATCCACCAGTCTTCAAACATTGCGTTGAAAGCATTGTGGCTGAGGTTCAAGAGCCTCAGGTTATAGGTTTGGGCGAAAGGCGATATCCTTTTTATCACCCACGAGTTGTTTCTCATCTCCTTTTCCTCGAACTCGAGCTTATTATAAGCCAGAGATATCGACATTCTCTGTTTATTGTTGCTGAACAAATGCGAGGATATTGTTTTTAGGTTATTGTGCTCCATGTTCAAGTAAATAAGACTCAAGAGCGCCGAAAATGTTGATCTGAAATAAGATGAGCAACGTTAGATAATTTAGCCGGAAATAAGGCAAACAAAGGATATTTTATTAATAAAAAACAGGCTTTGTGTTCAGAAGGCTTAGTAAAGTTCAGGGAATAATTGTATAGCGTGTTTATGTTGTAATATTATTCAATGATGTTAATATACCCATTGAACTAAACTTTTATAACACATCTTTTTTTATTAGGAATATGAACAATTGTGTCTTCGTATAAATCACTCGTATGTACCTAATGTACATACCTGATCATTTTGTTTATAATATAATTTAAAAAAAATAGTAAAGTTTGATAGGTTAATTTGTGCCCTTGGGTATTGTTTAATCTCGATGAATCACATTGTATAGAACATCACATTGAAGATTGTATTATGTTCAGTAGCTAAAAGCCAATCTGGTCTTGATTTATGTTACATAATTATTAAATTTGACCCAAAAAACAACAACAACAACGAACAGGGCAAGCTAAATAAAACCGTTTAACAACAAAACATTTTGAATTAGCGCCTAATGATGTGTTCCGGCACCCTCACTTGAGAGCCAGTTCTATTCCAGGCTAGATGTGTTTACCGTCTTCGACCACACCGTTACTTAACATCAGGAGATATGTAGTCTGTAGAAAAAAAAAAAAAAAATTAAAGCTTGTTTGATTCCGGTTTTCATTGTAGTTACTAAACTTTATTCAATTTAATACACAAACCTTCTATAAAACTTGTGAGAACTTAAATCTATAAATTAATTAACACTAGTACTGACCCGTAAATCTTTGTTAATAAATTATGATTCAAATTCAGCATTTCCAATCTTACGAGCGACGAAAACAATTTGGGTTCCAAACAACTCAATCTATTGTGACTCAGATCTAGTTCTAGTAAATTGATCTGGTCATTGAAAATAGCTTCAGGCAGAGTTTGCAAGTCATTATACGCTAAAGATATGTTAGTTATTTGCGGTGAGTTAGCAAATATATCGTAGGGCAGTTTCTCAAGTCCACTTCTCTGTATGTAAATTTGTTTCAGATTAACCATACCTCCAAACAAATACTTAGGCAATTCTACCAGCTTTGCGTCATTATTTAATATCACAACAGTCTCAAGTTCTTCGTTGTTTTTGAAAAGGTTATGTGGCAGGGCAGAAAACTTGTTCGAAAACAGCGTCAGCTTTTTTAACTTCCTCAGCGGCTTAAAAATTGAAGAGGGCAATTCATTGAGACCATTTGAACTTAGATCTAGTTCTTCTAGCACATCAACTCCAGTGAAAAGGTCCTTCGAGAACCAGGTGACGTTACTTTGCCACAGCGAAAGCTTTCTCAAGTAAGATAAATGAGAAAATAAGTTTGAAGATATATTGGTCATGTGATTGTGACTTATTTCTAAAGTTTCCAACCTCTCTAGAGGTTTGAATAGCTCTTCGGACAAATTTATGGTATTTGACCGTATATTTAACCAAGTCAATTTGTTTATGTCCATGAAAAGGTTGTCTGGGAGATGTGAAACTCCGTTGATTGATAAGAGTAGCTTGGTTAGATCTTGTAGACCAGAAAAATGTTTTCTATCGAAGTATCCTGATAGATTCTTTGCATTTTGGAATATTAACGCCATAGTTTTTGATACTCCCATATTCGTCAAAACTTCTTTGAATGATGACGATGGCAACGGACAGTCTTTAAAACTGACCGATTTGAAAGTATTCATACGATTGGCACATTTTGGTAATTTATTATAGTCGAGGCTGGTTGCGTTCTCGCATTTTATGCTTATGTAAGTATTCGGTAGTAAATTTATTTTTACTGTGCGACCTGAAAGACATAATGACATGTAATGTTAAATGAAACTGCCGTTTAAAGTAATCTCTTATATAAATCTTTCAGATCCCTTGTCGCATTTAACCCTACCCTTGAAAGGCGTTTTGGCCATATATTTCACTACGCTGCTGTCCGGCGCGTGTTTCTTTTTTTCATTAAGGGAAGGTTATTTCTAATATTACTAAAATCTTTAACGAGCAGCTTTCTTACAACCAAATAATTTTGATCCTACAACTTTTCATGAAGCTCGATAAACACACTGTTATTTTTACAGTTGTTTATTGTACTACATGCACTATAGAGTTGACTGTCCTGTTAGCTGGGTATGTGCTTCTAGAGCTGTGGAGCGTGGGTTCGATTCCCACTCAGGACAAACAATTGTGTGACGAGCATACATGTTTGTTCTGTCTGAGTGCTCTGTGTGTATTTAGAAAAGTATATAAGTCTTTTATCAGTTATCTAGTTCCCATAGTACAAGCTTTGATTAGTTTGGGGCTAGAATACTTATTTATATTATTTAAAAGAATGTCTGTAAAGGTCTTAGTGCAATAGATATAACGCTCCATTGACAAAGCCTACTATAAGGTGGCTCATTACGTGGAAGACAGGAATACATGGTTGTAGTAGCTTCTCTCTGCACTTGCATCCCCCTGGCTAAGTGACAATTGTAGTGAGCATAATGCATTAATATCTATAACTGTAAACTGTATAAACTGCAACCTAATATGAAAAGAAAGATCCACAAAAAAAACGCCTTGCTGAGTTTCTTGCCGGAGTCTTCTCAGTTGAAGTGTAATTACGAGCCGGTGGTAGATTCAAAAATTTAACTTAACATAAGTGCCTTACCAGGGCCTAAACTGAATAAATGACTTTTTATTTTGATTTTGTGCTTTGAAATTACTTCCTGATATATGCAGGTATCGTCGCGAAGTTTTCATTCGTCAAATTTCCAGTGATATTAGGATTTAAAATGATTAAATCCAACTATAAAAGGGATTCTGAGTGTCAACATTTAAGTGCACTCACCGTCGATGTTGCAATTGAGTTCGACGGCGAGCGTGCCACCGCAAACGCAGTTAGGGTCATTTGGACACATGACCCGCGCGGCGCCAATTATCTGTAGTGCCAGCGCGACCGCCACGGCATATACCAGCTTGCGATCCATCTCTCACGTGTCACATACGAGTATATCACCAGTCACATCTACTTCACACCAGTCCACTGCGTTGTCACCATTCTCTTCATTCTATCCGTCCTGATTATGGTATTCATGTTTCATCCAACCTGCGAACAAAAGATTTTTGTGCTTGATACCGCTAGTTTACGACTTGATGCACATTTGATATCGGTCCGTATTGCTAGCGCTCGAATTGATTCTACTATTCATAGTTTACAAACAGCGTCAGCGAAAAGCGGTAGGAGATAAATCGCTGCGCCAACGAAAATAATGGATCTGTCTGGCGAAGGCTAGTTATCGCAGTCCGCCGCACACACCTATTTACGATGATTAATATTTTATTGCTGTTTGAGTCAGTAATGAAGGAGAATTAATGTAAACCTGCCAATATTAAAATAAGTAAATATAGAAAAAAGAATAAATGAAATAAACTGTTGAGATAGTCAATTGTAGCTAACGTTACAAATGTTTAATCCTACTAATATTATAAATGTGAAAGTTTGTATTTGGATGTTTGTTATTCAATCACGCAAAAGCAACTGATTGTTGTATGAGTGTTGGATGAAATTTGCCACTCATATAGTTTATTACCTGGATTAACAAGATACTTCTTATATCAGATTCTATTTATTTGATTAAAAGCTTATTTATTCATTCATTCACTTATTTCGTTCAATTAATTTCGTTCATTTCATTGATTTTGTTCAATTCGTTCATTTGATTCATTTCTTTGCAAAGAATACTTAATTATTACTTTTTCGTAAATTCTGCAACTGAATAAACTTTTTAGTAAATACCACGCGAACGTTTCGACATCAGGCGAAAGCTTATTAGAAATTTAATATAAATATATATATTTTTTTAAATCGATTATAATATTATCAAATTCACATTATTTATTTAATTTTTTCCATATATAACAGTAAATAATAAAAAATAGAAATTACAAACATACACACCACAATTATTAACTACTCTACTCTCACTGTCTCTACTTTTTTTTAAAATATATTTCCAAAAGTAAATTATAATATTTGTATAAAAAGCTTTGTTACAAACTCCAGTTTTTAAGTTTTGTCTGAACATCACGAGATGAAACATTGTAATTATGAAAAGTTATTAAATTAAACTTGTCGTGTCGTTGTAAGTTGTTGATGACATGAAACTACAAACTGTGGTCGGTTTATTAGAAATTCGTAGCAATGATGGCTCAGTGATTAGCACGGTAGGTTCGCATGCCGAAGGGCGTGGGTTCAAACCTCAACAATGAGCTTGAGCTACCGGTGAAGGAAACCATAGCGTGGTGGTAGGGTACTTTCTAGTACTTGGTTGGCTAGCTACCACCCTCAAGTTGAAAATCTGCCGCCACGCATCTAACGGTGTGTTCCGGCAGCCTCACTTGAGAGCCTGTTCCATTCCAGGCTAGCTGTGCTTTACCATCTTCGACCACAACGTCACTTGACATCAGATGAGCTGTGGTCAAAAACCAAGACTGTCAGCCATTAAAAAAAAAATGGTCCTGTAGGTACATTAATCATAATGAAATAAAAACAAAAAGTAAAATTAACATCAGTATCATGTCTATAACCTGATAAAAATAGAAATCTTACATATTACTAAGGAATAATGTTTTCCTCATAACAATATCGACTTTTTATTCTTTTGTCGTCTTTGAAATCGCCGTAACAAAATCACATTTCTTATATATTCATATCAGCAGTCCAGAAACCAAAGATAAGAACAAAGTAAAAGTTAGCCACGGAATAAATAACTAGCCAACAGGAAAATCAAATTTATCTTGTTGACATTCCTATTTCGGGTTTCCTGGAAGCATCCCTTCTGGGAATTGCGGACAACGCGAGTTAGAAAAACTACTTTTTCCTTTGTTCTACATGCAAACTCAATAGATCCTGATCTATCAGATCAAGTAACCCACAATCCATCACTGCCCTTCACTACTTTGTCCCAGAAAAAACGGGTTGTGAATCCTAGCAATGAGAAATGAACAGGTTTTAAACAATTTGTCAGGTTTGTTGTTTCCTTCAAATGTTGAATTTTATGAACGTGATTAATAGATAGATGAAAACTTTTTATTGTGCACCTCAAAAATATAAAAATATGCACAAAACAAAAGACTCTTATGAGTGCCTCAAGTGGTGGCTTTATCGCTAAAAGCGATTTCTTCCAGGCAGACAAGTATAAAAACAAGTTACTGATTAAGAACAGAAGAGTGATGTTAAAAAAATTAAACTAATCAAAATAATACATGTGTATATAATAGTTTATGAAATATTGATGTATGTATTTAAATAAAAACAAAAATTATACAATTATAAATATATGTATACTAGCTGACCCGGTGAACTTCGTGTCGCCTAACAGTCAACAGACATACCGACAGCTGCGCCACCTACCGGGTCCAATTGTGTTTACAAACCATCCAGAAACTCATTGAAATATACACACAACAATTCATCCAAATCGGTCCAGCCGTTTTGGAGGAGTTAGGTGACAAACACACGTGCATAAGATAAGATTAAGATTATTATCGTATAGGCTATAATATTGTATATGTATATCAAGATAAAACATAAAACAAATAATTACCAACATCAGCAGAAAAATACAAAACATATCTGAATAGCATCAAACCAGATCAAAATCAATATCTTATCTATTATTTTACATCATTGCAAATCTGATGTTTAACTTATAAACAATGTCATTGCCTTTTCTGTTATTTATCATAAGTTTTCCTGAATAAGAATTGCAATTGTCTCCACTGTAGTAAAAATGTCAAGTGCTCGCTGTTCAATATCGATATTTTGCATTATTACTACTTCGTATTCCGTGCGGTTATATTTTGGCCTTTGCCCTCGCTTAGGTACATGTACAAGTACATATAAATTTTAATTGTAGGTAGATCTCCTTAGCAAGATGTCGTCTAGGTAGGTACCACCGCAATACCAGATATTCTACCGCTAAACTTTAATGTATAAACATTAGGTAACGTTATGCTACCCATTTTTTTATCAAACAACCCCCCACCCCGGAAAGACCTCCCTCCCCATCCCTCAGAACGGGTCATATAGTATGGGTACGATCCCTTACTGTGTCCCGATTTGAAGAGTTCTAGTTAGCGAAATTACAGGGCTTTTGAGACTAATCGAAACTCTCAAAGTAATGAACGCCAAAGCAACGATGCCCTGGACTTTGTTTTGATACTTAAAGTTCTGTGTATCGCTACAATTCTCATGGTCATGCGTTATCTCTTACCATTAGGAGAGCGTCTCGTTTGTCTCATTACAATAATATAAAAAACCTTATATTATTGTAATGGGACATACCTAAATCGGTTCTACCGCTCTCAAGTTATGTTTGTACCAAAGAATATCATTTGATTTTTATTTTATGGACAATAGATTGACTCGATAATAAAACTTCAACATGATATTTCTGTAATATCATTTCTGTTAGTGCCAAATTGATATACCATAAATCTAACTAGAATCAATACCCTATGTCGGTAAAGTTCTTTTTAATCGATTTATAGCAACCTTGGAGTTACGTAATGAGATGGAAAAGTTTTATCATTCGGCACTTACTTTCGAATCAAAGACGATTTGGAAGTCAATTTAAATTATAAACTTTTATATTTCTAATTTATTCTGTTCGTGTCTGTTAATCAATATAATGTTAAAACTAACTGCCAACTACGAATAATAAACCAACCACCTTTTTATTTTAAAAAGTGTTTTTTTTTTTATTAGTAATCCACAGCAGTTAAAGCTAACCATGCAAAATACTAACGGAATATTTTTTATGATATACGGTTACGTGTTTGACCAAAGATATCCAAAGACCAAAGACTCGAATAGATACTTTCAAGTGAGGTTATTGGAACATACGGCTAGCTACGTGCTTGACGGCAGATTTTCAACTTGTGATTGCTTGTTAGCTATACGAGATGACATAATATTGTCAAGAAATATTTGTAACTTAATGTAGAAAGTTTGTATTTATATAGTGCTAACCTTTAACTGTAACTATTTGAGGATCAACCTTATCAGCAATTATAGGACTCTACAATATTTAATAACTTTAAAATCATACATTATGTAATGACTTGGATTTGCGCAAAAGGAAAAAAAAACGTTCACAAACTTCCTCAACTCAACGCAACATTTAATTCGTTGCCATTTGTTTTCATCTAAAAACGACCTTTAACATTAACAAAGTTTATCTCTGGCAACGAAAAAAAGATCTGGAAAACAGTTATTTATTGCGAAAGTCGAAGCCATACATTAAATTAGTCGTACAAAAAGTTGGCGAAACGCAAAGGTCATTTATCTTGAACGAGACCGAAGTCTGCGGTAAACATCTACAAGTAATATGCCTATTATAATTATCATACATGTGACCCTAAATTAAAGTTGTTTATTGCTTGTCTTGTGTTTTCTTAATTAGTTTATATTGAGTTTTCGTTATAAGTTGTTATATTATAGCCTGGATATAACTCTATGCTATAATACAAATAACTTTTGACGAAAAATACTTATCCATAATTTTAATTACACCTTATATTGGTCATTTAGAGAAGATTGTTAAAACAAGAGAAACAAAACAAATTTATAAAGCGAGTTCGAATGGACAAGCCTATTAAAGTAGACGTAGTACGTATTATACTCAAATTAAAGGCATTTTCTGAGTCTTCTACCTATAAAAACGCTTACAAAAGTAAAATAAGCAAAAGTGGAAAAATAGTAGGTACGTGATAGGTAGGTATATCAGTATGAAAAAAGGGTGATTGTACGCATGCGTGCGTGTGCGTCTTTGTCTGTGTATCACATCATCACACATCATCAGCCATATGACGTCCACTGCTGGGCATAGGCCTCCTCCTGGGGGGGTTTGCCAATACTCGCCACGCTTGGCAGGCGGGTTGACGAGCGCAGTTAGGTGTGATTGTTCAAGGAAGACGCTGCTGCCCATCTTCCGGATTACATCCCTTAACCGACTCTTACGGCAACCACGGGTGGAGAGGGTGGGGTACTATTCTAACGCCGGCACCACCACGGCACATACACACACACACACACGGTATTATACGGACTGTTAGTCGTATACGGTATCTTCCTAGACAGTAGTAAATGACGTAAAAAAGGCACTCATCGTGTTTGAACTCAAAAAAGGCACAATGGATAATATATAATATACTTTATACAACGTACTTAATGACGTGATTCCAGCACTCAATTTGTTCAGCTCAGCTGCAGAGCAGTATATATAATTATATAATATATTCATTTATTTTGTGAAAAATGACAAATATTTCGTTACAAGACACAGTAAGAATTTTAATCAATCTAATTCTATTCGATCATACGTCACTAATGACAAAGTAATCTACAGAACAATCACGCAGGTTGGTTGGCCGTTTTGTACCTACACGCTTTTTTATTGTGTGAATATATCACGATTATATTAATAGTAACTATTATTATGTTTTAAACGACTAATAAATATAATTGTAAATAAAAGCATAGTGTTCCATGTTACAAGTTTTAATTTTCTGAGATACAGCTTGTAATTTCTGAATAATAGCCATAACATTGCTTATAATGTATATTTATATTATAATGCAAATAAAATGTACATAATTTTTACTACCACAACATAAAAGCCCGCACCCAAACGTGCTAAGCACATATCTACTTAGTTTGTCTTCAAACACGATCATAACTTCCTATATTTTTATGCGTTGGGTTTTCGATATTTTGCTAAAGCCGTTTTCAGCTTTACAGCTTTTAGTGTTAAGGTGTGATTTGCTTGTTTGCTTTGAGTATATTCCACTCGGGGGTGCGAATAAACTCGGGGTGTCAGGTGTGGTAGGGCCGTAAGCTGGGAGGATTTAAGGCTTCGTATTCCAGGTGCTGCATTTTCAGTTAGACACTACAATTAGACTAGTTACGTATTTACACTGCTTATGGGGAAGACAAGTTTGTTTGAAAATGATAAATAATTAGCCGTTAGTTATACGCTGCAGTATGTTCTAAGCTATTATTGAATAGTTTGTCTGTCGATATGTTATTTGTACCTATAGGTATATGGTGTATCTGGACATGCGCCACAATAGAGTTTTTCACACCAATATTATTAAAGCAAAAGTTTGTTTGTGTGTAGGTGCGTTTCTATGTTTGTTACTTTTTCACACTCAAACGACTGGACCAATTTTGTTGAAATTTGATGTGGAGGTAGCTGACACCAATGACTATATTTTAACAGCGGGTAACACCACAGCTAGTTTTATAATAAAAAAGCTCATTGCCATCTACGGTGGTAAAGCGGCCAGCGTTATAGCGACCTTTTCACCGGGTAAGGTTAGCGGCGGATTTCTACTCTACTCTACTCTATCGACCAAGCAAATTGCAATTCATTTTTAATATTTACTATTTTTTTGACAATATAATGCAATAAGAAAAGTGCCGTTTATGATTTGTTTGTTGTTCTTGCAATGAGTTAACGTGTAGCTACGTAATAAAGAATAATATTAAAATGCGTCTTATTTGTATGTTAATCTGATCTTTTCATTTTATTATTATTATTATTGGCACACTCTGTTTTCTATTTGTTCTTTAACTCTTTTCATCCCAAGATTGACTGAAAGAGATCGCTTTTAGCCATAAGACTACCAATTGATATACTAGATATTTTATTAGATATACAATTTTAATGCGATCAAAAAAGATTGTGTCTATCTAATAAATACTTAGTTCTTTGAATTTTTGAAAATAGTTTTTATTCCTATTTCACTACATAAGAATGTAAAAAATTAAAAAGATAATTAAATTATTAAGCTTGTAGCCCATAGCTTTTGATCCCAATGAGCCTAGGAACAGAAAACTTATACAACATTAAAATTATTGTTATTAATCAGTCAGAAGACAAGAATCAGAATTGAATAAGAGAGATACGCACGAAACATTACAAAAAATAAACACCCACTTATATTGCAATTACGAGTATTACATACATAAATTCATTTTTTGATTTCTTCATTCATTCTTTCGTTCCTACATACATACATACGTACAATCACACATACAAACGTACATATGTATATACAGACATATGATCGAGAAATATAACCATGTTTTAGCGGCAGGGTAAAAAGGGGAGGGAGATGCAAAGCGATAGAAAAGTCACTGTTAAAAATAAAATGAATAATAGTTCTCGAGCTGTTTACCTTCTCAGAACCCGCTCCCCCGCCCCCCACTTCCCCCTACTACTTCGATGTCGGTGGCACGTGCGTCCACTTCGACTCTCGACGACATGATTTTTATTAAATTTTAAAGAACTAGAACGAAATAAACCTTGAAGTCAAAAGAAGGTGTTTTTATTCTATGATTTACACAAAAGTTGTGTATATTGTAATACTTTGTGTTTACGCTCATGTTTTGTTTTATTATTTATTAAAAATTGCTCTTAACTCTAATCATGTGTTTATATTTTTTTGTTTGTATTGTTCTAATTAAAACTTAAATTCTAATAAATATATTAAAATAAATTAATGCTATGTATTTTTTTTAATGATGACAAGCTAGGTGTTTGACCACAGCACAAGTGATGTTAAGTGACGATGTGGTCGAAGATAGTAAAGCACCTAGTCTGGAATGGACCTGATAGCCAGTTCCATTTTTTTTCGTATCGTTCCTGTTTCCATCTTTTCTTTTTTTTTTTACCTCTATTCGGGTTGTACTTTTTTAAACTTGTATAATATTAGTGAAAATTCAAAATGCAGGTTCTACTGCGTGAGGATTACATCAATGGCGCATTTGATAAACTTTATAATGACGAATTACCAATTTGACTTTTATGAAAACTTGTAATTAGATGGTGGGCCCTAACTGTCATATCTCAAGGTGAAGCTTTGGTCGACATTATGTACCAAGTCATAAATGAAATGTTAAATGAAAACTGGAAAAAAATATAGCAGATATTGCCCATAGCAATGTTGATTGTATATGTAGTTGTAAGATGGCTCGACGATATCGAACATATTGCGGGTCGAATCAGAACCAGATTAGTACAGTACTGAGCAGATGACATATCAATAACGGCCTACTGAGATAAATAATGATGATGATGATGATTTTATTTAATTTAAGTTTGATACAATAACAATTAGCAAACCTAGACTCATAATTGTAAAGAATACATTGTAAAATTTGCACATTTGCAAACTCAAACATTGCACACATCATTGTTGAGATTCATGATCAAACTTTATTTTTTTTTTGTTTCCTTGGTATTAATTACTCCAGCAATACTATGGGATGTTAATATAATTTGAGAAAACAGGTACAGTTTTTTTTTTTTTTTTTTTATAGCTGACAGGCTTGGTGTTTGACCACAACTCACCTAATGTTAAGTGACGGCGTGGTCGAAGATGGTAAGGCACATCTAGCCTGGAATGGAACTGGCTCTCAAGTGAGGCTGCCGAAACACATTAGATGCTTGGCGGCAGATTTTCAACTTGAGGGTGGTAGCTAGCCAGCCGAGTACTAGAAAATACCCTACCACCACGCTATGGTTTCCTCACGATGTTTTCCTTCACCGGCAGCTCAAGTTCATTGTTGGGGTTTGAACCCACACCCTTCTGCATGCGAACCGACCGCGCTAACCACTGAGCTATCATACAATTATATATACAGTGAAGTAAAAAGGCATTTTATATTATACATTCTTATTTCATACTTTATATTATAAGTACATTCACACGTTTTAGAAGCTTGATTTCATAAGGTATAAAACAAGAGAAATCTTGTACAGACTTAAAAAAAACTTTTAGCCAAACTCAATAAACTAAAGCAAATGATGCTAAATAACTTAAAAGGTATCTTTATTACAGACATGAAAAATTCATCGTTCCCCTCTATCGAGAGTAGCGTAAGCAACTTTGTATCAAGTTGAAGCAATTAAACTTAAAAAGTATGAACATTATAGTTTAGGCCACAAAGATACAGGCTTTGTCTAGTTTGGGGTCCAGCTGTACTACTCATACAATGTTGCAAGTAAGTTTTAGAGAATACAAACATTATTTCACTATCATCATTAAGGTATGGTATTGTCAACCTAATATTGTCTACTCTTTGACCGCGTAATTTTTATAATTCAATTTTTACGTTACTTCATATCAGTACATATTATAAAACAAAGTCGTTTGCCGCGTCTGTCTGTCTGTCTGTCTGTCTGTCTGTCTGTTAGCGATAAACGTAAAAACCACTGAACGGATTATCATGCGAGTTTCACCAATGGATAGAGTGAATCATGAGACAAGTTTAGGTATATAATTTGTCAAGGTTTTATGTAAATTGGTTGAAATATGATGTTAAGCACTACATATTATAAAACAAAGTCATCTGCCGCGCCTTTCTGTCTGTATGTTCACGATAAACTTAAAAACTACTGAACGGATTATCATGCAAGTTTCACCAATGGATAGAACAATTCATGACAAAGGTTAAGGTTTATAATTTGTAAAAAAATTATGTAAATTGGTTAAAATATGATAATAATAAAAATAATAAATATGATGATAACTGTTGCATGTATCGGAAAAAGTCAAGCCACCTGGAAGCTATCATCGAAAACGCTGCCTAATCCCTTTGAGATAGATCAAAAGCCCCGTGTAAACCCGTGCGCACCCGGGGCGGTTTGTTAGTAACTTCGTCAAAATAGAAACGTAATTTAGATAGTTGATTGAAATTTCAATTAAAAAAAGTCACTGAAGAAAGTGATTTTTAGCCTCGCTAAGAGATTCCATTGTAAAAATATAAGAGTGTTGTAGCAATAAAAGAAAGTAACGCTGAGTTTTGTATTTTAATTTGTATAATTTCAACACATAATTGTCATGTTATTGCTCTGTTAAATGAGCCGAAAAAACATGGCACCAATCCCTTAGACTAATTAAAGTAACAGACGTACTTGATTTTCACATAGAAGGTTATTTAAAAAAAAAACTGATTTGTTTATCTAGAACATAGTAATACATGCCAAGCTGATAATTACGTACCAAACAATACCTCAGTAATGTTCATTATAAATACCAAAAAAAAAAACTACACAAAGGACTGCTAAATAACACAAAACTATCAGAACATTGTTAAAAACATAAAACTAAACAAACAGCTACATAATATTAGAATCACCCCGTTATTCCACACACTCACAGTACCCGTCCGTAACACAAAAAGCGAGACATTGTTTAGGGATCTCGCGAGGTCCCTCCACGGCTTCAAAAGGGCTAATTAATTAACTAAAGCCCCTCGTAATGCTGAATATGACCCCTGGATGTGGCCCCTCGAGTGTACAAAAACCTTATAGATTTATTTTATTTGTATTTCATAATGTTACTAAGTAAAAATCTACGTAATAAGCTTTACACACAACTGTACACTGCTGTTAAGATTTTATACGCCACAAAGGTATGACAAGTTTATGTAGCTAGCCAATAAGTACACGTTATTAAGCACTAACATACCAAACCTTATTTAGTGTTAGAAATTATTTGCTTTAATAATAACGCTAAACTACAAAAGGTACTACAAAATTAAAAGCCAAAATTGAATTACCTAAAAACTATTATAGCGAAAGGTCTAGCTAGCTAACTACTACTAGCTAGCTACTGTCCTATAAAACACACCTACAAATAAAAAAGTACCAATACTTTGAATAAAGCGTGAAAAAAAATGTGAGATACCCAAGACAATTGGTAAAATCTTACCTGTTGCGATAAATCTCATCCAAGCACTTAATTATAAACTAGATAATAATTTAACACTGTTATGTACTATATATTATAAGATTATATCTAGGAATATTTGTCTTTGATTAATTTAGTATCTAATTACAATATGATTACAGTAATTATTCTGATAATTAATCTACGTGAATATAATGGCGTAGGTCGTAGGCGCTACGACTGCCGGCTACGACAGCTACGACGCGACTGCCGCGCTACGCCGGCCTCGCAACAGCTACGAGGACAGACTGCAAATAGATCGGCGGTGGTCGGCTAGTGGCGGAAACAGCCGAACGCTACAAATTTATTTAAGGCTTGTCACATATTGTGCGACAAAATTACTGGAATATTAAAGCGGCAATGGTATCGGTATTTCTAATAATTTCACGTAAAAGTGTAGGATTGTTTGTACTAGATATAATTCTACAACAACAATCATTAAACTATTTCTCTTGAGCGACAAATTAACTCTAACACTAGGGTAGGTCACTCCATTATTAGGAACTTAGCGATTTTACAAGTAGTTCAGTATTAAGCTCAAAGACATACATCATTATGCACAATGTTTACTTCGGCAACGATTTGAAAACATTAACATTTTTTTTTTTTTATTAAACCAAGAGTCAACAATTTTTTTCTAAGAACGCTTGATTTTTTTCGAAGCTATGGCCGTTGTAAAAGTGGTTTAAAATAAAGTGCTATTAGTGCCAGAGTGTGAATGTGTGAGTGCCTTTCGCCTTAATCTAAATATATATAACTCAAAGGTGACTGACTGACTGACTGACTGACATAGTGATCTATCAACGCACAGCCCAAACCACTGGACGGATCGGGCTGAAATTTGGCATGCAGGTAGATGTTATGACATAGGCATCCGCTAACAAAGGATTTTGATTAATTCTACCTCCAAGAGGATAAAATAGGGGATGAAAGTATGTATGGAACTTTATCAATTTTAAACCGATCGGGCTGAGACTTTGCATGCATAAAGCTACTATGACGTAGGCATCTAGCGCGGGTAAAACCGCGGGGCACAGCTAGTATCTTTATAACTATGTATATTTCCGATTTTTTTTTGTAAACGAAGTTCACTTGACTTTGACTGCCTTGGCGATAGTATGTCTGCTTCAAGAACCGTAGGGTGTGGGTTCGATTCCCACTCAGGACAAGCATTTTGTGGTATAATCAAAAATGTTTGTTCTGTGTCTGGGTGTTCTGTATACATTATAAGTGTGTATTTACAACAAAAAAAGTATTTAAGTAATCTATCAGCTATCTGACTTCCATAGTATAAGCTTTGCTTAGTTTAAGGTTAGATGACGCTGTGTGTAATGTCTTATATATATTTATTTATTATTTACACCTTTTCTGGTAATATCACTTTCTGTGAAGTTTTATAAACTACAATTTCATATCTTATACGAACCTTAAATTTCCCCAGTAGTCCACTTAGACCAGTCAGGAAAAAAATGCACACAAATCGGTTCACATAAAGCTCTATAGACAAAGAAATGGTCTGAATTTATAACCTTCCCACGTTTTGAAATAGGTAAAAAACAATAGGATAGTATCTTGCTATCGATTCTTGATACGCCTAATACAAAAAGCTTACGCCTCTTCGTAACTCGACGTAACTAAACCGATTGTAGGGAGTAACACGGATCCCGATAATCTGTTTTCGGTCCCACGATGGCTCTCTAGCAGATCGGGGTTTACTATAAATCATTTTCGAACGTTTTTTTCGTTCTTTCAAGATATTCGCAAAGGTTTATTTTGTTTCGATTTAGGATATAGTCCTGAGCCTGCATACGAAATAAGGACTAAGTTTTTTTTGCAAGAAAAATATTCAAATGTAAAGATACCGTTATCTGTATTAGGTATATTCGGTTTTATAAAAATAGGAGAGTATATCGTGCTCGGGTTGTAAGGTTATATAAAGCGAGCCTTAAACTAGAAAGGTCATCTAAAACCGGCCTTTACCAACAATATTATAATTCAATTAATCGCCGAACCGAATTTTAGGTCTACATAAATTTTCTGCCAATTTACATGCAAAAATATCGTGACTAAACAAACAAGCGGCTTCTTAAAAGGGTATCGCTATTGTATTTTTAGCGTAAACCTTTTGGTGACACTTGAATAACGTGCAGAAAACTTGACACACCTACTTTTTGCTGAATAACCTCTCAGCGTCCCTTTAAAGGGACGCTGGAGGAAGCTTTTTGCAGTATCTTCTTAATATTAAGGCGACGCACTCGTTCGCGGATAAACACACTACCTTCATACGAGAACAGGTGAACTTAAGGCGTTCATTACATTTTCTCGTTTAGGCGACGAAAAAAGGACACCTGGGGTCCGGAAAATGGCGGCTCCTTTTTTCTCTCTCGTGTTTGAATTTTTCGACGCACAATAACCGAATGACACATCCTAAGACAAGGGGAAACGTACGTTTGTTTGCATAAGTTATATCGAGCGGTATTCTCCGAGTTGAATATTAAAGTCTTTTGCAGATACCGAAAATATTTCTTTGAACCATCCAAAACACTACTCCCCGTGGAATACGTTTTTGGAATACATACATATCTCGTCCTATAGAAAAAAGTGTGTACATTTTCTCAGAAAGGTCTTTAAGAGGCCCACGTGGTCCGGGATGCTTTTAGTTGAATCGCCGTATTGCGTGATCAGTATAATAAAAAGTAATACTGTTTGCTATTAATAAACACGCACGTTAATACTACCAACTGTTATTTCTCAAAATGTTTATAGTTCCCAAGCTTGAATACGAATTACTCGACATCACTAAGCGTCTGAGAAAGTAATTTCAGAAGCAATTGGAAAAGCCCCTCAGTTATTAAAGCCTGTCTACACAGTTTAATTGTTGTGGAATGGGAATTATTTTCCAATAAAGCATTCATGATGTTCTTATAAAAACTTTCACGAAGCTACCGATAAATATCTTTCACAATATACGAAAATTGAATTCAGTCGGGAGGGTAATAATGTAGGTGCCGGTTGTATTGTACGGGGGACATACATCATCTGTGTGGAGGAACCTGGTCCCGAATTCAGTGGAGGATTTGAATAGATACCCCATATCATAGCGTCGTGAATTGTTCATAAATCTTCTCATATAACGTCTTTTGTTTAGCTCGTCGGAGCGCGTGAATGGGACGAGGGAAGTTTAGGCAAATTCCAATCCTAGCTTTGGATATAGGGATGGAATGTATCGGGCTGGAGGATAACAACCATTGTAAGTTTGAGGATAATGAAGAGCTACTAAAGTTTGTAAAAGGTTTTTGTCTAAGATATTCCTTGAATTTTTTTGTATATTCTAAGTAAATTTTTTGTATTCGACCAGTAAATATAGGAGAGGTATTCGTGATCAGGTTGGCTATTATTTTAATCTGGCCATGGATTTTGTTTATAAGCTGACCTAAACTAGATTGGATTAATAGAAATAAAAGATTTTGAAAGCAGCCTTTGTTTTTGTAACCGACATTATATCCGTATTCATTTAAGCTGTCCTACGGACGGTTGCGGACCTCTTTTCATTGTGCAAATGGTAAGGCTTTATTCCATCATCGCCAAGCGCGGATTAGAATAGAACTAATGTTTAAAAAAAAAAATGCTGTCTGACTTGTTTTTTGGTCACAGCTCACCTGAAGTTAAGTGACGGTGTGGTCGAAGATGGTAAACACACCTAGCCTGGAATGGAACTGGCTCTCAAATGAGGCAGCCGGAACACACCTTTAGACGCTTGGTGACAGATTTTCAACTTGAGGGTGGTAGCTAGCCAGCCGAGTACTAGAAAGTACTCTACCACCATGCTATGGTTTCCTCACGATGTTTTCCTTCATCGACAGCTCAAGTTCATTGTTGGGGTTTGAACCCACATCCTTCGGCCTGCGAACCGACCGCGCTAACCGCTGAACTATCATTGCTACAAACATATTTAAAACGCAGACAGGATTCCTGACATGTTTTCCATTATCATTTAAAGCTATCGGCAATATACTCATAACTTAGAAAAGGCAGAGCTACATGGGCTTTGAAACTTAGACTTCCAAATAAGCAATCAGACGGTCTCACAGCTAGGTTACCGTATTTTTGGATGTTGAATCATGTTTAGGCATAATTAAGTAAAGTTTATGTGTCGTTATGTATGAAACTTTGAATAATGCAGTGCTCCGTACATTTCATAGCACTAGAGTCGCTTCAAGATATAACAGTAAATGCGCTCCTTACTTTATTGTTCAACTTAGTTTGTGAATTTTCCTATTCAGTGAATCTCTTTAGTGCCGACGAGCTGGTTAATAGACAATAAGATATTCGTCTGGAGTTTACTGTAGAACTTACTCACAATTTGATATTTTTCATAAAATATAAATATCTTCTGTGGAATTAATTATTCTCATCAACTTTTGCAATCGGATAGGATGTGCGGAAAATTCGTCGAAATAATTCATCGAATCACAATTCGTCGAATCATAATCAACGTACTCTAATTTCATATAGTCTCCTATTTGTAAACGTTAGCATATGTAATTGATGAGTGAATCAACTATAATTGTAGGCCTACGGGATGTGCAGCCCCTCGTAATATCTCAAATTTTCTTTCTGGCGCTTCGCCGGCCTCTGCCACGTGGTCTCTGTACTAACATAATCTAACCAACCTGGTCTTTGGGTCGACACATAAGATGTTCAATTTTCTTTCCTTTTTTTCGCCTAGCGTCATATGTGTAGTTAATATTGGCTAAGATTAAATTACTCCATACATTTAATCAAGATTAAATGTATAAAGTAGCCTACTCATAAGATTAGTCGCTGAGTTAGTCATCGAAGATTGGTAACGTTAAGTGGTGACTTTTTTCCGAAGGTGACTGTTTCGACGTATGTCTCAGTCTAAAATTGATAACTTACCACATTCTCATTGATTAATTTTTTTCTGGTTTATTTTCGAATAATTTATTTTGTTGTGACATTCCGCACTATATGTGATGAATTGTGATTCGACGAATTGTATCCTCGATGAATTGAGTTTTCGACGAATTGTGTTTCGACAAATTTTCCGCAGACGATCGAATAGCCAGACTTTTGCGACCATAACGTCATCCCTACATGGTGGATATTTCTTACATACGTTATAAGCGTTTTGAATACACATTTTTTACAAACATCAGCCAGGTGTGGCCAGACGAGAACTTATCACCACCTATTATAAAACAAAGTCATTCGCCGCGTCTGTCTGTCTGTTCGCGATAAGCTTGAAAACTACTTAACGGATTATCATGTGAGTTTCACCAATAGGTAGAGTGATTCATGAGGAAGTTTTAGATATATAATTTGTCAAAGTTTTGTGTAAATTGGTTTAAATATGATGATAATTGTTGAAAGTGTCAGTAAAAATAAAACCATGAGCTTTCATCGACAATGCTGACTAATTCCTTTGAGATATAACAAATCAACGCATGGTGGGATATTCCTCTTTTATATATCTACAAAAAAGTCCGCGGTGGAATATATCTACCTTTTAAGGATAGCTTACTTTACCCATTCTTACCACCCGTGCGAAGCCGGGGCCGGTCGCTGGTTTCGAATAAAAAATATTACATTCGGATTTAAAATCCTTTTTTAAAAACATAAGAACAAGCTTTGTATTTTTACTCCATTATGACGTAGCTAAAATGAAGGATTATTTATGTATTTTAGCAGTTGTCTATATATGTTCAACCGTCGCGTCTAAACTGCTCATCCAATTGTGATGAATTATGTGGAAGTTGATTTGTTATTCTAACCCGGGTGATATAACCTACATTTTAGTCTACAATTCCATTTTTTTAATTCATAGTGAAGTTATATTTTTTAAGATTCTTAGAAAATGTCTCAACACCGAAAGCGATATGAATTTTTGTTTCGTATTGTAAATTAACATTTAATATCTATAGCCAGTACGTTTAAAATTTGAATAAATGGGGTATCTAATCAACACAAAACATTGCAATCAGAAAACTATTTGTGTTAGGGATATAGGCCATCGTAAAATATCTAATAAAGCTATATGTACGTCAGTAGCCTATTTATACGATGGTACCCCATGAATAACATTTAAAATTTATGTCTCATATTCACTTCCATCCACCGCCAGCTATCCTACGAATATCGTC
Organism: Biston stratarius; assembly: GCA_950106695.1. NCBI lineage: Eukaryota > Metazoa > Arthropoda > Insecta > Lepidoptera > Geometridae > Biston > Biston stratarius. Next base: position 16,347,833 of record OX467116.1, read on the forward strand.
ATTCCGTCGAGTCTCAGGGCGTCTTACGCTACGTTAGCCAATTCGTGGTCTCCACTCTAGAACACGTCGCACATACTCCGTCACACGCCGAAGATCGGGCTAAGTGGAGTGTCTTGGGAGAGGCCTATGTCCGGCAGTGGACTTCGATAGGCTGATGATGATGATGATGATCATAATAATGATTCCATAATATTTTCTTCTCGGCGTTAACCGGGTACCATAACAACGTAAGATTTCCTGTCAACTTAAATAAATTAAAACTCAACCGGAAAGTGAACATTGACATCTGAATTAATTTGGTGGCACGCTTGAAGAGCGAGGCGTTAGACCGTGTGGGCACACTTTACCATACAACTCCCTAATTTATGAAATCTCAAGACGGATGAAGTTGGTATAAAATTATTATCATAATTTCTCACCAAAAACTTCCGAGTGAGTTCGCGCCATGAATATGCAAGGGGGAAGTTCACACAGAACTTTTTATGAGCCCTGTCAGGGTTTCTTGTAATGTTGTTGTAATTTGCATTCTTTAACAGCGGCGAAAATGGGTACAGTTTTGTGTAATATTGCGATTGAATAATTTTTTCATGGAAATTTACGGACCTTTCGTGAAGTGCTTTCTTAGATCTTTGTTCGGATTTATCCTCCGTAATCTGCGGAAGTTTACCGCAGTATTATAACTGTTTTCATTCGAGTATTTTTTTTTGTAAAACAACTAAAATCTGAACAAAAATAATTCATATTTACAAACCTATTTAAACTTATAATCATTGTTTCAAACTACATCGTAGATTGAATCACTGTTTTAAATCAGAAAGGATGTCATCAAATATAACTCTATTTTGTATAAAGAAACTTCCTGGGCAACAAAAATCTTGTTTTATCATAATGACATTTATAGAGACTTGTTGCAAAATGTAAACATCAAAACACATTTTTTTATGGTTAACAGGCTAGGTGTTTGACCGCAACTCACCTTATTTTAACTGACGGTGTGATCGAAGATGGTAAACACACTGTGAGGTTGCCGAAACACACCGGAAGAGGCTTGACGACAAATTTTCAACTTAAGGGTGATAGCCAGCCGATTACTAGGAAGTACCCCACCAACATGTTATGGTTTCCTCACGATGTTTTTCTTTACCAGCTCAAGCCTATTGTTAGGTTTGAACCCACGCCCTTCGACGTGCGAATCGACCACGCTATCTATCATTGCTAAAACCATACATTATTATATTTACTTTGACATATAAAATTTTTGACTAATTTTTCGCTCTAGATTATTATAAACTAGCTGCGCCTCGCGGTTTACCCGCGTGGATCACCACATGGGTAAACCGGGAGGATGATGATGAGAATTATCCAATGTTTTATTCCAGAGCCTAAAGTATCTACAGGCAAAATTTCATCCAGATCCGTTCAGCCGTTCCGGCGTGATTCAGTAACAAACATCCATCCATCCATCTATCCATCCAAACTTTCACATTTATAATATTATCTAGTGGGATAAATAAAAACAATTGTCTAAGTGTACAACTGATACAAATTTAAACTAAAAACCAATGTAATATCTTGGGGATAAAACATTAAAAACCTTTTTCAACGAACACAAAACACAAGTTTTTCTCGGTACGAATTATTATGAACAACCCATAAAAAATCACCCAAAACAAGAATCATGCAGGCTTACAACGTGAACTAAAATTCTTCAGGTTTTAAATCAAAACTTTATTACCTACTGTATGAAATACGTACGTAGAACCTAGGAACGTAATGTTTCAAAGTGAAATAGAGTGGGTCACGGAGGCGCCGAAGAAGAATTCCCTTGAGAATAAGTTCAGCTTGCTCTGACGCATACTTTTACACTTAGATCCATTTGAGAAAGATATCTTTACGCTTTATAAGAAACCGGATGATATTTATAAATTATTTCCTAATAATATGGTTGCTTTTTAAATGGTAGTATGTATCCAAGGAATTACTTTTGATAATTTCATAAAAAAAGAAGTGACTATAAGTGAAAAAGAAAGTGCAGAGAAAAGTACAGAACAAGGTGTATATAGTGCTCTGCAGTTTTATTTTATATTTGACAGCATAGGTATTTGACCACATTTCAACTGATTTTAAGAGATAGCGTGGTCGAAGATTGTAAACACATCTAGCTTAAAAGTAAGGCTGACACGCCGTTAAGTGCTTGGAGGCAAGTTTTCAACGTCAAAGTGGTAGCTAACGAGCCGATTACTAGAAAGTCGCCTACCACCATGCTATGGTTCGTCACGATGTTTTCCTTCACCGGCAGCTCAAGCTCATTGATGGTGTTTGAATTCACGCCCTTCGAAGTGCACTAACGCCTGAGCTATCATCGCTAAACGAATGTTAAAGTTTTGCTAAACGAATTGATTGTTAGGATTATATCATCTAGTATATAGTACCCGATAAGATAGGGTTTTCGCAATCCCCGATCTTAGTCTTTACTACTGTGTATATACTATGTATTTGTATTTATTGAGTGTATTTTATATTTATAGTATGTTTTTCTGTATGTATATACAAGATATATTTTATTATTCTATTCGCCTTTTTTGTATTTCTTTTTCTTTACACCAATCTTACTAGCTGTTCCATGATTACATAATTTTTATGTAAATACATACTTATAATATATACAGAACACCCATACTACCAATATTTATGATTACCAATGAGCCAGGGCAGTCAAATAAAATAAAAGGAAAAAAAAGTTAAACAAGAAAATAAAAGATAACAATAATAAAAGATTAAATTATATAGCTTCGTGTCGTAATGTCGTTTCAACTTAAACAGTCAACTGCATCATATAAATCTCCACAGTAAAATGTTTCAACTTTGCGCTTTCGTGCTGCATATAATTATTTTAAACAAAAAGTAGATCAAGTCTACTTTTATTCAAACTGCCCAACTTTTTAAAGTTTCTAGCATGTTAACCTGAATTTTACGTGATAGTGATTTATGTAAAAGAAAGAGTCTACAATTAATAATAAATAACCATGCCAAGTATTACAGTCTTGTTTGTTTGGCTATCCTCTGAAGTTTTTACTCTAGACTTTGGTAAGTTAATTACGTAATTCTATTAGGATTTAGTCACAAAACCTGGCACACAAAAATCACAAAAATGTTTTGTGACTAAATCTAAATATATTAAAGTGAAATAAAATTCTTTACCATTTGGATGCAAAATATTTGATTTTGATTTAGTATCTACATACTTATACTCTGTTCAAGAATCTTAGATATTTTATGTAAACAAAGAAATGTCACGAAAAGTCACTGTCAAAGTGACATGCCAATTGCCCAAAACATTTTTCACTTGTGAAAAATATTTTTGTTATTTTCCCCGGTGTTGCTCTCGCGCGGCACAACAATAACAAGTTAAATAAAATAAAAAAAACAGTCTGTTAGTGACCAATGTTCGCCCTCACGCCACTTCTTGTTTGACTCTCTACAAAATCTAACACAGTAGTTTCCAAAAACAATTTACTTTTGTATGAAGACGACTAATGTCCGAGTAGTGTTAACACTGTTAACAGTTTAGTTTGGAACTATCACAGGGTTCAAGTTAATTAAATCATTGCTACTTTCCGCAAGTTCAGCGATAGAAACGCGTCCCCTTTGTTTTATGAATTTCGCTACGTCTTCTAGTTCTTTTTGCGATATGTAGATGAACTTTCCCCTGTCGTCGATAACGCCGGTAAGGTCGCCCGAGGCTTGTAGTTCCGTTATTCTATCTATGGCGGCTTGAGTCTTCAGTTTGAATTCCGCAGCCACGTCTTCTAGGAGAACGACCTTTTGTTTCTGGAATACAACAAATTAAATCTAGATTAAAGTTTCGTGCACTGGCGTTTGTGTTCCTAAAGGTAGGTACTTTTATGTTTTTACTGTACTAGCGATGGGCCTACTTTCATTTACCTACGCGGAACGTTAGTATTGAACTGAAAGGAGTTAATTGTATTCATAATTATGACAAACTTTGGAAGCGTTTTTCTAGTTAAAAAACATTCCGGAAGATTCGCCATCTATTGATTTGACGCTACACTACGATGTGACCAACATGAATTCAAAATAACCCAAAACACGCGCAGGGGGGCGCCATCTAGACTTCTTTATGGTACTAAACCTTAGTACTGTTTTTTTGTATGGAATGATCTAATGTCCCTTTGCTAATCCATGCAATAAGCTATCTCAATTCTAAATTAAACTCATATTATTAAAAATTCTTCGAGTCGTTACAGCGTTATGAAGCAACAAACATAGGTATACAGCATTAGACTAATCAACTTTTAAACCAACCTTGACATAGTCAATAAAGTCCCTAAGCAGGCTTTCCCTGTCTTGCGCCTCGTTCTCCTCGAAGCCTTCGCCCTCAACAGTGAAAGCAGCCTTCAACGCCTCATATTCCTCCTGTTCACGTCGCTTTCTCTCCTCTTCCGCTTTACGTTCAGCCTCCTCGCGTAAACGATCTTGTTCCTGAGATTTAATACTTATATCATCTTGGGATTTGTATTTGTGGAGAAGTTTATTTGTATTTACATACAGACATAAATCTAGATATGGGTTGAAAAACTAAAACATTAGAGCTCGCCACATTGTTATAACTTGATTACAGAAAAAAAATACTATAATTGAAGGAAGACATGTAGCCTATGTCACCTTGTGCATAATTATAAATCAATTGACACCACATTAAACAAAATGGGTTGGATTAAACAAAATTCAATTTAGAAGTTATTAATGTACACTTTATGTTTCAGTCAAATTTAAATCGTAAGTAAAGCAGCATATATACGTCTCTTGACACATTCATTGTTTGTATCGTAAACTATTATTAGAAAAATAGAGTTATTAAGTTAAACACAAGGCATACGTAAACCAGGTGGCATGCCAATATTCGGGACGGTAATAATGGAAAATTGTTATTTTCATGCATTATTTATAGAATAGAATTCTCGGCTACGTTTTGTAATCTGTTGAGTTTTAGTGAATCATAATCATATTTAATTTAAAATTATAACATTACTGGATTGTGCAGTCATCTATATTACAGGTCTGTTGAGACTATCCTTGGAATGTCTCAAAGTAATGAGCGGTAGATGAGCGATGCCCTGGACTTTATTTTGTTACTCAAAATTATTTGTATCACTGCAATGGTCATGTTTATGCGTTATCTTTTACCATCAAGAGAGCGTCTTCTTCGTCTCAATACTTTTACATAAAAACTTAAACATTACATTTTATTGAAACATCGTTAAATGTAAAAATCAAGCGACTTTATAGCTTGTATTTGATACAAAAATAGCAACACAATCTTTGAGAAGTTTTTATCTTCAAAGTATAAAAGAAACATCATAATCGGATCACATCAACTTTTTACAACTGTACGTTTTATGTTCTAAAAGCACGTTACTTGACTCATTGCCGTTATAGTATAAATAAACATCTTAATACTTTCACTGCACTTTTAATGAAGGTATTAAATGTAAACATGTTTAGGTTTACGATGACTTCAAGCTTCATGGTAAGACTCCACAAGGGCGAAACGCGCCGCGACTGTGATAATAAATTTTTATGTATTAAATTTGAATTTTATATATTAAAAAATATGTTATATAACCACATACATATCCAACACAAAGTTTGGAGACAATACAAATGGCAATATGGATTCTCTTTAAAATTAATTAAACTGTTTTTTTCATTTTCTCTCTCGCTCTGACCTGTTAAAGAATTATCGTTAAGTAACCATTTTGATTTTCAGCCCTACCCTTTATCCTTTATTTTCGGAAGCTTTTTTTATACATATTCAATGTCTCTTATATGACCTCTGGACAATGTTCACCACAGTTTGGACGCCAAACTTTAAGCAACCTCAGGGTCGATACAGACGAAAGTGGTGTGACGAACTAAATCATCACGATAGTTACTGGACCACCAAAGCCGAAGACCAGGCAGTCTGGAAGGTGGAAAGGAAGGCCTTTGCCCAGCAGTGGGACAATAGAGGCTGCAAATAAAATAAAATAATAATATTCAATATTCAAGCAAGTTGGTGGTCAAACGCAAGCCTATTTGTAATAAAAAAAATGACTTTTAAAATGATTTACGTAATTAAAATTATAAAAATAAAATACCATACTTTGACTTTGTGTTTACAAAATAAAGGTTTTTTATGAATTATTTGGCTCCCATAGTACCTATAGGGTTGGGTTAGTTTGGGGTTGGCTGTCTTACGATATTTATTATTATTTACTACTAACTTTGTCGCATAATGTTGCATTCCGCATTCTAGGACTTAGTGTGTTTATATACTTTGAGACTTTCATAAAGTTCAGTTTCACTGCAGCGAAGGAAAATCAAAGAAAGCATCTAGACTTTCAAAGAACGTGGCTTAACCATTAATTTGTAAACACAGACGTAATTGTTTCAGTCAGTGATCCAGAATATGTTTCGACGAAGAACTAATTTGAACCAGCTTTGGCATTCTTTGCTAGGTTAATGAACTTTGCACAACAAAAAAAGTTACGTTTAATTATATCGGATACTCCGACTATAGTTTCGGCCACGTTTGGTTGCCTTCTTCCCGCGCCCGCGCACCAACCGCTGTCTTTACGTGGGAGGCACGCATTGGCTTATAATGCGAAGCGAGACAAAGCCGCACGTGCGTTGATTCCATGAAGAAGCCCACCGGATGTGGCCAAAACTATAGTCAGAGTATCCGATATAACTAAACGAGTAATCCCGTATAAGTAAAACAAAAATGTGTCAAAACCACGTCAGTTACTGTCGTAAAAAATATATTTTGATAGCATTGTTGTTAAAATGGCCAATTATAATTGCAAACAAATTATTTTTATTGTTATCGTCATTAGATTATGTAATCCGTATCCACTATTGGGTAGTCCACTTTCAAAGAATACTACATTCTTTTTAAAAGTTTACAATTGTGGTAAAGTTAACAATGATAGCTCAGGGGTTAGCGCGTTTGGATCAGAAAAACATCGTGAGGAAACCATATCATGGTGGTAAGGTTGTACGGATGGTATGGAGTACAGGTCAGGCAATACTTTTGTACGCGAATTCCTTGAGCTCTATATAATTAGAAGTGACAAGTTTTTTTTTATGGGAATGAGAAGAACGAAACAAATTAGACGTACGAGCTGCTCTCCTAATTGTCTATGACCATAATTGCAGCAATACTTTGAGTACCAAAACAAAGTCCATGGTACCACTGTATTGGCGCTCATTACTTTGAGACTTTCGATGGTTAATCTCAACAACCCTGTAATTTCGCTAGCTGTAGTACCCTTCAAACCGAAACACAGTAAAGTTTACGCACTACAGCTTGGCGGCAGAATATCTGGTACTATGGTGGTCCTACCTAGATGACTTTCTACTAAAGAGATCTACCACCAAATAAAGACAAAGTACGGACTAATTAAAACGGGGAGGGGGGTGCACTTTCATGAAAGTGATTCACTTATTGGGCGTGTAAATCTAAAAACAGTTCGACAGATATATGTCTTAATAAAATATTTAGCCTTCATAAGATCATATTAATCTAAGCCCAGACATTTTTTTAGCAAACAAATAATAATATCCTTTCACATTTCACACAGCGCAATCTAGCCCTCAAGTAAGCAAAGCTTATATGGCAACCAGATGACTGATATAATACTTATATACTTATTTTTTGTAGGTATAGTATGTAGAACACCTAGGCATAAAAACAAACACTTATCCTTGTCCTACATAATATATGCTTGTTCTGTGTAAGAATCGAACCCACGCCTTATAGCTTTTGAAGCAGACGCACTAGCAAATGACAGTAAAAAAAAACACTGATATTGGAATCTGTGGTATGAAACTTTATAAAAATGTATATTCTCAATGTTAAGGTAAATGAAATGAAATAGATAGTGAAAAATAATAATAATAACAACTTAGTAATAAAGTTTGAAAACCGGCATAGTCATAAAATAAAATTTTATTTCCACTGAATTTTCAACGACAGCCCATTCCATCAATCTATAAAAACGATTTCGGCATTTTTTTCGTTGACAACCTAGTTTAGACCGGTGCGATAAAAATGAAATTTGTTGGGAAAAATACAACGTGATTAAAAATTTTTAAAAGTTTCGGGCACTGTGTAAATTTTTTTCGTTTAAGTATGTTTTAATATTAATTCAACATTTTCATAACAATATGTTGCTTGTCTCAGCGATGTATCAGTACGAAAAAACTTTGCAAAATTATTAAAAAAAAAAAACTTTTTATTCTGAGCAAACATCGACCTCGTTTATTTTAAAAAGAAATGGGAAAAGATACTGCAATAAACAATTCTAGAAAATCAAAGTAAGTATTATTCATGTGTTTATTTATCACACAACTGCCCAAAAAAGGAGTGTAATATTTTTGTAGTGTGCTACAAAATGTTGCTTACGTATGTATGTTGTGTGCTTGTGTGTATGTATGTGAGTTTCTTATTTCACCATAACTTTAAATGCCTAAACAGATTTAGATGTATGGTTCGTTAGGATCCCGACTGACAAAGACAAAGGGCATCCTGAGAGAAAAAGGCAACAAATAATAAAAAAAAAAAAAACCATAAATTTTTTCGTTACTTTTAAATTATGCTACATACGAAAACAAACAAAAAAAAAAAAAACTTTTTGACCCCAGCAGTGGGGTAAGGCTCAAGATACCGGTGGTTAAGGCAGCAAAGTAACGAACCTCCTTACAATTTTTCTAGCTTAGTCCACTCCAGTATGCCCAAAAGAATATCAGTAGTGGTATCACCACGTAAAAGAAAAACATGGAGTTTTGGCGGGAACGCGGAAAGAGGCATTTCGCCCAATTCCAAATTACAAGCGTGGGGAAAGTGATATAATGTGGTGAAACATGACTTTTCGTGTTGCTTCCAAAACTGAATCGAAGCTTATAGTAATGTCGCTACTACTTTATTAAGCCATGACTGGACTCGACTGGCACGGACTGAACTTGACCAAGACTGGACTTAGTCATAAATTGCAAAAACCGGAGTACATATAAAGATTAGGCATTATGGCATCCGTACCTCTTTGCCGATGATTTAAAAAAAAGAAGGACAAACATATAACTTTCGCTTTATAATGTGCTAAAACAAATTTTGATCTATGATCGAAGACTACAAACATTACCTAACATTGTTGTTAGCAGAACTAACTTAAGTGTTGAAATTTAAAGTCCGACTTAGTGTGAGATCGCTAATTTATTCGCCGCTCATTCTAAGTTTTCTATTGAGGCAGTTAAAGCCACACTCGACGGAATTAGGCGCCGTATTCTAATTTAACTAAACATAAGGCGTCGTGAGACGTATGCCTCACAAAGTGCTATTTTCCCGGAAAACTTTTTAACGGTGATGAGTTGTAGCTCGGAGCAGCAATTTAAACTTTGGATTTGTAATGAATTCCGCAACTAAAGACGTACGAATCCGCTTGTGACGTGTAATTTTGAAAATTTCCTTGACTGCGTAGGCGAACAAACATTTGTGTTGTACAGACACAAACTTCTCTTAGTATTTACGCAAATTGTTAGCGGATAATTGTTCGCATGTTTTGGTTTGTAAACTGTTGGAAAAGTTTTCGGGATTAAACAAATTGTAAGTATTGAACAAAATTGTTCAATAATACTATTTATTTATTTCTTTTTATGTAACAGTAATGAGACGAACGAGACGCTCTCCTGATGTTAAGAGAAAACGCCTGTCCATGACCATTGCAGCGATACACAGAACTTTGAATAGTAAAAAGAAGTCTAAGGCATCGCTGCCTTTGAGACTAGATGGTTAGTCTCAATAGTCCTAATTTCGCTAGCTGCAGTACCTACCCTTCAAACAGAAACACAGTAATGTTTACACACTACTGCTTGGCGTCAGAATATCTGGTACTGCGGTGGTATCTACCTAGACGACCTCCTGCTAAGGAAACCTACCACCAAGTGAAACTGAAGTTCTTTGGGCATATCTCTAGAAATGAGGCCGCAATCGAGAGACTTTAAGTGCAAGACTGCATAGAAGAGACTGCAAGAGACCTCCTTGATAAACCTTATCTCTATATTACCTATATTCTTGATTAACCTTAAGGATTCTTTTTGTCCCGAAACGCAAGTAAAACTGCTAGGCATAACTTGTTAATAATAAAAAGTTCACAACAACTATTCAACGTTTTTATTATCTAAACAATAAGACTTTCTTTAAAGGAGCGCAATAAAAAATTCATCACTCTTTATCCTAATAAAAGACACTACTTTTTCTAACTTAACAAAAGAAAGTACTTTTCCTTGTTCGCAGCGCGAGGGCTCTAGAGTTATAATTAAGCAATGTTAAGGAAGCTAGGATGCTTTTACACAATTGGAAAGACTTTTTTATGCTAATTTTTTTAACTGTATGTAAATATACCTATTTTTTTTAACCATAACTGCCTCTGATTTTTAAGAAAGCATAATACATCCTTTTCTAGAAATCTGTTTAATTTGAATTTAAAGAAACCTATAAATTTACTTTTCGGAAAAACACTGATTCCTGCAGAGAATAAGACACACACATAATTATTTGCAACTGTATCTATTTAAAAGCTTTTCTTATGATTGACAAGCTTAGTGTTCGACCACAGCTCACCTGTTGTTAAGTAACGGTATGGTCAATGATGGTAAAGCACACCTAGCCTGGAATGGAACTGGCTCTCAAGTGATGCTGCCGGAACACACCGTTAGATGCTTGGCGGCAGATCTTCAACTTGAGGGTGGTAGCTAGCCAGCTCAGTACTAGAAAATACCCTACCACCATGCTATGGTTTCGTCACGATGTTTTTCCTTTACCGGCAGCTCAAGCTCATTGTTGGGGTTTGAACCTACGCCCTTTAGCGTGTGAACCGGCCGCTCTAACCACTGTACTATAATCGCTACAATTTTTTTGTTGTTTTTTAAAATTAATTAGTATTTACTTTAAATTTAGTTTTACTTGACATACTTCGTTTTATTTTTACCTGACTGCCAAGGAAGGGTGAAGGGTTTCGCGCGTATCTTGTATGTATGTACATTTCTTTATTACTTCGCATGGTCGAATGGATTACGACAATTAAGGTATCGTAAGATTTGTTTCAATAACCCAAGTGTCCTTAGAGGCTGGATTAAAATGGTGGATTTTTGGCGCAAAATGGTATTACGTTAATAAAAAAAAATATTAAACTTATCAAGTAGGGCATAAAGGTAATTAAAAGAGGATTACAAAAATATAAGTTATAATTATATTTTAATTGAATTAGGAATAGTAAATTAGTTTAAAATTATTTTTTCCTTTAATTATAGCTATTTTAATCGCAGTCGGGTTAAAGATTTTTTAAACTTTTCAGCTTGTTCTTACTTGTTCACATCGATGGGTAGATCTACATTTTTCAGTATTACTTAGCTCACCTACTTGAACTTATAAGTAAGATATGGGTAAGTTTTAAGCGCCAAAGCTGCAATACCAGGTATGAATTCATAAATCTACCAAAATATACTGCATAATTGATTTCTACAGACATTAACCTGACGGGCCCTAAAATCTACCAAAAAAGTAGAAATCTACTAAATCTGGTTACACTGCCAGGCATTTGCTTTTGTGCCAAAACCTAGTAGGTGTGTATTTTTATCTTGCGTTTAATACAAGAACAACGCCATCTAGTTTAAAAATTTGGCATTACTTTTATTTCTCACGAATACGTAAACTAATTATTGTTTAACCACGCACTCAGCACTCGGCTGTACTGTAAGCTCTTATTGCCATTCGTGGTTGGCGCCCACGAAAGAGCCACGCGACTGTATTTTGTATACGCACGCAATAAGATTCACAGTCCCGTAACAATTTGTGACCACATAGTAGGTATGTCATGAAGTATGTCAAGGTACTTTTACATTTACGTCAAAAAAAAGGTTTATGTACGATGAGTTCACTGATGGAGGCCTCAGTAGTGGCGTCTTGCGCTAAAGATATTTTCTGCGATTTTTTATTAATAAAATTAACACTGTATCTGCTGCTCAAGCTTATTCTGCTTAACGATGTAATAATTATGCAAATTACTAGAATTAGTATGCTGAATAATAATTTAGTTTTATTTATATTTTTATGTAACAGTAATGAGACGTACGATACGCTCTCCAGATGTTAAGAGATAACGCCTGTCCATGACCATTGCAGCGATACACAGAATTTTGAGTAGTAAAACAAAGTCCAGGGCATCGCTGCCTTGGCGCTCATTACTTTGAGACTAAATGGTTAGTCTCAACAGCTCTGTAATTTCGCTAGCTGCAGTACCCCTCAAACCGGAACATAATGTCATTGTCGTAATGTCAAATACCACCTCTAGATGTACTAAGTTTATTGTATTCTTTTTCTCTGTCTACTGTACTACTGTGAATTTAATTTATCTTTTCTCTAATAAATTGTTTGTTTTATTTTCTTTTCCTTTACGTTTCGTCTTGTAACGTTTGAGGGCAGCCGACCGTGTTTGCAGAACAACTTGGTTGCGGCAAAGCCTCACTTGAGCTCGCCAGTCTACTGAGACTGGGTGACAGTCATAAATTAGACACAATGGTCGTGTAGCAGTCACTCTCATTGTGATTTATTCGTTCGATTATCGAGCAAACGACTAAACTGGAAAACGTTTTGCCGCAGTAACGATGTCATTAATAATTTTGAAACAGAGACAAAACATTTTTCCCCATTCGTTGGATTGCTCCACATTCATTGTAGCTGATAATTTTCCGTTTTGTACGTGGAAATTTAAATGCTTTACATTTTCGTATTCGGTGGCCTTGAATTATTTTTGGACGCATAAGTTGTTGATTTGTTTTACGTGGTTATGTTTATTGAGTGTGTGTATTTTTGTTTAGATTTATGTGAGTTATTTTAGCAGTAGAGTTGTTTGTTTATTTTCTTAGAGAATAAAAAGTCACTGTTCTGTTCTTAATCAGTAGATGTCATGTTTGTTTGCCGAAGTTTGGGCGTGTCTTGGGAAAGACCTATGTCCAGCATATAGACTGCGATAGGCTGATCATATACTGATCACTAATATTTTATATGTTGTTATTAAGGTGTGAACAATAACTACTTATATATCTATCATAATGATGGTGATCAGTAGCTTACTATAATTACCCAACCAGGTTCATTTAGCTTCGCGGAACATTCCCATTGAAATACATTTTAGTATTTTGACATTGAAATAAGTTTCTCGCGAGTAGCGAGTAATTTCATATAGTTTATAGTTTTTTTCCGTTGAAGATAGGCCTGAGTATCAAATGAGAGCAGATGCCACGCCACGCCACGCCGACGTGCATATTTGATACCTTCCCGCGTCGGCACTCAATCAGGGAATTCCGAAAGTTCCATACAGTGGCAATGTGAACAGCATTTGTCAATTTCACCTAACCTGCTTCATTTTAGTGAATTATACCGATAAAAGCTTTCCTGCCATAGAACTACATTGTAGTGGAAGAGTTTTGAACTAAGAGAATCTATTTGTAAGAACTATTTGTTTGTTGTACTATCATAGTCTTTAGAATGAGAAGAATGAATTTTGTATTTTCTTTTTGTTGGTTTTTATGTGACCAAAAACGTGGTCTATATTTTTTGTAATCCTATCCTATCCTTTTTGTATTTTTTTTTTTTTCTTTTTTGTAATTTGATACGTGTTATGTTTTTTCGTAAATTCATTTGTGTCTATTTGTTAATAGAAAGCCTACAGCATTCATTTGTTTTTGTAACAAAAAAACCAACGATAATACCCAAAAATAATTAAATTAGTTAGCAGTTACTTTGTTGGCTTACCTCTGCCCACGGCAGTTTAACTTCGGTATACTCTACCGTCTTTTTCGAGACAGTAATATATAATTATGAACTTTTCAAGTATCTAGAGGTGATTTTGTAATCGTATGATTTACCAAACTATTTTTTTTCTTACTCTCTTAAACAATAATACTGATTCTGGTGACGAGGATCTCCTTCTCGTTCTCGTTCTCATTCTAGATCTCGATCTCGTTCTCGTTCTCGTTCTTATTTTGAATGAGTCCTGCATTGACGTCCCGCTTGGGGTGTATTGTACATTTCCTCCTACCCCCATTAGCTTGAAGTGCTGGAAGTTTTGGCAAAGACGAATGACAGTCTTATTAATAATATATAATGTATCTTATAATCGCGAGTGTTTTTCTAATTGTCTTACCTTCTTGATCTTTCTTTCTCCTGATATACTTAGTTTATCATAAATGTATTAAATTCATTTAACGGCTACTTTTTTCGCAGAAAACCTTCTATTTTTGTTTTTGAGGCAAAACATTTTGCATGCCACCTGCAAAATGTTTTGCCCCGTGATAAAAGAAGACAAAAAGATTGCGTTCAGAAAAAAACTAATTCCTCACAATATACAACATAAAGAAAAATAACTACGTGATCGCCGAATGTTGCCATTGTGTCGTCTATTCCTGCTTTAATTCTACGTCGTTGCGGTTCAAATTATTCACAGCGCACAAAAGAGACACCCTCCTTTCAAGGCAGGTGTCTGAATTCGAAATTCATTGCGTCACAAACAAAAAGACATTTTTTTAAGGCCACATTGCGACCGACGTGTTTCGTCTCTCATATTTCACGTTTGAAAGCCCTTTGTCATCAATTCGCGCTTAAAACTCTCGAATATTTGCGTTTTCGATTCGGGTATTTGTTTTACTATCTTCCGGGAATACAAGTCAGACGAGCAGGAAAGGTTTTAGATTAGAAGCGTTTTGAAAAAATTGCTCAATTTCAATGCTCAACACAGAATTGCGTTTAAGTTGATTATTAATTTAATTAATAATAAATAAATATTGGACACACAGCGCCATCTGACCCCAAACTAAGCAGAACTTTGTGTGATGGAAGTCAGATAACTGATATAATACATAAATACTTTTTTTGTAAATACATACTTATAATACATACATAACACCCAGACACAGAAAAAACATTTGTTTATACCATAAAACTTTTGTCCTGGCGGGAATCGAATCGAATCTACTGCTCTTAAAGCAGACATATTACCAATGAGCCAACAAGGCTGCCTTATTTTAGAAAGATTTGATTTTACAAAGTTCATTTTCCATTGAAGTAGATTAATTTAGGTACAATTTATAACTTTCTTATTGGCTCTTTATTTTAATTTAATGTTGATTTAAGTGCTTTACTAAACAAAACGCTTCTTGTCATCTTTCTCTAACATAGTAACTATATTACTAAGAATTTATATTACCCAAAAATAAATTGATTTATTAATAATTTATATAAGTCTAGTAGAGTCCGTGCCATACTATAAGTTAGCAGTTAATAAGCACCAGCGCCAGTTCTCAAAAACCATTGCTCTATTGAAACTGTTGTCTGGTTGGTCAAGTGGTGATCCAAAAAGCAATGATTCTTACACAGCACGCATTGTTAGGAGGCGTCTCACTCTGCAGCCCTAACCACCGGCAGTCGATCCCTGCCCCGTTGCCAGCAGCACCCATCTATTGATCTTTTCTACGTTTTCATATGTCTATATTTAATGTAAAGAATTAAAAATTAGAAAAAAATAGGTACGTGGTTTACATAAATTGGTTCTTACATAATAAAGCTGAGTGACATGGATTCGATTCCCAGAACAAACACTAGTTTGACGAGCAAGAATGTTTGTATTATAAGCATTTATTTACAAAAAAGAAAATTAAGTATTCTATCAGCTACCTATATCATTCTCGTACTCGTAGTAGAAGCTTTACTTAGTAGATGACGCTGTGTAAAATAAAATGTCTCACGAAATTAATTTATTTTATTTATTTAAATAATTTTACCAATTAACTTTTCATAGCATACAGAAAAAGTAAAATCAAGAGGACTCGACGTAAAATTATTCATTATTTGTTGTAAATTAAGCTTTTAAGGTTGTGACGTCACGAGTACCATCGAAGCGTAAAGTAATACAAACAATAGAAACTAGGGGTGGTGTTACTCTACTTGCCTACTTAAAGTTGCGCTTGCACGTCGAACTGTCCAACAAATTAAACACTACACTGTGAAACAGTGACGTGTATTGAAATTTTGTATTTAGAGATTTTTGCGACATCTATTCTTCTTTTTTCTTCTTCTTCTTCTTTCTTCTTCTCTTATATATAAAAATGAAAAGCGGTTCGTTAGTCTCGCTAAAACTTAAAAACGACTTGAATTATTTGAGTATATTGTTTTTGTTTTCTTCGCTATAGTTCAGGGAAGGTTTAATAGAAAAAGTAATAGAGAAAATCCAAAAGAAAAGCTATAAAATGAAGTAAAATAATAATGGTAAGTTTGTATGGAAAAACGCCTAACTGACGTGATATGCACAAGATGTCGTCAAGTGTTACAAAACATTACTATTTAATTTGTGGACATCTGGCGGCGTGTAATGCATTTAAAAGTTTGAGCATTTTAGTTGGGCGACCGTCTGTCTTCCAAGCTAGAGGTCTGGGTTCGAATCTCATGGCCTTATCTTTAACACAATAACAAGAGATTTGCCTCCATCTATGGAATGTAAAATCAAAGGCCAGACATTTATAACACTTTGAGTATTTATGAAATTGCATCCCGAAGGAATGAGAGAGGAAAGAGAAATAACCAGAAAGTAGACATGCTTATTTTCAATACTGCTATACTATGTATTGTTAAAGCATAATTTTATGAAAGTTATTAAAAATATCAGCTAATAACTGTACCTAATCATTTTTATATATAAATCTATTAAATTTAAAATCGCTAGCACTTTGCCCCGCGATTGCAACTTGCAAATTGCAAAAATAGTTAATATAATCTATCTGCGTTTAAAATTTTATACGTGTCAGTTGCGGTTACAGCGTGAAGAACTCACAAAACATATGTACAAACTTTCGCTTTCATAATATTAGTGATTTAAATAATTAGGGCTTGTTCCGTATGGGATTATATTATGTGAATAGTTCTTGATAAATTAATGTCACTGTTACACTGCGTCAGTGTGCCTATAGGTATTTGCTAAGGCATCCTCGCAAACTCTACTACACTGCAATAAGAGTTATTTTTGAACTTTTTTGTTGACTACTGTGAATTTGCGCTGTAACACAACGCAATAAAGATTACTTTCCTTGTTTGTAAAATCGATGTTATTGCCTACGTGTCCGCTTGTGGACAGACAGACAGATGCGTGACGTGCTCTTTATTGAACTTATAGCAACTTTCCACGTCGGAAAATGGGGGCCACTTGCGAAACACGAAAAAGCGATTTACTGCTGTAAAACAGTTTCCTATGTTTTGATATTTGTGTGAATTCTTCATTAGTGAGTCATGATGAAAATGGAAAAGTCATGTAAAAGGTAAGTAACTGGTATACTTAGGTATTAAAAACTTTTACAATATAAACCACACGTCGAACCAATAAAAACAGTGAAAAATAAACAAATGGTAAGCAAATACCACAGCCTGTGGCAATATGTTACTTTGTCATGCTAAAACAGATCAAAGGATATACCTAGATAAACAAGCTAAAGAGTTAAAAAAATCTATTACCCAACTGAGATTAAAATAGCTATAATTAAAGGAAAAAACTTTTTAAACAAATATATTATGCCTAATTAAATTTAAACAAACTTATATATATTCTAGTAATCTTCTTTTAACTGCCTTTATTTCGATACCCTATTTTATAGGTATTTTTTTATTATTAACATATTAGGTACTATTTCGTGCCTAAAAACCACATTTTTTTTAAAACCCCTCTAAGGACACTTCGGTTATTGAGACGCATCTAATAATACTTTAATTGACGTAATCCATTCGGCCGTTTGGAAAATACGAGTACATTTGTATGTATAAGATGCGCGCGAAAAACATAACCGTTCCTTGGCAGTCGGGTAAAAAATTGAGATAACTTATGCCTTGGATTGAATTATAACCTACATTTAATTGTAAAAACGTAAGAAATCGGGTGTAATACATAGTCAACAACAGTTCTGAAAGACCTAGAATGTTTAACCAATTAAAATACTTACAAAGGATAATCAACTAAAACCCTATTTTATGAAAAGGCTAACTTTAATCTGAAGCTTCGTTAGTAAAATATTTAAGCAAGGAAATTGAATATTTTAAGAACTTTCATACTTATTTATATTTAATGTACTAAATTACAATTTTGTTTGTTCTCATCAACCTTTTTCAACACGAAATCTAACAAATTATGTCTAGACACGAATTTATTTTCCTTCAGCAAAATGACTGACCGTATAATCTAGATAAAAATATAAAAAGAAAAGAACAAGCATTCTTAATGTAAAACCTAAATAACATTGAAGCACGGAAGCGCGGCATAAAGTTGGCGCTAAGCTAAAACTAATTTACCTGGAGGTTTAAGCATAGGCCATTACAAAGCAAAAGATTTGTATATTCGTTTTAGTAATTTAGACGTTTTTTATTCGATTACTCACGAAAACGTGAAATTTGCTTTTAGTGATTTATCAATTGACCTTCATTATAAAATCAATGAATTTTTTTTTTATTACAAATAGGCTTGCGTTTGACTGCCAACTCGCCTGATGTTAAGTGAAGATGCGGTCTACGTTGGAGCACGCTCGCCTAGAAGAAACCGGATCATTCGCGATTTGAAGGCACCCAGATTGTATCTATCAAGGAACACCCACTCGGGCAGCAAATTTTATTGTTTAGCGGTTCGTACGATGAATGTAGATTCGAACCGTGTTGTTTGAGTTTTTTGGAATATCGACCATAAAGCGATATCGCTTTTTGGAGCTTCCGGCTGTCCGATAGTAGAATGGGCAGAGTGTAGTTAGGTCATGTAGATCTGACATTTACATTTATGTCACAAAAATCACAATTTAATTATTTCATCTCTCCCGAAAAGAAGATCCTGAGGGTGCTCGAATCTCCACCCGGCACCCAGGCGTCGAGAACGCACCCCCCACCACGACCCTAGAGGCTGAGTCCCCCAGCGCCCTGCCTCGGTAAAGAGGACACCCTCGAGACCGATGCCCTACCTTCCCGACAATGGAAAAGAAATAAATGATTTAATGATTTTGAAATTGAGACCTCATTTAGATATTTTTGAGACCTTTGAGACCTTTATGAGACCTCATTACTACCCAGGGCAGTAAATGTCACTAGCAGATTTAAAAAATATCACTTTAGACACGGAAAACATATCCAATAGGACAAAGAACTACTACTTTCCAATCACATCATTCGTAAAACAAACCGCAAAAATTACATGACTTTTGTCATTAGCCTGGATTCCATGTTATGCCTTTGTTATGCTCTTATGCCACAACGTACATCATTACCCTGCCCGTCATTTTCCTAATGGCTTAATTGGAAAGTTTCGTTACGATTCGTGCATAGAAAGTGCCGCAAAACTGAGCGTTTTCTCGCGTGACGTGCGTCACACCACCTCAATGTTTGTATAAAGACCGAATAACCGGATTTTTTTAGTAAGACTTACTTCAATTACTATAAGCCAGTTTCTTCTTACACTTGTGAATATATGCCATAAAGCTTAATTAAGAAAATTAAAAATACACGCCTGATGACACGTCGACAAAGAAGAAATATATATATGTACACTCTATATATGACTATATTTTACTACTTGTGTTGCTACTGCTACTGGTGATTAAATGCTGCTCTCTCGTCTCTTTCTCTCTTTTAATTGTTTATAAATTAGTTACTAAAAATCGAATGAATCTATGTATATACAAATTAATAACTAAAATAATTCTTATCTTACTCTATCAATCTGAAGAATTACAAAATCAAACACATACAAAATAGTTCCGCGTGTTGCGTGTTTCGTGTGTTCACATGCTTTCTTCATATTTTGACATTGAAGCTTTCATGTTGACGACATTATAGAAACATTATACATATTTATACCGGTTATTAACCGGTTACACAAACCGGAAAATATGTTTGTACCGTTTTAGTTCTTATTGTAAAGCTCTGGTAATTACTGCCACACACGTCCTACGAAGGTGTTAAAGCGGTGGTTGATAGCGGTCACTTATGTCGTGTCAAGTTTGACGGTTGGACCGTTTTGATCGATGGTTATGGTTCGCCACTTCAAATAGTTTTGGTGTGTAGGTAACACTGAATTGAAATATGTGTAAAAATGTGCTTTTCATATTTATGATAAAAATTTGGCATTTTTATGAGAGTAGTTAGTTTACGAGGTATTTTTTAACTAACGATACACCATTCGCATGCAGCAATAATTAAAAATATTTTTTTAATTGGAGTCTTAAGTGGGAATATGTTTTACGCGAAAAACAGCCCGAGAGTTTAGAGAGGAGGAGAGGCGATATTCCAACATTGGTTTCGTCAAAAGGTGTGTTAATAGAATCTTAAAAGGTTGGCAACGTATTTGTTGTGCCCCTGGTATTGCAGATATCCATAGGTGACGGTGATTGCTTTTCATCAGGCATCCCGTATGATTGATTGCCACCTATGGCATACAAATCTTATACCTTTAAACGAGCAATTCTTGTATATATATATATATATAATCTGGATCTCGGAAACGGCTCCGACGATTTTCATGAAATTTAATATGCAGGGGGTTTCGGAGGCGATAAATCGATCTAGCTAGGTTTCATTTTTAGAAAACGTCGTTTATCCGTGTTTTCAGCCGAGCAAAGCTTGGTCATCCAGGTACTAAATTATTATAAAATGGGAAATGAATTGATTTTTGTCCGAAGTTATAGGAGTTAAGTTGTTATATAGCGCTATTTAAGCAAAGGCCGATTATTAAAAGAAATACCTTGTATAATCTTAGTGACAGAAAACCATATAATTTTGGTAGATAGTATCGTAACTCAAGAATGATGATGGGTATAATAATTATCGTCAAACCTATCGAATAATAACGATAATACGACTATAATCGCTTCGACCTTTTTGATAAATAAAGATCTTTTAAGCCTTTTGATAAAGCTTTTTGTAACACTTTTACACGAAGTTAGACACCCCTATATCTCTACACAGTATACCAATACGGTATTGTATGAGATTTGCAATCTTCTGTTTATATAAGTTCGTTCGTTCATTTTATTATCAGAGGCAGAGTTTTTATAATTATAGTAAATAGGTAGCTTTTTCCGAAAAACTTCCGAAGGTAATGAATAAAAAAAAGTTAAAGATAGATAAAAAAAAACAAGTGTACTTAAGCACTTTAAACATCGTTTTACGATGTTTTCCAACAATAGCTTATTTAATGGAATAGCTACTTCCTAAAATATTAAAAAAAGCTGGAAAAGGGGTCAGTAACGAAATAAAATAGAATAAAGAGTTTATTTAAATATCTATATTTATTATTTTTCTTGCTTGTCAAAGCAAGTGTGCCATATATTTTTATTAGCAGATATACTTTACCTAGATGAACTCCTTAGTTTTTTTCTTCATGGTTGATAGGCATGGTATTTGACCACAGCTCACCTGATGTTATGTGACGGTGTTAGATGATAAACACGCCTAGGAATATAACTGACTCTCCACATTTTTGTTTGAAAAGTGTATTCGCTGTTTATATTTTATATTTGTCGCTATAGTCCACATACTAGTTTTCTCCTATTTATAGAAACCACAAGTAAACTATAAGGGTTGACCAGAGACCCTTTAAAAAGAATCCATAATGTACGCAAAAAGGGCAAAATTAACCTAGATAACAGCGATGACTTAAAAGTTAAATTAATCAGTTTTATCTATTCGGAACAAACTTTTGGTGTTTTAAATGATAAAGAACAATTTAAGACAAACGAAAATTATATTTCGACTTTCTCCCCATAATGAGCAGACGGGAAAGGGAGCAGTCGCCGAGTTCCTAATTAATTAATATCGATCGGGTCTCAACTTAGGTAATTAATAGAAACGTGATCCCCGAAACTAAGATAACCTTCGCAAAGTTCACGTATTAATCCGGTGGCCACAATGGAAAACTCCCTTACAATGAAGTTTTCGTCTCTGGGAGAATTTCATTCCCATTTGTAACTCGTATGCAATCCGGACTTTGAATCGAAACTTTTGCGAAGTACTTAATTGTATTGAGTTTTTTTTAATGTTTGTACACCGATTACGCTGAGATTTATGATCTGATTTACGTGATTCTTCTTTAGTTTGATGCGGAATAGTTGCCATTTGGTCCCATAAAATTTTTACCTAGTTTGGCCGTTGTTTTCATTTTATGAACATTTTTGTTTACGTGGACGATGTAATTGTCTTTGGCAAGACGTTTTTTAATCTTAGCGAGTCTAGCTAGACTAGTATTTCTTGGCGTGAACATAAATTAACTAAAAATTTAACAATAAACAAACTTTAAAAAAACCGACTTCAAGAAAAAAACATCAGCACTAAAAAGCGAAAAATAAACTTACTTTACAAAGTATTATTATACCTGCTAGGTACCTACTGATCTGTTGGAAGTCGGTGCCAAGCACCGGCGCCTAGGCTAGGCTAAGCTTTTTTCTTGAAGTAGGTTTAACTTTTTTTTTAATGTTTGTTTATTGTTTTAAATTACTCAAAGTTCTGGTTGCAATGGTTATGAACATGCGTTGTCTCTTACATCAGGAGAGAGTTTCATACAAAAAATATGTAGGACCTTAAGGAAAAAATCACCTAGACTAGGATGAAACCTGAAGTTGAGTGACAAGTGAGGTTGGCGGAACACGACACCGACGTTAGGTGTTTGGCTTGACTTGAGGGTGGTAGCTAGTCGAATATTGAAAAGTATCCTACAGCCATACAATGTTTTTCTCGTGGAAGGTAAACAAATTGTACCTATATGTGATATGTGTACCCTCATTTAACATATGGTGTTATCTTTTGGGGAAACTCTGTAAATGTGGAAACTACTTTCAAGCTACAAAAGAGATGTTTAAGAGCAATTTACAACCTTCGTAAGACTGATTCAGTCAAAAATATCTTTAAAAAAAATGAATTGTTGACACTGACTAGTATATTCATACTAGAAATTTGCTTGTTTGTAAAGAATAACCCAATTTACTTTTTTGAGACTAAGTCCGCTCGTGCCGATATTCTACGTCCTAAACATAAATTTAACATCCGCACTTTACAGTCAAATAACGAAATGTATCACAAAAGTTAATTTGTCACAGCAATAAAAATATTTAACAGCCTACCATTGAATATAAAATCTTTAAATGGAAACAAGTTTAAAAACACTAAAGAAATGGCTACTAGAAAAAGCATTCTACACTATAAAAGAATTTTATGAATGTACAGATGATTGTATAAAAAAAATGTACCTAGAATAATAACCGTATGTATTACCGTTTTCAATTGTATGTTAAATAATTTATTGTTAATTAATTGTTCCTTTTAGTTAGTAAACCTAGTTATATAAGAAAATATTGCATGCCCGCTAGGATAAACTGTTGCATAAAAACTTATATATAAGATTAATATGTACACAGTTTTAAGCAATAAAGATTATCTTATCTTATCAAAATTTATCTTCCATTCGGAGTGCGATCTAACCACGGTATAAAATATTTTTCTTTCATCTTTTGCAGTCTAGAATAAAACGAAAATTGTACCATCTTCCTTCTTTCTTTCTTCTTGAAAATAAGCTTCAATAGATATTACGGTGCAAAACAATAGAGATACAAGTCATACGATACATAGTTGGATCCAGAATGCTGTACAAACTCGCGGCGAGATATCGTAATAATAGATTGAAACAATGGCTCTGGTATCTGCAGAACTGCTGCCCCACTATTATTGCACTAAGCTACGAAGATATAGACTGGAATTGCTGTGGATAACCTTACAACACACGAAGCTGTACTTGCTTGAGTTTTAGCAGGTACGTGGAAAAATCATGTCGCTTCATAAAATCAATTTTCAATACAGTGTGATTATTATCAGTTTACCGGCAAAGCGCATTGTATACGAATGGTGTTGTGCTGAAAGTAGCGTACATACAATCTATTTTAGAAGTACCTATTTACTATTTCATAAAGTGTGTAATCTCAGTAAGTGATTTATTTGTAACTCTTATGAGATTAACAAACATGAAAAAAAAAAAATAGTTTTAATCTTGAAGTACGAAACCATACACAAGATACACACGGTGTTAGCATGTGTTTTTATGTGATGATATAAATTTCCGGTTATGGAAGTTTCTACAGCCTTTTTTCGAGACAGTCTGGCTTCCAATTTGGAGGTCCTGGGTTCGAAACCCGCGGTGTGGATGCCACAAAAGTCCCTTTACTAAATTGAAAAAAAAAAACCTTCGGTACGCAATTCTTTTTTTTTTTTATATGGCTGACAGGCTCGGTTTTTGACCACAACTCACCTGATGCTAAGTGACGGTGTGGTCGAAGATGGTAAAGCACACCTAAACTGGAATGGAACTGGCTCTCAAGTGAGGCTGCCGGAACACACTGTTAGATACTAAATATTAAAGATAAAGGTTGTTACAGGTTAAAGATTTGTTAGTGTCAAAAATATTTATTAAATCTCTATCTCTTCCATTCAGTATCTCATTCCCTCTCTCTTTCTATCAAGTATACCTTGATACTAATGGGTTAGTGGCACAGTCTGACCAAGTGTCGTACATGTGTAATCCGTAGCGTCTAGTTTAACGAAGCGTTGTAAAACTTTTTCGTCTTTGTACACGTAAACAAGTATATCAGGCCTGTCTATGCTAAAACCAGCTCTAAATCCTTTGCTTATGACTTGTATTACGTCAGTAGGAATCAAGTGTCTACGTTTGCACCCAGTTTGCGGGTTTTAATATACTTTTTGGATGGCCTCGTTAGCCTCAGTGTGCCTTCAGTTGTTCTAGAGTTGCTGTAGGTCTGTAGTTAATGAGAAGATTACGTATTTGGAAACGTTTGACTACTGTATACCGAGTTACGCAGAATGGTAGCACTAAGCCAAAATAAGCTAAGTAAATATGATGATAACAAAAAAATTAAGTTGGTCCGTAAGAAAAATTGTTAATTTTTGACAACATTTATGGAAAAGCTATGTTTTTTGTAATTTCAGTGTTTGTTTTTAGTAATAAGCTTTTCATAATTATGAATACAATGATCTCCTTAAGGCTTAGTACTACTGTTCTGTATAACCCTGCATTGTGTATTACACGTTAAATTAATTGTCTCAAATACAGAATGCAGAAAACTAAATGAAAATTTGTGTTTTTTTTTAAAACCTCTCTCTTCTTTGGATTTAA
Source organism: Biston stratarius (assembly GCA_950106695.1). Lineage (NCBI taxonomy): Eukaryota > Metazoa > Arthropoda > Insecta > Lepidoptera > Geometridae > Biston > Biston stratarius. The sequence goes on from OX467116.1 coordinate 16,373,143, forward strand.
TTAAAGTTTATAGTTGCCGCAGGGAAGAAATAGAAAACCTTTTTTTTGCTGACAGGCTAGATGGTACCCACTTGATGTTAAGTGATGGTGTGGTCGAAGATGGTAAACACACCAGGAATGGAGACTGGCTTCCAAATGAGGATGCCAATATACACCGCTAGGTGGTTTCTTTAATGTTTGACAAGCTATCTATTTGACCACAGCTCACATGATCTAAATTGAGGGTGGTAAAGTACACCTAGCCTAGAATAGAACTGGCTGCCGAAACACACCGTGAGGTGCTTGGCGGCAAATTTTCAACTTGAGGGTTAGCCAGCCGAGTACTAGAACATACCCTACTACCATGCTAGGATGTTTTGCCTTTACCGGCAGCTCAAGCTCATTGTTGAGAATTAAACCCACGCCCGTCGGCGTGTGAACCGATCGCGCTAACTACTGGGCTATCATCGCTATAAATTGGCGGTTGGGAGTAGATTTTTCAACTTGAGAGCCAGCCGAGTACTAAAAAGTTACCACCGAGTTATGAAACGTTGAAGTAAATAAGCAAACCTAATTTTAAATTACTCCGTATGTGATTAAGTCTCGATGATGAACATAATTAAGTTAGAGTCTTTTAGTATTGGAGACTAATATTAATTTTGAATCAATACGTTAGCAAAGTAAGTTTTAATTAATTAATTATTTACGCTACTTAATGCGGGTTTTATTAATTATACCATTAGTTAGCCTAGCATCTATTCACAAGTCAATACACAAACATTTGTATAAGCTAAGTAAACACCTCTATAATGCAGTACATAATTTAGTTGGTAAAGCAAATATCTTGCAATATATTAGGCCAAGCTGTAGGTTATTCATTAAAGCTCAATTGATTAATTTCGCTCTACGGTTCAATATTCAACCGTATGGCGATAAATTTTAATGACAGGTTTTTCATTTCAACCTCTCTAATAAATTACGTAGAATTCTATAACTACCGTGTGGAAGTGATTTGAATGGCACCTACCAATAAGTAAGTTTAGCGATGATAGCTCAGTGGTTAGCGTGGTTGCTTCGCATACCGAAGGGCGTGGGTCTAAACCCCAAAATGAGCTTGAGCTGCTGTTAAGGAAAACATCGTGAGGAAACCATTAGCGTGGTGGTAGGGTACTTTCTAGTACTCGGTTGGCTAGCTACCACCCTCAAGTTAAAAATCTGTCGCCCAGCATCTAACGATGTATTCCGGCAGCCTCACCCATCCCAGGCTAGGTGTGCTTTACCATCTTCGACCGCACCATCACTTAACATCAGGTGAGTTGTGGTCAAACACCTAGCCTGTCAGGCATTAAAAAAAAGTGCAATCTATTTATTTGTATATGGTTACACGCTTGGGCGGTATTAAACCGGATGAGGGTCATTACATTCATAAATATAAACAACCTATATTTTTATATAAATATATTTTATTTGTTTGACATTTACATTTTATTAATATACGTATATAACAATTAATAATAATTGTTTTCTACTTGTATCTGACGTCAATTATTTATATTAATAAGATTTAGTTTTTTTTTAAATAATTTTGTATGTAGGTATATTATTCTCACATGATGCTCTGGACTTTGTTTTACTACTTAAAGTTCTGTATCGCTGTTCAATGATCATATACATGCGTCATATCTTAGCACCAGGAGAGCGTCTCGTTCATCTCATTACTTTTACATTTAAAAAAAACTTTAATTTATATATGATAGACCACCTAGCTCACACGCAGTAAACCCCCCATTGCCTTAGATCAGACAACAACAATAATATTAGAGAAGATCAAAAAAGCGACATCGTTTTATGGTAGATGTTCCAAAAACTTGAACAAAACGATTTGATTCCACGTTCATTGTGCGGACTGATAGACAGTGGAATGCGCTGCCTGAGTGGGTGTTCCCTGTTGGATATAATCTGGGTGTCTTCAAGTCGAGAGTGAATCGGTATCTTCTAGACAAGCGTGCTCCATCCTAGACCGCATCATCACTTAACAACAGGTGAGATGGCGGTAAAACGTAAGACTATTTCTATTTTTCTAAAAAAGAGAGGCAATAATAAACTCTACAAGTCATTAAAAAAAATCATTGAAACAAAAGAGACAGATGCCGCCATAATGCAGTATTGATGCAGCGTGCACTGCACCGCGATCATAGCTATTTTAATTATGTGATATTGAGCCTCGCCGATGTACGGTGAACGAGAGCTGTGCATATTTACCCAAATTTTCTGATATATTAAACCATTTGTGAAATATGACCGATAAAATTATCGCATCGTGGTAAAATAAAAAGATGATAAACTATTATACTATAGAAACTGACATCGTTTAACACATTGACGTGAGTAATCCCGTAGTGAAAGATTTTTTAAGTAATACTTAATTTGGTGTGAAAAAAATGTGGAGAACCCCCAAGTACCAAGTAGATACAGAACAAATATTTAGGCTCGTCACACAAATATTTGTTCTGAACGGGAATCTAACCCAGGCCATGCAATGGGATGCATTGATAAATAATTGCATTACCGATAATGTCTTTTGCTACTCGTTTAGACTTTAGACTTAAGAATTGTGACTATAGTAAAAGTTGTTTATTATGATGGGTAAAATAGCCCTTTTTACTCGACTGCCAAGGAAGGGTTATGTTTTTCGCGCATATCTTGTACGTATGTAAATTTCTTTATTACCTCGTATCTTGTCAAGTATCAAGATGGTGGATTTTTAGGGTTAATTTAAAAAAAAAAAACTAAACCTATTAAGAAGGGTATCTAAATAAAGGGAATTAAAAGAGGATCACAAAAATATATTGAAGTTATGTTTAAATTTAATTGGTTTAAATATTTTTTATCCTTTAATTATAACTCTTTTAATCGCAGTCGGGTTATAGATTATTATTAATATACATATAAATACAGTACGTAAGACACATTAGCGTTCACAGTAATGTTAAGAAAGCGTAAACAACATTAACGTTTTTTTACAACCCTGATGTTCTAAGAAAAAACTTACTGTTCCGTTTAAAATAATGAAGAGTAACGGTGGTGCTCCCCTTGTTTATAACGCTGTTTATTTGATGATAAATCTTCAAACAACTTTCTTCGAGACATGTTCCCCCTCGAAGTTACTATTAAAGTTTTCCTGTGAAAAATTGCAGTAATAATTTAACTGGGACTGGAAGTTAGGATCACTCTTACGATATTCTAGAATGATGAACGCTAACTAACATTTTTAATATAAAATTGTAGTAAACTAGTTATAGCCCTGACGGTAAGTGGCCAATGGCTGAAAGTGATGAACCGCAAGTGGTTAGCCATTCTACTGTTGACAGGAAGCTATGCAGCTCCGGTGACAATTACTTTAACATTAGTAATGAGCGCCGGAGCAACAATATTCTAGACTCTTGTTTTGTTACTCTTGTTTCACTGCATTGGGCATGGACAGGCGTTAGCTTTTATCATCAAGCGTTTCGACCGTCTCATTACTTTTAGTCTGTTGTCATACAAATTAAACATTTGACTTTGACTTTACTAAAAAAAAACTGTGATTTCTTGTAACTGTCTAATAAATATAAACATGGTAGTCTATAAAATATATTAACTTAAAATTTTCTAAAACTATTTCGACCGACCTCAACGAATTCAGTTCATCTGTAACCATAAATTAAAGCGCTTCCTTTAACACAAAGGTACAGAATATTATCTCTAGGTCGAAATTAGCAACTGCTATTAGGCCCAGTAAGGTTAATGAAAACCGAAAATTTATTAGCAGACGGGAATTTCTATTTGCAAAGTTCTTGGTTATCTTTGCGATAAATCCCACAATCCAACGGATTAATTGCGATTTGCTGGAAATACAAATTAAGTTCTTATTTCTATATCTTTAAGGTCGATAGTGTGAGATTTCTATAAAATGAGCTCAAATTCCGCGCCATCTAAGCTATGCTGCAAGCGAGAGAATGACCAAATAGGTAAAACTTAATTGATTGATTCAGGCATTACTTCGCGGAAATTCATTTTTAGTATTCAAGAGATAAATCTTAAGTGTATTTACTCTTAAAAGCCGTTTTGGTTACAATAGGTGACATCAGGTCAATCAAACAGGCCATTCAGGCATCATCTTAACAAACTGTGGTCAAACACCTAGCTTGTCAACCATTAAAAATAAAAAGTAAATAATAACAGTGACGAGGAATTAATTTAAATACTTAATTTTAATATTTTATTTCAATATTCAATTTAAATAACCACAATAATTTGATGTGTCAAAATCAAACAAAGTAACTCAAAATCAAGTCAGGTCATGTTTCAGTAAAGTAGTGGTGACCTTACTACACGCTTTGATTGCGTTTCGGAAGCAACACGAAAAGTCATATTTCACTATATTATATCACTATCACATACTCGCGCACCATTTTATGACTGAAACACCACTATTTTTAAATATGAACACTCGAAAGAACACAAGTTTTCCAAAGTAATACAATACAGTAATATGATTTTCCGCATATCGGTAAAACTCCCAGTCGAATATTGTAATTATATGAAATTAATGTTATTAAATAATTTTATTTATGCCCAAAATATTTCATCTCATGCCAGTCTGTCAATATATCACGGGAACAATGACGCGTAAACCAACACTCACCGTAAAAAATCCTGTATCCATTTGCTGTGAAATATTTCCTCTATGAAAATATAAAATCTGCATCGTACACGCCTTCACTGTTAATTGCATTAAAGCAGGCTACAATCAGATTTTCCGCTTAAATCGATACTGGGACTCGGGTACGTAAAATTGTATTATTTTGAGCGCAAAATTGAATTCAGTGATCAGCGGGCGCGTGACCGAAATACGCGCACATAGGTAAAAAAAAGTGATAAAACTGTAACTAGAAAGTAGATTATTGTAAGAATATTTACAACATTCGTAAACTGTATTTAATATACGTAATAAGATACTATGAAAAATGATAATGGTTTTGACATATTTTGTAGTCTATAGTTTCGGTACATCCGGTAGCCTTCTTTAAGGAGTCAAAGCAAAGTAAAATACAGAGTACCTACGCTGCGCTGCGGCCTTTTGCAAGTCGCACTAGAAGACAGCAGTTGGTGCGCGGGCGCGGGGGTGGGAGCAAGTAGCGTATCGAGGTGCGCCTAGAGTTAGGCCATTTCAGGATTTTTGGACTCTTCTCAGGATTGCGGGTGGATTTGCATGTGGTGCCGATAACCCCCATTTTGAATGCAATGTGCATGTGACGTTGCGTTAGCGAGATCCGCAAAACCATAATATTACTTTTTTAAATTGTTTAGTACGTTTGAGAGATAATTCTCAAACTGAAAAAATATCAGGATTTTTCAATGGAAATCAGGCTTTTTCTCCGGACTTTTAATTTTTTCATCTGGTAACCCTAGGTGAGCCGGACCCGGTGCGCTTCTCACCAGAGTCCTCCTGTTTATTGTCAGTTATATTTCAGCACAAAGAGCTTAACGCCACGTCTTTAGATACGCAACCAGTCGCGTAGTATAGTCGGAGTATTCGACGTATTAAACACACACAGCACCATCTAAGCAAAGCTTGTACTATGCGAAACAAATGACTGACATAATAATTTTTAACTGTTTTGTGAATACATACGGAACTGACATTGACACGCTCTAGGAATAAGAGCATCTACTAAATAAGCGAACACGGCAGTAATTTGGCAGCAGTTCTGTTTTTTGAGTGGTTTAAATGTATTATGTAAAATTACATAAAGTATACAAGCCAAGCAAGTAGTACAAGCTTCTTTATTTTGAGGCTAGATGGCGCTGTTTGAAATATCCTCCAATATTTACGTTTATTCTTTTGCTGCCGTTTTGCTGGCTTTGATTTGGTTCTCTTAGACTTTGTTCATCAATTTTTTACGCAAGTTTTTCTAATTCCAACTCAAAAACACTTCCCGTGTTTGTCGCCAACAAACACAATATTGTCGTTCCCAAACTTTCCCTGAGTAATTTACCTCAGCGACAATGCCGTCGAACAAACATAAGAAACAAGGGATGGTAACGAGCACAAGAATTTTACTTTTTGACAACACTCAAACAACTGTCGTTTAACTTTGCGCGTTAGCTGCGATTCCCTCAAACCGAGGCCTCTCATCGCTTTTGTTTACAAATATTGTTTAAGATAAAGCTCCCACGTGAAACTATTTTCTTGCGTATTCGTGTCTATTGTCCAATGTGAGTATGACTATTTGTCAAGATTTACGAGCGGGTCGAAAATACATTTCCTAGTTGCTTACAACTCCAATGAATCACATTTCAAAGGGTTTTTAATAATTTTTTTCAATTCGAATACCTAATATTTTTACTTGGTGGTAGATCTCCTTAACAGAAAGTCAATTGGGTAGGTACCAACCCAGTACCAGATATACCAAGCAGTGGTAAACATTACTGTGTTCCGGTTTGAAGGGTACTGCAGCTAGCGAAGTTACAAGGCTGTTGAGACTAACCATCGAATGTCTCAAAGTAATGAACGACAAAGCAGCGATGCCTTAATCTTTGTTTTACTTTTGAAAGGCTATGTATCGCTGGAATGGTCATGGACAGACTTTATCTCTTACCATCACCAGGACCAGTGTTTATCACCAGGACTTAATCGCGTACAAAATACTATGAAACAGTTTTGTTTATTTACCTCGACGAAGTCTTCCGTGGCACGAGCTTTTCAATAAAAGGTGTTCACAACAGACGGCAAGCATTGTTGGCTGTATATCTGCTTTAAGAGTGCTGTAAGGTGTGGGTTCGATTCCCACCCAGGCCAAACATTTTGTCGTATAATCAAATATTATTTTTTTCTGTGTTTGGATGTTGTGTATGGATTATAAGTAATTAATTACAAAAAAAAAGTATTCTATCAGTTACCTGACTTCCATAGTACAAGCTTTGCTTAGTTTGGGGTCAGATGTGCGCTGTGTGTGGCGATATTTATTTATTTATTTATTAATGGTGAGCATAATGACAGCATTATGAATGGGATTTGTATTACTGATACAAATTACCTTTACAATTTCACATCATACGTACGTTCGTTGGTAAGTAATAATTCTGTATTCCACAGATAAAACATTGCAAGAGTTTTTTTAGTTTTTAAATTCGTTTCGAACGGCGGCAAGCGGTAACAATATACGTTCAAAAACTTTTAAATAGACTTGTTTTTGAACTGCAACGAAATAAATTCAAAACACGGCTGCTGTTGGTACTTGGTACAGAGTGACCCAGTGAAAATTTCTAGACAGAGTGTAAACTCGGAGAAGTTCTAATAACGCTTTTAGATTCATTGCACCTTGCTTGTAGAAAAATTTTAAAACTTTACCTCGGACTTTCGAGATGTTTGTGAAACTTTTAAAATGACATTAATCTCGATAATTTCTTGTCGGTTTTTCAAAACGCAGGACTTTTAACGCTCGGTATTTTCAGTGACTAAAGTTTAAATTACAAGCCGGAGATTGAGTTTTAAATCTTGAATCTTTTTGTGCATTGTTTGTAGGACAATTTTGTTATATGCATATTTTACATTAACCTATTGTATATATTATTGATATTATGTTATTACATAATGATTTTTAATGACTATTGTAATATGCGTATTTCGCCGTTTTAGTCAATAAATAAAAATAATAAACATGTATTGTTATAACATTAGCATTTTTTTACAATATAATCTTTTAGCAGGTCTCGAATCATATTTTAATTTTTTTATGATTTAAATTCATATCGAATTCGTCCGTGATTCCCGAAGTTCTTTATTATATTTTTTTTTTTTTTTTTACTCAAGTTACTTTTGTGTACATAAAGGTACAAACTAAAAGTAAAAAGAATATCGCTGTAAGGAATACTCTTGCAGTTAAAACAGACCATTTCGTATTAATTTCAAGTTCTCTAAAGATTAAATAAAAATAATACTCTCGCTTCGTCGTAAAGTTTAAAAGTTGAGTATCTCGAAAAGCGGACGTCGGCGCGACACCGCCTTAACGAACTTATGATAAAGAACTTCATTTTCATGAATTTTGCTTCAAATAAAGCAGAATTTCAAGCAAATGTTTTGATTTAATAAATGTTGTTGGATCGTAACGGAACGTTTCTCTCATTTGCAGCATGATTCAAAGGAAGAAATGGTATTCGAGCTACGTTTGAAATCGTGAATATTTAAATACATTAATTGCATTACGATAAGATTGTGTTCGGAACTCTATACTGCGTTCAATGATGGATGTTTCTGATGCACAGGGAGAAATTCTGCCAGACTCAAATGGGAATGGGCGGGGTAAGTCAGTCGAATGCAATTAGAAAAGCAAAAGAAGGCAGGCAAAGATTTCTTTGGAGCGGGTGCCCTGAAACAGTTAACCCTAAGGACGCCATCTGAAACAATGGAACAAAAAAAAACAGCATCTTCATATCAGTAACCGGAAGCTAATCGACGTGCCGTAGAAGTCCGGACCATGTCTCGATAAAGGAACTCAGGACGGATAATACTTTTGTACTCTCTCTAGCTTTAGCAGGATCTTTGGGGCACAAAGTAGTGACTTCTCAGGGTATTGATGTCACAGACAATTTCCCCGGACGTGTGCATTACGCTACTTAAATACTTAAACTTTTCAGGTTTTACAGCCAGTTTGTTTCCTATCAGGATGGAGTTGTTATCATTGCCATCACCTGCCATGTACTCTGTCTTCGCCACATTTACTTTGAACCCTCCGTTTTCAAACGAAACCTTCAGTTCAGAACTGGGTCACATCATCAGCCATAGGACGTCCACTGCTGGACATAGGCCTCCTCCAGGGGGGGTTTTGCCGATACTCGCCACGCTTGGCAGGCGGGTTGGCGAGCGCAGTTAGGTGTGATTGTTCAAGGAAAACGCTGCTACCCATCTTCCGGATTACATACCTTAGCCGACTCTTACGGCAACCACGGGTAGAGAGGGTGGGGTACTATTCTTACGCCGGCACCACCACGGCACAACACATGGCAAAACTGGGTCAATTTGTCTTAAATGAGGTAACTAATCTGTATAAATATAATATTTACGTATCTCAATTATTTCTATCAAATATATTGTCCATATTGATAGGCAGATGTACAAAACCCAGAGATATCGTAAAGCGTAATTATAACGAATATTGTTTATGCAAACACACATAATTTATAAGTAAGTAGGCTTACAATGGTAAAGAAATCGGTAGTGAGTTTTAAAAGCGAACTACGCCATCTAAGGTAATTTTAACTAACTAAATGGCGTTAATCCAGAAAACAATTAAATAGTATAGATCAGCATTCAATATCACTACAGTTCTTCGACACACCTTTATAGGTATGACATTTATAGAATACACACACTCTACAATTGAGTCAAAGACATGGCAGCACATTGAGTAATAACAATGCGATTCGTTAGGATTCGTGAAAGAAATACAGTGGGGGAAGGTAACAGAATTATTTAAATTGAGAGGTTCTCGTTAGACCCTGAACTGATTATATAGACGAAGGTGAGTTGGTTTTACAAATAGGGTCAGAGTTTGTATTTTAAGGTATTTATACCTGACTGCTCTGTTAGCTTATTCAGTTGTTGCTCTGCTTCGTGAGCTGATGAGCATGGGTTCGATTACCACTAAGATTGTTCTTTCAATACATTCATGTGACGAGCATGTTTGTTCTGTATGTGGGTATAAAATGTAACTGTTTATATTATAAGTCTGTATTTGAAAAACAAAGTATTAAGTATATCTAGGTAATAAGTATTCTGACTTCACTATGAAAACTGGCGTAGTTTTGCCACATTTTAGTTTTACTTTTTTAATTTTATTGGAATCTGTAAACGAAAAAAATAAAAGGGGAAATTAATTAACGTGAGTTATCCCGCATAAGTGAAACAAGAATATACTAACTTCTTTTTAATATAAAAGTAATTAGACGGACGAAATTATCTCCTGATGGTAAAATATAACGCCTGGATAATGACGCATGGAGATTACCCTTCAAACTAAAAAATAGAAATGTTTACACACTACTTCAGCATATGAAACTTAGGCGGTACCTGCCCAGATACCTTTTACTAAGGAGACCTGCTATCTACAACAAAACACCTAATTCAATACATGACAACTCATAAGTTGTTAGGTATTATTGGCTTGTTGTATTTACCATCACTGACCGCAACATCACTTAACGTTAGATGCCTATTAACCAATTATATAATCATATAATATTAATAATATCTAAATATATATAACTCAAAGGTGACTGACTGACTGACTGACATAGTGATCTATCAACGCACAGCCCAAACCACTGGACGGATCGGGCTGAAATTTGGCATGCAGTTAGATGTTATGACGTAGGCATCCGCTAAGAAAGGATTTTGATTAATTCTACCCCCAAGGGGATAAAATAGGGGATGAAAGTTTTTATGAAACTTTGTCAATTTTAAACCGATCGGGCTGAGACTTTGCATGCATAAAGCTACTATGACGTAGGCATCTAGCGCGGGTGAAACCGCGGGGCACAGCTAGTAATTATATAATATTTATAATCTGGGTGTCTTCAAGTCGAGAGTGAATCGGTATCTTCTAGGCAAACGTGCTCCATCTTAGACCGCATCATCACTTAACATAAGGTGAGATGGCGGTCAAACGTCAGCCTATTTTTTATTTAAAAAAAAGTAATAATTAAGTAGTAAATATTCCATTCGTAAGTTTTAAATTATTTATCGACACATTCACATTCTAAGCACATTTCTCGTTTTTTTTTTAACATCTAGATTCTAGAAGTAAAACAAGAATAAAGGCAAGAAGCCAAATGCTTCGCTGGCAAAATTTCGAAGCTCAAAGCGAGACTCGCCTCGATTTGTATGCGGAACCAATTGTTAATCAGCTTTACAGCTAACTGCAATTTGAACAAGAGTTTGCAGGAAAAGAGGCAATACTGTATTTCTCATGCCATTACTGCAGAGCCTAAACACTCTGTTTACTAACCGCATAACAACGTAGGGTGTAGTTTTCGCCAACACATCGTGTAAAGCCTCGTATTCACTAGGAACAACTGTCCCGCGACACTAGTCTCCAGGGAAGTTGGGCAACATCGCACTACAAGTCTGACATAATCGCGCGACTCATGCCATGTCACCGTGTCATTTTAGAGCAATTAAACTAATGTAGTCAAAAACGTGCGACATTTTATAATCGACTGAAGTAATTTGGACAAAAACGGCCACGTGGCAAGCTATCTAGCAACTTAGATCGACATCGCCCGAGTTCAAATTCAAATTCTTTATTGATAACATCTTTGTTACAAGTCATGTTTAATAAGTAAATTAAATTAACAATTTAATCAAATTTTAAATATATTGTCGAAACTTCGCCCGACATCTCTAGCGATACGTGTTGCGGTAAATTTGTTCTTATGTTCTTAGTGAATACACGGTTGTTGTTTAACACTTAAAGTATTAGGGCATCTCCATGCCATTACACGCACTTTGATATAAATTTGATTAATTTAAAGCCTTTTAAAGATTGAAAAGACTTAAACTGTCCCTAAGCTCCTAACAGTAATAGATTTAGGTATAACTTTTTGTTGTTGAAAATCAAAAACAACACAGATAAACCTAAATAGATTAGCAGTGTATCAACTGGCGGTCTTGTAGCCTAGGCAATTTTCAAGGTTAGAGTGATAAGTATCTCTAAGTTATTAGCAGTTTTGTATACTCTTCTCGGATTAAGTATAATATGCCATGTAATTGTCAATAAACAATTATTTTATGTATACGTGCATCATCGTCGTTTTAACATCAGGCGAATCGGACTTATCCGCGTTTAATAAAATATTAAATTATTACTAAAATACGTGTTTGGTATTTTCGGAAAAGAGGAGAGGGTTTGCGTATCTAACATTTTTCCTCCCTATACAACACCGTAGGCTACGTTGCGTGGCTGTCTTCCTTGGGTTCAATCAAATAAATAAATATGTAGGTGGTTAGCTTCCCAAATCTGACCTTTGGTTGTTGCTTACGTATGACAACGGATGATGGACACGGGTAAAGCGTAACCTGAAATACCTGAACAGAAATGTATTCTGATTCCCTTATTTAATAGCTAGTTTTCAATCTAAGCTAGGTTCCTTATATAACATCAAATACGCCGTTATTTAAAATCGAGTGACATGAAGTCAAATATCTAACCTATTAAAAATAATAAAGCAACTTGTCGAATAATTTTATTTAAAGAACCACAAAGACCTTAATCCAGAAATTTTAAAGCTATGTCTAATTGAAACGTATCTTAATGTTTTCTTAGCCATGTAATTAATTTAAAAAGTCTGCATTTAAGGTTTTTTATTTTCGAATAGGTTTGTAAATAGTGAATCCATTGAATTCCGAAATACATTATTTACTGGTCCAGGGCCAATGTGCGTCAAAGATTTATGTCAAATAAATTAATTTGATTTGATTTATTTCTGAGTGTTCGAATTTTACGACAGGCGATAGCTGTAGCTATCAATCAGTACAAATAGGAGCAATCGAAAACAGCTCAGTGGAATTGGCAAAAGCTCTAAGAAAAAATCACGCCAAATCACCGGCCTACATAACAAACAAATAGACCGTGAAGACGCATTCCATAAATCCCACTTACTTTGCTGCCATCCGACGATTTAGAACTAACTCGCAGTTATAAATTTTCGGATTCGCTACCGAAAATAGCTCTGCGGGTAAAGTCTGGTGTGCAGCCAAACAGATGAAATGTGACCCAGTCGTCGCTCCATTAGGAATTAATGGGCCGATTCCAGAAATGTCATCTTCCGGTAAACACTGGGCGTAATTCATTACTTCACAAAGCTGGGACTGATGGCGAAGCGATGAAAGCTAGACAGATGGTGTGGTACTGTTTTGTAAAGAAAAGTGTTGTTCGTAAGTAACATACATCGAGAAACATTAGTAGCCATGCTAGAAATTAACCTGTATTATGGTATGACAATACTCTCCGCTGAACAAGAAATTCACTACATGCACGACGTAACACAAAAAGAAATCAATCTGATAAAATAATGAATGCGCGTATGGATGGTGTATGTGTGTGTAAATAGGCATGTAAGCTTAATTGTAAATGTGTATATGTATTTGAAACCCTTGTAGTCTAAGAGAAATCAACTAGACTGTCTTCGGTAGAATCATAATTTTGTTGTAGAAGCCTTTTTTTTTTGTTAAACCGCCATGACAGTAAATGTCATGGCGATGGCGGTTTAGTTTGACCAAGTTATGTATTTTATTGTAGATAAATGTGCCGCGGGATTGGGAATGTCCATGAAACGAACGGAGCAGTCCTGATGGTAAGAGAAATATAATATTTATTTATTTTTTAATTAAAAAGTAATGGGACGTACGAGATGCTCTCTTGATGGTAAGAGACAACGCCTGTTTATGACCATTGCAGCGATACACATAACTTTGAGTAAGCAAAACAAAGTCCAGGGCATCGCTGCTTTGACGCTTATTACTTTGAGGCTCGATGGTAAGTCACAACAGTTACTCGTCTATAAAAACAGCAGCAATCAAGATCATCTGATCTGCAAAGTAGTAAATCGAATGATTGTATTTCTGTGTCCTTTGAGGGCTTAAAGATGTCGTTTTAGTTTTACTTATGCGGAATTACTGACGTTTAATTATATCGGGTACTCCGACTTTAGTTTCAACCACATCTGGTGGCCTTTTTCATGGAGACACCCCTGAAAACAACGCGCGCGCGTTTTGCACTTTTGCTGCGCGCCTCGTACATAAAAACAGCGGTTGAACAAACGTAAGTAATTCCGCATAAATAAAACAAAAATGTGATAAAACCACATCTGTTTCCATCATCAAATCATCAATTATCTCTAGGTATTTTTTGGTCGATACGTTTGTTATTTTGGATCATCTAATTAAAAGCTCTCACCCGAGTCTGATTGAAATACAACAATGTCATAAAATATATAACTAAAGTGCACGTGGGAGTATAATATTTTAGAAAGAGTCGAATTTTAGTGGCTTTGTGTTTACGCCTACATATGCTCAAGCCATTGTTCATGTGGGAAGGTTAAACATATACCTACAATGTTTTATGTAGCAATAAGCCAACGTAGATTGTCTGATAAAGGTTGAATAGCGGTAGTAATAAAATTAATGAACGTTAAAAGAAGTTTTATGTTAGACAAAATGATATATGGCTAAAATGAAAGGGGAAATGTTACCTATGTCACCGAGACTATAATATCGATATTCATAAAAGTTGGATAAATAGTTAAGGCACTACTATGAAACGTAATAAATTCAAACACAATAAATTTATAAACATCGTGGTACATTTCACACAGCGCCACCTAGCCCCTAACTAAGCAAAGCTTGTACTATAGGAACCAGATAACATATAACTTTTTTTGCAAATCTTTTATAATTTATCGTCACACAAATGTTTCCCTGGTTACAATTAAACTTCCTTTTACCTTCGCCATATGTGAAACGAATATATAATATATTTATGTTATATGTATATGTATATTATGTATATTTTATAGAGTGTTCAGTGTTCTAAGCAAATCTTAAAAAAAATTTTTTTTATTATTATTAGCTCTTGTCTAGTTGGTAAATTGATGTGACCATCTTCTACAGGTCTGATCGACTTAAAGTTTGGTAAAGTTTTGTATCTAGGGTCAGATTATTTTAAATCTATACTCATAATATCTAAGTGGCTGAAAAATAGTAGAAGCCTGTTCACTGTTCTTGCATACAGTGTTCAGGTACCAACCGCCTGAACAAAAACAAGAGCGACCAACAACCTGCGAATGAAAGTGATTCATTTTGTAAATTAGCCGTTGAAAAGATGGCTTTATTTGCTTCAAAGAGGACCCTCAGAGGACCATTACGACATTTTTATGAAAATAAATTCGCGCCCTTGTTAATAAATTAGTTAGAAAAAACATTGAAAGCGTGGTAATATCTTGTGAATCAGCAGGAAGAGTAACGTTAACGACTGTGTAAATATGGACTGTTGCAAAAAGATCTAACTCATAACTAAATACATATTTTATGTTTTTAATATATAAAATAGAATTAACTAATAGAATAAGTTTTTTTTTTTGTATCTAAGCTATCTCTGTTTTTTCGATTTTATTGTGAGAAGGTTACGGCTACAGTCCACCACACTGGCCAAGTGTGGTTAACGCGTATAAGTCTGCGTTTGAGCACCAACTTGCCTGATGGTAAGCGATGGATAATGTGCTCGAAGGTGAAGCAAGCAAAATTAGGAAATACCTATTCACCCTGACCTTAAAAATATCAAGATTATGGCTGCTCTCAGGAAACAAGGAAGCCATTCCTTGGCAAAACTTATAAGAAACGTGGAGTCAAAACGTTTGGTACGTACCTAAGGAAATACCACTATGTATGAGTTGTAGGAAGCCGTCTATTTACTTCTCCTGTAGTAAAAAGCGGATAGAAAAACAAGGTCGTACAGCTCAGTAAAACGTTCTCCAAAATAAATCCTATAGAAAATTAGTAGACTTGCTACCTTCAAAAAGGCTTCAACCTTTTTTTTGTAACTTTCCATTTTTTCAACCTAACATTCTACGTCTTTCCTATGTTATGTGCTTATTGCCGCTGACTTTAACAGTTGAAGAAAAACATCGTAAGGAAACATACATGGCCGAAAGATCATAAAAAAAAACTTGCCAACCCACACTTGGACAGCTTAGTGGAATTTGGCCTTACCGTTCTCACAATAAGAGGCTTGCGCTCAGCAGTGGGCCAATTTATAAAACCAGAGCTGATTCGGATTCGGAACTTTTCGTCACCTATAACTCGAACAGTACGCCGCTCTATTGACACAAGGGCTTGAAATTGGAAAAGCAGAACCGTCCCAAAGGTGGCAGGAATATTCCACATACGATCGGACTTGTGCTTGATACAATGCAAGCAGCTGCTGCTGTAAATATCGCCTAACCTTACAGTATACTTCAAACATCTTCGAGAAATCTAAAGCATGCAAATGTGAGCATAGTCGTGTGGAAGCAATCGGTGCGCGCATCTACGAATATGCCAGAAGCGCTGCAAAATCGGGGCGGCCCCAACAACATCCTGAACATATTGTTGTACAGAAGTAGAACAGTTATAACAACACATCAAATAAATTTTATAATATTATTTAGATAGATAAAAACTCTTAATTGTGGCAAGTAAGCAAGTGGTTACTGCAGCGAGAAGAGGATATAAATATTGTGGTTTTTGTTTTTATTTTAATTAGTGTTTTGTGTAAGCTTTTAATTTTATGCCAAATTTAGTTTTAAATATTAAGTAAAGTTAATAACCGTCAAGTTTTTAAAAAGAATTTTCAAGTGTTTTCAATTTTTGTCAAGTTTTTTAAATTGAAATTCTTATTTCTGTTATATTTGGAAGGACTGTTAAGCGGAAATAAACTAAATATATATCTAGAACACTCTTAATTATGCACACCAAAAATAGAACAAAAAGGACAGAAAACAAAAGAATCTTATGAGCTAGTGCCACAAGCAGCAGCCTTATTGCTAAGAGTGATCTCTTCCAGGCAACCAAGAATTGAAAACACGATACAGATTAAGAACAGACGAGAGATGTTGTAACATTATTAAGTTAAAAAATTTAAAGTAATAAAAATAATACTTAAAGTATGAAAAAAAATATAATTATTTATTTAAATAAAATGAAATATATACACATAAATATATATATATATATATATATATTAATATTATATCAATTCTAAACTTTGTTCTCACAAGTTAAATTTGTTTCCGGACAAATATTGAGCTAATCAGTAATAATTGGTAGATCAATCACGAAACTTCGGCTTTCCTATCAAATATCAACCGTAACTTCCTTTACTCTAAGAAAAGATAAATCGTAATTCTACTTTCAGAAATTTCAGTATAAATTTTCATCACACAAGAGTTTTTACACGAGTTAATTTTTTTAATTAAATTAATCAAAAAATTTGAATTAGTTTTATGTAAAGCTTATCTTTTGACATGAAATTTTTGTATGCCACAGGTGGCAAACAAGAAGACGGGTTGCCTGATGGTAAGCAATCACCATCACCTTATATATCACGATTGAATATCTGCAATATCAAGGGCACAACAACGATAGAAGGTAAGCTCGATCCTTATGATAAGGTTTGGACCTCAATAGCAGACACCAAAGGCATGGAAAGGAGGCAGAGAAGTCGTTGCTTAGCAGTGGGACAAAATAGGCTAAAATAAAAATAACAATTAATAAAAAATAGTGCTTAAGTATTCTATCAATTATCTTGTTCCCATATATTATATAAACTTTGTTTAGTTTTGAGCTACATGGCGCATTAATTTATTTAATTTATCTATTATTACCTACAAATCCAATACGTCATACAATGCAAAGTACATTTGTAGGTTTTAAGATATAAATTCTCTGTTAGTTCATGTATTTGAGCTAGGTTCGATTTCTCGTCTAGTTAGTTCATGGGTTCGATTTTCATCGAGGACAAGCATATTTTGCAAACTAGAAACACACTGCATTATCCGATTTTCTTCCCGAGAGTGCGGTAAAATAATTTACTTCTCACAATTTATGATTGTTCGTATGCGTACACAGCACGTTGCCAACATAAGCGCACTGAATGTAATCCAATAAATCTGTGGTAGAGACGTGGTCCGAATCCAATATCAAAACTAAAGATTTGTAGAACAAAAGGTTGATGCGGGAATAAAGGAATGGAGTCAGCAGTTAGAGGCAGGTCCGTAATTAGGGCTAAACTTTGGGGGTAATTTGATAAATGTGGATGGTGATGGATACGTTAATTTATAGACTTAGCTGCGTAAAAAGTTATTTAATTACTAAATAATTTCAAAAAGTTTATTTGAACAAGTAATATGATGATTTCCTACTTGATTTTTTCAAAACAATAGTTTATTTTATTTATTTATTTTATTTTCCGTAAAAACTTAAACTTACAGTAAAGTCCGAGACGCTTGGTCACTATAAAAATTATATATCGAACGCGATAGAACATGTTTGCTCAAAATAATACGTAGAGCCATGAAATTGAATAAAGAACCGTCTTCTTTGTTTCTTAAGAAATATAAACTGTATCTTTACAAGGTCAATTAGCTGCAGTATAGTTGAAGGGTACTGCAGCTAGCAAAATTACAGGGCTGTTGAGACTTGTCATCGAATGTCTCAAAGTAATGAGCGTCAAAGCAGCGATGCCCTGGTCTTTGTTTTACTACACAAAGTTTTGTGTATTGCTGCAATGGTCATGGACAGGTGTTATTACTTACCATCAGGAGAGCGCGTCGATCGTCTAAATACTTTAAAATAGAATTAAAAATAAAAAGTTATTTTAGACCCCATTTTTCGTCCTGAGTCCGTCCGCGGTCAGCGGTGAAACATTGGCGTGTCGAGCACGGTGACGGGTGCTTCGTACTATGCTCGCGATGTACGCGAACGCTCGCGATATCAATTTCGTAGATTAAACTCTAGACGAATGGTTACGGGTTGTACTTCCTGTACTGCGAGATTGGTAAAAGCATTCGTAACTAGCATTTATGGTGAAGTATCAGTAGAAAAACGTTCTTAGAGTCCTGTGTTTTGTACTACGAACATTTGCAAATGTATGAGAAGACTGAGTTGAGTTATGAAAGAAAAGCTTTTTGTTTTCTTTTTTAAACTACAATAGCTACCTAAACTCAAAAACACAACGACACTTTTTTTAAATACGAAATAGGTTTGCGTTTGTCCACGCCTTGCCTAATGTCAAGAAGTGCCTTACCTAAAAATTGTACTTTATAAAAAACCGAAACTAAGCTTTATAAATTTTATGCTTATCAAAATACATATATATTTAACTTCATAACAGCTCGTTGTTATTTCTATTGCAACTCGTTTAAGAGATTGTGAATTAATTATATCCCTCAGCTTTAAACATGGGATACCATCCTAACAAGTTTTGGAACCACACCGAAATTCGGAGTTCCGCAATATGGATTAGGTCAATTTAAAATGATTACCATAATTTCTTATCAAGAACTTTCGACCAAGTTTCGTTCATGAATATTCAATCTCGCTCCCATTTGGCTGCTCATTCTCTAGTGTATTAAGTTTAAAATATATGAAATTATTTGTGTTATCAATTTTAACTTTACGGTTCATTTTATTATAGGGAAATGTTATATAGATACACTAGCTTACGCCCGCAACTTCGTTCACGCTAACTATAGAATTAGGTTTAGAGAGAAATGAAACATGTGTAGTAACAAATAAGCAGTAGTCATGAAACTTGCGCTATTTTATTATTAGATGATAAAGGATACCTTTTATATCTGAATAATGTTCCCTAAGACGCATCTATAACAAATTTCAAGTGGATACACCCAGTAGTTGTTTTTTTTAATAATCCCACAGGAACCTAATATTTTTTAGATATAAAAAGTATCCTACATGATAATCCTGGTGATATGTGCCCAAAACTATACCTACATCATCATCAGCCATAGGACGTCCACTGCTGGACATAGGCCTCCTCCGGGGGGGAGGGGTTTTGCAAATACTCGCCACTATTGGCAGGCGGGTTGGCGAGCGCAGTTAGGTGTGATTATTCAAGGAAGACGCTGCTGCCCATCTTCCGGATTACATCCCTTAGCTGACTCTTACGGCAACCACGGGTAGAGAGGGTGGGGTACTATTCTTACGCCGGCACCACTACGGCTAATACCTATACATATGTGTGCCAAATTTCATCCAAATCCGTTTTTGCGTGATCGAGTAATAAACATCCAAACATCTAAACATACAAACTTTCACATTTATAATTTTAGTATGACTAGTAGAATAACAATGAAATATTACTCAGAGTAGATACTATGAAAGTACAAACAGGAACTTTAAAATATTAGGTATCGGTCGTGTTTAATATCCAGGATTTATTATTTATTGCTGAACAGCTCTCGCAAACTTTACCGACGCTGTTGCTAGTATAAAATTTGCTGTAATACGGTGAGTTCCGATAGCCCCGAGGTTACTTCGAGACAACTTTTCCATTTCCAGAGGATCGTCCGCATCGCGTGAACAACGCGCCAAATGCAACACGATAAATCGTCCGGTCAGCGATCCTACCTCTTCTTCATATTTCAAATCTTCCCCCGTCTAACCAACTGGCGGAAAACATCCGATACCACATTTCCAACAATAAGGAAAATCTATTTTACCATCTTAAATTTCATTATCAAACAATATCACAACTTAAATTAACAAAAATCTCGTTAAATATAAATTTCTTTTGTTCACAAAGTTCTTTACCGCGACGACAAAAACATAATTGTAAAACTTGGGATAAGTCAGCGCCAAATTGCCTGTTTTAATTAAAAAACCGTGCGCCAAGGGCCTCGTGGTAGATAACAATTTAATGTAATGGCGATATTCTTAGAACTCCTTTATGGACGATTCGGGAGGGATCCTGCATAATGAATGGGTTTCTGTGGCTATGTGTAGGGACTTAAAATAATAGGTCTGTTTTGTCCTTGGGTAGCCGAACATTCCCCGAGGTCTTATAACTTTATTTGGCAAAAGGGTAAAATCTAAACGCCAAAAGTATCATGCCCCGGCGTTCTATTTGACCCAACAGAATGTATCTGCATACGTAGAAAAAGTGATTCCCGTATTCATGAAGTGCTTTGACAACTTTTCTCTATGAACGAAGAGGGTAGGGGAAAAAACTACGTTATTGTGTTGCGAGTTACTTATTCGAGGCACATATAACGCGATTTACATAAGTTTCCAAGTTTCGCCTTTATTTACCTGTACGAAGGCGTCTCTCTCAAATAAAGATGTAACTCGCACGCTCGCCCGAGGGTGCAGTATGGCCAATTTGCGGTGGATCTGAATTTGCGTAAACCGTAAGAGAAGGGGACAAAGACAAAAGGTCGACTTGGTCGAGATTTATGAAGATTGCGGTCCCATAAAATGTGTCCGCAGTGTAGGTGCGCAGAATTGATTCCCTGAAAACGCACTTACTCGGAATCAAACGTCAGCAGTGAAATGTTTCGCCGCCCGGTGCGGCGGTAAATAAGCGCATAGAACTCTACGTTGCCTTTTTAATCGACATCAAAAAAGGTGGTGGTTTCAATTTAGTTGTATTTTTTTCACAGTATATTTATTCAACCTTATATCAACTTATTCTTTATTTAACCAATTGCTTTTTAACCTTTGCCGTGGTGGTGCCGGCGTAAGAATAGTACCCCACCCTCTCTACCCGTGGTTGCCGTAAGAGTCGGCTAAGGGATGTAATCCGGAAGATGGGCAGGCACCCCCCCAAGAGACGGCCTATGTCCAGCAATGGACGACCTATAGCTGATGATGATTTGATGTGATTCTAACCTTATTCAGACGCAACCTTTTTTATTTGACGAAATTAACTTTATTTTTTTGGTGACTTCACTATAAGCTTCGATGAAGTTTCGAGAGTCGAAACAAAAAGTCAGTTTTATACTATTACATGTATTACTTTCCCACACTCACGTACGTAATTCAACACTTTTTGAATCAACACACACTCAACAACACTCAACACTTTGATTATTATTTGTATACATTAATACTCGAAAAAGTATGTTTTGTATTAAAATAAAAAGTATCAAAATATTTTGTCGCGTTCCCGCCAAAATTAACCTTAATGTAACATATAAAAACACACGATCTATTTTCATCCGTAACTTGTCCTTATAAACACTGATGACTCCACCCCGTTTTACTTTCCCTTTTATGCTAAAAAGGGAAGTATCTTCAACATTTTTTTACGATTACGTTCATTAGGGATTCCGAAGTTTTTACGGGTTGAGATCAAAAGTATTATCATAATTGAAATTCATAGGGCGAAATATTCGAGTACTGTTTGCCGCAATCCACGCAGTAACGAGGCGACGAATCGAAGGCGCTATCTCCGTCTAGGCAAGTCTCAATTATCGACGACACAGCTCTCTATGAATATTGATAGCAACATTTGCATGTCACCTGGAATGGAAGAAAAAACAACACTATCGCATTCATTACATACCTACTCTTTTAACAGTTCCAAAGTGGTATTTTCCATCGTAAAAAGCGCTACAAAACTTCTATTTCCATATTTTACTCAATATTTGATGTCGTAAAAAGGGTTTGGATGGACTATAAAAAGACGTAGTGTCACGCAAATCAGAATGGATACGGGTATAGCGATACCTACCCGTTAAATACACAATGGTCGGTACACAAGAGGCAAACGGACAGGAGTGTCACGGCTTGCAAGCCCGCATGTATAATTCATCTTTTCATTACCCTATGAGTACATTGCGAGAGTGGAACAGCCGACTACAGGCCAAAAACAACCATCACAGGCTCGCCAGAGACACATGCCAATCTAAATCACGTTGTACGCTGATTCAGACTGACGCATCACGTAGAAAATGCTGTTTCGAAATAAAAAAATACTGTATATTTATTAGCTGCTGCGGTTTCACACACATGCACGCACGTAAACAAACATACACGCACATACGGATGCACACACATGTACACGTCCACACGCACACACATGCACACACACACGCACACGCACACAGAGAAAATTTAGATTTGAGATAGATGAGATTTGAGTATATTTTGAGATTGAGAATATTCTCAAACTCAAGCAAAAAGTCTTAATTTTATGTAATAGTGTTTAGTTTGTGTAAATGTAGGTGTATTTTGTATTCATATTAAACGTATACCTACTATAAGCAATTTTTTTTACTGTTTTAGTTTAAGGTTTTTTTCTCTATCTTCTTGGCATAACGCTCTGTACATTCTGCCACTTTCGATGTTTCTGTATTTTGTGTGCAGTCTTCAGATTTCAGCTTCTTTATCTTTATACTCAAAGTCCAGTTTTGGTCAAGTCCAGTCCGTGCCAGTCAAATCCAGTCATGCGGAATTTAGTGGAAGTTAACAATAAAATGTTTATTCAGTCCGCAGAATATACTAAAAGTTAATAATTCTGTATTCCTCGATAATAAATACCTAAATCTTAATAATCTAACATTTTCAGGGATTAAAAGTATCCTATATGTTAATCCAGGTAATAAATTATATGTGTGTCAAATTTGTTTCAAATTTGTTCAGCCGTTTTTGCGTGATTGAGTAACAAACATCCAAATATACAAACTTTCATATTTATAATATTACTAGCTGCACCCCGCGGTGTTATCCACTACATTTTTTCAGAATAAAAAGTAGCATTTGTGTTAATCCAGAGTTTCAGCTACCTCTATACCAAATTTCATCGAAATTGGTCTAGCCGCTTCAGCCGTGAAAAAATAAAAAAACATACAAACACACACAAACTTTCGTTTTTATAATATTAGTAGGATAGTTAAATTAAAAAACTTATAAGCATTCATACAAAATCAATAAAGTCCTGTTTACTATGTTCATAGATGCCATCGGTATTTGAAGAAAATATATTAAAGAACTCAGACATTTTTAATTTTCTACGATTAATTTTCTTAATGAATTTTAATTCAACGCCAAAATTACACGAGTAATCTACATTTACTTATTCTGAAAATTTTAATATTCAAAATGTAAAGCTTAAATTTCATTTTACCTTGGTAAAAGCAATTTCCTGCGATTTTTGATCGCTTGAATTAAATTTTATATTATGCAAATTGCTTATATTAGAAGTCTTTCAAGTTATTAGTCTTCGTTAACATTATAGTAAAACGTCGTACAGTTTTTTAAATAACACTTAAATAGTATAAAACAAAGTAGCTGTTCGTCTGTATGTTTCTTCGCTTACTTAAGCCACGAAACGTACTTTGATTCTCACTGTCAATTAGATAAAGCGTATTCTGATATTTTTTTGTGAAAAGTTTGTATATACTATACCTTTTTACCCACTACGGAATGGAGACGGTATATGCGTTTGGGGTGAAAGGATGTTTGTGCAAATCCATGTTGCCATTTTTCTCCAAAACTTCTAGTCCGATTTTTTACCCACGACGGAACGGGGACGGTGTATGCGTTTGGGGTGAGAGGATGTTTCTGCAAATCCATGTTGCCATTTTTCTCCAAAACTAGTAGTCCGATTTTGATACAGTTTTCAATTATGGGTTCGAGTTTGATTGGTGCATGTTCTTAGATAGGTGTTACGGTCACAACTCATCAGGGGGCGCTGCTGTGGTCGTGGGTTTTTTTTTTTAATTTAATTTTGTTACTTGTTTTATGCCACAGACGGTTTGCCTGACAGTAAGCAATCATTATGGATATCTGCAATACCAGGGGCACTACAAATACGTTGCCGACCTTTTAAGATTCTATTAATAAGAACCCAATGTCTTAATTCCGCGGTAATACGGAGGAACACACTGTGTGCAGTTTGATCCAACTTGAAAGATAGAATAGTTTATGTCTCAATTTATAATCGCAATATTTTTTATTGCAAATTATTTGTTTATTATACGACAAAGAGGTATAATTATCTGTGAGTTCCATAAAATTCTAATAGATGATGGTGTAAGGTAATCTATTAACTGGATTTAGTAAGTATCCAATAGATGGCGCTACGTTAAAAGTACAAACGTTTCATATACGCTACAATTTATTTCACGTTACACGCGTGTGTTCAATTTGGACACAGCAACGCGTGGCCGGGTCTGCTAGTATAATTATATTCTGTCCAAGTAGTGAAAGTTTGAAAATTATATCTGATTCCCATAGCGCAAAACTTTGCTTAGCTTAGGATAAACCTATGTAAAATATTTGTTTATTTACATAATTGAAGTTCGAAATAACTCTTATTTTATTAATATTTAATAAGATTTGTGAAGAAGGTAAATGTATTTCAGATATTTCATAATATCTGAGCCCTAATACATTCTTGCCTTACTCGTCGGTAGCTTAAGCTCCACTACCTATTGTAGTGTTCAGTCAAAGCTGCCTTTATTCATCTATTATGTACACGAGTCTCAAGAGTTTAAGTTATACGTTAATGTCCTAAAACTTAAACTAGAACTTAACAACTAAACGACCACCTGAGACCATAATTTACGCATCTTACCTTTCCATATCGTAGAGTGGACTTTCTTAAAATCAAAGTACTCAAGTTCACAATGTCCAATTACCTGAATGAAGTCTAGAATTTCCCGGAAGGTCTTCGAATGAATATACCAACTAAGCTTCTATTGAAATCAAATAAACTGTCTAGGAATTCCTCCGTGTAGTTTCAAGACGATATGAACTTGAGAATAAGTTTAGCAATTTAACAAAAAAAAAAAAATGCCTATCCGTTTAATAACTGTGTACTATTTTCATTTTATTAATGCGGGTTACTCACGCTTAAACTATAGTTTCAGCCACATCCAGTGGCCTTCATCATGGGGACAAAGCTGAGACAACGCGCGCGCGGCCTCGTCTTGCTTCGCACTAAGTTCGTTCGGTCATATGCGATCTAAATTTCATCCAAATCTGTTCGGCCGTTTTTGTTTGATTTAGTAACAAACATCCAAACATTCAAGCTTTTACATTTATAATATTACTAGCTGCGCTGTGTTATATACTACATTTTTTGGGATATAATATGTTAACACATATTATATCCAGTTACATATATAACACATATTATATCTGGATATAATATGTTAACACATATTATATCCAGAGTATGAGCTACCTTCATATCAAATTTCATCAAAATCGGTACAGCCGTTTGAGCGTGAAGAAGTAACAAACATACAAATACACTCACAAACTTTCGCCTTTATAATATTAGTAGATTGCGTAATTAGGTAAAAATAAAACAAATACATCTTTGACCAGTTGTGATTACAAAGGGCCATTCTCAGAATTTACAATCATTACTTCTTGACATTATGTATTTACGTTACTACAGTACACAAATACCAACTAATTACTATTAAGGTACTTTAAAAATAAATATTTAGGTACTGTAATTGACTTTACGGAGGGGAATAGCAGCTAGTTACCCGCCGTTCCAAGTTAATTGTTTAATTAAAATAACTGCCTGTAATTTCATTTCCTATAGAGCCTTTTGTTAATTGGTTTGTTTTTGAGGGGAAACACAATAATTTCATTATTTGTGCGGACTTCACACATCTTAAAGATTGTTTTTTATGAGCTTTCGGACATGTATCCTCACGATGTTTTCCTTTACCGTTTGAAGTGATCAGCAATATGTATATAACTTAGAAAATACAGTGGTGTGTGTTGTGGGATTCAAACCCAGGATCTCCAGATTGAAATCCAGACGGTCTTCTAACAGACTAGGGTGTAATTTTTTTTTATAGTTTTGATATTTGATATTTTCTTCTAATACTTACTTACTCTTAGAAATATTAAATTTTTGGCCTTTTAGATTCGGTTATTTTATTTTATGTATTAGTTCCTCTGAGACACTGCAGTTTGTATGCTAGGATGTAATTTGCAGATAGTTTTTTCATGTAAATAAATATGAGAATTTAATTGTCAGATTGAAACCTATAAAAACATTACTTATGCAACATTCATATTAACAAAGAGATTAGATTTATTAATATTCGTAATAGACAGCAATGAAAAATATAGCAACATTATTAGAAGTTCTAATCTGTCAAGCGGCGAATGAAAATACATAGAAGTATTCCATCAAGTGAATTGTTCGTTTAGCTTGGCCCAAAGTTCCGAACAAACTCGCGCATCGTCGGAACCACTCGGAAGTACTCTGACATCGGCCTCTGATTGGGCTAATAATGTCTATCAAATAACAGTCGACCTTATTTTACATGCAGTTAGGCTGAATTAGCCGTGTGATTATTATTTTTCGTTACACTTCACATGTCTGTCACTCGCTGTCATCGCGACACTCTGGATGTTTTATTCTATAAGGTGCAATGTAAATAATTAGTCAGTATATTATATAGGTGTTCAACATTCTTTTGACTAATTAAGTATTATATTCATTTTATCAGAATAATATCATCGTGAGTCGGACATTTAAAATATTATCGACCGAGCGAATCGAATGTCTTAGTGTTAATTCGGCATTTGTATATTTGTTAGATGATAACAGTCGAACTAATGTTTATGAAATTTGGTATAGACATAGTATGCGGTAATATTTTTTTTGTGTTCGTAAGTGAGAGAAAACGGGCCGGGATTTGTTGAGTGAGCTGTGTATCTAAGGGGGTTGAAAATTTCAAAATGAGCTTATTTGGCCAAGTTAGGCCAAGCGGGTTATGAAAGGGTTTTGTATGTGAATTCTAAAACAATTTTTGTTTAATTTTAGACCTCATATTTTTGAAGTTATCAGCCAAAATCTAAGAAAAATTAGTAGATAACGAGGTCTTAGTCTGGGGCGAATTACTACTTTTACCTGGTGTATTTTATTACCACCCATAGCAAAAGGAGGGATGTTATAAGTTCAAAGCTTTTGCTGTCTTTGGGTGTGTATTTTATTTTACGTGCCCTAACGTACGTATTTTTACATTTTTACGTGTACTTTTTCTTGACCCAATCGGGAGCAATTTGTATTAAAAAAACCAAGGAGGCTGAAGGGGCCCAATTTGCAATAAATTCTTCACGTACACACACAGAGCACATCCAAAGGCCAAAAGCCCCATGACACCACTTTTGACATAAAGGACCATATATTCGATCAAATAAAAGAATTTAATTGTTTGACATATTTTTTTACTATATATAAAATTTTGTTGTTGGTTGGCAATGTTTGGCATAATACCATCCTCATAGAAAAAAATATTTTGATTTAATTTTAATAAACAATTATCAAAATAATATCCTAGCGATGTACTTACACATGAAAACTTATTCCTATATCCTTTTTGTGGACATGTGATTGATTTACACACCATTTCACAAAACAAGAAGGCATTTTTTAATACTTAAAGTCACTTTATTTTAGCTGACTGACGCCATATTGCCGGCTAGTGCATACTAGATTTGCTCGGGGCGTAATTTGTAAGCCCCACCCACCGGAGCGTAATCGGCGTTGGGTCATTTTCAAGCGCTAGGAATTCTTCTATGTATTTTCATTCACCGCTGTCAAGTAAAGCCGTCGATAATAAAGAGGATATTTCTTGTACAAAAAAGGTCAGCCTTCATAAATACCTGATGTACCTGACTGATATTACTAAGTGACGCTATAAAATTTACAAATTGCATTAAAATCACGCGGTCGAATATACTTGTATTTCAAAAGTTGTAAGCTAAAAACATAAAATATTGATTTTAGCCTCGACGCGGTGTCAAATTAAATATTAAATTAAAGGATTCCACGTCTCCAAGACAAAGTTTCCTGCCGAGAATTTTATTATTCTGCTTGAAACCAAGCCTCGACCATGCCCTCTAGGGGTTTCTAGAAACATAATAGCAAAAAATTTGACAAATACCTGCACGGACCGACAGATATTTCTTTTTCTACGGCGAACAGAAAACCTGGAAAAATTATTACACCAATCCTAGCTCGGCCGAGAAAAATATTGAAGGATGCCAACTTTGTCAAACACAATATTTATGAAGGTCCTCTATAGCTCAGTAGTAGCACGTTAATCTTAGAAACTAGAGGTTCCAGGTTCGATTTCCGGTCAAGATGATCTTTGAAGATGATTTTGAATTATTCTCCCTGATCTATAAATGTTCTAATATAGATCGCTGTTCTAAACAAAAATGTATCTATAATAATCGAGAAGTCATTTGTGCTAAAAAAAATATAATTTATTATTATGTCACTTGCATAAGAAACTCTGTAATCGCTCATCTCGTCCGATCTATTATCAAGATAAACGCAGAGCTCGGCAAACTGTCAACTATTTATTTTCTGCAGCTGTGATGAAGAGAACATAATAGAATTGCAGCCTTCAGCATTTATTGAAATCATTTTAATCATAAAATGCATTTATATTTATTTCTTGTTTGAAATGCTGGCTAAATACACTACAGCTAAGTGAATATTGGTTACTAATAAATAAATAAAACATTTTTGAATCTCTCTGTTGCTATTAAAATTGGATGTTATGAAATCGTGAAATATTTCGTATTAATGTTATTGCTATAAGTTATCAAAATAGTATTAAATATTCAATCACATCATCATCGCATTATCAGCCATAGGACGTCCACTGCCGCCTGCCAATACTCGCCACGCATGGCAGGCGGGTTGGCGAGCGCAGTTAGGTGTGATTGTTCAAGGAAGACTCTGCTGCCCATCTTCCGGATTACATCCCTTACGGCAACCACGGGTAGAGAGGGTGGGGTACTATTCTTACGCCGGCACCACCACGGCACTGGTGAAATACGTGGATAATGAATTCAAAAAAAAAAAAACAAATCAAAATCAATAATGAATTCCATTCATAATAGAAAATTATGGTGTCACATATTGGACATAACATGCTACGCGCGACTATCAGGTGTTTCCACGTTCCCGATTATTGACACTACATTTCGACATGACATTTTACCGATATGATAAGCTAACGCTGTAAAATTTGCATCACAACAGCAAAAGCACGTGTTTAAACACTGTTATATATAACGATAAATAGTATGTAATATTATTAAACGCTTATGTTGCCTACGAAATCCACCCATCCATCCACATTACATCTTGAGATCTGTAGCAGACGATCAACACGCGCTGATATTAAAACATTTTATGCGAATAATGATCGAGTGAAGGACTATCGTAGTCTCTCACTCAATCGGTCTGTCTTGTCGGCAGCGTTGCGGAGACCATGCGGCAGTTTTTATTTTATTATTTTTACTAACACTTCGTTTTTAAGCTTAGAGAGCTACCCGTGGTTGCCTTAAGAGTCGGTTAAAGGATGTAATCGGGAAGATGGGCAGCAGCGTCTTCCTTGAACAATCACACCTAACTGCGCTCACCAACCCGCCTGCCAAGCGTGGCGAGTATTGGCAAAACCCCCCCAGGAGGAGGCCTATGTCCAGCAGTGGACGTCCTATGGCTGATGATGTGATATGATGTGTGTATTTCATAAAGCCAGATAAATATACAGATATAGCTAGATAAATAAATAGTCTAGTGTATTATCACAATTTAGGTTTAGTTTTCCAGAACTTAGACAAATAGGTATTCTTTGAATATTAGTTTTGTTTAGTCTCAATTTGCCTAAAGATTTGTACGAAAAGGTTTGATTCCACTTGCATCAAACGACCCGCTTAACAGTGAAATTTGCTGGCCGAGCTGGCTAATATCGCAATGAATAAACAAACATAGCCCTATTAGTAATTCAAAAATGAGCTTTCATAAAATTATCGGTGATGTAAGACTAAGTTTATTTTATTTATCAATTATTAAAATAGTATAAAACGCATCACTATACAAGCTATACAACAAATGAGTAATTGATTTACGGCCCTCGTTCGCTAACAATAAAGCCTCAAACTACAATTTATTTACCAGCCACTGCGTCCGAATACAGAGCACACGGTCCAAGGAAATAAAAATAAATAAGAGCCAACCAGGCCTCGCTCGCCATCTTTTCTTGGCAATTTCCGTCGACCGAGATAGAGGGCAGGGACACGTGAAATCGCAAGTTAACCCGCTATATCTATGCGAGTCGACAGTCTGATTTACTGGCTTAATCGAACCAAGGGGTGAGGCTTTATTACTCGCCTCCTTTGGGATCAAATTCCGGTACCAGGAACGGTGATATCTGCGGTTTATCTCGACACTGTCCACAATACTGGAGCGAATTAGGAGTTTGATTTATCCCCGAGTTGTCTGTCGTGGTTTGAGGCCTCTGCGTTGTGATGAGGGATAGTTGTTATCTTCTGTTGTTTTGCCGCATTTGATTTTGGCGTCTAATTTCAGTTGTTTTGTTTAAGGCGAACACTGTTTAGAAACTTCTGTGAATTCTGTACAAAATCGTTATTATAACAATAATTAAGATTTAATTTTAACTAAGATTTCAAATCTTAAACTGAAATTGTACTCGTATTGTGTGCAATGCATTGTTACTCGGGGTATTTGAACTGTTTATAGTTCAGAGCGAACTTTACTTGTCTCGTCACGTAAGTCAATTGTACAGGCTAACTAGTAAAATATTTACTAGCGACCCACCCCGGCTGCGCACGGGTTCACATGGGGCTTTTAATCAATCTCAAGGGGGTTATGCAGCGTTTACGATTAAAGCTCCCAGGTGGCTTGACTTTTTCAGACACTTTTCATCAATTATCATCACATTTCAACCGATTTAGACATAACTATGACAAATTATATACCTAAACCTTCCTCATGAATTACTCTATCTATTGGTGAAACTCGCATGATAATCCATTCAGTAGTTTCGAAGTTTATTGCGAACAGACAGACGCAGCGGATGACTTTGTTTTATAATAGTAATAGTGATAGGAGCGTACGAGATACCTACTACAAAAAATGTAGCGTTCATTTGGGATGAGCAAAAAATTAAAAAAACAGCGGGTAATACAGCGGGGCTCGGCTAGTATTATATAAAACATAGTTTACTAACCCGGCGTGTAAAATCCAGTCCCATAATTTTGTTACGTCAGTTGTTTTCTTTGTGGTGTGTTTCCTTAGCAGGAGGTAGTCTAGATAGGTACCACCGTAGTATCAAATATTCTACTGCCAAGCAGTAGTGTGTAAACATTACTGGGTACTGAAATTAGTGAAATTACAGGACTGTTGAGACTAACTATCTAACGTCTCAAAGTAATGAGCGCCAAATCAGTGAAACCCTGGACTTTATTTTGTTACTCATAATTCTGTATATCGCTACAATGATCATAAACAGGCGTATCTCTTGCCATCAGGAGAGCGTCCCGTTCGTCTCATTACTTTTACAAAAAAAAGGCGTATTATTTTTATTGATTTTGTATCGATTTTGTAGCGATGATGGCTCAGTAGTTAGTGCGGTAGGTTTGCATGTCGAAGGGCGTGGGTTCAAACCCCAACAATGAGCTCGAGCTGCCGGTGAAGGAAAACATCGTGAGGAAACCATAGCGTGGTGGTAGGGTACTTTCTAGTACTCGGCTGGCTAGCTACCACCCTCAAGTTGAAAATCTGCCGCCAAGCATCTAACGGTATGTTCCGGCAACCTCACTTGAGAGCCAGTTCCATTCCAGGCTAGGTATGCTTTACCATCTTCGACCACACCGTCACTTAACATCAGGTGAGCTGTGGTCAAATACATAGCCTGTCAGCCATAAAAAAAAAAAGATGATTGTTTGTTAGTAATATCTTAGGTACACATCAATAGCCAATGACACGCACACATACTCAGATAGATTAGCATAAAGCTCATGTCCTTGAGTACGTATATTTCACTAGTCATCCTGTATGAATGCTTAAACATTTTTTCTACACAAAATATCCCTACATTTAGCATACAAAAGAAAACATAATCTCCTATTATTTATTTCACCGGAAGGTTACTAAAACAACTTATTATGTTTCATATTACTAATGAACAAACTGTTTCTGAATTCGTAAAGGATGTAAAGCCATATTCGTCTAAGTCTGAAACTCCGCCTTCCAAGTATTTGCTAAGCACCTCGGTAACGTAGAAGTTTGGTAGACGATGATAAACCAAAGGGAATTATTTCCTCTGCTCTTAAGCACACCGGGTATAGACGGGTACACTCTATATAGCGATTCAAACCCATGTTGCCATCTGGCTCGTAATTAATCTGTGCCTACAGATGGGACGTACTTCAGGTATTATTTATGAGGGGCATTGAACCAATTCTGAATACGTACAGGCCATTCTGGGATTTGGACAAAGGTATTTGTCAAGACCGGTTATATCTACCGTGCGACAATACAAAACATTACATAATTATACAAATAATAATGTATGTAATTCTATGTGTTTGTTTAGGCTAAAGTTGTATTATATACGGTTGTAAGGTTGGAGTGTAGTAAGCGGTCATTAATATAATCATTATTATATATTACTTGTGAGATGAGAACAAAACTGAAATCGCGAAAAATACATTTCATGTTCATACATTTAGTAAAGACTAATTTGAGTTGTTGATTGAGTTAGGTAGGTACTACTGCAGTACCAGATATTCTGCCACCAAGCAGTAGTGTGCAAACATTACTGTGTTCCGGTTTGAAAGGTACTGCAGCTAGCGAAATTTCAGGGCTGTTGAGACTAACCATCTAGTCTCAAAGTAATAAGCGCAAAAGTAGCGATGCCCTAGGCTTTGTTTTGTTACTCTAAGTTCTGTGTATCGCTGCAATAGTTATGGGCAGATGTTATTTCTTACCATCAGGAGAGCGTCCCGTTCGTTTTATTACCTTTACTTTTTTTTAAACCGGCCAAATGGAGTCGGACTCGCACACCGAGGGTTCCGTACAAACCTGTAGGTATATGAATAAAAGTTATGGTATTTTCATTGATTCGTACCAAATTTCAAGATTCTGAGTTCACGGGAAGTACCCTGTAGATTTTGATTCCCTTGCGATGTTGAGTCAAAATAAACTACGACACGCTCGTGGCCTCGTCTTGCTACGCACTTCCCTTACTAATCGCCAATTGTGTCAAAATCACATCCGTCAATTTCCATACCGAAATTTTAATGTCATAAATAATATAATTATTGAAACTCGTTACAACAAAATAGAATAGAAGATCTAAACGGTCATCATTTCTCGAGGCAGTGCTCTATAAAGCACTTTATGAAGGAAGCTCGTGAAAAGTTTCAGATACTTATCTTGCAATATTCAATCCTGCATAATCTCGAGTCTCCGCACAGACCATCGCCTTTGTTCCAGCTCGAACGTCTATTTGACTTGCGGCTTTAGCTCTGCTTCCTAAGAGCCGTGTTCAAGAAATGTTAAAGCACTTTCCTGTTCCTCCTTTTTGCTTAACTTCTGTTTAAACGCCTTTATTTAAAAAGAAATTATTGAGCATTATCCTCGGCACGGGAGTAATGATCTTGTTTAATTTGAACTTTTTATCGTTAAAGGAAAACAAAACTGGAAGAAAAATTCTTTTAAAGACAATCGTAAATGTATACGATTAACGTTTAACCATAATTTTGTTCTTCATTAGGTATACGTGGGTATATGGCATTAGGAAGAACAGTTTTTTTTTTTAAATTTCGCTCCACATATACCTTTGTCCATTTTGAATTAAAATATTTTTTTATTTATTTATCATTTATGAAGTCGTATGTTCACCTTGTGGGTGGACGTCCTACGCTGCGCTTGCCGTGGTCCAGAACTTTGCAGCCCCATCGGCCATCAGTTCTGCGTGCTATGTGCCCTGCCCACTGCCACTTCAATTTGCTTATCCGCTGGACTATGTCGGCTACTTAAGACCGCAGGAACCGCTCTATACCCGTGGTTGCCGTAAGAGTCGGCTAAGGGATGTAATCCGGAAGATAGGCAGCAGCGTCTTCCTTGAACAACCACACCTGACTGCGCTCGCCAACCCGCCTGCCAAGCGTGGCGAGTATTGGCAAAACCCCCAGAAGGAGGCCTATGTCCAGCAGTGGACGTCTTATGGCTGATGATGTGTGCTCTTAAAATACGTATTTACAGCAGTGATATACATATAATGTACCTACATTTAATGTTCTATATCACATTATTCGAACACTATTTTAACTTCTGCAGAACAGTATGTTAAGAACTTCTGAGTAGTTTACTAACAAAAATAAGAACGAAATTGATTTAATTAGGCATTTTTTATTGATGTCTAAAGACGTCTCGTATAAAAGTGCTACGAATATCTACAAACAAATAACGCATATTGGTTGGCTGTTTTGCACATACTTAATTTAATTAAGTTATCTTCTAGGTACACAGAATTCGTTGTCCTGTGATTTGATATGGGTGCAGAGTATCAAGGGTGATTTTACTGAGTTATTACGTAGTTTAACATCACTGCACGTTGCGAATGCACAGAGTACTCATTTTAGCTCAATTAGAACACAAAGGTCTATTCTAGCTGCATAGGCAATCAAATCTGAGTTCTCTTTGAGAAAGTTATACACATTCTATAGTTGGTAGTAGGTAAGGTATATATCAAGTGACCAAGTGTGGTAGATAAGATATTTCCCAGCATTAAAATTTGCTGCTAAATGTTTTGTACACGTTTATTATTGTGATAATGCATACCTAGTAATATAATATCGACAAGACACAAACTAATAGCAATTTATAAAATAAATATGTAACAATTGGCATCTCTCCCAAATAGAAACCGTTATCTTTTTGGGCTTCCGAAATATAAAATATCTCAGAAGATAATTGTCAAATTTTCCAAAGTAGTAGATACTAAATGAAAAACGTTTAACACTATAGCCAGTTTGT
This sequence comes from Biston stratarius, assembly GCA_950106695.1. Lineage (NCBI taxonomy): Eukaryota > Metazoa > Arthropoda > Insecta > Lepidoptera > Geometridae > Biston > Biston stratarius. The sequence continues at coordinate 16,408,566 of OX467116.1, forward strand.
ATATAAATTCATACCATGTTGGCTATGCAGTTTAAAAACCAAACTTACTACAATACATAATGTGTTGATTTACTAATCAAAACGAATGACTTTTAGAACACTAGATAGATAAATAAAAAAATAAAAAACTGTGTGTTATCGCACACTGTGAAATACACCCGTTCCTTTTTGCCATACGCTTGCAAATTGTGGAATGATCTTCCTTCTTCCGTATTCCCGCGGAGTGACAACATTGAGTTCTTCAAAAGGCATGTTAATGGAATCTTAAAAAGTCCGCAACGTATTTGTAGTACCCTTGATATAGCAGATATCCATAGGCGACGGTCTTTGCTTGCCATCAGGCAACCCGTCTACTTGATGGTAAGAGGCATAAAAAAATATGATAAAAAAATACTTTCGCGATTTGAACGCCTAATTGCTATAGCGTTGATTGCCTATAGCGATGATAGCTCAGTGGTTAGCATGGTCGGTTCACATGCCGAAGGGCGTTGGTTCAAGCCCCAACAACGAGCTTGAGCTGTCGGTGAAGGAAAACATCGTGAGGAAACCATAGCGTGGTGGTAGAGTACTTTCTAGTACTCGGCTGGCTAGATACCACCCTCAAGTAGAAAATCTGCCGTCAAGCATCTAACGGTGTGTTCCGGCAGCCTCACTTGAGAGCCAGTTCCATTCCAGGCTAGGTGTGCCTTACCATCTTCGACCACACCGCCACTTAACAACAGGTGAGTTGTGGTCACACACCAAGACTGTCAGCTATAAAAAAAAATGTGTGTTATTAATATGTGGCGCTACGGCCTTCCGTAGCGCCACATATTAATAACACACATTTGACACACAGCGGTTCTCAAATTTCCAACCTATATCTTGTTGGCTTTACCGTTGTCGGGTACTAAGCCAATGTTAACACTTTTTTATTTTTACCCATGTAACTTTTTTTTCTAACCCTCTGTGACGGCTATTGAGCCCCAAAACTATCATCCTTAAGTAATTAAAAAACAGCACGAGCTTTGAAGCTGTCACCATTAATTTCACTCCTTGAAAATAGTGTTGAAATAAAACAGTAGTGACAGAGTGATTTGTAGGCGGAAAGTGGTGTTCCGGCTTGGTTCCGGCATTCGAATGTACCGGAAACATTCCGGTGTCGCGTCGGCCATGTTTGACTTCACTCGACTCTGTTGGCGGTATCTGGGAAGAATGCTAATAGGTTCTTCTACTTTTTGGGTTGTTGCAAAGCGAGATTGTATAGTGAAAATGTTGCTGATTTCTTAAAAAAAATTCAATATGGTCACAGATGAAATAAAACTAATACAAATATATCATTTTATAAAAATAGAATGAACGAGAACTCATTTAATTATGTTTATTAGCAGGACTTAAGCGCGCATAAAATATGCGTGATACGCTTGTGAACACGGCTATTGCAACATGGCCGAAACGTCGAGGTTAAACAAAACTATTTGATTTGGTCTATTGGTCCGTATTTGGTCCAACATTATTTACTCCTAAACAGAAACACAACAACTTTCTACCTCTATTCGACAGTAAAAGGCTTGTAGATTGCAAAGTGCCCCGTGCCCCGTAATTATAGATTTAAAATTAAGTTACCCCAGGGCACACTGTAAGGCTTTATCAACGCGTTTTATAAGATATATGAGCAGAAGTCCCGCCCTCTGACTGTGCAATGAACTTTAAATCTCCTCACACCTGAGGCACATTATTTACCAGTATGGACGTTTATTACACAAAAGGTTCTGAATTATTTCATTCTATTTAAACATGTTGAAAAGGTATTTAACACCAATATATAGAATTGTTTTTAGGTACATCACAACTGTATTCTTTTTTTTTTATGTTTGGCATCGCGTATTTTGTACATTATTTCACAGAAAAAGGACAAAGTTGATCATAGGTCAAAGTTGTACAAAGAAAATCACAGTCAAGTATGATCATTCGCTTGTAGTGACTATAGTAGAAGGTTCGACGGAGTTTTGGAAACATGAATAGACATGATTAACTACAATAAATCACTTGCTCACACTTACGCGCGTTATCCGGTACTTTAAGATTTAAATGACACTAATTTAAATCATAACCGACTTCACAAAGGAGGAAGATTATTAATTCGATTCGTATGTTTTTTCTTCAATATAAACCCAAAATTACAAGTCTTTAAAATAGATGAAAACTCCGACATTCATTTTCCACGTTTTTACTAAAATTCCTAAACATTTTGTAAATATAATTAGATTCCTGTTCAACACAATAATCTTAAGCCATTATAAGTTGTGTGTTATATTAAGTTGTGTAAACTGCCCAAAAAAAGAAGTAGGTATAATGTTTTCAAGGTTCATGTACGTACGTAGGTATGTATTTATTTATATACGTGCGTATATAAATGTACATATGTATGTGACTTTCTTTATTTAACCATAACTTTTAAATTATAATATTTGTAAATATAGAATCCTTACATGATTCCGGGTGACATTGGTTAATTTTTTTTAACAGGCCTTTTTTTTTTTTTAAATAAATTCATGTTTTTCTTCGTGGCTCTTTCATAATAAGCACTTGTCGAGTTCATAGACTTCACAGAGCACTGACTTCAGTTTGTAGATTTATTAGATATACTTTACAATAAAAGTTTCACTACATTTCACAGACAATCCCCGATTGTTAGTACTACTATTGCATCTAAGTTTTTTAAGTATCCACATCTGAATAAAACTTAAGATGAACAAATAAAATTTAAAGTACCCACGTTGAAACGTTCGTCCGTAAAATCTTACTGCTTGTATTGTTTCTAAGCGCCGCCCACCAAATACAGTTGTTGTTTAAACACGATAAAATCGCACTTTATACGACATGCGAAGCTAAACTTAGTTAGCTAGGGTGTAAATTATTATAAGTGCTGCGACTGAGCGAACCACACTTTATGGCGAGTGTTTTATTCTATTCAGCGATACAAGTGATGGAACGAGTTCGGTGACTGAATCGAATGAATCACAGACGAAATGTATGTTTTTTTATTTTTTTTTATAGCTCACAGGCTTTTTGTTTGTCCACAATTCACCTGATGTTAAGTGACGGTGTGGTCGAAGAGTAAGGTAATGCACACCTAGCCTGGAATGGAACTGGCTCTCAAGTGAGGCTGCCGGAACACACAGTTAGATGCTTGGCGGCAGATTTTCAACTTGAGGATGGTAGCTAGCCAACCGAGTACTATAGAAAGTACTCTACCACCACGCTATGGTTTCCTCACGATGTTTTCCTTCACCGACAGCTCAAGCTCATTGTTGGGGTTTGAACCCACGCCCTTCGGCATGCGAACAGACCACGCTAACCACTGAGCTATCATCGCTATAAATTGATCGCTGATTAATTTTTTCTGTGATTTTTTACGAAATACGCTGTCCTTAGCTTAAAGAGAGCTGATAGCCATAGTCATGAGATGGAAGCTCACCTTCTCCGGGCACTTGCAGAGAAGATATAGCTGATGATGTATGATAGTTGTTTAATATCGGGACTGAATTGCACACATAATACGACCACAGCTCATCTGATGTTAAGTGATGGTGTGGTCAAAAATGGTAAAGCATACCTATCCTGACGTAGACGTCATATGGCTGATGATGTGTGATACCTATCCTGGAATGGAATTGGATCTCAAGCGAGGCTGCCGGAACACACCGTTATTTACTTTACCACCATGCTATGGTATCCTCACGATGTTTTCCTCCAGCTCAAGCTCATTGTCGGGGTTTGAACCCACGCCTTTCGGTGTGTGAATTGACTGCGCTAACCACTGAGGTATCGTCGCTATAAATTATTCTTCTTCTTCGTGCAATAAGTTGCAGCGCTGTAACGATAACTGATTTGGGTAAAATTTGAAATGCAGATAAAACCTTAAACTATAAGATAAGCCAACGCAAAGGGTAACGCCGCCGTCGCATCGGCTCATCAAGTCGGAGGGGCCGCATATAAATGTACATTCTAGGGCTCGCGGTCTAAAACCGCGTATCCGCTTCCATGCGGAGCACCTTCCATCGCGTGCTTCAGAAGCAAGCTGAGAGCTTGGCTTCAAGAGACCTTGTTTTATGACATTGACGATTATTTAAAAATAATAGATTATTTAATTACTAGTATGTTATTATAATTTTCTTATTGAATTCATTCATTTCAATTCAATTCATTACATTGACATGTGTACAATTTTAATATTTTTCATTTATATATTTAAATTTTAAATATACATGGAAAAATGGCCTTGAGGCACAGAAGTATAGTAAGTACCTAAGCTCAAGCTTTTAAGGATATAGGTAAGTACCTACACGCCAAATACTTACTAGAGTTTATTTTCAAATTTTTAGTTTTTTGTCCCAGATAAAAGCTTGTTTTTAAAAATATTTTTTTACTTTTAATTTAGTTTTAACTTTCTAGTAGTATTAACTTTTTATAAGTATTTTACCGATTGCTCCTCAAGAAAAATCAGTTGAGCCGAAACTCGATGAGTTTATCTTGTTTAGTACAGAAGTTCCTATGGCCATCTTCCGTCTCTATCATCAGAACAGCTCCATGGTACCATATCATTGTATTGTCTCACCTAAGATACTTAAGTACACCAAATTTGAGTCCAATTGGACTTCAGGAAGTGGGTCAAATTTAACTTGCAAGATTCTATCCGAACAAATATAGTTACAAATATACATACATTGCAAGTTAAATAAAAGATTGTAAAAAAAAAAAAAAAAAGATTGACCTCTACTTTTTTTTTAAAATAGGTATACGAAATACTAGTTCGGAGCCATATTATAACGTGTCAAAGATTGTATTGATTTGATTTCGTGAAGCAATACAACCCTAGAGTATCTTAACAATTCTGAGGTAATAATTATTTCGTCCTACGGAGATGCGAAGGTTTGTTCAGAGATATAGGTATTGTTCGGTCCCCATTGTTATAATCTGTCAACACGTGTACAAAGGGCTCGGGAGTGTCGAGATACGTCATAATTGAGCTGTACATAATAAGGAATGCTGCAAACCGTGGCACAATGCCTTGATTTATAGCGTCTCTGTGCTGTCGACGTAATGAGATTGTTCTGTCAACACAAACGCAACACTAAACGTGACCACAATATATACAGCAATATCCACCAAATTTTTATGGGAGCTTTGTGAGAAACGCGAGAAAATCATGTCGCTCCACTGTACTATTTTGCAAAATTTATGTTGTTTCGAGTATTTAAATATCCTTAAATCTAAATTAGACATGTATCTTCCGGGTTTACGTGCTCAATCCCAGTCCACATCACTTTCTGATATCAAGCGGGATGTAAAAGCAAACCTATTTTGAATTAAGTAACAAGTTTTTTGAGTTAAAAAAATCTATAACCCGACTGCGAATAAAATAGCTATAATTAAAGGAAAAAAAAACTTTTTTAACAAGTTTATTATTCCTAATTCAATCTAAATCTTATATATATTTTGGATGTCGTCTTTTATTTGCCTTTATCTAAATAAAGGATTTTTGTGGATTACAAAAAATCCACCAGCTTGTTTTTTTTATTTTGAAATCGCAAGGACACTTGAGTTATTGAGACGAACCTAACGATACCTTAACTGTCGTAAACTATTCGGCCGTTTAGAAGATAATAGGTAATACATTTACATACATACATACACGATTCGCGAAGAACATAACCCTTCCTTAGCAGACGGGTAAAAAAAAGTTTTAAAATAGTGGTCTTTTTTCATAAATTATTTACGTCATCAACGTTATTGTGAATAACGTGCCCGAGTAAGTGATTCAATGTGGTGAATGTGTTTCACCACTTTTCGTGTTGCTTTCAAAACTCCATCGAAGTATCTACTTCGCGACTACTTCACCGGACTCGATGTTGTTCTGAAGTTATGTGACTTTGACTATCACTAATAAACAATAAAAAAAATAACAGTTTCTGCGTTAATACAATCCTGATTCTGACTAGAAAATGCGCTTGTTTCCATATTTTTTTTTAAATGTTTTATAGGCTAGGTAGGTCTTTGACCACAGCTCACCTGATGTTAAGTGACGGTGTGATCGAAGATGGTAGCACACCTAGCCTGTAATGAAAGAAAAAATTAAAAGAAGCAATGAGATAAACATCACGCTTTGGTGATGGTAAGAGAGAACCAGCACTTTAAGTAAAAAACTCAACAACTTGTGTATCTAGGAATGGACTTCATAACAAAGAAGTCTGTGCAAAACGGCTAACCTATCGTAACGAATGACAAAGTCTTCATGAAAACAGCCGCGCAGGTCGTTTTTACACATTTAGTTTAGAAGTTCCAATCTAGGGACATAGAATCCGTTGGAAGAAGCCATTATAGTCATTGTTTTAAATTATGCTTGCCCTTCCATCTCGTAGTTCTGCAGAAATCAGACAAGCAACAAGCCGCTGTCTTTTCCTTGTCAAATTTGAGCACCCAATAATGCTGCGTTACTCGAAAATCTCGAAACCAGGTAGGAAGTTACACGCGTCAATCTCAATCTACCAGCGTGATGTCATGTTGTGAGTAAAAATGGATTTTATTTAAGAGGTGTCACCTCCAGCGAATGTCACAACAGTTTTTCTTTTTCTTTTTTTTTGTAGCAGTGATTGATACAAAAATCGTGATATGAATGAGTGGTTATCGGGTGGAGACTGCACGCCGAGAGGCGTGGATTCAAACCGCAACAAATAACTTAAGCTGGCAGTATAGCATGATGGTAGGAACTCTTGTTAATTCTCAAGATAAAAAAATTGCCACCAAGCATCTAACGATGTCCGGCAGGTTGACCTAAGAGACAGTTCCATTCCAGGCTGGTTGTGTTTAAGTACTGTCGACCACACCGTCAATTAACAAGTGAGCTATGGTTGAAACAACTGACTAGTAAAACATTAAAAAACAAAATTTGGCTTCGCATTGTGTTTATTCTGCTAGTGTCAAGTATTTCATACAATATGTATTCAAGTGTATCATTATAAAATCAAAAAAAAGTCACAGTCAGGTCTGCCTAACGGTGTGTTGCGGCAGCCTCTTTTGAGAGCCACTTTCATTCCAAGCTAGTTGTGCTTACCGTTTATGTCCATAACATCACTTAACATCAGGTGACCAGTGGTCAAACATCTAGCCTATCATCTATTTATTTATTCGGATCCCCAACGCTATCATCACAACAATCATAATAGTACAAAAACAACATTACAAAAACTAAATGTTACAGTAATTATAAGTAAATGAAGTCTGTTTGGTGGGCAATATAGTGTGCATTTGTGTTGCGATTGGGATTCATACTTTGACATTTTCAAGTATTTATGATAAATACGCATTCCCGAGATAAAGGTTCTGACAGACAGACAAACGGACAACAAAGTAATCCTGTAAGGGTTCCGTTTTTCCCTTTGAGGTACGGAACCCTAAAAATCAAAGCAGTTATATGAACACAGTTATTTCAAAACAGCTCGAGCCTAGGCTGTGGTAATTAGAGACGAACTTGAAGCGAATTATAAATAAATAAATATATATAGTATCAACTATTGAACCACTTTGCGTTAGACAAGTCACCTATGAAAAACGACATTGTAAAATTGTGATGTATTTACTAGAAGCTTCTGGAAACAACACGCAAAGGTATGTTTAACAACACTACTTTAATTACCTAATATGTTGGTTTAATTCAGCACTTTATGTATAAAACAGATTTAAAATACACAAGTTTTGGAAAATAATCAATATGATAGTTCCGGATCCCCACCAAAATTCACCCCATATAGTACGTAAGTATGTAAGTATTTGAAGAAATATACGCCGAATAAACTTCAATTTGTATAACAAAAAGCACAATTATTTAATGAACTGACGAATAAGTCCTTTTACTATCTTAGAGTTGCTGTAGCATTTTACCCAAACTAAGATTTATTTAAGCCCTAAAACGTCTCATTCATCTTAGTACGTTTTGGTCTCCCGTTTACTATATGCACCGAGCATGAAATAGACCAAATGGCGCCGAGATCTGACTCCAGTGATTTATGAATTTCATTAAGACTTAAACAAGAGCTTTCTTCGCCTTTTTGTTCCAACTAAATGGAGGTAACGAGCTTCTTGCTTCTATAATGAAAACGCTGGGAAAAATTAAAGGCTGCATAGAAAATGCCAAGTTGAAATTGATACCGCAAACTTTTTCATCTGCGAGGGAATTGCTCGAGGTGGAATTCTTGCAGACCTGACGCTACGCAACGAATAAAAAGGCTGCCAGCTGATATTTCCATTTCAATTTGCTCCTCATTCGACGCCGCCTTTATCTCACTAATTCAAACTGAAAAAACGGGAAATGGTTGGTGAAAAATGGCAATACGCTCTCTCGCCTACCGAACAAGTTTTCAATTGAAACTGTTGGTTTTAATTTTAAAATTGTAAAGCCGGAATTTAATCTCATTTATTAAATAAATAATTATTTTTTAATTAAATAATTTCAAACATAACAGATATATTTGTATGCGTAGTTACGTAGACATTAGAGCGAACTAACCGAGTTGAGTAATGATACTCAGTTTTTTTTGTAAAAATAATATGGCGAACGGGACGCTCCTCTGATGGTTCGAGATAACGCCTGTCCTTGATCATCGCAGTGATACACAGGACTTTCAGTAGGTAACAAAGTCCAGGGCGTCGCTGCTTTGTCGCTCATTACTTTGAAGTTTTCAATGGTTAGTTTCAACAGCCTTGTAATTTCGCTAGCTACAGTACCCTTCAAACTGGAACACAGCAATGTGCACACACAACTGCTTGGCGGCAGAATATCTGGTACCGTGGTGGTACCTCCTGCTATGGAGATCTACCACCAAGTAAAACAGTTTTACAGACAAACTTATTGTATTATTGTATCACTGGCTGCGCCCGTGGTTTTACTCGTGTTTTCCTGGAAAATAAGTGTTATTTGCTCATCCAGGAGATAAGCTATCTCTACTCTAAATTTCATCCAAATCCGTCCAGCCATTACAACGTGACAAACTAATAAACTCACAAAAACACAGAAAACTTTCGCTTTTAAAATATTAGTGTGACGTGCATGTGATAACTTCTTCTTCGCCTACTTATTTGAACGATTCTGTTTAATATTATTTTAAAAAAAACGGGAGAGTTGGCTTATTACGTAATGCATAAAGTTAATTAAAAAAAACTTCAGATATTAGTCAAGTAATAAGTAAATTAATACTTTATGATTATAGACTTCCTTATTTGAAACCGAATGATAAAGTGGTATCGCTAAAAAAGTATTTGGCTAAAAGACAGAATAAGTAAATTATTCATTAATTTTTTTCATTAATGGAAATTAATTCCTTCTCCCTAGGAAGAAAGAAAGTATAATTCAAGCATTGCATTTAGGAAAATGAAAATTAATTCTTCAAAATTACACTTTAATAATTTCTTTCGTGGTTCCGTCTTTAGGTCGCCCTTTTGTTATTCATTTATTTTGATCAGAAAATAATGAGCTTTTACATAAATTTTTCTTTCTAATTACAATTCAAAGCTAAAATTGATAATTAATTGTTCATCTCTGCCATAAGTTTGTCGCCTTTTCTATAATATTTATGTCTTAACATGTATTAAAGATAAATATTATATCTTTATTGCTACCGACATACATGTAACTTGTCGCTATATTTATTTAATGTCATGCTGGGTCGACGATACTTTATTGGAGCGAGAATAATGTGAGAAACCCGTAGCTTGATAGTAATAAAAATAAGGCACGATTTTTCTTTTCCGTGGTAATTTTATTTATATACATTTTATATAATATACTTAGTAAAATTAATCTTCCATATAAAATTGTAATAAGAACTAGCTATAAAAATATGTAAGAATTGTTTAAACCAAATGTCAAATACAGTGTGATTTTATGATCAAATATAGACCTTCCTTAGCAGTCGGGTAAAAAAAAAGTTATACATATATTTTGTGATACTTTTGCAGGACAATGACCCAATGAAAGCCTTATCAGATAAGGTGTCTCACTAATTTGTGTATTAACGCTATCCCTGATCAAGTATCGGGTTAAACCATAGATAAACTTTACGTTGACATTAACGACCCAAGTTTCGTTATTCGAGGCTGAAATTTGCTTGTTTTAGGGTCATGTTCGCTTAATAATAATATTTTAGACTATTGCTTAACTATGTAGAGTTAGGACTATAATTTTGTCGAGAATGATGATAAATGTTAATGTGGATTTGGGAATTTATATTCACAAGAAAACGCTTTAATATTCACAAAAAGTTGTTTAGTGGTACTCAATACTCAATACCAATACTCGACACTCAATACTATTAAGTATATCTCATTCTACATTATTAAACTACATAATATTACTACTCAAATAAAAAAAAAAATATACCTACATACGTACCTCAATCCAACCTTAATCATACCTTGATAGTATAATGTAAATACTACAGGATGTTTATCTAGGTAAATTATTTTAATAAGTTTATTTTTATTGTTTGTTGTTTAATTTGCCCTATCGGGCATGCTAAAACTGTAGAGCCACACTGCCTTGTTTTCGGTTTTTGCAATTCATGTCTTACATCTGTATTTACAGTCAAAGTCCAGTCTTGATCAAGTCCAGTCCGTGCCAGTCAAATCAAATCATGCCTTAGTAAAGTAGTGGTGACTTTACTATAAGCTTCGATGGAGTTTTGGAAACAACTCGAAATCATGTTTCACCACATTATATCACTTTCCCACACTCAATCATAAAATGCTTAAAATTGCAATACATATTATGATTATAACAGAAATGCTTCGAAAAACACACAAATTCTGAATATAATTTATCCCCATTAACGATAAAAAATCCAAAATTAAATCATGTGTCTTTAAAAGTATTTAGAAGACAGATAAAAAGAAAATATGACGTACTTCCGAAACCATTAGAACAAAAATTTGACAGCCCTATAAAATGAAATATTATTTTTCTCTATGGTATGGGGCCAAAACATCGTCACACAACAAAGCACCATAAAATGAAGAAAAACGCGTCCTTCCGCAATTTTCTTTTTATTTACATGCAACATTTCACATTGCCGTCGACAATGTTGCCAGTAAATAGAATTTTTCTCGAAGTTCAGGCATAAAAACTCGCAATAACTGTCAGGAGAGCCATACAACCACCCTTATACCTACCTCCATAGATCTTTGAGGCGATAACTTAAGCAATATTTATGCCTAACAGCCTTTGTATGTTTATCGTACATTGAATAAACCGTGTGAAAGGAATCATTCTTGTCCCAGTTGCAATTTATCGTAATATAAATTTCTACGCTTAAATAGCTTCGTCGTACAAGATATAGGTAGATATATTTTATTCATGTAAAAGTAATGCGACAAACGAAACAGGCTCCTGATGGTATAAGATAACGCCTTTCCATGATCATTTCAACAATACCTACTCAAAAATTTGAGTAGCAAAACAAAGTCCAGAGCATCGCTGCTTTGGCGGCCATTACTATGATACATTTAATAGTTAGACTTAATAAATAAATCCTGGAGAACCAGATAACGCCATCTAGCCGCAGACCAAACAAAGCTTGTACTATAGGAACCAGATAACTGATAGAATACTCGTATACTTTTATTTAAATACATACCTACCAGTAAACAAAAAATTTATTCGTCACACAAATAACGTGTTGGGTTTGATTCCCACATCAAACGCATGCTCTTCAGGTCTCGAAAAAAAAATGTATTACCAAACTATCTACCTTAGTAGGAATCAAACCCATGCCATTCATCTCTCATTACAAGACTTCTTTCCTGAGCGGGATCAAATCCAATCTTTCAGCTCCCGAAACAAAAAAGTTAATTCAATTGATTATATGTATACAATATGGCCGATATTTTATATAACGCCTTATGACACACGTAAAGCTAAGAGACGTCGATTTATTATTTGTTAAAATAAAATAACATTTTTTATTATTTGGTATGGCTGACAGGCTAGGTGTTTGACCACAGCTCACCTGATGTTAAGTGACGGTGTGGTCGAAGATGGTAAAGCACGCCTAGCCTGGAATGGAACTGGCTCTCAAGTGAGGCTGTCGGAACACACCGTTAGATGCTTGGCGGCAGATTTTCAACCTGAGGGTGGTAGCTAGCCAGCTGAGCACTAGAACGTACCCTACCACCACGCAAAACATGTAAGATGTTTAAGATTTATGTAGTAAGATTTAAACATGTAAGATAGAACATGGAAAAATCATGACACTTCATTTTAATATTTTCCTAAATCCTTTTTTGGGTTTTTCAAGTGTACACAGATTTATTATTTTATTCATAAAGTTACAGAATTATTAAATGCACGAGTGTGGAGAAGTCATATAATGTGGTAAAATACATATATTTTTCCGTGTTGCTTTCAAAGTCCGTCAAAGCTTTTAATTTTAGTTGCTACTACTTTGCAATAACATCGCGGGGATTGATTTACTTCATGTGACTTGAAGACTTACTTCAACGAATACTTGAAATTATCAAAATACTTGGTTCTGGCAAAATGCATAAAGTGCGATGCCAAAAACAAAATAAAAAGTAAAAGGCGCCGCGAATGCAATGTATCGTGTGGCTGGATCCCAAAATAACTGATTCGTCTCATGATAACATTTGTATGTTACGCGTATATCAGGCCAAATATAATATTAATTACTACAATTATTTATCAATAACATTATCACTAATAAGCAATCAATAGTAGGTAATTAACAAAATATATATCATACTATCCAATCAAGGTGACTTATGTAGTCATAGTAATAGGAATGTTAGTTTCCCACTTACAGTTCCATATTAATTACAAAAAATATTAGTCTAAGTGTGATTAGTTCGACCTACTTTATATAATGTTCACTTTGTCTTTGTGCCGGATTTTCTGTTACGTTCTTTTTTAATTTAAACCTCGTAAGATTTTTTTTTTTTTATGTTTGACAAGCTTGGTTTTCGACCACAGCTCACCTGCTGTTAAGTGACGATATGGTTGAAGATGGTAAAACACACCTAGCCTGGAATGGAACTGGCTCTCAAGTAAGGCTTGAATCAAATAAATAATTTTGAAAAAAAAATGTTTTGATTCGGATATTTAAAGTATTTCCCAGAAATGCATAGATTTAAATATATTTAACTCTTTACCCGCATGTATTGTAATATTTAATTAAATTTCAACCATCCTTGCTTTTGGTAAATTTTACCGCTAAAACCTTGGCATCTTATTTAAGGTGGCGCTTTACATCAGAACAGCTTAGCTTGTACAAAGCACAAGTAAGGTTGTGCTTGAAGTACTGTTCTCATCTAAGGAACGGCCCTGGAGGCAATCGAGAGGCGCGCTTACGGCGTTAAGTTAATAGGCAACGACACTCTGGTCACGTCTCAACTGCAAAACCTTGAGCACCAAAAAGTTGCTTGGATATCGATTTTTTAGCAGATACATTTAGGTGAGTGTATTCACAAATAGCTTAACATGATTCCGCCAGCCCCTTTCCGGACGGCTAATACAGTCGCGGCCAAAGTGTCCGTTGTCCGTACATGGTGAACCATCCCCATGTACATTTCCGTGGAACTTTCTACCGAAATCTGTATTTCCCGATAAGAGAAGTTTCTTTTAGGCCAACGTTCTTCATCCTAAACTGTATCGCTGATTAAAATCGGGCAGGGTGTGGTCGACCGTATACCTATTTTGAATAATATCCATCCAATAATATCCATACATGCATCACCTTGCACGTGATGGAAGGATCAAATTACCTACCAATCAATTTTACTATCTTTAATTTATCTCAGATTATTAACCTAATCTAGATAATATAATAGGTAACTAATTCCATATTATGTTTATTATACAATCGTACATTTAATGACTAATATGTAAACTTAAACGAAAACTAAGTCATAACCAATCAAATAAAAATTATTTATGCAACAATTCAATTCGAATTAGAAATAGAAAGAAAAAATATGACGTGCCGTCCGCTAAATCACCGTGTGTTCGAATAAAAAATGATTTAGAATGCTCGTAACTCTAAATCGATTTAGCGCCCATAGCAAACTGAATATTTATATTTTAAAAACTGATTGTGTGTTTTGAATGCCAGTTTTCTAGATTTCATTTATAATTTTATTCAATTAAATGATGGGACGAATTAGTAATTCGCTAAGAAGGAAAGAAGAAAGGAAAAGACAATATGTAACAATGTTCAGTGCTGTGTCGCTCACATCAGCTGAACAATTTTTTTTTTCTTTTTCTTGGCATTGCACTTTGTGCATTTTCCAGTATCAAACATTTCAATATTTTCGTCTCTGCGTTCCCGCCAAAAGGAAGGATGAAGAAATATTTTTTTCTTCGGCCATAGCACGTTTGTCCATTGTGCCAATTCTCATATTTTCAAGAAAAATATTGTATGGTAGATATATTATTTCTTCTTTGCTATTGGTATGGCACTTTGCACTTTGCCAGTATTAATTATTTCATATTTTCATTTATGTTAATTATTGCATGAGTGTATCATGATAAAATCAAATAAAATAAGTAATTGTATAAAAATTCGACTGTCCAATAGAAAAATTGTCTTGTATTACGACCAAATGTATGGAACCACTAATTATTATTTATCATTCGGCGTTCCATGTAACCCTATAGATAGACGATAATGTTCCTTATAAATTCACACAAGCAAAAATAGCGTACCTATTAGACAAACACCAACTCGTCTGATTATTTTAAAAGTACGATAAAGTTAGTCATCAATATATTAAGTACCTACTATTTTTACAACCACGTGATTGTCTTCACGTACCTAATCTATATCGATATAAATTATATTATGAATATTGATTAGGATTTTGTTAAAAAATTACCTCAACATTAGTCACCAGTAATCTCTCTATTTGGAAGTTATCAGACTATCAGTTTACCTAATAAAGAGTGTTTTATTAGAGGTATACAAGTTCAAAATGAAACATCAGACGAGATGGCGGTCAAACGCAAACCTATCTAATATTTAAAAAACTATACCTCTAAAAAAACACCCTTTACATCCATGGACGAGCCGAAATTAAATTTTAATTTTGCGTACACCTAAGTGCATTGTTTTTATATTATTTAATATTTGGGTTCAGTATATAGTATTAATTCTGCTTGATCATACTAAACAGTGAATTGTACACTTTATTTCTTCTTTGTTTTTGGCATCGCATTTTGTACATTTTTCCTGTGTCAAGTATTTCTACATTTTCAAGTATTAAAGAAATAAGGAAAATTAAATAAGAATTTTATTATGTAATCAAAATACAATAAAAGAGAGGTTTGCCAATAGGGCAACCGCCCCGGCTTCGCATGGGTGCAATGTAAATACTAATGTGGTGGACATGCATGTATTATACACATAAACCTTCTTATTGAATCACTCTGTCTATGATGGAAACTGCATTAAAATCCGTTGCATACCTAGTTTAAAAGATCTAAGCGTACAGATGGCAGAAACAACTTTGTTTTATACTATGTAGAGATAACTTTTGTGAAATAAATCTACGTCACAGTCAAAGTCAGAAAGTAAGTTAAGGCCGAGTCCGGTCATATCATAGAGACTTTACTACAAGATTCAAAGGAGTTTTGGATGCAACTCGAAAAATAATAATTATTTCACCTTTATCACGCAAACGTAAAACACCACAATTTTCTTCTTACACATAATAACATCTTAATAAAAGATTTTATTTTATCTTGCGAACATTTTATACTGACATGAAGAACAAATTAAGAATTATAAATCCTACAACGCCAGTAATACGACTCGATTTAGACCTCATACACTCACTCACCACATCCATTCTTGAATTAAAAAAGAGCCGAAAATCTTTAATCGACTGAACAGATTTTCTTTTATTACATCAAGTTCAAATCATCTTTCAAACAAAAAAAAAAACAAAATTATTTTAGCTGATTGGGAGTTACAAGTTTGCCGTGGTGGTGCCGGCGTACGGCGGCCCCACCCTCTCTTAGGGATGTAATCTGGAAGATGGGCAGCAGCGTCTTCCTTGAACAATCACACCTAACTGCGCTCGCCAACCCGCCTGCCAAGCATGGCGAGTATTAGCAAACCCCCTAGGATGAGGCCTATGTCCAGCTTTGGACGTCTTATGGCTGATGATGTGGGAGTTACAATGCTACAGACAAACACAGATACAAAAGTTAAACTTAAAACAGTTTTTGACCCCTGACGCATTTTAAGCCATGACGCTAACATCCTTTCTGTTTGCGTCATGGCTTAAAATCTGACACCAAATTAAGCACGTCAGACATCTCAAATGAGACTACGGTTGGTAAGCGGTCGACGCTGTGGTCTGATTAAACTCATAAATCGACCGGCAGATGGCGCTGCGCGATGTAAATCTGCGACCGATGGCACATTTGTCTCTATTCCCAGGAGACCACGGTTACATTTCGGTAAATAAACAATTCAACTCATATATCTCAGGAGTTTAATGAAGGAGCCACCGTTGTATTTCTTAAGCAAAAATAGTAACAAGTCGTAGATTTTTTTAGTTCCATCATTTGGCCAGCTCTACGAAAATTTCATGTTTGTAATCTGCAACACAATCAAACCAAGGATTGCTTAGTTTGAAAATAGGGCTTGTGTACATCAGTTAAATTAAGTTTTAAGGGTGGAATTATTTTAATGTAGTAGTAAGGATAAAAAATACTGAAACAGAGAACAAAATGTTAATTGATTGATTTATGTTGTTTGTTCGCCAAGCGTCACTAAGAATGTATAAATATAATACATTAGTACCTGGATGATCGAGCTTTACTCGGCTGAAAACGCAGATAAAATGACGTTTTCTAAAAATGAAACCTAGCTAGATCGATTTATCGCCCCCGAAACCCCCTGCATACTAAATTTCATGAAAATCGTTGGAGCCGTTTCCGAGATTCAGATTATATATATATATATATATATATATACATATACAAGAATTGATCGTTTAAAGGTATTAGATTAGATTAGACTTTTTGCGTCTTAATATTTTCAAAGTAAAAACTTGACCCGCTCTAAAATTCCAAAACTATTTGTGTTGTACTTATGCAAGATTACTCACACAGAAAGCCACCGAATGTGACTGAAACTATAGTCGGAGTATCCGATATAATTAAACGTGAGCAAACCCGTATAAGTAACACCAAAATGACTCAAAGCTACGTCAGTTTTCATTCTAAAAATATATTTTTTATTATTTACGTATTCATATATATACATATATACATATGTACGTAGTGTAGATATATGAAAATATAACTTTATCTGTGGCGCCCTTTATTCATTATTCATATCATAATTATATAGTATCTTCATAGTGACAATAAATTAATATCGATCAAAACTGTACCTTTGGCATGAACATACAAAAAAGTGTATTAGGTATTATTGTTTTCTATATTTCCTGATAAATATTTCAGTTTGCGCGCACTGAACTTTATCTACATAATATTTTTTCGAATCATCATACTTTACGTTAACAATCCGTTTATCAAATAAGGTAATCGAAATGTTTCTTAAGAAACTTCTTAACTCAAAGTTTGTTTGTTTCTTTACAGTCTGAGCAAATATGAACACAAGTTCATGCGTAACTTACTAACTTTGCGAGAAACTTAAGCGTCGAACAATTTGAACTTAAATTTTGTTTGTAGAGAAACAATTGTTGTTTTATTAAAATTGTCTTACGCTAATGTTCAAAAAAAATTCCTATTGATGTTGTGGCAACTGTGTCGTGATGTTGTAGCAGTTGACAAGGCTCTCAAGGCTCACGTCGCTCTTCTTAGCGAACGTGAAATGATGCAAATCATCTGTGCTAAGTATCCGACAACCACAAAAAAGTATGGAAGATAAAGTAGTTGCAGGAGTTCTATCGGGTCATAACAGGTCCCGATGTGGAATTGTCTGCGTCAGTGAACTACGCTTCGAGAAACCGAGGATTTTTGCTGGAATTATCTAGACGTATCATATTGTTCTTCCTCATTCCCTTAGGCAAGGTACTAATTCGGTCTCAATTCGGTCGGATACCCCTTTCTACTAAAGCTGGGCGCTGCGGGACACTACCCACAGAATATGTGAAGGAAAGGTCTTGACGGACGCAGCTTGAGCACCCTCAGATCACGTTGAGAAGCGGCCTTCTTGGCCTCGTAGGACTAGTTGATAGGCCTCATTCCCTCTGCCATCTTCTTCCTCTTCATATTCCGGATCAGCCCAGAGGAGGAGGCCAGTCTCGAGGGAGGGGACGTCAGGTACGTATTTTATTTTTTTAAACAACTAAAACTTACATTTTAATACCAAAACGTTTTAGAGTAAAAAATGATGCTGACACAGAACAATAACTATACAGACACAAAATATACTAATTACTTAAATATTACTTCATATACAAACGAATACTTATGAATAAAAACAACCCAAATCCGGTAGGTGCTCTAAACAGAGAAGCAGTATCATGTGACGCTTGGAACAAAATACATCAATACCTGGATGGCGAGAGTTGAATTGGTTGATTAGTTTGAGTGCGTGGTGTATAGGCGCGTGACGTGAAGTGTCGGTGCGAGCGGGGATGAGCGGAGTATGTGTCAGGGCATGATGAAAAGAGATGCGGCAAATTATTTATCAAGACGAAAAATTACCCAATAATATATAGTGAATGACGGAATGGTCGACATCGTTCGGACATAATATCGTCTCGGAATATCTCACCGAGATATTATTTCCGGTTGTATGCATCTTGCTAACGGCGAGGCACAACTTAGTAACCAGGATCATCCATCAACTGGCTCTTCAATACTGCTTTATCGAATCCAAAATACTGTACTATAAGTACAGTACCTACCTACTACCAGAGTCAGTTCTCGACAATGATCGTACTTTGTTCTATTTAAACCTTAAAATAATGACTTGAAATTATGCCACGAAAAAAAAACAACGTTATTATAATTTAATTATATGGATAGAATTGATAATTTATTTCATTAAGTAGATCTCAGACGTTTTTCTCTAGAACTGGGTTTGATAACAATGGGAGGGAATTTCAATAGAATTTGCATTAGAATACGTAGGGAGTGCAAGCAGCCTTTGTAACGAGGCTCTCTCTTGTTGGAGACAGAGACGTCTCTAGTTATATCTATTTAGGCTAAGTAGGTGTGACTTGAATCTGTCTGAAAATCAGTGTTGCCCTAAGTATGCGAATTATATGGGTCTGAAGGTAATCTTTTTATCTTCGCACGGGTGAAATTTAATTTGCAGACTTGATTACAATACATTGAATTTCTCCACTTATACAAAAGTTTAATTAGGACGAAAACTTTTTAGTATTCAATGGTACCACCGTGCGGATGCCGGGTCCATTACGTTGCAAGGACAGGAACCCGTACAGAGCCTAGAACTTGCGACCCAAATGTAGGTTTAGGTGGCCATTTTAAATAAGTATTAACGCTCACCTTCACTGCCCATGTTCCCATCTCAATCCAACCAAATTTATGTTGCCAGTGTAGGAAAACTCCCTAAATTTAACG
This sequence comes from Biston stratarius, assembly GCA_950106695.1. Taxonomy (NCBI): domain Eukaryota; kingdom Metazoa; phylum Arthropoda; class Insecta; order Lepidoptera; family Geometridae; genus Biston; species Biston stratarius. Next base: position 16,428,184 of record OX467116.1, read on the forward strand.
GTAATAATTTAATGGAAAATATTGTTTTCTTTTGAATGTAATTTCATTTAGCAACTGTTGTTGTTTTGTGGGGTTGGGAGGATGTTACGCAACGCGATTATTTGAGAACCCATCCGAGTTTGACGTTTTATAAAAACATACCGGCCAAGTGCGAGTAAATTTTTTATTTAAGTAAAAGTTGTGGTATATTTTTTTTTTTATTGTAATTTATGGCAATTTTTCCTTTATCTGTACTATTTAAGACGTTACTTCGTACCAAATTTCAAGATTCTGAGTGCACGGGAAGTACCCTGTAGGTTTTGATTCCTTTGCGAATGTCGAAAATTTGCAGCATAAACGGCTGTATCTTTTGACCACGTTGCCATAGAAGTTTGAGTTTTCACAGCTTCAAGGGACAGTATACTTGAATATTTGATATGAATTTCAGTTTGATACTTCCGCGCGTTCCTGAAGAAAAGGGCCTTGACGGACAAACGGAAAAACAAGTGATCCTATAAGGGTTCCGTTTTTCCTTTTGAGGTACGGAACTTTAAAATAATAAAATTCGTATCTATGGTTACGTTTGGTAAGAGCAACCACAAACCAAACTTTAACCTATAAACATAAAATTTTGTTTATTAAAAAAAAACTCCTCAATAAAGTCCGATAAATTAGAATTTACACACTCAATCCGAACAGTAATAAGTAGATTATAGAGAGGTTTCAATGGATTTTGTATTGTTTATGTTTATTTACCTTTAGATAGCTAAATGATAGTGAAAGCTGTATCAAAATCTTTTGCGTGATTTAGAAGAAGTCAGCGGAGAAACAGAAAGGCACGAATAGCAACTTTTTTTTTACTATCTAGAGAATATAATGAATTACTAATTGCTGTTTATAAATGAATAGACACATAACAAACATTTGTTTATACCATAAACTGTTTGTCCTTGGCGGAAATCGAACCCATGCCGTACAGCTCAGGCAGACATACTACCAATGAGCCAACAGGGCTGTCTAAATAGAGCTGCGGCGGCCAGCATAATGAGAATCAAATGTTTGCTCTTACGGTTCCGAGAGTAAATATTTTACCTAATATCAGCCGGGGATAATGTTGTCCTATCTGTGTGTATATTGTTAACTCTATGACGCTTGTTTTACGAACAATTTTTTGAGTTTAAAATAGGTTTTCTAACCATGTTTTTGTTGTAAAATTGGTTTGCGTTAGGCAAATTGTTTTCTTTCATTTTCCTTTTTAATATAGGTATATATATTTGCACTGCTTTGATAATATACATGGAAAACGATGTTAAATATAACTGCTGTGTATATCAGAGTAATATTTTTTAAACATTATTTTTCAGATCCATTTTCGTTCAATATAGAGTAGGTAGGCAATTTTATAGTGTGAATAATCATCCAAACCCAAACACTATTATTTCCAATCGAAACCTACTTGGTAAGGCAAGTATACCAGCTGCATGTATACCTACTTCAGAATTGAAGACCTCTTCAGTAGATCCACTATGGTGAGGGAGGCAAATGCAACATTCACAACATAATACTCAACGAAAACCCACCCTTTATAAACCAAGCCCAAAACACAAAATAAGCCGTATAACGTTGGTGTAAAGTAAGTTTTAGTGTAACAATAGTATCGTTATAGAGTTGAATTTATAATATACTCGATGAGTCAAGTTGCATGATGTGATGAGAGGAGTCGAGCTTCGTTATTTGACTGCGAGACGATGCTAATTGTATACTTGTCATTCATAAAGGGCTTGTGCAGTTGTTACTCAATTTGCGTGTTTTCAGATAATTTTGTAGCAATATCAAGAAATAAAAATATTAAGATACCTGCTAATGAATCACACTATTATTATAAACACAAAAGTATGTACGTATGATAGTTTTGGAGTTTGGAATGGTTAGCTTATAACCTGGATTAACTTACTGGATTTACTATTCATCTCGGAAAATGTTGACAAAACCGCGAGGCATGGGTAATACACATCACATCACATCACATCGTCAGCCATAGGACGCCCACTGCTGGACATAGGCCTCCTCCTGGGAGGGGTTTTGCCAATATTCGCCACGCTTGGCAGGCGGGTTGGCGAGCGCAGTTAGGTATGATTGTTCAAGGATGACGCTGCTGCCCATCTTCGGGATTACATCCCTTAGCCGACTCTTACGGCAACCACGGGTAGAGAGGGTGGGGTACAATTCTTACGCCGGCACCACCACGCCAAGGAAATACATACATATTTTATAATCTGTATTATGAATACTAAAGAATTAACTTCAATCGCCAATTTCAGAGTTATAATGATGTCAATGTAATATTATTGTTTGTGGTGGAAATTGAGAAAACATGCTATTATTATTCTTGTAATACGAATGCTGGTATGGAATAGGCAAGTTTTGGAAAAGCTCTCGTAAATATTACCCAACCATCTCGATCTCGATCGATGTACCTAAAACTCATGAATAAATCAATTTGAATTTAGGCATGTGTCCATAGGAATGAAACAGATGATATAGAGTTTCTTACGATTAACCATGTTTATGTAGGTAACAAAAAACAGAATTATATACGTGTTTTTTTTTTTTAAACGCGTATACTCTATGTCAGTTCTGGTAGTTTTGCGGTAAATTTTAATTGGTTTTTGAAATCAAAATATATATAATTTAAATTTTGCGATTTTTTTAAAAGGACGCATTTCTAAGGTATACTGGAAAAAAGGTACAGTATTAACCATCTTTTCAAATTTAGACAACTGGCCTATTGGTACGGTATGCGTCAAACTGACGTCATACCAAATTATCTTTAGCGCGCGCTCTTCGCTTTCACATAGACGTGTGAAATTTAAATTTGATTACGAACATAACTCCCTTTTGCAACACAAATTGGCTAATTAAATTCTTGTAAAGTACAATAACGATTGTAAACAGATTTGGCCATGGCGATTTCTATCCTAGTCTTACAATATTAAAATTTTACTCTTAAGGTTTTTGTCTGTTTTTTTTTTCTTGTGCATACTACAAAGTGTTACTATTTATCCATCTGTATATTATGTGCTCTTACAAGTAAACCAGGTATTGATAACCGTATAGTAGGCCTACTTGGAAAGTTGAGTATGGATAGAGTCAGTAACGCCACAACCAGAAAATATAAGCCGAATTAATGTATGGAAAACAATTAGTTTCTATTTATTCCCGCCAGACGCGCTGTCCCACTTTCCACACATTTTGCTGATGTTTATATTATCGTGAGTTTTTTTAATGTAAAAGTAATTTAACGGACGTGACGCTCTTCTGATGGTAATAAATAACGCCTGTCCAAGACCATTGCAGCGATATACAGAACTTTGAATAGCAAAACAAAGTCCAGGGCATGGCTGTTTTGGCGCTCATTACTTTGAAACTTTCGATGGTTAGTCTCAACAGCCCTGTAATTTCGCTAGCTGCAGTACACTTCAAACTGGAACACAGTAATGTTTACACACTACTGCTTAGCGGCAGAATATCTGGTACTGTGGTGGTACCTACCAACACCACCTCCTGCTAAGGAGATCTACCACCAAGTAGAAAGTAAGTAGTAGTAGTAACAAGTAAATGTCACAAATTGACATCCTAGTTTCAAAAGTTGCAGATTTTTCAAAAAAATACAAATAAATACAAACCGTTACAAGAATGCAATATCCGTCCCGCAAATACCGGACAGGACTAGACAATACTCGTAAGTCTGTGAGGGTACAAAACGTGCACATCTTTTCACAAGTTTCCACGTATAACACAGCGACAGTATCATATATAGAAAGTAATTAGAGTACTTAACTGTTTCAATACCTCTATATTATACTAATGGTACAGCAGCTACTCTAGCGAACTAAACAGTAGACAAATTTGATGTCATCTAATCAAAACACGGAAGACACTATTTCGCAATTTCACCCACTGTGAAATTCAAGGTACTTGTCTTTTTTAGGGTTCCGTTCTCAAAGGGTAAAACGGGAACCTAGTACTAAGACTTCGCTGCTCCCATACAAAAGACGTGATTTTTTTGCCGTTTAAATAGATAATGGTACGGAACCCTTCGTGCACGAGTCCGACTCGCACTTGGCCGGTCTTTGTATTTTTATCGTCAAGAGCTTTTTTTAGAACTCTTGGATATGTGTCATCACGATGTTTTCCTTCACCATTTGAAGTCATCAGCAATTTAACTTATAAAAAATAAAAACAAACAACGTCATAAACAATCTTTCGGCTTGCAGACAACTGTAACTTATGTATAACATGACATTTCATATAACAAGCTAATACATTATAAGACTATTCTACGTTTATTCATGGTCAAACTTATTCGGAGAGTACCTTAGTATAAAAATAAACGTTATAGTTTACTAATAAATGTAAAAAAGGGTAAATATACCGTTGTCATAAATGTCACAGAGAAATTTAAAGTATATAATGTCAGATACTAATCAGGACGAGCGAAGCGAGCCCTAACACTATTCCACAACCTGAGCATTTTTGTGGTAATCTTTACTGAAAAACTATCACGTCTATAGATTTGTGCTTTAACACATTAATTTAACAACATATCTAGGTGTGTTATCTGACAAAAAAAAAAAAAATTTATAACCTTTAAAAAAAACATTAAAAATGTCGTATTCATTGGATAGAATGTTATTGTACTACTAACGCCATCTGTTAGAAAACCAAAGAGTTAACATCGCTGCAACAGAACTAAACTCAATACTCCAATACATCGTATTGAGTTAATCTACTTAATACTAGATGACACCACTAGAATTAGGTTGTAAAATAACAACTGTCTGAAAAATTATTACCCGTTAGAAAAACTACGCGAGCCCTCACAAAGCTCAGCTTTTACTAGTAATAAATAAATATTAATGTTGAGCAAAAGGAATAGTTTGTATACTGTTTCACAAGCATTCCTCACGATTTTCTCCACGGGTCGTCTCGAGCCCAACTAAAGTCAATATTGACTCAAGAAGGAGCATCTTGTACATAATCTTATAGAAACTGTTTGCGTTCACGATTGAAGGTTCGTCGGTTCCGGAAACTTTCGTATTTCAAATAGAATTTGCATACAGGCTACGGGGCAATATTTCCGCGGAGGACCCCATTTGAATATTGCTGACAAAACGGAGAAATCGAATATCTATCAGCGGCGACTTTAGACCGCCTTTGCAGCTTTTGTCGGTTACTTGAGATGAAATCCGATGGAGATATATTGAAACTCGGGCTTTGAAGAAGTTTTAATTTAAATTAATCGAAACTTTGCCTCTTCTAAATTGTTTTATGAACATAATTATTTAAAATACAATATGAGCGTCTTCAAATTCAGAGTAAACAGGTTCCTTCAAGGTAAGCGTGCTCTATCCAAGACCACGTGCTTAACATCAGTCAAAATATAGTCAAATGTGGTTTGTAAATATACTGATTACTGAATAAAAAAAACTCATTTTCTTCGAAAACAGTTGCGTAATTTTGCTGTGTGTAAGTTTAGGAAAACGTATTTGTAGACAGCCTCAATATAAAATGTTGTGTTTTATTGTACTTTACAGAATTTCCTGAAGTTCCACGTCAAGCTGGTACGGAGCAAAACTTACCCACTACTTAGAAATAAAAAAAAAAACATATTATCAACATTAAAAAACATATTATCATATTAACATTATTCCATTTCTCAGAATCATTGAGAGCTCTGCACATAAGTATAGTTCGATATTTGTTTTAAAATTAAACTTTGCATCAACTGTAATGAACGGATTGTTACTGTTAGATACACGCTAAATTTATATCTAACTCCGAAAGGTGTTTACGTCAGGGGTAAAAAAACGAAATAGAAATGTAAATAGGTAACAAGTTTCTGTAATATATATTTTTATTTTTAGCCTTTAGTATCCCACTGCAGGGCAAAGGCCTCCCTTTCCTCCTTCCGAGACTGCCCGGTCTTCAGTTTTGGTGGTCCAGTGACTGTCGCGACGATTTAGTTCGTCACACCGCCTTCGTTTGGATCGACCCTGAGGTCGCTTAAATTTTGGAGTCCAAACTGTGATGACCTTGACCTTTGTGAAGCGGTCGTTCGATAAACGACAAACTCGCCAATCCCACTTAAGTCCTCCGCCTTTGTGGCTGACATCAGCGATTTTGATTTAAGAGCATATTATCGTATTCCTTATACTATGATAGGCTGATTATGATGATGTAAACCCACATAAATAAAACAAACATATATCAAAACCCCGTTAGTTTACCACAAAAGTAGCACATGTTACGACGAATAAAAGAGTGAGTGTATAAAGCCTTTCTACACATTGACCCAACTAACAGCAGCGACCAAACGGCTAGGTCTTTTTAAACTGACGCGGTTTACGGTGACGGACATCGCGGCAACAATTAGTCTGACCTGCTCCAAATAAACTCGGCCGACGGCGATGGCTAGACCCGCGGCCGCCACCACCATAGGTCACGCCATTCGGCTTTGTCTCTAGTCTGTAAAAAAGATAGATGGCAAATCGTTTTATTACACATCATTTGAGTTGCGAAAAAAAGAAAAAGCGACATCGTTTCATGGTTGACACTACAAAAACCCGTACGAAACGTTTGAATCTACTTTCATTGTTCGAACGGCTAAAGCGTGTTACCCGAGTGGATGTTCCCTGATAGATACAATCTGGGTGTCTTCAAGTCGAGAGTGAATAGGTTTATTAGGCAAGCATGCTAAAAAAAAGAGTTAAAAAGATGGCACAGTTTAACTAAACGAGTTATGCTTAAAGTTTTGCGCTAAAATTATTCACAACTGTGTTTCACAACAACAATAAATAATGTTTAGTTTAATCCTCTTAAACGTTAACGTTCGACAGAGTGTTACACATAAGATCTCTCTCGAAAACCTATGATCCGATTAACTAAAACGTGCTTCTCATAGAAAATGTACAGTATTTACCTAAAAGGTTTTAGGTGTGTACAAATCTATCTAGGTTCTTGGTATGACTTAGTAACAGATGTAAGTCAGTTTATAGTTGGCTATTGTCATCGTCACATTGCTGGGAGCGGATTTCTTCTTATTGTGAGAAGGGTGAATCCATACTCCACCACTCTAGTCACGTGTGGGTTGCCAAACTTTGTACAACTCTTAGGCATACAGGTTTCTTACGATGTTTTCTTTTACCGATTGAAACTCTCAGAGTTTTGATGCAACGGCCTCCAGATTGGAAGTCAGGCAATTTTCCAACTAGGTATTTGTATAGTGAAAGATCTCTTTTGTATGAACTTGCGTAGATAGGTAACACCGTAGTATTAGATCCAAGATCCAACTGCAGATCTGCTGCCAACCAGAAGTGTATAAACATTACTGTGTTCCGGTTCGAAGGGCACTGGAGCTAGCGAAATTGAAGGGTTGTTGAGACCAACCATCGAAAGTCTCAAAGTAATGAGCGCCATAGCAGCGATACCCTGGACTTAGTTTTGCTACTCAAAGTACTGTGTATCGCTGCAATGGTCATGTATGGACAATTGGACAATCGCTTATCATCAGGAGAGCGTCTCGTTCGTCTCATTACATTGACATTAAAAAACTTGGCTTCCGTAACTTCAAACTCTATTTCAATAACAAAACGCTGTATAAACTCAATTCTCTCTTAGTTTATTGCTCTATAAGGAGAACAAATTAATTATTACTCAAGCTTCAACCCAGCAGATGTGGAGTCACGCGGATGTGTCTCGAGAAATAATTTCGCAACAACTATTCGGTGGCAATACAACAAAGTTGGTTATTGAAATTGTCAGCAGGTATGAGACCCGAACGCAAGTTGCTTTGATGTTTAAGTTACTCGCCTAATACGAAACTTTAGGACCCGTATAAGTTATATCGCTACCAACCGAACGCACTTGCTTACATTCGCAAACTTAGATGTAGTGTTTGTCTTTTACTGTTTGCTTCTACCTCTAAGCGAGGAAAAGTTTTTTGAACGGTTCGTTAGAGCTATGTCATATCTAAATTAGACGCCGTTTTGGTGCGCATTACTAACGGTGATGTTTCCAACGTAACGGTGATGCATTCCAAATACCCGTACGAAACGATTTGAATCTACTTTCATTGTTCGAACGGCTAAAGCGTAGAATACTTTACCCGTGTTCCCTAATAGATACAATCTGGGTGTCTTCAAGTGAAGAGTAAATCAGAATCTTCTAGGCAGGCGTGCTCCATCGGAAATCGCAGGTGAGATGGCGATCAAACGCAAGCCTAACCATCATAAAAAATGTCTTGGACGTTTTTTAGTGTTGTTTAAAGTTCTGGATAGCTGGAATAGACATAAGCTAGCGTTAACCCATGCAGGAGAACGTATTGTTCGTCTCTTTACTTTTATATTTATCAAAATACATATAGATTGCCGTGGTGGTGCCGGCGTAAGAATTGTACCCCACCCTCTCTACCCGTGGTTGCCGTAAGAGTCGGCTAAGGGATGTAATCCGGAAGATGTGCAGCAGCGTCTTCCTTGAACAATCACACCTAACTACGCTTGCCAACCCGCCTGCCAAGCGTGGCGAGTACTGGCAAAACACCCCCAGGAGGAGGCCTATATCCAGCAGTGGACGTTCTATGGCTGATGATGTGTGATGTGACATAGAGGTACAGTGTTTACAATACTATAGTTACAACTATAGTACTGTAAACACTGAGAATATATATATTATCTATGGTTAGTCTAAAGATAATTCAGATACCTGCATGCTAGGACCACCAGATGATTGTGATTATACTTAGCATATGAGTCAAACTGTATACAGTACATTTTTGTTAGTAGCTTTAAAAACAGTAAAGTCGCAACTCGGCTGTGGTAACCGTGTACACGAACAAATAAAAATAAATTATTCAAATGCATCACATATACTATCATTTTATTACATAAATTTAAAGCTAAACTCATTGAAGTCCCTAATCTAGTCTTGTTGTTAGACCGCAAGAGACCTGAGCGAAAACCCTTGGACGGGTTTCTTGTAGTCCATAACTTTTGAGTACCGGTTAAACTAACCAGTACTGATGGTAACTCTGAAAAAGTTAAACTAAAAACTGTACTAAGATAATTTTTTACGGACAGTAAGGAACTCGTCGAAGGGTTTTCGTTGAGGGTTCTTGGGTGTCTTGGTGTTTAGCAAAAAGCGTTGCGCAACTGCAGGGCGTGGGCCTTTTCGCATAACGACAAGGATAAGGCCATAGTCCTCCAAGCTGCCCGAGTGCCTCGAAAAAAAAACCAAAAGGTCATTGTTAAAAATAATGACTCTAAACTTTTTTTGATATTCAAAGTTCCACTTACCACTGCAATGATTATGGGTAGATGTTATCATGAGATAAAGTCTACGGTACAGTCGTCTTCGCATTATTTGCATAAATAATGACATCTGAATTGCAGCTATCCTCACGAAATAAATGAAAACAGCAAATTCCACGTATTAAACCACATATCGTCTACTTGCGAAGACAGTGTGACATCTCCAATTATACGATTATTCGTTTTACTGCTATTCTGAATCGCTATCTCGCTTTCTGTTATCTCCAAAAACGTGATATTATTTCTACTATAAAGAACAAAGAAAAGATAGAAAAAACAAAATATCACGATATAGTGCTGTCTGTTTAGTGATCGAGTTGACTTCGAACAATGACAGTTCAGTTGTCACCTAAGTTCCGAGGTGTGAAGTGCTCTCGGTTTTTTTATGAAATACGCGAAATCACGAGGACACCACGTATTAAATGTCAATTTCACATCATCTTCAACGTGACAACTAAACTTAACATCTTGTAAACTTACATTTTATTTGGAAAAATATAATAAGTTTTTTAAACTCTATAATGAAGTTAATTAACTTACAAGTGTGTTTTTATTTTTGATATTTCATTTCAATATTAGTTATCCTCTAATCGCTTCATACATAATAATGCTATCTTGACAACAATTGAAAAGTTATGCTGATTTAAAAGTTTAAGAACCATTTTCTGTAAAATTATGGTTTTGTGATGTCACACTGTCATCGCAAGTGGACGATATATGGAATTCATGGTGGTCGACAGGAATCCCTACAAACATAGAGCATAAAACTAAACTCCGTTTTAGGTTTTAGCACTTTGCGGGCTGCCATGTGAATGCGCTGCGAGCGTTTTGAGGTTGGCGAAACGAATCGTGCCCCGGCATTTAATTTGGACGTTAAGCCTAGCTTAAATCAGCGTTCAGTCGGCAGGGCCCAGTTTGTTTGACTAGTTACTTCTCGGCCAAGTTGTCCAAGACAAACACGAAACTGCAAAACTTCAAGTTTCCTCACGACGGCACGGGGGATTCTCGACGCCACTAGAACGTTATCTTAATTAAGGCTTTGGCTCGAAAGTTTGGTGACGAATTTGTTAAAACTTAGTTGTCGGCAACACTTAGTCTTGAAACTACACCGAAGAGTTTCGGGTAGCCGTCAGTGCGAACTAAGGCGGACGTGTCAATTTACTATTCTCCTCTAAGGTAATTATAATTATTATAACTGGATTTACTTGGTAGTAGATCAGTAGGAGGTTACCTAGGTAGATACCGCAGTATCAGATATCTAGCCGCTAAGACGCAGTGTGTAAAAATTACTGTGTTCCAGTTGAAAAGAAGTACAGCTAGCAAAATTACAGGACTATTGAGACTAACCATCGAATGCCTCAAAGTAATTACCATTTAATCAGCAATGTATTTTTTTATTACTCAAATTTCTAACTACCGCTGCAATGGTCATGGACAACGTTTTTATCACTTATTATATTACCAGTAACTGGATGACCGAGCTATGCTCGTTTTTTTTTTTCGTTTTCTAAAAATGAAACCTAGCTAGATCGATTTATCGCCCCCGAAACCCCCTGCATACTAAATTTCATGAAAATCGTTGGGAGCCGTTTCCGAGATTCAGAAGAAATATGTATATACAATAATTGCTCGTTTACAGGTATTAGATAGATAAAAGGCTTAGCAATACTGAAATGTGCTAATTAATCAATCAACACACACAGCTTTTAATATAGAATTAACCCTGAAATCGCAAAAAAACCGTTGTTCCATAGAAAAATATCAAGATAATATATGACTGTTGTTTTCTTAGTTCCCATAACTATTAAAGTTGTTCACGTGGGAAAATACAGCCTTATTGATGCTTCCCCAAAAAAACATCCTATATACTTTTACTTACTTACAATTTAGGTTCTATTTATAAATACCTTATACTTCCATCCCCTTTTTTACTACAGGACAAGTAGAAAGACGGCACCACTCATATATAGTGGAATTTCCTTGAGTTCGCACTAAACGTTTTGATTCTATGTTTCTCACTCGTACGGTCAAGGAATAGAACAAGCTACCGACCTACCTACCTAGCTACCTTGTTTCCTGAGAAATATAATCTTCTAAATCTGCGTGCTTCTTCTTCGGACCACATCATCGCTTACCATCAGGCGAGTTGATTGTCAAACGAGGACTTATATTTTTTTTAAATTCCTTCCTATCCATAACTTTATGAAAACTTATAGCAAAACCATAACCTGTGGAAAAAAATCCCCGAGAGATGAGATTTGCGTTATATTTCACAATAAATCTGGCATACAATGTTATTATGCTTTCAGCGAGCCGTGGGTGCTATATGGATGTAGATTGTAGGACATAAATTCTTCTTTGCATAACATCGACCACATGTACGGCGAATGGTGCCTGCCCATTAAGGAAATCCGAACGACTGAAAGTTTGGTTTGCAGTACGTGCATTATGAGCGTAGATCATTTGATACCCCGAGGTTTATAGCTTGCAAATCGTACCTATATTACAGGAAAACAAAAATGACTGTAAGAATTTAATTTACTCACCTGATATTTTTGATTTGTGTATACACGATTTTATTTACTATACTTTATACTGAGCCCTAGATTGATGAGAAGAGTCGTGTGATGAGTGGTACCTAAGACTTACTGAATTATTTTTTTAGCTTTTAGTACATTATCTTCATCATTATATTATCTTTATTTTCAATATTGTGACCGTTTAAAACCATTTAATTAAAAAAAATGTTTATTTTTTTTTAATTTTCTCTTTACAATTGATTTATCTTAATTTTTTTCTAATAAATCAAATCAACGTCGACACAACTCCGTTGAATGCGACGTTGTGTCTTGAGGAATAAGTTTTGTTATCAACTGAACTATCACAACACGCTCTCATTAGCGATTTGGGAGCGTATTAAATGGCTTGCGTTTAACCGCCACTTGCATGACGTTAAGTGAAGTTGCGGTCTATGATGAAGTCCTCAGTTTCAAACGCGATAATTGCTCACAGCTTAGCAACGTGGTGGGGATATCAGGGGCAACTCAGTGCGACTTCCGCCATCGACGCCCTAAGGCCGCCGGATGCCGGATGCAAGCCGGGTGGCTGCCGCTAAACGGATTCTAAATAGATAACAGGTTAAAACTTTATTATTTCTGATATTAATAGATACTACTAATTAATAGATGGTAAATCTCTTAAGCAGGAGGTCGTCTCTTAACTTTGCAGTTTAGTCGTGTGTAAACATTGCTGTGTTACAGTTTGAAGGGTACTCTAGACTAGGGACTGGATTACTGTGTGTGGGCTAAATTACAGGGATAATAAAACTCGCCATCGATCGTGACAAAATAACCAGCGCTGAAGCGCTTATGCAAAGTTTAGAGCAGGCGCTATCTTTTACTACCAGACTTACTACTTTTACTACATTTTGTGATACGCCTAAGTTTTCGCATATACGAGTAAATATGGCCAATATTTGAATAATAAAAATTGTATGGACTGGTTGTATGCTCTGCGTCAAGAGCTGAGAGGGTCATGGATTCGATTCCCACCTAGGACAAACAATTTGCGTTTTGCGTGTATTCATCATACAAACCGCTAAACAATGGAATTTGCTGCCCGAAATTGTTCCTGATATATAAAAGATAGTTTCTTCTAGGCAATTAGAATCTCGCCTCCTTTTCAATTCATTTGTAAGTAATTTTTTTTTTTCATAATAGAAAATATCTTTTGGACTTATAGATATAATATTAACTCAATCGTGTTCTTGAAAGTGCCGGGTGCACTTAGATAATAATTGTTATATACTTACATAATTACGTAAATTTGTTATGAGTCACAAACTAATTCCTTTCATATTATTTATCATGAATCGATTTTCATATCGATAATGTTATCTGTGATTACCTACAACATGACACTTGAATGAATCATTGGGGTGAAAGTTTCGAGCTTCCTTTGTTGCTAATAAGTACATTCCCATCCCATAATAATTACTTCAATGAAGCACTCCGAACTGTCAAACCTCGCTCTTGCGTGTACATTAGTGCTGGGATGAGGGAGTACAGCGCGATAGACAACTTCGGCGTTGACAGGTAGCAATCTAAAGTATTTTTTTTTTTACTTTGCAATAAAACGACGGCTGTTATAAGTAAATACGAAGCAGCGGAGGGTCATGTCGAATTTGGTCGGGCAAGGATGAAAACTCGAGCAGAAAAGGTGAGTATTATGTACGTATCAAATAGGAAACTTACACCTAAGTCGCAAGACGAGTTCCCGTCCCTGCAACGCCATGAACCCGACACCCGCACAATGATACCATTGAACACAAAGAAGTTTTTCGTCGTATAAGATACACATACACATATCTGACAGCGTGACAGATACAAAGCATACAAGAAAAAAAATTTTTTTGTTATCTGGCTGATTTGGCCCGATTGTTGTTATTGTATAAGTCTTCTGTTTTGTCTTATTTAGATTTGTTGTTCGTAATTATGTTTTTATATGTATGTATTTGTTAGACCTACAAGGGCTCACCGAAAGACCAGCGCTGGTCATACCACCTAGTATGGCCAGCATTATGCTGAGGTGAGCCCTATTTTGTATGCAATTGTTAGTCTTTTGTTTGTTTTATGTTTTTCGGTGTGTTATGTACAAAATAAAATTATTTTCTTTCTTTCTTTCTTTCACATATGTTATTCGTGTAAATTTCACGTAATGACTTATGCTCAAACATAGCTTAACAAAGAAAATATTCGCAAATTAGAGCCTTATCAACACAGCATGGAATAAAGCATGCTGAACATAAAACTAAAAAGACAAATTGAAACTGGAAGCATCACAAAATCAAACCAAAATTAAAGATGTAGCATATAGAACACATACAGATGTACAAACGTATGTTACATAAGTATCTAATCTAAAATGGAGACGGGCAGGTCATATGATAAGGAGCAATAAAGACAAATGGGATAAAGACGTCAGAGTATGGTGTCTAAGACAAAATAAAAGAAGGAAAAGGATACAGCGTCGACATGGGATGACGATATCAAGAAAGTAGCGGGTATTACGTGGAAGAGGAAGACCCATAACCGAAAAGCACGGAAAACTATAGGGGAGGCCTACACTGTAAAGCAAGACAAATTTAAGACCAATGTCAAAAGACTTATCTAGTGTATAGTGTACCTATTTAAATATTGATAATTTAATACTATTATTATTAAAATACACACACAACTCAACGCTTCTTTAGATTCCACAAAACATTGGGACAGATTTCCCAAACAAAATAATCAAAGTAAATACAAAAGTTTTATGGTCACGAAGATGAAAGATTTCTAATGTTCGCTGCATCGTCATCTAACCGTCTAACCGACTTGTCTAACTACCATCTATAAATAGGTTAAAATACAATTATGTAATCAATAAAAATTTATGTTTATTCGTATTTTATGCGTTGCCGCGCGTACCGTTCATCCGATTGCAATTAAACCTGTTCAACTTATTGTTTGCACTTGCGTGGAGGTTTTTGGTATATATAGAATAGTTTTTTATTATGCAGCAGTGACGCGCCAAATACTAGTTATAAATAAAAGAAAGAGTAACAGCTTCGATGAAAAAAAAAGTTTTTAAAGTTTTATTGTGTTTGTTTTGTTCTACCGTTAAAAATGCTACTAACACCTATATGGACATGTCAAACATTACTCGTAAAAGACGGATATTAAAAACTTAGCCGAATTACGACTTGCGTATCTTGAAGAATTTTGCTAACATAGATAATATAACATACAAACATATAACATAACATAACATATATCGATTTCAGACTTGTTCCTGCAGTAGAAGTTATTCACGACAATGATTATAATGACTTAAAACATTTTTAAAATTTGGCTCGGTATACCCTAAGCTTATAACTCTGTTTAATGCGAAAACAGCTAATTCTTTTTTCATTAAACTCCTTACCGCCTCTTGAACTCCTTGATTTGTTTTTATTATTTGCCGAAATAATATGTTTTTACTGTCAAACAACAATAATTTCACTCTAACAAAATGTTAACACTGATATCTAAGTATTTGTAATTTAGTTAGTATTAAATCAATTACAAACCTTTATTGTCAGTTGCTTTATAAATTGATTGTGTAAGGTTATAACTGGACCTTAGGTTCACTATGGTATGTTATTTCTACTTATACTCGTACACTTACATGTTAACTTGTCTAAGGTCTGTTACTGTATCTATATCAATAAAATAAAATAAGTCGTTTATGAAACTTACTTGCCATAGAAGATAAGTTGTTACCCACTAGCGAGACGATCTCGAAATGTGGTCGGCAACTTATCACCCTCGCCGCGACAGGAAACTGAGAGGAAACTGCATCAAAGTTGTGCGAACTTCGACTGTGTACCTTTAGCAAATATTAATAAGGGACAAGTTTCGTTATATAAAGGTAAGTATAGCGTATTTCAGAGACTCTAAGAACAGTTCCAGCTCAAACAGACTTGGAGCAATTATCATCCAACAGTTTCACCACACCCTAGTCCCACACACGCTTGTGACTTATAGCGAAGTCGTCATAAATCGTAACAAAACCGTCACGAATCGATACGATAGAATGACACAACGATGACGTTCAAAGTCATCTGGTTGTCATGACAATTTGCGAAAAAAGCTTTCGTCACGTTTTCGATATCAAAATTAATGAAAAATTACAGCACTTTACGGTGATATATTTTTCATACATTTTGGTATCAAAAACTTGGCGAAAGGGTTTGCTCATCGCAAATTACGTATAAGTAAATACCATCAGCACTAACGTTGTACCTGTTTTCATTTCCCAGATATAAAATTTCGAGGTATACTCGTAGTTGTGGCGTAGGCACGGCCTTGTGTACTTGAATACGTGTACCATTTTCTTTGAGCTTATCTGTTATATGAATTTTATAATCATTTTTTAAAACTAAAAAGTCTTTTTGATTTCCATATTCCAAATCCTCAGTCGACGTAACGAATTCTATGATCCTTTAGCTGTAGCGTGGCGTAATGAAATGTTGGGTGTAGATGATAGATATGTAGCTGCAACACCAAACTGTATACACCGATTTAGTTATCATCAGTTTTCTAAATTAACTCTTTTTTAACTCTAAATAAATTTTTTTGAAGACGTATTCATGTCAAAATGTGATCTTAAGCAAATACGTGAATATTCATTCGCTTATCTTTACCGGAAACGGAAATATTACACATGCTATTACAAATTTAGTCATCACAATCTTTGTTTGAGTCTATTGATATGGAATGTTTCATCTTCAGCCACAGTTGTAAATAAAGCTGGAGTTAATTTGTCGGCCGGCTGGCCAAAATGTCTTAATTCAACTTATGATTTTTTTTAATGGTTTTCTGCTGCAATGGTATTTGGTTTGCTGTAGGTGTATGGCACTTTATTATTAATTTATTTTTTTATGTAAAAGTATTGAGACGAACGAGACGCTCTCCTGATGTTTGACTTTCTGGCAGTCCATGATCATTGCAGCGATACATGTATCGCTACTTTGGCCGCTCATAACTTTGAGACTCGATGGTTAGTCTCAACAGCCCTGTTAATTCGCTAGCTACGTACCAATAATAAAAAATAAAAAAGTTATTCAAATCTTTTTTATACTAAATGTAAAGCAGGGTGTATTCTAAGATTAACGCTTGCCTAGAAAAAACCTGATTACTCTGGATTTAAAGATACCCAAGTCGTAGTTCGCGGGAAAAACAGACGCCGGCAGAGAGTTCCACATCTTCACTGTACGTATTAAGAATGTGGAATCGAAGTGTTTAGTCTGTATATAGGGAATATCCACCATGTAAGGATGGCGCTTTGGCCGTGTCTGCCTAGCCGTCCGGTAATAAAAAGGGGCAAGTGGAACCAAATTATGCAATTCTAAGGTACACTCTCCGAAACTAGATGTATCATTTTCTAGCCATCCTCATTTGTATACCTAAGAATCCAAGGTAAAATGAGTAAGTAATATCTTTGACAATATTCAAGGCACGTGTTTGAAGATACTGTACATGTTATCACCCACAAGAATGGCAAGTAAGTATGAATTAGCAAAATAAAATTGTTTTATGTATTCGTGGAAAATAGCCTAATTTTCCTTATCCCAGGTGACTAGTAAAATTTTGAGTCATGTGACTTTCTACAGAGCTAGTTATCATTGTATGAGGTCTAGTATGAAAATTTGCAAAAAAACTTTTTTATTTATTTGAATATAAGAAGAATGTAGTTCCATATTATAATATAGAATAGAATACAATGTTATTACACACCAAAAAACATACATACAACATACAAAACTTTAAAAAAGAGATAAAAAAAACAACATATAATAATACATGGCATATACCTGAGTGACCACACCGTCACTCAACATGGGGTGTGCTGTGGCTAAAACAAAACACTTAACATGTCAACAATAAAAAAAATCTCAGGATACTTTTGATACCAAAAAAGAAAAACTGCTCGAAAACAGAGTTACTAGCATATCAATTTGTAAGATTGACTCATGTACCTAATATATAAAAGATAGGTATCAATTTAAAGACCCACAGACGAATGGCTTCTAAATTTAGCCGAATCCTACGAATCAAATAAAAGTATCATTCGTTCATTTTATGAATTTTATTCTTTTTACCCGACTGCCAAGTAAGGTTTATGTTTTTTTTTTTTTACTTTTCCCCTTGGTATTTTGTATAATTTATTACTTTTTTCATCCAAAAAGGCAGAAAATACTTGACGGTGTCCCAGCTATTGCTGTATTGCTTACGCAAACATTTTACTTATTAAAGTTTTTTGAGCTGACTTCCTTTGATGTTAGAAGCAGTTTACTAAGTAAGTTATAATTAAACAGAATTGCAGATGGAATTTTCTCTGACATTTTTATCATAAGGTAAGTTGAAATTGGAAAATAGTTTTGCAATAAGACTTTATAAAGTTTGAAATTTCTTCTCGATCTTGAAACGAAAGACACAGTTCACAGATCAAGACTTCGATTCCCGATAAAGTTTAACTTTACAGATCGGATGCTTGATTGCACCGATTCTTCAAAATTTTCAGCAAATACTTCTTTGGTGAAACTTTTTAGACTACGGGTATTTAACTTTTTCTGTTTCATCTGCACTAATCAGAATCGTTGAATCGTCAGAGTTGTTTTGGAGTTTTGGCAGGAACGCGGAAAGAGTCGTGTCGCCCCACTGAATATTTTTCCAAAACTAGTGTTTTTTCCAGTGTTTGTGTATAAAAATAGTGGTGTTTTATTCATAAAGTGCCGAATTACAAGAGCGAGTGTGGGAAACTGATATAATGTGCTCTTCATGTTGCTTCCAAAACTCAATCGAAGCTTATAGTAAAGACCCCACTACTTTACTAAAGGATGACTGGATTTGACTGGCACGGACTGGACTTGACTAAGACTGGATTTTGACTGTAACTATAGATGTTAGACATGAATTGCAAAAACCGAAGACAGGGCAGTATGGCTTTATAGTTCTAGCCTGCCCGAGGGGGCAAATCATATTAAAAAAAATGAGAGTTTTTTTTTTGGTGGGAACGCGAAAGAAGTCATATCACCATATTATATTTCGTAAGTCAAAGTCGAAACTTTGAAAATATTATGGTCACAAAGTGCAATAATTACGTGCAAGAGTGTGTGAAAGTAAAATAATGTGGTCAACAATGTTTTTACGTGTTGTTTCCAAAACTATATTGAAGCGTTTAATAAACTTCTCATTATCTTACTAAGGTATGTCATGACTTGAGCCTGAACTATTTTGTTGATTTTGACTGAGATTTTGACCTATTTTATCTGATTTTTGATCAATTGAAATTACGATATAACCTTATAACAAACGGTTATGTATTTCATAATTATTATTATTATACTAAGGCGGTTATTACTATTTATTTGCTTTTTTTGGAAATTTAATTATGTTTATCGTCAAACATGCTCAAAATAAACAAATAAAAATATGTCAAAAAATTAAATTACAATCAAGTCCGAGTGTCAAAAAATAAATCAATTACTTAATGTCAAATTGGACATACATATATATATAACAATGACAGTAGATTATATATTATTATATAATGTTTAAGACAATTTCTTAAACTAAAATAACCCGCCCCTGACCGTTCCCTGTGCAAAGGTGCCCATCACACTCGCCGCATTCCCACGCTGAATGGCAATGGCCAACCTTTGCACCAGGAACGAACCGGAGCGGGAGTCACCGGTTCTATTACTAAGCCTGTGACCTATTTCATTAATGAACATTTTCGCCTCGGCCCCCCAGCAACCCAAAGTCTCCACTGCGACAGGCACAAAGATATATAACGGCTCCATAGCAGCGAATTTGAGCCTTTTTTTAATAGCGGCATCTTTCGCGGCGGCTGACGGGGAGTGGACGGTGCGACTCAAGTGGCTGGCAGCTACAGTGCTGACGCAAGTAGCATCCCACACCAGGCACTTGCCGTTCTTCCAGGGCACCAGAGTCATCCCATCCGGCCTCTTACCATCAGACCTGCTTAGACCCGGAGGCTCAAGCACGCAGGGTATATTTGCCGAGACAAGAGCTCTACGGACTATGTCATTAAGGGCATGATGCCGCGGAAACCTACCTGCGCAACGACGACAACTCAGTGCATGATAACCATCGGCCTCCACCATCGAACCGCAGATGCATCTGTGGGGTTCACAAACTTATACTAAGGTACCTAATATGTTTCTAGTAGTTATTCGATTTAGAATATCCTTTCCATACCTCGTTGAGCGACTTTAATTTTATGAACCCTTTCAGCTTTAAGTGTTCACGTTTCGGCGCCATATGTCATAACAGATAGACCGCACTGGTTGAAAACTTTCGTTTTGGGACTTTGTGGGATGGGTGACGAGAAGGCTTGACGTAGTTTTCCGAAAGCAGCCCAACTGTATTCTTCTTTTGCCCTCACTCTAGAAATTGTAAGCCATCAACACTACAAAAATTCTTCTTTTTATTCTATTTAGATCTCTAGATTTCGTTTGGTTACGAAAATATAATTTATGTAAAACACAACAACACGCGCATATACTTCTATTTGATCATTATTTCCACTATGAGTGTCAAGTCAACGCGAGTGATTCTAAAGCACAGTCAGGTGCAAAAGACTTGATACAATTGAGCTCGTTATTCAAACATCCTATTGTTTGATAGGGCGGCGACGATTCGGGATCACTCTGCACAGACCTCGGAAAAGTTACGAAGTTACGTTGAATTTTTTAAGTACCTACCTACGTCTTACGTTAAATAAATTTGACTTAGGTAGTTACTTAAATTATATTCTTTGATAACACGGCTACGTTTGAGAGCGTCCACAATAATTTGGCATTTTGTTTTGCTATAAATATATTATGAATCATTTTGTAATTAACCGACTTCAAAAAAGGAGGAGGTTCTCAATACGACCGGTTTTTTCTAATATTTCAAGAAATATCGGCCGAGATAGAAAAACCGGTTCATTAAATGGGCCATAAATCGTAAATGGTAAGTTTTACAAAAAAGTTTACAAGAAGTAACAGATGCGAAATTTTATTCCCTACAATAATAGTTCTAATTAAATTTGCCCTAAAGTTCATAGTTTCCGAGATATCAGCCAAAAACTTTTTTTCTAGATGGCGCTTGAAGCTCCACCTTGATCTGTCATCATTTTATGATTTTTTGCTCAATAAGTGACCCTAAACTTTATAAAAAATAATAATTGGATCAGAAATTTAGTGCGAGTTTAAATTCTATTTTTACTGGCCTAATTGCATTCTTGTATAGCCGCTGTTCTTTTCAATTTCATGTAAAACGATTCTATAAATTTTAAAATCGCTGCCCAGACAGGAAGTCAGATCGAAATCGTGGCGGAGAGGGGAAATTGCTCATTCTCACGCGACCGCCCGCCGCCTCTCGGCTCTCGGGGAATCCGCTCTAATGGAAAAAGTTGAAAAAAATATACTAAACTTTTTTCATGGACTAAAGAAAAAAGATAGAGCTTCCCACTTGAATATACAAACTAAGGCACCGAAATTATCCAACTCATCTAACTGTAAACACAATTTCAACCAATAAGTTTATATTATAAAGAGCGAACAATCCATTATTCCATTCATAACGGTCAGCCTTGGTACAAAATAGACAAAGTACCTATAAACCACTTTTTTTTAATTGTTGACAGGCTAGGTCTTTGACCACTGCTCACCTGATGTTAAGTGACGGTGTGGTCGAAGATGGTAAAGTACACCTAGCTTGGGATGGTACTGGCTCTCAAGTGAGGTTTCCGGAACACACCGTTAGGTGCTTGTCGGCGGATTTTCAACTTGAAGGTAGAGGAAAGTACTCTACCACCATATTAGTTCGTCAACCACAAAAAAACACTCACACTGAAGATCTTTACTAGTACGTTATTATCTGTGTCTCATAGAACCAACCGAAGATAAATAAATATTATAGAATATTTCACACTATGTAATTTAGCCCAAACTAAGCAAAATTTATATTAAGAGAATGACATAACTGATAGAATACTTTCATCCTTTTTTTCTGTAAATAAGTATACGTAATATATTTAGAACACCCAAACACAGAAAAAACATCTATGTCATATAATTTTTTGTCATAGGCGAGAATTGAACCCACGCCCCTCAGTTTATGAAGCAGTGTTACAACCAAATGATCTAATATATATATAAGGCCATATAGATACTAAGTTACTCATCGATAGAAGACTTCAAACAGTAATGAGATCGAAACATCGCTTATAGGTTTTAATTGCTTAAAACCTTCATCCAATAAGCGAAACTTACCTACTGCGTTTCACTGTTTACAAGGTTGTGTGTGTACTTGTGTAGGCCTAGATCAGTCCGACGTTTCTAATAGTGTTAACAGACTTGTGAAATAAGCCACCTCGACCAACGAGTGCAAAAGAGAGAGGAGAATATTTTATCTTCTTCTCGCTCGCTAGTCAAGCGGTCTGCCGTGGTTTGCGCGAATCAAGTATTCTAGATTCTAGGAGTGTACACGTTTCGTTTGTCTCAAGATTCCACAAGCTGATTAAATAAAAACTTAATTTTTAATTAAATATTACTTAAATAATCTCTATTTTCTCGGTAAAATAAAATCATTTCTATTCTTATCGTGATAGCGATAGAATTCGACATAATTTAACAGAACATAAATAATACCAATAAAAACCACGACAAGCAATATTGTATTAAACTATGTTGTACATGTTGTATTTGCCGATAAACATATCGATTGGAAAGATAAAAATTGATAAAATGTGATAAGATCTAGCCAGTTTTATAACGTAACAGAGGTGTGAGTGAATCAGTCGTAGGAGTTCAGGATTTGGAGTTTACAAGTTTATTTACAAACACTCGACAATGTGGTAAGTTATCAGTTTAATTTAACGTTTTACTAAAAAGAAATTATTCATCAGGTTCCGACATAATCAGAATTGTATGTATGACGTAATCAGACACAGTTTTTTTTTAAATATATTAATAAATATAATAAGTCAGCGAATCTAATTCAAGATTACTCGTGTTAATTTAAGTTTACCTATCAACATAAGATATGACAGTAATGAAAATATATGTAAGCGCTCTCCTGATGGGAAGAGACTTCGCCTGGCCATGTCCATGGCAGCTCTAGTCATAACTTTGAATAACAAAACAAAATCCTAAGTAACGCTTCTTTGGCACTCATTACTTTGAGATATTTCTACTATTAGTCTCAACAGCCACCTTATTTAAAATTTTCAAGATTCAAGATATTTATTGCTTCAACAAAATACAAATAAAAATGTTATAAATACAAAGTCAAAACCTATGGTGCAAAGTCAAATATGGACCCTGTAGGGCACAGGAACGTTTAGAAGAGAGGAAATTCATTATTTTAGAAGTCAATATTTATTCATAAAATTATTTTGAAATGTCATATTTTTATCATTAATTTATTGTGGAAATCTATTATTTTTCTATTAACTATTTGAAAACCTATTGACTTTGCTGATGCTCTAGATTTTAATGTTGTTTTTTTTGTGTGTGAGTGATTATAACTGGGTCACTCCTTATCTGTATCTCACTGCGTGTGTTTCTTCACGACGTCCCCGACTTATAGAGAATCTTTGTGAAAAGCTATAAGTATGAACTTATGAAGTAATGTACAAATAAATATTCCAGATATTGTAATTTGTGTTATCTTAGAACTAAATGAGCACGTAGGTATTTAGTGCCTAATGCCTCAGATAACAAACCCTAAAGATAACATGCCTTCATAATTATCTAAACAGATAAAGAATTAGTATATTTCCGGACGTGAACACTAAACAACTTTGCGTTCTAAAAACTATCAGTACGGGCCAAAAGTAGGCGTATGACGTTTTTATTCTTTGATGTGAAAATAAACAGCTTCAACATTACAACAGATTTTAAAAACACTAGTACAGATATAACGTTGCGTAGAAAATAGGTGAAGATTTCTTAGTCCTACAATTTTTCTTAAAGATAACTAAATACTTTGATGTAGTGTAACATAAAATTTTAATGTATTTGTGTGCGTGTCGTTAGCATCTGACACATTTTCTAAAAAACATTATATCTGTACTATTTCTTTTTCTAATCTGTGATTGCAATCACCAGAATGCCAAGCAAACTTTTTCACTTGACTGAATTTACTCGGAAAACTTCTAATATTTACATCATAGAAATAGAATAATGAGCTTAGTACTGTGTATAAACTTAAAATATCGCTGGAAAAAATAGTTAAAATGAATGAGTGGTCAGTGGTTAGCGCAACCGGATCGCACTCCGAAGGGCATTTTTCTTTTTTTATGGTTGACAGGCTAGGTGTTTGACCACTGCTCACCCGATGTTAAGTGACGGTGTGGTCGAAGATGATAAAGCACACCTAGCCTGAAATGGAACTGGCTCTCAAATGAGGCTGCCTGAACACACCGTTAGATGCTTGGCGGTAGATTTTCGACTTGGTGGTAGCTACACAACCGAGTACTAGAAAGAACCCTACCACCATGCTATGGTTTCCTCACGATGTTTTCTTCGCCGGCAGCTCAAGCTCATTGTTGGGGCTTGAACCCACGCCCTTCGGCATGCGAACCAACCGCGCTTACCACTGAGCTATCATCGCTACTACGCATTACGCATACTACGCATGAGTTCAATGCCATTGCTTGTTCTGCCTGTGAAGGAAAACATTGCGAGGAAACTTTTATATGGTAACAGGATACTTTGTAGTAGGTACTCGGCTGGCTAGCTTAGTAGGAAGTTGAAAATCTGCCTTGAAGCAATTACAGGGTTCTTGAGACTAACCAACTAATGTCTCAGAGTAATAAGCGCCAAAGTTGCGATGACTTGGACTTTGATTTGTTACTCAAAGCTCTGTTCATCGCTGCAATCGTAATGGACGTGCATTATATCTTACTATTATGAGAGCGTCTCGTTCGTCTCATTACATTTAAAAAAAACAGTCCCATCTCACACAAGATAATATGTTTAAAATCGTCCATAGCGTCATTTAGTATAACAACAAGTAAGCTGAGTGATCGTAGTAGGAATGTAGGTAAATTATTACCATGAAATGTCTACGTGTTTGACCACAGCTCATCTGATATGAGTGACGGTCGAAGATGCTAAAACACACCTTGTCTGGAATGGAACTGGCCCTCAGGTCAGGCTGTCGGAACACATTACTATTAGGTGTTTGAGGGCAGATTTTAAACTTGCGGGTGGTTGCTAGCAGAGTACTAGAAAGTACCCTACCACCATGCCATGGATTCCTCTCGATGTTTTCCTTCACCGGTAGCTCAAGCTCATTGATGGGATTTGAACCCTCACCCTTGGGCGTGTGAACCGACCGCATTAACCACTGAGCTATCATCCCTACAAAATACATATATATGCCGAAGATAGTACCCAGACGTTCTGTACATTCTACTACTGGAGTCCTAAATAATCTAAACTAAATTAGTTCTAGAGTGGAGAGAGATACCAGTTTCAAACAAATGACAAACGTTTTGTAGAACGCACTAATGATTTTTAAATGATTTTGCCTAACAGTGAACAAAGTTAGGTCAATGAAGAAGAAACATGTAAAGATTATATACGTCACAATTGTGACTATAAAATTGAATTAAATAGTTTGACTACCTAAATTTGTTTGATTTCAGCGGCTGTGTGTGCAACTTGATTTGCAAGCTGATCAGCTTGGCCATCTCGATACTGTTCATCATAGCAGTGATACTGCTAATCTTGTGGGGAGTAGGCATTATATTTGGTGAGTTAACTGAGTACAAATTTAATCGCAGTATTTTAGTACATTCATCGCTTACCTGTTATTGAAAAATTAACCGATGTAACCTGTAACCTGAACGCTCACGGTGAACCTGATCTACAACTTCAAAGTTGTTCAGCGAGCTATGGAAAGAGGTATGCTCGGAGTTTCTTTAAGGGGCAAAATTCGAAACGAAGTCATCCGACATAACTCAAATTAGTAATTAGCAGCGGGCTCCTTACATTTCTCCAAGAACTGGACGAATTCTAGAATAAAGATCACGTGTAGGGAAATTTAGTGTAGAACGCCCTGTGGCCAGGTGGAGTGATGATCAAAGCAGCGCATAAACTGGATCCAGGAAGCTGTCAATTGAGCTAAGTACATTAGGAGAGGCCTACGTTCAATAGTGGACAGCAAAAGGCTGATGATGATGATGGCAGCAAAATTGTTTTGGGTCCACGTTCCAGCCACTCTAGTCCTAAATAATAAATGAGTTAAGATACAATATTAAGCCTTTGGTAAACCAGGAAAGGTTAACTTATTACTTTTCGGTGAGCTATAATAGATGGTGATCAGTCTGGATCTTGATACTAAATGAAACTAATTCCTTATTAGTTCGTATCAAGTAAACTGACACAACTGAATACTTAATAGAACCATACAGAAGAATCAATCTTTAAAAAGCTGAATTTCATTATAAAAATGTATTAAATTGATACTTACAATGGGGCATCAGCGTTCATATTCGGTTGGGCACCACTGTCTTGATGTTAGTTTAGTTTCGGGAACACAGGGTTGCAACTTGCCCATTTTGAATATAAAAATGAATCAATCAATATGTAAAGTGTGTAATCAATAAATTACCTACACAAGACAACCTACTTGTCTAATTATTACAAAGTTTACATCGTTTAGTTATTATTCTTTATTTGGAACAAATTCACGTCAAATACAGCTTGTAAACCAAGCGGCAAGCGACAACCTGATCTATTTGCCTCACAGTGAGGAAAGGCGACCGATCGTACCTAATGTAGCGAAATGCTCCTTCTGAGCCAAGTATATTTAATGATGTTATGATTTAGACGTAATGTGATTTTGTCATATTTTACCAAATAAGTTGCAGTTCATAAGTTTGACAAACTATTATGCATTGCCAAATTTATCCTAATTTTTAGTACCTAATGTTATACCTACTCATTTTATATGGCAAAAAATCCCAATAATTTTAGCACTAGTCAGTTTCATATTTTCCTCATACAATCTAATCTTCATACTAGCTGTTTAATCGGTTAATGGAAAACGGTATAATGTTATACCTCATTTTAGATACAATATATCTTTGAATTTCCTAATTGGGATGGATGCTTGTGGGTTTTTTATAACCGAATATTAAAGTTAATTTTTTAACATTGAAATAAAGAACAGGTGACCGTAGAAATTTTAACATCAAAATGTTATGCTCTTTGTCAAATGGTTTTTTTACAAAGTCCACAATTCTTACAGGGTTGTGTGGAACGGTGATGATTAGTATAAAAATGTTTGCCTACAATTAGAAATTTTACACACAAACTCTAATATATTTAGTTAATTCAAGATCTGGTATATGTGGTGTCCGTTTCCCTTTTTTTTATTATTAAGTTATCCTGTCTAAATATATATTATTGTGTTTTAATAAATTATTTCTTTCTTTGCAGCGTGATGGCGTGGATGGAACAATATGGGAAAACGTCTGATAAAACTATTTAAGTTATTTATTAAAGCACCGTGTTTAAGACTTGTAATTTAAGATATTTGAAAACATCTGCAGCATGTAATAAATAAGGACTTACCTTTTTCAACTTTACTTCTTGTTTCTCATTCTTCACCTGTATCAACTCAGTTCAATACAGGGTCCTATTTAATTTGTCGGTCCTCACTTGAAAGCAGCTATTCGACATTACATATAGAAAGAAAGAATATTAACAAAAAAATATTTTATATAATTAATGTCATATAACTTTTGATAAAAGTTAATAGATTTCCAAAAAAATATATCTAAATTTAGAAATTTCACGTAACACATTTAGTGAAAAAAGTAGTAAAACATTCCTAAGCTTCGACCGGAACAGATTTTTCTTTTTTATTCAAGAGCACATGCATTTATAGCCATATGAAAGTTAGACGATCAACCTGGTAACGCTACAGAGATAATCCGAGGCCAACAGAAAAAGAAAATTAAAAAAAAACAATGGAATGTTAAATTTGTATTTGCATTTAGTGTACTATTATTTGCTTTTTGACAGAAATAAAAATAAATGTCTCATTGTAAAAAATAATAGAACAAAATTGAAGCTGTCTGTCTGTGAGTGATGACCTATCACTTAAAAATGACCCTGTTTGTATAATTCCTTGCTCTATTTTCGTATTTACTATTTTTCGTTTCTTAAGACCAATTTATACAGAGATAGTGTATCTTCAATCCTATTACCGTGACAGTACCTAATCGTAAGGTATTGGTGAAAAATGCTTGGTTATTTTTATTTGATGCAAACAGTACGCTTTATAGTAAATGGCGGCTAAAAGACATTTTCCGTTTTAGTGTAAAAAAAAAAGGAAACTCGAATAGTTGATTTGCTGAAAGTTTTAAAAAGTAGGAAAAGATTTTGTTTTCATTTATTATGTAAAATAGAAATCGAGTCTCAAAAAGCGGAACTAATTTTCAAATAGATACAGTCATTCCCGCCTTAGCCTAAAGTAAAGCTAAGTTTTGACTTTGTATTTTAATTCTTTGAAATCAAAAATCAAAATAAATTTATTTGCCATCAATTCAGGACACATTAAAATGAACCCATTGGCTCCGAACTAGTGTACACTGTATTTCGGAAACCAATGGCTTCTCCCGATGTCTATTAAAGCACAAAACGCCAGAGGCAGACTTAAAACTAAACAATTTTTATACTACTACATAAAAATTAACCTATATGTATATATAAATATGTGTGTTTATGTGTGCCTGTGTGTGTGGAAGTTTGTGTATATGTGTGACTGCGTGTGTGGAAGTGTGCGTGCGTGTGTGGAAGTGTGCGTGCGTGTGTGGAAGTGTGCGTGCGTGTGTGGAAGTGTGCGTGTGGAATTGTGTGTGTTTATGTGTGTGCGTGCGTGGAATTGTGTGTGAGTATGTGTGCATGCATAAATGGAAGTGCGTGTGTGCGTGCGTGGAAGAGTGTCTGTATGTTTGAGTAAGTTTGTGTGCGCGCGTATGTGGTATATTATGTGTGTATGCGTGCGCGTATATGTGTGCGTATGCATGTAGGAGAGCGTAAGTACTTGTGCGTCCATGATTTTATGATACATCTAGCTCAGAAAGCATATGTTCTAAACTATCATAATTGTACGTATTTAGCCAAGTTAATATAATTTTACTAAATTCATTATTACTATACTTTCTTATTTTATTTTTAAAATCAATTTTATTATATAAACGCGGAACAATACCTTCAAATCTTTTGCGTGCAAATTTTCGTTTTGCACCCGGCACAGGACAACGACGGGCTCTTTTAGTTTCATCTAGTAAGGCCGGAACAGTTTTTCTGTGATAACGTCGCATACTTTCGTAAATAAATAATTTTCTAACACTAAGCACAGAAGCTCTCTCGTAAACATCAGTTTAGAACAAAAGAAATAGAACAAAATCATTGATATTTTATTACTTTTTATGGGAATAGATATAATCTCTACGCGCGGAAATGAAATAAACTATAGGTCGCTTTAAATGTTGCTGCTTTTTGAAGATTTTAGTTTTGATGGGAACCCAGAATATCATGTACTTGCATTATATTTTTAAATACTTTTTATCAAGTCTTTATAGCTTAGCCTGTACATACTAAATCAAAAAGGGGTTATAACTCACCATAATGAACTCACAAAAATAAAAATAAAAAAGACTTTGATAGTAATATAATAATAAATCATTTATTAACCAAATAGTGCTGTCACAATTATCGGTTTGGCATAAAATTATATTGTGATCCGAACAGTTTTGCAATTTCTTTCTTGGTTCCTTTTTGATTCTCATTGCATCTCATGCAACTTATGACTATTTTCTTTCTTAATTGGCTTTTATTAGAGTTGCTTTACTATCTTGCTAGTTCAGTAAGAAGCACAAAGTAACAAACTATCTCAAGGTCTCAAGGTCGACTATGGTAATCATAATCGTAAACCTAATTCTAGGGTATATTTGTAGTGTATAAAGAAATTAAATATTATAAATGCAAGTAACTCTGCCTATATCTGAACTTTTTCCCACCCGAATTCAGCTTGTGCCATCGAAAATAAATGCATCTCTACAATACAGTAGTACTCGTATAATAAGTATCATATGTAAAGTTTATATGTAAGTGTATGTATGTACATGCTTTTAGATTTACATATATATGCATTCTACTATAGAAACTGACGTAGTTTGGATACATTTTTGTTTACCTTTGCGGAATTACTCACGTTTAATTATATCGGATCACATCACACACACACATCATCAGCCATAGGTCGTCCACTGCTGGACATAGGCCTCCTCCTGGGGGGTTTTGCCAATACTCGCCACGCTTGGCAGGCGGGTTGGCGAGCGCAGTTAGGTGTGATTGTTCAAACAAGACGCTGCTGCCCATCTTCCGGATTACATCCCTTAGCCAACTCTTACGGCAACCACGGGTAGAGAGGGTGGGGTACTATTCTTACGCCGGCACCACCACGGCTTCATATATCGGATTATATCGGATGCTCATGAAGAAATCCACCGGATCTGACTGAAGCTATAGTCGAAGTATTCGATATAATTAAACGAGAATAATCATAGAAGATTTACAAATGTTCTAAGGTAGGCAGGCATAAGTAAAACAAAAACAATCAGTCATTAGTTTGAGACATTTGCAGGGTAACCTTAATAGCCCTGTAAAAGAAGTTTCTTCATCAAAATATTTTTTCCTGAACTGTCACAGTTTATGCTATGACATTCTGACATAATGACGTAATTACATGTCAAGCAAATTTTTATAGCATGTATAAAATAAAATTAGTACAATTTTATAATTTTAACTAAACTAAAAACTTTAAGTGTGATTATCGGGTGTTGGAATAGCTTGCATGAATTACAGACTTTGTATCGCGACTTTTAAAGAAGTTGTAAATAAGCATTTTTCTATTTGAAGCAATTAATCGTAAATGTATTAATTTATTATAAGTAATCTACATTTGTTCAAATTTGAACAAAATACTTAATTAGGTACTATTAATATATAATTATTTGTACTTCATAAAAAATGTGGTAAGTAAATCTTAATACACAAAATAATAATTGTCTTTAGTACAACCGTCTTATTGTAAATCAAGTTTGGAGATTACAATTTAGCTACGCGACCACCTATCGTATGCCCGTGTAATAAGGTTCACGGTCTCGTTACTTTTTTTTACTTAAATGGCATGTAAAACTGTACTCTGTCCTGAAAAAGTATCATAGGTATCTGTCATTATAAAATACTTAGCATTTAGCATTTTGCTAGGGCCGAGTACCTACTATTATATTTTAGTAATCCAAGTGGTTTGTTATCAAACTAAACGGACTGCCCTTTTAAGTTATTCGGTTGTAGCTCTATTTCCTGAGCTGCAAGGCGTGGGTTCGATTCCCGCTCAGAACAAACTTATGTGAAAAGCACTACGGTTACGGTCCTAAAATGGCGATGAATATAATTACCATATGAGCAAATATATGCATTCTTAAACTAAATAAACACACGGCTTATAAACCGGAGTTTTCAACAATATATTATTTATTTTTATATATTTTATGTAACAGTTATGAGACGAACGAGACGGTCTCCTGATGTTAAGTGATAACGCCTGTCCATGACCATTGCAGCGATACACAGAACTTAGAGTAATAAAACAAAGTCAAACGCTGCCTTAGCGCTCATTACTTTAAGATTAGATGGTTAGTCTCTTTACTTTAAGATTTGTTTTAGTCTCAATAGCCCTGTAATTTCGCTAGCTGCCCTTCAAACCGGAACACAGTAATGTTTACACACTACTGCTTGGCGGCAGAATATCTGGTACTAAATTAATATTCAAGGGGGCTCCCATACAACATACGTGATTTTTTTACCGCTTTTTATTGATAATGGTACGAAACTTTTCGTGCGCGAGTCCGACTCGCAATTGGCCGATTTGTTTTTATACCTCTTCGTCAATCATCGTATGTACTTATGTAGGTTTTCTAACAAACCTAATATTCACCCTTTTATATATTTTCAGTTGCGTCATGGGCTGTTTATGTCAAATTATTTGTATATTAATAGGAGTAATACTTATAATTGGCTTAGTTTTGGGAATAACGACCCTCTATAAGTCCCTTTCTTAGTTTCAAGGAAAGAAAAAGGTATGTAATTTTTGAAGGTAAGTTTTTTTCGAACTTTAATTGGCGAGTAGATAGGTAGATAGTTACAATTGTGAAAAACAAAAATAGAAGAAAAATGTACAGAAAATAAAAGAATCTTATGGGGTAGTGCCACAGGTGGCGGCCTTATCGCTAAAAGCGATGTCTTCCAGGCAATCAAGAATGGAAAACACTTTAAAATTAAAAAAACTAAACTAATAAATATCTAATATCTGACATTGAAAAAAATACTTTTGTATTTAAGTAAAACGAAATGTACACATATTGATAATTGTAAATAGGTATAATGAAGTAAGAATGGATGAACCATGTGAAAGAAGTCTAAAATTATACTATACCCGCCAAGAACTAACTCAAGATAAATATTTATTTATATTATTCACTACGTCGAACAATAAATATAATTAATTGTTTTAAATACAAGAAATGTAAAATAGTGCCATCTTTAGAATTGTATGTGAACTAAAATGTCTTGGACATAAAGCAAGGTTCTGTTTGTTATGACGAACTAGCGAGACCTACCTTCATACATGTAATTCGAAAGAATATTAATTCAGTATGCTCACGCTAGATGGATAGACAGTAGTTATAGCAAAGAACAAATTATTATATTATCTATTGTAGCCATAGAAAATAAAAGGAAGTTCTCTCCAATATTTATTTATTAATATAATTAAAATAGTTTTATTATGTTGTTTTCATAACAAAAATGCTGAATTATACCCGAGAGCATGGCATAGTTATAAAATAATAAAATAATTATGGTAAACATATGTTTTCTTGTGATTTTTCTAACAATCAGTAAAAGCTTCTTGTATAGTCACCACTACTTTAATACATAAGTCATAAGTTTACTAGACTTGACCGTGATTTACTCAATGTAATTAAGATTACGCTTGACTTTATAATGAAACACTAGAAGAAATAAAATGCCTACTTGACACTGACAGAATGCAAAAAGCGCGATGCCAAAAATAAAGAAAAAAATTTATATTATCTAGAGATTTTTATTAAATGCTCGCTTGACCTACTGGTTTTACGCGGACTTTTAACTAACACCTAAACAGTGCTAAGAACTATTAATTCTATTTCAAGTTAAAACATAATTTTACTACATAAGGAATAAGAAACTTTATTGAAACTTTCAACGCGTCTAGGTTTTAGCTACTACCTACTTAATTATACATTTTAATAAATTCCCATTTTATATTCCTAGTACCTAGGTACTTAGTACCTTCTCTACGAACTTATAATTTTTTCCGTCTGCCATTTTTATTAGTAGGTTTTTTTTCTATGACTATCTAACCAAAGCGAAATAAAAAGTTTTCGAAGTGAAACTTCTTAGTCTAGTTAATTTCTTAGGTAAGACGAGAATTGAAATTGAGATTGAAATTTCAAGGATGCTTCACGTTTAGGCACATTTCGAAAGATATTAAGTAGGTAGGGTACCTATATCATTTAAAAAGCAAAATATATAGAGCTACACGTAGGTACTGTTAAAATTTGTATGTTGGTTTTTGTATGAAAGAAGTTGTACTCTAAAATCTGCCGTTTTAGAAGTTTAATTTTTGTTAAATGTATTTATATGTCTAACCATCTGTTTACATGTCGAGCTTAAGTTAATTTATTCAAATTATATTCATTTATAATTAATTCATTACAGTTCTGATGGTACGATTGCGTAGTAAATTGGAAAAATAATAATATGGTGTAACTTCAAAATGACGTCGAGGAAACTGACGTGGACGTTTCACAGCGGCAGACGGCTAATGCACCTATACATGTATACGTACATTTGGTGCTCACTATAGGTAATTTATTCTGTGAAGAGTGAATTGAGTCACGACGGCGGCCAAGGAAGAAACATAATAATAGAGGTGCTTTTTCTCATAACTTATTTCCTTATTTCATTCGTTACGTAAGGTTTTTTTATAAAAATGAGACCATGGTTTTATCTTTAAAATGTTCGTATTTTTGAGTCCTGTACAAAGGGTCTAACATCAGCTGATAAGTTCCCGGTCTAATGAAAAAAACAACGTTTTTGGAAGGTTTTTGGTTAAATTGGTCAAAGTTTGCGAAGTTTTCGGTAGGTACATTTCAATTTCAAAAACTTGACAAAAGATTTTTTGAAAATTGTCAACTTTGACCTCAAGCGGGGCTAACATTATCAATTTATGAAATTTATATAGGTACCTACAACGTAAACGATAAAAAAATGTATGAAAAGTGTTCCTGACAGAATTGAATGATAACTGTGTTTTTTTTTAAATATTTTTCTTTACGTACTGCGTAATTCTCAAAAATCTATATACTAGACCCACAGCGCTCCAGGTGTGCGTAAAACGAAACTAGAAATAACATAACGAGCCATAATTTTTAATACCCATTAGTACCTAAGAATAGTAAAAAAAGTTATTTCGCAAATTGTTTTGCGAAAATTCGGGTCACTTATTTCATACAATTTTGATTTATGTCTCAGTCAATTTTGTTTCATATCAACGGATTATAATAATAAAAACAACATTCATACAAATGTTGTGCTCGCTCTTTTAATACATACTCTCTGGCGTTAGCTGATCATTTGACATTGCATATCAGTATGCTACAGGATAAGTATATAATTCGGATTGTTTACAAAGTCCTAATAATATAATAGACAATGTTTGCAGTTACAGTGATGTCTCTATTTTCACACATTGTATGCTTGATTTTGAAAATTATTTGTGTAAAAGTTAAAAACCAATTTCATGTTCAAAAATTACATTAATAAGTAAAAATAATAAGACATGCCAATATATTATAAACGTATAATATGTCAATATAAATTATTTTAATTTAATAATATAAATAAAGCTAATAATTACTTAGTAGGTATTTTAATAATTTCATGAAATTGCAATTGGCTGAAGATGTTTGACATTTTTTTTGATGGGTTTGACTACAGCTCACCTGATTGTGATCGAAGATTGTAAAATGGTACAGCTACGGCAGCCATCATTGAGGCTGCCGAAACATACCGTTATGTGCTTGGGGATTAAGTACTAAAATAAAATACCCCTAAATTATTATGATGAGATACTTAGCTAGGTCAGGTAAACTATAAAAAATCAGCTTCAAATCTAGACCGAATAAATATTTGCACAAGTATTAAATAGTAGATACATACAACGTCATTTAACATGGTATACAAAGCATCATGTATGTAGAATTGTAGATACTAGGTATATACACATGCATCTTTTTTCTATATTTTTGGAATCACGCTTTGTTTATTGTACTCCAGTGTCAATTAAATCATATTTTTGAGTGTATCAAGATAAAATCAAGTTAGACAAATCTTTGCCACAACGAAAATAAGCTTTGGTCAAGTCCAGTCCATGCCGTAGTAAAGTAGTTGTGACTTTATTAGATGATCAAGATGGTAAACACACGTAGCCTGAAATGGAACTGACTCTCAAGTGAGGCTGCCAGAACACATGATTATATGCTTAGCGGCAAATTATAGTGTGATATGATGTGGTGAAATTAATATGTGTGAAAAATAACGATGTTCTGGCAGCTTTACTTGGAAGCTAATTTTATTCCAGTGTTTAACATCTTCAACTGCAACGTCACTTGACATCAGGTGAGCTGTGGTCAAACATAAAAATATACATATTATAGGAAATTATATCATTTGCCCACACCGTGCATAAGATTTGGCACGTACCTAATGATTAAAAAAACACTGTTTTTTTTAATATAAACACTCGAAAAACAAAAGTTTGACAAATACCGCGTTCCCGCCAAAATGCGCATCATGTTGTTGTGGACTCTGCCTCCAGCATGGGTGACGTCATTAGACGCCATTACGTACATGAAGCGTGTCTCGATTTCTCTTCTAAATTCCAAGTCGACTTGTGCCAGCTTCAGTCCGCTCACGAGCGTCGGTTCTTAAACTTGTGTGGAGGCTATTTTTAGAAACAAACAAAACATGTCTGGATGTAAGTATTGCCGGCTTTTCTATTCTTATAACTATTCATGTGTTTTATGCAATGGATCTTTGTGCTCGAACCAATAATACACGTGTTATCCCTATACACATAAAACATGTTATGGCGTAGTTATCGTTGGTCAACATCCGTTTGTAAATATCTGCGTATTTTTTTGTTTGATTTTGCTTAAATACCGTTTGCATTGTAGAAATAAAGTTGTGATAGTTTCGTGTTTAGAGTTTCGTACCCAACGTTGGGTAGTCTGACGTGTCCATATTATTAAGGCAACTTTGTGCGTCTATTCGGCCTATATCTTCAGAAGTGGATAAGTGGTAAAAAGTAGTCAGTTTTAATTTTAACCAAAAATGAGATTCTAAAGCGGATGACAGACAAACATAATTAAAAAAAGGGGTACCCATATGGCTATTATAACAGATAGTTCTATATGAGCTGAGGGAAGCATATCACTCTGATAATGAGTTTTCTGGTCTATTGTCTTAGGTTCTAACTAATATTAGGTATAAACGGGAATGTCAGTTCATTTGTTAGTTTTTATACATGCAAGTCTTAACTACTCAATCGATCATCAAGAAATTTTGCGTATTCGTTGTCAGGGGTATAGAAGAAGGTAGGCCATACGGTATCTGTTAGGTGGGTTCATGTAGAAACGCGAGCGAAACCGCGGACAAAAATTAGTTTTCTATAATAGTCATCAAGTTAAATAAATCTGCCAATAACTTTTCAATTTTGTTTTCGGTAAACACTAATATTTTGTGTGGTGGTACTGAATCCTCGGTGTGAGTGTACTCGCATTTGACCAAATTTATTTTCGTACAAATTTTGTTTAGGTACCTACCTACCTACTTTTGATTATTTCAAAGAGTAAACGCTACCTACATATCAAATCATACATACACACAATGTACTTGAAACAACTATAAAATTAGACCAGAAGATTCAAACCATCTCAATGATTCGGGTTATCGCCCCCATGTTCTAGACACCGATTTTTGGTTACTATATTAAACATACCCCTATTATTGAATATGTTTTTTTTTTTTAAGTCAGGTAATTTGTGTCTTTATCATGAAAAGTTAGAGTTGAGTAGTAGGTATAGAAACAACAGAAAAACTAGTAGGTACGCTAGACAAATACTAGAAAGGCGCCCATGGCGGACGTAAAAAGAATCTAGTCTTAATCATAATACTAGTTGCGCCCGCGATGTTACTCGCTCCATTTTTTCGGGATAAAAACTAGTAACCGATGTGTTAATTCAGGGTGTCCAATTCGAACAATTCAGGCTTACTCCATACCAAATTTCATCAACATTGGTCCAGCCGTTTGAGCGTGAAGAAGCTTTTATAATATTACTGTGTGATAATATTTTATATACCTAAGTAGCTTACCCATAACGTGATTCTCGCAATTTTTTATGCTACAGTGTCGTAGGTATAAGTATCATCGCAATATTTGGCAATTGAATTTAGCGTAACTCAACTTTTTCTGTAGGTACCTACCTACATAGTTTTTTTTTTCATAAATTCTTTTTGAGTAAATGGCCGCAATAGAACCCGAAAATATAGTTTTTGAATTTCATTTCTATACGCGCTAATTTTAGAAACCAGCCAATGAATCCACAGGCAAGGCCCGGAGCAGGTTCAAATGTTTGTTTCATCGAAATCGGTGCAGGAATAGGTAATAGAATTATGGCAACATTAGGCAAAAATATACTGTCCAAAATAACTTGAACCTTGTAATGAACAAAAACGTTCGTGTGCATGGCTCTTATTAAGTTGTAGGTATTTTTATAACCGTGTAATTATTTTACTATGGAACCTGACATGGTTTTAACACATTTTTGTTTACTTATGCAGGATTACCCACGTTTAATTTTATCAGAAACTCCGACTATAGTTTCGGCCACATCCGGTGGCCTTCATCATGGAACGCGGAGTCTAATTTTAGTTTAGGAGTTTAAATTTATCGGAGTTTCCTAAAAAATTTAACGTGAGTAATCCCGCATAAGTAATACAAAAACGCATAAGTATTAGTGCTCACATTCTCTTTAATCTAGGCTGAGTGTCTGGCCCTATCGTCAAGTAGCACCACCTCGAAGGAATTTAATATTGCCCAACTTTTGTCATCCTATGTTTTACAAATTTTGGCTGCCTATTTACTAAAAAATTTGGATGTTAATCCTGACGAAGTATGTATTTAGTTATAAATACTCCTCTCGGTCACGTTCCC
The DNA here is from genome assembly GCA_950106695.1 of Biston stratarius. NCBI lineage: Eukaryota > Metazoa > Arthropoda > Insecta > Lepidoptera > Geometridae > Biston > Biston stratarius. The sequence continues at coordinate 16,466,534 of OX467116.1, forward strand.
AATTGACTTGTGTTATTTGTGCAATGCTATGGGAGCCTCGCCTAAGCATTGCACAGTCAACTAATCTTACATTCTTGCAATACACAATCGAGATTTAGACGTGCATTATTTTAGATAAATAGAACTCTTCATTATTATTTTCTTACGAAAGTGTTTGTTTTATCTAAATCGATGTAGAAATAGCGGAGTTTGACGAATGAAAGTTATGTAGACATAGCACTGTTGACACCCAGCCACCAAAAGATGGCGCTGTTAACCCTTAAAATAAGGCAAAACCAATCTTCGAAATTCTAGTGCGAGTAAATGATTTTGCAGGGTGAGCCATCACTTCCGGACTGAAAGATAAAACATTCTAGAAAGTATAAACTAAAATAGTTCGTTCCGTCTGATTTAAAGTAGGTAAATCAAAATTGGCTTGGTCAGTTCAGTCCCATTTTATAGTTCATGAACTATCGGACCGATTTTTATGATCTTTCATTTGTTGAATTTGTTTTCGTTTTAATTCATTAAGAACAATAATTTTCTTATACATTTTGTAGGGGATGGCGTTCTCGATGATATCTCGAGTTTAGTTTATCTGATTTCGAAGTTTTTTTTTATTCGTCTCGATCTTAAACAGTTTCCTAGCGCATTGAAAAACTAGGCAAAATAACAAAAAAAAACTGTATACCTACATAAAACGCCGTACACATTTATTAAGTACACATACTAAGTTCGTTAGTCTACTTTAATTACAGAATTCGTTGTTGAATTAGCTATTGATAATAAAGCAGATGTTGTTCGTTTACATGAAAATATAACTATAGGTAACAGATAATGGCTATTTTGTCAACGATAATATCTCGTTAAAATTTCGTTAAAGATTTAAAATGAATTAGTGTGGAATGCGGCCTATTATTAGGTTATTTTTAATAGATCTAGTACCAAGTAATTTTAATTTCCTGACCGATAAAAATAGATGTTTCCGACCCTATAGGAACTAATTTATCCTCTAAGTTTACATGTATAAATTTTATCGGTGTATTTACTTGATTGACTTGTTTGTTCTATTTCTGTTAGACCTACCTTCTCAAAACCATTGTTCGGCATTCTAACTCGCTGGAAAATAACACTATTGAATTAATTCTCCTGAAATAATTATACAGATATCATCACGATATTTTTCCAGAGGTGTTTTAATCTGTACATAAAGAACATCGCACTTTATAGAGACTTGAAAGAATTATGTAGGTGGTTCGTAATCGACGAAATGTATAAATATAATTGTTCACTGTGTACTAAGGCTCAGTTTTTTAACGTTTTTCTGTTCTTACTGCTTAATTTTTATAAATTTCTATACCTGTTTCTGGAATCAAAATCATAAAACCTTGTTCAGATCGAAAGTTGAAAGATGTCTTCGAATACTCACGAACAAAGTGGAGTTGAGAAGAATGTCTAGCACCTCTTGGTGGAATGTGTTCCACCTCTTGGTGGAATGTTTTCCACCTCTTGATGGAATGTGTTCCACCTCTTGGTGGAATGTGGTCGCCTCCAACGTGAGAAACGGGGGCTTGATGTGTTAGGTTGTTTAGTTATGCGAGTCGCCTCAGTAGCCTTTATCAAGATTATTTTGTATGCGACGGAGTGTATGGGTATGTGTATGACTGTAGGTATAAGCCATTTAAGAAAATACGAAGTGGTTGACACAAAAGTATCTTAAATAAATTGGAATAAAAAAACACTATCGAAATAGTAATACTTATTGAGTAATATTTAAACTTTGATTGGTACCCGTCTGATCCGTGATCTCTAAAATAAGGAATAAATAATACCAATAATAATTATAATACCAGTGTATAATTAATCGCAGTACCCAATATTTGTATTGTTATAAACATAGATTGTAAGCGATGTAGGTAATTATTGTGAAATGAATAAATGCAAATTTTTATAGTGTGCAAACTTATATTGAATTAGTCATTGTTTTATCCACATGACACACGTAATGTTATTTTTTTTTTATCAGTCATGTACCTAGATATTATTTTGTACTGTAGTACCTACATTCGTCGTTGTATTATTGATAACTCAGTAATTGTATTTACATAATGGTAGTGTTTATGAATGGTATAAGTTCATTATGTGAGAGTTGGTATTTTTGTCGATAATGAGAATGTTTTTTTTTTTTAGATCCGAATCAGCCACCCACTCATCAAGGGATTTATCCTCAGTTCTATAATCCTGTTAATGGGCCTCCACCGCAGCAATACCCTGCTCCAGGTTACGTGCCCGGACAGCCGGCTCAAGGGCAGCCTTACCCGTACCAGCCTGGATTTGCAGTTAGTCAGTCCGGGCATCCCGCGGCTATGTCCTACCCAGGAATACACCCGACGCCGGTAGGGCCCTCTGCTCCATCTTATGGATATCCAGGTTACCCGTCGGTCACGCCTGCTCAGGGATATGGCAGTAAGTTTCATGTAACTAAAGACTTTTTACTACTTTAAGACTTTTAAGAGTTTTTTCTCGCTTATCTGTAATTATATCAAATTTTCTTGTATTTTCCGGAAGAAAGGAGAATCAATAATGTGCGATAGATACCGATAGATACTAGCATAAGTGTTTCAAGAATCTTTGCTCTCTCTTTAACTAATACAAAAGATTTTTAGAACATTAATTTGCAAAGTACTTAAACAAAACTTGCAAATGGATATTAGCGGTAAAATATGTTTATCACTGGTACGTAATTGTACACCTCAACTCATGCCCATGGCACGAAATATCGGTTCGTAAAATATAATTAGCATTAAATTTTTATGCCTGTATCATACAAATATTAGACTTTGCGTCAATTTTTCAGATGCAGTGGAATGGATACCAACGACGTCTAGAGACGCGCAATCGCTGAGTGACCGTGCTGTCGTGGCAGGTTACGAAGGCTACGACGGAAGCCCTCTATGGCTCATCAGAGCTCGTTTCGAAGGAGATCTGATACCTGGGAAGTATGCTGCTAAGCACCACGCGGCTTATGTAGCATGGGGAGGGAACGAAAACGCCGTACAGAATTTTGAAGTAGGTATCATTTGATGCTAAACAACAAATACCCATGACGTAAATTTCTTTATGCTCTTTGCCTGTTACCGTTACTTACCTGTTTACCTTTGGTAATGGAATCCGTTGATATTTTCCGGGCCGTAGACGTATTTTTTTAAATTTAGTTTTATCACTTGGGTGTCGGGCTCATTGCGTTGGAGAGACGGAAACCCGTACAGTGTGTAGGGACTTGGAGACTCAAAAAGATAAAGGTTTAAGGAGACTCTTTATATGTTCTCTGCTATGGATATTATTTCAAGTAATATTTTTTTTATAAGTCTCAAAACAAAAGTTTTCAACCAGTGCGTTCTACCCGTCATGACATACGGCGCCGAAACGAGGAAAGTCACAGCTGGAACGGTTCATAAATTTAAAGTCGCTCAACGAGCTATGGAAAGGACTATGCTCGGTGTTTCTCTAAGGGATCGTATCCGGAACGAAGTAATTCGCCAGAGAACAAAAGTCATCGACATAGCTCAGCGTATTAGCAAGTTGAAGTGGCAGTGGGCTGGTCATATTTGCCGCAGTACCGACAACCGTTAGGGTAGACGTGTTCTAGAGTGGATCGATATTATAATGGATCGTCCGTTTAACATTGACTTCAGGTTTGCTGCGCTCGTCCTGAGAAGGTGCGATGGCAAGAGAGCCGTGACGGCATCATCCCACATAATGCCGTCATGGCAGGGAACACTTCTTCTGGAGAACCTTTGTATGTTGGCAGGGCTAAGGAACAGGGTTCCTTGACGCCGGGAAAGGTAAACTATTCAATATTACCATCATTTGGCGGTTGATCTCTTTAGCAGGAGGTCGTCTAGGTTGATTTCCTGTTTGAAGGGTACTGCAACTAGTGAAATTACACTGTTTTTTTTTTTTGGCTGACAGTTTAGTTGTTTGACCACAGCTCACCTGATGTTAAGTGACGGTGTGATCGAAGATGGTAAAGCACACCTAGCCTGAAATGGAACTGGCTCTCAAGTGAGGCTGTCGGAACACACCGTTAGATGCTTGGCGGCAGATTTTCAACTTGAGGCTTGTAGCTAGCCAGCCGAATACTAGAAAGTACCCCACCACCACGCAAAACTATAGATATTGATACTCGCCATCTAATGTCTCGAAAGTAATGAGCGCCAAAGCAGCGACATCCTGGACTTTGTTTGTTACAAACATTTCTCGGTAACACTTCAGTGGTCATTGACAGGCGTTATATTTCTATTAGGAGATCATTTAGTTTGTGTCACTTATAAAAACACTCTAGTTTGAGCATTTAGTTCGATGAAAAAATAATACTTTTTTTCCAATCTGTAGACAGGATAGTTTGCCGTGGTGGTGCCGGCGTAAGAATAGTACCCCACCCTCTCTACCCGTGGTTGCCGTAAGAGTCGGCTAAGGGATATAATACGGAAGATGGGCAGCAGCGTCTTCCTTGAACAATCACACCTAACTGCGCTCGCCAACCCGCCTGCCAAGCGTGGCGAGTATTGGCAAAACCCCCAGGAGGAGGCCTATGTCCAGCAGTGGACGTTTTATGGCTGATGATGTGATGTGATGTGAGACAGGATAGTTGCAGGATTCTATCATGACATTAAATATTCGATTTTTTGTGTTGGTAATAAAGAATAACAGTCACTTATTCCATTTCAGGTTCACCCAAGTCACAAAGTGATGTACATGTCATTTGCCGGCAAGGAAATCCCGCACAAAATCTACGAAGTTATGTGTCTAGTTTAAAAAAACAATATTATTGTCTAGTATAACGTATTTTATTTAGATTTTATTTAAGTTAAGTATGTTAAAGAAATTATGTTTCTGTTTAAGTCTGAATTTACAGTTTGAAAAGTTTTGAATATAAAGATTGCTTATTTTTTGTATATTTATTTTTATTTATAATTTATACTTCGATCTATTGATTCCTGACACTAATAAAGTACTCTTACCTACTTGCATTGAGGTTGGTAATAGATTATGTTACCGTTAGTATAGTAGATTGTGTCACAAGGCAACAAATTAATGTATTGAGGGCGAGAACTATTGTTTTTGTATATTTTGTATTGTTGTTGTTGATTGAGAACTAGAGTAGAATCCTAAGCGTAGCGAGGGATTCAAAGTACGTCGCTCGAGGTTAAATAATTTTGGCGCCGTGTGGCATACTTTGCTTTTCATCCCCCTCTATAAGAAAAATAAATAAGAGATGCTTTTCTGGTGTTAATATTTCACTTTCACTGCTAGAACTAAAAACCAAATAAAACCATACTGCCTCGTCTTCGGATTTTGCAATTCATGTATAATGTCTATAGTTACAGTCAAAATCCAGTCTTTGTCAAGTCCAGTCCGTGGCAGCCAAATCCAGTTATGCCTTAGGGTCGGTTTTTTGATCAGTAGTTAACTCAACCAATTGTTAAAATTCGTAACAAATGGTTAAAATTGTAATAATTCGGTTTTTTGATAAATAGTTAGCTTAACTATTTGTTAAAAATGTAATCATTTGTCAAAATATTTAAACACCACATCGTTCATCTGATGATTAAATATTTGAATATATCTTGATGAGAAGAGTTAAGATATTTCGACCTAGAAATCCGCCTCTAGACCACTATTATGACGAAGATTTCTCGAAGCGTTATAGGCTGTCGAAGGAAACCGTATTGTGGGTCGTAGACCAGATAGCAAGCGAAATAAAAACGCAGACTTTAAGGAACCATGCAGTTACACCACTAGAGCAGTTATTATTAACTCAGATTTTACGCCACGGGAAATATGCAACAGTGTTCCGGAGACTTGTCTGGACTCTCAAAATTATCAGCATGCAAAATAATACATGCAGTGTCCAGACGAATTTGTTTGCAATTGATCAATTAATGATAAAAATACCACGCAAGAAAACTTTCTTCAAACTTTACAACTTTTCAACCCGTTTTATTTTGATTTGAATTTGAACTATATCTCAAACGACCAATAACGCTGTCAATTTTACTCACTGTCATTGATGCGACATCAATAATGACAACTTGTATTAAGTATTGCAATATGAAAAAACACTTCCCTAACACATTTGCCGCGCACTTTGTGGTGTGTTGGTGTCCTTTGTAATGGCAATATTATTAACCATAGTTAACTTTAACAATAGTTAAAATGAGATCAAAGAACGTAAAACTGAGTTGACTATTGGTTAGGTATTTAACTATAGTCAAGTTAACAATTTGTTAGGGTGAATTTGACCAGGGATCAAAAAACCGACCCTTAGTAAACTAGTGGCGACTTTACTATAAATTATAATGGAGTTTTAGAAGCAACACGAAAAGTCATGTTTCACCACATTATGTTACTTTCCTACGCTCGCACTTGTAATTCGGCACTTTATGAATAAAACACTATTTTTAGACATAAACACTCGTAAAAAACTCGTTTTGGCGGGAACGCGAAACACTAGTTTCGCCAAAACTCACGAATAAGAAGTTCCCGCGTTTTTTTTATTAAATTTGTTGCGTCGGCTAGTGCGCTTTTTTATTACCGGCCAGAACTTTATCGAAGCGAATTGCGTTTAAACTTTTTAATTAAATAGTGTTCCAAATTTAAGTTATTTCGTCACTGTTAAAGTGCGCCGGAATGATCTATTCACTTATCCAGGAACCCTTCGCCTCTTTTCAAATAGATGGGATAAAAAAATTCAAACAATATAAACAAACTTAAATCGGTTTTGATACATTTATGTTTAATTTATACAGGGTTACTGATATTTTAATAAGCAAGAAACTCTGACTATATGTAGTTTCAATCATATTCGATGGCATTTTTAAGGAGTCAAAACAGCATTTGGCCGGTACTGTGAATCACTTGGCGGAGAGCAATGTAGTTAAGAGCTATCGTGAACATTTTACAGACAGCTATATTGAACTGATGAACAACTGAACAACATACACGTTAATACGCGACTGGTTAGCTACCACCCTCAAGTTAAAAATCTGCCGCCAAGCACTTAACGGTGTGTTCCGGCAGCCTCACTAGAGAGCCAGTTCCATTCCAGGCTAGGTGTGCTTTACCATCTTCGATCACGCCGTCACTTAAGATCAGGTGAGCTGTGGTCAAAACATCTAGCTTGACAAACATAAAAAAAAAAACAGATAATGTATCGTTTAAATCTTTCAATGACTGAAAGGAAAGCATTTATCGAAAAAGGACGAATGTCGACGAATTCCTGACAGAAAGATAGTAAATTTATGATAATAATATTATGACATTTAAAAAGACCGGCCAAGTGCGAGTCGGACTCGCGCACGAAGGGTTCCTTACCATTATCTATGAAAAAGGCAAAAGAATAATCGCGTTTGCTGTTTGGGTATGGTATGGTATCCCCTTAAATATTTATTTTATTTTGTTTTTAGTATTTGTTGTTATAGCGGCAACAGAAATACATAATTAGTGAAAATTTCGACTGTCTAGCTGTCGCGGTTCTTGAGATTCAGCCTGGTGACAGACAGACGGACGGACAGACAGACAGCGAAGTCTTAGTAATAGGGTCCCGTTTTTACCCTTTGGGTACGTTTTTAGGTTTGGGAACCCTAAAAACGAAACTACCTACCGAAATATTCCTTAATATATAAAACTAAAATCCGCCATAAACTTAAAATCTACAAATTAAAATAACTACAAGTCTTTATATCCACTTTTCGCTGCATTAACCACTTGCCGACATTTGTCTCTCCTCACAAGGCATCCTCAGGACGTGACACTTCGAGCGCTTGGCTGAGAAGTTGACAATTTTCCCTGAGAAAATCAGAATCTTGAGACTCACTTGAGAAACTTAGTTTGATATTACAGTACTTACAATACAAATTTAGGGTAACTGTGGACACTGGGTAGCATACTGGCAACATAGCCTTAGCTTGAAACTCGCCGTGTGGTGGCCCACGTATAGACGACTATGCTACGATAAAATTATTTTCGCTAGCCCCAAAATAGGCTATCTCCCGATGTGCTCTTGTTTAGAACCCACACTAGCGGGCCACTTTAGCAGCCAAGCGAACCATTTTTTTTTTCTTTACTTTTTTCAGTGTATATTTCATATGTACCAGATTTGAACTGGTTACAGTTTTATTATTAGGAAGTTTTTTTACGGCTGTCAGGCTAGGTGTTTGACCACAGCTCACCTGATTTTAAGTGACGCTGTGGTCGAAGTATCAGTAGGTATGTAAGCATAGATAAATACTCAACGGTATTGTGGCGAGTACCATATTTTACTATTGGTTTATACCAAAAAAGTTAACATATTGGGTTTTCTTTTTTCAAAATAAAGGTGACACAATATACTTATCTCAATGCTTTGTAAGGTAAAAAGTTTAATAATTGTTAAAAGTAACATACAAATACTTCATTGTTTTTGAATGCCAGGAAAATGTAACAATGTATTACATATACCATTTTTTTTTAATTTGAATACGTATGTAGCTTTATTTTTATACATTAATGACATCACTAGGCGCCCTTAAATTGCAGGTTCAGCCGCTCCATCAATCAGTCTACTCACGAATCTTCAAAACGTCGCACTTCAACACAGTTTTTGTTCATTTGTTCACAGTTGTTTCATAAAAAAACTCAACATGTACGGATGTAAGTATTGCCAGCTATATTTTTTATAACACATGTTTTCTATATTATTTTCTAAAACTCTCTAAGTCACGAAGTCTTCCATTTCTTCTCATGTGCATTACTTATTTTTTTTTTTATATTTTATTACAAAAACGGGTGTTACTGACAATCAAGTACTACAAAGTAAAATTCAAATTCAAATTGTTTATTGACATAAAATCAATTAATCAATAACATTTATGGCACAGAGTATACATTAATTAATTACATAATAAAAGTACAGAAGGCTTTGTTTACCTGAATACGTAAAGACAACGACATCAATAGGCAAATTGATTGTCATATAGACAGACGGACAGGTCAAAATTTAAGAGTTCCGTTTGGGTCATCCTCTTAAACCTAGTAAAACACGCACCGGCTCGTCAAGACAGAGAGGTCGGTATACATTCTGGGACCCGCGGTCTACAGCCATCTACAACCCGCTTCCTTCCACCACGTGCTTCAGAATCAAGCTGAGATCTTGACTGCTAGAGGCCTTTTTTATGACATTGACGAATATTTCAAATTAAAAGATTATAATTATTAAATGACTAGTAAGTAATTATATGACTAGTAAGTAAATAAACATTTTTGGACATTTCATTTAATGGACTTTTTTTTATATTGACAATAATTTTATATTGACATGTTTGTATACCTTGACATTTTGTTTTTATTTAATTAACATGTAATTAGTGTTCTTAAATGATATAATGTAATGATATTACGGAATTGACTTGTAACATTAGTGTTATCAATAAAATATTTGTATATGTACAAATTTATTAAGAAAGCATAAGCAGTTGTCATTAATCGTTCTCAATTTAATTCCAGGCACTAACCCTCCAAAGCCTTGTGGACATGTGCAACCATGTGGATGCGTGCCACCAGTTAAGCCAGCGCCAGAACCGTGCAGTAAGACTTATTAAAGATTGACTAATGTTTCTCCCAGTTTTAATATATTTTTCGTAAAGAGGACTATTCAAGTGATTTAAATTAGTAAAAGCCTGTGATAATTTATATGTCAAAATAGATAAGAATTGGTCCATAATTGACTGAATATTTGTTATTTACCAAGACGTACCAAACAGAAAAAAATCTTCGTAAGAACACAAATGAGTGATGAATTTTACTATTTTGAGTAATTTCATTAAAAAAATTATGTAACTGATAATCACCACACTACGCATAGTAAAAAGTACAAAAGTCATTATTTGTGTGTAAATGTAAAGAAAACGACCTCTATTGACTAATTCATATAAACGTCTATCTGTTTGTGGTGATGTGTGAACAGGGTAAACTGTAAGAGGTTTGTTTGGGGTCATTCTCATAAACCTAGTAATATATATTTGTTTAAAAAACGTACACAGGTGACGCCAATCATGCTCAATTTCAGATCCATGTTCGAACCGCCCAAAGCCTTGTGGATGTGTGAAACCTTGTAACTGCAAAGTGCCGCCGGTTAAGCCAGCGCCAGAACCTTGCAGTAAGTGTCGTATCATTAAAGATTTGCTTATATTTCTCTCGGTTTTAATTAGTTTTCATTAATTTTCATAAAGGAGGAGTAGGTATTTCAGTCATTTATATTAGTAAACACATGTGGAGATTTACATGTTAGGATGGATGAAAGTAGGTCCAAAATTTACTTAATATTTATTTTGTTTATCAAGGTATACAGATTAGAATAGAATCTTCGTAAAAACATAATTTAAATACAGCATATAGTTACGCTTTATTATTTTGCTTAATTTCATGAAAAAATGGATGTAATTGACAATCACTACACTACGTATAGTAAACAGTACAAAAGGCATAATTTGTGTGAAAATGTAAAGAAAATGACTTGTATTGACTAATTCATATAGACACCTGTCTATTTGTGGTGATGTATGAACAGGACAAACTTTAAGGGGTTTGTTTGGGGTTTCATTCTCCTAAGCCTAGTAATATACTTATATTTGTATAGAAAGCGTACACAGGTGATGCCAATCATGCTCAATTTCAGATCCAGGCTCAAACCGTCCAAAGCCTTGTGGGTGTGTGAAACCTTGTGGATGCGCAGTGCCGCCTGTTAAGCCGGCGCCAGAACCTTGCACTCCTTGCAGTAAGAGACTTGTCGTTAAAGATTGGTTTATGTTTCTCCAATTTTTACGTAGTTTTCATTTATTTTTCGCAAAATAGTTTTGAATAGTTCCCATTCAAGTTAATTACATTCTTAGTAAACGTGTGTAATGAATTAGATGTTAGGATGCATAAATAATGGTCCAAAGTTGACTGAATATTTATTTTATTTACCAAGATATACAAAACAGAATACAATCTTCGTGAAAACACAAATGAATTATAGTATTTCGTTAAATTTACAATTTTGCCTAATAATTTCATGAAAAATTAAAGTAATTGATAATCACAACACTATATACGTATAGTAAACAATACAAAAGTCATTATTTGTGTGAAAATGTAAATAAAACGACCTCTATTGACAAATGGATATTCATAAAGACGTCTGTCTATTTATGGTAATGGGACAGGACAAACTTTAAAGGTTTTGTGTGGGTCATTTTCGTAAACCTAATAATATATATTTGCTTAGAAAGCGTACAAAGGTGACATTAATCATGCTTAATTTCAGATCCAGGTTCGAACCGTCCAAAGCCTTGTGGATGTGTGAAACCTTGTGGATGCGCAGTGCCGCCTGTTAAGCCTGCGCCAGAACCTTGCACTCCTTGCAGTAAGAGACTTGTCGTTAAAGATTGGTTTATGTTTCTCCAATTTTTGCGTAGTTTTCATTTATTTTTCGCAAAATAGTTTTGAATAGTTCCCATTCAAGTTATTTACGTTCTTAGCAAACGCGTGTGATGAATTAGATGTTAGGATGCATAAATAATGGTCCAAAGTTGGCTGAATATTTATTTTATTTACCAAGATATACAAAACAGAATACAATCTTCGTGAAAACACAAATGAATTATAGTATTTCGTTAAATTTACAATTTTGCCTAATAATTTCATGAAAAAATTAACGTAATTGATAATCACAACACTATATACGTATAGTAAACAATACAAAAGTATATATATATTTGCTTAGAAAGCGTACAAAGGCGACGTTAATCATGCTTAATTTCAGATCCAGGTTCGAACCGTCCAAAGCCTTGTGGATGTGTGAAACCTTGTGGATGCGCAGTGCCGCCTGTTAAGCCGGCGCCAGAACCTTGCAGTAAGAGACTTGTCGTTAAAGATTAGCTTATGCGTCTCCTGGTTTTACTCCTGCTTTTTCAGTATTCATTTTTTATTAAACAAACACTCGTCTGCTTTTATTTTTAAACATAAGTAGTATTTTTGTTTCTGCTATAACGGCTTTGACCACCATTTGCCTGTTTGTAAGCGATTATGTGGCCGAAGTTGAAGTACCTATGGAGTATCTTAGGAGATACTTATTCACCCTGACCTTGAAAAGCCGTAGGTCTCACAGGAAATAAAGAAGTGTGCTTGTTTTATTCTCTGGCTTTGCGTATTACAGAGAAACAATAAAATCGTTTGGTACACATCCGGGGAAAGTATACAATGGTTGGGTGATAGTAGGCCGTCTTCCTACTAGATATCTGATTTTAGATTAGATTATTTAAATTTTATTTTTACATAGGTACTTGTTCATTCGTTGACTGCCCTGTTTGCTCATTTGGTAGTGTATAATCAAGAAATATAGGGCGTGGGTTTGATTTCCACTCAGGACAAACATTTGAGCATAAATGTCTGTTCTGTGTCTGGGTGTTCTGTATGTATGTAGTATGTAGTACACATACTTGTACTATGTATAAGTATGTAGTTACAAAAAAGTATGTAAGCATTATATCAGTAGCGATGATAGCTCAGTGGTTAGCGCGGTCGGTTTGCATGCCGAAGGGCGTGGGTTCAAACCCTAACAATGAGCTTGAGCTACCGGTGAAGTAAAACATCGTGAGGAAACCGTAGCGTGGTGGTAGAGTACTTTCTAGTACTCGGCTGGCTAGCTACCACCCTGAAGTTGAAAATCTACCGCCAAGCATCTAACGGTGTGTTCCAGCAGTGAGCAAGTGAGGACTTGGGAGCCAGTTCCATTCCAGGCTAGGTATGCTTTACCATCTTCGACCACACCGTCACTTAACATCAGGTGAGTTGTGGTCAAACACCAAGCCTGTCAGCTATAAGAAAAAAAAGTTATCTGGTTCCTTATCTTACAAGCTTTGCTTAGTTTGGGGCTAGGTAGTGCTGTGTGAAATGTCCTAGGACATTTATTTATTTATATTTTCATTTCACATAGATTCATAGAATCTTGATTTTCTTTCCAGATGCTGTAGAATGGGTTGCAACAACACCTCAAGAAGCGGAATGTCTGAATGGCCGCGCTGTGGTGGCAGGCTACGACACCACAGACGGAAGCCCCCTGTGGGTCATCAGATCGTACTTCAATGGAGAACTGTTACCCGGCAAGCTGGAAGTAAAACACCACAAAGCATTCGTGTCGTGGGAAGGGAGAGAATACATTGTGTGCAACTTTGAGGTTAATATTGTTGGATGTCAAGAATGCTGCGATAGTGGTGAAACGTGAACACTGACTCTTGGATCACTTCATAAATCACTCAGCGACCTATGAAAAAAGCTATACCTGCTTTTCGTTTCTTTAATGAATCATTTATTTCAAACAAAGTAGTTTGCCAGAGAACTAAAGTCGCATATAAGCTCAGCATAATAGCAAAATGTAGTCAGACTGATCATATCTGTAGGGTAGACATGTTCTAGAGATAGATACCAAGACGTGTTCGATAACTTAGTGTAGGATGTCTTGCGACTCAGTGGACTGTACCTACGTAAGGCTGTTGGCAGTGAGTGAAAACGAAAAGCCGAAGTTCAGAAGTAGTGTATTTGGAGAGACATATGCCCAGAAGTAGACTAAAGTGGTTGTTGAAAAATATTTTAATATAGAGATATAGTATGAAACCCAAAATTTAGAAATTCAATGAATGCACGTTATTTTAGCAGAAATCCACTTAAAACATTTATAGAGACAAGTATGTATAGTAGAAGGCTATACATTTCATTAGTAGGTTACCGGCTGATAGATCTGCAAAATCAAAAAACGTGTAAAAAACCTAGACAAAAATAATAGTGCAAAAAGAAAACCTAAAAACAGAGTAGGGACTTGACTCAATATAACAAGGCTGATGACGATAATGGCCATCATCGAAAAAGAAATTAGTTATTTAAACCAACAGGAATTACCGATAAGAACGGTAAACAAAAAAATCTGAGTTTGGTAGCACAAAACTTTATCAAGAGATCTTTCGCTTATCACATTCTTTCTTTATGATCTATTTACTTTTTATAACGTTAAGGTTTCAATATCAGGTTTGCTGCGCTTGTCTAGACAACGTCCGATGGGTAGAAGACTGCAACGGCAACGTCCCGTACAATGCAGTCGGAGGGGGGCACGTTTCAACTGGAGAAGCCTTGTACATCGGCAGGGCAAGGGAACAGTGCTGCTGGACGCCGGGAAAGGTAATCTCCTTAATATAACTATTTTAACAAAGAAACTACTCGTACTTAACCTTTATGCTGTAACGACTCATACTCCATCCTCAATAATACTTGATAGAATCGTATCCACAAGTGCCGGCGTTTACATCATACATCATCAGCCATAGATCGTCCACTGCTGGACATAGGCCTCCTCCTGGGGGAGGTTTTGCTAATACTCGCCACGCTTGGCAGGCGGGTTGGCAAGCGCAGTTAGGTGTGATTGTTCAAGAAAGACGCTGCTGCCCATCTTCCGGATTACATCCCTTAGCCGACTCTAACGGCAACCACGGGTAGAGAGGGTGGGGTACTATTCTTACGCCGGTACCACCACGGCAAACGGCCGGCGTTTACGGTAAGATAATGATAATGCCAGTCTAAACTAAAGTAACTTTAGAAACACTTTACTATAGCTCTAGGAGGCTAATAGGGACAACAATAATAGGAGGCTAATAGGTGGCCACGTCTCAGTTGCAAAGCCTTGAGCAACGACGTAAAGTCGCTTGATGGTCTATCTTCTATCGAATACATTTCGGAGAGTGCGCTTTGGAATTAGATAATTTGGTTTCACCTGCCTCTTTTTATTACCAGACGGCTAGACAGACATGGCCAAAGTGCCATCCGTACATGATGGGCATTCCCCATGTACGAACTAAGTGCTTTAAAGGAACGCTCTGCTGCGTCTGTTTATCCCCGCGAAGTACAAGTATTCTAAGTAAGCGTGCTTCATTGTAACATCAGGCAGGGCGCGGTCAAACGAAAATCTATTTTGAACAAAAAAAAAAGAAAACTATCGCGTCCAACCTTAAATTTTTAATACCTTAATAGTTTGCGGATTTATTTGTTTCGATTAATAACTTCATACATTTTTGACCCACGTGCTTTGAAAAGAACTTGTTATAGTATTGGTATTTTATTGTATAAATTATTTGTTTACAGATCTTACCAAGCCACGGAGTGTTGTACATCCCATACAGCGGCAAGGAAATCCCGTACTGTAACTACGAAGTTTTGTGTATAGTTTAAAAATTCGTATGTTATCTCTTTTACCTGTACACGCAGTGTAAAAGATATTTCTACCTCATTACTGCTTTATAGCTAAACCTGCAAACCTGTCCAAAGCTGTAAAGTGAAGACAGTGTCAAAATCTTTTTTTTCTATTGTTGTTCGCTTTTAGTCGCTTTAGGCGATGTGGTCGTCCCTGTATCGCCGGATATTTATTTTGCTAATATATTTGCAATTCAATAAAAATGTTATAAAATTATTGTATTGAAAACTTGTATTTTATTGATCGAAACATCTGACGACGATTCTGTCACTGACAGTATACATACCTATGTATAATGTATATCGATACGTGTATATAACCCTATCGCTAACCCTACGTGTATATAACACCAGTGGGTTGCAAAAAGATATTGAGTAGGCTCTGAAAAAAAACTATACTCTAACTCTAAACTTGCCAATACTCGCCACGCTTGGCAGGCTTGTTGGCGAGCGCAGTTAGGTGTCATTGATCAAGAAAGACGCTGCTGCCGCTCTTCCGGATTACATACCTTAGCCGACTCTTACGGCAACCACGGGTAGAGAGGGTGGGGTACTATTCTTGCGCCGGTACCACCACGGCAATTCTATTCAATGAAAGATAATAAATATCGTAGGACATTTCACACAGCGCCATATAATTCCAAACTTAGCAAAGCTTGTACTATAGGGACCAGATAACTGGTATAATATAATACAAACAGCACACCCAGACATAGAACAAACATTTATGGTCATCACACAAATATTTGTCCTGAGTGGGAATCGAACCCACACCACGCTCTTGAAGCATATACATCATATTACCGAATGAGCTAACAGGGCAATCCGATCCTCGACATCCTGGGTATGGTATTAGAGTTATTCAATTTACAGGACTTGGTGCTAAATCTCCTTAGCGCCAAGTCGTCTCGGTAGGTACCACCGCAGTACCAGATATTCTGCCGCCAAGCAGTAGTATGTAAACATTACTGTGTTCCGGTTTGAATGGTGCTGCAGCTAGCGAAATTACAGGGCTGTTGAGACTAACCATCTTGCCTCAAAGTAATGACCGCCAAAGCAGCGATGCCCTGGACTTTGTTTTGTTACCTACTCAAAGTTCTGTGTATCGTTGCAATGGTCATGAACAGGGTTTATCTCTTACCATCAGGAGACCGTCTTGTTCGTTTCATTAACTTTACATAAAAAAGTATACAATGTATTCAATCTATTGAAAAAATTATATTTCTTTCTGTATTGATATTATAAGTAAAGTATCATAAAATAATAAAAATGTAATATATAAAAGTAGCTACTGCTCGCGGCTTCGATTTACGATTCAAAGAAATGTAAACGATATAACCTATGATTCACAAAAGAATATAATTTGCTTCAGTGACAAAACTAGCGTAAGTTGATTCTGGTACACAACGATCGAAAAAGAGAGAAAAGAGAAGAGTCTTGGAAGTGATCGCTTTTAGCGATAAGGTCGCCTGTTATTACACCTGTTAACGCGGGGCGCAGCTAGTAAACCATAAATCCTACAAAAAATTTACATCATCTTCAATGTACAGTCTTGTTACAGATTTATCATTTTATATTTAGAATAAGTAGACATTATCCTGTTTATTGTCTCGTGCAGTTAGCCGCCTGCATTGAAACTTTATCAGTCATGTTATTGCTTAAGTGACTATAACTACTTAGTTTCATTTATGTATGAATAATTTATTGTAGCATTTAAAGTTTCGGATAAGCTTTTGAAATTATTGTCAAGTTTTTTAAATTGTTGTCAAGTAAGTTAAATTTAAATCCTCATTACTGTTGTTACTGATGTATATAAATAAATACCTTGAACACTTGATGGTAGGTCTCCTTGATAGGAGGTCGACTGGGTAGGTACCGCCGCAGTACCAGATATTATGCCGCCAAGCAGTAGTGTGTGAACATTATTGTGTTCCGGTTTGAAGGGTACTGCAGCTAGCAAAATTACAGGGCTACGCAGCTAGACAAATCTTCATTAAATTTGATGAAGAGGTCCTGTATATCACAAGGATAGATTAAGACAAACCTGTTGACTCATTGGTAGTATATCTGCTTCAAGAGCTGTAGGGTGTGGGCTCGATTCCCATCCAGGACAAACATTTTGCGGATTAAACAAATGTTTGTTCTGTGTCCGGGTGTTCCGTTTGTAGTATAAGTGTATATTTACAAAACAAAAAGTATTTATGTATTCTATCAGTTATCTGCCTTCCATCACACAAGCTCTGCTTAGTTTGGGATTAGATGGCGCTGTTTGTAATCCTATGATATTTATTTTAAAAAAAAGATACTTATTTCATAGAAATTTTTTGAATTCTTACACAGATTAAAGCTTGCAGCTACATAAAAAATTATATGCCATTGCTCGGGCGGTATCCGTATGTGCGCGTTCGTGAGTCGCTTGTGTGTCTGTGCGTCTGTATATGCGCGCATGCGCGTGTGTGAGTGTGTGTGTGTGTGCGTGCTAAAGTGTGTGCGTCTGTGTGCGCGTGCGCGCGCGTCTGTGTGTATGTGTGAATGTGTGTGTGTGTGTATGCGTGAGTGTGTGTGTGTGTGTGTGTGAACGTGCGTGTGTGTGTAATCCTATTTGTAATAAGAATAGTAGTCGTTAAATAAAACTATAAAAATCCTTTCAGTTACATGCAAATGTTCAATGACTCTACAGGATCATAAGATAAACCCAACGTAAACAGGGGTCGTTGTACCCATCATTATGTACAACCACTGAACCAACTCTGGAATCGCAAAAATAGCCGTTTATAATCAGCCGTTCCAAGGAAAGTTATCAATCATATTTATTGGCCATAAATAACTAAAATGAATACAGGCGTGTCACTAGCTATAAAAAATACATTACAGATTAAATAAATGAAGCTAAATCATTACCAGCAACCAACACAATTCTATGTATTAACAATTCATAATTATACGTATACGCGTTATATAAAAATAAGGATTCAAAGAACTTCACTCACAAATTATGCAAATACTCGTGAAATGGATTGCATTCAAAGAAATGTTTAAGTTCTAATGTCATTGACCTTCTACAATATAAAACAGCTGATTTTTATTTAACTATTTTAATGTTGGTTAAATGCTAAAAAGTGTTTATAATAATGAGTATAATGAGCCATTATTGGTTAAGTATATATAACCCAAGCTAATAAGCCTGTATATTCAAATGTAGCATTTGTGTTACTTGTTTTTTTTGAACCATTGTTTTTATTATATGTTTCTGTAGCTATGATAGCACAGTGGTTAGCGCAGTTCGTTCGCTTTTGTCTCAACTTGAAAATCTGCCGTCAAGCACCTAACCAATATCGCACAAAACTGCAAAAATAACCAGAGGCTCAGTGAAAGTGCTATAAATAGTGACGTCAATGCCATTAATGCATTCAAAACAAAATATCAGCAGAGATCATACTGTAATTAATCAAGGCGAAGTCGACTGAATTGTTAAATTCCCTTCATTTGCCAGGCATGCCACCGCATCACTTGATATAAAACATTGGTTTGGTGAATTTACTTGGCGGTAACAAAAAGTCGTCTAAGTAGAAACCACCGCAGTACAAGATGTTCTGCCGCTGAGTGAGAATATTACTATGTATTAGTTTGAAGGGTACTGCAGCTAGCGAAATTACAGGGCTGTTGAGACTAACCATCGAATGTCTCAAGGTAATGACCGCCAAAACAGCGATGTTCTGGATTTTGTTTTGCTACTCAAGGTTCGGTGTATCGCTGCAATGGTCATGAACAGGCGTTATCTCTTACCATCACAAGATGGCTATTTTACTACGAAATATTGATTCACCACGACAACGGAACCAGACTTTTATTAACATGAACATAATCATCAAAGCTTCAATTTTGGTCCAAAAATTTTTAGGTGCAGATGTACTGTTGTGACGCATACCAGTGATTCCGATATATGCCATTCGAGCACCCTTGCACTTTCCGGCGTGACTCACATTTGCAACGATGATCAATAAGGTGCAAGGACAGACACTATATGTAGCTTGCTCTCGCGTCTGAAACCCATCTGACTTATTCGTATACGCACCAGACGTACTCGTATAACAGTTAAGTAGTATATATAAATAATATAGTAAAATGCAGCTGCTATATTTACTCTGCTTGCAAGGATGACGTGTTAGGGTCATTACATTCATCGTGGTTCGGTTATTTAAGCCCCAATTAACCTTCGAGCCAGCATTTTCTGGGATCACTCGGCGCACCACAGTCGCTCCTTATACCTACTTGTTAGTTGATTTTTAAACAACCAGAACATGCCTGGTGATAGGTAAGACTGCATTATTATTTTTTATTAATAAATTGGTTTGCGCTTGACCGCCATTTTGTCTGATATTAAACAAATATGCGGATAACGACAGAGCATGCATTTTATAGGCATTAAGATGTTTTATGAAATTACGTGTCGTTTAGAACGACAATTTTGACGGTTTCCATCTATCTTAGAAATATGGTAATTTTTTTCGCCTTGTCAGAACACCAGCGTAGCATCCTTTCAATTCTAAGATTGTATTTGGAAAAGGGGTTATTTTTTCCTGGTATCCAAAAATATATTGTACATTACTTTTTGGAGTATTATTAGATTTCATTTTAGGATCCTAATTCCTAGATTTCACTTTTAGAAAAAGTTAGCCAATAGTAATCTGTGCAGTACTTTAGCCATCAGTATAGTAGCCAATGAGGCCTGTAGTTTTTAATGTCAGACGCATCCATCACCCGTCTTGTTTTATGCTAATGTCACCACCACAGTCTTAGTCATATTGTCTGATAGGAAGGAATGCTCAACACACATGAAAAACAGTACAAACACCCGTGGCAAATGAGTTGCTGCAGATGCTGATGCCCGCATGCTGCAGATATTCAATGCTGAGACTGTCTTAATATCTTTTTATTTATCGTATTTTAACGTATTATAAACTTGACACTTTTTTATAAAAGTTGAGATTAAAATATAAATTCTAAGCTAAGCATGTTTTAAAGTGAAAATACAAAACGTAGCGTTTTGTATTTTCATTTTCACGTCTTGAATTTATATTAACTCTTATAAAAAGAGTATCAAGTTTTAATTTCTCAATTAAAAATACTTTTAAGCAATACACGTTAGAGCAATGTCATAGTAAATTAAATAGCTGTTCAGAATGTCGAATACAATGACTCTCATTCGGCTTGGTACATCTCAAACTTAGAACCTTGTATTTATGGGATTGCGTTATATTTTCAGGTTAGTGGAATGGGTCCCAACGACGCCTGCAGCCGCCCATACGCTGAGAAACCGTGCTGTGGCGGCAGGCCTCGAAGGCCACGACGGAAGTCCCCTGTGGGTCATCAGAGCTGAATTCCAAGGAGAAGTATTACCGGGGAAATTGGCTGTTGAGCATAATGCGGCATATGTGCCCTGGGGAGGAAAAGAACATGCTGTGGAAAATATTGATGTACGTGAGACACTAAAGTTGCTGACAAAATCAAAATTGAGAGAGCGACATGTACAAAACATACTATTTGAATATTAAATTTGTAGTTTACTAGGTAATCGTAATATTCCACAATTATAATTCCACCCTACCCATTCTTTTACCGGATGGCCAGGAGCTTTAAAAAGCGGAACTGCTTCATGGTGGATATAGAAAAAAAAAACGAACTAAGCGGTTTGGATCTACTATAAGTGTACGAACAGCTAAACAATGAAATTTGCTAATCGAGGGGGTGTTCCCTGATAGATACAATCTGGATACCGTCAAGTCGCGAGTGAATCGGTTTCCTTTAGGCGAGCGTGCTCCACCATAGACCGCATCTTCGCTTAACATCAGGCTTGTGGCGGTGAAGGGCAAGCCATAAAAAATATATAAATATATATCAGTTTTCATAGTAAAGTTATCGTAATATGATTTAGATGTTGTTCAAGTCTGTAAATTTCCTCGTAAGGTGGACGAAAGTAGTTGATAGTTGTGAAAACTGCTTGTTTTTTTTTCTTTATTTTGTATTGTTTCATCTGTTTAATGCAAGGTTTGCTGCGCTAATCTCACGTTGGTGCAGTGGATAAAGGACTCCAACGGCAACGTCCCGCCTAGTGCTATTAAGGCAGGGAACACTAAATCTGGAGAGCCCTTGTACGTCGGCAGAGCTTTTGAACAGGACGCCTTGACACCGGGGAAGGTTAATCTTTGAACATCAACAGTTTTACATTAAGACACAGAATAAGTAATAGTTAAAAATTTATCGTCAGCCTATCGAAGTCAACTGCTGGACATAGGCCTCTCCCAAATCACGCCACTTAGCCCGATCTTCGGCTTTTTGCTTCCATCCACCGCCAGCAGTCCTACGTATATCGTCACTCCATCGAGTCTCAGGGCGTCCTACGCTACATTTGCTAATTCGCGGTCTGCACTCAAGAACACGTCAACTCCAGCAGTTATCAGTTCTGCAGCAGATATGTCCATTATTGTCCATTTGTCCAGTCCATTGCCGCTTCAGCTTGCTAATACGCTCCGCTGAGCTAGGTAAATATATTTTTGAACAATGTCTAAAGTGAAACCATTTATGGCGACCGGTCCCGGAACGACAAATTATATGTTAACAATAGTTTATATAAAATTATTTTCAGTATCACTTTAGAATTATCATAACCATTACCATCAATTTGGATAACGAACAGTAATTTTGATTACGAATCACGATCCTGATTTAATGTCTACAGATTGTCATAAACTTCGTCATTCCAGTATAAGTCTCGTTCTTCCTCCTTATTCTTTTCATCAAATTACTGTATGTTATATTTTTTTTCAATATATTAAATAGATCTACGTTAGGCCACCTGATGGAAAGCGACGGTGCGGTTCTGGATGCGTACACGTACAGCCCGTGAATGGAACTCATTGCCGGCTTCTCTGTTTCTTATAAACTACAATTTGAACGGTTTTAAGTCTAGAGTGAATAGATTTCTTCTAGACTAGCGTGCTCCATAAATAAAAATGTATGGAAATTTGAACAGCGTTTGTTAGCCAATATTTAAAAATACCCAAACCTTATTATCAAATTTCGCAATGAAGGCACTTACCTAATAGTCCTGTTGACAGTATATCTGTTACTATATACTGTCAGTATATACTGTTGTTGGTAGTATATTTGCTTTAAGGGCTGTAGGCCGTGGGTTCGATTCCCACACAGGGGAAACGTTCTGTGGTTTAGCGATGATAGCTCAGTGGTTAGCGCGGTCAGTTCGCATGCCGAAGGGCGTGGGTTCAAACCCCAACAATAAGCTTGAGCTGCCGGTGAAGGAAATCATCGTGAGGAAACCATAGCGTGGTGGTAGGGTACTTTCTAGTACTCGACTGGCTAGCTACCACCCTCAAGTTGAAAATCTGCCGCCAAGCATCTAACGGTGTGTTTCGGCAGCCTCACTTGAGAGCCAGTTCTATTCCAGGCTAGGTGTGCTTTACCATCTTCGACCACACCGTCACTTAACATCAGATGAGTTGTGGTCAAACACCTAGCCTGTCAGTGTTAAAAAAAAAATGTTTGTTCTGTGTCTGGGTGATTTGTATATATTATTAAGTACGTACTATTTACAAAAAATTTTTTTTTATGTATTTTGGGGTCAGATGTGTGTAATCCACCGTGTGAGAGGCGATTCAAATCGGCACGAGTCATTGAAATACATCTGTCTAACGCACTAGTACCTACTGTAGAGCTCAAATGCTTGAGCTCCAGTATAGTTCAGCGGGCGTATCGAGTGATTTTTATGGCCCTACGAGTTATGATAAAGCTAACAATAGTATGTCCCTGTAATAAAGTTGAAGTTCAGTTCAAATAACCTAATTGTAATGTCATTAAGAGTACGCTCACAGTATCCTCGGTGTTTAGTAATAAGTCAATTTATTTTCAGATTCACCCAAGTGAGGGGGTGCTCTATATATCCTATAACGGCGTGGAACTCAAGCACCAGACCTACGAAGTTCTATGTCTAGCTTCGTCATGAAAACCGTGTATTCTTCTATCCTGTCAACTCAAAATAATATTTTTCTCTTCTTTCAAATCTTATTCTAAATACTATATTAATTGAATTATACTTTTTTATGTCTAAAGCTGAAATTATTTTTTTAAATAAAAATGCCCTTTTTCATGTCCTTAACTATATGTTCCAATGATTCGAACACATTAATTGATTAACTCTTTATTGACTACAAAAATTATACAACCTGGCGACCTTATCGCAAAAAGCGATCTCTTCCAGGGAACTTTAGTATGGAAAGTATTTAGAGGAAGAAAAAGACGGGGTGTGTCTCAAGAAGTCTTCGTAAGAAGTAATATTAAAAAGCGATCAAGGGATTTCATTTGATAAGAATTAATTTAATACCATAAAAAATGTGTGTGGTAAATAAAATATCGAATCTATTTCTTTTGTAATTATTTGACTTACAGATTACAGAAATTAAATGATGTGAAACAATTTCATTCTTATATTAGGCACAAGTCTTGTTTTTTTTTTTAACGAAGTGTGGATTATAACTTTTGAGGGTTATCCCAATATTAAAATTTAATTTAATTTATACATACATAATTTAAAAATCATCAAATAAATAATATACGGACATTAGGGAATAATAGTTTAGCTATTGTGTCAGTGACATTATCTTATGCACATTTCTTCGAAACCTTCGATTGCCATAACTTGTTTGATTTGACACAAATCCTGAATTATTCAATGTCATTGTTATAATTTTCATCACGGACGCTACCATGACAAAGAAAGCTACTCATCCGAGGCATAGGCCTTATAGCTCACACTTCAGATATAATGACATCCATACATCGCAGACTTTTATTCAGAACTGTTTCAAAGAAACAATATCCTACGGTATATGTAATTATAATCTTCAAGTAACTCTAACGATGTAGGCAGTAGGTACACGCCAAGATAAATCTCAGATGGCCGGGTTTTTTGGATTTGGTCATATCACACAATATTTTTATAAATTAAAGCCTGTATATTATTTTGATATATTTTCTATATTATTGTACAGTTTCATCAGAATTCGTTCCATAGCTAACGCGTGAAAGAGTAACAAACGTATTCAAATCCTTACATCCTAACTAATTTTCACATCCATAACAGTACTAGCTTCTGTCCGCGATTCCGTCCGCGTCCACTTTAGATTGTGTGAATAACAAAAGCAATAAGTTTGTTACCTAGATTAAGATAAAGGTTGCCTCTTTATTCCGGAATAATGTTCTATAAGACACATCTTTACAAAATCGTAAGTGGATACGTTCTGTAGTTAATTTTTAATAATCCTACAGGAACATGAATTAAAAAGTATCCTATGTACTCATTCGTGTAATAAACTACCTGAATGTCAAATTTCATCCAAATCGGTTTAGCCTTTTTTGTTTTTGCGTGATTGAATAACATTTGTAATATTCATAGGAATAAAGTAAAGTAATATACATAGAAAGAAGATAAGATTCGATTACTTGGTGGTATATTTCCTCGTCAGGAGGTCATCTAGGTAGATAACACCGTAGTACCAGATATTTTGCTGCTAAGCAGTAGTGTGCAAATATTACTGTGTTCCGATTTGAAGGGTACTGCAGTTAGCGAAATTACAGGGCTGTAGAGACTAACCATCGAAAGGCTCAAAGTAATGAACGTCAAAATATATTTATAAGCGAGCGTGTGTCGAGTTGTAATCAATCAAAGTACTGGACTTTGTTTTGCTACTAAGTTCTGTATTGCTGCTATGGTCATAGACATACGGTATCTCGTTCGTCTCATTATTTATCACGTTAAAAAAAATCACTATTGCTTTTAAAAAAAATTACACGAATTTTTTCCAAATAAAATTGAACTACATTTTTCGAGATAAATGGTTGATTTGTCATTTGAATAATTTACAACAATACTTTTCAATTTTTTAAATGACGGGAAAAAGTAACACAATGTGTTAGAAAAAAAAACCCAGCCATTGTTTTAAATATCATTATGTCACGCATTATTTTATATTTGAATTAGAATGTGACATATTTTTTTTTTACATGAGGTCATTAAATTCCTTTAAATTCCAAGTTGGGCAGTGCCAGCTATCAGTCCGCTCACGAATCTCCCAAACTCCGCTCATCAGCCCTTCTTGTTATTAAAAAAAAAAGATGTCCGGATGTAAGTTTTAACAGTTTTTTTTTATTTTTATAACATATGTTTTATATAATTTTACACCTTTTTAGAACACCCCTTTACAGCGTAACTACTTGCAATAACATAATACATTAATCGTCCCCTTCACTTTTTTTTTATAGCTGACTGGCTAGTTGTTTGAGCACAGCTCATCTGATGTTTGAGTTTCAATTCCAGATTGGAACTACCCAAAACCTTGTGGATGTTTGAAACCTTGTGCATGCGCATTGCCGCCCGTTAAACCGGCGCCAGAAACTTGCTGTAAGAATTTTTTCTTTAAATATTACCTTATATTTCTTCCGGTTTTATCCAGTTTTCATTATGTTTCGTATAGGCGACAATTTAAGAGATTTAGTTACTTTGCTTGATTTCATGAAAAACATGATGTAATTGACAATCACTACGTATTGTAAATAGTAGAAAGTATTTATATTTATATCTTTTTTTTAAGGCTTACAGGCTGGGTGTTTAATCACAACTCACCTGATGTTAAGTGACGGTGTGGTCGAAGATGGTAAAGCACACCTAGCCTGGAATGGAACTGGCTCTCAAGTGAGGCTGCCGGAACACACCGTTAGATGCTTGGCGGCAGATTTTCAACTTGAGGGTAGCTATCCAGCCGAGTACTAGAAAGTACCCTACCACCAGGCTATGGTTTTCCTTCACTGGCAGCTCAAGTTCATTGTTGGGGTTTGAACCCACGCCCTTCGGCATGCGAACCGACCGCGCTATATATATACCGATCATCGCTACAAAAACTGTAAATGCGAATAGACAAAATGGATGATCAAATAGACAGACAGACACATAAAAAACGTAAGGTTTCCACCTAGAGTCATTCTCATAGACTTAGCAATACAAAACTGTTTAGAAGTCGCACATAGGTGACGTAAACTGTGCTCAATTTCAGATCCTGGTTGGAACCGTCCAAGGGCTTGTGGATGGGGAGTGCCGCCCCCTAGGCCGGCGCTAGAACCATGCTGTAAGAGACTTGTCGTTAAACATTAGCTTATGTTTCTCCTGGTTTTAACGCGTGTTCTGATTTATATGTAAGAATGATTAAATATTGGTCAAAATTGACTGAATATTAATTTGGAATCGTGGAAACACTAATATAGTTAATAATTACATTTTACAGTTTTGCTTGATTTCATTAAAAATATATGAATGTAATTGATAATCACCACATTACGTATAATAAACTGTAAAAAATGCTTTATTTGGTTGACAAGTAAAATTTTAACAAAAAACCGACTTCATATGGTTTTCTCATGGATACCAATATCAAAACTGGACGACATTGAAATGGGACCACACGGGAAGCACTAGCTTTCAGACAAAAAAGAATCATCAAAATCGGTTCACCCAGTCAAAGTTCTGAAGTAACAAACATTAAAAGAATACCATTCAAATTTAGAACCTCCTCCTTTTTTGAAGTCGGTTAAAAATAGAACGACAACGACATCTATAGACAAAACGGATGTACAGATAGAAAAATGGACACGTCAAAATTTAAGCTTGCGACCAGGGGTCATTCTCTTAAACCTAATAAGACATATTTGTTTAGAAAGATGGATGGTTACGGAAGACGGCAGCAGCGTCTTCCTTGAACAATCATACCTAACTGCGGTCGCCAACCCGCCTGCCAAGCGTGGCGAGTATTGGCAAAACCCCTCCCCAGGAGGAGGCCTATATCCAGCAGTGGACGTCCTGTGGCTGATGATGTGATGTGTGTTTAGAAAGCGTACATAGGTGAAGTAAATCGTGCTCAATTTCAGATCCAACTTGGAACCGTCCAAAGCCTTGTGGATGTGTGAAACCTTGTGGATGCGCAGTGCCAACCGTTTTGCCGGCGCCAGAACCTTGCTGTAAGAGATGGCTTAAGTTTAGTTTTAATTAATTTTCGTAAACGGGACTATTCGAGTGATTTACGTTACTAAACGCATGTGATGATTTACATGTTAGGGTGTTAAGTTGATTCAAAATTGACTAAACATTTATTTTATTTACTTTTATATAGGAAAGAGAATATAATCATCATGGAAACACATAAGATGTAGTTCATAGTTACGTTTTACTATATTTGCTTGATGTCATGGATAAAAAATATTACTGACAATCTCCACATTCAGTTTTTTTTTTTTATAGTTGACAATCTAGGTGTTTGACAACACCTCACCTGATGTTAAGTGACGGTGTGTTCGAAGATGGTAAAGCACACCTAGCCTGGAATGGTACTGGCTCTCAAGTGAGGCTGCTGAAACACACCGTTAGATGCTTGGCGGCAGATTTTCAACTTGAGGATGGTAGCTAGCCAGCCGAGTACTAGAAATTACCCTACCACCATGCCATGGTTTCCTCACGATGTTTTCCTTCACCGGCAGCTCAAGCTCATTGTTGGGGTTTGAACCCACGCCCTTCGGCATGCGAACAGACCGCGCTAACTATCGCTATAAAGTATAGTTAACTGCACAAAAAGCTTTATTTGTCTGAAAATATCTAGACAACGACATCTATAGACGATTAGATATTCAGATAGACAGACACAGAAGACAAAAAGACGAGCTTTAAGGGTTCCGTTTGAGTTATTCTCATAAATCTTATATTACATATTTATTTAGAAAGCATACACAGGTGACGTTGATCATGCTTAATTACAGATCCAGGTCCGACCCGTCCAAAGCCTTGCGCAGTGATACCCGTTAAACCGGTGCCAGAACCTTGCAGTAAGAGACTTGTCGTTAAAGATTTAGTTCGGTTTTACTTCTGGTTTTCCAGTTTTCTATATTTTTTCGTATTGGGGACTATACAAATGATTTATATATATTTTTATAAAATAATAAAAACGATATTTGATCTCTGATACGTTTTACCTGGTTATTTATAATTATGTGGCTGTCAGAATCGTGTCCTTGTTCATATTCATATTGATGACTACGATGAGCTCTTCCGGCTTTGTAAATCTCATCATTGTAATTTAGTATATTAATAAGCATTTTATTATTAAATTATTTTTCATTTATCTTATGATTTCACAAAGAATCATGATATTTTTCCAGGTCCTGTAGAATGGATTGCAACAACACCTCAACAAGCGGAATGTCTGACTGGCCGCGCTGTGGTGGCAGGCTACGAAAACACAGACGGAAGCCCCCTGTGGGTCATCAGAGCTTACCTAAATGGAGACTTGTTACCCGGCAAGCTGATTGTAAAGCAGCACGTCGCATACGTGTCGCACGGAGGACAAGTATACTCTATGTGCAACATTGAGGTTAATATTGTTGGACTTAAAAACGATCTATGAAAAGATCTATAGGTTAGAGCTTAGCTATTTTTAGAGGATCATATCAAAAAAAAAAGGAAATTCGTCAGAGAACTACTGTAAATAGCTAGTAGCTAGTGGCACCATAGCTAACCATAACAGCAAAATGTAGTCAGAGTAGTCGTATTTGTACCACCGTTATGGTAGACGTGTTCTAGAGAAGATACTAAGTGTTCGATAACTTAATATAAGGCGTCTTTCGATTCAATGGAGTGACAGTATACGTAAGGTAATTAGCAGTGAGTGAAAAGTGTACCGTGGTGGTTTTGGCGTAAGAATTGTACCCCACCCTCTCTACCCGTGGTTGCCGTAAGAGTCGGCTAAGGGATGTAATCCGGAAGATGGGCAGCAGCGTCTTCCTTGAACAATCACACCTTACTGCGCTCGCCAACCCGCCTGCCAAGCGTGGCGAGTATTGGCAAAAGAGCAAGCTAGAGAAAACCTATAAGCAGTCTAAGGATGGAATTAGGCTGTTGAAGATATTTTTTTTTAAATTATTTATGGCTGATGTTAGGTGACGGTGTGGTCGAAAATGGTAATGAATGCATAGAATGGATAATGGCCATCATCGAAAAAGAAGTTATTTTTTATTTAGGAATTACCGATATTATGGTAATCAAATACGAGTCTCATAAAACAAAAAATAATCAGAACTACAGTATAACGTTAAGGTTTTAAAAAAAATAAAATTTTGAATATCAGGTTTGCTGCATTTGTCCAGAGAATGTGCGATGGGAAGAAGACTGCAACGGCAACGTCCCGTGCAATGCAGTTGTTGGGGGGAAACTTTCAACTGGAGAACTTTTGTACATCGGCAGGGCAAGGGAACAGTGCTCCTTGACGCCGGGAATGGTAATCTCTTTAATATAACTACATATTATAACAAAAAAACTACTTTTTCCTTTACTTTACCTTAACGCTGTAACGACTCATACTCGATCTTCAATAATCCTTGATAAAATCGTATCATGAACAGTCGGCGTTTACGGCCTGTTTATGATGATGCTGGTTTAAACTGAGGTAACATTAGAAATTTGACAGCTAACAAACATGCAAATATCCAAGCGTCTCAACATCCAAACATTCACATTTATAATATTGGTTTTGATATATAAAAATGATTTATTTACAGATCTATCCAAGCCACGGAGTGGTGTATATCTCACACGACTGCAAGGAAATCGCGTGCAAAAACTACGAAGTTCTGTGTGTCGTTTAAAATTTTGTATTTGTCTTCAATCTGTACCCACAGAAAAGAAAACATTTCTACCTGCTTTATATCTAAACCTGCAAACCTGTCCAAAGCTGAAAAGTTCAGACAGTGTCAAAATAAGCTTTTTCCTATTTGTTGTTCGCTTTTTAATTGCTTTAAGCGATGAGGTTCCTTTGTATCGCCGGATATTTATTTTGCTAATTTATTTGTAATTCATTAAAGATGTAATAAAATTATAGTAATGAATACTTGTATTTTATTGACAACTCGGAACATGCGACGGTTCCTAACACTTATATTCGTAAGGACTATACTCCTATGTTACCAGCACATTTGTAACGGTTGTCAAACATCGCTCTAAGCGTGTGTCAGATATTCTAAAGTATAGGTATAAGTAAGTTCTTACCTTTTAGTGAAACTTTGAGCTAGTTCCATTCTAGGCCGGGTGTGTTTACCATGTTCGACCACACCGTCACTTAACATCTGGTGAGCTGTGGTCATAGTTTTCATTTTGATGCCTCTTTTTAATCCATGATAAGATCCGTGGTTAGTGCGGTCGGTTCACACGCCGAAGGGTGTGGGTTTAAGCCCCAACAATGAGCTTGAGCTGCCGGTGAAGGAAAAGATCGCGAGGAAACCATAGCATGGTGGTAGGGTATTTTCTAGAGTCTAACGGTGTATTCCGGTAGCCCCACTTGAGAACCAGTTCCGTTCCAGGCTAGGTGTGCTTTACCATCTTCGACCGCATCATCACTTAACATCAGGTGAGCTATGGTCAACACCTAGCCTGTCAACTATAAAAAAAATCTCAGTACTTCTTCCAACGAAATAGGAATAAAAATACGATTTAAAAGATAACAATTCTTTATTTATAAATAAGTACTCGCTTAGGTTTAATAATAAAATTCACACTTAACAATTAACGAATTCAAGTTCATTTGTGAACAAAACGTATGTAATATATATTTCTTCATTTAATTTATTTTCATATTCTTTCTCTTACTAAACTCGTAATATCACAAAATCTTATCCTAGCTAATTAAATCGCTACATTAACAATTACTTATTAGTAAAGCGGTATAATGAATTAAATAATTAATTTGATTAAGTATTCACAAACTACCTACTCAATGTATTCAGTTAATGTTGCAAAAGATTTTGGTTTAACACATTAATAATTATGACACAATATTAGTGTATTATTTAAAAATATATCAAACCATAATAACCAAAAAAAAAAAACAATTCTAATATTTTGATAAATACAATAATTTCAACGTCAAATAGGCAAGTTCAAAATGATACACTATTTCCAAAGATATTAAAAACAATAGATGTAAATCGTGTGACATTTGCGTTCAATCCAAGATTTTCACTTTAGAAAATTTGAAGTTAATATTTCTATGCAAAAAAAATGAGATGAACGAAATGATTTACTGATTGTAAGAAATAACGCCTGTCCATGACTATATAGCAGCAACACTCGGAACCTTTAGTAACAAACCAAAGTTTATGACATCGTTCATTGGGCGTTCATTACTTTGAGACATTGATGGTTAGTCTCAATAGCCAGCATAGTAATGTTTATGTCCACAGTGATTTTATATGTCCTATGAAATAATTCATAACAGGTTTTTGGTTTTTCATAAAATGCCACACGCAATCAAGGTAAGTTTTTCTTTTGAACAGATTTGGTTACATAAGGCGTATTTTTTTAATTGTTCTCTGAACTGGTTACATTAAGAAAATATTAAAAGTTAAATAATTATTTAAAACAAACATATGCACGACTTTCTTGAAGTGAACATGCACGTTATGGTACACAAATCACAAATTTTAAATTAAAGTATTGCGAAATTATTTTCTTATGCAGAGTCAAAAATATTCAACTAGTTACGTATTTTGTTGTTAGACGATAGCATCGTTGGTGAATGTTCACCATACCTTGATTTGACAAAAATAAAGGCCGAATCTTTCTCTACTGCTGGGATAATAAAATATCAAGTTAATATACAATCTGAAAATTTTAAAAAATCTATAACCCGACTGCGAATAAAATGGCTATAATTAAAGGAAACATATTTATAAACCAATTTATTATTCTTAATTAAATTTAAACTTATATATATATATATTTTTTTATAATCTCCTTTTAATTTCATTTATTTTGATACCCTATTTCGGACAAAAAATTCGTCACTTTTTTTCTTCAAAAATCTAAGGACACTTGGGTTTTTGAGACGAACATAACGATACCTTAACTATCGAAATCCATCCAGCCGTTTGGAAGATATGTGATAATAAAGAAATTTACAAATAGGTATACATACATTACATACAAGGTACGCAAAAAGCATAACCCTTCCTTGGCAGTCGGGTAAAAACAATGCACAAACTACAAAAATAGTTAAACTATGGTACTAAACTTTTGGTCCGATTGTGTTTCAGCATCGGTCCAAAATCCATTATTTTAAATATCTTTGATTTTATCTTTAAGGTAATCACTTTTATTTTAAGTCTTTCATGACATAAACAACAGCATTTAAAACAATCATATATAAGGTACTGATGGATAAGGAACGTTGATAGTAACTACGCCTTGTTTTAAATAACTTACTTTGAAAATATAATCAGTGTTGTAGTTTACTGTTACACATCATACTTTCTGTTAATCCCATTTCTATTTGAGACTGAACGCTTTCTTCTCTATTTTCTGGTGTTGGAACAGTTTTTTTTTTATTATTGTCGTCAGCTTCGAAAGCTTTGTTTTCAACACCTTTTCCAGCTTCTATTATTTTATCATCTAGTTTATTATCCTTAGGACCAGTAGCAGTATTATGTTTCTTGTTAGCTAAGTACAACCACCTGAAATAAGAACAAAAAAAATAGTACATTATGTTCTTTCTTTTCTTCATCATCTTCAGCCCACTTTAGTCCACTTCTGGACATAGGGCTCTTTTAATGCATGACACCTAGTTCGATCTTCTGCTTTTTGCTTCCAATCACTGCCTTACTTACATCGTCACTCCACCGAGTGTCAGGGCGTCCTACGTTACATCTGCCGATACGCGGTCTCCACTCTAGAACACGTCTACCCTCAACAGTAGTTATCGGACCTACGGTAGATGTGTCTAGCCCATTAATACGCTGAGCTATCTCGGTTATATAAATAAAATCTTAAACTAAATACCTACTTAAACCTAAAATGGCATTATACAAACAAGAATTGTATTTTAGTGATTGGTGATTTTAGTGGGAATGATGATCGTCGCATTGTATTGTTTACCGAAACTTGTATTTATCCGCGATTTTGAGAAATTACTAGAATTTGGAATGTGTTTGAAATATGACTTTTGTTACTTCAAAAACTGTCGAAGCTTGTTGTGCAAGGGTATGACCGAACTCGACTTTTACTTTGATTGTGACTAAGACTTATTTCTCATGATTTATCATACAATACTTGACCCGTGACAATTTGTCTAGCACACAATGTGCCATGCTAAAACATTTAAAAAAAATTAGTGTTTATAAAAAAATTGTTCAGATCGCCTTGGTGCAGTTGAGTTCCCAAGATACTGGCAGCATTGTCTCGTTGAAGAACCATCCTTAGCCTCTGGCCGAAGAAACTGCTAGATCTTAGATCCCTTGAGGCAGCCGGAACACACCGTTAGGTGCTTGGCAGAAAAGGGTGGTGGTAGCTAGATAGCCAAGTACAAGAAAATATTCAACCACCATGTTATGGTTTTCTCACGATGTTTTCCTTCACTGGCAACTCAGTTATTTAAGATATTATACACTCCACAGACACCGGAGTCCGTGACCTTTGTAAACTTTTTAATTACAAGCTTGAGAGCCAGTTCCATTCCAGGCTAAGTGTGTTTATCATCTTCGATCACATCGTCATTTGTTCTTTAGGTGAGCTGTGGTCAGACACCTAGCCTGTCAAACATAATTTTTTTACTTTGTATACAATACAAGTAGAGGGAAGTTAGTTTAATTATTCATTATTCTTAATGTAAGGTTAAAGTACCAGTTTTTGTGTATAAACTTTGATGCCTACAAAGGTTAGTCTTGACAGCCCTGTAATTTCGCTAGCCTGTCAAACCGGAACACAGTAATGTTTCCTCACTACTGCTTGGCGGTAGATATCTGGTACTGGATATACATGTGTTTTATAAGTTGTAATAAAACGCATTCTTACAAAAATATAGCAACAGCTGGCATTGTGAGGCCGCCGCCGAGAACGAAAAAGGCTCCGGGGAAGGACTTTATAGTGGCGGTGTACACGGAAGTGTACATCGGAGCGTAAATCAAAGGCATCATGGCCTCCGCTACACCGAAGAAGGAATTCACCTTGCCTGGAAACAGCCATCACACTAATATAAGGAAATTGTTAAGTAAGTATTCATAAATTTACGCAGAACTTTTAAGGAAGGCGGTCATTATACCCATCATTGTGATTTATATTATTACAATTGTAAAGTTATAAAGATATTGAAACTAAAAGTATCGTAGCTTACCCTAGACAAACCCTGTATCAAAATTTGTCGGAGATACCTTCCCCCCGACTTTAAGTTCATACTTTACTGGGGTAATCTATATTTTTCTTTCACTCATTTCTTTTCACAAACTTGTTAACGAACGTATAATCGTACGTAAAGTCTAATCTTGATCGCAGAAAATCCGTGACGTTCATTATTCATGCTGCCTAAAAGTTAGAGTGAGATTGTAGCTAGCATTTTACAAATCTTTGCTTACCACGTATTACTGATAAGGCTAATACAGCGGTAGTTACGCCCCTACTAATATCCTCTAACGCCCTTAACGTTAATAACCATCGAACGTCTCAAAGTAACGAGTGCCAAAGCAGCAACGCCCTGGATTTTGTTTTGTTATTATTATAGGCTTCTGTCTAGCTCCAAATTTGGAAGGGTCCTGGATTCGAATGCCACGGTACACCTCTCTCTATTCTAAATTATGTACGTATTGCCCGATTACTTCAAACAGTGAAGGAAAACATCGTCAAGAAAAATTTAATGTCCAAATTCTTTAAAAAAAGTATCCGCCTGTCTGTACTTGGCCAGCGTGATGAACTACGACCTACCCTTCTCACAATGAAAAGAGGCCCAAGCCTAGCGGTTTGTCATCTTATAAAAATTG
Organism: Biston stratarius; assembly: GCA_950106695.1. Taxonomy (NCBI): domain Eukaryota; kingdom Metazoa; phylum Arthropoda; class Insecta; order Lepidoptera; family Geometridae; genus Biston; species Biston stratarius. Next base: position 16,501,739 of record OX467116.1, read on the forward strand.
GGCTGATTCGGACTTAAAGTTCTGTGTACCGTTGCAATGGTAATAATACAAGTTGTTTTGTTGCGATAATGGCTCAGTGGTAAGCGCGGTTGCACATTCAAATCTCAACGATGAGCTTGAACCACGCGTTGCTGTGACCAAATTGAACACACGCGTGTAACGTGAAATAAATTGTAACACATATGAAACATTTGGACTTTTATCGTAGCTCCATCTATTGTATATTTAATAAACCCAGTTAATAAATTACTTTACACTGCCATCTATTAGAATTTTATGGAACTGACAGATAATTATACCTCTTTGTCGTATATAAGAAAAAAAAAACAATATGAAAATAATGCGATTATAAATTGAGATATAAACTATCCTATCTCTCAAGTTGGATCAAACTGCACACAGTGTGCAAGATTTGGTTAAAATCGGCTCAATAGTTGAGAAGTTCATCGCGGAAAAACAACGTGACACGAATTATTCATATATAAAGAAAAGTACGTAAAAATGACTTCAAACGGTGAACGAACACATCGTGAGGAAACCTAGTATATGACTAAGAGGTCATAAAAAAGTTCTGGAAGATATATGAAGCCTGCCAACTCGCATTTGGCCAGCGTGGTGGACTATGACCTTATTCTTCTTACAATGAGTAGAAGTCTGCGCTCTGCGCTGATTCGTAGTAAACAGCTAAACAATACCATATCTAATTTGAAAATATTCAAGCGAGACAACTGTATGTGAAAAATGTGACAAAGAACCATGTTTAATATGCTACACATCTGCGCGACGATAATTAATGTGGTAAACTAGTTTCGACATAACTTTTTTGTTTATCTCTTTGTTCTAAAACAATACAAAAAATATATAGTACGGCATTTTACTTGGATATTGTCTGGTTGTCACGCTATTAATACTTCTAGAATTGAAGGTGTCTTTGAATAATATTTTTTTAGACGGACTAAAACTTCACAATTGCTAAGCAGAGTTTTTATTTCGGAATAGATTCATACATTTATGACCACATTGATAAACGGATGACAGACAAATCACTGGGAAAAAGGGTGATGTACACCTTTAGTAGTTGAGAAGAGGGAGCGTGGATTCAATACATAGATAAATGAAATTATCATAATTTCATGTAACCATAGACAATACCAGTCCAACTCTACACTGTACGAGTTAATTCTTTAACTCTATGGTGTAAACCTCCCAACCTCATTTGTCAAATTATGATAAGTAGTTTAGAAATTATGAGGAAAACAGTTGAATATACATACATACACACATACCGGTCAAAAACATAACCCTCCCTTTTGCTTCGCCGTAGTCGGGTAATTACACGAATACGAAAGAGAATAATATTAAAATGTTGTCTTACCCAATTCATCTCTATCCACCAGCTTGGATACCATAGATCTCATCGCAATGAAAGATGTACCGTTAAATATTTCAATCAGAGGTGCTGAAAATAAATCAGAAGAAGATATTAGAAGACTTGTAGACTTTTTACATGGAAACATAGATGTGACGACCACATAATTCTAAGCAATAAATAATAATGTGTTATAAAAAACACGTTTAGAATAATTTAAATGAGTTTTTATAAATATTTATATTTATGGATTTAAGCTTGAAAATTGCACCCGTTAGAAAGTTATAAGCAAGTCACTATACTTATAATGAGGATTAATGAAAATCAGGGACGTATTTTACTATAAAAATCACAATGATAAACGACTGTTCCAATTAACTTTTATTTATTTTTAAATAACAAAATCCATAGTTCGTTTAGAGGTCATGATATGCACCAATGATTCGTTATAGGATCGAATAAGGACAAACATCAATTATTTGATTCCTTATTAAAAGTTACTGATATTTAGCAATAAATCACCAGGCTTCTGTCATTTCTAAAGACGTGATAGTCTCTTGGAAGAAGCCGCTGCCAGGGTTTTAACGGGCAAAATCTCTCATCTTAATTGTGCTTTAAGGTCGTTGATTATCGTCGTTGGTCGTTGGTCGCTGGTTGTGCTTTGTTAGCCAGAATAAGGGGCAAGGTAGGTCCAGTATGTACAATAACATATTGAATGAACCTTAACAATGAGGTTGAGGTGCCGGTCAAAGGAAACATCGTGAGGAAACCATAGCATGGTGGTAGGGTACTTTCTAGTACTTGGCTGGCTAACCCCTCAAGTTGAAAATCTGCCGCCAAGCACCTAGCGGTATGTTCCAGCTGCCTCACTTGGGAGCCAGTACCATTCCAGGTTAGGTGTGCTTTACCATCTTAGACCACATCGTCATTTAACATCAGGTGAGCTGTGATCAAACATCTAGCTTGTCAAACATAAAAAAATGCTGTTTAATTTGCTTTTTGGGTAATAAACATTATGATATTCTGGTATTTGTAAGGAATGAACTACTTACCAATGTAAATGTGCCAAGTTTTAGTAGCGAAAGCATACATGAAGCCTGACAAAATTTTACTGGTGCATGATATGACTCCGATTATCGCATCGTCAAACTTGAGCAGATGACTGAAGACCCCCACAGAAAATAAAGTTCCTGGAAAAATATACAAGAATATTCGCTGTTACAAAGGTTGAACAATCAAAAGTACAGTAAACTAAACTAAATAGCTAAACTAATGCTAAATAGCTCTCACAAGAAGCCACGCGACAAGGGTAATAGTGGACTTCTGGCATTGACATGTTTACATAGTAAATTATACGAATAATTAAATGAATAGGTTTCATTACCAACATGCGTCACACGTGGCCCGCCCAGTCCCACTTCAGTCGTCCAGCTCTGTGGCTGACATCAGTAATTTCGATTTTGGAGTATAGTATCGTGTTTCTTAAACGGTCTGTTTATTTGACTCCCAAGATACTACACTCCATCGTTTACTGGCAAACGATGTGAGTACGATGAGGCGATTTAGTTGGCCGTACCACCTTCATCTGGGTCGGGACCCTAACATATGTAGGTATAATGTTACGTAACTTGTTCTCTACATGGCGCTATAGATTCAGAAAAAACATGTGCTAGCGAAAGTAAGGCGCGCATTTTGGATGTGTGTGAGCACGTTTGACTTCGTGTTTTTGTGTAAATACGTGATTATAAAACTATCATAACTTACTCTGCCGTAAAAGAATCATACGTTCAAACACTCCGCTTGTTTTCAGAACTTTAGTGCAAGCCACGCCAACGATGTAGTGGTTTACCTGCATAATACCTTTCTTGTGTTCGAACGCTTGGGCTCTAACGGACTCCTAAGAGCCTAGACAAAGTAATTCTATATTCGATAATAATAAATATTAGAAAAGTCCAAAAATGTACAGTATTGACATAAGCTGCCCACGTGGCATATCGTTAGCTTATGTCAATCCCGTACATTTTTTACGTTTCTATTACGTTATCGCTAATCGAATGTTGCTTTGTCTAGGCCCTCTGTTATGTTTGATATTTAAAAACTCACCGACTAAAGACGTGCACATCGCATAAGTAGAAAACATGCTGAAGTCCACTTCGTTCCAATTAAACCGGAATCTCGTGAAGAGATACATCACAGACATCTCACCTGAAATTGAATAACATTTCTTTGACACAACTTCAAAAATTGGATGACATTTCACACTGGCCATCTAGCCCCAAACTAACCAAAAGTTTGTACTCTGGGAACTAAACATACTCCAATACGTTTTTTTGTAAATACATACATACTTATAATACACACAGAACACCCAGAAACAGAAAAAACATATATCAGTCATATCAGTCACAGAAATGTTAGCCCTGAGTGGGAATAGAACCTACGCCCTTCAGCTCTGGAAGCAGATCTTTACCAAATCAGCTAACAGGGCGATCAAATTGGTAGATCAAAGGCTCTAGCATATTAATATACGAGAATTACGTTAGTACGTAAATTGTAAACAAAGTCTGTACAAATGTATGTCATTGTGTCAAATGTGTCTACTGAACAAATATACTCGTATGAACAGAAGGTTATTTTAGCGCTGTCCCACTTTCCTTAATTTTAGTAAATCTTGCAAATTGATTTGGAGCTACCCATTGTCCGCTTTGGCACATCTCTTTACTAGGTGGTATATATATCTCTTTAGTAGGAGCCCGTCTAGGTAGGTACCACCGGATTATACCGTAGATATTCTGCCACCATGCAGTAATATGTTAACATTGCTCTGTTCCGCTTTAAAGAACTTGCTAAGGATTTTGGAGAAAGGGCATAAAAATTATGCAATATAATGTAAAAATAAATAAATAATGTCACTGCATTATATAATATTGCCCTAAAACTTGTGTTTTTAATGAATACCTATATAATTAAATAGTGGTTTTTAATAATTAAGTGTTGAATTATACTCATAAGTATAGGCAAGTGATGTATTGTTTCACCAAACACGTCTTTACGTGTTGTTTTCAAAACTCTGTAGAAGTTTTTAGTAAAATCGCCATTACTTTAATAGGGCGTGGACTGAACTTGAATGTGGCTTAGTTTATGAGACTTTTATTGTGACGAGTTTGAACGAAAAATATTTTCGTGAATGACACTTGTTTAGCATATGATTTTACAGAATTTCGCGTTTGGATTTACGGTCGGTCATTATTGTCTAAAACATACTTAAAGTTATTTATAGTCTTTGTAGACATTACATAATTATGTAAATCAATAAACTACAATGAACAATTACATTAAGTCATAGCTGTAACCGCTGGGGTAGACGAGTACTAGAGTGGAGACCGCGAATAGGTAAGCGTAACGTAGGACGCCCTGAGACTCGATGGAATGACGATATACGTAAGACTGCTGATGGTGAATGGAAGCAAAAAGTTGGGCTTCGGAATCTAAGATTGGTCTGAGTGGCGTGTCTTGGGACAGACTTATGTCCCACAGTGGACTTCGATACGATGATGATGATTAAAAATAAATTTTTAATTAGATTATTTTCATTTTCGTTCCTTCAAAAACCTCATTTGCCTCCCTTACAGTTGTGTAACCTTACAAATACAATATAGAAAAGATCTAATAGTATCTCATGTTTATCCTTCTCCACATGTTTGTGCAACGTTCAAGACGCGTTGTTGAGCAAGCGCTAAGTACAGCGTTACAACACGAAACTGTTATGCATATAAAGCAGAACTGACATGCTAGATCAAACCTGACTAGATTTTGTAGAAAGTGAAACTAAGAACTATCTAAAGACATTTAAATATATTCTGTGGAACTATCTAGTATACTTTACACGATAATTATAGTTTCTAGACACCAAATAGCGGCTAGATTTAGAAATTCGCTGTATTAATTAAATTCCTATCTTATACGAATTCTTGACAAATTGATCATTTATTGCCGTGCCGTATTTTGTGCCGTGGTGGTGCCGGCGTAAGAATTGTACCCCACCCTCTCTACCCGTGGTTGCCGTAAGAGTCGGCTAAGGGATGTAATCCGGAAGATGGGCGGCAGCGTCTTCCTTGAACAATCACACCTAACTGCGCTCGCCAACCCGCCTGCCAAGCGTGGCGAGTATTGGCGAAACCCCCCCAGGAGGAGGCCTATGTCCAGCAATGGACGACCTATGGCTGATGATGTGATGTGAACATTTATTTGTTGAACATACATAGGTTAGCCTGGTCTCATTTGCAAAGTGCAGTGCTTTACGGATGGGTAACTCTCATCCTATTCTTCTTATATTTTGCTGTCTTATTCTTATTCGGAATGGGGGCGATGAGTCCTGCATTTCCCCCTACCTACTTACTCGATGGTAGATCTCCTTAACAGGAGGTCGTCTAGGTAAGTACCACCGCTGTACCAGACTTTCAACCGCCAAGCAGTAGTGTGTAAACATTACAGTGTTCCGGTTTGAAGGGTGCAGCTAGCGAAATTACAGAGCTGTTGAGACTAACCATCTAATGTCTCAAAGTAATGAGCGCCAAAACAACGATGTCCTATACTTTGTTTTGTCTCTCAAATTTCTATGTATGCAATGGTCATGAACAGGCGTTATCTCATACCATCAGGACAGCGTCTCGTGCGTCTCATTACTTTTAGCAACATCTACCCGAGTCAACCCAGCTCTTTGAAGTACCGGAGCGAAGGTCTGGGCTGCTGGCATAGTAGCTCCAATTGGTAAGATGGATTTGATAATGAATGAATAATAATGAAAGAGAGTCAGTAGGTACTTTGCAGTGAACTTTACTTTCTTGTTTTTTTGTGTACGTATTATAAGATACAGTCTAGTCTCAAAATTTATTAGTGGCTTCTGTTATGTATGTTTTGTGTGTCTATAATTAATAAATAAACAACAAATGTTGTTATGGATTTATGTAACGTAAATATTTGACATATGTAGGTACCAACACGTTTGTAATTTTTACAATTTATTTTGTTGTTGATATCGGACTTCTAAACCTATCCAATGTGACTAGTATTTCAAAATAACAAAAATATATCAATGGTGATTGTTCGACAGGAAAACGAAATGCTTGTTTATTTGGTTGCGCTTAGGTTTCGATATATCGCAAAAAAATCTTAGAAGCATCCAATTAGCAAAATCATTTCATTAACTATCAGGTTTTATAACAGTTTAAATATACGGCTGTACAATATTATTCTATCTACACCAATATGGACTAATATCTTTTTATTGACATAATCATATTGACATCTCTACATAGTATAAAACAAAGTTGCTCTCCGCCGTCTGTACCCTTAATAAACTTAGATCTTTTAAACTACGCAAATTGTAAACATTAGACAGAGTGATTCAATAGGAAGGTTTATATCATGTATATTACTTGCATATTATAGTAGCAATAATATTATTAATCACTCCACACCGACACAACATTAGTATTTACATTGCATCCTTGTGAAGCCGGGTTGGATCGCTGGTATTTTATATTTGACATATAGTTATATTGACATTTCATTATATTGACAATGTTGTGATTTTAACATTATTAATGTTGTTTTGAAATAACCTGTAACTTTGGTGTTATCAATAAAATATTTGTATTCGAGGAAAGCTAGGACACTGTGTTTATTATTAAGATTAGGTTAGGTACGGGAACGCGTAATAGCCATGTATAAGAGAAATTTGTAAAGGGTGTCATGACCTCCTATAAAACCCTGTAATCACATTAAAAAGATTATCCTGAACTAAATATTATTATTATATAAATATTTAGTAAATGGAAATTCATTTACAATTCGAACTATCACGTATTCGTTATGTTAATTTGCATTTAAATAAAGCTCATTTGTTACAGTTATCATACACGTAGAGTATTGTAGAGGCGTAATAAATTGGGTATAAATAAATATCGTCTACTTGCGACGGCAGTGTGACATCTCGTATTATACTATTTTTCGTTTTACTGATATTCTGAATGGCGATCTCGCGTTCTGTTATCTCTAAAAACAGGATATTTTTCTACAATAAACAACAAAGAAAAGAGAGATAAGACAAAGTATCATGATATAGCGCTGTCTGCTGATCTAAGTTCACTTGTCCCCGAAGCTTCGAGGTGTGAATTGCTCTCGGTTTTCATGAAAAACGTGACATGAAAAGACAAAGAAAAACCACATTTGGAAGTAAAACTTAAAAAATTAACTTCAATATAGAATTTAAAAAAAAAAACACGTTCCAAATGAAAAGTAAGTTTCGTTGTCACGTTAAAGATGATGTGGAAATTGACATTTAAACGTCATCGGTATCCTTCTGTACCACGTTTAAATGTAATTTTTTTAAGTTTTACTTCCAAATGTGGTTTTTCTTTTTAATATATCATTTCGAACTAATCACTCCAGATATAATAAAGCTATTGCAGACATAATAAAGCTATCTTGACAACAGTTTAAGGAATATATTCATTTGAAAGTTTAAAAGCCGTTTTCTAGATTTTTTGAGTTGCCACATTTCGCAAGTGGACGATTACACACTATTGACTACTTTAGTTCACGTTTTAGTACATTTCAATTATAAAGTTTCGAAAGCAGTTGTTATATAAATTCCGAGATTGGTTCTAACTGCATTACATGAGGTATCTTACTGCAGCGTGACGTCATGAATTTGTCCAATATTTTACTTCAAATTAGCATAGCCATTATGTGCTACTCAACAACGTTTGGTGAAAATATTGATACTTATAGCAAGAAGCTCATCCGGGTTTAAAAGGTTAGATAAGGTTAAGAATTAGCTAGAAACGCAATACAATTGCCTGACTACACAAAACGGAGGACTATGCCAGTAATTTAAGCCGTCTATTTTTTTTTTACTGAATTCCAATTCCTTATTGCCATATTTTTTTTTACACATTGGTTTTTGTCATTTATATCGAACGGATTTAGTCTTAGTCACGATAAAAATCACAAAACTTAAGGCACGGTCAATCATCATCACTTGCCATCAGGCGAGTTGGTGGTCAAAGGCGGACTTACCCGAATTTAAAAAAAAAAAAAAAAACAGGCGTAGTACTTAGGATTGCGTAGGGATTTTTTCAGCATTCAGAATCGAGCCCTCTTAGAAAGTTAATAGGTATGTTTTTTTTTATTTTATGTAACAGTAATGAGTCGAACGAGACGCTTTCCTGATGTTAAGAGATAACGCCTGTCCATTACCAATGCAGCGATACACAGAACTTTGAGTATTAAAACAAAGTCCAGGGCATCGCTGCCTTGGCGCTCATTACTTTGAGACTAGATGGTTAGTCTTCTGTAATTTCGCTAGCTGCAGTACCCTTCAAACCGGAACACAGTAATGTTTACACACTACTGCTTGGCGGTAGAATATCTGGTACTGCGGTGGTACCTACCTAGACGACCTCCTGCTAAGGAAAATATGTAGGAAATGATATGTAATATGAATATGTAAGAAATGTATTACAACCTAATTATGTATTAATTATGGTGAATGTACATATACCAATCTATTTTGCTTGTGGTCCTAGCTACTGAAAGTCAGCTCCACGTATGGTTTAGAGTACTCTATCATGGCGACGCGATTAGTGGCGCCTATCAAGGAGTACCCAGCAACCGACCAGCCTGTGCTTGGGTGTATCTATGCCTCACTCCAAAAACAGCAAGACTTATCAGAGGTCTTTCTCCACCTAATTCTGGCCCGGTTGGGTCATCTGAAAGGCGAATTTACCAGAGCAGGAGACCAATCATAAAGTAAAGTACCCTACGGCTAGACGGACAGACAGACAGACGCGGCGGGCGACTTTGTTTTATAATATGTAGTGATTTCAACCAATCTATACAAAACCTTGACATATTATATACCTAAAACTTCCTCATGAATCACTCTATCTAATGGTGAAACTTGCATGATAATCCGTTTAGTAGTTTTTAAGTTTATCGCGAACAGACAGACAGACGCGGCGGACAACTTTGTTTTATAATATGTAGTCATTATGATCTGTCTTCTGCTTTCTTTGTCGAGCCTAACCGACTCTATCAGATTGCGTACCTGTCATAAATTGTTTGTTAAATTGTAATCTTGAATCCATCTCTGATGTGATCTTTTTCTTTGGGAGATATATAACTCAGATATCATGGGATTTCCCTAAAACACGCTTCTTGGTGACTGTGAGACGCTAATAGTCTGCTATCAAAAGAACGTATTTAAGTAGACTTAAATAGTACTAGTAAACGTATAGAAGTAGTACTACACAAAAAAAGTAAATAAGCATTATATCTTTTTATTATATTACTTAATTAGGTAGCATTATACTCGTATGTTTAGTTTGGGGCTAGAAGGCGCTCAGTGAATTGTATTTCAATTTATTTGACAGCCCTTTTGGCTCATTGGTAATATCTCTACTTCAAAAGCTGTAGAGCGTGGCTTCGATTCCCACCCTGGATAAACATTTTTGTGACGATAAATGTTTGTTCTTGTAATTATACGTATGTATGTACAAACAAAAACTATATAGGTATTCTATCAGTTATCTGACTTCTATAATACAAGCTTTGCTTAGTTTGGAGTCAGATGTCGCTGTGTGTAATGTCCAACAGTTTTTTTTTTTTCTCTTCTTTAATATTAATTTTGCGCAACAAAATATAAAACGATAGTACAATAAATAATGTCAAAGATTTGTCAGAAAGATTACACTATCTACACGTACCTAAAATACTGACCTTTATTTGGCTGACCTTTAAGCCAACCGAGCAACGCGGATCAGACGCAAAATGCATTTTGAGCATATTGTCTCAAATTAGAAACTGCTTGAACTATTTAATAGGCCCTATTTTGCCAACAGATTCTTAAAATTTTCTCTGTTTAATTTTATGTTAGTATACTTTAGACTCTCAATATAAATTAAAAAATACAGCGTTTTTTGGACGTAAACTCTTATGCGTTTTTCGACGTTTATCTTATGCGTGTTTTTTTTTTGTTCTTGGTTCTAAGCAAGATCTCTTTAGAAGTCACTATACACATTTAGCGTGACTTACATTATACTGCTAATTGACTGTCTACGAGTATATAATTCATAGATAACGAAATAAGTACTCTAGAAATAATCAAAGTTGATCATAAACAAAAAAAAGTTGAGCATATCTTTAAAAATGCTTACCATAGATAGGTCCAATAATAACACAAAGAACAACGACAAGCATGATGACTCTTAGTCTTCTATTGTTCGGTCCTTTTTTGAATGCAACCATCAAAGTTTCCTTTACGTAGCGGGTGTCGAAAAAATCTCTCAGCCATGCACAGCAATTTGGGTGTTGTTTCTGAAAATGCATATAAAAGTAAATACAATTATTTTTATCCGTACGACCAAGGAATGGAACGAACTGCCGGCTTTCTTGTTTCCTGAGATATATAATCTAGATATTTTCAAGGTCAGAGTTAATAGGGTCCTAAGTCTGTGTGCTTTTTTATGTCTAACAGTCTAGGTGTTTTGACCATAACTCACCAGATGTTAAGTGACGGTGTGGTCAAAGATGGTAAAGCACACCTAGCCTGGAACTGAATCTCAAGAGAGGTTGCCGGAACACACCGTTAGATGCTTGGCGGCAGATTTTCAACTTGAGGGTGGTAGCTAGCCAGCCGAGTATTAGAAAGTATGGTTGAAAATATTCGCGAAATTTCCTTCACCGGCAGCTCAAGCTCATTGTTGGGGTTTGAACCCACGCCCTTCGGCATGCGAACCGACCGCGCTAACCACTGAGCTATCATCGCTACAAAGCTGTGAGCTGTGAGCTTCATCTTTGACCACATCATCGCTTACCATCAGGCGAGTTGATAGAGAAACGCGGATGTATATTGTATACCTACGTGTTAAAAAAGAGAATATATTGACTTGAGTCAAAAGTCTGAGACAGATTAGTTACATCGCCTGCATAATTATAGTAAATGAACTTTATTGATTACAAACTATAGAAAACTTTTTGGTGTAATGGTTTTGAGTTCAGGGAATATTACTAACTATATAATTAATTACCTAGATTACCCTGGAAGGCCGAGGCTTTATATATTTTTCATCAAAATTATGAGTATAAGGTTTCTGTCTATAATTGTTATTATAGTGAAATTGATGGTGTTTTTCTACTGTCAGGGATCCGGTTTATAATGTAGTTAGAAAGTAAGTGCGTAAGAAATTACATTATCTTGTAACTGATACACGTAAATTGCACTAACTAAATTCCGTAACTAACAAAAACAAAAAGCCTTTTGTTGCATTGTTATAGAACTTATATGACTTCTATTCACGCTCTAATAATTTATTTTATATGGCAATTTTGGTATTGTGTCGATATATCAGTTTCATTATTGATATTAAAAATTAGAAAACTAAGAAAGGATAACATTTATATAAGAATCATTAAAAACTGCAACGAAAAATACTACAACACAAACATGACAGAAAAAATACACGAAGAGATGCTGACTGGACCATTTTAGATTAACTACACAATAGACAGAAGCTAATAAAAAGCTCTAGAAAAACGAAGCCGCATACAAATATCGTATTATCAAAACAAGCACCAAACTTGTTTCTTTACCGATGCAACAGTTCGAGATAATTTTTATAGCGAAATTAACCTTGGAACTTCCGCATACAATCTTACTAAATTAGAATAGAAAGATACAATCTAGAAAGACCATTTCGTCAACGAAGTGTGACATTAATTTAGGTCAAGTTGACGGACTTTTTGTGCGGTCACGCACGAACAAACTAATTTAGTTATTCAGATTGCAACCTGTTATATAACTTATAACAGCGCTATTAATATTCATGGTCATTATCATCTTGGATGCAAACATTTTTTCTATGCAATCTGAGAAAAAATTAAAGGCTTAATTGACGGAAGACTTTTTACAAACATTGACGTACCAGCGACGACGGAAGAGCCAATGATTATATCTGCTTTAACAATGGTAGATGGAGGATGTTTGCTCGTTAATTCAGCAGTGTTGAAGGTGTTTCATATAGCTTGTTAAAAACTACACCAACAATGTTGTTTTGCAACAAACATCAAGCGTAGCAAATTTCAAGAAGCGTACGGCATGAATCGTTAACATTCTAGTACATAGAAAAGTAACGAATATGAACATGAATATCTAAAATGATACTAATTTTTAGGTAAAGTACATTTAGTGATGATGTAATCGTATGTAGTGTAACGATAATATATACATTGCATTACATAGTATAGAGCTTTAATAAAAAGGAAATGTAATCGGCGTTCTAAATAAACCTTGAGAATACATATATTATTGTATAAAAATGGTACATAATTGTGAGAAAATTGATGTTCTCGACTTTGACGACGTAAATTCAAGCTGATTAACTAAACGACTGTAAGGACAATGGTACGCACAAATAACAGAATATCTGTGAGATTGTTTATTTCTCACACTGTAATCATCTAAAAAGTCGAGACCTTTGTGTTCTCAACAGAAGATATGCCGTTAAGAACACTAGACGTTGTTAATTTATTAGAAATATTGATTGTTAATATAACCTATAATTAGATGCGAGAAATGAATTGGACCATAAACATCTGTCTTATCGATTCAGTAACTACGATAAATGAACAGAGCCTCTTGTTTCGTTCAATGAACCATTTAATGCCTATTCCAAGGTGTTTATAAACACTTGTGATCATCACTTATAATAACAATTAGTCTACAATAAAGACAGGAATTCTAATAATACAGCAATTGTTACAGTAAGCATTGAGTACTTATTCATAATAATGTTAATATCAATTAAGAATTAATTTATACTTACAACATTTGTGTCCGCTCGTTTCACTTCTTTTATCCTGAAGAATCCGTACATAAAGCTCAATACATATAACGTAGCGCTGACAGAAAACACTCCATAAAGGCCAATTTTTCGCACTAGTATTCCACTCAGAGCTGCTCCCACGGGCACTCCTACCGAATGGAACAAATTCACGATTCCTATCCTCAACGTCCTTTGTTCTTCTGTAGTCACATCTCCTATATAACTAAACACTCCCATAAACATGGTGAACCAGCCACCAGTCAAAGCTGGGAATATTGCTTCTGTCACAGCTGCCACTTCCACTGGTAGTTCATAGAAAAAGTAAGTGTTGATAATGAGGCCTATGCTCGTTAAGAATTCGCCAACTATTGGTAACAGCATACAAAATTTTCTCTGTCCTACTCTGTCGCTGTATGCACCGAGAAATATTAGAATACCGCAAGGTAAAAAAGATTGCAGAACAGTCTTCCAGCCGGCTACCGAGGCAACTAATGTTTGTACTGCTTCTTCTTCCAGTGTATAATTAGCGGTTTCTCTTCGTGTTAAAGCATCACAAACATGATGTCCAAACCCTAAATTTACTCTGCAAGCTTTTTCTAGATACAAATTCTGTGTTGCCAATGCTGCTAGCACTGATGGCATCACGTAACATGCCAAAATTGGCTCCACTGTTATTAACGAGATCATTCGTCTAGTTTTTTGAAAGAACCCTAAGCCTTCCCAGCTGTCCCCATCAGTGCCAGCTTTTTTTGTAACGTTATTTTTCTCTGATTTTTCCTTTTTTATACTATTTCTTATGACATTTACTCTATTTAAGTCACTGCCATTCAAGTTCAGGCTTTTATCGCCCATTTTCTTACTATCTGTAGTCTTGCCGTCAAAAGCCATGACTGTGTTTCAAGTACCTGCGAACAAAAATAAGTTATTTACGTTGGATATACTTCAAGTTTTTTTATTTTAACCTAAAAGTAATTTACTATGTAGTGCGAATTGTGGACATCGGCAAGTTTTTGTCTTTCTAATTGGTAAATGATGTGACACAGGACGCGGCAATCATCTAATGATTGTCTACGTATTTAGTCTGTAATTGTGCTTGAGTGAGTGTGTCGGTAATAATTTTGCACAAGCATAATAGCACATAAAATAAATGTGAAAAAAAAAATGTATTCACGTAGCCTGTAGTCTTTCTATCAAACACCAATAAATCCTAAAAGAGAGTATTGTAATTAACATGTTTAAAGATCTCAGGTATGCCTGTACATGTTAAACAACCCCGAAAATTTAACTTATTTTGACTTATGAACTCATTATCATCAGACTTTTGTTGTCTATTGTTCCACTACTGAAACCATCGTTGAGCTCGGTCGGTAGTTTTCTGTTTACAGTTTTCCGACAATAAAAGACCGCCATAGCCCAACGGATAAGCAAGTTGAAGTGGCAGTGGGCAGGGCACATAGCACGCAGAACTGATGGCCGATGGGACTGCAAAGTTTTCGAATGGAGACCACGGAGCGGCAAGCGCAGGATGCGGGCCGCTTCGAACCGGTCTTCATGGAAATCATTGAGGGAGGTCACAGACGTTGGGGGAGGCCCATATCCAGCAGTGGACGTCCTACGGCTGAGATGATGATGATGCATATAAGAGAATAGGTTGTGGACTTTTAAGTTAGGGAAAGTAAATGAGTACGCAGAAGATGTATGTTTTAATCACATCACACTAATATTATAAAGGCGAAATTTTATGTGAGTGTGTTTGTATATTTGTTATTTCTACACGCTCAAACTGCTGGACCAATTTTGATACAATTTGGTATGGAAGTAGCTGACACCCTGGATTAACATATAGGCTACTTTTTATCCCGAATGTAGTGTTCACGAGGTAACACCGTGGGGCGTAGTTAGTGGATTATATACACACGAATACACGTGAGTGTGATAAGAACGACGCTCATAAAAGTTTGTAAGCAAATGAAAGTTATTTTTAATCCTTAACAATAGAGTTTAATTTAACGGTTGGATGCCGTTGCCGATTTAAGGAAATAGGTTTTCAGTGATTTGAATTTAAATCTTTATCTAGTCATGTTTACACTATTGTAAGCTATTTTGAAACTCATTCTGTCGGATATTACAAAAGCAACAACGATTGATCATAGTTAGGACTTTACTATAGATTCAAATGTTGACCTACGGTGATACGGTAGGTTACGAATCAGTTTCTATGGTCACTCTCATATGGCCTGATTTATCTTTATTGTGATTTCAAAGTAACAGCTTGCAGCATGACATCAATTGATATTATTCCGGCTAGAATCAGATCAAGCGATTGTGGATCACTGTGGATAAAACACTTTATACCGAATCATATTTAAGACAATGCTCTTTTATTTTAAAACAGAATTTAAGCTATGATAGCACAGTAGTTAGAGTGGTCGGTTCACATACAGAAGGGTGTGGGTTCACACCCCAAAAATGAGCTTGAGCTGCTGGTGAAGGAAAATATCGTGAGGTAACCAAAACCATATCATGGTGGTATGGTACTTTCTAGCACTTGACCGGCTAGCTACCACCCTCAAGTTGAAAATCTGCCGCCAAGCATCTATCAGTGTGTTCCGACAGATTCACTTGAAAGCCAGTTCTATTCCAGGCTAGATGTATTTACCATCTTCAACCACACCGTCACTTAAGATCAGGTGAGCTGTGGTAAAACACCTAGCATGTCAACCATAAAAAATATTTATTAAATGTCAAACAGAGATATACACCTCTTTGATTCTGATGTTGAGACAAGATACGAGACCGATCATAAATCAATAGCTAAAGAAATGCAAAACAATGCTACTATCCTAAAAATATGAAAGTTTGTCTGACTGAATACTAATGTATACTTAAAAACAAACTACTCTTTGAAAAATGGTAAAGTCATTAAATATTACAAAGTTCAGTAAACCGCAACCCCGTTATTAATATCTTTAATTGGTTTAATACCTTCAAACAATGCATTATAACCGTCGACTGTAAATACTACGTTTAATTTTAAAAAGTACGATAATAGTTAAATAGTTATAAAATATCTTTATTGTGGCTAGGTTATCTGGAAGAGATCGCTTTTAGCGATAAGGCCGCCACTTGTGGTACAAGCTCATAAGAGTCCTCTGTTTTCTGTACATTTTTCTATTTCTGGTGTGCAAAAAAAAAGTTTCTATACAGCAAAATAAATTTAAAAAAAAAACGTCGATGTGTTAAGTCCTCGAACATCGCCGTAACTTAGAGAAACAATTCTATTGAAACGCAAATCAAAATAAAGATCTACATGTATTTTGAGAAAACTTGGACTTCTAGGATATTGAATTAACCACGACGAGTCAACTACGTGGTTATTATGAGAACGTGAACACAATACCTGACACAGATGAAGTATTAGTTACTTCGTGTGGACTGTAGCAAAAGTTTATACACAGTGTCATCAAATTGACCTTGTTCAGCTGATTCCGTATTACCGATCAAGGTTGGAAGATGAGTGGAAATTTGTATGCCTTTTTGACAAGTTATTGAATTTACCAATAAGCGTTCATTGAAACTGTAATACTCGTATTCACACGAATAAAACTTATTAATAATTAATTTCAAAGAAAAGGTTTTTTTTATGCTATGATCTTCTTAAAATTAAAAATAGATTGATCCGATGGCTAATTGAGAAATGTTTTTATAATATGAATGTATTCTTGAATTTTATTACATGAGATGCTAATTGTCATTATTATAATTGAAACTTGACAACTAATATTGTTTGGACATTTTCTGTATATTTTCACTTTTATTTTAGTAATTCATTTGACATTACATGTTTTTATTTCAAATTTCAATTACCATCTATAAATAGTAAATTATTTTATAACATGCATACGCCTGCAATGGCAAGTTTTGGAAAAGGTTAATGTGTTACCCAACCATCTCAATGTACCTAAAACTCATGAATAAATCAACTTTAACTTTGACTTTATTATTATCTTCCAAAATCACAGTAAAAACAATAGCTTTGCTCTCAACTGTTATGCTAAAGGTTGGGAGCAATATTGTTACCAATATTTAGATAATAAATACTTAAATTATGGAAATTATTTTCTTATAAGATATTGCGACCTTTTCAAAAAGTGTATTTTGTATTCCTGAGCTTCGTTCGACTAAAAAGTAGTTCTTAAACATCCACATAACGTACAATAGAAAAGAATATTCATTTGACACAAAATATAATAAAAATTATGTTGTTATTGTAACCACGAATTTTTTTTTAGTTGTTTTAAATAAAACTGAGTTTAATGATCTAGAAAGAATAATTTTCTATTTTATTTTGTATTCATATGATTTAGAAAACATGTCGCTACCTAAAGAATACGTGCAAGAGTGTCAGATAAAAAAATCTGTATATAAAATTTTATCATTTATCAATAATGAAATCCAATCGTCCATAAGTTAGATACGTTCACTTTACAAATTTAATAGCACACTTTAACCTTGTAATATGTACTCGTATGTATCTACAAATAATTTATCTTAGCTCTTTTGATATTTTTTATATGACTTTCAAATAAACCTGTAATGTATTGTTTTTTTGCCATCAAACAAGTACTAACAGATAGTAAATTCAATTTTAGACTCTTAGCTATGAGATACAAAACATAATTAAAAACTATTCATCTCCTACATGTCTGTGACGGAGACGTCGATGGACCGTATTGAATACTAAATACGTTACCGGTTCTAGCACTTTTTTGCATTAAGTTTGTACCGAATAAGAATTGTGATGGTGGTAGATGGCAAATTTAATGGAGAGCATAACCAAAAGATACATCTAGTGTTATCTATATCGTTATTTTTTTTAATCTTAAATATATCCTACGAAGGTAAAAGAAATTATCATCATCATCATCATCATCATCATCAGCCAAAGATCGTCCACTGCTGGACATAGGCCTCCTCCTTTGGCGTTGGCGAGCGCAGTTAGGTGTGATTGAGGAAGACGCTGCTGCCCATCTTCCGGATTACATCCCTTAGCCGACTCTTACGGCAACCACGGGTAGAAAGGGTAGGGTACTGTTCTAACGCCGGCACCACCACGGCAGTAGGAAGGAAATGAAGGAAATAATTGTACAGAAACCTGCATGTCTTAGAGTTCTTAATGTTTTTGACATTGAGTAAATTATGTAGTAAGTATGCCAACCCGGACGTTTTTTAATGTAAAAAATTAATAAGACGCTCTCCTGATGGTAAGAGATAACGCCTGTCCATGACCATTGTAGCGATACACAGAACTGTACATATATTGCAATAAACAATTGAGTATTGAGTATTGAACTTTGAGTAGCAAAACAAAATGTAGGGCATCGCTGCAGGCATCGCAGGTCTCAACAGCCCTGTAATTTCGCTAGCTTCAGTATCCTTCAAACTGGAACACAGTAATGTTTACACACTATTGCTTGGCGGCAGAATATCTGGTATTCCGATGGTACCCACCTGGACGACCTCCGCCCAAGGAGATCTACCACCAAGTAGAATATGCCATGTAGATAAGTGAAGTATGCCAACCCGCACTTGGCCAGCATTGCAAACTATGGCTTAACTCACAATACGAAGAAACCCGTGTCTTGCGGTGCAACAGTTTATAAAAAACGGCGCAGATCCGTCGCGTGGATACAACTGCCGTACCTATTACTGAAAAAGTTTAAGAATAGGTAACTGTCTGAGTCATGTTTTCCATAATTATTATTGTGATACACCGAGACACACATTATATAAGCACTTTTTTTATCAACTTTTTACTATATCTCATTTGCACATCCATTTTGACACTTTTTGACAAAAGTTTTTGTAAACATCAGCAAAACGTTGCGGTTGGTTTTTTGACTTCGGGGAATTACAAAGAAATCTTTCAGGAAAATGTATAGCGACGTGTTTGACGTACCTACTTAGTGGAGTGTCAAAATTAGTACCTAAACTTGTACAATTCATATATACAATAGAATAAACACATAAATATCTGGATGTATTTGTGTGCGTGTGTTAGCGTATGAGTAGTTAAAATTGTAGGACCAAAGAGTATTTGCACAGCATTATATGTATACTACTTATGTTCTAATCTGTGGCTGGTACAATAAAAATACAAATAATGTAACTGCTTACATTTTTACTTATCTCACGTTTTTATCCTTAGACATTCATTAAAATTTATCTTAGTAACGTAAAACGTGATTATGCTACATAGATATAAAATAGCTACTGGAATTTATACATAGAGTTAGTTACCTATCAATTATTATTCGTGCACGTGTGCTGTTAAACTGCTATCCCAGGCCAATATTAGTCAATTTAGCTTAGCTTAGCCGCTGCTTTAAGTGTCTGCCTCTATGGATGAGGCCGCGTTTATCTGGGCTAGGCTAAAACTAAGAAAATATTCTACGTTACGGATTTTCCCTTTGTTTACAGAATCACATATTGTGCATTTAGGCAGCGTTATATATTTCTATTTTTTCAAGAAGATATTTGACAAAAAATCTATTGAAATAAATTCACATCACAGTCAAGTCAAACAAAATGTCAGTTAAGTCCAGTCAAGACCTAGAAAGGTAGTAGCAGCTATACTAGAAGTTTCGACGGAGTTTTGTAAGCAACACACAAGTCGTATAATTTCACAATACATCACTTGCCCACACACATACACGTATTTTGGCTTTTCATTATTAAAACTGACATTTAACTGACTAACATTTTTTATATATATATATAAACGAAATACAAAAAAACACAAACTTTTGGTAATATTACCAGGTTGGTTTCGAATTTAATAAATCATTCTCGTTCATAGATTCACTAACTGATAGTTCCCAATTCTAGTTCAAAAATCGCAAAATTATCTTTAGTTAACCATACAAAGAAAGTAAATCATATTAGAATCATCGACGAATTGTTTTATTTTTTTAATTTAGTTTCACTAACAGTCACAACAACATCTTCTTAATCTCAATACATTTGAACACGAAACCCCTAATATTTAAATATTTTTCCCAACACTATACCCAAATAAAATAAGCTTGAGGACAAACTGACAAATGGACAAGCTGAAACTAGTACTATACTAGGATTGTCTTTATGATTTTGTCCTGTTCATCTATTAGATATTTTAATAACAAATAATGATCTCTATTTACACGTGCATAAGATTAACTGTAGCCTGCACTAAGCGAAAGCTAGTACCTATCGCAGGAAACCACCAACGACTTTTGTTTTGCTTATGTGGAATTCTCCGACTATAGTTTCGGTTAGTATCTTCATGATGATGGCCACCGGATGTGGCCGAAACTATAGTCAGAGTATCCGATATAATTAAACGTGAGTAATCCCGCATAAGTAAAACAAAAATGTGTCTACACGTCAGTTTCCTGAAATCATCAACAAGTTAATAATGTAGAATTAACTCAATTCATGGACAACCATTGTCTATAAAGTGACAATAGCATCAAGCAAATTATTCATGCTTACAGTTAAAAAGGTTAGTCTAAAATAAATGATAATAAAGGATGCAATATCAAATCAATGCACTCTATACAATTCAAATTTTGTCTGATCATAATTTGATTGCGTATAAATATGTACGTAGAGGAAAAGAAATACATTGTTGAAGGCTACATAGTACGCTACACTTGGATTGTAAAAAGAAAAAAGTATGTGTAGGTGTGGTGTGTGTGTGGTGTGTGTGTATCTGAGAGAGAGAGAGAGAGAGAGAGTATGTGTGTGTGTGTGTGTGTGTGTGTTTGCCAACTTCAAATAGTATTAGATAGATAGAAACTCTTTATTGTGTACACCAAAAATAAAAAAATAGTACAGAAAACAAAATAATCTTATGAGTAAGTAATAGTGCCACACGTGGCGGCCTTATCGCTTAGTGCGATCTCTTCCAGGCAATCACGAATGGAAAATACGATACAGATTAAGAACAGGCGGCAGATGTTGTAACACAACAAAGTTAAAAAATATATCATAAATAATTATTTTTGATACGGAACATTAAAAATGAGTTACAGAACTAGCAAATTTGTAAGAGAACTATGACCAATATTCAACGATAATTACAAACGATATCATCTCCAGTACAGGTGCAGAAAATAGGTTATTGAATATATATAAAAACCATAGAACATGTTCAGCTTGTATATAAGAGTCCAATTAATGGCATTGCTATTATCGCATGGTATGTTAAGTTGGGTAACAATAGAATGATGGGATTGCGAAGGTCGGATGTCCGCCATTACAGTACATACACTTTAATCTTATCCACTTTA
Organism: Biston stratarius; assembly: GCA_950106695.1. NCBI lineage: Eukaryota > Metazoa > Arthropoda > Insecta > Lepidoptera > Geometridae > Biston > Biston stratarius. The sequence goes on from OX467116.1 coordinate 16,523,329, forward strand.
ATTCTTTGTGATGCGCGAACGCAAGCTGAAACATCATGATTGTTAAAGTGTAATTACTTAATGTACCATCTGCAAATTTCAGCTGGTTTAAAACTTTAATGGTGTGCGATGATTAGGTTATGGTAGCCCGAGACGTGTAGGTAGGTGCTTCATGTAGATAGAAACTCCTTAATTGGGATTTAGCGGCAACGCGAAAAAATCAAGAAGCCAGCCATGTTATTTTCTAAAATTTTAGTTCCTTTAAGTGTTTTTATGTACAAAAATAGTGGTGATTTATTTAGCTTAGAAAATGGCTGCTACAAAAACTTCTGCAAGCTTAATATCGAGTATTTTTCATAACGTATATTAAAGTTATACTAATCTGCCATCTCAAAAAGTAACGACTAGATTAAAAAAAGTTGTACAGATGTAACGTTCAGTAGAAAGTGGGTGATGACTCCTTGGTCTTACAATTTTACATCACATCACACATCATCCAGCTATAGGACGTCCACTGCTGGATACAGGCCTCCTCCTGGGGGGGTTTTGCCAATACTCGCCACGCTTGGCAGGCGGGTTGGCGAGCGCAGTTAGGTGTGATTGTTCAATGAAGACGTTGCTGCCCATCTTCCGGATTACACCCCTTAGCCGACTCTTACGGCAACCACGGGTAGAAAAAGTGGGGTATTATTCTTACGCCGGCACCACCACGGCTAACAATTTTACTTGAGGAACCGATACTACACGCACCCAAATACACTGGTTTATTTGTATGTCGTCAGGTCTTAACGTCTTTGTGCGTGTAGATAGCATGCGACATGTAAAAAATTGTGGGGCCAAGGGGTCTTCATCACTAGATTTGTACATTTACAAAATAATGTACAAATCTAAAAAAATACTCGTATTGCATCCTGATTTCTCTAAACGTGCTCCATCTTAGACCGCATCATGCTTAACATAAGGCAGCGTGTGGTTAAATGCAAACCTATTTTAATTAAGTTCAAAAAAGGAAGGGAGGTTCTTAATTCGTCGGAGTCTTTTTTTTATGTATGTTCACCGATTACTCGAGACGCCTGAACCGATTTGGAAAATTCTTTTTTTATTTTAAAAAGTATACTTCCCAGGTGGTTCCATTTAAATTTTAACAAAAAAAAAAACAACATTAAAATTTTTATACGTCGATGATATTTTCGTTTAGGTACTCCGAAACCTCGCTGTTTCATTGGAGCACTGCGTTTAGTTGGCCTAAGGGTCATGGAGTCGGTTGTTTTGTCGGTTGTATACTTGTGTATAGTAAAAAGAAGTTGAAGATTGTTCTAGGCATATATTTAGTTTATTTCCGCCAGTCGTTCCAACGACACGTGTTTCGCCTCTACACGAGGCATCCTCAGGGCGTGTTGACTCTCCGAGTGCTTGACCGAGACTGAGTTACTGCAGTTAGTGAAATTACACGACTATCGAGACTAACCATAAAATTGTGTTTTTGCGGGAACGCTTGAAAGAGTCGTGTCGCTTTATTTTATTTATTTCCAAAGATAGTGTTTTCTAGAGTGTTTCTGTATAAAAATAGTGGTGTTTTATTCATAAAGTGCCGAATTACAAGCGCGAGTGTGGGAGAATGATATAATGTGGTTAAACATGACTTTTCGTGTTACTTCCAAAACTCCATCCAGAAGCTTATAGTAAAGTCGCCACTACTTTACTAAGGCATGACTTGATTCGACTGGGACCGACTGGACTTGATCAATACTAGACTTTGACTGTAACTATAGATGATAAAGAAGCTGAAAAATGAAGACTACTAACAAAATATAGAAACATTGAAACTGGCAGAATGCACAGAGTAGAGAAAGAGAAAAAAATAAAAAAGAACCGGGCAAACAAGTCAGTTCATTTATTTTTTATGTATGATCACTGATTTATTTATTTATAAAGTCCGTCAACACAGTGTAAACCAATACGTTTAAAATTAAATTAAGTAATTACAAAATGTCAAGTTAAATGTCACAGGAGTTATAGTCGAAGACGGCACGCATTATGATCAAACTAACGACCCGCCCCGGCTGCGCTCAGGTTTTTACGAGGCCTTTGATCTATCTCAAAGGGACTAGGTAGCGTTTTCGATGAAAGCTCGCAGTTGTCTTGACTTTTTCTGACACTTCCAACAATTATCATCATATTTTAACCAATTTACACAAAAATTTGATAAATTATGTGCCTAAATCTTCCTCATGAGTCACTCTATCTATTGGTGAAACTCGCATTATAATCCGTTCAGTAGTGTTTAAGTTTATCGCGTACAGACAGACAGACGCGGCGGCTTTGTTTTATAATATGTAGTGATATTCAGTCAAAAGCAATAAAAGTTAAAAATCCAGTTAATACACAGTCAAAATTAATTAAAAGCTACAAATTTGAATTGAAAGTCGTTACATTATCAAAGATAATATAATCTAGATATATTATGTTTCTTGGAATGAGCTAGCCTATTTGATTTTCTTTAGATTTTAGTTTTACTTGGCACTAAATAAAAGAATAATACAACAGGTCATTTGTATAGGATAAAAAGATTAGGTAGTTAGATTGTATGTATTCGGTTTTAGTTGGTAAAAGTAATTGTACGAAAAAGAAGGTCAAACTTTTCTTAACGTGGCGTCAAGCTTATACAGGGTTAGTGACAAATAAAAAGGAGGTCATTGCACTCAACGCTATGAACAACTTTTATTATGTCCTAAGTCCTAAGTACTGTCCTTAAACATATGTCTGGGTCACAAGTACTGGGCACTGTCCTTAAACATATGCCTGGGTCGCAAGTCTAGGCACTGTCCTTAAACATATGTCTCTGTCGAAAGTACTGGGCACTGTCCTTAAACATATGTCTGGGTCGCAAGTCCTAGGCACTGTCCTTATACATAATTATGTCTCTATCGCAAGTACTGGGTGCTGTCCTTAAACATACATATGTCTGGGTCGTAAGTCCTAGGCACAGTCCTTAAACATATGTCTGGGTCGCAAGTCCTGGGCACTGTCCTTAAACATAATTATGTCTCTGTCGCAAGTACTGGGCGCTGTCCTTAAACATATGTCTGGGTCGCAAGTCCTAGGCACTTTCCTTAAACATATGTCTGGGTCGCAAGTCCTAGGCACTGTACGGGTTTCTGTCCCTGCAACGCGATTGACCCGGCACTCGCACGGTGATACCATTGAATGCTAAGAAGTTGTCGTCGTAATGATGGGTACAATGACTTTCTTTCGGTTTAATATCATAATTTGGTTCCGAGTAACCCTGTATAAATAAGTCCAAAAGTGAGCACTTGATAACAATTTACGTAAACAAACAATGTTGAAACTTTTAAAGGCTATAGAGGCATCGCTAGAGGTAATTACCAGTTACAATCACATTCGCAAACATGAACTCGAACCGTCATTATCTAAACAAAAGTCAGGGACAAACCTGTTTTTTGCCTGAAAAGTTTCACAGTATTTATGAAGCTAGAATAAAATACGTCAAATTTTGAATCAAAGAAGTCATTTAAATACAAACTCCGCCTCTTTTTGGCATCGAACTTTATGCATTTTGCCAATGTCAAGTATTCCGATTATTTCAAGTAAATAAGTTTACGTCACAGTTAAAGTCACATAAGATATGTGCTGCTGCTTGTTTGCTTTAGTAAAGTAGTATTAAAACTTCGACGGACTTTTAAAAGTAACGCGAAAATACACATTTTTGCTTGTAAAGACGTTTTAACACTTTCAAAATCCCGATAAAGAATTTCTATAAGAGCACCTACTTAGTACTTACCCCAAATACACACCGAAATATTATTTTCCCCGTGTGGAAACGGGACAATGCTAAAATATGGATACGTCTATCTTGTTTTCACTATTAAGACTTTTTAACTAATCAACGAACTAATTAGATTGATGAAAAAAAAAACTACAAATAATGAGTATTTTTTTGTTTTACTTATGCGGGATAACTCACGTTTAGTTTTATCGGAAACTCCGACTATAGTTTCGGCCGCATCCAGTGGCCTTCATCACGGAGACAAAGCTGAGACAAATTGTGGTGCTATAATTTTGGTGGTTTGATGTATGTATAATTTTTACAGGATTTCTTTTCGGGATATATCCGTGGTCTCAGACAGGTTGTTAGATTTTACCGCGGGTACCTTTTATTTCGGAAAATATGGAACAATGGTGTTGACATCATCTTTACATCTTTTTACTATTTATCTACTTATTCAACATTTCACATACATGAGTTCTGAGAACATTACACTCCTTTTCAGGGCAGTCGTGTAATAACATGTCAAACTAATTTATTATGTAAGTACTTGGTTACTAAGTAAATAGTTAGTACGTACTAAACACTACTTAGTTAAAAGAAAGAAAACATGAAACAATAATTATTTATTATTGCATGTGCCATATTATATGATTATGATTTTACTTTGTGGTAGATTTCCTTAGCAGGAGGTCGTCTAGGTAGGTACCACCGCAGTACCAGATACTCTGCCGCTAAGCAGTAGTGTGTAAACATTACTGTGTTCCGGTTTGAAGGGTTACTGCAGCTAGCGAAATTACAGGGCTATTGAGACTAACAATCCAGTCTCAAAGTAATGAGTGCTAAGGCAGCGATGCCCTGGACTTTGTTTTACTACTCAAAGTTCTGTGTATCGCTGCAATGGTCATGGACAGGCGTTATCTCTTAACATCAGGAGAGCGTCTCCTTCGTCACAATAATGTTATATATAAAAATATATATATATTACTTTCAACTAAGTTTTTACATTATCCTACTACGTTAGCTTATTTGATACATGGTCTACTTCCTAAGCTGTAGGACGTGGGTTTGGTTCCACCCTGGACAAACATTTACGCGACCAATATAGTTATTTATGCTGTCTGGATGTTCTAGAAAAAAAGGTTGATCTGTATTTTATTAGTTATCTTGTTCCCGTAGTACAAGTTTTGCTTAGTTTGTTGGCGCTGTGTGGAAGGTCCTCTAATCACATCATCAGCCATAGTACGTCCACTGTTGGGCATAGGCCTCCTCCTGGGGAGGGATTTTGCCAATACACGCCACGCTTGACAGGCGGGTTGGCGAGCGCAGTTAGGTGTGATTGTTCAAGGAAGACGCCGCTGCCCGTCTTCCGGATGACATCCCTTAGCGGACTCTTACGGCAATCACGGGTAGAGAGGGTAGGGTGCTATTCTTACGCCGGCACCACCACGGCAATCGCGGTCCTCTAATATTTATTTATAATATTATATTATTATTGTCTGGCTTTCAATCTGGAGGTCCTGAGTTATATATCTTCAAACGGTGAAGGAAAACATTGTAAGGTTAACTACTTCTCTGAGAATTATTTAAAAAACAATTATCGACCATGTGTCTGCCGAGCCAACCCGTACTTGACCAGCGTGGTAGACACGGACTTACCCTTCTCACAATGAGAAGAAACCCGCGCCAAACAGTGGGCTAAAGTATAAAAACAGGACTGACTTGGAAACACACACTATATACACTACGAGTAATTGACTTTTAACTATAAAAATATGATAACTACGAGTTTATATGTATATTCTCTATTGTTCATAAACAATGATTACTGACAAGTAAAAACAAAACAAAATTTTGAACGACGCCGACGTTTCAATTGCTTTGCAATCGTGTTTTAAGCAAAGAGAATGTTCAAACATCGGACCGACGTGTACCTGGTAGTAGTTTTAACCTTTTAATTTTTTGTACTGAAAATGGGTCAACTTATACATTTTAAAATGTAAAGCAGGCAATATGCGCTTATAACGAAATAACAATGTTCAAAATTATAGAAAAAAAACCGTTATACCTACCTATAAATTTGTAGCGCACGACATTATTATTTTATAATTTTAAAACTTATCAGTTAGAGAATGACATGCACTTTGCAATATGTGTACTTGTATTTGTATAAAAAATAAACAAAATACTAAATCGTCTCTTTAAGTCGAACTTGAAGGGAGACGCCAAAAAGTTCGAGTTATAGAGTTTTCGACTTATGGAGTGCACGTCATAGATTCCTTTATCATTTCTCAGAATCAATTTATTGTATATACTTTACATTTATTTCTAAGAAAGAATGATATACATTATTATTAAAGTTGGTTTTCAAATAATCGAGTTGTAAAGGTCGTAAAATCAAATATTATTATATTCGAGATACAGAGGTCCAATTTATTTTTTTGAGTTATAGTGAGAAAATAAGTACTGAATTTGCTTATAGGGACTCACTAATTATTTCGACTTATAGAGAGTTCAAATTTCGAGCAACGGAAGTTTTGGGGCTTGAAGGGAAGGAACACAATTTTTTTTCTAGTTTGGGAGGTTTTTACTTATCGAAGTTCGACTTAAAGAGGTTCTACTGTATTAGCTCATTTGATGGTAGCTCTGCTTGCTTCTTGTAAGGCGTGGGTTCGGTTTCGGTATAACTAATATAATATGTACTAAAATATATATTTTTTTTAATTCTAAATAGGTTTGCGTTTGACCACGTCCTGCCTGATGTTAAGTAGGATGTAGTCAAAGATGAAGAACGCTTACCTAGAAAAACCTGTTTACTCTGGATTTGAAGACTCCTAAGTTGTACTTCGCAGGAAAAACAGAAGCCGGTAGAGAGTTCCACATCCTCGCTGTACGTATTAAGAATGTGAAATCGAAGCGTTTAGTCTATACGTGGGGAATATCTACCATGTAAGGATGGCGATTTGGCCGCGTTTGCCTAGACGGCCGGTAATAAAAAGGGGCAGGTGGAACCATATTATGCAATTCTAAGGCATTTTTAAAAACAAATTAGTACTTGTAGAACATACAGACATAGAGCAAACATTTATACTTGTTACACAAATGTTTATTATGAGTGGGAATCGAATCCACAGTTCATGAAGTGGACGCTACCAAATGAGCTAGCAAGGCAGTGTATGATCGATCGTGCTAACCACGGAGCTACCATCGCTACAATACCTACTTATAATGCAAAACACAAATTATTTTTTAAATAAATGATTCTGTTTTTAATTATTTTGGAATATAAATGCAGTCAGGTATGCGTGTTTTTCATAAAACTTCTTTAAATACTTTATAATGATATAAATAAATAAATGTTTCATATATAAATGGTCCTCTACTTGATTTTTATCATTTAGGATATCTGATAATACTTATCTATGAATGGCAACTGAGGTCTTAAATTTGATAGTCTGTTCTTCTCACAAAATAGACTGAGTCTCGATCAGAGAATACCATTACCGTTACCATACAAATACCATTTATATTCGCAATGAAATAATAAGTACCTAAAAAGTATACCTACCTAAGTCAGTAGCAATTTTTTATGTAGGTACTAGAAAGAAAACAAATAATTTCGATTTAATTTCCCAAATAAGCGTAATAGATTAGACACATAATAAAAATACAACTTACCTTTATGTATTAAAACTATTCACAACCATTCGTCACTATTTAGTTTTCATTTGCTTCGTTACGCCTTCACTCAATTTTATAACATTTTATTTCGAAATTTATTTTCTGTTAAACTTTTAATCGAGGTGCAAGGTATGCGATTCCTCAATTTCTGTTTTTACATTCGAAAATCGAAGGCGCGTTCGAGTTGCGATTATGAACGCACGTTTTGCGACTGGCGCGCTTCCTATGCGCGTTCGACACTATTGGTAACAGTTAGGTGATTGCGGTCGGTTCGCGCCGACTTACATTCTTAACCATTTTGACAAGTCGGCTTTAAGCGGATGTCCCGCGAATGATCATCGGAGTCCAGTGTCAATAGCAGCCACGGTAATAGTCGGTGCCTAACAATCGATTGTTTGATTCGACTAAACGAATATTTTTAAACACACTTCAAGACTTGATTTTTTTATTAAGCGTCATGCAAGTAGCTTGTTTCAATTGTTGTAATCAGTTTTAACGATGCGCTATTTTCAAAAATCAATGTATTGTAATTTTTTCTCTCTACATAATTGATGGTGTCTTTTGAGAATGTGTTTGAAAAAATTTCAGGATTTTTTTATATGAAAATAAATTTACTCCTATCTTTTTTACTTTACTAGATTTTTTTTTAAATTTAAGATTTATATTTTATAAGTAATTGGGTGGGAACGTAATCCACCCGTAACTGGTTCCTCCCAGACAAATCAATTTGGTTCCTTACACAGATTAGAAAGAAGTAGTACGGATAGGTATAGTGTTTTGTAAAAAATGGTTGAAGACTCTTTAGCCCTACAATTTTCATTTGTCATACGGTAACTAAATGTACATCAAGATATTTTTGGCAGGGTACAAACGTGTCAATGCATTGTAATACTTTTCAAAACGTGTTTTTCTTCGAGTTTGTGTTTAAAATTAGTGTAATCATAAAATCATATAAAAATTTACGCAAAGTATAAGCAAGTTATATAATGTTATGAAACACGACTTTCCGTGTTGTTTTCAAACCTCTGTCGAAGGTCCTAGTAAAGTTAACACTATCTTACTCGCTATGGACTGGATTTAATCACGACTTACTTAGCCTTATTTACTAGATTAATCATAAATAAAATAAACATATGAATTACTTTGACACTGGCCTAAAGAACAAAGTGCGATGCCAAAAAAAAAAATACAACAAGGCTTTACGTCACACAATTACATATATTACGTTGTTTTCTATGCGTGTAATTCTCGTATGTAAAGCCAAACTTTGTAGGACCACTATATCTTTCTGCCCTGTTAGCTCAATTGGATATTACAGACATTATTGGACATTATTTTAGAGTACATGTGCTTCAAGAGCTGTAAGGCGTGGTTTCGATTCCTATTCAGGACAAACATTTGTGTGACGAGAATATAAATGTTTGTTCTGTGGCTGTGTGTTCTGTATGTAGTTCCCATAGTACAAGCTTTGCTTAGTTTGGGGCTAGATGGCGCTGTGTGAAATGTTCTTAGATATTTTTTCCCATTTTCAACACAACATAAAATAAATAAATATTGGAGGAACTTTCACAAAGCGCCATCCAACCCCAAACTAAGTAAAGCTTGCACTATGGGAACTAGACAGCTGACAGAATACTTAAATACTATGTTAGTCAAACAAATGTTTGTTCTGAGTGGGAATCGAACCCACACTTTTCAGTTCTCGAAGCAGAACTTTACTAACTCAGCTCTGTTAGCTGAGTTAGTAAAGGCAGTCATTATTTCTGTATGACTTTTTTCTAATCTGTGTTTTCTTGTCAAACTTATTTATGATTACAATCTACCGTAGCGACCATACGCCAGCCAGGAATAAGTTTGGAATTCTATAAAGAACTTGAATATAAATTTGCAAATTACGTATTACGTAAAACTAAAGAAAAATTAGGTAAAATCTAAACTGTACAGATGATTAAAAATAACGGAAATACATCTACTCGTATACTCACATTTTTACATAGCTAGCAATCATATAATAATTATGTTGTTAAGGATTAGTATTGTAATAAATAGCCGTAACAAGTGTAAAACAATTAAAAAGTGTAACAAGTGTTAAATAGACATTCATATGTAAGTGGAAACATATAAATGGTGCATAGTTATCGCTCATGTTAATTTATTTAATCATAAGCACTGTATGTTTCCCTAAGAAAATAAAATAAATAAATAAAATAAATACTGAATATGATGAATGATGCTGATCCTTTCAATGCGAACAACTTTTACTGTGACTAGACCTTGGAATCGCAAAACAAAAAATAACGGTTTGATTTTCTAAAAATTTATTAGCATTTTTCTATAGCTGATGTTTTTGCCCGATTTTAGGGTCGATCCCTCAGCAAAAAATATTTAGAATAGGTAAATAAGTCTTAATAGCATATAACTGAAACGTCAGAAGAATCTAAAAGGTTATGCATACCAATAGTACTATCCAGAAGGAGGCCATTGTACTCATATGGACAACTTTTGCTATAGGGACAACTCAGAAAACGCAAGATAAAAATACCTGTGCCATACATGTCATCCCGAGTGAAAAACTTTTTCTATGGAACAACTTTTTATTAGCAGTTCCTAAAAACTTTTTCTATGGAACAACTTTTTATTTGCAGATCCTAATAACTTTTTCTATGAAACAACTTTTTTTTGCAGTTCCTAATAACTTTTCCTATGGAACAACTTTTTTTGTGATGACTTTTTCTGTGGAACAATTTTTTTTGCAGATCCTAATAACTATCTATGGTATAACATTTTTTGCAGTTCCTAATAACTTTTTCTAACATTTTTTGAAACAATTTTTTTTTTGTAGTTCCAAAAGTTTTGTAGATCGGACACGTAGTAAAAATTGTTCTTAAAAATATAAGTTTACTTAGTAATAAGCACTTGTTTAATAAGTAGTTTTACTCGGTGGTAGATCGCCTTAGCAGGAGGCCGTTTCGTTAGGTACCACCGCAATACCAGATATTCTGCCGCCAAGCAGTAGTATGTAAACCATACTGTGTTCCGGTTTAAAGGGCACTGCAGCTAGCGAAATTACTGGGCTATTGATACTAACCATCTATTGTCTCAAAGTAATGAGTGCCAAAGCAGCGATGCCCTGGACTTTGTTTTGCTAGTACTCACAGTTCTGTGTATCGCTGCAATGGTCATTGACAGGCGTTACCTCTTACCATCAGGAGAGCGTCTCGTTTGTCTCATACATAATTACATTTAAAAAAACATGGAAGCGATCGCTGTTAGATATAAGGCCACCGGTTAGCATTTGTCTTTTTTTTATAGTTTAGCTATAGAGAGTTTCTTTTTAGCTAACCACTAGCGACCCACCCCGGCTTCGCACGGGTGCAATGTACATACTAATGTGGTGCATATGCATGTATTACACATATCCAACAATAATTATCATATTTCAACCAATTTACACAAAACCTTGACAAATTATATACCTAAACCTTCCTCATGAATCACTCTATCTATTGGTGGAACTAGCATGATAATCCGTTCAGTAGTTTTTAAGTTTATCACGAACAAATAGAAAGACAGACAGACGGACATACAGACGCGGTGGACGACTTTGTTTTATAATATATAGTGATAAATACAATGACCTTGTTTCTGCTTAGAACTACCTATTACTGTAACCCCATTTAATTCGCCCTCTGACATTAGAGTTAAATGATCATATATCACGTGAAGCGCAGCTACCTAGGTTCTCGCATTGAAGTATGTGAAAGGCAGACCCTGACATGTATACCACATAAAACTGCACCACTATAAAATACTACAGCATTCACTATAAACTAAGCACATTCGTATAGGCTACACTCAGCCTACTGACTTGTTTGTCTGTGTAACTTAGAGTTTTTTTTATATCACAGACTAGCGACACGCCCCGGCTTCGCACGGGTGCAATGTAGACACTAATATGGTGCGTATGTGTGTATTATACATATAAACTTTCCCATATCAAACCATGCATTGTTTTGTTATATCCCAAAGGGGTTAGGCAGGGTGTTAGATGAAAGCTCCCATATGGCTTGACTTTTTCCGACACTTCCAACAATTATCATCATATTTCAACCAATTTACACAAAACCTTGACATATTATACACCTAAATTTTCCTCATGAATCACTTTAGCTATTGGTGAAAGTTGCTTGATAATCTGTTTAGTAGTTTTTAAATTTATTGCAAACAGACAGACAGGCAGACGCGGTGGACGACTTTGTTTTATAGTAGTGACAAGGCATACTTATGGCCACGGCCTCACTTGATGAAAAGCGAGAATGCGGCCGAAGATGGAACACGCTGTTTAGAAAGTACCCATTTACATTTTTCCGCAACAATGCGGTTTGTACTTTTTTTTTTACTGTTGACGGGCTAATTGTTTGACCACAGTTCACCTGATGTTAAGGGACGGTGTTGTCGAAGATGGTAAACACACCCAGCCTGGTATCGAACTGGATCTCAAGTGCGGCTGCCGGAACACACCGTTAGGTGCTTGGCGACAAATGTTCAACTTGAGGGTGGTAGCTAGCCAGCCGAGTACTAGAAAGTACAACCACGCTATGGTTTCCACACGATATATGTCGTCACCCGGTCACAGCTTAAGCTCATATTGGGGTTCGAACCCACGCCTTTCGGCGTGTGAAGCGGTCACGCTAACTGAGCTATCATCGCTATATCAAATTATATTAACCTCAAGTTGAAAATCTGACATCAATCACCAATGCGGTGTGTTCCCGCAGTCTTAGTTAGTTTTATTGGTTCTCATTCCAGGCGTAGTATGTTCACCATCTTCGACCAGACCGTCATTTAATATCAGGTGAGATCAAAAACCTAGTATGTCAACCATAAAAAAGTCGTCTTGACCAAATATATGGAGCAGCGGTTTCAGAATTGTGCCGATAGTAAAAGTTGTTCACAATAGCCCCTTTCGGGCCTAGTTATAACCCCTAGCTTATAACCCTATATAGCAGCTTCAACATCGGCAAACAATTTACTATTAATGTAGATTCCTAATTTTTTTCCAAATTCACCTCCACTTGTTGTTGTCTAATAACAACTAAAACTTTTTTTGTTTTAAAAAAGACATGACAAAATCTACAATAAAACCTCTTCGTCATATGACGTGCACTAGACAATAAATATTCTGACTATCAATCATAGGTAGGTACGTGATTCGAAAAACCATAGAGTTTTTTGTTTCCATTACATTAATTTTTAATCAAGTAGCTATGCTTATTGAGTGCTTTATTATCGTAAAAACACTGAACACTAGCTACAATGCAGAACGCGCTTGCTTTTACTTGTAAGTACTTGGCGTAGTTTTTGCTAAATTTTATGTAGATTAAATCTTTATTGTTTACTCCATTAAATATATACAAACATAAGGAATTAAATAACACGTTCGTGGCAACGTGGAAGCGACAGCAGCCTAGTTTGGAGGTCGTTTGACAGTCTGGAGGTATTATTAGGTTTAGGTAAATCCCATGATGTATGTTCTTATAATTTTAAAGGTATATGCGTAAGGCCAATGCAGGTCAGTAAATGAGAGCTAAGATGAAATTACTGAGAATTTACAACACAAGACAGTTTTTTTTAATACAGAATAGTTTCGCGTTGACCACTCTCTGATGTTAAGCAGTAGTGCGGTCTATGATGGAGTACGCTTACCTACAAGAAACGTATTTACTCTAGATTGGAAGACACTCATATTGTACCTAACAGGGAACACAGACTCTGGCAGAGAGTTCCACAACCGCGTTGTGCGAATAAAAAATCTAGAATCAAAACGTTGTGGTACATAGGTATAGGTAGGTTGGGGAATATCCACCGTATCCATGTAGGTATAAGTGTATAACGTTTTGGTCGCGTTTGTCTAGCCGTCCGTTAGGAGAAAAGTGAAGCGGCAACCAAATTGTGCAGTTCAAGTGCACACTCTGCGAAATGCGTGGGTTCAAACAATGAGCTTGAGCTGTCGGTGAAGGAAAACATCGTGAGGAAACCATAGCGTGGTGGTAGAATACTTTTTAGTATTCGGCTGGCTAGCTACTACCCTCAAGTTGAAAATCTGCCGCCAAGCATCTAACGGTATGTGTTCCGGCAGCCTCACTTGAGAGCCAGTTCCATTCCAGGCTAGGTGTGCTTTACCATCTTCGACCACACCGTCACTTAACATCAGGTGAGTTGTGGTCAAACACCAAGCCTGTCCGATATAAAAAAAAAAAACCGGTAGAAAACCGACAAGCTGGCAACTCTACTACGTTGTTCAAGGCTTTGAAGGCTGCAGTAAAGTATCGAACCCAATTAGTTTCCTGGCGCGTCTGTCGATCGACTCCAATGCCTCAAGTTGGTACTTGGCAGAGCCGTCCCATAGGTGCAAACAGCACTCCATACAGGATCTTACTTTTCAGTTTGTAGGTTTTTAGAAACAATCAAAATAAAACTAAGGTAAGTCTGCAACATTTTTATTGCATATTTTATTATAACGAAGTAAACATTAGAAATTCAATTATCCTCATTACAAACAACTCGTATAATACAAAATATCGAGTATTTTATGACAAACAAACAGACCAAATGGCACGATTTTTCAACGCCATGGTTCTGGTGGATATTATTGTAAAAACAATAATATTCTCAAAACATAATCCGTCGCTTAATCATTGAGAACCTAATTATAATGGACATGGAAAACATATTTAATACTTAAGTTTATCTCATTGACAATTACTGTTTCTATAAAAACTGACAACATTATGACGTTTTACTATATATCCTTATGGTCATTATCGTCATTATTTGCCGTTCTGCTCTCATCTACGCTCCAAGACCTATGATAAGGTCATTGCAAAGCAACAGAAGAAACTAGGATTGTCACTAGATTGCATGTAGCAACTTTATCTTCATCGATGTCACCGCAACAGATCAATTGCTTTGGAAACTGATGTGGTATTGACACATTTTTATTTTATTTATGCGGGATTACTTACACTTAATTACATCGGATAAGTATTCCGATTATAGACGATGAGGCTACCCACACGTTGTATTCTGCTTTGACTCCTTGAATATTCTTATTTAAAGTGGGGGCGTTAAGACGTCCTGACTGACGTCCCGCTGGGGGTGTTTTGTGCATTTCCCCCTTACCAGCATCTACCCGAGCCAACCCAGCTCCTTGAAGTATCGGATCCGATACTTCAAAGTTAGATCCTTGAAGTAACGGAGTAAGACTTAGTGGGTAAGTCTTGGAAATGGGGAACAAAACTTATTACCTCCTTTCCGAAAATGAGTTAGAACAGAGCTGTCGATTCCTCCTATAGGTACACACGTGATTTGGTAGTGAATGTTTTCCGTATCTAGTAGACAAAAATAAACCTAGTTCCTTAAGTGTCAAGGTCCTTTCGGATCACGAATATCTCCCACAATAGAATCGCGAAAAATATCGGTTAATTAGATTCATAGTTGGGTCCGAGTAGTGTACAGACATTCGTACACTAACATTTTTAAAATATCTTGTTATAATGAATTTAAACTACACAAATAATGTATAACTAATAATGTATGTATTGTGTAATGTATATGTTTTGCGTGGTGGTAGGGTACTTTCTAGTAGTCGGCTGGCTAGCTACCAGCTTCAGTTGAAAATCTGCCGCCAAGCATCTAACGGTGTGTTCCGGCAGCCTCACTTGAGAGCCAGTTCTATTCCAGGCTAGGTGTGCTTTACCATCTTCGACCACACCGTCACTTAACATCAGGTGAGTTGTGGTCAAACACCTAGCCAGTCAGACATAAAAAAAAAACTTTAATTGTATACCTATCATAAATTTTTTACTACAAATGCATGCATTTTAGTACCATTACAGTCAATATCAACAAAGTACATGTATAACATCCACACAAAAGTATAAAGTTTATAATGTTGCACTCAATTTATAAAAGTATATTATCATCACAAGAACTAGTCATAAAATGTATCATGTGTATTTGGAGCATCTCTACTGCATATGCGTTTAGAAATAAGACAATAAATTTTTGCACTTTCACTGCACTGGGACGATGCTGATCGGGGGATTGACATCGGTGCACTTTGAAATCACAAAAGTATGCCATTGAGTGATGTATCATCCAATGTTTAGTTCAGCTTTTTGAACATAGCCCTTAGCCTTAGGCTGTAAATATGTATAACAAAACAAAGAAATAAAAAAACGAACACAAATTTACCACAACTTCATTGCTGGAAAGAGTTCCCCAAGGTACGATCAAATCGAAATTCGTAAGGCAGGGACCGGAACAGGGGCAATGAAAGTGAGCTTCGCTGCCTATCGAAAGGACAACCCTGTCTATCTTTAGCGTACACCTGAATCGCAAGTCCTGGTCTCTGTAGGGGCTCCCATCTTTGCAACACGATAGACCTGGCACCTACACGGCGGTACTATTGAATACTAAGTAAATCCGTCTAAGAAAATTTCGTAGTAAGAAAGCAAAACAATAAATGTTTTAGAATAATATTATTACCTTATCTTTTTGTTTCAATTGCACATTAAGCAAAATAAAATACTTGTGCACCTACCGTAACGGTTAGTTATATCCAGCTATGCATTTTAATTTTAATTGCATTATTATTCAGAATAAACCAAAAATGTTTATAACCTACTAACTAGAAATAAACAATACTGATGACTTTATACATAATGTAAGCCCCTAGAATCAGATATAATAGAATCAGTTCGATTTTAACTGTTGCATATTTTCATTCTGTTACTTATCACAACCTTATACAATAAAGAGTTTATTTATCTTATACCTAACACAAAAAGAGTCAATTTTCAACTTCCTTTACAATTACAATTTGTTTTTCAAACATCTTGTAAGTGTAAATTACACATTTGCCATTATTAACTTCATTCGTTTCATTTTATACTTTATCTTCGCTCACACCTTCGGAGACACTAATTTTCTTTTCAGGAACTTCGTTAGTTACAATATCTAAAGAGCCGTTTTTGCTCAAACCACAAACAGAGAACATTTTTCGAGCAGTTTCTTGTTTTTTCACACAGTAAAGCATGATAATGAGCACAATAAGGAATATAACTATAGCTCCGACTATTATTGGCGCACTCTTGTCCATGACTCCCTCTAGCGCAGCTAGCTTCACAGTCTCTCTTGCAAGGTACTCCTGAAGTGGTGCAAAGTATTCAAGGATACCTTTGGTGGATAGTTCAGATTCCCCAGTCATGGTTTCTAATACTTTTCGCCAGTCTTCACTTGCTCCAAGTGACATCCCTTCACTGAAATGTTGAACAATTTGTCAAACAACTTTTAAAGCTCAAAAAGCAACTAAAAATTGACACGAACAATAATATCACGATGCCTTTATCTTCATAACCCATTTTGATCATAAATATTCAACAGAATCAAAACAAATCGGTCTAGTGAAGAGATCGTTTGACTATTAGTCTGGAGATTCTGGGTTTAAATCCTACAGCACGCACGTCTCAGCTAATTTCTTTTCACGCTTTTTATTCTACAGTAAAATTTGTTTATAATAATGGTGCGTTGAATTACCCTTTTCGGGTTTGTAAACCCCAAATTCATATACTGAATACCGGGTAGGTATAGTATACCTACGCTACAGATACTGCTTTTGCCGTGAGAGCTCCATTTACTTAGCCCTGTTCATCCATTCGAATATAAGTAAATTTCAACGCAGGGGCGTCCAGTCCACAGCACATTAAAATATTTGCAGTAATAAAACAAAAGACCCACTAGGTAACTTTGGTGTAATATTTGTGTGTTGTAATAACTAGTACGTGTTTAATCGCAATGTGAATTAATTCTCACATTTGGAATAACATTTTTATAATTATTTCTATAAATAAGCGTGTGAACATGAGCACTTAAGTTGTCAGAGTTCTAAAAGTAACCACGACTAGATAACTTCCTATCAAATAAAGTTTGTAGGTGCAAGGAAACAAATGCATATATAAATATCAATAAATATGTAACACACATATGTAATTATCAACTCGATGCGATATTACCTAGTTATTAGTCTGCTATAAGAGCTATAGGGCGTGGGTTCGATTCCTACCCTGGAACATTTTGGGAAATAAACAAATGTTTATTCTGTGTCTGGGTATTCTGTATATATTTATTAAAACAGTATTAAAATATAAAGCTTTGCTTAGTTTGGTGTCAGATAGCGCTGCCTACGACATTTATTTATTTTTATTAATTTCTGTTCCTAACATATTTGTAATTGTTTGAAATAAATATAATAAAGTGATATAATTAATATCCAAAAAACAACTAAGAAATAATTACTCATTTTCAAGTAGGTATAAAATTTTTATTTTTATATACTCAGCGGAAAGTTTTGGGAAACCTTGACTGACGATTGGCACCGTTGCCCTTTGCCATTTTAAACAATACAGGCCTTGCGTCTAGCGCAAATCAAAAGTAATCGGTAACAAGATAATTATTTTCAGCAAAGATAAGGATGTGCTAAATATAATGATTTGTTTTTATGGTCGGCAGGCCAGGTGTGTGACCAACTGATTTCAAGTGACGGTGTGGTCGAAGATGGTAAACACACCCAGCCTGGAATGAAACTGGCTCTAAAGTGTAGCCGCACACCGTTAGGTGCTTAGCGGCAGATTTTCAACTTGATTGTCTTTTCATTCAACTTAGTAAATAAACAGGAAGTTAGTACCTGAGGAATTTTCCCGCTTCCTTGGATCCGTAGATGGAGCATTCGTGCAAAGGCCCCGTGTGTTTAGCTTGCTTACAAAGAGACTGCAGGATTTGAAATTCCAACACGTGTGATATCAAGTAACTGGAATTAAAAAGAATATAAATAAGTAACTACATAAATATAAGTGTTTAATAAGAGTTTGCCCGGTTAAGCCCGGAGCCCACGACACAGGTCACTCTAGTGTGGGATCCAGAGCATACCAATCTAAAATTATGTACATAGTATTTTATTATCACATCATCAGCCATAGGACGTCCACTGCTGGACATAGGCCTCCTCTTGAGGGGAAGGTTTTGCCAATACTCGCCACGCTTGGCAGGCGGGTTGGCGAGCGCAGTTACATAGGTGTGATTGTTCAAGGAAGTCGCTGCTGGCCGTCTTCTGGGTGACATCCCTTAGCCAACTTTTACGGCAACTCGGGGTAGAGAGGGTGGGGTACTATTCTTACGCCGGCACCACCACGGCATATTATTATGTTTCACCGTTATTTTAGTTTTTCTCTTCTTCGGTATTGTTATCAGTGTACTGTTTTACAATAAAACATTATTTCTGACAAGCTGCGCCCCGCGTTTACCCGCGTGGTGATGGATGATGATGATGATGATGATGATGATGATGATGATGATGATGATGATGATGATGATGATGATGATGATGATGATGATGATGATGATGATGATGATGATGATGATGATGATGATGATGATGATGATGATGATGATGATGATGATGATGATGATGATGATGATGATGATGATGATGATAATGAATCGTTATCATCTACGACATACAAAACAGAAAATAAATATTCATTCTTACGTGATGTACTGCACATGGGATACGACATGGTACTTCGCAGCTGGATCCAAGTCACTTTCGTTCCTCGGCACTGGTGGTAAGACGCCTGTCTCCTTCATTCTGAATGTGACAAAAATAGGTTTTGTTAAAAACAATTTTGTTTTTCAGATGTAGGTATAAAATTAGTTTTTAGGAGTATAATTAGTGTAGCACTAAGTTAAACAATTTTAATTGTTGTTTTTATTAGGGTTCCGTACCTCAAAAGGAAAAAACGGAACCCTTATAGGATCATTGTCCGTTGTCTCATTGTCCGTCTGTCCTGTCCGTCAAGACCCTTTTTCTCAGGAACGCGCGGAAGTATCAAGCTGAAATTCATATCAAATACTCAGGTCTACTAACCCTTTTTTTAAGGCATGCTCGCATAGCAACCGAGGTCTTAAAACACGTCCAGTAAATATATAAATAAGTTTTAGATTCTAAGCATGACTGTCACAAAACACAATACTTAAAAAACAAGCACATACATAAGTGTAGTTTATTTAATTTCAACTACTCACAAGTAGCGGCAAATGTTGATTGAAATTCTGACTTTTGCCCATTAGCCCAGTTTTTTATTGCAAGTACTTTGAACTCATAGGCGGAAAATGTTTAGCTAACACTTTAGCATCAGTTTATAGTACAAAACAAGATGATTGTATTAAAAATGGTCTGAATATGATTTTATGACGGCTTATTTAAAGCCGAAATGTAGGAACAATTTTTTTTTCATAAATGTATACGTTTGTTTCAGAAAATAAGCTAATAGCGGCTAAATTCACTTCTTTTTTTACCCGACTGCCAATGAAGGGTTATGTTTTTCGCGCGTATCTTGTATGTATGTATGTAAATTTATTTATTACCTCGTTTTTCCAAACAGGCGAATGGATTACGACAATTAAGGTATTGTTAGATTCGTCTCAATAACCCAAGAGTTCTTAGAGGATGGTTTAAAAAAAACAAGATGGTGGATTTTTGCGCGAAATAGTAATAGGTATGTTATTTAAATAAAATTAACGAAACCTATCAAGGAGGGTATCTAAATATAGGAAATTAAAAGGGGGAACCCAAAAATATATTGAAGTTATATGTTTATATTTAATTAGGAATAATAAATTGGTTCAAAAAGTGTTTTCCTTTATTTATAGCTATTTTCTTCGCACTCAGATTATAGATTTTTTAACTCTTTTTTTTACATGTATAAGCCTGCGTTGGACCGCTAACTCGCCTGATAGCAAGCGTGGTCGAAGATGAAGCATATTTAGAAGATACCTATTCACTCTGACCTTGAAAAGATCTCGATTTTATCTCTCAGGAAACAAGGAAGGAAGGAAGCAAAATCAGGAAAATTGTTTGTAATATAAGCCTGGTAGGGACACAGAATAAATAATAGCAATTGTGTTTTAGCCTTACTCGTGAAGTTCAAGGAATATGAAGATCAAGGCGAAGTTATTGATAAGAACGGACAAGTTGCAAACCGTTTAAAATGATTGAACTTCCTTCTTAACGTAGGACATTTTTTTTTACATAGCGCCATCTAGCCTCAAGCTAAGTAAAGCTTATATTATGGGAACCAGATAGCTGATAGAATACTTATTTTTGTACTTTTTTTTTACATAAGTACTTTTTTTGTAAATATATACTTATAACATATAGGTACTTCTGTCTTGAGGTCCAACTAGTTTGTTGATAATCTGGACCCATTTCAATGAAGGGATTTACTCTTTATAATAATTATGACCACAAAGAATAGTTATCTAACCAGAAGATTATGTATGGCATTTTAAAAAAAAACTCGAAAAATTTTACGCAACAATCAAAATGTATGTAAAAAATAAGTATAGATCAGTGCATTTAACACTACTGTGTAACGGTATGAAGGGTACTGCAGCTAGCGAAATGACAGGGCTATTGAGACTAACCATCGATGCCAAAGCAGCTCGTTCGCCTCATTACTTTTAACTTTTTTTACTTGGTGGTAGAGCGAGAGATAGCGATAGATAACGCCTGCCCATGACCATTGCAGCGATACACAGAACTATGAGTAGCAGAACAAAGTCCAGGGCATCGCTGTTTTGGCACTCATTACTTTGAGACTAAATGGTTAGTCTCAACAGCCCTGTAAATTCGCTAGCTGTAGCACCCTTCAAACCGGAACACAGTAATGTTTACACACTTCTGCTTGGCGGCAGAATATCTGATACTGCGGTGGTACGCACCTAGACGACCTCCTGCTAAGGAAATCTACCACCGAGTATATCATTAATTGTTTTCGTATTAATTGTTTCTAACGTTTTATCGGTCTAAGAGACAGATTAAATTTTGTGTAGTAAATTTTTAAGTAAGTACCTAGCTATTTTTATTTAAAAATTGCCAAATTAAACATTCAAGAAAAATATTTAACGTATTGTAGCGTTTTTAATCTAGACATAAATATGTATGTATGTCTAGATTATGTACAGTAGTCGCAACAAAAAGCGTAAAATGGCGATACGGTGGCCGCGCTTTGGCGTACATTGAGAGAGTCTATAACCACCACATATACATATACAGTGATTACAGACACATATATATATATACGAACGAACGAAGTTTTCAATCACCAGCAGCTCAAGCTCATTGTTGGGATGCGAATCCACGTCTTTCGGCATGTAAACCGACCACTGGCTTAGCGTATACATATCTATACATACTTCGTTAGGAAACCATCGAATGGTAGTTTTTTTTTTATGTCTGACAGTTTATGTTTTTTACCACAGCTCACCTGATGTTAAGTGACGGTGTGGTCGAGGATGGTACAGCACACCTAGCCTAGAATGGAACTGGCTCTCAAGTGAGGCAGCCGGAACACACCGTTAGATACTTGGCGGCAGATTCTCAACTTGAGGGTGGTAGCTAGCCAGCCGAGTACTAGAAAATACCCTACCACCGCGCTATAGTTTCCTCACGATGTTTTCCTTCACCGGCAGCTCAAGCTCATTGTTGGGGTTTGAACCCACGCCCTTCGGCATGCGAACCGACCGCGCTTCCCACTGTGCTATCATCGCTACATAAGTACATACTTATGTGTGTTTCTCCTGTGATACATATTACAGTTGTAAGTGCAATAAAAAAATAAACAAACAAAACAAAACACTTGAAAATATCCAATTAAATTTAAGCAAACAACAAACAGCCTGTCGACTACAAAAAACTTCAATCAATACTATCAAAGAACACAAACTCTAAAAAATAATATTTTCCAATACCTCAAATTCCACCAATGCTCATTCCAGTTTTCCAAACTACTGTTTCCAAATACGTCCCACCGCCACTTGTCTAGGACATACGCGTAAGCCATGAGAGGAAATTTCTCTAACGCCACCCAGAGAAGGTGGTTCAAAGTCACTTGTGGTCCAGTTTCAACTGCCACTATATTTAAACTCTTCAAGTGCTCCGGAGCAGTAAGCTGGATGGCTACTATATCTGAGATTGCGTCGTGGAACGCTGAAAAATAAGAAAGGAAAAATTTGTAATAAATAAAATAACATAAATATCGTAAAACATTTACACACGCACATGGAAGATAACTTACAGAATACTTTTTTTTTTGTAAATACATACTTTTAATACATACAGAACACCCAGACAAAGAACAAACAATTTTTGTCTTTTTTTAAGACAAATAGGCTAGCGTTTGACCGCTATCTCGCCTGATGTAAAGCGAAGATGCGGTCTACGGTGGAGTACGCTCGCCTAGAAGAAACGGATTCACTCGCGACTTGAAGGCACCCAGATTGTAACTATCAGGGAACACCCACTCGGGCTGTAAATTCCATTGTTTAGCGATTCGTACAATGAAGGTAGGAATGAAGGTGTATTGGATGGAAATAGAACCCATAGCACTACAGCTCTTAACGCAGACATACTACGAATGAGCCAACAGGGTTGTCAAATTGACAACGTGTTTTAATTGGACTGTTAATCGAAAGTTTAATACCATTTTAACTTAGAAGTTTTTTTTAATGTGAATGTAACAAGACTTCCTGGTGGTAAGAGATAAAGCCTGGCTATGACCATTGCTGCTGTACCCTCAACTTTGTGTAACAGAACAAAGTTCCGGCCCTGCTGCTCATTACCTTGAGACATTCGATGGTTAGTCATAATAGCCCTATAATTTCATTTTAAGATATTTTTTTCTAATAATTGTAGTGAAAAAGGTTTTAATGAACCAACCTTGAAGTTGCGAAAAAATCAACTGTTCCATTAAACAAAATAAAGTCAATTTCGACAAAACGTTTTAAAAGGATAGAATATCTGGTACTACAGTAGATCTTACCTTGAAGACCTTCTGCTAAGAAGATCTACCATCAAGTAAAAATCGTAAATGTTAATGTAATGTCAATGTTGCTTATAAATTTCTCTCATATTTTGTATTCTAACACCAGTTTAAAGATGTACATATCTACCTGGATTTGGCCCATCCCTATAAAGTGGTGGCAGATTTCTGTAGTGTTTGAAATACTGGACGTGACCAAGAAGTCTAGCTGCTCTGGATAAACCAACGACCACGTTATTTATCTTTTCTCCGCACCATTTTATTCTGGAATAGAAATTATACGTTTAAGAATTTCGCTTATAATGTAGAACAAGTTTTAAAAGTCACCCTAATATAAGGCTCTAAGTCATTGTAATTTTTTCCGTAGTCAAAAGCACCTTACTCTTCCTTCGACTAGTCTATGCTCAGACATTCTGTACTTATACAAATCACTTTGTGTCGTAGCACTGTCGCAGCCTCGAAAAATGATAAATAAACAAACCAACACCATTCGTCAGGTTAGGACTTAGAGTGCGAAAGTTATTATTATCTGTTTATCAATTTTTACAATTTAACTGTTGAACTGATGTTTGATGTCTTATATTTGGAATAAATTCGACACGATGTAATAAAAATGTTTAAAATAGGGACAGCAGCGCTTTCACAGGGACATAATGGGCATTAATGGAAATTACTATTTTTCTAGTATCAAAAACGTACATAAGTAGGTATAATTTTTAAACTTTTGCGAGTTTAACACATAATTATGTGTCCCAGTCAGCTCGTGATCACGGCTATTACAACAAAGCCAAAACAACGTGGTTAATAAATAAAATTAAGTTTATAGTATTTTCACGACGGACATGAGATGATTACATCTATAAAAGATTCCATAAAAACAGGATAATTGCAGGTGAACCCGTGAAAAACTATTTTAAAAACGATTTTAAATTGTGGTAATAGTTATCGTTTACACCGTGGACGGTGTAAACGATAACATCCCAGGAATAATTTAAGGCTGCCACTTGTGGCACTAGCTTGTAAGCCTCTTTTCTTTTCTGTATATTTTTTTTAATGTGTAATAAATAGGCTTACGTTTGACCGCTATCAAACGTTTGCGACTTGAAGACACCCAGATTATATCCAACGGGAAACATCCACTCAGGCAGCGCATTCCACTGTCTAGCAGTCCGCACAATGAACGTGGAATCAAATCGTTTCGTTCGAGTTTTTGGAACGTCGACCAAGAAACGTTTTATTTCTGATGTGAATAATAAAGAATTTCTATCTATAATATTAACTCAGACTCAAACTGAAACGGCTTAGTAAAAGTCATCATCGCCAAAAAAAAACAGTTCGCATACAATGAGATTAATTACAATTATGTTCACTCACTTGTAGTTTACCCCATCGCACATATCATGACTAGAAGGTAGACAATTGGCAGTTGCCATGGTCTCTGTTACATCTTGGTACGAGTCCTTAGCACTATCAAATCCTAAAGACTGATGAAAGTCGTTCACAGCGTTGAATAAATCCATGGATCTGATGCTATGGTTATTTAACAAGGGTCGCATAAGGTTGGGGTAAGCGACTACTTTCGGATACACTGCTTGCCATTCTTGCGCCCACAAGTTACCTGAAAAATAAATCACAGCAACGCGAGGACTACAAAGTTTACTATTGCCTTCTAATAAAATTTATTAAATATTATCTTATTACATATTCAGTTAATTTTTGTTTTACTTATGCGGGATTGTTTTTATTATTATTTTCAACAATGTATTTATATTATTAATTTTAACTACGTATAAAACTAAAAAAATATGATTCTAACTTACTTGGAATAAATAAATGAATTGAAAATTTAAAACGAACATATTTAGCTCATTTTCAAATTCATTGTTTTTAGGATTATTTGATAAGCTTGTGTTGATCGGCAACTCGACGTAACGGTGAAAGATGAAACACGCATGCTTAGAAAAATGCTTATGGGCTCAATATTCGCAGACACTAAAATTTTATCAATCGGAATGCACCCATTCCGACACATTCCCCTGTTTCAATTCACGGCTCGCGAAATAAACGTATGTTTAGATGTCTGTATTGTTTATATACACCAGTGCATTGCAAACTCGTACGTGCGGATTGCTAGAATATTTTGAAATCTATCTGAGCGCAACTCCGCTAATAGTACACTAAATGAAATTAAAACCTTGAACGTACCTAGAATATGAGCGGGTATCAACTTATCCTTGCCCTGCAAATCGGCTCTATAAAACGTTTTTAACTTGATCCGTACATAATTTTGCAGTAGATCATACAAGGGCTTAATTTCACTCCAAACGCGATCTACAGTGCTCTCAAAATCGTCGTCTTCAAATGCATATCTCCACATATCACCAGCATCAGTGAAGTTCTCCAACTCAGCAACATTATTCATTCTTTGAACGTAGTCTTTGAAAATAGGTCGAATTCTTTTGCCAGTTGCGTCTCGATATGCCGTCCAGTAGTATGACAGTTCTTTACTATCGTTGCTAGTTTTGAAGATTGATATAACATCTGAAATCAGAAAGTTATCTACAGAGAGAAAGAGAGCATGGCATATTGCGTTATAACTTTAGGGCGTACTAAGGCGAAAGGAATATTATACAATATAACTTTATTGCACACCAACAATCGAAAATAAAAAACTTAAAAAAAGAATTAAAGAAAAAAAGATAATAACAAATCAAGCTCAACTAATATGTGGTAACACAAGGAGTTATTGTTTTCATCAATATAAACAATGTTTACTATAAGCACAGCTTGAAAATCGCAAAAATCAGCTGCAACATTCAGTACAAGGGCCATTTTTTTCTTTTGAATACTTGAATGTTTTAATTGATTGACGTGTTTTTATAGTTATGACTAAAGTAAAAGTTATTTATAATAATAATAACAATAACCATCTTTCAGTTTGGTACACCCTAGCTTAATTAACTAATACGACTATTTAGAGAAAGATACAAAATAAAAATCACCTACGTCCATAAATTCTTTAACTCTACCAGTTTGGGACGATACATAGCACCTATGTAAATACCTTACTTATCATTAAACGTTTTTTATTTTTTTATACATAAAACATACAAAGCACTAACTCATTATAAAATGATATTGTATACTTTATCAAATTTCAGCTTCGAAAATGTCACAAAACGATTATGTTCTTTCAACTTGCATGCATAATCATAATATTTCGGAGTACCACAGTACACAGAGTATTACAGGCAACTATCTTCTATACAAAATTTCACGTTTCGAGTATACTATTTGTTTAATATCAGTCAGTAAAGGATTTTACCTAGGTACTAATTGGATAGGTATAAATGTAGTTTGGCACATTGTGGAATATTGATGTTTGTTGTTAGGTTATTGTATTAAAATAGTAATTTGAATGACTGACCACTCATGGTTCGTACCGAATCTTCCGTGTTGCACGAAGAAGCATTATAAGCGCATACAGTCACCCGACTCCATATTTTCTGCATTGTATCGATTTCTTCTCTTTGCTGTTAGAAAAAAATCTTTTAAAGGTTAATTCTAGTATAAAAAAGTTAATTTTTATTTCTTATTCAAATCTTTGTCATACCTTACTTTGTGGCATTTGTACATTTGTGCCTCGTTCTTTGATAATTCTAATCTTTCTCTTGAACTTAGGATCGTTTGTCAGTAAGTAATTATTTAAGTAATTTTTCTTTAAAATATTCCAATATTGTTTTTTAATATCATCTTCTTCGGCAGCTATACGTACCTAGAAAATGCATAGCTTAGAAACGTGTTTCCAGTATAGATGAATGTATAAAACCAAATACCAAATGTATAAAATTGAAGACACTTTGCTACTTACCATTTTTTTTTTTTTAACCTCATTGTTTATATCTGTTACGTACGACCACAACGCTTCTTGTGATGTTTTACAAACTTCTAAGCTTAGTTTATCCATTTCTTCCATAAAAGATTCAAAAGTAATGTTAACATTCTCGAGCTCATCTAATTGAAGTTTAAAACTTTCAACTACATCACTTGTTTTTGTTATTAGTACTGTAGAATCAAGAACTGTTTTCATTGCATCGTCAAGAAACTTTTTTTCTTTGATATCATCGTCAACTTCGATCTCATGGCCACTTTCATCTGATATTTCTGTAGTTTTGTTTGTCGAGTTCCTGTCATCTGCAGACATATCTGATGTCGGGTTTGTGTTGTATAGTAAAGCGGCTGTTAGCGAAACGGTTATGGCCATAACGTAAGCTCCTGTCTGAAAAATTCGAAGTAAAACAAACTACTTCAGCTCTATGCATATATTTTGTAGACAGCACTGCAGTATCATAATATATTCTGCGGCTAAGCAGTTGTGTGTGGAGATTGCTGCGATTGGATTTGAAAGGTGTAGTTAGGGAGATTATATGGCTAATGAACTAACCAAATGTATCAATGTAATTAGCGCCAAAGTGATACCATGGAAGTAGTTTTGATACTCAAAGTTCTAGGTATCGCTCAGGTGTTATCTCTTACAATTAAGAAAGCGTTTGTCCCATTTCTTTTATATTGAAAATCAATTATAAAATCGTAACTATGTACCTACTAATTCATTGATGCTCATCATGAAGTTTCATTATACTTTGAAGCGGTATGTAAATGATATTAAAGGACAATACCGTTCAACAGGGTCATTACGGTATAGCGTGAGAACAATTTAACAATAGTCCATCGTATCGGTGGGGCTAGTTGGATAATGATTACATCCTTTGCCCTCCTAACGCTGCTCTACCAGATCATTGAATGTCATAATAACTTCGTGCATTGTTATAAAATGACCTTGTTTCAATATCTCCACTACATAAACCTATCGTTAATAAAGTGGCCAGTTTACGTCACAACTAAAAACAGTCAAATGGAAAATGAATGAAAGTGATTTTGTTAAAAGAATATATGAAATAGGATTGAATATAAAAAAAGTTTGTGAGTATATTTCCATGTTACTAGTCTAACATAGAAATTTACAGGCCTCCGAGTCTAATTGAATGAATCGATATAATTATGTGTGTATGTATATTCGTAATTATATTTCGTAAGCAAGTATTGAATTTTCAAGTTCAAATATATGATTCGAATCAGTGAAAAGGTGAATATGAAAATATTGTAATCGCAAGATTGTTAAGCTTGTTTACTTTAGTAAGTTAATTTAATTACTTATCTTTCTTTTCAAGGTCCAATTAATAAAAAAATTATATGTACGATTAATTATTTTTTTTAAACTGGCTCAATAAGTTCCTAAAAGTACATAGGTACGCAAATTGTTAAAGAAAAAAAATGATAACGTGCTATAATGCAAATTGTGTTCAATTTACTTTATTATATTTTAACATTATTATACTCACATAAAAAAACATGGTGATGTAATAAATCCAGGCTGCTCACAACAACTATAACACTACAACCAACATATTATCAGTTTGAACTATTATTAACTTAGGCTTTCCACAACTTCACACTTTCATTCTTGGCATGTTGTTTGTGAATACTGGGCGGTGTTTGGTCGTTTTGTGGTGGAATTTTGAAAGGAACAATCGAAGCAGCGTTATGTTTTGAAAACGGAGGAACGTAGCGCGACTCGGCTGCGTGCGAGCATTGTTATGGGACTCAGAAATACTGAGTTCGGCCGTAGCATCGTAGGCCGCGGCCCGCTCCCAAATCACCTGACACGGAGCAACTACATTGACATAACACATACATACACTTCACTCATCTTGTAACTCATTAACAGAATCAACGCTCCCATATATAAAACATATCATTCCAAATTTAGTTGCATGAAAAATATCATTAAAAAAGTAATGAGACGAACGAAACGCTCTCCTGATGGTAAGAGATAACGCCTGTCCAAAGTTACTGTAGCGATACACAGAACTTTAAGTCGTAAAACAAAGTCCAGGGTATCGTTACTTCGGCGCTCATTACTTTGAGACTTTCGGTGGTTAGTCTCAACATCCCAATAATTTCAGAAACTTACAGCGTACTAATAAGCGTACATACATACGTATAAGCGTCTGGTTTTTCATCGACAAAAGAAACGACTGATTTGAAAGATTAAAATTTTAAAACTAAGCTAAAGAAAAGAGTTGTGGTTTCTCACGGTATCAATAAAAGTATTTTTTTATACGTAACTACCTCATCATCTGCGAATTGGTCCACCTAATTAATAAACACACTTGATACAATAAGCTACGTAACTATAGGTTTTTCATGTACCATTTGTGTTTCATCAATGTCGTATGTTACTGTAACTAGTCATTTTAATGAAACGGGCTTCATAACATTTCTTAATAAGTATTACAAAATGATTTTCAGTTTGCAAACATATCGCAAAAATAGGCGCTGCGATAAGCGAAATAATAAACCTGGTTGCTTATAAACTATGTTTATTACTTTCAACCTACTTGCATCTAATCGAGTTAAGTACATTACACTCTTGGTTTTCTTATCAAGATTTTACTCTACTGTTTTTACTCCTTCTTTAAGAAAGACGCTAGTATTTGAGCTCCCGCAGCGTCGATCTCGTTGTAGCCGTAAGGTTCCAGAGCCTTCTTGGTCCTTTCGAACCATTTTGTTAGATTTTCGTGCGCACTGAAGTCGTAGCCGAATGCCTGAAATTAAATGATTTGATACTCGTAAACATTTAGCATTTAAATTTTTATACTGTTTTTAGGGTTCCATATCCAAAGTCTGTCTTTCTGTCCGTCCCTGTCTGTGACCAGGCTGTATCTCAAGAACCGCGATAGCTAGACAGTTGAAATTTTCACAAATTATGTATTTCTGTTGCCGCTATAACAACAAATACTAAAAACAAAATAAAATAAATATTTTAGGGGGCTCCCATACAACAAACGTGAATTTTTTGCTCGTTTTTGCTCGATATTGATAACGGCATCAGGTAGATGCTTGAAATATTCACAGAATATTTATTTATATATTTACTTAAAAAATAAATAATTAAAATAAAACTAATATTTAAGGGGGGCTTCCTTATAACAGACATATTTTTTGCCGTTTTTATAGATTATGGTACGGAACCCTTCGTGCGCGAGTCCGACTCGCTCTTGGCCGGGTTTTTGTACTGTTTTTCTTTTTTTTTTTTTTTTTTTTATTTATTTAGATCACCAACACTATACACATCACAACATTTAAAAAATCAACAACATAAAAAAAGAAAACTAGATGTTATAGCAATTACAGGTGACGACAACATGCATAAAATTATGTTAACAATTAATTAATTTAAAAAAAAAAATACGAAATGCCAATATTATACATAAATGTCAAGTTAATTTAAAAAAAGTCTTAACTAAATAATCAGTACATATAATAAAATATTAAATTAAAATTAAACAATATGAAATAACAAAATTAAAATTTTAAAATTATATTATATCATTTTAAATTCAAATTGAGATAAAATTTGGAAATGTCACGAAATTAATAAATATGTCAAGTTTATTTTAAGTCAAGTTAAACAATACAAAATTGAAATCAAATAATATAAATTAAATTCAAATAATATAAAATAATAATAATTCAAAATTCAAAAAGTAAATAATTTATGGTGCCAAGGATTTAACAGATTGTTTGAAGGTAAATAAACTGTTGGAAAAGATATCAATACTGCCAATACACATATTGTTGTGTTGACGTGACAGTCTGGCTAGAGGAGCGAAGTGTCCCAAATTGGAGCGGGAATTCGGGGTACAAAATAAACCAAAACGTTGTGAAGACCTATGCAACCTGCGCGGTATGTTGAAGCCCAACTCAATCAACAAGTCAGGCGTGTCTAGAATACCATTAGCGAGTTTGAACAAAAATAAATTGTCGAGTGTGTGCCTGCGATGTACTAAGGATTCCATTTTAAAGTATTTTAGTCTAGCGTCATAACTATTCAGAGTCTTTGCAAGGAAGCAGGAATAGGTCAAGTGCCACATGAATCTCTTCTGCACTCTTTCCAACTTCTTTTTGTAAACTTCGTAGAAAGGGTTCCACACAACGCTGCAGTACTCCAACCCGCTTCTTACTAAAGAGTTGTACAGCATGATTTTGACGCTGGGCGACTTAAAGTCTCTGCAGTTGCGCAAGACGAAACCGAGAGTTTTAAACCCCTTTGACACAATGTTGTCTATGTGAATATGAAAACGGAGTTTACTATCCAGCACCACACCCAAATCTCTAATTTGGCTCACATTAGAAATCAAATTACCATTTATAGTGAAAAGAGGATTGACAACAAGTTTGGTTTTTCTAGTGAAGTGCATTGCGTAACATTTAGACACATTCAAGGTCATTTGGTTGATAGCACACCAGGAGCTTAAACAGTTAATGTCTTCTTGTATTTTTGCTACATCACTACTAGTGTTCATGACTCTAAAAATTTTTAAATCGTCAGCGAATAATAAGAATTGTGAGTACTTAAAACAATGATTAATGTCGTTAATGAAGATGTTGAAGAGCAATGGACCCAAATGTGAACCCTGTGGCACGCCAGAAGAAACTTGAAAACAATCCGATGACTCGCCATTTACAACCACAGCGGATGTCCTATCCTGCAGATACGACTCACACCAACTCAGCAGAGGCTCTGCAATACCGTACATAGAAAGCTTACTTATAAGAAGTTGATGGTTAACTTTATCGAAGGCCTTGCTGAAGTCGGTGTAAATAGCACCTACTGATGAACGCTGGTCGAGGATGTGCGAAATTTTATCGATAAATTGGACAAGATTGGTTACTGTTGACCGTGATTTAGTGAAACCGTGCTGCTCCAGAAGTATAATACTTTTAAAATGCCATGAAAGAATGGGCATTAGCAGTCTCTCAAAAATCTTAGCAAAGACCGGTAAGATAGAAATAGGCCGATAGTTGTTAACGGCTTCTTTGTGTCCATTTTTATGTAGAGGTACAATCAGAGCCTTTTTCCATACAGTTGGAAAGACGCCAGAACGCAAAGATGCATTAAATATAAGTCGCAAAGGACGAACCAAACCGGGAGCAGACATGACTACAAACTTAGATGGAATGCCATCGGAACCCGCTCCCTTTGAAGGATCAAGTCTCTTTAAAACTTTTAATACCTGATCGTCCTTGAACTCAACATTCGTTAAGAAGTTGCCAATAAGAGCCGGTGCAGCACCTGAAACCGTGGAAGTGTTAATGTCGGATTTGTTATATACCGACGCAAAGTTATGTGCAAACAGGTTAGAAATATTTTTGCTACCTACTGCAGATTTCTCTTGCAGATACATTTGAGCAGGGTAATGGCTACCATTGTTGCGTTTTCCTTTCACAAAAGACCAGAAAAGTTTGGGATTAGAACGCAAGCTATTTTCCAGACATGTAATGTAGTTTTTATAACAGATGTTCTTCAATTTATTGGAACGAGATTTAGCCAATTCGAATGCCAATTTGTCACGTGGGTTGTTGTTAAATTTTCGAAGCTTCTGGCGGTACTTAAATTTTTCTCGTAATAGATTAATAAGGTCGCGTGAAAACCAGAAGGGGTATTTCTTGGACCGAGTCTTGGATTTAGGCACATGTTTGTTTATTTCTTCACGAATTATTTTATAAAAAGAAGAAACCATGTCGTCTACCGAGCTACAACTCGCAAATTCATTGTCCCAATCAACTTCACTTAAGTCACGTATAATATTCATAAAATCAGCCTTGTAGAAGCATAGCTTTACACGATTGGGTGAGGATAAATTTACATTGGCCGCTAGAGAAAATGATAACTCCAAAGGTGGATGAAATTGATCGACCTTAGACAAGGGAGACAGACACTCTTTAACATTAATGACAGCCTGAGAACTCAATACTAGATCCAAAGTATTGCCCTGGTAGTTAGATATGCGATTATATTGTGTAAGATTATTAAGCAAAGCAAATTCGATAAGCATACCTGACATCGTGCTCATTGATTCACTGTGAAGCGCAGAAACATCATCAAGAGAGCACCATGGGATCTTTCCCATGTTGAAGTCTCCCATAAAGGCCACATTATCAATTGCATGCCTCTCTATGACTTTGTTAGAGTTATTAATAAACTCCAACTCCAACTTCTTCGGGTCTATTGTTTTAAATCTTTACTATTATCTACTGAACGTTTATCACCGAGACAATCACATCGCGGAGTATGTTGTTTGATAAGTTAAAAATAAAAGACAATATACAAGTAACTAGTTGCGCCCTGCGGTGTTACCCGCTAAATTTTTTCGGAATAAAAAGTATCTAATCACCTAGCGGTATGAAATATACTTTACGACCTATTCTCATACCTACCAAATATACATTAAAAATATCATAAAAATCGGTCGAGCCGTTTCGAAGAAGTGCGACCACAGACACCGTGAAACGAGATTTTTATATACATAGATAGATTATAATTTATTTATTGACATAATTATATCATAATTATTTTATATTGACATTTCATTTTATTGACTTGAGTTATGACTTTGTAATTTTTTATGTTATTCTAAAATATGAATGGAAAAATGATCTGTAACTTTGGTATTATTAATAAAATATTTTTATTTGAATAGAGCTCGTGACGAAGCGATAGCGATGATAGCTCAGCGGTTAGCGTGGTTGGTTCGCATGCCGAAGGGCATGGGTTCAAATCCCAACAATGAGCTTGAGCTGCCGGTAAAGGAAAACATCGCGAGGAAACCATAGCGTGGTGGTAGGGTACTTTCTAGTACTCGGCTGGCTAGCAATTTCAAGCAGTTTCAAGTTAAAAATCTGCTGCCAAGCATCCTAACGGTGTGTTCCGGCGGCGTCACTTGAGAGCCAGTTTCATTCCAGGCTAGGTGTGCTTAACAATCTTCAACCACACCGTCACTTAACATCAGGTGAGTTGTGATCAAACACGTAGCCTGTCAGCCATAAAAAAAACAGCAATCTTTATTTCTTACGTCAATATTGGTGATGGTTACGACGATGCTTATGTCAGCGACGGTGAGGTTTTCTCCGGCGACGAACGCGCGTCCGTCCAGGAATGTGTTCAGCCAGCCAAGTGCCTCGTCCAGCTTTGCCGCATTGTCGTCGTTATATGGGTCTCCACGGAACAGCATTGGTATCTACATTATAATTAACGTTTTAATTTTACTCGTGGTAGATCTTTTAGATTGCCGTGTTGGTGCCGGCGTTAGAACAGTACCCCACCCTCTCTACCCGTGGTTGCCGTAAGAGTCGGCTAAGGGATGTAGTCCGGAAGATGGGCAGCAGCGTCTTCCTCGAACAATTACACCTAACTGCGCTAGCCAACCCGCCAAGCGTGGCGAGTATTGGCAAAACCCCCCCAGGAGGAGGCCTATGTCCAGCAGTGAACGTCCTATGGCTGATGATGATGTGGTAGATCTCCTTAGCAGAATGTCATCGTACCACCCCAGTGTCAGATATTCTGCCGCAAAGCAGTAGTTTGCAAACATTACTGTTTTCCTGCAGGTAAAGAAATTGCAGAGCTGTCGAGACTAACTATCGAAAGTCTCGAAGTACAGAGCACCGAAACAGCAATGCGCCGGAGTTTGTTTAGCTACTCAAAGTTCTGTGTTTCACTGCAATGATCATGAACAGGCGTTATATCTTTCCATCAGGAGAGCGTGTTGTTCGATTAACTACTATTACAATGAAAAAAAAAATACATTATTGATTTTAGATCACATCGTTCAAGACGTGGTTTTAACAGAAGGAATACCTACATCGTGAGAACACCATAGCATAGTAGTAAATTAATTTCTGGATACGTACCTACTCGGCTAGTTACCACCATAAGGTTTAAAATCTTCTGCCAAACGTGGACTAAGTCGCGGGCGCAAGCTAATAGTTACTTAATCATTCAAAATGGCATTGTACAGCCAGTGGCAAGTGTAACGTTTACCATCAAGCAAGTGACTTGCTTGGCTTGTCAATCAGTTACATGAAAACAATTAAATTGAGAAGGCACATCTCTAGTGAGCGATATAAACTAATTTTAGAAAAAAAAAATGTCGTTCGTTACTCAAATAAAATTACAGCAAAAGACTTACGTATAGATTAGCGTATCTCTGGAATAGTGTGCCGAGGTCAAAGTTCAATCTTTGGTCCACGAGAGCTCTTTGTCGGGGATTCTTCGGGTAAAGCGAATCGTCTTTACCGTACGCATTGACAAAGTAAGTCAGAATTGCACGGCTGAAAAAAAACTCTTTCTTATATTCTATAATTATATGCAGTTTTATCTAACATCAATAATTTGTAATCTCTAGCTATCTAGTAATCTCATTGACAGCCCTGTTAGCTCATTCTAGCTACTAGCTAGAAAACTAGCGAAATCACAGGGCTATTAAGGCTAATACCATACCAGTACCATTGTACCATTGTACCATTCCAGGCTAGGTGTGCTTTACCATCTTCGACCACACCGTCACTTAACATCAGGTGAGCTGTGATTAAACACCTAGTCTGTAAAACATTTAAAAAAAACATTGAAAGTGTCAAAGCTATGAGTGCAAAGCAGTTCTCTCTCTCTCTCTCGTTGTCATGAACGTTACTCGTAAGGTATAATACAAATACATAGATAATTGTTTAAAGTGATAACCTTGTGGTCTAAATGATTAGGTACCTACCCAGCGACGTAGCGTGGGTATCAGACGCCCGGGGCGGAAGATTGTGCCGCTCTTTTATTTAGGTACCTATTTCAATTTCAAAGCGCTATATAAAATACGGGGATCCCTGCAGGCGGTGTCGTCAATCGTTACAATGAGCAAAATGACATTACTATACTTTTTTTTTTTAAATTCATAATAGGCGAGTCGCCCCTGCCGCCCCCACTACGCTACGCCACTGTACCTACCTACAAGCAAATTTGTTCTTAACAGGATTAGACGCGAAAGTATCTAGACTCACCTTTCCCAAAGAATGAAACCACTGTCGTCGAGTGTTGGTATAGTGTGTTGTGGGTTCATCTGAAAAGAAAGAGATTTAGTTTTGTTATACACAATTCACTTTTCACCCCGAACTGTCAACTAGTGACCCATATCTTCATGCCTATCGTTTGATTTTGCTCATATTGATATATATTTTTTTTAAATATTCTTTTCAAAACGGATCACAAAACATCAGCCATGAGACGTCCACTGCTGGACATAGGCCTCCTCCTAGGGGGGTTTTTATTACAATCAATACTCGTCACGCTTGGCAGGCGGGTTGGCGAGCGCAATTAGGTGTGATTGTTCAAGGAAGACGCTGCTGCCCATCTTCCGGATTACATCCCTTAGCCGACTCTTACGGCAACCACGGGTAGAGAGGGTGGGGTACTATTCTTACGGCACCACCACGGCACAAAAAGTATCTGCGATACTCGTAACTTTTATATAATACATTCGCACAGGAGGTCTTTCCACAGAGCTGTAACCTGGGACGCTTCAAGTCGAATAAGAACAAACTCTTGCCCCTGAAGAGTAGGCAACGCTCCTAGTGTAGCAAATACAAATACAAAATAATTTATTGTTACAATAATTGTGTCCATATAAATAATATATAACCCTGTCTGCTGCTTTAGCGTATAGCTGTAGTGCAGCAGCCAGTGCACTCCTTAAACTAGGTACGAGTTAAGTAACAATAAATAATAGTTATATTGAAAAAATAATAGTTATATGCTCAATGCCAGATGTGTCTTGGTGGTAGATTTCCTTAGTAGGAGATCGTCTAGGTAGGTACCACCGCATTACCAGAAATTATGCCGCTAAGCAGTAGTGCGTAAACATTACTGTGTCCCGGTGTTTGAAGGGTACTGCAGCTAGCGAAATTACAGGGCTATTGAGACTAACCATCTAGCCTCAAAGTAATGAGCGCCAAGGCAACGATGCCCTGGACTTTGTTATATGTTATACTACTCAAAGTTCTATGTATCGCTGCAATGTTCATGGACAAGATTTATCTCTTAGCATCAGGAGAGCGTATCGTTCGTCTCATTATTGTTACATTAAAAAAAATGTGTCTGTGCGCGCGTGTGTGCGTTTGTGTGGGTGTGCGGTTATGTGTAAAATATTAACCTTCAGATACTCCGGAGTCATGTGCTCGCCATTCAAGATATTAGTGGTGATCAGTTCGAGGTCCAAGCCGACCGCCTTGGCTGTCATCATGACGGCCCGACACGGAGGCGACGGAGGAAGATAATATAGCTTGATGGGCTGCGCCGGCATTTTGTTCTTAGATCGGGCCACTGCGTTGCTATAAACATTATAATTGGTGTTAAAATTTTTAGCTATACTATTTTTAACTCCCGAAGCAAGAGTATTATTGAATTGAAAAACGAACTTAGTTAAAAGTTATAGTAGAATAAAGAAACTCACATACAAACAAACGTACATGAGCCCTGAAAACATTACTCATTTTAGGTAGTCGTGTATATAATCAGAGGGACGCAAAACGTATAACGCGTTTTATTTAAAAAAATTGTACCAAAGATGACTGTGTTCTTAACCGTGATTATTGAAAATATATTTAGCCGTTTGTAGTTTAATAGCTGTTTTCTAACTGATGAATGCATCTTCCACAGGGCTGATCGAGACGAAATATGATAATATATAAATGGTATTATTATCAGACGAGCTGCGGTCAAACACTTAGCTTGTCAAGGATAAA
This sequence comes from Biston stratarius, assembly GCA_950106695.1. Lineage (NCBI taxonomy): Eukaryota > Metazoa > Arthropoda > Insecta > Lepidoptera > Geometridae > Biston > Biston stratarius. The sequence goes on from OX467116.1 coordinate 16,561,405, forward strand.
CAAGTGATTAAATTAAAAATATTAAAAAATTACGCAATTAACCAAACATAGCTAAGAACCACCGCGAGGAAACTGGCTTTCAAATGAAAAAAAAACCGCATCGAAATCGGTCCATACGTTTGAGAGCTACGATGCTACACATACACACACAGACAGACAGACATCGACGTCAAACTTATAACAGTCTCTAATAAGTCATATAATAATAAGTTATAAGTCCCTCTTTTTGCGTCGGGGGTTAAAAAAGGTGTTAGTTTTTTATTTTATTTATACAACTTTATTAGTCTGTGATGCTGTTAGGGGTGTGTGATAGGGTATCTATCGCCGTCATCAATTAATTAAATAGGTAAATGTTGGACAATATTTCACATATTGCTATCTAGCCCCAAACTGAGCAAAGGTTTTTATGGAAACCAGATAACTGTTTTAGTTCTTTTTTTTCCTATTTATTAAACGTATAATTGACACAGCTAAAACGCTCTGACACAGAACAAACAACTATGACCTGGTTGGTAATCGACTCCACGCTCTACAGCTTATGAAGCAGATCTACTACTAAATGAGCTAACAAGGCAGTCGATAAGTATAATAAAAACTTCGAACTGTGTTTTTAAGTAACATGAACCGAAAGCTTTGAAAGTAGTTTTAATTTGATTCAAAATCACGACGCTTCACTTTAGAACTTGACATGATTTTGATGTATTTTCGTTTTACTTTCACGGAATTACTCACTTTTGATGAAGTCAAATACTCCGGCTATAGTTTCGGTCACAATCGGATACCTTTTTCAAAGTAGTAATTTTTTATAAGAAAACTCAGCCAGCTTCACAGTATAGCTATAGATCAACTAAAATACCACACGGTTAGACTCTATCAGCCAAAACAATAAAGTGTAAGTTAACACACAAAATTAAAGTATTTATAGTAACTGAATAGCGCAAATATACAATCACATATACGTACTAGCCTAATTAAAGATACTTATAGGTGTTAACAATAAGGTAATATAAATCTATCTAAATATATATAACTCAAAGGTGACTGACTGACTGACTGACTGACATAGTGATCTATCAACGCACAGCCCAAACCACTGGACGGATCGGGCTGAAATTTGGCATGCAGGTAGATGTTATGACGTAGGCATCCGCTAAGAAAGGATTTTGATAAATTCTACCCCCAAGGGGATAAAATAGGGGATGAAAGTTTGTATGAAACTTTGTCAATTTTAAACCGATCGGGCTGAGACTTTGCATGCATAAAGCTACTATGACGTAGGCATCTAGCGCGGGTGAAACCGCGGGGCACAGCTAGTAATAGTATAAATATAAAGCTCTAGTTGGGACTTTAAGAGACATCTGTTGGACCGAAGCTATGTTTCGTGAAAAAAAAAAGCTAATAGCCGAAAATGTATTAAGTAATGGTATCGTAACTACATCTAATGCGGAAAATTTATATCGGGCTCTTTCGATAGTACGTATAATAAATATTCGTAAAGTTTAAAGTTATATTCATAAAGTGCCGAATTACGTGCGTGATTTTAGAAAAGTGAAACATGATTTTTCGTGTTGCTGCCACAATTCCATCGATGCTTGTAGTAATATCACCATCACTTTACTAGAGCAATCCAGTGAAGATAAGTTAAACGAAAATAATAATAATAATTGTATAAGAATCAGGAACATCAACCAAAATGGCAAAGGTTTGTGCGTGACCGTCATCGCATGTTTTACTCTATATCCATTAAGACTCTGTAGGTAGTCAAAATGGTTTCGCAATATTTTTTTTTAATAAAATGTACCAAAATATATTTATATTAATCTTGAAGACATTTCTGAGGAAACTCTTGTCACGAAACACGATTTCGATATTTTTTTTCGACAGAATCTCATATAGTAACCTCTTAACGTTTGACCTCTAAATTAATATTAAATTAAAAAAAATTAACTAAATTAGTGACGATTACACAAAATATTTTTTCTGTTAGTACTGTTATCTTTTTTATTACGTAATTTCAAATTTAAATAATTCAGTTAAGGAAATTTCGCGCACCGTGCTAAGTAATACAAATAAGTGTAAGCGTATTAGACTTGTTCCCTGCGATATATGTTTTCACTACTGTAGCCTTATTAATCGTTATAATATTAAGTACCTCATTCTGGTATTATAATAAGGTTTATGGAAGACAGTTAGTTAGTTAGTACAATAAACAATACCGTGGTGGTGCCGGCGTAAGAATAGTACCCCACCCTCTCTACCCGTGGTTGCCGTAAGAGTCGGCTAAGGGATGTAATCCGGAAGATGGGCAGCAGCGTCTTCCTTGAACAATCACACTTAACTGCGCTCGCCAACCCACCTGCCAAGCGTGGCGAGTATTGGCAAAACCCCCCAGGAGGAGGCCTATGTCCAGCAGTGGACGTCCTATGGCAGATGATGATGACAATAAACAAAATAGCGTTGACGCGTAATTGCTATGTATTTGCTACGCTAAATACGACAGCGTGTATTGCTAAATAAATTTATTCATCAACTGAGGAACTGAAACATACTCATATTACTGGGAGTGCCTTAAAACAACGTGCACGTACTGTAAGCTATGTACCATCCACCATTTATTATTTACACATATCGTGGAACAATCATGTACTCATTTGATTCAGGGCCTCGACATAAGAAGTTTAATTTTTTTTCTTTGAAGTTTGGGCTTCTTTTTATGTAGGTACTTATGCTATTCACTTCTGCTTTTCTAATCTCTTTCAGTGTAAGGTTTGCACTAACGATTGCATTGGAAAGTGAGAGTTATTGACTTCTATTGAGATTAGTAATCAGTAATAAAAATCAAGAGCTTACATCTATGATGTGAGCTCTTGATTTCTATTACTGATTACTAATTCTCTTGATTTTTCATTGTCTATGAATATGTGACAGAAGTTTTGGCTTCTCACGATTTTTTTCGTAAAAGCTGATCAACTTTTTAATTTGTTTATCTTTATAAATTTATTTTTAAAAAATTGCTAAATTAGTCAGACCTTGTATTTAACCGATATGACAAAACATAATACACCAGAAGTATTACCAAACCCAGTTAGACAATTCCTTTACTACAAATTAGGCACTCGTATAGTTCATGTTTAAAACTCACCCAAAGGAAGTTGACACGAAAATGACAACTAACAACGACGCATAAGCCTTCATTTTAAAAGCTATTAATATTCCCGTAAGCAAAAAAAGAACGCTCAGAATACGTTTTCATAAAATAAAATAATTAATAGTAAAACTGAAAAAAAGACAGAAAAAAGTTTTACAATTTAAAGCATTTTAAAAGCAAAATTATATCGAAGCTTTACTACAAAATTTTAGCAATCTAAGTTCTAAAAAATTTCGTTTGCTTCATTTTTCTCACTCACTTTGCTGCTTGAATTTTTTCGACAACAGTTTTGTCCATACATTGGCCCAGTTTGATTTAATTATAAAAAAAACCTACCACACGCAAACTATCACAAATGTAATGAAACACTACGACAGGTACCAAAGTCGCTTAAATAATTTTGGCCGTTGACTCAGAGGATCAAATAAAGGCCTAAATAATCAGTAAGTAAATAAACGTCGTGGACCCCTGGATTGATTTTAGTACAAGACAGACTGTCTTCTACAAGCTGCCACCGAGCGTTCGACTGAAATGAACAATGTTTTATTGCGTTCGTGAATAAAAACTGTTATGACTGCGGACACCATAGAAACGGGGCGGTTCCATTATAATGCTAAATCATTATGACAATGCCGTAGATTGTGGTTCTGTGATGGATGATATAACCACTATACTATGTACTTCTATGGTATTCACTTCACCTGGACAAAAGTTTAATAAAGGACCACTGAGTCAGCTTTAACCTTTAGACTTTTGCATCCAAATTGGAAGCCAGTTTTTTCTATAGCGCCTAAGTTTAAAATATTTTAAGTTTGATAACCATTACCTACATAAAATAATAACAGCATTTTTAGTATAGTGCAGAAAAGTCTTCGCTGTGGAAAAATAATACATAAACATTGGAAAAAAGGCTAAGAGTTTGTATTCAAATTCAGGAATACATTTAAAAAATATCCGATGAAGAAAACTGTAGGTAGGGTTTTAGCGGGAACGTGAGAAAATCATATCGCTATTGTGTGTATAAAATAATGATATTTTTATATTCAAGTTTTGAATTATACGCACGAGAGTGGGTAAATATATTATGTAGCGAAACATGTTTTTGGTGTTGTTTCTAAACCTGCATAGAAGCTTCTGGTAAATGTATAACTACTTTACTAGGGTATGGACTGGACTTGACCATGGCTTGCTGCCATGTGTGACTTTGACTGTGACTAAGACAAAGATTAAAATAACTGAATCAAAGTACTCTGAATTCAGTTGCCAATGATTACCTACTCAAGAAAAAACAATTGTTTTATCATTTTAAGGGTCTACAAGTAACTACTCAGCGGCGTTACTTGGCGGAAACGCAGGAAAATCAATTTGCCGCGATGTATTTATTCAATACTTTAAAAAAAACTATTATGATTAGAGTTTTCCTGTTGCTTCCAAAACTGCATCGAAGCTTGTAATCATAATACCACTGAATAATCAGACTCCATTTTGACTTACTTTGTGTGACTTTGACTGTAACATAGACTTTTTACTCAATTTATCATTAAATATAAACATATTAATATTACTTGAAATACTTGATACTGGTAAATGCAGCGTAATACTAAAAAAAAAAAAAAGTTGAGCTGTTAAAATAAACACTATTATAATGATGATATAAAGTTACAACTAAGTACTTACGTAATACCTACACTACATTAGTGCCATGAGTGCTCGTAATGTAGTAGGAAAACTACATCATTATCCATAATAGAACATAATGCATCTCAAATGATTCATTTTACTGATGATTTATTTCCGTTTGGTAGCTTCAAATCACTAATCAAGTGGCATACTGGACCACGAACTCTTAAGCGTTTTATAAATTCCGCAGAGACTCCACTAACTAAAGTCTTGTCCTTCATTGTTGAACGACTTAAATGTCTGCCTTTTTTTCTTTTCTTTATTAACCCCCTACGTGAATAGCACCTCTGTTTGCATCGGAGGTTATTACTGGGTATCTATGTGTCTGTCTGTGGGATCGTAGTTTAGCTACCCGTTTGGCTGTACCGGCTTTAATTATATTATTATATTAGAAATGTGACTATATTTTAAGTATTTTTAGCTAAGATTCAAGAAAACATTTTCAAAAATAATGAATGGTTACAAGATGTAGATAGGTTGAAAAACTAAAACCTTATACTTATACTATACTTATTCCCGATCAGGCCGTGCGTCGGTAGGTCGCTTTCCATCATTCGAGTTGGTGGCCAAACGTAAGATCTATTTCATAAAAAAAAAGCTTATTACACTGTGCTACAATTGTGGTTCCTCACAGTACGCCATATTTTTAAACGACAAATAATATTTAATTGAAATGTCCTCATTGAGCTCTTTCATTTGATACCAAACATGATATGTTTAGCAAAAAAAAGGCTTGTATTACGAATTGAACTTATATGTATTGCATTTATTGTAACATATTGTTACAATAAATGCAATACACGCTACACACGTACACGCTGTGAGCTAAATCGCCTGAACAAACACATTATTTCTCAAAATATTATAGCATACATACAAACACAAACTGCCAAAATCATAACCATTATTTTTTGTGTAATAAAAAGAAAATTCTAATTCCTAAGTTTTCAATACGAGAATAAAAAAATTACATTTATTATATATCGATGCATAACTATGTAGATACTAAAATCAAATTAATAATTGAGATCATAATTATATGATTCTGCAAAAACGGATAAGACAATCAATCTTGTAATTAAAAATTTTCTGTACAATTATGCGAAGAGCTTAGAAATTGATGCTTATAGGACCTTCCACAGTATCGCTTATACAATCATCGTCCATCACACTATAATCTATTTCAAGGGTATGACCATTGACCATTAATGTACGAAAATTAGTAACAATTTTTCAAATCACCCAACTGGCAACATATTTGAGTTTCTATTAACTTGTAATTAGGTACCTACATAATAGTTAGCGTACCAACATCAGTACGTATATTATAATAGCGATATAAATTTGCATGATTTTATTTACCCACGTTTCCTTTGAATTTATCTGCTTCTATCTTATCGAATATTTATCAACATATGCCCTAATAAATGCTATGTAAACTTGTAAAACCGTTAAATTGCACACAGATAAAACTAGAAAACACACATAAGTAATCACATTTTATTCGTTGTTAAAAACTGGAATAAATTATATCATTATGCACTCATTTCTATTTTAAACGTTCTTGGCTCAAATTTCACTTATCATCTAACGCTTCAACGGTCGAGGCACTGCTAGCATTGTCGTGTTCTTTTTCTTTATTCTGTTCAACGTCATCTCCATTTCCATCGTTTATGCTTTTAGTATGTGCTTCTGGAATATCCGCCTTTAATTTGTTTATTCTCTCTTCATTGTTTTTAGTATCATCACTGGGGCCGTCGGTGATTTTTAATTTCTTGCTTTTCGAGTTACCCATTTCGTATCTGAGAATGCACTGGTTCACATGAATGACAGTGTCGCGCTCTCTATATTCAGCGATAGGGCTAAAGATAAGCAAATCTTTACAATTAAAACTGAATTGTTCGATAGCAACGCTCCGAGCAACACGCTTCAAAACAATATGAAAGAGAAACTGCACTTGACAATGTGAAACGAATGTTCGCTCAGACAAAACAGTATTAATACCAGTTAGTCACAAGATAAGGCGACAATGACACATCGTCCTCGTACATATGTAGCATTGACCGGGCTGAAAGTCGAACTACAAAGGAAAATTTTACTTATTTTTGTTTACTTCTTCTGAACACGTTACTTAGCAAACTAAATATTTTATGAAAGAAGCGTCATTTTATAAACCGTTTAATTATTTAAAATTTTAACTGAATAGGTTATACCTATAGAAGGATAAAATTAAATTTTAACAAAGCATTCCGTGACTCAGATTTGCACTTGTTGCGCGTCACACTACCATACGGACCCGTCTATTTATAGCTGCTTGTGGTGCCATATTTTAAACGGAAAGATGAGTGTATAATTATTCTTTTGGTTTTATCCGGTATAATCTCCCCAGTAAAACTTGTTCAAGGATGTCAAGGATGTGACATCATAATATGATATCATTAACCCAAAAACAAATATACCTTGAATGTCTGCACATGCAGGTATTCTTATTACGCATTCTGAATGAACAATACTGATTATAACACCAAATCTTTACTACATGACTCAAAGACTCGTTATTGTCTTAAAAGACCAACAGTAAAGAATTTCTAATAACACAACGATTAAGGAGTTTGAATCATATAACAAATGACAATTGAACAATTACATAAGAGGTTGTTTAATACTTATACTTAATGGTTCGGTGAAATACTTATGGGTTTATTAAGTTGATTTGCGACGCCCTTGAGTCATAATTCTCGGTTACGAAAGTTGCGTGATTTAGTAATGACCCTTAAAATGGAACACAGGGTATTAATAGAACATTTCAAGGTACAGAACCCCTATATTTTATTTTGCTCTCTGTGTGAACGCAACTATAAGAAGAAAAAAAAAACAATTTAAGGTGAGTGTCAAGAAAAACTTTAGTTTGAGCAAATTATTTGTTCGTTTTCTTTAAAATTCTACTTGTATTTTAACTAGGTTAATTATGCATTTATTTAATATACATAAATACTTATTTCTGTCGTAGATGGTGTCAAAGTTTTTGATCTTCGCTCTACTGATAACCTTTGAATTCGCATATGGGAGAGAGGTAGCACGCATAAGCACCAATAATGTAAGTTTTAATATTTATTTTTTTAATACTTAAAACAATTTTTATTTTTGACAGGTTCATTAAAGTACGTGTATTTTTCTTTTGCAGGAACTTATAAACACCGAAAAGGAAGGAAGGATCTTTGATGTTCCGTAAGTTCTAGAAACGCATCTCAATAATATTAAAAAGTGTATTATTTTGTTTGTTCAACTAACATTTTCTTATTGAACGCAGCTATAAAAAACTAACCTACGTGATTTTTAACGCAAACAGACCTTCAAACAAAGTTTAATACGTGTATCTGAGTCTTTCTGTGATATCGTTGTTTCCAAACGATGCAATTTATTTGTTTGTTTTTAAGGTGACTTGACCGTGAGTGTATCAGGTGGGGTGTGTTCAAACTCAAACATACAATGAATTTAAAAAAAAGAATTGTTAAGCCGTTTAAAGATTATCCGTTCTTTACTAGTTGATGAATTTATATCAGCAACTTCCATAGGTCTGTTTGAGTCGAAATTCGATTAACTGTTGCTGTGTCGGGCGTTAGACTATTTTTTGACATGTATAATTTCGAATGGGAGATACGCTACTTTTAATCCCGGACAATTACAGTTCTTGTGTTACTTAAATTCTCTAAAGAAGTGTCTTTAAATTTTGGGTCCGAATCCGAATCAGCCCTGCTTTTAGAGTTCCATAGCCAAAGGGTAAAACGGGACCCTATTACTAAGACTCCGCTGTCCGTCCGTCTGTCTGTCTGTCCGTCTGTCACCAGGCTGTATCTCATGAACCATTATAGTTAGACAGTTGAAATTTTCACAGATGATGTATTTCTGTTGCCGCTATAACAAGAAAACAGAATAAAATAAATATTTAAGGTGCCTCCCACAATATGGTACGGAACCCTTCGTGCGCGAATCCGACTCGCACTTGGCCGATTTTTTATAAACTGGTCCACTGCTGGGCGCCCGAACCAGCTCTGTTTTTTATCAACTGGAAAAAAATAGATATATACGTTAGTTTCATAATGTAACTGAAGTGGGGTTTACGTTTATGTTACCTCTTAACAAATATCCTCTTGTCTTCCAAGAAGGATTAGACCTGTTTTTACAGTGTTCTACAGCTGGGGACTTCTCATTATGAGAGAGTAAGGCCATAGCCCACCACGCCCACCAAGGTTGGATTGGCAGACTTTTCAAAAACTTTTTTTGTTTTTAATTTTGATTAAGTAGATTAATCAAAACTTTTTTAATTTTGCAGGCTCGTCGGCGGTCTTTTCCTGTTGGCATGCCAGGTTGTTAACGTGATAATATCAAAGGCCTTATCATTACTGGAATACAAACTCGTAAGTTTTTTGCAATATTACTTTCTTACAATACCTACATTAATTTTGACTAGGTATATAATATTTTACTCGTGTATACCAGCGGTAGCTATGAATTAGAATTATGTCATTATAATACAAAAGTTTGGCTTATCTGTTAAAAATAGCGTAGTAATTGGTTTATTCCATACCATAAAGCATGATTGTTTAAAACAAAACCGAACCAGAACACTAAAATGGTATGCGATAACACGAGTAATAGAAAAGATAATTTTTAAATTCAGTAAACCTTGCTACAAATGCATGATAATGCAGTCGGAATGATATGTAGTACTAAATTACTGGTAGCTCGGAATATTTGTACAAGTTTATCAAAACCGACGTCTTTTCTAGCTAAACACGGTATTACAAATGTATTGGGTGACAGTTTAGAGAACTAAAATTTTCCACGATAGAGTTAGTAAACAATTTTGATAAGCTCAATAATAGATAAGCCTATATTATACTTAATGTGAATAACACGGTCGGTTCGCACGCCGAAGAGCGTGGGTTCAAACCCCAACAATGAGCTTGAGCTGCCGGTGAAAGAAAACATCGTGAGCAACATTCGCAAATTACTTGCAACACAAACTGCGAGTAATTTGCAAAAAAAAACTGGTGTTGGCGAAATAAATTATTTGTTTTCATGATCTGACAAAGCTTAAGCTCTTAATATTCTGATGGATTTTATTATTATTCCAAAAACGAGTATTAACTATACAAGTTAAGTTTCTTTTAATGTAAAAGTAATAAAACGAACGAGACGATTTCCTGCTGGAAAAGATTACGCGTGTCCACGACCATTGCAGCGATACACAGAACTTTGAATAGTAAAACAAAATCCAGGGCATTGCTGCTTTGGCGCTAATTACCTTGAGACTTTCGATGGTTAGTCTCAACAGCTCTGTAATTTCGCTAGCTGCAGTACCCTTCAAACCGGAAAACAGCAACTTGGCAGAATATCTGGTGCTGCGGTGATAACTACCTAGACGACCTCCTACTAAGGAGATCTACCACCAAGTGTAGTAAGTTATTAAGTAAAACCTTTTATTTATTTCCAGGTAGCCCTGTCACTGCTATCAAGCGTGATATCTTGGCTTAAGCAGCACTACATTTTGGTTATCATTGGAACAGTAGCGGTGGTGGGGCTTTGTGCTGTAACCGGTATATTTTCTTCAGAACCAGTGTACGAAATAGACCAAATAGTCCGAACAGCCAGAAGTTTAGATCAAGGAATTGTTAAATATAGTAGATTAATTTAAGCGACTGCTAGGATAAGTAGTTTAATAAGTTTAATTTATTATTTATGTTACTAATTAAATTATTTGAGCACAATGTTTCTAAATTTAAATTTACATTCGTCCTTACCTATAGTGGAAATTCTTTCATTGCTAGGAGATAGTTTAAGCATTTTTAGGGTTCCGTACCTCAAAAGAAAAAATGGAACCCTTATAGGATCACTTTGTTGTCCATCTGACTGTCTGTCAAGACCCTTTTTCGCAGGAACGCGTGGAGGTATCAAGCTGTTTATATCAAATAATCAGGTCTACTGTCCCTTAGAGCTGTGGAAAAATCAAACTTCTAAGCCAACGCAATCAAAAGATACAGCTGTTTATGCTGCAAAAGTTCTGTCAAATAAAGTCTTCATAAATAGAAAAGTATCTATCTAGTAGGCTTACGTTTTAAGAAGTACAAATCAATATAACGAGAGATTTATGACAAAATCATAATAATCCAATCTTATTTCTAACTACTTGAGAAATTGTTCCTCTTTAGTGGCAGCCTAGTATTTTGAGATCATTACGAATATGAACACGAGTGCAGATGGAAGTTCTGTATTAAAAATAGTGAAGGAAAAAAAAGTTGAAAGAGCTGTCTCTGATTAAGGGAATAAAAAATTACCTTCTCACTTCAAAAGGATTATTATCTTCTGATTTCTGCGTGAAAAACTCGTTTTTATTTGGTTTTTACTCCCACCATGGAAACTGGGAAGCATAATTACCTATTCCAAAATGAAGAAGTTAAACAATTTTAACAAGTTTCTTCTTCTTTGTTTTTGGCACCGCACTTTGTGCATTTGCCAGTGTAGAGTATATGGCATTTATATTTTTAAGTATTTGTTAAAAATTCATGTGAAATAATACTAAGTCACACAAAGTAAGTCAGAATCATGTCCGGACATGTTGAGTAGTGGCAATTTTACTAGCAGCTTGACATGTTGACCACATTATATCACTTTTCTACACTCACGCACACAATTTGGACCTTTATGAAAAAAAAAAACACCACTACTTTTATACAAAAACACTCGAAAAACACTGATTTTAGAAACTAATAGCAAGCGTCAACATGATTTTTTCCGCTGTCCCGCCAAAAGTCTGCAAGAATTAAAACAATTCAACTACCATAAAAAACATTTTGGTAAAATAAAAACAAATAGATTTAATCAAGGAGGTTCTTATTTCAACAAATAAAACTTTAAAAATAACTTGATTTTATATGTGATATCTTTATCAAAGTGTGTGTTTTTAAAAAAATATGTATAAGTCCGCATTTTACCACCAACTCGCCTGATAGTAAGCGGTGATGTGGTCGAAAATAAGTAAAATTATTAGGTTTGATTTAGGTTTTCTTTAATTAAAGAGCTGTCTTTGATTCTTGCATTAATTAACTATGCATCAAAATGAATTTAGGACAAATAAGTAAATCACGCGGAACCAAAACGTAGTGAAATAACTGAAAGAGTTTTTACGGCATTTTATTTCCGTACAAAACTTTGCTAAATATAGCTTTTTGGGTGTTTTGGCGGAAGCTACCTTTCAAAGCACCGTCAAAGCTTTAAGTAAAGCTATCACTACTTTACTAGGGTTAAAGGTTAGACTCATTTTACGTGACTTTTCATCAAATATTTAAAAATATCGATTTTTTTCGTTTTTACTTGTTTGAGGTGAATCGCTTTACATTACAAAGTCGTGTCATATAAGTAGGTGCTAGGCTGCAAAATTTATTTATTTACTCGTCCAAATCGATATTGTTTCAACTAATGCCTATATAAGAATTATGCTATTGAATATAAAATCAGATCAGATTTATTTAAGCTCTGGCATTTTGGATTAATTTTTCACGGATGGAAGATACACTTTGTTTCGGAGCAAATTCCAAGACTACAAAGACTACCTACTTATTATTTGGAGATATTGTTAAATTAGGAAATCATTTTAGTATATATATATATATATATATATATAATTTACCTTAAGTAAATTAAGACAATAATGTGCATACATTAACATGTGTATTAATAAATAATTTTAGACTAGGCATTTAAATTAACAAAATATCTACAATGATCTCTTCTTTTCGGCATATTTTTCCACGGCTGAGATTAGAAATTTTTCCGCCGTCTCAATGTTCTCTGGAGTTGCCAGTTCTCGGAGTTGCGTGACTGGTATATACTGCGTGTAGCCGAGGCCGCACTTGCCGGTAATTTTACAAAAGCCAAAAGCACCAACTACTCCAAATATTATTACAACAAAGTTGGAGACCAACCATTCAATGGCGGAAACAGCGAGTGAAATTGCTGACTGGAACAGAAATAAGAAAATTAAGTTTTAGCTATAGATATTTTATAATAAAAAATATTAGACATACAAAACTCTTTCGCAATGAAAAACTCATTCGTAATAGTAAAAGTCAATTGGCAATTACAAACAAATAATTTTTTGAATAAATTGAAATGCGTAGAGTAAACTGTGAAGAAAATTTTAAATTTTTATGTCAGAGTGAAAAAGGGTACTTACAATTTTATAACCAATCAATGAAAATATTGCTTTTAAAATAGAAGATATGTCTCGTTGCGGCACCAGCTCAAAACCAGGATATTCTGCATACGAGACGTCATCCTGAAAAGAATATAAAGCTTTTATTAACTTATACTTTTCATTCTAATTCTGCTATCAAATAATGTAAAAAATGGCGGCAACAATACTTATTGATTATTTTAATAAGGTTATGAATATATGCAGGACTATAAGAACAATAATTAATCCTGTTTATACTTACGTTACTGGAATAGATTGTCCTTTTTTCAACAGGCTCTGCAGAAACAACTCCGAAAATAAAGGCGAGAATTAACAGTTTACACAGCATCTAAAATTAAAAACAGAAAATTAGCAAACCAAAAAGTTTTGATCACTTTTATATTAAGAAAACTATTTATTCTGTTGTTTGAATCTTACCTTGTTTTTTTAAATATAAGCACTGGTAACACTACTTGATGCCTAAGATACGTATTTTACGGAATGATACGCTCCAAATAATTTGATCCATATATATATAAGGGCTTGAATTATATGATTTAACACTTATCTAATGTTTTAATGAGTTTACACTAATTCTATACATTAGTGAACAATGAATAACTAATCATTGTGCGGTTAATTAATATTATAAGTATTAATTAGCTGATTTGAACAATTTAGACATGCTTAACTTATTGAGTTACACAAAAATAGATGTCTTATGAGTCACAGGCGTTTCTATGTTCCTTGTAGATAAACCATAAAAGCCTGCTCTATACTGGTGAGGCCTGATTGCGCTGGTTGTGGTGACCGTTAACTTTACCATTGCAGCATAACTTGCTTGTATGGAAAACAGATTTCATTGATAACGGCGGTTTGGTTGTTATGCCAGCGGCCCAGAACCTTGCTTCGATATTTCAAGGAGCTGGGTGGGCTCGGGTAGATGCTGGTAGGAGGAAATAACAAAACACTGCAAGCGGAACGTCAATCCAGGACTTATCGCTTTGAATAAAAATAATTATGTTGGGTTTTGTCGCACACTGTGTCAGTGTGTGGAAGGCTGTATTTAAGTGAAAACTTCTTTAGCCGCGCGTTGAGCAATATTTTGTTCGGGGCAAAACTTACGGGTTCGCGTTTAAGTTTTCACTTCTGTCGGCAGTTCCCATGACTGTCTATTGTTTTTTTTTTTTTATATCTTCTCCATTTTTTATTATCGTGAATATGTAAAATACAATGTAGGCAAAGATAGGGCACGCAAACCTACAAGATATAGAAAAACAACTGCCAAGTTCTTTTTTTTATCGCCAGCCAACAATTTCCCGCTATCTTACGAGAAACAATATTTGTTTTCTTTTAGCGTATGGATATAATTTGACGGGACGGGAAAGTGTAAAAAATCATGTTATTCTTCTGAGGTACATGAGGGGCATAATCAAATTGTATTATTTTTCGAAATTTAAATAGAATATGACTTGTGAAAACTTGCAAAATTGTGTAAACTTGGATATTTCTTTATTCATAAAGTGCTGAATTATTAGCATGAGTAAGAGAAAGTGATATAATGTGTTAAAATATCAACATACATATATATATATATATATATATATTGTGTTACTTCCAAAACTCCTCTGAAGTAACCACTACATTACTAGAGCATTCCCGGACTTGTTTCTGACTTACTTTGTGTGATTCGAACTTTTCCATTTGATATTTCAGCAAATATTTTATAGTATCTGAATATAGGTACTTGACACAAACATATCATTGCGCTATGCACAAAAAGTTGTAGTCAAACCAGTCGCAGTCATCTATCTCACGACTCATTTGAAAGTAGCATAACAGCCCTTGTTATTTAAAATCCTAGTTGATTTTCAATCGATAATCTATTGTTCAATTATCAAAGTTTAAGATCATTTGTATAACACCGGGAACGTTACAATACATATGATGCTACGCTATGTAACGAAACAGATAAAAAGATCGGCTTCATCTTAGACCGCACTATTGCTTAACATCAGACAATATGGTCAAACGCGGGCTTATATAGAGTAAAATTACATATTTTTAAACTACGTTAGATGCTTTTCAACGCATTGTAGTTTATTTGAAGAGACTTCTTTGGAACAATTGAAAAGAAAAACTATAAGTGTATTTAGAGTATTCTCTATGCAGGTATTTTAAAAACACATGGCTTCATTGTAGATAGTAGGTAAGGTACGTAAGTACTTGTGATATTAACAACTAGCAATTCAACTCGATTTTGTACAAACATATAGGTACCTAACCTAAACCAAAAAAAAAGTATACATAAGTAACACAAGTTACATAAGTATTCTATCAGCTATTTGTTTCCCATAGTTCAAGTTTTTCTTAGTTTGGGGCTAAATGACGCTGTACAAAATATCCTGCGAGATATTTTTTTTTAATATACATAATTGTCATGAGACGAACGAGACCCTCTCCTGATGGTAAGAGATAATGCCTAACCATATATTGCACCATAGCTATTGCAGCGATACACAGAACTTTGAATAGTAAAACAAAGTCCAGGGTACCGCTGCTTCGGCGCTCATTACTTTTAGTCTTTCGATGGTTAGTCGCAACAGCCCTGTAATTTCGCTAGCTGCAGTACCCTTCAAACTGGAACACAGTAATGTTTGTACACGGCGAATGAAAATACATTTGTACAATACTGCTTGACGGCAGAATATCTGGTACTGCGGTGCTACCTACCTGCAGCAACTCAGTGAAAACTACAGCTGCAGACAGGGCTACCAATACCATTGTACCTTATATTAAGTAATAAAGTTATTTGTATTTGTATTTGTAGACGACCTCCTGCTAAGGAGATCTACCACCAAGTAAAGTAACTATTTATGCTGAAGCGTGAAATGAACACTGAATGTGTCTTATATGTATTATTGTTATTTGGAATGGAAGAGGATCCGACATTATGAGGATTAATGGTGTGTGTTGTTTGCTTTTTTTAATATGTACTGAGGATACTGTTTGTCCACGAAGACAAAACTGTTCTGAAGTAGGTACTTACGTACAACAAAAATATGTATCATCTTAAATTGATTTCATATACAAATTCGTCTAAATTTACGCTTACATGCGCTAGAACATATTTTTATAATTTGATACAAAATTTAATTATTTAGCCTTGTTAATGGTTCTTACGTTTACGTTTATAGTAGATAAGTAGAGAGGTGAGTCATCAATTTATAGCACTTGATCTATGATCAATGTGTAGGAGCTAATATAGGATATGATCACGATTACTAGTAGGTAAGCAACGAATTCTATGTATTTAAAGAAGAATTTCAGAACGTTGAAGTGTGTGTGCAAATTAACCGACGGTGCCCATCACGGAAAACTGCCACAGATCCAGAAAAAAATCTAAAATGTCAACGTCAAAGTTCTGTACCGGAACCTTTTTAGCTGATTTTAGAAAGAAATGTAGTATTTGTTTTGATAAATAAATAATAATTATTATCTACATTCTAATCGGATTAACTTTAATACGTAACAAACTTTATTGGTGTTGACGTACCAGTGTTTGGTCCAGAGTAATTTTTTTATGATTGATTACCACTAGCCACGCATTATTATGTGTTTCCTGATTTTTTCATGTTGCCATACTTATAATATTACTAGCAACCCGCCCCGGCTGCGCACGGGCTTACACGGGGCTTTTGATCTATCTCAAAGGGATTAGTCAGCGTTTTCGATGAAAGCTCCCAGGTGGCGTTTTCCGACACTTCCAACAATTATTACCATTATATTTCAACCAATTTACACAAAACCTTGACAAATTATATACCTAAACCTTCCTTATGAATCACTTTATCTATTGGGGAAACTCGCATGATAATCCGTTCAGTTTTTAAGTTTATCGCAAACAGACAGACAGACAAACGCAGCGGACGACTTTGTTTTATAATATGTAGTGAAGTGATTTTGAATGTAAATCTCATTGTAAATTAAATTTAAATCAATGCAAATTAAGAGATTAAGGGTAGCTAAATCGCAACATTGAGAGAAAATAGCTAAAATCAGTAGATCTTCTTATAAATTTGATATTCGGAAGGATAATTTTGCAGTATACTTGTCCGGAGTGAGTGTTAGAAGTGTGTAATCAATCATCGAGTACGTAGTACATAAAGATCTTTGGTAGTAAGAAATCAATAAAGTTGCGAGTAAAACAGGCAGAAACTGGTGCTGACTGATAATATGCTTTACTGATGACTGTAAGGAATTTGTTATTGGCAATTACCGCTGTCATACAAAGGTAATCGTGTTACTCCTTTATGATAGCGGTAATCGCAAGTAACAAATTCCTTACATGTGCCGATTAGTATAAATTTCAGATTATATTGAATTCGTCATTAATGTTGCCGATTACGTCACTATGACCAAAAATGATTTAGCTCGGAAGAAAAGAATAAGTAGTTAAGGACAATGTCAAGAACTCTATGAGTCAAAGTTTGACGAATCTGCATCTTGAACTCAACATGTAGGTATTATTTACAAAACTTACTTAGCACTAGAAAATATGATGTAGGAAGGTATAAAAACAAATGAATGAAATAAAAATGTTCTATTTTATACGTAGTACATTTAATTGAAATAAATTATTATTCACAGACCACAGATTAGAAAAATGTAGGTAGTATAGATACAAAGTTGCATAAAAAATCGGTGGCTTTTTCGACCTACAATGTCTATGGAATGTCAATGTCAATATCACAAGAAGTCTTTAACACTTTTCTTCGCAACATTATAATTTTACAACATTTGTCTAACACACGAACTTAACTAAAGCTAATCTAACTATTCTGTATTTCACTGTACTTTTTCAACGCTTCCGTCACAAAATTTGCAGCTCTTGTCAACCTCTCTGGCGTGGCAAAGGATCTCAATTCGGTCTCAACCTCGTATATTGTGATTTGCGAGTCACATAGGGATGTAAGCTTACAGAGTCCTAAGGCAGCGACAATACCTGTAACGACACCTGGAGCGCGGCTTACGAAATATACCGCAACAGATTTCAAGACGTTCAACGTGCTCTGAAAATGTAAAACAATTATAAATAAATAAAAGTATATAATAATATCACACAGAAGTATTAGATATAAAAGCTTGAACAGGTATACTAAGGCAAAAAGGGTAATAGTATTCGTCGTTATGAACAAATATTACTTAAAGAACAATTCATTAAATCTTAACTAAAGATATTGAGTAAATTTTTTTTACGATTTCAAAGTTGTAATACACTCCAAGCTTATAGACCCGTTCTTTATCACAGATACACTAAAGACATAAAAATCGTAAACTAATCCATTGAAATAAATTATTTTAAGAATCGTGGCATGACAGACCAATGTACATATGAAGGATTCATAACTAAGTTAAAACAAAAAAAAATTACACCCTTATGTATTTTATGAAAGCTATAAATCTAAGCAAAAACCCCTAGTGGTGTCAGTGAATTGACAGAAATTCTAATTTTGAGCAGTAAACATCGACTATGCGTTGTGACTACTTACTGATATAACCGTAGAAATAATTCCAGGCGGTTCGACAACTTCAACTACTTCCGTAGAAGCCGGCACGATTATTTTCTTCTCATGAACTGGTCGCGATGATTTAATTAATGTATATGGATATGGTAGGGACATACTCTGGAATAAATAAACAGAATATCATTAAAACGTACAGGCACATTATAGAAAACCAAAATTTTTACAATAATAAAGAAAAAATCATCATTACGTCACATATAATGAAGTTGTAGCGGGATGTGGATAAATCAACTTTACCGTCACCATCTATCCAATGCACTGAAGGAATTGTGCCAGCGGTCTAAAGCCTCGCTCTGATACTTCAACTAGCTGGGCTGGCTCGGATAGATGCTGGTAGAGGGAAAAGCATAACACCCCAAGTGGGACGTCGGTGCAGAACTTATTAATACAATGGAAATATAATAAACTTACGGGTTCTGAGTCATATTCGATAAAATTATCCATCTCGTATATTTCAGCTGATGTAGCTATCAGCATGAAGCCCAATACAAAAGCGGCCTTGATCATCATGAAAAGATAAACTTATAAAATTTCTGACACAATAAATTTAAAAAAAACTACTCGCAACGATCAACATTAGGAGCTCAATTTCACTTTATATGTACACGAATTTTCGCCTACGTACCTTTTTATACTAACTGATTTCACATACTCATTTTACTAAGCTAATGATAATTAAGCTCATTATTAAATAGCATGACTCAATGCAAATGGCATCCCTTAGCCTATATCTTTACAGTAGATGCATAACTAATTTAGTTGCATAATCGTTTTATTCATTAACTTTTATTCTATGTATAGTAAGTTTTTTATGGAAAACAGTTCACTTGTCAATAACAATTCTATAGAAGTAGAGATCTAAGGTAAGATATATCACTTTATTTGAATATTTCTATCATGTTTTATACTTATTGCTGTTTCGCTATGTGTGTGTTTGTACTATCAAACAAATTTTAAATTTATTTCAGATGTTTCCAGTATCACATGTAATTGGATTTATGTGTTTTACTTCATTGGTATTAGTAGTATCGCCGCAACCTTCAAATTTAGTCCCAAAGCAAAGGAACAATGACACATCTGTTAAACTTTTGGAATTAGTACCTTATGGAGCTGTTGAGTACGTTTTTATATTACAATCGAACTATGAACTTAAATATGTTAGGAGTTGAAAGGCCCTGGGTTAAAATTCCACGGGCCACCTATGTCTTTTCTAAGCTATGTGTAGCTGGATTCAATTGGTGAAGGAAAACATTGCAAGGAAACCGGCATGTTTGAGAAATCTTAATGTGCTCAAAGATGTATGAAGTTTACCTACCTACACTTGGCCAGAGTGGTAGACTACGGTATAACACTTTATATGAACAGGGCTAATCCTTCTTCGAAGACAAGAGATTTTATTTATTAAGAGGTAACATGAACGTAAACCCCACTTCAGTTAAATTATGAAACTAATCTAACGTTTTCTAATATACTTAACAGGTGACAATTCCTATTACTTTAATTGATTAATATTTCGATCTGCCGTATTTCAGATACAACCAAATAGTGCCAAACGATGACAATGTTTTATCTACAGTCCAACCCACAGAACTATCAATATTTAACTACATTTTAAGCCCTATTGTAAGTATTTGTTATCACATCTCCATTATTATGTTCGTAGATCCACATTTAGTTCACTACAGTGCACAGATCGTCAGACCATACAAAGATGTTTCAGTTCTTATAGTAAGATCGAATGTCAGCAGTCGTGTCTTTAGATATGGCTTATCTCTATTTTCTTCCTTAATCTTCCAATTGTCTTAAACACTGTTCTCCACGGCTGCTCGAAAAGAAAATCATGTTTTGGTGTCAAATTTATTTATTTCTTAGATATGCAACCTACTTAAACACCTTAACAGATTTTTCAACATTACTAGGTGTATCTTCATAGGTATTCAAAATGTCCAGTTTAGAAATTGATTTTTTTTCCTCTACCTAGTGTTTTTTATTCACACTAATCATTTGATTTTTTACTTAATGTCTATCGTTACTAAAATAATGCATTTGTACACAGGCAGCTGTTATCAGCCTTGGTTCTACAGCTCTATCAGTGGTTTCGTGGTTCATCGTTAAAGGCGGTCTGATCTTCCTTGGAATGGCTATTGTCATCGGATTTTGTGCTTTAACGCCTTACTGTACTCTAACTATTGAGAAACCATCATTCCTTGCGAGAGAAAACTTGTCGTCCTTTCCATATATAGAAGAATTGGAATATTATTTTAATGAAGCCTATAACAAGTATCAGGAAATGCAGAAAAGTTTATAATAGTATGTAAAACATAATTTATTGAAAATTTGAAATCTAATTTATTTATTTATTACTCGGGCTGGTTCTTGACCCAGCAAATATCCCTCGCCATCCAACGTGGGAACGCAGCCAGCGTTTTGGGAACGTTCAGGCAGGGCTTGGTGCGCGGGGGACTTTTGGAGTAGTTTGATTTTGACTGTATTATATTTTTGACATGTTTGTATACAACAATTAATTATTAAATAAATACTTAGTTTTTGTAATAAATAAATATCCATATATCCAACATTAATTTATTAAAACGCTTATTTTAAGAATACATTTTAGTGTTTAACATTTTATAAGTACATAACCCTCAAGTAAAATTAACAAGAGGAATATGTGAGTCTTTTTTTTAATTATTCTTGGCCATAAATACTAGTCCTTCAGCCGTACAAATTCTTATAATTTACATAAGTTGCTAATGGTAACGCTGACGAATTAAAAAAAAAACAAGTGAAGTAAAAATGTATTTACTCTTGAATACTACCAAAATCTTTTAGTAAAATACATCACGGCGTCTCCTAGCCGAGTTAGCTTCAGTAACTTTTTGTATTTTCTGGTATTTATCAATAGCATTCTTTACAAAGTCCGCAGCGTTGCTGATCTTTTCCAAACGTTCAGGGGACACTAATGCTCTCATTTCTTCGTGGATAGGTCCAACCCCGTGAAAATTAATGGTGCAGAGATTCGTATAAGAGCAAACACCAACAGTCATGATGGATCCAAGGAATAAGACAAAAAAGCTGGTAAAAATCCAGTTAATAGTTCTTCCTACATAGCTGATGAATGTCTGAAAGAAGATAAATGTATAATTAGTATAATAGGTAATAGAAATAAATATTAGACAACGCCATCTAAATAATCATATACTATGTGACAGGTACTAAAATATTTGTTTTGTAAATATATTATTATAATGCATATAATTAAAGCACTTTGATACAGAACTACGACTATGTTCGTTAAATAAAATGTTTATGCTGGGTGGGAATCGAACCTCAACCTACAGCTTCAGAAACATAGATTCTACCAACTAAATGAGATGGCAATCAGGGTAAGTCCTAAGGGTACAACTATGTAATCATGTTAAACCTACCTACTAAAGTAAAATAACCTAGCTTTAAATTAATATGGATTGAAGTATCTATAGGCAACAAAGATACTTCCAAATTCCTATACTAATAAATAATATCAATAAAAGTTAAGTACTTTATTTATACTTCAATGAAAACATTCCAAATATAAAGGGTGTATAGATGTTCAACGGTTTATAGATGTTCAATTAAAGTTCTTACGATTATGGCACAATTAAAGCAGAAATGATTGACTCGTTGTATTTACTAAATAAATTGTAAGTAATAATATTTAGGTTAACGTTAAGATGTAGTAGCTTCTTATCCTTACGGGTATAGAATCATATTCATGGAATAAAATAATACATAGAATCGTGATTTTATGTTATGCAACGTTTAGTAAGTACCTAAGGAAAAAAAACTGATAGAATAGCTTTTGTGTTAAAAAACAGCTGGTTCAACCTGTTACTAAGCTATGAACTTATATATAACTGGGGTTTTTACGAAAAATTTTAACTTTCGCTTAATTCGATCATTGAGTTACCCTTGAATCAGGAACTTGGCTCCATAACAGTCCAACAGTGGAAGTATCGGGCTCCATCAGGTAGTTACTCAGTCCATTCCCGTAGAAATCGTAACTGAAAATCATTATCGGAACAATTAAACAAAACAGCAATAATCACTTGTTCCGCATGGCACTAAGGTAAGGCCCCGAGAAGGAAGATTTTGTCTAAATCTTTCAGACTCGTATTAAAAAACATTTGTTGACGAAACCCGAAGAGAATGGCTCTTGAGAACCACCAAGGATGAATTCTGTGGGCTATCCAATCGTGATGCATGCCTATATAGAAAGGTAGCGAGTTTTTTTATTTAGACAGGCTAAGGTTTGATTTTTAAGTTTAAATAATACGATCTATGACGGAGCAATCTTGTCCGAGTCACTCGCGACTTGAAGGCACCCAGATTGTACCCATCTATCAGAGAACACCCCCTTGGGCAACAAATTACACTGTTTAACGTACGAGTTTTCCAATATTGACAATGAAACGGTGTCGTTTCACTGAATGTACAGGTTGTTTAGTAAAAGTGTAATAGTACTAAAGGGAAGAAACATTTCTACCCATCCACATTCTAATTTGTCTATAGCACAACTATGGTATTTAATTTCAAGGTCGATCCTATAAAAAAAAAAATACATTCATACATTTATTTATAGAATTAAGGTATTGAAACACTTCTCCGAATCATAAAAATTATAAACCCCGTATTTTGCAAATCAAGCTTTATACTGACCCATTTGAAGCAGCATATGCAGTATCATAACCATATCCTGGTGCATACGGGACGTCAGGATACGCCAGTTCAGCTGGTGCCGGGACATAGGCATAGCCAGGAATAGTTAAATCATCCTGAAAAATAAATAAAGTCTTAATAACTTGGAAAATAGCCAAGTGAACAAAATATATGTTTAAACTTCGTGTTCTTCGACCTATCCACTCTGAAAACTAGTGAGATTGTAAATACGCTGACAATGGGGGAAAATTCAATTTATAATGTATTCATAGTAATTTCATAGTATTCATGTGTACATCCTGTACAAATGAATTCTATGAAATTCATCTAGGGAGGTACCATAATTTTCAATTGTGAGCATTTTTATCAAACTTTATGCCACAGATTTTCTAAATCATCTTGGTTCAATACCTGATAATTATATATAATAGTTAACGTTTTTAAGACATCTTCGATTAAAATCTATTAATCGAAGTTAACTTTTGCTATTATTTGACATTAAATGTCATAAGCAACAAACACTGTAAGTCATACGAGTATTTGCTTTAATCTGATAGTTAAATCTAATATTATGAAATACACTTACGACTCTATTTACTTCAGAAGATCCATTAGGCTGATCGGCTAGCATGGGATCATTCTTGATGACCGGGCCTTTAGGCCTCACCGGCTCTATGCGAGCTCGTCCTTGAGGAAGATTGTCTCCTCTGTACACTGGATGCTCATCCTTTGAGTCTTTCTTAAAAACTGCGTGCGATTCAATAGGTTCAGTTTTAAGATCGGGATTGAAAACTGCATGCTTCTCGAGAAGGCTATACGAGGGTGACACGTCTGCAGTTAAAGCCGGAATAGCAACTAAGAGAAATATGAGAGTGTTCGGCATCTAAAACAAACATTTAAAAAAACTAATAGTATTTTGTGCGCGATTAAATCCCTTTTATAACTATAATTAAGTATGATAGTTTTTTTTATTTATTTCGTGAATAAGCCATCAAGTTGTTTAAAAGCAAAATACTTCTCGGAAATATTAAGAAAGCAAGTCTTAAAAATTTATATTTATAGAAATGTGAGATTAATGAAGATCGTGCTAAAATGAGCTAACTGGTCAGCTCTAGCTCTAGCTCAGAGTTAATGAGCCGTCCGAAAACCTAAGGAAAGATCAAAACACACTACAAGCCCTACCTACCCCTACCTAGTGTGTTTTGATCTTTCTTTTACCCTAATAAAAGAAATACCGTACCGTGAAGAATCGTATCTTGCAGTGGGCTATGATAGGTTGATTTTCATCATACTTATAATAAATATTGTAAATAAATATAAAAAAATAAATATTGTAGGACACATTACACACAGCGCCATCTAACTCCAAACTAAGCAGAGCTTGTGTGATGGTAGTCAGATAACTGATAGAATACATGAATACTTTTTTTTTGTTGGAAATACATACAGAACACCCAGACACAGAACAAACATTTGTTTATACCAAACAAACATTTGTCCTTGGCGGGAATCGAACCCACGCCCTACAGCTCAGGCAGACATACTCCCAATGAGCCAACAGGGCTGTCAATTAATACTTATTAAGCTAAATTTTATACGCCAATAAAAAAACACTTGCTTTGCTTTGCTTACTCTACATTTCTAATAGAAAAATATGTTTCAGAGGTTTAAAAACAAGTAAGTAGATAGTAATAATACAAAAGCACTTACCCTTGTCATCTTGGTGAAAAGTATTGATGCTCGTAATAAACCGTGCTTAGAGAAGTCCTTGGTGCCACTAATGGAGTTCCACATCCCTTTACTGTATTTATAAGACGCACCCTCAGGATAAGTCAGCGAGTTATCTATTACAACTTGTTAGTAACTATTGTTTCGCGAAAGTGTAAGACTTGGAACGGCGATAAAAATGCGTCAAAACATTGGAATTCGTAAAAGGGATTCAAGAAACAATGGCTTTTTAAGGGTTCAGCAATTGTTTGAATTTCTGGCGTATGACTAACTTCTATTGGAGAGAACACATTATATAAGTACTTAGAATGTATATAAATATTAGAGATCCGTATTTAGGTGTGATCTACATCCTTTTTGTATATTAATAAGCGCATAAGTATACTTACCAAAGTTTGATCTGATGACATGGGAGCCCAAAATAATGATTTTTCCTAATATGGGGCCCGCTGGAACCTGTTTTATATTTGCTTATTTTATGTAACTGTTAGTATATAAATTGCGATATAATTGTACCTATTGAATTTTGCTGAGTTTATATAGTAACGAGATGAACGAAACGCCCTCCTAAACAAAATAAAGATAAAGTTTATCTATGACCATTGCAGCGATACCCAAAACTTTGAGTAACAAAATATCGCTGCTTTCAGAGATTCGATGGTTAGCCTGATAGTGATGTTATGTTATGTAGTATGATGGTGGTTAGTTCATTAAACCTGAATTATCTTGTATGTATTTATCATAACTTAATATGAATAGAAGATAAATGTAGTAGTACCAGTAAAAACAGCTATTTATTCGGACTGCGCCTGTGTTTCCAACTAAGTACAACCCAGGAATTTTCAAGAAAATTAGGGTACAGGGTTGTTAAAAAAAATTAATAGGTATTTGCTAGGCAAGCGTACTCCAACTTCGGCCACATCGCTTTCCATCAGATGAGATCGTGGACGATGCATAGTCCGATATTAAAAAAATACTGCGATCTGATAAATCATAAGATATCAGGTTGCGTATAATGAAGTTTCCCAAGAACCCAATGCTTAGGCGAGTACTTAAAAAACATTAAGCATTGTTAAGTAGAATAGACACATAAATACTTGTACTATAAAAGCCCTGTTATTTGCCTTCGATCGATATCAATAAATTATTCAATCGGCACTGTTTCAAGGAGACATAAAACTGCCTTGGAATACGCCAGGCAAGTGTATGAATAAAGCAATAGGATTTGTATTATATAAGTGCTATTGATTTTTAACCCCCGTCGCATAAATAGGGGTATTATAAGTTTAACGAGTATCTTTTTTTATGGTTGGCAAGTCAGGTGGTTGATATTAGGTGACGTTATGGTCGAAAATGATAAAGCACAATGGTATATTCTTAAGTATTATAAATAATTAGTTTAGCTCCTTGAATATTATCAGCTCATTTCTAAATGATGCATCTTTCACAAGTCTGATCGAATCGAAATTTCGCATTTAGTTACTGGTGTTTTTTTTTAATTTTTATTTATACTTGTAACCCCAAGTTATTCCTAATATCTACGAGTAGGTAAATGAGTAAATGTTCTAATTAATTGAATAATAATTATGTACATTAGAATATTTACCTACGTAGGTATTTACTTTAAAACAAGTCTGTAATTCAAACTGCTGAGTTTTACAGTACTGCCGGTTACTGACAGTTTGAACATTAGCAATATTCAAAAATATATTAGTTAGTGGTCATATGAATAGTATAAAGAAATAAAATCGAAAGAAATACAAAATAAAAGGCCCACTCACCAAGTATTAAGTATGTAGTTAGATGGTAGATCTCCTTAACAGGATGTAATAGCGTATAATATGATGTTTGTAGCGATGATAGCTAGCCAAATAGTTAGAAAATAGCCCAGTGGTTAGCGCGGTCGGTTCGCATGCCGAAGGGCGTGGGTTCAAACCCCAACAATGAGCTTGTGCTGCCGGTGAAGGAAAACATCGTGAGGAAACCATAGCATGGTGGTAGGGTACTTTCTAGTACTCGGCTGGCCAGCTACCACCATCAAGTTGAAAAAATCTGCCGCCAAGCATCTAACGGTGCGTTCCGGCAGCCTCACTTGAAAGGCAGTTCCATTCCAGGCTAGGTGTGCTTTATCATCTTCGACCACACCGTCACATAACGTCAGGTGAGCTGTGGTCAAATACCTAGCCTATCAAACATAAAAAAAAAAAAACAGAAATTTCTGCCGCCAAGCAGTCGATTTATGTCTGTATCGGCCTCAAAACAATGAGCGCCAAAGCAGTAATGCCTTGGAATTTGTTTTACTACTCAAAGTTTCGTGTATTGCTGCAATGGTCATCCGTTATGGTACGTCCGGTATGGTACATCCGTTATTATATCGTTAGCCGACTTCCTTATGTTACTCAAAGTTCTGGATAACGTTACAATGGTCATGGACAGGCGTCTTACCGTCAGGTGAGCAATTCGTTTGTCTCATTATTTTAACATTAGTAAAAAAACAAACATGTATTTGTTTTGGGTGAGACTCAAACCTACGTCCTACAAGCAGAAGCAGATCTACTACAGAATGAGCTAACATGGTAGTCCAGTCCATAGTGGCACCTATTTATTAGTGTTAGTAGAAATATAGGTACATTCAACTACCTATGTATAAGTATAATGAATATGTATGGATAAATTCATGACACAAGTATGAAAGTACATACGTAATCCGTGAGAGAGCAGGTGACCCAGTTATAACGTAGGTACTTGTATTGATAAAGCACAAGCGTAAACCACAAATCACTAATTAGGTACTTGTAGTACAAGCCCAACAACACAAAACGATAAGATAATAGATGATTTGATCGCAATGATACCTTAGTGATTACTGCGGTCAGATCACACCCCTGAAAGCGTTTTTTTTTTAGCTGACAAGCTTGGTGTTTGACCAGAACTCACCTGATGTTAAGTGACGTTGTGGTCGAAGATGGTAAAGCACACCTAGCCTGGAATGGAACTGGCTCTCAAGTAAGGCTGCCGGAACACACCATTAGATGCTTGGCGGCAGATTTTCAACTTAAGGGTGGTAGCTAGCCAGCCGAGTACTAGAAAGTACTCTACCACCACGCTATGGTGTCCTCACGATGTTTTCCTTCACCGAAAGCTCAATTCATTGTTGGGGTTTGAACCCACGCCCTTCGGCATGCGAACCGACCGCGCTAACCACTGAGCTATCATCGCTATAAATCGTATGTTTCAAATCCTATCAATAAGCTTGAGTGGTGTCAACTAACCAACAAACCAACTGCTAGCTATTGGTGAAGAAAAATATCGTGAATAAACCATAGCATGGTGATAAGGTACTTTCTAGTAGTAGTAGTCTTGGCTAGCAACCTTTAAGTTGAAAAGCATTTAACGTTGTGTTCCGGCAGCCTCACTTGAGAGTCAGTTTCCATTACAGGCAAGGTGTGTTACCATCTTCGACCAAGCTGTCTTGCGATTTGCGATGTGGTCTAGGATGAAACACGCTTAGGTATCAGGGACTTCACCCTGAATCTTAAGATAATATTTATAGGAGCAACCTATCAATAATAAATAATTTCAAGGTTAATTTAGGTCGATGCGTACTAAAACTTATGTTTACGTTTTCGTTTTGTATTGTTAATATTTAATTTGTAATTTTTTACTAAGTTTTTTATTAATTTTAAAGTTGTATTTGTAGTCTTATATAAAATACTTCCTATGAGCTATTAAATAAATAATTATGTTCACATACATAACAATCTTTAAAAAAAAAAAATTTATCCCACTAATATTATAAATGTGAAAGTTTGGATGGATGGATGGATGGGTGGATGGGTGGATTGATGGTTAGATGGATGTTTGTTTGGTACTCAATCACGCCAGAACGGCTGAACGGATCTGGATGAAATTTTGCATGTAGATACTTAAGGTCCTGGAATAAAACATAGGATACTTTTCATCATCATCATCATCTATCACCACGCGGGTAAAACCGCGGGGCGCAGCTAGTAATACATACATATATTTACATACATAAAGGTTTATACTTTCCGGGAGATTCAAATTCCGGCAAAAAACAAATAAATAACTAAATGATCAAGGATTTTAAGACGCAAGAAAATAGAAAATGAAAATTGTACTTACATTTCATATCAGGAGAGCAGTGGCCGAACACATACCACAAAAACCGTAAACAAGCTTAATTAAGAAAATTTGAAATACGAAAGTACACTCAGAATTTTAAAAAAAATATAGCCTTTCTGGTCTCTACTGGTCACTCGGGATGATGTTAGAATTGTAAGGATATTCTATTACAACCATATCTGTTCAGGCATTTAAAAGTAATTATAAAATAAAAAACCCCATAAACATACATGAACCCTATAAACTATACACTTCTTTTATGGATAGTTGTCTTAAAAATTGCAACAACAAGCTAGGTAAAAGTAAATCACCAATTCTTATTTTATTCTGAACAATAAATCAATGCAAGCGCCTTTTAAAAATTTAAGAGCAGACGTGCTTTGTCGTAGTTACTGCTTCAAATCAAACAGTCAAATTTCGATCTCAATTTGCAAGATTAATAAACTATTGTTTTTTTTATGTGCCGCTTTTATATAAGTGCTTTCTCTTACCGTTTAACATACTCCCAAAACAGCAGGATTTCCCGCTCCAAAAATGAATTCATTTTAACAGCCACCATGAAAACACCAATGTAGTTCGATACACAAACCAAAAAATGTGTTTCTCTATATAAAAATGCAATTAGCTAATAATCTAGGGCAACACAGCTCGTAGCGGAACGAAACTTTTTCAGACACTATTATAGCTAAAGGAACATACCTACGTGCTGGCCAGTCCTAGCCGGTCTGCCGACCAACACTGAGTTGTTTTAAGCACGGGAAAGTTCAGGGTTGAAGGCAAATCGATGCTCATTCATCGTTAGTATGTTATGCTTTCACACTTTATCGGAGGGTTCTTTAAGGGATGGTCATAGCCTATTGAAAACCTATTCGCAAACTTTTCCGAGCAAGTTTGTTAATCAATGGTACAAAAATATTTTACTGGCGTAAACTTCAGGCCTTCATTTTTATTTTCTTGTTATTTAGGTAACATAAAAAATATATCACATCACACATCATCAGCCATAGGACGTCCACTGCTGGACAGGCGGGTTGGCAAGCGCAGTTAGGTGTGATTGTTCAAGGAAGACGCTGCTGCCCATCTTCCGGATTACATCCCTTAGCCGACTCTTACAGCAACCACGGGTAGAGAGGGTGGGGTACAATTCTTACGCTCCACCACGGCAATATGTGCAAGCAAAAAATATATATATAATATATATTAAGCAATAAAATCTTTTTTCGGCACGTCTTTATTAAGTGCCCGGTGGTTTCATTCGACTTCAGGTTCTAAAGATTACTTACAGTGAAAAGAATGGAATAAAAAATAAAAATCATTTGAAATTCAATTAATTGTATTTTATTAATTGTCTGTAAAAAAGTAAGATGAACTTACTAACGTACGTAATTGATACGTATTTATTCAATATAGAAATAAACGGAAAAACTTTTCGCATACTCCGATATGCTGTCCTACTTTACATACATTTTTTTAAAATATACATAGTAGGTACCAAAAAACTACGTAAGAAAAAAAAATAAACAATATAATATTATAATAAATGTCTTAAGACATTTCACACAGCACTATCTAGCCCCAAACTAATCAAAGCTTGTACCATGGGAACCAGATAACTGATAGAATATTTGTTTGCTGTTGTAAATATATAATACTTATAATACATACAGATCACCCAGAGACAATGGGTTCAATTCGCAAAAAAAATTTGCAACTGCGTATATTTGGTCAAGGGTCAAGGGACACTTTCTATAGAACAACGTTATCCTCAATTTTAGAGTAGTTTTTTTAAAAAGTGATTTGTAATGATGAGTGCAATGACCCACTTTTGGATAAGTTCAAGCTTATAATTCTGTAAATAGAGGTCATCAACAAAGGTCATTCCTTATTTCCTGTCGTATCCATTTAATAAACGGAGCCACTCTAGTGTGGACATCAGGAAATCCAACTGCACAAGGAATGCCCCAAGATACCAGACCAACGAGGTTGTCGTCTTTTATTATTGGACTCCCAGAATCACCCTGTAAACATATTTACAATAGATTAAAATTTAATAAACACGTTTTTTTGAAACGGCCACCATAGGGGCCACCACCAGTACTTATAGAATAATACAAATTCTGTTTGTCGGTCTGTCAGTCCATGTAAAGCCTCCCCAACACACACACGTCCTGGGATAGACGGTAGCTAAGCCCGCATCTAGGTCTGCTGAAATTACCGCGGTTTCTGGTGGTAGATCCGAAACCACGGTGTTTCCACACAATTACGGCCTATGAGGCTAAATTGCCGCCAGCATGGTCGCTGCAGTAGGCTGCGTCAACAGTGTCAGCCTCAAAATTGTGGAGACTGTAAACTAGTTTTTTTTTTTTTTTTAATATACTCCGGCACATTTTACCACTTGTACGTGTAATTCGAATCAGAGTAAACCGTCACCATTTTTAAAAATAACAGATTAAAAACATAAGGCTTAGAAAATAATGTTATTTAACGAAATATTTTTTATGTTGTGATATCTGGGAGTTGTAGTGGCAATAAGCTGATGTTTCATTTTGCTATTTGTTTTTATTCTAATGCTCAGTTTTTTTAAATGGTTGACAGGTTGTTCTAGAAATTTGGCCACAGCTCACCTGATGTTAAGTGACTGTGCGGTCGAAGATAGTAAACACATCTAGCCTGTGATGAAACTGGCTCCAAGTGAAGCTGAACACAAAATCGGAAGAACCGAAAACCTTGCTTGGCGTCAGATTTTTAACTTGATAATAGCTAATTGGTTGCTGGCCAGTCGAGCCCTATAAAGTGCCACCACGCTATGGTTTTCTTCGCCGGCACCTCAAGGTCACTGTTGGGGTTTGAACCCACGCCTTTCAGCGTGTGAACTGTCTGTGCTAACCACTAAGCTATCATCGATACATCGCTTTATTTTTGGCATAGCACTATGTGTAACATTACCTTTGTCAAATATAACTCTCCAAGCAGATATAATAATAGGTACCGACTGATTTAAATTGTTTAACAAATGTAATTAACTTACACTGCACGTTCCTTGTCCAATTTTAGTAAATGTACAGAACATGCGATTAGTTACTTCTCTGGTGTATCTCATTGCATAGCGACATGTATCCTGACTAAATACAGGTAACATCAAAACTTTCATTTGATCACTTGACTCTCCGTTTATCTACAAATAGTTTAATTTTATAAAAGTATTGCAGTACTTGCGAGTATATTGTTACATATGCTCGAATTATCTTATTAAGGAATAGCAACTTACGATTTGAGCTCCGAACCCACTTAAAAATACCAGGTCTCCTTCTACTAGTTTCTCTTGACGCAGTGAGATAGCTCGAACACGATTCATATCAAAATGTTGTTCTACTTTCAATAAAGCAATATCGTTACCTCTTGAACTAAAATTAAAGTTGCTGTAAATATTTATGGATGCAACATTGTGTTTCATTCCGATATTGCTTAAATTAGTAGTTCCCACAATAACTTTGATAAACTCTGGTTTTGCCCTGAAAAAAAATAACACAAAAAATATTAAAATATTATGGCGATATTCTCCGACTTTTAGTAATTTTAGTTAGCATTTTTATCTACTAAAATCCAACTATTGAATATTATACAGCTTTTGACAATCGTACTTGGCGCCAGGCCTTTACTTGGTTACTTGGTTTACTTGGTGGTAGATTTCCTTAGCAGGAGGTCGTCTAGGTAGGTACCACCGCTATACCAGATATTCTGCCGCCAAGCAGTAGTGTGTAATGTAAACATTACTGTGTTCCGGTTTATAGGGTACTGCAGATAGCGAAATTACAGGGCTATTGAGACTAACCATCTAGTCTCAAAGTAATGAGCGCCAAGGCAGCGATGCCCTGGACTTTGTTTTGCTACTCAAAGTTCTGTGTATCGCTGCAATGGTCATGGACAGGCGTTATCTCTTAACAACAGGAGAGCGTCTCGTTCGTCTCATTACTGTTACATAAAAATAAACTATCTGTGAGGTTTCGAGATCTCAGTGTACGTAAAATTACCAGTGTATCGGATTCTAATGCTATGGAAGATGGAACGGCTTCTGGCGTGAGATGCCATATGCGTCGAAATCACAATTGTATTACGAAAACAGTTTCTTCAAAAATATCATCAAAATTAATATGTTTTTACTTTTTTAAACAAAAAAAAAAATATTGCTAAACCATTTAAAATGTAAACAAAAGTTGAGTATTTTCTTTTAAATGTAAAAGCAATGTGACTAACGAAACAGTAATATTTACACACTACTCCTTGACGGCAAAATATATGGTACTGCGGTGGTACTATAGACGACCTCCTGCTAAGGAGATCTACCACCTAGTATATAGAAGTATTAAAAAAGAAAAAATCTTATGTAATTGGACAGCTCTGTTGTCTCAATGGTAATATGTCTGCTTCAAGAGCTGTAGGGCGTGGGTACGATACCCACCCGGGACCAACATTTTGTGGTATAAACGAATATTTGTTCCGGGTTGTCCTTTTGTCCTGCCGTGGTGGTGCCGACGTAAGAATAGTACCCCACCCTCTCTACCCGTGGTTGCCGTAAGAGTTGGCTAAGGGATGTAATCCGGAAGATGGGCAGCAGCGTCTTGTTTGAACAATCACACCTAACTGCGCTCGCCAACCCGCCTGCCAAGCGTGGCGAGTATTGGCAAAACCCCTCCAGGAGGAGGCCTATGTCCAGCAGTGGACGATCTATGGCTGATGATGTGTGATGTGATGTGCATGTCCTTTTATAAGTGTGTATTTCCAAAAAAAAAAAGGATTTAATTATTCTCTCTGTTATCTGACTTCCATACTACAAGCTTTGCTTAGTTTGGGGTCAGATGGCGCTCTGTGTTATGTCCTACGATATCTACGATAACAATGATATTTCTGCATTTTTAATATGAAGTTAGATACTTACCCATGCACGCAATGAGCAGCAGTTACTATATGCCATTTGGAAACAATGGCACCTCCGCATACATGATACCCAGATAAATTTTGTAGGGACGCATGAAATAAACCAAATTCCGGAGGAGCTTCATCCCCGCCTACAATACGCATTTGACCTAAAAAAAATTATATAGTATTACATTAATGTCAATTTGGAGTGCTTCAGAGAGATAGGTCGAGAGGGAGGTGGGTAGGCTGATAGGTCTAAATTTATTAAAAAAATGTTGCTGTCCTTTTCTAATAGACAGCAAAGATAATGACAGCAACTTTTTTTTACTAAATTTACATCTTTCAACTGAGGCTTTCGAAAACGGTCATAGAATACATTTTAAATGGAATAGATAAGTTCGTTTCGTTATATTTGCATTTTTAGAGATAAATCTTCAGTTGAGTAGGTATACTTAGTAAAAAATAATGGACGGGTTGGTTTTCACCACTTTTTAAACCGACTGTGCCTATTTTATAAGTGAGTTGACTACAAATACAAATATTTTATTGATAACACCAATGTTATAAGTCAATTCCGTAATATCATTACACTGAGTTTTAGAACACTGATTACTTGTCAATGGATTAAACAAAATGTCAAAGTATATAAACATGTCAATATAAGAATATTGTCAATATAAAAATACTGCCAACATAAAATATGTCAATATAAAAATTAATTTATTATTATACAAGTAAAAATCCAACTTCATGGCCTTACCCTTAGGCCAACTATATGCACTGCTCTAATAAAACAGCGAGGTTTCGGAGCAAACGAAAATATCATCGATGTATACAATTTTTATATCTTTGTTGATTATTTAAAAGCTGCTCGACCGATTGTATTACTGGAAAGTATTACTGTTCGAGTATTCGGTGAACATACATTTTAAAAAAAAGATTCCGACGAATTGAGTTTTTTTTTTGATGTAGGTAAAAAAAAACATACAGTCGAACATAGAACCTCATCCTTTTTTGAAGTCGGTTAAAAATTAAATGTGGCTACTCGACCACGCACGTGAATTTATTGCGGTCGAAATGCCACCAACTCGCAACTTACCTTTAATAGACAAAACACTAATAATGAATAAGAATAAAACGCAATACCAGTGGTACCAAATTACGCTCATTTTAGAATTTGTTCGTCTCACGTAATAATATATTTTATTTGAAGCACTAAATTACTTATACATAATGCTATTATATTGTGACTATTTTATTTTTCATTGTGTTAGCAGTTATCAATTTTGAAATTATCAGATCGATACAATCAATAGCAGCTATCTGTCATTGATAATCTGTTGTTGTTTATCTGATTTCACTTGATATATTACGTACTGCAGTTTTTGACTACTATTCAATACTAGTCATTAATAAAGTTCCGTAGCTACTTAGTTCAAAACAAGGTGACGTATTTATATTAACTAATACACATTATGAAGATTACACAGAATAATTATATTAGTCATAATCCTAAGTAATGATATACAAGTACAAACTCATCATCATCATCATCATCATCTCAGCCGTAGGACGTCCACTGCTGGACATAGGCCTCCCCCATTGACTTCCACAAAGACCGGTTAGAAGCGGCTCGCATCCAGCGCGTTCCTGCGGTCTTTATGAGGTCGTCTGTCCACCTTGTGGGTGGACGTCCTACGCTGCGCTTGCCGGTCCGCGGTCTCCACTCCAGAACTTTGCAGCCCCATCGGCCATCAGTTCTGCGTGCTATGTGCCCTGCCCACTGCCACTTCAACTTGCTAATCCGCTGGGCTATGTCGGCTACTTTAGTTCGTCTACGGATCTCCTCATTTCTGATTCGATCTCGTAGGGAAACTCCGAGCATAGCCCAAACAAACTAAACAAGTACAAACAAAAAACACAACTACCAAGTACAAACTAAAAAGGAAAAAAAAAAACTGCCAGCACCAGAACAGAATATGAAATTTGGACTGGATGCGACCTGTACAAGATACTTACCTAAATCCATTCCATGGAGGTTTGGAAGGAGCACGAAAAGTCATTCACGACATTATCATACTTTCCCACACTCGCGCATATAATTCAATTATGTTTTTTAAATAAAACACCACTATTATTATACATGCAGCGAGTCATAAACCGATGTGTCGAGTAGGTGCCTACGGTGAAAATCTGGTCGAACCAGCGCATCGGACTGCAGCCTCGTGATCTCTTGCCATCAACTTTCCCCGTAACCATAAATTGTTCGAGGTTGTCGCCTATTATATTACAAATAAAAAAAACCTCTATTATTGAGAGTTGCAATGACCTCATTACTTTTTCATTGAATTACCTCTATTAATGAGACTTTTCGAACCTGGTTAAATGAGATCTGATTTCTAGGATTTATTCGATATTTACCTCTATAATTGGGACTCTGTAGCTCAATTCCCTCTATAAATGAGATAAATTAATCGGGTTGGGACAGGTTTTGACACGTTTGTTTACAAACATTAGAATGACTTTCGCACACGCTTTGTTTTGACCTAAAAACAAGGGAGTAAAAGTGTACAAAATGCCCAAACGTAAATATAAAAAGTTATCAGCATCTGAAAAATTACATCTATCAGATTATGATTGTGGAAAGTCGCGTAATAAACTGTGTAGGGAGAATAGCATACCGACATAACACCAAAAATACGCATTTTTATTAACATTTCCACCTGTAAAAATGGAATAACCGTACATTTCGACCTCTATAAGCGAGAACGTAAATGAGACAATTACTTATAATTTTAAACCTGCCTAATTGGAAAACTGGATTAATGGAAACCCTTAATAAATGGTACAACATTCTTGGTCCCTTGAGATCCCAATTAACCAGATTCCACTGTAATAAATAGCGGTGGCACTTTTTCGCGTATCCGCCAAAAATCCCAATGACAGTCCATTACGTGTCTTTATATAGATAGATAGATATTCTTTATTGTCATAAAAATATTATTATCGACTGCGTGTAATAACGATTTTATTTATGTACTCGTCCGGTTTTACATAATTCTTGGTGTAGAAATGCAGTGATATTTATACCTATACTGGTATTAGGAACTTACCAAGTAATATTATATACTATAGTTTATTAATCTTGTATAAATAAATAAATAAATACGTAACTGTGGTTAGTTTTGTAAACTAGAAACTTTTGAAGATAATTTTGATAAGATTTTCACTATTACTTGTTAAGAGAATTTCTTACGGAAGGTATTTATTCTGTGCGTATGAAACCGAGGCGGGTCGCCAGTTATCCACAATAATTGTCGAACAACTGGTGTGCAACAAATTATGTTTCAGCTAAATATTTTCCTGCTACCTGTTTTACGGCACAAGAAAAAGATTGTTAACCAATAACAGTGATTAAAATCTAATCACGGCAGATTGATCAGTATAAAAACAATTAGATTTTTGTATATCAAAGTACGACTAGTAATTAGATAATTTACAAATTTACACATAACTAAGTACCTACTTATTTCGATATTTTGTTTGTAACAAGTGTAAAACAGCATTTGTTTTTATAATATTATTAGCTATTTTTCATTGAATCAATGTGATCTCTTTACTGGTCAATGTTTTCAAAAATTGTTAAACTAATATTAAAATCCATGTAGGTAAATGTTTCTTCATTCCAGGCTAGATGTGTGTTTATCACCTCCGACCACACCTTTACCTAACATCAAATGTGTGTGCAGTCCAATGCCTAGCCTGTCACCAATACAAAAAAAAACTATCTAATCTATTGAGGCAACAGAAAGCATCTAATTATAAGTTCATGTCGAAACGAAACTAAAGTACGCCAAAACAAAACCGTAGTAATACCTACCTACCTACGTAATACCATAAAATTTAACATCGAAAATTATATGACAGTTTTTTCGCTAATTATCATTCTTGAGCATCAACATAGAAATTGAATTTTATTATTAAAGTTAATTCCATTTACACCCGTCCCAATTTTCTTAATATTGCTTACATCTTAAAAGCATTAGGTACTCTACCCTAAGAACGAACTGTGCCTGACTCTAAGGTCGAATTTTTGATGAGTGGGTAGTTAAGTCAACTAATTGTTAAAATTCGTAACAAATGGTTAAAATTGCAATAAATCTTTTTTTTGATAAAGTGTTAGCTTAACTATTTGTTAAAAATGTAACCATTTGTCAAAATATTTTACCACTACCCCTATAGTAAGCTAGTAGACAGCATGATGGCGGCTAGTTAACTTCCATTTCAACATCTGTTTCGTGTGAGTTTTTCTGTGCTAAAATTGTGATCTAATCTATATCTGCATAATAATAATGTATTCAATACATATAGTAAGATATTTGGATATGTCAGAAATTTCATCTGATGAAATATTTGAAGAATATGTCTTGATGAAAAGAGTTAAGATATTTCGCTCTAGAAATCCGCCTATAGACCACTGGGATGACGAAGATTTCATGAAGCGTTATAGGCTGTCGAAGGAAACCATATTGTGGGTCGTAGACCAGATAGCAATCGAATTAAAAACGCAGACTTTAAGAAACCATGCAGTTACACCACTGGGGCAGTTATTATTTACTCTCAGGTTTTACACCACGGGAAATATGCATCATTGTTCCGGAGACCTGTCTGGAGTCTCAAAATCAACAGCATGTAAAATAATACATGCATTGTCCAGACAAATTTGTTTGA
Organism: Biston stratarius; assembly: GCA_950106695.1. NCBI lineage: Eukaryota > Metazoa > Arthropoda > Insecta > Lepidoptera > Geometridae > Biston > Biston stratarius. The sequence continues at coordinate 16,600,277 of OX467116.1, forward strand.
AATTAAAACATTTTGTCTCCATGCCACATACCTATACCAGAGGAGATAAGAAATTTTTTATAGGATTGCCAAATTTCCAACTATGGTCGGTGCTATAGATTGTACCTATATACGTATTGCTAGCCCGGGTGGCGACAATGCAAAGCTGTATAGGAATGGAAAAGATGTATTTTCAATTAACACACATGTAGTTGCTGATGCAAATAAATATAAGAAATATTGTAGCAAGCTGGCCAGGATGTGTATACGACAGCACTATTTTTAGTATCAAGCATAACATGGAAGCAGGCCAATTTGGCAGGTGCTGCATCTTGGGTGATCGTAGCTATGCTTTAAAAAAATATCTGTTTACCTACTCCAATTGCTAATCCAGAAACTCAAGCGGAGAGACTGTATAATGAAAGCCAGATTAGAACAAGAAATGTGGTCGAAAGAACCTTCGGAGTATGGAAGAGAAGATTCCCATATGTTGGACTTAAATTAAGAGTCATCATCATCCTCCATAGGACGTCCACTGCTGGACATAGGCATTCTCCTGGGGAGGTTTTGCCAATACTCGCCACGCTTGGCAGGCGGGTTGGCGAGCGCAGTTAGGTGTGATTGTTCAAGGAAGACGCTGCTGCCCATCTTCCGAATTACATCCCTTAGCCGACTCTTATGGTAGCCACGGGTAGAGAGGGTGGGGTACTATTCTTACGCCGGCACCACCACAGCAAATTAAAATTAAGAGTAAAACTGCATAATGTGCAAGCAATTATTGTAAGCACTAGAGTTTTACATAATATATGCATAAGCAAAAATGATATAGGGCTGATTAGCAATTTTGCTAATACAGAAAGAGAAACTGAAATGTTAGATGTTGTGCCGGTACAAGTAGAGAACCAAAGTAACCAGCAGGAGTATCGGTAGCAATTTATTAGTTCCTACTTTCAATATCTACAGAGCATCGAGTAATATGTAGGTATGTTGTAATGACATGTAATAATAAAAATGGTCACAAAAACTACATTGATTGTTTTATTATTTCTATTTCTAACCAAGTTTTTTCCAAAAGTAAATGATTAGTATTTTACTTAAATTCTAGTTCTTGCGCATGAGATTTCTCCTGCTGCTCAAAAAATTTAAATGCCTCTCCTCTATCATTTTCAGTTGCTGTTGATGGAGTTCCTTTCTTTGCTCTAATAGCTGGGTGTGTTCTACCGAAGCATATTTAAAATTAACTTCTTCTCTGGCTTTTTTTAAGATAGAAGTTCAATTTTTGAGTCAATGTGCAATATAATTTTTTAGAAGGACGCGTGTGAAATACATTATAAAATCTCTGAGGATTTGGCTCTCTTGTCATCTAGCATAATTTTGTCAACATAATGCTTTTCTCAAACGTTTAGTAGATAGATATACTTGTAGAACTTATTGTACATACAATGGGAAAGACCGTACGGTAAAGCTTACCTAATTATGTATAGGTAACATTATAAATTAGTTGACCAAGAATGGTTTCAGTCAATGTATATGCTGTAAAAGTAGAATCGAGAGGAATTCCAGCAACATCACTATAATCTAACGAATGATCTCGACCTGACGAAAACATTCATCTTTAAACGAGCAATTCTTGTATATATATATTCTAAATCTCGGAAACGGCTCCAACGATTTTCATGAAAATATTGGGGTTTCGGGGGCGAAAAATCGATCTAGCTAGGTTTCATTTTCAGAAAACGTCGTTTTATCCATGTTTTCAGCCAAACAATGCTCGGTCAACCAGGTACTTCTATTTATAGCTGGAAAGAATGGCCAAAGCAGTGTTGGTCCTATCAACGCTCATATCTTTGTTTATACAGGGAAGGGTGACACAACACAGGCACTGAAAAAGGTAAAATACCTATTTTTCACCTTCCCGCCATTCGACTAAGTCCTTTTCTTTTTTTTTTTGTCTTCAGTATTGCACTGTATACATTTGCCAATACCAAACATTTCTATTTTATTCTATTTATGATAAATCACGGAAAGTAAACATAAACAAGTCTAAGTCAGACAAAAATAAATATATCTCAAGTTCATGCGCTCTATTAAAGTGGTGGTAACTTTACTACAAGCATCGAAGGTATTTTGAATGCGCAGCACATAATAACGTTTCACCATATCGTATCACTTTCTTAAAGTTCCTTAATAATTCTTACACTCATGCATGTTTCCATTGCCGCCAAAAATGCCGACACCTTGTTCTAATTTCTTACACAGCAGGGAACTTAAATAAGTTCCTTGTTTCCAGCGTTGCCAACTCTACGTATTTTGACATAGATCTACGTATTTTAGACCTTTCTTACAAACCTACGAACTTCGGACTCAAAATCTACGTTATTTTTTTAAAATTTTGATTTTAGCAACATAGCATTACTTACTTATTACGCTGAAAAGCCATAATTTCCATTACGTTTGAGGAAAAAACTCTAGTAAGATACTCAGTTTCAAATTTTGCCATAGGACCCCTTTATTACGAGTACTTACCTATTGGTCTAGTTTGCACAAAAGAATCACTTTGATACGTAGTAGTGAAATGTTGATCGTAAATTTTTTTCGTTATCGTCCTAATATATCAGTTTTTTTGCTATCAAGCTGATGAAAACTTAAACTAAAAAAATTGCTTGATTACACTAGATAGGTACTTCAATATAAAAACAGTATTTTTATTCAGTATCACCAAACCTAATTTCTTCATTTTACTTTATAAAAGAAAGTATGTAAATCTACGAAAATTTCATAAGCAAATTTTACAAATACTCTACGTATTTTTCTAACCTTGTCTACGCTTTATTTTAATTCGAGCTGGCAGCACTGATTTTTACGCAGTCAAGACGCGAACGAGAACGAACGTCAATTTACGTCAAACGATTAAAATTATATAAAATTAAACATAAACATTCATTTGTTGGCACGTAGTACATACAATTTATGGGGTTTTAGTATAAATTATAATGAATTACTGTTGTGTGGTTTTAAATTATGAACATATGAATGTTGTGTTGTGAAGAATAAAGCGTATAATAAAGGTGTTTTCTTATTTTGAAAAACCAAAGTTTTCAGAATTATAAACATAAAGATCGATGGATTTTGCATGGTAATTTATCCATGAGCGCCATAAATATCCTGCGCACTGGGAAATTTTATTTGCAAAATGGACATTTTGAAGGCGGAAATTGCTAGAAAACGGAAGTTACTTGAAGACAGAAATGTTTTGGTAAGTTATTTATAGGTTAGGTTTTGCATAAACTAAATTACAATTAAATTAAACTTGTTTGGCTACTAAGGAGGATAAATAATACTTTCTAATTCCACTTCTGCAGGATCCCACAAAAAATAAGAAGTACTTCAAACGAGGGGATCTGCTAGCTAAAGAACAAGAAGAATATTTAAAAAAGTATGGCCCTCAGACTACAAAAGTGGAAGACCCTGTTCCAGATAACAAATCTGAAAAATGTATGTATTTGTATCTATAGTTAAGACTTCTGCTGTAGATATTATGTAGATTTGCTGTAAAATTTTTTGAAACACTAGACAGTAGTGATGAATCTTTCACAAACTTGTAGCTACTAGTCCACAAGCCATACATACATATGCAGATTATATGATATAAGCCATGCCAGATTTTTTATTGTAATTTATTCTAGGTATATCATATTTTTGACTAATATGTTATTCATAAACTAGAACTTTTAATTTGACTGGATTGTATCAAGTCAATGTGAGGTCTAAGCCAAATGCGTCAGAGAGCACTTTGTTTCTCTATATAATACACTAGTTGTGCTTGGCTGTTTCACCTGCCATTGTGCTCTAAGGTTTGTATTGTGATGTAAAATAGCTTATAACCTTCCTCAAGAAATAAGTTATCGTAGTAATATAGAAGATAATTTTTCAAATCGGACCAGTTAGTTCCAAAGGTTAGCACATTCAAGCACACAAGCTCTTCAGCTTCATTATATTAGTATAGATAACTTTTTGACTGTTAAAGCATTAGCTAATAAGTCTACATCTCTTAATGCTTGCTAATGTATGAAATCAAAGATGAGTACATGTTTGGCCACAATTTCCCCTTACAAATCAATATTTTTTTTGATTCCACAGCAAACAAGCTGGATACTTCTGAGACAGATCAAACAGAAAATGCTTCATTACCTAGAACAGAAGTTATAAAACGGCTTAGAGAAAGAGGACACCCTATACTGTTGTATGGAGAAAATGAACTCCAATCTTTTAAAAGATTGAGAAGGATAGAGATTCAAGAACCAGAAGCTAACAGGGTAACACATTTATATTCCATTTATACAATAAACAAATATTGGTACTTCAAAAAGTGCATGCAAAATATATCGAGAGCTGTAAATGAATTTTTAGCGGGGAACATATAATATTTTCCTATATATCCAGATTGATTGTATTAATTTATAAATGTACTTTGAGAACTTCTTTGCTTGATCTTGGTGGTTTTGCATTTCTGTACCCTAAACCCCATGTATCAAATAGCATAGTCATTATTAAGCTATTCAATGCTTGTAAAATCACTAGTTTATTTATTGATGTAATGTAATGATATATTTACTAAGTGGTAGATCTCTTTACCAGTAAGTTATTATTAGATTTATTTATATTTATTATTAAGATAAAGATAAAGATAAAGATATATTTATTTGCATAAACATGAGTGGTTATATAGTATAGGTCTTAAGTTACAAAAGTTTCATCATGTTTTTGCCTCAATGAGCGTGCAAATGTTGACACAGCTAAGATTTGTCATATAGGTAATTTAGATTATTTAATTGAATGTAAAAATAATAATAGCAAATTTAATAAATGTCAAAGTAATAATAGTATTAATAAAAATAGGAATGGATGTCAATATGTCAAATGAAATTATTTAAATGAATCCTTCAGAAAGTCGTCAATCTTATAATAGCATTTTTTAATCAAAAACTGTTTAAATTTTCTTTTAAACTGATGCGTGTCTTGTTTCTTAATGCTTTCCGGTATATGATTATAGATAATAGGGCCCATGCCTAGAAAGCAGTTTCTATAGAGCTGTGTACTGGCACTGCGTACTTGTAACGCGCTTGGATCACGACGGTTACGGGCACTTCTTTCTGACAGTTTTGGAAACATTTTGGGATTATCTCTTACAAAAACAGCTAGCTCATAAATATATAATGACGGAAGGGTCAAAATATTATATTTTTTGAAATGTGATTCACAACTGACTATTGGTTTAAGTTTAAACATAGATCTAATACATTGTTTCTGATATTTGAAAACATGATTTTTGTCAGTGGAATTCCCCCAGAAAATGATACCATATCTTAATATGGAACCGACCAATCCATGATATGCAGTTAAAAGAGCATCGATCTTAGTAGTAGGTGCCAACTTATAAAGTGCATAGGAAGCACTACTAATTTTTTTATTCAACTCTTCGATGTGTGCTTTCCAGTTCAATCGTTCATCTATAGTGAGACCAAGGAATTTACAGGATGACACATTACATATAGGTTTATTGTCATATCTTATATTTACGTCATTATTATTCTTAGGTCTTTGAGTGAAGTGTATTGCCTGGGTCTTAGTAAGATTTATTTTTAAGTTATTGTTATCTAGCCACTTTATTATTGAAATTATAGAATCATTAATGTCAGACATATAGGTTGATTTATCCTTACATGCTATAGTCACTGTGCTGTCATCAGAGAACAAAGTCATTAACTCACTAGTTACCCTCGGCATGTCATTTATATAAATAATAAACAAAAGAGGACCCAAAATGCTGCCTTGGGGGACACCATATCTAGGAGTACGTATCTGAGAAGTGAATGTTTCTTCCCATTTTATTTTAGGATTAACTCTTGAAATGTCAGTAATTTGTTTTCTGTCGTGTAAATAAGATTTGAGCAGATTAAGTGTGTTACCCCTCACCCCATAAGCATCAAGTTTACTAAGCAGGATTTCGTGATCGACGTAATCGAAAGCTTGCGTCATATCGCAAAATACTGCGCAAATAGGGTTTCTTTTATCAACCTTGAAAATAACCGTTTTTAAAAATTCACTGATAGCCATATTTATATTCTTGTTACGTCTAAATCCTTTTTGTTCCTCACAAAGAAGCTGATATTTTTCAAAGAACGTATAGATGTTGTTGTGTATAAACTTTTCAAATATTTTAGCTATTATTGATAAAAGAGCAATAGGTCTATAAAACTCCATTAATTCTCTGTCTTCTTTTTTAAATAAAGGTTTTACAATCGAGATTTTTAAGTCATCTGGAAAAGTGCCATTACTGATGCAGAGGTTTAGTATGTAGCTCAGATGTCCACAAATACATTCAGCAACAAATTTAATAACTTTCGTATGAAAACCATCATGTCCTACACTATTTGTTTGCTTCAGACTTTTTATTATTTTTAGAATGTCACATGGTAAACTGGGATTCATGAACATAGAATTACATCGTTTATCAATTAGTGAAGTACAGTGTAAACCAGATTTATTGTTAGGTATAATTTTGTCAACAAAGTAATTATTAAATGCATTAGCTATGTCAGTGGGATTACTTATTATCTTATTGCATATTTTTATTTTATCAATTGACTGTTTAGGTAAGTTCAATTTAGTTCTATTGATTATTTGCCAAGTGGCTTTGTTCTTATTGTCAGAAGTATTAATTTTGTAATTATTTTGTGAACGCTGAGTTAATTTGATGATTTTTTTAAATAATTTACTATACGATATATATGCTATTTTATTTGAGTTCGTTGGATGTGCTCTAAGTGATCTTAATAGGAAACGTTTTTTCTTACTACATATTTTGATGCCACGAGAAATCCATTGAGGTTTCCTTGTGACTCTTACAGTTACAATTTTGTATGGAAAACATAGGTCATAGAATAGTTTGAAGTTGTCTTTGAAATATTCATAGGCTTGGTTGGGATCAGCGATGTTATACAGTTCCGAAAATGTTAAGGTACTCATGCATGACTTAAACTTAATCAGATTTTCAATACAGTAATCCCGACATTTTTTACGCCACATGTCAATAACACAGACCTTTTTAGTAGGACATTTTATAATTTGAGCGGTGTGGTCTGAAATTGCAAATTCTATCACTTCTGCTTTACATTGTTTTTTATAATTATGCGCAAAATTATCTATACAAGTCATAGCTTTTAGTCTAGTAGGTTCTTGTAATGCTAATTTAAAATTATATTGAGACAGTAAACATTGTAAGTCTCTTGTAAGAGGATTATTTTTCAAAACATTAATGTTATAATCACCGGCAATAATAACGTTATCAAATTTAGTCTTACATAATTTATCTAGCATTTTTTGTAATGTGATCATAAATAATTCCAAATTGCAATATCCAGGAACTCTATAGATACAAATAATTGCGATATTATGAACAATAAGTTCAATTCCACAGCATTCGACTCTTCCCATGCTTGATAATTGTTTAATTTCCGGTATATCTCGCCACAACAATCCTTTTTTGACTAGAATACATGCACCGCCTTTGCTAGAGCTATTTCGGCTGAAAGAAACTGCAAGATTATAGTTAGGAACATCCAAATGCTTTTCGTTGCCTTCTTTCATGTTGTGTTCGGTGATACAAAGGATATCTATTGGAATGTCTCTTTCTGACAGTTCATTTAAATTCACGGCCAACTGATCGGTTTTACTTATTAATCCAGAAATGTTCTGGTGCATGACGTGTAAAAAATTATTCAGGAAAAAGCTTCAATGATTGATTGTCTACGTCATAGTCTAGCTTATTTGCAACATCCGAATCATATAAATCATATTTAATTATATCAAAAATATAGCTGTAAAGTCCTCTAAATATAGCTTGCAGTCCATTTTTATTAATAATTCCCATTCGTTTATGAAACATGGTGTAGTCATAGGCTAATTTCTTGTTTGAATCAAATATGTAGGCGTATTCATGTTGTAAATTATCATAATATAGTAGGCTATTGAATTGTTCTAGTCTGTGATTATATAAGCTCGAAGTATCAGAAAGTTTGAATGTCGGTAAACATATAATAATATTGGTAGTTTTTATGTCTTGAAGCTGCTCTCTTATATAAGAAATCATGTCAGTATAATCAATTGTATTTTTAAAATCTTCTTCACCGATCATAATTATGCAAAAATCATTGAATATGTAATTCTCCAATTTTTTATCAATGTCTTTAAGCAGCGGTTTAATGCCTACGTTTGGCACGAGATAGTGCATCAACTCGTATTCCTTATTGGCAGGCTTCGTGTTTTCAGCGGTAGACAGTATATTATTGTGCCTATTTGTACTTAATATGCAAATTTTACTAACTGATCTCTCGTCTTTGTGTAACTGTGATTGATGGTTATAATTATTGGGTGTTATTTCTGACATTGCATGTTTTGGACTTATAATTGCGTTAGCCTTTTTAGTTTGCTTCTTTTTTGTTTGCTTTGTTTGTGTGAACTCTTCGCATTTGAGCTCTTTAGGATCAGTCTGAGTTAGTTTATTTTTGGCAGAAGCTTTCTTTTTCGATTTAATAGGGCTTTGTGTAACAACTTAAATATAGGTAATACCACAAACTAGTAGTGTACATTACTGGATTCCAGTTTGAAGAGTACTTTAGCTAGTGGAATTACAAATCTTACGAGACTCATGATCAAAAATCTCAAAATTATGAGTGCTGACATGGTGATGCCTTGAACTTTGTTTTGTTGTCTAGCAGTACCTAGCTAGAGTCAGGGCCGGATTTGGGGGAGGGTAGGTACTGCCCTGGAGCCTCCACAAGAGAGGAGCCCTAAGGTAATGGGCAAGCGCAATCTATAGATAAAGCTCTTCCACATTCTCCTAATTGAAGGAGAATGTCTTAGTTACTTCTTAGCATTAAAAATGTGCAGATTTAAATCCAATTGAATTATAATTAGGAATAACCATGATTTAAAATTTGTTTCCTTGCAGGGACTAAGAAATGATTTCCAAGAAGCTATGGATAAAGTAGATGAAGCCTACTTAAATGAAATTCTTGCTTTAGGAACACAGGTGTGTATTTTAGGGTTATAAAAGCTATGAATAATATTGTACAGTAATAAAATAATATGATCTGTGGCATTGATATTTGTACAGCTGGATTTTTCTGTACCTAAGCTGTTGAAAAGCTTTTATCAAGACTTACATAATAAAGAATGTTATAATTTAAGTTAGCCATTTCATTGTAGAGAAGAGCCAAAGCAATAGATGTCTCTTCTTTTGAGTATTTTATATTTATTTAAATAAATAAATATTGGGGGACATTTCTCATTGCACCATCTAGCCTTAAACTTAAACAAAGCTTGTACTATGTTGTACCATATCACTTTACTTGGTGGTAGATTTCGTTAGCAGGAGGTCGTCTAGGTAGGTACCACCGCAGTACCAGATATTCTGCCGCTAAGCAATGTGTAAACATTACTGTGTTCCGGTTTGAAGGGTACTGCAGCTAGCGAAATTACTGGGCTGTTGAGACTAACCATCTAGTCTCAAAGTAATGAGCGCCAAGGCAGCGATGCTCTGGACTTTGTTTTACTACTAAAAGTTCTGTGTATTGCTGCTATGCTCATGGATAGGCTTTATCTCTTAACATCAAGAGAGTGTCTCGTTCGTCTAATTACAGTTATATAAAAAAAAAAAAAAATTACCCAAGGAATCCTCAGACAACAAACATCTACATAATAATATATTCATCACACAGTTGCTTGTCCTGGGTAGTAATCAAACCCATGCCTCACAGCTCAGGAAGCAGAGCTACAACCTAATTAAATAACTCAGCAGTCAAGAATGTCAGTAATTAATTAATTAGCATGGTGTACACCAGTTAAACCAGTGATAGATACTAAATTTACTCTAGTTAAAAAAAAACACGACAGTAATTAAAATATAATCATCAATTGTAATTCAATTGAAGTCATATTTTAGGAGTAAATTTTTGTTTATTTATGGTAAGACTTGTGATGCAAGTAAGAACCGACTATTTTCTGGCTAGTGAGGAAGAAGGTAAAAAAATGTAGGTATTTTTCTCTCATGCTCACTTGTAGTTGTGTACATCTGTAAAACTTTATATTTCAGAGTGAAAATGAAAAATCACTAAAAGAAGAAGCCTTAGACGACACTATAACCTATGAGTTCATCCAAGAAATGGCTAAAACTATGGGACAAGGGGACAGAAATTATGACATGAATGTAATTATGACGCTTTTACAGGTAATTAATCATCTTTATGCCACTTAATTTTTTTAGGTAATGTTGGTTCATTAATTAAGGTTTGTGGCGATGTTATCATTCTCTCACGCTCGCACACTAGTGCTTACAATATAGTAATACAGCACATCACATCACATCATCAGCCATAGGTCATCCACTGCTGGACATAGGCCTCCTCCTGGGGAGGGGTTTTGCCAATACTCGCCACTCTTGGCAGGCGGGTTGGCGAGCGCAGTTAGGTGTGATTGTTTAAGGAAGACGCTGCTGCCCATCTTCCGGATTACATCCCTTAGCCGACTCTTACGGCAACCACGGGTAGAGAGGGTGGGGTACTATTCTTACGCCGGCACCACCACGGCATAATACAGCACACTACATGTGAAAATACAGTTATTTTTTTCCACACTCGACACTAAACACATATTAGATTTCCTTGGAAAATAATGCTGGCTAATTATAGCTAAAGAAAATATTTTAGTTTCGACTGTAACTTCAGTTGTTAACTCATTCTGTAATTTATAAGACTTAAATATGAGATGGTTTTGTGTAATATAATTTTAGTTTTCCCGCTTAAATGAACTGGTGTAGAGAATAATTTTAAGTGCTTGATGTAATTCATTAACTGAAAATATGAGCTGATATTATGAGGATTGATGTAAAATTAAGGCATTTTATTATCCAACTCTTTTTCTGTACATTGACTATTCACTCGTTACTTTTATTATTAAAAAATAGTGCCCATTTCAGACATTTAAACTTTATCTTAAAAATGACATGTTACATAATAAGAAAAAAACAAGGATAACATTAGTATCAGTTTATAAGAAAATGTTTTTTATACACCAGTTAATTCACTTAACTTTATTTTCATAATTGTTGTTTCAGTTCCTTCTAAAACTGTGGGGCCAGCAGCTGAACTCGTCGACAGCGGCTGAGAAAACGGCCGTCAAGCATAAGATGACTCGAGCTACCTTCCAACAAACACAAGTTTATCTCAAACCGCTAATGAGAAAGTTGAAGAAGAAAAACCTTCCAGAAGACATCTGTGACAGCCTTATGGAAATCACAAAACATTTATTGGAAAGAAATTACATTATGGTAAAATATATTCATATGTTTATCACTATCAACCAATGACTGCATGACGAGCAATCTATGTGAAGTCACCTGATGATGAACATCTGATAAATACAATCTAGGTGTCTTTAAGTCGAGAGTAAATCAGTCTCTTTTATGCAAGTGTATTGCATCATAGATCACATCTTCACTTAACAGCAGGTGAGATGGTGATCAAATGCAAGCCTCATAAAAAGAAATTCATTATGCTTAAATAATTATGTATGTGTGCTTTGTGCATTCTGTCAATGTCTAGTAGTATTTTAATGTGTCTCGAGATAAAATCAAGTAAAATAAGTCTTGGTCACAGTCAAGTCCAATCCATGCTCTACATTATATCAGTTAATACAAATAATTCGGCATTTATAAATACAGCGCCTTGAATTTTTACGTTGAACACATTTTGGTTTTCCATTTTGATTTCTTGAACATTATTTAACTCTTTCAGGCCAGTGATGCTTACTTGCAGATGGCTATAGGTAACGCGCCATGGCCAATCGGTGTCACTATGGTAGGCATCCACGCTCGTACCGGTCGCGAAAAGATTTTCTCCAAGAACGTGGCCCATGTCATGAATGATGAGACGCAAAGGAAATACATTCAAGCTCTGAAAAGACTGATGACCAAGTGCCAGGAGTATTTCCCTACTGATCCGTCGAGATGTGTTGAATATAGTACAACTGATAGATAATTAATAGTATCTACTTATTAAATATATATTTATTAAGTTATATAATCTTGTTTAAGTGTTGTTAAATCTACCTTATTCCAATTCCCTACCCTTACCTTGTTTTTCTTTTACCTTTTCAAACGCAAATCCAAAGCGCTTTAAGCCTGTAGAGTAAGTCATTAAAATTAATGTTAACGTTCATAATAATATAAGTTATATCGCAATGCGCAATACTTTACTAGGGCATAATCGGGCTTGGCCGTGACTTACTTGGTGTCTTTCTGCTAGCTACATTTAATAATAAACACTTAATACTTATCAGTGGCAAAATACGTAAAATTTTAAACCAAAGAAAAAGCAATCGAATGTTATGTCAATAATCAATGTCGAAATCGATGGATTGTGTGGCTTAAACTGTGACACACAAAATAAACTTGATTTTTCATAACTAAAAAATATAGACATGGCAAATGCACAAATTGCGACGCCAAAAACAAAGAAGAAGATTGCAAATTTCAATATTTATACGGACGTTGTTTACAATAAAAATGATATTAGACTACATTCTTAAGTTTCATTTGCAAGACTTAATTAATATCATAACATCAAAAGATAACTTGGGTTATTACAGTGTAAAAATTGAGTAAGCACTTATATTGTTTCCACCAATGAGATTTTCCTCAGTTTATATAGTACATCGTTGATTTTCGCAGTATTTATTTCTTTCCCACCGATACCGGCTTCTGCTTTAATATTTCTTACTTCTTGTCCTTTTTTTTTTATCAAGGATGTTACTTAGATAATTAAAGATACTTGGTTAGGTAGGTACATTGAGACGAACTTGAAGCTTCTTACAGCTGATTTTTAAAACGGGCAGGAACTGAATGCAGTGGTGCTCCTGCTTCGCGGAAGCGTAGAAGACATTGTTATATTGGTTGCTAACAGCTGAATAAGTTCTTACATTGGTTCCTCCTTGACCAATTGCACATGTCTGTAAAAGGTAGTTATTTTTACAAATATCTGGTAAAGTGATTGTAGGATAGTTACCTTTATTATACTTTGTAAGGGAAATATCCACCGAGGTTCCTTGACTTTGTTCATTATTCAGTTCAATATTTATAGGTAATTGTTTTATGTTGATTGTATTTTCTTTTCAGCTTTTTGAAGTTATTTGAATCATATCCGGACATTGGAGATAAAGTATTGTGTAACCCCATTGAGAGCCTACCAGCTTGCAACAGGGACATAATTAAATCTCAACAGAATCTAATTGAATTTGATGAATATAAAGAAACAATCTCCAAACTCGTATATCATTCCTTGAAAAGAAATGTCCAAGCAAGATTTTTTGGATTACCAGTGTGTCCAGAACTAAATCGAACTATTTTTCCTAAAAATGTGGATTTGGGATGTTTTTTGAAAGTAACAGGTGAGTTTGTATTGTCTACCTGGATGTCCGAACAAATACAACCAAAATAACTTCTGTACATAGTGGTTATTCTCCGTACATAGTGCCAAAAGTTTGGACCCATATTTTTGTGAGGATGTAGAATTCTATGCTGGAGTTCTAGGCAGACGTGCAATTTTTTTTAAACTAACAATAGTGAGATGAACGAGATACTCTCCTGATCCATGACCATTGCAGCAATACACTGAACTTTGAGTAGTCAAACAAAGTCTTGGGCATCACTGCCTTGGCACTCATTACTTTGAGACTAGATGGTTAATTTAATAGCCCTGTAATTTTGCTATCTGCAGTATCCTTCAAACCGGAACACAATAATGTTTACACACTACTTGGCGGCAGAATATCTGGTACTGCAGTGGTACCTACCTAGATGACCTCTTGCTAAGGAAATCTACCACCAAGTAAATTTTTCCACCTCAGGCTTCATCATATGCCTCCCATGCTTTATTTTGATATGATTTAACAGCCAATTTTCCAATTTTTAGGCACTGTGGTAAGAGTGACTCAAGCCAAAATGCTAGAGTATCAACGAAAGTATGTGTGTGCCAAATGCAAATTCGAAAACTGTATAGAAGCTGATTTTGAGAACAGATATATTCTGAAAGCACCCTTTAAATGCAGAAATGATAATCCTAAATGTAAATGCACTACTTTCACACAAGTCAACTTAGTTTCTAGAGAACATTGTAAAGATTATCAGGAAATCAAGATACAGGTGAGATTCTATAATTAGGTACTACTTTTGAGCCTACTATCTGTGCTTCTACAGCCATCTGGACTGGCAGAGTCAATCCTGATGAAATTTGGCTGGAAAGTAGTAATCTGTTTTTTTTTTTTACTCTAAAGTTCTATATACTATTTCAAGAAAAACATTTAGTTTGTCTTATTACTTTTTTATTAAAATCAATGTGATGTGGGTTTGATTCCCACCACAAACATTAGGTGAAAGTAGGTTTGAAAAAAAAAAGAAGAAAGGTGTAACTGCTATGTGAAAAATGGGTTCTAAAATACATTCTTATTCTTATTAGATGTGAAAGTGATAAGTCCTGCATTGATATCCTGCTTGGGGTGTTAATTTTTGTATTTTCCCCTACCAGTGTCTACCCGTGCTAGCCCAGCTTCTTGAACACTAGCATATTAGCTCGTGGGTTGAGTGGAATGCTTAATGACAATGATGAGAAGCATTCAAGATGATGATACTGAAGGCCAAGCAGCTTCATGCATCTTGAAATACATATTCAAAATTATTTTTACCATTATATTACAGGAGCAAGTTAACAAGTTGAGCATCGGTACAATACCGGGCTCCATGTGGGTAGTTTTAGAGAATGATCTTGTGGACTCCTGCAAACCTGGCGATGACGTCATCATATGGTAAGTAAGATATTGCATTTTCTCCAGTTTTTGTTTTTATCGCAGTAAGATATAAATAGAGGGGAATTAAAGATTATATTTTACATTGCTCTGTTAGCTCATTTCATAGTATGCAGCTTTGCGAGCGTGCGATCGATTTCACTCAGGACATTTGTGTTATGAACATGGATGTTTCTTCTGTATCTGAGTGTTCTATTCCTTATCAAATACGAAAGTCCTGAGCTTTTTTTTCATTTAAAAGTAACGAGACGAATCTTTCGAGCGACGCTCTCCTTATGGTAACAGATAACTCTTGTCCATGTCCAATGCAGTGGTACCCAGAACTTTGGGCAACAACATAAAGCATTGCTGCTTTGGCATTCATTACTTTCGATGGTTGCCCTCATACCCCTGTAGTTTCGCTAGCTGCAGTACCTATCCTTCAGATCGGAATACAGTAGGGATTGTTTATTTAACGGCAGAATGTTCGATACTGCAGTAAATACATTCTGTTAAAAGAATCTTCCACCTAAAAAATAATGACTGTGGAATAATATAATTGTGACTGAAAAAAACCTACCTATGTCTTTTTTTCCAGTGGCACAGTCCGTCGACGATGGCGTCCATGTGTTCTAACAAAGAAATCCGACGTGGAACTTGTCCTACAAGCTAACTATATAGAGGTGTGCAACGCTCAATCATCAGAATTAGTGTCTTCTGCCCCTGACGTTAAGAGCTGTTTCGATGAATACTGGGCCAAGTATCAATCTTGTCCCATTAAGGGGCGGGACCAGATACTGATTGGTGTTTGTCCTCAGGTAATGTTTGACGGGTTTTTTTTTACCCTACTACGGCAAAGCTAGCCAGCTGAGTACCTACTAGAAAGTATCCTACCACCATGCTATGGTTTCCTCACGATGTTTTCCTTCACCGGCAGCTCAAGTTCATTGTTTGAATTTTTTCGCTGTCCTCTTCCACTATTACCCTTTTTAGGTATTAAATGTTATAGATTTGTTAAACCTGCGCAAGATTGGCACTGGACCGGGACGAGTGGCGTTCAAGAAGAGAGGCCTGTGCTCAGCAGTGGGCGATTACGGGCGGATGATGATGATTGATTTTTGTCCTATTTCCTTCTTTCAGTATTTCTATTTTAATTCCAAAAACAAATTACATTTTTTGTTTATTTTAATTTTATCCAGTATTCATTTGGGGTTGGTATATACATTGTTGGGGTTTGAATCGACGCCTTTCGGCAATGGAACCGACAGCGTTAACCACAGCTATCATCGCTACAAAATACTTATAATCAAACTTGGGTTTGACTAGACAAACGTAGGACGCCTTGAGTTTCTATGGAGTGACACTAGGTAAAACAGTGGCAGTTAGTATTGTATGATTGTTTACTGATTGAAAAATCAGCACAGTCGCTTTGCATCGTGTGGCGCCATAATAATGTCAACAAGAAAAAAAAAACATTTTGAAGAACTAAATAAGTAACTTAACTTTTTCGAGAAATTATCTGATTAAATCAAAAACAAAATACTTCGATCTATATTGTATGTTATTTGCAACAGGTATACGGTCTACAATTAGTAAAACTGGCGGTTTTACTGACAGTGATCACGGGTTCAAATCACATAGCAGACGAGACGTATAAGCAATCACCTTCAGATGAAAAACATGCGACAAAAGTGCGAGGACAATGTCATTTATTATTAGTTGGCGATCCAGGTAAAAAAAAAAAACCTACATCTAGGTGTTACGCCGAACAAGAGTAATTAGTTTTTTTTAATGTTTGACAGACTAGGTGTATGACCACAGCTCACCTGATGTTAAGTGACGATGTGGTCAAAGATGGTAAATACATTTAGCCTGGAATGGAAAAAGCTGACAGGAAGTCGTTGTACTCTCCACTGTGGATCTTTAACTATGGGAGAGGTCCTGGAATCACTAAAAATCAATTAATAATATTTTGTTTATTTCATTAATTGTATAGTTTCTTGGTGTCACTATTGCTTTCGAACTAAGCCAATCGAAGTATATAATTGTGAATTTCAAGGTATATTGTATCTATAAGAGTTTCTAAGCTGTGAACGATTTGACCTAATCCGTTAACATTAATTATATCCGTCTGTTTTTTAAGAATTGTTTGTATTTGGAGAATACAATTTGCCTTCACCAAATATTACGGTTTTTTTTTCGGTTTTTTGCATGCCTTAAGGTGTGAAGCCATTCATTTTCTTTCAGTTTATAATTTACAATTGGGTCTCGCCTGCTACTACTCTTAATGCGGTTATTTAACTTAGTCTTTCAGCTCATAATATATTATGTAGTCTGTGAAACCAAAGTAGAATTTACTTTGCTTATAGTTGGTTTTAATTTTGTTTTCTATTCTCAATATATTGAGACTAACCAACTATCTATATAGTCTCAAAGTAATGAGCGCCAAGGCAGCGATGGCCTGGACTTTGTTTTACTACTCAAAGTTCTGTGTATCACTGCAATGGTCATGAACAGGACCTCTCTTACCATCAGGAGACCGTCTTGTTCGTCTTTTCTTATCATTACTATAAAAAAAAAAAAACTTGTTCAATAAGGTGTGATGGTAAGTTTTGTATAATTGGAAATAGATGGTTGGTAAAATTGATGTTTTATAATTTGTAGGTACTGGCAAATCGCAACTTCTTAGAGCGGGAGTCGATCTGACTGCGCGATCTGTCTTTACTTCAGGCTGCGGGAGCACTCGGGCCGGCCTTACCTGTGCTGCTTTGAAGGTATAATGTGAAGAATTAAAGTAAAATCTGTCCTAGGCAGGCGCGGCCTCAAACGCGGCCAAGTAATCATCGGCTACATTCGCTGCAAACTACCGTAGAACAAGCCTGTTCTACACAAATTTTAATTGCGGTAGTGGCTAAATTAATGGCCGCTCCCTTAGTACAATGACCTCCTTTCTGCTTAATATTACAGTTCCGACAAACCCTGCGATTGATGTGTAAAAATGTGCTTAGTCGGTTATAGGAAAAATCTTGCTAGCAAGATTCAAATGACTTCGTTTTATCTAATGGGGTTGAAATTTTACATGTTAGATAATTTCCGAAGACAATATAATTTTATGATAAGCTTGACCTGCTACTACACCAAGTTGGCTCGAGACCAGTGTTATTATCAAAAATATCTGTGTTGCTGTATCTACACTTAAATTAGCCGTATTTGGGGGAAAAAACACAGAATTACCGTATTATATATTTTAAAAAAATAATACACTTATAAATACACATCGTTTCTTGCCAACCCACACGATGAACAAAAGATACAACATAATAGCTCGAGCTCAATTTTGTTTTTGGATAGCAAACAGTCCAAACATATTGTGGGAAGTCCCCGGCCAAAAATCTTTCATTTAGAGATTTAGCGATGGAGCGTTTTGTTTTAGCTTTTTCCACAACGTTTAGGACAATATCAAAATAGTTAAGACAAAATAAGAATCGCTCACTTAAAAATAAATGTAAATTATAGTTTTCTTTTGTTCTTGTGATTTCTTTAATACATGATACAGCAAGTATATTACGGTAATTGCCGTTTGGATTATAACACTGCTCCAGACGAAGGAAATCCTCAACGGTCAACAGTATAGCCACTAAATTTTGTATACATATTTAATTATGATTGCCCGTTTTAAATTGCACTATTACCTAATTTTTTTAAGGCTGACATGCTAGGTGTTTGACCACAACTCACATGATGTTGAGTGACGGTGTGGTCGGAGATGGTAAAGCACACCTAGCCTGGTATGGAACTGGCTTTCAAGTGAGGCTGCCGGAACACACCGTTAGATAGATGGCGGCAGATTTTCAACTTGAAGATGGTAGCTAGCCAGCCAAGTACTAGAAAGTACCCTTCCACCATGATATGGTTTCCTAGCGATGTTTTCCGTTACCGGCAGCTCAAGCTCATTGTTGGGAATGTTGGGGTTTGAACCCACGCCCTTCGGCATGAGAACCGACCGCGCTAAACTATCATCGCTACAAAACTTATACTTTTTTTTTTCAGGAAGAAGGTGAATGGCAGCTGGAAGCTGGTGCCCTTGTCCTATCAGACGGCGGTGTGTGTTGTATCGACGAGATTTCTCAACTGAGAGAGCACGATCGCACCGCCATACACGAAGCTATGGAACAGCAGACCATATCCATCGCGAAGGTAATAACTGACACCACCATCTATTTATCAACTAGCGCAAATCTATCGTTTCTTTTTCTGTCGTTTTCGGCATTAAACTTTGTGCATTTTGCCAGTGCCAAATATTTCAAGACAGAAATATGTCTAAATCACAGTGAAGTCATATCAAGTAAGTCAGAGTCAGGTTCGGTCATGTACGTAGTAAAGTATTGGCGACATTCTTTAAGGTTTTTGCGTAAGTGGTAGCAACACGAAAAAGAAGTATCACATAATTGATTGATTCAGACGTTACTTTGCGGAAGTTCATTTTGAGTGTTCAAGGTATCTATTTAGTTTATTTCCGCTTAGCTTGTTAAGCTAAAATAAACTAAAAATATATAAACTTTCCTACTCGCATTAATTTGACACTGTATAAATAAAATAAATTTTTTCGCGGTCGGTTCGCACGCTGAAGGGCATGGGTTCAACCCCCAACAATCAGCTTGAGCTGCCGGTGCAGGAAAACCTTGTAAGGAAACCATAGTGTGGTGGTAGAGTACTTTCTAGTACTCGGCTGGCTAGCTACCACCCTTAAGTTGAAAATCTGCCGCCAAGCATCTAACGGTGTATTCCGGCAGCCTCACTTGAGAGCCAGTTCTATTTCAGGCTAGGTGTGTTTACCATCTTCGACCACACCGTCACTTAACATCAGGTGACCTGTGGTCAAACACCTAGCCTAACAGCCATAAAAAAAACACAAATTTTATACACAAACTCTTTTGGAAAATAATACAATGTGGCAGCATGATTTTTCTGCGTTCCCTTTAAATCATCCATCAAGTTCCATTTCAGGTTATGTGTGTTTTACCATTTTCGACCGCACCATCACTTAACATCAGGTAAACTGTGGTCAAATACCAATCCAGTCAAAAAACCTCAGAACTAAATTTCTTTAATTTTTATGTTACTTTGTCGTTATTTGCCGTTTGCCGTGGTGGTGCCGGCGTAAGAATAGTACCCCACCCTCTCTACCCGTGGTTGCCGTCAGAGTCGGCTAAGGGATGTAATCCGGAAGATGGGCAGCAGCGTCTTCCTTGAACAATCACACCTAACTGAGCTCGCCAACCTGCCAAGCGTGGCAAGTATTGGCAAAACCCCCCAGGAGGAGGCCTATGTCCAGCAGTGGACGTCCTATGGCTGATGATGTGATGTGATGTGTGTCGTTATTAACAGGTTTTTTTTTTTCAGGCTGGTATAGTGTGCAAACTAAACACGCGCTGCGCCGTCATAGCCGCTTGTAATCCGAAGGGACACTATGACACCGACCAACCGCTCAGCGTAAACGTTTCACTCGGAACTCCTTTGTTAAGTAGGTAGGCGTTTGAAACTAGAACGATAATCATAAGATAAAAATAGATAGACGGGGAGAGTTCCTCGTCTCGTAGATTTATCGAAATAATATAAAAAAAGTTTATTCTAAAAAGTCTAAACATTCACTGATAGTGTCAAACAAACATTATTGATAGTGTCCGTCTGAACAGAATTTTAAAGCAATAATCGTATATATAAAAATAAAAAATTAAGTGACTTTTTTAACTGATGTTAAGTGACGGTGTGGTCGAAAATGGTAAAGCACACCTAGCCTGGAATGGAACTGGCTCTCAAGTGAGGCTGCCGGAACACACCGTTAAGTGCTTGGCGGCAGATTTTCAACTTAATAGCTAGCCCGCCGAGTACTAGAAAGTTCCCTACCACCACGCTATAGTTTCCTCACGATGTTTTCCTTCACCGGCAGCTCAACCTCATTGTTGGGGTTTGAACCCACGCCCTTCGGTATGCGAACCTACCGCACTAACCACTGAGCCATCATCGCTACAAAAAATCGCCATTCCAGACCAGGTATGGTTACTTCGGCCACACTGTCACTTAACATCAGGTGAGCAGTGGTCAAATACCTAACCTGTCAAATGTATAAGAATACAGTATTTAAAAATATTGGTAAGTTAATATAATTGTTTTGCAGATTTGATTTGATATTCATCTTGCTGGACTCAAAGGACAAAACATGGGACAAGTTGGTGTCATCATATATACTATTTGAAGGAGCTAACACTAAACAATCAAAGAAATTGTGGAACATTGAAAAGTTACAGGTGATTTTTAGGGTTCCAAAGGATAAAACGGGATCCTATTACTAAGACTCCGCTGTCCGTCTGTCTGTCATAGATAGACGGTTGAAATTTTCACAGATGATGTATTTCTGTCGCTGCCATAATAATAAATACTAAATAAACAGAATAAAATAAATATTTAAGAGGGTTCATGAGATACAGCCTGGTGACAGACAGACGGACAGCGAAGTCTTAGTAATAGGGTCCCGTTTTCCCCATTGGGTACAGAACCTTAAAAAACTAGGAAACTTTTAGACCTAATTATTTTACCTTTACCTTTTATATATAATTTTCTTATATGGCATTTCAGATGTATATAGGTTTAGTCGGGCCCAGAAATACACAGATGACCAAGTACGCAAATACAATACTGCAGTCTTACTATATGATGCAAAGGAAATCCGAACATCGAGACGCATCGAGAACCACAGTCAGAATGTTAGATAGTCTTGTCAGGTAGGTATTCGTTTATTTTTGGCATTGTACTTAGTGCATTCTGCCAGTGTCAAGTAATAGGGTATTTGACTAGTAATGGGAAATTGTTTTAAATAGTATCTTATTATATCTAATGCACACCACATCAATATTTCGTCGAGATATGTCGTATTTTCGGTAAAAATCTATGTGAAAGTTTGAATGAGAAAAAAACGCGCCATAAATAATTTGGATCATGGCCCTGGTCACGTGACCATCGGACGTCACACCAAAGTAAATAAAAGCGAAAGAAAACGATCAAGGCGAAAGATTGTTTAATTTCTTGAATTTGTTAAAAATAATGACTTATAAATTGTGTGTAGTACCAAAATGTACAAGTACATCAATAAAGACTCCAGAAAAGCTGTTTGAAAAGGCATTGGAATCCACCACATCCACAATGTGTCATAGAATCGCCAGTAGTCTGTGTCAAATCGTTGCTATTTTATAAGATTATATCAATTTGTAGCATATTTTAATAGTGAAATGGCCTATTAATATACAAGATAAAATTAGTCTTAGGGTCACAAAAATTACCTAAGTCACATTATAGCCCAGTCTATGCCATAGTAAAGTGGTGGTGACTTTACAAAACTTACACGGAGTTTTGAAAACAACATGTTTCCTCACATTATATCACTTGCCTATGTATAATTTGGCACATTATGATTAAAATAAAAGTTTTGGAGAATAGTAAGATGCAGCGGCATGGTTTTGCCGCGCTTCCGACAAAACTCCGAATGTTGATTTATTCTGTTTCCACTGATTTAAAAAAAACTTAATTTTTATTTAAAATAATTACATAAGGTAAAGTCACCAATCATGGACAGTATAAGCGTAATTTTTTTGTATTTGCTTAATAATTTCTTCATTTTTTTAAATACATTCTTTGTGATTTGTAGGTAAATGAAAAGCTCTTTTATTAATCAGTATTCAATCTTTAATTTCAGTTTAGTACTCAGTACAATAAAATATTATAAATAAGCAACAGTCCTTCTTGGACACCATTAATGGACAGTAATAATCCAGTGTAGGACCCCCAATTATGGACATTATCTAATTATGAACAACCATCAATGGACAGTAATAATTCAGTGCAGGACCCCTAATTATGAACAGCTACTTATGGAAATATGAATAAAATAATCAAGTAAAGGACAAAAGTATTTGTTATTAACGGAATGCTTCTCTTTAAGCCAACCGGTCAGCTATGTTTATATTTGAATAAAAACAATCTAACATTATTATCAATATCAGTCTTATATATCAAGACAATACTCGAAAGCCAACTTTAAGCAAAATATAACATCTTTGCACAATTATCATTCAAAAACAATTAGGTCATAATAAGACACGAACTTAAATTAAATGTCTATCTTTGGGACTCCGTATCATGTAGCTGCAACAGATATTTTCTCTCCTTTTCTTACTTCTTCGATAGCCTTGGCTATTTGTTCTTTTGCCTAGTCTTTTCTTGGTGCCATTCCTAGGTAAAAATATTTTTTTGTATTAGAAATACGTTGAACCTATTACAGACACCCAGTCATGGACAGAATGTCCATTATTGGATAGACTAATAATTTATTGCAGATTTCTAGAGAAACATGAAGATATACTAGAATAGACGTATGATACATGAAAAAAAATTAAAATAAGGAAGTTCACTTTATGGACACTCTGTCCATGATTGGGTGTACGTGCTGAAATAATATCCAGCTATTGACACCGGTAATTTTAGGGTTCGAATAACAATGACATTATGAATTATATTATAAAAGTAATGTATTACTATTGATAAATCACTAAATAATATGAATTTCTACAACGACGATACACCTGACACAAAATAAGACGTTAAGTGTACTTACTTGCATCGCGATTCTTGTAATAAATTACGATTCCCGACACCAAATGACACCACGTAACTAAAAACCGTTATAGCCGCAATCAAAATGGGTGTCGGCTGTTAAAAACAGTTGGTATGACAGCTAAAATATTAGCACAACTGATCGGTGCTGACATTTGAAAAAAAAAACTACACGTTTGCTTAATTTTGGAGGTAAAATATACAAATGTCCATGGCTGGTCCGCGTCCAACATAGGCGCCTTTACCTTATATCACTTCTCACTAGCTTCTGGAAGAGAATCTTTAAATTATAGTGGATATTTTAAGTAGTTTAAAAGAACTAATTAAACAAATTGACACGCGAAATAAGAGTTACACTATTTAATGATACGAAAGTTTGACTGTGTTTCGACGACAATAACCCTGTCTTGACTAGAGGTTTAATCTTTTTGCCACAACATTTTTTAGTGTTATTTAAATTGTTTTTTTTTTTCTAGGTTGTCGCAAGCCCACTGCCGTCTTATGTACCGCACGACAATACTGCCTATGGATGCCATAATAGCCGTCTCTCTTGTCGACCTATCAATGCAAGCGTGCACATTAGATGATACAGTCGACGCACTACATTCTACATTCCAAAAATATCCAGATTTCAACTACTTATGCTTAGCAAAAAATCTCCTAACAAAGCTAAACTTACACGAGATATGGCAAAATGAACTCTTATACTACGCAAAACTGTTGCAAGTAGACCACAAGACTTTGGAAACTGACGTCGAAACTGGTAATCCGAAGTTATTTACTAAATATGATGATATTACAGATGACAGCATTCAACTTTCGGCTTCATTAGTCACAAGTTCATACTTCAATCATAACAAAGTCAAACAAGACAATTATTTGGAATTTACTGAAAATAAAGAGTGTAGAAGTGATGATTCAAAAGCAGTAAATAATAAATTAGCAGCGACTCTGAAAAAACACGCTAATTTAAATAAAGATGTAAAGAAACTACCAGTTGTACAAAAGAAAACTAAACGGAAAAGGAAAGAAGTTACTGTAGATACAAGTGCTGTTCAAAATAAAATTTCTAAAAAAGCAATTAAATCTATGATTCATGATAGTGACCAAGAAGCAGATGGTGATTTTGAAAATGAAACTGAGATATTGAAAGGAGTGCCTAGCGTTAATGATATCTTTTGTGATTTGGGCATTGATTTTAATTTCACAAGCAGTGAACATACTGAAAATGTAGTGTCTAGTACTCCTTACAATGATTCAAATACAAAAGACAATGAAAATCATGAGGGGATTGTAAAAAAAAATAACGAAAAATTAAATAGAAGCACAATAAGTGATAAGTCAGACAACAAAAATATATCATGTACTAAAACAAATACAGAGATTCCAGGGACATCAAAGACAATGAATAAACTAAAGCAATATTCATTAAACAAAAGCCATGATTTTGGTAAATATGAAGAAAGACTGTGCAAAGATAAATCACCCGTAAAGCCTGTACATAAATTAGATCATGTCAGAGGGAAAACCTGTAACACATCAAACAAAGGATCATCTACTCAAAGCTCGCAGATATCTATATTTGAAAGTTCCGATTGTGATATAGATTTTGATATTTAACCATGTTACAATTATAATTAAAGGAAAATAAAAGTGTTATATTTAATTAACAAAATATGTATTTACATTATTTACAACACCTCTATTCAGATAAAACATTTGTTATCCATAAAATATATTTAGTATGTATTATGAGCACTGTTTAGGAATGACTACCCAAAGGGTAGACCTTGTCCAAACAATAAAACAAGATTGGTTACATAGATGTGGCCTTTATCTATCTCTATTATATAAATAATCCAATAAGATAGAAATCATAGATAATCAGGGGTCTATTATTCTAAAATGCAGACAAAATTTCATTTCTAATTGCTTTATCTCGTCTTTAAAATATTTTTTATTACTGTTACATCTTAATCAACCATTGACTATATGATGAAGGGAAACATAAAAAATATTGTTATACCATGTTCTAAAAATAAAGTCTATTAAGAAAATTATTATAAATGCACTAAAAAAAATGATATAATATGGTCTATTCACCAGCAGAGCAGTTTGAAAGGCAGATTTAGTATGTAATATTATTTTATGAATCACTTTGAGAAGAGGCCTTATATGGATCTTGCTTATAATTTTCTATGAGCAAGTTCTTGAATCTTCTAGCAGTTATTGAAATACTTTCTTCTGCAGGTACAATATTGAGGACTTCCACTCTGGATACATACAAATGTTCAGGATTATTAGGGCTGATCATTTTAATTATATCTATTTCATCTTCCGATTTTACCTGTAATCATTATAATACAGAAAATGAGTGTTATTAAACTTAATCTGTAGCAGTTTTACCTATTATTTTGTAGTCCTTTGTGAGGAAACCATAGCATGGTGGTAGGGTACTTTCTAGTACTCGACTGGCTAGCTACCACCCTCAAGTTGAAAATCTGCCACCAAGCACCTAACAATGTGTTCCGGCAAGATTACTTGAGAGTCAGTTCTATTCCAGGCTAGGTATGCTTTACTACCTTTGACCACACCATCACTTAACATCAGGTGAGCTGTGGTCAAACTTCTAGTTTGTCAAGAAAAAAAAAGAAATATGCAAAGTACTTTTACTTATACAGGTTACTTACAGAAGCACTCTTTTTCAATATCTTCTTCCCATTTACTCTTATTTTACTTTCATAGAAAGCTTGTTCTATTTTGCTGAAACCAAATAACCATAATTTGCTTAATCTAATTGAAAACTAAAGTTGTTTGATGACTATGTCTCTGTAGTTGATGAACATTAAACAAGACTACACAGGTTTGGTTCTACACTACTTCTACATCTGATGAATGTCAAGTTGTTTAATTGATACCTCTTTTTCCTAAACTTTTATTACTTAAATATTTATATTTTTTTAAAATGGTTATTTTAATTTATACTATTGTATGAAAAGAACTTACTTTCTTGATATTCCTAATGCCGACTTTAAAATTGAGTCAGTCCTCATAGAAGTTGTGTTAAATTTGACTACTTTCGAATCTTTTGACAAGGAGCTATCATCGTCTGCAATAATTGCTTCATCATCAGAATCATATTTATTCTGAAACAATAAATTAAATATTAGTAACTTCTACATATGGTACCCATTAAAATTTGGAGCAACAACGATTTACTTTCATATTTACCTACAAAGGTAATATCTTGTTTAGAAGAAACTCCATTCTAATTCTTATTCATTCTTAGTGGAGGGTGATAAGTACCTGGCATAGTAGCTCTAGTGAGTTAGGTGGAAAGAAACTCCATTTAAAGGATAAAACTGCAGCCAGGCTTGCCGGAACACTCCAAAACAAAGTATTAGATTTTTACCAACGTTTTTAAATCTGACTTTTGATAGATTATATTTTAATTTTTCTTTTGAGAAAACTACGGGCAATTATGAATTGTTAGTGGCAAATCTTAAATAAGTAGTCTTATGCAACTAAAAGAGGTAAGTAAAATTAATCTTACAAGGATATTTCTATTTATGACAGTTATATAATAGTTTTTCGAATAAGTTATTGTTACTAACCTTTTTCGATTTAAAACGTATTGAATTGTCCGAATGCGAATGTAAATTGACCATTTGTGAGGTTATATTTACATGTTTATTTACTACACTATGGAAGGATCGAGTCCTAATTTCTTTGCTAAAACATCTGTATATTAATATTGAAGTTGGAATTCGCCTCCAAATATTCATTTTATAGTAATTTCGGCTAAATCCAGTACAAAAAGTTAAAAATTACTTTTACAAGAGTATAAACACAAATTTTTTATTTTTTCACAGTCTGTGCTTTTTTTAGCAAGGTGTTTCGTAATTAGATACGTAACGTATTCAACATTACGAAGGAAGTCGCATAGCTCGACCAAATTTAAAATCATAATATGACTGCATGGCACACATAAATGTAACTTTTTTTAAATTGGGAGGATAGTATATCTTTACTGACTGTTGGTACACAGTACGTTCATTCTTCCATAATCTTATACTTCGAAGCTTCTTCAAACTTTCAAAGTCTTCCAAATATAAAATATATTCGATCATGACTTAAACTGTGACTTATTAAGTTGCCTTTTCAATACTTAAAAATATCAAAACCTTTGACACCCGCTAATAGACGAAGTGTGCAGCCAAGAACATAGAATTCTGGCGGGAACGCAGAAAAATCATTTCACTGCATTGTTTTACTTTTTTAAATTTATGTTTTTTATTCGGATATTTAGTAATGTTACAATATTAGAGCGCTTAATGCACAGAGTGTTAAGTGCAGTTCTCGAGTAAGAAAGACAGTAATGTAATTTGATGAAACAATGAAACGGGTCTTTCATAGTGTTTCCAAAACTCAAAAGCTTGTAGCAACTACCTAGCGGCTTACGCTGCCAGATGTGGCTGCCAGTTGAGTAGTTATTACAAGACTGTTATTGTATAACATTATATCTGGTGTGAACAATAAAAAAAAATCTTATCGTATTATTTTAATTACTTCACTTATTTTATTCATGAAACACTTGAAAATATTTGCCACTTGTAAAGCGCATAATGTGAGAAGCCAAAATTGAAGAAAATTTTGATTTAGTAATAATGAAAACACGTTGATGTCTAATTTTATTATTAAATACTTTCCTGACTGAATTTTAACAGCAACGTACTATATTATTATGAGCATGAGTTGCTCTAATTTTTTTAATGGAACGTTTGAATCTATAACAATATTCTGAATAAAAGCCTGTTCATTTATTTGTAGAATTTACTAGCGCCGATGATTTACGAGTTTGTTTTGGTTCTGAACACAAATAATTAGGTATATACCTACCCAATTTTATTCAAACACTTTTAGTAGATGCACGAAGTGCACGTCTTATCAAAAAGCGTAGGTAGGTACCTACCCCCCACCCTACTTACCTACAATAGCATTTCATGATAGATAAATAGGTAATAATTTATTTGGTTATATAATTTTCGAAATTTTTATTAAGGGTCAAAGATTTTTATGTTTAATAAAAATTCTTAGTTGTACAAAGGTAAATACAATATTTGGTACTTATTAGTAAAAAACGCAGAAGTCTCATGTCGCGGCATTTTATTACTTTCCGAAGTTAGTGTTTTTTCATGTTCATGTTATATTTATTATCATAAATAATGTCAAATGAAATAAGTGAAACATGTCTTTTCGAGTTGTTTTCAAAACTCCGTAGGAAGAAACGTGTTGTTAAGTTGCCATTACTTTACTAGTAGGGCATTATCGGACTTAGCCCTGACTTATTCTGCATGTCTGACCGCGACAGACTTACATATCAATAAATTTTTATCATACCTATGCTTGTGATACAGGAAAAATTCATAAAGCGTAAAACAAAAAAAAAAAGCTTCAAAAGGCGCCTTTGTCATATAATGTCATAAAAACTTTTTTTCGGGATTCGGTACGACAACCGTAAAGCGGACTTTTTCCACAGTATTTCAGTACAATAATTAAGGCGGTTGAGTGGTATCCAGGGCCACACTTTATCACGTTATACACGGTTTGTCTTTTAGTAACATGTGGACACATGTCTCGCATTCGAAACGGACTTTTTATTTCGTAAGGGTGACCATAATATTTTTTTTTGGAAAACCGAACAAAAAATAGCTCTTAGCCCTAAAATCAGCGGTTCTAATCGTTTTAGATTTCCTAAAAACTCACGTTTTTTTATGTAATAAGTACTTCATAATATTAGAGAGTTTATTAATGTCTATTGAGTAGGTAATTATTATATTAGTAGGTCCAGACGTTATGCTACTTGAGAAATAGCGTTTCAGATTCAGATGTATTACTTCTAAGGTTGTAGACGTTTTAAATCAAGACTTTCGTACAATTTCTTCATAGTATGACGGGGTGATTCTGATAGAGACATATCAGTTTGATTAATTGTTTACTATTAGCAACAACACTAAATATTCACAAAAACATTCATTTATGTAAGTACTTATTTGGTGAAATGAACAAAAAAGAGAGCAGCGTAAAACCTCCTTTTTTTGTTATGGCTGAAAGGCTAGGTATTTGACGAAGTTGGTAGACAACCTTAACTTGGAATGGGAACTGTCTGTCAAGCGAAGTTACCGAAACGGTCTTGGCGGCAGATTTTCAATTTGAGGGTAGAGTAGCTAGGCACCCGAGTAGTAGAAAGTCTCTCACCGTGCTTATTTGTCGTAAATAGAAGCTAGATTACATATTTCTATATAGGTTACCTAAATTCTCAATTACTCATAACAAACATTGTTATAACGGTGTAGGTAGGTACGTGTTACGTTTACAGATTCTGTAATAATCAGGTAGATGTGGGTACCTAAGTAATTTATAGTAACTAGTTCGGTAGAAGCCCACCCATATCCAGCTAATAGGTTATCGTAAAAAGGATATAATAAGTAGGTATACCTAGTATTTTTTTAGATGTGCTTATTATGGAACTACAATAATTGTTCCGATGAAATGAATAACACATGGTGAGTCTATTCTCATTCGAGATTATGTCCACGGCGAGTTCAAAGAGTTTTTTAATTTGACACACTTTATGGCTTTGTCTCTACGTTTTGACGGGTGTATGCCGTGGGGTGTAAAACACAGAACGATTTGGATTTTAATAATAAAATGGAAACAATATTTAGAACATTCAATCTGTTATTAAGAGGGTTGGCTAAAAATTCCACAGTAACAGATACCTCTGTCGATCTCAATTGAAAAATGAGATCAAGATCATTATTGTCTGAGAAAGGCTAATTGTAATAGGGAAGGACACATATTTAAAAAAATACGTAGGTACTTACACAATTTCACGTACAAAATGGATGAAAACTCTTTGGGCCTACAATTTTTAACAGACTTCAAAAAGGGGGAGGTTCTCAACTTGATTGTTTTTTTTTTGTAGGTCCTATTTATTTTATACAAATGGCTTATTAACGGGCTATAATATGCGTATACAAAGTTACGTCATATTTGTTGTTGACCGTTGAAGAGTTCCTTCGTTTATGGTCAATCAATGGTGTAGATGGTGTAGGCATGTTTATTATTGTTATGAACAATTTTTTTCGTCTTTTCAATTTCTTAGGTTAAGAGGTTCTAATAAGGCTGGCAAGATTTGACCAAACTGCTAACTTGCAATTTTTGTATGCTAGTTATTAAAAGCTTGTTTTAATTATAAATTGCGGAAATACGTACTTTAGCGTCTGAAAACTCTAAAATATACCTAGCTATTAAGTGGAGATAAATGTATTTTCGTGTTGCTTCCAAAACTGCATCAAAGCTTTTAGTTGACTTTGATTTTGTTTCTCTTGATTTATCGAAAAATACTTGGAAGTTGTCAAAATACTTGACACTGGCAAATGCAGAAAGTGCGATACTTAAACAAAGAAGTATAGGTACGAGGGTCTATAGTACACATTCCTGGGCACAGCAGGAAAGCTGTAAACTTTTCTGCAATTTAAAACGTACGCTTAACGAGGGCTGCCGTTCGTGCTACCGGCCCTTTACTTTTTATCTCGATTGTTGCAGTATGGGCCCCACATTCCACACTTTACGTTGCAATAAACCACTCTCAAGTTTGTATTTGCGTAATGAGTGTTTCTTTTTTCAGAGTGACTGTAAAGTTTGATCTCCAATAAGATTCATCAAATTGCTATCGGTTTTGTTTCTTATACACGTACCTAATACGAATTCTGTATTTTTTTAAAATAATTGTTAGACTAGCTAAATACCTACTCACCTTATATTATGTGACGGCGTGGTTAAAGATGGTAATTAGACCTAGTCTAGAATGGGACTTTCTCTCATGTGAGGCACACCGTTGGTGCTTGGCGGTAGATTTTCAACTTGAGCAGTAGAAGCCGGCCAGCCGAGTACTAGAAAGTATCCTACCATCAATGGTTTCCTCACGATGTTTTCCTTCACTGGCAGCTCAAGCTCAATGTTGAGATTTGAACTCATGTCCTGATCACAATCACTGAGCTATCATCGCTATAAAGCTTGACTACTACAAAACGAACATGAAGATTACTTTTGTATAGTACAACAGTAAATCTTGAAAAGATAGAAAAATAATGGTAAATGCTCTCAAAATATAAATCCCACTAATATTATAAATGTGAAAGTTTGGATGGATGTTTGTAACTCAATCTCGCCAGAACGGCTGAACGGATCTGGATGAAATTTTGTATGAACTTTATGCCCTGGAATAAAACATAGAGTACTTTTCATCACCACGCGGGTAAAACCGCGCAGTGCAGCTAGTAGATATATTTTTTGTAAATACATTCTTATTCTTAGAGACCATCTAGACACAGAACAAACATTTATGCTAGTCACACAAATAGCTTATTTGTCAGGCAGTCAAAGAAAATCAGTTAAATTTTTGTAACTAATTCAATATAAGTAGCGATGCTTGAATATTCAGGGTGCCAGCCAAAAACCTTAGTCCTACAAACATTTATATGACGATAAATGTTTACTCTGTGCTGGGTGTTCTGTATATACCCATAAGTATGAACCTACAAAGAAAAAGTTAGTATCAGTTATTTGGTTCCCATAGTACAAGCTTTGCTTAGTTTGGGGTTAGTTGTGTTGTGTGAAATGACGACATGTACGATATTATAATGCTTGGCTCGGATGAATTTCTTTAGGCAAGGTACTTTAAAGCCATTTTCTTCTACACCGTCCTGACTACGTACCTACCTAATACAAAATAGTAGTGTAACGAAACCCGTTTTTATTTGCATTCAAGAACAATGGCTTACGATGCTTTATACAATACGAATGAGGAGGAAGCTATTGTGAATTACATTTACTGAGGTATTGCGAATTACGTACCTTTGTTGAATCAGATTCGCTAATAAATGTTTAAATAGTTTCTGACGTGTATTTCCTCTTTTAATAATGCTTATAGGTAGAGGAAATGAGTGCCGTGGTGGTGCCGGCATAAGAATAGTACCCCACCCTCTCTACGCGTGGTTGCCGTAAGAGTCGGCTAAGGGATGTAATCTGGAAGATGGGCAGCAGCGTCTTCCTTAAACAATCACACCTAACTACGCTCGCTAACCCGCCTTCCAAGCGTGGCGAGTATTGGCAAAACCCCCCCCCAGGAGGAGGCCCATGTCCAGCAGTGGAGGTCCTGTGGCTGATGGTTTGATGTGACGAAATGAGACTTTTCATTTAATAAGGTGTAGGCTTGGCCCTGTTGTCGGGTCGACAGAATACGGCACCGGTATACCCTGTCTGTAGTAGGAACCTACTGAAAGGGGACTGAGTGATTGCGTTATAACCATTATATCTCACGGCGTAGCTAAATTTTAATCTGGTGATGGGTAGCAGCGTCATAACCTCCCGTGATAAGCTCTACGTACGAGGCCGCGAGTTTCGAGCAACAAAACTATTCTTGGCTGTGGCGGCAGTCATAGTAACGTCGGGGGTACAATATCGGGCTGAGTGGCGTGTCTTGGGAGAGGTTTATGTCCAGCAGTGGACTACAAAAGGCTGATGATGATGATGATTTAGTGAAACATTATTTCCTAATTCGTAAGTGCTTAAGAAATTACTCTTAGTAGCTACTAGTCAAAGATTTTAGACACGACTTTACAGACCAATGAAATCACAACAGTTGCCTCAGACTTTCTTTTGGATGTCGTCCAACAAATGCTCTAATCTTGAAACAACTTGTGCATCTTTTTCCTATTTTTTGGTCCATGGCGTCTTGGCTGGCAGTTCGGCACTACCTACCAATTTCCTTACTTGGGTTTAGAATTTTATTAAAGGCTAAACTCGTTTAGTAGTTTTGAAAAAATTACGGTAGAACAACATAAACTTTTTATTCTGCAAACAATTAAAATAAAATGATCTAGTGCCACAAGTCGTGGCCTTACCGCTAAAAGGGAAGCTTGAAGGGTTTGTTCTTCCAAGCAACCGGGCATGGAAAACAGTTTACTGATTAAGATCAGACGGGATATTTTGTAACATTTTTTGGTCATAATTTTTTTTACTAATATAATTAATAATTAAAGTAAGCAGTAGCGCCTGTCATAAGTGTGTATAGTGTAGTGTAGTATAGTAATAGGTTTTACCCTAGTACATATTTTGACATATTATGGCCATATATAATATAAACTTAATTTACATAATATATACATACAAAGGTAAGTATCTTATTTTTTAATACTCATAATGTATGTATTTATACAAATAAAGTATATTTATGTCGTACATAAATAAAACTTATATTAAACGTAATCTTTTTTTGCATATGAAACATGTGGCAGAATTGTATAGAGTTTTGTATGAGTCATGGAGATATTACAAATTACATAAAATAACAGCTATACGCTATGAAAAAATTAGGTTAATTACATTATTTTAGGTATTTTAATTTTTCGTATTCTTAAAGAAATACACAAGGTATTAAAAAAATATAACAATTTAATCGCAAAATCAGACTGTACGTTTACAAATTTGCACTGTACTTACAAAATTTTTAGTCATTTGACTTTTTAGTTAGAGGAGAAAACGTAGGAAATTATTATGATGAACATAATAAATAAACAAGTTTACTCAGATGCATATATTTCCATATTAGTTGAATGGTTATTACAGAAATTACAATCATCGTCCTAAGCACATAAAGCATTTTGGTTTAAAAGTACAAGTGAGTATGAAAGTATCATCATTAGGTACGTATAGGAGATATATAAAATTTTCCTCAAACTGACGTCCTGCCGCGTTTTCGATCAAATGTTCCTATACTTAGCATCAGCCAACCGATACCGGACTAACGGGAGCGAGAAATTGAATTTCTCACAGCAACATAGGTATCTACCGTTTATCATCGGGTGACAGTTTATCATGTCACGACGTCCACCTTCCTTTGTCAAGCTATTGGACTGTGACAGAATTGTGGCTGCCTTGACAGCGTGTCGGAACACCCGATTGTGACAATAAACCTCGAAACATAGAATGCAATCCATTTGTAAAGTCTGATGAGGGCATCACTATCGTATTTTCTTATTAAAATTTAAAGCTGGCATTAAAAAAAGCACTAGTTTCTCTTTTAGCCAACTATACAGATAAGTATGCCACTATTAGTCCAATTACATACACGTCAGTTTGGTATGAGGCATCATGAGTGATTGGATATGGTTCTAAGAATGTGGTTTTGAAATCTTCGTCAGAAATTTGAAAGGAAACGCCTTCTTTCATAAAGAATGGAATAGTTTCTTCCTGAACTTTATAAAACTCATTAAAATATAATAACAGCTACATACCTTAGCAAATACTTCAGTAAATTGTCCACGTTCAAGACTACCTATACCTATATCTTATTTTTTATGTTAAAGTAATGAGACGAACGAGATGCTCTCCTGATGGTAAGAGAACGTCTGTCCATGACTTTTCCAACAGAATAATGAAATGAAATGAAATTGAAAACAATGTATTGAAGTATTCTATCAGTTTTATGGTTCTCATAGTATAAACTTTGCTTAGTTTGAGACTAGATGGCGCTGTGTGAAATGTCGTACGATATTTTATAAATGTTCTTTCCATTACTACTTTCGAGCCTAATCACGTTGACAGACAACGCATTTTGCACAAAAAATCTGGACAAGAGTCATCAGGTCATCACAGCTAATTCATAATACGCTCGCCAAATGTCCGCGACACAAAATCAATATCCAATGATGGATGACGCCGGTTTAATTAAACTCGCATCAACCTGTTAGCTGATAAAATGAGCTTATAATGGCTTAGAACGTGCCCTACACAACGAACCTATTCTAAACCTTATGGGTTAAACAATAAAAGTAAAAATAGTGAGAGAAATACACACGCCTTTCTAGGATACCATTAATCTAGACACTGTTTATCTTGGCTAAGTAGTAGATATAAGAATATGTGATATTAAAACTTGGAAGCCACGGATAGCGTAGTACGTGTCACTGAAGACTAATTAATTACTTGCGAGAGTTGTGTTGACGCAAAACGGTTTTGTAAAATAATATAGCTAAGCGAAGTTACGATACCGATTAGTTGAGAAAACGACTGTTTTTTATTTTAAATAATTTAATTATGCTTTGTTTTTAGTTTCACACTTTGTACATTTGCCAGTGTTAC
This sequence comes from Biston stratarius, assembly GCA_950106695.1. Lineage (NCBI taxonomy): Eukaryota > Metazoa > Arthropoda > Insecta > Lepidoptera > Geometridae > Biston > Biston stratarius. The sequence continues at coordinate 16,636,031 of OX467116.1, forward strand.
GTATTTTGATATTTTCGATATGTTTTTGATATTGAAGTAGGTAAGTTTAAGTCACACAAAGCTAGACATTGTTGAGTCCAGTCGTGTTCTAGTAAAGAAGTGGTGACTTAACCATAAGCTTCGATGGAATTTTGGAAACAACACGTAATGTCATGTCACATCATATAATTTTTCCACACCTACGCACGTAATTAGCCACGTTATGAAGAAAACAACAGTAAGTAGTTTTATAAATAACCATTCGAAAAACACAAGTTATTGACAATAATAGCATACATTTACATACTAAATTATAATTGAATTATTGTATTTGAAATATGTACAATGATAAATATCTTAATTACTAATCAATATTAATATCTCAACACCATTTATCAGTTTTTGCATATTGAACCTAAGCTTGTTTACTATAATAGAGATTAGAAAAGTATCTGATATAGTTTATGTGTTATGAAGTAAGACAGGGGGACACGCCAAACCATTTTGTAGTAATATTTAGTGTAATCAAATTAGTGCTAGTATTAAATAAGTTAAATTCAGGAAAGTTTCCCAGTTTATTAACGAAGTTAGACGAGCTTATGAAAACTAATTTCGCCTGTCGCAATGTAAGGGATATGTAAGTATTTAGGAGTTCTTGCGGTTATTTATTATGTTAATGTTTCGGTGTATAATAAAGTTATATTTAATTTCATTTTATTCTAGAATTCATGAATTATTCCAAGCAGCTGATCAAAGCAAGTGTAAGGACCCAGAAGGCAAGCCGGTCGCTCCCCGCTGTGTCGGAATGAATAACCGTGAAATTACTCGTAAAACTTGCATTAGTGAGGTAGTTAACCGACTGCCAGCACTCCCATGGCCCATGTGGTCCACTCATAAACCAAATATTAAGACACCCATCTTCTTCACTTATAAACAAAGCACTAAATTGGGATTATTAATACGACTGTTGGTTTAATAATGTCATTAATTTTTATCTCCCTTTCGATTCAGCTAGTTTCTATAGACTGCGTTAGTGTGTAGATAGATAATATTTATTTGCTCAGCAGTACCAAGCAGCAGTTTGTAAGCATTTTTGTGTTTGTTAAGTTGACAAATATCACGGAATCTGTTTTCTTCGGAGCTGAATTAAAAAAAAACTGTTTTCCGGTTTGATAAGTTCTGCAGCTAGCAAAAAAATAGACCTATTGAAGGTAATCATCGAGTATCTCAAAGGAGTAAGCCCAAAATAGCGATGCTTTGGATTTTGATCTTTTAGTCAAAATTATGGGTACCATCGCAATAATTATGGACAGACGTTATCTCTCTTACAATCAGAGGAGTCTTTTGAATTTTAGTTACAAAAAATTAAAGATTTATTGATAGAAGTTAACGACTATCTCGTTGATGTTAGCTTCCTAGTTTAAAAAAAAATGGTAGTCTCTGTCTTTTTTATTGTTCAAAATATGATTTGCATGATCATAGTTGCGTATGATCATGATCATAGAACTACACGAAAACAACAACGTCAAATTTATGAAAACGTACTTTTATTTACTTCTGTCTGAGGCACTGTGTGACAGTGCCTTTCTATACAATTTTTAAATCATTTATGTAGTACATATACTTAATACTTATACATACCTGATATTTTTTCCTCGGAAAATTGGTAACCAAGGAAATGTTTCATAGAACATTAAAAAAAAAACTAAACCAAAAATGATTAATGATTAATGATCAAGTATAAGAACTACTTGGTGGTAGATCTCTTTAGCAGGAGGTCGCCTAGGTACAACCACCGCACCACCACAGTACCAGATATACTGCCGGAAAGCAGTAGTGTGTAAACATTACTGTGCAGTTGAAAGGGTACTAGCGAAATTACAGGGCTATTGAGACTTACCATCATAAGTCTCTAACTAATGAGCGCCAAGGTGACGATGCTCTTGACTTTGTTGCTCAAAGTTCTGTATATCGCTGCAATGGTCATGGACATGGTTGTATCTTACCATCAGGAAAGCGGAACGTTCGTCTCAATACTTTTCCAAAAAAATACAAGCAGTACACTATTTAATTAATAATAAAAATTTCGTAATTATAATTTACAAAGAAACGTAACGTGCTTAATTAAAAATCCCAGCACGTATGAAAATCGCCGGAGTCTGTCATTAATATCTCTTATTACTAAAGACTTGTTTCTAAATGTAAGTATTTAGTATCATAATGACCTGACAACGTACTTTTAATAGCTAGCAGATACGCCCACATAAAGATGATAATTTATGCCTTAGTTAGTTTCCATATCAAATTCGAAGATATAATTAATATTACTCTCAATTGATCGTGAGTTTTGAGACTGGGTGGTACATAAAGCGACAGTTTAAAGTAATCTATTTACTCCCAGTCTCCGTAATGTACTGTAATTATTGAGATGGTATATATACTAAGTGTACTAAGTGTATGTGTAAACGTTACCATTCATTTTAGCCACGGGTCCTTATCCTATCGCGAAGAAACGAAAATTCTCTCAAGATCAGCTCGATAATTTGCGATAAGATACATTTCTTATTTTAAATTTTATTAACGTTCTATTCTTAAAAAAAAATAAAACGAATTCCAGATAAACAAAACGAATTTTGAATAATATATAGGTTAAGTTTACTTGGTGGTGGATTTCTTTAGCAGGAGGTCGTCTAGGTAGGTACTACCGCAGCACCAGATATTCTGCCGCCAAGCAGTAGTGTGTAAACATTACTGTGTCAGTTTGAAGGGTATTGCAGCTAGAGAATTTACTGAGCTGTTGAGACTAACCATAAGAAAGTCTCAAAGTATTAAGCGCCAAAGCAGCGATATCCCGGACTTTGTTTTGATACTCATAGTTCTGTGTATTTCTGCAATGGCCATGAACAGGCGTTATCTCTTACCATCAGTATAGCGTCTCGTTCATCTCATTACTTTTAAATAATAAAAGTAGGTATTTAGATTTCTTTAATAAATTTCTTAATACAAAATTGGTTGGCTTATGGACTAATTCTGTAGCGTTAGGTATGTACGCACATAAAGAGGATGCACCCACTCATTACCAAAAGGAAATAGTGGGCATTCGTAAATTGAATGGTTTTATCAAAACGCCCCTCGGTACGTAAGATAAAGCTACAACGGGACCGTCTTAATACGATAAACTGCTTAAGCCCAATAAAACTAAACAAGTTAAACGACCCACGACCAATAAACCATCCACAGCGCCCTTCGGAGATGTAAGAGATAGTTAGATTGTTGCTCAAGACACTTGATACTCTTAGTTTAGGTTTATTCCTGGTGTTACTATATCAAAGTAGACTACGTGGATGCAACGCGGCAAAATCACCGCGAGTTTAAAACAAAAATTATGGAAAACAAACTATGACCTGTGCCTATTTAGACTGGACTAGAACAGGACTGCAGATTAATGCTGACTGCTTGTTGTCTTCCCACGGGTGACGCAACAAGCGTCAAAGGGATAGAGTCATAAGTACGAATTCCTATTTGTGATTTCATCGACGATAACTAATATGTAGATAAATATCTTAATTTTCTAAAATTAAGGGTTCTCTACTTGCATATTATATTTTCAAATGATGATAGTTTTAGAATAAGGTATTTAACCCTTTAACCTATTTTTTTCTCATTCCGCTGCGGTCATCCATAAGAACGAAGTCCAAAATTTTACAGCCAATGTCTAAGCTTTCAGTTTGTGCGGAGCACGACGAGAATGCGCGCGTTGTCTCCTTGAAGAAGGCCACCGGATGTGGCTAAAACTATTGACGGAGTATCCGACGTAATTATACGTGAGTAATTTCGCATAAGTAAATAAAATAGTGTCAAAACCACGCAAGGTTTCAATAGTATATTATATAATGTACATTTCTCTAAAATATCTGGCGGTACCTCTTTATGATATCGTAGTCGAGGATGTCTGACGAGACTCTGTTGCTAATCCTGCACTATCTTACTGTTCCGATATCTTTAAACGCAGTACTTTTTAATTCATTACTTTTAGGCGGTTGATATTTTGACATAGTATGTCGAATTTCTATATATCGTGTACCACTAAGTATATGTATACGTATACACTACTACTACAACACACACGCACTCATACACACATTTTACTATTGTGATACTAGGAAATAAAAAACAATAAGATTAATGTATATTTTTACAAAAATAAAACTATATGGTACAGAAGCGGTACTACTAACTCTGAATCTGTCACCTTCGACAAATAGTCGCAATCACACTTATATTATAAAGGTTTGTGGGTGTGTAAGTAGATACTTACACACCATATATATGTTTGTTAATTCTGCAAGCCCGAACGGCTGGACCAATTTTAATGAAGTTTGGTACAGAGGTAGCTGATGCCTTGGATAACACAGGCTATTCTTTATCCTGAAGAAATGTAACGGGTAACTGCGCGGCGCTGCTAGTAAATAATAAAAACTGGCCAAGTGTAAATCGAACTGATACTGAAGATTTTGGACTGAAATAAAGTAATCATGAGTTTTGTTAATTTTATTATGTTGTTTAATGTTAGTACGGAACCCTTGAGGCACGAGTTTGACACATACGTGATCGCTTTTTTTCCTTATTAGTGTCCAAGCCGGCAAGGGAGGGACACAAAAGTCAAGGAGATCACAATATCAGCGATGAGTAATGTTCATACGCCAGATGTATCAAGTATGTAATTGACATAAGCAGACGCACAAGCAATAAATTATTATTGCTATCACGTTGAATTATTGTGAAGGAATAGTAAGAGTTTTCTTCAATCTTGATTGCATAGCACGAACCGTATGACTGCCATCTTACTATCCTTTGTGTTTACCTTGGCAACTTAAGGCCATATTAAACGACTTCAACTCTGTCCGAATTTAGCAATTTTGGTTTGCTTTTTTCTAATTATCTAACATATAATTTGGAATTAAAAACTCATTTTTATTTTATCAGGAACTCCGACTATAGTTTCGGCCATATCCGGTGGCCTTCTCCAAGGAGTCAACGCACACACGTGCACAAAAAATGTGTCAAAACCACGTCAGTTACCACAGTAAAATGAAAAACTCATTTCATTAAAATTGATCATAATTATTACATAACTACTATAAAAGTCGAAATTTATGTGATTTTATGTTAAAAACATGCAATGTAAAAGCAGTAGATAGAACTTTTTACATTTAAGGGTTCTGTAATCACTGTAGACCACACATTGTATAAGGTTTAGTTTTTTACTTTCAAGTAATGTAAGAAAAACTTCACTCGAATTTTTACTCACACGAACTTGCGTAAGTTTGTTTAGTTAAACTTAACTATAACTGAACCACTTATGATTAACAGCATTAATAAAAATACCCATTATGTATTTTTAAACTACTTAAAAACATTAACTACTTACTTCATTGGTATTTTTTATGAAGCGATAATAGTTCAGTGGTTACCGTCGGTTCGCACGCCGCAGGGCGTGAGTTCAAACCCTAACAATGACCTTGAGCTGCCGGTGAATGAATACTTCGTGAGGAAACCATAGCATGGTGGTAAAATCCTTTCTAATACTCGCCTGGGTACCTACAACCCTCAGGTTGAAAATCTGCCGCCAAGCATCTAACGGTGTGTTCCGGTAGCCTCACTTGAAAGCCAGATCCATTCCAGGCTAGGTGTGTTTACCATCTTCGATCACACCGTCACTTAACATCAGGTGAGCTGTGGTAAAACACTTAACACACACAAAGCCGATTACTCCAACATTTGAGAACCAATTTAATTTTGTGAGAATATTCCAAACATATAAGTATATTGTCTAAGTTTTTATTATTTTCCAGCGCTGAGAAATAAAGAAATGAAAAAGTAACCGATAAAATTTTCCACACAATCTAGAAACTGGAGAAAGGCCAGCACATAACCGCTGCTTGGTTGGCTTGAAAGACTTCTTTAAATAAATGATAAAAAAATATCTAATACGTTGCCAGAATACGGACGTTTTCTGATAGCAAAGAATATGGAATATTACCAGCGATTATAGTTCCCTATATAAGTGAGTTCAGGTCGAACGAATTATGTTTTTATTGATTTTTATGGTAAGGAATAGTGAGATGAACGACATGCTCTCGATACGTCTATCTGAAATCAATATTCAGAACTTTGAATGACAAAACCTTGAGAAATTATATACTTAAACCTCCCACATGAATTATTCTATCTATTGGTGAAACTCGCATGATAATCGGTTCAGTAGTTTTTAAGTTTATCGCGAACATACAGACATACAGACGCGGCGGATGACTTTGTTTTATAATATGTAGTGATGTAAAGAACAAGAATTATCTTACTTACTTGGAGGCAGAATATCATACTCTGTGTCTATTCATAGCGTAGTGTATATACAATTTATAGAAAAATCATATTAGATTTCAAAATATCTTTGACCCAACGAGTTGTTGCCCGACGTTGCATTTATTGTGGGTTAAATCTGATTAAAGTTGGCACAGGACTGGAATCAAGACTCTCAGACAGTTTTTTGTTAACAAATTACAAGCAACATTCAAACGCAAGCCATTAAATAAAAAAGTTGCAACATTGGCAAACGTTTAACCATAAAATAGTCAAGATGTTATGATCCTGGCTCGTAATTCTTTATCCAAGGGCAGGGGTCAGGAATATCAGCTACATTGAGTGGGCGGATTTTTACTGCACATTTTAGTGGAAACAGTAAAATAAACTCGAATGTCCTGGGATGGTCGGAGTCATTGTTGCTTATTGCGCTCATTCTCAGACTTTTTCCTCGCAGAGAGTGAAATGGTAATCTGTTCCCCGTTTTTTTACTAACTGACTGATAGCGTTTGGATTGGAGATCCTGAATAGTATTTCTCAATAGAGTCAATGTTTGTTGAGCCATTTTATATCAAGTTTTATTGGATCCCTATATCCACCACCCTAAAGGACAACTATTATTTTATTATGTTTGTGAGGTACCTTGACCGTGTAACTTAAAGTAAGTAGGCATTAAGGTAATGTTATCTTTCTTAAGTATTTGTGTTTTGCATGCATTTTTTTAAATGTTTGACATGTTAGGTATTTGACCACAGTTCACCTGATGTTAAGTGACGGTGTGGTCGAAGATAGTAAAGCAAACCTAGTCTGGAATGGAATAAGCTCTCAAGTGAGTCTGTCGGAACACACCGTTATTTTTAACTTGAGGGTGGTAGCTAGCCAGCTGAATACTAGAAAATACCATAACACCATGCTTTAGTTTCCATACGACACGATGTTTTTCCTTCACCGGCAGCTCAAGGTCAAGTTGGGGGTTGAACCCATGCCCTTCTGCGTATAAACGGACCGAGCTAACCACTGAGCTATCATCGCTACAAATGAAATTCGGGGGTAATTTCGTGCAATTTCTCACAACTACTTTTCATCGGGCTGTAATTTTGTATTTATTTTAAAACCCTTATAACTCAGTCATTATCAGTTCAGTTTATGATTTCAAAAAGACTGTATTGTTTAAACAATGTTATGGTTTTCTATATTTTTTATTCTTCGACGTTTATTATATGGCTATTTTACTAACTTGATTCTTAGGTTATTGATGGGCCTCCGTAATTTGATTCTTAGATTTATTGATGGGTCTCCGCGCGCGCTCCGACTAGATACCGCCGGCGTACTTGTAAAATGCGGCAACAAATATTACGTCGAAATCGGCGTACCCGAGACAGTCTCGTTGCAAGCAATGTGCAAGGTGGGCTTGCCGAGTGTTTTAATTAATTTTCGTCATAATCTGAAGTAAAGTGCCAGTTTGCGTAGTGAAACTGTATAATAATAATACTACAAGAAACAAGAAAAACACTAGAATCACATGCCATCAGACACACACACTATAATAAGAAGTTGCCGCATTCACGGGGCTGTTGTTTTTAGGTAGCGCGGTATCTAGTCGGAGCGCGCACCCATCAAGACTTGATTGTTGACTCACATTAGGAAGCTCCTGTTATAAAAATAAATTAAATAATAATAACATACATTTAAGAATGCTATGTAATAGACATTTTATTATGCATTTTGACGAAATCAGAAGTATTAAAAAAAGCAGTTTCTATTTTTTTCCACCAGGAAACCGCTCCTCACATTATAATTATAATAGTACCTCTTTAAGCAAAAAGGTTAGCGGCCCGTAAAATAAAATTCTAGTTATACTAGAATTTTATCAAGCCTAATTAAAACTGGCACAATGCATAAATGTGCTAAAGCCAAACAAAGAAAAAGAAAAAAAACCTAACAGGATTACCAAGTAGGTTCCCAATTGAACTAAATAGAACACGCAAAAACCAAATTAAAATAAATTAGTTACCTACTTAAACGACACTGCACTAATTCAATTTTCGCTGCACTTGCGGGTAATATCATTCATTTTGTCACATATTTGTGCTGGGGGACATTCAGCGGGCGATGGGGAAACAGATAAGTACTAGTTTATCGTAAATGGGGGCTAAAAATGCTTGTCACAAGCAATAATTAATTCCTTAGGGATTTGTTTCATATTTTCCGTTTTTGATGTGGTTTTTATATAGGTCATTTTCGGTCACAGCGTTACTTTTCACCAGCTGAGATTATGGTCAAACGCACGAAAAATCTACCGTAAAAAAAACATAAATTTACAATTTAAAAAAAAAAACCGACTCCATGGCCCTTAGGCCAACCAAACGCACTGCTCAAATGAAACAGCGAAGTTTTGGAGTAAGCGAAAAGTCCTCATAAAAAATTTTGCTGAACTACAAACCAAAACATTATCTTGGTATTTTTATTGATTTTCTCAAAAAGCGCTAAATCAATTTCGATAAAATTTATATAGGATCACTTTTAAAGTACATAATATGATCTACTAAACAAAAAAAGAATCATCAAAAACGATTCATAAATAATTGGCGGATTGATCGCGTAAAATACATACAAAAAAACATACAGTCGAGTTGAGAACCTCCTCTATTTTGAAGTTGTTTAAAAAGATATATAAATATCGGTAGAAGTAGGGAAGATTTTTCATCATTATTTTTTTTAAATTACAAAATGGAGCAGTTTCCTTTTTACAGTCCTTTTACAGTTTGTACAGCCCTATCGAGGCGCTACTGTTCCAGTTTCCATCCATGCTTTTATCGTCTACGTACCTACTAGGTTTTCTCACAAATTTCTATGCATTGTATATATTATTTTCCAAAACTTGTGTTTCTTCGAATGTTCATTATCTTTATACATATAAATATAATGGTGTTTAATTCATAAAGTGCGTGAAAAAAAATTTTAGAAAGTGATGTAATGTAGTGGAACATTACTTTTCGTGTTGTTTCCAAAGCTCCATCAAAGTTTGTAGTCATCATTACTTTACTAAGAGCATGACCGGATTCGACCATGACTTATATTGTGTGACTGTGACTAGGATTTAGACTTATTTAACCAGATTTTTCATAGGGAATCGAAACACTTGATACTGTCAAATGAACAAAGTTCGATGCCAAAAACGAAGAAAAATTGACTTCATGAATTAATAAATACAATCTATTAAATTTTCTTAATTATTCAGTCCATTCTTTTGTATAAAACTTTTATGCTATTTAATACTTATATCTACACAATTATATTCCAATTTCAATACAAATTTAACGTTACTGAGATTTTTGTACGATAAGAAACGTAATCTTTTAGAGCCCTTCATTACGTGCAGTCCATTAAAAATCCCCTAGTTGTAGCTAAATAATACACCGTCATAGATTAACCGATAGTTTGTATATTAGAGTAGTTAGTGAGGGGAAACAAAACGAGCAAGCACCGGAACTAAACTGCGGTAGCGTACCTACTCGTACCTTGGGGAATATACTCGGTAGCTTTGTGGTATGTAACTGCGAAACAAATAAAAAAACATCATCACACACGGAAAATACATTACTTATAACAAACATTTTTTAAACTAGCTTTTGTTGCAGCTACCATGTGGTACAATTTAAAACGGGCAATTAAGCTTAATTATTTCTATATCTATACAAAGTTTTGTGATTGTTTTGTTGAGGAGTTGCTTCGTCTAAAGTCATCGGAGTCATCGTCATCGAAATTGAACCAACAGGTTTTTTTTTAAATCTATAGTATAAGAGGAAATGTTTCTAATTCAGGTTGTAAGATTTGATCTCAACAAACGTTGTAAATTAAATACATTTAGGATAGCAATAAATTAAAAAAATATGAAAAATAAAGCTCTGATAAAAATATAAATTAGTGATTAGAACCATTTTTTTGACTGCATACGAAGGGAAGTAAGGTTTTTTTTAAATTATGATATATTATTATAATTGTAACAAGCAGGGAAGCAAATTGATAGTAAGTGATCACTACAGACTGCCTATTAACATCTGCAACAATAAGAGTACCTACGATTTATTTTAAATCAAGAGATTAAATAAAAGTATCGATGTATTAAGACAAGTCTAATCAATTCCTATAATGCCACTACGAAGCTAGGTTTTTTAGTAAGCAGATAAAAGTATTTAAGTATGTCCTTCATGTTTATTAAATACATATATAAAAAAAATGCCTAAATTAATTATTTCGATTTTTCCTAATCAATTGACTATTGATTCAATCAAACTTTTAAAAGTGGCGATATCTTTAAAATTTACGAACTAATAACCAGCAATTTCTCATGCCTAATTTAAATTAAAAAAAAAGAAAAAAAAATAAACCAGACAGTATCGTACTCAGACCGTCACGGGCGCAGCAGATGTGTCTGTGACTCACGACGACTCAATTACACATTCGATAGTTTTTGTGAGTCGATACGAACTATTCGTTTTACGAGTACATTGAACTACGCTCAAAGGGTTGCCTGTTGTTGGGTGGCTGTTAATTCAATTAACAGCGGTTACGGCGGTTTGTTCTTTCATTTCAGTTTTACTAAATTAGTGGCAAATAGGAAATGGAAGGTTAATGAAACCCAGAGTTCATTAAGTAGTTGCTTGCCGTTCGTTCTATAGACACAAAATAGTTCCATAAATTGACTTTGACATATTCTAAGTATCTTTAATACACAATATACTTACATAGCATATATTTATTTAAATAGTATATTGCATTACGAGCACCTAGTAATTGTAGGTAGGTACCGAGACTTTAAAATAAAAGAAGTGTATGCAAAACTCTCAACAAGTCTAAAAATATATGTATATTTTACAAAAATCGATTTTGTTTGGTGGCTACGAAATTATAAATTTATGCACTAAATATATCTATTCTATTCTATTATCGCCAAAATTACGACTTCATTAGTAACATTAAAAAGGGGGGAAAAAACAAATTGCCTGATAGTAACAATAATGCCAAGTGAATAATATAAATGTCAATAATGTCAAATGAATATTAGAAATGTCATTCAAACAATAAACATACAGGGCTATAAGGTATACTAAGCTTAATGAGGATCATTTCACTCAACATTAACTTTTATTAAACTAACAGTTTTTTTAATGGACATTTTGTTTTAATTGACATTCCGAATAATTATAATTAATAACTATATTACAATTAAGACGTATTTTAGTATGGTAACATTAGCATAAGATATATTAACAACGTGTACAAAATACATCATGACAACGATAAAAAAATTATTTAAATTGACGCTACTGTAAAACAAAGACACCATAGAAATTGCTGCCGCGCGGTAGTATTACACTGGCGGCATTGCCTTGTTATATCACTATGCTCAACTTTTGAGATAAATAGGTGTAAACTCTGAGTACCTGAAAGCGAAGACCAACCGCTGACTCTGACTCAGAAATAGCAAAAAAACAGCTCTTTTTCAACGAAGTTTTTTTATGAAACAGCTATTTTTTCCACGATTTCAAAGTAGAAGCTATAGTAAAAGTTGTCTATAAAGATGAGTCATTGCCTTTCTTTTAACTTAGTACATCCAAAGCTCATAGCCCTGTACAAAGATACACAAGTGAACTTATAATGTTTTTGTTATAAACAAATCTTGTGTCCATTTTGTACGATTGTTACTTATTAGCAAAACGTTTTCGCTATAAAGTATACATTTAATTCGTCTGTCCAAACTGGTTGCATGTTCAACAAAGACTAAACATTTCGCTTAAATTAAGCTTCATTTACAATCGAAGATAATCCTCGGGATATATTTCTAATTTAATATACCTATCCTTTTCCGTCGTAACTAACGTCTGGCTTGTCTTTCCGTTCAGAAACTTATTACCATAATATAGCATGTCTCCTCTTGTCGTTCGGTACTTATCTAAAAGTTCCTTATTTTGTCTACCTCGTCGCTAAAAGGGAATGCTTGTACAAATAAATATACGCTCGCAGTTAAACGCTTGTCATTGTCAATCCAATGCTCTTTTTATAACTCGATGAATGTACTGCAAGGCGTGTTCTTGAAATTGACCCTTATCTCCGGTCATTTTTTTTGTCACATATGTTTCGGATTAGCACTTCACAGAACGTTCATTCGATTTGTCGTACAGGCGTCGGAGTTATCAACCCACACGAGAATTTCGACAATACTGCTTTGACGCAAAGGTCATAGTTCCTTGAATTCAAATGATAACCGTCTAAACTTACCTTTGTTGACATCTGTAAGACCTACCGCAGAACAGGCCGTAACTTTTCGACTTTAATCCCGTGTAATTCATGAAAGTTTTTATGAGATGCACACGATCCATAAACAGGACTTAGACTTTAAAAATATCGTCCTTAAGCCCCTAAGTTATTTTAATAGTTGAACTTTCATGTGTTGCCACTCTATTATTTTCTATGATACCTGCACTGCTGTTGGCTTCTTGTTAATAGCTTCTGAATGAAGTAATGTTCTTTTGTGAAGTAGCTTATTGATGCGTGGCATGTCTACAGTACTTAATGCGTTCTGCTTATTACATTTGACCATTCATAACCACCAATTTGAATGTAAACGGAGGATATGAAAGTTTGTAGCGTTATAAATTTAACGTACCGTTGCAAGTTGCATACCTAAGCAGGTGTGTTTTACGTCCTATTGTTAGCTATGGTATGTTTGGGATTGTAAACACTGTCTCCAGAAATTCAAACAAGCAATTTGAGCAAACATGTTGGTACTGGGTTGTAATAGTGGTGCATTGTTGGCTGACATTAGTCCAGCCTTGTCGTGTGCCGCGACATTTGTTCCCGCGAGTGTCGTAATCGTTGGATGTTTGTGGTTTGTTTTATCTGTTTGCAGCGAGCTATTACCTGTAAATGCAGTGTTGCTTGATTTTGACCTTTGAATACTTATGTTCTCGGTGGTTGCAGTAATGCTACCACATTCACTTGTTATGCAACAACGTGTGGCAGATTGTGAGACGAGTTAGTTTATGTATAACTAGCGACCCACGTCGGCTACGCACGGGTTTACACGGGGCTTTTGATCTATCTCAAAGGGATTAGGCAGCGTTTTCGATGAAAGCTCTCAGATGGCTTGACTTTTTCCGACACTTCCAACAATTATTATTATATTTCAACCAATTTACACAAAACTATGAATTTTTACCTGAACCTTCCTCGTGAATCACTCTATCTATTGGTGAAACTCTCATGATAATCCGTTTAGTAGTTTTTTAAGTTTATTGCGAACAGATAGACCGACAGACAGATGTGGCGGATGACTTTCTTTTATAATATGAAGTGAAGTTGAACTAATGTTTTATTTGGACCGACTAACTAATAGGTACTGGATATGTTACCAGCTCACATAGAGTACAATAAATTAGAGCAAGCCACGAACTTAAATCTGATTGTATGATGAGCTTTTAAATAATATTTTACATACATATTGAATTTACATACATATTTTAAAATGTATTCTAGTAACTTTTAAAATAAAATTTATTTTATTTATGTATGCCACATCATACGGTTTCACCATATTCCTTTGATTCAATGTTTCTTGCAATTTCTGGTAGAATAGGCTGGTCTATGTTTGGCCTTGTCATGTATGTATCAATTTGCCAATTTCATTTTCAGATTAATCTAGCTACTGTTAATGGAAAGATAACACAAGCTTCAAAAATCATCTATTTGAAATTCTTCTAAAAATTAAAATTCCTAAGTTTCTATGAAATAACATGATCTTTATCTATTGTACGAACTTAAATATTACTATACCCACCCACATCGAAAACGACTTCAACATTTCATCCAAAATTAACAAAACCGACTATCAAAACGTTCGTTCGAGCAAAACAAACAATATTCCCAGCCTCTTTGGGATATGATTTATTTAGTTATATGTATTTGTTTGCACGTCGTGTTTTGTTCTTATTCTGTGAATGAGTGCAGCTGGAGGGACAGATGGGCCACGAGGGCACTTGAAACTCCAAGTCAAGCACCTATGAACTTGGCTTGAACTTCAACTCTACAAAAGTTTTTGATAAAAACTTATTCGATTTTCATCGAAATCCAAAGCTATTGAAGTCGAATTTGTTATTATTAAAATATTATAAAACAAAGTCGTCCACCACGTGTGTCTGTCTGATCGCAATAATCTTAAAAACTACTGAACAAATTATCATGCGAGTTTCATTAACAGATAGAGTGATTCACGAGGAAGGTTTGAATATATAATTTGTCAAGGATTTGTGTAAATTCGTTGAAATATGATAATAGTTGTTGGAAGTATCGGAAAAAGTCGTCAAGAGCTTTCATCGAAAACGCTGCCTAATCCCTTTGAGATATAACAAAACAATGCATGGTGGGATATTCCTCTTTTATAGATCTACATATAAAAGTACGCGGTGGCATATATCTACCTTTCAAGGATAGCTTACTATACCCATTTTTACTACCCGTGCCAAGCCGGGGTGGGTCGCCAGTTATTAATAATATCATTTTACGGTTTAATATTTTAATATGATTGGTTTTTTTTATGTTAACGTTTTGCTTAGTCATTGATATCGAGATCAATGGATAAATCAAGCCTTGTATTTGTAAGAAGTTTGTTTATATTTAGAAGCAATAAGACTAATGAACCTCTCTTTTTATTGATCTTCGTGACCAAACCAGCAGTAAGCAGAACTTGACAAAACAAAGTCCAGAGCATCGCTGCTTTAGCGCTTATTACTTTGATACTATCGATGGTTAGTTTAAAAAATCCTGTAATTTCACTAACACCTAGAGAACCTTTTAAACCGGAACACAGTAATGTTTCCACACTACTGCTTGGCGACATAATATATAATACTGCGGTGGTACCTACCTAGTGACTTTATCTAATATCTTTGTTAGTTCCTCCCTTGAACAGATTTATACTAATCGTAACTGATTCTATCCTATTTTATTTTATAGCTAAATAACCAGGTAACACCTTGTAGGTACAACTCGCACAATTATGGTCCTGTCCCGCCACACACAATGCATTCTCCTTGAGTTACATTTGCGCACCAAGGAATTCCTACTCCCATAGAATACAAATAATAATTATTTATTTGTAATATTCCACAGAAACTTTTCTATCATTGATGTTTTTATTTTATGAACCGACTTCAAAAAAGGAGGAGGTTCTTGAGAATCTCCTCTTTTAGAAAAAAAAACATACAGTCGAATTGATTCGACTGAATTTTTTTCTGTATGTAACGCGATCATTCCGCCAATTATGAATCGATTTTGATGGCTCTTTTTTTGTCTTCAGAAGTGGTCCCATATAAATTTTATAGAAATTGATTTAGCGCTTTTTGAGATAATCAACAAAATTTCCTTACATTTTTTTTATTTCAGCTCTACATACAATGGGGTCTGTGACCTTTGTTAACTTAGCACATTTTTTTAAATTTAAATAAACTTAAACTATACGCAATACAGGGAGAGGTAAGATAATCCTATCATTGATGTTATACCTCAAAGCTTCACTATCACTACATAGTATAAAACAAAGTCGCTTTCTCTGTCCCTATATCTCTATGTATGCTTAAATCTTTAAAGCTACGCAACGGATTTTGATGCGTTTTTTTTTTTAATAGAGTGATTGAAGAGGAAGGTTTATATGTATAATAGATGCATATGCACCATATTAGTATCTACATTGCACCCGTGCGAAGCGGGGCCGGGTCGCTAGTTTACTATATATAAAGTTTGATGATCATTTAAGATCTGCTCATAACAAAATTTAAAAACAAATATCCTAGGAAATTCATATTTCACTCAGCGCCATCTATCCCCAAACTTACCAAAGTTAGTACTATGGGAACTAGATAACTTATAGAATATAAAAATATACCTTTAAATATATACAGAGCACCCAGACAAAGAACAAACATTTATGAACGTCATTTTCAACTTGAGGGTGGTAGCCTAGCCAGCCGAGTACTACAAATACAATTTGGACTGAATTGGTTCCTTACGATGTTTGCCTTCACCGGCAGCTCAAGCTCATTGTTGGGGTTTGAACGTACGCCCTTCGGCATGCGAACCGACCGCGCTACACGCTGAGCTATCATCGCTACAAAATCTAACCTTTATAAATTTTGTGATGTGCATAGTGGTGGTCCGGGGCTGTATTCTCATAGCGAATAAGGGCCCTGGAAACTCCAAACAGTATTTACTGAACTGGCAATAAACTCGCATCGCTTCCACAGACATAAACGTAGTAGACAAGGTGGCAGCGGTACATGGCTCATGAACTTTAACGAGGGGTACTTGGCTAATCTATGGTGTGGGATCGTTCTATTGTCGCTCTGCACCCTGCATTTATGATGTCTGCGGTCTAACTACTACATTGTTGTCATATAGTGTAATATTCGGTTCAAAGTCACATACATTTGTATGTTCCAGCTAATATAAAAATAGAATCCAGGGTGTCCGCTACCTCTATACCAAATTTCATCAAATTTGGTCCAGCCGTTTGAGCGTGAAGAAGTAACAAACATACAAACACACTCACATACTTTCGCCATTATAATATTAGTGTGAGGGTCGAAAAAAATTGACATGTATAGAACAGTTGATATTTTTCGCGGTTTTAGAGTTGAGTCCATAGTATAAGTTATTCATAATGATGAGGCCATCCACTAATTACGTCACACGAATTCTATGATTTTTTGACCCCTACCCCGTTCCTGTCACAGCTGGTCACATTTGTGAGACTCCCTCCCAGGTGTGACGTATTTTATTATTATTTTTTCATTTTACATCAGGAAATTATTAAATTAAAACAGCAGTCCCAAAATCAGGTTTATTTCAATTTAAATTATTTTTTAATAAATCAATTAAAATAAAAAATATTTTTTAAAAAATCATTTTAATAATTTAACCATTATGTACATACAGATAGAGTACAGATATGTTACTGTATGTACACGATATTGACATGTAAATTGAATTTTTTGAAAAAAATTTTTTTTTTTAAATTTGACGTCAAGAAATTCAGGATCCGTCCCACCCCTTGCCCCACACTGTCATATTTCGTCGACCACCCTCCCCCCTTAACGTGTGACATAATTTATGTATGGTCCCTAAGTGTTATGACCCCCTTTAGGAGTAGTACATCCTAAGCTTATAACCTTGTATAATAAATTCACAGTCTATTTATTCAGAGTAAATTGAAATCAAAGCCCTCACGTCAAACCAATTTCACAGACAGAAGTGGTTAGAGTGGGTTAGAGTGCCATACGCGCTGACAAACACGCCGCGTTTACATATTGATAGCTTTTTAATAGTTAAGCAATGAATATTTCCAATAAGTCATGGCAAACTTCGTTTCCAATTTACTGACAAGCAAATAAAATATAAATACTTAGATATAATCAGGCTGTTTCTTTGTGCCGTGGCGGTACTGGCGTAAGAATAGTACCCCACCCTCTCTACCCGTGGTAGCCGTAAGAATTGGTTAAGGGATGTAATCCGGAAGGTGGGCAGCAGCGTCTTCCTTGAACAATCACACCTAACTGCGCTCGCCAACCCGCCAAGCGTGGCGAGTGTTGGCAAAACCCCCCAGGAGGAGGCCTATGTCCAGCAGTGGACGTTCTATGGCTGATGATGTGATGTGAATTAGGCTGTTTTATTGAGGTGTTTGTGAGAAATAAAGAAAATAGATTTTTTATTCGTATTGTACAAACGTATGCACCAGTCAGCTGACATTTTTTTTATTGCTGACAGGCTAGGTGTTTGACCACAGCTCACCTGATGTTAAGTGACGTTATGGTTGAAGATGGCAAGCACACCTTGCCTAGAATGGAACTGGCTCACAAGTGAGGTTGTTGGAACTCACCGTTAGGAGCTTGGCGGCTTTTTTTTGAGATTTTCTTTTAGAGGGTGGTAGCTAGCCACACGATTATTAGGAAATACCCTACCACCATGCTATGATTTCCTCGCGACGTTATCTTTCACCGGCAGTTCCTTCATTGTTGGGGTTTGAACCTACGGCCTTCGACATGTGAACCGACCGCGCTAACCACTGAGCTATCATCGCTATTAAACGCTATGTAAAAGTAATGAGACGAACGAGACGCTCTTCTGATGGTAAAAGATAACGCATGCCCATAACCATTGTAGCGATATACAAAACTTTGAGTACCAAAGCAAAGACCAGCAACTCGCACTGAGCATACAGGGCACCGCTGCTTAGGCGGTCATTACTTTGAGACTTTCGATGGTTAGTCTCGACAGCCCTGTAATTTCGCTAGCTGCAGTGCCCTTTAAATGAGAACACAATAATGTTTACACACTTCTGCTTGGCGGCAGAATATCTGGTATTACAGTTATACCAAGCTAGACGACATCCTACCAAAGAGATCTACTACCAAGTAATACGTACTTACTCTATATCGACTCTTTAAAAATAAAAATAAAAATTGTTCTTAACATATTTTTTTGGCATCTAAAAATATTTCTTATTTTACTAAAGTTTCTTATAAACATAAAAACGAAATACATTTGTATTCCTTATACGACTTAATTCTATTTTTATACCCACATAAGTTACGGCTTTTAAATAAAGGAAAGCTAAACTAAAATCAAGTGCTTTCAGAGAGGCTGATCTGTTTTAATAATAAAAGTACGAAACGAAGACATGGTCATTACTACAAAATACATAAACAGAAGGTTTAAGTATTTTGATACCTACTCTAAAGTTTCAACAAAATAAACGAGACAGGGAAAATTTTCAGAAGCAGGATGCATGTCGGGCCGCGAAGGGTGTTACTATAGCAACGGGCATTTGACGTCTAGGTGTTGCCAGCACTCGGCAAAATGTTGTGGAGTATTGGAGAGTTTAGCACGTCTGTACAGTTAGGAGCCGGTATTGCCCAATTTCAGCGGCCACGTTTCATGAATCGGAGTACATACTTTATGGCACGGAAGTGTATGCGGCGCGCGTCGGGTCAGAAGGGTTAAAATTATGAGTCTTTGTTTTAAATTTCGTTTTCTCCATTGCGCTTCGGGCAGTGCGTCGTCCATTTAGTAAATGCATCGAACAAATTACGGCGTTGTTGTTTTGTCTGAGCTTTCTCGTTGCTATAGGGTGGGGCGGGTTTGGAAATTAAGTTGAAAAATTGGTACAGAGCTCGTTAACCCTGATGGTTTTTTTTTGGTTGAGCAAACCTTAACAGTAACTGCCCCCTGTTACTGTGAAGTGTGAAAGTTTATATGTTTGTTACTTAATCAAGCAAAAACAGCCAGATTTGTATGAAATTTGGCACACATATAGTTTATTACCTGGATTAACATATAGGATAATCTTTATTCCGGAAAAAGGTTAACTTTCTGTAGGATTATCAAAAAACTTACTACATAATGTATCTACTTAAATAGATGTGGCTTGAACATTATTCCGAAATAAAAGGTATACATTATTTTAATCTAGGTAATTAGGTAGCGCATGTTTTATGACAGATGAAACTATTGCCCTTTTGTTATTTACACATGTTTCATTTCTCTTTGAATCCAATTATTAAGTCAACGTGGACGTAGTCGTGGGCGCAAGCTAGTACCTAACAAAAAGAATAATGTTAACTGATTAAATAAAATAAAAAAACTACTGATTGTTAGATTAGAAATAAGTACTAGATCTTGTTGTAAGTGCCAAATAAATACAAAAAAAAATGTTGAACTATTATATGGACCTATATGGACTATATGGACCGTGAGTGGCATTTCTTTCTGAGCACTGATATGTTTTTTTGAATCATGACACAGATCCTGTTTTTTTTTGTTCTATAAAAAAACCGTCAAACCGTGTTTGAGGCTTCAAGCGGTATATCAACTAGGACTGTCCTTATCTAATTACGAAGTAACTTTTCTAAGTTCATATTATATACCTAGTTGTTGGTAGATATAACTGGATAAAAAGTTCTTGTAATGCAACTGTCCAACCCAACACCACGCCAATTTGCACAGACGATATGTTTTATTTATTTTCACATCCTATGCAGTCGCCAGATACATTCATTGACTTTAGAAATGCGAGTAAACAGCGTTTAAAGTACAAATTCTTATGCTTGTACCAACACATCTTTCAAGATGAGATGAGTTCAATAACTCACCAAGCAAAAGCACTCCATACCATGTTCAAATCACCATCAAAACATCAACGTTTCAATAGTAAGAGATTAACGGGACTAATTCGCGAGAACCCTTCACTGCAAGTATTGTGCTCGGCAAGTGCTCGACGGTCGGGTAATTCAAGAGTCCTCGACTGAAGAGGTATTGAGCTATCTGTTTAGCTGACCTGTGGTCAGTGGGTTGTGGTTAGGTGTTGGTTAGACGCGGCAGTGAAGGCAGGTTTCTTAAGTGTTAGAAATTTAATGAATAACATTTCAACGCGATACGACTGAAATGTCTTTACGATGAAAATTTTAGTCTCGTTTGTCACCGATGCAAGCACTGTTGCAGATTTTGGTGGTATTCACTTATTCAGTAACTTAGGTAGGTATGAACTATCTATCTAAAGGTTTTTATTTAGTTTAATATAGAAATAAACGAGTAATTGTAGCGAGAATGGCCCAGTGGTTAGCGCGATTGGAACGTACGTAGAAAGGCGCGGGTTCAAATCCCAACAATAAGCTGGGGCTATCAGTGAAGAAAACATCTCAAAGAAACCATAGGAAACTTTTTCTAATACTTGGATGGCTAGCTACCACTTGGGAATCAATGGGCGCAGGCTAGGTGAACTTTCTTCTATCACACCGTCACTTAATACCAAGTGATCTGTGGTGAAACACTTAGCCATAAGCCCATAGAAAAATCTATAGTCACTTAAATTTAATTTAATAAACATAGAAAGTGAATGAAGATTCTGTACCGATACCGCTATACCGATACCAAACAATAGTGACAAACAATTTAAAATTCAAATAAAAAACTGTTTCGTTCAGAATCGTTTCTATTTAACAGACAAGTTATTTTCTGGAAAAAATAGTTATAACGGACGTAATCGAAAAAAAAAGCTTTTTATTATTTTAATGTATTAACTGCACATTTTATTATCAATATTATCTGACTTATAATTTGTTTAATTATTATTATAACAATAAAAATGTCTATCTGTTTCAATTGTCTTATATCTACATTTTTCTAACGTAAAGTAACTAAGCTAAAAATGTTTATTTAGTTTTTTATCTAATTGTTAAGCACGTACACAACTTTAGAACAATCCAAACTAAAAGACACTTTAATCGAGTGCACTATAAAAGAACAATACAATAAAAAGACAGTACTTACGAGTACAATGTTTTTATCAGTGTTCGAGTGACTCGCGCGAGTAGCTTGGACCAGTCTCGGTCACCGTTTTAAAACAAAACGGAAAAGTTTAAATAGGAAAAAGTGAGGGAAGATAGTGAAAAAAGCGAGGCAATTTAAACTTCTACCGGCCCGAAGGGGAGTTCGCATTTTATAAGTTTGGCCTACGGTGAGTTGATTTCAACTTTAAGATTTTTAGCAATTTTGGGCCTCAATCTCACAACTAATTTTAAAGTTTTCGAAAAGGGACAGATAAAGAATCGGGGGCGCGCTTTACGTTTGAAATTGTCGTGATAAAATAATATTGCTACCCATTTTTCTTTAGTGATTATAGTATTGGAGAAAACTCTGATTGTAAATCAGCTTGCACAAAAACGGAAAAAAATCAATATTGTGAAAAGTTGAAATGTGTGTAGGAACTACTTACTAAAATATAAAAAAAAATAACAATACAACATGACATAGACTAATATTATTTATTAGTTATTATTATTAAATAGAGTACATATTTGTTTACACATATTTCGAGTAAGAGCAAAAAAAGCTTTGCAACATTCTTAAGAATAAAAAAAAAATTGGGTGTCTCTATACGCTGTTTATTTCTAGTGTACCAACTTCAAAATAAATAGTTATATTTATTGAATCACACACACACACACATCACATTATCAGCCATAGAACATCCACTACTGGAGTATTTGATGTAGATTTGTCAATACTCTCCACATGTGATGTTCAAGGAAGACGCTGCTGCCCATCTTCCGAATTACATCCCTTAGCCGACTCTTACGGCAACCACGGAATTTATCTATCGAATACTACAGTATAATATCTATTTATATATCTATCTTCAGCTACTAACATTATATTGTAAAAAATGTGGATTGAAAATGGCATTATTATCAAAAACACCAGGTACTCGTAAAAGTTTTAATGAGTACTTACACTTTACTTAAAAGATACCTAAATATTTTATAATATGTACCGATGTGTAACATCATGTTTTTAGCCGCAAGCAGTTTCTAGTTAAGAACAATAACAGCAGTACATAGACCAGACACAGTATCTCATGTTTACTAAAACAAAACTCCAATATCGTGGCGGACCAGACAATGCCGCATTTTAATTTTGTACACGCTTCCTTAACAATGGATCGTAATAGGGCGGTAGATGAGACGGCAACCCCGCTTTGTTCCTCTCTGGCAACACTAAACAATACCTGGTGAAGTTGCATTATCACAGACCTAATGGGTTTTGTCTGTATGTGCTCTACCGGGGTCTAAATTAAAAGCTGTGTACAACGCGCAAACTTAACCGTAGATTCAAATAAGGGGACGATCATCGTAGTTTTTGTATAATCTCGTAGCTTTACCTCAAAAAATTCAGTAAAATGTTGATTTGCCAACTGTACAACTAAATTTGTCGCAGTGTTCCGTAACAAATGTGAATGTTTTCCCACGATAAAGGGTGTCTGCTTCGTGATTATGTTTATCTGTTTCACTGTAATGGGGCCTATCTTTCAAAACTATTATTTCAATAATGTTTTTTGAACTGATAAGATACTTTAATATGTATCCAAGTGGCAAGACATCGTAGGGTCAGAATAAAATTCTTGGTATATCAAGGTCACAAATATTCTTGCTTCAAATTCTCCATTTATTTGCCGTATATATTTTTAGTATAAACAATGAAAGTTTAAATGAAGAATGTTTTAAGGGATTATTGTACGAGTATATCCTGTGAGAATGTTGTAAACTAGTGAAAACACTCGCATTTAGAAAGTGTTTTATCTGGCGATAACCTGACCCAAATGGGTTGAAATTTATCACACCACCTTTTAAGTCCATCTCACTATCACTAAGCACACAGATTACATCCTAACTTTCACATAATTGCGTAAACACCTGCGTTTCTAATTTTGGGTCTACTTAGAAAAACACGTGAGTATGGTGTCAATTAATTATGGTTGACAAACGAGGTGTTTGACCACAGCTCACCTGATGTTAAGTGGTGGTGTGGTTGAAGTTGGTAAGGCACACGTAGCCTGGAATGGAATTGGTTCTCAAATGAGGATGCCGGAAGCACATCATTAGATGCTTGATGCTTGGCGCCAGATTTTTAACTTGAACGCTAACCAGACGTGGTAGCTAGCCAGACGAGTACTAGAAATTACCATACTACCATGCTATAGTTTCCTTACCATGTTTTTCTTCACCGGTAGATCAAGCTCATTATTGGGGTTTGAACCCACGCTCTTCGGCGTGTGAACCGACCGCACTAACCACTGAGCTATTATCGCTACAAAATACCTACGCATATTCAAAGAGTTTATGTGCTAAGAAGGTCTGTGGGACCTAAATTAGTTTTAAACATCATTCCTCGCTACAGATCCAACGTCTGTCTCTCTTTTCATAAAACAAAGTTCGTAATCTTAAGCTCCAAAAGTCCCAAATTCTTTCATTTAACTAAATTTTGTCAACTTTTTTATTGGACTGAGCAAGCGAGTCTGCAAAATTTGGTCTAGGTGATGTTATTCCACCCTAGTTATATTATACATTTAAATTTTATATTTGCCATCTAATATAGTTGAGAAGTTATAACATCGTCAAATATGGTTATGTAGGACAGCTGCTGGCGGTGGATGGAAGCGAAACCGAGGATTAGGCTGAGTGGGGTGACTTGGGAGAGGCTTATGACTAGTAGTGGACTACAAAAGGCTGATGATGATCATGATGATGGTAATGATAGTTGAGAAGCTAGCACTGAGCAATTGTCACAACTCTTATTCAGGGACAGAAATAATATTAAACGTGCTGGAATCATAAGTCATATGTCACTTAAAAATCCGTCTTTTTTGGTGACATACAAAAAGAATCTTTGTGTGACTTGCCAAGGTTTATTGTCGAAGGTAGGATCCTGGAAAAGCAAAGACCAGACGGTAATGTCTCGACGATATCATGGACTGAACTACCAGCATCTTAAAGACGTAGTATGGGTTTGCAAGAAGTTTTACCTACTGATCTCCAAACTACATTGCGAAGATGGCATCAAAGAAATATGAAAAAAAAAAAAAAACTGGAAGCTGTAGTCGAAAGTAGATTTGCAGCTGTAAAGAGTAATGGCTGGGATAGGTAAGGGGTTAATGGATTCACCGTAACTTCGTGTCAGTCAGTTCCACTCCGCCTATACGGCAATGATGCTATATACTCAGTCACCACGCCGTTCGAACATCACTCCTATTTTCCAAACTATCCGATATTTGCATACTTCAGCGAGGGAATAGCTCGCAAATTGGCTGTGGTCTGCGTAATTTAGTTTGCGCTTAATGAATTGGATGCACATCGATGAATAAACGTTGTTCAATATGCATGGATGTTTTGTTTCGATAAAGCACTTAGCTGTGAGTTTGTATTGGAAATTGTTGCGTTTTTGTGGCGATGTGATGGTGATTGATCACAGCCGCTGTAGTTTTGAATTTAAATATTGTATGACCCTGTGTGAAATTATCAGCAACATTTAGGAATACATTTAAGACCCTGAATACACTCGTCCCCATAAAACTGTCAGTGTGTCATCGGAGGCGTGTTGGGGCAAGTTTTATGGTGCAAGTGACGTACCACGCCGCCTATACACGGCCTACTTATCCACAGAATGAATTGAGGGCACCACCATCAAATTCTTAAACAAAATTGACAGCAGCCCATTGGTAACTTTTAGTGCGGTAATTTAGCCACATCTATAAATAAGTTAGTGGTATATCTGTATATCTCAATGCTCCTGATTTTAATTAGGCATAATGTTGGGGAACTGTGAGGGTGGGACGATGATTCATGATTGGCGTGATGAAGAGGTTTCAAAACTCATTTATTTTAGTGAGATGCGATATATACTATGCCGAAAAAATTATAGAGTAGTGCTAACGTAACTAGGCGAATAAAGAAAAAATACAGTTTATGTTCTTCTTGTGTCTATGCCCTTAGAGGAAGACAAGTATATATATACAATACATATATATGTATATATTGTACAACATTTTTCTTATTGCAGGGCTTATCTTTATCTTATTAGCATAGTTAAATTTGTATCACTGCAATGTACATTTGTCTTAAATTGTTTAAATTAAACACTGTTCAAAAATAATTTTATTTCAACGAAAATACAGCAAACTCTTAACAACTAGATACTGATATATTTACCGACTGTTTATTTGATATCATTTCTGCTGTTCTAAGTATGTTGCTATTTAAAAATTCTTACACACTTCTGGTTTTTAATATATGTAGTTTGGCCTTGTTGGTACTTTACCTGTTTTAAGAGCTGTAAAGAGTGGGTTCGATTCCCACCCAAGGCAAATATTTTGGGGTGTAAACAAATGTTTGTTCTGTGTTTGGGTATTCTGTATATATTATAAGTATGTATTTGCAAAAAAAAAGCATCTAAGTAGTCTATCAGTTATATGACTACCGTAGTACGTATAGCTTTGCTTAGTTTGGGGTCAGATGGCGTTGTGCGTAAATGTCTTACGATATTTATACGAAATTCAAGAAATTATTCTACAAAGGCACTCTGCACTTCTTTGTGTTAAACCTGGTTGGTTTAAGAATAATCATGTCACTGACATTTGCATCTATCTTCTTTCAAAAATGTTTTAATATGAACAAGACAATTTTCTACTTAATTATTACATAGGTAAGAGTACTTATTGAAAAGCTATCCAACTAAACCAATAAATGAAGAAAAGACTGAATGTCATTTAAAATATCGTATGCCAGTCAATTATTCAACTCTACGATTTGGTTCCCTACTGTTTTGAATTCTAATTAGTTGTTAATTTTCAAGTCATTAAAAACTAAACGGCGATTTCAAAGAATAAAACAGTAACCACTCGTTCAAATAAAATATGGCAAATCAACGTTAAATATAATTACCCATTACGATAAATATTTTTATCGTCTAAACGTCAATATGTTTAAAATGATGACGATATTAAAAGCTCACTGATTATATCTTACCATTAATATTACTTACTCGATAAAACCTCATTGTGTTCTGCTACAATGAAATTGAAAGGCATTTTGTGTTTATAAGTATTCAGAAAAATTTACCTTTTAAAACTTTGTTGTGAAAATTTTAAGATAAATTTGTAATTTGTACGTGTTGTTATTTTTGTTATTTTAATTAATTCTATGTCATTGAATATTTTAACAATGTTCTAAAGAGATTTTTTATTTCGGAAAACTTAATATTATTTATTTATTTATACAACTACAAATCTTTTATTGATAACACCAAAGTAACAGGTCGTTTTTCCAAAATATCAAATCATAGCATATGTCAATATACTGAAAAAGTCCATATACTAATATATCTAATATAAAATATGTCAAAATATATAAAAAAGTTACGGCCCTGTTAGTAGTATATCTACTTTAAGAGCTGTAGCGCGTGAATTCGATTCTCACCCAAGACAAATTTATGTTACGGTAAATGCGTTTTTTTGAGTCCTTCGCTCAATTTGGGATTCTTGCATAAAAAAGAAACTAAACTAACAATTAATTTAAGATAACTAACCATTTATTATACATACTAGAAATAAAATAATGTTGTAACAAAGCAAGAATTAAAAGGGTTTTATTTTTATGGGTTTAAATTTTATTTTTATGCTTGACCACAGCTCACCTAATGTTAAGTGACGGTGTGGTCGAAGATAGTAAACACACCTAGCCTGGAATAGCACTGTCAGGTGCTTAGCGACAGATTTTCAACTTGAATCTGGTAACTACCCAACCGAGTACTAGAAAGTACCCTACCACCATGTTATGGATATTTCACGATGTTTTCCTATGCCGGCAGCACAAGCTCTTCTTGGGATTTGATTCCACGCCCTTTGGCGTGTGAACCAGCTGCTCTAACCACTGAGCTATGATTACTACAATACAATCTTGATATTGTTATTGTCATCAAATTTATGCTTGATCTCCGATTATCTGGTACAATCATAGGTCAATAAAATCTAAATATTTCTCCAACACAACAATTACCAAGACAAATGTTTTGTTTAAAATTTTACCACGACAGCTCCATTTAATCTTTCTTTCTATTCCTTTATAAATATAGATAGTGATTCAAAGAAGAATGCCCAGTTCATTCGTTGATAGTATGAACTATAAAATAATCTGTGTTAAGGCGATAAATCACCCGGAGCTTCCTCAATTACTTTCCTTATCGAGGTTAAAAAAACACAGGCCAGCGGTATGCGATAACTTCAATAAATCACGAGGATCACGGCTCTAGTTTTTTAGGATTCCATTAAAAAAGCGATATAACGTAATTAATGAAGTACTTGGTTAGTCGATACGTCAAGTGTTGACTAAAGAGAACTTTCTTTATTTATTTCAAGGCGTTTGACCATGCCCTGCCTGATGTTAAGCAGGATGTAGTCTAAGATGTGTGACTTATGGCTCCGAAACGTGGTCTCTGACTATGTGCCTTCTTAGTAAGCTTAAAATAGCACAACGAGCTATGGAAAGGGCTATGCTCGTAGTTTCCCTACGAGATCGAATCAGAAATGAGGAGATCCGTAGGCAAACTAAAGTAGCCGACATAGCCCAGCGGATTAGCAAGTTGAAGTGGCAGTGGGCAGGGCACATAGCACGCAGAACCGACGGCCGATTGAGCTGCAAAGTTCTGGAGTGGAGACCATGGACCGGCAAGCGCAGCGTAGGACATCCACCCACAAGGTGGACAGACGACCTAATAAAGACCGCAGGAACGCGCTGGATGCGAGCCGCTTCCAACCGGTCTTTGTGGAAATCAATGGGAGAGGCCTATGTCCAGCAGTGGACGTCATACGGCTGATGATGATGATGATGAGTCTAAGATGAAGCTCGCTTACCTCGAGAAAACCTGATTACTCTGGATTTAAAGACACCAAGTTGTACTACGCGGGAAAAACAAACGCCGGCAAAGAGTTTCACATACTCGCTGAACGTATTAAGAATGTGGAATCGAAGCGTTTTGTCCATACGTGGGGAATATCCACCATATAAGGATGGCGCTTTGGCCGTGTCTGCCTAGCCGTCCGGTAATAAAAAGGGGCAGGTGGAACCAAATTATGCAATTCTAAGGCATACTCTCCGAAATCTAACCGATAGAAGACAGACAAGCAAGCGACTTTACGTCGGTGCTCAAGGCTTTGCAACTGAGACGTGAAGTGCTTTCTTATGGGAAGTGCACTTATATCTATATCTTTAAACGAGCAATTCTTGTATATATGTATATATATATTCTGAATCTCGGAAACGGCTCCAACGATTTTCATGAAATTTTGTATCCAGAGGGTTTCGGGGGCGAAAAATCGATCTAGCTAAATTTCATTTTCAGAAAACGTCGTTTTATCCATGTTTTCATCCGAGCAATGCTCGGTCAACCAGGTACTATTTTATTATGCCTGACGCATATTTTACCTACGTAAGTATAATTATTGCTTTTTATTAATACCTATGTATTAAAATCGACCAGCTGACTAGGTGGTAGATCTTCTTAGCAGGATTTTGTCTAGGTAGGTATCACTGTAGTATCAGATATTCTACTGTCAAGTGTAAGTAGTGTGTAGTCATTACCTTTTCGGTTTTGAAGGGTATAGCTGTAGCTATCAAAATTACAAGAATATTAATACTAACCATCGAATATGTCGAAATACTGAGCGACGAAGTAGCGATACCTAAGACTTCTTAGAGGGTTAGACTTTGTTTCGTTACTCGAAGTTCTAGATATTGCTGTAATGGCCATGTGCAAGCGTCATGTCTTACCATCGGAAGAGCATTTCGTTAGTCTTATTACTTTTTTCTTTCATCGGTTTTGGTCTTTTTGATATTTTCTATTAAGCTTGACCAAAGCTCAGCAAAATTATAATATTCTAGTAAATACATATATATTCTTACCGTTATGCCCAATATATCGTCATTCTGTGATGTCGCGGGCACACCATACCTCGAATCCCGGTCTCCGCTCACGAACACATTTCAATCTCGATTTTACTCTATTGCCTTTTCAGTTCATCATCATCATCATCAAGCCTTTTGTAGTCCACTTCTGGACATAGGTCTCTCCCAAGATATGCCACTCAGCGCGATCCTCGGATTTTCGCTTCCATCCACCGCCAGCTGTCCTACGTATATCATCACTCCACCGAGTCTCAGGGCGTCCTACGCTATGTTTGCCAATTTGCGGTCTCCACACCAGAACACCTCTACCCCAGCGGTGCTTTTCAGTTGGGCCAATACATTTTAATGAATAGCTTATTCGCTTAAAACGTTGGTATTAATTTTTTTAAATTTGGGTTGGAAACTTTCTCTACAGCTAAAATAATTTTCCTGTTCACTTGAAATCTGCTTCAAACGAAATGAAATTCAGTTTTGATTGAATATAAATTCCAAAAACATCTTGATCTTTGAATTGTTCGGAAACTCGATACAAAGTTAAATCTTTTCTACGATGCTTCGCCACCCTTTGAAACTTCACCGAAATTCAAAGCTCACCTGAGCCCACAAAGATTAGCATCATTGGCGAAGTTTTTAGATTGTTATAGGCAATGTTTTAATTTCCAATATACGTGGTACTTTTTACAAACTTTTATTTAACTTGCAATGTATGTATGTCATTTTATGTATTTTATGTACTAACTATGCTTCACATCATCAGCCATAGGACGTCCACTGCTGGAGATAGACATCTTCGGTGACAATACAATGTAAGTACCATGGAGCTGGTCTGATGATGGAGACGGAAGATGTCCATAGGAACTTCTGAACTAAACAAGCTCGATTGATTCGTCTTGAGGAGCTCTTTATGCTTAGAGGATATTCAAGGTCTTATAATGAAGCTAGAAGGTGGCCACAGCATCTCTGTGATAAAACGACATAACCCCACCGAGTTTGGGCTTCAAATCGCAACTGAATCGGTTTCTTTTAGGAAAGCATCTTCCATCGTAGACCATATCTTCACTTATCAGGCGAGATACCTGTTTATAATCACATCACACATCATCAGCCATAGGACGTCCACTGCTGGACATAGGCCTCCTCATAGGGGGGTTTTGCCAATACTGATCACGCTTGGCAGGTGGGTTGGCGAGCGCAGTCAGGTGTGATTGTTTAAGGAAGACGCTGCTGCCCATCTTCCATATTACATCCCTTAGCCGACTCTTACGGCAACCACGAGTAGAGAGGGTGGGGTACAACTCTTACGCCGGCACCACCACGGCTAATCTATTTATAATATTTTTTTTAATTAAAAATGCCGATGTTTGTTTCTTTTTAATTTCAAATGACGTAAATAAAGATGAATAATGTTGATCTCCTAATAATATTGGAACTTAAAGAACTACAAGTTTAAATTTACGATTTAAAAAAACCGACTCTTTGTGCCAACGACCCTTATGCAACTAAACGCACTGCTCCAATGAAACAACGAGGTTTCGGAGTAAAGGATAAATCAATTTCGATAAAACTTCTATGAAACCACCTGTGAAGTATGATTTACCAAACAAAAAAAGAACCATCAAAATCGATTCATAATTGGCGGAATGATCACGTGACATACATAAAAAAACATAGTCGATTTGAGAACCTCCTCCTTTTTGAAGTCGGTTAAAATACACTTTACAGATGTTTATTTAAAATAACCAACCTTAATAACCTTCCTGTGTTGGGGTAACTTACAACACTAAAGGTTTCTTCCGCTCCTCACGTGAAAAACTGAGGGGTGCTGGTAATTCGATTTAGATTGGACCAAATTAGAAACTTTCTTCATAGCTTTTGTTTTCATGGGAAATTACTTTTTGATGGAACTTATCAAAATCGAATTTGGACGAAAATACTTCCACTTCAAACATAGAAGAAACTTCCCCTCGGAAAACTGTGTTTGTTCAAGTGGTGTAAATATTTTCACGTAAGTATCGTAACGACTCAGAAATTGTGATAAAATACCTGTTAAAGGTTGTAAACATTAAAAGGGCTAAATGAGATTTTAAAGTTTAATGTCGGCAATTACTTATTCAAATTATATTTTAAGCGGATTAAGGTTAATTTATTGTACAGTAAATTATCCTGTAATGCAAGCAGACTTTAATTGCGGAAATCCCTGGAATACTGGAATAAGGGTCTCAACGAGATCTCCACTTAAGTATTCAGTTGAATTTAGTTCAGTTAAGCTCTGAGGTAGTTTCGGTACATTACCCTAATGGTTTCCAATTTCTCCAAATCCGGCTCTCACATTTTCAACATGTTCACATTTTCCTGATGTCTGTGCGTATGATAAAATAACATTTTATATTTGAGAGTTTTCCTCTAATATTCGAGTCAGACGGTGAGCTTCCAAGCGGAGTGCATTACCGTAGACCGACCATGTTTTATTTATTCGTCTGGCACAGTCAAACATATCAATGTTACTTCTGAATTTGATCCTTCTGACTTACGTGTAGAGCTCAAATTATTTTGGAAGATTTTTGAAAACTAAGTACGTTGTTGTGTTCGGTGTTTTCAACTACTACTACTACTACTAGTTGAAAACACCTGAAGCAGGAAAGTGGTTACATTATCTAGGGCCGAAATTCAGCTTTTGGCTTTAGCGTGGCAGGTAGCCATAAAAAGGAATGTTTTAATCCATGGAGTTTTTGATGGGAAAGGTAAACCTATGCACATCCACATTTCCATATCGCTTTTAGCTATTGAAGCGAGCAAAAACTATACAAGATCAATGAACACTTTTTTATTACATCGCATATTAAATAGTAACTATAAATATCTTAGAATTAATACAAACAAAAACAATCTAAAAGGAGGAAAGGAGGATCATCATAGGAGGAAATATTCAATTATATTGAATACCAAGAAATAAAGTTGCGTATTTGGGCTAAATAGTTTCAATTAATAACCAGTATGTACATTTAAATATTTTATTTTTACGCGTTTGTAGTACACTGAAAAGATTTAAAAAAAAAATGAACATATTTGGGCCAGGTATAATATTTATTAGTAGAGAAAAAAAACCTAATTCTGATTATTACTCTTTCTGATATTTTACTTTTTGACTATTCTGATATATCATATTAAATCATCTTACATCTACATAGTATAAAACAAAGTCTCTTCCCGCCGTCTGAACGATTTGATCTTTTTAACTACGCAGTAAGTATGCAGTTTCCATCATTAGACAGAGTAATTCAAGAGAAAGGTTTTTATGTATAATACACTACATTAGAATCTACATTGCACCCGAGGCGGGTCGCTAGTTTAAATATATAGTTAATTAATTTTAATTAATTCACTATTTAATGAGACTATTAAACATTACCTAACCTCTCCAACACGCAATTATACCTCAACAATCTTGTAACTAATTGAAAACTGCAATAATTTAATTTTATCGGAATAAATTTCGCGTTAAATATCAAAATAGCATTATACAAAGTTTCCTGCATGTTCTATTTACGTCGGAAATCATGGACCAGTCGGTTATCACAAAAGTACTTAATTCAGTTAATTTATTTTATCTGATATGAAAATGCAACTATGAATTAATTAAGGCTGCATTATTAAATTGGTAATGTTGAGCGGTAACCGTCGAGCGGGCGTTGGGCGGAGAATTGAATTACTTGTCCTGGTTATAATTGAAACTGTGGTTTTGATCCTGGATAAAAATGTAAAAAGTTCGCGTGACAATAGGCACCCTGCGTAGCGAGCGTAGGATATAATAGCTTCTAGAAGAGTTATACAAAAATGACTAAAAAAAAATCATTTATGTACAATGATTGAAAATCTTGTAGTTATTTTTACGTACAGATTGACTTTTAGTGCCATGTACTATCACTACTAACATCACGTAAAAGAAAGTTGCTACGAGTGAGTATACTTAGTTTAGTGTAGGGTTCCACATGCGTCGACACCCTGGCGCCGTCTCATCTTTCTGTGACTTCGGGACGAGTTGGTGCTGCCGCGTCAAAAGCCGAAAACCATTTATGACACAAATACGTGTAGAATTATTTATATAATATGTTTACGATTTTTGGAGTCGAAACTATAGGTCCGTGGGTTTAATTAATCAAAAAGTGATCGTGAAGAGGGAAGTAAAAAAGTGATGATAAATTATTATGTGCTTTTTTCCAGCTAAACACTTCAATGGATCAAATGTGTACTTAAAGAAAATTATGAATAATTTCAAGTTGGGAGACCGTCTGGCTTGGAATCTGG
Organism: Biston stratarius; assembly: GCA_950106695.1. Classification (NCBI taxonomy): domain Eukaryota; kingdom Metazoa; phylum Arthropoda; class Insecta; order Lepidoptera; family Geometridae; genus Biston; species Biston stratarius. The sequence goes on from OX467116.1 coordinate 16,670,023, forward strand.
AAGTCCTGGATTCGGATCCCACGGCACGCACCTCTATCTTTTCTTTTATTTTAAAATCGTGACGAAACTTACATGTACGTATATCGTCACTCCACCGAGTCTTAGGGTCATATACTACGTTTGCCGCGGTTTGATTCGCGGTTTTCAGTGGTTGTCGGTTATATAATTTTCCCTTGCCTTATCTTGCTCCGATACATCCAAGTTCCAATGTCCATCTCCAGGGCACCCTAGCCGCAGGCTTAAACTAATTAGCCCCCCTGTTCTGTGTCAATGTTGTCTCAGCACGTGGCCTGGTTTAATGCGTGTGTCTCCATTAGTGCACCCTCAGTTTAAACACCCTGTGTGTCTGCTCGCACAAAATTGATTTGTGTACGTTTGATGTTCGCAAGGGGGGGAGATTCGTTTGCAGGACCATGTTATTTCACGAGTACGTCATATGTCGTATCTAGTTGCTGCAAGTTTGTGTTGATGCAATTATTTTGATATTTTTACACGTGATTAAAACTTCGTACTTCTTTTGCTTCTAGTGTGCTTGTTGCCTATACAGTCTTGGCACATGAAGGCATTGAATTATTTGTATTTAAAAATCATTCAAATGTAGCGTACTCAAAACTTTGAGTAAAAAAACAAAGGTTTCGTCACAAAATGTCCCTTTCGCAAAAAGTCCCTTAGAGCATCACTACTTTGGCGTTCATTCGACATTCGATGGTTAGTCTCAATAGCCCTGTAAAGTCGCTAGATGCAGTAACCTTCAAATCGTTAAATTTATTAGTTTAGTTTAAAAAGATTAGTACCTAGAAAACTGATTGAAGGAATGACAAAATGTGTTTTTTAACAATGAGCTTGAGCTGCCGGTTAAGGAAAAAATCGTGAGGAAACCATAGCATGGTGGTATTTTCTAGTACTCAGCTGGCTAGCTACCACTCTCAAGTTGAAAATCTCCCGCTAAGCATCTAACTGCAGGCTCACTTGAGAGCCAATTCCGTTCTAAGCTACGTGTGCTTTACTATCTTCGACCATACCGTCACTTAACATCACGTGAGTTATGATCAAACACGTAGATTGTCAACCATAAAAAAAAACTTTCACTGCCCGTGCTACCATCGCTGCTCAACCAAATTTGATATGATTTTACCAACGCTGCTTTGGATACTCTTTGCAACAACGGATTTACCTATCGTTGTTTTTGGTAGGTCAATGTATTTCAGTAATATATAGAGAGATGACAGATCAACAATCATCGACCATCGTCGATTTTTTTTGGTCTTTGTTTGTTTTTAGTTATTTGTTACTATGGGCATAATTCTGAAATATTGACTAATAAAACATTCATATTTTTCATCTTTTAATTTATAATAGCAATTTTTATTAATATTTCTATACAGCTTATCACTAAACTTTCTATTGTCTGGTTTTTGTCTTATATCGAAATGTTATCGGTTAAATACTTTTATTAACATGAGCATCCCCTCTAACGAATTCTAATTTAGGTTTCAGTGCTTCATTTTTAACTTTGTGAGCACTTATGCAAAATACCCGTGTTGTATAACTCTGTACACGTATTTTTTAGAAGCAGAGACTGTACAGGTTCACAATCTTGTTTGAGCTTTATAACCCTACAGAGATGAGTTCGTACATTCTTAAACATTGTGTTTTGTCTGAGATATACGTGGCGTCTCTTATTTTAGCTGGCTCAGCCGTTTTCCGTTGTCTTTTATAACATTGTCAAGAATTCATTTGTTATTTCTCAAAGCGAAACAAGACAAAGACTTGCAAAAAGTTAGCCCGTATCTCCAAAATTTATAACGTCGTTGGTATCATTGTTACATTTGTTTTCATGATATTTTTTACTGAGTTTGCGAATGTAAAATTACGAAAAGTAAAATATAGCATAATGCGAGGTTTCACAAAACAGAAATTAAAAATTCATAAGTTTTTACATAATGAGTTTCTGGTGGTGTTTTGCTATTTGTAGTTTAAATAAAAGCTGTGACAGCCTAATGGAAGGATGCTTAGCTTCGAAGTCAAGGATTTGATTTTGGGCAAGACTTTTTTTTTTAATTTACTTACGGTTTGTCATATATAAATTATATACGTACCGCCAAAAAGCAACGTTTTTAAATAAGAGCGTGTTCTGATTGCCTCTATGATTTAATTTCCAATTAAACACCTAATTACAATTTTTTTTACACAATTTATATAATTTAAATATTGACCGAATGAATCTGTTGACAATTATGAAATTTTCTACAGTTTGACATTTATATTGACATATCAATCATGAAAATTAACTATCCTGGGACTGTATTTGAATATCTAAGGCAGGTAGAAGGTCTATATTTTAACTACTGTTTGACATCTAGTTTCAGCAATACAATCATTGTTTTATTTCGATTTAAAAACTCGCACATCTCCAGAGAAGCAATTCATGGCATAGATCGGGATCTATGATGACATATAAAATCTATATGAAATTCTCGGCGAACGATTCAGGCACGCACTTGTCAGGTCTTTTTCTTAATTTAAATGCTTATAAGCTTTCAAATCTTCAGCCAAGCTTCAGGATGAGATCGTTCCAGTCTTAACTGTTATTGCTAAATATCAGTATGAGGTAGTTGAGTCCTTTTCCTCTCTCGCTGTGGAAGTTCAGCGTGACATTCATGGAACCTACTCCCCCAGACGTCACTGTCACCTCAGTCTGTGTGCGTGACAGGTCTCGAGCAATGATACCCTGGAAATAAGAAAGATTTGAGTTTTTTTTTTGACATTGCACTTTGTGCATTCTGGCAAGTAAGGTAGCCCATACTATCAAGTTTCTCAAGTTAAAATAAGACTTTCTAACGTAAGGTAAGTTACGGCTTACTTTAGTCAATGACATATGATTTTACTAGATGCCTCTACAGAGTTTTGGAAATAAACACGAATACTGCATTATATCACTTGTCCACATGTGTACGTATATAGCAGCACTTTAGGAATAAAACAACAATATTTTTAAACATAAATATACGAAAAAAAGCACACTTTTTTTTTCAAATAACATACTTTATTCCTTCCCCCAAACCCCCATGCTATGAGCTATTGACAAAATTGACAAGTATTCCAAAACAAAACAATAAAGATATTTAAGCGGTTCTTGAGTTCTATTCCCAATCACTTTATGGTAAAATCTAACTAAATACATGAAAAAATAAGGAATCTTGTAACATTTTTTTTTTAAATAAAATCATTTTCCTCTGGAATAAAGACTATGAACTCTGGCTAGCGTGCGCAAAATCGAACTAGAAAAATAAAAGTACTCTATAAAAGCGGGAAATTCAGTAAAGTGGCTATTGTAGTGACAAATCTATCCTTCACGTACTGGGCCTATCGACCGGGACATAAAACATCACCCGACGTGAGTTTGTTTTCCAACAGTAACCACTTTCCGTCTGGTTGTAGGTGCCTTTAGGTATCTATAGTAAACGTAATCTTTGAGCGTATTCAGGTGTATAGTTTGTAGTGGCTAGTTTAATAATAATAATAATATAAGCTATAGACATTATGCCCGTTTAGTACTTGTATCTTCGCGTAGCCGTTAAATTTCAATCATAATAGGTACTTAAAACAATAATTAGTAATTGAATTCAAATGTTTCCCGCTAAAATAGTCACGTTGTTATTTTCCAAAGAGTGTTATTTGAGTATACATACTTATGTATTGACTACGTGCAAGAATGTAAACAAAAAAAAAAAGTACAATAAGAAAACCCTATTATTGTGAGATTTTTATCTGCTTTATGAAAAGTCTCCGTCGCTTTACTATGATACGACTTGGAATACATCAAACTTTGCTTGATATTGATTAATGTTTTTATGATAGCTCGATATTTTTTTAAGTACTCGCAACTGGAAAGGATACAAAACGTGCGACACACGATAAAATAAATAAATAAACATTATTTTTAGACTAACTGAACGAAAATAAATGACTACCGCAAGCTGCACCGGAGACGCGGTGTAGCATCCGGCGCACGCCGGTACGTTTTTCGTACTTTATCGGGTAGTGATTCATTTTGGCGGGTTGTAAGTTTGCAATTTCGGCGGATTGCTTATCCAGCATCGTTTGTATTAGTGCTTGAACTTTGCATGCCAGCGTTTCCACAATCATCGTCTACCTTCGTACAAAGTTTTCTTAAGTTGTGTGTGCCAATCAATAATAATATAACTCTTTGTTGTACACACCAATTACAAACAACTATAACTAAAAATATAAACTTAACACTAGTGAAACAATTGGCGTCCTTATAGCTAAGAGCGATCTCTTACAGGTAACCTTAGTATGGAGAGGATTTTACTGAGTTAAGGATGAAGCGTGTTGACAAGAGAAGTAAATTAAAAAATAAATAAAAAACATTTTAAACATAATATATAAAAGACATACATTCATACCTATCTATATTATAAAATGTTAATACTTAAATATACCTTATAGAATATATACTTATAGACATACATATAACTATAGATATGCATTTGTATATACTACTATACATGAACATTAAACATATAAGAAGTGATAGCGTATTGCAAGATTATTTAACTTTGCTTGCCGGCGTGCACTTATCCACTTGATTTTAAATAAACTGAAATATTTCGTAATATTTTTGTATTTGTATTTGATCTACCGATGATGAGTGAGTTATAAAATATTATGTTCAAATAAAATATGCTTAGATACTATAAAAAAGTGAAATTCTATACGAAGATCCCCAAGCCCCTTCCTTATTACGTCCACACAGTCGCGTGCTGCTGTCGACTCGTTTCGATCGCGATTTACGACTCGAAAACGATATGGCGTGAGCTGATTTCCGAAGGTACGCTTAGGTGTCAATAAAAAGGTGATGGAGCGAACATTGAGCGTTTGATGAGGTTTCGATGCGAGATCATTACGTACACTCCGTGCTTCCATCACATACGAGTATGATGTAAAGATGACGTAAACAGTAGTAAATAACATTGAACTCGTGGCTATGAAATGAGAGAGATATTGCATTGATTTTGACGTTGCTATAACAGTGTTATGTAGGTAAAATTATATTAGAAGTACCAGCTTGAGACGTTCCAAGAGCGTGTCAAGTACACGCCCCACAGCACTGTTAGCTCATTGAAAGCTGTAGGGCGTGGGTTCGATTCCCACTCAAGACTAACATTTGTGTGACTAACATAGATGTTTGTTTTGTGTCTGGGAGTTCTTTTTTTATTTTATTTTATGGCTGACAGGCTAGGTGTTTGACCACAGGTCACCTGATGTTAAGTGACGGTTTGGTCGAAGATGGTAAAGCACATCTAGCCTGGAATGGAACTGGCTCTCAAGTGGGGCTGCCGGAACACACCGTTAGATGCTTGGCGGCAGATTTTCAACTTGAGGGTGGTAGCTAGCCAGCCGAGTACTAGAAAGTACCCTACCACCACGCTATGGTTTCCTTCACCGGCAGCTCAAGCTCATTTTTGGGGTTTAAGCCAACACCCTTCCGCATACGAACCTACCGCGTTAACCACTGAACCATAATCGCTACAAAATTTTCTTTATAGAAAGTTTAAGTTAAAGTTCTGTATGTATTTAAAAAAAAAGTATTTAAGTTTTCTATCAACTGTCTGGTTCTCATTGTACAAGCTCTGCTTGGTTTAGCGCTAGACGGCGCTGTGTGAAAATGTCCTCCGATATTTATGTATTAAAACATTGTATACATACATAATTATTATTCCGATTTATATCCGTGCACTCAGAGAACTTCCATTTATCAACAAGTGGTCACTTGTCTTATACATTCCAAGTTATTTGTGGCCAATAAATAATACTGTTATTGAAACCGATATTTTTTGCGACAGCATCGTATTTTCGAATATACGATGTGATTGTGGCGTATTCTTCTCTGCACTCAACAAAGCGCTTTACCTTTATAATCCTCTGTTTCTTGTCAACGTATACATAATCCTTATCCCTCCTTATTAAAGGAATACCTCGATACTCGACTTTCTCCGTGGATATCAACAAGTTATTCACTCTCGTGCCGACAACGAGATCTTTACTTTGATTTAGAGACACACAGATCAACAAACACAATATTATAAAGAAGCACTTCATTTTTGCTGTCAATTTTGAATTATTCAATCTTTGGCGTATATATATAAAGTATATTTTTTTTATCTTTAATGAGGCACTTTAACTTTCGGAATCTTTTTATCTATGTCAGTTCGTGTTGGTATTTAAGATCAGACTGGTAGTGAGGTATAAATAAATATATCAGTGCTATGTGACTTGACCTTGATACTATGACTCAGTGACGCAGTGCGAGTTTTAATCAGAGGTCAACAGCGCCGTACATCACTGTGTTTATTTTATTGTATAATGATTATAAAATATTTGTAAAACTCTTTAGTTGTGTTATGTGGGAATACTCTTGAATTATTTTTTTATTTTATCGATGCAGTCTAGGTGTTTGACCACAGCTCACCTGATGTTAAGCGAAGGTGTGGTCGAAGATGGTAAAGCACACTTAGCCTGGAATGGAACTGGCTCTCAAGTAAGGCTGCCAGAACACACCGTTAGATACTTGGCAGCAGATTTTCAACTTGAGGGTGGTAGCTAGCCAGCCGAGTACTAGAAAATACTCTACCACCGCGCTATGGTTTCCTCACGATGTTTTCCTTCACCGGCAGCTCAAGCTCATTGTTGGGGTTTGAACCCACGCCCTTCGGTATGCGAACCGACCGAGTTAATAGTAATTATAATGTATATTTTGTAATTTTAATGTAGGTTTTTATTTTATTTTTGTTTTATCTTTATGTACATAATATATGGAGACACGAGGCCCGCATCATTGAAGTCTGGATTCATGTAAGGTGCTGACGATGGACGTGGGTAAACAGGCGAGGACGATTAAAACCACCATTAATGAAATTGGCAATAGTGTACTGGAATATTATTGCCAAGACACTCCTCTGAACACGTAATGCGCCTGCGCGATGCAAACCGATCATCTTCATCGCAATGCGCACCGCACGTTCTTCACTAACGCCCGGAGTTGCGTCAGAGTGGAGAAACGTCAGCTGTTAGCCGTCAGCTTCCAACTGTCACTGTCAGTTCAGATTCTTGCCACTAAAAATGTCAAAGCCCTGACTGTATATATTTATTTTTATTTAATTAGATAATTATTATGTTTTGTATGTATCAACTGCCCACCCAGAAATTTTCCAGGATGGGTCCGGCTCAGAAAAAGAGTTATTCCAAGTTGGCCCACCCAGAAAAAAATATTCCTACGTGACTGTCGCATATAAAGCCTGTCAATCATTTAAAAAAATTACGAATTGAAACATTTATTGCTTGTCTAGCCACCTATCTCAATTTACATTATGACACGAATCAGCCAACGATCCATCATTTTACTAATAACATCAACAGGGATTCTCATTCATATCCTTGTTTGTATAACATACTTCACTATCACTATACAAACTATCATATCTACATCCTGCACTATTCTAATCTATTATACGTTACTAGGTTATCTGTCTTTCTAGCAAATGTTTTTTGGAAGGGAGATTTACTCATAATGTACCGTGTCTGTTTTGATTCTACGATAATATTGTACTTAGAGCTTGAAATTCGGATAATAATATTATTTGAGTCATATTCTATTCGACTAAAATAAATTACAATGATCAATTTGCAGCTAAGATAGGTCAGTGGTTAGCGCGATCGGTTCACATGCCGAAGGGCGTGGGTTCCAGTTCCAACAATAAGCTTGAGCTGCCGGTGAAGCAAAAATATTGTGAGGAAACCATAGCATGGTGTCAGGGTAATTTATAGTAGGTACTCGGCTGGCGAGCCATCACTCTCAAGTTGAATAACTGCCTCACTTGATAGACAGTTCCATTCCAGGCTAGGTATGCTCTAGCATCTTCAACCACACCGTGACTGAGCTGAGCTAACATCAGGTGAGCTGTAGTCAAACACCTAGCTTGTCACACATAAAAAAAAATATATTCGGAGTATTTCGAATGCTATTTTTGAACGCTTAAAATAGTAACTTCAATTTAATCTACACTCTACAGTCAATACTTTAGGATTTAAAGGATTAGTGTATATCAAGCCAGATAATTAACACTTTTAAACTTAAACACATTTTATTTCCGAATGAATATTCTTTCTTTTTATTTAAATATAGTGAAACGTATATCTATCTATCTAATAATACCTTTAAACGAGCAATTCTTGTATATATGTATATATAAATATATATATAATCTGAATCTTGGAAACGGCTCCACGATTTTCATGAAATTTAGTATGCAGGGAGTTTCGGGGGCTTTAAATCGATCTAGCTAGGTTTCATTTTTAGAAAAAAAAATATTTTTAATATTTTTGATTTATTTACTTCGACGTTGCGGCCAAGTTACAATAGCCGTTGTCACGAGCTTTGTCAAATTACTTACGTAAGTTTAAAATATATAATAAAAAATTACAAAGCTGCGCTTATTGGATTTATCAATGTATGGTACAGCGAACGATGTAATGTATCTCTATATCCAGGATCCAGTGGCCTGCCTCGGTTGCTCTCTAGGCTGTACATTATTAATGGACAAGAGAGACGCTTCGGATTTCACCACAGATTGGATATACACATAATGTATGTATAATGTGTGCAGAATACAAAATTTCTGAAAATACTAGTGTAAGGTGTAGTTTTTTTTAATATAAAAATGATCAGCTAACGATTCACTCTCCAGATAGTAAGAGATGACGCCTGTTCATCAAGCATTGCAGCAGTACCCAGAACTTGAGAGAACTTGAAATAACTTGAGAAAACTTGAGTAACAAAACAAAGTCCATGGAATCGTTGCTTTGGCACTCAGAGACGTTACGACGGGATGGTTAGTCTCAAATACGCTTGCTGAAGAACCCTGCTTATTGAAAATTACTGCTAAGTTTTTAACTAAGCGTGGACTTTGTTTTGTTACACAAACTTATGAGTACTACAACAATGATCATGGGCAAGTATCATTGACTTGTAACATTGGTGCTATCAATAAAATATTTGTATTTGTATTTCTAAACACTAGAAGAACATTTTGCTGGTCTCACAACTTTTACCTTAAAAAAAACAAAACTAAAAAAAACTTATTAGCATTCCCGATCCAAAACCTCTCACTTAAAAGTTACGTTCAATTTTCCACCTGGTTAAGCATTTGTGGAGCATGTAGAGCGTCATTTCATGGGATTGTGCGGCACGGTAATTAATTATAAGTATTAAACGGATACGATCACAGAAAAATGTTCGGTTGAAAATCAACCTAGGAACCAATTCATTGCCTTTGAATCATACGCTCGCTCTAGTTCATAGATATCGTGTTATCACACTAATCACACTAACTTTAAAGAGGCGAAAGTTTGTGAGCGTGTTTGTATGTTTGTTACTTCTTCGCACTCAAACAGCTGGACCAATTTTGATGAAATTTAGTATGCGGGTAGCTGACATCCTGGATTAACACATGGAATATTTTATATCCCGAATAAATAAAAAATGTTCACGGAGCACAGCTAGTGTATTATAATATTTTAAATACTGCTTTAAATTTGATGAAAAACTATGTTAATGTTTTTTTTCTAAACGTTAATGACAACAATATGCTTACAAAAAGCAACAACAACACAAAAACTAGGCAAGGTAAGCGGAGTGATGGCTGTCCAACCGCAAGATATCGACGATATAGTCACCTTCGCAGAACCTGGACCAGGTTAGCACTAGACTGAATCAAATGAATGAATATACCTATACCCAGCGGTGAAATAAAGAAGGTTGTGGATGATGATGAAGATAAGAATGAGACTAACCATCGGAAGTCTCAAAGTAATGAGCGTCAAAGCAGCGATGCCCTAGACTTTGTTTTACTACTCAATAGTCTGCAGTAGTCACGGAACAGGCGATATCTTTTACCATCAGGAGAGCATGTTCATGTAATAACTTTTACATACTAAAAAGAGTATCATAGGTAGGTATGATATCTGGCTATCATTAAATATATTTGGAGTAAAAAGTAAACGTGCACTTACCAAATCAGAAAATTGCCAAGGTGTAACCGAAAGCGTAAGATAACATATTTAGAGCAACTAAACTTGAGGTAACTAAAATGTCCTATTATAAATTCAAAGATTTTATAAAGCAGAGGTTAATTGACAAAGCCTACTATAAGGTGGCTCATTACGTGGAAGACAGGAATATATGGTTGTAGTAGCTTCTTTCTGCACTTGCATCCCCCTGCCTAAGTGACAATTGTAGTAAGCATAATGTATTAATATTTATAACTGTAAACTGTAATCTAATATGAAAAGAAAGATCCACAAAAAATGCCTTGCTGAGTTTCTTGCTGGAATCTTCTCAGTTTAAGTGTAATTACGAGCCAGTGGTAGATTCAAATATGTAACTTAACGTTCATTAAGTGCCTTACCAGGGCCTAAACTGAATAAATGACTTTTTGATTTTGATTTTGATTTAGAGTAAAATATACCACTTACAACATTACATATGTAAATAACAATACAATGTCTTTCTTATATGGTATTGTGGAGGTCGTAGTCACTGAAAAATTCGCAACAATTTATTTCCACAAACAGCAAAAGCATCATAAACAACGGTATTTCGCTGACAAACGCTGGCTTCGGAATGCAAAATGACTCTGCACTTTCACAGCATAAAGTGTTTAACTATAGCATTGTCTCCATATTTATGCTAACTCTATGACAGCCATTACTTATTCCGTATTAGAAACACGCAAAACTTTCCTCACACACACATAAGTGTTTCAGAATTGCAAGCGATTTTACACAGCAGTTTTAATTAGACAGATTTACGTGCAAAGCTTAGAGGATTGATCATAAAAGGTGTGAAAGCAATGGATGCTAAATTAACGGCGCATTGTAATGGTCGTATTCGCAGTTTTGCACCGAGAGATTCCTGAGTGCATACGGGATGTTATTTCAAACCGAAGCCACGTCATCGCTTTGATCTTCCCTCGACTTTTTGCCGAGCACTTGTTTAATGTGACGACAAATAACTCAAACAGGAACGCTGGAACTCTTTTTGGTTTTATCAAAAGAGCACGAGATATTCACGTGTTTTAAATGTGGACTCTTCATTAGTGAGATCACCCGTCGGCTTCTCAGTTTGTTTGCGTAAAGATCTGGGAGATTTGCATTTCAATCTTACTCTGTTTGCTTTGGCTTTTTGTGGATATCCTTTTTAAAGTTAGTTGGTTGAGACGTAAATCATATTTTACGTTAAGTTGGATGTTAAAGTCGAAAAGTTTTGTAAACAAATTGTGTAAATACGAATATAACAATGAAAACTTGTTTGAAATAAATTGTAAATATTTCACGCCCCTTACCGATGAAGTTCATAATGATGAATACCTAGGTAAATTGGCTTTTTTTAGCTCAGTACTACCAATACCCAATAATGGAGATCACGAATCGGCAAACGTAGTGCAGGACGCCTTAAGACTAGATGGAGTGACGGTATACGTAAGACAGAGAGACCTATTTCCAGTAGTGGACGATGGCAGATTGATGATGATGGCTACCAATACCCTTAAACCTGTATAATTAGTACCAATTTACATGATTATTAAAATATTATGTATGTTAGGAGCTCAAATATGAGATTCACGTGATGTTATAACATGTTTATACATTAAGCGAATTTCATGATATTTGAAGCCTTCCCCAGTCCTTGTGACAAATGGTCACATTTTTATGATCCTTTCCCTAGGTGTAACGTCACCGTCTTGTCACATGATGTGTCGCTTTGACGCAATCAATACCCCTTAAAATTTAACATAATTCATGGATCCATTATGTGAATATACTGGCAGAGGTTCCTCACAAATTTTTAGAAAACGCTATAATACACAATTATATGATACAATTCATCCACAAATCACATGCTGAACTCTCGAATCGAAATCAATACGCAATCACAAATATGTTATAGACATAATAGCACGTGTGCTTCGACCATATCCGATCCCCATATCTCAATCGGGTCCAAATTGGAATTTTAAATGGAGTGAAATGTACGGCGCGTTGACTTCCATTTGGCGTGATTGAGCCGTGGGCATAATGGAGCGAATGAAGTGGAGTGGAACGATGGAACGCGCCCGGATAAAATGGCGGACATAGTAAGATACCAGGATAGATGGGATTCATTAAAGTTTTGCATATTTTAAAACGGATTTATTAACAGATGCCATGAATAAAGGAAAACTTCAAGTTAGATCGTATTTTAATTAAGTAATGAGACGAAAAAATTACGCCTGTCCTTGTCCACTCAGGAATTTGAGTAAGAAAACAAAATCTAGGGCATCGCTGCTTTGGTGCTCATTACTTTGAAACTTTTGATGGTTAGTATCGATAGCTTTGTAATTTCTCTTGCTACAGTACCCTTCAAACCAGTAATGATTACACACTACTGCTTTGCGGCATAATATCTGGTGTTACCTCTACAACCTCCTATTATGGAAATCTACCATCTAGTAAAACAATTTTGATTTTTAAAATTTTAGTATAGGTATACAATATACATTACTTACCCGATTGCTCCCTACCATAAACGTGTACTTTTCGAAAGTTTAACATTTATTAACAAGAAAAAAACCTCCGTTTACTATTTATGTCGTAGCTGACCCGGCAAACTTCGTATCGCCTCACAGTCAAAAGACATACTGACAACGGCGCCACCTAACGGGTCCAATTATGTATATATGTATTAAGATATTACTGCCAAATCCAATGCGCCAGTGCTTTAACATGTAATAAAAGACAATTTCTCAAAATAACATAGATACAGTGACTGTAATATTGAGTGTTCAGTATATTCGACAACCGCGTCATTTAATATTACGGAGCTGTGGTCAAACACCTAGACTGTTACCCATTATAAGTAGAAATGCGAGAGCGAGACTCGTTTCAACACTTAACGTAACTGAGTGGCTGCAGTAGGTACGTCACTAGCATTACTATTCACCGTGTACCCTCAAACAATGATCGACGTTCGTCGTCCGGAAGCGCAATTAACAATGTATTCTGGAAGAGGAAATATCAATTCGTCTGACGGGGGGATCGGCTCGCGTTTAGTTTAACTGCACGCCGGACTGGCGACTCAATTATATTATAATCGTATTATGTGAGAGGGGTCACGTTTTTGACAGCGGGTATTGTTACAAGCTAACTTACAGATCAATATTTATACTATATAAAAATGTACCACACATTTAATATTGAACGTTGACTTCAATGACAGATATTTTCTAGCTAGAATAACACAGTGTATTTTTTTTATGTCTGACTGGCTAGGTATTTGTCCACAGCTCACCTGATGTTGAGTGATGGTGAGGTCAAAGATGGTAAAGCACACCTAGCCTGGAATGGAACTGGCTCTCAAGTGAGGCTGCCGGAACACACCGTTAGATGCTCGGCGGCAGATTTTCAACTTGAGGGTGGTAGCTAGCCAGCCGAGTACTAGAAAGTACTCTACCACCGCGCTATTGTTTCCTCACGATGTTTTCCTTCACCGGCAGCTCAAGATCATTATTGGGGTTTGAACCCACGCCCTTCGGCATGCGAACCTATCGCACTAAACACTGAGCCATCATCGCTACAAAGTGTTCGTTACTGTGAACAATGTTTACCACGAACTAATATTGAGTCGGTAGTCGAAGAGTCAACACGTCTTGAGGATGTCTCGTGTAGAGGCGAAACACGTGTCGGCAAGTGGTTACTGCAGCAAGAAGAGGATATAATTATTTATTAGCGGAATTAAACTAAATATATACCTTGAACACTCAAAATGAACTTCCGCAAAGTAACGCCTGAATCAATAATTTAATATTAAAAATCCACTGACACTTTCCATTATAAATGCCATCATTATCATCCACAACCTTCTTTATCCCACTGGTGGGTACAGGCCTCTATTTTTGTCATGCCATCTGCCTCGGTCCTGTGCCAATCTGGTCTAGGTTCAACCCACAACGGTGACAATATCGTCGACCCATTACAATTGTTTTAGGTATACATATGTTTTGATAATACGTACCTATATCTGTAGATTCGATCTTATCAAACACAAAGTATAATTGCTTCATAGATATTGCCGCTTTGTGTATTTTATGACTTACATTACAACATAATAATATAAGTTGATGCCTATATTGCTGACTCACCAATCTCCCGATTATCGAGAGTATTTTCAGAATATACATGCAAATATCCCGCTATAGGTAATAGTTACCATTATGGAATAACAATCGTAAATGCTGATGGCCAATTACTAAGTAAATGGATCAGTTACGCGATCAACACTTTGTGTTAGGTAACCCTAGTAGGTACCTAAAGCGGATAATAGTGGTAATTAAAGTAGCTATTCAAAAAGGGTGAAGTTGAGCGCGAGTGCTTAAACTAAAATGAGATCATTATAATGATAATCATCACATATAACTTTTACTATAACAACCTTGCTGCAGTAGAAAAAAAACTTCTTGTCATGGCTTATTTGACTTTGACTCTATTTTTTTAATGGTTGACTAGGTCCTTGGCTACTGTTGATGTTAAGTGACGGTGTAGTCGAAGATGGTAAAAATTTACTAGCCTGGAATGGAAGTGGCTCTCAAGTGACATTGCCTGAACACACGGTTAGCTGTAAAAACACACACAGTTTATAAAAACGTGGCTGACTCGTAATCTTACAAAACCTAGCAATACCTCAATACAACCAAACTAAGAAGTATTTTAAAAAGACAAGTTTCGTGTGTGACTATTATTTCGTCAGATATATTGCGTTTTTTTATTGATTTTAATTAGACCTAATTAATTAGTGACCGTTGTAAAGCATGGTAAAAGGATTTTAATAACACAATTACGTGGGCGACACTAAACTTTTGTATTTATGACATCGCGTGGCAGCCATTGAGGTGAAAAAATAATTTTATTTTCGTCAAGCAACTTGTTTGCGATAACGGTGACCGACTGCAGTAAATTATACGTTAATTATATTGCTATGAATTATATCGCTGGGCCACTGTTTCAATTTAACAGCGGATAATATACGAATGGGAAATTTTGTGTCGATTCTGTTGCATTACTCACCAAACTAAACTTATCAGATATGACTAAAACGACAGGCTCGTTGGCAGTATATTTGCTTTCAGAGCTGAAGGGGTGTGGGTTCGATTCCCACCCAGGACAAACATTTTGTATAAACAAATGTGTGTTCTGTATATATATTATAAGTATGTATTTACAATAAAAAAAAGTACTTAGGTATTTGATTCCCATAGCACAAGCTTTGCTTAGTTTGGGGTCAGATCGCGCTGGGTCTAATGTCCTACGATATTATATATTAATTTCTTATTTATTATAAACTTATAGCATTTCATTATCTGAGAAAAAATTTATCAATTTTTTTTGTTTGTTTGTTTAATAATGCGTCAGATTCCGTACGTAAGTACGTGATTTTTAATTCTTAAAGACTTTTAAAGAGTTTCCATTTATCTAATCGTTTGTATACAGGGTATCAAGCTTAGGGTGTACTAACCCGAAAGAGAGTCATTGTACTTATTATTATATTCAAGTTTGAAATCACAGAAATCAACTGCTCCATACATCTGGTCAAAGTGCAACTGTCTTTTTCTATATGTAGAACAGGTAATTTTTTCACGATTTTAGAGTACAATGATTCCCTTTTGGCTTCTTATACCCCATGCTTGTAATCCTGTACTGTGCTTTATATGGCAATAAAGTTCTTTATAGTACAAAAATCTAACCTGTCACCAGTAAAAAATGAATTAATGAACGAGTCGGATATTTCATAAACTGATTGCAATTCATAATGTTCTAGGTTCGTCTAATCCAAATTAGTTCCAGTCCAATGTACGTTTGAGGTAAAGCCTCCATTGTGCGAGCATTATGCTGGCTTTGTTAAAACCGTATTACAATAGAATGACACGCGAAGTATCGGTATAATGCTTCAAACACGACATAAAACTTTGTAGGCTGGGAGCTATGGCGATGTTAGATTACTCTAAGTTACTGCGCCAGCACTTTTTTCAAAGTCTGTGATTTAGTATCTGTCTGTGATAGAACAAACATCGTGGCGTCGTGAAGAATTTGTGTTCATCCCTTAAACGTGTGTCCTGGGCGCGGATTGAACCCAATTTCATCAGCTCATGAAGCTTATACTACTATAAAATGAGTTTAAAGGGCAGTATTTGCTCCATATACGAGCTCTTATACGTTCCCGTCTAACTAATAAAATAAAATTCTAAGCATTATTAATAATTCACATCACACACACACATCATCAGCCATAGGCCGTCCACTGTTGGACATGGGCCTCCTCCTGGGGGGGTTTTGCCAATACTCGCCACGCTTGGCGGCGGGTTGGCGACCGCAGTTAGGTGTGATTGTTCAAAGAAGACGCTGCTGCCCATCTTCCGGATTACATCCCTTAGCCGACTCTTACGGCAACCACGGGTAGAGAGAGCGGGGTACTATTCTTACGCCGGCACCACCACGGCATGTGTTTATATATATATTTTTTATGGCCGACAGGCTAGATGTTTGACCATAACTCACCTGATATTAAGTGACAGTGTGGTCGAAGATAGTAAAGCACACCTAGTCTGGAATAGAACTGGCTGGAACTGAAAATGAAGTAACTTTTTTGTCGTCATCGAAAACTTAATGTTACTGGTGACTATCAAAATTAGTTATTGGGCCTAAATGTAAAAGCTTAATGAAATGTTGTAGGTATAATTACATATTAAGACATATTTTTTACAATAATGTTCTAATTGAAGGTTCTAATATTGTCTATACAATGTTAAATAATGTTTTTAAAACAAGCTACCCGTAAAAACGTTGAAAGACATTCGAGTATATAGCTTCCATTTTTATCGTTTGAGTGACGGTGTAGTTTCCTTCAGTAATTAAGTTAGACAGTAGCTATCAGTCTAGTTGCGTGCCCGTCGGCCGTCGCGACACGCGATCGGGAAAATTATATTTTTAGTTACCCGTGCTGAAATAATATGCTCTGCTCCAGTAAAATATTAACCCTAGACACCTAACCTTCGTCGAATCGACGAGTACACGACAAAAATATTGCGATTTCTTTTCGTCGCGTGTGCCTATCTTCGCGATTACGCTTGTCAACACAGTGTTCGCCGAGCTCTTTCGGGAGGCGATGGTATCCGGCGGGTAAGTACATCATTTTTAGATTTATTACAAAAATAGTCGTCGTTTCGACGAATGGTTAGGCTTTGTTGATATTTTGGTATTCATGGTTAGATATTTTTTACAACTAATGTTTCTACTTTTTGCAGTTTTTACCATGGTTTCTGAAAGATTGATGTCGATGACCAAATTAGGCGTATATTGATGGGCGAGGAAGATGATAATGTATTGAAGGTGGTATCAGATAGCGAAATAGAAGACGACTTGGAGGTGGATGATGCAGAAACCGACACTCAAGACGACCCCTCCGATGACGAAGATATTCAAGATCGTGCTCCACCTACTTCGCAAAACAATGTGCGGGAGCCCCCAATACCCCTATTCCTTCAGCAGAATGCTTAGGTAGTAGTTTAGTACCTTCTCACAAACCAATATCCAAAGTCGGACCCGTCATGTTTGGGCTACGAGCAAAGGGTGTATTTCAAATAGAGTAGCTGCGATAAATATTGTGTATTACCAGAGAACCTACGCGTTCGTTAAGGAATATTTTAGAACCACTACTACTATTTTGACAATTCATGACTGATCAGGTACTCGAAGAAATTGTGAAATGGACAAACTGAGATTATGATAAAAAGGCTAAATTATGACCAAAGTACATCGACGCAGATTAACTCTAGCAAGTATTATTGTACTAGTGTTAGCTGCAGCTCCAAAAGATAGTCATCTGACCCTCGACGAATTCGTGCAACACAGAGTATTCTGGTCCGACAAAGTCATATTGCTCGAAATGCGACACGGCAATTTGTGGTGAACATAAAGTTGATTTTTGAATGAAATGTGCATCAAAATAGAAGATTATAGTTTTTTTTCTTATTGATAAGACTGTTATCATTTATGTTCACTAAATAAAAAAAGGCTATTTTTTATTGTTTTTTTACTATATTTATTTATCTAAGTAGGTATCGCGAAAATCTAGTTTCCTATAATATAAGGTGTAAAATATATATTTTCGTATTAAAATAGAAATTTATTATTTTATTTACTAAAATAATACTTGGTATATGTATTCAAGTAATAAAAATAACAAAAATTTAAGTAATTCAATAAAATTTTATGTCCCAAAAATTGCTCGTCGAATCGACGTATGGTTAGGTTTAAAGGACTGGATGTGAAGGTTAGGTGTCTAGGGTTAATAGCCTTAATTTACACGATGTTTTTTTAAAGGTTTCAGTTACGGAGCAATTAATATTCATAGTGAAATAATAAAATGGCACTTTTATGAATAGACACTTTGTCACTTTCGAGACTATATATTTTACAGAATCGGAACGAAAAGATAACTAGTAAGCAATTTAAATTTAAACAAGTCCGCTCATTTTAACTTTATTGTACATAACACGAAATGTATGAAATATACAAGCTGAAGAATTTAAAAAATATATAACCCGTCTGCGAATGAAATAGCTACAATTAAAGGAAAAAAACCTTTTCAAATTTATTATTTCTAATTCAGTTTAAACATTAAGACTTATATATATTTTTGTAATCCTTTATTTATATATTTTTTATAAATTACTTTCTTTTTTTAAGTCTTTAAAAAAATAGAGAGTTTTCTAGAATAACCTTTCTAAACTGGACACGCGAGCAGATAAAATTAGTCGTAATAATAATTTTATTATGTATATATGTGAAATTTATAACGATAACCTACATTATAAGTGTGAAAGTATGTTTGGTTTTTTGTTACTCAATCACGAAAAAACGGCTGACTGGACTTGAATGAAATTTCGTACATAGTTTATTACAAGGATTACGTAAAAATCACATAAGATTTTTTCATTTTGCAAAAACGTTAGGATTAACAGAAACGCACTATAGAACGATCAAATTTGAATATTACGGGATAAAAGGTATCCTAAATTCTAATTCTGATATTCACGAAGACGAAGTCGCTGGCACAAACTAGTACAAAACTAAAAAGTAAAATTAGTTTACGGTACAAAAACTTTATCGGTAATAAATTACTATTCTACAGCTAACTCAAAAACGGTCTTTACCAATTTTCCGACCTCACTTTCCCGACGATTATGATCCTCCATCAAGCGAGTCATCGGTCAGGACAGCGGCCGCGCCTGTGGCCTCGCACCCGGAGCGGCGGGAATTAGCGACTCATTGTTTTGTTTACATTTACACGCCAGCATGAACGGATTTATAATGAAAGGTGTAAGCTGGGCTTGTTTTATGGAAATCAGGCAATTTTATTTAGTAATTTTTAACCTAGTTCTATCAACTTACCAAGCCAACCTACCCATCCTGGGTAGATTGGCTTGGTACATTTAAAGAATTTTTAAGAAATGGAGCAATATTGAAGAATAAAGACTTACCCATCAATGTAAACAATTTCTCTTTTATCTATGTCAGTTCCCGATTGCTTAAACGTTATTATTAGTTACTTACCTTCTTTTATCTAAAAGTATGTAATGCGATAAATAAAACATTGTCTGATGGCATAAGGTACCACCTGTCATTATGCCTATGCCATGCCTAAAAATGTATTTAACTGAGTTACCATAAAAGAAAATAGGTTGAAGCTTTTCAACCAAAATCAATCGAATCAAGCAAACTGAAACCAACGCTCCAGGGCAAGGATAGAGCCAACATTTTTTAAATGCTACTTGATGAGGGTGAATGCACTATGCCACTACTTGGTACCTACTCGTTGAGGTAAAACTTGCCCCATGTCCATCCATATTTTGTTTTTAAGAATATCGAATAATAATAACCAGTCTAACAATCACATTTGAACATTAATACCTAAGTACTAAAATAGATGTAGGTAATAGTAATGGAATATCCTCCGAGTCAGCCCTGTTTTTATAAGTTGTTCCATTGCTGGACTTGGGCCTCTTCTCATTGTGGGAAGGAAAAACCATGGTCTATCACGCTAGCCAAGTGCGGACTGGCAGATTTCACACATCTTCGAGAACTTTTTTTTTAAAGAACTTTTAGTTATGTAGGTTTCATCACGATGTTATCCTTCACCGTATGAAGTTATCGGAAATACACAATTAACTTATAAAAGACAGAGGGGAGACGTACCGTGGGATTTGAACCCAAGACCTCCAGATTGTTTTTTATTATTTACGCTGACCGGCTAGGTGTTTTGGCCACAACTCACCTGATGTTAAGTGATGGTGTGGTCGAAGATGGTAAAGCACACCTAGCCTGGAATAGAACTGGCTCTCAAGTGAGGCTGCCGGAACACACCGTTAGGTACTTGGCGACTGATTTTCAACTTGAGGGTGGTAGCTAGCCAGCCGAGTACTAGAAAGTACCCTACCACCACGCTATGGTTTCCTCACGATGTTTTCCTTCACCAGCAGCTCAAGCTCATTGTTGGGGTTTGAACCCACGCCCTTCGGCATGCGAACCGACCGCGCCAACCACTGAGCTATCATCGCTACAAAAAATTGGATTGTGTAAATAAATACGAATAGGCAAGAAAAAATTTATTTCACAAAGAAAATCGCTAATATGGAGAATATTATATTATATTATCAAAGTAAAAAAGCAGTTTAACGTCACGGCATCGATCGCAATAATACAACATTTTTCTTTTACCAATTTTGGCCAAAATTATGAAGCCCATTCCACCCTTTCTTATAAGAGCGTGACTGGTGGTCGTAAATTTGTATTTTTCCCATTCACAAATCGGGTTGGACTTCCTCTATCCTCTAAAATGCAGAAAAACCAAGATCCACTCGAAAGTGCCGATATGATGTACAAGGGTCGCTTTATCTTTAGGGTGGCCACACTTTTATTTGTTGGTGACAGAGAAAATTGATAAAATAACTATTGATAAAGTTCCTTTCACACAATGTTGGGTAGTTGCGAAAATATACTATACCTACATACATTTTGGCACTTAGTCACTTCACTTTAAGGTCTTTTTGTTGTAAAATGTGGGATAATAAATATAACTAAAAAATCAATTAGCGTTAAAATCATGAGCAATGAAGTCATACGTCGTCTGTTTTATTAAGTATATCTTTTTAAAAATAATACTATATCCCTTTTTTTTACGTGTGATTGGCTAAGAGTGTTTGATCATAACTTAACCATACATCAAAACACAAGTTAATTGTACGTGTGTATATGTGTCAAGTGTATTTTGATCTAAAGTTAGATATACATAGAAATGAGCCATGTAGTTTTTTTTTTGTAGAAAGTAGATGATCTTGACTAGATGATTTTTCGTAGATATAACTGATAGACTTAGGTGTTTGATCACATCTCACCTGATGTTAAGTGACGAGGTGGTTGAAGATGATGAACACTTAGCATGGAATGGATTTTAAATATATCACTCAGATATGTCTCCAAATTCTCAGATAAATCCTTCGCATGGATGCTGTATTTATCTGTACAGCTAGTGCCATAAAGGGTAGATAAGAGCCTCCTCCCATATTATTATTACAAGGGAGCGTGAAATTTTGCAGATATGTATGTATGTCCTACGATGGACGGGGCCGGGGATAATGAACCTTGTATGTCGTTCGGCTCTCGAATTTGATAGTGTTTGTCGACTTTGACGATTTTTAATATATTTCGGATTAAGAGATAAAAAAGCCGGCTTGCCTACCCTTGCTATTTTTGAAGTTGAGGACAAGTCTTGTTGGTAAACAAAGCTTTTTAATACGAAGTTCAATGGTACTTATTCTAAAGACCACGTTTAGGCAAACTTGGTGTGGGTAGAGTTTTTTGCAGCTAGGAGAAGTGATAACCTCCAAAAAGTGGTGACGCAGATCAACGCGATGCCGTATCGTAAGCACTTATTACCACTTAATCACAAGAAACCGAGACCGTCTCCTTGATTTCCTTTTTTCTTACAATAAAATTAGACTTCACCCTCCCACACAACAAAGTATTTAGATCACAATTAATCTTAGAAATTAGCTATATTATTCAATGCCGCAAGGATAGTCATGTGACTTATACTTGACACAACAACACTAGTAAATTGTTTGTAGAGATGGTAACTCAGTGAATCGTAATCAGATCGGACGCCGGGGCGACTTCAAATCCCAACAATGGGCTTGAGCTATGGGGAAACATCGCAAGGAAGCCATAGCATGGTAGGCACTTTACAGTATTTGGATGGCTAGATACCACCATCAGATAGAAAATTTGCCGCCAAGCACCTATCAATGTGCGCAGACTCACATGAGAGTCAATTCAATTCCAGGCTTGGTCGACATCCAACCTGTCAAAGGGAAAAGGCAAATTGTTACCGCTTATAGCCAATAAATAATAATGTATTTCAAAAGCTATTTTTTTATTTTTTTTTTAGGTTTTCTCATCAACTCGAAATGCGTTGCTATAATCACACTTCAGAATAAATTGGAATCATAATGTGTTCATAAGTAACAACATTTGGCTATGGATATTACATTTTATACCCGTAACAGATCCTGTAACTATATCTCGTATTCATTACCTACAAATAAATTGACATTGAAAAAGCCATCGAGTCCCCGGAGAGTAGCTGGGGTTTCACAGTCCCCAAATGCACCAATTAGTGGCGAAAGTAAGAATGCAACGGTACTACGCATTACCTACCAACCACTACTCCCTGGGGACCGGGGTTGGGTCCCACGTGGTGCCTAATGGTGTTTCTTTGCACAGAGGGTAGTTTGTTTCACGCGCATATGGTCTAGTTGTTGGATCTATGAGTGGCAGAAAAGAGGGTCTAAGTGGAAAGTATTGTTGCAAACTAGAACATCCGTTTTAAAAGTAGCACATTAACAGCTCAGATAAAAAATAAACAGGGTCTTATTTTGTACACCCTTATTCAGATGATATTCAAAGGATAGAATGTTTTTAAAAACGTCGTGTTAACACAATTTGACCATTAACTTTTTAAGATAAAGTTAATGTGCTCCAGAGATTAATACGCATTAAGACAGATTACGTTTCACGTCTAAAGTACTTAGCTAAATAAATAACGTATCCATCATTAATCTTATGAATTTATTAGCTGGTGGTTCAGAGTACTTTCCGAGCGCGAGGGCGGCCGACATATTTATTGCTCAAAAAAAAGATAAAATACGAATGTATGGCTAGTTCTAACATTTATTGTACGATTCCTTTTTCTTGTAAATTTTTCCCTATAGATCTTCCCGCCGAGAGACACGCTTGTAAGCCTGTCAACGAAGAAAGAACATTTTTCAACTTTCATAAAAATAGCTCATTCCTTCCAATACAAGCGCAAACTTAAAACGAATTTTCATTTTCAGTTTAATTAAATACGCGCAAGGCACGGGCAGGAGTAGATTGCTATCATTCGCTTTTCTTATTAGTGATTCACTTTCGCAGCCGATGAGAGAGGAAAACTTTGTACTTGACTGAACATGAAAAAGGGGCGCGTGCCGTAAAGTAAAAAGATTCCGCCCAAGTAATGAGAATATTTCGAAATGAGACCGTTTCCCAGTGGATCCCTGCAGACGGGAAAGGAAAACGGAGCAAATAATCCTGAACATCCTGATATCGGTATTATGGCCGTCACTCCGGACAGTCCAAGTAGACTTGGGCCTTCGCATAAACAATGGAAGTTATTGAGCGACGGATTTGCGGATATTTGACGAGAGCAATCGCGATCCGACAGACATCGCCCCGTCGAATGGCCGATACTGTCCTTTGAACGGGAGGGTTTACAGCACTCGAGGGAAATTCGACGTTTCCACCCGTAAAGCTCCGCTCAGACTCTGAAAGCATCGGACCACGATTCGCCAGCTTGTTTTGCTAGCTGCAACAGTGATGTTGCGTGAATTTATTTTAACGTTTGCGGCTATAGTTTGAAGTCTTGTCCTCTCGTCCCGTCCGCTTCGATGTCGTAAAATGCGCAACAAAATGACTTTATGCGTGCGTTGGGTCGGGCATGCTGACATGTTCTGCCGGCTGTTCTATTTTAATGTTTGAGTTTTATCGTTCCTGTCTCCAATTTGAATTTTAATTCGACATGCTCATTGCTGTAACTGGTATGTGTAATCGTGTGGCTATTCCTATATTTATCCCGGTGGAGATGACTATCGCGGAGTATTTGCTTTGAGATACCAGTTTGATTACAGTGAGATGAGCCGATAATGGGATGGAAATTCATTATGGAAATTTTATTTCCGATTGAGGTGAATACGATTCTTAAAGAAGCTGCTGTAATATTAAGTTTCATTTGCAAAGTGTCATTATAATTACAAATATTGAATGTCGACAACTGTTAAACTAATTTAGCCAAGCGCATGACATAGGTTATAAAAAAAAATAAGAACTTTTTTGTTTTGTCTTACGACTTTGGAGCCAAAGAAAAAAGTATATAGAAGTTTTTGGCAAGGACAATAAATACTACTTTACTAGGGCATGAAGTGAACTTTATCGTGACTTACTTTGTATGACATTGACTGTGATTAATCTTAATTGTGACTTACTATACTTGATTTTCCCACAAGATTTTTTTGCAACAATGATAGCTTAGTGCGGTCAGATCACGAGGGTTCAAACCCCAACAATAAGCTAGAGCTACCGCTTAATGGAAACATCGTGAGGAAACCATAGCATGGTGGTAGGGTGTTTTCTAGGCTGGCTAGCTACCACCCTCAAGTTGAAAATCAGTCGCCAAACACCTAACGTGTTAACGGTGTATTCCCGCAGCCTCACTTGAGAGTCAGCTTTATTCTAGGCTAAGTATGTTTATCATCTTCGACCTCACCGTCACTTAACATCAAGTGAGCTGTGGTCCTAAGCTAACCTAGCCTGTCATACATAAAAAGGCACTTGAAAGTTTGAAATATTTGACATTGGCTGAATATACAAAGCGCGACGTAAAAAATGAAGAAAAAAGATCTGCCAAAAAATCTCCAGTCACACCAAATTCGCTTCTAAATCTCCATCAAAGCCTGTAGAAAATTCACTACTACTTCAGTAAGGCAAGACCGGACTCAACTCAACAGCCTTACTTTGTGTGACGTTAACTTATTTCATTTGATTTTCCTGAAATATTTAAAAATATCGAAACATTTGACATTGGCAAATTCAGAAAGTGAGACGCTAAAAACAAATAAAAAAAACATTTATAAGTTTGGATCTGTAAACTACGATCTACAAAATTCGTTTTAATTTCCATTTTTTAAAAGTGGAAAGAAATTTTATTCTTCTCGTAATTGAATCGAAGTTTCGTCAACTGCAATAGATATTGTGTTTGTATGTTTCGAATTCTCTGCGGGGTACATTTCCTGCTTCAGTTCAATCTGTGCGCTGCATGGTGCACCAGGCAACTGAATTATACGTCCTGCGATGGGATCCGATGCAGCAGAACACTGTTTGTATTAATTGTATAGTTCAAGGTAGAATAGCTTTAAGAGTTTTTTAGACAACTAAATTAAAAAAAAAAACGGATACATTTCGGTGCATTTTTTATGGCGAGATATTTTAAAAGTGCAGTAAATATTGTCAAATAAAAGGAAGGAATTTTGGCGAAAATTCTTTGAAACCGCATTTAATATTTCCTAATACTTCAGTTATTTCTATTGTATATGTCGGCGCGAGACCGACAAACATCAATTATTTAATTGTAAAATTAATGTTTGAGTGATTTGTTATGATTTGAAAACTTTAAATCAAACTACCCGCAGTTAATGTTATGTGTTGACAAAACATTGTTTGTGCAGGCGTTGGTTTTGCTATAAATAGGGCCGTCGAACGAATTGCAAGTCACTCCCCCGCTCAGACGACGTCCTAAACACGTTCTGAAAGACCCGGACGACCCCATCGCCACCGTCACGTCGGCGGCGCTGGGGTCAGCCGACCCGACCACTCCTAGCAACAGGAAGTATTCCGTTTTTGGTATAGGCGCCGGTTACCAGAGGCACACCACTACACTACGTCGGCCTCGCCGGCGAGGTCGCGGCCCTCCCAGATCCAGATCCGTCTAAGATCGGTTAGATTAGTCTAGTTTAGATTCATCACACACACTCTCAGTACAACCTAGTCTAGGGCCCAAGGGCACACCCCTTCCGGGTGGCCAGGGCAACTGTTAGATCCCCCCTGCTCCGGCGACTGCCCAAGCCGAGGTCCGTACCACTCAGAGGTGCCCTTGTGCCAGTCGTCCTTAACTTTTAGGCTCAGCGCACTCTGCGCTCGCCACAGTCCGGTGACGCTGTAGAGGCCAACTGGCCAACAGCAAGAGTCATTCATAAAAAAAAAAAAAAAAAAAAATTGCAAGTCAGTTGATTTCGAGCCGCCGGAACGGTCGGATCTCTTGAATATTGTGAAAGTGAATAAATTACTGCAAGTAAACTAGTTAGTTTTCTACTTCGCCGAGCATGAGTTATCACCCTGATGATAGTGACGTCAGCACCATGACCATTGTAGTGCTAGATTACGCGTAGGAAAATGATATAATGATGTGAGACATGTATTATTGCTTTGCTTCCAAAGCTTGGTCGAGTTTAGTTTATAAGAGCACGATCGGATAGTTAGCCAGCCGAGTACTAATAAAGTAACCCTACCACCACGCAAACCACAAATATCATTATATTATTATGACCTTCTACATTGAATTCACATCCTCGGCTGTACCTTTGCACCTACCTGTACTCAACATTTATCTGTTTCCAATATGAAAAACAAGTTATTTATGAAATCGAATGTTCTTCCATTGAATGTTATTGTTGTTTATTAACAGTTTAAATGGGACAATAAGAACAAAGCTATGTTACAACTCGCGATAGGGGTGCGGTTTTTATTGCTAAAACAAGATTATATTTAGGTAAGGCTTATTTGTTATACTTTTTCTACTAAATAATAAAAGCGAATGATTGTATGTTTGCGTGTATGTTGGTTTGATAATAGTTTGAAAATTAGTGATATGGTATTTTTTTTTTTTTTATTATTTATGATTCATAATGGATGTTTTTTTAGTTTGTTTTGACTATTAAGGTGACTTCTGTTTAACAAAAGCCATCCATTTTTAATTTATTTTTAATAAGCTCTAATCACTACTTATATCTAACTGGTTTCTTCTTAAATAACATAATCCATTCTATGTCGCAACTTTACACAAACAGTGTATATCATTTGAATTATTAAGGACATATATCATTATAATTAATTCGTTAGTGAAACATCGCTGGGCTGTCTCTTTGTAAAGGCGGCACCCCGTGGCGCAGACACACCCAAATATGTGCTTTTATTAAAATGTCTGTTTTGTGTGGCTATTGTGCAATACTTGTTTAGAAAAAAAGGCCCGTTTTAAGGTTGTATGTCAGATAAGTATGGTAGCCAACGAATTTTATTGAAGTAAAATATGCATGTTCATGTTTGATGGACAATATTTTCCAAAACTATTTTTTTTCGAGTGTTTGTTTAGTTTTTTAGATGGTGTTTTATTAAAAAGTGCAAGTGATATAATGTGTTGAAATATTGACGCTTCTAGTAAACTACCACTACTTTACTAGGGCGTGACCGGACTTGACCCTGACTTTGTGTGACTTAGAAAATGACTCGGCTTTGTTAGATTTGACACTTGATTTATCATTAAATACTTTAAAATATCGAAATAGACTGACAAAATGCATAAAAGGCAATGCCAAACATTATGAAAAAAATAATACAAAAACAGTGTATTTAACGAGGATGGACACATATATTTTGTTTTCAGAGTAATTTGAATAAAAACCGGTCATCGCATGAAAACTATAAGACTAACATATAACATATAACTTTAATGCAAGGTCTGCACTGAATTTCAAGTTCGGAAAATTCTAGCATTTTTACGAGGACTCTGAGAGCTTTAACGTTCACGTGTCTGCTTTTGTATTTGTACTTGTGTTTTATATTACCTGCTCGCACTGCATTGGAATATCCCTGGACTGCTATAAGCGCTCCAGTTTAAGATTACGCTATGTAGTTACGTTATATTATCCAATCTATGGTTATACTATTTCCTTCCGTGATATTATTTAGCTTTTTCGATTATGGTATTGTGCATAAACAGCATTGCATTGTGCATTGTTTTGTAGCGATGATAGCTCAATGGTTAGCGCGGTTCGCATGCCGAAGGGCGTGGGTGCAAACCTCAACAATGAGCTTGAGCTGCCGGTGAAGGAAAACATCGTGAGGAAACCATAGCGTGGTGGTAAGGTACGTTCTAGTACTCGGCTGGCTAGCTACCACCCTCAAGTTGAAAATCTACCGCCAAGCATCTAACGGTGTGTTCCGGCAGCCTCACTTGAGAGCCAGTTCCATTCCAGGCTAGGTGTGCTTTACCATCTTCGATCACACCGTCACTTAACATCAGGTGAGCTGTGGTCAAACACCTAGCCTGTCAGCCATAAAAAAAAGAGTTATTTTATGTATATATTTCAAGTTTTCAACTAGATACATTATGTTAAGTAAGTCTTTGTGATATATAAAGTTTGTCTCGGTTGAGTCGAAGTCATGACTTTAACTGCTGAATTATTAACACAGTAAAAATACATTTTTATCAACATTTGCATCAATTCCTTATAAGTATTATAAGGTTTTTTTTTTTTTTTTTTTTACAACGGACTAGGCATGCGTTTGGCCACGATCTCACCTGATGGAAAGTGACGATGTGGCCGAAGATGGAGCACGCTTGCCTAGGAAATACCTATTCACATATTTCTTGAACAAACCCGGGTTGTACTTAGTTGGAAACACAGACGCTGGCAACGAGTTCCACACCTCAGCAGTTCTTACAAGGAACGTGGTCTGGAAACGCTTAGTGCGTTTGTAGGGAATTTCCACTGTAAGGGGGTGTCTTTTGGTCGAGCGTCTGGTCGTTTTGTTGTAAAACGGCGATGGCAAGATTAGGTCATGTAGTTCTTGGGCACACTCACCGTAGTGTATACGATAAAAAACTGACAGACTAGCCACTTCACGCCGATGTGCTAGGCTCTGAAGCTTCAAATTCACCATCGAATCGTCATTTATAAGCCTCTTAGCCCTCCTTTCAATAGAATCCAAAGCCTCAATCTGGTACTTGGCTGAACCGTGCCAAAGATGGCAGCAATACTCCATGAAATACCGCCCCACCTTCGACAGGATTCCCAACTTCTTAGCTGCAACTTTGGCTTTGGACTCGATGTAGGAACCGAAGTTCAGATTAGACGTAAGATGAACACCCAAAAGTTCAAGGCGATCGTCCGTCGGTAACGATACACCACGGAAAGTTGGAGTGAGCAAGAAGGGGTTTTTTTTCGTGGAAAATAGACACGCCTGTGTTTTGGTAGCATTGAAACTCACCAAGTTAGCATCGCCCCAGTCGGAGACAACCATTAGAGATGAGTTCAAACGATCTACCATAGCCTTTCTCTGAAGTTGGATATCATCGCTGCTAGCACGAGCATTGGACATGTATCGCTCGACAACAGTACTGTCGTCTGCATATCCAAAGGTACCGGGTATAAGCAGATCATTTATGTGCAGTAAAAATAGTGTTGCGGAGAGAACTGACCCCTGAGGTACGCCAGCATTAATTGCAAATAGGTCAGACGAGCAGCCTTCGATGACTACTCGAATTGACCGTTCTTTCAGGAAGTCTGATATCCACGTGCGTAGACCAGCAGGAATTCCAAATGAGGGAATTTTACCCAGTAGAGCGCCGTGCCAGACTCGATCAAAACCTTTCGAAATATCCAGGGACACAGCAAGTGCCTCCCCGTGCATCTCAATTGCTTCGCTCAATATGTGTGTGGCGTACGCAAGAAGATCTCCTGTAGACCGATTCCGGCGGAACCTATATTGCCGGTCACTGAGAAGTTCATTATGTTCAAAGTACGTCAAGAGCTTAATGTTAATGACCCTTTCCATGGTCTTACAGAGTAAAGATGTTATGGAAATGGGTCTATAGTTGGTCGGATCAGCACGATTGCCCTTTTTGGGGACTGGTTGCACATTTGCAACTTTCCAGGTCCGTGGCACCTTTCCAGTTGTTAGAGAAAGTCGAAACAGACGTGTCAATACAGGAGACAACTCGGGTGCGCAGTTTTTCAAGACGATTGCAGGTATGCCGTCTGGACCACTGGCTTTATTCACATCAAGTGATCGAAGCGCCTTGATGACCTCTTTTTGCCGAATGCATAGATCGGGCATATAAGCCCCGCAGTGTGGCAGACTAGGCGGTGCTCGACCAGTAGAGTCTAAACGTGAATTTTCAGCAAAGAGTGTAGCAAACAAGTTTGCTTTGTCTTTGGCAGTATGAGACAGTGATCCATCCGGTTTAAGCATTGGTGGTAAAGACGAACGGCAGAAATTCCCTTCGACCGATTTGGCGAGGGTCCAGAATGCTTTACTCCCAGCAGGATATGAAGCTAATCTTGACCCAATCCGTCCAACATAGTCAAAGAAAGCTTTCTTTATCGCTTTCTTGCATGACTTGGCTGCAACATTATATGCCCTCTTACGAGCTTCGGCCCATCTCAAATACGCAGTATGTTTCTTTGATTCTGCTCGGGCACAGTCGGCACCGAACCAAGGTTTAGCTTTATTTGAAATGGGCTTGTCGGAGAATGGAATAAAGTATTCCATAGCCTGACAGATAGCATCAGTTACAGCTACCGCGCTTGTCGTTGGATCCAAAGACGAGAAACACAACTGTCGCCAAGGATACGATGCAAAAAAGTGCCGCATCTCGTCCCAATCTGCCGATTTGTACCTCCATATTCGCCTATTGCCAGTGAGACTTTTATCAGGCGGGGAGTATACCGAGACCGATTTTACCAGACAATGGTCGGAATTTCCAATAGGTGAGGACACCGCCAAGGAATATCGGTCAGGTTCAGTCGTTAACAGCAGATCGAGACAGTTGGCAGTGTGGCCGTCAACATCAGGGACTCGCGTAGGCTCTTGTACCAGCTGGGTAAGGTTTAAAGCCAAAGCTAGTTTGAGAGTCTCCTTTCCAGCTTGGTCAGTCATCTGGTGTGGGATTAGCCACTCCTTATGATGAGCATTAAAGTCCCCCAGAATAACCAGTTGAGCTGAGGGATAGCGTTGTATAGCCACGTCTGCAGTATCACTGAGGTATTCCATCAAAAGAGCTGTTTCTGTATTTCCACTATGGGACCGGTATACACTGGCATAGACAATCTTGTTTAAGCCTGTGTCCACCAAAAGCCAAATCACCGAAAAATTGGGATGTTCAAGATTACGGAGACGTAGACAACAAAGGTCATCACGGACAAACACGCAGGTACCAGCATGCTGAACAAATCGGTGCTCCAGGACATAGCCCGGGTAATCAAGGTATGCTGTATCCGATGGACATCCAATCTGGGTCTCAGTTATGAAAAACAAATGTGGTTTAGCGGTCTCAAGATGGTGATGAACCGGTTGGAGATTGGAGTGTATCCCACGAATGTTAGTGAGATGCACTTTGAGTGTAAGGACGTGCATCTGCCGCTTAAACTTATTATTCCTTTTGACTTGTTTCATTTTTTATATTTGTGAATAGGATTGGAGAGAAGCAATGGACGAGGTGCAAAGCTGAAGTCCCTCGAGACAACAAAAACATATACACTAATGAAAAACTTGCTCGGAGACTGCGGGGACGCCCGAACCCCCCTGAGTGAAACCGTCAGTTCCTCACGTCCGACCGCCAATCGGCCTGACGGATCAACCCAGGATTTTACACAAGCGGTGGGGCAGCCTTTCATAGTTGGCTAGTCTATTACTTGGGCCCCCTACAACTTGCGGTCGGCCAGCAGAGAACACCGTGCTTCGGATCCCGCTACCCTCCGAAGCAAGTCTCTCGGCGCAAATGAAATGCAACCTCAAATCCGGTCAACAAACTCCGCACAACTGTCCATTACCTTCCCCAGAACGGCTTCATCAGACATCATGGTGAAACACGACAGGTCGCTTGACACCATGTCTTTGTTTGAAGGGTGGTGACTAAGCCGGCGGCCGGAACCTACCACCAGTAAATTCGGTTGCTCCTTTGGCACTACCCAGGGGTCACGTGCAGGTATCTTAGAGTAAAGCCTGCGGACGCGAGCAGACTTGGACCCCCAAAAAATTCAAATGATTTAAAGTCATTTAGAATTAAAAAAAAAAACATCGCTATTTCTAAATATTAATGTTCGAAAAATAAATAAATAGAACTTTATTCCAAACGGTCGATCCAGAAAACTTCCATATATTAGGCGTACGTGGCGCCACTGTCACGAAGAATTCAACTAGGAAGGCAATTTCCACTTTATAGCGTGCTATGGCAAATATGCGCAAAGCACTAAGGTGGCAATGAGTCTTGAAGTGGAAGGAAATTGGTGGCACGTGTTTTGTTATCCCTGCTTGAGTTTTGCTGTTCAAGTAGTGGTAATTTATGTTTCCAGTGTCTCGAGAAATGTGTTTTCATATTGTAATTTTGTGTTATTGTTAGTGTTATTTTGTATTCAAATTCCACTTCTGGTTGCTAAAAATATATCTAATTAGATATGAAACATGAACACTAACAGTTTGATCGGTTCACAGGTTCATAGTTGCTCAGCGTGCTCTGGAAAGAGCTATGCTTTGGCGTTTCTCTGTAAGGTCGCATTCGGAATGAAGTGGTTCGCCGGAGAACCAAAGTGGTCGACGTAGCTCAGTTGTTGAGCTAAGGTGGCAGTGAGCTGGACTTGTCTGTCGTGAAACCGATAGCCATTTGCAGATATGTTCTGAAGGTTGAGGTCGCGTGTATGCAGACGTGGCGTTGGACGCCCTGAGACTCAATGGAGTGACTATATAATTTTTATTTTTATTTATTGTCATACCAACAAAACAGCCACTAATGTCTAAC
Organism: Biston stratarius; assembly: GCA_950106695.1. NCBI lineage: Eukaryota > Metazoa > Arthropoda > Insecta > Lepidoptera > Geometridae > Biston > Biston stratarius. The sequence goes on from OX467116.1 coordinate 16,703,141, forward strand.
GGACCACTACTCGGTAGTAGTCCCTTGGGCTTTTTCCGTTTCAGACACGGCTAGGTTTACAACAAGAGTTGTACTGATTCATTGTTTAAGCTGTACATCGAGTTTTCATTGACCTGCGTCTTGAGAGCGAACCCGTACTAAATCACATACAGATGCAAGCTCCAATGTTTACAGTGCAGTTCTCATAAGAACTCTAGTGATGTGGTTGTCAAGGCCTTACGGCACTACCGACATTTTTCTGCCACGCGTCGTGCGTTGGTAGATGTGGTGCAGGATTTCAACTTCAGCATCGTTTAGGTCTTGTAGTTGTGTGTTACATCTTGTGGTTCATATATTTTATTTAAGATGCAATTTCAAGGATTATGATGAACTATGATGGACTATGATGCATTGCTGTGGTCAAACACCTAGCCTATCAGCGATAAAGGAAAAAAACGTGATCATACCATTGAACTATAGAGTGCATCAAACTACAAACTACATTGCCTTATAGAGTTGATTTCTTAGATAAGAAGTACGATTTGCTTTACAGCTCTCGGATACGCTAACTTGGTGTCTAAGTCCGCTACGGGGAATGTGTGGAATAAATTTCCACTCGGATACGCTAACTTGGTGTCTATGTCCGCTACGGGAAATGTGTGGAATAAATTTCCACTCGGATACGCTAAGTTGGTGCCTATGTCCGCTATGGGGAATGTGTGGAATAAATTTCCACTCGGATACGCTAACTTCGTGGCATATCCGCTACTGCGAATGTGTGGAATAAATTTCCACTCGGATACGCTAACTTGGCGCCTATGTCCGCTACGGGATATGTGTCGAGCTCCTAGCTCGACTCATGGGCCCCTACGAAGTGGTAGTAGTACTGACAGGCGGACGTTTCGCTTTATGGCCATACCGCCAGCCACGGCAAGACGATACAAGCTGCGACCCAGTATATGGTACCGTGGTGGGGCGAGTGGTGTCCCGAAACATGTGCTGATGTTATGAGTGCTTTCTTTGAGATCAATCTCAATTGCTAGTCGGTAACATTTTATGTGTGTTCTCAGACTAATGTTGGAGACTAGTCGAGGTTACCAGTCTGCCATCGCGTGTGTGGGTGCGCTGCTCTGCGTGTGGCGTTCGTCGCTACTTCCCAGGCACCCGTTGCCGTAGTCCGTCTGTCGGACTTGGTCTGTTCGTCGGACCAGGGGTGGCATGCATTGCTGAACTGTGGCGTTTGTCGCTACTCCCCAGGCACTCGTTGCCGTAGTCCGTCCGTCGGACTTGGTCTGTTCGTCGGACCAAGGGTGGCATGCATTGCTGAACTGTGTCGTTGGTCGCTACTCCCCAGGCACTCGTTGCCGTAGTCCGTCCGTCGGACTTGGTCTGTTTGTCGGACCAGGGGTGGCATGCATTGCTGAACTGTGGCGTTGGTCGCTACTCCCCAGGCACTCGTTGCCGTAGTCCGTCCGTCGGACTTGGTCTGTTCGTCGGACCAGGGGTGGCATGCATTGCTGAACTGTGGCGTTTGTCGCTACTCCCCAGGCACTCGTTGCCGTAGTCCGTCCGTCGGACTTGGTCTGTTCGTCGGACCAGGGGTGGCATGCATTGCTGAACTGTGGCGTTTGTCGCTACTCCCCAGGCACTCGTTGCCGTAGTCCGTCCGTCGGACTTGGTCTGTTCGTCGGACCAAGGGTGGCATGCATTGCTGAACTGTGGCGTTTGTCGCTACTCCCCAGGCACTCGTTGCCGTAGTCCGTCCGTCGGACTTGGTCTGTTCGTCGGACCATTTTGCAGGTGGTTGCTGCAGCACACTTGTGATGTCCAGGCCAACAAGTGAACAAGGAGCCTCTGTCAGCGAAGGGATTACCTCAAGCGCACTAAGAGTAAACCTCAGGAAGGGTTTGATTTTTCAAATCAAAGCGCTAGTGATAGATGCATTTATTTGTGCAAGGTTATTGCATAGCTTTAACCAATTGTCAGTTTCAGATGAAAACGAGGATGATAACAAAACTGCCGCAGAACCCATCCACGCAGTCGTTAAATGATGACGAAACTACTGCAGCAGAACCTGCTCGTGCCGCCGATCCATCCCTGCCGTCATTAAATGATGACGAAACTACTACAGCGGAACCTGCTCGTGCCGTCGACCCATCCATGCCGTCATTAGATGACAACATCGAGGCTGGACCAAGAAGTTGAAAAAAGAAGTTGTCACCATAGTTGCCACCTGAACAAAAATAGTGTCGAGGACGACACTCTGTCAGGAGAGGCCGTGTTAGCAACCTACCCTCCTGCTCTGCCTACTTACCCGCCAATAGTATAAAAGACGGAGCGCATTTGTAGTTTGGGACATTTTGCTCCTCTGCGTTCATAGTGAACGGACGTCTACAAAATCGTTATCAGTCATTAAAAAGTTACGTGAGTCGTATTATTGTAAAATTGGTTTATGTAAAGAGTGTTTAATCGTTGCAAAGTTGTAAGTGCTAGCAATACTTTAATAAAGGCAATTATTTGTAAAATTGTTATTTTTTATTCAAATTCCACTTCTGGTTGCTAAAAATATTATCTAATTAGATATTGTAAGTGTGAAGACGGCAGCCTGGTAGTTGGGAGACCATCTGACTAATCTGAAGGTCCTGGGTTCGTATCCTATGACGCGCAATTTTTTTTGATGTTATCTGCGTAACGTCACTAGTTTCAAAAAGTGAAGCAAAACATCGTAAGGAAACTTGCACGTCTGAGATAAGTGTGACTGTCAACCCATACTTGGGCTGCGTGTGGAACAATCCTTCTAAAAAAGTTAGTTGGGCCTGCGCCTACTGTCAGCACAGTTTATTTATACTGATCGGGGATTGTAAGTACTATTTTTTTTACATGAGTTGTATATTTCAGATAATATCGTGTTCGCGTGTAATATATATATATTAAAGAAGTATAAGTAGCTAATACTAAAGTCATGATTTATCTATCAATGTAAATAATTTTTAATGCGAACAAATCCTTAAATAGCGAAATAAAAGATTCTCCATACATTTTCTTGACGAGTAATTACTAATATTTTTTTAAAGTTTTCTTGGAAAAGGCCCCAAAGTAAAGTTGTTAATATTGATGGGAACATTAAGTGATACCTACTAGAATTTTCCGAAACAACCTGCCTTCTTGTTCCTTACTACCAGTATATTTGTAGCATCATTCATCATAGTCATCATCTCGGCCGTAGTACGTCACAAACGTCAGATGTACGTTAGTAGCATCTAACGGTGTGTTCCGGCAGCATCACTTGAGAGCCAGTTCCATTCCAGGCTAGGTGTGCTTTACTATCTTCGACCACACAGTCACTTAACATCAGGTGAGCTGTGGTCAAACACCTAGCCTCTCAGCCATTAAAAAAATAAATAAAAAAACGTCCACTGTTGGACATAGGCCTCTTCAAGAAGCGACTCGCATTCAGCGCGTTCCTGCGGCCTTCATGAGATCGTCTGTCCAACTTGTAGGCGGACATCCTACACTGCGCTTGCCATTCCGTGGTCTCCACTCTAGAAAATCATCAGAGCATCATTTTAAATATACAGTTCCGTAAAATTAGATAGATAAACGAATTGATAGCTTAAGGTTAGGGTTAAGATATTGGACATTCTTTGACGACAAAACTGTAATATTAAAAAAAATATCCTATCTTTAACCTCAAGCTTTGTCACCCAATTTCCGCGGATTAAATTCTTCTTTATTCGCCTGGCGTTCTGAGATACACCGTCTTGGAAGATTATATTTTAATACGGAACATAACAGGTGTGTCTCACATTTTTTCATTTTATTAATATACCCACCCAATTTTGCGAAGCGGCCATAACATAAAAGTTAGTGAGCGTTATAAAAAATGCTCACGATGAAAATTAAAATAAAAGAAGTCTTAAATGTTATTGAAATCTTATATATTTGTTTAAATTTTTAACATAAATTTACAGTATCTATACCATCATCATCATTCGTAGCCTTTTGCGTCCCACCGCTGGATCTCTTTCTTGCTGTGCTATCTGCCAGTAAATATTGTTTTAAATACACTAAATATTTCAAAACATACACTATACTATACTTAATGTTTAAGCCGTAGAAAAAGTCAACAAAACAGTAAGACAAACATTCTTTCCAGTCACAATACTCGTTCGTAACTGGAAAATTAGTAGTTATTTTATTACTCTTGTGCTTATAAATACTTATTGTATGGACACAAATTTTGAGATTGGAATAATTTTTAAGATTAGAAAGTATTAAAAAAGTCTTTTAAGCTCACATCACAATTTCAGAAGATTCCAAATCAACCCCTTGAATTAGGGCTTCATTTCCACAGAAACCTCTCATTTTCTCCTCGAGAACACCATTCAATTTCAATTTAATCCACCTCTGAGCTTCAGGGGTGGTTGCAAAGAGTAACAGCCTCGTTTACCAACCGCGGTTTCCCAATCTAGAAAACTCCTTATATTCATGTACAACGTAGAACTTTGTCACAATAAATATATCTCATCTACTGTTACAAAAACGCTGAAACAATAACGACAAAGTACTAACTCAGCCAGGCATTTCGACGTAGTTTGTGGTTATTTGTTAAATCCAGGGAATGAGAAGCTCAAAAGAATCAAGAAATCAAATTTGAAGCGCGGAAATGGTATTTCAACGAGAAAAATCATAAAATTGGAAATGCTGAAATTTTATAGGCTCACGCAACAGACAATGAAGGCTGTGCTGAATTTTTTTACTAAATGTGCCTGTTCTCAAAATTTTCAGTACTAAAAATATGTTTCACAGTAGATAAGTTATTTTTTTTTGTTTTTGGCTTCGCACTTTATCCATATGCCAATGTTATTTAGGTATTTTGAAGTATTTGATATAAATTCAAGCAAAATAGGTCTAAGGCACAAGAAGTAATGAACCTCAAGCGGCTATTTTAATTCAACTAATTTAGTATATAGTAACTATACAGTGCTCTGGAAAAAAAACGCAAACACATGTTTCTTTACATTTCATCACTTTACCACAAAACTTCTATCACTATTTTATTTGCTTCAACAACGATTTTCCAAAATACAACGTACGTAACTGCTTTGACTTGAAAATGACTTGAACTTGACTTGAAATACTAACATAGACTAACAATCAACTGATAGAACGTAGGAGTATCAATATTATATCTGCACTACGAGTACTTTTTCTAATCGAATTAAAAAATTGCATAGATATAGTGTTAAATCTTAACAGTTGGCGCTGCTTTCTTACAAATATTGATTTAAGTTAATACGATCGAGTAAGTAAACGCAATTGAATAGCTAACACATTAAGGCCTTATGCCCCTGATTCTCTAATGAGAGTCATCGTCGAAAACGTGTAACGTTTATAATGTTACACACTGGTAAAGTTTGTTTTGTTCAAAACGACCTGCTAATACACATGGTTATTTTTTAAAATTTAAATTAGCGTAGAGAGAACTGTTTTGTACGAATTTAACTCAAATTTCCTTAAGTTGCGTAAACGCGGCGCGCTAAGTAGTCATATGCTCAATAAGGACCCTGATCTAGATTAAGCTAAAGTAACATATAGAGTTGTTAAACAGCTTTTGTTCATGCATTATGTAGATAGCCAATAAGGAATTCATAACGGACGGGTCACGTTTGGTGGCAAGCATTACAGTCGCTTTTATTCTTACTCTGCACTCGTTCCCCTTTAATATTTACCAGGTGTCGTTAAGTCCCCCTCCTTTTATTGCTAGACTTGTAATAATCCTCACAAACTCTCCGCCAGTGGAGGTAATAACAACTCTCTATAAACATCACCTTTGTTTATACGACATGCTTTAGCAAGCGCCTACGATTTGATATTAAAAAAGAAATCTTTTCGTTTTGTGTTTATACGACTAGTTTTTCCTTTCGATTTTCGAAATATTCTTTTGTATTTCAATAATCTTGGAACAAAATCTATCGTAAATTACATCAAAGTAAGTTTTCTATTGAAAAATTATCAAATGAACCGATTTTATACAAATTGAACAAAACGTTGCTTGTTTAACTTTTTCTTGGCAGGAGGTCGTCTAGGTAGGTACCACCGCAGTACCAGATATTATGCGGTCAAACAGTAATGTGAAAACATTACTATGTTCCAGTTTTTGGAGTGTGGTATTTGAAGGGCACTGCGGCTAGCGAAATTATTGTTGAGACTAACCATCGAAAGTCATGAGCGCCAAAGCAGCGATGCCCTGGACTTTGTTTAGTTTTTTTTTTTCTTCTGTGTATTGCTGCAATGGTCATGCATTCGTTATCTCTGACCATCAGGAGACCGTATCGATCGCCTTATTTCTTTTGCATTAAAAAAAACTTTCTATTTCGTCGATGATGCGGGCTATGTTTTCCGAAGAAATGTTTTTATGTCAATTCAAAAACCTAAATCAAACAATATTAGGGACAATTGTACGAGTTAGAGTATTCACGCATCCTTTTCGGTTTATAAAGTGGGTAAGTGCTTGTAAATAAACTTGACTTTCCCCACTCCAAATAAGTACGCAGTAATATTTGCTAGCGCCACTTTCAGACTTTATATTTTGGGCCTAAAGCCCCGCATATTGAAACAAAGTGCTAAAAAATAAACGCCAAGAAAAATCCGAGATTCTAGAACCAGACGGAGAAAATGTTTTTATTATAGGATTTTCTGGGAAAAAGGACATGAATTGTGAAACTAGTGCTCCTATTGTCTGGGATATAATTCCCAATTCTTTTAGTACGGGAGATAGGGCTTTTTGTAATATAGATTACCCACAATGAGTTCGATAAAGCTATTTCTACAAATGGCATACCTTTTGTGAGACTTTGACAAATCAATATACTTTTGAGGTTTTATTCTTACAATACCTAATATACCTATATGTTATACCTAATTTTATTTAAGCTTCATGATAGAAATAAAGTATAGCTTGTGGCGTATGCAGTATGTAGCATAATTAAATATGAGAAATCGTACTATATAATATATATATATATATATATATATATTATATACATATATTATAACAAAAAAGCAATATTTTTATCCGTCATGGAATAAGACGCATCTATAAGTTTAATTTTGGTGTGTCAAAGTATTATTAAGATATAAGTACGAAATTTCATGTGGATAAGTCTTGTAATTTTTTTCTTGTTGTTCGTTCGTTTTTCCGGGATATAAAGCATCCTATATGTTAATCCACAATACAAACTATCTGTGTGCAAAAATTTCATCCAAATCCGTTAAGCCGTTGTAGCGTGATTGAGTAACAAACATCCATCCATCCATCCATCGATCCATCCATCATTCCAAACTTTCACATTTATAATATTAGAGGGATAGTGGGATTATTGTTTCACATTTATAATTATAATTATAAAATTGAAATTATAATATTACTAGCTGCGCCCCGAGAATTTGTCTTTACCAGTTCATGAATTTAACATACTCGTATCTATGAAATAAATAAATGTATTTATTATTCCGCTGCCTCTTATCCTATAATCCTAGCATGTTTACTCAGGAATCAGAACTATTTTCCGGAAAGCTCTCACGCCCTGTCCATTTTCGGCAAATAAAAACAAATTGATCGACCCAAATCCTTGGAATCGTAAAGGCATCCTCTCATTTCCATTGTCAGCAAAAATTTTGTATTAGTCACAACGAAAGTGCTTGCTTTTGTTATTACCGGGTCTTCTTTATTTATTCAAGTATTTTTATAGGCGTCAAGTTGTACAAACACATACTGTTTGTTTCTATTTTTGATTTACTTATGAGGGATTACTCACGTTTAATTTTATCGGATACTCCGGCTATAGTTACGGCCACATCCGGAGGTCTTCATCATTAAAACAAAGGTAAGTACAACGCACGCGCGGCCTCGTCTTACTTCTTGTTCTTGCTACTAAGCTTTGTCTCCGTGATGTGACCTGATGTGGCCGAAACTATAGTCGGAGTTTCCGATAAAATTAAACGTGAGGAATCCCGCATAAGTAAAACAAAAACGTGTTAAAGCCACGTCAGTATCTATTTTCTTAGTTTTCGTGATTTAGTTAGCTTTAACGGGCAGTTAAGTTTCAGATAGATCAAAATATGTTCGTAAGTATAACAAGCATTAGATACAACTCACGGTCACCCATCTAAAAATTGACCGCATCGTCCGTTGCTTAATATCGCTGATCATTTGGGAGGTCAAGTCAAGTAGACAAACGTTTTTATTTAACTTATATAATCTACTTTTACAAGGATACAAAGCTGAGTAGGTACAACACGCATGCGGCTACGTCTTGCTTAACAAACTAAACAAATCAAGTAACGCCATGAGCGCTATGATGTCCGACATTTCAAAATTAAAAGTCTCATAAAATACAGTAAAAAATAAAATTGTGTTTCAAGCCGAGAATCGCAGCCGAGAATCGCAGCTAAACGTAGTTATAGTATCTGATAATAAATAGAGGAGATTTAACGCCATCGCCGCCGGGTCGCATTACCCGATACTGCTACCTGTATAGTAGCGGTAACAATAAGAAGAGATGAGATACAGTTTAATGAGATTGCTGGGTTCAAGCTCTCAGCTTTTTGTATAAACGGCGTTGACTCTAAATTATATTTTTTTCTCTTTATTTTGGCAACACATTTTGTGTATTTTGCCAATGTAAAGTAATTGATATTTTCAAATTTCTCATGATAAAAATTAAATAAGTCTTGTACGGTTGTTCTTTTCCGCCTATAACTAAACTTTTTTTAAAATACGGAATAGGTTTGCGTTTGACCACATCCTGCCTGATGTTTAGCAGCGATATGAAATGGATGAATATAAGATGGATCACGCTTACTTACAAGGAACTTCTTTACTCTTGATTTGAAGACACCCATATTAATCTCTGATTATAGTCAACATTATTTGCTTGTTTTTATTCTAAACTTTAAATTTGTCTTATGCCTAATTGTTAAGAACCACTGCTATATGAAATATGATTAAAACAACCTCTTGTAGTAATATTTTATAAATAAATTTGTATCACGGCATGCACATGACATTATTTATATGAAAACCCGGAATTACCAGAAGAAACATTCCATTTCCCTGTTTGGCGATCCACAGTCCGAACTCGTAAAACATTGCTGAAAAACAATAAAGTTTACAGCGAGCTTACAAATAAAATTAGCGATAAATTGAGAGGTACCAGAACCCCACCTGCTCCCAGGAGCTCGGCTGACCAGGACATATCTATCTCTGTTGTTGTTGCTTAGTGTGAAAGAGAGAAATGCTCAGACTGTCCAATCTCATGTATAAAGGACCGGGGTCAAAGGCAATAACTCAACGAAATTGTGCCCACGGGCACAGAATAACGTAAACAATAATAAATAGTAACCCGCGCCCGAATGAGTCGTTATGGTCGACAAACCGCTAACTGTTTCTGGTTTATTAAAAAAATGGACGAGGATTATGAATAATTGCGCGTTATAATACTTTAGAAAGATAATACAACTAGCTGCGCTCCGCGGTGTAACCTGCTGTTCTCACGTAAACACTACATTTATTCGGGATAAAAAGCAGCTTAAGTGATAATCCAGGGTGTCAGATACCTTCATACCAAATTTCATTAAATTTGGTCAAGCCGTCTGATCGTAAAGAAGTAACAAAGATACAACCACACTCACTCACAAACTTTCGCCTTTATAATATTAGTGAGATAATAAAAATTAAAATAGTAAACAATATCTTATTAATAACACCAAACTTACAAGTCAATGTCAAGTTCCAAATTAAAAAAGCATTAAAAATGTCATAGTAATTACAGGTCAGTATACGTACCTAATGTTTAAGTATTACAATTATGTCAACATAGTATGTCAATGCTATAAAATGTCAGTCAGAAATATCTAAACATTACTTACTAGTAATTTAATAATTTCTAAGTAGGTATTAATAAATGTTTACTCTGTGTCTGGATGTTCTGTATAAGTCTGTTTTTACAAAAAGTATTTAAGTAAGTATTTAGATATTCTATTAGTTTTTTGACTTTCATTATACAAGCTTTGCTTAGTTTGGGGTCAGGGCCCAGAATCCAGAATTTGTAATGAAGGTACCTAGGTATCTAATTAGCGTAGTATCTAATACAAGCAGCTATCTAATTAACATTAAAATAGTCATAAGATTTTATTCCTACTATTTTATGCCCTACGATATTCATTTTTATTTTATTTATTTAAATATCTGTACAAATGAATGTCAGTTTTACTGGAAACTGACGTAATTTTGATATAGTATTGTTTTATATATATAAAGCAAAACGAGGCCGCGCGCGTGTCATAGTTTGCTTTTGCACCTAGAAAAAGGTCACCGGATGTGAGCGAAATCTATAGTCGAAGTTTCCGACTACTTAAACGTGAGTAATCTAGAATAAGTAAAACAAAAAAAAACCCGCTATGCAATTAACCAAACATAGCTAAGAACCCCCGCAAGTAAAATGGCTTTCAAATGAAAAAAACCGCATCAAAATTGGTCCATCCGTTTAAGAGCTACGATGCCATAGACGGACACACACAGAGACAGACAGACATCGACGTCAAACTCGATGCGTCGACTACGTCGGGGGTTAAAAATTAACATCAACGTGGAACTTGCTTTTATATGGACACAAAATGTGTCCATGTCAAAGATTCACCCTCGGTCCCTGAGGTTTTTTTCTCTTTCTTCTTGGCAGCGCACTCTGTGCATTCTGCCAGTTTCAATGTTTCTATATTTTGTGAGTAGTCTTAATTTTTCAGCTTCTTTATCATCTATAGTTACAGTCAAAGTCTAGTCTTGATCAAGTCCAGTCAAATCAAGTCATGCCTTAGTAAAGTAGTGGCGACTTTACTATAAGCTTCTGGATGGAGTTTTGGAAGCAACATGAAAAGTCATGTTTAACCACATTATATCATTCTCCCACACTCGCGCTTGTAATTCGGCACTTTATAAATAAAACACCACTATTTTTATACATAAATACTCGAAAAAACACTAGTTTTAGAAAAAAATACAATGGGGCTACACGACGCTCACCGCGTTCCCGCCAAAACTCCCGGTCCCTAAGGTTGTCAGTTCCACTAACAGCGATGTATTGTTGCCGGTTACCACAGCACCTTGTCACTTATCGTTTACGTCCGAGATCAATTATTCATAATCTCTTTGCTATCTACAAGTTACAATATTGCGATATGCAAGCGCTGGAGAATTTATAATGAAAGTAGGTATCTAATTAAGGTAGTATCTGATACAAGTAGGTATCTAATTGACATTTGAATAGTCATGAGATTTTAGTACATTAATTAAATCTTCATTAGCTTGTCTTTTATCATACTAACACAGTTCTTTTGCTCGCGATTTTGTTTATATAAAAATATTGAGACGAATTAAGCGCTATTGTGTTAACAAGAGATAATAGTGTCCATGACTATTGTAGAGGTACCAAGAACTTTGAGTACCTACTTTGAGTAATTATACTTTTGTATAATTATAGAGAGTCAGTGTTTTGTAATTAATTTAGCAAAATAAATTACACCCGTGCATATTTGGGTTGCTGGTATTATTATTTATCTTTAATAAGCTAGTTGTTTGACCACAGCTTACCTGCTCTTAAGTGACGGTGTGGTCTTAGATGGTAGAGCACACCTAGCCTGGTATGGAACTGGCTCCCAAGTGAGGCTGCTGGAATACACCATTAGGTGCTTGGCGGCAGATTTTCAACTTGACAATGGCAAAGGGTGGTGACAAAGGGTGGTGGCTAGCCAGTTGAGTATTAGAAAATACCCTACCACCACGCTAAGGTTTCCTCACGATGTTTTCCTTCACCGGCAGCTCATGCTCATTATTGGGGTATGAACACACGCCCTTCGGCGTGTGAACCGACCGCGTTAACCACTGAGCTATCATCGCTGTAAAATAAATAATTATAAGCAAATAATACATAAAAGGTGAAATTTGTTAAATATAATTAAATATTTCCTATTTCAGTTGATATTTTATCGTACATATCTACTATTATAAATTTCAGCATAAAATCAAATACAGATATTTTATTGCGCGTTTATCCCACTATGTAAATACGTAAATAGTTTTTATGATCATTAAATATCAAATACTACGACAGGTTTTAGAAAAGCAACTACATTGAATCAATTACCTGTATATAATCATGTTTAATGTAGCAAACCAGTACATTTTAGGTAGATTGGAACATACTCGAGCTCTCATTCAAGTTTTCTTCGATTTAATGGGCATAAGCTGCTTACCTCTAATCTTCGATTACGAAATATGAAATCTTTACCCACGCATTTACGTAAACTAATATTGCACAAAGAAAAATTGGTCCAAATCGTTTTGATGATGGTGCTCAAAGTATTCACAGGTTGAATTAAAAAAAAATGTTTTTGTGTAAAGAATGGGTAAAGTGAGGGGTAAAGATTTTTACAAAAATCACACAATTAAAAAAAATATTTGAAATGAGGTAACTAATTGATGCTTAAGATGACCATTTAAAATATTCAGATTTGTTTACCAGTAACGGTAAAACCACCATAAGCGTTTTAATAAATAAGTAGAAAAGTGCTGATCTTATTACTGTGAAGAAAAAAAAAAGAGTTTTGGCGGGAATGTGGAAAAATAACACAGCTTTGTATTATTTTTTAAGCTTATGTTTTAAGAGTTCGATTTTATGTTTGAAAATAGTGTCTTATTCATAAAGTATCGAGTTACGTGAACTATACAGTGAAATGATATACCTAATGTGGAATAATATTTATTTTCGTGTAGTTTATAGAACTCTGTCGAAGCTTCTAGTAAAGTTGTAACTTGTCCGACCAATACTTACTTTGTGTGTCTCCTTCTTAGATTTATTTAGCTAAATGTGTTAATATAGTTCTAATGATAGTAAATACACAAGGTGCGATGCCAAAAACAAAAAAAGAAGAAAAATTTCTCAAAGTATAGAGTGTCAATACTAGACTTTGTGAATTTTGGCGGGAATGCGGAAAGAGTCGTGTCGCCTCATTGTATTTTTTTCCAAAACTAGTGTTTTTTCGAGTGTTTATGTACAAAAAAATAGTGGTGTTTTATTCATAAAGTGCCGAATTATAAGCGCGAGTGTGGGAAAGTAATATAAAGTGGTGAAACAGGACTTTTCGTGTTGCTTCCAAAATTCTATCGAAGCTTATAGTAAAGCCGCCACTACTTAACAAAGGCATGTGTTTGACTGGCTCGATTGGACTCGACCAAGACTGGAATTTGATTGTAACTATAGATGTTAAACATGAATTGCAAAGACCGAAGACGAGACAGCATGGCTTTACAGCTTTAGCCTGCCCGATGGGGCAAAGTAAGTTAATAAGAAAATAAACTTTGTTTGGTGAATATGTTTTAATACAAAAAAAAATGTAAAATGACACTAAAGATAGCAATTTCAACATAAAAAGATCACCGATGGAACGTAGACGCTCTTTTATTACTAGACAAAAGACCAAAAACTCGTTCATCGGTTCTCCATTATCCTTAATAAGTATGGATTAGTGAGGGCAGGGAGTGACTGGGCTATAAATAAGTGGAAGTAGGTCTTTATAATGGGAGTTTATGGTCCCATAGTTTGGCACCGGGCTTTACTTGGCAAGCTTCTTGGGTTTGTAGTAGGTCTACGTTTATCTTGTTAGCTTAGTACCTATTAATACTGCTCAAGACAGAATTTAGAAGCTTATTTTCAGAGATACACGACATGGTTTACTACGTCTTATTGAGATTTCTAGTAAAGTAGAAACGAGATATATATTTCGCGTTTTTTACTTAGTTTAACCTGCTAAGATGTTTATTTTTTTAATTAATTGGCAATGTATTGCTTTGGATATGTACAATCCATCTACTTCCTTAAGCTGTGTAATTTTTTTTATTCAATGATAGTGATATTCCTGTGATTAGTATATTTCTGTGTGTTCCGGTAGCTTCACTTGAGAGCCAGTTCCATTCCAGGGTATGAGTGTTTACCATCTTCGCCCACACCATCACTTATCATCAGGTGAACTGGGGTCAAACACCTAGGTTGTCAACAATAAAAAAAAAACTTTTTATACGGAATAGGTTCGCCTATGACCACATCCTGCCTGAAGTGGTCTAGGATGGAACACGCTTACCTAGAAGAAACTCTTGTAAACAGGTTAAATAAGATTAGATTAAACCGATGATACATAAAATTACAAAAAAAAAAAACAAAAATAACATACATACATACATACCTTTTAATTCTTTTACACAGTATAGATTTCACGCAGCAAGTTTGCTTGTGTACTTGGTGATAAGTAATGTTTACGGGCCATATATTAAGGGTCGTATAATTGTGTTGGAAAGAGGGACGTCTACCTTGAATTCATTACTCTTATTGCTTCCGTGGCTATTTAAGATTAGATACTTTTGTGGGACAGCTCTTTAGGGTTTTATGGCAAAAGTGTCAAGTCGTAAAAGATGTTTTTTGATTACATACAGTCTATATTATTATGATGCTGTCGTACTGTTTACTTCTGTCTATGTTTAAGATACTTAAGTATCACATCACATCACATCATCAGCCATAGGACGTCCACTGCTGGACATAGGCCTCCTCCTGGGGGGTTTTTGCTAATACTCGCCACGCTTGACATGCGGGTTGGCGAGCGCAGTTAGGTGTGATTGTTCAAGGAAGACGCTGCTGCCCAACCTCCGGATTACATCCCTTAGCCGACTCTTACGGCAACCACGGGTAGAGAGGGTGGGGTACTATTCTTACTCCAGCACCACCACGGCACACTTAAGTATATGAATCGTTATTTAAGTTTGTATTCAAGGTTTTGTGGAACGTTTGAATAAAGTTGAAAAGAGCGGGCTGTTTATATCGTCATTTTGAAGTACGTACTATTACCATAAGACCAACTCCGAAATCGTAAAAAAATGGCTTTTCCATAATTTTAGCTGATGATAGTTCAGTGGTTAGCAGGGATGACACACCGAAGGGCGTGGGTTCAAACTCCAACAACGTGATTAAGCTGCAGGTGAAGAAAAACATCGCAAGGAAACTATAGCCGTTTAAAATAACACTGTTAAAAAGAACTTTTTGTCGAGCGATTAAAGAATAATTGTCCGCTAAATAGCGATTTCATAGCGATGATAGCTCAGTGGTTAGCGTGGTCGGTTCGCATGCCTAAGGGCGTGGGTTCAAACCCCAACAATGAGCTTGAGCTGTCAGTGAAGGAAAACATCGTGAGGAAACCAGCCAGGGAGCCAGTTCCATTCCAGGCTAGGTGTGCATTACCATCTTAGTAGACCACACCGTCACTTAACATCAGGTCAGTTGTGGTCAAACACAAAGCCTGTCAGCTATAAAAAAAAAGTCTCTGCGTGTCGCAAACGAAGTTACGGGTTCAGCTAGTAAGTAATAAGTCTCATTTTCGCATTAGAGAACATAATTAACTAGTTATACATAACCCACTAACCCTCGATAACAATGTTAATTTAAGTTTAATAAGCTGATAAATTATTTATTTTATAGGGTTTGTTACATTCTTGCTGGTGAAAGCTTTTGCGCGCGCAAAATCAGTCTAATTTTATCATCAAATAGAACGATTCTCATAAGAAGATTCCACTCAGCAAGAGTAGGTACATTTATTGTCGACGACATTGATTTAGAAACAGTAAGCAAAGCAATATCGTCAAAAATAATGATTATCCGCTTGCGGTTGAAGACGGACAGACAGCTGAGTCGGAAAATTCGTATATAAACTGAATATAAGAATAATGAGAAATGCGGACGAGCACAATTTCCGTATATTTTCCTCTCGAGTTACAATAACGTTTATAGCAAAAGCCATTATGTGTTTTCTGTGTACCATTACAGGATTTAACTTACAGAGGTACGTAGTCAGGATTAAGGTTGGGGCCGCATATACGTATATTTCTGCACATTTGGGAAAAATAATTTAAGTTACAAGTACCTAATCGTTAAAATTCATTAAAATAGTACTGAATTTTTAACTCACATGTCCTTGTAAAAAATGTCTAAAGTGTTACGCTTACAAAATTTATTGAGCAATTTAAAATTATTATTTATTTATTTTATAACTCGAATCAACGTCATGTAAACGTGGCCACGCTGTGCTCATAAGGCCCCAATTATAAAAATATTTGCAACAAGGTTACGCAGATCAAATTAAGATGAAAAGTCTGCTCCTAGATGTGTACAACTTAAACAATGAAGCCATTAATGAATTCCTGAAAAAAATATCAAATGTTACAAAAAATTTGACAAAGATAATTGTCACACAAATGACAAGTAACACAATTGATAATTGACGATTAACACAATCGTTATTGACAATTTTATTTTTAAATAAAGTCGCCTCCTTTCCTCTCTCTATTTATGCCAATAAGGAAAAATTGTATCGACTTATTTTCAGTGAAAGAGAATCCAACAAAATTCAAATTCATATCTATAAATAGTATAATACAAAGTCACTGTTCGCGGCTGTTTGTATGTCTCCCCACGTAAGGTTTGTATCGACAATACATCCTTATTAAACTTTTGTTTATGCAGATAAATAAAATTTTTTGTACCTAATTAAGTCACCAAAAGCTAAAACAAATTGCATTTGTGCGAAGTTGGGGCGGATGGCTAGTTAATAATAATGTACATATATTGAGTATATATCTGTTTTGGGTCACCAAAATACAGGCTACGCCTAGTTTGGGGCCCGATGAATTACGAATTATTATATGCAAATTTTAAATAGTAATTAAATATGTGAAATTGTGCTATTGTTAAACTGCAAATTTGTATGTATGGTAATTGTATGTTAATAATAAAGATGTTTACAATTAAGAAAAAAAAAAAAAAAAAGTACATTATTCATACATATTCTTAAGGAATTCAGGATAGCAATTATACAATCCACGACGACAATGAATAAAATATTTTATACTAGTTAGGACGGTTTTAAGGATCATTATTTCGAGCCCCTGAGCGATCCACCTTTTCACGGACCTGTGTTCAATGTTATCTGAGATTGGATTTCCTCTTTGTCGTGTGCAAGAAGCGGAAAATATCCAAGAAATTCCTAATTCGATCAGTCCATAATACAATTATGGCAGCCTTAGGGTTAGGGTTGCAACCTCGCGTGGTTTATGCACTTCTATTTTGTCGATTTTATTACTGTGTATTTATATACATATATTTATACACACGTATCTGGTTAAGGAGAATATGACTATATGTTTATTAGTTTATTTATATCTAAAAGGTGACAAACAAGCCAACAGTTTACTTGATGGTAAGCTCATTGCTGCGAATTGAAACGTGCAACATTAGTGATTCTGTCGTTGCCTATAGAGATGTGTATTGACGCCCTTTTTAAAACGCTCCATTTTGTAACTCTGTAAAAATATCTTCGCAGGAAAATAAGTATGCGGTAGAAATGAGTATCAATACAACATCAAGCATCAATACGGGATTTTGCAATTTGTAAAATATAGGGATGAGTTTTTTGGCGGACTTAAGACTTACCTAAGATAACTAGAATTATTTCAAGAATCATCTGTACCGTCTGTTTCAAATTGTAACAAAGTATGTAAACTACCTTATCATTACGGCAGCAACATCAGTACCTATTTGTTATTAAAACAGCTGTATATCGAACTAGTAGGTATATTTTACAAACGTAGGTATCTTATACAATCGATTGTCAACCCTGAGGTTTTTTTTTAAATGTTGGGCACCAATATGTTGTCACATTTGACCAGCGTCAGTTAAAAATTACTGACAAAAAAAATGTATAGACTATAAATATACGTATTTAGTTAGACAGGCCTATTGGCTCATTAGTAGTATATCTGCTTTAAGAGCCGTAAGACGTGGGTTCGATTCCCACCTAGGACAAACATTTTGTGGTATGAACAAATATTTGTTCTGTGTCTGGATGTAGGTATTGCATGTATTATAAGCATTTAAGTATCCTATCAGTTATCTGACTTTCGTCGTACAAGCTTTGCTTAATTTGGGGTCAAATGGCGCTGTTCGTAATGTTCTACAATATTTATTTACTTATCACGAGATACTTGAAAATGTTTCGTGAAAAAAAAAAACAATAAATTAACAAATAAACAAAGAAATATAAACGTGAAATACTTGACAATGGCCGAATGTACAAAAATATTTTATTGATAACACAAATATTACAAGTCAAATAATTATGATAATTTATAATGATTAATAATGTATATATGTATAATAATGATTAATAATGTATATACATATGTATAATAATGATTAATAATAGAACTCATCGAAAATAGGTTTGAGACTATTTTCTTTGGGCTCTGTGCAGAGCTCCGTCGAAGACAGATCAATATAATATCTACCCCGCCATAACTGGAAACGATTGTCCGTTCTCATTAGTCGCATAAAAATAAATGATATTTAGGAGCGGGTCCGACAGGGAAAGTCGGGGGTAATAGGAAAATCTCCCACTTCCTCATTTTAGTAATTGGCTCACTAATGTTGCTATTTGAGCAAGCCTCGAGAAGATTTGCTGAGTTTGTAATGCTTTAACGGTTCTGTAGCAAAATGTTAAAATGAATTTGAAATCAAATTAGATTTTATTACGATCCTTCTTAAGTTTTACCTACCGTTTCGAAATTATAACAAAACAAGTAGCGCATCTTGGTTTTACCAGTTAGTTAATTTTTCGTAACAAGGTTGTAAAGTATACGTGTTGTATCCGTTCCTCCGTTTAGTATCAAAATTTGGCATTTATTTTATTTATTTATTTTACACAATAGGAAGATGAACAAATAGTTAATGATGATGATGTTTGTATGTGTGTGTGTGTGTGTGTTTGCTTTTTTATGGTTTACAAACTATGTGTTTGACCACAGCTTACCTCATATTAAGTGACGGTGTGGTCGAAGATGGTAAAGCACACCTAGCCTGGAATGGAACTGGCTCTCAAGTAAGGCTGTCGGAACATACTTTAGGTGCTTGGCGGCAGATTTTCAATTTGAGGGTGGTAGCTAGCCAGTCGAGTACTAGAAAATACCCTACCATTATGCTATGGTTTCTTCACGGTGTTTTCCTTCATCGGCAGCCCAAGCTCATTGTTAGGGTTTGAACCCATGCCCTTCGGCGTGTGAACCGGCCGCGCTAACCACTGAGCTGTCATCGCTACAAAATGTGATGTATGATGGTATGTGTGTGTGTTGATGTGATACCGTTGTTGTGATTTTACGATGTATTAGTGTGATGAGTGTGATTAGATGTTTAGGGTTACAACAACGTTCAATAATTTTGAAACAAATATACCTACATATGCAATTTTAAAATTATAGTGTAATCTCAACAGATACCCATCCACATCATAATCCTTTTCTTTATCTATTGCTTGAATCCTCTCTATCCTATGGTTGCCTGAAAGATATTACTTTAAGCAAAAAGCTGCCACTGGTATTGTTAAGTTGTTTAATTCTACGTGTGTAATTTTTGGTGTGAACAATATATAACTTAGTTACTAAAAGTTTTTTTTATCTATCTGTACCTTACTAGTACTGAGAGCAAAAAAAACTAATATTTATTGTCATAACATTTTACAATAGTGTAGTCCGCAATTTATGGGGCCCGCATTTTGTACTGTGACCGCTATCTAAGCAATATGTCAAACGCATCCGTTGGGAAACGGTGGAGCCGTCACCTGCAGATATTTGTCAAAACTCATGCAAAACAACCTTATACGGGTCTCCATGAAAGCATATCAGTATTGCAATATAAACTCTATTTATCCTACCATAGAGATGTTATGAATTATTTATGTCGAAAAGGAAAGTGTTTGTGATAGATATTCAAGCAATATTGTATCAATATGTACCTATATGGTTGTCAAATTGCGGTCGCGCCCGCCAGACGTCGGAAATGAAAATTTATTGCCGAACTTTAATCGTAAACCCATTTCCATTGTTTTGGAACTGCACAAAGATTTCAAAGTTTACGCATAGTTAAGCTACTCTAAATTTTGAAGACGTAAGCAATAGTTAGGGTAGGCTTAAATAACAGCTGCGCGGGTAGTTAGCAAAGTAATTTGTAGGACTTCGTCAAAATATTATATTAGGTCGTGAGGCAATGAAAATAGCCAATCCTTTCAATAGGTAACCCAATCATTTCAATCGAATGGAACGTTTGACTTAAATCGAATGGCAGAGGTCGAATATGGCGAGACTTCTCGAACTTACATGAATCGAATGCACCTTAAATCGCGATTGGATCACGTAGTCACTTCATTTCTCGGCTGCAAAGTACGAGAGGTTCCTACCTGCTCCCCCGAGCGTGTCGGGGTAATTTATGACCTTAGATAACGAGGGCTCACAGTGGTCTTATCGACTTCCCCTGTTTTTTTTCTTCGTCCCCCTAGTGCTTTTTCGAAGCAAATCGACTATTACAAGACCTTATCGACCGAGTCAGTTGTGCGAGCCTACGATTGCGAGTTTTTTACCGTCTAGACTTTTTATGGAGGAATATTTTAATATTATAATTTTGAAACTCAGCAATATAGGCAGGTCGAGCCATCTGGTGAGTGAGTATAGTTCTCGGGGTTTATGGCTGGGGGAAAATTTTGCGGAAACGCGAATTTTTGGAGCTGCAAAAATGTTTCACGGCTTCATATAAAAAGAACAATTCAAAATTTTTTTATTTTTTTTTCAAACCGTAGTTTTATATTTTAGCGATCAGCAAACGTTCTAAAGCGAATCTTGGCTTCCAAATAATTTTGTGTTGTTTTTGGTAATATTAGTTCTAAGCCTGTTATAAGATTGCCTAAAATCGAATCTGGTTTTGTACACTCACAAACATTATAATTAGCGTTGATATTATATTAAATTATAATATATCTTCCTTGGTGTACAGTACAAGAGCGTTTAGGTAGGTATCGATATCACCGCATTGTCAGTTATTCTAATACCAGCAGTAGTGTGCAAATATTACCGTGAATGTGTCAAAGTAATGAGCGTTAATGCAGCGATACCCTGGACTTTATTTTGTTATTCAAAGTTATGGTTATCGCTCCAATGGTCATGGACAGGCGTTATCATTTACGACGATATAGATTTAACCAACATGCACATTTAAAATTGCTCGAAATACAAAATCATATATGACAGAGCACCTTTGAAAAATTATCTTTATCATATTAAAAAGTACCTACCTTCAACACGTAGTATAGCGTAAGAAGAGATTTATGCCCTGAGGCTATAATTTAAAGGCGATGCAAAACGGCAGCGTTTGTGCTGTATTTTGATACAGATATGCAAAATGATTACTGGGAAAGGTTCTTCGATAAAATACTTATCAATTCGCCATGCGTTTGTACCGACTCTTTATAACTTTTAAGAAGTACTGGTCGTTAGGTTTTATGTGTTACTAATCTTAAAGCGAAATCAAGTAAAGGTAATGGGCAAAACTATAAAATTGCGAATGACATCAGCTGATATCATTTGGTTCAAGATCAATAAACTTTTTCTATAGAACAGCAAGTTCTAGCATAGTTTAAAAAATTCGTAATGCTGAATTTCAGTCATCCGATTTCCTTATACTACTATATAAGCCTTGCTTAGTCTTATTGGCCAAGAGTCAACATACCTTTTCTATAGAACATGTGATAATAGTTTTTTTTT
Organism: Biston stratarius; assembly: GCA_950106695.1. Taxonomy (NCBI): domain Eukaryota; kingdom Metazoa; phylum Arthropoda; class Insecta; order Lepidoptera; family Geometridae; genus Biston; species Biston stratarius. Next base: position 16,724,862 of record OX467116.1, read on the forward strand.
TTAATTTTAAGACTTTGTAACATTATGTAGATTTATATTTAAAACTTTTTAAATTATTACGATATTTTTATTATTGAATTTAAGTTGACGGTTAAAACTTGCCAGTGTGAGTAACTCTGTCTATGTGAGAGCCAGTTCCATTCCAGGCTAGGGGTGCTCTATCATCTTTGACCATACCGTCACTTAACATCAAATGAGGTGTGGTCAAAAACCATTAAAAAAATAGTTATAAATTTAAAAAAAATTTAGATTTGCAATGCTTCTGTTTGATAATACTGTTAGGTTCTGTTAGGTAATATATGCGCTGTTTCCTACACAGGGCAACCGCGTACAAATTTTACTTCAAGATTTTGTATTAAAAACATAAAAAACACGATAAAACCAGAGTTGTGTTATAGCTTATAGCCCTGCGTATTTTAGGTACGAAATTTGTAAAAGATAAACGATATATTTTCTGTGTGTTAGTTTGTTATATGAGAACGAACTTTCAATAAACAAAGTAAATCGGTATTAGATCATTCTAAACTAAAATATAGCCTCTGTTTCCGCATCGTAATTCAAAATCCAATTTGTGCTAGATTGTGTTTCAGTGGGAACAAATCGGATATGTCATTTGTTACGATGCGATGCGTTTTCACGATTTATGTTCGGGATGGTATTGAATTTTGTTTTGGGTATTTGTTTTGGAGACCAGCATGTATGTACCCATATATAAAAAGATAGCATAAACTTCGCTTTATTGGAATTCTCCTATGTAATTACTTAACTAGGATTTGTATTAACATGAACCATTGCTATATGGTTTATGTAGCGATAATGGCTCAGTGGTTAGCGCGGTAGGTTCGCATGCCGAAGGGCGTGGGTTCAAACCCCAAAAATGAGCTTGAGCTGCGGGTGAAGGAAAACATCGCGAGGAAACCATAGCATGGTGGTAGGGTACTTTCTAGTACTCGGCTGGCTAGCTACCACCCTCAAGTTGAAAATCTGCCTCCAAGCATCTAACGGTGTGTTCCAGTAGCCTCACTTGAGAGCCCGTTCCATTGCTTTTAATTCTGCCAATAATTCACCAGTCTGTATTATGTCTCGCAAGACTAAAAATATACTATATGTACATACACTTAAAGATCATAACAGTACCAAACAATAGTATAAGATTTACCTGGTTTATATGATACAGACAGCTTAATTAATACAGGAAACAAGGCTACATTTCACAAGTTTCCGGAAAGCTGCCAAAGTGAAGGGTCGCCATTAATCATTCACGTTTCGCGCCAAAACGCCTTTCATAAAAATATATTAAAAAGTTTCCCGTCCCGCCAGTCATGGCAATTCCACGCCTTGTATGTTAATTTTGTCATAAAATATGGATTCCGCATTTTATGACAGTAGGTCATTTTGAAATTTCATGGGGTCGTAAATGGAGTAATGGAATTTTGACATAAAATACAAGAATCAGCCTAATGACATCCCTCTTCATTATAGTTTAATCCATAGTAACCGTTTCTATGGACGGCAAAAGCAAACACGCAAATAAAATGGTATTGGTTTATGTGAACTATATTCATTTCCGATTCTGCTGTTTAATAATCTCACAGAATAAATTTGACTAAAATTAAGATTTTTATTATAAGCTTACGTTTGACCGCCTTATCACCTGATGTTAAGTGATAATGCGGTCTAAGATGGAGCACGCTTGCCTAGAAGTACACTCACTCACTCTCGACTTAAAGACACTCAGATTATATCCAGCGGAGAACACCAACTCAGGCAGCGCATTCCACTGTCTAGTAGTCCGTACAATGAATGTGGAATCAAATTGTTTCGTTTGAGTTTTTGAAACGTCGACCATTAAACGATATCACATCTTAAGCTTCTGGCTGTCCGATAAAAAAATGGGCTTCGGGGAATTAGAACATGTTATTCTAAAGCACACTCTCTCCGGAATGAATCCGATAAAAACCGATTTGCTAGCAACTTTGTGACAACGTTCTAGGCTTTGTAATTTAGCTTATAGAATGAAATCGTCGCAGATGAGCCTGTTGGCACGCTTCTCAAAGCTGGTATTTGGCGGATCTATCCCAAAGGTGCGAGCAGTACTCCATGTAAAAACGAACTTGTGCTTGGTACAATGAGAATAACTGAATCCGAAGAATAAAAAACCTAAGAATGAAAACCTCCCAGGTCCTATAAATAAGCTTCACCCTGCGGGTAGATTGCCCTGCGGGTAGATTGCCCTGCTACTATATAATTGATATAGCCCAAGGGCATATTAGAGAGTCATTAATTAGATTTATCTATTGATTCATAGGCGTATTGGGTTCTGGCACTTTATACGGCTTATAATGGTATATTTTGACTGTAAATGTACTCTTGCTATGTTTTTTTTTATAGCTGGCTGGCTTGGTGTTTGACCACAACTCACCTGATGTTAAGTGACGGTGTGATGCTCGGCGGCAGATTTTCAACTTGAGGGTGGTAGCTATACAGCCAAGTACTAGAAAGTACTCTACCACCACGCTATGGTTTCCTCACGATGTTTCCTTCACCGACAGCTCAAGCTCATTGTTGGGGCTTAAACCCACGCCCTTCGGCATGGGAACCGACCACGCTAACCGCTAACTGAGCTATCATCGCTATGTAAAACGGTAATTTAGTATTTTAGGTCCTATATATAAAAATTAGTTAGGTACAAAAAGCTCGTTGTGATTAATAAGTATTATAGCGTTATCACGATTTAAATGTATCAAACTTTTTAGTTTCCAAAAGACAAATGTAGGTGTCGATAGCCTATTAATGTCAAAATTGTTGATTGCCTTGTTGCTTATTAGTAGTATATCTGCTTTTAGAGCTGTAGGGTGTGGGTTCGATTCTCACCCAGGACTAATATTTTGTGGTATAAACAAATGTTTGTTCTATGTCTGGGTGTTTTGTACGCATTATATATATAATATATATATAATACCTATATGTATTTCCAAATAAAAAATGTATTTATGTATTTTATCAGTTATCTGACTTCAATAGTACAGCGTTGCTTATTATGGGGTTAGACGGCGCTGTGTCCACATCATCATGTGTGTGTGTGTGTGCATCCTACGATATTTATTTTATTACTATAGCCTATATGCAATTTTTTAAACTGTGTTTATTTTATTCATTACAATTACAAATTATGTCAAGTAAAGAAAGAAAAAAGTATTATAGGTACATTATCTTTTTACTTCATACTTAATTTTCTTTGAACATAACGCGAAATACTTTAGGGTCCATATTTCTCTTTCAAATAACTTTGTTAAAATTTGCGAAGTATAAGCATATTAATAATCGAAAACTGGCTTGGCTGTGTCTTATTAATCGCTTATTGTCTAATTTGATCTGTGATGCTAGACTCGACAAGAAACAAATTTCAAGTCTTGGTGAAAATGAAATGAGATAAGATAAGATAACTTTATATCACAAAAAAAAATAATACAAATATTTCACAAAAAAAGGAATTACATAAAATACTGAAAAAAACTTAATCATATTATAGGGCTCCAAACTCGACAGGACCGGTCTTTCGTTGGCCCTATATAAGACATACGTACTTGTAATTTGCGCGCGCATACACAATATAGGTGTATACGGGCTGACAGTAAAGCCATGTTAGTAAGTGGTCATAAAAAATAAATAGTAAAAATAATAATTAAAAAAAAACAATTGATTATAATAAGAATTAGTAAAACGTAAAAACGTTACATAAAACAAAAGAAAACTGCTGCAAACTTTATGTTGTTTTTTAAAATACTGCTTATTATTCACCTGCTTGCGTTTAGTGTCAAACATCCATTCTCATGTTCTCAAGCATATTCTCCTTCTAGTTAAAGTTTTTAAAACTACGTGATATTTCTGACAAGGATTTATTGCACACTATTAATCCATACACATGTTAGAAGTCGCGTTATACAGCACAAGGAAAAGCTCTCGGGTAAAATCAACCCAACTCACATATTCCGTCGATTTTTCCACGTCTCATTTGTTACTTGTCCTAACTTTGGCGTACGTGCGAGAAATTCTTATTTTCCCACTTAATAAAGTCAGATTTGAAGCGGAGATATCTTCGCGATGGCGTCTTGGAGAACGGAAATATTTTTGATGCATATTTGCTATCCATTGCAGTTTGCCCTCACAATTCGAAGTTTTGCTTTTATATCTGTGACATTTTCCATTTGTAAAATTGGACATAAGAGAGAGAGCTCTTTTATATGCGAGCTCTTTGATATTTACATGTTCGCTACAAAAAAGCTACGAAATTACTTTTCGTGTAGGTTAGACGATTGCTTGACATGAGTAAACAATATATTTGTTTAAAGGTTTGTTTTATTTGGTGGAAGGCCTCCTTAACAGGAGGTCGTCTAGGTTCCACCGCAGTACCAGATACTCTGGAGCCATGCAGTAGTGTGTAAGCATTACTGTGTTCCGGTTTAAAGGGTACTACAGTTAGCGAAATTACAGGGCTGTCGAAACTAACTATGGAAAGTCTCAAAGTAATGAGCGCCAAAACAGCGATGCCCTGGACTTTGTTTTGCTATTCAAAGTTCTGTGTATCGTTGCGATGGTCATGAACAGGCATTATCTCTTACTATCAGGACAGCGCCTCGTTCGTCTCATTACTTTTTACATAAAAAATATACGTATGTATATTTATTGAACCATAATAATATTACATATCTACCACCTGATTTAGATTGTTTTTTTTTATTGGTGTGCGTCTCGCCACCACCTCGTTAAGCGAAATTGCGATCTACGATGAAGCACACTGGCCTGAACGAAACCGTTTCACTCACAACTTGAAGACACCCAGATTGTATCTATAGGGAAGCCCATTCGGGCAGCGCATTTCAATGTTTGACGGTTATTTTTCCATTACGTTCTATTGTAATTCTAATACCAAGCGGAACTAGGTTCAACTTGCCTATAAAATAATTTGGGTAAACGTTTGTAAGGAATCTGGCCATTGAAGAAAACTATTATGCTTTGCAGTCTAAACATCTCTCGTAGTCAGCACCGCTCGTTATGCCGCGCCTATTACCGTTTCTCCAAATGTGCGGACGCTCATTGTGCACCGGCTATCTTGACCGAGTTATGTGATCCTTTACGAGCCGCGTCCCTTGGTGTAACAACTATGGACGTTGGTTTTACCTGAGAATAGTTCGAGAGAGAATGCCTGTAATATTCAAAAGAAAAGTTGTAAGCGCCAACATATATAGGTATTGAGGTATTTTGATGGTATGGTCTGATTATCATAAAAACAAAGAAATATTCAATAGCTTGTCAAGTTGTCGTAGTGGTGCCGGTGCAAGAATTGCACCCTACCCTCTCTACCCGTGGTTGCCATAAGAGTCAGCTAAGGGATGTAATCCGGAAGATGGGCAGTAACGTCTTCCTTGAACAATCACACTTAACTGCGCTCGCCAACCCGCCTGCCAAGCGTGGCGAGTATTTGCAAAACCCCGTTCGGTGGAGACCTATGTCCATCAGTGGACGTTCTATGGCTGACAATGTGTGTGTGTGTCTCAAGTTGTCCTATTATTACATATTATGTTAATTGAAATTTCACTATTTAAATATACATATCCTTAGCGCACCGACCGCTGTCTTAAAGTGAGAGTTCGCTCAATGGCCGGTATTGTGAAGCAAGACGAGGCTGCGCGTGCTTTGTACTCGGCTTTGCCTCCATGAAATCCACCGAAACTATAGTCAGAGTATCAGATATAAATAAACGTGAGTAATCTACATAAGCAAAACAAAAATGCATCTAAAATTTTAAGAAAGACTCGCATAACTTTTTCTGCGCACGATTAGATACAGATCAATTTGAAAAATCTCCATAATTCCAATTTGATCTAGAGATGAGAGTAGCATGATAAATCTTATGGCATGCAGTAACTGTACGGGATCTATTGAATAGTTTTGCATGCCACATAACCATAAAAATTTGTTGCAAAGATAATAGCTGGAGCATGATTACAGACTTTAAAAGATACGGTTTATCTGCTGTTGCTGAGCGATGTATTTTAATTTTCGATACAACTTATTTTATGGTTTACAGGCTAGGTGTTTGACCAAAGCTCACCTGATGTTATGTGACAGTGTTATTAAAGATTAAAACTAGCCTAGAATGGAACTGAGTTTCAAGCGAGGCTACTGAAATTCACCATTAGGTGCTTTGCCGCAGGTTTTCAACTTGAGGGTAGTAACTACTATAAACTGCTCTACCACCATGCTATGGTTTCCTCACGATGTTTTTCTTCACCAGCAGTGCGAATTCATTGTTGGGATTCAAACCCACACCATACGGCGTGTGAACCGACCGCGCTAAGTACCTACTGAGCTATAATAACTTTATAAAATAAAGGATCATAAAAATACGTAAAATAAATATTAAAATTCATATCCATGAAAGTAATTCTATGGTTTATACCTACATCCCACATTGTGCCATCTACCCCACTGTTATTACCGCTCTTATGTGATAAGAATGTTCAACATTCGGATAAAACACGAATTGATTCTGTTGGGACAACAAAAGGCTCTTCGATTCGTCATTCTGATATCGCTTTGTTCAAAATAAATTGGTTTTCGAAAATGTGTTCGATAAATTTGAGGATGTTTATCCACACACTTCAATGTGGTGAATAGATGGTATTGAAACTTGTTTTGAGTTTAAATAGTTTTATTAAGGTGCTGAGAAATACACAACTTGTAATAAAATAGCGATGATAACTCTGTGGTTAGCGCGGTCGGTTCACAAGCTGAAGGGCGTGGGTTCAAACCCCAACAATGAGCTTGAGCTGCCGGTGAAGGAAAAGGTTGTAGTAGGGTTTTTCTAGTACTCGACAGGCTAGCTACCAGCCTCAAATTGAAAATCTGTCGCCAAGCACCTAGCGGTGTGTTCTGGCAGACTCACTTGAGAGCCAGTTCCATTGCCTGTGCAGGGCCAGTACTTGGTGGTAGATCTCCTTAGCAGGAGGTTGCCTAGGTAGGTACCAATGCAGTACCAAATATTCTGCCGCCAAGCAGTAGTGTGTAAATATCACTGTATTCCGTTTTAAAGGGTACTGTAGCGAAATTACAGGGCTGTTGAGACTAACCATCAAAATCTCAACAGCGATGTCCTTGATTTTGTTTAGCTGCTTAAAGTTCTGTGTATCGCTGCAATGATCATGGACAGGCATCTCTTACCATCAAGAGTGTCTCGTTCGCCCCATTACATTAACATTTTTTTTAAAACCAGGCTAGGTGTGCTTTACCACCTTCGACCGCTCCGTCACTTTACATCAGATGAGCTGTGGTCAAACCCCAGCTTGTCAACCATAATTAAAAAATAACTTATTGTCTAAACACATAGTTGTCACAATATTAAGGATACTTTCTCATGTATTTTGTAGAACATTTTCTTTTTCATGTTAACACGTCTAAAATGCTCGAGTTTGTGGGAATTTCCCCAACTGACAACAGGAAAATCCACTCAAATATATTTTCGGGTTTTCACGGCTATTGTGTGTAACATATAATCTTTTTAGTACACTTGTGAGATGTTTTTCAGCGTAACGATATGAAAACGTTTTCACAGTAACATGTGAGAAATTCGAAAACTTTTTGCCTGAACGTTTGAGGATCTAATGCCTCGTGATTAATTACACCCTAAAAAGTTTTTCTGCTCCTTTGCAAAACGTTCTCGAGCACCATTTTATCTGAATTTGCGTACTTCAGTGATAGAATCGGACAGACAGTGAGTGATGCAGGAAAGCTTAAGCGGATTAGTTCGAGTTTTGAAATTTAAAGCGCTTTACATTAAAATTTCCATTTCAACAAAAGGTATACTGAAATTCAAGACACTTATATATTGTGATTCGCTGCCCGAGTTGGTGTTTCCTGATAGATATGAAAGAAAACATCCCGAGGAAACCATAGCATAGTGGTAGGGTACTTTCTAGTACTCGGCTGGCTAGCTATCACCCTCAAGTTGAAAATCTAACGGTGTGTTCCGGCAGCCTCACTTGAGAGCCAGTACCATTCCAGGCTAGGTGTGCTTTACCATCTTCGACCCCACCGTCACTTAGCATCAGGTGAGCTATGGTCAAATACCTAGACTGTCAAACAAAAAAAAAGTTACAATCTGGACGCCTACAAGTTAGTGAATCGGTTTCTAGGCAAGCGTGCTTCATCGTAGACTGCATCTCTACCTAACTTAAGGCTATTTCATAACCTAGTAGTGCTTCAGTTCAAAAGTGAACTTAGCCTAATCGAAATTAAAAAAAATAACTAAGTACTCTATAACTATTCAATGGTAGTAAAAATTGTAAGGTCCATTCGCAAAGCATTTCAAAACGATTATTTATAGTTAATATCGCTGAATATTTATACCCTGAAAAAGGCTACTAGACTAAAGAATCAAATTTAGGATTATTCAAAAAAGATTTCGCATGAATTATCATAAAAAAATTGGTGACGCTTCAGTGCAAAGACTTATTCTATCATTAAAAAACACGGTTTTTTTTAATGTAAAAGTAATGAGACGAATTAGACGCACTCCTGATGGTAAGAGATAACGCCTGTCCATGACCATTGCAGCGATACATATAGCTTTGAGTAACTTAACAAAGTCGAGGGCATCGCTGATTTGGCATAATTACTTTGAGACATTAGATGGTTATTCTCAAAAGCCCAGTAATTTCGCTAGCTGCAGTAGCCTTCAAACTGGAACACAGTAAATTTTATACATTTTTGCCTGGCGACAGAATATCTGGTACTGCGGTGGTACCTACCTAGACAATCCTGCTAAGAAAATCTACCACCAAGTTTTTTTTTTCTAAATGGTAAGTATATAAAATCTCGCCAGCACGTGTACCTAACGAAATAATGCAGAATAAGGAAATCAATTATTACAATTATTATAACGGCAAAAAAGCTACATTGTTCTTATTATTTAGAGATACATTTTTCTAGAGTCCGGGCAACAACAATAAAAAATATATATACAAGTTTCTTAAAAAAAGAATCCAAAGGAAAATTGGCACTCACGTATTTTTTCTATTAGCTCTGAATTTTCAAATTCCTGTCCATAAAGTGGTTTAATTAAAAAGTAAAGTAACAAGAAGATGGTGGCGGCGGAGTGAGTTGCAAATCCAGCTTAGCCCGGGATATTGCGGAACTTTCCTGCGCGAAAACCGTTTTTCACGTTTCAGGGGTAGAAAACCCTACTAAAGTTAACTCGACAGCAAAATTGACAAACTCAAAATATAGCAAGAAAATCTTGCTTATATGTTTACCATTTGTAACTGGCTAAGTTATGAACTTTAAAAAAAAAAAAACTCAATTTATTTTATCCACTTAGTTAAATAGCGTTTTTATGTAAGGAAAAGAAATATTAGTTTGAGCTATAAGAGATTTTGTGTTACTTGCAAAGAGTCACTTCTTTAGCCCAGTCGGGTTAGACGACAGAAGGAACGCATTGCATTAATTTTACCTTCCCGACAATTATTGCCTATAGGGCATTCATTTTGAATTTAGACTCCCACTGACCCGCCAAAAGCTGATGCAATAAATGTCGGGATGGTAATTAATGCAATTTGAAATTCTTACCCGACTGGGCTAATTGTATTTTACTTAACAAATAGGTTCACATTTGAGCGCTATCTCTCCTGATGTTAAACGAAGATGCGGTCTACGATGGAGCACGCTTGCCTAGAACAAACCGATTCACTCGCGACTTGAAAGCACCCTAATTGTATCTACTGGGGAACACCCACTCGGGCAGCAAGCTCCATTGTTCTGTCAAACTTTTTTATTTTTATAAATAATGTGGCTGCTGTCCTCTTCTCGCCTTTGAAAATTAAAAAAACTTGCACTAGTAAAGTAATTAATTAACGGAAGATTAGTATTGTTTCGAGAATCACACAGGTTGGATTTTTAGAAAGCGAAATAATAAACGGATTTACAAGGTAACACGTGAGAAGAAACCAACTAATTATGTTGATTTTTATAACTAATGTGGCTGCTGTCCTCTTCTCGACTTTGAAAATGAAAAAAAACTTGCACTAGTAAAGTAAGTAACTAACTGAAGATTAGTATTATTTCGAGAATTGCACAGATTGAATTTTTAGAAAGCGAAATAACAAACCGATTTACAAGGTAACACGTAAGAAAGAACCAAATAATTATGTTGGTTATTATAACTAATATGGCTGCTGTCTTCTTCTTACCTTTGAAAATGAAAAAAACTTACAATAGTAAAGTAAGTAATTAACGGAAGATTAGTATTGTTTGAGAATCACACAGGTTGAATTTTTAGAAAGCGAAATAATAAACGGATTTACAAGGTAAAACGTGAGAAGGAACCAAATAATTATGTTAATTTTATAAATTTTATAAATTGTATTTAGTTCGACGGTCCATAGTAGCCGTCCATGTCATGTAGGTTGTAAAGCCAATATTATTTTATCCGCACCATCATACAACCTGTGGTCTATTTCATATTGTTTGCAATTAGTAAACACAACTGTGCAAGTTATGACAACACGAGTGCCACGTTAACGCTGTTATTAATTCTCAGTAATTATCAAACTTTAGACCGAGAGTGGCGATATCGGTAACCCTAACTCATCGAGTACCGAGTAGGCATAATACACATATTCCATAGCACTCACTAGCATGGTGAGCGGTAACCACAAATAAAGTTACCTCGTCTTAGTCTGGAGCTTTAGGAATCATCCCAGTTTTTACAATTGGATGAGCCAGAAATAGGGTCTTTTATTAACTATACTACATTTGAACATTTCGATCGTGTAAGGTATAAAAAAACCGGCCAAGTGCGGGTCAGACTCGCGCACCGAGGGTTCCGTACAAACCGGTAGGTATATGAATAGAAGCTATGTTTTTTTAAATGGTAATTTATGCTTTTCGCCATTTTTCCTTTATATGTGCTTATGACGTTGCTTCGTACCAAATTTCAAGAATCTGGGTTCACGGGAAGTACCCTGTAGGTTTTAATTCCCTTGCGAGTGTAGAAAATTTGCAGCATAAACGGCTGTATCTTTTGATTGCGTTGGCTTAGAAGTTTGATGTTTTTCACAGCTTCAAGGGGCAGAAGACTTAAATATTTGATATGAATTTCAGCTTGATACCTCCACGCGTTCCTGAGAAAAAAGGGTTTTGACAGACAGACAGACGGACAACAAAGCGATCCTATGAAGGTTCTGTTTTTTTCCTTTTGAGGTGCGAAACCCTAAAGCACATTGTTCGGAGTCTAAAACACAGTTAATAATAAAATTTTGGATGTTCAAGGTGTAACTGAAACGACTGTTACGCGGAAATTAACTAATTTTATACCTTGAACACTCAAAATGAAAGTAACGCCTGAATGAATCAAAATTTTAGATGTTTACTACCTATTTTAATTATAACCACCATCTTACAATCTTGATAATTCTGTACAAATGCGATTTTAAGGTGTTAAAAATCTCGATATTTACAATATACTTATGTTAATATAAGTTAATTTAATTATTCTTAAATTAGACTGTCTTTTACATCAGTGTGAAGTTAATAAAGCATTTTAAGCCTTGAATAACTTTAAACCACGTTTATAAGTACAGCCATAAATGAAAACGGCTCCCAACAATATCATTCCAAATAGGTTTTCTATTGGTGCATTACGCTATTATTATGCGCTATTGAAATTCTGAACCAAGCCAAATTCTTCTTACCGCTACTTTCCTACTGATTTATGGGTAGTTCTAAAACGCAACGTCGCAATTTCTGGCTCGCGGAATCAAGACCGAGGAATTGTAGGCGAAGAGCTAATAGCGCTTAAGATTAACAAAGGATTCCGGCATTCTTTTTCTTCATCATCAGCCAACTTTAGTCTACTGCTGGCCATTAGCAACTTTTTATGAACACTATTTGGCTCAATCTTCGACTTATCATTTCCAGTTATGTGTTTTAGACTGGCCACCAGCACCACATCGGCAAACAATGCTCTAAGATTTGGTGGAGTTACGATATACATAACAAATTAATTTTAAATTTTTGACAAGTTTTAAATTTAAATCCTCATATCTGTTGTAGCTGGAACGACTGTTAAGCGGAAATAAACATAATAATATATACCTAGAACACTCAAAATGGACTTCCGCAAAGTAACGCCTGATTCAATCAATTATCTGAAATTAGAACTGTTTCTTTCTAATTTCTATAAAGTTAACATTTTAGTTTATTCTCGATTTTTATGTACATTAAATTACTATCATTTTATTCTAATGCAGTTAGATTAAAAAACTAAAAATCTGTTTCTTAATTGGTTAATAGCACTTCGACTTGATTCTAAAGAAAATATAATTGTTATGTACTGATAATTATTTTCAACTACACCTCCCCAATTCGACATTATAAAGTCTGTTTAAATGCCATATGTAGAGCCAATAAATAGCATCTACTTTTGTGTGAGGTACCCATTGTTTTCTAACTACGGAACACAATGGATAATATCCATATTAAGATATCCACATACACAGCTAGGAGGTTAATTATAGCGTCGCTTCCTCTAGTGACTTTGGTTACCTTTGTGTAATTACCCACAGATATTGACTGACCTGTTAGTTCTGCTTTGAGAGCTTGAAAGGCGTGGGTTCGATTCCCACTCAGGACTAACATTTGTGTGACTAACATGGATGTTTGTTCTGTGTCTGGGTGTTCTATATGTATTATAAATATATATACAATAAAAGTATTCACGTATTCTGTCAGCTGTCTGGTTCCTATAGTACAAGCTTTGCTCAGTTTGGGGCTAGAATATTTAAATTATTTCTTTTAGATTAGAAAAAAGTAGTATGGATGTAAAATTAACTACACACGCACATTACGTCATGGTATTTGTGTGCATGTCATTTCCGCATATTAGGAAAAATTGTAGGACCAGAGTCTTTACCAATTTTCTAAACATATCTGTACTGCTTTTTCTTAATCTGTTTTTGTACCTTACTTACGAGTAATTCCAACCAAACCAAATGTGGCATGAGAGTAAAATATAAAAATACATTGTACATACCGTTTTTTATGACAAATAGGCTAGCGTTTGACCGCCATCTCGCCTGATGTTAAGCGAAGATGCGGTCTACGGTGGAGCACGCTCGCCTAGAAGAAACCGATTCACTCGCGACTTGAAGGTACCCAGATTGTATCTATCAGGGAACACCCACTCGGGCAGTAAAAAATTCCATTGTTTAGCGGTTCGTACAATGAAGGTAGATTCGAACCGTTTAGTTCGCGTTTTTGGAATATTGGCCATGAAGCAGTGTCGCTTCTTGGCTGGCTGTTCGATAGTAAAATGGGTAGGTTGGAATTAGGTCATGTAGATCAGAAGCGCACTCGCCTTATAACATGAAAACTTAATTTTCGTTTCATAGAACTTTCAATAAGTTCTGCTTTTTACCGAAAGGTAAACGTAACAATAACAGCAACATCGACAACGTCATTTTTATTTATTGATTACCGAAGTTATTTACGACATAGAATTTCATCAACGAAATTTTTTTAGACTATAAATGTCTTTGTAGATCAATTAAATTAGGTCAATATTATAAAATTTAGACATTGATCAGTAAATACAAAGTCTTAAGTTCAGTAATGAACATCAGATTTAAGTTTTAAATATATACCGGGTGTATCCGTTTTTTCCTCTATAAACAAATTTAATTAATTATTAATTAATAAAACTATGTAAATATCTCTAAATACTCTACATAAGTATCTTCTTGATACCTGTTGGCAATAAAAACCAAAGGACACCAAATGGCATTACAAATAAGTATAAAAAATTAAATGATTAATTTATAGTCATAATTTATCAAGAGCCCACCCCTTCCTCAATAAAACATCCACCCAATTAAAAAGCTAACCAAGTCTCTGTTATAAAAGTAGCACTGACAAAATATTCATCACAGGCCTTCTAAAATCGACTGCATAATCTATAATTGCGATAACAATCTTAAACTCCTCCATTTAAAGAAATACACTCGTAAAGTATCACATTTTATTTCGTGCACGTGCGAAGTACTTAGTTTTTTTTTACTCCGGGAAACTCGGCGGCATGTGCGAGGAAAATTAAAATAAAGCTTTAAAGCTGTGAACAAGTTTCAGTACTGCTATTCTGGTATGCTCGATATTTATTCTAGTTAGAAATGCAGTCAGAATGTCAGAGTGCCGTTGAGGAATCATTGAGTGCCGTCTTTGTAATGAAATTTTGGAGGTCCGTGAGTAGAATTCTTTCAGTCATCTACTACGTGTTTATAAATACTAGTAACTTTGATGTGACATTTTAATATTATAATAATAATATGTATGATGACTTGCGCCGTTGCGTTAGGGAAGCGATGTGAGGATGGTGCGAAATGTTGTAAATAAATAAATAAAAATAGCTCTATTAGCTGCACCGCGCGGTGTTACCTGCTAGCCTAGTGTTAATCCAGGGTGTCAGCTACCTCCATACCAAATTTAATCAAAATTAGTTCAACCGTTTGAGCGTGAAGAAGTAACAAACATACACACACTCACAAACTTTCGCTTATATAATATTAGTGTGAGTGTGATGTAGGTATTTCTTATTCATATCTTGTTGTCGTTTAGCCATTTTTACCAGTGACGCCTCGGGCTCCGCTTTTCTGAAAAGGCAATGAGCAAAAAACTACGGATTATGGTCCAAATGGCTGCAGAGTCGACACTATAGTTCAATACGTGATGTTTTTTGATGTCTGTGTGTTAATATTTTATCAAACACAATTTCACGGGTTTCAACTTTAAAATATTTAGAATGACTGTGACAGTCATAATCTCGAACACTAGAGAATAGAGTCCAATGTTTAGCACGTCTACAAGTACTAGTCTCATAAAAAGTATTCCAGACGAGTCACCGGATTCACAGTCGGGTTTATTTGTGTAAGAAGCAAGAGGGATCCTTTGTTTTTCTTTTCATTAGACTCTTGCAAGACTTAGTCATTAGAAATGCCTCAAAGGCTTCTTTCATTTTTAAAGGTTATATATCTTTTTTTTTTCTTCTTTTTTTATAATTTTTAGGGTACCCTACCTCAAAAAGAAAAAACAGAACCCTTATAGGATCACTTTGTCTTCCGTCTGTCTGTCTGTCAAGACCCTTTTTCTCAGAAGCACGTGGAAGTATCAAGCTGAAATTCATATCAAATCTCAGGTCTACTGTCCCTTGGAGCTGTGAAAAAATCAAACTTCTAAACCAACGCAATCAAAAGATATGTTTATACTGCAAATTTTCGACACTTGCAAGAGAATTCAAACCTACAGGGTACTTCCCGTGAACTCAGAATCTTGAAATTTGGTATGAAGCAACGTCTTATAGCACAGATAAAGGAAAAATTGCGAAAAGCATAAATTACCATTTAAAAAAAATACCATAACTTTTACTTATATACCTACAGGTTTGTACGAGTCCTCGGTGCGCGAGTCCGACTCGCACATGGCTGGTTTTTTTGTTGGTATTAAATTAGTCTTACCTAAAATTAAAATTAAAGAAATTAAACACTTTTTCACAACATGAACATATCACTTCGATTTTAGTTTTATAAATGCAGAAGAATGGGTTAGTTTTTATGTTTGTTCCCATATTTGCGCATTATTTAATTTTTTTTCACGGTTTTACCTTGGATTTACATTGGGCTATTTTATTATATAAAAGGAGTTCATGGTTCATAGAAAGCGATCTCGATAATCAACACAATAAACCTTTTTTAATCTTGTGGTGTAGATATAGAGAAAAAGAGTTCTTGTAGGGTAAAATGCAATGCGCAGCTAGTTGCCAATAAAACTATGAGGCAAAGTTTATAACACCATAGATCACTCAAGCGGCTATTTAAGAATGCCGTAATTTATCTTGGCGCTAAAATAGCTAGAATTTAAGTTCAATCGCTTGTAGTTAGACTATGAAACTACGAAAGGCGGCTTAAGCTTTTAATAATCCTACGCGTTTTAGGGTATGGTGTATTGTACAAACTAAAAGCGAATTGGGTGGTAAACGTAAATAGCGGAAACAAAATATAACAGATACGAAGAACACTCGACGAAATGTTTGGTTATAGCCTAATATTTATTTTTATAGCAGTCAACTTTCTGCTATGATTGACATACAATTTATTGTTTGGGATTAAGGAAGTAACGTCATCTATGACGATAACAGCAACATCTCTGACTTCTGAAGTCTTCTTTTTTCTTTATATGGTCTGAGGTAGTATCAACTAACTGTAACTTCTTGTTATAATGTCGAAAATCAAACATAAATTTACGTAGATATTGTATGATATTTTAACAGAACAAATTAAACTAAAATAACAGAAAACTATTATAGCTATAAAATAGCAGAACATAATTATTGTTATTGCGATAAGTTTTTGATGCGAATCGAATATATCATAACAATAAAAGCATTCTGCGATTTAAATGTAGCATAACGTTATAATATAATACTCGTATATGTAAATAGATACTAATAAAAAAATTCAAAAATTAGGATTCTATCAGCCATCAGTCCTGACTCCCATAACACAAGATTTGCTTAGTTTGGGGTCAAATGGCACTATGTGTAATATCTTACAATGTTAATTCTATTTATATTATATTTCTTGTGAACAAGCCTAGTCAGAGTGACGACCAAGAGTTTTGTCAGTTTTATGAGTGATTCTCGCAATTATTCTCTGTGGATTATGAGCCTCACATACGCCACTCAATATAAAAGTAATTAAAATTAAAAATTAAAAAACCTCCTACGCAATTAACCAAACATAGCTAAGAACCACCGCAAGGAAACTGGCTTTCTAATAAAAAAAACCGCATCGAAATCGGTCCATCCGTTTGAGAGCTACGATGCCACAGACAGACAGATAGACATACAGACAGATAGACATACAGACATACAGGCAGATAGACATCGATGTCAAACTTATAACACCCCTCGTTTTGCGTCGGGGGTTGAAAATAGCAAAAAGTAAAACAAATGAACTGTAATTTATTGTAGTTAGGTACGTCCGCTTATGACATAGACATCATCCCTCAGTTCTACGATAGTCTATTAGCAGGTTGCAAATTATACTCCAGACTAGCTATAGAAAGAAGCGTAGGCGCAGGCGCCAGGAGATCACTAGACACGCACGTACCTACACCTTCTGTTATAACATGCATTGAATAAACATCTTCAACAGTGCCAACATAAAGTTTTATTTTGATTGTATTTTTCGTTGAGAAAACTTCAAAGTAGATTGCAATGTGCGGAGATCTCTTTGAGTTTATTATAATTGGGTAGAAATTACAAGCATGCTGAGAGTTATAATGAAAGCTTCAAATTGATCGACGTTTTAGTAGTAGAGTTAGTAATTACAAAAAGTACTGTATTACGCGCTTATTTAGTTATTTGATATAAAGAAACTATAAACTAGATTGAGGGAATACGAATGTAATTTTTTTTATGGTTGACAGGCTAGTTGTTTGATACTTGATATTAAGTGATGGTGATGAAAGCAAAAGGTAAAGCAAAGCACACCTGGAGTGGAACTGGCTCTCAAGTGAGGCTGCCGGAACACACTGTTAGGTGCTAAGCGGCAGTTAGCCAGCCGAGTACTAGAAAAAACCGTACCACCATGCTATGGTTTCCTCACGATGTTTTTCTTCATCGGCAGCTCAAGCTCTTTGTGGGATTGTGAACCCACGCTCTTCGGCTTGTGCACCGACCATGCTAACTACTGAGCTATCATCGCTTCAAAGTTTGGAACTAGATCGCGCTGTGTGAAGTATCCAACGATATTTATTTATTTTTATTTCCCATTTTGTATTTCTGGGTTATCCAATTACATAAACATTTCAACATATTCTTGAGTAATTGTATTCTATATTTCGAATAGCTTTGTGCTAATTATTTCCCGGCAGCGAATTCCGTTATTGCACAATGTATGAGCGCCTTGATTTACGTCCAGTGTGGAACGCTGTATGGTAATGAATCTTCGGTTGGAACTAATATGATTTACTTGGGAATGGTACGACCTTTATGGTGGATATAAATTTAATTGGTAAGTTGCCGTGGTGTGATGGTTTCACAGAGCCAATTTCAAACAAAGTAACATCGTATAGTAGTATGAACTTAAAACCTAATGTTTTACACACATTTATGGAGTAAGAGAAACCATAGATTTATTAATTGTACTTAAATTATAACATTTAGAAAATATTAAGACTAAAATATGAAACAATTTTTTTTAGCTTATTTTGTCCCATCGCTGGGCAAAGGCCTCTCTTCCTCCTTTCCATGCCTCTCTGTTTGTTGCTATTGAGGCCCAATCCTTGTTATGTACATTAAGCTCATCTTTCTGCCGTCTTCTAGGCCACAAACACAACTTTGAAGCAGTAAATTCTTACTAGAAAAATTGATGTTAACTTCAGGTTGGTGTGCGAGTAGCTCATAAACTAGTGTGAGTGCGCTGTGTGTGGGAGCGAACCGCGCGGTGTCGGTGCGGGAGCAGGGGCAACCCGCCCCGACGGTGCACGCGCGTGTACACCTCCCGCGCGGGTACTCACAACACACATCGACGCAACGCACCCGGATTATGTGTCCTATTGTTTAAAATAGGTAATAATGGACAATAAGCGCACATATACGTAGATGATTCGTAAGATAAGAAAATATTTATTTATTAGACATGGTTAAAACAAAATATAAAATGTTGTAAATATTATAGAGGACGTCAAATTTAGGTTGTTACAATTTTTAAAACGTAATACGTCGGGCCCAAACTAGACAAAGCCTGTATCTTGGTGACCCAAGTTCACATTATTGCCAGTTTTAATTCCACGCATCTAGTGTGTTTACTGAACAGATTTGTTTACATATAACAATAGAATAAAATGATATAAAAAAAAATATACATAAATAAATTAAGTGTGTGTGTGTGTGTGGGTGTGCGCGCGCCCATGTGTGTTTGTGGCTGTGTGTGTGAATGTGTTTAAATGTCGCGTGCATGATTGTACGTGCGTGTGTGGAAAGTTGTGAGCGACGAGGGCTGGATGGGAAAGTATAGGAAAGTTTGAAAGTATAATTATAACCCAGAAGTTAGGGGTTAGTGCGATTGGAACGCACACCGAAGGGTGTGAGTTAAAATTCTAGAAATATGCTTGAACATCATCACAAAAATAAATAACTTAGAAATGGCGTGGTGGTAGGGTACTTTTAAGCATTGTTGGGATTTGAATTTACACTCTGCCTCGTTTGACCACGATAACTACTGAGCTATCATCGCTACATAGAATACATGGAATAGATCAGCAGTAGGTTTACACAGTGAAGTTGTCCCTGTTCGTTAGTATCCTGCTTAGGCCTAAATAGGCATAGTTGTAAATAAGCAGCTAAATCGCTACACAGCTTAGCTGCATTGGTACTGAAACGGAGTTTGAACCGCTGATTGATGAATCGACAACTGGCGCATTTTCCATCCAGCTATTTACGGGCATTTCCTCTGCTTAACCCGTCTACTTGATAAATAGCTACCACACCGGTAACCCTTGATGTAACTCGGTGACAGTGTTGAAGTTTTCAAATTACCTATTTGGTGCTTTTTTGTTTTACTTATGCGGTATTACTCATGTTTACTTATATCAGATACTCTGACTATAGTTTCGGCCACATCCGGTGGCCTTCATCATGGAGATAAAGCTGAGTACAACGCGCGCGCGGCCTCGTCTTGCTTCGCACTGCAGGCCGCTGCGCGACTCACACGTGAAGTGATGAATGAATGATGAGTATGATATGAATGTAATGTATGCGGTTGATGAGCGGGCGCGGGAGTGGAAGCAGGGTTGTGTGTCGTGTCATTTCGTTCTGTTAAGTTAGAAAAAGGGAATAGATGCAATCTGAGTGGCTTCAAGTTGTGAGCGAATCCATTTTTTCTAGGCAAGCGTGCTCCATTGTAGACCTCATCTTTACTCTCCTGGCGAAATAGCGGTCAAAAATTCTGACAGTGGCTGGGAACGAAAATCTGAATCTATTTCTAATTTCTAAATTTGAATGGCGTGTCTAGGGAGAGACAAATGTCTAGCAGACTAATTTTTATAAATACCTTTGCAACTGTCTCGAGTTCCATTGCGTCAAGACAGGAGTGACTTCTGGATTTGCGCTTCACTTCACTTCTTAGGATAGAGAAAATAAGCTGGTGGCTTCCTTGTTAGGGGTTGATGGATAGTTGGTTTTTATGGTAGCATGCTACTGTCAAGGGTTGCACTAAACGAGCGCTAACCTATTTGATTTTCTTGTAATCTATAATTGATGTATTTTTAGACAAAAATATGCTTTATTATCTCTTCTTTAAATAGTACCTGGATGAGCAAAACAAAAAACAGAACAAAATCCGAGTCTGTCCGGTTACTTTTTTTAAACCATGCAACGAATTTTTATACAGTTTTTAGTAACATTATAATTATAAGTTATATCGCACACTGTGATTAACGCGTTCCTTCTTACCATACACCTGCGAATAGTGGAATGGTCTTCCTTCATCAGTATTAACGTGTAGTAACAATATTGGGTTCTTTAAAAAGCGTGGTTAATAAAGTCTTAATAGGTCAGGTCGGTCGAAGTTGGTAAACACACCTAGCCTGGAATGAAACTGGCTTTTAAATGAGGCTGTTGGAACATCGTTAGGTGCTTGGCTATACATTTTTAACTTGAGGGTGGTAGCTAGTCAGTCGAGTACTAGAAAATACCCTAGCACCACGCTATAGTGTTCCCATCCCTGTAACGCGATGGATCTGATATCCGCACGGCGATACCATTGAATGCTAAGAATGACGAATATGAGAATCTTTATGTTTTATGTAAATAAGATACAAATGCATTAAAATTTCCAGCAGACATGTTTAAATAATATAATATTGAATCGAGAGATTATCAAGAGGGTATTATTATCGACGTTGTTCAGGTTTTCTCGTCAAGTAAGGAGATAAGCTTTTTAAGGACAAAATGTGGCGGGACCTTATGGTGTACCTACTTCCTACAACTCGAGTTACTGCGCTTGATGGAAAATTTACTTAATGAATAATATTCAGTTTTAATTCTTAAATTCAATAGGTATGTTAATATTTTGTATAGTTTTATTTTAAAAAACAGTTTCTAGCTAAAAATCTCAATAAGTTTAACATTCTATTACACTTAAATATGTTTATAGGTACGAAACCTTTAAGTTTATTACGTACTAGCTGCGCCCCGCGTTTTACCCGCGTGGTGATGTATGATGATGATGATGATGAAGAAAATTATTCTATGTTTTATTCCAGGACATAAAGTATCTAAATGCAAAATTTCATCCAGATCCGTTCAGCTGTTCAGCTGAATGAGTAACAAACATCCATCTATCCATCCATCCATACAAACTTTCACATTTATAATATTAGTGGGATGGGATTATCTATTACGGAGGTATGCGTGGATATTTTTTTACTGAATTCAGATAAGTATACATGTCAGTTATATAAAAAAAAAAAACACCAATTCAAAAAAAACTAAAAGTCTTTCCTAAGTTATTTGAACCCGCCTAAATAATAAAAAAAATACGTATGTTAAACATACATTAAAGCAAAAATAAATGTGACTTTACGAACTATCAATTATGAACAACTAGATCAATATGACCACCGTCAACGCTTCTTTCAAACGTGTGACGAAGCGAAATTCAGCGAATTTCTCATTTATCTTTCTTGGTATCGGTGGGAAGATCTCGAGTGGCAGTTTTAGATTCGAACAGTAGAACGGCTGTCTTCGACACGCTCAGTTAACGAACCGGGTGTCATCGGGCCACCCTCAACCGTTCTTTGAAATATACGAGTAAACTAGACTTTTATAGAAAATATGAAATAGAAAAAGGGTTTGTGCTCGTAATTTTTAACGCGACTTAAACTCATAATTATGTTTATTGCCGGGTCTTACAAATCGCGTTGAAAATGCTATGAAAAAAGTTCTGTTTATTTACCTCAACCTTTCGGTCATGTTGCAATAGCCTGGTCACGAAGAATAGTACCCCACCCTTTCTACCCATGGTTGCCGTAAGAGTCGGCTAAGGGATGTAATCCGGAAGATGGGCAGCAGCGTCTTCCTTGAACAATCACACCTAACTGCGCTCGCCAGCGTGGCGAGTATTGGCAAAATCCCCCCAGGAGGAGGTCTATGTTCAGCAGTGGACGTCCTATGGCTGATTATGTGATAAACATATTATAAGTTTGTTTTACCATAGACATAACTCTAAAATCGCGAACGAAAAACACTGTTCCATACGTGTCAAGTGTCAACTAACTTTGTTTATGGAACAGCTATTTTTTCACTATTTCAGAGTTATGTCCGTATTGGGGTGATAGCTCACTGGTTAGCGCGGTCCGTTCACATGCCACAAAGAGCATGGGTTTTAAACCCAACAATGAGCTTGAGCTTCTGATGAAGGAAAACATCGTGAGTAAACCATAAGCATGGTGATCAGGTACTTTCTAGTTCCGGCAACCTCACTGGAGTACCAGTTCAATTCCAAGCTGTGTTTACTATCTTAGACCATATCGTCACGAGTTGTAGTCAAACACCTAGCCTGTAAATTATAAAAAATCCAACTATATAATTTAAATAATTAAGAGCGCCACTTCACTAATTTATCACTGCATAATAATGTCTTAATTATATTAAGTAACAAATAGTGTTATTTTAATTAGAAGCATGATTAACATGTAAGAGTTTGAACAGTTGTACAAATGTTGGAATTTAGTTCAGAGTTCCTCTTAACCTTAAAAGAGAATAAAAATTCAAAACATGTTAGATTTATATTACCTTCCCACACTTTGCCTCAATTTTTAAAATAACTATGCAAACGACGTGCTTGAAACGAATCTGTTTAGTTTTGAAATTAAACTTTGCGTGGAGTAATTGATGTAGCTTGTGGTTTGTTATGAGTCATCGGTGAGTCGATTCCCGTAACGGAACAAATAATTTTACGATCTGCTAATATTTGTTCTTTGTCTGTGGAGAGTATATGTAGGTTCATGACCCTGAGTATTATAGAATCATCTGCCTTTAAACTTTAACTACAACGCTAATTTATGTATGCAGAGACGAACTGAAGATTCAGCAAAATCTTTTCTATTATCTTATTATGTTACTAGTTATTAGCCCTGTTGGTTCATTGGTAGTACATCTGCCTAAAAAAATTAAGAGTATGGGTGCGTTTGGTACTTGGAAGCAGTTTTTTTTAAACTTGAGGCTGGTAGCTAGAACATTTTTATTTTTTATGGCTGATAGGCTATGTGTTTGACCACAACTCACCTGATGTTAAGTGACGGTGTGGTCGAAGATGGTAAAGCACACACCTAACCTAGAATGGAACTGGCTCTCAAGTGAGGCTGCCGGAACACACCGTTAGATGCTTGGCAGCAGATTTTCAACTTGGGTGGTAGCTAGCCAGCCGAGTACTAAGTAGATAGTACCCTACCACCACGCTATGGTTTCCTCACGGTGTTTTCCTTCACCGGCAGCTCAAGCTCATTGTTAAAGCTTGAACCCACGCGTTTCGGCATGCGAACCTGCCACGCTAACCACTGAGCCATCATCGCTACAAAACCTACTACTACCTACTGTAAAGTATTCTACCACTATGCTATAGTTTCATCACGGTGTTTCCTTCACCGGCAGCTCAATATGTGCAATCTACTATTGATATAAATTAGATTAAAAAAAAACAAACGTTTTAAAAAATAATCGTTCTCGAGTTATGCGCTTACCAACGAACATCATTTGATTTTCATTTATATGTATATATAGATATACTATAACCGACAACCGTTAGACATGTTCTAGAGTGGAGACCGCGAATCGGCAAACGTAGTGTAGGACGCCCTAAGACTAAATGGAGTGACGATATACATAAAACAGCTGGCAGTGGCTGGAAGCGGAATGCCCAAGATCGGGTTGAGTGGCGTGTCCTGGGAGAGACTTATGTCCAGCAGTGGACAACAGGTTGTTGATGATGATGAATAGATATGAACAAACAATCTGTGTTAAGAATAACATTACGAAAGTAGGCAAATTAAATACTTTTAAATAGTTTCACTACTGTATGAAGTATAAACATTTTCGGCAACTATTTGTTTATCCATAAAACCATAAGTAATATTTCCAGTTTGATCACGTAAACCGTAGGCGACAACCGAGATGCTACCGTTTTCTTTTTTCATTTCTTCTCATCACGAATTCACTAACTTACTCAATACTGTTACAATGTTTGAGAAAACTTTTTTATGGATCTCTGTTTTAGTATGCGCATTTTAATTTAAATGGAAATGGTCACGTCAACTTTATTGTTAAAAGTGATTTAATTTTCCATTGTTGAACTTATTTTTATGATGTCTGCATTCTTTTAGACCAGGTATGGGCAACCTTTGGCTAGTTGCGTGCCAAACTTACTATATTAATATAGTCGCGGGCCATTACACAAAATAAAAAAGCCAATTTTATTAGGTTATTGGTGAAGTAAATTTACCTGTAACGGTTAATGTCATATTTGTGTTTGAACTTCAGAAACAAGTTTGTTCAGAATCCACTTGTACAGAGGCGTAACGAGTTTTCCAGATTTTCATCTGTGACTCTCTTTCGGCATTTCGACTTATTAGTCTTTATCATCGAGAAAAATTGTTCGCATTTATATGTACTTCCAAAAACGCAAACAATTCTTTTCGCGAACTCTCTCAGTTGTTTGTATTTCTCTTAGCGCGAAATTTCAAAATGTCTCGCAGGCCGGGTCAAATACCGAGGCGGGCCGGATGCGGCCCGCGGGCCGATTGTTGCCCATATATGTTTTAGGCTGTTGTAAAATATAAGTGAAGTAAAATGTATACTTTATTAGTTGTAGAGTAGTTTTGAAGCTACGTTAACTCATTGGCTAACGCCGAAAGACGTGGGTTTATATCCCAACAAAAAGCTTGAGCTGTCGGTGAAGGAAAGTATTGTGAGGAAATTGTATTAAAGTTATACGGTTCTTTCTAGTACCTAGCTGGCTAGCTACCATTTTCAAGTTGATAATCTGCAGCCAAGCACCTAACGGTGTGTTCTGTCAGCCTCACTTGAGTCAGTTCTGTTCCAGGCTAGGTGTGTTTACCATCTTCAACCATACCGTCACTTAACCTCTGATGAGATATGCATCGTGAGGAAATCAAAGCATGGTGGTAGAGTATTTTCTAGTACTCGGCAGGCCAGCTACCACTCTCAAGTTGAAAATCTGCCGCCAAGCACCTAACGGTGTGTTCCGGCAGCCTCATTCGAGGGCCAGTTCCATTCTAGGCTAGATGTGCTTTACCATCTTCGACTACACCGTCACTAAGCATCAGGTGAGCTGTGGTCAAAATAGGCAATTATCAACCATAAAAAAAAAACAATGATCTAATACTTAATGCAGTCAAAGAGTCAGCCACATATTCTTTGTTTTTGAGTCTAAGTCACAGTCAAAGTTACTAAAAGTATGAACGCGGAAAAATACTACATTGTATTACCTAAAAGTTGTGTTTTTAAAATTTGTAAATTTGTTTTTGTATAAAAGTAATGGTTTAGTAACAAATTACATGTGGGAAGGTGATATAATATTGTGCAAAATGTCCTTTGTGTTGCATTTAAAACTCCCTCGAAGTAAAGTTGTCACCACTCTATAGACTCTACTAAGCATAGGTACTAGACTTAGACTTGACCCTTACTCTGTGTGATTTAGACTATGACTCAGACTCATTTTATTTGATTTTTCATGTAATACTTGATATCATCAAAATGCATACTTAACATTGACGAAATAAATAATGTGTAATGCCAAAAACAAAGAAGAAAATACACTTTATTTTACTAAATTTCAATTGATTCATATGTATTTAATACGTATCTACAAGTTTGCTAAATTATTAATACTTCGTAAAATGCTAATTAGACCACAATTTGATGTGTATACATTTGTAAACTCGTGTAAGCTTACAAGATATATTATATTTTTTGCAAAAGGTTTGCGAAATGTCTGTCATTAGCTGGGAGCTTCTCGCTACAAATTTATAAGAGAGTGCTCGAGGCTTAATATGGAAATATATTGCGTGTCAAGTAAAATTTTATTACGAGAAAAAACGTGTCTAAATGTTTTCTTGGCACACTATAATAAAAAATAGAAACAAGCTGAAGAGTTTAAAAAACTATAAACCGACTACGATTAAAATAACTATATAATTAAAAGATAAAACTTTTTACACAAATTTATTATTTCTATTTCAATTTAAACATATAACTTGTATATATTTTTGTAAATCTCTTTATAGGTTTGGTGAATTTTTTAAATTAACGTAATACTATTTTCCGCCAAAAATCCACCATCTTGTTCTTTTTTTAAACCATCCTCTGAGGACACTTGTTTTATTGAGAAGTGACGGGTGGGCGTTTTGGGGGACTGTCTTATGTAATTTCGATGTTCGAAAAGTGCTGATTCTCAGCCTAGTTTGAATAAATGGTTTTGAATTTTGAATTTTGAAGAATCTAACGATACCTTAATTGTTGTAATCTATTCGGATGTTTGGAAGGTACGAGGTAATAAAGAAATTTACATACATACAGACATACATATAAGATACGCACGAAAAACGTAACCCTTCCTTGGCAGTCGGGTAAAAATAGCTAGAAATTTAGTTACGGTGTCATTTTTTAATCAAAAAGCGTATTGAACATTGGTAGGGCTGGAACATTAATAGATTGAACCTCAACTATAATACAGCCCGTCATTAAAGCGTCGTTTTGAATCGCGCTCAAGCCCATAATTTAGAAGAAGAAAAAAACAATCTCAAAGGCCAACCTCACCTATTAGCGCTTGTCTATGTATGGGTTGTATTGTGCGAACTGTGAATGACCTCTTCAGCATAATAATGGACGAAGGGATGCGCAGGAGCGCGTGCGGAGGGGAGACCGGTTTGAAATTAGAACGTTTTTTATTCAAACTTCGAAGGTCCCTTTGTCGGCGGCCCGCCCGGTGCGCATGCGCTAACTCGACAAATGCGTCAAAATGGAATAAGCCGTATTTTATTTCCCTTCCATTTTTGAATGAGCCTTAAGATTTTTTATCAATTTTTGAGGGGTGTTTGGACAAAAGATTATCGAAGAGTTCGGGAGACTCGCCTAATGTTTTTGTAAACTGTCGCTTTGTCGAAACGTGGAGATTTGATCAGGGTTTTTCAGGTAAGCAACAAAATACAAGCTGCTGGCCCACCAGGTGGCAATCGATCTTTGTGTTCCTAGAACAAAAAAAAAACGATAGAATAAAAAATAATGTTACGTTCATAGATAAAAAATGTAGTACAGATATAATGTGTGAAGGGTGGTCCTACAATTTCGCTAGACTTACTACACACTCACATCACCATATTATATTTGTGGACGTAAACATCGGCTTTGACGTATTTGTATGTGTGGAGTTTGCGTTTGACAAGCGAACTAAGAAGTCTTCACGCACTTTCTGCGCACGATTATATATTTCTAATCTTTGACTACGTCTCAGATAGTTAATGTTTTATTCTTTAACTAGCTGTACCCGCGACTTTGTACACGACACCTGAAAACTTTATTTCTCGGACACCTTTTCTGCACTCGCTCGACAAAAACGTGCTTTTCAGTAGTGAATACTACTTTGAGGTGGCGCATACAAAGTTGAGCGTAGGTCAGCCAGTTTACACTAAAAAAAAAGTTGCTCTTAAAAAAGGTTCGCGTCTCGCGAGCGAAGTTTCTATTAGTATCTAATCAGTTATCATATTATGTTGTTTGTTTACCTAACAAATAACATAACCAAACCACGAATTAGCTCGTAGATATTAATGTTGTCGCACACTATTATTTATTTTTTACATTTTTACTTCTTCACATTTTTTAATGTTAATATTAATTGTGCGCTTGTTTGAAGTAAATACTTACGACTAAGTTATAGAAATAGTAAATCATCACGTTATTACTTGGCAAAGTGTTAAAGTCACCATTAGACAAGAGGTAGTAAACTGGTAATGGTTACGTATGTAAATTACGAACTATAATAATATAACAATGCTTGAGATAATCTGAAATAGCTTATAATGGTATAGAAGATTTAATATATCATGAAGTGTACTATGCTTTAATAGGCAATCTCATTGAAATACTTGTAAACTAATGTGTATGTAGAGAGAAGTAACCTTCTTTTCATGCGTTATCGACTAGTTCTTCAGTTAAATAAGATGCTATTTACACTCAATTAAATTAAGATTATTTATTTGTTCCAAACTATCCCACTGCTGGACGCGGACTTCCGCTCATTGTAAGAAGTTTAAGCCTTCACCACGCTGGGCGAATGCGGGTTGGCAGGCTTCACACATTACATAGAACTTTTTTTTTTAAATTACTCTCTGACATGTAGGAGTATGTATCCTCACGATGTTTGCCTTTACCGTTTGAAGTTATCGGCAAAAAGACAAAGGCGCACGCGGTAGTATTCGAACCTAGGACCTCTAGATTGGAAGCGGGACGGTCTCCCAACTACAATGCTTAAACTTCACAATACCATACTTTACAATACATTTGTTTTAAATATATGTACAAGCGCACCGAAATTGATATGTATGTATATGTATTTAATTATACAAAATAACATAACACATCATTTTATTAATCAGAATATAACACAAAAACTCTAATCAGTAATTAAAGGGTTTTACAAAAACAAAACCAGTAAA
Organism: Biston stratarius; assembly: GCA_950106695.1. Lineage (NCBI taxonomy): Eukaryota > Metazoa > Arthropoda > Insecta > Lepidoptera > Geometridae > Biston > Biston stratarius. Next base: position 16,753,704 of record OX467116.1, read on the forward strand.
TTTTATGTTTTCTTTTTTTGCTGTAATTAACATTTAATTTAATTTATCTCTTAAAAACCGTAATTAAATAATTGTAGACAAATAAAAACTACCGATTCAAATTAAGTAAAGGTAATCACTTATTCGAAAGCTTTTTCAAGCCGCGATAAAAAAAGCACATAAATCGATTTACAAATTGTTGGAATATTCGATATGCTGAATAACACATAAATAATCATACAAATCGAAATTGAATTTAGAACTCTTCCCTTTTTGAATAATTGTCGGTATTAAAACTTTATATTTTCATGATAATCTAATTGAAAGATTTTAAGCAGAGCATAGCATTCTAGAGATTGTAGAAACGTGCTCGTAACACTGTCAGAAACTTTACCATAAAATAGATTGTTCGATAGATAGGTAGGCAAACTACGTAAAACTGGTAAAGCACGTAAAGGCGCCAGTAATATCCCCCCATTTGGGACACGGTAAACAGAGATGAGGAGTCCGACCCGATACGATAGTGCAAGCCAAGCCTCGAAGCCGCCCGGTCGCGCGGTCGAGACGACGCTAGCGCGATGCCGACATCGACACAACTTTCAAATTAAGAACTATTAAAAAATAAAATTGAGAATGACAGTTGAGAATTTTAAAAAGTGACAGCGAACTTTTATTACTTTTTAGACGTAGTGATGTGCTAATCATGTGAATTATAGATGGTGTGATAAGTGAACATAATTCAGTGGCAGTATGGTGGATGTTGGTGTGAATGAGTGTGATAACAGCGTAAATGGAAGGAACCAATTCGTGTTTCTTGTGCTTGTGCATTTACTACTGATCGGACTGAATGGAACTAATGGTGAGTTTCAAATATGTATTAACTTATGCTATAATAGCCGCTGCGATAATTCACATCTTATAAAAACTTAAAGATGCGGTAACTTTATCGTGATCGTTAATTATTATTGCGCTAGCGTAACTTTTTTAAATTCATGGCTCGTTTCAAAATAATTTAAATATTATTAAACTTAACAACCTACAACAATAAGTAAGAATAACTTTTTTGCTTCCTTCTTTAAATTTGGTCTTTAAAGAACAATTAAAAGTTCTACATTCTAAAATAAACTAATCTTAAAAAAAAAAATTACTGGTTTTATCTTTTTGTTTTATAAATGGCTTAGGTATGTTAAAAGTTTGTTACATTAAATAAATAAAATATTTAAAAAAAATACTTTTGCTTTTAAGATTTATGTCTGCTTGATTTTTTTTTTATTTACTAGTGCAAGCAACAAAGGATTTCTATCAATTTTAACAGACTTTTAGAATTTTAACTTAAATCCAGAGTATGTGAATAATATATATCACATCATCAAAATAACCGCACATCTATTTTAAAAAATTAAAACGTATTTAGATATTGCAAATGTCACAGAACAGAACATGCATAATTGATACGTACCTAGATCTCAATAATGTGCTGGGTTGATATTCGCTAGCATTTTTTGTCTGTCAAAGGAAAGTATCTTCACATAAAGTTGCCTTTAAGATTATCTCCCAACACTACGAACCATAGTCATTAAGCTCTACCGTGAACTTTTTTCATTACTCTCTGGCTGACGTTTTATCAGATAGTTACACTATCGAATAATTAAAGTGGCACGGACCAATTAACAAAATGTATTTCCATGAAGGCACTGACCATTTCTGTAGAACAATGGAGCCTTTTATTTTTGAATGGTGCTTAATTAACGGGGCAGTAGCGTTAAATTACTAAAAGGTGATTGTGTGCACTTATGTTAATTAGTTTTGCAATAAAAATCACGGGTTGAACTTGTATGAGACTGGCATAAGACATGCTGCTGCTAACCTATTAATCTGTAAGAATTCCGTTAGTACCGAAACAATAGTCAAAAAACAGAACAAAATAGCGTTTATTCTCGCTAGGAGCGCTGTCTTACTTCCCATACATTTCTCGCTCGTTTACTACGTGAATCTGGAACATACTAGGCCTTCTGAGTAGCGTAAAAGAAAATAGGCCTTCGCTCAGCAATGGACAGTTATACAAAATACTGATACTGACTTTAGGAAGAAAAAACCAGCTAAAAGCGAGTCAGACTAGCGCACGAAGGGTTCCGTACCATTATCTATAAAAACGGTCTGAAAAAAAATGTCTGTTGTATGTGAGCCCCACTTTTTTTTAGTTTAATTATTTATTTTTAAAGTAAATATTTAACTAAATATTCTGTGCATTTTTCAAGCGTCTATCTGTTACCGTTATCAATATCGAGCAAAAACGAGCAAGAAAGTCATCTTTGTTTTATGGGAAATAAATAAATATTTAAATATGTATTTTATTGTTTTTTAGTATTTTTTTGTTATAGCGGCAATAGAAATACATCATCTGTGGAAATTTAAACTGTCTAACTATCACGGTTCATGAGATAAAGCCTGGTGACAGACGGACAAACGGAGTCTTAGTAATAGGGTCCCGTTTTACCCTTTAGGTACAGAACCCTAAAAAGACAGTTTCTTCTTCTTTATATCTACCTAAGCATTTAATTTTTAGGGTCCAAGGATGTTTATTTAGAACAAAATACAGTCTAGGTATTTACACTATTGAATGTAGAAACAGTAAAAACAATTTTATTTTTCGATAAATTAAATATACATTCATACGCTATAAGCGTAGTTAGGCTAAAAATTATGTTAGTGAGAAGTTTTTTTTTTTTAATACTCTGACATCAGTCATAATATAATACTTAATTTCGACCAAATGGAAGATGGAAGATGTTAACATGACACATATGCTAAGAATCTCTAAACAGATGAGACTGAGCAGATATTTTTAAATCATAGCTAAAAGCATTTTTTTTTATATTGACCACAGCTTACTTGATTTTAAGTGATTGTGTGGTGAATGAGCCTGGAGACCTCTGGTCTAGCCTGGAATGGATAGTTCCACTCAAGTGATGATGTCGGAACACATTGTTAGGTGCTCGGCGATAGATTTTCAACTTGTGGGTGGTACCTACTATGAAATTTTCCATCACGTGCAGCTCAAGCTATTTTTCTGGATTTTCACCTCTTTGGCGTATAAGCCGACCGCGCTAACCACTGAGCTATCATCCCTACATACCTGTCTCTATTAGTAACATTTCAAACAAAAAAACTATATAGAAATTGGTTCAGCCGTTTAGAGGCTACAACGCCACAGCAGACACACATCAATCAATCAATTAACAGACACACATGTTAAACTTTTCCCTCTGTTTGCATTAGGATCTAATTACAGATTGACATAATTCTGGCTTGCGGCATGCAAAAGATAATAATAGGTAATTCTTGCTCACTATACCTATGTACTGAATTAACTATGAATTAAATTGAAGCTGTTGAGAATACTACCACAAAAATTTTTTACAAGAGCAAAAATGAAATTTTAATCCAATTTTGCTTTTACGACAAGAGAGGTCTGAAAAATTACCCCTTTTTCCCAAATGTGTGTCAAATTTTCGCGAGGATAATTTTCACTTTGTATGCAATCTTTCTGATGAGGCCCCATCACATTTTATTTTCCTCGTTTTCTTTGCTTTTCATTCATTTTTAGCTGTCAGCGTTGTTCAACTTAAATGACACTAACATGAAGCTTTCTGGAATGATAAAATCAGTGATGTTTATAATTGTAAATTTATAGCCAGTGACAATATATAAAAATTAAAATGTTTGTTTACATCATCAGCCATAGGGCATCCACTGCTGGACATAGGCCTCCTCCTGGGAGGGTTTTGCCAATATTCGCCACGCTTGGCAGGCAGGTTGGCGTGCGCAGTTAAGTGTGATTGTTCAAGGAAGACGCTGCTGCCCATCTTCCGGATTACATCCCTTAGCCGACTCTTGCGGCAACCACGGGTAGAGACGGTGGGGTACTATTCTTACGCCGGCATCATCACGGCCATTACTCTGGATGGTATAAGGATTGTAACGATACACCATACATCCAAATCTGTCAGTTGTGTAATACACTTAATTTTTAACAGACTAAAAAAAATAAGAAGGATCTATTCGACCCAATTTGCATATAAATTAACTATTGTGAAATATTAACGGTAAGTATTTATAGTTACTCTAAAAGTCAAAAGTGGCCTTCCGAACTACATGCCCATATTGCAGTTTCAATCAAAATTAACAACGACACAATACCCCAGCAATACTTATGTACCGCTCGCTATGATTAAAAAATATATTAAATCAATTTATTTACGCCGGCATTGCGCCCACGCCGAGCACAACAAAAAGACAAACATGTCAAGATAATAACATTGTGACCACTATCAGTGACAGTGACAAGTATTAATAAAGAACAAACTACTGCGCTTGACCGCCTAGGGTTACCATTACGAGTAAAAATAGTATTCCAGTATTTTAAACTAATGTACAGGATGTTTCGGACAAATGTAGTACTAAAGAACGCTGATCTAGCCTGATCAAAGTGAGTAACATTACTATGGACCAAACGTGTTTATTTTTTAATTTAGTTTGCCCGATCGGGCCTGCTAGAGCTGTCATGTCATACTGCCTCGTCTACAGTTTTTGCAATTCATGTCTAACATCTATAGTAACATTCAAAGTCCAGTCTTGGTTAAGTCCAGTCTGTGTCAGTCAAATCCAGTTATGCCTTAGTAAAGTAGTGGCGACTTTATTATAAGCTTCGATGGAATTTTGGAAGCAACACGAAAAGTTCATTGTTTCACCACATTATATCACTTTCCCACACTCGCGCTTGTAATTCGGCACTTTATGAATAAAACACCACCATTTTTATTATACATAAACACTCGAAAAAACACCAGTTTTGGAAAAAATACAATGGGGCGACACGACACTTTCCGCGTACCTGCTAAAACTCGGCCGACCCTGAATACCCACGTGAAAAAAAACGAGTTGTTTTTTAATTAATAGCGCTGTTATATGGAACAACTGATTTTTATATATTCGCGATTTCAGGGTCGGTATCATAGTAAAAGTTGTTCATATTGATAGGTAGATCATGATAAACTTTTGCGAAACATTCTGTATCTGTAGGTAGACTGAATTCAAGATTTAAAGACCCCAGACAAAACGCTCTGATAAAAAAACGGACAAATGCGAGTTAAGACTTGCGTATTAAGGATTCTGTACCGACCACATCAAATACAAAAAAAAAGTAATAATACAATAAAAAGTAGGTGCAATGCCCTGTGGTGCAATGCCAATGCAAAACCTGTGGGCAATACTCTAAAATCGAGAAAAAAATATCAATTACTTCAAACGAATATTTCTATAATAAACCGTGAATCCAACAAACTTTTATCTTGTGCACATTTTGGAAAGTGTTGAATCATTGTGGGCGTAACTCAACCAGAAATATAAAATGACATATTTTTGCATAGCTACCCATTAATTATACACTTTTGATTTGCTCAAATATTCATCGTAACCATGTCGGTAAAAATATCAACCACCCGTTTATGCTATGATAACAACCTAAAATTTTACTTGTAAATCTGTAAATATTGTGTAAGTTAAGTGTTACTTAATAGCCAGTTCCATTCCAGGCTAGGTGTGTTTACCATCGACCACACCGTCACTTAACATTAGGTGAGCTGTGGTCAAAAAACCTAGCCTGTCAACCACAAAAAAAAAGTAAATTGCGTAAAAATATGCTGCTATAAAAGACGAACGGTCGGGACGACGTCTGTGTTTCTTTCCTACGCATGAACCGGTATCATCTTTTGTATAAGGAACCTTAAAAACGAACAAAGCTCTTTGAACGTGTACAAAATGACATGCAAATCAAAGTATTGTACATTTATTGAGAACTTATATAAAGATGATGTTGCGAATTTGTCCCCAGTTCTTATTATATTATTTATTCTGTGGCGCAGGTCATTCAACTGGTAGTTTAACACATCGGTATTATTAATCTCATCCTGCTCGAGTGTACTGTGACATTTGGCGACAGCGTGGCTATTCTAGCGCACTCGTAACTATTTCTGCCCTTTCAACTTAATTAGAATGCCGAGTGGCATAATTGATATCAGCATTTGACTTATTGACTGAATTGTCTCGAAAATAAAACAAAAAATAAATAAATCATAGCTCAATAGATATATATTATTTAACTTAAAACTTACAAAATTTAAAAGGGATGCCTTGGCCATCTTGCAAAAAAAGTAATAGTGATTTGCGTGAATAGCTTGATAGGTTACACATTCCGTTTGTTTCTTTATATGTATGTAATTCAACATTTTTAATTTATACAATGGTTTGTGTCACTCTATTTGCACTATTATATGCTTCTGATTTATAATGAATGTTCAACTATAAACAGATTTGTCTAGAAATATAATTTAGATCAAATACTTTTTATCATTTACATAATGCTGATGTAAAAATTGTGTTTTGTGTATCGAAATATTTAAATAAAATACATTTGTATTTACGTTCGTCACATAATTTTAGTCCTAGATGGGATTCGAACCCTTCGGTTCGAAAACCAGAACTACCAAATAAGCTAATGGAGCACGCAGAACTCTAAATATAAGCATATAAATAATATCGTCGGACTTTATACACAGCGCCATCTAGCCCTAAACTAAGCAAAGCTTGTACTATGAGAACCAGATAGCTGATACTATATATACTTTTTTTTGTTGTAAATACATACTTATGATACATACAGAACACCCAGATAAAAATAAAGAAATCAAATTACAACAATACCCATCGCTGCGCGTTATATCGATACGTCTATCTTAACACAGCGGAACGAACAAACCGACAAATAAAATTTTATTGAGATATCTATAACCTTTAAATACCGAGATGTTACATGAATAGTTAAGAGACGGTTAAAACCGTCTGACCTACGAATGAAATGCATCTTTTGTGTTTGTAGGCGTCAAGCGGTGTCTTATCTGTAAGGAATACATTTTGAAAAGACCACTTACTTGTAATAGATATGACTAGTTAAAACACAAAATATAGTGTTAATACAAGGTATTGATCATTTTTAGCACTTATGCAGGGCTTTAAGCTTTGGTGCTCTTAGCCGAAAGGAGTACTTACTAACTTTACTTACTATTACTATTTTTTTTTAACTAAAATATGTTTTTTGAGTGTATGCTTAAATTCATTGTCTTTTTATTATAAAGTGCCGAATATAATGCACGAGTGAGGGACAGTTATATAATGTAGTAAAGCTTAACGAGTTGTTTCTAATACCCCTTAGAAGCTTCAAGTATTATAACTTTACTAAGACAAAACTGGTTTTTACCGTGATTTATTTCATGTGATTTTGACTGACTAATATGACTTATTTAACTTAAAAAATAGATTCGTTGACTCTGACTGAATGCACAAATTACGAAGTCAAAAATAAAAAAGTTTAATGGAGTTGTTTTGGCGGGAACGCCGAAAACATTGTCACCGTCTCAGATCTGTATTTTTTTTTTTTATCTGAGGCTAGTTGAATTTTATTCATTAAGATAAAAACGTCAACAAGGTCCAGATTTTTAACCAGTTTCCTTTTTGTCAGCACAAAACCGAGCGCCGCGTATCAAGGAGCACCCATCCAACACAGTGTCTGGGCGCAGTGAACCCGCGACACTGCGGTGCGTGGTGGAGGGCCGCCCGAAGCCCTACGTGCAGTGGTACAAGGACGGGACTACGCTGCCGCCTGCCGAGGACGGCCATAGAGTTTTACTAGAGGATGGATTGTTGTTTTTAAGGTGAGGAGACGGTTAGTTTATATCACTGATCTAATTTATTACTAGTTTATATTTATTGGCGGATGTTTAATATTTTGTAGTTTCTTAATAAAATTAATAACTAAAAAAATCTTACGCAGTCAGATCATTTTTGACCAAATTTCACTATTTCATTTCTTTATAATAATTTATTACGAACTTTTTTTTTTAAATAACATCTTTTTGGTTTTTGCTGAGTAATATGGAACGGTCTATTTTACTGTTAAATACCGTTTTGTGGAAAACGATAGCTGATGTAAAATATTTTTAATCAACTTCAAAAAAGAAGCAAGGTTCTCAATTCAATCCGTATTTTTATATTTGATCTCCATTTGTTTTATTGTGTAGAGAAAGCTCATAAGATTATCTTTCTAAAAAGATTCTTTTCGTTTCCTTACCACTTACCCTCAAATGCAAATGAACATCAATTATAGGTACGTCATTCAAGACTATTATGAAAATCAGGGTATGTTTTCCCAGGGTAAATCGGGGTAAAAAGGAGAGCGATGAGGGTGTGTATTGGTGCGTGGCACGCAATCTCGCTGGCGAGGCTGTCAGTCACAATGCGTCACTCAACGTTGCTGGTGAGTGATAACTGATAAATCTACGTAACACAAATCACGTGTTTATAGCGATAAAAATAAACAAAAGTGGCCTGTTTCAATTTTTATAAAAAGTTGGAGTTTTATCTTTAGCGAAATTTTCATTTCTTTTAATTTTAACTAGGTTTGCGTATGAACACATTTTGCCAAAATTGTAAAAAAAAATACACCAAAATCAGCAGAAAGTCCTATATTCTGTATGAAAAACGTGGAATTAAAGCGCTTTTTAAGTACGTGGGGGACGTTCGCCATGTGCGAATGGCGCTTTGACTGCATCTGTCATTCCAAAATGTCGATTAATTTGCACTTAACAGATATATAATTTACAAATAAATTTTCAGTTCTTCGGGATGAGTTCAGAGTTGAGCCTAGAGATGTACACGTAGCGGCAGGCGAACCTGCGCTTCTAGAATGTTCGCCTCCAAAAGGCGTTCCTGAGCCTACGGTACATTGGCTCAAAGATGGACAAACGTTTGATGTGGAAGTCAATGGAAGGTAAACTTAAGCTTTTTTGTAAATAATTTGGCATAGGTATATATAATTATATATTTTTTTGGTATAAAAATTAACTTGATTATTTTTTTTAATTTGCTCACCTTTATAATTATAAATAATGAACGGAAAATATTAATATTTTTATAATCTTAATATGCCGTGTAGTGCCGTGGTGGTGCCGGCTTAAGAATAGTACCCCACCCTCTCTACCCGTGGTTGCCGTAAGTGTTGGCTAAGGGATGTAATCCGAAAGATGGGCAGCAACGTCTTCCTTGAACAATCACACCTAACTGCGCTCGCCAACCCGCCAAGCGTGGTGAGTATTGGCAAAACCCCTCCGAGGAGGAGGCCTTTGTCTAGCAGTGGACGATCTATGGCTGATGATGATGATGATGATGAATCTTAATATCATTTATCATGCAGTTTAAATTTTTTATTTTGATTTTTGATTATCCTTATAAACGCACTAAACAATCCCCAGTAGTTACATTAATAAAAAACTTATTGTTTTATTATTACTTATTATTTTATTGTTCATGAACAATAAAGAGCTCAACTATCTTTTTTTATAAAAGGTATGTAAACCAGTGTTTTGTTTCAGGGTAACCGTAACAGAAACAGGAAATTTAAAAATCATAGAAACGTTGCCGACCGACAGTGGCCTATTTCGTTGTGTCGGGTCCAATATTGCTGGTGAAAGGCAGTCCAGAGCCGCTGCGTTAATTGTTTTGAGGCGGCCACATTTCGTCGTCAAGCCTAGCAACATTACCGCTTTAGTTGGACAACCTGTTGAATTCAACTGTCAGGTAAGTTAAAAGCTATTAATGGAAAGCTTCGAACATGAATAGATGATTGATTGTATCTCTACACTATTATCATCACAATCAGTCTATCATATGATGGCCTACTGCTGCTAGACTTGGGTTTAATGTAACGCCCGCCACCCGGCTCGATCTTTGGTTTTTAACTCATGACGCTAACAGAGGAGTTAAGTTTAAGTGTGTATGTACATATATACACACTTAAACTTAACTCACAGACATCTGTGACGTCGTAACTGCCAAACTGCTTAACTGACTTTACTGATTTAGAATAGAATACCATACATTATTGTACACCAATCGGCACATTATAATATAAAAAACTTAAAAAAAAACAAAAAGAAAATAAGATAAGGACAAAACAACGACTAAATTGTGGTAGTACAATGGCAGCCTCATCGCTTAGAGTAATTTCTTCCAGACAACCTTTGGGTGGACAGAAATGATGGCACTAATAGTTTGGAAGTGTAAAAAAATAAAGAAATAATGTAAATAAAATATGTATGTACATATATACATACATGATAACAAACACATAGGTACTATAAATAAAAAATACATACGATAAATATAAATCCATACACTTAAATATATGAACATACATAAGTACTAATTAGCAATCAGCATGCATTCATTAATCGTTGGTCGTCCAGCCGCAAGATGGGTCGACGATATTGTCACCGTCGCGGGTCGAACCTGGACCAGATTGGCACAGGACCGAGGCAGATGGTATAACAAGAGAGAGGCCTATACCCAGCAGTGGGATAAAGTAGGCTGTGGATGATGATGATGATGCATTCATTTTGCATTAAGGGGTTTTTTAGTTTTTAGTTTAATGAATGAAAGTTAGCATCTTTATGCTTTTTATTTAGCATTTTATCTTTATTCGAGTCATAAATATTCTATTACTTGGGGATTCATTTTAAATTTATGCTTGTTGTTTCCATCCTCTGCCAACTTGTATATATCATCACTCTACCAATTGTAAGGAATATTTCATGCTAGCATTGATTTTCCCTCTATGCTCTATCTACAATATGTTTAATTCAACAGTTTTGCGACAGTAATAACCAGCTCACTGCCACTTTAGTTGTGCATATAGGTGCTTTTCATTCTTTCTTTGCACGATACCTTGTATATATTTATACGTATCTATTTTGTTTCAGAGTTACGATTCCGCTGTAAAAATCACTTGGGTTAAAGAGGATGGTATGCTGCCTTCTCACGCTTCAATAGTCCGTGGGATGTTGCGTTTAGACCACGCGTCTGCGACCGATGCAGGAATCTATTCTTGCCGTGCGGACAGCCACGCTGGTACTAGCATCACCAGTGCAACTCTCACAGTATACTGTAAGCTAACATTCCCGTCGATTTTATTGCACCTATAATTCTGTTGGAACTATTTTAATATCGCCATCTGTTCCAGCGTTACCACACTTCACACAGATACCTTCCAATCTGACCGCATGGGAGGGCGATGTGGTGTCCATTCCGTGTGAAGCCAAAGGGTTACCGACACCGACTACCTTTTGGGTACTCGAAGGGATTCAAGACTCTTTACTTTTCCCGGAATGCACAAAAAGCAATTCGAGCTTATTATATTTGGACAGTGCGCGGGCGGAACACAGCGGTAGGGTAATTTGTACGGCTGTCAACGCAGCTGGAAGCATCATGAAAGAGGCGTACCTCAAGGTACTAAAGAAAGGAAACAATGAACTAAATGAACGCTCCTCCAGTCACGAATACGGTATTGATTATGAACGGGATACTCACATGACCGAGTATGAACTTGTTCAAGCGAGGAAATATTTGCAACAGAACGTATTAGTCCTGAGGAGGATGGAAGCTTTGTCGTCAACTTCCCTGAAAGTTGTTTGGGACGTGAGTATCCTACCTACCTGCTTTGTTTACACAGTATCCTCATTGTATGTGACACATTGTGCATATTTTAGGTGCTGACAGATTACAATGAATATCTTGAAGGCGTTAAAATTTGGTACAATGGAACGACTTTAAACTGGCGCAATATGACCGATGAAGAAATACCGATCCTAAATTCATCCCATTCAGACAGCGCGCTCTGTTTAAACGGGTCTCTGATGAATGTCGACAACAGCGGTTCTTCGAGCTATATTCTGACGGGTTTAATGGCGTACACGCAGTACGATATATTTCTGATGCCGTTTTACAAGATGTTGCTCGGAAAACCGTCAAACATGATGTCAGGGTACACAGATGAAGACGGTAAGGGTGTTGCAAGTTAGCAATTTCTGGGTCACGATTCTGCGCTGGTTATGTATTCATGTTTAGTTTTATTTCAGTGCCATCTGCTCCACCCCAGAGCGTGACAGCCGGCGTAATAAACGCGACGTCGGCGTGGATACGATGGGAACCGCCACCTGTGAGTTCGTGGAACGGCGAACTCACGGGTTATTTGGTAAGTTTCGCTTTCATTCCGAACTAGTTAACTGTCTGTTCGTAAACTTTTACGTAAGGGGTAATTACTGTTTGGAGGGAAGTAATTAAGCAGCAATTATGTAGCAACAGCGTTAATGAGCTTATGGGTACGGGTTGCCTCGAACCGATATTGTTTGTATTTGTTTAAGGTACGTTTCAAAAAGTTGTAGCACATTTAGCAAGAACTGAGGAGAATTGAATTTTAAAATGTCTCACATTTTTATAGCAGCTCAAAATTAGGTAATGTCTGATATTTTAACTAGCTATAACTTTTCCACAACTTTACGTAATAGTCATCGGAAAGTTTGTTATTTAAAATATTTCAGTATTAAAACTCATGCTTATTTAAAAACTTTGTAATTTTTAAACTTTTGCAATGTGCCTCACGGTGAGGAAGAGAGTCGATCGTACCGAATTTGTAGTGACACCTCCTCGTAGCCAAGTTCATTATGTTCCCGTAGATTGAGATCCGTCTAAGCGGGTCGGGCGGGGGCCGCGTGGTGGGGCAGATGTCGCTGGGCGGGCGCACCAGGGCCGCTGCAGCCAGCTCGCTGCGCGCGGGCGGCCGGTACAGCGCGCGCGCCGCCGCGGTCACGCGCCGCGGCCACGGGCCCTTCTCGCCGCCGGCGCAGATTCACATGCTGCCCACACACTCACTCAGACACTATGTGCAGTGAGTATAGACTTTAACCCGACTACTAACACCTACACAAAAAGACAGGTTTTCATTTTAACAATCTATACAAACTGAGCTGTGTAAAAAGTCCATATTTAATACTTTTTTTTTAACGATTTATGGTTGATTATTTAAAATTTCGATCAGTGCTGAATAGAGCTACTGCAGCATTCAAAATTTTCAGGGGATTAGGAATAATTGGATAGGCGTTTCTAGTCAAGAAGCTCATTAAAGTTATAAACCACTTTCAAAAATTGGATATAATTGATAGCTTACCCCAACTTTCTCTAAATATATCATACTTATGATTTGCTAGTTTTCTAAAGGAGTTTCATCACGATGAAACATTGTTTCAAAAATAAATGTAATCTCTTGATACGACGCGTCACTACTACAAAAGTGGCAACGTGAGACAATTTTTGTCTGAAATATCCAGTGTTTCACCATCTAGATCTCGACATGACATCGGAAAATAGCCCGAAGAACAGCCCGATTTACCCTAGTACCATTCTTTGTAAGGGATTATGCATCATGTACTAGTACATATAGGTACATTATCTGCGATTCACATTTCTCCGAAAAAGAAAACCTATTTGTATTTCCTGAATAAAAAAAATTTTAGTCTCTACTCTCTATGCTTGCTCTATGCAATTACTATTTTATTATAACTTATTGCTTTTGACTTTTTTTTTGGCATACTTTCATATCTAGTTAGCATACTAGATATAATCAAGTTTTGTATTAATCTTTAGCGAGAATCACAATACAAGTATCTTGTTTCAGAACTGAACCTCCAAAAGACTCAAATATGCCTCCTATATTTAGCGAGACTTGGCTACTAGCTCTCTGCCTAACATTATTCTCTATCATCATCATTGGCCTGTTCAGTATATTCTATATCAAAAGGCGGAACAACATTCAAAGGAAGAAATCTACCGGTAAGGGCATAAACTTGTGTACAAACAGATAAATAACTCAACTGATAGTCAAATGGACGTAATTGAAACATTGAACCCCATTGTAGGTCAGTCGATAGTCACCGCTCAGCAGTGTTTGTTGAATAAAGACACGATCTGGCTTCGAGACAGGCCAGTGTTTGCGCCGCCAAACGATCCCAATTTAGACGTGAGCAGCTGTCATCAAAGCCTTTTACACGGTGAGTGAAGTATCGTGCTCGTACTTGAGCATTTGAACGTTATCTATGAAATAGAAATACAATTTAAGTTCATTGCTCTGGTTTCTTTTGCCAACATACATATATCTCACGGTGATAAGGATTTGACTGTGTATCATAGCCTTAGAGTCGTAATTGAATTGGGATTCGGGTAGGTGTTACGTTATTACATCACGTGTTACAAATCTTATTTAATTTTAGGTGGACAATCCACGAGTATTTTAAGCGTTGAACCGGAATACAGCTTACCACAGAATTCCATTCAAGGCTTAGACGCATCGAGTGTCGACAGAATTCGTAGAGGACCACCGGAACCGTACGCGTCCAGTGCAATTTACACGGAACTCAATTTCAAGGTATGTGCCGATAAGCGTCATGTGAACGTCTCTGTTGACTTTTTGATTAGATTACTGGAAATATTATTGACAATATATCAATTTCCATGCAGGACAATAACGAAATCGGAGACTTACGTAATTGTCCGGACAGGCGATCCCATAACAACAGTATTGTTAGATCGTGTAACGGAAGCTTGCAGTACTCGAATGGAGAATGTTCTACGTGTTGTCATAGCACGTCCAGTAGATCGACTAAGGACTATCGAGAGCCGAGGCACGAGAATGCGCATAATGAGATTAATGTGCTTGAAGACGATTGCGCGTCCTGTCACACCAATAGGTCCGGATCCAGGAGCCGACAGGACAAAAGCAAAGTGTGTCCGGCGACTGATTTAGAGTACGATTATCCTCAGTGGCATTGGCTCGGCAGAGAGAACAGTTTCAAAATTCCAATCCAGGCGAGCAGACATTCGAATGTAGCGAGGTCGGACCAGGGCTGTCAAATAAATCTGTGTGATATACTGCCGCCGCCACCATATGAGGTAAATTGAACTTGTTTGCACTTTTTCCCTCGTACAATTAGCGTTTGTCACTGTTATTGATGTCTTTATATCTGCTGAATGGCCAAAATGTTTAATTTTCAACGTTATAAGTAAAAATTGAGTATTTGGCGGAGTAATGGAAAATAATCATTTCGTTGCATTGTTTTAATTTCCAAAACTTGAATTTCGTCGAGGTTTTTATATCTTAAAATATAGTTGTTTTTCCAATAAAGTGCAGAAATACGCGCGTGAATGTAAGAAAGGAATATAATATGGCTAAACATAACCTTTCGTGTTGCTACTAAAACTTCAGCGTATCTTGTAGAAAATTAACCACTAGTTTACTCTGGCATGACAGGTTTCGACCGTGACTAACTTTGACTGTTACTTTGAGTTATTAAACTTGATTTTTCATGAAATAGTTAAAAATATAGAAATTATTAATAAATGCATTAAGTGCGACGCCAAAAACAAAAAGGAAGAACTGTGAAAACTGTCGCTTAGACACATTTTTATTTCACTTATACGGGAATACCAACTTTTAATTAGATCGGATATTCAAACATCTCAGTTACGGTCAAATCCAGTCACCTTTTTCAAGGAGTCCAATCAGCGAAAGATCCGCACGCGAAGCGAGACGAGACCGCGCATGTCTTTTTCTGTTGTAGCTGCCCTGCTGGCCTTTTGTAACTCAGTTGATAGTAGCTCTGCATCGTGAGCTGAAGGGTGGGTTTATCCCATCACTGATAAACGATATTATGTATTTCACCTAGATGTTTGTTCTGTGTCCTAAACATATGTATAATTAGTATGTATCAAAAGTATACCAGGTTTTATGCTTGGGGTAGTTACTTGGCCGAGAGGGGATTATTGTAATACATCAACGACTTTTAGTTTAGGCACAAAATTAAAATTTGCTGCTCCATACATTTGGTCCAGGGTCAATGAACCTTTTCTATGGAATCACAGATTTTTTTCACAATCTCAAAGTTGTGCGCACGACCATCAGCCTTAGGACGTCCACTGCTGGACACAAGCCTCCTCCTGGGGGGGTTTTGCCAATACTCGCCACACTTAGCAGGCGGGTTGGCGAGCGCAGTTAGGTGTGATTGTTCAAGGTAGACGCTGCTGCCCATCTTGCGGATTACATCCCTTAGCCGACTCTTACGGTAACCACGGGTAGAGAGGGCACCGCCACGAACAGTTGTGCGCATAGTAAAAGTTATTCATCATGATAATTATAAAGCCCCTTTTGGTGTATTACATCCCAAGCATACGAGTATTATATTACCTGTTAACCGTAGTACAAGCTTTGCTTAGTTTGGGGTCTAGATGGCGCTATAAAAATCCTCAAATATTTATCCAATAATTATTTATTTACAGAGTCCGGATAACAAGAACGCGTGTGGAACAGAAAACCAATAAAGTAGCAATAACAATTTCGATCAATCAGAATCGCAAAGCAATAATTTTCATAACGAATATCAGTAAGATAACGTAGACAAGAAATAATATTCATTTTAACTTCTAGAAGATGTTAGATATGTGGTAACCGTTGTAGTCGTGCTTGTAAATTTGTATTGTAGATACCGAAATTGCGATATCGTAACATGTAATTTATTCTACTGTATTCTAGTCACATTTAGTAGGACTAGTTTTGCCATTGGTAAAGTGTACTAGATTTTCTCAGTATAGGCGTATATTCCGCAAGCGTTTTCTATGTGAATCGGTAAACAAAGGTTGTTACATTTTGACTGTAAACCTTAGATTAGAGCCCAGCATTTACTGCCATACTTTTAGTGCTAGAATCTTAGTTATGTAATTTTTGACTGTGATATTTATAATTAAATTCGTGTATTTAGATATAAATGTAATCGTTAGCGTAAACCCTTTTTCACATGCAAGTTTTAATCTGTACACATTTGTAAAAATATCAGCCATTGTAATCAAAATATTTTCAGAGTCCGTTGTGTTGTAATCATTTGACAAAGACAACTGAAATATAGCAACTTTTAAAATAAACTTGTTTCATTTGGGATATTACGCCATGCCCTTCCTGAGAAAGTGACCGGACTTATTTTGTGTGACTGTGACTAGACTGATTTCACTTGATTTATAATAAAATACCTACTCGAAAATATTGAAATACTCGACATTGGAGAATTCACGTTTGTCATGTCAAAAACAAGAAGTAGAAGAATAGCGTAAGTGTAAATCTCAACAATACATATCGAAAATGTCGTATAATTTTATTATTTGATCAGCTGCTGAACAAGTTTGATATTACAGCTGTCACAGGTAGGCGACCGCTTATTTACTTATAACTAAAAGTAACTTACCCAAGGCTTTCAACTTCGGAATTTAATTTAAGAACAAAAACTATCACTTCTTTAAAAGTAAATACATACTCTGTTCCCTATTGCTGTTAGTCGGAACAGACATGTTTTGTACTTCGCTGCTGATGTTGGTTTTATTCATTTTATATTTTCTTTTCTTTTTGTTTTATCGCTAAACTACTACTCTACTCTACCTACAATTGTTTCATAGTTTTTTTTAAATACTGATAAGTCCGCGTGTTACCACCAACTCGCCTGATGGTAAGCGATGATGATATATATTATATTTAAAATAATCTTATAAGCTAATCACAACTGGCGGCCTTATCGCTAAGAGAAAACACGATACATCCATAGCAACCTTTTCCTAGGCTAGTTTGACTACACCTTATCCCATGTTAAGTGACGGTGTCGTCGAAGACGATAAATACATCTAACCTGGAATGAGAACTGTTTCTCAAGCAAGGTTGGTTGATGGAGAATAAACCTAATATTTTTAAATTGTCCATCCGATGTGCTTTGCTTTAATTGGGATCGAGCCTTAAACTAGAACAGAACTATTACAGGAGATTTATAAACCACGAGCTAATTCACGTCGACAATCCAGCTTTTACACCCTGCTTAATCAGTCATAGCGCACTTTAGATTCCAGGAAAAGCCTATAAACGAACAATTTTCAATTTGTGTTTTATTCACCGTTCGTGTAGGTTTATGGTGGCATCAACAGCAAGTACCAGGGATCATAAATAATACACAACTTAGTAATGAAGAATGTCGTTATTCACAGCTTACAAGTTTTACTTACTCGCTGAAAAGCTGTTGTAAAGCTATGAAAGTACCGATAAAGATTTTCAAGTCCATAATTCCGTTTATAACAGTTAAGCAAGTTACAACCCTTAACAGCTTACTTACAGCTGGGTTGTTGAATGTTGTAGTTTTTTATTGAATATAAACGTTCCAATTTTCAAATATGACAAAGTAAAGTCTGGAACTAACATAATCATAATACGGGGTTGCACGGAACGGAGTAATAAGCTACAAAGAGTTAATTGTTTTATCATTGTGAACAACTTTGATTTTCCAGCTGATAATTTTCCGATATTTCAGGATCCATTCCAAGTTGTTCATTTTTAGGGTTCCGTATCTCAAAAGGAAAAAATCACACTTCTAAGCCAACGCAATCAAAAGATACAGCTTTATGCTGCAAATTTTCGACACTTGCGAGGGAATCAAAACCTACAGGGTACTTCCCGTGAACTCAGAATCTTGAAATTTGGTACGAAGCAACGTCTTATAACACAGATAAAGGAAAAATTGCGAAAAGTATAAATTACCATTAAAATAATAATACCATAATCTTTACTTATATACCTACAGGTTATTATTGTTCTCATTCCTTACAGATTTAGCCTATTTTTTGTAATTATATTAAAAATAAACAGTTTTTGATTTTTTTTCTTTATGTTTACTATAAGACAATGCCAAGTTCTTGCCAAATTTCATAGTTCTAGGTCAACAGATAGTACCCTATAGGTTTTGCTTCTCTTGTGAGTTTCGAAATATTCGGTTTTTGCGACAGTTTATGTCGTATTTTTTTTTACGATTACTGAGAAGTTTGATTTTTTCTCAGCTGCAAGGGCATACAGATTTGCGTTTACAGTTTTAATTTTAATTCAATACCTCTACGCATTCCCGAGATAGGTTTTAACAGACGAACAACAAAGTAATACTATAAGGGTTCCGTTTTTTTTCCTTTTGAAATACGGAACACTAAAAACAGTTATTAGGTATATAAGTTGATATAGTTTGAAGTTTGTTTTATTGTTCTAAGTTTTGGTCTAGATTGTGAATGTATATAGATATATTAGTATGTTTTTTTGTAAGCGTTGATAAACAAGACAATTTAGATATTGTCATATTATTTTTATGGCCCTAAGTTGAAGCCTTGGAATATAAAAAAGCCACTGTTGTAATTGAAACCTTATGCAAGAATGTAAATTCGATTTAGTTTACCATTTTCAACAGCTTTCTTTCTTTCTCGAAATGTTTTAGCTTTGCGTCCATGGCACGGGTTAAGAGCATTCGGCCATAAATCTGTGAGCCCAATTTATTTCCGTCTTTCGTATTCGTATCGGCCACGTTTATAGCAACCACCTTTCCAGATTGAGCCACTTTTTCTGAAAGAGCTGCGCTTTCGGAACGTTTCCTTTATCAGCAGATTTAAGGGGAACAAAGGAACCATTCGATTCAAATTACAGCGTGCGCCGTTTTTGGAATATTCACCGAGTCAGAAGCTAGGCGAACTTCTAATGGGGTCTTTAAAATCGTCGGAGAGCAATTATATTACTATAAACTTAGGAGTTAGCAACTAAGGTAAAAGTTTGCAGTATATATGTACATTTAAAATGTCCGCAATAGTAATATCATTATGAATATAACGTATATGGTGCCGAAAGGTACCTAATCTCACATTAAGAATGGTCTACAAGTTTTGAGTTGCACAGCGAGATTTGCTCAGACAGGAAAGAGCTATGTTTGGCATTTCTCCAAGAGATCATATCCGGAACGAAGTAATTCGCCAGATAACTTTAGTCACAGACATAGCTCAGCGTATTAGCACGCTGAAGTGGAAGTGGGCTGAATACATCTGTCGCAGAACTGATTACCGGTGGGGTCGACGTATTTTAGAGTAGATTGTGAATCGGAAAACGTAGTGATGGTCTTTTTTTAAATATTTGACAAACTAGGTATTTAACCACAGCTCACCTGGTGTTAAGTGATGGTGTGGTCGAAGATGGTTAAGCACACCTAGTCTGGAATGGAGCTGGCTTTCAAGTGTGGCTGCTGGAACACATCATTAGATGCTTAGCGGAAGATTTTCAAATTGAACGTGGTATCTAGCCAGCCGAGTGAAACCTCCAAATTGAAAACCTACCACCAAACCCAACCTTCAAACCTCAAACTTTTTGTGACCTTCAAATTGAAAATTTACCGCTAAGCATCTATAAATACAAACCTAATCTAACGGTGTGTTTTGTATTATCTATATTTTTTTTAAAGTAACTGTAGAAAAAAAATAAGCTTAACAATTTATTAGGTTGAAGTATGTACCTATAGCATTAATAATTTTATAGTTAACACACGTTGTCATAGTTTATTGACCTCTTCTAGTTATACGGGGTAATGTTTTTATGGATGTCTAACTCCACCGCCTGTATAGCAGTGATATTGGTGTTAGTTTATGGTGGTCTATACGGCCATAAAGAAATGAAGAGATCGTTATTTTTATACAAGGAACACGTTGTAGAACTAAGAAGTTAGTTGCAATACAAATTATACACAGTAAATTACCTACAAACACTTCAAACAGAGACTAAACAAGCTTTTGGCGACAATTCCGCCATTTGTGGCACAAGCTTATGAAATGCTTTTGTTTACAGTTAAAAAAAAAATTTAAAACTATTTCTGCCGTAAACATTAAACAGTTTCTATCTATCTATAAAATCAAAGTTATCTGTGAATACTTTTTTGTTACTGCCTTTTACCGCTTTTTTAACCATTAACTCGCCTGATGAAAAGCGACGATGTGCTAAAGGGGATGCCTATTCACTTCGACCTTGAAAATATCTAGATTTTATTTGTAAGGTAATAAAATAGCTTCGTCAATCATGCTAACCTAGTTTGTTATGGGCTATTTGTTTCCTGGTTTAAAAAAAACGTATAGCAATTTTCTCAAATCATATCTAATAGACAATAGACAACACTTTACTCATGACATAAAACAAATGTCTTATACAACAACAATAAAATAACAAAATATGCAAAAAGAAATAACAAATAAAGATTTAAAAAAAAACTTAACTCAAATCTCTAGAGTAGGGTTATAAACAAGACAGTTTAGTCATAATGATGATGAGTTTTGTACACATCATAATGAACAACTTTTACTATGGACACTACTCTGAAATAATTATAAAAAATACATTTGTTCTATAGAAGTTTGTTAAGCCTTAGACATTTTGGAGCATTCATAGTTTTACCGGAGTAAAAGTTGCTTATAATGACTACAATGACTCTTCTTGTCTTAGTACAAGCTTATAACCCTATATAAACATATATTACATAGAACTGACTTAATTTTGTTGAAGTACCTATTAAATTTCAAACATATGCCTAAACTGCATAATAATGAACAAATATTAATAATTGTATGTCTGTATTACTCAACGTGAAATGTGAGCATCTAGGTTTATAATGAAATATGAGATTATCCATAAATAAATAATTACTACTAACGTTGTAAATGTCACAGTTTCAATTTACTAAATATGGTTTGGTAAATTTACTAATTCTACAAAACTTTATTCTTTGAAAAACATGATTCGTTTAAACGAAATAAAGCAAAATTTTCTTTATTTAATCTTGTTAGCACAGATAACATAAAAGTAGTACGGATGAATATTGGACAAGACAATTCCAACGTTATCTTATTTGTCAAATTATAATAATTGGTTTAGAAGTTATGAGGGAACAGATGAACATACATACACACATACCAGTCAAAAACAGACCCCCTTCTTGTTTCGCCGTAGTCGGGTAAAAACAAATAACGAATATGAGTATAATGTGATTGCATCTCCGACAAACATTCTACTACAAAACACAATTTAAAAAAAAACAGAAGGTACTGTGGCTACCTATTGGAAATACAGAATGTTGTGGAAATCAATCGGAAAATTCTTAGAACATCAAATCTCTCGTTACGATCAAAATGCTAATCAGCTCGGAAACGAATCCAAACGAGAATGTAGGACATCTGTCTCCGCCTTAACTAAGTCAATTTATGCAACGAGCCGAAATCGTGGTCTAAATTTAATTGTTCTCGACTAAGACATAAATCTTGTGAATCCTGGCGGAAGCAATTTACATAAACGCTCCTATTTTAGCATTTATATCTTCCTTCGGAGATCTCTATTTATGATTTTGTACATACATAGGTATAAGTATAAACCAGGTGAGGGTGTTCTATATAAACAGTACTTTTAATATAAACAATTAGAACAATTGTGACTGATCTAAACTTATTAAACGTTCCTGTTCTTGTCTAAATAGACTGCAATGAAAAAGAAGAAGATAATGTTTCTATCTAATAAGGGAAGTTAACGTTTTTGTTTGCATGCGCTCAAAGTTTCTTGAATCAGATTTTTAATTTATTTTTTGATACGTAATACAAAGTGCGGAGGTGGCACCACTCCAGCATTTTTAGTGGGTAGGCCGTTAGGACGAATAATTCCACATAACCACTTAGTCTAGTTTTAGTCTTATCCAATTAGTCTTGATTTTGTTTTGTTTTTGTTTTTCATTCTTAATGTTATAATGTGTAAATTGTTGGTGTACAATAAAGTTGTATCCTACTCTACTCTACTTTATTCTATCCTATTTTATAATCGCTCTGACCGTTTTAGGGCCATCGGATTTTCCCTGGACAAAAAAACAATTATTGATGTACAGGATATTTTTTTTTTGGTTGATATGTTAGGTGTTTGACCACAGCTCACCTGATATTAGGTGACAGTGTGGCCAAAGATGGCAGCACACTTAGCCTGAAATAGACGTATAATGGAATAGAATGGAATAGAACTGGCACTGAAGTGAAGCTGTCGGAACACACCGTTAGATGCTTGGCGGTAGATTTTCAACTAGAAAGTACCTAACCACCATGCTATGCTACTTTTTAATCGCCATCTTTCAGTATGTAACCGTTGCATTTCCTGTCGAACCTTTCCAGGTAATCCTGATAAGCCGTATGTATCACCATAATACTGAATATCCCGTTACATAGGGTTGTCGGGAAGGTCAAAGGTCACAATTAGACGAGGCGTTTAATTACGGCTTTCGGGTAACAACCAGGCTTCGCCTCGGCCAGACTTTTAGAGGATTCCTTTATGTAAAGGTGATAGATGTGTGCTTAGGGAAGCGATAAAAGTAAGTACATTCGTATCCGCTTAATGTCTAGATTTTCTAGTTTACAGTACCTTTTGAAAGTTCTTTGGTACTTATGTAGCAATTAAAGTGTGCTTTGGAAAATTTACAGCCGAATTCAATATAAAACGGACAAACTTTTTTTATTGTCGGCAAGCTATGTGTTTGAACATAGCTCTCCTGATGTTAAGTGACGGTGTGTTTGAAGATGCTAAACATACCTAGCCTGGAATGGAAGCGCTTCTCAAGTGATGCTTTCGGAACACACTCTTAGATGCTTTTGCGACAAATTTTCAACTTAGGTAGCTAGCCAGCCGAGTACTAGAAAATACCCTACCACCATGCTATGGTTGTCTCACGATGTTTTCCTTCATCAGCAGCGTAAGCGTTCCTAAGCGTTCCTAAGCGTAACCTTATGAAAGGTTGACCGTAACCCGATAGAAGTATTAGCATCAAGTCAAATTGGACCCTATTGTCAGAGGAACAAATGTTTAAGTACTATTTAATTACAGTAAATATTTTAGCCAAAAACAATTAAGATGTGATGCCTATTGATCGAAATTCCTTTAGTAAAACTTCTTTAAATATACGGTTTAGGTAGCGGGTGAATACGCAATGTGCTGCTTGTGATTGTCACAAGCAACTTTAATTAAGCTATATAATAATTCAAGTTACCAAGCGTAATTGAAAAACTACATAAAGTAATAAATATGCAGATTCATTAAAAGCGAACGTTTTGAATAAATTAACAGCTGATCATGCATATAATTGCATTTTAATAACAAGTACCTTCAGTGCTTGTACTTGCCCTGTCATGATAATTGTCTATGAATTAGTTACTTTTATTATTTATTATAATTGTTTTTGGTATCGCACTTTGTGTAAAACCTTGTGTGCACTTTGTGTTTTTTGTATTTAAAAAGTATTTTATAAAAAACTTCAGTAAAGTACATCAGCCTGAGTCACATTAGAAACCACAGAAAGTAAGTCAGAGTCCAGACTGGTCATGCTCTAGTAGAATAGTAGCAACATGCCTAAAAGTTTCGTCAAAGTGTTGGAAGTATCGTGAAAAGACATGTTTATATAAATTTGGACGTACTTAATTCGGCCTTTTGTGAATAAAATATTTATTTTATTATACATAAGCACTCGGTTTTGGAAACAAATATAATTCGGCGATTTGATTTTTCCGCTTTTTCGATAAAACTCCAATTAGGCTTTCTAGTTACTTACCAATTAACACTAATACCACAGAATAAAAAATATTGTATGTATTCTCTTAAATCGGTTAACTTAACATTCATATTTAAACTTATATTCATAAATTAGAATTAATGGGCATAGCTCGGATGTATTTGTATGGTTAGGTAATTTTATACAAATAGCCTCGCGACTTAGCACACGATTTTTAATTGTTTTTGGCATTGCACTTTATAAATTTTGCCAAATATAAAAGACAAGGTGTGCGTGTAGTTTGTAGGGCTAAGGACCCATTCTCAACGCAACCCTAAATACGTAGGTAATACTGTTTTCAAATGTGTGAGCTACAATTGCAAGTACTGACCACTGATTGATTAAAACTTACCTAGTATATGTTCAAAATTAAAATGTATACAAAATCTGGTTTACATTTAAAAATAGTGTATTTTAATATCTTGACAGAACTTTTTATTTTGCATTCCATGCCTTCCGACGCGACGTTATAAAATATAGTCAGTGGGCTGTGTAGCTGTCACTGTACAGACTAACTTATACGTGCAGATGGCCAAACGAAAGAACTAAAATTTCCTTCTAGAACCTATCACTTTTGTTAAGACAATGCGATAGTAGCTCTGTCACTCATCTATATAGATACGTTAGTTGTAGCGTTGCTTCTTGTTACGCACGTTGTTTTAGTTCATTTCACCATTTGGTTCCTTTTCATTTGGTGCGCATTCAGGACAATGGTAACGGCTTTACAAAGAAAATTACCTGGAAAAACACGTTTTTAAGCATTATTTGTATTTACGTACAACATTATAGGTATGTTGTTAGGTACTACTACCTACTTTATATGTACTTTTTAAGCATATAACTTCGGCCTTTATTAATCCACTACTATGTAAAATTGCTAGATGAAAATAGACAATGATTTATTGTAGCAAACAAGGTCCTAAAGTTTGCGATAGTCCATCCTCACCCTGTACGTTGAAAAGGTTTCAAGCACGCTTGTTACTGCAGTTCATTATCAGTTTAATGTTATGTAATATAGGGTCTCATTTAGCGGAGCAAAAGTGTGGCAGTTACGCATGTTCGTGCTTCAAACTTCGATTTTTGAGCATTTTCTCACATTACTCAAAAAGTAAAAGAACTAAACCCAATTCTGTCTAACAACGTTTTAGACATTATAAGATTTTATAATGGAATATCTTAATAGATCTCAAAAACACAGTTATCAGTGCTATCTATGATATAAATTTCTAGTCGTCACGTCATGTGTCACATGTCATCAGCCATAGGACGTCCACTGCTGGACATAGGCCTCCTCCTGGGGGGGTTTTGC
The DNA here is from genome assembly GCA_950106695.1 of Biston stratarius. Taxonomy (NCBI): domain Eukaryota; kingdom Metazoa; phylum Arthropoda; class Insecta; order Lepidoptera; family Geometridae; genus Biston; species Biston stratarius. Next base: position 16,779,435 of record OX467116.1, read on the forward strand.
CAATACTCGCCACGCTTGGCAGGCGGGTTGGCGAGCGCAGCTAGGTATGATTGTTCAAGGAAGACGCTGTTGTCTATCTTCTGAATTACATCCCTCAGCCGATTCTTACGGCAACCACGGGAAGAGAGGGTGGGGTACAATTCTTTCGTCGGCACCACCACGGCAAATATCTAGTCTATCTATTTCTAGTTGATCATTCTAAACTACGTTTCCATTTTAACTAAGTTCTTTAATATCTGTCAAAATTTAATTAAATGATTTAGTAAATAGTGTTTTTGTAGATAAAAACTAAACATAAATTGATAAAAGTAGATATACTATAAATCTTTATATTAGTTAAATTAGATTTCATTTATTTTTACAATAAGTACTTAAAAGTATTTATGTTTATTTATTTAGTCTAGTTACGAAACTAAAAAAATAAATGTCAATAGGTATTGACACTAATCTTATGAGTATAATAAGTATGAACAGGAATCCAACCTTTTTTTTTAATTTTACTTTTTCTTTTTTATAGGTATGTTGCTCGTTCATGCTGTAACAGTCGAACCGATTTCGATGGAATTTCAAATACAGATAGCTTATACTTTGTACACATACAAATGGGATTTTAATTTACAATCCGGAAAACGGGCGTCACATCTATCTCCATAGCAATTGTTACTTTTTACGCCACTTTTTAAATTTATGATGAAAGATAGAAACCAGTAAATAATTATAGGTATCAGGGCTGATGAAGTGGAACTTGACGTCAAAATATGCCTCGACTTTGAAAAGGGTTCTGTCGTTTACCGAAGACACTGTAAAATTGGATTTCCAGGTACTAATGGTCGAGAACGTGTTTAAAATATGACAAGCTGTAAAATGAAATCTGACAACAAGTGGACGCAAAAAAATGTAGTAAAAAATTCTACGTGGGTCCGAAAAACCAAGCCTAGCAATAAAAAAAATGTGTATACTGTATAGCTATCACTATATTATAAAACGAATTGCCAAATAATTTTAGGGGATTAAATATGAATAGCTTTATACCTACCTATTGTGATAGTGTAAAAAATTAAGGGAATATTTTACATAAAAGATTATTGAATAACTAGTAAGTAATTATGTTCTTTTTTGAAATTTTTTTGTATTGACAATATTTTTTTATGTTGACATATTTTGTGTATTTGTTCGGAAAAAAAATAAGGGTGTATTCTGGCAGCCTCAGTTGCGAGCCAGGCTAGGTATATTTATCACTAGCTGCGCCCCGCGGTTTTACCCGCGTGGTGATGGATGATGATGATGATGAAAAGTATCCTATGTTTTATTCCAGAGCCTAAAATATCTACATGCAAAATTTCATCCAGATCCGTTCAGCCGTTCTGGCGTGATTGAGTAACAAACATCCATCCATCCATCCATCCATCCAAACTTTCACATTTATAATATTAGTGGGATATTCAATCACATTTTTACTTAAAATCAGACACGCTGTGGTCAAATATCTAAACTGTCACTTGTAAAAAAGATGACATTAGCTTCTTTGTGTTTGCGCATGTTTTTCGCAAGTGCCAACAAAAAGCTTACAGTACGGGGGCAGGACGTTTTACTACTCAAAGTTGTGTTCTAATGGTCATGGACAGACGTTATCTCGTACCGTTAGGATAGCGTTTAGGTCTTCTGATTACTTTAACAATAAATAATAATAATATTTTACTATACATTTTCAATTTTTATAATAAATTTTGTAGCGATGATAGTTCAGTGGTAAGCGCAGTCTGTTCAAACGTCCAAGGGCTTGAGTTCAAACCCCAACAATAAGCTTGAGCTGCCGGTAAAGGAAAACATCGTGAGGAAACCATAGCATGGTGGTAGGGTACTTTATAATACTCGGCGGGATAGATACCACCCTCAAGTTGAAAATCAGCCGCCAAGCATCTAACGGTGTGTTCACTTGAGAGCCAGTACCATTCCAGGCTAGGTGTGCTTTACCATCTTCGACCACACCGTCACTTAACATCAGGTGAGCTGTGGTCAAACAAATAGCCTGTTAACCATAAAAAAAACAATAAATAAAAAAAATACTTCTGATTATTTCTAGACTTGAATTGATCTTGGACCGATTTGAATATTTTAAATCTCGCAGAGGGAAATAGGAATCGCATGATGCAATGAAGTCGGCATTTATCGTAAGTACCTTCGTGGAAGATAGTAACAAATGACTTCGCTAAGAGATATCGGCCAGTCCGTTATCTAGGCGTCGGGCGCCCACACGAGACCGAGTTTTACGACGTTCCATTATCTCTAACCACATTGGCACCGCTGAAAATAAACTTCGACAGCCCCTCGCTTTTATTGACACTTCGGAATTCTGACTGAATATATCCCATCCTTGGATATTCCTATTATCACCAGACGACTCTAGATTAGTACTCCACACAGATGCTCGTGTTGACTTTTCTCACATACTTACAACATTTTTTTTTTTTTTCTTATGTATAATTTTTTTTTATGTAACGTTAATGAGATGAACGAGACCCTCTCCTGATGTTAAGAGATAACGCCTGTCCATGACCATTGCAGCGATATACAGAATATTTAGCATTAATGATTTTGTAGATATTTCAATGCCGTAGAATTGCAAGCAAGAGGTATACTAGCAAATGTCTCTATAATAAAATTTATTAAAGGTTTTTGGTCTGCTAAGAACAAACATAAATAAAATTGATTTCTGAATTGCTTAAAACCTTTTAAGCCTGCTTTATTAAAATCTTTCTGTTTCTGAAATAAACATTTTTTTTGGATATTCTTCAAATTATTCTTATCGATTCTTTGAGAAAATAAATATCATACACAGTTTTTTGTTGTTATGTATTTCAAGCGCGATTAAGTCCCGGGGACAAACATAATAACATTTTTTTATTTATTTATTTTTTATTTAAAAAATTACACTGTAGACGCCGTGGTCGTGAACTTAGTTAACTTGGATTTATACAATATTGTTTTTTTTTTTACTATATGGGAAGAGGAAATTTAAACCTTAACTAGGGTTAAAGTACTAGTTTGTGTGTATACCTCGAGCAGACCAAAAATATAACATTCAATTTCACTTCAAAACTTAAACGCAAATGTCTTAAATTCCACAAACATTCTATCCATATTTTTTTCTTACAGTTATCTAATTACTCGAGTATTCTGAATCTCATTAATATTCCTATAAAAAACAACTAACCTGCTCAAAATTTCACCAAAGAACCCTCCCCGGTCGTTAGACATCCTTCCCGAAAGTATTTTGGCAGATAGCGAGTTGAAATGCTTGCAAAAAGAGAATGTCACATCAAAGCAGTGAGGCGATCCTGAGGCGACGTGATCCGAGTTGGAAATAACCCTGGCCGTCGCCAGTAGCGGCGGCAGGATCTTCCTGTCTATAACCGAGTTCAAAAGTGAACTGTCAAATAGATAAATGTGTGTAGGATGCATACGTTTTGGGTGTACTGGGTTGCGTGTGCGAAAATATATTGGTTTATTATGGCGCTCTCAGTAGCTAATACAAACACTAAACTAACTTAGCAAATAAGCTAAATAATAAAAGAAATATTACTAATTAATATTATTTCATTTGAGGTTAAGTGTGTTTAACTGTTTACCATCTTCGACCACACCGTCACTTGACATCAGACTTGACGTCAAAAACATAGTTTGTCAACCATAAAAAAAGCACACACACACACATACAAACATCATCCTCACATCAACCGACCACTGAACTGAATTGTTTTTTTTTGTCAAGCATAAAAAACTAAAATTAATAATTTCTCTCGACGAAGAAATCGTAGTCCAACGTAGAACTTATTCTTTTTTGAAGTCGGTTAATCAGAGTCGTATTAAGCAGAGCAAAAATATGGCTGTAACGCGTCGACAATTTGATTCGTGCGATTCATTTGCTGAAAATAATAAAATTGCGTAATTATATATTTTTTTAAACACAACAATACCATTTAATAAATTATTGCTGATACCTACTGGTTTAATTTGTATGTATTTCATACACAATGAGGACAGAAAATATTTAATATTTAAATATTTTTTTCCAGTGACTTTATCGAAATCTTGTTTGGAAACCCCTTAGTATATAATACCATTTAATACCATCAAATGTAATACCATCGAAATTAATGAAATTAATTGGTCCCGTAATAATTTTTTTTTAAATCGCTGACAGGCTTGGTGTTTGACCACAGCTCACCTGATGTTTAGTGACGGTGTGGTCGAAAATAGTAAAGCAACCCTAGCCTGGAAAGGAACTGGCTCTCATGTGCGGCTGCCGGAACACACCGTTAGATGCTTGGCGGCAGATTTTCAAATTTCTTGAGGGTGGTAGCTAGCCAGCCGAGTACTAGAAAGTACCCTACCACCACGCTATGGTTACCTCACGATGTTTTCCTTCACCGGCAGCTCAAGCTCATTGTTGGGGTTTGAACCCACGCCCTTCGGCATGCAAACCGACCGCGCTAACCACTGAGCTATCATCGCTACAAAATTTATAAAACATCGAGTACAAAAACCTTTGTTTTGGTTTAGTACTAGCGTTCTACGTAACCCTTTTTTTTTTCTGACACCGCACTTAGTGCATTTGTCAGTGTCAAGTATTTCGGTAGTTTCAAGTTTATTCTATGATGATAAGTCACAAAAAATAAAGTCAAGATTAAGTCTGGTATGCCATAGTAAAGTACGTATTTAACTTCAAGTCTTGACTTAGTTTTACATGGATCACAAAAATACACGATTCACCTCATTGTAATAAATATTAGTTTCCTACAATATTGTAAATGAATACTGGTACTATAAGAATAACACCTCTATTTGTATGCATAAACAGTAAAAAAATAACCGTTTTCCCGCGAAAATACAGCAGAATAGAGATGAAAAATAATGATTAAGAATTATAAAAAAACCTTTCTAGTTATATATCATACTATCACATGCAGTAGCAACAAGAACAGTCGCCGGGCATGAAACGGTCGCGCCCACGGCTGTGAATGTCCGTGTCGAAATCACCGTGAATTATTTCAGTCGTACCGTCCATTTCAGAGGACATTCTACTTTGTTCCGCTTTTGTTCCCTGCATCGATAATATTTCTCAGAAATGCAATGCAACGTTTATAAATTCTTTTATTAATCAGCGTAGGTAGAACTCTAATGATGATGTATGGAATTCGTGTTGCAGATTGAAAATTGTACTTTATAGTGCTTGGCGGGACTTTTTGCTTAATTAAATTATATTAATCATCATACTATGGTTGATTCACGGTGCAATTCATATATCATACGTTGTTAAAGTTACAACAGTCGAGTTGAAAGGTCGTTTGACAGCCAATTTAGAGGTTCTGGGTTCAAACCCCAAGGCATTCTCCTTCTTTTTAACCGACTTCAAAAAAAGGAGATTTCTCAATTCGACCGTAAGTATTCAAACAAAACAAGTATTCAAAGACTTTTCATCTCGTCTAGTCGACGCCACACGTGAACAAAACGCTGGCCTTTATTTTGCCCAACGTGTGAGTACGCGGCAATGGGGCCAGCGTTTTGGGAACTCTTCCCATTGATAGCGGCGTTTTAGATTAGTTTATTTTATTTTAATTTATTAGTTCATTTTCCCTTTTGTAAGCATAATCAATAATGGTATTCCCCTTTCGCAAATTCCGACCCGGACGCATATAAATGCGATGCGGTTACGTTATTGACGTTCTCACTGAAATAATTATACGTTACACCAAAGCTGAATATTACGTGATCCCCTCGAACTCGTAGTAATGCCTCGTTAAAGTTGATGAGAGCTCGCAGCTCGCGCCCTCGCCTCGCCGTGCCTCGCCTCGTTGCCTCCCCGCTGACAGCAAGTAAGTATCGTCTGACATTTTTAAATTAGCAGTAGCCCGATGGAGAATCGAGCTTAGGCACGAACAATTTTGATTTCAATTTCTATAGTAATAAGGTGCATTGAATCAACAAATTATATGTAGTCAGAAATGAATTTCGAAACAAAGAAGTGTGTGCAAAATGGTCAACCAATCTGCGTGATTGTTCTGTAGAAGACAATACAATACAATACAACTTTATTATACACCAAACATTATAAAAATACATACAAAAATTAAAAACAGAAGAGAAAGAAAGTAACAAAACAAAAAATACAACATAGAAACAACAAATAAACGGTGTACAAGGGTGGCCTTATCGCCTAGAGCGATTGACTGAAGAACACTGAAGAGGACTTGATTGAAGACTTGTCATTCATAACGTTTTTAATTATCGGCTTAAATAATATTGACTCGGTCATGTTACGAAATTTTTAAAATATTTACTACTTTGATTTTTTTATGTACCTACTTACTGAATAAGTACACTGGTTGTGTACACCGGTGAACTGTTGAGCTAAACAAAGCGAGTATTTTGATCACGTATATAGTCAGTATTAAATTTAAATCATTTAAAATTATAAATATGATGAAGATAAATGTGCAAGAAGTGCTGAATGTTTTTTATGTGTATTTCAATTTTCAATAATATACACAAAAATTCTAAATTTAAAAATTGTTTGACTGATTGGCTTCTTAACAATTGTTTCTTCATGAATTTTTCTTATAAATAATAATATAATCTAGACTAATTAAATCAATTTATCTACATTTAACATTTGCACGTCTGCTTACATTGAGACACTCCAACATTTTAATAAGACCTATTATAATATATAGGTATCTACATGTATTCTTGTGAATAAATTATTTGATTTGTATTATAAGTATGTATCTACAAAAAAAAGGATTTAGGTATTCTACCTATCAGTTATCTGTAGTACAAGCTTTGCTTAGTTTGGGGTCAGATGGTCCTACAAAAAAAAAACCTACTTTGTAATAGCATCTGGTTCTCAAGTGAGGCTAATTAACAATCCTTTAACAATTTCCTTTAAATGCCAAGCTACAGTAAGTTTGACAAATAAGAAATAGATACATAAATAGGTAGAAATTTAGTTATAGTCAATTCACTTCAGAGCGTTGAATAGGAAGTTTTAATTAAAATTATCACAGCTGCAATAAATCTAGCAAATTAGATCTGCTTCGCTAACGCAGACGTTAATCTTCGTCTTGTATGTAGGTTAGATCCCGATGTGTACTGGCAGTTATGTTATATAATGCTTTGAGGACAAAATAACAGCTGTATAAGAATAAGTAGCGATTCGAATTCGTAGCGATGATAGCTCAGTGGTTAGCGCAGACGGTTCACACGCTGAAGGGCTTAGGTTCAAACCCCAACAATAAGCTTGAACTGCTGGTGAAGGAAAACATGGTGAGGAAACCATATCATGGTGGTAAGGTATCCTCAAGTTTAAAATCTGGCGCCAAGCAACTAACGGTGTATTTCGGCAGCCTCACTTGAGTGCCAGTTCCATTCCAGGTAAGCGTGTTTACCATCTTCGATCACACCTTCACCTGAAATTGTTTGCCTCAAGGATGGATCTAGATTGCCCGATCATGCTATACTGGACAAAGGTTTATATTGAGCATTCTGAATCCAAACCGCAATATAGGTGATAATAAAAATAGGTTCTTTTTTTTATTTTATTCTTTTGTAATTTTAATTATTAGTTTGTGTTTGAAAATAATTTTTATTAAATTTTTTTTTAATACTAAATAGGTTTGCGTTTGACCACGCCCTGCCTGGTGTTAAGCAGGATGCAGTCTACGATGAAGCACGCTTACCTATAATTATTTATAATATTATTGTGATTATTATTTTTTATTTCAATTGTGTGTATTTTTAATATTAAATAAATAAATAATAATGCAAGTGATATGGAGGTACATGGTCCGAAATAAATGATTATTATTATTATAAACATTAGGTGAGCAGTAGTCAAATACCTAGTTTGTCAACCATAAGTAAAAAAAGTAGGTAGGTAGGTAACTGGTAAGTCGCCAGCTCATACGCAAAGCGCTCTTTACCGATCCCTCTAATTATATCTAACGGAGATACTCACATCGGGACATTAAAATTAACTGCCGAGAGCGTTTGATCTTTCCATTAGAGCATCACTATAAATAAATTTCTAGTAAAAAGACTACAAAGTAATAAGTCAATCTTACGGTCGTAAATGGCACGATCCGAAACAATGTCGGACCATCTTATTATTTCGAAGTCGAAAAAGTTGTAAACTGCAGATTGAATGTCGTTACTTTGCGACTTTGTTCCTTTTGCCGGCTCGGGCACGGCGTTTTGCATCGGAGACATTTTGGCAAAGGCTTTTAATACTTCGTAGTAACAACGTCAGGGTAAAAAGTCGACATAGCGTTCGTTTATTTTCGTCGAGATAAAATTGCACACGTTGCATTGTTCTGCAAATGGCGCGCGAAAACAAAAGACGAGCGAAGAGAGCGAGGCGCTTTCGCTCTGCTCGCTCGCGCTACGTCACTCATAATTAATTGCAGTAATTCGCAGAAAGCTGTCCACAAACAAACACGCCGACGGTGAAATGTCGCATTATCACTTGTCGGCGTATTCATAAATACATTTTCATATCAATAACATTGTCTGCCATGTCACCTCAATTAGCCCGACGTATAATATTCTGCCTTGTTTTCTGATTGTAAACAAGTTACGGTTTTGAAATTTCCTGACGTTGTAATGGCGGCCAGCGGTATAAAATTGCGTACCAAGCCACCGAACAGCTTGTTTCTTTTTGATTCGCGATTTAATTATTGGTAGGTATTCAATCGCATGACAGTTTATTAAAATTGAAAGTACGTCGGGTATTGCGAAGGCAACAATTTTTAAGAACATGGGTAAATATTAAAATATTTTTAGTGAGTAACGGCACACTTTTTACAGCCTTATTGCCTTTCGAAATGTTAGTTAAACTAAGTAAAATTACTTTTAAAAATACGAAAAAGTAACGCGGTTTAATGATATCGCAGCATTCAAACTTCGGTTTATTCGAATATTTATGTTTAAATTTTCTACCAAAATTGCCCTATGGGCATGGACAACCTTTAACCATGACTTACTTTATGCGACTTTGATTATGACTTTTTTTATAGTTGACAGGCTAGGTGTTTGACCACAGCTCACCTGATGTAAGTGACGGTGTGGTCGAAGATGGTAAAGCACACCTAGCCTGGCTTTTAAGTGAGACTGCCGGAACACACCGTTAGGTGCTTGGCGGCAGATTTTCAACTTGAGGGTGGTGGCTAGCCAGCAAAGTACTAGAAAGTACCCTACCACCATGCTATGGTTTCCTCACGATGTTTTCCTTCACCGGCAGCTCAAGCTCATTGTTGGGGTTTGAACCCACACACTTCGGCATGCGAACCGACCGCGCTTACCACTGAGCTATCATCACTACAAACTTACTACTACACTTAATTTTATCATAAGGTACTAAGACGACATATTTGACACTTGCGAATTTGTAAAAAGAGCGATGCCTAAAATAAAAAAAATAAAAAACAATACTGAATGGCTCAGAAGTGTATTACAAATAAAATAGTAATGATATTTCTTAATAAGCGTTTAAATGAAAAAAAAAAACAACAGAACAATTTTAAAGAGCACGTGCTAGAAACAAGTTGCGTTTTACCCACGGAGCTCAACACGCCACGCCATGCCATCATCTATTGAGCCCCTACGGCACTGAAGTTTTTGCGATATCATATCGGAAACAACACAAAACAAAAGCATGCTGTCTCACTCAAACTCTAGAAAACGAAAGAAGAGAAAACATTTTATAGATAAAACAAAAGGCAAGTCGTACGGAGTGTCCAATGAAAAATCGGAGGAGCTACTTAACAGCGTAGTTTGTTCTATACGGGAAAGCTTTGCACTTGGCTTTTAGCGCGATACACATTAATTTCTTCTGGCGCGTGTACCACTTTGTTCGATACAGAAAATAGCGTAAAATTCCAAGAACTAAAATGAGAAAAAAGGTACATAAAATATGTTGCTGTAGCTGGAACTGTTCTTGTTTGTAGGAAAATGCTTGTAAACAATTTCTTCTAGATTAACTTAGTGCATAGAAAAATATGAAAACGTTAAAATTATCTTTAGTTAAATTGTATTAGATGTCAGGTTAAAGATATGTGTGAGGAAAGTATTTTACTGTATGCCTGCTTCTTGTTTCTTCTTGTTGAAAGACGTGAGTTCGATTTCCGTCCACGACAAAAATTTATATCTGGGTGTATATGTACTGTAAGTGTATGAAACTGGTATTATTTACTTTGAGGGTATACGAATGTCATAATCATTATTGAAAACTAAGAAGTCCTTCAGATTCCCATGTTTCAAGTCCTCGTATAACGTAACAATTCTTTTATTCTTTAGCTATCGAGTGCTGGAATTATTATGTTATATGTAGATATAGACATGTAGCGGCAAAACCATACTGTATCCCCGATTTCGTAGCGTTGATTGCTCAATAGTTAGCGCGGTAGGTTCACACGCCAAATGGCATGGGTTCAAACCCCAACAATGAACTTGAGCTGCCGTTGAAGAAAAACATCGCGAGGAAACCATAGCGTGGTGGTAGAGTACTCTCTAGTACTCGGCTGGCTAGCTATGGTTTCCTCACGATGTTTTCCTTCACCGGCAGCTCAAGCTCATTTGTTGGGGTTTGAACCCACGCCCTTCGGCATGCGAACCGACCGCGCTAACCACTGAGCTATAATTGCTACAAAAATTAATCTCCTAAGTAGTAACAAGTACTTTAAAAAATGCAGAACGTATTCGAGAAATATGTTATAATCTTTTAACAATAGCATTCAATAATAAAAGTGGTTATCAAAGTAAATTAATGATGGCAATATTTTTCACCAATTATCAAAGGTATTTACTGTTTTTCATAAGTGTTATTTAATTATAGCTGCTTCCCGGTAACTATATTAATTCCAGTTATAACATACACTGTTTTTATTACGGCTGCTTATTTTCATATTAAACGTAAGCTTTAAACCGCGGGGAAACAATTTCATCGTGCACAAAAGGTATTACCTACTTAATATTACATTTTAAAGCTTCAAATAAAACTGCAACTTCAGTAAAGTTGTTAGTTCGACGACTTATTTAAATTATATATCTTGTGTTTTTTGCCAATTAGGTATTTTTTTTTATTAATACGGATAAGTCCGCATTTGACCACCAACTCGCCTGATGGTAAGCGATGATGTGGTCGAAGATAAAGCACGCAGACTTAGAAGATACCTATTCACTCTAGCCTTGAAAAGATCTAAATTATATCTCTCAGGAAACAAGGAAGCCGGCAGCTTTTACCATTCCTTGGCCGTACGGATAAGAAACGTAGAGTCAAAACGTTTGGTACGTACCGCAGGAAATTCCACTATGTATGGGGTGGTAGTGGGCCGTCTTTCAACTTGTCCTGTAGTAAAAAGGGGATGGAAGTACAAGGTCGTACAGCTCAGTAGCACATTCTCCGAAATGAATCCTGTAGAAAATTGACAGACTTGCTACCTTCCGGCGGTGTTAAAGGCTTAAAAGTTTTTTTTTCTACCAACTTTTCATCACCAATAAGTCGAACAGCTCGCCGCTCTACCGAATCAAGAGCTTGAAGTTAGTACTTGGCAGAACCGTCCCAAAGGTACTGAAGGTGATGTTCAATTACTCAAGGTAGGTTCATGAAAACAAATTATGCAACGACTAGCTGTGCCCCGCGGTTTCATCCGCGCTAGATGCCTACGTCATAGTAGCTTTCTGCATGCGAAGTCTCAGCCCGATCGGTTTAAAATTGACAAAGTTTCATACAAACTTTCATCCCCTATTTTATCCCCTTGGGGGTAGAATTAAGCAAAATCCTTTCTTAGCGGATGCCTACGTCATAACATCTACCTGCATGCCAAATTTCAGCCCGATCCGTCCAGTGGTTTGGGCTGTGCGTTGATAGATCACTATGTCAGTCAGTCAGTCAGTCACCTTTGAGTTATATATATTTAGAGATAGATACTAGGCTACATAATTATGTTTCTAACCGGCTCTTAATCGCGCACAAGATACTATGAAGTTTTGTTTATTTTACTCAACGTTTCGGCCATGTGGCAATAGCCGTTGTCACGAGTTGACATAACCAAGCATGTCCATTTTTTTATTTTCTTATTGCCCCATCTGGCAGGCTTAATATAAATCCATACTGCCTTGTCTTCAGTTTATGCAATTCATGTCTTACATCTATAGTTACAGTCAAAGTCCAGTCTTGGTCAAGTCCAGTCTGTACTAGTCAAATCAAGTCATGCCTTAGTAAAGTAGTGGCGACTTTACTATGTCATGTTTCACCACATTATGTCACTTTCCCACACTTGCGCCTGTAATTCGTGCCCCGTCAAATACTTTACTATTGCCCAATAAAAGATTACGAAGTATGACAAACAATCAATACAATCTACGGACGTCTTTTGCCACAGGATGTGGCCGAAACTATAGTCGGAGTATCCGATATAATTAAATGTGAGTTACCGCCTAAGTAAAACAAAAATACTGTATTTATTTACCGTATTTATTGTATAGAAAAGGTGAATGTGATCGTCTAGCTCTTTAGCAGATTAATAAGAACAAAATAATATCCAAGCTCCTTATTAACTGAATAGAAAAAAAGAGCTCTGTTTCAGTTTAATGTAAATTGTAGGTACCTACGTATAAACAGGAAAGACCCAAACACTCTACGTGTTGAATGAAAGATTGATTTTTGTAGCATGATTCCAACAACGTATTATACACATCTATGTGTTCTTTTTTCTTCATTTCTGGTATCACACTTAGCGCATTCTGCCAGTGTCAAGTTTTTAATATTTTGAAGCGTCTCAAAATAAAGTCAAATGTAATAATCTTATTCAAAGTCAGTCATATATTTTGCTACGTTTTACGATAGGTAATTTTGGGAACACTATGAAAAGTAAATATTAAGCCACTTGCTCAAATACATACGTCAAATTCATCATCATCATCATCAAGAACTCTCCCGGGACACGCTATTGAGCCCTATCTTCGACTTTTTGCTTCCAGCCACTGCCAGCTGTCTTACGTATATCGTCACTCCATTTAGTATCAGGGCTTCCTATATAAAGTTTGCCGATTCGGGGTCTTCACTCTAGAACACGTCTACCCCAGCGGTTGTCGGTTCTGCGGCAAACTATATTATTAAACCACCACTACACACTTTACTTGGCGGTAGTCTTCCTTAGCAGGAGGTCGTCTGGGTAGATCTGATATTCTACCGCCAAACAGTAGTTAGGTTTAGGTTTATAGAATTTTATTATCATTGAAGACATTACTGTCACTTATGCGATAACATATTTTGACTTAATAAATATTACATATGTTCACAGTCTTAATTACCTACTCATAAATATAAATTGAAATAAAAGTTAAAAAATAAATAAATTACTCGGCCGCTCATGCTTACAAGTAATATACAAAATTGAAAATAAACCGAAAAACTAGGCCCATTCAACGCACTATTAACCATAATAGTAATGGATTCATCCAGCATATTACTTACTTCTCGTTGGTAATATGCTGAGCTAACTGTTTTCTAAATGCGTTGAACGAGCCTATATTTTTTAAACGTGAGGGTAGTTTATTATAAAGTCGTGCTCCTTCATTTGTTATCATCGTTTTGCCGTAACTTGTGCGATGACGCGGGATGACGAGGTAGCTCGCTCGTCGAGTTCGGCAGTTGACAACATTCGGCCGCTTTGAGAACGTTAGGCTTGTGTGAATATTTTTGTTTAGTGTTTTTCGTACAAAAATGCAAACGTTATATTTATGTATTTTTTTAATGTTCATTATTTTAGTTTCGTCATAAATTTTACTTGTCGGAGTTAAGTAATGATAGTTAAAGAGTGTTTTTATTATTTTATTTTGTGTTCGTTGAAGTCTGTCTAGTCTTGTTTTTGAGGCACTCCCCCAGATTTCCACCAGATAAGTCAGATGCGGTTTTACTAAGGAATTGTAAATAGTGAAACGCAATTTGTGTGGAATGCATTGCGACATGTTACGGAGTACGCCTCGTATTGCTACTAATTTATTTTTAACATGGTCGATATGGTTATGCCAGTTTAATTGAGTATCCATGTGCAAACCTAAGTATCTTTCATGTGTTTTTTGTTCAAGTACAATGTTTTTTATTTTTAGTGGGGGATAGGAAGGAATCGGCTTATTTTTGGCTTTAAATATAAGATAGCTCGTTTTGGTGATGTTGATAGTTAATAGGTTGTACTGAAACCATTCGTAAAGAGTATCTAAATCATGCTGGGCTTGTGAAACCAAATCATTTATTGACGGGCCAAAGTAGAACAAGCAGGTGTCATCCGCGTAGAGTGTAATATGGCCATTCAGACTTAGGTCGTGTATGTTATTAACGTAAAAAATAAACTTTAAGGGACCCACAATCGATCCTTGGGGAACTCCACACGTAATAGGTAGCGCATTACTTTGAGCGTTGTTATCAATTTTTACAATTTGTGATCTATTTGTCAGGTAGGATTCACATATTTGCAATGACTTGTCGACAATACCAGTTAATTTGAATTTTTCTATGAGTAATTTGTGGCTCACGGTATCAAATGCTTTTTTTAAATCTATAAAAACACCTAAAACTACATTCTTCTTATCAATATTGTATTTAATTTCGGTAACTAAGTCTATGGTAGCTGTTAACGTATTACTTTTAGGCCTGAAACCATATTGTCGTTCGGAGATAAAATCAATAGAATCCAAGTATTTTCCTATTCTATTATGCAATATTTTTTCTACAATTTTCGACAACACTGGCAATACAGAAATCGGTCTATAGTTACCCGGCTCTGTTTTTGACCCTGATTTAAAGATAGGAGTTACTTTAGCAATTTTTAATGAGTCTGGAAAAATACCATCGGCTAGTAGCTTATTAATACATTCTGCCAATATACCCGATATCAGACATTTTATACACTTTATAGCTTTAGTACTGATTCCGTCTAGACCAACACTACAATTTGAATTTAGGTCATCTATAATATCTAGAATTTCCTTTTCAGTGCACGGTTCAAATTCCGAGATCGTAGACTTTAGCGAAGTAGATTGTGGTAAAGCATGAGAGTAGTTTTCATGGAAATATGTCGGTATTTCTTTAGCTAATTGGCAAAAACCCACATTGGCAAAGAAATCGTTAAATATTTGACAAATTTGATTTGGGTCTGTAACGTCTTGTGAATCTACAACTAGTTTTGAAGGAGCACTACTTTGTTTGATTTTGTTATTCGCTAGAGTATTGATAAGATTCCACATCTTTTTTGGTTGGCTACTAAACTTTGTAAATTCTTTATGGTAGTAGGAGTTCTTCGTATCACGAATAAGTTTTGCTACTTGACTTCTCTTTCTATTAAACTTATCTTTTAGGTTGACATTGTCTGGGCAATTCTTTAATTCTGTCCATAGTGCATTTCTTTCATTTATTTCTGAAATCACGGTTTTATTAATCCAATCTTTCTGTGGTTTGTTTAAAATCTTAGTTTTCAATATTTTGCTTTTTTCCAAACAGCGCTTTATTTGATCTTCTAAAATAGTGTAATTATAGTTCGATTCTTGTTGTACCATTTTCTCCATTGAGTCATACAGTTTATTGTAGTCAACTGCTTCATATTGAAAATATCTTTTAGGTGGTGGTTTTGTTTTTTTGATTTCTAGATATAACTGCTTGTGGTCGGACATTGAAGAGTCAACCGTAATCATGTGGAAATAATCATTTTTCAAATTAGTGCTAATATGATCTAGTATAGAATTTTTTGTAGTTCCAGCTCTAGTGCAGTGTTTTTTGTCAATTTTATTTATGATCTTGTGTCCAGTTTCTTTCAGAAGTTGTTTATATTGTTTAGTCTTTTTATCGTTTGTGAGCAAATCTATGTTGAAATCTCCGAAAACAACTGCTCGACGTCTTCGTTCCAACTGCGACTCGTACACTTTAAGGAAATCTTCAAAATCCGTGTGTCCAGGGTTGTATACAAGTCCAACATCGAGTGCGTATCTTTCCAATTTTATCCATAGATAGTTGTTGCCTCCATTGTATTCTGATTCTGTCATGCTATGTTTGAGATCGTCATGCACATAGGCAGATACGCCACCTCCACCGGAATCTGTTCTATAGTTGTAGTAATGCGTGTAGTTGGGAAGATGAAGTTGTAATGCTTGTGTTTCTGTTCGAATCCAGGTTTCAGTTAATAAGACAACGTGAACAATATTTGGTATAGCTCGTATTATGCATTGTAACTCGTCGAATTTACCTTTTTTGCGTATACTCCTAGCATTTAGGTATAAAAATGTAAGTCTGGATTTGTTGATGGGGAAGTTCTCGTAGTTGCTCAATATTTCGTAACTATTCATATTTATGTCATCGTCGAGAGAAGAAGCGGTAATTGCATTTAGTTTTTTGGAGTAGTTTTCACTATCGCTGGCATTCCGTTTATGTATTTTATTGTGATATCAGTTTCGCCAGTATCTACCCGTCGTTTTAGTTCTTCTTTTAAATTCTTAAGAAACTGTTGTTGTGCTGGAGTCTGATCGGAGTACATTTTTACGCTATCCGGGAGCTTGGTTTTGTTACGAAGTAATTGCTTAGCTGGCCCCAGTGTTTCAAAACATACTTTGATACTGCGCATTTTACTCGGGTTATGTTTTCCAATTCTAAAGATTTTAATAGGCTTCGGGGTGTCAACGCTTATTAGGGAAATGATGTTCAATACTTTGGCTTCATCATCTGCAACTTTTTCTTCAAGTCGTAGAGAGGCTGATTCAGGAAGGCCTACTAGTATAATGTTTTTCTCTCTAGTGTAGCGATTTTGCACTTCTTGGATAATTTGTTCATTTAGACCCAATTGGTTACCTGAGTTGAGAGACGGGGTTTGTGTCATTTTCTTTATTTTGATGAGGTCAGTCTCGATGGACTTAAATTTATTTTCACCGAGGGTAATAGACTCTTGAAGTTTTGTGACCTGCTGTTTAGTATCATTTTGCTCCAACAACAAGCTAGAGGTCGATGCCTTAATATCATTAATCTGTGTTATAACTCCATCCACCTTGATACACACTGCATTAATAGTTTGCTCGCTAGAAGACTTCATGTCACTTATTTGTGATTTTAGGTCAGAAATGCTGTCGTGCATATTCCGCATTATCTGTTCATTTGAGCTAACATATTTTTCTAGCAGAGAGCTGACGCGTGTCATCTCCGATTTTACGTCGGTTAATTCATAAGAGCACTGACATTGCCACCTGCGTTTGTTCCGTTGGGTAATATTATTCGTATCTACACCCATACTCGATAAATCCGGATGCGATCCACCGGCAATTGTACCGCAACTCGGGCGGGTTGGTGATCTCTGGACGCTCATGTTTACTAGTATAAACAATAGGTGACAACAATCTATACGAGTTCAGCAGCTCACAGATCGTCGCTGCGAGTGCAAGAGAGACAAAAATAGCAACCAATCGTTCTAGCAGAGGCGAAGGCAAGTTTGTAAACATTACTGTGTTCCAGTTTGTAGCTAGCGAAATTATAGGGCTAATAATCGAAAGTCTCAATAAAGCCATGAGTACAAAGTAATGAGCGCCAAAGCAGCGATGCCCGGGACTTTTTATTACTCAAAGTTCTAGTACAGCTGCAATGGTCATGGACAGGTGTTATATCTTATCATCAAGAGGGCGTCTTGTTCCTCTCATTACTTTAAAATTTAATTAAAAAAAAAATACTAACAAAACTCTAAAAAACAACAAAAGTGTGTCTGCGTTCTATTGTTTCAATATAAACTTATCATGCTTTAGTACAAGTATTCTCAACGAAAGCTACATAATAATTTTCAGACTACATCATTTTAGCAAAAACCATAAAACCAAACATTTTGCCGGTGTAATGACTCAAGCCTTTTCATGGCGTTAGGAACCCCTAACATGGCATGCATTGTGCCTACATGATTAATAGACCATCATAATGACGAGTTGCTTTTTATGCTATGATGACATTTTTACCGAATTAGGTCGAAGGAAAAATGTCGAAACAAATAATAAAGTCAACGAAATATCCTCCATACACCCTATAACGTGTGAGTGTCCGAGTTTGAATACAAACGAGCTATTTTCGCTTGTTTTCCTTGGCTTATGGTTTATTAGGGAAATGTGCTCGGATAATAAAAACAAATTATTTTGCTTTCACGCCATGGTTGCAGAACACTCGTATTTATGCTATCATGAATAAAATCATCATTTATAATATCTGTATTTTTTTAGCCAAGCTACGACTTTTATATACTAAGCATGCATTATTTCTACTTTAGTTAACTTAGTGAAATTAGGTCGGCAGGACGTACAATCACACACTGAGATACAGGGCTGGATCGTTTATTTCTTACGATGTCATTACAAAAGCTCGTACCGCTCCGTGATTGGGAATGAATATTGATATCGAGTGCCGTGGTGGTGCCGGCGTAAGAATAGCACCCCACCTTCTCTACCCGTGGTTGCCGTAAGAGTCGGCTAAAGGATGTAATACGGAAGATGGGCAGCAGCGTCTTCCTTGAACAATCACACCTAACTACGCTCGCCAACCCGCCTGCCAAGCGTGGCGAGTATTGGCAAAACTCCCCCAGGAGGAGGCCTATGTCCAGCAGTGGACTTCCTATGGCTGATGATGTGTGTGTGAGTGATTGTATTTTATTTTATTTTATTCGTATGACCACCAACTCGCCTGATGGTAAGCGATGATGTGGTTTTTTTTTTATTGTTGACATGCTAGGTGTTTTGACCACAGCTCACCTGATGCTAAGTGATGGTGTGGTCGAAGATGGTAAAGCACACCTAGCCTGGAATGGAACTGGCTCTCAAGTGAGGCTGCCGGAACTCACCGTTAGATGCTTGGCGGTAGATTTTCAACTTGAGGGTGGTAGCTAGCCAGCCGAGTACTAGAAAGTACCCTACCACCACGCAAAATCGAAGTGTCGAAGACAAAGCACGCAGACTTATATATCGAGAGTTTTTACAATCTACCTATCTGTCAGCTGATCACGGATAATTATATGTCTATGGTCCGTCTACATCGTTGGTTAGTGTTGCCCGCTAACATTAGTCAAGCAGAGGGCTAGACAAAGTAACATTCGAATATTCGAAAGTCGATAACGCTAATAAAAGAGTCCATAAACGTACGGGATTGACATAAGCTACCCTGGTAATCCTGTACATTTTTTACTTTTCTATAAGCGTTATCGCTGATCGAATCTCGTTTCTGGGCCTTTGGTACTGTGCTGTTAATAGCAATTAAACAAATAGTCATCGAATGTCTCAAAGTAATGAACACCAAAGCAGCGATGCCCTGAATTTTGTTTTATTACTAAACTAGCGACTCGCCCCGGCTTCGCACGGGTGTAATGTAGATTCTAATGTGGTGCATATGCATGTATTATACATTTACATCTTCCTCTTGAATCACTCAGTTTATTGAAGGAACTTATATGATGATCCGTTCAATAGTTTTTAAGTTTATCGCGAACAGACAGACGGGCAGACAGACAGACAGACAGACAGACAGACAGACAGACAGACTGCGGCGGACGACTATGTTTTATAATAAGTAAGTTATTGACAAAACACTTGTTTTCAACGGACCTGTATTGTCGTTTTTTTTTTTTAAATGTCAAATTAATAAGTCGAATGAAACTTCTAATGGTAAGAAAAGACATTTCTTTTTTAAGTTTTTATATTTTTAGGAAGTAATGAGACGAACGAGCCGCTTTCATGGATGGTAATGGTGTCCATGCCCATTACAGCGATACACAGAACTTTCAGTAACAAAATAAAGTCCAAGGTTTTCGCTGCTTTGGCGCTCATTACTTTGAGACTTTCGATGGTTAGTCTCAACAGCCCTGTAATTTCGTTACCTGCAGTACCCTTCAAACCGGAACACAGTAATGTTTACACACTACAGCTTGGGAGCAGAATATCTGGTACTGCGGTGGTACCCACCTAGACGACCTCCTGCTAAGGAAATCTACCACCAATCATAAACACAACCAAGTATATAGTGCGGTAGAGGTAGTATATAATGAAGTTATTTGTGTTGTGTTTCGTAAGTGTAAAATATCAAGCGTCAACCCGCGTTTGCGGTGTATTTCATTTATTATCACGTAGCTTTTTACCCCTGAGCCCTAATTGTAATAATTACTTTTTTATGCAGAAACGTACGAATTCTCAAAAAATCATGGAATTTAATCTATTATATGTGTGTAGAGATGTTGTTAGCGAGATGTTTTGTATGAATTTGAGGTTTAGGTATATAATTTGTCAAGGTTTTGTGTAGTAACTACATTGCACCCGTGCGAAGCCGGGGCGGGTCGCTAGTTCTTAATACTTATCAATATCAACACCGTAAAGTCTACCTCTGCAGTATACCTATACATTAACTCAACGTTTTACAGTGTATTTCCGCCCTTATATCCTTTTCAGGATGAAGTGAATTAAAATATCGGAAGTTTATAAATTAACATCCCGTTTCTAAGCACTGGTGTATGACGAAGAGGGTTCCAAACGTTATTTTTAAATCAATAGGTATTTTGTAATTCATTTGAGTTAGGAAAATAGCATCTATATTTCATATGGATTTTATTGGAGAAAGTAAAATGATAGTAACTTGCTTGTTTTATTTTGTCATGCAAAAAAATTATCATTGTTTTTTTAATGGTTAACTGGCTAGGTAAGGACCACAGCTCACCCTATTATGGAACTGACTCTCAAGTGACGGACACAACACACCGTTAGGTTCTTGGCGGCAGATTTTACACTTGAAGACGGTAGCTAACCAGCCGAGTACTAGAAAGCATCCTAACACTATGTGTTACACTGTGGTTTTCTCACGATATTTTCTTTTACTGGCAGCTCATGTTCATTGTTGAGATTTGAATCTACGCTCTTCAGCGTGTGAAATGACCGCGCTAATCACTGAGCTGTCATAGCTACTAAAAATTGTCAAGTATGTATGAAAATAATTGATTGATTCAGACGTTACTTTGCGGAAGTTCTTTTTGAGTGTTCAAGGTATATATTTAGTTTATTTCAGCGTAACAGCTTGAACACTTTAATGTATGAAAATATTGACCATCAAAATTGTAGTTTTCACACTTAGTTGTATTATACTCACCACGCTTGGCAGGCGGGTTGGCGAGCGCAGTTAGGTATGATTGTTCATGGAAGACGCTGCTGCCCATCTTCCGGATTACATCCCTTAGCCGACTCTTACGGCAACTACAGGTAGAGAGGGTGGGGTACTATTCTTACGCCGGCACCACCACGGCGAATATTGTAAGTATATTTCACAAAAATTTAAACTTTTAAACTAAAGAAAGATAGCTTTGAAACTATAAACTATTTCAACCACCGGTAATTATGGCTAAGAGCTTTATCTTTTAGATAACCTAAATTGTAAAGTTCCAGCTTAGTCACAGGAACATAGTACATTACTCATTTGTTTTTAATATCTCATCAAAAATGACTCGCTGAGTAGTTAAATGTATTTTTCCACCACTTCCAGATTGAAGTCATCGTTGGCATTAAAATATTTTAATGTCTCAAAACATTCTTATCTGTTTTCTTACAAGTTGAGTCATTGCTAAATACGTAAGCGACATGTGGATGTCATGAAGCTTGATTTTAATAAGAGCAGTGCTAAGACCATATGTTCCGACTTATTGCATATATTCCACTAAAATACAACATTAGATATTTAAAAAGAAAAATACAATTATTTTCTACTAACTTACGCCCATAACTTCGTCCGCGTTAACTTAAGAATTAGGTTCAGAGAGAAATGAATAATGTATAACAAATAAACAATAATTATGAAATTTGCGCTATTTTATTATTATGTAGATTAAGATAAAGACCTTTTATCCCTAAATAATGTTCCGTATCTATACTAAATTTCAAGAGCTTTTTGATAATCCCATAGGAACCTAACTTTTTCTGGTATAAAAAGTATTCTATATGTTAAGCCAGATAATAAACTATATGTATACCAAATTTCATCCAATCTGGTTCAGCCGTTTTTCCGTGATTGAGTAACAAACATCTTAACATACAAACAATTTATAAGATAGGTTAGTTATTATTCTGACAAATACGAATGACTCCGCAGAGAACTATTAGTAAATATATCAGCAGAAAAACGCACCACAAAAAAAAAATATTGTTCATAACCATTTAAAGTTATTGTCACTGTTATAGTACATTTTGTATATAACTAAAAACGCACTGGCCACAACATTTCGGTGATTTATTTATTCGAATCGATGCGCAATGGTCGTGTTTATTTATGAGGGTAGTTTGTATTACTATGGTCCTGTAAAACAGTATTATTGTGCATTATGCGTGTCGCGGCGGGTCGACGATCGAAACGGCTCAATTATGCGCGCACCTAAAATAACATCAAACTACAGTGACAACAGTAAGTTAACTAAAGATAAGTTAGAAAAGTCTTTAAGTCCTCCAATGAGCAATTTAGTTCTTACAGCACAAATAAAGGGAAAATTCCGAAAAATTAAAAACTTTGAAAATTAAGGTAAATTTTGGTACTTGCAAGTTTTCGCAAAAAACTCAACCATTACAGCACACACACACACACACACACACACACACACACACACACACACACACACTCTCTTAAAACTTAGCCTCCAATAAAAATAATACCAATTTTACTATTTTTTTTTTTTTTTTTTTTTTTTTTTTTTATAGCTGACAGGCTAGGTGTTTGACCACAACTCATCTGATGTTAAGTGATGGTGTGGTCGAAGATGGTAAAGCACTCCTAGCCTGGAATAGAACTGGCTCTCAAGTGAGGCTGCCGGAACACATCGTTAGATGCTTGGCGGCAGATTTTCAACTTGAGGGTGGTAGCTAGCCAGTCGAGTACTAGAAAGTACCCTACCACCACGCTATGGTTTCCTCACGATGCTTTCCTTCACCGGCAGCTCAAGCTCATTGTTGGGGTTTGAACCCACGCCCTTCGGCATGCGAACCTACCGCGCTAACCACTGAGCTATCATCGCTACGAAATTATGCGGTTATTATTATTAGGCGGTATAATGGGTTGGTACGGGACCCTCGGCGCACGTTTTTTTAAATAAATACATACTTATACACCCAGACAGAGAACAAACATTTTTGTTCGTCACACAAATATTTGTCCTGAGTGGGAATCGAACCCATGCCCTACAGCTTTGGAAGTAGATATACTTCCAAATGAACTGAAAGAGCAGTCAAGTCATCAGTATAGTAACACTTTTTAGTGTCGTGACACTTTTCCAAGACACCCTGTGTGGGTAAAGTCGTTCTTCTGTGTTTGTCCGCTGTGGCGACCAAGTTTCACAGTTCTCTCCTGTGGGTGGTCCAGGCTTGGAATAGAAAAGTGAGCGCTTAGCGGCGGCGGTAATAAGCGCATCTCCTCACTTCGACTGGCTGTCGAAAGGTTAATCGATGAGGGCAATTCGTTCGTTTGTCGTGTTGCTCTGTATTTGAGTGGACGTTGATTAATTTGTATCATGTCTTTGATTTATTGGTACATATTAAAACATGTAACACAAGAAATATTTGTTTTAAAAAAATTATAGATGTTTTCACTTTGTAGGCTGCCACGTGATGCCAGTTTTTTTAAATAAATGTGTTGACGTAATCTGGTTTAAAGTTAAACTGAGATGAAGTTTTGAGTGGAACATATTTATATAACGAGAGCGATTGACTCGCGAAGCATTCGAAGCGAAACTCTCGGAGGACGAATTAGCATCTATTTGTATGTTTTCATGCATCTATTGTGTGTTAGTTGAGAAATTTTAAATTAAAATAGTTTGAAAAAGTACAATTTTTTTCAAAGAATTAAAAAAAAATATCGGTCAATGAGTTGTGATGATGGTGAGATCACAAAGTCACAGTTTGCGGTGGACAATTGTTTATTTACTTTTCTTACTTTGTTGACTTGAAAAACTTGACAATGTCAAGCTTGTTTAAGATTAATTTCCTGTTCCACATAATGTGGGCAGGTTTGCTGTTTATCTATTACCCGGACTGTTTATTTAGGCAAACCCGCCTTCGCCTTAAATGATGCAAGTCATTCGTGAATGATATTTTTATGAGACTTGCTTACATTATTTATAATGTAAACATTGTCAGTAAAATAACTTTCGATTTCTAAGAACCACACAAGTAGGTATTTACAAGTTGAACCATGGAAAGTGTTCGTGTTTATTTTGCTGTGCGTGAAACTACAATTTGGATATGTCGGTATGAAATCATGACTGGTAAGCTAAACCCGGAATTGGAAGCCAGACAATGTTAACCAGTTGTCCGCCTGCGATACAGAATGCAGACAACGCTAAATCAACATGCATAAACAAATGGTGTTAACTGCAGTTAACATTGAAATAATTTCGCTAAACAATCTAGCAGTAGCATTTACTAAAGCTTGATCACAGATATTATCTATATAGCGGTCGAACGACTCAACTCTACGAGTCACTTGTATGCAGTAGTCTGTAGGTATATTTTTTGTATGCAATAAAATCGCGACAATCGCAACTTGGCTGCGGTTAAGCGTGTAAACGGAAGAGTTTTATTTAAACATCGACTATATCAATAGTGTAAAAATATATTTCTCAAATAAAAAAAAATATGCCACTTACACTCATTAAAAAAGCGAAGATGCGAAGATGGAGCACACTCGTCTAGAAGAAACCGATTCACTGACGACTTAAAGACACCCAGGTTGTATCTATCAGGGAAAATCCACTCGGGTAGCAAATTCCATTGTTTAGCGGTTCGTACAATGAAAGTAGATTCAAACCGTTTAGTTCGAGATAGCAGTCAAACGGCAAGCGATACGTTATAAAAAATAAAAGTAATAAGTTATTGGTATATACAATTTTGGTTACGCTGGGCAAGTCTTAATTTACAGAAAAATGTGAGATAATTCATTCATTAATTTCAAATGTAAATTTAAAATGAATGTCAATATAGTTTAGTATACTACATGTATATATATTGCATTTACTGGTTTCACAAAGATGGTATCAGTCTCGAGTCTTGTATCCTATACATCTCTGCGGTTCTAATAAAATAAAATCAGCGATCGCACTGCATCGAGCCACATTTCTGTCCCGGCCGCGATTTATTCGCTACTGATTCATTTCTCTGTTGACAGTTATAGCTCTACTCGGATATTGCACTTTTGCACCGCGTTCTCACTTCTGAATTATTGCTTATAATAACCGAAGATAGGCTACCGGACAAACTGTAGAACTCCCGATCTGGACCTCTCATCGACGAAGTCGGCGTGCGTTTTGCAAACTCATCGAAAAACTTTCCATTACAAACTTTGTTCACTCGAGCATTCACAAAACTTCGTGCTCAGCTAAATAAACACTTAAAATTGAAGTTTAAATACAATGCCCTTCGTTAACCACGAATGTGAGCGTGTCCACAAAGTCTTTTAGTGGAATTCAGCCACTATTCAATTTTGAAATTGGCTTAAACAATAAAAATAATTTACAACTGAACGCTGTTTTATATTTATCTATCCGCCATTTAGTCCCATATAAGTGCTATAAAAGTTTAGTAAGGCACAGTGGACAGTTCTGGGACTGATAGCTCATCCCGTCCATATTTATAGCTGTTTGATTTATTTTGTTATCTCTTTATTGAACGACAGCATTCTCTTTGGAAGATTAATCACTAACGTCAACGTGATTTAGCAGAGCAACCGATATTTAATGTGCGCTATTTAGAATACGATACCGGTTTTATATTTAGAAGAGTCACAAAGCGGTTAAACGTCCAATCATCGAGATAATATTTCATTAAACATACTATAAAGGTTGGAGTAATTACATAGATATTGTTGGTATTGTATTTCTGGAATAATATTACAGCTTACTTTAAGGAGTAATAAATATGCGTCTTTGTGCCGCTGTTAAGTTAACACGCGTTGTTATAAACATGTTAAACTATTTCGCTTATACGATATAGACCAGCCTACCTGGTTCATCTCTAATATTGTAATAGGGCTTTAACTCTGCATGTGCAATAAATTTAATTTCAGAAGCGATTATGGACCCCGCATTATCGGGTATTACTATCCCATAAGTGTTGATAGCTCTGTGTGGAAAATTAAGAGACTATTATGTGCCGTCCCACGCGACTTCTAGGAAAGTTAAGGGTTTGTTCCCAGGCGTTTAGACCGGAGATATCGCAAAACAAGTGTAGCTACAGTAATAGGCCTTGCGCAGGTTGAGCTGAGACGGCCTGTGGGCGGTGGCGCCGTAGATACAGCAAACAGAATGCATTTGGAACAGTATGGATAGGATACAAAATTTTTACAAATATACTTTAATAAATTATTACTCTTTCCAGGTCATTTCTAATGAACTGGTCAACTGTTCAATTGCTTCCAGGCTCTATTACATTCGATTTCCAAATATTAAACTTTTGTTTATTTCTACTAAAAACAAAATAATTTCGTGCCGTCATATATTTTTTAGAACGCATATTAAGGCTGGTTTGGCTGATAAATTTACAGAAGACCTCAAAGATGCATAAACAGTACCCTGGAAGTGGGTACATCTTTGAGCGCTTTGATGTTAGACAGTGGGGACTAGGTGCAAAAATAAAAAACTCAAATATCTCTCATGACCAAAACGCTGGCCTATATTTTACATGACAATTAAGTATTTCCATACTATGCAGCCATGGGGTCAGTGTTATGGAACTATTCCCATTGACAGCCGACTTTCAGAGAAGTTTAAAAAAAAAATTGAATTAGCCACCCATCTCGGCGGATAAAAAGCGACGGTGCGGTTAATTAACTTTATAATATGTAAAGTTTGTAAATACTTATAAAATTAAGCTATTAAAAGTTGCTGAGTTATATTATCATTGGTATTAATTCGCATTTTAACTATATTTATAGCTGTTGGCATATAAGAACGCAACCATACAACATTTTTACGCATTTTTTTTAATCTGTCTAAATCTGTAACTTGTAAGCTTGTGCTAACCATATACATTTGTTGCGTGTTCATAAAAATCGTTTATTTATTTCCCTCATCTGACGGCCTTTTTATTTAATTTTAAGTTAGTTTAGTTTTCTCTAGATGTTTTAAAATAAAGTCCTATAAAAAAAACCTAATCATATAATATTAGATTGTGACAATAGACCTCCTCTTGAAGACATTTGTCCACTAATTCAAAATGCGATCTTTCAAACGTATATTATTAGGTTTTAGAAACTGTATGCATAATTGCATACAGACTTCTTCTCACAGAAACATCCCCCAGCCCCACACTCGGCGCTATTTGAAAACAAAATGAAATATAGTTTTTAATAATAATATTATTTTTTAAGTAGCTATCAAATTTAGTTATCTAATGGCCATAAGATTTCTTTCGTAAGACTCTACTTAACCTACTGTATTTTTAGTATCCCGCAAATTTAGCATCAGTCGGACCTGCTATCGACTAGAAACCGTGATTAGTAGCGACGGTCTTACAATAATTATCGTCTCAGCCAACCATTTCGACGTCCACAAGACTAACGTGCCTATTTGTGATTTAGTACCTTACTCTTATACAGGCGTTTAAAATGATTACAAGTCGATATTTAAAACGATACTATTAATTAACAGTTCGAGCAAAATAGTCGTGTTTCTAGTTGTATTTACCAAGTCAAATGCGACACTTAATTTCCTCAGTGACAGAAGTAAATATTTCTATATTGCACAAATATGCTTTGATAAATGTTTTCTGTGTAGAATTGTAAATCGAGTATAATGTAATGAGAAACATTTTTACAGTGGGCTACGCGGTACGGTAGTGGTAAACCGAAAGAAGGTTATTCTACTCATCAATGTGAACTACTTTTTAACCGACTTCAAAAAGGAGGAGGTTCGCAATTTGATTGGTATTTTTTTTAAATGTTTGTACACCGATTACTCTGAGATTTATGAACCGATTTACGTGATTCTTCTTTAGTTTGATGCGGAATAGTTGCCATTTGGTCCCATAAAAATTTAACATAGTTTGGCCCAGTTGTTTTCATTTAATGAGCATTTTTTATGAAGTTTTTTGTTTACGTTGACAATGTAATTGTCTTTGGCAAAACGTTTTTTAATCTTATCGAGTCTAGCTAGACTCATACTGTTCAAGTGTTTCCTGGCGTGAACATAAATTAACTAAA
Source organism: Biston stratarius (assembly GCA_950106695.1). Taxonomy (NCBI): domain Eukaryota; kingdom Metazoa; phylum Arthropoda; class Insecta; order Lepidoptera; family Geometridae; genus Biston; species Biston stratarius. Next base: position 16,807,708 of record OX467116.1, read on the forward strand.
AATAAACAAACTTAAAAAGAAAGTAAAACCGACTTCAAGAAAAAAACATCAGCATTAAAAAGCGAAAAATAAACTTACTTATACAAAGTATTATTTATTATACCTGCTAGGTACCTACTGATTTGTTTGAAGTCGGTGCTTGGCACCTAACCTAAGCTAAGCTTATACAACAGGAACACTCACAATCAGATACAGAACAAACATCTGTGTTCGTCACACAAATATTTGTCCTGCGTTGGAAACGAACCATTGTATTAAGTGAGTTAAGCTCAGTTTATTGCAAAAGTTGTTCATATTGATGAATAAAATGGTCAATCGGCCCTTTCGGTTTGGTACCTATACGTGGAACCCTAGTCATAACAGCGCTCATACATTATACCTGCCATACGTTCCATTATCTGTGAAAAATGAAAATAAGTTAATAAAGGTAACCAACGAGCGAAACAAATCATCGAAACGTCCGCCGAGTATTTCATACAGCATTTAGCTTTTTTGTTCACGGATATTTAATTTCCGTGTCAGATGATGACGTGTTAAGCGTTAATGTGAAATGAAATGAGTGAATTTTGCACGCGTGATGTTAAGTTCTTTGAGTGGCAGGCGTCTAGTTGTGTAAATATTCGTGTCATTCAAAGGGAGCGGCCTACAGGCTAGAAGAAAATAGAAAATATTAAAAAGTTTTTTTATGTTTGATAAGTAGGTTTTTGACTCACACTCACCTGATGTTAAGCGACGGCGTTGTCGAAGATAGTTAAGCACACCTATTCTAGAATGGAACTGGCTCTCAAGTGAGACTGCCGGTACACACCGTTAGGTGCTTGGCGGCAGATTTTCAACTACTTTATATAGTTAAGAAATAATTAGCCAGCCGCGTACTAGGAAATATTACCACCTATGGTTTCCTCACGATGTTTTCCTGCAGCTCAAGCTCATTGTTGGGGTTTGAACCCACACCCTTCGGTGTGTGTACCGACCGCGCTAACCACTGAGCTATCATCGCTAGTTTTGGGGTCGTGTAATTATATCTTGTGATCCTAAGGCACTCAAATACATAAGGGTTGTAGTTTCCTTAAATTAAGAGAAATTTTGCGGTACTGCTGCAATGGCCATGGGCATGACAAGGATTATTTCTTACACAGACAGTGTTAAACGAAACAGCGACATGGTTTCATGGTTAGAGTTCCAATAACCCGTTGATTCCACTTTCATTGTTCGAACAGCTAAAGCGTGGAATACGTGGGTGTGTAGTGGGTGTTCCCTGGCGTAATCTGGGTGTCTTCAAGTTGGGAGTGAATCGGTTTCTTCTAGGCAAGCGTGTTCATCGTAAATCACATCTTCACTTAACATCAGGTGAGATGGCGATCAAACGCAAGCCTATTCATCATTAAAAAAAATCCCTTTCTATTAAGAGAGCTTTACTTTTATATCAAAAACAAAAACTAATGCAGTGGCAACAGACTCGCCAGGATTTACCGCCCCGCTCCGCCTCGTTGCCACCATTTGCATGGTAATATTCACTTATGAATAGGTATTAGGACGTTATTGCTTTTATAAATATTTATAGTTAATAGAAGACCTAGTGGGAAGGAGTTGGGTTTATAATCGATTTTCGTATCATGTCGCTGACGGCGATTATCTCGTTACAAGTTTACTTAACGATTTTACTGTTGATGTTGCAAAAATTCGAATAAATCGTTTTTTTTATGGCTGATAGGCTAAGTGTTTGACCACAGCTCACCTGATGTTAAGCGGCCTCGCTAAGCACTGAGCTATCATCGTTACGTAATCGGTTATCATACTATACCGTGGAATTTGCTGCCCGCGTGATTTTTTTTCCCGATAGTTGCAATATGGACGGTAATATCTTCTCGGTAAGCGTGTTACTTCGTAAACTGCTTCTTCGCTTAACATCAAGCGAGTTGAAGGTCAAACGCAAGCGTATTTAGTAATAAAACAGTTTTATTTTGTGATTACTATTTATACAATTATTTTGTTGGATAAATTCAATCGGTAGTGAAAGAAATAATTAACTTATATTCTCATATAGAAAAACTCTACTGTGAGACTACATACTCGATCACACATCTATACTCGCACACTTTTAGCTAGTGCCGCAAATAGCTGTCCTAACAACAATCACTAAAACCATATAAACCTCCCCTGTTAGCTCATGTAGTAGAATATCTGCTTCAAGAACTGTAGCGTGTGTGGGTTCGATTACCACCGGGACAAATATCTATGTGAAGATAAATATTTGTTCTGTGTCTGTAGTATAAAACAAAGTCGCTTCCCGTCGTCTGTACGCTTAGATCTTTTAAGCTGCGTAACGGATTTTAATGCGGTTTTCATCAATAGATTGAGTGAATTATGAGAAAGATTTATATTATGTACAATACATGCATATGCACTACATTAGCGATGATAGCTCAGTGGTTAGCGCGGTCGGTTCGCATGCCGAAGGGCGGGTGTATCATAAGTACCTATATGTATTTTCAACAAAAAAATACGTATAAGTATTCTATCAGTTATCTGGTTCTGGTTCTTGTAAGCTTTGCTTAGTTTGAAGCTAGGTGGTGCTGTGTGAAATATCTTACGATATATATGTACATGTACATCATCATCATACATCATCAGCCATAAGACGTCCACTGCTAGACATAGGCTAGAGGGTATGCCAATACTCGCCACGCTTGGCAGGCGGGTTGGCGCAGTTAGGTGTGATTGTTCAAGGAAGACGCTGCTGCCCATCTTCCGGATTACATCCCTTAGCCGACTCTTACGGCAACAACGGGTAGAGAGGGTGGGGTACAATTCTTACGTCGGCACCACCACGGCAAATATATATGTACATAGATATATATGTATCTATGTAATAGTTATTCTGACTTTATATCTATCGCATAATATTTGGATGAAGTGGTTCATATAATTCAAAGGAAGTCACAAGTTTTCAAATTAAACTCAAAACTCCACTTATCTTACATACAAAACGTTATTACCTTCACAAAGTAAAGGCAAGAGGTAGATAACAAGAAAAGGGTCTGTTTTAACGCAAAAACTTTGTACCAGTGAACCTTCTGATCTACGCTTCCAGGTATGGAAACTTAAGCTTGATAAAGTTATAAAATCGCTTTTCTCCCTGCGTGACCCAACTGCGTAATGTATTTTCTATCTGGGGGATGTTTTATTGAAAAAGTTCACCTCGTGAGGCGAATGGTTAAGGGCTGATCGTAAAAATATGAATAATCGATCTCGTAGAAAAGGTTTTACCTGTAAATCCGGAGTTGGTCTGCAGGGAGTGTTAAGGATTCTTTATAGAGGTTGGGTTATCCAGGTTATCTTATGTTATGCATGTATAAGGCGGGCGTCTTATATTAGATGAAATTTATTAGTGGTGTTAAATTTCCAAATTTATGTGAGGGTTTTTTTTTTTCTTCAATTTATTGTAATATAGGGTTAATTGAATTTACTTATACCATTGTTTGTTTTTACGTCGTTGATGTTTATAAATTAATATGTTTTATTCTTAGTACGCGGTGTAAATTAGACATTTTAAAGAACTATTAGGTAGAATATTTTTTACCAAATAAGTATTGATCTAATTGTTTAATGAGAAAAATAAAAAAAATATACACTTTTTATTAATACGGAAAAGTAATTATAATTATAATTTTAATAACAATACTATGCAATATTTTATTGATAACACCAAAGTTACTACACCATGACAAATATTCTATTTTTTTTTAATTTGATAGGCTAGTTGTTTGACCACAGCTCACCTGATGTTAAGTGACGATATGTTCAAAGATGGTAAACACACTTAGCCTAGAATGGAACTGGCTCTCAAGTGAGGCTGCCAGAACACACTGTTAGATGCTTGGCGGTAAGTTTTCAACTCGAGACCACCATGCTGTAGTTTCCTCACGATGTTTTCCTTCACCAGCAGCTCAAAGTCATTGTTGGGGTTTGAACCCTCTCCTTTCGGCCTGCGAATCGACCGTGCTAACCACCGTACTGTCATCGCTATAAACGCGTTTCGTTTTTAGCCACTGTTAGCCATTTGACTTTCACCATCACTTCATCGAGTCTCAAGGCGTCCTAAACTACTATTGCCGATTCATAGTCTTCACACTAGAACATGTCTACCCCAGCGGTAAAAAAAGAAATATGAGCCTGGTGGGTTTTACCCTGGGTACATCCTAAGTGTCTTCAAGTCAAGAGTGCTCCTTCTACCTAAGCGTTCGCAGTAGTAGACCTATTTATCTTATATCACTTAACAATAGATAAGATTTCAGTAAAATGTGAGCCTGTTAATTATAACAAGTACAAATTTAAAATTTCAAAACCCCTGACACAACGTCAAACATAGCTAAGAATACTTGCGACTTATTCAACTTTGTAACAAAAAAAAAAACGGTTCATCCCTTCGAGAGCTACGACGCCATAGACACACACACACACTCACACAAACACATTCACACACGCACACCCACAAACACACCCACACCCACACACGCAGAGAGAGAGAGACATGGCAAAGAGGCCAGACTAAGACTTCTAAGTATTTACACATAACACACATTGTGAAAATTAGCGTATTCACTACGTGTATGTATTCACATGTACCTATATACTTACTGTATTGTCTCATTTGATAAACGTCTGTCAAGATCCGCCGCAGGATGTACAAATTTAAACACAACATAATAGCGCCAACAATGGCTGCACGCATTAACGGCAATGTATAATCTTAACCCATTAATAACGTATTCATAACCTCCGTCAATCATCCAGTGACATCCGCAAACGCTGCGGTTTACCCGCCTCGCTTCGTTTACATTCCGAGTGGGGCCATAGAACACGCTGCTAGTATAAATATATGTAGTGTGCCCTAAAATTGTACAACTTGGTTCTACCTGACCCTTTTGATCACCGTACGGCTAGGCAGTCGCGGTCAAACTCCACTCGTGCATGGTGCACATTCCCCACGTACGCATTAAACGCTTCGATTCGACACTTTTCATACGTATAGCGAGGATGCTGACGTCTGTATTTCCCGCGAAGTACAATTTTATTATTTATCTTCAAATCTAGAGTAAATAGGTTTCTTCTGGGTAAGCGTGAACCATCCTAGAACGCATCCTGTTTCAAATCAAGCAGCGAGGTCGAAGGCAAACCTTTACATTAAATTAAAAAAAAATTTAACTTTCAAACTTGTATATTGAATATTTTTACACAAGACGAGAAATTTATTGCAATTGGCTAAGTACCTTATTATCTCATTTGGTAATAAGGCGTATTAATATTTAATTTCAACTTAAGACAAACATTCATGAGACAATCATAGATGTTGGTTCTGTATGGTATCATAATATAGTATGTATATAAATAAGTATACAAGTATTCTTTTAATTATCTGGTTTTCATAGTTCTGCTTTCTTAGGAGCTAAATGGCGCTGTGAAAAATGTCCTACGATTTCTTTTTACGTTCTTAGTTTAATCTTTTCTTCATGATAATAAGGAATTAGATGAATGAGTATAACTCTTTTTTGTGCACACCAGAATTTTAAAATGTACAGCCAACAAATGAACGCTATGGCCGGTACCCGTCATTATAAACAATTTTTACTGAGTAACTACGAAAAAAATGCAGCTCAATAAAATGTATAACAGCCGCAGAACAACTGTTTTTTGCGATTTTATGTTTGGTCATATACTAAAAGTTGTTCGAAATGAATTATGTTAACTATTGTGAATATTATAAACTGTAATGAGTTACATTCGATTTACTATATCGTGCTCTATAATAAAACACATAGATTAAAACGCTGATTTAGGAGCTATACAGAGAAGATTTTCGCCACAAAAATAAGGTTGAAGGAACAGTATTAGGTCAACTACTCTCCTAAATTAAAGGTAAATGAATTGTACAAAAGGATGCTAATCTAGGAGAGTGGCCGCTGTTTTTCTAAATCAAACCGACGTTTTCTTTAGGACGTTTTTCCTTGCTTTACTTTAGAGAATGTACTCGAATTTATGTTGACAGCAAAAAAATACTTATGGAAAGTAGAATGCCAGCTATAAAAACAAAAAAGAGAGAATATTTAGTCAGCCTTTTTTTAAGTAGGAGCTTTAGTTAGTGCGATGAAATATGCATAATGTAAATACTGTCACAGTAAATATATGTATAGGTAGGTATAACGTACTAACCGTAGGCCTGTTAGGGATATTAACATTATTAACAATGATGTGAAATCATAGCTTAAAAAATATAATGGGCTATACAGAGTTATAAGCAAGGGGTATAGCTAAGCTTAGCTTAAAAGAGATCATTTGTACATGAAAAAATAAAAATGAAATTGCGAAAAAAAAAAAACTGTTCCATATGCACTTGTTCTTATTTTTTGAATGCCTGTTAGCGCATTTGGTAGGTTCTGCTTCGAGAGCTAACGGGCGGTGGGTTCAATTCCCACTCAGTACTAACATTTGTGTTATGTATGCATTATAAGTTATGTATTTAGAATAAAAAAATATTTAAGTATTCTGTCGGTTGCCAATACTTGCCACGCTTGGCAGGCGGGTTGGCGAGCCATATAATAAATAAATAAAAAATAAAATATCATGGGACACGTTACACACAGCGTCATCTGACCCCAAACTAAGCAGAGCTTATGTGATGGAAGTCAGATAACTGATAGAATACATAAATACTTTTTTTTGTTGTAAATACATACACAACACCCAGACACAGAACAAACATTTGTTTATACTATAAAATGTTTGTCCTTGGCGGGAATCGAACCCACGCCCTACAGCTCAGGCAGACATACTACCAATGAGCCAACAGGGCTGTCACAATAATAAACTAATAAAATAAAAAATAAATATATGGTTAATTCATAAAATACGTCAAAAATTTCAAATATCATTACTAGAAAGTATTTCGTGTTATTATGGAAACAGACGTGGTTCTGACACAATTTTGTTTTACTTATACAATACAACACAATATATATACGGGATGAATCGCGTCGAAACATATTGTGGTCGAAACTAAATGAATGAACGAATGATCCATGTATAAATGTTACTCACGTTTCGTCCCCTATAAGTAAAACAAAAATGTATCTATGGATTAGTATTTCCAGTTGCTTCAGTCTCAGTTATGCGTGGAGCATTAAATCTTTGCCTCCAGACAAACCGATTAATGTAATAATTTTGGCGCAGACAGAAACCAGTGAGTGGTCAGCATGAGAATTGTGGTTTCGAAATATATTGCAGGCCAAACAATCTTAATGTTTAACTTGCCTTCGTGTTTAACTTAACTACGGTTCTGTTGATTTGATGTTTCACAATGTTTCTGCGAAAACTTGCAGAAATCGAATTTCGAAAGATTCAAGATATTTATCATGTGTTCGAACAAGTATGTTGTTACTAACAAATCAAATTGTAAATTTCAATTTTTTTTATGGCTGACATTCTAAGTCTTTTACCTCAGCTCACCTGCTTTTAAGTGACGGTGTGGTCGGAGATGGTAAGCAAACTTAGCCTAGAATGGAACTGGCTCTCAAGTGTAGGCTCTAGTTATTAAAGACAAGACAAAAGTTTTTAAATTTCCATAAATCGATGAAAATTGCTTTGCAACGCAATATTACTAAGAAACCTTAAGAAAAAAGAAGTTTCTTTATTCTAGTTGGACCGTCTGGCTTTCAATCTGGAGGCTATACATAGGTTCGAACTCCACGGCGCGCACCTCTGTCCTTTCTAAGCTATGTGCGTAATACCGATGACTGCAAACGGTGAAGAAAAACTACATATCCGAGAGTTCATAAAAAAAAAGTTGAAAAGATGAGTGAAATCTATCAACACGCACTTGGCCAGCGTGGTGGACTGTGACCTTACCATTATCACAATAAGAAGAAGTCCGCGCCCAGCAGCGGGACAGCTTATAAAAACAGAGCTCTCGGATTACTAAGAAACCACGGCCCACTTTATCTAACTCATTACGGTAAACACGGTACGAGCGATATAATTAAACAGTAATTTATTATTGTTTTTATCACAAAACACGCCATCCATTACAATTAAGATATTTTTTATTTCCACTTTCCACGCGAGCCAGAGCAAACAATAAAAAAATCTTTCACGACCTTTTTACCTGTTCCAACAAATTGCTTTATGAAATGTTTCGATAGTGCGCATGTTTGGTTTTATGCCTGGTGAAATTAGTAATTTTGATAAAAGTAGCATGCAATATTTATTGTATACCTTCATAATGTAGTGGTAGATCTCCTTAGCAAGAAGTCGTCTAGGTAGGTACCACCGCAGTAATAGATATTTTGCCGCCTAATAGTAGTGTGTAAAAAATACTGTGTTCTGGTTTGAAGGGTACTGCAACAGCTGCAGGGCTGTTGAGACTTTTTTTTATGGCTGACAGGCTACTTGTTTTGGCTAGCTCACCTGATTAGGTGTGGTCGAAGATGGTAAAGCACACCTAGCCTGGAATGGAACTGGCTCTCAAGTGAGGATGCCAGAACGCGCCATTAGATGCTAAGCGGCAGATTTTTCAACTTGAGGGTGGTATCTAGCCAGCCGAGTACTAGAAAGTACCCTACCACCACGCTATGGTTTCCTCACGATGTTTTTCCTTCACCGGCAGCTCAAACTCATTGTTGAGGTTTGAACCCACGCCCTTCGGCATGCGAACCTACTGCGCTAACTACTGAACCATCATCGCTAACCTAACCTAACCATCGAAAGTTGAATGAGTTCCAAAGCACAGATCACCTGGTCTTTGTTTTGCTACTCAAAGTTCTGTGTAAACGCAAAACTAAAACTAAACTTAAAATTAAGTGTTAGATTAAAATTAAAATAAAACCTTTTAGAAGACTGTCCTCAACACCGCCGCTCCGCTAAACTGAAAATGCAAATACTGTGGGCGACTATAGATGTGCCCATGCAAATGCAATGTAACCATGTTTTTATTATTATTTATTTCTTTCAGTTAGATTATCTTCAAATGACATTACAATATTACAAACTGAAACAGATTAAGTTCATAAATTAATTACTTATACTATAGGTCGAGTCGTTAGCACCAAATGTCTCTACAGTCGTTAGGCCGCAGGCACATCTCGAATCAGTTCCTTCCCTGATTTAAGTAAATCTTAAAAAGTGCTTTGAGTCAGGCTGGAATTTGTGACTATTGGAATGATCACTAACCTTGTCATGATTTAAAGGATTTTTTAGCCTCAAACGTCAAAGCCTGCTTTCTTTAATACGTGTCTGGTTAGGTGTTGACTAAAAATCGCTTGATGTTACGTAATGATGTGGACGAAAATAGAACTAATATATATAATAGTCTGGAATGGAACTGTTTCTCAAGTGAGGCTGCCAGAACACACCGCTATGAGCTTGGCGGTGAATTTTCAACATAAGGGTAGCCAGCCGAGTACTAGATAGTACCCTACTACAATGCTATGGTCTTACGGGTATCACAAGTTTATTGCTAAGGTTTGAACCTACGCCCTTCATCGCATGATCAGACTGTGCTAAACAATCATTATTCTGACTAATTAAAAAAACTTTGTTTTACTCATGCGGGTTTACTCTCGTTTAATTATCAGGTACTCCGACTATGGTGTCGGCCACATCCAGTGGCCTTCTTCATGGAGACAAAGCTGAGTACATCACGCGTATACTTACATTTTCACTTTCTACGACCCCTGAAAGAGCTTAAGATAACAGATTTATGTTCCTCATTAAACCCTGACCATTACAAAAACACGGAGAGGACCATTATACGAAAGCGGAACAACAAGGAAGCACCATTCCGGTGGCCACGTTTGGAATCACTTCAGTAAATCCTACGACTGAACCCAAGAAAAACAATAGTAGAGTAATAACACCGTGATCCAGTGAAATGGGGTCGTTACGGGGTTTCTTTTAAAATAATTTGGAGTCGCGCCAACACTGGCTATATTGCTCGCAACTGGTGGCAGTCTTAACCCTTAATACCTTTAGGATTAGGGATGCATTTCAATCGATATTTTCCATCGATTGCATACCTTTAATGTAAACGACGTTAGTGTTCTTTCTTTATTTTATTTTTATTTTGAACAACACATAGACAAACACATAACTACGAATAGATGACGTATGTAATTGCCCAATAAAATTAATTTAATTTACAAAATACCCTGTTCCTTTTCTCTGAGTTTTATTGTCCTGTTATCTATTTGGTAGTAGCTCTGTTTTGTAGGCTGAAGAGCAAGGGTTTGATTCCCAGTCAGCATAAAATTTTATTAGATGACCATAAATGATTAATACGTATCTGATATATAATTTGGTGTTTTTAATATATAGGTATTTACGATAAAGGTTAAGTATTTTTTTTTATTACCTGGTTCCGATAATAAAAGCTTTACTTAGATTGGGGTTAGATGGCGCTGTATGAAATAGACTTTCATGGGGTTTACTACATCGATGATTTGGTCTAGGATGCAGTACGATAACCTGGAAGAAACATGTTTAGTGTGTTAGCCTTTGTCAATGATTGACAGTTTTTGATGGTTCACCAACCATCAAAAACTGTCATTATAACATTACGAAACATACCTATGGGTTTTTATTTAAAGCTTTGAATTTAAATACGTGTAAACATAAACATCGCAAAGTATCGACATAATTATGCGCAGACACATCTCTATTTTAGAATTAAAAGCTTTTGATTCTATTTACCGTTCTGTGCTTTGCATATTTAAACTGGACTTTATAAATGCTTCGATAAAGGTAGGAGAGGTTTATTAAACGATTTCCGAACGTAAATGAGGACCGTTTGGGCACCTTTGTCCGCTTCGGGACTGGCCCTTAGGTAGATTTTATATATTAAGGTTGCATTAGGACGTGATCAAAATGGAGAGTCTGTAAGATTTTATCAGCTAATCCATTGTGTACTTAATTGAACGTTTAGATTTAAAGTATTTTTTGTTTGTTTAAGGGTTGTTAATAAAAAATAAATATAAATATAAAAATAATATATAAAAGTATAAATTCTAATTAATAAAATTCTAATACAAGATCAAAATCAAAATCAAAATCAAAAAGAAATTTATTCAGTTTAACGTTAAGTTACATTTTTGAATCTACCACCGGCTCGTAATTACACTTCAACTGATAAGACTCTAGCAAAAAACTCAGCAAGGCATTTTTTTTTGTGAATCTTTATTTTCATAATAGGTTACAATTTATACAGTTTACATATTAATACATTATGCTTACTACAATTGTCACTTAGCCAGGGAGATGCAAGTGCAGAGAGAAGCTACTACAACCATATATTCCTGTCCTCCACGTAATGAGCCACCTTATAGTAGGCTTCGTCAATAATAAGGCTTTGTCAAGTAATAAAAATAAACAATTTCGACTCTGTCTAGGGTACCGAGAGTGTCACCGAGACACAGTGTCAATTCAAATTTTGCAAATCGTTATCTAAACTCATCTACGTATACATATTGAAGTTCTGAGAGCTCTTCCTTACATGAAAAACAATAGATCGTCTAAAGTAAAACAGTTAGTTCGAAGATAGTTACTCACATTATAATACGAGAACAAAAAAAAATTAATAGCTCCGGTTCGTACCGAACATAAAATATTCTCACACAAACAAGCGTACCATACAAACCACCACCACACACAGAATACATTCACTCACACACAGTCCATCACACAAACATCCATAACAAACACATCGAAATTAATTAACTACTAACGCAAAAAGACAAAAAAAAGGATTATTTTAAAAAAAAAAACTTTGATATTTTTTAATAGTAACGGACTCCTCCAAAATAATATTTTCCCTGTTGTTTTCATTTCTCTGGTCTGCACAGTATGGGCCTAGTGGCCTGGGGCCACTGTGCAGTTAGTTAACTTGAAATAAATTAATTTAATTTGATTTTTTGTTTAGGTCAGTGTCAGAGGCTCACAACTATTCATCAACTAAAAACGAGAAGATAATCTTCACATGGCTAAAGAGATTTGCTTGAATCATAGCTAAAAACATTTTTGATTAAGTCATCCTTCAAACAAATATTTGTTTTTGTTCTGTTCTTCTATTCTGTTCAAAACATCACGTGTGTGTACACACACACACACACTCAAACTTATATATAGTAACACTCGGTTCGCGTAGAGGGTTAAAATAGAGAATATTGTTATGATTATTTAAATATATAAAAATCCTTTAGTAAGTTGTATAAATAAACTTAGATTAAATATATTTAAAACATCAACAACACACAAAAAGCAAAAGATAAGCACTTCGTATTGATAGAAAATAGTTTACCCTTTAAATTTTAATTTAACAATGTAATAAAAAGGAAACTTTTTCAACGCCGAACAAAACGAACGATCGTAATTCTCTTTATATTACGTGACACAGAACTACAGTTCGGTAGTTAAGTCTATAAAGTTGCCGTGACCCTCAAAGCTTCACTTGTTATGACTGGGTCGCAATACATAATCAAAGCAGTACGACAACTCTATAAATTCGATACACTGAATTTACAATCACGCTCAGTGTTTTAGTGGTCGTATCGCTTAATCACACTAATATTATAAAGGTTATAGTTAGTGAGTATGTGAGTGTGTTTGCATGTTTGTAACTTGTTCACGCTCTAACGGCTGGACCAATTTTGATGAAATTTGGTATAAAGGTAGCTGACATTCTGAATTAACACAGGCATTTTTATCCCGAAAAAATTTAGCGAGTAACAGCATGGGAGCAGCTAGTACATAAAAACTCAACCGTTGGTGTGATAGGATTTCATTCCACTGCACCGATAAATGTTGAAATAAAAAACGGGACCTCCGCTTTGTTGCTAAAATAACATCGTAAGGCAATTACACTGTGTATTTGGTGCAGTAGCACATTTTTGAGAACGTTATTACTACCACAAAAAATATTTGGAAATATGTTCCAAAATATCTTTACAAAAATTGCCTGTTTTAAAACACGCTTTCCAAAGAAGAATTATTGTTTAAATGTGCCTGTCATTCCCAAATGATATTGTCTTTTTGACATATGTGAAAACTAGAGTCTAAATCATTTTTAATTGTACAAGACTATTAGGTTGCCTATTTTTGTATGTAGATAAACTATCGAATATTATTATTATCTATTGTTCGAGCTACTCGAAATATTTAACTTTGTTGAGTACGCTAGGTCTACAACATTAGTGCGGTTTGTAGTGAGTTAAGTAACTGTTTATACATCACTTATTATACCTCCATGGCACCAACGTCACTGCTTTATAGCCAATAAATTCTCCCGACAAACGTAAACTTTTTTGGTTATAGGAAAACTTTGTTTCGGCAGATCGTATGCGAACGGAAAATCAGGCAATTCCGGATTTGCATGCAAAGGGTATCTTCGGAAAATCTGATAGAAGATCTTAGATCCTTTATTTTAGATAGAGATCGGAGGGTTTTTGGTTATAAAAGATAAAGGCACTGTCTGTTATTTTTTGCAAGCATGATCTAAAAACATTATATAGGTAACAATAAAATACATGCATAAGTTGAGTTATTATTTGATTTAGAAATCGATTTATTCAGAACACGTATAAATAGACCAAATACTCTGCGTTTGAAATAAAATGCTCTACGTTCGGGCGAACCAATCAAAAACCAATACGAGAACGATGCAAGACACAGATATGTTATCACACGAAAGGATCTGCCGAAACTCATCTCACGGAAATATTGCGCGCAATAAAATAGCAATACCGGAAAGTACGGAAAATATGAAAGGAACCGATTGCGACCTCTAGAAATTCCGACGAGAAAAACGTATGCATAACCAATCGTGATTGGTCCGAGATCGAATCAATACCATTATGATAATATGCGGCGAAGTCAACATAAAATTCTTGTATGTTATTCATGACAATAAATCGGAGTGCTATACGAAAGTGTCTAACTTTTATTCGAGAAAATTATGTTTGACAACAATTCAAGAAGTTCCCCACACATTAAGTAAACTAGAGTTTTGTATCGAACTTAACTTTTATGTCAACCTCTTTGGTGTATCAGTCACAATTTATGTGTATTCCAATGACATCCCATTGTAAAGTTCTGTCCTTTTCAAAAAGAAAAAATCAAAACGAAATAATTCTTAACAATGCCTCCTCGATTAACTCAGTGTGACTATTTAGGGAATACGGATATTTTCTTGTTATATTTATGAATCCATCGTAAATTAGATTTCAGTAAAGCATTCCATCAACTGGAGAAGCCATCCATTCATAATTCTAATACGATCACGATCAGTCTGATTGCCAGCGCAATGTTTTGTTTAAGAGAAGCGGGTAAACAAAACTGCTCGCTGTATGGAACGGTTCATTCCACAGCAGGCTGCTTAGCCAGCGAAATGATTTTCTATAGACATTACATAACAAATACCACATGTGAGAATTATAACAGCATTACTAATATTCTTACCAAAGGGACCTTGTCAAAAGCCGAGTAGTCTATTTACTCGGCGTTACTAAATTTGATAGCCATGTCCGTTTTTCTATAGGACAACCAGGAGCTCAAAAAAGCGACATCGTTTCATGGTCGACGTTCCAAAACCTCGAGCGAAAATATTTGATTCCATGTTCATTGTACGGACTGCTAAACAGTGGAATGCGCTACCTGAGTGGGTGTTCCCCGTTGTAGGTATATAATCTGGGTGTCTTCAAGTCCAGACCGAATTGGTATCTTCTAGGAAGCGTGCTCTATATTAGACCGCATCATCACTTAATATCTGGTGAGATGGCGGTCAAACGTAAGCTTATTTAAAAAAAAGCGGGACTTTAAAATTCTAAAAATATTTCAGCTGTTTTATACATTTAGTCAATGATCAACGAAATTTGTTGTTATTTTTTATCTTTGCAGTGTATACCCATAGAAAAAGTAATAATAAATAGTAATAAGCACAATTTTCTGCTTACAGCTTAGTACGCTCTTAATAATAAAGAGCTCATAAGCTCTTTAAAGAGCAAGAATATAAAGCCAGTGAGTCGCATAAAATAATGCCATTGGATCGCCACAGTATTTTCACTGATAAGTTTAGTGGTGGGTGTCTTTAGAAAAGGAACTCGGCGGTCGTAGCCGCCGTCTATTCGAATGAATGAACTCGATCCCAGTGGAGGGGAATTGGATCCGTCCACTATTACGTACGAGCGTACGATTCCTGTCGAAGTCAGGATGTGAGCTTTTGCCAAATCGGATAGGTAAAATGAATTTTGAAATAAAAAGGTACAAATCTTTCTAAGTTGGCACCATTTCTTGGACATGATAAGATTATTCTATTCTACGAACATATCTACTAATGTATCAAATAGAGTGGTAAACTGTTGAACTGCGACTCTTGCATATTAATATGTAAGAATATGCAAATTAATATGCTAGAGCTATGTAGGTACGTAGTACCATAGTCAAACGTATGAAGAAAAAGTTCCCATTTACTCCAGCAGGGGTCGATGTCCCACTTTCCATACACATTTTTCTATAGTTTTTGTAGTAGGTACTTACTTAAATCTCAAAACATTGATAAACTAGTCGTTCTTAACTTTTCATCGTGCGTTAGTAACAGAAATATGCTCCAGTTAATGTTTTTGTCGACACTAGATTTCCGAAAGATTTTTGTCGGATAAAAGATTTCGTTCCTTTTATGACACATTTCACACAATAGCAATGCCAGTACTGATAGTGAAATACGATATTTTCCCAGATACCGTTCGCTGCGAGAATATATACGTAGCAGTGAGCAGACAGCGGGTAGCTGAGTGATATTGACAGATTTATTCGTGGCGGGATAAACCCCGGATTGCCAGTATTGCCTTTGCGTGCATTTTTTACTACCCCGCAACGTTGCAACGACGATGAATAGCGGGAGTAAATCCCAGCTGAAAACTTTATGAACTTCGCTGGATAATACATGTGTTTTCAAAATAAAAGTAGGTAATAAGACGAACGATATGTTCTCCGGTCGGTAAGAGATAATTAGTAACCAGAACTTTGAATACCATAGCTAGGGCTTCGCTATGGCGATCTTTACTTTGAGACATTTGATGTTTATGGATAGTCAGTTGCTACATCATCATTATCATCAGTCCACTTTAGTTCACTACCTACCCGTCAAACCAGACTACAGTACATAAATGACGTAATGGAGTACATATCTGAGGATGGTTTAACATATTTTATAGAAATCTTAGCATATTTTATAGAAATCTACAACCTAAAATTCTTGAAGATGATAGAAATTAAATGTGAAAAATATATTTACTTTGTTTTCGGTGAGTCTTCCCTAGCTTTGGGAAAGATGTTATTTTGCAATATGTAATGATTACTGTGGTTTTTCTATTATTTTCACCTTCAATTTGCTATAAGAAAATTACTGGTAATAACAACAATTGCCAGTGTACTAATTTTCTACAGTGTTTTGTTTGTTATTTAAACTATATACCTATATACTAAGTATACTAAACAGATTATAGAATACTTGTAAGTATTCTATATAATACTATATAGATTCCATATAGATACTGTATAGATTATAGTGGTATAGAATTTGGTCCCCACATTAAAGTTAAGTCAAATAAGTCCAGGTTACATAAATTAAGTAAGAGTCAAATCCAGTCACGCCCTTGTAAGGTAAAGGCAACTTTACAAGAAGCTTTGTCGGAATTTTGATAGCAACATTTTACTACATTATATCACATCCTCAGACTGACGCACGCAACTCAGAATTAGACAAATAGCAACCACAAAAACCACAAAAGTTTTGAAAAATATATAGTGTGATGACAATTTTTTCGTCTTCCCGCCAAAACTCACTGATATCCCTTCTTACCACATATTTTATGCTCCTTTGTTCTAAATTCCAGATCCGACGTTTTGGCATGAAAACCCACCACCGGCGATGGCGGGTGCATCGTAAACTCTAATACGATCCCACCACAATTTGCTTTTAACAACATGTGTGTGACAAAGCAAACGCTGTTCCTTTATAACAAACCGAGTTACGAGGGGTACTGTGAGTCCTTCGCAACTAACAGATGATTTCAAACGGGCGCGACGTATTTGTGCGAATGTATTTTGGCATAATCTTTAATACTCCCTCGCTGCGTATAAAAGAAACGCATATGCTATAATATTCTTGCAAGATTTTTTTCATTATTGGCATCGCACTTTGTGCATTCAGCCAGTGTCAGTTATTTCTATTTTCAAGTGTCACATGAAATAAGTAAAAGTCAACTTCAATGATGCTCTAATACGGTAGCGGCAACTGTACTATAATTTTGTAGCGATGATAGCTCACTGGATAGCGGGGTCGTTTCGCATGCCGAAGGGCGTGGGCTCAAACCCCAACAATGAGCTTGAGCGGAGTCGGTGAAGGAAAACACCGTGAGGAAACCAAAGCGTGGTGGTAGGGTACTTTCTAGTACTCGGCTGGCTAGCTACCATCAAGTTAAAAATCTGCCGCCAAGCATCTAACGGTGTGTTCCAGCAGCCTCACTTGAGAGCCAGTTCCATTCCAGGCTAGGTGTGCTTTACCATCTTCGACCACACCATCACTTAACATCAAGTGAGTTGTGGTAAAACACAGCCTGTCAGCCATAAAAAATAAAAAATCTTCAAAAGAATTTTAGAAACAGTACGACTAGACATGTTTCCCTAACAAACATCACTGGTGCGTATAATTTAGCACTTTATGATAGAAACACTATTTTCAAACATAAACATTCATTTTTTTTAATTGTAGATAGGCTTGCGTTTGACCGCCATCTCGACTGATGTTAATCAAAATATCAAATTTTATAAATAACACATTGTAGCTATATATTTTATCCGTGTCCCTGCTAAACTCCTGATGATTTCAATTTACGAAATTCTTTAAAATATATCTTTGTTGTCTTTATAAGTTTGTAAGCTTTAGCGATAGTCAAGTAGGTAATGTAAACCATTTTGCGTCAAGTTTCAAACCGCTAAGGTATATTCGATCGCCCACGGAGCTACCAGACGCCATAGTTTCAGGTTTCATGGTATCCCCGCTCCGTAGCTAGGAAGCAGTAATTTCCCCCGAGATCTTGTATTGACGCGGACTCGCCTGAATTGTCGTCAGTGCCATGGAATAGGTAGTAGTTTCTGAGTCACAGTTAAAGTGCTGTAAAAGTATTAGTAAGTTCGTACAGTTTATGTGCGTTGTACGTGTGAATGAAAAACTTTCATTATTTTACTTTTCTTTTAATACCAGATTAACAGACAGAAATAATTTGAAAGAAAAGCAAAAACTACATAAATAAATATCTTAGAACATTTCACATAGCGAAAATCAAACATTTATTCTCGTCACACAAAGTGTTAATCCTGAGTGGCAATCGAACCCACAGAATACTGTCGAACATAGACGCAGAAGACAAAATAAACTAGTCTAAAATCATCAATGTAGGAAGGTAAGAGGGTTATTACTGCTGTGTCTAGTGCTTCAAAAAGGACCAGTACTCAGCTTTTGTGATTGAGATTGCCATGCAACTCAAAACAGAATTAAAAAATAATTAAAGGCGGCGATGCACTGCGATCTTAAAAGATAATCTTAAATTTCTAGTCTACCATTGTGCTTAAATTTTGTAATTTTTAACAAACTTTTACATTATAGGCTTTATTTTACATTCAGTTAAGAATACTTAAAAAAATCCTTGAAAATTAGCCGCCAAGCACCTAACGATGTGTTTCAGCAGCCCAGTTACTTGAGAACCAGATCCATTCCAGGCTAGGTGTGTTACCATCTTCGACCACACCGATACTTAAAATCAGGTGAGCTGTGACCACTCAACCATAAAAAAAACTTTAGCAAAGATAAATTTAAGTACTTAAAAAACTTTAACAAAAGTAATCTTAAATTCGAAACTTTGCCATAAAACCAGCCAATGCATAGAATTCAGTTTAATTACTACATCTCCAAAGAAAGTTACTTTCACTAATAGATTTTTAAGCCAGGGAATTGAATAAGCTTGAGCAATTTGGTCTAAAAGTCTAGACTTTCTTTTCATTCCATTAGCAGTTAGCTTTGTTACTGAATTAATAAGAAAATGAGGACCAAAGCCTTGTAAATAAGTTTTATATCAATTATACAAAGTACGTAAAACAAAAACCCTGTTACAACCGAATCATCTTTTTTATCTATAACTGTATCAAATAAACAATCACTCAAACGTTTAGAGGCTTCAGTTGAATAGAATGCTGGCATCTACTTTGGCCAAAAGCTTAGCATTGCCATCCAACGTGGCAATGCTGCCAGCATTCTGGCCAAATATCCCTCTTCTGACGGACTTTTAGATTAGGTTTTATATATTTTGTTAACAGTCACAGAACTTTTCAAATAGTTAATGTTTTTCAAGTTCTTATTAATAGCTTCCAAAGATCAAAGGGCACCATTAATTTAGTCGAAAGCTAATTTTCATTCCCCTATTTCAATCAATTTGATAGTTGGATAGGTAATTACTTCTAAAGACAAAATATACCTTTATAGATTTTTATGGAAACTACGGGTTTAGAAGACGTGGAAACTTAACCAGAGTATTTCATATGTTGCCTTGTAGACAATGTGAAATTTATATTTCAATTTATAGGATACAAATAATTTTTCCTCCAGATATTAGCTGTAAAATACTTTTTTACTTTAAAATAATACTAGAATGTTTTAAGTGGCTACTAAGTTTTTTATATCTATAATAAATAACGAATAATCTTATAAAATAATTTCTTCGTCATAGCCAAGAAACTTTGATGACCGATTTTTAAAAAAATAAGTTGTTTGAAGAAAAAATTATTGTTCTTCGTTCTGGAGAAAATTATGAAATAGCTGCTTTTTTATTTATTTAATATTTTATTAAAATTTTCTTAAGCAAACAACACACCATTAAACCTCGCCGGTTTATCTCAGAGTCGGGTCTTCAATTCTTGTGTATTTTAAAGTCATAGAATGTAAGTTCTTATTTATAACCGTATGATATGAGGTTATTAGTTAATTAATAATGGTAATTAAAATGTATGTTAGGAACAAAAATGTTAATTTAAGAACTCATTTCAATTTCGCATCTTGAGCTGAACTAATTTGACGAAATGTGGTTCATTCATAAACATTTAAAGTGCCAAATAAAAAAGACAACAAAAATAAATTTAAATATAAAGTAAATTAAAAAAAAAGGAAAGTGTCATGAAATAGTAGTACGTGCTAACTCGAGTAGTAAAATCACGTAAAACAAAAAGATTCCAAAACAACAAATCCATCAAAGCAATCCAATATGCGCATGAAAAGCGCGCCCGAAAAAGTTTTACAATCGAGGTTTGGATAAAACTTTTTACTACACCTTTTCGTTTTACCGAACTAGAAAATTATTCCGTCCGTCCGTTCCTCATCCTACCACATAAATAAAACAGAAGAGCATTTGGTTTTTCCGTAAACATTTTTTGTGAAACCATGGCTTAGGGGTTTAAACGAACCAAGCCCGTAAAGCGATCTAAGCAGCAAAATGTCATTTTTCCGACAGTCTTTTTGGCGATAAGTGTCGAAATAATTTGACGAAGTTTATCTCTACTTTGTAAATTACTAGGTGCGCCCGCGGTTTTACCCGCGTGGTGATGGATGATGATGATGAAAAGTATACTATGTCTTATATTCCAGGGCTTAAAGTACCTACATGCAAAATTTCACCGAGATCCGTTGAGTCGTTTACTCGTGAAGGCGTAACAAACTCACGTTCGCCTTCATAATATTAGTCTAAAATATTATTATAGGCATGCTTACAAGACCCAAAGTGCGGCTAATAATAATATTTTCACCGGATTTTAATCGCGCACAAAATACTATCAAATTAGTTTTGTTAAATAAGTATACGTTTTTTATTACATACCTATTTAACGAAACTTCTTTTTTAATTTTTTTTTTTTTTATTTTTTTATTTTTATAATATTTTAATTTTTTATGTAACATTTACTTATGTATAATATAAAAATTAAAATATTACAAAAAAATATGCTAATGTGGCAACACTTAGATTTTATGTTTCACAGTAGCTTCATCACCATTTATTTACGTAAGTGACAGATAAAAAATGTCTTATTGTGTCGTAGTGGGTCAATGTTTCGAATTTCCTATCGCTTCTTTCGTCGTTTGATATTCATGTTTGTTTTCTACATCCCTGTTCAAGAATTCACAACTTCTTGTCTGTATAATAAACGTGTTTATACATCTCTCAACGCGACGAGACTCATAGCTTGGTATTTCGCAGAGCCGCCGCTTATATTGCCACCTGCGATAAGAAGATGGTATTAGGGAAAATTGGATTACACCACCCAAAACCAAACTTTGTTTTCAGTAGTATAGAACTGAAATTCCCTTGATGAGTGACAATTAATATAAACCTCATGTACCTTTGAATTTGTGACTGTTGCAAGAGGAAACCAAATATCTGTAATGTTATTGGATTTGCATTTCTATATGAAGGAAATAAGTTTATGATTTGTGATATTGTAAAGTGTAGATATATTATGCAAAATATTTTTGCACATCATCATGTTACTTAAATAAATAAATAAATAAATAATAATAATAATAAATATTGTAGGACACATTACACACAGCGCCATCTGACCCCAAACTAAGCAGAGCTTGTGTGATGGAAGTCAGATAACTGATAGAATACATAAATCCTTTTTTTTTTTTTTTTTTTTTTTTTTTTTTTTTTTTTTTTTTTTTTTTTTTTTTGTAAATACATAATTATAATACATACAGAACACCCAGACACAGAACAAACATTTGTATATACCAAACAAACATTTGTCCTTGGCGGGAATCGAACCCACGCCCTACAGCTCAGGCAGACATACTCCCAATGAGCCAACAGGGCTGTCGAAAATGTTCTGATAACGTACCAATTTACATAGTTATGTACTGATGGCTGCTATTTATTAAAAAAATATCGTGTTTTTAGAAACATTAAATATATTACTTAACAAAATCATTATTTCCACTACCTTTCAGAGTCCTAATTTTTACTGTTTCAAATATCTAATACATAAATATTTATAAAACTGAACTGAATTAGTCTTGATGTTGTTTTGTTTGTTATTTTTTTATTAGAATAGATAGAAACTCTTTATTGTACACATCAAATAAATTCATTAACTCAAAAATTGAAAAAGTGTACAGAAAACTAAAGAATCTTATGAGGTTATGGCGGTCTTATCGCTAAAAGCGATCTCTTACAGGCAACCAAGAATGGAAAAAAGGATACAAATTAAGAACAGACGGGAGATGTTGTAACACTAAAAAGTTTTAAAAAAAAAACTATTTATTTTTTAGGTTTATATATAGTTAGGTTTGCCTTTGACTATATCCAGCCTGATGTTAAGCAACGACGTGGTCTAATGTGGAACACGCTTACCTAGAAGAAGTTTCCTTCTAGGTAACTACTAGAAAGGTTCACTCTCGATTTTAAGACACTTATATTGTATTTATTTTTGGGAACACAGACTCCGGCAGAGAGTTAAGAAGAAGAAGAGTTCCAGAAGTGTATGTTATAATTATTTCGATTGTTGGTATACAATAAAGTTCTACTCTATTTTATTTGTAACTATTTCGTATTTATAATTAAATTAAATTTATTTAATAACAAACCTCTTCAAATCTAAATTAAAAGCTATCTGATTACATTAGACCAATGTACGTTTTCACATCGATATTAAGTAATTGTTATTTGTAAAAGTGGCAATACTGCAACACTTTCGATTGTTTTAAAACTAAATATTTTTGGCTTTATGTTCCAACTACACATTTAAAACAAACTACAGATATAATGTTGCGTGGAAAATAGGCGAAGACTTTTAGTCCTACAATTGCGTTTGACATACGATAACAACACGAACGTAAATACCTTGATATATTTGTGTGATATAAGGCCTCAATGATTTTGTATGCATATAGTTCCATAGACAATTGTAGGACCAAGAACTCTTCATACTTTATAGTACAATATAAGGCTCTGGAGGCTCTAGAATCAATCGAGAGGCACGCTAGGAGGCTAATAGGTGACGACACTCTGGCTTCGTCTCAGTTGCAAAGCCTTGAGCACCGACGTAAAGTCGCTTGTTTGTCTGTGTTCTATCGGATATATTTCGGAGAGTGTGCCTTAAGAACTGCATAATTTGGTTCCACCTGCCCCTTTTTATTACCGGACGGTTAGGCAGACACGGCCAAAGCGCCATCCTTACATGGTGGATATTCCCCATTTTCGGACTAAACGCTTCGATTCCACATTCTTAATACGTACAGCGAGGATGTGGAACTCTATGCCGGCGTCTGTTTTTCCTGCGAAGTACAACTTGGGTGTCTTCAAATCTAGACTAAATAGGTTTTTTCTCGGTAAGCGTGCTTCATCTTAGACTACATCCTGCTCATCAGGCAGGGCGTGGTCAAACGCAAACCTATACAGTAGAAAAAAAAATCTTCAACACTGGTTCACCTAATCTATGGTTTCAACCCACGCCGAAGTAAATTGACGTAGAGCCAAAATATTGTCAATTGGGCTGATAAAATTTGATGGTGGCTCGTTCGCTAGCCCGGAGTTAAGGTGCACTCGCGTAGCTGTCATGTCATCAAATCAAGTTAAACTGACTGATCTAATTCTCATACTGGATGAGAAGTGTCTATTTGACGCTTTTGACAAACCTTAATGCTTTTAGTTGAGTTTATAATAAAGGACAGCTATTCATTCCTTTGATCAATTTTGATTTTGATGAATTTTTTTCCTTTTATCACACCAATTTGTGAGCTTGTAAGTGTGTTTGTTACTTCTTCACGCTCAAACGGCTGAAAATTTTGAATGAATTTCAATTTTGATGAAATTTGGAATGGAGGTAGCTGTTTGATACAGAAAGAGATAGCTATAAGTAGTGAGCTGCGCTTGAAGTACACTAGCGCAAATCAAACTGCAACAATTGTCTTAATT
The DNA here is from genome assembly GCA_950106695.1 of Biston stratarius. NCBI lineage: Eukaryota > Metazoa > Arthropoda > Insecta > Lepidoptera > Geometridae > Biston > Biston stratarius. Next base: position 16,831,770 of record OX467116.1, read on the forward strand.
TGTTTGCAACAATTGTCAGAATTTGCCTGCAATAATTGTCTGAATTTGTCTGTAACAATTATCTGAATTTGTCTGCAACAATTTGTCCGCGCTAGTGCGATATCTACCACTTTTTATATATAATATCATTAAAAGAAATATAATGCGTAAAATAGTTGTGAAACGATCTGAATTTCGATGCATGATGTTCTCACACCCACACGTGACATGCGAGCCCGTTAATTTATAGCATTATTAAAATTGGATCAAATAAATCTCTACCTACATATTTTGCCCAATTCGACACACGGAATAGAATTCCCGAATGAAATATTTACTAGCTTTTTAACGGCGCCCGTGAAAAGGCTGTAAATAACTTTTTACATTTACGACTATTTTTGAAGCGAAATAAAAATTAGAAATCTAAACTTTTTTTATAAAAGTTTGAAATGCAGCGACAGTAATAAAACTGCGTCAAAGTAGGTTACTTTGTTGAATGTTGACTAGAGCAGGACCCTTGCTTGTTTAGGTAACGAAGTTTGGCTCACGGGCATGTATGGTTCATCACCCAATAACGAGTTTAATTTTAGATGATACAGCGCTTATTAAGTGAAGCTTGGTAAAGAAATAAGCTTCCAAAATGGATATATTTGATCATCAGTATTAAAAAGTTTTTTTGACAGTGCAAAGCAAGACGAGCCCGCCCGCGCGTCATAGATACTTTTTTTGGTAAATACATGCTTATAATACATACATAACACCCAGACACAGAAAAAACTTTTGTCTATACCACAAAATGTTTGTCCTGGGTGGGAATCGAACCCACGCCCTACAGCTCTTAAAACAGATATACTACCAATGAGCCAACAAGGCTGTCGATTTAGAATGTCTTCAGTTCCAAATACGTGTTATTAAATTTTAATTTTACATCTACAAAGTAATAGCTACTCCGTTTTGAAGTATGGCGTTATAATTATATCGCTTGTCCAGTTTCGTCGTCATTTCATGTCAATTTACGTTGCTTAACTTGTACCGAAATTGGCTTATGAACCAGAAACTGCTGTGGAAATTGAGCATCTGTCAGAGAATAATGACTGTCACCATAAATTACAGCTCCAATAACAATAGTTACATTCTTATTCAATTTGCGTCTGAATAGTAGATTTATTTGTCACCATGGGCTTTGTGAAGCGATTTGTCATATCTGCCTACATTTCGCAAGTTGCAATCCTCACGCAAGTGCCGAGAACTGAACCCACGCACCTGATTTGCAACGGCTCAGTCAGTAGGTGGAACAACGTCTGTCACTAACCAACGGCAGTTATTCCGAACTTTATAGTATTATGTTTGGTTTGTGTAGAAATTGATGCTACATTCACATGTTGGGACGTCACTTGTACATATTATTTGAAAATTTATGATCAAATAACAAGAAAATCAATTGTAGTTTTTATGTTGGAGTATAATGCAGAGTTGAAAATAGCGGTGCCGAACATATTAGATGTTTCCTTTCCGACGATAACAATGATATTGTATAGTGTAATATACAACAAGCAATGGGAATGCCTATAAATAATTACGATAATGTGGGACATAGTCTCAGTACTGACAACGTTTAGCTGTGCTACGATGATTAAGACCCTATATCCTGACGTTTCAAGTAAGTTTATTAGTGTAGTCAAACTGCAGTCTAATGTTGTGATTGATAAGGTCTCGTTTAACAGAGCAAATATATGCCACCTATACAAGCACATTTGATTTTTGAAGTTTTTCTCACATCAAAACGTAAACAAAAGTTCATAAATTTAAAGAAAAAAAACGAGATTTTTTTTAATGGAAAAGTACTGAGACACACGATACGCTCTTCTGATGGTAAGAGATAACGCCTGTCCATGACCATATCAGACAGACCTTTGAGTCATCATTATCATCATCATCAGCCATAGGACGTCTTCTGCTGGACATAGGCCTCCTCCTTTGGTTGAAAAAAAAAATGAAAATGAAAAAAAAAAGTTGAAAAATATCGCTTTAATAAACTTTTTGTGTTCATGACTATCGTATCCATAGATGCATCATTTCATAAAATTATGTGGTTGGTTGGATTGTATGTCGGTAACAAATTTATGAACCTGTTACGAGCGTTTCACAACGAAATAATGGTTTGTTACCATTACAAATATGTACATATATGCTGTTACGGTTATACATTGGAGTATGTTATCGAAAACATAATATATACTTTTATTATTTTCACATTTATTGACATGATTTTCGTTTCCTTTAACATATAATACCAGGGGTGTTCCGTAGATTCCCGAGATAAAAAACAGCTTATGTGTTAATTCAGACTATAAGCTATCTACATTTCAAATTTTATTTAAACCCGTTAAGCTGTTACTGCGTGAAGATGTAACAAACATGCATACATACAAACAAACTTATAATAAATCGTTATGGCGCTAGTTAAATAAACGTGAATAGATAATTTATCATTTATTCGAGTGTAAACGGTGCCGGCGTAAGAATAGTACCTCACCCTCTCTACCCGTGGTTGGCGTAAGAGTCGGCTAAGGGATGTAATCCGGAAGATGGGCAGCAGTGTCTTCCTTGAACAATCACACCTAACTGCGCTCGCCAACCCGCCTGCCAAGCGTGGCGAGTATTGGCAAAACCCCCCCAGGAGGAGGCCTAGTACAGTAGATGTTCTATGGCTGATGATGATGGTGAAACGAGTATAACAAGAATAATAGATATTTGAAGAAGAATGCTAAAGGATTTTCGTTGAATTAATTCTTTTGTTTTTCTTTCTAAACCTTTTTTGACAATTATAAACAAACACAAAGAAAAATAAATGTACCAAATTGATCGAGACGTTCGGAGCAAGTGATGCTTTTTTATGTTCGATAAGCTAGGTGTTTGACCACAGCTTACCTGATATTAAGTGATGGTGTGGTCGAAGATGGTAAACACACGTAGCCTAGAATGGTCTGGGTCTCAAGTATTACCACTGGAACACACCGTTAGATGCTTGGCGGCAGATTTACAACTAGCTAGCCATCCAATTACTAGAAAATACCCTACCACCATGCTATGGCTTTCTCACGATGTTTTCCTTCGCCGCCAACTCAAGCGCAGTTGGGAAAATGTTTCGACATACAAGTGATTTTTCTGTTGATTTCTAAGTTTTTGTTTTAGTAAAATACTAAAGTCTATAACAAACATTACTTGCTTCCAGAATACTTCCCCAGATCCCAACAGTCGAGGCGTAGGACGCTTACGTCAGCACAATCATGATTTTATGCATTTCTCGGTGCGTATCTAATCAGATATGAATGCATTCGTCAAGATATCAACGTGGCGTCTGGATTTGCAATTAGTTTGAAAACAAGACCGAATAAAGTGATTAATATTCCAGAGAGGAAACTGTTTCAAATATTTTGTCTATTATTATATACAATTTTGAACATTATTGATCCTTTCCGCGTGATTATTCTTACTCTGTTGACTAAGGAAAGCACCTCAAATGGATGAGTAAAATAGAAAAATATAAACAGAGAAACAGATTGTATCCATTCTCCGATGGATACACTCTAGATGTCTACAAGTCAAGTGTGAATTGGATCTTCTAACCGTGCTACATCTTAGACCGCATCATGACATAACATCAGATGAAACGGCGGTCAAACGTGCATTTTTTTTTAAACTGTTTCCTGTTTAGGACTAGATTTAACCTTTACTTACATATTGTGACTTTGACTATGACTTAGACTAATTTAACTTTATTTATCATCATTTACAACAAAATATCGAATTGCAAAAATGGAAAAATAAATGCATTTAAAATGTAACGTGTAATTAATTTGATTTCTATTTACCTAGACACATTTTATTTAAAAGTATTTAGCCAAAATGTAGTAACTTAATTTAGGAGAGTAATAAACACGACCAAATTAATCTTGCCTCAGTCTGTGCTGAAATATTCGTCGTTTTGAGTAAAGTTGAGCCTCCACTATGAGCTACTTATAGAGAAAGATTTTTTCCCCAACTCACATAAGATTTATTGTCTTAAACTTATAGTATTTATAACGTTTTACATTTTATAGTTCATTTTGATAGTTTATAACTAGAGCACAATACCTATATCATGGCAGGATTTTTAAAACAACAAAATTTTATTTATGACACTAAATTAGGAGGCCTATGTCCAGCAGTGGACGTCCTATAGTTGATGATGTGATATGTGATGTGACACATGTTCACATGGCTTATTATGGCTTAAACCATAGTACTATACTATACCATGGTAAATCAATTCAAACCGGGAGATAAAATACAGTGTTGCAGCTGAACTGTATACCCCGATTTTGTGATCATCATGCATGGAGTACTGTTCTCACCTTTGGGACAGATCGACCAAGTACCAGCTTGAGGCGTTGAAGTCCATCGAAAAACGTGCTAAGAAACTTATTAGCAACGCGATATTTATTATTATGACACGCTTGTTCAGAAAAGGCTCCAAAGCCTTGAACATCGTCGTAAAGTGCCTTGTCTATCGGTTTTCTGTTCGATACACTTTGGAAAGTGCATTTCAGATCTACATGACCCAATTCCATCTTGCCCATTCTACTGTTAGATAGCCAGGAGCTCTAAGAAGCGACATCGCTTTATGGTCGATATTCTATAAACTCTAATTAAACGGTTTGAATCTGCCTTCATTTTACGAACCGCTAGACAATGGAATTTGCTGCTGTGTTCCTTGATGGAAACAATCTGGGTGTCTTCAAGTTGCGAGTGATACGGTTTCTTCTAGGCGAGCGAGCTCCAGCGAAAACCGCATATTCGCTTAAAGTCAGGCGAGTTGGCAGTCAAACGCAAGCTTATTAGTAATAAAAAATAGCTTCCTTAATTGAATCCCGTAATGAAAGCAAATTTAAAGACGTATTCACGTTAAAAAAAGACAAACCAAAATTAGTCTGAGTTACTTCGACGACTTAGTAAACGTAGTGTGGCATAGCAAAGCAACAGTCTTAGCAACAACACCCTAAGTTTACAGTTTCCTAACCATGGCTGTAATTAAAACTAAGCAAGCCATATATTCACCCTAATGACTTGCGACAGAAAGAGAGGGTTGTATTTAGAGCGAGAGATTATTGAGCGTAAATTCTTCATATACGAGGACAATATCTAGAGCATCTTCTTTGTTTTTGACATTTTATGCATATTGCCAGTGCATTTCGATATTCACTAGTGTTTGTTGCAAAATCAATTGAAATAAGTCTGAGTCACAGTTGAAGTCAAACAAAGTGAGCTTTTTTTTAATGTAGTTGTAATTAGACGAACGAAACGCTCTCCTGATGGTAAGAGATAATGTCCATGACCGTTGCATCTACATCATTTACATTATTTTGTTTCTAAGTATTTTATACATTTTCCTTTTCTTACCAATAAGTTGTTTTTTGGTCGCATTCCAATAAAACGAAATAAAACTCTTTATCACTGATGTTTTTTTTATTAAATTCCAAAGAGATAGTTATTACAAATGTGATAAACAACACACGAAACTTAGTAACACAACAGTAACTTTCTTATCCCTATTTATTTGCGAGCAAGTTTCCTTATATTTACAAAGCAGGAAAGACGACTTCGTGAACACGAATATCCTCAAACAAACAAGGATAACGCACGGAAGGATTTGAAACTTCCGTATCGTGCCATGTACAACAGTTATGCAAAGTCTTACAACTCTCGGATGGTTTTCTGACAATAAAGATGGTAAAAAACTCGTGTGTTATGGTGGCGCCATGGAATCTTATAACAAAAAAACATTTTTTTTTATGGTTGCAAGGCTAAGTATTTGGCCACAGCTCACCTGATGTAAGTGACGGTGTGGTCGACTATGGTAAACACACCTTGTCTGGAATGGAACTGGCTCTCAAGTGAGGCTGCCGGAACACACCGTCAGATTCTTGGCGACAGACTTTCAACTAGCTAGCCAGTTGAGTATTAGAAAGTACCCTACCACCACGCTAGTTTCCTCACGATATTTTTCTTCACCGGCAGCTCAAGCTCATTCTTGGGCATTGAACTCACGCCCTTCGGCGTGTGTGATAAATGCTTTTCATATACGTGTTATTCAAATTATCTTAAATCAACAATACTGATAACTAATTAATTTGCCTTTACCGGCTGTTTACGTTCCCTTACACTAATGAGAGATGAGCCATCGAAAGTCTAATGGACTACCAATAAGCGTTATGTTTGTACTTAGGGTGACCACACTTCATTCTTTGTATTTTTAACACGTACTGTAAAGCGGAAATACACTTTTATTTTTCTCTTTCTTCTTAGCATCGCACTCTGTTTCTATATTTTGTGAGTAGTCTTCATTTTTCAGCTTCTTTATCATCTATAGTTACAGTCAAAGCTAGTCTTGATCAAGTGCAGTCGGTCCCAGTCAAATTAAGTCAAGCCATAGTAAAGTAGTGGCGACTTTACTATAAGCTTCTGGATGAAGTTTTGGAAGCAACACGAAAAGTCATGCTTAACCACATTATATCATTCTCCCACACTCGCGCTTATAATTCGGCACTTTATAACTAAACACCACTATTTTATGCATAAAAACTCGAAAAAACACTAGTTTTAGAAAAAAATACAATCGGGCGACACGACGCTCACCGCGTTCCCGCCAAAACTCTCGGAAATACACTTATACACTACCTATACTTATAACCGTACCCGTACCTGTATCCGTACCCGTACCCGTACCCGTACCCGTACCCGTACCCGTACCCGTACCCGTACCCGTACCTATACCTATACCTACACCTACCTATACTTATACTTATAGTATTAAAATAGTAGTAGCTGGCTAGCTAAGCTGGTTTCAAGTTATAAATCTGCCGCCAAGCACCTAACGGTGTGTTCCGACAGCCTCAATTAAGAGCCAATTCCATTCCAGACTAGGTGTGCTTTACCATCTTTGACCACACACATTACTACTTGGCACATGTTGTATACGTGTTTGCACACTACTGTTGGCGGCAGAATATCTGGTACTGCGGTGATACTTACCTAGACGACCTTATGCTAAGGAGATCAAATTAATTAATTCAATAACCAGGTAAATTCAGTCATTGCAGGTTGTGGTCAAACACCTAGCTTGTCAACCATAAATTAAAAAAAAAATGAGCACAAAATTATAGTAAATTTAGTTGCATCAGTCATACAACTTATTTTGTAGCGATGATAGCCCAGTGGTTAGCGCGGTCGGTTCGCATATCGAAGGGCGTGGGTTCAAACAATGAGCTAGAGCTGCCGGTGAAGGAAAACATCGTGAGGAAACCATAGCGTGGTGCTAGGGTACTTTCTAGTACTCGGCTGGCTAGCTACCACTCTCAAATTGAGAATCTGCCGCCAAGCATCTAACGGTGTGTTCCGGCAGCCTCACTTGAGAGCCAGTACTATTCTAGGCTAGGTGTGCCTTATCATCTTCGACCACACCGTCACTTAACATCAGGTGAGTTGTGGTCAAACATCGAGCGTGTCAGCCATAAAAAAAAAATACAACGTACTTCATAAAAAAGAGCTAGCAAAGTTCGTCATTGACAGACTCGTCTATTGATAACCTAACATCGAAATATGAGAAGAAAAATCGAATCCTAAAGTATCCATCTTTTAACGCAGTCATGGTTACTATATTCATACCTGTTTCCTGTTTTGTAAGGACCATTAGGGAGGATTACAATTATGTAAGCTTTGAACATTAGTTCGAGTTATGGAATTATGTATTGAGTAGGTGATATAGTGGCTTAATCGTGTTCTGTGATTTATTTACCGTGTGATGTCCAAATAGCTTTGTGCGAGTTGAGGTGTAGCAATATAGATCTAAATTAAAGAATTATCCCTTGGCGAGACATGACGCGATCGATATCAAGCAATTTTTTTTATTCTTATTAATGTAATTGATTATAATGTTATTGTTCCAATACAGGTGTCCCAAAACTTAACGTCAAGCAGGCACGGGACGAGAGGGGAGGTCATACCAGTTTAGGAAAAAATAAAAGAAAAATTCCATATAAGTTAGACCATTAGATTCGTAATTTGTAATTTGACTAAATGGGTCATCTTTTGAAGTAACTTGCCTAGGGCCCCGTGTAAGCCCGTGCGAAGCCGGGGCGGGTCGATACTCGATTTATATACCGTGAAAGTTTGAACATCAGCAATATTGATAGAAGAAGATCAATACTCGATTGTCGTTCTAAATTTTAAAAAAATAGGTGGTTAATATTTGGTAGTCGCGCGCGGTCCCAAATTACATTATAAATACTGCGTAGTCTACGTATGATAGTTATGTCTTGCGCTAGCTCGGTGTGTAAGTCTGCGCGCTGTCCATAATTTCTGGAGTCTTGGGAAAAACTTAAGCAAGGGTTTTCTTAGTTTTTGTATTTCTTTGAATATTGCTAATGTTCAAACTGTTAGCTCGTATAACATTTAGCTTTGTGGATTGTGTGCATGTACCGTGAAAGGATAGGTCGTATTAAATTTTTAAAATTACAAGAAATCGGTAAATGTTTTTTATTTTACAATTAATGACGTACTAATCAGCACTATAGGTTTATCTTAATAGTTAAGTTAAATAATAAACCTGTTGCACGCAAATACGGCTTGCGGTTGCGGCGAAACTCGAAGATGCAACCACAGTCGCTGCTGAAACCCGCACCACATCACACATAACATCATCAGCCATATGACGTCCACTGCTGGACGGCCTCTGGCCGGATGGACTGGCTGGCTGGATAGGCCTCCACCTGGGGGGGTTTTGCCAATACTCGGAACGCTTGGCAGGCGAGTTAGCGAGCGCAATTGGGTGTGATTGTTCAAGGAAGACGCTGCTGCCCTTCTTCCGGATTACATCCCTTAGCCGACTCTTACGGCAACTACGGGTAGAGAGGGTGGGGTGCTATTCTTACGACGGCACCACCACGGCAAACCCGCACCAGTGATAGGATATGAATAGAAAAAAGAAAAAAAACCTACTTTTTTTCATCTATTATTCCAATTTAAAAAACTTTTAAATACCATTGTTAAATCATCAAATAAATAATAAGATTTTTTTTAATTCACAACGTGTTTTAAAATAATATAAGAAACCCTTGACCCGTGCCAACATTTGATTTATCATGTCATAGCAGTCACTTGTACAATCACCTGTCTTCCTTTTGTGAACTTTATAATTACGCTCTGTATCCAGACCTAGAAAAGATATAACATGATATTTTAGTCTATAACACTTTAGTGCTACGACCTTACATCAAAAACATGAACAGAATAGTAGACTAGAATAACCTTAGATTAACGCAGTGCAAGTTTTCACCGCAAAACGCTTAGTTCGCTCAGTTCGAAAGTCCGCTCAACATAGCACCCGATACCGGAGGTAAGTTAGCTCAACTTAGCTCTGCTGAGTTGGGGCTGAGTTTAACTTCGTAATAATATTATGTTGTCGACGCGATGAGGGATGGTTTAACGTAGGTTCTGTTCGAAGTTATGCTGGAGTTCTGCGCGTAAGCATGATAAAGTTATGCTGTACTGATATGTTAAAACAGTGAAACTTCAACAAGAAGCGACATCTATTGATTCGATAGTACACTATTACGAAGTAGCCTACGTAAAGCCATAAAATAACCAGAAACACGCATAGAAAGTAACGTCATCTAGTACCTACAAGTAAAACAACGCATACCACTAAAATATAGTATGAAGAATTACCGTACCTACCGATTTATATAATATGGTCACATGAAGGTTTTATACTTTTTTAACTAGCCTATTTACTATTATAATAACAATATTCTGCATTAATTTTTCAAAGTTAGTCCTATAGTAATAAGTGCTGTCCATAATGAGTACTATTTGGATTAGTTACACATAACCCTCTCGAAAAGCTTTTCGAAGCATACATTTTGTCTATCTAGGTATATATTTGTAATCTATTACTTACTTGTTGTGATTTAAAACATCTCTAGCTCTTCACCTTTTTAATATGTTACTCATTGTTTTATCCAAACCATTGGGATTTATATATCTACACAATTCCTTAAAACAATTTACCTCACGTTTGTATTTGAAAGTTGTATTACTTCGAACTTCTAGCATCCATATTTCATGCACATGATAAATGGTTCGTATTTCGCAAGTTATCTTTGATCAAATATAAGTGTATACGTTTATTCAAACGCCAATTTGTCAAAAACTGTTTGATTCCACTTTCATCTTACGAACTACAGTTGAACAGCCCGAGTGGGTGTTCCAGGACAGTTACGATATTAGGTACCTTCAAATCGCGTCTGAATAGGTTTTTCTAGGTAAGCGTGATCTAATTGTAAACCGCGTTTTCGCTTAACACCAGACGAGTTGGCCAAACGCAAGCCGAAAGTAAAAAAAGTTGATTTGAAACCTTCGCTTCGCTCGAGCATTCATTGCCTAAAGTTTATACGAAGTAAAAATGCTGACATACTCTCAATTCCCCACACAATTTGAGTCATTGTTTTAAACTAAATTTCAGCGCCACAACGTACGAAAACATTTTTTTCACGCTACCCATTCCTGTAACTTATTCACAAGTTGTCACATAACTTATTTGGTGTGGCGGCGACGTCGGCACCAAAAATAGACGCCCTAAAGTTTTTAATAGTTGCATTGTGAACCAGCGGCGCCTTGCTTGTCGTCGGCTGAGACGAATTTTATTACGTCGAGCACAAATTGGTCGTTCTCCTTCAAAATATGCCGCGATGTGGTGTTGAATTCTTTTGTTAGGACGTGAGATGGCGAAGATATTAAATTATGCAAAACTGTCATATCAGACAAGTTTGGAAAACATAAAAGAACTCGTATTGTTTGAAGAATGTTATATAGGTTACCAGCGCGTTTGTTTAGAAATCAGCTTGGCATAATAATCGAGAAGAATCAACGGCTCGCCATCAGTCATGTCCCTTAAGGAGTTCGTTCTTCGAACCTAATTTATTTGAAAGGTGTCGGTGAATTATTTAATATTATTTTATAACGAAGCGTTTGAAAGTACAAAATAATTGTCTTCGACAAAATGTAGGTACGTGTGCCAAAATAATAAAGACATGTCAATATAATGATTTGTCCATATGGTAATATGTATGTCAATAATAATAATTACTTACTAGTAATTTAATCTTTTAGTTCAGTATAATGACCTCTTGTCGGCTTAATAATATCGTTCCGCATAACATTGTATAAAATCACCACTTTACATCTCAAACCTATGTCCTGATAAACAAGTGATTTCAATGAGTTATCCGTAACAGTTGTAGAAGATAATTCTGGAGGATAATTAAAAACATCTAAGAGTCAAGACCCTTTCGAAGAATACGACTAAAATAATTATATAAAAAACTACATATTTTTGTACATTTATGCTACCAATCAAAACAATCAAAGAAACAGAGGGCTGTTAATGGAGATATCCGTCACGTAAGTGATTTTTAATATTTTCGGGATGTATGCACTTCGGAAATAGACAAAACATTACGGAGGGATTTTTTTTAGTAAGAAAAAGTTCACCCTTGTAACTTTTCGTGGGTTGTATATTTTTAAAACAGCCACGACAATATTAGTATTGCCCTGGAATATCTGCTTCAGGGCGTGGGTTTGATTACCACTCAAGACAAAGAAAGCATTAGTATTAGTTGATTTAATCACAAATCGCATATCGCATTTGTTCATTTGATTTTATCATGAGACATTTGAAAATATCGAGTAGGTACTTGACACTTGATTCTACCGAATATAGAAAGTGCGAGGCCAAATATAAAAAAGAAGTGAGGGCATAGGGTAAAGTTAGTTTCCTAACAAAAATAAAGAAAATAAAAATAAGGTAACGTTGATTACCTAATAATGACCCGTAAGATGCTCTGTAAAACCTAAAAAATCTTAATTCACGTACGTTTGATGGCTTAGGAGTAGTTAGTATCTACAAGCTAGCAAACAGTTTGCACCAACAGTTTCGTTAAACCGCGCCAACTAGTTACATTTGCCTTCCTTAACTCTAAAATACACCTTACGGTCGAAGAATCCCACGTAAACCAGCCGTGTACACAGACAATGCGCTCCGGCTACGAAGTTTTAGCTGTAAATTTCAATAGCATGCAAAACCCACAAATTCAGCTGTAACCAGTTTAAACCGGTTTAGTAAGCTAAAGTTAGTGTATGAACAATAGATGACGTAACCCTAGATTATTGATTCTGGAGTAAACGACTATTATCGACCATTTAAATACCTATATATCGGTAGAGTTTAATCGTCGACCAATTTGTGCTGAAAAGTGGATGCAAATTGCAGAACTTTATTATAATTATAGGCAGGCACAGTAATAAAAGGCTATGGTATAGGTACGTTCTTGTGCGGTACATACCTTTGATATCATAGACAGATTATTTCTTTGAGCTTGATGTTAATAAATCAAGCTATTGAATTAAGCACTAATTGTAATTTGGTATATTTTAGTAGAATTTATAAGTCGAAAATTTTAAAATTAGAAATATGGTTGTAAAATTATGTAAAGATTTATTAACTAGGTGTTTGACTACCGCTCATATTAAGTAACGGTTAGTGTATGAACAATAGATGACGTAACCCTAGATTATTGATTCTGGAGTAAACGACTATTATCGACCATTTAAATACCTATATATCGGTAGAGTTTAATCGTCGACCAATTTGTGCTGAAAAGTGGATGCAAATTGCAGAACTTTATTATAATTATAGGCAGGCACAGTATTAAAAGGCTATGGTATAGGTACGTTCTTGTGCGGTACATACCTTTGATATCATAGACAGATTATTTCTTTGAGCTTGATGTTAATAAATCAAGCTATTGAATTAAGCACTAATTGTAATTTGGTATATTTTAGTAGAATTTATATGTCGAAAATTTTAAAATTAGAAATATGGTTGTAAAATTATGTAAAGATTTATTAACTAGGTGTTTGACTACCGCTCATATTAAGTAACGGTGTGTTAAGATGGTAAAGTACACCTAGCCTGGAATAGAACTCAAGTGAGGCTGCCGTAACATACCGTTATATGCTTGGCGGTAGACTTTCAACTTGAGGGTGGTAGCTAGTCACTTGAGTATTAGAAAGTACCCTACCACCATGTTGTGGTTTCCTAATGGTGTTTTAGTTCACCGGCAGCCTTCGTTCATTGCTGGGGTTTGAACAAACGCCTTTCGGCGTGTGAACCGACCGCGCTAACCATTGAGCTATCATCGCTACGAAACAAATGTAAACATATCTTTTGTAGCAATAATTGTTTTACATTTTTTTTAAGGTAAATCTATCTCACCATATCAGAATCCTTGGGAACATTCATTTAGTTGTATTTAAGGTTTATTCCTAAAATATAACTAAGTCATTGTATAACACAAAAGTTCCAAGTACCCATTTTGTTCGAATTATCAATAAGGGGTGTTCTTATATGGAGCGAGCTTTAAATTGTAACGACTATTATGGAGTTGTTTTGAGTTTAGGACATGTATTTGTATACTGTTGGATTTATTATAGCTAATGTGAATATTGAGAACGTATATTACAAATACGATGCAATGAATTCATCTAAATAGACTATTAGATTAGATTGTCTTTTATAAATTTGTAAATAGTGTAGCTAGCATTAATTTTAAGATGTTATTTGTATGTTATATTTTAATTAGTTTTTCTAAATAAAGTTGTCGGTGTATTTATATGCTTATATTCCCAGCTTCTACCCGCGGCTTCACGTGGTCATTTTGGAAAAAAGTTATCTTATTTTTTTTCAAAAGACTTTTTTAGAAAGATGTTTTATTAGAATAATATCGGCGTGCTTAAGATCTCATTTATACCTGACTGTGGTAAAACCTAAAAAGAAGGGTTATATGTTTGTAACGTAAATAGGTATGTACCTATGTACGTATGTATGTCCGTTCCTATGTTCCCTCGAAACTACTAAACTGATATTGATTAATTATATTTGTTAGTTTCGTTTTTATTGCGCGAGTGTCACTTGTACTTTATTTTTGTTCACTAAGAGGCAGATTTTTGGCGCCAAAATCTGTTTTCATAAATTTATTCTTCCTACCTCCGAACAATTTCTACTTTTGAACGATTTTTTCTGATTCGGTTGTTTGAAGTTCGAACTTGAGTTCAAATAGAACCAAATCGTAATCTTTAGTTAGTAAAATAATTATTAAATTATTTCAAACAAAGGCAGATTTAATGAAAACTACTTTTAAAATAACTTAGAGCTTTATTCGTCCGAGTTTGTCGCGTCGCGAGTCGAATGCATTAAAGTATAGTGGTCACGATAACACAATTATGTTTTAATTTATATACGCCATAGTTTTATCACGCAAACAGCTCGCTCGTTAACACGCACCCTTATCATAGAAACGTAGTGGATCTGTCTATGCAGTGCCTTAAATTGAGTCATGTTCTATAATCACAATCCGATGCCTACATGAGTAACTACACATTTTATAATTAACTAAATAAATTAATAAATATTGATCGACACCCGTCGATCATTCAATACTTGGTCCCACAGTTTTACTAAAGGAATTAGGTAATATAATAATGATAAATACTTATATACTTTACTGACGTGAGTAATCCCGCATAAGTAAAACAAAAATGGGGAACATAAATATTTGTTCTGCGTTTGATAATTCTGTATTATAAGTATGTGCTCACATCCAAAGAGTATAAAAGTAGTACTACCTTCCCACTGCGGTTTCATCTGTGCATAAAAAGTTAGCTAACGTGTTAGTTGCTGTGGTGGTGCCGGCGTAAGAATAGTACCCCACCCTCTCTACCCGTGGTTGCCGTAAGAGTCGGCTAAGGGATGTAATTCGGAAGATGGGCAGCAGCGTCTTCCTTAAACAATCATACCTAACTGCGCTCGCTAACCCGCCTGCCAAGCGTGGAGAGTAATGGCAAAACCCCTCCCCAGGAGGAGGCCCATGTCCGGCAGTGGACATCCTATGGCTGATGATGTGTAATGTATACCTAAATCCAGGGAAATAACTGTTCTAAATTTTATCCAAATCACTCCAGCCGTAACGGCGTGGAAAAGAAAGAAACATACAGGATAAATTAGGTAAACTAATTAGGTAATTGGAGCTCATAGAAGAGGATTACTTAGTTTGGCTGTGTGAAATATCTTTGATATTTTAAATTTGACTTTATTTAAGCTTTTATACTGTGTTAAAGTTTTTAGCTGTAGGCTAGCTGCTTACTACTAATTATTAAGATAAATATTGCTTCAACCGCCACGTTGTTTTTGAAACATGTCGTTAACATGATTAGGAGTAATATTTGTAGGTCTGTTGACTATATAACGACCAGTTAACACAGCCTTTTCGCCATTTACAGCAGTGCCTCCATTGCGCCTTTTCGCTTTTGTTTTCACTTGAATTATGATCATTTGGCACGATTTAATTTAATTTATTTTGTTTACTTAACTCAGATTCTAAAAGTGCTTAAATTATTCAAATTGTTTGTGTTGAATAAAAGGGTCAGCGGAATGATCCATTGTTGGTGCACGAAGAAACAAAAATATTTTTTAATATACGAGACGCAAGTAGAAATGTAATTATAAGCTTAAGATAAGTAAGTAAGTTTCGGTAGCCTAGTCGGGAGACCGTCTTGCTTCTAATCTGGAGGTACTGGGTTCAAATCCCGCGGTACGCACCGTTGTCTTTTTAATTTAACTAAAAACTAATTTAATTTAACACCATTCTTAGAACATGCATCAAACACAAACCCATCACTGTAAACTGCATCAAAATCGTGCAGCGCCCCCTGGTGAGTTGTCACCGTAAAGCAAGTAAGTAATGTAGGACGCCCTAAGACTTGTTGAAGTGACGATATACGTAGGACAATAGAACCGAAAAACCGAAGATTGAACTGAGTGGTGTGTTTTCGGATGGGCCTATCTCTAACAGTGGACTATGTTGATAAGTGAATTATGACGATGAATATATGAAACAATATTTCATGAATGATATATGTTAATATACGCTGTAATTAATGCTTATAAAGATTTAAGAAGTGTACATCCCACAACTGGGCTAAACTCTCCCTTCCTACCTTACAAACAGCCCAATCTTCATTTCTGAAAGTCCAATGATTTTTGTACTTATGAAAAAAAAACGATAAAAAAGTAAATTAATTCTAAGAAAATTAACACCAATAAATTTTCTCATCTAATGCTTGTGAGAAAAGCGATAATTTCGCACGCAATTACGTGCAAGTAAATAAAGAGATAGCCGCCACGTGACCAGAACAAGCGTGGTGTGGTACCATAACCTTAAATCAGAGATGGGGCTCTAATTGCTTAGAAAACATTAGCAGTCTCGGGTTTGGTCCAAGTCAGATGATTAAGCGAGTTGAAACACAAAGTACTATTTTAGTTATATATAGCATAGAATGTAATAAAATATAACTTTATTGTACACCAACACATTATAATATACATATTTTAAAACACAAGCAGCAAGTATTAGTTAGCAATAGTACAACAATGACTTTATCAATCAAAGCGATTTCTTCCAGGTAACTATTATAATATGTAGTTATCAGTGTCTTCTCAGATAGAGTGTTCGAGGGAAAAATACTCAAGGGTGCTGATCTGTACGTTCACGTAAAAATATTTTCTTGTGAGCCCTCCCTGAATACAAATATGTAGGTGTAAAATGTATAATACAACTTATGATATTTTCGCCATTTCAGAGTTAGTTCGAGTAAAAATTTATTACACTGATTTACCTTCAGAATTAGATACAACTCCCTAAAACATTCTGCATATCCAGAGCTCACCTACATTCATAATACTTATTTGCCTTTTATTCACTTTATTTTGTTATTTTACTTTGCTGTCCACAACACTGCCAGACTTTAAAAAAATTTGCTTAATATAAAACTGTACAGATATATTAAATAAAAGAGGGTTTTATTGGTAGTGGAGTCATTTCCTTTTATAAACACTCACGTATTACAACACACCGCACCACCATTACATGTCTTATTACAATCGGGAAGGTCGAGAGATAATATTGCCATTTCTCTAAACATAAATATTACATCATCATATTATTATTACCTACATCTCCATATCAACAAAATTGGCACACTTTGTGGTACAATTTTTAAATGCGAAATGTTTTTTTTTTTCAGATATGACTTCAATGTTGCTATTGGGCCATCTTTAAAATCGAACCCACTAGTTAATTGGGGGCGTCAGGTTCTACTTTAGAATCATACACCTGACTTTTCTCATACTAATATGTCTGGCTTATCCACACAAAATCGTTCCATAATTATATATAAGTAACTGGATGACCGAGCTTTGCTCGGCTGAAAACACGGATAAAACGACGTTTTCTAAAAATGAAACCTAGCTAGATCGATTTATCGCCCCCGAAACCCCCTGCATACTAAGTTTCATGAAAATCGTTGGAGCCGTTTCCGAGATCCCGAATATATATATACAAGAGTTGCTCGTTTAAAAATATAGATAGATAAGATATTCGCATAAAAAAATTCATGCGCACTACCCAAAAAACAGGATCTCTGCATTGTATTTATACGGAAACATTTAGGTGGCGTGTTCCGTTATTTAGCTGTTTACAAAAAAAGAGAAATATTTATCGTTTAGATGTAGCTGTTTTTTCATTATAGCGTTTGGAAAGACTTTTGTTTAATAGTACGTACTTTGGATCGTTGATTGAATTGAAAGAAATAATTTTATCATTTTGACAAAAGCGTATGCCTTTAACCAAACTGAGTCTCTCATCACACAGCCTTCGTGTAGCAAGATAGATAATTTTATTCCCCGTACAGACGATGAGGTCGATGGGTCGGGGTGTGTTTAGCCTCGTGTGTAAGCGACCCCTGCTAGGACAATTTGATTTCCAATAAATTACATTTATTTCAATGTCATTGTCATTGAGCTTGCGCATTTAGAGATAAATATCCCTTGGTAGTTTAGAATTTAGCAAAGTTTGTGAATTCAATTGAAATGTGCGATATATATTGTTTTTTTTTTTTTTTTTTTTAATTGTTGACAAGCTAGGTGTTTAAACACAGCTCACCTGATGTTAAGTGATGGTGTGATCGAAGATGGTAAAGCACACTTAGCTTGGAATGGAACTGGCTCTCATGTGAGGCTGTCGAAGCACACCGGACGCTTGGCGATTTCAACAGATTTCAACATATTCTTTACAGATTTTCAACTTGCTTGGTAGCTAGCCAGCCGAGTACTAGAAGTTATCCTACCACCATGCTATGGTTTCCTCGCAATGTTTTCCTTCACCGTAAGCTTAAGCTCATTGCTGGGGTTCGAACTCATACTTTTCGGCGAGTGAACCGACCGCGCTAACCACTGAGCTATCATCTCTAAAAATGTTTAAATGTATAGACCACGTTTTCTGCAACATATTAGAAAAAGCTTGTTGCAATTGCACCGGTATCTAGTAGTATATAAATAATCAAAGAACTATATGAAGTACCTATACGTACTAATCATACATATTTGTTCTTTTTTAATAATTTTCCAGTAAATGGTGTAATAAACAGATACTTTTTTTTTCTCTTTCTTCTTGGCATTGCACTCTGTGCATTCTGCCAGTTTCAATGTTTCTATATTTTGTGAGTAGTCTTCATTTTTCAGCTTCTTTATCATCTATAGTTAGTCAAAGTCTAGTCTTGATCAAGTCCAGTCGGTCCCAGTCAAATTAGTCATGCCTTAGTAAAGTAGTGGCGACTTTACTATAAGCTTCTAGATGGAGTTTTGGAAGCAACAGGAAAAGTCATGTTTAACCACATTATATCATTCTCCCACACTCGGGCTTGTAATTCAGCACTTTATAAATAAAACACCACTATTTTTATGCATTAAAGCTCGAAAAAACACTAGTTTTAGAAAAAAATACAATGGGGCGACACGACGCTCACCGCGTTCCCGCCAAAACTCTCAAACAGATACTTATTGGTTGAGAATGATGATTTGGTACAATCAGGTGCTTGAATCTGTTATTTGAGATGATAATATGATATTGATAATAATATAACTTATTAGAAATGTATCGATTAAATAAAATTATATGGAAAAGCCGTCTGAGACCAGTATCCTTCAATATTACTACACTTTTACAAAACAATGTTTTATGTTTTTTTTTTTTAAATAACCATAAATATTTTCGCTTTATGATGGTGGAACATAACAATTCTTTAACTCATATGAAATTCCATGTCGAAAACGTGTAAGACGTTTACAACACCTCGTTCGTTTTTTCTTAAATATTTCATTGCCATAGAAAGTAACGTTGCGCGCAAATTTAATTCGAATTCCGGCGCGTTTATGTGCCCAATAAGCGAAAAAGGTTAGCTAAAAAGTCAATGATTTTTTTACGCATCTTAAGAGTTAATTATTACATTGGTCATTGTTTAAAATTAAAACATACACTCCACATCTCCTACCCTTTCTTTTACCACATAACTTTTAAAGCTCAATTAAAATACTTCTCACAGTCGCGAATTTCGCATTCATTGAATATCACAAAACTATTAACAAGTACCGCACTAACATGCAAGCAACCCCAAACAATCCAGTTCATTACCAACCGTAGCTAAGTCGGGTTTGCGCGTCAATTCTCGTGTACTCGACATTATCGTGGTCACACTCACTCTCACGATATTTCTAATGACAGTGACAGTGATAGAAATAGTATCGAGCAGGCAAAGGGTTTCCTGGACCTACGACGGGTCGATTAGACCGGCCACCCTCGTCTGGCACCCTTCACAATTGCACTGCAGTTTTATTATTATTTGGTAGAAAGAGACGCAATGTTTTGTTTTGATCTTTGTCATTGTAAAGGCGAAATTTATAGAATTGACCGCACATTTTGGAACATCACCATTTTTTTTCTTCATGTTCAAAACATTAGTCCACAGTATAAAAATTTCCTTGAAAAGTCATATTTTTAAACAAAAGATCAAAAGCAACAGACTGTTTTGATTTTATTCTGAAAGTGACTAATTACTTGCACAAGCATAGACAATTGATATAGGTAACATAGAGAAACATCATTTCGTATTGTTTTCAAGACTCCGAGGAAACTTCTATTAAAGTGACTATTACTTTACTACACCACACCAACTACACCGTCACTTAACATCAGGTGAGCTGTGGTCAAACACCTAGCCTGTCAGCCATAAAAAAAAACTTTACTAGGTCATGATCAGACTTGAGCCTGACTTACTTTGTGTGACTTTGACTGTGATGGATTTCATTTGATTTTATAAAAAATGCCTCTCAAAATATGAAGTGCGTTGCCAAAAACAAAGAAAAAAAAACCGATGCAACTTTTACGATTCGAAAATTATCAGTTGTTAAAATAAAATAGATTTATTCATTCAACAATACGACAAATCGCACAAGTTACTAGAGTTTGACTTTGATGTGGATTTACCCTTACGTTCCACGCAAACAGTCTAAAAATCTCGCCTAGAACCGCGACGTATGTTTGCCTTGTATCAGTTTACGGTACATTTAAGAGAGTTGTGAGAGCGAAATACTGCTAAATTGCCACAAATGGGGTCGGACAAAGGGGTGCAAAGTATTTAGAGATATAGAGGAGATATTTCTCAGAAACTAGCTGTGCCCCGCGGTTTCACCCGCGCTAGATGTAGTATGAACCCGCGTCATAATAACGTTATGCATGCAAAGTCTCAGCCCGGTCGGTTTTAAATTGACAAAGTTTCATTATCCCCTTGGGGGTAGAATTAATCAAAATCCTTTCTTAGCGGATGCCTACGTCATAACATCTACCTGCATGCTAAATTTCAGCCCGATCCGTCCAGTGGCTTGGGCTGTGCGTTGATAGATCACTATGTCAGTCAGTCAGTCAGTCACCGTTGAGTTATATATATTTAGATTATTATTACTACAACTGGCTTGATTTGAACTTAGAATAAAGAATATTTGTCACTGACAATTTTTAGCACTTTCCTGCCAGTTCTCAAATTTTCATCAATCTGTAACTAACTTTTGACTTTTGGAAGTTTTGCGGGAATGCAGAAATATAGACAGATTAATTCTTTCTTAATCACACCAAAAATTATTGGCAAGTAGTTAAATTATGAAGTTATTAATACCAAGTGAACTTAATATACTACACTTCAGAGACTACATAAAGAACGAGATGTGCAGTACCTACCCATGTACTAATCACTACATACTTAGTATAAAACAAAGTCGCTTTCTCTGTCCCTATATCCCTATGTATGCTTAAATCTTTAAAACTACGCAACGGATTTTGATGCGGTTTTTTTAAATAGATAGAGAGATTGAAGAGGAGGGTTTATATGTATAATAACATCTATTAAATAGTGGAGAAATACTGTTATTTTTGAGGTTTATACCCGTGCGAAGCCGGAGCGGGCCGCTAGTATCCAATATACCTACGGGCTGCCAGTTTGAACATTAGCAATATTCAAAGACATGTTAGTTAGTGGCCATATGAAACGTATAAAGAAATAAAATCGAAACAAATACAGAAAAAAAAACTAAGAAAACCTTGGTTAAAGTTTTTTCCAAGACTCCAAGAAAGACAGCGCGCAGCCTTACGCACCGAGCTAGCACAAGAGATAACTACCATGCGTAGACTACGCAGTAACTGTTATCTAATCTGGGACCGCGCGCGACTACCATGTAATTTTCGGTGCGCGTGATTGACTGTCCGTATTTTTGTGTTTGCTCAGGATAATTAGGTCAAATATTAACCACCTTTTTTATTATTATTTAAAACGACAATCGTGTACTGAACCCCCTGTATTAATATTGCTGATGTTCAAATTTTCACGGTGTACAATACTGCATGCATAATAATACTGAAATATCTAACCTGGTGGTGAAAGAAAATATCATGTTGAAAATCTACCGCCAAGCACCTAACTGTGGGCTCCGACAGCCTCACTTGAGTGCCAATTTCATTCCAGGCTAGGTGTACTTGTCACTATCGACCACACCATCACTTAATATCAGATGAGCTGTAGAAAATATAAAAAAAGCTAGCTAATTTATCAAAGTTGAAAAAAATACTTGACAATATTTAAGTACAAAATGAACAAACTTTTACGCCAAATACCTAGTAAGAAGAATAATTATTTAATCATATTAACAAAGTTTGACGTGTTTCATAAAACGTTCCTACCAAAAACACAACGATAAAATCTAAACAGACAACTGAAATATTCCCATTATTAATCATACAAATCCTACAATGGATTAAATTATAAATCTGTGGGAGGGGTGGTCCATAATAGCATGAGACCAACATCGCTTTTACGAATCAATTACAGGATTATGTGAATTACTGAGGGTGAGGATCGTAATAATCGATCTCTATTAACGTACGCTTTATCCTACGAGAAAAAGTCTTCAAAGGTGGATAATAATAGGTGGAAAATTGGATATGGGACCCTTAATAGAGGATAATATAGACCTTTTATCTGCTCAAAAGGCGGGACGCTATTCAGCGTCATACATTGCAAATTACTTTCGAAATGACCTATATAGTAAGGTCCTAAGTGGATACCATATTCATAAAGGTTGCTTAAAATTAATTAATGATTAAAATGCACTATTATATTTTTACCGACATAAAATGTTACACGTAAGAAGAAAGGCTGCGATACCTATACCTAATAGGTATTAATTTGTAATTCTAACTGCCCTGTTGAGTCATTTGGTAGTAGTTCTGCTTAATAAGCTATTTAGCATGGGTTTTATTTCAACATTTATGTGTTTAGGTTCTATATGTAATTGTATTAACATCAAAAACATTTAAAAATATTTTATCAGTAAATGGCTTTCCGTAGTACGACCTTTGTTTTAGTTTGGGGCTAGAGGTCAGATGATTTTGTGTGTAAATGTCCTACGATATTTATTGACTTACTTAAAATATTAATTAATTACACATTCCTAAAATAAAATTTAAATTGCAAACTTAAAGTCAGTTAAATACTTGTCAATTGGAATTATTTAAAGTCCGCGCATCGAGCCCTGGCTAAAATTTCCCGCAATACTGGCCGGATTCCCCCGCTGAATCGCCAGAGAAATCCGTTGGGTTAGGAACCAGCCAGAACGGGGATTTTCCTTTCTCCTTCAGACGGACACCACGAATTTCCGAGCCTCAGCACACCACAGACCCGCAGTCTCAACAACAAACGGAACAAATTCGTACGCTGTCCTCGAACAAGCGCCTATATATTTTTATTTAAAAAAGAAGTATTAATAACATAGAATATCTTGTTACAATTATGTTGAAAACATCAGTTAATACCTATAATTTAGATTATTTTAGATAGTGATAGATGAAATTATTAGCTTTTATAGTGATTTACACATCAATGCAATTATATTAATGCATTTTAATCAAAGTTATGCCTCCACTCCACCACGTGTGCCCCTTACTAATTTCCGGCTTCTATAGAGCTTGCATCGAGCGTTAATCGCCATATAATTTTGATTGATAGCTCACAGTTTTTTTACTTGTTTTTCATACGAATTTACGTTATAGCCTGCAATAACGATAATGAAAATATAGATGGGAAGAGTTATTGTGTAATAACCGTTATTTATGCTGTAATATTCGACTAATATCATCTCGAAAATGTTGAACTTTCTGAAGCTTTTTCGGGACGAGCTACTTTTATTTTAAGCGCTATTTCAGTTGGTCTTTAGGCTTGTTTGTTGTCAAAAGATTTATGTTCTTGTGATGTTTACTATAGACAATTTTTTTTGTCTGTTTACTAGTTAAGTGTACATTTATTACATGCTATATTGAAAATTAATAATCTTAAGACAACAGTCTTAAACAGCGCGCTCTTAGCTGTCATGACTTACGGAGCCGAAACGTGGGAATGGTCTACAAGTTCAAAGACTCAATGGAGTGACCATATACGTATGACAGCTGGTAGTACATGGAAGTGAAAACCCGAACGAGTGGCGTATCTTGGCAGAGGCCTGTGTACAGCAGTGTACTACAATAGGCTGATTATGATGATGAATAATATCAATCTTTTCATAAGGTTGAGCTGCCGGTGATGAAAAACATCATCAGGAAATCATAGCATGATGATAGGGTAGCCTCTAGTACTCTGCTGGCTAGCTACTACCCTCAAGTTGAAAATCTGCCGCCAAGCATCTAACGGTGTGTTTCGGCAGCCTCACTTGACTTGAGATCCAGTTCCATTTCAGGCAAATTGTATTTAGCATCTTCGACCACACCGACAATTAAGATCAGGTGAGCTGTGGTCAAAAAAATAGCCTGTCAAATATAAAGAAATACTAACAATGCTGATTTTATTTTCGGTAAAATTGCTTAAAATGCAGTCTAGCTGTTTATTCTAGACGAGCAAGTACCAAGTCAACGTTCTATTTGGAAACTATTTTTGAAGTAGTTTTCTCAGCAAGAATTAATTCCTCCACTTTAGGAAAATCGCTGAGTTTAAAAGAATTTTACAAAAGTTAAACGAGCCGTAGAGTCATTGCATTAAGTAGAGAGGGCTTTGCCGACACTTAATTAAGAATTCACCCCCGTGCACCCTCATCTCTTCTTCTAGTCACAACAAAAGATTCTATAGGAAGTAAGATATCGTCATTAATGGATTTCAGTTTTTAATATTATATCCCCGTAGAGGTTTTAAGTCTCGACACGTCTGTCTCATTTATTACAGGGAAAAATTTGTGGACTTTATTCTGGTACTTTTTTTATTTCTTATTTAAAATATATATGATGCTCCACGGGGTCCGTGACCTTTGTTAACTTTGAATTACAATGTTTTTTTTTTTTTTTCAAATACAATGAGAGTTAGTTAAATTAATCTTAATCTAGGGTTAAAGTACTAGTTTGTGTGTTATACCGCATTTGTATTTCTGGTACTTTATAAATGTTTGACAGTCACATTTTTTTTCTGTCTGATTTGAACTTTTTAAATATTTAAGTACATTTAAGTTTCATTGATATGTAAAAAATATTTCCACCTACCAAAATACAAATAAGTACATGTTGCTTTTTTTATCAAAACAAAAGGGAGTGCGTTCGACAAAAATCAATGAAAATAGTAACAAATCGAGTAAAAATATAACCGTTTGTTTGAATAGAACCCGTAACGATACATCGTCTATGGGACATAACAATTCCATTGCGAAATCCATTCGGCTCCGTTCAACCAGAAATAGTATGACATGAAGTCAAATTATTATCGGAGGGATCAAAACTATTACTTTGCTTAGAGTTTATTGTCTTTTCTATTGAATTAGTTTTAGTTTGCAAAAAAATTTGTTTGCACGCTATTGCGTTTTATCTTTTTTATCAAATTACGGCATACGCAAACGAAAAATCCGCCTGAGAAATTTGGTTTTACGATATTGACATTGTTTTGTTTTGGGAATTAAATTCGTTCTTTTGAAGATAGCATTCATTTGTTTTGACTGTTTTGCTATTTTTTGGTTTATATTTTTTTTTTAATAAGTGTGCCGAAAATGAACTTATAAAATGTTTCAGAAGGATTTAATTCAGACACGTTCTTACTGGCACGGTTTATGGTAATTGTGATGTGGTCTCGAATTAAATTACCACCGTAGGCCACGCTTATATGGAACATGCTATAAAAGAACTGAGTTTTAGAGGATCTAGCAAGACAAGTTGCGAAACAACTTTAGTCAAGTATTAGATACCAACATTTTTTAATGTAAAAGTAATCAGCTGAACGAAACGATCTTCTGATGGTGAGAGATAACTTCTGGCCATGAACATTGCAGCGGTACCCAGAACTTGAATAACAAAACATAGTCTAGGAAAAAAAATCGACATCACTTTACACCAGGCTGTTCGAAATTCCTACAGAAGAAGAATTCAGGCATTTAAAAAAAACACTGTGATTAAATTATAAAATTGTAGGTTGTAATAAAAAAGTAAATTCTTTAACAAGTACAACTGCTCACAATCTTGACCAGTTTTGCGCAAAGTTATAATTGCTTCGCTGCTTAAGTTTTAAGTTTAACAATTAAGTTAGCTCTTAACTTGGACTTGGTTGTGCTGTATTAAGTTTGTTTTAGAAAACTTTTAATTTTATCGTTCGTGTCCTGTTTAAAGCTGAAAAATATAAATCATAGTTTTAACTTCTTATTCTTATTCGGAATGGGGGCGACAAGACAAAGGCAAGACGAGAGACAATTCGCTTTGGATGTATTACATATTTCTCCCTAACAGCATATACCCGAGGCAACCCAGCTTCTTGAAATACTGGAGCGTGCATACAATCATGAAATGGAGTTACAAATGATAGCGAAAAGCAGTTACTCCGTTGAGGTGATATGGAATGAACATAATGAAGAATCTTCTTCATACAATCTAGTGACAATTCAAGTTTCTTCTGTGGCTTTGCAATACTACAGCACGTGATCTACAGTTTTATTCTCCAGCAAGCAGTCACGGCAATGAAACTATTTTAACTTGTAAAAATATTTCTAAATTATACAAGGTAATCGGAAGCCAACAAAATCAACTTTTGTAGAGTATACCAAACACCTTTTGTTTATTCGTAATTTTATTCCTTTTTTAACAGCAATGTTCGAATAAATTTTAATAACTAACAACTTTTTTTTTATTTGACAGGCTAGGTTAGGTTAGTTTATGTTAGTTACCACGGCTTATCTGGAGCTAAGTATCGATGTCTTTAAGGACGGTAAAACACTGTAACCATCGAATCACATCATCAGCCATAGGACGTCCAGTGCTGGACATAGGCCTCCTCCTGGGGAGGTTTTGCCTATAGGTACTCGCCACGCTTGGCAGGCGGGTTAGCGAGCGCAGTTAGGTATGATTGTTCAAGGAAGACGCTGCTGCCCATCTTCCGGATTACATCCCTTAGCCGACTCTTACGGCTACCACGGGTAGAGAAGGTGGGGTACTATTCTTACGGCGGCACCACCACGGCAGAGCCATCGAATGTCTTGAATAAATTACTTACTTATGAACGCCAAAGCAGTGATGCATTGGACTTTTTTTTGGTAATTAAAGTTCTAGGTGCAGTAATGGTCATGAATAGACGGTATCTCTTACCATCAGAAGAGAGTTTCCTACGTCTCATTACTCTAACATAAAACCACTTTAACAATGGAACCGCTTCTTTTTTTACTTTACTTTTATTCAGAAGTACACAACAAAAACTATAGCAATTATAATTGCAATTATATTTATTTTAAGCAACGCGTGCTTTCTCCAAAATGTTATTACGCCCTTCCGTGCAATATGAAATTTATCTGCCATCCACTCACATAAAACATCAGATTTATGTATCGCGGTGTCTATAATGAGACTCGGAGATGTCGTCCAACCCAATAAAATATTAAAATGACATTAATTCTCTCCTCGCCGAGCATTATTTTTATTTCAACAGAATATTAACTGGTCGTAACTTGAAACAAAGTATTGACCGACATTCTCGTGGATGTTATTAACTTGGATTAATGTTGTTTGTGGTTATGTCGAGTCAGGTATTAATAGAGCATTAAAAATAAATTCAGTCAAGTGCAAGTTAGACTCGTACGCTGGGGGTTCTGTACAAAACCATAAATACGAAATATACTTATGACTTTGGATATGTTTTAGGAAAAGGTAAATTTCCTATTTAGTATGTATATTTGCATGCAGCACCTGATCACAAGTATACTCTTTAACCTTAAAAGTACATAGATTTTAATTCACATCATCGTTTTTTATTTCAAAATAATATTATTTATGTTGTTGTCTATTTGTAGTGCCTCTGATATTACCTACAGATATCTGCAGGCGATATTGATTGCTTACCATTAGGCAGCCCGTTGCCCGCGCTGGTAGCGTGGTGCTTGTTTGCCACCAGTTGTATAAAAAGCACCAATTTTATAAACATTGATTAATAATGAAAAACAAAATAGTGGAACACTTTATGAAAAGGATGCTACAGAATATGTTAAGGGTTGTGCTGTCAAAATAATGGGGAAAACCTGAATGGGGGGAAAAAATGTAAACAATTTTACTGCAATCAAATTATTGACTTGCTTAACTGCAATATCATTATATCAGCAAGTTTTATATTTTGAGGATGTTTAAATTAATTTAATATGATTGCATGATTTCCAGGGATATCTGTCAAACATGTCTTACAAGAGAAGAAGAAAAGTTAAAAAAATATCGGACAAGACCCCAAAAACATCGAGTTTAATTCAAATCTTATTAAAATTAAATTAGATAATTTCTTTAGAAAAGGTGATCCTAAAAGCTGTCATAGGATTCGGTATTAGAATCTAACGTCTTTTTAGGGTTCTATACATAAAAATAAAAAAATGAAAGCCTATAAATTCACTTTATTGTCCGTCTGTCTGTCCGTCAGTCAGTCACAATAATATTATAAAGGCGAAAGTTTGTATGTGTGCAAGTTTGGTTATATGTTTGTTACTTCTCCACGCTCAACAGCTGGACCAATTTTGATAAAATTTGGTATGGAGAGAGCTGAAAGCTTTTTTCCAAAGAAATGTAGCGGGTAACACCGCGAGGCGCAGCTAGTACTAAATATAGAATAAAATTATGAAATTTAGTAAGAAGTAAGGTTTTATAGCTAAGTAATGAAAAAAAGGCAGGATATCGTTAATTTATCATCATATCACACAAGTAAAAACAATTTTGTTGACATAATATTCTATAAAAAATGATTATAAATATAAATAAATCAGACTTATTTCATCTTCATCAAAGCAATGTTAGGGGCTTTCCTCGCTTATAAAATACTAGCAACACATTGCGGTTTCAATTGTGTTCTGTGAGGTAAAAGTAACCTATGTTTTAATACAGATAATAAGCCATCTTCGTTTCAAATTTCATCGAAATCCGTCCAGCCGTAACAGTCTAAAGAAGTAACAGACAAACATGCTTACAAGTCATGATACAGTCAAATTGTTGCCTTTATAACATTAGTATGATGAACATTATTCATGTTAGTTATTTTTATGAAAAGAATGTGTCAAACTAAGTCAGTGATGTAATTTTGATTGTTCTAATGTTATGATATGTCAAGATGTTTACTATACTTATATAAATCACTCATATTCTT
Source organism: Biston stratarius (assembly GCA_950106695.1). Classification (NCBI taxonomy): domain Eukaryota; kingdom Metazoa; phylum Arthropoda; class Insecta; order Lepidoptera; family Geometridae; genus Biston; species Biston stratarius. The sequence goes on from OX467116.1 coordinate 16,860,972, forward strand.
TACAAAACTAGTGGCAACCCTAATTTAAATAAACTAACTCACTAAGCATTTGTAAAGTTCCGAACGAAATAAGCATACATTTGCAATGGAAATGAATTCGTAATATGAGCGGTGACAAGTCTATTATTTTTGTATTGCTGCAGTAGGACAGAGAGAATTACCATAAACGTGGTTCATATTAATTTAGCTTATTGATGCATAAAACGCGGAATAGTTAGTCTGAAGTGGATATGGCAATACAAAACTTTATATTAGAATGAATGCGGTTCGGCCAACAGAAACATTTTTCAACGGTTCCCTATAAAATAGGTATAAATATTGCTTCCGGATCAGTCCTGTTTTTTATTGTTTCACTGCTTGGCGCAGGTCTTTTCTCGTTATGAGGCCAAGTGGGGTCAACGGCAAAGGAAAATATCGTGTTTTTTTTAATGTTTGACAGTCTAGGTGTTTGAACACAGCTCACCTGATGTTAAATGACGGTGTGGTCGAAGATGGTAAAGCACACCTAGCCAGGAATGGCTCAGCCTCAAGTGAGGCTGCCGGAACACACCGTTAGATGCTTGGCGGCAGATTTTCAACTTAAGGGTGGTAGCCAGCCGAGTACTAGAAAGTACCCTACCACCACGCAAAAAATCGTAATGAAACATAAAAGTTCTTAAAAAAAACTCGAAGATGTTTGAAGTCTACCATCCCGCACTTGGCCAGCTTGGTGGAGTTATGGCCTTATCCTTCTTAGAATGAGAAGAGACCCGCGCCCAGCAGTGGTCCTGTATATTAAAAAAAAACAGGGTGACTCAGATGCCTGCTCCATTCACTTCGTAGTTCCCATCTGTAATCTGCAGGCGGTCTACGGTACCGCTGCTAGTGGTAGCTTTATGAACAACAACACTCATTCGCAAAGTCACCGTAATTAATGACTAGTTCGTACCGACTTATTTAAACCCGCTTGGAGAATAATTTTATCTGTATTGTTATTGGAGGAGGTAAGCGTAAGGGATATAATTCATAACTTAACAGATTTATAAAGCTAATTTTATCTGTGATCATACTAATCCTAGTAATACTTATTATAAATATGAAAGTTTGGATGTTTGTTACTTAATCATGTAAAAACGGCTTAACAAATTTGGATGAAATTGGCACACATGTAGTTTAGTATCTGAATTAAAATATTGGATTTTTTTTATCCCGGGAAAAGGTTAGGTTCCCGATTATCCATAAACTAACTATAGGACGTATCCACATAAAATGTGGTATAGATGTGTCTTATGCAACATTATTCCGGAATAAATGGTATCCTTTATCTTAGAACAACAAACAACCGAGTCTTACAATTTGAAGTGCCATCCGACCCAAAAAGAAAGAAATACCCTTCATGGTCGATGCGAAGGCTTACCATTTCGTTGGATGACACTAATTCAAGCTACGTCAGTGCTACCGTTATGCGCGCTACTCTTTTCATCATCATCATCGTCATTGCCATCATCATCATCATCATTATCATCATCAACATCATCATCATCATCGTCATCATCATCATCATACATAGGCCTCTCCCAAGGCACGCCACTCACACTCCCGATCCTCCTCAGGTTTTCGCTTCCACAAACCGCCAGCTGTCCTACGCATATTGTCACTCCGTCGAATCGCTATTTATACCATATTATTTGTAGTTACTCTTTTATGAAAGTACAACTAAAGTATTTACTATAAAACTAAACACAATAACGCCACATAGCCTATAACCAGCGGATAAACATGATGCTTCCAACGACACCTCATTTGTCGAATTATGATAAGTAGTTTAGAAATTATGAGGGAACAGATGAACATACACACATACATACCGGTCAAAAACATAACCCTTTTGCTTCGCCGTAGTCGGGTAAAATTTACATATCAGTTTGTAAAGAGTATAGATTATCGGAGTTGTTTATGTATAGAGGGTTATAAGCTTTGGGTGTATTGAGCCGAAAGGGCGTCATGATTTTCACAATTATGGACAACTTTTAATATTTGCACCACTGCACAGCCGAAAAATTAGTATAATAATAATAACGTGGATTGGTGTGTTTTGCACACTTTTTCATCTACAATCCTATATCTAATTGGCGGATATTTATGTTTATCACTTAGAACTTAATAGCGCACAAAATATTATGGAATTAGTTTTGTTTATGTGTACGATTAAGTCCCGGTGGTACGTAATTATGTTTATTAGCGAGACTTATGTAAATCAAATTAAAATCGCGAAATTTTAAATAATCCTAACGTTAAAAATGCGAATGTGAGTTTGTTTGTTACACTTTCACGCGTAAACTACTCAACGGATCTGGGTGAAATTTTGCATGCAGGTACTTCAGTCCCTGAAATAAGGCATAGGTCCTTTTCATCATCATCATCATTATTATCCATCACCACGCGGGTAAAACCGCGGGGCGCAGCTAGTATTGTATCAAATTGACGTATTACTTACTTTAGCCTCTCTCACGAATAGTGTTAGATTTCGTAGTTGTTAAATTATTCGAACATTTTAGTTTTCTTGTTTTTTAATGTGAAATGAAAAAATATGGACACATGCTTTTGCAACAGTGAATAAAGTTCCAACTTTACCCCATAAGACCGCATACGTAAAAATTCGAATTTTTTATGTATTTTGTTTAAGACCAAGAATAATTTTGAATTACCAACGAGAGAGAGTACTTTGCGTGAATCATAATCATAATGTATCATCCCACGCCCCTTTCAGGGCTCGCGAAATATTTCACACTCCGCTGAAAAAACCCAGATGTTGATACAAAACCGAAACTCAACCTAAATCTACGGCGGGAATGCACAAAATGAAAACGTGCACGTAAATTCCAAAAGGAATTCATAAGGTGGGTCCTGAAATACCTTTTTGGGGTGCATCATAAATCAGCATAACGAGGCAGCCTTCCGTAAGGTGCCCCCTCTAGCATTAAGCTGCTGTAATATTTTCTCACTTACGACAAAATTTTCTGTCTCCATATTTATGTCGGGAGCAAGTTTTCCTGAGAGCTGTCGTCTCAAGCTGTAAGGTAAGTAATACCCGGGCAATATTCGGAGCTTAGCTGTGAGCTATAGTTAGCTCAGTTTGTTTTACTCGTCAGTTTAGGTGCACCTGTGCTGCCAGATTTAGTTAAATAAGGTAGCAAATTTGTCTTAGCCGTTTTGTTGAGGTTTGATATATTTTGTGTCATCTCTAATTAGTGTTTATGACTATTTTCTATATGCAGAGTGTTATAAGCTTTAAGTGTACTAAACCGAAAGGTGGTTGTACTCATTATTATGAACAACTTTTACTATGGGCACAACTATCAACTCTGAAATCAGCAGTTCCATTCATTATGTCAAGGACGTTTGACATATTTCGTTTTTTTTTTAAATATAGATAAATCCGCGTTTGGCCACCAAACGGTAAGCGATTGTGTGGTTGAAAATGATAAGTGTGCCTTAGAAATGCATAATTTGGTTCCACCTACTCCTTTTCATTAAAGGACGGCTAGGCAGACACGGCCAAAGCGCCATCCTTACAAAGTGGATATTCCCCACGTACGGACCAAACGCTTTGATTCCACATTCTTAATATGTACAGCAAGGATGTGGAACTCTCTGCAGGCGTTTGTTTTTCCTGCAAAGTACAACTTGGGTGTCTGTCCAGAAATCCAGAGTAAACAGGTTTTTTTCCAGGTAAGTGTGCTTCATATTAGAGTACATCTTGCTTAACATCAGGCAGGGCGTGGTCAAACGCAAACCTATTTAGAATTAAAAAAAATGAAGCACGCAGACTTAGAAGATACTTATTCTCTCTGACCTTGAAAAGATCTAGATTATAAATCTCTTAGGAAACAAGAAAGCCGGCAGTTTGTTCCCTTAACCGTAGGGATGAGAAACGTAGAGTCAAAACGTGCGGTAAAAGGAAATTCCACTATACCTATATGTGGTAGTCGATAGATTTTTTTACGTTTTCAGAGTTGTGCTCATAGTAAAAGTTGTTCACAATTATGAATACAATGACTCAGTTTCGGCTTAGTACATCCCTATTTTAAAACCATGCATAATGTATATTCTCTTATGTTAATGGCTAATGAGTTGATGTTTCCCATAGCAGTTAGAATAGTCGAACTGGACTACGCAAACACTGACATTTTACATGCGAAAGTTAGTAGGTGTGTAAATATGTAATTTTGCTTTTCCTTTATTTTTAACCATAAAATAAATTTGAATGCTTATTTGCATTACATTTATAGCTTTCACCATATTAAAAAACTACACAAATCAAACATTTAAAAAAAAGATCTCAAACAAAAATGATCATAAAAATTTAAAAAAAATACCGGTCCGGTATATTAAAAACACGTTTTTAGGCATTATGCTCTATCCTTTAAAAATAATAAAACACACATCATAAACTCTCAATAAAATACTACAAATAAGTTTGATTTGATCCGCTGAGTACGAGTAGACCTAATTTTTATAAAATTTATTACGAACTAGCTGTTAGCCACGACTTTGTCCGCATGGAATTTAACAAAAAATATAACCGCCACCACCATAATTATATCGCCAATTTATAAAAATAATAGTCATTACTTAATTGTGAAACTTGACATTTGGTGGTGGGTAGAGGTAGTGCCCTTGAACATTTTTGGTAATCTCACAGGAACCTAATATTTTTCTGATATAATATAAAAAAGTATCATGTTAATGCATATTATAAACTATATGTGTGCCATAATTCATCCGAATCCTTTTAGCCGTTTTTGCGTGATTGAGTAGCGTACAAATATTTAAACGCTAGCTGCGCTCCGCGTTGTTACCCGCTACTTTTTTCCGGGATAAAAAGTAGTCTATGTGTTAATCCAGGGTGTCAACTCTCTGCCGCGGTCGAGTGCAAAAGTGTTCCCGTAGCCCCGTCACATAGGTGCCAGACAGAAACACCTCAGGGTTTTTAGTGGGTAGGCCGCTAACCACCCTACCACCAAGGACTTTCCTGGGGAAAAAAATGGGTGTCAAGTCAATACCAAATTTCTTCACAATTGGTCCAGCCGTTTGAGCGTGAAGAAGTAAAAAACATACAAACACACATACACACTCACAAACTTTCGCTATTGTAATATTAGTGTGATTAAAACATATTAACTTTCACATTTATAATATGAAGTAGAATTTCACCCGGTAAACAAATTTTAATTAATATCATTATTAGAAGATTCTTTACCGTGACTGAAATTTTGCTTTAAGAATCTTCGTCTTACGTAGAGTGCCTTTGAACTGTCTTGATTGCATGTTCTAGCAACTAGTCCTAGCCAAACCTTTGTCGGTCCAGTTTCTGGTTATTTATCCATCATCATTGGCAATTCCCGTTTCCTTGGCGCTTTGATCTGTGCGTTATTATTATTATAAGTTTATGTTACTATCTAATTAAAGTGGTTTGTTTATTTACATGTATATCTGTAATTTATGCAGTCAATGAACTTTGAACTTTATTGTAGTCACAGATTCAACCAACTTTGCTTTTTTTTTTTAAGTTAAATATTAATTAAATATTTGACTGCCCTTTTAGCTTATTTGGTAAAATTCTGCTTCGAGAGCTGAAGGGCGTAGGTTCGATTCCCACTCAGGACTAACATTTGTGGGATAAGTGTACTACTAATATGTCTCCTATCAGTTAAGAACAGAAAACATTACAAAAGAAAAGAATACAATATGCCTAAATTAAACTTGGCAAGTTCAATAGCCAAGCGACAAATAAATAAATATTTAAAAAAGCTAGTAAGTGTTAATTTCATGCCATAATCAACATTAGATGGCAGTGTGAAATTTCTTGTCTGCTATTAAAATTAAACATCATTTAAATTCCGATCAGAGTTAAGTTAAGAACTGTCGTAAAACTACCTCTACGTAAGATCCTGGTTTATGTTTCAACCAGCAATCGTAAATGTTTGCTGGATATAACGAGATATCTGCGTTTTATCAGTGTCAACATCTCAAACACGAATGAATGAGAAGTAGAGGTTTTCAGTAAGGTGCTTTATTTTCGAAATTTAGAGAAAATACACCTTGTTCACCATAATGTGAAGATTGAAAATCAACCATAATTATAAAGAGCAAATTTAGAAAAAATACAAGTACTTTGTTTATACAAGTCTGGGTCCTGTATAGCTTAGTTTTTTTTTTTTTTAATGTAATAGTAATGAAATAATCGAGGCACTCTCCTGATGGTAAGTTATCCACCTACCTGCAGTTGTTTGCCTGGCGGATGGATCTGGATTGCCCGATTATGCAACACCGGACAAAGATGCATATTGAACATTCCGGATCCAAGCCAAAGTTTAGATTAAAATTAAATTATCATTGATTCTATTTCTATAATTATAATATAACTTATTTTAAATTTTGACATTTATATTTGTATTTATTTTAATGTAATTCTATAGACATGTTTTGCTATAAATAAATATAATAACAATAGGCATTGTCCATGACCATTGCAGCAATACACAGTACTTTGAGTATTTAAACAAAGTCCAGGGTGTCGCTGCTTTAGCGCTCATTACTTTGAGACTCGATGGTGAGTGTCAATAACGCTTGCAGTAATCGAAACACAGTAATGCTTACACACACTTAGCGAAAGAATATCTGGTACTACGGTGATACCTAGACAACCTGCTGCTAAAGAGATCTACCATCAAGTATAGCTTAGACTCATAGTAGACTTAGAATTTTAGCGCAGGTTTAAAAATCTAATAGTAACTAGACAAAATTCATTACAAAATATGCAAAGAAGCCAAAATGGCATTGCAAGGAAAATAAAGCATACATAAAATATGTAATTAGTATTTATGTTTGGTTGCTCTTACACTAGGTACGAAATCGACTGAGACCAGTGTTAATTAGTATTCTAAGAAGTATTTAGTCAAGTTTCTCAGATTACTGTGACGATGATTTCGATTTGTGATTTGAATAAAATACGTGAAGTTTGTTGTGGAAACTTTCCCGTAGAAACCAGAAATTAAAGTAAAAAGAGAAAATTCAAATGCAGTAGGTACCTAATTAAAAACTTTTGCGTCGTCATTCTAAGAGAAGTTTTGATGTTGAATATTTTTCCTAGAAAGTTTTGTGGTGCCGTGCCGGTTCAAAGCAACGCGCCCTCTTCGCCAAGTCTTTGTTGGCCCTCATTTAAAATCAATCGCTGCCATTTTGTAGAGGGTGGTAGAGACAGAATATATCAAAGTAAAGCTAGTGTTGCCAGAATAAAATGAATAAAGTGTCGTTTGTATTGTGAACAAAATCATTTATTAGAAAGTTTTGTATTCAGAGATCATGTTATGTTCTGTAAAACGCAACACATCCACCGTATATCCTTTTCTGTGAGTTTATTTAAAGCGACCACTAGGTTATCCATCTCATTTATTATACCTGCTATATTTTGATGTAATAAATACATAAAATATGTTATCTGGTTGCATTCAAGTCGCGAGTGAATGAGTTTCTTACAGGCAAGATGGCGGTCAAAAGCACGACTAAAAAGTTAAAAAAAGGCAGTCATGGTGACTGCCAACAGAAGGAAAACTTAAAACATGTCACAATTGCATATCGGACACGAATACAAAAGTTTTGGGCTTAGCAAAAATTGCTCAAAGCGACTAAACGAGCTGTCACAAAAAAATTGTTTATAGTGTGTATTCTATGTACGGACTTTGTAATTGTTTTTAAAATTTGTTTTTTTTTTTTTTTTTTAATCATTGTATCAAATAACTAGTCGTTTGCTATGGTAAAATTCATGTTCTTTCGCATATAAGTTTAAAGCTCAATTAAAGCTAACCGTTTAATTATTTCATATTTTACAATTTACATATCCCATGAAACATTGTAGATTTTGCAACTTATTTCAAAACATTCTTCACAGATTATATTTAATCGTGCAATATTAAATGCTCTCTGCGATTACAAAGATAACACTTTCAATTGCAAATTTACTAACTGTAATGGCAACACAGCGTCTGGCGAGATTTTGGAGAGAATTCGTAATTAAGCTGGCAGATCCTCTTTACTTAATGGGGATCCTGTCCGAAAGCCGTAGAAGCGAAGTAAAGTAAATGAAAGGGGCCGCTGTCTTCCGAAGTCAGAGATAAGATAAGATTATCGTATAGATAAAAATTTAATTTGCGACCATCTTAATTTTTATGGCAGGTGAAGGAAGCAGTGAAAAAGATGCCACCGGGTGCTTGTTATGCTATAAAAATGCCATACGAGAATAAACAAAATGTACTTATAGTATAATGTAGCTTACATGTACAGGGTTATAAGCTTCGGGTTTACTTTCCTGAAAGGGAGTCATTGCACTCATCATTATAAACAACTTTTACTATGAACACAACTCTGAAATCGTAAAACAAAAGTGATCTTTTTATAGTATATTATTTTGAATATTTGACAGACTAGTTGTTTGTCCACAGCTCACCTGATATTAAGTGACGGTGTAGTCGAAGATGATATACACATCTAACCTGGAATTGAACTGGCTCTCAAGTGAGGCAGTCGGAACACACTGTTAGGTGCTTGGCGACAGATTTTCAACTCGAGGGTGGTAGCTAGCCAGCCGAGTACTAGAAAGTACCCTACCACCACGCTATGGTTTCCTCACGATGTTTCCCTTCACCGACAGCTCAAGCTTATTATTGGGATTTGAAACCACGCCCTTCGGCATATGAATCGACCGCACAAACCGATGAGCTATCATTGCTACTAAATTTTAAAATATTAATTTTTGTTCAAATAAGAGCAGCTGATTTTTTTAGCATCATGTTGTGCCCATATTAAAAATTGACCATAATTATGAGAATTAAAAAAAAACATTCTGTTTATTAAAGTTCAAGCTTGTAATCCTGTACAATAAAATAACAGTAAAATTATTTGTGCTTAAACTTTTTACACGACTGCCTAAAAAAGGAGTGTAATGTTTGGGAATTCAAGTAGTATTTATTTATTGCACTAACACTTTTAAATGCCTGTACATATTTGGATGTATGGGGTATCGTTCGAATCCTTACATCATCTCGAGTAGCACTGGCTATATAATTATATTGTTTTGATTCAATGTGGCGGCAGTGTTACTCTATTTTCAAATGCGGATGTTTTTTTTCTTATTTCGTTTTTTTGCATGGCAGTAGTGTTGTTTATTTATTTTTATTTATTAGACTTGTTTAGTTTTTACATTTAATTATAAGTAAAGAAAATAAACAATGCGCTCCACAATAAATCACATCATCAGCCTTAGGATGTCCACTGCTGGATATAGGCCTCCTCCTGGGGAGGGGTTTTGCCAATACTCGCCACGCTTGGCAGGCGGGTTGGCGAGCGCAGTTAGGTATGATTGTTCAATGAAGACGCTGCTGCCCATCTTCCGGATATCGGCTAAGGGATGTATCCCTTAGCCGACTCTTACGGCAACCACGGGTAGAAAGGGTGGGGTACTAATCTTACGCAGGCACCACCACAGCAATAAATACATACATGTATTTGCAAATATAAACTAAACAAAGCTTAAATATAAACGTATATTTCAGTTATTTACACGTTCTTATCATACGTATTTAAACTTAGCTGTGTATGTAATTTACTTGTAATCAAATAATTCTGGGATACAAGATAAAGTAACATTCGATTAGCCATACCGATGATAGAAAAGTCCAAGAATGTAAACATAAGCTATCGATATGTGAAGTGGTCTAATTTCTTCTAACTGCTTTTAAATTCGTCTACATTGTATTTTGTACCTACGAAACACTTCTTTTTTCTACGTTTTGGCATCCCAAATTCGTGCATTTACCAGCGTCGAAATACCTCCGATATTTTTAAGTATTTTATGATAAGTCGAGTCAAGAAAAGCCTAAGTCACACAAAATAAATCAAGCTCGAGTCAGGTCATGGTCAGTAAAGTTGTGGTAACTATAATACTAGCTTCAACGAAATTTTGAAAGCAACACGAAAAATTACGTTGCAGCACAGTCACTTTTCCATACCGATACAAGTAGCTCACATAAAAATAAAACACCACTATTTTCATGCAAAAAATTTGAAAAATAGTAGGTACAATACGACGTGTTTTTTTCTTGTCTTATATCGTCTTAATAATTGTAACCGACGGTAATATTAATTCTGTTTTCACGCCCAAGTTCTCGCGCCCCTTAAGGTTCATTAAAACGGAATGGATGTCTGTAATTATGCTTTGTTCCACTAATATTAGCCTTTTGTGTATTCTTTAGTAACGTATTGTACACATTAGTTTAATAATACTCCACGGGTTGGATGGTTATTATTTTAGTCATTTAGGTACCTTATTACGGTACAAGACGTAATGCTTTATTATAGAAAGAAGTGCATCATTCAGAAATTATAAGAAATGATAAATATAAGCATTATATAGTAGGTTATTGTAAGGTATCTTAAAAAAATGGTAACATAATAAGACAATGCAAAATATTGTATTTTTATATGTATTTTTAATGAGGACGAGACAAAGTTAAAAAAATTCCGAACATGTATGAAGTCTGCCAACCCGCATTAGGCCAGCGTGGTAGACTATGTCCTAACTGTTCTCACAATGGGAAGAAGCCCGCGCCCAGCAGTGGGGCAGCTTATATGACAGATCATAGCTGATCCAAAAGGTAATTCATATATTTATTTTCTGTAAGGTATATATAACACTAATAAAAAAAAAGGAATTAAGAGTTTGTGTGACAGTATGTATAAGTATTCTATTAGATCCCAAAGTACAATCTTTGATTAATTATTGGAATAGATGGTGCTGTGTGATATTTATTTAAAATAAATATTTTTTTTACATCTCGACGTTACACCGCCGATTTTTGAAATACTTTTTATCAGTAAATCATTAATATTTATTGGCTATAAATAACAATAATTCTACAGGCACATTCACTTGTACAAAAAAAATCTTACAATTACACTTTAATAAATGAAGAGAGTTTTGGTGGGAACGCGGTGAGCGTCGTGTCGCCCCATTGTACTTTTTTCCAAAACTAGTGTTTTTCGAGTTTTATGCATAAAAATAGTGGTATTATTCATAAAGTGCCAAATTACAAGTGGGAGTGTGGGAGAATGATATAATGTGGTTAAACATGACTTTTCGTGTTGCTTCCAAAACTCCATCCAGAAGCTTATAGTAAAGACGCCACTACTTTACTAAAGCATGGCTAGATTTAAGACATGATTACATGAATTGCAAAAACGGAAGACAAGGCAGTATGGCTTTAAAGGTTTAGCCTCCCCAAAAGGGCAAAATAAAAAAAAATTAAAAAATGAAGCTACATATATAATTAATTAAAAAGTTAACAACAACGAACATACTTCTGTTTACAGTGCAGGCTCCGTTCATGTGTTACACATAAATGAGGATTTATTCCAGGAATCGCATCAGTTCATCATCTGCAAAATAAAAAAAATGTCCAAACTATCAAAAGCATTTTACTTTGGAAAGTGACGTGGTTTTGTCAAATATTTGTTTTACTTATGCGAGATTACTCACGTTATTACGTTATAGTTGGAGCATTCCTTTCTCTACTCTGTCAATATATCTACAAAATAATTCAATGGAGAAAAGAAATAACCGATCTGTGATGAAGCATGCAATTTAACACTAGACCCCTAGGTCGTTGCCCCGTCAAATACTTTACTATTGCCCAATAAAAGATTACGAAATATGACAAACAATCAATACAATCTACGGACGTCTTTTGTTCCCAAATTCAAAGGTAAACGCACCAACAATTGGATTCATTTATCACTATCTACTTCCCAAGCAGGTGTACCGGATGGCAGCACGTGTCGTTCTGACAATAGCCAGCAACGGTTCCTTCCGCTGGAAACAAAATACTTTAAATCGACTGAACGTACAATGATTTTGAGGAACAAAGAAGGAACTCGGGAAGAAGTAGTAAGGACGTAAATAGTTACGAAACAGGTAAGAATGGTTTTCGAAAACTAAACACTTTATATTACAGTTACGTTTGTTAGTTTAAAGTTAAGTTGACTTCTGTACCGGTATCTAGTTGAAAATTACAGTCAAAATAACACTGTCATTAATAAAGTAAATGTTTATATGTATACATACTCGTATATGTCCGTGTAATACTATAACGGAGTTACCGGTTTAAATTAAATTTAGAGCACAGTTAGTAAATAAAATATATATTATTATATTCTACAGCGACATCTAGCTTCAAACTAAGCAAAGCTTGTAAGTAATATGGTAATCAAATAGCTATTGCTTAAGCTTAAAAAACAACTAAAAATATGTCTTACTGTTTTTATCGACATGACTTTTTTTTTCTTTTCTGATAGGCTATGTGTTTGACGACAACTCATCTGATGTTGAGTGACGGTGTGGTCGAAGATGGTAAACACATCTTGCCTGGAATGGAACTGGTTCTCAAGTGAAGCTGCCGGAACACACCGTTAGATGTTTGGCGGCAGATTTTCAACTTGAGGGTGGTAGCTAGCCAGCCGAGTAGGTACTAGAAAGTACCCTACCACCACGCTATGGTTTCCCCACGATGTTTTCCTTCACCGGCAGCTCAAGCTCATTGTTGGGGTTTGAACCCACGCCCTTTGGCATGCGAACCGACCGCACTAACCACTGAACTATCATCGCTACAAATGAAATAAAAAAAAAAACAACCAACTAACTAAGCACTACTATTCTTTATAGGTGACAGGCTAAGACTTTTACCACGGCTTACCTGATGTATTTATTTTCATCTCTACAAAGACCGGGTCCGTTACCTTTGTCAACTTAAAACTTTTTTATTTAACTTTAAATAAATTTAAACTGTACGCACCTGATATTGACGGTGTGGTCAAAGATGATAAACACATGTATCCTGGAATGGAACTGGCTCGCAAGTGGAGCTACCGGAACACACCGTTAGGGAATATCCGGTAGATTTTTAACTTTTAAATGGTAGTTAACCAGCCGAGTACTAGAAGGTATCCTACAACATGCTAAAGTTTACTCACGCTGTTTTTCTTTACTTAAGCTTAAGCGCATTGTTGAATGTGTGAATTTCCTTCGAAGTGTGAAGTGACCGCGCTTATCACTAAGCTATCTGCTTTAAGCATTACACTTAGTCAGACAAGCGAACCGAATCGCTGTAAATTGAAAATAGTCACCACACCTTACTACTTTGTTTCGTATAGGATTCTAATTCCAAGGGCCGACACTCAGACATTAGAATCGAAACGAGAAAAGTTTCGTTCATTCAATTTGATTGATCATTCATCACTTGAATTAGGAACGAATGAAATGAAACTGAATCGCGTAGGATGGTCATTAATCTCAAGTTAATATTACCTGCGAAGAACACCTATTTGTTAGTGTCACTTAGGTCTATAAAACATATATAAACTTATTTATATAGCTTGTAAGTGCATAGTTGCATACTCTACTTAGTGAGTGATTACGGTGAACTGGACTTAACATTTTTTGACTAACTTTCTATTAATAATGGAGTAATCAATTATTATTTATTGTATGATACTGCTCAAAGTAAACTGAATCATCAAAACAAAATAACAGGACTATTAAGACTAACCATCGAAAATCTCAAAGTAATGAGCGCCATAGCAGTGGTGTCGTGGACTTTGATTTGTTATTTTTTTTTGTGTCAGGGCGTTCTATATGTATTATAAGTATATTTATATTTACAAGCATTACATTATATTTTGTAGTGATGATAACTCAGTGGTTAGCGCGGTCGGTTGCGTGGGTTTAAGCCCCAACAATGAGCTTGAGCTGCCGGTGAAGGAAAACATCGACGGAAACCATAGCGTGGTGGTAGGGTACTTTCTAGTACTCGACTGGCTAGCTATATTCTAAAATCTGCCGCCAAGCATCTAACGGTGTGTTCCGGCAGCCTCACTTGAGAGCCAGTTCCATTCCAGGTTAGGTGTGCTTTACCAATCTTCGACCACACTGTTACTTAACATCAGGTGAGCTGTGGTCAAATACCTCGACAGTCAGCCATAAAAAAAGTATGTAACTATTCTATCAGTTATTTAGTTCCCACAGAACACGTTTTAGTTAGCTTGGGCTAGATGGCGGTGTATGAATTATCATATGATAATTGTTTTTTTAATCTACTTAGGATACAATTTTGAAATTAACTGCTGAATACCGAAAACAATCAACTGCTCCATACATATGGTAAGACAATTTTTTTTCTACAGAATTGCTGATTTTGTTCGTGATTTCAAAGTTCTTTTCCCCTTTTTAGTGCACCCTAAGCTTTGAACCCTGCCCGTAAAAATATTGGAAACGTGTGCTTGTATTTTACAGAAATTTGTGAAATTTTGACGTCGCATAAGTAAAACAAAAATGTGTCAAAACCACGTCAATCACGTTCCCATAGAAAAAAAATCTGTTGCTTTAAAACTATACCTACAGACTCGTGGCCTACAGCTACTGCAACAAGAATAATGTGAAACCATTATTTACGTTCCGAATTTCCCTTTTCCCACGTCTTTATATCTTCACAACGCTCAAAGACAGTCATTTTAAATCGCTGCCACATTTTGAAGCTAAAACTGTATAAAAATCTCTAACAATCAGTTCTCGGCGCCACTAAACTCACTTATTTATTCGTAGGTCAAAACCGATAGGTACAAATGCGCGGTTGACACTGTTAAATGGGTCTGGCATGGCTGAGTAATGCCCCCCGTAGCCTAACTTGTCTTAAACTGGCAAACAAAACGCTTCGAAGCCGCAGATTTGTCAGTGGCTACGTACTGAGATAGTTAACGTAGGCTGACAAACGAGGATCGTAAACTATTTGCATTGGTAGACTTCGGAGGCTTTCACACTGAACGCACTGCAACGGCTGAATAGCGGGCGGCTACGTTTTAAGCTTCAACGCATAAAAGTCACTTGTGTCAAAACACCGTCATCATTTTCATATGAATTTGCCGCATGCGATTATTGTCGGTAGTTAATTTCAGATTTAAATTCAAATCCATTATTGGTTACATTTTTGTTACAAGTCATGTTCAATAAATAAATTAATTAATTAAATCGTATCAAGTTAAATTAAAAAAAATAGTATATTTAATTATTTATCTAAATATTAATTAAAAATTAATTATTTTATTAAAATATAAATATTTTAATTATAATAATTATTAATAAATTATACGCATTATGCCACAATCCAGCTCAATTTTGTGGCTATCACGGGCGTCCGTATGTTAAACTAATACTTATTTAAGGATGAAAGGATTTTTGCAGAATTCATTGTTTCTGTCACTTGTTACTTGTGTGCCGTGGTGGTGCCGGCGTAAGAATAGTACCCCACCCTCTCTACCCGTGGTTGCCGTAAGTGTCGGCTAAGGGATGTAATCTGGAAGATGGGCACCAGAGTCTTCCTTGAACAATCACACCTAACTGCGCTCGCCAACTCGCCTGCCAATCGTCGCGAGTATTGGCAAACCCAAAGAGGATATCCAGCAGTGGACGTCCTATGGCTGAGGATGTGATGATGTGTATGTTACTTGCATTTAATTTGCGATAATAGAAACGAGGAAGGTTGAAGTTTCTGCAGCGTAGTTGACATATCGTTTGGCGTTCAAACTTCTTCTTCAAAGGTCTTGGGCTCGAATCGCACGACACGCAGCTTCGTCTTTTCAGAGATAAATGCGTATTGCCGCTTACATATCTAAGAGCTATTTGCTATGTGCTTCTGTTTATTTCGCTGTCGTGCTTGTAGATCGCATCTTCGCTTAACATCAGGCGAGTTGGCGGTCAAATGCAAGCCTATTTGTAATTATTAAAAAAAGTTGTTAATGTTCTCAAAGATGTGTCAAGTATGCTAACCTGCATTTGGCCAGCTTGGTGAACAAACTCTTCTCACAATAAAAAGAAGCCCAAGCCCAGGGTTGATCCGGACGGAGGAAGAACGGGGGCAGTAGTAATATCACATGAACTTTCGGGTGATGACAGCTAGTGTGGTGATTAATCTATCACCACACAAAAGAAAAAAAATATAGAAGGCATAATTTTTTAGTCTAATATAGGAAAAGTAAGAAGACTCAAAAAGACTTCGACTCTTTTTGACTTTTCTTTCTTTTTTTAATTTTTAGCGGTTGAACGTCCCCAGTATGATAGGTTTGAATTGTTACCCTAACGAATTTATGATTGGAGTTTTGGTTCAACTCCTGTTTAAGTATCGTTAGGCTTTAATACTGTGAAAGCTTGGTGTTATGTAGTCACAAACGGATTCCAATTGCTAGAAGAACCTTTTTTAGAGTTCCGTACCTCAAAAGGAAAAAACAGAACCCTTATAGGATCACTTTGTTGCCCGTCTGTCTGTCAAGACCCTTTTTCTCAGGAACGCGTGGAGGTATCAAGCTAAAATTCATATCAAATACTCAGGTCTACTTTCTCTTGGAGCTGTGAAAAAATTAAACTTCTAAGCCAACGCAATCAAAGTATACAGCCGTTTATGCTGCAAATTTTCGACACTTACAAGGGAATCAAAACCTACAGGGTACTTCCCGTGAACTCAGAATCTTGAAATGAGGTACGAAGCAACGTCGTTTAACACAGATAAAGGAAAAATTGCTAAAAGCATTAATTACCATTTTAAAAAAAACATAACTTTTACCTTACCCTTTTTTACCTTTTTTATACCTACATGTTTGTACGGAACCCTTGGTGCGCGAGTCCGCCTCGCACTTGGCCGGTTTTTTTTATATGTAAAAATAACGAAACAAACGAGATGCTCTCCTGTTGGTAAGAGATAACGCATATCCATGACCATTGCAAGCCGACCGCGCTAACACAATCATTATTACAAAAAGTATCCATAAGGGAACACCCAGGCAAATTCCATAGTTTAGCGGTTCGTACAATGAAGGTAGAATTGAACCATTTAGTTCGAGTTTTTGGAATACCGACCAACCGACCGACAATAAATATTTAATCGTGTACTAGAAACATGCGAAAGACGTAGAGACTAAGACGTAAAAACCTAAACTGTACATTAAACAAATAAATATCGTAGGACGATATACACAGCGCCATCTGACCCTAAACTAACCAACGCTTGTACTATGGGAACCAAATAACTGATAGAATACTTATGAACTTAAGTACATGCGATACATACAGAACACCCAGACACAGAACAAACAATTATCGTCACATAAATGTTTGTCCTGGTAGGAATCGCACCCACGCCCTACAGTTCTAAAAGCAAATATTCTACCATATATGAGCTAACGGGCAGTCACCAACTTAGCTAACGGGGCAATCGTAATCAACTCCCAAAATATTAAACAAAATGCTCGAAAATAAATCCTCTCCATACTCCAATACAAAGGCTTAGTGACGCGTAAATATCAATTACCCGGCTTATATTGGGGATATCGGAAATTCCGGGAACGGACCGTAATTGGCCAACTCGCTCAATCCACTGCATCCTCCTATATAGCTTATTCATTTTTATTATACAAATATATCGACGGAAATGTTACCCGGAATGGTCATTATGTACACTCGTAAAATTTTGCCAAGTTAATTAACTTTAATGTTTTATATTTTACATTCGCTGACCACTTTTAAAGTGGCTAGCTTTTATTACAGTGCTTGAGTGCGAATTGGAAATATGAATTATTAAAAAATTTCGTTTGAATACAAACTTTCAACTATACTTGTGTACTGGATAGTATGCTGCGGACTAGTAGTGGATCTGTTAAATATTTGAATAATCTATAAACTAAAAGTGTTATATTTAGGTTACATATCGGTAATCCTGTGAGATTATCAAAATACTAACTACAAGATGTCTGTCTATCCACTTGAAATTGGGTAAAGATGTGTCTTAAAGAAAATTATTCCAGAATAAAAGGTACTTTAGGTAATTAAGTAGCGCAACTCTATTGTTACTTACACAATTATCATGTTACATTTCTTTCTGAACCTAATTTAATGCGGACGAAGTCGCGGACGTAAGCTAATTATTAATATTTTAGCCACATTTCTACAATTGACCTCCTACGGTCAATCACATGAACAATCTAATTGTCTTTGTGAAGTTGGTGTAATAGATTAGATATTGTTTCCATATATGTATGCATTTTGTTTTAGTTTATAAATAACTGCATTGGCGTCATAGCAAATAAGTACTAAACATAATTAATGACTTCTGCTTTATAGTATTTCTCAAAAGTGATAAGTTTTATTCAAATTTTGCTGCAACGGAAAGGGAGTTTTCATTCGTGGCATAGGGAAAAAGTTATCCATTTATTTCCCTATTATACGGGAAATTCTGGCCCCTTAAGCCATACGTCGGCGGTTGACACGCATTGTGCTTGTGATTAATGATTTACAACCCAATTTTCTTTAACGTAAAAATGTCTGGGCCTTTAATATATGATACGGAAGGTTATTATTGTAAAGGTACCGCGTGAATCAGCTTTTAATACTCGCTTTACTAAAAGTCAGTGACAGACAATTAAGTACGTGACTTTGTTTTGTAGAACCATTTTTTAAGGTTATGTATTTGAAGGTGTTTAACAAGATTTTAGTAGCAAGCCTAGACAGTTAGTTTGTCATAAATATAGGTACGGCCTTAATTATAAATATTACTCAAAGCTAATTTTTATTTTTGCATGTCTTATGCGGGATTACTTACGTTTAATTATATCGGATACTCCGCTATAGTTTCGGTCACATCCGGTGGCCTTCATCATGGAGACAAAGCTTAGTACAACGTGCGCGCGGACTCGACTCGCATCGCACTGTGGGTGTGGGCCACTGCGCGCCTCGCACGTGAAGATATCGATTGATGCGCGGGCGCGGAGGTTTTTATTTAATGTCATTTTCTTATATCATGTCAGCGATAAGTCGACAGAGCATTGATTTTAAGCGATATCAGATCTTTTAATTTCCTATACATCTATTAAACCATATTTGTCGGACACAATCTGAGAGTGGTTTATGTTCTACAATTTAAATACCCGTAAGTAACTATCTTTTTGTATCGTCGTTATTATTAATACTCAATTAGATAGCATGTCTTGAAGGTTATGCAGAACAGGATTCAAGATCTCTTGAAGATACTTATTCCTCAATTACACTATAATTTTTCATCAACTTAAGATCAAACATCTAGGTGAAAGTTCGATATAAAGAAATATAGTGAAAGCACACAATATAAAATCTAACTGAGAAAAAAGAGCAGAAAGAACTCTATTGATGTAACTGTATACTCATAGGAAATTAGTACCCCATTTTTACGTTCGTATCTACTGCACACATGCATCCTTTAGTTGGCAGCATCAAAGATAATGGAGGCAAAACAAGCCAGTCTAATGCATCGTATTATATTTCTGAACAAACAGACGGAGAGACAGCGCGTCCTAGTGTAGTGTTACACACACATGGCAAAGGTCGTGAATAGAACCGCCTATTTTATGGAGAAAAAACATTAAAAAACTTTAGATGTTAACAGTTCAAATTATTTATCTAGTCGTAAAGTTTAGAGATACTTTAAATTTCAATAGATAGATAGATCTTTATTGTTCACACTAAGATTACAGAAACAGAAATACCTAATACAAACATTTAAATGAAGTGCAACAATCAGCAACTTTATCGCTTAGAGCAATCTCTTCCAACATTTGCACGGACAGGACTCGGTAAAACGACAGGGTGTGCTAACTAAAGAAACATAACATTTATACAAATATGTACCTACATTCATCAAAATACAAACTTAAATACTTTTACACAATCTGAATAAGACCAAAATACCGTCATATATTTATATACTTTGGTATTATTATATATAACAATAGCTCAGAAATATTAAACATTAGCAATAAATAAAAAATAAAATAACTACATGCCCGACCCTACGCTTGAAAATCTTTAATTTATCTAATGGAAAGTAAATCTATAATAAATTATTCAATTTTCTTAACGCGTATAAATTCGCATTTGACCAAATCCATTTTTTTTAAAGTAATTAGACGAACGTGACGATCTTCTGGTGATAAGAAATAACGCCTGTCCATGACCTTTGCAGCTATACACAGAACTTTGAGTAACAAAACAAAGTCTAGGGCATCGCTGCTTTGGCGCTCATTACTTTGAGGTTAGATGGTTAGTTTCAATAGGCCTGTAATTTCGCTAGCTACAATACCCTTCAAACTGGAACACAGTAATGCTTACACACTACTGCTTGACGGCAGAAAATCTGGTACAGTGGTGGTACCTAGACGACCTCTTGCTAAAGACTAAGTAAAACTTGCCTGGTGGTAAGCGATGATGTGGTCAAAGATGAGGCATGCGTACTTAAGAGATTCATATTCACTCTGACTTTGAAAAAATCCAGATTAAATCCGTAAGAAAATAAGTAAGCCCGTACGTAGATCGAACAGAGTTATAATCTAAGCATTAGGAGGTTATTGTAGACATTACGATCGACCTTTTTTATAGGCACAATTCTGAATTCATTAAAAAAATCGTCTGTTCTATAGAAAAAGGACGTTGACTCGTGATCAAATTCAAATTTCAATTCCAACATAGCACCAAAAAACTTTTGCTATTTTTAAATAAAAGACATAGTAAAATTCTATGAAAACCCTGACAAATCGTTTTTGAAAGTCGAGCTGAAATGCTACGATAATTCTGCAGGTCTCTACAAAAGGCTTGTATCTGCATAATCGATGGCGTATTGGTATTCCCCTTTACTTCTAAATTGCAAATTTTCCGCACGATTTTGTTGAACGGAATAAATTTTCAAGTCGCGATTCCAAACGCAACTATTTTCTGTATTCCTTATTCATGGTGTTGATATTTTTCTTTTACGGGTCGCTTTTTTATTTATATTTTATAGTTTAGTGTTTTTAGCGTTCGGCAAGTGACTTTAAGCTTCCTTTTTACAAGCTTTTATTTAACTTGCAATGTAAATTATATATGTCAAATCTTGCAGTTAAATTTGACCCACTTATGTATCTTCGGTGCCAATACAATGATATGGTACCATGGAGCTAGTCTGATGTTATAGACAAAAGATGGTCATAGGAACTTCTTAACTAAACAAGATAAGCCCATCGACTCGATTGATTCGTCTTTAGAAGCAATCTCTAAAATACTTATCTACTAAAAAGCTAAAAATAAATTAAAAGTAAAAATATATTTTTAAAACAAACTTTCATCTGGGACAATTAACTAAAAATTTAAAAATAAATTCTTGTAAGTATTTGGCGTGTAGATATTGGCCCATATCCTTAAAAGCTTGAGGCTCTACCCGTTAGAGGTTAGAGGTTATACTTCTGTGCCTCAAGCTGAATGAGCGCTAAATCAGCGACGCCCTGGACTTTGTTTTGTTACTCAACGTTACGTGAATCGTTGCAATAGTCATTAAAAGATGTTATCTCTTACCATCAGGAGAGCATCTCATTCATCTCATTACTTATACATTAAAAAATAACAAGTAATAATAATAATAATATTTATTGTACATTTCAACTAAATATACACTAGTAATATTAGGAACCCCTCTTAAGTGAAAGCCTCCTCCAAGGTTTGCCATCTTTATCTATCCTGAGCTATTTGCATCCATTGTAGAACAAACTAAATATACATATTATTAAATTTGAAATTTTAACTATACCTTTTAGTAGTAATGAGTTTATTTCAGTGCAATTATCCAAACTTTCAATTTTCTAAATTCTCCTTTCACATTAAGTCGATAGCACTACAAATTATTTAATTTTATGGCTCGTTAAAATAAAATTATTGTGCAAACAATTTTAGCGTTATTCGTGTCCCGCGACCATTTATTTGCAATTATGTTCTTATACAATAAACAAAAGTAATTGCCTAATTATTTAAGGTCGGGCTGGGTCTCGTTAATTTAAGGTTCCTTTGCAAAGCTTCGTAATAATTTATCGTCTGTTGTTTTACCTACATTGTTTCAAAGTAATACCATAATCTAACTCACAGCGTGACAGTGTCTAACCTTTCTTTTCATCTATTTAATATTTCTCTTATTAATAAATAGGCTTGCGTCTGACCGCCATTATACTTGCTAAGCAAAGAAGAATGGTCTACGATAGAGCGTGCCTAGGCACACACTTGGGCGGCAAATTCCACTATTTAGTTGTTCCTATGATGAAAATGGAATCGAAGTTTTTGTAATAGAGGTTTGACACGCATTAACTTATATAATTGCCATATTTTTTCTTCGTTAAATGAGACCTTATGTAACAGGACATTAGATTGATGCTCAACTGCAGTGCCAAGCGTGCTTGAACCATCAGAAAGGAGCGTCAACGACAGTAGCTGCAATGATATCAATAATTTTTTTAATGTAAAAATAATTAATAGAATTAAAATTTTAAATAATTAAAACGAGACGCTCTCCTGATGGTAAGAGATAAGGCTTGTCCATGACCATAACCGCGATACACAGAACTTTGAATAGTAAAACAAAGTCCAGGGCATCACTGTTTTGGCTTTGTCTCAACAACCCAATAAAATCATTAGCTATCGTTACCTTGCAAACCGGAATACATTCATGTTTGCACACTACTGCTTGGCAGCAGAATATGTGGTACTGTGGTGGTACCACCTAGACGACCTCCTGCTAAGGAGATCTACCACCAAGTAAAATATAGAAAAGCAGATTTAAATCTTAGTAAATATCTTTACTTAATTAATACAATTAAAAGATATTTCATTACATACAGCACCATCTATCCTATAATTAAGCAAAGCTTGTACTATGGGAACTATAATGAACTGATAGACTACTTATACTTTTTTATAAATACTTAAATTAAGGCCATCCAAACCAGAACAGAAACAAAACGAATATAATTTGTTCCATATCTGGGTAACAATTAATGAGACTAGCGGTAATTCCTGCCTATGCCCATTGCACGTAACTTAGACAGGCTTGGGTGGGTCATAACTTATAACATAAGAAATACAGGGCATCTCTAAATTAGCGCTACGTTATTTTGAGATATACGGTATTTGTAGTGCATAGCTTAGTGGTTAGTGCGGTCGGTTTACACGCCGAAGGGCGTGAGTTCAAACCCCAAAAATAAGCTGGAATTGCCGGTAAAGGAAACCATAGCGTGGTGGTAGGGTACTTTCTAGTACTTGGCTGGGTAGCTACCACCCTCAAGTTGAAAAACTGCTACCAAGCACCTAACAGCGTATTCTGGCTGCCTTGCGAGGGAGCCAGTTCCAGGCTAGGAATGTTTACTACCTTTGACTACACCGTCACTTAACATCAGGTGAGCTATGGTCAAACACCTAGCTTGTCAAAAAAAGATATCGATCGTTGGCAAATTTCATAAGCCCTGTTACAAATTTTACTATACCTATAATTTAAATTATATCGTTCATTTAAACATGATAAATAAATAAAATTCAAAAGTACTTGATTCTCCCACCTACTTTATGATCCAGCAAAATTTTAGTTCGAGAAATAAAACCTAGAGTAAATCATAAATGTCGATTTACGACTGCAACTAAAATGGATATAAATGTAGAGCAGTAAATATTTACATCTCTACGAATGGCCTGTAGAGATACAGGTAGACTAAGGCCCTTAGCACACTACCGCCACGCAAACAACAAAATGTTCACTATTGGCTCGCATAAAATTTTAATTCATAATTTACAGTGGTACCTGTATCGTTGTTTATCCTACACATCAATATGTATAGGATAGCATAATAAAAATATACGTAACTTTATTTGCATAACATTTTTCCCCCTAAAAATAGTATTACGATAAAAAAGGGTAAAAGTATGCATAGATATTAAACTGATAATGACGCCCATTTTATTTAATTTATGTGAGTACAATAAAAATGTTCGCTACTTATGGGTGGCCCAAGGGCTTCTCCGCAACACCTTTACTTAAAACCTGGGTCAAAACAAAAAAATACATATGTATATATGTTTATAATTATAAATACCATGGTCGGCCCACCGTGCCTTACATTAATAAATTAACTAAGCGTTTTACAAAAGTTATAGCCAAAAACAAAAAAAAATATATTACTGTTATAATTCTTGAGAGTTCTATGGTATTAGTCCTGCGATATAATAATGCAAATCCCTAAAAGTAAATGAAAAATACACCTAATTATACATTTCGAAACTAAAAAAAAGACTATTAAACGTAATAATAAATTAAAGATATATGCCAAAACGCAAAAACAAGTAATGAAATGTAAACTAGTGCCCAAAGTGTGGCGATTGTTTTGTGTATTGTAAGTACAAGTAACATTTCGCGGCACAAGTGTGCTACCGACCTAACATACACTGACAGAGAAGAAAGAGAAGACGGAGACAGAGCTGAGTCACGTGCCAGAGTGTGTATATTTTATTGCATACGGATTTATAGTCCAGCGCAAGTGCACAATATACCTCACGTATTCTTTTATCTGATCTTGTGTGAAATATTCAAATCTTTGAAAGTGACCGCCGCTTACTAAAATCCTTTATCAATTTTTATTGCGTACGTGTGGTAAGTGTTTTCGATTTTTGCTTGCGATAGCTTATAGAGATTTTTATTGCATATAATACTGCTCAATATACGATCTCCGCGGTGGGTCTAGTCGTTAAATTATTTTGTAGTGCAAAAATAACATAGCTCAAATCGTCCCTACATCACACACACATCATCAGCCATAGGTCGTCCACTGCTGGACATAGGCCTCCTCCAGGGGGGTTTTGCCAATATTCGCCACGCTTGGCAGGCGGGTTGGCGAGCGCAGTTAGGTGTGATTGTTCAAGGAAGACGCTGCTGCCCATCTTCCGGATTACATCCCTTAGCCGACTCTTACGGCAACCACGGGTAGAGAGGATGGGGTACTATTCTTACGCCAGCACCACCACGGCTCAAATCGTCCCTAACCGTAGATGAAATAGGCGTCGCAATATGTTTTCTTAATGCAACTGAAGAAAAGTATTTATTTATGATATTTTGTAAAATAACCATTGCTTTCATAATACATATATAAAATTTCTAGCCCATTCAGATTAGACGACAGAAAGCATACGATATATTGGATTAATTACCATCCTGACAATTATTTATTGCATTAGCCTTTAGTCAGTGTCGGTGGGGGTCTAAATTCAAAATGGGGACTAACCTCGAACTTGACTTTCGCCGCCATCTTGGTTTTAAGGGAGCAAACATTGTCATAGCGAGTTTCCAGAGTTTCTAGTTATCTGCATTTCAAGTTTCATCTAAATTCGTCCAGCTGTTTTAACGTTAAGAGGTAACAAGCATATACAAGAAAACTATCGCATTATAGCAGTGGTTTGATATACGCATACATTTTATACATACTTTGAATTGTAATGTCAAATATCGCCTCTAGATGTACTAAGTTCATTATTTTCTTTTCTCTGTATACTATTCTCCTTCTGTCAATTAAATTTATCTTTATCAAACTATATTATATAATTTATCAGTCACCATTTCTCCAATTTCTTATTCTATTTCACCACGAGCGGTTTGTTTGGATTTCCGTAGCTTTAGCATACAATCAAAACAATCAGCCTGCAAATCCGAAATGAGGTACATAACCCTTCGTGCGTCGGTTTAACTGCCTCTAAATGTGAAGATGGCGTTCGGGGACCCAAATTGAGCATCATTCGATTTACATACAAAGCGGACAGGTCTGCGGGCGCAGCCGTCAATGGGCTGGAGTAAAAGCACTCATTTGCGTGTGTTTCCTAAATGTAAGAGGACTACTATAAATAAACAATATGAATATATCTATTTCGGACGAGTTTTTCTCTCAGAGCTTCAAACTAAGCAAAGCTTAGATGCTTCTCATCATCTGGTCTGGTCTTGTCATCTGGTTCTCATCTACATATGAGAAATAGGTGGCTTTCAAACTTTTTTTTGTGGATACTTACATATAACTGTATGTATGTGAGGAGATCCGTAGACGAACTAAAGTAACAGATATAGCCCAGTGAATAAGCACACAGAACTGATGTCCGATGGGGCCGCAAAGTTCTGGAGTGGAGACCACGGACTGGCAAGCGCAGCATAGGACCAACAGACCGCAGAAACGCGCTGGACGCGAGCCGCTTCCAACCGTTCTTTATGGAAGTCAATGGAGGAGGAATCCAGCAATGTACGTCATACGGCTGTGATTATGATGATCATGAACTTATAATACACAGAGAACATTCAGACTGAACAAATATCTACCTATGTTCAGCAAATGTTTGTCTAGTTGGGAATCTAGCCCACTCCCTAGAACTCAGGAAGCTGAGCTACTACCAAATGTGCTAACAACACTCATTTGCGCTTGAAGTTGAAGTACAAATAAGTCAAATAAGTGTCAAAACTACATCAGATTCTACAGATGTACTAAGCCAAAAAGGGTCATCGTACTCATAATTATGAACAACTTTTATTATCGACACAACTCTATAATTGTGAAAAAAAATCAGCCGCTTTATAAAAAACCAATATACGTTATATGTTCATGCATTTTTTTTTCGCAATATTAGAATTGTGTCGATAGTAAAAATTGTTCATTTTTATAAGTACAACAACCCCTTTTTTGGCTAAAAATAGTCCAAGTATTATTGCATACTTAAAAATTTCTTATATTTCTAATAATTCGTTTTACTTTTCTTTATCTTTAGTAGGCCTCCAACTCACATGCGCATTTAGTCGGATTCGGGTGAGCCGATGACTATTGCTAGCAATCGGTATAGCTAGTGCAATGTTGATTGCGGCCTAATATACATATACTGTATTGCGTACTAGCAGACAACTTTACGGGAAAATTGACATGCTTAAAGCACGAAGACTTAAACCATTTGGCTAAACACCCAGACAAGGAACAAACATCTATGTTTGTCATCGGTGGGAATCGAACCGAAGCCCTAAAGATTATAAAGCAGAGCAATTACCAAATAAGCTAACAGGACAGTCAGATAGTCAACCAGGGCATAAATATTTTAATGATAACATAGTTACAAGTCATTATTCAATCTATGTCAAAAATAATAACAATGTCGACGCCTTAGATATATACCTATATAAGAAAAAGAGCAGCATTTATAATATTAATGAGTTAAACCTCTAAACACCACTTGTTTTGAAATGTTTATGAGATTACATGATGCCTTCTGTAATTGACTTGGAAACTAGAAACAACATTTTGCAATGTCAGCTCGGTAGCAAGCACGTCGGCCGTGTCACAAACATGAAATATGAAAATTGCAGGTACTCAGTATCTCGATCCCATTGCTATGTTGTTCTCTTAAACAAACTTGTTGTTGTTGTTGTGTATTCCTAGATTGGACAAAGACTTTTCGTTTACTATGATTATACAATAGGTAGTTCCATTTCGGGAACACTTAAATATATTTTTAAAAACGTAAAAGTAAGAAAGTAATTTTACATTTTATAACTGAATAATTTAGTAAAGTAAAAGAAGTAATAATCATGTAAAAATAAAATAGTAATTATGTTTATTACCGGGCGTTAATAAACAAAACTATTACATAGTAAACGAAACATCGCGGCGACGTTTCGTTTACCAGCCCGGGCCAGCCTATTAAGATCCCGTGATAAACATAATTATGTGTTCAATTTGCGAAAATAGAAAAACCACAAATAAAATGATACCAATAAATAATAAAAAATGTCGAGTAAAATCAAAATGGCACCCTGGCGTTACGTAAGTATATTTCCCTATTGTGCTGTCTCCTGCGAGTCAGCTAGACGAAAACGACAACGATGCGCTAAGAATACGTTGCAAACCTGACATTTTCTGCCTTCACTCACAAGAGGCGTAAATTCTAAACATCGTAAAATATGAAAAATATCGAGGAAACGCTCGTGGCTTACGCTACGAGGCAATAAAACTTACACCGCAGCGGACTATTTGAGGGAAACTTCAAGTGTGTAAATAATGAACAGAATTTTTATCGTGTTTTCAAAGTTGCGGTTGCAGCGTGGCAACTTTATGCTCTAGTTTTGGAGCTAAAAGTGTAATTTATCTTTATGCAAAGTTTGAGCCGGGAATAAAAATTTTACTATCTAAGTGAGTATGTGGAAGCAGTTTGTGGCAAGCAAAACACCGTTACTTACCATCAAGTGAGATGTGATCAACACCTAGCCTGTCAACCAGAAAAAAAGATTGACATACCTGCCTAGATAAATTTGATAGGACTACAAATGCTGCTTTAGATAGAGTAGGCTTTCATCCACATATCTTAGGATAGTAAATGTACATATACCTATAGACCGTTATAACATAACATATTATGTGAAATACTAGACAGTGGTTGAAGCTATATTCATCTTGATTATTCAATCAATATTGCAAATCCTGATTCATTAGTTAATATTTATAAAAATACCTAATGGAAATTTGGTAAGAAACAGAATAGTACAGATTCAGTAAAAAAAAAATGTAGGATAAGATTATTTATAACGTACAACAATTACGTTATTTTATATCATATTTATACCTGTCTTCAACCTAGCGCATAGATCTGACAGATAGGTTACATTAGAGTAAATAAGATGTTCATTTCTCAAGCGGTCCATATCTCTGTGATACACCGCTGCGCTACAAATAGCTACAATTTATACAAAATTATATCAGTGATAGATGTGGGCTAGTAAAATAATCTAGTTTCGGAATGTTTGTTTTGATAAACTTGATTTATAGTGTTATAGCCAGTAGTATTTCATTCAATAAAGACGGCACAAAAAAATCTGGGATGCTTGGATTTCCTACTTTATAAGACGTTGAATTAATCGAAAGAAGAAAGAATATAAATGAGACTGAAAATACTTTTAAAAAGTTATTCGATACGATTCTCTTTTTAATAGTACTTTTATTATGATACCCGCTTTGGTATTTTTAAGGTTTTTTACATAAAAATTATCTCTGTTTCATAAAGAGATTTTTAGCGATAAGATATAAATTTTAAGATATTATTCTTACGAGCATATTGTTTCTTAGATGACTGTTTTTTTTTTTATTGCTGACAGGCTAGATGTCAGCAATAAAAAAAAAAAACATCAGGTGACCACAACTCACCTGATATTAAGTGACTGTGTGGTCGAAGATGGTAAAGCACACCTAGCCTGGAATAGAACTGGCTCTCAATTGAGGCTACCGGAACACACCGTTAGATACTTGGCGGCAGATTTTTAACTTGAGGGTGGTAGCTAGCCAGCCGAGTACTAGAAAGTACCCTACCACCACGCTATGGTTTCCTCACGATGATTTCCTTCACCGGCAGCTCAAGCTAATTGTTGGGGTTTGAACCCACGCCCTTCGGCATGCGAACCAACCGCGCTAACCACTGAGCTATCATCGCTACAAAAACTGTAAAAACTGACTGTAGTAATACTGCATCGTGCCGGTCTACCCATTATTTTTTTTTAATTCTAAATGGGGACGATGAGAGCTGCATTTACGTCCCGCTTGGGGTGTATTGTGCACTTCCCCCTACCAGCATCTACCCGAGCCAATCCAGCTCCTTGAAGTACCGGAGTGAGGCTCTGGGTCACTGGCAGTGATCTACCCATCAATGGAAACAATTTTTGCTACAAACAGATCCTAGTCAAGTACCATAGAAAAATGTCATCGACCTTCAACAAAATGTATGGAATTTCTATGGTTTCTGATTTCTAGGTCAGCTTATAGTAAATGGATAGATCAGCACTTGTTTATTTTAATAACACGTATAAGTCTGCGTTTCACCATCAACTCGCCTGATGGTAAGCGATGATGAAGCACGCTGACTTAGAAGATATCTACTCACTCTAACCTTGAAAATATCTAGATTATATCTCTTAGGAAATGATGAAGTTGATAGCTTGTTCTATTCCTTGGTGTGGATGAGAAACGTACAGTCAAAACGTTTGGTACCCAAGGAAATTTCACTATGTATTGGTAATGGGCCGCCTTTCTACTTATCCTGTAGAAATCTGTTCTGAAATAAGCTTATCAATTTGTTTATTATATTTAGTAAAACTTCGCTTCGCTTACTTTAGCTTGATGTTTAATATCTACCAGAAAGAATTCTTCTGGATAAAAACAAAAAAAAATTGGCACCAAAAATACATCAAAACTTAAGAATAAATGTTCTAGATGACATGTCAACTGCAGAGAACTGTAAACACCTCATACAGTACTCCACATAAATTATAAACTTATTTAGAGTATAAAAAAAGAATGTCTTAATGTGATGCAATACTAAATGGACATTTTTTTTTAAATCATAAGACACGTCACGAATTACAAAGTTTGCAGAACAATCACGCGAAATTATCAGTTGTTTTGCTCATATTTCTTTCTTTTGAAGTACCTATTTATCTTTACTACGAAAAGTGATGTGATTTTGATTAATTTTTGTGTTACTAATGCGGGATTACTCACGTTTAATTATATCGGATACTCTGACTATATCCATTTCGTTCACATCCGGTGGCCTTCTTCAAGGAGACAAAGCTGAGTACACCGCGCGCGCGACCTCGTCTTTCTTTGCACGTGAGTAAACGTAATTAATCCTGCATAAGTAAAACAAAAACTTTTCTATCCTCATTGCTTTCTATGTACACAGAATTCATTGAAACCTACAACTCTATACGTAACCAATTAGAATTCCACGTCACACCTTCGCAGGCACGTACGAGCCAATCACTCCGTTGCCACATTCGTTATGATGTTAATTTACGCTTCACTAATATCATTTGTGCGTTTCTTTGTCGATGTAGACACAATAAGAACAAGGCACCTCGTTAATCGTCCAACTCCCGCCGTAATTAACTTTGCAGCCAGAGAGAGCAGATTTACGTGGACCCCGGGCACAATTAAATTTGCATAGGAAATTACACGGAATAAGCCAAGAATAAGTTAGTCGACGAAACTAAATTTTATGGCAGTCGCGAAGTAAAGGCCCGGCAAGTAAACTCACCTATCATAGTTAACAAACTCGAGTAATTGTTCAAAGTACGCTAGAAATTTACGTGTCTTGTTATTTCATTCGGGTATTATTAAATACTAACCCCGCGGTGTTACCCACTGTTTTGTTAATTTCTTGCTTATCCCCCAAGAACACTATATTTTTTAGCCTATGTGTTAATCCTGGGGCTAGCTACCTCCATACCAAACTTAATCAAAATTGGTCCAGCCATTTAAGCATGAAGAAGTAGCAAACATACAAACACACTCACAAACTTTCGCCATTATAATATTAGTGTGATACTGGATGTAACAAGCGGAATATTGGTCATCCATCTGCAAATATTTGTCGTAATGAAACAAACGATACACTATTTTGTTGGTAAGAGACAACTCCTAGCCGTAACTATTGCAATAATCACGGACAGGAGTTACCAGAACTTCAAGTAACAAAACAAAGTCCAGAATGTCGTTGCTTTGGTGCTTTTTTTTCATATAAATATAATGAGACTCTCCTGTTGGTAATAGATAATGCATTTTCATGATCATAGCAGCAATACACAGAACTTTGAGTAACAAACTAAAATCCAATCAATTGCTGCTTTGGCGCTCATTAATTTGAAACGTGCGATAGTGAGCCTCAACAGCCCTGTAATTTCGATAGCCTTCAAACCGGATCACAGTAATGTTTACACACAACTGCTTGACGGCAGAATGTGGTGCGTAGTGCGGTGGTACCTACCTAGGTGACCTGTTGCTAAGGATCTACCGCCAAATGACGGGTCAACAATTTCGTTACCGTCGTGGGTCGAACCTAAACAAATCAGCACAGGACCCCGAGGCAAATGGCATAGCAAGAGAGAGACCTATACAAGAATATAGGGAAGGACTCCATAATGATGACAATGACAATGAACATAAGTTTTCGGTGATGGAAAACATCACGAGGAAGCATGGCGATAGGGTTCTTTCTAGTTATTTCATTTCACTCTCAAGTTGTAACTTTGCCATCAAGCACTTAACGTGTTTTTGTGAAGCCTCACTTAACGTTTGTTCTAACTTCAAGATAGATGTGTTGACTAACTTCAATCGCACCATCGTTACTTAGCATTAAATGAGTTATGTATGTTGTATCTCTACATGTGTATAAAACAAAGTCACTTCCCGCTATCTGTACACTTAGACCTTTTAAACTACCCAACGGATTTTAATGCGGTTTCCATCAATAGACAGAGTAATTCAAGAGGAATGAATATATGTATAATATATGCATATGCACCTCATTAATTGCTAGTGTTATATATTTAATAATCTACGAAACTTAAATGCTAAATAAAAAACGATTGAATTGCCTAGACTGTGACAGATTAAATATAAAGATACTCTCCAAATGCTCATAATATTGGCGACATTACCACGTTAAACGTCCAATGCTTTATGTCTTTTTTTTGTTATTGGCACGGCACTTTTAAAATTATGCCAATGTTAAGTATTTCGCGATATTTTCAACCATTTGAGAATAAATCAAGTAAAAACAAGTCTGAGTAACAGTTAAAGTTACATAAAATAAGTCACGGCCAAATCCGCTCATGCTCTAATAAAGTTTTGGAAGAAACACGAAAAGCACGATACATTACTGCACTATATTATATAACTTTCCCACACTTATTTAGCGCTTTACAGAAAATACTCGTAAAAATGATTTGGAAAATTTTCGTTTTACTTATGCGGGATTACTCACGTATAATGTTATCGGAAACTCCGACTATAGTTTCGGCCACATCCGGTGGCCTTCATCATGAAGGCAAAGCTAAATACAGCGCGTGCGTGATGTCGACTTGCTTCGCAATACGGGCCGCTGCGCGCCTCGCACCTGAAGACGGCGGTCGTATATTTTAGAAAATACAATGCGACTACGAGATGTTACCTTTCTTCCGCGTTCCCGCTAAAACTCCCGTTAGGTGTCTTCCTTGAAATGATTACAAAAATTAGATAAAGTGACACGGAAAACCCTTGCAAGACGAATATTTTTCCGCAATGCGTGTTTACACATTTGGCATAACTCCAACTCCATGTGACGACGTCAATTCGTGAGCTTCGAAAAGTTTTACTATACGAAGTTTCATAATAACATGACATTATGTATGATCCTACAGTTTTTCAGAACAGCGTGTTAGCCGATAGGCAATTGTAAAATTTGCTATCAGTAAAATATATTTCTTGCCAATGAGCTTGAGCTGCCGGTGGAGGAAAACATCGTGAGGAAACCGTAGCATGGTGGTAGGGTACTTTCTAGTATTCGGCTAGCTAGCTACCACCCTCAAGTTGAAAATCTGCCCCCAAGCATCTAACGGTGTGTTCCGGCAGCCTCAATTGAGAGCCAGCTCCATTCCAGGCTAGATGTGTTTACCATTTTCGAACACACCGTCACGAGCTGTGATCAAAACACCTAGTCCGTCAAGTATAAAAAAATATAATTATTTTATTATTGATTCTGGATTTTATTTTTGACTTATTGGATTTATCAAGTTATCAATAAAACAATTAACATATATTGAAAACACTCTTTTTTGACTCTATAAACTAAAAAAGTCGACAAATTAGTTTCTGGTTGTGGTGTAGCTTCCACATGATGTTAAAAGGACGTTGGGCAATTGAAATGGAAAACTGTTATTTAAATCAAATAATTTATTTGCAAGAATACATGTAGATAATAAATAGGTCTTATTGAAACTATTATAACATAACAATGCATTCAGTCTGCAAGCAGACGTGCAAATATTAAATGTTAATTAATTAATTTAATTACCTAGCCTAAATTATATTATTATTAGTTATAAAAAAACTCATGATCGTGACATAAAATTCATGAACTCAAACACATTTGTTAAGAACCCAATCAGTCTCGGTGTCAATTTTTAAATTTTAGCTCATTTAAAATTATTATGACATTAGGTAAATTATTGTAAATTAATATACTCGTATTAAATTATTTTTTTAAATACAGTTCTAAAAAATTCTTAATGTAAGAACTATTATTGTTTTGCCCACTAGATATTTCAAAAACAACTCAAACTTTGAATACAATATCCGAATTCGGTAGTCCAAAAAGCTACACATGTAAGCTATACGAAACATGATTAATCACGCGATATAAGTAGATGAAAGCGGATTTATTTTTATTTGTAACACATGTTATCGCTTCAACTAACAGTTTATTTACAACCAATGGTCGTAAACGCGTGTAGAGCATATTCAAATATTGTCTCAACCGCCTGAATGTCGCCTTCGAACTCTTGAGTTAAGACGTCGCTAAGAAATTATGTAGGGGTAAACTTGAGACTTTTTTCCGGACATTAAACGTGCAAGTATATCGATCTACCTGTCGATTTTGTTATGAAGATATACAGTGTATTTCAGGGCACTGAAGCAGTAATTAACCATGAACATTAGCGCCATATGTAGCGATGATATCTTAGTATTTAGCGCGGTCGGTTCACACTGGTGCAGAAGGGCGTGGGTTCAAACCCCAACAGTGAGCTTAAGCTGCCGGTGAAGGAAAACATCATGAGGAAATCATAGCATGGTAGTAGGGTGTTTGTGAGTACTTGGCTAACCAGCTATCAACCTCAATATAAAAAGGTTCTGGGTCGGTTACATTGTAATAGTTATTCACATCATCACCATTATCACCATTGTCCTTTGCTGTCCACTGCTGAACGTAGGCCTCTCTTAAAATACGCTGCAAAGTTCGGACAACAGCTTTCTGCATCCTTAGACTTATTGATGACAGCAATGTTTTGGTGACTAGTCACCAAAACATTGCTGTAAGTCTTGATCATCGTCGCAGAGTAGCATGTCTGTCTTATTTTTACCGGATACATTTCGGAGAGTGTGCCCAGAAGCTCCATGACCTTATCCCACACTCTCTGTTTCACCACAGGACAAGAAAAAGAACGGCACACTATCATCCGTTCCTCGTGGACGTTACCAGTATTCGTACGCAGCGATTCCGCTCTACTTTCTTGATACGTACAGCCCATGAATGAAACTCATTGCTAGCTGATCTGTTTCCTATAAACTACAATTTGGACGTTTTAAGGCTAGATTTCTTCTAGATCGGCGTGCTCCTATCCTCGGCCGCATCGTCGCTTTCCATCAGGCGAGTTAGTGGCCATAAGTAAATTTATTTAATATTTAAAAAAATATATGATCAACTTTTAATATGGGCACAGCAAAAAATCAAGAAATAAAACAAGCGGCTCCATACATATTGCCAAAATTCAACGAAGTTTTTTAAGAGAACAGCTGATTTTTTTTAATGATTTTCAGAGTTATACCCTTTGTAAAAGTTGTTCAAAATCATTAGCAGAAAACCAATTTCGTCTTAGTACGCGTCATTCTTATAACAACTTCCATATTCTCTTTTTAAACAGACATTTATTTGTAACGGATAAATAAAAATATTAAAATAGGTATTTGAAACTGATTCCGTGAAACAAACAGCGAGATAGTGACCGGAAAGGCGTGATGCCGGATAAGCGCCGGATCTACACAATCCCTAAAATATAGGAGCTAGTATATTCTATTATCCAGATTGTTCTCGCCACTGCCAAAATGTGCTACATTGTAGACGCCAACGGGGTGTTTTCCTCGCCAACTAACTTTATGAGATATGGTGTTTGTTACAGACAATGCTTTTATACAACCACGGTATCTGTTACGAGCTTGAATTGTTTATTTTTCCCGTTTGTATGTGACCATTACCGTTATGGGCCATTGTCGTACTTCTTCAGACATCTAGGACATGCTAAACAAAGTTCCATGCATGCGAGTCTAGATTTTAAAACAGTACCCCTACTACGGGAACTGCAGATAACGAAATCCCAAAATACGTCATAAGTAGTTACATATTCGATTTAAAATATCGACAGTTCGAATCTACCTTCATTGTACGAACCGTTAAACAATGGTATTTGCTGCGCGAGTGGGTGTTCCCTGATAGATACATCTAAGTGCCTTCAAGTCGTGAGAATTGGTTTCTTCTAGACGAGCGTGCTCCACCGTAGACCGCATCTTCGCTTAACATTAGCTGTGATGGCGGTCAAACGTTCAGTAAAAAATTATAAAAACAAATGTAAACTGGAATAGCGACCCTTTTGGCCATAAACGTAAATTTCTTATTTCTATTGCGTATTTTTCGAATAATATATG
The DNA here is from genome assembly GCA_950106695.1 of Biston stratarius. Classification (NCBI taxonomy): domain Eukaryota; kingdom Metazoa; phylum Arthropoda; class Insecta; order Lepidoptera; family Geometridae; genus Biston; species Biston stratarius. Next base: position 16,897,221 of record OX467116.1, read on the forward strand.
TGTTAGGGGCGGTAAGCGAATAAAAAAAGTATCACCAGCGCTTGAAAATGACTCAGATTTTTAGTGGGATCGCAGATAATAAGCACGCTTTCTAGAATAAACAGATTCATTCAAGACTTATAGAACCTTATGAAGTTTTATACTTATCTTACTTATTTCTACTTTTGTAACGATTATAGTTTTGTGAATGGCGTGGGTTCAAAACCCAACAATATTCTTGGATTGGTGTAGGAAATAATTGACCGGAAATGCTGGTAGAGTACGTTCTAGTACTCGGCTAGATAACTACCAAGAGATAAAAATCTGCCAACAAGCATCTAACGGTGTCTTTCGGTTACCTTACCTTAGAAACAGTCCCATGCTAGGCTAGATGCGTTTATCAACTTCGACCGCACCATCACTTATCATCAGATGAGCTGTGGTTAACACCTAGACTGTTACTCATAAAAAAAGTTGATATCTTGACGATGTAATCTGGAAGCTACATAACGAAGCAAACTTAATTTATAGTAACATAGCAAATTCTGACAAAGTAAAGGTCTTAGCAACCGAGATCAGAGAAGCAACGGCCGCGTCTACGGAACTAATCGGACTTATTCATGCTTTTAAGTCAAAATTCGCGTACACTTTCTTTGAAGTAATGTTTCTATGTTTATTCTTTTACTAGTTAGGGGAACACAGTACGTGGTGCATTACGAATTCCATTAGTCAACGCGGTCTGATGCAGAAGTTTTGAACACTCAAGTAAACCTAGACATTAGACGTTGTATAGGACTCGGGTACAGTTTCAGTTTGAAACTGTACAAAGCACTCTACTAAGTATTCTATACAGGGTTATTTTAAAAGATACCAAACGCCCAGGCAGCTTTCTTAAAAGCATAACAACTTGTGTTTGCTACGGCCACGTGCTCTCCTCGAATCCCATCTTTATTTTATACTAGCTGCTCCTCGCGGTGTTACCCGCAGTTCCCACGTAAACACTACATTTTTCGGAATAAAAACTAGCTTATGTGTTAATCTAGGCTATCAGCTACCTCCATACAAAATGTCATCATAATTAGTCAAGCTCCTGAGCGTGAAGAAGTAACTGATATACACTTACGCACTCACAAACTTTCGCCTTTATTATATTTGTGTGATATTTGTCTAAACTAGACATGATGGAACTAACATTCTTGTGTTGACTAAAGTCCCAAATTAATCTATCTACAATTACATAAATAAAAATCAAATGATGTCTGTCATTAAACGTATAACTTGAAAACGGCTAAATCGATTCAACTGAATCTTTTTTAAAATGGTCGTAATTATTCGAATGAGGTTTAAATATCCAAGGGCAAAGGCAAAGCGATACCACACCAGTTAAGACCTGAAATAAATTTAAAAAAACTTTTCTTAAAATTCAGTACATTCAACGAGAAAATTACAAAATATATTTTTTTTACTTTTGTATTTTGTGCGTGTAAATGTTGGCTCCTAAAAGCTGTTCCTGTTTTTTTTTTAATATCACACGTGTATGTTCAAATTATTGTTTGTAAAAAATCGTGGTAAAAAGCTTTGGCTAAATCCATTGATTACACTTGCTTTTTTTAAATAAGAAATAGGCTTACGTTTGTCTGCCATCTCACCTGGTGATAAGTGATGATGCGGTCTAAGATGGAGCACGCTTGTCTAGAAGGTACCGATTCTCTCTCATCTCGATTTACGGGGTTATGCAAAACCGTAGCACAAACGTTCCACGCAACTCTGTAGAAGTACCCCTTATGAAGTTTCCTATCAGCCCTGTTTTCATTAACTATTGCACTTTTTGTTTTAACTTTTAATTAAACGTGAGTAATCCCGCGTAAGTAAAATAAAAAGTTGTCAAAACCACGTTAGTTTTCATAGTAAAACTATGCTTCTTCTCATTGTGAGAAGGGTATGGTTATAGTCCACCACGCTGGTCAACAGACTTCATACATCTTCGAGAACGTTAACATATCTCAGACATGCAGGTTTTACTGTTTATACATATCGTAAAAACTTAAGACTTCGTAGACTTTCAGAAGAGGTTGCTAGTTACATCTTTAACAATAACCCTGTATAACGAAGCTCTGATAGTTCCATATAGAATTGAAATGTCTTTTTGGAAATTTAAGTGGAGTCATTTGTATCAATTTCGTCCATCAGTCAAACTAGATAGATCGCACTAAATTTTAATTATAGGGTTTAATAAGGGTAGCTACACACGACACGGCACTGTGTCGTCGCCGCGATGATGGCGCGTCTAATTGGTGCTGTAAATTTAAATAATACTGACACTTTACTGTCGGTGCTGGACTAATTGAGAGAGAGAATCGTAAAAATATTTTTACTCGCCTCATTTGTACTGAGCTTAGTTTTAATTTTATTTCTTTTACGGCTGGCAAGCTTGATTGGACAGCCCACGTTTCTATCTTTAGATGTGGGTTTTAATTTACTAGTGGAACGAATTTTAATTCCTTTTCGTGCGAGAAAACCATTAACGTATATTTTTATTGGAATTTTACCACGTTAAAGTGAATGCAACGGAAGTGATGCTCTTGGTATTGTTATTTCCATTGCTTTTCCAAATTAATTGAACAATTTCTGTTGGAAGCTACTAAAATATTAAACTATCTACATTAAATACAATTATCTACACCTTTAAGCTATTATTGATGTTTCAATTGTGTTAAATAAGCTATTACTTACTGTACTGTATATGGAATGTTTTTTTTATGTATACTACTAAAAAGACATTCTTACTACCAGGGCTATTTTAAAATTAAATAAAAGATTTCCAATCTTTAACGGTTGAGTTTCTATTGCCTTGTATAAACCTTTCTCAGCAGTTTGAGAAGATATGAAAACTAATAAAACTAGATCTGAGTGTTCGTTACAGAATTCTCAAGCAATTTCAAACGTTACAAAAATGTTTTTAAAGATTAAATAGGTAGATACCCAGTCTATTTGTCCTCGGCTAAGAATCAGACTGGCGACATTAATTAGTTCTCCAGAATTAAAATGGAGATGTGTTTTAATTAATATAAATGATGCAAACACATTTTTGTCTTGACGACGACCCTGAAAATATTAAAAACAAAGGATGTGCTGCACGTGAGATACTAATTGCCATAGATAATAATATTATAATTACATAATGTAAATGGATACGAACAAAATGTAAAAGAAAATTGACGGTGGAAAACGTTGCAGCGTGGTAACCTAATATGAAAAGAAAGATCCACAAAGAAATGCCTTGCTGAGTTTCTTGCCGGAACCTTCTCAGTTGAAGTGTAGTTACGAGCCGGTGGTAGATTCAAACATGTAAAATTGTAAAATTTCGTCAGCGTACCTATGTACATCCAATTACTGTTCTAAATTAGGCATATGCCATTAAGACATTATATTCTGAACCAAATAGTATTCAAGTTTCGACATAAATGTTTATTTAGCACAGATGTTTTTCCCTGCCTATTTTTCAATACATGTTTGTACGTACACAATTATCTTCATGCATTGCTAGCCAACGTAACTTGGTGGTAGATTTTACCACCGCAGTACTAGATATTCTGTCGCAAAGCAGTAGTGTGTAAGCATTACTGTGTTCCGGTTTGAAAGGTACTGCAGCTAGCGAAATTACAGGGCTATTGAGACTAACCATCTAGTCTCAAAGTAATGAGCGCCAAGGCAGCGTTGCCCTGGACTTTGTTTTACTACTCATAGTTCTGTGTATCGCTGCAATGGTCATGGACCATGGTCATGGTTTCTTAACATCAGGAGAGCGTCCCGTTCGTCTCATTACAGTCACATAAAAAAAAAGCTTAAATAAAAGAATTAATAAATATGGGAAAAACCGCGCAGCTAGTTGTGATCTACAAACAGAACCGTAAAAGTAAAAAATAGCCTACAAAGAATAGTCTCGTCTCGGTTCATTTAAAATAAAGAAAGAAGAAAATAAAAGTCCAAAGTGGTTCAGTAATCGAGACTTTGAAAGCACATTACCAATTCAGTAGAGCTCAAAGATAAGCGCTCTACTATCTACAAGGTAGAGTCTAGAAACTTTAGATAAGGCTTAAAATAGACCTTACCCTTTTGCCGACACTGTAAGTTGGTAATTAAATACGCTTGGTATTTAAACTACCTACTTAAAAGCTTTTGACGTTATAATTTTTATTTTACCTAGTAAACATTTGTATTTGTAAATACTTTACTATATTTATAATAAAATCAATTTGGAAAACTTTATTTGACAGATCTACACTAAAAATGATCCCGTCTTTTTCATTGCAATCTATTAGACAGGGACTCCGATATTTTAAATAAATAAACCAATATTACAATATATTACACACAACGCCATAGCTTCAAACTAAACAAACCTTGTACTAGGAAAACTAGATAACTGATATAATACTTTAAACTTTTTATGTAAATATATAGTATTAGTGATGTGTGTTTAATCTTATATTAGTTTAGTGTTGTATTTTTATTTATTACATCCTCATCACATCATCGGCCATAGGACGTCCACTGCTGGACATAGGCCGTCTCCTGGGGAGGTTTTGCAATACTCGCCACGCTTGGCAGGCGGGTTGGCGAGCGCAGTTAAGTGTGATCGTTCAAGGAAGACGCTGCTGCCCATCTTCCAGATTACACCCCTTAGCCGACACTTACGGCGACCACGGGTAGGGTGGGGTACAATTCTTACGCCGGCACCACCACGGCATCTATCAATGTACAATATATCAATGTGTAATGTAATATCTACAAATACATACGTAAGCTAAGATCTATCAATTAAAGCCTTGGAAATTGATCTTATTGTTTGCTTAGATTAGTTAGCTCTTAAATCGAGTACTACATAGCGAATAAACATATACAAACATACAGTATTATTGCCTTCACACTCAGCAGTACACCAAGTGCAGACAGTGCCTAAAAAGAAAAGCTCAGCTACGTCATTCTTCATAAATTTATAACCGGTTTAACCGCAGCACAAAACGAGAAGAAAACAATAATGTGTTGTTTTGAAATACGGGCTTTGGGAAAACGCCTTCCCTCGTAATAGCCCGATTTTTCACTGCAAAGAAACCCGATGAAACGTTACGTCCTTTCCTATCATAAATTCGGTCGGGGTCACACTGTTTCCTTTTTTCATTCATTTCCAAATTCAGATTTATGAGCGGCTGCCCGCTCGATACAATAAATAAACAATTTCCGTTGGTACGGATTAGAATCAAAGACTTGGGGGTGCTGTGGAAATATTTATTGTATAATATTAATGGATTTGTTTTTATGGTTCTCTAATTAGGCTTGAGGGGCGGCAAAGCCAATACTTATAGCCTTGAACATTGACATAAAGTTGCTTGTCTGTACGTTTTCTATCGGATATACTTTGGAGAGTGCGTTTCAGACCTGGATGACCTAATTCCACCCTGTCCATTCTGCTAACGGAAAGGCCGCTTTAAAAAGCTTTAAAAAGCGACACCGCTTCATGGTTGATATTCCAAAAGCTTAAACTAAGCCGTTTGATTCCACCTTCTTCGTACGAACTACTAGACATTAGAATTTGCTGCCCAAGCTGGTGTTCCCTGATAGATACAGTCTCGTTACCTTCAAGTCGCGAGTGAATCATTTTCTTCTAAACAAGCATGCTCACTTGAGAGCCAGTTGCATTCCAGGGTAGGTGTGCTCTACCATCTTTGACCGTATCGACACTTAAAACCTGGTGAGCTGTGGTCTTGTCAACGATAAAAAAAAAACAAAGTGAAAACATAGGTAACGTATTGGAAGCAATATTCCCTCAATTAATTCCACGTAAACCATTTAAATGCACTCTAGACCTTAAAACAAAAATAGAATCCATAATCGGTCGTTCTACAATTAGCACAGAATTGATAACATTCATATGTCGCAACGATGACATAATGGACATAATTAATTTAATGTTTGGACCACAGTGAATACAGAACACAAGGCATCTTCATTGATAATTATTCTCCTTTATGATAATTATCTAAGTAGAAATTTAATAATATTACAGAATAAATAGTAAGTAGTACCTGTTAATAATAACCAAAGAGATGGTATTCTATAGCAGGGTCAAAAGGCGCTTGAGTCAACTGTATGCAATAATAGTCAGTACATGTTTGTATGCAACCGTCATAGTTGAACTTAGCTGAGGTTAACGGGCGAATTTTATTAATTTGTTGACTTTCTTCGGAAGTTAAGTGTAAACATAAATACCTTAAATAAATTACATCTAAATCACAAAGTCACATGAATAAAAGACAGTCAAGTCTTGTCCATCTAACTATTAATAAAGTAGAATAGTAGTCCAAGTCCATTAAGTTTCTAAGGAATTTTGGGATCAATAAGTATGAAAACACAATCCACATTATATCACTTTTTTATTGGTTGACAAGCTAGGTGATTGACCATAGCTCATTTGATGTTAAATGACGGTGTATTCGAACATGGTAAAGCACACCTTGGCCACACTCGTGCGTATAATTTGGCACTTAATTATTAAAACACCAATATTTCTGAACAAAATGGTTTCCTTATTAGCTCATTTAATGGTAGCTCTGCTTTTTGAGTTGTAGAACGCAGGTTCGATTCCCACCTAGGACAAAAATTTATGTAAAAATATAAATGTTTGTACCGTGTCTGGACGTCGTGTATGTAAATACAAAAAATGCATATTTAAATATGTTACTGTAAAAGCACGAATATTGGTTAATCTTAGTTTTACCAGTAAATCATAGGATTTACCAACACGAGTTGGTAAATGTATGAATTTATAAAAAAGGAACGATTTTTTCGGGTGTTTACCATTAGAATTTAGTGCTTACTAGGTTTTACCAGTGACGGTTGGTAAATGTTGGTTTTAGGAATAAAACAATGAGTGCTTCTTAATGATTTATTTCAATTAACTATCAATCAAAACCTTACATATTTTTATGTATCATATGAAAGTAATTATTTATTAATCATTTATATTACTAATAGGCGAGCGGAGACGGTAGAGAGAGATGGAACGGGTAGCGGGGGGCTGCAGACTGTATGAGACCATACGCCGAACACGTTCTGACATATGTATATATTTCAACATATACCGTGTCTTTAAGGCAAATCCTAAGATTTACCAAGTGAATGGTGGTAAAAGTTCGAAATAAACGATGATCGTAGACATTACCCTTTTACCATTAAAAGTTGGTAAATCTTAGGTTTTACTGGAAAATCTTTGAATTTACCGTAGTTCGGGCTTTTACAGTAACTTAGCAGAACTTTACCCATTATATCAGCTACCTAGTTCCCATATAATCTATGCTCGGTTTAGCACTAGATGATGCTGTGTGAATTATTGATATCGATTTATTAAAAACGTATATTTTAGAAAACTTTTCCAACAATATTTACTTTTTTAGAAGAGTGGTAGGCAGACGTTGTAACAGATGGTAAGCTGATCGCCTTATTACTTTATGTACCTTATTGAGTTGTTATTACCTTATCAAATTGCACCAACTTATATTTCTGGCTAGTATTTCTATACTGCTATCCCAAGTTTCGGTGTTTTGCACCATCTGTGACCGGATGGGGACAATGAATGCCTTCAAACAGATAAAACGATGATGGACGATGTCTCGTAATGCTATTTTGTTGCTTTATTACAGCTATAAACCGGGCTATGTCATATTGATGTTATATACAGGGCCAATTAATTTATTTAATGATTGTGGTAAGAATAGGAAATGGAGGAATATAATGACTTGTTATTATATTATTGCAAGCTTTTTAAATGCGCCTAAGTAGACAATCGGTTGGATATGTACGGTCGTTATTATTTTTTTTTGTTTAGGAAATTACTGCAATATACCTAAATATTATTATAAAAATATGTCAAAAAAGTGCTGGGGTTTATCTAAGATAAAAATGAATATTTATTGATTCAGACTGCCTCAGTCTATTTGTGATTATGTATTTTATTTATTTGAAGTTAGCTGACCCAAAAAAAATATATATCTAATATGAATTAATTTGTTCGTGATGGTTATGTTCATACAAAAATTCGTTAAGGGAGCACTTTTAGTTTTTTCCGAGTTGTATTGCTTACAGAGCAACTTTTTTAATTTTCTTTCCTTTTTTTTTAAATGTTTCATCATCATCATCTCAGCCGTAGGACGTCCACTGCTGGACATAGGCCTCCCCCATTGACTTCCATAAAGACCGGTTGGAAGCGGCTCGCATCCAGCGCGTTCCTGCGGTCTTTATGAGGTCGTCTGTCCACCTTGTGGGTGGACGTCCTACGCTGCGCTTGCCGGTCCATGGTCTCCACTCCAGAACTTTACAGCCCCATCGGCCATCAGTTCTGCGTGCTATGTGCCCTGCCCACTGCCACTTCAACTTGCTAATCCGCTGAGCTATGTCGACTACTTTAGTTCGTCTACGGATCTCCTCATTTCTGATTCGATCTAGTAGGTAAATTGTTAAATGTTTGTAATATTCAAACTAAACCATAAAAAACCCCAACGAACAGCATTTTTTGTAAAAATAAGAATTTTATTTCACTCACGCGTATCTTTAAAGCGATCTTTTTTACAAAAAACATGTCACTCACATGGTTATATTACGTGATATTTCATTAGAGGGCATAAAAATGACAGTCATTTGCAATAATACACACCATACTCGTAGTATGAAAAGGCAAAGTGGAGCAAATTGCAAAACCTATAAATCATGCTCGTAAAGTTAGTACACACATACACAATATCACATTTACTCCACCTACACCCAAATCAAAGTAAAATATCGACACCATCCTGTACCGAACCTAATTCGTACGTCCCAAATACAGCACTAATCGCATGGCCACTTCCAATATGGATACAGTCACAGAATAGAAAATAGACAAATGGTCATTTATAGCAAACGCTGTGAATGAATCATATTACGTTACTCTTTAGGAAAATTGGTCTGAGTCACATCTTAACCCTTTTTTTTCTGCCCTTGCTTACTGCAACTGTTAGCTCATGTTGTAGAATATCTGCTTCAAGAGTTGCAGGGCGTGGGTTCAATTCCCACCAGGACAAACATTTATGTGACGATAAATGCTTGTTCTGTGTCTGGGTGTTCTGCATGTATTATAAGTATGTATTTCAACAAAAAAAAAGAATATACGTATTCTATCAGCTATCTGACTTCCATAGTACAAGCTTTGCTTAGTTTGGGGCTAGGTGGCGCTGTGTGAAATGTCCTACGAAATGTAATTATAATAAATAGGCTTGTAATTGACCGCCATCTCATCTGATGTTACGTGATGATGCGGTCTAAGATGGAACACGCTTGTTTTGAATATACTGATTTACTCTTGACTTAAAGACATCCAGATTTTACACCAACTCAAGCGGTGCATTCCAACATTTAGCAATCCGCATAATAAAAGTGGAATCATTTAGACCTGAAGTACACTCTCCGAAATTTATTCGATAAAAAACCGATTCTCAAACTTTCTACTTACGTAAACGCTTGATAACGTTAAGAACTGAGACGTATGTATATGAGACGTGGATGGAGAAAAAGTACCTCTGTTTTTGTTCCATGCCGTTTTTACAACTTAATACGCAACACTTCATCACTATTATAAATTAGATTCACCAAATCATCGGCAAAAAGTGACAACAAAGTCAATTAAAAGCATAATATGATATCGATTAAAGAAAGATCTCGCCAAAAATTGTTTGCCTCAAAAAGTTTAAGCTATGCAATCATTCTTTTTTTTTTTCTTTTATGTTAGATTTCATATTTACCCATATAAAGAAAGTAGTAAATAAAATGTGTTTTGAATTGTTTTTTAAATGTTCCATTCGTTTTCGTGAAGTGCACTGACATTTTTCTATGGAACAGCTGTTTATTCCGGCATTCAGTGTCAAGCCCATAATAAAAGTTGTTTACATTTATAAGTAGGTCAACGTCCTTAAATATTACGACCTCCTCCGAAACACTGCATTTTTGCATGAATTGGTTTACGTCAAATTTAGTTGTCTTTGCTTCGCTTTTATATGCTTCCAACATTGTTTTGTATTTTGTCGTTCAGCTAGGACAATGGGGAAGAGTTTTCCATCTTGCTATCTAGTCTGTGATCAAAGTCCCATTACGGAGGACCCATATAGCCCCGTGACCCTAAACCCCAACTCCCAAGGGCCGATCCGCTCGTTACTTTGCATTAACGCCAAAACTTCCGATGTTAATTCCCAGTTGATGAGGGAAATTTTGTTATGGTGTTAATTAAGAAAAATGTTGAGAATCTGCGAAGAAGAGATATTGAGATTGGCGTCCGCAGTTGGGTATTCACTAACCTGATTCAGTTAAGACCCCTTTAACGCTGATAAGTTTAGTGAGAAATAATCTCAGAATGTTGTTAACCTGTCAATAGTATTATTCAATATTTGTATGTTTTTATTTAACTATTAAAACGGAGTCTTATGATTTTTGGTTCAAGCATATAGCCTTATATATAAAGTATGCGTACATACAGCAGTATAATATTATGTAATCTGTACTACGGAACACCAACTCTGTTACATTCTATTACATTGAGAAACTTCTTATTGAATGTCACAACTTCGTGCAAGATTTCCCAAAAGCTTTCAGTTTTGCGGCCAAAGATGCTCGTTTTCTTATTCTCTCTAATTTCGGGACAGAATTAATTCAAACATTTTCAGAAACAAAGGGAGCGAAACATTTGACGAATATCGCTGGCAAAATTTCTGAAGCTTTATAAAACGAACCCTTAAAATTACTCAAGCTTTGACGGCAAGGACCTAAAAGGGATGCTTGTGGTACGAAATATGCTTACTTCAGTCTTTTCAACTTCTGAGTTTATTGAGACTGTTTATTGCAAGACGAAGCTAATATTGTAGCTTATTTTGTTAGAAACTAACGAGACGGGCAAACATCTAGGTTAATAAGGTCTGTTTTTTACAAGCTTTTATTTAATTTGCAATGTATATGTTTGTTAACTGGTTTATCTCAAATTTTGCAAGCTAAATTAGAAATGCTTCTCATTATCCAACAGAGTTGAAATATGACACGATGTTTTAATTTTAGTGATGATGTATTTTTATTTTAAGCATATCTCAATTCTAGACCTAAGATTAGCTCTACTTGAAGGTACCTTCTCAACGGTAACAGTAGTAGTAGACACGGACTTAAAGTTTAGCGATGATAGCTCAGTGGTTAGCACGGTCTGTTCACACGCTGAAGAGCATGGGTTTAAACCCCAACAATGAGCTTGAGCTGCCAGTGAAGGAAAACGTCGTAAGGAAACCATATCATGATGATAGGGTACTGTCTAGTACTTAGCTGGCTATCTACCAAGTACCTAACGGTGAGTTCCAGCAGCCTCACTTGCCAATTACATTCCAGGCCAGGTGAGCTTTACCATCTTCGACCACACCGTCAATGAGCATCAGGTGAGCTGTGGTCAAACACCTAGCTTGTCAACCATAAAAAATAAATAAAAATTAACTCTTTATTGTTCACGCCAAAATAACAAAAATTTAAATAAAAAATCACATTTATCATCATCCTTGTTCTTCCTCCTCCATTGTTGGAGAGGTCGGGAATCGGTCTCGAGGAGGTCCTCATTACCGAGGCAGTTTATAATATAACTACGTAGATTTATGCTAGCTATACTTACTAGATAAAGTGCTCAAACGTATGCTATTGAATTTAAGAGTCTGTTTTAATTATTCGGCTATCACTCGTAAGAATCTTTTTTACATCATAAATAAGCATTATGGACTTTTCATAATTAGTAATTTAGTTTATTCCAAAAAAAATTACAATATTTAAATGGTTTTTTAACGTATCAAACGAAGAAACGCAGGATTGGTAAAACCTACTTTTGGATCTAAAAATAAAATTAATCTATTTTATAGATACTGTACTGATAAATAGGATAGAATAGGAGGCCGGCGTTTCCAATTAAGCTTCCAAATATTGCCACTGACTTCAAACGGTACAAAACATATGAAATTACATATCTGATAGTTTTTAAAAGTTCTGGAAGAAGTTCTGGATAATGGTGTTACACTTCTCATAATAAATAGGCCCGCGCCCAACAGTGGGACAGCTTATAAAAACAATTCTAATAAATACGGATACAGAGTTTTAGAGTTGTTATTTCGAAAAAAAAAAAAAAAAAAAAAAAAAAAAAAAAAAAAAAAAAAAAAAAAAATTGCAGGTCCACAATGGATGCAAATAGCTCAGGACAGAGAAAGATGGCAAACCTTGGGGGAGGCCTTCACCTGAGAGGGGTTCCTGATATTTACTATGTATAAATAAGTGTTGTAATGTATGTTTAAATGTAAATATCAGGAAATAAAAGGCTTAATAATAAAAATTCGATAAATAAAATTAAGTATCGATATTAGAAGTTGCAGCTCTATTCCTTCTAGAAATGGGCTTGAGTCTGCCGATTTCTCTAAAACCTTCGCTTGGGGAAATCGCTTTTTCATCCCTGGTAATGGCCGCCGTTCCGGGACATTTTAATTAACTCCGACTTGAGTGCTTTTTTTAGGTTTCCTGATAAATTATTGATATAAAACCGTCTGAGTCGAATACAATCGGGAATTGTGGAGGTCTATTTTAAGCCTATTTTCATGCAGTTTTTGCATATAAAATACAAAAAAAGTGTAAATAATCAAGTATTTTGTACTACAATAGAATTCTTAGAAGCGTCACGAGTTCATTTCGTGTTTTTGAAATAAAGAAGTAGGTAAAGCCTATTCGTGAATTGTATAGATATACCAACAAGTTATTGATACCGATAAGTACTTGGTATTTTTGGAGGTAGTAACATTGAATTTTTTCTTCATGTGTGACAAGTTTAACCGCAGCCTGGCGTTAAGTGACGATTTGGTGGAAGATGGTAAACACTCCCAGTCTGGAATAGGAGCAGTCGGAAAATACGTTAGGTGCTTGACGTCTTTCAATTTGAAAGTGCAAATAAGACAATGAATACGCTATCACCATGCTACGGTTTCCGTACGATGTTTTCTATTACTGGCAGTTCAAGCTCATTGTTAGGGTTTGAATCTACGCCCTTTGGTGTGTGAACGGACCGCGCTAACCATTGGGCTATAATTGTAATTATATTGACATACTTTATATATATTTTTTTCAATGGCTTTAAGGTGTTTTTGAAATATTTAATAATATATTTGAAATGTTGTTACGGAATTTGACTTGTAACTTTGGTGTTATCAATAAAATTTAATATGTAGGTACTTGTATCGCTTCAAGTATTTTAACACGTGACACTATCGCACATAAGTTGTATTAACTTATACGAGTATACCTACTATTATGTAGGAATGTATAAAGGAAAATAATATCTCTTTGTGTACAGACGCCATCGTCGAAAACTTACGACGTTGTTTTCGACGCGTTTCTGCCAAAAGTAGGACATATTCATAACACATATAAAGTACACAAAGAATTCTTTATGTTCCCGATAAAAACACTAAAGATATTCCTGTTTTATTGTCAGATTTATAAAAGTAATGATTATTTTTTCACTCAACGTATTCAGATATTTATTCCTGTGAGTGAGTGCACAAAAAAGGAAATGTGTTTACCATCTTCGACCATGTCATCACTTAAGATCAGATGAGCTGAGGTCAAATACCACTATTGAAGACATTTGTACCGATTATACCCCAGTGGTTAGTGCACTTCGTTTGTTCCGTTCACACGCTGAAAGGCGTGAGTTCAAACCCCAACAAGCTTGAGCTGCCGGTGAAGGAAAACATCGTGAGGAAACCATGGCATGGTGGTAGGGTACTTTCTAGTATTTGTCTGGATAGATTCCACCCTCAAGTTGAAAATCTGCCACCAAGAATCTAACAGTGTGTTCCGGCTGCAATCCAGTTCCATTCTTTGATGTGTTTACCATCTTCGACCACACCGTCACTTAACATCAGGTGAGCTGTAGCCAAACACTTAGCCTGTCAACCATAAAAAAAACCTTATCTATTTAACATAAAAAAGGTAATTCATTATACTCGCGTCAAAAACAAAACTTTTTTATAAAATAAAAATGTACATTAAGTTTGTTATTTTACAAAACAAACTCCGATAACACTTAGCATAAATCCTTTGTTAACATTCACGCTTCATTCAAATTCTTTAACTCAGCAGGGGACGCGAGTAAGTACGTTTTTTATGAAGTCTTTAACCTTTAACTCATAAACGGACTTGAATTTTAATGAGTTAATACATCAATACATCATCGAGTGTGCCGCGGTTAAAATTATCGGCTCGCGGGTTTTCGCTTCTCGGCTCAGCGGGGAGCCATCGAATCTAAAGCCCCGCCAGACCCCTGGTGAAAACAACCTGTGCCTTTCATTGTGTGACATGAAACATGTAATGAGCATATTGAAGCAAAATAGCCGAGCAGCTATTGAGCTACGATTAATTCCTCCGATATTTATTGGAGTTGTCTGCGTCTTAGGCGTGATTCATTTTGCATGTCATCGTTCTGTAAAATGCATCGAAGACACGCGACTTTTAAACGACGAATTAAAAATATGTATATACATAAATTATAAGACTAATTATCACATTAAGTTTGTTACAAGTATGGTCTTTTAATAAGTTTTTTTAGATTTTTAGTCATCATCATCATCATCGGCTGATAGGACGTCCACTGCTGGACATAGGCCTCCTCCTGGGGAGGGGTTTTGCTAATACTCGCCGCGCTTGGCAGGCCGGTTGGTCTCAGTTAGGTATGATTGTTTAAGGAAGACGCTGCTGCCCATCTTCCGTATTACATCCCTTTTACATACCTACTATTAGCCGACTCGGCAACCACGGGTAGAGAAGGTTTAAGATACTATTCTTACGCCGGCACCACCACGGCGCATAGATTTTTTGTCAGTTTGTTAATTTTGCGTGGTTAGGGTACTTTATAGTGCTCGGCTGGCTAGCTACCACCGTCAAGTTGAAAATCTGCCGCCAAGCACTAACGGTGTGTTCCGGCAGCCTCACTGGAAGCCAGTTCCATTTTCAGTTAGGCGAGTTTGCCATCTGCGACCACACCCTCACTTAACAGATGAGCTGTTATAAAACACATAGCCGGTCAAACACAAAAAAGTATTTTTTTACCCGACTGCCAAGGAAGGGTTATGTTTTTCGCGCGTATCTTGTATGTATGTAGGTACGTAGGTATGTATGTAAATTTCTTTATAACCTTGTATCGCTAAAACCGCTGGATGGATTTTGACAGTTAGGATATCGTTATACTAGTCTTAAAAACCTAAGTAGGTAGGTTTTAAAAGAAAAAAAAATGGGTGATTTTTGGCGCGAAATATATACGTTAATAAAAAAATTACCAAAACCTATAGAGTATGGTATCAGAATAAAGTAAATTAAAAGACGATTGCAAATATATTTATATAAGTTTTTTCTTTAAATTTAATTTAATTTAATTAAAGAATAATAAATTAGTTTAAAAAGATTTTTTCTTTAATTATAGCTGTTTTAATCACAATCGGGTTATAGATTTTTAAAACTCTTCAGTTTTTCCGTAAGATGTTTTCCTCCATCGGTAACTCAAGCTCATTATTGGGATTTGAACCCACGCCCTTCGGCGTGTGAACTGAAAACGCTAAACACTGGGCTATCATTGCTACAAAAAATATATTTGTAAAAACGTTGTCCACCAACGTACCAACGCACCAACGCACCAACAATTTGTATCCACCATCTACAGGTAAAGAAGCAGCTACTATCAAATAAGCTAACAGGGCAGTAAATATAAAAGCGAGCCTTACACCTCGTCTCGAAGACACGCAACTTTTACGACGAACTAAAAATATTTATATGCATAAATTAAAAGACTATTACCATATTGTCACGGCATCGCCTTGTCCCGCTAACCAAATACTTGAGTGGTTGCCCAACAATATTCAGACTTCAAAAAACAGTAAACACGGTTCCCATGAGCCATTACACTTCGAGTGTTTGTAAAATAATCAAAACGCTAGGCCACGAATGTTTGGTCAGAAACTCGTTAAGTTTGTGATTTATTTGATTTGATGTCTGCAATCGTTTGATAGCCTCGGCTTTGGACACCACTTCAAAGTCTTAAGAGTGCTGGCTTAAGACTGTCGACTGACCATTCCGAAATTCATGTAGGTTCTATTACAAATATTTGGTTGGGGCGATTAAAAAAATATCGGTGATACGATCCCAGTCAATTCGATTATTTTTTTAGTTCGCCTCGATTTCCCATAGAACTATACAAATACTTATCGTAAGGAAAGTAAGTACGAGTACATATTTGTTAATGAAGTTAAGCTCTGCCCAAAAATCTAGCTAGAAATACATTGAGAAATCTAAAACAAAAAAAAAAATTAAAAAGAAAATAAACTTTTCTTTGGGGCTATATGAAATTTTACGATATTTAGTGACGAAAATAGCTGTATTCTCCGTGTCTCTATTCTGAATGTTGTTATATGGCAGCACCAACCTATGATGTAGACGCACCATAGATATAATAAATATTATCTGTGATCAGTTGATGGCTAGTTAGATGGTAGTTATGATAGATGAGCTAGTAATTATAATTTTTTGACATTTTATTACTTTGAAAATATATATGAATATGTATTAAATCAAATCAAATCAAAAGTCATTTATTCAGTTTAGGCCCTGGTAAGGCACTTATGAACGTTAAGTTACATGTTTGAATCTACCACCGGCTCGTAATTACACTTCAACTGAGAAGACTCCGGCAAGAAACTCAGCAAGGCATTTTTTTTGTGGATCTTTCTTTTCATATTAGGTTACAATTTACAGTAATAAATATTAATACATACATTATGCTTACTACAATTGTCACTTAGCCAGGGGGATGCAAGTGCAGAGAGAAGCTACAACAACCATATATTCCTGTCTTCCACGTAATGAGCCACCTTATAGTAGGCTTTGTCAATTTTTAAATAATTATACATATTGGTATATATGTATAATTATATATATATATACAAGTTAATAATATAAGTTATTTACATATACATATTTCTGAATAGGGCCGATAGTAAAAGCCGTTCACACACCCATCAGTATTGCTACAGTTATCTAAAACACCAATTATATAGGGTTTTGCAGAACGGCAGAACTAAGCCGAAAGGAGATCAATGTATTCATGAATGAGATCATCTTTTAAATTTACAAAACAAAAATCAGCTGCTCTGTTTTTTCCATATAGGTATTACGTTGGAGTTAAATAACATCTATCTATAGAACAACTCATTTTTTCGCAAATTCAATGCCAATCCAATAGTACAAGCTATTCGTAACAATGAGTACCTCCATTGGGCTCGGCACTACCGTTCCGCGTAGCCCAGTATAGTTAAAACTGAATTTCGCAACCATACAATCGACTTGACAGATTCAGAGCAATAAAATTAAACTTCCACGTGTTTAATTTCAAAGAACCCAAGATTTCAAAACACAAGAACCGCATCACAAAAACCAATGTTGATTTAGAATTCTGTATTATATTGTGTTGTTTGAGTATACTGTTTACATTCGAGATGATAAAGACCACCCGTTGTGTGCGCACATACAAGACTCTGTTTTACTCCAACAGTTGGTGCGCCTCAGCGCAAACGGAATATCCAAACAAACAGGGAAAGCGGTCTAGTTTGATTTTTTATTTACAGAAGAAAACGGGGGTTTTACTGAGGGTTAGCTGAGACGTTTGCTGATTTCTGTTCATGACTTCGTGTTTGCGGTAGTGGATCTGTTGGTTCGGTATGCTTTTCTTCTTTGATAAAAATATTTCTCTATTATTCTAAAGTGTTGAAATTAAGATCCTGCTAAATTTGGTAGGAACGCGAAAAATTTAAGTCGCGGTGTCGCCGAATTGTTGATGATGATGTTTGTGAATAATTTATGACCGGCACCCTAAGACAAAGTCCAGTTAAAAACACTTTAAAAAAGAAAAACAAAATCAAAAGATAGGTAAAGAATCGCAATACGGTTTAATATTAGCTGATGATGATTAAGACTAACTTATGACCCTAAGAAAAAAAGTAAATAATACCACAGTTTGTTACTTACAATTGAGTCAAAACATCAAAACAACGATGTACTAAATTTTGTTTTGTTACTCAAAGTTTTGGCTACCTTTGCAATGGTCATGGGCAGGCGCTATCTGATATCATCCAGACAGCGTCTCGTTCGTCTATATTTTTGTCAAATATAATGACTTTTGCACAAAAATACAGTGGTCAATCGTAAAATCTTTAACAAATTTTACACGGTAAAAAATTACAAAGGCCACGTGTAAAACCTTGTAAAGCTATATCGTCTAGCTAGCATATAGACATTTTAATCAGTATGTGAACTAAGCATTTGCATGTTCGCTGACACAATATTCCATTGCGATACCAAACCTATATCAACCAAGCGAATTTTCTAAATGTCTGATTCGCTAAATGTACCTCGCTCGCAAAACATTATGTTCTCAAAAAGCGCCATTCTCAATATACATTATTCTTACAAAATCGAAAGATAGTTTTGTTGTCATTTTCAGACGCCAAAATCCATTACAGAAACGCCAAGGTAATTCACAGAATTAACACTCCATTTTCTAACAAAAACTAGCACAAGAAGCTTCAAACGACGTTATCATTGGATGGAAAGCCGGCGGGTAGATGGAAATGCGACGCCGACTACGGCAGCGGTGAGACGGGGCGAAAAAATACGTTTCCGACATGTGTCTGTACAGAGTACGTATTCTTTACTAACCGACTTCAAAAAAAGAGGTTCTCAATTTGACTGTATATTTTTTTTGTTTTTTATCTCAGAACTTTTAACTGGGTGAACCAGTTTTGATGATTGTTTTTTTAATTTGAAAGCTGGTGCTTCCCGTGTGGTCCCATTTGGTCCAGTTCTGACAATGGCATCCATGAGAAAAACTATTTGAAGTCGGTTTTTTATTTTTTATTTTGATGTTGGTAATGTTTCATGTTACCTTATTTATTAATTTTATAATCATATTGTCTATGTTGAACGGAAAAGTGCATAGTAATAAAACATCTTGATCATATTTCTATAGCAACTGATGTAGTTGTAACAATTTTGTCAAAATCATTCGTCGCCGTTTTGACGTGATCTCTTTAAACTATAATACGTTCGATTTAAATTAAACGTCTGTCTTTAAAATTGTTTTCACAGTAAGAGTCAATTCAGAAAACTAATGTTAACAAAATCAGAGGATACAGTTTGGTGTTACAGTTACATATCTATCATTTACATAATAACATAATTACACCACTCGATAGTTAAAGGATCAAAAAAATTGTTACGATAAGTAAGAACTTGGGCGACACGACTCTTTTCACGTTCCCGCCAAAAGTCTCTGACATTCAGTTGGACAGATCCAATACACAGATATTTTTTTTCATCGTTTTTTTTTCTGCCTTAGGACGTTTGCTCATTTGCCCATGTTGTAAATTAAATATTCGTCTCTTATTTTTTAGACTTAACTTCCTGTCAAAAAGGCAAAAAGTAACAGTTTCTTTTTGTATGTTAACTAATTTATTTAAACGTTCTTTGCTGCGTAGAACGTAATGTTTTGTGAAAAGTAGTAACGCAGCCTGCGAATGATTCGAAGATACATAAAATCAAGTATGTTCGAATTCGATCTCATATATTCGTATACCAATAAAGGTAAATGCGAATTGAGGTACACGAATCAAAAATAGGGACCCCAGTCAGTAGTCACTTTAAAATTAGCTTCTGCGCTGTAATCCTTCAAATAGTCTCCTAGTGTGTACAACTCGGACAGTTGGTAAGATTCCCCGTTTGCGATAGCGCGCACGGCACCGATGGCAACCAACGTGGGGGCGATATACACCTATTTGTAATTTACTTAAAAATATGGCTGAAGATAAAACGGGATCTTCCCTTCGCGGCTAATTCCGACGCTTTGTAATGTGTCTGTTGAAGCGATGCGAATTTGTATAGCGAGATATCTGTTTAATGTGTGGTATTAATTTAAGATAGATAGATATCATTTGCCAGGAAAGCGTTATTATAAATTTCGTTTCATAACGTGCAATAAAAAAATTAAAAAACTACAAACTAAAAACGTAATTATAGTAAGTACGTATGTATAGGTATTTAAGTTTGTAAATGATGAATTTAGAAGTTTATGTAAATTTTATGGGTTTTTCTAGTTAGCACACCCCATCGTTTTATCGAGCCCTATCCATGCCAAGGTTGTCTGGAAGAATCGCTCTATGCTATAAGGTAACGCATGGAACAGCTGATTTTTTTCTCGGTTCAAGAGTTAGTGTAACAGTAAGTAATTTATAATAAATAATGAGATAAAAAGAAATGTTTGTACCTAAACCGTGTAATATCTTTATGTTCTTACCTTACTGTTGCATAAACCAAACCGCATAGAATAGAAATATTAATTTTGAGACTTTATCTTGCATCTGGCACGCTTTGTCATAGTGTTGATAAATATATCAGCAATTGATCTCAGATCTGAGACAGTTGACTTACAATCAAATATTAATTACATTTTGCTGTCAATAATAATAAATTAAGCTTAGTTGAAAGCAACTTTAACTTAAACTGCTTGTCACATAATTATTTTAATATTTATTGTGATTACGGTTACGTTTTGATGGTATTGCAGCTATCTACATTTATAGGACTAATGAGACTCACCATTTTGAATTGAATGTTTCATACTAAGAGTTTTCTATTAAACACCATTACGATCTGAAAACAAATCTGAAAGAAAAAAATAGTGACTAATCTAGCATATGAATTTGCGTGAAAATATCGATACAATTGACATAGATAAATGCTCAAAGTCCGACGCCAAACACAAAGAAGAGGAGAATTGCGGAGTTTTTGGCGGGAAACAAAAAAGGTTTTGTTTCACCGTTTTTTTCCAAAATCTGTAGTTTTTCGAATGTATAAAAATTGTGATGTTTTACTCGTAAAGTGTCGAATTACGTGGGTGAGCGTGCAAAAAATGGTGTAATTTGTTGAAACAACTTTCCGAGCTGCTTTTCAAAAACTCCATTGAAACTTGTAGTAAAGTCACTACTACGTTACTAGGGCATGACCGGACTCGTACTAATCTTATTTTGTGTGACTTTGCCATTGATTTAGACTTACAGTTTTTATCGCTAACATTGTATGAAAATCTTAAAAATTCACATGATATCTTAGACAATGGTAGAAAATTTGTGACGACTCCTTGTTTTACACAAACTATACGCACGCCTCTATGCATTTGTGTGAAATATGTACAGAATAAGAGTACACTGCAATTTCACTCGTCATCTTACAGTGGACATATTTTTTTGCGGTATAAAAGTTGCCTACTCTCCATTTTCTGTTAGCGCTGTAGAGAAAGAAAGTAAAAAAGAAAAACATTTATTCGACACAATACAAATAGATAAATAAAAAAATAGTCATCGGGAAAATAGAAGTGAAAACTTAAACAAGTCACATTAGCATGTTGGTGACGCAACGCAATGGGCCCATCTCAGCATGAATGCAGAGTCTCAGACAAGTGGCGCCGGTTTTCAGTCAGACCCTTCACATTACAATCACAGTTCCAACATTAAAGTACAATCAATAACACTTTTAATAACATTAGTGTTGACTACTTTATACCAAATATAAAATCTCGTATCCTTATAAACATGGTATCTATCTATAAATAGAACATGCCATTTACATACAGCGTCTATTTATAACTTAACGAGCACCCATCGAATCCCGCGAGATACAAAACGGGCTCAAACTCGAAATTAGTTCCTGAAATGTTCAAACTTTCGGGTTATATCAGTTAAGCCAGGATTAAATTTAACGTCGGGTTTTAATCACTGTCATTTCTGTTAGTCATATGGAAGTTGTGTTTAGATTAGTTTGGCTGAGATCGTATGATCCCTTTTTGCAATAAAAGAGAATGGAAAAGCTGAATGTATTTTTTTTTTAATGGTTGACCACAGCTCACCTGATATTAAGTGACGGTGTGGTTGAATATGGTAAAGCACACCTAGCCTGAATTGGTACTGGCTCTCAAGTGAGGCTGTCGGAACACACCGTTAGATGCTTGGCGGCAGATTTTCAACTTGAGGGTGGTAGCTAGCCAGCCGAGTACTAGAAAGTTCCCTACCACCATGCTATGGTTTCCTCACGATGTCTTCCTTCACCGGCAGCTCAAGCTCATTGTTGGGGTATGAACCTACGCCCGTAGGCATGCGAACCGACCGCGCTAACCACTGAGCTATCATCGCTAAAAACAAGCTATCGTATTTAAACAAGTAGGTTTCTTATTACAAATTAAATTGTACCTTGACATTTTATATTATCAATAAGTTTTAGTAATTTGTTTGTTAAATACATATCCAGAAAAAAAAACTGTACGATCTAAATTTTTTTCAAATTACCCACTTATCTGGTTTTGATGAATCTGAGGTAATAACATAGTATGTTGACACCTGACCAAATGTATGAAGCGACCGTTTTTTTTTTAAACACGGATGTTCCTTTTTTTGTACCCGTGACATAGTATATATGCAAAATTCCACGATGTTCGGCTGAGTATTTAAGGTTAAGGTAATTTATAATATTGGTAAGTTTAGAAAATAGATTTAGTAACAGTTTTTCATAATAAACCTAAAGGGGGTACAGAGCTATTATAGCTACAAAATTAGCTATAATAGCACAAAATTAAACTGCTAACATCTTCGACTACATCATCGCTTTACACCAGGTGTATATAAATGAAAATCAAATGTTCATTGGTAAGCGACTGCCCTGTAAACTCATTGGTAGTATGTCCGTTTCAAGAGCCGTAGGGCGTGGGTTCGATTCTCACTAACACAAGCACACACAATTGCACACACAATTGCTTATTCTCACAAGCATTTTGTGGTATAATCAAAAATGTTCATTCTGTGTCTGGGTGTTCTGTATATTATAAGTATGTATTTACAAAAAAGTATCTCTATCAGCTCTCTGACTTCTGTAGTACAAGCTTTGCTTGTTTGAGGTCAGATGCCGTTGTGTGTGATGTCCTGCAATATTTATTTATTTAAGCGCATAACTTGATAACGGTTCAACCGATTAGACTGTTTTTTAGGGTTCCGTACCTCAAAAGGAAAAAACGGAACCCTTATAGGATCACTTTGTTGTCCGTCTGTCTGTCTGTCAAGACCCTTTTTCTCAGGAACGCGTGGAGGTATCAAACTGAAATTCATATCATATTACTCAAGTCTACTGTCCCTTGGACCTGTGAAAAAATCAAACTTCTAAGCCTAAATCTACGCAATCAAAAGATACAGCCGTTTATGCTGCAAATTTTCGACACTCGCAAGGGAATCAAAACCTACAGGGTACTTCCCGTGAACTCAGAATCTTGAAATTTTCAGCGCCTATTGAAAAAATATTTAAACAATATTAAAGTTCCATATCGTATCCAGACAATTGATTTCCATATTAGTCCCCAAAGTATTACAAATTCAAGTTAAATGTAAAAACCCATGCACGATCCCCAAAAAATTACAATACTACCCCGACATTTCGTAGACAAAGGTCCTATTTAAACAGGCATTAGTCATGGCTATCTTTATGCTATAAATCACCAAAAAATCAGGCACCTTAATACCCATTCAGACTACGCTATAGTATTTTTTTTTAATACGAATAAGTCCGTGTTAAGCCACCACCTTGCCTGATGGTAAGCGATGTGTTCGAAGATGAAGCACGCAGACTTAGAAGATAAGTACCTATTCACTCTGACCTTGAAAATATCTAGATCATGTATCTCAGGAAACAAGGAAACCGGCAGCTTGTTCCATTCCTTGGCCGTGCGGATGAGAAACGTAAAGTTATAACGTTTGGTACGTACCCCAGAAAATTTCACTATATATGGATGGTAGTGAACCGTCTTTCTACTTGTCTTATAGTAAAAAGGGGATAGAAGTACAAGCTCATTAGCACGTTCTTCGAAATGAATCCTGTAGAAAATAGACAGACTTGCTCATTTAATTCATTCATTTGCTTGTTCAAGGTTTAAAAGTTTTTTAGTATTTGACAATTTTCCCATATTTCAGTTACCCCGCTTTCCTATAGTTAGTGACTCAACTTAAGGTTGGTGTAGCGAATATGCTCTGTTAATTAATTAGAAATAAATTAAATAATAAAAAAAAAAAAGTCTTACCTCCACAAGTATTTACGAGATTACGCGGAACGTGCTGTGGCGAATAACACACAGTTCTTGACACGGTATGTATTTTTTTTAATGGTTGACAGTCTACTTTTTTGACCACAGCTCACCTGATGTTATCTGACGGTGTGATCGAAGATGCTACACACACCTAGCTTGGAATGGAACTAGCTCTCAAGAGAGGCTGCCGGATCACACTGTTAGGTGCTTGGCGACACATTTTCAACTTGAGGGCGGTAGTTATCCAGCAGAGTACTAGAAAGTACCCTGTTTTATTTTACTAGCAGCTCAGGCTCATTGGGATTTGAACCCACGCTCTTCGGCGTGTGAACCGACTGCGCTAACCACTGAGCTATCATCGCTACAGAAAAAAAAACAGTCATGCTGTTTCTATTGGTGTGTCTCTGTTTTATTCGAGAAATAAATAAAAGAAAGTGAAATATCGGCATAAATAGTTGTAGCAATTACCTATAGCGTTGTCTGGACTAGTCTTTTTGCGTGACCGGTACTTCGTACCTCGTAGCGTCACGCGGTGCCGATGTCATAATTTCGACTTTATTCCGTCCAAGCGTGACTAATGCTTTTGGGATCCTGATAATAAAGGCGATTAATAAA
The DNA here is from genome assembly GCA_950106695.1 of Biston stratarius. Classification (NCBI taxonomy): domain Eukaryota; kingdom Metazoa; phylum Arthropoda; class Insecta; order Lepidoptera; family Geometridae; genus Biston; species Biston stratarius. The sequence continues at coordinate 16,922,122 of OX467116.1, forward strand.
TAATTGAGCATGCCAATCGCCATAAGCCTTTAAGACTATTTGGTATTTCTATAGTCTTTTCGCTTTGAGATGAATATTGATAGTAAATTTGTGAACGTGGTTCAAATGTGAAATAATTTTTTTTGCTTAATTTTTATTTGGATTTTTCTCTGTAATACAAATATTGGTGCAATCAGTAACGGTTGCAATAAAAGATCAACTCTTTGGTTCACTTAGCTTTTTAGAATTTACTGATATTATCAGCAACCATCCGGTATAATTGGTTTTATATTGCTTTGCTATAATTATATCGATAAGAATGTGTGTGATTTTATTATGTAAGCTTGAGGTCCCTAAGTTTTTTTATAATACATGTATAATGAAATGAAAAAAATTAACTCATTATTCAACTTTACGATATCACTCACTTGAGAGCCAGTTCCATTCCAGACTAGGTGTGTTTGCTATCTACGACAACACCGTCACTTAACATCAGGTGAGTGGTCAAACACCTGAAATCCGTACAGCCGGTTTTGCGTGATTGAGTAACAAACATCCAAACATTCAAATTAATAATATTTTTAGGAGGTACCGGAGTATTTTCCATATACGTTTCCTTTTATGTCAAGTTTTTTTATGGTTGATAGGCTAGGTGTTTGATCATTTACCAGATGTTAAGTGACGGTGTGGTCGAAGATACCAAACACACCTATTCCATAAAAAATACAATATATATAACATTTAATTATATTATTTATTAAGGGGGAACGCTGCCAGTATCTTCAGAACCTTGCCTAAAGGAACTCCTTTTAATAATATATTTTAGTTATTCTATATTTATCATTTATTATATTATTTTATCTCTACCAAATCACGTGAGATATTCGCAAACTCATCCGATAACTTACCAAAAATCCTTAAGGGACTAATGTACACCTGAAGTGCACGACTGGAATTGGAAACCGTAACTCAACAAGTATTAGGGGAAAGGAAGAGAAAGGAAAACTTCCTACCACCGCCATCTGTAGACCTTATCTCCACCCATAAATATAGTACGGAACCCCGGAACGAACGAGTACGAATTATGGCTTCAAAGGTACCTTTAGTCTGCTGCTATGGATAATTCATGCACCCTCGGCACTGTTTCATAATTTTAAGGACGTTTTAGTAATTATTTTCCGAAGTTCGTGACTTTTTCGACGGAGTTTTGGTATCGTGTTTCGTGTACAATGAACTGCCTATTAATGTTAAATTTATTCCTATGATCATGAAATACACGTTCAAGGTTTTTTGTAAATGTGTGAAGTTCTAGCAAGCACCTGAAGCCTGAAGGGCTAGTACATCAATTAGCTAGATTTATGTACTACAAAAACGGTATGAAAATTGTAAAGTAGAGCAGAAATAAACGGCTTTTTGTATATATATATAACTATAGTTTACGAGTACGTACCTACTATTTAAAACTAGCAAATGATTATGCTAGACCTAGAGCTACTGGTCTATTCTGCAAGTTAGCGACAGTTTTTTTTTGTTTAAAATATAACAGCTTTGTATTGTTCGAGCAATATGTACAATAACAAAAACAGCTCAACAATAGTGCAACAACTGGCAGCCTTAATGCTTAAAGCGATCTCTTCCAGAGAACATTACTACAGAAAGGATTTGTGGAAGAAGTATAAAGGATGTGTAAGTAAAATGAGGCTGTAGAGATGGGTTGAGACGTTATGTAAACGGTATTTTTTTTTTTGCTTTATTTATTGTTGACAGGTTGTATATAACTGCAAGCTACTGAATTAATAGAAAGACCACATTTTCTCTAAGATATAATTCAGAGTATGTGCTAATAATAATAGTGTATTTTTATATTTTTTTATTGCTGACTGGCTAGCTTTTGACCACAACTCACCTGATGTTAAGTGACGATGTGGTCGAAGATGGTAAAGCACACCTAGCCTGGACTAGAACTGGCACTCAAGTGAGGATGCCGGAACACACCGTTAGATGCTTGGCGGCAGATTTTCAACTTGAGGGTGGTAGCTAGCCAGCCGAATACTAGAAAGTACCCTACCACCACGTAATTAATAATGAATGACTTCTGTTTGTTACCTCTCGATCATATAATTATGTTTATTACCGGGTCTTAATCGCGCACAAAAAGGTATGAAATCGTTCGACGTTTCAGCCATGTTGCAATAGACACGAGACTGACTAGGTTCTTCGACGTTATCGACTTGTCGTTGTTTGTGTGCGACTAAGTCCCGGCGATAAGCATAATTATGTGCTAAATTCTCAAAAGTTTAAAAATTACATCTCTATCGTGTGCTGTAGATTGGCAGACATTAAATAGGATAAACTATTTTATTCCCTTACACGAGCCATTTTTATTTTGCGAACATTAACTTCAATCTTTTTTAGATCTCTATTATTAATAGCCCATCAAATAAAATTACAAACCCGTATCAAGGCCTTACAAGATAAATGATATATAACTACATTTAGGCGGACAGCTGTGACACAAATTGTTATATCCTTGGGCAAATATTTGACGCTAGTTATACGATAAATTTTCAACATAATTTATCATAGATTGGTATCTAATCTAACTGTTTATACTGTCTACTAATGGAAGCTTACATGTGTTTACCTTATTACCTGCAATAGATGGTTAAATACATTATCTCGTACAAGTAAAAGAATTCAAAACTTCTTTTTTAAAACTTGGGCACTTACAAGCTTTTAATTAATTAGCAATGTTCGTTAGTTTGTTTTGGTCGAATTTTGCAAAAAACAAACAACTTTCACGAGTCCTGCGGAGTTGAAACTTGACATGTTGGTTCAATTCCGATGATGATGTGTTTACTGATTACCCAAAGCCCAAAAAAAGAGTGTAATTTTATACACGACTGTAAAAAAAAAAAAGGAGTAAAGGGTTCAGTGTTCATGTATGTATGTGAATTTATTTATTCTATCATAATTTTGAAATCTCTGAACAGATTTGGATGTATTGCGTATCGTTAGGATCCTTACATAATCCCGAGTAATTGAGTTGAGTCCCAAAGTCAAAGTCAAAGGTTTTATTTGCATGACAACATTATAAAAAGGTCTTAAAATAATTGTTTGAGTCTATTGTCAACCATCAAAAAGTAAAAAAAAAATCTTTGGAGCAAACAGTGGCGAAATTTTCCTTGGAAACAGTGCGTAAATCATAAGATTCGTGGCCAAACAGATTAAAGGCCTCTATAAAAGCCAAAGGTGGCCATTTCGAATAGAATATTTTTTTATTTTTTGCTGAGTCTAATAAATATGTGAGTATAAATTTTAATAATATTACATTACTTACTTTAAAAAATGCATTTTCATTTGTAACATAACTTATGGCTCGACTAGGTAGATATTAAACTATTACAACGTAATTAATACATAAAATTTTAAGGTAAATAATGTCTTCCCAGTATGAAAAAGTTACATAATGTAAACACGATTCGTTTTCTGACATCTCATATTGATCTGTCGATTAAACGCTTCATTATATCAAACAAAACAATACCTGTCGCCAAAGATCTCATTTAATATCCGCCTAACAATAAAGCGTCTTCCAAGCCTAATCTCAAACCGTCCTCGCCGCAATTTAACCCAACAATACCCACATTCATTTGTTTTTCCTTGTCATGCCTCCGACGGGATACAGCCTTCTTATAACGAAGGTACTATGCACCTCCCTAACAATTTTTCTCTGTCATTTCGCCTCTTGACTTCTCGGCGTATATCAGAGTGGTTTTTACACCAGAAATTGCTCTATAGGGGAGCGCTGATTAATAAAGAAAATAAAAATTCGCAGAGAGAGAGCCCGCGGGATGTGTGATTGAGAGCAGTCACGTACACGGTTATGCGACAAAATGTGATTCCATAACTTATTCAGTGTGAACATGCAAATTGATTTCGTGGGCTTTCAGCATATTTATTGACTTCGTTTTGTGAATAATGACAGTGCGGAGAAATCAAATAAAGTGTTTGCTTCAGGACCACTTTGCAATCCACGCACTGATTTTCTTTCGATTATAATTTACTAGTGGATATAAATTGCCTTTTTAATTTTTACCCGACTGCCAAGGAAGGGTTATTTTTCGCGCATATCTTGTATGTATGTATGTAAATTTCTTTATTAATTTGTATCATCCAAATGGCTGGATGGATTTCGACAGTTAAGGTATGGTTATATTCGACTTAAAAACTTACCAAGTGTACTTAGGAGATTTAAAAAAAATGTGGATTTTTGGTACGATATATAATAACCAAATAAGCTGCCGTGGTAGTGCCGTGAATTGTACCCCACCTTCTCTACCCGTGGTTGCCGTAAGAGTTGGCTAAGGGATGTAATCCGCGCTAACTGCGCTCGCCAACCCGCCTGCCAAGCGTGGCGAGTATTGGCACAACCCCTCCCCAGGAGGAGGCCTATGTGGACGTGGACGTCCTATGGCTGATGATGTATGTATAACGAAACGCACTCCTGACGAACGAAACGCACTCTTGAATCATCATCATCTTCATCTCCTGATGGTGAGATGATAACATCTTCCCATGACTATTATAACGGCACCAGGAAGTCCAGGAGCCTTGAATAGCAAAATAAAGTTAAGGGCATCGCTGCTTTGGCGCTTATTATTTTAAGACATTTTTTTATATTAAATAGATCTACGTTTGGCCACCATCTCGCCTGATGGAAAACGGCGGTGTGGCCTAAAATGGAGTACGCCGATCTAGAAGAAATGTATTAACCTTAAAAACGTCAAAATTGTAGTTTAAAGGAAACAGATCAACTGGCAATGAGTTCCACTTCTGGGCTGTACGTAATAAGAAAGTAAAGCGGAGTCGCTCTTCATTCGCATTCGATGGTTAGTCTCAATAGCGCTGTAATTTCGTATCTATAGACACAGTGCTATAAGCTTAGGGTAGGTATACTAAGTTGAAAGGAGGTCATTTTACTCATCATTGAGAACAACTTTTACTATGGAAACAACTCAAAAAAAAATTGGTTCTCCATACAGTTGGTCAAGGACCAAATAACTGTTTTAATGGAGTAGCTGATTTTTTCCCGTACGCTACAATGACCTTTCAGTTAAGTATCCGCGAATCTTTTAACCCCGTTTAACTTAGTAAGGCAGTCTGTGTATTCAGCATTAGCTATACAGCAGTAGTGTGCTAGGAAAAAAATGTGACAAAACCTAGTAAAACCAAGAAATTTACAGCTAAATTCTCAACCATAAAAACAAATTAACCTACCTAATTTCAACAAACTGCTTAATCGAGAGAAGCGAACACTCAAATTGTTTACAAAGTGGTATATCAAGCTTCAAAAGGTATTTCGTTTTCGAGTGATGCAATTAAACATACGTCACAGTTTCATTTGACAGGAGGCATCCGACACCTGGTGTGAAATGCAATCAAGTTTAATTATTGAGGGTATTAATAACAAGGGTGCAGTGAGGGTAAACGAAGCCTGGTTGCCATGGCAACGCCCTTCGACGCAGCCTGCGTCTCACGCACAATACGTGTTCAGTTATTTATGGCAAGAGCTGATTACAAATGTAATTATTTGAGGCGTTCGCTTTTCGTACATTGCTTAGTTTGAAGCTAGATGTCATTGTGTGTAATTATATGTATATCCTCTAATTGAAATGCTTAAACTTACGCGATTTAAACACGTAATTATGTTCATTACTGGGACTTAATCACGCACTGAATGCTGTAAATGTTTATAGTTTTATGTAAAAGTAATGAGACGAACGAAACGCTCTCCTGGTGGTAAGCGATAACGCATGCCCATGACCATTGCCGCGATACACAGAACTTGGAGTAGCAAAACAAAGTCTAGCTCCCGTACTCTGAGCGTATTCTTGCGATTCCCGCTAGAAACTCACAAAAAAGCTACGCGAACACATATCGTATACCCGCACAATAAGGTTTGCAGTCGCGTAGCTTTCTCGTGAGCACCTAACTGGAATCCCAATTAGAATTACAGAGTACTGAAGCAGGGCAACGCTGCTCTGGCTCTCATTACTTTAAGACATTCGATGGTTAGTCTCAAAAGCTATTATGTTAGCAGCAGTATCCTTCAAACCAGAACACAGTAATGTTTACACACTACTGCTAAAACATGAACAATCAACACTCTTCCACACTTTTGCCAGATTGTATTACTAGCCTACACTTATGCGTAAAATTCGATACTTCATAATATTGCTTAATAAACACACAACTACTCAAACAAACACAAGTTTAAAAAAATAATAGGTACAATGCAACGACGTGATATCTATTCCATCTATTACTAAAACCTTTTACTATATTTAGGTAATTTTTTGTGTTTGATATCTTAGCATATTAATTTGCGAGAATTACGCTAGTACGTATGAAATAGTATGTAGGTATGAAAAAAGCAGTTTCCGTTTACTCACGCCAACTTTCTTTCACTGATCAACTTTCTATACTTTTTAGGGTTCCGTAGCCAAAAAGTAAAAACTGGACCCTATTACAAAGACTTCGCTGACTGTCCGTCACCAGGCTGTATCTCAAGAACCGCGATAGCTAGACAGTTGAAATTTTCACAAATTATGTATTTCTGTTGCCGCTCTAACAACAAATACTAAAAACAAAATAAAAAAAATATTTAAGAGGGACGCCCATAAAACAAACGCGATTTTTTGCCGTTTTTATAGATAATGGTACGGAACCCTTCGTGCGCGAGTCCGACTCGCACTTGGCCGGTTTTTCATATTGTGAACCCGAATTAAGTCACGTACATAAATTAATATCCCATAATTATGTTTAATACCGGACATATTCACGCACAAAATATAACGAAATTAGTTTTGTTTACTTACCTCGATCCCGTACTTACAAACGTGTGTAAAACTACAATAAAACTACTTCGTACTTTGTAACTTTTTTCTCCGACTATTTTATCTGTGTCTAAATATATCTGAACCCGTTCACGGAAAGTGAGACTGTAACTCAGCTTTTAACAAGCAATTCGCAGGTTTATTGGTCAGTAAACTGTGTTTAATTGTTCGGATACACCCCTCGCTATTGGCCAATTAATTCTTTGCTTTCAATAAAATGCATCGTAAGGCCACGAGCAATCTTGCAGCTGTTAGGTTTTTTTCACTTTTGATACATCTGATATGTATGCAGGCTCCATAAAACAACTGATTACGTTGAATAAAAGCGCTGATTATAATAATTAGTCATAAGCATCGAGCTCATCTTTTCCGGTTCCTCCTCCGGGAACTCCTTTTACCGGTCTGCCCTATACTCGGAGCTTCTCCTTGCTGCATTTATAGCTGTTAGATGCTCACTTAAAAACTACGCGTCTACGAACCTTATTGCGCAGGTATAAGATATATGGTCGCGTAGTTATTTCCTGAGTGCCAAATAGGAATCACAATAAATAGCTCAGATTACGGGGGCAGGTGGACGCTAAACCTCCGGGACCCATGCGGTGGTAAATTTTGTTCATAGCTCTGTTAGTATTCAGCTCAATCCCACTTTAATAAGGCAACTGTCTCGGTCACGTCTATCACGATTTTTTAAACTCAGTCCCGATTTATTATATCGATCACGGTACTATAATAACGATCTATGGTTAGAGTAGCCTATCAAATTTCAACGCGTGACTTTTTACGTTGAAAGCGCATTAATCGCGCAGCCTCACCTATGCGCGATTAAACATGATGTTTATTATAAATGAACCTCAATTAGGTTCGAAGTAAAAATAAAACACGTTATTAAAAAAAAAAACTATCCATTAACAAGCTAATCCACGATAGATCTAAAAATAGTGTATTTTCAAATATTTTAGCTTTTTTTCTTACAAAACTATATAATCAAAAAACTAATGAAACAAGCATAGCATTTATTATCCGTTTATAAGAAAACTAGCGACCGCCCTGGCTTTGCACGGGTGCAATGAATCCTTTGAACTTTATGATCCTTTCTCTTGAATCTGTCTATTGATGGAAACTGCATTAAAATCCATTGGGTACTTTAATAACTCTAAGCGTACAGACGGCGGGAAGTGACTTTGTTGTATAGTAGCTAGAGATAATTTTTTGAAAGTTGCGTTTGCGTACTCCCTAGCAACCAATACGGTCAAGAGATAAGTTTAATTTTCATCCTTATTCTTTTTTAATTAGGGAATAGTGTATTGGCGGAACGAACATAGGATTTTTTTTAGGGAGCCAAAAGAAAACACTGATTCGTAATATAATAAAATTGTATTCCTTTAATAATGCTGGCCTGTTAAAAAATTACAAATAACAACTGTGATTGTATGGTTAAGAAAGTCAAAATTGTTGGTTCCTTTATAATGACCACTAATTGTCTAATAATAAATACTGCAGTAAAATTGTATAAGGATATCAAACGTTCAAAATATGTACAAAACATAAGAGTAGACAAATTATACTATATTATCACAGTCACTAGAGAAAGATGAAAAATCTATTCTATCGCCTAGATAGTTAGGTTAGTTATATACCAGTCTATTATAATTAGTAGACACTTTCACAAAAACTACATTCAATCTTTTTAGGCCGACTATTTACACCGTCACGCAATACACGTTATCTACTCGATAATCTTCATTCACTTATTTATTTATTATCTCCAAAGAAAAAGTGATAATAAAAAACCAACATTTGAATCTTTTTGGGTCGCGTCATATAGTACGTAGTATATATACATGTATCACTGCTGGATAATACATAATATACATACAAATATCGCGTGTTTCCGCATTGACAAACTATGTGTTTCTACAAATGTTATGATTCCCACACATCTTTTGCTTCTGCTACTTTCATTAGCGCTTTTTTATCCGACTACAGTAAATCCAAAAGGACAGGTTACGTTTTTAGTAATATGTATGTGTTTTTGTATTTACGTGTGTTCCACCGTAGCATCAAAACTACTCATCCGATTTTGATGAATGAGGTATCAATTAATTTATTATTTATCCTCGGTATGAAAGTATGACATAAGCTGTATTTCTTCCTTTCATTATAACTATTTTGTGACTAATCGGGTTATAGTTTATCAATTATATATAATAGCATGTTTTATAAATGTTCGATTGTTGCGACTTCTTTTGATGCACCAGTAATAATGATTAATAGATTAAAGTGTTTTAAAACGAGTTCGTCTAACTTTTTTTGATTCCTTGAAAAAGGTTACCGGATATAACTAAAGTTGCAGTATTTAACTCAACTAAACGTAAGCAATCACGTATAAATAAATAAAAGGTGTCAAAGTGACATCAGGATGATTGAATAATAAAATAATTATAATTCTATAAAATCAACATCTAAAGAAAACAAAGCCTTCATATAAAAATAAATTGTTTTTCATTGGAAACTAAAATTGATTGAATTGTAGGTATGTTTAGTTAAAATCCATTTGCATTCAACACGATGCTGAAATGCGAGTATTTCGTTCGGGCTGCTCGTATTAATTACGTGACGGTGTGATGGCATCCACTTAACGTTCAAAATATGCAAAAACCTTTTATACATTATGTACACTTAGGAATATGTTAATATTGCTTGCAATACATACGTACTAGTGATATTTGCTTAGAAATTAACTTCTATAAGTATGACTCGAACAACCTGACGTCCCTGAGTGATTGGTAAATGCGTGCATTTCACGATATGGCGACTCTCTGGGGACAATGGAACACAAAATAAATTAATTGAATATCAATAATACAACTTTAAAAAACAAAAATAATGAATTACAAGTGAATTAAATCTTTTCATAAACACTTAGACAAGCTACACGTTAGTCCAAAACTCACGTACAAACTAAAACATCAAGTCTCACACAAAGATTTAACCTCTAGAGTAAGAACACCATGCGTATTTTAATAATTATTTTAAATATAATAATTTTTCATGGGGTTCTTCCTGACACTTCACGGGATAATAATGAGGAACTGTAAAATGCTCTCACATAGGACTGCCATGATACGGGGCTATACGGTACAGTAGTCCTAAGCCGATAGGAGGTCACTATAAATACTCGTCATTATGAACAACTGTTAGGAGCCAACCCCGAAATTCGTGAAAACAACTCTGCTATTAAAATATTTTCTTAGAGGTCCGGGAAGATTTTCTATGGAACAATAGTATTTTTCACCACAATATTAAGGGTTGGTCCCAAAGAAATAGGCTTAGTTCTACCACCTGCCTAACCCTGCACACCTAAGAAAGTTGAACAAGTAGTAAATTCTTACCTTTCATACGGTGGTGGAGGTAGGATATCGCACAAATTCATCCTACAATTCTGCTCACTTCTTCCAGCTGAAGGAAACCTCGTATCTTGTGCTGATTGTGAAGAATATCCTGTATCTTGGCTGGGTTGAGCAGAATAGCCCAAATCTTGCTGAATAGAATAGCCCATGTCTTGCTGAACAGAATAATCCATTTCTTGCTGACCAGAATAGCTTCCTTCTAGATTAGGTTGGGTACAATAACTCAAATCTAGGTTAGGTTGAGCAGAATAATGTAAACTCTGCCCATACCCAGGTTTATTAGAATATCTGAGCCCTTGATTTGTCTGCGTCGCATATCTATCCTCAGATTGGTGCCTAAAGCTGTTTTCCCTACCCAGCCAATGCCACTGAGGGTAATCGTACTCTACTTCTGCCATTGCCCATTCTTTGTTAGCATCGTGATGACTTGACGATCTTGAATGATTTGTTTTGCAAGATGGACAGTCTTCTATAGACATTTGCTCGTCATCATTGCATTTAGTCATCTCGCTGTAATCTTTCGTTAATGTGGAACTACTGCTTCGACAGCAAGTTGAGCATTCTTCATTAGAGTACTGATTGCTCTCTCCATACGACCTCACCATACTATTATCGTAAGAGCCTGGACTAACTGCGCATTTCAAGCATGAATCTTCCGCATCTGTATGGTCCTGAAGCAATAAGTATTTGTTATTAGGTTGTATGTCATTATGTATGTCATTAATTTTCGTATACAAAATTCATCAAGAACTCACTTTTGATCCGTGCTACTACATTTTTTTTTCTATTCCTTATTATTATTTATTATTATTATTATTTACTTTTATAGTTTACCTGATAATTAAGTTCAGTGTATATGGCACTTGAAGCATAAGGCTCTGGTTGGATCTTTAGTGGATTCTCTTCAGGAACTGCATTCATTGCGCTATTTTGTTGTGGAAGAGTATACTCTGCTTCCATAGCCATTGTTGAAATTGTGTTATTACCTATAAATGATTTAGGATTATCAATACATTGTTAATTTATTTCTGTTAAATATATTAGTAAATATGGGCACAAAATATTCATACAAACCTCTTAGTAAAGATTGGTGACAATTCAATATTTCTATTCTAGGTTCAGTAGTTCCTTCAAAATTAGATCTCTCTCGCAGCCACACCGCTTCTTTATTTATCAAACATTGTTGAGCATTAGCTATCGCTGTTCCTGTAATTAGTATTTCTTAGAATATAAACTGAGAAACTTAGCAATTATATCAGCAAAAATAAACCAACCATTAGAATTATGACTCTTCCTTTGCTTAGACTGTCGCCGCTTAAGGTAAACAATAACAACAGCTCCGATGACGACAAGTAGTAACAAAGTAAAACAGAGTGCTAAAAGCCAGGTTTCTTGGAATATAGTCATAATGGCTTTGTCTGTCGCTGGCTCGGTTCTGCAAAGAAAATGTTTGAATTAATTAACCTGGAATATTATAAAACACTGTTGTACTTCGATTTATTACATAAGAAAAACCAATAAACCAACTGTAAAATATGACAACTAAATGTATTAAGGTACCAAAAAAATTTTTCGCTCTCAAATCAATCAATCTAGGTAGGTATTTAGTTTACAGAATTACAACTAAAGAAATGAGTAAGTTAATTTCCCAAAAATAAATATCCTTATTGAACCTTTGTAAAAGCGACTGACTGTATTATTTAACGCACTCAGTATGAGGTATTGCTATTTTTGAATAAGTAGTACGTACTGTACATAGTGTCTTTGCGAATGTGTGGGAAGCATGTGCACATGCGCCGGCGCGGAGAACGGTCCATTTCCGTGACGCGTGACCGCAGCGGCGCGTGCGCTATACCTGCCACCAATCCGTAGAGAACTTGCGGCCGCAGCACGCGTGCGCGCACCCAGCGACATCTGTCCTACCACGCGACCACCGCTCGTCCCGCCCACTCGCACTTCAATCTACAAATGCAATAAAAACATTACTCGAAAAGCCAGGACCATAAAATGCAGTAAAATAAAAAAGCACTAACCAAATAACCCGAAATTTCCCCATTCCATGAATGCACTGGGGGCGGATCCCACCGAATCCAGGCGGACGTCGCATTTATCACTCCCGCTGTAACGCTCTGCGGCGGTTCTGATGGAACTAAAATATATACACGGCTTAGCAACTCCACATCCGGAATGAAATGCATTACCATAATGGAAATCTAAGCGCTCACCGTCTTCCTCAGTAAATCCAGTCCTCAAGTTGGAAGGTTTTCCTAGCAGTAATTTGTAAAATGGCATCAAGAATACGTCGTATTGAGCAAATGGCAGCAAGCCAGTTAAAACATGACTAGACGATCCACTATTATGAACTGTAGTCATGGTAAAGTTTTCGTATCTAATAAAATCTTTTAAACTAGTATCATTGGAATGTTCAATGTTTTGTACATCTAAGGCATTTCGATTTAATGAGGTCCCGTTGAACCATATTTTTACACCCTCTAAATATTCGTTGTAATCTGTTAGTACCTGGAAGCAAAATTCACACTGTATACCAATTACAAAATGATCCATGCAGAGACTCTAATAGTATTGTAATAACTTACATCCCAAACAATTTTAAGCGTAGTCGCGGATATCCCTTCCACCCTTCTTAAAATTAAAACATCTTGCTGTAAATATCTTCTAGCTTGTACTAATTCATACTGCGTCATCGGGGGATGACTTTGTGGTTTACCCATTTCTGGATATGCCGATGAAGATTCAAACTCTGCATTGAATGCATTGGCTTCTCTTCGTAAAACCTATAAATACGTGATCATTATAGTAGCACCAAAAATAGATCAATTGATTCATAAAACTAAGTACAAAGTAATAACACTTGCCTGCAAGGTAGCAGTATGTAATGCGCTTCCCGCTGCGCTTACTGCCACACAAGTTAATCTACCGGCATGCTGAGTTGTGACGCGGTCCAAGTATAAAGATCTTGTCCCATGACTTATTTTTGGAAATATCAATTCCTACAAAACATATTTTACGTTAGTATCTTTTGATAAGAAAAATATATATGTAGAGTTCCATGATATGATTAGCAAATGAACGAGAATTTTACCTGTGAACCTTCCATGGTCCAAAAAACTACGGGTTTAGGTGATCCTTCCGCTTCACAAGGAAATGATACTGCTTCTCCTTCCCATGCTGTTTGATCTGAAGGCACTCTCGTGAAATGAGGTAAAGCTGCAAAAACATTAAATCATTACAACTCTGAAATAAGGTTTGAAAAAAGAATTCTAGTACAAAGTATTCTTTACTTACAATGGATAGTAAGAGTAGCGCTAGCCATACTGTTCCCAGCTTGACTGTCAGCTCTACAAGTGTAGGTCCCAGCGTCACTAGCAACTACTCGATCTATCCTCAAAGATCCTTTTCTAATAATAGCATATGGCGACAATATACCATGATCTCGGGACCAAGACACAGATACATCGGACTCTGGTGATGCCTAAAATTAAAACACGATTATGACAGATATGATAGCGCAGTGGTTAACACATTTGGACCGCAGCCTAAAGGACATGATTTTATTCCAACGATAAGCTTGAGCTCCCAGTAAAGGAAAACATAGTGAGGGAACTAAAAGAAGGTGGTAGGGTACTTTAGTAGGCTGGCTAATTGCCGCCAGCAAATTAAAAATATGTCGCTAATCAACAGCCGCACTTGAAAGCCACTTCTATGTCAAGCTAGGTGTATTAACTGTTGTTTGACCACACCGTCACTTAACATTAGGTGAGCTACGGTCAAAACACCAAGCATGTCAAGCATAAAATAACAAATGCATGTAGAAAATACACCCATTATTTTCGAAAGCCATTATTTTACTGAGTTGAGTATTATGTTACGTACCTGACAGTGAAACTCAATGTTCTGGCCTATTAATGCAGTTGTGTTATTAGGTTTCACTAGAAAATGTGGTCTCCGTAAGACGAGAAGCGTTGCAGGACGTGATTGCCTTTCGCCAGCTGGGTTCGATGCTATACATCTATATACACCGCTATCCAATGGAAGACTTTCCAGGATCTTTAGGTTACCATTATCTACTATTGATATTCTGAAAACGGTATTAGTATTAAGCACGTAATATACGAGTAAGTACCTAGATGAATCAGTATTATGATGAAATACGATTTTTACCGTCCATTGACTTCAGCATCCAAAGTTTGTCCATCTTTTGTCCAATGTACAGATGGATCTGGTACCCCCTTTGGTGCTGAACATTCCAATAACGCCGGTTCTCCACTAGCAACTTTTACGTCCCGAGGTTCAATTTTGAACTCATCACGAAGAACTAAAAGGAAAATTACTTCCATGAAAACGGGAACTTTGAAAGGTAGTTCGCTGCAATTTTCGATCAAATATTTAAGGTAGACTAGACGTGGTGGTATTTGGCACGGCGCCAAACACTAACCTTCGCTGTGATGTTCAATGAAGAATGCTATATTATTGTTTAAATAATTTTGCTTTACTACCATAATATGTCGATTATAAAATCCTCAAATTAAAAATTGGTTTTCGTTGTTTTGGTTATAGGTTAAAAATGTTGGTTTATGAGTTCATGAATTTTGTCATTTTATCTTTTGTGCGCGATATAGATCCGATGCGCGATGTCCATTATCATTGCAGCTCAGATACACAGAACTTTGTAGCAAAACGAAGTCCAGGGCATTGCTGTTATGGCGCTCATTACTTTACGTGACTCAATATCACTAAAAGTTGTCATTGTCGTAATAGAAATGGTCAACAGTAATATTATTTTTCTAATCAACTTACCAGCGATGGTGAGAGTGGCATTTTTGCTGATTGCTTCTCCAACAGTGTTGCGAGCAACACACCAATATACGCCTTCGTCATTTTCCTTCTTACTGCGCATGACCCTATATTAAAAATAACGCGAAATAACAAATTTAGAAGAACGTTATTGGTTATAAATAGATTTTGACTACACACGAGTTTATTTAAAAACATCAGGGTGTGGCTGTGTCGTGGATACCTCAGCGTGTGCGTAAACTACTAATACGTAAACATTTTTTAACACTAAGAAATGCTTTGGATTTCCATGTTTTAAGTTCTTGGTCAACGTAACGTATTCTTTGAACCTTTAGCTTTCCAGTGGTGATTTAAAAATGTATTCACGATTTCAGAGTTGTGCATATTGTAAAAAATTATAATAATTAGCTTATAAGCTTGTACATCTTTTAAAGAAGCATAGTAAAGCTTTTTTACCAAAGACTTTTGAAATGAAAATCTAATTTCATGTAGGTTATTATTGATAATGATAATTTGTCTCTCGACTTGTGTATTTGAGTCGAGTTGAGAATGAATTGGTATATAGCGTAGACCGCATATTCATTTAATATCAGACAGCTATCAAACGCAAAATGAATTATTAAAAAAAAAAGTATAAGCAGAAAGGTAGGTGTAGGTACTAGGTACCTAATACATTTTCGTAGTACCTATAGTATAAGGCCAGACGTATTAATGGGCTCTTTGAAATGTTATAAATAGAACCTTACGACACGATTTGCATCAGTAATATTGTATTGTTATCAACTTTTATGACTAACGGAAACTTTGGATATAACATTACTTACAAAAAAAATCTAACAAAAAAAATATTAAACACAAAGCACATCTCTATCGTCTAAGCAAGTC
The DNA here is from genome assembly GCA_950106695.1 of Biston stratarius. Lineage (NCBI taxonomy): Eukaryota > Metazoa > Arthropoda > Insecta > Lepidoptera > Geometridae > Biston > Biston stratarius. Next base: position 16,938,110 of record OX467116.1, read on the forward strand.
AAAAAAAATAGGCATTGTTTCTCAAATTCAATTTAAGAAATAACTTTCTGTGTTACTGTCTAACATTTAACGGAAGAAAAATAGGCTATTGTTATGGGAACAAATCTTCACAAATTACTCACCGAAGGAAGAGTAATCCATCTTCAAGTAGGACTCTGTGCGGGTGGTCGTTTGGTAGCAGTGGTGTGCCGTCTTTGTACCATAATATGGTGGGTTTGGGCTTGCCTTCAGATACGCAACGAAGTGTGGCAGGTTCGCTGCGACCCACGATGGTGTCAGCTGGATGTTCTTTGATGCGAGGAGCTCGGCTTTGTGCTACAGAAATCAGAATAAGATATTAAAGAACTTGAAGGATTAGATTTGATTTTATTAACAGTGGGGTTAAAAACTATGATGCTCTTTCGGTCACATGTATATTTAGATTGAGATAGTAATGAAGACAGAAATAATCTTACTAAAAAAAGAATATCTCATGCTTTATATTTTAAAATATCCTACATTAAGTGGTCTATGGTATATAGACAGGGAAAGCTTTTTTAATTGATGGTTTTTTCAAAGAATGCGGACACACTTAACCTGGAATGAGAACTGGCTCACAAATGAAACTGCCGTAATTCTCCGTAAAGTATTGACCATTATTCAACGATTTAATAGGTATATTAAAAAATAAATAATGTTCCTAATACAAATTTATTTATTGGTCTCAAGCCCGTACACAAAATATTCAAGCAACAACTTACACCAGGATAATTGAATGATAAATATAAAGCGCTATGTATACCTCCCTACATAATTGGTTCTGCATATTCGAAACAAGAAAAAAAACAAGTCGTGAGTCATTTAACTATTATAAGCCACCAAAAAAATTTTACAACCGCAACTTGTTAATTAAGATGTTGCTATGGCGTTAATTAAATTAAAAACTAATAAATAAAGTTGCCAATTAGCACAACGAGGCGTAAAAACATCCGAATAACGGCCAAGATCGCTTATCAAACGTGTTCTTGCCAATTTAAGTCTTCAACAAAAAGTTTCAACATGCGAGTGGGGGTTCATGTGAATTTTTAAATTATTCTATTTTCGGACTCACCTTGTGACCACTGCACTGTGAACAACAGATGAAAAAGCACCACAATCATGAACTGGTTCCATGTGCATGTTTTAATTGTGTCCACGACCATGCTGACATTACTTTTCACTTAACACTTTACACCACATACTTAGTTTCAATTCGGTCAGCACGCGTTCAAAAATTGCAAATTTTCGTGTGCATTTTATGGTTTTTGCAATTTTTATGTAGTAAGATTATTTTGTTATTAGTTTACGCGTACATCGCGATGTGTTTCGAACGTAGAGCGACACAACCTCCACGTGCGAAGTTCTTGGGGTTACTGTCCCCCTCTACATTGACATTTTGCGCCGACTCAGTAACTGCTTAGGCTTTTGCGGACCATAAATCTAGCCCCAAGTTTGATGATAATGATTTTGAATTTGCGTACATTACCAAGTTTTAAACAGCAACGATTAGTATACAAAAAACAGCTGTTGAATTCGATTCCAATATGAATCGAATGACTTCTCTTAAGTTTCGAATACGCATGGTAATATGTTTAGCCATCGAATATGAATATAATGTTAAACAAAAAAAACCGGCCAAGTGCGAGTCGGACTCGCGCACCGAGGGTTCCGTACAAACCTGTAGGTAGGTATATAAGTAAAAGTTATAGTATTTTTTATGGTAATCTATTTTTCCTTTATCTGTGCTATACGAGTAAGACGTTGCTTCGTACCAAATTTCAAGATTCTAAGTGTCGAAAATTTGCAGCATAAACGGCTGTATCTCTTGATTGCGTTGGCTTAGAAATTTGATTTTTTCACAGCTCCAAGCGATATAGACCTGAGTATTTGATATGAATTTCAGCTTGTTAACTACACGCGTTACTGAGAAAAAGGGTCTCGACAGACAGACAGACAGACAACAAAGTGGTCCTATAAGGGTTCCGTTTTTTCCTTTTGAGATACGGAACTCTAAAAACACTGACTGTGGAGACTAACCACTGAATGTTTCAAAGTAATGAACAGCAATGTTTCGACGCCCTGTACTTGTTTTGTTGTAATGGTCATGGGCATGCGTTATCTCTTACCATCAGAAGAGCGTCTCGTTCGTTTTATTAGTTTTATATACATATACATTAAAAAAACTATCTATTAATCTTCTATTACTATTAAAAATTAAATATCCTTTACATTTGTTAGCAGTTAGTTTTAAGTACATGAAAAACGTTGTTTCTTTATTTAATTTATAGTTTAGTAATTCTATTACACGAAAATAAATATTCTCAATTTATAGTATGACTCGGTCTTAGAACTTTTAATATGAATTCAACAACAATAAAACAAAACAACATATTATAAAACCAATTTTAAAGGCAGCACTTGACAGATTTAATTAAAATGTTGCAGACCTTGTCTTATGACCTGCAACAAAAAAGACATCAACATTTTTAGTAAATATATCCTAGGTTTGTCCAAGATGCCGTCCATAAGAGTTTGTATAGGTATTGTTCTTAAAATCACGTGTATTATAAATATTTATCAAAAGTCTAAAAGGCGTATTGTTTCGTAAACTATAATATTCTGTACCACACCAAACTGAATCACATCACATTCATTTACAACATACAACGTTCCTGAACTAGTTACGTTTCCAATTAACAATTTCCAATCGGAAAATTTAATAAAACAGCGCTGTGCTGTTCAACCACAGAACTAACTTCCATTCCACCCACGTGTACATTTGCACGTGTCAATTGGGCACACATGCGACTCACGTATTTAGTTACCCAACTCTGGGCGCAGAAATATCCTGATTGGATCCCACAGATAATAATCTTATCTACAGAAAAAAGCACCGAATTTATGCAACGCTATTGGCGCCGACTGACATCGGCATATGAGATCTAAATTGGGGAGCGTTATGCGATTGGAATTTTTAAAAATGTGAAGTAAATTTCGATAAAATTTGGGTTTTAAGTGTGGTTCATAAATATTTAATACCTAGATGGCCGAGCTTTGCTCGGCTGAAAACACGGATAAAACGACGTTTTCTAAAAATGAAACTTAGCTCGATTTATCGCCTCCGATATACCGCCTCCTCCTATCGCCCCCAGCATACTAAAATTCATGAAAATCGTTGGAGCCATTTCCGAGATTCAGATTATATATATATATATATATATATATATATATATATACACAAGAATTGTTTGTTTAAAGGTATAAGATAAACTATAGAATTTTAGTAACGGTAGCCGCAAATAACGCAATATACTCATAAACATCATGATTTTAAGTACTACTATATGCCCCCTGAAATTGTAAAAGTCAAGTTTTTCTTCGAAAAGTAGTACATATAGTATTTCATTATATTTCTTATGATTGTAATACTAGAGCCCAGTCAAAGTGTGTTCAAAGATGGTAAACACTAGATTGGCTGAACTGTTTGTTTCAGCCAGGCACTAGAACTGGCTCTCTAGTGCCTGGCTGAAACAAACTGTTAGATGCTTGACGACCTTTCGACCATGCTGTGCTTTCCTCATAATGTTTTCCTTCACCGGCAGCTCAAGCTCATTGTAGGGATTTGAACCAACGCCCTTCAACGTGCGAACGACCGCGCTAACCACTGAGCTATCATCGCTATTTGATTCATACTCAAAGGAATAAAATTATGGGACTGTTAATTTGTCTCTGCTCATAGTAAATATTTTTACAATCATGACTTACAATAAGCTTTATTTGGTTCAGCACATATTGCGCGTACGTCCATATATAATTTTCTATATGTACATATAAATATCATAACATTATAGAAGAATTATTTGAGAACAACTGAACCAATTTATCACGTAAATACAAATTTTAAATAAAGTAAAATAAAAACTTTCTTTTCTTTTCAAACCTTTCCTATTTGAAAACTTTCTTTTCAAATACCTATAGTATTTGATAACTTTCTTTTCTTTACGCTGTACTTTACTTTTGAATATGAAAAGTATTTGAAAATAAAGTTCTGAGCATTTACTCGAAAATAAACAAAATGAACAACTATATGTTTGTATTTTGTATTTTTATAGAACTAGATATTTAATAACTAAAAAAGGTATCCACACGAGCTTCCTTAAGTGCATCCTGGCAAGTCTCCCCAAGCCGTAATCAACCTATCAGCTCGAAACAAAGGAGGCGTCCTTCATTAGCCCATTCTGCTAAAATATTCATTAACCGTCTTTACTTGATTATTCCGGGCCGTGCTTAGGCCGATGGAAATCACTTAATTTAATATTGACAAAAGTAAAAGAGCAATACATTATTGTAGCTTAATATCTGACCTCACTGCAGGATTGTTTGAATGAATTTCATTTTTGCTTTACTGATACGGGATTACTCACGTTTCGTTTTATCGTAAACTCCGACTATAGTTTCGGCCACATCATGTAGACAGAGCTGAGAACAACGCGCACGGATGATGAAGATTAGTAAGTTGCAGTGGCAGTGGGCAGGGCACATAGCACGCAGAACCGATGGCCGATGGGGCTGCAAAGTTCTGGAGTGGAGACCACGAACCGGCAAGCGCAGCGTAGGACGTCCACCCACAAGGTGGACAGACGTCCTAATAAAGACCGCAGGAACGCGCTGGATGCGAGCCGCTTCAAACCAGTCTTTATGGAAATCAATGGGAGAGGCCAATGGGAGATGTCCAACAATGGACGTCATACGGCTGATGATGATGATGATGATGGATGATGAGGAGGATGAGAATGAGTATTTGGCCGAAACTATAGTCGGAGTTTCCGATAAAATTAAACGTGAGTAATCCCGCATAAGTAAAACAAAAATGTGTCAAAACCACGTAAGTTTCAGTAGTAGAATTTCATTTAAATCTGAACTGAATTAATTTACAAGAAGTATAAATATCTTGAGATACTATGCTATAACCAAAAACAAAATTTGATTTTTTTTATGCTAAACTTATGAATCTCGAAAAACGCTCAATCGTCCTTAACAGATAGTGTGCCAATGTAATCACACTAACATAATATTATAAATTAATGCGAATGTGAGTTTGTTTGTTTGTTATGCCTTCACGCGTAAACTACTCAACGGATCTGGGTGAAATTTTGCATGTGGGTACTTTAGGCCCTAGAATAACACATAGGATACATTTCATCATCATCATCCCATCACCACGTGGTTAAGACCGCGGGGCGCAGCTAGTAATAATAATATTATAAAGGCGAAAGTTTGTGAGTGTATGTTTGTTACTTCTTCACATTCAAACAGCAGAACCAATTTTGATGAAATTTTGGTATGGCGGTAGCTGGCACTCTGGATTGACACATAGGATAGTTTTTATCCCGAAAAAATGTAGCGGATAACACCGCGGGGCGTAGCGAGTTACTATTAATAATAAAATTTTTGATGGTTTTTTTTTTCTGTTGTACCTTTTTCGTCATTTAGTTTTATATTGTTCGTATTTGATACACCTGTTTCCACAATTTTCTAACAGTGTCCACAACCTAAATCCAATATGCACATTTGATCGAAGCTTAACATTTGTCTATATTTTCCAGTCAGTAACAGTCGGAACGTGCTAGTGATCTATATCGACGTCAACTGACGCGAGGCCAGTCGGACGTGTCTAGCATGAGGGTGCATCGGAAGGAAATAAGAAGTCTACATGGCTGCCTATAGCTCTGGAAAATTGAGGGTAATAATCACACTAATATTATAAAGGCGAAAGTTTGTAAGTGTATAAGTATATTCGTTACCTTTTCGCACGCTCAAACGGCCGAACCAAATTTGATGAAATTTCGTATGGAGGTAGCTGACACCCTGGATTAACACATAGGCTTTTATCCCGAAAAGAAACAGCGGGTAACACCGCGGGGCGCAGCTAGTTTTATTGTAAATGCACTGCTACTACTGTATACTTTTTTACATATAAGTAAAAAAATAATTAAAAATTAAATATGTTTACTGTAAATTCCTATTAACCGTTAAAACTGTCTATAAAAGGCCATGCTACCCTCACCGAAGAACCCGTTTGAAAATTTAAACAGACACAAAAAGCTTACTGAATAAACGATCCAGGCAAGTGAAATAAATTTCGCTCCTGCAGTATCAGGCAGGCGCCTCTGGGGCCACTAATTCAATCAATTGGCCTACCATAAATAAAGCGGTGGACATTCGCGATACCATGCCCGGCAGTAATTGAGAAGCAGGACTATAGAGGACTCTAAACGACAAATCAATTAGACTCTGAAGGAGATAAAAAGGATGCATTAATAATTTATGCAGAAATAAATAAGAGCGATACAGGATACGTTAATGTAAGCTGCAGGGATGACTTTCCTTGTGTAATAAATGTAAAAAGTAGTTATTATCATCATCATCTCAGCCGTACGACGTCCATTGCTGGACATATGCTTAATAATTTCGAGAAAGACCAGTTGGAAACGGCTCGCATGCAACGCGTTCCTGCAGTCTTCATTAGGTCGTATGCCTACCTTGTGGATGAACGTCATACACTGCGCTTGTTGGTCGATGGTCTCCACACCTAAACTTTGCAGCCCCATCGGCAATCAGTTCTGCGCACTATGTGCCCTGCCCTCTGCCACTACAACTTGCTAAACCGTCGGGCTATGTCGTTAACTTTAGTTCTTCTACGGATCTCCTACTTTCCGATTCGATCTCGTAGGGAAACTCCGAGCATAGCCTTCTTCATAACTCATTATACTACTTTGTGCTTAGCAAAAAGACAAATAGAAACCACGTTTCAGCGCCATAACTCATCACTGGTAACACACACTGATCGAAGATTTTTGAATTAGGGCACTGAGGTAATTCGGATGAGAAAAAGTAGTACCTATATAGTAGCTAAAAAAATCTAAAGAGCACATAATCTGGAAAAAGAAACTTTTTGGTCGAAGAAAACAACAAAAATGCGACATTTTTGCTGCTTGGATAGATTTTAAGTAGTCCAAGATAAGTAAAGTTCTGAAATAATACAGAGAAAACACATGGCAACAACAACAAACAGGAAATTAGACACTGATGCCTAAGCTGGCTTAGGGACTAATCCCTGTTTTTGTTAAGGGTGTCTGCCAACAAATGGGAGTGACAGCTTCTGCAGCAGAAAATTAATCGTGAAAAATCTCTTGAAGCGAGAGGGATAGAGCACCCGTTAAATCGTGGCACGTGCGCTGTCTATTACCAGTTGACACTATTGGGCTAAAGCCAGAGGGAGATCAGCAAACAGTTTATCAAACATACAGTAAATAGCAGTTATACTTAGCACAAGCTTAGTCAGCTTTTAGGAACGTAGCGATGTTTCGGTGCGCGCAATTGATTTTATCGTTACTTTCACGATGATTCAGAATTACTTTTGTTAAGTTCGAAAGTATTCTTACGTAAATGAGAACAATGTACGAAGATTGTTTTATAATAAATTATTGTGACTCACCGAAGTTCTAGGCTTTATCTTGACAGCTTTGAACTTTATCATTTGTTTGCGTCGTAAAATTAAATTTATATAATTCATAAATAATCATATTTTTATAAAAGAACATTTACCAAGATATTATACTCTCGTCGGTGATTTGTTATCAGTTTGTAATATAACGAGTTATCGCGACGTCCGCAAAGGGTAACAAATTAGAGGAGGTCTACCGCAGGGCTCTTATCTTGGCTGCGATGCGTCACTCCTATAAATGTGGCCCCCTCGCCTTAAAGGCTTAATTCCGTTGGGGTGTTTTGATTTGCTTTATTTTATATGTGGTTAACTATGAAAGCATTTACATTAATTACATAAATCATATTAACGTTAAAGAGATACATGAAATGTTACATCGACCTGTTAGCTCATTTGGCAGAATATTTGGTAGAATTTGGTTCGATTCCCACCTGCAATGAGTCTAGGCATTTTGTATATATTATTAATATGTCTTTACAATAAAGTGAATAAGTGTTCTATCAGTTATCTGTTATCGGTGTAGCTTTACAGACACCGAAGAACGTGACCTGTGTCAACTTTTTAATATATTTTTTTAATACAGGGCGAGGGTAGTTAGTTAATCTTAGTATAAGGTTAAAGTACTAGTTTGTGTGTATACCTACCGCGAGCAGGACACCGACCCGCAAGCTGCACCCGATCAAGAGTATAAAACTCTTATATTAGATTCGTTTTAGTTGTAGCAACTAATTTTCAACCTCAACCGCTTGCAAACAGATACATTTAGCTTATTACTCTACGTAACTGTTATCAAAGCCCTAAGCACACATTAAATAACAAATAGCGTTGCAGATAGGTACAGGAGCCGCGCTTATCTCTGCTTTTGCGCGTCACCTCGTACTCATGCTGGGGAGATTTTGTATCGTATTCCGGTTCACTGGGCCTGTTTCCATGCATGGTGTTATTTTAAGGTTGGAAAATGGCGATGAACATATGGGCGGATTAGATTTGAATGTTTTTAGGTGAAAGCTTTTTTCAGAGTGTGAATTCTTTGATTCAGGCGTTACTTTGCGGAAGTTCATTTTGAGTGTTCAAGGTATCTATATAGTGTATTTCCGCTTAACAGACGTGTGTTAGTTAGTTTAAAAGTAAGTTTGTTGTAACAGTATTAGTAATATCAGAATAGTGATGAGAATTTAAATTTAAGTCCTCATCACTATTGTAAGAACCTCGACCTCTTGTTTGACCTCGTAAGAACCGCAGGTTCGCGCTGGATGCGAGCCGCTTTCAACAGGTCTTTATGGAGGTCAATAGGGGAGGCCTATGTCCAGCAGAGGACGTCCTACGGCTGAAATGATGATGATGATCACTATTGTAACTGATTTTACCTTGAACACTCAAAATGAACTTCCGCAAAGTAACGCCTGGATCAATCAATTTTCATTTTTAGTATTCAAGGTACATATTTAGTGCCGTGGTGGTGACGGCGTAAGAATTGTACTCCACCCTCTCTACCCGTGGTTGCCGTAAGAGTCGGCTGAGGGATGTAATCCGGAAGATGGGCAGCAGCGTCTTCCTTGAACAGTCACACTTTAACTGCGCTCGCCAACCCGCCTGCCAAGCGTGGCGAATATTAGCAAACCCCCAAGGAGAAGGCCTATGTCCAGCAGTGGACGTCCTATGGCTGATGATGATGTATTTAGAGTATTTCCACTTAAAAATATACTAAATATGTACCTTTAACACTGTGACCGCACTTACTTGTGTGACTTAGACCGCATCATCATTTAACACCAGGTGAGATGTCGGTCAAACGTAAGCCTATTTCTTGTTTTTAAAAAACTCAGTTTTAGATTTCGTTATTAGATTTTTGTATGTAGGTAAGCCATATTAAATTTCTTAGTAGATAATACTTGGTTTTTGAAAGTACCAAAACGGCGATACCGTGCTAATTTTTTGTTATTCAGTCCTAAGTACCACTATAATTATTGTAGCTATAGTAAGGAACAGGCGTTATCTCTTACAGGAAAGCTTTGCGTTCGACATTAATTCTTACCATAAAAAATACTCATGTTTTTATTATCACGTTTTTTTTATAAATACTTACTTAGTTTCGTCTTGCTTCTTTATACCGTAACGCCTGTACGAAGTCAAACTACATTTTATGTAGAGGTCTACTTTTAATTCTTTTATATATAGATAGGTACTTACTTATTGGAAGTACTAATACTTATTACGGCAAACAAAATAACTACTTCAATTAAACTTTTTGAACATTTTATGACTAAACAACAGATTTTCAACTTGAGGGTGGTAGCCAGGCAAGTACTAAAAAGTACCCCACCACCGTGCTATAGTTTCCTCATGATGTTTTCCTTTACCAAAGCTCAAGCTCATTAGTTGAACCCACACCCTTAAACGTGCGAACCGACCGCGCTAACCACTGAGTTATCATCGTTACAAGTGTATCAAAGAAATGGATGCCAAAGCAGCGATGTCTTGGATTTTGTTTTGATACTCGAAGTTCTGGTTACAGTTGCAATAGTCATTTGTATTTGTAAGCAGAGCGTTTTGATCGCGTCTTTACTTAAATAATATCACATAAAATATGTATATTTCCTGAGCAAAAATCGTTCAAACGTCTACTACGAAAACGTATAAAGCACACAAAGTAAACAGTTCGATCCCAGTCAAAATATTCAGGGAGCAAGAGCTACAGCGCGGCGCGACGATTCCCTACCCGATAGCGTACTCCCCTGAACACACTTGGCACATTTGTCCCACGTTATCTGCGACAAACACTTTTTGTAAATGTCGAAAAAATGCCCTTCGGCTTTTTGCGAATCGCTTTGCAACAGATTATTTATTTATTTGGTTCATTGAAAAGGGCATTTGACATAGGATTTTTTTTATTTGTCTTTTTTTAATGTAAAAGTAATGAGACGAAATAGAATAGCAAAACATAGTCCAGGGCATCGCTGCTTTGGCGCTCATTGAAACATTGAAACTTTCGATAGTTAGAGTCCTGTAATTTTGCTAGCTGCAATACCTTTCAAGCCGGAACACAGTAATGTTTACACACCACTTCTTCGTGTCAGAATATCTGGTACTGCGGTGGTACCTACCTAGACAACCTCTTGCTAAGGAGATCTACCACCAAGTAATCTATTGTAAACCTCCTCAAAATTATTGTGTTATTGTTTGATGAGTATTGCAGCTAGCAAAGTTACAGGGTTGTTGAATAGCTCAAAGTGCCAGAGCTACGATGACCTGCCTATGTACACCGAGCTACTTTTTGCGTTCAATCAAGAAATAGTTACGTGACCAAATATCATATGCCTGCGCAATAAGATATAAACATTATTTATAATAGGAACCAAGAACATTAATTACCTATATGCAAGTTATTTTTCATGTATAATAAGATTTAAATGTTTTGATATTCTATTATACATTTGACATTTTTATTATTTAATTGTCGTGGTGGTGCCGGCGTAAGAATAGTACCCCACCCTCTCTACCCGTGGTTGCCGCAAGAGTCTAAGGGATGTCATCCGGAACATGGGCAGCAGCGTCTTCCTTGAATAATCACACCTAACTGCACTTGCCAGCCCGCCTGCCAAGCATGGCGAGTATTGGCAAAACCCCCCCAAGAGGAGGCCTATGTCCAGCAGTGGACGTTCTATGGCTGATGATGTGTGATGTGATTATTTAATTGAAATTTCTAATTTATAGGCTTTAACAGATATAATTAGTTCCTTAGAATTCAAATGTATTTGAACATCACATTCGGTTATTTCGTAGAAGTTTGACACATTTCTTTATACTTCGACCACTTTAGACAACTTAGTAATATGAAATTAAGTATGTCATTTTATCGATGCAACGTAAACTTTTACGAGATTGCATCTAAGCATCATGAACTACGAACATTTGATTTAAGACTTAGTTGACTTTATGGGAGCAGTATTTTGTAATAAATTCTACACACACAAATTCTACATTTATAATAAAAAAAGGAAAGTGACCCCTTATCGGCTGCAATCTTCTTTACCGCCACCTCAAAGTCGTTACAAAAATGACAATGTCAAGTAGCACTCGTAATACTTACTTGGAAAGTTTTGCTGTTCCGAACACACATGTAAATATATAGCCCTATTTGCGATATTGATAAAGTTTGCGAGCGATATAAAATGTTGATAAATTCGTACTTATAACTTTGCGCATTTCCATAACTATGTACCTAGTAATAGAGTTATTTTTATTACTTACTTAAGTTGTTTTTTATGTAAAAATATTAAGACGTACAAAATGCGCCATTGCAGTGTTACGCAAAACTTTGAGCAACAAAACTAAATGAAGTAGGTACAGGATACAGCGCTCGCTTCTATGAAACTATTCAGTAGTTAGTCTCAATAGTTCTGTGATTTCGGTAGCTGAAGTACCTTTCAAACCGGAAAACAGCAATGTTAACACACTACTGCTAGACAGCATAGTAACTGACAATGCGGCGTTACCTACCTAGACGTCCTCCTGCTGACCATATCTACCGCCATTATCGATTATTATTTCCATTAATAAACATTTTTCTCTCTTGAATTGTTCTACAAAATTTAAATAAGGAATAAAGTAACGGACATCTTATAAGTATGTCTAGTTTTAAAATCATCTTGAAATAAAACGTTTAAAATAACAATGCAGTTTTAGTTGATTTTGCTATTCATTTATATACATTTTTATAGAAAAAAAAATTCAATAAAAGCAGAAAATAACGAAACTTAAAACAAAGATGACGTTTTAAAAAAAATAGGAATTCCAAAACGAGCATCAAAATTTTTGAGAAAATAAGTTATTTCTTGTGTTTGTATAAAAATGATGATATTTGAAACAAACCTTGTGTTTGTATAAAAATAGTGATATTTTATTTATGAAGTGATGAAATACGTGCACGACTGTAGACTGTTTACTTAATTTATATTTAAATACTAGAAAATATCTAAATACCTGATAGGTACTGGCAAAAGCACAAAGTGCGAAAGCAAAAGAAAGAAGAAGAAATAGTCCATTCATTGCACCACCCATCGACCCAAAGTAGTTTTGCCTAAAATTATTCAGCAAGCAGACTACCTTTCAAGTGAACAATGCTTCACAAGGTAGCATGTCTATTGTCCTCTCATCGATCCATACCACCTTATTCGGAAAGGTTTTCACAGAGACGGGAGTAGATTGTTTCCAACACTGCCGGAAGACAGAAAATGGATTCGAACTAATACACGTAGCATTCACAAAGAGTACATACAGTAACTCAAAGATTTTACGTGAACTCGTCTTTAATTGTTTATTGACTAAAACGGCATAATGCGCCAATTACAATTGTCCTTAAAAATATCGAATTAAAATTAAAATTGTATAAACAAAGAGTCTAAACAAAGTCAAAATAAAAAAATATAAAAATGTCAAAAAAAGTTAAAATTAATTTACTGAACAAATCATAAATTTATACATACACAAACTCAAAACATTAAAAAATCTAAGATTAAACATAGAATAATGTGAAATTATGACGATTTTATCACGATAATCAATTAAATAGATCATATTCACTATTATCCATCTCCTTCTCCTTGCACTTTAATAAATTAGCAATTCAGAAAACTGATGAGAAAATCGGGGAATTAACTTGTTGACGCAGCTACATAATCTATCATCTACATCCAAAATTTAATTGCACCACTCGATAGCTTGATCAAAGAAATCGTTACGTAAAGTGAGGAATTGAAACACGGAAATCCGAAAGACTTCTTAGTGTTCAAAAGTATACACGTGTTTACGTACACACAGCCATGTACCATGTATGAAATAGAAATGAAATGAATATGAATATGATGTTATGAAATAGGGGTATGTACCATACCCCATTTTACTCTGAACAGTAACTCTAAAAATGTAAAAATGAGACCTTTGACCACACCTTACCTTTTATGTTAAGCAGCAGTGCGGTCTAATCCATTGTCGTACGTGAGTGGCGGAAAGTCGTAAGCCACGACGTGGTCTGATAAGACCTAGTACGAAATTGCATATACTAGTCAACGGGACAACATATGCCATGTGTAAGAACAGTGACAGCTTGATGACTCGCAAGACTAGAATTTTCAATCTCGCAAGATCTCGAAATTTTCGAAATCTCGGTTACTTTTTGAAAAATCTCCGTGTTTTTATTTGGAAAACTAAAAATCGAATGCAATTACTTAGCGTGTTATCTAATTAAGTAAGACACAAAATTAACTTTAATAAAAAATGTTTATTTTTATAAAATAAATGATTATAAAAATAAACATTTTTTTATTATAATAATTTCTCGTTTTTTTGTAAATCAATATGTAAATGTACAAAGGAATTAATAAATAATGACTATAAAACAAAGACGCCATCGAGATCGCTGCCATGCGGTAGAGTTCCCAGCACACTGGCAGTATTGCCCCGTTGTAATACTATACTTTTCCTAGAAATTAACAATTTCGCGAAAATTAACTTTCGCTTTTATAATATATTAGTCAAGAATTTAGGATTAGGATAAGATGAAAAAACCCATACTGATATAAAATATATTTTGTGTAGGTCCCATTTGGACCCTCGCATAAAACAGAAATGCCTTCGGTGGACGGTTTAGTACGGACTGCTATTGTCTGCCTGGGTGCGCCCAACCCTTCCAATAGGGAGCCTTTTGCTAGGCGTGATTTGTGATTAAATTCTTTGCTTAAAAATTAAAAAGGTTTGTAAACAAGAAAAGACGAATAATAAATAAGCAATACGATGGACTTCAGCTTCTGTAAATGAGTATTAGAGATTGCTGCAAGAAAAAAAAACATTTTATAGTTCCCAATGTTTTAAGTCATATTTTGGCCCACCATATATGTACAGATATATGTGTATATCGAATCTGTTTTGCTTATATAAAAGCGTCAATATATCATCGCTAAAATGTCTCAATTAACATATAAGAGCACACATATGTAACGCGCAAAACACTTCAAAATATGAACTACTTGCCTAAACATTGCCTTGACTTACTTACAGAATAATACGAGATTGTATTATTCTTCACAGAATACGGCTTCATGGTTGACCAACGCATGCATATCGGCTATGTTTCTACTCTGGTAGACTCGCAATAGTGTTCTGTCCGCCCAAAAATTTTAATAGGTATCAATGTATGTCAACAAGTATATATTAAAAATAGATAATATAAATAAATAGTTGTGATTATGATTGTTTACAAAGGCATGTAAGCAACTTTGCTTAAATTTGTATATCTCTTAATTATACATTATTTGGGTATTACAAATAGTGCTTATCTATAAGTATCTAATCGGAATCGACACTGGGATCCTGACCCAGAATTCCCCGAAGTAGAGACTCTTCTCGACCTTTCCTTATGATATCACGGGTCATCATCCAATCAGTCGCAGCCATTCTACAACAATTCTCTAAGCGTAAACAACGTGCCACAAAAAAAGCATTTTAAACAAAAAACATCACAAAATGGCGTTCAAAGTGTTTGTAATCTTATTGTTGTGTTTGGTAGCAGTTTCCCTGTGTGATCATTTGATAAGCGGAGATGTAAACGGGAAAAATTTAATTCATCATTCAGTGGAGCAGTACAATAAGATACCATTCATGAAGCGAGTGAAGAATTTCTTTTATAACGACCCGAATCAAAGGATTATTAACGTAAGTATTGTAATATTTGTTAACGGCTATTTTAACCACAAATATGTAAAATTATGTGAAAAGAGCATTCCTGACGGTAAGATATTTTATAACACCTGTCTAAAACCAGTGCAGCGGTACATAAAACTTTGACGCTAGTTTCATTTAAAGTAGCTGAGGAAAAACACCGTGAGAAACCTGCTTAGCTGTGAGTCCTTCATGTTCTCGAAGATGTATGAAGTCCGAACTTGGCTTGTTTAGAGGACTATAATCTTTTTCTTTATCACAATGAGAAAAGACCTGTGTAGTCGTACAGATTTTAAGAACAGAACTGCTCCGGTTTACAATCATGACTCAAATTCCACATGGATATTTATTGCTCAGAATTTTTAGATTACATCATACATGTAATTCTCATATGAACAATGAGTTTATAGTCGCGCCGCCGTTTCTTACCTATACTAGAGTATCATCAAAGGGTAGCAATGCTCACCTAATTGTCGTTCAGATTATCTTTTCTATCTTAATATTTGAACTTTCGCTATTAAAACACGTAATTATGTTTATCACTGAGATTTAATCGCGTACACAAATAAAATTTTAACAAAAAAAACCGACTTCATGTGGTTTTCTCATGGATACCATTGTCAGAACTGGACCAAATTGATATGGAATCACACGAGAAGCACCAGCTTTAAATAAAAAAAAGAATCATCAAAATCGGTTCGGTTCGTGACCACGACTATTGTAAAATGGCCGAAACGTCGAGGTAAATAAATTAAACTAATTTCATAGTATTTTGTGCGCGATAACTTTTTCATGGAAAATATCATTGAACTTCAATATAATGAATGGAAGAGCCTGTGATATACATAATTATCTACCTACTTATTATACGTTCGGACACGTATACCTAATAAACGTAGTACCTAAGTGCTAGGTGACGTGTCCGAATACTTACTTCGTTCACCTCAACTATGGAGCAGTGTTGTATACACTGGCTCCGTAGTAGCTCAACTGTAGTATGTAGCTCAACTGCAAAGCAGTGTATACAACACTGATCCGCAGTTACGCTACTAAGTATTCACAACTTCACAATAATATGACTTTATGTATGACAGACACAACATGAAATTGATTCAATCAACGTTCGTATTTTTCGATCATAAAAAACGTCGCGAATGATAAATGTATCTATAGAACAATACACAGATGTTATCCATTTAGGACATTCTTCATTGTTCTATTTTTTCATTTTCAAGTTTTTTCCGAGATATTAGCGTTGGTTTCATACTAAAAATTGTTTATATTAGTAGGTAGATTTTTTTATGGTTAACAGGCTGTTTGAACTCTCCTGATGTCGAGTGACGGTGAGTGAGTGAGTGTGGCCGAAGATAGTAGACACTCATACCACTACTCCTCCTACTCATTCCACTCCTGAAATGGAACTGGCTCACAAGTGAGGCTACCGGAACACACCTTTAGGTGCTTGATGGCACATTTTCAACTTGAGGGCTAGCTAACCGAGTACCTACTAGAAAATACCCTACCACCATGCTATGGTTTCAGCATCCCTAAATATTGTTCAGTCTCAATTCAAAAGCTTTTAAGTATGCCAGAGGCAGACTTAAAAACTAAACTATCTAATTTAATCACTTTACATTATCTATGACAACATATCTTATCCAGTGACTTTTGAATATATACCTAAATGGTCAACAGTCAACAGTTAAAAACTCAACAATACATTAAAAAAAATACTACAGAATTTATATTCAAAACAAACGCACGAAATTGTTTCTATGTGCGACTTGATTTGTAAGTTTCGTCTTACACATAGCCTAACATTTTGTGGTATAAAAAAATATTTGTTCTGTGTCTGGGTATTCTGTATGCATTTATAAAAAAAGTAGTTAAGACGATATTTATTTATTATTTTTAACATAAAAAGTAACGAGACGAACGAAGCTCTCTCGTCATGATAAAAGATAACGACTGCCCGTGACCATTCTTGCCTAGGACAGCTTTTAGTAACAAAGCAAAGTCCGGGGTATCGTCGAGATCTTATACACATATTTTGTTATCCTTTTATTTTCCGTCAATATGGACAAAGCGAATTGATAACATCATCAATTATTTATGTACTCTGAGAGACATTGTCTATCTGACTAAGGTACACCTATTATACCTTCATTCTTGTCTATTGCAGATTGCTTTACCTTAGAGACAAGGTAGGCAATGTTTATAGAATTCTACGTAATCCACTCTACTTTCCTGAATTATTAAATGAAGAGGGTGAATGCTATTGATTGGGATCCAAGACTGTCATAGGTTGAGTGTATGATAATAAATTTATAACTAAGATATAAGATAATGTTGTGTGTGTACATACACTATTCATCTTAAGCTTTGTTAGCGTTTGGGTAAATTGAAGACAGGGTTAGTTTTTAACAGAGATATTTAAAATTATAGATTCAATAAGCAAAAACACGATTTCAAATAGACGATCGTTGCCAAAATCCTTTTTGTAATTAGCCGCCACGTGCTTTCTCTCATTTATACCAGATATTCTGCCGCCAAGCAGTAGTGTGTAAATATTATTGTGTTTCGCTTTGACTGCAGCTAGCGAAATTACAGATAAATCACGCTAAATATCCAAGGTCGGACACTACAAACAGAACACCGGATGTGCCTGATACTATAGTCGGAGTACCCAACCTAATTAAACGAGAATATTACTAATAAAAATATAAATGAAAATAATTTTGCCAATTTTGATCTCTTTCAGGCTATTGTCGCATACGACAACAAGCAATCCAAAGCAACAGCAACGGTCATCGCGGGCGGTGTTGGATTTACTTACGCCAACATAAGAATGAAGAGTGAACGAGGCGAAGGCCTAGATTACGATATAGGAATTTATTCTTAGTTCATAGCTCCAGAATCTGACTTCGTTTACATTTTCCACAGCCTTCTTTAGCCCAGTGCTAGGCGTAGATCTCTCTCTAGCTATATCACCTGTCTGATGATCTGGTTCAGATTCAACCCACGATGGTTGCTCATCTTGCAGCATCATCATAAATCAGACTTGATAAACTTTATTGTATAAATAAATGATTCAATCTCAAATGCAGCATTTTTTCTTTATTTTCGTATTAAACTTAGTTCATATTGAAAATGTCAAATATTTCAATTATCAAGTGCATCATGATTAAACACGAAATAAATATGATCTAATGCGTCATCGATTACTATGGGACAAGCGCTAAAACGACGCGACGATGCCCTGGACTTTGTTTTCTTACTTCTGGATACTGCTGCATTGGTCGTGAGCTAGCGTTATCTCTTACCATCAACTCACTAAACTTTACTTATATTTATTGCCGAGATTTAATTGGGTACAAAATACTAAGAATTAGTAATTATTGGTTTTTTGTACCCATTAAGTTTTTAAGTAAGTGTGAAATAAAATCATATATTTCAAGCAACAAGACCCATATAAAAATAGAAATATAAACATTAAAATCAAATATACAAAATATTAATACAACACAAAACAAATATTTGATAACACAAGTTACAAATCAAATAAAACATTAAACAAATTAAAATATATTAAAATAAAGAATTAAATAAATAAACTCAAGATAGAAATAGAAACTAGAAAGCAATCATACATAAATAATAAATGTATCTTGTAATTTATATCGCAGTAAAGTATTTAATAAAATAAGAACCACTTTATGGATTTCTCGACGCTCTATTTATTTTCTGATAGACGCTAGTGAAGAGAACATAAAGATGTTATCAGCATCCGATGGTCGCGAGAAATTGGTCTGTGTTGTAAACAGTATTTTTATTATCTGTCTACTGGGTTAGAAGCTTGGGGCGCCCTAGCCTAAAGGGGGTCAATGTACTCACTGCTATGAACAACTTTTACTATGGCACTACCCTGAAATCCAATGTTCCTTTTAAATGAAACCGCAATTTTTTTGTTTTCACGGTTTCAGAATTTTACAGCTCAAGCTTATATATAATCCTGTATACATAATGAAATCAAAATACAAATACAAAATTATTGATAACAGCCTTGTTCCAAATTCAGGATTATTGTTTAGTTATTTAAAACTAATTATTTATATTTTACTATAAAAACTGACGTGGTTTTGACACATTTTTGTTTTACTTATGCGGGATTACTCACGTTGAATTTTATCGGATACTTCGACTATAGTTTCGGCCACATCCGGTGGCCTTCATCACGGAGATAAAACTGAGACAACGCGCGCGCGGCCTCGTCTTGCTTCACACTCAAGCAAGTGCGAAGGGTTAAAATTAACCGTGAGTAATCCCACATAAGTAACACAAAAATAATTATTTATAATCATAACGAATGAAATAAATATGTATCTATCTCATTAATAATTATAACATTTATGTATGTCTATTAATAATACAATTAAAATAAAATTAATTACAAAATCTTGTATCAGTTTATGATAACTATTATTTTATCATATCTTGTGGCAATAAAATAACAAAAACAAAATTTAAAATTTCTTACTTCGTGAAATATTTGTCCTAAACCAATTTTACAAACTTTTGACGGTTTTAGTTTGTGTTTTTGTCATCTACCAAAATTTAATTTAAAAAAAAACTAATTTATTAAAATTAATCATTTATAAACTTCGTATAAACCTTTTTTGGAATTATTGACCAGATATAAATGAAAGACCTGCAAAGAGATAGCATCGTAAGAGCATGCAAATGTTATTATACCATAAGATAAACCTTTTTGACGTGAATACGGCTTTGAATTTACTTAAAACAGAAAACTGATGATAACAAATCGGGGGATACTATTTGGTGTAGCTACATATCTATCATTTACATCCAAATTTGATTAACATCACTCGATAGCCAAAGGATCAAAGAATTCATTACGTTGACTGAGAACCTAATACGTTTAACATTTTGGCGGGCACACGGATAAATCATATCGCAGCACGTCATTGTATTATTTCCCAAAACTTCTGCAATTACGAGTATTTAGAATACTTTATTAGGGCATGGACTGGGTCCGACCGTGATATTTCACTTGTTTTTTTTTTGCACAATTTTATTATGATGATACTTGACACTGGAAGAAAGCACAAAGTGTGATACCAAAAACAAGAAAAAAAATTGATCAAAATTGATTGAAAACTTATTCGACATCTTTACTTAATTTCTACGCAACATTTGTTTTGTATAAGACTGCAGGAACGCGCTGGATGCGAGCGGCTTCCAACCGGTCTATAAGGAAATCAATAGGAGAGGCCTATGTCCAGCAGTGGACGTCATACGGCTGATGATGATGATTTGTTTTGTTGGCCCTACAGTTTTTATTATCTCAATAAAGTTATAGAACTACGCTCAAAGTAGGTTAAAGTATGCACTCTATACTTAATAGATAGATAGCTTAGTTTTAAGCATCAAAACATAATCATTCTACAGTCTAAGCCCCTAAACACATATTAGACGATCCTAAATTCTAACGGAGCTGTAATCTCAAATGTACGCTATATCTCAGCCTTAGTAAATCTGCATACTAATCCCGCTTACACCGCTAGTTACCTATCTCACTAACTTTACAAGTCCCGTACAGGGCGCCGCGCCGATAGGATAGACTTGTTAAATTTTACATAATTACTATGTCGCTGTAGATAATGGTGCTGAGATAAACTCAATACATTGAAGGTGTAATATCCTTGTTGTAAACTATTCTTTGGTGTCCATTTAATACTCTATATTTCTATGTTTTGAACACTTTCGTCACTGCAGTCGATAATAAATAAATCAGTCTGATACTGTGCGTGGTCATATTTCCCCCGCAGCCCTGTTTTTATTATGTGCATTTTTTATTATTAAGCCCTTTTCCTGATATTTATGATTTACTTTGTGTGTACTAAGTACACACAAAGTAAATCAGGCACCCCTCTCAGAGGAAAGCCTCCTCCAAAATGCAATTAGCTAAGCAAAAATATGGCGGTTATGCAACTTAGATTTTTGAGGTTTTTCTGACATTACAAAAAATACTAAAGATATTTATTTAGTGCTATAACGTTCGGATGTTTTAGCAATGGAATATCTTAGTACAACTAATATTTTTCATTGTTTTCTCATCTTTAATTTAATCTTCTGCCCAGAATCTTTCCAAATTGTGTTTGTAGTTTTACAAAGATCTTGCAAAATTTTAATGATTGATGTGTTTTAATTAAAAAGCTTTACGTATTTAAACATGGCAAATATAGAAGAATATCACATTTATAAAGCAAAGCAACTTCGATAGCTGGGTCACTGTCATCTAATCTGCTAATCTGGTGTTCCAGGGTGCCAATCCCACAGCACACACCTCTGTCTTTTCTAAGTTGTACGCGTTGAAACGCTGAAAGTCTGAGAATTCTTATTCTCGTATTGTGCTCGAAAATGTTTTATGTTTGCTAACCTGTACTTGACCCTAACGTTCAGGAAAGGCGACCGATCGTACCTAAACTGTGGAGTGACATCCCCTGTCCATGCTCTAAACTGCCGAGTTTGAGTGGACAGATCCGGTTGTACCCGGAATTGTACTCCAGCGAGGCATATATCACATAGATAGACCAGGTTGAGATGAGATATAATTGTGTTAAAAGCTGAAATTTAAAAAAAAAAAAAATTTTTTCTATAGAGAACGTATTTACGGAACAACAACAACAAAAGAAAACAGAAATCACCAGAAAATCGAATTGTTGAACAGTAGTGTGCGTAGTAAAGTATAGCTAACGCAATTTACATTATATACATGTACATTTTTATACACTTTGATATTATCTGATTTATTAAGAGATAATACCTATTGTCCACAATTTTTTATTTGTAAGACCTTTATAGACACAGTTTTATGTAAAAAGCTCTTTTCATACGTTGATTACTGTTTTTTAATTTACTAATAGGTTTAATTGAAGCTGGTTATCGTTCTAACATTATAGCAACGGTAAATTAGCGTAATAGGGTTGCATAAAATCAAATTCATGGTGTTCATTTGATGATTGATATGGGTCATTTAAGTATGGCATAGGCCGGGGCATTTTTACGTTTTTTTTTTATTTGTTTATACAGTAATAAATAATATATTTGATTGTACAGTAGGTAACAATTTGTTGTATACATATTATTTAAGTTTCCGTATCCCAAAGTGAAAAGAATATCCCTCTCAAAAATGTATCAAAATAACGACATTTTCTATAGTAAAACTGACACATGTTCCTATTTATATATATATTTATAAAGGTAGTTTACTCCTGCTTAAACTAGATCGCGCTGGCAGCGACTTAGCTCGTGGTGGTAACTTTTTCCGCCAGCGTACGAAATGTTTTTGGTTTGGCACAATGTTATATTTGGTTTGTCTATGCGTCCGGAGATGCGATTTGATTAAATCCCTTTCCTGACTCGAACAATCGTTGTCACTATTCTTGACACAAATGCTGATATGTCTTAAAAATTACAGCAGAACATGTTGATTATAATTCATATTAACACAGTCCCACTGTATAAGTATAGATACGCGTGGATAATTACTGCTTGCAGATCGATGCCGGATATCCGTCCGGAGTCCAGCAGCGCTAATTGCCTGGCACGGCGCGATGAGTTCCGGATAAAGTCGGATCAGGGAATGGTATTGATTCGATGATTGAGAGGGGTCGAGTGTGGGTTGGCGAGAAGCTACGCTATGAAATTTTTATTATTAGGCAAAAGCAGAACCCTTATAAATTGAATCCAATTTATATTTTTCTAAATATTTGTTTCAAGAAAATCTTGCGTTTATGTTCAATCCACCTCTTTTACTCACTATAGAGATTATTGGAGTTGTTTTAATAAATAATTATTTTACATTTCAAATAATGTAGTAGTGTTTCATCTGAGAAAACAATCTTTTTTTTTTTCTTTTAATTCAATTTGGGTTACGTTGTGGGTTTACGTAGGTATACGTCACAGATTAAAAAAAGGAGTACAGATATGAAATGGCGTATCAAATGGGTGAAGGCTCCTTGGTCTTAAAATTACGCAAGACTCACAGAAACTGCACTAAATATCTTTACGTATTTGTGTGTTATTTGATTATTCACAGCTTTGAATACCTACTAATGTAAGATTTCGTATGAAAAACATTGTTATTTGTGTTCTGTATAATTATTTTTCTGTGTGTATTAGTGTAATATTTATTTGGCTTTAAAAACGTTCTAGTGTTAAGTTTTTGAGTATAGCAAAAAAAAATTTGGAAAATGTACTTATATTCAATTAACGATCCTACTTTGGTCTAAGAATGAAAATGAAAAAGCAAACAGTTCAATTACCGAAAAGAACCAGATATTTCGCAACAAATAATCTTCGTAAAACCGAATCGTGTAGGTACTTATCTTCCCCTCTTTTATCAGTGTCCATTTATTCGTAGAAAACATTACATGGCGCATTAACATAATCTACGGGCCATAGTTCTGATCGTAATGGCTTTGTTTATAACTCTAGATCCGGCGACTCGAGGAAATTCTTGAGAAAAACAGAAGTAGACTGATATTCAAAGACCTTATAGAAAATATATTATTTAATGCTAAAAGTCCATCTTTCTGTTTTTTTTTTAATAAGTTTTACAGGCTAGGTGATCACATCAGGTGAGCTGTGATTAAAACCACAAGGTTAAGCGACGGTGTGGTCGAAGATGGTAAAGCACAACTAGCCTGGAATGGTACTGGCTTTTAAGTGAGGCTGCGGAACACACCGTTAATGCTTGGCGGCAGATTTTTCAACTTGAGGGTGGTAGCTAGCCAACCGAGTACTAGAAAGTACCCTACCACCATGCTATGTTTCCTCACGATGTTTTCCTTCACCGGCAGCTCAAGCTCATTATTGGCTTTTGACTCCACGCTTTTCGGCATGCGAACCGACCGCGCTAACTACTGAGCTATCATTGCTAAAATGTAACTTACAATGTTTTCCTTCACTGGCAGCTCAAGCTCATTTATTGGGTTGGAATTAATCATTAAGTAAACATTTGATCTCCTTCCTTGTACGAGTGCGCTGTAACGCGGAATGATTATAGAACATAAAAGACTAATCCAAATCTTGGAAGTAACTATACATCCGATAAATTTAAGCAAAGATCGAAGACGCTCGAAACGTACTACGATAGGTAAAAAGTAAATTCTATACGTAAAGGTGCCTTATAAGATTGATGGAGGCTACAGAAGCTTCAGAGATATTTACGTTCGAAGCATGGCAATACAATTTAAAGTTTGCAACCCACATGAGCTCAGTTGCTTGTCCGTCGCCATGGCAACGCCCTCACTACGCTAAATTTTCGGTAAACGCACGTCGTGTACGGATAAAGGAAGCGATTTTCCGAGGAGGTGAATATCATTAGATTCCGCGATCGTGCTGCAGATTCCATTACTTGAACAAGCTTCGAATGCGGAGTTGAGAAATGATGTCGTTTTAGTTACGATTTTACGTACTTACCTCAATAATATACCTCCTTAGCTTAGCTCCTTACCACAGTTCGTATCAAAATCTAATATATTTTCACTCGCGCAAAAGAGACAGCTGTACTCATATTCTAACTTTGTCGCTCTATAACTAAACAAAACAGGATTAATTCATTATTGTTATTTTTATTTATGTTTACGATGAAAATTCGAATTGAGAACAAATAATAATAAAACAAAAACTTATACTATGGAATTCAGATAACTGATAGAATACTTAAATACTTTTTATCTTGTAAATACATATGTACTTATAGTACATACAGAGCACTCAGACACAGATTAAACATTGGTTATATCACAAAGTGTTAGTCCTGGGTGAGAATCGAACCCACGCTTTACAACTCTTAAAGCAGTATACCAATGAGCCAACAGGACTGTCAACGTATAAATATTACGAAAGATTTGTTAATTAAATTGCTAGTAATGTTAACTCAAATTGAAAATAGTAGATACCTGAGCCACAACATTTTCAATAACCGGTAATAATAAAATTTATAATCTATCTACATCACCGATGCCGCGTCGGAGTGAAAAAGGTAAGTATCGGTCACGAACAACAGGGAGACTTCGTTTATTCACCCCCATTATTTACTGCGGGGATTTTCTGATTCTACTTTGGATTTTCCCACACATGCACTGTCTATCTATAGACGGAAGTGTTGCAACAGAGTTTTGTTGAGCAAACATGGTAAAGTTTTTTGATAGGTGTTTGACCATAGCTCTCTTGATGTTAAGTGACGGTGTGGTCGATTATGGTAAACACTAGTGACGGTACGAATGTTAGCGAGAAAATAAACATTCGAATGCGAATATGATTTTTATTATTTGAATTAAGAAATAATTTAAAACAAAGTTAGGGTTTTAACATTTTGGATATTAGCCGTATAATTTAGTTTTTTTTTCTTTTGTAAAACGAAATTAGAAACTTAATTTTAAAATAGTAGTAAGGTATAACTGCTAAATAAGTACAGTACAGTAACAAGACTTATTAGACCAGTTGTAATTATATTTCCAGATCCATCCAATCCATACTAATATTAATAAGAATTATTGTTTATGTTAATGCCAAAATAAATGTAATGATTTTGATTTCCTTTTTGTATGCCAAATACATTCGCTTTGTTTTGTTACGGATGGCAAAAAATATGCGAATATTTGCGAATGCCAAAGCGAACATTCGTTACATCACTAGTAAACACACCTAAGCTGAAATGGAACTGGTTCTCTAGTGATGTTGCCGGAACACACCGTTAAATGCTTAGCGGCAGATTATAAACTTGAGGGTGGTAGCTAGCCAGTCGAGCACTAGAAAGTACCCTACCACCACGCTATAGTTTCCTCACGATGTTTTCCTTCACCGACAGCTCAAGCTGATTAATGGGGTTTGAAACCACACCCTTGCGCGAGTGAAGCGACCGCGCTAACCACTGAGCTACCATTACTACAAAAAGTAAAAAGAGCTATTCACTTATATCCTGATAACATTTTTAAACTTCTTATTTATACAAAACTACTATTTATAAAAAATGTGTGATGTCAATTTATAATCAATGTTCATTGAGTTAACATCTAAGGCCCGCCGATAGTAGGTAAATACGAATAAATTTAAAATAACGAACAAAAATAACACTTGAGATATCCTAATCATTAATCTAAAAAGTATTTTCGAGGGATCGTACACGATACCAAAAGTTAAATTGTCAAACTTTTTTCAGACCTTTTTGTGTGACAAAAGAACCATTTCGGTTGGGGTCGTCCGGCAAGTCGTCTATCAAAGTGGAAAGATACACAAAAAAAGTAAAGAGAGAAATTGGAGAAAATATTTACCGTCCACTCCAGTACAGGGCGCCCTAATGCGATTGCTGGCTTTAGGAAATCAAAATTGTTTCTCAAGAGGTATTTATATTTAACAAAAGGTTTCTTTTCAATTTCTTGTAAATAGCAAAGCTTGGATACAAAGACTTACAAACACACATTCTGTGTTTGTGTGAACACTTTTTTCATTAATGGTTATGATAAGTTTAAATTTTTCAGTAATTCTAATCCATAAACAATTGAACAAATTAAAATAAAAATACACATAATATATCTTCTTGGCTTCTAATATACTAATGTAAGTACTTAGTAGAAACTTAAATACTGTTTATTAATAATTAAATCTCTTCTAAAGAGTCTTGCAAATTGTGTCCGACTACAAAATCTATATAAGACATTAATCTATACATAATTATGTACTATTTTTTATTTATATGCCGCATCCGGACATCTCATGGCTTTTAAACAAAACAAGAAGCGCGCCAACGTCACATCGGTTGGTAATTAGCCGCAACTTCACTTCGGTGCGTTTCCGGCGTGGTGTAAAACACACATGCACGGAAGCTAAAGATTTTCAATGCAACAAATTATATGCATATAACAAAAACCTACTTTAATAAGAAGAAAAGATAATATAAACATATGTTGAATTGAGCTAATTTTAAACCTACAAAAAAATCGTGTTAGTAATTATATTATTATAATTAAAAATCAGTAAAAATATATGTAAGAGTTATCGTAACATTAAAATGAACTTATGATTTAAGTAGCAATACAAACATGTAAATGTAGTTACCAATTTGTTGTTAATTTCAGGATATTTCAAATTAGTTCATAATTTTGATTTACGAGAATAGCCCACCTTGTCTACTGCTGCCCGAACTGCCAGCTCACGTCAGGGCGTGTCGGAAAAATGATCTATTAATCTAAATTATAACGATTATGCCAACCCTTTCTCGGGTCATTATACTAGAATAAAACCAATCAAGTACGAGTTGTAATAACGGGGTTCTATTAAATTCAATGCCTTCAATAAAACTTTCTAATAAAAATATGGCTGTTTATTACGTCAAGCAATGGAATAACAACGATAACATTGGGAAAATCTACCGGCTTGTTTCCTGAGACATTTAATCTAGATTTTTTCAATGTCAGAGTTTCTTCTTTTTAAATATAGCGAATATTTAAAAAGAAGAAACTAAACAAAGACTCTGTGACCTTTGTCAACGTTTTAATTACAATTTTTTTTCTTTATATGAAATTCTGGAATAGTTATTATAATCTGAATCTAACGTAGGTACTAGTTTGTGTGTATACCGCGACTTATAATGGCAGAGTTAGAATAGTTCTCTGATCTGCTAAATCTGCTGCATCTTCGTCATTTACTAAGAGACGAGTTGGTGGTCAAACGCAGACTTAAGCCATTAAAAAAAAACGAAATTGTGCGATTTTTATGTACTAGCAATGATTGTGATTTACTGATAACATATTAATTTACTATTATGTTATGACAAAATTACATAAGCTTTTTCATAATATTTTGAGATCTACAGGTAAAAATCTACCTTACAGTATATGACAATAATAATTATATATGCATTTACATTCTCAAATTATTGAAGAAAAATCACCACATTAAATTACACCTAGAATACGACAGCATTCGGTAGCATTTTTTTTTTTAACGGTTTTATTTGGTAATATTTTTCTTTTAGATTTATAGCAAACAGTGGCGTAGTCATTAGTCCAATTGGTCGTCAAACGTTATTTTTGTTAAAACACGTAAAATTGTAACAAAAGTCTAACTGGTATTAACCGATTCATTAAATTTACCACGCAAATAAGTTAATTTATTAATAAAAACCGGTTAATGTGATAAACTTACCGATTTTACCAGTAATTATTAAAAAAAAAAAAAAAAAAAATTCCTTTAACCTAAACAAATACGTCGATTAGTACTAGCTTAATGTATAAATTGATGTAGGTATTTACTAGGTTCTAACGACAAATATAATCAAAGCAAACCAGCTGTATTTTAAAAAGTGATTAGGTACAGAATAACTTGATTAATTATTATCAAGTACTTCTGACACTTATAAAACTTGCTCAGACTTATTTAAAAAAGAGTACAAAAGTAGATAGGTGCGAAGATTCAATTTTTTTTTTAATTTCCTGTCAAAAGTTGAGCAGTGACATGATGATTAATGATAATATAGACGGAAGGCGGAAGTAAAATTGGTTTAAAAGGTTTTTCGTCGCAGTGAAAACAAAAACTTTTTAGCACATCTCCCTCTTCTTGTGAGCTTCAAGTTTAAGATATTTTTTTTTTGGTATTTCCTTTTTTGAACCTTTCTAATTAATAAGTTTATAAATAATAAGATAAGTATCTGTGATATAAGTGTTGGTTTTAGATTTTTTATGCCACAGATGGTATTCAAACAGACGGTTTGCCTGATAGTAAACAATCACCGACGCCTACGGATATCTGCAATACCACTACAAATATGTTTCTGACCTTTTAAGATTATATTCGCCTTTTGAAGAACCCAATGTTGTAACTTCGCGGGAATACGGAAGAAGGAAGATCATTCCACAATTTGCAAGTATATGGCAAAAAGGATCGCGTGAATCGCGCAGTGTGTGATTTCCATGAATCAATTATTTGAAAAATTAAATTAGATTAATTCTAATATAAGTAATAGTGAGACAAGGGGACGTATCAAATTTTCCCGAAATTGCTTTCTAACGTATTGGAGGATGTGTTCAAAACGCTGGACTGGGCAGGACGAGGTATAATTAACAACGGTGAATACATCTCCTGCCTTCGATTAGCGGATGATATCGTCGTAATTGCTGAATTGCTAGAAGACTTCAAGTAGACGCTGAACAGCCTAGGTGATTCTTCTCAACTCATCGGTTTCCGGATGGACTTGATAAAACCTAGGTCATCTTCAACAAGAACGTTGTTCCGGCGCCGGTTGTCATAAATGAACGTAGGAAATATTTATATAAAAAACTAATGGAACAACAAACAAACATGGCTCAACATATTAGCAGGCTAAAGTGGCAATGGGGTGAACATAGATATGTTCGAAAGATAGGTAGGTAGATAGATAGAACCAATAATCGCTGTGGTAGACGTGTTCTAGAGTGGAGACCGCGAAATGGCAATTGTAGTGTAGGACACCCTAAGACTCGATGAAGTGACGATATACGAAGGACAGGTGGCGGCGCTTCTATCCAGAAGCGAAAAGCTAAAGATCGGGCTGAGTGGCGTGTCTTGGGAGACGCCTATGTCCAGCTTTGGATTTTTATGGGCTCATGATGATGAAGTAAGAATTTTATTTATATGGGTTATCCAAAATCAATCTTTGGATAGCAAAAACACCTATTTTAAATCTATAGATATTAAAATCAAAATAGTTTTGCATTACATTTTGTGCCAATATACATAATTATATTCATTGTAAAGTAGGAAATTACATTGTGCCGGAGCATTGTGCCGTGGTGGTATCGGCGTAAGAATAGTACCCCTCCCTCTCTACCCGTTGTTGCCGTAAGAATCGGCTAAGGGATGTAATCCGGAAGATGGGCAGCAGCGTCTTCCTTGAACAATCACACCTAACTGCGCTTGCCAACCCGACTGCCAAGCGTGGCCAGTATTGGCAAAACCCCTCCAGGAGGAGGCCTATGTCCAGCAGTGGACGACCTATGGCTGATGATGTGAAAGCATGAAAAAATATATTTCAATTTATTAAAAACAATTTAGATCAATTTACACGTACATATACCTTAAACATAACATTTAAACATATTTAACAAAACGTACATATTTACTAATTAAAGATGTAGTTTAGCCTGGCAGAGTTCCAATAAATATCAAACGTAAATATACCTATAGACAAAAAAACACTTCGAACCCCTTACGCTACCCGACATACCATTGTGATGGCATTCTAGCTAGCCCAAACATGGAAAACAATGCTCAAATAAAATCCGCATTTAATAACATCCATCACCTATTGTTCCATTTACGACCGATTAAACTAAAATTTTGTTCCTACTATTGGCTAATCCAATAAGAATGTTACCCATTACCGAGTGCAATTAGGTGCAGCACCAAATTATAGTTGTGAATTGTGAAAACAAGTAAAATTCGTCAGCACTCAGATATTTCTTTATAGTTGACAGTTGAGTAAAATACTCGAATAATCTTGGTTCGCTAAAAGGTTATCGTATTCACCAGTCATCGACTGACCACATAAGGAACAATACATCTGTGTGCAGTGAAATGTATTTGAAATGCGTCTATTGTCGCAGTTAATTTTGTTCTCTTGTGTGGTGTGCGTGTGTTTAACATTTGACATGATTATCGGCGATACGGTGCATAGGAAGATGGTGTTTCACCAGAGAGTGAAGGATTTCGCCATACCGTTCAAGAAAAGGATAAAAACACTGACATATACAGATCCTGAGAGAAGAATGATAAAGGTTAGTTTTTGCTTTATTTTTTGTTGTAATTAAGCTGATGGAAACAATAAGAGGGTTAATGAACTTTATGGATTGTGTTTAGATTGCAAAGTTTCTAGAATATAAAAACAACTCGTTTTACCTATTTGTCTAGTTACAAACTACGGCTATGATTAGGAATATGACGTATAGTTACTTATTTACATTATTGTTGTATGGCGAAACGAACTGTGCAAATAAAATAAGCAAACATTGAATATTGAGATTGAGATATTATCGTACTACTGCTTAAAAATTTATAAAAAATATATCCCAACTATTTATACGCTTCTACAAAAACACAAATATTTTTTTTGAATTTTTTTTTAATATGAATGTAATGATACGTACGAGACGCTCGCCTGATGGTAAGAGATAACGCCTGTCCTTGACCATGAGTAAAACAATGTCCAGGGCATTGCTGCTTTGGTGCTCATTACCTTCAGACTTTCGATGGTTAGTCTCAACAGCCCTGTAATTTTCCTAACTGCAGTACCCTTCAAACCGGAACACAGTAATGTTTACACACTGCAAGGAGGCAGAATATCTGGTACTACAGTGGTACCTACCTGAACAACTTCCTGCTAAGGAGATCTACCACAGAGTCCACAGTCTGATACCACATTTGGTATAAGAATACTTTTAATTTGTTTGGGAAATTTCTGGCAGCAATATTTTTTGTTGAATATTCGTTAGATTCCTCTCCGTCACAGATAGAAGACGTTTTGTAACAAATATTAGTTGTATCTCGTTTACGATTGACATGTTTTTTGTGCAAAAGATCAAGCGTGAAATACAGATAATGCATATGTATCAAAGTAATGTTTAAATAAAACACCGGTGGTAGACCGCTCTCTCTTTCTCTCTGTAACGCACTGCTTTTTTTTCTTTAGACACATGCTTAAAAAAATTGATTAAATTTCTAAAAGCTGAGTGAAAGCATCTTATTCTCTCATATCTCATTTTCTTTTCTTATTTGCTGCCATCTACTTTAGAACCAACAATACAAAATAAAAACAAAATTCTCGATTGCTTTCCAATTAATTGTAGTTATTAGCAATCGCCCAATAGCGAATGAATTATTTCGAATTCAATTTGAGATTTAAATACAATTTTCAAATGACATTGACGAAATAACAACCTTAAAATGATTCAATAGTATAATACTAATGAAAATTTAGCATAATGAGTTTACAATTAAATTTACAGATACTGTACGCAAAACATGGTTATTTGTGGACCATATTACACGGTTCCGATTATTAAACACTAAAATATGTTTATTTTAAACTTCCAGGGAGTGGCAGCAATTGATAACGACTTTTCACATGCAAGCGCAAATATCACAGACGGTGGAGTGGGCTACTCCTATGTTACCGTCAGAATGAAGAGTCAAAGACATCACCCATTAAATTTTGAAGTTGAGGTATACATTTAGAAGGAACAACCAAGATTATCAGTTACGTAGTGGTGCAAGTTTACAAATATTCTGACGTCAATATGCGCATTGTGGTTCGCCAAGAGCATCAAGTCAATTTGAAAACGCAGCAGCTTTAAATATGTTTTTAATTAGATTGCGGGAATTAATGTGCCTAAACTATGTTGCTGTCCTTATGAAGAGTGCAATAACTTGGCTTCAGCTACATTCGGCTCATTTTCCTGACCACGGATATGCACTTAAATCAGAAAGCTCAAAAACCCGAGCTATTGCACTTATCATAAGGACGGCAGTCTGCCTTCCTTATGAAGAGTGCAATAACTTGGCTTCAGCTACATTCGGCTCATTTTCCTGATTACGGATATGTACTTAAGTCAGAAAGCCCAAAAACCCGGGTTATTGCACTTATCGTAAGGACGGCAGAATGTTAGAATCACGCTTTAAGGAAAGACGTGTCCCACGAACACGTTATTGTGAAGTATAACTTTTACATACCTTGTTTTACCTCGGCCAAAATGATCTTGGCTTTTCCTTACAGAGTGATTTCAACGTCAATACAATTCTGCAATCACACCTCAGTATTGTTCAAACTATTATACTATGACATCGATTAGAAGACAGACAAAATGTTCAATAGTAAATTATTCCAATAGTATATCATATTAATTATCATTATGAACAACGTTACCATTGAACTAAACCCAATGAAGACTAAACCTAAAAATATTGCATTTAAATGTATGGAACAGCAAAATTTTCGCGAATTTAGGGTTGGTTTCACAGTAAAAATTGTTCGTAATGATAACAATTAGGTCATAGAATACGTATATTTAGTTTATAGATATTTAGTTACTAGAATTAGTCTTCGTTTGTTGGGTACAGAGCAGAAAATACATTGCTATCTCTTTTCATATCATTTAAATAAAACGAGATAACATTATATTCGTTGTCAGAGTCGGAGTATAAACAATACATTAAGGGTTATAGGTTAAATGGTAACTAGCTAATGGCGTTTCAAGACCAACTCTGGAAATTTGCAAGTAAATTTAGAAGCGTGTTGTAAGTTTTATGTGTCTATCTATGTCTCTGTCTATGGTATGATAGCTCGCAAACGGATAAACCGATTATGATTTAGTTTTCTTTTTTGTTCCAAAGGTGACTTGATCCAGAGAGTATTGATTTGAATTCATTTTTTTTTAAATTTTAACAAACGAATTTGTAAAACTCATCGTTTGTGATTAGCGTAAGTAACATTTTATTTTAACATAGTAGGTATGTCGTTTTGTGGGGTCCTTCTATAACTTAAAAACTAAAGAAATGTATTGATTATAGCTATGATTCAGAAAAATCTGTTAGCCGATATGTCTCATTGGGTGATACGGATCCATGACACATGGCCTACTGTCCTTGATTAAGTCACTAGCTAATAGTACCTAATTACTTTATTTTGGGATCGTAATGAATCAGTTTGAAACAACATAGTTATAGAGAACGGTTCGACTTAGATATTAGTGTTTAGTTGTTAAGAAATTGTAAATAGTAATCAACAATCAATAGCCAAATACTCGTAATGAGTTAGTATTAAGGACGAATTGTGATAAGATAGTTTTATCGAATGTGAAGTAAGACTGCATATTTTTTATTCCTACGCATTGAGAGTATGCATAGTCTTATTTAGCAGATTAAAAATAAGGCAATTACGTAAAATTCATGCGCATCAAACTTCGATTTTTGCGGTTTTTATCACATTATTACTCGAAATGTGAAACGTTAAAGTTGATTCTGTTCTTACGTAGTTTTAAATATCAAAAATACTATAAATAAAAAGTCAAATAATATATTGTAAAGTCAATTGTCTGTTTTTACAAAAGAATATCTTAAATGTTAATATGTCTCGAAAAACATATCTTTGATTTAAATTTCTAACGGGTTAGTTACGTTTTACGTTTTACAAAGAAAAATAAATGTTATGAAATGAATAAATATTCTTTTCTTCCTAAGTAAATCTGCCTAGCTTAAAAGGGAGTAGGTGTAACACGTCAGCTGAATGAACCCGGACATGTGGGCAAAGGTCTCTACGGAGTGGGTGCCCCCGAACAGTCGACCCCGCATTCGCTGTCCGACAGTATGGCGCGACAAACACGGGAAGTTAAAAAAGGGTAGACTCAGAAACTCGGACTTCGGAAAAGGGTCAACTAGCAGAATTGAGGGAGACCTTTACCCAGCAGAGGTATGAAATATGTTAGATAAAAATGAGTTAAAATAAAAAAAAACACAAACGAAAATTGTTGAAAGATGAAATAATTTTAATGAACGACATTTCACATAGCAAAATTTAACCCCAAACTAAGCAATGGCTAAATACTTTTTTCTTCTAGAATATATATATTTATTAGTCTGCGCAGATCTTTTTTTTAAAGTAATATTGCATGCTTTAAAAACAGGACTAAGAAGCACATCGAACAGGACCCAGAAAATCGTGACAGGACACGTAAGTAAGTAATCTTAGTATTAAAAAGAGTTTTAAGGGCTTCTTAGCTACACACAAAATGACTTATGGTACCAACAATAAAGCCTTCTTCGGTTTTATTTTACCACTTTTTTTAAAACTCTGATGGAAAATATCTCATAAATGATAGCGGTACCTATTTACTCTTTTCCTGTTCACGAAGATTATAATATTATGAAGATAAATAAAAATGAGAGGAATTTGAGAAAACAAAGTCTCTTAAGTTCTCTAAGTGTTTGACCACAGCTCACTTGAAATAAAGTGACGGTGAGGTTGAAGATGGTGAGCCCACCTGGCCTGGAGTGGATCTGTCTCACAAGTGAGACTGCCGGAACACGCCGTTATGATGGTGACAGATTTTTAACTTGAGGATGGTAGCTAGCCAACTGAGTACCTACTAGAAAGTACCCTACCGCCACGAACCGAACCGCCACTTACGAAGTTTTTCTACAAGAGTAGGTGTTCCGCAATAAATACGATCTGGATCTATTAAAGTCGCGAGTGAATCGGTTTCTAGGCAAGTGATCAGACGAGTTAATGGTCAAACACAAACATATTTATTAATTAACTTAAAAAACAGGGTTTTTGTAAATATCGTCTGAGATTAATTAGCGCCAAAACAGTGACACCATGGACTTTGTTTTGTTACTCAAAGTTCGAGGTAATGGCAAGGATAGGCGTTATCTCTTATTATCAGGAGAGTGTTTTATCATTAATTTTACGATCAAATTAAATTATTACCCTTTTCGAAAACCCGTGTACATGCTACGGTGATAGAGTGGATAGCTGGAGAGTTTAATATTGTTGTAGCATTCAAGATGCGTCTTGACTGTTATTTGTTAGCTTAAGATCATGTAAACTAAGATCGTCTGGTAAACAATAACACGCATGAGTAGTCACGTCTACATCGCCTTTTGTACGCAGGGGACTTGTAGATAAAACAAACCAACCCGCTGCGGCCGCGATTCTATGTTCTAAGTTGAAGGGAATGTTTTCTTAGTGATGAAAAATCAAACACTTTTTAAACCAGGTGTGTCTGAGGGTTTTACTCATCAGTGCAACCTTAATGACCGACACGAATATCTACAATGGACCAAAATATATTATATGGGTTTTAAGATAGCCTACTTGATGTTAAATATCAAAGATGGTAAATATACCTAGTTCGGAATTAGAACTGCTTCTCAATTGAGGAAAACACCGTTAGGTACTTAGCGGCAGATTTAATTTGAGAACTATAAAGTACCTACTCTAGCACCATGGTATGGTTTTGTCACGATTTCTTTCAGTTCAAGCTCATTGTTGGAATTCGAACCCCTTTAGGCGTGTGATCTGACCGCTCTAAACACTGAGCTTACATCGCTACAAAACATAACTAGCGCATTCACAATGAGAAGATCGCGTAAGGGCGTAGTTTTGACACTTTGATTATTGCCTTTGTAACGGATTCAGACTCAATCAAAGTCACACAAACTAAATCTTTTTGTACTGTTTCCAAAACTTCGTAGAAGCTTCTAGTATAATCAATACTACTTGGGCATGAGGACTTGGGCATGAGCACTTGACCGTGATAATTTTATTTTACTTTGACTTTTAGATTTGTTCCACTTGTTTTTAACTTCAAATAGGTACTTGAGAATATATAACTAGGACTACTCGATACCGGCAGAATGCACAAAGTTTGATGCCAAAAATAAGAAAAAATATCAGCCCCAGAGAGTGCACCTTGACAGCTCCTTTAAATTGGAGGTGACAACATGCTTTTAGCATCTCAGACAGGTCTCTGTGGATAGAAAATAAGATCACACTGGTTTGGTTCAGAGTATAGTTGCACTGAAAATCCGTTTTCTTACACTTTTACAAGGACTTTGTTTTATTCCTAAAGTGTTGAATATTATACACAGAAACATGATTTTTCGTTTGCTTTCATAACGTCGTCAAAGCTTGTAGTAAAATTCAAAAATTATTCAAAAATTCATTAACCTCGTGAGATAACCATAGGAAACCATGGTGGTAGAGGACTTTTCTACTCGACTGACTACTTAGTTACCGCCCTTAAGTTAAAATTCTGTTGTCACGGACCAAACATTGTGTTCTGGCAGCCTCACTTGAGAGCTAGTTTAATTTCTGGTTGAGGTTCACTTAATATCAGGTGAACTGTATCATACCTAACTGCGCTCGCCAACCCACCTGCCAAGCGTGGCGAGTATTGGCAAAACCCCTCCCCAGGAGGAGGCCTATGTCCAGCAGTGGACGTCCTATGGCTGATAATGTGATGTGAAATATAGGTATTTTATTAGTGAACGCCAGCACTAATACTTGTATTCGTTTTCGGACGTGTTTCCCTGACACCCGGAAGCAGCAGCCAGCCCATATTATGACAAGCAAACTGCTCCTGTTATTTATACCAGAAAACAAAGACGAAAGACATAGGATCCGCTTTGTTTTCTTCCAGCAACTAATATCTCGGGATATCGCGTGTATTTTCCACACGTATTAACTGCATAATATTTCTGCTTTGGACATTTTCGTTGATGGCAATTTCACGCTTGTCATTGTCTAGGACACGATTCTATTCTGATATAAGATGTTGTTTCTTAACTGCTTCGTCCGTTATGTAATTTTGGATAGGGTTACGCGGAACGGTTAGTACAAAGCCGAGCTCGAGCTCATTGCATACATTATTACTAACAACTTAAGATTATTTTAATACAATTATAAATGATTGTAAAGGATGGCCTTAAACATATTCGATAAAAAGCCAAACTTTTAAACAAAAAGGTTTAGACTATACCAAAGTCTTTTCAAAAACTATAAAGCTGATACACATTTTTTTATCATAGGTACACGAAGAAGATAGAAATACTATTTATATGTTCTGTTTTGAAAAGACGATGAATTCGATAAAAATGTACATATATACGTAGCTTTAATACGACAAGAAGTAATAAAATTGTATTGGTAAGTTACTGAGATTGTCTTGAGAGTACGTGGAATTCGTAAAATTGTCTAGACGATGGCCTTTAGCCTCATATCAAATTTTGCAATAAATAACGAGTTTCCAGTTAGGTTTGTTTTTTACTATACGTATACGTACTATATATATATATACACACAGACACAGAACAAACATTTATCGTCACATAAATATTTGTCCTGGTAGGAATCAAACCCACGCCCAACAGCTCTTGAAGCAGATATTATACCAAACTAGCTAACTAGGCAGTCTGAAAGATGGATCAGCGTTGACGTGTGTAAACGGAAACTAAATCTAATGTTTTTTTATATGTTTTGGTGTCGAAACCTTGAGGATAACTTTTTATCAAATTGTCACAAAATCATGATCAATCTTCTCTTTTATTTTGCATTTAGCAGATGATGCGTTTGATATCTTTATAAAAGTTACATTTGTTGCGATATTTTACTTTTACAGTTGTTCAAACTTTTTATTGGACAAAGCAATATATTTTGAGCTGGATGGTGCTGTGCGAAATGTTCTCCGATTACCGAAAACGAGTCTGTGAAGCATGTGAAAATGAAACTGTGAAGCATGTGAAAATGGAACTGTGGAGCATGTGAAAATGAAACTGTGAAGCGTGTGAAAATGAAACTGTGCAGCATGTGAAAATGAAACTGTGAAGCATGTGAAAATGAAACTGTGCAGCATGTGAAAATGAAACTATGGAGCATGTGAAAACGAGACCATGGAACATGGAGCTCTATTGTAAAGCCACAGGAAGTGTACGAGTAAGGTCTGGACTCCCCAAGGAAACTATGAAATAAGTTTGGAGTACCACAGTATCTGAGGAAATAGAAGTGGATTAGTCAAGCCAGCGACCCAAGGCCGTGCACCGTTACTTTGAGAAGTTTGGCAAGTTTGATTAGGCTTATAGGAATGCACAAAAAGCGAAGAGGGGAAAGTAGAATTAGCATGTCCTCCTTTACTAATTTATTTTATTTTCACATCCTATCCGCCATCACTACATCTCATTTCAGTACGATGGTTTTTTATCACCACGACAAAGTGTAACCCTTAGATATGCATGAATAAATACGTCTCGAATATTTTTTACAACGAACATACTTGTAATACTGACAAAGATGATCCTCAAAAAGCTGCGCTTTTTCACACTCATACATTTGTAAACAGGTATCATGGCATCCACGGCGGGATCTAAGGATCTAAATAAAAACCGCGGACAACGCCTCCGGTCTGAATATTTATGTTATATATTTCATCAAAGCGGCGAGCCGGAAGCAACAAAACCGAGGGATAAACAAAAACCCTACCCTTTTTGCACTCTGGAACTGCATGGCAGTGAAGTAGATTCTGTACCACAGATAATTTAATTTTGATACATGCACATCATTCTAAACGTACTATAGTAAATCTGGGTATAATAGAGTCATGTGGCGCTATCTAGATCCCTTTGCCTGGATTGCGCCACTGTCTGCGCGTGTTTTGAGCTATTTTAACTTCACATTGGTCACTTCGTAGTAGTGAAGCTTCAAATCAATAGATGCCTCTTCTTTTGGAGTGAATTAATGTTTTTCGTAATAAATCTCTAAGTAAAACTCTAAGGGCACTTGGGTTATTGAAACGAATCTAACAATACCTTAATTATCGTTATCCATTTGGCCGTTTGGAAGATACGTGATAATAAAGAAATTTACATAATATATGAATACAACTTCCCTAACATTTATAGTGCAATAATAGTGTGTGTTCTCTGTGCTCTTAATAGTGATAAAACTTATCACAAATATACTCAGTTATGTTAGTGTTTTCGGTACTGCCTTTTATTCCATTGCACATTTTGCGCGCCCCAGCATTGTGCCCACCGTTATTAATGTAATAACGGACACTTTGTTTTACGCGAGTTTCTACTTAGCTATAGTTTAGTTTGTTACGGCCTACGATAACTCTCTGCCAGGGCAAGATGGTTATGAATATTAAATTGGTAATTTGCAAAGAACTCGGGTAAAACCCGCCTTATGTTTCGAAGTAGGTTACTATTATCTTTAAATTTTTTGTTTTTAATTATTTTATCTGGGTTGAAAGTGCTTGTAAAAAATCGTATGATTTGGTTACTGGTGGTTGTTTTTGGTTTGTAAAATAAACGTAATGAGAGGAAAGAGATTATCTTGTAATGGTAAAAGATAACGCCCGCCCATGACCATCACAGTCAAGTGGTACCCCGAACTTTAACAAAACAAACAAGGTGGCCATTTATTTTTTTCCTGTAAGAAAATTTTTGAGTTAGATGAAACCATGAAAGCTTATTGAAAGAATGCTGACCTCACGTCACTAATCAATCCCGTAGATCGTAGTCAATTTACGTAGATACAGATTTAAAAGTTCATAGCACTGGCATTGTCAAGGCAGCATTAAGAGGAAACTTGCATACGTTTCGATAAGAAATTCAATGGCGTAAGTGAATCCGCCAACTTACTGCGGGCCAGCAAGGTCGAATATCCCTCAATCAATATCTGCAGACGGTTCTACTTAGAATGAATTTGATTTAAAATTCTGCACAATGAACCCCCTACACGGTTCTTAAACATCTACCGAATTGCTAAATCTGAATGTCGGAAAGGTCTTAAAGTCTAAAAGAAAATGCACCGAAACGCCAAGCAAGCTCGCACGTCCAACTCGTCCGGCGATTTCCATGCAATCGCAATCGTCTACGTTCGATAGCAGGCGACGTTTGCAACGTTTCGGAATTTCCAATAATACCCCTTTCCTATCCCTAGCTTACACCTACTAAACAATTAACAACTTTAACGGTATCGCTTTACAGTTAAAAATACTTACAAACCGCTTTCGAAATAAAAAGGTCTTCGTGATAATAAAAGTACGTACAAAAGAGTTTCGAGTTTCCTATGCTGTATTGTTACCAGCGTTATACACGGCAAGGTTAAGTCGAAAGCAGTAAAAGGAAATTGCTTTAGTAATGAAATTATTTTTCTTTAACACCGTCTGGGGAAATAAAATTATGAAAATCGTTTTTGCGGAGATGGCTAATCGGCTCGTTAAATCAATACGGTGCTTGTAAATATATTGAATGGCTGCAAAACTATCAAAGCTTATGGCTATGGATAAATAAAATTGACATTGCGTAGTAAGCTGTTAGGCTAAATGAATGACACTTTTATAACAACTTTTTTCGAATAGACGTTTTAACTGACTCTATATTACTCCTAGACTCATCTCAGAGGCTTAAAGTGGATCATCGACTCTAACATTAGGGTTAAGTACTTTGCCTTTTATCATCATCATCATCAACTTGCTTTAATCTACTGCTGGACATATAGACCTCTGCCAAAAAATGCCATACAGCCGAATATTAGGCATTTCGCTTCCAGCTACCGCCAGCTGTCCTATGTATTTACTTGGTGGTAGATTTCTTTAGCAGGAGGTCTAGGTAGGTACAGCCAAGCAGTAGTGTGCGAACATAACTGTATTTAGGTTTGAAGGGTACTGCAGCTAGAGAAATGACAGGGCTATTGAAACTAACGATTGCAAATCACTGAAAAGCAGCGATGCCCTGTACTATTTTTTGCTACTCAAAGTTCTGTGTCAAAGATCATGGATAAACGTTATCTCTTACCATAAGGAGAGTGTCTATTTCGTCTCATTACTTTTACATTAAAAAAGTATATCATCTCAGGGCGTCCTACACTGCGTTGACAGATTCGCGTTTTTTTTAATGGTTGTCAGTTTTGTCGTGGTGGTGCCGGCGTAAGAATAGTACCCCACCCTCTCTACCCGTGGTTGCCGTAAGAGTCGGCTAAGGGATGTCATCCGGAAGATAGGCAGCAGCGTCTACCTTGAACAATCACACCTAACTGCACTCGCCAACCCGCCTGCCAAGTGTGGCGAGTATTGGCAAAACCCCCCCAGAAGGAGGCTTATGTCCAGCAGTGGACGTCTTATGGCTTATGATGTGATTGATCTGATGTGTCAGTTCAGCGGCAGATATGTCCAGGGCAGTGCCAATTCAGCTTGTTAATACTTTGACCTATGTCGGTGACTTTGGTTATCTGGCGAATTACATCGTTATTACATTTTGCCTATAGATACTTTTATTATTTTACCTCTTAAAATGAGTTCCATGTACAAAATTTAACTGAGTGGGTAATGATACTGTCGTTACTCTTGATGAGTTGTAAGTCTTTTTGTAGATCCAACAAAGGCTCCCCGCCATTGAGAAAGGGGAGTCGTTAACCTATTTCTTTAGGTGGCTATTTTTAGTCCTTTCCCGGCTTTGTTATTAAGCCGTTGTTATCGTGCCAATGAACTTCCCGTTTGTGTAAAGTGCGTAAAACTTGTAATTACGATATTACACTACCGATTTAGATTAAGTTGCTTTAAAGCAAGCGCTGAAAAGATTGAGTTGCCAGTATTTGTAGCGGCTTATAAATCTGTGATGTTGTTTTTTTTGTGAATGAATAACGTTGTTACGTCGTTTTTAATAATAAACAGAATTATTAAAAAGATAAGAGAGATTTTTTAAGAATTTTTTAGAATGATTTATAATAAAATAGCACTATATTTTTGTTTTACTTATGCGGGATTACACACTTTTAATTTCATCGGAAACTCCGACTGTAGTTTCGGCCACATCCGGTGGCCTTCATCATGGAGACAAAGCTGAGTACAACGCGCGCGCAGCTTATAGTCGGTTTTCGATAAAATTAAACGTCAGTAATCCCGCATAAGTAAAATATAAATGTGTCAAAACCACGTCGTTTCCATAGTAATATAACACTGGTTGAGTAATTGGCGGCCTTATCGCTAAGAGCGATATCTATCAGGCAACTCCAGTATGGAAAGGATCATGATATCATATTTTATTCGACTATTCGTTTTTTTTTTAAACATTTAAAACTATTTTAGGTAAATGGAGAGTAGCACTCTAAAAATTTTACTTACCTAAAAGAAGTACTCGTTTAGCTTTATTATTTAGTTATGGTACCGAGAGTAGACAGGATTAAAAAAAAAAAACTAGTATTGTTTTAGATAGGTTCGTGCATAAGCACAATCTGGCTGATGTTTAACAGTAGTACGGTCTAAGACGGAACACGCTTCCCTAGAAGAAACCTATTTATTCTGAATTTGAAAACACCCACTACCTTTCAGGAACACAGACAGCAGAGAGTTTCACAACCTTGCTGTGCGAATACAAATTTGGAATCATAAGGTTTTCTTTAGAAATGGTCACCATATACGGATAACGTTTTGGCTACATTTGTCAGACTATAAAATAAAAGAAAGATGCAGATGAAAGTGAAGAAAGATGTTTGTGCAGTTTTAGGGTTTACTCTCCGAAATGTATCCGGTATAAAAAAGATAAGCTCGCAACTCTACGTCGACGCTCAAGCCTTTGAAGCCGAAATTCAAGTAAACTGTCGTTGCCAAATAATCTCCGGGCGCGCCTTTTGATCTCCAAAGCCTCAAGTAGGTAGGTACTTGGCAGAGCTGTCCCATAGGTAAAACGCTAAAATTATCATACGCTAAAATAGTCAGGCATAAAATCAATAGAATTATTATGTTATATCTCAAGGCCAACAAATTACTAT
Organism: Biston stratarius; assembly: GCA_950106695.1. Lineage (NCBI taxonomy): Eukaryota > Metazoa > Arthropoda > Insecta > Lepidoptera > Geometridae > Biston > Biston stratarius. Next base: position 16,981,741 of record OX467116.1, read on the forward strand.
GTAAGTAAGTAGTGTAACCATCCCAAAAGGTTGACATCGCCGGATTTCGTCGGGAAGCTAATTTCGTGATGCGGGTTCAGGCCATCCATCAATCAGGATCTGTCAGGGAAGCAGGGACTAATTTGCTCGTTTGTTTTGCCTGTAAGCCCACTGCGGCTTTGTCGGTTAACTGATAGGGATAAATCAAAGATAGATTATACCTATCGATGTATAAACATCGACTGTTGCGAAAATGAAAAAAATTATCGATAGTTTTTTTTTATCGTTTGGTGTTTTTATCTCTATTTTTCAAAAACAATTATCTCACAATCTTCTATCAATTTAACTGTGGCTTTAGATCTATTAAAATTGCATTATTATTATTATCAATGTGTGAATATTAAATACGTTATTATTATACTAAATATGTATTTATTTCTTTTAATAATAAATAGGCTAGCTTTTGACGGAAATTATGATCACATGATGTTAAGCGAATATGCTGTCTACGACCGAGCACGCTTACAAAAGAAACCGATTCACTCGCAACTCGAACTCACCTAGATTATGTTAAATTTTATTCCCATTCTGCTTTGAACAACTGAACTTTGACTGAATTTGGATAAAATTTTGTAAGTTACATCTTAGGACTTCTTTAGGATACCAAAACAAAATATTTTAATAGATGGATTTAATCTTTATTGCTGACACCAAACAAATGCGTAGAATAGACGAGGTAACTGAAAAACTAGTGGAACATCGATCACTTTATCGCTGAAAGCGATTTCTTCTAGATGACCTTTATATATATTGGATAGGTTAGGATAGTGAAGTTCTTGTAGGATTGAAACTGCGCTGCAAGCTAAGTAATTAATTTATGATGCCTCCGTCGTTTTTACTTAGCACATAGAGAGTTGTAAATTATTGTGATATGAGATTTTCACTACCGTTTCCGTTCCGTTCCATTTTCACCGTTTCCCCATCGTTTAAAAAAAAGTTATCGACACTTAAGTATCGTAATTTTCTTCCCTAATCATTGATAGATGTTTGATTAAAATGGACCTCTGGCCGGGGCGGTCGTGCATCGGACGCAATTACAAGGATTTATTATTCATGTGTAATCAATGTTTGACGGCGGTTTCAAGAATTGACGGTTATAATATACGGAGCGACGATTTTTTTTTTTTTTTTTTTTCTGATACATAAGTACATATAGTAAAAACCACAGTAAGGATAGTTCAAAATTTGAGTGCAAGACGATGTGCCATAGTGACCTATATGTTGTTTTTTTTTTTAATTCTGGCATTGCACCGTGCATTCTGCTAGTGTCAAGTATTTTATATTTTCAAGTGCCCTTTGATAAATTCAAGTGGTCTATGACTTAGTCACAGGCAAACTCAAATAAATTAATTATAATATTATCATAAATTAATTAATGACAATGACAATGATTATGACTGTTTTCATTAATGTATTTTTTCTGGCCTTAAGTCCTACCTTGAGAGCAAAGTCCAGTACTAAATCAGTTGACTTTACCCTCTTCAACCACACCGTCATTGAACATTAGGTGAGCTGTGGTCATCTAGCACATCAACCATAAAAAATAATAGTGAAACTATAATAGTGAAATCATAAGTTTTTTTTATTGTAAATGTAAAGAGACGAACGAGACATTCTCCTGTTGGTAAGAGATAACAACTGTCCAAGACCATTGCAGAGAAACACAGAACTTGGAGTAGTAAAAGTCCAGGGATCGCTACTTTGACGATCACTACTTTGAGACTTTTTGGTTAGTCTCAACAGCCCTGTAATTTTACTAGCTGCAATACCTTTCAAACCGAAACACAATAATGTTTATACACTACTGCAAAACATAAGACATATCATAAGACATTTTATTAGTTAAAGATATCTTGTTCCGTATCCGGACTACTCTAGAAATTATGCTTTTTATGACTGGATAAACGTCAATTCGAGCTCGGCGCTTAGTATACCATTATATTACAGTCTGGGGAAACAAAACTTTATAGTTCAGCTACACAAGTTTTCTAAAGCTCGTAAAATAGTTACAGCGAGAGGCGATCCGAGCTTGTATCTTTGAAGAGTTTACAAAACAGATTTTGTTTCGATTCAGTGCACAATGTGTTTGTAAGCAGGAAAGTTCGCTGGGTCTGGGACTTTCAGGTGATATAAAAGTTAGACACAACTGAAACCGCTGAAGTTTTGGTTTAAGACCGGTTTAGTTACTTTATTAGTCTATACATAGGATTGAATAAAGCTTGGATTTTTGGTGGGAACGCGGAAAGTTGTCACGTCATTATAAGATTAACGACTGAACAATTTTCTTAAATTATTATTTAAGAAAAAAATTCAATTGTCAAATTATTATTAAATAAAATTGTTCAGTTGTTAATATTATAATGCCGTGTCAAGAACTTTCCGCATTCCCGCCAAAAAATTCAAGTTTATTCAATCCTGTAGAACAATTTTCTTAAATTATTATTTAACAAAATTGTTTAGTCATTTACCAACTTCTTTCTAGGTGACGAATGAACATAATCGTCTTCCACAGGTCTGATCGAGTTCAACTTTGAAATTCTGTCACGGAGTTTTTTTTTTAGTTTCTTTGAAAGGCACTCATAAATGTATTCGAAAACCATAAAAATCCATTCGAATCTAGAGAGATTAAGAGATTTTTTTTAAAATTTAGTAATCGATACATTTTACAAGGATGCCTCTAACATAATTTTCAAACGAACGGAGATGTCGCCACCATAATTAAATTGACCCTGCATAATATTTCCTCAATAATTCACTGATGCTGCTCCGAGGTACCATTGGTAACACAATCACGAACCACTCCCAGAACTTGACGAAGGCTTTTGGCAAGGGAAAGTTGAGAACGGCTCGTACATACAAATGAAAGCAAATGAGTCAGCGAACGTTACAGAGAATTATAACTTTAGGACTAATCCAGTCATGCATGCACGGGTAGTAGGTATACAGAATGTTTATTTTATTACAAACATGTAGGTTTGTGTTTGATCGCTAACTCACCTGATGTCAGCCGAATATGCGATCTACACTGGAGCACGCTTACCTAGAAGAAACCGATTTCACATTATCAGCCTTAGAACGTCCACTGCTGGACATAGGCCTCCTCCTGGGGGGGTTTTGCCAATACTCGCCACGCTTGGCAGGCGGGTTGGCGAGCGCAGTTAGGTGTGATTGTTCAAGAAAAACGCTGCTGCCCATCTTCCGGGTTACATCCCTTAGCCGATTCTTACGGCAACCACGTGTAGAGAAGGCGGGGTACTATTCTTACGCCGGCACCACCACGGCAATCAAATAATAGAATTATTAATTATAATTATCAATATCTAATAGTTTCATAATAATCACTACATCACTACATATTATAAAACAAAGTCGTCCACCGCGTCTGTCTGTCTGTCTATTCGCGATAAACTTAAAAACTACTAAACGGATTATCATGCTAGTTTCACCAACAGATAGAGTGATTCATGAGGTATATAATTTTGTAATAACAAGGTTTTGTATAAATTAATTGAAATATTATGGTAATTGTGTCGAAAAAAGTCAAGTCACCTGGGAGTTTTCATCGAAAACGCTGCTTAATCCCTTTGAGATAGATCAAAAGCCCCGTGAAGTTTTTATAGCGATGATGGCTCAGTGTTTAGCGCGGTAGGTTCGCATGCCGAAGGCGTGGGTTCAAACCCCAACAATGAGCTTGAGCTGCCGGTGAAGGAATACATCGTGAGGAAACCATAGCGTGGTGGTAGGGTACTTTCTAGTACTCGGCTGGCTAGCTACCACCCTCAAGTTGAAAATCTGCCGCCAAGCATCTAACGGTGTGTTCCGGCAGCCTCACTTGAGAGTCAGTTGCATTCCAGGCCAGGTGTGCTTTACTATCTTCGACCACACCGTCACTTAACATCAGGTGAGCTGTGGTAAAACACCTAGCCTGTCAGCCATAAAAAAAAGAAGAAGTCCGTGCGTAGCCGGCGCGGGTCTCTAGTTACGTAGAAAAATAATCTTTATAATTTTGTATCTCGTGCATAAAGTGCACAAGTGCACGACGAAAAAGAAATACGCCTTGCTTTTTAGGATATTTTGCCCACAATAACATGGAGGTCCGAAAAGAAATAAATTAGGTGGCCACTAAGAAACATATTGCAAAAGTTATGGGGCAGTTTTTCTTTGACCACCTACTAGCGACCGAAACGAGTTTACGGGCCATGTTTTTATACGGTGAAACATAAATCATTCGTAACGAGCGGTCATGGACTGCGTTTTCACACATTTCCTTTCTTTTGGAGGATGGTTCGAGTATCTTTCACTGCTACTTGTTTTTAAAGTGTTTGGCGGATGCTTTATTGCCGCAAATGTTTATGACATGGAGTTTTTCTATAGTAAAGAGTTTCTTATAGGCCGAGAGACAATTGTCAAAGTAAATTACATGCCACCCAAAACCTCTGATTATGATATTGTACCGAGAAACAAGTATGTCACATCATCAGCTATAGATCGTCCACTGCTGGACATTACTCTTCGTGTTGTTTATGAGCAACACGAAGAGTAATGTTTCATCTCATTAAACCACTTTCCCACACTCAGGCACGGTTTCGGATGAATTAAATACCACTATTTTTATGCAAAAACAACACAAGTTTTAGAAAATTATAAAAAGCAGCTTTTTTTTTAAAGACGCTCTCCTGATGGTAAGAGATAACGCCTGACCATGATGACCATTGCAGCGATGCACAGAATTTTGTGTAGCAAAACAAAGTCCAGGGCATTCCTGCTTTGGCGCTCATTACTTTGATACTTTCGATGATTAGTCTCAACAGCCCTGTAATTTTGCCAGCTGCACACTAATGCTTGGCGGCAGAATATCTGGTACTGCGGTGGTACCTACCTAGACGACCTCCACGCTTAGGAGATCTACCACAAAGTAAAGCTTCTACTAGCTACTATCTTCGATCACACCGTCAATTAACATCAGATGAGCTGAGGTCAAACACCTAGCTTGTTAAACATTAAAAGTTAAAGGAAAAGACTTTTGTTTAAGATAGATCCGTCTATACATATAGTTATAGGTACGTTGGTACCATTACTTATTCTGTGGACTTATTTGCAATTTTTACTAATTAGGCAAGTATAAAACAAGCTTGTAGGTAATTTGGCAGAAATTGTCAGACTAATTAACTAAACTATTTAAAAACACATAATTATTATCGCCAGTAAGTATCAAGTCATTAAATACAAATATTTGTTAATTATACCAGAAAATCGTCATCACATTGAATATTGTATTAAAAATAAAATTACCATATTAAAGGAAGTGTCATAGGTAACAGTTTGATGTCTCAAAGTATTAAGAAAAGAATGTTAATGTACTTTCTAACGATAAGCTAGCATCTAGTGCAGAGCAAAAACCATTGAAATAAATTAATTTTGTGGCAACCATGACTCATAGCGCGCTTGGTTCGCACGTTGCAGGGCGTGGGTTCAAATCCCTAATATGAGCGTGAAGGAATGTGAGAAAACCCTCAAGCATCAAAACTTGACACACAAACCACGTTACCTTATTTTTTTTTGTGTAAGACATATTAAGACGAACTGCTTTGGCCTTCGCTACTTTGAGACATTAGACGGTTAGTCTCAACAGCCCTGTAACTTCGCTCCCTTCAAACCGGAGCACAGTAATGTTTACACACTACCGCTTGGCGGCAGAATGTCTGGTACTGCGGTGGTATCTACCTAGACGACCTCCTGCTCAGGAGATCTACCACCAAGTAAAGCTTGGTAAATCTTGAAGATTGGCTCGCTAGATGATAGGTACCCTTTTCTACATGACATTTGAAATAGCAGGCGTACTCGAAACGTTGAAATATAAGGTGTTAAGCCAGGAAATAAAATTACAAATCGATGACTCAAGTATGGTAACATCATTCCATGTTAACCATTAATCACGTAATTAATACTCCAATAGAAACATAGCAGAGCAGTTTCGTTAAAACAATTGTATATTTTTACAAATGCAATTCAGTTTGCACCCATAAACATTTGCCAATTAGGCGTAATTTCAGTTCCCTGAAAATTACGGGTTGGACGCCCTCGAGGGAAATTTTTCATTGAAATAGGAGCAGGCAAAAGCTCGAAGTAGCCTTAATCAAGGGTGGAGAGGAAAAAAGACAATTTTCTATGCTTGCTACGGTGGCAGGCTACTATACGTACCTATAGAACTGCATGCGAGTTTTGGCGGGAACTCGGAACGAGTCGTGTCTGGAAAGTGTGTTTATGTATAAAAATAGTGGTGTTTTATTTATGTCGAATTACAAGCGTAATGGGGGAAAGTGATATAATGCGATGAAACATGATATTTAGTGTTGCTTCCAAAACTACATCGAAGCTTATATAGTAAAGTCTCCACTACTTTACTAAAGTATGACTAGATTTGACTGGCACGGACTGGACTTGACCAAGACTATATATTTTGACTATAAAGATGAAGATTCCGAAGGCTGCACACAAAATACAGAAAAATTTGAACTGGCAGAAAGCATAGAGTACGATGACAAGAAGAAACAGAAAAAAAGAACTTCTCTGTAAAAGTAATTTTCCAGATCCTTGTAAAGCACAGTAATTATCGAACCTTCCGAGAAATTTGACATTTGAATTTAAATACCTATTTACCTATTTTAATTTCAACTTGTCGTTTATCTATGCTTGATTAAAAATATGTCCGCTCGCTCCACAGAGTGAAGCACCACGAACTCTTTTCAAACTGTTGTATGATAAATAAACATACAGTAGACGACATTTTCACATAGCACCATCTAGTCCCAAACTAAGCAAAGCTTTAACTATGGGAACTAGAATTACTGATATAACACTAATATTTTTTTCTGTAAATACATACGTATAAAACATACCGAACACTCAGACAGAATAATTTATCTATATTGGGCACACATCCACACAAATGCTTGTCCTGAGTGGGAATCGAACCCACACTCTTTAGCTTAGAAATCAGAGCTACTACCAACTGAATATAGTCATAATATTGAAAGTCATGACATTAGTATCTAATCATTAAGGAGACATTTAGTGTGTGTACATAAAGGAGCAAGCACTCTAAATAAAAATTAAAAAAACAATAAATAGTTAAAAACTTAACTAGTAATTAAGTACCGCAAAAGTAGCAATAGTTTCTTTTTTTTATAAAAACCAGGAATCAGCTTAAATTATAAGACGTAAACTTATATTGATTTCCATTGCTACGGACCTTTATGAACTCGTCAATCATATATCGTCACCTAATAGATATCTAAGAAAAAACTGTAGTCTCAATATAATCAAAATAAGAGATTATATATTAGCGTAATCACCGACCAATTTCCATCCTCCGCCTACTCAGCAAGCGCCCCATGAAAATCATCTTTGCATTCGCGAAAACAAAAAAGAAATATACCTAGCCATATTCTCTTTATCAAGTTCCACCCGAGGGAAGTCATTTTTGTGCACGGCGCGTACTAATCCTTGAGTTCACTAGGTAGTAGATCTTCTTATCAGATTGTCTGAGTTGATGCAACCGCAGGAAGTATCTGATATTCTGCTGAGTACTGCAGCTAGCGCAACTACTTGGCTATTGAGACTAACCAACTAACTTAAACTTCTGTGTACTGCTGCAATGGTCTTGGTGGGTCTTTTGTTCGTCTCATAAATTATCTAGAGGAAAAAGGTTAGCCGCCACACATCGGCACTGAATTGCGAAGAAAATAAGTGTGGATTGGAAACGTAGAAAGTGAGTGTTGCGATACAACCTCGGTACGAGAGGGGAAGTAGTTTTATGACCCTGGCACCCCACGCGGCCGTAAGTCCGGGTTGATTTCTTGATGACATAGTACACGATGAATTTTAAGACATTTTTTTAATACAATCACATATATGACTAGAGCTTACGCCCGCGACTTCGTCCGTGAAACAGGTGTAAGTAACAAATGAGCAATGAATCTTGCGCTATTTTATTATTAGAATAACTTTTATCCCCGAATAATGTTCCATATGACGCAGCTATACCAAAATTCAAGTGGATACCTCCAGTAGTATGTTTAAATCCCACAGGAACCTACCAAATTTTCTGATATAAAAAGTACTCTATATGTTAATCCAGGTAATAAACTATATGTGTCCCAAAGCACATATAGTTTATTACCAGCCGCTTTTGCGTGATTGACTAACAAACATCCAAACATGCAAACTTTGACATATTTTATATTATTAGTAGGAAGTAGGCGTTGTCATACCTACGGTTTTCTTAGACTACTTAACTGGAAGCCGCGGATCCCAGAATGTATACTGACCTCTCCGACTTGACGAGCCGATGTGACGGCATTACCAGTTAGTCTTTCTTTTTATTGCTTTGAACGTCTAACTTGCTGTCGACGCCCCTGATAGATTAACTTTTTTATAGGTAAGTTTATGCGATTATAGCTCAGTGGTCAACGCGGTTGGTTCACACGCCGAACGGCGTGGGTTTAGGTAAATCCAAATATGAACTTGTGCTGTCGGTGAAGAAAAATATGTTAAGGAAACCATAGCATGGTAGTAAGGTATTTTTAGTAGGTACTCGCTTGACTAGCTACCACACTCAAATTAAAAATCTGCCGTCAAGCATCTAATGGTGTATTCCGGCAGCCTCTCTGGAGAGTCATTTCCATTCCAGACTAGGTGTTTACTATATTCGACCACATCGTCGTCAAACACTTAGCCAGTAAATAATAAAACAAGTAAATTATTAAAGATTTAAAAAACTCTCGACAGTTAATCAAACATAGCTAAGAACACTCCAGAATAATTCACCTTTCAAACAAAAAAAAAAAAAAAAACAGTTCATCCTTTCGGGAGCTACGATGCCACAGACAGACACACACACAGACACGTCAAACTTATAACACCCCGTAATTTTTGCGTCGGGGGTTAAAAGCAAATGATCTTTCCCAGTTCTGGTAGTAGGTATCTTCTGATTGACAATATACTACGCCAGCAAGAATGCAAGGCGTCTTGAGACGGCGTGGTCCCCTGTCTACTGCAACTTTACGAGCAACTCCCTTGCTCCGACCCTTGCTGCACGCACGGCTTCAAACGTTTACAAATGCTCTTGTTATTTCTGAGGAATTCTGTTTGGGTTCTATTATTTTGTGCCTGAAACTGGCCTTTGTTTTGAACAAAATTTCCACTGCGATCAGCTTCAGACTCTGAAAATATACTTGGGGCTAATGCGTATCAAGTACAAAGCCAAATTGAAGTCATTTTATTCTTTTTTTTTTCTGTGATCGACCCTGAAATTGTTTATTTCTTATAAAAATGCCATTTGCCTTAGACCAGCGGTCGGCAACACGCGGCCCGTGGACTACATGCGGCCCGTGGAAGTCCTACTTGCGGCCCGTGATTGTTTTGTAAATTAGTAATAAATATAAAATATTATAGATTCTAGATAGAAAATATTAAATAATTAGTAGTTTAGTTGTTTATTATTAGTTTAGTATTATATAATTTTTTCCTTTATTTTAACAATCTTAATAGCATTTTTTGTTTTGTTTTCTATGTGTTCTGTGGGATATGACCAATTATAGGTATGTGAAGCTTCTAGGGTTATTATTACAAATGAGGCCCTTACTTCATTTTGCCACCTTGTGGCCCCAGCCTATCAAAAGGTTGCCGACCCCTGCCTTAGACGAAATGTATGGAACAGTTTATTTTTTACGATTTCAGGCTTGGTTTATAGAAAAAGTTGTTCTCATTAGTACTTCAGCTACACTTTTTGAAATATCCTGTAAAGGCCTTTCTTCGATGGTCGATTTGGACATATTCCATTACTACACATTTCTTAACAATTCACTTACCTTCAGATGGCCCGCCTGCTTATTTTAACCGACTTCAAAAAAGGAGGAGGTACTCAAAACGACTGTTTTTTTTTTAATGTTTGTTACCTCAGCACTTTCGACTGGGTGAACCGATTTTGATGATTCTTTTTTTTCTTTGAAAGCTAGTGCTTCTCGTGTGGTCTCATTTCAATTTGATCCAGTTCTGAAAATGGCATCCGTGAGAAAACGATATGGAGTCGGTTTTTTTGTTAAAATTTTATTTATTTCTCTGTTATATAAAGTACTATCAGTTCAAACCAAAAATCATATAAAAGTGTAGTAGGTACATACGGCGAATGAATATCTTCATTCGCCGAGTACATAACTTTTGACTAACGCAAGTTGAACAATTTTCAGGTGTCTTTTAAGATTTATATATATTTGAATAATTTTCAACTTATTAAAATTTATTTATTTCATATTTTGATTATCAAAATTTGATAATTACAAAAAAAAAATAGCTATTTTACTACAAATGTAGTATGTAAAATAATGATCATATGGATTTACTACTCAAGCACATTTTAAATTCTTATAATATAGCGTTCCAAATCTCTACATAGTATAAAACAAACTCGCTTCTCGCCGTTTGTACGCTTATCTTTTAAACTACGCAATGGATTTTAATGCGGTTTCCATCAGTAGACAGAGTGATTCAAGAGGTAGGTTTATATGTATAATAAAGCAGTACCTGGTTGACCGAGCATTGCTCGGCTGAAAACATGGATAAAACGACGTTTTCTGAAAATGAAACCTAGCTAGATCGAGTTTTCGCCTCCGAAACCCCCTGGACACTAAATTTCATGAAAATCGTTGGAGCCGTTTCCGAGATTCAAAATATATATATATATGTACAAGAATTGCTCGTTTAAAGATATAGATATGCACCACATTAGTATCTAAATTGTACCCGTGCGAAGCCGGAGCTGGTAGCTAGTTCTTGAATAAAATCAATATTTCACAAACAACTTTCATTACATTTGGTAGTTACCTAATTATTTTTGGAAGATGATCGTACATTCGATTAAGCCATCACGAGTATTCGATTTCCATAAATATTTTTTTATCTTACCGCATCTTGACTCAATGATTTATTACTTACCATTACCATCAAACTCATTATGGTGAAAATAACAACATACAAACAGTATCTCTAGCACGGATACTATAAAAAAATATCTAATAGGTAGGTACGTACTTGTGTTTCATAGAAAAATCTACCCATGAAAAGTAATTTCCCATTATGCCTGATAGGGCCGCTGTCTTATTTGTGTATAGAGAGCCTTTCGGCCTAATACTACCGTTCTACGTTACCCTGTAGTGTAGGTATAACCTATAAAATAATTAGTAGAAGTTCTAAGCGGAACATGTAGGTTATAAATTATTATAATAAGTAAGTACTATTTACAAAGTTGAACCTAACCCGTTGTTTCCATATTCAAAGTTGTTCGTAATGATGAGTTCAATGACCCCTTTTCGGCTAAGTATGCCCCAAACTTATAAACTACTATTACCTACTATTCAGGTACATAATACTAAGAAGAGCAATGCTCTATCTGTTATGCGCTTTGCTTACAGGTAGAAGTAACAAAGAATAGATAGTAGGTAGCACGTAATTCGGTGTCAATTACACAGCATTTGTAGAACCTATGCGTATAAATCATCCTAATCAGTGGAGCTATCATTGATAATAACAGAGTGCGGCCGACGCGACGGGAGAAAAGTTACCCAGCCGTGTGGGTAGACACTACATTACATAGGTTCCATAAATATTGTTTCTTTTTTTAAATAAATGTAGTAAAACATAGAGCATGGGACTTGACAGCAATGATCTAATTACGACATACCTCACAAACTCCCTATAACATAACATTGTGGTATGGTACTTTTTAGAAAGTACTCGCTAGATACCACCGTCAAGTTGAAAAATATGCCGCCAAGCATCTAACGGTGTGTTCCGGCAGCTTCACTTGCGAGCCAGTTCTATCCCAGGCGAGGTGTGCTTTACCAACTTCGACCACACCGTCACTTAACATCAGGTGAACAGTGGTCAAACAACTAGCTTGTCTCAACCATAAAAAAAAACGAGATTGGAATTCAAATATTTTTATCACACTTTTTTTTGTAAAAGTAATGAGATCAACGAAGCGCTCTTTTGATGTTCAGTTTAGTGATGAAACTTCCACTAATTGTTTTGTTTATGTTAATGTTACTCGTGGAAATATTTTTTCAGAAATACATTTACGTATAAGGGAACGTTATGTTATGCGCCATGGTGGTGCCGGCGCGTAAGAATAGTACCCCACCCTCTCTACCCGCGGTTGCCGTAAGAGCATGATGGGCAGCAGCATCTTCCTTGAACAATCACACCTAACTGCGCTCGCCAACCCGCCTGCCAAGCGTGGCGAGTATTGGCAAACCCACTTTGTACGACTTTGTACGATTATAAATGTTCGTTAACAAGTTTGTGAAAGAATAATAGACATGACCCCCGTGGAGCTATGAAATGAATGTCGGATATAAGGGCCCCGACAAATTTTGTTACAGGTCCCGTCTAGGGTAAGCTACTTCACTGGGCAGTAGTAGACGACATTGTCCTGCTAAATAGATCTACCACCAAGTAAAATGTATTTAAACTAACAATATCTGGTCAAACATACGCAAAAAAAAAACTAATAACACAATTCGATAGATTTTAAGTAGTAATAGTTTAAGCCACAAACAGTTCCGAGGAGATTAATAGTTTAGCGTAGGTACTTTTAATTTTGTGATAAAAATCCTGTATAATATACTTTGTAATAAGAGCCATCTATCATAAATATCCGTAACCATAAACCCAAAACAAACACTATGCAACCAAGCACAATTTTCTATTCAGTGAAGTAACGTTTGATGTAAGTGCGTTTTATTTAACATAGATGGCGCTAATCTCAATTGCATATATTTGTATTGATGCCGAAATGATGAAACTAGCATTTCGCACGCAAGTCTATCAATTTGGTTGAACAAATACGATGGTGGCTCTCTTAGCCAACTCTACAGATAAATTGTTTCTCTGCACTCATAAAAAAACTTGCTTTATCGTGTTACGATGTGTAGATTTTTAGCTATTAAAAGGAAACAGTGTCTATTTTGTATGATTTATATAATTATTAATTAAGTTCTCCAACTCACTCCCGAAGCCGGCTGCGAGTGTGACCAGTCGCCTAAAAATCTCCTCCACGTCCATGCTCTTAGTGTTGTCACACGAAATATTATGCGACTGCACAGTTTTAATTAAATGAGTTCTTATTAGATTACGTTATTATACATTAGATTAGCCAATTACACCACCAATGTTCAATCGAATATAATACAAATAATGCTGTCTCTAACAGTCGGCCTTTCCTGACAATTTCCCGTCTCGGGAAAACCCCACATACTTAAATAAATCATAAAGTAACAATTATAATTTGTGTTTAACAATTTGTAATTATCAATCTTATTAAGTTATAACAGTTGACCCAATGTAATTAACCACACTTTATTACATCAAGTACTAAACACGTTTTATTATTTGCTTATACAATTGTAATGTTGCTTATTAATAATCAAACTACTGCTCAGGGATAATAGATACATAATTAATAAACTTGAACTTAATTTTCTTTAACTAAATTAATAATTAGATAAATCGTACTCTCTGCCTGAGACCCCTTCTGTTCTCAAACAAGTTAGTAAAATTATCAAAACTCCTCAGAATCATAAATAACCGACAAACATTTAACTTAAGGCTTCTCTTCTCAGCCACGTCTGTAAATTCTGTTAAAATGTCTTATTTTCGTCCAGTCACATTAAATCATTAACAACCGACCAAATATCTCACCTGAGACCCCTTATATGTCCTCAGTTAAGTTCCTAAGATCGGGTATAAATGACTCAATGCCTCTTTAACTCTTCAATTGTACCTGATCGGCCAAGTATCTCAACTGAGACCCCTTATCTGTTCTCAGCCAAGTTTATAAGATCGATTAATTAATACTTTCTTTGGTACTCTTAGTCTCTTCTAGTCATTAACCATAAATAGTCGATCAAACATCTCTTCTGAGACCCCTTATATGTTCCCAGTCAAGTTCGTAAGATCACCTATAAATGACTAATTTGTCGTCATGGTCAAGTTAATCAAGGCATATCAAAATCATATCATATTTATATCTCACACATCAACATAATATGTTATCTACATCAGGTCATTTAAAAATAAAATTATTTGCTATTCATATAATGCACCATTTATTACACAATTATTTTTCAATTTAGTTTATCTTTACAACCATCAAACGCTATTCAGTCAGTGTCATTACCACTATTAGATACTTCAGATTCTGTATCAGCCCTATCGAAAACCAACCATGGGTAGATTTTGTCCACCGAAAAAATACCACTAAATTTCCTGTTTCCTCTTCGAGACAACGGGGTGTCTTCGATAACGTATCGGTCACTATCCAAAACTTCAGTAACACGATATGGTCCACGAATCTTTGGTACCAATTTCCTACTCTGCCCAGTTGATGGAATATCTCTCTCAACGCGAACCAGATCTCCTATTTTGTATGTAATATGCTTTCTATGCTTATCAAAACGTTCTTTCTGTTTTTCTTGGTCTTTCCTTATATGTTCTGTCATATCATTCCTTGTTTCTTCTATAGTCGGGATTGTATTGTCTGTTTCATCCGTGATATTAAGTTGGAGAAGAGAATCCTGTGGACCAACCATGTTTAACCCAAATAGTGCCTGCGAAGGTGTTTTGCCCGTGCCTCTATTTATGGTATTATTAAGTCCCCACTGAATCTCAGATATCCGCTCATCCCAAGAGTTTTCAGGTTTGTTAAGGTTAGCGGCGGTTAATGCTGACAACACTGTGCGATTGTAACGTTCAACTTGACCATTTGCACGTGGTGTTGCTACTGCATTTTGAACATGCTTAATACCATGTGATGTCACAAACTGCTGAAAACTCTTAGACGTAAACGAGGTGCCCCTATCTGAGATCAAGCGTTTTGGGACACTAAATGTGTGAAAGTAATTCTGCATTGCTCGTATAGTATGAGAACTTTTAGTGCTTTTGACTGGCACTAGAATCACAAATTTAGTAAAAGCATCAACTATGAGTAGTAAATATGCGTTCTTCTTTTTACTTCGAATAAAAGGGCCAAGGTGGTCTACGTGCAAAGTATGAAATGGTTGTTCAATTTTAAGTATTGGATGTAATCCACCTGCTTTTTTTCCCGCCGGAACTTTAGCATGAGCACATTCTAAACACGATTGTACATATTTTTTAATAAATCTTTTCATTCGTGCAAACCAGTAATAACTTTTAATTCGGTCTAATGTCTTTTCAAGACCAAAGTGACCTATATCATCATGATTAGCTTTTAGTATATGCCAACGAACACCTTTTGGTACCACCCAGCGATCGCCGTCTTTTGTTTTTCTGTACAGTAACCCTCTCTTCATAACATAGTTGTTTTTTATTTCTATTATATTATTATTATCTTTATCCTGCAAAATACTAACTATTCTTTGTAATTCCGGATCGCTTTGTTGTACCGTGGTAATCCAATCAGAAGCGTCAGAATTAATAATTCTGACTTGAAGCTCATCATTTCCATTTGTTATTGGGTTCCGGCTGAGAGCGTCAACATGTGACATAGCCGTTCCAGGTTTGTACACGATTTGGAAATCAAATTCCTGAACAATATTCCACCATCTCGCAACCCTTGGTATTATGTCCCTTTTGTCAAATGTTGCACGGAGAGAATTACAATCGGTTACGATAGTGAATGGTATACCTATCAGGTATACACGAAGTCTTTGTAATGAGGAAACAACTGCTAACGTTTCTAAATCATAAGATGTAAACTTAGCTTCTTCGGGAGAAGTTTGTTTGCTGTAATATGCAACTGCGTTAAAAGGAGCATCTTTGTTTTTTCGCTGCATGAGTATCCCTGCCACTCCAATTTTCGACGCGTCAGTGTGTAACTGTGTTTCATAATTAGGATTATAGAAAGCAAGTATTGGTCGTTTGACTAATTCCTGTTTTAGCGTTACAAATGCTGACTCCTCTGGATCATCCCAATGCCACTTAGCATTTTTCTTTAGTAATTGTGTTAGCGGTTTTGCAATAATGGAAAATCCTTTAATAAATCTTCGAAAAAAACTGGCCAGTCCCACAAATTGCCTGACTTTATGTTGATCTGTGGGTCTTGGGAAATTTTCCACTGCTTCAATTTTTTTAAGTCCGGTTTTTATTCCATTTTCGCTAACTTCGAATCCTAAATAATCAATTGATTGTTTTAGGAAATAACATTTTGATAAATTAAGAGTTATTCCATGTTCCTGAAATAAATGCAATGTACTTTGCAATTTTAGAAGACCTTCTTCAATGCTCTTAGATGGTATGATGACGTCATCCATGTACGCAAACGCGTCTTTAAATCTCGCATTACCCAGCATATTATTAATAGTTTTTTGGAAAGTAGCTGGAGCATTAACGAGCCCGAACGGCATTCTATTGAACTCGTAATGCCCATCAGGGGTTATAAAAGCAGTGATATGTTTTGAAGTATCGGCTACAGGTATTTGATAGTACCCTGACGCGAGATCTAAAGAAGTGTAGTATTTATAGCCGGCAAGGTTGTCTAGTTGATCATCTATACGGGGAAGTGGATAATGTTCTTTGACAGTCTTCTTATTCAATGCACGAAAGTCAATACACAAACGATAGTCTCCAGTCTTTTTACGAACAAGTATAATTGGTGAAGCATAATCTGATGTAGATTCTTTTATTACACCTGAATCTTCAAGTTCTTGTACCATATTGCGAACGATCTCTCTTTCAGAATAAGATAGTCGATACGGTCTATATACGACAGGAGTGGTATCATGCAGTTTAATTTCCATTTCAGCGCTTGTAACACAACCTAATTCTTTGACCGAAAATGCGAAGCAATCCCTAAAATCATTCAGTAATTTTGTCAATGCCTCCGCGTCTTCACAACCGATGTTGTCAGATTGTATCATAGACGAGTCTATGTGCGTGATTGACTTGTTGTTCGGACAGCGTTCAATTCTAATGACTTCAGTCATTTGAATTTCGTTCAGTGGAAGTGCACGAAGTAGTAATGTGTCTTTGGTTATATCAAATTCAGTAGAGGCTAGATTTTTCACAACTATTTTCCCCTGCCCGCTGGTTAAGTTAATCACGCTCTGTAAGACTTCATATTCCCTGCCAGGTTGTTGACATATACTGCGTTCAATAAAAAGGTTCCCATTGTACTCTGGTTTAGAATACACATCTACCACTGTATATTCCTTGATTAATGCGGGAGTGTTTATATAGAGTTGAATGTTCGCCGTCGAGTTTGTAGAAATAATCAATTCATCTTTTGTCTTAAAAACTACTACATGCCCTTGTTCAGTGAATGTTTGTCCAAGTAGTATAGGTACCTGTAACATGCGATCTGGTACAACAAAAGCTTCAACAGTGGCTCTAGCGGAATCTACTTCTACATCCACAACACATTTTCCTAGACAGTTTACAATACTGTCTCCAAAACCTCGCAATGTAGGTAAATCTTCCATGGACCAAGACGTTACTAAGTCCTTTGCAGCAGATTCAGTCAACATAGTGCACTGACTACCAAAATCTACAAAACAGTTCAAATTTTTGCCGTTAACTATAACATTTTTAAAATATTTTGAATCGTTGTCTAACCGTTCCTTCGTAATACGCAATACAGATTTGTTATTTTGTGACTCTATGTTTTTTGTACAATCTGAAGTGTTATGTCCTACTTTAAGGCATGTTTCACAGCGTTTGATTGGTTGTTTACATTGATAGAAATGATGTCCTTCTTGTGAACAATTATAACATTTTGTAGTTTTATTATTTTGATTTACAGGTTTTAAAATTCTTCGTCTGTTGTCGAAACTGCTTGTTTGATTAGGCTTTTCAAGTTTCTTTGCTACTTTAACATGTCTAAAGAAAACTAACAATTTGTCGGGTTCTGTAAATTGTGCAGCTTCAGCGCTAGTTTTTATGGATCTATCTTCGATTCCAAATAGTATACAATCAATGGCATTCTTGCCTTGAATATTACAGCGGTTAAGTAATACCATTTTTTCATAAAAATATTCTTCTAAAGATTCCCCAAACTTAGCCCTGCAAGCAAGCATTTCCGTCAACAGCTGGCCGTAGTTTTCGTCACTAGGAAAAGCTAATCTTAATTTTATTTGCCATTCAGACCATGAAAACAGTAAACTAGGTAACCCTTGATACCATTTCTGTGCAAGCCCTGTCAATTTAGGAAGGGCATAATGAATAATTTGTTTCTCCGACCAATTGTAAATTTTAGCACATTCATTAACTTTTATAATCCAGGTGTCGATAGTCTGATTCTTTTTAGAAGGATCAAACTCTGGTATAACATTCAAATTAGGGTAACGTTCATTATTATCGCCTGCATTTATGGTCTGAACAAGTTCCTTTAAAGCTGTGAGTAATATGTTTGTACTATCATCTGCATTTGCTTGTGGTACCTTATTAATGGAAGGTACATCTACCGGTACACTAATACTCTTGTCGTCATGGAGGTGCTTTTCACTTGAGTTGGAATAGCGTCTGCTGTGACGAGATTTACTATATCTATTTCGATACCTTTGACTTGCACTAGACTGGCGGCTTCTGCTGCGACGAAGACTAAGTCGTCTTTGAGAAACATTTGATGAAGCCGAATAGTGATTAGAAAGCTTCTTTGGTCGACGCTGTTCACTACGACTGGAATGTCGATTTCTGCGATGATACTCTTTTGACCGCTGTCCACTTCGCGACTTTCTAGACTTGTACACGGGGGACTCGCCTGCACTTTCTGCCGATTCATCGGACTCCAGAAGCCGTGACTTACTTTTACGTCCCATTTTACTGAAAGAGCAAGGTGTCCAAAGTAAAGCGTTCAAACACTTCAGTACACAGTTAGCTAAGAAAAGGCTACTAAAAACAGATAAACAAATATTTAGTCTTAACAAAGTGTCGCGAAATTCAAACCCTTTATTCAAGTGTTAATAAATACGAACTAACTAAGAATTCTGTCCATTTTCGTTTCAATACGACATAAACGACTTCCAAATTATCGTAGTGTGTACTAATATTAATAACAAAAATTAATATAAACTAGACTAGTAATATAATAAAAAAAATTAAAAAAAACAATAAAAATAAAACATAATGAGTGTACAACTCGGCTTCATTTTGCTATTATTAGAGCGTTTCTACCATTTGTAATATTCACTGTTACATTTTGGGTAACAGCGTTACTTTTTGGACAATAGCGTTACTTTTGAAAAACAAGGTTATGACAACACAAATTTAAACAATGAAAATGCAACCACGTTTCACTTCCTTCATTCTTTAAATGCTGATGATAACTACTATATTAACACTTAGTTATTAATCGAAACCATGTGTGTTTCGTGTAATTATTGTTAAAATGAAAATTTTACATGAAAAACTTATGTAGGTACCTTTTCTGGGCGTGTTTTCGTCACTAAGTGTGTTTTGCAACACGGTCTTAATGTTATCCCACCTTCGGAACTGTTACGATGTGTAGATTTTTAGCTATTAAAAGGAAACAGTGTCTATTTTGTATGATTTATATAATTATTAATTAAGTTCTCCAACTCACTCCCGAAGCCGGCTGCGAGTGTGACCAGTCGCCTAAAAATCTCCTCCACGTCCATGCTCTTAGTGTTGTCACACGAAATATTATGCGACTGCACAGTTTTAATTAAATGAGTTCTTATTAGATTACGTTATTATACATTAGATTAGCCAATTACACCACCAATGTTCAATCGAATATAATACAAATAATGCTGTCTCTAACAATCGAGTAGGTTCACCAAAATCCCCAAATCTTTGTTTATTCAAGCGTCAGTTGTGTTTTGGGGTGCTTGTGCCAGAGTTTTTATGTAAAAATGACTAGTTGCTGTATTTCTCGAATACAAGTATGAAGGTAAACAGAATCAGCAATGATAATATATCCTATCACAGCTTATTTATAATACGTTCGAAGTACGAAGGTCAATGACATTATTTTTATATAAAGAGTTGATTTTTATTTTGCTATTTTGTGGTTGGTCCCGTAGTAAAAGTTCATAATGATGATAATTAATTATGGTTTTGTATCGGCTTAGCACCTTTAGGTATGGCTCTTTATATTGACATTGTACTTTAATGTAATAATTTAAAGGGTCCATTGGAAATCCAGCGCCGTTTGTCTGACGATCGACAGCGATGCTAAAATGGAACAAAAGTTATTTTGTGTTGTTTTTTGACGTGAATTAAATTTGATTCCACAGTGGGAGTCAATTAAAAAGACTGGTGATAACAAAATCTGGGAATAGATTGTTGTTGCAGCTATAAATTTATCATTTACATCCAAAATTGAATTACGCTACTCGATATCAAAAGCATCAAAGAATAGATACTTAGATACGCAAGAATCAAAAATGTACTAGCTATTTCCCGAGTGCCTAACAGAAATCACATAAGTAGCTCTGAGTACGGGGGCAGTCTAGGTGTGTTTACCATCTTCGACTACGCCGTCACTTAACATTAAGTAAGCTATGATCAAACTTAACCAATTACCCATAAAAATACGCGAGATTGTAATGTATGGAAGATGGGACATATTAAATAGAAACGTCTTTTTGAATACCACGTAATAGAAGACTATTTGACTAATTTTGAAAAACCTTTTTAAATTATTCCTTATTACTTAATAAGCACTTCAATTTAATATTCATATTCCGGAAAAAATATAATATGTATTTCATTAAAAAAAACAATGTTAAAGTTAAAATTTTCAAAACTACGAAAAACGATGTTGCTCCAATGGCGTTGCTCACGTGACGTCACACGCTTGTAAACAAAAACATTTTGTAGAGCAGTGAAGCAAAACTAATTGTAAGTTTCGACAATTTTCGTCATTTTCATCAGCTTTAATACTTAAATGGCGTATAAATGGTGTGTAGTGCCACAGTGTACAAATACGTCTATAAATAGACGACAAAAATTGTTTGTTTCTGTTCCAACAAATCCCAAAAGACGAAAATAGTGGTTAAAGTTAGCTCGAAGAGACCCAGAGAGCATTTCTTCTCATTCAAATGTGTTTATGTGTGAAGATCACTATGATGTAAGTAATATTTTACTTTTTTTTAGTGAGAATCATGTTATCCTAAGATAAATAACTGACCCATCTGTTCTGTAACCTTCAAAATATCGTACTTATGATGTTTACCATTCATTGTTGATGAATCAAATTACTCCAAATACTTAGTAGCTAAAATATCGGTTTTTATAAAACGAAATACTTAACATCTTTAATACCTAATTTCATATAGGTATATATGCTTGCAGCATAAGTTGAGAATGATCCTTTTCAACTCACTATTATTGCAGCACCATACCCCTTATAGATGTTGTTTACCTCTCTTCCTTCTGTAAAAGTTTTCTGTGATATTATGTTACTTAATGTCTATTGTCTGTCTTGCAAAACAAAATACTGGATATTTTACTTGTACTTACATCATTATTTTATTATACATCACTTGCTGCAATAATTTTGAATTGCAGATGGAAAAAAACACAATGAACTATATGAAGTACCAAATGGGCTATAATCAAAAGGTACTTTTGACAGATGATGCTGTGCCAACTAAATTTCACTGTCAAGAGAACTGCAGAAGACGGTTACCTATATGATGCTAAACCTTCTCGAAAAGTGTTCCTTAAAAGGCAAAGAGTAGATCTTGTCACAGAATGTCTGCGAAGTCAAAATGCTACTGAAATCCATGCTGAAAGCATACAAATAGAAGAATATATGATACAAGAAGTTATTCAACCTGAAGGTATTTTATTAATTTATTACAAATACCTATTATTAAGTTTTATGTTATTCACATTTAAATGAAGTAATTCATTTTGAATATTTGGTTTTCAGAATTATCAAAAACCCAAGAGAAAGAGACAATTACCAACCCTGTATATATTTATATATTTCACTTTAAATGTATAATTTAAAAGTAAGTAGCTTGTCACAAGTGACCAAAATAATGTATCGAGGGTGAGAGTGATTATTTGAATCCCTCACTATAATAATTCCTAAGCATAGTGAGGGATTCAAAGTATGTCGCTCTAGGTTAAATAATTTTGGTACCATGTGGTACACTGCTTTTTATCCCCCTTTGACCCCTATGTGAGAAAAGATATCTTAAAGATATCTCGGTATGTTTGGTAGTTGAAATTATATGTTTAAATATAAATAAATTGTCTATGCCAGTTTCTGCATTTAATTTTACACTTTTTGGTGTTAATATTTTACTTTCACTTTTATAAAATTTTTGTGAATCAAATAAAAATTGTATTAATATATTATGTGTATTTTGATAGAGAAGATCCCGCGTATTTTTTTTAATTTTTTTTGTTTAACTAATGCCGCGTCGGCTTTCGCGCTTTTTTTTATTGCCGGCCAGGACTTTATCGAAACTAATTGCGTTCAATTTTTTTAATTAAATAGTGTTCCAAATTCAAAAATTGAAAAGTAATTTCGTCACTGTTTTAAGTGCGCCTGTATGACCCATTTTGCTCGCACTTATCGAGAAATCGATTCGGCTCTTTTCATATAGGTTGGATGAGAAATAATGATAATTGTACGTATATATAAATTATGTACCTACTTTTTTAATATTTCAGGAATCGGGAGACGCGACTTCAATTCTTCACTCAAAAAAGATGGCATTAAAAGAGGTATGTTTTTATTAAAAATATTAAATCGTTAGATCTGAAATTTAAAATACCTATTTAAAACTAAGTAATTATTAAATTACTAGCGAGCAATTGGAGGGTGCTCGAGCTAGTGAAATTACAAGACTAACTACAGAACTCAAAAGTAAGTCTCAGCATAAACATGGACAGACGTTATCTCTCATAGCGTAAAGTCTCTAATATGGGATCGTTTCCAATAAAATATTAGATAATATTTGTACCTAGAAATTTATGATACGATTACGTTCTTAAAAAATTACAGGCTTCAGATGACGCCCCATCATCACCTGATTCTCAGAACTTGGACAGTTCAATGGAACCTCTGATTGTAACAAGGCTTCGAAAGCAACGTACTCGATTACTGGCCGCGTTGAAACTTGAGAAAATGAAAGTAAAGAGATTCAGAGAACAAAATCGCAGGAAAGATAGAAAAATTGCTGCACTTCATAATATAATTTTTGATATGAAGAAGAAAATGTTGAATGACTCCGGGGATGTTAAGATAGAAGAAGTTATACTTGATAACACTTATTAAATCTTAATTATGTTTATCATGAGGACTTAAAATCGCGCACAAAATACTATGAAATTAGGTAGTTGTCTATTTACCTCGACGCAGTAGCGTAGAAAGGTAATGGTACAAAAAAAATTAGGCCCGTATTTAAACTGGTCGTTTTCAGGGATCCGTACACAAAGGGTAAAACGAGGACCTATTACTAAGACTCCACTGTCCGTCTGTCACCAGGCTGTATCTCATAAACTGTGATAGTTAAACAGTTGAAATTTTCACAGATGATGTATTTCTGTTGCCGCTATAACAACAAATACTAAGAAATAGAATAAAATAAATATTTAAGGGGGCTCTCATACATCAAACGTGATTATTTTTTGCTCGATATTCATAACGGCAACAGGTAGACGCTTGAAATATTCACAGAATATTTAGTGTATATTCACTTTAAAAATAAATAATTGAAATAAAACAAGTATTTAAGGGGGGCTCCCATACAACAGACACGAGCGCGCGTATCCGAGTCGCACTTGGCCGGTTTTATTATAGTTGACTGCCATGATTGCTCATTTGGTAGTGTTCTGCTTCAAGAGGTGTCCCACTCTCTACATTAGTAGTTTTTATTTTATTTTTAAGTAGGTACATGAGTATTCTATCAATTATCTTGTTCCCATATCATACGAGTAAGCTTTGCTTAATTTGGGGCTAGACGACGCTGTGTAAAAGTCCTACGTAATTTATTCATCAAGTAAATTACTTTAACATTACTAAGTAAAAGATTTGTTTAGTAAAAATGGCAAACTTCAAATAAAAAGAATTAAAAAAGTTTAAAGTTTAAAGTTTTTTTTATAGCTGATATGCTAGGTGTTTGTCCGCAGCTCACCTGATAAAATAATAGTTTATGTTGCAACCTGTTATTTTTATATCTTAAAGGGAGAAGTTATAGCAAGTTCGACTTGCTTAGTGGTCAGGATCAGAGACCAGACTCTGGTATACGACACCGCCTACCCTTTAGTACCCATAATATTGAGCGCCAAAGTTACCTATAAGTACGTGACTAGCACTTGCGGGTCCTGTGCGCCAACGACGTCTATAGGCGACAAAAAACCCGGCCCACAATAATATGAAATAAAAATATTGAAAAATTATTACTGGTATTCTAATTCAACTTTCCTCAAAATAGAATATCTCAGCAACATATGATTATAAAGAAACAAGTCTCTAGAGCCACAAGTACTTAGAAATCTTGAAATAAAAAACATGGGTTCTTTACATTGTTACATGGGTTGTTTACATTGGGCCTTGGCGTACAGAACACGGGAATGCGTTTGTGGCGTGGCGCTCAAAAGGTTAATAACCCTTAAATGTACTCAATATCTACATATCCCATAGAAAACATTTACTAGTGAACATTTGTAGCGATGGTATAACACTAGCTAGAGGGTACGAAGCCGAAAAAGGCCATTGTACTCTATGAAGGTACATAGTTTTTTTTTTATCAAATAGATTTGAGTTTGACCGCCATCTGCGAAGATACGGTCTACGACGACGCACACTTGCCTAGAAGAAACCGATTCACTTTTGTTTTTCTTTTAAATTAACTTCATATTTTCTACTACAAAGTAGGTATTAAGCATAGGTATTATGGTTTCATAAAAACACAGTAATACATTTTCAAAATATTTACTATACCAAATCATCTTAAACACACATCAAAACAGACATAATATGCACAATCTCTCTTAACTAAAGTTATTTTAAAAAAAGATTTTCTCTAATGATTTGTTTTTGGAAAACAATTATGTAAGAATTTGTTTCTCTGCTATAATACTTTTATTCAATAAAATATTTATGATATTTTAATAAATATGTACAAGATCATTTTAAGGCACTCGTAAACATTATTTGCCGTTAAAGATTAATAAGTACAAATTAATAATTAAAAAAACAAATGACATTCTGTCAGAGTCTGCTCATGGCACTAAGTATGTTTCAAGAAACATGTATCTATATGAAACACTATAGAATATTACTATTTCTAAGCAGACAATAATAAAATATTTGTACGTTATTTCATCTATATAATCACAATATTTTTTTGCGGTAGACTCTATTATGTTGCTTTGTTTATGGCTTTTTAACTATAAATGCTTAAATTTGTAAGAATGAATATCAAACATAGATGCTTGATAATCATTGTATGAAGAATATAGGTAGCGTAACATTTCTAAATAGGTACGTCGTACTGAAGGATATTATTACCATATTTTACTTCATATGTAAGTAGACGTTTTAAAACTCCATGTTACGATAAATAAACACATGAAATGGGAAGTAAAAAATTAAGTACTTATTTTGTGAAATCGAATAAACACCATGGACGGAGTGTTACGGTGCAAAAGATAATCTGAAGCATGAGTTAAAATGATTTCAAACATTTAGTTTTCATAATGTTCGATATAAAATCAAAGCACCTCACTGTATATGTATAAAAAGAAACTTATGTGACATATTTCGTGCCAATAGAATGTCGTAACAATTACGCTAAGTAGCTTCATTTTGATTTCTTTAACCGGTATCCTTTTCTTTACGGTATTAATCTCAATATCAGATCTCTATCGTCCTTCACATAATATACTTTCCCTTAAAATTTAATATATTCCCAACATTATTTAGTCGAGATTTTATGATAAAATTATTTATAAAATAACATTTCTATTGCACTAAAATATAATGTTATTCAAATATTATTGCTCTTCACTAAATAAGTTTATTACACAACTACTAAAATAGCCCTAGTAACATAATTCATTTATTTATTTCTTTCGTGTATGTATGTATAGAAAATCTGAGATTAATACATTTTATAGATTTATTGTAAAATAATTCCAGATCTCTGCTTTTGATTAATTTATTACTGAGAATCGAACCCCGAGATTCCCACAGAGATTGTAACAAACGTTTGTAACAATAATATAATGCTCGCAAAAATAACTAACGAAAAACTACTACAATGTCTCTAAGAAAAACCATTTGGACACAATTACCTACAGTACAGGGTGATTGACAATTACTTAGCGATATCTCGCAGGCAGCGTTGTTATGTCATTACTCAACGATGTTTTTCTATAAAATTTGATAAAAGTGAATACATTCATCGAACAAAAATTTGTTTGTATTTTTTTTTTCATTTGAGTACTTCTACAGTGACTGCCATTTAAATAAGTATTTGGTATAAAAAAAGTTGTTTTATATGATATACTGAAATTGCCCTTGAGAAGTTGCTAGACAATCATCAGTAACCCTGTATATCGTATTCCACGACGATAAAGATTAACATTTAGCAAAATTAACAATAATTTAATCTCTTCTAACTTAACTATCAAAAAGCAACTAACAATATAGAACCGTGAAGGTTAGAACATTGTACATTTATAAGGCACTTGGGATGCACAAAATATTCAATAATGTTAACTATAAATATTAAGCACTAAATGTAAAATACATTGCTATAAATATGTATACTTTATACGAAATAAATATTCATACACTCATTGACCGATAGAATTTTTAATACATGGACAATTTACATTTTATTTGTAGAATAATAGCTCTCAAAAAAAATCTATAAAATATAAGTCTTTGGTTTTAAAGAAATATAACATTATTGCCAAAGTTTTTATGTAGGGTCAATAAGTATATGAAAGACAACCTATAGTTTATTTATTACTCCGATATCAGTCCAATACGTTTTAATTTATCCGAAGCAATATTGATTTTTTTACCATATTTCTGGTACGTACTTACTTGGCCAGTGTATCTTGTGACTACCGCCATCTTGATGTCCATTTTGAAGAGGCACTCCGCGCCGTGTTGACCCACGTTTGTATATTTTATTTTATCACATATGTTTGACTGTGATATATCTATAAAGCTAAATTAACACTGCAGCAGAAGAATATGAAACATCAAATTTAACAACTCATGTTAACTCAGAGAAATTAATTGAAAATGTTAGAATGGTGCTCTGCTGCGGTCTTACTGAAGCTTCATGCTAAAGGAAATCTATTGTTTTTTTAATTGATAAAGTTATACGGCGCTAAATGTAATTAAAAGTCAAGATACATAAAGTCCTATTAAAATAGAATAAAAAGCTAAAAGAAGTGAACCAGTTACACTTAGCGCCGTGACCAGGATTGGGTGCCTAACAACACTCGTGCTAACAATTACGATCAAGCGACAACAGAAGTACAAATACAATTGTAAATATAGTCGATGGCGTGTGCCATTTCATTGTAAAACTTGTAAAAAAAAATGTTAATAAAGATCATCATGTTATAAACATAACAGGCAATATAAATGTTAATCGTTAGACTATTATAATACATAGTATAATGTTAAAGTGAGAGGCCCAACAGCTATAGCTACATGGTGGTCGATGTATCCGGTGAGAATGTTACGCGGCGGTAGGTCGGCCGGTGCCGGTGGCGGCTGCTCCTGTTAGTTCCTCTGCGCCGTTAGCACTCACCTAGCCGGGTTAACGAGAAGAGAGAAAAAACAGAATGTTAGTATCGATCAAAATGTCATGGTCCGACTACACGAGAGCCCCAAAAGCGAGTACGGTTTAACGGATGCGTTCGCTGCCGCGATGCTATTACTAGAAGCCACGCTCGGCGGAAAGATTTTCATTAAGGACAAAGCCCTACTTCTATGTCTCGTCCGAACATTTAATAGTGTGAATTTTCAACGAAAAAAAAAACTGTTGTATCAAATCATTAAGAATCTCTTAAAAAACCTTTTTGATGGGTATACTTAATTTGATGAACGAGAACGAAAAAAAATTAGGTTTTCTTCAATTCCCTCCGTCAAACTATAAGACATAAAAACGATTAATATTTATTGATTATTAATTTGTTTAATGTTACGACAACTAGATACCAATGTACGCCTTTAATAGATTTACATCAATGTTTTTTTATCTTCAGAAATGTAAATATTTACAAACAAAATACGAAAAAAAAGGTGTCTTTTTGCTAAGAATGTTACGGAATAATAGCATTATAGTTAAGAGCATAGCGACAAAACTGACACTAATTTTATAATGCCTTTGATTGGCGACTTGCATGATCATTCATCGACATTTTTCCGGACGCTGAATATCTGGAGGATGCTTTATAATGTTAGATTTCAAATGACGTATGAAAGGACGTATTCACTATTCACTTTGGATATAGGGACCGGTTTCGCATGCAGCTGTACAACAAACGATAAACCGTCATCTCGTACTGATGTGACTTGTGTTCGGAATAATCATAATAAACAGAAATCTGATCTTAAAAGGGAGGCTATCAGGCATTCGCGCCGCGACATTAAGTTCAGCTGGCCCGGTTAATTCAATTATACGGGTACTTTCATTAGTTTACGCTGTTAATGGTTGAAAAAATGTTAAGTCAATTTAGTATGATATAATGATAATTCTACAATATAGGATTAAATGCCCAATAGTTCCCAAATGAACGGTACTTGAGACACATTCGCTGGTGTTGATGCGTCAAGTACCTTTCACACAAACAAGCATAATAAAATTTTATCACTTATGTATAACCATAGCACCCAGATGCAAGTATGTAAGTTATTCAACACATCAGCTAGATCTCAATATAAATCATATATGGTAGCATTCTCATAAACTGTTAATTCTGTGAACGTAATGTCATTACATATTTGCATGTTAGTGACTCATATAATATAAATACATAGTTACAGATAAATAATCTGCAAGTGACTATAGCAGTTATGATTGTGCACTTATAAAGTAAAATTATGTCAACAAACGGGACTTGGCCTTGTGGAGTTGCAATGTTAGTCATGTGAGCCTACTAGCCTAGGATTGCACGTCATCAACTTTATTTTCATTGACTTCATACAATTCAATTATTAATTTACCGCGAGCTACATATAACATAAAAGAAAACGCTTCATTTAAATTTCAGACAATTTATTGCATGTATACCTTCTGAAAATGCATTTATTTATTTACATCAACAACGGAAACAATTCTCTACAAAATATCATCTCATATTAATTATTTCGTATAATTACGAATAGCAATTTGACATAAATATAGATTTCAATATAAAGCGTGAAAAATACGTATCGGGCATTCAAATGCCATTAATCCACAAGGGCACAAGTGCAAGTAATCCTAGACTTTCAAATAAGAAAGTAAATATAATAATACCTAAGGCAAAAACAACTAGCTTAAAAATTTCATATAAAAATCTTACACTGACTAAAAGAAAGTTGTGATGAATATGAAAAAAAAAAAACAAGTCAAAGGAGGGGCATTTTTATGTTTAATACTGGATTGATGGCACAAATTCTGAAATGCTCGTTCCTTTGACTAATACTGGGCGAGACTTGGGAAAGAAGGATTTCACAACCCGACACTAGCACCTCCGGGGTTACTATTTGGCAATACCTAATGAACACTAGCAGCTAGATAATCGTCTAAAACGAATTCAATTATAAACTTTCACGCAGCAAAACTAAGAGATTCGTCAAAATGGAACACCAATCCTTCTTCCCTCAGCAATAAAACGATACCCGAAAATGAACATTCGAGAATTACATGTTGTGATTTGTAATATATCAAAAACGAAGCTAATTTTGACAAAGTGAACTCTCAATGGAACAACACTTGAAACAAATAGCAATAAAAATACATCACAACATGTAACAGATCTAAAATATAAATAAAAGAAAAATATAAAAATCACAGTTTCAAAATTATGCAGTGTCACTTCAGATCCGGTATGAAGATGGCATCCAAACCTCATACTAAAAACTAATCGAAAAACTAATAAGTACATAAATAGAAATAGTGACACAGATGGACAATAAAGCTGAGGCGTCCGCGCATTCTTACAAAGAAAACGATTGCAAAAAGATTAAATTATGAAAACTGTAACCTAAATATTCGAAGAAAATTGCATGAGATTCAATATTTATACTTATTTTAATCTTTGAGCAATCGTGGTAATTGTAAAGATGTGCACATACGCGCGTCTCACCTTGATAACAAAATGGCGGCGTGAGAGCGTATTGGCGGGAAATTTAAGGCGCTGGTAAGGCCTGACGCTGGTAAGGATGTTCCCTCACTTGCGCGAGCCGACCCGCCCTCCTCACGACACCTAGCGGCATATGCATATTAAACTTCTGTCTCGGCAGAGCATTAAAAGCAACCAGAAAGTGTACCCAGACCTTAAGAGTTGAGAGAAAAATTACACTGGCTGATTATTATGTCTGGGAAGAAAAAAGGCCTGGGCAAACAACCTCATTTTAAATGCTGAAAATAAAATTTAATCTCAAGAAAATATAAATCGTAAACTAGAGAATCGCATATTTATCTAGTAGTCACTGCCAAAAGCTCGTAAATATATTTTATTTCTAATATTATTTTGAACATTTCTATTTGGCAGTGGACACTAACCTCTATTATTATGCTTAGGCCTATAGTTTATCTATTTCCTATTTATATTGCTTTGGAAAAAATAACAAAATAAAATATTAAGTAAAATCTCGGGTATGGGAACCCATTCAAGGTACAGGTAATGGCTGGCATTATAATTTCATTTTGTTTTTAAAATAAAATGGACTCTAAATTAGCTGCAGCATTATAAACTCTAAATAATAGAACATAACTACGATTGTATAATATTCTCATAAAGCTCACTCATTTCCAACCTAACTATAAATCTTTAAAAGATAATAATAATACTTATCCTATGGTATGTTTATAAATATAATAATATGGCTAATAAATTATAATAAGTTACGATACAGTTTCCAATAACATTATTCACAACTCTGATTGCGTCAAATGCTATTGTTAAAATGGACATTTAAACCGCCTAGAATGTTCCGTAGTTTGTTCGTTATATAAAATTGTATATCTTCGCTTCATGTAAGTGATGTTAAAAAGTTATAATGTCAGTATCAAAGTGCGTTCGAATACTCAAATTGTATTTGGTCCCTTTTGCTTGTAATATGCTGAATTTCCAATGCAATACATTACAATTCAGAGTTTAATCCGTTAATAATAATTCTTTGTTATTCACAAGATAACAGGAAATCTAAAAACAAGTGATGATTATCACGTGCATTACGGTGAATTTTTAGTTCAATGACGAACAGAAACGTTCCGAGAATGGGATCTAAAAATTAAAACATGTTAATTTTATTAGTGGTGTTACAAGCAAGGGTTATATCACAAGGACTTTAAAATGATGAGTTATATTTCTATATAATCATTTGAATGACATAACAATGAGAATAAATAAACATTTGTAAAATAAAATAAAAAAAATCTATGTCTTTGTATTAAAAAAGATCGGTAACTAAAAAAAAGATTTCATTGGCAGTTATAATAATAAAACTAATAATTTCTTATTCTAAAAACAATAATTACGTCAACTGCCATCAACCCTAAGAACGTGGTAAAAGTAGAATAAATGTAATATTAAAATCTGATATATTAATTTGAATAAATAAATCTGCATATAAAATAATAATTGTTATATCTCCTAGCCGCGCAAAAACAAAAGTATTCTTATGTTGTAGCGAATCGTACACAACAGCCTGAAGAAAAAAACAATGCTATAATGCGTCAATTAATAAAGGTACACAAGTGATCCGAGTCGCTAAACTAAGTCGCACTTAAAGTAATCTTATGCTAGGTTTCATCATGGCGTTTTTATTATGACTGAAAATTGGGCGTCCTTAAAACGGAGATGCGAAAATATACATTAAGGACGGTAATATTGTTGCGCAGGCCGATACGTCTCGTGGTGAAGCCTCACGTATCTTAAGGTTGGTTGATGTCAAAAGCCAGCTAGCAGATATCTCGATGCTGCAAACCCCATCAAAATATTCATCACACACAGTTCAAATAAACTGGACACCATGTGTTATATCGTTTGCACGTTAGTCTGTTAGTGTCGTCGTCACGAGCCTGGTTTCCGTTTGTTAAAACGATTGTTTAATTCGACTAATTGTTTAGTGATCTAGCAGCAACTAGCAGCGATCTTAGCCTACATTTCGTCGTATATACATCTATCATACGTCGATTTTCTATCATATATAAGTGGTGAATATATGAGAAAGCTAAATATAGGTTAAGTTAAAACGAGCATGCAACACTTACAAGAACAGTCGCGATACTGAATACTCGAAACATGCGATTATAATGTCAATTATCTTAACTACAGTTTAAATAACATAAATCTCATTGATAATAATTAATACTAATCGTTTGATCTAGAACAATCTTAATCGCCTATTAATGACTTTTGAATACATTTCGTTTCTTTTGGACGATCGTAAACCCGGTACCTTCGTGTAGCGTTAGTGTTTAACGATGTTTGATAACTTGTCGAATTATACCTTCACGATGGTAAACTTGTTGAATAAATCGGTTCGCTTGTTTGTGGTTGGATTACTTTGTAGACATTACTGCCCTAAATAGATCAATTAAACACACTAAACATCTCTTCAAAGATAATTAGAATAGAAACTTAGAATATACCTAACGCGTATTTTTCTAAATCATGTCTACCCTCGTTTTCTCGAAGACGACGTAACAATTACGCGTGTAGTTATCAAACATCGTTACAGTTAGTGTATCAACGGGCGAACAACCCACCCGTATGGTCAGCAGCAGCGTACTCCGTGGTCAGCAACGGGTTAGCGGTCAGCGCCGCGTAGTTGGCATAGTCATATGGCGATGCGTAAATCAGCTGGTGGGCTGGCTCGCCAGGAGACAACAGGCCAGCTGTACCGCCAGACCCGTTCAGCAAGCCAGCCTGAGCGCCTTGCGCAGCTGACATACGCGGGGAGAGGATCAAAGGCGCGCCAAGAGGAGCTTGTGTGCGAAGTGCGACTCCGCCGCCCGGCGCCAAAAGTCGCTGTGTTTCGGCCGCGGCCGCCGCTACGCGCCGCCATTCCTCGTCCGCTGTGGAGGCACCTTTATAATATCAATTGACGATTTTTTTTTTCTATTTATTGCAGCTGCTGGTGTCCAAAGGGAAAGTGCCGAATATGCATTTACTTAAGAAGCTACACACTGGAAATAATATTACATCTTCAGCATCCACAGCTTTCTTTATACCACAGTTGAGTATAGGCCCTCTTTTACTGTGCACCTCAGTGAAAATTTAAAATACTTAAATCATGTTAAGAAAACTATATTCAGGTAAGTTTTATGAAATATTTTGGTAAATTTCAAATATTTACACTTTAACTGCAACCCGCGATTTTCCAGCACATTACTCATTATTTCTGGACTAAATTATTATGACTGATCATGCACAGCGCTTTCTTGACAACAAACATTAAAATTACCTTGATTGGAAAAGTATAACAGATATAGGGATAGAGTTACTGTCGTGTTTAGAAAGGAAGCGTGTGAGTACATGTATAAAATATACTCGTAACTGTTTTGTTAATCAGTTGTTATGAAGGCGTATGCTCCGGTAATTTCCCCTCGGACGACAGTATACTAGGCAACTCATAATCAGATTATCTGCATAGAGCCAAGAAGCAGATAAGCGCAATTTCTTATGCGTCATCGTAAAACGAATGCAACATAGCTTGCCAGTCGAAAGGCTGTGTTCAAGTGACTACGATAGCAATTGTAATGTAATTTCTATAAAAAATTAAAAAGTGAGGTTTTTCCTAACCTATGTTGCCCCATTGTTGGGCAAAGCTCTCCCTCAAGTCTTTCCAATGGTCACTTTCCTGCGCCATCTCGCACCATCCCTCGCCTAGCCCCAAATAGAAAAATAAAAAAAACATTAACAATTTACCAACTAAATCTGGATATATCCGGATTTGTCCAGCACTAACTACTATAACCGAGTAATGACCAAAATCGCCATGAATATAATACAAAAATGTTATTTACAAGTAAAACAGTTGTTTCTACATGACACACCTAACTGCGGGCCCATTTGTTTGTCATAACTTAGGAATAAAACATAAAAATTATGAGTCACCTCGTATTATTATGGAAACTAATGCAGAGCCTAACACAAACAAGTTCTATGGAAATAAAATAATCAGTCGAACCATGTACGATTCAGTTTCTTGATTTACCTCAAAGGTTAGACATTTTAATCCTTGATTAGGTTACTCGTAAATATAAGCAGGAAATAATAAATCATAATTAATGTTATTTATTAATGATCCATAGCATAAACTTTAGGATATCTTGAGCTATGTGAAAAATCATCTCTATGTCTTTGACATAAGAGAATCAACTTTTATGACAAGGAACTACGTAATTTACTTTTTAGTTTAAAAATGATTCAAGTGATACCTAGTGCGTGATTAATTTCTCAAATTGAAACCCCTATACGCGATGTTATGACAAAAAATATTCTTAACCTGCACTCACAGGTTTATAAGCTTCGGGTGTACTTAGTCCAAAGGGGGTCAAAGAAAAAGTAAGTTAATCCTTAACGGAACGTATGGAGCAGCTGATTTGTCGCGTTTTCAGCGTTGTGCCCACAGCAAAAGTTGTTCATAAAAAATACAATGACCCCCTTTCATCTCAACCCTAAGCTTATAGCCCGTAGTAAAATTCTTAACCAATATCCCTTTAATGAAACCCAACGCAAACTACAATAATCCTGTGAAAGAAATCACCCATGTTAACCAGTTAATGACCGTAACATGCCACAAATCAATTAAGCTAGTCATCTCAGCACATGACTCATGTCAAACAAACGGTCGCAATAAGAAACGCTATAAAAACACCGTATAGAACTGATAAAGAGAACGTTCTGCAACCTGTCTCCCACGCTCGTGAATCATGCAATGAATCAATCAAGAAATCAAAAGAAAATGCAATCAACATTTACCACTACAACCCCCACCAATATTCATATATTCATATACATGTTAACCTTTTGTTCACCCTTACTTTCGTCTACATAATATACAAGGTTATAAGCTTGGGGGATACTAAGACAATCATTATGAACAATTTTTATTATGGTCTGTAATTGCAAGAAATCATTGCACTTATCAATGTGAACAACTTTTTATAACAACTCTGAATGTTTCATAGAAAAACGTTAATCATACTTGACAAAATGTATGGATATAATAGAACAGCTGTTCCATACATTTTGTCAAGGATGGTTAACATTGTTCTATAGAGTTATTTAAAAAAAGTTGTTTACAATGATAAGTACAATGACCAACTTTCGAATGAATACACCCCAAGGTTTATAACCCTGTGTATCTTTTAAGCTTTTTCTTAAATAGTGTATGGAGTTGTATGTATATCGTCAAAAATAGAATGAAGGTACGTTCCACAATCATTAAGAGAATTATGTAGAAACTAACTGCACTTCGCGGTGTCACCCGCCTTTTTCGATATAAAAAGTAGCGTAAATATTAATCCAGGGTATAAATATATCTGCATTACAAAATCCAACTAAATACGTTAAACCATTACAGCGTGAACAAACTTCCGCTTTTATAATATTAGCGTAATAATTTAAACAACAGGTACAACAATACCTCTAACGTAATAAGACACTGAAAGTGCGTTCGGAAATGTGTGAAAATAGGGTAGCGCCTCTATCGTGGGAAAACGGAGTTAGTATCCGTTTTTCCAAAATTGTATATCTACTTATACTATATATTTTTCGTGCTAGAGTGTTTGTTATTTACCACTCTTATAATGCAGTTACAAAATGTTTATTAGTAAAAGAGAAAGTTTAAAATGTTCTCCATTCCTTTCGTAGTTAAAGAAATTTGGTACTTACTGCATAATGAAAGTAGAACAATAACGCCAATTTTTGAGAGAATTTCAGCTAAACTACAAATTCAAAAGAATTTCTACTATACGTATACTTGCTAGAATTTACAATTAAAGGGCAGTAAGCAGTAATTTAATTGTTGGTACTGTTTAAATACTACTAATATGTATATTATTCTACTTCCTCATAAAATAAAGGCTAATTCAAATCTATTAATAAAGGCTATTTATCTGGGACTCAAATTAAAATATAAACGTGGTATTTATCCGGACACGAAACTAAAATAAACAAGGGAAAAATTGACTCAGTTTGAGAATGATTCTAAACCCAACCAAATACATATTTCCCAATTATAGCAACATTTATTTATTTAGAGACAAAAAAGCCATTCTATCTAAACGTTGCAAATTATTTTACACCCATTACCCAATCTATACTGGGTGTTCAGTTAGACAAGGGACATATTCGAGCCATACAAATATTTGCGAAAAATAAAAAAGTAGTCGTTACTTCGTAGTATGTACTTGATATTAAAATATAAATACCGTGTGCAAGCGTCGTGCAACTACAGAAAAATGCTCATTTTTGTGCACATTTTACATCAAAACAAAGCAACGTGTAGCGAGTCAACTTTGATTGCGTTGTACGCTTTTCACTCCTACGTTTAAACTTTGCACTTTAAATGAGCAGTTGTTTTAAAAAAAAATACTTGATGCAGGTTTGGAATGTGATAACCGTTTATAAAACGGTACTACTCAGCCGACTGCTGTCTGCTGTTTGGGTTGGCAAAACTGCCAATATTTGAGCAGGGTAGAGCGAAATTCGCGGAACGACTCGGTTTGATGTTAATTTTGATTGTAATCCAGACTAATATTATAAAAAAATTTGGAACTCTGTCACTATTTAGTAAATATATACAAATTTTTATATTAAAGTTCGTTACTTTGGCACCCTGTCTGTTTGTTACCTTTTCACTAAACGGTTGATTTGATTTTACTATAATTTTACAAGGGGATACTTTATATTATGAGGATTAACATAAACTACTTTTTTATTATTTTATATAAATATGTCGACGCTAACGAAGCCGCGAGCAACAGCTAATATTGTCTGTGTTTTGAATATAAATATGGGTGGACATTTCACACAGAGCCACGTATCCCCAAATTTTTATATATGGATTGAGAATAGAATATTAAACGCTCGAAGTCCGTCTGTCGTTTAACCAAACACCCAGTAAAGTACAAGCGACGTAAGAAACTAAACGTAGTTTGAACCGACCTTGTACGAATTAGTTACTTATTGTAGGTTAGTGACAAAACATGAATGCGACCGTACTTATGAGGCACTGACCGTTGACAGGCACGATTGCTTTCGCACTCGAGTCTCTGTATGTTCCGTTGATGATGGCGAGCTCCATTAGCTGACGCTTTTTCAGCTCATCTTCGCCATCTGCTTGCTGGAATAGAACGAAAAAATATCGTTACCATAAGCGCGCATCATCAACTTATTCCGGCGTCACACAAATAAAAACATGTTACATAAAATAAAGTTAAATTAGTAAAAATATGAAATAAATACAAAAAAAAAAACCTTTACAAACCGAATTTTGAATAGACTGAATATCAGCTGTTCAATTACTTTTTGTTGAGGATGAATAATATTTTCTATGAATAAACAGACTGATATAAAATGTTTGCAATACTGGCAATGGCAATGAAAGAAAGTTTTTTTTTTCTTGTTTTCGAGTAATTACATACGAATATCAACGATTAGACCGCCACTTGTGGCACTAGCTTTTGAGGCTCTGTTTTCTGTGCATTTTATTTTTATTTTTGTTGTACGCAATAAAGAGTTTCTATACATCTATCAAAAATTTTGAAATTAGTAAAATACTTGACCTATGGTTGGTTAATATACCTAACTTGATATACATATGTATACATATACCAAGCATTCAACACACTGGTGACATGTATAGAAAATATGGTGACGTTTGTACAAAAGTTTAAATGTAATAATATCGACAGAGCTTTTACAGAGCGCCATCTAGCTCTAAACTAAGCAAAGCTTGTACTTTTTGAATGTAATTATACATAAACACCCAGACTCAGAACAAACATCTAAATTCGTCAGGTAAATGTTTGTCCTGGGCTGGATAGAATCTATGGCCTACAGGTCAAGAACCAGACCTACTACCTAATAAGCCAACGCAGGTTTACGTGTTACTGGAACATAAGGAAATCTTGACCACATTACGTAGTTGGTACAGCAATTCATACGAACTCGATTACATATTGTTTTTAACTCGATTCCAATAAACGTTTGAAATACCTACACCAAAATGTAGGTCACTTCACGGGTCAAATGTACCGCAGGTTAGTAGGAAGATATACCTACTCGTAATTTGTTAATTGCCATTAATGAGAACAAGGCTCGCTATTGATTGGTGATGACGTCAGAGCAGTATGACTGTAACGGGATTGCATTAGACCTGTTATGATGTTTAGTAAGCGTCTACTCAATTTATGTATCAGGAATATTGAGCCTGAACGCTAGAGTTACTTGTAGAAATGTAAGCGTCTTTCGAGCAAGATTTGGATTGTTTTCTGTTAACATTATTGGCTCTATACTCCGAAGTTTCGAGTACGTTTGTTATTGCAATCGATCATTCATCAGTCTAGTTCTGCTAGTCGCGTTTAGTGAGCAAAAATATGGTGGTTACGCAAGTTCGTGGGATTTTCGAAATTGTTCTTAAAGCTACTCGAAAATTGAAAAATAAAGTTACGCTTTATTTATTTGACTGGAATTTTAAACTGACTATAATCAAAAACAGAAAATTTAGTCATTCAATAGAAATACCTATGCCTTTATTTAAAAAAAAAACATTGATTTTGAAGTCGGGCGAATACAATTTTATAAATTATAACAACACGCAGAACATCAAGAATAGTGACGGAACATTATTTTGTTCTACAACACTACCTACGTACTATATGTTATAAATATTATGCATACATCATATTCAACCTGTAAATGCTGTGAATGTCTTGTGACGTATTTCATAGTCACCAATAAAGATCTGAAGCTGTAAAAACTATATAGGTACTTACAGGTACAAGCAGGCGTTTGACCTCCTCGACCGCGCGCGCCAGTTTGATCTTCGCCCGGTTCTCTGTGTCTTCAACTGTGAGAAGCACGTGCAAGTCATCTGCCAAATGCTCCCAGTTGGGCTTACCCCTGTTTGCGTCCTCCTGAAAAATGTAGCCAAAGTATAATTAGCTTTCATGACCAAAAATATATGGCTTGTTTGTGCTATTTTTGTGGTTGCAATTTGAGCATTTGCCAGAGTCAAGAATTTTCAAACATTTAAACATGAATCAAGTGAAATAAGGTTAAGTCACAGTCACATAAAGTAAGTCAAGGTAAAGTACGGTCATGCTTTAATAAACTAACGGTGACTTATTTAACTACAAGCTTCGACGAAGTTTTCGAATCAAAACGAAAATTCATGTTCACATTATATCACTTTACCAAACGCAAGCATGTAATTCGGCACATACTGAATAAAATATCACAACTTTTATAAATAAATACTTATAGAAAAAAAAAACATGTTTTGGAAAATAATACATAAAGCGACATGATTTTTCCGCGCTTCTGCCAAATCTCGTGAAACTTGCAGATGGAAAGTCCAGCAAATAACTTGAAAAAATTACGTCATCAATATTAGAGTTGGGATTTGCCGAAGCAAAGTAGGGGAGTATTACTGGAGATCGATATAGTCATGTCTTAACGATTTCTTTCCGTAAGTATATTTTTATACAACTTGCTTACTTCGCTTCGGTCCTCAAGATGTTAACCGGTAAAG
This sequence comes from Biston stratarius, assembly GCA_950106695.1. Taxonomy (NCBI): domain Eukaryota; kingdom Metazoa; phylum Arthropoda; class Insecta; order Lepidoptera; family Geometridae; genus Biston; species Biston stratarius. Next base: position 17,021,750 of record OX467116.1, read on the forward strand.
ACACGAAGATGGAAGGTTTCGTTTCACTCATACTAGGTTACTCACGTTTGATTGAGTCGGATACACCGACTATAGTTTTGATCATATCCGGTGACCTTTCTTAAGGAGCTTAACCTTTTCCAAAGCGTATAAACAAAATTGCGTCAATGTTTCTATAGTAAAAGGTGCTAAAATCTGGGCTTGACCCAATTTGACATTTCTACGTGTGCGATTTTATGCTAGTCAGTTGATTAGTATAAGCCAAGTGGCTGGTAAAGAATGAATATCAGTTTTGGGGCAGCAAGACTGCTAGTGTTCGACTGATGGACCGAAAAGAATTTAGCAGGACAATTCATTTAATCTTTTTAATTACGTGCAAAATAGTGAAAACATGATAATCGTGATAAACAATGAGAAGAGCGTAAATATTTCAAAAGCAGATACATATAGACTCTAAATATAGATTAAGTATCTTTTAGACAATATTGACAGTATAAACGTGCAGTTAATCTGTTATCAAAATTGGCAAGCATTTTTGTTGGTAAAAAAACAAAAAGCTATGTTTTTTAAAGTTGAAGAAAATGGCGTATTTTTGAAGACACTTAAATTTTTTTATACGATTTTCAAACATGATATGATCAATTGGTCAGCTTCTATAAAATACAGGCATAATAGAAACCTTCTTCAACTTTGAAGTAACTTGTCAATAGGCAAATTCTGAGGTTACATAAGCTGACACCACATAACGTTGATGTCTAGGACCTGTACAAAAAGCAAATGGACAATTAGTACAACAATAGTATTTGTTAATAACCTGAATCCAGATGAAGCAGCTTAAAAAAAAGGTTCTTGTTATTTACGAGCATTGATTGAATCGATAACTTTCAAATGATTAATAAGTAGACACCCTTTCAAAATAGTGTTAACATTTATTGTTTTCAAAATTACCGATTCTGTTAGTTGTGCAGTAAACAATATCACGAACATCGTTTTAAAATTAGAAGTAGATTTTCTTCTCGACGTTGATTAAGTGTGGTCGTTATGACCACAGGCCAAGGGCCAACTGCTTGAAAAATGTCGGCCGTTACGGCACCGCTTCATGCCTAATACGTGAGCAAATTTCTCATGTCTATTTTAGAAAGCTATCATATTTTACCTTTTTCTTATCCCTCATTGATCCTTTGCCTCTGACCATGATTTTGCAACCAGTTTCTTGCTCTAACTGTTTTGCAGTCATACCTCTGGGGCCTAGAATTCTGCCCACGAAGTTGAACTGAAATAGAGGAAAGAAACAACATTATTATTTAGAAAAACACGTAGGTGACACATAATGAATTATTATGAAACGTAGACTACACTAGAAAACTATCACTAACAACTTAGTTTATAAGTTGTTGATGACAGGTTCCATAAAATCACGAAAAATAAATAAATATCGTTGGACATTTTAAACTAAGCAAAGCTTGTACTGTAGGAACCAGATACCTGATAGAATACTATGTACGAGTACTTATCTACTTTTTTGAAAATACGAACACCCAGATTCAGAACATCGTGACATGTTTGTTCTGGTAAGATTCGAGCCCATGCCCTACAGCTTTTGAAACAGATATTGTACCAAATTAGCTAACAGAACAGTCAACAGCAAGAAAAAAATACGCGTAAGATTGATGGAAACCGTAAAACTGCATAATTAGTTGAATGAACATATTTACTAGAGGACATTAACTACATTTAAATAATCTGTGGCTAAAAAGAAACATTTACTTAAAATCATATATCATTCCTTAGATAACTTCTTCGAAGATGAAGATTATGAAACACCACGTGCTAAGATCCAATTTGAGCGGGCGACTACATCTAATGCCATTAGCCGTCGGATTAATTACTCGCATCACTATACATAAACCATATTTCCTGTCTACGTGGCTGTATGTATGCGTACAGAGCACATGCGTTTAACCTCAATTCGTAAGCATCAAAGCATCGGTCAGCGCAAGAGTACATGAACTGTGAACTAGTATCATTTTGAACGCGAGACGCAAAATGGATCAGTTGGCTAGATGCCAAGAAGCTAGAAAAATTTTCTAAGGGGATATTTAGCATGAATATCGGAATATGCTAAAATATTAAACTTGGGGAATAAAATTTGCTGTTGAAAATTCGTCACATGTCTCATGGTAGATTGTTTCGCGTGACAGCGTGCAAATTGCGCGAAGATGTTATTAGTTAAGACTTAAAAGATTTGTGACGTCAACGTTTCAGTTTCAAATATATGTAGATTGGTTAAACGTTAAGTCTTTAAAGATTAACGAGATTACCAACAGTTACAAACTGTTAATTAAGTAGATCAGTTGACAACTTTTAAAATGCTCGTCCAAAAGTCATCGAAAGAGCAAACCTACAAAGGGGCTGTTCAAGTATTGCGTAAGCACCAAAGAGGGGGTCTGTGCTTTGCTTATTTTTGATGACATGGGGGATGACGGGATCTGAATAGTGATATCATCAGCAATGTCATGTAAATTATGCTGATTATTCTGATATGCGTTTTCTACATGTTCTTGAATCCTCTCGATACTTAGCGTACCTGGAAGAGAGTAGTTAGCGATAATGCCGCTAATTAAACCAATATTTACGTAAGCATAGGGGCCTAAGAACTTTGCTTACTTATGCTGACAAGGGGGAGGGAGGGGTTAATCATTAAGTATTCTCACGTAATGCTTGAATGACCCCAAATACATTAAACATCTAATGAGAAAAGCTAAGCGTATACTTGTGTTTAAGGACGACTAAACTCATACGTTTAATTGACTTGATTGATTTGACTTCTATGAACTTAGAAGAAACAATATAAAGCAACGTGCGCAAAATGACGTGACATTCTTTATGACCTAAGACAAATTTTTTCGAACTTAGTTGTGTCATGTTATGGAAATTTAACTTATGCAATTAAACTATGAGTCAGCTGACCGGAATGCTGGATTATTTATGACAAAAACTCAGCAGCTATTCTAGCAAATTTTCTAACACATATTTATATATAAATATATAAAACACACTATACTTATAACGAACCCTAGAAAAACATAGTTTCTGTGGAAAAAAACTGCTGCTAATTATATCAAAGAGATTTATATGCGGTCTCTCCAAAGGTAATATCGTATGTTTGTAATAAATAGATCAAATCTCAAATGTGACAATGTGTGTTTCGGAAATTAGATACGCGGAAATAGACGAAACGAGCCAGCCGAATAGTCCAGCATTCGTTATTCGTCTCGGACCAGCGCCTGCGACGGTGATCGACGACAAATTGTAAATCACTCCGACAACAGACAGCTCACGAGATTCATATCTTTATCTATTGAATTAATACTAGTAAAGTCACAAGCTGTATTCAGGGCAGGAAGCTGTATTGACGGATTAACGATTGTACATATCATTAAGTATTTGAATTATGTTTAGATTCCAAAATTAGGTTTAAGTATATAGTTATAAATCTCGAAACGTCTATTCGAGTTCTCAATATTTTGAGAACGTACGCTGAGATTCTGAGATGTCGAAATTTTAATGCTAACGATACAAAACGAACTAATGAACGTGGTTTCAAAAACGTTGCGCAAATTTTTCTTTCATCATCAAAGAAAATAAAAATAGGTGATTCCTAGTTACCTGCTGCTACGGTTCCCTACAATCCTGTTTATGTGGTTGCGGTTTCAAACTCGATAAAATCATAGCTGTAATCTCGAAATGTCCATAAATCAGAGGGCTTTCTTACTGCTAGTTAGCGGTTGGCCACAGAGTGCTTAACTAGGAGAGACTTCCCTTGCCTGTCAACTATTATTAAAAACTTCCCTTCTAATAAAAGTATCATAGAATACATTATTTCGGCCACGAGACCATTCTTTTGAGATTTAAAAACAGCAATATTTCATTCTGTTTCAGTTTTGTAAACTAAATGCAAAAGTTTCGTTCATTCTCATTGATATTTACGGGGATTCAAGCTTGTTTTTGTCGAGAAGTGGGACGGTCTAATAGCGTTAGATGCGTTTCAACAGCGACACGTTGCATTCGTGAGTCAAGAAATTGTGTGACATTTTCACATCTTCTTTTCAAACAGAGCTAGATTTAAATGACAGATTTTTGTCGTTCCTTGCAAAACAAAGCTGATAGTCGCGTCCGGACGTGTGCCGTAGAAATAGAGTCGCGATTCTTGGCAACTCGCCCATTATTTACTTTATTGCATTTTTCTCTCGCTAAGTAATATTTTTATGAGATAAAGTAATTAAATGGCTCATGAAAATAACTAAAATACCAATGGTAACGAGTCGTTTCACGGTCACGTAAATGTATCAGTTGTTTCTACAGTATTTTAGGGCAATATGGTTCCGGCACGTGTATGCGATTAAATGTTTGACAAAACCACACAAACTTTGTGTTCTCTGTTATATTTAGAATGTTGATACTTGCTTGATTAGTAAACGATGGTAAAGAAAGATGACCTGATGACATAATAATACGAATATACCAAGCGGTAAAGTATTCCGAATTTATAGTTAAAATTAAATGTACAGCAATAAGATTACATACACTTAAGAACGTAAGTCAAAGCAATTAAGACTCTATTTGGCATCCAGGAAACTAATTTACTTCCTGAATATAAAACAAAGACATAGGAATTAAATAAACGTCTTATTTGCAACATAGTATATTTTGCAAGTATAAAGCCATTGCTATCGTGGGAGATCGCCTTTTACAGAACTTCCAATCGGTTCACGGTTGGCAAACTAATCTAATTCCGGTTTAAAAATAATCTATAATTTCGATGTTACTCATAGAAAATTTTATTACAATAAATTAATAGGTCAATTTTTATGTAAATAAATTGAGCATTTCATAAGTAGCGTTGGACAAATAAATATATACCTAAATAAATAATGAATTTACTTACTATAATATTACAATACTACCACAGAGCAAAAAATGATACCTACTACATAAACGTAAAGTAGTTCTATCACATCACATCACATCATCAGCCATAGGACGTCCACTGCTACACATAGGCCTCCTCCTGGGGGGGTTTTGCCAATACTCGCCACGCTTGGCAGGCGGGTTGGCGAACGCAGTTAGGTGTGATTGTTCAAGGAAGACGCTGCTGCCCATCTTCCGGATTACATCCTTTAGCCGACTCTTACGGCAACCACGGGTAGAGAGGGTGGGGTACTACTATTCTTACGCCGGCACTACCACGGCTAAGTAGTTCTATGTTTAAATGTAATTTCTATCTACAACGTATTAGCGAATAGAATTAATCGAAGTAATTATTCTCGAGTAGATAAAAATATCAAGAGGGATGTGAAAGGAACAAAGATATGTTTTTTACCAATTGGACACAATGCACCTTGACAGTTTCTCCTAGGCAAACGTGCTCCACCAAAGACCGCATCTTCGCTTAACATCAGTCGAGTTGGCGGTCAAACGCAAGCATATTTGCAGTATAGGTAAGTAAAAAATATTATACGTAACTAAAAACAATATTAAATTGAAAGTAACATAAAAATTTAATTGATATGAGGTTGCCAAAACAAACAAACAAACTAATCTAGAATAGCAAGCACTAAGTATTATAGCACCCATTGATGCTAAAAGCTTGATAAATAATAGATTAATCAATATGTAAATAAGTGCTAATGATAGATTTACCAACGTTTGAAATCCTACAAGTCGCACGTGAACATTGAACAATAATTCTCATATTGAAATTGACCAGCCTTTAAAGCGTATAATCGGTAAACATCAACCAATCCTTCCAACGAAGAATTAAGACCCGCCCTCAATACCTACAGTAACATCCACTAATAGAAAAATTAATAAATATTATATGTTTACTCATAGAAATAAAATAGCAGAATAACAGTTTGTTATGGTAAACGTTATAAATCAATTCACGTTAACTTCCATTTGCACATCGATAAATCTCTGTATGACGATGATACGTCGGACGATGGTGTTATTTTTACAGTTCTCGTTGAAAGTGACTAATTTACGCGTATTTAAAAAAAAAAAACTAGTGAAAATTACAACAAGTATATTTATAGTTTCTTAAAAGTTTTTAGAACATTTTCTGTCTTTTCATATTTTTATTACCGTATAATTAAAATAACCACTAAGTTATTGCCTTTGAAGTATTTTCATTGCAAATTTTTATGAGTAATTATTTATAAGTTGACATTTACGCAATATTTTTTCTGAAAAAGAAATAATTCATAAACAAATTATGCCTTCTTTCCGAATTAATTATTATATTTTACAACGAGCGACCCGCCCCGGCTTCGTACGGGTGCAATGTATGTAGATTTAACGTAGTACATTATTTTCATATATATATATGTCGTAAGGTTTAGCCAGCGTTTGCAATGTAAAAGCACAAAAATATGTTTTACGGCATCACATTACAAATCATTGAAATTCTCGGATTTTCTCTACTATAGTATTATACCTATAAAAACTTCCTCTTGAATCACTGTCTATTGATGGAAACCGCATTATAATCCGTTGCGTAGTTTAAAAGATCTAAGCGTTTCACATGGCGGGAAGCGACTTTGTCTTATATTATTATGATGGTAAATATTTAAAATTAAAAATACTGAATTAGCAGCGACAATGCTGAACTCTTTTAAGCTCTTATTAAAATACTAACACTAGCTGTTCACAAAGCACAATAGATTCAGTGGTATATAAACCCGGATATATTAGTTCAATTAACGTGACATTACCCTTTAATAAAGCCACAATGATGTTTATATTGGATTGAAATGTGCAGTTACGATGCGTAATTGGCAGTAGCATTGTAACCTAATGATAGCACGTGAACCGCAAGTCTCTTTCAACTTACCATTAGTAACGCATAAGGTCCAAAAATAATTCAGAAGAAACTTTACTAAGTTTTATTATTTTATGAAAACAAGAAATATCTTAAAGAAATGTGTAAAAACTTAATATAACAATAACGACAATCATAACAAATATGTCGTAGGACATTTTATACAGCCCCGTCTAGCCCCAAATTAAGCAAAGCTAAGGGATCCTGATAAGTAAAAGAATAATTTATTAGACCTTTTTGACACATACAGAATACCCAGACAGAACAAACATCTATGATCACTTTTTAGCGCCATCTTAGCCCCAATCCAAGAGTATCTGTACTATGGGTACCAGACAGCTAACAGAATACTGAAATACTTTTTTGTTGTAAAAAGGTAGTCGAAAACGAATATTTTTCCCAATACAGCATCGCACTAGCTATTTAATAAATAAATATAGGGTTGATATGCAAAAATACAATTGTAAGCTTATTTACTTGTATACGTATTATAGGAAAATATAGAATATTTACTTCTAGGTTTTTTACTTGCCGGAAATGTTGCTTTTAGCAGTGACTACTAATTGCATTATGAATACTAAATAATTGTACTTATTACGCATTAGCAATCACTACTGTGATAACCACACACATGCTGTATTTATGCTCAATGAATTAAACAAGTCTTTGTCTTGATTCTTATTATTGAATTTACTACAATCGTTTAGAGATAAAAATTCATTGAGAACTTGTAGTAGCTTTGGTAAATGTGTGTTAAGCAGTTTGAGTTCTTTCTTTTTGTCAAACATTTTTAGTAACAGGACTATTCGATCGAAGTGTTAAGATTGTTTATTATTCTTACTTATGATTTTGTGCTGTTCACTGCGTTTGGTGCAAGACGCTTGTTTAGAGTTGCCGTTTTAAATATAGCTGTTTGATATTGATGCACTGAGGCTTGTTTATCGGGAGATTTATTATAAGGTCGGTATTTGTTTATATTATCAAAGTTTCAAAGGTTTAAAATATGATAAACATGTTTAAATTTAGGACTAGAAACAAAAAAAAATAACATTAAAATTATAGTTGAACGACTAACCTGGTTGAAGATATATAGGTACCTACTGTAAGAAAGCTTTAAAATTGTAAAACTTAAAATAGCAAATATATTAAATAATCACGGGTACAAAGGGCAAGTACGAAGCACATAAAATGGGTAAACACTTTAAGACTGATGACGGTACGTCAGTATGAGGTAATGTTGCACAGTGGGTGGGTATTACTAATCCTATAGCGATATTGATTGATGGTATAATTTTAGCATAATTGTCGTACAACGATTGGTCACGACGCAAGATACCTATTGTTGCTGAAGCACTTGAGGGAACTAGATAACTTAATATTATATGCAGTCGATTCTAAAGAAATATAAATTCGCCTTATGTAGCTTGACTATGATAAAATAATTAAGTACTTGGTAAATAATTAATTCTTAATAAATCTACCTAGTTTCCGCTTTCAAAAGTAATAAGACTAATTCTTAATAAATCTAGTTAGTTTCCGCTTTCAAAAGTAATAAGACGAACGATACGATCTTATGATAGTAAGAAATAACGCCTGTCCATGACCATTACAGCGATACACAAAACTTTGAGTAGCAAAACAAAGTTCGGGGCATTGCTTTTTTGGCGCTCTTACTTTGAGACGTTTATTTTTCGATTTTTAGTCCCAACAACCTTGTAATTTCGCTAGCTGCTGTATCTTTTAAACCGGAACACAGTAATGTTTACACAGTACTGCTTGGCGGCAGAATATCTAGTACTGCGATGGTACCTAGACAACCTCCTGCTAAGGAAATCTACCACCAACTAAATCTACTGGTAGACAAAGCATTAGCATGAATGTTTGTTAACATGAACGGTGAGATGTAATATATGGTCGTTTGACCATAAAGCAAACTCATTCCGAAAGATGCAAGGCTAAAGGATTCACTGTGACTAAAATTACTCTCATGTAAAAATGTCGCAGATCTTGTTTTATATATACTGCAATGATAAAGATGGCAACATTTTTAGTATCTAAATTTAAATCTTTCAACTTAAACCTTACATTGATCATAGTACAACTCAAACCTAACAAATCATGCAGTAATAATCTCTTGATAAATTGTTTAATGATGAAAAACAGTATAACGATAGAATAGCAACAATAGTTAACATTGTTGATGATTGTTATTTTAAAAACATTTATGCCACCTTAAAGTATTTTACGATGGCAACTAAACGAAAATTTGCGACAAATATTGAATAATGCTACTTTTATTGTCGTTAATACAGCAATAAAAGTAGCAAAACTGTTTCGTAATCAAAATATATATATAAACATATATATTGGAGGACATTTCACACAACTCCATCTAGCTAATCAAAACTTATGCTATAAAGAAACAAGAATTTACAGACAAATCAAGAACAACACAGAACAGAAGAAGGATGGAATTCTTAATATACTTTATTACCTCCCTATACATACCTACTTATGTTAACACATTTTTAAATTTATATTACTATCAGGATATTTGTTTTTATATGACTATTTAGGCTTTGACTCCTATGATCGAAATTATAGTCGGATCATAAGACCTAAGCCTGTTAATCATCGTTTTCCAGAATCAAAGTAGCCTAAGTGTTGGTTCAGAGTATATATGCATCCAAATTTTGTCCGAATCCATAAGCCATTACAGTCTGGACAGGTAACAAACAAAAAGCTTTTTCACATGTATAATATTTTAGTGTGATTAGTGACATTTTTGCTTACAATAGGAACATTATCACAGCAGTACAGACTAGTCACAGTTTTCTAGATGCATTAATACAATGCACAGAGCACAAGAGCGGTAATGAGGCCGATCGGATTGGTCTTGCTCCGCCGACCTGGGTCACGGGTCACAGACTTGTACATTAGAGCCATATACGAGTACTCCTATCAAATCATAGTCATCTCAGAAACGTGGTAAAAGTTTTAAAATGTTACATAGAAAATTTTGCCAATCACAAACATTACGACAGGAACTAGAAAAAAAAAATGCAAGCCGTCCAAAAAAAAGGACAATTTCTCGGTTAACATAATATACACATATATTATAATATAAGTACCGTATAAGTATTATAATATACTACCGGTGATGAATACAATTCACACTTGAGCAGTTATTATTTTTTTGAATTTAGAGTTGGGGGTAATTGGGAGCTGTGTGTCTGGAAATACGAATTAAAATACTGTCGTATAAGAAAGAGCTGAAGAAACTTTCATCTGACCTAACCAAACAATTTGGAGTTTAGATATAACGAAAAATTAAAGATCAAAGAGATTTGCTTCAGCATACATTGAAAATTTAAAATGAGAAAGCAAATCAAAACAAGTCAAAGACTAGGTACACATAGTTTTATATCAATTTTAACAAAACGATACCGCTGATTTTAGTACACAGCACAATGAAAATACCTATAAAATCCGACTAATTTTGATTGATTTCTCTTTTCATCCAGGTTTTCATGGTACTGTTAATGGAACGGATTTTAATACCACACCTACGCTACATTTTACTACACAGGTTATAGCTTATTAATCCATTGAATGTCCTATAACAAAGTTCATTAAACAAACTAACTAGAAAACAGAGGGATACATGCGCCTACGTAATGTTACAAACTACCAACACGGTGATAATTTGCACATTATCCTGCATTATATGAAATGTATTTTAAATATTTTACCTCGTTATTAACATTTTTATGTAGTATTTATTGATCTTCTAAAAAAACAAAGTCTTTACAAAGTTTAATAGGCACGCTGAATCATAAATCGAACATATTTGAGTAAAAATTTCTGCAGAAATTTGCAGTACAATAAATAACAAACCATAACTCAGATATAATAAAAGAGCATTTCAGGTGTTTTACACTACGAATAGTTTGCGAAATCGCCTGATGATATAGAAGAACCAAAACCTGGTTCAATGGAAATTGTGCATTTACTAGAATTGTTTAATCTATTGGTAAAATTTCCAAACTTCGCTGATGTATGTTTGCACTCGCGAATGATAAAGCACAAACTTGTGCCAGATATGTTTGCACTAAAGCAATTCAATTCTACGCACGATAGAAACGTTCAATATGCCGGTCCTACGGTCGTACGATTGTGTCTATTGTAGGTATATGTGCATTACAAACTACATCAAGACTTGAATCTTAATATGCTTTCAAATTATCTTAGTTTTTAATACGCCCATGTGTTAGATAGGTGCGTCATAACGCATGGTATAATTTTAATGGAACTACATCTGCCATAAATAACTAATGTAATCAACAACCCACTCCGAAATGGTCAAGACAAACATTCACACACAAAAATGTTAAATAGAATCCCACTTGAACTATTACACGTTATTATGCAGTTAGTTGATACACATTCACGAGTTTTTATATAGGAAGTTAAAGTTTTAGAACTGTCTTTATGGAGATATTGAATTTTACAACCAAATCCGACCCAAGTTACATGAAAACTTGGGGTCGACGGCTTTTGAAATGAACCATTTGTTGGCTTTCTATAGTCAATTACATTTTTATGGTTGGATCACAAAACTAGGTCTAATCAATTGGTAGGCTATAAAGATACTCTACATCTATATTGATGTAGCGTAATCTTGTAGAGTGTACTGTCTCATGATGAGTAAAAAGCTGAGGTAACGGTACCTACAGATATGGCAGGATTTAATAACGATCCCACCCTTATAAGGACAGACGCTGAATCCGATTCTTTGCCTGACTTGGTACTAGCTTGTATCGATGTCGAAGTTCTATCTCAATCCGTGACATTTATCGTTAGTTCAGTTCTTAGAATTTGATATTCAATTGGGCACTCTGCGTTCGATAAAAAGTATTTTTGTACAAGATGAACTCTGTTTTGACATTCGCTTTTATTTATTTGAAAAGCTCTCAATCATATTTGTCGGGAAAAGAGAGCCGTTTTTATAAATAGGTATATGTATGTAGTACTTAGTATTTATATACTCGTATAACTTACGAGTATATCCGTCTTTCTTATGTTTTAGTAATACACTTGTTGAAACCGATATTAATGTGTTTAGCCGATACTGGATATACTACAGGAATCTAAGGAAAGAACTTGTAAGACTAGTCTCTGGAAACCAAGTTCGAGCTAAATTCTCCAACAGTAGATAGAACGGGTCTTCCAACATATGGGAGTCGATGTATGTGATCCGCATTATAAATACCCAAGAACTATGCGGAATAGTATATTCCGTAACTGATAAAACTTTTTTTCAATGAGGAAAGAACAAGAATGTTCTAAAGCGTTGATATCTATAACTGGATATTCAAGTTATTTGTAAGCACTGTCAGTTAAATATCGACTGGTAGCCATTGTGTGAAAATTTATTCTAATCAAGATGAATATCTTACATGAACAAAGTGTGCTACCCATAAGAGTAGAAAATGTGTATCGAGATAATGACTCATATACATGAATATGTAATTCAAAAATATTATTTAAAATAGGTATTGTACGTACGAGGTGAATATAACAACAGGTGCTTTTAAAAGGCAAAAAAATAAATAAGTAATGTATGTTCCAAACATAGCTGATGATAAAGATAAACAAACCTGTTAAAATTCGTTATAAAAATTGCACGTAAATCGTAAAAACAGTGGTACCTATATCAAAGCATTTGTGCGTTACCATTTGTTTTAGTAATAAAGAAGAACGTTAAAGTCTTAAAAGTGAAAACATTTTAAGATATTAGTCACACGGCGTACAGAACATTCGGAACTATTGTTTCGACAGTGTATTCGACATACGAATCGCATACTGTTAGCTCTATTTCTGGAATAGTTAACGTTTACTTTACGGCCTGGTTTTTGCGAGCAAATAAAATGCCCAATACCACGGGTTTCAATAGTAAAAACACGCAAGCTAGCTGAATAAACCGTGATTCAAAATATACAGATTGCTGATTTACGAACAATCCACAATCCAAACGGCAAGTCTCAATATAAATGATTCAAGGAACTCAATCGGGTGACTTCTATTTACAGTATACGAGTACATCGTTAAGATTTCCATCATTATTCCACTGTACGTGACCGATGTCTCGGCTCGGCCCTTTTGATCGCCAATCAATATCATTCAACGTTCAATCTATCACAGGATTTATGGTCATATTGTTAAATTCTTCGCAATTATGCGGTTGAACTATTGCGAGCGAAAATTACTGGCAAATATATTCAATACATTTAATCAATATTTATCAGACGAAATAAGACATCACTGTTTTTTGATTGAAAGTTTGAAAATATAAACGTATAAATGGTTGCAGCGGTAAAGAAATCATAAACAATGTCTTACACATTAAAAACTGCAAGAAGGAATTCCTCAATGGATCTTCGAGTAAAGCAGAACTTATACAATAAGGAAGCTCAGTGTTCTTTACACTTTGAAAATGACAAGAGCGTATAAAATTATAATAAATGTGCCATAAGGTTTCACAAGCTTGGATGTTCATTAGATGTGGCCATAAAAGGGAGACTCCAAGTCGCGTGGAAGGCGCCATCAATGGATCACTACCACCATGTAATGATGACTGATGTTAATTATTGAATAAATAGCCGTAAAGAGCTATGAACAGTCACAACCTTTATGGTAAATTATCAGATCAAACAAGTGTTACAAGTACAGTAGTTGATAACTATATCAAAATATATTATATGAAGGACGCATATTACATAGATTTATATGAAGCGAGCGTCAGCTAGCGATGAAGGAAACCATCGAGAGGAAACCATAAAATGGTGGTAGGGTAGTTTCTTGTGCTCGGCTAGCCAGCTATTACGAGTACTTTTTAACTGTGTGTTCTGAAGCGTCAATTGAGAGCTAGTCTAATCCAGGCTAGGTGTCCTTACCATCTCCGACCATATCATATCTTAATATCGGAAGAACCGTGGACAAACACTTAGTAACATATATATATATAAAAAACAGAAAGAAGTCAAAATATCATCTATATATGGGCCAATGACTTCAGACCCAAATAGAGTAGGCATCAAAAAAGGCACATTGCTCTATACAGATTGCGCCCATTATTATCGGTATAAAGTAACCCAATAGATTTATGGGAGTGTACTGCCAAATATATTTAGACCGTGCACTACGTTGTATTTCCAAACAATATTTTCAACAGCCGTAATGAAAATACTTGGCAAAGAATAGATGTTTGACGCGATTTAATAAATAATGAATCATCCAGTTTGTTGAACCCGTCCAGAAAGGACTTCTTGAATCTGTCGCTTTGAATCGATGCTATTGGAGAGCTAAACTAGCTTTGAACGAACAAGCCAAAGACATGATATGGCCCTGACATAAGTCACCAAATGCAGCAGCCTGCCAACCTTGTCTTTCTATTTGCACGGTTACAGACATCTACGTTTGTAATACACATAAAACCACTCGAGCCAGACCATTATAACTCTCTACACATATTATTATGTGTATAATTATGAGTTTTCATTTATGTTGTTCAAGTCTGCGTTAAGCTAAGTGTCAAAATAATGAAGCATCTTTACATGTGTAGAGGTAATTACAAAATTTATAAGCCGTTTTGAACTAAATTTACATGTGCTAGTATAAAACAAAATCGCTGTCCGCGTCTGTCTGTTTTTCCATTTACTTGTTCAGCTTGCTTTAAACCACGCAACGGATTATGATATTGTTTTCACTGGCATTTACTTAGTAGTAGCGCAGTACCAGATATTCTGCCGCTAAGCAGTAGTGTGTAAACATTAGGTACTGTGTTCCGGCGAAATTACAGGGATGTTGAGACTAACCATCGAAAGGCAAAATAATGAGCGCTCAAGCAATGCCCTGGACTCTGTTTTGCTCCTCACATTTCTGTCTACGCTGCAATGTTCATGGACAGGCGTTATCTCTTACCATCACGAGAGCGTCTTGTTCGTCTCATTACTTATACCTACACAAGTATAAATTTACAATAAAAAAACCGACTCCATGACCCTTAGGCCAACTAAACGCAGTGCTCCAATGAAACAGCGAGGTTTAGAAGTAAACGAAAATATCATCGACGTATACAATTATTATTAGTTTTTTTTAAAACCGCTTGACCGATTTCGATAAAATTTAAATAGGTAGACAACCTGCGAAGTATACCCTTTGAAACAATAAAAGAATTTTCCAAATCTTCGTCTAAAAAAGCGTCTTCGAGTGGTAATAGGAAAATTCAATGTTTTATAATCTAAGACGCCAAAAACTTGTCGAAATGAATTGCACTCGTGCGAAACCGGGGCGAATGAATGAATAAAGCATACCTACTAATGTTATGCAACGCGATATCTTGATACTTAGCATTACGGCCATTCATATTTACTGTTTATAAGTTGACAGAGCAATACTCTTCAATTTATGTTTTAATTACTTAAGAACTCCTTTTGCATAATATGCATACGGGTTTCCAGTGAGGTCAAGATGAGTTGTTTACGTTGTTACATTCACCGTTTTAAAGGTAGTTTAACTGTTGACATTTGTATAATACAAACGTGTGACATATCTCAATATGTACTGACACCACAGATAATTTATATTTCAGATTTAAAAGTCACTGATACTTAAAAATGTGATTATGGATTATTTTGTATTGCACGGCAATGTATTATGGATTATTTTGTATTGCAAAGCAATGTGTTCCAGCAGCCTCACTAGATAGTTCCATTCCAGGCTAGGTGTGTTTACCATCTTCGACCACACCGGCACTTAACTAGTATATCAACCATAAAAAAGTCACTTAACATCAGGCAAGCTGTGGTCAAGCACCTAACTTGACAACCAAAAAAAAGTAGAATCGCAATAGAATAATCGATTCAATAGAAATTTCAATCAGAGATGACACTGAAAAATGTGTTTTTCGAGACCCGCTAAGAGATTTCATTGTAAAGAGATATAATAGTTATAGTAACAAATAAATCTTTTACCTTTTTTTAGTTTGTGTTTAAGTTTTTTCTTTAAAATCGAAGTTTAACACGCATTGCTTAAACGCCATATTTTTGCTCCGCTAAATGAGGCCCTATCTAGTATAACATTAGACTGATGATTGACTGCAGTAACAGGGCTGCTCGAAACATTGGAATGAAGCTCATTAGAAGTAACGCATATATAAAAACTGCTAAAGCATTAGAGATTAATAGTTCAAAACGGTAAAAAAAAAAATGGAATTATGATTCCTGAATGGAATGGCCTTTATTCAAAATATAATTCACATACAGTTTAAATCTTTTTAATTCAATTCTATTTGTAAATAATTTCTTCAATGGCATCACGTATAATTTTGTTGCTGAATCATCAACATCAGCCTATCGAAGTCCACTGCTGGACATAAGCCTCTCCCAAGACACGCCACTCAGCCCGATCTTCGGCTTTTCGCTTCCATTCACCGCCAGCTGCTCTACGTATATCGTCACTCCATCGAGTCTCAGGGCGTCCTACGCTACGTTTGCCAATTCGCGGTCTCCACTCCTGAACACGTCTACCCCAGCGCTTATCGGTTCTGCGACAGATATGTCCAGCCCATTGCCACTTCAGCTTGCTAATACGCTGAGCTATGTCTGTGACTTTTGTTCTCTGGCGAATTACTTCGTTCCGGATACGATCCCTCAGAGAAATGCCAAACATAGCTCTTTCCATAGCTCGCTGAGCGACTTTGAACTTACGGACCATTCCCGCTGTGAGTGTCCACGTTTTGGCTCCGTAGGTCATGACAGGTAGAACGCCCTGATTGAAGACTTTTGTCTTTAGACTTTGTGGGATAGATGACGAGAGAAGAGAGTTTTCCAAATGCTGTCCAGCCCAACTGAACTCTTCTGTTGGTTTTGTTGCTGAATAATGCTGTCTAAATACTTTAATTTTATTGTCTCATTAGATTTATTTGCCGTTAAGAGTATCGTAAGCCTAAAGAGTATCGCTAATGGTTAACACATGACTTTGAAATTAAAAACAACTTACGTCTGGATGTTCTTTGACTGGCACGTAAACTTTTTCTGTTAGTGTGGTGACCATGCCTTCTGCTTCTGGTAAGACGAGCGGTTCTTTTTTGACTCCATTTATTTGGAATAAACTCGCTCGCACTTTTGCTATTTCTGAAAAGAAAAGAAAATGGATGGTTATTGATAGATAGATTGATAGAAAATCTTCATTTGTGCATACCAAAAACAGAAAAAAAGTGCGTCATATGAGCTAGTGCCACAAGTGGTGGCCTTATCGCTAAGAGCGATCTCTTCCAGGCAACCACCAAGAATGGAAAACTCGATACAGATTAAGAACAGACACAAATGATTTAACACGAATAAGTTAAAAAAATTAAAATATGTTATACCTACATATAGTAAGTATGTAAACATAATAATAATGTACCTATATACATAGGCTCTCCAGCGAGTTAACGCGGCCAGCCTTATAGGAACGTTTGGACGAGTGGGTGCGGAGCGCGATCTGTGCTTTTAGTTTAGTTTCTCCTGTGTGTTTTTATTTTATTTTATGATTTGATTTAAAGTACATGTCGTGTGATTATGATATATGATGTATAAATATTAATGATAATAATATACATAGGTAATAGTAATGGTTATAGTCGATGTTGTTTTGTCTTGCGACGACATTTTTACAAATACGAGTTACGCGGGAGTACCAAACCGAAAGGTCATTGTACTCATTATTATGCGCAACTTTTACTATGAGAATCGCGGTACCTGAAATCGCGTAAATAACAGTTGCATGTTCCACTCAAGCTTTTTTTCATCAGTAGGTACAATTCATGGTATGAACTTATCAGCAAATCCGATCAAAGCTAAAAGATTTTTTGTAGCGATGATAGCTTAGTGGTTAGCGCGGTTGATTCACACACCGTGAGTTCAAGCCCTAACAATGAGCTTCAGCTGCCGGTGAAGGAAAAACATCGAGAGGAAACCATAGTATGGTGGTAGGGTATTTTCTAGTACTCGGCTGGTTAGCTACCACCCTCAAGTTGAAAATCTGCCGCCAAGCACCTAACGGTGTGTTCCGGCAGCCTTAATTTGGAACTAGTTCCATTTCAGGCTAGGCGTGCTTTACCATCTTCAATCACACCGTCACTTATCTTTAAGTGAGCTGTGGTCAAACACAAAGCTTGCCATTGTCAACCATTAAAAAAAAATTTAGTGTCATTATCTTTCATTGATATTTTATTTTCTTAACATATTTATTATATTGGCGTGTAATTAATATCATAATGGTATTTTTGAAAGGATATAATTACGAAATTTGACCTATAACTTTGGTGTTATCAATAAAATATTGTATTATAAACATTATAGAGTTGTCGAGATATTATCCAAAGTACAACATATTGCAAGCATAGCATAGAAAATTAAAAAATACGGTAAGAGGAAAATCGATAAGAAATCTTTATAGTCTAGATTTAGGATAAAATAAATGACAGGATACATTCTAAGCATAACTATATTTTTCAAAGAAACAAAACACGTAGACAAGACATGTAAACATCTGCTCCGATAAATTTTAAAGACGAAACGTGTCATATCGGATAATTTTAGGCCGTCCCAAACGTTTACTGGTAGAGATAAAAGTTAATGTCTCGTGGAAAATTCGCTTTTATTAGCAGGTCGGTAATATAGAAATAGCAATAGCTAAGCTAATATCTAGTCGGTAGTAATTATAGCTTTTGCAAAATATAATATGCTTAAATAAAAAATTGTAAGTAAAAAGGTGCCGTGGTGGTGCCGGCGTAAGAATAGTACCCCACCCTCACTACGTGTGGTTGCCGTAAGAGTTGGCTAAGGGATGTAATCCGGAAGATGGGCAGCAGCGTCTTCCTTGAACAATCACACCTAAATGCGCTCGCCAACCCGCGTGCCAAGCGTGGCGAGTATTGGCAAATTAAAATAAGACGCTTCCAACGACACCTCATTTGTCCAAATAATAAGTGCTTAGAAGTTATGAGGTAACATACCTACACACATACCGGTCAAAAACATAACCCTCCCTTTTGATGCGACGTAGTCGGAAAAAGTGTACCTATTAATTAAGACCTGCTAAAATATTCCATTTTTATTTCAGATTAAAAAGCATGCGGATGTTTTTAGTAATAGATTTCTTTTTATTTTTTGGAACTTAGGGGCTTAGAATAGGTTTTATTTTTGAAAATCCTCAAACATCGAAGTTGTGCACGAACTTGCGTAACCACCATATTTTTGCTCCGCTAATAAGACCCTATCTGACACAGATTAATGAGCGACTGCATAAATAAATGTGCTTAAAACGTCAGTAGTCAAGTCATATAGTAAGCCTTATGATAAAAAAAAAATATATGCTACGAAATGGGCCGCACACTATTTTAATTTCATATCTTGCATAGATATGAAATTAAAATAATGTGCGGCCAATTTCTTTTCCATATAAAAGGCATCATTGTGCAAACATCGTATCTTCCTTATTCAGTTAAAGAGATGATGAGTCATTTGTTAATTTCCGGAGTGCGCAATCAAACCATCTGTTCCTACAGTATGCATAAATATGTGTCAAGAATTCAGTTCGGTGATGGAATTTCCACTAATCGTTATGTTTATGTTAATGTTATTCGTAGAAATATTTTTTTTTAGAAATTCATTTGCATAAGGGAAATGAATGAATGAATGAATGAGGGAATGAATTTGCGTTATGGGATCATTTGTTCATATCCTCTAGATTACTGACAAAAAACACTAGAATTGTTTTTTTATGCAAAGGTAATGAGACAAACGGAACGCTCTCCTGATGGTAGCAAATGCCTGTCCATGACCATTATAACGTTTCCCAGAACTGTAAGTAACACAAATGTTGTTGTTTATACAGCTTGTCGGCAGAATATGTGAAACTGCGCTGGTACCACCTACCTAGACGACCTACTGAACACCTGGTGTAATAATTATCCTTAAAAACGAAATTTCATTATTTAGTTATTGGATGTGCAACGAAACGGCTACAGACAGTTCTTTTAAAAAGGTCTTCGGCATCTTATTAAAGAATAACCGTACAAAACCGCTGTGAACTGATTTGTTAATCTTGAACGCTATCAAACACCACATGTGCGCAGGCGCACGTATCCGCATGACCATAGCGGGTCCAGAGAGGGTCTGGCGACAATGCTGAGAAGCTTTCTCGCCATATACGGCCGCTCGACCGAGTAAACAACCCATTAAACAACCACGGGACCCGTGTGATAGCCGATGGATTATGTATTTAATTGCCACCTTACTTGCATATTGATGGCACCAATCTTTAAAAAGAAAAAAGCTTGGAAATTTTTATTATTTTCTCGTCACATCGTTTTCTTTAGCTTTTACGGTAGCGACTGCAGTAATTTTAATTTTGAATAAATTAAGAACACGATCAACACAGAACAATTACGCAGTTTGATTGGCAGTTTTTCACACACTTCAATGTTTTAAAGTTCACTTCTAGTTACATATAATTAGTAGGGGTTGAGATTGTTTGTCCAGTCCGATACTGTAAGATTCAAAGTAGATAACACCGATCACATACTTTGATCATTAACATTTTGACAAGCCTAATCGACAAATGGTCAACCTGGCAAGGTTGCTCTACTCAATGTAAGATCTTTTTTGAAGCTTGTCAAAGCGGACGTTGACGGGTGTCGAAACACTTGTAGCGGACGTTTTAACAATGCCACAGGTTTTGTGCTAGCAAATGAGACTTCCAACAGAACAAAGGCACATAATAGAGGCTGTGTTTTGACGTGATCTTGGTGGGCCGTCCATCCGTCACTTCTCATATAATTTTTGATTTATGATGTCGACGTGAACTTGCTCTATAATGTCACAGTCGAAGGGCATTCGTTGTAGTCTTTAATGTTTCCGACAGCTCTTCACATGTCAATAATATTTTGAGTGATATGAGATTTATTAATTTTTTAATCTTAACAGAAAAAAATCATTAGCCATTCTAATTTATTCAGCTGATTAAAAACTTAAGAATCCATTTAAAAAAACTTAATTAAGATAAGAATGCAACATATAAACGTCACAGAAACATACTTAGTTGCAGAGAACCAGTGCTAAACAAACAGGTTGCAAGCCACATAATAACATGGTTATATTATTATTTAACTGGGTTTAATCTTACCATTTACTCGGATTACTTTAACCGCAATCGCTATCATTCTACACAGGTAATATAAGCCTTGCAGAACCCCCTCTTAAATCTCATAGTAGCAAAGGAATATCAACCTTACTGCTTGGGAATACGATTTTTGAACTTTGAAAAGCAAGCAAGTTGAGTGTCACCAAGTGATAAACTCGATTCGTATTTGTAACTTTGGGGCCACCAAACTCAGTATTAAAAATCATATAAAAGCAACGCCTCCTACTGCTGTGGTCACCTACTTTGTCAAACATAAAAAATTGCCCCAAAAGTCAATAAGATAGTAAATCAAAATTTAAAAAAGTATTAATTTACATAAATAAGCAAAATGTTTTGTTCAGGTTCATAAAAACATGGTCCATCTGAACAATACTCATTCGAAATAAAAATCGATTTAACATAAAAGTTATGAAAATCTACTCGGTTATAAAATAACACACTATAGCGTGCTCTACAAAATCTAATGACTAGAAATAATCACAAAATCGATTAGCGTTTTATGTCAAAACCACTATTTATTCGGGTTCTTTACTTGGAAAGGGTTAACGGAACCATTTAACTAAGACGGTGTACGTCTTAGTTAATATGCGCGGCATCAATATTTTTTTAACTGTAATAATTATTAGTAAAAAAATAAAAAATTTAATGGATTCTATACGCAAGATACGTATTTCTTATTTAACTTTTTTATTTTTATTTGAAACGATGCACGGCTTTGGGTAGTTAACATAGTTCTACAATTTTTTTTAGCAAAATATATACATTTTATATATAAAAATACACATTATATGTATATTAATCTTATGTCATTATTTTTGATATTATTTTCGAAACACGATAACGATTAATTTCTCAAGAGAGAGAGAAAATTAATGAAACTCCTAAATAGCAACAAGGAGCGCCTATTAAATAAAAAGAGAAACTGGTGTACATACATAGTCTAACATAAAATCTCTTCTTTAAATCGATTAAAAAGAGTTCAAAGTAAAGTGAGTCAAAGAAAACATCATAACGTTTTGGTAAGGTGTATACAACTAAAAATGTTCTCAAAGATGTGAGATAAAGATGAAATCTGCCAACCCGCATTTGGCCAGTATGGTGGAATATAGCGCCCAACAGTGGGCCAGTTTATAATAAAAACAGGGCTGACTCGGACAACTAAACACCTAGATGCGATTAGTGCTACGTGATTGATACGAAACCCTCAGCGCACGAGTCCGACTCGCATTTTATCAACTTTATTCTTAGTACCAGTAAGCGGAAAGTAACTCCTTTCAACACCAGCTATGATAACCAACATTTTGAAATGGCAAACGATAAAAGCAACGTTGTAGCGTAAATTGGTAACGTTGTTGTCTAGACGGTAAAATTGCAAGGTGGTGCATTAATTAAACTTGACGGTGACTATCAGAGCATAACCATTTGAATATCAAATCTTTATGTCATATTCGTAAGTACGCTAATGTAAACACGACGAAAAATTAAAGTATTTTTGGCATAATATTTTATCTGACTACACAAAATAACATATTATAATTAAATGTTCAAATCGGGCTAAATTACAACTACTATTTTTATGCATAAACTCTCGAAAAATAGAAGTTCTGGGAATTAATACAACGCGGCGACATGATTTTTATTTTTTTGATGGCGACAACTAAGCCATCAGGCGGCACATTTCTTTAACACGTGTTAGCACTGCAACTGGTCACTTGGCCAATACGAAATTGGCCATTTAAAATTTAAAAACATTATATCGAATTATTTACTGAATTCGGCTAGAACTGATCAATTTGGTGCCCTGAGTAATAAATGAGGGTAAAACGAGAACAATGTGAATTCAACGGGAATTTTCACACGGAATGCGGCGATGCGTAAATCCACCGCCACGGTTAGTTTGCGATCAGATGCCTTGCCCGAGAGAAGATTCGATCACGCAAACCGACTAGTTATATTTACAACGTGAGATTAATTGAAATAGTTTTTACGGAAAGTGTAATAATTGAATGGAAACTATGATAAAACCACAGCGTCTTTATTCCAATAATCTCTCTTCTCTAAACACCATTAAACACAGTCACTGTCCCCGTCTGACTGTTTTTCCACTTCTAAACTAAATCATATTTGATTATTCACAATTTCAGAGTTATTCGAAATAGTATAGAAATACTGACCACCTAAATCAAAATAAATAAATATTGTTGGACATTTAACACAGCGCCATCTAGCCCCAAACAAAGCAACGCTTGTACTACGAGAACCAGAGGGCTTAGGCAATGTAACATTCGATATATTCGATAACGCTAATAGAAAAGTAAAAAAAATTATGGGATTGACATAAGCTGCCCACGTGATAATTATATCGACAGCTTATGTCAATCCTGTACATTTTTTACTTTTCTATTAGCGATAACGCTAATAGTATGTTACTTTGTCAATGCCCTTAGACAACTGATAGAATACTTATATACTTTTTTTTTGTAAATAATACATATAGAACACCCAGATACAGAACAAACATTAATCGTCACATAAATGTTTGCCCTGGAGGGAATCGAATCCACGCCGTACAGCACTTGAACCAGATATTCTACCAAAATTACCAATTGTTAAACTTGGGATGTATTTAACCGAAAGGGTTTTATTTACTCGCCGTTCAAGTATTACGTAAGCAGATTTTAGGTAATCATTAACCCACCCTCCCCTTTGTTAGCAAAAGTAAGCAAAGTTCTTACTCCTCACCGCTATTCTTACGTAAACATTAGTTTAACTAGCGGCATTATCACTTAAAGCGATCTCTTCTAGGCAACGAAAAAAACGTGGTGTGCCATTAATAATAAAAATAAACAATCAACATAATTTATATGACATTGCTGACGTTATCGTTTTTTTTTGTATTCACTGACAGATTTCCCACCCCCCATGTCATCAAAAATAAGCAAAGCAACCAACGTTGCTTACGTAATACTTGACCGGCCCCTTATAAATAATATTTGCTGTGGACACAAATCTGAAATCGTGAAAAAAATCTGAATGCTGATTTTTTTCGCGATTTCATTATTGTGTCATTTGTGAGTAGTGGTTTATTTTGGTTTAGACACTATTGGGCACCTTCCCAAAAACTGTGTTCACTAGTTTACTCTATAAATCATCAGTCTTATATTTAAGTACTGTGTTTGGATAGTATCCGTTTTCTAAAATGCATCAAAATTAAATGCATCTTCGCAGTCCACGTTTTTAACTTTATTGTTATATACATATACCAAAGATTACTAGTTCAAAAGGCTGTGGAACCTGCACAATAGCATGGTACAATGTAAAGCTGACAAAACTGCTGTAGATCATTATTAGATATTTACATCAAATCCCAAATTAATAAGAGTTAGCAATGATGTGTGCCACCATAATTAAATGCATCTAGGTAACTATACACACATACATACATAGCTCAGCGTATTAGCAAGTTGAAGTGGCAATGAGCTGGACATATCTGTCGCAGAACCCGTGTTCTATAGTCGAGACCGCGAATTGGCAAACGTAGCGTAGGACGCCCTAATGACTGGCGTGACGATATACGTAAGACATGCTGGCGGAAAACCATAGATCGGGCTGAGTGGCGTGTCTTGGGAGAAACCTATATCCAGTGGACTTCGATAGACTGATGATGATGATGATGTAACTAATATCTTTGATGCTCAATTAATTTTTACTGTTAGGTGTTTTGTCTTATTACTGTTGACAAATTAAGCCTGCATATAAGAATAGCGCCCAAACGAAGTTAATGCGATGGAGGAACAAAGAGCTCGAATTTCCGGTGTGCTCTAGGGGAACCATTGTTACATTGTGTTCGTAGACAAGAGACAATTTGTAATCAGGTATTGCTTGATAAATAATTAAGAAATCGAAATTGTTCAGCTTTAGTTTAGGAGCTAATCTTGTTACGACACGATCGTTCGTAGCCACTGAATGAGATATATTAGTATTAAACTGAGCATTGATACTTAAGCCGTAAATAGAAAGCAATCCTGAATGATAAATGGGAACAAGATAATAGGGAGATAAAAGTAACTGAAATATCGTTGCTTGCTTTTCACATAATGAACATCTCACCAAAAACGTGTAACCAAGTACTAGTCCTAGAAAAGACAACATAGGTATTTGATTATCCAAAAAAATATGCAGTAGAAAATATGAATAAGTGTCATCATTTACATAGTACACAAAATGAAAACTATTGTATGTTTAACAGAAATCGATAATATTTAACTTCCTGCCACTTACCTCATATGGTGTAAATGGCAGTAACTTTTCAATGCACCTACCTGTATTATGTAAAAAAGTAATTATATCCTTGTATATTGGGATAGTCAGTGACGTTTCTGATGAGAGATTGGAACATTTAAAAAAAAAGCTTTAACTCATTGTAAAGTTAAATTTCTAATGAAGTTTCTTAGGAAGCTTAGTCACAGTTTTAAGCGTGGGAAGAATGACAATAATTAAGTTCTGCGTATTAATTATGACGAAAGTATCTGTATTGACTCATGTTTAAATGAAAACAATAACGTAATTTTTGTCTGTGTAAAAGACCGCTTCAAAATGTACAGATACAGAATACATTGCGTTTATGAAAAACGGAAAAATAAAGAAAGAACGCGAGACGGCTCGCACTTGGGCGATAAAACTGACAAACACCGGGGTATAAGCAATTTTTGAATCTTTGGAACTTAAAAATAGTACAGTGAAACAAATTATGCATATTATTATTTATGATAATACTGATTACGAAACTATAAATGTTGAACACCAGTTGGAAATGGCACCGGATACTCATATCTTTGAAGATTTTAATATCGGTGTGCATCTGAAAATCTTAATATATGCAAGACTAAAGGGTTAACTTGTTATGGTGCTTGAATATTGATAAGACATTTGATTATTCCTTTATAGTGCCGGGTAACAAACAAATAGTATATATGATCTAAATACAAAAAGAAAACTTTAAATGTTTATGAATGACTGCCACATAATATATGTTTCGTCATTGAATATAAATGAGAAAAAAAGGCTTGCCCCGCACTAGAATAGGTTTGAAATTAAAATTGAGGAGAGGCATAGATCCTCCCTACATAATTCTTCGTAAGGGCTTGCGTTTAAAATTAAAGAGAAGTATAGATTTTCCCTATAGAAGAATTCTTCGCATTATTTTCAGTAGCCTGGGTTTGAATGTATTATTAAGGAAAGGTAAACTAATAGTGTTGGGGACATATTCGTATTAGTGTTGTGGTAGATATTGTTTTTTTTTTATTTTTTACTTATGATGGTTTACTCACGTTTACGTCAGAGTTTCCGATAAAGTTAAATGTGAGCAAACCCGCATAAATGAAACAAAAATGTATCAAGACCACGTCAGTTTCCATAGTAATATTGTGTTTTATCTATCTATCTATATCTTTAAACGAGCAATTCTTGTGTATATATATATGCATATATATACATATATATATATATTCTGAATCTCGGAAACGGCTCCAACGATTTTCATGAAATTTTGTATCCAGGGGGTTTCGGCGGCGAAAAATCGATCTAGCTAGGTTTCATTTTCAGAAAACGTCGTTTTATCCATGTTTTCAGCCGAGCAATGCTCGGTCAACCAGGTATCTATCTATAGTATATCTTTAAACGAGCAATTCTTGTATATATATATATTCTGAATCTCGGAAACGGCTCCAACGATTTTCATGAAATTTTTTTATCCAGGGGGTTTCGGGGGCGAAAAATCGATCTAGCTAGGTTTCATTTTCAGAAAACGTCGTTTTATCCATGTTTTCAAGCGAGCAATGCTCGGTCAACCAGGTAATTACCTTTAAACGAGCAATTCTTGTATATATGTATATATATAATCTGAATCTCGGAAACGACTCCAACGATTTTTATGAAATTTATTATGCAGGGGTTTTCGGGGCGATAAATCGATCTAGATAGGTTTCATTTTTAGAAAACGGCGATTTATCCGTGTCTTCAGGCAATGAAAAAAAAAAACCGAGTAAAGCTCGGTCATCCAGGTGCTTTCAATTTATTAACATCTTTTTTTAGTGCGATTTAAATTATCGTAGTAAACGTCAATATTTATCGTTCCATGTTATCTTCATAAAGAGTAGGTAGCTAAACATCCTGTCGCACTAAAGAAAACAATTAATCACACAGTCAAAATATCGTTGCGATTCCTTAAAAATTGATTTTCTTAAATTCTCCATAACTGGTATTCAAGAAGCAACTTTCATGGCCAGTTTCACAAAACTTAACGGCATTTTAAGTGGGCACATTTACGTCGTACACGAGAACAAGCTTGGAATAATAGTGGCGTTCCATACTGTAAGTCCATTACATACCTCATTCATTACATTGACTTCGACACAGAAAATAGATTTGTGCCTTCGTCACGGCATAGCGAAATTCAGTACCTATATGTCTCTTGTTGCCTTCGTTTTACAATCCCATTCCACGAAATTTACGCGTAAACGAGTAAACAACGTTACTAGTCTAGAACACGTAAATATGTCAAATTTTAAAGCAGAACCAATAACCGTTGTTCCGTGTATAAGTTTCCAGAATGCAAGCCACGTTCTATCTACATGAGAACTGTTTATTCTTTGACCAGTGCGCAGTTGACGGTTTCTTTATTATAGTCATAAAATTCGAGAAGTAAACTGAAGATTTTCGCTGATTTATCGTCTAATATTTGTTTTACACTGTTTACTCGCGGTGCCGGTTCATAAATAAAGCAGTTAGTATAGGAAAACAGAAGTTTCCTTATAATGTTATGTATTAGAAGAGTCAGCCGTGACGATGTGACAGGACTCGATGCATAATAAATCATGAATAATGGATATTTTTACGTGCCATATCATTGAACAAAATAAAATGTTCTAGTGCATTATGGCCGATCAATAGAAAGTTTATTACCTCCGGTATAGTAATTTTTATGTCATACAAAAACTGTGTCAGCAGGAAGATATAAAATAGGCACTGAAGTTTATGAATTAATAAACAACTGTGAATCTGTAATTAGGAAAAAATCAACACACACACCTTGTCGCGTGCTAAATGTCAACACTCACCAAACACGGTCAGGATCTCTATGATAATCTGTATTCAATTGGGGCCCTTGTGGGCGTTACTCATAAACAGTTCAGTATTCAACGAGCTCAAAGCTTGAATACAAAGCCAAAGCATATGATGACAGAATATTGTTATTATTATGTAAAAATAGGTTTATGTATGAACGTTATCTCACCAAATTTTTAGCAAATATAATATGCTGTCTAACATGTAGCACGCTTGCATAGAAAAAAGCAATTCACTCGCAACTTAAAACACCCAGAAAATCCAACTTATGTATATCAAGCCTTGACTTATTGGACAATAATTGAAATACATTAACAAAGAAGAATTAGAATATTTATTCGTATTTGACTATCTATAAGATAGTTGTTGTGCCGATTGATAGAGTAAATATTTGACATTAGTGACTGACGAGCATCCACAATCGGGTCCCTTAGATACTAGTCTGTCAACCAAACTGATAATAAATAGTAGAACCAACGCCTACTACCAAAACAGCCGCCAGATCAGCTCTTGATGAATGTATTGTATGACTTGTCTCACTCAATGATTAGTATACACCTACATGATAGATTTATGAAAACAAATTTTAACGATGTTTTACAATAGTCACAGGACATAATTTTTACAGTCACATTGATTACTTCTACCATTGTTCAAGGATTTTAGTCAACAATTACACGGGCTATGATTAAATTCAATTCAATGGGAAAATCGTTATTACCAGATAATCAAAGAGTATTTGCAACGACTGCAGTGCTAAGGTCGTGGATGCTGTCATTCGCTGTATAACATTTTCTAACATATACTGTGACTGTTCTCTAGAAATAAAGTACGCTTTGTCAGAATATGTTTTTAGTGGAGTCGGTGATGCATCTCTACAACCCTGATGAAATATATCATTGCAAGCGAGAATATTCAGAAATAAAATGCAACATTATAAATAGTAACCGTTTTGACTCTAGTATTACTTGACAAATAGAAATACTCGTTGAAGGTGACCGTGACAATACGCACGACATTCTTGTGAAAATTAATGGACATTTCAATATAGAAATTGCTTTCGAAAATAGTACTAACATATTGTTGGATATTAGTATAGTTAGTCTTAAAACAATAATAAAAAATAAGTACAAATATAGATACATTTCATGTACCTACAATTTAGATTTATCTACAACAATCTCATAAAAAGCGTAAAACGTTTTCGTACAATACTATTAAGCGCACAATATGAAAAGCCAAAATGACAAATACAAATATTTTATTAAGTCAATAACATACATACGTATTACGAGTATAAATTTCTTAACACTGCACCTTGCGAATACCTATAATTTAGCAGACAATTTCATATTTTAAGTTTAAAAAAAGTTAACCTTCATTAGTATTACACAGACGTTCCTGAAATTAAAGAGAAACTTACAAGATGAACTCATTAACGTGGGAATACAAGCATGAGAAGCACCTCATACGATGGATAAATGAGAAAATAAACGTGAAAGTTAAATGCACTATGGTAATTACACAGTATTTGTGATTGCGATTTAGATTTATATAGCTTGGCAGAAGCAAGAACTGTAGTGTGGACAAATGTTTAATTCTGTCCCAATAAAGATCATTGGATACACCGCAACGATCTTGATTCTTTTAATTTATTGAATGCACAGAAAATGTTTACGGCAAATGTCACGGAAAGTTTTACAATTTTGTAAGCTCAGAAACACGTATGCGATGACAGACTTTATGTAATAGAAGACACTAATGAAGTAGGTTCTGTAAATAAGAACAGTAAAAGATATGTAGTAGAATTTTACTACATGCAGGTCTAACCTAACGGAAGAGTCAAGAAACGCTGTGAAATATGAAGTTATAATATACATTAGTATTTTCACACTCTCGCTCGGTGACACACATGCAAAAGTACTGATGATAGTTGGAAATAGCTGTCCCTTCGACCAGCTGTCGAAGCTAATGCGAGAGAAACTTTTGGCACGCATTTCGAACACACGCTCTCGTGAACGTAAAATGGTGCAATAAAAATCTGAAGTGAAAAATTGGCTTCTGTTAATCACTTTGTTTGTGACGACGCATCTGTCGGCACTTTCGATGTAGTTGCAATATCGTTACGTTGACCAAGTGAATAAAGGAAAT
The DNA here is from genome assembly GCA_950106695.1 of Biston stratarius. NCBI lineage: Eukaryota > Metazoa > Arthropoda > Insecta > Lepidoptera > Geometridae > Biston > Biston stratarius. The sequence continues at coordinate 17,052,141 of OX467116.1, forward strand.
TTGTTTAACTGACGACGTTAATTTTATCGAATACCATTCTTTTAATTTGTTTATGGCTTTATGGTAGTCTCAGTAGTTCGGTTTTTAGCCCGGTTGACTAAACTTTTCTGCTATCTGGCACAAAAAAAAAATGCCACTTCAACAAACGAAAGCCACGCATATATTTCTTCTGTTTTTAATTTTGGTATGTAATTGGAACCTTTCATGACCTTTCTTATATACGGCCCTATAAAAATTCCTTCTTTTAATTCAGTTTCGCTCAATCTAGGAAACATAGTTTTTTATAACAAAAAACCTCCTCCAACTCTATCCATGGCTTTAACGAAGCTTTTCATGAGGTCTAATTTGATATGAAAAGGATTGAAATTTAATGTATAGGTGTTTGCAAAATATTGTATTATTATGTTCAGTAATTGGTCAATTTGGATTGTTTTATTGCTGTTATAATTGTTTACCTATAATAACATGTTTGTAAATACGTAATATATATTACGTTAATTTATTCGTCTTTGTTATGTCTATGCGTTTATATTTTTATGCTAATAGGTACATATGTACCTATTAATAAATTGTATGTACATTTGTATTTATAAAATTGACTTTGTATTATTTAAGTACATTTTGGCACAGTACATATTGATATAGTATACTTAAATCAAAGGATTCAATATATATATATACTCGTATATATGTAGGGGAGACCGGGGCAAGATGAGGTTCGGGGCAGGACGGGAAATATGCTGGTGTTCGTGAGTTATCCACGATATTGAGCTAAAGCAGCGATTATTAGAACGAATTTCAGTCGCGTTTTGCCGGTCAGTGGCAAGAAACGTGTCGCTGCTTGTTTTAGCTGGTCTGCGTGAAAAAACTTAATATTCTCAATAATATTACGAAAGTTTACGACGAATATCGTTGTGTTATGAAGTAAGTAAGCATGATTTTACAATATTTTTAAGCTTATCGCCGCAAAGCAAGATCAAATGTTTATATTAGGTGCTGTTTATAACCTTCAAAACTTTAGGTTAGGAATGCTCGATATTATTACAAAAAATATTCGTTGGGGCAAAATGGTCGGGGCATAATGAGATACTATACCGTTTATTCTACTAAAAAAGGAAAATTGAAAAAAAAGCTAATAAGAAAACTAGACAGGTTAAAAATAAGAAGCGCAAGAAAGGGAGTGAGACTGATACATCCCAAGAGGAAGATGAAAACGACTGCGCTTGCGTTTATTGCGGGCACTTGTATTCGCAATCAGTCGAAGGATGGGTGATTTGTCATGTGTGCCACGGCTGGGCTCACAATTCTTGCGCTGGGGTTGATGAGGAAGATGAGGATGCACATATTTGTGAGCATTGTCAGTACGATTACAATATGTACTCTTTTTGCCCCGTGCAATTTCCCATTATGCCCCGAGGTATGGGGCAAGATGGGAAAATTCGGTTTCCTATTGTTGTTCCTAATTACAGAAAACTAAGTGATATAGAGAGTAAAACAAGTTAATTATATAAAGTTGATTTATAAATGTAGCTATCTATGTAAAAGTTACTCCATTAAACAGTTTAATTTCTTTTGTATGAATTTTTTCCCTTAGATATCCCGTTTTGCCCCAGTCTCCCCTATATATATATATATGGCCATCAGATTACTGAATATAGAGTTTAGTTTTGTTTTCGCTACTCTTGATGTTATATAGATATTTAATTGTGTACTTACAAATAGCAATATTGTTTTTGTTAGTAAGATCAGTTGCAATACCCTTTATCAATATACCCTTAAAGAAATTAAGCCATATATGTATATCCATATTCATATTTACCGGTAAAACTTTACAAGTCAATAATAATGATACATATTTAAGCAATTCGATGCTATCGAACTTTTTCATAATTATTCCGTTAATGTTTAAAATACATAAAAGATACCGAAAAAGTACAATTGGATTAACGGCAAAAAGTCAAGTTGACCAGTGTTATTGATAATAAATATTTTGGAGATGAAAAATGTAATGTCTATTTATTGTTTACTTGATGGTAAGCAGTGATGCGGTGCAAGATAGATCTTGCTTAGGTAGAAGAAACCACTTTACTATGGAACATAGGATATGAGTACAACTATACGACTTTAAGGCTAAAGATGCAGCTATAAGTCTTAGAATGTGTTATCACTTAGGTATTACTTTAGCCTCGAATATAGTTAGAGGTTAGTTTAAAGTTGTTTTCATTCAAACAATAATGACGGCATAACGTATTAAAGAATTCAAGCCGGACTAATCGCAAACCTATGAAACGTGAATAGACACGTTTACGTCACGATACTTGTGACTTATAAAGATGATACGTGTATGTCCACATCTTGAAGCCAACATTTATGAAGACAACAAAATAACATAAAGCTTGACGCTTTTGTAGGATTGCAGTTTTATTGCCTATGGTTTAATCTGAGAGGCCTGGAGGCAATTTAATTATACGTTTGTCTCGCAATGACTTGGTAAATGTCGTATGCGCATTCTTAGCCGTTGTAATTGTTGCTTGATGCAACGGTGCTTCTGTCTTCGTGGGAAATATTTCTGTTATCTATTTGGGTTTTTTGTAGTTTGAATGTCGTGAAGAATACTGAATTTCTTTGAGCTTATCTCGAGAAATGAGGAAGCAATCGAGACTTTTAGTACAAGGCCGCATAGAAGGCAGGATACATCGTGGTCGGTCTCCGACTCGCTGGATCGAACTTATTAGAAAGACTACGCAGTCGACCGCAGTACAGTGTGCTTGCAATGCGGATAGTCGCCACAAGCGGAGAGACATCGCGCGACGTGTAGCAGCCCTAGGAACCTGCTATGACGACAGGACGCAACCTTGTCCATCTACAGTCACAACCACTCTGCCAAGAGTGTCAGTCTTAGAAGAATGTTGTGAAATTTTGTTTATTTTTGTACAATAAAATATTTACACATTAAATACTTTAGCTGCTTCTCTTTTAATCATTCAGTAAACTTATTTAAAAGAATGAAAATGATATTCATGTTTTTATATTTACATATTACTTACTTGGTGGTAAATTTCCTTCTTCTAGGTAGGTACCACCGCAGTACCAAATATTCTGCCACCAAGCAGTAGTGTGTAAAAATTACTGTGTTCTGGTTTGAAGGGTATGCAGCTAGCAAAATTACCGGGCTGTTGAGACTAACCATCGAAGTCTCAAAATTTTGAACTAAAGGCATTAGACTAAAACATTGGTAATATGAGAAGGTTTAAACTAAATCAATTTACAGTTATTTCTTGGCGGACAGACATAATCTAGGGCAATTGAATTAAGTCAAAAACACCAGAAGAACTGGTAATTTTATTGAATAATGGCGCCAAGTCACCAGATATCTATTACAAGCCTTTTCCATCTGTACAAGCTGTCAAGATGTCAATACAATTGACAGGAGTTCCAATGGAAGTTTTTTATTGATTATAGGGCAACGGCGCATGGACCACCCACGAAGGCATGATTCCAGCAAATTGATCAAGGCGTCTATTGTCCAGCATAACTTTGAGTAACGGTCAAAGGTTCGTATGTTAAAAATCAATCAATAGGTTTTAGTAAAACTATTCATATGTTGAAGCAGTCCACCTTGAATGTGACAAGCTCGTCTACAATGAATTTCGTAAACAAAATGTGGATGTATTTTAGTTATATATGTAATGTAATGATGTAATGATAAGGAATAGGTACAACCTGGATACAATCGACAATAATATTTTTTTTTAATACATTTTGCGTAAAACTTTATGCCTGTTAATGAGAAGATAGTAACAGGCATAGGTATATGTATTATAACACAACAGTAATATACTATCTATACTAGCTGCACCCCGCGGCCTGCTTAATTTTTTCGGGATATAATATAATCACCTAGCGGTATGAAATATTACTTAACGATCTATTCTCATACCAAGCAAATATGCATTAAAAAAATCATAAAAATCGGTCGAGCCTTTTTGGAAGAGTGCGAACAAAACACCGTAACACGACATTTTTATACATAGATTAACTTTATATAATATAATTACTGCTATGTTAGCTCATTTGTTAGTAGCTCTGCTTCGTAAGCTGTATGTAGGGCGTGGATTCGATTCTCACACATTTGAATAAAAAAAATATTTAAAAAAAAAATGATTTTTGTGTTGTAGCTTGTAAATACAAAAAATCCTAAAAGTATTTATCATTAACTTAATATAAGCTTTGTTTCATTTGGGACTAGATGTGCACAGAGTGACATTTCCTCGAATATATAAATGGATTTGATAGGCGTAGAGCTTATATACCTATATTATACATAAATTACTATTATTGGAGAACGCTATGTCCGTCACTATTATGTCATCTGCGTGTATATAAATAGCTATGATTCTTCAATACCGCCGATAGCTTTTAAGAAGGTGCACATAAAATGTTCAAGTACGCATAGATACTTAAATGAACAGCAATTAAAATAGCTTCGGCTGGCTAGGATCATCCACTTCAGTTGGTATACCGGGATCTTATTCGTTACATTATGTGTTGTTTTACCAAATATTTTACCTTTTTTAGTTGACAAGCAAGGTGTTTAACCTCAATTTACTTTATATTAAGTGACGGAGAGGTCGAAGATGGTAAACGCATATAGCCCAGAATGGGAACGTGGAAATGTGGCGAGGTACTTTAAATAGGTAAATAAAATACAATTTTGTAATGCAAAGTTTTTTTTTCTGGTCCGCAAGCTAGGAGTTTGACCACAGCTCACCAGATGTTAAGTGACGGTGTAAGTAAAGTTATTCTTTCTAAAGAGGTAGAATGGACTACTACGTGTACTACTACTGCTTAAGATCAGGCAGGGTGTATTCAAATGCGAACTTATTCGGAGTAGTAAAAAAAATAATTATAAAGTGCAGTAATGAATATTATTGCTTGCTACTGTCATTGAAGTAGCGCTGCAAATAAAATTAATAACTTCATTTTATCAAATTGCAAGTGTATGATGAAAAATTAGGCAAATCATTGATGTCAAGTTTTTTTCACAACAACCTAAAATAAATACATGATTTTTAGATTAAAGTTATGTGCCATCATTACATTAAGCTTCCTACACATTCATTACGAAACCAAAGCGTAACATAACGACCACTTCCTAAGTGTTCTTGAGTATTAAGTGGGCACCAACCACCTACATGAGACGAGATAATCTTGGCATCGAAGGTGAATCGGCCGCCTACAGACTAGGTTGGAAACCGCAATCATCAGTTCGCCTAACAAAGGTAGCCGATTCGTCGACTGAGTCAGCCAGAACGCCCATAATGACGAATATGGACATTTGAACAGCGCAATGTGTAGGAGGCACTTAGAAAACCCGTCCCCTACCCTTTTAAGGTGTTATGAAAGGTTCTATCTGAATGAAGGTGGTCATTAGATTAATATGTTTAATGACGAAAGCATCGATGTCATAGATATTAAAAACACGACGCATCCACCAATAGAACCACAACGACGACAAACGTCAGCGAAAGTATTTACACAAATTCTAATGCAGACATTACATGAATCCTTTCATATAGATCAGTTGAAAAAATGGTTAGGTTAGTATATTATATGACGTTTTAGAAATACTAAGCGACAGAATTGAAGAGGGAAGCAAAAACTAACGTAACAAATAAATGTGAAATGCAAACGTAAGTGGGTAAGTGAACGTCAAGCTGCTTTATGTTCAAGTAAACGTTGTATTACGGGCTATTGACACAGCAAATAGACGTAAAGCCAGTGCGGCAAATAGATTGAAAAGCAGTAAAGATAGAAAGCTAACATCAAGAGTAGTATGAACTTACTACATGACAGTTTCTAAAATCGAAGACATTAGGAAAAACTATTACAATTTTATTATATGACATCGATGGTAAGCACCTATATAATAATTTTTGCGGGTTATCACACTATTATTATAAAAGCGAAAGTTTTTGAGTGTGTAAGTATGTATGTTTGTTAGCCGAAATGTGTTCGGTCAAAAGTTGGCTCAGCATTATGAACAACTTTTACCATAAGCACAGCTCTAAAATTGCAAAAACAAAAAATGGACTGCGTCATACGAAAAAGTATTTTTTTATAAAACAGTTGATATCTTTTCACAATTTCAAATTTGTGCGCGTTGTTAAAGTTGTTCATAATTATCGGTAGGTGCAATGCAGCTCCTGCAGCTATGTATACCTTAAGCTTATAACCCTGTATATTACACATGTACATGTAGCTTATAACCCTGTATATACAGTACGGTGCCGAGATATGGGCTAGAGGCGCGGACTGGGAGCGAGCCTTCGTTTTGCAAAAACGCGCGGTGCGGTGCGTTGCAAGGGTGCCCTGGGACACTTCAGCACGCCCATATTTTAAAAAGCTGGGGATCCTGACGTTGCCTGCCATTTTGATCTATCAAGTGGCGGTATACGCCAGGACAAACCTTGAGGCGTACGCTGAGCGCGGCTCCAGGCATAACCGCCTCACTCGTGATCGGCATAAACTGCTCACTGTCCCGCGCTCGTTGGAGAAGTCTGCCAAGTTAACACACGTCATGGCCCCGACGGTCTATAATCATCTGCCGATGGAAGTTACTGCAGCCGTCGGACTGCACGCGTTTAAAATAAGATTAAAAAATTGGCTTATCGAGCAATCTTTCTATAGATTTCAGGAATTTTGTAAAATCGACATTTAATTGACATGTTATGTAATTTATGTGCAATTATGTTATTATTATTAACTATTATTATTATTGATTATTTATTAATTTGATATAGAATTATTATGATTAGTGTTACTGTATGTACACAATAGTATCAATATTGACTTGTAAATGACATTTATCAATAAATATGAATATGAATATTATGTGTCCAAATAACGATAGTTACAAAGTTACGTTTGTTACTAATGTCTATGAAAAATGTTCCAAGGTATTTATTTAGTGTATTTCCGCTTAAAAGTCGTTTAAACTTACATCACTAAATAAATACCTTGAGCGCTCAAAATGAACCTCCGCAATCAATTTTGTCTATGAAAACACAAAATTTATACAAGTGCACATTTTTGAAGATATACATACATACACTTGGTCTAAAGTGCACAAGGTGAGCCAACTCGAGCCAAAACGTTATTACCGTATCCAGATCTGTGAGGTCATACTGCAATGAAATGTAACTAAGATTGTTTCTTATGCGATTTAACTGAGATTAAATGTAACTTTTGAGTACGCAAAAATGATAGTATGTATAAACAAAGAATAAGTAATAGTAGAACAAACTAACAATATTTTTGGAATACTAGGAATATTTTTGGGATGTTACCTACATCCCAAAAATATTACTTTACATTTTAGGCAGTTATGTAAAAAATAAATTGATATAACATCAAGGTGTGCTGTGCACATATACAAAAAACTTAACTACTAGCATTGTTCACAGAATATTAGATTAGATTGCATACATGCATGTAATACCGATATAGAAGTATCTAATAAACATGAAGAATGTCACCGCAAAAGGTCATAATCCATACACGGTATAGTTCATTGTTGACATCCTTCTGACAAATAACAATATCTCTCACACGTAAATATCTGAAGATGACAATTCTGAACATATTTTACTCTGCAATATCCTATCAAGATTGACACGGTAAATATTTAAATTCGACTTTACTAGTAGAGAAATATATTTATGTATGTACGTGATAAAAGCGTATCTAAGCCCGTCTCACGATACTAAATGTCCAAGTAATATTAAGATAATGAGTACAAATTTATGTGTTGTACAAATTATATAATGGATTAGGTACAACACGCAATACTTATTTATTATGTGTTTACATGGAGCTTTAAAAAATTGCTATTTGTATATTATGGATGTGTTATATTTTGTACAGTATGTACCCGAAACTAGGCGAATCCTGTATCTCGGTGGCCTAAGTTCACTAGGTTGTCTGTATTAATTTTGCGCATTAACGTTATTGGTGAACAGATTTGTTACACATTACAATAAAATGCTGTAAGTGTGTGATGCTGGACAAGAGAAGAGAAGACACCAATATCAATTTTTGGCCTGGATCGGGAACAATGTATTTCCAAAGTCAGCAACATTTTCCAAAGAACTATAACTTTTGATTGATATACAAATTTTTATGAATAACCTTTTAAGAGTAGCTAGTTATAAGAGTAATTTAAACATAACCGTAACCTCGATTAAACTTGGAAGCTCTGAACTTGCACGAAGAAATATGGAATAGATTTTATCAAATGACACGAGTAAGGCTATGACACAAACTGACTTCTCTCATGCACCGTTATAGAAGTTATAGAAGTAAACTTAGCAAAACAACAAAAACAACGTGATATAAAAATAAATATCGTAAGATATTACACGCAGCGCCATCTGACCCTAAACTAAGCAAAGCTTGTAATATGGAAGTCAGAACTGATAGAATACTTAAACACTTACTTTTTTTGTAAATACATACTTATAATACATACAGAACACCTAGACACAGAACAAACGTTTGTAAACCACAAAATGTTTTGTCCTGGGCGGGAATAGTACCCACAGCTCTTAAGGCAGATATACTACCAATGAGTTAACAGGGCTGTCATTTAAAGTGTTTACATCTTTACATACAATTTTATTTGACCACTGTGAAAGGAGCATAAAACAATGGTGAATGAATATTTCTTACACAAATTGCTGTTCGCACAAGGAACCGTTGATCATTTCAACTAACACCTACCACACATCTGAAACTCGAGACGTCTGCAACCACTCCGACTACCGACATACTTAAGAGATGCTATAAACAATCGAATCCTCAAAATAGATTTTATTGCCAGAGCAATTGGATTCAATGTCGGTGCAGCCTATACAACAATGCTCTCTGTAAGTGTAAAACATTCCGTATTGAATTAGAATCTAACAACCTACAATTTGAGTTGGATGTCGGTTAACATAAATTTGTAAATATACACAATGACAGCACTCTCGGTTAAACTACAAAAGCAACTGAAACTAATATTGACATTTATTTATATTTGCAGGAAGAAATAATATTGCCAGAAGCTTGTGATTCAAATACAAGGCACCACAATTTTTCTTATTTTTCTTCTTTTCTTTTAGTTTTATATCTTCATGAACATAAAACTGTAGCGGTGAGTCCAGTTACGTGGTAACATGTCTAGTACTAAGGCTTTAAGCTTAATTGTCACAAACAGGTTGTATTACCTCCAACACTTAGAAGCTATTCACAATGCATTAGTGCTTAGTAGTGAATGTAGAACGACAGGAAACAAGTGAAACGTTGGCAAAGAGCACGCATCGTGTGAGACAGACAAAAAGGGAAAAAAGCAACTAACGGTCATCCCTTTGTCTTGGCACTAAGTACAATTGCGCAATACGTGGATTGTTTAGCAACTACACGAATAAACGCTATGACAACATACACTATAGTTCCTGTGTGAGGAAATTGACCGATTGTTGCAACAACTAAACAGACTGCAATAGCAGACTTAGATGTTTAGACAAGGCGATATAACTCAGAAGCTGTGGGCTTGATACATTTATATTATATACATAATCTGGTAATGTTATTTTATGTATTCTCCTGGCCATATCAGGTTAAAAGTACCCGCAAACGATGAGCATGTATGAAGACGTTCAAGATGTGTGCTAGGTTCGTACTAAGCGGAAAGATTACCTCTGCCTAACCCTACGGGAAAAGGCGTTGTTTTTTTCTATTTTTATGATTGATAAATTAGGTCCACAGCTCACCTAATGTTAAGTGACGGTGTGGTCGAAGATGATAAAGCACACCTAGCCTGAAATGGAACTGACTCTCAAGTGAGGCTGTCGGAACACACCGTTAGGTGCTTGGCGGCAGATTGAACTTGAAGGTGCTAGCTAGCCGAGTACTAGAAAATACCTTACCACCATGGTCTCCTCACGTGTTTTCTTTCAGTGGCAGCTCAAAGCTCATTGTTGGGCCTTCGCCGTGTGAACCGACCGCGCTAACCACAAACCACAAAGATTGCAAATATTACATAGAAAAATAAAAGACTAATCAAGTCTCTGAGTTGGAGTGCATACGGAACTTTATACATACTATGTATGTAGGTACATAAATAAAAATTAATTGTTGTATTAAAGGTCCAATGGACCAATGAAATGCTGTGGACTAATGACCATGGGATAATCATAAAACTTGTAAGTAGCCGTGACATCACAATGTGGCCCCTAGGTATTGCTATTGTTATATCTGATAATGTTGAACGTTGAGCAAATGTTAAGATAGGATGAGTAATGATATTCCGTAAGTTAAAACAGGATCAAGAAAAAGTAAACACTGCTTTTTGTAAGGACATTACCTCACTTGTATGGCGCTCGGGCGCTCCCTATGACGTCATAGCACAAAATAAACACGACTCGAATATTGATAGGGATACCCCTAAACTACAAAAGTGAACTTGTTTGGAGCAACAGGTAAGGTTACGTTAAAAAGAATTTCGTGACAAACGATTTTAATCCCTATTGTAAATTAATTTGGAACCATTCTTGAACTGTCACTTTGGGAATCTAAACCTGTGTAGCTGAGTGCACCTGCACAAAATTAAATATCGCACACACTTGAATGTGTTACACTGATATTATAAAAGCGAAAGTTTGTATGTATGTTTGTTACTTCTTTACGCTCAAACGGCTAGATCAATTTTGATGAAATTTTGGTATGAAGGTAGCTGACACCCTAGATTAACACATAGGCTCCCTTTATCCCGAAAAATTTGTGTTCACGTAGGAACTGTGGGTAACCACGAGGCGCAACTAATTCATAGTATCAAACAAAAAAATACTGGCACATTTATAGACTACACATAACATAGTGAGTTGTAATATATTTATTTATTTTTACTTGGTGGTAGATCTACTTAGCAGGTCGTCTAAGTAGGTACCACCGCAGTACCTACCAAATATTCTATCGCCAAGCACTTAGTGTGTAAACATTACTGTGTTACGGTTTGAAGAGTACTTACTGCAGCTAGCGAAATTACAGAGCTGTTGAAGCTAACCATTTATCTTTGTATCGCTGCAATGCACATGGACAGGCATAATATGTTGTAGCGATAGAGGCTCAGTGGTCAGCGCGGTCGGTTCACACGTCGAAGGGCGTGGGTTCAAACCCCAACAAAGAGCTTGAGCTGCCGGTGAAGGAAAACAACGTGAGGAAACCATACCATAGGGTACTTTCTAGTACTCGGTTGGCTAGCTACCACCCTCAAGTTGAAAATCAGCCGTCAAGCATCTAACGGTGTTCCGGCAGCCTCACTTGAGAGCCAGTTCCATTCCAGGCTAAGTGTGTTTACCTTCTTCGACGACACCGTCAATTAACATCAGGTGAGCTGTGGTCAAACACCAAGCATGTCAACAAAAACAATATCTTACAATCAGGAGAGCGTTTCGTTCATACTTTTACATAAAAAAAAATTGCCAGTCTAATAAAGTTTCACCTACACATATAATTCAATGGTACCTATCTGCAGGTAGAGCAGATATTAAATTCAATAGTATGTCAAAGCCTGTCAAAGTTATAAATCAATTGTGTCGCAAAGGTCAAATAAGTACTAGGTAGTATAAGTAGTTACTTCATTGTATCAATTTTATAAATGAACGATTGGAGGCGTTTAAATTTCAAAAATATTTTGCATTTAGGCATTTATCTCGTTGTACATTAAGCGTATTTTACGCAATCTTCTCTTTACATTTAGCTACCATGTTTATCTTGATTGAATCGGTTTCCGGTTTTTTTTCCCAAAGTTAATGACGTGTTAGATATTTTCGGAATAATACAAAATAAACAGGTCGGTACTGACCCCGCTTTAAAACGTTAGCACACGTGTTTGTTTACATAATTACTAAACTTTTTAGCGTCCGAAAAGTGATGTCATCGTACAACTGAAAACATCTGACAAGATCCAACATGAACCTAAGCACCAGTGATATGATATTAGTAACACAAAAACTTGTGCACTTTGACACTAATATCGTATGATAATAATTATAGATGGATAGATAGACTCTTTATTTATTGTGCACATCTAAAATAGAAAAAGAGCACAGAATAAGTAAAAAAAAAATAATCTACTGCTTGGCGGCGGAATATCTGGTACTGCGGTGGTACCTACTTAGACGACCTCATGCTAATGAGATCTACTACCGAGTGTTAAGTGAAAATGCGGTCTACGATGGAGCACGCTTGCTTAGAAGAAAACGATTCACTCGCGACTTGAACGCACCCAGATTGTATACCAGGGAACACCCACTCGGGCAGCAAATGCCATTGCTTAGTAACGTTGCGCACAATGAAGATAGATTCGAACCGTTGTTCAGGAGTCTCCTCTTCGAATCATTGTCATCTATGTTCATTCACAGTACAAAAAATACATTCCACTATTAAAATTAACGAACTACAACGTCACCTTTAGAAAATACAACCAACACTAACGTGACATCGAACGTGACCGTCGAGTTAACGTGATGCGCAGAGAAGTGACATTTTCACCTCAATTAATGGAATAAGCAAGCAGTTGATAATTTCACGGTAAAAGCTGAACATTGTCTCACATTTCATTATATAGGTACTAAAGACGTTTAATTTCCTATAAATGCTACATACGAACTCAAAACACAAGTTCAAGGCTCTATTAATCGTTAAAGCCCAACTGATTCTTATTCCGTACGAGTAGAGTTGACATTACCATCGATTGTATTGGAGCGCTCACGATGAACATTTCAAAACTGCAATCACATTGTTACGTGTCGACCGACGGCAACAACCTGAATGTACCGTTAAACGAGCCGCGCAAAACTGACCTAGTGCCGGGAAAGTTAACAGGGACGACCGTATTCCGTTTCGCGACCCGAGATCGATCAAGATTTCACCTTATTTACTTCTCGTTTATGATTTCTTGGAAGGACCACTAAGTCTACGATTAAAATTGGCAAGGAATCACAGTGGTGATGTCATACAGAAGGATGTCTTAATGACTGTCCTAGTAGATCGACTCGAGACGGCTGATAGTGGTTCCATTATTAGTGAAGAAACGGTCATACGTGTCGTATCATTCTTTGTTAATGAACATTAATTCGTTGCAAGTGGAACTGATTCAATTGCTATCGCCCATCTAGAGATGGCATTGACCTTTGACGAAACAATTCGTAATAGGTTGTAAATGAGACTTATTTATGTAAAACATTTCATACGGGCGAGTTTTACGTAGAAGTTATGAAGGTTTATCAGTGACATAAAAAATAACGTGTTCTTAACTTCTTTATTTTATAGTACTCAAGTCTGTTGTGGGTCCTACTTTTTCTCATCACGATTCAGATTGGTCATACAAATATTTTATTGATAACACCAAAGTTACAGGTAATTTTATGTAAATATAACAAAAAAAATTCGAAATCACAACATATGTCAACGTAATAAAATGTCCAATTTTCGTTTTATGCGGGATTACTCACGTTTAATTTTATCGGAAACTGGCCACCGCCCGTGCATCAATGCTATGTTCACGTGCGAGGCGCGCGGCGGCCCGCAGAGCGAAGCAAGACGAGGCCGCGCACGCCTTGTTCTCAGCTTTGTCTCCATGATGAAGGCCACCGGATGTGACCGAAGCTATAGTCGGAGTTTCCGATAAAATTAAACGTGAGTAATCCCGCATAAGTAAAACAAAAATGTGTCAAAACCATGTCAGTTTCCATAGTAAAATGTCAAATATAATAATATTCAAAATCTTAAAACAAGGTCTCTTGGAGCCTAGGTCTTAGGTTGCTTCTGAAGCACGCGATAGAAGGTGCATCCCTAAATTGAAGCGGGTACGTGGTTGTAGACCGCGGGCCCCAGAATGAACAAGTATAATACAATTAGGTATATGTATAATACAAGTGTTTATTTACTGTGTGATTCGACTATTTGAACATATTCAATCAGCACTTGTGTATTTTAATTTCCGAGTAGCAAGACTTTCAGATAGGTACAAATGGTATGATATTCATAACAAATCAATCACAATAAAATTTATTGGTATTAGGCTATTAGATGCCCGCCAGCTATTCTGAAGTATTATATTCGAATTTCCGAATGAAATCACTAATTATTAGTTACCCAGGTAATCTTTACCTGGGTTACAAATCAGCTGCTACTTAGTAACGTTTTATGATAAATTTTATAGAATTAGGCTCATTTGAATTTTATGAGTATGATAAAATAGAAGTCAGCTTGTTTTTACTCATAAGTCATTTAATTTGACGGGATTAAGGAGGGCAAAGATATTTAAATGAATATTTTAGCCGCGTGTAAAATAAATCTTCTGGAAACCAATTTGTAATATTATGAGTGTTCAAGGTACCTATATATTTAATTTATTTCCGCTTACCAGTCGTTTCAGTTACAACAGTAATGAGAATTTAAATTTAAAAACAATTAAATACTTGACAACATTTTAAAAACCTAGACAATATTTAAAAAATAACTTATCCGAAACTTTACCTACTTAATATCTAAAAATAAATTTAACATAAACTTAAAAGCTATTAAACAAAACACTAATTAAAATTAAAACAAAAACTACAAGTATTTATATCCTCTTCTCGCTGCAGTAACCACTTGCAGACACGTGTTTCGCCTCTACACGAGGCATCCTCAGAACGTGTTGACTCTTCGAGCGCTTGGCCGAGACATAGGTATTATATAATATTATTAAAACAAAATATTATTAAATTACAGAAATTATTAATTTTAAAAACCGCCTTACTGTTTCTCTTGAAAACGACGTAACCAACGTACTAAAACGAAAAACGACGGCAAAAGTTATAATTACAGCTAGCGAGTTAATTATTTTTGTTTGACCACAGCTCACCTGATGTTATATATTTTAACAGCCTATTGTATCCATGCCTCTTACCATCAGGAGAGCGTATCAATCGTCTCATTACATTTACATTAAAAAAGAACTCCACATTTATATAATTTGTCAGAAATGTTTTAGTGATCGAAGTTCGAATCAATAATCGGCGCGACACAAAGAAATAGGCGAGTTTCAATTTTACACTTTTTTTACCTTCAATTTGTTTTATTTAAAACTTTATTTGTGTAATTCTGTAGATAGTGACCGTCAAGAAAGTTTTTGAAGAACATGTTGATGAATTTAAGTAACCAAAATTCGAATCTCTCCCAAGAAGCGGGCTATCAGGGATGCTTCGATGCGTGGATAAGGAGCGTGTTGTATATTTATAGTTGCACGCGGGGTCGACGTTCCCCGTCTCCCACGCCGATGGCAGCCGATGGGATCTACAAATCAGAAACACGATTCTCTATTCGCAACTGGAATTCACTTTCCAGGGCAATTACCAGGATAGTTTCAAGTAATGTATGTGGATCGATAATAAATCAGCTGTCGCGTGAACGTTATGTAACGGTAGTTGAGATTCTGCTGCATTTAACACCTTAATCTGTACAATATCTGTTTGTAAACAATTTACGACCACGATAAGAATTATAATTATATATACCTACATTATCTAGCATACTCACAAACACGCATGCATGCACACGCACACACACTAATACACAACTCACACACTCACTCCCGCACACACCCATACACACAGAGAGAGACACCTAGTTTATTTATATATACATATATAATTTCCTTTTTGTATACAAATTTTGTTCCTTAAATATGTAGATGCGCGAAACCAAAGGCAACTTTGTGAACTTGGTTCACCAAAATGCAGTTTTAAATGTAGTTTGGGGCCCGATGTATTAGACTATATAAATCGTAAAATAGTAAATTATTTTTGTGAAATTGTTTAAATTGTTAATTGTACGTATGATAATAAAGATTATTCTTATTTGTCCAGTTCGTTCCACCGTTCTCCCGTCTGTTCTGAAGATGTACCTACCATCTTGGCCACTTGTGGCACTGGCTCACAAGATTCCTATGTTTTCTGTACTTTTTTTTCTATTACTGGCGTGCGCAATAAAAAGTTATAATCTATCTACATAATTAGAACACAACGTATGGAAAAATCACTACACTTTTTTGGTGCATATCTGAATGACGTCTTATTCCGTGGTTTCTGTATTCCAATACAGATTCTTGCGTTTTATACACGGATGTCTATAGCGGAAGTTTTAAATTCAATATGTTTGACGTTGATCTAGCGATTTGGAATTTTGATAGCTATGATAGTGAAAATAACATTTGCTTATATAACAAAGATTCTTGTTTTGAATTTTTGAATAATATATTTGATTAAGTAATACATATTGCGGCGTTTATAAGAGAAACGGCCAAGACAAAAGATTTGTAAACACACGTTAAATAGTTTATTTTACAGAAGCAATACAAATAGGTATCGATGTTATTGATAGTGTAGAAACCTTTCGGCAAACGAGTATTACCAGTTGTCTTTAAAATGGAGCACCAGTTTACGCTGTCAACATATGCTTTTCAGAATTTAATGAATGATATTTCTGTATCGTATACATCTGAGTTTAAGCTCGAAATAGCTTTGCTTAGGAAGAACATATCAGATTTCTATCAGACATTCTCTTAATAATTATACGCAATCGTGATACAATGAAGTATGCATTTATTAAGTTTGACTGCCCCGTTAGCATATTTGGTAGAATATCTACTGTAGGGTGTCGGTACGATTTCCACCAGAACAAACATTTATGTGACGATAAATGTTTGTTCTTTGTCTGGGTGTACTGTATGTATTATAAGTATTTATTTACAAAAAATATTATATATATTAATATTCCATCAGTTGTCTAGTTCCCATAGCTTTGCTTAGTTTGGGGCTAGATAGTGTTGTGTGAAATTTGTGACGATAGTTATTTCTTTATTTCTAGCGACCCGCTCTGGCTTCGCACGGGTGCAATGTAGGTACTAATGTGATGCATATGCATGTATTATACATACAAAACTTTCTCTTGAATCACTCTATCTATTGATGGAAATCGAATTAAAATCCGCTTTTAAAAGATCGAAGCGCACAGACAGCGGGAAGCGACTGTTTTATACTATGTAAAAATTATTAATAAGTGAAAGAGAAATAAATTTGTATTTCGCTTACGAAATTTGCCAAAAGTAAGTCCAGGTAGGTGGTCATATTGAAGCAACGATAGTTCTCGCATTACCTCTTACGGATGTCATGCTCTTTACGACCCTTGTATTGAACACCGAAATGTAGATTACATCATTTGTATGAATCCCGCGATGTGGACATTATGACTCACATGACAAAAAACGGCATGTACGCACATTCACAATAGTCTCTGTAATACACCAATAATAATTTTGGATGGTTATACAACTGGATAAAAAAATAATAAAACACATCCTTGAATAGTTATTGAAAAAGTAGCAATGTCATAATATATATGTTTAAGAAATATGCATTTACTAACGTGAAGATATATTTGAAGCGTCGATAACGTACTCGCTAGCAGGCCCTAGTCCAGTGTCAACTGTGCCACTCATTCATAATATAATTTTAGACCAGAAATCTAAAATAACAGTTGTGTACGACAATAGTGAAAAATGAAACAGGTGATGCGGAAAACTCAAGGAGTAGCGTGAATACAAGATGTGGGATGACAAACGTGTTCGGTCATTCAACTCGTTACAGGAAGAAAATGTAGTGTGGCATCATTGTATATATTACCGGCTTTCATTTTTCGAAAATAGTTTCTTTGAAAATTTACCCCACCCACAACTCATGATTCAGTTTGTAACCAAGGATTGCAACTTTGTTATTGCGTGTATATAACATTTAAAACCTGACAGTTCTCACAAAATCTGTGTGGACAGCAAAAATATATGTAGTTTCAGCGACTAATTACGCTTTGGACAGAGTCCCAACCAGATAAACACCTAAACCCCAGCCAAAAATACACAAGATGGCGTCGAGTTCATAATAAAACAATTTAATGGGCCAGCGCGCTTTCCGCGGTGACGAAATCTGCGCCGACGCATTCGTTGCGTAACTTGAAACGCGATCTGTACAAGAGAAAACTGTTTAAGGTCGAAATAATTATGCTGCATCTGCAGAAAACAAAGCCTTCAGCAAAAGCGAGACTAACTCAACTTATATTGAACTGAGTTTCAGAAATCTGTAAACACTCGCTGGTTGCCTAGACTCTTAGAACGTTTATGTAAGTTAGTAACACAAACTTGATGTTGCATTGCACTTTCGTTTATGCAATTCTTTGTGAACATTAGCATGATTCTCGTAAAACTTTCGATTTTAGAATTATAGATCGGCAAAATTTCATTTTCTATTCAAATCAGAATGTCGAGCGCGGCCGGCTTCATTTCATATGCATCGTTTACTGCATTTACATTTTTCTAACCAAAATTTCCATATTTCTTTGTCCGTTTACAGGCGATTATTAGGATCGTTACATTTCAATGTGTGTATGTTGTACGTAATGTTTCCTCTAAAGGTTGTACTGGTGTAGTAAATTAGGGGCGATGAACATCAAATCTGGTGATTGTTTACGGACGAGTGGCAGGACGGGCGCGGCGGAAGCTAGGCGGAACCACGCGTCATTGGCTAACGTCTGCCACCTAAAAGTTGGCCACAGACGGGATCGGCGCGGTTCATTCATGTCATCTACCATCCGCTATTCGTTAGTCATGTCTAAGATAAGAATCTGCTGAAAATAAGAGCAGATGACAGTAGCTGAGCTACGAGAATCGAAGATAAATTGTATAGCAGTATTTTCTGTTCTATGTAACTTATAGCATACATTTTGACAGCATGTTTACGTATATGACAAGCATAGATGTTGATTTTGTATCTGGATTTTTATGTAATATTAATTGTAATATCTTAGTATAAAAAATAATTTGCTGTCCACGTCTATCTGTTTCTCAGGTTACTTCTTCAAAACCACGCAGCGGATTTAGTTACTGTTTTTACTGTCATTTAGATTATTTTTTCCAGAAAGTTTGTATATGTGTATATGTACCTATATGCATTCCAATTAAACTTTAGTATAAGTACAGAATTTCAATGTTTTACAAAACGAATTGCACACGTAAGAAGTCGCGGTGGGTCGCTAGTATCATATATTAACAAAAAAAAAGGTACAAAATTTATAAGACTATGAGGAATATGCCCTGTAAATTGAATTATGTTCATTGTTGTTAGCCTAATATTTGATTATTTAGCATCATGCACCTAAAACTTATTTTTGTTACAAGTAACTTGCCTGTTACTACATTCTTTTTTGGTCAATAAATACGTATTACTGATATAACAAATATATGTATATACGATTGATGAAAATATAGACAAAAAAAATACTAAACAAGGCGCAGCAACAAAACTCATTCATAGGAAACTAATGAACAACCTCGGATGACTAAACCCATACTGAAAACAAAATCTAGTTTTTAGGTTAATTTTGATTTTTGTATTTTCTTAGCTAGGTTTCTCAAATTCAATCTAAATGCCATTACCCGTATTCCCGTGTACAAGTGGAAGTGTTTATTTTAGCTAATCGAGCCAATTCAAGTAGCAAGCAGGGAAAAATTTCGTTCAATTTCTATCTTGATTAAAATGTCCTCACATATATTTATTTATTCAGATTTAGCATTCAAACGATTTCTGTATTTAATTTTTGTCATTTTGTAGCGTAGGAACTGGGTATATTCCTAGAGGTACTCGTTCCCCACTATCAGAAACCTTGGTCTAGTAGAGATCAAACTTGGTTTTATTACGATAACGCTGTAACCCGTGTTACCTCATTTTGTTATCTGAGGGCAGCGTGTAGATACGTTTTTGTAGAAAGTGTGACAGCGTTCGGAAAGCCAAACCAGATTTATCGCGAGGCAATCAGTAGAGGACTTGTACGGAACCATTAGCCGCTCCCATCCTGAGCGTCTTGTAATTTTTATTGCCCCGGCAACCCCGCCTTGCATTGTTGTGTGGTTTAATGAGCGTACTCGTGCAGAGTTTATTCCCGCTGCGTGCGGACCAAACGCGAAATAATTTACATCAGCCGATGCGGCAGCTTTTGTCCAAAACAATGTAGACGGTTTAATTAATTGCTGGTACAGAAAAGGACAGCTTTTTTTAAAGTAAAAAGAGGGCTTGCATTTGGCCGTCATCTCGCCTAATGTTAAGCGAGGATGCGGTTTTCTATATATATATTATAGCGGCTCGCTCTATGAAACTGAAAAAAAAAACGATGTCCAATTTTCAAACTTTAGGATAAATTTCATATAACCGAATTCTCTCTTAAGAAGAATAAGGCAATAAGGCAAGGGAGAATGAGGATATGTAAATGATAAAAAACCGACAGAGGAAGAGAGCAAGAAGAGCCAAAAAATATTAGTTTCAATTATCAAAATCAAAATTCATTTATTCAGTTTAGGCCCTGGCAAGGCACTTATGAACGTTAAGTTACATGTTTGAATCTACCACCGGCTCGTAATTACACTTCAACTGAGAAGACTCCGGATCTGTGGATCTTTCTTTTCATATTAGGTATATTATATAATTAGATATCTATAGATGGTAATGAACAAATAGTATGAGATTAAGGGTGTTCGTTACATTATACAACAGATAAAAATAGCATTAGCTGCTTAATATTTAGGTACTTAAATCGTACGCCACACGGCGTGTATACAGATCCCGACGATGAACTGAGCTGTTGGTGAAGGAAAGCATGGCATGGTAGTATATTTTCTAGTACTCAAATATCCTGCCGCCAATCACCTAACGGTGTATTTCGGCAGCCTCACATGAGAATCACTTCCATTTCAAACTACGTGTGTTTATTATCTTTGACCACGTTGTCACTCAACATCAGGGAGCTGTGGTCAAAACACCTAGTCTGTCAAACATAAAAACTTTCTGCTATTAGCGCTACAGAATTAATTGTAATAATTATGTATCTCAGCAAGTAATGCCGTCTATGATGAAAAGCAACAAGTTCTTACGCGTGTGATTGAAACAAGCACTTATTTATGTCTACTTCCTTCTTTATACGGTCTAGAGATGTCTGTTTCGATATAACTCATCAAAGGTAAACTGATTTGAGTTACGTCAAAAATGTAATGTATTTTTACTGACATATTACGATGCTACTAACGAGATAAAAAAAAAACTAAAGTAGGAGATTGAAGAAACAGTAGCAGTAAAACAGCACACACACGCAGAACACGATCGCGGTTGCAGTTGCGATAAGCTTAAGCTGCGGATCTAATTAACTGAGTTAAATAATTCTGCGATTTAGATGTAGCAAAACGTTATAACGCATTTTTATTTATAGCAGTTGTGAACACGCCTATGAGATAGAGTAGCAGAAAAAAGTCTATTATAACATATATACCTACAATAGTTAAATAAATAGTGATTATGGTAATGACGATGATATTACAACAAATGTAGCAGTAATTATTTAGAGAAAACATTAACTTTAGTCGTACGTAATTATCATTAAGAAACAGTTAAATCTAGCGACCTTTGCCGCGGATACATTATGTTTGTGATTACATAATTGCAATATAAATAGGTTTCTCGATTTATCCCAACGACACAGTTAAACGTGAATAATGTAACAAGTTTGTAATATCCTTGTTATTAGGTAATACTTACCCGTAAATATGTCTTGTTGACTTGTAATCTTCAAAACATTGTTATCTTACCTGAAATAAACAAATATAAAATTAGTATTTTATTTTATTGAAACAATGAAAAGTTCATCCTGAATAAAGAGTTGGCAGTCCTGTTGGGTCATTGGTAGTATATCTGCTTTAAGATCGGTAGGAGGTGTGGGTTCGATTTCCACCAACAATGGGAACAATCATTTTGTTTATAGCACAAAATGTTTGTCCTACATTTTGTGGTATAAATAAACAAAATGATTGTTATGTGTCTGGGTGTTATGTATGTCTTATAAGTATTAGGCATTTACAAAAAAAAAAAAATATGTATTCTATGAGTTAGTTATCTGAATTCCATCATACAAGCTTTGATTAGTTTGGGGTCAGACGGCGCTGTGTGTAATGTCATACGATATTTATTATTTATTTATCTGTCTATCTACATTATACATATACCTACAAATTAGTATTTTTTAATTTATGCTCTGTTTCTTGGAAGATGCAAGCAGTAGTGTATAAATATTACTGTGTTCCGGTTTGACGGGTACTGCAGCTAGCGAAATTACTGGGTTGTTGAGACTATCCATCGAAAGTCTCAATGTAATGAGCGCCAAAGCAAGGCTCGGGACTTTTTTTTACTACTCAAAATTTTGATTATCGCTGGAATGGTCATGAACAGGTGTTATCTCTTACTATCAGGAGAGTGTCTTGTTCGTGTCAATATTTTTACATAAAAATAATAGGAAAAAATGCATAGGTACATCTACCAGAGGACAACGATAGGCTGTTGATAATAAAGAACCTAAAACTTTAATTAAAGTTTAATGGTATAATTATACCATCCATAAAGCATATTATGTTTCCATATGGTATACACATACCGAACATTTATGAAAAATAGTATATGAATACGTATTAAGCCCTATTTTAATGACAGGCAATATTCAACCCTATCATTTAAACTGTAAAGGCGTAAGCTGCAGATAGTTCTATATCTACAGAGATATATGTATGTATAGGTATAAGGCGTCTGCGTAAGTCGTTAGAGGGATCCGGCGTTCTTTTGATATTTTCGCTCTAATAATAATCTTTATTCATAACATGTAACATGGTTTAAATAAACCTTACGTCATCGGCTATATGTAGCTGCGGATATTAATGATATTTTTAATTCACACGAAATGGGAATCTAATGACATGAAAAAATAGTCGTACTCACATACATACACACCTACTTGATACTCGTAGTTGGTTAGCATAAAGCAATTTGAGTTTTAATAGGTAACACAGTGCAGGCGGATTTTAATATCAGGAAGCAAATTACAATAGGGGAGTGTACATCTATAAATTGCAATAAAGAGTTACAGTTAGATATGAAACAATATGGAGGATAGATCGATGTCGTTGCATGCGGGTATGGAACTAATTTTATAATAGTTATACACTGTTACTTTGAGAATACACAAACAAAATAGTTCATTGTGTATGTATAACAAGTACCTAATATATGTCCGTAGTCCCATCATGAAAGATTTAGATCTATAACAATTAGAAGGAAAAAAATATACAGATGTGTTAAAAGACGTACTCAGGATAGAATAGAATAGAATAGAATTAGCTTCATTGTACACCAAATATATGTACATTAATTACAATATAAAATACTAAAAAAAAAGTTAATAGATATAATAACAAAACAAAAACAGTATCAACTAATATGCGGTAGTACAACGGCGGTCTTATCACCTAGTGCGATTTCTTCCAGACAACTTTCAGATGAACAGAAATGATGGCACAGCAATGGTGTACTTAGCTGTGTAAATATACCTACATTAGTAGAGATAACACATTCTATTTAACTATAGGAGAACGCGACTTAAACGTAGAGTCAAAAAAACAGATATGCTTAGCCATAATCTATCAATTCAAAGTCTGAGTCACAATAATTATTCAGTCATTTAATTGTAGAATTTTATTTTCGATCTAGCTAATACCCCGGAAAATAATCGCCAACGAGCGAAAAGTATTTGAGAAATGTAGGTACGATATAAAATGACCCAATTATATGAAATTGGCCGACATCCAGACATCTTGACTAGGTGCAGTTCCTTCTATTTAAAATTACCAGTTTACTTATATAATATTCCTAGTTCTTAGTACGCCCTGTTCCATTTTCCTTGGGTTTATTTCAATGTAAATTATCTTAAACATCTACGAAATAAAACTAGTTTGGTAAAGCGATTGCCACATTATTACTTGTTTTTACCACAGATGCTCGAGATATAAACGAAAACAGTTTTATTCATATTAGGTCTTTAAAAACGCTATATTTCAGGTTACAATATTATTATTATTCTAATTACATTCTGTTGTGCATAGACATCTCTAATTGAACCATTAATTAGTATTATCACTCGTCCCAGTCTTGATGTAATTTTATCGAATAATTAATGTGACCATACGTCCCATTTTGAACGGGACTGTCCCATTTTCTGCTACTCCGCCCCGTGTCCCCACGGAAAGATTCGAGACGCCAAATTGTCCCGCTATTAGTTACAGAAAGATCAATACGGACATCAAAATTCCTAAAAGACAATTAGGGCCGTAGTGTTTATCTTAGCGAAAGTGACAGACTGGTATAATCAAAACATTTGGAAAATCGTTCGGTAGAAGTTTTTCAATACTTCTATGAAAGTAATCTGAACCATTTTGAACCGAAAATTTGATATACAAAGGTACCTATAGTATTTGCGTACCAAAAAAGTAAACCAGTAAAACTATTATAAATATAAGGGGTATAAACTCTTTCATAAATAAATTGTGGACATCTGAAAAAACAGTCGTCAATTTCATGTTAATAATAAAAGTAAAAATTATCGAAAAAAAGACCCGTTTTGAACAAAAAATAAAATGGTCACATTACGTATAATACACAGTTATTTCACAATAAAACAATATTTTACGAGAAATATTTTTGCAAAATAAATGTGACAGTAAGTTATTTTTTATTTAAACATACCTAATTGTGCAAAAAATCCCGTTCTGATAACGGTACAGCTACAACAGATAAGGCAAACATCGGATCAACTATCAAAACTATTTACAGATATCTCGAGTATAAAAATTATAAAACAGTAGCAATTAAATTAACAGATGGAGTGGCGTAGGCAGCGCACAATGTCTTCTACAAGTTAGATAGTAACAGAAGCACAAGCCACATTCGAGAAAGAAAGAGATGGAACGAGTAACAATGTAGCGGCAGTAAAGACAAGCAGACGACTTCTTAACTATGACTCATACATAGTATCGCGACCTTTTTCACAATCTAGAACATGACTCTTGATCGACACACTAAATGTAGCATTTCCTGCTATATTAATATTCTTAAACAGTCGTAGCCTAAGTAATGAATGTTCCTTTGGCCTCGATCCCGCAGTACTTAGACCATAGTGATGTCATTTACTTAAAATTGAGCTTTCAAATGACAGTGGATATAATCAAATGTTTGTCCAACAGCGACCTTAAATGTATTTGGTTGGACTCGAATATCAACAGTTGCACAATCGCATGAATGAACCGGTAACCGTTGCGCGTTGACCAAATTGCTTAACGCGAAATGAATGGGACCCTTAAGCAGTCTACACACACTAGAGCCGCCACGGCAGCCCGGCGCCTGCGCATCCCACACATATGGCGCAACAGAGGCACTTTCGACATATTTGTGTTGCTTGTTAGAGCAACGCCTTGCCTATCGATTATAGAAAGCGAATCTCGGGAGTCTGTGTGAAAAAATTCGTGGTCATATATCCAATGATGTCATAACCTTTTTTGGATCTAACAAATCTCATTAACGTCAGTATGTTAGTTTGCTTTAACGGAGTATTATTAAAGTATTCACGCAGGTATTTTAAGAGACGTGGTAAGGTAAATAAGCCTTATGCCAATAAAACTGTCACTAGACCCAAGATGTCGCTGCACGAAGCCACTACCTGCGATAGAAAGTTGAACAACTAGACCAGCCCAGTTTGGGCAAATTACGTAGTGACTTCGAATCACACGAAATGTTTAGATTTTCACTTTGCAATTGCTAATAGCTGAAGTGTTTACACAGAACACGGATTGAATCGAGTGGCTGAACTTATTTCTACACCTAACATGGTTGGTTTACTCGCGTTTACAACACTCTACCTAATCGCTACATAGACAAAGTCTCTTTCTGCCATCTGTACGCTTAGATCTTTTAAACTACAGTTTCCATGAATAGACACAGTGATTCAAGAGTGGTTCGAATAAACAAATAACAATAATAAATATTGGAAGACATTCTCACACAGCGCCATCTAGCCCAAAACGAAGTAAAGCTTGTACTATGGGAACCAGACAGCTGACAGAATACTAAAATACTTTTTTTTTGTATATACGTACTTATAATACATAGAGAACAACGTCAATGTTAGGTCATGAGTGGGAATCGAACCCACGCCCTTCAGCTCTCGAAGCAGAACTTTACCAAATGAGCTATCAATAATGTACATATTACATTCATATGCACATTAGTATCTATGTACATTGCATCCGTGCAAAGCCGGGGCGGGTCGCTAGTACTATTATATAGTAACGAGTAACTATTAGATAGGTCTAACCGCAATATCAAATACTCAACCGCTAAGCAGTATTGTGTAAGCATTATTGTCTTCTTGTTTTAAGGGTACTGCAGTTAACTAATCACAGTGCACTTGCGACTAAATATCAAATGTCTCAAAGTAATGACCGACAATGCAACGATGCCCTGGACTTTAATTTTGTTACTCAAAGTTCTCTGTACCGCTGGAATGATCATGGACTGGCGTTATTTCTCACTATCCGAAGAACGTTTTGCCTCATTATTTTTAAATAATAATCATTTATCTACCTACGCACTAAATTTTAAGACTTCGAGGGTAACATTTTTGTGAATTCAGTTATAAGACATTAATATATGACTTGATAGTAGGTCCGGTAAGATTCCTTAGTAATACCAATTTTTTGTTTTACATTTAAACAGATAATAAAATACTTACATTGTTTTACGTATATATTGGGACATACGACGTGTTATCGTGAACAATAATAACAAATTGAACAACGCCAATGCAGTCATTAGCGTAAAGCGTGAAGGCCGGCCGAAGTTATCGTAGTCCATACAAGAGGGAAACAATAAAACTTTTATACAATGTACATGGTTATGTACATGAAATAAATAATGAATAAGTTTAATAGAAAGCATGCGTAGTATTTTATTTGACGAGAAGATTTATAGAATCGTGATAATTTATTGAAAAAAAAGACAAGGTATGTTAAGGTAAGATATGCTAGTAGAAGATCAAACGGATTCTCAAAAGTGCTCAAAAGTTATTTTAAAATAGGATATCAATCATAAATATAACTTGTATGTGTTGATACTGCCTATAAAATTAATTAGAAATGATTACATACGTACATAGATATATAGGTATTATATATATCACCGTCATCATAATTTATTTAAATAATGACAAAGGCGCTCGTGCAGCGAATTACCTGACACTAGGGCTAGCAACTCAGCCTATACGAGCATATTTTAAATATAATAAAATAAACAAATAATAGGTTGTCGTTGGTAGTTATATAGATAAGTACCAAGCAATTATGTTATCGATACCGCAAGATTATTTTGGTTAGCAAGCTGTGTGCTCATAAAATGATTAATAACGTGTAATAAAAATGTGTTGACAAACTTTAGCACCCGAAGTAACAATTTAATGTATACAAAAATGCAGTCATACCGACCGATGAGTCGTGTTAACGAATTTGGCCCGTAGCAATGAAGACGTAAGTAATCATGAAAAATAATAAATTTTGTTAAATTTATTAGTATGCTCAGTTTAGTACAGTGAACTACCCGCAACCGATGCGTATGTATAAAAACACAATGAAAGTATAAGAGAATATGTATGCCAAGATCCTAACAAGTGGAAAGATGTCTCAAAAGTACCCATAGGTTAAAAAGGCGTGATTGTATGAACGCTGATTAGGTTTCTCAGTCTACTACCAAACAAGAATGTATATGTTATTGTTCTATGATAATTTGTATACCATAAATTTGATCGTCATGAACTTTTTTATAACTTTCGAATGCGAGCAATCTGTTCGATAATGCTACACCTAATTTTAATGTTAGGTACCTACTAATTAAGAATAAGTAACAATACTAAAAGTTACTCGAATGGAAATTCGCGAATGTTGCATCACACGCTTTAAGCGGTAAGACCAATTGTGCAAGATCTTTATATTCAAGATTATTCTATTCCTAAATCTATCAGTCGGAACAACGGCGGTCACATATCAATGAATTGAATGAGCCTCGCCTACATCCAAATCAATAAAATGTAACCCTTTTGTCTAAACAAGGAGATTTATCCGCCCATTGTGCTATGTGGGTCAACAGTTTTCCATCTATACATACTGTATTTACGTTCCCCACTAACAACACTCATTGTGACCGCTAATGTATAAAGCATTTTGTATTTGTACATACGTGCCGGTAAAGTTTATCATCGGCAAGGAATTCAAGACCTCTATAAATAAGAAAGAACGTGTGCAATAGGCACGCCACAAACTCGTATAAATTGAGAGCAATTTAACGGTTATCATTGGAATTGGCATTGCCAAAATTTGTTTCAGGTAAACAATAGACCTCGTTTATTTATTAATTGACATAATCACTTCGTTTTACACATCCTTTACAATTAAAGCCTCGGGCATTTTGGGTTCGGTTGGTTCTCACAGCGCACCCATAGCTTTCCATCTTTGGTTGAGATAAGGAAACATCCGCCGGATTGTCTGAAGGTCCAGTCTCAGGGAAATTTTGTCTGTTACTATATTTATCAATGCCGTAGTTATTACTTCTATCTATGATCTGGCAGGAAAAAACATAAGGTTTTACGCAAGTTGTCTTCAAAAGTCGTGTTGAGGAATGTCTAACGGTGTGGATGCACCATTGAAAATGTTGGGTACCAGTTACTATAGAACAGTGGGATCAGTAGTTTCAGGGGCAATGCATTGAGCTCCAGAGAATACAATACGGCGATAAGTTTTAACTTCATTGTCAATATTGCCGTGGGTGTTGAGGGCCACAACTAAACTAAGCAGGTCTCCAAGTCGCCGTGAGCTGTCAGCTCCCACGCTTAGACTCCGACCTTTTTGTTTAAACACTGTATAACAATCAGTCATGTTCCTAGCCGTTACAGGCCCGCTGAATATTCACGTATGCAAAACGGTGTTTGCGAGAGAGTCATAGTAGATATCTACCGGGTTGTATCACTGAGAAGGTAAGCCAGATATTGATTGTGATACTTAATTCAGACGTTGCTCCACTCAATACATAATTAGCATATCATTAGTTAAACATTAAGATCAATGGCATAAACTAACGCCCTCGTAAAAGGAATGTACCCGGCATGAGTACTTTACACAGATATAATCTTGGTCGGATAAGTAAAGGCAAGCTAAAGTTTCTAAAAATCTATAAATCATAAAATGCGTAGGAGAGTCCCAAAAGATCCGATATTTCGGAACCGAATGTAAAAGTGGTACTAGAAGGACTGTGTAGATGTGTGCGTAGGTCTCCCGCCCACAGAGCTGGTTCACGCGGCTTTCTGAAGCGATCGATTTTCATTTCAAATTACAGTGCTCACGCGCAGCCTCATCCCACACGCCCTTCCCGAAAGCATTATCTAAGCGTTCTTGTGGTACATAGTAGTCGAGTTTCCATTACCATTCCGTACTATTGTCATCGTTTTGATTAGAGGTTGAAGGTTATTATAAAATAGAAGCATTGTTTTCCAACTAGTAATGAAAAACGCGGCATTGTCTGAAATTTTCTAATAACACGCGCATTTGTGTTATGTGACAAAGTTACATCTATTTTCACGAGCCTAGAAAAAGCGGATCTCATTAAGCAAAACCACATCATTCGAGATAGAACATTGAATGTAATAGCAGTTTCGTGGGAACGACTGAAGAATGGTAGTCGCGTATGATCCAGTTTTCTCGAGATGCGGTGTAGCCTTATCGAGGTCGACAAGATAATAAGTTGCGTGTCAATATTTGCTGTACATTTTCTGAACTAAACGACGAAACAAAGGAAGAAAGCAAGTGTTTCCTCGCGCCTTGTCTGAAAACAAAGACTTGATTCACCTATATCAGAGCAGGTAAAGGTGTACATGTATGCCAAATTAGGGCAGATTTGTCGAGTCACACGTAGGTACCGATGACTGTTTTATATCGTTATAATTAAGCAACCCACGGCAAGTTACAACTTGTACAGCGACGGGATCAACCTTGGCTCCAACACCTCCATGCTGCCCACGAGTACCCTCATTTGGTCACCGTTGTGGGCGCAACTAATCGAGACTAAGCAACCTTTAATGCCACAACTAAGACTCACTTTTAATGCAGGGTAGCGGAAGTATCAAAGTAAAGCGACAGCGCCTACGTTTTAAACTATTCATGTATTAATAAATAAAAATAAATCAATATAATACACACAACTTAAAGTCTTAAAATCGCGAGTTTAGTCGAAAACTTTTTTATTGAAAGTGTCAAGTTTCACATGTATACTATTGTTTAACAAATAGCGTTAATTTGCATTTCTTTCAAATTACACCACTTTCTATTTGTTTGAACTATGTAAATGAACTCTATTTAGATCTAGTTTTAATTAGCATAATGGATCTAGAACTTTAGCAATATTGTATTGTGTTCCTATCACCTATGCAAACTATTTCAAAATTGAATCTGATTTAAAAATAATTTGAAATGTATAATTAGGTATTTTGCAACTTAATACTAATCTTTTTCAAATTCTCTGCTCTTTACTTATGTAACTGCAATTCAAACCCCTTATTCTATTATACTGTCACTTACTGATAAGAACATATTTAAAGGCTATTAAACTCGTTTATCTTTTACCATATCCACTATATTATCTGCAACTCGAGTACCTATGTGTAACACAATTGATAAGTCTTATCTAAGAAATCTGGATGGCATTTATAACCCACTGTATTGTTCATATCTATAAAATATGATAAAAAATCAAAATCATGTTCCATTGATGTGTCGTTATCTTGTAATACATATTAAAGTGTTGTTTTATCTATGCGTGTTGTATGTTTTGATTGATGAATTTGTGTATTTATTTACATTGATTAGTGCATTGTTATTATTTCGACTCTCTGATCTTCTTGGTATGCAAACAACCTTGTTTGGTATGTAAACATGGTCACATTTAATTGTTAGCTCCATTGTTGTTCGAGGAACAAAATTATGTCAGTTCAAACGTCGTGACGTATCATCTTCATACCCTTTATTTTTAGGTTAAAAGTTTAACTAGCAGATCTTTGATAGACTTAAAAAAGAAGTTAATTATTTAAACCTGGCATTTAAGTAACTTTGCTTTAATAATTTCCAATTCACAATTTATATTTTTTATTATTTAGGCTAATATTCAAGCGCCTAAAATAACTTTGTAATTTCTCGGTTCAGCGTAACTCGATACGCCACGCTTGTCGGCTGTCAACTCTTCGTCGATATTTTAGCTAAATCGTCAGTGATCATACTGGATTGACGACATGTCAAATAAACCATAAAACTTCGACTTGGTGCTAAAGCCGTAACTTTTATTAGTCATGTATATGAAAAAACATCAAATCCCGTGTTATTCCATAAACATTTCCCAATTTGTCTCGAGTGACTCAACTTGCGTTATCAAAACGAAATTAAAGAAAAGAGTAAGCTGTCGACTCAAGAGCTCTTGCTTTTTATGGCAAATGGTAAATCAACAAGTTTTTCGGAGTGACGCAAGTTAAAATATAAGGGACACACGTTTAATATTGCATCCATGCAATAAGTCGTAGCATCAAATTAAGAACGTTATAAAGAATCATTCAAAGTTCTGAGTACCACTGCAACTGATGGTAAGACGTTCTCTTACCATTAGGAGCATCTATTTCGTATCAATACATTTACATAAAAAGATAAAGAGGAGATTTTTGAGATTTATTTAAAACTCCTTGCTACAGGCGAACACAAGTTTTCTTCAGAAAATGTTGGTGTGAAATTTAAATTCTGATTATGTTCGCTGTACGTCGTACTTCAAGCACATTCGAAACGCTCCGATATTTCAATCCACTTGAACCATCTTTAGCATACCGAGACAAATCTAGTTAGATTCGTGAGCTACTGACATTATTTCGTAAGTGCTCGTTTAAATACGAGTAAATATTAGGACAGTATGAGACCAACGGGAGCATACAGACATCTGTTTACGTTCCAATCTGACATAAATTGTGGACATGTCTGATTTAAACCAGTTAAGAGGACAGATCTCTTTATCTAGGAATCTATTTTTAGAAATGAGTAGAAATAAATGGAGTTATATGCCATATGCCTGCAAGGGCAGCCAGAATTAAGAAGCCACTTGAGTACACATTCCCCCACAGTCAAGAATAGAGTGAAGTACCTACGAGCAACGACTGAACTATTAGAAAAAGCAACTAAATGAGCAATAAGGTAAAATTAAAGCGAATAGTTTTACATAACGTGATTCCAGTTAATGTTAGGTAACCAAAGTAGAATGTAGTCCCAGGCCAAATTCTCTGATCTCATTGGTAAAGGTACCTCAGGCACTTACAGTTAAAACTTAACAGTAAATCATTATGGCTGTGACATTATGACAAGTATAAGAATTGGTCGAATAGACCTCGCTTCGCTACAAGACGTGACTAGAGTTGCTAATGAGTTTTTAAGTAACACAATAACATGGGTCTTTTCAATAAATTGTACTTGTGTTCTGGCGTGTGAGAACATGGCGGAAAATATTGTATTGAAGATGTTTTTTTGTCAAAGTACCTAAATGGCAAGATTTGGAAATTAAAGAAGATTTAAAAAAATATATGTATATTTAAGGCCAGCCTAGGAGCCAATGGAAAGATGAGCTCGATACTCATGATAAGGATTGTCCTCTATAGCAACAAAGGCATGGAAAGGAGGAAGAGAGGCCTTTGCCCAGCAGTAGGACAAAACAGGCTAAAATAATAATGTATCTCCAGGGAGTTTAATTTACCAGGGAATTAAGAAATCAAATTTTGTCTATAGCTTTGTAGTAGGCATCGAGCTGTGATCAGCCGGTTTCTGTATTAATACCTATTGCTACCTATGGGCATGCCAAGTGCTTGCATTCTCTTATATGGAGCCAAAGTTATCTTGAACTAGTTTGTTATGGAAATAGATAAATCGTTGTTTCCATTATTATGTACACGACAATCAATGTTACTATTATTAAGTACACTGACGTTTAATGTTAAGTTAGTTCCTTTTTTGATACCACAGGTTTTTCAGGTAGATATTAACATAATTATTACCTATTCATTAAATAGGCATTTTTGTGTTACTAATGATTTTATATCCTCTCAGAATCCGTTGACACCAGTTTTAGTTGTCGTTATTAAAACGAGTGTTTCAAGTAAGTATTTAACCTAAGTGACATGATCTGCCAATTGACATAGGTACGCCGCAAACTTATAAAAATTAAAGACAAATGTTAGCTCCCTAAAAATTACTAGATGCTGTAGTATTGTTTCAACCAACAAAAATCGTTAAAAAATTGCAAGTAAGTAATTTCTTGTATGTTCCGGTGCTATGAAGATATTGGTTTTTATCTGTTGGTTTATTCATTTTAAATTTTATGTACCTATCTTTTATTTCAAGGCTTTCCAATGCGCAAAATATAAGTTGCGTAGTCTAAAATGTTTATACCTACGTAGATAAGTATTTCTTACTTAAGTACTTACACATAAAATAAATTTTGAAACTTAAACTCGGTCAGGAAAAATAAATTAATAAGTAGGTATATACTGTATCCTGACTATTGCCGTGAGGTCTTAATTCAAAATAAACAACCAACTTTAGTTAGGTGATCACGAAAGTAAGGCAATTGCAACCTTACAGCGCACGCATAAGATATGAATTTTTGTTTTTTTCTATTTTTTTTCAAAAATAAGTGTTCGGTAGATACACTTTACCTACTTACCTAGATATTCCAGACTATTATTAGGTATATTTAGATATAGGTTTGCTATTTATCTACAAGGGGCATTGTTTATTAATGTCCATTATAATGAAAGGTGTTCGATATAAGCTTAATTTGAGTTGTAGGGCGTGCGTTTGATTCCCACTCGAGACAAACCTTATTTTTTGGTGAACATAGACTTTTGTTGTTATTGGGTGTTCTAAAAAAGTATATATTTTAAGTATCTTGTTGCATATCTACAAAAGCAATATATAGGTAAGTACCTATTCTACCAGTTATTTGGTTCTCATACTACAAGCTTTGCTTAGTTTGGGGATAGATGGCGATGTGTAGGTACAATATCTTAGAACATTTATTCATTTTCCTTATTTTGTAGTGAAATCAGGTAGGTTAGGTTAGTACATAATTTTTTTTTAATCAGCTCTAAACTTTTTTACCTTCCCGTTAAGGTCAGGTCTAAATAAACAGTAATTAATTCTTGCAAAGCCGGTCTTGTGGCCTACCATTCGTTGGCGCCGATAAGGGCCACGCCACCGTGAACTGGTTGCGAATGCGAACAATAAACGAGGCTACGACTCGACTAAGACAGCACGGAGCGCCCGAGCCTCGCTGCGTACAAATCTCTTATGACGAAGGACTTGGTCGATGCGACGGTGTGCCTGTCCGTACATTTATCTACCTACCTATACACTTGGGCGACATTCCAGCCTGCGCGGAATGCATCACTTCAGCCCTGCGAACAGGTTACCTCCAACCATAGCGATCCTTGCAAATGGAAATCGTTCATCTCACTCCCGCATCAAATTATAACCTCAAAATCATAACCAATATGATTTACTCACAACAGCTGCGTCGCCATCAGAGAAATGAAGTCACCAAACTCGTTTATACTAATTTCACCAATCTCTTTTCCCTCGGTGACAATCTAACGACCGCTGACCGCAAATCGGTGCTGAGACGCAGACGTTCTGCTTTGCTTCGCTTTTTGAAATGGGGGATCGCATTACAAACATCACTGGACCATAACTCGGCGGGCACAGACAAAAATAAACTTAATATTGTGTGCGTTGTAGCATTCGTCGACGCATCCGATTTATGATCGCAGTGACAAGAATCAGTGATGATAGGCGCCAGTCCTCTCGTCTATCAGGGTATTATTATTAGTTCATCGCGCTTTTGACCTACCTTCATCCAGAAGTCGCTCCATATGCATGAAAACATTCGGGAACGCAGCCAGTTGCTTCCTGTCTTTGAGCAACTGAGCTAAGTAGTCCGCTATACTTTGCGTCGAAGGATTGTTATTATCACACATTTTTAATACTAATTATACAACTAATGACACGATAAATGTTTCTTCTAACACGCTCAAATACGATATTGTACTTTAGTTACAGATTATTGTTATTTTTTGTGAGATTGTGTTAGAAAAGTTAATATTCACTTCCACACACAACGACGTTCTGATCACCACTAAATGACGAAACTAAAACTAACCGAAGTGAAGTTGTGGGCGAATATAGCGCTGTGCTTGCGCTCTTGTCGAAAGATTTTTTGTGAGCGCGTGCGACTGCTGTCCACAACGTAGGCGTATTAATAACATCTAGTTGTCACCTTCTAACTCGCGCACAATAATCGCCTGTCCTGCTCTATCAGCTCTTGCTCGATTGTGTTGCCATCTAGCCATTTTTCATGGAACTAAGATGTCATAAAGTACGGGCATACTACGTCGGCTATAATACTCGTGTCTTGTATGAATTGTACGATCAGTCGATTTCACCCGACTACCCAAGGACGGCAATGTTTTCGGGTGTATGCAATTACACATCCGCCTGTTTGTTTAACGTACTTTATGGACCAACCAAACAGTTGAATTTTACTATGGAAACAGACCATGTTTTGACATATTTTGACACACACAGTTGAATTTTTTTAGACTAGGTATTTAAATTATCTAGAGTTTTTAGTTTTTAGAGATTTCTATTATTTTTCTACAGAAACTGCTTCTATAGACAACCCAATAAAAAAATCGAAATTTTGATGTAAATAGCAGTGCTTTAATCAGATACCAAGTAGCGATGATAGCTCAGTGGTTCGCGTGATCGGAATGCACATCAAGGGTATGGGTTTAAACCCCAACAATGAATTTGAACTCCTGATGGTTATATTATGTAACCATAGCGTAGGATTAGGTTAAATACTTTATTATACTCAGCAAGCTAACTAGGCACCTTACCCTTAAAGTGCGAAAGTTTGATGTGTACCTGACGATATGTCTTTCAACAGCCTCAATTGAGAGCTAGTTCCTATTTAGGCTGTGTGTATTTATCGTTATCAGGTGAGCTGTGTGACTGCACAACCAAAAAAATAAGTTTTACGCATGCCTAGTTAGCGAAAAAAACTAATGTTTTTTTTATGGTGGCTACAAGCTAGACCACAGCTCACCTGATGGTAAGTAACGGTGTGGTCAAACATGGTAAAGCTCACCTAGCCTAGAATAGAACTCGCTCTCAAGCGAGGCTGCCAGAATACACCGTTAGGTGCTTGACAGTAGATTTTAACTTGAGAGTGGTAGCTTGCCAGCCTAATATTAGAATATACTCTACCACCATCCTCTAGTTTCCTCACGATGTTTATCTTCACCAACAGCTCAAGATCATTGTTAGGATATGGGTAGGGCGTGGGCCCTTCGGTGTTGGAATAAAATCATTTCTATCTCTTACCATCAAGTTAAAATTTCGGTTTGAAAAATAATTAGTTTAGTAAATATCTTAAACTAAAATAAAATGCAGAGCCATCAGTTTTTCAAAGTAAATACGATGGTAACGCCCTCATGTAATTTCATAGACAAATTGGTAGTACAACATTCAACAAGCTGTTAGTAATAAGTATGCCATCCACGCCCGACATATGGTTGACACCTACGGCTTGACGTGGGGCCAAACGTTTCTACATCTGCATTAGTATGCTGCACTTTAGTAAGGATTAACCCAATTAAAAGTACTATAGCAGAGGTCACGCACGATTATGCTAAAGAGAAACTGATAGTATCAGGAGGAGATTAGATTAGCGTTTGAGATTTGGTATTTACCTGCCAGGTGGTCGACATTTCGAAGAACAAGATTTGAGGATTGTTAACGTGAGTTTTGAATTGCACCAACATTCAGATAAAAAACATATGTTGTACAACAGTGTTTGACAAATGAGGTGTTATTGAATGCACAATGCGTATCGCTAAGACGCCCTCGAGGTCTAGCTTCTTTAAATCCAAAAAGTGCGATGCCAAAAACAGAAATAGCAGAAAAAAGTTACAGTAGGCACAGTGAAAATTGCGGATTTAAATAAATTAAATCACCAAAAAAAAATATTTGATAAACACGCCGTCTTTGTTGTCATATAAAAAGGCTTAATGAGCACATTTCATATTTGGATTTTTATTAGCGATGATAGCTTAGTGTAAAATGACCGAGCTAACGCTCGTTTTGCACGGCGAACGGCGTGGGTTCAAATCCCAACAATGTAGTTAAGCTACTGGTGAAGGAAAACATTGTAAGGTAAGGTCCCATAGCGTAATGGTAGACTACTTAATAGTAGGTAGGTACACGGCTGGCTAGCTACCACCCTCAAGTTGAAAAACCAAACTTGTCGCCAAGCACCTAACGAATTACATTTCAGGCTAGGTGTGTTACCAATCTTCGACCACACCTTACTTTACCACATTATCAGTGAGCTGTACCACATTATGTGGTCCAACGTCAAAAAAGTATAATTTCTAAAAGTTTGTTTTATTAGGTGGTAGATATTCATATCTTAGCTGCAGGTGGACAATATCAGACATTTTACCGTTAGGCAGTAGTGTGTAAACATTATTGTGTTCCAGTTTGAAGGGTACTGCAGTTAGTGAAATCGCAGGGCTATTGAGACTAACCATCCAATACCTCAAAGTAATTAGCATCAAAACGTTGCCCTGGACTTCGTTTTGTTCCTCAAAGTTCTGAATAGCAATGGCCATAGACAGGCGTTATCTGTTACTATCAAGAGGGATTTCGTTAGTCTCATTACTTTTAGATTTAAAAAAAGTCTGGGTGGTGTATTAATATACGTATTATATTTGTTTTTATACGCGCCTACAACAACATCTCATACACTGTGGAGATGGCAGGCAGAAAATGCTTTAGTATTAAGTCCTCCTTTTGTACATATTATTTTATAAGTGTGTAATAAAGTATTGCACATATTTGCCGTGGTGGTGCCGGCGTAAGAATAGTAGTACCTCATCCTCTCTACCCGTGGTTGCCGTAAGAGTCGGCTAAGGGAAGTCCGGAAGATGGGCAGCAGCGTCTTCCTTGAACAATCACACCTAACTGCGCTCGCCAAGCGTGGCGAGTATTGGCAAAACCCCCCCAGGAGGAGGCCTGTGTCCAGCAGTGAACAATGGCCGATGATGATGATGAATAAAGTATTAAATAAATAAATAAAGTAGGAGAGTTTTAGATTTCGTACAGCTTGTTACGTAGTCAGGTAAAAACTGTAAGCGTCGTCAAGTAGACAACGATCGTTGACTGATGTAACGTGCCAAATCAAGCAAGTGAAGAGACACCACTTTTATGTTCCTAACGAGCTTTACGAAATCAAAAGAATTATAATTAATAGCCCGTATTGCCTGTATTACCATGTATGCCAACGTTAACCGTAGGTGATATTTTATCACGTTTAGATATTTTTTCTCCTCCTTTACTTAAAAGGCAGTAGTGGGCGAACTTCAGATTGTTATTCATGTTTTTATAGTCAGAGGTTTCGAAATGAGACATGAGACCAAGTAGGTACGGGATTGCTCAATAAATGATTTTATTAATTTTTAAATAGCGTTAATTTAGTCAATCGCATATAAAGAGCTATTTATTTTAAATTAGCGTAAAAATCTAATCGGAACGCATGGTCTCAGATTTTGACAGAAATATAATAATTATAACAAAGACATTTTAAGAGGTAGGTAAGAAACATAATTATTTGTACATTTGATTAGGTACCTACTTACATACATAAAATAAAACACAATAATAATTAAACTTACTTTATTTCTATATTGGCAATTTCTATATTCTATACACAGATTTGAAAAAGTTAGTAGGTACAATTAATTATAATGTTGCTTAAGGAATTTTAGTGGTTAGTTACCTACGCGGAAAAATCATTTCGTTGCGTTGTAGTTTTTTTTCAATGCTTATGTTTTTTCAATTGTTTATGTTTCAGAATGTTTTTACTTTTAACGGGGGTGTTTTAACTTGTAATCATAAAGTGCTGAATTATACGCACAAGTGTAGGCAAGTGACATAATGTGGTGAAACATGTTTCTTCGTGTTATTTCTACAAATCTGTACCTAGAAGTTTCTAATAAAGTATTTTTTACTTTACTAGTTACTGAACTTAACTGGTACATAAGTTATATGGATTTGACAATGACTTATTTTACTTAATTTTAATTCGAGATAGATACCTACTTGACAATACGAACTACGAACGAACAGATACTGAGACTGATACGAACTACAGAAAAAAAAAACGATTTACAAACTAAGAAAAAGAAAAAAACGCGGGAAATTTCGAATTAGGCTCAAAAAGTAGCAAGTAGTAGTAGTAGTTTGCGTGGTGGTAGAGTACTTTCTAGTACTCGGCTGGCTAGCTACCACCCAGTACAAGTTGAAAATCTACCGCCAAGCATCTAACGGTGTGTTCCGGCAGCCTCACTTGAGAGCCAGTTCCATTCCAGGCTAGGTGTGCTTTACCATCTTCGACCACACCGTCACTTAATATCAGGTGAGTTGTGGTCAAACACCAAGCCTGTCAGCTATAAAAAAAACATAATTACCTAACGAAACGCATGAAAAAACTATTGGACGGTGACATATGCGCTTATAGCGCAAAGCCATAAATCCCTCCAAGGGGGAAAGGAAAAATTAAAGGTTTTTATGGGAGCGTGGAAAAATTATGTTCCTAAATTGTATTGTTTTCCAAAACTTAGGATTTATTAAGTGTTTATGTATATTGAGTGTTTATGTATAACAATTGTGAAGTTTTATTCATAAAGTGCCAATATACGCGTATATTAGGAAGAGATAGAATGTGTTGAAACATGATTGTTCGTGTATCTTCCAAAAGTCTATTTAAGATTATAGTAGAGTCATCATCGGGTACTTTACTAAGGCATGATGCATGACCAAACTCGAACATGATTTACTTTGTTCGAACTTGATATTTTAAAAAATACTTACCTGAAAATTGAAACCACTTGACAGTGACACTGGCAAATGCACATAGTGCGACACCAAAAGCAAAAAAACAACTAACTAATAGATTTTTTGTTATGATATGATTTTTATTGTTATAAACTTTTATGATGGCAACTACTATTACCTAAATAATATTTATGAGAATCTCTCGAATTTTGCACGAGTTTCGATATCAAAACCGCATCGTTATCTACTCCATACCAATTAAGTCTTGTTAAAAATTTAGCTTTATAGAACCGACGAAATACGTTTTTAACAAACTGAACACATTCGATCAATTAAAATCACCCAAGCTGGTTACGTTTTATCAATTCTGTTAAACGGATAAATGGATAATTGACCCCTATCCGATGGATCCTCTATCTATCGAATTAAATAGTTTAATAGGGCAGTACCACGTTCTAGTTTCCAGTTATTGCTGATAAGAGATGTAGGTACCTACTTATATAAGGTAGCCTGGCCCTTCAAAGATAATTTGAACCAGGTAGGTAATTACTCAATCCTATTGCCGGGAATTGATTTGTTTAATTGTACGGAACTGGAGATACATCACATTTTTTGCTTCCTACCAGTGTCAAGTGTTATATTTGTATTTATTCAGAAATTCACATAAAGTTAGTCACGGTCAAGTCCGATCAGATGAATCATATCAAATTATTATTTGACATATCTTTGACACCACCAAGATCGCATCCATCGGGAAACCACCACTAACAACTTAGGTAGCGCATTTCACTATTTAGCCACACATCCACAATGTGATGAATGTGGAATCAAAGCGATCCATAATGAAGGTGCAATCAAAGCGATCCATAATGAATGTTCAATTGAAGCGATCCACAATGAAAGTGGAATCAAATCGATCTGTTCGAATTTTTTGAAAATCATCAATGTAGGTGTGACGCAGTTTGTGAACTGATGACTGGAATTCTGTTATATACCAAATACCAAACCAACTGGTACGTATGTACAAAATTACAAATAAGTAACGCCATCTACTATACGTATAGGTAAGGGTTATCCCGCAACAAATATAAACGCTTAATTAACATCATATTTACATAAACAACAGTTGGTCAGATTATTTACATGCATACACAACTGCAATTAATTACAATTAGCGCATGTCAATCGAATGCATTACGCGTATATCGGAGATAACTGCACCTTCGTTTGGAATATGAATTTTCCTTAATTACGAGAAAATCTATAGAAGTTTTAGAAAATTGAATGTACAGCAAATGCTAAGAGAATTTAAAATCGTTTTATGACAACATTTTCCGTTGATACTCAGACTTGACTGCCATAAAAGCCATGGGTATGCGGTCGTACCAGTTAAGGTAGCTTGCGATTTAATTATCTAGGCGTTTGCGACTCTGCCTGACGAAGATGGTAAGAGACTAATGCCGCTATCGTTTACCTCAGTCTGTGCAGATGATAAAAACATTAAATTGTAAACGAGGCTGGATTTAAACATTGTATGTACTATGCAGGTAGGTATAATGTAATTATTTTAATTATTGGGTATTCGAGAACTATTTCCTATTTACAGCGGCATTTTAGATTGGTAGTATATATATTATATGCATGTATATTAAATAATAAACACAACTACTAAACTGATACTTTACGTGTGGCGGATTTTAATCGGGCGTATGAGTACTCCGTCGCTTCTCGAACGTATAACTTTGGCGGTCCTGACGAGTTCTGTAAATGTTCGACAACATGGGTTGTTCACTTGTTCAGGGTGCCCTGTCGCCGGACTGATTACGGTCGGTTGGCACCGGTACTGAGGGCGCTAAGCACACACAATGCTGACTCGCAGCCGGGATATTGATTTAATTAATTGTACGGAACTGGAGGTATACAGAATGACAATAAAATTCTGATATGGTTAAAATTGCCATAATTAAACAAAAGTAACAGTTTTTTTTTTATATTTCTGTTATTGTGTTATTTTTTTATAGGGCTGTAGTGTTTTTATTATGTGGTAGTGTGGTAGTGTTATATTGTACTGTAGTGTTTTATTGTAACGTATTATCTATGACAAACAATAAGGGCCGTCCATTAATCACGTGATGTTTTTTTAGCATTTTTTAACCCTCCCTTCTCCCTTGGTGATATAACTAATTATTTTTATATTGATTTTTGCTAAACCCCCTCCCCACCTTTTCAAGCCTCAGGTGATCTATGAACGGTCCCATACAATACAATAAAAAACGAAATGAAATTAATAAAGTTTCTTTTTATGATTGACAGGCTGGTGTTCGACCACAGCTCATCTGATGTTAAATAGCGGTGTGGTCGAAGATGCGACACACCTAATATATAGAATAGAGCTGGCTCCCAATTAAGGCTGAAACACACCGTTAGGTACTTGGTAGCGGATTTTCAACTTCAGGATGAGGTTGAGCTAGGCAGCCGGAAACTAGAAAGTACCCTACCATCATGCTATGGTTTCCTCGCGGTGTTCTCTTTCACCACCAACTCAAGCTCATTGTTCGGATTTGAACCCACGCTCCTTGGCGTGAGGTCCGAACACGTTATTTCGCCTCTACACGAGGAATTCTCAGGACGTGTTGACTCTTCGAGCGCTCGACGCATCGGCAAGTGGTTACTGAACCGAGAAGAGGATAATATAAAGACTTTTGTTGTTTGTTGTGTTATTGTTATGTTATGTTTTATGAAGTAAAATTTCGGATAGATTTAAAAAAATTGTCATCAAGTTAAATACATTTTAATTCAAATCCTCATCACTGTTGTAACCAAAACAACTGTTAAGCGGAAATATTCAAATATATTCATATAACATTCAAAACGAATCAAAGCTTGGAAAAAAATTCTGGTCCGAATTACCTCAGTGCCTCAAGTCGAAAGTCTTCGACTAGTGTTACCAGTGATGTGACATATGGCGCTGAAACGTGGTCTCCGACTCTGTGCCTTCTTAGTAAGCTTAAAGTAGCACAACGAGCTATGGGAAGGGCTATGCTCGGAGTGTCCCTACGAGATCGAATCAGAAATGAGGAGATCCGTAGACGAACTAAAGTAGGCGACACATCCCAGCGGATTAGCAAGTTGAAGTGGCAGTGGGCAGGGCACATAGCACGCGGAACTGATGGCCGATGGGGCTGCAAAGTTCTGGAGTGGAGACCACGGACCGGCAAGCGCAGCGTAGGACGTCCACCACAAGGTGGACAGACGACCGAATAAAGACCGAAGGAACGCGCTGGATGCGAGCCGCTTTTTTTTTACCGCCAACCGGTATTTATGGAAATCAATGGGGGAAGCCTATGTCCAGTAGTGGACGTCATACGGCTGATGATGATGATTCAAAATGAACTTTCGCAAAGTAACGCCTGAATCTATCAATTAGTTCAAGTATTATACGAGTAAAACAATAACGATTTTGATAATACAGTTTGACACCACGGCGATACCTCGCAATCCAAACTTTGTCAAGTCATTGGTAGGCGATAGGGGGTTACAATAAGGACAACAAATATGCGTATCCGAAATTAATTATTAGGCCGGTATATTAACACTTTACGAGTTCGATGGCTCAACTAGCAAAAAAAACGTACAAGCGGATATTGCGGGCTATACAATGGCAATTCACCTACATTATTGTCTCGTTAACCTATACAATATTTGAAATTAAAATAACGTCAAATCCACAACGAATTTTATGTTCATGTATGTAGGTTGGAGTGCCGTGCGCACAGCTTGCGTTGGATCTGTATGTCCGGCTTTCTACCTACGGATCGACGGAGGAAAACATTGCGTCATCCTCGTTGACCATAGCTACTCATTGGTGATGTGGTGACATAGGCTAGATCTCCTCTGATACAGTCCAAGGAAAACCCAGTTAGTTTTCACAAAATATTAAAAAAAAAAAGTGTAAAAATGTGTGGTTTTTATTTTAGTTAAAAATAAGGACGCAAGGACACGCGCGACTCGGGGCACATGCGCGCAAATTCTTGCAAGATTAAGAAAGGCGTGAAAAATTGCATACCTATAAATATTGCTATGTATGTAGTGATCAACAATATCTACAGATTGATTAATTTAACTATTGTTAAAATTAACTAAGTAGGTACTTAAAAAAGTTTAATAAGCATTGAATTATCTGCCATCTACCTATTGCCACGTTTTTCTTTTGTCTGTGAAAGGTAGATAACCAACCAGATTAATACCAAAGGGTGGGGTCAAAACCCAATTTTTCAATTGATTCATACTATCTGGGTACTAAGTACCTATTGGGAATATTACCGCAAACTAAAATTAAATATATATACGTTGTT
Organism: Biston stratarius; assembly: GCA_950106695.1. Taxonomy (NCBI): domain Eukaryota; kingdom Metazoa; phylum Arthropoda; class Insecta; order Lepidoptera; family Geometridae; genus Biston; species Biston stratarius. The sequence continues at coordinate 17,096,571 of OX467116.1, forward strand.
ATAAAAAAAAAAACATATGATTGTGGAAATAAAAAGAAAGGGTTTTAAAGGTTGTAAGATGAAAAAAGAACATGAATAATGTACACAAGGTAACGCACATGCTTGTTTCATAAAAATATATAGCCGAATTGATAACCTCCTCCTTTTTTGAAGTCGGTTATAAATAGAAAATAGGCACGCACGTTTCCACAAACGTGTACGACTTGTGCCTATTCAAAATCCGCATGCAAGCGCGGACTCTCTCGAACTCAACCGTACGACACATCATCAGCCATACGTCGTCCACTGCTGGACATAGGCCTCCTTCTGGGGGGGTTTTGCCAATACTCGCCACGCTTGGAAGGCGGGTTGGCGAGCGCAGTTATGTATGATTGTTCAAGGAAGACGCTGCTGCCCATCTTTCGGATTACATCCCTTAGTCCCTCTTATGGCAACCACGGGTAGAGAGGGTGGGATACTATTCTTACGCCGGCACCACTACGGCTCCGTACGGCGACAAATTTATTCAGCAAATGAACAGACAGGTCCTGACTAGAGGAGACCTATGGTCCTAATCAACGAATTCGAAGTACCTAGAGTCTAGATCGACAGTTTGCTACCTACCTACCGCTGCTATGGTTATGGGCAAGCATTATCTCTTACCATCATAAAACGACTATACTATCCTTACCACCGATGCCACCTTTATGTTCTACTTCTGTAGTTTCTAGACCATTCACGTGAATAAAATAACCTAAATTTAAACCCTCTCGATATTAGTAACAAAAACCAACTAGATTAGCTAAATATTTAGTAACAACTACTTCGGAAATGTACCAGTAGATACTAGTCAGGATATACTGATTTGAGAGATGCTAAATAACATATCAGTTTTCGTTTTACAGTTTAAAAAATAAGCTGAATATGGGTAAGTAGTTTTTTTTTCTTGCTTGAACGTAGTTTCATAAGTCTGTTAGTACTTTCCGCCTAGTATCTTTATGCAGCATCTACTGCAAAGAATTGGAATGACTGATTTTTATGTAGGTAATAACTGTGTTTTTCGAGATAAAAGTAGCCTATATGTTAATCCAGGGTGTAAACAAAACCCGTCACAGCAGCAAGAAATGTAGGTAAAACAACACAGTTTTAAATTTATAATATCTGCCACGCGGTTTCATCCTCGTGGTCCGGTAAAAAATGTCCAAGTATTCATGCATTTTCATCTATTTAGGCCAAGACAACGTAACGCAACGTTAACAATTAGGCATAAAATAAAAAAGGTAATCTGCATTCCTAACTTCATCCAAATCCGTTACAGCGTAAAAAACAAATATTACCTATATTTGTCCTACATATACAGACAGATAAATTTACGCGTTCTAGACAGATCCATTCTAGTGGGGGATGATTGTTAAGGTGGATATTGGGGAGACCGTCCATTGTAAGATAGATTGTAGATTATATAGTAAAATAGTGTAACCTGACAACATATGTACAATATTTACACAGGATCTGAGATAAATCAATCTGATTCGGGAATGAATTTCTACAAATATAGACGTGAATCAGACAGAAAAGAGACATTGCTGGGCCATCCCACAAAAACTCGATTTTCTCAAGGAAATTATTCGAATATATACTACGAAGTTGATGAAGATAATCGACAGAAAACTTACGCTATTCTACAGGAATCACGGCCGGAATTCACCAACACTCCCCTCCGTACCATTCTGCTGTTCTATTCGAACACCGCCTGGAAGATATTTATACTTACCATCTTATTTATAGCATATATTATTGATTCTTGTCTCTACACTTTTTGCGATGCAAAAGAAAGACCCCTCTGGCTTATACTTACCGTTCTCTGCATCAGTTTTGCGTTCACTTTTGATGTTGCAATTATAGTTGGACTGAAAATATCTAAAAAGTGGAGAAAAACCCTAAATCTAGTAGAGCCAGAAACATATAAAGTAGTTGTAGATATAATTCTGGCTATTCCATTTGCTTTTTTCTATTTGGTTGATGATAAAATATTGCTGAACTGCCATGCAATATCACCATTAGTGTCAACAATTCGAGTCTATAGAATCATAGAATACTTTTGCAATAGGTCTTCTCAAGCTGGCTGCAATCAATGGACTTCGTTTTTATCTCAATATCTTATTCTATTCATATTGTCCGCCCACACTTGGACCTGCGTCTGGTACTTATTGTCCTACAGAGGCTTCGATATACATTTAATTAGATCATCGTGGTCACTTTCAGCAATTTATTTGCCAACTGAAACCACGATGGACTGGTACTATGTTTGTAGTTATTGGTCTGTCATGTATTTAACTACCAATGCTTTGGGAGACTTATATCCAGTAAATACTGTCGAGAGAATATTGGCTACACTGGCTATTTTGGTTGGGTTCCTGTTAACGACTGTAGTCTTTGTGGGATCGTTGACTTCACAGTTTATAACAATAACAACGAGACGCTCCAAATATGTGCGTCGATTAAAAAAGATACAGAATCACCTCAAGTTGATAAATATGGATAAGGACATTACCAAACGCATCATCAGGTACAAAATATTATGCATATTTCATCTTTTACATCTTGTTTCCAAAATAACTTTACGAATTTGGTTTGGCCAGGTATTACGAAGATCTCTGGTATCAAAAGTCCGGAGTGTTCAAGCCAAAATTGCTACACCTTTTGCCGTACCCTCTTCAAATGGAAATATGTTATGATTTGAACGCTCTCCCTCTATTCACTTCGTTGATATTCAGGAAACTTCCAGAAGCTTTTTTGCGGCGATTGTCTCTGGATATGACTCACCAATTTTATCTTCCGGGAGATGTTATTTACAATGAAAATGAAAATATGACTTCTATGGTAGTTTAATTTCTACTAATTTAGAATATTATGCGATTTTTTCTATTTATAATTAAGAAGAACTAGTTCAAAATCTTATTTTTTAAAGATTTGCGTTACAAGTGGAGTAATAGAACTCTTGTCAGATGAAGATAACGAAAGTCCAATGATATCCTTTGCAAAAGGAACATGCTTGGGAGAAATATCTTTAATTTTCAATGTACCAGGTATGTAATATAAATTTTCTAAGCCCTGTAGCATGAATAACGTGAGGTGGATTTATATTCTGTATAGAACGTACGTTTTAATTAAGTACGTATGTAAGCAATTTATTCGTGTACTATCTAGAACAATTTATAAATATGTACCTATAACAAATTCTTCTACTTTTTACAACAGGGACATTTACTACCCATTATTTTTTCTCAGCGAGATGCGCGATAAAAGCAGCAACTTACGTAGAATGTCAAATCCTAGAAAAGACCAAGTTCATAAGACTTATGGTGACTTACCCAGACTTGGTGGACAAAATACGGCAAGAAATTCAGGAAAGAATCAACCGGGCCAAGAGAAGAAAGCAAATACAAGGCGATTATACTGAGTTTTCGCTAAATGTATACGCTTCTAAAGACAGGAAAAAGAGCAGTATAAAATGTCTGAAAGACAAACTGAGATACATTCAAGGTATATACCCGAGACTGTACACTTAGAAATGTGTAGGTTCTTGGTGTTTAAAAGAAAGAAAGATTTTTTTTGTAATATAAAACACAAAAACAAACAAACAGAGACAAATAAGAGACTGTTACAAAATAGGGCCTCATCTCAGCATAATGCTGGCCATATTAAGTGTTATGAGCATCCTTGGTCTCCCGGTTAGCCCTTGTAGGTTAAGCAAAATACAGATAAAAAATTGAAAACGATTTACCGACATCAATAACAAATATATAAAGACAATAGGCTCACGTTTGACCACCATCTTGCCTGTTATTAAGAATTGTTATGGAATTGGATATAGCACGCTTGTCTAGAGGAAGCCGATTTACAAAACTAGCAATAACTGTATAGCACTAGTTTCATTAACCAGAGCTTCCTAGTATTTTGAGCATTCAGGAATTGTTTAAGCTTATCACGGAAATCCTAACCTTTAAAAACTCGATCTTGGCACTTCTAGAATGTACAGTAATGTTATACATTGATATGTGATGAAGTTTATCTATTGAAGTTTTACCTATACATAAAAGTAGCATATTTCACGTGTTTTCTTTAATTGCAGGAAAAACTGAATCTGACAATTTAACTAAAGATGACATTTTAGACGAAAACTGCTTGGATCTATACATCATATCCGAACACGTAAAAAAGAAAACTACCACATTCACATGCATAAATTCCAGATTTCCCTGGATTTTAGAATCTGAATGTAACCTTGTCAAATATTGGGAGCAATACATGTTGTTTATTGTACTCTATGTGTGCATAGCGTTTCCGTACTATATTGGTTTTAAGAGAACATTTGACGATGGAGTCATGTTTTACGGACAACTTATTATCAATATCACATTATTGTTGAACGTTTTCATGACATCTGTGACAGCTGTGAAGACAAAAAGGAAGTACATTACTGATTTCAAGGGTATTTTGAGTAACAATCTGAACACCCTCGGATTTTACTTAGATTTTGTGTCTATCATTCCATTTGAATTCATTATTACAATTCATAGTGACGTAAAATATCATGATGAGTATCGGGACCATTTGTTTTATTTGTGCAAAGGTGTGAAGCTTTGCCTGGTTTGGAGGCTGTCGAGTTTTTTCGAAAAACTGGAAAGGAAGCTACTGTTAAATTCACTGCTTGTAAAGGTACATTGGAGTTCCTATTACTGTAATTGTCGAATGTTATTTAGTGTCATAGTGTCTTAGTGGAAGCTAGCATTGTATTATACAATCAGATCAGTGTATTAATATGGAAACTGGCGTGGTTTTGACACATTTTTATTTTCCTTATGCGGGATTACTCACGCTTAATTATATCGGAAACTCCGAGTATAGTTTCGGCCACATCCGGTGGCCTTCATCGTGGAGACAATGCTGAATACAAGCCCCGCGCGACTTTGTATTGCTTCGCACTGCAGGCCGCTGTGCGCCTCGTACGTAAATATAGCAGTCGATGCGCCGGCACGGGGGTGGGAGCGGGTGTGTACCGAGATGCGTCTGCGCGCTCTGAAACCCTTCCTCCTCACCGGAGTTCTCCTCTACGGTGTCAAGAATATTCCAACACACAGAGCTCGCCGCGGCGTCTTCAGATCCGCGACCACCAACTTTGTCTCCATGATGAAGGCCACCGGATGTGGCTAAAACTATAGTCCAAGTTTCCAATATAACTAAACGTAAATAATTCCGCACAATTAAAATAAACACAGTGTTATTAAAATTACAATATGAGAAAAGTTTTCGTCAAGTTTTCGATGCGAAATCATGAAAAATTACAGCACTTGATTAAAACCAAACAATTATTATTGTAGCCATAATTACAATGCTGACAATGAGTTTAAGCTGCCGGCTGGCCAGTATGCTCACTTGAAAGCTAGTTCCATTTCCCGCTAGGTGTTTTACCATCTTCGACCACACCGTCAATTAACATCACTGATCTGTTTTTTATTAATTTTTATTTAAAAATATCTTGCTGAAAGGTTTTTCACGAATGGCCATGCTAGATTTTCTGTCGTCGAAGTAATTTGATAATTTGATATAATTATTTCAGACGGTCAAATACTGCGTATACATAAGCCTGCTTTCTTACTGGTGTGGCGTCGTTTTGTACATGGAATCATGTTTTGTAAACAGATGCTCCGAAAATTCTTGGTTCAGCAAGGCCATGCTATGGGAAGACAATATTCGTGGCTCTACTTTGAAAAAGTAAATTGATTTGAATAATTGACTGCCTTGTTCGCTCATTTGGTAACACCTGTGGTTCAAGAGCTGTAGGGCGTGGATTCGATTCCCATACAGCACAAACGTTATATGATATTCTGGAGTTATGTCTTTAACGGATTTCCACCTATAAGTCGTTTTGGTTACAACAACCAAATGGACAACAAAAATATTTATCATTACTCATACTCGAATAGTAGGTCTGAAGTTGCCTGAGGAGCAGGTTGAAAGTAATACTTTTCAGCCCTAGTGAGAATCGTTTTCAACTGACAGTTGTCAAATTATTTAAAAAAAAACTAGTTCTATTTTCAAATTTCTATTGAACCACGTTTCAATTTTCTATACAGCCACTCAATTACAGCAATCATCAATACAGCAACATTTAAATAACATAAAGTTAAGTATTAATTAAAGAATATGTTTTTTTAAATGACTTTATTATAAATTTCAACTATTTCTTTAAAATAACAGATTTGGGCAAAATATTTACCATTTTTTCAATGATGAAAATGAAATATAATAGCTGAATAGCTGGCCGGCCACAGAAAAATAAAATAGGCGGGAAAGCGGGAATCCGATCTTCATTTGTTTTTTCGAGTTGTAGTTTTGTTTTTACGAGTACTTCCTTATAACAGAGATTGGTATTAACACAATGATTTCATATGATTCAGATATAGATTTTAACGCTTGATTTCATAAGAGAAGAGGCTAAAGCAGTAGTGGATAACCTTGTACTACCTAAATCAAAACAAAGATATCTAAAATCGTACAACGTTTTTATGAAAAGGCGCGCTGAGAAAAAAGTGAAATCGTTATCAGAAAACGTTTTGTTACCTAATATATTTCAACGAATTATTGTTGATTTATGTAAAATAAAATTCACTCATTTTTTCTTTAGCTAATTCTTGTTTTTATTTTTACTTTCCTTGTATTCGCAATGAAAAGCACAGTGTTTACCTCGGGGTAAAGACTCATTTAGTCCCTCGAACTATTAGCCCAAACTCTGTCTCGGGATTCCATAAGTTACTTTCACCCCTAGGGTAACAATGTAAAAATAGTGGTGTTTTATTCATAAAGTGCTGAATTACAAGCGCGAGTGTGGGAAAATGATATAATGTGGTTAAACATGACTTTTCGTGTTGCTTCCAAAACTCCATCTAGAAGCTTAGAGTAAAGTCGTCACTATTTTACTAAGGCATGACTTGATTTGTAAGACAAAAGTTGCAAAAACGGAAGACAAGTGAAGTGCTGTAATTCCAAATAAAGACATGGTTTAAAGGTCTTTGAAGCCAGACAATAAAAAATAAAAAAGTCATGTTTTGTTTTGTTTGTTGGGTGAAATGTCCTCCGATATTAAACATTCAACGGTTCTCTAATCTCCCTTATTGTCGTTATTTTAGAATGACGTAGCTGCCTATAACGGCTATGACTATATAATTATTGTTTTTTCCAGGACCAAGTATCCTATAATAACGTCCATATATTTCGCCACAACAATTTTGCTCTCTGTAGGCTATGGGGATTTTAGTCCGGGCGATAAGTTCGATATGGGATATGTTGCGTTTTTAAGTGTTTTCGGAGTGCTTTTTACTGGTTACTGCGTGTCAGAATTTTCCGCCGTCGTCACACATTGGTTGAGGTAAGCATAGAAATCAACCCCAAAAAAACCGGTCAAATGCGTGTCGAACTCTTGTGCTGAGGGTTCCGTACTTACCCATTATACCGCCATATTAAAATTGGTATCTTTTTTTGTATGCCAATTAAGCTATTCCTCTAAATTGTATGAGCGCGCATACAACTCAGAGGACTATCTTAATTGGCGTTAACCATGTATGGAAACACTCTTTTATTTTCAACTTTTATATTTTTTGGAATTTTTCCTTTATTTGTGCTGTAAGACCTTGCTTTTTGCCAAATTTCGTGATTCTAGGTCAACGGAAACTACCATATGGGTTTTCGACCCAAAACCTATAGGGTACTTCCGGTTGACGTAGAATTGTCAATTTTTAAAAGCAAGGTACAGCACAAGTAAAGGGAAAATCAATTAATAGTCAATAGCCAATTATAAAAAATAATATAATAAATTATGATTTTTTTCTTTACTCTGATCCTATATCAATCTCCTCATACCTATACATTATACTTTATTTCTATGATTGAACACTGTATTCTTGTTCAGTGGTAAATAGTCCATTTTTAAAAGAGTTTGTTTTTCAATCTGGTCTATCATTACACAGGACTAAGACAGCATTTTTGGAAGTTATCATGACAATAGATAAATTCATGAAAGACAATAATATGCACCCAGCTATCAAGCATAGAATTATGGCTTTTTATGAACTTCAGTGGCAATATAATTCGGTAAATATCTTACGTGAGCAATTGAGAGTCAGCTCCCATTCCAGGCTAGGTGTATAGATCTTTATTAATTAACCGGTCTTTATGGAAGTCAATAGGGGAGGGCTATGTCCAGCAGTGGACATCCTACGGCTGAGATGATGATGATGGTTAATTTATCGTAAGAAATATTATGTCTCACCTATGTGATATTGATATTGGCCAGTACAATATAAACAAACTTAATGTACAAACTCATAATTTGTGTTGTGCTTATTATTTATCTTGGAACACTAACTTCAGGTGAGATGCAGTCAAATACCTAGCCTGTCACAAGTAGGTGAAAAGGGGTGACTCCTGTACATGGTCATTGTAGTGATATTTAGAAGTTTATGTAACAAAAAAAACCGGTCAAGTGAGAGTCGGCCTCGCGCACGAAGGGTTCCTTACCATTACCTATGAAAAAGGCAAAAAAATCTCGTTTGTTGTATGGGAGCACCTATCAAATATTTATTTTATTTTATTTTTAGTATTTGTTGTTATAGCGGCAATAGAAATACATAATTTGTGAAAATGTCAACTGTCTAACTATCGCGGTTCTTGAGATACAGCCTGGTGACAGACGGACAGACAGACAGCGAAGTCTTAGTAATAGGGTCCCGTTTTTACCTTTTGGGTACGGAACCCTAAAAAGTCTAGGACATCTTTGCTGCGGCGCTTATTACTTTGAGACATTCAAATGACTAGCTTAATTCGCTAGCTGCCCTTCGCATTATCATCATCATCCACAGCCTTCTTTATCCCACTGTTCTGAGTATAGGCCTCACTCTTGTTATGCCATCTGCCTCGGTCCTGTGCCAATCTTCTTGGCTGCAGTCATTACTGGTCGGCGGCAAACTATCTTATGCTGCTTATCTTATACTTAAACGACCTCCTGCTAAGGATATCTACTACAAAGTAAACAGTTTATTTACTACGCGACATTACAGGGTGTAGAAGTAACAGACGAGAACTGGCTGGAAAGAACAATAGTACCTTCAGAATTAAGAAAAAAAGTTTTACATCAAGCACGATTTAAAGCGCTTACTTCAATTAGATTCTTTCAAGTTAAGAACAAAGCTTACATCCACACATTAACGGAAAGTAAGTTTAGCCAAACACTGATGCAAATATAATTTGTTTCGGTTATACTACTCTTCGCGGTTTTTCCAGCGGCATTTTCGTGTAGGTACTATTCGCATTTTTTCAAGATAAGTATATGATTCATGAGTAATTACTTATAACTCATTATTTGAACAGGTATCTACTTGTATGTATAGGTGACTCAGAATTAAATCATGATTGATTCAGTTTGACCAGTTACTTTTTTTATGGTTGACAGGCTAAGTGTTTGACGATAGCTCACCTGATGTTAAGTGACGTTAGTTTGGAATGCTATTGGCTCTCAAGTGAGGCTGCCGGAACACACCGTTAGATGCTTGGCGGCAGATTTTCAACTTGAAGGTGGTAGCTAGCCAGCCGAGTACTAGAAAATACCCTACCACCTTGCAAACCTACCTAATTGTTAGACGAATTGACCGATAATTTTAGAGCTTACTAATTGTAAGCTAAAAAGGGCTCTATTTGTATATTTGTATGTATTTTTTTGCATCTTATACCTATAGATTTTTTGTTTAAGTTGGTTTCATCTTCAAAGTTGTTCATAACAATGAATGCCATGGTTTAGTATACCCCAATCTTATATCCCTATACACCGTGAAAGTTTGAACATCAGCAATATTGATACATGGGGTTCAGTACTCGACTGTCGTTCCAAATAATAAAAAAAAATAGGTGGTTAATATTTAACCTCATTATCCTGAGCAAACATAAAAATACGGACATTCAAAAACGCGCACCAAAAATTACATGATAAAAAAAAATACTGAATCAGCCATGGCGGAGTAATTAGCATGAAAATATAAGAGGCGGTCAAAAATATATCGTCCTTTTTGATATCGTTAAAACGATCTCTTGACAAATTTTCTGTAAGCAATGAAAAATAATTGATTGATACGGGCGATACTTTGCGGAAGTTCATTATGAGTGTTTATGGTATATATATTTAGTTTATTTCCGCATAACAGTCGTTTCAGCACAACAGGATTTAAATTTAACTTACTTGACAACAATTTAAAAAACTTGACGTTTTGACAGCCCTGTTGGCTCATTGGGAGTATGTCTGCCTGAGCTGTAGGGCGTGGGTTCAATTCCCGAGATGCAAAACGAGATTTTTGTGATAATTGAAATTAACTTATCGAATGTTTTACTTACAGCTGCAAGGGACATGATTCTGCCGCCCGGTGAAATAGTGTACTACGGCGGAACAGTAACAAGAGAGCTATACATAATCGAAAGCGGTTACTGCTTAGTGACTTCCCACGAAATGAGAGAGACAAAGACTGAACGAGTCATCGGTCCGGGCAACCATTTAGGACTGCTGGTGCTGTTGTATGGAGTCCCAGCTGTTAGCACAGTCATTACTTTGACGCATTGCAAGGTACGATCAGATCGTTGATACTAAAACTGTTATTTACGACTGCTACGCGGTTGAGTTTCGTGAACCCCTAACTTGAATGTAAATAAGAGTATTAGGTGGCAGATTTCCTCAGTAAGAGGTCATCTAGGTAGGTACCACCGTTGTGCCAGATATTCTGCCGCCAAGCAGTAGTGTGTACACATTACTGTGTTCCGGTTTGAAGAGTACTGCAGCTAGCGAAATTACAAGGCTGTTGAGACTAACCTTCCAGTCTCGAAGTGGCGAGCGCCAACGCATCGATGCTTTGGACTTTGTTTTACTATCTACTCATAATTCTGTGTATCACTTACCATAATTAAATCATTATTAAATGTAAAATAAAAAAAATGGTAATTGACACTTTGTAAGCCCTATTTTATATGTATAGCACCTAAGTACCTTAATTTATTTTAAATTAATTAATTATTAAGTCATTTAAGAGCTTTTTAAGATGACAAAAGATGTTAATAATTTCTTACTAGTAATTTAATAACCTCAGTTCGTATCTTAAAAAGATTTGTTTACGTTTTATTTATAACTTGTTGCGCCCCGCGGTGTTACTCGCTACATTTTTTCGGGATAAAAAGTAGTCTATGTGTTAATCCAGGGTGTCAGCTACTTCAATGCCAAATTTCATCAAATCCTCACATATTTCCGCCTTTATAATATTAGTGTGATGTGTCTGTGTAATTACCGTATAACGGTAGATATAACATTAGTAATATCTAATTTTATATCTACCTTTATACTTTTATAGCTTATAAGTGTGAGCCATTCAGCTTACACATCAGCACTGAGCCTCTTTCCGGACATGAAAGAACATCAAGGTTTGATGAAACCAGAAGAATTGGATTATATCGAAAATCTGGCCAAAACTCAGAACCCTGATGGATACTTGAGGCATTATAACAAGATTACTGAGAAGAAAAAGGTCAAGATAACTGGCATTTTGCAGGAGTTTTTCAACAGTGAGTTTTTCGAATGCGTCATAAATAGATAGCTGTACATAATTATAATGTCTATAGTTGAATGTGGAGACGAATTTACGCACTTTAAAAACTTATGCTAATGGTTTTTCAGCAAAGAAACCTGCATATGTACGGGTTTAATAGCTTAGGTATGTGAGGCTTAAGTTAAGTTAGCAGCAGTTAGAAGTTAAAAACTCATCAGCTTTTACATCTTTATTTGTTTTACTACATATGTATCATTATCAACGTGATGCAAACTTGCTTTTCTATCGGATATATAATATTTTGGGTGCGATTCCGACCAGCGTGATCTAATTACATACTATAACACCCTGCTCATTATAGTATTGGTCGTTCAAAGGCTCTAGAATCCAAAATATTTGGAAGTTGAATGGGAGTCGAGTTTTTGCTCTAGAATCAAACCGTTCCTGTCATCAAAAATACTGTCTAGCGGTCCACACTTCGTGCTATAAAAATGGAATCAAGAGTGTTTTGATTCTACTTTCCTATCACGAAATATTTTCACCGACACTCACTCATCTACCTATGACCGCTAAATAATGTTTGCTGCAGAGATGCTGGTCTCCTGATAGATACAAATTGGGATCGGTTTCTTCACGGCAACATTACTCTATCGGAGACCATATCGTCGTTTAACATCACGCGGGATGGCGGTCAAACGCATGTCTATTTATCAATAAAATATATGCATATTTGTAAACACAATTGTACTCTAGTGAATTGTACTACTTATGCATTTTTCGAATGGAGATGTAAGTAATTGAATGTTAATTTGCTCGTATAGTGTTGAATGGCGAGATCTTGTGAATGACACAATACGGAAAGCGACGCTGTGCAGCGTGGGTGTCAGAGGAAAAGAAACCTTCGCTAGTGGGCGATCAATAGCTCAAAATGAATAGATATAGTTTCTGACGTTTTTTTCCTATAGAGATGAAACTGTTATTGCCATTACAGATTCTTTCATTCATGTCTCTGCCGAGTACAGAAAAAAGAAACAAAATTATGTGAAGTCTTTTAAACAGTTCCACGTTTTAAACAACATCGCGCCCTACCTTTTGTTGCCGATTGCTATAAAGCCCGACGGAATGTTTTTAACAGTTTGGGCTATACTTCGAGTTATAGTGGCATATTTACTTTGCATGATTACGCCAGTACGTATGTCAGTTTTAAAACGCAAAATTTAATCTTTTGAAACAAATTTAAGTAAGATTCACAGAATATTTGATCGTAATAAGACAAAAATGTAGAACCAAAACAATCACTTGGTTGTGTCGTGGTCTGCGGCCAAACAGTAATGTGTAAACTATATTGTTTGTGATTTGATTTTATGAAAATTACAGGGCTATGGATTCTTAAAATAATCATCACTAATGCAATGAAACGTGGCCTTCATATAGTCAATCACAGTTCTACATAAATAAATATCATAGGGCAATTCACACAGCACCATTTAGCCCTTAGTATGAAACCAAGGAACTGCTAGAATACATATATACTTTCGTTATGTAAATACATAAATAACATCTAGAAACAGATTAAACATGTAGGTACATAAGTTTGTCCCACAAAGAATGTTCTTTGTTTGTGCTGGGTGGGAATCGAACCCACGCCTTGCAGCTTTTAAAGCAGAGATAATACAAGATAAGCTAACAGGAAAGTCGAATGGCCAGACGTTATGTCTTGCCATCATGACAACACTTTATTAATCTTATTACTTGTAAACGCAAAAATGATACTTAGATATTATAATTATATTAATCTTTCTGATTACTGAATTATAATATATTTTTAACAAAACCGCCGAGAACATAGGCATTTTATTAAATTCGAAAGCAAGTATTTGATTGAAATTGTGATTAACGTATATGCGCATATAAACATTAGTTGTTCAAGCATTCGATTGTACATGGTTGGTTTTAGTATCAACTCTATTTTTGTCACACTAAAAAGTCATAAATACAATAAGGGAGACAAGAGAGCTTCTACCGGGTAGACTACCAGCTCCTTGATCGGACGACATTGCGGTATGAGAGTAATGTATGAAGTCTAGGAAAAACCTAAAAATTTGGTACGGTAAAATAAGACAACAAAAGATGAAAAACAGATTAGAGCATAATTTAGAGGTTGATAAATCTAAAGAAACTGACAAAAATCGTTTTGTCAACTTGGATTTGGATAAGCGTCAGGATTAATTAGACTTATGGAAGTTTTTGGCTTCAGTATGTTGATAATGTTTCAGATAATAGTCTCAATGGCACCACTGTGCACGACTTTTAATGTAGCGGTGATAGTACTAGAAGTTTTTTGCTACCTAGACATGTATGTGATGCTGCATGTTGCGTTTTATGGCTCTAAAAATCAGTTGATATATCATCCATATTTGACAGCTCGAAATTATATAAAGGCAAGTGAAGTAAAGTAGATCATTGAACGTATATTTTAGGCAAGGCTAGATATTATTTTTTCACGTGGGGGAAATGCCTTTTCGCATACCCTTCCGTCTTTGGCAGTCGGGTTATGTCGAGCTCAGCACCAAGTGGATGCCATTACCGACTAAAACCCCACGACATTCCTTCTGCAATGACATTATAACGGAGCCGCGGGACCGCTCCCACATTCTCCGCAGCAAAAAGACGTTCACAGAGCACCTCGTGACAAGATTCGAACCCAGCAGTCAGACAAAGCGCTACGACAGTTGAGCTAAAATGGCTGGCAACTCTAGATCTGGGCGGACGTCACAAAAGCGTAGCAAGGACCATGACTTCACAGATAGAAATTTCCTAATCACCATAATTTATTTATTTATTGTGTAATAATAAACAACGTTACAGCGTACATATACCTACCAAAGTTTTACTTATTATTTTTGTATATTTTTATTATAGCTAATAAAAATATACAAAAATAATATACCTACGTATATATTAGAGTAACATTTTTTTAACAAGTTAAACTTTACCTAACTTAACAACACTTTAAACTTTAGAAAACTATTTGCTTTAGATTAGGGTGTGGGTATATTGGTCGCAGTAAAGCAAAGTGTTTTTTTATGAATACTGGCCATTTATCGGCAAAAATGTCAACTTCAGCTCGTGAGGACATCATTGTTGTAGTGGCGTTGTGCTCGGGCATTATCGTGTCATTTACGCAGACCTCAATTCATTTCACGACGTCAGGCAGATCTTTCTTCCCGTTTCCATTATTTTTTTGCCTTTTCAGGGACCTTTTATCATAGACTTTGTGACGTGTTTTCCGTGGTATGGTCTATGGAAGCTTATTGTGCCTAAACATAACGAGTACCATATAGAGGAAGACCATATTGTAAACTCTCATTTGCTACATTGCTCTATAAGGATGATCAACGTGCTTCAGATTTACAAACTTTACACAATTTTTTGGGCGGAATCTTTAAGTGCTTTGAGACGGGTAATTTTCATAAATTGCTCCCATATCACGACTATTTTCAATTCTCAAATTGTGCTTCTTTTTAGTTTTCTCTAATTTCAGGCGTATTTTATGAGCGTGCTCCACTTTCTCCTCTTAACACTCTTCTTTTTGAACCTATACACGTCTATACTCATTATTCTAACATGCAGATACGTAGTATCAGCCAATGCAGCCGATTTTATGCGCAGGATCTCTCAATTATCCCTAAAAGGACCTTATATGGATTCTGTCTTTCACCCTGATGGTAACATGGTCTGTCAAAGAGGTAAGTTTACAGTAAGCCTCTTCAATCTCCATGTATTAGTGTTTTCGCCGTATACCGATTTGGAGGTCATATCGGGTGGGCCGTAGTCATATTCTAAATTATTCATGTGTTCGTAAACTATTTATATCAAGTCGTGTAAAATGTCAAGTCCCAGCAAGCTGAGGAGTTTCTATAATATCATTTAATGTATGTCAGTGTTAGCTCGGCAGAGATTTGTGTCTATCTGTAGGTAATAAGTTTATATAATTTATATTCAAAGTACTTCATATAGTTTTTGTTCTGTGCCAATTACAATCAAATGACAATAATTTTTAGGCATATACGGCATACAGACATTTTAAATTAGTATTCGGTCCATACACCACCCACATCTTGGGGACTTGGAAACCTTGAAGAATGTCTTTGCCTAGTATTATATTATCTGTGTTATGACCTTTAGATTTAACAACTGTAAATTTAAAAAAAACTTCCGAAACCTAATAGGTACCAAATTTTGACTCGAACAAACCTATGGAAGATGGTCATTCATCAACTAGAAAATAGCTGATTATCTTCAAGCGGCTGAACAGGTTTCCTTGAATCATATACAAGAGCATCCTGGAAAGGCGTCATGTTTCCCCTTTCAATATGGATGTAGTTTCCGCAGTCCAGTTATAATTTTTAAAATTTTTAGCATATAATATTTTGCCAGACTAAACATTATGTTTTACAGGTTCTTGGATAGATGTCGCAGCAATATTAAAAGGAAATTATTTGACTCCCGGAAGGGTATACTTGCTTGCACACTACTGGGCTGCTACAAGTTTTAGCGGAGCGGGCTTCGGTGATATCACTGCTCAGAACACGACGCATATGATTTTATCTATATGTTCAAATGTGCAAGGGGTTTTGTTCTTCGGGTAATATAAAGTTTCGTAATAAGCTTAAATTAACAGAAGTCGGTACCTACTACTAGAGGCAGTTTAAGCTATAAATCGCCATTTTTGAAGCTCAGAGTAAGCTTCCGTATCACCCACACCACTTTCCACGTTTCACTCCTTGTTTGATTTCTCAGATATTAAGCAAATTGCTACATGTCAAACAAAATTAATCGTGTTAGAGTGGTTTCAGATATGTTTACGCACGAATAGCATCTCTAAAAGCAATGGCCGATCAAGTGATCACTAAGTTTCAAGAAAACGTAAAACACCTGGATCTGTTCTTGAACAGAGAAAAAGTACCGTTTGCGCTGAAGAAAACAGTAATGGAATATTGGAAATATCAGTGGAAACGAACTGGCGGTTGGTCGGTAAGCATAGTAATTAGGTTGTAAAACTTAAAATATCTTAAAGATTTTGAAGTTACCAGCTCAAAAAACCAAATATTAAACAAGTTTGTTTAATATTTGGTGTTAAAAAAGTCCATAACCCGACTGCGAATAAAATAGCCACAATTAAAGGAAAAAAACTTTTAAAAACCTATTTTTTGTTCCTAATTAAATTTTAACATATTTTTGTAATCCTCTTGTAATTTCCTTTATTTAGATAGGTAACCTACTTGATAGGTTTGGTTAGTTTTTAACGTATTACTATTTCGCGTCAAAAACCCACCATCTTGAGTATTTTTTTTAAAACCACCCTCTAAGGACTTGGTTTATTGAGACGAATCTAACGATAACATAATTGTTGTAATCCATTTTGTCGTTTGGAAGATACGAGGTAATAAAGAAATTTACATAAATTTAAGATAAGCGCGAAAAACATAACCCTTCCTTGGCAGTTGGGCAAAAAAAGGCTTCACACTGTGGTTAAATTTTTGTTTTCGAATTAAAAAGTACCCTAGTGTTAAACAACGGTATAAAGCGGTACAGCGTGAAGAAGTAAGAAACACACCAAGACACAAATACAAACATTCATTATACCTATATGTATACCTAACACTAGCTGTTACCCGCGACTTCGTCCGCATGGAATTTACGTAAGTATATAATATTTCTCGCAACAAAATACGAGAACTGGCCTTATTTCTTTTTAATGCACTAGATACTGCACCGGTAATCCTCTCGCTGACGTTTAATTGTTAGTTTTAAATCCTTTTATTTGTCTGTGTTGTCTGTAGTTTTTCTTTCAAATATCCATGCTAAGCCATGTGAAGTCATAAAAGTAGAATAGTAATTACTATTGTGTATTGTAAAACTTGACAACATTTGGTGGTGGGTAGTGGTAGTTTTTAATAATCTCACAGGAATAACTTCTGTGTGCCAAATTTCGTTTCTATACCGCTCAGCCGTTTTTGCGTGATTATGTAACAAACATCCAAACATCTAAACATACATATTTTCACATTTGTAATATTAGTAAGTAGGGAGATGTGATAATGACATTCCCTCAAACTTTTTTCTCTTCATTATTAGATATGCTTTATTTAAGATTATGTATGTAGGTTAGGTATATTTTGTTTCGCTCAATAATCGACGAATTAATTTGGATTTAGTATAAACGTTATCGTACAATATTTTTTGTAAAGGTTGACAAACTAGGTTTTGACCACAGTTTACATGATGATAAGTGATGCCGTGGTCGAAGATGGTAAAGCACAAGCCTGGAATGGAACTGACTCTCAAGTGTGGCTACCGGAACACACTAAGATGTTCGGCGACAGATTTTCAACTCTTAAAAATACCCTACCACCACGCTATGGTTTCCTCACGATGTTTTCTGGCACTTTCACACTCATTGTTGGAGTTAACCACTAAGCTATCATTGCTATGTTCAATTAAAATTAGGATAGGCGTGTTAAACTGAGATGCACTTACTTCTGTCTACTAGTATATAATTCTTGTTCCAGCATCAATCCATTCTTGGAAAACTACACGCAAATTTAAACGAAGACGCAGTGCTTTACATGTACGAACAAACACTGAGAGAGATACCGTTGTTTGAAAATGTTGAGTATTCATTCTTCAGAGCTTTTGCTAAGAAACTCAAAGAGCAATACTTTCAAAAGGGATATATGGTCATAAGAAGTAACGAAGTTATCAGCACAATGTATATCATCTTTCGTGGAAAGGTGAGCATATAGGAACTCTAACTCGAGAGTCGGATGGCACGTTAAATTGTAGATCCCGTTAATTTGTAATATGTACATATATTTCTATTAATAGTAATCATCAAGCCATCAATGTATTAATAGACAATACCTGGTTAAGAACTGCCTTGTTAGCTCATTTGGTAAAGTTCTGCTTCGAGAGATAAAGCGTGTGGGCTCGATATCCACTCAGAACTAACATAAATGTTTGTTCTGTGTCTGGGTGTTCTGTATGTATTATAAGTATGTATTTACAAAAAAAATAGTATTTTGTCAGCTGTTTGGCTCCCATAGTACAAGGTTTGCTTAGTTTGGTATCCCAAAAAATGAAGTGATCACGTGGGGACAGCGGGGCGCAGCTAGTAATGTATAATTTCGTGATATATATTTTTTTTAATTATCTCTTATTAATCACTTTTACTGCAAAGAAATGACAAGTGGAATAATTATATTACGTAATTTGTGGATGGCCCCTAAGTGGGCATCTTAACCTTGTGTGCGATATTATTTTGACTTAGGTACCTAAAGCAAAATAACACTGCTGATGATATTGAGAACCGTTTATCTGTTCAGGTGGATATAATATCGGAAATAAACGAAGTAGAAGCGTGCATGGGACCAGGAGGAATATTTGGAAATATTCGAGGGGCTAATAAGTATTTGACAATGTCAAACGTCTTGGCTTCTAGGAATATAGACGTTTTAAGCATTCAAGGACGACATTTCTATGCTCTTTTGAAGGTAATTATCAAATTGAATGAAACGAATAGACATTTCTGTAACAGAAAAAGGATTTAAGTAAGAGACCGCGAAGAATTAGAGCGTAAAAACAAAGGGACACATATTACATCCCGTGATTAGGCTGATTTAGGATATAAACCATAAAGTCAACTGGATCAGCCAAGATACATCCTGACTGATAGCTTTATCACTCTTGCAATCGATGAAGTAAAGAAATGCGTAAGATTTATAGCAGTGGCTGAAAGGGAAATGCTGAAAATTGGGTTAGAGGAGTGCCTTGGAAGAGGCCTGTGTCCAGCAATTAACTACGATAAGCTGATTAAAAAGATGAGAAACCGAACCAATCATTGAATTGATCATCTTAGAAAATGCAGGATGGAGAATCTCAATGAAAATTATGAGCCCCGGTACCTAAAAACTTATCAAGCCTAAAAATGCACACTAAATTATTCAACTCAAAAAGTTCCTGTGTCTTATATTCAGAGTTACCCATCAGTTTTGAGAAAAGTTCTACATTCCGTAGAGTCTACAGCTAAGGACTATGTTATTCCAACAATGTCTTCAGATATAGAAAGCGGTGATATAGGTGCAGTGCCAATGAGTTACGACCCGGGTGACGACGACGAAGATAATTTTGATGTTTCTATGTATCTGGAGGTATTTAATCCTTGCATAAAAGTCAGAGCCGAATTCAAAGTCCTCTTTCCTTATGACCACAATACGCGGCTGCGTTAACTTTGTGTAATTTGCGTGCAATGTCATACTTCATTCAGTCTTTGCCAAATTTAAATTTAAAACGCGACGTGCCTTGTTTTATTACATGCGCCTGAATTGTAAAATAAGGCGTTAATTTTTTTTACTTTATGTTTAAGTAATGAGACGAAAACGTCACTCTTTTCTCCTAAGAGTTAATGTCTTTCCGTGATTCAGGGCATAGCCACTTTTTACAAGAAATTTTAATGACAAGTTCACTTACTTTTTGTTTTCGACAAAGAATCTCAGGTGAGTTATAAATAAATAAGGTTCCTGAATCAACAAAGAGTTTGGTGAAAAAGTTTAAATCTTTTTTGTTATTTTAGAGTCCAGAGAAAAGCATTGCTGAGTCACACGGTTCAAGATCGATAACGTCTGCAGGAAATCTTGATTATGTTCCGGCTTCGTTGTTACTTTTTCAACCACACAGGTAATTTTTATTATAAAAAGTATTAATAATAATAATATTTTTTATTGCCAAACAAGAAAAAAAAAAAAACATTTACAAGGTAACGTTGACCCCCAAACTAGGCAACGTGGCCTGTGCTATGGGGTTCAGAGCACGAGTTGCTTAAAACTATAGTAAATGAATTTATACATTTTTAACATAAACAAAATTATATTATTTAAACTGTTGGTTAATAGGGTTGAAGTTAAATATAGAATTTAAATTATAAAATTTAAGGTTTCCTGACAATTAAACATAATTATTTACATAAATAGTGGATGCTACTCTTATCTTCATAGATAGGGAGACTTGAATATTATTAGAGTTTCTGTTTTGTCATACGAAAGGGTCAACAGCCACTTTTTAACCATAATTTTGCACATTGAAGTATTGACGCCAAGAATAGCACATTTCCTGCATACATTGTTATAAGTGTTGGGGTGAGAAAAATCTGGACTTCTAAAACCTAGTAAAGATTCGAATGGAGGTGTAGGCATTCTGAAAACTCGCCGAGCCATCAAGCAGTCATAGTTATTGTGGTTTAGAAGGGCTTTATGTGTTTGGACGGTGGCATTTAAAATATAGAGTTGTCGTACCCGCAGTACTTTAAATTCATCATATATTTTATCTGTAGAATATCTGAACGGACGCTGTAAGGCAACTTTAATAAGAGCACGCTGGGCTATCTCCACTTTCAACATACTCATATGTTGCAGGTGCTACCCCATACCGAAACGCAATACTGCAGTATAGATTGACACAAAGCTATGTAAACTTTCCTAATGATGTCCAACGGAATACAGTTTCTGAGTTTTTTCATAATAAAGATTAATTTTCGCTTTCTATTAGCTTTTACTATTATTTTTATTAGCGATGATTATCTTTTACACAATTTTTAGGTGGTTTCGCCGCAGCATTATTCCGGATAGCAAATTCGTAACATTTATGGGTAAGTAACAAAATGCCTTGCTGAGATTCTTGCCGGAGTCTTCTCAGTTGAAGTGTAATTACGAGCCGGGGGTAGATTCAAAAATGTAACTTAATGTTCGTATAAGTGCCTTACCAGGGTCTAAACTGAATAAATGACTTTTTGATTTTGATTTTGAATAGTGACAAATTACGCGCACGAGTAATATAATGTGGTGAAATAATTACTATTCACGTTGCTTTCAATACTCCGTCGAATAGAATTAACAGTAACTTACCACTTAACGGTGTAGTAGTCTTACTTGAGAGTCATATCCCAGTTTAGACTAGTGTATTTGCCATTATCGACCACACTATCACTTAATATCATGTGAGCTGTAGTCATACACCTATCCTAACAATCATAAAACACGATAGTGAAGAATTTAACCGCACTATTTACGTAAACTATTCATTTCAGAATACCTGATACTCGTTATTTCGTACGTAGATTTTATGATATTGGTATATCAAATGGCGTTTCAAGCTGTCCCATATTTCAACGTTATTTGTCTTACGTCTGACGTCATATTTCTATACAAGCTATTTCTGGACGTACATTGCGGATACATGAACAGATACGGAGATTACGTCCTGAATCCGAGGAAAGTGCGACAAATGTTAGTATTCATAAAATAATAATTATTGTAGGACATTACTCATAGCGCCATCTGACCTCAAACTAAGCAAAGCTTGTGCTATGGAAGTCATAACTGATGGAATACATACTTTTTTTTTGTCATAAGTACATACAGAACAATTTTTTTTTTGACTTGACATGAATTGAACCCACGCCCTACAGCTCTTAAAGCAGATATTCTACTAATGAGCCAACAGTTGTTACTCATCAATATGCAGTTTATCAGTAAATCTCGACATTACTGAGGATTAAGGATCTGAAGGCTGATCCTTGGAGGCTAGCATATCAATTTTCAAGATTTAGGTACATATTACATAAGTGAACTATAGAAAATGTATGGAGATTGGGACAGCGCCTCTGACGGGAGTAAATAGAAACTCTTCCCATTTCCTAGGTCTACGGTCTTCGTTCAGTTAATTAGCGGTCAAAAACGCGTTTATATGAACCGGTTTTTTATTTTTTCAAAACATTTGAATCGTTACATACTTACGTATGACCGGACTCGACTAAGACGTTGTGTTTTTTTTACTTATTTTTCATAAGATATTTGAACATAATCATAGATGTCGCCTCCTTAGTTTTATGTTGATCTTTCACTTGGTGGTAGTATATCTCCTTAGCAGGAGGTCGTCTAGGTAGGTACCACCGGAGTACCAGATAGTCTGACGCCAAGCAGTAGTGTGTAAGCATTACTGTGTTCCGGTTTAAAGGGAACTGCAGCTAGCGAAATTACAGGGCTGTTGAGACTAAACATCGAACGTCTCAAAGTGCCTAATGAGCGCCAAAGCAGTGATGCCCTAGATTGTGTTTTGCTACTCCAAGATCTGTGTATCGCTGCAATGGTCATGGACCACCGGGAGAGCGTCTCGTTCGCCTCATTTCTCTACCTTAAAAAATAATAATATCACAAATTATAATTTTCAGGTTCTTCTCGAAGATTCTATTACGCAGACGCGATTTCTTGGCAAACTTTACCATTTGTTACTTGTCACTTGCTTTGCCACTCCGTCGCCGTACGAGATACATTTTATTTTGTTACATGAGGACACCACAGTTGGCTAGGATAACTTATCTGTTCACTTACAGAACTCATAGACAAACGAGTATTGGATCATCCAATTTGTTTCTCAAACTAATGTAAGTTGGATTTAGCACTGTTTTATTGACCCTGACTATCTGATTGGGATTTTTTTTCTAATATGCGCAGATGTGGCTTTTATAGCTCTTATCTTTTAAGTTTTTTTAACAATGTAAACATCTAGGAAGATACCATTTTCGATCTGAATTTGTAATACTTACTGATATAAAACTTGGGTGGTAGATCACCTTAGCAGGTCGTCTAGGTAGGTACCACCACAGACCAAATTATTTTGGAGCAAACCAGTAATGTCTAATCTAAACAATACTGTGTTCCGGTTTGTAGGGTTCTGCAGGTAGCAAAATTACAGGGCTGTTCTGACTTACTATCGAAAGTCTCAAAGTAATGAGCGCCAAAGCTGTGATGCCCTGAACTTTGTTTTACTACTCAAAGTTCTGTGTATTGCTGCAATGGGCAGGCGTTATTACTTAACATCAGGACAGCGTCTCGTTCGTCTCATTACTTTTACAGTAAAAAAAAAACTACGTTAAAAAAAATACGCGGAACTGCAGTACGAAGCTAAATGTCACTATCATTAAACTACTTTTAATATGAAAACGATCTTGAAAGTACTAAGAAAAGTCAGCTGTTCCATAGATAAATATTATTCACCTGATTTTTAGGTTAGCTATTTTGAATGCAATCACCTCCTTTTGGCTTAATGCTACTGTTCTGCGAAATCCAGTAGTTTTGTATATATGTAGTTGTATAATCTACGAGCGTATGGAAACTAAAATATAGACAATCAGAAACAGAATTGCTCAATTTAGACTGAAAGCAAATGCTAAATAAATAAATTGTGCAACTAAGAAAGCGAATAGGAGAAAAGATACTTTCCTATAAGGAGCATGCCTTTTAAAATCTTATGTAGCCACATACGTGGATGAACCTCCAAATAAATCCAAATCCGATATATTAGTTTATTTGAGAGATAAGGCCAGTCCAAATACGAAAATGACATCATGTAATTGATACCAATCAAACGAAAGAAATTTTATTACAAGCTTAGTTATTAAATGCTATTTTCTTTTTAGGACTATAGGCATTTGGGCATCGATATTGTCCCATGTCAATGCTTGTCTTTTCTTTAAGTTGTCGTGCCTCACTCCTGTACATTGCACTTCTTCAAATTGGATGACAAAGCCTGATCTTAATTTACGTGTCCAGTACTCCGAAGTATGTATTTTCTGCTATGAGTAGATAGTAAAATTGTAGAATATAAAGGTTAATTCATGTAGCGCTACCTAGCTTCAAACCGAGTAACCTTTCCAATACAATATTTTATTGATAAAACCAAACTTTTAAGTAATTTTCCAAATTATGTCAAAAATAACATTAAACATTTCAATAGGTTTAACTAATAAATAAATACCGTAGATTTCACACAGCGCCATCTAGCCCTAAGCTAAGCAAAGCTTGTACTATGGGAACCAAATTATAACTGATAGAATACTTATATTTTTCTTTGTAAATACTGACCTATAATACATACAGAACAAACATTTTTGTCACATAAATGATTGTCCTGGTGAGAATTGAGCCCACGCACTACAACACATGCACGCAGCCCCGGATTTCCGCGTAGGCCTACAAGGCCCTGGCCTAGGGGCCCAGCTAGCCTAGGGGCCGCACCCACCTCTGACGGCAGGCGGAAATAGGTTTATAGAAAACAAGTAACATATTATACGCCGCGTATGACAACCGTAACGTTGACGATAGTGATAAGTGAGTACTGCATTATTTTTGATGTTTATTTATAATAATTAGAGTCTGTTAAAATTATATTATATTTTCTGTATCGGGATGAGGGGCCCCAAATGTCAAGTGTCTAGGGGCCCTGGTTTCCAGACCGGGCCTGCATTCACGAACGCTCTGTAAGCAGATATTCTACCAAATAAGCTAGCAGAGCAGGCACTACGAATTTAATAATCTCTTAGTTTGTAGTACAAACTTTGTACTATGGGAACCAGATAACAGTTTCCTGAAAAGTACTATAATATAATTGCCTTTAAATTCAGAGTAAATAAGTTATTTCTAGGTATGTATGCTCCGTCGTAGACCACATCGTTGACTAACATCAGGCAGAATATGGTCAAGCACACACCTATAAGATTATTTTTTGTAAGCACGTACCTATAATATTTACAGAAGCATCATGTTATAATAATGTTTGTCCTGGGAGGGAACAAGAAAATAAAATGACTAAAAGTGCATGGAATAAACCGTAATAGGTATATAAATAAAATAAAAAAAACTGCAGGTTCATTTGATTATACACATTACAGAAATGATCTTCTGTTTTTTAATTATATCCACTACTTCATTCGCATCAATTTCTATCCCATAGTGAATATTCATGAGAGCCAAGCCATTCAGTCTGATCCAAAATACATATAATTATTAGTATAATAATTAGTACTAAGTTATGCCGCTCACCTCTCATTAATGTTAATATCTTAACTTTTCGGGGTTGGGGATTGAACCCCCCCAAACGCTCCCCATGGGTACGCCCGTGGCCTACGTGTCAATCCAGGGTGTCAGCTACCTCCCATACCAAAAGATCCATCCGTTTGAGGGTGAAGAAGTAACAAACATATGAACACATTTATTTACTAACTTTCGCCTTTATATTATTGTATTCTCTATCTTTAGAAAAAGTACTTCGCTCTCTACATAGCGGCGTTATGGTATATGATAAACTTGCTAACTATCACTGGAACGGGCGACGTGTCTTCACAGAACAGTTTTGAAGTTGTGGAAACTATAATTGTGATAATTATTATAAAATTTTGTACAGGTAATAGTTTTATATCTTATCTATTTTAATTAAGGCACTTACATAAACTTTATATTAAATAAATATCATAGTACATTACACACAGCGCCATCTGATCCCAAACTAAGTAAAGCTTGTATGATGTAAGCCATATAACTGATAGATATATATTTTTTGTGAATACATATGTACTTATAATATAATTATACAGAACACTTGTTTTTACTACAAAATGTCCTTTGTCCTGGATGGGAATTGAACCCACGCCCTAGATCATGTTGTCTTATAACATGATATACCACTGAGCCAACAGGGATATAATTTACTTATTTACACCAAAGAGTGTATCTCTACAATGTACAGTGTACATACGTTATACAATAGAAAAATAAACTAAGAAGAAAAGATAATGTAAATATTGGCGACCTTAACGCTAAAAGTGGTGTCTATCAGGCAATCTTAGGGTATAGAGTATTTAATAACAATAAGATGACGGGGTTAGCAGGTATAATAAACAATTTTAGGTTCACATAAATATAACATAGATATATATTCTAATGAAGATAATTATGTTGTAATACTTAAATTATAGATAATGTGGCGATGATAACTCAGTGGTTAACGTGGTCGGTTCACACGCCGAAGGGCGTGGGTTCAAACCCCAGTGAAGAAAACAGCGTGAGGCAACCATAGCATAGAGTACTTTTTAGTACTCAACTGGCTAGCTACCACCCTAAGTTGAAAATCTGTTGTCAAGCATCTAACGGAGTGTTTTAGCAGCTCACTTGAGAACCAGTTCCATTCCAGGTTAAGCGTGTTAACCATCTTCGACCACACTTAACATCGGGTGAGCTGAGGTCAAATACTTAGCCAGTCAATCATAAAAAAAGATAATTAAAATAATGTATTAATACTTCACCACGGTTATGACGGTCGCTTTGATGGTAAACCCGTAACCGGTAATAAACTAAAAATAAATAAAAAAGTTCAAAGTTCAGTTCAGTTCTCAAAGTTCTATGTATCGCTGAAATGGTCATGGTCAGACGTTATCTCTTACCAACAGGAGATCGTCTTGTTCGTCTCGTTACTTTTACATAAAAAAAAATAGAGGATTCTGACTATGTGCCTTCTTAGTAAGCTTAAAGTAGCACAACGAGCTATGGAGAGGGCTATGCTCGGAGTTTCCCTACGAGATCGAATCAGAAATGAGGAGATCCGTAGGCGAACCATAGTAGCCGACATAGCCCAGCGGATTAGCAGTGAAATGGCAGTGAACAGGGCACATAGCACGCAGAACTGATGGCCGATGGGGCTGCAAAGTTCTGGAGTGGAGCACGTCACCCACAAGGTGGACAGACGACCTAATAAAGACCGCAGGAACGCGCTGGATGCGAACCGCTTCCAACCGGTCTTATTTTTATTTTTTATGGCTGACTGGCTAGTTGTTTGACCACAGCTCACATGATGTTAAGTGACGGCGTGGTCTAAGATGGTAAAGCACACCTAGCCTGGAATGGAACTGGCTCTCAAGTAAGGCTGCCAGAACACACCGTTGCTTGGCGACAGATTTTCAACTTGAGGGTGGTAGCTAGCCAGCCGAGTACTAGAAAGTACCCTACCACCACGCTATGGTTTCCTCACGATGTTTTCCTTCACCGGCAGCTCAAGCTCATTGTTGGGTTTGAACCCACGCCCTTCGGCATGCGAACCTACCGTACTAACCACTGAGCCATCATCGCTACAAAATCTACTACTTTATGGAAATCAATGGGGCAGGCCTATGTCCAGCAGTGGACGTCATATGGCTGATGATGATGATGATGATGAGAGGATTCTAATGCAATGTCTGTTCCTGGTATCAAAATATTATTTCAGGTCTTCTCATATCGGAAATGTCTGCAATGATAAGCGCGCATTCTTCTTCTCTCATAACGTACGACTACGGGATTAACGAACTGAGAGACGGCCTCAAGGACATGGATCTGAGCGACCACCAGATGTACAAAATGTGGGACTACGTTCGTGAACTGTGGAACAGGCAGCAAGGCAGACAGGTATATATAAATATTAAGTTATATAAACTTTAGTGAAGACTACTGAGTGCTTTTCATTACATATGACGACGAGGATCTGAAGATGGAGTCAGATGAATACCACTCGACATCTGAAGAATCGACAATGAATGAGCTGTGCCCCACGGTTTTACCCGCGTAGTGATGGATGATGATGATGTTGAAAAATATCCTACGTTTTATTCCAGGGCCTAAAGTATCTACATGCAAAATTTCATCCAGATCCGTTCAGCCGTTCTGGCGTGATTGAGTAACAAGCATTCATCCATCCATCCAAACATTCGAATTTATAATATTAATGGAATATAAACCTTCCTCACTCTATCTATTGATGAAAAAATGCATTAAAATCCGTTGCGTAGTTTAAAAGATCTAAGCATACAGACGGCGGGAAGCGACTTTGTTTTATACTATGTAGAGATTAATGATACAAACGAAAGACGATCGCTCTCCTGATGGTAGAAGATTTAAAAAGATTACCCATGTCCATAACCATTGTAGCGGTACACAACTTTGAGTAGCAAAACAATCCAGCGGATCGCTGCTTTGGCTTTCATTACTTTGAGACTATCGAACTCTTGATAACAACATGAATAAACATAATAGTATGGGAAAAACTGGGAAACCTCCCAGATATGTTTATTCAATTACAATATTCAACATTTCTTGCGGTCTGAATAAACACAATAAAAAAATAAATGAAACACCTATACAACGAAAACGGTGCACTAAAAAGGCTCGAAACAAATATCAACAAATAAAGGAACCAGAGTCAGATATTCTACACATGTCAGAATGTACACATGCGAAATGGCCGGAACCGCTAGAGAATGGAATTTGCTGCCCGAATGGGTGTTCCCCGATAAATACAATCTGGGTGCCTTCAAGTCGCGAGTGAATCGGTTTCTTCTGGGCGAGCGTGCTCCACCGTAGACCGCATCTTCGCTTATCGTCAGGCGTGTTGGCGGTCGAACGCAAGCCTATTAGTTATAAAAAAAAAACTAGCCCCCTACCTTGAGATCCCCGTGCGATTCCTGTTAAAAGCTCTCGAGAAAGCTACGCAATTGTGTATCTTACTGCGCGGATATACGATGTACGGTCACGTTTTTTATGAGAGCCCAACAGGAATCGCAATGAGACGCTTAGATCACGAGGACAGTTCCGACCATTTCGCATTTTGTATACATTCAATTTTTTACTCCTATTTCAGACATGCAAGAAAAACCATGAATACATGGCATGTAGATACAATTTCCCGGAAAAAGTATGCACATAACTCAATTTGTCCTGTTTACTGTGCCTTAGACATAAAATAAATAAATTTATCAACAGTCTTATCACGTCATGTCAAAGCTTTCTTTCTTACACTTCTTACAATACATTCTAATAATTTGTTTTGTAGATGCCTGACCTAGTCCATGAGCTACCATTCCGACTACGCTGTCAAGTGATGCAAGCAGTATATGGCTCCCACATAAGAGAGTCCGTGATATTTAGCAAAACAGACGACGATTTCAGAAGGATGTTAGCGATGTGGATGAGGCACTGCGTGTTCTTCCCGGGAAATTATATCGTGCAATGTGGAGACTCTGATCAGTGTATCTATTTCATACACCGGGGACAGGTGAGAAAAACCAAAGTCAAAAGTCAAACTCGTCGCAATATTGCAAGTTTTTTTTTTTATGACCACAGCTCACCTAATGTTAAGTGACGGTGTGGTCGAAGATGGTAAAGCACACCTAGCCTGGAATGGAACTGGCTCTCAAGTGAGGCTACCGGAACACACCGTTAGCTGCTTGGCAGCAGATTTTCAACTTGAGGCTGGTAGCTAGCCAGCCGAGTACTAGAAAGTACCCTACCACCACGCTATGGTTTCCTCACGATGTTGTCCTTCACCGGCAGCTCAAGCTCATTGTTGGGGTTTGAACCCACGCCCTTCGGCATGCGAACCGACCGCGCTAATCACTGAGCTATTTTCGCTAAATTATCAGCCCATTTATCTATCGGACGGGCAGAAGCAATAAAAAGCGACATCGTTTCATGGTTGACGTTCCAAAAACCCGTACGAAACGATTTGAATCTACTTTAATTGTTCGAATGGCTAAAGCGATTCGTTACCAGAGTTGGTGTTCCCTGATAGATACAATCTGGGTCTCTTCAAGTCGAGAGTGAATCGGTATCTTCTAAGCAAGCGTGCTTCTTCGTAGATCACATCTTCACCGACTGGTGAGATGGAGATCAAACGCAAGCCTTATTCATAATTAAAAAAATACCATTCTCTATTCTCTAACTCGCCAAATATACTAAGCCGTTTTTTTTCTAAGTAAACGTGCTTCATCTTAGACCGCATCTCTGCTCAAAGAATGCTTTCTAAAGAATAAGAAATTTTCGTTTTTTTTTTTGAAAATGTTTTCTCTGTTTGTAAGCGCGTATTGCGTTAAGAACATCGCATACTTGGCCATACAAAAAGAAAAACCTCTTTTCTACCTCTTAATATTGTCCGATTTTGGTGATTATTTTTTCATGTAATGAACACCTTAATTACTAGGCTTGTACGTTGTATTTTTTTAGTTTTTTAAATCACTTTTTAAATTTACAAGCCTCCTAAAAGCCATTATTTTGTGCAGAAACTTGGCTGAAACTCTTGACTTATTTTACAGAAACCAAAAAAATTTTCTAAAAAAAATAAAACGTATAAGCCTATAATATTCTAACGATTAACACCAAAAATAAAACATTTTGTTACGTTTTGTTAGGGGGTGAAAATAGGTTTTTCCCGGAACGTAAATTCTAGCAAAAATGTACCTATAATTCCCACGAGCTGCAACTCTCTCTGTCGAGCGCATTGGGGGTCGGGGGGATGGTCACATTACACAAACAACCAATAGGGATGCTTACGAGTATATCGACACTAGAGATGGGAAAGTAAACAGTATCGATGGCTTTATTCTTCTTTACGTTTCGTTTTTTTGGCTTGATGGATTTTGAAGTAAATGCGTATTTTGAAAATGAAATTTGCTCCACATTTCTACGGACGTAACTAGTATACAAAGCACGTTGATAGGCAGAGGAGGAGGAGGGGTGGGTGGAATGTAAAGTTTTATATTTTTTATACAGAATAGGTTCGCGTTTGATCACATCCTGTCTGATGATAAGCAACGATGTTTCTGAAAGAGTTTTCTAAAGGCAAATAAATAAAAATTATCGTACGTCAATAAACAAGGCATATTTTAATTTATCTATAATTTTATACATATTTACAAGTTTACAACTAGGTATGCATTAATTAATCTCCGAAAACGTTAGCTGTCCGACAAGTATTGCCAGATGACACCCGTTATTTCACTACTATTTGGTATTTACCTATGAAATTGCCGTTTTACATTTAAAAAAAAAAACTAATTTGTGTTCTATATTTTTTATTTTTGTAATCAAAATACATAATCACCCATGCAATCGATGCATCTTTGCCAAAGCAGTGACAGTTATTGATGCCCTTCTTGAAGAAATCGGCTGAACGGGCGGCAACAAATTCTTCAAAGGCATTTTTTACTGCCACTTGATATTGAATTTCTTTCCTGCCAAGAAGTTATCCAAATTCTGGAAAAGTAGAAGTCTAAAAGTGCAAGGTCTGGTGAGTACGGTGGATGACGGAGTATCTAACCCCAGCTCTTGCAAATTGGAGACCGTCTGCTATGCATTATGAGGTCGCGCGTTGTTGTGCAGGAGCAGCGGAGATGGACGTATAAGTAGATATTACATAAAATTGCCGTTTTAATTTCATAGGTAAAGACCTAATATTAGCTCACTCCCTTAATCAAAGATAATGCCAGCTCCAGTCAATTTCTTTAGCTTATTAACTTAGACAATGACTGCTTCAGCACACTATCTTTATTCTAGTGAGTGCCTCACTCAATCTTCTAGGACATCAATACC
The DNA here is from genome assembly GCA_950106695.1 of Biston stratarius. Taxonomy (NCBI): domain Eukaryota; kingdom Metazoa; phylum Arthropoda; class Insecta; order Lepidoptera; family Geometridae; genus Biston; species Biston stratarius. The sequence continues at coordinate 17,128,474 of OX467116.1, forward strand.
ATTAGTTGGATTTAAATATCCATGTTCAGATGCTTTGACATTTGACTTCCTACTCACAAATCCGGGTCTATCTCGAACCGCCATTTTGCGAGGTACTTACCTACTCTTAGATCGATAAGTTCTGGCAATAAACACTCAAAGTAAAATGTTTTTAGCTTTTGAATCATATTTTTGACCCAAAAGTCGTCGTCTCTCTCTATTTTTTCGTACTCCAGACCGTGGGGCGTCCAGACAAGAAAATAGCAGTATTTTGTGCCAGTCACGTGAACCTGGCCTTGAACTTGATAATAATAGTCGTGATTTCTGTTCAGAAAGTTACCCTTCACGTAACTGGCAAAAGAATATTTTCTTATTCAATATCGCTTGATGCGGAGACGTTGTAGAGGCCGATGAAGGGCATTTTATCTCTATCAGGGAGTCATTGCCAATAAGCCCATCGGGACTTGCACCTAGGTAACAGTCATTGTTATCAACAAAGAGTCCGCATTGTTCTACTTCTAGGTTGGTTAAATCTGTAAACTGATTAATAGCCTGTGATTCATGTTGCCTACCATATTCAGTGGCTAAATTCCCTTTAAAATTTGAGTATAACAAGCTCTTCAGCATTCCTAAACAAGATGTTGTTTGACGCATTTTGAAAATGGTCCCGAATTTGGAAGCCGTTATTCGTTTTCACACATCAATCATTATCACCTTGGCCTCTTGTATTGATTTTTATTTATTTTATTTCTTCTGCTGTTTTTATCAGTAAAGTTATAAAAAAAATCCTTTTTTCTTTTTGTATTCGTCTTCTGGTAAATCTTGCTCTAGTTCCAATAGCTCGTAGTGCTGATCGGTTCGCACCTTCTGGATAATTTTTTACAAAGAGTTGATTCTGAAGAAAAAAAACAGTTTTCGTTTCTTTCCTCGTTCTAAAATACGTTTTCTTCTTTCCGAGTAAGATTTAGTATACTGTCCAGGGCTTTCATTTGCGATCTTTTTTTGAACACGATTGTGTGTTTGCACTTTGCTATTCCATGCCGTGACGGCAGCAAAACACCTTCCTTGATAAGAACCACGTTAAGTAAAATTTACTCGTTTAACTCCTATAAACTTATCGATTACTGAATTAAACTGTTCGGCACCATTATTTGTCACATCCAGCAAAAGACTGTTCGCATTGTTTACTAAATATGACAAATACTTTTGAATGTCCACCCATATTCCAGCTTTATGCAGCTCTGGCACTAAGTTAGGTTCTGTGGGATTTTTACAAAAATATGACGCACGGTCATGTTTCCCAAAAACATGATTTACGCTGTTCCGTATGTCTTTCTTAAGATTCTGAACTTTTTGTGCTTCAGGTAAGTCTACATCTTTCCTATATTTGTCAGCACTTACAACGGCTTTGCGAAGTCGTATTCCATTGCTCTCAACTTGTTTTCTAAATAGAACTGCAACGTAGCCTTTATGGTTGTTTTTTTCCATTAAAGCTTGATTTTTGTGCAGAAATATCGTAACAAGTGGTTTTTGCATTCCACTTTTTTTACAATTAGGCTGAGAGCATATGGCATTGTGATTAAAAGTCGATTTATTATGCCTGAATCACCATCCCTTATAAGCATATTATATATGACACCGTGCATTTCGATGCTCTTATGAAAGCCCTAAACAATAATATCTTCTTCCATAGACGTGGCACTATTTGACCAGTCTTGGTAACATAGATGTTCATGTACCGGTATGCCCTTACTTTCTGCCCTACTGCATATACAACAATATTTATTGCGTACACCCAAAAAGAGAATCTTTTTAGTTCTATACCCGACTATACAAGCACAGCCTGTCAAAGAACCAAATCCAGTCTTAAAAGACCTTTTGGGCCACGTGCCATCTGCGACTACTGCAATTATAGGAATACCATCTGCGACTACTGCAATCATAGGAATACCATCTGCATCCACTTCATTATTTAATATAGCTAGTCGCTTTTCCTCTTTTCCAGCTTTTACCATCTCTTCAAGCGCACATTGCTCAAAGGTGGACTGCATATCTCGTTCTATTTTATAAAATGTATTACTTGACATACATGGCATACTTATTCGCTAAGTGTTAAAATTTATTTAATAATTTCAGGTCGAAGTACTAACTGTCCATCCTAATCTAACAGAATCTATTTATGATGTCCTAGGTCCGGAAGACAGTTTTGGAATTGCCCAGGTAAACCGAAAAATGTGTCTTAGGAACATAATCATGTCCCCACATCTTACTTGCAGATTCAACCATGGTAGACCAGTTCAAGATGGAGTAGGATAATAAATAATAAAATAAAACGAAAAAAATATTCATGATTATCCTAAACAGCGCCATCTAGCCCCAAATTACAAATACAAATAACTTTATTACTTAATATAAGGTACAATGATATTGGTAGCCCTGTCTGCAGCTGTAGTTTTCACTGAGTTGCTGCAGCCAGTGTCTTCCACTAAATATGGTGTTTACAGTATAATTATGTAATTTAAACTAAGATATAGGTAAATGTTATACAAAAATTACGTTTTTCTTATTATATAGTAGTACTGTGTTAGAATGAATGTGTTTGTGAGTGTGTGGTTTGTTTGTATGCGTGTGTGTTTGTGTGTAAGAGGGTGTGTATGTGTTTGTGTGTTTGAGTGAGTGTGTATGTGCGTAAGTGTGTGTGTAAGTGTGTGTGTAAGTTAGTGTGTGTGTTTGTGAGGTATATATTGATATTAATAAATACTTGAGTGTATAAATATTCAGGATTTAAGCGACAGTTACTCCACTCTTGCCAGTAAATTTTCTGTGGCTATGTAGTCAAGCTGTCCCAACCAGTCTTTTATATATATTTTCATTTTAAATTTTGTCACGTTTTTTAGTTTCTTCTTACAGCTAAGCTTATTATAAAATATTGGTGCCATATGGTTATAATGTTTTCACGACAACTCACAATCATATCTAGGAACCGGACAATTATTGCGTCTCTTTTCAGTTGTAGGTAGAAGAGGAACTGTTTCTTTGTGGTACCTCAGTAAGCAGTTGCTAACAAAGATCTTCCTAACAGAAAAAACTTCACAAACTTTATAGAGATTAGTGGTGGGGTATCTAAAAGGCAAAAACATAATGACCTTAAGTAGAGCACGCTGAGCACGTTCTACTTCCAGCTTGTAGGTTTTAGCAGCACCGCCCCAGGAACAAATACAATAACCGATAACACACTCGCCCAGCGCCCTATAGGTTTGAATTAACACTTTATTACCCGCGACTAAGCGAAGTTGCTTGAAAACATAAATTAGTTTCCTTATACGTTTGGAGACTATATGAATATGCGGTATCCATGTCATCTTATCATCCACTGTAACTCCCAGATATTTAAGTGTTTCTACACGGGCTAGATTATTGCAGTTACAGCTCAAAACTTTATCGTGCGAGTTATTACAGGGAAAAGTGGGTGCACATATTACAAAATTAGGTGGTATTTTATTTCTTTTTGTTTTCCTGAAACATATTTCGTTTTTGCAGTGTTTAACGACAAAATACTGTTTTCAAGCCATAGCGTAATATGTGCTACACCCTCCTCCGCTAGATTACGTACATTTGTCCAAAAATTTTTTCTAAGGCAATAGGCCTTAGAAAAAATTTAAATTAAGCAAAGCTATGAGAATATTCAGAAAAGAGTAGTATCACTGAATGATGCTATTACTAATCCAATATACAACTTTTACTATAAAACGACCGAGATGGGATCAAGAAAAAATCAGCTGTTTGATACATTTTCACCGGAACAACTGATTTTTGTTGCAATTCCAAGATCTGTCATATTAAAAGTTAACATTGATAGGTAGAATTGTGCCCTTTAGTATTACTACGGAATAAGTAACAGTTGCTGGCACTGTTACTTATTCCGTATAGAGAACGATCGCGCTCTTTTTTTTCTTAGTTTTTGGCGTCGTACGTTGTGAATTTGCTAGTAATAATAAAATAAGTAGATATAAATCATACGAAGTAAGTCGAGGTCGTATCCGGTTATAAAATAATAAAGTGGTGCTTTGCTACAAGCTTCGATGGAGTTTTAAAATGTGTTTGAGTCATGTTTTGCTACTAACTTTCTCGCACTCGGGCACGTACTTCGGTACTTTATGAATAAATTATCACTATTTTTATACATAAATAATCTAAAAGGTATAGGGAATATAATGCGGCGTTACGACTTTTGACGAGAACGTGACCCGCTAAAACTCATAACGATCAACAACAGTCGAGTTTAATAAAAAAATGTAAAACTGTAATCATGTGGATTAATGAAAGATTATTCAAGAGGATGATGATTGATCAAAGATGATTTCTATTTCCAGGGTTTGTTCGTAGGGGTTTCCCATCATTTTTCGTTCAGGGCTCGAACTGTGGTAGATATTGTTTACTTGAAACTAGATCAATGGAAGTACCTATTAGACTTCTACCCGAAATCAGCAAAGTTAGTTCAGCGGAAAGTGGAAAACGTATATTTAGCTATATAAACAGGTTTTGATTGTAATTTGTTGTATAATTATTTTACTTAGTTAAATTAATAAAATTATAGAATAGTGATATTTGTATGTGTTTAATTTAAAACATTAACTCTTACTTAGATTATATCAAACTAAGAAATGGAAATAAATTAATGTCGTTTTGCTGTTCCATACAATCTACGTATTTAGGTAATCATAATAAACAAAACATAAGCATGAAGTACTATTTTTATGGCAACAAAACGTTCATGAAAAGCTTTCCTTCTCACTGCCACAATTATTTGTGCTATTCCATCCTTATGAAGAGTGCAATAACTTGCCCTCGGCTACATTCAGCTCATGTTTCTGATTATGGATATATACTTAAGTCAGAAAGCCCAAAAACCCGAGTTATTGCTTGCTATTGGCCAATAACAAGCCTAGTAATTTCGCTAGCTGCAGTGCCCTTCAAACCGGAACACAGTATTGTTTGCACACTACTGCTTGGCGGCAGAATACCTGGTACTGTGATGGTACCTACCTAGACGACCTCCTAAGGAGATCTACCACCAAGTGACAGCACAAGTAACAAGCCAGAACACTATTAGGCAGCAAGTACTAGAAAAGCATCCTACCAACATACAAATATGATTCCAATAGGGAACCAATTATTTCACAATCATCCTAAATAAAACCTTTCATATCCACTAAAAACGAAATCAAGTACCGCACATCTTAGTTTTGTTGTTTCCTTTTTCTAGTGATTCTCTGTGAGATCTCCGGGATGATTTCCTGGGTTAACTCATTGTCCAGGGTGGCTTCCTGTGTGACTTGCATTTCAGAGGATTCAGTATTATCTTCGGTGAGGCGCTGGGTTGCTTCAAGACGTTGAGTTTGAACTAGCCTGGAACTGATTATGGTATTGAGTTATTGCTTGTAGATTGGTAAGAAACGATAATATGGTTTATTGAAGGCAAAGATTATACAGAATTATATACTTAGGGGGTATTAAGCCAAAAGGATGTTTTTAACTATAAGCGTGACTTTGAATTTATAAGTATGTAACCCCTGACCAAATGTTTCAGGGTTGTCTCCATATTAAAAATTATACACATACATAAATTTATATTAGTACTCGGATGATGGTTATTTTTAGGTTTTTAGGTTTTATAGGTTAAAAATGAAACCTAGCTAGATCAATCTCCCCCAAAACCCCCTGCATACTAAATTTCATGAAAATCACTGGAGCCGTTTCCAAGATTCAGGATATATATGAATACATACATATATACACGAAGTGCTCGTTTAAAGTGATTAGATAGATAGATATCATAATAGTGCGTACATATTTCCTTTTCAGGTGTGAATACATTATCCTATCAAAAAACCAATACAACTGAAAACCAGGCAAATTTCTAGTGTCAGGAAACGGTCACTGACTTTTTTTATTGTTAGAAGCTCAAAGCCATAGTTTATTATGATAGTCAAGTGCAAGTAGACAGTTTTTAACAAATGACGTACATGAGAACGAAAGGAAAGAGGGGTATTGGAAGACTGCAGACAAACTCCCATAATTCAAATGAGAATGAATTTTGTTGATACTTATTATGTCTTAACACTAACCTTTCACAATTCAAGTTCTCTAATTGTTCTGGACTGTAATCAGCTTTGCAGCAGGGCCATTTCTGTACTTTCTTCACATAGCGATTGAGACACCTTGTGTGCACTACCAGTGAGCAAGTTGGGCAGTTGTACCCCTGAAATTGGCGAATTTTTTTCTTAATTTGTGGCAATGAATTTCATGAATTCTGCTAGTGTCGTATGTTCTTGCCAGTGTCTTCGTCATTATGTATTTCATATTTTTTAGTGTAATAAAAGTTCTGTGATACAATCAAGTAAAATAAGTCCTCATAAACTTATGATTTCTTATAAGCTAAGATAAGCTTTGATAAGGCGATAAGATTGCCTTGTGAAACTAATTTAATGTACATACTTATTCTTTTACGATTTTCCTTTATGTGGTCATAACAAAAATATTTTGAAATAAGTCACAAGGAAGTCCACTTTATACCCAAATAAAGCGGAGGTGACTTTAAATGTTTTGAAAACAAGAAGCATTTCTTTCTTTTTTCAATCTTTCACAATCAGAGTTAAACTTGCAGAGGAACTATTTACTAAGTAAACTAATAACCAGACTTGTGCAAATTGAATTCAGGCATATTTTTAACAAACTTGTTTAGTAATAAAAAAATAGCAAATCAAATTGAAAGACAACACCGACAAGACAAGAATAACACTGTAGTTACAAAAAAACTCCCGTACATTATTTTATTATACTTTGATTACCTGGGGAATCATAGTACACTGACAAATCAGATCCATAATTCATATTATTTTGTAATGATCATTTCACTACAAACACTAAATTACCTACATTAAATTACTGAAAGATTTACGGAATTTTTCTTTTATAGACCTTGTCAATTCCATAATTTTGAGTCAATTGTAAACATCTTATATAGCCAACGAAGTGATCCTGAAAAAGTTATTTTATTGTGATTTAAGGTTTTACCCCTAAATATGCAAATAAAACCTTACTCGAAAAACAATAGTCTTGCACAAGCAGCATTCTTCAACAGCATCAGGCATATTCTGTCTGAAGTAACCTTCAAACTCGTGAATAGTCCGCAGGCCAAGAATAAAGTTATTCTCATCTTTGTCTAAGTACCGCATCTTGCACCATTTCTTCAGAAGTTTCTGAAATTTAGCAGTCAAAACGTCAAAATATCTTTACATTTTTTTAAAATCAAACTAGACATTTGTTCAGCCCCAATTGCAGTTAATGTAAGTGACAATGTGGCTTACGATAGAGCATGCTTGCCTAGTAAGTACCTATTCATGTTTTTCTTGAACAACTCTGGGTTGTACTTAGTTGCCACCCTCATTTGATAGAGTTGTATCATTACAGTCTTAGTATAGTAACAATCTTTAACCACACGACTAAGTGCTTAACTACTTAAGTGCAAGATGCCATTTGCACAATGCAGATTCTGTACTATCACACTCAACTACAAATTGATCTGTCCGCGTAGTTTCATTAGTAAGATAACTATTAATAGAATTCATGAATCTATTCAGTTATAGTTTTGTAGTACTATTTGTATAAATAATGCCTTGATGCTCAAACCTAAAAATAGGTAGCAAATATTTAATAAAGTTATAAAAGTAGAGATATGTACTCACTTCTGCTTCAGTCTTAGTAAATGAGGATTTCATACTACCAACTAAGTTGAGTGCATGTATTCTTGTTATCTGCCTTGAATCTATAGTAATTATCTGTTCTAGTAGTAGTCTGAAATATTCTAATTCAGTAGCTGAGAAATAATTCTGAGCTTTTGATATGTCATCATCCGCCATGGACAGATATACAAGGACTTCTTCATCGGAAATCTCATCGTGAGTAATCTTTATCTTCTGTTGAAAAGCTTTAATCTTACTGTTGATTTCTTTGACCAAATCTCGTACAGAGACACAATCATTGTCTGTAATATTAAGCAACTTTACTTTAAAAGTTATATGAAAATAGTATAGATCAAGAATGTCTAGAAAATAGTGTGTTAAAGGAAATATTATGAGCTAAATTAGAGGATATCGTTAACTATAATGCGCAATGTTGGGGGGAAGTAATCTGTAGTATATGAAACGAAAATATACTTTAAATAAGCGATCAACTATTTATGTCAGATAATGTTATGGTTCTTGTAGGGAATACGAGAGAAGAGTGTAGTTAGCCATGAACATATTTTACTATGCTTACCTAAGTAGGTAATATAAAGAGAGCAGAAAATAGTAACATTACAATAGTTTAGGCTTTTTGACCTTACCGGCAAATTCGGACAAGATGCGTAAAGTTTCCGCCATTGTAATAACTCCGCGGCTCCCAACAGTTCGGACCAGGACTCTATGTACGGGTCCGTAGCTCATTTTTATTTGGGTAATCAAAATAAATTACAGAAAATACGGGAAGAATGATCTTTCTCTTACTTATTTTGTTGAACAAACAAAATTCAAAACAAAAGCTTTTTTTTTAAATTTATTCTTGGCCAATCATTCTTCCTAATGGCCAATGGTAATGGATACTAAATTTGTATCCGTATTGTACTATTTTGCCAATACTTTGGTTGTGATTAAGGATAGAAATATTTTTTTATTTATAAATTTCCTAACTATGCGCATGAATAAGATCAAGTGTTATTTCTAATATTATAGTGAAACATGTAATTTCGAGTTGCTTTCAAAGCTCTTTTAAGGTTTCTTGTAACATAACTTCAATTGGATTGTGTTTTGTTTGTTGTTCCCTGTGACTAATACTTAATATAATTTTGAAACATTTAATATTACGAAAATATTTGACCCTGGTAGAATATAAAAAGTACGATACTATAAATTGAAAAAATTCTTCAATTGACGTGACGGATGACATAGGACACCAGGTACTTTTTTGCTGCCAAAAAAGATTATTGCTTCAAACGTTGTGTATTTTGCTAGTATCTAACATTTAGAAGTCATGGTCTTATATTCTTACAAAAATATTTTTACTATATAAATAGAAAATGCTAAATATTATAAAAAAAACCTAAACCGTCAGCAGCAGGGCAGCAAGTTCATTGACAAAAAAAGAAACGATGGAGTTTTGGTGGAATGTGATAAAATTATGTTGCTGCATTTTTATTTTTAGAAACTTGTAATTTTTTGAGAGCTTACTTATAAATTACGTATAATAGTAATTTTCTTTATTTAAAAAATTTCAATACTAAGCGCGTAGGTATGAGAAAGTGATACAATGTGGTTAAACGTGACTTTTCGTGTTGCTTCCATAACTTCATCAAAGCTTATATAAAAGTTACCTCTACTTTATTATGGCATGACTTGACCATGAGTTAAGTACTGGTTTTTTTTTACTTTTTTAAAATTAGATTTATTTGACTTGACTTCAAAAATACTTGAAAGACTTGATACTGGCAAAAGCACAACATGCGACGCTAAAAACAAAAAAAGAGACGTTTACAATATAATAGAGAATAGTGAGATATAGCGGGAAAGCGAAAAGGTCAGGTTATTTTTTTTTCCAAAACTTATGTTTTTTCAATTGTGTATATATAAAAATAATTATATTCATAAATTACCGAATTACACGCGTGAGTAAGATACATTGTTATAATGTGCTGAAACCGGTGAATGAAAATACATCGCCGGCTGAAACGAACTGACCGGACTCGACCAAGACTTACTTTGTGTGATTTGATTTTTCATGAAATACTTAAAAGTATCGAAATACTTGACACTGGTAAATAAATGTGATGGCATAAACAAAGAAGAAGAATATTATTCTTACAGCGCTGGCTTAGAATCCCCTCTGTCCCCAATTACGGGGATATGAAAACGAACACCGAACTGTATTTTTTTACAGGGATTAAAAAAAAAAATAGCTTTTATAAATATTAGGTACCAGCTTACGCCCACGACTTCGTCCCCGTTAATTTTAGACTTAGGTTCAGTATATTAATTATATTTTCAGTATATTAGCAACTTAATTCTATATATTATCTATAAGTAGGTGTGCCAAATTTCATCGAAATCCGTTCAGTGGTTTTTGTGTGATCGAGTACCTAAAAAACATCCAAACGTCTAAACATACAAACTATCACATTTATAATATTTGTAGGATAATAGGTACTAAAGTATAACCCATAATTTATTACACAGGCAATAGGTATACCTAATTTATTTTATAAATGATAGTTTTACGATGACGATTCCATGATACTTATGACACAGAGGTAACTAAAGCTCTTTAAAAGGTAACTAAACTTTAAAACGAGCAGCTCTAGCACTTACCTACCCGTTGCGCCAAGCCGATTGAGCATAAACTTCATCAGGGTACTTAGGTAGGTATGCGTTTTATAAGTTAGTTTTTTTTGGATAAGTATATCAAGTTTTTTTGGATTGGGCTTAAGTATATTGGGTCATTTTCAAACAAAAATATAAAATTATTTTAGTACTTATTTTGGGGACTATAAACATCTACTGTTATTTATTCTGTGCCACAATGTACAGTTTTTTTAGTGGCCGCTTGAATTTCTAAAACTTCACTGTGGTGGATTCCCTAAGAGATCGTTTACGAAGGTACCACCATAATACCAGATAGTCTACCGCCAAGCTAAAAGTAATGTGTAAAAATTAAAGTTTAGTCTAAAAGTAGTGAGCGCTAAAGCAGCGAAACCCTAACTAATCGCTGTAATGGTCATAGACAGGCTTTATCTCTTATCATCAGGAGAGCGTCTCGTTGCTTTTATATTTATATTTTTTTACTATGGATTACTATACTAACCAACTCTGAAATCACAATGAAATAGCAAATCAAAAAGCAATCGGCTTTCCATGCTGAAATGTTAATTACAATTGACAAAATTAATCAAATTATTTCTTCTGATCGTATCGTGAAAGATATCCTTAATAATTATTAAAATGACCTCCTTATGGCTAATTATATTATCTATAGGCTTAGTCTTACGTTATTTCATGTATCCAAGTAATTATTTAAAAAATTAATAATAAGCTTGTATTTATGTATCTTACAGTATTTTTTTAGTTTTTTGCTATAGAATCTATAGCAAAAACTAAAAAAATACTTTATAGTATAGATAATTACAATCTACTTAGCTAGAAAATGGCTTAATTAAGTAGGTAAACTACCCCTATAAAGTCACTACACTTTCCTCTAACACCCGTGTTAATAGAACCTTGCTCCAAAAAGGCTCTCTAATTCTGAATGAACAAAAACTAACAACGTTCCACCTACAAACGATAAACTTTTACAGATATTATTTGGCACACTTTCAAACTTGCCCGTTTCGGCCAGTGTTCGCCTCTATTTTCCTTTTTTGTTCTATTAAGCATGCACTCTTTCTAACATACATACGTGTGTGTTGCACTTGAAAGAATTTTATCAAAGGCGTATAGAGCAAATGTAGCAAGGACCGTCATCCTACTCGAAATACATGGTAAATATCGTCTTCCAAAGCCAAAAAGACCGTTTGACAAAAATAAGACTCGCTGCACAGATCTTTCTTGGATGAAAGTATCTCTGTCTTTCTTGTTTACATCAATTAGAAATATTGATTAACAATGAAAATTTTTACAATAGAGGTGGTGGTCTTCTGATACCGATGAGTTCTTCTTCTGGTGGTGGTGGTGGTGGTCTGGTGGTCTTTTCGCTAAAAAGAGTTTTCTTTTCAAGCAACCTTAGTATGGAAATCGGTCTTTTATCGGACGCATTTCGGACAAAGAGATATTTTAATAATCTCATTCAACCATCGGACGGTCAAAAGTTCGAAAAAGTGACATTGTTTCATTGGTTGACGTTAAAAAAAATACACAAACGACACTATTTGAAACAATATATCATTTGAAACCACTTTTTTTCTGACAGGCATGAAACAATGGAATGCGATGACCGAGTAGGTAGGCTTCTCGATAGATTAAATCTGAGTGACTTCAATTCATGAGTGAATCGGATTGTTCTAAACAAGCGTGACCGACATCTACGCGCGAGATGTCGGTCAAAAGCAAGCTTAGTCCATAATAAAAAAAAAGGAAAGGATTCTAAAGAATAAGTTAAGAACGGGGTGTGCTGCAAGTGTAAAGTGAAAATTCCACTAAATTGTACCGACATCCTATTTGCTCTTCGGAAAGCGGTTCTTTGAGCGCTGTTTGAAATACGAAATAGGTAGTTAAAGTTAGTAAGAAAAGTTAGCTCTTGCATAAAAGGCCCCGCGCAGCACAGCACTAATGTTTTATATAAATCGCACTTATACCTGGCTTGCCCCGGCATACGTTAGGTGTTTTGAATGCGAGGCCAAATTGACTCCATTAAAAGTTTTGAAAGCGCTCGTAGCTTAGATAATTTACCGTGAGAGTTATGCCGTCTATAGAAGCATACGTGAGTACTTACTGAAAACTAATGAATTTATGTTGTGTTTATCTTTTCGACTCTAACTTAACTTTGTTAAGTCAGGATTAAACTAATGGCTTAAGTTCTGTTGTGGATAAATGTAAAGGTTAGACGAGCCTTTAGGGTATGTTATTGAACGGCTGGAGAATTTAAGCGTAATGTCGCCCCGACAAACATTTTTTATTCATTCACATATGAATTAATACCTATTCGGAGGTTACTCGTTCGATTTTGATAAAACTTAACACTAAGGAAATAAGAAAAAATTATTGGGTTTAAAGAAATGTCATAAGTACTTGTAGGTAAAAAAATAATTAAATATACATAAATACAAGCATATTGTGATTTTTTAAATAAATACTTAAATACATGAAATAACCTAAGCCTAAGCCTATAGATAATATACTTAGCCATAAGGAGGTCATTTTAATTCTTTTACGATACGATCAGAAGAAATAATTTGATTAATTTTGTCAATTGTAATTAGCATTTCAGCATGGAAAGCCGATTGCTTTTTTATTTGCTATTTCATTGTGATTTCAGTGTTGGTTAGTATAGTAGTATAGTAATCCATAGTAATAAATAATAATGTAAAAGTAACGAGACGCTCTCTTGAAGGTAAGAAATAAAGCCTGTCTATGACCATTACAGCGATACACTGAACTTTAAGTAGTAAAACAAAGTCCAGGGCTTCGCTGCTTTAGCGCTCACTACTTTAACCCTTAAATGCATAAAGTAGTAAAACTGCAACATACCATTCAAACGACCATAAAATTATTAGTATGAGTTCAATGCATGCTGTTGCAGGATTATTACTATCATGGTGATATATTTAATCGAGTGGCAACACACTTTTTTTCTTCACGACTGTCAAATTTAAATTGATTTTGACAAATCAAAGCCGATCGTAATTTTGGAGCGGATGAAAATTGTGTATTTGCTTTGCAGTGTAATTATTTGGTTTTCGAAGGTACGTTCAAACAAAATTAGTTATTTTACGTAATAATTCATCTTCTTTTCAGTACAATTTATAAGTTATAAAAAAAACTTTTGGTGTGTTCGGAAATTTTGTTTATTTTGTTGTTGTAAATCTGCAACAATATGCATTTACTAGAAAATGTCCCTGTTTAGTTACTAACTATCACTTTTATTGGTTTTCAGATGCCATACTTGAATCAAAAGCAAATAGAAGAGTATTTAGCTCTAATAAATGATGGAGAGATTTCGGAAGATGATCTTGAGGACTCGGATACAGAAGGTAATGAGAATTTTTATGAAAATAGAGACGATTTGCTTCACGATCTTGAGAGTCCATTAGAAGAGGAAAATGATGACCCCGATAATGATCCATTCATGGCAGGAGACCCGCCATTGATAAATGAAGCTACAGCAAATGATCAAGTGCCACAGGTTCCATTCCCCTCAACAAGTCAAGCTAGTCGCCGAGCAACTATGAGAGGACTCGTATGGAAGGTAAAAAAAATTGTTTTGAATTCTGACCAGACAGCTTTTCATGGAGACACTACATACCCACCTGAACTGAAGGATGAGGCTACTACTGGTACTCCCTATAGTATTTTTTCACATTTTATTACATCAGAAATAGTTCAAAGGATTGTGGAAGAGTCTAATTTGTATTCCGTTCAAAAAAATGTGACTAAACCATTAAATTTATCTGAAACTGAGCTAAGAAAGTTTATGGCGATACTGATATACATGTCTGTTATAAAATATCCCAATGTACGGCTATACTGGTCAAATACTGTAGGTTTTCAACCAATCAAGGACATAATGACTGTCAACCGATTTGAGACTATTCGTAGATTTCTACATTTCAACAATAACGAGAAACATTTACCCAAGGAACACCCACAACATGATAGGCTCCATAAGATAAGGCCTATAATTAGCCATCTAAATGAGAAATTTGCTTTAGTTCCTATGGAACAAAAACTCTCAATTGATGAACAGATGTGTGCCACAAAAGTGGCACACTTCATGAAGCAGTATTTACCTAATAAGCCCCATAAGTGGGGGTTTAAATTATATGTGATGTGCAGCGTGAAAGGTTATGCTCATAAATTTGAAATATATACTGGCCAAGAGAATGAACGGCTTCCAGATGAACCAGATTTTGGGCCAGTGGGAAATGTTGTAGTCCGGCTTGCTAGAAGTGTCCCAAGGCATATAAATCATATAATTTATTTTGATAATTTTTACACCTCTGTACCTTTAGTTACCTATCTTGCCAAACAAGGAATCTATAGCCTAGGTACTGTGCAATCTAACAGGCTAGTGAACTGCAAACTGCCGGACAAAAAAACAATGATGAAGAAATCTGTTCCTCGTGGAACTTATGAAGAGCAGATGACTGAATTTGACGGTATTGATTTGACAGCAGTTACTTGGAAGGACAATAAAGTTGTAACTTTTCTATCTTCATATGTTGGAGCTGAACCTGTGGGCCAAGTAGAAAGATTTGACAAGGCAAATAAGACTAGAATTAAAATTTCATGCCCACATATAATAAAGGAATATAATGCCCATATGGGCGGAGTGGACCTAATGGATAGCTTTATTGGGAGGTACCGAATTGCAATGAGAAGCCGAAAGTGGTATCTTCGTATCTTTTACCACTTATTGGACATGACGGTAATAAATTCTTGGCTTGTGTATAAAAATTTAAAAACAACTGAAGCCAATTCATCAGTTCTAAACCTATGTAACTATAGACTGGAACTAGCTGAGGTATTAGCCAAAGTAAATAACTCATTTGAACTCTGCAACAAAAGAGGAAGGCCAAGTACCAGCAACAGTGTTGAAATGGAAATACAAGCAAAAAAAAGGAGAGGACCAACTCAACATATTCCTCCTAAGGACATAAGGACTGATAATGTTGGTCACTGGCCTGGTAATTGTGTTCGCAGCAGATGCAAAATGCCTGGATGCAAGGGATACACGCAAAACAGGTGTGAGAAGTGTGGAGTAGCTCTTTGTCTTACCACAACCAAAAATTGTTTTAAAAATTTTCATATGTAGTTATTGTCTAGTGAGTGCATAGTGTTGTAGTTCTGCAACAAATGGTTTTTAATAAAAATAGCTATGAAAATAAAAAAAACTATTTTTTTTATTATTTTTCCCTAAATCAGCATATTCATGGCTCCAAAATATATTTTTTCTCGGTCTAAAAATAAAATCATGCATAAAATCATGCATTTAAGGGTTAAGACTAAAAGAAAGAAAGAAACAAAGTAGCACAATGAGCTATGGAGAGGGCTATGCTCGGAGTTTCCCTACGAGAACGAAATGAGGAGATCCGTAGACGAACTGAAGTAGCCGACATAGCCCAGCGGATTAGCAAGTTGAAGTGGCAGTGGGCAGGGCACATAGCACGCAGAACTGATGACCGATGGGGCTGCAAAGTTCTGGAGTGGAGACCACGGCTCGGCAAGCGCAGCGTAGGACGTCCACCCAATCCATCCAAGGTAGACAGGCGATCTCATACAGACCGCAGGAACGCGCTCGATGCGAGCCGTTTCCAATCGGTCTTTATGGAAGTCAATGGGGAAGGCCTATGTCCAGTAGTAAACATCATACGGCTGAAATGATGATTATGATGATGACTTTTAGAGTTTCGATGGTTGGTCTCAACAGCCCTGCAATTTCGCTAGCTGCAGTAAGTACCCTTCAAACCAGAGCACAGTAATGTTTACACACTACTGCATGGCGGCAGAATATCTGGTACTGCGGTGGTATATACCTACCTAGACGACCTGCTTAAGAGATCTACCACGAAATAAAATCATAATTAGCCCTGTGCACAATTTATCCCTTTCCGGATATGGAAAATTTAACTATACCCTACTATCAGTGCATGTCTTAAATTTGTGGATCATCTCTCGTTTATACCAGTTCGTAAATCATTTTCATCCCATGATACTCTGGAAGAGATTGCTTTTAGCGACGTGAAGGTTCATATTTGTACTTACGTGATATACTTATTTCAATTTCACTAACTTAGAGTATAACGGGATTATAATATGTATGTAAAAATATTTGCCTACGTGTCTACCTAAACCATATCCACAAAATGAGACCAAATAAAATTCAAAGGACTCTCTAACCTACGTAATAAAAGGAAGAGGAGGGCAAGTAAATAGCATGTTTGCTGACAAAGTTCAACCTATCTCTATTCACTTTTCATCAAATTTATATTGAAGACGATTTGACTATCGATATTCCTCATTGTGCAATACTTAGTGCCTTTTGAGCAGACCTCGAAGCGGTTCCGAAGTTTTAATGGAACGATTTGGAGGTGTATTGGAAACAGGCGTCAGCCGGGAAGTGATAGAATTTTCTTCATTAAAATATTAGGACGATGTAGATCTCATCTCACGAGTACTTACTTAATTTTCTTTTAATTGGCGGAATGATCGCGTAACATACATACAAAAAAAAAACTTCCAATTGAGAACCTCCTTCTATTATGAAGTGGGTTAATAAAGCTAAAACTAAATAAAACGGTTCTTGTTAACTTTCCTGTACTGTGCAAGTCCATATTTATTTACTGAAGGAACTTGCAAATTTGAGCATAACTTCTGTAGATATGTATATAGTTTCTGCAGAGGGTTCCTAGCTATACCTATTTTCTAACTAAACCTAGTTTTGAATGAGCTCAACTGAATGCAGCGCATTAAAAGTTTGGGAAACATTCATAACTGCGCTCCTTAATTCATAACTATCCTTTCCACTGGAATGTTCTGTTTTAAGCATGAGGCTAAACTATTCGAGTCACAAGGGACTTATGAAAAGTTTTTTTTTTTCATTTCACATAAAAGGTTGGGTTACTATATTATACTTTTTTATTTAGTTACCGATATTTATTTATACTTGTATCGAAATATGTACCTACTAGTTAATGATTCTGAACAACTTTTATTGTAAAAATTGCATTATAAATAGTTTTACACACACTACAACAAAAAGAAAGTTTTTTTAATTTTTTTATATAAGTGATGAATAATAAACTTCATGACTATTCGATACAGATGAACAAGCAGTAAACATAATAATTTTAATTAATTAATAAAAAAAAAAAAAACTGAGTTGCGGCCACGGCCTTTGAGCGGCATATTGACTCTACACTAGGGCTGGCACCGAGCTCATACAAATTTACTTTTTTAACTAAGTCTAAAAATTAAGTGTACTTTAGCACAAAATGCATAACTATTGCAACGCACAACTAATTCATGCTTATATTGTGTAAAACCCCGGTAATAAAAATAATAAGTATACTTTAGGTTTTTAGTTTTATATTTTACTTTAGTTACAGACCAACAAAATTATTTTCTATGCGTACCAAACAGTAGTTAGTGATGCGGATATTACAGCCTCATGCCAATAAAAATCATAACGTATGTATGTGTCAGACAATAAATACCTACAGCGTACAACTCTCCAAATATGCTAAAACATAACAGTAGGTACCCTTTATTTCTCGACAAAATAGGTTGTAAGTTTGGAGGGAACATCGAAAGAATATGTATTGTATTATTTTACCAAAACATGTCTTTTTTCGAGTATATATTATTTATTAAAAATAGTGGTCGAATGTATACACGCTTTGTATTTCGCTTTGACTCTTATTGAAGGCCGCCGGATTTGGCCGAAATTTAACTGGAGTATCCGACGTAACTAACTCCGTTTAAGTGAAGCAAAAATGTATCGAAATCACGTCAGATTCCATAGTAAAAACTGTGGTGTTTTAATTATTATAGAGTTCCGAATTGAAGAGAGGATAAGTGATATAATGTGGGGATTTTTTTTGTTATGTTGTTTTTAGAAATCCGTAGCTGTTTTAGTATTTAACTCACAACTTTACTAGATTATGAACTGGACTCAACTGTGACATACTTTTGTTACTTAGACAATAGACTACACTTTATTTACATAAAACATATTTCTATTACGTTCAACAACACATAGCGAACAAAAAGAAAGAAATAAATTTTATGTCACAAACCGGCCTCAACTCAGCATAATGCCGAATGCAGCCAGCCGGCGCTGGTCTTCCGTCGAGAACGTTACGTCACGCACGCACTTAATTAACGACTTATTTTAATTGATTTTATCTTGAGACAATTGAAAATTAAAACTATTTGACACTAGAGGAATGCACAAAGTGTGATGCCAAAATACACAAAAAAATCTATGGCCTTTGTTACAAACCGAAATAGTTCGTAATTTCATGGCGAGAGGGCATTCCCTTTGCCCTTTTTCCTATGTAACCAGTAACCAAAGAAATGTTTCGAAGCCACCTTTCCCGAGGTCCACTGAGTGCTGCGATCCAATTCTCCTCATATTTGATCTGTATTAGGTAGTCACGAATTCGACGATCGTGTTCCTACATTTACGATTCTGTTTCAGATTCGACTCATGTTTGTGATGGATAGGGAAAATGTGTGCTGTTTTTGGTAAACATTGGAACTCGCTACGTGGCTACGTGTCGGTACTTATAACACTATGATTTGTAGCTACTCGGGTCTTTATCAACTTCTGATCTTGTTGAAAGCTATAGGGAATTCTTTTTACCTTTCTCTGGTTTACGTGTACTGTTTACTCTTATATTCAATTTAGTCCTAAAAATTGTACATTTCTAGTGTTTATTTTAATCGAGAAATAATAAAAAACAGAAATTAAGATATACCTAGACGCTGTAGTAACACAATAACTCATTTTCGGCTTTGTACACTCCAAATTTAAAACAATGTGAATATGCTAGATTTGTATTAAAATGATAGAACGCGTACACGAGTAAGTAGATAGTTATCCCAGAAGGCAACGGACGTCCAAACACAAGCTGCATATAGCCTTCGGGGGTAATTGACTCTGAAATATGCTCTACGAGTAAGTAGACAAACTACAAAGTGAGCGCAATAACAGAAATAGATTGTTCTAGGGCTTTCTTTATACCCACCTAAACTTTACCTACATGTTAACAAGCTAAAAACATAATGAGAAATCGATTGACGCCTATATACGGTGAAAGACACGTAAATGCAAACATAAACATAAACTGCTAAAAACATAGCTCTTCCTTTTCGTTTTGCCGTAGTCGGGTAAAAATCTAGTTATCTTGCTAAGGCGCCGTATGTAGTTAAAAATGGTTTCACAATAATTCTATTCAGCAAAATATATCTACATATACGAGTGTCACTCTATATTATGAAAATAATATTTCAAACCACAAAAAAAAATTATAATCGTAATATTTATAAGGGGACCACTGTTCTCAAAACACGAATGCCAGCTATTTTCTTAGTAAGTACTAACACATAGGCTACTTTTCCCCTCGGAAAACGCGGCAAAATACACGGGGCGCAGATAGTTACAGAATAGGATCCAAGTAAAATGTTAATTACTTAATTCATGAGATCAATTGATTTGTTTCAAATAAATTTAGCAAAAAATCTTTCTAAAACTTTTTTAATTCGAGTAAGCCTATTGATTTATTCTAAATGGTATTCAATTTTGAGATAATTTTTTACAGCTTGTGAAGTACGAGGAAAAAACATCCAAAAACTTGCCGCGAACTGGACGGCCGAAAGTAATTCAAACAAAGTAGATAAAAGTTGCGGCGCTAAGGAAGCGATTAAAAGAAAAATTAGCATTCTTTCAAATTAATTACTTCCATAATGAAAGTTTTTATGAGAAAGTATGGGAGTATAATCCGAGTATTTTCGCAAACTTCCAGATGATATCTTTTTAAATTTCGTTGTTTATTGCATCCTTTTAAGACAATTATTTATAGAGAAGGGTAACCACTCTTAGCAAAAGTTATAATTCTCAAGAAAAGACCATTCTGAGCCATTGAGATTAACTATCTGATATCTCAAAGTAATGAGCGACAAATCAGTGACGCCCTGGAGGTTGTTTTGTTATTCAAAGTTTTGGGTAGCTCTGCAATGGTCATAGACTCGCAAGTCTATTGCCACGAGGAGAGTGTTCCATTCGTCTTGATATTTTTACATTAAGTACATATTATGATCTATTGTTTTTCTAGTAATAATAACGTACTATTGATACTTGAATTTTTTCCGGATTTAGTTATTTGATAGCGGACGTGGACGAACTAGATCTATGTAAGTTAGTATTTAAATATTATACATGATGATTAAAAAAATCTGTCGGTTATTTTTAACTTTACCCAGACCCTTGCGTTCATTTTCATTTGAAATTGCAAACAGTGTCATATAATGTAGAGTCCTATTTATTATGATGCATAGAAGTAACTCTTAAATTTCAATATCCCTCTTGCACAGACAGTTTTATTTTAAATTAGTATCAGCGAACAAAATGTGAAAAAATTACAAAAGACACAGTGCGAAGTCCGTGGAGTTCTAATTAAAAAAAAAAAACTCTAGTTTTGTTGAGATTTGCAACTCTGCACGAATTAAGTATAAATGATTATTTGCGTAGGTAATTTACGAAAGCTGTATGCAAAAATTCAAACACAACAGACTTGCAAATTCGTTTTTCCTGGGAATACTTTGGCTCCCAGAGAAGTTACAAATACGCTAACGGAGCAAACTGTTGGGACAGGACCCTGCACTATTAATTTCCCATTAGTTTCTTTCGCCAGCCGATGCGAGGTTTTGCTTTTCCATCGATTGCTCGTTACTTCGGGTTTGTAGGTTTTTCACTACTTTTGTTTCAATTTATCCGGCGCGGTGTCACGCTTTGTTTTGCATATTGAAGCTCAAATTGCCATGATTACTACTCTATTAGTCCACTCAGTCCACTTCTAGACAAAGGGTTTTCCTAATGCAAGCCAAGTATCTTCATATTTGGATTTTCACTCTAAGCAACACACTATTTTACGCAAATTGACAAGCGAATCCAGGGTACTTCACTCTACATTCGCTATTTTGTGGTCTGAAATACATTTACTAATCAATAACAGATATACAGGATTTTAATCCGAGGGTGTACTAAGTTAAAAGAACAATGGCGTTTCGCAGGGCGTGACGTAACTCTCTCTCTGTTTGGCGTTCACGGTCACGTGACTGATTGTCTTATTAATCAGAATTTATTTTAATTTAATATTGATAGTAATTTTCATCTTTTATAACAAAATAAGTTCGTTTTTTATTACCTTCAATTATCAATACCATTAGAAACAATTTTATCAGTTTTATTCTCAGTGGACACAAGCCTATTGTGGTACTTAAACATAGTGTTAAGCTTAAATGAATGAAAGTAAAAGGTCACAAGTGCATAAAAAGTAAACTTCGCAGAGAGTAAATTTAGTGTTCGATTAGATTAAGTCTCTTCACATGGATTTATATTGACTCAAAACAGTGTAGGTAAGCATTGAGAGCAGATGTTTATAATGAGCAGTATTAATTGTATCTACTATACTGACTGTGTGTTAAAAAGACCAGGAATGTTAATTAAATTTTATTCTTTCCTTCATGAAATACGCTAAAGAACAGCAGCAGTCAGAAAATAATCCTCTTTGAGTAACAGATTACTAACACCGACTTCGCTTAGTTTAAGCCGACAGTCAATGAATACCAAAGGTTTAACTTTTTGCCGCCTTTGTATTAGCTTAGCTCGAACCGGACATGCCCGCCTTAGCTTACTGTTAAGTTTTTCTTTAATTTTGTTTGTGTTCACATCCTTTCGTGGTTTTTCTACACTCTACATTGGATGTTTTGTGCTGGTGCGAGATTTATAAGGCTGTAAAAAGGGTTTATATTTACATAATTATCCTTTTTTGGTTTTGTCTATAGAG
Source organism: Biston stratarius (assembly GCA_950106695.1). NCBI lineage: Eukaryota > Metazoa > Arthropoda > Insecta > Lepidoptera > Geometridae > Biston > Biston stratarius. The sequence continues at coordinate 17,150,768 of OX467116.1, forward strand.
AGGGAGAGAGAGCGAGAGCGAGGGCAAGTGCGAAAGCGAGAGAGAGAGAGAGAGAGAGATAGAGAGCGAGAGAGAGAGAAAACGAGAGTGAGAGAGAGAGCTAGAGAGAGAGCGAGAGCGAGAGAGAGAGAGAGCGAAAGAGAAAGAGAATATAGAAGGTTTTTTATGTAAAAGTAATGAGACGAATAAGACGCTCTTCTGATGGTAAGAGGTAACTTCTTCTTCTCTTCCATTACCATTGCAGCGATACACAGGACTTTGAGTAACAAAATAAAGTCCAGAAAATCACTGCTTTGTAGGGCTACACAGAAACTTGAATCATAGCTAAGAACATTCTGGATCAAGTCAAACTTAAAACAAAAAAATCGTTTCAACTTTTTAGGAACTACGATGGTTCAGACGATAAACTTGCCCCTCTGTTTGCATCGGGGGCAATAGCAACTAGTCAAACAAGATACAAAAGTCCCGTTTGGTACTAAAAAGGAGTAAATACACTTACAATTTTTAATATCCATATACAGCAAAGCAAACAACTTGGCAAAGCGCTACATGGAACCATTTATTAGCTGTCATAAATTGCCGTTGCGGGTTTACTCAGTTTCAATTAACGTAACATGCTATAATAGTAGCTTTTTGTTAAGCTGTGACCAATAGTGATATTAGTAGCACTGGTTAGATCGTTATTGTAGTATTGTTGATTTTAAGTTTAGTGTAACTTGTGGTTTAATTAGCCTCGCGCTCCGATTTTAGCCTCGTTTTTGGGTATAAAAAGCAGTCTACGTATTAATCCAGGGTATATATATACAATCTGCGTTCTAAATTTAAAGCTGAATCTGTCCAGCCGTTATTTTTTTATCTATCTATATATCTAATCTAGTACCTTTAAACGAGCAATTCTTAGATATATATATGTGTATAGTACCTGGATGACCAAGCTTTGCTCGGTTTTTAAGGAACTTGAAAAAAATGGGAAAAAATAATCATCTGGATTCGAACTGGGGTCTTCTGGGTTCAGGACCGCCCGAATTCCCACCTGAGATATTATAACCTTGTAGAAGGTGGCGAAATTTACCTTCGTATTCTAATGATATTGTAGCAGTTTTTCATTGCCTGAAAACACGGATAACACGACATTTTCTAAAAATTAAACCTAGCTAGATCGATTTATCGCCCCCAAAACCCCCTGCATACTAAATTTCATGAAAATCGTTGGAGCCGATTCTGAGATTCAGATTTTATAAAAACACCAGCTAGAATAAGCTTAATTCTTATTTCATCGATCGACATGAGTAATCGTAAGTGTGTAATTTTGGGACACGTTAATATATTACCAGCGGGATACATAACGTGTCAAGGCGTGTGACGCGAGTTCAATTTGGGGCTATGATTAAATACAAACACCAAGCTCGCTGATGTAAAGCAAATAGTTTGTTGTTGTTATTAAATAACTCTAACGACTTACGAGGAGTTTAAATTGTTCGCGTGATTTAGTAAATTGTTACCTCTTGTAGGTGACTTGAACTAAGTTTTGTAGCGATGATAGCTCAGTGGTTAGCGCGGTCGCTTCGCATGCCGAAGGGCGTGGGTTCAAACCCCAACAATGAGCTTGAGCTGCCGGTGAAGGAAAACATCGTGAGGAAACCATAGCGTGGTGGTAGAGTACTTTCTAGTACTCGGCTGGCTAGCTACCATCCTCAAGTTGAAAATCTGCCGCCAGCATCTAACGGTGTGTTCCGGCAGCCTCACTTGTGAGCCAGTTCCATTCCAGGCTAGGTGTGCTTTACCATTTTCGACCACATCGTCATTTAACATCAGGTGAGCTGTGATCAAACACCTAGCCTGTCAGCCATTAAAAAAAAACTATCTAGTGATATAACGTAAAACTCCAAAAATATACTTGGATAGGTACACACTTATGCATGTATATTAACGTGATTTTTTTATTTGTTTAATTATTGCGTATCGCCATAAGTCCAATTCAATTAAAAATCACTTCAATAAAATAACAAAGGTCATGCTTATTTTTAAGCTAACTTAGGTACGTTGCGATGGCTATAGTTATTAGTAATTCCACCCAATCTAGATTCTACTGTTTGCTTTTAATCTCGCTGTTTGCTTTTGTGGATCACGGGATCCCAGCTGGAACTTCGACCATTAAACATTTTATAGTGATTCGATTAACGTTGATAGGTATAGTAAGTAATAAACTGGTAAAGTTGAACGTTGCCATGATAGATCAGTGGTTAGCGGGGTCGGATTACACGCTAGAGGGCGCGGGTTTAAATTCCGGTGAAACAAAAAAATCGTATTGTGTCATGTTACGAAACTCTCAATTTATTTATAAAATAAATTAAAAGAAAAAACATATTTTACCAAGTTTTTATCTTGGACAATGAACTAAAAAATTTAAAATTAATTCTAGTAAGTATTTGGCGTTAACCATTTAAAGCAAAAAAGAAAATTGAAAATATTACGAAGGCCTGCACATCCCGTAGGTCCACAATTATAGTAGAGTCACTCATCAATTACATATGCTAACATATAAAAATATAGGTGACTATACGAAATTAGTCGAATTTTGTCCTCGACGAATTGTTTTCGACCAATTTTCCGCAAGTCCTCAACAGATTTCGAAAGAATGTTTTGGCGATTTTTTTGGGTTTTTTTTCTCGGAATCTATGGCTTTGCGCGTGTTGTGACTTTCAAAAAACACGCTAAAAACAATATAATCGTCATTTAAAAATAAAAAAGCGCCATGGCATATTGTACAGTGCTTCCTCTAATTAAGTTACATAACTTTAAACGTACATATATGTACGTATAGATTATAAACACAAATATCTACAGAAAATAAATAAATAATAATCACTACTCAAAAGTGCGTGGTATTTGTCGAATTCTTTAGACCCTGAACAATAAACACCTAAGCAATTTTGCTGACCTAAATATATAACTACCTATTTGAGAAAATACACGGTCAGATAGCTATTCAATGCCGTAAGTGTCAAAAACATGCGCTCTATAACCGCGGCTTAGAATCGCTCACATAGTTTAAATAATATCGTGTGACAGTTGCTATTTAGAATGTCCGATACCGATACGATACGACTGTAGCGCTAATAACTTATTGGTTATTGCGCTCAGTTTGCACGAACTCTTTACACGAGCACGAGCACAGTTTGCACGAGCTCTTGAACCCACGCTCGTAGAGCTCGAAATTATAATAATGCATATGAGTTTCCGAATATATTAAAGGAAGCCATATAAGCGAAAACCATACAAACAATTCAGAAAGTAAGCCCCAAATCTCTAACGATGAAGTACTTGAGCGAAAGCCATAAAGGAAAACGTCGTGAAGAAATCATAACACATTCTATTACTCAGCTTCGTACCAAGTTCAAGTTGAAAATCTATCGCCAAGTATCTAAGAGTGTGTTATGACGATGATGTGATTAACTTAATCCTATACAAGTTTCGGTACTTACATACTTTGCAGTATTTCGTATCACATTCCATCCATCTGCTTTAGTTTCATACGACTCTCGCTTACATAGACTTTATACTTACACCATATTCACAATATCGCAAGGAGAAATCTGTTCCACAGAGACGATAAACTATAGAAGAGTTGTATGCAACGATTCACGCGAACACAAATGTGGAATTGTATGGAGCCAATTCGAGAATACTTTTCTACTTGATCTTTCTGTAGTATTTCATCACTAAACTATATTATATAAAGTTTACGAGCATCTAAATCTAAAACGAAAATAGTTTATAAGATTCATCATTATGAATAGCTTTTATGAACCATATTTTAAACAGTGAAAATCTGCTCTTACAGAAAAATTTATGTCACATTCGGTGTAATGCATCGAACTGTTGTTTTTTTTCGCAATTTCAGGGTCAACTGTAGTAAACTGCATAGCTTAGTTGGGAGACTGTCTAATTTGTAATTGTCGTAAATATGAAACCCACTTGTTTTATAATTGCGACTCATTGCTGTTTTTCTTTTAGAAAAAGAAAATACGTTTTCTCTTATAAAACGGAACTGTAAGTCAGATATAATTTTTCTTCCTACTTACAATCTTTATTTTGCACAAACAAGAACTTAATATTAAATATTCAGTAGTTTTATTTACTATAGTGATCTAGTGGTACAGACTTCAAATCTAATGGCAGGCACCTTTGTCTTTTCTAAGTTATTCGTGTATTTTCGGTAGTAAACGTTAAAGGAAAACATCGTGAGGCAACCTGCATTGAAAGTGAGAGCTATATAATATATGTTCTCGAAGACAGCCAACCCGCACTTAGCCAGCGTGACTATGCCAGCAGACAGCGTGACAGCAGACTATGCCTTACCATTCCAGCAATGAAAAGAGGACCGCCAGGACTGATCCGCTTTCTGGAATCTTCCAGCATACAATGTGTAATTTCGTTCAGCGTAACCTCGTATATTGAAAACCTGAAGCTCTTTGACACGAATTTTCAGTGAAAGACGACGCAGCGGTAGGAGTTTTAAAATACCTTTTCCTATAAATTGCATCGATATCGGATAACGTGGAAATTTCAGTCTGTGGTAGCGTAAGATCGCAGAGAATTCACTCGCTGCTGAACTATGCATAGATTTTAGTATCCTCCGAAGCGCCAGCGGTGGAGCAACCTGTGGTCGAAGAGCTTTCGGCTTAATCAGGCGAGGTTATGGAGAATTCGCAGTTATATGGAGTTGCTAGATAGGTACACAATTTTACAATTTATTAAGGTAATATGAAAGTTGAAAGCCTTTGATATAGCTTGACCGTTACAATTTATTCGTTTCTATGTATATGTTTTTTTTTTTTATGAAATAATAATGGAACGCACGAGACGCTCTCCTGATGGTAAGAGGTAACGCCTGTCCATGACCATTGCACCGATAGACAGAATTTTGATTAGTAAAACTAAGTCCAAGGCATCGCTACTTTGGCGCTCTTTACTTTGAGACTTTAGATGGTTAGTCTTAACAGCCCAGTAATTTCGCTAGCTGCAGTACCCTTCAAACCGGAACAGAGTAATGTTTTCACACTACTGCTTGGCGGCAGAATATCTGGTACAGCATTGGTACTTACCTACCTAGACGACCTCCTGCTAAGGAGATCTACCACCATGTAAAACTGATAAATATTGTTAGTCATAAAAAAATATGCAACAGTAGGTATGTAGCTTAGCTTGTACATTTCACGTCTGTTTCTTTGATTGACCTATTAACTAATTTAGTAGTATATCTGCTTCAAGAGCTAAAGGGCTCGATTCTCACTCAGGACAAGCAGTTGTGTGAAGAGCATAAACATTTGTTCTGTGTCTGGGTGACCTATTAGTGTTATAAGTATGTTTTTACAACAAAAGGATATAAGTATTCTATCAGATATCTGTTATTCATAGTATAAGCTTATCTTAGTTTGGAACTAGATGGTGCTGTGTGAAATGTCCTAGAATATTTATTTAATTTTTTATGTCATTTAACATTGCTATAATGTTCATGTTTTAGCTCAGTGGTTAGCGCGGTCGGTTCGCATGCCGAAGGGCGTGGGTTCCCAACACCCCAACAATGAGCTTGAGCTGCCGTTGATGGAAAACATCGCGAGGAAAACATAGCGTGGTGGTAGGGTACTTTCTAGTACTCGGCTGGCTAGCTACCACCCTCAAGTTGAAAATCTGCCGCCAAGCATCTAACGGTGTGTTCCGGCAGCCTCACTTGAGAGCCATTTCTATTCCAGGCTAGGTGTGCTTCACCATCTTCGACCACACCGTCACTTAACATCAGGTGAGTTGTGGTCAAACACAACGCCTGTCAGCCATAATATAAAATTTAAATAAAACTCATTTGTCAAGGAATATAATCTAGATTTCACCCTTTTGTCATCTACATAATACTGATGTTAAGACTGTGTTCCATTTTGTGTATTGAAATAAATAAAAAAACCTACAGAAGGTTGCATCTTTGAGTTAACTAACTGGCATGATTTTATATCAACTTTTTCGCTCAATTGTATGTAATTTGCGGTTAACTATCACAGAGTAATCATCGGTTATGTTTCTTCGATAACTTGTAAGTTGTGTAGTACTACTGCATTCTAGTCACATTTTCCTCTTCGTGTGGGCTTTTAGTTAATTTTTTTTATATGGTTTCATTTTTGTGTTTACGTTTGTTAATATTAACAGTTAGACTTGCGCTGAATGGGACTGATGTGTCAGAGTAGACCAAATTCCAAAAAAATTAACATTAAAAAAGGCTTGCACTGTTATTCTTTAGAAAATCCCGCATGGAATTGCTGGTAAGTACCATTTTGATAGATGTCTGTTTAAACAAACTCCAAAAGTAATACAACATTGCGAATAAAGAATCGCCCGAGTCCCAAGAGTTTGCATATTTTATTACGTATAGCTAAAATATAAATGAGTTTGTAAAGGTTTCACCCGCTCTGGACCAATTCAAAAGATAAACAACCCAAATCCGAGCAGACAAAATAGACTTCTGACAAATTGTTCGTGTTAGCAACTCCATTGATTCTTAAAGAAAAATATTGTGAGGGGAAATCATCAGTGAGTTGGAGGAACGAGGAAATATCCTCTACCAAATTTTTCTGGCGTGAATCATTTAATACTCGATTTGATTAACGAGGGAGATTTCCGATGGCAGGTGAACAGCTACATAAGTTTCTCAAACAATTACAGACATTTTTGGGATCTAATCCAGATCTAATGTTCGTGTAAGATTAGGTTAGTGTAGTGTAGTTATTTAAAGGATTTTTTTTAATATGAAATAATTACTTAAGTACCTTTATGTTATAGGTCCCTGCGCTTGACAATTTTTCAGTTATTTCTAAGAAAAAAGCACCCTTAATGCTTTCTCGTTAGATCTGTCCCGTGTTGTTGCCGCTTTTGCCACTAAAAACGGCAATGGCATGTGCGGCAGTTCTTTTCACGCTCGACAGGCTAGGTGATGGACTCTCTGATGTTAAGTGACCAGATGAGATTTTGTAGTGTATGAGATTAAGTATAAAAATTTTACATCTGGCTACTGGTTCAGCCGGCTGCCGTTGTTCTCCAAATCGGCTGTGTTGTTTAGTAATAAAATGATACCGTAGTCTAAGTACTCTCCAAATATGTAGTACTAATATGTTATTGAAAATATGTAGGGTACTAAGTAGGTATTGTATTACTGTATCCTGCTATGCAGGGTACTGCAGCTAGCAAAATTACAGGTATGTTAACACGTTCACTGTGTATGCCCATAGGTGGTGCATTTTGAGTTTCTTATCATACGTGTATGTCTCATGCGTGGAGCATGAGGTCAAACAAGTTTAAAGGCGATTCAATTTATACACGTGAGAGCTTATTCATTCTAATTGACATTCACGTGTGAGCATTGAACTAAATATATATTTTAAAACCGGATGACATTTTATTTATGACCAGTATCTTACCATCAATAATGCGGGTACTTTGAGTGAACAATAAAACATTTGGCTACTTTTATCGTTTTTTTTAATGTGTTCTATTATAATATGCTAGGCTAAACTTCACTGTCTTCTAAAATCCTCCATATATAAAACAATGTCATGCCATATCATTTCTGTACCTATTGTGTACCGACATATAATCTAAATTTGCGTTTATACGTAAGGAGTCTTATCCATAATCTAGCTACACAGGGAACGTGTTAAAAACGAGACTTACCATCTAATGCCTCCAACTACTAATCGACCCAATACAGTGATACCCTGAACTTTATTTTGTTACTCAACATTCTGGATATCGTTGCAATGGCCATGAGCAGAAGTAATCTCTTACCATCAAAAGCGCTATTGAAATACCTTGCTATACACATGCACCTTGTATTTACATTCGTATTTATATTTTAGTATGTATATACATATATATATGTATCTTTATACAAGTTGTTAAAATTCATTATCTGAACAATGCAATGAGGCATTCTCAACACAATGGGTTCATTTTTGTATGCTTCCATGCAAAGCGTAGGTTATTACAATCCTCTGAATAGCAGCCTCATTTGAATTCAAGTTCAGGAAGACATAAAGTAGGGAAAGAAAACTTTGCATGTAATATGAGCAAGGGAATTAAACTGGATTATTATAGGAAGTTAGGAAAACTTCTCTAATCTATATAACTCTTAAACTTAAATCGTGTTGGTGGGACTATAGAATTAATCTTAACTTACTTTTATAGCGTAAACATAACAGGGGCAACCAGTTAATATACCCACTTGTAAGTAAGAGGAAGCTCCTTAACGTCTTAAAGATTTAACTGCGCATAATCCTTATGTTCACTCGTGAGAAACTAACTTGACACAGTCAAATTTTTATGCATATTTAAAGTCAAAACATACTAGATCACGTGATCATTTACATCGTTCAACTTAAAGAATAGGAACTATATAGGGACCTCGACAAACGTTTAGAGGAGGCGTCAGGTGGCTAGAATGCTGGGATCTAAAGCTTAGCATTGCCATACAGCGTGGCAATGCTGCCATCATTCTGGCCATATTTCCCTCCTCTGATAAACTCTATATTTCTTTAAGTTGTTACTCTAGTTATAATTTTAATTAGTTTTTGTTAATAGTGCAGCATCATATTCAAATATCCACAAACACAAAGTATTAATTAATTAATTCAGTGATTAAATTAAGGATTATGTTAGGACATCATGCGGATTTTTTATTATCAAATAGACTCGCGTTTGATCGCCACCTCGCCTGTTAAGTGAAGATGCAGTCTACGTCGGAACACGCTTATCTAGAAAAAACTGATTCCTTCGGGACTTGAATGCATCCAGGTTGTAGGTTAATTAGGGAAATACCCACTCGGGCTACTTTGATTATTTTTTTCTCATAAAAAAGTCACGGTATAACGGTATAATCATTTAGATTGTTTGGCTCTTTTACACACACCTCCTTGTTTGGAAGTTCTCATCTAGGTACCTACATAGAATATGTTGGATGAAGATATTCTTTATTAAAATGACAGTTCCAAGCATGGTTTATGCATGGTTCATGTTAATTTCATTGTCGAAAAAGCGACATCGTTTCATAGTTGACGTTCCAAAAACTCTAACGGAACGATTTGATTCCAATTTCATTGTGCGGACCGGTAAACAGTGGAATGCGCTACCTGAACGGGAAATCCCTGATATATATATCTGGATGTCTTCAATTCGAGAGTGAATCGGTATCTTCTAGGCAAGCGTGCTATATCTTAGACCACATCATCACTTAACTTCAGCTGAGATGGCGGACAAACGCAAGCCTATTTACTATGTAAAAAAAGTGTCCAGTTCTATGATAGATTTAGCTAACCTATATTGTTTCACTGAATGTTGAATAGTAATCTCCGCTAAATTTTTCCACATGTCCCATCTTATGTCAGAACCCTCAAAACTTACCGTTGTACCTTAAGCCTTAATTAACGAAAAATTAAAACGTGATGCTTAAATATTATAGTTTGTTTAATCTTTTGTATATTAATCATTCTGAACTACTGTAGCCATTTAGCTTATTTATAATGAGCCAATTCATTAAGCAGACTATAATGCCTTCACAACAGCAACATCATACAACACGGAGGGAAAATCATGTTTAATACTGAACGGCGCTTATGAACGTATAAATTGGCTATCGGCCATCGCGCGGTTCAAAAATGGCTGTAATTGGCGCTGCCATAATTTAATTCTGCTAACGTAGTGTTTGAGCTGATGCCAGCGTTCGAATTCAATAAAAACAGAAGCCGATGCCGAACGAATCATGGGCCATCAATTTTTACTCTGATCTGTGCCAAGTTTAATCTGGATAGAATAGGATGGAGCAGGTATTCAAATGATCTAATAGACGTTTCATTTCATGTATTACGTGGTAGATCTCGTTAGCAGAGCGTCATCTAGAAAGGTACCACCGCAGTAACAGATATTCTGCCGCCAAACAATAGTGGGCAAACATTACTGTGTTGAGGTTGAAGAGCAGCTAGCAAAGTTACAAATAAGCAAAGCTAGCTAACTTAAGTCTAAGTAATCGATTTCACTACTCATTGGATAATGAATCTACTATAAGATATAAAAATTTACCATAGAAGACTCCCCTAGAGATGGAGGTTCATTAATTAAGATTTCCTTAAGCCACGAGACATTCCCCACACCAAATATATTAATTAATCCCGTGACAATGCTCGGATGCTACTGATATATAATCTTCGTTTTCCTCAGAGGGTATTGACTTTCAACTCTCGATCCCTTATCAAATAAACAAACAAACAACTGTTAAGTTTTTAACACAACTTTTGTATCTCGCTGGAGCTTATACTTAACTTTTTGAAACATTATTGACACTGAAAGTCGATTTGAAGACAATAAACCAGTGAAAATGAACATTGAAACTTTTCGTGATAACAAGTATTTTGTAAATTTTATCATTTAACAGTTCTGTACAGAATCTGGGGGCAAAGTAAGTATCATCATCATCATCATCATCATCATCATCATCATCATCATCATCATCATCATCATCAACATCATCATCATCATCATCATCATCAGCCTGTTATCGCCCACTGCTGACCATAGGCCTCTCTTCTTGTACGCCACTCGTCCCGGTCCTGTGCCAGTCTTGTCCAGGTTCGACCCGCGATTTTTGTTATATCGTCTACCCAACGAGCTGGTGGACGACCAACGCTCCGTTTACTAGTTCGCGGTCACCAATCCGTCAACGCCTTAGTTCACCTGCCATCACCCTGCCTGGCGACATGTATAAAGTAAGTATAATAGGTAATAATATAAGTAGAACATCTTCGCGATAAATAGGTGACACAAGTGGGTAGAGGTGGTGCGGTGGGTGCAGAGGACGCTTGCCGGCGCTCACAACATGTGTGCCGACCGAGGAGTCGGGGTTAGCACGTAAATGTCATTGTTTTCTATTGTGTAGGTAGGTAGATGTTCTTGTTAAAATTTAATAAGTCAGTAACTTTTTAATAAAAAATAATTAAAAAGTCACACAAGTTTACGTGTGTCTTATAGGTTTGATGTTAGCGAAGCTATGAACAAAAATGATCGATCGAAGATTTGTTTGTAAATGCGATGTCGTCATCCTTATCCGCGCCTCGCACTAAGCCTGCGTGAATCAACGCAAGTAGGTAAGATGTTCTACTTACTCAGGGCCGGGTGCGTTGAGTTTACCCAATAGTAAGCTCAATAGTGATGATATAAGTAATCCAATAATGGTGATCAATCAATCATCACTCATCATCATTACTAATAATAGTGATGATTGATATTAATTATTTGACTTCTAGGCAGAAACTTTACAAAGGTAACTTAATAATAATAATCATCATCATCATCAGCCGTATGACGTCCACTGATGGACATAGGCCTCCCCCATTGATTTCCATAAAGACCGGTTGGAAGCGGTCGCATCCAGGGCGCGGTCTTTATAAGGTCGTCTGTCCACCCTGTGGGTGGACGTCCTACGCTGCGCTTGCCGGTCCGTGGTCTCCACCCCAGAACAGGTAATTCAATGTGCTATAAATATAGAATCTCTGTAATGTCTCGATAAAGGAAAGAAAAAATAATTATAAAACAATCAAGCTTACTTGTCGTGACAATTTCCTGTCAAGAGACTACATAGCTAAGTCAGCATATTAGGTATTTACGAAAAGAAAAATGATAGTAAAACGTTTGAGTTGACTTCCTTGTAGAGAGATTACACAGGTAACCTATGTGTAATCTCTCGGTCAAGAAAGGAAAAATTCGACGTTACCCTTTGTTAGGTTACAAACAAGCTTTCCAAAGGTTATCAACGTACTCGGTCAGGTCCCAAACTATTATCAGGACCGTAATTACAGTTGGTTCAACAGTAATTCTTTTCATGTGTTCCGGACTCTTTTGTAATAGAACTGTCGGACAAAAGATAGGGCACTGCGATAATGTTATTGTGTGCCTTGAATGGGTTACCTTTATATTGTATTCTAAATCAGTGCGAATAGTGTTTGAGTGTTATGTTAATAGATCTTTTAGAAGCAGAAATTAACCTATTTGTTTTATAAACATAAAATATTTATCGACAAACGTTCGATGGATTTCGTTCTAAAATGTCTTTTACTTCATTTTATTTAAATGGGATTCCCAAAAGACAGTTTAAAAATAATATAGAAATATTTCTGGATTACCCACGTTTGTTTAGATCGGGTACTCCGACTATAGCATATGAACACATGCACTCTGCTTTAACTCCTTGAAAAAGAGCCACCGAATGTCCGAGACTATAGTCTGAGTACCTACCTAATCAAATCCAGTATAAAATTAATATGAAATGTGCCCAAAAAATAGATATATGTATGTACATATGTATGTGACTAATAATCCTTTTTTACACATACAATTTTCATATACCTACACATTGGTATGGTATTTTTCGGTTCCCAATATCGTTTAAAATTTTCCAGGCATTATAGGATCAGCAGATATAATAATTATAATATCTACACATCACACACGTGTGTATGACACAACACACAGACATCATCTTACATAATAACCAAGTAGTATCAATTACCTCAGCACTTGGGTATCGTTCATTGAACCTTACCGTCTCCGGCAACCATATTTAGACGTAATTCAGATTGATAATAAGTTAGGCCAGAACTTCTCTACATAGTATAAAACAAAGTCGCTTCCCGCTGTCTGTACGCTTTGATCTTTTAAACTACGCAACGGATTTTAAAGTGGTTTCCACCTATAGACCGAATGATTCAAGAAGAAGATTTATATGTGTATGCATGCATATGAACCACATTAGTATCTACATTGCACCCATGCGAAGCCGGGGCGGGTTGCTAGTCAATTAAATTCATATTTAATTTATTCTCTTTAATTCTTTGCCAGGAAGAAATAGCTCTTAGAGTAAGTCTATCAGTTGTTACACAAGCTCTGTTTTAATCAATGTTTATAATTGGTATGAACAATAAGGAGTTATCTAATCGTATGTACTAATATTATTAAATCTGGTTAGTAAATACTTACTACTCGAGAAAATAGCGGGTAAATATGTATGTATATACGTAGGTTGTAGTTTTAATAGCGATGATAGCTCAGTGGTTAGCGCGGTCGGTTCGCATGCCGAAGGGCGTGGGTTCAAACCCCAACAATGAGCTTGAGCTGTCGGTGAAGGAAAACATCGTGAGGAAACCATAGCGTGGTGGTAGAGTACTTTCTAGTACTCGGCTGGCTAGCTACCACCCTCAAGTTGAAAATCTGCCGCCAAGCATCTAACGGTGTGTTCCGGCAGCCTCACTTGAGAGCCAGTTCCATTCCAGGCTAGGTGTGCTTTACCATCTTCGACCACACCGTCACTTAACATCAGGTGAGTTGTGGTCAAACACCAAGCCTGTCAGCTATAAAAAAATAAAATAAAACACTTAGCATAAATTAGGTTGATAATTAGGTTTCCTGGGTGCGCTTACCTACAATTAAAAAGCGTCTTCAAAAGTATATGCTCGTAGGTTAGATAACCACAAGTGTAGGGGTACTTGGTGCTAAGCCTCAGCATATTTGCTATTAGACGCTATGCTTAAGCACAGGTAATAATACCCATAATCCTTTCAATATTATAAATGTGAAAGTTTTTATATTTGGATGGATGTTTGTTACTCAATCTCGCAAAAACACAAAACACAATCAGCCACAAAAAATATGTGCAAAACAGCCAAAAATCAGTAAATCAGCCAAGATCTTTTTAACCGAATACAAAAAAAGGAGGAGGTTCTCAATTCAATTATATGTTTTTTGTATGTATGTTACGCGATTATTCCGCCAATTATTTATGAATCGATTATCAATGATTCTTTTTTGTTTGGTAGGTTATACTTTATAGGTGGTCATATATAAATTTTATCGAAATTGATTTATCCTGTACTCTGAAACCTCGCTGTTTCATTGGAGCAGTGCGTTTAGTTGGCTTAAGTGTCATGGAGTCGGTTTTTTTTAAATTGTAAAATTATACTTATTTTGTGGAAAAAATGTAATAACGAAACACACTCCTGATGACAAAGATAACGCCTATCCGGTTACAACGGTACCTATTCAGAACTTCACTAGAACTTCTTCTTTCACTTCGTCGGTTTTGTTTTGTTACTAAACAAAACAAAATCGACGAATCGCCGCAAGTTTACTTGATACTTTCATAGATGATCACAAATCAGATGGTGCGAAACTACAAACGTAAGAAAAAAAACGTAGCTATACGGCGACGTTTTTTTTCTTACGTCTGTAGTTTCGCACCATCTGATTTGTGATCATCTATGAAATTATTCAACGAATGCTTCCACGTTGGTGTGCGATAAATTGCTCAATAATTATTTTCGTAGGCACAGCTTGCTAAAATTTATAATTTGCTCACACAATATATATTATAACGTAATTACCGGCATTTAAGTATGGCTGGGAATTATTGGGAACGTTAATTTTCAGCTCGGATCACGCGCGGTGAATAATTGGTTTCATGTATAATGATTTTGGTGCGATATAATACATAAATAATATATTAAGTATGCTTGTACTGAGTATTTTATTATTAAATAAAACAAAAAGTTACGTACCTAAATCTGTGTTTAAAATGTCTATTAATCATTTATTACTAAGTTTTTAATGGAATTAAGTTGAAAAATCTTATTTTGCAAGCTTAGTGCTCATTAAAGTTTCATAATTTAATAAGAAAGTCGAACATTTAAGAACTGGTTTACGTCTATCTAATAAATAAGCAAATTTTGATCGTCCCACTAAAGTTTCAGAGCCCTCAATTTGCCAATGTTGCGGTCGAATCACGTTTAAAAGCTGACGAAGGTAGGACCAGACTAAGTTTTGGAACTTGGTATATTGCTGTCATTGTCTGTGGTATAAGGGACCCAACCCTTTTGAAACGAAACACGTATTTGTGGTCATCGAAATGTTTTGTGTATATAAATAAAGTTAGATATGAGAGCAGGTGTAAGTATGTAAGTATAGGTTACCTAAGTACTTCATTAAGAGTTGAGTTTAATTTAATATATAGAATATAAAAACTTTTCAAAAACAAAATGTAGATACTACGTAAATACTTGCTCGACATAAAATTAACAAACCTTCATAATGTGTATTTAGGTATGAGACTAAGTTGCTAAACATTAAGTATAACTACACAAAGTGTACATAATAACAGGATTTTGAAACGCTTTACGCAGATTATAAAAATAAAGTACGCAAGAATGTTGCGTAAGTCAGTAAAAAAGAATCTGAGTAGATTGAAAATGGCAGCAAAAATTTAAATAGGAATTGTTTGTTTTTGGTGCATTTTTATATATTTTACTAGCTTTTAACCGAGGTTTCACGCGTATGGCCAATTTCAAAGTCATCGATTACATAGCAAGCAAAATTGCATAGATCTATAATTCTGTCAATTTTAGAATCAACGCCGCACTTGAGAATTTTGTTCTTCACAGATAACGGTTTATTACTTATCTACCTTTAGGTATGAACACAGAGGGCGCGGTAAAGTGAATCAATTTGCGGCCGTCTACACCCTTTGGCTTGCACTAATTGATTTACACAGAAACCGGATACCTTGCTCAATTAAAAACTGTAATTGACAATAACTGGCCCCGGGAAATTGAATAAGCAAATCGCTAGGCGTAGATAGTGAAATCTCGATGTGTATATTAATCTGATTTGAGTGTTTCCTTATTCTGTGGTACGAGTACGACAAGGCACGCAAGTTGCAAACTATGAAACTGAATTGATCCTACATTTCCATCTCCAGTCAGTAGATAAGGGTACCTATCCTAGGGACAGCCCTGTTGGCTCATTGGGAGTATGTCTGCCTGAGCTGTAGGGCGTGGGTTCGATTCCCGCCTAGGACAAATGTTCGTTTGGTATAAACAAATGTTTGTTCTGTGTCTGGGTGTTCTGTGTGTATTATATTATTATAAGTATGTATTTACAAACAAAAAAAAAGTATTTATGTATTCTATCAGTTATCTGACTTCCATCGCTCTGCTTAGTTTGGGGTCAGATGGCGCTGTGTGTAATGTGTCCTAAAATATTAATTTATTTTATTTATTTACTTATTATCATACGCAAAATGTTGTGAGCTACCGTTTTGCGACTCACAGAAATCGAAACTTAATACCTATGAAGTACAATACAAATTGTTAAGCTTCAGTAACAAAACCAGTGTAAGCTGAGTCTTGTGTGTTATGGGTGTCCCTATATTCCAGGGTTTAATTTATAGTGAATAATACATATTTCTTTTATTTTTGTTTTACTCCTACATTCCCTGTAGATGGCAGTATTGATGAAACAGAGACTATATTATGTTACTCAGGACTTTATGTTTTTTTTTTTTCAAAATTACATTTCTTGCGGTAATCGTATCGTTACATTTTTAGCTATAAACATAAGAAGATCACATTTATTTCTATAATCATATGAAGATCTGGTTTAGTCGGAGTTTTAACCTCGTAAGCTTCTGTTAAGAATAGTGATATTTTTTTTTTTCAATTTGTTAGGTCATTTCACTCAGCGCCATCAAGCCCCAAACAAAGCAAAGCTTGTACTATGGAAACCAGATAACTGATTGAATATTTACATACTTTTTTGTAAATACATGCTTATTATACATACAGAACAGCCAGACACAGAATAAACATTTATCGTCACACAAATGTTTGTCCTGGTGGGAGTCGAACCCACATCCTACATCCATAGAAGCAGATAAGTCAAATAAGCTAACGGAGTAGTCAAAAAGTAAGGTATAAAAAGCTCCAGGCTAGGTTATATAGGACGCATGGTACTCGATGTCGTAAAAACACCTACAACCCGCTCCCAGACTAAAATTTTTACGCTTCAATTCGAAAAAAGTATTTTTAGAAATAGCTTTAAAATTATACTCAAAAAATGTTTTATGCTAAACAAATGAATGCCATAAAAGTAAATATAAGCAATCTTGAAAATGTAGAAAAGAAATGTAATGAAGTAAAAAGAAGAACTCCAAACCTTATTTTAGCACGTAAAATAAACAATTGATATTTTTTAAGGTATCTGTTTTGTATTGTATATGTTAAAATTCATAAAGTTCAAAAATAAAATATACTGGGAATTTAACAAGCATTTTGTTTTTACTAGAACTGGAAAAATTTCCAAACTCCGACCAAATATTGGCTCAATGTTGGAAAAATTTCACGAGAAAAGCCTTTGATTTTCACCGGCTCTCTTTTAAAGTCAGCGTGAAATTAGTGTAGCGACATTTGCTCTTGCTGAAAATAAACTAAACAAAAACTGCGGCTAAAGGTTATATCAGAGAACATTAGAGAAACAAAACATTAGACACACATTGGTAGTGTAAATTATACACCGTGAGGATATAGCATGGTGGTAGAGTACTTTCTAGTACTTCGGCTGGCTAGCTAAAGCTGATAATCTACTAGTACCTGGATGACCGAGGTTTGCTCGGCTGAAAGCACGGATAAAACGATGTTTTCTAAAAATGAAACCTAGCTAGATCGATTTATCGCCCCCGAAACCCCCTGCATACTAAATTTATAAAAATCGTTGGAGCCGTTTCCGAGATTCAGATTATATATATATATATATATACAAGAATTACTCGTTTAAAGGTGATAGATAGATAGATAATGGTGTATTCCGGCAGCCTTACTTGACAGCCAGTTCCATACCACGCTGCGTATGTTTCGACCATCTTTGACACACCGTCACTTAAGTTCTGGTATGGTCAAATCAGTAAAAAATCATCTACACTACATATTATAAAACAAAGTCGTCCGTCGCGTATGTCTGTCTGTTCGCGATAAACTTAAAAACTACTGAACAGACTATCATGTTATGTATCCTATAGATAGAGTGATTCATAAGGAAGGTTTAGGTATATAATTTGTCAAGGTTTTGTGTGAATTGGTTGAAATATGATGATAATTGTTGGAAGTGTCCGAAAAGTCACCTGGAAGCTTTTATCGCAAATGTTCTCTCTTTTATTTAATAGATCTACGAAAAAGTCCGTTGGCGGCATAATATCTGGTACTGCGGTGATACTTACTTAGACAACCTTCTGCTAAGGAAATCTACAACTAAGTGAAATTATTTCATTTATCTTATACCCATAGTACACGCTTTGTTCAGATTGAGGCAAGATGGCGCTGTGTGAAATGTTCTACGCCATATTTTTTATTTATATAGATTTCTGGTTTATATAATCATGAGTTTCTAAGCTTCGAAAAAATCTTAATACAATTTTCTAATACTACTACTTAATTTCGTAATTAAATTTTCAATAAATCATTATCATATCTTTATAACGAAGCTATGCTCAATTTGCATAATATCTGTCGACGGTGCGAGTAGGAATTAATATATTCTATTTTACTTATCCTGTGAAGATTTCTACAAGTTGAAGTAAATGGATCTCAAGGCTCTTAATAGGGATTCAGCAACGTGAAGCTCAGGAAATAGGATCTGCCTAGGTTAATAGATTTTAGAATCTTTTAATAAATCTTTAATTTATCTAGGAATTTAAAGGAATAAAGAATTTAAACTTGAAAAGTTGGAATGTAGGTATTAAAACAGGTAAGGTAAGGTAGGAATTCTGACATGTATTCCGTGATAAGAATTCTAAAAGAGAACATTTTGAACTATTTTTGCCTTATTATATTATATCTGGTGCTGATACGGTATCCGTAGTATTGGTATTAATGCGCGTTATAATTATCATTTTGAACAATGTCGACTATTGAATCGTCCCTGAAAAATTAACAAAATAAGCTGAAGAATGTCATTTTCCTGTACAACGGCTATTTTTTGGTTATTTCAGGGTTGACCTCTATTAAAAATTATAAATATCATAGGACATTTCACACAGCACAGTCCACCAAACTAAGCAAAGCTTGTACTATGGAAGTCAGATAACTGATAGAATACTTAAATACTTTATTTAGTAAATGCATACAGAACACTCAGACACAGAACAAAAATTTGGGTATACTAAAAAATGTTTGTCCTGAGTAGGACCACTCAAAAAAAGCTAAAACCATGTAATTTCCACAATAAAATTCTTCATTTCTTTTTGTCACTTGTTACGGATTAATTTAACAGAAAGAGGCTATGGCAACATCATTGACAACTTTAAACAACCAGGTGACAAATTCTCATATTTATTTTATTGTAGCGATAATAGTGCTAGTCGTTAGCACGGTCGGTTCACACGCCGATAGGCGTGGGTTCAAACCCCAACTATGAGTTTGAGCTGCCAGTGAAGGAAAACATCGTGAAAAATCCATAGCATGGTGGTAACCTACTCGGTTGGCAACCACGCTCAACTTGAAAATCTGCCGCCAAGCATCTAACGGTCTGTCCGGTGGCCTCACTTGAGAGCCAGTTTCATTCCAGGCTAGGTGTGCTTTACCATATTCGACTACACCGTCACTTAACATCAGGTGAGAAGTGGTCAAACACTTAATCTGTCAACCATAAAAAAAATGCTCACTCTTTATACATTAACTCTTCTTTCAAATGCGTAGGACACGACACTAGGTCGCCTCAACACTTCTGCAGGGTCAAGAAGGTATTTGGTAAATTATTTTGGCTAGTATTTAGTAATCTGAAACCCTACTCAATATTAATTTCCGACAAAATTAATTTGTGAGAAGCCATCGGGAGTTATGTGTTTAGATAAGATAGATTAGTACCTACGTGTCGAAAAATAGTTGTTGCTATCGTGTAGTAGTTTCGGCAGCCGAGTTGGGATATCGTCAGGCTTTCAATCCGGAGGCCCTGGGTTCGAATCCCACGGCATGCACCTCTGTCTTTTCTAATTGTGTGATTACCGATAACGTCAAACGGTGAAGGAAAACATCGTGAAAAATCTTACATGTCTGAGAGAGTTTAAAAAAAAGTTCTCGAATATTTGTGAAGTTTGCCAAGTGCGGGTTACTCGCGCAGCAGTGGGACAGTTTATAAGAACGGCTGACTTAGAATCGCGTAGAATGTATTTTTTTTCGAAATAAAGTAATTGTGGTATTAAAGTTGGATATAAATTATAATCGTGATAGGATTATTGTATGTGTTTATTGTTTATTGTGTGTGGCTAGCAACCACCTTCAAGTTGAAAATGTATCGCCAAGCACCTAATGGTAAGTTCCGGCAGCCGCACTTGAGAGCCAGTTCCAGTTCAGGCTAGGTATGTTTACCATCTTTGACCACACCGTCATTTAACATCAGGTTAGCTGTGGTCAAAACAAACAAACTTGTCAACCATAAAAAAAATATCAAAACAAGGTTATATATTTTCTTCCAGTTTAACACTGAAGTTTATTTATAAAACAAAGTCGCTTTCTCTGTCCCTATATTCCTATGTATGTTATTTTTAAAACTACTCAACGGATTTTGATACGGTTTCCATCAATAGACAGATATTCAAGAGGAAGGTTTATAGGTATAATACATGCATATGCACCACATAAGTACCTACATTGCACCCGTGCGAAGCCGGGGCGGGTCGCTAGTAGGTAATACTATTCTTCCTGGAAAGTTACAATTGCTTCGCTTGCCAGATTTCAATATTATAATAGAGCTTATTAAATGAAATACTATTATATTTTGGTGGCTTTTGGAAGGCTCAGAAACTCTGACAGGGCTTGAACAATGTCGCTAAACCTACAAAGAAACAAAAATAGTATCGATAATGTGATTTCCATCTTTCAATAGGTTCTTGCTGTGTTTATTAATCATTAATTAAAATGATTGAAGCTTAAATGTCAGTGACAGCTTCTATAAATTAAATATAAAAAAAAAACAAATAAAAATAGTTTGAGATACTACATTTTCTGGCACTATATTATAAGCTAATTTATATTTAAAGTACCACAATTTTACCTATCGAAGGTATTACGTGTTTAATGATACAAATAAAACTTACAGCTCAATTACAAAATAATGTTGTAAAGTTTTCCACTTTAGTTTTTTTTGTAATTCGGCATTTCTCTACATACATAGACAGTGTAAAACAATGACGCTTAGATCTTTTAAACTACGCAACGGATTTTAATGCGGTTTCCATTAATAGACAGAGTTATTCAAGAGAAAGGTTTATATGTATAATACATGCATATGCACCACATTAGTATCTACATTGCACCCGTGTGAAGCCGGGGCGGGTCGCTAGTTATGAATAAAACAACACTATATTTCTAAAGAAACAATAAAAAAAAACAAGTTTTAGAATCTAATACAATGTGGCTACATGATTTTTCCGGGTCCATTTTTTCATGTTTGGTTTTGGCCACAGCTCACCTGATGTTCAGTGATAGTGTGCTCGGATATGGTAAACACACTTAGCCAGGAATGCATAGTATTTGAATTTCGAAAACTAAATGTATCAAGTGTTTTGTTAACTATTACGACACGTGACATCAAATAAATTAGTTACTTAACCCCCAATTACCCGTACTCACCCTCGTTTACAATCCTTGTTTAGCAGCCGTTAGAATTGATTAACGCCCATTGTATCAGATATTACGTGTGTTGTGAGCCTTCCTTTGCTAATTGAATATTATTAGGACTTCGCTGGCCCTTTGGAAGCGTCGGCTTTGTTTCAATGTCGTGTTATCAGGAAACAAAGAGCACTGATATATTACACACTGTAACAATGACTTGATAATATCCTGATCTATTGAGCGTTCGCTAAAAGTTTACTGTACTTGGACTGAAACCACATATTATTCTCACCTATTTTATTTTATTGAAAGAAAGAAAGACATTAAGTAGTTTTATTTTGTAACACGAAACGAAGAGGGTAATGGAGTTGGGCAGGACATGTTGGTGACAACGAACTGGGATACGAAGCGTTGGACGCCCACCAGCTCGTTGGGTCGACGACATCATAGAGGTCGCGCGTCGAACCTGGACAAGGTTAGCAGGATCGGGATGAATGGCGTACAAGAAGAGAGGCCTATGCTCAGCAATGGGCGATTACGGGCCGAAAATGATGAATCAATTGACCAAAAAAATCTATTATTAAAGGATAATCACGATCAATAGATTGATCAATTGATCGTGATTATCCTTTATGTAATAGATTTCATCACTTAACTATGGAAATAATCGTCACTCTTTTATTTGTACATTTGATAGTGTCAAGTGTTACAATATTTACAAGTATTTTATGATTTTTTGTGCTTAATTTAATTTTATATTTAACATTAGTGTGATTGGTGCAAACCACAGTTTAAACGAATTGGTTAATTACGATACGTAAAGTTTAATTAAGCACAATAAAAAGTTAAGTTAAATTATTTTAAGTCACAGTCAAATTCACACAAAGTAAGTCATGCTCGAGTCCAGTCATGCTTTAAGTAGCGGTGACTTCACGACAAGTTTTGAGGAGTTTTTGAAGCAATACGAAAGTTATGTTTCATCACATTATATTACTTTACTCAAGCGCATAATTCGGTACTTTATGGATAAAACACCACTATTTTTATAAAGAAACAATAGAAAGTTTTAGAAACTAACACAATGTGGCTATATGATTTTTCCGGGTCCATTTTTTTATGGTTGACAAGCAAGGTGTTTGACTACAGCTCATCTGATGTTAAGTGACGTTGCGGTCGAAGATGGTAAAGCACACCTAGCCTAGAATGGAACTGGCTCTCAAGTGAGGCTTCCGTAAGGAGCTTGACGTCAGATTTTTATATTGGGGGATTTTTTCCCTGTCAAAACTCGCCCCGGTTGTTATGTAATTTTACACTCACTGATAATAACAACAATTCATACATTTGATAGCGACCTTTGTATTTTTGACGTTAAAAAACCCTCATACATTTAACATAATACAAAAACCACACTAATGTCATACTGCTGATATTGTTATTGTTACTCAGAACATCCCAACACCCGAGATAAAATTACCTACTACATAACGCTAACAATTCTTGGCAGCATATTTTCCCATCAAAACCATTTCAATTATCATTCCATGTTAATATGGCACATTAGCACGATCCCATCGGGTCGTCTCGAACGCGTCACCGGCAGCCCTCGGCGGATTATCGCCAAGCAATATGGCTCCACATACCCTTGTTTAGACAAACCATCGTTATCGCTCGTCCGCACTCACGTATGTTTAAGTATGCCATGCGTATTATTTGCCACTGTTTTATATTGCTGTCATAGATTCGTCGATACGAGATTTTGCATACATAGTGGCAATTGTTTCTAAGATTAACCTAGTCCAAGAGCGCGTGACGATTAGACCTTCGTTATGTTATACCTAAAAACCTAAAAGTTTCTCTGTGTATGTACCTAATACAGATAAAAGCGATCCGCGACTATGAAGTTTGGCTCACGGTGGCATTGAAAGGTAACCGATAGGAAAGGTGTGTAAAATTCAAATTTTAAAATTCTTTGAAGTATGATGCTCAGTTTTTATATACTTTATTTTTATACTAGAAATCTTGTCGTCCACTGTCAAACAGTACAGTTGCAACTCCCTGTCAAACATTGTAATTTTATTTACGTTATAGTATAAAAGCTGAATCCATACTAAAATTATAAATGTGAAAGTCACTCTGTCTGTCTGTTACGTTTTTACGCCTAAACCATTAAACTAATTTTGATGTATTTCGATATAGAAATAGATGGGAACTTGGAGGGGATGAAATACGGGATGAAAGTTTGTATGGTGAATCAATAATTAATTTCTCAAGTAAGAGATTTAAAATTCATTATATCTTTACTTTCGAAAATAAGATTAGATATAAAGATTGTTTCCGATTGTTTTTTAAATAAGGGGTAAAATTTTTTTCTTAATGTTTTTTTTATGCTTGACTGGATAGGTGTTTTGACCACAGCTCACATGATGTTAAGTGCCGGTGTGGTCGAAGATGGTAAAGCACGCCTAGCCTGGAATGGTACTGGCTCTCAAGTGAGGCTGCCGGAACATACCGTTAGGTATTTGGCGGCAGATTTTCAATTTGAGGGTGGTAGCTAGCCATCCGAGTACTAGAAAGTACCCTACCACCATGGTTTCGTTACTATTTTTTTTCTTCACTGGCAGCTCAAGCTCATTGTTGGGGTTTGAACCCACGCCCTTCGGCATGGGAACCGACCGCGCTAACTACTAAAATAATGTACTAAAGCTATCATCGCTAAAATAATGTACTTACTTACCTACCTTGATGGTATATAAATGTTACTTGAGCAACTATTTAAATGTTTTTTCAGTAATCAGACCGTGTCGATGGTTTTTACACCTTGTCAGACACACTAAAAGTCTTCCGTAGGTGCGAGCGCCTTGTAATCTGATTAATTAATTAATATGGGTAAGTGTAACTTAAGTTTTCTAGAACAGTTTGTACTATTGAAATAAGTATTTAAAAGTCATAAATTAACTTAAAACTTAAACTTTAAAACTAATTCACTTGTTACCTCTTTGAAAATACATAGATCACATTAAAACTTATTTGAAACTTAGTAAATCTTATTTGAATCATGCAAACTTTACGAGGTGGCAAGTTAGCTTTAGAATTTGTCTAAATTATGTGGACTCTGTGGAGTAAATTTTGATATTCCCTTAATTAAGTACTTAGGTATCTTTCTGTTGCCTAAGTGTTGTAAGCAAGAATATTAAATTGTAACGATTACCTATCTAATCATCTTTTTAAACGCCAGCATTATAGTTACCTAAGATTTGTAGATGATATCGTCGTCAAGGAGGACTTACAATAGATATTGGACTGCTTGGGCAATTATTTATTTTCAACGGTCTCCACATGAATAAAATCTTTAGTGATGATAACTCAATGGTTAGCGCGGACGGTTCAAACGCCAAAGGGCTTAGGTTTAAATCCCAACGATGAGCTTGAGCTGCCGTTGACGGAAGACATTGTAAAGAACTCATAGCATGATGATAGGTTACTAGGGTACCCTAGGGTAGGGTATGGTTGGGTACCACCCTCAAATTGAAAAGCTATCAGCTTCCCTTGAGAGCCAGTTCCAGGTGTGTTTACCATATGCGACCACACCGTCGCTTAAAATCAATTGAGATGTGGTGAAACACCTAAACTGTCTAACAAAACCAAAGTCATGCTCAACGAGTACGTGCTGGGACCGTTGCCACTTTAGAGATCGATCAAACATGTAACATTTTAAATAAGCAATAAAGAGTGCGAGGCCTAAATAAGAATACAGGTAAGCTGAACAAATATCGGAAAACTATACGAGTCTTCTCATCATCCATCACTCAGTACGAAAGTTTTCAATCAGTCACGGTCCAAGTGTCTCTACCTCAAAGCGGCACATATATGTAGATTTTTTCAAATGCAGATGCAGTGAGACGAGCGGAACGCTCTCCTAATGGAAAGAGATAACGCGTGTCCATGACTATTGCAGCGGGACCAAAACTTTGAATAATAAAACAAAGAACATAACATCGCTCATTGAGACGTAGCCTCAATAGCCCTTATAATTTCCTCCTATTTCCTAGTAATTTTACAAATGCTGCTTGGAGGCAAATATCTGCTACTGCGGCATTACCTACATAGACGACGTCCTGCAAAGAAAATCTACCACCGAGTGAATATATATCAGTAGTTTACCGTTTACGATATATTGCTAACAGTTTTTCCAGTGTCACAAAACTGTAGTCCTAAAACTGGCTCATTGTAGCGCTCAAGCAAAGAATCTAGTGATCGATTTGTTTCGCAAAAGGCAGGCAATTGGAAAATGGCATCACGGAGTGTCTTGACGTTTGACTTATGTTCTTTTCACGCTTCAATCTGTGATGTGGAGGCATGTCGACGGGTAAATAGCTTGGGTTGAAAGCGAAGACACGTGAATCATGATTTTGGTAATGGTATTTAAATAAATTTACCTACCTATTTAAATTCTACTATTATTAAAAAAATTAAAGTTTGTATGTTTAGATGTTCGGATGTTTGTTAATTAATCACGCAAAGACGACTGAACGGATTTGGATGAGGCGCACCTTTAAGTTTTTACGGATTAACATACAGGATACTTTTTATCGCGAGAAAATATTAGGTTCCGGGGGCATTATCGAAGAACTAACTACAGGTGTATTCACTTGAAATTTGGTATTAATGTGTTACGGAACATTATTCCGGAATAAAAGTTATAATTTATATTAGTATATAATAAGAAACACAAAGTGCTTTCTACTCCACATAATCCTTCTGGGTAATCACGCTTCTTCTTAGACCAAAACATTGCTGATCATCAAGCAGCATGTGTATTGTGTAATCAAACCTATTTTGAATCAAAAATATTAATTAATCGTTTATTTATTGACACAAAAATATTGTTTATGAGATTTATATCTAGGGGTTTACCAAATAAATACCTTTATCGCGATTATTATCTAATTAGCGATTATAATCTAATAACTTTAAACGAATATGTATGTGTATATATGTATACATATCTATAATCTGAATCCCTTAAACGGCTCCAACGATTTTCATGAAATTTCGTATGCAGGGGGTTTAGGGAGCGATAAATCGATCTAGCTATGTTTCATTTTTAGAAAACGTCGTTTTATCCATGTTTTCAGCCGAGCAAAGCTCGGTCATCCAGGTACTACTAATTAACTACTGAAATGCAAACCTGCAAATCCAGATTAATTTAAATCCTTGTTTTGCAGCGTTTAGTATTTAAGTAGTTAGTACATATATTTAGCTACAGGTAGAGTATAGTATAATCCTTCGTAATCTCCTGAAAATGTATTTCCAGTGAATTACAGTGAAACGAAATACATAGAGCACAGAAAAGAGAGATGTGGTATGGTACGCTAGAGATTTTATTATCATTACCAAATCTATAAGTCTCTGTGAGGAAATATTTACTGATTTACTACACTACTATATTTTATGACTATATTTACTACTCCAAGTCAATACGATCAACAGTTATCGAAATAACGACGAAATAATTAAGTGACATCACATCACTTCATATCATCAGCCATAGGACGCCCACTGCTGGACAAAGGCCTCCTCCTGGGGGGGTTTTGCCAATACTCGCCACGCTTGGCAGGCGGGTTGGCGAGCGCAGTTAAGTGTGATTGTTCAAGGAAGACGCTGCTGCCCATCTTCCGGTTTACATCCCTTAGCCAACTCTTACGGCAACCAATTATTAATTAAGTGAATTGGTCTAAAATTATAGGAGAAAAATATGTGATAAAGTCACATATTACGTACATACTTCCACTAAATACTTAGATTAAAAATGAACGGTGTTTGAAACTCTGATGCAACTGTAGTTTGTATTGTGTCGCATTATTTTCATCCTTGATATTTTTTAAATGAACTCTTTGTTTTTTTACAGTGCTATGTTATCTATAAAGCATATTATTTGTATGGATATTGCGGTACGAAAATATGATTGCGAAATCCGATCTTTGTCGTAGTTTTTTAATGCTTATTCTTTGTGACAATAATATGACAATTATATTGACTTCGTAACGCTCAAGAGATGACGCCAACATCATCGTCACCAGCCCAAATCCTTTTAATCTTACAGCAATGTTGACGTCATGACGTCGTGATTTTCAAGATATGACGCCAACATTGTCGTCATTAGCCCAATTTAATCTACAGCCTTTTTTATGTCATGTCATTCATGACGTTCTGATTGTTTTTATTAAGTCAAAGGCTTGCATTTGATGACTTTTTTGCCTGGTGTTAAGCAAAGATGTGGTCTACGATTAAACGCTCTAGAAGTACTTGATTCTTTCGTAATTATATTTCCTAAAAATACGTAACATTCTATTGAATGTTAGACAAATTTTATTTTTAGAGTAGAACGACGATGGATCATTTCCTGCTCCATCATTCTGCCGCATTTCAAAGCTCAAATTGAGCTCGCAAAGAACACGTAAGTGGCCAATAGAGAACGAACGAGTTTAATATTTCTTCACAAGAAATTTAAAAACAAGATATCAAGTTACTAACGGATTAATTTGATGTTAAAGGGCAAATGTCTTACACGTGTATTATGAAAACATCATTGACAGATAACACTAGAGCACAAATTATTTAATATTACTTTTTATAATTTTTGGAAATCAATAATAATAAATCAATAATTCGCTTTTAATTTTTAATCACTTGGTATTTTTACTTCGAATAAAAACTATTCAGTAAAAATACACATTACGCACGGTTTTCTTTTAAAGCATTATGTCGTACAATTTGTGTACAGGTATAGATAGTAAGTAGCTTGGCGCGCCAGCCTCCATAGCTAGGCTAGTAAAAGGGAAAAGAAAAACAAATTTGGCTCTGCCCAAGAGTGATGGACAAATTTCCTGGTAAACGGCTCCTTCCGCGCAGGGACTATTTGTCTGAATTTGAATCGCATTTGTTTCCAGGGAAATTTGTCTCCTAAGCCCCGAGGGTATATCTTGAAAATGCCGGGCGGTGCTTCGTCTCTTTTAATTGAATAAAGACCTCTTTATGGATATCTTATTGCGTAATTATCCTTCTATACTCCGAGCTCGACGCCAAAGTAAATCCACTCTTGTTTTTTCCCGATAAATCTCTGTATAAAATGTGAGTGTAGGAAGTCAGTGTTTACTTTCTAATTTTCCGGTTGTCTTCACGAGGTCTGGAGGCAGACGGGGCGATGTCTGGAATGTTATATGTGACATGAACGATACAAAACGTTGTTGATAGTATTTGGTTTTACTCACACGCCCAAAGCGTTAAATTCATCGCTTCCTCGTTCGACACCGTTATCTTATGTTTGCATTAGCACAAAGAATTTCCGAACATTATCTTAATTACTTTCTGATTCCGGAATGGGTCATATAAATTGCTTATCATCGGGCCGAATGGTCATTAGGTGAAGGAGCTATATTTGCTACTCGTAATTATGGCACTTAAGCTTCATGTCGTTTGAAATAATGCTCGAGGTGAATTCGGTATTCCTAACAAGGCGTGAAAGAAAAAGGTGTTCGTGTAATAAGACAATTTTTTATCTAAATACGAATAAAGTTGACTGTAAAGATTTAAATCTGATATTTCTAAACCAACTCAAATAATATAAGCAATTTAATTTTGTGTAAGAACTTGTTTTTTTTTTTTAAATAAAAGAAATACGTAGGTCGAACTATTGAGACGCTCACCTGACGGCGGCAGAATATATGATAGTTCTAACAAATTTTATGTTCGTGGAGGATTAACTCCAAATCAAATAAGTGTGTGCAAAATCTATCAAATGCTAATCTATCTGCGTGATTGTCTTGAAGATAACTTCGCCACTAACGATGTGCGCACGTGATTAAATCAATTAAGTGTTGTGTCATGTCATAAAACCTTCAATAGATTCAATAAATAAATTAAAATCAAAATATATTTATGTGCTAAGTACAGGTGTCAACATGTTGGTATATAAATTAAAAAGTCGCTTAGACCATACTGAACCCAGCATGAGTATGCAAAAACTGAATAAAATAGAATTTCTTATTAAATAACATCAACTTTAGATAATTAATGATGTCATGAGCTCAATTATAAAATGTCTATCAGTTCAATTACTCTGTTTATATATTGTTGTCTGTAGTTAATACATTTTGATTACTGGATTTTGCAATGGTACGTACCTAGGTGGTTTCTTGTAAGAAAACCTACCATAAAATGATTGTTTTAGACCACCCTGCATTGTTTTTTAACCAGGTGTCTATCCTAGCCAACATTACTTGAATCCCGCCCAAAAGATTAAAATTCTGTTTAAATACTAGAATACTTATATGTCAACGAAATCATGACGTAATCGATCGATCGCAGTTTTTTATATATAAA
Source organism: Biston stratarius (assembly GCA_950106695.1). Lineage (NCBI taxonomy): Eukaryota > Metazoa > Arthropoda > Insecta > Lepidoptera > Geometridae > Biston > Biston stratarius. The sequence continues at coordinate 17,180,671 of OX467116.1, forward strand.
AGGGATGAGAGAAACAAAAAGCTGTTTGATGGTAAGAGATAACGCCTGCCATGACCATTGCAAGTAACACGAAGTCTTACTTGAGTAGCAAAACAAAGTCCAGGAAATCGCTGATTCGGCGCTCATTACTTCGACATTTCATGGTACTATAATTTTGCTTGATGTTCCGTTCAACCGTGTTCAGAGAGTAATGGTTTTGTACATACCTTTGATTGCCTTTGTTTGGCTTTTATAACCAAATATTTATTTATACTATCTATTGGGATTTACATCAAAATAAATGGGTGTAAAAGCCTTTTGAAGCACTTAGGCAAAATGAAAAAATTAAATATTTTTCAAGATTTCTTAGAAGTTGTTATTTTAGACAAATTTATATTTTACGGTGTCGTAATGATTATGTTCTCAAATACTTAAAAAGGCTTCAATTAAAGTCAAGGCCGTGGAAAGGTTGAAAAAAGCGGCCCATTTGGAAATAAATTACCGCAAAGAAAGGAATTTACCAATTTTAGATGTCTTTAAAAGCTCGGATAGCGGCGATGACTAAGTTACAGAACTTTGTTTCATTTCTAGAATTTATTACAATTTTCGTTCACACAAAAACTGTTTGACAAAAAATATCAAACTATAATGGGACTAGCAGACTACATAACATTTTAATAATATATTTCTTGTGTTCATAATAAAATATAGCTGCAAATGCAATAAGATCACTTGGTGGTAGATCTCCTTAGCAGGAGGTGCTTCAGAAGCTGTAAGGTGTGGGTTCGATTCCCACCCGGACAGACATTTATGTGTTGATGAGTGATTGTTCTGTCTGGGTGTTCTGTACGTATTATGGGTAATATATACCTAAAAATTTCCTAAGTATACTATCAGTTATCTGGTTTCCATAGAACAAAGTTTGCTTTGTTTGGGGCTAGATGGTGCAGTGCGAAATGTGCATACAAAATAAAATAAATTGAAAAATACCAGCTGCGTCTTTTTTTTTGCCTTTTCCTTCGAGATGGACATATTTTAACCTAGTACTAAGGATACGACGATCATAATGCAAAGTACCGTTATTATAAATTTCAATAAGATCGGTTTAGCCGTGTAGTCGTGAAAAAGTTAAAAAAGAAACACGAGATTTTGCATTTAAATTATTATGTATGATATGATTAGTGTTATCGCTAAGAGAACGATTGGACTACACGCCCAGGGGCGTGGGGTCAAATCTCGACAATATGGTTGAGCGGCCAGTTAAAGGAAAGATCGCGGGGAAACCATAGAACAGTGTTAGGGTACTTTCTAGTACTCAACTGGCTAGCTACCACCCGGAACTTTAAAATTTGCCTCTAGGCAAATTCGGATGTATAATATGAATAATAATACAACGTCGCTTAATATGGGGCTATGGCTAAGTGCTATGCTATGCTATATATGCTATGGTTAGGGCTATGCTCGGAGTTTCCCTACGAGATCGAATCAGAAATGAGGAGATCCGTAGGCGAACTAAAGTAGCCGACATAGCCCAGCGGATTAGCAAGTTGAAGTGGCAGTGGGCAGGGCACATAGCACGCAGAACCGATGGCCGATGGGGCTGCAAAGTTCTAGAGCGGAGACCACGGACCGGCAAGCGCGGCGTAGGACGTCCACCCACAAGGTGGACGTCCTAATAAAGACCGCAGGAACGCGCTGGATGCGAGCCGCTTCCAACCGGTCTTTATGGAAGTCAATGGGGGAGGCCTATGTCCAGCAGTGGACGTCATGCGGCTGATGATGATGATGTCGCTTAATATTAGGTGAACTATAGTCAGACACTTAGCCTGTTAAACATAAAAAAGTCGGAATATTGATAACTTTAAAGTATACATTTTTTCACCAGCGATTTCCAAGCCAACTAATCAATTGTGTCCATGCAACAATTATTATACACAATATCACAAAGTCTCCAACAAGTTCAAAGACTCCAAAATTTGCAAATATTTCCTTGAATACGGAAGTGATTTCAGAAATTATTATTTCCATTCCGCAATATAAAACTTTTAACAAGAAAAGTTTCCGATGTAGGTACACTGGATACAATGTTGGCAGAGTTTCCGGTGGTTACCAGAGAATAAATTATTAGGTACTTTGTATTGCATCGATTAAAAGATAAATCAAAGAATCAAGATCGTGTATAGAGTACTTTTCATAGCTCTGCCAAGTATCAACTTGAAGCATTGGAGTCGATTTACTACCGGACGGCCAGACAAACACGCTCAAAACGTCACCTGTAAATGGTCGGTATTCCCACGTAAGTACAAAAAGTTTTAATTCTATATTTTTTACACGCAAGCGAGATTGTGGAACTCTCTGCTGGTGTCTAGCTACAATATGAGGGTCTTTAAATCTAGAGCAAGCAGATTTCTTTTAGATAAACTCCAAACCTAGATCACGTTGTTGCTTAATATTAGACAGGATGTATTCAAACAAGAACCTATTAATAATAATAAAAAAAACATTGATTTGTGTCCTGGGGCACTTCACACTCGCGATATTAAGCACCAGAATGCTCATAATCTCATTGCAATTGGACGTCAAACGCTCCACTTATTACTAAGAATTTGTGCCAAATTTATATTCCCATCAGCAGCGTCCCCACTATCGTTATTCAACGTAATGCCCGGAATAAAATCGCTCACTTCACTGCCGCCGCATTTTATCTCTCGCGACACTATGCGTGGATGCTTTTAAGTCATTCTCTGGTGCCTGCTTTCCTAGTTGTAGGGTAGGAGGTAGGTATCCTATACAACAAAAGTAGCTTTAAAATTTTTGCAGCCTGATTTCATAAAGACCAGGAAGAAAAAATATTTAAAAAAAAAGAAGAAAAAATATTTAAGTACGATAAATTGTTAATACTTCAAACTTAAAACCAAAAGCTTCATTTAGTTACATATTCAATATGCATCCGCACACCTGTTCTGTCATTTTTCATAAAAAGCCATTATTCGAATTAATAAATAAATGTCCTTAGAACAATTCTCGTAGCACTACTTTATACTAACACTTTACACTAGTCGTAAGCAAAACTTTATTTATACTATGGTAACCAGATATAATAAGATAAGATAACTCTTTATTACTCACATAATTAAATATAAAATATTGATAACAGAAACAGCTTAATAAAAGTGCAACGCAGTGCACGAAAACTGCAGTCTGCAGTGCTGCTTAACACGATTTTTAAAGATGTCCAAGGATCACTCTTTATTTCAATGAGTAGGTTTTGCCACTGTTTGACAGTTTTAACTGTGAAGGAAGAATTGAAAAAAAAAGGTATTGTGTAAAGTAGTGGTTAAAAATAGGTGTGAAGGGAGTCTCTAAATTTCAAAAGTTCCTGAAGGTAACGCGAAGAAGAAAAATAATTGAAAATAATACTGTAAAGAAAAGAAAGAACATGAGCATCCCAGCGACGTCGGATGGAGAGCCATTTTTATCTTTTTTTTTTTAAATATATACTGACAAGAACACACAGATATAGAAATAACATATATATTCGTCACATAAAAATTCATCTTTCACGTGAATCGAATACCGAATAAGCTAGCAGTCAAGTTAATAAAACTTTATCCATCCTTGTAATAATTATACGAAATGTTTTTCCCAATTTCATCCTTTACATTTTTGCTTTGGCTCTTGAAATAGTCAAAGAATATTACGATGACAATAGTCTATCTTATAATGGTATACTATGAGGAAATAAATTATGTGCGTTGTGCTGTGATGTATGTAGTTACTAGAAACTAAAACCTAGCAACCTTCTTAGACAAACACGAGCCAGCTCTTCGATCAAATGCAAAATTACAAGCAAAGAAGTAATTGGAATGCAGCTCACGATTTGCAAGCGTAATGGGGCAATTTCCTAGTGGTTTCGCCGCTGCAAGCGATCCCGCCGTCTTGCGGCTTATGAGTACTGAAGCTCCATCAACCAGTTCGAAACCCAGCCTATTGTATAAATCGAGCGCTCATTTTGATTTCATTTAATTCGGGCAAAATAGAAAGGTCAGATTTTTGTATTAATAAATAAACTTGCGTTTGCCCGTCATCTTGGCGAATAATAAATCGAAGATAAGGTCTACGGTGAAACACGTTCGCCTAGAAGAAACCGATACACTCGCGACTTAAAATCACTCAGATTATATCTATCGGGGAATTCATACTTTGGCAAGAAATCCCACTGTTTAGCGTTTTTTTTTTCCATTACTTTTTCATGTGGTTTACAAATTATTAATGTCGCGATGCAACAGAAAATGCGGAAGTCAAGCTTTGACGGCATTTTGTGCCTCTCTGTGCCTTCTCTTGCAATTTTTCGACATGCAGTGGGTGTGTTATATTATATAGTTAGCGATAAATTATTTTTGCCTAACAAACAAAACGGGAATAATGCTATTAGATTTAATATTGAATGAAGTTTATCGATTAATAAGTAGTAGAAGTAAGAATTTGGGATTGCACATATTCAAAGTAAAGTTGGATAAGTTGGTCCAAGATGCCCACAAAAAAATATTTATTATCACGATCTTTCAAAGTAGCGAGTATAAACTCTGTCGTCCGATGACCTCGGACATGGCTTGACTGTTGATGTTATAGAAATATAGGGCAAGCAACCGGAACAATACACGGTCATTCATCCGAATACTGACCGGAATTAGCATTATTCGAAGCGAAGTCCCGACTTATGGCAATCATCAAAGGACAGATGAATCGGTGGTATCTTTTAGGCAAGCGTGTTCAACTTTAGACCCTGTCTACGCTTTGGTAAGGTTATACCGACTTATAAGGTTATACCAAAACAAAACTTTTACAGAATATTGTTGTTCGAAATTCCATAATACAGTCGCGTATTCTTGTTAGTGAAACATGTCATGTCCTATAATCATCAGTTTAGCAACGCGTGTTTCGTATCCCGTGATATCATAACACTAAGCAGTCGTGCATAGCGAGTGCGTGGCTGAATTTTGAATAATGGTTTTCATTAATTTCAACAAGCAGTGCGTTTACTCGAAAGTCTTTTGTAGAAACAGTTTAATTTCTTTTCCTTTATTTATGAATTATGTAATTCTAAAATGCAAAGTATTTCTTATTGATCACAACTCACGTGGACCGCGATTCTATGAGTCACGATAAATTTATTTCCGAAAATGCGCGTAGCGTTAATGACTATATCCTCTTGTTTATTTACCAGGTAGCCCTGTACACCCATACAAATACGAGTATAGATAAATTTCAACTGGGGCGTCCACAGAACTTTGGATCTTCGCAGTAATAAAAAAAGAACAACTAGTAACGCCGTCGCATCGGCTCGTCAAATCGTAGAGGTCTGTATATACATTATACATTCTGGGACCTGCGGTCTACAACCACGGACCCGTTTCCATTTGGGAGCCACCTTCTGTCGCGTGCTTCAGAAGCAAGCTAAGATCTTGGTTTTAAGAGACCTTGTTTTATGACTTTGACGATTATATTGAAAAATAAGAGTATTTTTATAATAAGAGATAATTACAATTTTTCATTGACATTTAACCATACTTATTAGGAGTATTATAGTCGCACATAGGAGTATTTACATGAAAAACCTGGCCAAAACTATTTTTTGTATTTAATTGCATGAAAATGCGTAAATAAACCATACTGATATATTTTATATTTGACATATTATTATATTGACATAATATGTTACGATTTTGAAAAAAAATTATGATATTTTTTTAATATGATTTGATGAAAACTACCTGTAATTTTGATGTTATTCATTTGTTTTTTTTTTTTACTTTTTTAACTGACCGATTTTTAGCACACTAGAATGTTCTCAAGTTTTCTTCTATAATAATAATAATAGTAATGTAACTCTTTATTGTTCACACTAATTACAAACAAATGTAACAATTAAAAAACTTAACACTAGTAAAACAATTGTGAGCCTTATCGCTAAGAGCGATTCCTTCCATACAACCTCAGTATACAGAGGATTCTAACGAGCTACAGACGGGGTGTGCTTATAGGAGGAAGAAACAAAAAGCCAATTTAAACATAATATATGAGAAAAACATATGTACATACCTACCTATATTATAAAATATCAAACTTAAGTATCTAGAAACCATACTATATCTACCATAGAATTCGTTGATATAGTAACAGGGGAAATACTACTACTGCTAATAGACTGGATCAAGTGGTCCGAACTACTAGAATTTCTACCCTACAACCAAACATTAAAACAACAATAATAAAAGGTTGACTCCTAAACTTTTAATAGTTTTCCGAGCACGTATGTAATTCAGGCAAGGAACTTTAAAATTTACATATGAAATTCTTGTTTGAAACAAAACAACCGATATAAACAAACAGCAAGAAACCAAGTTATATTAGGCAACTTTACACCTTGCACAGAGTTGTACGCGATGCAATGAATTCTTAGTCGTTAATTTTTAGTCAATTGTTTAAAGTTGCAGTTATTGTATGTTATGTTCATTAATGCTTTATACAAATTCAATATTTGTTAAAATTCTGTCTCCAGGCTGTTTTTTTTTCTTTCTCTTCTTAGCATCGCACTCTGTGTATTCTGCCACTTTCAATGTTTCTGTATTTTGTGTGCAGTCTTCAGCTTTTAGCTTCTTTATGTTTATAGTCCAGTCTTGGTCAAGTCCAGTCCGTGCCAGTCAAATCCAGTCATGCCTTAGTAAAGTGTAGTAGTACTATAAGCCTCGATGGAGTTTTGAAAGCAACTTTATTATGTCACTTTCCCACACTAGCGCTTGTAATTCGGCACTTTATGTATAAAACACCACTATTGTTATACGTAAACACTTGAAAAACACTAGTATAGGAAAAAAATACGATGGGTAGACACGACTCTTTCCGTGTTTTCGCCAAAACTTCTCCAGGTTGTTGAGATTATCCATTGAATGTCTCAAAGTAATAAGTGCCAAGGCAGCGACGAACTGGACTTTGTTTTGCTACTCAAAATTTTGTGTATCGCTGCAATGATTACGAGAGACGTTATCTCTTACCATCAGGAGAGTGTCTCGTTCGCCTTTCTACTTTTACATAAAAAAATGTAGCTGAGGGTTTTATTTTATTTGATTGTTTTAAAACTCCACAGACACAAGTATTTATATAGTATAACATTGTAGCGATGATAGCACAGTGGTTAGTGCGGTCGGTTCGCATGCCGAAGGGCGTGGATTCAAACCCTAACCATGAGCTTGAGCTGCCGGTGAAGAAAAACATCGTGAGGAAACCATAGCATGGTGGTAGGGTACTTTCTAGTACTCAGCTAGCTAGCTACCAGCAGTGTTCTGGCAGCCTCGCTTGAGAGCCAGTGCCATTCCAGTTGTGTTTACCATCTTCGACACCGTCACTTAATATCAAATGAGCTGTAGTCAAACTATTATACTGTTAGCCATAAAAAAAATACAAAATATATTTATTTCTGATTTTTGCAATGTACATTTTTATGTACATCGTTTAAACAACCTGTATCATGAATGACTGCATGGAAGTAACATTACATAAAAATAATTTAAAAAAACACAGTTATTCATTATAAGTATAAGTATAGTATATACAGTATAAGTTGCTTTGGCCATATTGATATACATTTCTTACATTGAAGAAACGACTTAATAAAACTCTATTGAAACAGGCACTCACAAAAAGGAGAGATGGCCTTTTTGTATGCCACGCGCGTGTGTATCTACGCATCATTAAGGGATACGAACAATATTAGCGAAGCATAGCTTTTATAGTTACTTGCCGGTACAACAGTGGTCGGGGAGCCGTTGCTTTTAATTAGTTTCGTGTTGTGGGGACATCTTTTGTATTTTCTATGTGTCTACGCGTTTGTAGTAACACTAATATATGAAATAAGATTGTTTGTCTGTTTCTTTGTACTTTTTTTCTCGATTGGACGGAATGCAGATAGCTTATATACCCAATATAGGCTACCTTGATCACGGTAAACATGTGTGAAACAGATTGTTACAGCTAGTTGATAATCAAGTTAGAATGGTCGATTTCTTTGTATGAACAGACATGTTAATTACGCAAGGATATTTTATTTATGCTACAAGTGGCATACAGATTTTACAAGACATTACGCTTATAAGTTTATAGGACAATATTACAGGGTTATTAAGACTAACTATAGAACGCCTCTAAGTAATGAGTGTCTAAGCAGCGATGCCCTGGATTTCTTTTGTTACTCAACGTTCTGGGTACCGCTACTATTGTCATAAACAGGCGTACCTCTTAACACCAGGAGAACGTTCTATTATTTCAACAGTAAAAAAAATTTTTTTTTTTATTTCTACCACGTTACAAAGTTACGAATACGAAAAATCGCCAGTAAAAATTATCAAAAATCTAAAAGTGATAAAAACACAGCGTATATCATTAATTTAAAAAAAACTACAAAAATAAAGTATGATCGTTTGAAATGCTTTATTCTTATTTGCGGCAACGCAATGTGCCCCACAACTGCTGACCCTGTTATTGACTACCTTGTTAGCTCATTTGGCAGTAGCTCTGTTTCATGAGCTGAAAAACGTAGGGTCGATTCCTACCTAAGGCAAACATTTATGTGTTGAACATAGTTTATTCTGGGTCTGAGTGTTGTAAATGTAAGTATTTTTTACAAAAAATTGTCCGTATCCGATTTTCATAGAAATATTTGCTTATTTTAGGCAAGAATGGCGCTGTCTGATATGTCCTTCAATATTTATTTATAGCTATAAATTTTTACCTGTGATTTGCGTAAAGATTTTTTAAATATTTTCGACAACTTTTTAAACTTGTTACCTCTAATATGACTTTACAATATTTGATAATTTTATAGCGATGATAGCTCAGCGGTTAGCGCAGTCGGTTCACATGCCGAAGAGCGTGGGTTCAAACCCCAACAATGAGCTTGAGCTGCCGGTGAAGGAAAACATCGTGAGGAAACCATAGCATGGTGGTAGGGTACTTTCTGGTACTCGGCTGGCTAGCTACCACCCTCAAGTTGAAAATCTAGCGCCAAGCATCAAACGATGTGTTCCGGCAGCCTTACTTGAGAGCCAGTTCCATTCCAGGCTAGGTGAGTTTACCATCTTCGACCACACCATCACTTAACATCACGTGAGCTGTGGTCAAACACCTAGCCTGTCAGCCATAAAAAAAAATCACCAATGAATTAAATGTAAAGAATACTTTTATCTAATGCTAAAATAACCTATGGGGCAATGTATGCGTATGCTGGGTTCATGGATCCTCTGTCGTCTAGGTGTATGGGGTTGATTAATAACAGCAACCAGTTGTTGTTAACGGAGAACGTTTATTTGACTATGTACAGATTAGTTATAAAGATATGTGTTCCAATTGTCGATCGTGCGAAGGCGGCGCGGAGCGACGCGTATTCGCAACGATAGTAGGCAGGGAACTGGAAATCGCAGCGGTGGCGACTGACGCGCGGTGCGGCCGGCGCGGCGCAACGCGCAGCGCTCGGTCGACGCGCCGTACGAGGCAGTCTAGGAACCGGTTTCGCGGCGCAGTACGGAAGGCGATAGGCGCGAGCGATTTGTCCAGTGTTATAGTTAGTATTTATAATTAGAATATTGTGTGTAGGTAAAATAAATAATGTAGTTAATTAAATAGTATAGTGTTAAGTATGTAATTTTAGTGTATTGTAAATATGTATATGTATGTTATTAATGTAATATATAATAATGTTGTGTATAAATCATGTATGTAATGGAAGGAGTAGGATAGACGCCTACATCACTCCCCTCCAGAGGCCGTCACTACGGACGATAAAAATCTGGGAATCGAACCTGCCTACCAGAACGAGTAACTCTGACTGGTGGGGTTGTCGAACTTGATTTATCCGGTACATTATTGACCGGTGACTTTGGCGGAGGTTGTATCTCCGGTGGTAATGATGAATGTTGGTCAGGCGTAGGTGAATCAACAAGTAAGTAGGCCGGCTTAATGCGGTCTATTGATACCGTGACCGGTTTGCCTTTGACCAGTAACTTAAAAATCTTGTCGCCCCGTTCCAAAACTTGGTATGGGCCTGAATATACAGGATGAAGTGCACCTCTAACTGCGTCTTCCCTAAGAAAAACGTGGCTAGAAGAAGCAAGGTCCTTATAGACGAAGATTTTGCTTTTGTTGTGTCGCGATGCTGGAGTCGGCCGTAACTTTTCAGCGAAACCGCGTAAACGAGCGGTAAAGTCAGTTATGTCCGTCGTACCGTTTTCGAGGGTTTGAAAGAACTCACCAGGTAGTCTCAAGGGCTCGCCATAAAGAAGTTCAGCAGAGGAGGCATTCAAATCTTCCTTAAATGCTGAACGAATGCCGAGTAAGACCAGTGGCAATGCTTCCGTCCAATTACAATCCGCGTGACACTTTATAGCGGCTTTTAGTTGGCGATGAAACCGCTCAACGAGGCCGTTACACGCCGGATGGTAAGCCGTGGTACGGCGATGTTTGAATCCTATTATTTTGGATAAGTAATGAAATAGAGAAGATTCAAACTGGCGTCCACGGTCTGTTATAATATCCGTAGGTGACCCGAACCTGGCTATCCAGCCAGATAGTAGTGCCTGACCTACGGTTTCTGCAGTGATATCTGCAATTGGAATGACTTCTGGCCACCGTGTGAAACGGTCGACAGCCGTTAAACAGTAGCGGTAACCATTAGACAATGGCAGAGGACCTATAAGGTCGATATGAACTTGCGTGAACCTAGCGCGAGGTAAATTGAACGTGCCTAAAGGAGCTGACACGTGACGAATCACCTTCGCTCGTTGACAAGGTAAGCATGATCGTGTCCATTCGCGGCAATCTTTTCGTACACCTGGCCAGACGTATCTTTGGGCTACGAGTTTGGCTGTTGCATTTGCACCAGGGTGGCTCAAAGAATGCAAGGTGTCGAAGATTTGTTTTCTGAGCGACTTGCTCACGAATGGTCTAGGAATGGACGTACTTACATCGCAATACAACGGAGTACGGCTACCATTCAGCGTCATCTTTTTGAAGCGAAGTGACGATTCTTCGTTAAGAAGTTGAGTCAGCTCAGGATCACAAGCTTGAGCTTTTGCCAGTACTTCATGCACGACCGGTTTTTGTAGCTCTTCGACGCGGCTTAAGGTATCGGCAACAACGTTATCTTTGCCAGATATATGCCGGATGTCGGTTGTGAACTGAGAAATTAGGTCGAGATGTCTATACTGTCGAGGAGAGCAGCTGTGTTTACGCTCGTGGAACGCATAGCACAGCGGCTTGTGATCGGTATAGACAGTAAAGTGCCTAGCTTCAAGCATATGTCGGAAGTACTTAATGCCTTCATAAATGGCCAGCAGCTCACGATCATAGGGTGAGTACTTCTGCTGCGTTGGGCTAAGTTTCCTTGAGAAGAATGCCAGAGGTTGCCATACCTTGTCTTTATACTGCTGTAAGACAGCACCCAGAGCTAAATCTGACGCGTCTGTGACAAGAGCAAGTTTGGATTCACAGTCTGGGTGTGCCAGTAGCGCAGCGTTGCTCAGACTTGCTTTAGACTGCTCAAAAGCTGCAAGAGCTTCGCCAGTGAGGTCTACAGGATGAGAGGCTTTGACTGAACCAGTCAGAAGAGCATTGAGAGGCGCTTGGGTTTGTGCGGCATTAGGTATGAATCGCCGATAAAAATTTAACATACCCAAGAATCTTCTGAGCTGCCTGACTGTTTTTGGTACTGGATAGTCTCTGATGGCCTGGACCTTGGCTTCTGTTGGCTTAGTTCCAGCTGCTGAGATATGGTAACCTAAGAAAATCACCTCTGAAGCTCCGAAAACACATTTCGAAGTATTTACAAGTATGCCATACTGCTTCATCCTGTCGAAAAGTTGGTGAAGGTGACCTTCATGTTCAGCGGGAGTGCTGGAAAATACGAGAAAATCGTCAAGATAAGCGTAGCAGAAGTCTAATCCGCGCGTCATCTCGTCAACAAACCTTTGGAACGTTTGTCCCGCATTTCTTAGACCAAATGTCATATAAGGGAACTCGAATAAACCAAAAGGTGTTGTGATGGCGGTCTTCGGGATATCTTCTTCCTGGACTGGAATCTGATTATACGCTTTCACTAAATCGATAGTAGAAAACACTTTACAGCCAGCGATGCTGTGAGCAAAATCCTGAATATGCCTAATTGGGTACCTATCAGGTATGGTTCTGGCGTTCAGCATGCGATAATCGCCGCACGGACGCCAACCATTGTCCTTCTTGGGAGCTAGATGAAGAGCTGAAGACCACGGACTCTCTGAAGGACGCGCAGTACCGCTATGTAGCATCTGCTGAAATTCGTCTCGAGCAATCTTCAGCTTATCGGGAGCTAACCTGCGAGGGGGACAAGATACTGGGGGACCGGGTGTAGTGCGAATGTGGTGTTTTGTGCTATGTGTTGTGACTGAACTTGTACCTGCTGGTCGCGTGATTTCGGGGAACTGATTCAAAATTGCGTGATATCGCGTATTTCCAGTTGACACCTTTACAGACAAAACATTGTAGGCAGTTTTATCAACTATTGCTAGTGTAGACAGAGATGTGGCACTATCTATCAAGCGGCGGCCACGAATATCAATTACTAAGTTGTAATAATTTAAGAAGTCCACGCCAATAATAGCTTTGGTTACGTCAGCAACCACAAACTTCCAGGGAAAATTACGCCTTAAGCCAATGTTCAGGTTTAGTTGGACGTAACCATAGGTGTTAATGGCGCTTCCGTTAGCCGCTGACAACTGGTAGTTAGTCTTTTCCCGACGATCACGAAGTGCAGTTCGAGGGAAAACGCAAAGATCGCTTCCAGTATCCACGAGAAATTGGATTTTCGAGCTGCAGTCAGTGACAAATAAGCGACCAGGCGAGTGTGGAGAATCTGCTGTCGCTATTACAGATCGCCTCTGGAGTTTCCCGCTTTCCCGTAGTCACATGGTTTTTGGCACCGATTTGCTATCTTACCGAACTTGGAATGGTACCAGCATAACGGGTACTTGCGATAATCCGAATGCGAGCGAGTCGTTGATCGGCTGCGTTTCTCCTTAGAGTTAGAGCGCTGCGAGGATCTTGGTTGCCTGCCCTGTCTATCCAGCTGCAGCGTAAGATTCTTCACGGTGCGTTTAAGCTCAGCTATTTCGTTCGCCATCGAGTCCATAGCAGATCCAGGTACCGGTACGGACGTAGCTGCTATCTGATGTGTTGGCGTGACAATGTCTTGGACGCGATCGGCTAAGTCAGCTAACGTCTCCATTGAACTATGAGGCTGCGATGCCAAAAGCGCTTGAACATTGCTGGGTAGTCGGCTGCTCCAAATTGTGCGAATAAAATCTTCGGGTACTCCAGAACCAGCAAGACCCTGCAAGTGCCTAAGAAATTGTGAGGGTTTGCGATCACCGAGCTCTTCGTGCATCAACAGCTGCTGTACTTTCTTCTCCTTCGAAACTGTTAGTCTTTTGATAAGTTCAGTTTTCAGCTTTTCGTACTTATCTGTCAGTGGAGGTGAGATGATGATGTCCTTGACCTCTTTAGAATATTTATGATCGAGCTGTCCGATCACATAATTGAACTTGGTCGAGTCAGATGTGATGTTCGATACGGTGAATTGGCCTTCCACCTGCGCAAACCATATTTCCGGTTCTTCCGGCCAAAATGGTGGGACTCGTATTCCGACTCGATACAACTCTGTAGATGGGTGCCCGTCTTTCTTACTCGAAGTCGACATGATAGTCAAAAAAAAAATTGCAATAAAATCGCTGTCGACTATTGACTTGTACCATACATCAATTTGGACTTTGAACCTGTTGTTGCAACGTGCATGTATTGATTGTCCACAATAATTTTGTCAGGTATATCTCAAACAATGATTAACACTTTCTTGACAAATAGTTATTTTGATTTCTTGACTCACGTTTTGTGTTCTTGTGCGGGGTCACCAGTTATGGGGCAATGTATGCGTATGCTGGGTTCATGGATCCTCTGTCGTCTAGGTGTATGGGGTTGATTAATAACAGCAACCAGTTGTTGTTAACGGAGAACGTTTATTTGACTATGTACAGATTAGTTATAAAGATATGTGTTCCAATTGTCGATCGTGCGAAGGCGGCGCGGAGCGACGCGTATTCGCAACGATAGTAGGTAGGGAACTGGAAATCGCAGCGGTGGCGACTGACGCGCGGTGCGGCCGGCGCGGCGCAACGCGCAGCGCTCGGTCGACGCGCCGTACGAGGCGGTCTAGGAACCGGTTTCGCGGCGCAGTACGGAAGGCGATAGGCGCGAGCGATTTGTCCAGTGTTATAGTTAGTATTTATAATTAGAATATTGTGTGTAGGTAAAATAAATAATGTAGTTAATTAAATAGTATAGTGTTAAGTATGTAATTTTAGTGTATTGTAAATATGTATATGTATGTTATTAATGTAATATATAATAATGTTGTGTATAAATCATGTATGTAATGGAAGGAGTAGGATAGACGCCTACAAACCTTTTGTCTATTTAATAATGATACGAGAATTCCAGAAAATAAATTAAAACTTTACAACATCAAACCGTCAGGTAAATTGTTTAATCAAAACAACAACAGCTCTATTTTCCTAATAAAATTGGAATAAAACTTAGTTGATAGAATAACCTTTGGAATGTAAGGACTAACAACAATGATTAACTCTTATTTTATTTTTTTAACAAAGAAGTGTTTAACCATGCTTAACCCTGGTAGAGCATCGTGTACCTGCTTAGATAAACATTAGCACAAACTTTCCCACAAGATTAAAAATTACAGAGACAAACTTGATAAAACACAATTTTAAAAAAACATATACCTACCTACTATCATGACTATACAATAACTCAAATTTATAAACTCTCAACAAGCTAAAAATCAAATCTTCGATCAATTGTTTCATTATTTTTTGTTTTTGTACACTTACAGTATTTCAATATTTTCAAGTGTTTTTCAACAAATTAAATGAAACAAGTCTAATTGAAAGTCACAGTTGTAAAACAAAACAATGCAGCGATATAGTTTTTCTATGATCATATAGAGCCACCGACAGTTGAAGGTTTATATCAATATCTATAAATTACTATTCTATTAAACCGAATCTCCGTAATAATGATGGCACGGTAGTACACGCAGAGAGAGTATGTAAGGGAATGGACATCGCAGCGGCACGCACCGTGTGCCGGCGCAGCTCTAGATTTCAGATCCAGTTTAGGTGTGCTGTGCGTGTAGATAAATAGAATACTGTTTAAAAAGAAACAATATAGGTGTGTCAAGTATGTGTAACTGTGTGTGTAAGTGAAGTAGCTTGCCCAAGACGGGCCCTGTATCAAAATTTGTCAGGGGCCCTTCTACCTGACTTTCGTTTTATATAGTTGCACGGGGATTATGTCTATTAATATTGTGTAATATTTGTTTCACGAACTTGTTATGTACAAAGATAAGTCTAACCTTGGACGTTCATTGTTGCCGCTGCCTAAAAGGTTTACGAGTTTTTGCTTGCATATGTTGGGGCCCTTGTAGCCCGTATTACTGATACGGCCGATACGGCGGTTGCAACGCCCCTGTGTGTAGTGTAATGAAAAAGTGTTAAAAATTTACTCCGTAAGGTAGCTCTCTGTCTCTAAGTAATCTGTACAATTGCCTATGGATTTAAGAGACGTGTTTGTGTAGGGTCAATTAAATTAAACAATGAGGATTGAGGGTGGGTTTTAAAATATTCTCGTCACGAAACGCCTTTTGTACTTTGAACTGACCACTCTCCAAGCTTTGATAAAATTAGATAAAATAAGGAAATTTTTGACAATAATGTTTTAGGTGGTTTATTATTTTGTTACTTTTAAAAATATGTTGGTTGTGCTTAGTTTTGTGAAACCTATGGTAGCAAGAATATAATTTGTTGTTTGTACAAAATTTACACACAGGGAATATTTCTGCTACCAAAAATAGATAGCAAATTGATACCATGAACACAGGGTCCCATCACGATGAAAGGAGAATTCACTAAAATAGAAGTGCCAGACAGCTTCATAGCTAAGAAGAGGATAACTTCTTGAAACACACACATTTAACGGCATTATTTAGACCCTCCAAGACACAAAAAAATGGCTGCAAGTTCAGCCCGATTACCGCAGAAACAGATAAGCATTATTTCTATACATTTTACACTCAAACTTCTTGTAGGTAACTTTGCTATACCATATTTGTTTCATGACATTTGACAATAGTTAATAGGTTCATTTACGTAAAAAATCTTTGGAAAGTTGTTTTTTTCGAGGTACATAATCCAGTTTCTATAATTTGCTCGGATTCCAGCATTCTGAAACTTATAAAAATACACACTTATTATTATCATTATATTCTTCATGCTTCAGATATCGATACACAGCATGGCACGTTTTAGGGGTAAAGACAAAAACGTTAGACTAATGCTTTGTCATATACGCTATGGCAGCTCATCGTTTCCTTTAAATAGAAGCAAAAACACATTTCGTCTCCTCGTTCGTTTTGAAGGGAGAGGAGGAGTATAACTTCGCATAAGATATGCTCATACATTATTGATCAAACTCCTCTTTATAAATTCGTTTAATCAGAGAACATTTCTGGGTCCAAACAAAATATAGTAATTTGTAGAAGGAACAAAAGTTACGAATCCCATAATAAAAAAAAATCATTTAGATGTATAGAAGTGACCCATAGGCCGTTGCTAGGCCGATAGCCTTGTGTTACCTAATATCTGCTTTCACAATTTTACGTTTGTAGTGTCTTGATTGATCGCATAAACGCAAAAATAAAATTAAGTCCGCCTCATAACATATCACATCAAAAGTAAAAATTATTATTCATTTACAAAAGAAACATTTCAAAAGCAAGAAATGTTTTTAACGTAACATTAATTTCACTTCAAAAGGCTATCAAACTGTGCCCTCCATGTGACTCCTTAAAAATTCCCCCGCACAAAGCCAAGGAAAGGCGCTTTCCTAAATAAATAAGTCACAATATGTTTACGATACAGCGTTTTAGAAACACTTCACATATTTTTTATCTGCCTTTATCGAGTGAATGAAAAAGAGCGGTCCGCCTTACTTTTCTTTTGGAAAAAAAAGGAATGTTTACGAGTTTTTGGTGCGGTCCGCATTGAATATTCATGTGAGTTTGTTGAATATTTTTTAAGGTCATGTTTTACTATTTGCTTCAGTATAATAAAGTTGCGTAGGCAATGGAAAATTTATAAGTAAAATGATTTATTAATGATAAAACAATAAACATATGAAAAAAATCTTTACCTAATATTGACGACGAAAATTAAATAAAGTTGATTTACCTGATTTTTTTTTAGTTTTTCGAGATGCTGCATAATGTCGTCTAATAGCCTAAAGACGAGGCCGCGCACGCTTCGTGCCCTACGTTGATTCCTTAAAAAAGGTTTAAAAACGGCTAAATCAAACATGATTATTTAAATATTAGGTAGTCCTACTTGGTTAAAAAAAGTTTTGTTTTTGACCACAATCTAGGATAATATACATATAATTATACTCCTTTATTTTATGTTTATGTATGTATGGTGCTTTAAAAAAAAACAACTTTAGATAAGAGTACATGTTCACAATATCCGTATTTGTAATTTTCATAACTCCGTTATTTGTGGGCCGATTCTCTCTTTTTTTAGTTTTCAATTTTATTTTAAAAAACCCCATGCATATAAATTTTTCAATATAACATAGTTTACCTCAAGACGCATATACCACCTATTTTTCTTTCTAGGGAACTCCATAAATAGTAGAACACAGATTTTATTTATGAGGTTGTTAGACATTTGCTAGTAACCCCGTATTTGTATACCTTATATACTCACTTACACATAGTAATATTAATCCCTTTGTCATAACATCTTCATCTTACCTGCCAGAACTGTTTGCGCGCCAACTTCAATACTATAATCCAATTAGCTGGAACTCATTATCCGGCCTGCTCGTGCAATAGTGATCTGTCGAAAGAACCCTCGGGATCGACTCGAGGGCCACTTGTTGGCGATTAGTAGTGGAGCCCTCTTCAGGATCCTGGGTGAAGATGGAGGTAGAACGATCGTAAGGTGAATTTTTCATTAGCACAGCATACAAGCAGGTAGTATTTTATTGCTTCTGCATTCTCATGAGTCTTTTGTAGCGATGATAGCTCAGTGGTTAGCGCGGTCTGTTCATATTCCGAAGAGCGTGTATTCAAACCCCAACAGTGAGCTTGAGCTGCCGGTGAAGGAAAACATTATGAGGGAATCATAGCATGTTGGTGGGGTATTTTCTTATACTCGGCTGGGTACCTACCACCCTTAAGTAGAAAATCTGCCGCAAAGCACCTAACAGTGTGTTCTGGTAGCCTCACTTGAGAGCCAGTTCTATTCAATGTTAGGTGTGGTTTGTCATCTTCGACGACACCATCACTTAATATCAGATGAGCTGCAACATGTCAACTATAAATAAAATAAAAAACAAAACAAAAAAAGCGCTTACCCTGGATTACGAATACGCAGATAAAACTATGGGTTGCATCTAGTGTGTTACAAAAAGCTTATTAAATACGACATATTTTACAAACAAAATATTTTGTTCATTCTGCGTTGATGTATTTCTAAGCGATGCACGCAGCCTTTGTCTATGCGTAAGGCAATGGGGCTCGACTTGGCATCGCGGGCGAGGGGAGTTATTACATCGCTTTTTGATGTCGATTGTCTGCCGTTTAGCAGATAATATACTTAACTGTTCGTTACTTTAACAGACATGATCAGTAAATGTCTTACAGAAAATGGATCAGAGTCTAAACATTTGCATTTATGGTCAAAAGCCTGCTGAAAATGGCCTCGTAGAGGCTATTCCTTCCATTGTTCGGTGCGGTTTGGCGAATTGACATACGCTATCAAATTTCATATACATATCGCTTACTTGCAACGACAGTGTGACATCTCGAATTATACGATTTTTCGTTTCACTGATTTTCTGAATCGCGATCTCGCGTTCTTTTATCTCCAAAAAATGGGATATTTTTATCTACAATAAACAATAAATAAAAGAGAGAAAAGACAAAATATCTCAATATAGCGCTGTTTCGTTTGGTGATCTGGTCGACACAGGGACGGTTCAGTTGTCACCTAAGCTTCGAGGTACGAAGTGCTCTCGTTTTTTCATGAAAAACGTGACGTCCCGATGGTACCAGGTATTAAATGTCCATTTCCACATCATCTTCAACGTGACAACTAAACTTACCACCTTGTAAACTTTTTTTAGAACATCGTGACAAGTTTTCCTTTTTTTTTCAAACTCTATGATGAAGTTAATTTACTTACAAATGTGTTTTTTCTTTTTCATACTTTATCCCAATATTAGTTATATTCTAGTCATTTCATACATAATAAAGCTATCTTGACAACAATTTAAGAGTTATGCCCATTTAAAAGCGTTTCCTGTAAAATTATGGTTTTTGAGATGTCACACTGTCATCGCAAGTGGACGATATACTATAATTATTTATATAAGCCTCATAGCGATAAACCGGTGGTATGAATTTAAAACAATCTGTTAAACGTATGCATAACTACAAGGTTATATAGCTTATACTTGTTACATAGTTTATACGAAAATATTCCTGTCTACCTTTTGTCTGCATGTCACACGCTGTTAGAGATAGCCAGAAGATGTGAGCTAAAATCCTGGCCGCGCAACATTGTGCAACGTTGCGTTCAATCTAAAAGTCTTGAATATATTTTCACGTCTTTTCTGGCTTTGAATCATGGTTACGAGGGCTGTTATATTTTAGCACGGTTTTATTATTGAAATTCCTAGCCTGAATGGACCATTTCAATTCATGAAATGTTTTCGAAACCTCAACTTACCTATAACTAAGCGTGTACTGGAATTAGAACTTGATCACTGTATTTCTATTTAAATTAGTGATCTAAAAGTAAAACGGTTAAAAGTAACTTTTATAGCTCTAAAAAGCGTCACCGTTTTGTTACCACTTTCATAATATGGACCGCTATACAGTGGAATTTATTTCCGGAGTGAGTGTTCCCCGATAGATACAATCTGGGTGCCTTGAAGTTGTGAGTGAATCGGTTTCTTTTAGGTAAGCTACACGTCAAGTTACAATAAGTATGTACTGAAAGTACCATAAATATAAATTAGTAATTTAGCTTAACATCAGGCGAGTTGGCGGTCAAATACAAAGCTTAGTAATAAAACAAATATGACTACGTACTTAAAAATAATGGTAATGTTTTTCGTTAATTATTATTGTCATTTATAAGTCTTGTTTTACCTTGTTCGAATTTGGTGCGAGAATCATTGTTTCATTTTTCTTTACCTCAGAATAACCATATACTAATGAAGAGAAATACAAATAAGTAAATACCGTAGGACATTATACACACCAAACTAAGCAAACTAAGCAAAGTTTGTACTATGGAAGTCAGGTAACTGATAAAATACACAAATACTTTTTTTTTTTATAATATTCTAGCGATCCGCCCCGGCTTCGCACGGGTATAGTAAGCTATTCTTAAAAGGTAGATATATGCCACCGCGTACTTTTTTGTAGATCTATAAAAGAGGAAAATCCCACCATGCATTGTTTTGTTATACTCATATCTCAAAGAAATTAGGCAGCGTTTTCGATGAAAGCTCCCAGGTGGCTTGACTTTTTCCGCCACTTCCAATAATTATCATCATATTTCAACCAATTTACACAAAACCTTGACTTATATATACCTACCTAAACCTTCCTCATGATACACTCTATCTATTGGTGAATTTTGCATGGTAATCCGTTTAGTTGTTTTTAAGTTTATTGCGAACAGACAGACAGACAGCGCCGGACGACTTAGACTAATATGTAGTGATACAGAACACCCACGTACTATGCATTTATCAAGTCAGCCCTGTTTTATAAACTGACCCACCGCTTGTATCTTCTCATAGTTCACCACACTGGTCATGTGCGGCTTACAGAACTACCTACTACTTACTATGCATTATTTTAAACAGATTTTAAAAAGAGGAATATATTTGATGTGTACGATAAATGTTTATCCGCGACTTTGTTATATGTGACTAGTTAGGTATTTGACCACATCTCACCAGTTGATAAGTGACGTCGTGGTCGAAGATGAAAAATACATGTAACCTGGAATGGCAAATGGCTTTCAAGTAAGATTTTCTTAAAACCATATCCTTAATACTACTTTCTAAAATGACTTGGTATAACAATTAACTAATTTAGACCTTAGGTTGTATGCTTAGCTTTCAGTCCCACTATTGAGCAAATACCTCCGCTCACAAGTCTCCTCTAAGACACACTACTCAGCCAGATCATCAGCTCTTCGCTTCCTTTCAAACCAGTTCTATTTAAATAATTATATTTTGTCCATTACAAGAGGTAAACAGTTTCTTGTATATCATTATAATACGTCTTCAAATTTAATGTAGTATACACGTTAATCTTAGTAGCAAAGCCTTATCAAGTAAGAGAACACCTTTGCACCCTTTGTGTTCCACTATCACGTCTCACACTAAACCGCAGCCTCAAACATTAACATTCTTCACATAGCTCCATTCCTTTGACATTGTCAGATGCCAGGCTTTGTTAACCAACTATTCTCAGTCAACATTCATTTAATCAAATGAACATAACAGCTACGTGCTTAGCGTTCTGTGCTAATCAAATCTGGGGCGTTCGATGTCGTTTCAGCGTTACTTATGCCGTCTATTGCTATTATCATTTAGCAAAATGCTAATTAATTTATTTCAAATTTCACCTTAACTAAATGTATAGTATTGCAGCGGCCTTTAACTCACACAAGGCTCAAGGCCAGTTTTGTGGAGACCAGGGAAAATCCATGAAAAACAGTTGAAATGTTTTGGAGGAATCCGATATCTACTATTAAAATAATTAAAAAAAAAATGAACATAAAAAGAATTACAATATATTTCACTTTGCATGAGTGTGGATGTGTTTATGTATTATGTGTGTGGTAGCTTTATTTGGTTGACAAGCTAGATGTTTGACCACAGCTCAATGATGATGTTAAGTGACAGTGTGTTTGAAGATGGTAAACATATCTACCCTGGAACGGAACTTAGCTCTCCAGTGAGGTTGCCAGAACACACCGTTAGATGCTTGGCGACAGACTTTCAACTTGAGGGTGGTTGCTGGCCAGCTGACTTCCAGAAAGTACCCTACCACCATGCTATGAATTCCTCACGATGTTTTCCCTCAACGGCAGCTCAAGCTCATTGTTGGGGTTCGAACCGACGCCCTTCTGCGTGCGAACCAACAACGCTAACCATTGATCTATCATCGCTACAAAATCACTTTGCGCACGGTATACTTGTTTGTATAATGGTATGCTAACTGCTCGGTACGAATTTAGGATATTAATTTTTCTGTATCATCGTCTAACAATGTGAATAACCTCATTGGAACTAATTGTTTTACTTAGAACAATCTATAATTTTTCGTATAGGGAAGAGTAATAGAATTATTTATTTAAAGATGATGAAACCCTAGCTTTTTATATCTCGTTTAATAGTAGTACTTATCTCTATTTCTAATCTGAAAAATGTCATTATATTATTTATGTCAAAAACATCCATTGTTTGTTAGATCGTTAATATTAATTTACTTAAGATTGATCCTAGTTTTGAAGTCTTTAGATAGTCTTTTGATAGGTCTAAACTAACTTTTCCGTGCCGAGGACGCATTCGTTATAAGTTTTACTTTATATTTGTTTTTTTTTCTGTCTGTATTGTAAATATTTGTAACTTTATTGCATTTATTGTTATTGTATTGTAACTTTTTCTTAAAGTGTAGCTGTCTTTTTCATTCCCATCTAACTATTCAATAAGTGCATACATAGGTATGTTATCTGTGACTGATATTCAACAAGAAGATCTATCAGTGCTCTTCAGAATTGTCTTTATTAGCTATCTACCCTATTTTGCTATATTTTTAAATCTTTCAGGTTTCAGGTTTCCAGACACGGCGATCGACCCGCTATCTCACCGGAACGCCCCGGGTGCGATTCCCTCTGTCAGTAATATAAAATATGGTGTCATCAAAAATGCAACGAAACAGACTGCATGAATTAAACTGCGGTTTCAATGGAAAATAAATACGAACTGGTCGACGCTTTTTATAGAATGGCATTTTTATGAAACCTGACATAATATATTTGTGAGAGCTCTGTGTCTATTTAAGTAATTATTTTAATTTATTTTGCACTGTTAGTAAAGGTATAGTTTTGCTTCGAGAGCTGAAAAGCTTAATTTAGATTTTTTGTTTGATAGCTGTCTTGTTTGAGTGTTTTATTGTTTTGATTCAAGAAAATCCGAGTAGCAGTTTGACAATGTCTCTCTAGCTAATGAATCCGTGTACATCTTTCAAAGGTCAGATCTAGTCAAAATTAGGGACTCTTTTAGTTGTCGGAGGCTTTTTTTTTAATTTTACTTCTATTATCATTGATATTTCTTCGTAGATATCATAATAATATGTAGTTACAATAAAGAAGAGAGTACCACGGGATTGGGTATAATAGTAGCAGTTAATCAACCTTTTGTAGTCCACTGCTGGACATAGTCCTCTCCCAATACACGCCACTCGGCTTTTCGATTCTATCCACCGCCAGCTGTCTCACGTATATCGTCACTCCATCGCCTTTCAGGGCGTCCTACGCTACGTTTGCCAATTCGCGGTCTCCACTCTACCTAAAACATGTCTACCCCAGCGGTAGACTTGTTACGCCGGAGGGGTCTTGTGTGGGGTCAAATCTCAATGAGCTTGAGCTGCGGGTGAAGAAATAACAGTAAAATTAAGTGAGGAATCCATAGCATAGCGGTAGGATACTTCCAAGTACTCGGATGGTTAGCTACCATCCTCAAGTTGAAATTTACCATCTTTGACTACAACAAGCCTGTCAACAATAAAAAATAAATTCAAACTACAAATCCGTAGTTTATTGCAAAAATTCTTGTTTGGCTAATAAATGTGGAATTAAATTACTCTGAGCTCTTTCAGAACGACTATACGGCTGGGATTGCCAGTGAATATTCATTAAATTTTTGTCTATAGTATAGGTATAATTATATGTCAGACATTTCTGCAGAAAATTTAATAAACCAAGACATGCTAATCAATTTTGAAACATAATATCAAATTGAAAACGTGATACTTAACGTGGATTGATAGTGGTTTAAACAAATTTCTTTGAGTAATCAAAACGAATCAAATGAGTTTCCGTATTCACAGACGAAAGTTCCATGAAATATCTTGAGAACCGTCACGTCCTCGACCGAACTCGAGCCGCAGACGAAGTTTACGAGTAAACAAAGTTCTTTGCATGCGAACATGTCCGACCAACGCCAGAGGCAAAACAAGTCGGAACACGCTATTACGAGTTACACAAGTAACGGGATAGGGAGCGCTATTTCGGAAGGTTACCGCAACATGACCCGCTCTTTAAAATAGTTTCGATAGGCGTCCAATAACACAGGCTTGTTCGTAACTAATAAACCTCAAAGAACAGCTTCGGTAACTATACGCGTACCATATATGCCAGGGGTCTTGTTAAAAATAGCTTTTTCACATTAACACTTAAAAAAAATCTTTTATTAAGTTCACCAGATCATAATAAAATTACGTTTGTAACTAATGAAACGATTTTTTTATGCCACAAGTGGCAATCAAGCTGACGGGTTGCCTGATGGTGAGCAATCACCGTCGCCTATCATATGGATATCTGCAATACCAGGGACACTACAAGCACGCCTTTTCAAGAACCCTATGTTGTAACTCCGCGGGAGCACAGATGAAGGAAAATCATTCCACAATTTGTGTTAATCGCACAGTGTGCGAATTCCATGAATGATATGTGGATGAGCTTTCAGACGACGGTGGATAGTGCGGTGATGGAACCGTAACGCCGGCATAAGATCGAATAATTCTTCAGAACACTCCCCGTTATATATGCGGTAGAACACGCACAGAGACCCGACGTTTCTAAGCAAACTAAGCGCCTCTAGGGCTTCGGTTAACCCAGAGTCGTCGACAAGTCTCACAGCTCGAAGTTTTGCTAGTTTCAAGTATCAGACACATCATATTTGTATTCTGCATTACTAACAGACGTTTTTGTTCTATACAGGGTGGTAAAAACGAAATCATTGTGGAAAGTTCGCCAACCCGTCCTTGATCAGAATGGTGGATCATAATCTTACTCTTCTAAAAATCAGACGAGACCCGTGCCTTGCAGAAAACAAAATTAATCTGGACTTACATAAATAGATTGTGGTTCAAGAGACCTAAATTAACCTTCATATTACTATAATGTCTCTTATCTCTCAACTCTGCAAACCTCAGACATCAGTGAGACAGGAATATTCAATTAATATCTAGAATATTACTAACATAAACTTAGCTCATAAATAAGTTTAGAGATGTTACGTGTCTTGTTAATACGGATGCAACCGTTCGTTGGTATTTGATTTGATCTTGTAAGCACAGAAACAGAATCAAGTATTTCCTACCATACTGTCCAAATTTACAAGGTTAAAGTTGAAGTTTACATAGCTTAGTTGGGAGACCGTCTAGGTTCCAATATGGAGGTCCTTGGTTCGTCTTCCAAGTCTCTAACGGAGTATTCCAGCATCCTCACTTGAGAGCCAGTTTTATTCCAGGCTAGGTGTGCTTTACCATCTTCTACCACACCGTAACTTAACATTAAGTGAGCTGTGTCAAACACCCAGTTAATGAATAACTGGGTAACTCATTCCGATTCCAATATAGAATATATAGTAGTAGTGTAGTGGGTTATGTAGTTGTATGTAGTATGTAGTGTATTTGGGATGTGGTATGTTGATATTTAGAAAACTTATTATTTACGATCACCGACATCACGATTAAATGAATCAGTCTCGAACATGAAGTGTTTCCTTTCGGACCCGATATTAACAGTGGCGACGAGGATGGGATAATAAATATACTTTTAAAACCACTGATTGATTTAGTCGCTAGTTAGCAAAAGTACATCTTATGGTATTTTGGAATTAGAATATTTTTAGTGTATCTTTAATTATTTGTTTCAAATTTACTCACAATTCAATCGAATTGTGTAAACAAGTAATTATAAATTGTTACAGGTTGTTAATTGAATATAAAATTGGTTTATATTCAATTATCTTCTCGTACTTGTAGTAACCAAAACCTCTAAACAAAAATGTACTAAATAAATAACTCCAGAATCCCATTAATTTATTACTTGTAGTTAGAACGCGTTTTCGCATTTTTTTGTGATTATCTTTATTATATTTCCCTGAATTCAATCTATTTAACACTCGTTTATCTAATACCTTTAAACGAGCAGTTCTTGTTATATATATAAATATATTCTGAATCTCGGAAACGGCTCCAACGATTTTCATAAAATTTAGTATGCAGGGGGTTTCGGTGGCAATCGATCTAGCTAGGTTTCATTTTTAGAAAACGTCGTACTATCCGTGTTTTCAGGCAATGAAAAACCAAGCAAAGCTCGGTCATCCAGGTACTATATACACTTAAAAAGTTACTTCCAAAAACTGGTTTGGTGCGGATTAAACTGTTGCCATAAATAAAATTACTAGATATAGCGTACTATTGTAATATAAACACCTATATATACATAGTGCCTAGTTATACTTATTTAGAAATAAGCACTGTTTCCACAATGAAATAAAAAAAAAAATAGGTATACCTACATGTATAATTTAAAGCTAAATAACCTTAAAAACTCCGCTATCGTCACTGATATCTCTGGGGTTAAACGCCTAATTATTATAATAACGTTGTAACGCCATATTTACGTACGCAAGTGTTTCGCGGTACGTTAAAATTAATTAAATACGTCCCGCACAGACGTTTGTGTGTGAATACGAGTGTAGGGAATGACTATCACCATTTTGCCTTCACGAGTATACCGCTCACCTTGAATAGGTCACGCGGTATACAAGTCGAGATAACACCAGGTTCAAATATCTACTAAAGATTCACAGTTTTGCAACATATTATTTGCAATGGTAAAAATTGTATTTTTGTTTTTAAATAAAAGACATTGTTTTTATGGTTCCGTACCCAAAGGGTAAAACAGGGCCCTATTACTAAGACTCCGCTGTCCGTCCTTCTGTCACCAGGTTGTATTTCATGAACCGCGATAGTTAGATAATTGAAATTTTCACAAATGATGTATTTCTTTTGCCGCTACAACAATAAATACTAACAAACAGAATTAAATAAATATTTAAGGGAGCTTCCATACAACGCACGTGATGTTTTTGCTAGTTTTTGCTCGATATTGGTAACGGCAACAGGTAGAAGCTTGAAATATTCACAGAATATGTAGTTATATATTCACTTTAAAAATAATTAATTAAATTAAAATAAAACAAACATTTAAGGGGCTCCCATACAACAGACATGATTTTTTTGTCGTTTTTATAATTGTACGGAACCCTTCGTGCGCGAATCCAGCTCGCACTTGGCCGTTTTTTTATATATCGGCGGGTATCTAAACGTGGACGCTCACGGTGAACCTGGTCCGCAAATTCAAAATCCCTCAGCGAACTATGCTCGGAGTTTCTTCGCGGTACCAAATTCGAAACATAGTCATCCGACATAATTATAATGAAAGTTAGTTAGACATAGCTCAAAGAATTAGTAAGCTGAAGTGGCAGTGGGCCGGTCACATTTCTCAGAAAACCAATAACCGGTGAAGTAGATTTCCACTTGTAGGTAAGCATAGTGTAGGACGCCCTGCGGCCAGGTGGTGTGACGACCTGCGTAAAGCGGCGGGCAAACACTGGATACAGAAAGCTATCGATCGAGTTCAGTGGCTTGCATAAATAAGGAGATGCCTTGGAGATGGCCAGCAAAGCGCCGATGATGATGATCGGTTCCCTTCACTTATATTTTTTCTTACACTTAAATTTTTTGTTCTTTTCTTGCATTATTTTTTTTGTATTTGTATTTTTCTGATGTTTTTCATAGGTGTAGGTGAGAGCTGTGTAGACAGAACTTTACGTGGTAACCGTAATATAGCTTGTGACATCGCATGTCCTGCAACCACTGACTGTCCACAACTACGCACGAAGGACATTAGATATGTCCGGCCTCCACTGTATTAGCATTTCGCATTTGCGCGTTGTGTAGTGTGGTGGATAGTCTTGTTCAGAGCCTTACATATTTTTTGCTTTTTTAACCAATTCAACTCAACTCAAACAAATTCAATGACTCATTGTAGGTTCACGAAAACAAATTTCAGGATAATAAATAGGTTCATTGCCACCCATTGAGACTAGTTTATGTAGGTACCTAGCTTTTAGGGTTCCGTACCCAAAGGGTAAAACGGGACCCTATTACTAAGACTTCGCTGTCTGTCTGTCCGTTCGTCTGTCTGTCACCAGGCTGTATCTCAAGAACCGCGATAGCTAGATAGTTGAAATTTGCACAAATTATGTATTTCTGTTGCTGCTATAACAACATATACTAAAAACAAAATAAAATAAATATTTAAGGGGGCTCCCATACAACACACGCGATTTTTTTTTGCCTTTTTCATAGATAATGGTACGGAACCCTTCGTGCGCAAGTCCAACTCGCACTTGGCCGTTTTTTTAAATAACGTGTTTCTTGCTTGCAGGCGACCAGAATAGGTTGCTCTTAGAAGAGATCGCTCTTAGCGATAAGGCCGCCACTTGTGGCACTAGCTCATTAGATTCTTCTGTTTTCTGTACTCTTTTTTTGTTTTCGATGTGCACAATAAATAGTTTCTATCTATCTATCTATCTATCTTATATTAAATACCTACACATATAGGAAACGTGTGAAACAAACAATCACCTACCCGGCATGTTCCGGCAGCATCACTTGCTAGCCAGTACCATCCCAGGCTAGGTGTGCTTACCTTCTTTGACCACACCGTCAGGTGAACTGTGGTCAAAATCCTAGTCTGTCTAACGTGCGTCACATAAACGCTGGCCCTGAGTGACAATATGCAACGGTCTCGTAGTTGTACGGCAAATATGTGACAAATTTACAAATAACTCTTTCATATACATTTATACAGATATCCCTTCAAGAGTTTAAAGTAAGAGCTTATTTTTCCTAAATTTTCAATGGGCAGGGGTCGCCAATCCCACAATGAGAGCCGACCGATTGTTGGGTCCGCAACGCCACCTGCCGGTAGGTACCCGAGTCGGCGACAGTATAGTCTTTCCAGACGCGACATTTATTTCATATGAGAATTTTCGCGCATTAACATGTGGATATTTGTCATGCATATTTTTTATTTCTACAGATTTCTTATTGGCTTTTGAGAAATCGGACCGAAGCTAATTTATACTGTGGACAAATACATAAAACATGAACTACTTTAATGTGTACTCAGCTTTATCTTCATGAAGAAAGTTACCAGATGTGACCGAAACTATAGTCGGAGTATCTGATATAATTTAACGTGAATCACACATAAGTAAAAAAAAAATACCGTGTCAGTTTCCATAGTAAAATGAATTACTGTTTACCCAGAAAATGCTTCCAAAAATATTTGTGTCACAAATTAGTAGCCCCGCGCGGTTTCACACGCATTTACCGGAATACATAGCAGCCTAAGTGTTAATTCAGGGTGTATTACGTTCCAAATTTCATCAAAATCCGTTAAGCCGTTACAACATGAAGAAATAACAAATATACATATACAAGTTCGGGGCTAGATGGAGCAGTGTGAAATGTCCCATGTTATTTTTTTTTTGTTCTTTATGAACTTTTTGTGTTCCTGCTGAAACCTGCTGCCGACTTTCGAAAACTTTTTTGTGTCCAACCTGTCACCGACTAAGTCTTTCGTCTGCCCAGGCTATTAATCCGAGCGCCATCCAGCTTCCTTTCAAACTTTATTCATTGTTTCAGTCTTGCTGCAGCGGAGCCGAGCGCTTGTTTACTTAGATTGGATTTGTCTTTCATAGACTACATAATTATTTACTTTCTTTCTCGTATTTAATTTAATCAGTTCTAAAGAACCTTTTGAAGTTCTAGGTCCGACGGATTAAACTGTCAAGTTTCTGTGTGTCTTGAAACTTCTTATGAATTTCGGTTTTAAAATTATGGATTGTAGTTTAAATAGAGCTTAAACTTTATTTTAAATCTTAATGTATTTTTTAAATGTTCGAGTGGCATTTTGAAATTAAAACGTCTTTCGATATTCAATTCTAGAGATGGATTCTTGAGCACAAACTAAACTGAAATGTTTTATTTAATAAGTCATTTAAAATGTATTATTTATAAATTATTTTACTAAGACTAAGACTACGACAGCTAAGACTACTTTTACTTACGTCGGTTTGTATTCTGTAAAGACAATACTTAATGTTAAAATAGTGTTAATTTAGCCACGTTGCTTATAAAGCCTATCATAGACATGAACAATTTAAAATTCTATGAATATAGCAGTCTATTGGTTCTAATGTACCTATTATTTAATTGAATGTAGATAAGTAAAAAATAAACTAACAAATAACTTAATATTCTCGACATTGAATTATTTTATTACTAACGAGTAGATAAGTTGAAAACTTAGTTTGATATTTTCAATTGGCAATGCCAGACAAACAAATTGGCTCTGTTACCAAAATGGTAACTGAATGTTCAATTTGATCCGTAAATTGGCGTATGAAGCGACGCAATTTTACACGTTAGAGCGAATTTTATGTAAAAAAACACTATTGGAAAGCAATTAATTTGGGAATTGGCCAGGCGCGGCCGCTGCGGGATCCGCGCGAAACCTCGACAAATGGCCCGCGTCATTTAATTCAGCTGATCTCATGTTTGTGCTCCGCGCCATCATATTTAAATTGAATTTTGGAATACGTAGAAATGCAAACAAAAACAGATTACTATGGCTCTCTCGCCTGGCTGGCCGATAGTGTGCATCTTTAAAATTTTATATTCGACGCCGACGCGACGGTACCTTTAATTAGACATCAATCAAGCTGCGTCTGATTGGTTCCAATTTGTACTGGTAATTGTATAAAGCTATAAAACTTGTGAGTAGTGTCCATAGATTAGAAAAAAGTAGTAGAGATGTTATTTGCACGAAAAAGTAGTCTAATATTTCTAGGTTTTATATGTGTTTTTTGATTCATCTTTGCGCTGAACGATTTTGGATGAAACTGAGAATGGAGATAATTTATACCCTGGATTAATAAAGGTATATATTTTGGCTATTTAGAATAAAATATCTCAAAATGTATTACAATTCACTTAAAACTAGTATAGTAAGTAAATGTTACATGGATAGATAAAAATACTCCATTGAATTATGTAATTTAAAAGAAATAACGAATGAATAATGTTGTAATCCTATTAGAATGTAGTAGTGTGTAAACATTACTCTGTTCTGGTTTAAAGGGCAGCTAGCGAAATTATAAGATTAATAAATAATCGAATGTGGCAGCGATACCCTGGACTTTACTCGTATTTTGGTACTCAAAATTATGAGTACCTCTACAATAATCACATAAATATTTTGACAAACTTTATCTCTTACTATCAGGAGAGCGTTTATTTCGTTTCTTTAATTTTACGTAAAACGTTTTTCATATTTTTTTAAATGCCAACTAAAACTTTAATTTACCAATTTGTAAAATAAAATCAACATCATTTACCAACAATATAATTCATTGTGGTTCAGTAATCACTATCTGTCTTTAAATATGGTTTAATTTATAGACACGCTTCAAGAAACAAATACAGTGATAAAGCTGTAAATATAATAAAAAAAATATATTGTAGAACACAACTTCGCCAAGAGAACTTGGGGGTCGTACGTTAACCTCAGTCAAACTCTTATTTAGCGTAAGCTGATAAATATTTATTTCTATAACTTGACATATTATTGATGAACTTTATAGAAATGGAAATATTTATTTGCTATGCTAATTATATATTTTAAACTATATAAACGCGCACATTGCGGTTAAAATACACTTTATACCTATAAAAAAAAGTATTTATTGAGATTAAAAAAATGGTCAAGCCAATTACATTAGAATCTCATAAATTGATTATAAAGAATAATATAATTATAAAATTTTAAAAAGAAAATCATAGGAGAATAAAAAAAATATAAATCAATATGACAAATAAAATTAAAACCTATAAAACAAAAAAGCAAATAAAACCTAATAACTTATTAGTTAATATAACCTATTTACTATGAATTCGAAGTCATCAAAATGTACATAATATATTCATACATACAATTAGGCCTTTCTTTTCGTGCGGGTAAGAATTGACTATGCGCGCGGTAGATTCTTATTGCGGTGGACCGACTAGATAAAGGCTGCACTGCACGGTCCTGTAAATGATT
Source organism: Biston stratarius (assembly GCA_950106695.1). NCBI lineage: Eukaryota > Metazoa > Arthropoda > Insecta > Lepidoptera > Geometridae > Biston > Biston stratarius. The sequence goes on from OX467116.1 coordinate 17,213,142, forward strand.
GTACAAGAAAACCGTCCATACGCAATGAATGGCGACGGATTGTCAGGCGAGCCACCACTGGCATCAGAACCGATGACCACGACCATTCTGCCAAGAGTAAGAGAACTAAGAACGAGAATAGACTATGCATTTCCACTTTCTATACTTAATTGGAATAACAGTACCGTAACATACAGATGTATAGACAGACACAACAATACAGTTCGTTGTAGCAATGATAGCTCAGTGGTTAGCGTGGTCGGTTCACATTGCCGAAGGGCGTGGGTTCTAACCCAACAACGAACTTGAGCTGCCGGTGAAAGAAAACATCGTGAGGAAATCATAGCATGGTGGTAGGGTACTTTCTAGTACTTGGCTGGCTAGCTACCACCTTCGAGTTGAAAATCTGCCGCCAATCATCTAACGGTGTGTTACGGCAGCCTCACTTGAGAGCCAGTTCCATTTCAGGCTAGGTGTGTTTACCACATTCCACTACACCGTCACTTAACATCAGGTGAGCTGTGGTCAAACACTTAGCCTATCAATAATTAAAAAAAAATATTTGCGATTGTTTCGGAACGCTAAAGAACGAAAAATCTTTATTCCCATTTTTGGATGGATATCGATTTACTTAATTTTCAATATTACAGTTTTGCTATAAACAACATAACAAATTGTTGCAAGAAAATTTTACATCACTAAGTAGTGACCTACCAACTTAAACTGTTTCTAGCTGGTAACTTTTTAATCTAGAGCATACCCGTACCTAATTTCTTTAATATTTACTACAGTACAAAGCACGAGTTAATCTAATTGTGTGAAACGTTTTGCTTCGCAGGAGTTGAGAAGTTGCTTTCTACAGCCCAAGAGTCGACCGCGGGAAGTTCGTCATTATTCAAGTGGCTTTAATTGGAAGTGAAGAGCAAGCAATTATTATGCATAACTTCAGGAGGGCCATCTTCTCTCTCGGTTAATAGAGCTCTATTAATTGACAAGAATTGATTTTACCCTCGGGCAGTGTAATTCTAAATTTCTATGTAAATAATTCACCTCTGCCAGAAATTTAAATCATACCCCATTAATTAAACATGAGGAAGAATGGCTTTGGACAAAAAAATTCAAAGACTCAACTCAAAAGGCAAGATATTTATTTTCTAGTTATATCCGGTGGGTCGGAATAAAAATAAAGTTTTGCAGCTTCATGAATGCCTTTTGAAGGAGTGAAAAAGAATAGTTTCCGCTTTCTCGCTTATATTTTAATATTTATAAAATCTTGTTTAGAAGAAAAGTTGTGCGAAGTGTCTAAAATTTTTTCGAGGACCCGAAAGTTGGCGTTTTCATAACTCTTTCAGAGTTTTACGCTGAAATAGCAAGTACAAGTTGAGCAGTTACAGTGTTGTTAATTTTGCATGAAAATGATTATTTATCAATATTTTCTTACACAGGAACACTCGATAGGTGTTATTTAAAGATCGTCATAGTTAAGCAATCAATGTTGCTATCTTGATCTTGCAGTTATAGTTTCGGTAGCCTAGTTGGGAGACCGTCTGACTTCCAATCTGGAGGTCCTGGGTTCAAATCCCACGGCACGCACCACTGTTTTTCCAAGTTATGTGGGTGTTGCCAATGAAACGGAAGGAAAACATGTTGAGGAAACCGACATGTCTGAGAGATCTTAAAAAAAAGTTCTCGAGGATGTGTGAAGTCTGCCAACTCACACTTGGCCAGCGTGGTGAACTATGGCCTATTCCTTCTCACAATGAGACGAGAAGCGCGTCCAGCAGTGGGACGGTTTATAAAAAACAGGACTGATTCGGAGCGACCTTGAGTGGCATTTACAAATAAGCACTTGAGTCGTACAGGAATATTATAGGTCCCAGTTGTTTGCTAAACAAATAGAAAGTAGAATCTTAATCTTTATTGTGTAGACTAAAAATAAACAGAAACACAAAAGTAGCACATTACGAGCTAGTGCCACAACTTGCTAAAAGCGATCTTTTCCAGACAACCATTGAGTGGAACGAACAATAATTTTACGAGATATAATTGGAAGATGTTATCACCCTTTTTATCGTGTAAAAGGAATTAATAATATCAAATATAATGGAGTTTCACAGTTATTTGAAATCATACTTTTAACAACAAGCGCTAAGATATATCATAACCCTGTTTTTGTTCAGACAATAAGGCTGGCTACTCGATCTATATAAACTTTTTATTAACAACCTATTAAGAAGGCAATTTTATATGGGATTCTACGTGTATGTTTTTATTCATATTTTTCTTCCCAGGGAAAATCCTTAGTATATATCACCAGCCCCGGGCGGAGCTTAGTGGTTATGTTGGAATCTTCGCCAGGATGGCGGCCTACCCGCAAAAACCCTGGGGTGTTCTTTCTTCGCGCTTGTAGTTAGGGCCACGGGAACGCTTGCGCACTCGTCCACAGCCCCGATAGCGCTTGTCTTTACTTTACTTTACCTTTGTCTTTACTTTACTTCACTTTACCAGACACCATCTCGATGAGCTTGTGCTCTGCCAGTCATTTTAACGATATGTGGGAACACGTCACGCATCGTTAAATCTCGGAGAACTCTAACTAGGAGACCGGGTTCTCCCGACCCCAAACTCCCGAGTTCTCCATTACGGCGGCATACAGCCATGTGCCAGCCGTCTGCGCTCAGGTCTCTTCCTACGGATAGGGTGGCTGTTGATGTCTTTCTCACCCGTTCCGCTTCTTCTTTCTGTGCCATGACACGTTGTGCGAAAGAGAGCTGTGCGTCCCATGATCGCCCACTGTCGACCAACAAAGACGATAATTGACAGAAGTTGAGAGAAATCGCGTCCGACAACCGTAACAAGTTCGGCTCGCGGTATCGACCATGCTGGGCACTCGGCCACTCAAAGGCCAAGATATCGTGTGCCGTCACCACATTTTCATTCTTTTTTCAATAATTATGCAGTTATTTTGATATAACTATTGATCACATTTCAGAGAATAAAATTTGTTTAAATCCGTAAATATATCTTTTTTACAGAAATGTAATTTTTTCGATCAATCCAAAAAGCATTCATGGATATACCTAAAATTTTTATTTATTTTTATCTATTTCATGCATAAAAATTGTGTAACGGGAAATAGCGGAATAGGGCTTTAACTTTGAATCCTCCTGGTTTACACTTTTATGTACACAAACATATCAAAAAGACTTAATTGGAATCTATTTACTCTAGTTTTCAAGATTATTGTAATTAATTAAATCCATGCAGTAATTGTAAAGCATAAAAATCAATACAATGTTAATGACGATTTCTCGATCCTTAAATAGAGAATTACTACAAAATAAAATGTCAATGCGTCACCAGATCAGAATGAAGCATTATGATTAAATATGTCGTCGTTTCGATACCATATCTTCCATTTTCCGAGCTCCTTGTCGTTATTGTTCCACTGTTCGGGCACTCGGCAACAAACTTCTACATCCAAGTGTTTGTACTTCTCGCTCTTTACTAAATTGTTATTCATAGCTTTGTGTAAACGCTCGTCCTCGAAAAGAGTGCTTCACTCATAGTCTTACGCTCTTATCTCTCAGTTAATATCATCTACAGAGGGAAAATTGTTTGCCCTGACTTTGTTCGCGACTAGTTCAAGACGGCAAGTTTGAATTGTTTGATGTTCTTGGGAAAATCCATAATACGAGTATTGTTGGATATTTTGTCTTATGATTCTCTAGCAAGTTATGTTGTATCCTGATTTTTGTCTTTGTAGCTACTCTTGTAATAAACTCACTTTTTTTGCGATTTTAATAAAAAAGTCGAAGTTGAGTCAAACGAGACGCTCTCTTGATCCTAAGAGAGCATGTTCATGACCATTGCTGCGGTATCCAGTACTTATGGTTAAAATATTTAGATAAATTTGTACTTGTAATAATTCATTAAAAAGTTTCCTGGCTCTACCTTATAAACGTCCAACTTTATAACTCATAAAAATATACTTTAGTAGACATTAGGAACAAAAAAGAGTCATAATTTTCTGAGAGTTTCAGGTTGTAATGAAAGTAGATCCTAATTAATTATGAACCAAGTCTAAGATCACGTTTTTCTGCTTATTTCACATAATTTTCCATCTGCTTCTTAAAACTTAGAGAAAAATAAGGACAGCAATAGTTTTCGTAGTTTCACGATCGCAAGATTGATCATGGACATGCGCAATTCAGGTTTAGCGTTGTCTCTCGATGAGCACAAGAGCGGAACCAACAAATGAAACTCAGCCTTATTCCATCTGCTTAAAACATTTTTTGCACCAAAACAGATGTTATTGTGTGCAACAACGCATCGGAACGCTGGCTAAATGCGTCTTCCACAGAGCACCACTACATGTGCTACTTTCACGCACACATCTTTACCTTATAGGTGTACAAAATCCGGACGACGTGAACTAACTTGTTCATGTGTGTACGTACAGTTCTCTGTGTATATAAATTTTCGTTAAAGCAAGATAGGGCAAAAGAGGAAAATCGTCCGTAGTAAAAGCGAGCAAAACGCCGGTTGGGACCGGGTGACAGTTGTCAGTGTGTAGTCGGGCACTGCGAGGGATGGTCGTCTCGGGGGACCTCAAATTTGGCGCTAAATACTCCGACTTCCCGCGCTCGAGAGCGCACGTGGCCCGCACTAATATTTAACTTTTTGATGAAACAATATTATGACACGCTGTGAACGGACCCAGTGACTGTTATACTAACTTGAATGATGACGTTTAGTTGGTTTAAAACTATTTTGAACTCATGATTGTGTCGTGCCATTTTATTCATTGTCTTCGTATGAAGAAGTAAGTATTTACAATATGTATGAATTTTATTTTCAAGTTCACGTTTGTTAATTGTGTCGTATTAGGTACGTTTCTGAATCAAACATTATTTTTTCTTTTTTTCTTTTTTGTGGCCTTTGTTTTCAGAAGTTTGGACAATTGTCAACTGCTGCATTACGATGCTTTTACATAGTATTATGACATACGGTATATGTATATTTCACTCTCTAAGTTTTGATTGAAATAAACACTAATATTATTGTGATACTTTTTCACGTTAAAACAGCTGGATGGATTTTGAAGAAATTTTGGGCTTAGATATTTTATACTATTGATAAACAGACAGGCTACTTTTTATTCCGAAAATGCGGCTAAAACTTAACTTAGCCAGTAATGAATTATACATCTCTGATTTTATACTTATTTGGTTATTTGTAAACATTCATCTAAGTTTGTCGTAAATAAACCTTTTGAGGACCATAAATAAGACTTTGAGAGCTACTATATTCAATTTAGCTATTTAGAACGATTCTTTGGGTGTTAAAAAAAATAATTAAAAAAAAAAAAATGGTTTTCTTAGAAATTCTTGGGACACATATTTTGTCGCCGTGGTCGTCAAAGAGTTAAATTTAATTGTGAATTAGTAAGAAATCTACACAAATTTTTTTTGTTTATTATTATTTTTTTATTTTATTTTTTTTGATTATTCATGAATTAGAAATTTTGTTCGGGAAGTTATGATGTGAATAAATATTTAGATACAAATTTAAATATGTTTATGAAAATACTTAATATTTCATTTCATGTAATAAAAGACAAGTAGTATAAGTAAGTAGTAGTGTAATTATCAGGGAGATGGTTTGTATCAGACAATAAGTAATAAGCGTAACTGCTGGATAATCATGATAATTCTTTGATTGATTTAGCAATCTAGCAATTATTAGTATTAAACTAGTGACTGACTGTGGCTTTACTTGCGTAGTCGAGTGATTTGCAATACAAACTGTTCAGTAACGATTCCAGTGGAAGCTGATTTTAGTGCGTAATTGTGGCGCTATATTTTGGGTCTCAATTGGTTATGGATTTTACAGTTTTCTCTTATTTTCTACATAATTCTACTTTCCCTGAATGGATTTTGATGATACGACTACTAAATAATAATCAAGACTCTACGTAACGTATTTAAAAAAACAAAACGTAAATCCGTGGCTTAATTTCTTAGATTAGCGTGGACTGAAAGACAAACCAATTAAATGAATTAATAAATAAATATACATTACACACAGCGCCATCTGACCCCAAACTAAGCAAAGCTTGTGCTATGGAAGTCAAATAACTGATAGAAAACTTGTAGATTTTTTTTGTAGATACATACTGACAATACCTACAGAACGCCCAGACACAGAACAAACATTTGTTTATATATCACAGAATGTTTGTGCTGGGTGGGAATCGAACCCTTGCTCTACAGATCCTTGAAGTAGATATACTACCAATGAGCCAACAGGGCTGTCGATAGATACATTTTATACAGGATAGAGAAAATTAAAAAAAAACTGAAATTTTGACTTCTGTTTCTAGTATTACTATAAAAAAAAATCGAAGCTATTTACAGTGTAGAGTAATCATCTCGTCACCGTTTTGCATGTTTATTTATATGCATGGAACAGAAAGACAACAAGAATAATTACTAAATTAATATTTTTTTTGGCTAAAAGTATCAAACCGCTGTAGCCCAATGGGCGAATGCTAGATTTACGATCGTGGGTTCGATTCAAGGACCCTAAGGACTAAAGAGTTCTTTACAATTTACGTACCAATTAAAAACTCGAACCAATGGCATTTCGGCGAAGAAAAATATAACACTTTATTATGCACGCTAATTACAAACAGCGTGAGGAATCTTGCATACAGTCTGGAGAATAAATGTTAATGGCATATGGCATATAATATTATGTGTACGCACACATACAAATCTAGCCCTGCGCCTAGCAGCGAGATTTTAAAAACTATTGAAACTTATCACGTCGATTTGTTGTGTTGCAGTGTGAAGGGTAAACACTTTTGCGTTTGTAACGTAAACTAAGATAAGAATCCGATAACCTCTTCTCTTCTTCTTAAATTTCTAAGACTGGTTTTTAACTCAAAATATGTGCAAACCGAAACACAAGACTAGAAACCATGCCGAGACGAGTAAGATGAGAGTCCCCATTCGCAAAGCACTACTTTTTGCAGATGAGCACTCCGAAACGGCACATTTTACTATAGCTAATTACTACTTTTAATAAAAAAATTGGCATCGTACTTTTTACAGTTTGCCCTGGCTAAGTATTTTCAACTATCTGATGATAATCACATCACATCATCAGCCATCATTTAAGACGTCCACCGCTGGACATAGGCCTCCTCCTGGGAGGGTTTTGCCAATACTCGCCACGCTTGGCAGGTGGGTTGGCGAGCGCAGTTAGGTGTGGTTGTTCAAGGAAGACGCTGCTGCCCATCTTCCGGATTACATCCCTTAGCCGACTCTTACGGCAACCAGGGGTAGAGAGGGTGGGGTACTATTCTTACGCCGGCACCACCACGGCTGATGATAATACTAGTGAAATAAACCTGAATGCTGATAAAATCATATAAAATGTGTCAAGGTCAAGTCTGTTCAAGTGTTCATGTCCTAGTGAAGTAGTAGCAACTTTAGACGAAGTTTCGACGGAGTTGTGACAGATACACGATAAAATATATTATTATCATGCATCTTATATCCCTTTCCCATACTTGTGTATGTAATTCAACTCTTTATAAATAAAACATACCTACGTATATAACATACAAAAAAATACATTGCAGCGACATGATTTTTCCGCGTTCCCGTGATAACTCTAAATTGTATGTCTTTTCTTTGTTTGCGTGACTGTTTACCGGGTTAGTCTCTTACTACCTAATTACTACTCAACTAATTTACTAACCTAAATTAACACATTTTCAAAAAATATACTATTTCAGTTATTAGTTTTGAAAAGTTATAAGAAAAGAAAATTATAATCAGAGAAAACTTATAAGCTAATGTATTTCGTAAAAAAAGCCGGCTAAGTGCGAGTCAGACTTGCGCACGACTGGTTCCGTACCATTATCTATAAAAACGGCAAAAAATCATGTTTGTTGTATGGGAGCCCCCCTTAAATATATTTTTTTTAGTATTTGTTATTATAGCGGCAACAGAAATACAGCATCTGTGTAAATTTCAACCGTTTCACTATCCGGTTCATAAGATACTGCCTGGTGACAGACAGACAGGCAGACAGACGGACGGACAGCGGAGTCTTAGTAATAAGGTCCCGTTTTACCCTTTGGGTACGGAACCCTAAAAACTATTCCGAGATAAAATCGATTATAACATAATTATGACCGATCCAACCGATATAAAACTTTGCTAAGGATGCTACGTTGGAAATTCAAACCTATTATCTGTTCCCTGCAACTCTGCTTCTACAAGTTTGCCAAACTTTTATGGTGCGTGAAAAACATAATGCTGGAAGTATCCCGCCTCAAGTCATGAAATATGCCGCAATTATGACTCTCTGCAACTTTTAACTTCTAATATCGTACTGTTATCTGGATAAGTGAGTATGAAATTAATAGCGACGCTCATATGTGCACAGAATACCACAATATAATTTATAGCGATGATAGCAGTGGTTAGCGCGGTCTGTTTACCCGCCGAAGGGCGTGAGTTCAAACCCTAACAATGAGCTTGAGCTGCTGGTGAAGGAAAAACATCGTGAGGAAACCATAGCATGGTGAGCGGGTATTTTGCTTTGCCATCACTGTCGCTTAACAGGTGAGATGTGGTAAAACACCAAGCATGTCAAAAATTAAAAAAAATATTGGTACTTATTATGACCGTACCCTGTTAGCTCATTTGGTAAAGTTCTGTTTCGAGAGGCGTGGGTTTGATTTCCACTCAGGACTAACATTTGTATCACTAACATAGATGTTTGTTCTGTGTTTGGGTGTTCTGTATGTATTATAAGTATGTATTTACAAAACATAGTATTTAAGTATTCTGTCAGCTGTCTGGTTCTCATAGTACAAGCTTTGCTTAGTTTGGGGCTAGATGGCGCTGCGTGAGATTGTCTTCAATATTTATTTATTTGTGACTGCTCTGTTAGCTCATTTGGTAGGTAGTAGGTAGTATCTGCTTCAATAGATGTAGAACGTGGGTTCGATTCCCACTCAGGACAAACATTTGTGTAACGACTATAAATATTTGTTTTGTGTTTTGGTGTTATGTATGTATTTATAAGTATGTATTTACAAAAATAATTATAAATCAATTAACAATCTATCAACATTGATATAAAAAAAATATATCAAGTATCTGGTTCCCATAATACAAGCTTTGCTTATACTTATACTTAAAGTAGAATGTAGATGAAACACTCGCGATTCCTTCAAGGGTTTTGCTTATACTCTAACTTAAGAAAGTTATTTGCATATGGTACTGTTACATGAATATCAGAACTGGATAGCTTTTGGGGGAATGTTCTACCTTGTCTACGTGCTGGTAAGATTGAGTAGCCAAAATTATACAATATTGTACATAAAAGCTATACAAATATACATAGAGATGTTCTCTGATTATATTTGTTCTCGTACATAATGAGAACATCGCCGCGTTCGGTCAATAAAGCCATTCAAGCGAGAGAATATACACGTGGTAAGTAGTACTTGACTGTAGACCTCATCATTCTTTACATCTGCTAGGATAACAGTAACACTAGATAGTATGGTTATTGATTAATTTCTCGTAAAGCTTTTCTTGTTACACGATTGTCCAAAAAAGAAGTATAATATTTTTAGGTTTCATGTATGTTTGAAGGTTGGTATTTATGTGAGTTTTTTATTCCACCATAACTTTTAAATGTTTAACAGATTAGGATGTATGGTGTATCGTTAGAATCCATACATTATCCTTAATGACACTGGGGAATTGCGGAAAATTCGTCGAAAACAAGTCTTCGAATCACAATTCGTCGGGGATAAAATTCGTCGAATCACAATTCGTCAGATCGTATAGGATCCGAAAATAGTAATAAAGAACCCAACTACAGCGGGAAATATACATAGAAATTGTCAACTAAAGCGGGATATAGTCATAGAGATTTTCAACTATAACGGGTAATATTTTGACGAATTGTGATTTGACGAATTTTCCGCTGACTGACACTGGGTATATTAAAAATATTTGTAGCCGTTCGTATTTTTTTGAATTTTCTTCACTAAGGTTGTTTATTTACTAAAATTGATTCTGTAGGAAGGAAATGAGGCTATTGTCCAACGGTGAGCCACTAGAAGTTGAAATAAATAAAGGTCCTGTACTTTTTATATTATGATACATATTTTTTTAGCCAGCAAGTCCGTTGATTATATTTAATACTAGCTGCGCCCCGCGGTGCTATCATGACTTTTACGAAAAACAAAATATTTTCTCCTGGCAGTATAATGCTGTCTTAGTAGAACGCTGTCTCTAATTGGCTTAACATGCATTAGTTATCTGTGGTCACACCAAATGAGCCGAATATCCTCACGGGAAGTTACTAACGGAACGGACGACAAAATAGCACAGAATTATTTATCGTTTTACTATACATATTTTTAATCACTGTTGAAACTTAGTTCTTTATTACAAAATAATATTAATTGAATTATCAATTCCATAGTCATGCAAAACAGTGGTATAATGAGTACTCTTTTATTTGTTTAAGATGTTGATACTTACCTAAACAAACATTAATATAACCTAAATATAGACTACGGTAATACAATTTTTATTTTATTTTATTTTATTCATTATAATTGACATTAAAATATTTTTTTTTTGTGACTTTGACATATTATATTGTTTATTTAATTGACATTTTGGTTTTATTCGTCTGTTTTACGAATAATATATGTAAATTTTAATATGGATTGGATCTGAATTTAATGATTTATTATTAATTATATCTTTATTGTTTTAACAAGTCTTTGAACTGAAAAAACTCATTCAAATTACAATAGAAAAACGTACAAAAACAGAACTAGATAATACTAAAATGGAACTCATAAAACCATTTATCAATGGCATAAAACGTGAAAGGTAGAATCAGAAGCCACGAGAGTCGTAGCACGTCACGTAGTATCCGCTACGCCGTAGCACGTAGACATGATTGCGGCTACACAAAGAAAGATTAGATTATATTCATCTTTTAAACATTTATAATGTTTCTATCTGTTAGGTTCTATTATAAATATATAGTAACTGGGTGACCGAACTCTGCTCGTTTTTTCATTGCCTGAAAACACGGATAAAACGACGTTTTCTGAAAATTAAACCTAGCTAGATCGATTTATCGCCCCCGGAACCCCTGCATACTACATTTCATGAAAATCGTTGGAGCCGTTTCCGAGATTCAGAAAATATATACTTATATATATATATATATATATATATGTATATATATATATATATATACAAGAATTTCTCGCTTAAAGGTATTAGATAAGATGTTCTGTCCTTTATAATTTAATGTTATTCATTTGTTATTCAACTCTAGAAGAAAAAAGAAATTAATTAATAAAAAAATTCAAAAATTCCGAGTGGGATTGTCATTTTATCATATTCGACCACACCAAGTAAAATAAAACTCAACCATAAAACGTGACTTTTTTTATAAAAGACATGAAAGTTATTTAACCAAAAACGGACAACCTTTATTATTTAACAATAATACCACGTACATTTCTTTTACTTCACCCATTAACACTATTATCTTTGCGTTCCATCATGGTAATACTTCACGACAGACGGCAGCAAGCTGCTATATATCGCCTTTGATATATCTTTATTACAATATACTCGTTACACAAGGCAGCATAAACCTGGCAATAATGTCATTTCACGTTATAATATACACCACAGAATTTCATACAGGGTAATCTACGAGGCGACGGCCTGCGAGAGCGGTGTCAAATAAATATCGCTTTAATATTGTCGCTTGATTTGAATATGCACATGAATTTAGTATTTAGTGAACCGTGAGATGTAATTGGTATCGAAAGAACAAAATTACGTTTCATATGATTATGACGTCTTATTCAAATATAAGATTATAGATAATTATTATGTTTATCAACGAGACTTGATAACAATTTTAAATTTAGGTTTTAAAATTTACATGAGGTTATAAAATACGACGGCAATTGAAATTATAGTTTATATGTTTAATCAGGACGAGTGAAGCGAGCCCTAACACTATCCCACAACCTGAGCGTTTTTGTGGTACACTTTACTGAAAAACTATCACGCCTATTGAGTTGTGCTTTAAAATAGTAATTTTTACTTTATGTCTAGATGTGTTATCTCTAAAAAAAATACAACCTTTTAAAAAAATACATTAACAATTTTGTATTCATTGGATAGAATGGTTTTGTACTACTAACGCCATCTGTTAGAAAACCAAAGAGTTAATATCGCTGCAACAGAACTAAATTCAATACTCAAATACATCGTAGTTATCTACTTAAAACTAGATGACACCACTAGAATCAGGTTGTAAAATAACAACTGTCTTAAAATTTATTACCCGTTAAAAAAACTACGCGAGCCCTTACAAAGCTCAGCTTTTTACTAGTGTAGATTAATTACAAAACAAATTCAATCTAATTTTTATTTTTTACTTTATTGCGTAAACAATTTAGCTTTGCTATTGTCTAAGAAACTCGTTAGCTTTGGAGCAAAGTGGTTTGTGACCGCGGCTATCTGAACCACTATTAATATCTATGAAATACATCTCTATCTCTACATAGCATAAAATAAAGTCGTTTTCCGGCTTCTATACTCTTAGATCTTTTAAACTTTGCAACGGATTTTAATGCGGAGCTACTAGCTACCATCCTCAAGTTTAAAATCTGCCGCCAAGCACCTAACGGTGTATTCCGGCAGCCACACATGAGAGCCAGTTCCATTCCAGTCTACGTGTATTTACCATCTACGATCACACCGTCAATTAACATCCGATGAGCTAAATCAAACACCGAGCCAGTCAACCATAAAAAAAAACACACTAAAAGGAAATTTTTGTTATGTAAGAATTTCCGTCCATTTTAATTTATTTCCCCACATCTCAACAATCCCATTATAACTTTATTCATTGTACAGTTAAAACAAGCACGACAGAAATCCTCAGCGCTTAGTCGTCATCTTAAATAAAAATGTCACCTACCATGTGCTTGAAATTTCCAACTGCAGAAAACGAGTGCCATTGTTGCACTGAAATGTTGAAACAGAACAAAGAACACATGCTTACTTTAACTTGAATTCAATTCTACTTCAACGTTTGTTTTCGGTTGACACGAGTGTATTGACATTTTGTACTTTCATTCAACGCTTTTCTATTTCCGGATTTCGAATTGGACACGTTCTATGTACTTATAGAGGAAACTAGTGCAATATTGTATGCGCATTGCACACATGGAATTTTTGGTCACACTTATTCCACATAATTATAAAATCTAGATAATAGTTAGATTGAAGGAAAAGCTAATTGATATCGCAAAAAGCACTGAAGCTTTATTATTATAAAAAATCAAAAATCTTTTTTTTCGCCATCATCATCATCATCATCTCAGCCGTAGGACGTCAACTGCTGGACATAAGCCTCCCCGATTGGCTTCCATAAGGACCGGTTGGAAACAGCTCGCATCCAACGCGCTCTTGCGAGCTTCACCACCACCACCACCTTGTGGGCGGACGTCCTACGCTGCGCTTGCCGGTCCGTGGTCTCCATTCTAAAACTTTGCAGCCCCATCGGCCATCAGTTTTGCGAGGTCTTTTACAATACTAGAATTAAAAAGTGGCGCTTAAATTTAGCCTTGTAATTTATTTATATAAGCTAATTAAATGTCAAAGTTTGTGATATTAGTAAAACTAACATATACCTAATTCAAAACAAATACAAAACTTGTTTAAATATCATAATAATTTCTAATAATTCTGTATGAAAATAAATTATATACACATTTGTAAGCTTAGACGACGTCTATTTGAAACTGTTTTATCTAAATAATTCAAACATTACAGTACGTGTCAAAGTTTTAACAAATTATTCTCTTCGTCTTCGTTTTACTTTGAACAAATTTCTTGACTCAAAACAGATCACTGCATAGTTTTATGAAATACTAGCTTGCACCCGCGACTTAGTCCGCGTTTACTTAAAAACTGGGCTTAGAGAAATATATCATGTGTAAGTAACAAAAGAGCAATAGTTTCATTCATTATGAAACATGCGCTACTTAATTTCCTAGATTAATATGAAGTATACAGTTTATCTCGGAATAATATCCATATGACACATCTATACCAAATTTCAAGTGGATTCGTACTGTAGTTAGTTTTTCGATAATCCCACAGGAACCTAACATTTCCTTGGGATAAACAGTATACCATATGTTAATTCAGGTAATAAATTATATGTGTGCCGAATTTCATCTAAATCTGTTGAGCCGTTTTTGGGTGATGAGTAACAAACATACAAACTTTCACATTTATAATATTAGTAGGATAATCCAGTTAATAAACTATATGAGAGCCAAATTTCATCTAAATCCATTAAGCCGTTTTTGGCTGATTTAATAACAAACATCCACACATCTAAACATACAAAACTTTCACATTATTTTCACTATTAAGTATACTTTCACTATTAAGTAGGATTAGAGTCTATAGAACATTCTCGATAAAGAAGTTTTTGATGTGAAGTGAAAAATTTAACGATACTTTTCTAAGGAAGAGTGCAATCATCTGTTAGATAAAGTTGGTACTAGCGTAGCGCGCAATCTGGAATTGGCGAACAGTTTTAAAACTGTATCCATCTGTTTTACTCCGAGAGATAGAACTTTTAAAAAACATTAAAGTGTCTGCGTTACCTTCGCCTTGTGAAGATAAGAAACTTATAAAAATATCGGAATACCTTGTATAAAACTCAAAACGATTTTCTAAACGAAAGAAAAAACCAGTAGAAATTATTTATACACAATAAACATTGGAATTTAAAGAACTAAGAGACTCAAACTAAAGTAAAGGAACACCAAATCAATCATTTTTAATTTTAGATAAACAAACAATTAAAGATAATGTAAAAAAAAGTCACTAGTTACCGCCGTAGGATTCCGTGTTGCGATGACTAGTCATCATCATCAGCCGTATGACGTTCACTGCTGGACATAGGTTAGTACTATTCTATTATTAATAATGAGGCGAACGAGACGCTCTCTTGATGTTAAGAGATAACGCCTGTCCATGACCACTGCAGCGATACACAGAACTTTGAGTAACAAAACAAAGTCTAGGGCATCGCTGCCTTGGCGCTCATTACTTTGAGACTAGATGGTTAGTCTCAATAGCCCTGTAATTTCGCCAGCTGCAGAACCCTTCAAACCGGAACACAGTAATGTTTACACACTACTGCTTGGCGGCAGAATATTTGGTACTGCGGTGGTATCTACCTAGACGACCTAGAGTAAATTTTATATTACCAAGATAAATATCGAATAATTTATTGATAGTTGTATGCAATTATGAAGATTTAATATTCGCATCCCAATTTGCAGCTTCATCCATGAAAATTGATTCATCGGCGTTCCCAAATGTCCGAACGAAATTATGCATACGTTAGGTAGCAATTTAATTCGTGTGTAGCAGACATTACGTCCAATTTAATTCCAGTAGAAATTCGGGACGAGTCACAGCGGTCTAGTCTAGACCGATAGTGCTAACTCTCAAGTTTGATACTTTGTCCCCACACATCCTCCCCGCTCAAAGGACATGCCATCCACTGGCTGAGTTTTGGACAATTCCAATTTAGTTCTATTTATGCAGTACCTTAGAGATGGGAGACGAGTTGATCTTGCCGCATTATTTGGCCAGTGCGGTCAAAGAAAATGAGAAGCAATTACTTTAGTTCTAGCGTCTAGTTCGGCAAATCAATATAAGATAAATTAAAGTGGATATTATGATAGTTGTCTATTGTAGTGATGTTATTTCTTGGTAATTGTATTATTAGATATCATGTTTTGTTAATATTGTATTATCGTCCGTTATATAATTCATCGTTGAAAATACGCAACGTCGCGATTGGGCGCCCGCTTCATCAAACTAGCCATCTTAAACACTATAAACAGATGTATAAACTGTCAGTCAGATTGATCCACGGGGCAATATCAAAATGATAGATGGGCAGACGTCCCTGTCATATAGGTATTTGTATATGACAGGGACGTCTGCCGTAGAATATCCATAGATAGGCATGAGCAAAAATGGATTACATAGTTTGGTAATAAAATATTAGTTATTTTTCTTTTATCTGAAACATCTCTTGAGCACTAATAGCTTTACTACATTATTAGTTTATTGGTAACCCTGATTCATGAGGCGTGGATTCGATTTCCTCCCAGGAACAATATTTGGATGACGATCCTACATTTTTTGTTCTGTATCTATTTTTTTTCTTTTTTTTATGGCTGACACGCTAGGTGTTTTACCACAACTCACCTGATGTTAAGTGATGGTGTGGTCGAAGATGGTAAAGTACACCTAGCCAGGAATGGTACTGTAGTGTAGTGGTACTGGTCTCAAGTAAGGCTACTGGAACACACCGTTAGATGCTTGGCGGCAGATTTTCAACTTGAAGGTGGTAGCTATCCAGCCGAGTACTAGAAAGTACCCTACCACCACGCTATGGTTTCCTCACGATGTTTCCTCAGCTCATTGTTGGGGTTTGAACTCACGCCCTTCGGCATGCGAACTTACCGTGCTAACCACTGAGCGATCATCTGGGAGTCTTTTTATGTATTAAAGGTATATATTTTTAAAAAAAGTATATCAGTTATTTGGTTCTCTTTGCTGAGTGTTGAGACTAGACGGTGTTATGTGTAATGTATATTATTTATTTTGTTTATTTATATATTATGTTTCAAATTGATTAGTCGCTATAGGACTGTCTTATTGAAAACATAATCATATTTAAAACATTTTTGTTTTACTTATGCGGGATTACTCACGTTTAATTTTACCGGAAACTCCGACTACAGTTTCGGCCTCGCGCGCGGCCTCGTTTTGTTTTGCACTGGGCCGCACGCGCGTTGTATTCAGCTTTGTCTCCATGATGAAGGCCACCAGAAGTGGCCGAAATTATAATCAAAGTTTCCGATAAAATTAAACGTAAGTTATCCCGCATAAGTAAAACAAAAACATATACAAAACATCGCTCGTATGAGGCGTTTTGTTTCTGAGAAAGGGAAAGCTCGTGAAAACTGAGTAGTGGAGAATAAATGCAAGAGGACAATGAAACGTAATACAATCGCTGTGAAAAGACGGGCGGTGTTCTAGTTTTGAACAAGGGGAACTCAGGTGCAATTGAAGAATGGGATGCGCTTGCAGCAACATTGTGCGGTGATTGCGTGAGGTTGCACTGTGCTTGACTTGTTGACGAGAAAATGAAATAAATCTTTTGTGTTCACACAAATTGGAACAATGTCCTAGTTTATGTATATTAGGACCAAGTTAGGAGTAAACGAAGTATTGTAAGAGTTATGCATAAGTTACGAGTAGGTGCCATAGTAGATACCTCCAAGCAGTCAAAAAGTTCTAATTCTACCAGACCCGTCCTGATCAACTTTGTTTTTATAAACAATACCACTAAGGGAGTTTTTTTTTGTCTGTTTGCGTTGTGTCGAATAAATGTTTTTCTTTCTTTCTGAGTTAAGGTCATAATCCACCATGCTGGTCAAATGTATGTTGGCAAATTTTACACCTCTTTAAGAAAATTAAGAACATTTAGATAGGTAGCTATGATAGTTCAGTGGTTAACGCGGTTGGGTCACACGACAGATGGAATGGGTTCCAATCTCAACTATGAGCTTTGAGGTCATCATCTATAAACACATTGTGGGTAAACCATAGCAATGTATGTCTAGTAGGTACTTGGCTGGCTAGCTACCACCATCAAGTTGAAAATCTGCTCTCAAACACCTAAATATGTGTTCCAGCAGCCTCACTTGAAAGCCAGTTCCATTCCAGGCTAGATGTGTTTACCATCTTCGACTACACCGTCACTTAATATCAGGTGAGCTGTGGTCAAACACCTAGCCAGTCAGCCATAAAAAAACTATCACATTTTTGTGATAAATATACGAAATTAACAAATTAAGAAGCAGGAAAAATATATACAGGGTTATAAGTTTTTTGTGTACTCACCCAAAAGGAGATCATCGTACTCATCTTTATTAAAAACTTTTACTATGTACAACTCTGATATCGTAGAAAAAAATCAGTTGTACCAGAGTAAAGGTTTGTTGACCCTTGACCAAATGTATCACATCACATCATCAGCCATAGGACGTCCACTGCTGGACATAGGCCTCCTCCTGGGGAGCCTTCTGGGGAGGGGTTTTGCCAATACTCGCCACGCTTGGCAGGCGGGTTGGCGAGCGCAATTAGATGTGATTGTTCAAGGAAGACGCTGCTGCCCATCTTCCGTATTACTTCCCTTAGCCGACTCTTACGGCAACCACGGGTAGAGAAGGTGGAGTACAATTCTTACGCCGGCACCACCACGGCAACTACAAATGTATAGAGCAGTTGATTCTGTTTCACGTTTTTCTAATCAACACAAGCGAGGGTTATCGATGTTGATATAAGACGTTCACGTTCAATATAAATAACCTAGTCAGTTCAGGCCTTATGATCAGTTATTTTACCAAACACTCGATGCCACGTTTACTCAGTAAATAATTCAGGTTATTTATAATATGGGCTGAAGTAAGTTGTAAAATGTGATTGACATGAGACCTAGAACAGTGATTAGGGGCTAAGAACTATATTTTTACTTTAGTTTTACAATAACATTAAGTCACTAACATAGTTTTCATAAACTAAAGTAGCCGACATAGCCTAGCGGATTAGCAAGTTGTAGTTGGCAGTGGGCAGGGCACATAGCACGCAGAA
This sequence comes from Biston stratarius, assembly GCA_950106695.1. NCBI lineage: Eukaryota > Metazoa > Arthropoda > Insecta > Lepidoptera > Geometridae > Biston > Biston stratarius. The sequence continues at coordinate 17,231,969 of OX467116.1, forward strand.
CTGATAGCCGATGGGGCTGCAAAGTTCTGGAGTGAAGACCACGGACTGGCAAGAGCAGCGTAAGACGGCCACCCATAAGGTGGACAGACGACCTAATAAAGACCGCAGGAACGCGCTGGAGGCGAGCCGCTTCCAACCGGTCTTTATGGAAATCAATGGGGGAGGCCTATGTCCAGCAGTGGACGTCATACGACTGATGATGATGAATGATGAATGGTGTTGCGCAAGCTTATATAAAAAAAACCAGCCAAGTGCGAGTCGGACTCGCGCACCGAGGGTTCCGTACAAACCTGTAGGTATATAAGTGAAAATTATGTTTTTTTTTTTAATGCTAATTTATGCTCATCGCAATTCTGTGCTATAAGACGTTGTTTTTTTTACCAAATTTCAAGATTCTGAGTTCACGGGAATTACCCTGTAGGTTTTGATTCCCTTAGTATCGAAAATCATACCATCATATTATGCGGCTGTATCTTTTGATAGCGTTCGCTTAGAAGTTTGATTTCACAGCTCCAAAGGACAGTAGACATGAGTATTTGATATGAATTTCAGCTTGATACCTCCACGCGTTCCTGAGAAAAAGGGTCTTGATAGACAGACAGGCGGACAACAAAATGATCCTATAAGGGGTTTGTTTTTTCCTTTTGAGGTACGGGGCCCTAAAACAGTTGCCTATACTATATTATTTTCAACTGTGAACGCTCGTCAACGTCAACAGCCGCTAGGGTCATCTCTTCCCATCTTCCAGAAGAATGCCTAGTTCGTTTCGTTACGCCTTATTATAAAAAAATATACGAACATACGAAATGGATGAATACTTACTGCACTAATTTTATTCAAGCATGTTTTTATGTTGCGTACATGTTATGTCACTTAAAAATAATAAAAAAGTAAGTAGTAGATATGTTTAATTACTACCACAGACAAAAATAAGCATGTACCTACTTTATTTAGGTATATTTTTAATCTTAGTCAACTATTCATTTGATTTGATTTTAGCAAAATAAAACTCGTCAACAAAGGCAAATTTCTTTTGTAGTCATATTTAATACAGTATGAAAAGATGATGCATAGAGTCCAATAGCTGTAACTGAAATAGATGGCAACTTGCATTGAGCGGCACAGAGCTGAATGCCTGTCAATCATACAACTCTGTCATGGTAATGTGTAGGCACGAACAGACACGGCACGTAGCTATAAGGCTTTGGGTGTAGCAAGAGAAAAAAAAACTCTAATAATATTATTTTTCGTACATTTTATGACATTGGCTGATCCATTGATCTTACGCAATCTTATTATTTTAGGATACGTGGAAAATATATAAGCATATCGATACTTCGGAGAAGAAAGGTCGTAAAAGCCGTTCGTTTTGGCGCTTTTAATGATGCGATATTGTTTAGAATTTAACGCTATTTAGCTTTATTTTTAAAAACCTCGTGTCACGGTGTTTGTGGTCGCAATCCTCCGAAATTTCTCAACCAATTAAATTTTTTTTTTAATTTATTCATGCGAATAGGTTATAAAATTATTAAGTATTTCATACCGCTAGGTGATTAGCTATTTTTATCCCAAAAATATGTAGCGTATAGCGAGGCACAGCTAGTATATTTAAAGTTTCAAAATTCGAAAAAAGCTTTGACTAATATTTATTTTTATAGTCTAAACCATTTTTAAAATTAATAATCGTAAATTCTAGTTTTATTGTACCTCTTTCATAAGTTAGGCGTTACGCTACTGTAATCAAAAACGTTTGGTCGTAAGTATCATAATCATATAAATCTAGAACTAAAAAAATATAAGCAATTTTTTTGTCTCCCATTTTTTGCTTGTTTTGTAAACTTTATATTTTTACCTTACAAGTTTTTACCTTACCCGAAGTATCGATATGTACATACTAAAAAAGCCTTCCATTTTTGCGCAGTCGGGTAAAAACGTGGTAGTACTGCGGCCGAACCGAGCGCAGACTGCGCCCCTCATCAATCATTCTGATATTGCGTGACGCATCAACTTGCCGGACGACAGTTCTGTTTACACGCTCCGCGGAGGATGCCCAGTCTAAATGAACTACTTACAAAGGATCACATTTAACATATCTCTTTTAACCTTAAAAGTTGGTTTTAAAAGGAAACATTAATTTAGCGGTTGCCATGACTTTGACTTTCAACATAAAGATACGGTTAATTAATCGTCATTTAGAATTAAATATACAGCACTGTCTTGAAGAGCTCTCCTTCGCGTGTAATAGGGATTGAGTTCATTTACGGCCTAAGAAAATTTATGTAACGAATAAAGATATTTATTCTGTTTCTGGATCGCTTAATTATTATTGTATGTACCTACTTATTATAAGTGAGTATCGTTTTTTTTTAATACGGATAAGTCTGCGTTTGATCGCCAACTCGCCTGATGGTAAGCGACGATGTGGTTGAAGATAAAGTACGCAAACTTAGAAAATACCTATTCACTCTGGCCTTGAATAAATCTACTCGTAGATTATCACATCATCATCAGCCATAGGACGTCCACTGCTGGACATAGGCCTCCTCCTGGGGGGGTTTTGCCAATACTCGCCACGCTTGGCAGGCGGGTTGGCGAGCGCAGTTAGGTGTGATTGTTCAAGGAAGTCGCTGCTGCCCATTTTCCGGATGGCATCCCTTAGCCAACACTTACGGCAACCACGGATAGAGAGGGTGGGGTACAATTCTTACGCCGGCACCACCACGGCAAGACAGAAGTAGCATAAGAAGTCAAGTAGCACATACAGAATAAGTAATCAGAAAAATAGCAAGGCATACTTATGTTTTAGAGATATATAATAAACTTCATAAACTACGTCGATGTTGTGCAAGACAGCATATCCAAATTTGGAGTAGTATTTTAGTAGCATTGGAACAGTACATACAAATATCTGGTAAGTACCAAACGTCGAGGTTAATATCAGAGCAGATATACAGATGTGTTCGGTGTAAGTTCGAGCTTCTGCAATATTTCATAGCTGCATTCCGAAGCGAGACTCGGTACTTGGGCAAATATTTACAACTTTGATATTTCCTATGTGATATTAACATTGCTTATAAATATTTTAAAACTGAAGTGAACATTTTATCGAGCTGGTATATACCTACCTAATGAGTGTATAAGGCTGAGATTTTGTTTCTTGTTATATGTAAACTAAAATAATACAATTTTATTAATTCTGAAGATTATATTGTTAAACATTTTCACACAAAATACCTAATAGTACACTTATGTACTTTTTAAAGTAAATTGTAATTTATAATACATACGTACATTCTTAGACTAGACAAGCCGTCTACATTTATTGTATAGATATGAACATAGATATTATATTTTCTGTGCGAAGCAAGTGCCACGTCGTGTTTTACTTTCGCTGCTTGAAAAAGTTAATGTTTTTTTTTATTTTCTTTATAGCTGACAGGCTTGGTGTTTGACTACACCTCACCTGATGTTAACGGTGACGGTGTGGTCGAAGATGGTAAAGCACACCCAGCCTGGAATGGAAATGGCTCTCAAGTGAGGCTGCCGGAACACACCGTTAGATGCTTGGCGGCAGATTTTCAACTTGAGGGTGGTAGCTAGCCAGCCGAGTACTAGAAAGTACTCTACCACCACGCTATGGTTTCCTCACGATGTTTTCCTTCACCGACAGCTCAAGCTCATTGTTGGGGTTTCAACCCACGCCCTTTGGCATGCGAACCGACCACGCTAAACACTGAGCTATCATCGCTATAAAAATAATGTAATCAGAACTTATATTCATATTAACTTGTATTTACATGTCAGAGTTAAATAAATTAGATTAGATCAAACATAATATTGAGCTTGAGCTACCGGTAAAGGTAAACATCGTGAGGAAACCAAAGCATCGTTAGTAGGGTATTTTCTAGTACTCGCCTGACTAGCTACCACCCTTAAGTTGTCGCCAAGCAACTATCGATGTGTTCCGATAGCTTCACTTGAGAGCCAGATCTATTTCAGGCTGGGTGTGTTTACCATCTTCGACCATATCGTCACTTAACATCAGGTCAGCTGTGGTCAAAGATATAGCCTGTCAGCCATAAAAAATAAAAAACACATAATGTCGACTTAGTTTCGAATAATAATTATACTTTTGAAAATTATAATAAAATTAATAATAACATGTTCAATTGTATATTTCTAAGTTTTATGGTTAAGGTAATCTTTATAACCGGAGCGGATGCTATTAATCTTGAAAAGCTTAATTAAGGTTGAGTAATAATTTCATGAACTTTTCATAGGAAATTGAATTTATATAAACTATATAAGAAGTTAAGCAATAGTAGAACCTATATACAAAGAAAGTCAGAAGCTTTCTCGCTAGCAGCTAATACATAAATAAATTTCCCTTACGATAAACAAGCATGACAAGATTACCCAAGATCGAGATGAAGCCAAAAGTTCTCCGATATTAGATAAAGTCCGACAGAGTTATCTCGGTAAACAACCCAGTAACCGTATTTGTAACCAGATAATTCGTTAATTTGGCACTTACAAGACAATACTGATCGCTCTGCGATTATTTGCGAAGAATTTTGCCTTATTCAGATTAACGAGCTGAATAATGCCGTTTTGTCCTGTTCTTATTTTTGCTTGGGTGTTTGTGCATTACGCTGCCGTCGAATAAAATTTTAAATACGAGTATATATTAAACAAATGTGCATTGTGGTAGGATAATTTATAATACTCTGCTAGCTAGCTACTACCTTGTACTATAGGAACTAGATAACTAGTAGAATACTTGTATACTTTTTCTGTAAATACATACTTATAATACATACAGAACAGCGGTCGGTTCACACACCGTGGGACCAAGGTTCAAACCCCAACAATGAGCTTAAGCTGCTGGTGAAGGAAAACATCGTGAGGAAGCCATAGCGTAGTGGTAGGGTACTTTTTAGTACTCGGCTGTCTAGCTACCACCCTCAAGTTGAAAATCTGCCGCCAAGCATCTAACAGTGTGTTCCGGCAGCCTCACTTGAGAGCCAGTTCCATTCCAGGCTAGGTGTGCTTGTTAACCATCTTCGACCACACCGTCACTTAACATCAGGTGAGCTGTGGTCAAAAAACTAGCTTGTTAGCCATAAAAATAAAAATAGCGCGGTCGGTTCACACCATTGAGATATTATTACTACGTAGTAATATTAGCTCAATGGTTCACACACCGTAGGGCCAAGGTTCAAACCCCAACAATGTAATTGAGCTGCTGGTGAAGGAAAACATCGTGAGGAAAAACCAAAATGATGGCAACCCAACCGTTTAGGCAGTTCTAGAAAGTAACATGGTTATTTACAGCTACTCGAATAGAAAAGGTCGAGAAGTGAACCGGTGCGGTAAATATTTACTTCTCGTCAGACAAATTTGTGGCTCAGCGTGCTTCAGCTGCTCTAGTGATATTCAAACAGTTTTATTCGTATCAAGATCGCTGTACATAAAAGCAGGATGGTAACGGACAAAAATTCTCAAATAAAATAATCGCACTATATTTTTTTTTTTTTTTTTTTTCAATTCATTTTCACCGGCAGCTCTAGCACATTGTTAAGATTTGAACCCACGCTCTCGGGCGTGTCAACCGACTTGTGTCAATCGCTCACCATGGAATAAACATCGCTTTGAAAGAATTAAAATATTATTCAGAGTTAATTAATTACATTAATTAATATTGATTAATTATTATCATCACATGAAAGAATTGTACGGTTTCTTCCTGAATTGCAGAAGTAACAAACATTTTGTACAAACAAAAATGCAACAAAACAGTAACATTTTTGTGTAAGTAATTGATCAATGTCAAGTCCAATATTGACTGATTATCCGAAAGACTGGTTTCATGCGGGCCGCGGTATATTTACGTTTACGTTCGTAACTCCGTAATGGTGTGCATGGACAATGGGCCAATCAGTTGACTGCCCATTTGTTACTTTTACGCTTAGGCTTTTAGTAAACACGCATTAATACCCCTGGATTAGCGAGACTTCAAATGGAATGTGTGATGATTAATGATTATGACGTGTATACCATAAAGTCGTATAAAAGTAATGTTTTTAATAAGCTTACATGAGTAAAGTTCAAAAATATGGTGGCACAAATATCAGATTAGACTTTTATTACAATAATAAAATTAAAATTATTTTTATTTGTAACAAACATATACGTTTGTAACAAAGTAATTCGAATATTCAAAGATTTTTAAACACAAACAATATTACCCTGAAACACGATGTAAACATCAAAAATAAGCATACGCACGTGCGTAAAACAAGTAGTCAATAGTCTTTTTCTTTCAGAAAGATCCTAACCATAATAACCAATATTATAAACGCGAAAGTTTGTAAGAATGTATGGATGTATGTTTGTTACTCTTTCACGCAAAAACTACTAAATGGATTTTGATGAAACTTTACAATAATATAGCTTACACATCAGAATAACACATAGGCTATAAATTATAAATATATAGTGTGAATAATCCAAAATATAACGATATGTGTCAAGTAAGTAGGAAAAAAAACTGCCGTCTGCGAGTTATTCTAGTGTGCGCCGCAAAAACCGTTGGAGTTACACGTATATACATAATGTACAATGGAAATATTTATCCCAAGCAGTCCTACAAAAAAGCCCGCGACAGCATATATCTATCTTTGATGTGTAAGCCATTATCGCCAAAATAGTGAACCATAAATACAATAAAAATTGTTAATTTATTCCCAACGCACATTTGGTAATAACAAATTGATCCTTATCTCTACATAGTATAAAACAAAGTTGTCTGTCTGTCTCAATTCCACGCGGATGGAGTCGCGGGTAACAGCTAGTTATAAATACTCTTGTTTGACATTATTCCGTATTTTTCTGGTTAAACGTACCGTGTGCCCAACTTCTTACATCGCACATTATCGTCGATCATCAACAGGCGAGTTTGTGGTAAAACGTGGAATTCAACGGTCGAAAATTGTTTTTGTTAAGCTTTTTATTCCACCACCAGACTAGAAATGCGTTTGGTCACGATTTCATCTAATGGGAAATGATGATGCAGTAATTATTGTTGCATTAATTTTCTAGGGTTAGGACAATTTTAGTCGTGAAATATTAATAAACTTCTAAGTTGTAGCGCCGATACTTAAGTGGTCAGCGCGGTCGGAGCGCGACGCGCTCCGACCACTTCTTCTTCAAATCCTAACAATGAGCTTGAGCTGCAGTACGTTATTCATGAGCTCCGATTGGCTATTTACAAATTATCATTTTAACAAATTTTTTATCTACCTTATTCTTAATATTTATCGAGCTATAAAAATCTTTTATTGATAACACCAAAGTTAGTAGTAATTCAATAATATCTTATTTTTGAATAATCGTCAGTCATAGAACAAGGTCTCTTGAAGCCAAGATCTTTGTTTGCTTCTGAAGCACGCGATGGGAGGTGCATCTCAAATGGAAGCGGGCAAGCGGTTGTAGACCGCGGGCTCAGAATGTATACCAACCTCTCCGACTTGACGAGCGCTACTAGTTTGGTCTTTCTTTTTATTACTGCAAAGATCCAACCTGCTGTGGACGCCCCGGCGTTGAAATTTATCTAAGTTTGTGTGGGTGTACAGGGCTACCTGGTAAACTAACTCGCACGGCAAAGGAAGGATCTGTAGCTCCCTAAACAGTTCTGCGCAAGAGACGTCATCCTTAGCCCCACATATGGCACGAATGACTCGCTACTGCATCAAAGGCTCTATTATGATCGGCAGCGCGGCCCCACAGCTCCAACCCGTACGTAATGTTACTGTGGACGGTCTCGAAATAGCAGGAGTGCACTACGCTACGGGCAGCGGTGCTCGCGAGCCGTCGAAGCGCAAAGCACGAGCGGCTTAGCTTTCCGTACAGCTCGTCTTTGTGCGTCTCCACTTCAACGCACCGTCAATATGGAAACCTAGAAGTTTCGTACTGTGGACTAATTGGAGAGCGTTTAAAAATGTGAATTTCCGTATAAACCAGTGTTTCTGGTGAGTACCTAAGTTGTTTTTTTACCGGAAAGCAGATATTAAATTTATTAGATTATATATTAACTATACTCTAGCAAGTGGTTACAATCATTGGATTTACTAATGATTCCCTCCCAGTCGATTGTAGCTAGTGCATTAGTAAAATTTTATTCATCGGTCGCAGTTAGAGAATACAATCCCGGGATCCCAAATCTCGGGATCCCGGGATCCCGACCGTTTTCTGGCCCCGAAAATCCCGGGACTGTACTTGGCTAATCTCGGGATTTTCGGGATTGCCACAAACAAGTCTAGTTTGTATTCCGTAGTCCGTTGCGTCTTGAAAATAACCTTGCCTATATTATTTTAATACATTACGACAAAAAGCAACTCGTACAATACGTAGGTAGGTACCCACTATTTACTACACAGGTACAGTCCTAATAATATGTTTGTCGTTGAACTTAGAAGGGACTTCCCCACTCGGAATACTTTAATACAATACTCTTAAGGTAATTCCCCAACGGACCAACAGGGGAATCACCCGATCATCTCATATCATAATATTGTTGCGGGTATTTCCCGTCGGGGATTCCCTGTACGAAAGTATAAATATGCAAATCAGGTTTTATTTTTTTCATTTATTGTTCTGTCAGTGACGGGTTACGTAGGCTACGCCATTAAAATTTAAAAGTCAATTATCTGAAATTAAGTATTTCAAATGGCGGGAGACTTTGTTAAACATAAAAAAGACAGTGATACGACGTCAGTGTGGAGTTATTATTTAGTTGCGAAGGACGGGAATAGTGCTAAATGTAAGCGATGCCCAGCCATCCTCAAGACTTTGGGTGGATCAACTAAGGGATTACATACACATTTGTTATCAAAACATAATATCAAGGTTATATCAGCTTCAACAAGTCAAGATTCTGAAAATCTGAACACAGCACCGCCGCCAGCCAAGCGAAAGTTAGATGATTATTTTACTAAAAGTGCCGACGATAGCCTGGATGATATCTTGGCAAGAATGATTGCATTAGATGGATTTCCATTCAGTGTATTCATAACCTCAGATGATTTGAGAAAATTGCTCTTAGCAAAATACACGGATTTACCAAAGTCAGCCGTCACTGTTCGAAAACGTGTTATGAATTACAGTGAAAAAATCAGAAAGCAAGTAACTGCAGAATTACAACATTTGAAAAGTGCAGGTGAAAGATTTAGTCTTTCTTTCGACGAGTGGACTTCAACTTCCAATAAACGATACATGGCGGTCAACGTTCATTCATATAAAAAATTTTGGAACTTAGGACTTGTTCCTATTTACGGAAGTATGACAGCTGAAAATTGTCTTCGTATATTGCAAGAGCGTCTAAGTAAATTTGACATTTCCCTAGAAACTGACATCGTGGCTATTGTAACCGATGGACCGAATGTTATGATAAAGGTGGGGCGGCTTGTTTGCACTGAACAACAACTGTGTCTCGCACATGGTATCAATTTGGCGGTCTGTGATGTGCTTTATGAAAAACATAATAATTTGCAAGATAGCCCTACCTCAGATGATAGTATAAATGAACCAGCTGTGAATGTTGATTATATGGACGACAGCGATGATGAACACCATTTAGAAGACTTAGACTGTCCAGAATCAGGTTTAATCGTAATGTCACAAAATGATCTTGCGCCAGAACACGTACCAGAGTTAACACAATATGAAAATATTAATGAGCTGATAAAGAAAATCCGCAAAGTTGTAGTGTATTTCAAAAGATCTCCATTGAAAAATGAAACAGTACTTCAAAAATATGTGAAAATTGAACATGGAAAAGAGCTGTCACTTCTTTTGGACTGTAAAACCAGGTGGAATAGTCTTTTAACAATGCTGGAGCGATTTTATCTTTTAAAAGCATGCATTCAAAAAGCTCTTATAGATCTCAATCATCCAATTCGTTTAGAAGATGTTGATTTTGAATTGGTAAATAAAATTGTTGATGTGCTGACCCCAATTAAATTGACAGTAGAAGCAATCTGTCGGCGAGATGCTAATTTATGCACAGCTGATGCCGCTCTGAAATTTCTTATAAAACAACTGTCTAGCAAAAACTCAGCACTTGCCAAAAAAATTAAAACATCCTTAGTGGAACGTATAAAGCAACGACGAAGTGATGATTTAACTGGCGTGTTAAATTATTTACAAAATCCACAAATGGATGATGAAAATCAGTTATTATCGGATTTGGAATGGCACGACTTATTTCGAGTTCCGACACAGGCTTTAGTGAGGAAGCAAATAAAGAGTATTGTTAAAAGACTTAATAGTCGAGATAACACGGAAGAAGAAGCAAGGTCAGGATCACAAACAGATGATGAGCTAAGGTCAGAAACCTCCCAACCCCAATTGACATTAAAGGAAAAGTTACAGCTGGAAATTAACAAGAGTATGAAATCCCCAGATCCTGAAGTACAAGTACAAAATGAATTGGGGTTGGCAAATAGTATTAGACGTGAAATGAGCCTGTTCGAAAATGGAGGAGTTCGTGGATATCACTTAGAAACAGCATATAAGTATCTATTGTCTATTCCTCCAACCAGCGTAGAACCTGAACGAGCGTTTTCAGCTGCTGCTTATGTTGGCAATAAACTACGAAGCAGGCTCGGAAGTCAAACATTGGATGCTTTGATATTTCTGCGACTATATTTTCGAAATTCTAAATAGTTATTTTGTGCTGTTTTTTAATTTCTTGCAAAAGTATTGTATTTTTTGGTTTGTGTTTTTTCTTTTCTTATTATTGTTCTGATTTGTGTTGTGCAAAGACATTAAAGACATTTTTTTTTATTACTCGTTTTTTTAAATTTTAGCTCAATTAGAAACCACATAGTCTAATCCCGGGATAGGCCCGGGATCCCGGGAAAAGGCTTCAAAAATCCCGTAAGCCCGGGATTGAAAAACATGCTCGGGATTGTATTCTCTAGTCGCAGTGAAGTTACGGGCCAGACAGAAGGCGGGCGCGGGCGCAGGCGCGGCACTTCTCGCGAGCGTGAGGCGCTGGGCGCCGTGGTCGCTGAGCGGGCGCGTGTCGACGCCAATTATCGCATTTACACGTTTCGTGGGCACGTTTGTGTACACGTGGTCAAGCAGTGACTTGCGGCCACCTACTTCTACTCGCATAGAGTCTGTCACTAATTGAGTAAAATTAAAGTTTACGAGCATATCTACTAACAAATCGATGTTAATGTCACCCATAATATACATTTATAATAGATACATTGCAATTTAAATAAAAGCGTGTAAAATGAGCTGTGCACTAGAGCACGAGTCTGTGCACGAGTGCACTAGAATGACTTCTAGCAGGGAGAGATGGCGGGACATCGTACGACGAACCGTACGTTCGTTTGTTTCCTTACCATTAGGAAACAAACAATATGTTGACCACGACCAAGTTGTTGTTGTTGAGTGTATTGATTTCCAGGCTTCATGTATTTATTTATGTGTATGTTCATATGTGAGTTGATTTATTCCACCTTCACTTTTAAATGACTTAACAGATTTAAATGTATGGGGTATCGTTAGAATCCTTACATTATCCCGATATTTTTTTTTTTGTTTAAAAATTGTTAAAAAAAAAGCTTGTTTAATCATGGAGTGCCGAACTATATATCAAGTGATTACTGTGGTTGATTTCATGTTGTTTCAAAAACTCCGCTTTCGAAAAGATGGTTGTAGTAAAGTCACTACTATTTTATTAGGCTATAAACTCGAGTAGAATCTGACTTTGACTGTGACTAACAGCTATTTAATCTGATTTTTTTTCATGAGACATTTGAAAATACTATATACATATAACTGGCAGAATGCACATAGTGTGATGCCTAAAATAAAGAAAACAAAATTACGATGAAACCAACATCGGATCGAAAATGTAACCTGAAACCATTCAAAAGCAGTCCTAGCACGTACTTGTACGTAAATCAACCAAATGAACAATGAAATTACGACACCTCTGCGGAAACTTAATTAACCGAGCAGCAAATAAGATAAATGGACTGTCACCGCGTCTGGATAACTTGGACACACAGCGTTGTGGATTTAGCCGTACAGCGCTCTAGATTAGAAATAAGCCCTAATAAGTCCAGCGCAAAAAAAAAGCTATAACTAAGCATTTCATTTTATTTAATCCAAAAGTAGATAAACATTTCGATTTATGCTTAAAAGTTTTGGCGTGAACGCGTTCATGTCGTTCATCGTGTTTCTTTTATCAAATATTATGTTTCTGTTTAAAAAATAGTGGTGTTTTATCATGTTGGTAATGTAATTTAAAATAATTCATGTTGTTTCAAACGTAGAAGCTTCTAGTAAAGTCACGCTACTTTACTGGGTCAAGGACTAGATTTGACAGTTAATTGTTTTATGTGCCTATAAATATGTTAATTATATTACTTAAATTTATCTTGAAACTCTTAAAAATATGAAATACTTGATTTTTTTTATTTTGGTAGAATGTACGAAGAGCAACGCCGATATTTAAAAAACTCCTAATGACATTTCAATAAATCGAAAGCGTTCAAATTTTAAATCACCATCTCACCAAATTTGAATTTGGAATTTATTGGCCTATACATATATTTTGCTCTCATGATATATGCATGTGTAGTTGGTTATTTGCATATGTGCATATTTTAAACGATAAATTTTTTGTAAAAATTTCTCTATTTAACATTCGATAGAAACAGACTTGAAGGCAAAGTGATAATAAATCCTAAGTGACTATTAGAATCGAATGGAAATCTGTTTGCGTGTGAATCTAACTTTGTGGTTACGTTGCAATTCAGGACGACAGGTGACCCAAATGACCAATCTATCCCGCTCTCTCTTTTAGTATATCATCTAGCTATCCTTTTCAGGCAAACCTTTTTTTCCAAGTGGTGAACTGAAAATTGCCCTTTGGCCTACGTTCGTGACATATTCAGTAAACATAAATTTTGTTATGAAATATGTTATACGTAATAAAAGGAAAAGGTTTGGTACCCATATGATACTTATTGGGAAATGTTTTGACCAGCTCAAGGTTTTTACTTTATTAAGAACGGTTGATGTGTTGAAATCAACACTAATTACGTATACTACTTTGATTACTATTGACATTATAATTAAATTGTAATTACAAACAGAATTCTTCAATTTGCCTAAAATTTTTTGCAACAAAATTATTCCTAAGAGGAGTTTTTTCGGATTTATTTCATTAATACAACTGTTGAAGATGTAATGCTGCTCAGATATGTTTATTCCATAATCAATTAAATAGTGCCTAACTATTATGGAAATTATGGAATTATGGAATGAAATAGGTATGTGAATTTGAGCACATATTCATAAATTATATTAATGAAGCCATATTTCACTTTTTTTTCACCATTTTTTTAAATATTTTATTTTTTATTTTAGATACGCTTACGTTTGACCGCCATCTCACCTGAAAAATAAAAACCACAAATCACCTGAAAAAACTGGGAAAAAAACTTTGAAAAAACAATTTTTCAAAGTTAATCCTATAGTTTGTATGTTTGGATGTATGTTAGTTAATCACGAAACGGCGGAACGGATTTGGATGACATTTGTTATTAATTGCATTACCATATAGAATACTTTATATAATGTTATATAGGTTCCTGTAGAGATCAAAAAACGAACTACTGGACGTATCCACTTGAAATTTAGTGTAGATACTCCGTATTTTGTGTCAAAATCATCTTACCAACTACATTTCCATCTTTTTTAGATTTTACATGACATATTTTGATAGCAACATACAAACAAACAAACCCTAGAATTTTCTTATGAATTTTATGAAACATATAATTAGGAGAAAATCATAGTAGAATATAATAGCAAAAGGATAGTTAATTAACCAAACCTGATGTAATTACATCGTTGGTAGTAATTGCTTAATCACAATCAATAATCGTAATTGGTTAACCGATGAATAATAATTAATGTTGCCGGGAATTTAGTGCTACCATTCTGATCTAATCATTTAGTAATATTTGATGTAGAATTCGCTATTAAGTATTTAAGTGGTATGATATTTACATTAAAAGGAACAGTTGGAAGACTTTAAAGCCAAAAATGTGTGATGCGGGACCCTTAGTTCGCAATATAGGTAGAACAATAATTCTTCATATGTACAGCGAGGATCTGGAACTCTCTGCCGGCGTCTGTTTTTCCCGCGAAGTACAATTTGGGTGTCTTCAAATCCAGAGTAAGCAGGCTTTTTTCTAGGTAAGCGTGCTTCATCTTAATGTATCCTGCTTAACATCAGGCAGGGCGTGGTAATACACAGAGCCTGTAAACTATTTAAAAAAAATACACCTAGTAATTACTGGGTGGTAGACCTCCTTAGGTAGGTAACACCGCAGTATCAGATATTCTGGCAAGCAGTAGTGTGCAAATGTTACTGTGTTCCGGTTTGAAGGATGGATACTGAATCTAGCAAAATTACAAGGCTGTTGAGACTAACCATCTAATGAGCATACCATGAGCGCTAAAGCATGGACTGGTCCTGGCTCCCAAGTGATGCTGCCGGAAGACACCGTTAGATGCTTGGCGGCAGATTTTCAACTTGAAAATGGTAGCTAGCCAGTCGAGTACTAGAAAGTACCATACCACCACGCTATGCTGCTGTTAGTCTTTTGTTTGTTTGTTTTGTTTATTATTTTATGTTTTTCGGTGTGTTATGTACAAAATAAAATTATTTTCTTTCTTTCTTTCTTTTCTTTCTATGGTTTTCTCGCGATGTTTTCCTTCCCGGCAGCTCAAGCTCATTGTTGGGGTTTGAACCTACGCCTTTCGCATGCGAACCGACCGCACTAACCACTGACACATTGCCACCAAATTACTAGGTTTTTGGCGAAATCAAAATAAAAATACATGTCATGCCATATTTACCTTTTCATAAACCGCAAGCGGCTTGACCTGAGGCTTAAAAGAAAACTTTGCATTTTTAAATCTCACACAATTGAATACAACGAATAAACTTTTAACGTCTTCCTACCCAAAATGTATTTAAAACTTTCTAAGTAATAGCAATTCATGTTCAAACTTTTTAATAAAGAAACAACGCTTTCTAAAAGAAATTCTTGTTTATAAAACCAGTATTTTAGTTGTCCCTAACTTTTGGTGTGAGGGTCTTCTCGTGAAAGATAATTAGGAAACAATGTTCTGCAAATTGGGGAATGATTCCCAGATATTGTTTCAAACGGGTTAATTCGCAGAAAGAAACCTTTAAGCGGTTTTTGCAAGATTTAATTATAAAAAGTTTTTATTTCCTTTGTCTTTACAAATTAAATTCTACTTACGCATACTTACAAATTTCTTAACTCAGCCACAATATTTTTAACAAAATATACTTGCAAAAAAAGCCGCAAAACTTATCCACGTGCCGAATTTTAACAATGTAAGTACCTACCTACGCTTGAACTTTTACAATAAACATTACACTCTTTGTGAAGGTATAAACATAAGATTACGGCGATCGTAGCCCGTACTCTAATTTTATATAAATGTGCCAATAAAAGTATCTAGAAAATGTTGAACACTTTTAGAGTGAATATTTCCGGTCTTTTTAGGGTTCCGTACCCAAAGGGTACAACGGGACCCTATTGCTAAGACTCCGCTATCCGTCCGTCTGTCTGTCTATCCGTTTGCCACAAGACTGTATCTCATGAATCGTGATAGACAGTTGAAATTTTCACAGATGATGTATTTTTGTTGCCGCTATAACAACAAATACTAAAGAACAGAATAAAATAAATATTTAAGGGGGCTCCCATACAACAAATGTAATTTTTTTTGCTCGTTTTTGCTCGATATTTATAACGGCAACAGGTAGACGCTTGAAATATTCACAGAATATTCAGTTATATATTCACTTTAAAAATTAATAATTAAATTAAAATAAAACAAATATTTAAGGGCCCATACAATAAAAGTATTTTTTGCTCATTTTTGCTCGATGTTGATAACGGCAACAGGTAGACGCTTGAAATATTAATAGAATATTGCGTTACATTATGTAACTACTTTAAAAATAAATAATTAAATTAAAATAAAATTAATATTTAAGGCTAAGGCCATACGACAGAGATGATTTTTTTCCGTTTTTATAAATAATGGTAAGTACGGATCCCTTCGTGCGCGAGTCCGACTCGCACTTGGTCGGTTTTTTTTTTCAGTTGATTTGGCATTGTCTT
This sequence comes from Biston stratarius, assembly GCA_950106695.1. Lineage (NCBI taxonomy): Eukaryota > Metazoa > Arthropoda > Insecta > Lepidoptera > Geometridae > Biston > Biston stratarius. The sequence continues at coordinate 17,248,225 of OX467116.1, forward strand.
CATGATACAATACGCGTGCAACGAACTAACACTGTATAATAAGTGGTGGTGCCCGTATTGAAACGTGCTATGTATGTATTTATGTGGTATTCGGCGCACATGGGGGTTTTCGTTTTACAATACTTGTAGGTAGTAATTAAAACAATACAATACAATACAATACAACTTTATTATACACCAAACATTATAAAAATACATACACGGTGTACAAGGGCGGCTTTATCGCCTAGAGCGATTTCTTCCAGACAACCTTAGGATGGAAATTAAAAGAATAGATATTTAAGGTGGTGTAAAAAAAGCAAATAATGTTAATTATATAAAATGACAGAGAGAGAATATTTATATATATACAAACAGAAAAACATACTTACTATAAATTAAAAAAATATACATACAATAAATATACAAAATATATACGTATAAAATACAAATATACATTAACATGCAGATAAATAATGTTTATATACTAAATTATTAAATATATTAACAGAATTAGCTTGTCTGATACTGGAAGGAAGTGCATTCCAAAGCAAGACAGCTTCAACAGTAAAAGAAGTGCTGTTGGATAGAACTTGTTGGACTAATCCTTCCATGTGGGTTCGATTCCCAATCAGGACAAGCATTTTGTGGTATAATCCTAAATATTTGTTCTGTGTCTGGGTGTTTTGTATATATTATAAGTATGTATTTACAAAAAAAATATGTATTTAAGTATTCTATCAGCTATCTGACTTCCATAGACAAGCTTTGCTTAGTTTGGGGTCAGATGGCGGTGTGTGTAATGTTCTACGATATTTATTTATTTAACTATATTATATATATATTACTAGAATTATATTAAAAGCACCTGGATGACCGAGCTTTTAACGGCTGAAAACACGGATAAAACGACGCTAAAAATGAAACCTAGCTAGATCGATTTATCGCTCCCGAAACCCCCTGCATACTAATATTCATGAAAATTGATGGAGCCGTTTCCGAGATTGAGATTACATATATACAAGAATTGCTCGTTTAAAGGTATTAGATAGATAGATTAATAAAGTTATAGAAAGATGACGAAGGAATTGTCATAATGAACGTATCTAAACGTATTGTTTGATTATGTCTATAGCTAGTTGTTGAAAGGCTACCACATCAAAGTTTGATTTATGTCATGAATAAAGTGTTGTCTATTGTTGTCTATCATTCAGTTCACTAAATAACTATATCATATTGAAATGACTAGCGTTTTACTCATGCGGAAACAAGCTTTATAGGAAAGGTAAACAGTTGCGTTGCAAAGATAACAGCGTACGGGGAAATAAGTGAACCCCTCGGCTCATAATGCACCATTAAAGACCCAAGAGGCGATCAAGTTTGAGTAATAGGTTTCTACACCTAGTCACGGGGCGTAGAGGATATGCAGCCGCAACCTGCCTTTTGTGAATATTATATGTAATATACTAGCGACCCGAATTGGTTTCGCATGGGTGCATTTTTTTTTAGCTATTTGATTGCAAAATAATAAATTTATCGACTTATATAAAACTGCCGTAAAAAAATACTTTTTATTTTATTGTTGCCAAGCTATGTGTTAGACCAAAGCTCACCTGATGTTTAGTGACAGTGTAGTCAAAGATGGTAAAACACAACTAGCCTGGAATAGAACTGGCTCTCAAGTGAGGTAGCGGGAACACACCAATAGGTGCTTGGCGGCTGAATTTCAACAAGTTGTGGTTTTTTTACGGTTGACAGGCGCTAGGTGTTTGATCACAGCTCACCTGATGTTAAGTGACGGTGTGGTCGAAGATGGTAAAGCACACCTAGCCTGGAATGGAACTGGCTCTCAAGTGAGGCTGCCGGAACACATCGTTAGATGCTTGGCGGCAGATTTTCAACTTGAGGGTGGCAGCTAGTTAACCGAGTACTAGAAAATACCCTACCACCACGCTATGGTTTCCTCATGATGTTTTCCTTCACGAACAGCTCAAGCTCATTATTGGGGTTTGAACCCACGCCCTTCGGCATGCGAACCAACCGCGCTAACCACTGAGCTATCATCGCTACAAAAGCGAATACATTTGTAGCGATGATAGTTCAGTGGATAGAGACCCACAGTCAGAGGAACACGCAGATAAGTTGTTGTTGTTGACGATAAATCACTTGTATGACGTCAGCATTAATACATATTAACCCCCACAATTAAAATAATAAAAGAATATACGCAATAACATAAGTATCTTCGACCACACCGTCACTTAACATCAGGTGAGCTGTGGTCAAACACCAAGCCTGTCAGCGATAAAAAAAAAAATATGACATCCTTTATTATTGCGTGAATATTCCCTCTATATCAGTCTCCCGTAGATCTAAAAGCGCGGGATTGAAAATGAAATTCCGATTGACGTTGAAAGCGATGAGCAGAGCGGTCCCTGGTATAAATATCCCGCCGGGTACCCCGGGGAACTAATTGCAGCCCTACCTGTATTGATGGCCACTACGCCGCATCAGCTTGGATCTATCCTCCGCCACATAATCCTATTATTGTGCTTTATTTTGTGTACCAACTCATTAATAACACGCACGTGTGTAACGAACTGTTTGTAGTGGTTTTGTTGGTTCTGGCTGGGAGTTCTGTGTAGCTATAATCGTCCTAATTAATACCTAACTATTAATATCATTGACTTTGTTATTAAGGTATCTTACTAGAAAAAATAAATGTTGAGGTGCATTGTTGGGATTAATTATTGAATTTAAAACACACTAAAAATCTAGAATCGAATCGCCTTTAATCAGTATTTTTAATGTCAAAGTCTCGATATATCTTTTCTCGATAGAAAATACCGGCCAATTGCGAGTCGGACACGCGCGCCGAGGGTTCCGTACAAGCCTGTAGGTATATAAGAAAAGTTATGGTATTTTTCTTTTTATGGTAGTTTATGTTTTTCGCAATTTTTCGTTTATTTGTGCTATAAGACGTTGCTTCGTACCAAATTTCAAGATTCTGAGTTCACGGGAAGTACCCTGTATGTTTTGATTCCCTTGCGATTGTCGAAAATTTGCAGCATAAACGGCTGTATCTTTTGATTACGTTGGCTTAAAAGTTTGATTTTTTTTTACAGCTTTAAGGGACAGTAGACTTGAGTATCTGATATGAATTTCAGCTTGATACCTCCACGGATTCTTGAGGAAAAGAGTCTTGATAGACAGACGGACAACAAAGTGATCCTATAAAGGTTCCGTATTTTCCTTTTGAGGTACGGAACCCTAAAAAAGTTTTTGACTGTGACACTAGACTTGAGATACTTTAATTCTGTGGAAACAGTGTGATACTGTTAATGTCTATGTTCATAGTTTTGAAGTAAGACAGTGTCTTAACTCTAGTGTCAAAGTATAGTTCCTTTCCATAATAATTGATTGATTCAAGCGTTTTTTGTGGAAGTTCATGTTATGGTACTCTGGAATTATATCTTTACTATATTTCCTTTTATTATATATTATTACCTAGTTAAAAAAGCATTTTAGATTTTAAGCTTATTTCATACAAATAATTCAAATTGTTTTACATTGCGTTCCTTTTGCAACCAAAGTGACTTATAAGTAATACTAATAGGAACTAATAAGGAAATCCTAAAAACACTTCATGCCTTTCTATGAAAAAAAAATCTTGACTTTAACACTATAAAGAGTTAGATTAAAACAAATTAGATTTATAATATAATCAGGAATTATAAATAACTTGTTTAATTATTTTTTTGTTTGACTTGCTTGGTATTTCACCAAAGCTTAACTTAGCTTAGTTTTTAACTTGAAGGTGTTAGCTAGCCAGCCGTGTACTAGAAAGTACCGTGCTATGGTTTCCTCGCGATATTTTCCTTCACCGGCAGCTCAAGCTTATTATCGCTAAAAATTCAGTTTCAGCTTTAATAATCGCAAAGCGAAGTAAAATGTATATCTTTCATTAAAACGTATGTAGGGAAAACAAAACATATCTCGACATATTACGTTATGCGAATCTTAAAGGATAGAAATTTTATAAGTTTATTTCGATAAATATACAAATAAAATATTAAAAAATTAAAAAACCCCCGACACAAATCAAACAGCTAAGAACACTCCGGACTAATTCACCTTTCAAACAAAAGAAAAACAAAATCAAAATTGGTTCATCCGTTCGGGAGCTACGATGCCATAGACAGACACACACACACACACACACACACTCACACACACACACACACACACACACACACACACACACACACACACACACACACACACACACACACACAGTCGTTTTTGGGTCGGGGGCTAAATAACAATGTGGATGTTACAAATTAAAATTAAAGGTACTATTATTATATTTATTATTAATGTATAATTTTCATATATTGTATATTTATGTATATTTTTCAAACGATACCTACCTCAAATTATTCAGACACGAAACTAATATATTTAATATTTTTCTCTTAGGATACTAAAAAAAATTAAAAGTTGGCTTATTATTTCCAGTTCATTAGATATAAAAGTATCTCTTGAGAATTGAAGTAACAAAGCCCTATCCAATTATTGCAGAATTTTCTGGCTGAATCGATCGCATTCAGTGAGACTTAATTAAAACTTTGTTTCATATACTATGATTTAAAACTTTTACTTGGCGATTTACATTTTTACTAGCAGCTCATTTGTGATTTAACAGTGCTTACAGTGGAGTGGACCTATTTATTATTTTATGTATGATTTTGTGTAATGAGACGAACGGGACGCTCTCCTGATGGTAAGACTAACGCCTGCCTATGACCATTGCAGCGATACACAGAGCTTGGAGTAGCAAATCGAAGACCTCGATAACAACGATCTATAACGACGTGTATGCAATGATTGACGCAGACACAGACACAGAATTACATGTAACTGACTCGAGCGTTTGGTTGTTTATGGCTTCTTTACTAAATTATTTCTATGACAAAACAACATGTCCAGTATGGTAGATCTATTGTTAGATTAATTTATGTACTTAGTTATTATAATATACTAGCTGAATTCCCCGTACATCGTCCCCAGTGTACGATTGTAGCATCTCTTACCAGGTCCAATTATGAATCTAAACACTATCATATACAAACACACAAAAAATTACTTTAAAATCGGTCCAGCTGTTTAGCATGAGTTCAGTGACAAACACACGTACAAAAGAATTATAAATATTGAATAAGAAGCACAATGTAAAATTGAATTAAAAAAGTTACTTTAAAAAATGTGCCCTTGTTCATTTAAAAATATCTTATGCAAATGAAACGTAAAGAAAAAATGAGCAATACCAATTTTTATCATAAATCCATAAAAATGTTATTTCGTATCAAACAATTTCTCTAACAATTTTGTCAAAAATGATTGTTCAACGAACTGATTTAACGACACAATAAACTCCGTTGCTCAAACGTTCAGACACGATCTCTATTCTCGATACTTAGTGCATAGCTAGCGTAATAAATTGTGAAAAGGCAAAGGCAAGAGTAGAGTAGGGCAAATTGCATTGATTTTTATATACCTAACTTTCATGTCAGGAATTATAGCATGATGTTAATTAATTAATTGCCGTGGTGGTGCCGTCGTAAGAATAGTACCCCACACTTTCTACCCGTGGTTGCCGTAAGAGTCGGCTAAGGGATGTAATCCGGAAGATGGGCAGCAGCGTCTTCCTTGAACAATCACACCTAACTGGGATCCAGAGTCCCTGTATTTTTAGTGTTAATCGTACATTTAAGATTTCACTTATAAATATAGCCGACTATTGAACGAAATTGTATGTGAAAACTTCGAAACAGGCCCTATTTTTGAATCATATGGTTCTATTTCGATTCCAGGTTTGTGCGTTTAATGTGAGTGGCGCTTAACTTCAAGTGAGTTGTAGTCGTTGACAGCAGGAAAAGGATTTTTTGAGTTATACAGATTCCAAGGCCATAAGATCGAGGCAAACCTCGTAGCGATGATAGCTCAGTGGTTAGCGCGGTCGGTTGTTACGCCAAAGGGCGTGAGTTCAAACCCCGATAATAAGCTTGAGCTGCCGGTGATGGAAAACATCGTGAGGAAATCATGGCGTGGTGGTAGGGTATTTACTAGTACTCGGCTGGCTAGCTACTACACTCAACTTGAAAATCTACCGCCAAGCACTTAACGGCGTGTTCCGGCAGCCTCACTTGAGAGCCAGTTCCATTCCAGGCCAGGTGTGCTTTTGCATCTTTGACTATACCGTCACTTAAAATCTAGTGACTATGGTTAAAACAGTAAAAACGCCCCTGTTAAAAAATCATTGAAGTGCATGTACATTGTACATATACAAATATACATGTTATAGACGTACAGTGTACAATTTGTGTTAAAATTCTACACGCTATAAAAGTTATGGTTAGTCACTCTAGATCACTATATGTTCACATAAAAGCCATGCATACGCACTGCATATCGGCATGGCCACGTAATAAAATTAGCAGTCGGGTAAATGGCAATAAATGCTCACGGTATGACCCTAGATATCCAAAGTAAATAAGCTGCAGCCTTTGAAAAAATCTGAAACACAACTGCACTTAAAAAATATCGTAGTATTTCACACAGCGGCATCTAGTCTTGGCGAAGTTTGTAAATAACTATACTTTTTTTGTGAAAACATAGGTATGAAAGTCCTTATATTTTATTTAAAATACTCAAGCATAAAGACATATATTTCACGTGACAAAGAAACGAAATTACAGCTTAGGAAGCCGGGTTACTTTTAACTGACTTATGAGGACAGTTATTAGCAGATAAATATTTTTATTTTAATAAATTGTTTACTATTTTTTCCCTTGAGAATTGGTTCACCTTAACTAGTAGGTAATGCCAACTTAAATAAATCCGCATGGACTCGGTTTCGCAAGCCGTCATCCTCGTAAATTGTTAAATAAATCGTTTGAACAACGTGGAAAGGACTTGTTCTGAACGATATCAAGTTATTATTTCGATAACAACCCGGATGGAAGTAATTTCAAAGTAAAATGTAGAGGGTAGATAGAATTTTGTCAATTTTGAAATACGGCATAAATTTATGAATGCCACGAATCAAATTAACGATAATAAAATTGCCAATTACGAATTTAATGAAACGATTTCTTTAGTTTTTGTTGTCATTCTATTTTTCTGTTTACACTACTGCCTACACTAATAAAAGGAGCGTAATGTTTTTAGGATTCATGTATGTTTGTTTCTTTATTCCACTTTTAAATACCTGAAGTGATGACGTGCGAGAGAAATTAGAAATTTTACATCACCCCGAGTAACAAAGGCTATTTTTTAACGAAATCGTGTTTTTGGTTTCGTTAAAGAATCATTCTTGTTATTTTAACCGACTTCAAAAAAAGGTTTCTCAATTCACCGTATATATTATATATTTTTTATGTGTGTTCGTGGATAACTTCGTCGCCTATGAACCGATTTTGAAGATTCTTTTTTTGTTGGAAAGGAGATATCCCGAAGTTTGGTACCATGATAAGAAAACCAGAATCAGGTGATGGCATCCCAGAGAAATTGAGGGGAACCTTTTACTTTTTAGTTTTCTTTCTGAAGTCGTTTTTTTTTTAATTAAACATTATACGTAACATGTGTCAGGGATAAAATATCCTCAAATAATAAATTGATGCAGAGTTTAATATTTCATGAACTCTACTTACAAGGGATTTAGGTAAAAGATTACAAAAATTTTGATTGTAATTAATTTTAGGTTCACTTTGTTTATTTTACTCGATGGGCTACGCTAACAGCTTAAAATTTTTGTCATATAAAAACAAAATGCCTATCTCCACTTAGTATTATAAAAAACTATTTAATTACACATTGCCTTGCTTAAAGAGGTTATTATTATAAAGAGGAAATTAAATTAAAGATGACGATACAATGTCGATCATAAATATACATTTTCGTAAAGTCATTTTTTTTTTAAATTTCAGTGATTAAATGTGGAATATAGCAAAAATAGCAATTTCAATAAAATAAAAAATATTTCTACGTAATTAAATATCTACCTACATAATTCAATAACATTTTTTTCACAGTAACCAAAAAAAATTGAACAAAACAAAAATCTTGAAATGTTTTTTATAAAAAAACTTAAGGAAAAGTCTAACTGACATCAACACATTATCCTAACATTGTATACAGTTTACAAGTATATTTTTCATTTATGAAGTGACAAGTGATGACGACAGGTGGAAAATTGTTCCCATGAATAATGGTGTGGCGTGAGGTGACAGGTTGTCATCCAGTGGCGTACAGACTTGCCCTTGTCACGGCAACCCGTTGACCTGGGCCAGCCCGTCCCTTCATATTGTTCTTAGACAACTTATGAGTAAGTTGTCTAAGAACTGGTACGTCCATAATTATTAGGATTTACATAGGTTACGCTTAGTCCTGAAAACACACAAATATTTTTACACTAAATCTTTGGAAATTTACTTGTATTGGAATTGAAATTAAGTAATCCCATATAAGTTTTACCTATATGGGATCACTCACATTTGATTAGATTGGAGACATCGACTATAATTTCGGTCGTATCCGGTGACCTTTTTAAAGGTGTACGATGTTCGCGCGGCCTCTCATGTGACAGCAATTGCGGGCACAAACTCGAAGACGGAAGCGCGTCGGACTCTGCTTTGACTCCTTGAAAAAGGTCGCCCGCTATACCCGAAATTAAAATCAGAATTTCCGACCCGATCATACGTGAATAATCACGTAAAGGTAAAACAAAAATCAGTTTTCTTTTTTAATTTTCAATATTAAATTTAGGCTTCACAATATGTAAAATTAATAGTCGACTAAGTTTTCAGCTCGTAAAATGATGTTCGAGTGTCAAGTGGAGTAATCGGACTTATGGAAATATAGTATATAAAATACTTGTAACAGAGAAAATACTCGTCTGCAAAAAGCCCATTTCTTGCTCCCCTAAGTAATATAGCGGCTTCTGACCGCAGTTCTGACACCCTGTGTTGTCAGCATAAGATGTAATTGAATCTAGAGAGTCCTTTAGAAATAGATACGTTTTGAACTGCCTTACTTGTTCTATAAACTCAAATTCGACTTATGGGTCTCAAGCTTATAGAATAAAGAATTTTTAAAATACTATCAATTATAATATTAACAATTACTTATGCTAATATTCGTACCGGCTGCTCGTATTATACCAAGCGATTTTTGACATAATAGTTATTGGTACTCTGGAGTTATATCTTTAGTGTATCCTCTATTATTTATTCTCTAGTGTATCTAAATTAGTTTTTTTCGTTATAACAAGGATAAAGATTCGATTAAACCTGAAACAATTATTATTATTAATGGACTGTATCAAATTTAACAATATGATAAATATCTATTGTGTGAATTGTGTTACTAAATAATATAAGTAACTGTCAGTAATTATATCCCATTATTGTTGTAGTAACCGGTTGCCGACATATGTTTTGTCTCTACACGAGGCAAATTATAAATATAAATTGTCTATACGATAGGTACATATATGTATTTTGTATAGACAATTTATCACAATTTTACAATCAATATTTGTAACTATATAGTACAGTGGTTAGTGTGGTCGATTCACACGCCGAAGAGCGTGGGTTCAAACCTCAATAATGTGCTTGAGCTGCCGGTGAAGAAAAACATCGTGAGGAAACCATGGTGGTTGGTTATTTTCTAGTACTCGGCTGGCTAGCTACCACGCTCAAATTGAAAATCTGCCGTCAAGCACGTAACGGTGTGTTCCAGCAGCCTTACTTGAGTGCCTGTTCCATTCCAGGTTAGGACTTAGGACCGTTACTTAACATCAGGTGAGTTGTGGTCAGCACCTAGCTTGTTATCCATACAAAAGACAAAGATTTTTTTTTGATCAGGACATTTTTGAAATAACCAAATGAAGAAAACTCAAAAACTAAATCGGATTAATTTCAATTAAATTAAAACCCGTGAAGTGTATTTGGGAAAACTTATTTCAGAACATAAAAAACACTTACTTTTTTTATACTCTGTTAAATAAATAAATCTTGAATAAATATAATATAATGCCTTACTGCGAGTAACGTTAATTCGCTATATTGTGTACCTGCTATAAAATGAACATGAAACAACGTTGATGGTCACTAAATGAGCGAACTTTTTGATGCAAAATATTCTGAAAATTTAAGTGTAACTCGAAAACTAACATTTGGTTTGGTAAGCTGGCGAAAATTATGTAGAATACACATTTTGCTGCACACACCACCGCTCGACAGCCTGTTGCGTAACTCACATTCATTAACGAACTTTTTATGTCATAACTTGACTGCGAGGGAAAATTTAGCAGCACCGCAGTTTGTATCCACGGCTTAGAGTATACATACAGTTATAATGTGTCAAACCAGATGTTTTTGCTAGAAATGTTACATTGCCATTGCATTATTAATTATCCTGTATGTGGTGGTTCAAGTCATTTTTAGAATTTGCACTTGCCTTGCGAGGTGAAACATTGGCCATTATACAAACAAAGCGGTTACAGATCCAGATCCATAAGAATATAAAAACAAAATCAAACATATTTTATTTTTAGTTACACCGCGTTTACATAAACTTTCGTAGTGGATAGATACAAGAAAAAACGTTTCTAGCCAATTTAAAGCCACGCTAACCCTTAGAATTCAACTATCGTCACGGTTATATCGCGGGTTAAACGCTTTATTATAATAACGTCATAAAAACAGGGCCGCTCTAGATCAGGAGTTAAATAAAATCAAATAGTGCCGAAATTGAAAGAAAAAAATATTATGCCAAGTTAGAGTACCGCTGCAATAGGAAATGTTTTCTACAGAAGTAAAGCGCACAGAATTAGAAGACGCAGATCAATATTCTAAAAATAGATTCATCTTACCGCAGATTTACATAAATCCAGAATGGATTGATAATGTAAAGTACAATCAATTTTCACCCGTCCATTTCAATAAAACTCAAATTATCAACGCTAGGATCAAGCCTCATTTCCTTTGAGGAAACATCTTTGTTGCTATGTTTCTCTTTATTCCGCCAGATATTATTGCGGTTTAATGCTTCAAAGGTTTGCATTAGATTATAATGAACCTTGAAATTTCTATACAATTTTCCCTTTCAATTTGTCTTACGCTATGTCAGTTGAGTTTTATCTGCGTTTACGTTAATTATTGAATTGAATTGATTTGCCAAACAAATCAACTTTTATTAAAAGTTTTTTTTACATCTTTTTAATACAAATATTTTAGAACATTTCACACAGCGCCATCTAACCCCAAACTAAGCCAAGCTTGTAATATGGGAACTAGATAACTGAATACTTGTAACTTTTTTGTAACTACATACTTAAAGTACATACAGAACACTCAGGCACGGAACATGTTCGTCACATAAATATTAGTCCTGAGCTAGAATCGAACCCACTTTTCTTAAAATGTTCAACAAGCTAGGTGTTTGACCACAGCTCATCTGATCGTGGTCGAAGATAGTGAACGCTCTTAGCCTAGAGTGGAACTGGCTCTCAAGTGAGGCTGCCGGAACACACCGTTAGATGCTTGGCGACAGTTTTCAACTTGAGGGTAGCTAGCCAGCCGAGTACTAGAAAGTAACCTAGCATCATGCTATGGTAACCTCGCGATGTTTTCCTTCACCGACAGCTCATGCTCATTATTGGGATTGAATCCACGCCCTAAGCGACTCGCCCGCGCTTAAGTACAATTAATAATAATATGCAGGGAACCAAAAAACACTGGAGTGAATGACCACATCACAATGCTATCCATTAAAAGGTGTGTATTTGTTGGTTGGAACAACGGCTCAGGAAAGAAAGGTAGTCAAAATCTATAGTCCTAACCTTGTAGTTAAACACAATTGATTAAAAAAAATTGGACAAAAATACTACAAAAGTAAATAAAATTGTCCTTAATAATCCTTGGATGTTTCTTACAAAGTTCGTGTCATAAACCGTTTCTGATATTTTTACTATTGAAAAGCTGTCTTATTTCATGATCGTTAAGGAAATTGTAAATGGAAGGCCTGCAGTTAAAATATATTTATTTGTTTTTGTTTTACATTGTTACAGGCAGGCGATGGACAGGCATATTTTTTCGGCGTCAAGCAAAGCGGCTTGGTGGCTGGCTACGTTTTTCAGTGTTTTTGTAACTGGTGAGAATTTGAACCTAATAAAACATTTTTCCATTAAGGGACTATTCAAATATTACGTAAACAGAATTTTAGTAATTATTAACCCCTTCCTCCCCCTTGTCAGCAAAAGTAAGCAAAGCTCTTACTTCCTTCTCTTAAGGATACTCACTACCGATAACAAGGAAAATAAGCAATCCGCATAATTTATATGACTTTGCTGACGTTATTAGCATTCAGATCGCCTCATCCCCAATGTAATGAAAAATAAGCAAAGCAATGGTCCCCCCTTTGGTGCTTACGTAATACTTGAACGACCCCTAACATACATATATGGTAAAACCTGAGCTAAACGGTGTGCTCACACATTTCGTTAAGCCCAGTGATACACATTTGTGTGTTTAGACACATATGTGTGAACATCTTTGATCTTTAATGCGACTTTTGAGACAACATTCGAGTTTACGGCTTATTATCTCTGATTCCGAGGTGAAACCCTTAATATGACTGCACTATATAGGTACATAGTTTTTGAGCCTGCCATAGTATCACCAACGTGTTTCTATGATATAATGCTGAACTATTGTAGCGAATGTTAACATACCTACATTATATCCCATCTTAAATAAAGATTAACAATAAAATATTCCTACTTATAAAAACGTTTACTTGTAGATATAGTAAAATTAGAATGAAAGCTTGGTTTAAAAAAAAAAAATTGACAAAGTTACGAGTAAAGAATGTTATGAACATTCTCTAATCCCTCAATCCCGGGATTAATAGAAGCAATTGGCGGTATCTATCCCACAAAACAATACATGTTTCCTCTGCGATTAATAATCTTTGAACTAGTCTAAGTACCGAGCGTAGCCGCTAGAAGGCTCCGACGTCGGCTAAAGTCGCTACGGTCTATATTTCGTCAAGGTCATTCAGACTTCTTTACTTACTTCCTGAGAGATATAATCTAGATCTTCTCAAGGTCAGAGTGGATAGGTATCTTCTAAGTCTGTCTGCTTCATCTTCGACCATAAAATCGCTTACCATCAGGCTAGTTGGAGGTCAAACGCGGACGTATCCGTATTTTAAAAAATGCGGTCTAGGGTGGAGCACGCTTATCTAGAAGAAACTTGTTACTCTGGACTGGAAGACACCGAAATATACTTAAGTACTTATAAAGGTGAATCCATTCCAGAATTCGGTATTTTGGAGATTATAAATTTTGTCGGTTTATTATCTAGTTTCTCAGCAAATAAACGTAGATATTTCGATAAAAAGGCGAAACTTATATCTCAGCTTTATCCTATCAGCGTGTTTTAATTTTAATAACTCATTTTCAGAAATTAATTAGAAAGGCAGTCTAAATTTTTTCATTATCAATTTAGTCGATGAAGTAACAGGTCGTAAGATAAAGATCATGTTTCAATGGAGAAAAACGAAATAGCGCAAACTTACTAGTTCAACCTAGAAGCTCGTTAAAAATTCTCGAAGGTTCGATTTTCCGCCAAGGGAGGTATCGGGTAGTCGAGATTTAAGACTGGTTAAATATTACCTTAATCTGGTACAGCTTGAACTTCCTACGTTTTTCGAGTATCAGTTTTTTAACGTAATATTTAATTAAGTAAAATACATAAATAGATACAATATAAATAATATACAAAAATACAAAATTATGTATTTAGTAGCGATGATAGTTCAGGTTCACACGTTGGACACTCAAACCCCAACAATGAGTCTGAGCTGCTGGTGAAGGAAAAACATCAACAAAAAACCATAGCATGGTGGTAGAGTATTTTCTAGTACTCGGCTGGCTAGCTGACACTCTCAAGTTGCAAATCTGCTAGCCAAATACTAGAGAGCAAAAGACAAAAATAAGAAATAATAGAAATATAATCTAGTTACTATGCCAGCAACTAGATTATATTTCAGCCTTGCTCCAGTAGGTACAAAGAACTGGGTTGGCTCTAGTAGAAGCTGGTAAGGAGAAATGCACAATACACCCCAAGACGTCAGCGCAGTGCCTATCGCCCCAATTAAGAATAAGAATCTATTTGAAAAGTTAGATACGTAAACTAAAATATTAAAAAATATATCTACAGTTATCCTTGTGAGTAGTGAAACCTCTCAAGTGAAGTCAGTTAATAAGTTAATATTAATATCTTGGAAAATTTCTTCAAGCATATTAAATAGCTCTTTAAAGGTGCTCAGTAAAATTAATTGGTAATAAAGAGCGGTTTGTAGGATTCCAGCTATATTTATTAAAGTGCAATCAACCTCTGATTTTGTACCGTATACTGTCTATACATATAATTATGTGATAGCCCTGTTGGCTCATTGGTAGTATGTGTGCTTAAGCTGGAGCGTGGGTTCGATTCCCGCCAAGGACAAACATTTTATGGTATAAACAAATGTTTGTTCTGTATCTGGGTGTTCTGTATGTATTATAAGTATGTATTTACAACAAAAAAAGTATTTTTGTATTCTATCAGTTATCTGACTTCCATCACACAAGCTCTGCTTAGTTTGGGGTCAGATGGCGCTGTGTGTAACGTGTCCTATGATATTTATTTATTTTATTTATTTATATAATAAAATCGTAAACGTACCGTACCTTTACATTAAATATTTTTTTCAAATAACTTATACACGTTGTTCTTATATAAAAAGCCAAAACATTGTTTTTCGAATGTTTGTCTATTTGTAGGTTTGACTGTCTGTCTGTGCGCTAAACGCTAATCTCAAAAACGGCTGAACCAATTTAAAAGTGGTTTTCACTGATGGGATGGTTATCCCATCATTAATATATAGTTTTATTCCAAACGATGTAAAAAAAAAAACATAATTTCGCCCTTATCGAACATCCACGCGGACGGAGTCGCAGGCACGCCTAGTTATTATTATATAATCCATACACACTTTTTATTAATATAATACAAGTACAGCCAGACCCAGAAGGGTAGACTTCAGTAAGATCCATGAAAGTATGTTTAACGTGAAGGAGTAACAATGAGTATACATACATACAAATAGATAAACTTTCACAATTTTTTTATTAACTAATAAGCTTGCGTTTGAACGCCATCTCGCTTAATGTTACCGATTCACTCGCGACTTCAAGGGAAGAAGGGATCTAGATTGTATTTATCAGAACAAACCTACTTCAGCAGCAAATTCAATTTTTTGCGGTTCCACGATAAGAGTAGAACCGATCCGTTTAATTCGAGTTTTTGAAACATTAATCATGTACCCCAACCATCAACCATCATAAGTATTTGTGTGATAGACAGTCTTGCTTTAGTATCGGCAGAAGCACAGAAACACTCAAGCTACATCTGCTTAGGGCAAAGTGAAAACATCCTGACAATGAGGGCCGTGTTAAAAAGCAATAAGTCTTTTTAAGGCATTTTCACCTCTTAGAGTCTTGTTCCTCATGTCTGAGGTCTGACACCACCACCTCGTAAGAGCCGTTCACGTATGTTATTACGCCATCTTCATCTACCAATAGCGACATGCAATGCGTCATAAGCAAAAGTGACGAGTGCAGTGTGAATCTGGTCGGACCAAAACATCGAACTGGAGTCTCGTGTTCTCTTGCCATCGACTTTTCTTCGTAACCATATATTTTTCGAGGTCGTCTTCCTTCCTGAATATGTGGCGAAAATACTCGAGGACACGTTTAAGATAGATTATAGATAGTCTTAGAAAAAAAGCACTTGTACCCGTACTTACCACAGATTACAAAAAAGTTCTAAAGATAAAATATTGCGTAGAAAATGGTTAAATACTTCTTAATCCAAAACTTTTCGCTTGTGATACGCTAACTTCACACATACATATAATTATATACGTCACACTAATACATCAAAGCATTTGTGTGCGTGTAGTAAATTGTAAAACCATAAGACCAAGGAGTCTTCGCCGATTTATTACGGCTGTATTTATAATATATTTTTTGTTATTTTGCAGGTGAAATGCCGATTCAAGCCGAGATGGAACCCGAGTTCCTTCAAGCGTTGGAGAACCACACGGTGACGCAGGGTAGAGATGTTCACTTCACCTGTGTTGTAAACCACCTGTCTAACTATAGAGTAAGAGATGTTTATATACATATATGCATAAATACTCATTTACATATATTCTCTAGTTTGATTTGGTATAATTATAGCCTGGAACTGAGATTACTCACGCCAACGTGAAACTCGAAATCATACGCAAAGCTAAAATACCACACGATACAGCTAAATTGACATTGTGACCTTACAAATGAGTTGACCGTAACTGGTTACATGATCAACTTATATCGAAGAACTTATAGCGATCATAGCTCAGTGGTTAGCGCGGACGGTTCATACGCCGAAAGGCGTGGGTTCAAACCTCAACAATGAGCTTGAGCTGCCGGTGAAGGAAAACATCGTGAGGAAACCACAGCATGGTGGTAGGGTACTCTCCAGTACTCGGCTAGCTACCGCCCTCAAGTAGAAAATCTGCCGCCAAACTCCTTAGCGGTGTGTTCCGGCAACCTCACTTGAGAGTCAATTTCATTCCAGGCTAGGTGTGCTTTACGATATTCGACCACACCATCACTTAACATCAGGTGAGCTGTGTGGTCAACACCTAGCCAGTCAGCCATAACAAAATACGAATAGCCCATATTAAGTAAAATTCATAGAATATTCATAGGCTGACAATATGGATGGTTTATTTTCGAAATCCTCTCTAAATAGCGCATGCTTTATCATGCACCAGTTCTGCCTAAAGGGGCTGTAACTCACTATCCACGTCTATCCACCACCACTAAACCTTTCCTCTCTATCGTTAGTTTCAACGCGATGACCCATAACTTACATGTGACCAAAATGACATACATATATCCCGACAAAATTGAACTACATGTTATCGGTTCAAAAAGCACACTTTACGGACGTGTAATAACAGTAAAAGTGTCAAAGTATAGTCTGCGTAGTGACAGGGTTCTTGCTGAGAGACTGCCCTATTAGCTTATTTGGTAACGTAAGATTGACGTGAGATTAACCTGGATGAAAATCGAATTCACACCTCAAAAAGGCGTGAGTTCGATTCTCACCCAGGACAAACTTTTGTGAGACGAACATAAATGTTTATTACGTGTCTGTATATTCCGTATGAATTATAAGTAGGTATTTATCAAAAAAAAAAAAGCAATAGCTGCTCCAATATTAAATCTATATTTTATCTGAACCTGTTAAACCGTCACGGTAGGAAAAGTAACTACATACATATAAACTTTCGCATATATAATATTAGTGTGACTGTATAATGTAGGAACCAGATAACCGATATCAGTTTTAATAATATGGTTCCCATACAAACTGCTTGCTTTGGGGTCAGATGACGCTGTTTGAAAGTAACATCCAATATTTATTTATTTCCTAGCATAGTTTGTGTTCATTGACGCCCTTTCGGCTTAGACCATAACCTTATAGCCCTATTTAAGAAGACATTTAAAACAATATTAAGTTCCATTTTATTACTATACTTACATCACATCCTTCTTTTCGCACAAAAAAATCGTTCTATTTATTTTGTTTTATTTTTTAGAACAAATCGGTAAAAGCCCTCATTCAAAGGACAAAATCATTGATCTGCATTTAAGAAGTGAAGTGTTCTCGACAATTATGACAGGTAAAATGGAGTGGACGGCTGTTCGTGGCAGAACTTGGTTTAAATGTACGAACAAAAGCTGTGTTTGTATTGCAACACAAAATAATGGAATTCGATGCTGCGCAACCAGCGATGAAGGGTATATGTCCTCGAAAATCATTGCTGGATTGGTTGGTTGAATAGGATTCAAATATGAATATATTTTTATCTAACTATAGTAAATATAGTAACCTTAGACAGTGATTACAAATTGAACATTTGGGGTTGAAACTTTGGAACCGTGAACAAAAGATTTCGAATATTTTTTGTATCTCGTCCGGTCGACGCCACACGTGACCAAAAAACTGGCTTCTATTTTGCATAAGGATTTTAAGTATTGCTATACAACGCGGTACTAGGGCCAGCATTTCGGGAACTTTTCTCATTGATAGCGCCTTTTTAGATTGGTTTATGTCATTTAAATATCAGTTATCCGGTCCCCATAATACAAGCTTTGCTTAGCTTGAGGCTAAATGCCACTGTGTAAAAAAATATTCAAATGTGACTATTTTTGCTGTCTTCATTATTATATAAATAATTAAATGTCTTATTTAAGAATTGTTATAAGCAAGTATGCTTAATTGCTTACTTACTAAAGTAGGTACGCAGTAACTTAAGAATTTAATTTTAAAACCTACAGAACTTGCTACTGTCGGATCATCTTAGATTTGTCCTTAGTTGAATCTTTTTTTTTATTTATAATATGATCTTGCTCAAGTTTCCTTACAGGAAGGTATTTGTAAATATTTTGGTAATCCAAGTGGTGTGTGCAATACAAATAATGTGGTGTGTATGCGATAGGATTTATCAGCTGCTTCCGGGAATATGTTAACCCGTTTGAGGCATAGATGTATGTAATCGTATGCAATAGTTGAAGCGAAAAAGGAAACTGGGTCCGAGCTATGACAATCATACTGTATTTATATACTGAAGCAAATAATTCCACATAAGCCGATATTACTCCGTCCCAATAGCGATTGAGATCTATTTCCATTCCAATTGAGTGGTTGGAGACACGCAGATTTGTAGTTAAAACAAATTGAAAAATATGTGACGGAATTCCTTTCTATCAAATTATTGGATTAAGAAATATATGCTTAAAACTTAGTTTAAAATTATTCTAAACATTCCTATGGAATCTATAAGCTATTCAGGCATATAAACAATTAATAGTTAGAAAAAACTCTTTACTGTGCACACAAAAATATGTATAGGAAACAAAATAACTTCATGTGCTAGTGTTACAAGTAGTTCTATCGCTAAAAGCGATCTCTTCCAGGTAACCAGGAATAGTAAACATATTATTGTCTAAGAATAGATGGGGAATTTTTGTAACATATAGGTACCATTAACAACAACAACAATATATCATTAACATTATAAAAATTAATATCGAATCAAAAATGAGGAGATCCGTAGTCAAACTAAAGTAACCGACATAGCCCAGCGAATCAGCAAGTTGGCAGTGGGCAGGGCACATAGCACGCAGAACTGATGGCCGATGGGGCTGCAAAGTTCTAAGAGTAGAGACCACGGACCGGCAAGCGCAGCGTAGGACGTCCATCCGAGTGGACAGACGACCTAATAAAGACTGCAGGCACACGCTAAATGCGAGCCGCTTCCAACCAGTTAATGGAAGTTAATGGGGGAGGCCTATCTCTAGTAGTGGACGTCCTACGGCTGTAATAATGATGATGTAGATTATAAAAATGTTAATGTTATATCGTTGTTAATCTTGGGTGTAAACTTACATTATTTTGAGTTTTACCTTAATCTGTTGAGCCGTTATTGCGTAAATAAGTAAAAAACAGGTCTGCATCATTTCAATAAATTATACATAAATATCGGTGGACATACATACAGTGTCGTCTAGCCATAAATATAGCAAGACTTGGAATATGGAAACCAGACATGCGATAGAATGCTTTTATAGTATTTTTGTAAATACTTACTACCCAGATATAATACAAACATTAATTTCTGAGAAAGACACTATATAAACATAACACAATAAAAAACATAGAAAAATATTGCATTATAAAATAATAACACGTAACACATCTTACGTATTTAAATTATTACCTTGCCCGTGATTTATTTGTAATAATATAAAGGGAAGATAATAAATTGTCTCAACTAAAAACTACTATTTTCCAACTATAATTTCTCTAGCAAAACAAAGTATTTACGCTCACACTCGTCGGAAATAATTCTCACAAACAATGAAATTGTTACTAATTTATTTTCCGACCGCAACAAAGCGAGATGTCGCATGAAAAATGCCTCAACAGCGTGGATGAGACGCCCTGCATTCCTCGGGTGAGACCATTTTACGTGTCGCTTTACATTCGCTACAACATTTAAGTCACATTAAGAATCGTCTCTACAAAACAAGCGGTTGAATACAGAAAGGATCAGAGTTTAAAGCGAATAATGTGAGCGAACTATGATATCAATACTTAGAAAGAAAGAATCGGTTATCACACACGACAACAACACACCAGACCATTTATAAAGAAGACAAGAAGAATAATAACAAGTCATAGGTGCATATCGTTGCACTTTTTAACCGACTTCAATAAGACTTATATGGTTTTTTTCATGGATGCCATTGTCAAAACTGGACCTAATTAAAATAGCACCAGCTTTCAAATAAAAAAAGAATCATCAAAATCGGTTCACCCAGACGAAAGTTCTGAGGTAACAAACATTAAAAAAAACAATCTCCTCTTTTTTTTAAAGTCGGTTAAATACAAAAGAAATTTAAAAAAACTTCCCGCTTTAGTGTTTTCAGCAATAATACAGATTCAGCAATGATACATATTCTTACATACGTATAATACAATGATATACATGTATCAAGCACTAGATGTCATGATTGCAATACTCGCTTGGTTCCAAACAACTGCAGAGCAGTGTATACACCTTATTCAATACTCCACAATAAATATTTATTTTTAGTGAATAAATGAAAAATCAATGTTAATATTCACATTTAATGTGGCCCTGCCACTAGCATTCTGGAAACTTTTTCCAGTATAAGGTTTATAGTATTTTCTTTTTATAGTTAATAGGGTTATTGTTTGACTACAGCTCACTTGACGTTAAGTGGCGATCTGGTCGAATATGGTATACATACCAAGCCTGGAACGGTACTGACTCTCAAATGAGTAAAACGTGCTTAAGGGTTACATGTTTAACATTTTGTATAAATAGTAATTATTTTGTCCTGTAGGTGGCGTGGATCAAGTCAGACTCTAAAGCAATTCTGGCAATCCATACCAACATGGTGGCGCTGAACCCGCGCCTGTCCGTCACCTACAACAACCACAATACGTGGAAACTGCACGTCAGCAATGTACAGGCCAACGACTCTGGTACTTACATGTGTCAAGTCAACACAGACCCTATGAAAAGCCAGGTGAGAAAAGTAAAGTTGTATTTCTTATACGTGTCATTTTTTTTTTTCATATTTGGCATCGCACTTTGTGAATTCTGTGTGTGTCAAGTATTTGAATATTTTTAAATTTCGCATGACGTTTATATCCAGTAGCGACAGGTTACTGTCATATTTTATAGTAATTTTGTGAGTAAATAATTTACTTGTGGTTTTTATTGCATCTAGAAATTAATTGCTCGAAAGAGTAACTAAAGCAGCGATGGTTCATATCCAATTTGGTTGGACAGGGATGAGAACACGGGCAGTGAAGGCATGTTTTAATACGTATTCAAGTTCTTGGTGTCTTATGGGTTCTTGTCCCTGCAACGCGATGAACCTGGCATCCGCACATGTGTATATATACCATTTAATTCTAATAAGTTACGTGTGGTTGAATATTATCAAAGACACAAATGTAAACAGTATAAAAACTACAGCACCATTATTTGCTTGATTATGGAAGTTACTGGATCCAGAATACAGAATTTTACAATACTATAAACTGTTTTTTTTAAATATAATATCAAGTCCATTAATATTTTATTAATGTTTTACCAATGCGGGATTACTCACGTTTAATTGTATAGATTCTTTCAAGGAGTCAAAGTGGAACAAATTAAGCCTCGCTTTAAGAAATGTATTTATGTTTACTTATGCGGGATTACTCACGTTTAATTGTATACTTTCTTTCAAGTAGTCAAAGCAGATAACATGGCGCGCACAGCCTCGTCTTACTTCGCACAAGTAAAAGTAAAATACCGTTTTATGTAGTCCCGCATAAGTTAAACAATGTGTCAAAACTTCGCCAGTTTCCAATGTTAAAAATTTAAATTAAATATGCAATGCAAAAATGTATACTCAACAGTGCACTGCGTTTTATGAGCCTTATTTCGTATGACTACACAAAATGTAACGCGGTCGCGTTCACGTAACGGAATTCGGATTGAATTTGCGTGCAATAATTATTCTTCCCAATGCTACTTTTATAAATGGGACATTGCGTGTAATGCTCTCTTTTTGTACTGTTAAAATAAAATATAAAGGTTGTTTAAAGTGTTAAAACTTATCGCTGACGTGAAATGCCATGCATAAAAATGTGGCAAGCTACTTCAAGCATAGAATTACTTCAAGAATAATATTTATTAAAAAAAATTGAAATAAATATAGCTCTATAATTATATAACACGCGTTTTGGCAAGTATTTTTTGATGGGTAAAATTAGTGAATAAGCACTTTGATAGTTTGTGATGTGAAATTTTATCCCACAGATGGGTCATTTGTCAGTGGTGATACCTCCGGACATAGTAGACTCCATTTCGGAAGGCAGCTCAGCGCAAGAGGGCGGGAGTATCAGGCTGGCTTGCAGTGCGACTGGGGTGCCGCCACCCGCTGTGCTGTGGCGGCGAGAAAATAACAAGCCAATTGTGTACCGATTTGAAGGTGGAAGGGAAAGAAAAGGTAAGAAGAAAAGGCCCCATAACTATAATATGTAATATTTTATTCTGCGTACACGAAAATTTGACTGCCCTGTAACTAAATTGCTAGTATTACAGCCTTATGTGCTTGACGTATGTGAAATCGATTCCCACCCAGGATAAACTTTAGTGCTTGTCCTGGGTAGGTGGGAATGTTTTATAAGTATGTGTTTACAAAAAAGTATTCTATCAGATATCTGGTTTCCATAACTGGAAGGTAAACTGTGTGAAAATGTATAATTTAATGAATAAATATTGGAGGACATTTTCACACAGCGTCATCTAGCCCCAAACTGAGAAAAGAACACCCAGACATAGAACAAACATTACATTGAGTTTAGTTTATCTACATAAACATGATTTATTACTTTTTTTTCTGAAAATGAATTGAATTTTTTAACGTTGTTAGTTTCGAAAACATCTCTTTGTACTTAATAAACTATTTTCTAAATAAGAGATCCGGGCCAACTTTTATCCTTTTAAAACTGTTTCAACTTCGTATTTAATTCCAGTTAGTGAACTACAGGGTACTCAGAGCTCACTTGCATCAAGCTATAAAAAAATGGGGAAAATGAGAAATTATTTCCTTAACAGTATACATTAAGGTAAGTACTTACAAAACGGTTTTGAAAGTATTTGAACAATTTTTTGGTAACGTGCTTAATTACGAACAGGTTGGTGATACAAGAGTTATTTTTAGTGAGTGGCTCAGGGGCTAGAACATTTACATAGAAAGCGAACGGAGCCGAGTTCAATCCCTGTTAAAGGTTGGCGATTACTAGCTCAGTATTTTTTACGTTTGGGTTTTCCTCTTAGTCGAGTCAATGTTTCATGCTAGGTAATTAGGTAGGACGTTTTATATTTAAAGTTTCCAACAGAAGTTAGCCACCCCGACTACGCTCTCCGTGGCTTTATTTAGATCCTTGAAACTGCAGCAGGGGTATAGTGAGTTTTTATTGCCATCACGTAAAAGCTACGCAACTGCAAACTGTATTGCGCGGGCATACGATATGCGGTCACGTAACTTTATCATCAGGGTTGAACTTGACTGGCAATAAGAAACTCACGTTATCCTTGAAGGTCGTTGACACGCTGCTGCATAGTACGGCACAATTTTATTGAAGTGTATTATTACACTTTGGTTTATTGTCTCTTTGGTGTTGCTGTAATTGTTTCAAGCATTTACAAATAAATAAAAGTGATATTGTTCAAGGGATATTGAATTTATGAAAGGGATATTGGATTGTTCACCACAGATATTGAATGTTGGTGTTTCGGGTATCTCCCAATTTTACTACGTTATCCCAACTTTGATCCTCCTAGGATCTACGCCTATTCGGGATCGTTCAAGTTTGGTTTTAATTTTCATAATATGTAGCAGCTTTCGTCCAAGTTTTTTGGTACTTCACGCTTAGCCTGCAAGCCGGCGGATCTTACCAAAAGATAAGTAATAACTATTTTTGCAATTGAGACGAACGATTTGCTCTATTGATGGTAAGAAATGATGGCTGTCCATGACCATTGCAGGGATCCAGAACTAAATTGAAAGAGCCGCATCCTTTCCGCTATGTCTGACACCTTGGTCTTGCTCTTTAAGGTTTTATTTTGTCATTTTTTTTAATACCTAGCATGCTTCGTTTAATTTTTTGTTGGCAAATGGATATTTTTTTCTTTATGTATCCCAATAAATACGTACAATACATACCCTGCATGCAAGTGAATACAAGTTGTTCGAGTGCTATCGGTAGCTATCTATTGAATGCAAATCGTGTATTTCCCACAACTTTTAGAGATAAAGTAAGCAGTGCTTAGCTCAAACGAGTTTAATATTTCTTCTACGATATTTTGTTCCTCTTGTTCATTGGAGTTTACAAAAGTTAGAATATTATATTACTATGGAAACTACATTTTTGTTTTAATTCTGCAGGATTACTCACGTTGAATTATATCAAATACTCCGACTATAGTTTCGGCCACATACGGCGGCTTAATTCATCACAACTTCAAAGAAAAAACAAAAAAGTTGGAATGCAAGTTAATAAGTAATTGCCGTAATTTTTATTTTACTTATACGTTACTCATGTTTGATTAATTCAGACTTTTAGCAGATTACGTTAAAAAAATATACCTAAATGTGTCAAAACTACGTCAGTTGTAAAACAGTATCGTAATCGAGAGAATGAAGTTGCAATACGCGTCAAGTAAAAGAAAGAAAAGACTCCAAGTCAGTACAGTTTACCATTTCATTGTTTATAGCATAATACATATTCAGTAACATTATAATGATTCCATCTTCAAAACTGAGCCCCAATGCGACAAAGAGGTGCTATCTACGGACACTGTTGCTTTTGTTAACCCTTTAGAACGAGTTCCCGAGGGAGCCGAAAGCCGCCATTTCGCTCAAGTCTTTTTTCCAATTCAATCTACTTTGCATTGTCCTCGGCACTCGCATGAAGCATTACACCTAGACTATGCGGATTGAAACAGTACGCTAGGTCACCTCTAGCAAACGATGCAATGCAGGTTAACTCAGAAAGAGGAATTTCCTGACAAGCGTCATATTTTTTTAGTTTATTTGTACAGTTGGCTATCATATCCAAGATGACACTGCTGCGAGTTGCAATATCTTTTTAAATTCCCTAACTATCCTCGAGTGAGGTTCGATGCCCGATGAGGATTGGCGGATTTACATACATCAATTATTTTTTCGCCGAGAATAAGTATGTTAACTTCGCAAAATTTGAAAATTAATGTATTTTTTTTAGGGTTCCGAACCTCAAAAGGAAAAAACGGACATAAAATCACTTTGTTGTCCGTCTGTCTGTCTGTCAAGACACTTTTTCTCAGAAACGCTGAGGTATCAAGCTGAAATTCATAATTATCAAATACTCAGGTCTATTGTCCCTTGGAGCGGTGAAAAAATCACACTTCTAAGCCAACGCAATCAAAAGATACAGCCGTATATGCTGCAAAGTTTCGACACTCGCAAGGAAATCAAAATCTACGAGGTACTTCCCGTGAACTTAGAATCTTGAAATTTGATACGAAGCAACGTCTTATAAAGGAAAATTTTCGAAAAGCATATTTTACCTTTAAAAAAATAAAAAAACCATAACTTTTCCCTATATTCTACAAGTTTGTACGGAACCCTCGGTGCGCGAGTTTGACACGCACTTGACCGGTTTTTATCTCTTTAAAGAAAGTCACTGGATGCAAACGTAGTTATAGTCGGAGTTGTACGTGAGTTATGAAAAATTCTCTGACAGCTCAAAATACAACTTAGCATATTCATTCCGAAATGTCAATTTATTAAACAGAATAAATGAAAAAAAAACTCAAATGGAAAAAACGGACATAAGATTACTTTGTTGTCCGTCTGTCTGTCTATCAAGACACTTTTTCTCTGGAACGCTGAGGTATCAAGCTGAAATTCATAATTATCAAATACTCAGCTATAAAAAAATCAAACATCTAAGCCAACTCAATCAAAAGATACAGCCGTTTATCCTGCAAACTTTCGACACTCGCAGGCGAATCAAAACTTTAAAAACTTCAAAAATTTAGGATTTTAAACTTAAAATTTGGTACGAATCAACGTCTTATAGTACAGACAAAGGAAAATCTGCGAAAAGCATAAATTACCATTAAAAAAATAGCATAACTTTTACTTATATCAACAATATAATTACAGGTTTGTACGGAACCCTCGGTGCGCGAGTCCGACTCGCACTTGGCCGGTGTTCTTTATTTTAGTTATCGTGTCAGTGTCCTTTTCGTTTTAAATTATGTGTAAATGTTTTTTCTACACTGTACCCTATCAGCTGAACGAATCTTGATGAAATTTTATGTTTTTATTTACCCCTGTCGTTAGAAAAAAAAATATAGGCAGCTCAACTCCGAATTCAAAGAAGTTGTTCGTCTGTCATAATGTAGCTTTAGTCACTGTTGCAAGATACATAGGTCCTCTTGCACTTGCTCCCGACCACTTCTCTCTCCAATAGATTTTATTTACGCAAGAGAAAGCAAGCTTTAATACATATACCGCGCGAGACAATAAGGCGCTTCGAAACGAGATATAAAAGCTTTGAGTTAGTCTCGAGCTCCTTTTAGTAGGATTCCTTTGAAATGAATCGAATAATTCTCGCAGTTTATGCTTATGAGCGCTTTTTATGTGAGAGTACTTTGTTAAGTGTAAACAATTACTGTGTCTCCGACTAGCGGTAATTCAAAATCAATAAATCAATTTGGTTTTATATGTCATGTTGTGGTTGGCAATGACAGCATCCCTTATGTTGCAGGTGTGTATAGGCGACGGTGGGCCTAGCTCTATCTTTTAAAATATATTACTAAATTTTGAATTGATTTACTTAATATATTTTAATACTTTTGAGGAGGACTGAGTAAAGTTTATACACTGCTCTATAGTTAAGCTTGCCGTAACATATAATATGTACTATAGCAGAGGTTCTTGCACGATTCAGAAATCGTAAGATATTTTGTAACAAGTAAATTGCTTCCAACAATTTCAGTTACTATGAACAATAAATATTACGAATATCTTCAAGTCGGTATTAATAATCAATTTTAGGAATAAAGTCATCAAACAAGATGCTAAATAATGAAATTAGATTTATTTTGCTCTGTGTATTAAAAAACCTGGAAGTACTAAACATCAAGAAAATTATAATTTAATGAAGACGTTACTAAGCTTCAATTAACAAGTTTAGAGATTAGAATCACGCCGTCGTGTCGTCGGCGTCGAAACGGCGGATAAGAAATGGCTATCTTATATTTCATTGAACTCTAAAGCTCTATTTTTGAATTCGCATTAGGATTTATTCTCATGCGAATGTAGCAAAACGAATTCGTAAGATCCTTATTTTACGTATTTTCTTTCTTAGTTTTTGGAGTAGGAATTTTTGCATTTTGCCGGTATTTCAATATATTCAATTATTTGACAAATAATTATAAATGAAATTAGTTTGGTTCACCTATGTCAGACAAGGTAAATCAAGTTTATAGTAAAATAGTGGCAACTTTACTAGTAGCTTCTATAAAGTTTTGGATGCAGCATAAAAAGCAGGTTTCTTCACCACTTTTTCATTACTTGTGTTTTGTATATACATTACTTTACTTCCCACATAGTGTGCCGAATTATTTGCGCATAATTAAAGCGCTAAGTGTCATAGAATTCCACCCAGGAAATACAAGAAATAGCCGGTATATTGATTTAGTAAAATTTTCAAATGTTAGAATTTACATTCGCATGATTAATACTTACTTAGTTGAGATCATTTGTTGCGTTAGTGCACTAGCTGTGGTCGAAAGTCGATAACGATACGCATAAGTAATCGTACACGAATATAGATTATGAATAGAGAAAGAGCAATGAACATTTCTTACAGTCGCTTCTCAAATTTATACTTCCTCGTTCTGCCTCAGGCTAAATGGTCGGTGATTCATCACAAACAACAAACAAATTCTGAAATATGTTCTTATAATATTTAGTCCTTAAAAATCCAAATTCACATATATTTTTTTTATTGACATAAAAACTATAAGGTAAACATTTACGTTTATGTCATAAAAATCATAATTTATTTATTTCATTACACACAAAACAGAATGTAATAATATTAATTTCAATTCAATATATATATATATATTATATATATATATGTATATATATTCATTCATTCATTTTCACTTCAGTTCATTGGAACTATTCTAGTGACCGTAAACACCATTGAAAAGTCACAGGAAAGCAAAGTATTACTATCGATTATTACTTTATCGACTATTATATATTACTTAGTATTACTATCGAACGTGACATTGGTGTAGTACTTCCTGATACATCACGCACGCTTCGATTAAACAGCAAATTGTACTTTTTGGAATGTAATTTATGAACCAACTCGTTTTTCCGTAACTTAAATCGACTTCCTCAAACAAGTTTCGGCCTGGGCTGTTTACTACGGGCGCTGCGGAGCGGCCTTTCGCGAGACAACCAAAAAAGGCCAGCGTTATTCTCTCGACTGAATTTTTTAAGAACTTTTTGTTAGTTTC
The DNA here is from genome assembly GCA_950106695.1 of Biston stratarius. Lineage (NCBI taxonomy): Eukaryota > Metazoa > Arthropoda > Insecta > Lepidoptera > Geometridae > Biston > Biston stratarius. Next base: position 17,277,055 of record OX467116.1, read on the forward strand.
TTTAATGTTAAGATACAACAACATGGCGAACTGACTTTCAAAGAACATTACATTTCTAAAACCAAAAATAAGGGTTTTAATGGTTAATAGGCTAGATTTGACCACAGCTTCTGGTTATGGTATTATGATAAACCTCTCCCAAGACACGCAACTCAACTCGATCTTCAGCTTTTTGTTTCTATTGCCAGCTTACATAGTTCTGCGTATAATAAATTGAAGAGGCAGTGGGTTAGCCATATCTGTAGCAGACAAAATAACTCTGGGGAAGACGTGTTCTAAAGTGGAGACCACAAATCGGAAAACGTTGTGTAGGACGCCCTAACGCTCGATGAAGTGATGATAGGTCTGTATGCGTAAAACCACAACTCATCTGATGTTAAAAGACGGTGTGGTCAAAGATGTTAAGCACACTTAGCTTGAAATGGACCCTGGCTCTCAAACCACTATCGGAACACAATAAGTATTTATTTCGACAAATATGCCGTTTTCAAGTTGGACGTAAAAATGTTGTGCAAATAAAGTCTTATTCTTCTATAAATAAATTTAAATAAAACTCGGAGCCGTATCGAGGGATTCTTTTTTATTTACTCGACTACGGCAAAGTTAAAATAGTTGATGTAAGTGTTTGTATTTACATGTGTTTCAATGTAGCACCGAAACTGCTCATCCGATTGATGAATGAGTTGTCATTCGATTTGTTGTTCCGGGTGACATATTTTTTTTTTACCTTTCATTATAATTTTTTAATATTTGTTTTACTTATGCTTTTGTTTTTAGTTAATTTTATCGAAAACTCCGACTATAGTTTCGGCCACATACGGTGGCCTTCGTCATGGAGACACAGCTGAGTACAACGCGCGCGCAGCCTCGTCGTGCTTCGCGCTGCGACAGATTCAGTAAACTCGGTGGCAGATTACACCCTCCGTCTCCATTAAAGCTATAACGCTTACTAATCTCCATAGCCTCCCGGGCTTTCCGAAGCACATATAACTACTCACGAGCTTGCACTTTTGCCTTATCAAACCGGATATAGTGAACTAAAATGTGCCAAGTATAGTAATTTCTTACCTAGTCAGGTCATAGTTTTTTAAACGTTTAAACCTCTATGATTAATTATGCTTTATCTACATACAAGTCAAGACTCATAATTGATCGTAGATACTTGTAACGACATATAGTTTTAATAATATAAGTCTATTCTACGGCGGCGACAAACAGATTTCAACAAGTTCTGAACTCGATTTCCAGAGAATTGCTACTTACGAAAGCAATATCATTATTTTTCTTAGATTTCGTGTTGTTCGAAGGATAACGGCGGAACTTTATCATTTAGCCTACGGATATTTGTAATGAGTTTTGCCTGACAAAGTTAAGCTAAGTCTAAGAAAAGCTTTGAGCGCGTAAATGAACCGAATTATTTCTAAGTATATACCTATCTGAATCACACTAATATTATAAAGGCGAAAGTTTATCACGTCTATGTGGGGTAGACGTGTTCTATAATGGGGACTTCGAATTGAGCAACGTAGTGCAACGTAAGAAGGAAAGAAGAATGTAAGGCTAATTTTCTCAACAACGACACTCACACCAACAATGTATGTTTGTTACTTCTTCAGGTTGTAACGGCTGGATGGATTTGGATGAAATTTGAAACGGAGCTAGTTTATAATCCTGATTAGCGATTAGATGTAGCGATGATAGCTCAGTAGTTAGCGCAGTCGGTTCACACGCCGAAGGGTATGGGTTCAAATCCCAACAATGAGCGGTGAAGAAAAACATCGTGAGGAAACCATAGCATTGTGATAGGGTATTTTCTAGTACTCGGCTAGCTAGCTACCACCCTTATGTTGAAAATCTGTCGTCAAGCACCTAACGGTGTGTTCCGGTTGCCTCACTTGAGAGCTAGTTCTGTTCCATGCTAAGTGTGCTTTACCAACTTTGACAACACCGTCACTTAATATCAGGTGCGCTGTGGTCAAACACCTAGCTTGTCAACCATAAAAAAAAATAACACATAAGTTACTTTTTATCCCGGATACCGCGTGGCGTAGCTAGTTGTTTGTATGTATATATAACTACATAACATTTTACTACTAGATATAAATTTTTAGGGTTCCGTACCTCAAAAGGAAAAACGGAACCCTTATAGGATGACTTTGTTGTCCGTCTGTCTGTCTGTCAAGACCCTTTTTCTCAGAAACGCGTGGAGGTATCTAGCTGAAATTCATATCAAATACTTAGGTCTACTGTCCCTTGGAGCGGTGAAAAAATCACACTTCTAAGCCAACGCAATCAAAAGATACAGCCGTTTATGCTGCAAATTTTCGGCACTCGCAAGGGAATCAAAACCTACCTACCTACCTACCCGTGAACTCAGAATCTTGAAATTTGGTACGAAGCAACGTCTTAGAAAGGAAAAATTGCGAAAAACATAAATTACCATAAATAAAAATAAAAAACCATAACTTTTCCTTATACGTATACCTACAAGTTTGTACGGAACCCTCGGTGCGTGAGTCTGACTCGCACTTGACCGGTTTTTGTCTCCTTAAAAACGGTCGCTGGATGCAAACTGAGTTATAGTCGGAGTTGCACGTGAGTAACAAAAAAATCTCTGAAAGCTCAGCACACAACTTAGTATATTCATTCCGAAACGTCAATTTATTAAACAGAATAAATCATTCGTTCAAAAAGAATTGTCAAAACTACGATAAACAATTTACTCGTTAGATATGATCTGTGAAAACATAAACATGAGTAAGCTGTACAAGTATAAAACAATATTCTTTAAGGAAATTGGAAAACCCGTGATCGTTACACATTACCAGCGAAAAGCCGAAATAATCCTTATTACCTTATATGAAAGCATTAATACTTTACGCCCAAGGAAAACCACCCTTACGTTAGAAGTTACCAATTTTATAAGTTGGGTTTTCGTGCAAATGCCGTAGCTGTAACAGCTAGGGTAGTAATAAAAAAAATGCGCGGTATAGTTTTCACACGGTCTAGAAACTAGAAGGAAGAACGCTTGGAATTTTCAATTTAAAAATTAAATTGCTTTTAAACTGGGTTGTGCTGACTATCCGGCCATAGGATATCCGTCCTATGTTGTAGTTATAAATCATGATCGTCAACAAAATCAGACGAATTAATTACGCTTGTACGATTTTTCGTTGTTCGCATATTATATGTGTCTATTTATAAAGTTGTCTGGGTACCTAACAGCTATTCTGGCCCCAAGTAGTAGTGTTACTGTGTTCCGGTTCAGAGGGTACAACAGTTAGCTAAATCACAGGGCTATTGAGACTAACCATCTAATGCCTTAAATTAATGACTGGAAAAGCAGTGATGCCTTGTACTTTGTTTTGTTACTCAATGTTCGGGGTATCGCTGCAATGGTCATTGATATGGGTTATCTTTTAATATCAGAAGAACATTGTTTCAAATAATTTTACATAAAAACAATTAATTTTGTTTCGATGTTTTTTATGGTTGACGAGCTAGGTGTTCGACCACAGCTCACCTGATGTTAAGTGACTATTTTGGAATGGCACTGTCTTTTAAGTGAGGTTACCGGTTAGGTCCTTGGCGGTATATTCAACTTGATAGCTACCCGAGTACTAGAAAATACCCTATTATTATGCTATTGCTTCTTCATCATGTTTTCCTTCACCAGCAGGTCAAGCTCATTGTTGGGGTTTGAACCCACGCCTTTTGGTGTGTTAACCGACCGCGCTAACCACTGAGCTATCATCGCTATCATTGTACCAAAAACATTATATACGTTCCAAACTATAAATACATAATAACATATTGTAACATTATAGTTTATTTATATTAGATAAAATAGTGATAGTAAAATTGAGTTATTCAGTTAACAAAATTAATTTGCCAATACACTGGCAAAGGTTTCAAACACAATTCACAGAATCAATTAACTCGGCAAACGGACTCATTTCGCTACTTGTTTTGCAAGGGGCAAGGTGCAAAACAATTGACGTTAATAAAACATGACACGCTATGTTTTGTTCTCGATTGCCACTGCCAAGGTTATAAAACCTCGCATAAACTGACTCATATAACAATAAAAATAAATTAGATAAAAGCGCGCAATGAAACTTTGCCCATTACTCCGTTGGCGTAAAACACACAATTTCATGGGTTCGTAGGATTTAATTATAACAAATACTTGTACGGTACGCCTAAGCTCGGAAACCTTTAGCAAATTCTAATATTGTAAGCTTAGAGTATAATTTATTTAGTGCTGGCTTACTCTGCTCAACTCTATTCGAACCACTTAGGGAATTGTGTTTATTTATAGTTTGGATTAAATTAAATGGTTGACTTCTGAAAATATATAAATATTGATGAAGATTCTTAAGCATTTAATATTTTTTTATTAAGTATTTAAAAAACTTGAACGAATCGATTGGATTCCACGTTCATTGTGCTGGCCGCTAAACAGTGGAAAGCGCTGCCTGGGTGGGTGATCCCCGATGGATATAATCTGGGTGTCTTCAAACCGAGAGTAAATCGGTATCTTCGAGGCAAGCGTGCTCCATCTTAAACCGCATCATCACTTAACATCCTGTCATATGGCGGTCAAACGTTAGCTTATTTCGTAAAAAAACCGGCCAAGTGCGAGTCGGACTCGCGCATGAAGGGTACCGTACCATTATCTATAAAAAAGGCATAAAAATCTCGTGTGTTGTATGGGAGCTCCCCTTAAATATTTATTGTTTTTAGTATTTGTTGTTATAGCGGCAACAGAAATACATAATTTGTGAAAATTTCAACTGTCTAGCTATCGCGGTTCTTGAGATACAGCCTGGTGACAGACAGATGGACGGACAGACAGAAGGCGAAGTCTTATTAATAGAGTCCCGTTTTTACCCTTTAGGTACGGAACCCTAAAAACTATATGAATATCTTTTACTATGGCCACAACTCTGAAATCTAGAAATCTGAAAGTATTTCCCGTAGTAAAAGTCTTTCACAATGATCCCTTGACTTAATACACACCAAACTTAGAAACCTTTCATATTAGTAGTTGTAAAGAACAGGAATAAACAGTGTATTTTAAAATGTAAATGCCAACAATTCTAGATCATAGCTAGGGCGAGACGGCGGAGCCTCAAAATTACTGCAATAAAGGTAATTGCAATTTTCCCGTGGAACTACCGACCGTCTTCGCTGCTTCCACTCTAATGTTGATATAGGTGCATTACTCTGTTTGCCGCATAATGCTTTTGTGTTCCGTAAGTGCTCATTTAAAAGGTATTTGAGGTTTAACAAAAAATGTTTTCAGAGTATCTAGCAATTACCTGTGTATTTTAAATAAAAATATTTTAATGATTACGTTAAAATTACAAATCATTATACGACGTTATGTCAATAATAATGTTAAAAATGTCAAAATAACAACAATATGTTACCAAAATGCGATGTTAATTTGATTATTAGAAAATTTAAATTGAATACATGAATTGTCAAAGGTTTCTTATTATAATGAATGTCAAAATCGAATAAAAAAATATAACAAAACGTATAATATACACATAAATATATGTATGTATACATATACTCAGTCAAGACCAAGTCACGATAGAGGAAAAATTACAAATTAAAACACACTGAAATACATCGAATGAACACTTCGATAAAATTTACAAATCAGAATTACATTTATTGAACGTCTGAGATAGTATTACAAAATTAAGTTTTATCGCCATTATAGCGGTACGTTCCCAAAACTTTCAGAATCGAAACAGAGTTCATGCAAATACGAATATTTAATTGATAACACCAAAGTTACAAGGAATATTCCAATTTAGGTCAAAAATAACATTAACTATGTCAATAGTTATACCTACCATTAATCAATGTCAATAATTATATATTTTACTTTTAAATAATCGTCAAAGTCATAAAACAATGTCTCTAGTAGCCAACATTTCACCTTGGGTGGTTTCATGGGCTCTATTATAAAATCATTCGCCTGAAATATCGCATACAATTATATGTCGGCTTGTACAATAACGTTCAAGTATATCAACGTATTCGTACGCGTCGTATTCCTTCAAACTGGAAAACACTAATGTTTGACGGGGGAATATCTGATACTGCGTTGGTAACCTAAATAGCCCTCTTCAAGATACCTACTAACAACAAGAAATATTCCTAGTACATACAATACGCTAAAATACACTCATTAATATTCATCGAAAATGTTTCTTTTACAAACACCTAAATATTCACAGGATGATCAAACATTTGCCCACTAAATAGTGAACATAATTCATGAACGCATAATTAAACCATGCCTGATGACTGGATGGAAGCAAATAGTAATATTTATCTATATTTCATCAGAACTATTAATTCACATGGTTAAAATATGGTTAATGATTTAATGAACAGTTTTACAAAATGAAGTCCTAATTTAGTGTACTGGTTTATTAAACTATTATAAACAAATAATAAAGATACATATTTAAGTATTTTTATAGATTGCTTTCTTACTATTACTGTAAGTTTTGCACATCACACGTAGCTTCCGAGTCAGCACTGTTTTATATAAACTGGCCCACAACTGGAGGTGTCTTCTTATTGTCAGAAGGATAAAGCCATAGTCCGCCACGCTGGCCAAGTGCGAGTTGGCAGACTTCACATATCATCGAAAATTTTATTTTTTAAGAATTCTTAGACTTTTATGTATCCTCGCGATGTTCTCCTTCACCAATTGGAGTTATCGGTAATACGCACATAACTTAAAAAAGACAGTTCGCGCCGTGGGATTCGATCCCAGGATCTCCAGATTGGAAGTCAGACGGTCTCCCAACTAGGCTGCCAAAATTGCCGGCCTCATAATTCCAGTTGTGGTCAATCGGCGCTTGTCTTCCATTGGGGCCGGCAGGTAGCGTGCTGCACGCCTATTCTGGACGTTGTGAGCTCAGTTTAAACCTATTTTCATACTAATGTTTGCAAGTTTAAACTTCTTCTTTGTAACGATTTGACGGATTTAAATGGTATTTGAAATTTAAATTACTTATAGCCTGGAATAACACATAGGCTACTTTTTATTCGGGAAAACGCAGGACTCAGCTAGTAGACAGCTATTGTAGACCTTTTTATAATGCAAAAGAAATGCTTGCGTATTATGCTCAATATCCGTCCATGCACCCATTGCTATAGATGTTGTACTATATCTGGGTGTTCTAAATGTACGTATTACAAGTATATATTTACAACAAAATAAGTATATACGTATTCTATCAGTTATCAATGTTAAATAGTTCAAGCTTTGCTTAGTCTGGAGCTAGATGACGCTGTTCTCCAATATTTATTTATTTATTTATTCCCAGTGGAGACAAATTATTAGTTCAGTCGGCATAGATATAGAAACAGCCTTAAATAGAAAAAATTAGGGGACGCGATTTTTTTTAAACTTCGGGGTGTGGTTAGAAGTCTACATTTCGATTTTCGGGGCAAGCCCGCCATTGGATTCGCCGCCATCTAGATTTGAAGTTCAATCTTTTCGTTTTTCTGAAATAACTCGTTAATTTGCAACTTTAGAGCAAAAATGGTAGAATTCAAAGTTGTTGGAAATTTAATTTCCCATAAGTTTGGTTATTATCATTTTTACGCTAGGACCAATATTTGCAGAGTTATACTATCAAGTTTATCAAAAAAAAAAAAACCTTCAACTTTGGTTCTCGCACTTTTTTACTCCACGATCAATATTTTCGGAGTTGAAGGAAATAAAATAAAATAAAATAAAAGTTTTGTATGCTAAAAAAATTAAAATTCGCTTAATGAATAATAAGTAATGTAAAACGATTCCAGAAATAAATTATTGTTATAATATTTGGATTTAGTTCACATAAAGAACATGAGAGCACTACCGTCCGACATACGAGACAGAAAGAGATTATTTCTCTTTTTATAATCTCGTTCCGGATAAATTTCGGAGAGCTGCAGTTTAATTCCATCTGCGCCTGTTTACTATCGGACGGCCAGACGATCGTCATCTGTATATGGTGGATATTCCCATATAAGCGTTCGATTTCAATTTTTTTTTATCGCACTGCGGCGTTGTCAAAGTCTCTTCAGAAGATTGTGTTCCAGAAGATCCAGAGTAAATTGGTTCATTTTAAGTATGCGTGATTTATCTTAGACGGCACTAAAGCTTAATATCTAGCCCATAGCTAAACAAACCCTACTAGAAATTTTAAAAAAATACGTGGTATTGGGGACTGCTGACAGAAGTGACAATTTAAAACACGCCACATTAGCATATCAGTTACGCGAATCCATAAGTTTTGCCCCTAACAAAATATCGCTCAACAGGGCTAAAGAAGTTTTCACTTCAAAAAATCATCGCGGGTCGCATGTCCCTTAGTAATATCTGTTAAAACTTAATTAATACTCAATCCCGTCCCCCTTTTCCGAACTAACTGTCAATGTTAACCCGAATTTTACCAGTGTGGTGAACTATCACCTTACCCTTCTCGCAATAAGAAGAAATCCGCACCCAGCAAGCATACCTTATAAAAACAGGGCTAACCCCGAACTTCGATCAAGCATATTATTTATCCCATAAAATTTGACATCGTTTTCGATACATCCTGTATTTTCTAATGTTCCAGGCAGAACTTACTTATCTCGACAAGTAAACTTAGTAGGTTCCAGTTGAACTCACTGGAGTGAATCGAGCAACGATGAATGGAGCTGATTTTTTATCAAATTCAAATCGGGTAAAACTAGGTTAAGGGAAACAGAATTTTAAAGATCGTTGTTTTATAGCTATTATGACGAATGATGTAAAAGCGTAGACACTCACAAATAATTGGTTCACAAATACAAATTAGGAAAAATATGGAAAGACTATGTTAATACAAATTGAAATTGTTCCATTCCAGGCTAGGTGTGCCATCTTCGGCCACAACGTGACTTAACATCAGGTGAGCTGTGGCCAAACACCTAGCTCGACAAACTTAATTAAAAAAAGCGCAACCATTCGCCAGAACATATGTACAGTCTGTAATTTATACAAATATAATATAGTATATATAACATTAATATTTTTCTTATTACACAAACTATATAGGTATTATTTAGGTTAGTTACCCTCGTGATTATTTTCTTTTTTCCCAAATATAGATCTTGCCACTCCACATAAGCACACAATAATATCAAAGAAGATTCAGAGCGATATCAAGGTCTCATAATTCTCGAGTATTTCCCGTAGCCAAAGTATTTTCCGTAGCCACTTGTTTCCTACAAAACAAACAATAAAAGGGTAAACAAAGTCATTGCAATAATTGTGAGAATAATATAGAAGTAAGTCACTCCTGGCTCCTCTATTACGGCTACAGAAAAATGGTTATTTAGAAGCGTTCTTATAAAGCTAGGACACTGTGATGCGACAAAACTGTCGATAATTTTTGTATCGATATTAGATTTCTGTGCAGAAGTCGACTGGACACGTATACGTACCACACATTTGCCATTTATTCGATAGTATTCTGGAAATATTATTTTGTATACTTGAAAGACGGGAAATGTTTCTAATACAAGCTTATTGAGTTTACACTGTCCTATTAGAACATTCAATAGTAGCTCTGCTTCGTTGGCGCAGGCGAGGTTTTGATCCCCACCAGGACAAATATTTATGTGAAGAATATAGTTTTTTTTAAATGTACGTATTTACAAAAAAATACAGCAAGAATTCTTGAGCTATCCGGTTCTCTTAATACATGTTTTGTTGCGTTTGGGACTAGATAGCGTTGTGTAATACCGCCTTCCATTAAAAACTGGTTTACAAAGACATAACCAAATGCAAAAATTATACGCAAAGTACTACCACTCTGATGAAATGCTGGTGCGATTTAAAGTAATACTAACAACAGATAAATACCATTAAATTTATTCCCCGGCACAACACAAATTTCTTCGTTGTTTTCCTTCTCGGAAAAGCTAGTGGATTTATCTTTTTTAAATCCGAACGTAAATTACGGTGAACCCATTGGTATTGGACCCAGCACGATAAAGTTTAAGAAATTGTCTACTATAATTCGAAATGTTACTCCAACTACGAGGTAATTCATCGACCTAGTCGCGACATATAGTCTCTAAATATTGTAAATATAAATATTGTAGGACACGTTACACATAGCGCCATCTAACCCCAAACTAAGCAAAGCTTGTGTGATGGTAGTCAGATAACTGATAGGATACATAAATACTATTTTTTTTGTAAATACATACTTATAATACATACAGAACACCCAGACACAGAACAAACATTTGTTTATACCAAACAAACATTTGCCCTTGGCGGGAATCGAACCTACGCCCTACAGCTCAGGCAGACATACTCCCAATGAGCCAACAGGGCTGTCTCTTAATTGTATGAATAAGATTGTTTAGTTGTAAATTTACAGTTTATAGTGTGAAGAACAATACCTAAAAGTTTGTTTACGTAACTACTCGTACTTATGTAATTTGATTTTTTTAAACGAAAATCTATCGACTATTTACGCACTTCACTATTCGTTTGACCGTCGCAAAGCTCACCAACTACAAATAGAGAATGGTTTGCAGTAATAAAGGGGCTCTAACTACTCGCGGAGCGTTAAATTTATATTAAAAACTGGTACAACAGCCACGCGGCTGTTGTACCAGTAATAGTAGTAATACAATACAACAGCGTGCAATACAACAGTAAAGTTGCTATTGTATTGCATTTACAGGAGAATAATAACGTAACGCTCGTTGCGTAGCTTGATTAATTGTTCTCAAACGATACCGATGTTAAGTAACGTACTATCCGGTCAGAATTTGGATGGGTAACCGTGAGTGGAATTTCTTCTATCTATCTAATACCTTTAAACGAGCAATTCTTGTATACGAGTATATGTATAATTTGAATCTCGGAAACAACTCCAACGATTTTCATGAAATTTTGTATGCAGGGGGTTTCGGGGGCGATAAATCGATCTAGCTAGGTTTCATTTTTATAAAACGTCGTTCTATCCGTGTTTTCAACCGAGCAAAGCTCGGTCATCCAGGTACTACGTAGAAATTCTAATATATATTCTAACCTAGGCGACATCCGGAGAAGGATATTTTACTACCTACATGGTATTCATTGTAAAACGCATGCTTGGAAAAAATAATCAACGAATTCGATATACTCAAAAAAAGTGTGTGCGAAACGGGCAACTTTTTAATTTCGTTTTGCGGTTAAGAAATTCTTATTTTATTCACAAATTTTAATTGATAGGCATTTTGTGTACTGAACAAGATGTAGACACTGATCTTCAGATAAGCTGAACAAAATAAGTGTTCTGATCTCGTTTTCTCGTATAAGGCACTTAAGTATCACTAGTTATAGTATATACTTATACACTTCAGTATTAAAAGCCAAAACATTACCATTAAGCCAACAAGGAAACAGAAACAAACGAATGTAATCACACTAATTTCTACAACTGTTTCAACTAGCATACTCGTACATATTAGTAACTAACATTTCGTTTCACTAACTTTCATCGTGCAAGTCGGCCCAAACAAAGGTCCCCAAATTGGTCCGACCTAATTTCATGGGTGTCTGTGTCTAAATTAGGGATCATTGACCAGAAACGTATCTCGGAATATATATAATATGGTCTTTTGATTTCAGCTTTGAGTGTAATGTGGTCAGAAGCATTTTATTTATATTTATAGTAACATGAATTATCTCACCAATTGGAAAGGAAGTTATCTTTTGAGATTGAGGCTGTGTTTTACATATACCTACTGTATTATACGCTAGGGGTGTACTATACCAAAACGAGATCATTGTAACATTCATACTAATAAATTTTAACATCTTTTACTGTTTGTTTTACTTAAGCGAGAGTATTCACATTAAATTATATCAAATACTTCGACTATAGTTTCATCCCAATCCTGTGGCCTTCTTCAAAAGAAAGTACAACGCGTGTGCGGCCTCGTCTTGCTTCGCACTAAAACAAATAGAAAAACATTATTTCATAGAAAAACCTATACAATAGACACAAAACCGATATCGCAACAAAATATCAGCTTCCCCCTAAATTTTGTCAAGGGTCAACGAACTTTTTGTAAACAAAAACAACTTTTTTTTCGACTGTTTGTGAGTTGTGTCCATAGAAAATGCCATCTATAATGTTGAGTACAAAGAAAGACCCTACTTTCGTTTAGTACGCTCCAAGTAATTCCCTGTATGCGTAAAATCATAACTAACCAGATGACATAGAAGGATCCATGTGGGAGGTATTCTAATTGGGGGAGAGGCGGAGACTCTATCCATGAGGATAAATAGATATCTTTATTAAATTTCCATGTAGGTATGTAAGTTATTAAGATATACGCTAGTAGCTTTTTATTATTTAAGCCTATTTTGTCCCACTGCTGGGTAAAGGCCTCTCTTCTTCCTTTCCATGTCTCTCTGTTTGCTACTATTGAGGTCCAATCCTTATCATGAGCATCGAGCTCATCTTTCCACCGTCTTCTAAGCCGGCCTGGTGGTCGTTTAATTTCCCGGACCTAGTCAGTGGTGGTTTTGCCCAAAGCTCTGTTGGCATTCGGCCGATGTATCCAGCCCAGTCCCACTTTAGCATGGCAGCTTTATCAGTCACGTCAATGATCTAGATTTTGGAGCGCAGAACGTAGTTTCTTTTGCGGTCTAATAACTTGACGCCCAGTATGCTGCGCTCCATCGCTCGTTGATAAACCGCGAGGGCCTTTGCGTAATTGTCAAAGACCAAGTCTGACCGCCGTATGTGAGGATGGGAAGAATGCACATTTCACATTACCTTTCACATCACACATCATCAGCCATAGGACGTCCACTGCTGGACATAGGCCTACTCCTGGGGAGGGGTTTTGCCAATACTCGCCACGCTTGGCAGGCGGGTTGGCGAGGGCAGTTAGTTAGTATTATTGTTTAAGGAAGACGCTGCTGCCCATCTTCCAAATTACATCCCTTAGCAGACTCTTACGGCAACCACGGGTAGAGAAGGTGGGTACCATACTTACACCGGCACCACCACGGCAGTAAACATTACCCAATTAACAAACATTACCTTTACATTACCCAATTTACCCTTCATTACACTAGTAGCTAATAAAATTAGTAGAAAACTTACAAATGTTATAAAGTTTACTAGGTCATAGTTACTGCCAAATCATTTTGGTTTAATCATTATTTAAGTGTAAGCACTATTTTCATTTCACGCTACATTACACAAAGATTGCAGTAATTGCCGCTCCTGGATAATTTTCTGTAAAAATTCGAGCAATAACTTTCTTTCCTGATCAAAAATTAAGCATGCAATCTGAAAATTAAACTCGACTTTCAATTTATTCGTAACCGTCTGGAATGAATGAAACAGTTGCAATTATAATATTTATCGTGATAGGGTTGTTTTGATCTTTGATTGAGCCATTAACTTGATTGCTGTACTTTAGAAATTCAGTACTAAAAGTTGGGTAAAGTGTTTTAATTAACGTCTCAGCTCGGTGCCAGCGAGCAGAGTAGCGTGAAGTTTACGAATTAACTGCTATATCCGCTTCAGACGCTACACAGTTGCTGACTTTAGTGGATATTTTTTAATTTCTGTTTAATTGTATTTGAATGTTGCAGAGGCAAGATGGCTGATGTCTTCTCTATAACTAACCTCTTTGTAAAAAGATATTTTAAACAAAAAACTACTATGCCTGTGTATTACAGCTGAACTTGACTTTTTTTCTTTGTTTTTTTGTGTCGCACTTTGTGAATTTTCCGGCGTCAATTATTTTCATATTTTAAGTTATTTCATGTAAAAAAACAAGTGAAATAAGTCTAAATCACAGTCGAAGTAATGAAGAGTGACTCAAGATCGAGTCCAGACATGCACTTGTAAAGAAGTCGTGACTTTGCTTCAAGAGTCGACGGAGTATTGGAAGCAATAGAAGTCATATTTTATCATGTTATATAACTTTCCTATATTCAAGCACGTAATTCAATATTTTATTAATAAAACTTCATTCATAAACACTCGGAATACAATAAGTTATGGAAAAAAAAAACGGAAGCGCCAACATATTTTTTGCGCTTTCTCACCAATACTGATATTCCACTTTTAATCATGCTTCTGATTCTGTGATTACAATCTGACAAGTGAGAGAGCACCTCGCCATCTCTACTAAAAACTTCAGTATATGATTTAACTTATTTCTTCAGTTTTTAATGACGCATTATAATTTGTGATCTCTACGCACCTGATGGTAAGTTATGATGTTGTATAAAATGGAGCACGCAAATATTCTCGAATTTATTATGTCTTGAAGAACCCCGAGTTGTACTATAAGGGAAATAACAAGGAAGTGCAATCCACTTCTTAGATGTTCTACTATCGGGCAGCTAGGAGCTCAAATCGTCTTATGACTTAAATACATTCGATGGTTGATCTTAATAGCCCTGTAATTTTGCTAACTAGTACCCTTAAAACCGGAACACTGTAACATGTACAGTAATGTATGACAGTATCTACAGTTTGGCGGCAGAGTATCTGATAATTATGTTCACTAATAACCATAAATATTTACAGCCACCAAAACACAATGTTAGTCATAGTGTAAATAAATTAAAATATAATGTTCACATGTAAAAAACAAAAGAGACAAAACAGTGCTGGTTTTAAATTAGTTTTTATACAGTTGACAGGTCAGGTGCTTAACCGCAGCTCACCTGATGTTTAGTGACGGTCTGGTCGAAGTTAGTAACACACCTAGCCTGGAATGTAACTAGCTCTCAAGTGAATCTGCGAGAACACAGCATAAAATGCTTATTGATATATCTTCAACTTGAAAGTGGTAACTAGCTAGCCAATTACTAGAAAGTCCCTTACACTCATGCTATAGTTTCCTCAAGATGTTTTACTGCATCGACAGCTCAAGCTCTTTGTTGGGATTTGAATTTACGCCTGAACCGTGTGAAACATACGTACCGGCCACGGCAACTACTGTACTATTATCGCTACAAATTAGAGAGTAATTAACCCCTGACGTTTTCAATCAAAACTTCAACAGCGCTACCCACGTTTCAAAATCGGAGCAGACGTTATAATCTCTAGACGAATAAGTTCGCTAAGGCTAACTTTTCTACAGTCCCTGGCACCATCTAATACGACAAACAGTAAACGTAAATCGACAAAACTCTGCTGTCCAATTATTTCTGTTTTCTTAGGCAACGATTCACAGACAAAGGATATCCATGTCAAACGAAAACGAATCCTTGCAAAGGCTTAATTGTAGGAATCGTGTAACATCCGAACGGTACATTTATTTGATAAAAGCGCACCCCTACGTGACGAGAATGTAATAATGTGAGCGTTAATGTAGCGGTGCCAATCACGCCTTCGTATTATATGAGATAGATAGATTGTACCCTTATATAAAGGTTAGATATATGTATATTGTAATGTTTTGCCAAGTTACGGTAGCCTATTTGGGAGGTATTCTGGTTTTCGATCTGTAGGTCCTGCGAATCCCATGGCATGCAGCTGTCTTTTCCGAGCTATGTGCTTATTAAAAAAGGGTTGCATCCGGAATGAAGTAATATGCCAGAGAACAGAAGTCACCAACATAGCTCAGCGTATTGGTAAGTTGAAGTGGCAGTGGGCCGGTCTTATTTGTCGCAGAACCGACAACCGTTGGGGTACACGTGTTGTAGAGTGGAGAACGCGAATTGACAAACGTAGTGTTGGGCGCCGTGAGACTAGATGGAGTGACGATATACGTAAGACAGCTGGCGGTAGTTGGAAGCGAAAAACCGAATATTGGGCTGATTGGCGTGTCCTGGGAGAGACCTATGTGACTGTCTATATGATCAATAGACGCAACAGTTGACTATGCTAGACTGTTGATAATGATGATGATGTGCGTATTGTTCATTGCCGCTAACTTCAACACGGCAAAGGATAACGTCGCGTGGAAACTTGCATCACTGACAGTTCTTAATTATGGAAGATATTTGAAGTTTGTTAACCCACACTTGACTAGCGTGATGGACTATGGTCCTTTTCACGACGTGCCTCTTCTCGTAGAAGCAGATCTGGAATGTCAATTATAGAACGTTAATTACGATTTACAATTCATTCTAATCTAGCTTTTTAGTTTTTGTCGTATTTGGCATGCAAAATATCGTTTTTGCATATTCTTACAGAAAAAAGCGTGATTATATTAAAAATATGGTTTATGTTCATGATTTTCTTGCATTTTTAGTTCCATGTTAGCTACTTTGTCTAATTTTTTACACAAATAAAGAGAGAATTTCACTTTCTCATTTATAGTTTGACTGATTTTAAAGTTTCAAACTAGATAAGTATTGTTAACTTTTCAGTCATCTAATCTTGATTGATTAGACTAATGAAGTAGACACATTTATTTACGTTTTATCGGCTGCTCTTAATTAAGCCCGCACCGTCCTTTAAATTATTTACGTCCTTAAATACGGTAGGTAAGTACGAATGTTTCGAAGTTTCCGCCAAACTAACTTTGGGTTACTTGAAACAAACACAAACAAAGTTATTTTCTTTCATGCCTTGCAGTCGTCTGGCTGGCAGGGAAATAATGTAAATGAAATATTCGAGGTATTGAAATAATGTATTTTGATAATGTTAATATAAAAGTTCGTATTAAAACACAACTTTAATTCAATACAGTATAGTATGCATAGGACCTCTTATTTACAATGAAATTTGGAAGTCAATAAGGAATTTGAATAGTTATTTATTAAGCAATAAATAAAAGGCCATTTTAAATTAATTTGCCGGTACTTTCCAGGTGCCGGTTTAAGAATAGTACCCCACCCTCTCTACCCATGATTGCCGTAAGAGTCGGCTAAAGGATGTAATACGGAAGATGGGCAGCAGCGTCTTCCTTGAACAATCACACCTAACTGCGCTCGCCAACCCGCCTGCCAAGCGTGTCGAGTATTGGCAAAACCCCCCAGAGTACCTAGTGTAAAAAAAATATTTGCTTAATGATTAAATGAAAATTTTTGTAACATCACAAATTTGTTTTGTCATCTGTTTTGTTTTGTAACAAAACAGACATCACATGACATAATTGATTTTGTTAAAATTGTTTTTTTTTTTTCGATCATAAAAACATCGTGAGTCATCTACAGAACAATCACACAGAATTGGTTGGCAGTTTTACACACACTTTTTTGTTCTAAAGCTATCTTTTATGTACATAGAATTCGTTTTGCGATAAGGGTATAATGTAATCTATATACTCGTATACATACTATAGAGTATTATTTAATTTCTAGAGTAATTTACTTAGGGAAGCTTGCGGTATTTTTACAGAGGAAAGCGTGGGAACATAAGCCTAATGGATTTAACGTGTAAGTTGCATTTAGGGAACTTGCTTTATGCAGAATAATCGTGATGTATGGGTACTTAGTGGGCACGTTATCGCTCTGGGTGCTTGGAAAAAAACCAGCGCACGCAAAATAACTCTTTGTAACTATGTAGGATGATAATATGCTTTTACACATTTCTGAAAAACTAAAACCTGCTAAAAGCTAACGTATTTTGTCATAATTGACAAAAAAGCTTAATAATTTAAAAAGTAAAATATTACTAACCAACATCGTTTGAAAAAGTTCATAATAATACAATTTGAAGATTTCCTGCGATTTAAATGGGATACCTTCACGAAATCCTGGCTTAATGACAATGGGACCACCTCAAACACCTTTCAAATAATTTTCTAAAGCGGTCCTCAATTGGCGGAGACAATATATACATAATAAGAAAAACATAAAAACTCTCCCTTTTTTTTTAAGTGGAATAAAAATTCAAATTTAATATGCTAACATGTTTGTTTAACATTTAATAAACGACAAGTTTTTATTAATTTGAAGGAAAGCAAAATAAAATGTAGTGAAAATTAACGCTCTTATTATTTTGCCATTACATCATCATCATCATCATCAGCCATAGGACGTCCACTGCTGGACATAGGCCTCCTCCTGGGGGGGTTTTGCCAATACTCGCCACGCTTGGCAGGCAGGTTGGCGAGCGCAGTTAGGTGTGATTGTTTAAGGAAGACGCTGCTGCCCATCTTCCGGATTACATCCCTTAGCCGACTCTTACGGCAACCACGGGTAGAGAGTGTGGGGTACTATTCTTACGCCGGCACCACCACGGCTAATTTATTTTTCGTTAGTTTTTTTTATCGTGATTTTGCCATTAAGTTTAGCCAGTTTCTGGTCAAAACAATAAGCATAAAGTAAGTTCGTATAGGCTAGTGGCTAGCAAGAGTTGCCGCCTTGCGGCCTCTGACATGGTTTGATAGTTGTCAGTATTTTAAATATAATATCACCAGATTACACTAGCACGAAACATCGACTCGTAAATACTCAAATTCTTCAAACTTTTGTCATATTAAGTAAAGCCCTTAATTAATACAGCATCGTTTAAATTCTTTTGTTTAATTGTGAAATTAATAAAATACAATGCTTGACATTTCGCAAAACGCCATCTAGTTCTAAACGAAGCAAAACTTGTACTATGGGAATTAACTGAGATTGATTTAATTGAGATTGATTTATTTATATATAGACTATTTTTATTATAAATACGAACTTTTATTAACAAACATAATCACTTACTTGCAAAACAAACATCTTTGTTTATCACACTAATGTTTATTTTGGAAAGAAATCAAACGGAATTATACCCTATATAGTTTTTAAAATAAATATGTACTTGCAATACATAAAGAACATCCAAATTCGGAGCAAACATGTAGATTATGTTCATCACATAAATATTAGTCCTGAATTACTACCAAATAAGCAATCTAAAAGGACAGTTTTGCACACTAAAGCTAATTTATTTTTATATGACCGCACATGCAAGCGGTTTTGCCATCCCTAACGTTTCGACAACTTGTCCAATGCCGCAAGCGGATTATTATGGAAATTAAGAAACTCCGCAACTACTGCCCCAATCGGGTAAATCATCTGATGCGCTTTCAAAGCGTTCATTACCATAATTTATTCGCGCCCGTCAAAGCCGTTCTTAAATTTGTGGAGGGCTATTTTTCAACAGGGTAACATTGTGTAAAACGGTCACGTATTTTTTAGCGTCAGTGGATCGACAGTATAATTTGCGTACACAGTACCTAAGATTGTATAATTAGCCTTGAGACAACGACGCTTTAAGAATTAGATAAAAACTAGTCGTTTGGGCCAAACAGTTACCTAGTAACCAATGTATGTATGTAATGTATGTTGTGTAGAAAATGGATAAAAACTTCTTGGTCCTACAATTTTCTGACGAAATAACCACAAATACTTTAAGGTCTAACGTCATACAAATCATCAAGGTATTTGTGTGCATGCATTTTCCGAATGTTTCAAGCAAAATTGTAGGACCGAGGATTCATTACCAATTTCGTGCGAAACGTTAAAAATATAACGTTTTGTAGTGTATTAGTCCCGTAGTGTTTTTTTATGGCTGACAGGCTAGGTGTATGACCACAGCTCAACTGATGTTAAGTGACGGTGTGGTCGAAGATGGTAAGCACACCTAGCCTGGGATGGAACTGGCTCTCAAGTGAGGCTGCTCAAACACACCGTTAGATGCTTGGCGGCAGATTTTCAACTTGAGGGTGGTAGATAGCCAGCCGAGTACTGGAAAGTACCCTACCATCACGCTATGGTTTCCTCACGATGTTTTCCTTCACCGGCAGCTCAAGCTCGTTGTTGGGGTTTGAAACCACGCCCTTCGGCTTGCGAACCGACCGCGCTAACCACTAAGCTATCGTCGCTACAAAATATCGTTTATATCCTTTCCGGCACTGTCATTACAAATACGCAGCACCGTCTAGTTTAATAATGTCATAACCAGCGAGCGGCGCGATAGCATCGCAGATACATCGGGCCCGCGCTTGGATTTCCAACAATAATTTATTTTATGCGTAAGGTCTCGGTTACGGCCCGGGATGTTTTATGCAGTACCGTCAAATGAATACGGAAACGTTATTAACATATTTTGATATTGATAACGCCTTTGTTAAAGCACAATGAATGTATACGTATACACGCTATGTGTAATTATCAGAAAATGCATGACTAAGCACTTAATTTATAGCGCTCACAATGTCACCTGTCTCTCAGCGGTAAAGTGTATTCGAATTACGTTTTCCGAGCGAATGTGTGCGTAATGCAACTTACCTGTCCATTAAGAGACTTTCATTGTCCAGCAATTTCGATTTACTTTTATTTCGTAGCAGCAGATTGTTAATTACTTTTTTGTTTGATGTTCACTCGCTGGAAATAAAGAGCTTTGTTTCAAGAGAGCAATGTTACAGAATATATTAACTCAGTAGACTATCTTGACTGCACTTAGTGAGTAGTTTATCGAATAAATTTTATGTAATGAAAAATTAGTGTCAAAGTGTTCGACATACTACATGCTACTAGTAACTTTCTGGGATAATGAATAAGGCTACCAGACTTCCTATGATTTCAAAGTTTTGATCAAAATCAAAATGTTAACATACCTTTATTATATCCCAACTTTAATAAAGATTAACAATAAAATGTTCCTATCTATAAATACGTGTACTTGTATATTAGTACAAGTCCTGCATTATAAATATTAGCTCTAGATATAGTATAACTTGAATGAAAGCTTGGTTTTTTTAATTTGTGTTATTGAAAAAGTTACTAAAGTAGAGTAAAGAATGTTATGGACATTCTCAAATCCTCAATCCCGAGATTAATAGAAGCAATCGGCAGTATCCCACGAAACAATACATGTTTCCTCTGCGATGAATAAATCTTTGAACTAGTCTAAGTACCGAGCATCGCCTCTAGAAGCCGTCGACGACGCTACGGTCTATGTTTCGTCAAGGTCATTCAGACTTCTTAAAGCCTTAAACGGCTTACTTCGAGTTTTGAGAATATCAACCATGAGGCTTTCAAATCTATTCTAATCTGCCAGTAAAAATATTCCTAGGCCCATATTAAATACATATTATATACCTTGAACATATATTTACACACTAGACACTAGAAAATAGCTACGTTGTAGGGTAGGTATTTATATTTGATACGTCCGTCATCTCAGCCAATAGCTTACAAAAGTGTTGAACTGTTCTACTCGTACACTAACTAAACTGTTATAGCTGTCCTCAGTTTGTCAAACTCAAAAGTACTTCGACGTCCCGTTTCTGAACGTAAATTACCTAGTTAGCCTTTGGAGAGAGACGTTTCAGAAACGTTTCTTCAAATATTCTTTTTTATTTAAAAGCTTCGGTTTGTTTTCTTCAATTACATCTGTAAAAACCATAAAGTTAGATATTACCTTAAAAATATGAAAGGATGTTTTTGTAGCGTATTCTTGAGTTTTCTCTTGGGCCAGCCTTCAAAACTCAATCGAAAATATATCGCAGCATCAATTTTTAACCGCACGTATAAAGCGTAATAATTAAAAAAAAAAACAAAGCTTTAATACTCACAAAGAATTAACTAACATAACTAATTGAAATAAGCAATTGAAAATCCGCCGCCAAGCATCTAACGGTATGTTTCGGCAGCTTCACTTGAGAGCCAGTACCATTCTAGGCTAGGTGTGCTTTACCATCTTCGACCACACCTTCACCTAACATCAGGTGAGCTGTGGTCAAACACCAAGGTTGTCAACCTTAAAAAAAAAAAGGAAAATGTGTACAGGGTTATGCACTTGGGATGTTCTCAGCTTACTTAAGAAAGTCATTGTAATTATCGACGGACCCTAAGTATAAAGCGACATATCTAAAAACATGATTTACAGGAAAGCGAGTTAAATTAAGATCAATATCGTAGAAAACACAGCGCCATCTGACCCCAAACTAAGCAAAGGTTGTACTATGGTAATCAACTAACTGATAGAGTACTCAAATACATACTTATAATACATACACAACACCCAGACAGAACAAACATTAGTTTATACCACAAAATGTTTGTCCTTGGTAGGAATCAAACCCACGCCTTACAGGTCTCAAAGCAGATATAACACCATGACCAATGACCCAACAGGATTGTCTATAATCTAGTTTTTTTGTGATTAAAAGTCGTTATCATTATAAACAAACTTTACTAAGGGACAATCCTGAATCATTTAAAAACTCAGCTGTTCTATAGAAAAAGTATCTACGTTAAACGTTTACTAAATTTATGCAGCAGTTTTTTTTAATCAGGATTTCAAAGTTATGTAATGGTAGTGGCCCATAGTAATGGTAGTAGCCTATAGTAATGGTAGTGGCGTATGGTAATAGTAGAGGTGAATATAACGACCTCATTTTGCCTTAGTGGAACCCAACTTTATAGCCATTATTATTATTATAAAAATAACAAGACTTAATGTTACTAATAATTTGATCATCATTAATTACTGACATTACAATGCATAAGAAAACATAATATATAGCTCTATTCCTCTTTGATTCTTTCATAAAATAGCAACATTCGACGAATTTTTATTATTTCGGTCACGTGCGGAATTTTTATAGTACAAGACGGCCTCCTTTTCAGATTAAACCGTCACTTTCAGATGATTTCCAACGAAAGCCGAGCAAAAATCTCGAAAACAAATGTAAATTGAGAGATACCAATTGGGAATAACATCTGGTTATCAAATTATTTTTGTCTATAATAATACTTGGAAATACAAATATTAGTTCGACAACCTTTTCCGTGATAAACCTTGATTGCAGCACAGGTCAAATACACATGACTAGCGAGTGGGAAAGTTGTTATAAAAATTCACATCTGTCATGATTATCGGGAGGCAAAAAAATATATTTCGAAACATGGGAACTAAGACGACGAGTTGTTATAAAACAATATCATACTAATTAGGAAAGAGTTCAAGAATAATTATTAGTTGAATTTGGGCTGACAAGATTTATTTGGGACCGTAAGTTTTTTTTTTATACGCTCCAAGACACCGAGGTCCGTGACCTTTGTCAACTTTTTATTATAATACAGAGAGAGGAAAGTTAGTTTAATTAATCTTAAGGTTAAAGTACTAGTTTGTGTCTTAAGGTTAAAGTAGTAGTTTGCAGAATAGCGACCCATAAGCTGAACCCGATCATCCGAATAAAAAGTATTTTTTTTAACTTGTTCTTTATTAGAATAGTATCGTTATCTAATACCTTTAAACGAGAAATTCTTGTATATCTATTATCTTATCTTATACCCTTAAACGAGCAATTCTTGTATATATATATACATAGGTATATATATAATCTGAATCTCAGAAAAGGCTCCAACGAATTTCTTGAAATTTAGTATGCAGGGAGTTTCGGAGGCGATAAATCGATCTAGCTAGGTTTCATTTTTAGAAAACGTCGTTTTATCCGTGTTTTCAGCCGAACAAAGCTCGGTCATCCAGGTACTATTCATAAAGCGCCGAATTACGCGTGTGGGTGTGAGAAAGATATATATTTTATAAGTATTTGGTGAAAGATGACGTTTCGTGTTGCTTAAATGTGACCCTATGTGACACATCATTGAATTGATCTACTACAGTAACAAACGAAACGTCGGAATAAAGGGTATTAAGGTGAACAGCTGAGATAACAGTAACATTGATTACTTAGTGCTAATTGAATGCCCCGTACTTTGTATGGGACAGCCCTATTAGCTGATTGGAAGTATACCTGCTCTAAGAGCTGTAGGGCGTGGGTTCAATTCCCGCCCAGGACAAACATTTTATAGTATAAAAACAAATATGTGTTCTGTGTCTGGATGTTATGTACGTATTATAAGTATGTATTTACAAAAAAAGTATTTATATATTCTATCAGTTATCTGGTCCCATAGTACAAGCTTTGCTTAGCTTAGGGTCAGTGGCGCTGTGTGTAATGTCCTACGATATTTATTTATTTATTTATTTTTGTAAATACTAATGTGATAGCTATATAAACCTCATATGAAGTAGACCATTTAAAAACAATCTTCTAAAACGGTTCAGCCTTCAAGTTAGACGCTTACCAACGAACATCTTTTTATTGATATAGATAGATAACGTTATTAAGTAAATAAATAATATTTAATACGTAATAGTTACTCACCATAATTGATTCCCCACTCTTTTCATCCATATTTTACAGCTCTTTTAACCATTCATTTTTAAAATACGATGTTCGACAAATTCACTTAATGCCGCGTTAAATGAACCGTGTTCGCATAATAAAAGATTTTATACTCCAAAGCGATTTCAGAATGGACGATATTTCCGCGAAGGAAAAACTCTGCACTCTCGGCGCTTCTTCTCGCCTCGACTAAAAACGTAGCATTTTTTTGCGCAAATTAATCTGAGATTCAGTGGAATGAAGCTAAATAAAACCTACATACAAAATAAACTAGGCCTAACTAGGAACCGAAAATAATAATAAAAGAGTTAATCAATCAACCGCTATCATGGTTCACATCATTATTATTAGTATTTCTAGTAGATGATTCTTGTAATTATAAAAAAAAAAATTGTTAATCCAGCCAAGTGCGAGTCGGATTCGCGCACGAAGGGTTCCGATATTAATATAATTATTTATATATTACTCGTAATATCATCACTATCACTATCATCACTACATAGTATAAAACAAAGTCGCTTTCTCTGTCCCTATATCCCTATGTATGCTTAAATCTTTAAAACTACGCAACGGATTTTGATGCGGTTTTTTTAAATAGATAGAGTGATTCAAGAGGAAGGTTTATATGTATAATACATGCCTATGCACCAAATTAATATCTACATTGCACTCGTGCGAAGCGGGGGCGGGTCGCTAGTTTAGGATAAAAGGAACTCCTTAATTTTAATCTAATAACAAAATAGCGTAAGTTTCATGACTTTTACTTATTTGTTACTTACGCATGTTTCATTCTGTCTGAACCTAACTTTATTAACGCGGATAAAGTCGCGGGCGAAAGCTAGTACTTATATGGACTATAGTTGTAATGGAAGCACACTTTCTTCTAAATTTATTCAAGAACGCATTAATGTATTTTGCCTTATTTATGCGTCTATGTACATTCATGTCGTTATTCCCTTTATTCTCTGCTTATCTCAGATATATAAGTAGAGTAACATCATCTAAACAAAACCATTATTTTCACAAGGAGTTCGCGGTTAAATAATTTAACTGTTTAAGTGAATTCGTCTGTAGGCATTGGAAATGTTCCCAGAGCCCTTTTTAAGGTATTAAATATTCGCATCTGGTTTATTTTTTCAGGTGCTTTTTTCAGACCTTCATATAGATTAGCTCATTTATAATTCAGTCTGCCCGTATCAGTCTATCAGAAAGAAAAACCCTTGTGGCCACGAATAAATCACGCTGATATTAATCGCGCATAAGCTTAAAATGACGTGTTTATTTTACTTCTGTATAAATTAACTTAATGAGTATCGTTGTCTGTTTTTGTTTGCCAACGTTTTATTACTCGCGGTTTTGTTCGTGATATTTTAGTATTTGATAAGGAATACTTTCGATCATAAATAAAAAACAGAGTTTTGTTCGGATTCTTGTGCGTTTATTCCTCTCTCATTAATACATGGTTATATGCTTGGGATATACTAAGCTAAAAAGGGCCATTTTTCTTATAATTATGAACAACTTTTACTATGAACACAAATCTGATCTAGCGAAAAAAAAAGCCTTTTCACAGAAAAAAATTATCGACTTTTAAGTAAAACAATGAGCTTGAGCTGTCGGTAAAGGAAAACATCGTGAGGAAACCATAGCGTGGTGGTAGAGTACTTTCTAGTACTCGGCTAGCTAGCTACCACTCTCAAGTTGAAAAATCTGCCGCCAAGCATCTAACGGTGTGTTCCGGCAGCCTCACTTGAGGGCCCTTTCCATTCCAGGCTAGGTGTGCTTTACCATCTTTGACCACACCGTCACTTAACATCACGTGCGTTATGGTCAAAACACAAAGCCTGTCAGCTATAAAAAAAAGCATAGTCAAGTATTTTATATTATATTATTATAATATATTATCAGCCTATATTTTCCAACTGCAAGGCAAAGGTCTCCCTTCCCTGCTCCCTTCCCTCCTTCCATCTTTCTCTATCTTTTGCAACCTGAGTTCATTCTTTCATACTGAAGTCATGCTCGTCCCCCCATCTCCGTCTGGGCCGTCCAGGAGGTCGAGTGAATAGAGTATAATTTAGTATGTCTTGTTCTAGTGGTAGACAGTCACAGAGGACAAAGTCTGGAGTTATCTCACGTGCAACGGACTGACATGGGCGCGTACTATTGCATCGCCAGCAACGGGGTGCCACCTACCGTCAGCCGGCGATACCACGTCGAAGTTCATTGTGAGTATAAAAGTAACGATACTTTAGTAGGGCGTATCAAATTATTAAGTATTGCTGTTAAAAGGTGCAGACAGTCTTGCATAAAAAAATTCACACTAATAATGGAGAGATCAGAAGTGAACTCCGTCAATATGAACAACTACGAAACTACTCTACTACAGAAACACAGACGGACAAACGTGGCGGACGACATTGTTTAATACTATGTAGAGATATAAAAAAAAATGTTATTGTCAAATGTTATGTCATTTAAAAAAAATGTTATGATCTTTGCATATCTACATAATGTGAATACAAAAGTACATACTTATATACATTTGTGAAATTTTAACTCAGTACGTAGTACCTACATATGTACCAAGAGACAGAAAACTGTAAGCAATTTTTAAAGGGTACAGTGTTTTTATTTTTTAATTTACTGGGGCGCTGTCCCGTTATGCACAATTTTTTATATTACGTAATTTACACCTCAGATAGAGCCTCAGAACTATAAACACATTATTATTATTACGTTGAACGTCTACGGTAGTTCACCCAAGATATGAAAGATTCATTTTCCTAATTCATTAATCACATGCTTCATCTACATTCATTAATCTCGGCAAGCGCTCATCTGTTACCACTCCACACTTGGTTTATCACTTCATCTCACACATAGTTATTATCATGTGACTATATTGTAGAGTTATATAATTATCTAGGTAAGTACCGGCGAATTCTTCTGGTACAGAACTTTAAAACAAACTAGTGTGTTTAGAACAATGTATAATAATCTGCGTGATTGCTCTGAAAAATACTTTTTGATTTAATCTATTTGATATTATCACGTTTCAAAGAATTTATTTTATTCATGGTTTTTTTTTTTGTGGATTACTGATTTCTGTACTTGCTCAGTAGGTATTCAGTACCCGACAAAAGTCTTGCAAATTGTTACGTTGGGTCGTTTGATGTCCATCAATGTATACAACAAATACAAATATTTTATTGTAGCACTAAAGTTACAGGTCACTTTTCCCTTTATATTTAAAACCATATCAAAATCATAGTCAATATAATAGCATATTGACATATGCCTTTTTTTTGGCATGTGAAATATAAAATATATCAATATGATTATGAGTTAATAACTTTAAAAAAAGTTATAATTTATTTATTTATTTTATTTATTTATAAGTAAGGTATAAAATAGACAATTACAAAGAGCAAACAGGCACCCTGGACTTTGCACTAGGAAAACCTGTGTCGCAAAATCCAGTGTCTTCCGTGTTAAATTTTGTAAAGTATAATAATTAGTTACGAGTAATTAAATAATCTCTTATTTTAAAATAATCGTCAAAGTCATAAAACAAAACCTTTACTGGCCTTAGAATCGTAAAAGAACTTTGCTGTCTAACATTTTTTACCTTATTATTACCATAGCTGTGAAGTTGAGCTGGACGAAGTGGGTGTTTAAGATAAAATAAGTCTTTACTGTTCACATATTAAATAAAATATACAGAAACAGCTTACTACAAGTGCAACAACTGGCGGCGTTACCGCATAAAGTGCGCTCTTCCAGACAACCGTAGTACGAAAAAGGTTTGTGTTAAAAGTACAGAAAGGGGTGTGCTACAGTTAGAAATTATAAGATACTTAAATAACAACAATAATATATGCGTATCAGCCCTGTTTTTATACACTATCCCACTGCTGGGCGTGGGCCTATTCTCATTGTGAGAATCAATGAATAATCTCGCTGCCCAAGTACGGGTTGGTAGATTCTACACATCTTGGAGAACTTTGTTTTAAGGACTCTCTGAAATATAAATAGGTTTACACACGATTTTTTCCTTTACCTCCTTTTTTTATACCTAGATAGCTTTCGGCAATACGCACATAATTTAGAAAAGAGAGTTGCGTATCGTGGGATTCGAACTCCAGATTGGAAACCTAAACTTAATTAGGCTGCCAAAACTTCACTAGACTGCCGAAACTTCAATTTTATCAATACTTAAATATATATTTATATATATATGTATATATGCATAGTACTTAAAATTATATTACCTAAGTAGGCATTGAAAAATCTCTAAAAAATATGACAGAGAGGTAGGATCAGTTTTCTCCTTTGTTAGTATTAGTATTTTGTAAACAATCTGTACTTCTCTGAGGCGTAAATTAACATTTATTTTTATAAATGTGAACATTATTACTATAATCTTTCAGCACGTATTCATGCTACAGCGATACAAATAGGAAATTGATATTGGAACCAGTTCATTATTATGAGTGTAAATTAAATTGAGTTTACATCGCCTACACTCTAATTTACAAAGACCGCCTACGTATAATTCAACAATTTGTTAACATTTGAAACACCCACCTACACCAACAAAAAAAACCGGCCAAGTGCGAGACGGACTCGCGCACGAAGGGTTCCGTAACATTATCAATAAAAACAGCAAAAAAATCACGTTTGTTGTATGGGAGCCCCCTTAAATATTTATTTTATTCTGTTTTTTTAGTATTTGTTGTTATAGCGGCAACAGAAATACATCATCTGTGAAAATTTCAATTATCTAGCTATCGCGGTTTTTGAGATACATCCTGGTGACAGACAGGCGGACGGGCAGACAGACTGAGAAGTCTTAGTAATAGGGTCCCGTTTTTACCCTTTGGGTACGGAACCCTAAAAAGGTTGATATTAATTATATTATAATTTATGCACCATCAAATGCCCTGTTAGCTCATTTGATAAATAAAGTTCTACTTCGAGTGGATTCCCACTCAGGACTAACATTTGTGTGACTAATATACATAGATGTTTGTTCTGTGTCTTGGTGTTCTGTATGTATTATAAGTATGTATTTACAAAAAACTATTTAAATATTCTGTCAGCTATCTGGGCTAGATGGTGCTATGTGAAATATCCTCCAATATTTAATTTATTAACATTTTAATTTATTGTTAAATCCATTTCTAACATCTTTAAAGCACAACACGTCACACTAAATGAAATACTAATTTTCACATATTCTGTGTGCCGCTTCTGTGAATTCAGCCAGGTCACAGACAAATATATCATTAGTGTTAGCAATCGTACGTAACGTACAATAAAGTAATACATAACGAAACATGACTACGAACAACGAATAGCAATCAAATAAGAATTTATGGATCTAATGTAATATCAATTTTATGTAAAATAAACTTTTCCATTATAATTCTTCCTAATATGATAAATGCAAGACTACTTTAAACTATGTAACTTTGCCTGTCATTTTATAATGTTTTTAACAATCGTGGCATACAAATACAAATTTGGTATACAAATACCTAGCTGCATCTATATCTATAGAGAGCACGCACGTGGGTACGTGTGTATGTGTGTGTGGGTGTGTGTTTGTATGTGTGTGTTTGTGTGTGTGCGCGCGTGTGTGTTTGTTACTCCTACGCACTGTCACGGAAGAACAGATTTTAACTGATTAGTAAAATTAAAATAAAAAGGGCTACTATTTATATGTCGGCGAGGGTACTGTGAGCTTCTTATTGCCTTTCATGATAGACAATCACAAAATGTTACGCTACTGTGAACTTTATTGGGCGGGCAAACGATATGTGTTTGCATAGATTTTTGCAAGCGGCTTATTTTAATGGCCATAATGACAATACCCCGCTGAAAATGTTAATAAAGCCCCGGCATCATCTTACCAGCACCCAGGAATTCATAGGTGCGTCCTTCTCCTAAATTACGTGTTTTCTTCTACAGTTATTCCGCAAGTCAGGGTGACGAATCAGCTGGTCGGTGCTCCGCTAGGCAGCGACGTAGAGCTGCAATGCCACATCGAAGCCTCTCCTAAAGCCATGAACTCCTGGTACAGGGAAGACGGTAAATGTAATTATTCTAACATAACCTATCTCATATTATATCAAAACTAGAGTGTTTTTGTCTAAATCGATTTCGTCAAGATAAATTTAATATTTAATAACTTGTAGTTTTTTAACTTTGAGATTTTAACACATAATTATTTTTGGTCCTAATCGCGCCCAATTTAGTAAAGGTTTTTTTATTGACCACATCGCATCTGATATTACAATGTTACAATGTTTACAATGCGATATTTTTTACTAGGTTGTAGGTCTCTTAGCAGAAGGTTGTCTAGTTAGGCACCATCGCTGTACCAGATATTCTGCCGTAGTAGCAGTAGTGTGTAAACATTACTGTGTACCTGTTTGAAGAGTAAGTAGCTGCATCACTGAAATTACAGAGCTGTTGAGACTAACCATCGAAAGTCTTAAAGTATTGAGCACCAAAGCTAGGACCCAGTATTTTGTTTAGTTACGCAAGTTCTGTGTATCGCATGGACATGCGTTGTCTCTTACCATCAGGAGAGTGTCTTGATCAACTCATTACGTTATCATAACGACACTGGTAATTGTTACAACGGTAATTGTATACACTGGTAATTGTTACGACGGCAATTGTATACACTGGTAATTGTTACGAGGGCAATTATATACACTGGTAATTGTTACGACGGCAATTGTATACACTGGTAATTGTTACGAGGGCAATTGTATACACTGGTAATTGTTTCAACGGCAATTGTATACACTTAAATTGTTACGACGGCAATTGTATACACTGGTAATTGTTACGATGGCAATTGTATACACTGGTAATTGTTACGACGGCAATTGTATACACCGGTAATTGTTACGACGTAAGTACAAAAATATTTTTTTACTTACGTCGTAACAATATGTTGTATTATTAAAATCACACAATCTAATAATCTGTACTTACATATTGTCTAAGATAGTTACAAGCATCTACAATTCAATAGGATAATTTGTTGTTAGATAATTTTCAGTACAATACAAACCCATGCTTGAGTTTTGCTTGGAAGTTTGTGGAACATGCATAAATAGTGGAAGTTTCACAACTATTCGAATTAATACTAACTTCAACGAAAGTTATTTTAATCACATGCCGCAATAGTATACAAACATTGAGTACCTTTACCAAGTTGCCGTATCATATTTGCTTCTTCAAATATCAATAAAATAGTTCATACAACAAAGCATAGAAAGAAGTCGTACACTACTTCTAGTTTATTTATGATTCCTGTAACAGGTATACTAAAGCTAGCACACTATGTTTAAAAGGTTAGGAATATGTTCAACCAACCTCCAATCTAAGTCGCCTGATGGTATCGTCGATAATCGTGGCTGAAGTACATCGATTTAGAAGAACTCTTTTTACTTAGAGATACCTAGATTGTTTTTCTCAGAAACAAGGTGAGAGAGAACCAAATTGGAAACCAAGTGTAGTGTAGATCTATTGCTTAGACAGACTTAGTGTTTATCGACATCCCTGTTGGCTCATTGGCAGTATATGCTTCAAGAGTTTTAGAACGTGGGTTCAATTTCCACCCAGGTCAAACATTTTGTGGTATAAACAAATATTTGTTCTGTGTCTAGGTGTTCTTTACGTACAAAAGTAAGTATTTACAAAAAAAATATCAATGCATTCTATCAGTTTTCAGACTTCTGTCGTACAAGATTTGCTTAGTTTGGGGTCAGATGGAGCCGTGTATAATGCTCTACGATATTTTATTTATACATATCTATTTTTTACAAGGTGCTCGAACATAAAATTTTGCCGCTTAACCAAATTAAAATTCAGCTATCTCAAAGTCTCCGCCCCAGTCCCGATCAGTTTGAGAGATATAATCTAGATCTTTTCAAGGCCAGAGTGAATAGGTATTTTCTAAGTCTGCGTGCTTTATCTTCGACCACATCATCGCTTACCATCAGGCGAGTTAGTGGTCAAATGCGGACTTATCCGTATTTAAAAATAACCAAGATGTCTTCATGACTAATTTTATTATAGGTGACTGGCCTTAGCTAACCTTGACCACCGACTGACACAAACTGAAAAACAAAGAACAAACGGTGTTCTTCTTAATTCAAACTGAAAATTGATGCTGGTGCATGGCCAGGCACATTTATAACTTTTGATCGACGAGCCCTGTGGATCTCATCTTAGCGAATTTTTGTAACTCAATAAATTTAAAGCAAAAATTTTAACTAAATAAGTTAAGAAATTTCGAAGATAGATACTAAAGGTCGGAAGGCCACAGTTGGATTGGAACAAATACAATCACAATGGGGAAAAGTCTTACAAAAATTAATGTGTTCGTTTTTTGCAGCTTTAGTAAGCGACAAGCTGACTGAGAATCCAAAGCTACGGGTGATCGAGTCAGTAGTGAACGACTATTCTCTCTGGATGAATTTGAGCATAAAGTCGTTGGCGCCAACCGACTACGGCACCTATGTCTGTGCATCAGTCAATGCTCTCGGCAAGACCGAGAATCAAGTCAGCTTGCATAGTAAGTAATAGAAAAGAAAATAATACTAATCTCTACTCTTACTAGTATAAAACAAATCGCAGTCCGTCTGTTTGTATGTCTGTTTACTTCTTCTAAACAACTCAATGAATTTAAACACGACTTTCACTGTCATTTATTTATTTTTTAATAAATGGTTTGCAAATACAATGCATTTTATTGAAACTTTTGTAGAAGTAGATAAATTCAATGTTTTGTAATTAAGACCAAAAATAATTGCACCCATGCGCAGTTATTCCTAGAATCTTTTTTGTATTTTACCTACGTCGTCTCAGTGATGGACAAAGGTCTGATTGAATTTCTTCCACTTGTCTTTCCTGTCCCAGAACCAATCAATCTGTTTTAAACTTCCCGAGTTCGTCGCACCATCGTGTGGGAGGGCGAGCTCGTGTTCGTGGGTTCTGGGGCACCCATTGAGTTAAAATTAATAAACCAAAAAAAATATTGGCATCTCGATTTGCAAAAATCAGTAGCTTAAACGAACTAGTCGCACTCCACGGTTTAACCTGCGGTTCTGGTATCATCTATGCCTGTGACAATTTTAAAGGAATTGTTTATTTCCCAGGATAGTGGCTTATATAACCTTTAATCAGTGTCCGACTAATCATATTGAACCGTCGCCGAACAAAAGTGTAGTTTTTAAGTGTGAGTGATATATTCCAGTGCTCATTCTTACTAGTGTTTTTTGCATATTGTTTATTGTATTTTCGTCTGTGTTATACATATGTATTATAACCTCCAATTTTAATATCATTTCAATTATTTAAGTAGCATGTATTGCTATGTTTTTTAAAAAAAAAAATGCAAGTCTATTTGTCTTGCGTTTGACCGCCAGCTTGCCTGATGTTAAACGAAGATACGGTCTACGATAGAGCACACTTGGCTAGAAGAAACCAATTCACTCGCGACTTGAAAGATTATATCTATCTATCTATCGGGGATCACACACACAGGCATCAAATTCCATTGTTTAGCGGATCGTACGATGAAAGGAAATGCGAACTATAAAGTTTTTGGAACATCAATATTGCTTTTTTTATTTATTAATCTTGTAATGTATTTTCATTGTCTAGTACTTTTTCTTGTACCACCACTATCCCGAACTCGTTTCTTATCAATTCATCCAAGAGTTGCCTAAAAGAGATTGCTTTAAGCAATAAGACCGCTTTTTGTGCCTATCTGTAGTATTTTCTTGTGTATTTTTTCTTTATGTGGTGTCAATAAAATGTTATTGTATTATATGTAAAACTATACGCTTTTCTATTATTTGTTCTCCATCCGTATTGTCCATATTTAATTACGACTAAATTAGGTTTTGATCAAACTCATTCAAATTAGTTATAGTAAGTATTATAATGCTTAACGTTGGTCACTTTTTACCCTAGAAATGAATAATAAAAAAAAAAGTAATGAGCGCCAGAGCGATGTCCTGGACTTTGTTTTACTACTCAAAGTTCTGCGTATCGCTGCAATAGTCATAGACAGACCATGTCTCTTACCATCAGTAGAGCTTCCCGTTCGTTTCATTATTTTTACATTAAAAAAATGCAATGCAAGGAAACTGGAAAACCACAGGTAAAACGAACGCACGTTCACATTTCAATCTGATGGTGCGCTGACTAAGTTTACAAAGTAGGTAGAAAGTTATAAAATGTTGATGTCTTCATTAGTGTAGTCCATAAGCCTAGGGATTGGATAGCTTTTAATCAAAAGCGAAACTATTTACGAAACTTGCAATATCAACCCATCTGAATAGCTTGCGAGCTTGTTGTTCAACCATAAAATAGATACTTTACCACGATCTCGGCAGTCTAATCCTGATCCTAAAATTATCATTTTTTACAATCCAACCATTATTAACTGACTTAAATATGAATATTCATTATATCGCACATTTTCGTTCTATTGTAAAATTAAAATTAAAATTGTTAGCTCGTTTGTTAAAGGCAATCATAATACGAGTTTTTAATTTTAGTTTATAGTATCAAATTAACGACCATAAAAATGTCTGCTGTCTAAAATATAAAGCACTTATAAAATGAATTTTTAAGCGTTTTATTTATGTTCCTTAAATTAAACCACATAGAAATTAACATTTAAAATTTTTCATGGAACGTAATTTTGTTTAACATCTTTTAAATTATTTGGGCCTATTTTGAAAACCTGTAAATTTTTATTCTTTGACAAAGATTATTCTATTTAGTTAAATATTTTACGACCTAATTAATGGTTTTAAGGCAAAAATTTATGCTTATATTATTGTACTAGCTGCGCCCCGCGGTTTTACCCACGTGTTGATGGATGATAATGATGATGATGAAAAGTATCCTATGTTTTATTCCAGGGCCTAAAGTATCTACATGCAAAATTTCATCCAGATCCGTTCAGCCGTTCTGGCGTGATTGAGTAACAAACATCCATCCATCCATCCATCTATCCAAACTTTCATGTTTATGATATTAGTGGGATTATTAATGCAACAGCGTTGTTAGTCCTTACAAATGCTGAGCCGAAAGTGTATATATATATTTGTTACTTCTTCACGCTGCAAAGACTTGGCAAAATTGGATAAAATTCTACGTATAGCCTACTTATACCCACATAAACACATGGCTACTTTTTATCCCGAAAAACGCGGATGTAACCACGGGACGCAGCTAATCTGACAACATATGTATATACGTATTCAAAGTCACATCAGCTGATCTTTAGAACAATGATAAAAATGTTAATTACTCATAAATAATATTGAAACAAGAATACCAAATTCAATTTGGCGTCAATATTCGTATAGCTGTAGGTATTCTACGTGACCAGTTATGGTCATTTGTTAACTAGATAACTTCAATATACATTTTGTTACAAATAGCTAGAGCCTTAGAAGGGTTAACAACATTTTGTCTAATAAAATAACCTATATACAACGAAACTTGGACCTTCCCAGGGCTGGAACTAAGCATGAACGGGTTCGGCGCTGAAGAGCCGATGGTCTCCGGCGCAACGTGGCGCAACCCATCGTCCGTCCGAGCACACCCGGCCGCATCCCATGCTCACTACATTCTCACGCAACTACCGCCACAGCTTTATGCTCTCCTGGTCACGGCCATGCGATATATTTATACAATTTAACTTGACAAATGTACCTATGTAGTAAATGCATTTTTAGTCAATACTAACTGAAATTGTAGTGTAAATATTAAGTTATACTATATGTTCTCCTGGTAAAGGTCATGCGATATATCTATACTGTAATATATGTATCTAATAGATTTAACTTGTAAATCTGTTTAATTATTGTATCTTATAAGAAGTTTTAACTGAAATTATTGTGGTACTCAATATACAAAAGTCATAGTTTTTCCTCTCCTTGTGAATGCAGGATATAAATCTGTACGACCTATCCATCTAGACAAGTAAATCCATATAATTAATTAATATAATTATCTCTTAAAAATACTAACTGAAGTTATAGTATGACGTGTATAAAAGTAAATACTTTTTTTTATGGTTGACAGCCTAAGTGTTTAACCACAGCTCATCTGATGTTAAGTGACGGTATGGTTGAAGATGGTAAACCCACCTAGCCTGCAATGGAACTGGCTCTCAAGTGAGGCTGCTGGAACACACCGTTAGATGCTTGATGGCAGACTTTCAATTTAAGGGTAGTAGCAAGCCAGTCGAGTACTAGAAAATACCCTACCACCATGCTATGGTTTCACGATGTTTTCTGTCACCGGCAGCTCAAGATTATATTATTGATGGAGTTTGAACCCACGCCCTTCAGCATGCGAACCACTGAGCTATCATCGCTACAATATTACTACTTATTTCTGACAATATTACTTCCTTATCGGAATCGGCCTGGTTTTGTTTTGTAATGTGTTTACGATGTATTGAAACTAATTTAATTATTTAAATGAAAATAATTGCTGCCTAATGCTTATTTAAGTATCTAACACTTTCTGTTGCATTTCAAATTTATTTTGTAATTAAACTGTATTAGAAAGGTCACTTTCTGGTGAGAACCCGTGCAGAGCATAGTACTTATGACTCAAATCAAGTCTCAACTCTCACTCAAGTCTAATGAGGAGCTTTTTAAATACGTATGAACGCTCGCCTTTACTACCCGTGAACCCCTGCCTAGCCAATATTTGATACAATCCTACAAGTCCTATACTGGTTTGGATTATAATTATTTTACTATTGTTCTCAGCAATTTTACTAAAATTGTACGCGAATAAAAAATACGTTACGTAATAGATATTAGGTAAAGTAATTGACCGCTTTTTGTTCAATATTATGTTAAAAAATACAAATTGGCTTGGAGATATCTGATTTGCTAAAATCTTTAAATCATTTATCTAATGAACCCCATGTAATATTTGATACAATATTCTTTTTCTGATTTCTTGAACTTGTCTTATCTTTCTTGTGACTTATAACCGTTTCATATATTTAGAGAATTGTTAGGCTTTGTGTATTGAGAATACTGTAGATATAGTATGTTTTCGAAGTTTACAAAACAAATATTAGGCCTTTTATATACTTATGTGATACTTATCAAACTAAATTGAATTAAATTGATTCTTTGTAACATGTGATTTTGATTGTGGAATGAGATTTAAAAAAAAAACTTAAGTTTAATAACTATATAACATAAGTGAATAATATATTGATGCAAAATACTTTTCGGAAGTTCATCTTATTGTTAATCTTAGGACGAGGATTCAAGTTAACCTAAAACAATTATATTACAAATTATAATTATTTATCTGTTTAAAACTTAAAAGCAGTAAGAAGGTATAAAAAGTATTTTAACTAGATATCGTTGTAGTATCTAATCGGTTGCCGACGCGTTTCGCTTTTACACAAGGCAACATTCTCAGGACGTGTTGACTTCGCTCGTACGAGCGTTCGAAAAAGAACACTCAACACGTCCGCTACACTAATAAGGTGATTTAATAAATAATTGTGTTAGGTTAATTAATATTTTCGATCTTGTTGTAACCAACACGACTAGGCCAGAATACTCCAGAATACTATATAAGTAAACCATTAAATGAACTTTTTAATACTGTTGTAAGTCAGTTCTCTTTATTTAGATCTTAAACTTCTAAATAAATCACTGACGAAACTTATGAATCTGTTTACTGGTTAAAATAAGCTAAAGTTAAGTAATTACTTAGTCTGTTAAATTACGAATAAAACTTTTGAATTATTATTTCGTCTCAATATCTTGTGCTAACGTTACGTTAACTTTGACAATAAATGTGTAATTAAAATGTAATTAAATGATTAAATAAATGTCCTTAAAACATTATGCGTTTGGTTTTATTTTATAATTAAAGCATGGTAGTGCGAATAAAATCGTGTAAATAAACATTTTTTTAATTCTAATAATGAAATACCATTTCAAAAATAAAATAAATTGAATGTTGTCATATTATTTAAATGTTATTAAATAATTTGGACAAAATATAATTATCCAATTTAAACTTAACATTGGATGGATAATATAATCTATTTACTTTACACCAAAGAAAAGTTTCAGAAGTAATAAAATTGACTCTGTTGCCGGCCAAGAATTAATAATACGCAATGTTTAGTGTTTTCGTACATTTAATTACGCTTCAAAAAAGAAACTATTTTTTTCTTAAAATATTTTGTACCGAAAGTATTTTTTTCTTCAAATTTAGCGTCCCGTCCGATACGTACGTAGGTACGAGTACTATACTAATTACGTGTCATCTGGAAATAAATTGTAAGCGCTCTAAGAATTATGTTTCATTGAATATTAATAATATTAATAATTCTCTGGTGACTTTAATGAAAATACGGAATTAGACCTTCAAATAAAGCCCTACTTTTTTTTCTAAAAAGCATTGCCCAATCTACAAAGACCACGTACGAGTAAGATGCTTGTCACATCTATTTCAAAAGCTTAGTAGGCTAGTTGGGCTTCATTTTCTCATTTGAGTAGAAATCAATTAAATATTTTGTATCGTAAACCTACTATTTATATATAACTAGCTGCGCCCCGCGATGTTACCCGCTATACATTTTCGGGATAAAAAGTAGCCTATGCATTGCCATACCAAACTTCATCAAAATTGGTTCAGCCATTTGAGCGTAAAGAAGTAACAAACACACAGACACACAAACTTTCGCTTTTATAATATTAATGCGATATTTTTATCGGGAATACGTGTCGTCATGTCGAGGGAAATCTAAAACGAGCAATTCTTGTATATATATATATATATATATATATTCTGAATCTCGGAAACGGCTCCAACGATTTTCATGACATTTTGTATCCAGGGGGTTTCGGGGGCGAAAAATCGATCTAGCTAGGTTTCATTTTCAGAAAACGTCGTTTTATCCATGTTTTCAGCCGAGCAATGCTCGGTCAACCAGGTACTGTATATAATGTGGTGTGGTATGACTTTTCGTGTTGCTTCCATAATTCGAAGCTCCTAGTAGAGTCACCACTACTTAACCAGATCACGACTGGACTAGATCATGACTTACTTTGCGTGACTTTGACTTATTTAACTTATTTTCATAAAATAACGAAACACGAACACACAAAGAAAACGGAGAAGCTATACGTGGTCAAAACACTTGCTGATATTTACTCGCCTAGCAATCCAATGGAGCAATGCATTTTGGGCGCTTTTCAGGAAATTAGAAGTATCTATAAGATAGTTTAAACGATCTCTCTTTACCTTTAACGTGGTTTAGTTTACTTTAGGTTTTTAAGTAAGTTAGAAGCAATTTATACCACTTTCATTTTATGCAATCCTTAGAGCCAAATCGTCAAAAACTTCAGTGCTGGAGAACAGGACACTGATAAATGGTCGATTGCGTCCACTAATGCATTTTTCGTGTTGCACTTGACTTAATGCGGCCCATTTCGCTGCCACCACGGCTATTCACTCAGTTTAATAACCATGAAAGGAACCTATAAAACGCTATAAAGTTAATCGTTTTATTTGACGGACATTCTTTATCTCGTCCAAATTTGGACGGGAATTTCTAACTTTACGTTGGAAGATCTAATTACACAGTTGATAGAATTAGGTCTTTAAATACTTAATCGTAATAATTGCTGATTTCATTACTCTCATAAGATAAATTAATTATTGCAGATAGGTGTCAAGCGAGGCTGGCGGTAAGACAGAATATATTTAACAAAGCTATCGGAAAATAAGTTCGAAGGATATTTTATAGATAAACGGCTATTTGATGGTAGCTTGGGCTTGTGAACTTTTGTAGCGATGATAGCTCAGTGGTTGGCGCGGTCGGTTCACACGCTAAAGGGAGCGGGTTCCAACCCCAACAAGCCGGTAATTCCGGCAGCCTCACTTGAGAGTCAGTTCCATTCCAGGCTAGGTGTGTTTACCATCGTCGACCACACTGTCACTTAACATCAAGTGAGCTAATGTAAAAAAGGCATGGGTTCGATTCTCATCCAAGTCAACAATTTATGTTTGTTCTGTGTTTGGGACGTCTGAGTTTTCTAAATACAAGGAAGATTATTATTTTTTTATTTATTCGGCACAACACAGTCATATTTTGACTGCATTGTGAATATGTTTCTACTCAAATAAGAAAATGAAGCCCAACTAGCCTACTAAGCTTTTGAAATGGATGTGCCAAGCATCTTACTCGTACGTGGTCTTTGTAGATTGGGCAATGCTTTTTAGAAAAAAATGTTGGGCTTTATTTGAAGCTCTAATTCCGTATTTTCATGTATATTAAAAGTATTTGTATTATGTATATTATAAGTACCGGGACGACTGGGGTGTATGCAAACTTGAAACTAAAAAAACTCGGAAAATCGCATTTTCCAGATATACATAACCCAATCGAATTTTCACCAACAAAACATGGGGGGGTTTTGGTGCATATCTAAGCAACTATCATCGAAATCGTTAAAGCCTTTTTGAAATCTCAAAATATATGTACTAATAGTAGCTGTTGCTCGTGGCTTCGCTGGCGTGGACGTATGTATTTAAAATTTTAAAAAGTAGCTTATGTTAATGTTCTTGATATATAAAGTATCTCCTTGTAAAATTTTAGTAAAATCAGATAAATCGTTGAAGCGTGAAAAAGTAACTGATTGACAGAGTTATAAACGTTTTTATAATAATATAGTCTGAAATGCTCATTTGTTAGTATAAGAATTAAAAAAAAAATGTATTTCACCAGCTATAGCTATACTTAGTTTAGAATTATGACTTACAATTAGACGACGCATTGTAAAATTTCCTCAATTATTTTTACAAATTTGACTACACAAGGTTACAAATCATATATCAATATTCCATTATGTATATGTCAAAATACGTAATAATATGTCCATATACAGGGATTATTAATCAACTATTAGTAATATAATTCTCTTGATTCACATTAATCACCAATCAACCATAACAGAATACTTCATATTAGTAAGTAATAATACAAAATACTATTAATATTTTCAACTGTAATCTGGTTATTTTGTATTTAAACGAAGCTACATGCAAAGTTATTCGTTTACCCATAATCGACAAAGTTTCGAATTCACTTCAAATCTGTATTAAAAAGCAGAGGAACGCCGAATAGCCCTCAAACTGAAAGTTTCATCGACATAATTTATTCCGGACACTCTCTGGAGTGGCCCCGCGGACTCTCGCATTATTTTTACTTTTTTGCGTTCGCGATACGTAGTGAATTTTTTGGGGGTGATTTTTCAAGTTGTGTTTTGCACCGCGGTCACGTAGTTTCTTGGCGTCACTTGATGCGCTCAAATTTTAATAATGTCATAGGCACACTCTCGCGGATAACTTTTTAAGAATAAAGTTTAGTTTTATCTGTTGCGTGACGATCAATCTGCTTTTTATACAGCGAGAAGTTTTTTTTTTTATGGCTGACAAGCTAGGTGTTTGACCACAACTCACCTGATGTTAAGTGACGGTGTGGTCGAAGATGGTAAAGCACACCTAGCCTGGAATGGAACTGGCTCTTAAGTGAGGCTGCCGGAACACACCGTTAGATGCTTGGCGGCAGATTTTCAACTTGAGGGTGCAGGTAGCTAGCCAGCCGAGTACTAGAAAGTATCCTACCACCACGCTATGGTTTCCTCACGATGTTTTCCTTCACCGGCAGCTCAAGCTCATTGTTGGGGTTTGAACCCGAACACTTCGGCATGTGAACTGACCG
This sequence comes from Biston stratarius, assembly GCA_950106695.1. Classification (NCBI taxonomy): domain Eukaryota; kingdom Metazoa; phylum Arthropoda; class Insecta; order Lepidoptera; family Geometridae; genus Biston; species Biston stratarius. The sequence goes on from OX467116.1 coordinate 17,319,056, forward strand.
CGCTAACCACTGGGCTATCATCGCTACAAATCTTCATTGCGCTAGTCTGACTGTTCTGTACATATTGCGTGTTGTTAACATTCAACAACATGTAATAAATTCTCCTAATGAACAGCTACTTTTTACTTGGATGCAAAAATGAGCATAATGGACATTAAACAATTCAGCAGACCACATTTTATTTATTCATCAGAACTACATGCGGTAACGACAGCTTGCCCCAATGAAACGCCATAGAGCGGCGATAAAACAAACACAACCATTGATTTGCGACGTTCTGTTACATTCGTCCGAACAAATGCTGTCATGCGACAATAATTCTTTGAAAACGCGTCTGTGTTGCCGCGAGCGATGCCTTTGCCACTGCACTCGGATTTACAACGTCATATGAAACGATATTTGCTTTTTTTTTTGAAACTTCGAATTTTTAACTAAGCCGATCGAGTAATCCAGGTAACTTAACCGACTTATTATTATTGATTATTTTTATTTCTATTATCTTTCTATAATATATTACTTATTCTACGCTCTCTTGTTTGCGAAATAGGATTGTGCCGCTTTGTCAGACGCAATTTACAAACCAAACAATAAACATCAAATATAATCTTAAAATCCAGATGAATGGCGACGTCATGGAGGATAAAAACAAAGAATCGCTAAACCCACCAAGGCAGGAAATTACCTCACCGCAATGCGATACAGAACTTCTAAATTAATTCTGAATTGACATAAATGACAGTAGACTAGACAACGTCGATCGTCAAGACTGAAAATGTAAAACTCCGTTCCATTATCGTCTTGCGCAACCTCACGCTACCGTTGCACTTTAAGCTTTAAAATGAGACTTTTATCGTGTTTTTAAAATCCCGTTGTCTGTCGCGTTCTAGGACAGATAAATTTAGAAAACAGCTAAGTCTGTTTGGTATTAAATATAAGACGCAAAAAATTATCATTGTCTATGAGAGTGAGTGCTGCGGCGATTAAATGACTCGTCTGATAAGCTTCACGTTTGTTCATAGCTGTTCAGTTCCACTAAGAATTTGGAAATCTAACAGTACAGAAAAATGCACTGCACTCGTCACTCGTCTCTTTAATATCTGAAATGGTTAGGATAAAATTCGTAATATTTAGATTATATTATTTTATATTCCGTAAAAATTAAGAACTTCTGTAAGACAACTGTGTAATTTGAGTTATTTTTAGAACTTGTTAGGTAATATGTTGCACATTATAATTGTGATTACTTTCCAGTTTATGTAACAGCTTATAAAAATTGAAATTAAATTCTGTGTGACTAGCTTACAACCTAAATTAGAGGATTTTTTTGAGTTCGTGTTTCATTCGTCATTCAATAGGTATGACCAATACTGGATTAGCCTTGTTTTTTTATAAACTGTCCCACTGGTGAGCGTGGGCGTCGTCTCATTGTGAGAAAGGAAAGGGCGTAATCCACCAGAAGTGCGACATTGCACAAATAAAAAACTTTTTTGTAAAGAACCCTCTGTCATTGTTTTTCTTTACCTTGTGAAGTTAGCGGCAATACGCGCATAACATATAAAATACAGAGGTGCATGCTGTAAGATTCAAACCCAGGACCTCCAGTTTGGAAGCCAGACGGTCTCTCAACTAAGCTGTCGAAATTTCCTTATTCATTATCCAAAATATGCAATACGTTTACTGTGAAATATCAGTTAAAAATGCTAAATTCAGAGCTTTGTTTAGTTTCCAACTGAGTGAAATGCAAGAACAAAAAAAAGCTAAAATAGTCTATTTGAACTTCGAAACAGTCACTGTTTGTAACGTTAAGACTTGCTCCGCTATAAATTAACATTAGTAGCTACTCAGAGGTATCGAACCACGTGCCGTGAGATCGTAAACCTGACCCACACCCGATGGCAGTGATCGTCACCGTTTCCAACTCAATGCAGGGCTTAGAGCTTTCTAAGTGATCTTTTAATTCAATTAATTTGCTTATAAGCAACGTTCCTGATTTAGATTCTGTTACGGCAATACAATTAGTCTGTAGCGATTTTGTAGTTCTGTAGCGATGTTAGGTCAGTGATTAGCGCGGTCGGTTTACACGCCGAAGGGCGTACGTTCAAGCTTCAACAATGGGCTTGAGCTGCCGGTAAGGAAAAACATCGTGAAGAAACCATAGCATACCATTTTCTGGTACTCGGCTGGCTAGCTACCACCCTTAAGTTGAAAATCTGCCGCCAAGCATTTAACGGTGTGTTCCGGGAATCTCACTTGAGAGCCAATTCCAATCCAGGCTAGGTATATTTACCATCTTTGACCACATCGTCACTTAAGATCAGGTGAGCTGTAGTCAAACCAAGCTAGTAAAACTTAAAAAAAAATTATTTTTAGTCATCTGATATCATGCGCTTACGTACATATGTATATTATCGTAATGTTATTTGAATTTCTAATTACTTGTTCTACATCGTAATTATTATATATGCACCTATATAGATTCTACTTCATCATCATCATCCATAAGACGTCCACTGCTGGACGTAGGCCTCCTCCTGGCGGGTATTGCCAATACTCGCCACGCTTGGCAGGCGGGTTGGCGAGCGCAGTTAAGTGTGATTGTTCAAGGAAGACGCTGCTGCCCATCTTCCGAATTACATCACTTAGCCGACTCTTACGGCAACCACGGGTAGAGAGGGTGGGGTACTATTCTTACGCCGGCACCATCACGGCACTACTACTAGATACTACTTATTATACAATTTATAATTCAGTTTGTTTAATTATACATTGTAGTATCCCTTTTAAAAGTAAGATGTCTGTGTGCCCGTTTATTTATCTCGTCTAAAAACTAAAAATGATCACCTACCTCACGCAGTTCAGTTATCAGTTTACCAAATTTTTTGCGCTGATCTAATTTCGTCCATGAATCTCTAAGCATATCTCCCCTCAATACATATAAAACCTCAAAGCGTCCCACACACCCTATACATTGATTGATACAGTACTTAAATTTTCATCATTCAAATCTCCACTCGACCACAATATACCACTAATCCGTCTATTTATTCGCTTAGTTCTTTTAAACTATGCAACGGATTTGATTAATTTTCATATAAGAAATGTATTCAGGAAAATGTATCACACTAATATTATAAAGGCGAAAGTTTGTGTAAGTGTGTTACTATGTTTTTTACTTCTTCACGCTCAAATGGCTGGATCAATTTTGATGAAATTTAGCATGGATGTAGCTGACACTCTGAATTAACACCTTTTATCCCGAAAAAATTTAGTGTTCACGTAAAAATGTAGTGTTCATATAATATATATAGGTACTTCAAACAAACGTTGTAGCTTTGATTTTGGTTTTGGTGATATATTCTCTACATTGTTTTTTTTTTTATATACGTGAATTTCTACAAAATGCTACACGATAATTATTATAATTGTACTACTAGAAGATTTGTGAAGATTTATCTATATGTTTGTAAGTGTACTTTTTCACGCTAAAAAACAGCTGGACGAATTTATATGAAATTTGAAATACAGATGCATTCAATTGCAACATAGGCTACTTTAATCCAAGGAAACGCGTTTAAAATCACAGGACACAGCTAATTAACTACTTATTATTAGATCCTTAGACGATAGATGAACTAAAAAAATTGAAAATCTGCCGCCATGCACCTAACAGTGTGTTTCGTCAGCTTCACTTGGTTGCCAGTTTCATTCCAGAATGAGTGTGCTTTACCATATTCGATCACACTGTCACTTAACATCAGGTAAATTGTGGTCTAACACATAAACTATCAAAAAACTTAGCAACACTAGCACAACACACCCTATTTTAACATCTGACCAGATGGTATATATGGTAATATGTACTTTACATAAATGCTTTTCCTACTGAGAACTGTAAAATAAAACTACTGAGCTCCTATGCCGTTATTAATTGTAGCTTTTGTTGTTGTTGGCTTACATTTTGTATAACAAAACCTATGTACTGCTTTCCAGCGCGTTAGTGTGGGCCGGAACGAGTACGTCGTCCGTGCGGTGATCAATCTACTGCTGGCCGAAGTGACGCATCGATGGACAGCGAAAAATATCGATAGCTCGCCCGCAATGGCTGCGACCCACAACCTACCTAAACAAGAACGTCATAATATAATCCAGATCGGCAGATTTATAATTTTACTAGTGGACAGTATCTGCATCTACTATAGTCAATTTAGCTTCTTTTGTTTTCAAATACAAAGATTTTTTTGATAACACAAATGCTACCAAGTCAATTCCGTATTGTTAATTCAAATATATCATTAAAAGCGATTTAAGACACTGAATACAGTCATTAAATAAATAAATAACAAATTGACAAATTAAGTACATGCCAATATAAAAAAAATTACAAAATATAAAAATACTGTCAATATAAAATTTCATAGCGATGATAGCTCAGTGGTTAGCGTGGTCGGTTCGCATGCCGAAGGGCGTGGGTTCAAACCCCAACAATGAGCTTGAGCTGTCGGTGAAGGAAAACATCGTGAGGAAACCATAGCGTGGTGGTAGAGTACTTTCTAGTACTCGGCTGGCTAGCTACCACCCTCAAGTTGAAAATCTCCCGCCAAGCATCTAACGGTGTGTTCCGGCAGCCTCACTTGAGAGCCAGTTCCATTCCAGGCTAGGTGTGCTTTACCATCTTCGACCACACCGTCACTTAACATCAGGTGAGTTGTGGTCAAACACCAAGCGTGTCAGCTACAAAAAAAAAAAAAAAAAAAAAAAAAAAAAAAAAAAAAAAAAAAAAAATATATATATATATATATATAACAATATAAAATATGTCAATGTAAAAAAATATTGTCAATAAAATGCTCGCTCGCAATTTTTTTCTTTTTGATTTGCTGTCGATTATTATAGTTTACTTAGCTGAAACTTGATTGATGTCACTTATTGAGAGGTATCTTGCAATGTCTCAAAATGCTGAACGTCAAAACAGCTATGTCCAGGACTTTGTTGTGTTACTCAAAATTCTAGATATACCTACTTATATGGTCATGAATAGATTGGTCTCTTAGCATTAGGAAGTCGTTTTGTTCGTTTCATTATTTTTTAAATTAAAAGGAGCATTTTATGATCAAAATAAATGTTTTTTCCTTTACTTCTTTCATCAAGTATACAAATCTATCGACGTCATAGTTAAGTATTTTGCTGGTGAATTTTTAAGAGTCAGAGTTTTCCTTCTTGCCGTGCCCGTCATTACAAGCTGAATAGTCGAAACGCGATAAAGATATCTCATTAAACTAAAACGTCCAAAGACGAACAAACCTTGCTTCATTGCTACTTCAATCAGAAAGGCTTTGTTTGTCACGAGACAGGGGCCATCAAAATATTCTGTAACTCTCTTTCTGTGCAGAAAAACTTTAAAAAAGTATAAAACCAGTCACCAATTGTTCGGGGGCTAAACGCAAACGGCTCAATAAAAGCCGGCGAGTCCCGTCGGTAAACAAAACTGCCAGTCATTAGACCGGCGGCGGACGAAAACATTCGGTCCAATTATCTAGGGCGAGCTCAGCCAGGGGGTCTCAGTTCGACAGGAAAAACGTCTGCGCAGGACTAGACCTAATGACGATGTCAGGCCAACTCATCAATCTATCGCTGCGGAGTAGTACGCACCGGGAGATTTGATGGCAGATTTTTTCTTTCTAGTTCTGAAGAATTGAGATATGTGGGTTTTTTACGCAGTCTAGACTCTGAGACAATCACGTGATTCGTTAAGTTTTTTTACGTCGACGTTGTTATTAATGATTCTGTTTTCAAGAATGAAAAATATTTATTTCAATAAAACTTATCTTAGATTATGGAATTTTTTTATGTCTTTATCATAGTAGTTTACTATAAAGACATGAAAACAGTAGGTATATATTAAGACCAATTTACTTAAATCAATTAAAATAAAACGTCGTAAAATAGTACAAACTAGTAGTTATTGTAACAGCCGAAACGTCGAGCTAAATAAAAAAACTGTTTTACAGTATTTTGTTGAGTGATTAATTATCTGTAATAAACATAATAACGTGCTGAAATCGAGAAAGTTTAAAAAATACACTAACATACTAAATAGTCGGTAATGTACGAGTATGTACGAATAATTTGGAACATGTATTTATATTATTTGGAAGAAAAAAAAACGGAAATATGAATCAATTACATTGTATTAAATCAGAATGACAAAATAATAACTATTTAATACATAAATTTCAACTGTTTTAGATATCAAAGAAATAATCGATGTTTAACTAAATTTTATGAAATTAACATTTAATCACATATTTCACGCAACACTATCACAGTAGGTACCTCAGTATGCTGTCAAAACATATCTATAATACATTATTATATTAAACTTTATTTACATTTTTATTTGTAGCCAATAATTAATAACAAACTCTACTGTACAACCATATCCACGCTCGAGTCAGCACTCAGTCTGCTCTGCTTACTCGGAAACTTGCAACTTTATATAGGAAAATTATTTTTCATTAACGCTCCGTTGAATTTTAACGTACTGCCAGCGAAATTAAAATCAATTACTCCAGTTAGAACAACACAAACTTGCGGAAAGTTCTCGCCGTCCACATTCGGCAGCCATCTCGCTACAATTTGTTGCAATTTTCTCGAAATTCGTTTAACGATGTCCATGGTTTAACCGTCCACACTAATTTAAAATCGATTTTGTCAAATGGCACTCGCAGTCGTGGCATTAAAAACTTTTTAACTTGCTTAGTAAAATGAAATTGAGTTCGTGTACTTTACGGCGAGCAGTGCAATTTTAAAAACGTTTGCTTTATACCTATACTTATAAAGTGTTATAAGTTCTAAGTTCCGAGCAGTATAAACCGTGTGCAATATGAGATATGTCCGGAACGTTTGCAGTCACTGAACCCTTTTTCTTGAGAAATTCAATAATCTAGTGTGACGTCCACAACCCACCAGAACGGGTCTGGTTATGATATTGTTAAAGCGAGCCCACTCGTAGCCACTGACACTAAAAAATACGTGACTGTTTTACACGATCCAGACAAGGTTCGTGAAAAATCGGGCCTGATAGTCTCACGATATAAAGAGATTCGAATAGGCCGGATCACGCCACTTACAGGATAATGCAAGTCTTTTGTCTATGTCGTTCAATCAGGGCTACAGTTTCATTCATCCCGAGGAGAATGAATATAAGGAACAAGGGACTGTGAATGGAGAAATCGTCTCAAATCTCTCGAATCACTTACTCAGACAATTCACTATAAGTTCGAAGTATTTTGTGATCGTCCGCAAAATGCATTCAGATTTTAAGGCGTAACAGAAAGTAGTTATTTACTATCTTTTGTACAACACCCAGGTAATTTAAAATGGGCTATCAGAATAAAATGTGTAGGTATACAACTTTTTTTTTGTTGACCGTTGAAGAATTTCTTAGTCTAGTTCAATCCTGCGTATAGAATCAGGTCATGCTAACCGATAAAATGCATTGTCATCTGAACTAAACAAACAACGTATCAAATTTAAACTCTGTAGGATAAGAGGACGTGGTTCTAATTCAGCTTGCAAACTTTGACCTAAATCAACTATCAAACATACATTGCAAGTTAAATAAGGGCTTGTTATATATACAATTAGTTTTCATTCACACTCATCTTCTGGGGTGATTCTACCCATCAATATGAATAACTCTTTCGAATCGAAAGAGATCTTAGATTTTTTGCATTTCTTTACAAATGTTCTGATCAACAGATTAATTTTTAACGGAGAAGTCGGACTTCTTTTTTAAATTTCGATGTTTGTCATATTAAAAATCTAAAAATCTATTATCTTCGTTATATTAATGGGTAGAATCAACCTATTAAGAATGTCCAACGTTCAATTAAAACTCCCTACATATATAATTATGTATTCTTGCTACTTTGTCACACTTAACGTAACGTTTTAAAGGATGTGAGTGACACATGGCAGATAGTTTATAACCTGGCAACACATATTGAGTACATTTTTGTCCCGAAAACTACGGGTGAAATCACGAAGAAGCTCCATGTTTTTTTTTTTTTTAATAACAATAATTATTACAAACAAAAATATATCACGACGGAAAAGGTAATATAAATACATGACTTTTCTGCTACCGACAGCAACGAATGTATTATTTATCTGCTTGTTCAAAGGAAATAACATTCACACAATTGCGACGCGATTCGTTTTAGGTCGAACAAAGTGAAAATTTATTTCATAAAATTGGGTTTAAGTACAGATAAATCAGATTGTATATTTTTATGTTTTTTTTTTAGTTCACATAGGCTGCAAATGGCTCAGTCTAAACGTGTATTTGGTCCGAGGCAGGTGGCGAACCGCCATTATCAAATACACACCCGAATAATCGCAGTTATCGCTTCAACACTGTCATTTTAACAGATTTATGACTTGTTCCGTTTAACCTACTGCTCAACAAGCCGTAAATAACCGTTTAGAAGTTTCCTGTTTCTAAGCTGTCGAACGACTTATGAAATATATTAGACTTTTTGCTGTTAAAAAATTATACATAATAGAACCTTTTTTTATAGTTGACTGGCTAGGTGTTTGACCACAACTCATCTGATGTTAAGTGACAGTGTGGTTGAAGATGGTAAAGCACACCTAGCCTGGAATGGAACTAGCCCTTAAGTGAGGCTGCCGGAACACACCGTTAGATGCTTGGCGGCAGATTTTCAACTTGAGGGTGGTAGCTAGCCAGCTGAATACTAGAAAGTACCCTACCACCACGCTATGGTTTCCTCACGATGTTTTCCTTCAGCGGCAGCTCAAGCTCATTGTTGGGGTTTGAACCCACGCCCTTCGGTATGCGAACCGACCGCGCTAACCACTGAGCTATCATCGCTACAAGTCTTATCAACTTCTTTGCTTAGAAAGATAAAAACGTATTCAGTATTTCCGGATACGAATCGGCCTTTTTAATAAAATATCCCACTGTTGGGCGCGGCCCGAAGTCCACTACGCTGGCCAAGCGCGAGTTGGCATACTTTACACAACTTTGAGAACTTTTAATTTTAGGAACTATTGGACATGTAGATTTCCTTACGATGTTTCACCGCTTGAATAAGCACAAAACTTAGAAAATGGCAAAGGTACGTGCTACGGGGATCGAACCCAGAACCTCTGAATTTTAAACCAGACAGATTCCCAACTAGGCTGCTAGGTATTTAGATAGACAAAAGTTCAAAAGTGTATGTCCTTCTTTCTTAAATTTAGTGCATTTTTTTGTTATAAAGAAAACACACAAGTGAGAGTCAGAGTTTAAGTGAGATGGCGGTCAAACGCAAGCTTATTTATTATCAAAAAAGGTAATAAAGTGAAACTTAAAAGTAATTTACTCTACTATTTATTAAATATCAAAATCGAAACAGCATACTACAGTTACCTACTTCTAAACTGAGATACTATACATCACTCTCAAGTAGAATAACATTTCGTGGCAACAAACACTTCAGTAACAAATAAATCTGGTTAAGTACAACATGAGAAATTCGGGCGCACATGACAGAAACTGTAATATCATATACGATTTATGGGGCATTTAAAGGCGTTGAAAACCATTGGTCCCGACATAAAGGCGCTTGCGAAATATAACATGTAGTTAACATGAGTAACAATATGTTTTTCTGAGGTGTGAAAAAATTTGCGATCTCTTATTTGAATAAAAATAAAATCGTCTATTTTTTTCCAGTATTGAGCGAGAGGTGTAAACGTGAGCCTTGAATTCAAGCTTTGTACAATGTATTTCAGCTGCTGTCAAAGCTATTTGCAGTTACGGTCGAAAATATTGGAATTTGATGTAAATAAAAACTATACGAGTAGTTATCCAATCCCACAGATAAATTCATAATATGTAAGTATCACCTTAAGTCCTTAGAATTAAAATTATTAAATTTCAACTATTATAGTAGATAGTTTTTTTTTTGTTCCTGTTTAATTTTCCCTGTATATAAGTACAATATTTATCTATATTTTAAAAAAATATATTTTAACTGTTCATAAAATATTGTTTTTTTTTGCTACGTACTGTTGAATACACAGAATGTTTTAAAATATAATAGTATTTAAATATAATCGTATTTAGGATTATGATATTTTAACAACTTTTTTAATAAACCCGACCAGAGAGTTCGCGAAAAAACTCAGTTGTATTTAAGTATGTATATGATGAAAGTAAGTATTTATGTAAATGTTTTGTGTTGGTTTCTAGTTAACACACCGCGGCGCTTTACCTACTCAGCGAGTCCTATTCATTCCAAGATTGCCTAGAAGAATTTGCTCGGCCGCCAATTGTCTCAGTATATCTGAATTTGAAATGTTTTAATTTCTATTCTGTAGTTTTAGTGTGAATGATATCAAAAGTTATCTATCTATTCATCAGAAAAAATGAATAATTTGACCTCCAAGAGAATGTATATAGAACGATTTTTTTCTTTCATGATATCAGTCTTTTCATCTGCATAGCGTTTTAAGATCACTAGCCTTCAGTTTTTTTTGAGATTACTACACTTCTCCGAAACAGCCTGTATATGCGTACTCAACGTCGAGATATTTTTTCTCATAAAAGAGTCTATCATTATTCAAAAATCTCAGTCAAAGTCTTTGGTTGTCCACAAATTTATTTACGTATTCCAACTGCATTACGATAGAATACAAAGGTTTCTCAACTTAGTAGCTTTCCTTAGCCGGAACAATGTATAAATGAAACAATGTAAACTTCTATTGTATAAATGTTTTCATTTGAACAAACGCTCCGGTTCGTATGTGAGCACCTCACACGGAGATGGGCGCATTCAGAAGGCGTTATATCTTCTGTTATTAAATTCTTTTCCTCGCGACTGGCGATAGCAATCGCCTTATACAATTACACGACGAACAAGGCATGAGAATGGCTGACAATGACTTTGGGGAGCGCGAATTTTTCCTATTGAAAATGCGAAGCTTATTTCATTCTGTTGTGATGCGACAACATTGACAGCCGTTTGGAAGTTTTGATGCATAATTAATTAAATGTCGAAGACAATGTGAAACATACGTTATATTTTTTGATTTCGTTTTCTTGTTGTTTTAGTAAGTTTGTGATGGTGCTAGCATACTATTTAGGAACTCATCAACAGCACTCTTTCACCAGCCAACATTTCAACTGTGCACAGAAACGTTTATAAGGCAGATTACCAATTTCTTCTGGGAGAGAATTAAAAATCAAAGCAGTTCTGAAACAAGTGTATACAACGTGCTTAACAGTTACCATATTAATACAAATGTATACCAGCTAAGCAAGGTTCAGAGTTTAAAATTACAACAGTGCAGTCAGTCTGTGAAGACACCAATTGATACCTAATTATGTATGACATAACTATGCGTAACCTGGCATCATTTAAAAAAAAAGTTTGACAAAAGTTGCTTTTTTTAAATTTATAATCTACTTGATTTTTGTGATGAAACGAAATTATTTAGAGCCTCATAAGGTGGGTGGGTCGCAACCCATAGAAATGCGAAAATGGATATATTAATGTTTTACTTCATCCGTGAAAAAATACGCTTTACTTACCTAAGCAGTAAATGCGTGTTGCTTTGTAATCCTCAACTACGAATAACATTCAATTGATAATGGTATAAACTCAATAAATATCAGACAGACATTTTACATCGTGTCTACATGAGAAAAGCAAACGTTACATAATCGCATTTGGTACTGGTATCGGATATTGAGGCTGCCCAACTCCTTTCAAAGCAATCTGCGTTTGACACATCACTCAGTTTTGATCAGTCGGGTGAACTTATACATCCTTTGAACCGGAGCGAGTTTCCTCGTAGATATATTAGAAACATTATGAAAATGAAACACTCTGTTACAATCCTATTAATATTATAAATGTGAAAGTTTGTATGTTTAGATGTATGAGTGTGTCACTTAATCACGCATATAATCTGATATAATGGTAATGTGTGCAACGAATTTCAAATTAATAAGTAGGTACACAACGATACTAACCACGGTGATTTGCACGTTCAATTTGTCACCTTGTAAGATTTCATTCGCAATAAAACACCGAAATAAGTAATTTCTTTTATTCTTCTTCACATTTGGTTCTTTAGGGACACTCAAAGGTGCCTTTAAGTCTCTTCAATGTTATTCGAACAAATTATTTGCCAGTAACCTATAACCTATTCATTTAACTTTGATTTAAACCAGCTTTCAGTGGTGACATGAAAAAATATTAGGAGCTTTTGAGCATAGAAGTAAAATTAATTGTAAGAAGTTGGAGCTCTTTTAAAAAAAAAAACATATTATGTGTAATAACTTTGAGGGGTCCGTTGTGTATATTTGTAAATGATCTTCCAAAACTTAGTGTTATTTAGGTTGGTTTTGTCAGTAAAAATAAAATATAGCACTATATGGCACAACAAGTGAAAGCTTTACCCACGGCTTTGCTTGCGTGACACATTTAAAAGAGTTATTTTAAAATACCATTATTTTACTTTTGATTCTTTATCCTGTGACCTTAGCGGAGGAGAGAAACACATTAAAAAGCTTAACTTTATTAGCCCCGTCCCTTTGCCTTCTTAAACTAATATTTTCTCATAGTAATCTGTAATCTATGCTCCTAATGACTCGCGTAGCGAATTGATACAAATTGAATAATCTGCGTGCATCTAGTAACATTATTTAACGAGTTACATAACATAATTTATATCCAAAACTCATTTTCCAAAAAAATAGCATATACCCGACTTTTCACCAGCATTTGGACGTAGGATTCCGCGGAAGCGCAGAAAAGATATGTCGCCGCATTATATTATTCGGCAAAACTCAAGTATTTACAAGTGTATAATAGAATTAAAGACAAAATACAAATATACAAAGTTTGCTTGTATTTTTGTCTTTAAATAGGCTGCACAGCTTCCCAGCAAGCATATCTATCTAATACCTTTAAACGATTCAATGTAATTCAAAGCAATTCTTGTATATATATATATATATATATACAAGAATATATATATATATATATATATATATATACGTATATATATTCTGAATCTCGAAAACGGCTCCAATTATTTTCATGTAATTTAGTATGCAGGGGCTTTCGCGGGCGATAAATCGATCTAGCTAGGTTTCATTTTTAGAAAACGTCATTTTATCGGTGTTTTCAGGCAATAAAAAAACCGAGCTACGGTCGGCCATCCAGCTACTTTGAATAATAGGGTATAACCAATAACAGGCCGTGAGTTGGTTTGTAGTGTCAGCTCCGTAAACGTCGTTGATGTTACGTGCCGCTTGTGCCGCATCGCTGCCACGACGGTACTCATATTCCATAATCCATGATGACAAAAAAGATTCAAATGCGATGAAAACATAACACTAATCAATAAACAAATGACTCCATATATGGCCAAATGTTTCCATGTTTATAAAATAAAATTAAACAGAAAGTAGAATTCTTAGCCAAAAAAAAATTTTTGATTTGAATTGGCCAGTACTGCAGTATGGCAATTTCATAGGTATGTCAGGTCCTCTGAAGTTTCTTTTCGAACGTTTCACATGATAAAAGTAGATAAAAACTCTTTTATTGTGCACACCCTACTGCTATCTATTAACCTTATAAGCTAGTCCCGTAAGTGACGGCCTTATTGAAAAAAAGCGAAAAGCGATCTCTTCCTGGCAATAATGCCATGGAAAACAGACTCATTGACTAAGACACTGGAAACATTGTAACACATTAATTGATAAAAATGAAAGCCAAAAGCTGTAGCTTTTTACCCACGACAGAACAGAGAAGGTGTATGCGTTTAAGGTGAGAGGTTGTTTGTGTGTGCAAAAAACGAATGTTCCCATTTATCTCCAAAACGGTTTCACCGATTTAGATACGGTTTTCTGTAAAAGGTTTGTGTTTCACCGGCTCTTATTCATCGGCGATGATCGTAGGTGTTGTAGTGTAAACTCACTAGAGGGCTTTGGAAAGAAAATCTCTTCAGCCCTTTGTAGATTATCAGTTTGTTTCTAGTTGAAGAATGGATAGGTTCATAAATATTTTAGATAGATATTTTTAACCAGTCTTAACTCACAATAAGTATCTCAATCTCAATCTAAATTCATCTTTTTCTTCATTCTAAGCCCATCAAATAAATCTAAGTTCTCAATCTTCACATCATCATCATCATCAGCCATAGGACGTCCTTTGCTGGATATAGAACATTGCCTCCTCCTAGGGGGGTTTTGCCAATACTCGCCACGCTTGGCAGGCGGGTTGGCGAGCACAGTTAAGTGTGATTGTTCAAGGAAGACGCTGCTGCCCATCTTCTGGATTACATCCCTTAGCCGACTTTTACGGCAACCACGGGTAGAGAGGGTGGAGTACAATTCTTATGCCGGCACCACCACGGCAATTGTGCGCAACTCAATCTTACAATATTACATAAATGAATGTACTATGTCATAATTTAGTATGGGATAATTTGCGTTGTTGTTGTTGCTTCGGAAAGTCTTCTTGGAGATAGTAAAAGAAAGATGAGCCCTAAAAATCATATGCGCTGAGGGGTCACGAATGCGCGTTAAGCGATCTCGCAGCCCCTCTGCATTTAGTGCAACTGCGCAGAGTAGAGCACCACAGAGCTTTAGTGGGTATGCTGCACTTGTAGCAGTGACTCCCACACCGCCACCATGCTCCCCCTGGGGCAGGTGATACTCAAAAAGATTTCTCTGCGTTAAAAAAAAAGTTATACTTATGCACCCCCCTGTCGGTTCCCGCCTTGTCGTGCCGTGGGGGCTGAGTAGCCGTGAAGGAGACACGGCAAAACCAAGAGGAACACGAGATGGGATTGCTTTTCCGGGCTTCCTCCCTGGCCTGGCTGAAGCGGCCAATGTAGGTTGCGGTACTATATGGGTGGTACATATTATGATTTTGGTTATTGATATTGTACTCCGTTTAATAATATTATTCTTTGAACATAACCAGTTCTAAAAGCACTTTAGCAGACGGATGAACCCATCTTATGACCACACTGACAGCAGGGGTGAAAGAAACCGTTTAGGTTTCTTTTACCTAAAGGTTGTTAGCACTTCTCAATTTCATTCTTTGTGGTGAGCATTCATCTTATCTCTGCGTGATTAGTTAGTTTAACGTGAGTATCTTCCTGATGCCTGAGGTCTCATTGAATCGAAATTTGATATTCTGTTACCTGCTGGTGAGTATTCTTGTTTTTTTTTTAATGTCAAAGTAATGGCCATTGCTGCGATTTACAGAACTTTGAGTAGCTAAACAAAGTCCAAGGCATCAATACTTAGGCGATCATTACTATAAGATTATTATCGATGATTAGTCTCAATTGTCCTGTAATTTCGCTGTACCCTTCAAACCGGAACACAGAAATGTTTACACACTACTGCTTGGCGGCAGAATATCTGGTACCACGGTTGTAACTGTCCACCTCCTCTTAAGGAGATCTACCACCAAGTAAAAAGTTTAAAGCTTGGTTTTTCTTGCAGCTTAATTTATTAAATTGCATGACTTATTAAGTTATTTTTTTTGCAATCACGTAGCAAGTTGCACACATGCGCAAATATATAAATGCGATGCTTTGCCACATTCTACATGACTTAGTTCAAAGGAATTCATTTCAAACCGTTACTGTTATTTAAATAAAATTATGTAACCCTAAAGCACTGTTAAAGAGTTTCAAATACTTTTTTCGATTGAATTCTAAACTTTTCCGATAAAAATCTGGGTCAAACTGTGCACATTACAGAAATGGCCTTTACAGGTATTGGATGTTTCGCTCGCCCATAATGATATGATAATATGATTGCCCATTGTATAACTGCGGTCGCGGACTTGAACCCAGTGGGAATATAAATTTTCAAAGGTAAATACGAAAAAGGCACTGCCGTGAATCTTTTTATAGCGCCATTGTATGGAAAAATGATATGCTCTCGTTATTGAGGAGAATCGTAAACGTAAATTCTCACCTACGCTTATTTTATTTTCTTTGACCTGCGATATACGAAGTTTTTATGCGCTGTATCATAGTTATTTTGAATTTATCCTCCTTGGGCTCTTTGGACCTCTTTGTTACAACATATAACATTTAAGCAATTAAAAATAATGTGGAGGAGTTTTGGCGGGAACGTCATGAGTGGTCGTGCCCCATTGTATTTTTTCTTAAACAAGTGTGTTTTCGAGTGTTTATGCATTAAAATAGTGGTGTTTTATTCATACAGTGCCGAATTACAAGCGTGAGTGTTGGAAAGTGATATAATATTGTGAAATATGACTTGTCGTGTTGCTTCCAAAACTATATCGATGCTTATAGTAAGCCGCCACTACTTTATTAAAACATGACTGGACTGGTCCATGACTTACTTTGCATGGTTTTGACTGCGACTTAGACTGATTTAACTTTAATTTTTCGTTATATATCAATGATTGAGATGAACTTGCTTTATCATACAATGTCCACCAGGTATTTACATAAAGATTATTCCGTACTCGTAAAATTCTAAATCCCAGTACACATGAAAAAATAAACGGAAATTTAAACAAACTTATACGTTTCCTTATACTTTTCAATAATTAGTACAAATGAAGGTTCAGAAATCTAATTGTTTTTTACTATTGACAGGGTTTTGACCACAGCTTACCTGGTGCTAAGTGACGGTATGCTCGAAGATGGTAAAGCACACCCAACCTGGAACGGAACTGGCGCTCAAGTGAGGCTACCATTAGGTGCTTGGCGACAAATGTTCAACTTGAGGGTGGTAGGTAGCCTGTCGAGTAATAGAAAATACCACGCAGTGGTTTTCGCACGATGTTTAACTTCACCGGCAACTCAAGTTCATTGTTGAGGTTTGAACCCATGACATCCGACCGCGCTATCATCGCCACGCTGTCTCGAGAAAAACGAAAAATATCCAAAGGTGATTCGTAAAATGTTAGTACTGTAGAAATAAATCTTGAATTCTGAGTTGAAAATGAATCTATACACTGTATACGTGTAAATATACATAAATACGGTTTATATGCCCCGATGTCTCGTCGTCTTATACTCTACCGTGTAATATTTCTCGTATATTTCATTGGAGAGAGAAAATTGAATGGAAATTTTGTAATCTGAAAAGTCCACATGTCATAATGCTCCCTTATTGTCATTATGTTCTATATTTTAAGTTTTATTAAGTAGTAAGTAATCCTGAGACCCTTTGGCTTAACTGACAACACGGTTGGGTAATGAAGATCCATCCCTTGTGAGCCGCCCATCACTTTTTGGAACGGAGCGTTTTTGCTAAAGAGGGATTAGTTTACCCTCTTCGGGCTCAATTTTCCTGAGATGCTTTATCATTGGGGTTTCCGACTAACATGAGGTTAACTTGTAATCTTAGCTTTATTTGGTCGTTGTAGTGACTTAGTAGCTACTTCCCCGATCCGTAATCAACTCTTTTTATGAGGACCCTTCGATATTCGATTTCAATTCATGTCCTTTTCGATCTTTCTTTTTTTATTTGCCCCATTGTTCTTTTTACCTTTTATCTCGACTGAATGAGAAAGCATAAATTAACGGTTTCCGAGAACTTAACTTCAGAGCTAACTATAAAGCTTTAGAGTTTTGTAGTAAATAAAAGGACTGCTCTTATGACAAGACAAAGAACAATAAAAACTAAGAAGCGCTTGCGAGTAACTCGGTCGTGGAAGGAGAATTAGTTTAAATGCAACCATCAAACGTAATTACGGGCGAGGTGTTCCTGAACTCTGATGTTCAGCGTAAAAATATATAAATACTGTGAAAAACGTTGAGTCAATTTGGGAGCATTTGTCTGGTCGCCTTTATTTGACGGTCGAATGAGCACAAGAGGCCCCTAGCTGGCCACGGTAAATCAGCTTACATTTTTTCAAAGGTTTTCTGTGTTTGGCGGTCCTTGCATCAGTGGAGTAAAAAATCTTTCATTTGTACGTTAACTTGTTCGCTAATACCGTTTAAGTAGATATACGTAACAAATATTTATTCTGCGTTTTAAAAGCTTGGAGCTTAAGCTTTAAGTCGATTCTCTACGGGAATTAATTTTAATAATTTGTAACCGCAAGGAAAATGTTTACGGCAGCTGTAATTATGTCACTATTGCTTCTTAGACAATTTTGAAACTATAATTTTTATCAAGACAGAATTATATTGTAAGTTTTTTGACAAGTTAGGTGTTTGACCACAACTCACGTTATGTTGAGTGGCGGTGTGGTCGAAGATGGTAAACACACCTAGCCTGGAATGGAACTGGCTCTCAAGTGAGGCTGCCGAAACTAAAAATACTCTGCCATCAAGCTATGGCTTCCTCGCGATGTTTTCCTTCACCGGCAGTTCTGAGAAATTTTACGACAGTATTGCCCTTTACCCAATAACAAACCAAATCGATTATGATTTTGATTGCATTTAATGCAATAGTGTGTCGTATGATCTCAGTAGAGAGTCTAGTGTAATTGCATTAATTAGACTAAATAATGCCTTCATAGTTAGTTAGCGAATATGATTGCACAGTCGCAACTACGTAAGATGAAGTGTTCCGAACGTGCCCGCAATGTTACAAGGCTCACATTACTTTAGCAACATTTCTAATATATAATACCTATAAAGTCTGTGCACCTATTTCTAAATGGGAACCAAATAAGCGATTCGGCGCACGTAGTG
Source organism: Biston stratarius (assembly GCA_950106695.1). Classification (NCBI taxonomy): domain Eukaryota; kingdom Metazoa; phylum Arthropoda; class Insecta; order Lepidoptera; family Geometridae; genus Biston; species Biston stratarius. The sequence continues at coordinate 17,337,782 of OX467116.1, forward strand.
GGCCGGCTCTATCGCAGTTTTCAATCCGAACTCGAAACTAGAAGATTTGTCACGTACATTACAACTTTTACAAAGGAACCGTATCATTTCCTCACCTTTTGTCGAAACTTTGTCGCCGCAATTACGTTCAATTTAATAAGAAACCGGTATGTGATTGAGGAATGTCTCAAATTAACACGATCGTCGTTGTAATCAGTCATAAAAAAACTGCTAGGTTAAATAATATTTTCAACCTTATTTCTACATGATATAACTTAGCGGTAAATGACCAAGTGCGTGTAATATGATCAATGACGCTTTCGATCACAATCCATCAAACGTTCACATGGCTTGCAATAGTCTAGCTCCTGACTAGTTCCTAGCAATCCGACGAAAAGCTCGCCTCTTAAGTGCCAGGATTTTACATTACCTCGTGACAATGGAGGAAAACCTGACGGAAAAAATAAGAAGGTCAGAGTACCCTACTCCCAGACAAAGGCGCTTTCACTGTAAGCCACTCAAGGTGACACTTTACCCGGATTAAAGTTATCGTAGTCTGCCAAACTGAATACAAATGCAAGCGCGAGCTTTCTGTTGTGCCCTTATGTGACTTGTTAGATGATTAGCGTCGCGCCGCCGGAATGTGTATCGGGTGCTCCACGTAATAGCTTGAGCGTGGCCGCGGTTTATAATCAGATGAATAAGAACTGTTTCAGTGGGATCAGACTACACTTTAGATTAGTTAAAAACATTGTTTTTTAATTTTCTATTTTCCTGAATACATATTTTCTCTAGAACGAGACGATCAAAAATTTATTATTAAAAAGAAAAAATTATGAAACCATTCTTACCGGGAAAATAGAAAGCACAAAAATGAATACGGATATCTCTCATCGGAGCGTCCCGGGAGACCTAACCGCCTTTGCAGACGTTTCGCAAATTCACGTTCGAGTTTGTAAGGTGACCGGATCATTTTCTTATCCCTTAACATTTTAGTAAAAAACCTCCTTCGACCCTAAAACGTCACAGCCTTTGTACAACAAACGCTCGTTAAACAACCGCGGGGCCGCGAGCAAAATATAACGAACTCACTCATTCGATATTTCTTCATCGTCTGTCAAATAAACGAGCACAATAAATGTTTATTGTCCTCGAATTACTCAAGTGAGAAACGGTATAAAGAGAAAAGAATGGAGCGCGCGGAAGGGACCACGACAAAAGCGATCCTTCTTCGGACCACCAGCCGTGTCGGCGCTTACATTAAGGTTATCGTCATCCGCCAAACTGAATACAAAGAGTCGCCTGAGGAGCTCCGTGATTCATGCCGCCACGACGGCTCCACGTATTATCCTGCCGATTGAGGAAACAGACACTGATACTCTGCCCGGCTTGTTCTAATGAAAAAAGCGCATTAACTTGTACGAGGTAAAACATTTATTTCCGGAAGGGAAACAAAACATATCCGTAGAGTTGCTTACGTAGCTCTGCTCGGGCGATGTTATCGCATGTGTCGGGGTATTTTAAACGTACTAACCCCGTGTAAGAATTCCTCAGTAAATAGTTTTAACTATTTGTCGCTCACGTTTATTTTTTGCTACATTTCAACGAGGAAAACACCTTAATGAAATAACACACAAATAGAATAAGTTTAATTTGTTTAAATATATAGTTAGAAGCAGAGCGAAAATATATGTTACAGATTTGAACTCACTATTCTGCTAGTTACTTACCATACTTTTATCACGCATAAAGCAATAATAAAAAGGCTTGAAATTATGCGTTGCGTTGTTATAACCAAGTTGCGTTTTGGGCTTTGGGGATACAGATAAAGAGTACTAATATAGTATTCAAACTAACTGTTTCTTAAATCTGATATTCATCATCATCAGCTAACGAAAGAAAATAGGGAAAAAAAACGGACAAATAAGTAAAATTTATGTAGGAAATGAGCCTATAATAGCTAAGTTCCTTCCAAATATACTATGAGTTTACGTCACGCAAAATCCATCGAGGTATATGATTGAGTTTTTTTTTTCCATCTGTGACTATCATTGAGATTAACATAAAAAATAACATGGGGTAAACCTAAGTCAAAATTTTTTTTTTGTTCTCAGTCCATTTTTCTTATTTCTCTATTCACAATTAAGAGTTTTGATTTTGGAAACGCGGCAAAATGTGTTGCAGCATTATATTATTTTCTGTAACTTTTTCGTGATTTTTTATAAGAAAATAATTGTGTTTAGTAATACACTACCGAATTACACGCACGAATAAAGGCAAGTGATATTACGTGGTGAAACACATTTCATTTTAATTTTACTTATGCGGGATTCCTAACGTCTCTGTCTATTTAAGCTATGGCCTTCTTCATGGAAACAAAGCTAAGTACACGCGCGCGCAGCCTCTTCTTACTTTGCAATACGGGTTATGCGCTTCGCACGTGAAGATAACGTAAGATTGGTGCGCGGGCGCGGGGTTGAAAACGGGTAGTGTACCAAGATGCGACGATGCATTTCATTTTATTCCAATAACTTATTAGAAGCTTCTAGTTAAGCTAACACGACTTTATGTGACTAAGACCTATTTTAATAAATTTTATCATAAGACATTTGAAATCACGAAATGATAATCATTAGCAGAATGTACAAAGTGCGATATCAAAAATAAAAAATAGAAATAGAAAAAAATAGAAACTCAGTTGTAAATCTGGAACGTGGAAAGTAAAAAGTGGGTTATGGTACTTATCATTATGAACAAGTTTGATTTTAGTGACAATTCTAAAATAGCGAAATAATTTGCTATCCCATTGAAAAATCTAGTTAATGTTTTTGCGGTTTCAAAGTAAAAAATAAATATCGTCGGACATTACCCACAACATCATTTAGCCCCAAACTAAGCAATGCTTCTACTATGAAAACTAGATAACTGACAGAATTCATACCTACATTACACCCAGACACAGAACAAACATTTTTATCGTCATATAAATGTTTGATCTGGTGGGAGTTGATCCCACGCTCTACAGCTCTTGAAGCAGAATAATTCTACGAAATGAGCTAACATGGAAGTTAAGTTGTGCCCATAGTAAAAGTTGTTCATAATAATAAAAAATCCCTTTTTAGTTTACAACCTAAGCTTATAATGCTGTATATCCCCAAGCAAACTCTATATCATTCTTATGTTAAAGACAATTATCAAGACAATAAAATAAAGGTTTTACTTGGCAGTGATATTGCGACGGGTGAAACAGAGACAAATCCGAGGTCCCGGCCAGTGCCTTATCAGGGCGTACGTCACATCCCGCGGGCAACATTATCTAACGCGCTATACGTATTACTGACTCCCGATCTGATTCTAACCTCCCATTACTGTATTCACGACACAATAACATTTCAGTTACATTTTGTTGGCACTCCCTATATTTTTTGATAACATTATCAGCGCCTCGCAGTTAGACGGGCTACACAGGTTTATTTTCCCGACAAAAAAAAACAAGTGCGAGTCGGACTCGCGCTCGAATCGCATCTATGAAAAAGGCAAAAAAATCGCGTTTGTTGTATGGGAGCCCCCTTAAAATTTTTTATTTTATTTTTATTATTTGTTGTTATAGCGGCAACAGAAATACATAATTTGTGAAAATTTCAACTGTCTAGCTATTCAACGCGGTTCTTGAGATACATCGCTGCTTTGGCGCTCATTACTTTGAGACTTAATTTTTTTTTTAATGCATATTACACCCCTTGCGGGACGTCAGTGCAGGACTCATCGCCCCCATTTGAGACTTTCGATGGTAGTCTCATCAGCCCAGTAATGTTCACACACTACTACTTGGCGGCAGAATATCTGGTACTGCGGTGGTACCTACCTAGACGACTACTAAGGAAATCTACCACCAAGTGAGTTTGACAAATTAGGTGTTTTTGACAAGTAATTAATACGAAGACTACAATATTTTTAGTAATCATGTAAAAAAGTCCATTAGCATATGTCCATAGATCTGTACACCCTTAATTAAAACGGGGAACCTATTAAGCTATTATCACGTGTGTATGACTCGGGAATAACAAAGCTTTCTCGAATACTGATGTTAATATTATACCACCAATGCAAGTAAAATTGACCATACATGTTAAAGACAGTATTAACCATAGCGCAGGACGTGACCGAGATTCAAATTAAATATAAACACCGAATTGGAATATCGCCAAAATGAAACTGAATTGTTATTGTGACGTGAATACAGTAACAGGCTGACAGAAAGAGAACGAGATATTTTGGTTGGTGGTAAATCTAATTTTCAGGTCGTTCAAGAGATCGCTTGAATATAGAATAATAGATGATGATGACAGGAATTCATCATCTTGACTATCGCTACCCCATACATCCATATCAAGCATTTAAAAGTTATGATGGAATAAACTCACATACTTAAATGAACCCTAAAAACATTACACTCGTTTTTTGGACAGTCGTGTAAACGTGCTCGGGACCAACTTACAAGTCAGTAATAAATTCACTGTACACCGAATAGCCAGCCCTAGTGTAAGAATAATATGCCGCCTGAAATCCTCAGACATGGCTTAATGATTGTTGCTAAAGAACAAACAACCGGGACCCTAAAATATAACGTATCCTTCGACTCACGATAGCGTTCAGAAATTAATGTAGTCCACACGGTCACCCATCCAAAGACTGCTGAATCGTCCGTTACTTAACATCGGTGATCGTTTGAGAACACTTAGTCAAGCTATGCCTATTATATTATTTATTCAGAATAAACAAAATTAATGTCGATCTCGTTTTCAAGAAGATATACAAAAGTATGCCATAATCGCATGATATACGTCTAAGCCCAGTTACACACGATGTCTGACTCACGCACGACCTAAATGACATACTGAGAGTTAATTACGATTTATCATCATTACAAACAGAAGGCTGACATTCTCAAAGTCAGTGTACACATAAAGCCAGTGTTGCCGCTTAGATAGAAAGAAATCCCCTAGAGCCACATTAAAACTCCACAGATTTAACATAAATATAATGAAAGAACTCCTTGATATCGTACAAAAATAGTTTTTTTGCGACATCAAGGAGAAGACTAGGAAGACTAGGAAGGAATTAATGATTTAATGAATCACATAAATCGATTTTAACACGATAGAAGATCATCAACAAGCGACGTTATTATAGGGAATTACCCCAAATAGTCAAAATTTATCAGTGATAAAAACAACTGACGTAAAGATAATTAAAAACCGCCAAATATTTCGTAGTCCCTAAAAGGAAGATTTTTTTTAAAGACTATGTAATATCTCTAGATTTAGTAACAAAATCAACATCGACACCGACAAGTAAAGCGACACCGCTAAATAAAGCTAGAAGAACACTCATAACCTAGATATTATATATAATTTTTGATTTATAAATATAATTATTTTTATCAGGTAAGGAGGTAAATTTAACACACTTACCTACATATAAAAAAATCAAATCACAAAAAAATCTACTCGAGGCCACTATAGCAGTACCCAGTAATTTGAGAAACGAAAAAAAAACCCCAGATCATTGCTGACTTAGCTTTCATTTCTTAGACACATTCGAAGGTTATCCTCAATAAGCACACTATATGGCAATTGCTAAGTTTTTGGCCAAACCATATGTGCCACCAATTTGGTCACCTTCTTTTATCATTTCATTATAAAATCCCAAACTACAATTAAATATTTTACCTATATATTATTTGACCATAAATAAAAATAACACAGGTGAGTTTAGTAGTGTACACATGTCTCCTAATAATGTATTATAAAATTATTTTTAGGTACCTACACAGATCTTTTAAAAAACCAATAAAAACCATGTATTTATAGATTTTTCACATACTTTTCTCCAAAACTTCCAGGACAATTTTAAAGCTTAAAATTAAAAAAACCAAAAGGTCCATTCCAAGCTAGGTGTGCTTTACCATCTTCGACCACACCGTCACTTAACATCAAGTGAGTTGTGGTGAAAACACCTAGCCTGTCAGCCATTAAAAAAAAGGTCATTACACTTATCATTATGAACAACTTTTACAATGGGAAAACTCTGAAACCATAAAAAGTCATTCCAACACCCACTCAACGTGTTTTTTCGAAACCAGAGTTGTATTCATATTAAAAATTCATGAAAATAATATAATTTTATAAAAATTAATAGAATAACCCCATTTTAACCTAGTACCCCCCCAAGTTATAACCCTCTGTGCTCGTATTAGACACTTACTGCTACTATGAATCTGCAGGTTCACTTAACGTAAATCGGATCGGATGCCGTACACAAGCACCTACAGAACTGTGGCTAATTGAATCTTATATAAGCTTTTAATTAGGCTCATAAAGCTCCAGTGTTGCTCTCAAGAGAGCACGAGATTTCACGGCGAACGGAGAAAGTATGTAAACATGGCAACACATTGTAGGTGTGCATACAAATATTGCTCGTAGGAAATGCAATTTCACCGAGTGAGCACTGCGAAGTTATTGAATAAGTTGTGCGAGTCCAGTGGTGTCAAGAACTTGTGGGGCTACAATGTGATGCAGGGTTTTATGGCGCTCAGAATGTGGAACGGAGCCGTGTCGGGTTGCTGCTATTTACGTATCTAATTTGAATGAAAGGGTACCTAGAGATGAAGCTTCGTTAGTTATTTTGCGGCAACAATGTGCAAACTTTGTCTTTGTCGATTCTAAACGAACAGACGACGTCAACTTCTACTTTATGTTTTCAAATAAAAAATGTTGATGTGATTCAATGAATGTTGTATTTTAATTATTGTTGTTTGTTGTTCTTGTATTATAGTACATTCGCAAGTATAAGAGGATAAGAAGATAATGAAAACAAAATAAAGGAGACTTTTGTTTCTACTGCCAACTAGATCGGGCCTGCAAAAAGTGGCGTGCAAATAAAATAATTGTTTCAATATGCGTAACAATAAATATTATGATAAATACATGCATATTATACATACACGAGGTATGTATAATACCTGTATTATGAAACATATAACTCTTCTTTTTTGTGTAGTCGGGTAAAAATTTGATGAATGATTAAAGTAATAGCAAACTAATATTACAAATGCGTTTTTTTTAGGTTCTTTATGTATGCTTTTAAATTCTTCAAGCCGTAGAAACTTGACGGATTTGAACGAAATTCAAAATCTCTGAATTTAGATAGGCTACTTTTTTATCCCTGAAAACTAAAAACGTGAGGCGCAGTAAGTTCAGTTCCAATCCAGGCTAGGACCACCACCATATTTGACCACTCCGTCACTTAATGTCAACTCCGTCAGGTCAGTTATGGTACAAATACAAAAAAAAAAAAAACAAACTTCAAATGTTTGTCTACCCCAAAAAAGTTTAAGGCATACAATCGTTTTGATATGCGGTAGGGGACGAAAAATATAATCTTTCACTTGTTTACTCTCAGGTGGTGCATCAGCTTTTTCTGCTTAAACAGACATCATTCAAGGATACACAGTCGTATGTGTAATTGTGGACTAACAGTCCAGTCATAGTCCACTACTTGACTATTTAAAATGATGCGAAGGAAATTTCATTGCAAGGGGATTTATTTCTATAAAAATATTTAAAAACCCCCTACGCAATTAACCAAACAATAACCACCGCAAGGAAACTGGCTTTCAAATGAAAAAAACCGCATCGAAATCGGTCCATCCGTTTGAGAGTTACGATGCCACAGACAGACATACACACAGAGACAGACATCGACGTCAAACTTATAACACCCCTCTTTTTGCGTCGGGGGTTAATATATAAAAATAAAGAGTTAGTAACTTTGACTACATCACAATTTCTACACTGTCATTAACATTGACGGTTTGTTTGAAGATGGTAAACACACATGGCCTTATCTATAATAATGATGAACCGTTGCATGTTAAGCTTAAACAGTACGGAAAAAATCCAAATGTCCCTTTTTTAGTAAACGCGTGTGGTATCACTTTAAGTGTAATCACTCTGTTATTTTTTTTTTCATATTATACGCTTCAGAAACCACCGCGCGCCCCCAATAGTACTTAATAACTGTATTAACAAGTAGGCGGCGGTGCGTGCCGCAAACATGATATATAACGTACTTACGCTCCTCATGATATTGCGTTCTCTTGCAATATGAAAATTTATTGCAACCACCAGCGGAGAACACGGATAGATGGGTAGCGATGAAAAACGAGACTTTTATTAACCATTTTCAGTCTTTTTTGCTTTTTGAAGCAGTTGTGTGACTACGGCAACTCGGTGAAGCTACAGCGGCCCAGTGAAGCTACGGCAGCATAGTTAAACTACAGCGGCCTAGTGAAGCTACGACAGCGCAGTGAAACTACGACAGCCTAGAGAAGCTACGGCAGCTCACTAAAACTACGGCATCCCAGTGAAGCTTCGGCATCTCAGTGTAGCTACGGCAACTCAGTGAAGCTACAGCGGCCCAGTGAAGCTACGACAGTGCAGTGAAGCTACGACAGCCCGGAGAAAATACGGCAGCCCAGTATAATTACGGTAGTCCAGTGAAGCTTCGGTAGTTTCACTTGGTGGTAGATCTCCTTAGCAGGAGGTCGTCTAGGTATGTACCACCGCAGTACCAGATATTCTGCCGTCAAGTGGTATTGTGTAAACATTACTGTATTCCGGTTTGAAGGGTACTGCAGCTAGCGAAGTTATAGGGCTGTTGAGTCCAAGTGTCCAGTAAAGCTACGGTAGTTCAGTGAAGTTACGATAGTCTAGTGAAGATATGGTAGCGCCGTAAAGCTACAGCAGCCCAGTGAAGCTACGGCAGTCCAATCAAGCTAAAACAGCCCAGTCAAGGTACAGAATATCATTCTAACTCATTAAGCCGCTACATAGTGGAAAAGAAACAAGCATACGCAGAAACGCAATCGTTTTCATTTATGATGTCAGTGAATTTCATTATATCACAGCAAAAAATCATAATAATAGCAGTTTTGCCTATCTATTTAAAGTCGGTTTGTAAACTTTTATATACTATTATATATCATTGGTCTAGAAATTCTTCCTACCAACCATAGTAGTAATATTATTAGTAAGTACCATAATTAGAGAAAAAAAAAGAACATAATTATATATTTTTTGAGTACAAAATGGGTAACTACAATTAATGCTTGCCACACACACAGGTGAACGTCAAGACCTTTACATCAGAATAATTCAAGGTGTATGTGATGATGATGTATGAGATGTGAGCGTGTCGCTCTCACATCTCAAGCAAAATTTTAGGACTAAGAAGTCTTCAACCATTTTCTACGCAACATTTTATCTATACTACTTTTTTAAAATCTGTGATAAAAACACAGTATTAAAAAAAAAAAAACATTCGTTTTTTGAACTCACCGTAGTCACAATTTACCTAATAAAGCAAACCAATCAAGATAACAAAAAGGAACAATTAAAACGAAATAAAATAAAGTTCCGCAATCAAACAGTGTAATAACGCCGGAAATAAGAGATTGCTTGCTCCACAACCAAGCTACTGCTGTTTGTAGAATGGCATTTAATTGTTTATGTAACTTGCTCCACGCTGCGACCTTTAATTAATTGAGAGGACTATAAATTTTCATATGTGTGCTTGTTGCCGTCTTGGAAACTATTATTATACTACTTCGTAGAGACAGAACTTAAGCTACCGAGAGTTCTACGGTGAGCTGTATCACTGTATCAAGGTTAAAAAAGGTTAAAACCAGCTTTGCATAGCTGTTATCGCATTCATCCGACGCCCATTTGCTGGGTAGGTCTCCGAGGGTCACTATGTGTCCGATGTCCTGACACATCGTCGTCGTGGTGGGGTGAGTCTGGGCTCTCCGAGGCGGGTCCGAGAGAACAAGCGCTGTCGAGGCCGCGGAAGAGTGCGAAAGCATGGAGGTGCAACACCAGGGTTTTTAGTGGGTAGGCCGTCATTAGGACGGAGAGTCCCACATAACCACCCTGCCCTCTCCAAAACCGGTGGAAGTTTTCACAACAGCATTAACGTTAAATATAACAAATTGCTTGATTTTTTAGATGGTACTTGGCAAGCTAGGTGTTTGACCACAGTTCACCTTATGTTAAATAACGGTACAGTTGAAGATGGATATCTCAGTCAGGCCGGAATGGGAACTTTAAATGCTACTTTCCATCAAAAAACATCGGGACTATCGCTTACTTTCGTTTTCGAGAGCGTCTCGCTGTATATGCTGTCTCAAAATTGTCTTTAAAATTAAATTGGATTTATTAAGGATACAACATCTGGTAATAACATCTGGTATACTAGTAATACCAGATGTTACAGAACCTAACAGCTACACTTGAGAGCCAGTTCTATTCCAGACTTGATGTGCTTTACCATCTTTGATACACCGTCACTTAACACCTAACTTGTCAACAATAAAAAAAGATTTATAATATTAGTATTATTTAACCCATCAAAAAGTTTTTTTTTCTACGTTTGAGAAATAATCTTTAAAAACCTGTAAAATGTCATGTTTCTAGACTCAACAAGGTGGAGTTTGATCATATTAGTGTAAGAAACTATTTGTAATGTTTGGATATTTTGTTAGTTGTGCCTCTGTCTTATACAGCGTGTAACTTACGTAGGTACCCATTAGGGCCGGAAGGAATGTCGAGAGATAATTTGATAAGCTGTGGAACCCACTTGAACTAATAGAGGTTTGTACAGGGAAGATACGAGGCCGTCATTTAATTCTATTTGACGGATAAATTGACCCCGAAAATTAATTCCGAGACAGAATTAGACAAATTTCATAGTTACATAAAATATTCTACACGATCAGCGCTGATGGGATATTATCCAAAGACTTCGCATTTTGTCTTCTCATCATTTTAATTTGTTATTTTAAATAAATAGGTACATATTTTTAATGTTTCCGAACGAATGTATATTTAACAGTTTTTTTTAAAGTGAATTTTTGAAGTGAACACCAAAAATCGCTCAACAATTAAAGTGAGCGTTTCTTTAGCAATGTCTAAAGAAATGCTCACTTTAATTGTTGAGCGATTTTTGGTGTTCACTTCAAAAATTCAAGCGTCATATTAGTGACGTCATGTCAGTGACGAGAACCAATAAGTTATGTCCCCACCAAAAATCGCTGACATGACGTCACTAATATGACGTTTTAAGTTTTCACTTCTGTAAGCGGTCCCAATAATTACATTTTTTTTTTATTTCCATACGTACCTAATTCGCAGTAGCTTGATTTTTTTGCTAATAATGTGTATATTCATAAAATAAGTACCTACCCATGGTATCAAAGCAATATACTTGATTTAAGGCTTATAACGCGTTTGTTTCATGTTTGACGTTATTGTCGCTTTTGCTGCTGAATATTTTGCACGCAATTAATAAAGTTCATTATTAGCCGCACTTCGCGGTTTTTCCCGTGTTTTCAGTTATGCAATGTTATTATAAATTCTATAACGTGAGTTTGTTTTGCACTGTGTACCAGCTAATCGAAATTGACTTAATTCGAAATGATGATCACATAAAACATACTTTAGACAACAAAAGCACTTTTATCAAGGACAAATATACGTATAGGATAGCGGATGAAACCACAAAATGTGTTTCATTTAAGTATAAAGTTGAACCTAAGTTTTTTGTTTGCTATTCCAATAAAATTCCATAAGTTTAATCTGAACAAAGCAAAATAAATCAGCTGTGCAACATAAAATTTACAAAAACAGTTTCGCATTCATACAATAACAATTCAAAACCAATTGGAAGTCACAAAGGCGACCTAAAACAACTCCAAGTTGTCGCCTTTGCTGGAACTTTTGTCTGTAAAAGTGAGCGGTATTATGAGTGTTTCCACAAGTAACTTGCAGTTGGATTGAGTGAGAGACTGACATTTCTCGGTTCTTCGTAGCGGAATATTGATCAGAGACATCTCTCATACCGCATCGCCAGATGCTCCACTCAAAATTACTTTTAAATAAATCCGCTGAACGTGTCATACGTTACCGTGGTATAAAATGTGGAATGTCTAGTGCATAAATTGAGCTGTGCCTTTATAAATCTAATTCTAACAAATCTCATCTCACTGATGTAATAAATTTAAAACTGTCTGAGTATGTTTCAGTAGGTCTCCATAGATTTGATTACGAATGATTTGCTCGAAACTTAATGTAAGATATTACTTCATGAAAAAATTACGTCGTTCCATCGCCTTTCATTTGGTAAAATATCTGCTTCAAGAGCTGTAGAGCGTGGGTTCGATTCCTAAAAGGGCAATAATTTTTTTTAATAGACGATAATTATTTGTTCTTTGTGTTTTGTATGTATTTACAAAAAAAGGTTTACAAGTATTCTATCAGCTATCTGGTTCCCATAGCACAAGCTTTTCTTAGTTGGGGCTAAATGGGGATGTGTGAAATGGCCTATGATTATTTATTTATCTATTCTGTTCTGTTACCTAACTCATGACAAACTTATTTTATCACGTCATCAAGTTTTATATTTTCCTATGAAAGATGTTAAGGAGTAGTGTCATCATCAGCCATAGGACGTTCACTGCTGGACATAGGCCTCCTCCTGGGGGGGTTTTCCCAATACTCGCCACGCTTGACAGGTGGGTTGGCGAGCGCAGTTAGATGTGATTGTTCAAAGAAGACGCTGCTGCCCATCTTCCGGATTACATCCCTTAGCCGACTCTTACGGCAACCACGGGTAGAGAGGGTAGAGTACTATTCTTACGCCGGCACCACCACGGCACAAGGAGTAGTGTAATAATATTTAGTAAGAGTGCTAATCTACACATCAATGTGAACCCTGTTTGCCAATAGACCGACGCTTGATTTTCGATAATATCAACTGTTATATAGAAAGGTAACTGGCATAACGTAGGGTAAATTCTCATTCCAGTTAATACATAGAGCAAGTATACACACTGACGGCTGAATAGGAACCAATACTGTGCCCACTGCCAACCCATGCACCTAAAGATTTGTTTGGGAAACCGCCCCTACGAGATAAGCAAACTCCTATAATATTTTAAGCAAAGTGCATATGTCATCTCCGACCTCATCGTTAATAAAAATCAGTTGGGCTATTAGTCCAGCTGATTTTCGACCAGATAAAGTTTAAAAGAAACTTTTGGAGTGATGATAGCTCAGTGGTTAGCGCGGTCGCAAGCCGAAGGGCGTGGGTTCAAATGAGCTTGAGCTGCCGGTGAAGGAAAACATCGTGAGGAAACCATAGCGTGGTGGTAGGCTACTTTTTATTACTCGGCTGGCTAGATACCACTTTCAAGTTGAAAATCTGCCGCCAAGCATCTAACGGTATGTTCCGGCAGCCTCACTTGAGAGCCAGTACCATTCCAGGCTAGGTGTACTTTATCATCTTCGTCCACACCGTCACTTAACATCAGGTGACTTGTGGTCAAACACGTAGCTTGTCAGCCATAAAAAAAAATCTTGAAATTTGGTTGTCTCATGATTCGATTGATCTGCTTAGATTAGCGCACAAGACATCACATTAGGTGAAAAATAGTTTTAGCACTACAAGACCTACCATTAAAAATCATCCGTCATCTTACATCGGATCTAACTCACTCCAACAGACTACCATCCATTCACGATTTCGACAATTTTTAGTAAGGAAAAATAATCTCCGGAATCGGAGCAGTACTTTACTTACAGAACGGAACTCACACAATTTGTGGAGTCCAGGTCCCCAGAGTTCTATCGCAAAGAATTAAATGGTCTTTCGATTAGATAGCTCAGTGGTTACCGCGGTTACTTCACACACCGATGGGCGTGGGTTCGAACCCCAACATTACTTGAACTGCCCATGAAGGAAAACAGCGTGAGGAAATCATAGCATGGTGGTAGGGATACTATCTAGTACTCAACTGGCTAGCTACCACCCTCAAACTGAAAACCTGCCGCCAAGTACCTAACGATGTGTTCCAGCAACCTCAAAAACTCAAAACTCAAAACTCAAAGTGCTTTATTTCCTTTAGACCTTACAGGACTCTTGGACACGTCACACGTCACAAATTATAAACATACTTAAAACTAGGAAATAAAGTGATCACTTTGATCTTTCGTTCACTTCAATCTTTTTGAGGTAAAGTAAAGAAGCGAACAAGAAACCTTTACCTTGTTAGATTGTTAGTTTTCGAGTTGGAGCAAAACTCGTCCCAAGCTTTTTTATCGTCTAGATAATCTGATATTTTGTAGTAAGCCTTTTTACATAGGATATTTTTGACAATTTGTTTGAATTTATTTATTGATAATTTTTGCAACTCACTAGGAGTTTTGTTGTAGAAGCGTATACATTGCCCTTTAAAGGATACATTTATCTTGTTTAGCCTAGTTTTGGGCACAGCAAGTTTATTCTTACCGCACTTGAGAGCCAGTTCCATTCCAGGGCATCACTTAACATCAGATAAGCTGTGGTCAAACACCTAGCCTGTCAACCATAGTAAAAGATGGCATACATGTATCTAGAAAACTTCGATTAAACAAATTAAAATCAATAATTAGAAAAAAAAATATACGAAACATACAGGATATTTCATTACATTACCAAGTTAGGGAATTTAATAAAGCATTATTTTTGCCTTTGCAGCGAAACAAACTATTTTCAGCTTCTCTTTCTGCAAAGATAGCGTGGGCTATAAAATTACCTGGAATTACCTAGGCTCTAGATATAAATAATTAATTTTCGCAGTAAAATTCCTTTTCATTTTAGCAAACATTGGACGGCTAAGAGTTCTGCCGAAGCAATTCACAAAAACATGTGAAAATTGTCCAGTATTTTTTTTATGCAAAAGTAATGAAACGAAAAACGCTCTGTGTATAACATTTGTCCACAACTACTGCAACGGTACCGAAAACTTTAAGTAGCAAAACAAATTCCAGGGCTCGTCGATGTTGCACTATGTATGGCTTTATGTTTTAATATAAAGGTAATCAAACGAACGAACTAAACACCAATCAACTACGATTTTAGCGGTACCCTGGACTTCGAGAAACAAACCAAAGTGCAGCGCATGGCTCCATTTAGGCGTTTTTAGGGTTGTACCCAAAGGGTAAAACGGGACCCTATTACTAAGACTCCGCTGTCCGTCCGTCTGTCTGTCTGTTCGTCTATCACCTGGCTGTAATCTCATGAACCGTGATAGTTAAGACAGTTGAACTTTTCACAGATGATGTATTTCTGTTGCCGCTATAACATCAAATACTAAAAAATATAATAAAAATAAATATTTAAAGGGGCTCTCATACAACAGACATGATTTTTTTGCCGTTTTTATAGATAATGGTACGAAACCCTACGTGCGCGAGTCCGACTCGCATTTGGCCGATTTTTTGTGAGAGTAGCACTAGTAGTATCACTCAATCCATCTTTTATCAAGCAGCTAATTTAGCAATTGTAAATGTTTTTGGACTAGTAGACAGGTATCTTCTATATTCTTTTTGATAAATCCTTGGACAAGGTAGGATGATAAAAAAGGGTAGTATTTTATTTTGGTTATATTTCGTTTTATTTTAAAATGTCATAAAATGATATTTTATCAACATCTTAAGATTAACATTGATAAATATTCGCACTAAACAATGTAAATGGCTATTCAATTTATGAATTCAAATATATTTACAAACGTATTTATGTTATGTATTGTCAATTGTGTCAAAGTACGATCCCTTAAAATGTAACTAGTATAAGTTACACATTTATTGTCATTACATTATTTATGAAAAATAATTCAAAAATATTTCATAGTTAATTATCTAATTCTAAATAGATGTATATAAAAGTAAATAGCAATGAATGATCTAGATATGTAAATACCAGTATATTCAGGAATACCTATGTTCTTTATTGTCTTATTCCAATAAGCATAACGATCTAAACAGGCTAAATATTTTTATATTAAAATACTTGCAAATTATTGAAATTTAGGTTAAATTACAGCATCAGTATTGGTTTTGGCGTCCGCGTCATTTTCATGCCGATCACAAGGCTTGCCGAAACCTTAGTGCCATTTTTGCCAGTCATTATTCAAAACTACATTTGATTAAGAAATATTCTTAAAATACTTATATGTTATATAATAACTCATTTATTTATTGATAATATTCACACTATTCTGATCTACGATAAATTCTTTCATTACTTACGAAATACTACGATAAATTATGGAAGTCCAAAAGGAACTTCGACTCTACAAATTTTAACTCAAACGATCGAGTTATTTAACACAACAACAACATTCATTTTTTTTTCATTATTCTATCCGGAAGACATAAATTTATTATTATTTGTTTAGCCTAAACGATTTTTTGAATGCGTATTATGTTTATGAGTATAAGTGCCGACTTTCAAAGTATATTTTATTATAGTAACGTCACCTATAGAAACTAACATTGACAAAAATACCTATCAGCCACGAAGAAATTAAAAAAAAAAAACTAGTTCCACAGAAACTAGTCACTGACTTTGTTAACTTTATTGATTAAATCATTTATTTTGTTAATCTGTTTTTTTTTTATATTTCTCGTGGAAGATCTTATATTTCTTCACTGCTGGCTCTATGCTTATTGTATAAACGGTAATAAAGGAGTTTTCTCAAATTAGTTATTTAAATAACGCTTTGAATTGATAGCAAACATTTATATTGTATGTAATTTACATAAATGTTACAATGTGTTCATGATCATTTTTATTTCTTTATGCTGAGTTTTCTCAAATTAATTATTTAAATAACGCTTTGAATTGATAGCAAACATTCATACTGAATGTAATTTACATAAATGTGACAAAATGTTCATGATCATTTTTATTTCTTTCTGCTGAGTTTTCTCAAATTACTTATTTAAATAACGCTTTGAATTGATTGCAAACATTTATATTGAATGTAATTTACATAAATGTTACAATGTGTTCATGATCATTTTGATTTCTTTCTGCTGAGTTTTCTCAAATTACTTATTTAAATAACACTTTGAATTGATAGCAAACATTCATATTGATTGTAATTTACATAAATGTTAGAATTTGTTTCTGATCATTTTTATTTCTTTCTGCAGATTAGGAATATAAACTGAAATATATAACACAGCAAGGGTTTTGTGCGAACCGCGGCAAAGTTGTTTTGTATTGCTATATTTACTTAATATATCTATTAGTAAAGCTATAAACAATGTTTATAGTAAAATATTTTTTTTGTTATAATTTTTCGTTGTTGTTTATAAAGTACACAAATCTGAGTAGTAAAACATTACAGCTGAATAGGGAATCCTCACAATCGCCCTTTCATTCGCAAAATTTATGACTTTTCTTTTTACGACTTACGATTTTTTATTTCCTTTAAGAGAAACATTTTCCGTTGATTAATTTTACTACGTGTTAACATAACAAGCCACTTTGAGTATAGTTTTTGTCACTTGTATATTTATTTTTGAATCAGTTTCCTTCTACTTTCTATCTTGATCATTAGTTTATATAAATGTAATCTTTTGGTCTAATTATAATTATGATTTCGTTCGTTAGTTTTTCATTTCTAATTTATTGTATAATTGTATTTCTTTTAAATGAAGAATATATATGATAATATTACATGGTTCAATGAATATTTTTTTATTTATTTTAAAGTTTCATTATTATTTATTATTTAATTTTACGATTAAACATTTACATTTCTATCAAAACTCAGTCGGAATATTTTTATTTGAGAAAAAATCGAAACATTTTTTTTTTTCGTTTTAGCAACTGGAAAAGGTAGGTTATTTGCTGCACAATAGCATTAAGATAATTTTGAATAAATTTTAAGTTATAAAAAGTGATATGATTATAATGATATTTAAGATAATATTTTTCATGATTACAGTGATATTATACATAATAATACTTAATAATTATTACCAGTATAAATAAGGAAGTGAACTCACTAGACTTGTCACATCATGTATTTTCTTATGATACTACGAAATTTACACAAAATACAACGAAGCTTTATAGATTTGTTTAACATTAGTAAGATACATTAAAAACGTGTCAAACAAAAATATATTAAATAAGTTTTGTTCATATTACATTATGTGTCGGAAACTAAATAACAATAACAGATTATTTATGTCAAAATCGACAAATTATGTCTTACTTACTAATTTTCATAACATTATTGTCACCATTTACAAGTAAAGGCTCAATTATTACATTTTACTTAACTATACAATTATATACCATAACAGCGACACTAAATACAACAACCCCAAAATACGTAAATTACAAAATTTCAACAGCCATGATATCACTACAATTGTTTAATTCTTGAATGTAGTCATATATGTACATACAACGCTAGAAATCTAATTTCTGCTTTTTACAAATACGCCCGAACTTGAAATGTTTAATTTAGGTGCTTTTGTTGGTATTTTTTTGGATTTAGTAAGGCAGTTCGCATACAAGGCTACCCAAATCGGGTACACAAGTCGCATCGCTGTTCACATTGCGCGTTTTAACACGTCATACCGAACATTCAGATTTATTTGTAAAATTTTGATTTGTGCATGTTTTATTTTAGCGCAAAACTAGTGTTCAAAATATTTTCGCCACTTTTGGATATCACACGTGCGTACACATTGCGTGTACGCCTAATAAAAGTATACAAGTACTATGTATGTATATCGTGTACTCGTTAAGTAAAAGTGGTCTAATTATGGTGTTGTAGGTACCTGAGTACAAGTACTTATATGTAATTAATCCTTTTTATGTTTGCATATTTTTTTTATATGTATTACTTTATGTGTACGTGTATGTAGATTACAAGTTTTTGTCTGCATCATTGTTTTGTTTAACTTACAGTTTTTAATTGCAATTTTTTGGTCTACCTTACCTAATACCTAGTACTAGAGCATCTTAAATGAATCTCTTTTTCTAATATTGTCTTGTTTTTAAGTGTATGTTTGTAAGTAATGCTGTATTACGGGTACTCAAAGTAGTTTATAGAAATATTTTGATGACGGACAGCATAAACGTTAAGTCGAACTTCAATCGCGAAGCTACGTTGTAATAAACAGAATGAGTAGACACAGTCGGTCTTATTTTTTGTCGTTCTGTTCGCTGAGCATTATGACTGTTGTAGCTGTTGTTTATTGGGACAAAAGCGTTGATGCTATAAAAATTGAATGCGTTGTTCAGTTCCGCCTGCCTTAAGTCAGCGTCAAGCGCGTTCTGATTCGCACGATCGTGTTGTTTCTTGAGATGGCGCTTCGGCGGCCGAGTTGTTGTGGAAGTTGTTGTTGTGGGACGAGTTGTTGTCGTTGTCGTTGTCGTAGTTGTTGTTGTTGTCGTCCGCACCGGGGTCTCTGATGAAAAAGGGAAGATGAATGGTTACTTACATGTGTTTAATTAATATCAATTACATGTCGCATGACATAAGGCTTCAATTTAAACTTACGCTTATCTACCTAAACTAAAACGCTGTCATGAATAAATTTAATATATAATTATTATAAGAGCGACAGGAATAGAAGTGACATTTCATGGTCTAGCTAAAAACAAATAGCCGCCGAACTAGCATAGTGTTAAACTGTATAAATAAAATTCATATTATTATATTCGTTGGTAAGCGTAGGTAGGTATATAAATAGGTTGAAAGATTTTGAATATTTTTTTTTTAATTTTAGTTATACATCAAATAAGATTCATACAGATGCGAGACCGAAGGCTGAAAATAACTAGTAATAAATAAATATTTGAGGATATTTCACACAGCGCTCTACTCCCAAACATGTACTTTTAAGTACATAACTAATTACATTGGAACACCTAGACACAAAACAAACGTATATGTTAGTCTTATAAATCTTTGTCCTGGATGGGAATCGAACCCATACCCTACATCCCACGAAACACAGTTACTACCAACTGAGTTACAGGTCAATCAACACTAATGTTTGTAAAAGTAATGAGACGAACGAGATGCTCTCTTGATGGTAAGAGATAACTCCTTTGCAGAGATACACAGAACTTTGAATAGTAAAACAAAGTCTAGGGCATCGCTGCTTTGGCGCTCATTACTTTGAGACCTTCGATGGTTAGTCTCAACAGCCCTGTAATTTCGCTAGCTACGGTACCCTTCAAACCGGAACACAGTAATGTTACACACTGCTTGACGGCAGAATATCTGGTACTGCGGTGGTACCTACCTAGGCGACCTGCTAAGGAAATCTACCACCAAGCTAGTAACACAAGTAGAATAATACTTGTACAAATATACCATCCCATACAAAAACGACAATATGGTGTCGAGTGGAAATATATTCTTTGGGATATTCTAGTGTCGTAAGTGGGGTCTAGATGGCAGCACTCGATGAGCGAAATTTCGTAGTAGGTAGTGAACCGTCAAATCAATAGGTAGCGTTTTTTAAATTATTTTTCGTTTTTTTGTGATGAGACCTCGTGATATAACTTACCTTTTAAGGTAATTGTCCCGTCAGCTCGGCCGTACCCGTTGACGGCGGAGCACGTGTATTCTCCGAAGTCTGACTTCTTGAGCCGCGTGATGGTGAGGTTCATCCGCAGCGCGTACTCGCTCAGCATCTCCTCTGATATTATGTACTTGGAGCTGTTTAGCAGTTTGCCACCTATACATGAAATTTAGGTATAATAAAAATAAAAAAAACATAATAGATAGAAGTCCTTACAGACGATATCAAACACTCGGTAGACTAGCTCCTGATTTGGTTATGTCTAATAAATTATTATTTCAATTAGTTTTTAGCAATTTGTCTGGACCGTATTTCAATGTAGAAATTTGTCAAAAATAATGACTTAATAAAATGAAATCGATAAAGAAATAAGACAATGAACTTTATCTTACTAGCTGTATTGAATACACAAGAGCATTCATAATGATTCTTCTTTTTGTTTTACGTAATAAATTTCGATACATTACAAATTATTTTTAAATATAAAAAGCTGTAAGTAAATTAGAAGAGCTTTTTTCATTTGACTATCGTTTACGTCCTACGTAATTCTCATAAATTATTATGCTAGATATGACAGAAATATCTTTAAAAAGTTGAGGCCGTCGTTTTTAGCTTGATGTCAAGATAAATTCTGCGTCACTTCTTAGTAGTCAAGGATTACAGCATAGACTAACCAAATTACATTTTCAATATTTATTCAAATTTGAGTCACGATATCTCACAATAAAAAAACAGCAATCATCAATATTTAATCAAATATTAAACGGTTTAGTTCCACTTTTTTGTTTTTTTTTCTTCTGGATGTCTTAAATTCGCGAGTTTAAGTTATCGTGATTCGCAAAACTTCTAGGCAATCGTAGACACATGTTCACAGCGAAATAGTGGTGCACATCTCGGCGGCGAAACACAAACATTTTTCATAGTAACAAAATAGGTACATTATAGCAGCGGATAATTTTTTTAATGAACTTCACATTCTAAATTCGTCTCACCTGTTAATAACTTTCCCCGCTGCCAAGTATTGAGAGACTTGGGGGTGGCTTCTACGTAGCACTGAAGATGAACTTGCATATCTACTGACCGCAACACGACTGGACTGACGACACGTACAACCGGCTCGACTGGACAAACATGACAACCACTTCGATGTTACATAATATAGCATGACTGTGATTATCGCTATTGTCATGATAAACTTTTATATGGAAATATTTCTCCCATGTATTTTTTATAAGGTGCATTACAACTGGAAGTAGAGAATTATTATTCCAGAAAGAATAAAGAAAAACAAAACTATATTGAAACAAAGGTAACGTAACCAACGCTTATGAAAATAAATTAAGATAATTATGATATTAAAGTTCAAAAACATTATGCGTCGAATTGTTATGATTTATTTACGGGATGCTTATCGTGATTTTGTTGAAAACGATTTCCCGACATTTCGGCGTTACATGCACTATACTAACGGGCACATTGAAGAATGCGGGTAGTTGGCAAAAAGTTCAAAAATATGACGTTAAAAAGTATTTAAAAATATCTCGTATATCCAGAATACTTATATCACTGAACAGTTTAAATGTAACTTTTAAACTACGAGTATACTTATGTTAATAAAAAAATATTTAAAAATTTCTGGTATATACCAAATACTTTTATCACTGAACGGTTTATAGTTACATTTTACTTTTAAACTATGTGTTAATGTTTAATCGTTCATTCATCACACAACATTATCATCATAACTTATTCTATTCATTTGAGTTTTTTTTAATTATTCGATGTTTTTTTTTTATATTTAAAACAGTAGGTGCATTGTACGTTATGACTTACAAAGCACGATGACTTCATACCGCCTGCTCTTAGTAGGAGGAACTCCGTTGGCAGCGATGCACAAATACGTGCCCATGTCAGAGCGGCGAAGGTTCTTCAATGACAGCGTGGATCCGACGTAACTTTCCACCACTGCGCATAAACCACATACATATTTATACATCGGGATACGCGGAACTTTTCCTAGTGGGTCATCCCTATTATCAATACTAGAGCTCTTTGTTAAATATTTTTGCTTAATAAAAATCAACATACTTTAAATAGAATGTTTTGTTTTCTATAGCTTACATTTTTACTAGGTTTTAATATTTGTATACTAAGTATTTATAATAAAAATCTTATCCATAGCTTTACAACAGGTAACTTAATGATATTTAGACCATTCCAAGCTAGGTGTGTTTACAATCTGCGACCACACTGTCAATTAACATCAGGTGAGCTGTGGTCAAACACCTAACCTGTCAGACACATAAAAATAATAAAAAAATCCCTACCCAGCCCTCCGGCTGCTTTGTGAGCTTATTTACCATTCACGAGCTGTAGGGCGTGGGTTCGATACCTACCCATGACGAACTTCAATATTTGTTCCGAGTCTGGGTGTTCTAAATGTATATAGAAATATAATGTACGCAGATCATATGATTACGGAAAAATAATAAAGGTGTTCTATCAGTTATCTGGTTTTCATAGTACAAGCTCTGCTTAGCAAGAGGCTAGATGGCGCTGTATGAAACGTTTATTTATTTTACGGTTGTTTTCCTGAACGGTCAAATAAAAACAATATTTAAAAAAATATTTCATTGCCAAAAGTTAGAGACGATTACAATATTGAAAAAATAATTTAAATAGTTGAAAATCCGTCGCCAAGCACCTAACTCTCCGACAGCCACATTTGAGAGCCAGTTCCAATTAAGGCTAGCTGTGTTTATCATCTTCAACCACACCGTCACTTTACATCAGGTAAGCTGTGGTTAAACACCATTCCTGTCAACAAAAAATAAATAACAGATAGTGTTAGATAGTACTTTCTAGCGTTGTCTTCGGCTACTCTATAGAATCTCATCTCCGTGGCATTAACAGACATCGTGAAAGGCACATGTAGGCTATTACGTTATTGTCTCCTTACTTGATCGTACTTGACAGCTTAGCCTCTTTGTGCGACCAATTAACTGCGGAACTGGCGCTGAACTGAGAGCCTGAGTATATTAACGAGTATTTAATACTTCTTGGTTTTAGTACGCGTCTACTGTTATTTTGTATCATTAAAAAACTTTTTTTTTAGGTTACTACTGAAGTTAATTTACGTGTAACTGTTAATGTGATATTTGTGTTTGAACTTCAGAAACAAGTTTGTTCAAATTCCACTTGTACAGAGGCGTAACGAGTTTTCCAGATTTTCATCTGTGAGTATTGTACGGCATTTCGACTTATTAGTCTTCATCATCGAGAAAAATTGTTCTCATTTGTATGTACTTCCAAAAACGCAAACAATTTTTCTCGCAAACGCTCTCAGTTGTTTGTATTTCTCTTCTTCGCGCGAAATTTCAAAATGTTTTACGGGCCGGGTCAAAAGCCAAGGCGGGCCGGATCCAGCCCGCGGGCCGGTTGTTGCTCATATATGATCTACACCTTCTTTTAACTTTCGAAGCAGAACTACGACCAAATGAACTAAAATGGTAGACACGCTCATACCTTTAAGACATACTACGGTCAGTCTCATATAATTATAAAACCTGTTTATAAAAGAACCGAAGAGGTCAACACAAGCACAAATACTCACAAACCATTTACCTACAGGCCAGTGGTATCGCCTGATAGTCTATTTCACGCATACATCATCTGCTACATAGGCAAACCTATCAGGACTACGATAACGCGAATGGCCTGTTTTATGTACACGTCCGGGCTCTTGTCCAAAATACGGCAGTATATTCATAGTGCCATGAATATTTTGCAAAAATAAGTACTTTAGTCGTGAGTTTCTATTATTTAAGTTGGTAAATGACTAATTATTATTCATATTGCATTAATAATAATTGTAATAACTTGAATTAAAGATTACTGACAGTATATTTTAATGTAGAAGTAATGAGACGAACGAGACGCTTTGCTGATGGTAAGATATAACGCTTATCCAAGACCATTGCAGCGATACATAGTAATTTCACTGACAAAGGTTTAGGTCATAGTTGTTTTTTTTTTTTTTGAACTTAGGACATTTCACACAGCGCCATCTAACTCCAAACTAAGCAGAGCTTGTGTGATGGAAGTCAGATAACTGATAGAATACATAAATACTTTTTTTTTTTTGTAAATAATTACTACATACAATTTATACCTAAAAATGTTTGTCCTTAGCGGGAATCGAACCCACGCCCTAAAGCTCAGGCAGACATACTACAAATAAACAGGGCTGTCAAAATTACATTGCATTGGCGCTAATTACTTTGAGACGTAAGATGGTTGGTTACAACAACACTGTAATTTCGCTAGCTGCAGTACCCTTCAAACCGGAACATAGTAAAGTCTACACACTACTGCTTGGCGGCGGAATATCACATAGTACAAAACAACACAAATTATTTTATTTATCTGATGTTATCAATTAACATCAGGTAAGCTGTGAGCACACACCCAGTCTGTGTGTAAGTTTTAGATATCAGCACGAATCTCGTAGTAAAATATAAGAATAATTCTGCTTCAGTTAAAAGCCTTTTAGATTGCTCTGTAATCTGTATTAGCCTAAGTTTCTAGATCTCCTTATCAGGAGGTCGTTTAGGTATGTACCTACTTGTACCACCGCAGTATTCTGTCTCTTAGCAGTAGTGTGTAAACATTACAGTGTTCCAGTTTGAAGGGTATTACACCTAGCGAAATTACAAGGCTATTAAGACTAACCATTGAATATCTTTAAGTAATAGCGGTAAAGTAGCGATGCTCTAGACCAGCCTTTCCCAACGTGGGCGATAACGCCCCCTTGTGGGCGCTGCAGGCCTAAAGGGGGGCGGTAAGAGACCCAGAAAAAAATGGGGGCGTTGTGTAGAGGCTTGGGGGGTGATTTAATTATAGTGGTTTTTAAGTAGGTGAAAAAATAGGGGCGCTAAAATATAATTTATTCTCAAAGTGGGCAGTAGAAAAATTAAGTTTGGGAACCCCTGCTCTAGACTTTGTTTAGTTGCTCAAAGTACTAGGTACCGCCGCAATTTTTATGGACAGGCGCTATTGTTGATCTCGTTACTACTGCATAATAACCTTACCGTGTCGTAAAGAGAGAGGCGAATCGCAATTAACCGTACCTATTTAGAATACCGAACATTTAATATGAGTAATACTTAAGTAACTATAAGAGCACATCACACATCACATCATCAGCCATACTCGCCACGCTTGGCAGGCGGGTTGGCGAGCGCAGTTAGGTGTTAGGTTCAAGGAAGACGCTGCTGCCCATCTTCCGGATTACATCCCATAGCTGACTCTTACAGCAACCACGGGTAGAGAGGGTGGGGTACTAAGTTTCGGTACCTTAGTTGGGAGACACTGGCTTCCAATCTGTAGGTCCTAGATTCGAATTCGACAGCAAGCACCTGTCTTGTCTAAGTAATATGCGTAGTGCCGTCAACTTTAAATGGTAAAGTAAAACATCGTGACGAAACTTACATGTCAGAGAGTTCTTAAAAAAAAACTCGAAGATATGTGCGTTCCGTCAACCTGAACTTTGCCAGTGTAATGAACCTGTCTCTAATCTAACAATGAGAAGAGGCCTACGCCCAGCAGTGGGACAGTTTATAAATTACTAGTTGCGCCCCGCGGTGTTACCTACTTCATTTTTTCGGCATAAAAAATTTAAATGTTACTCTAAAAAAAAAAAGAGTATCAGCTACCTCCATACCAAATTTCATCAAAATTGGTCCAGCCGTTTGAGCGTGAAGAAATAACAGACATAAAAACACACTCACAAACTTTCGCCTCTATAATATTATAGATAACAAGAAGCTCTTCGGTCAGAATGTAGATAGTTTTCATATTTAAGGATTATGGTAGTATTTCTCGACAGTAAAATATGATCGCAACAACCATCTCGCTGCATGTTCCTCATTCCGTGATAGCAAACGCCACTAGCCGTCCAGCGCCGGAAGTTCTTCAACGCAAGCTGTCCACAAGTGCGCATAAACACAAACTTTATGGACTCGACCGACACAGTTCACTGACACCTGCCAGTACTCGTACTGACTACTTTTATGTGAATGAAGCGAAATGCACTCAAGCACTTTTTATTTCTATGCAATAATCGTTCAAGATCTTCAATTATTATAATTCGACTTTATTGAATATCAAACTGCAAAGGTGCAAATGGTTTTGCAATAAATATTTTTAGCAAAGTATATAGATTTTTAAAGTAGCAAAGAAAATTTATTAATCCTAATGATATTGCAGAAGAGACTAATTGTTCTTAAAACACGATTACGATGAGTTTTCTCGAGAAAAAAAACCTCTTAATTTTATTTTTTTAACCTGTATATCAATTCATATTAATTAAAGTTTACGCACAATATTTTATTTAATGTTACTGTTGTTTTCTGGTTTTAAATAACGTAAATTTTAATGCAATTATTTATTTTCCATTCAATAAATACGTGGAAGGGTAACAACAATATTTTTGCTCCGCTAAACGTGGCACTATATATTGCTGTATAAGTTTGATAAATCAATTGAACAGCCATAACACGCTTACATTAGCTACTAGGAGCTCCTTTAACTACGCATAAAAATTGTCATAAAGTTGTCATGTGTCAATGAAACCATCTTATTAATAAGTAACTATGTAAATGAGACTAGAATGATTCAAATAATTGTGATAAATGACTCAGTGCTTTTAGGCAAAGACTTTAAATAAATGTAAATAATTTGTTATTAAAACTTTTAACAAGGCCAAGCTTTTTGTTTATCAGTAGTGTTTGCATTACAGACCCAGTAGAGCGCGTCAATCTGCGACTAATGAAAATATGTAGTGAAAAGGCGAATTGGAAACCTGCCGCCAAGCACCTAACGGTGTGTTACGGCAACTTCACCGGGAAGCCAGTTCCATTCCAGGCTAGGTGTGTTTAACATCTTCGATCACACCATCATTTAATATCATGTGAAATTACTAAACAACTAGCTTGGCAATAACAGGGAAAAAAAAGTTGCACAAAATTCGTTGACCAATGTGAAAGAAGACTCGGCAGATTTTTGAATCCCTGCTAAAGTTTGAGAAGAATATACTCTACCATAATGCAGTATTGCAAGAGTAAGATAGATCTTCTATCTTACTTTTGCAACACTGTACAACATTAAAGAAATTGTGTCATATGCTTTTGATAGCACGTCATACATTAGATTTTATTATTCAAAGTGAATTTCTAAATGCTGCGGGTATCGTTGAAAGTTTCGCCACTGTGTCATATTGTGTTTTATGAACGCAACCGGGCTCTATTCCAAAATACTGTGGTTTTACTCACACTGCTATGAAAATTTTAGGAATCTAGTGGCAATATAAAAGTAACATTTTGTAAACTGCGCGAGTTAATGCCTTGTTTAATAAGTGTATAAAAATAAGTGAAGTTACTACATTTTCACTTTTAATGCATGTTTAGAAAGTTATGCCGTGGTGGTGCCGGCGTAAGAATAGTACCCCTCTATACCCTCTCTACCCGTGGTTGCCGTAAGAGTCGGCTAAGGGATGTAATCCGGAAGATAGGCAGCAGCGTCTTCCTTGAACAATCACACCTAACTGCGCTCGCCAACCCGCCTGCCAAGCTTGGCGAGTATTGGCAAAACCCCCCCAGGAGGAGGCCTATGTCCAGCAGTGGACCATCTATGGCTGATGATGTGATGATGTGTGCATGTTTAGAATACATACATAAATATTGGAGGACATTTCTCACAACGCCATCTAGCCTCAAGTAAATAAAAGCTTGTACTATGGTAACCAGATAACTGATAGAACTACTGATTTACTTGGCTGTAAATCTCCTTAGCAGGAGGTCGTCTAGTAGGTACCACCACAGTACCAGATATTTTGCCACCAAGTAGTAGTGTGTAAACCTTACTGTGTTCCAGAAAAAGAAACTGCAGCTTGCGAAATCACTGTTAAAGAATGTAATGAGCGCCAAAGCTGCGATGCACTGGAATTTGTTTTGCTACTCAAAGTTCTGTGTATCGCTGCAATGGTCATGGACAGGCGTTATCTCTTACCATCAGGAGAGCGTTTCGTTCGTCGTATTACTTTTTACATAAAAAAAGAATAATTTAAAGTTTTTTTTTTTTAAATACATACTTAAAAAACGTACCATCCACAAATACATAATTAAAGAAGTAAGAAGAACAAATGATAATCTAACCATTAGATTCCGACCATTTTAGCGGTACCCAGGTACTTTGAGTTGGGAAACAAATTCTAGAACACCACAGTATTAGCGCTCATTACTTTGAGACATTCCATGTTTAGTGTTGTTGGTCCTGTAATTCCCCTACAGTACAGTACCCTTCAAACCGGAACACAATAACCATTAGGTATTAATAGCACACTTGCCTAGCGGTAGAATATGTGACACTGTGATTCTGGTCATCCTATCAAAGAGTATATCGAGTAAAAATTACAAAAACAGTGAGAAGTTATACTAATTTTACACTTTATCTCAATAGCCATGATAATGTGTACCTTAAATACATTAAACAACATTCTATTTGGGTTAACAACTGTTAATAATATGGTATCGGGTTAACGTCAATCAATGATGACTCAATTACAGAGTTTTATTCTGCGAACTAGGGCAACTATAACAGTTAAACTTTATTGAAATGAAATACGACATTAATTCAGTGCAGTTTGCAGAGTTCTAAACAATTTCCTAGTAACTGGAGTTATTAAAAAAAAACACCAATAGGTAATGTTCCATATTATTATTCGGTTCCATTCAAGCCGTGCTAAGCCTGGGCGCTCTTTACGTCAAAGTAAAAGTAACCCATATGTCAAACGTTTCTATATTTTTCACTTCTTACACTTACTAACACTTACGAACACAATGAAAGCGGAATCAGCGAAATCGGTAAAGCCATTTTCGTTGTTTTTTATTTATATAGATAATCGAAAAAAGTTTAAATAGTAGGCATTGCGGCATTTTTACGTTCTCGCTCAAACTTCCAAACTAATCTGCCATACAGTGTGTCTATACACGCCTCACACATACACATGGAAATAGTATCTTTGAATACGCGAGTGTTGAAAACTGTCCTACTTCAGAAGAGCGCGAGTGATTCCGTAAACAATTTTCGATTTACGAACGAAAATCCTCCCCGACTTTGGAATGGAATCGAGAGATTTTTCTCTTGTACACTTCAATAACTACACAGTTGTGTTACGTGATTTGTTATTGAATGAAAACAAAGAATTGTAGATAATACGCAATCTATAATATCATATCTATATCTTATAGATAATCATTATCATCATTTGACATAGGCCTCCCCCATTGACTGCCATAAAGACCGGTTAGAAGCGGCTCGCATCCGGCGCGTTCCTGCGGTCTTTATGAGGTCGTCTGTCCACCATCTGGACGTCCTACGCTGCGCATGCCATCCGTGGTCTCCACTCCAAAATTTTGCATCCCCATCGGCCACCAGTTCTGCGTGCTATGTGCTCTGCCCACTGCCATTTCAACTAGCTAATTCGCTGGGCTATGTCGGTAACTTTGGTTCGACTACGGATCTCCTCATTTCTGAGTCGATCTTGTAGGAAAACTCCGCCCTTTCCATAGCCTGTACATTAGGTATTTCATACAGTCATTAGGTTTCGATAGCATGACGAAAGAATTTTTGCAAATTGCCATGTATTTTATCAACATGATATATAGTAAATAGGTATCTTATTAATAGATACATACAACAAAAACCTGACAAATTCAACACGTCAAAAACACTAAACACACCGACGTCCCGTCAGTGCAGGTCGCGTCGCCCCAAGTGGAATTAGAATTAAAAAAGTTGCTTGTTCTTTTTTAATACAGTCTACAGAAAATCTGAATAGGGCTTAATGTTTCAATAATGCAGCAAGGTTATTCTTTTTCTATATATATTGAGCTAATTATGAATGTGACCACGCACAAAATATCAGTTAGTTTCCACACGCCCTCTAACAATTTAATCAAACGAAACAAAGCGCGCGAATGACGCCATTTAACGACTTCAGTCAAATTAAATTTAAATGGAAATAATTTATAGCTTTATTATAGCACACGACCCCCCCGCTCCTAAATTGTGAGCGCCGACATAAAATACTGCTAGTACGTTACGTTACGTTACGCGTATAGCAGTAATATCGGAGCGAGGCTTGTATGAAATTGTGTTTTATTAACGGGTTATAAAGTCGCAGCGATACACGTCGTTGGCGACTTGTTACTCCAGACGACGGCTCAGTTTCTCCCAGTTATTATTGCTACGAACTAATTGTTTTCCGATTTAATACTCGAGCCGGTACGTTTCCAGCCACTAAACACATTTTAATTGACAAAATTGTTCGGTAACTAAGCGATGATGCGATTTTGATTGCGTCCTACAACATCAATTCGGAATTACTGCCTGCCAAAGAAAGTAAACAATTTTTGATCAACTCTGTTATTCGAATTAGGATTTGGGCCGCACCATAATATTTTAATAAACCGATTTATCGAGAAGTATTCTCGATACCCGGAGCTATATTTCTTTTCAATATCGTTCCCAATAGGCATCAACTTGAGTTTTAATCGAGCCAAGTGAAATTTATATGCTTCGTTAAGCTAATTTAATGATCCGTTTGCGATGTTTTATTATAAGTGAGTTAATTAAGTTGGCTTGAGCCTTCGTCGCGAGGCGCCGCGTTTCAAGATAAGTAATTAAGTAATCATATACCAACATGTTGCTGCTATATAACATATATTTTGTTTTGTCCTTAAGTTAAACAAAGAAAAACACATTGTAGTAACAAAAAGCTGTCTTTCGTAAAACCTATAATTTTGCGCCGCGGATAAAATTAGCTGACTTGTTTAATACAAATACTTTCGCTCCGATTCCATCGCTTTATCCAGCAGACAAAAGAAAGAGGGAAAATTAAAAAGAAAACGTGAATAGCCATTCCAAAGGCAATTCTTACATATTAAGCGAAGCGTGTTTAACATGTCCAATTAATACAAAGAAGAGAAAGCTCCACCACTCTGTTAACTATAACAACCTCCCTCCGCTTACTGAGGGCCGCCAGTCTTTTGTTTACGCTTAATGGCTTAAATAAAACGGGTCAAATTCGTAAAACACCACACCAAAAAAGGTTTAAGGGTAACAGGGAACCGACAATTTTCTACCTAATACATTTAAATTTAAGGCGTAAAGTAGGAAGTCAGATTAAATGCAATGAAAAGGAAAATAGTGTATGTGTTAAAATGAGTAGGTAGTCTTATAATTTCGTCAAGCTTGTGCCTTTTCACCTAGTGTTTTTGGTTGAACTGTGAAGGGTATGTCATTATAACTAGGAGAGATAACAGCCTTTTGTCAGGTTGCCGGTCGGACGGCGGTAAGCCCTTCGCTTAATTTCCTGACCGAAACCCAGATCGCTACAATATTTTGTTTAAGTAGCCATTGAGTTCTTTGAGCACGTTTTTAACTTTGAAATGGAATTCTTTTTCTTTTACCATTCTTTTTTCTTTCGCCCGTAACAAACATTTATGTGACGAACATAGGTTTCTGTTTGCGAGTGGTTTTATATAATAATAAAGTATTTACAAAAGCTTTGTTTAGTTTAAGACTTGATTGCGGTGTTTTTTTAATGTAAAAGCATTACTTTTAAAACAAAGGAAACGTTAAAAAATTAATGTTTCAACCGCTTTGTTTAAATATACTAATATTTGATATTTATTTGATCCTAATGTTCAACAGCCACTATTGATAAATAAATAAAACAAATAAATATCCTGGGACATTTCATACAGCGCCAAAAGCTTGTACCTTCTATGAGAACCAGATGACTGATATAATACATACTTTTTTGTAAGTACATACATACGTATTATACATTCAACGCCCTGATACATTTATATTACATTCATATTTATTTAACTGAATTATAAATAAGCTAAGTCAACTTGATTAGTCTGAGCACTTTTTTTATTGTTAGACAGACTGTCTTTAATTATAGATCATCTGATTGTGATGGCATAGTGAAATTAACAAGTAAACTGGAATGAGAACTAGCTCTAAAGACGTCTACCAAAATACATCTGCAAAATTACTATTTCGAGGACGTGAATCATTAAGTAGAACGAACACCACACGTAAACAGAAAGAGACCCTATTCGTATTGTATAAGTGCCCACAATACATGTAACCGACATTTTCACCCCATTATATCATTATTCAGACGTCACTCTCTCATAATGTATATTTATACCGTATTCGAGTACTTCCAATATCTTAGGGCAATATCTTAATAAATCGTATAAAAGAGGAATGTTTTAACCACAAGACCACCTGCGCCAGTCGAGCGGGCTTTGAATGCAAAATTAGTCTTGTTTCTTTTTTACCACTTTAGCCGGATCTCTCTGATGCGAATGAAATTCAACGGCGAAATTGACGGTCTATTTCTCCGTGTTTTATGTGCCCCTTAAATTATTGTACGGAGGTTACGGTCAGTAATTTTAATGAATATTAAAGCATGGCGTAAATTCCGCTAGGGATAAAGTGTGAGGTAAAACGGGCGTAACGATGTTTTTTTATGTAAATATTGTAATTTAAAAAAATTGCCAGTCGAAAACTGCCGACAGAAGTGAAAACTTAAAACACGTCAACTTTTGACGCGATCCCGTAAGTTTTGCCCCTATCTAAAAATTACTCAAAGCGACTAAAGAAATTTCCACTTTAAAAAAATAGGCAGTCATGGGAACTGCCGACAGAAGTGAAAACTTAAAATACGTCACATTTTGACTCGAACATATAAGTTTTGGCCCTACCATAAAATTGCTCCAAGTGGTTAAATAAGTTTCCACTTTTAAAAAAAAGGCAGTCTTGGGGACTGCTGATAGAACAGAAAACTTAAAACACGTTACAATTTGACACGAACCTAATAGTTTTGCCCCTACCAAAAAATCACTCCACACAGCTAAAGAAGTGTCCACTATAAAAAATCGGCAGTCATGGGGACTGCCAATAGAAGTGAAAACTTTGACAGCAGCATGTCGGTGACACGAACCCATAAGTTTAACGCCTACCAAAAATCGTTAAGCAGCTAAAAAGTTTTAACTTTAAAAAAAAAAACGAGCTGTGCGTCCAACTTATGGTTTTAAAGCTATTGAACTACAATCTCCCGTGATGTATTCCGTTTCAACGTTTTTTAAATCTTATCTCTTTTAGACAGTACCTCTCCTGGTGGTAAAAACATTGCCTAAGGCTATTACAGTGGTACCCAAAGTTTTTAATCAACTCTTTATGCTAGTAACGCACAATAATAGAACCTTACCTCTTTCTTCTCGGCCACTTTCATTCCGAAACACGATGTTCCGGCCAGCGGTCCGCTTCCACGAGATGGTGGGCTCAGGTTCGCCGGATGCTGTACATCGCAGCTCCACTGAGCCGCCCTCAGGCGCGCTCGCTTCGGACCCGTCCTCGTCTGCAATGTCTGGCGGAATCACCACTGACAGGTGACCCATCTGGTAAGGGGAAGAAATTGCTTTACAAGCCAGAACCGGGGTCTATTTCCGAAATTGTAATATTATTTTTGTTAGCTTCCATTGTTACCTAGATTAAAATAAGAGTAACAGGATCAGAAATTATATCGCATTCGCAACAAAACCTGGCATGGACTTATTTAGGCTTTTTTATGTATAAGTAATTACACAAACGAGACGCTCTCCTGATGGTAAGAGATAACGCTTGTCCATGATAGTTACAACGATACAGAACGAATCGGTGTTTTTGCCGCTACGGTGAAACATACGTAAATACTAACAAACATACATGCATAGACTGCTAAAAACATAACCCTTTCTTTTGGCTTTGCCATAGTCGGGTTATAAGTGTATTTGTTAGTCAGTCCTCCTGGCTATACATTATGGAATAGATAATATGTCAGGCATCAATTACAATTTTTGGAAAAGTAACGATTCCTATGAAATTGTCGCCCAGACAAAATTGCCAGGCGCAACTATTAATAAAAGAAAAACACAAACATTAATACATAATTCTAAATTTTTGATTGGTTTTATCAAACAAACTTATGTGTTCACATTTTGTTTTTAGCACACTTTACATACTTTTTATCTTTGCAAAATGTGTTAATCAAAACATCAAGCATTAAAATGAGAATAGGAAACGATCCAAGATGATCGAGCCCATTCTCTTTAGAGGCTTCGTTTAAAAATCAAGCAAAGTGAAGTACGAAAGAAGGTTCATTGAGCCGAGTGAAAATGAGATCTTAACCTTTTATCCTTGTAGACTTGATTAATTACCTCGATTTAATAGATATTTGAAGTCGATCTATATGTACATTCACGTTTATTTATACATCATTTCTGTAGATGAATTTGTTTAATCGTTTGTCAAATGTTTTATGTTGTCTGTGGAGTTGAAACAAGAATGTGTAGCAGGAGTCTACCTCTCATCAGGTACGATTAACATAATTACGTGGCCACAGGCAACACAAAGCGCTATGATGCTACTCATCCTCCATTTGTTCAAGTCAATTAAACCAGCTTTACTGTACTGTTCCAGCTTATAGGTAATAAGGATAATGCATGTAAGCTACCATGTATCTGCTTGCATGCAACGATGTTAAACGGCTTCAATCAAAATATTACAGATCAAACTTTTTTTTTTATGGCTGACAGGCTAGGTATTTGACAACTCACCTGATGTTAAGTGACGGTGTGGTCGAAGATAGTAAAGCACACCTAGCCTGGAATAGAACTGGCTCTCAAGTGAGGCTGCCGGAACACACCGTTAGATGCTTGGCGGCATATTTTCAACTTGAGGGTGGTAGCTAGCCAGCCGAGTACTAGAAAGTACCCTACCACCACGCTATGGTTTCCTCACGATGTTTTTCCTTCACCGGCAGCTCAAGCTCATTGTTGGGGTTTGAACCCACACCCTTCGGCATGCGAACCTACCGCGGTAACCACTGAGCTGTCATCGCTACTAACACTAAAACTTGTCCCATATTGGCAGTTTAGCTGCTTAACTAGGTTGTTTTTATGTGGGGTTGTCATAGATGTTTGTTGAGGCGTCCGTCATCACAAGTGGTGGTAGTTTAGACATCTCGAGCCGCAGGTTTAGTCAGCTACATTTTAGACGGCTAGGTCGCGATTGTGTAAGGTGGCTACAATCTGAAGATACCGGGAACCACCCGCGGCATTTGCATCGATACAGGCAGAGAAACATTAGATCGAGTGCTCTCACAATAAAACTAAATGTAGCTGTTGTAAACAAGATAAAATCCGACCAATTTTTATCAATATCTTTTTGGGCAATAGGAAAATAAATCATGACATTCTTGACAAAGTTCATCAAGTCTCGAATTCCGACTAAACTCGATCGGAATCTCATAGTTTATATAGGTCGGGTGTCCCTCATTGTAATAATGTAAGGGCAGGGGTCCGTGAATGTTGCATGAAGACGTATTGTCCCCATTCCGGGGCCGGTGCTTTGACAAAATTCCCGGGACGAGTGACGGGACGCCGGCGGCCCGTCTCAGGTACGAAAATTACCGCATAGATTGTAAGGTAAGCGGGTTGTTTATTTTACTGACTGCGTATTTTATTGCGGAGCCCTTTTTTACTCTAACAAATGAGTTCAATGTTTACTTGTGTTGAAATTTTTGAGGGTGTGTTGTTTATAGAAACGTATTGTTTTGTCTAAACTAAATTTGACCTTGACTTGCTTTATGAAACTTTGATTGTGACTAAGACTTATTTTTTCATAAGACTTTAAAATACTACTTGACACTAGCATAATGAACAAGGTGCAATGCCTAGATGAAATTGGTTTACTTGGTGGTAGATATCCTTAGCAGGAGGCTGTCTGAGTAGGTACCACCGCAGTACTAGATATTCTGCCGCCAAGCAGTGGTGTGTAATTATTACTGTGCTCTGATTTGAAGCGTCCTAGCAAAATTACAGGACTGTTAAGACTGACTATCGAAAGTCTCAAAGTAATGAGCGCCAAAGCAGTGAAACCCTAGACTTTGTTTCACTACTCATATTTCTTAGTATCGCTGCAAGGACACTTGGACAGATATTATCTCTTACCATCAGGAGAGCGTCTCGTTTGTCTCATTACTTTTATAAAAAAAATAGAAATAAAGAATGATATCACGTTTAAAAAAATTTGTAACTTTTTATTTATTAATAGATACATACTACCTATATATAGTATATATATTTTTATATACTACCGACCAACATGATGTACAGATCAACCTGTAAAATAAATTTAAGTAAAAAAAATTGAATCTTGTAATGTGCATTAATCAAAGTTCTTCTTTACCTTCATTTATTTTATTCAACTATCGCAACTCAATACCTTTTTATACGCAAGTTTTATTTATTTATTCTAATGTACGAACAGAACCCTACGTTGTGATTTATTTTGTAAATTGCGATATATACCGTCCTTAGTTACAGTCAAAGTTGAAATTATACAAAAGGTAACCCCTGGAATCTACTTACATTGATATTCCAAAAAGGAGAAAATATAAAAGAAAAATGTTATCACAATACAACGTGTATCAAAAAGTCCCCTTTACGTACGATTTTCCTCATAAGAATATGATAAAGTGTGGCACTTTCTATATTCTCGTTTTGCTGCAGTGTAAATTCTTAGAGACGGCTTCGTGTCACATGAATTATGCAAATACGCGGTGCACAGCGAACCGAGTACGTCACAGATTTACATACAAGGAGATCTTTGCACAGTATTCTATAAGTAGGGAATCTATCACTAAAGAAAACTTGCGCAGAAACGTTGACAAAATTAGTTTTCTAACGTCATATTAAGCTTCTTTCTTTTTTTGTGATATCTCACGTTATGCATTCTGCCGATGTCAAGTAGTTCATATTTTCAATAAAATCAAGCAAATTACAGTCAAAGTCTCATAAAGTAAATCACGGTCAAGTTTAATCTATTCTCTGGTAAAGTAATGGTGACTTTACTAGAAATATCTACAGAGTTCTGATAACAACGAGAAAAAGGCTCGCTTCACTACATTACCATAATTGTTCGGACTTGTGTGTATAATTGGGCAAACCACAATGATTAATACAATGCTTTAAAAAAAAAATATAAATACGCCACTTTTGAAAAATCTTACAATAAAGCGTACATATTTTTCCGCATTCTCGCCAAAACTCTTTATACATAAATTGTAATGTTCGTAACATAATAAAGTTTGTAACGTTCGCTGCGTAGCTTAGTACTAGTAACATGTAATGCTCGTAGCATAACTTGTTAATTTCGTAGCACTCATACAAGCTACGGCTTGTACGAGTGCTACGAAATGCCATGGCACAACCAGTCAATATACATTGAAGGCATACATTAGATCTAAAATTTGAATAAAATATAAATGCATTTAAATAAATGCATATATAAAATGTTTTAGTGGCTGTAAATCCGTAGCTACATTCTACGGTTGTGTACCTCGTAGCGCTATTCGTAGGTCTTGTAGCAAAGTTAATGAATTAGTAAGTATTGTAAGTATTAACTGTTATACCTATTAACATTCATTTCTGTCTGTGATTGCACTGTAAATACGAAAAGTAATATAGTGTAGGTTATTGTTACTGCACTGTGTTAGTGTGAACGAGACTGGAGTGCAAGTTTATGTTAAAGGACACAATATAAACACTCTAGGTTATTTAGAAGAATATTTTTCATATAAGGACGATTTTGAGATCAAATTCTTTCTGTAATAAG
Source organism: Biston stratarius (assembly GCA_950106695.1). Lineage (NCBI taxonomy): Eukaryota > Metazoa > Arthropoda > Insecta > Lepidoptera > Geometridae > Biston > Biston stratarius. The sequence continues at coordinate 17,376,064 of OX467116.1, forward strand.
GTTGCCTGGAAAAAATCGCTTTAAGCGATAAGGCTGCCAGTCATTACACTATCGTTAACCTATTTCTGCTATTATTATATTATTTTTGGTGTTAACAATAGTTATTTTATATTGAAATACCCTTAAAGTATCAGTAGATGTTCATCTGTGTTTTTTTAATAGATTTGCTTTGGATTTCCATTTCCCATATTAAGCGGAGATGCAATCTATAATAGAGTGCGGTTGCAAAGACCGATTCTCACGTGATTATAGAATTCAACAACCACTACTTCTCTTACCTGTAATAAAACAGTCTGTATGTGATTTGCTTATAGAAAGAATATAAAAATGTCTTACTTAGAATTCCATATTTTGTGAAAATGGCGCAGGCAGGCAGTTATTCTATAAAGCAAGTTTATTTGGTCCATAATTCAGAGAAATATAAAAGGTGTATCAAACTGTTACAAACCTCGATTCTATTCGCGACACGGCGACGTGAATACTAAATCATAATAATAAAGAATAGGCTTGAGACAAACATGTCGGGAAAAATGGTAAAACAAGTCACGTTTCAATTTGTTCGTTTCGTTATAGATTGGAAGGTTCCACTCAGCCGAGTAGGCATCAACAGGTAAGTGAGTCGTTTGTTTCCCGTGAAACATTCCTTCAGAGTGAAACCTTGACGTGGGCCCACTCTTATTTAAGAGTCGGACAAGCATCTTGGACATGCAACTATTCACCCATATTTTTACATAGAGTTTAAAAAAGTATTTCACAAAATGAGAAGCTTGTTACACGACATGAAAAATAGCCAAGTTTTTGTACAACTCGTATTTTTGCTACGCGACGTAAATAAATTCTTTATTAAGATACCCTAAGAGCAGAGATAAATGAGATAGGCCGCTCTAAACGCTACTTTTATACCGCCGCAGTCATTGTTCCCCTAAGCCTATTGACTAAGGCTTAAGTTAGTACTACAACACAAATACACAAACAACTCTCTTTTGGACTTAGCCGTCCAAGGAAAATATTAGCGGAGTAAATTTTTGGCTATCTTCTAACACAATGAATAAGATATACAAAACATCTAGCAAACTTTGAAAACACTTCTAACATATTACCTACATACGTTACGTCATAAAACGGCTCGCTGACAAAATGCGGGCTCAGTAGGGTTAAAGTTAGAGGCGCGGTACTGCGAGGAATTCAAATGCGCGCCGTTTTTCTAACAACGACTATTAGTTGACGAGAACGCAATGAGTTTAACCAATTATTCTGCGGCTGGCAGTTCAGTGGTGGGCTGCTGTCGTGATGAACGGCAGCCGCCCTTACTTTATTGCCTATTTTTTCACCCTCTTGACCTCTGAACGTTGGTTTAACGCATGGCTGCATTTATAACATAAAATTTCGTTTCGTACGGGATTCTGATCATAAAAAAGGCACAGATGTGGCAGAAGCTAACAAGCTTGAAAACCCATTTTGAAGTTTACCGCTAAAACATGTTGGCCGATATTATATCTCAAAATGATAAAATAACACATAATTTCCGAATATGTAATAAACATTGATGTTTTCCCGAAATGATATTCAGACTTGATGTGTTTCTGAAATCTTATTCGTGAATCCATATAATATATGAATGAAAAAGTAAATATTTCAACGGATTCAGATCGCACCTGTAGTCCGCCACCAACAAAGGACTCCCGAGCTTACCGATTTTCGGCTAAGAAATACTCGTAATTCACTTGTTGATTCTTTCTACTCTCTATTCCCTACTTCTTTTTATTTGTTATTCCGAGTCACGTTATCTTGTTAACATACAAACGCTTGTAATATAAATTCTAACCTACAAAAATGTATTCGGATTTCATATCTCAAATATTTTTCTCGCAGTTCAATTCTTTCAGTCCTGGGAGCAGCAAACATTAATTTAAAGATAATATTCCCGTTGGCTTACAGTTAATCCAACGAGCATCGTAAATCCCTTATAGGAAGATAAGCTAGGCCACAATATTTAGAGGTGCTTGGATTTTAGCAGGTTCGGTTAGAAACTCTGGCTTTAGATGATTAAACCGAGGTGAAATAATTATGTAACAGGGAGGCAAACACGGTTCGCGTTCGCAGTCCCGAGGTAGATTCCTCCGAGCAGTAGCAAATTCCTTGGGAGGCGAGCTAAGTGTTTGTAACGACGGCCTTAGTTGCGACATCACAAGGCAACTATGTGTCGAAGAATGTGTTTATGGTGCCAAGAATGAAGCTCCTTAGCGGAGGGGATTCTACCGCCGCTTCGAAACTGCCTATCGAACTAACAACTCAATTTTGTTTATGCTACGCTAAAATGCTTGTTTAGTTTGGAATATAAATTACGATAAAATAATTTTACCATGTTTTTGGCACATTTTCGTTTTACTTATACGAGATCAAAAAAGTAAGTAACGTTTTTGATTGGATCTGATGCTTCGAAAGCCGAAATTTTGGTCAGAACCGGTGTTTTTTTTGGTTTTTTGAAGGAATCAAAACCAAAAAAAAGTTGTTAAAGCGTATAAGTTTAAATTTGTGACTTAGTTATTTTAGTACAAATAAGTTATAATTTATTACAAACTTTCAATGTAATAACATCCGATTCGCGCTCCGCATCTGACGCAATTCCACCGCTGACCTTCGCAAATACCTGAAAGCCATTTACCTACCTGTTAAATTGCAAAGCTTTCGTTATGAAAATTCCTAAAATAGAACTCTATAAGATAGCGGAATGAATTATTATAAACTTTAGAATTGAGAGGATTCTTTTGGATCCAATATTGCAAGACAAAGCGCTGGAAAATTTCATAGAGAAGTTAAGAGGGGTCTGAAGTTTACATTGGGTGTTTTCGACAATATGACAGAGTGGTCATTCATTTGAAGCTACAGTTACTTCAGCGCTGTAAACATTTCACAAACGGGACTTTAATCCGGGCCATAAAAGTAATCCGCTCATAAAGTTCCGCGACGATGGACAACGTAAGGGTAAGGATTTTCTCTCACAAAGATTTCGAAGTAATTAAGATAAAATGCCAGAGAGTTTTTGTATGTAACTGGAGCCATAGTAGCTGCTCACTCGTTTTTCAACGCTCATATGCCGAGTTAATCCTGGAGTATGCAATAAAGCTGCTAAAGTATTTGTGTTCCAAGCGAAATTACCCATATTGAAAATACCCTTCGGCGCTAACAGCCGGCTGAAGGCTTATTTATACGGTGTATTATGTAGACTTACCCTACTCGAGGCACGTAAAAATGTACGTACCACATTAAACAGTAAAACCTTTCTCAGCCATTAGATACTTTAATTTAATACCAGCCCGTAGTCGTCGGACTTAGAAATTGTTGTCGTATTGATTTGCAATTATAAGTTCGCTTTGTTTAAGTTATGCAAAGTATTCGCTATTAAACGGATTTAAATCACGTCTCAGTTCGATTTGAATTTCGGCGAGTGGGAAAGTTAGATCATAAATTTTGTAAATATAAAACGTTTTTATTGCGTATCTTGACTGTATCGGAATATGATCTTGGTGAAAGGAAAAAAAGGGTTGGGGTTACAAAAAATCGGGTCGTCCATCACCGCCTCTGTCAACAGGGCGCGCCATCAATGCCGCAAAAACAATTAGTAGGTCAATATTTATTTGATTGCCTAAAACCAAGCCATGAATGATGACCGTCTGTATCGTTGTTTAACCTTTTTTGTGTAATGAATACATGCGGGTGAACGTTGGACGTGACCGGATATATAGCGATGATGTCACAAGATATTTCAACCTACGTACAGTTATGAATTTTTATCTTTTAATTCTAACTATTTAGTTTAATCGCCAAACTTCAATTTAGCTTTTATTATACGAGCGTCGGGTTTTAAAATATGCTTCGAAAGTTAGCCCAATTCTGGCTCAGGCTCACTATAAGAAACATAGTTACATATACGTATTTCTTTAAACCAAAATACGTACATCTACATATAATGTATTTGATTTACAAAGTGTATTTGATGTACCATTTAATTCATTTGTAAGTATCAATATACACGAGAACGTAACACTTCTAACGGTCAAATAAGAATAAAACTTCGTGCCATCCGTCAGGAACTGTAGAGTTGTACCTAAACAAATACGAATACCGACTGGGAGAAGTGAGCAGTCGCCTTTTTAACTCTGTTTGCGGGTTTTTGCTGTTGACACGAATCAAACTGATGTTTTGTTACTTGAATAAAATAAGGTTGACATTCGTAAATTACGACCATTTATTTCATTATTTAACAGTGCAACAATCTAAGTGTAATGTACGATGGATGGATATTGCCAGAAAGTCTACTTTATATCATTTATTTTATCTCCTTGTAACTACTACTGCTTGTACTATGGACCTTAGAGTCTGAAATAAAGTTATTTAAAAAATATGTTGGTTACCCATTAAAGCTAAATAATTAGTGACTAAAAGTTTTAAGGAATGCTTGTTTACTACGATAGTGTAGATGGTTAGAGCAACTCGACCATTACACTCAATCCTGAAAGAGTCACAGATTTAAAATCGCTTTAAGCGATAAGGCCGCCGTTGTACTGCCGCATGCTAGTTATTTAGCAGATACATGTACTAACTTCTGATAGCGTTAAGTTTTTAAAAGATATGTATTTTTGCGTTTCGGTGCGTTACGGGGTGAATACTATTTTTATCTCGAAAAAACCGGGTGAAACAACGGGTCATATCTAATTTTGTTTTGTTCACGTGACGTTCAAATATATTTTAAGTTGTAGGTACATATGTATGTATGTATGTACGTACTTTTTTGTTCGTTTTGTTATAATATACATATATATGAACAAGTCCAATACCGCGTTGTTTGGCAATACACAAACGTAAAATAAAAGCCAGCGTTTAGCACTAATCAATTATTGATTAGTGCATATATGCTTCCATTTGTTTCAAATTTCATAACTCATTAAGCGTCGAAACGACCGTATTTAAATATTCGCAAACGTGAGTATTTAAAATAAAGTAGAATGTTCAAGTGTAAAGTTAGTAAATCCGGCAATTTATCTTGCAGAAACGCTATTAAGCAATAGTAAAAGAATATGCAAAGCTCTCTCGAATAGATATAACGAGTTATACGAGAAGTCGCAAGTTAAACTGAAATTTACATAGCGAGCAAGCCAACTGAATCTGAATACTTAATTACTAGTTCGGAAGTTAATGAAAAAAAGTATAGTCCAAAGAAATGATTGATTTTATATTGTTATCAAAATCTGTACCTACTAAGATAGTTTTATTTAATAATAAATATTTTTATTTAACGGTCCAGGAAGTTATTTAATTGTTGACCGTAGATCCTTCATCAAGAGGAGTCCTATGTGAGATACAGTGCCTTCATGACAGAGTTTTGATCGGAACACGGAAAGGTTGTGTCGCCGCATTATACAAGACTAATTTTCAGAAACATGTGTTCTTTCGAGCGTTTATCTATATACATAGTAGTGTGTAATATATATAAAGTGCCGAATCACGTGCATGATTGTTGAAAAGTGACTAAAATGTGGTGAAACATGACTTTTCGTTTTGCTTCGAAAACTTCATCGAAGCTTCTAGTAAATTTACCTCTACTTTATGATGGCAGGCCCGGGCTTAGACTCATTTCTCATGGCTTGTCATGTAATACATGAAAATATCGAAATACGTGACACTGGCAATTGCACTAAGTGCGAAGCCAATTATTTTACAAAGAAAAAGAAAGGTAGATACTTCAACACAAGTAAGGGAGTTTTGGCGGGAACGCGGTAAGCGTCGTGTCGCCCATTGTATTTTTTCCAAAACTAGTGTCTTTTCGAGTTTTTATGTATAAAAATAGTGGTGTTTTATTCATAAAGAGCCGAATTACAAGCACGAGTGTGGGAAAGTGATATAATGCGGTGAAACATGACTTTTCGTGTTGCTTCCAAAACTCCATCGAAGCTTATAGTAAAGACGCCACTACTTTATTAGATTTAAGACATGAATGAATGAAACTTGACTAGATTTAAGACATGAATTGCAAAAACGGAAGACAAGGCAGTATGGCTTTAAAGCTTTAGCCTCCCAAAAAGGACAAATTGAATTTAAAAAAAAATCAACACAAGTAAGCGTGACGTTTCAGTCTAGCGTAGTCGTGAGACCATGTAGCTTCTAATCTCCGAATAAATCCGAATCCCACAGCAAACACCAATATATTTTCTAAATTATGTGCGTATTGCCGCTAACTTTATACGCTGAAGTAAAACATCGTGAGGAAAGATACAGGTCCGAGAGTTCTTAAAAAAATACAATGAAACCTGGTTAAGTGGTAATAACAATAAGCTTGCGACATTTTCGCATTGAAATACCTCTGTTACTGGGAACTTCAAACCTTTTTAAATGAGTTTTGTTTTTTTACCTCTATAATTGGGACTTTGTAGCTCAATAGCCTGTATAAGTAAGACAATTTATCAGGTTTGGACACGACACTACACGTTTGATTACAAACTTTCGAATTTCTTTCGTACGTGCTTTACGGACCCTGATGGACATCATGTCAAACCTGCCTCTTTGTGAAACTGGGTAAATGAAAAGCCTCTATGAATGATAAAAATTCTAAGTGTCCTTGAGATTCCAGTTATACAGGTTTCACTGTCTGTGAAGGCTGCCAACCTGCACTTGGCCAGCGTTGTGGACTATGACTTTATCTTCTCACAATGAGAAGAGTTCCGCGCCCAACAGTGCGAGAGCTGACAAAATCTAAACAACTTTTGTTTTATTCTAACCATAGCAAAATACTTAAAATAATATTCAACTAGATTATTATTACTTAAATTTTATCAGTGCCTACTTACAAAATTACAAAGTAAATATAAAAGGGTGTTAAGATTTCTATTTGAGAGTTTTTATAGATTTTATTATATTATTATCGTTACTGGATACCTGTAAGTGTGGAACACATTTTTTTTTCTTAGTAACTTTTTTCCTAAGTTTTAACTACAACACAGAACCTTATAAAATAATATTTAGCTATCCTGTTTCAAACTTGAGTACTAGTTTTAACTTTTTACAACAAAACTTAAACGAAAGACTCGAGTTCAGTATTTCTGTAGAAACATAAAAAAATGTAGGAAGCTATTCCAAACTATTAACTATCAGTTCTGTAGTTGAGCACTTTTCTCTGAAATAATATGTAACTTTTATTTCAAATTTTCTATTGTAGTATATTTTAAAACATAAAGGATTAACGTTCGAAGAAAATTGTCGGTCTTGGTAATATTTAGTTAAAATTACATTTTACAGTACTGTTGCCTGTGTTATGTAATTACAAACGTAACGTTTAGAGGAGGCTTCAGGTGACCAGAATGCTGGTATTTACTTAGCAAGCTTAGCATTGCCATCCAGCGTGGCAATGCTACCAGCATTCTGGCCACATAATTATCTCTCCTCTGATGGACTTTTAGATTAGGTCATGTTTATAAATTTGTAAATAGTATTAATTTTAAGATATTACGTTATTAGTTTTTGTCAAATTGTGAATTATATTGTATTGTAATTAATTATTCAGATAATAACTAATTTGAGAGCTTACGTTACACCACGTATTGGTGAATGATTTTTTTAGTGATGGTGAAAGGCTAGGTTTGACCGTGGTCACAAAGTGTGGTTGACAATTATAGATAAACCAAGCTTGGAATGTTTTTTATTTATTTATGGTTTACAGGCTAAGTACTTGACCGCAGTTCACCTGATGTTAATGACATTGCGGTAGAAGATAGTAGACACACCTAGCCTGGAATGGAACTGGCTCTCACGAAAAAGTGAAGCTGCTGGAACACACCGTTAGGTGCTTGACGATAGATTTTCAACTTGATAGCTAGCCAGTTGAGTACTAGAAAATACCCTACCACCATGCTATGGTTTCTTCACGATGTTTTCCTTCACCGGCAGCTTAAGCTCATCGTTGGGGTTTCGAACCCACGTCCTTCGACACGTGAACCGACCGCGCTAACAACTGTTTATCTGACTGTGCTATCATCACTATAAGTTGATTCCCAAGTGAGGTTACCGTAACATATTATTATGTGCTTAGCGTCAGACTTTCAACTTGAGGGTCTTGAGATTTGAATTTACGCTATTTGGCGTGCGATTAAATTACGCTAAACACTAAACTGCTATCGTTACTTATTGTAAGAAAATCAGTTTACTCGTATATTCATAAAAAAAACTATTTATAAATATTATAAAAACATACAAAAAAGTGTATTTAATAGCTCACGCATTATGTAGCTTCGAAACAATGAATAGATACAGATAAGTCTACTTGTCAACAATATTGTCACCTTTGCCGAAGAGAAGAAGGTACAAAATTATTTGGATATGTGTATGACGTTTGTTTTTTTTTTAAATTTATTTTATTAATATTTTATTACTACTTGTTTCAATCTGGCTTATAAAAAGCAACATCCATATGTTGCCTAAAATAAATGTTTTTTTTTAAATATCTCTACATTCAATCACTACGCAGGTCAATTTCAGTAAATAAATGTTTGAAAAAAGAAAAGACATGGTTAAAGGTGCAGGTGGCGGGGTAAACGGAAACTAAAACTAACGTGAAATGGGAGCTGTTTTTTGACATTTTGGTATAAGAAACTTGACGAAAGCTTTTTCGTAAATGGTTGTGCTAGACCCTCCGATGTCAGGTATACATTCTACATTTCGAGCTCGTATTGTATGTGGAACGTAACCGTTGAACATTTGCAAAGCGGTCCGCATGAAGATGTCGCCGCGGCATTCAGCCGTCGCTCTTTTGGCAAGCGCGCGCATTCCGGACCCGACTTGACAACATTCCACCCTGGTCACAGCCACAAAGGTAAAACTTCACACATACACACTCAAAAATGACATCGGAATTTTTTCATATTTTCTTATGTAATTACAATATTCAGAGAAATGGCCGTAATCACGCATGAGGGTAGTTCTTAATTAATTAGGTAATTAATTAAATATTTAAGAGTTAATCTTTGTTAATTTATTGATACAGGCATTACTTTGCGGAATTTCACCTTGACTGCCTGTTTGCTCCTTTGGTAGAATATCTGCTTAAAGAGCTGGGCGTGGGTTCGATTCCCACCAGAACAAACATTACTGTGACGATAAATGTTTCTTCTGTATGTATTATAAGTATAAATTTTGAATGTATTATAAGTCGCTATTTACAAAAATAGTAATTTAAGTATTCTATCAGTTATCTAGTTCTCACAGTACAAGCTTTGCTTAGTTTGGGGCTAGATGGCGCTATGTGAAATGTCCTACGATATTTATTAATTTATTTTATCTTTTAGTATTCTGCAGTTTTATTTTTAGTTTATTTTCGCTTACTTATAAATCGTTTGGATTTCAACAAGGACAAAGATTTGTACAATCGTATTATTTATTAATGATTTGTAACAATTTTATCAGAAACAAACTTAAAACTTCAGTACACGTTTCAGATTTAATTAAATCTTTATCCTTATTGTCAAAGACTTACAAGCAGAAATGCACTAAAGATATATTAATAACTTCAGAATACCATTGCATCTTTGTACCCAAGAAAACAACGTCTAGAAAACGCTGGACGTGAAAAAACTGTCTTCACACAAAATAGATGAAGTTCATCTTGTTTAAGACGTTTATTTAAAGAACTAGCGACCCGCTCCGGCTTCGCACGGGTCCAATATAGATATTAATGTAGTGTCAGTGTGGAATGATTAATAATATTATAATTATCATTAGACTATACTACAATATATTTTATATACAATGTTTCAAGAACACCTTTTTTACATTACATGACAAATCTTTGAGATTCTCGGATTTTCTCTACTATAATATGCATGTATCTGTACATATAAACTTTCCTTTTGAATCACTCTGTCTATGGATGGAAACAAAATTAAATTCCATCCGTAGTTTAAAAGATCTAAGCGTACAGATAGCGGGAAGCGGCTTTGTTTTTACTATGTAGAGATTTAGCAAGTTTTAAAAGTGTCTTTGATGAGTAGATCAACAATTTAAAAAAAAAAAATACTAAACATGTTGTATTCTTAATTACGCACAAATCGTCGCAATCAGTAATTAGTATTGTTAAGTAGAAAACAAAAAAAAATATTTGCTAACAGTTTTAATTAACAACCTGTTTAAAACGGAACAACATTATTTACAGCGTGCGCAATACTAAAATCAATACTACTAACTATCGTCAATTATTTATCAATGAAAGGCGTGCTTCAGTAAAAACATGGCAGAGAATAAGTAATAGCTACCATGGTAAGCTAATTTATTAAATACTGATACAGTGAAAGAATATGCTAATAATTTAATATACATATGTAATACTGATTTTAACAATAATAAAGTAATAAACAATATCAAAGTATATTGTCAAGTGATATTATTAATTTAATTTTAATTTGTAGCAAGTGATATTTATTTTAATTTAATAACAAAAATGTTATGTCAATGTCAATAAGTATTTAATATAATTTGATAACAATCAAATTTAAAATTATTTAACAATGTCATCTCGCCGGGCATGTCCCATTTTACATAGACATATAATTATGTAAATTCTTTAAAATCGTAAAATACATTGTCTATTAGCCACTTTTTCAGTTTCTTTCCAAACTTTCATGCCCGTTTGGAATGTCAGTGACAAATTGTAAGTTTGGATAGCACTAATGAAGATGCACTTTTTGCAAATTGATAATTTAGTCTGTGTCTGTAATCATTGCGATATCATATTATGTTACGTATTGTCACTGGTAGTAACGTTAGAGTTTTGTAAAATTGTGACTGAAGTATTCCACTGCCGTATCACAGTCTTTGTGAAACGCGAGCATTCCTTGCACGACTTGACAAAATTCCACTCGTGAGGCTGCGTCTCTTGCAAGTAAGGAAACATATTTACATTCCGAGCTTACCCCTTTTTATAAGAGGTAAATATGTTTTGGAATGTATCAACAATTTTGCCGACTAAAAAGTACACTTTAAAGTAGTTTTTTTTATTTTGTTTTTTTTTGTAGAAAAGTAATGAAACCAACAAGATACAAGTAAGTAGTGGTCTAGCCTGTCAATCATAAAAAAGTCTTAAGTCAGTAGCCCCCGTATTTCTATCCCATTGCTCTTTTCCCAATCTAAATGAGAGTGACAGACGACAAATAGCCTTGCAGACGTTACTTTTGTTACAAGAAAAGGTACTATTACACAATCCTAACTTAATATTATAAATGTGATTGTATCTTTGTTAGTAACGCTTTTACGAATTAACTACTTCCCCGATCATCATGTAATTTTGTATACATGTTGGCAGGGGTACAGAAACAGACATAGGGTTCCTTTCAATCAGATATAAAGTACTGTTCCCGGGGAGAGATAAAAAACTAGCCAAGTGCGAGTCGGACTCGCGCACCAAGGGTTCCGTACAAACCTGTAGATATATAAGTAAAAGTTATGGTTTTCTTTTTTATGGTAATTTATGCTTTTCGCAAATTTTCCTTTATCTGTGCTATAAGACGTTGCTTCGTACTAAATTTCAAGATTCTGAGTTCACGGGAAGTACCCTGTAGGTTTTGATTCCCTTGCGAGTGTCGAAAATTTGCAGCATAAATGGTTGTATCTTTTGATTGCGTTGGCTTAGACGTTTGATTTTTTCACAGCTCCAAGGGACAGTAGACTTGAGTATTTGACATGAATTTCAGCTTGATACCTTCACGCGTTCCTGAGAAAAAGGGTCTTGACAGACAGACAGACGGACAACAAAGTGTATATATAAGGGTTCCGTTTTTTCCTTTTGAGGTATGGAACCCTAAAAATAATTATTAGTTACATAATATCAATTAATATTACGTAAGCGAAGCCGTGGGCAAAAGCTAGTAATTCCCTGTGTTTGACTGCTCTGTAGGCTCATTTGGTAGAATAACTGTTTCAACAGCTATAGGGTGTAGGTTCGACACCACCAGAACAAATATTTATGTGACAATAGATGTTTGTTCTCTGCCTGGGTTTCCTGTATGAATTATAAGTAAGTATTTATAAAAAAAAAGCATCTAAGCCTTACTATCAGTTCTCTGGTTCCTATTGTACAAGCTTTGCTTCGTATCGTAATCGTAAGACATTTTACAAAATGCGTTGTGTAAAATATCCTACGATTTTTATTATATTTTTTTAAATTACTTTGAATTTCATTAGATAGACAATTGGTCGTGCACAATTTATTCATCAAATAAGCGGTCTTCGCTGCCTGTAAGCCGATTTCCACCCAATGCAAACATTTGGGAAGTTGTGCACATGAAGATGTCGTGATGGCATGTGGCCGCCGCGCCGAGCCCGAGTCGGCAAGCAGCGATCGCACCACAAATAAGGGAAACGTAAGTATTGTGAACGTGTTATATGAAATTTCACCTAGCAAGCAGTCTTTTGCTCCTATTTCGAACAACAGAACACGTATCGCGCTTTATGGCAACACTGTATGTTTAGCAAGTTTTCATAACACCAAATATTTTTTATGGAAAGGTAATGAGACGAACGAAACGTTCTCGTGATGGTAAGAGATAAAGTATATCCATGACCATTGCAGCGGTAACCAGAACTATGAGTAACAAAACAAAATCCAGATCATCGCTGCTTTGGAGCTCTTTATCAATGGTCCTGTAATTTCGCTAGCTATAATATCCTTCAAACCGGAATACAATAATGTTTACTGCTTGGTGGTAGACTGTATGATACCACAGTGGTACCCACCTAGACGATCTCCTGCTAAGGAGGTCTAGCACCTTGTAAAATTATTAATCATAAAGAATTATAGAAATAATGTCTATGTTGATTGCCACAGGTGGCAATCAAGCAGTCAGGTTGCCTGATGAGAAGTCAAAAAAATAGCTTGATTGCCACAGGTGGCAAATACGTTGCTGACCTTTTATGGTTCTATTAGCACGGCTTTTAAAGAACCCAATGTTGTAACTTCGCGGGAATACGGAAAAAGGAAGATCATTCTAAAAATTGTAGAATGATCTTCCTGTGTATGGCAATAAAAATCACGTGAATTGCACAGTCTGCTATTTTCATGAATCAATCATATCATGTGGATGAGCTTTCAGTGGGTGGCGACTAGTAGACTAGAATATTAATTTTGCTGAAAATATTTATTCCGAATCCATTTCAACTACCTAGCGGTTTAATAATCACAGTTAAGCATTGTGACAATCGGTAATAGTTTACTGATCGACATAACTCGAGTGACACTCGACAGGAGTAGCCGCATTAACAACACTAGGCATGTAATCGATACGCGATCCGAACACAATACTTCCCTCCACACATAGCGCTGTATCAAACATCGGGGCCTGAGTGACAGCGTCAGGGCGCGCCCTCCACAATTTTCTCCCGTTGACATCTGGGTGATGAGGTTATGCCGCTCTTGGCATTTAGTTCGTGTAACAATTTCCCATTTCAGACACCTGCCTGTTAAATTAATGACAACTGGGAATATAGGTTTTCTCGAGATTTCGCGTAAGAGGCATGGAGCGTAGTTACGAGAATGGTGCTACAGTACACCTCTATAGTTACCACTTCGTACTGTATTGAGTCACAATTTGCAAACGAAGTCAAATTCAGACACAATTTAATTTCATGTTTAATTTAAACTGGCTCATGATTATGAATATAGCGAAATTCCGAAAATTTCTCTGGTATTTAGAAATTCCGGCGCTCTATAGTGAAGCAGATAAATTAAGAGATTTCAAACTAGCTAAGAAATAAATCTGCCGCGTTCGTTTTCTTAAATCCAATACATGGAAGAGGCTTCGTCTGTATCTAACAAAACGAAAATTGGAAAGAGGGTATCCGATATCATTTATTCTGGTGAAACGCTTGGCACGTGACACCTAGTGGAGATGCAAGCTGGCGATCCATATCGATCGCATGCATTTTAATATTAGTCGACGCTTCCGCTGGACGCAACGGTGACTAATGTAGACTTAATGTTAAGTAAACTAAACGATGTATCTTAACTCTTACAAGTCTTATCAAAACAATCTGATTGAATGATTGAAAAGCTCTGTCAATTTCTAATATCAAAATGATTGATATTAATCATGAAAGAAATAACATGGCATGCCGCGTGCTATCTCGTAAAACGCTCGTAACAAAGTTAAAAAGCTGTCGCATGAAATCGCTAAAAATGTCGTTAGACATTTCACACTGCGCCATCTATCCCCTAACAAAGCATACCTTGTACTAAGAGAACTAAACCATTCATAAAATTATTATTTTTTGTTATTAGATACATATACACACATATATTTTTGTTCTGGGTCGGACTCGAATCCACGCACTATAGCTTGTAAGTCGGGCTACTATCGAATGAGCAACAAGGTTATTCGCGACGAACTTCAATAACTGTCCACCTGCTGAGCGCGGCCCTCTTTTCATTGTGAGAAGGGTAAAGTCATAATCTACCACGCTGACCAAGTGTGGGTTGGCTGATTTCTCATACTTTTTAAGCACTTACCCTGAAATGTACTTATTCCTCACAATGTTTTCCTTTGCGCATTGAATTCATCGGTAATATACATAACTTAGAAAAGACAGAGGTTTGCGCCGTGGGCTTAGAACTCAGGAGCTCCGGATTAGAAGTGAAATGGTCTCGCAACTAGACTGCCGAAACTTCAACGCGTAACGCGCCACAATTCAAGTTAAATTCGTGTGAAATAGAGAGTGCTCTATGCCAAAGTAAATTAAAAAACGCAAAGAGTGTGTTAGGAGGCCATTAACTACCAAAATAAGCGTGCGCGTTTTCGGCATAGAATTTCATGTGAGTTAGTGAATCAAGGACCTGGACTGTTGAGACTAACCATCGAAAGTCTCAAAGTAATGAACGCCAAAGCACAGATGCCCTGGATTTTGTTTTACTTCCCAAAGTTCTGTATTATACAATAGTCGTGGACAGGCATTGTCACTAACTATCAGAAGAGCGTCTAGTCCGTCTCATTACTATTATATAAAAAAAGTCAAAAAAGAAGCTAACAGAAAACCACGTTTATACATTAGAGGTTGAATTAACTCAGCATTGTAAGCGTAGTAGCAACCAAACACTGAAACCGGAGGAGCGTTTGCATATCACATTTTATTTCTATTCAAACCCTTGTATATGTTCTAATTATAAAGCTTGAATTGTTTACTAACAATGGAGTATCTTCCCAGCAAGCACCTGTGCTCTTGTAACTTTACAACACCGCTTTGTAGTTAATTATATTCTGATTCTGCTACTCTGTAATACAGACAGAGCCAAAACCGATCCGAGTGGGTCGGAAACTGATTGTAATTACTGTCCATTATTGATAAGCATTGATGCTATAATTAAATGGAATTACCTATTGTACATGATTAACTGTTATTGGTACCGAATTGTGTAAATGTGTCTTGATATATTGCTAGTAAATGACAGTGCAATTGCGACGCTATTTTCGAGTCTTTGTGATATAATTTCGTATAATTGATTCGTTTTGTTTGAATGCAATTAATTTTTATTGGGATGATGATATTGCGTTAAGCAGATATGACGTTGTTCATATTTTATTTGTTGAATATGGTGAAGTAACCCCTTATAATTACCGTGCAGAAACTTCTATTTATATTTTAAACATTAACAGCAACACAGTTGAGATAACTTTGTTTAGCTTTATCTCCATGATGAAGGCCACCGGATGTGGCCGAAACTATAGTCGGAGTTTCCGATAAAATTAAACGTGAATAATCCCGCATAAGTAAAAACCGTTACTGTCAGTTTTCATAGTAAAATGTTTAAAAACTGTAACGAACTTTGCATAAAGGTCAAACATCATATGGCATCTAGAAAATAGTTAAGGTAATTAATTGGAAGTAATTAACAAGCCGCTAAGCAAGTGGAATAAGTTTTCTTCACAAGAAAAAGTGTCATTGAGTTTGCTATTTGTCATATCGCCCTGCTTTTAAGCGTTTAATTTATAATACTTTTTTTTCTTAGTGATATTTCTTTTTTAATTTAAAGCATAGGTTTTTCTTTGCCAATGTTCCAAAAACTTCCATCTTCTAGTTTCAGTTCTACCATACGAACCGCTGTACAATAGAATTTGCTGCCTGAACGGGTGTTCCCTGATAAGAATCGGTTTCTTATTGGTAAGCGTGTTCCATCGTAAACAGCATCTTCGGGAACAGCAACAGAAAATCAAGTCAAACGCCTATTTAGTAATAAAAAATATAGTCACGAAGATAATGGATGTTATATCTTCGCTGTCAGGGGTCAATTGAACCTGGGCTAAATTATAACAGGACCGAAGAAAATAGTATAGCAAGAGCGAAACCAATATTCAGCAGAAATATAATAAATACTGAAGATGATAAAAAGTTTACTTATACAAAATTACTCACGTTTAATTAGTTTGAATACCCGACTATATCTAACTAAAAACTACTGTCAAATTAAACAAAGTTCAGTCGGAGTATCCGATCTAATTAAACGTGAGTGATCCCGTATATGCAACACAAATATATGTCAAAACCACGTTAGTTTCCATAGTGGGAAAATATTGATAATGTTAACTTACCTGACTCATCATTGGGTCTGTGTTGATCTGACACATGTAAGTGCCAGAATCCTTCGGCTCAACGGTGCTGATATACAATTTCCAGGTATTGTGACCGTTGTGGGTGACTGACAGCCGCGGATTCAAGTTTACCATGTGAGTGTGGATCGCCAGAATTGTCTTCGTATCGGACTTTATCCAAGCGACCTAGAACATATTATCGAATAAGATATCTATGCTAAGAGTTTGAAATAAAAAATATTTAACATAAATTTATTGCTATTTTGAAATAACTATGTCGTATCACTTATATAGGTAGCTTTGATGTTATCAATATAGTTTTTGTACGTGTATTTTGTATTTGTATCTTAGTAGTGACAGAAATACCTAAGCAATCGATAATAAAGCTCTGCTTAGTTTGGGGTTAGATGGCGCTGTGTGTATTGTGTCCTACAATAAAAATAAAATAAAATAAATAAAATAATGTTTTAAAGATCACAATTCAAGTAATCAGACAAGAAAAGCAGAAGATTTGGGAAGGTAGTAGGCCAGCAGTGGACTGCAGATGTCAATACATGCATACATACATTAATTATACATATTAGGTAATGTTATATTCTTTATAATTTGATAAAGTTGTCTGTTCTAAGTTTGCACATTTATTTTCGACTAGCTGTTTCCTTGAGAATACACGTAGAACTTTAGTATGAACTTCCAATAAACTATGTCCTCCTTGAAAAAAAGTACTTATCAACTTTTTTCCGCGTCATATATAATATACTTTTTTTGGACAATTTGAAACTATAAGTGTTTAAAAAGATACTTGTGCCTTTACTTTTGCCCCATATTAAAATGATAGCAGAAATAATATCAAAAATGGCATAAATCAAGATTCAAGATTCAAGATTCTAAGGTTTTACCTCTAGGCCACCATTGCTATGGAAAATGTTCTAAAAACTATTTCGTCGTTATTGCTATCGAACATCAGTCTAATGTTGTCTGTTAGGGTCTCATTTAGTAGAGCAAAAATATGGCAGATAAATAAGATCATGGGTATAAAACTTTAATATATTTTGGAGTTTTCTCCACATAATTAAAAAAAAAAAAATGTACTTAAAGCCAATTCTATCTATACAAATTTCTAAAAATTAAATAGTCTTTTTAATTTCTATTACATTCGCAGGTTTTTATTACAATGGGATTTTTTAGAAATCCATTAAAACAATTATTTTTCAATGCGTTTCATTTCAAATTTCTATCGAGCCAGTCATTCTAAATTATGTTTCTATTTTTAAAAAGTCCTATATGACCAATTTCAAGGATAAGATATTTTTTTCCAAAAGTTATATTTTAATAGTTAAAAGCGCAAACTAAAATTTCTAAAAGTCGAAGATTCGTTGAAATAATATCTAACGTATAAGAGCATACTTTTTATTATTTATGGTGGACAGGCTAGATCCTAGCTATAGAGACGTTTTGGTCAAAGATAGAAAGCACAACTAGCCTGGAATAGGAGCTAGTTGAGTTGGGGAAAGGGAGTGAGTGAATAAGTGAGTGAGTAAATGAGTGAACGTATCAACTGTCAACAAACCTTATAGCCACCGAGACGATTAACGGTACATGTAAAGTGTACATCCCTGCCCTGTGCCACTGTTATATTTTCAAGCGGAGAGAGAAACTCTGGTTCTTGTTCGCTGTACCCGGACCCTTGCAGCTGACCTGTCACAGATAGTAAGACATTTAAAGGTAAATCAATACACAATAATGTTATTAAAAATTTATATATAACCATACATTTTCGCATATTCATACATTTCCTTAAGAGGTTTAACAGTAGACAATTTGGTATTAATATGCCTGTTCACACTTTTTCTAATGTAGGTACGTGTACCTAGAAGAAAACTTCAAAACAAAGGAGCGTGTGATTGTTCTGTAATTTCGTATATAATATGTAATTACACTACTAATTTATTCAGTAAATATATTAACAAAATGTTTTGTTTTATACATTTATGTATTCTAATGAACTTATTTGACCTATAGGATCAAAGCCATGATATCACAATTACGAAGCACGTCATCTCAGAATAAACTACCATGGGTTTTACAAACATACATAATACATACATACATACATTCATAGTCTGATAATCACACAACGCCTTCAAAAAAGGAGGAGGTTCTATGTTCGACAGTATGTATTCTTTTTTTTTGCTGTTTTGAATAAAAAATAAAAGACAAATTTACTTTCACTTTGTTACAAATTCTCCTTCGTTATGCGCAAAATCAGCGACGCCCAACATTTTGTTTAGTTAGGTAAATGTATCGCTGCAATGGTTATGGGCATACGTTATCTCTTACCATCAGAAGACGTCTCATACGACTCATCACTTATATATTAAAAGAAAATAAACAAATGTCAAAGTTGTATCTTGTCTCGTTAAAAATCAAACGATGTTAAAACTTTTATTTTCTTATTTTGTTATAAGACTGTGTAGAATTAATTGTGTTACGACGTTGGTAAAATAATACTATTTATATAATGTAACATCTTTAAACATCTTTAATCTTGTCTACTGCATCTTTAAATTGAGCCATTTAAAAAGACCGTCGCTTTATAATCCGCCATGCAATTAATATTTTAAATCATTAATGAAGAGCAGGTCAATAGCTCGCCTGTTAATAAACAATACCTTTGCTGTAAACAGTGGAATCAGCTTTATTCCACGGTAGCCAAATACAATCAGAAGGAATACAGGTCGAATTGGGCTTTCAAATTGGTTTAAATTGGGTCAGGCTTGCACAAACAAAAGTGGGAAAATTGCCGATACTGCCGGACCTACGCAGCAAGATTGATCTATTGTTTTTCAATAAAATATAATTATGTTCGCGTCATCAGTGCATAGAAAAACTATAACTACATACCTAACTATATTCGAAGACTCAGTTCGAACAAAGAATCCTAACGCAGAGAAAGTTTTACCAAAAGAGTTTATTTTATCGCATTGGGTGCAGAAGTAGCGATATTAAATCTCTTTTTGAAGAGACGAATGCACTCTAAAGACTTACTTACAAAATGGGTTGCAAGCAATATCACTTTCACAGGAGATGCTGGTACATAGATTCATCCTGTATAAACCTTTTCTCCAAGGGTAGTCTATACCCATTTCAGAGGTATTAATGTAAATGAGAATTTGGACTTGAACCTAGAGCACCGTGAAGAGCTTCATTTATCGCGATAACGTGAATATTACCAATATCACGATAACGTTTATTGTGATAACAGTAAGTACCTGGATGACCGAGCTTTACTCGGCTAAAAACACCGATAAAACGACGTTTTCTAAAAATAAAACCTAGCTAGATCGATTAATTGCCCCCGAAACCCTTGTATACTATATTTCATGAAAATCGTTGGAGCCGTTTCCGAGATGCTGATTATATATATATATATATACAAGAATTGCTTGTTTAAAGGTATTAGATAGATAGATATTTTTAATATAACGACGACTTTTCTATAATAGCTCCTATAATATGTAAGTACATATATTTTTAGGTCCTCTACGTCAATCGGATCCTGTTTATTTTAAATTTATAACTTTGAACAATGTTACTACAAAATAACATAGTTTTATTTATAAATAGCGATCTGTTCCAGCGGTGGCAGACGGACATATGAACTTTTCGGGAAAAATCTAAACAGTATCAAAATTTGTTCAGTAATTTTAGAAAAATTGAGCGAAGAAACAGACGCGAACAACGACATTTTTTATTACTTCAAGAGATCGGCGTTTTACTATAAAGAAACCTTTATTGTGAATCGTAATTAAAAGGTTTTAAAAAGTCTTTTAGTGAAAAAGTTTGAATTCATGATGAGAAGATTAAAATTGAAATGAAATAAGTAATACCTACGCTCTTAATAAATTATGGACCATTAGTTCCCGAGCTCCACAGATTAACTGAAAACTTAAAAGGAATTTATTGATTTTGTTACGGTAAATGAACAAGTGAGGCTGCCGGAACACACCGTAAGATGCTTGGCGTCAGATTTTTTTTGGGATTTGAACCCACACCCTTTGGCGTACGAACTGACCGCGCTAACTACTGAGCTATCATCGCTACAAAATAATTTCTAAATGTCATTTCTAAATTATTTGTGTTTTAATTTGACTTCTGGTATTATCATCGCATAATAAATGAATCAGTCGGTATAAAAAGGGTCACACTAAATGTCCCGTACTGTGACATCGAAACGATTAATGGGACGAAAGATTTTGGGGCCGTGGACGTAAATTCGAACATTTTTGTTCAATGCGATAATATTCGTTCAAATCGGATAAATTCAACCTAGTGCTAAATACAGAGATAAAATTAGTAATGGTTAGTTGAGGTTTATAACTTAACACCGGTCTCGTACGTTATCTTGTAACAGCAACCTTGAAAACTTGAAGGGAAAGCCAATAAAATTACTCTGACATTTATAGAGCTAGACAGAACAAAATCTCAGATCATGAGCAGGCCCAGAAAGGGTTGCAATCTCAAAGGAAGTAAGAAGTAATTAATACCTATTTGACGTTAGCCAATGTCTTTAAATAACTTATTTTTTGTTTATAACAACCTTGAAATCAACCATTATTTTTTTCAGGTTTTTTAAATTCAGCTTTAATATTATCTACACTAAAATTCATAGTTTGACCGTTCTTGATCCTCGTGTAAGAGACATGTTAGTTTTTTTTCTTATTGTCATTTACTAGAGTGACAAATTCATAATTTTTTTTGTGATTCGAACCCACACTTTAGCTATTGTAGTAGAGATCCTATTCAATGCTAACAGGACGGTCAAATTTAACTAAATACGTGACTATTGTATAGATATGCTATCAAATGTACAATGCTACAATACGCAATGTGTGTAAAAATATATAATATTTAGTACCTGAATGACCGAGCTTTGCTCGGCTGAAAACACGGATAAAGTGACGTTTTCTAAAAATGAAACCTAGCTAGATTGATTTATCGCCCCTGTAACCTCCTGCATACTAAATTTCATGAAAATCGTTGGAGCCGTTTCCGAGATTCAGAATATACATATATATATACAAGAATTGCTCGTTTACATATTACAAGAATTGCTCGTTTAAAGGTATTAGATCTAAATACATCAAAGAATGTATGAGTACTGTATTATAGCACATTATTACCTTGTTCACCATTTTTTAATTCTATACTTCAGACTCTCTTACATACGGAAAAATACTTCACAGAAATTCACGGTGCGAGTAGATATGGAACAGATGCTTTCATAAAATATCGGGGCAATAAAATGAACAGAAAACGTAACTTATTTCAACGTTAATGGATTTCCGGGTCAGCGGGTGATCACGTGACCCTTGGAATTAAAGCAAGTATGTGCGAATAAAAAGTGGCTGCGGGTAAAAAGGAACCGCTCGGAGTTTCATATTCTTTGAAAATGATACATATTATTTTCTCTTTTACAGAGGCTTAAATTTTTAACAGGCATATTAACAAAAAGTAAAGAAGTCTTTACTGAGCATTATATGTAGGTAAAATAGGAATAAAAATTGACAAATTTCACCGATACTTACCAAGACTTTCAAATGTGTGGTAACTTAAGTAACCGACTTCGGCCTTTTACATGACTTTCCAAAAAAGGAGTGTAATGATTTCAGGGTTCGTGTATATATTTATATATGTGGTTTTCTTTATTCTACAATAATTTTAAAAAGACTGAACAGATTTTGATGTATGGTATCAAATCCTTACATTATCCCGAGCGACACAGGTCATAATTTGTTTGAAAAAATTCTTTGTCTTTTAGGCACTCGTGTTTTTTTAACTTTCTTAATTAAGATTGTCTAAAATTATTATTTTATAATTAACAACAATAAAGTCAGTTATTATTATGCTGTTAAATTAATACGGAATTCCCTTAAGGAAATAGGGAACATGACTATTACTTACCTACTCAACAAAATTGTTAATGATAAAGTTGATGATGATGATAAATATTGATAACAAGTATTAAAATAGATTATTAAATAAAAACAAAAAAAAAAGATTGCGTTAAATTTGGTCTAGGCAAGCGTGCTCCATCGTAGACCGCGTTTTTCACATCAGGCAAGATGATGGTCAAACGCAAACCTATATGGTAAATAAAAAAATAATTACTATGTAACTAAATATCGAATATTTTTTTTTGCGGACGCTATTTTGTATTGTTATACAAGTCGCGAGTGAATCATTTTCTTCTAGGCATGCATGCTCCATCATAGACCGCATCTTCGCTTAATATCAGACAAATTGCCAAAAAAGACAAGCCTCTTTATTAAATAGAAAAATACTCTGTCAGTCATAAGAATCTAAAGGGGGGTAAATTTCATATTTTTGTTGTGTTTGACGCGCCAAACTGCGGAGAGCCGTTTGACAACCGTTCAAACCGACATCATACGGTTTCATCAAACACGTAAAGTTTGAATCAAACCGTTCGATCGTCTCGGGGCCCCTTTATGACACCACATCTGTTAAAATCCGTCAAACGATTTAAGCTATAGAGCGTGTCAAAGAATTTAAATTCAAATCCAAAATATTTTATTGTCAGCAGAATTATTCGATAAACACACGTTTAAAAAACATAACCTTCTTTTGGCAGTAAGGTAAAAATTGACTTGAATACTTTGTGTTTGTAAGTATTTTCTTGCTTGTAACTTGGAATTCTTTCTTCGCCTATTTAATATTATTTGTCTCGACAAACTTTTACATCTCTTGTTGTACTTACTGGAATATTGAATCAAACTAGATTCTCCACCTCGAACTTCTTGTGAGGTAACTGAGATGAAACTCGAGCACGATAGCTACATCTTTCTTTATACCGATACTTACTCGTACAGTTAAAACATTAGTTACGTGACTCGAGAACGGATTACGTTATAAACTTCAATGACTTTAGTTGATCCTGAATAAATTAACAAACTTGAAATCCTACTCGACTCATCTTGGAAGCTGCGAGCTTTAATATGTCAGTAGATGGTCGCCCAGAATTCATATAAAGATTTATCATACGAAAACCTACATCAGCGGCTTAGCGTACTTGCCGAAACACCAAAACCGTTGGTGAAATTTAAATAACTAACCTTGTTATGTTAGCTAATTTGGTAGTAGCTCTGCTTCAAGAGTTCAGGTCGTGGGTTCGATTCCCACCCAGGAAAAACACTTGTGTGACGAAAACCTTTTTTCTTCTGGGTGCTTTTAATGTATGTATATGTAGTACCTGGATGACCGAGCATTGCTCGGCTGAAAACAAGGAAAAAACGACGTTTTCTAAAAATGAAACCTAGCTAAATCGATTTATAGCCCCCGAAACCCTCTGCATACAAAATTTCATGAAAATTGTTGGAGCCGTTTCCGAGATTCAGATTACATATATATATATACAAGAATTGCTCGTTTAAAGATATTAGATTTACATTAAAAGAGTGTGTAAGTATTAGTTACCTGCTTCCCATATTACAAGCTTTGTTAATTTGGGGCTAGATGGCGCTCTGTGAAATGATGTATATTATTTTATTATTTATTAATAAATTATCTGGTTCTTATACTATAAGCTTTGTTTAGGTTTTCTTTTAATGTTTTTTATGGTTGACAAGCTAGGTGTTTGACCACAGTTCACCTGATCTTAAGTGACGATGTGGTAGAAGACAGTAAATAGCCCGGAATGGAACTGTCTGTCAAGTAAGGCTCCCGGAACACACCGTTAGATGCTTGGCGGCAGATTTTCAATCATACTCTACCACCTATGCTATGGTTTCCTAGCAATGTTTTCCTTCACCGGCAGCTCAAGCTCATTGTTGAGGTTTGAAACTTCGGCATGTGAACCGACCGCGCTAACCACTGAGCTATCATCGCTACGAAAAGGTCAGGGCTAGAAGGCGCTGTGTAAAAATGTCCTACGTTATAATTATTCTCTTAATTATAAATAAATACTTATAATTAAGTTAAGTAAATTGATTACGGTTTACAAGAATACCAAACATAAGAGATAGCCAGAGTAATATTTTACCCGTTGCAAGCAGCCAACAGCACTATTAATAATGTTTAAAAGTAAGTTTATTAGTTAAGTAACCAGCTGCTATGTCTAATTTAACCTCTTGTTAACTGGAGAGTTTTTGAGTTTTTTATCCGACCAACGGAATCGGTCAGTTATAAATGTCACTTGCGGTCACTCATCCAGAGACAGGTAAGTTTATCTGTTACTCTTTTGTGGGTGTCAGACTATTTTTGACTACAGCTCACTTCATGTTATGTCAAGTTGTTTTAACGATGATTTCTTTAACCGGCAACTTAAGCGCGTTTTTTTGATTTGAACCCGTGCCCTTCAGCATTTGATCCGATCACTAAGCTATCACAACATATTGACATATAAGTTTTATTTTTGAATTTGTGTAAATTTTGACATTTTGATTGTTACTGCTATTGTATAAGTAGCTTAAAATTTGACATCCTATGTATGTGTAATAATTATGATGTAAATGGGTATATCCGTTTTTTCCTCAATAAACAAATTTAATTTAATTAAATCACTGCTACAGATTTTTCGAATTATGTTCTAAGTTACCTTTAACAATGCTTTATCTTTATTTACTCTTAGATACGCCACGTAAGACGCCACTACGACACACGTGAGACTGAACCTGGCGATCTGTTCTTAATGAGAATTAATGACTCCCTTGATCAAAAACAATGTACTAACATTCTCGTATTTATGTATTTTGTTTCATAATAAAACAATAACCAAATAGATAGTAAAAGTAATCCAGATTAATATTAAAGCAATCTAAGATGTTAGCTTCAAGAGACCTTGTTTTATGACTTTGACGATTATTTGAAAATAAGAGATTATTGAATTGCTAGTAAGTAATTATGTTTTTTATTGGCAGTTAATCATATTGACATATTGTAAGATTGATTTTGAAATTTTAATGTTATTTTTAAATATGAATGGAAAAATGACCTAAATCTTTGGTGTCATTAAAAATATTTGAATTTACAATTGGATTCAACGGATTAAATACAATAAATTCACAGTGGTATTTTAAAAGCGAAATATTGTATGTTTGTCCGAGTCGGAGTTTTTTGGGGTTCCGTACCCAAAGGGTAAAACGGGACCCTATTACTAAGACTCCGTTGTCTGTCCGTCTTACACCAGGCTATATCTCATAAACCGTGATAGTAAGACAGTTGAAATTTTCACAGATGATGTATTTCTGTTGCCGCTATAACAACAAATACTAAAAAAACGGAAAAAAATAAATGTTTAAGGGGGCTCCCATACAACAAACGTGTTTTTTTTTTGCCGTTTTTATAGATAATGGTACGGAACCCTTCGTGCGCGAGTCCGACTCGCACTTTGCCGGTTTCTTTTTATAAGCTGGTCCACTGCTGAGACGGGTCTCTTCTCACTGTGTGAAGGATTGTATGTTTGTACTTGTACATATTATTATGTACCTATGTTTATTAATTTTTCACGGGAAAAATTCCAAAACATAAATAAGTTTTAGTAAAATATAAAAAGTAGTGATCTTATAAGGGTTCCTTTTTTTAGCTTTTGAGGTACGGAACCCTAAAAATTAAGGTGTTGCGATCTTCTACCCTTATTTTGGTCATTTAATAACGTAAGGTTGTCACTACGGCACACTACACAAGCTGTATCAGCAAACCGTTCTGAAACTACACCGCGACACGAGCACTTCCCTTTAACCGGATTCCACGACGCCGACAACCTAAATCCATCTTCCAGGTTGAAATTACGATGTTTTTTGTTTAAAAAACTATGGTAGTGACGTAGATTTGTACTTTACACTCGTTTATCTAGAAAATAAGTTTCTGCTAAGATAACAAGTGGAAGCGCGAGTCATAGTTTATACTGTAGTTTATAAATCTCATTTTGTAGTAACTTTTGCTAAAGCAACTAGGTCACGAGAGTTAACAGAGATGTTCACAGCTCTGCTGTAAGTGAGGCTTTTATCCGAATCAAATGAAAATTAATATATCCCAGCGCTAGCCGCGACGCCATACCGTCGACCCCTGTTGTATCCATTGCAAATAATGTTTTAGAGAAATCATGCCAGAATAAAACGGAAAATGGATAAAATGTTTTCAACATATTTGCTTTTTTTACTTCTATATTTTATGTAGCGGTTTTGATCCTATAAATAAATACATTAGTAAACATTAGATACAGCGTCATCTAGTCGCAAATAAAAAAAAGCTTCTAAAACCCGAGAAAATTATAGAAATACATTTGTTTGTAAAAACATACTTGTAATTCTGAGATACAAAACAAACATCTAAATAATATATGTCCTGCATGGGAATCGAATCCATGTCCTTCAAAAATTGTATGGAATTTGTTTGGAAGAAATTAGTTTTGACTTCAAATCTGGAAGTCTTGGGATCAAATCCTACGGCTCGCACCTCTGTATTTTCAAGTTATGTGGCTGATGCCGATAACTTCAAACCGTAAAAAACTTCGCTAGGAAACCTGCCTGTCTGATAGTTCTTATTGTAAACACTTAAAAAACTTTTCCGAAGATATCCAATGTGAACATTTGTAAAAAAAACAATAAGGATAATACGGGGCGCCAGCTAAAACCAAATAAGTAAGAAAAATGCAATATCAGAAAACTAGAAAATGAGTTTGCCACACGTGTCTGGAAGCCAGAGTCACATGCACTAGTTTACGAGCTGAGCTCAAAGCTGTGCGGTACCGGCACCACTGTTCTCTCCGAATCAAGGTAATATGATTGCACATAAAATATAGCGTTTTTATTGAATAGTAATTAATCATAGCTACTACTTCATATTATTTTAAGAATAATTATATAACTCTTTATTGTTCACACGAATTACTAACAATTATAACAATATAAACTTGACATTGATTGTTCCACTAGGAACAATCAGCGGCCTTATCGCTAAGAGCGATCTCTTCCAGGCAACCTTAGTATGGAAAGGATTCTACTAAGTTAAGAACAGGATGTGTTGACAGTGTGTGTATTTGCCATCGTTAAGTATTTGGATATTTTCATGCATATCTTGACAAAATCAAGTTAATGAGTCGAAGTCACACAAAGTAATTCACGGTCGACTAGAGTCATGCCTTATTAAAGTAGTTACGACTTTACTATAAGCTTCGACTGAGTTTTGAAAGCAACACAACGAGTCATGTTTCTCTACATTATATCATTTTCCCACAACCGAGCTTGTAATTTGGCACTTTATAAAAAAAAAATACAAAAAGAAAGTTTTGTAAAAAGTACATTAGGCTGACAAAAAAAATTCGCCGTTGCCGCCAAAACTCCACCAGTATCAGTTCGAACACCCTTTCCGTGATAAAAACAATTGCAACAACAGCAGTAGGAGCAGTTTTTTTTTTTTATAAATACTCGAAAGCCTCGCTATGGTTGCCGGCTCCGGCACTGAACAAATTTGCTATTGCAAAAGTATGCACCACGAAAATAAATTTATCTAGGATTCATTTCCACGAAAACATGCGTGAAAAAACTAGGGTAAATCGGAATATAGCTTTATTTATAATATTAACGTATGCATTTTAGTGAGAATAGTTAAATCAAATAAAAAACCGACCAAGTACGAGTCGGACTCGCGCACGAAGGATTCCGTACCATTATCTATAAAAACAGCAAAAAAATTATGTCTGTTGTATGGGAGCCCCTAAGATATTTATTTTATTCTATTTTTTAATATTTGTTATAGCGGCAATAAAAATACATCGTCTGTGAAAATTTCTACTGTCTAACCATCAAGGTTCGTGAGGTACAGCCTGGTGACAGACGGACGTACAGAGGAGTCTTACTAATAAGGTCCCGTTATACCCTTTGGATACGGAACCCTAACAACACTGGTTATTTTTGCAGCGGTAATAGCTCAGTGGTTCATGCTATCAGATCGCACGCTGAAGGGCGTCGGTTCAAGTTCAAAGCTCAAGCTGTGAACGGCTGGTTATGTACCACCCTTAATTTATAAATCTGCTACCAAACACCTAACGGTGTGTCTTTACTTGAAAGCCAGTTCCATTCTAGGCTAGATGTCCTTACCATCTGCGAACATATCATCACTGAACATAAGGTGAGCTGTGGATAACCTATTTAAAAAAAAAGTTGTTAATGTCGCGAAGAAAAAATAGGCGAGAACTCTTTGATCTCGATTTTCCCTTGTCATACACCAAAATGTGCCTGTAGGTATTATAGGTTCTACACAATTTAATATCAGTATCTACAACTTTTTATATTTATATCTATAAAATAACAGATATCCAAATCAATATTAGCTGCTATTTTGTCAATATTACAAATATTTTTTTGCGTATCTACTTAACATAAATAGAAAGGAAACTACTTTAACATATTAATAAATAACAATTCCATCATGAAAATCAGCATAAATAACGCAATTCGTCAAAACGAAATAACATTTATTGGGAATAATCATATGAATGGCGCATGTTCCAGTACCAGGATACGATTGTGTGTTTCAATTATTCAGTATTTCACGCTCATCAACGTCTATAATTACATTCTGATAGAACTGGTTAAATTCACCGCGCGTACGAATACTAATTTCCATACAATAAATCCAATGATTAGCCGTAATCCTTTGCGGGTTTTAGCGTATCATATTGCAGGTGCCTATTTGTACACTTAAATCGTTGTAATGTTTCCATTAGATGCTTATAATTAAACATTTCGCGAGACACGCTCCGGGATGCGGTGGGGCTCTAACAATTAGAAGAAAAGGTTTATAAAGCGTTTTCAATTAAAGTTGGAATCTGGTAAGGCAGGATGTTACGTCTGTTCCCAGAAGAACTCGGCGAAACGTGAGTGAATCAGGATGGTGTTGCACTCGGAATGCTGTAGACACTCTTTAAAGTGCAACAATTTGTCGAATCACGTAGTTTTAATTTAGAGGGTTTAAATCACATTCGCAGACGAACTACCGGGGAATCTTTTGTAGCGATGATAGCTCGGTGATTAGCGCGGACGGTTCACACGCTGAAAGGCGTGGGTTCAAACACCAACAATGAGCTTGAGCTACCGGTGAACAAAAACATCGTGAAATACCATAGCATGATGTTAGGATATTTTCTAGTACACGGCTGGCTAGCTACCATGCACCTTTAAGCTAAAAATCTGCGTCCAAGCACCTAACGGTGTGCTCTAGCTGTCTCAATTGAGAGCCAATTCTATTCCAGGCTAGAATTGTTTTCATCTTCCGTCCACACCGTCACTTAAAAAAATCAAATGATTTTTTTCTATTAATCAAAATAATTATTTTATATATAGAGATAAAAAATATAGAAAAAATCGTTTATTTTTTTTATATGTATAAAACGGCAATTTCAAAGAAAAAGACCAAACTAAACTCCAAAATCCTTTCCGTCATATGAAAAAGTTACATTAAAATACAAAGCTTCATCATTTTAAAAACAACACATAATAAATAGTTTCAATTTACTTTCCGTTTTAATTAACTATCTAACTTTATTAATTTCTCTAGAACCCGTCACTTAATATCGCTTAGAGTAAACGTTGAAAATGTACAGCTGAATTCTATCCGGGACATATTTTAACGCTGGCATTAGTTTATTCAGAGACAGGAAGAGAAAATTAATGTTTTCAAAGAAGCAGCAAGAGATTTCTGACAGGATATTAAGGTTTTCATCAGGGCAGCTATTACTGGCAGACAGACGTGTTTAGTTTTCCCGTCTAGCCAATAGCTAGGCTTTGCTCAGCCTACTCTACACATATCTATCTATATCTTTAAACGAGCAATTCTTGTATATATATATATATATTCTGAATCTCTGAAACGGCTCCAACGATTTTCATGAAATTTAGTATGCAGGGGGTTTCGAGGGAGATAAATCGATCTAGCTAGGTTTCATTTTTAGAAAACGTCGTTATATCCGTGTTTTCAGCCGAGCAAAGCTCGGTCATCCAGGTACTAAAGTATTTATAACTGTATCTTGCTTTGCATATTAATATTTTCAATGCTTGGCTTTTACTTGGTGATCTCCTACAGAGGTGGTAGGTAATAGAAAGTCGTCTAAGTAGGTACCACCGCAGCATATTTTGCAGCCAAGCAGTAGTTTGTAAACATTTCTGTGTTCCGGTTTGAACGGTACTGCAGCTAGCGAAATTATAGTGCTGTTGAGACTAACTATCGAAAGTCTCAAAGTAATGAGCGCTAAAGCATACGTTATCTCTTACCATAAGGATCGCGTTTCGTTCGTCTCATTACTTTTAAAACTGCCTTCAAGTCGCGAGTGAATCGGTTTTTTCTAGACGAGCGTGTTCCACCGCATTTTCGTTTATCATCAGGCGAGTTGGCGTTGGCGGTCAAACGCAAGCTTATTAATTATTTTTAAAAACACATTTAAAAAAAGCAGTAACGCTATGAAACTGTAACTTTTAAATAATCGTAGCCAGTTTGGATGGTATTTAGTTAGTGCTAATTTGGTGTTTCTTCAGGTATATTGTATAAATGATGTCAGACAAATTTCAAGTTTATGTAAGTACAGACAGAAAAATATGTTAGAGCAAAATTTTAAAATGTTTAAATTTCTATATTTTCATTAGCTAAACAATAGCATAATACAAAATTAAATCAAACACTATAATGTTTCATGTCACATATTTTGTTTTACAAAAAAAAACATACAGTCGAATTGAGAACCTCCTCCTTTTTTGAAGTCGGATAATAATAATAAATAAATAAGCAACGCTATCACACAGCGCTATCTATATAGTCTCAAGCTAAGCAAATCTTAAAGCTTGTACTATGAAAACCATATTCCTCATATCCTTCTTTTTCTCTAAATGTATTTATTTTTAGAGCACCCTGAGGTAGAACAAGTATCTAAGTTCGTCACATAAATCTTTGACTTGAATAGAAATTGAACTCACGCTCTTTAGCAGATTCCTGAAGAACGAGTTAATATGCTATATTTTCTAATTTTAGATAGATATCTATTATTTTCATTTTAAAAAAATTCATTGAATTCATTAAAGAAAAAAAATTGTCATGTTAACACATGTTTAAATTATTACCTGCTACGATGGTGAGGAGAGCAAACGTAGAAACCAAAGGCAGCCCTCCGGTCTCCATCGAGGCAGACCTCGATCGACGAGACGAGTCCCCCGACATGTCACCAGTTCACTTTCAATTTACGGCTTATCTTCTGACGCTCACATTGCGTTGTCATCAAAAACTAAATAATTCTATTCTTATTAAATGCGATCCTAAGTACAATATCATAACTAATGCTAAAGCACTTAAGTCTTAGTTTTTATTGTCTTCGTTGACTTATTGTCATATTATTGAAGCCGTTCTCAAGAGGATTGATCTGAAACAAAGATATACAATTAAAGTCCATAGTCCATACGAAAACACACCGGCCAGAATTCGAGATGTCGTCAGTTTAATTAAATACATGTACAGTCGACTCTCTGCAAGAGTGAGCCAAAGCTCAACCACAGCCACAGAGCAAAGTCTCCTAAGCTCACAAGACTTTATTTAGATATGCACGAGTCACATAACACAAGTTTCGACCGCGTAAATTGGATACATGATTACCAGGGCGCTATTAAGAAGGCCGTAGAAAGTTTTAATACGCTTATTAAATGGTCTGGTTTCCCGGAAAACGATTGGAGAAGACCGAAACCACCTAATCGTTTTGAATGAAACCTTACTTCGAACGTTTAAATATATACGCTACCCTTTTCAAGTTTCACTGCGTTCAAAATGTACAATCGTTGCCGTTAGTACCTAAGTGCTTGCTGCAAAAATATTTATCTTATTCCCTTTATAAAGTGGCAAGCAGGTGCTAGCTGTAACTGCAACATCAGTACTAGGCAATTGCTTGGGTGGAACGCAAATATACCTACGTCCGGACAGAGCATGGTAGTTTTTTTATTAGAGCAGTTTCCGAGGCGCGGCGTGCGCAAACTCAGATAAAACAGGAATGATTGCCGCTCTGTCGCGATATTGTTTCAAGTGTTTTGTTCCATTCTGCTGGCTCCTCGCCGCTTTTTATTCATCCACACCCGAACGAACTGCCGCCGCATAAAAACCGGCGAACTGACTAAGCGTTCCTTTCCAATAACGTATAGAGGAATGCCGTCTGCGCGAATAAAATGAACTTCTTCAAGTTCCAATTGCAAATCGACTGTTGAAAATAGTGCTACCTAAAAAAATACTTCAACGCATGCATAAAAAAAATTTACCTAAAGGTTGTCGCGTTAAATATTTACCTTTTCCGAAATTCCAGACCTGAGCAAAATGTTTCAACCTTTTTCGCGTGTGAATATTATTTTCACATTATGAACAAGGTTTTTACAGACATGGGAGTTGAAAAGAAATTTTACGAGGTATTTACTCACACCTCCAATTTTCAGCTTCAAAGGGTACAAAATCTGTCATGCGCCATGTAAGCCCATTTTTTATTCGCCTGCAGAACGTTTACCATTTAGATTTTATTGTGCGTCGGAAACACAAAGCTCCTGAGGTGGATCTCGAAGGGAGGCAAAGGAGACAGTGAGTGCGGACGAGTACCGGCGCGCCGTGGGCAGGAACATAACGGTTCGCCCGGGGACCGCTCGGCTCCATCAATTGAAACATGCTCTCGATGGCTGCGACGGCGGCGGCGTCTTTGCCGAACGAACGAGCGTAACGACAATAAACAATACAAACAACCCTGGCCTGCGTTTGACACCAGCCCGTTCGGAGTGGATTAGAGCGCTCTACAGGGAGTTCGGCAGCATTTAAGGAACGTAATAGCCTTTCGCCGTGACCTGTTTTAGTTGCGACAAATAGAGATTTACTGAACCGCTGTCGTCGGGCGGTTTCAACGAGACTGTTTGCCGTAATAAAATTGAACGGTGTTTACTTTGCGGCTGAGATTCCTTAAGGAACCTCACATTTTTGAGATTCAATATTGAAGAGCACTCATAACTTAGCCGTCGAGTCATCCCACTGTCAATCGATCCCAGCTCGCATTCGACAGACCCCGACAAAGTTTCAAACAATTTAATCCGGCTTCAAATATTCGCGAAAAAAATGTCAGAGCTAAAAGTAAGCGAACGTTAGTAGCGACGGTCGGGATTCATGCGATTATTTTTTGGTGAGATGAAATGAGGGTATGGTCCCAAAAGCATAAGGGCACCAAAACATAATTAGGCGTATGTGAGTAGGCCCGGAATTCGATAAAGTTAGGTAATCGCATCGCAGGCGATGACGGCAGTGGCCTTTACCCCTCGGTATCGCGAAGGCAGATCCCCATTCGCAGCATTCCGTTGCTAAATAATTTTACATCCAACGACAAAGACGCGTCGCAGTGTTATCTCACGAGTGGCACGCCGCCGATACGAGTTCCAACCAGCCCCTTCCTCCTGCTTCTATTGTCATGTTTACATTGTCTATGCTCATTCCTGAATTCCGATTAACGCAAAGCTAAAATCGCTTTCGTAATAACACTGAGCTCAGGCTGTTAGATACGAAGTTACTCATATTCCGAACCTATTCCGAAAACGTGTATTCAATTTACCAATGAAACCACTCAGAATTATAGTTACCTACTCTGGCCATAATTCCTAATGAATTTTTGTTCTTCTCCTTTTTGTGACGTCGCACAAAGTACATTGGCCAGTCTGGCGATACCCTAGTATACTCGTAGTAGTGTAGTATCGGATCGAAATATTCAATTGTTTTTTTTTAAATGAAAAATATAAACAATCACGTTTTGTGTGTTTTAAGCTCGCACTTTATGGATTCCGTACCACTATTTAATAGCAAACACTTGAGAAGTCTTTGATCTTTGTTATCATTGTTTTTATTAATACATGGTTTTGTCTTTTATACTCTATTTACAGTTTCTTTGACAGATTAACAACAGCAAGTTTAAAAAAACCTATAACCCGACTTCCAAAATTGTAATCAAAGAGAAACCACGCAGCTTATGTCACTCGGGCCAAAATAACGAATCGATTTACATAACAATCGATTTATCAAAATCGAACAAGTAATTTATGCGCTACGGCGAAACACGTAAATAAAAACAACTAAAAACAAGTTCCTTTTGCATTTGCCGTGATCGGGTAAAAATAATAAATAGATACTTTTTAGGGTTACGTACCCAAAGATTAAAAATAGGACCCTATTACTAAGACTTCACTGTCTGCCTGTCCGTTCGTCTGTTTGTCACCAGGCTGTATCTCAAAAACCGCGATAGCTAGACAGTTGAAATTTTCACAAATTATGTATTTCTGTTGCCGCTATAACAACAAATACTAAAAACAAAATAAAATAAATATTTAAGCATACATCAGACATGATTTTTTTGCCGTTTTTATAGATAATAGTACGGAACCCTTTGTGCGCAAGTCCGACTCGCACTTGGCCGGTTTTTAGAACAGCCGAGACCGGCGTTTGGCTACGATCTCTCTTGATGGATAGTGACGATGTGGCCGAAGATGGAGCACGTTTGCTTAAAAACTAGGTACCCATTCCCGTTTTTCATTAACGTCTCGAGTTTATATTATACTAATTATTTTTCATTATTATAAGACAGTCTCATAGATCTTTCCTTTTTTTCTTCTTCTTCTTGTAAACTTATTATTTATATTTTATTTTTATACTAAGAACGAAAGTAAGTATTGCTTTTCAAGGTGAAGCGAGACCCCTTGCTTCCCTCACTACAATAAATTTGCGAGGCATGTTCAACCTTTGCACTCCCAGTTTCCTTTTCTTTTAATTCGCAATTAAAAAGTTAAATTGTCCGGTTAATTGCTGCCATTGTGGTGCCCGACGTCTACTTATTATTCTGAATTGCTCTCTGAAAATTTGATGAAAAATTCTCCAAGAACCGGTTTGTAAATCACAATAAGTAATTAGCTTATCTGTCCGCGTCACGCGCGGGCGCCCGTTGTGTTGGGCCGGGCTGCGATGGCGGCCCGAGGTGAGTTCCGCGACTCGAGCTAAGCTTTCGACATTAATCTCGCCTCTCCTTAATAAACGAAGTGAATAACACGGATCGAATAAATAGAAAACAAATTTACGGCGGCTGACTGAACCAAAGAACAAGAAAGGTTATAGAATTGCCTTTCTCATATACAGTATTATACGCTTGGGATTTACTTAGCCAAAAGAGAGTCATTGTACCCGTCATTGTTAACAAATTACAAATAACAAAAATTATGTTGTAAATAATTAACATCATAACTTTGACTTATATACCTAGAGCTTTGTACGGAGCTCGCACTTGCCGTTTTTTTTTTAAGTGAGTCTGGGAAGTGCTGGAACACTCTTTAAGATTCTTGTTGGCAGATCTTCACCATGCGGGTAGTAGCTAGCGAGTGCTACAAAATACTCTACCGCCATACGATAGCCATACGATACGATTAAGAAAAAAATCGTGAGTAACCATACTCACGATTTTTTTCTTCACCGGCAGCTCAAGCTCTTTGAACCCACGCCATTTGGCGTGTGAACCGACCGCGCTAATCACTGATCTATCATCGCTACAAAACTACTACGCTTTTGTGAAAGTTAGTTATTTTGCATAGAGCGAAATGCATCGTTTATGCGGGCCAACGTTTGTCATCTCTTTCAATTTTCGACGAGTGATACTATTCGATCATTTACCCTAATAATGGATACAATCCGGGCGGGCTCCATTGTAGACCGAATCTTCACCTAACGTCCGGTACATGGCAATCAAACGCGAATCAATTTTTTTTTCTATTTAATAAATCTTATAGGTACTGTTTTCGAAGTAAGGTTTGCCGTCATTGCGTTCGCAGTCTGTCAATGCGAAAGGCTTATATCGGAAAATGGAGGTACGTACTGACGCACCTGTTAAATCTTTTGCTTTAGTTAATTGATCAATAGTCGATCGATAAACTGTAGCTGAGTACCTACTTTACATATGGCTACTTCTAAGATAAGTGAAACATTTTTACAACTCTCTTTTATCATAAAATACTCTTGGTTCCAAACCCTTTTTATGATTTCACTATCAAAAGCGGAGCAAAGCTTAAAAGTTACCAATTAATTACATTCATTGTGGCCAAAAACTTCGCTCGTTACCGACGATTCTCTTAGATTCAGGTTTAATTAAGTAGCAAATCCCTTTACAAACTTTTTCAAAAGAAAAACCTATCGATCTGTCACAAGCACACTTTGAAATTAATTTGAAATTTTAAGGTGATGGTTATGTCTTCCATATCGTAACATAGCTATGAAATTTCTATAATTGGAAGTAGCTGTAGATAAGCTTTATAATTTTGCTCCTTAGTATTTTGACAGATTTAAAAGATAAGTTAGATGTAACTCTTGATAAACTTTATAAATTGTTTATTTAAAATTTCTATATTCGGAATTAATTACTCATAGCAATATTCTCCCACTTTAAGTAGTTTTTGTTCGCATTTTCAATTACTGGAATATAGCTTTTGAATAAAATCATCGTTTCTTGAATTGGTTTTTCTTATTCGAGAACTTCGTATAAATGTAATTTATAATTATTAACTTGGTAGAAATTAAAATCAAAGATGACATTAAATAAATGTATTTTTCAAGGCTTTCTAAGAGATTCCATTGTAAAAAGAAACGAATATATGTAAGAATAGAAAATATCTATATTTTTAAGATGTCAGAACATGAAATTGAATAAATTTATTTACTTTGCGAATAATGTAAACAATCTCAAAAATGGGTAACCTTTAAAAATTTTAGTTTGCTGAATGTGGTTCACAGAAATATTGGTTCCTAGTTTTTATATCGATATTTTATAAAAAAAAATCTATAAATATATTTTATAAAAGTTTAATTTTATAGAAACTATATCCACACTGGTACGTATTTTTTAAAACAATTTTATTTGCTCACAATATTTTTTAAATATCACGCTTACTACGCCGTTATTATTGTTATCGTAAATAATTTTAAAATTTAAATTAAAAAGATGTTTGATTTCTAAAAAGGGTGAAATACGAATGTGACGAATATACATTTCTAATATCTGAAATTAGCACGACTAAAATTATAAATTAAAACAATTTAGTTAAATTTAAACTTGGGGAATGGCGTAATCGAAGATAAAACGATGATACATATAGTCCGTTCGCAAAATGTTCACATGCTGAAGTCTGTTGCTCTGAACCCTTCTATCAAACTAGTGTTCACCAAATATTGAAACATCTCTCGGTTCCGGATGGAATCCACATTGGTCCGAATATAAAAGCAACCATAGGTCGGACCAATATATGTATTTTGTTGGTTTGTTATGTATTACTAGTTCATATTTCGTTTGCCATGAAACAAAACAGTATCAAACAAATAACACATATAATAGAGATTTTACTGTGAAGATAAACATGTTCACACTTTTGTTGAAATTTTAACGAAACTCATGCACAGGTACCTAACCGACTTCGAAATGTAGGAAGGTTCTAAGGAAAGTAATTATTCAAACTAAGTTACGTGAATGAAGATTTGATTCAGATCAGACGATAACAGAGATTTGATTTAGTTAATTATTTTCAAATTTGTTTCAATTATTATTAGCATTACGTGAAATTTTTTGTCCTAATTTATTCATCCGTAACTTTGACATTGACGACTTTTTCACCAATAGTGACCAATTGCGTTTAACATCAATAGTTTCGAAACAGTTTTTGTTAGCATCGAAACTTACAATTTCGATGACAATTTTACCTTGGACAGCCTTATTGGCTCATTGGTAGTACATCTGCTTTAAGAGCGTGACTTTGATTCCCACTACGGACAAACATTTTGTGGTATAAACAAATGTTTGTACTGTGTCGGGTGTTCTGTATGTACATACCTATATACAAAAAAGTATTGAGGTATTCTATCAGTTATCTGGCTCCCATAGTAAAAGCTATGCTTGGATTGGGTGCGTAATGTCCTATATTTTTTTTAATCTTTATTATCCATAGAATAACAAAATCGGTTAAATCAACAGAACCAATCCAAAAATTTGTGTTGATTTGAAACCTCTGTGAGTCGAAACGTGAGTTCTGTGCTTCCTGTATCATAATATGAAATTGTCATTACAAATCCCAGATAAATGATGATTACATTGATAACATCGTTCGTTAATAGCATCCAACAGCGTCAGGGTCTTATTGGATAAAGGGTTCAGTACCTAGTATCGATTACAGATTGAAACCGTTGTCTTTGGCCGCTGTACCCTCGTTCGGATGGTGTCCACGCCAATTTAGGTTAAACTTGTTTATAATTCGCTTCAGTTATACATAATAGAGATGAGATGGAAGCTTAGTTTTTGACAGCTATGCTGATAATTTAATTTATATAACAATAACTGGGAAGTGGTTTTACTCTATACATTTCAGGTGAGTATTAGAAATAAACAGATTGAATTCAATTTGAGTTGGAAAGGTAATATATTTTCCGTTTTCCTTACAAATCTACTCAGTAAATCTTAACTTCACATCAAGAAAAACAAATATCGTTAAAGACTACACAATGAAACGAAATAATGTAAATTTTATGACCTAACAAATGGATTGACCACAGATTTAGGGTTAATTTATAAGCAGTAGAAATAGAAGCGAGAGGATTAAAAGTAAAATCGCTCTACCTAATAAATACTGTTATTTGCGTATTTGTGTATTTGAGATCTGGAAAACGGCTATAACGATATCGATGAAATTTTGCTGTTTCGATTTTTTGAGAATGAAAAATTGATATAGCTATATAATATATGTCAGGTCTGGGAGATGGAGTTTTTCCGACTTTTCCAATTTACTTGGTCTCCTAAGAACTACGATAAGATTTTTGCCGGTAAGAATATCCAAAAAACAATGGTAGGACTATATCACATTTAGCTTATTGAGCTACGCAAAGATGGGAATATCGGTAGTGAAGATAAGCGTATATCTCCTTGGATCGCAAGTTCGAGGCGCTGTACGTGTACCTGTCCTTGCAACGTGATGGACCTCGCACCCGCTTGCACAGTGATACCATTGAATGTTAGAAATTTCGTCTTAGTATAATAACATATAGTACCTGGATGACCAAGCTTTGCTCGGTTTTTCATTGCCAGAAAACAAAGATAAAACGACGTTTTCTAAAAATGAAACCTAGCTATATCGATTTATCGCCCCGAAACCCCCTGCATACTAAATTTCATGAAAATCGTTGGAGCCGTTTCCGAGATTCAAAATATATATATACAAGAATTGCTCGTTTAAAGGTATTAGATTAGATAGATAGATAGATTAGATAAATGAAAATCAATCGCGACATGCATGAACATCACTTCTGAACAACCCGACCAGTTTCGTTGTGTTGAGTGGAGAAGGTTTTTATGAAAACAAACCCAAATTTTTTCAGTAACAAGTCCCCATTATACAGTGTATACACTAACGCACGCTTCGCACGGATACATCGATATATGACTCATGTACCCGTGCAAAGCGTGCGTGAGTCGCTAGATAGAAAATAAATATTTCAGTTTGATACCCTCATTTTAATATCATCATTGTCGTTATGCATTTAAATTTTTGTGAATTCATTGGATGCATCTAGTAGAATTTATATAGTAGTATTTTTTAATAGTAGTTTTATAACTACTGTCGTCATCGAGGATCAGGCTTGGATTTTATTAGAGCAAGATCGAGACAGGTTGCATGTAATAGAAAGGTCTGTACTCAACAGAACAGAAGAAGAACTGTACTCAACAGTATAAAAACGCTAAGAATGATGATGAATCAACGACAAGAATGTATTTATCCGGAAATTTTATTTCATGCTACCACAAACTGGGTTTTCAAGTGAAAAAATTGCAAGAATGTTTCGTCACTATGTCAGGAGTGTCACTGATTCCCCCAAAGTCGCGGCAATGAGATTTTCCGAATTTTCCTCGATGTTATTTATAGGATTTGTCGTTACATGTTTGGGGTCGATTCTTATTCAGGCTTTGAAAGCATTTACTTTTTATTTTGCTCAGTCATTAGATTGACTTTTAGCAAGAAAGAATGATCGTGTTTACGTTAAATGTTAGATAATGATAAAAGTAAATAAAATATTTCAATCTATTTTTTTTTCCAATATGATATAGATAATGAAAAGATAGGATTATATAACGGATAAGTGCCTACCTTTATGGACAAAAATAACATGAAGCGAAATATTTCCCTGAAAACTATGTTGTACGAAAATAATGAGTTAATTTGAGTGAGGTTAGAATAGAATTTGTGGAATTTCTGAAGAGGATCAAGTACCCGTCCGTTTACTAGTCGGGATCTAAGACGAATTCCTTAAACCGCTTTCGTTTGTCGAATTTCTACATAGAGAATTATAAGGAACCGCATTCCCTGTGTTGTAATACCACTATGCTTGCTTTATATTGCTTTGCTTCAAAGGACTTGTTTCGGCTACGTTGGCTGCATTTGGACGTTCCCCAGCTTACGATTTGATGTTTCATCTTAAATATCGGGCTCGAATCTAGTCGTTACCATTCCCTGCAAATATATACAGCTCCGGCATCCTTTCCTTACACAGGTCCGATTTATATAGATCCTGGTACATTTAGAGGCTCTGTATTATTGGGTACGCGAGGGTATCGGCTAGCTCTGCCTTTATTATCTGTTGGCACTGTATTTGTTCTCCGACACACAGGACTAAATTATCGTTCACTCGTTTGTAGCAATCTTCTTTTATTATTTCCATTTACGATTCGCTTCCGCAATACTGGATTTATTTAACAGAATTCTCTTTTACACTAATCACGTTTTATCTACTGTCTGTAAGCTGTAGCAGTGTCAATTTAGAAAATACCCTATAACTATATGCTCCATGGTTTACTCGCGATGTTTACCTTCACCGATAGCTCAAGTTTATTGTTGGGGTTTGAACCCACGCCCTTTAGCATGTAAGCTGACCGAACTAATCACAGAAACATCAACGCTACAAAAAAAAAATTATACATTTATAACTTCGCTAAAAACTCTTCAATTATTTTTTATTTTCAAAGTACAATTAAATACTTTAGCACTTGCAACGAACTTGCTACGATTCTACTTTTGTAACTTTTCATTAATTGAACTTGCTCCTATTGTGTTTTGTTAATTAAAGCTGCTTGTTAGTAAAGAAATTGCAGGGTCCAGCGGCGCAGCAGCAGCAGTCGGAAATTGCGCTGTATTTTATCAAAACGCCACACCGCACGCAAACCGACAACGGTGACGTTTGCATATGTAGCGATACAAGCGACATCGCCACATACAGCGATCGACGGCTAATCAGTGAGGAAAAGCCTATATCGCGCAAGCGATATTTGACGCCGCATTAGATCAGTACAAGCACTGCACCCTGTAAAACAGCCGTCCATAGGCACAACGCCTAGGTGGATGTACTTCATTGTGGACGTCATCATTCACACAGTTGTGTCCACAATCTTCGAATTACAACTACACACTATATTTCAC
Source organism: Biston stratarius (assembly GCA_950106695.1). NCBI lineage: Eukaryota > Metazoa > Arthropoda > Insecta > Lepidoptera > Geometridae > Biston > Biston stratarius. The sequence goes on from OX467116.1 coordinate 17,418,230, forward strand.
AGTGAAATTTAATGAGTAGTATGTATATACTATATACTTATAAAAATGTACTGAAGTGATGTAACTATTATAATATACATATGTAACAATATTATATTTATCATAGACTGGGTGACTTCTGACTGAGCCATTTTTCACTTTTTAAGATTCCGTAAATCAGAAGAAGAAAAAAAAGGCCGTAGGGTCATTGCTTTTTTTGTTAGTTAAGACCTAATAAATCAAAACTGCAATTATAGTTAAACTAAAAAAGTTAGTCAAAACCCGTCATCGATGTAAGAGAAATCTTTTTCAACTACAACGTTAAGCTTAAATTTCATAGCACTCATCTTCAAGAGTCGGTTTCCGTGATAAGTGACTCATATCTACAAAAGTTTGTACAGAACTTTCGTACTGTAAATTTTTTGGAAAAATCCTTCAGTGTAAAGAAACAGTTTCGTGTGACTCTGATTTACTATACTTCGAAGGATTCGTTTTTATATTTTTTTATCTTAAAACAGACTAGAGAACTCAGACGTAAACTGATTATAAGTGTTGACGTTGTCAAAAATAAAGAATAGTCAGAATATAACTAAGCCCTCTAAATCGAAAAAAAAACGCTAAAATGAATATCCTAAAATGTTACTGTGTTATATACAGAGCTTTGTTTAAAAACAACGAAATAAAGGAATCAAGTATAAAAAAATTCATAAGTTAAATTCAATTCGTAAAATGTCTATTTTATTTCAATACCGTGAGCATCGGCATAATTACATATACGTATATTAATATCTAAATTGTATGCCAATAAGGTAGAGTTAAACTTCTCTCTATTTGATTAAATTTACAGAAGACACCCGAGACACTTTCGCAAACGGAAAAAGACAAGAGAATCCGTTTCCGTATTCCCTTTCATTGTATTTACATAATACATGTGATAACTAGATATTTGACCACAGAAATCATTCTCTATTAATACACTCAAGGAAACAGTGCTTAAGTTAACTGTATGCAGTAAGTCTATACATTTTGGCATGCAGGTGTAGTCACTTAAAAATAAATTTTATTAAAATTCCGACTTTCTCCGGTAGTTGTGTATTATTGCTTACCTACATATGAAGTGGAACTTACAATATTTTGTAGCTTCGTCTGGACTGTATCAGTGTTGAGCTTTTGGAATCTCTATATATCTGTGTGTCTATAGCCCAATAAAGATTGGCTCCAGCCCTCGCCGTGAACACCGCCGGTAGTGAATCTCGGGCACGCCATAGTTTATCAAGTATTTTTGCGCAATTTTCAATAAATGCAGATGCAATAAATTTAACGCTCGCAGAGTTTAAAACGCGAGGATAGCATGAGGTTGCATGGCTACGATTACACAGAGTTTTTACGGAAACATTCATTTTGTGTGTAAAATGTGGCCTGACTGAAAAATGTGAAAAACTTTTTCAAAACATTGACATTTATGAAATAAAACTATTGAATCGTGTATTTGCTTCATCGAAAACTGATTTCACAAAAATGTAGCTTGAATTGCAATTACTAAACGAAAACTGCAAATAATTATATCTTGTAGAAGGTACCTAATGAGTTCGAGTTAGGTACTGAGGGACGCAAATGATAAGGAAAACGTACCGATGTTTTCATGTGAACGTAATGATGATTTAAAAATACTTTCAATATGCTTTTCATTGCGAGGTTTTCGACATTATGACGGAATACAGATTTTAATGCTTTTAAAACTGTTGACTTTAAATAAAATTTTAACCAGAACTAGCAATGTGCTAGAATAAGTGAATTAATTGCACTGACATAAAAATTAGACCTTAATCGACAAGACTAACTATTAGACCCCAACTATTAGACTATGTGTACCCAACCAAGTTTAGAGAAGTAGTAAACACGAGCATTTTTAGGATTCCTAAAAACGATACGTAATTTATTTTTATGTTTTAGTAGGCAGTTGTTACGATACTAAATAAAGTCTTCAAAGGTATGGTGGACAGAGAAACGGCAAAGGTCAGCATTGCCAGATTTGTTTACAACTTAGGTGAGATATTCTCGTTTGATAAAAACGAGATTCCCTATATTTATAACGCATGCATATATTATTGCATATATTGATCATGACTGAACAAACATGGATGTGACTGCCCTGTTAGCCCATTTGGTAGAATATCTCTTTCAAGACGAACTTGGATGATGGACGTGGGTTCTATTTCCACCAGAACAAACATTTATGTGATGATAAATATTTGTTGTATGTTCAGTATGTATTAAATAAATTATTTTTAAAAGCTTTGCCTAATTTGGGGATAGATGGCGCTGTGTAAAATTTCCTACGATATCTATTTATTATTCATTTAATGTAAAAACATGATCCCGTGCAGTACTTTATATTTTATGTAACAAAAAGTCGACTGGCAACGTGAGTAGAGGCAAGTATAAATAATTTATTGATTACACAAAAACTGCAGGTCATAAGCTATCACACCAGTATTTGTCAATCGTGCGCGTATCTTTAGCTCTTGAACACATCGCTGGATTTGCTCAAGCATGGTAAAGCATAAGCGTTCGACTAACTCTACTGTTTTCTATGGTAAGAAGCAATAAGGCGAAAGACACTCTCCTGACTGTAAGAGAAAACGCCTGTTCAAGTGTTCACGACCAATGCAGTAGCGCCCAAAGGTTTGAGTAACAAAACAAGTACAGGGCATCATAATCATCATATATCTATTGGCGCTCAACACTAAAAACTTTATTGCAATATTTGTAAAGGTGATTGCATGACATTTTGTTGGACCTAATACATATTACCCCATTATGGTACGGCATAAATTAGGAGTGCAAATTTGGAGTTTATTCTACATGTTCTAATTACTATCATACTAATAATAGTAAGTCTCATTATTCCTGTAGTTTCGTATTAGAACCCTTCAAACCGGAATACAGTAAAGTTTACACAGAATAGCAGCAGAATGTCGTCGATGCCATCGCGCTGTAATGACGTGCTATCTTCATAGGGATGTGAATTGCATCATTGTGTGATTGACCTTAAATTTGCCCTATAAATAAATTCCCGTCGCTGCAGGCACGCTGTCTATCTCACTTTATTGATCTTGTTTTTGAAAAGTACTTGAATGCAAGCAACTTACCTATTTCGAATGCTTTCTTATGTTGTTTTTTCCTCTATCATAAGCAATAATGAATAAGAGTAATAAACACAGTTATAGGATAAACTCTATAATACAATTTTTTTTAAATCTCCTTCTTCTTCGGCAGTCGGTCTAAAATCAGCGAATTGACCTAATGAGTTTGAACTGAATCAAAGAATATACAATTATTTTAAGTAAACGTGATTTATATTGTTTGTTTATCTGGAATCTCCGGCACGCAAGTCCAACTAGAATTCATCCAATTTTTTTTAATGTAAAACGAACCGAATTCGTACCTAGTGTAGTGAGCTTGACTTTTGCCCTCGCATATATGTATATATATATATGTATAAACCTTATACAAAGTATCACGACCATTTAAAAAAAGAATCACCTAAATCGGTTCAGCCGTTCTCAAGTTATACGCTAACCAACGAACATCAATTGATTTTTCATTCATCATAAATTATACGATAAGTAGTACAACTAAGTAAGATTATTTTAACTTCTATACTTTTTATTTTTATTTTTGGTGTGCACAATAACGTGTTTCTATCTACACCAGCTAAATTGTTTTAAAGCTGATTGAAGCCAAAATAGAGCTAAACAATGACGCGAAATCTGTACTAAGGCTTTCCAATCAAGTTAAAAGCATGAAATTATTTTGACTGGCAGGTTTTAAAGTCAAAAGTTTCAAAAGTCGATCACGATTTAAGAACTTTCAATGACGTAAATGGCACGCCCAAAACGTTAATTCTAAAAGCCTAGGTAACCCATTGAGTGCGAACATAATCAATACAAATACGGCAGCTGTGACGGATACTTACTGTTTCTCGTATAAAAAATTATATTATTAAGTCTGCTTTATGGCATTTTGTGCTTGAAGGCTTCCAAAATTCAATTATTACTCGTACTAGTTCGGAACCCATTGGTTTATACTAATTTGTCAAAAATGTTTCCCAAATAAATTGATTTGATTTGAACGACAAATTTTATTAATATAGGATGAGGAGCATTTAGTAGAGACAATGTAAACTTAAGCAATACCGTGAACTCTTATTGTCATTCGAATTAGTATATTATATCGTATTTCCACGCAATAGGGTTTGCATCTAACTATGTCATGATAAGCCAATTACTCATGGCTCACGATACACCCACGACCAAAACGAATGTACCTAATAAATAATAAGTAATATAATTTTTAAGGCGTTTACCTAATTACAAAAAGATCAAAATTGTGCCTGGAAATGATCAATATTGTTCTTTTGGGTACATTATAATTTAGAACGAAAACAGATAAGTCCTTTTATTTAGCTGTTACGGTTATGTCCAATTAGCTTATGTTTGGTTAAATGATCAAAATTCGAATGTATGACAGATCACGTGGAAGTCCATTTCAAAATAACTACTCCTACATAAGACCCGTACAAATATAATCCCAAACAGTCGGGAAGTTAATAAGAGAATACACAATATTTCCTGTTTCGACCAGTATCTGTCATATTGTCAAAGGAATAGGAGCTCCATAGATGTCAGATAAGAGGTGTTACATTTTCTCTTTTTTTTTTTTATATCAGTGAAAACGTGAAGAGACGTTTTTGCGACTCTTCGACAGTTCATTCATCTCGAGTGAAACATTGACAGATCTATTGTGAGCTTGAACAATGGACGAGGCATCCACAAATAACAAATGCTTTTTACTCCCCAGTGGCGAATAAGCTGCGCCTATTATGGTAGTTAAATAAAGAAAATTGGCATTTACACAACCAATAAACATGCTTAAATTAATATTTCAATAATTTACTACGAAATCATTAACCAAAATACTTAAATTAACCACATATGTACATAAGTAGGCATTGGTTACAAACAAAGAAGATTTTTTTCACGAAAGTTTTTTTTTAATTGTGCATGTCACTGAACAACCAAATGACTACTTGAATGTAGGTTTTATAGCATTTCTGATACAAGAGAACCATAGTGATCGATTCTTTACAAAATATGCAATTACCTGATAAGTTTAAGTCAAGTTAAGTTGAAGTGTGTACCATGTAGTTTAAGGAAGTATGTTAAGTCAAGTTATCGTTTAGTTGTAGTAAATATCTTAAAAATACAACCTCGTTAATGTTTACAAGTTTATTCAAAAGTCACCTATATTGTCCTTTAACTAAATGAAAATTTACCCTTAACATATACAAACATTATTTTATTAATACTACATCTAAAATATTATAAATTCATGATGTCAGTTATTCAGATAAGTAGGTAGTTATTTCTTGTTATCAGTTATTGTGGTAAACTCAAATAAGCATATCTTGGTTTGGCTATATTTATACTACCATACATGATAGTACTGCATAAAGCGGATAAAAATGTTTTTTTAAACTAAATGTAATGAGGTGAATGATATATATATATATATATATATATATATATATACGTATATATTGCTATTATTATATTGCAGCGATACGCAGAACTTTGAGTAGCTAAACAAAATCCAGGGCTTTGCTGCTTAGGCGTTCATTCGATTGAGACTTTCGATGGTTAGTCTCAACAATCTCCTACAATTTCCAGCTGCAGCACCCTTCAAACCGAAACACAGTAATGTTTACACACTACTGCTTGCCGACAGAATATCTGGTACTGGTGGTACCTACCTAGACGACCTCCAGCTAAGAAAATTTACCACCAAGTAAACCTAAGAGACAGTATCTACACTTTCATTATCCTGTAGACAATCCATTAGTTATTTGTAGTAAATTAGATCAAGTAATTCGTATGTAGTTATTAAATCAGTCAACATTCATTTACTATGCCGTAAGAATCGTCCTGAAACCGAACTCAATTTTAAATAACCGTTTAGCAAAATCGTATTATAATTATCTATTAAACGTCAACCATATTGCTATTTGTTGTTATAACAGAACTTTTAACGTTAACAACATTTAAATGCTTAAACTAAAAACAAATAAATACTTACACAGCGTTATTAAATCTTCATGTCATAACTAAGTGCCGGTTTTCTACTTTAATAAACAAACAATCTAAGCCAATACAAAAAACTGCCACTATTATTATAGCTCATAAACTTTTAAAATCAAATAACAGAACATAAACAAACAATAAAATAGTTGTACAAGATAATGCTTACCTCTTGTGCATGAGATTCCACTGCCTGCGGATTTATTTTGTTACACGAGAGGGCGTGAGGGAGACGGCGAAGAGGTTAACTTTTTAAAGGGAGCTCTCGAAGTCGAGCGCGGCGCGATCCGCGGATACCGGCGATTCATTAAGAAGAAGCGTGGAGGCTGCGACGTAACGCCCCGCGCGCCCGCTTTTGCTCCTCTACCGCGCATGTGCACCCGCCCTCCAATGGCGGCCCTGTTGCTTCTGATTCTGACGGCTGGAAAACCTCTGAACACTGCGAAGACTGCGAGGGGCAACGTCAAAACGTAAACGCTATGAATACGTTTAATCGCCACTGAATCTCCCGACAATCGCGATGATCTACGTTTAGATTAGGGCAACTTTTCCGTGCGAGACGAATTGTTTGCGACGGTTCTACTCGGCTGTGCGAGACGCATTCTTAGAAACCACTTTTTAAATTATTCTTTATTGAATGTTATTATTGGTTTTACCTCCTCAGCGAGTACTATTTTTACTAAGATTGCCTGGAAGAGACCGCTCTAAGCAATAAGGCCGCTAATTGCTACACTTTAATGTTAAATGTTTTTGTTTCAATTTTGTAATTTTGATTTAAACAAAAATAGTTATCTATCTATCTACATATAAAGTGTATCTATGATATAAAGTGTTTAAACCAGTTCATAATTTCAATTATTTACGAAAAAAAGAATTTTTATAAATAATATGAAGACAAATAAAAAAAGGACATACCGCCGCGAGTACCTTTAATAGAAAGCACTGCACACTTCGCGGCATCCTAAGCCATCCACGTCAGTGTTGAGCAAGATGGCTCCGGTGCCAATATAAGATACGGCTTTGCCTAGGAGGGCCTATTTAGTGGTTTGCAAATCATATAATGTCTGCTACAACATTTTAATATGACAAGACAAAATTGGCAACTACCGATTTCTAATTTTATACTAGTTCTTATGTCCATCAAAATTTCACCACCACATTAGACAAAAAAACCGGCAAGTGCGAGTCGAACTCGCGCACGAAGGGTTCCGTACCATTATCTATGAAAAAGGCAAAAAATCGCGTTTGTTGCATGGGAGCCCCCCTTAAATATTTATTTTATTTTGTTTTCAGTATTTGTTGTTATAGCAGTAACAGAAATACATAATTTGTGAAAATTTCAACTGTGCAGCTATCGCGGTTCTTGATATACAGCCTTGTGACAGATAGACGGGCAGACAGACGGACAGACAGACAGCGAAGTCTTAGTAATAGAGTCTCGTTTTTACCCTTTGGGTACGGATCCCTTAAAATACCAATACAGTAAAAAAGGTTCTATATTTTCGACTCTCACTCCCAATTAACATATTTTGTATATTTTTTCAAGGCGTCTTGATGTTAGCTTTGGTTACACCAATGCCTATCAAAAATAAATAAAGTATTATAATTTATTAGAAAAAAGTAAAGGACAGTAAGGTTATTATTAAGACCTTACTTTTACATGCTGCTTAAAGTTAATCAACGCATAAAATACTATGTCCACAGCCATCCTAGAGCTTTGTATATAATGATGGTAAGAGATCGGACGGAATATCTTCGATTCCATGTAAGCTGGGACGGCACTTAGTAAGGGACGCCACTTGCGTTGATACTTTGACAATGTCACATCTTCCCAGAACACAGATTAAGGCTGGCGCGGCTGATGAATTAGCAGAAGACCACTAAAGTTCCAAATATAGTACCCTAGACAGTGGGTACATCAACACCAAAAGGCTCAAAGGTCTTTTGGGGTTGATACTTTAGGACCATAGTGAACGGGAGCAAAATAAGAACTGTCATCTCGTCTGGCCACTATTTAGCAAAAAAAAATAAGTGTGGTCATACAACATGGTAATAAGGCCAGCGTTATGGGATCTATTCTCATTGCTTGTGGCCTTTTAAATTAGATACCTAGTTCATTTTATTAAAAAAAAAAAAATTTAGTTCCTAACATAAAAACACTGTTGTTTTTTATGTTAGGATGTAATTTGTAGATAGGTTTTTAAACGTCAATAAAAGATTTTTAAGATATTATTATATAATTACATTCGTCAAAAAAAACATAAATAAATATTAATATCCTTTTATTTTAATATAAAACTATATATGTATTACTTTCAATAATTGATTTCTAAAATACTCTGGCAACTTCTCGATGAAATGAAATGTCATGCGTGAAATCGAGTCGGGCTACTCAAGTTTACAAGTAAAGCTCTAAATATGCAACTTGAACTTATTATTTAAGTCTAAGCTGACATAAATAAAAAAAACTATTTTTCATTATTTTTTACTATCACTATTTACTATTTATTTATTACTATTTTTTACATCAGGAAAGGGCTAAATTCGACTTTCACGTTAAAAAAATTTGATCCATATCCAATCTGATTGCCTGTTAGCTCATTGGTAGTATGTCCGCTTCAAGATCCGTAGGGCGTCGCTTCGATTCCCACTCAGGACAAGTATTTTGTGGTATAATCAAAAATGTTTGTTCTGTGTCTGAGTGTTCTGTATATATTATAAGTATGTATTTACAAAAGTATTTATGTATTCTATCAGTTATCTGACTTCCATAGTTCAAGCTTTGGTTAGTTTGGGGTCAGATGGCGCTGTATGTAATGTCCTACGATATTTATTTATTTTAAATCTTTTGTTAGATAGGCTCTCTAGATTTTGAGTTGTAACTAACTCAATACATCAGTCATCGGCAATTTTTACAAGAACTTTTATATAATAGTTCCAAACAAAGTTTTTTACACTTTCCATGTATTATAAGGAACTTACATTCAAGACATCAAAACACCTACTTGTACCAAATAATCAAAAACGTGTATTTAAAAGCAGTCGTTGCGAAAAACGAGATTAAAGTCTTGTCGTGTGACACTCTTTAAAATCACCTTAATCGTGGTCTACTTAAAAAACATGGAATCTGCTTTGTCCGTAACTCTCGGCGTACCTACGTCAGGACCCGTACAAGCTAAATCTAAATCCCTTTAATTCGTTGCCCAGATATTTATGGCAGGGCTAATGGCATCAGTAAAGCTTGCCTCCATGCGCACCGAAAACTTAAATAACCTTTTACAAGTATGTATGTGAACTTATAGGTCGCGTTTCGAGTTGGAAATGGTTCTGTATTTTTTTTATGTTTGAAAATCTACTAATTTGACCACAGCTCACCTGATGTTAAGTGATGATGCGGAATTAGCTTTCAAGTGAAACTGCCGGAACATACTTCAACGTAAAAAAAGAAGCCGTGTATGGAACTACGTGTATTAGAAAGTACCCTACCACCATGTTACGGTTTCCTCACAATACTTTCCTTCACCGGTAGTTCAAACTTGTTGTTTGGGTTTGAACCCACGCTCTTCAGCGTGTGAACCGCTCTAACCACAGAGCAACCATATCTAAAAGAGGAAAACGGAATAAAAATCTTACTTAACTATTTCATAATTTTCATAGCTCCTAATTATGAAATACTCCCTGTCTTTTCTTCAAACATAATCAGATGAATGAATACCCTTGAGCATTCCAGACTCGTCCTTTGAGAGAGATTTCTGAGATAAAATAAAAATGTGTACGCAAAAGTAAAATGCCGCAAAATAAAACGAATCAAAAGAATTCTTTGGAAATTAATTTTTATACCAAACAAAGTAGGCAAATACTCACGAGGAGTTTAGCTTCCATCGAATCTACTTGCGGTGGAATATAACATTTTCTTACAAAATCCAAATGGCACGCCACATTTTTTTTTATGTTATGATATTTAGACGACCGAGACGCTCTCCCTACTGTAAGATAAAACGCATGCCCATTACCACTGCAGCGATACACAAAATTTTGAGTAGCAAAACACAGTCTAGCCTCGCTGCTTTGGCGCTCATCACAAGATAAAACGCATGTCCATTGTCCGTGCCAGTCAAATCTAGTCATGCCTTGGTAAAGTAGTGGCGACTTTACTATAGCTTCGATGGAGTTTTGGAAGCAACATGAAGTCATGTTTCACCGCATTATATCACTTTCCCACACTCGCGCTTGTAATTCGGCACTTTATGAATAAAACACCACTATTTTTATACATAAACACTCGAAAAAACACTAGTTTTGGAAAAAAAAACAATGGGGCGACTCTTTCCGCGTTCCCGCCAAAACTCCTTACGATTAGTCTCAACAGCTCTGTAATTTCGCTAGATGCAATACCCACATGCACAAAGTACATATATTAGTATGTAGTTACATCCTGTAGCTTTTATCACTTTTTCCGGGATAAAAGGTAACCTGTGTTAATCCAGAGATAAATTTATATGCATTCTAAATTTCATCAGACATCTTTTACAGCGCCATCTATCACCAAACTAAGCAAAGCTTGTACTATGGGAACGCGATAACTGAAGTAATACTTAGCTTACATACTTTTTTTTTGTAAAGAACAAGATATCTAAGTTCCTCACATAAATGTTTGTCCTGGGCGGAAATCAAATCCACTTCCCACAGTTCAAGAAGCCAAAGCTACTACCAAATAAGCTAACAGGCAGCAGGGCAGTCGCGTGATAAACATACATACAAGCACAGTTTTTTTTTCTTATTTCTAGTTAAGTAAATTATTTGATTTTAACTAAAATAAAAATTGCGTTCTTATTATGATAAGTACCGTAACTTTAAACAACCTTGGCTATCGTTTTAATCAGGCTACGTCTATTTAATTTCATTTGGATAAAAATATTTTAGGTGGAACCTTTGGCTGTTTAATGATCTTTTCGAAACTCCCATTTTGTAAAACAACTTTCCCACTATAGTTATTTAGAGCGTGCTTATAGTTAATTACATTAGTATGTTACCTTTGAGAAACAATAAAATAAATTCCGACCCGAATTAATTGCCATTTGGAGTACATAAATAAACACTACTTTTGGTCTTAAAGTGAATGAACCGAACTAAAGACATTAAAAGGGTCGGCTATAAGCACAGGTGTGTAAAATCAAATGTATACATATACCTAAGTAACTATTGGGTCGAAATACATTAACTTAATCCCTGATGCTTGATGAGCTCGGCACAAACATGATGGGTGCTGATAAAATACTTAATAGTCCCTTATGTTAATGGAACTGTTTGAATAGGCAAAGGTGAAACAGTAAAGTGAAGCAGGAAATTGCGCCAGCAAAACTAAATTAATCACTAAATTCTTGAAGTTAAAGCGTTAAAGAAAATCTGGCGGCCTTGCTTATATATACTTATTGTAATTCGACAAGTTCGAATTTTGAATACAAACTTACGTGAAAACTTGACGCCCCTGTTAGCTCATTTAATAGTAATGTTGCTTCAAGAGCTGAAGCAGGTGGGTTCGTTACTCACCGAAGATAAACATTTGTATGACGAACACGGTTTTGTGGCTAGGTATTCAAAATGTATGTGTTTTATGTAACTACAATAAAAAGTTTATAAGTGCCTACTCTATTAACTGGTCTGATTCCGATAGTACAAACTTTGTTTAGTTTGAAGCGCCATCTAGCTTCCAATATTTAGTTATTAATTTATTAAAGCAACTCTACCATGAGTGTCTGTTTGTATCGTTCAGTAAGTATGTACACGTAAACTAATACAATTTATTTTAAGTAGATCATAGATATCGAACTAATTCGTTTGTTATTACGCGAGTTACGTACTCGAGCCAAATACGCCTGCCCGGGTCCTAAACCAACATCAAATAATTCAAGTTCAATGTTATTGTAAATGTATTGTCGTGAGAATGTGTGCCATTTCCGTAACAGACCATTCAACTAAAAGTGCTTTCCATTAGAAAGACGTTCGATAAAACCCACAGTATACAATTTAGGAAATACGAGGTTGGAACTCGTAAACGTAAATTCGTTCCTAAGCGGCTGAACGCTTTAACGTGGAGCTGTAGGCCTTCAGATCGGAGCTCCGCTACATCTAGGCACAAAGCCACCTCGCAACACTTGCGCTCGCTGAGCCATTTTACCTATACGGCCGGTAATTTGTACTCTGCTTCCAGGAACAGAATCTTAGCAAATAGCTATGCACTAAAACCTTTACACAAATTAATTTACTATCTTGATTGTACGACACAGTTTGAAGACGGAAGTTTAGGAACAATAGTGTATACGTTTCTTGAATTAACTGAAGGTTTAAGATTTTAGACGAGCATTATTACACAGCATGCAATATTGTTTCTGTACCCTTTATTTTTACTTAAGACGAGAGATAGACATTTAACAGAATCGCCCGTTATAGTCTCATTGATTTAACAGAACTAAAAATTAAACGCACCAAATGTTTTGACACAATGTTCGGCTAAGGAATGGGACTAGCTGCCGGCTTCTTTATTTCCTGGGGGATAAAATCTTGATCTATACAAGGTCAGAGTGAATACGTATCTCTTAAGCCTGCGTTCTTTATCTTCGACCGTATCGTCATTTACCATCAGGAGAGTTGGTGATCAAACGCAGATTTACACGCGTTCCAAAAAACTTTTAGATATACATTATTTTGTGCGAGATTGGGAAGGGGACATTGAAAAGGGACCAATAAAATATGCAGATTTGACTGCGGCCGTATTTTTCTCGGTGTAATCTGCATTATTCAGGCTTTGTCACGAACTTCGACAGTTTAACAGCGTTTATCTCTCGCCTTGCAAATTGAGCTACGACTTTAAGACAAACGGGAGTCACTTTCATTACCATAATGGACCTCAGCCGATTCTTTGTTGGTGAGCTGAAGATGGGTTCTCTAGCTGACATTTTTACTACGGATAGATCTCTACGGATTGCCTTCACCTCCTTTTGTTCATTGTGTATTCGCTTTTAAAGATTCTTTTCCGAGCTAGGGCAAATTTTTAGTAAGAGAACCCGATTGATACATTTATTCCATAACTAAAGTCAAGTCAAAGAAGTTAAAAATGTTTACACTGTAGGCAGTAATTTATCCATGAACAAGGTTCCTGCTCTAGCGGCAAGGAGAGCGGGTGTCCACTAGACCAAAACTAATCGCTGATAGAGTGGTATGTGCTTGCCAACGTTTGGACTATTGATTCGCAACTAAGCTCTCTACATACCAACATGTTACCAGGTTGTTGGCAGGTACTTAGGAAAATTGTAAGGAATACTTTGATATAAATGCAAACAAGCAAAAAAACACACGCACACACTTAGCACAGATACACACATGCACAAACACACACGCGCAATCTCACACAACACGTTCATTTCTGTTACATTTCTATTTTCTCCTCCTTTGTGATGTGCCGACGTACATCACTTTGATATGCATTCAATGAAATAACTTTTAATAAATTATTCGCTTAAATTCAGTTTAACTTTAAGTAAATTCCCGAAGAATTTCGAAATCATATATCCTGTAATAACGGAACTATAGAACCCAGTCTGACATTATTGTCGTGCGTGACATGCCTCGGAGACAAGCACGAGTATTATTCGTCATCGTCATAGCATGTCCGTGCAATATTGTGGGGTCGGTCAACCGTCTGTCGAGCATCGGTCCCGCCATAGTTCTGCCATTGGCCCGCCATTGGTCTAGAGTAATCGTTGATGGAGCGAGCAACGGCACGCGTCTCGGCGATTTATGATGTCTGCGGCTGCCTTTCGCATGCAGGCAAGCTTGAGTGCCCACATTTCTATCGCATGCCATATCCTGGCCTACTCTAGAATCTATGCAAAATACTTGCCGATCAAATCTGGCGGTGAAACGACCTGATTTGAGAACAGGGAATTATGGATCAACCAAAACTTTATATACGTATCTTCGTGTACTAAAATTCAAGTTTAAACCTGGCCTACTCTAGAATCTATGCAAAGTACTTGCCGATCAAATCTGGCGGTGAAACGACCTGATTTGAGAACAGGGAATTATGGATCAACCAAAACTTAATATACGTATCTTCGTGTACTAAAATTCAAGTTTAAAGATTTCATCGTCTAATCCATTACTAAACTTACAAATTATGTTTTCATGTCCTACATGTTCAATATTTCAAATGATAAAAGATATCTGGAAAGATGACTAAAAAACTTTGAATCTCGGATTTGTAACAAAAAATGTGACAAGTCATCAAATCTACATATTTTATTAGACTCTCCCTCGCCAACTCCGACCCTCTGCTGGTTGGGACCGTTCTTTCCTAGAGATGGCAATATAAAACTTTTTTTTTCAAATACATATCGATATATCAAAAAACTTTGAACATACCTAGATACTACAAATGTATATTTTTTCATTAAAAATTCTTCTTATATTGCAAATTTAAACAACTAACGTAGTAATTTACATGATCTTTTTAGTGAGGTTCATCGTTTTATTCAGTTTCTTCATATAACTATTTTGTTTATTGAATTTTCAGTTTCCTTTCTTTGATCAATGTAAGCTCAAGATATGTACATTATAGGTTAAGCTCAAGATACATTATAGGTCTACAGTCTGAAATACCAAAATCAACAGTATTCTCGCTTGTTCTTTGTAATTTTCCAAATTAAATAGGTTCTGTAGAAACATCGATATTCGTATTGCTTTGGTAGTGTTGGGCAACTCTGTCCAATATTACAGGACTTTCAAATGGGTATCAACACCAGGCGGCCCCGGGCAGCGGCTTGCGCGGTGACGCTTCATAAAGAATACTTTTATACTCAAGCCTTTTATTTATGATGCCCTTTCATATCTTTGGCTTTGTTTTATTGTTTATCTTGGCCAACGCAGTGTTATTGAATTTTCAATTAAATCAACCGGTGCATTTTTTATCTTCAAATCGAACCACATCATACATTTTCTTGATATTTTGCTAATACCCAAAAGTAATTTTACTTTATTGTTTTTTTTTATAGATAATTAGATGCGCCTCGCGGTGTTACGCGCTGTTTTACATAAATTGATAAAAAGTAGCCTATATGTTAATTGAGAGTGTCAGCTACCTCCGTACCAAATTTCATCAAAATTGGCCCAGCCGTTTGAGCGTGAAAATGTATGAAACATACAAACACACTTACACACTCACTAACTTTCGCCTTTATGATATTGTTGACAGCATTAGACTTTTTTCGATGCATTGCCAATCAAAAAAAAAGTGTTTATTGTTTGTTGGCTTTATTGTACTATTTAGACTGTTAGATAAGATTATTTATTACAATTAAATTGTAAAGAATAAAACGCAAATTCACTTGAAACAATCGGCGTGCGTAGAGAGCGATATCCATTGTGGGAATTAAAGAGTTGCCATATATTATTTAAATCCATTCTGGCGGGTCTTTTTACTGCGAAGTGGCGGTTGCGCGGTACATCGCTCCGCACTTCAGGACGTGACCGAGCGACGCTGCCCTGAATCACATTGCCACGTCGCAGGCAGTCTGGATGCGACATTTTAATCTACCCGAAATTCTAGGGGAAATGCTAAACAATGTTTGCGTTGCAGCTCACGCAGCCGCTTGCAATGTTTCTAGCTATTTTCGGAGACTTCCAGAGATGTTACTAAAAAGTGTTTTCTATCACTTAAAAAGTAAGTAATGCAATTTTGTTACATTGCGATTTTGTTGTCATTCCTATATTCTTATGCATTGATCATCATGAACATATCTTAGTCCACTGCTGCACATAGGCCTATCCCAATACACGCCACCTAGTTCAATCTTCGGCTTCCACCGCCAGCTTTCCTACGTATATAGTCACTCCATCGCGTCTCAGGGCGTCCTACGCTACGTTTGCCAATTCACGGTATTCATTTTAGAAAACGTCTACCCCAGCGGTATTTTTATGCATTACGGGTTTGTATTTAAAAATGATGTGTACTAAGCCAAAACAGGTTCATTGTACCTACTCATCCTTACGAACAACTTTTACTTTGAGCACAACTCTGACGATGAAATCGCGAAAATAGTTAAGTGACATTACATTGACATTGTTAAGTTACATTTGGTCAGGAGTCAACGAACTTTTCTTATAAGCTAGCTGAGTTTTTTTTTTACAATATCAGAGATGTGTCAATATGATAAGTACAATGACCCCAGTCAGCTTATCCAGTACCTATAAACGAGCAATTCTTGTATATATGTATATATATAACCTGAATCTCGGAAAAATCTCCAACGATTTTCATGAAATTTAGTATGCAGGGGGCTTCTTTTAGTTATATTGTGTTTCTACACTTTATTGTAATTAATCTAAACTCACAGCAGTTTTGACGCAAAACGTAATCAAGTAAAGTAGCATAAAAATAAATAAATAATGAAAAAGTGGTCCAATATTTTTAGCATAAAAATAATTCCTGACTATTCCCATTAATATTTTATAGCCAGAACAGCAAACATACATTACACTAACCAACGTTTCTGCAATCAGAAAAAATATTCGAAACGACATAGGATACTGTAAATCAAAGCCATTATTCACAGACAATAACATTTTCCATTACTGTTCCTTCCATAGTCTTTATGTCGGAAATGAAAATGTTTTATTCTAGCCAGTGAAAACGCCACGAATGGCTCGGGGGCGAATTACTCGCAAAAATTGTAAGGTCGGCTCGTTGGATATAACGGTCATTCAATACACACCGGCAGAGAGAAACAAAGCTTAGAAAATGGAATTTCACGAAACCTTGTAGCGGAAACATTTTATTTCCGCTGAGAAACTTTTCGAGACCTAACCTATTTAAAAGTATTTACCAAATCTTTTATGAACATATATACAACTTGTATGTTTTGCTTTAGAAACTGACGTTGTTTTGGATACATTTTTGTTTTATTAATTGAAACCAGGTACGCAGCTAATTTAAACATGTATTCATCGCTTAGGGTGTATTAAGCCGAAAAGGGATTATTATAGCTACTCATTATTACGAACATACTATGGGTATAATTCTAAAATCGTGAAGTCAGCTGTTCAATAGAAAAAGTCCGTTGACCTTTGACGGAATGTTATAGTAGCAGTTGTTTTTTTTTTTTCATAAATTCAGAGCTGTGCGATTGGCAAAAGGTATTCATTATAATGAAAACAATAACCCTCTTTAGCTTTGTACGCCTCAAGGTTATAACTCTGTAAACAGAATTAGAAATTCATACCATTGACTTCTTTGTAAAGGAAAACTCGTGAAGCTGCATAAATGTCCGAAGCAAAAAATTCTATGGCGTTAATTCAATGTAGTACTTGGTGGTAGATCTCCTTAGCAGAAGGTCGTCTAGATAGGTACTACCACAGTATCAGATATTTTGCCGCCAAGCAGTAGTGTGTAATTCTGTGTTCTGGTTCGAAAGGTACTGCAGCTAGCCAAATTACAGAGCTGTTGAGATTAACCATCGAAAGTATCAAAGTAATGAGTGCCAAAGCAGTGATGACCTGAACTTTGTTTTATTACACATTGCTGTAATCATGGACAGGAATTAAGTCTTACCATCAGGAGAGCGTCTCGTTCACCTCATTACTTTTACATAAAAAAAGTAAAAAATAAATCAAAAATATATACGTATAAGTAAATACACATTACGCTATGACAAAATAACAGGTAATATTTTGCGCGTACCTACCAAAATATATTTACGTGCTTATTTCAACGGAAATCTCAACATAACGCAGCCAATAACATAAAATATCTTGCAGATCTCAACACAATATCCAAGGTGTTATCACGTCTGAACGGAACAACGATCTTCTATAAAATACACCTGTGGTCTCGTAAAAAAGTCCAGTTATTGCCTGAAATTGCCTCGCAGTTCATTGCTTGTTTCATATCTTACCGAAGGATACTTTCATAGGGTGTTGTTGGCTATTTGATTACTATTACGCTTTTCCTTTCTTACCCTTGTCAATGAAATGATCCCATTTATTTTCAGTGTGAGTGGGTGCACCGTACGTTCTGAACATTTAAGTTCGTGGTGGTGATTATTATTGGAACGAGTTATTGAACAGGTCGTACGAATCAATCGATTTCTATAATTTAGTCAATGTTTTGACGTGAATACGTCTCTATTCGTTGCGTCGAATGAGAACTTGAAACATGGAAATCCGAAGGACTACTTCGTGTTCAAAACTGTACACGTATCGTGGAAAAAATGTATAATTTAGAACAACACAGAACCATGTCCACGACACTGGCACATCACATTTTCTCTTTAATATATTCTGAGTCTATGCAGTGTACATAGTTTGAATAAAACATTTATGTAAACTAAACCAATTGGCAGTTTTTTTAATGTTTGTGAGGTTTGTTGTTCTGCCACAAATTCACCTGTTGTTAAGCGATGGTACACGATCTAAAGATAGCAATATTATTTTACCAAAAACAAAAAGCGATTTTATTCCACTAAGCCGAAACCCGGCAAGCTTACATTGTATTACGGAGTTCCGATGCCTACCTTCTGGATTCTGATGATGAAGTCGGAAGGTAGGCAGTTCATTGGGGCTATTCTAGTGACCGTAAACACCATCGAAAAGTCACAGAAAAGCAAAATACGCAATTCCGTTTACTTAGATGCATATTACTTCCAGTTATATTGGTTTAAAAATCAAACTACTGCACCGATTTTGATAAAAGTACTAGACCTTTCTGATAATAAATATTTTAACAAATCTAATCATTTTATTAATTTCGGAGTAATGAGGTAACAAAAAAAAATACATCTGAATCTAAACCTCTTACTTTTTGAGTCGGTTGAAAAGCACAAGATCTAAACATTTAATCATTCGAATGCATTTAATTGATGTTTTTGACATTTTTATCTAATAATATTTTAGACGAATTGGAACATGACTTTTTAACTATGTTTTTATATTTTTAATTAACTATGGTGCTATCAATCAAGATATTGTAACTATAACAGAACAGTGGAATCATTTGAAAATTTATAATTTTTTTGTTCACAAACTTAATCAAAGCTTTTTTAAACTTGATTGTTATATATTTTTGTTAAACTACTTTTTTTTATTTGTTTTTCACATACATTTCACAAAGTCTTTTGCCAAGGTAAAATCAAAAACAAATTCGCATAAATATCAGGTCTATTACGAACGTCATCAAATCATACTCTCGTTGAATTAATTCAAGTCTTCAAGTGCTATTTGTATGGTATCCTCTACTAATACCGAAGTTGACCTACCCTCAAGCTGTAAACAAGCGGTCGTAAGTTGGCGAAAGTTCACAAGTTGTACCCCATTGCGGGAACTAAGATGAACCCCACGGGCGCTGCCAAGTTTCGGCACGTATATTGAGACAAGAATGGATGTTTGATGAATACGAGATGTGATCGTGCTATGCGGACAATTCTCGACAACAGAACATTCTAACACACTCTTGTTAAGCCCAAACCCAACTTTGACATTTAATTTTGAACTATCCCCAAAGTTACATACAGTTTTCATTATGCGAATTCATTAACACTGCATTGGGATAGAATTCTGAATTCCATCGAACTGTGAGAACAGTTTGCTGGAAAATCTAACTGTAAAGTTGAATGGAAACTCTTTTTTACTCGTATTCCGGGAAAATCTATGCTTCGCGCGTATTTCTGATTTGTTTTACGTAATTCTTTTTTTTTTCGATTCTACGTTAATTGTTTGAATGAGATCGAGGCATTTAAAATGTTACAAAAATATTAGTCAAGCTTTTTAGTTACAGATGTCAATCAATGAAATGCTTTTAGGACATCGTTTTCTTTCAAAGGTTCGCAGTAGGGCCGAAATGTTGCGTCTTATAATACGAAAGGGCACTTTACGCATTTCTGTTGGGGCAAATCCTGGTGAACAGTGAAGCTGGGTGACACTCGACAGTCATCTGACAGGTACAGTCGCGGGCCGAGGCCGAGATGCCATTAGTGCGCTTTTCACGCCAGAGTACTGACGGGGCCGCTGTGTGCGACTGTATACCGCACTTTAGATCGCCAGTGCATTATTCGATTTCAAATCAACTTACACCACAATTTCGTTAAACTGATATGTAAAAAAAATAGAGACATATTGGTTTCGATTTCAATGCATGGAACCATAACTTTAGCATAATCACCGACGTTTATACTTTAATCACAAAATATAATAAAATAGATTGTACATGTATAGGTACATACAATTAAGTATATGTTAAGAATGAAGAAAGAGACATAAATTCATATAGTTTTATTGAGTATTATTACACCGCTGTCCAGTTGTTTTGAACGAAGTGCGTATACGGAATGTCAGCAACTACATAATAAGATATACGTACGTATAGGTATCCACATAATGAAGGGACACCTCTTTACGGATTAAATTTTAAGTAAAAAATAACAAATATGTCTTGTAAAAAAATTACAGTAAATAAAATTTGCTAACAAGCTTTTAAAACATTAAAACGGACAATCAAAGTTTTAATGTGCGTACAAAATTTCATGTCTACGAGTATTCTGTAAACTGTTGAGGAGTTCCTTAATCTGAAGATATTCCTGTGTGTATCAGGTCATTGAAACTGAACTACGCTTCAAATTTGAACTAAAACTTATAAGAAGAATTAGTTTTGAGTATTGAGTTTTAATTTCACTTGCAAGATCTAAACAAACTAACAAATGTTGCAAGTTAAATATAAGTTTGTAAATTTGCATAAAACGTCCATACTTGTAGTACTTTTACTTATTTCATCATACTTTTGACATGGAGTGAATGGGCAGCTAAATGAAACACTTTCATTGTGAACATTTTAGCCGTTAAGAGGAACTTAACAAGTCGTTTGGGTATTTATAATTCTCTTCTGCGCCATCTGCCAAGATGAGGATGAACAATTTTTAGGTTCATTTTATGAAAGCGATGATGTTGTTATTGAAGTTAATGTTAGATTAATAAAATTCACGTTTATTTGTTAAAGGTGAACTGACAAATCTGTCTAGTTACTGTTTATGATAGGATTCCATTTCATAGCTATTTTATAAAATAAATTTTCATAAATTATACATAATTTTCATCGTCATAGGCTAAAGCTAAGGTTTCTTTTAAGTAGGTACTATACAAAATGAAAGTTACGTTCCTTTCGGCTGTATCTTACCATTCTCAGTAGCCCTGTAGAGTATTTATGTAAATAATTGAGCTTTTTTATTCTTAAAGTAGCGAATTACGTGCGCGTATGTGGGAAAATTATATTATAAATTGAAACATGAATTTTCGTGCTGTCAAATCAAAGCTCCTCCGAAGTCTACTTGGTTTTTTCATAAAATATTTGGTGATATCGAAACACTTGACACAGGCAAATGCACAAAGTGCGACACCGGAAAGTAATAAGAAGAAGACTAAGTATTTTTTTTTAAATTAAAATTAAGTTTGTTACATCATTAAATTTTTATTTTCTGTTTGAAGTATTTGATTCGTCAAAGTTATACCTATCCTTATTGTGTTTTAATTAACAAAGTTCTCATTATGATATGAATAATTTATTTATACAATATTAAAACTGTTTTAGAGTAAAAATTCATATGGACGACTAGTACCTACCTCGGTATCATAGCTGTTATGGCTATCCTGTTTTTGATCTATCCCTTTGACATTCCATGTTATATTTTTAAATAACGAACCCATACGATAACATTTGACTACCCGATATTGGGTTCAATAAAAATAGATGTTATTTATCTTTTCTGGGCCAATATGTAGCATCAAAGGTTAACACAATTTAAATAAGGAAAACAAGAAATGGGATACAAATACTAAAGCAAGCAAGCTATGCTGTAATTTTTTTAAATTTTAACTTTAAAATCGATTGCTATTTTATAGAATTAGTATAACTTAGTTTAATAAAATTGGGCTAGATGGCGTCGTGTGAAATGTCTTGCTATATTTATTTAACTATAGTATTTGGTAGGAGTAAGTAATTAAATTTATGTATATATTTTTTTTTTTGTGATAGGTATTCCAGGCTAGGTGTGCTTTACCATCTTCGACCACACCGTCACTTAACATCAGATGAGCTGTGGTCAAACACCTAGCCTGTCAATCATTAAAAAAAAAACTTAAGGATATAATTACAAGCATAATAATACACCTATTTTGTTTTCAAAATAATGTTAATGTTAATAGTTAAGTTGTCGAAAACAAATAAAATTTTAATTTGAAAAACGTCAATTAGCCTTTTTTTGTTTCACTTTTCTATGGAATTACAAAAAGACAAACTGACACTATTTCACGGCTACCACGCGTTTATTAGCACTGTAATAACAAAAGTTTTTGTCATAAAATAAAGCTAAAGAAACACGACGAAAATCCAACGTGGAGTATTCAAAAACACAACAGGGTACCGGAACGACGGAAAGCGCGCCCGCTCAGGAAATTGAAACAAACATTGCAATCCCTACGATCGACTGCCCCATATGTACACATTAAAAGATATTCCACGCGAGCACGGATCTCGTTACACATTCCAAAAAAATTGCCTTGGATTTTACTTTGTTGTAGCTTTTTACGTAATTTTCTTAGCTTATGCTATTACTGCTGCTGAAAAGTTTTTGAGACCTCCGGAGTTTCCTTTAACTATGTTCGTTCTTTCATGAGCTAAAGTGATATTTTTTAATTTATGTTATGCTGGAAACGGGTGGTATAATGCTGAAATGAGCTTATTCTGCTTATCATTAAAACATTTAAGGAATGTTAATAAATATTTTCGTAACATGTCACAATACTTTATGAATTTAGTCTTAATTTTTTTTTTCGATCATAAAAAGAAATCATGAATGACAAAGTCATGTACAGAACAGTCATGTAGTTAGTCTGGTCGTTTTGCACCGCTATTTAAGGCTCAGAAACCGCGCAACGAACATGAGAATGACTGCAACTTCAGTAATACTAAATACGCGAGTAATACGTTTTCGTGTTCAATACGCAGCTTAATGATAAGTTGGTCGTACGTCTCCTGCGCAATTACTTTGAGCTTAGTTCACTGTAGTACTTATACGGTACTGTGTGTTTTAAGACTACAAAAAAGTTCGCAAAAACAAACGAGCCACAATTGAATATTTTCTCAGATGTTAGTTTCGTTATTTTAACGAATATTTATAATTTACTTTTCTATTTACAACTTGGAACACAAAACATAAACCGGCATCAGAACTCTCATAAACGTAAGACGCAGAATCTCTACTGCGTAAACAGCACAGCGCGCGGTGGATAGCTATGTGGATAGCGGTGTGCACACATAGCAATCCGATGTAAAAACTCTATCTGCCATTTTTAACTCTGTGTTTTGCACATACTACATATATTCTGTTCTGAAATACTCTTCTAGACATCGAAGGATGCGTTACAAGACAGGAGTACAATAATTAAGCACCGCTTTATGCATATATGTATGTACTGATATTGGTGTTGAAAATGTCATGGTCGCTTATTCAACTTGACATGGAAAATAAAAGTGCAATTGCCATTTAAACACTTCCATTTCAATCTAGATACTAGGACCGGGGAGATGCGTTGTTGCACCGCAAAACTTTCGAGATATATCGGCGACACTGGCAAACAAAGCGCTTCTACCACAATAGGTACCACTTGTACAACACCCGCTACAGCACATCTTCACACATTCCAGAACATTCGTAGCATTTTATACTCTATGCGACACGGAATAATGTAAAGGGAATCCCGCGTGGAAGTTTCTAGAGGCAAAGTGAGCTGGGTTCACTCCACACTCGTACTACTCGCGCCGTTCCCGAGAGATAAGAACACGTCATAAAAGAGGCACCCGCCGAAACTTTGCCTTAATTTCTGTATTTTCCATTTTGTAATCGCGGAAAGACGCTTTAAACAGTGAGCGGTTAACGTTGAATGCGCTCATACAAATACCTACAGAAAGGCTACTTTGTTGTCAGTTCTGTTTGTATTTTCCTATTTTGTAATGGTACTTTTGTTGTTATTAATAGGCTAGACGTCAAGGCAACTAAACAAAACTAATTTTATAATGATTATTTTTTATGGTCGACAAGCTAGGTGTTTGACCACAGCTCACCTGATTTTATGTGACGGTGTGGTCGAAGATGGTAAAGCACATCTAGCCTGGAATGGAACTAGCCCCCAAGTGAGACTACCGCAACACACGGTAAGATACTTGGCGACAGACTTTCAACTTTAAAGTTTGTGCACGATCAAGACCTAGTTGTAATTGTCTATTTGTACCCGACTGCCAAGGAAAGGTTATGTTTTTTGCGTGCATCTCGTATGTATGTATATTTATTTGTAAATTTCTTTATTACCTCGAGTCGGTTTTTTTCTATTGTAAATTTATACTTTTATGTAGCATATAATCTAAATCAGCAGCGGAGCAACTGAATAATGAATTCTGTATCCTCTGTAACAATTCTGGTTGAGCAATACGATATGTCAGCCTATTCTAGTAGGAACAAAATGCTTAAACCGTGAGTGGTTAAATACGAAAGAGCGTATTGCTGTAAGCTAGGAAGTTTAACCGCGAGCCCGCCGCGTAAGTATTGCTTCCTAGCCGATGATATTCGATTAATAATGTGGTAGATATATTCCATTCATACTTTAAAAAAAGTAAATTTTACTTTCTTCATAAGAACCGCTAAGCAATGGAATCCCTTGCCCGTGTAGCCTTCAAGTCGAATTTCTTCTAGGCAAAAGTACTCCATTGTAGTACGCATCTTCGGCGATAAAACACGAGCTTATTTGTTAAAAGAAACCATCACGCTTACATGTCAGTTACGTAATTTTATGGAACTATATTTAAATACATACATACCACAGTACCAGATATTCTGTCGCCCAGCAGTAGTGTATAATAAACATAATTGTGTTCCGGTTGGAAGGATACTACAGCCAGCGAGACTAAGCATCGAAAGCCTCAAAGTAATGAGCGTCAAAGCAGCGATGCTGGACTTTGTTTTACTACTCAAAGTTCTGTGTATCGTTGCAATGGTCATAGGCAGACGATGCTCTTACCATCAGAAGAGCGTCTCGTTCGTTTTATTACTTATATATAGAAAAAATGCGAAAGTTTGTATGCATGTGTTTGTGTTTGTTTGTTTCTTCTTCAGGCTGTAATGACTAGACGGTTTTGCATGAAATTTGGAATACAGATATATGTACTACAGAATCAGGATTGACATATAGATATCGTTTTATCACATGGCGCAGTTAGTGTATAAATGGATTCAATTACATGAAATTCTTTATAATATCATTAAACCCATTCGTTCGGTTCTAACACGCATTCAATTTTTTTTGCTTTTTTTTTTAATTATTTGCCCCGTAGTGTTAAAGCTGTAAAGCTATTACTGCCTCATCTACGGTTTTTGCGATTCATGTCTAACATCTATAGTTAAAGTCAAAGTCCAGTCTTGGTCAAGTCTAGTTTGTGCCAGTTAAATCCAGTCATGCCTTAGTAAAGTAGTAGAATAGAGAGAAGAGAATTTATTTATTTTTTCGAACAAATTTCACAGGTAAAATACACTTTTAACAAAACAATAAGCTTCAATGAAGTTTTGGAAGCAACACGAAAAGTTATGTTTCACCACATTATAATCACTTTCCCACGCTTGTAATTTGGCACTTTATAAATATTACTTAGAAATATTATACCATTATTATACATAAAAACACCGGAAAAAACATATATTTGGAAAAACATACAATGGGGTGTCACGACTTTTTCCGCGTTTGCACCAAAACTCCTTTGACAATCTAAGTTTTTGATCACAACTCATCTGGTGTTTATAAATTAAATTGTTTACATGCATATTTTTATTCGAATTTCCAAAGACTGTTATTATATAGATTAATAGGATCTCTTATTGTGTGCACCAGAATATACGAGTACATAAAACAAAAGAGCCCTATGCGTTACTTAATATCTAAACTTATAATTATCCTTTGATGTAGGCATGGCTAATCTGTGATGAAAATCATTGTTTCTAACGCATATACCGTGGTAGACCGTGGTACTGTGTAGTGTTTGCCGACGGAGATTGCAATATTATGTAGCAATCTCCAGCCTGAACAGACGTGAACGTGCGCTCCTTGCGATTGGAAATATTACCCTGTTGAGTCTTTTGTTGTGGATCCGCACCCTAATAGATTGTAAGCCGATTTGCAATCATAACGTTGCCATTGTATGAGTAAGAATCAGAGAATGCTTGCTCTATTTTATTTTCTTATAACTCATTTTGCATCTATCTAAGAAAAACAACAGCTTTAAAGAAGCCATTGATTAATCTTTTAACTAAACGGGGACAAAGAAATCTTCATATTATTTTGTTAAAAACGAATTATCATACTAATAATGTAGTGTGTCAATTATAATAACACTATCTTGGCCCTGCAGTTTCACTTGCGGACACCTTCAACTTTACCGCTCACCTTCTCTGCCTGTGTCCCCGTCCCTGCCAAACCAAATTTGATATAATCCTACCAACACCGATATGGATACTCTTTTCAACAACAAATTAAAATTCATAGATGTTCTTGCCAGGCCGAGGTCTTTTAGTAGATGATAGAGATATTTTATCGGAATTCTTCTCGTTCCCACTACTGCATACTGTGTATTGTATTTAAAATTATTCCATAAAAAACATCTAAATGATAGTGAAGACGGTATGAAAATCCATTGCGTGGTAGAAGAAGTAAGAGGATAAACAGACAGACATGGACAATGACTTTGTTTTATACTACTTTTTATATAAATATATAAACGGTCAAAGTTTCATTTCAACAAATTATTCAGACTTGACGCAAACGAATGTATTTTAATTCTACTCTAATAAAATCAGTTCTCTTTATTTTGTTTCAAATTGAAAAACTCATTAGCGAGTTCAACTAGAAGTGGAACATTAAAGTGCTGAGTTTATGCATAATATTAAAAATAAAACGTAGCTAAGTCCAAAGTGAACTGAAACTATTTTTGAAAGCTGCAAAACCGGGATCAGGCGTCTGTTGCTTTAGGATAAACTTCGTTTAGTTAAAAGCAGGCCTTTGTATTGCGGTGTGAATGAATGACAAAAGTTAACAAGGTACGGAGCAAAGACTTTTTCGGTCTAGCAAATAAAAGTAGTACTTAGTGATTTAATTAAATTGTTTTTTCTTTAGCTAAATGATTGTGAAAACAACTAATGTTTAGTAGTGTAGAGACTATTTTAGACTGTTTGTAACATAATATGCAAAGCCTCGTTTGTACGGAGTTACGCGGAACTGCGATTACTTAGTAGGTACTAAGCTGAATGGAGGTGTTTATGGCTATTAATAATTTTACTTTAAGACTGATCATAGATCCTGGATCCGATCCTTTTTATATTGACAATATTTTTTTAAATTGACATGTATGCATATTGACATACTTTATTATGACATGATCAGTGCTTTAAAACTCTTTTAATGATATGTATATAAAATTATATTACGGAATTGACTTAATCAAATATTTGTATTTGTATTTGGATCCTAAAAAAGCAGCTAAGTATTCCATATAAAAATAATTTAGCTTCGACAAATGTATGTAAAATTTTTGAACTACAAATAGCTCTTTACAGCTACTACCATCTAACAATCGATTGTCTCAAAGTAATGAGCGCCTAAGCAGCGATACTC
Organism: Biston stratarius; assembly: GCA_950106695.1. Lineage (NCBI taxonomy): Eukaryota > Metazoa > Arthropoda > Insecta > Lepidoptera > Geometridae > Biston > Biston stratarius. Next base: position 17,446,099 of record OX467116.1, read on the forward strand.
TAAACTTTATTTGTTTTACTTATATTATGATATTACTTTATATGATTTCCATTATGGTCAAGTTAACTTGTCTCGTAAGGTTAACGAAAGTACTTTCTTAGTTGTGAAAACGGGTGAATAGAAAAGTTATTAGAAAAAAAAAAGTAATTGTATTTTTTTATTAACTAAATACCAGCTCATTTTCTTTCTATGATGATTGTTTTTTAATTGATTGTATCCTATTTCTAATTCTAATTACACACGACAAAAGCAGTACAGAGCATGAGCGACGGCAAGCGACATGAGGAACGGTCGCGCCCCGGCGGTAGTGAAGATTTAGTGGTGCGCTGTGTAGCGATAACTACCTACCCTCTGTTTACACTACATTTAACTTGTGCCAAGTGCCTCGATTGGGAGCTGGGATCGGAACTGAGCGCAAAGCCAACTTGCGACTTCTTCGAATGTGGAATATTAGTTATGGTTGGATTACCCTGCGTCATTCCGTTTGGTTACCGCTTTAGATGATCACTGAAGCCTAACATAGCAATTTGCGAAAAAAAAAATCGTCATGTTATCGATACCAAAATGTATGAAAGATCCCTCGGCGGGCATAGACGGGTACAGAAACTAACGTAAAGTATCTTGACGAAACTTTTTTCACAAATTGTCATACTTATTAAACCTACTAACCTACTGTCTTTATGACCTAATAAAGACACGTCTTTTTGGAAAAAAATATCTTGGTGCATTTATTCTGTGGTAATGAAACTTTTTTTATAATAATATAATGGTTATATTAGTTTACTAAGGAACAGAGCTACTATGGCAAAACATTGAATAGTACCACTATTTTATACGTGTAGGCAACTTATATCCTGTTTCAACTCTTTTTTCTTACTTTTTCTTCATCATCATCATCATCATCATCATCATCATCTCAGCCGTAGGATTTCGACGTCTGGACATAGGCCTCCCTCAATGACTTCCGTAAAGACCGGTTAGAAGCGGCTCGCATCCAGCGCGTTCCTTCAGTCTTTATTAGGTCGTCTGTCCACCTTGTGGGTGGACGTCCTACGCTGCGCTTTTACTTATTGAAAAAACAGTTGCCACAGATATTATAACACTGTGTAGAAAATTGTTGAAAACTCCTTGGTGCTACAATTTAGCTTGATATACGGGAACTGCACGCATACAAATATTTTGATACATACAAGATGCATACATGTACATATATGAAAACAAATACATATAACAGGGCCTTTCGTCAAAAAAAAAACAAAAACTAAAAACCTAATTGGTGCATGATGAACTCAAATTTTAGGACCACGAAGTCTTTAACCAATTTCTATGCAACATTGTTTTTTTAATATGTGTTTTTTTACCTTTAAAATAAATCCTTCTCTTGTAGAATATAGTAACGAGTAGGTATAAGACGAAGATGTGACGCATACCATTATGACTTGCTCATTTTTGTCGTTGCGTTACTTAAATACACAAGATATCGATACTAGTAAAGTCTTAGTAGCGTATATCTTTCTAAAATTTCCATTATTTCTGCAATCGTTATGAAATTAATAAAACCGCATGAAACTGAAAATGTATCACCATTTTCCATTGACGCTCGGCGCACCGATCCACGCTTGCGAAACCAAAGCATAATTTATGAGAGTCAGTGCATGCATCCGCGGATCACTGCGAGCAGCCAAAGGCTGAAACGTCATTTTCCCGTAACATTTATTTGATTGTGGGCTCACCTTTCAACTTACAAAGCTTTGACCGGTCGGACAAACAAGTAGGGAAAGCAATAAGCTCGCAGTTTGGGACGGACGCTCGACAAATTTACCAACTGAAATGAAGTCTCAACTATGGTGCAACGGTTCGCTGTCAACAGGCAACGTTTTATTACCAACTCGCAATTACAGATTTAAAAAAAGACAGATAGAATGTTGTAGTGGAACATCATTAGTTCATATACAACTTTGGTCTATTTGTGATTCGTATCATACTAATATTATAAAATCGAAAGTTTATCTGTTCGTATCTTCTGTACACTGTAACCGGTTAACGGATTTGGGTGAAATTCGAATTGCATATTCTTTATAAGTATCCTGAATTGACACATAAACTATTAATTGATTGATTCAGGCGTTATTTGCGGAAGTTCATTTTGAGTTACAACAGTGACAAATTGTCACAGTTGTAACTGAAACGACTGAATAAAATAAACTAAAAATGCTTGTGCTTTGAACACATAAACAACGCGAGTGAAATCTCGAGGCGCAGCTTGTAAAACAATAAAAGGTAAAAAGTATTCACTCATTTTCTACGCTACATTCTATCTGTATTTTTTTCTAATCTGTGCTCGCACTATTGAATTTTCGTCCCGTTATCATGTCCGAGCTAAAAGCTTGCTGCACAGTTGATGTGCCGTCGTTCCAATTATGTCCATTTCAGCGATTAATTTTGTAACGAATGGAATATACATTTTTAATCTAGAAATTAAAAATGACCAGGAGCAGCCGTTATCTCTTACTATCAAAAGAACGTTTTACGTTAAAAAAATGCATATATATTTGCCAACTTACTTAATGTATTTTAAATGTTAGTGTTTTTATAATACGTATAAGTCCACGTACGTACCAACTAGCCCGATAGTGAACTGTAGAGTGTAGCCGAGTGTTTTTTTTAAATGTTTGACTCGCTAAGTGTTCACCAGTTCACCTGATGTTAAGTGACAGTGTGGTCGAAGATGGTCATGCCTGGAATGGAATAGACTCTCAAGTGAGGCTGCCGAAACACACAGTTAGATGTTTGGCGACAGATCTTCAACTTGGGAGTGATAGCTAGTCAGCCTAGTACTAGAAAATACCCTACCACCATGCACCTAGTACGTGTACCTACCTATAAGTAAGTAAATTCACAATATTGTATGACGCAAACTGGCCGTTTTGTATCCTTTACCGAAATCAGTAACAACGCACACAGGCGGCGAAAGCTTGGCATCGCAATAGCTCGACATCCGGGAATTTTACCATGACCGGGCGCGAGCGGACATCCGGTGCAGTGTTTGGCGGAACATTAATTACCCGGACACTTACCGGATAGCAAGCGAACCTGCTATGGAAACCGGTCAACAAATTGTGTCATATTTTAGGTTTTATAGTCAAAAATATTTTAGTTAACAAACGAGTATGTTCCAATACGTTTGCTAAGGTAGATTAGAAATTTAGCATTGAATTAGATTTTTGTATAAATATATATATACATAATGTAGATTAAAATGATAAATAAAATAGGGCGTCATGTTGACCGCCGACAGAAGTGAAAACTTAAAGCTTTGGAATAACTGTATCAACAACTATACCACACGTCACATTAGCAGCCTCACTTGAGAGCCAGTACCATTCCAGGCTAGGTGTGCTTTACCATCTTCAACCACACCGTCACTAACATCAGGTGACATCAGGTGAGCTGCGGTCAAACACCTAGCCTGTCAACCATAAAAAAATACTCCGCTGCTGAATATAGTTGTCAAGACAGTTTGATTTCCGGCTATTCGAGCCCTAACCAGCTGCTCTACTTACGTCTTAGGGCGTCCAACAACTACAAAAATCAGAAATCAAAATCAGAAGCATTTATTGTAGAACTGCGCAACAGTAAGATCTTAAAATAAACATATTATGCAAAGTACATAACGGTCTGGCCTTTTACAGGCATACAATATTTAATACAATTTGAAATTAATGTCATATAAAATAGATTTTATCTTTACAATTCATAAAAATAGTAATAATATTAGTTCATTTATCTCTCGTTTAAATAGTCGTCAATTTTATAATAAGTTTTAGTAGTCAAAAAATTAAATTAGGCAGGTACACTCTCCGAATCCATCACTCATTTTGGCAAATGGTTATATATTTTTGGACCCATTTCTAAAACACTATTATTGTACAGTGCGGTACTACATTTGTGGAACCGTAGTCACTGTGATATTTTTTTAAAACATCTATCAATATTACAAGTGATAAACAAGTCAATGTAACTGAAGGAAAAAGCTAACCATGCTACATAAACAATCTGTACCTACCTACCTAACTATAAAATGGAGCACGCCGTCGTCGCCTCGAACTTCCGTGACAGATGGCCCTTCTCCTTGATACGCTCCCTGTAGATACCTCGAAATAAATCGTTTATAATCAAGTGTCGTGACGTCATCAACAACTGTCTGCGGCCCGACATGTAATTTCCCGAGCTTCAATTATCAAGCACTCGCGGTCGAGAGCCTACTGTCAAGACACTTGATAACACCTTGTTGGAAGCCGACCGAGTCGTTACATTGTACACTGGGCCTTATTTTATTAGAAATTCGAGAAAGTGAAAAATTTATTTTATTTTGTTCATTTGAAAATTAATACTCAAGACTCATTTTACATCGCTTTTTGAGAGCTTAAGTTATGTCCATTTTATTATTAATTTACCTTTTTAGGATTAGAATAAAATCATCTGTTTTTAACATGTCACAGATTAAAAACTGAGTATTTTTCATACTTTACATTTTGTCAATAATTTTTTTAAGAAGCAACTGGTTTTTTAAATCTTTAACCTGACATTCAATTATTTATTATAGATTGTTCTTTATGACATTTGAGATATACATATTTGGATTATTTGTACGCCTCAGAGGGCAATAGCATGTTCTCTAGATTATAATTTTAATACCTATATGTTCCATTGTATGTATGTACCTACACTAAACCATGTTATGACAAATAAATAAATGTTGAATCTTGAATATCTACTTATATGTCCATATGTATACAGGCTTCTATATGAATCAGTGTTTAGGTTTCCGGTTCATTTAACTAGTGCCTCATCATAGTTCCGCTGCAGCCGGATGCATCCGGTCAGCGGCTAATTGATTATCCGGGGCTCCGGAACCCGCTAGCAGAGAAACCCTGCAGGCGAGTGACACTTTTGTTCTTAATTTACAATATTTTACTTTAACTTTCTTAGTTGTACACTACCGCCATGCCGAATGGCATCGAGATACAACAAGTTTTATTGATTTAAACTGTGTGGCGGTATTTATCTATAAAAGTATATTAATGGTTACACAATATATTTTTATATACGTATTCGTAGTACTCTACGCACTAGGGTTCATCCATATTTTTGCTGATTTTTTTATATAAAAATTCCACCCAAATGTTCGACTTTTCCCGTACATTTTCCAATAATTTTCTTAACAAATTTTCTTACAAAAAGTAATCGGCCAAGCCGGTCGAGTTATTCTCCAGTGACGCTCTATCATATACATAATAATATGTGGTAATTGTTTTTTTATATAGATATAGGTTATCAACTATTCCTCTTTAAAATAACTAACTGTTAATAAAACAGTTATATTAAGATTGATTTAGTTAAAAAGTAACAAACATAGTTATTTTCTGATTCAATTGTAGTAGGTATACGACAATCAAAGCACGTATTTTAATGAAAAATCTGAATTCTATGTAAATATCGAATTCAATGAAATTTTAATTCATAGTCATAATTTAATTTCAAATTGGATACTTTGCTAAAAATTCTAAATTTAAATTTCAAAAGCTTTCACTTATTAATAAAGAAATAGTCTGAGTAAATTGATTAATTTCAGTTAAGAAACTGCCAAGCGAATATAGTTGTAGTGCTCGAATTAATAAAACTTAATCTTATTACACGCAGTTAATAGAATCGTCCGCACGAACTCCGACTGAACTCGAGTCAAGAGTCGGGACGCCTGAGACACGACACCAACAAATCTGTTAGCCCTTATCTTCCAATCCGTGCCCGAAGTAAGTTAACCCGAATGATTTCCGAGTCATTAACCCACTCGTGCCCGTCCTAAGCAAGACAGACAACATCTGACTTAGATCTGTATCGTGTGAACCCGCTGGCTTACAGATTAACCGTCACTGATCCCGCCGTTACACAGTATCGGAGTTATCAACCACGGACGCGAAGAAATCGTGCTATCCTCCGGCAACTGCGGCTTACCCGGCTCCAATCAAACTAAACAAACCCCACTAATCGTATTTCTATCCTCTATCTGAATCTGTGGAGTTTCGTGAACGCAGGGATTACACTGTACCCAGACAAGACGGAGTTATGGTCTCGTTACCTCAAATGACTCCGGCTAAAGTGGCGTTTTAAGATTACGTAGTCTGTAGTTGTGCTTCGGAGCGACATTGATTTGCCCATTACAATGTTCTGATAATGTAGTAGGCTGTGCTTACCTTCAAATCCCTTTTTAATTGTAGTGGTACGGGTTTTATTCGCCCATTAAAATCTTGAGCGTTTTTGCTGGTAATGCTTTTTTAGGTCTCTTTAATTTCTAGTTTTTATCTGGCTGAAATTTTATCTTGAATTTTGATTATGATTTTTCTTTGCGTGTTTAATGGAAAACGCTGTTAACAAAATTTTAAATAGACGTTTCAAAAAAAATAATCAAAAGATGATAGTTTGCAATGTAGGCATTTTTTATATTGCTGTTAAGTAGAAAAACACTCTCGTAGCTCATAATAAATAATAAAAACTCTGCTATAGAAGCCGACGCAATTATTATAAACTTGTTTTATTTATGAGTAAGTTAAAAGAAAATTAATTTGGTGTTTAAATTAAGTAGGTTCATAAATATTATTGAATACGTAACATTTTCTTAAAAGCACAAGGCATCTTGTATGCAAATAATAGTTAACTTTATGTAGGTACCTATGTATGTAAGTACTAAAAAGTATATAAGTGATATACATAAATAACATTAAACTTGATCTTTTCCATACAAAATGATAGATTTTGGTAGCTTTGCATAACTAAACAGTCAGACTGACTACCACATTAAAGTATGTTTAAAATTCTGGAAGCGAGTTCATCAATACAAGTGCCGTTGGAAAGAAAGGGGGTTTCACCCTTCGTAGTGTCTAAAATTGTCTAGCTCCTCAAACATTTAAATTTTTTTTTAAGATAAAGTCACTGGATAATTAATCTGTTTTTTTTTAAACTTAAAATTCAAAGCTTAGGTCGTGCCAAGTTACAAGGTTTTTCGGGAAAAACATTTTTTTGGTGCTTTTTTCATACATGAACCACAGTTTAAACTGGGGTCACAGTTTAAAAATACCTTTAATCAACACACAAACACAGATAACTACAGTTCAGGCTAGTTCTATTTAACTACTTATCTTGGCCATTATCAGTGTATGGCTGCAGATGGGCGCATTCCTAAGAAGCTATTAATTGTGTCGCCGCCTCACATTCATTATGTCATCTTGATAGTGCAAACAGAGCATCCATTACTGTACCTCTTCCTTGTGTCACACTATGCTGTCGTACGATGAGAAAATACAGTTGAAATAAAAAGATATTTCACAGATATTATTATAAAAACGAAAGTTTTGTCTATTTGTTACTTCTTCACGCTGTAACGACTCAACGGATTGTGATGGAATTCCGAATGGAAGTAGCTTCAGATCTAAGTAAACACAAATTTAAATCCGAAAAACGAGAGTAACACGAAGCAATGGTAAGTAAATAAATTGATGATAATCCAAATTAATAATATTGTATTTACTTTTGTTATTTCAATTAATTTGTTCCATGTAAGACTATTAGGTATAGTATCTTCTACTATTTACCCTGTTTAGAATCACATAAAAGTCATATGATAAACACAACGCTCTAATAAGAGATAACGCCTGTTCATGACCATTGCAGACCCAGAACTTTGAGTAACAAAATCCAGGGCTTCGCTACTTTGGCTTTCATATCTTTTTAGCTTATTATTGGACTGAATTTTTCAGCCTCAACCTCTAGATATTTATGCATAAATTCTGATGGCACAACAAACACATAAACTGCTAAAGTGCTACATCCTTGACAGTCTACCGATTACGCTCCGGTATCAACGAAGTGCTGAACTTCCTCGGGGACACCTAGTGGCGGAGGTGGCTGAAATGAGAAGCTTAACGTCAGGCTAAGTCTGGAAAAAGAGATAACCTATTAAGTATCTACCTGCTTACTAAAAGGAATAATATTAGGTTAATTATCATATTTTTTGTTCGTCATCGCTTACTGCATATCCCTCTTTGTTTTGCGCTACTCATTCTCTTCCGATAATTACAGTTGTTTTATGTGTAAGTTGGGTGACCGTGTAGCTTCCAATCTGGAGGAACTGGATTCAAATCCCGCGACACGCACCTCTTTTCCAAGTTATGCGTGTATTGCCGATTACTTCAAACGGAAGAAAAATATCGTAAGGAATCCTACATGTTCGAGTTTTTTTTTTTAAGTTTAAGAAGATGTGTGTTGTGTGCCAACCTACACTTAGCCAGCGTGGTGGTTTACGGCCTTACCTTTCTCACAATGAGTAAAGACCCGCGCCCTGGGACAGTTTATAAAAACAGAGCTAATTTAAGAGCATTGATACTAAAGCATTCCTACTCGACATGAGTTTTTTTAAGAACTGTCTGTGTGTAATGTATTGCATAAATGTTTTCTCTTTTACCGTCATAGACTTGGATAAGTAATACCCTGTTAAGAGTTATCGGTCCGGAAATAAAACCGGCGGATCATAAGACATACAAGGTTTGTAGCAATGACAGCTCAGTTGAAAGTCAGTTCCCACTGTAGAATAGGTCTGTTTATCATCTTCGATTACAACCGCAGTTAACTTGAAGTGAGCTGGGATCATACGCCTAGCCCGTAAACCAAAAAAAGGTATCTCAAAGCCTTCAAGGTTAACAAAATATCTCAATTGGGCTAGGACTTTAAAAAAATAAAAATAAGCTTGCGTTTAACCCCTATCTCGTCTGATGTGAAGCAAAGATGTGGTCTACGATGGAGCACGCCTGTCTCGAAGAAACTGATTCGCGCACACCAAGACTGTATCAATCAGGGAACACCAACTCGGGCAGCAAATTATATCCGAAAAAATCCTATAAAAAAAAATCACACAGTCTACTTTTCTATACTGAAATCTGTAAATAAATTATTATGAAAATTACATCTCTAACTACAATAAACCGTGTCGTATGAGTATCACGACAGTGTTCGTTACGAAAACACCTTTTGTATAAAACTTAGTTATTCAATTACAAGTTAAATTACCGAGAGATGAGTTTGAAGGAGCTCTACACATTAATTATCTCGAACTGGCATCTCCTAAACCGACACGATCTTAACAAATATCGGGAGCGGGCAAACAAGGCTTCTTAACTTCGGAAATGCTTAGTCAGCCCAGACTCGAACAAAAGAGATTATTTCCGAAACACACCGGCGGGCAGCAAACTGCAAATAGATAGGTAAAATTAATAGCTTTGCTTTAGAGTGGAGAACACATTCTACAGCTTCTAACGCTTCACGTACTAAAATGTTCTTAGTACGGTAACTTTTTTACATGCTTGAGCACACAAAGGGGGCAAACAGTTCACTTTTACTAAATGTATGCCATCCGGCCATGTGTCTTACTTGTCGAAGATATCACACAGTATATTTTTTTATAAAAACTTTAAGAAGCATGTAGAATGTTATAAAAATGTTTGATTGTCCAACTTGTTACGTATATATTTAAAACTAGCTTCGTCTGCCGTTTTCTTCCGCGTTAAAAAGTAGGTGATGTGTTAAGGCGGTATTTTTTATGGTTGACAAGGTAGGTGTTTGACCACATACACCTGATGTTACATGAGTGACGATGTTATCGAACGTAGTAAGCGTGGGTGCTAACCCCTGAACTATCATCGCTACAAAAGAGTGAGGGTGGGTGAGATATTGTTTGACTTTGAAGCAATTTCAGTTTGAGTTTTCTTCTACAAAATATTATTTTTTAATAACAATATCTTATTTTAATCAAATTCATCATTAAGAACATCGTAAAGGTGGAAAGGTAATGTAGAATTATTGGCTCGATAGAAATTTACAAAGGCCACGCTGAATAGTTTAAAGATCTACTAAGAGAACACATTGTAGACACGTGTGAATGTTATATCTATGGATAAGTATTTTTATTTATAAGAACTACGGAAGACAAAATAAGTTTTAGTTTTATACTTTACGGGTAATGTGAAAAAAACCTCAAAAATCGAAGTTTAACGCGCAACCTTGCGCTACCACCATATTTTTCATGAACTGAATATCATTAGACCGATGATTAACTGCAGTTACAGACGCGGTCAAACATTGAAATATAGTGAGCTCTTAGTTCAGGGTAGATAGATAGATAGATTGAAGTTTTGGCAGCCTAGTTGGTAGACCGTTTGACTTCCAATCTAGAGGTCCTGGGTTCGAATCCCACGGCACGCACCTCTGTCTTTTCTAAGTTATGTGCCGTCAGCGCAGCAGACTATGGCTATACCCTTCTCATAATGAGAAGAAGCTCGTGCCCAGCAGTGGGTCAATTTATAAAATCAAGGCTGATTCAGAGATATATAGAAACTCTTTGTTCTGCACACCAGAAATAGAAAAAAAATACAAAAACAAAAGAATCTTGTAAGCTAGTGCCACAAGTGACGGCCTTATCGCTAAAAGCGATCTCTTCCAGGCAACCAAGAATCGAAACACATTACTGATTAAGAACAGACGGGAGATGTTGTAACACTGTTAAGTTCTAAAAAAATTAACTAATCTATATCTTTAGACGAGCAATTCTTGTATATATATATATACACAAGAATTATATATATATTCTGAATCTCGGAAATGGCTCCAACGATTTTCATGAAATTTTGTATCCAGGGGGTTTCGGGGGCGAAAAATCGATCTAGCTAGGTTTCATTTTAAGAAAACGTCGTTTTATCCGTGTTTTCAGCCGAGCAAAGCTCGGTCAACCAGGTGCTAGTATGAGAAATATATACATATGTTTTATATTTATATGTATTTTCAGAGTAATAAGCTATCTAAATTCCAAATTTCACCCAAATCCGTTATGCCGAACTTACAATATTATTGTACTTTAAAATGTAGGTACATGCTGCTCTCGTACTTTCAAATACAAAAACTAGACATTACTAGAGTAAGCATTAAAAATAAAAGCAGAGTGTGTCACTAAAAGCAAAGCGATCCACACAGGGACTCAAGTCCCAGTCACAGTCGTAAGCTCGTCTCGAAACTTGAACCGCGGATCAAACTTTCCTCGCGAGACATGAAACTTGACTGGAATGATAAGATTAAAATATTACTTCGGCTTCGCGAATTTAGATATTCCACGAGTTACACTCGTTATAATTATAATGTTAACACTGCTCGCAACTCTGACGATAACGTTACAAGGTTAATGCTTATAGGCCTGTCTAACTCGTACAGGTTTCCACAATAAATTCTCAAGTCATATAACTTGGTTGTTCTGTTAACTGCACAATGGGACGAAATTTTCGTCTCACTTCACGTGAAACTTTTATTAGGGCCCTAACGTATGCTTTTTAATACAAATTGTTGGTATTTAAAAAATCTTTATAAGTAGGTATATAGTTATACATATGGATTTTTAGCAAGTGGTTATAATGGGATTCGAAAATGAGTAAGTAACCTTCTAAAGTAATTTTCGTACGTCATTTCCATTTATTATCTTTTAAGTAGATTTCTAGAAACATTATATTGTAAATATACCTAATTAGTTTCAAAAATGTAATTTTATGTGTAAATAGTTATATAATACAATATTAATAACACTGGTTAAAATGTGATGTGCACTGGAAGGCAATGCAACACCACAGTTATGATGAGCAGAAAGCCTTGTTGGTTTCACATCACACATCATCAGGCGTAGGACGTCCAGTGCTGGACATAGACCTCCTCCTGGGGAGGGGTTTTGCCATTACTCGCCACGCTTGGCAGGCGGGTTGGCGAGCGCAGTTAGGTGTGATTGTTCAAGGAAGACGCTGCTGCCCACCTTCCGTATTACATCCCTTAGCCGACTCTTACGGCAACCACGGGTAGAGAGGGTGGGGTACTATTCTTACCACCACCACGGCACTTTGTTGGTTTATTTTATTCTAATTATTAGTCGTTTTACTTTAAGTCCTTTCAAACAATTAATATTTCTTATTTCTGTTGTTATTTACTCACATTTTCAATTTAATTTTACATTTCAATATGTATTTATACTGAACAACGCGAATATTTTAACATTAAAATAAGTTATTGTACTATAGGTATCTACAAAAGTGATCGTATTTATGAAAATGTAAGTAAAATGAAGTATGTTTCAATGTAAATTGATTTATTATAAGTAGAATTGTAGATTGTACGTAGGTTTTTAAATTTAAGTTGTTAAAAATGTATTTGTATTTACTTGTGTTGTTTGCACGTACATACTTATTCTATTTTATTCTAAAAATAAGTAACAACACTAAATAAAACTTTTGTGACCTTTTGGTTAAACATAAAATTATAAATAGGTAAGATACTGATATTAACAGTTTTAAAATAATATCCATAGAGCAAGATCCATAAAGGGTTGTAGCGTAGTAAGAAGTAAGTACTCAAGAGATATATTGATAGTGTATTTCCGCTTAAAAGTCGTTTTGGTTACAAGAGTGACCAGGATTTAATTAAGAGGAAACAAGTCGTCATTTTCTTCATACAAACGTTTTCCCCATTTTCCTTCCAGGATTTTAATACTAGAGCAATAATTTTTAGATAGGATGTAGGTACTTGCTAGTTCATGCCTCTCTGTTTTGATTTTTTTATATATGCTAATTTATAAGAGCTAGGAATCTTCAAAAATCTTAAAATTTACCTAGTTTCAACGCTGTGTTTCAACGTCCAAATTCCCATTCTCATAAACATAATCTTAAAAAATAAAACGCACAGGCAAAGAAAACATTCTTCTTATTTACCTACTTGTTAAAAGAAATACTAAAATCGGTCTAAATTTGGAGGAGGAAACAGAGGTATACGAAACCTCGATTTTGCTCTTTTTATTTCGGGTTAATGAGCCCGAGGTGCAGTTGTCCCTTTCGCTCAGTATGTACGCGGGTGCTGCGTGCGGCGCGACAGAAATAGCTCGGTGAAATACCTAACTTTCAAATGTCTCAGCTAACTGCTTTCCTCTTAAACTATTCTTTATACCCTCTCCTCGCTGCAGTTACCAGTTGCCGACACGTGTTTCGCCTCTCCACGAGACATCCTCAGGACGTGTTCACTCTTCGAGCGCCTGGCCGAGAATGAGTAAAGTAAGTAGTATCTACTTCTAAGTTTACTTACTAGAAAGGAATCTTAGTCGTTCGTGAGCTGTGGCTCTGTAGAGGTAGGGTCGGGTCGGCGCGGTCGGCCCCGGGCGTTCATCTAATGAGCATCCTGCCTCTCACAATGTACTGAGATGGTATTCCGCGGTGCCCCGTCGACTATTATTATATTCCTACCCACCTACAGCCGCGGGCTCGCGCCACGCCATACAAGCCTTTTCGAAATAACTATGTTCCACTATATCTGCAAAGCTTTAAGCCGACCTCTAATTCTAAACGTAAAGATGATTTCATATTTCAATGTGAGATAAAAATTGTAGGATACTCTTTATGAAAAAGACTCCACATGAGGCTCATGCCGAATCGTGGTATTTTCATAAATGTACATTTTATCATTAGCTTTTTTGTTATTTATACTTATATGAATGTAAGTTAATTTCATAATAGAAAGAAATTCAATTCAAATTTGAATTTTATTTGTTTCCGACAACTTAATCCATTTACAAACTTTAGGTTAAAAAGTAGTTTAAGTTTAGTTTTAAAATTAAACGACCCAAAAATCTACTCTACTACATAAAATAAAAAAACCGGCCAAGTGCGAGCCGGACTCGCGCACGACGGTTTCCGTACCATTATCTATAAAAACGGCAAAAAATCATGTCTGTTGTATGGGATCCACAGATATAAACTTATTATATTATATTAGATATAAATCTACAAATATTTGTTTTATTTTACTTTAATTATTTATTTTAAACTAAATATATAACTAAATATTCTGTGAATATTTAAAGCGTCTACCTGTTGTCGTTATCAATATTGAACAACAACGAGCAAAAAATCACGTTTGTTGTATGGGAGCCCCCTTAAATATTTATTGTATTCTGTTTTTTTTTTTGTATTTATTGTTATAGCGGCAACAGAAATACATCATCTGTCTAACTATCACGGTTTACGAGATACAGCCTGGTGACAGACGGACAAAAATTTCGACATACCCACCCTGGGTTTGCTATAATTCTCATGCTATAGTTAATGAATCTAACAAGTTAATGCAAGTTAAGAGTTTTGAGCCGGCGACGCGGCGTTCGTAAGTATGCGAGTATGTCTTCAATATAACCGCTTCGGTGGCACGATTCGACTCAATCCGACCTAATCTGGGCTTACGCGAGATCACAGGAAACGTTACCGCTGCCGTGATAACGTTTTCCATTTGCTACAATACGGGAATATTATCGGAGTATCAATATACACGAGCCGAAACGCGGAACCTGAAGTTGAATTCTCGACCGTCTCTAGATAAGCTCATGTAACTTTCGGTTAGCTTTCAAAATATTTGCAGAATTGTATTTGAATTTTAATTTTTTTATTTTACAAGCTATTATTTCACTTGCAAAGTTCGTATGCAATTGTGAATGTAAGTTGTCCGTTTCATAATTGGCAAGCAATTTTTCAACCACTTTCTGGTATCCGGTGGGGCAGAAATTTGGCATAGGTACTTATGTAAGTTCGGTGACAATGCAATATTAGGGTACAATCGAGCTGATCTGATGATGGATGTTAGGGATTGGAACTAATGACAAAGACCTAATGACAAATAGTTATAGGATTTTCGAATTCAAACTAGTATTTTTTGTTATTTCTTTGTTCAAACGTGTATACAATTTTCCCATCGCTTTCTAGCAAATACAGTATTTGCACAATTAACTCAACCATTAGTCAATGCCACTAGTGACAAGACCAATCATTCCACGTGCAGAAAATGTATCCTTCGTTGGCAATTGAACGCGAAGATGCAGCTAGCTTTTTGGAATGTAATAAAAAAAAAACAACAAAAATCGAGTACTTCCATGTGCCAGTAGACATCGAAATAAGAAAAATATGTCCAAAATTAAATGTACATTATACATATTTATATCACTCTTCATTATATGAGGTGCAATCGACATATCAGACAATGGCACCCAAAGTCAGTCGCGTTATTCATATTCACCAATTTATACCCAATAAAAGCATATGAACAAAAACCACGTGAAATATCGATAGGTTCCCGGACTTGGCCTTTATTTTGAGCCGAAACAAAGCACTGGCTTATTGTTTCGGATTTATCGAACCAATATTCCACTGAAGTCTGTGTGTGTAAGCTTGCTATAACTTGCATACAATACGTACAACTATATGTACCATAAAATGCTTTGTACAGAACTAACGTCGAGAGGTAGATTTTTAATCTATGACATTTGTTCAAATTTGTGACAAATGTCGCTCTATCACATGAAATACATATGAATCAACTATTTTCGTGTCCGAGACTTATTCATTGCTGGCGAATGATATACCTAATTGTAGTTTTTTTTTAATATAAAAGTAATGGGACAAATGGAGCGTTTTCCTGTTGATGAGTGGTCGCCTCTCCATGACTTTGAAATTTAAATTTATGTAATTAGATAAAATTTGCAATAATTTGAAAGTTGTATTCGTGAACTATTTCTCAAAAATAATAATAAACACTTGTCTACTAAAGAAAGTATTATTTTAGACTATTACTTACTTACTTACTTACTTAATTACGTAACTTTAATAATACTATGTTCAGTAAAGACTCAACTTTCAAAGCTGTTGTATGAACCAAAACTAGCGCTTATCTATTTAGCTTGTTTTCTTCTAACTCGAATCCAATAATGCACTGAAATCGCTAGCATCTGCTTTAAATCAATGTTGGTAACCTCGCATTGGCAGTCTGGAGGGAGTTTTTTCAACGAAAGCCAATTGAGGAAGAAAATAAAAAGTTTTCTCACAACTTTGCTGGAAGTGTCAACTGAAGTTCAACAATCGTTAAGACAGTAGAAAGGAAATGCGCTGAGGTACGTAATGATTCTTAAAATTGTTTTAGAAGTTTTTAAAGCTTGTATTCAAGTTACATCTTGCAATAGCAAATACAAGTAATGAAGCAAAGTCTTTAGTTCCTTTAAATTATATAAATTAGTACTAGCAAGTAAAATGTGAAAATTTAACAAGACACAGATTCTGTCGAGTTCTAATATAAAAAGTAAAGAAGTTTTATTTTTACTTTTGGAGGTCTGGTTTCTTGCAATTAGGTTACTTTGTGTGACAGGCTTGGTGTTAGACCACGGGTCAGCTGATGTTAAGTAACGGTATGGTCAAAACTGGTGGTTAACTCGGTGGTAGATTTCCTAAGCAGGAGGTCGTCTAGGTAGGGTGGTACCTAGATACCTACCAGTACCAGATATTCTGCCGCTAAGCAGTAGTGTGTAAACATTACTGTGTTCCGGTTTGAAGGGTACTGCAGCTAGCGAAATTACAGGGCTATTGAGACTAACCATCTAGTCCCAAAGTAATGAGCGCCAAGGCATCGATGCCCTGGACTTTGTTTTACTACTCAAAGTTCTGTGTATCGCTGCAATGGTCATGGACAGACATTATCTCTTAACATCAGGAGAGCGTCTCGTTCGTCTCACTACTGTTACATAAAAAAAACACAGCCTAAGTATTTTAAAATAGATACATGCTTTGATAACTCCTCTAAGGATGTTTAACAAACATGTTTTTTACATGTTTAACAAATTGAAATGATAATCAATTCTAGCCAGCGACATTTTGGTATTGGCTCCTAATACCAATTTCCCTACCAACATTTAAGATTTCATTCACTTAAAATCACTTGGAGTTTAGATACTTTTTGTATAAAATTTCTCAAGTTTTGCGCTCGCTTTCAACAAACGGCCAAATCCCGCGACTCACTCGAACATCCTCCTGACATACTTATTCAAAGTTGGAAAGAAATCTAGAACCTTATGAAAAAGGACAAATCCCCACTCTGCCAATTCTTAAAAGCCAGTCCACGTCTAACAAATACTCGAGCTGTTTGCAACCTACATAGACAGACCTCAGATCTTTTGGCTGACACTTGATTGTTCTGGCGAGTGGCAGCCGGCAAACAGATCGCCTGCAGCTTTCACGCTGGAGTGGCGCTAAGCGCGACCATTCCATGAAGTAATCCGCGCTTTGAGGGGCATTAGCGCATCCCTCCCTCGCCTACCACCCTACGAAGCAAAGGCTGCATTGTCGCACTCATAGTAACATTTTCCCAACCTACTTAACGTTAATGTCGGCAACGAAGCCAATTTTTTTTTTCATTAAGACATATAATCATAAGTATTTAGTGAGTTAGGGAGCAACAGCACCAGTTCTTCAGGCCCTCCGCAATTTATTAACCGCCAAACGAAATAAATGATAATCATAATAATTTATATTTAATATAAACTGTACAATACTTAATACATGAGTACAGGCTTAGGGTGTAAACCATTACTCATACTATGGAAACCTGAAATTGTAAATTACTTAAAGGTCACTTACGTACATTTTATAGATACATCGATTGCCCTGTTAGCTCAATTGGTAGAATATCTGCTTCAAGAGCTGTAGGGTGTGGGTTCGATTCTCACCAGGACAAATATATGCGACGATAAATGTTTGTTCTGTGTCTAGGTGTTCTGTATGTATTTACAAAAAGGTATATAAGTATTATATGTTATCCTGATTCCCATAGTACAAGCTTTGTTTAATTTGGCGCTAGATGGCACTGTGTGAAAATGTTCTAGGATATTTATTTTATTATTTTTAGGGTTCCGTACTTCAAAAGGAAAAAACGGAACCCTTATAGGATCACTTTGTTATTCGTCTGTCTGTCTATCAAGACCCTTTTTCTCAGGAACGCGCGGAGGTATCAAGCTGTCATTCATATCAAATACTCAACTCTGCTGATCCTTGGAGCAGTGAAAAAATCAAACTTCTAAGCCAACGCAATCAAAAGATACAGCCGTTTATGCTGCAAATTTTCGACACTCGTATGGGAATCAAAACCTACAGGATACTTCCCGTGAACTCAGAATCTTGAAGTTTGGTACGAAGCAACTTCTTATAGTACACATAAAGGAAAAATTGAGAAAAACATAAATTACCATTAAAAAAATACCATAACTTTTACTTTTATATACGTACAGGTTTGTACGGAACCCTCTGTGTGCGAGTCCGACTCGCACTAAGCCAGCTTTTTATTTCTATGGTACATACATCTGTTTTTTGCGATTCCAGGGTGGACTCGATAGTAAAAGTTATTCATAATAATGAGTTGTTTTAATTGTATCATTACAATTGTTGCAATATTTCTTACCCTATTCCTATTTTGTAATGTTTCCATTCTATGGTCGCTTGGAACAGATCGCTTTTGGTGATAATTGCACTTATTGCACTATCTCATAAGGTTCTCACGTTGTCTTGCCTCGCCATCCCTTCTAAATTACTGGTGTGCACAGGAGTTTCTTTCTATCTATCAGAAGAAGACAAACTGGATAGAAACATTTACTTGACTTCGCTGATTGCAGCAGAAAAGACGATACTCAGACAGAACACCGGATCAGCGCAGTTATAACTGGCAAGTGACGGCAGACGATAAGCAGAATCGTTTCAAGGCATAATCCTCTAACTGAAGAGGTATTACCGCGAGACCTTCGCCTCTGAGGGATAAGCACCTGCATTGTGCCGGAGTGTTTGCGTTTTGACGCCTTCTTGTGCAGCTGACAGCTCTTTGTTGAAAAAATACAATAAGCGGACCTACATTTTTACCCGACTACGGAAAAAGGAGGGCTGTAATTTTAGCAGTCTATGTATATATAAGCTACTATTAATATTTTGACAAAATATGAAGCGTCTCTCGACGCTTCTCAGCATAGTGCGTGTCATGGCGTGTATGTCACGGTCATATAGGTATGATGTTAGGGTAAAATGCAATATGATGGATTTTTTATCACAAATAGCGTAAATATATTGCGTTTGATCACTAACTCGCCTGATGGTAAGCAATGATGTAGTCGAAGATGAAGCACGCAAACTTAGAAGATACCTATTCACTCTGACCTTGAAAAGATCTGTATTAGATTATAAATTTATATATTGTAAGTCCAAGGCCTAATACGGCAAAATATATTACTTAGTCTTAGAAGTATCTTATTATCAATTGAATACGTAGCCGGTGAGTACCCATTTCTTAATAGAGATCGCCTGCTAAATAGGAATCCCTTTTCCTAAATGAAGAGTCAACAAATAAAGACACATGATGTATACAACCAATTGTTGTAAAATCTTTGGATCGAGCCTTTCTAACATTACAATGGGTACTTACGTATTACACAGCGGTTGTTTTCGCCGTCATTTTAGTAAAAGCTGGCTATTGTGTCTTTGGATATTTCCCAAACATCGCACGAAACGACCAATATGAAGACAAAAAGCCACTAGATATTGATGACAGGCGTATTGAAAATAAACGAGCCAGTAAAGAAAACGTGGAGTTTTATGTTCGAAACAAAAGGTGCAGGCCGAAGGCAGCCCGCTCTCGAACACGTAACTCTAGATTAGGGCCACCAACCCCTATCCGCAGCCTCGAAGGCAGAATTACATTTCAATTTTACGTAGCTGAAATAAAACTCTGATAACATCACGAAGCTACTTAATAATAGATCCGAAGCGAATAAAATTTGCGAACGTGACTAGAAATCTCCCCGAGGTTGGATTAATGCAAAAATATAATTCATGAGGACCCATTTGGAAGGGGATGTAATTTACTTTTCGATTGTCATCTGAGTTATTCTTTGGGATCGAATTTTTAAGTAAAAGATTTATTCTAGGTTAGTCAGCAAGGCTTAATTGAGGTCCATTCAGCTGAGATATTGGTAAACGGTCAGCCGCCGGCGTCTGCCGCATGATTGAGCTTCCTTTCTGGTATTGTGACCGTAATTACAGTTTTTGACGGCTTTCGCCACTTATTTCGAATGGAACAAAATTTAATCCACAGACTTTTACGGGGTATTTCTTGTGATTTTCTCATACATGCCAGAATAATTTAAGTATAACAGACTTTTCATCTTCAGATAAATTATCAATTACAATAGAGGAAACACAATATGAACACTGAACAGAATACTTCTTATACCAATTCATACAATTATGTAGCTTTTAGGAGGATTGTAACGGAAATCATGTTTCTTTTGCGAAAAGCAACAAAGACATACGTAAGTATACTTAAATACGTAGACACAACTCAGAACGCGAACTCCTTAATATACTTACCAAGCAGGTAAGTTTTACGCTGAGCCGCTGATGAAGGAGGTGCGTCTGATCTTTGGTGATGGTGCTCCTCTCTTCTCTTCTTGAGTGCTTATACAATACTAATGCATATGTAAGCGGAGATAACCCAAGTTTTTGAAATACGACATTTCGACAAGGTATTTGATTGCATAGTTGCTCTAGTTTCCCTATGGAATCATAAATGATGGTGATGAACCTACGTCATACATTCGGTAGTATGTCAAGTTTATTTTGCGAATTCCTCTATATTAAAGTTACTGCTAGGTAAGCATTTCACCTTATACTGCATCCCGCTTAACATCAAGCAGAATTCACATATCATCAATTAAACGCAAACTTATTTTGAATTAAAAGAAGATATAATCTCCCTATAAAAGATATACCTACAACTACGGTATAATAGACTACAAGTGATTATTCAAGCTATAATTAGATACCTTTTGATTAGTTAAGACTATCTAATAGACTAAGTTTATGTCCTATGGATATTTAAGAAACGCGTGAATAGTTATGCATAACTTACCTAATCTTATTTACTCAAAAGGTGCAGTCAGCTCAGAACGAAAAGAGCACGGTCCAAATGGTGGTTTCGAGGCAGACCATTGCACAATGGGGCCAATCACGCGCCGCCAACTCTCTCGAGACACGTCCTCACACTTCCGACTCACGGTTACTTCCCAATGGAAATCAGAACCAAGGATACCCAATCAATCCCCGGATCATACCATTCTTAATGATATCAGATAATATATTCGGTCGCTCCAAGTTTTCCCAATGATTTAGTTACGAACTTGTTCACATTCATTCATGGAGAAAGTTCTTGGTTCATTTCGTTTTTTGTGAGGCAATTTGTAGATCCATTTGATCAATTTACTCGACTCATGCTATCATTTTATGAGTATTGAGACTGCGGATGTCATTTTTATTACTAAGTAGGTATACCGACTTAGCTAATACCTAAGTAGATTAGAGGTTATGGTAAACGCAGGCGCAAAAGCCTTCAAGACTAATATAGCGATACCGATATGATATCCAATTATTTGGCGCAAAGATATACCTATCGTGTTGCTAGGTACGGCTAGAAAATTGGTTTTCATGTTAGTTAATTCGCCGCCAACCACCTACTGGTATGTCCCGGCAGTTTTACTTAAGATTTTGTTCAATTTCAGGCTTGGCGTGCTTACTATCTTTGATCACACTGTCACATCTAGTAGGTAAACTGTGCTCTAACATCTAGTCCGCCATTTACAATAAAAAAAATACAAATAATTTGACTTAACGAAATCTGTCACACTGACTGTACTATTAAAAACTAGGTAACTTATATATAAAGAACTTAGATGTAGAAATGATAGCATCCTTGGTTAGGGCTGTCGTTCACACACCGCAGGGTGTGGGTTCAAATCTCAACAAAAAGCTTAAGCTACCGATGAAGCAAAGATCATTAAGAAACCATAGCATGGTGGTAAGGGGTGCTTTTAAGGTGCTTACCTTCAAGTTGAAAATCTGCTGCCAATGCGCACGTAACGGTGTGTTCCAGAAGTCTCGCTTAAAAGCCAGTTCTCTTTCTGGATTGGTGTGCTTACAATCATAAAAAAACTTCGTTCCAATGAAGTCTATAAGTAAAGGATTTTTTTTTTTTCATATTTCTCCGTTTGTATTTTGTCGAATGGATGTTTTTTTTTTCTTTTTTCTATACAAAGATATTCAGAGAATAGAATTACAGATAGATATTATAATCCAAAGTGCAGTCAAGAGATGATTTGGTTTCCATATAAAAGTTCCACCTAACCATCTACTTACCCATCTATCAACTGTAGGTAACGCGATACCTGATTCAGTAAAAGTAAGTTTACATCAAGTGTCGAAACTTGTCTCTAGTTTCGAGATTGTAAAGGTAAGTACGTACAACTAAATCCATCAGATAGTACCGACGAAGTTCCAGGTGACAGCGGTACAGCACAATCCGCTCTTGTGCAGTAAATAGGTCGGTGGGAAGTTGATCGGCGCGTGGCGATACAAACTTACATACATAGATACAGATGGATAAAACAGGTGTGATTCCGATCAAAAGTAAGTACGATTTTTTTTTGTTTCTTTTTTATAATATGTACATTACGTTTGACCACTTTCTTCCCTATGTTAAGTTATGTTGCTGCCTAAGGTGCTTGCCTAGAAGATTCACTTTCGATTTGAAGACACCCAGATTGTATCCATTGGGGAACACTCATTCAGGCAGCGCATTCCACTGTATAGCGGTCCGCACAATGAAAGTGGAATCAAATCGTTTCATTTGTTTTTAGAACGTCGACCATGAAACGATGTCGCTTTGTACGTCGTCTAACCATACTTAATTATCGTATATACGCGTTTCCACTTCCATTCCATTATAAATGCCAAAATTTATGATTATTTGTATTTTATTGGTTGGTTTGTTGTAGGATAAACAAAAACCTACATACTTTCATTCAGATAATTCTCACAGGGCGAAGCTAATAAAAAACATACATATCTCATGATAATCTCTTTTTATAGATATATAGATAGAAACTTTTTATTGTGCACACCAAAAATTTAAAACTGAGTGCAGAAAACAAAATAATCTTATGAGTTAATGCCACAAGTGGTGGCCTTATCGCTAAGAGCGATCTCTTTCTGGTAACCAAGAATGGAAAACACGATACAGATTAAGAACAGATGGGAGATCTTGCAACACTAATAAGTTAAAAAAATACCCAAAATAATAATAATAAAATAATGTGTCTTCTTTTTTGTTACCCAAAGACGATTTAGCTATAGGGAAAAAGTTTTAGTGATTGTGGTAAAACTCATATGGCTGCTGTACCTGACGGTCTTCGACGCGTGCGCCTATGAAATAGTATAATTTAGGTAACTTTCAAATACTTGAACAACGTACGCAACTTACCCAAATAATAATCCAGAAAGCGTTATCATTTTCACGCTACTTGTACCTCGGCAGCTCGATGCCACCTCGACTCTTCGGCCTGTGAACATTCCCCTATTATGTATTGGCAACGGCAGCCAATCTATGCAAGATTCCGACTCGTCTTCCGATCGGTAACCGAGAGTGCCCTGTACGAGAACAAAGCGAATTACCATGTTTCTAGCCTAATTATATTAAACTGTTGCATGTAAACTAGCTCTTCAACAATGCAAAGCTAGTATACTTAGTAACGGGAAACTTTACTAGAGTCGTAGATTTTATTAAAGAGAAACAAATTGAGTAGGAAAGAGAGATGACAGTATGTTTACTTGTTTCCTAATATTATAAAAGTGAAAGTTTGTATGTTTGGATGTTTAGATGTTTGTTACTCAATCACGCAAAAACCACTTGACGGATTTGGATTCATCCATTTTGGTACCTATAGTTTATTATCTGGATTATAGAATACTTTAAAATGTTAGGTTCCTATATTATTATCAAAAAAACTTACAGGACGTATCCACTTGAAATTTGGTACAGATGTGGCTTATGGAATCATTTACGGCATCTTTTATGTTAATCTAGGTAATTAAGTAACGTAATTTTCATGCCCGACGAAACTATTGTTCTTTTGTTACTTACACATGTTTAATTTCTCTCTAAACCAAATTCTCAATGCGGACGAAGTCGCGGGCGCATATATGTATATATATATATAATCGATTGGTTATGTTAAACCCGGTCATAAACCAACTATACCATAATTAAAACAAACCAACCAAAAAGTTCCACTATGTTTCGAATTTTACTTTTTGGTTATTACTTACCCACCGCAAAGCGTACACTCATATCGAATCGGAATCGATGTAATCGAGTACGCTCCGATTCGTAACCGTATTAAGCCCGGGGCTGTATCGATTATAACGAGTAGATACACATGCCGAGAGCGGAACCGATAGCCAAATAAACTAGCAAACCGCATCGATTACCTGTCAATGGCAGCCCCGAGCCGGGTGACCGGCCCCCGAACGCTGGACCCCGCAGACCTGTCTCTACGTCTACCTAGGTACGTTTACACTTCTTATTTTTACATATCTTAATCACTTTAGAATTACATCACACTTATAAACAAAGAAAATTCTACCTTGGTTTAATAGTTTTAACTATATTAAGATCTGAATGCCTGAGTTAAATACCCGCATTAAGTTTAGTTGAAAGCCGAACCCATCAATTTTATTTCAATTTATAATTTGTAATTGGGTCCCGCCTAATTGGGCTATTACGCGCCAAATTCCAGCATTTTTTTCAGCTAAGGACACTTGGGTTTTAAGACGAATAGTACGATACCTTAACTGACGAAATCTATCCAGCCTTTTGGAAGGTACGTGGGAAATTTACAAACAAATATACATAGGTACAAGATACGCGTAAACAATATATTATACACCTTCCTTGGCAGTCAGGTAAAAACAAAGATATGTATGAGTAGACTAGGTAAGAGTTTCTGTGCATTGAAATGGTTATACTGAAAAATGGTTATACGCAATAAGAATAACATTTATATACATACATATATAGATACATAGAAAGATTTTCAACGCGTTACGCTACGCCTGCAGTTTCGATGCACACTACGAAATGTATACGATAACTTTTTTTTAAGTCGTGACTGATAGCGCATCTGTATTTGACCCAATTTATTTTAACTTATCGCATACATATCTAATGGGGTTTTTCTAAAATAAAATTTAACATTTTTTATTTATTTAAAATTAATAAGTTTAAGACTTTGCGGCCTCGCCTGTACTAGACAGTTATTGCGGCTAACCTTTTGGCACGTTTTTCAATGGACCTTAACCCTTCAAGCTGATAGGCACCTACTTGGCCGAACTATACTAAAGATATTAACAGTACCTTAGGCACGTAGATAGTTACTCAAATAAAATTATTTAATACTATTACTACCTTGCGTCCGCGACTTAGTCTGCTTTAATTTAAGAATTAGGTTTAGAGAGAAATAAACCTTGTTTAAGTAACAAAAGTACAATAATTTCATCGGTCATGAAACTTACGCTACCTAATTACCTAGATTAATATAAAAGATACTGTTTACTCCGGAATAATGTTCCATAAGACACATCTATAATTAGGTATACCAAATTTCAAGTAAATACCTCCTGTACTTAGTTAGTTTCTTTGATAATCCCACAGGAACCTAACATGTTCCCGGGATAAAAAGTATACTATATGTTAATCCAGGTAAGAAACTAGTTATATGTATACCAAATTTCATACTTATCTGTTTAGCTGTTTTTGCGTCATTAAGTCAAATCAAACATCCAAACATACAAACTTTCACATTTATAACATTAGTAGCATTAAAAGTAACATAGGTAGGTACATTGAATTTAATAAATTGTTTATAGATGATAGATTTTAATTTTATCAAGCAAGTTATCTACCTTACTAAGTTATCTTACCTATCCTATCTCCTTACTTATGTATTTCATTTATTATTAATATCTAATGTTGTAAGTACTACCCTTCGTAAGTGCTAACACTACCAAATTACCTACTTTATGTCAGCAGCAAGCTTACGACAAAAGAAACTGCGCAACCAAGTATTTTATTATTACCATGTAACCCGTACAATACAAGAAACTTTGTCTTAGCGAAACTTTTCTACTTTTAATAAGAAGCATTAATCGCATACTTTCTTAGGAAAAGTCGGGAAGAGGGGAAAACGGCTTTATCGGAGTAACCCGCGACACCAGAAAATTAAAAGTGCGCTGTCATGCTTCGGCTATCTTAAAGATGGGGTGACGGAGCTTTCGCTAAACTTAATTAATTGAAGCAATCGGTGCACAGCGACACTTTATCAAAGTTTTAGTACTTACTTGCTTAACTTATATACCTACCTGACTTTGATACTGAGTTCTATATCAAACACCTAAGCAGATAATGTTTTGTAGCGCTGGAAGCTCAGAGGTTACCATTCATAGTCGATTCACACGCTGATAGCTGAGTTTTCGCTAAAGAAAAACGTTGTGAAAAACTATAGCACGGTGGTAGGGTTGGCACTTTCTAGTATGTATTCGACTGGCTAACTACCACCCTCAAGATAAAAATCAGCCGACAAGCACCTACTGCCATGTTTTAACAGTTTTCTTGAGCGTCCCACTAGCACAATGATTGCCATCTTTGGCCACACCGTCATTAAACATTAGGTGAACTGTAGTCAAAAAGTATGTACATATATTGTGTACTTATAACAATTAGCCAGTTGTACACAACACGATTTTGTGCTAATAATTAATTAGTGTCGATGAATTCAATTAGAGATCGCGGGACCCTCCGTCAAGCACCATGCAAGGTCACTATAACCTTGTTTTTGCATTCTTGTATATTGGCACACTCCATTTTCTGCTTGCTCTTGAATCTTTTCCATCCTAAGGTTACCTGAAAAAAGATCGCTTTTAACAATAAAGCCGCCAATTGCTGCACAATTTTTTTTTCTGTTTAATTTTATACAATGACATTTATAAGTTAATCTATCAAGACCTATGGTATTTTAGTAGGCACAATCCCACAATAGACACCTCGAAGGTGAGTACACTTACGCAACTTCAAGGGAAAAAAAGAAAAAAGTGAAACTCGTCAACAAAAAAACTAACTAACTACAACTAACTTTGAATGTTAAAATATAGATGTCTTCGCATTTAACTACATTACAGGATCACGTGAAACTGCTGTACTCAGCTACAAGAAGGCCATGCCATGAAAAACACTCACGCAAATGAGATTTTGTATTTAAAAAATAAAATTTATTAAGCCATATTAACTACAGTTTAATTATACACTAATAGGTACATACATCTATCTATAGCTAAATAAATTTATTGCAATAATGATAATTGAGTATTTTGTGTTGTAATTTCTGCAAAAAATACAAGTCTTGGAAAATAATACAATGCAGCGACATGATTTTTTACGCGTTCCCGCTAAAACTCTCGGAAACCTCCAGTTCAAACCTTTTCTCTTGGCATCGCACCTTGTGTATTCTCCCAGCGTTGACTGAATAATTCCAGTTGTAAATTGAATATTTCGAGTTATATTTTTAGTAAATAAATTCGGCAAAATTAGGCATTTAGTCAAATAACTGTAAACTACCACCAAAGTGTTACCGTACGCCCTGTGAAAAGCCTTATAACAGCAACAACATAACCACAACAATAATAAATATCGGAGCACATTTCATCCATCGCCATCTAGCCTCAAACTAAGCAAAGCTTGTACTATCGGTATCAATCAGGTAACTGATAGAATACATAATCATGTATATTTTCATGCACAATTACACACTCAGGCATTTATGTTCGTCAAATAAAATAGCACAACACCATTATAAACATGACACCGAAAACAGCTAGTAGAATATACCAAATGAAATGCCGAAAATTAAGAAAAAAAACCTGCCGACGCGCACTACTGTCAAATGCGCATCTTTTTACTGTCAGATGCCTGTCAAGCACGCTGTCTCATACAATATTTTCATCAAAATAAATTGTAATTATTTCCTTTAAATACTGTAAGAAAACCGCTTTACACGTTACTTTAGTTCTACAAGTGCTTATTTAAGCTTTGCTGTGTATTTATAGCCATTCTTTTTTTTAGATGCAACACTGTAGTGGTTAGAAATGGACCAACAATTCTCATTGTCCTGGAACAACTTCCATGGGAATTTAACAAAAGGATTCGCCGGTTTATTAGGAAATAGTGAATTTGTTGACGTTACAATTGCTGTCGAAGGTCACTTATTACAGGCACATAAAGTAATACTGTCGATATGTTCACCGTATTTCAAGAAAATGTTCCAAATGAACCCTTGTCAGCATCCAATAAGTGAGTACTTGCCTACTTTCGATTACTATCTAAGAAAGTTTTATTGATACATGTCTGAAGTCTATTGGCATATATGTTAGTGCTTACGACTCCTATTACCACCCATATAAACATGTCTTCACAATCAGTAAAACATAAGGCCTTATTGTTTTCCAGTTGTACTACGAGATGTAACATTGAAGGCAATGAAGGACTTACTCCAGTTCATGTACCATGGAGAAGTGAGCGTGAAACGCGAAGATCTCACTAGTTTTATAGGAACTGCTGAAGTGTTGCAAATCAAAGGATTGACCAACAAAGAGGTAAATTTATCAGATCAATTTGGTTGTTTTTTTTTTTTTCAGATAAATAGTAGTCTTAAAATCTTAGAACCATTTCACACATATTTAATTTTTCAATGCATATGCAACATTGTGAAATGATAACAGACAGACAACAAACTATGTTTTGTATTTATAATTAAAATTATGCTTGTACTAATTCACATGATCTAAACTTACTAATAATGTTACTATTTATTTCATTGCAGACTATTTGACAATTGGTATTCTAT
The DNA here is from genome assembly GCA_950106695.1 of Biston stratarius. Lineage (NCBI taxonomy): Eukaryota > Metazoa > Arthropoda > Insecta > Lepidoptera > Geometridae > Biston > Biston stratarius. The sequence continues at coordinate 17,474,858 of OX467116.1, forward strand.
AAAATTTCAATATTTTTAGATTCATCAACTGAAGTTTTCAAATAGGACTTTATAGGTATTTTTGTGATCAATTTTTCTGTTTAACAAACAGTACAATATCTAATCTCTAATATGTCTTCAATTCCAGAGTACTCTTAGTCTTGTTTGAAAATGTAGAAGTAACCTTAGTCAATTATCAAATAGTACTAGTAGCTGTAGTTAATTATTTAAAATTTAATAAAACTGCACTTCCATTTGCTATATTTTTTCAACATAAAATAACCTAGTAATCTATTAACTTAGGCCAAAATATCATTAGTAATAAGTGGTAAGAAAATAATAACTAACATATTTTTGTATTGTATGGAACAGAAAATAAAAATATCTGCATTTGAAAAATTGATTATAATGTAAATATATTTTTAGACTGATGAGAATAATGAGAAAGAACAAGAACTGCCTAAACGCAGTCCAGAAAAACTTGATCACACTCCAGAGCCTGAGTTGTGTCCCTCAGAACCCTATGACACCTGCATTAACGATGAGACAGCACAAAATGAAATGGAACTCAAACAGAAACAATTTTTAGATAAGCTACACAGGTACAATAACCTCAAAAGAAAGTCTGAAGAGTTTCTGCAAAAAAACTATTTTACAGACTTACTAAACTCTGACAAAAGACCCAAAACAAAAGAAAAGCCGGTATATGTTAAGAATAACCATTTGCTCTCTGATAACTTTGAAGGTATAAAAAACCTATATGATGAAAATCCTGTTGATATAACATCTTCATATAACACACATTTGAATAAAAGCAATACTAAAGATGTGAATGATTTAAGTAAAGACCAGTCTTCGTCAGACACTGCATTAGAATTGAAGACTGAATGTGATGATAGCGACATCATAGTAACAGACCCTGCAGTTTGTACAACTCCAAAGAGCTATGATGGAAATAGAGATGGAGCAAAAGATTTATCTATGCCTATGGATTACCAAATTCCACAAGATAGTAAGTATAGTTAGATATTTTATTAATTTTGCACAATCTGTTTCTAAAAACTATGCACATGATTGAACATAAAACTTGCATCTATTTTGTTGTACCAAATTCTAAATTTAGTTATGCTTTTCATTATCAAACAAATCATGGATAAGATGTCTCTCTAACTTTAAGTCTCATTTTTTTTTGTTTTATAATGGTATTTCAGAATCAAATGCTCGACTCTAAAGTAGAAGAATGTACTTAACAAATTTTTGACGTTATTCTTAGTTAGCTTCACCTTATGTGCAATGTACTTGCTTACTAATGCTTGATTATTAGATACTTTAGTTGTAAACCAATCACATTAGAGATTGTGTTGAAAATGCAATCAAATTAGTTTTCTGGATTTTCCTTTTTATTTGCAAAGGCTTTCTATCTTGAAAACACGATGGCATTTTCAACATTATCAATATCGTTTACAAATTTGCTTTATTTACTGTGATAAATGAGAATGCCAATCGTGATTTCAGATTCAGCATGCCTGAGCTCTTTGTTCATCGATCTCAAAAACTTAGTTAACGGGAAAGTTGCGAACTCAGGAAGAAGTAACATGAATGAGGAGTATTCTAGGAACACTCTAGAGCACCGCCTTGTCACTATTCCACAGAAGGAAGATGGAAAAAAGAAATATCCCCAAAGATCTTGCAGACTTTGTTGGAAGATAGGAAAGAGACGAGACACAAGATTCATGTGTAGTGCATGCGAGTTGCCTTTTTGCAAATCTCCTTGTTTCGAAATCCATTACAATGATATACTTAAAGTATCTCAGTTACATGGAGAATACTATGCTACTTAACACTTTATTTTACCATAGTTTAGCTGACCTCTAAAGAGGCAAATCAAGACATATTCTTATACACAATTTATAATTAAGAAAATATATTATATCCTATGGCCTGGTACTTTACAATTTGTACTTGAATATGAATCAAAGATTCAAATGTTTGGGACCATGCAAATTCTTAACAAGTGACTTGGATAGTTAGTATGTAAGTTTTTGATTATGTACCAGTAATATCGGAGTAATAAAATGAACAAAATGCACAATAAAAATTAGGTAATCAACTGTGATAGCGGAAATAAGCTCTCATGTGCCAATTACTTAAATAATTCAAATTACTATTTTTGTAAAAATATATTCTCGTCTTTTTTGGAATGTGCCATTTTTCAGCCATGATAATATTTATTGCTCATATTCTAGTCTATTTTTAAGAACTAAGATTCCATTTATTCACTGCATCGTATCGCTTTTGAAATTTTTCGTATGATCTCTGTAAGAGCTAGATTACGTTTTAATTAAATAAACCAAAATGAGATTTACATTCCTTGATCATTGAGTGATTTTTGTAATTTTAAAAGACCTTTTTTTATAAATTGAGTGTTTGATCAAGCGTTTTCGTGTGATGTTGCATAAATAGTGTGCCTAATTATATGATATGATTGTATTTTTTATATCCATATATTTTAAATAAATTGAATATGAATGTACTTGCTCATTTGAATAATACTCTATGATGTTTAAGCTAAGAAAGACGCGTGAGTACTAATCAGAATACGAAAGACAACCCTGTTGGTTAATTAGTAGCATATCTCGTTTAAGACCTGTAGGGCGTAGGTTCGATTTCACTCAGGGCAAACATTTTTGTTAACAAACGTTTGTTCTGTCTAGGTGTTCTGTATGTATTTACAAAAAAAAAAAACTCTATCATGACTACGATTATACAAACTTTGCTTAGTTTGGGGTCAGATAGTGCTGCGTGTAATGTCCTACGATATTTATTTACTTTTTTATTTTTACAATACGAACTTGCAAAATTTGCTCGTTATACAAACTTTTTCTACCGCCTTTCCCAAGCTAAAAAGCCAGCAGCGCTCCGACACTTATTGTATAGGAACCACATAATCACTAAGATAAAATTAGCCTATGTTATGCCAGGTTATAAGCTTATTACCATTTCAAAGTTTGGCCACATAAGCTTTTGGGCCGTTACAGTAGCGTGAAGAACAAACACTTTTGCTTCATATTATAGGTAAATGCGAAAGTATGTATGTTTGTTACTTCACAATATAACAGCTTGACGGATGTAGATGGAAATTGAAACCCTGTTTACTTTTACCCTAGGTTAATTTAGGGTATTTTTTTTATTATTATCCTGGAAAACGTGGTTTTAATTATGGCGCGCAACTAGTTTAGGCGAAATTTAATTTAGCAAAATGTCCAACGAATAAAGTCCAAGAAGCAAAATGTCTAATATCTATTTTCTACTGCTGTGAACTGCTTTATAAAGTTTATTTGGATGAGTTAACAGTAAATTCTCCTTTTTTGGACGTTTCTGTTTAATTCTACCGCTCCGTACAATCCTGACTAACTAAAACTAAACTTTGAGTCTGTTGTTTGTTTATATGCATCATCACCTCAGCCTCAGATGTCATTTGTTGAACAAAGGCCTCCCCCAATGATTTACATGAAGACCGGTTGGAAGCGGCTTATATGCTTACAATAATGACGTGAACATAACCTAAATCGCCACAACTTGTCTCTTAAATGAATTTTGAATTAGTACTATATTATATATACTAATAAATAACACTTACTATCTTTTCCAGGTGCTCTATCTTTAGTGATGAATGAATGCAGTGAAAACACGCAGTTACCGATCCCCTACAAGTACATTTACAGTAGGAAGGGTCATAAACAGTTAGTACACATGAACTTTGTGTACACGAAACATTCGACCACACACGGCAAGACTTCTTGGAGATGCGTTCAGTATTTCACGCTAAACCGATGTCCTGCCACAGTCGAAACAATAGACAATATGATATACACCGTCAACCATCAGCACAACCACGAAGATTGCTTCGAAAAACTATCGAGAAACAACATTTATAAAATGAGTGTTTCGCCAAAATAGTGTACAAAGTACCAACTTAGATAAGGTTCAACTAAGTTCCTAATCTCGTGTATGATTTCAGTAGCTGCCAACCTGTTACAAGTTCTTGTATTATAATTATTATCTTCAGTAGATATCATCTAGTCACATTCTATAGATTACGCTCATATATTTTTTACTCATAGATCATTATAAGATTATAATTATAAAGAAAAATAACGAATAAAATATGATTTTTTATTTCATTATTCACAGAATATACTTCACATCACCTTAGGCTCTTTTTACACAATCTTGGCATATTCATAGTGTGAAAAAATAAGTAATTTGTCAGTTTTAAACACATCTTATTTACATCCAGTTTTAGATTATTCACGTTTTCTAATTTTAAGATCATTTTGATCCGCCAGCATTGCTGCCATTCTTTTTCTCGGTCTATGTTTTTTACTAAATCCAATACCTGAAATAAAATAAATATCTTTGAAACAAAAACTCGAAGAGATATGTATCAAAAACGCTATTTCCGTCTATGCCTGTCAGAAGCGCTATTCCCCAGTTGTCATACATTATTGAATTGTTTTCGTAATTATGAGATTTTCTAATATTCCTAAGCTAGATACAGGCTTTATGTCAAAACCACACGATCCAACTTAATTGTCAAATTGAGTAAATTACTATCAAATTGTATCGTTTGGATGTTTTCATTTATTTTGACTTTGGAAACGGCTTACTGTAGCCCGATTCTAATAGCAGTCGGTTACAATCACGTCATCTCGCTCAAGCAATCTACCCACAAAAACAGCTGAAAATACACTTTGACTTTTTAATTTTGGATTTGTTACATGTACCTAGGTATTTTGTACATGGAAGACAATTTTACACTTACGGATGTCTACATCCGGGCGTTCTTTCAAGCCGAACGACCTCGCCACTGCGTCTACGTCCATCGAAATCACGTTGAAAATGTGCTTCTGTTTCCGCACTTCCATCGCCCTCATGTATCCTTCGAACGCTTCAACTGCTAACTTTTGAAAAGAAGTATTTTCCATCGCTGCATCGAGCTGAAACCCAGAGACAATACTTTCAACTTTGAAATTATCAATTTTAAACAAAGAATCTATAATTAAAGAGTCGGTCGATTAAGACAATTTCAAGAATACGACATACCTTAGGCTGTAAATTGTAAAATGTATTCCAAGCTTCATATTTATCTAAGTAGATCTTAGATTCTTGTAGATAATTTACGAAGTCTTTTTCCTCCGGTCGAAGTAGCAAAGCAGCGTTGCCTGCAGCGCCGACGCCTCTTGCTGTTCTGCCTACTCTATGAATGTATTCCTAAAAATAGAAAATACATCGTGAAAAAGAAATCATAGCATGGTGGTATAGTATTCCCAAGTTGAAAATCTTCCGCCAAGCACCTAACGATGTGTTCAGGTACTGTTAGGTTATGTAGGATTGTATCTACTAAAATCTCCTTGGTGTCCTGCTTCTCTTCCTCACGAAGAGCACCGGTATCTCCATAGGAACGTACCGGTACCCCCTGGAACTGCTCATGGTAACACTCCAAGAAATGCTGAGTGCATTTCACCTTCTAGAAAGGCACGAGCCACGCTGCGCCCTTGTTTTTTTCTCATGCATATTTATTTTAAGATTCCTTAGGCTCAATCAACTAAATGGGTGATCAGATCCCCAAATCTGACCTCCAATAATCCCAATATCAAGTACCTGCCTAGACTTGACATACATACTTCACTGATTCAACACCAAATTGTTTAAAGAGATTAGACATGTGTTATACTCTTATCAAAATAATAAATCGAAAGACAAATATATAGAGAGCACTGCTAATGACGCTCCAGATATTTTTTTAAAAATAGCGCCATGTATTTTGATGTTTAATTAAAAACTATTTATATGAATAATTAATTTTAATATTATCCATTCTGTGCCTCGTATTCAGTTTCCTTACTTCTAGCGCCATCTGACTTTTTTTGTTAAATAAACGATGTTTCGTCAGCCTAGTTTAGAGACCGTCTGGCTTCCAATCTGGAGATCCTGGGTTCGAACCGCACAGCACGCACCTGTCTTTTCTAATTTATGTTTGTATTGCCGCTGCGTTTAAACGGTGAAAGTAAACATAAATGTCCAAATATAAAAAAGGTAAAAAAAGGTGGAAAAATGTTTTCAAAGATGCGTGAAATCTGCCAACCCACACTTCGCTAGCACCAGGGCCAAGCAGTGCGACAGTTTTTTAAAAACATGGTTGATCAGAATTCGGAAACAAACTACGCATATTTGTATGGACAATAGCAATCCTCTCTGTGTCCCAAGGTTATACATACATTAGCATCAGCTGGCGGGTCAAATTGTACGATCCAATCAACAGCTGGAATGTCCAGGCCTCTGGCGGCGAGATCGGTACAAAACAATACGACTTTCTCCGCGTTATAAAACTGTGTTATTGTCGCCGTTCTGTCTGCTTGGTTCATTTTACCCTAGGAAAAAATGAATGTATAAATAGAAAAACAAATGTATGCATGAAGTAATGTCTAATACAATTCATATATTTTTTATTTTCTCTACAACCGATAACTATTGAGGTATTCTAGAGTGAAGATTGAATCAGCATAAAGTAGTGAATCCCTGAAAATCGATGGTGTGATGATATAACACAGTTGGCAGTATCTTGAATCAAGCTGAAGATCAGACTGAGTGACTTTGGGAGAAACTTATGTCAAATATATTTTATTATTGAAAATTTTAGTAGCTTGTATGAAAGATAGAATAAGTAACAATTTGGTATATGCTGTAACGTTGCTTATTATTAGACAATAAATAAATATTGTTTAAATATAAAACAGTGTGTTTTATAACACTAATCATCATAATAAATACTTTTTCATACAAAGCATATATATTTTTTTTATTTGTTCACCATTTTGACAACCATATTGAAGCAAGTTAGCCACAAAAGCTTAAGTTTCAGAACTGTATAAGTCAATAAACCAAAAAAATAACTATAACTCGACCAGAAAGAAAATAACTGTAGTTAAAAGAAAAAATATAGCCTATATCGCCTGCAGCATAATAACAAATCGATTGACACTTCATTCATCAAAATCGGGTAAGTAACTACAGCACTACAGTGGAACACATTTATATACAAGCATACATAGGTACTTAGGAGTGCCAAAAACATAGCCCTTCCTTTTGACGTCACCATAGGTACGGAATTTGGCGTGATGAATGTATTCTATATCATGTCTCAGATACTACTTACATGTATACAAAGTACTGACATTTGACAATAGGTATTGAAGAATTCATGGTGATAGATGACAGATTTGCAGCTTGAAAAGAACACCATCACTTTCAAGTTCTGAGTTTTCTTCAGTATTTTATGCAGCCACCATAATCTGTATTCTGTTTCACAGACTGAATATCTGAAATGATTAAAAAAATCTGATCCACATCCACATGCCGTTGAATATTGAAAATTTCCATCGCCTAGCCTAATTTTCTTTAGTAAAACTAGTCTATGTCACTCTTCAAGATGTAATGTGGTAAAGAGAGAATTTTTGCATCAGTTACAGTTACAAAATAGGGGCTCACCTCCACCTAATGCTGGTCATACTAAGTGGTATGACCATTGTTGGTCTTCCGGTGAGCCCTAGTAGGTAAAGCAAAATACAGATATACAACTAAAAACAACAAAATTTTGCAATCACTGGTCAGTACATAAATTTACTCTTACTTATCAGTACCATATATTTTGTTGAAGGTCAATGACATTTAAGCTGTAAATAAAAACATTGACGATTTCAGGTTGTTTAAGTTCATAATGAAGAATGAATGAATGACCCTTTTTTGGTTTACTACACCCCAAGTTTATAACCCTGTATAGAGTGGTAGCTTATTAATTCTATATTATTTATTTGTTCATTTAATGTGTATTCATACAAACAGTAGTTAACAATAAGAATGTGAATGAATATATTTTCTTTCTTTTTTGCTCATGTCTGCTGCAGTGTTTTATGAAAGAAATGCAAATACATCAAAGTATTTTATTTACCCCTGTTTTAATCCATCTACAGTGGCTTTGAGATTGTCTTCATCTGTGTTAATATTTTGTGTAGATTCTTTCATTGCAGATTTTACCAAAGCTTCCGTTCTTTCTGATTGTGTAGCACTGAACAGCATTGTTTGTCTATTTTCTGTAAAAATATGTGATAACTGATTATTTTCTACTGAAGTGAGAATTTCTATAGCCACATTAAGAGTTTCAATTCCGATTACCACTTTTTTTTATAGTTAAAACCACATACATGACTATAAGACGAGAATAATATATTATGACAGTTTCAATCAAGAAGTATGTTTGTATTGATCTAAGTGTAATAAAATTAAAGTTAGGTCTAACTTACTTGGTAGTCTGGTAACTATTTGTTTGACATCTTCTTCAAAACCATACTGAAATATTTTATCTGCTTCATCCAAGATTAAGAGTGAGACAGTTTTGTAGTTAAACTCTTTTGTTCGCATATGGTCAAAGAGACGGCCAGGTGTTGATACTACAATATGGACACCTGAAAATTTTCATAGAGCCTAACGTTAGTAATGATGCAGAAAAAATCTTATCACCCATTGTATTTTTTCCAAGACTTGTTTTTTCAAGTGTTTCTATATAAAAATACTTAGTTGTTTTTTATTCATATGATGCCAATTAGAACATGAAAAAGTGATATATTGTGGTACAGTTTACTTTTTGTGTTACTTACATGCTACTTTTAGTAACACAAACTCAAAGTAAACTCTATCAAAGATTTTAGTAAAGTCACCACTTTTTTACTATGGCATGACCAGACTGACCATGTTTTGCTTTATATTGTTGACTGTGTCTTATGTTTATAATATATTAAATATTGGCATATGCACAAACTAGATGAAGACAATGCACAAATAATACAGGTTCTTGCATAAAAATTAATAAAATTAAAAAAAATATGGTGTAGTTCAGCTGTGTATAATACAGACTGATGATAATAATTAACATACTATGAGGCTCTCATAGGTTGATAAAACATTATTTTGTTAGAAGGCCCTGTACTGGTGGCAGTTATAAGTAAGTTTTTTTATTAGGTTTTTTTATTATTATTTAGAATCTGTAAGTGAGTGTATTTTTGTTGTAATATGTAATAATATATTTGTGTAATCTGTAAGTATTTTTGTTATTTTGTTGTGCTGTTATTAATGATCAAATGGATTAAAGTGAAATTCAGAATATTAAAATTTATAATTTAGATTAGAGATGTGTGAAAGTTTGATTGTGAGTATTCAATGATATTATTACCATGTGGGTGTGTTGTGAAATGCCTAAGAATTACAAGGCAGGTATAGGTTTAAGCTCTCAATTAAAATCAGCAAGCACCATCAAAACCTATTTTTAAATGGCTTGCCTACAAATATTTTAATAGTTAATGCCATGAATATTTGTTAATACAACAAATATACTTTTTTTTTTTTTTTTTTTTTTTTTTTATATCTAATAGGCTTGCGTTTGACCGCCATCTCACCTGATGATAAGCGAAGATGCTAGGTACTATTCCCACTGCTTAGTGAATGGAATAATGATTAGTTGCTAGTAGCAAAATAAAGTTCTTTGCTGTTTTGTAATATAAATTATCTACCTTGTTCAAGTTCGGCAGTCTGTTTTCTTTTGCTTTCTCCACCAATAACCAGTGCCGATGAGATAATATTATGATAACAAGCAGTAAGATCTTTCAAGACTGAGTATGTTTGAAGTGCCAGCTCTCTTGTGGGTGATATAATTATACAGCTTGTGCCTGAATATAAAATTAATCTTGGATTATTATAGGTTCTGTAAATTGTTATAGGTTTTTGCACTGAAATTATCAGTGTATAATCAGTTCACAATAAGTATTTTATTTCAATGTGCTCTTAGGCAAATTTTGTGCTAATTTTTTAATATCTGTTAAAGGGATAAGATTTCATTAAGGGGCAGGTGTAGATTTGATTTTGTATGTTGAGCATTATAAGTACCCGATTTTGCATATGTACGTATTGTTATTATCCTATATAATAAATATCTAGTCTAGTATTAAATAATTGGCTATATATACCTAGCACATCTATTGGATACTGGTATTACCAAATTTAGTACTCAACATAATACATTTAATAAGTAGTAGAAATTAAATTATATAAATCTGAAAATTCACATTGACGGTGCTTGTGTAAATACCTTTAACAAAACATTAATGTTAGGATTGAACGTCTACCTTGTACTTGTGTTTCAATATGTTTGATAACATTCTCAATGGCTGGTATAAGAAAAGCCAATGTTTTTCCTGAACCAGTTTTCGCTGTCGCCACAATATCTGCTCCGTCCAACGCTGTAGGCAATACTTCCGCCTGGATTTCAGTCATACGTTTAAATCCCATTTGCTTGATAGCTTGCAGAGTTTCTAAGGACACCTTCTCTTTTAGATCTTTAAACTTAGGGTTTTTATTCTTCTCCATTTTTACATATACCACAATTCCACAAAACTGACAATCATAACAATCAATAATAGAAACACGAAATAGTTGCACGTAAGGGCACAGTTTAAGATAGTAACATTAACATTTAATTTTTATTATTTCCAAAAAAATATTTCAAAACATAACCTCAACTAACGATCGACAGTTTATATTTTTTATTTTTTTTAATCAATTTGCCCTTTTGGGGACGCTAAAGCTTTATAGCCATACTGCCTTGTCTTCCGTTTTTGAAATTCATGTCTTAAATCGCGTTCCCGCCAAAAAAAATACGACAATTTTGACAATGAACACAAAAATACTCAGAGGATCCAAGCACAAAAATAAATTTGTACCTTTTTTTTTTTTTGCTTTGCACATAGACAATCGTATTTTTTCTACTAAAATTAGTTAATAGTATTAGTCGAGCGGTTATTCGTTAAATCACAACATACAAAAATCCATTATTTGATTGCTCATCCCTATTGTCAGTAAAAAAAGTAAGCGTCAGATGGTAGGTCTTTCAGTGAATCACGCAGTTTTTTTCCTTTATTTTAGCACTGACGATTTGCCAGAAACGTTAATAAATATCGCAGAAAATTGCACACAGCGCCATCTGACCCCAAACTAAGCAAAGCTTGTACTATGGAAATCAATTACCTGATAGAATGAATACTTAAATACTTTTGTAGTTCACAACATCAGGTTTTTGAAAAAAAAAAAATAGTATAAGTCTTAGTTACAGTCAAAGTGACAAAATTAAGTTGCAGTCGAGTCCAGTCCATTTCCGAGTAAAATGAAGGTAACTTTACTAAAAGTATGTACTAAGTTTTGAAAAAAATATCAGTGAAACATATTTCATCTTAGTAATTCATTTACCTATTATTTAAAGTACCTGGATGACCGAGCTTTGCTCGGGTGAAAACACGGATAAAATGACGTTTTCGACCGAACTTTGCTCGGCTGGAAACACGGATAAAACGACGTTTTCTAAAAATGAAACCTAGCTAGATCGATTTATCGCCCCAGAAACCCCCTGCATACTAAATTTCATGAAAATCGTTGGAACCGTTTCCGAGATTCAGATTATATATATACCTACATATATACAAGAATTGCTCGTTTAAAGGTATTATATAGATAGATTTACCTAATACTGTTGTTTAAATCAGAAAATTTATTAGAAGGCTATTTTTGCATTTAAAAAATCACAAATAAAAAAATTTTAGCTGTGGAAAGTTTGCAACATCAGCAACATGATTTTTTTACGTTCCCGCCATAACTTGTCATTTTTGTCAAGCACCTGTCATTGTCATTTCGTGTTCATGCTCGCTCGCACCTCCGGCACCTCGCACGCAACACGAGTACACGGACGAGTACGAATTTATTATTGTGGACTTGATTTTCCCATGTGGAATATATAAATCTTAATTCAAACGAAATGCCCACACCAGACAAGATTCTCATGAGGAAGATTAAAAAAAGGGAAAAGAAGAAGATAAAGCTCATAAACCAGAAATCACAGGTTGAAAACGATGTACAGGCTGATTCAGGTGAGATAACCTCTACTCTATATATCCTATAAAGTCTCTTGGAAACCGTAAATAGGAAATTAAATTATATCAGTGAGAAATTATTGTAACTTTTTGCTCATTTCTTCCCTTTAGGATTTTGATATTATTATAGGTACCTTACCATTGAACAAACATAAAATTATAACTAATACTTTGATCAGATAACATTTTGTTACGAATATCTAAGGCGGTACGCTGTTGAAGATAAAGATAAATAATTTCATTATGATTTGAATATTTTACATTAAAGATTTTATAGCCAACTGTAGAATACACTCATATTCATGAGGTGGTGAGTTTAAACACTGGTCTGAACTAGGTTCTTCAGTATGTAAAATGAAATCATTACAAGAAAACCTGTTCATGCTGGGACATGAAATTCATATGTGTATTTATGTGAACAACTCTCACAGAGTAGTGAAAATTAGCCCTATTGCATTATTTATTAACTAAGGGTTATTTGCCACTGCTATGTTAAAGAAAACAGTGTAAATGTTCATGATGGATTTATGTGTGTGCTATATTTAGTTTGAGTATAATGTTTTACTTTTTAAATCAGCCCTTTTGCCTAATGTACAATATCGTCGGCTTACTGGTAAAACCGTTTAAATGCACTTTTTAGCTGATTTGAGTTTAAAATGCAGTTATACTTATTTTTTTCTGTTCTATCGACTGGCAAAACCGAATAAATGCTACGACCTACGGCTGCAGAAATAGCTGCTTTGAATAAGTTATAACCTAAGAAAATTAAAATTATACTAATAATACAGCATAAACCAGCCTTAATGCATGAATCCCAGCAAGATTATACAGGTAAAGACAAAATACATATTATGTATGTTTTAGATTCAGAGAATAACTCCGATATAAACATGAAGAAAAGACCACTTGAAAGTAATGAAGAAAATGGAATAGTGGCAAAAAAATCAAAAAGTAAGTCTATTTAATCGCAAGCAATATGTATTTTAACTATGTACATATTAAATACTTATTGTATGTTATTTTAACTACTAACTTCGACCACACCATCGCTTAACATCAATTGAGCTACAGCCAAACAAGCCTGCCTTTAAAAAAAATTACTTCTTTGCATTTTAATTTAGTGAGATAATGTTACAAAATTATTTATATTCTTAGAAAAAAAGAAGAAAAACAAGCAGGAAACAATAGAAAACCCTTCAGAAATAAAAGAAGAGGAGTTGAAATCAGAACAAAGTGACTTGGAAGATTGTCAAAATGGTGATGATGAGGTCAAAAACAATAAGGAAGAAGATCAGTGTATGTATCAATATCTTTTAGAGATCTGAATCTGATCTGATGCTGATCTTAAACACAGCACAGGAAAAACGCGATTTTTTTTCCATTCAGCCAATGTTCAGAGGCTTTCAATAAAAATATGCAATATACAATACAATAACTCTTTATTGACACCACAGAAAAGGATGAATGTAATCATAACAATAAGCAAACATTCATTTTTATATATTAGACATTATACGCTAAGAAGTTTTCGTCTTTTGTTTGCATAGACATTCAATAAGATTTAAAAAAAACTGCATATTATTTCAGACCCATGGTTCCCAAATAAAATTCCTTGAAGTAACAGAAAGACTCGAAACAATACTTAAAATGATCATTCAAACAAAGATCACCGAGACAATGAAACTTCAGAATCTTGAAAGTAAAATTGCCATACTATTCATCAAGGTAATTCAAGTATAATCTTTTAATTTATTTTGTATGTAATTTCCAGTGCCAGGATCATCACTCTGTCTTGGAATATTATCAGACCAGAAATTCTCATCACTCGAAGGGAAAGTCTGTGAAGCTACGCTAATGGGTATCAAGGAGATGGGTTTCACTACCATGACAGAGATCCAAGCTAAAGCCATACCACCACTGCTTGAAGGAAGAGACCTTGTCGGTGCAGCTAGAACAGGGTCAGGAAAGACTCTGGCCTTCTTAATACCAGCTATAGACTTGATTTACAAGCTTAAGTTTAAGCCAAGAAATGGTATGACATAATTTACAACTAGTATTGAGATCTGTAGAAAAAAAAACCTTAGTTCCATAGCCATCTAAAATTTAGACTATTTAGAGATAGCATAAAATGTTGATTCAAATGATGATTAAAAGGCGAATGTGAAAATTGGACCTCCATACAGACAGTTGAGTAGACAATCAACAGTACATTTGAGTCTCCGACGAAAGTTGTTGAGGCACATTTAGTGTTGATTGCCTACCTAACACTAAGTCTTATGTTGATGGCCATATAATGAACACAGAATGGATATCTGACTAAGCTTTATAGAACTTATGTCATATTGTAATACTTTGTCAGCCTAATTCAAAGCTGTTTACAGGTACGGGAGTCATTGTTTTATCGCCGACTAGAGAATTGTCAATGCAGACCTTTGGAGTGTTGATGGAACTTATGAAGTACCATCACCACACTTATGGCTTGGTGATGGGAGGTGCAAATAGGAGTACAGAAGCCCAGAAATTATCTAAAGGTTAGTGGTTATATACATTAATGTAAAATTGTCAGTTGGCAAATGGGTTTGTTTGTATTGTTCTACTAATTCATTACGTTATAATAGTTAGTTGGGTAAAAAATATACAACTCTATATGATGCCCTTTTCTTAATTTTCTACAGGTATAAATATCTTAGTGGCAACTCCTGGTCGCCTTTTGGATCACTTGCAGAACACACCAGACTTTTTGTACAAAAACCTCCAATGCCTCGTAATTGATGAAGCTGATAGGATATTAGAGATTGGGTTCGAAGAAGAAGTCAAACAGATTATCAGGTTACTGCCAAGTAAGTTTCGAAGATTTTGCAAGTATTTATTAATTTTATAATTTCTATTTTACCATGAAAACCTATCATATTTTTGTAACATGCCATTCTAAAGTACCAATAGATATGTTGAAAGTTCAAAGCAATGAAAAGAAAATTAATAAAATAATATGTCTCTTCATCAGGTGAACTGTGATATAATATTTAATCTTGACCCATAAAATATCTGGTGCCAACAGTAAAAAAACTCAAGTGTTATTATAGCATAGAAACCTTATATTTATGCTTCATCAAAACATGTATTTGAGACTTTACTTGCCAATCAGAGAAGCCAGTCTGCCATTAATTACTTCTACAATTTTTACATCTCGCCTTTACTTGTAACACTTCTCGTCTGCTATTATAGTACAGTTTACCTATATTTTAAAACCTGTGATATTATTTATCATCACATTATGTGTCACTCTTATTTGGCATAAGAATAAATAATGAGGACAGAAACCATATGACATGCTCTAGAAAACAATTTAGACATAACATTGTAATTTGTGCATTCTGTCAGTGTCAAGTATTTCCATATTTTCAAATGTTTGGTGGAATATCAATTGAAACAAGTTTTAGTCACAGTCAAAGTCACGGTTAAGTCCAGTCATATTTTAGCAAAGTAGTAGAGATTTTACAAAGCTTTTATGGATTTTTGGAAACAACACGAAAGACACGTTTTTTACCACACCATGTCATAAAAGCAAGTTATTTGGCAATTTGGAAAATAGTGTAATGTATGTGTGTGTGTGTGTGTGTGTGTGTCCAACTAAAGCTTGGAAATATTTCAATACCAGCTTCACTTAGTTTGACACTAGAAGGCAGTGTGTAAAGAAATTACGTCCAATACAGTGATTAGAGAAATATTTTAAATGGTAATACATAAGAGGGTAAAACTGTTGTCATTGTATTACAGAAAGGCGTCAAACAATGATGTTCAGTGCAACACAAACAAAGAAGATTGAGGCACTGACAGCGCTTGCTGTAAAACATGAGCCTATTTATGTAGGTGTGGACGATCACAGGGAACAAGCTACAGTCGACTCTTTAGAACAAGGGTAAGATTCCTTGCGTTGATTTCTATGAACTATTTAGTACCGCTTTCTACTACACGATGTATATTTTTTCTATTTTTGTATCTATTTTCAATCTTTGGGCTTTGATATATCCTGTCAATATAATAGTAAAATATTGTTACACAAATTCTATTGAGATGTTAACTAAGCAGTCTATGGTATTACCAGGTCCATCGTGTTATAGGAACAAGAACATGTACAGTGTTTAGAACTAGCGACCGAGGTTTAGGTTTAAGGGGTTGCCCCTTAAACCCCTATAAATTCATATTAACATTCAGCTTCACAGAAATTACAGGATTATCTGGATTAAAAATGTTTCAAGTTCGCTTAATTTAGTCCCAAAAAGTACAATTCAATTATGTGTGTATAATATACATATCTATATTGTAACTTACGACAATTAAGATAAACATAAGAATAACTCCTAAACAATTCCAGATATATTGTCTGCCCGTCAGAGAAGCGCATGATGGTGCTTTTCACATTTTTGAAGAAGAATAGAAAGAAAAAGGTCATGGTGTTCCTTTCCACATGCATGTCTGTCAAATACCACCATGAGCTCTTCAACTATATTGACCTTCCCGTCATGTCTATTCATGTAAGTACTAGTTCAATTGGTAGTATATTTTTTACTAGTTTAATTGGTAGTATATTTCTTACTAGTTCAATTGGTTGTATATTTTCTTACCTTAACAAGAGGTCCTCCAGTTAGGTACTACCACAGCACCAGAATATATTTACAACCATGCAGTAGTGTGTTAATATTGCCTGTGTTGCCTGTATTGATCTTTGAAACAGGACAATGATACTGCAGTGATATCACAGGGACATTGAGACTAACCATTGAATGTCTCAAAGAAATGCCAAAGCAGCAATACCCTGGACTTTTTTGGTACTCAAAGTTCTGGGTACCGTTGTGTATAGTCATGGACATACATAGATATTACCATCAGAGATCATTTATTTGTCTAATTTCAAATTTCATTACGTTTCTATAATTAATCAAATGCTATAACTTTGAGTCAATATAAACTAATTCTATTTTTTCTTATTACATTTTTACACTACCATCTCTAATTTGCTTTAATTATTATCCATTGGTTGCCTGGAAAAAAACCGCTGATAGCGATAACTCCACCTTTTCAGCATATTTTAAATGTATACAAATTGTCTTTATGTAATTTCTTATTTTGTGTTGCCAGTAAAGAATTTTGTATTGTACAGGGTAAGCAGCAACAAACAAAACGTACAACGACCTTCTTCCAATTTTGCAACGCGGAATCTGGCATTCTCCTGTGTACGGACGTTGCGGCGCGAGGCCTGGATATACCGGCGGTAGACTGGATAGTCCAATACGACCCTCCTGATGATCCTAAGGTGAGCTATAACCTCCATACCCCTTACGTCCTTTCCGTCCTAAGGTTGCCTAGAAGACATCGCATTTAGCGACAAGAGTTACATTTAAGAAGTTTATTTTTATTCTGTATGTAATCTTTGGTGTGAACAATAAAGAGTTGATTAATCAACCCTCCATAAATATACGAGTACATGACATATGAATTACCTGCTACTTACATTAAATTTCCTATAATGAAAATATTAATAACTTAGGTAACTTAGCTGAAATTTAATTTTAAGACTTTTTTTTTATTTTTGTATGATTTGCCCGTAACAATCGTAGTTATTTATTTATATTGTACAATAATCAACATATTGTAACATAAAACTTAAAAAAAAAAACTACTGAAACAAAACATCAAGACTAACACACATAGTCTTATAGTAATTTACTCTTTCTTCTTGGCATCACACTCTGTGCATTCTGCCAGTTTTAATGTGTTTGCAGTCTTCATTTTTCAGCTTCTTTATGTTTATAGTCAAAGTCCAGTCTTGGTCAATTCAAATCCATGTCAGTCAAATCCAGTCATGCCTTAGTAAAGTAGTGGCGACTTTACTATAAGCAACACAAAAATTCATGTTTCACCATACTATATCACTTCACATCTTTCCCACACTTGCACTTGTAATTCGTCACTTTATGAATAAAACACCACTATTTTTATATGTAAACACAGGAAAAAACATTAGGTTAAAAAAAAAACAATGGGGTCGACACGACTCTTTCCGCGTTCCCGCCAAATCCTCCAAATTTTTTTTAATCGCGGGTATATCCTATAGGTTTTCTGCTAGCTATTTTTTAGTGTCAGACGACGAGTCTAGATGGCGTCACTCTATGCGTGGCTATTTTGACTTTACGTTGGCCACTTTGTAGTAGTGAAGTAACACCGACAAAAATAGATGGCGCTTCTTTTTAAATGTATCTTAGTTTTCTTTGGCTTCGTTCCGGTGAAGGAAAACATCGTGAGGAAACCATAGCATGGTGGTAGAGTATTTTCTAGTACTCGGCTGGCTAGTTACCAACCTCAAGTTGAAAATCTGCCAAGCACCAAACGGTATGTTCCGGCATACTCACTTGAGAGCCAGTTCCTTTCCAGGCTACGTGTGCATTATCATCTTCGACCACTCGGTCTCATAACATCAAGCCAGCTGTGGTCAAAAACCTAGCTTGACAACCATTTAAAAAATCAATGGCGGGTCTCATTAGTTCTGTAATTGTAAACAAACATATTTCAGGAATACATTCACCGTGTGGGACGAACAGCGAGAGGTCTCGGCACGAGCGGTCATGCCCTGCTGTTCTTACGTCCCGAGGAACTTGGCTTCTTGAGGTTTTTGAAGCAATCTAAAGTCACTCTGAACGAGTTCGAGTTCTCATGGAACAAAGTCGCTGATATACAGTTACAGGTAATTCACGATACAATGTAATATTTTGTACTTACATTTTGTGACTTACCTTTTATTTCAAGATAAACGCACTTTGAACACATTTTGATGATAGGACTCCACATTATTCTTGCACACTTCCTGAGACCAATTACCTCTATAGTCTACCTTGTTTGTTAAAGTAATATAGGCTAACTTTAGCTTATAAACAACAAGCTGCGCCCCGCGGTGTTACCCGCTGTTCCCACTACATTTTTTGAGATAAAAAGGGTCTATGTATTAATCCAGATCAGCTAAATCCATACCAAATTTCATCAAAATTGGTCCAGCCAGCCGTTCGAGCGCGAAGAAGTAACACACCTACATACACACTCGCAAGCTTACGCAATTATAATGTTAGTGTAATATAACGATACGTCTTCTAGATCGACGTATTTGCGCCTGATGGTAAGCATGCACAATCGCCTATATTGCTCTGTACAATTTTCCGATCTATTACTAGTAAAAGTTGATCTTGTATCCTGTGTCATCCCACTGTTGGGCAAATAGAGATTTTTTTTTGTTAGAATGTTGGTAGAATAAATAAAATGAACTTGTAGCGATTATATCTCAGTGGTTAGCGCGATCGGATCATACGTAAATTTCAACAGTGAGCTTAAGCTGCCGGTAAAGGAAACCATAGCATGGTAGTAGGGTACTGTCTAATACTCGACCCTCAAGTTGAAAATTTGCCCCCAAACACCTAATGGTTTGTTCTGGAAGCCTTACTCGCGAGCTAATTTCTTTCCAGACTAGGTGTGCTAATTTACTATAGATATATTTTTTTCCCTTATCTTCGACCAACTGTCACTTACCATCAGGTGAACTGTGGTCAAACATCTAGCAATCTAGCAAAATAAAAACCATTAGAATACATTCAGAAAAATTTCAAAATAATGATAAATTATTACTAACGAAAAGGTGAATGATACAAACTGACCACCAATTTTGTCTTGTTACAGCTTGAAAAACTAATATCAAGAAACTATTTCCTAAACCAGTCTGCAAAGGAAGCCTTCAAGAGCTACCTGCGGGCTTACGACTCACACCATCTCAAGACCATTTTCGACATAGACACCATTGACTTGGCGAAAGTATCAAAATCGTTCGGCTTCACTGTTCCCCCGGCCGTTGAACTTAAAGTCGCCAGTAAAGGACCGACGCAAAAGAGAAAAGGCGGCGGCGGTTTCGGTTACTTCAAATCTCTGAACGCACCGAACGGACAGAAGAATCGAGACGACAAAACTAAAATTTACAGACAAAAGGGTAACAATAAAAAGCCTAGGAGTTAGTTCATTGAATAAAATACCATTTTCCTGTATTCAATTGTTTTATTTACATTTATTAAAACACGTATCTCAGGGTGCATTGACAGGAGACATTGTTGTAATCTGAGCACTCTGTTAATTTATGATAAATCTATTTCCAGCTTATTATATATTCATATAAAATTACAACTCGTTGAATGTTGGGGTAGACCGACAAGATTATCTATCATGTCTTTCATAATCTGCGTGTTTTAAAGTCTGCTACTTCATCGCTTACAAAATATGCGAGTAAGTCAAACAAGTAAATCGCGATTGGGAAAAACTATATTTTATCACAATTCGTTGAATGTCGGGGTAGACCGACGAGATTATCTGACATATCTTTCATAATCTGCGTGTTTTAAAGTTTGCTACTTCATCGCTTATAAAGCGAGTAAGTCAAACAAGTAAATCGCGATTGGAAAAATATTTATCGTTAGCCTTGTGGAAACAATTTTTTGTATTCATAATATTAGTGTGATGTGATTTTCAAGTAGGTACCTACATTCAGCTGTGAATATCCAACTACCTTTGTAGCTTTGAAGCCTTTCCTTGAACTTTCAAGTTTGTAGCAGATTTCATCTCACGTCTTTTCTTACTTTGTTATTTACTGGATATGTTAGTGAAGGTTATTATAAAAACAAATGGGGACAACTCTGATATCGTAAAAAGTTATTATTATAAAAACAATGTCAAACCATGTCTGGAGCCTTGGAGTGGAATATTAATTCAAAGATTAGGACTTGCCACTGACCCTATACGAATTTACATTACTAAGGTCACTTGGGTAATCTAGTAACCTAGTAGAAGCATTACATTCATACAAAATGCAGTAAGCATTTACTCCCGCTAGTGGCGCTGTCTTACTTTCCATATATTTTTATCATTTACGTAAACAATTTTGAAATGTATGACAAAAAGCTGTCTTCTTTGGACTCCCACCAGGGACGCTATCCCACTTTTTATACATTTTACGTACCCAAATCTTGTCAAATTATGTGCTAGCCCATTTGTTATGGATGAAGATAATGAAGCTGCCATAAAAAGCTTCTGAACTTTGAATTTTTGTTTTTTTAAAAGGATACAGAAATCTACGTCTGGTTGTTTTCTGAACCCAAACGCTCTGGCCGCGTCTTGTAGATCTAAACTGTTAATATTGAAAATTTTCTTCATTGGATGCTTTTGATAACATCTAAGAAAGGATAGAAACGCCTTTCTTGCTAGAGTTTTCATCACGCCATTATCAATTATTAATTCTTCTAACTGTAACAAGAAAATAACAATCTTTGTGATATTCATTTAATTTAGCCACCTACCAAAATTTTGATTACTGATTTGTAATAAAAAGTTGGTAAGATACCGCTTTATGAGATCTTTGTTTATATTACTTTTTTGTTTTGATTCATATTCTCGTTAAATATCTGAACTTACGTGCCTAACAATGCACTAATGCGAGAATAATTTATTTGAAAAAGTTCTAATTTTATATTTTATCCGATTCCAGGTGGATGAGCGAGTGGTTAATCTATACCTAAAGGGTGATCTCCGTCTGTTATCTATTGAGAAATGTGGGTAGGCGTGTTATCATAACAAGATATGATTCATCTCATTAACTTTATCTTATTTATTTGTCAATGTCGCATATCGCGTTTGGAACACAAAACCTACACCTGTATTTCGTAGGATTTTATTTATGCAAAAAACCGAATGGATAAATCAATCACGATCTAGGATCCGATAGATAAAATTAAATAAAGAGAGCCACAAATTTAATTCATTTATATACGAACTCAAAGTTTTCAAACTATTTATAGTAGTAAAAAGTTATCAAACTTATAGGTTGTGGTGGTGGCCATGCACCACCAAAAAGATTTTATTTTAAAATAAGAACATTGCTTGGTGTTTTGTTTTTTATTCTTGCAGTTAGTTGGTGTGTAGCCAAGTAATAAAAAAGCATTGCAAATGCGTGTTATTTGGTCGAATACACATTAGTACTCTACGTACTTATGTATGTTGTCTTTCATGGGATGAAAAAAGAGCCATCGATATGGATACCAATACAATTTGAGCAAGAGGCATGTTGAATCGGTCGACTCAAAGCTGCACAGAGACAGCCTGTAAATGAAACGCCAATTGCGGTTACACAATTTCTCCAGGTTCTGCCATTTGTCAAAGCCGGCTTTAACAAACGGCAGCAAACCCAGAGGCCAATTTCATCACGTCAAGAAAAGTGGTGGAACGACTTTTTTACTATGTACATATATCTTATCGCCTACTAGCTTGATGTTAAACGCAGATGCGGTCTACGATGCAGCACGCTTGCCTAGAAGAAACCGATTCACTCGTGACTTAAGGACAATCAGATTGTATCTATCGAGAGACAACCACTTGGACAACGCATTCCACTGTTTAGCGGCTTGCAAAAAAATTGGAATCAAACCGTTTCGTTTGGGTTTTTATGGAATATCAACCACAAAGGGGCTTTTTCAAACTTCAGGCCTTTCGTAAGACTCAATGTTGATGACAATTTCAGCGTCTAGCTTTTACCATAAAATAAATAATAGTGCATAATTCCGCTATCACAATACAACATGATTTTTCTCTAGCCAGATATCGTACACTGGTGTCGATTTTAAGATAATTTTACCATTTCCTGTACTTCTTCAGGAGGATCACCAAAGTTATATTTATCCAAATAAACTTTCTCCTTCCGCAAGAACTCTATAAATTCTTCTTCTTGCGGTCTCAATAATATCACAGCATTTCCTTTATTGTTCAACCCTCTAGCTGTACGACCTACTCTGTGGATATATTCCTGAAAAAAAAGTTAAAATATAGAAGGAAAAAGAGGTTTTTTTTAAGGATTCTATCAGTTTGCTTACAGGCTTTGCTTAGTTCGGGGCTAGATGGCGCTGTGTGAAATGTCCTACGTTATTTACGTAATTTTTTTTATTTAGTTACAATACTTATTTCATATGATTCGTATTTACATCATTAGTTCTCAAGGGAACAATGTCTCAGTAGAGAAATCAACATCGCAATCGCAAAATCGTGAAAATCGCATTTATTAAAAACTAGCGACCCGCCCCGGCTTTGCACTGGTACAATGTAGATACTAAAGTGGTGTCAGTGTGGAGTGATTAATCATATTATAACTACTATAATATGCATGTATTATACATATGAGCCTTTCTCTTGAATCACTTTATCTATTGATGGAAAAAGCGTAGTTTAAAAAATCTAAGCGCACCTACAGACGGCGAAAAGCGACTTTTTATACTATGTTTTTTATACTATCTTTTTGTTGACTTTTTTATATAATGGACTCTTAGCATAGATAATATAGTTATGCAGCATTATTTTATGAATCACGGCTATAATCATAGATCTATATATTCATTAGACAAATCCAGTTTGTTTGAATAGTAAGTATGCAACCTATGTAGGTATACTATAGATTTTACATAAAAACGTCACTATCTTTCTGTACAACACAAAAAAATTATCAAATAAATATTAACTAAGTTTATTTAACTTCCAGTGTTTTTAAACATAATCTCAACTGTATGTTTAATTATTTATATGCAGTTCAGTTTTGTAGATTTTATTTAACCCAGCTGTGTCCCATAAATAATTCACTGATCATATTTGCGTAGCGTTTTACCGTATCTTGGAAGTGCGATATATGGATGTTGAATATTTGTGGCTGTTATCTTCATTATTGTAGTATCGGAATTTTCGTAATGCATTAATACGATAAAATGCAAAACAAAAATTCCGACTTCAGTCTTCATATTTATACTAAATATAGATAGTTTTTCAATAAATGAACCAAAAAAATAATTAAGCACCATTGGTAAAACTCGAAGTGATTCTCCCACTAAGTTAAAACCTACCTTTGTATCGCTAAGAACATAAAAAATAAAATTTAACCCATCTAGTCCTAAACTAAACAAAGCTTGTGCTATCGGGGCCAGATGACTGTTATAATGCATACATTTTGTAAATACTTATATACTTTTTATACATACTTAAAATAGATACTTTTAGAACAACCAGACACAGAACAAACATATATGTTAGTCACGTAAATATATGTCCTGGGTGGTAATGGAACCTACGCCTACCGCTCTTGAAGCTACCAAATAAGCTAACAGGGCAGTGTGAAATAATGTAGATATGTATTTGAGGGAAATATGCATTAATTAAAAGCATAATATATGGACCAAGCCATTCTATCTCAGCGTGATATGCAAAACGATAACACTGTTGCACATTTTGTTTACATTTGATAACAATACAAGATTAACCGTTCGGACCGCACGACTCGCGCGTGGAATGGTTAAATCCGTAACCAATTTTAGAAAAGTGCATTTTATTGCGCAAATAAATGATATGACTGATTTATTTTAAATTAAATGGTCCAGTAGTTTGCTATTATTGCCATTCAAGTCGGATGTGCACAAAAAGGGTTCCGTATAACTTTTTCATTTACCCGACTACGGCGAAGGAAAAGGGAGGGTTATGTTTTTGACCGGTATGTGTGTATGTATGATCATGTGTTCCGTCATAACTGCTAAACTACTTATCATCATTTGACAAATGAAGTGTCGTTGGAAGCGTCTCGTTTGTTTGCAGGTTATAAGCTATGTGACGTCACATTAAATTGAATATGGCGCCCTCTAGGGGGCACGAAGTCAAGAACGAATTTTTTTTTTTCTCCGCACTTCTTCATGTGACAAAACAAAACATTCTGCAAAGTAGCATACGACCACGGTTATCCTCTAAACACCACTATGAATATATATGAAATACAATAACATATTTTTTACATGTAAGTTGTTTATTTAATACACAATACGTACATATATCGA
This sequence comes from Biston stratarius, assembly GCA_950106695.1. Taxonomy (NCBI): domain Eukaryota; kingdom Metazoa; phylum Arthropoda; class Insecta; order Lepidoptera; family Geometridae; genus Biston; species Biston stratarius. The sequence goes on from OX467116.1 coordinate 17,499,810, forward strand.
TGCATGTATTATACATATAAACCTTTATCTTGAATCACTCCGTTCATTGGTGAAACTCGCGTGATAATCCGTTCAGTAGTTTTTAAGTTTATCGCGAACAGACAGACAGACGCGGCGGACGACTTTGTTTTATAATATGTAGTGATGAATTTGCGTTAGAAATATGAATTTTTCTTGGACAGATACTCGATTTCCTATTTTAAGGCCTCAGGGAAACGTACCTTAGGGTCGCTAGGAGGATCGTATTGGACTATCCAGTCAACAGACGGAATATCCAACCCTCGCGCCGCCACATCAGTGCAAAAGAGAACACCGCTTTTAGCTTCCACAAAACTGTGATACGCTTCTTTTCTTCGAGCTTGACTCTTCTGGCCCTGTTGAAGCAAAAGGCATAAATGAATATTTTATTGTCTTGGTAAGATAAATGACTAATGTTATCCAAAACGCCTATTTGTTAACCTGTGTACCCGTAACAGTGTGAAGAAATAACATACAAACAGAAAAACTTCTGCTTTTATAATAAGAGTGTGACTTTTTTTAATTTGGCCTTGAGTTACCTTTAATGTTATATCATAATCATAATCAATTTATTGGTAATAGGACATTACTAGTCAGTCAGATATAAAATACAATTACAATAACACAATGTCAAAGTTAAAATACTAATTGTATTTTAAATTAATATAATGTATGTCACATCCCAATCATCCTATCAAAGAATGGATGATTTCGTACTATTCACCCGATTGCATCCTACCTAAAACTGTCAAAGTGCTTCAATTTAAATTGAATTCGGGCAGCTTCGGCTGTCGTTCGGCACGTGTTACTATATTGTTTTGTTTGTATAATTCACTCTAGATAAATAAAAATAATACTTATATATTTTTATTTCATATTTATAATACTGAACACCCAGAACAAACATCTATGTTCGTCACACAAATGCTAGTCCTGAGTGTGGAATCGAACACACGACCTTCAGCTCCCAAAGCAGAACTATTACCAAATGAATTAACAGGGCTGTCAATATGTAGGTATGTAGAATATATCCATATATCATTAATTTATAAACTGTATTTACTTGTAATACAGAGATAGAGTAGTCTGGTAAAGACGGTTTTAATGATAACTTTTTAATGGCACCAATTGACCGAAGGGTCAAGGAAAGCGGGGGAGGCCCCGCTTCCCGCCTCCGTGTATCTTTCTCTGATCTCAGAGACTAAAAAATACAGTAGAAATTAAGTTTTGTTATTAGAATGTGTGGGCATTTTTATTAATTTGCTGAAAGCGCGGTACTTCCTACCCGGTGCGGTAGTGGCGGCCTTTCCTCTCTATAAATCTTATTCCAAGTATCACGACCATTCAAAAAAATAAGCACCAGAATGATTTTTCTGTTCATATATCTAAGATAGATTAATAAATATGCTTGCGTTTGACCGCCATCTCGCTTAATGTTAGCGCACATACGATCTATTGTAAGTATTTAAGTACATCCAGATTTAGTGATATATGTATAGTTTTAAAAATCTTTTGCTGTCGTATTCACTCTTAATAAAATAATGCTTAGGTACTCACTCACATGTATACTTAGAACAGATGCTTTACAATGACCTTTGAAAAATTCGTAATGAAAATCAACTGATTTACACGAAGAAAAGAAAACCATTACTTTAAATTTTTTGCTTTTCTTGAGCATTTTATACAGCCATGATATTCTTTGTTCGACTGGGCAGATGCAGTAGCTAAAAACAATTAACATCATTGTAAATTTGTTCCAACAGAATTAGTCTATAACGACAGAAATACACACATACCGGTCAAAAACAAAGCCCTCCCTTTTGCTTCACCATAGTCGGGTAAAAAGGAAAAATATATAATAAAACACATCATCCTTTTACTTTCATAGTTTCCGGATTGCAACTTAAATTCGTAAATTTATGTAGTTTAAAAGAAGAACAGATTTAGAAATTTGGTTCCTAAAGTTGGGTTTGGTTCCTTTGCTTCTGTTACCATCGTCTTTCTAATGAGGGGAGGACCTAAAATGTTAACTAACTACCAATTTCTTTTACACTTGCTGGCCTTCAGTAATTGATCACAACCCCACATCTGTTAATGTAGAACTTCAGAATGTCTAAGTGGTTTAATAAAAAAGTAAATATTGGATGACATCTTCACACAATGTAATATAAATCATTTTAATTATTATTAAATTTAATTTTAATTCATAACATTGACTCACCCTTGTTGTAAACCTTCAACTGTAGACTGCTTTTCATCGGTAACTGACACATGTACTGGGTCATCTCTAAGTGCCAATCTAGCCAGATTTTGCACTTGGCTGTCTATTGTGGCACTAAAAAGGACTGTTTGTCTGTTTTCTAAAAAATAATAAGTCATTTAGGAAAAATGATAAGCACATTCTATTTGATTGCCCTGTAAGATTATTTTGTACCTAGTGTCTACTTCAAGAGCTGTCGGGTGTGAGTTTGATTCTAATCTGGGGCAAACATTTATGTGACAAGCATGTTTATTGTGTCTGGGTGTTCTGTATGTATAAAAAAAAAATATGTATGTGTTCTATCAGTTATCTGGTTCCCATAAGCTTTGATTAGTTTGGGGCTAGATGATGTAGTGTGAAATGTCCCATGCTACTTGTACCTACTTTAGATAAATAAATATCATCAGATATATTGTGTTTACATGTCGATGATGCAAGGTCATCTGTGAAGTATATCTACATAAAGAAATGTTTTTGTTAGGCTAGTTTGTCAGTAGTCTGAACTTTCATGCTAGTTTCATTTACTTTGATGTGTGGGTTAAGATTCAAATCTCTACAATAAGCTTGATCTGAGGGTGAAGAGGTAGTTTGCAAGACAAGATATACTTTGCTGAGAAATGTGATGAAAACCATAACATTATTTATACCACATGATTCTACCAAGCATAAACTTGGTAAGAAATGAATAATACTTACTGGGTAATAAATGAATTATCCCTGCCACATGTTTTTCAAATCCAGCTTCCAGGAGTTTATCAGCTTCGTCAACAACCAGACATTTTAGCTTGTTACATTTGAACTTATGTGTATTTTGTAAGTGGTCCAATAATCTCCCTGGAGTACTCACTATAATATTTGCACCTTAAAATAATACATTTTTAATCATGTTAATACAAATAGTACGAATTTAAAAGTAAGCATTGTAGTGCTAATAGACATGGAATAATTGGGCTACATAAAAGCAATATGAAAATGATTATCTTATACAGTTGAGGAGTGGTATGGACTCGATATTCCCCTTAAAGTATAACTTGGGACTTGTTCCACATTAGAAGACATCATCACTTACCAAGTTGTGATTAAGTACATACTAGGTAATTCATTTAGTGAACAAAAAAGAAAGATTAGAAATTTTGCTCCGTATCTAATAGAGTTAGCTTGAATTTTATTAATATGTTTAAGCTGCTCCAACACTTATTTTTATACATAATATGTAATTTTTTTACATATTGTAATTATGTAAAAAAAATATGATGAATCTTAAAAATTTATAAACTAATTATTTATTGAGAAAGGTTTATTAACTAAAGATCTGATATTTGAGAAAAAAAAGCTAATAGCATTTATAATGCATGCACAATAATAATGGTATTACTACCATAATTAAATATGTTAATTTACTAATAAACAAACCTTTTTGTAACAAAGACACATCTTTGGTTCTCTTCTCTCCTCCGACAACCAAACAATGAGACAAGTCTATGTTCGTTAACAATTTCTTCAGCACTTCAAATGTTTGCATTGCTAGTTCTCTTGTTGGTGAAAGAATTATACATACAGTACCTATAAAAGTCGGATAGCTAAGAAATAAGACTAATTTTCTAGACTTTAATGAACAGATTAAAATATACTAAAAATGTTGCTGTTCTTTTCTTGTAGTTTAATTCAAGAAACAATATGTTTAATAAATACAGGCGAAAACTCCGGATTATTACATAAAGTTACTTACACCTGTTTAAAATCTCTCTTTACCTTGTTTTCTAGTAATTCCCAATTTAATAAAATTATCAACTATTGGAATAAGAAAAGCTAATGTCTTTCCACTTCCAGTCTTCGCAGCGCCAATCAAATCTTTCTTCAGAAGTAAATGGGGTAGAGTTTCGGCTTGGATCCTCGTTGGTTTTTCTAAACCCATGGAATGTAATGCTTTTAAGATTCTATCGTCTATTTTACCTTTCAACATCGAAAACGATGACTGGGCTACTATTTCGTCTCTGTTCATTCTAATTTATTGGCTTTATGGTAGTGTACCAACCAAGAACAAAATTCACTTTAACCTTACGGTAGTCAAAAACCAAGTTATGAAGAATACTAATATTGCTTAGACTTTATAACCTCTAAATAGGTACTTTTCTTATACAATTTCTCTCTTTAGAATGCTGTTTTAAAATGCAACAAGAGCGTAAATTTCGATTGTTTTATTAACATAATACAAAAGAATGCCTTACACTAAATTACGGAATTTATATGATATTATTAAGGTTAGGGTTAAAAACATTATTGTTTTGAACGTCGGAGCAGTCGGAGCAGTGCTGCCAACCATATGCGAAGCGAAATCCGTTTAGGGTCTTGATATATCCGTATGTCTAATTTGGGAGAAAATCCGTATACATTTTAACCATTATGAAGCTAGAGAGTGACGAGCTACTTTTTGTCTTTCTATTTCAGCGGGGAAGGGGTAGCTATATATGCGCCGTGAGTCAGCGATTGAATAATTTACAGTCCGGTGACGCTGTAGAGGCCAACTGGCCAACAGCAAGAGTCATTCATAAATAAAACGATTGAATAATACAAATTTGTTTGTTTGTATGAGCGCTGCTATCTTATGAACAAAGCGTCTTAGCGCTTGAAATTTTGATTTTTGAAAGAATGCGTAGAACTCAAAGAACTTGTTAAATAAGGTTTCATATATCATAGATGGAACCTGAATAAAATCAGATAGGTACTGTGAATAAACTGAGTTTACGCGAATTTAAAGAATTCGGTTATGGAAGTTTCTACCCTAAATTATTATGAAATTATATAAATTATTTGAAGAGACAAGACTTTGGTGGCAGTAAAATACAATGCGTTCGTAAGCTCCCTCAAACAATCATTTTTTTATATTAAATGAGGTACATACTATATAGTATATGTTTTAAATCCATATAAAAATCTGTATGACAAAGTTATCCGTATGAGAGTTGAGAAATCCGTATAAATACGGATAAATCCGTATAAATGGCACTGCGTCTGAGCGAAATGACAAATTACATTACAATAAGTAAGGTCATCGTCCGCTCAGATAGTCAGATCAAAAACTACGTGGTCCGTAGACAGAGAATAGTCATCCACTAAATAGACAGATGCAGTATTTTTTTCTTGAAACGATTGTGACACAAAAATTTGTGCAGAGTTACCTACATAAGTTTAAAAAAAATGCAATGATAATTAACTGAAAACACTCAATGTCATCCAATAACAATAATATGTAGTGTTTGATCTGAGAATAATATTTATAGCCATAAAATATATAAATATATTCTAAGTCTATAGCAATATTTGTAGATTGATACATATTTAAATATAAATTTTTCGCGTATATTTGATCGCATATTTCTATTAGATATGCTACGCAACGGATTTTGATGTAGTTTTCACTTTTCCCTCATTATCATTCTATTGCTGTGTATATGTCTCTCTCTCTTGCTGTGCGATCTGCCTGGGTTTATGGTTTTCATTATAATATTAAAAATAATTGTTTCTTAATAAATGCCGAATCCGAGGCAAGTCACGTTAGTTTGTGAAAAGAAGCAAATTGACATCTGAGGTCTCACATAAAATATGTTGCTAAATTGTCTGGTTCATTTTCATGTTAGAAGTAGACAAATCTTCAGTTACAAGTTGACAGAACATTTAAGCAACGTTTAAAGCTAAGTTTTTGTTTTTGTTAGTATTATGATTAATAATTATATTTATACATAAAAACCAACACAGGTGTGTTTTATGTATACATATAATTTCATGGTAAAGATAATGAGTTAAAAATAGAACTCATTTAATTTTAGCTTATCAAAAATATTAGCTGTGAGATTCAATATTTCTAAGGTGAAAAAATTTAATCTAAGCTTGTATGAAAATAAGTTAGTTTTATATAGATAAATAAAAATTATTATAAAATAAAAACTAGATAATTTATAACAAATATTTATTGATCACATACAATGTTTTGTTCAAATCAATGTTTACTTTTCTATTTCAAACTAAAACAGCCTTGAGTTTTAGGAATGTGGGAACTTAAAATGATGTTACATTCAGTCTTGACACCAAAACACTGTTCGTTATTATATTATAAATTACATAAATAAGCTATAGTTTATTTCACAAAACTACTTATTTTATCAACCCCTTCCACTTAAAATAAATGATAACTTTCTAGACAAATGCAATCTACTTATTACTAAATTACAACATTATGTGACCTGAAAAACAGACAGTATAAATAAGATTTTTGAATTTATTTTCTACTACAACGGTGTTGACACATTTGACCTTACTGAAACACTAAGCTATGACTGATTAAATTATTAACTTAGGTGTTAGACACATCACAAAGAGGTGTGAAAAAATACACACAATACAGTTTAGAGTTCATCATGCGACTGGTGTTGTGATGGGTTTTCATTATCACATATTGCAGGAGTACTGAGCTCCATCTTGTATTCACAGCGATAGGGCTCTGTGACAGATAATATCTTAGCCTCCAAGCCACACAAGACATTCACAGTGGTGATTCTATTTGGTCCATTCCAGCAGTTCATTCCATTTGTGTATTTCATTACTGAGTACTTGTTATTCTCTGGGCCAGCCCATTCACCCCAATTACCAAGACCTACTTCTGAACCTCCATTTTTGGCTTTTTGTGTGACCTTTTGGAAGAGGCATAGTTTGTAAATGTACTCTTTGTCCTCATATTCATAGCACTCTCCATCGAGAGTAGCAAACTCTTGTTGCAAGCCATAGTCCTTTTCAAGATTTTCTTGGATATTCCTAATGTTGGATTCAATCTCTCGGACATTGCGCTCAGCTTCAGTTAGCTGCTTCCTTGCTTCTGTTGCTGCTTCGACTAACCTTTGTGTTTCCTCATCATAAGTTGTAGAAGATTCTTCATGTTCTGTTTCTTGTTCTTCCCCTTCTTCACCATCATCATGAGGTGCATCAATATCACTATTATCATCATCATTACCACCATATTCCGTCTCCAGATCCTGGTCATCCTGATGCTCGTCAGCATCACCATCTTCGTCGGCTTCATGTTCAGCATTTTCATTTTGTTCAGCTGGCTTGAACATACCCTGCTCCATCATCAGTAAAGGCTTTAGAAGATGCCAAGTAGATTCTACAAAAGTATCCTTATCAATGGTTTCTTTTTCTAAAAAGAAGTACTGGATTTCCTCATCATCAACTTGTCCATCTTTATTTTTATCAAACACATTTACAACTTTAATTTCATTTTTTGTTAGAATTTCATCGGCATTTGCATCAAATCTCTTGAAATGTTCCAAAGCTTCTTTAAGAGTGTTTTCTCTTTCTACGGCAGCCTTCTTTTGTCTTTCAAGTTCTTCAGCCTCCCTGTAAACCTTAAGAGCCTCATTTTCTTTGGTTTCCAACTCATTTTTGCGAATCTCTTTTTCGTTTTTCAGTGCCTCAGCTTCAACCTTATCTGTTTCGAGCTGAGCAAGTTGTTCGCCCATTTCACTGCGTTTTTTGTTTCCTTTTTCGATAAGTTCTTGTCTCAAATGGTGACCTGCTTTGTACAACTCTGCAATTCTTCGTGCTTCCGCTCTCGCCTCTTTACCCAACTCCTCGCAAGTGTTGCTGCAAGTTTCCGATGAGGCGTACTCGTCGGTACCATCGCAGCAGTCGCAGAAACCATCGTTAATTCTAGAAGTCGGTATGTTCAGCGGTCGATGGCCGGCGTTTGTGCAATGAAAGATTCCGTTCAAACAGGCCGGTGTCCCAGGCTCGTCACTGCCGTCGAAGCAATCACAATAATCATCGTTCACGTGACTGAATGGTATAGTCGCAGTGCCATCGAAGCAGGTGAAATCCTTCGTCGGTGAATATAAGGATGCTTTGGAGAGAGATACACCGCGGGGTCTCGGCACATCAGATTGTGCATAAAAGATGAAAGAACAGAATATTAAAAATACTGAATAAGACTGTTTAATCCATGTATTGACGACCATGATTGACTGATATTTAAATAAACTAATTGGAACCGGTCCCTCGAAAATTCACGGTTTTATATCGTAAATACATAAACGTGTAGAAAATGACAAGGGTAGAGATGACGTTAGCCAACCAGAAAGCGGGGATTTGTTGGCTAGCTACAGAGTAAAAAGGGTTATTCGACTAAAATAGATTAATTCACAGCGCATCCCTATTTCGCATGACGCCTTGGTTTAAGATTGTTTATGGGTAATTGGGTATCTATATCTAAAAAATGTTTTGTTTTGACGTTTGCTTCTTCGATGAGGATTTGAGATAAAAAGCTAGTTTGGATTGGAATTATAGAAAATATTTGTGATTTCTCATATTATTCAAATAGTGATTCAAATTTAATTGAAACGTTCGTATTTTACAAAACTGTGCGTTATAATAACCTAACCTCCAAACATGGATACGATACTGGAACAGCAAAGAAGTTACCATGAAGAACGAGAGAGGACGATGGATGCGATGGTGAAGGAAATTCTTCATAAAAAGACTGGGGTAAGAATCGAACATGCGTAACAATAATTTTCTATTGTTAAAGTTATGTTTCTTATTCAAACCTACATAACCAAGAGGTACTTATCTCCACTAAAGAGAAAATCACAAAGATTTTTCTCATCTCTGACCAACGATTATATATTATCTGGATTTCTATAACCTAAATGATTGTAGCTAACACTCGCATATACATGTAAGCGACAGGATACTGTCAATGTCTCTCATCTAAGCAGACAGATAAGCAAAGCTTATCTTAGAAATGCTAAAACAAGACTTATTTTCATCAACATAAAGTTAACAAATCTAACTTTTTTTTTGTAAATTTCAGCACCGAGAGACCATCAATGGTGATCATCGCTTGAAAAATTTGCACGATGTAAGTTAATGATGGCCTTTATATTTTTAGCCAACTGTAAACGAGATATAAACAGGTTTCATATTAACAATGTCAATAATTAATTATTTATTAGCCTCTATTAGAAGGCACTAAGATCACCATCATAATTGAGAATAAAGAAAGAAAGTGTTCAAACCTACTTTAAATCAGAATGAATTTACTTTATATTGTAACTAGCTATGCCTGAGGCTTCACCCACATAAAATAGCCATATCTAAGCTGAAGATCCATTCAAAATATTTGCACATTTTTGAAATGTTTGAAATTCCAAAAATTACCACCTATGAACAAAGTTACAAATATTATTTCTTCTTATTATTCTAATGTTATTGTAGATTAAGTTAGATATATGTACATATGAAAATTACCGACACTATTTTTATAGAAACTTTTTAGTACAATTAAGTACCAAAAAAGTTGTGGTTACTTAATGAATTAATTTATGTAGTAAACAATAAAAAGTATACAATCATAATCATAAATATACTTCAAAATCATAAATATTGTAAATTTCCAGAGATACATAGAATCCACAATAAGACTTAAAGAACTTTATGAAGATAAGGATGGTTTACGAAAGGAAGAGATAGCAGCTCTCTCTGGACCCAATGAATTTCAAGAATTTTATCAACGACTCAAACAAATCAAAGAATTTCACAGGAAACATCCAAATGAGGTACCTAATCATTTTTAACCAGTTATTTTTATTTTGAATCAATTATTAACTGATTCTTGTTACTGAACTCCTTGTGTACACAATGAAGAGTTTTTATACATATCTTAACACTTTGGCAGCGACTGATTTTAATGTGGTCTTTCTTTGGCGCATGGGTGGTTTTTAGCATTATTGAGATGGGTATTAACAAAAAACTTATGTAGCTATCAGCATAATCGTTTTTTTTAATATGTTGTATAATTTAATCTACTATTAAGTAGTACTATCTACTACAAATAATAAATAAAACTAACATATTTATAGATTTTTATAATTAAAAAAAATTTAACAAAAAATAGCTATAAAGCATTACTACTTTCGCTGCCTCGCGGCTGACTCAGCGACCTCATAGTCGTTTTGCATGTGTGTGTTGAAATACTAGGCTATCTGTTCCACTAAACGTGGATAACATACTCAACTCGTACTGTACACTGAATTAGTTCCAAACTCAATCATAAGTCAGACTCTTGATCCGCGTATTAGAGAAAAAGTACTATGACAATGTCAACTCGTGATTCGCTGTAAAAGTGTTAATTTTATTTACTCAACTGTGATTAGACTCGAAAAGATTCTATTGTTTACATATATGAACGTATATAGAAGGTTATGTAAACTATATGTATGTCTACTAATACAAGGAGTTTTGAAGATAAGGCTAAACAAGGCGGTGACTCTGCTTTTTGAGCTGTGAGGTGTGGGCTCAAATCCTACCCAACACAATCATTTTTTTGACATATATGTTTGTTCTGTGTCTGGGTGTACTATTTATATTATAAGTATTTACAAAATAAATGTATACATAATATAGTATCTTTAAGTGTGAGTATTCTATCAGTTTTGTGGTTCCCACAAGCTTTGCCTAGTTAAGGGCTAGATAGAGCTTTGTACGACATCCATAAACACACATTCATATTTAGGTATTTAATCATCTTCAATCACAACACACCTTCAATCATCTTCAATCTTCAATTAGGCTTCTTGGTGCTACTTATTGATAAAATTATAGCAACAATAACTGAAATTAAAGCATTTTATGTTATGACATTGTTCTGTAGTAACACTAACTTGTACAGGGCTAACTGGCCCTAAAGTCATTGTAAGAGTGTAGCTAAATCTTTGAATAGGGATTAATGGCAGCTGTTATTCAGCCTACTATAGTTCTCTACTGGGCATTGACCTCTCTCAAGTCACTTTTCATTTTCTTATAATGTTGACCACATTGTAGTGGTCAGGTGTAAACATTGCTTGTAATTATTCATCTGAATACTGATTACTTTTAATAATTAATTTTGAGAAATGTTTATTCTGTTTTTAATATGTTTGGTAAGACATTCTAGTAAAACATGTTTTCTTATGATGTAAAATATGGTTTCAGATATGTGTGCCAATGTCTGTGGAATTTGAAGAGCTGGCACAAATCCGAGAAAATCCATCTGAAGATTTCACTGGTATGTGAATAATATTTTTTTCATTTATAAAACTTATTGTATGCTTGCTGGGCTGTTTATTGTGGCTGGGCTGGGCTGCCTGTGAATTCTGGATAAATAGTACCCTATATATGTTAATAAAAGATGTAAAGCTATTTACATTGCAAATTAGTTAAGCCATTACTTAGAGAAAAGTTAAAAAAACACAACCTTTCTCATGTATAATATTAGTAAGATAAAATAATTCTACATTCTTTATTAATGCATATAATAATGCTTAAATGTTCCTTTTTTTCAGTTCCGGTGGAGTTTACAGATGAAGAAGGATATGGAAAATACCTAGACTTGCATGAATGTTACGAGAAATACATAAATTTAAAAGGATTAGAGGTAAGTACTACTTTTTTTTTTAATAACAAATAGGCTTGTGTTTGACCGCCATCTCGCCTGATGATAAGCGAAGATGCGGTCTACGATGGAGCACGCTCGCCTAGAAGAAACCGATTTACTCGCGACTTGAAGGCACCCAGATTGTACCTATCGGGGAACATCCACTTGAGCAGCGAATTCCAATGTTTAGCGGTTCGTATGAAGAAGGTGGAACCAAACTGCTTAGTTCGAGTTGTTGGAATATCCACCATGAAGCAGTGCCGCTTCTTAAAGCTTCTGGCTGTCCGATAAAAGAATGGGCAAGGTGGAATTAGGTCATGCAGATCTGAAGCGCACTCTCCAAAGTGTATCCGGTAGAAAACTGACAGACAAGCAACTTTGCTATTTGCTTTTAATATTGACCAGTTACTATTGATCTATTTTTTCGGCCAACAAAAGTAGAAAAAAGTACAATTCATTTAGTAGGTATTTTAGAAACATTTTGTTATTAAAAGTTCAGAGTACTAAAATAATAATCTTCATGGAAAGACATTATCTTTTACCTACAGGAGAGCAACAATTTTTTGTTTGCATAATAGATTGCAATACAGTTGTACCAAATATTTTAACCAATTTCACCTTAGTTTTAACCAATTCAATATACAAATAACATTAATTTTGATTCTCGTTGGCAGCTATACTAGGTAACCTTGTGTTACAGCTGCTACGAATTAATACTTATTAACTCTACATGTAAAAAAAAGTTTCTTAAAACAGCATGAAAACGATCTGTAATGATGTGTCAATGAATGAAATAATGTGATGCTTTAAGAAATGGAGGTCTTGAAGACATTAATCTCAGTTACAAAAGGGTCTATGCATAAATTTATCATTTTAATTGTCAATGGTTTGTGTTTGTAAAAATTGTAAGAGGTTTTGGTCTCTTTGGGTATGAAAACTTGATTAATTTAGACAGATTTTTATGTTATAGAAATTCTACTATATTTATCAAATGTAGTGGTTGCTGTTTCTTTAATTCATTGTGCTTATTCAGTGTTGTTAGTAAGATCATATCAGATTTGAATGTGGATGAATGAGAACATGGATAGTGAAGGAGAGTGTTAATATTGAGGTACCATTAAACCTAAACATGGATCGCTAGTCTGAGACAATGCACAAATCCCCATCCTGCAAAGCGATGGGCCTGCTCTGATATCTTTGGATGCTAAGAAGTGTAGTCTTATAATTACTTAACTTATAATGACTAAATTCTTTTTTCGTAGAAAGTTGACTACATCACCTATCTGAGCATCTTCGATCATCTGTTTGATATACCAAGAGAGCGCAAAAACAGTGAATACAGGAACTATATTCGAGCACTGTTGACTTACTTGAAAGACTTTGTGAGTCGAGTAAAACCGTTGCTCGAGCAAAGTGTTGAAATGGCTGCTGCCCATCAAGATTTTGTGAAGCAGTGGGAGGCGGGCACTTTTCCCGGATGGCCGGTAAGATAATATATTATGTTGAAGTTTTATATGTAACTTGCTGTGGTTTCATCCACAGGTAATGTATTTTTAACCCACCTTAAAAAAAGAGGAGGTTCACAACTTGATTAGTACTTTTTTTGTGTTTAGGTATATGAAGGGAAGGTATATAAAATATTCACTAATACTGTGTAGTGATGAATCTTGCCCGCATTTATTATACGGACTGACAGTTTGAACATTAGTAATATTCAAAGGCATGTTAGTTAGTGGTTATATGAAACGTATAAATAAATAAAATCGAAACTAATCCCAAAAAAACCTAAGAAAACCTTGGTTAAGTTTTTCCCAAGACTCCAGAATGTATGGACAGCGCGCAGGCTTACGCACCGAGCTAGCGCAAGACATAACTAGGTACTTTGCGCAGTAACTTATCTAACCTGGGACCGTTTTTTTTTAAATTATTTGAAACTACAATTGAGTCCTGAACCCCTGTATCAATATTGCTGATGTTCAAACTTTCACGGTGTGTATGTTCAGGTTTGAAGGGTGTTGCAGCTAGTAAAATTATAAGGCTATTGAGATTAACCTTCAAATGCCTCAAAGTAATGAGTAACAATATAATGATACCCTGGACTTTGTTTTACTTAAAGTTTTGGGTACCGCTGAACATCTTGGATAGGCATTATCTCTTACCATAAGGAGAGAGTTACATTCGTCACATTATTTTTTCATTAAAAAAATGGTCTGAGCTAAAATGAGTATTAGGCTGTGAAGCGAGGTAAGCAGAGTGCACATAAGTAGTTCGCAACACTGGCATTTCTAGTGATGACTGTTTCACAAAGTTTACTAAATATTTCATTGTTATTGCTAATTATGTAGATTACTATGCTTTTAGTTAGTAATGTGAAATATATGGGATTACTTTCGTTTTATATTGTTTTGTAAAGCGTTTGTAATAAATAAAAACTCCGCCAAAACGCTCAGCGTGGAGCGGTGTGCATTAATTCCAGATTTTAAAGTTTTTATTTGTTTTTTAGAAAGAAACCGGTGGTGCGTTGACCAATATAGGAGCGCACTTGGACCTCTCAGCATTTTCGTCATGGGAAGAACTGGCCTCGCTTGGCCTGGACAGACTGAAGTCTGCGCTCATGGCGCTCGGGTTGAAATGCGGGGGAACATTGGAGGAGAGAGCTCAGAGGTTTGTTTTGAGGCAATTTTCTATTGTGACAATTGTTTATAACTCTTTTTGTAGAAATATATAATTATACCAACAAACAGACAATATCTAGTGTTTTGTACTGTTATGAATTGCGGATAATTTTTATTAGTAGGATCGGTCCTATCTAGGCTTGCCAGACCGCCGGGAAATCCGGGATTGTCCTAGAATTCTGCCTCTTGTCCCGTGTCCAGTAATTAGCGCTTATTGTCCCGGATTCTAAATACTTACTATTTTTTAACAAAATAAACTAGCAACGAATGACACATCTGCCGGTGAGCGAGTGCGGGAGGGGGTGCGTGCAATAGTTTTACTGCACTCACCCACCCCCGCTCGCCCGCCTACCCCTCTCTCACCTCCTGTCCGCTGTCAAGTTACAATCTGGCAACCCTTGTCCTATCACATATTATGACAGTGATATGACACGGCAGGGTGATACAGCAGTGGCATATATATGAAATGTTTCGCAAAACATCTGCACAAGAGCACCCATCCTTTGTTTGCCTTTGCTTTGTTTGGTTTGTCTATCGTTATTCATTAACATTTACAACTAGCTGAATGCCCGGTAGTTCGTACGCAATACGGTAGCGCTCGGCCTACGGCTTCAATATGACCACATTTTTTAACCGACTTCAAAAAGACACAGACATAAAAAAATAAGAAACTGCTAAATCAGTTCAGTCATTCTAAAGCTATATGTTTACCACATCTATTTCGTTGAGCATATCATTTGATTTTGTATAAAGATCATTTTTTTTTTTTACAGATTTAAAATTATTAAAAATGTCGCCATCTTTTTCATTCATTCATTATTTCATTGTCACAAGAGCTACAACATTTTTGATAAGTTTAGATCTGTCAGTCTTTAAATTTTAAAATTACCTTACTATTTCTTATTTCAGGTTGTTTAGCACTAAAGGACAAACAGCCCTAGATAAGTCTCTGGTTGCGAAGAAAGGCGGAAATAAGGCAAAAGCATCAACTCAACAGAGACACAAAGATATTTCTGCCATCGAGGCACAAGTTTATAGGTAAATGTACCCCTGATAATTCACCCTGTATATCTTGTACATTAATATTATAAATGCGAATATCTGTGAAAGCTGACTATTTAGGCTATTTTTTATCCTGCAAAATGTACTTCACGTATTTCACAACAATTACTAGATTGCTTTTACACCAATTAAAATCTTAGTAAATACTAGTCAGAGAATTGACGTCAGTACTAGTCAGTATATTGTCTCAAAATAAAAACCGGCCAAGTGCGAGTCGGACTAGCGCACGAAGGGTTCTGTACCATTATCTATAAAAAAAACCTGCAAAAAAATCACGTTTGTTGTATAGGAGCTCCCTCATTATTATTTTTTTATATTTGTTATTATGGCAATAGAAATACATCATCTGTGAAAATTTCAACTGTCTAACTATCACGGTTTATGAGATACAGCCTGGTGACAGACGGACAGACAGACAGACGGACGGCCAGCGGAGTCTTAGTAATAGGGTCCCGTATACCCTTTGGGTACAGATCCCTAAAAAATTGAGAGGTGTCTTATGGACACTCGGCTGGAACGAAGTCCCTTTAAAGACTTTATTTTTTAAAGTTATTAAATATTTTTGTATATTCTCAAAATTGGCGGCAAGCTGAAATGATTGAAAAAGTTTTAGTTTGCTATGTGATCGGGAAGTGCCTCAAAAATCACTGCAAAAAGTTGTTGATTTTTGGTATTGTTTTTCATTGTTACACATTTTTCGGTCTTGCCCCCGCAAACAAACCAGAACGATAACGTGCGATAAGGAACTCCATTCCAAAACATTTTTTATTCCGTAGAACAATCGTTTGAACAACGATC
Organism: Biston stratarius; assembly: GCA_950106695.1. Classification (NCBI taxonomy): domain Eukaryota; kingdom Metazoa; phylum Arthropoda; class Insecta; order Lepidoptera; family Geometridae; genus Biston; species Biston stratarius. The sequence goes on from OX467116.1 coordinate 17,516,086, forward strand.
TTTCTCTTTTTTATTATAGAAACTGACGTGGTCTTGACACATTTTCGTTTTATTTATGCGAGATTACTCACGTTTAATTTTGGCACAGCGAAGCAAGACGGAAAACTATAGTCGGAGTTTCCGATACAATTAAACGTGAGTAATCCCGCATAAATAAAACGAAAAAGATCTTTCTCTTGTTTACTCATTGTTATATTATGTTCATCTGAATGACGTCATAAGTGATATTCGTCTGTATAGATTCGCTGGTATAATAAGCAGTACGCGCGCAGCTACGATCGAGAACGTGACGCGCCGAGCGGCGCGCGCTGCTGGCGAGCGACGCGACGACTCTGGCGAAGAGAGCGACGCCTCCGCCGCGCCTGACGTCGACTCAGACGACGACGAGGTGCCCTATAACCCCAAGAACTTGCCGCTCGGCTGGGACGGAAAGGTATATATTCTGTGCCACACTTGCAGCGTGACCAGATTTAATTTGACGAATCTACTCACGGTATGGACAAAATCTACTAAATTCTACTAACCAATATGCAGCAATCTACTAAATTGTCTACACATATCCAAATTTGTAAGAATTGAAATAAAAATACATAATAACTTTATACAATTACTTAATGTAATAATTTACAACATTAAATGGACAATTTAGTACTTATTTTAACTGCTACAGAGTGAAAATGATCAACATTATTAATTAACAAACAAACAGTGAAAATTATCAATCAACATTATCAATTATTATTGTAGAGCATTGCCTACTCCGAATCACTATTATCTCCTGCTCCATCATACAAATTTTTGGAATCCATTAATTTTATCATTCCTTTATCTGGTACAAAATCAATGCAGCCACGATCATTCTGTCGCAGCCCTTCTTTTCCATGGAGTAAACTGGCTACGTTTTTTAATAATATTTATATATTTTATTTTTTTAAGCGAACGAATTAGATCAACCTGAATACAGTATAAACAAAGAGCGGCGGGCTTTACTCGTGGTAAAACGTGGGAATCCCCGTTCACAACCGAGAACGAGAGATAAAACGAAGGAAAAATGTTGCATACCACGAAATTAAAAAATCTACCAAAATATACTGCATAATTTATTTCTACAGACATTAACCTGACGGACCCTAAAATCTACCAAAAAAGTAGAAATCTACTAAATCTGGTCACATTGCACACTTGCACCACGGCAAGGACAAACAAATACAAATGTTTATTTTCTTTTTCTTCTTGGCATCGTACTCTATGTATTCTGCCAGTTTCAATGTTTCTGTATTTTCTGTACAGTCTTCATTTTTCAGGTTCTTCATCTTTATAATCAAAGTCCAGTCTTGGTCAAGTCCATTCCGTGCCAGTCAAATTCAGTCATGCCTTAGTAAAGTAGTGGCGACTTTACTATAAGCTTCGATGGTGTTTTGGAAGCAACACAAAAAGTCATGATTCACTACATTATATCACTTTCCCACATTCGCGCTTGTAATTCGGCACTTCATGAATAAAACACCATTATTTTTATACATAAGCACTCGAAAAAAACACTAGTTTTGGAAGAAAATATTATGGAGCGACACGACTCCTTCCGTGTTCTCGCCAAAAACCCCAAATATAAATGTAGAGAACTGTTAATTCAGTAACATTTGGGGGTAGTTTGGTTATTTTTTTTATTGTCACGTGCTGGCATATTTTGGTAAGCGCTACCATCGAAAGAGTGTTAAAACTCTGCCTAAAAAGTCCTAAAGCAAACAACAGCTCAAGCAATACCATTATTACGCGGTCTTCGTAATTTGTAGTACATACATAATCAAGCGCTTAACTTTACATTATGTAACACTATTTTGACTGCCCTGTTAACTAATTTGTTCATATCTGCTTTAAGAGTTGTAGGGCGAATAGTGTTTTAAACCATTACCACACTGCTCACGAACTTCGGCGAAACCCTCATTAAAGTTCATTGAAGTTCTAAAGTCTTCTAATTAGACCAAAATACCGACAACGATTGAAAATTATCCGAGCCGAAACGAACCGAAGTGCCACTCTACACTCAACTTCCATAAATAATGTAAAGCCTGTATTCAACCTTTCTTAAACAATATTTTTTCAATCTACTCTGTTTATTAGTTATCACTACTAAAAACTTATAATTAATTACGTTTCTTCCATAAATTGTTGTAGTTGTTAGCTTTTTTTTTTTTATGGCTGACAGTCTAGGTGTTTTACCACAACTCACCTGATGTTAAGTGACGGTGTCGAAGTCGAAGATGGTAAAGCACACCTATCCTGGAATGGAACTGGCTCTCAAGTGAGGCTGCCGGAACACACCGTTAGATGCTTGGCGGCAGATTTTCAACTTGAGGGTGGTAGCTAGCCAGCCGAGTACTAGAACGTACCCTACCACCATGCTATGGTTTCTTCACGATGTTTTCTTTCACCGGCAGCTCAAGCTCATTGTTGTGATTTGAACCCACGCCCTTCGGCATGCGAACCGACCGCGATAACCACTGAGCTATCATCGCTACAAAATAACCTTCAAATAACTTTCTTTATTACATGTTTTTTTATGTCAACAACAAAGAAATTATCTATTTTAAATAATTACATCTGTTTCCAGCCCATCCCGTACTGGCTATACAAACTGCATGGTCTCAATATCAGCTACACTTGCGAGATCTGTGGTAACTACACGTACAAGGGTCCGAAAGCGTTCCAGCGACATTTCGCGGAGTGGCGACATGCGCACGGCATGCGTTGCCTCGGCATACCCAACACGGCGCACTTCGCCAACGTCACGCAGATAGAGGACGCGCTCGCCTGTAAGTCTCTCTTTTATGTAAAAGTAACAAAATGCTTTTCTTATAGTGAGACAAACACACGGAATGGAACAAACTGCCAGCTTTCTTATTTCCTGAAGGAACTGAATCTTTTCAAGTTGAGAGGAATAGTTAACTCTTTAAGTCTGCATACTTCATCTTTTTCCATATCATCGCTTATCATCAGGCAAGTTAGAGCTCAAAGATTGACATATACTGGTTAAAAAAATATAGAGTCATTAAAGTGGTACCCAGAACTTTGAGCAACATAACAAAGTCTGGGGTATTGCTGCATTGGCACTCATTACTTTGAGTTATTTGGTAGTTAGTCTTAACTCTATAGCTTTTTATATACTTATATTTTTTAATAATTCAATATATTTTCCAAAAAATAAAAAAAACTAGTGCCGTATTTGAGAGAAGACAGGCGGGGCTACTGCTCTGGGGCCTCCACAAGAGAGGGGCCCCCTACAATTGTAACTAATTACTACATTCTTTGTTGAAATAATTTTATTTGTTTTACTTGGTGGTAGATTTCCTTTGTAGGTACCACCGCAGTACCAGATATTGTGCCGCCAAGCAGTAGTGTGTAAACATTACTGTCTTCCGGTTTGAAGGGTACTGCAGCTAGCAAAATTACAGGGTTATTGAGACTAACCATCTAGTCTCAAAGTATTACTTTGAGACTAGATGCCAAGACTAGATGATTGCGCCAAGGCAGCAATGCCCTGGACTTTGTGTTACTACTAAAAGTTCTGTGTATTGCTGCAATGGTCATGGACAGGCGTTATCTCTTAACATCAGGAGAGTGTCTTGTTCGTCTCATTACTGTTACATAAAAAAAACATATATCAATATACATATTAGGATCAATATATTTATTAGGACCAACATAGTTTATTATTTTTTACTACCAATTTGCATACCAGATGGTAGAGTGTTTAACATTGTTATAACAACTCTATAAACCCATACTCGCAATAAACAATTTTGATTTTGAATGTTTATTTGGAAAATAATTAGGGGCCTCCATTCCTTCGTTGCCCCAGGGGCTCCAGACCTCCAAATCCGGCCCTGGGATCTACTCTAAAATCGCAGATATTATTACATAAAACAACTGTTTTTTATTTTGCGATTTCAGAAGTGGTACCATTTATCATTGTAAAAGTTTTTCATAATAATAATTATACAATGAGTACCTTTAATATTACTAATCTGTGTAACTCCATGTTAGAGAGATTAATGTATTTATAATATTTCGTAATATTTGTTTACAGTGTGGGAAAAGATAAAGCACCAAAAGGAAAATGAACGTTTTGTCGCGGAAAATGATGAAGAGTTCGAAGATTCTCAAGGAAACGTCGTCAATCGAAAGACATATGAAGACTTAAAACGACAAGGTCTCTTGTAATTGAACACATTCTTTTTTAAGGTGTTATTAATTATAGTTATTTTAGGATATAATATCAAAATATAATTTGTGTAGCAATAAACGCTACTTACTTATTTTGAGACTTGTTACTTTATTTATCTACCTTGTTACTTCATTAGAGTATCTTTTCAAATTTCCCGCTCTTATAGGCATGGCTAATTTACTTAGCTAGTTTCGATTTACTTTATGACACGCCATCATGATCGTTAATAGTCGAATAAATCGAATCGAATAAAAATAATCGTTCTTAATAGAGTGTAATATTATAGTATTATAACATGGCAAGACTATCATACGTAAAAAAAGTTGTTTTTGGCGTAATCGTGGAAAAGGTCCTATCGCTCTCCATTGTATAGCCAATAAAGAAAGATTTTTTTTATTTTATTTTGTACATAACACAACCGAACACATAATAAACAAACAAAGACTAACAGCTACAAAATAGGGGCTCACCTCAGCATAATGCTGGCCATACTAAGCGGCATAACCAGCGCTGGGCTTCCGGTGAGCCCTTGTAGGTCGAATAGTTTTTCTGGCGTTTTAATTTGAGTGTTTGTACATTTCGTCACTATACAATATGTATACATGGTTAAAAAAGTGAATTATACACAAATCGGACACTAATATATTTGTTTCAAAGTCACAATTAGCCTAAAAAAACACTGCGCACCTTATCGCTGCCAACGGCCAACTGGCAGCGACCGTCATAATGACGTCACAGCTACCGAGGGCGGCCACTCGTAAACTTTGTAAATAATTTAGCCATAACTTCGTCAATTTTCGTCGTAGAACAAAAATTTTTGCACTGTATGTTAAGCACTTCTTAGCTCTATATATCTGCATTATCAACTAAAAACGTTACGGATCCTCATTATGATGACTAGGCTTCAAGGAATCAAAAAAGTAATAACGTTGAGATGAAAATGTGACGGCGCGTAAACTAGAATAGAATGGATAGATACTAACATCTTTTTGTTATAGTTTTTTCTTATCACTATTGTAGATTGCATTCATCAATTTATCGGAGAAATTCACAACAAATTTACAAAAAAACAAAAAAAAAAAACAATCAAGTTGAGAACCTCCTCTTTTTTGAAGTCGGTTAAAAGTAAACTGTAATATAAAAAGCTCTTGCAGTATTCGTCTACAATAAGAAACTTGATTCAAGCAATATCAATACCACGAAGTGCCAAATTACATATGTGTGTGCAAAGAAAAGTTAAAATGTAGTGAAACATGTCCAAATTCTATTTTAGTATGAAAAAAGGGTGTTTTATTCATAAAGAGCAAATAATTATAGGCGAGTGTAGGAAAGTGATATAATGCCGTGAAACATTACTTTTCATCATGAAGCTACTTACTTTGTGTGATTTTGACTGTGACTTCTTTTAGGATATTTAAGAATGTCAAAATACTTGGCACTGGCAAATACACAAAGTGTGTTGCCAAAAACGAAGAAGAAGAATATTTGTAAAACAATCACAATTCACACATGGATTCTCGTTTTTGTTTTAGTTGAGAAAATAAAGTAATACTTCATTTAAATATGAAAACATCAGTAAAGTGATTTATCGTAATTTGCAGTGAATTTGTGAATATGTCAGAAAAAAAGAGCAGCCGCATATTTAGTGGGGCTCGGGTCTTAGGTTATGTTAGTACACATGTGCCGTTTGTGGCTCGATTTATCAAAAGACGGGGCGAAACCCTACTTTGTACCAGTGTAGGGAAGTGGTTCCACACTTATGGCTGTGATAAATTCCGTTTGTTGAGCGTAAGCGGTGAACATCCTGGACCTATAACGTGCATGAGCGGAGACAGCTATCATGTTTACACCGCTAGTGAAAACAACATCTACGCCTGGAGGCGTGGATGTGAACTCAAACACGTTTATAAAGGACACAAAGCAGCCATACACATCTTATTTCCTTTTGGGATTCATATAGTTTCCATAGACAGAGCTAATGTCTTAAAGGTATTTGATATCAAAGATGAGACAGAATTTCTTGAGCTTATATTTGACAAGAATAATTTCAGTGTCACTACTCTGTGTCACCTTCCGACGTACTTAAATAAGGTGTTACTTGGCAGTTTGCAAGGACAACTGCAGCTGTGGAATCTACGCACATCAAAATTGGTGCACACATTCACAGGATGGAAGTCTCCTGTAACAGTTTTGGAACCAGCACCGGCCGTTGATGTGGTTGCTATAGCTCTAGAAAATAAAAAGATTATCCTGCACAACCTACGATATGACACAATCATATTAGAGTTCTTAAATGACTGGGGAAAAGTTTCCACACTGTCATTTCGGCTTGATGGAGCACCAGTGTTAGTGACTGGAAGTGTAAATGGAAATATTGTGATGTGGGACTTGGAGGAAAAAAAAGTATTGTCACAGATGGCACAAGCTCATTCTGCTAAAATTGCGGGGATGCAATGTCTGATGTCCGAGCCATTGATGGTGACAAACTCTGCTGATAACTCACTGAAGCTATGGATATTTGATATGCCTGATGGTGGTCCTAGGCTTCTTAGGATAAGGTAAAAGTTGTACTCTGTTTATATCATAACATAACACATACAAAAAGAAGAAAGGTTTACACTTAGTAATCAAGGGTTAACTAGTGACAAGCATATCTAGTAGAACTCTTACAGAGCCTACCTGGTTTAGTATCAAGTTCTACTTTGCTAGTTTTTAGATGCCAAATACAACATTACTATAAAAATTCACTAAGTTCTAAGTATATTTCCATTATCTGCAGGAACAAAATGTTTTCTAGGATAACAAATTTGACCAGTCGGGTAAAAATACCCTATAAATGTGGTAAATCCAGTGAATAGCCTTCTTATTCCCATTCAAAATGGCAGCACTGATAATAGATTAAACCTGCACTGATATCCAGCTTAGGATTCTTTGTGCATTTCCTCTTACCAACATCTATCTGACCGTGAGCCAACCCAGCTCCTGGAAGTATCATAGTGAGACTAGATCGCCGGCATTTTAGTTCAGTGGGTTTGATTGTATGGTTAGGCTGTTATACATAGTTAAGGCTGTCTCCATTCTGAAATTCATTATGTTATAGTATGAAGTAATAAAACATAAATACTCATAAACTTATTATATTAGTGTGCTTTTACAGGGAAGGGCTGGCTAAACCACCAAACCTGGTGCGGTACTGTGAACCAACTGGAAACAATATTCTGGCAGCTGGAAGTGATAGCAGTCTTCACATTATGAACACCATATCTGAGACCTTTAATAAAAGCCTTGGCAAAGCTTCCACCAACAGAAAAAAATCAAAAAGATTAAGTAAGTATCTTTAGAAAAATTAGGCTTTCAGTACAGCTGCCTCAATTAAATAATCTACATAAGCTGTAAAGATTGAATAGCCACAGTTGGTGTTCCTAGATCAACAAAAGCAACAAACATGACTTAAAGATCCAGTGCCGGTTCCATCATGTTGCATTTGTGACCTAGGTGTAAGTGTGTTACTCTTTAGATACTCATCAATGCTCACTTTCACTGCCTTACTAAAGACATATGATAGAATAATACTATTGCTGCTTTGGATATTCTTTCCAGCTATTAACTTATACTTGAATCAAACAATACTATGGAGGTGTCAGATAAATTGACATAGCATAAACATCAGATACTGAATAAAAATCCCTACTTCTGATATAAATTTGATAATTATCAAAAAGGGGTAATCAAGTTCTGCTTTACCAAAATTAATTTAATTTGGCTGAAATATTTAACCAAGAAGGTTTTCATAAAATATGGTATTCTTTTTCAGATAAAACACAGTTTGACAACTGTCTCTTACCACCAATAGTGAATCTGAGCTCTTGCATGCAGCGTGACAAGCAGTGGGATAGCATAGCGTCAATACACAAAGACTCCCATCTGACCACAACATGGTCCTATAACAAAATGAAGATGGGAAAACATAAGTTGATGCGTCAAGATCGTGCACACAATATTGTGGCTACATGTCTGACTGTTACACACTGTGGTAACTTTGTTATTATTGGTAAGTAAAAGAGCTTATTTGCACTATGTGGTATTTAAAGAAACTTAAATGTATCTTCTATTATATAATTATTACATGTTGCCAGGCAGAGTGATGGCAGGTGGACTATAATAGTCATTGTTAGGGTGAGAAGTGAATGAAGAGTTGGTCATCCACCACCTTGTTGGGTAGACAACATAATAAAAATCACGGCTTGAACCTGGACAAGATTGGCACATGACCAGGACAAGTGGTGAACAACAAGAGAGGTCTTTGATCAGCAGTGGGCGATTATGGGCTGATGATGATGACCATGATGGAATTGTAATATGCTATGGCCAATATTTAGGAGTGTTTACGTCCATCATAACTACTACTGCTCAGATTAAGGGGCTTTATTTAAAGTGAAGAGTTTCATCTTGAATTTTTGTTATTTATTTTTGCATCGTTACTTTGCCAATGTAAATTGAAAAGTATCTCAGTAGATATATAATGCATTTACTAATGTAAGGTTAAGAAGTGTTTAAATTTCAAAAACAGTATTGTTAAACTATGTGTGTGATAGTCATATATAATTATATATTTTGTCAAACAAAAGTGTGATATGAATGCTTTAGTTGATTTCATAGTTTTTTAAAATACATTTTTTTGTTGTTTTTTGTTCAAACACTATAATAGGGGTCCACATTTCCTAAATGCTAAAATCAAATGTTGAGTTTGAATTTAGTGTAATTGTGACACTCTTCTACTCTTCTTCCTTTTCTAGGTTACATTGACGGACAAGTACACAAATTCAACATACAGTCAGGTTTGCACCGAGGTCATTGTGGCACTATCAAAACAAAACCACACAATGGTTCAGTGAGAGGTGTGGAGACAGATCTCTGCAACCAGCGAATAATCACGGCCGGCGCTGATGAATTGCTCAAGTTCTGGTACTTCAAAGCCCGTATGTTCATTTTCTTTTTTGTTAATTGATTGGTTGGTCATACTTGGAACAATGTCTCCTGATTTTAAGTGATTTTGGTCAAAGGTCGAAATACACAGCATTAAATGGGAACTTATGAAACACTGTTGGAACACATTGTTAGGTGTATGGTGGATGATGGTTTCCTGTACTGGATGTTCAAGCTCATTGTTAGGATATTGAACTAATGCTTTTCATTGTGCGATATGATTGTGTCAATCACTGAGATTTCTCATTTCTGTGGATTTTATTTAATAATTTTATTTATTTAATTAATTGATCATTTATATATTTAATTTAATTAGTTAGTCATTTATATATTTTATTTTATTAGTAATTTAACTATTTTACTTAATAACACTTGAGTGAAAATCACAAAGTATTTAATTTGTGACATAATGTATTTAAATTAATGTTTTAGAATAAAATGTTCGAGTGTTAATTTTGGATTCAAACTTATAAGTTCAACAAACATAAAGTTACAATTCAACAAACATAAAGTTAAAATGTATATTTATTAGTGCGTAGTCAATTAACTCCGCTGTTTAAAGCTCATTTGGTAGAATATCTGTTTCTAGAGCTGTAGGTTGTGGGTTTGATTTCCATCAGGACAAACATTTATGTGATGATAAATATTTGTGTTGTCTGAGTGTTCTGTATGTATTTACAAGCTTTGCTTAGTGTGGGGCTAGATGGCGCCGAGTGAAATATCCTATGATAATTATTACTATTATATTTATTTATATTGTTGGGATCAAAGTTGTAATTATTCTCAGCAGCTTTACCCATTGCAGTTAAAGGTTTTTATGCATATGGAATTGAACGGGTTACTGTCCCGACAACGCCATGCCACCCGCACAGTGATATAATTTAATACTAACTAGTCCTGTCTCAGTAATTTAATATCATAAATATTGTGTAGTCTAAGCAAGCTGGCGCGCTAATTTCTGGGCTGTAATATATGTTTTTAATTTCAGCGCAAGTTCCTTACCATGTCATGAGGCTAGAGGAATCAGTGTCCATGACAAGAATGCACAGAGAGAGTTCTCTGCTAGCCTTAGCAAATGACGATTTCAGCATCACCCTCATAGATACCGACACAATGAGAGTTGTGAGAAAATTTGAAGGACACACTAACAGAATCAATGACATTGACTTTGATGCACAGAGCAGGTAAAAGAAAGAAAAACGTTTATTCTTTTTATAAGGCACTAGATACAACAACGAACAAAACTACAGACAACACAAATAAAAATATTTAAACTAACATATACATATAGACAGAACAAAAACAACTTTTTTACTAAATCTTCTTTCTTATATGAGATTGCATTGAGATTGATTTCCATATAAATGTGATGTTATCATGAAACTAATCTTCAAACAACTTATCAGATTTTCATGAAGCTTAGAACACTCAATGAATTTAACAATGGAAAAAAATTGTTTACACAAATAATTGTACAATGTATACCTTGCCCACAGATGGTTGATAAGTTCTTCCATGGACTGTACGATTTGCACATGGGACATACCCAGTGGACAACTCGTAGATATCTTTGCGGTAAGCATATCTTATTTCCTTTAATGCTTTGTTGCACACATAATAAATGAAAAATTAGGATGTACAAGAAGTTGAAGTTTAGCAAAACTATTATTATATATTTTTGGTATAACACTTATATTATAGTATTAGCTTCACTAACAAATTAAGTAACAATGTAATCAAATCTTGAAAAGTAAATTTTGAACTACTTCTAATCGAAATTAAACTTTGTATAGTACTAACTTTGTACCAAATTATAGTATTGGTATCTTGAAACTGATCTGATGATGAATCCTGGAATGGAATAATGGAACTCATTAATGGCTATCAGTAAACCCCTTGAGTTTGTAGTAATTGGATTTTTTTTGATGAGTCCAATGCTTTTAAGTTATTCTTCTGTTTGACAAATAGATAAACTTTTGGTGATTTTTCCATCAAAGGATTTTGAAAAGTACAGAATCTGTAAAAATAATCTATTCTCACTTCTATTTCCTCATAGATACAAGTAAATAAGCATTGATTCGTCAGATAACTGATAAAAACAATAATATTTATAACTGTGGTTTCCGTATACGCCCGATATCACTATAGAGGCACTGTTGTCTCAATTTTCATACATTTGCAAAGTGCCTAATCGTCGTCGTCGTGCGTAATAATCGTCTTGTTGGAGTTTTTAGTAGAATGCGGTCGGATGAATAGTGCATTATCATGGTTTTTAAAAAATCAAAGCTTTCATTAAAAAAGTCACCAGGTAAATGTGATTGTTTGTGGGTACAGGTAGAGGAGCCGTGCACGTCTCTGTCCATGTCTCCAACAGGGGACTACCTGGCAACCACACACGTCGGAGAACTGCCCGTGTTCCTGTGGGCCAACAAACTGCTCTATGAGAGAATCTTCCTCAAGCCTATTGACACAAATGTCGTCCAAGTGCCCACTATTAGTAAGTATTTGCAGAGATTTGCACCAATACAAGCTTTATGTATTATGGGAACCAAATATAATATTCTACCATAAAAACAAGTATATTTGTTCCAATATGTGTTGAAATTTCCATGAGAAAAATTGCAGAATTTAAAAAACATTGTTTTCTAGAACACTATAATTCATAACTATACTATAAGTCGTAACTATAATTTACAAATTATTTTCAGAACTACCAAGCTCGGCTCCAGAAAAACCAGATATAGATGACTTGGGCGTAATCGACCTGGGTGAAGAACCAGAATACATGTCGCCCGAGCAGATAAGCCAAGAACTTATCACGCTATCCGACCAACCGACCTCTAGGTGGCTAAACCTCCTCAACTTAGATATCGTCAAAAAGAGAAATAGACCCAAAACACCTTTGACAGTACCCAAGTCTGCGCCATTCTTCCTCCCAACAATTCCTAGCCTGGAACTTGAATTTGACTTAGACAAAGAAAAAGACCAAGAAACGAAACTATTAATACCAAACTCGCTGGTTACTCTATCAGCATTTGCGAAGAAACTTACAAAATGTGAAGAAGATAAAGACTTCGAAATTTGTATAGAGAAGTTAAAATCGCTGGCTCCGGCGGCAATAGAAGTCGAAATCTCCAGTATGGCTCCAGATTTAGGAGGCTCTGATGAAGTTATGAAAAAATTCTTGCAACTGATAGATGTTATTCTCAGAAGTAACAAAGACTTTGAGCTGGCTCAGGCGTACTTGAGTTTGTTCCTTAAAACTCACGCAAAGGTGATATCTCATAATGAAGAGCTGAGAAATACACTGAATTCGGTCGAAGAGACGGCAACGCAAGCGTGGTCGAAGCTACAAAGCAATTTGATGTACAATATTTGTGTAGTCAAAGCTTTGAAGGAAATGTATTAAAAATAAGTTAAACATATTTTTGGTATGATTCTTCCTTTCTCCATATTTTCCTTATTGAAATTATAATGGCTATATTAGGATATCGCATCAATATTCAATAAAGAAAAGAAAAGTAAAAAGATTGTGTTGATGTGCGCCTTATCGTAATAAGTGGAAAGATAAATTAATAGTCTCTGCCTACGTTTTTTTAAATTGATTTACGTTTGGCTTGCAACTCCTGCCTGTCAGCCCTGTTGGCTCATTGGTAGTATGTCTGCCTGAGCTCTAAGGCGTGGGTTCGATTCCCGCCAAGGACAAACATTTTACGGTATAAACAAATGTTTGTTCTGTGTCTGGGTGTTCTGTGTGTATTATAAGTATGTATGTATTTAAAACAAAAAAAGTATTTATGTATTCTATCATTTATCCATTCCATCACACAAGCTCTGCTTAGTTTGGGGTCAGATGGCGCTGTGTGTAATGTGTCCTACAATATTATCTCACCTGAAAGCGACGTTGCGGCCGAGGATAGATCACGTTGATCTAGAAAATCAATTTACTCTAGCCTTAAAAACGTCCAAATCGTAAAACAAAGCAGCCGCTAATGAGTTCCATCCATGGGCTATACGCATAAAGAAAGTACATCCGAATCGTTAGGGAAGAAGGCGTGATCTCGTATATGTACCTATGTGCTTTAAAGGATGTACAGAATCGCTCATCACGGCGGACCAGCGTTGCATCAATGAGAAAGAAAAATAAAGAATTTAGGGATTTCCCTCGCTTTTGCTCTCCTTGGTCTACACACAGTTACGCATATTGATTTCGGTTAGATGTACTGTGATTGATAAATCTGGAGACAACTCTAAAATAATTGCTTTCCCTTTCTGTCGTATTAAATTCGAAAGAGCAAATTTTAGTACTGGTAAAATAGTATAAGTTAAAGAAAAAAATTATCAACATTAATACTACAATAGTACTAAGTAACTTAATCTAGTATTATAGATATTTATGGCTAGGATAGGATAGCTACCTACAAAGGTACCTCTACCTATAAACCTAACTTCACCACGACACTGCTCTTAATAAAACTGTCACTTGGTGAGTGGAAAATCTTATAAATCTATCTTGTCTTCTGTAAATGAAACGATATCTTTTGAAAAGTAAATAAAGAATTAAAGTAAAGCTGTATCCAACAAAGAGACGCGAGCGTGTTCTCCACCGTCCGCAAGCACTCGCAACAATAGAACATAATAGATTCCTCCTCATTGTGAACCGCAGAAGTGAGTTTTTATGAAAGTCGATGCGAATAATCTCTCTCGCGATATTTCTTAGATAAAAAATCGCAATATCATAAAAGATTACTCACTCCGAGGTATAAAGAGGTGTTATGAATGCGGGTCATTCGTCGAGTAACAGACCGCGTCCTGTAACTCAGATAAAAGTTGCCTCCTTGATTCATATTTTTCCAGTCGATGCAATTTTTCTTCTTCATTGGATTTCGCTGTTTGCTGATGATCCGCGAGGGTCTCGGTTATTGAATATTTTTCGAAGGGAATTAAACCGCGGGCGGTCGCCCGTCGCCGTCGGTTCAGAGGACTCCGTTCATTAATGGCTCGCTTCATTTTCGCAATAAGTATTCATTTCTCCCTCCCCGCTCCTACAGTTGGCGGAATCTCCAATGAAAATCTGATTGTGCTTCCTTTCCTTTGCATTATGAATACCTAGGTACCTATCTATCAAATTCGTCGATACCTTTATTGAACCGATCGAGAGGTAAGCAAATAGCGTGAAAGCGAAACGTTTCATTAATGTGTATCATTTTTTGGAATTCACGGAGCGAAATTCATGAGGAATGTAGATGTTACAAAGGCTTTAGAAAGTCATTTCGATGTATGCGCCTTCATTTGCAAGCGCTTTAGAAAATGTTAATTTCCGGAGCTCGTATAGCTAAGTGTAGATTTGCTACGGGCTATGTCAGTATTTTATGCACAATCTAAGTTGAATTATAATAGATTTTTGGATTCCGCATTAGCAGTAGTAGCCTTAGTTAGGTATAGGTATCTATAAGGTTTTTTTTACTACGAGGTTGAAAACCTATGTACTTAGTTGTCATCAAATGGTTATTTTTTTAAATATAATTCTTATAAATGTACTTAAGTGTTTTCAAATGACAAAGTTTTCAAACTGCGTTTGCCATCATTTTTTTATATATTATTTTCTTGGCCATGACTTTGTCATACCCTGTACCCTATCTACTATTTGCTTGAACATATCTGAGTTGTAGGTAGGTACCTATCTGTTAGGAAAAACGCTTAGGTAAAAAATTCCGTACCTTTACTTGAGGTCGAATGAGGCAAAGCACTTATAGTGCGCCGTAGGTTTCAATTGAATTTTCACTAGAGGACATCACTTCTTTCTGCGTCTGGTAAGTACTTATTAAGGAAGGTTGATGATGGCAAGATTATAAGTGGGCTCTAGTTTACATACACTCAGTATGGGTAGGTAGTTTTTTTTTCATGATTGGGTAGTTGTTTAATCTCAATTTACCTGATACACCTTATCTGGAATAAAAAATGGCTATCAAGTGCAGTTGTCAGATAAACACCGTTAGGCGCTGGTCCGCAAATCTTCAAACATGAGTGTGGTAGCTAACCGGCCGAGTACGTCACTAGTTGGCAGATCTCATCATTATCATCATTTCACCCGTTGGACGTCCACGGCTGGGCACGGGCAGGCCTCTCCCATTGATTTCCATAAAGATATGTTGGAAGCTGTTCGTATCCAGCGCGTTCCTGCGGTCTTTAATATAGATCGTCTGTACACCTTGTGTGTGAACGTGCTACGCTGCGCTTGTCAGTACGTGGTCACCATTTGAGATTTTGAAAGATCTAAATTTACTAAAAAATGTTGCTGACTTTCCATTACAGTCTATTAGACAAGACTACGACATTTTTAATATGTTTAAATTTGTTAACTCTTAGCTTCAACATTTATTATAACATAAATGTCGTCTTCTTTCGTTGGTTATGTATGCCTTTCGGGTGTAGGTAAGTTGGTAGATATTTACGTTTCAAGACAAATAGGATCTTTCCTGAAGTAAATTAATTCACCAGAAAAAAATATGCTAAAAGTGTTTTCATTACTTGTGTATTTCCGAACTGCACTTTGTCTATTTTAGGTACTTTTTTTTTTCTGGTTGACATTTTTGACCACAGCTCACCTGATGTTACATATTAGTGACGGTGTGTCCGAAGATGTTAAACACACCTAGCCTGGAATGTAACTGGCTCTTAAGTGAGGCTGCCGGAACATACCGTTAGATGCTTGGCGCCAGATTTTCAACTTGAGGGTGGTAGCTAATCAGCCAAGTACTTAAGTCTAGAAAGTACCTACTCTACCACTATGCTAAACTTATTTATGATATATGTATATTTTACCCACTACAAATTCGTTCAGAGCAGGATTCATTAGTATTCACTTGTCTCTCAATATCGAGATCGAAAGACAAATGAACGCGTTGAGAGTCAGTATTCTATTGAAAAGTCATCAGCTATCCGACGACGAATATTAGGAAAAAATATCTAGAAGTGAAATCTACATTTCAGCATTCAGCTAAAATATTTGCTAAAAAGTTCAAAGATATCAGTTTCAGGCGTATCAGATTTGAAAACGAACAAGGAAATGAGGATTGTCGTCCATTTTCTATTACCGATGCTTCTTTCCGGACCATTTAACTTTTTCAGCGGGGACTTCAATGTTCATAATGCGAAGTGAGATGGGGAGTACTTTTCAACGATGTAAAACAGTTGTTGGGCTTTGTGCAGTTGTACCTGCCTGGGTAATTTCGTACTTGTTAGCTAATTTTTTTTAATTTGTTAACAGGCTATTTGTTTGACCAAAACTCATCTGATATTAAGTAAAGCGTATAAGAAGGTGTATGGTCGAAGATGGTAAGCACCTCTTGGAATGAGAACTGGCTCTCAAGTGAGGCTACCGGAACGCACCGTCAGTTGCCAGTTGCAGTTGCTAGCCAGTCGAGTATTATAAAGTACACTACCACCGTGCTATAGTTTCCTCACAATGTTTTCTTTCATTGGCAGCTCAAGATTGTTGTTGGGATTTCAAAAAACATTTACTATTGCGGATAGGATTGACATTAGTTCAATATTTATGTTGATAAACTTGATGTGGAGCTACTTACATTCTAGATTCTATAAAGAACATAATCTAAAGCCATCTAAAATTCCAAATAGTTACTAGCAGATTAATATTAAAGGAAGATAAAGTAACCGTTTATAAGTGGCATGAGAAACTTATAACGACTACATTAGGGAGGCACCTAAGTTCTCTACTCTATGGTATGAATTCTTGAAGCGTGTTGTATTGATTATGTCGCTCTATTTAATACCTAAGTAGACATTCGAAAATTTCTTACGAATACAGTTTACCTATATCTATATCTTTAAACGAGCAATTCTTGTATATATATATATATATATATATATATTCTGAATCTCGGAAACGGCTCCAACGATTTTCATGAAATTTTGTATCCAGGAGGTTTCGGGGGCGAAAAATCAATCTAGCTAGGTTTCATTTTCAGAAAACGTCGTTTTATCCGTGTTTTCAGCCGAGCAATGCTCGGTCAACCAGGTACTGATATTTATAAATAAAATAAATATTGTAGGACCCATTACACACAGCACCATCTGACCCCAAACTAAGCAGAGCTTGTGTGATAGAAGTCAGATAACTGATATAATACATAAATACTTTTTTTTGTTAATACATACTTATAATACATACAGAACACCCAGACACAGAACAAACATTAAAATTTGTTTATACCATAAAATGTTTATCCTTGGCGGGAATCGAACCCACGCCCTACAGCTCAGGCAGACATACTCCCAATGAGCCAACAGGGCTGTCAACCTAGCTAATAATTTACATTTATATAACTCTGTGCACTTGCATCCCCCTGGCTAAGTGACAATTGTAGTAAGCATAATGTATGTATTAATATTTATAACTGTAAATTGTAACCTAATATGAAAAGAAAGATCCACAAAAAAATGCCTTGCTGAGTTTCTTGCCGGAGTCTTCTCAGTTGAAGTGTAATTACGAGCCGGTGGTAGATTCAAACATGTAACTTAACGTTCATAAGTGCCTTACCAGGGCCTAAGCTGAATAAATGACTTTTGATTTTGAATTACTCACCAACGTAACACACATTTTTACTAGATATTAATTTCAGTGAGTTTTACCACTAACAGCGCCAGTGTATATCCAATCTGCAATCCTCAGAAATTGCGTCGAATTTCTATTTAGCTTTGCGTGTACAGTAGAGACGAGGCCACTTCGCGGTCGCCCGTGTCCATAGGGTATTAACTCTGATATTAAAATGAGGTAGCGTCCGTTCGGAGGAAATGTAAGAAATATTGCCTTTATACTATAGGTTAACGGTTTAATAAAGCCTGTTTAATGTGAGACAAAAGGTTGGGCAGGAAACTTGGAGGGAGCGTGGTATTTCATTGATATATCGACTAAGTAATTTAAATATTATGATGTTGTGTTACGCCCCATGCTTTGACATTTTCATCACTCCTGCAATATGTTTCGGAATAGAAATTAAATAAACAAATGTAGGTTAAAATTTATGGAAAAAGTTCACAGGTTTTACACTAAAAGTTTAAAGCATGACACATATAATGTTGTTTAAAAACATATGTTTTTAAATGATCTAATATTGTTGCCATCTACATACCTATATTGAGATGAAAAATGTGCAGTTGATTTAGTATCTGTCAAATTTAGTAGGCATCAGTTTAATTGTTCAGTATCAGTAAAATTTATGTCTGCGTTTCTTTACTTAGTAACTTATAGATAATGTGGAGCGCTGCATGTAACTGCAACAGAACTTTCATGAACATTGTATGGGGCAGTCTGTTGGCCGATGGTTAATTAAAAGCAAACACTCCGCGAGGTTTGCTTTATCCATAGATCACCTATCTCCTCTACTATATTTACGCTGCTATATATTCCTATAGATAAATTGGATTTCCAGTGGTTCGACCAGATTATGTTAACTTTGTATATTGTGCGTATCAACATGTGTGTAATTAGGTCGGCAGGACGTACAATTACACACTCAGATCAGTCTGGATTATTTATTTCTTATCGAAAAATTACAACCAACACGTACCGCTCCGTGATTAAGAATCAAAATAATAATAAAAGTTTTGCAATCTACCCAGCTGTCAGCTGAACACCGATAATTGTATGTCTATGGTGCGTCTACATCTTTGGTTGGTGTTGCCCGCTAACATGTGTGTTTGTGTGTGCACAAAACTATAGCGAATGCTTTTTACCTGTCACTTATCAACGTAGTTCTTTTTTAACCTCGTATGCTACATAATAGAGCACTGAACATACTAATTACCCGATTGCCATAGAAGAATTAGGTTTTTCGCGCGTACATCGTGTCTTTCTAACAGTTCGATGGATTTCCACAGTTAAGGTATCGTTATATTAGTCTTTTAAAACCCTAAGTGTCTTTAAGTGGGTGTTTGAAAAACAAAAAACAAAATGGCGGATTTTTAGCGCTAAATATAATACGTTAATTTAAAAAAAAAAACAAAAACCCTATCGAGTAACCAACCAAAACCCAACCATAGGCTTACATACATTCGGTCAAGGTTTAACGAACTTTTCCTATAGACCTGCTGATTTTTTATAACTTCTTTCGACTTAGTACACGCTTATAAACCTTTAGGTATATTCTTTTATTCGAGTTTCTCAAGCAGAGATTTTTATTTAGGTACCTCGTACCTACCTACTTGTATTCTGACGTAAAAATGTACGACGAAAGTTGCAACGTTAAATAAATTATGATTTGGGTAAAATATACCCCTTAAGAATGGCCCAGTAACTGTCTGCACTTATCAAAACTTTATTGAGAATGGGCAGGGCCTCGAGACCTCTGTGTAAAGAGGATCCCGACTCTGAATAAGTACTACTGCAAATATTGCGCTTGGGACTTTTCTGTTTAGCTTTTCCATTGACTTTTTGTTACTTTCGTTTGTTTAAGAAATGTAAACCTTATAATGTTCCGTTTCCTATTCAGTTGTTGGAAATTCGGTCTGATGACGTAAATTTTCTTTGTGTCTTCTTGTTTTTATAACTTTATTTCCAGCCTGTTGACTGCAATATCATATAGGTACATATATGTAGATATTCTTCAAACTGTTGTTGTGACACATCTAAAACTTCGATCATCTTTAATAGCTCGTCTGAACCTTTTTAGTGTTTAACGCGACTAATCCCGCATAAATAAAACAAAAAGAAACAAGTTTTTTACCTTGCCTATTTGACGCAAATGGACCAATATTGTTTTGACGCTAACGTCCAACGCTGCTGGTAATTATACGGCTATATTGAGTATCATCAGCTTTCACTATCGCCTTTAATTCTTCATTGTTGACCAAAGTTTTCGAACGACCACGTGGTTATTTTTCAGGCAAAATTTCCAGAACGGAAACGGGCAAACCATTATCAGGCGTTGGTTTGTAGTATTAGCTCCGTAAGCGTCGGTGATGTTTTGCGTGCTGCTTTTGCCGCGTTGCTGCCACGACGTTACCTTCTCATATTCCATAGTTACTCGAATTTTTAACGTATCCACAATGACGAATAAGATTCAAATGCGATGAAAACATAACATTAATCAATAAACAAATGACTACATTTGGAAAAAGAATTCCATGTTTTGGAAATAAAATTCATTTGAAATTAGTATTATTACTCAAACAAAAAATATTTTGATTTGGGTAATAGCCAGTACTGCAGACTGGTAATTTCATAGGTAAAAACCTATGAAATATATTATATATTCATGTCGCACTCCATAAAATGTAGTTAGTACCTATTAATAGCGTCTAATTTGAGAGTTTTATTCAATTCCATGGTTCCCTGAAAGAAATTGCTCTTAGCGTTAAGGACCACGATTTGTGGTCCTGTATTTTTATTTTTTATTTCCGATGTACACAATTTATGTATCTTAACTTAACATTTGCACGTCTGCTTGCAGACTGAATGCATTGAGACACTTCAACATTTTAATAAGACTTATTATATATTATACCTATAAAACCTAATATAAACTTAATATATGTATAAACCTGTATTCTTGTGTATAAATTATTTCATTTAATATCTAAAATGTATGTTACATCATCTTCTTTGACAAAATAAACCCAAAAAAAATCCATAAATTAATGTCGTCACTATGTATAAAAATGTGTTCAGCCAAATATTATATTGGGTTGAAATAAGAGGGTATTTTATATAACGCGATTTTAAAACATCATATTTGACTCGATGCAGCCAATATCTAAACTTACACATATATATTCGTGTGTCCACATGACAGCAAGTAGGAAATGAGAAAACGTAACAGCTGCCTGCTGGAATCGAGGGATCTGATAGTCCAATAGTGATTATATGGAAATGCGATCATGCTTGAGCGGTGATTCGCACTCGTTGCTTTTTACGCTACCTGCGGCGACATCGCAATCTGCATTAGCATCGTTTACCTGAGATATTAATATCACATGACGTATAGCTAGCTTTACTGTGACAGATCTCTTTATCAGGATGTTATATGGGTAGGTACCATAAAATATGTATCAAAATTTCAATACACAAATTGCTCAATGCGTGATGCCAAAAGAAAAAAAAAACTTTTTTTAATACCTTGTGCTAGAATGGTAAATTATCACAATCATTCTAGCACGCCCGCGATGTATAAACTATTGGTTAGAAATAGTTATTAAACCTTTCACCATACACAGTAAAGAATATTTATCAACCAAGTTAAGATCTTGGCTGCTAGAGACTTGTTTTATGATATTGACGAGTATTTCAATAATATTAAATCACTATATATAATCACTGTAAGTATAATAATTATGTTTTTTTTTTAATATTATCTTGATAATATTTTTTATATGTATTGACAAACGTATGTGATATTTACAGTATTTTTATATTGACATGTTTGTATATTGACATACTTTATTTTAACATTTTGTTTTTTATTAATTGATATGTAATCAGTGTTTTAAAACTCTTTTAATGAAGTATTTGAAATGACTTGTAACTTTGGTGTTATCAATAAAATATTTGTATTTGTAGTCTATCCTAAAGATGAAAGAATTGAACAATACGAATTTCTAAATGTTTAAACATATCTATATACGTGACTATAGGTACATGTAGATACTGAATGGCACGCAGTCGGAAGTACAATTTGCATGGTAGTAAATTATGAAGATGACCGAATGGTTGGCTCGCCTTCCGCTTGTTTACAAATTAGGTGCTAGGCCGACTGTTCCGCTGAGATTAATTGAATGCGGACTGTACAGTGATATCTTGAATTATGTAATTGTTCCTTGCAGGTTGTTTGTGTGTTAATAATTATTTCGCTATTGTTCTGGCGAATCAGTTGCTCTTCGGTTGACTGAATGAAGACAGGCTTTGTAGGCATCTTATACTATGAAACAAGCATTTACGACAGGCAAACGTTGAAGTATGTTACAGACACAGATTAAAAAAATTGGAACAGAATTAACGTTGCGTGAAAAATGGATAACGTCTCCGGTCTTACAATTTGAAGTTCAATTACTTTTTTGGTATAGTACACTCCAAGTTATATACATAAATTTTAAATTAATCAATCTCAAATTTAGCAAACAAAGAGAACTTCCGAAAAAAGAAGTGAGTGTAAAACAGTCAATCAATATGCGTGATTGCTCTGTAGAAGACTTTGATAATTGTTAATTGTTTTTTATGATCGAAAAAGTAATTTTAACTTTAATTTCGTTCATTACAAAAGTCCTAAATAAATCAATATTTTTTATGAAACACTGAGTAAGTACACATACACTTGTCTGTATACAATGTTGAACTGAACGCATTGATTTGGGATTACGTCATCTAATATATACCTACTTACGTAATACATAATTTATTTTAATGGTTGACTGGCTAAGTATTTGACCACATCTCACCTGATTTTAAGTGACGGTGTGTTTGAAGATGTAAAACACACCTAGCCTGGAATGGAACTGGCTCTCAAGTGAGGGTGCCGGATCACACCGTTAGGTACTTGCGGCGACAGATTTTCAACTCGAGGTTACTTTTCAAGACAAAATTTTTGAGGGTACCTACTAGAAAGTACTCTATAGCCATTCTATGATTTCCTCACGATGCTTTCCTTGAGCGGCAGTTCAAGCTCATTTTTGAGGATTGAATCCATGCCACTCGGCGTATGAACCGTCTGTGCAAACCACTGTGCTATCATCGCTACAAATATACTCGTAGGTATATATTTTGCAAAGTTATGTTCTAAAAGTTTTAGTAGGTATTATAACGGGTTGATTCATAGTTACACCTCGATCAAACATCTGTACCTATAGCAGCACCTATATAATATGTAAGCGTACTCTATATCCGAGATCTATACTTACCATTTCCCGTTATATCTACCCATTTCCCGTTACCGACGTCGTCGTGTCGGTCGTACACTGATTGCGAATATTAAGTTTGCTTAGTACGTTAGTGCGAAGGCAGTAATTGCGTGTATTTATTGACGCGATGGTGGAGCGGGTATCGCGCGTCTAGGATCGGAATGTACTTGTAATAGGGCGCGGGCGCCGCCCGACACGGAAACAAGGATTTACGATCGCCGCCGCTTCCGCCCCATGCACTCCAAAAACTGAAAACTACATACGAACTTACCAACTTCTCTCTTGCATTAGATTTTTATGACAAAGCTTGCGGCGACCTGAACTTCGCATCGCATGGATATGTAGATTGGATAGGCTTTGTTCTGTTAAGTGTGTTCTTTGCCAAAAGCAAAATAAAGTCAAGATAAAAACACTATTATTGAGTATGTATCATAGTAATCTGAAGTTAGATTTCAAGTGTATTTTTTTATGGTTGATAAGTTGTGACGGTGCGATCGAAGATGGTAAAGCACACCTAGCCCGGAATGGCACTGGCTCTCAAGTGAGGCTTCCGGAACACATCGTTAGGTGCTTGGCGGCAGATTTTTAAGTTAGATTTAAAAAAAAAATTTCTTGTTGTAACCAAAATGATTTATAAGTGGAAATATACTAGCTTGCTTAATTATTATTTCGATAAATAACTCTTGTATTATTATTTATTAGTATTTTAAATAGTAAAGTAATAATGTGTATCATTGTTGCTACTTAGCGTTATATCGCAAGATACCTGAAGTAACTTTTTGTAGTTTTTTTACACGATTTCAGCTTTGTACCTAAAATAAAAATTATTCATAATGATGATTACAATAAACACTTTTTGCCTCAAACACTAAAATCCTGTACGCGTCTGTCTGTTTCTCCGCTTACTACTTCTAAACGACACAACGGATTTCGATATGATTTTCACTGTCAATTACTTTGTATAGAAAAAGACATCCAGACAAAGTTTTATATAACTAGATAAATTCAACGTTTTGTAATCAAGTCGCCAAAATTAAGTGCACCCGTGCGAAGCCGGGTCGTATTGTTAGTAGTATATGAATGGCAATCACATGCAACAGTGCTTTTGTTTTAATCAGGTCATGTTGGATAAAAACTGTTTTCTAATCCAATAGGCTAAAAGAAGGAATTAACTACGTAACTGTGAGCCTTTTGTTATAAACGATGTAAATGTTCAGTGGTTTAGTACAATAAAATAAATCAACATCGCTTGGGCTATAAACTTCATTAAAGAACTTTCAGAGTCCAATTTATGAGAATGGCAAACAGCAAAACAGAAGTCAACAAAAAATTAAACCTCTCAGTCGGCAGAGTCTCGGTCTTTGTTCTTCTAATCCCGACTTTGCTTTCAGATAGCGTTCAGTCAGCTCTTAAATTGAGAATTTATTTCAGATTTTCATACTTTCCTGTTCCCTTTGTGCTGCACCACAATGGAAATTATTATCAATTGGAAAACTTTCCGTTTTCGCAAGTTCTGTAAAGGCTCACGTTTTATTTTCCACTTTTGGCCTTCTTTTTGTTCTGCAAGATGATCTTGCGGAAGGGAGTCTTGTTGTGCTTATCTATTTCCACAAACTTTTAAAAGAGTCAGGGGTCGCGGCCACGTGAAAATAGTTTGCTTCCGAATAATTTGAAAGTCTCTTTCGTATTAATTATTTAAAAAATATTTTTTTAAAAGCAGGTCCAAAGGACGTTATCTCTTAAAAGGGTTTTCCGATAGAATATTCATGATTACCCTGAGCAACATTAATGGTTGTTTTGAATTCCCTCGTGTGAAAAGAAACATAGTTACACGGGATGTGTTTTACACGAATTTATCTTTGAAATTGGTTTCAAGCACTGCTTGGGTACGATGAATAATTTAAAGTAATGACGGTTTGAATAAATGTATGCAAATAATCGCTGCTGAATATAGTAGGTACCCTGTTTCACGTAGCCCTGCCACATAAAAGTGATCTTATTTTAGCCCTGTCTAAGCAGAGCTTGTATTGTGAATAGATAACAGATATTTTGTGAATATTAATCTACTTATAATCCAAACTTTTAGAAACCTTCAGACACAGAACATGTAGCGATTAGCTCACTGGTTAGTGCAGCTGGTTCACACGCCGAAAAAGCCGGTGAAAAAAAACATCGCGAGGAAACCCTAACATAGTGGTAGGGTATCTTCTAGTATTCGACTGGCTAGCTACCAAATCAAGTTAAGTTGTAAGTCTGCTACCAAACACCTTACGGTGTTTTCCGCTAATCTTTAGAGCCAGTTCCATTCCAAGCTAGGCGTGCTTACCATTTTTTCAATTTTTGACCGCACCGTCATTTAACTTCAAGAGCTCTGGAACAGGCAAAGGAAGGAATCACAACACATCATCATATCAATAAGTATATGAATATACAAAATGTATGTAGGTATGTTGGTATATTGTATGTATTATAAGTATGAATAATACAAAAAAAGAAGTATCGGAGGCTGTCGAAACAGACCGTTAAATGTTGGGTAGTAGATTTTCAACTTAAGCATGACAGCTAGCGAGTTAAATACCTATTAGAAAGTACTCTACCATTATTTTAACACGATCGCCGCTGTCAGTCTACTAGCCTGTCAACTGTATATTTGTTTTAGTTTGTGGAAATTTATTGTTCCTTTTAGTTTTTAACAAGTAAATTATTAATAATTTAAAAACCCCCGACATAAATTGAACATAGCTAAGAACATTCCCGACTAATTAACTTTTCAAATAAAATCAAAACCGGTACATCCGTTTGGGAGCTACGATGCCACAGACAGACACACACACATCCTCACAGACAAGTCAAACTAATAACACCCCGTCGTTTTTGCGTCGGGGGTTAAAAATGTCGGGTACCACAGGATGATGTTGGCTCCGGGAAACAGAATTCCTTGTTCGGAGTCCGACAGATTGTATCCTATAATGGTTAGTCAATAATAAAACAAAAAAATTGTTACTTTTTCATGATATGACTTCGCCAATCTTGATTAAATTTTAATCAAATATAGCTGAAAGTCTCGATATGCCCACACACAAAAGGCATTATTGAACATCATTATCGAAATATTACATAACGATATAGGTGGACCGCAAGGCACAACTGGTTTATTATATACAACTTGAGTTGGATAGATAGATGTACAAGGATAGATACAAGTTCAACTCAAGCCAAACCAAAACTTATCAACAAAGCATAACTTGTACCGTGTTTACGAAACGTGTCCGGCAGTGCTGAAGTATTGGTAGTCCAGCACATTTGGAAGACAGGCTAGCTCGCAACAGACCGGAGCCACTCGCCTCACAATTCACAATCCGGCGCGGTTAAACTTCCCTTCAGAAACAATAACAATTCGTTCAACGATATAATGTGACCGCAGCTTTCCCCAGACGAAGTTTTAAGTGCAAAAGGCCTCACAAGTTATGTGTTGAATGAATCTAGGAAACGGCATAATGTAAAAGTTGTAATTTGATTTGCGACGTTAACCACTACCCACCATTGTTTTCATTTACCTACGCTGAAGCGGCTTTTTGTTTTACGCTTGTACGAGTTACGACTTTGAGTGTTATATGAATAACTGAAAAGCTTTTCATTATTTTCTTTACCGTTAATACGTATGGGTTCTTATTGTTCAAGAAAATTTTAATAAGACTCTCCTACTCGAGCTGGAATGACAAAAAGGAGTGTAATTTGAGGGTTAGAATTACTTTTTGGGTCCACATTTTACAAATTAATCGTTGACGAGGCTACCTAAATAAACATATGGCACACATTACATCAAGCGGTCGTTACGAATTAGTGTTTGTACGTTCAACGTGGTGCTACATTCGGTTTATTTCAATTTAAAGTGGATGCAGAACCTTTGAGAGTTGTTTAAATTAAACTAGCTTACTAATTTCTTGCTTCTCTTGCACGCTGCTCCGGTATAAAATTCATTGAGAATTATAGTGTTGCCGGAGTAATTGTTTCTGTTTCCATGTTTAAATCAAGTTACGGTGTATTTACGGAAATAGTTTTCGCAATTAATTAATGTTATTTCCCTCATAATATAAGTTACTTTATAGTAGATACTTAGTGATTTTATTCTCCATTGACCGATGCGCGAGTTGAGCTACGGCAGTTCGTAGCATTACTATCTCGTAGTAAGCATTTTTTAATACATCTGTCACACTATATTGTAAAACTTTTGAGCTTTTAATACCTAAAACGAATATGGTTATGGATACCAAATTTAGTTTTTTTTTTTAAATCCAAATAGGTTTGCGTTTGACTACGCCCTACCTGATGTTAAGCAGTCTAAGATGAAGCACGTTTACCTAGAAAAACTTGTACTCTGGATTTAAAGACATCTAAGTTGTACTTCAAACAAACGCCAGCAGAGAGTTCCACATTGTCGTTTGAAGAATGTGGAATCGAAGCGTCATGCAATCAGTTTACTTTAAAATTAGTAACAGCCTTATGAACAGTACTGCACCAATCTCGTGTCCGTTGTGTAAGTTCTTCTTAATCTGCACACGGGTGTTAGACGGGTGTACGGGTGAGATGGCGCTTTAGAACATCCTTGTTCAACCAGCATTCTAGTACTAAGTTTTGGGGTACTATTCTTACACCGGCACCACCACGGCGAATATATATCTACGACGAATTGGTCGTAAGCACTTAACACAACAAATCTGCCAAAGCGCTCAATATAGCCTTTGTAAAGTCACTAAATCATAGGTCATATTTGAATTTGAAATCTACTAACGACACCTATTGACTTAACAAAGTAATTATAAGTATAAGTATAAGTATAAGTATTGTAGGACACATTACACACAGCGCCATCTGACCCCAAACTAAGCAGAGCTTGTGTGATGGAAGTCAGATAACTGATAGGATACATAAATACTTTTTTTTTTTTGTAAATACATACTTATAATACATACAGAACACCCAGACACAGAACAAACATTTGTTTATACCAAACAAACATTTGTCCTTGGCGGGAATCGAACCCACGCCCTACAGCTCAGGCAGACATACTCCCAATGAGCCAACAGGGCTGTCAGATTAGAATTATATCAGATGAAAGTTCATACTCGTATTTCTTTGAACTGGTTGTATTTTTTACATTTCATAAAACCATACAAAAATAAACAATACAGTCTCCCTATATGTACCCGTATTAACGATTTCCATAAAAGGCTATCGATATCGATATAAAATACTTTTTATTAGCACGACTCCTGGAGTTCAATGGAAAATGTGTAGCGTACCGTGAATGCACGCATTGCGACTTTAAAAGGTTGTTTTTTTGTTTCTTTATTACTGGTCAACCACAGGGTTCATTTTATATGATTTTTATGCCATTTTTAAATAAAGTAGCATTGAATATTCTCGGCTTTTGCTGACTGGGTCGGATTGCGGCAAAACGCGGCTGTAAAGCGCCAGCCGCGTCGCGGACTTGCCAAAGTAATAACCAGCCTGTGCTAATGGATTGCTCTATATGTGGTACACTAAGACTTTAGTGAGTTCTTAATTTAATTTGATGGATAAATTAATTACGTTGAAGAGATATTTTCAAAAATTATTTGCATGTGATAAAAGTGTTTGATACTGGCGTTGAGCATTCAGTTACAAGAACATACATTTTATGATCGCTTAATTTTCTGGCTACAAAAAAGTTCCACCTCATAATTATAGATTAAAAAAAACTAATATAGATATAGTAAACGTTGCGTAGAAAATAGGTGGACGATCACTAACTCCTTCGGTTTACAATTTCGTTCGACATACGGTAACAACACGAATATAAATTCTTTGACGTATTTGTGTGCGTGAATTTGAGTATGACGAGCAAAAATTGTAGGACCGAGGAGTCTTCACCTGTTTGTTAAGCAACTTATATCACTACTAATGTTTTTGAATCTATGGCTTGCAATATCATCAGTTCTGGTTAAGTGGTAGGTAGATTTGTTTTATGTTTGTTTTAAAAAGCCATTTATTTACACACCTGTAGGTGCGTATATCCATAAATGGATTTTTTGCAATATACACTTAATAGTACCTAGCTGGTAGTACATTTTGACTCAGCTCCAGTATAGGTACTACTTTATAATTGTGGTTTTATACTATGTGTATTAGTAAAATGCTAGCCTTAACAAAGAAAAATAAACGCCTATAAAATAATATTCTTCACAATTTATTTATTTCATATCTGTCTGAAGCCTTTTTATATGTTTGTTTTACTTACTTGTATACGATAGCTTTTACATATGTGAACGAGTATTAGACTGCCACATTTTTACTATATATTTTGTTTTTATTACGAACATATCGGTAAACCCCTTCAGCTGATGAAAAGATACTTCAATTGAAAAATAACGGAATGTTTCAGATAGGCACTAGTCTCTTTGAAGATAAGAATCCTTTATTCGATATTATGAGAACCGATTCAGGTGATATCTACAATTCAGGACTGTTTTTCCCTGGAGTTCCTAAATAAAATACTCCGCCATTTCATTTCATTGAGCACCCTAAATAAAACTCTTAATGTTATTCTGTATTGCAGTGTATATAACAGCAATCACGTTTTTCTAATACTTACGTATTAGAAGATAGTCTGTCGTGATTGAACTGAATAAGAGAGTTTCAGGAGCTCGGAAAAATTATGTAATTGCATTGTATTAGTTTCCAAAGCTTGTTTTCTGAAGTTTTTGTTCAGAAACAGTTGTTTTAATCATAAAATGCCGACTTATATGCGTGAGTGTATGAAACTGATATAATATAATGAAACGTATTTTTATGTTGTTTCCAAAACTCCGTAGAAACTCTTCGTAAAGACAACATTACTGTACTATATAACATGGATTGGACTGTAATGTGATTTTAACTATGACAGGCTTATTCTAAAATCTTAAATAGAAATTAACATTTCTATACAAAACTACCCCGTCGTGAGCCAGATTTGAAGTGGCGATCTCTATCTATATCAGAGGATCCCAAACTTTTTTTCTCATAGACCACTCTTAAAATTTTGCTGGTTCCCTGCAGCAAATTATCAATATTTGGCTTCAGTTTTTTTAGGACAAACCGCAGATCTCCCCGTTCTATGATATTCAATCTGCTCCCTTTTTTTTCTTAAAAGTTTGTGTTAACACTTTGTACATTTGTACGTTGTACTGAATATGGAATATGCAAGTTTTTACAAGTAACAGTCGCTGAGCTTCTTAAAATATTATCTACCTACATTGATAGGTGAAGTCAATGCCAACATTTTAGTTCTTCACTGTCGAAACCAGATACATTTTCGTGGACCTACGAATTGTGAACCCCCATTTTTTTGTCACGCCAACGTAGACCCCCGTCGAGTCTCCCGAGGACCCCTGGGGGTCCACCTGGACCACATTGGGAATTAATGATCTATATCTACATCGATTTCTACTACAGTTCATCGCACCAACGACTGCTATTGAAGCTTATAATGATAGAAAACAAATACTAGTTAGAACGATTTTATTAGAATAGTTGTTTTTGTATTATATTACAATATCAATTCTTTTACTTGGCTTATTTAGGACACACTTAAAAATACTTGACACTGACGATGGCTAAAATGAAGTAAAAAATCGACAATCGTCAATGAAGCGGAAGCGGAGGTAGCGAATATAAAAATAACTCGCTTACATAAAAGTAATTTGAAAACCATAAACGATCCAATTCAAACGGAATGCAGTTCGAACCGATGACTATTTTTGTTTGCAAGGAATTCCACAGGGAATGAATGGATACTCCGCAAATTTCCATTTAGAGTCCAAAAATTATGAAATAAGAAACGAGAGAACCTATGCAAATGTTTGGAGGGTAAACAAGAGTGCCGAGTTAGCGGAAAGATAATAAGGTACGCAGATGAGCATCGTATACCTTTTTGAGGTTGGTTGTCTCAGAAGAGTAGAACCATTTCAAGTTGCAAAAGATTTTCATTCGTATTTTTCAGCGAAAAAAAATGCGTATTTTATGACTGAGGCTATAACACCTCATTATACCAACATAAAAACTTTAAGGATTATTTCTAGGCTAATTTCTTAAAGAAAAATATGCAGACTTATAAATTTAAACGATGCTATTATTTATAAGATGCTTAAGTCTAAAAATATTGACTAACTCAGATATCTTTTGATACAACTAAAATGTATATAGAATTAGTTTCTCCGAAAGACTGCCAAAACAGTACATAAGCAGTTGACTTACGGTACAATACAACCACGACAAAGAACGCCTAACGACCCGAATTTATCGTGAACTTTCCACTAATACCGTCATTAAACAACCCTTTGTTTTCGTCTTTGATAAAAACACCTCAGCCGCGCCCGGGAGTTTGTAATTTTTATCTTTCGCTGCCTGAATAGACACCTCAGGAACAAAAGCAAATACTTTTGGACAATGAGGACAGCTGTCGCGTTCGTTGGTTCTCTTTCGAAGCCTGTTTCTTACGGCGACTTAGTTACAGTTGACAAATCGCTGCAATTTACTGACTTAATTTACTTATTTACTTGACTGCCCTGTTGGCTCATTGGTAGTATGTCTGCTTCAAGAACCATAGGGCATGGGCTCGATTTCCACTCAGGACAAGCATTTTATGGTATAATCATAAATGTTTGTTCTGTGTCTGGGTGTTCTGTATATATTATAAGTATGTATTTACATATACAAAAAAAGTATTTAAGTATATTTTATCAGCTATCTGACTTCCACAGTACAAGCTTTGCCTAGTTAGGGGTCAGATGGCGCTGTGTGTTCTACGATATTTATTTAAACCGGTTTGTTCTGAAGTTCATTAGTTTAAAAATCTTTTTATGAATTGATTCGAATTAATTTTGCAAAGGTCCTGTGTGGGCACGTTTTTAATGCCTTGAGACTGAACTCCACTTCAAAAGGAGCCTTTGCTTTACTTACCTATAAGTGTTTCACGGGCCATCAAATGTTTCATCTCTTTTTCTACAAACGAATCTGTAAATCAATGACCGCCATAAACAAATATTAGATTGAAAGTTTTTTCGAGACACATTCATTTTGAGACAAATAAATAATTGTCATTGGATCTACAAATTCAATATCTAAAGAATATTACAAAAGTGGTGTACACTCAGCTTTCAAACATTACATTGTATTTCTGTGCAAAATCCGTTGGTTTTACTTGGCAACCCGTGCTGGCCCCGCTGCATACAATTGAATTATTTAAAGGATTATGACATTAAATTGCTCGGTTGGGGCGAGTTTAGCGTAACATAGAATGGTCAAACGCAATCCCATCTGGACTTGGGCCGGTTAATATGCAAAGTCAG
The DNA here is from genome assembly GCA_950106695.1 of Biston stratarius. Taxonomy (NCBI): domain Eukaryota; kingdom Metazoa; phylum Arthropoda; class Insecta; order Lepidoptera; family Geometridae; genus Biston; species Biston stratarius. The sequence goes on from OX467116.1 coordinate 17,548,582, forward strand.
CTTATAACGCAATCTTGGGAGTTGGGCGGGTTCTGCCAAAATATTGATGGAAAGAGTTTTCGGTGGGCCTCAAAATAAAAGCGACAAAGGCCCAAATGTTTTTTTTTTTTAATTTGTATTACATAGATCTACGATTGGCCACCAACTCGCTTGATCGGAAGTGACCGAGGATGGAGCGCGTTGATCGTTGATTAACGACACTAAAACACGAAACTAGAATTTCATTTTTTTTTATGTAAACCTAATGGGACGAACGAAAAGCTCTCCTGATTGTAAGTGATAACATCTGTCCATAATAATTGCGGCGATACTCAGAGCTTTGAGTAACAAAACAAAGTTCAGGGCATCGCTACTTTTGCTCTCATTACTTTGAGACATTCGATGGTTAGTCTCAATAGACCTGTGATTTGGCTGCAGTACCCTTTAAACCGGAACACTGTAATGTTTACACATAATAAACTTAAAGTTTGTCCAAAAGGTCCCAATGTTTGGATGATATTTTTTTTTTATTGATGTATGTTTCTTAGGTAAATAGTTTATAGGCAGTTTCGTAAAATTTAATTTGGCCAATTTGTAACTGACTTCAATGTTCTGAAGTGTTTTTCTAGGTGCATACGTATAATTCGTTGTTAAGAAAGTAGTACATGACGGGTAATGCAGCTCGCCTGCCTGCAAGGCGAACCGTGACAAATATCTTTCCACTCGCGATAACGAAACAATTCTTTTGTAGCGATGATAGCTCAGTGGTTAGCGCGGTCGGTTCGCATGCCGAAGGGCTCATTGTTGGGGTTTGAACCCACGTTCAAACCCCAACAATGAGCTTGAACTGCCGGTGAAGGAAAAACATCATGAGGAAACCATAGCGTGGTGGTAGGGTACTTTCTAGTACTCGGCTGGCTAGCTACCAACCTCAAGTAGAAATCTGCCGCCAAGCATCTAACGCTGTGTTGCGGCAGCCTCACTTGAGAGCCAGTTCTATTTCAGGCTAGGTGTGATTTACCATCTTCGACCACAGCGTTACGTGAGTTGTGGTCAAACACATAGCCTATCAGCCATAAAAAAAAATATGTCCACAGATCGCGCTATTGAGATCCCGATGTCCCTTTTCTGATATTCTAAAGGAGTTTTGATATCAATCCTATGTAACCTGGCTTATAATACAACTTGTTACCTTAAGGGTATATATCCCATAGTTGCATAAATTTATGTTTATTGGCGTGGTCACGGCAATTCTAACACGGCCGAAACATCGGAGTAGAGAAATAAACAAAATTTATTTTTAGTATTTTGTGTGCGATAAGTCCTAGTGATAAACATAATTTAAAATGTGTTCAAATCGCGAACGTTTCAAAATTTGCATAAAGTTATCTTGACATTAACAAGTTTTGGTAAGTCTTCATTGTTCCGTGTTACCTCCTGCTATGTAAGTAAGACGTAAGTAAGATAAGAGAGTACTAGAGTAAGTATCTGTAATAGTCATCGTAATTTATTACTCCGTTTGTGATACATGATTCGAGACTTGATGCATTAAGTCCCCGGCGAATACCCAGTCTGACGCTTAGAATATACATAGAAGGTAACGTGAGTACTTACATACGGACTCAGGAACCACTAAAAACCCGTATGTGAACGTTATTTGCTAGATACAGAATTTAATTGTTTCCTAAGCTTTTGACGAAGTTTCTAGAGTTTAATTTATACTACCTACTTACGTACCTATGTTATTAAAATCGAGGCTCCTACGCAAAATAGTTATATTCCTGTCAAAGTAGGTCGACTATATCTCGTGAGGGATGTGTGCTGACTATTCTAAGGGTAGTCCCAGCGGCCAAAACTTTCGTCTTTACTCGTCAAACTCATTGATACTGGCAGTTTGGTCGTTTAACTGTCGTAAACAAACCTCACAAATACTCCAATTTATAACAATATATGTGAAACTATTTCGTACAATAAAATAACTTTTCATATGTTTTCCTTATTGTTAATCACATGTTTGGTGTAAACAGAAAAATTTAAAATATAATACAGACAGGAATCCTAAAAGCTCAGAATACTGACCTCAGGATCGACCCAGACGAAAATAGTGTGACGAGCTAAACGGTCAAGAAAAGCAACGGAATACTAAACCCAAAGACTGGACAGTCAGGAAGGTGGAAAGGCAGGCTTTTGCCCAGGGTTGAACCACTTAATGTTAAGGTTAAGGTTAGTAACATAATGCGGATTTGTTTTGGACTAAAAACTTGAAGTAGCATATGCAGAATTACTACATATTCCAAGGTTCACTAAAGCCGCTTGCTACTTCAAAATTTTGGCATAGAGTATTTAAATCTTCATATTAACTTACTTGGCTTGCTTTAATTGTTTTGCTGATAGCTTATTTTTCAAAACAAATCTGACAATTTCGTTTAATTTGAGTGTAGCACGGTGAAATTAACCCACTTATCCCAGCATAAGCGAAGTTAATTTACGAGATTAGCGTTTGTGAGACAATTATCCGCGAGTAAACTTTATGCGAACCGTTTTAGCAGACTTATTGCCTTTGGACTAAGGACAAAAACTGAAAGTACACTTGTATACGGCGAGTAAAGCTGTACAATTACGCTAGTCGAGTCCCGTCAGCACAAAGATGTTTGCAATTTGAACTACCATTTAGTTTTTAGTTGATATTTATGTTTTGTGACATATTGTGATTTCTACTATGGAAACTGACGTGGTTTTGACACATTTTTGTTTTACTAATGCTCTAACACGTAGGTATACATTTTGGTAAAAAAATATTTATCGCGTTACCATTTTTACTACCTTACTACCAACGTCCCCTATAGCATTCAGTATTCGCAATTTTTGTGCCGTTTAAACTTACTAATGTAAAACTTGGAAACTAGATGATTAAATAATTCTACCAGTTAACAAGTGTTCATAGTCGTCGAATTAAATGGTATAATCTAAAACTATCGCTCGCTCGATCGTCATTGGAACTAGAAATACCTACTTGCTCTATCTACGCTATATCGGACCAGTTAATCGTGCAATTACAATAAAAACATCATGAAGAAAAAGCTCGTGAAAAAGAAAATTTTCTAAAAAAAAACTTTTTATTTCGAACTTAACTTTATATTATGTTGTCCGTTCCATTTCCATTTTAAACGGAAGCGTCGTTACTGGAGTCAATAACACTAATTTGATCGTACGTGCTAATAAATCGCAGTTAATAGATGCGATTTGTGTGAGCCGATAAAACTGCCAACAAAATACTTATACTTGCCGTATGTTTGTTGGGTATTCGTTTATGATTACACTGGTACTTAATTATTTGTAAGTAAATATAGGTTTAAAGGAAAATATTGGTTTGTATGATTGAAGGCGAAACTATGTAATAAGTATACGTATACCTAAGATATTATTGTTGGTATCATATAAGGTATAATAATAATTACTAAGTTTTGGCCGCGACTTTGTGGCAATTAATCTGACCATGCAGGGATAGCACCACTTCTAACGCATGCTATATCCAGCGGATTTGATACTAAAGCATAATGATAACAAAACGATGTTTTTTTTATGTAGTAATTAGTCAAGTAGTTCAGTCAAGCGCCGGTAAAGAATTTATTTTTAGATTATTCATTTATTTATGTAAATGTTATGAGACGAACGAGACGCTCACCTGATGGTAAAAAATAACGCTTGTCCATGACCATTGCAGCGATACACAGAACTTTGAGTAGCAAAACAAACTCCAGGGCATCATTGCTTTGCCTGGAATTTCGCCGACTGCAGTACCTTTTAGCCGGAACACATTAATGTTTACACACTACTGCTTGGAGGCAGAATATCTGGTACTGCGGTGGTACCTACCTAGACGTTCTCCTGCTAAGGAGACCTAGTACCAAGTAAAATAAGGTATTCAATTCACGTTTTCAATTTAGCAACTCAAAACTATGAACGGTTCGTATTAAAACAAGACATACGGAGCCCCAACCCTATTTAAAAAATTGTTTGTTTCACGCTTACCGCAAATAAACATCTCTTAACAAGCTACTTAACTCTCGAATTAGTAATTTTAACAATAATGTATATTTGTATTTATTATAGGTTGATGTGAATTAAAATAAATTTCTATTTCTCTTTATTAATATGGACCAGATTGTTTTTTTTTTTACCACTAAAAAGTTGAACCGGCATTGATAAAATTTGGCAGACCAAAAGCGTTCTTTATAAGGACGGATATATTTTTATATGTAGGTATATCGGAAAATTATATAAAAATCTGTAGAACTTTAATCAAACCAGCAGGATGGTGGTCAATAAACCTGTAATGCACTTTACCACTTCAGTGCAAGGCATATAACATTAGGCAGGATAAGCTTATTTGGGCGATTGAGAGCTTGGCGAGGTTCTCGTAACACCTTTGTACAAATGGCACAATCTATGCGTTTTTGCATTCAGGACACGTAAACCTGGCAAACAGAGTGGAGGAGAGAGCTCTCGGTCGCTGCGATAGGTCCCTCGCTGTAATCTAGCTGCTTTACATAACTCGTTAGGTTTGAGTATGCGATATTTGAAAGAAAAAAATGTTTGTGCAATAGTAAGTGTTTATTAGGACACTGACGGGTGATTAAGCGGTGTTCCATTAAATAGTTTTAAATTTATTTTACCTTTTTTAGGTATGCCTAAACACTTGTAGTACTACAATAAGGCATTATTTTAATTATTCAGTTCTAAATAATTAATTTGTTATTTTTTTTCCTATATATAAAACTTGATAAAGTAGTACCTAACGTAACCAATTGACTTGATAGAAGTTTAAGCTTAAGATCACACTAAAGAGGTTTTTATTGACAAAGCCTACTATAAGGTGGCTCATTACGTGGAAGACAGGAATATACTCTGCACTTGCATCCCCCTGGCTAAGTGACAATTGTAGTAAGCATAATGTATTAATATTCATAACTGTAAACTGTAACCTAATATGAAAAGAAAGATCCACAAAAAAAAAAAATGCCTTACTGAGTTTCTTGCCGGAGTCTTCTTAGTTGAAGTGTAATTACAAGCCGGTGGTAGATTCAAACATGTAATTTAACGTTCATAAGTGCCTTACCAGGGCCTAAACTGAATAAATGACTTTTTGATTTTGATTATATAAACAGTCTAAGGAATTCCATAGTAAAAAAAAAAAAACAAATGCAGCAGCATTATATCTTTTTAGGACTTCATAAGACAGTATTGGGATAAGTTATTTCATTTTCGAGTGATGTGAAAAGAACCTCAGGAAAATAAACGTGTAAACCTGTATATCAAATACAGTGGAAACAAAACAATAACAAGCAATAGAAAATATAAAATTTACAAACTTAGGAAAGCACATTAAATTATGAACTTTTTGAGCAACTTCAGAGCCAGTCCCGTAATAAATTATTTTTTGTTTAACGTCACTATTTATCGTAAAACTAAGTTATTGGAAAACAAAGAAGGTGCACATAATTAAAATAAAAAAACAGCTAGCAAACTTAGTAATTTTAGCCAATCATAATTATATTTAAAAAAATGCTTTAATTATCATATATTTTTAATACAAAATGATAACGAAGAAATAATAGATTGTATTCTCTGAGAGAATTTATACATAAGCAATCCTATATTGAAAATGGAATATTGTATGAAACATTGGCTTTGGATTTAAAATAGACACTGAATCCAGTTGGTTTTTGTTACTTTTTCCGTTTGGACTAGGAAACTAAAAAAAAAATCTGACTGCAATAGTTAGTCGCTGTCGAGTAAAAAAGTCCGGCGAGTAACTGGAAGCTTATATTATTATGGTTCGCATCAGAGAATTTCATGGCAATGTTTGCATTTCATTAACTGCAGTCAACAAGAGTTCTAATTTAGCTTGAAATCTCGCTGCTTTTATATTATACCACAGCTTTTTAGTTTCTTATTTTAATGATTTGAATATCAGGCTATTTAAAATGAAAATGTTCACCAAGTTCTACATTGAGGCCTTTTGGTATTACAACGTAGTTTTCCAAACGCTAGACTGAAATTAGTCACCAGTAAATTTATTTTTAAAATACTTTTCTGAGGCTATTTTGTAACAATTTTCTTTAAAAGCATTTCATGCATAGAATCATAAATAATGACATAGCAAAAAAGGTATAACCCTTTATAACCGTTGCAGGTACATATATGTAACTGCGAACTCACTTCTTATTAACTATATTTGAACAGTGTAAATCAAAATAACGTCGTGATCAACAGCTAACAGTTGCTAATTGGTAGTTACATGACAAACTGTGCCTAAACTTAAGCAATTAGCGAGGATAATATTTTCTAGACGAGTCGCTATCTGTCTCTCCGGTGTCGTTATAATTTTACGGTTAATATTATATATCCGTGCATGATAAACTCAGAGTTTATCATGCACGACGTTTATCTTAGTTTTACAGCGCAAATGTCAGCAGTTAGTCCGTCTGATCCAGGAGCTTTTTTCGGTTTCAGCGTGCGTAACACTGACTCCAGCTCAGCTGACGTAAATTGTGGATCATCTCCCGGTAAGTCCATCGGTGTTTCCTTAGTCCGTTCCCGCAATTCTGCATGGCACGGTTGATCTGTGCTTACAAGGTCATCGGGATAAAAAGTTCTGGCAAGTAATTCTGCAGAGTGTTGCGGGGATAGAGTGTTGCCTTCAGCATCGCTCAGGAGCAAATAGTCTTGCCTTACCGAGGTATTTCTTATCACTCTATAGATCTTGTCCCACATGCTTTCCTTCTCCTGACTCGTGCAGATCTCTTTCCAGCTTTCCGTTTTAGCTTTTTCGACTTTTTCCTTGTAGTCTTGTCTGGCAATTTGATATTGTTCGACTACATACTGGACTCTGTCGGTAGCGGCATTCCTAATCCTTCTCTTTCTTCTGAGAACTTCCTTCTTCAAATCATCAAGCGTTTTCGTGTACCACGGTGGAATCGGATTCCCTTTACGCATGCCTGCTGGTGGCATGGAATTTTCACAGGCTTCGTGGATACTTTCAGTGTAGCTCGTGATCATCGAATCCAATTCTCCGGAGGTCTCACATTCTCTAACTGACTCCGGTGATACGTGCCTCTTCTCCAAAGAGGCTTTCAGGTGTGACATGAAGTCTCACCACTTTGCCTTCTTGGTGTTGTACCTGCGTGTTGAGATAGGCCTCAGATGTTTGAGGGCCTTTGTAAAAGTTATTGCGTTGTGATCTGATGTTGTGAGACTTCTATCTACCTGCCAGCCTTCTATTTTCCCCAGAAGTGGCGCACAGCATACGGTAACATCTACTATACTTGTGCAGAGCTTACCTCTTCTGACGATTTCAAAGGTCGGTGTATCACCTGTGTTGAGAATGTGCAAGCCCATTTCGTTGAAGAAAGAGTGGACGGTTTCTCCTCTGTTATTTTCTGTTGTGCTTCCCCACCAATGGGACCAGGCATTAACGTCACCGGCGACTATCAGGCCTTCGCTAAATGTCTTGATCCTGTCGAGGTAAGGATCGACTTGTTGGTCCCCTTCCAAGTATACGGAGATTACTCCCAGTTTCAGGCTTTCGCTGACCAGCAAGACTGCCGCTTCCGTTTCGGTAACAAGCTGAGGGTCGTAAAATAACTTCCAATTTAGACTCTTGCTGTTGGCCAGTTGGCCTCTACTGCGTCACCGGACTGTGGCGAGCGCAGAGTGCGCTGAGCATAGAGACTTGCAAGTCGTTGGACGGCCCTATTTATACAAAAACCAACGCCTGCACAAACAATGTTTTGTCAACACATAACATTATCTGCGGGTAGTTGGATTTTAAGTTTTACAAATCATAATAAATTATTATCTAATCATTCAAACATTAATTTAACAATTAAATAATCGATGTTTATCGGTCTCGCGCCGACATATATGTATGTATATCTAACGAGAAAAAAATCAATTCAAATATGCCGTTTGTTAATCAATTCTTGGAGCATTAAAAGATAAAGCGCGTTTGCCCAAAATAAATCTATTATTTAAAAATATAATCTAGTAAAATAAATACGTAAAAAATTTAAATTTGGTCTCTATTTGGCATTTTAGAGTAAATTTTGCCAAAGTAAACGAACAAGCCCAGTTGCATTAGGGCCCGTTTACACTGTTAGCGGTCGTCGTCGAACGCAACACAAAACACAACGCAAATTCGTTTCGGCAATCACGATGCGGCGTGTGCGCCCAATCTGATTTACCGCTGATTTGTGGTCAGGTGGCCGTTCCTCTGACCTCTGTTCCTCTACGTGGTTTATTTGTATGTAAATCTCTGACTCTATCGAAAATCTCTTTACTTTTTGTACTTTATTGGAATATTGTTGAGGTGTTTTTTCTATAGTAACAAGCAATGAACCACAAGATCCTTTCGGAAAAGAAAATGTTGGCGTCTGCCCGTGATAATTAAAAATAAAATAAATATCTTAGGACATTTCACACAGCGCCATTTAACCCAAACTATTAAAACTTGTGCTACCTGATAACTGATAGAATACTAGTATACTATTTTGTAAATACATACTTACGAGTACATATAGAACACCTAGACACAGAATAAACATTTATGTTCGAGTGGGCATCGAACCCTTCAGCTCTTGAAGCATACACACTACCGAATGACCTAACACTGCAATCATTTACACGTATATGTAACAGAGAACCAAGAAGGTCCATAATTTGTTCTCCCGTAACATAGTTAAAATCAAGCATGTAACCTTTTTTATATTTATTTAATCAATAGAGATTTAATAAAAAATAAATTAAAATGAAAAAAAAAAAAAAAAAAACTTTGAGCAATAGAACAATGTTATAAATGTATTATATAATGTATGTGTATTATGGGGGAGTACGGCTACGGCTGAGATGACGATGATGATAAATGTATTTAAAACCATTTCATAAGTATTACATTTGTAAAACGATTAAATAATACAATATTTACGAGAAGGTCCAATTGAATTGTCCGAATTACATCAATGATACTAAAGTAAACATAAATTATTTGGTTATGATAAATTTGTAGAGCAAGTTATTGTGTACTTAGTCGATAATTTATTAATTATAAGGTATAATTAGTATTATTTAATATTTTAAAAATTAATATATTTAATTTCGAAATAAGAGACTATCTGGCTTCTAATCTGGATGGAGGTCTTGGGTTTGAATCCTACGGCACGCACCTTTGTAGTTCTAAGTAAAGGTCATATTGCCGCTAACTTCAACCAGTGAAGGAAACAATCTTGAAGAAACATATGGAAGTTTATCTCCAAGAGTTCTTAAAAAAATCCTCGAAGACATGTGAAATCTGCCAACCCGCATTTGATCAGCTTGATGGGCTCGGCCAGCGTAGAAAAGGCCTGCGCCTAGCAGTGGGATAGTTCATAAAAACAGGGCTGATTCAGAAATGCTCTATTCGAGATCAGGATTCTTATCACAATACCTTATAGAATAATAAGGATTCAGAAATACTTATTTTTAAATCCATATCCATGTTAAAGGTGTCCACAGTTAAATCTCGTTTGAAGAGATCATCAATCATTCTCCGATCACTCTAATTGACGGACAGGTTATTAAATTCCGATAATAAACTCATCTCTCTCAGCTTTATTTCATTTCGTAACAAGGAAATAATCTGTATCATTTTACCATGAAAGTTAAGAGCATTCATTTCTCGGAACGAAGTTTACAGTAGGTAATAAATTATGGTTTGCGTTCCAGCAATAATCGAGTAAAAAGAGACACAACGGTTTCTGATGACTACGCGACGGAAGGTATCTTGTTTCGGGATGTTGAATTTTGTCGACTTGTACACTGTGCTGTGATTGGAATTTCACGGACACTGGCTCTCAATACAGTTATTGAATAACTGGAGAGTAAAAAAATTCGAAAGTCGTGTGTGTTTTTACTTTCTACATTTAATTTATATCCTTATATTCTTAACTAGCGACATCAGCTGCATTTTCCGGTATAAAACTGGCCTGTGTTAATGCAGAGTATATATGTATTCTAAACCTCGCTTGTTTCTCGTCATCAACGCCATCAAACTTTCCACCTAACTCACTGGAGCTACTATGCCAGCGCCCTAGAGCCTCGCTCCGATACTTCAAGGAGCTAGGTTGGCTCGGGTAGATGCTGGTAGGGGGAAATGCACAAAACGCCCCAAGCGGGACGTCAGTGCAGGACTTATCGCCCCCATTTTTGAATAAGAATTATAAGAATCTGTATTCTAAATACCATTTATATACGTCTTTGAATATAGCGTGTTTAATTAGGTACTTACCACATGTCTATATTGTTTAATACGACTGCAAATGAGAATGAAAAACGAACGATATTCTGTGAATAAATAGAACTATGGTGACATTAGTGACAAAATCAACAAGCCCAAATTTTCTAGCAGCTCTAAAGAGGACTATTCCTTGCGACCACCTAAATAAACTCCATGATAGCAAATTTTCTTTCTTCGAACAGAGTACGTTTGTGCATTGTGCTAGTTATCAAGTTTTCAAAAAAATAGTATTTATATGTATTAACAAAATTTCAAATCGATACGACAATTACAATACATTAAAATTAACTGAAAAATGCTTAAAGCTAAAATGAAGCTAGTCAAAACGTATTAATTTTTTTTCCTTTAACCTAGCCAACGAACTTTGCATATTCTGCTAAGTAGTTTATATTTTCAATTGACTCATTTAATTCAGGTGAAAAAACTCTTAGTCAAAGTCATATAAAGTGAGACACATTCAAGTCTAGTTATGTAACTATTTATGTTTATGAACCCTGATTTAAAGTGTGTAATGTTAGTGAAGTGATGACTTTATTAGAAGCTTCTAAGGGGGTTTTAGAAATAAAACGAAAATACATATTTCAACAGATTATATCACTTTATTGGGCACTTTATGATTAAAAAAACTGCTATTTTTAAACATAAAAACTTAAAGAAACTTTTGGAAAAGTTTTGGAAAATAATAAACATCAGAAAAACAATTTTTCGCGTTCCCGACAGAGCTCCAGAATAATATTATTAGCAATCTAGTGGCCTAGTGACGAGACTACAGTTCTGATTTTGAACAAAGTCTGCGGAGAGTGAAGTTAAGTTTTGACGGAATTTTCCGGAACTGTCAAACCTCTTTCATTTGCAAACGTCCAATTAGCAAGTCTCGGGTTGAAATAAATGATGATTCAAGTGACAAAACCCAGTGACCCAGTTGGGCTGAAATAAGAATAGAAGAACCAGTCTATCTTCCAACAAAAAAAAAGAAGAGTATTGCCTGTATATGTGAAAGTTTTTTAAATATAAAAAAATATTTATAAAGCTAGTTTGATTGAATATTTCTATATCAATTAAACATAAAAGCACGCTCAGTATGAAGAAAAAAAAATTGAGTATTCGAACGCAAGGAGGTTTTATAACATCGGATACTATATTAGATAATAACGCCACGAACATACATTTTTGGGACTTTTGTCTACTCTGCCGTGTCAGACCTATCGTTCTATAGCTATTTAACTATACTGTACTAATTACATACATACTACCTCTGGCTAGGACGAGGCTAGCAGATGCTTGAGCATTTTAAAAACCCGCCCTGCTCCTCAGACGTCGGAGCCGCTAGGATATGAGCGTACATACGCTTCCAGTTGTATAGTGAGCGTGTACAGATGATTACTAAACTTATTCAGCAATAATGCATTTAGTGATTTAATGGCAGTTACGCGTCGAAGAATACATGAAAGTATAATAAAATAAAAAAACGAAGAAAATAATACTCTTAATATGTCTTTACATAACAGTAAACGTACTCAGTTTTAAATTTAGAGGGTAAAATAATGCTGAGTACGTTTTCTGTCTTCGTATACTTTAGCTTTAAAATATATATTGACCAAAAATATAACTAGCATTACTACCAGCGTCTTTAGGCGTTTTCACTATGGAAATTGCGAGATGATAACATGATTTTACGATTATTTTTTCGTATATTTCAGGAAGATCTGGGTCGTTCTTCAAAAAATCTTTGGGGCCTTTCATAAATCACCGACTTAGGCACATGAAAGAAAAAAATAGGGAAGGAGGAAGGAAGTCTATTTCAGTGGGTGCATTCTCCATATAGCACAAGTGTACGTCGCAGTAGATAGAAACAATACTTTATTGTGTCAACCAGAAAGCCACACATGTATTCGGATATAATTCAATTATAAGCAAAATAAAAACAATGATCGGTCTATATATGAAAACAATAATTATAGTTAGTGTTTCTTCATAACTTAACCAATCTATAAACGCAAGTCATTCATACTATATATCCTACCTACACTCCAAATTAATTTTATTAAGATTAATTAAATTTAAGAACTAAACTTTGAAGATGGAATATGTATGTGTCTAAAGTGCAAAGTTAAAAACAAAGTAAAGTAAACAAAGAAAAAAAAGTATCTAAATGTAACGATAATGTAGATAGACTTATTATCGAAAGTAGATCAGCAGAACAGTCATGGGTAGCTAGATGTGAATACCAAACATAAAGCCGAGATAATGATCAAAGTTTCCAGATCAGAAATCATTTAGGCAGGTACGTAAAAGATATTAAGGAACAATTATTGGTTATCGAGTAAAAGTTTCTTTATTCTACTCACAAAAACAAAGTTATGAACAAATCGTATTTCCGAGTACTAAAGTAATAAAAACTTTTTCTTGGTTTGTTTGCTATGTGCATATAGTTGTAGGTAGTGTATAAATCAGCAATACTTATATCGAAGCATATTATATAAATACCAATCCTGACTTAAGCACCGATAAATTAAATAGAAGAAACACATAGAATGTAAAAATTATGGCATATTTTAGAAAACAAATAGTACCTGTAACCTGTAAGCCAAGAGGTAAAGGCTAAAAATTCAAAGAATGTAAGTGACTGTATGTCACGATCCAAATGACAGCTAAATGAATGCAAACTCCTGCACCGGCGCGTTTTAGCGGAGTTTCTGTTGGAACGCGGCGCGGTCGGGTTGATGGTGTAAATTATATTCTTGTTTCCTCAATTGAAGGACCGAAATAAAATAATGTAATGTCTAGTGCATCTTTACATAATTTATTGTAAGTTGCCAACCTAAGTTCGTAGCTAATTTATTATTATGGCTATATAACGTTACTTTTACTAATCTTACTAATATGAGTATGTTAGTCACGACGAGTTTGCAACTCTTTATATTTCAAAATCTTTGAAAACAAAAATTTATTCCAATTCTTATTAAAAACTATTGTTCCACAGATTTGAACAGGGATCAACTTTTCAATGAAACTGACGATTTTTTCACGTTTTTTTTTAGTTGTGCCCATTAAAGTTGTTAATTATGATGTTGACAATGACTCCTTGGGTTTAAAACCTGTGATGCTTTAAATTATAATAAAAATGATATACAAATTAAGTCATGTTATTTCTCAAGCATAATTATAATGATTAGTGATTTATAGCAGACTTTTATTTACCACCCTTACCGTCGTACTTAACTCGAAACGATTATCACATAAAAACAATGGTTGCGAAGCGAGCATTTGCCACCAGATGCAAACATTTACATTATAATGCTTTTCAATATTTGTAGCTTTAAAAGAACAGCTTAAAACTGTGAGAGCACAACAGACGTAGCTCGTCGGGTGTCACGGGAATATCCTAGTAGGAAATTCGAGTTACCCGTCAAACTATGCCGGTACACAACAAAGCCATTAGGTACTGGGACAAAGACCAAATCTTATTTTCCAAGTTGTAGGAATCGAAAAGTTGCTCACTTACAAGCTTGGAGGTGCTCACTTACTCGCTTAACTTGGGAAATATATTTATCTCTTACTAAATAAATCTTTAATAGCGCCTGTTGTGCCTACTATGTTAAGCTAGTTCGTACGTACTTTATTTACTGTTCAATATTTGCTGAAGTTTGAAATTATAAAGACTTATTTCGTAAACGTGTCTTCAGTCGGCAATAAAATATATTTTATAGGTGTTATGCTTTAGTTGAAATATTTTGGCTTTTCTCGTTTCGATATAAGTAATGCGTGGGAGGTAAAATGGATTCTGACATGTTCAGTGTGTAAAAAGTTTTGTATTCCTAATTATTTATTTGTAGATAAACTCCCAGAATCGTCAAACTTCAGAAAATATTGTCAATAATTTGTGTTTGATATACTTGTTGAATTTCTGTAGCTATGATAGCTCTTAGCGCGGTCTATTCACACGCCTAACGGGGTGGGTTTAAATCCCAACAATGACTTTGAGCCGAAGGAAAACATCGTGACTAACCTAACATGTAGCAGAATACTTTCTAGCACTCGACTGGCTAGCTACCACCTTCAAGTCTGTCGCCAAACTGGCCAAGCAGCAAACGATGTGTTCCGACAGCCTCACTTGAGAGCCAGTTCCATTCCAAGTTAGGTGTGCTTTACCATTTTCGACCACACCGCCACTTAACATCAGGTAAACTGTAGACAAACACCTTGCTTGTCAAACATAAAAAAAAAAACTAAATAATACAGCCCAATATCTATGTGTACATAAAAAACCTACAAACTTCTCAGACAGGATTGAAGATGCTTAGAAAATTAAATACTTAGAAATTACTTCATAAGCAAAGCCTATCTATTTTTAAGCTCTTCGTCTAGCAAAAAATGCCAATGAATTCTATTTATGAGGCATCTGAACATCCGTTAACAACTTTATTCCCTTGTACCACAGTAACAATTCTCCAGTCAGCTAGCGATACTGCAACTTAATTGGCATTCGACGCCATAAGGTCACGATCGACATTTTGATTGCGTCCACAAATGTATTACCGATGGGCCAAAATCAGATTTACCCTGATTTGCGGTCGAAACACAAATTCGCTGAACGTCGACATGAATAACATCACACATTAAGCTAACATTTCTCACGTACCTTTTCGTATATGCGTTAATTTGCCTAACCTCATATCTATTCATTTTTATTTGATACTGTTTTTATTTTGTAGGTGTCTACAATTGGATAGAATGATGTTATTGATTTGCCAATTTTATTTGGCTTTAGTGTCATTTGATGCAAAGGATCGGTCTAGACTAGACGCGACTGATGGATGCATAAAGATAGAGCCATCCGAAGAATAAATCAATGAATCGAAGGGAGAGTTAGTCGAGTCGGTCGAATACATTATCTGGTGCCATGAATGCGCTAATGTTGGAGAATTTAATCAGGCGGCGGGTGAAGCGGAAGTAAGGCGTTTTCTCGATTTACGAGCGAAAAAGCTTCCGCCGCTTTCGATGTTCGCCGGAACTACACTCGAGCACAGCAATTTTTGAACTGTTCTGTTCATGTTACAAAATAATCATTTTTGTAGCGATATTAGCTCAGTAATTAGCGCGGTCTGTTCACGCGCCAAATGGCGTGAGTTCCAATTACAACAATGAGCTTAAAGAAAAATATTGTGAGGATATCATGGTTTAGTGGTATGGTACTTAGTAGTACTCGGCTGGCTACCTACAACCCTCAAGTAGAAAATGTACCGCCAAAAGGTGTGTTCTAGCAGTGTCACTTTAATGCTAGTTCCATTCCAGGCTAGGTTGTTAACCATCTTCTCTATCAGACAGTTTCATTCCAAGTTATTTGTGTTTACCATCTTCGACCTCGTTGTCACTTAACATCAGGAGAGCTGTGGTCAAACATCTAGCTTGTCAACCTTAAAAAAAGAGACAGTTTCATTCCAAGTTAGTTGTGTTTACCATCTTCGACCACGTTGTCACTTAACATCAGGTGAACTGTGGTCAAACATCTAGCCTGTCAAATTACAAAATTTTACCAATTTCCAAAATTTTAAACGTATTGCATTCACCTCCTTCTCAAACTGCGTAATTTATCTTAGTATTCAATTTTTGGTCACCAAATGGAATAATTAATGTCTTGCACGATGTAATGTCATTATATCAAGTTTCCAAGCAACTCGGATTCCGAGCCGCAAACAAAATTGCGTGTGGCTTAAGTTTACGAGCGGGCTCTCAGTGAGATCGCCCAATTTGCCTTTCAGATATTTAGGCTTCTCTTTGCTCCAGAGATTATGGTTCATAATAACGAAGGGTCGTTGTTGTAGCTCACTAAATTTTAATTTGTGACGAAGAAGTGGCACTCTGTCCGCAGTGAATCGGCCAGCTCAACCAACCGTATAAAGCAATGATCACATGAAATCCCAGATCGAGAATTAGGAGCACTTTTGTTTCAGTAAACCGACCGGAATAATAGCTGAAGTTTCTCGTCGCCATGCCGACAAATGATTTGATGGGCTTCATCAGGAATCGAGAAAGATCGGATAATGTTTCGTTTCGGCCTAATGAAAAAGTTGAATGAGCCCGCTCGATATGGGTACTCTATTGAAATAAGATTTTGGACTGTTTTCTTGAGGCAAGTCAGAAACAGCGCTGCAACCTTCTAATACCCTTTATGGGTTACATTTTGTCGGGTGAAGCCTGAATAGGCGACCAGTCTCTTTGATGGTATTGAAAGAGAAAATGCTTATCGCACCATCGCCCGTAAATAGAGGAGTGGGTGTCGAATTTCTCTCACATGCTACGAAAACACACTTATCCTTTTTACTTAAACTGTTTTCACGTACCCTCTCAATACATTGAGAATGTGGCGAGTCTATGCCTTTCCAAGACCCCGACAGGTATATTTATTACCTGTAAGATCTAATATTCTTTCAAAGGGAGTTAGTCTATCCAATACCAATTCAGTGAGGTTTCTACTGTTAAAATTCACGCTTATAGATATTTAGAGTAGCTTCTCGCATTACATTACGATAGAGTGCCAATAAAGTCCTTGTGCTATCATTGGCACTTTACACGAATCTTGGGATTAAAAAGTTAATGGCGTGGAAGAAGCCGCCGTGGTTAAAATAAATCGGCGACGTTCCATTTCCTGCAGAAGTAAAGAGACCTCATGAATCCGTTTCAAAAATTGAATCTACGTTGCATAGGTATATTTCAATAATAAGAGTAGTACGGTATCTATATACCATAATAAAATAAAGCGGAGGAGTATATTTGTACGCGCTAATCTCTGGAACTAAATGCAGGATTGGAAAAAATATTTTTGCATTTGATAGCCAATTTTTTAAGGAAGGTTGTAGGCTATTTAACATCACGATAGGACCCTTAAAAACCGATGACGAGTGAACTTGCAACAACTAGTAGGTATTTAACTTATTATTTTATATATATTTATATAAAAAACCTTTTTGTTTTTTCTAGCTACATGCTGCGGTTATACTTGACGTTTACAGATAAAAAAGTATGCATGTATTCTGGAATAACATGCTATCTTTATTTATTTATTTATATTATGAACACCAACATTGTGTACATTATCTCATGACAAAAAGTAAGAAGTACAAAATAATTATACAATAAATGCCACACCAATTATAGGTGCAGACAGCATGCAATAAAAACTATAATTAATTCATAATTAATACAAAATTAAATGTCAGAGAATAATCAAACAATAATAAAATCAAAAATAAAAATAGAATTATTCGATTTACATGTCAATTTTTGTCAGAGAGTGATCGCAAGGATCTCTTAAAACTGCAAATGCAAATCTTCAATCTTCAAATCTTCATTGCAAATGTCATTCAAATCCATCTAGTCCTAACAAATTTTAATTAAAACAATTGATTCATCGCTCAACACTAAAAACATATTTCTCAGCAAGAAAACCTTACTCGAAAGTTATACGTGATATAATTTTATTGTCAAGTTCAGTATGCTTGCTACAAGACTACATGTAGGTAGGCATGGCATAGCTATTCTTGTAGATCAATATTCTTCCTTCATTAGAGTGCTTATTAATAAATCCCTTTTGATAACAATTAACATTTAACAAGCGAAGTTCGGTGGCAAGTTTAAATCTCGTGTTACGGCGATATTTGGCAAATTAATTCAGAAACTTTATCTTCAAACACGCGAGTTAAAAGACGGAGTTTGTTACTCAATAATTCGTTAAATATTGTTTGAATTCTGTCGCTTTGGCAAGAGGGTTATGCGAATTGTGATTAAATTACATGATTTTATACTACTACCGCATATTATTATAATGAGACTCAATGTTTCGAAGTAATTAGCGTGAACGCAGTAATGCTGAATTTCTTTTGTTAGGTACGTCGTTATTGTGGGTTTGCTAGTTTCTGAAAAAGCATCTTGTTCGTCTAATTATTTCTTTCCATGAAAAAGTATTCGTATTTCTTTACTGGGTATAAATGTAGCGTGGAGCAAATATAAATTTATATAAATAATCAGTTGCCACATACCTATATTACGAGCATCACTTGAGAACATCTCGACCGATTTGGCTGATTTCTCTTTCTTTGTCATTGTCAGGACAATGTTTGTATAAAGTGCACATGTACAGAGCTGAAGTAGGTCGCTAGTAAATAAATATCGAAGGATATTTCACACAGCACCATCTAGCCCCAAACTAAACACAGCTTGTATTATGGGAATCTGATAACAGGTAGATTACATTAATACTCTTTTTATAAATAGATACTTATAACTTGACTGCCCTGATAAGTCATTTCGTTGTGCGTGATTCAAGAGGCGTGGGTTCGATTCTCATCAAGGTCAAACATTTATGTGAAGAGTTTTTATATTTCTTTTGTGTGGGTGTTTTGTGTTATAAAAAGTATGTATTTACAAAAAAAATAGTATGTGAGTATTCTTTGGTATTATATTGTATATGTAACTTTAGCACATACATAGGTACTTACGCACATACCTACTATCGATGACATAAATTAACAAACTAAGTTAAAAATAAATCCGGAAAAATTCTATAAGAGCTCGAAGGTGGCCGAGCAACTTTTTTTATTACTTGCTGTTTAATTGCCGCACAAGACTGACGACTAACTCGTGATTATTATATTAGTGAGTGTACCATTACATTTATATTTCACTTTTTATTTTAAAACAGTATTTCTTATTCGCTGTTCAACAAATACGTATCTACTTATTACGAAAATGAAGCTACGAATTCGAGTTTATCTATAAATAAACTGAAAGTAGTTACAGGCCAACAATACAGTAACCCAAAACTCGTGCGAGATACGAACGTGTCCAAATTTATGTAAAAAAAAACCACGCGTTTATTCATTTTTGTACTTATATAGTAATCAAATAGTTCTCATGTTAAAAATCACAATTTTGAACATAAAGCTACTTATATATTACACAGAGTCTAAGGTACTTGCATTCTTGAAGTGATTCCAGTGAAGTGAAGCAAAAGTTCAGCTTCAGTTATTTAGTCTTCTTTTCACCAGATTACATATAATTGTGCTTTGATTACACTATTTGATATATTTAGGTACCTATCTCATAAAGATACGGGGACATGGAAAAGTGCTGTTACGATGAAGTAGAAGTGATGGAACATAATGGTAACCGATGTAAACCCGTGAATACGCCGTGGAGACCGTTTTTGCGACAAGTAAGGATATTATTCTTGTTACATAATTTACCTTTCATCGTTACTCATTAAAATAAAATCTATTTTTATAAATAAAAAATATCGGAGGGAAATTCATAGCGCCATCTAGTCCCCAATCTAAACAAATCGATGTCCATTGCAGCGGTACCTAGAACTTATAACAAAGCAAAGTCACATAACTGTTTTGTCGCTCATTATTTTGAGACATTCAATGGTTAGTCTTTATGTTTGCTAGCTGCAGTACCCTTCAAACAGTAAATATTTACACACTACTGCTTGGCAGTACAATATCTGATACTGTGTTGGTACCTATGTCAACTATTTATGTACCGAATTTCGTAAAATCACGTTAGGTCCAAATTTTACGTATGTACGATATGTGATTGGCGATGATATCTAGTATAAAAATACTTGTTTTTAATGTCTATACATATATGCATTAAAAACAAGTCAAGTATACATAATCTCTATGTTGCTATATAGATCTCAGGACCTGTTTTATTATGTAGCTATAAATCACTGTCACCATTTGTATTTAATCTTTGCTCTATAGGTCTATAATATTGACAAAGAAATAACGCTGATTGTGAGTTTGATTTAAGTAAACATTCATTCTATTTTAATATTTATCCCAATAACAATGTAAGTAGTATTTATCAAGTTGTTCACAACCACTAAAGTTTTAAAACTAAAGAATATTATCTAGAGAATTTAAGTATCATCATCATCTCAGCTGTAGGACGTCCACTACTGGACATATGCCTCCCCCATTGACTTCCATGAAGACCGGTTGGAAGCGGCTCGCATCCAGCGCGTTCTTGTGGTCTTTATTAGGTCGACTGTCCACCTTGCGGGTGAACGTCCTACGCTGCACTTACCGGTCCGTAGTCTTCACTCCAGAACTTTGCAGCTCCACCAGCTTGATAGCCGGTGGGCACATAGCACGCAGAACTGATGTTCTGCGTGTTATGTGCCCTGCCCACTGCCACTTCAACTTGATAATTCGCTGGGCTAGAGTATTTCAGTATGTTTTAAAGTAATGAGCGCCAAAACAACAACGCCCTGTCTTAGTTCTTTAACTCAAAGTTCTGGGTACCGCTGTAATAGTTATGGGCAAGCATTATCTCCTATCATTTCTTTTACATAAGAAAAGTAATTAAATCTTGTCAAACTCAACTTCGAGGTGAAAGCATTTGTATAGCTATAATTTCAGGGATGTACTACGCGCAAACGGGGGTCTTTTACCACTGGCACATTTTTGTTGCGATAATAGCTCAGTGGTTAGCGCGTTCGGTTCGTATGCCTAAGTGCGTGGGTTTAAACCCCAACAATGAGCTTGAGCTGCCGGTGAAGAAAAACATCGTGAGGAAAACATAGCGTGTTGGTAGTGTACTTCTAGTACTCGGCTGGCTAGCTACCACCCTCAAGTTGTAAATCTGCCGCCAAGCATCTAACTGTCTATTCCGGCAGCCTCACTTGAGAGCCAGTTCCATTCCAGGCCAGGTGTACTTTACCATCTTCGAGCACACCGTCACTTAACATCAGGTGAGTTGTGGTCAATTACCAAGGCAGTCAGCTATAAAAAAAAAACATTTCTGAAATTGTGAAACAATCAACTGTTCCATAGAAAAAGTTTGTTGACCCTAGACCAAATTTAAGAAGCAGCTGATTTTTTTGCCATTTTAAAGTTTGGGCCATAGTAAAAATTGTTAATAATGGTGAGTAGTTACAATGTAGTGTCTAGTGCATTAAAAAGAAAAAAGGCTAAGTGCTCAGCAACAATTCAAGATCTAGTCCAATAAAAAATAATAATTAATGATAATTGTTTTGTTAATCTACCTAATACTCTGAATCGTTCACTGACACACATTTGCGCCCGCACATACACACACACACACACACGCACACACAACCACACACACAAACACACACTGTCACACATACACACACACACACACACACACACACTCTTTTACACTCCACATAATATATCGTTATTTTATTCCTTAACATAAGATATTCTTGTCATGACTACAAAAATATATTAGCCCACTTATCTGCAAAAATTGAACACGGAAGAAATACAACAAGAACAAAGTCCAGCGTACATGTAATTTTCTAATTTATACCTTACTTGTAAATAAATAAATAAAAAATGTTTTCGCTTTATTACTCCCCAAGCTAATAATTCTATACACAGAATATTTAGAAATTCACAAGTTATACAAACAGTTATTCGTATGGAAAAGTAGCTAAAAAAATAAATAGTACCTAGTAAATAAATAAAGAAGTGAGTACAATGTAACACAAATAAATATTTATATTTTTTCAGCTTTTTGTTTGCAGCGGAGTTTGGTCCATCTATTTTGTACTTGGGTTATGTTACGGGGCGCCAACTGTCTTCATTCCACAAATAAGAAGAGAAGCAAACTCGACTGAAGTCATCAGTGAAGACATGGCTTCCTGGCTTTGTAAGTTCTTTTCGTTTCTCTCCACGCCATTTTTAATCTATGCTTGAGTCGTTGTTGTGAATATTTTTCCATGAAATTATACATATATACATACATTTCAAAGTAGCAAAACAATTCGCTAATCTTAATGGCTTTTCTCAGGGAACTTGAAATATTCGCGAAACACGATTACAATAAATTATTTCAATAGAAAAAGGTCATAAAGTATCTTCTAAAATATTACTAAAGCACGTTTTAAATGTAAATTTTACATCAAGATACATTAATCAATGTATCCAAGGTTATGCACAGTAATTTATTTGGGGGAACTATTTTTTATTAAATAGTTTTTATTTTTAAGTAACAAGGCTTTTAATGTTGTAATGTTGTTGACATTTTCAGCATCGGTCCACGGATACAGCGCCATTCCATGGATAATAACGCTACCAACCCTAATAAGGGTTGTGGGAAGAAGACCACCATTTTTGATTGTATGCGTTAGCACAATATTAGCGTTCACATTATTTTACTGCAGTTCTAGCCCTACACTACTTTTGATCAGTGAAGTGATGCAAGGCGTACTCATATCTAGTAACATGATACTTCTCATTGTGATCGTCACGGAGTACACATCACCCCAGTATCGCGGAATATTCATGACAGTTAAGTCTACCATCTTTTTCTGGGGCGTCTGGATAGCAAATGCTACCGGTACCTTTGGTCACTGGCGATACATTGCAATAATCGCTTTCGTCTGTTCTGGATATTCCGTGCTCTCAGTTTTTATTTGGCCAGAATCCCCATCCTGGTTAGCGATGAAAGGACGCTTTAAAGAATGTGCGGCCTCGCATCGTTGGTTGAAAGGAAACAATGAAAACTCTGAAAAAGAGCTGCACAATCTTATAATATCACAGAAACAATATCTCGAGATATTGAGCCTCGGCTCTGATCAGAAAATCACATTTAGAAAAAAGATTAACAATATATTTCAGACATTGTCCACAAAGGCTTTTTATATGCCCCTGCTGCTATCTATGATGACAATGTCGCTGTACAACTTCACTGGAAAATTTGTATGTACAATGTATTCGATAGACCTTATTAAAAAAATAACAAACAGCGAATCGACCGCTTATATGGGCATGTTAATAATTGAAGCATTAACTATTTTTAGCATGCAAATAGGGTGCGTTTTATCAAGATATTTGAAGCGGAGAACAATGTTGCTTGGTTCTTCTAGCATTGGTATTGCGTTTTTATTTATTATCTCACTATATCTGTATATTGTTAAATTGAATTTGATATTTGAAAATAAAACGGTATCTATTTTATTACTGACGCTATTTTCGATGACTGTGAGTTGTGGCCCAATGATAATGGCTTGCTCTGTATATGGAGAGCTAACTCCGTTAAGATATAAAAGTTCCAGTTTACCGCTATTGGCCATATTTTCTGAATTTCTGATGGGAACCGTGCTAAAAATATCACCTTATATTTTTAAAACTTTGGAAATTCACGGTGCTTTTCTTTTTTATGCGTTGTCAGCATCAGTTTTCGTCTGTTTATTGTATAATTTTTTACCAGAATCTAAGGATAAAACTTTATTAGAAATGGAAGAATATTTTTCACAATTCCCTATAACTAAAAATGACACAACTCTATTGAAGAAATAAAAAAGTTTTATTGTATTGTATAAATTTAACACGCCAATGTCGCAATTATTTCCACTTGTAGGCACTTAGTATACGCATCACATATTAGATAATAGGTGTATTTATACTGCTTGTAAGAAATGTAGAGGTTTGTGACCGTTCAACGGTTTATTTTGACACGATTAAAAATAAAGGTGATTTCATAAACTGGCTTTTCGTTATCTTCAGTTTTAGTTTTTAAAGATTTACCTATTGATAACAAAACAAATGAAGTCTTACTTAATGAGGCTGTAATGTGCAACTAATCACCGTCTTCAGGATTCATCACTAGGCTTGCATTGATGTGTATTTTCCGTCTCTATTATCAACTGACTCAAAAAAGAGAAGATTCTCAATTCTTTTGTATTTTTTAAATGTTTCTCACTCAGAACTCCGTTACTTAAAAACTGATTTGGGAAATTCTTACTTCATGTGAAATAAGAATTTCCCAAATATATACTTTCAGATTGATCCCATTTTTTTTTTCCAATTTCATCTAAATCGTTTATGAAGTTTGATTTTTAAACCAACATAACTGGAAAAAAAAAATCATTAGACCATTGGATATTTTGCTTCCCGAAAAAAAAACATCCAAGTATTGCGTATTTTGCTTTTCTATGACTTTTCAGTGGTGTTAGTTTTAATGAACTGCCTACCTTCCGACTTCATCATCAAATGATGATGAAACTGCAAAGTAGGCACCGGAACTCCGTAATAAAACAATGTAACCTAGCTGTGTTTGGGGATAGTGAAATGGAGTCGTTTTTTATTATAAATAATAATGTTATCAAAAAAGGTCAATGATATGATTGGATGTTGTAGGAGTCGTATATTTATAAAATGTATGTTTGCGTCTTTTATGGATTCTATCAACTTAGAAGTGAAGGTGAAAATTTAGTCACAACATTAGATTTCGTACTTTAAGACTTATTGACGTAAATATAAACAGAAAATAAAGAATTTTTAAAAGGTGTGTTTATTTTTTACTAAGACTATAACCTGACAAGGTTGGTACGCAGTTCTTAGGAGGTGGTAGTCGACGTCGGAAGAAACACTCTCTCCAAAATCTTTCCGAGATTTTTTTAATGGGCGGTAGTTGATGATGCTGGTTGCAGTAGGTAAACACACTTAAGCCTGAAATGAAAACTTGCTTTCAAGTGATGTTGTCGGAACACAAAGCTGATAGTAGCCAGCCAGCCGAGTACAAGGCAATATTATACCACTATACTGTGGTTTTCACTCGTAGTTTTTCCTCATTGAAAACACAGATATAATTTATTGGTAGTTCATTTTCAGTGTTTGAATACTTTGAAGTATTTATTTAGTTTATATCCGTTTATTCTGCGAAAATTTAAGTAAGCGGAAATAAACTAAATACCTTGAAAACCCAAACTCAATTCTTTTAAATTTTCTATTGAATCCACGGCGTGTCATCGGACGCGCTAACCACTTAGCTATTATCACTACAAAAAAAGAAATAGAATTATGAGTATGCTGTTGAAGCGGCGGATGAACACGCAAGAGTGATGCCGAGATGGGAAACCCTAAGGTTTTTTGTGAGTAGGTAGTATAACCACCTCACCACATAGGGCTGGAGGTATTAATAAAAAAAACGGTACAAAAAAGAACCAGGATAGGTTATGTGCAAGAAGAGACGCGTTGTCGCTCATGCTTAGCTTAGCAGTGGACGATTGCATACCAAAATGTATGATTATTATGAAAGTGATATTACCTTGATAAGTACTAGGAACGTTACCCTTTCGGAATCTAATAATTGTCTCTAATAGTTTGCCCTCGCAGTTGAAAAAAAATGTAATCAAGCTATGCTGTTAATTATTCTGAAATAGTGTAGGTACCTATGTATATGATAGGAGAGTATCCATCACTCCGATTATATAAGGTCACCGAGCTTTTAACGATTTTTTAATGGATGTAAACAAGACTGATGAATGAGATCGATTATTTGATTTTCTCTCCATTTGCTATAAATTTAGACTGAATCGCCATCCATAAAACGGGCCTTTCGCTTTGAATATTTTGAGATGATACTTATCTGAACGTATATATCGCACGTACATAGACTCTTATATATTAGCGTATATGTTAAATATAGAAAAAAAGCAGCGTATATGTTAATTCAGAGTATAAACTATTTGTGGTCGAAGATGGTAAATATATTAAGCCTGGAATGCTTTCCAATGTCGTTAAGCTTCTGCATCGTCAAGAAATAATAAACATAAACACATTCTTAGACTTTCGCAATTTAGTGTGATTTTGTTTTAAGAGGAAAGCAGTCAACTGAGACATTTGAAAATTAGGAATTTCACCAAGCTATTTCTGTCGCGCCGCACGCAGCACCCGCGTACATACTGAGCGAAAGGGACAACTGCACCTCGGGCTCATTAACCCGAAATAAAATGAGCAAAATCGAGGTTTCGTATTCCTCTGTTTCCTCCTCCAAATTTAGACCGATTTTAGTATTTCTTTTAACAAGTAAATAAGAAGGATGTGTTCTTTGCCTGTGCGTTTTATTTTTTAGATTATGTCTATGAGATTGGGAATTTGGACGTTGAAACACAGCGTTGAAACTAGGTAAATTTTAAGATTTTTGAAGATTCATAGCTCTTATAAAAAAAACATATATCAAAAAATCAAAACAGAGGGGCATGAAACTAGCAAGTATCTACTTCCTATCTAAAAATTATTGCTCTAGTATTAAAATCCTGGAAGGAAAATGGGGAAAGCGTTTGTATGAAGAAAATGACGACTTGTTTCCTCTTAACATCGGTCTACTACAGATTCTATTCCAGGATAGGTGCTTTTATCATCTTCGACTGCACGTCACTTAACATCAGGTGAGCTGTGGTCAGACAACTAGCCCATCAATTTTTTTTTTAAATTTGGATGCCGACTTCTTTCAAATATTTATTGGCACTATTTGCTAATATTATGACGACTGATCATTACTACTTTGTAGGTATATACCTACTAACATAAACATAAATATGTGCTGTTATTACTAGGTAAGTACATAATAAAGTCTGAGACATGCATTCTTATGTAGGTTGCTAAAAGGCGTTCCTACGTGAAGTTATTGAATCCACATTATTTTACGATTAATGAAACTGTGACACCCAATCTGAGTGTCTACAAGTCTCAAGGGAATCGGCTTCTTCTAAGCAAGCATGTTTCATTGCAAACCACAACTTCGCTTAACGGGAAGTGAAATAACGATTTAAAAAAAACATATAACACGTATGTGACGCTTGTGCTACGGAAGTAGGTACGGGTCTCTTGTATGGGACTTGCAACTTGCACCTTTGCTTTTTCTTGACCTTGGGATTTGGGCTGACGTGGTAGCAAATTTGGCGGGGCAGCTCAGTCAGTGATTTCAGATGACATTAGATCTATGGACATCGAATTAATCCTTTTTTTTTAACCTATTTGACTTAACTAATCGACGCAAACCGTGATCGAAATGCTGGCGATATATTTAGATTGTGAAAAACATTTTAAAAAGTATGGCCTTTTAGTAGGTACGAAAATAAGCATTTGTCATGTTTATCAGGCTAAACAAACTGTCGTGTTATACAAAAGATTGGGAGGAATTTTTTTGTTTTAAAACATGTCTACCAGATGGAAAGAGATAAAACAGGGCAACCAAGAAAGTATCTTATCAAAAATTTAATAAAAATTTCGAACTGATTTGTCAATAGAAAGCGATATAAAGATAAAATGAAATAAATAAATAGTTTATTGGGGCGTAACTTTTTTTCTGTTGATTGTTTATAATTTATTGACTTGTGCAATGAGTTTTGTTAGGAAAGCGGTCGTGTCGCCGCATTCTGTTATTTTTCAAAATGTGTGTTTTTCGAGTGTTTATGTACAAAAATAGTGGTGTTTTATTTATAAAGTGCCGAATTATAGGCGCGAGTATAGGAAAGTGAAATAATGTTGTGAAACATAACTTTTCGTCTTGCTTCCAAAATTGCTCTGAAGCTTGTAGTAAAAGAACCACTACTTTACTACGGTATCACTACACTAGGCCTTGAGTTACTTTGTTTGACTTTTATTGTGACTTAAGACTTATTTTACTAGATTTATCATAAAATACTTGAAAGTATCGAAATACTTGACACTGGAAAATACACAAAGTGCGATGCCAAAAACAAAGACGAAAAAGAAGACTTGTGCAATTTTATGCAACTGAATTTGACTAAGTGTGATGAATATTTTGACAGCATCTAAAGTTGTAGAGGTGGCAAGAGCCGCAATAGATCAGAGACGCAATTAACACTAACAAAAATGTATGAAAACTTATGAAAAATTATAGGTGCTACTTAGTTTGAATTTCCACGCATTATTTGAGAAAAGCCCTACAAGCTTTGGCTGCAACCTGCCATGGAGCTACGTATGTATGGCTCGGTACGACACTTGTCACGTTCGTCCATCGATATCAGTTTCGCCTGCCGTTGTAATGATATAATGCTGGCTTACAGAGCTATTATTTCATGTAGGCGTTATAACAAACTACTACTCGTCCTTTAGAGAGTTAGTTTTGTTTTCATAGGCGCAATCCCACTAATTAAGAGATAACCCGATTGTTAGGTTCACTATATAATCATTCATGTATTCATTTCGTATTTATGTATAAACTTCGTGCAAGACTACTCGCCAATCGAATAAAGTAAATATAAGCAGAAATTACATAATATCCCGAATAATAAAAGTCATTTTGGCCGCAGTTCAAAACATTCAAACGCCTAAAAATAAAATTTTGTTATTTTCAGCTTGAAGCTATCAGTTCGTTGCACTGTCCATTCAGTCGATAGTCTGTCTTAGTCCAGTGTTTACCGTGTCAATGCATCGCTGTAGTGAAAACAAAAAATAAATTGGCGCGCATTTCTTTATCGCTGATTCCAATGAAAACCAGTGAGCAGTTTTACGCTAACTCCTGTTGCTATCAAATAACCACCACACGGGCGATACTTATTACATACGTAGGTTTTGGTTGTTTTTATAATTCTTTGTAGTAGTACCAGCATGTTTATTAAAGTCGACGATGCAATGATAGTTATCGTAGAATATGTGTCAATATTTACCTTCATGTCCGTTGCTGATTTATGTTCATACCTATATTAATATCATGCACGCCCGCGAACCCGTCCGCGTTAACTTCAGAATTAAGCTCAGAGAGAAATGAAACATGTGTAAATAAAAAATAAGTAATAGTCATTAAACTTGCGCTATTTTATTATTAGATTAAGATAAAGGACAAGTTTTATCCCTGAATAATGTTCCATAAAACACATCTATACCAAATATCAAGTGGATTCTTTTAATAGTTTATTACATGCGTTTTTACCATACATGCCCACAGGAACCTAATTGTTTTCTGATGTAAAAAGTATAAAAAGTGTCATATATGTTTATCCAGGTAATAAACTATATGTGTGCCAAATTTCATTCAAATCCATTCACCCGTTCTTGCGTGACTGAGTAACAAACATCTAAACATACAAACATTCATTTTTGTAATATTAGTAGGATAATTTTAATAAGTAACTAAACCCAACGACAAGTGAGTAGGCAGATAGGAATAATTTACATAAATTAAATAAATAACATCGATAACTTACTTTGTGGCGTATTTTGGAGATGATACTTAATTATTTGAAAATAAAGCTATAAGCGTGCTCATTGAGTTTAATTGCAGTTGTATGTTTATCACCGAGACATAAACGAGCACAAAGTAGATACTATAAAATTAGTTTTGATTGATATGCTACTATAAATAATTCAGTGTTGAGAAAATTTAGCTGGTAGGAACAACACAAGTCGGAGACATTATTTTATGTAATAATTTAATATTGATTAAACAAGAATTGTGTAAGTACATGTGTTTTTTGGTGATAGAATAAAATTGTGTTAAATCGAATGTGTGTAATAATAAATAATGTATTGTTATTAAATTGTCATACCCGGTTGTGAGCGACCGTATATACAGCTATTTCGAGCAATCTATGCGAATTTACTGACTTTGGTACCTATGACTTTATAGTTCGTGTAATTTTTTTTAAATATTTTTTTTAATTGCTTTTGGTAAATATAGTTTTGGCGGGAAGACAAAAAACATGAATTATGATAATTTTTCAAAATTTGTGTTCCTCGAGTGTTGTTTGAAAAATGTGTTTTTTATTAATAAAGTGCGTAATTACGTGCATGAGTAGAAAAATTGATGTTACGTAGTAAAACATGACTTTTCGTGATGCTTCCATAAGTCCATCGTACTTCTAGCAAAGTTGGTACTACTTTATTAGGGCACGATCGGACTTGATTTTGACTTACTTTGTGTGACGTTGACTTACTTAATTTGATTTATAATAAAATACTTTAAAATATCGAAAAACTTCACACTAGAAAATGCGTTATGCGTTGCTAAAAAAAAAAAAAAAACTTTAAAAATAAGTAAATAAATCGTAAATAAGGTATAGAATGTACAGAGACCCCATTTATGTATTTCGGTTTACCAAAAATATTTTTAAATTCATCATGAAACTAATGAAATTATATTTATCTAAATCCTATGATTCCGCTCTAGATATCTCAAAAATGTCATCTACTTAACACAAAAATTTAATAAAATAGTATCAACTTTAAAGGCTTTTGAAAAAGTAACGTACCTTCAAACATGTTCGTAATTAATTGTCAGATTTAAATTACGGTTCCAAAAATATTTAAAAAAAAAAACATTATTTGGACGCGCATAGAGAATTACAGTGAATTTCTTTATCAGCATCTTAAGGATTTACTTGCACGAAATATCAAGTTTACTTAATTAAGAAAATAAAATAAAACACGAATGCTCCGATAATACTTAACCTCACCAGTAGGGTAATAGTATAGTACTAACAATTAACTAATATACGTTTATTTTTTGAAGAAAATTATAGCTTGTAGCACTCGGGATGATGTAATGTTTCTGATACCCCATGCATCTAATTCTCTTTAGGAATTTAAAAGTTATGGTGGAATAAAGAAACTCATACAATTTTACATGAACCTTGATAACATTACACTTTTTTTTGGGCAGTCGTGTAAAAAGTTGAGATTTTCAGTTCAGCAAACGGACCATGAGCTCTTATTACCATTCCATTTAGATGCAAAAAAGTTATGTGAATACGAACTTTTGTGACCGCCTAGTTTAAATGGCTATAAGATCACATGGTACTGCCCCGGGCCGCAGTGACATCGCTATGATGACAACAAAAAGTAGCCATCTCATAACTACTCTTCAAATTTAAATCTCGCTAATATTATAAAGGCGAAAGTTTGTGAGTGTGTTTGTATGTTTGTTACTTCTTCACGCTCAAACAGCTGGACCAATTTTGACGAAATTTGATATGCTGACATCCTGGATTAACTCACAGACTTTTTATCCCGAAGCACTAAAAAAAAGTGTCACTTGGGAACAGCGGGTAATACAGTGGCGCGCAGCTAGTCTAAATTAAATCTTTAACCATACGCAATATTATGTAAAGTTAAGTATTTATAGCAATAGAAGTGAAAAGAATAGTAGGCATTTTAAATATAGAAATTTGCGCACAAATCAGAAGTAGTGTCAAGAATGGTTTGTTTTCATTCAACAGCTCGGTTTTATGGACGCGCTACCGGAGGCACTGAATTGTTTCTTTTGCTACAGCAATATTATTAAATTGCGAAACTGCTACAGTGAGACTAGTGGTTAAGAATTGAAAATCATGAAATCTGTTTATGATGAAGTGCAAGCGGAAGATCCTAAATGCAAGAGAAAAAGAAAGCAACAATGGAAACCTTTCCTGCGACAGGTTAGTTGATAGTCTAAAACATATTTATAAAATGTATTAGCTGCCCGCAGTTACACCTGCTATAACTCGAAAGATACCTTTTGTGTCTCTAGAATGTAAATATGTCACACTCTGACACTACCATTATAAGAACCGCTTAGAAAATGGGTGAAGACTCCTTATTAGTTCCACAATTTTGCTTACAAATGAATTGTGACATAATAGACTTTATTTTAAAACATCTAGAGAAAACTAAACTAACTTAAAATTAAATAAAAAGGCCGTCAGATGAGGGATATGAACGATAAATATATATATAATGAATTGTTGTATTTGTGTAACGTAAAGCCTTGACGTGTTTGTGTGTGTGCAAATAATTTATGAAAAGCAAAAATTTCTTCTCATCCATTTTCAGTATTTTACCGGATACACTTTAGAGAGTGCACTGTGGATCTGTAAGATTTAATTTCACCCTACCCATTTTACTATCCGACAGCTAGGAACTTTAAAAAGTGACATCGTTTCATAGTTTATGTTTCAAAAACTCGAACTAAACAGTTCGTTTCCACTTTTATCGTAAAAACTTTACTTTTTAATACTCGGCTGGCTGGCTAGCTACCACCCTCAAGTTGAAGATCTACCACACCACCTGCTGCTGTGTACCGGCAGCTTTGTTTGAGAGCCATTTTCATTCCAAGCACTGCCTAGAAAGGCTTTCTCCAGCTCTGTTTATCATTTTAATGGACATATTTATATTCCTGATAAATAAACAGTATTTGTTGAATTAAATTCGACATCCTGTTTTATATTAAACATACCTTTCGGGGGAAAAAATATAATACATAGATACCTTTTAACAGAATAATGTACATTTAGAGAAAAAAAGAACTTTAACCGATTGATATGCTGTCCATTTCAGCTATACGTGTGTAGCGGTGTGTGGCTGCTTTACTTCGTGCTTGGACTTTGCTTTGGGGCTCCCACAGTCTTTATCCCGCAGATACGGAAAGAGGCAAACTCTACTGACGCCATCAGCCTCGAAATGGAATCATGGCTAAGTAAGTCTATTTTGATTTTTCAAACGTTAACATAATCTCTGATACTCTGGTCAATGGTACTAATCTTATTTTATCATTTGCTTCCAGCATCCGTTCACGGTTACAGCGCTCTACCTTTCGTTGTTATGATACCAATCTTCACGCAGTACGTCGGAAGGAAAATACCATTCATTATCGTTTGCATCAATACAATCGTAGGGTTCATTGTCTTTTACTGGAGCAATAACACAATGCACCTATTACTGAGCGAAATACTCCAAGGTATGCTACTTGCGAGTAACATGACTCTTTTGATCGTAATTATCACAGAGTACACCTCACCACATTACAGAGGAATATTCATGACAATCGAATCATCAATATTTTTCTGGGGCGTTTGGGTAGCGAATGCTGCTGGAACATTTTCTCATTGGAAAAATATTGGCCTAATTGCTTTCGCGTGTTGCACATTTTGTTTGTCAGCATTTTTCTGGCCAGAGTCACCCTCTTGGCTTGCTATGAAGGGAAGATTTGATGAATGTGCTAAAGCGCATTACTGGCTCAAAGGATACGACGCGGAATCTGAAAAAGAACTCAACAGCCTCATCAATTCACAAAAAGATTATCTAGAAGAATGCAAAGGCCGTAAAGTGAAATGTTTCAAAGATAAACTTAGGATAGTTATTCAAACGACAACAACAAGAGGATTCTATCAGCCGCTGTTATTAGGCATTGCTGTTATGTCGTTATATCACTTTTCCGGGAAGCTGGTCTGTACAATGTATGCTGTTGAATTGATTCGTCAGATCACCAAGGATGAGTTTACTGGGTACATGGGAATGCTTGTTTTAGAGGGAGTCACTATAATTGGGATGCAAATAGGGTGTGTCTTATCAAAATATTTAAAAAGAAGAACTTTGTTACTCTTGTTCTCCGCTTTAGGAATAACATTCTTGTTCATAATATCACTTTACTTGTATATGATAAATTTAGGCATCTTGTTTGAAAACAAATATGTGTCTATAGCGTTGTTGATGGCGTTTTCTGTGACTATTAGTATAGGTCCAATGATAGTACCGTCATCTTTGTTCGGAGAAATCATATTCTTACGTTACAAAAGTTCGTCACTCCTTATATTATGTTTGTATTCTGAATTTTTAATGGCAACAGTTTTAAAAATGTCGCCTCATATATTCAAAAAACTTACGCTTCATGGTGCATTCTTTTTTTATGGTATTTGTGCTTCAATATTTACACTAGTTTTGTATAAATACTTGCCAGAAACTAAAGATAAAATGCTACAAGAGATAGAAGCATATTTTGAAGATCGACCAAAAAAAAGAGAAACAGCAAAAGAATTGATAGAGTAAAGCTATTTCAGTAACTATTGACTTACAGATACCTTTTTGCAATTTATAAATAGTCTAAAACAAAGTCACTTTCCGCGTCTGTCTGTTTCTATGTTTACCTCTTTTCTTTTCTGTAATTTAGATTTTTTTGCGAAAGGTTTGTATACTATTCATTCTATTGTATTCTGTGTATTCATGTCGCCAAAATAAATGACACCCGTGCGAAACCTGAGCGGGTCGCTAGTAGTAATATAATTTTAATTAGATCCACATAATAATAACTAAGTACTAATTATCTACATGGTGATGCCAAACGGTAGAAATAAGTGCATTATACTCATACATTTCAGCAACCTTTACTATGAAAACGCAAAAACAATCAGCTGTCCCATTCATTTTATTAAAGATAAATGATATTTTACTATGAAACAGTTTTTATATGATCTTTTTTTTGTAGTGTTATTTAATTAAAATTGTTACAAATATTAATAATAATTCATTTACCTACTCAATATAATTTTATAAATACAAGTCAATATTAAAAATGTTAAAATATTAATTACAAAAAGAAAAAAACGTCACAAGTAAAAAAAAACTTATTTTTGATCCCATAGCAAGAATATTTCATAATGATGAGTAACTAATATCTCGTTTTGGCTCAACATCACATAAATGTATCTTTGCATATAAATGTAATTAAATGTTGAAGTACATGTTCAATGTACAATACACAATATACAATGTTACAATAACTATTTATTTCTTACTACCTTATTATGTCTAACACAGTTTGCAGTACATGCCAGGTACTTACCATAAAAATACCATATTATGTTTATGACATGTATTTTACATATACAAAAAAAAAATGTATCATATTAAAAAAACAATTGACAAAGACTACGAATGTGAATGACGTCACGCCGTGTGAAATAATCATATGTATGGCAGTTGTTCGAAATGCCAACAACAGCAATGACGTTTTGCATGGCGTGACGTCACACTTTCTGCTTGGTGTTAATAGTCACGTGACTGAATGCCTAATTTTTCCGAATTCGTTTTCAAAAATAATTATAATATTTATCCTTTATTTACATTGAATTGTGTTTTTGTTACCTCTAGATATACTCGTATTATCGCGATAAATCATTAGAAACTCTAATTCATTCGCTTTATTTCTAGTGGACACAAGCCTACTTTCGCGAGTTGCTGACATATAATATTTATTATATACGTAAGCAAGTCGCGAGGTATTAGTTTCATGTTACAGACATATTATAACCTAGATAATTAAGTGTTGCATTTTTTCTTGCTTAGCAAGTTAGTTTTTGTTGTTATGTAAATGTTTGTTGAATGTTACAGTATATTTACATAATGGTCAGCTTGCCAACGATTACAACGTTGGTAACCAGTGTGTGTGGGTTATATTAGAATCCTATTACTCCACAATAATAATATTTTTTATTTCACTTGCCGAAATAGAAGTAGCATTTCATGTAATTTGTGTTAATGATTATAATTAGGTAAATTTAATATGAATTTTTATTTAAATATTATTATGATACTTATATTGGTGCTTTGTTAAAGTGTACATATATAAACATTACATCGCAATTTTGAACTGTCAATACGATTCTTTTTTTATCCCAAAACTGATTTCTATACTGAGTTTATAAAAATGCCGACAAGTGAGTACGATGATTTAAATATGGAAGAAGAAGTGGACTCATCCAATGATAGAAGGCAATACATATATTTATTACGACAGGTAAATAATATCATCAATTCTTGTATATATGTATATGTATATTTAATCTGAATCTCGGAAACGGCTCCAACGATTTTAAGAAATTTAGTATGCAGGGGGTTTAAACATGTGGTTCATTACTTTGAGACATTCGATGGTTAGTCTCATTAGCTCTGTAATTTCGGTAACTGCTTATAAACAAAACTGGGATCTAGTAAAACGACAGAAATTATTAGATAGCAAGGATGCTATGGCAGTATGAGTAATTGTAGATTAGGGGTCTAAACTTAACTGATACAACGTAGGTAGATACCTAATAATTTATAACTGTCTAGTACGACAATTTATAAAAAAAAACATGATTTTTGTCTAATATATTATGTGAAAAATGACAGCACTTAATGTTAGATTTAGTGCCATTTTACGCCCGTCAAGCGCTGGTCTATTTTTAATACTTTTTAGTATCGAAATCACGAAAGATTTTTCGGCTCTTAAATATTAATATTCGAAAATTATATATTAGGTACATTAACAAAAAGTATGAAAAAAGCAGTCTCCATTTACTCCCTCCCGCCCGGGGCGATGTTCGTTTACATAGTAAGAAAAAAATCTCTCAAATTGATCTAAATTGTATTTATCACGTAATTCCCTAATAGCTTCAACGTTCTTAAAAACTCATTTTCTTTGTAGTTATACGTATGCAGTGGAGTGTGGGTGCTTTACTTTGTACTGGGACTATGTTTTGGAGCTCCTGCGGTTTTCATTCCTCAGATTCGGAAAGAAACAAATTCTACTGAAGCGATTAGTCTCGAAATGGAATCATGGCTAAGTAAGTATAATTTCTTATTAATTTCCACAATCAATGGAATCAATTCATTACAAGATATCATCGGAGTCACAAGGTTAATGATTTAATATTTACTCTCTCTTTCAGCATCTGTTCACGGCTACAGTTCGCTGCCGTTTATAATTATAATACCAATATTCTCGCATTTTATGGGCAGAAAAATACCATTCATAATTGTTAGCATCAATACAATTCTCTGTTTCATTATTTTCTATTGGAGCAATAATACGACACAGTTACTAATTAGCGAGATACTGCAAGGAATGCTGCTGGCAAGTAACATGAATCTTATGGTCGTAATCATTACGGAATATACTTCACCACTTTACAGAGGAATATTTATGTCAATAGAATCGTCTGTGTTTTTTTGGGGCGTGTGGGTTGCGAATGCTGCTGGAACATTTTCCCACTGGAAAAACATTGGTCTAATTGCCTTTGCGTGTTGTGCATTTTGTCTGTCATCCTTTTTCTGGCCCGAGTCACCATCTTGGCTCGCAATGAAAGGAAGATTTGATGAATGTGCTACAGCACATCACTGGCTAAAAGGACACGGCACGAAGTCTGAAAGAGAGCTCCACAGTCTTATCGATTCACAAAAAATCTATCTGGAAGAATGTAAAAATCGTAGATCAAAATCCTTCAAAGATAAACTTAAGATAGTGATACAAAGGACAACAACAAGAGGATTCTACCAGCCGTTGTTATTGTGTATGGCAGTGATGTCGTTGTACCATTTTTCAGGAAAGATGGTGTGTACCATGTACGCCGTTGAATTGATCAAACGCATCACCAAAGATGAGTTTACTGGATACATGGGTATGCTTATTTTAGAGGGAGTCACGATAATTGGGATGCAAATTGGCTGCGTTTTAACAAAATATCTCAAAAGAAGGACTTTGCTATTGTCTTTCTCTGTTATAGGTATAATCTTTTTGTTCATAATATCCATTTATTTGTTTTTAATATATTTGAACATCTTATTTGAAAACAAGCACATTTCTATCTCACTTTTGACAGCGTTTTCCGTGACCATAAGTATAGGTCCTATGATAGTGCCAACAGCTTTGTTTGGTGAATTAATATGTTTGCGTTTCAAAAGTTCATCTCTTCTTATACTCTGTTTATATTCCGAAACACTGATGGCTTCTATCTTGAAAATGTCACCGCATATTTTCGAAAAATTTACAATGCATGGTGCATTCTTATTCTATGGCGTAACTGCTTCAATCTTTACTATAATTTTGTACATATACTTACCTGAAACTCGAGATAAAACATTATGGGAAATAGAAGATTTATTTATAAATCAATCAAAATTTCGAAACAGTACAAAAAAATTAATACGTAGAACCTAAACTTAGTAACTTTAAATTGTTCATTATAATATGTTAATAATCATCGTGTTTATTGACGTCCTCCATCAACCATTTTCATTCAGTGTTCAATATGGTAGAGTAAGTATCGATACACCTCGATAAAATTAATTTTATCGGCACATACCATATTTTCCTACTTTTCATCCCTTATCATGGGCAACGTGGTCTATCTACTAGTATTTAGTAGAAATAGTCAGGTTAGACAGATTTATCTGCAGCCAGACTAAATACCTACTATGATAGCATATTCGTTAACGATCAGGTAATCCTTTGCCATCAATTTGTACGAGTGACGGATAAAATGCAGCTTGTTGAAGCTGCGATAGTGCCTGCTGCTCTATCTGTAACGATCTTGATTTATTGACGAAGAAATGTCCTGAAACTTCGACGAAAAGGGAAGCCTGTTCTTGAATAGTAAAACTTATCTGCATATCTAAATGCGAGTTACCTATTTGTTTTGAGGAAAGACAACACTCATAGTAATTAAGTCTATTTTATACTATATACTCATTTATTATGTTAGTACTAATAAAAATGTCGTAGATAATAAATAATTTATCAAGTTTTAATTTATTTACTTACCTACTCACTAACTTTTGGTCATTGATCTATATGTTCTTCATACTAGATGACACATTCAGGGCAGCTCAATTGCAGGATTATCTTGAAACATATTAAGTGATTCTCAATTTGTTTGGAGATCTACTGATTTCAGCTATTATCTCCTAATGTTCCGATTTAACGTACCTGTTTCCGGACAATTGCATTTTAACTGCGCTTACGTTAAAAAATATGTAGAAGTACACCACGATCTTCTTTTAGAATTGTATATGAATTTTGTGAGCTGTGGTCATATACTTAGCCTGTCAACCATAAATCACCTCTCCAGACCAAACTAGGAGCGCCTATATAGTAAAGTTAGTGCAAAGCAAAAAATAAACCACTTTTTGAAGTCATCTAAAAGGGTTTCGGTGTTTGGACGATAACTTTTGCTGATATTTTAGTATGATCCTATGTGATGTTGTGTGGCAGTTACGTAAAATGTAATCTGGTCACCCTGTGCCGGTCATCGCCGCGCCAGCCAATTTGCAACAAATTTCAATGTTCTAAAATTCTCTTTACTAAAGGTACATAGAATTTGTTGCTTTTGGTTGCTTTAACTTGCTTAGACTCTTCATGTACTTGACTAAATTTCTTTATTTTTGTCATCGCACTTTCTGCATTCTGCCTGTGACTAAAATTATTGTTTGTTTCTTTGTTTTTGTTGGCATTGCATTTTGTGCACTTGCCAGAGTACATGTAAGTATTTCGATATTTTCAAATATTTAAAGATGAATCAAGTCAACAAAGTCTAAAGTGGCAAGTACTTCACGTTAAAATTAAAAAGGCAAAGTCATATAATGTAAGTCAAAGTCTAGTCTGGTTCATACCTTATCTAACAGGGCAGTAAATTTACTAAAAGCTTTCACGTTGTTTTGAAAACAACATGAACGATATGTTCCAAGAAATTATTGCAGCAAATATATCGAATTACATATGGGATACCTAACGCATGCCTAACACGAATGTGGGAAAGTATTTCAGAACTTTATAATTAAAACATTACTATTTTTAAACATCCAAATCATCCCTGATTTTATAAACTGTCCCACGGGCTCGTCTCATTGAGAGAAGTTCACCGCGCTGGGCAAGTGTGGGTTGGCCAACTGTGGTTGACTTCACACATCTTCGAGATTTTTTTTATTTACTTTCGGACATGTTGGTTTCCTCACGATGTTTTCCTTCACCGTCTGAAGTCAGCGACAATATAATAATAAATATAATAATAATAAATATAGTAGGACACATTACACACAGCGCCATCTGACCCCAAACTAAGCAGAGCTTGTGTGATGGAAGTCAGATAACTGATAGAATACATAAATACTTTTATTTTTATTTTTTTTATTGTAAATACATACTTATATTACATATAGAACACCCAGACACAGAACAAACATTCGTTTATACCAAACAAACATTTGTCCTTGGCGGGAATCGAACCCACGCCCTACAGCTCAGTCAGACATACTCCCAATGAGCCAACAGGGCTGTCAAAGCCTAGGAACACTACCTGTTGTATACGATAGAATACGCACAGAGACCCGACGCGACGTCTCCACGTAAACTAAGCGACTCAAGGGTATCGACGACTCCAGATTATTCAACCAATAATCAACTATGGAGTCTTAAGGCGCTTCCAGGTATGTGAATGTTTTTGGTAACTCATTGGATTACCAAACATATTTACCAAAAACATGGCAGATGCGCATTAACGTTGTGATTCGTACGATGAATCATAATTACAGTAGTAAAGTATAACAGATTAATAATTTATCAGAAAATGATTAATTAATTTTTTTATGGTTGTCAGGTTAGGTGTTTTACCACAGCTCACCTGATGTTAAGTGATGGTGTGGTCGAAAATGGTAAAGTGCACCTAGCCTAGAATGGAACTAGCTCCAAAGTGATGCTGCGGGAATACACCGGCAGCTATATGTACACAAAATATAACTATTATATATATATATATATATATAGCGTGTTTACTATCTTCGACCACACCTTCGCTTAACATTAGGTAAGCCTGTAAACTAAAAAAACCTATACTTGCATTTTATTTTAATATATTAAATGTTGTCAAGCTATTCATAAAAATATTATTGATCATTAGTACTCAGTACGCCGAGAAAAGTTCAAGTTTATTTCGTTTTTGGATATATATTTTTAACTAAAACATTATTTCTGTTCAAGTATTATGAGAACTAAATGACAAATAAAAAGAAAGAAGTATTATTTTCAAAAACGTGTTTTTATGCAAACAATTAGCAGTGTTTAATAATAATTAAAACACTGAACAAAGTGCTAAACTATGTGTACAAGAATGTGGTAAGACACTGCCAAAATGCACAAAGTTCATTGCCAAATATGAAGAAAAAAAGAAAAAGCTCATATTGGCCACAAAGCAAAAATGCATACTTCGTGCTCAAAATAAAACCAATTCATCAGCAGCGTCGTAACAAATTTAAATTCTCAATCATGGGAAATTGCACATTCACTCGAAACCTCCGCAATTCGATTGAAAGGCAAAGTAAACTCACGACGTACACAAAAAAGTGTGCCAGTAATGAAAACGAAGTGTAATTACCAGAACGATAAAGTTTGGGGATTTTCTATACGTTAAAAAGATTTTGAATGTAAATTTAAACATTGCCAACAGCAAAGGTACCTACTGGAATAAACATAATATGCTATATACTTCTTAATATAGTTGGTTTGATGTTTTTAAAAGAGTTTGTGGCGTGAAAGACCTTGAATATCTATTATAGAAAAAACACGGCAATACAATTTTACAATTTTACAGTAGCATTACAAATGCGTTAAGAGTTTTGGAGGGAACGCGAAAACCCGTGTTACCAATAATCAATCATTGAAAACCTCAAATATTTTTTTAGTATTTTTATTTAAAAAACCATATTGTTAAAATTCGTATTGTAAATGAAGTGCTGAATTATAAGCACAAGTATTGGCAAGTGATATAATGAGGTGAAATTTCGTCTTGCTTCCAAAACTCCGTTAAAACTTCTAGTAATAACTGCTTTAGGCCATATACTGCCGTGGCTGAAATTTTAACCATGACTTAGACTTAGGTACACTTCTTTTTGGCAAAATTCACTAAATGCGAAGCCAAAAAGAAAAAAAACAAGCTGACCAAATCCGGAAACCAAT
Source organism: Biston stratarius (assembly GCA_950106695.1). NCBI lineage: Eukaryota > Metazoa > Arthropoda > Insecta > Lepidoptera > Geometridae > Biston > Biston stratarius. Next base: position 17,590,199 of record OX467116.1, read on the forward strand.
TGACGTCATCAGTTTTGGTCAATGATCAACAGTAATCTCGGTTAAATTCGTCTGTGGAATGGGGTTGCTGGTTATATCGTAATCGAGTTAATTTGGAATACATTTACATACGAGTACATGTAGTGGTAGTTTATCGAGCCTGTAATCAGTTTATAAAGTCTAAATAAGCGAAGTACGAATGCCATTAAGTTTTGCTGTTAATCGCGCATAGCGATTGAATGTGTAACAATGAACTCTGTGTATCTAGCAGAGAACTTCAGAACAAAGATTTGTGTTCAAAACGGCCAACCAATTTGCGTGATTATTCTGAAGGTACATGACTTTGTCAATAGTGAATTTTTGAAGTGAAAACATGTTTAGCCGTGTTGAGTGATTTTCGGTCGGAGCAAAACCTATGGGGTCGCGTCACTAACATGATAATGTGACGTGTTTAAGTTTTCACACGTTTTTTTTTTAGTTTAGTTTAAGTTGTAGCGGGCCCCCATGACTGCCTATTTTTTCTTTCTCGACTAACATGTAATCATGTTTCGAAAACGCCGTTCCTCTCAGAAATATCGACATGATTAACAGGTACTAATTTTTTAATGTTTGAAAATGTAAATTTTTTCGTGTGTATACATTGATTAACACAAAAATATATATTAAGTGTAATAATCACAAGTATAATATAAGATATTTTTGGTCAAAAAAAGCATCACGATCGATAACGTAACCCTTAGAATAATTACGCAGATTGATTGGCTGTTGTACACATACATACTTCTTTGTTTTTTTTTTGTTTCGCGGACGTTGTAACTATAGCTCAATGGTTAGTGCGTTCGAATGGCTCGCCGAAGGGCATGGGTTTCAAACCCGACAATGAGAAATCACAGCATGGCGGTAAGGTACATTCTAGTACTCAGCTGGCTAGCTACTACCCTCAAGTTGACAATCTCTTAACAGCGTATTCCGGCAGCCTCATTTAAGAGCAGTTTTATTCCAGACTTCCAGACTAGATGTGATCACTCTTCGATTATATTGTCATTTAACATCAAGTGAGTAGGTGAGCTGTTTTGTTAAACATAGAAAAAAACTTCTCTATGGACGTACATAGAATTCGTTGTTTAGGTATCTATCTGTTCACAGAATGCATAGTGGCTATTATAAAGGCAGTGCGTGTCAGTAATCAATCACGACTGCCGAGCGAGATTAAGCCTTCAAATTAATATGCTTAGCGGGAATACAGAACCGTCGGAGGTACTTAAGGACCCAGAGGTCGGTGGTTTCACTGCGTACTAGAGTTAGATCGATGAGTTTAGAGGTAGGTGGAGATTACACGACTAATCCTTTATTGATGTTGCGAAAACGCATAAAAACAAAACCACTACGGCTCGTGATAAGGAATTAGCGTAACTAAAATATTTAGGGTTAAGTACTGTATACATTTATTACATCTTAGTAGTAGTGGCTATGTATACATTTATTATATCTTGTTTAAATTCAGTTTGTGTGGCTGAGTGGCCAGCTATGGTGTCAGAGTTAAAAGACATGGGCCACCCGTAGGTCTCGAATATGGCTCGTCTGTTGTTGTTATAAAAATATGAATCAAATTTAACTCACAATAGCGCTCAGATATGAATGCCACTAACGGTCACCCATGCGAATGAATTAATGAATAACTATTTATTGTACACACTTAAAATTACATAATACAGAAGAAATAAACTATTTAATAAGTGTAACAACTGGCGACCTTATCGCTAAAAGCGATCTCGAATTACCTTATCTTTTGGAAACACCTATATAAAAATCATGGAAGAATGAATTTATTTAAACATGGATTTTTTAACGCACTATTGTTCTTACAGGAAATGTATTTTCTAACCTTTTGCGATATCTACACAATTATGTTTACCAAAAGGACTTTATCGCGTACCAAATACGATAAATTAGTTATGTTAATTTACCTCGACGTTTTGCCAGAAGAACGGCAAACAGGCAGACGGTAAGTTCACTGTCGCTTATAGGTATGTAAGTACATAGTAAAGGAAAAGTATAAAATAATATAATTTTGAGACGAACCATCATTGTATACCTTACTTGATTATGTTACTAAAGCACGATTGCCATTAAAAAATAGCTATATTTTTAGTATTTTTTTTTGTTTAATCGCCATTTCACAACCCAGAAATGTAAATTGAATAAAGATCAAAAATAATAACATATCAGCAGTTTGCGTTTGCACTGAACAATAAAGTGCAAACATGTAGAATCTACTTTCGACAGTAGTCGGATAGATCAGCGATTTAAATATACAATACAAATAATACATTTGTAAATATATAATACAAATCATTTACAAAACAATTTATTAGTTATGTTTCGTATTAGGTATTTAAGTAGATATGAGAAATATAGCCGTGGTGGTGCCGGCGTAAGAATAGTACCCCACCCTCTCTACCCGTGGTTGCCGTAAGAGTCGGCTAAGAGATGTAATCTGGAAGATGGGCAGCAGCGTCTTCCTTGACCAGTCATACCTAACTGCCCTCGCCAACCCGCCTGCCAAGCGTGGCGAGTATTGGCAAAACCCTTCCCCAAGAGGAGGCCTGTGTCCAGCAGTGGACATCCTATGGCTGATGAAGTGATGTGAGAAAGATAGTATGTATCCAAGAGTTATAGTTTTAGTGGAATCTGGATATTTTGTTTTATTTAACTATATTTATTTATAAAGGTACACATCTTGAAGTAAATTTTTCAGAGCCTTCTAGCGCCAAATATTACAAAGCTTGAACTTTGGGAACTAGATATCTGATAGAATACTTATATATTTTTGTTTTACTTATGCGGGATTATTCACGTTTATTTTATACTGCGACTATAGTTTCGGCCACAACCGGTGGCCTTCATCATGGGATCAAAAATGTGTCAAAACCAGCACTTCAGTTTCCATAGTAAAATACTTATATACTTATTTTCTTAACTTAAATAGTTAATTCACCCAGACACACAAATTTTATTCACACAAACGTTTGTTCTGGTTGGGAATTAAACCCACCCTCTAAAGTTTTGGAATCAGATCTACTACCAAATTAACTAACAGGGCCGTCAAGGTAAATTGTATTACAACAATATTGAATGCCCTGTAAAACATTTAAGCAAGTTTATACCATCAATATATTCCTTTCAATTATATAGGAATCCTTAAATTCTTGAAAATGTATGCAAGTATTTCGAAAATAATCATTATTTCCCCCTCACATTTGTTGATGTTTTATGCGTCTGATAGAATGAGGAAGTGATAATCGAGTAATTTTTTAGCTTTAGTGGTCTGACTACAATAATCATGCCGCATATTATCAAACATTAGATAGTACTTATAGAATTTCACTTTCATCAGTTTATTTCGATTGAAGTTAAATAGTTTTGGACAGTAGGTTAAATTTTGCCGACTTGGAACTAAACCACTATTTATAACTCTGATTAAGTATGCCTTGAATATCTAGTGGCGGAAATGGCTACCAAGCTTTGCACTAATAGCCTACTGCACTTAAGATATCATCGCACTTGCCTCAGAGTACCTTAATTTATTACAATTTACTGGACTGAAAGTAGTTTTTATATTAGTAGTTAGTGCTAGTACTTAGAACGAGGTAACATAAAAATTATAATATGCATGTCATAAATTTATATTGTCAAGGTAAATTAAATACCTATTCTTGAGCATGATAATTGCGAAAACCCATTACGTATGGGTACGTATACCGTTTGTACGTAAATACGCATACGTAATTGCACTAATATGATAAAAACGAATGTTTGTGAGTGTGTTTGTTTGTTTGTTTGTTACTTCTTCACGCTCAAACGGCTGGACCAATTTTGATGAAGTTTGGTTGTTTGGAGTTATCTGACGTCCTCGATTAACACATAGGTTACTTTATATCCCGGAAAAATGTAGTGGGTAACACCGCGGGGCACAGCTAGTGGGTAATATTTTCCTTGTATTACATGAATATCATAACATTTATTGAACATTAAGTAGTCCTTCAAATTTCTATGTTTCATTCTTTGATCCTTTAGCTAACGAGCGGTGCGATCTTGGTTGTAGATAATAAATAAATAAATATTGTAGGACACATTACACACAGTGCCATCTAACCCCAAACTAAGCAGAGCTTGTGTGATGGTAGTCAGATAACTGATAGGATACATAAATACTTTTTTTTGTTGTTGTAAATACATACTTATAATACATACAGAACACCCAGACACAGAACAAACATTTGTTTATACCAAACAAACATTTGTCCTTGGCGGGAATCGAACCCACGCCCTACAGCTCAGGCAGACTTACTCCCAATGAGCCAACAGGGCTGGACTACACCAAACTTAATCTTCTGATTATATTATCATCAGTTTTCTGAATTGCCTCCCATTGTAGAAGCTTTATAGACGTATTCACGACAAAACTTTTGATTAATTACCGATACCAAAATGTATGAAAAATTACAGCCACTTCGCGTTAATTTAAGTTTCCGTAAACATTTTGGTATCGGAAACTCCACGAAATAATTTTTACAAATTATAATGGGCTTCAGAACGTAGAAAGATTAGGTTACCATGTATCTTATCTTAACTGTTAACAATGCATATAAATACATTTTTCATTTGGCTATAGTATAATATAGATACCTAAATACACAGTACAGTGAAATTTACTCTACCAGTATGTATTCGCCGTTCGAAAGTTGTATTCAACGTGAATTGTATAAAAGCAAAACATTTTCAAAGCAGTAAGCTACTAGGATCCGGCGATATGAGGCCCTAGCCACCGATATTATCAGCTTCCTGCAGAAATTGCAACGAACTACCATTGCCTCAATTCCTGCAATTTGCTTCTAGGTAACTGGAGTATCGCTGCTGTCGTATCAATTTACAAATTTAAGAAAACCACTAGTCTGTAACGCGTTAGAATATAAATGACTCTATAGAACTGGAATAAATTAAAGCAATAAACACTTATCCGACACAATACAATGCCGAAAACCGGGCAGTCTGGTAGGAGGAAATGAAGGCCTTCGCATAGCAGTGGGACACTAGAGGCTGAAAATAATAGTAATAAATATGATACAAACAAACCAAATAAGTAAAGAAATTACGTTAAACGGTTTTATTGAAAATAAAGATAAGAATGATGTAGATAATGTACTAAACGCTAAAAAACAATCTGTAGGTCTTAGGTACCACAAAATCGCTGATGACTGGTAAGTCATCAGCGATTTTGTAACGATGATAGCTCAGTGGTTAGCGCGGTTGGTTCGCATACCGATGGGCGTGGGTTCAAACCCCAACAATGAGCTTGAGCTGCCGGTGAAGGAAAACATCGTGAGGAAACCATAGCGTGGTGGTAGTTGAAAATCTGCCGCCAAGCATCTAACGGTGTGTTCCGGCAGCCTCACTTGAGAGCCAGTTCCATTCCAGGCTAGGTGTGCTTTACCATCTTCGACCACACCATCACTTAATATTAGGTGAGTTGTGGTCAAACACCTAGCCTGTCAGCAAAAAAAAAAACAAGAAAAAATCACACCACTCTCCTCATCAATCTAGGGCATTGATCAGACAAAACAATAATATCGTAGGGCACGTGAAATTTTAATTAACAGTCAACTGCTCATATAAATATAAATGTTACTTACATATTTAATCAGGTTACGATACGCCTCATGTTTTTTTTTTCTGTTGGCGGCCATGTTGGGTTTGCGTTTTTTTTTAATGTACTCTATTCTACTAGTCAAGCCCATTCATTTGATACCCATATTGAGGGAGTTGTGAAAAAATATATAATCCACCATTTTGTGGCGGCGACCATCCTGGATGATACTTAACTTACAATGATACTGAATATATTAAATTGTATTGTCATTAAAACTAAAGGTGTGTACCAAATATCAGATCAATCTGTCAATAGGAAGTGGGTACAATTTCAATGACTAAATTTGACCCAAAAACAACAACAGACAGGGCAAGCTAAATAAAACCGTTTAAAAAAGTCTCACTATGCCGAACGGGCCTATCTCAGCATGGCTGCCGATTGTCATAAACAAGCCGCGCTGGTTTTTTGTTAAGGAAAAAAAGCCCAGATAACAATAGAAGAAAGTCAGTACACTACGAGTTGGTCAAATAGCAAGGAAGTTAAGTACACTGTGTTTAAATTTTCAAGACATTATAACAACGTGTCGGAGAAGCCGCTAAAAATATAACACTTCAGTAAGTATTATTATAGGATTGAATTTGTAAGGGTAAAGTAAACTTTAGGGCGTCAGCAAACAAATCAAAATTCACGAATAACTTGTATTTACAACTCTACCGTTCATATTTCACTTCGATAAGACGATAAGCAAAATATCGTGCTGGCCCTTTTTATGGCTAATAAATAACCAGAACACATATGAATCTTCAAATTAGTGGATACCTCTAGCTATACAGGGTTATAAACTTGGCGTGTACTAAGTCTGTAAGGTTATTCTACTCATCAAGAAGAACAATTTTTACAATGAGCACAACTTTGATATAGCGATAAAAAAAAGACAACCCTGTTAGTTCATTCGGTAAAGTTCTGCTTCGAGGGCTGAAGGGCGTGGGTTCGATTCCCACTCAGGATAAATATTTGTGTGACTAAATTTACAAAAAAAAAGTATTTAAGTATTCTCTCAGCTAAATAAGCTTACGTTTGTCCGCCATCTCACCTGATTTTAAGTGGTGATGCGGTCTAAGATGGAACAAGCTTGCCTAGAAGATACTGATTCACTCCCGACTTGAAGACAACCAGATTACATCCAACGGGGAACACCCACTCAGGCGACGCATGACCAATGACCCCTTTCGGGATAGTACATGCTAAGTTTATAACCCTAAACCTATAGGTTAAATAAGACATGTTGCGGCGAAGTAATGGCAACGCTAGACCGGAAGCGGAAAAACGAAACGGACTAGTATTTACGAGCGGTACATCCGCCCTCTGCCTTCATTAACACACGCGGAGGGCAAAAAACTGCTTTATACATGCATACGTTTAACTTTACAACTTAATTCCTGGTGGAAAAACTACTATTTAATTAATGTTGCTGTGGCTATTCCAATCTGGCAGTTACAACACCATTTATTACAAAGTATCAAGGGAGTGTTGCTTCAATTACACGGTCGGCGATGACCTTTTAGAAAGTCACAAGCTTTTACAGCTGTGTTCACAAATACATAGGGCTCATACACTCGAGGTTTTCAAGAGTAGAGTACACTTCCTAAAATAACCTTGCAATTCGTTAATCGCTATCTCTTCTTAGTACCTGGATGACTGAGCTTAGCTCGGCTGAAAACACAAATAAAACGACGTTTTCTAAAAATGAAACCTAGCTAGATCGATTTATCGCCCCCGAAACCCTGCATACTAAATTTCATGAAAATCGTTGGAGCCGTTTCCGAGATTCAGACATGGCATGACATGTTTTTGACACACAGCGCCATCTGACCCCAAACTAAGCAGAGCTTGTGTGATGGAAGTCAGATAACTGATAGAATACATTCATACTTTTTTTTGGAAATACATACTTATAATACTCTATGTATAATATATATTGGTATGTATTTATGCCTTTTATATATTATGATTAAAATGATTTTTTATTTTAATTCTCTTGTCAACACACACTCGATTCCTCTCCATACTAAGGTTGCCTGGAAGAGATCGCTCTTAGCGATAAGGCCGGCAGTTGTTCCACTAGTGTTAAGTGTATATTGTTATAATTGTTTGCAATTAGTGTGATCAATAAAGAGTTATATTATTGTTATTACAAACGTAATGTATGAGATAATTACCGTGGTGAAAATATTTACCTATTTCAAATATTTTAACCTCTTAATGTTATTAACGTTACGGCGTTTAATGTGAACAAATATTTATAAGCACTTGTGTTAATATTGAAAATTTGTAGTGAAATTGAGTCAAGACGGTAGTTTCGTACAACCGTTGTGTGGTGGTGTGCGGTGGTTAATTAGTTCGCCACAAGATAAATGCCGACAATCACGAACACTTCATTGCCGTTCTGCCGCCCCCACCACCGTCGCAGTGCGCTCCGACTTCTACAAGCGCCGCTCTGGAGCGATGATGCCACATTAAAGTTTAAAAAGCATTATTATTATATACTGACTTATCATAGAGATAGCGTGAGAAAGTAAAATGGAAATTGGAAGACGCTAAACTTCATCAATCTTGCAATCTTTTATATAAAAAAAGATAAGAAGTATTCACACACACATACACTTAGCATTGAGGAATAGCGTTAGCGTATATAGCTATTATTTTAACTCCTGTTAACTCCTAAGTCCAGGGCATCACTGCGTTGACGCCCATTACTTTGTGATATTCGATAGTGCGTCTTATTAACCCTGTAATTTCGTTAGCTATCAGAACACAGTAGGTAATGTTTACACACCTGATTGGCACTAGAATATCTGATACTGTGCAGGGACCTACTTAGATGACTTAGTTAGTTTTCAATTCCGATTTGCGAAATTACATGGCTGTTGAGACTAACCATCAATAATCTCAAAGTGATGAGCGCCAAAGCTGCGAAGGCCTGGACTTTGTTTTGCTACTCAAAGTTCTTTTTCACTGCAATGGTCATGAACAGTCGTTATCTCTTACCATCACGAGAGCGTCTCGTTCGTCTCATTACTTTTACATTATAAAATAAAAATTCACAGTGGTATGAAGGGTTGAAAAATTTAATATATTTAAGAAAATATCGTAGTAATATATATCGCAGGACAGTACACACACCGACACATTGACCCCACAGTAAGCAAAGCTTGTATGGAAGTCAGATAACTGATAGAATACTTAAATACTTTTTTTTTAAATACATACTTATTATACATACAAAACACCCAGACGGAACAAACATTGTTTCCTGGGTGGAAATCGAACCCACGCCCCACAGCTCTTTAAGCAGATATACTACCAATGAGCCAACAGAGCTACCAAAAGTACTGATAAATAGTTTATAGATTTTGCAGTGTTGAGACTTTTGTATTTGTAGACGACACTAAAGGGACGCCAAGCACCGAATATCGCGGCTTGAACCTATCGAACATACTTCTATCACTAATAGATAAGAAAACTACAGTTTGCCAAAAGATACCAGCCGTCTACGGAAGCCGCCGGTAAGGTGGCCGGTAAAATAGCTACTCGTTTATTCGTTTGCTTATCTAAAGTGATTTGGCGCCTATCCAGACATTTGATGATCATACCTCAACAAAAAAAAATGATTTCAGCCTACCTATAATGTAGGTATTTTACAGTTTTAGTACTATGCTAGCTTCAACAGTCGTAATTCGGTATGTAAAGAAAAAAATACTCTACTGATTCCAAAACCATTTCGAAACATTACATTGCTGTACGTACAATATCTTTTTTTTTATGGCTCACAGGCTAGATGTTTGACCACAACTCACCCGATGTTAAGTGACGGTGTGGTCGAAGATGGTAAAGCACACCTAGCCTGGAATAGAACTTCACGTTTAAAACTCTTTAAACTATGTTTTTGTAATTATTTTTTCCTGTTTATAGTTTTGTACGTAAGTACGTAACTTAGATAATTTTAAGTGATTTTTACTAACTGTTTAAAAGGAACGATAAAAAAAGAACATGTACAAAATCTATATGGATAACTACAAAGGTGCGAAAGTATTTAACTTTAATATAGCCGTGTACATATCTTATACCTTTGAACGAGCAATTCTTGTATATATGTATATATATAATCTGAATCTCGGAAACGGCTCCAACGATTTTCATGATATTTAGTATGCAGAGAGTTTTGGGTTTTATACATCGATCTAGCTAGGTTTCATTTTTAGAAAACGTCATTTTATTTAGCCGAGCAAAGCTCGGTCATCCAGCCTGTAAACACTGTCTCAAAAAAAAATTTCATGTAGAAGTTTAAGTGATTTGAAATGCGTGCGTTTTTTTTTACGGAATTGTGATAATTTCATAAGCTTAAGGTAAATAACACCCATTAAGCCTTTTTTGTCAAGGGCTTCAAACTTTTTCTATAGAAAAGCTGATTTTTTTGATGATATATGATGAATACAATGACCTCTTTTTGGCTAAGTATTATACCCCAAGCTTGAACTGTAAACCACAAAACCAAACAAAAAATTAAAAAATTTGGTACGCTGATATATAACGTGGATAACGTCTATGTACCAAAATGTTTACTAATACTACTGTATTAGTAAACATAAACAATTTGGTTTGTAATTGTATTGTAATAAATATTTAGTCTTTTGAAAAAAAAATATCAACTGATATTCAGTTCCAACGAATGAGAATGAGAGAGAACTTACGCATTTTTTTTTTGATCTGTTTGCACAGTACCTACGCGACGCCACGTTTCGTTGTTCCTCCGAGTTTGTAGGCTACAACTCAATTAATGAAAAAGTCTCATAACAATGCACCGAATAACTCAATAATGATCCTAGATTTGCCTCTGTAATAGTGTCGTTCGTCGCAAAATGTCAATTGTTGAACTTTAAAAGGTTACAGTCGTACTTGTTGAACCGTGTCGTTGTAAATCAAACCTTTAGCAGCATGTTTGAAGGGTATCAGTTGAAAGTTCAAGTTTTACCCGCGTCATGGATATAAATCACTTTGATAAAGTATCATTAGGTACTTGTATGTCACATGAAGACATGTTTTGTTCTTTTTTGAACGTAACAGGATAGGCGTGTTCTGTCAATATAATTATGTATGTATATCAGTAAAAAATATTGAAATTGTTGTACAAGGTTTAAAATAGTTTTCAAAAACATAATGGGTTTGTAGTAAGTTTTAAAAGGTAACAATTTTACTGCAATATGAATATTCTCCAAGTTGTTAAACTATGTAGTTAGTTTCTGAGTCCATTGATATATTCGAAGCTCACTCGAACTGTGAATTTTAAGAGCTTTTATAATTTATTGCAGTTCTACTCGTGCTCACGACTTTGTCTGATTTTATTCAGGTGATTAAGGTTTCCTTATTTGATAAGATTAACTAGGAGATAAAAATATATGAATGCTTCATGAATAATTTTTTTTGCTAGTTCTCCTGAGGATGATGTATGTATTCTAACTCACATATATACATACATTCGTATACACATAAATACATACACTACACACACATGCATACACAAGCACGCGGACACACATGCACACATATTGAATTAAATGACTGTCAAGTTTATTTTTACCTTCATATATACAGAATATAAACATAGGAGATAACATTTATTACAAAATTTAAAACAACAACGGAATATTGGACAGTCTTACTTTCTAACACAAATATTTAATCTAAAGTTACACTAGAATAAAGACAGCGTGGTTGAGTTTATATTCAACATTACAAGATAACGAAATAGACAATTTGAGTGAGACATGCACTCTACACAAAGACCACGAAATCTAAGGACAAAATGTAGAAACGCAACGTCTGATATAAAGCAGTCTAGCTCACCACATCTTAATACAACAAACAAAAGACAATAGCGTTTATTTAGAATCCACATATCTTAGAAACAATTCATGGCTCGTTTCACTGACTTCACAATCAAATTCATATCTGCCCTCCAGAGATCTTTTAACAAATATATATTTACCTAATAGTCATAGTCATAGTTTTTATTAATAACACCAGTTACAAGTCAATTAAATAATAAAAAATAAATTAAAGTACAATTAAAAAAATATATGTAATTATACGATCCGCAACTTAATAATAGATTAAATAATATATATTGACACTGTTTTCTAGCTGGTGATGATGAATTTTTTGAAAGCTCAAAACATATTAAAATAGCCTGTCTCGATTTCACACGTGATATTTCACGTCAACGAAAAGCTGATAAAACCTAGCGAACCGCCTTGGTTGCGAACGAGTATAATTAATATTAGCGACTTGATTACAAGACATTAATATTCTCTACTTATACAAAAGCTTAATTAGGATTTACAAACCTTCCATAAAAAAATATCTGTATGAAAAACGTATCAAAATCCGTTGCGCAGTTTAGAAGTAAGCAGAGAAACAGACAGGCGTGCACAAACGCACAGACAAAAACTCTAAAAACAATATTTTTGGACTCTGCTACATGTAGCAGAGTCCAAAAATATATACATAAATACCAAGTCTATAAATTGTTTTTTTTTTTAATATTAAATGTACAGACACCACTCGGTTATGATTTTATTATATGTATAGATATAGATAAATATATATATAAAGATATAGATAGATATAGGTATATAGATAGATAGATTAGGTTTTTAAGAAACATAAACATTTATATATAATATATTATATTATTTGGACGAGTATTTACTTAATACCTACATAGATAAGTTGAAAAATATTAAAACGGCACATAGCTGGATGTGAACTTGCTAACATACAGCGGTAGATAGGTATTTCAGACAATTTATATGTATTGGAGCCAGCCACAAATTCATATTTATGTATCTATTCATATTTATTGGTAAAATTAATTTAAATGTCAATATCGTGTACACACATTATAATCATTCTATATATAAAAAGAATAATTAAACAATAATAACAATTAAACTTAATAATAATAAATTAGGTTAATTGTAGACATTGGCTCTCACAGAATTGATTAAATAAAGGAGAAATTGATATACATCTTACTTAAAATTAAGCACACATAGCAAGTGGGAAAGGTTAAAATAGACCTAACTGCACACATTAGAATATGACGTGAAAAAACAAAACAGAAAAATTAAACTAAATCTACTTTATCTTATTGTTAGTTGTAAGAACTTCTTCTGACTTGGTGGTAGACCTCCTTAGAAGGTCTAGGTAGGTACCACCGCTGTACCAGATATTTTGCCGCCAAGCAGTAGTGTGTAAACGTTACTGTGTTCGAAATTGAAGGGTATACAGCTAGCGAAATTACTGGGCTGTTGAGACTAACCATCGAAAGTATCAAAGTAAGTAGTATCAAAGCAGTGATGCCCTGGATTTTGGTTTGCTGCTCAAAGTTCTGTGTTTCGCTGCAATGGTCAGTCGTTATCTCTTAACATCAGGATATCGTCTCGTTCGTCTCATAACTTTTCACATTAAAAAAAAACTTTTAAACGACCATCTTGACAAAATCTAATATTGACAACAAATCTTCTTTTAAAACAATTCAATTTCATATTCTGTAATGTATAAGGCCAATGAAAAAGAAAAATTGATCGCTTGGTGATTAATCATAGTTATTGTGATAAATTACACGATCGAAAGCTTTTAGCTCGCGTATAATAACAAAACCTAAAAATACACGAAATACAGATGCTGTACATTTATTGGCAAACATATATATAACACACACTTTTAGTCTAAATGAACTGATTCCACGATGAATAACCATTTACAATAACAAAGGGATTTTATTACTTGTCTGATCGTAAACAGTTTTTAAGAGAATTGGTCCAGGTAAGTATACTTTTATTTTAAATATTAAGCTAAATATGTTTCATGTTTACGAAATCGTATACATATTAAACATCAAATTAATGCTTTTAATGCTGGAGCCAAAACAGCGCTGGTCCAATATTCCGTCGCAATTATGAGCATACAGCAAGCGTGGGGGGCGCAAGTTTAAGTGTATAATAATAAATTAGTAGACGCTTGTGGAAACAGCGTTGGCGACGAAGCAGCTTAGCTCGCTGCATAATGGCAAAGATAATGATGTCAAGAGGCGGAAGAAGCAATTACGACCTCGGCAATCGCAACGAGATATTTCTGAGATATTGTAGCATTTCAGATTGTACTCCCTTGAAAATATTATTGTGGTTCCAGGGATATCTCGCTAGAACTCTTTGTTGTTATTATGGTGTAGCTATTAACGTTTGAAATGAAATGAAGTTGGTTGGTTGAAGAATTTTTTTATATGTTCGTTTTACGTTTAACCTTCAAATAAAAATATAAGTATAATAAAATAGAAATGTACACATATTTTTAATTCAGTTCATGGTTCTTGTATAGAAGTATCGTAACTAATTGGTTAAAATTTCCATAATCAATTAAACTGTTTCCATACCATCACAACCTAATCGCAGCATCTATTAATTCTCCCGCAAGTGTGTCAAGTGCCTAATCTGCTTAGAATAATGTAGATGTTCTCGTAAAACAAAGTCGAGTTAAGTCTCGAAGTAATTTGTATTATTTCGCTTCATGTTCTGCTTAATTATTCGCTACATCTAGACAGGCAGGTGCGACGAATCTGTATTTATTTGCATTAAAAATAAATTTGCCGAGAGAATTGCGTAATTCAGGATTATGATCCGACAGCTGTGTCAGACAAATTCGAATTTGCGGATTATGTCCTTAATTTTCCTATTAAGATGATTAATATAGAGTACCTTCACAACACACATGTTGATATAATAGAGTAAGAATTTTTGTAGCTTTGAATCCGTCTTATTCTGACTATAGACTTGTAACTCAGTGCTGTGAGATATTACCACAATTTCAACTTAGCTACGGATAAGAGTGAAATTGGTTTTACATTTGCAAAGCATTATATTTAATAAAGATTACATTACAAATATAACATATTTCAGATTCATTTTACCGACAAAATACTATATATATTAAGCTATATTCACAACAAAAAACATCTTAAAATTAAAACTACATATACCTACAATTTAAAAAATTATAAAGAAAGCAATCTTATCTAAATGACCCAATGTGGCCAGAATGCTGATAGCATTGCCACGTTGGATGGCAATGCTAAGCTTTTGACCAAAGAAGATGCCAGCATTATGATCACCTGAAGCCTCCTCGAAACGATAGACCAGGTCATATAGATCGTGTGCTATAAATATAGATTATAAATATAAAATATAAATATGTTCCCATTACAAACTTTGCTTAGTTTGCGGCTAGATGGCGGTGTGTGAAATATCTCACAATATTTATTTATACGAGATTGATTGCAGTAAAAAACTGTACTCGCATTAGCTTTTGTAGAATTTCTAAAGCCATAAACTTAATATATCTATAAAAATCAACTTTTGTTTTGTTATTCACTTTATAAACGTAGGGAAATTTTAGGATAAACCGTAATGCGACTTGGCTTGACTAGATAATCAAATATTATGTTGTGACTCGCAAATTTGCGAGATTGGGACGTGTGCATAGCCTATATTGTCGCTCGTAAGCACGTTCCAGTCCTATTGACAGAGCTTATAGAATAAGCTTTATTGTATCACTGCGTACAAAGATGTCACCATCCCGGATATAAATAAAACAATTGTCTTGGTAGGTAAGGTAATATATACATAGAAACCCTTCATCGTGAACACTAGAAATTATACTAATTTTTTATTTAAATAAAAAATTTAGTTTGTTTATTTTTAGGCCACCATTTGTGGTACTAGGTCTCAAATTTTTTTGGTTACGTTTTATTTTTTATTTTTCTGGTTTTAATAGTTCTGATATTCACAATAAAAAGTTTCTATCTATAAATAATACGTATCAAAAACAAGTAAGTTTCCATAGTAATGTAATAAGGAAATTGATACTAAGCCAACAGCAAAAACAGTTTTGTACACAAACAACTTGACCTATATAATAATTATTGAGATTGAAGATATATCTGGGAAACCTTGACATGAACACATTTTAACATTTACATGATACAAAAAATCAACAAGATATAATTGATGATATTGATGAAGAAAATATATGGTATAATATTGTTTAAGAACAATCGCCTTTGGTACATTTTAGCACACATTTTGAAGACAGTTGGGTTCAAACGTTCGCAAAAGAATACTGCCAAGCAGCTTCGTAAAGCTCTTTACGACCTCAATTTTATGTTTGTGCAAAGTATTATCGTTTATTTTTTTCTCTTGCACATGAAGGGTTCTAAGGAAAGGGTCTTACGCTCCTCCAAATACGTAAAGTCGACGGAGAGTGCGTGAGAACGAAACAAGGTGGCACCTTCCACGCTTCAACGGATGTCTATTCCTAATGACCCATTATGTTTTATTTTCATTTCTTTAATAGTACGATTTAACTGCCAGTTATGAACATTTATATCATCAGCAGACACTGAAAATGGTGAATACGCACTCGAATTTTACGTGTCAGAACACAATATCTATAATATTTTATCTCCAAGCCATCAACTTACAAATTTTATGATGCGCATAAAAATTTGAGCGGAAAGTAAAAACGATTCCGGAACAGCATAATCCTAACATTAAGAGGTGTTTTGTAATTTTTAAAGCAAACTTTGTAATAATGAGGCCGTACAGTCCCAAGGAGTTGTAGATACGGGCGATAACTGGAGGCCAGCAATTGCGGCCTTTATCTAAAAAGGACCTTGGAAATTAGTTGAGCTCTTTCGTTTTATTTTTCGCTTACCTTTGTATACATTTTCGTTGGCCCATCGCTTTGAATTAATTTCACGCCAGGGCGGCCGTTTGTATTTCTTTTGTTTCGAAGGTGGGGACGCTTTTGCTACCAGTTAAAGATATATTTGGGCCGTTAGCACATTGCGACAACTTTGAAGCCGGCTATTTATTCGCTTGTCTCAATAGATGGCGCGGCGGCTCGTATTTCAGATTTAATCAAGTCTGACAGAATGATTAACGCTACCTTTCGTATTCGTACAGCTATCAATGGAAACGCCGACTCTATAATTTCCACTCAATTAGCGAACTCAATTTAAGGAGTATTCGTTCCTTGTTTTCATAAGATTACTTCGTCATAATGAACTCTGATAGAGTAGGTAGGCATGTTTAATTTTCAGCGCGAAAATTGTATGGTATTCTGTAAAATGTTTAGCAATAACAACAGATTGCGTGTTGTGGGTATAATAATGAAGAACGTCGTTCGTTCATCTCGATCGCGGTTGACTTATGGAGCAAAGTTGTACAGAATTGCGGCTTTGCTTCTGACACCTGGCAGTAATTAGGTCTAAATTTATAGCTTTTACTTCCCACCTCCGCCGTCATTCCATCTAAATCATTGTTTCGCTTAGTTTTCTGACACCACATGGTGGATGCGATATACGCTCCTAAAATATGATTAACCGTTGTTTGAAACGTTTTTGTGATGTTCGCTTTGCGCATTCACAATTTATTTTTAGGTTTATTGGTAATGTTATTTCTATCAAAAAGGCTGTCAAAAATTTGCGACTCTAAAATATAACAGATAGGTAACTCCATTAAGGTAATGGAAAACAGTGGCTCGCACGTTGCTAGATTTTTTTTGCTGTAGACTGACGCCGCAGTGCAGTTACAGGAATACATGTATCAAAGCTCTTTCATTTGGAGCTGGCTCCAGCTGCCACGGATGTATTGGGTTTTATTAACATTACACGCTGCCGCAAACTATTGAATTGAACCATAGCACTCTTCCAGCTCTTAATTAAATCTTTTTATACTAAATATTTTCATTCAAAATTTTATAAAAAATATATCGGCAAAATTAATGCTCGTTAAAATTAAGCAACTTTCTTTTCGAAGTGAAAACTTCTTTAGCCGCTTTGAGCGGTTCTGGGAGGGGCAAAACTTATGTGTTCGCGTCACCAAAACGCTAATATGACCTGTTTTAAATTTCCACTTCTGACGGCGTACGGTGAATGCCTATTTTTTTAAAATTGGCATTGGCTGTAAGTGTTAAAAAAAATTACCTATAATAACGACATGTAGTCATTTAGTTTTTATAATTTTGTAGCAACTTAGATAGTTCTTATGTTTTTTTTTAAATTCTATGTTCATTCATTAATAGTGAGAGCCAGCCTGAGCAATACTAATAAGATAAACAAGACGTTTTAGTAACGATAAGAGATAACTCTTGCCTTTGAAATATTTTTAATTGCACACTGTTGGTACGACCCAGAATTCAAAACTAATATCGTTCATTACTTTGAAAAAGAGCGAGATTTATTAGCCCTATAATTTCGCTAGCTGCAATATTATTAAAATAGCACACTGGCTTACTTTTTATATTAGTAGGTCAGACTTACGTACGCACGTAATTAAACAGACAATCACGCAAAAAGCGTTTTTATTTTTATTTTTGTATTTTATTGAAGTATGTTTATTTACATGCATTGTTTATTTAATTGTAGTTTTTAAATATAAACTAATATCGACGGATATTTTACACAGTCTACCTAACCCCAGACTAAGCAAAGCTTGTATTATAGGGACCAGATACCTAACTGAGATATAATAATTATACATATTTTTTTTGAAAATAGACAGGTATTTACTTATAATACATATCCAGATACAGAACAAACATTTATGTTCCTCACATAAAAAAAATGTTTATCTGGGTGGAAATCGAAGCCATGAAACAAAGAAGCAGAAATACTACCAAATGTGGTAATAAACAGTCAAGTTTTAATTGCACACCGTCTTTTTACATTCAAAATTAGCATTAAGTATCTTCAAAAATGCAACTATTAACCAATTTGCATCACGTTTACGGGCTAACACTATAAAATTGTGCTTAAACAGAACTACGATCGAAGATAACCAAATAAGTAACTTGCTGGCTTTCGATTCTTAACTGGCCCATAATACTGAATTTCACTACGCCGGCAAGTGTTTATAGCACATCCAATAAAATAGGTAGACCAATAATGCACATTGGCTTGTTCCCCCAGCAATAAAAGGTTGTTTTTACTGTCCGCTACAAACACGCAGCGTTCCGTTACGAGGGACGTGCGAGAATTAAGTTTTACCCTGCGATGCGCTCCGGGTGCTCCCCACCTAACTAAACTACCAAACGAACTTGGGAAATTCTCGTTGCTTTTTTAACTTTACTACCAGGTAATAAGGTCTAAAATCACAACTGATTCCTGCAAACGTGCATTCACCACACAGCTTAATATGTAAAAATTAAGTGAAAAATTTAATTTACGGCAGGTCCGCTACGCTCAAAACCTTTTGTCAACTGTTCCAGTTTTGTTAAATGCTGGAATTTTAATGCGTTTCAACTTTTTAATTTTAGTTGTAACGATATTTATTTTCTTTTTAAAACAAACTATCGAGAAGACCATTTCTAACCGTTTTACGTTACTGATTGGCTAAAAATCAAGCTAATGATGATAATATTTATGTATTGTACTGATTAAACTAGTACTATAAAAAAGATATAGGTATTGATAAATAGCAACTCTTTATTTTGCACACCAGAAATAGAAAAATGTACAGAAACAAAATAATCTTATTAGCTAGTGTGCCACAAGTGGCGGCCTTATCGCTAAAAGCGATCTCTTCCAGACAATCAGGTATGGATGAAAGTTTATTATGAACAGCGGGAGATGTAAAATACTATAAAAATTCAATTAATATAAATAATACATGTAGTGCGTATGTATATAGAGTATTTAAATAGAAATAAAGATGAAAAGATGTTTTTAATTTGTCTGGATATTTAAGCTTACATTTTACATTGAACCCGATTTGCTACGAGTATGTACTTAACGGCTAAAAAGGCGGCTTTAAGGAATGACGATATGCGCAAGACCGCTGGCAGTGGCTGGAAGCGAAAAGCCGAAGATCGGGCTGAGTGGCGTGTCCTAGGAGAGACCTATGTATGTCCAGCAGTGGACTATGCAAGGTTGCTGATGATGATGTGATGATGTTTATTTTCAACTAGCTAGCAATGTTTATTTTCTAAACGTCATTTAGTAAAATTCTTAATAAATGATAAAACAATCAAATAGATCCCACAAAGATGTTATACTCGTATAGATTCGCTGCTTCAAATTTCAAAGCTCTGTATCAATTATAAGGACTGTATCGGGAGAACTGATCGTTAACAATGGGTGTACTACATGCAAATACGCTGCGATTAGATTCCAAACGCGATTCAATGTCTGGATTGATTGGATCGATAAATATGATGGATAATCTGCAATTACGTGCTGTTACGTGGTTGCCATTCAAACCTTCTCAATGGCCGTACAATTGATTTTGGTGATAATGGCAATTCATTATTGGTGACTCAATTTACAAGGTAATTTGTATGCGTCACTTTTTTCGATGAGGCAGTTAATCTTCATTTACGTAGGAGGGATGTATGTTGGGTATGGTTCATTATTATCTTCACCTGATATCTACGTTTTAGAAATATAATCCTGAATATCTTTATTATCATACTAATGTTATAAATGTGATTGTTTGTTTGGATGTATTTTTTTATTATTTCACATAATCTTTAATTTGTTTGTGATGTTAGTCGATCACATAAAAACGGCTGTAGGTACGGATTTGGATAAAACTTTTTATTCCGCGAATATCTTAGGTTCCTATTGTATTATCAAAAAACTAACTACAGAAGGTACTATACATTTGAAATTTGGTACAGATGTGCCTTATAGAATATTATTCCGGAATAAATGGTATATTTTATATTAATTATAAATTAAGCAGCGCAAGTTCCATAACCGATGCAATTTTAGCTCTTTTGGTACGAACTTATATTTAATTTCTTTCTGAACCTAATTCTTAAGTCAAGGTGGACGAAAGCACGGGCGTAAGCTAGTATAAAAATAAATAGAATATTGTAAATTTAAGCATTGCTTTTTATATATTACTATATAGCGACTTAACCCTGCTTCACACGGAAGAAGAAAGAAGATAGTTTATAACGATGAATTTTATTAACAAACCTTCAAAAAACATTATTTTATCAAAATTCGTTGAGTGGTTAGAAAGAGTAAACAAAAATGCAGACAGATTTAGACGGCGACTTTGATTTATATTTAGAAATAAGTGATGCTAAGAAAGAATATCTAAAAATAAATTTACTTTACAAAGTATTATTATACCTGCTAGGTACCTACTGATCTGTTTGAAGTCGGAGCTTAGCCTAGCCTAGATAGGCTTGGCATTGACTTTATTTTTCGCTTTTTAGTGCTGATGTTTTTTTCTTAAAGTCGGTTTTAAATATTTTTTTAAGTTTGTTTGTTTTAAAATTTTTGGTTACTTTATGTTCACGCCAAGAAACACTTGAACAGTATGAGTCTAGCTAGACTCGTTAAGATTACAAAACGTCTTGCCAGAGAAAATTACATCGTCAAAGTAAACAAAAAAATTCATAAAATAAAAACAACTGGGCTAAACTATGTTAAATTTTTATGGGACCAAATGACAACTATTCCGCACCAAACTAAAGAAGAATCACGTAAAATCGGATCATAAATCTAAGCGACATAGGAGTACATACATAAAAAAAAAACAAATTGAGAACCTCCTACTTTTTAACTCTGTTAAAAATAGCGTTCATTTTATGTTTTATGGTTGTTCATAAAAGATCTGAAAATGCAGTATAAGCAGCAGCCTAATTATATTTACGAAACAGTATCCAACTACACTTACCATCAAAATCCAGTTCGTTAGCATTGGAATTAAAACAACATCGTCTATGGGACCACGTGAAAGACTATTTACCTTAGATTTTGAATACTCGTGGACGAGCGCCTGTCCTGTTCGAAAACCCATTCCAATGTCAAATAGATGACTAACAAATCTCTTCTCAATCCCACTCGACAGACACGAAAAAAGTAAACACGAGGAGTGTGTAATAAATCTAAATTCGTCCATCAGTGAGTGCAGGGGAGCATATAGCGATGCCGCCTCGCGTCAGGCCGATGGTAGGTATGCAGTACGTGTAACGACTACTTCAGATCCCGTCGCTTGTGTGCGACAAATAGGATATACACAACGCTTTAAGAGTCGGCGCTTCATAACTAGCCGTTTTTGCAAGTATGAAATTACTTTTTTTTTGTTTTTGGCGTCGCACTTTGGGCATTTGCCAGTGTCAAGTGTTTCGATATTTAAAGATAAAAAAAAAAGGTAAGTAAGTCGCAGGTCAAGTCATTATTTTTAGTCAAGACAAGTCAAGCCAATACGAAAGGTACAAAAAAAATTACAGGTTTCGAGACTTAATATTGAATCTTTCAAATTAATGAACTCATTATTTATGTTATGATTTTGATATGTCTAAATATGAATGGAATATAATATTGGTGTTATCAATAAAAGATTTGCATTTGTATTTGCTTTCTTGGATTTAGTTTTGTTGCTCAAATTTTTGGGTAACGCTGCAAAAGTTATGGGTTGACGCTTACCACCAGGAGAGCGTCTCCTTCGCTACATTACTTCTTATCAATAATATTATTATTAAAAAAACATGTTCTGTGTGTCAATGTTGGCACAAAGTACGTTCAGAATTCTCAAGCCTCGTTGACCTAGTGTTGACTGCCTTGTATGCGACTGAGACACGTTCAAACGTGCTGCCCAGTTTATTGCTGCTCCGGCAACGACTGATTGGATAACTCACAGGTACCATAACACAAAAACTCGCTCCACTTCCACGACGGACTAAGACGAGCGAGAAATACGTGACTTCCCGGTTTACGGTAGCTGTTCAGATGAATGGCGATCTGGTAGAGGGGTGGCTGCAGAGCCAGAGCTGGCGTTTAATTTTAAAAGGAAAACTAGGTACTTCTTAGTAAATGAAATACTAAAAGGCGTGTCATAACAACTCCAATTAAAAACATCTTCTTTGTTTCTGTGCGAAACAAGAAATATTAACGATGAACTAAATCAGTATCTATCTAATTATTACTTTATAGCCGTAAGTGTAAAATTGACTAAAAAATAATACAATTCTTATACATATGCAATAACATTTTATAGATATCACATAAAAAAAATTGCAAACTAAATACTACAGATACGCACAAAATATCGCAAAACATCTTAATAACAATCTTATCGCTAAAAGCGACCTTTTCCAAACAACTGAAGAAAAAATCTTAATACACAATAAAAATATTGCAAAACTAAAAATAAGAATGCAATATAGGTACATACGTATATATATACAATTATACATATATTAAATTTTAGTAATTATGTAGTTACATAAATATAATTATAATTGCGATGATAGCTTAATGATTAGCGCGGTCGGTTCGTATACCTGAGGGGGTGGGTTCAAATCAGCCAGACTGGGGTTCAGGCAACCTCACTTGAGAGCCAGTTCCGTTCCAGGCTAGATGTGTTTACTTCGACTACACCGTTACTTAACATCAGATGAACTGTGGTCAAACACATATTAACCATTAAAATAATATGTTATTTTATACGTTTATACAAGTAATATATAAATAATATAATGTATACAACACCATAAATAAGCATAATTAGGTACATGCATAATTGCACATGTAATTTTTTTTTAAATCTGGTTATACATTGTTTTTGAAGACATTTTCACACAGTGCCATCTAGCCGCAAACTAAGAAAATCTTGTACTGACGCTGACAGAATACTTAAATATTTTTTTTGTAAATACATACATACATATAGAACATCCAGACAGAACAAACATCTATGTTAGTCACACAAATGTTAGTCCTGAGTGAGAATCGAACCCACGCCCTTCAGCTTTCGAAGCAGAAATTTATTAAATTAGCTAACAGGGCTGTCTAATACCTATAAGGTGAGGTAAGGTAATATTATTCCAAAGAATACAGGATAACCGTAAACAACCGTGATAATACCACTGTAGAGTGGATAATACCTCCTAGCCTCGCTAGTAAAAATATCTATGGGTATTTTGTATCCGCATACTGTGAATAAGCAGCTTGTAAGTCCTTTGAACGTCCCCCTTAAGCCCTTATCGGAAGTTTACCTAAAGTCGCTTACAGATCTGAAAGCATCGTCTTTGATGCGTTTCTTTGATTGGATTTTTTTACGCATTAAGCTCATTCAAATCGTGTTTACATCATTGTTCATTCCACGTTTTGATGTTAGATGCCACATTTTATATTTTTATTTTTTAAATATGTAAGCGGTTTTTTTAAATGGAAATCTTTGTCTTATTTTTTTATGGCTAAGTGTTTGACCACAGCTCACCTGATGTTAAGTGACGTTGTGGTCGAACGTGGTAAACACACTCAGCCTGGAATGGTGATCAAGTGAGGCTACTAGAACACACTGTTAGGTGATTGGCGACAGATTTGAACCTGAGGGAGCTAGCCAGCCGAGTATCTACTAGAAAGTTCCCTACCACCACGCTATGGTTTCCTCATGATGTTTTCCTTCACCAGCAGTTCAAAGTTCATATTCTTGGAAAATGTATGAAATTTTCAAACTATGTTTTACAACGTAATAATATTTTTAACTCAGAGATGAGAGTGAAATAACTCTCCATGGAAATGTGATAT
This sequence comes from Biston stratarius, assembly GCA_950106695.1. Classification (NCBI taxonomy): domain Eukaryota; kingdom Metazoa; phylum Arthropoda; class Insecta; order Lepidoptera; family Geometridae; genus Biston; species Biston stratarius. The sequence goes on from OX467116.1 coordinate 17,614,495, forward strand.
AGTAAATTTTTTCGCCGTGTTTTAAATGTCCCACTTTTCTCGGTAGCTGGGTTACATGTTCAAATAAGGAGTTCGCACGTACATCTCGTCTTATCGTGAAGCACGTAGCGCGCTTGATGCCTACTTTATTGCCACCAGGGTCCTTCTGGAAGCTTGCATCGCATTGCACTTTACATTCCTTATTTTAATTGGGAGATACCGATAAAAAAGCTTTCACAACCACGATATAGGTATATTAAACGCTAAAAGGAAGCTTTGTTTCTAGTCATTACAGCTGGTGCGACGACGTAGAAATAATGAAGGCATTGAAATAAAAAGTCAGTTGATAAGCCCAGAAATAAATATTATACGGAATAATGCTCATCTTGTTAGCGTCAAGTCGTACTTAACTAATAAAATGCAAACACATTGCCACTTTTGACAGTGTTATTGCAAAAGTTAACGTTATTGCCATTTTTATTGGCAACCTATTATAAAGTTTTAAATAAATTAATGGAAATACCGATAATTTTTGTTTAATGTTTTAACAGAATGAAATAGGTGCGTTTTTATATTCTTGTTTTTTTTTTATATTCTTGTTTTGTATTTGACACACTATTTTACTAAGTGGGTAGATCTCCTTAGCAGGAGGTCGTTTAAGTAGGTACTACCGCATTATCAGATGTTCTGTCGCCAAAAATCAGTGTATAAACGTTACTGAGTCTTAGTTTGAAGCGTACTGCAGCTAGTGAAATTACACTAACCTACTAAGATTAACCAACCATCGAATGTCTCAAAGTAATGAGCTACAAAAATTCAACATTCAAGATTAATTTATTTGTGGAATATGGTTTAGTATACAGTTCTACAAAACAGCACACAAGTCTTATAATTATTGTATAGTCTACATATCCTTGCCCGTTGAGGCATACAAATAATACGTAATATACAACTTTAAAATGTCAAAATATGAATCGTAATCAAGTAGTCAAATAATCAAAGAAGCAATGTTATGTTATTCAATTTTCTGTAGATATTTAAATGGTCATGGACAGGCTCTTACCATCATAGTTGCGTTTCGTTTGTCATAATGCATTTACACCAATATAAATAAAACACATATAGGTATGTATGTATTTACAAAAAGTGTGTAAATATTCTATTTACATACTTTTTTGTAAGTTACTTGGTTTCTATAGTATAAGCTTTGTTTAGTTTTGGCTAGATGGCGCTGTGCAAAATACCCTTTAAGAATTATTTATTTCACCTTTTGAAATAATCTTAAGAATCAAGCAAAATTTTAGCTGAATTGTAACCATCTCTTATGGTCATCACTGTATGAGCAATATTCGTTATAGCACTTAGTTTGTTTAGGTACGCTTAGAGTTTTTCTCAAATAAATCAAAGTAAACTCAAGACCACGTAATCCTTACCTTTTCATCGGCTGAATCTATCAATTCCAAGTATATTTTAGTTCAGTATGCGTGCCACGTTGCCGTGTCGCCCAACCATTCCCAGGGACCCACTGATTGAAGATCAAGAGACTATTTTGAGTCTTAGGTTGTCTCAGATGAAAGAACATGACCCACATTTTCGTTAACAATATCTAGTACGTACTATTAAATCCATTTATCCAAATAATAAACAAGTATAAATAATAATACGCTGGCACCAGTGATAGAATATCAAATTTCGAATCGATCGACTTGTGGGAAATGTTCACATCCATTCATCACAACAACTAGAAAAGTATTGAAAATCTTCAAAAAGATGAACGTAATTATTTTCTTGAATAAGCTCGAAAAAAGAACAGACACGATAAATACACATGTACAACTTAGGTATAACACACATGCACAGGTCGAGGGTTAAAAAAAACGAACTTCCTAAGAGAAATTCGTTCGATGCAAACATTAACAGTTCTCATTCAGCGAATTTATTCAAAACGGCAAAATAAACATTTTTTTCTTCTATAGGCCTTCCTTTCCCGTTTTAATTGCGTAAATCTTCTTTAAGAAGATCTTTTTCGATAAAATCTTTTTTCAGTAACGATAGCAGAATGATGTAGTTAAAGACACGGAAAATCAGCTTACCTGGCTGTTTGTCCCGTGCGGTCGGGCTATGGTTAGGCCCAGTTTAATTAATGAACCTTTTTTTGTTAAAGATTTAGCTTCAAAAGATCCAATTTATTATGGCGCTCTGTTAGAATCGATTAATGGAACCACCCCTGTATTTACCTATTAAGAAACTAAATTAGGTAGGCAGTTAGACCTATCTCCTTTACCATGATGATCTGTATTAAAGTTTGACATTTCTAAAAGCTGTTATCCAGTCACACTACCATTGTTACAAATTTTATAACTAAATAGATATTATGAACGTACAAATAAATTGATTTATATAATATATACGGTAGATGTGGGAGCAAGAGGAATACCAGTAAAAACTCTGTATATTCTATCTAATAAAGGACCTTGGCTCCTAAGAACAGCTAGCTATTAATTGCTGGAAAGAGTTTCCAAACCATTATATCAAATTCAGTTGAACAGAAATGGGATCACTGGCAGTAAAGGTGGGCTTTGAACCCCCTAAACCTTTACCAGTATCGCAAGTCCCAGGGACCGACAGTAGGTTTCAGTCCCTGCAACGTAATGAACCATTAAAACGTTTCGTCTTGTAATTGCAAAATATGTTTTATGTTGTGCATCGAATCTGTTTATTATACTGTGGTGGAGACTTAGAGTGAAAATAACATCCACAATTTACCAATCGGCAAAACAAAAAAAAAAACCCCGTAAATTTTAAAGCGTTCACGTACCTACAGTAAAAGTCAGAAAAATATCTTATTGACAGGTTTTGTTTGCATAGAGGATGTAAAAAGTTGTCCTGACTCTAGCCGTATAATTTGATACAATATTGTTTTACATTCATAGTTCTGTTCCCTTATCTTAGATTTATCTGAAGATTTCATAACATAATTGGTATTATCGCGAAATATTGTGTGTAATGTGTCCTACAATATTATTTAATATTTATTTATTTATATATTGTGGGTAAATCTGTATGATCACTTTATCACAAAAAAATATACAAGCATGTGCCTTAGTTTTCATAGTGTAGATCGATATGTTTTGCTGTTCAACTCATCTGTCAAGCGCTGTTTGTATTAAAATTCCAGCGATGTTATCGCTGAATAAAATGTATACACGCGTAACCACGAAAGAGAGAAAAACAAAGGCGTAACAGGATGTACAATACCCAAGGATATCGTAAAATGAAATAGCGAGTTTTATAGGTGATCAATGCCATATATGTAAGTTAATTTAATAACGCCAACTAAATGGCGTTGATCTATACCAACCCACAAAACTATTCAACAATTAAACACAGGATTTTAAAAACACAGTTATTAAGTATATAATTCTTTTACGCAATACGGGTGCCATTCATCATTCATAATACGTTTGTAGGTTTTCCTTTGTTTTTAAGATTTTGTAAACTATTTAGGACCATGTACATTGTACATCCAATGAAAAGTTTTATTTCGGGAATTTTAAGACAGTATTTTCCAATTATCAACAATTTTAGTCTAACATTTTTTTTACAAAACACATATGTATATTTTATATTTAAGAATTTCGTACAAGTAAACTTAATTTAGAATGTTTCACTCGATATAAATTTAAATCTAAGATGACACTGAAAAATGTTTTTTTCAAGACCTGTAAATAAATTTCACTGTAATATCACATGAATGTTATAGCAATAGATACATTTTAAATTTTTATTTACATTTTTAGGACTTGGTAAGACAGAATTTGAATCAAATATCGAATTTTCACAAGCTCGAACTTGCATAACCGCCATGTTTTTGTTCTACTAAAATATGATCTGACATATCATTAGAGTAATAATAAGCTGCAATAATAAATGTAGTTGATATAGGATGACGTCAGAATATAGAACCTTCAGAAAGAAAAGGCACCAATAGCGTTTATAATATTTTAAAAAGTACCTATCGTATAATTAAATTGCTGAATTTGTTTCATTTTATTACAATTCTAGTATTAGATTACTTGTGTTTGCTTTGACCTATTTCTGAAACGTAGTACGCCAAGCCGTTGCGCTTAAAATATTAGTAGATATAGGATTACGTAGGTAGGTAGATATGTTTTAACGTAAACAAACAGGACAGAGTGGAAGCAAGGAAAACGATTTTCTTGCTTTTATAAAATCTTTTGTTGCTTCTAGCGGGAAAAGGATATTCTTGATAGTGGGCTTAGTAAAATAGTTTGAAATAGTCTATACTCGTAGATACGAAGCCACGTGGTACCACACCCCTCGAAATCCATACAAACAGTGCGTTTTAACCATTTGAACTGACAGAAGTCAAGTCAGTAGAGAAAGGTGCTACAGTTACTGTGCGCTGTGCGAAGTAAGTCGCCGTGTGTGCGAGCGAGACAGATGCGAAATGCGAACGAAAAATCTTCAATGTAAGTTCTAACAATGGATGATGGGACTATATGAACAGTCCCACCATCTTATCTGTTCAGTTGACAGCGTCGCTAGTGGACAATTTGGTATTGCCACCTAAGAAAAAAGAAAACATAATATAGGGCATTCGAATGGTATTAATGGAGCTTAATGGGGTTTCTCTTTCATGTAAGATAAATCTTTTGGAATAACTTGTCGTGCATCACTTTTGAGAGGTTTCCGCATTTTATTCGTACTTTTCACAATAAAATCGTACAAAAAACACGGAGGAACTCACACTGAACAGAAACTGTGGGGGAATGACGTTGTCAAAATAGCTGCTAACGCGGCTGTAGTTCCAGTTTTGCCCAACTGAACAGCTATGTTGGTGGCACTATACCTCATTTAAACTGAGTTTCTTCTTCTTCGTTTTTGGCTTTGCATTTTGTGTATTTGCTAGTGTCAAATATTTAGATATTTTCATGTTAAATGAGTCAAAGTTACACAAAGTAATTCACGGCCGAGTCCAGTTATACCTTGGTGAAGTAGTTTCGACTATTATAAGCTTCGATGGAGTTTCGGAAGCATTAGGGAAAGTCATTTTCTCCTAGCTCATTGTACCAGTCTTTTTAAGCCTCTATATCTAAAAGAATATAATTCTCAGAACGCGTCCTTATGAAAAGAGATTTTGGGAACGTTTAGAATAGACTTTGAATATTACATTGAGGTATAAAGACAGGATCAGTTGACTGATTACATGGAAAATGGTAAAAAAGTAAAAATTGTACCGAAGATGGTGTTAAATAATGGTGGTGATTGTATCTCATGAGTTTGTCTTATTTATTAGAAAGATAAGATTAATTTTAGCTATCAGTTTGAAGCTTGTCCTAGCTAGATGCAGTCTGGGGTCTAATAGGGAAAGGAAAGAGGGGATAAATCAACCCAAATTACCCCAGTTTGTGAAAGCCTGGGAGCCCGGCAATATATGTAAGTAAAGTAGTGGCTAAATTCGTGACCGCTGCAGTAGACCGCGTCTGTGGCTTTAGTTTGTACTATTTCTTCATTAATCTTACCTGCCTGGTCGTTGCCTGGAATATATCGCTATTAGCGATGAACCCAACAATTGTTGCAATAGATCTTTTTCCATTGTATTAGATATACAAACTTTGGTGTGAACAATAAATAGTTAATCTATCTTGTATAGCCTGTCGCTAGTACAGCACGCTCTAAAAGAGATACAAATCTTCTCGTAAAAATGCAAAACAACACAACATTTTTATGTTCGTAGATAACAAAAAAAAAAGCTAGCGTAGCGATGATAGCTCAGTGGTTAGCGCGGTCGATTCGCATATCGAAGGGCGTGGTTTCAAACCCCAACAATAGAAAGTTGAAAATCTGCCGCCAAGCACCTGACGGTGTGTTCCGGCAGCCTCACTTGAGAGCCAGTTCCATTCAATGCTTGGTATTTACGTAACATGGGTAAGCTGTGGTCAAACCAGTAAGCCATAAATAATAAAATTTAAAAGTGACAATATTATATTTGATATATAATGCTGGCTTCTGCGGTGTTGCCACAATACATTTCATTATATTGACATGTGTTATGATTTTGACATTTTAAATGTTTTTAAATATGAATGCGAAAATGACCTGTAACGGTGGTGTTATCAATAAAGTTTGTATTTTAAGAGTTTTGTTTGTATTTGATGTAAAATTGTAAAAGGGTGCCAGTTGTGACATAAAAGCTCCCTTGAATTTAACTGCAAACTGGTTGCGGCCCTGTGTTTTGGTGCTAGAGACAAGCTTTGTTGTAAATCACAAGCTTTTGCCCGCAGTGTTTGTTTATGGGAAAGTTTTACATACAACTCTCTGCGGATCATATCACTTTGTATCTTCTTTTTGACCAGCACGCTACTTTGGTAAAATATGTGAGTAGCTATAAATGATGTATCCTTTACAATGCGACCGTTCTTAAACTTTTGCACTTTAAATGCTTACCTACTTACTTATTTACATTACTGTTATCAGATAACGTACGATTGATAGATTTATATGTGACGGGTTAAAGTTGAGACAAACATAAGGTAAGTACATCGATGTCTGTTTGCCATCAAGGTATATCTATCTATCTAATCTAATACCTTTAAAAGAGCAATTCTTGTCCATATATATATATATATGAAAAGGATGGTTTTATGGTAGTTAAGGTATTTATGGTAGTGCCGGCGTAAGAATAGTACCCCACCATCTCTACCCGTGGTTGCCGTAAGAGTCGGCTAAGGGATTTAATCCGGAAGATGGGCAGCAGCGTCTTCCTTGAACAATCACACCTAACTGCACTCGCCAACCCGCCTGCCAAGCGTGGCGAGTATTGGCAAAACCCCCCCAGGAGGAGGCCTATGTCCAGCAGTGGACGTCCTATGGCTGATGATGTGATGTGTGAGAAGTAAAGAGCGCTATATCAGCGATGGTCTGGACTTTATTTGTTACTCAAAGTTCTGGGTATCAAAATCGCTGTAATGGTCATGGACAGGCGTTATTTTTAGCAGAGTGCGTTTCGTTTATCCCTTTACTGTCTATAAAAATAATAATAAAGATCTCTCAATAAAAGTCTACATTATTCTAAGCGAAGGAAATATGCAAAACATTTATTAAGATTAAGTTTTCAGCCGTGCACCTCCACGAACCGTACATACAAGCACATATTTATGTTAGCTGAACGTGAAGCCTCATTTAGTACGAATCCAACACGCGAACAGGCCGTATAAGTAAATAAGTTTTAATTACTTGTTTATTGTTGTTTTCAAGTTGTATCAGAAGCTATCTGTTAACTTTGAGAAAACCAATGGCAAATTTATGGGTCGTTAATACTAAGATATTGTTTATCTATACTAAAGTTATTGAAGTCATTAACATTCATAAATAGTTGCTCTACCTGCTATCCTATTTTTTCATACATTTGTCTAAGAAAAGTAAATAAATATCACAGGGCATTTCCCATAGCGCCATCTTGCCCCAAACTAAGCAAAATTGTGCTATGGGAACCACATAGCTAATAGAATACTTAAATATCTTTTTTGTGTAAATACATACAGAACACCAAGACACAGAACAAACATTTATGCTGACACGTAAGTACAATTTGGGAGTCTTTAAATCCAGAGTAAATAGGTTTTTTCTAGGTAAGCGTGCTTCATCGTAGACTGCATCCTGTTAACATCAGGCATGGCGTGGTCAAACGCAAACCTATTTAGTATTTTTTTTAAAACCTGTCTCACCCTAGTATGGGTTATACCAAGTCAATTGTATTGTATTGCATCATAATGATAAATGCAATAAACCCGTTTCCGTTTAGTACACTATAGCTTATATCCACGCCAAAAATCACGTCAAACTGGAGTTCTGTTAGAATAGAAATACAAGTTAAGGTTTTATAATAAGTAAGGAAGTCGAGTCGAGTCGAGTCGAGGAAGATATTGAATAAAATAGACCAATAATAATTTATTTATAGATCTTTTAATTAAAATATTGTGCTGGCATTTATGAAATAACATCAAAAGTTTCGTAGTCCCTATTGATACTGGAAAAGATTCTATTTTTATCTAATTAAGTTCTTAGCAATCAATATTTTTTAATCTATCGAGCGTTTCAGTGTTTTCAGACAAATTCTTAGAAATCCATGTTTTGTCTGTTCACGGAACGTGGAAACTAAATTTCTTTTCCATCAGCTCTAATTTAATTCCGATAAAGGGAGCGATGCTTAAATTAAATGTATTGTAGTGAGCACCTTTCCTTCATTGACCCGTGCCATTGAATTTTATCGGTCTTTCATAAAAGCTGATCAGTCGAACGTTAGCGAAAAAGCGCTTTAGCGCTTTCTTTAATTGGTTTTGAACGAGTTTATTAGCGACTGTACTATGCTAGTTTCTGTGTTATATCAATATACGCGGCTCTCTATTAATATACGAAAAAAAATTGGCGGATTTTTAGCGCGAAATAGTAATACGTTAATTTAAAAAAATAACCAAACCTATCGAGTAGGGTATCAAAATCAAGGAAATTAAAAGGGGATTACAAAAAAAATATTTGTTATATGTTTAAATTCAATTGGGTTAGGTTAGGTTTTTTTATGGCTGACAGGCTTGGTGTTTGACCACAGCTCACCTGATGTTAAGTGACGGTGTGGTCGAACATGGTAAAGCACACCTAGCCTGGAATGGAACAGCTATTTTATTCGCAGTCGGGTTATAGATTTTTTAAAGTTTTCAGTTTGTTATTATATTAGTTTAGATTTAGATACATTTTATTAATAAAATAAGGGTAATATGCAATATATTTTTTTTATCTCCACAGACACCGGGGTTGTGACCTTCGTCAACTTAAGAATAAAAAAAAACTAAACTAAAAAAACTGCTTTTTCCAGCAGGGTTCTTTAAGATTACATAGGTATATATAGGTACATACAAAACATAAGGATCGAAAGTTTTTTCAAAATTTTCCTACAGTTTCAAGTCACGCTCTACCATATCCAACGCCTGATTTAAAGCGAATAAGTCCAAAGGGGTGTTCTCGGGATGCATCCGGACCTTTTTGCTCCGTGACGACCGCTCACTGACAGAACAGGGCTAAAGTAAGGCTTAGGTAACGGAAAGATAATTTCCACTTGGCTAATCTTAAGATACATTTTTCTTTTGGGGAAAAGTCTTAGGAAATATGAAACATTCTAATTACATCTGCATATTTATGCTGCAGATATTTATTTTATAGCCATAATAGCGCAGGGGATAGCGCACCCGGATCACATATAGGAGGGATTGTATTCAAGAACCATAGCATGGTGGTAGGGTACTTTCTAGTACTATGGTAGCTACCACCCAAGTAGAAAATTTGTAGGCTATCGACGTGTTTCGGTAGCCTCCCTTGAAAGCTAGTTCCTATTTCAAGATAGGTGTGTTTACTATCTTTAACCGAGCCGTAACTAAACATCACGTGAGTTGTGGTTAAATACCTAACCTGTAATCAGTAAAAAGCTTCTATTTGACATGAACTGCTAATTTGCCAGGAAAAACGAGGTTTCGCAGAAAGCGGATTATTGTGCTTGTCATCAAACACTTTTTACTATACGTATAGATTATAAACAAATTTTTACACATTATAACTCACTACACATAAAACACATAAGCACATACACACAAACTTACATTATAACTTTTGATATGGCGAACCCATAAATTGCAAAATTTATGTTGTATTTTTTTTTGGCTTATATTCATATGTATTTAAAATATATTTTTACTATTTATTAGTGCATTATTTTAATTATCTTTAGTTTAAAGATTAGGATGTATGTATTTTATATATATTTTATCCTTAGCTCATTTTTCATCCTTGTTATTGGCACATACCGTTTTTCATTTGTTCTTAAATCCTTTCTGTCCTAAGGTTAACTGGAAGAGATCGCTTTTAGCAATACAATACAATACGGCCACTAATTGCTACACTGGATTTTTTTCTACTTTATTGGATATAATCTTTGAACAAAGAGTTTATCTATCTAAATGAGGTATGATGAGAAGATACTCTCTAAAATTAATATGCAGATGCATTTTTGTATTTATAATTTATTAGAACCAAAACACGTATTCGTTACGGTCTTCGCTACTTTTACAAACACCCTGACCTTTTACATAAACTTAATGGTCTAATAACAATAAATAAAAGCTATCTTCTATTTTAAACGACCTATATTTTAATTTTAAAATAACTAGTTCTGTTTACTTTAGGTTTTTAGCTTATAAGTAAAATACGTCGGTTTAGGTTTTAGGGTTGGTAAATTAGATTTTGTGATTGTATTGTCAATGTAATTAAAATATATGTGACTAACACATATATTTATGTACATTGTATACAGTGTTATAAGATCAAGGTGTATTAAAAAAAAGTTTACTAGGGCATGACTCAATGTTTTTTTTAAATACTTGAAAATGTTGAATCCTAGATATTGGCAAATGCACAAAGTATGACGCCAAAAACAAAGAAGAAAAATAAAAAATAATAACCTGGTAAAGCCGAAGGTTATTGTAGGATGCTGGCTATACAAACAATAGGTAAACAGATCGTGGATTCATGTCAATCGTGTATTACACTGAAATTATTTTTTTAATATGTCTTGTTTCCTTCTATAGGCCGCGGGCAAATGTTTTTCCAAAGAAAATTAAATTCGCAATAACACAGCCTCCAAGTCAAATAATAATTGACAATATTATTCAGGAAATCACTACCGATTAAAACAGAGTCACGACGACTTAGCTAAACTTTAACAAAGTTTTCGACCGCAGAGAGGGCCGCAACCAAAAGTCCGCCTACTAACAAACCTTACTTAGCAGTAAGTTAAGTACGAGTATATAATAACTCCTTTAATATTTCGCACAAACTATATCTCAGTGGGCGTACCTACATGTTAAATTCACGTAGTTACGTAAACAAAATAGGTAGGTAGGTACCGCAGCGATAAGTATCGGGTGTGTGCAATGAATTCTAATGATGCCTATTTGGAGCAAGCGCTACTATTAAAGCTACAATTTCGTAAGTAGCTTTAGAAAATTGTTCGTACACACGTCTGATAACAGTCGCAATGTGACGCGTTTTGTGGTCTCGGGTGACATTTTACATTTGAGTCGCGTATCAAAGAACAGTTGTGAGGTCTAGCCAGTGTCTGACTAAACAAGTGACGACTGTATGGAAATTATAGTTTGGAAAAATAAAGTATTCGAGTTTCCATTATACTACAAAATATTTTGTAACTAAGTCTGTACTAAAACTCCGCTCAAACAATGGAAATGTAGTACGGCTCGTTTCTTTGTTCTTGAACAACAACCATTAGTTAATCGTTAGGCTGTTGGGGATATCTTAAGTCTGAAAGTTTTGACAATAAGGCTTCGACCTCAATCTACCTATAGGATGTTCCTATTTATATCAAAAAGTAATTAAAGATAATAAATATCGTAGGGCATTTCACACAGCGCCATCTAGGCACAAACTAAGCAAAGCTTGTACTATGGGAACCAGATAACTTTTTTGTTGTTGTAAATACGTACTTATAATACATACACCCAGACACCACACAGTACAGGGTGGGAATCGAACCTACGGCTCATCAAGCAGATATTCTACCAAATGAGCTAATAAGGCAGTCAGCAGGGCGGGGCATTTGTTTAGTATTTTACTTTGTTCCTAAATATGATTTTTTTAATGCTTAATTCTCGACGGCATTGTATACCTACATGATCAAAAATCCATATTGATATGTAAAAGTATGAATGAGATGAACAAAACGCTTTCCTTATGTTCAGAGATAACGGCCGTCATGTTCATGCTACGCAGAACTTTGATTAACACAAGATTAAAATAAAAAAAAAAAAAAATCCCTGACGCTAAATCAAACATAGCTAAGAACACTCTCGACTAATTCACCTTTCAAACAAAAAAAAATAACGAAATCAAAATCGTTCGGGAGCTACCATGCTACAGGCAGACACACACACGCACAAACACGTCAAACTTATAACACCCCGTCGTTTTTGCGTCGGTGGTTAAACACGAAGTCCTGGTTTCGGCTGCTTTCGGCATTCAATGGTTTGGCGAAATAAGTCAGTAATTTACTAGTTGCAACATTTCAAATCGGAAATACAATTAATTTAAAAAAAAAACAACGTGTCGTAAATTTGTCGTATCGTAGACTCTTTGAAATACGCCGTGAATTACATATAGGTACTACTAGGTGTAGCTCAATGTGTTTGTAACTTAGGAGAACTATCTAAATTCTTCACTGTCTTGTGGCATCAGGACATTCCTTAATTATCCGCTCGACCACGCTTACTGTACCTTTCTGATCTGCTGGAAATAACATTGCTTTTGAAATAGATGTCAACCGCTAAAGTCAAAGTTCGCAAACTGTTTTACAGAAAAAATTCTTTGACAGTTTGTAGACGGTCCGAACCTGCTTAGTGAGATAAATTTAATACCATTTTGTTGCCTTAAAAATAAACTATCTGTTAATCATTTTAAGAGCCTATATTATCTATCGGCTATCTTTATGTTCCGTAACTATCTATTTCTTTTTAATGAAAAAGATAGTGAATACGTAGTTTTCAATGATAGAATTGAAAATCAACAAATTTATTATGTAAATAATATTGAGAGACTAAATACACTTTATAAGATAGCATATTGGACAAATCAAATCAATTGAGTCTAAATTTGAGAATTTAATGAACCATTGAAAAATTCCATCAATCCACATTTAAGCTCCATCAAAACCTCGATAGAAGCAAACTATTTACTTTATAATAATATGTTTAAGTATAGCAAGATCACCGGTTTTAGGGGGATACGTCAATGAAAACTTCATATTTTATCTTGGTAGCTATAAAAGTATGAGGTTTTGGAACTGACTTCCAATATTTTCTTACATAATCCGTTAGTTACATTAACATTTTTATGCCAAAAAAGAGAACAACTTTTCTGCTTTTAATTTTATCATTGCTAACTTTCTAAAATTAATCCAAACTAATATTAAAGAGCTTAAACTTGTAAAGAGCTACCGCTGGCAACAGATTAACAATCGGTCGCTAATTTTGTTGTTTTCTTAATCGGTATAAAGATGTATGCAAATGCCCCCATTACAACGATAAAAACTGTATCGACCAGTTTACCTACAGGGTGTATTAAAGAAGTGTAGCAATACAAAAGGGTGCTGATTTACCCAACAATCTGAACTACTTTTTAAACATTCGAGCTTGAACTCGTAAAAAATTGCAGTTTTAAAGAAAAATGCCATTGACTTTCAAGTAAACTTATGTACAGTAATTCTATCGTCATCGTCTGCAGCCTTCATTATTCCACTCCAGGGTCTCTTTCTCGCTATGCCACTTGTCTCGGTCCTGTACTAATCTAGTCCAAGTTCGACATATGATGGTGACTACGTCGTCGAAAAATCTGAAAACTAATGACAATGCTCCACTTACATTGCCTAGGCGACCACTCTGGCACAACCTCACTCAATCAGTTCGCCTGACAACGTGTCCTGTCCCATCTCTATTTTATATCCATAACAGCGGTAATGACGTCTCGAACTTTCGTTCTTTGCTGGATTTCGGTATTACAAATTCGGTCTAGGAGTTTGATGCCGAGCATAGACCTCTATGCTATGAAACATCTTGTGTACGTTGTAAAAGTAACACGATTGCTTAGATTTTTTTCAGTTTTATCAGCAAATGATTGGTACATGTTTAGTCGTCCCAGTAGTCGCCACAGCAGTCTCACCCGACTATAATATTGGTCGATATAAAGTGCGCAGTCTGCAGGGACTCTAACAGCTTAGCTCTATCTTGGAGAGCCAGCGATGTTGTGGGCTGTCACCGCGCGGCGCTGTGCGCAGGTGCCCGAGCGACAGCGCGACAACTCGCCACATGAAATATAAACCCAGTTCCCTTGCATGATATATCACCGGTGACGTTTGTACGAACAATGCGGCCAACAGTTTGCCCAGTGCTGTTTTATTCACAACTTCAGAGATTTGTTTTTTTTGTTTGTTTTACGACTGTCTAGGTAAGGCTGGCTGGCTCACCCGTTCTGTGATTTTTTCAAAGCTTTTTTAAGCTGATTATTTTTTGTGCGTTTAGGGATCGGGTGTGTTTTTGTTGTTGAGAACGAGATCAGTTCATGTTTTATTCAGTGGATAGCACAAAAAAATCAATCATCAATAATGTTCACATGTAGCTTTTAGTTTTTAAATATATCAAAATCGATTCTGCCGTTTAGTAGTTGCGAGGTAATACAAGGACGGACATACAATTATACATAATATAAGTCAAACACATAACCCTCCTTTTTGGCTCCGCCTTTAACTTTAGTCGGGAAAATTTATGGCGTGGCGTGCGTAAGAAGATTTTAGTTTTGCAACAACATCACATTACATCATCAGCCATAGGTCGTCCACTGCTGGAAATAGGCCTCCTCCTGGGGGGGTTTGCCAATACTCGCCACGCTTGGCAGGCGGGTTAGCGAGCGCAGTTAGGTGTCATTGTTCATGGAAGACGCTGCTGTCCATCTTCCGGATTACATCCCTTAGCCGACTCTTACGGCAACCACGGGTAGAGAGGGTGGGGTACTATTCTTACACAGGCACCACCACGGCAACAAGCTATCAAGGTAATAAAACATAACGGAAGTGTAATTATAACAATATATTTCTGTATATACAAATTAGCATTATAATACAAGGTAAAGCGCTACGCAGAACACGAGTGGATAGGGGCGGGCGGGCGCTGCGCTTCGCTTCAGTGCTTCCAGCTCGCTGACGTCGGGCGTCTCGTCGAACTCGCCCACTTCGTTGTACTGCATCTCCTCGAACTTGCCAGACAGGGCTACAATGGAAATCTTTCTTGAATATGTTAAATTAATAAGATACGAATCTTATAGGAAAAGTAAGTTTGAAAGCGAATTCAATAGTTTAAAAAAAACCGTGAATGGCATCCATCATAACCTAAATATTAAAGCATGGCAAGCCACTAAGATGGTGATAGAGTGAATTGAATTTATGCAACTTAAAAATATGTTTTTATGGTTGACAGGCTAGCTGTTTGACAACGGCTCACTTGATGTTAGATGACGGTGTGGTCGAAGATGGTAAACACACCTAGCCTGGAATGGAACTGGCTCTCAAGTGAGGCTGCCGGAATGCACCGTTAGATGCTTGGCGGCAGATTTTCAACTTGAGGGTGGTAGCTAGCCAGCCGAGTACTAGAAAGTACCTACTCTACCACTCTGCTATGATTTCCTTACGATGTTTTCCTTCACCGGCAGCTCAAGCTCATTGATGGGATTTCACCCCATGCCCTTTGGCGTGTAAATCGACCGCGCTAACCACTTAGCTATCATAGCTAGAACAATAAATGTGTTCAAAAAATTTCAAAATAACAAATCTTTAAGTATGCAGAATGATATGCAATAGGTACAGGAGATAGTGAAACCGAATTAACACCATAAAGTATATACAATATGTGTATTTCATATACATATAACACATTTTGTAATTTTTATATAAGGATACACGTGTCTTGTTTCCCATATACATTGCTTAACACTCCTAATTAGCTACTTTGGAACTCAGCTTATACGAACTTAATTACATAAGGCAGGCTACAAAATCATTTAAAATAGTCTTTTCCCAAACAAGATATGAGCACACCTACATAGTCTAACGATTCCTGAAACCAGATCCTGTAGAGAAATTCTCCAGAGAAATGTCCGAACAAGGTACGTTCTAAATATCAGGTTACACGACGTGCCCATTAACGCCTTTCACTCCTAAATGCTTCCTACGGTAGAAACTCAAGTTTCCACCAGACTAAGGAATTAAATTACGTATTTCTGATAAGTTCTTTCACTAAACTTGGGATACATTATATTAGAGGCCAAACATAAAATTATAGACAGCGAAACTCACGAACAAAAGTTTCATATCCATCGAATTATTATGACCTGCTTATTATTCTAAAACTAACACTTGTCTTATTCGACGTTTAATTTTCCAGCTAGAGTAAGTATTTTCAATTGTCCAAGTTGTAGTGTTACAAAAATAGATACGGTATTAGACATTTATTATTATTTTTATTTTTTTTTCTATGTTTCGTCTTGCGATCGGCTCTACAAGCCCTTAGCAGATTTGTTGTGTGGATTATTTTCAGGTAAGAACTGTTCCTCCTGTGAGGAAGATGTCTTTTATTTTAATTCTGGATTTGTTTAGGAACAAAGTCCCATATGTGTTGCAATTTATAATGAAAACAATTTTTTAAATTATTTAGAAAAGTTTCTCGTTTTGATATTCTTATTAATATGCCTATATTCGTTATGGGATATCTCTGTCTAATACAAATCTATTTTTATGCGTTTTATTGTTCAGCATATTATAGACAACGGTAAATTAATAGACAGTAATAGTCATTAAAACCAAAAAGTCATTTGTAATTACTGCGAAATAATAAATGTAAAACAAAACAACAACTTACAATACAATTTAATCGTCCCGTCCGTGTCGCCGAGCGAGTTCTTTGATATGCAGCTGTATGTACCGAAAGTGCCTCTATTTACTTTTTTAATTTTCAGCCTCATGTCTACTTCATAGCCTCTCTCGACGGCCGTAATTTCGAACCTTTTGTCCGCTGAAAAAATAACCTTTTATCAA
The DNA here is from genome assembly GCA_950106695.1 of Biston stratarius. NCBI lineage: Eukaryota > Metazoa > Arthropoda > Insecta > Lepidoptera > Geometridae > Biston > Biston stratarius. Next base: position 17,631,194 of record OX467116.1, read on the forward strand.
CAGACAGCGCTGAAAAGGTTAACATTGGATTTTGGCAAATCTTGGTATTACTTACATTGTGATATGATTTGATCGTTTATAGTCCAGTAATTGATAGAACGAGGAAAAGCCTCTGAATGGCAGTCTAAGTGTATTGTGTCGCCTTCTTTAGCCCCTACTAATTGATTTTGTATTGTCATTATTGGTGGAACTGAAAGAAAGAGAAAAAATATTAAGATTCACTAAATGTTCGCTTATATCTAACTAATAAGTCATAACTTTCTTAAGCACTTAATATAAATTGATTTCAGGAACTTTCTAGAACATCTTCAAAAGATAATTGGGGATTATTGAACTAAATTAATTAAGGTTTATAAGAATTCTAGTTATGTGTCAAAAAAAAATGCGATGAATTCAAACGGTAAAGGATGACATTGTGAGGAAAGTATATGTCTAAGATTTTTTTTTAATCATGTCTTCGCGTTGTAAATGTGGTGGTGTTTTATTCAAATAATGTCGATTTACTACGCGCTTCAGTGTAAGAAACTGATATAATGTTATGAAACATGACTTTTCGTGAGGCTTCCAACACTCCATTGAAGATTGTAGTTAAGTCCCCACTACTTTACTAGAGCATGTCTGGACTTGATCATGACTTAAGTTGTGTGATTTTGACGTATTTAACTTGTTTTTTTACATATTTGTTGTTACAAAGTTTGTTGTTGTTTTTTAAACAAGTAAACATATTGGAACACTTGACACTGGCAAATGCACAACAGTGCGACGCCAAAAAAGAGGGAAAAAAATAAACAAAATCTACACCATTGTTAATAAACTTACAATGCACGACGAGCATGACTCGCTTGCTGACTGAAGGTGGCACGCCGTTGCTGGCGATGCATAAGTACGCCCCCATGTGCAGTCGGGACACCTTTGTCAGCTGTAGCACTGAACCGCTCACTGAACTATCTGGATGGAATAATCGGGTTATAATAGTAATATATTTAAATAGACCGCCTTGTTAGCTCATTTGGTAGAATATTTGCTTTTAGAGTTGCAGAACTTGGGTCAAACATTTATGTGACTAATAGTTCTGTACCTATATACATATTTATAAATAAAAGTATATAAGTATTCTATCTGGTATAGTACAAGCTTTGCATAGTTTGCGGCTAGACGGCGCTGTGTAAAATTAAAACGATATTTATAAAAAAAATATTTTAAGGCCAATGAACAGTGAACAGGCTCTATCATATTATTAAATCTCGTAATTACAGACGTAAATGATTAGTCAAATGTATGAAAAAAGCAACTTACCAGAAGTGGCACACCACTTCTGGTAAGAGTAAATGGATTTATGTACTACATAAGGAATATGTTATACGGGTTCCGCCGAAACCGGCCCACTGGGGATCTTCTAGCGTATGCAATTCACATCTGGAGTGAAGCCATAGAGAAACACGGGGAAGCGCTTGCCGTTTCCCTTGACATCTCGAAGGCTTTCGACAGGGTTTGGCATGACAGCCTTATTGGCAAGCTCTCCTCGTTCGGTCTGTCTTCTGGTTTCATTGCCTGGATATCGGACTTTCTGCGGGACCGATCGATCCGAGTGGTCGTTGACGGCTGTTCTTCGGATTGTAAGGCTATTAATGCCGGTGTTCCCCAGGGGTCGGTGCTCTCCGCGACTCTCTTCCTGCTGCATATTAACGATCTGCTTAAGCCCGGCACCTTTGGGTATGCAGATGACAGCACTGTTGTAGAGAGCTATATGTCCAGTGCACGTACTAGTGGACCGGAAATCCGGTCTCTTAGAGAGGCTATGGTCGAGCGCATGAACTTGTCCCTCAAGGCAGTTTCCGACTGGGGCGATGCCAATCTGGTCAAGTTCAATGCAGCTAAGACCCAGGCGTGTCTGTTCTCCGCCAAAAAGAGGCCATTTGATCTGACACCTACTTTCCAAAGTGTATCCGTTCCAATTTGTGACAGTCTTGAGCTTTTAGGTGTTACTCTGTCCCCGACCCTCAACTTTGGCTGCTATATTGAGTCAAAAGCCCAAATGGCGGCCAATAAGCTGGGTATCCTTTCGAAGGTGCGACGGTACTTCACGCCGGAACAGTTGCTTACATTATACCAAGCACAAGTTCGGTCATGCATGGAGTACTGTTCGCACCTTTGGGACGGATCGGCCAAGTACCAGCTTGAGGCGTTGGAATCCATCGAGAAACGAGCTAAGAGACTTATTAGCGATGATGCGCTTGTTCGAAAAAAGTTCCTAAGCCTTGAACATCGTCGCAAAGTCGCTTCTCTGTCGGTTTTCTACCGGATACACTTTGGCGAGTGCGCTTCAGATCTACATGACCTAATTCCAGCTTGCCCATTCTACTATCGGACAGCCAGGAGCTCTAAAAAGCGACACCGCTTCATGGTCGATATTCCAAAAGCTCGAACTAAGCGGTTCGAATCTACCTTCATTGTGCGAACCGCTAGAGAATGGAATTTGCTGCCCGAGTGGGTGTTCCCCGATAAATACAATCTGGGTGCCTTCAAGTCGCGAGTGAATCGGTTTCTTCTAGGCGAGCGTGCTCCACCGTAGGCCGCATCTTCGCTTATCATCAGGTGAGATGGCGGTCAAACGCAAGCCTATTAGATATAAAAAAAAAAAAAAAAAAAAAGTACATAAATCTTGCAAATTTCCTGGTGTACATTTCTAAGTGGTAAGGAAGGTATATAATTATGCAAGAAATAAATACAAGTATGTTAGCGCAACGACGAAGAATGTGACGTGACATGTAATACTAAAATGCGTTATACTCGTAGTTACGTTTACTTTAAGACGCTATCCTTTCTGTCTTTATAAGTTGTCAAGCATCGATTTCAAGATATCTTTCCATATTTTATAAGGTGAGACCGACCGCGCCTGCCGAAAAAAATACAGATCCAGGTATAATTATTTATTTTAAAGTAAAGGTAAAAATTTGTGAAAATTTTAAAGAATAATCACTTCTAGGCTCAATTTGGGCCAGCACTATAAAGTGACTTTTTGATTATCCATATAAGAATGCTTCATTACAGCTACTTTAAATAATCATAACAATGTTTTTAAACATACACAGGTAGTGAAAATTCAACTTGAGATTTTGCAGGAAAATGTTGTGTGCTTTAGAACACTGTGAAAAAGAAAATTCCATTTTCAAAGGCGTTTATTTATCACACACAAAAGCGGATATCTGTATTATCTGCACTTCAGCCCACATTACTAGGAAACGGAATAAAATGGGGGTTAGTGCAGATACAATATGCAAGTAAGAAATGGGTCACTTCCGAAGACTAGTTAGATACAAGGTCATAACAATGAATTGTAGAAGCTAGTTTCGAAAATGTTGGAAAATGGTATCATTATTACACGTTCATATGTGCTGCCGCAATGCTGTAGTGTAATTTTAGGAGATTAACGGCCTCTTACTTTGGGATTTAATTTTAATTTTATCATATAATTAGGTTTATGTAGAGGATTTAAAAAAAAATGTTTTTGGTAGGATAAAAGAACATGGCATTATATTGGGTACGTTTTTGCTTTGTCCTTGTTTTTTAGTATCAAAGTAAACACAACATTTCTTGCACTAATGAGCTAAAGCAACTAATAGACATTTTAAACTGTAGCTATCGTATTTCATAACCGTATAGCATAAAAAAAGGGAAATAACAAGTCGCTGCATTGAATAATTTTTCATATAATCATAAAGCCAGGAATCATCAAGTGATACAAAATGGCGGAACATGTCTCTTAGCGTTGTTTCCAAAAATCCGTAACAGCTAATAATAAAACAACTACTACTTCACTAAGGTATGGAGTGGACTAAACCATGACTCACTTTGTATGACTTTGACTGTAATTAGGACTTGAGTTCGACCAAAGTAATAAGTAACGTAAAGTGCAATCCTTTTAGTATCGAAAACTTGGAAAAACTATTTTTCTAAAATTTTCATGCTAGCTATTATAGCTATAGCTAGCATTTCGCTATTTATATAAAGGTATGATAGAACAAACGCAACACTAATCATATTCATATTATAAAGCCGAAGGTTTGTCTATTTATAAGTATGTTTATTATTTCTTCTGGCTGTAACGACTTTTGGATGTAATTTGGAACGAAGCTACCTCTTACCCCGGATTAACACATAGGGTACTTTTTATCGCGGTTAAACCCGCGAGGTTGCAGCCACAAATATATACATCCAGCCACTATCAGTAAAAATAAATTATAGCACGTTACGTATTCTACACAAACCTTTTTCCATGAAACATATATATTTCGGCTCTATAGCCAATCGTGTCTAGAACGCGGCATAATGGTATTAAGTCTTGAAGGGATGTTCACCTTTATCCACATTCCTGGGTTTAGCATTGGCCCCTGGAGTCAGATCATATTTCGTTTACCTGTATCGAGCCAGAGCTTTGAATAAGGCTAGACCTTTATGGATATTGTATTTTCAGGAAGTATTTAGGTAAGACTGAAATGAGTAAACGAAAATATGAAAATTTGCCTGTTTATCGGCATGTGTTTTGCTCATTATTATTATATACTAGCTGCGCCTCGCGGTTTTACCCGCGTGGTGATGGATGATGATGATGAAAGAATCCTATGTTTTATTCCAGGGCCTAAATTATCTACATGCAAAATTTCATCCAGATCCGATCAGCTGTTCTGGCGTGTTTGAGTAACGAACATCTATCCATCCATCTATCCATCCAAACTTTCACATTTATAATATTAGTGGGATTTGTACTATTTGTTTTATGGGAAATTATGTAATTGGCAGAGATAATATATAGAAGTTTTTTATAACATACGCACTTGGAAAGCGGTCCATGTATTTTTATCAAAAAACGGGCACAAAGCTATTCTTTTAGTTCTATATGATTTGATTTTAACTTAAAATAAACCACACAAGGAATATTAAAAAAATCATGTAACTATCTATAATTCAACTTAATTTTATTTTAATATAGGCTTGCGTTTGATTCCCAACTCGCGAAGATGTGATCTACCAGATTGTAATAAATACTACAAGTACAAAGTTATTAAATATATTATATTATACATATCTATTTTAAAGTTCTGGATGCATCTGGATTGCATTATTATATGATAAACTAGCTGAATGTTGGGTTATTCGTGCCCGATGCATCACGCCATTACTCTTGCATATAGGTACAACAATCATAATCTAAGTATCACGATTATCTAAAACATCGGTTAAACCAGTTGTCAAGTATGCGCTTACCAACGACTATAGTTTAACTTATTTATATATATATTTATATATATATAATATATTTAGCCGAGAAGAACCTTGAAGATGGCAACTTCACGGCGTAGCAACTTCGGAGCGGTGGGGATGATGTGAAGTCTTAGTAGGGCGTCGAATAGATGGCCTCGGTCACTTTGATCGACTCCTCAGGGATAGACGGTCGTTCTGCCACTATTGCTCGTGTATCGATTTTTACATTAAATTTTCGATTTGTTATTTGAATTCTGTAATCTGTCTGATTAAATTTTTTTATATTTAATTTTGTTATTATTCTCTAAATACATATATATATGTGTGAGGGGAAACGTGTAGGTATAAAACTCTAGTCAATTACGTCTCTCGCTTTGCCCGTGCCGCAAATTCCACCCACGTTAGAAATCTGTGACTTTTCCCTATGTAAGGTACTATTCTTGATGAAATGGAAGACAACTAAGGCAAAAACAGAGTGCGCATCTTTTATCATCATTTCATTTTAGTCCAGTTAAATATAGAAGCTCATTCCTCGAGTTTGAGAAAAGGCTCAGGTAAAAGGGTAAAACTGTATAATAATTCCGTTTGACACAGTGTCACCCACGCGCGACCAAAGCTGTGACGTATCGGAAAATATAGGAAACTAACCGCTGAAAATATTAGTGTTTGTAATTTTACCCTCCTTTATTCATCAAAAATTACGAAATGATCAAACGACATTAAACCAATTTAACCATTAGTAGATGCTTGATTACATTAACCTTTATTATAGACGCCTACATTAAATTCTAGAGTAGGTTCATAAAATACTTAAAGATTGTTCTATAAATACTTCACTTGTGGTGAACCAACAAGAAGTTTAACAAATGACTTATGTGATGTTAATAAATATAACAGCTAGGTGTATGTAATAGAAGGAGTAACTTTTCTAGTTATGTTATATTTGTGTATTCAAAATGAAAGATGGTTGAACCCAGTACCTTTGGCAGTTTTATTGATCTTTTGTGTAAAAATAAAAAGATTTCTATTTACTTTATTCTAACACATACAATTAAAAAGATTTAAACTAACATATAAAGACAACAAATTTTAAACGTCAGTAAGAGGATTACCTCTGCAGTGTCTAGTGCATTAAAAAGAAAAGAGGCTAGTACTCGGCAACAATTCCAGGTCTAGCCCAATGCAAAAAAAAAGAAATGAATAAATAAATGATAATATTTTGTAATACTACCTAATACTCTGCAACATTCATTGACACACATTTGCGCCTGCACATACGCATACACACACTCGCACACATACACACACGAGCGCACACACATACACACACACGCACACATTACATACTCACACATACAAACATACACGCACACACACACGCACAAACACACACACGAACACACACGCACACATCGTTATTTTATACCTCAACATTCGATATTCTTATCATGACTAGAAAAATATACAAACCTATTGATATGCATAAAATTAACACGGAAGACAGTGGATTTTACGACACAGGTTTTTCTAGTGCAAAGTCCAGTACCTGTTTGCTCTTTGTAATTTTCTATTTTATACTTTACTTATAAATAAATAAATACAAGTTTGTAAACTTAGGTTGTACTAAATTAAAGGGGTGACGGGGGTACTTATGATAATGAAGAACTTTTACTATAGACACAACTCTGAAAATCGTGTAAAAATATCAGTTGCTCCATACATTTGGACAGGGATCAGTTTACTGTTTCTATGGAACAGCCGATTTTTTTTCGTGATTACAGCGTTATGTATTTATAATAAAGATTTATAATAATAAGTACTATAACCGTCTTTTGATTTACACGCTAAGCTTACATTACTTACTTTAGTAAAAATCAAATGATGTTCGTTAGTGAGCGCATAACTTGAGAACAGATGAATCAATTTAGCTGATTATTATTTTTAATGTTTGTGATACTTGTGAAGTTCATTTGTGAGGCCAAAGACCGAACGCTACTGCACCGACGACCGATTTCTGACTAGCTGAATGCCCGGTACATCGTACCGGGCATTCAGCTAGTCAGAAATAAATCTAAATCTTTAAACCGTCCCAACAACCGTCATATTATGTTGTTTTTTTTTCTCTTTCCTCTTGGCTTCGCACTCTGTGTATTCTGCCAGTTTCAATGGTTCTGTATTTTGTGTGCAGTCTTAATTTATCAGCTTCTTTATCTTTACCTTCAAAGTCCAGACTTGGTCAAGTCCAATCCGTGCTTGTCAAATCCAGTCATGTCTTAGTAAAGTAGTGGCAACTTTACTTTAAGCTTTTGGAAGCAACACAAAAAGACATGATTCACCACATTATATCACTTTTCTACACTCGCGCTTGTAATTCGGCACTTTATGTAAACTAAATACTCGAAATAACACTAGTTTGGAAAAAAATACACTGGGGCGACACAACTCTTTCCGTGTTTTCGCCAAAACTCCGTCATATGTTGTTTAAAATTAAGTGAATGAATAAAAAAAATGGTGCAATTTTATGTAGCGCCATCTAGCCCCAAATTTAGCAAACCATGGGAACCAGATAACTGATACACAGAAAAAACATCTATGTTCGTCACATAACTGTTTATCATGAGTGGAGGCAGAGCTTGTAGCAAATGACAGGGTAGTCGCGATTAGTGGAATAGTTCGTTTCACTTACTATGAGTGTCACTGAAGTTAGATGTAGGCAGAAGGTCTCCAGCTTCCTTCCTCCACACGACAGTTGGCGTGGGGACTCCATGTGCTGCGCACCGGAGCGTCACATTGGCACCTTCCCTCGCCACCTGGTCACTGCTCGTCGGATAGTCCAGAATATCTGGTGGAACTGCACGAAAAATTGTTATGCGATAAACCTCTATTACTTTACCCTTATTGTACAGGTAGCCTTACCCTGATTTGAAATAAGGTTCCCTAAACATCGGAAGGTGTAATGAATGGATCAGATGGGCTAGTATATCAATTTGTGAGATTTAGGTAGTTCGTAATCGATAGGATAATGTATGGAATTTAAGTTACAGAAACGAATATTTGATATTTCAAATGTATTTAGTTGTGTTTATGCACGCGCGGGCTTTATGTTAGTTATGATATCCGGTGATATCCTACTTTGATAATATTTACATAATAACACAGTGTATGTGAGTGACGTCACGTATTATGAGCGTCCCGGGAAGAGACGTAACTATTTTACTACGGTAAACATGTAAAGGATAGTAAGACCAATTTTAGAGGCTTGAACCGACAGATCTATGAATGTTGCCGACTTATTTTTCTTTGCATATGGTGTCGCACTTTGTAAGTTTGACAGTGCAAATTTTTTTTTAATTTAATTTGCCCTATCTGACTGGCTAAAGATGTAAAGCTATCTATAGTTACAGTTAAAGTTCAGTCTTGGTCAAGTTTAGTCCGTGTCAGGCAAATCCAGTCATGCGTTAGTAAAGTACTGGCGACTTTATTATAAGCTTCGATGAACTTTTGGAAGCAACACGAAAAGTCATGTTTCACCACATTATACTACTTTCCCACACTCGCGCTTGTAACTCGGTATTTTATGAATAAAATAACACGTTTTTTTTACATAAACACTAGTTTTGAAATAAAAAATACAATGGGGTGACACGACACTTTCCGTGTTCCCGCCAAAACTCTTGGCAGTGCCAAGTGTTACAATAATATTAAGTTTTAATTGAATAATTAAGCTAAATAAATCCAAATCAGTTTAGAACGCATTATTATTATAATTAATTAATTGAGATATAATTATTAAGTGAGTCTAAATAACAAGTTAAAGTCACACAATGTAAGTAAAATGCTCCGTGTTAGGTGCCGATAAATATTTAAAAAACAAAAACAAAGTAACGATAAGATCATAGTGCTGACATTGGCATGGCAAACTTGTTCCCATAGTTTATAATTCTTTTTGGCAAAATTGTGGCAACACAACAGAAGCCAAGAAGGATAAGTTGAAGTTGCATAGTTCTTATTGATGACTGATTACTTTCCGCCTAAAATATGTTAGTGCATACCGACAACATCTAAATATGCTGTTTGACTCTTCATGGGGTCTGTGTTGAGCTGGCACATGTACCAGCCCCGGTCCGACTGACGAACGTCGTGGATGTGGAGAAACCAGACACGGCGGTCGCTGTGGTTCACAGCGATCCTGTGGTTCTTCGTAATGACGTGCGTGGCTATCGTCAGGATCGTCTGCGTGTCCACACGTAGCCACGCCACCTGCGACAACACCGCGATTAGTTCAAAAAGGGCATGGGTCATTAAAATCCATATTCATTAGAGCTAATAGTAGCTCGCGATCATTTTATGCTCGGATTTTCCGTGTTTTGAATTTGAAATTCAATTCGATCGAGCTGTTTTCTAATAATTATAATTCAAATAATGTTTTATTTTTTACAGTCTAGTTTATATGTGTCTTCAGTTTAGCCCCGTTTTTTTCCATATACTGTCCCACTGCTGGCTGCGTGCTATTGTGAGAAGGGTAAATAAAGCCATAAGTCCGCCTCGCTGGTCAAGTGCGGGTTGACTTTGATGTGATTGAAATTTATTATTTTCTAGTAAGCTCAGTGTAATTTTTACAAAAATAACTTCATAGCTGTCTATTAAGTCACATCTAAAACTGTCTTTTGCAAATAAAACAAATATCTATTTTAATTTGCTAAGTTATTATCAAATACATGTAGTACTTTAATATTATGAATGCGAAATACTGGCTGTAAGTTTGTTACTTAAAACGGCTGGACGGATCTGAATGAAACTTAGAATACAGATAGCTTTCACCCTATATTAACACAGGCTACTTTTTATGCCGGAAATCAAGGTTGTGGGGCGCAGCTAATTTATAAACCTGTACATATAAACTGAAGTTTAGACTTATTTGGGAGACCATCTGGCTTCTAAACAGGAGATCCTAGGTTTGAATCCTACGGTGTGCATCACTGTTTTTTTAGATAGTGGCGTTTTATCGCCGACTTTGAACGATGAAGGAAAACTACATGTCTCAGACTTCTTTAAATAAAGTTCTCGTAGATGTGTGAATGCCAATCCGCACTTGACCAGCGTAATGGAAAATGGCCTTACTATTCTCATTAGGAGAAGCAGGCGCAGCAGTGGGATAATTTATAAAAAAGAGCTGGTTCCGAACAAAGTGGAGTAATAACATATTTAGATACGCGCACGCTAAAAATAGTTGCATATGCTTGCAAGCTATAGACGTAATAAAGTTTTTGGGAAAATCAATTTATATAAACTAACGTAAGTGTATTGTTAGTTATAGGTGCTGTCTGCTAACAGTTTGTTGCGGCAGATGCGAAAAGTTCATTCAATTTTATCGTAACTCTTTTAATGTGAGCGCTTGACTTATAATTTGTATTTTCACGTAGAAACTCCGATCCATTTGGTGATAGAGGGCAAGGAAAATTATCAATCAATTTCTTTTTAAACATTTGCTTAATTTACGTAGGTATATTGAACGAATACGTACCCTGTAAGAGCCGAGGTCATTGACCACGCAAGTAAACACTGCTTCTCTACCAAGAGATACAGTCAGGTTGTTTAGGCTATCTTCGAAGCGGGGTACTTCTGTAACAATCAAGAGCATTAATTTTAATCACTTACCTTCGTAACGAAGCTCATTACTTTTAAGTATAGCCGTTATCCTTATTAGATATTTAGCTACGAGTGCGCCTGGGCTTCCTCGAACTTTTCCGGACGACATGTTAATTAATTACTTTACTTTTTTGGCAATTTTTTTTTAAAGAACAATGTTAGCTACTTTTGTACATCATTTTATAGCTATGTCTAAAAACTTCTTTATCAGCGTTACTTAATAGTTTCTTCGGAAAAAAAAATAGTAGTTGCAAATGTAAAACCGTGTAAGGAAGTTTTTAAAACGTCGAATACACTTGTAAAATGAATGACAATATGAGATGAAATTTAATTATAAAAACTGCTGTTGATTGAATTATATGGAAAAAGTAAATTTGCTGTATCAAGTTCACCTAAAAGAATGAGGGTATAAATGATAAAAAATAATGCTAAACTGATAACAAAAAAAAATTGTAAATATTTTAAGTGAAATCGTACACAATGTATAGTAGGAATAAAAATGAAAAAAAAAAAAAAAATATGAACATTTTTTTTTAAAATTTAAATTGCCTGATTGTCTCGACGAGTTGGTTTAAAGCAATAAGGCCGCCAATTCTTAATAATATTCTTAATATCATAGGACACGTTACACACAGCGCCATCTGACCCCAAACTACGCAGAGCTTGTGTGATGGAAGTCAGATAACAGATAGAATACATAAAATACTTTTTGTAAATGCATACTTACGAGTATAATACATACAAACCACCCGGACACAGAGCAAACATTTGCTTATAACATAAAATGTTTGTCCTTGACGGGAATCGAACCCACGCCCTACAGCTCAGGCAGACATACTACCAATAAGCTAACAGGGCTGTCAAGGCTGTTTTATGAGAAACAAGCTTATAAGTTTTTTTAAGATGTGCCCCATTAAGAGTTTCTATCTATCTGTAAATCCAAGTTTATGTTTACAAATAAGATTAACATAGATAGTTCGATAATTATTTGATTTGATATGATTTAATTTTCTTACTTGTTTAAACCTGTAAATCTAATACGGCATCCCTTGTATTTATGCCTGTATAGAAATGATTAATTTTCGTACTTGGTTAAACCTGGAAATCTAATACGGTATCCTTTATATTTATGCCTGTATAGGAACCTAATCGTCTACTGAGTCAATATACGTATGTATCTTCCTTTAGTTAAACCAAAAATGGAATACAAATAGTACAGAGACAGAATTTCGTTTCGGAAGAAAACACTCTAGAACTTTTTACATTCTAAAAGGCTATTCAAAACGATATTTATTCGGGCTATCAGTATTAGGTGGGCTATCGATTAGGAAAAAAACAGACCTATTCAGCCAGCAATAAAATGAGGAGAAAATAGGGAGAGAAGAGGTCGACTCTTAATTACTATCGGAGTAAATATTTACAGCTATAAGAATTGCTCTGAAATTCTAAAAAGTGGGGCACTGTTTTCAAAAGTTCCCTCAATTTTGCTGTTTGATTGGAAAAACAAAAGATTGTTAATATTGTTGTCGAAGTTGGATCTATTTTTATTTTTTTGTGTAACTAGATTAGAAATTTTGTTTTTTATTATTATCTAATCTATCTATCTAATGCCTTTAAACGAGCAATTTTTGTGTACATATATATAATTTGAATCTCGGAAACAGCTCCAACGATTTTCGTGAAATTTAGTATGCAGGGGGTTTCGGGTACGATAAATCGATCCAGCTAGGTTAATTTTTTTAGAAAACGTCGTTTTATCTGTGTTTTCAGCCGAGCAAAGCTCGATCATCCAGGTACTGTTACATTAAACATAATAAAACTGGCTTCGTTACATAAGAAATCTTCGTTACTTTTTACTGAATATATGTATGTATATACAGTACATGCACACTAGGGCATGATCAGGCTCTATTATGATTTACTTTGCGTGATTTTGACTGTAACCAAGATTTATTAAACTTGATTTTTCATAAAATACATGAAAATATCGAAACACTTCACTTAACTTTCACTACACACAACAACACATCACTTTGTGAACTGATCAGTGATGATCAGTTCACAAAGTGCGATGCCAAAAACAAATAAGAAAATTTTGGTATTATTCATATTTGGTGAAAAATATTGTATGTGCTACAGATAAAAACCACACAAAGTAAGACAGAATCAAGTCCGATCGTGTGATCAGTAAATTAGTGACAACTTTACTAAAAGTTAGTTGGAGTTTTGTTAGCAACACGGAAAACATGTTTCGCCGTATCACTTTTTCTCAGTTGCTCTCGTAATAAGGCAGTTTTTTAAATAATTTCTACTATTAAAAATCAACACGACAACAACACAAGTTTCATAAATAATACAATGCAGCGAGATGATGTTTCCGCGTATTTTTACCAAAATACCTACTTATAAGTATAATATTTTTTTTATATTTTTTTAATGACAGGCTAAGTGTTTGACCACAGCTCACCTGATGTTAAGTGAGTGTGTGGTTGAAGATGGTAAACACTTCTAGCCTGGAATGGAACTGGCTCTCAAGTGAGGCTGTCGGAACACACCGTTAGATGCTTGGCGGCAGATTTTCAACTTGATTATTGACTTGACTTATTGGGTGGTAGCTAGCCAGTCGAGTACTAGAAAGTACTCTACTATCACGCTATGGTTTCCTTAAGATATTTTCCTTCACCGGCAGCTCAGTTATTAGGGTTTGATGCCACGCCCTTCGGCGTGTGAACCAACCGCGCTAACCACTGTGCTATCATCGCTACAAAAATAAACTCTAAGAAGTTTTAGTACAGTTCTGCGTAGTAGTAGTAAATTTATGGTTGTTTCTTGTCGCATTGTTTATGAAGCTACATTTACTTCCTAATTTGTTAGTACGTAAATGTTATTGTTGGCACCGGGTTGCTCTTGCACGTACGTACCGAGCATTATTGCGCCTAGAACAAATTTGCTTGCGGATCGCAATATCCAAGCGAAGGGGCCCCAGGGAGCGATCTTGTTTTATTTGCCCCCCACGCTGCCTAATGAACGTTTTTTTCTCTGTACGTGTATCTATTCTCAGAATTCGATATACTTAAGGTGCAATAAAGGCTAACATTTATTAGTCGACTCTACCAGTCCTTTCGCACTGAAATTTTACTGTCACATAATATCACCAAATGTTACACATATGGCTTCGGAGACTATACAAAGAAATGAATTCAACCGTTCAGATAATAAGGTTCGAAAGAATATACGTGTACGGAAATAAAAGTAAAGATTAAGCTAAATAAACAATATATACATTGATAGTCGATAAAACGTTTAGGCAAACTTTTACGGCCGTAACTTTTTGTAGCCAGTCTGCTGGTTAACATAAAATAATATAAAAGTCAAGAATAATAATGAGGCACACACACAAAAGATATTAAGATAAAAGCTTTGCAATTTTGCCAAAGCTCCCGCAGACTACAAAATTTAAGCCAACGAACCTAACCGACGTCATTTTGCGTTGTTTTGGAATTTGTGCAAATTAATAAGTAGGGTGTTGTTATTTTCCGCCTTGGAAACATTTCCGGAAATTAGTCGGTCAAAGGTTTCTCCGAATATTCCTTGATAAATGCGCCCGTTATAGGCACAAGTTAAAGCCGCGTGTATTTTCAATGATTTCCGGACAATAAACTTCGATTAAGTTTTAATTTTGCATAATTACTGTTGAATTTGTCGCGTTTGAAACGAGTGAATTTGTTTCGGAGTTGAGACATGAGAATGTTCGCTTTAGAAGCTACAAAAGATGATCTTTATCGTTTTATGGGTTCAAGAAGTGGGGTGAGCCGCCCCTGAGAATTTATGTACGAATATTACCCCTCTTTACAGACTCTAAAAGAAAGTTTTAAATGCTTTATATCGGTGCTTGTGTATCCAAAGTTATTTTGTTGTTTTATGCCCAGACCGCCGCCGCGCCGGCCATGTTTGCCAATGAGCGGATAGGACATTTTTATTGCTAAAGATTAGGACTCATCCATCATACATGGACTTATAGGACTATAAAGATATATTACTCGTCTTATTGTTCTATAATAACAAAGAACTGTTACACAATGTCAGCCTGATAGATTTTTTTATAGTTGACAGGCTGAGTTTTTGACCATAGCTCACGCAGGAACACGGGGCGCAGGAATAATAGAATAATAATAATATTTAATAATGGTCATATCATTTTTTACAGCAAATAGGTAATATTTACCATATAATTACCGGTCTTACGAATGTGACTTCGGAAATAAAGAAAAACTGAAACAAATTTTCTTCCCCATTTTCACCCCTATAAATTAACCCTAGCAAAAAATATTATTGTGGCATAATTTTATTTTAAAAAGTCTATACAAATACCAATTTTGATCACTGTAGCTTCAAAAATAAATAACTTTCCATAGAAAGTTTCATCCACAACTTCACCCCTTTAAGTCATCCGTTTCAAAAAAAAATATGAACGCATTATTTTTATCTTTGAATGGACTATCCAAATACTAATTTTCAGAACTGTAAGACAAAAAAACAAAGGACTTTCATACAAACGTTTTCACCCATTTTTAACCCCTTAGGGGTTGAATTTCAAAAAATCCTTTCTTAGTACACACCTACGCATCAAGACAAATACACCCTCCAAATTTCAAGTATCTGCGACCAGCGGTTTAGGTTGAGAGTTGTCTGTCAGTGAGTCAGGACTTTGATTCTCGTATATGTATGTACATATTGTACATATGTTATAATTGTCGGGACTAGGTCACACAGACCTAAAACTCACTCTCCAAAATGTATTTAAAAAAATCCCGGTAGTTAAGCAACTTTACGTTGATATTTCTAGGCTTTAGCGCGTGGTTCGGACATGGGAGTCATTGCTGATGAGTTTTCCGCACGTTAATCATTAATTATAAAAAGCTGTTAATTTTAATAAGATCCAAAATGCAAGGATCCAACTGACTACAAAATATGCATACCTAGTTCATTAATTCATAGCTTTGATTTATAGTCTAAAATAAATTCGCTATCTGAGTTCAATGGAAATATTTAAATGAGATCTTTACAAACTTCAAACGACGAATTTCATTATACGTTGTTATCTCTAAATATAAAAAGTTCTACGACATTTAAACATTTCGAGATAGTAAATAATAGATGAGAATAAATAAGAAATTCATAAAACTTTTCCATCTTATTTACATTATGGTTTTGTATATTATATCCTAACCCGGTAATTAAGTACACATTTATATTTCTTCTTATATCTTTCCAACCACTTTTGAGATATTAAAACAAAGATAGCTAAGTTTCCTCAAGCAATTCTCTGTCATAAAAATGCTGGCAAAATTTTAACTACTTTTAAAACGAGCTGTCCAACTCATCTTAGTTGCACTACCGGTGCTTTTTACTACAAAAACCTTTTATTCAGATCTCTTGCATTTAAACAGACAGAGGGAGAATTCATTCTTAATTGTAAAAATTGTTATTTGACGTGATTTTTGCATTTTGCTCAGAAGTGGTTTTCTTTTTAAGAGCGTGAAACAAATAGCATGGCAGTGTTTTACAGGCCTTTACACCAGTCCACATATATTATATGAAATATCCTGTTTTCTGTTAAGTTATATGCATTTACAATTTCAATAAAATAATATTTTATCATCATCATCATCATTTCAGCCGTAGGACGTCCACTGCTGGACATAGGCCTCTGCCATTGACTTCCATAAAGACCGGTTGGAAGCGGCTCGCATCCAGCGCGTTCCTGCGGTCTTTATGAGGTCGTCTGTCCACCTTGTGGGTGGACGTCCTACGCTGCGCTTGCCGGTCCGTGGTCTCCACTCCAGAATTTTGCAGTCCCATCGGCCATCAGTTCTGCGTGCTATGTGCCCTGCCCACTGCCACTTCAACTTGCTAATCCTAATAATATTATTTATTTTTAATGTAAAAGTTATAAGATGAATAAAATTTAATCCAGATTTCAGAGGTAGACATCCTGACATCGCTGCTATAGAAGCTCCTTTCAAACTGAAAGACAGTAATGTACACACTACTGGCAGCTATTAGCTATTATAGCTTGAAGAAGTAACACACATACATTCTCACTGTCTCACTTTCATATCAATAATATTAATGAGATTCATTATATTTTATCGTATTCGTATTTTTACCCGACTTCCAAGAAAGGGTTATGTTGTTCATATTTCGAATATGTTATATGCATGTAAATTTCTTTATTACTTCGTATCTTCCAAACGACCGAGTGGGTTACGACTTAAGAACGACGAATTAAGGTATCGTTAGATTCATCTCAATAACCCAAGTGTTCTTAGAGGGTGGATAAAAAAAAATTGTGGATTTTTGGTAATAAAAATCAAAATTAACCAAACCTATCAAGTAAGGGTATCTAAATAAAATCAATTAAAAGAGGATTACAAAAAATATATGTTACACGTTTAAATTGAATTAGGAATAATACATGATTGTTTTAAAAAAAAACCCTTAATTATAGCTATTTTAATCGCAATCGAGTTATATATTTTTAAAACTCTTCAGCTTGTTTGTTGGTTGGTGCATAGTAACCATTTGTTATTTTGAAAATATCAATTAAGATATGAATAGTAGTGACGTGCGGTACCTTTTCTACTAGTCCAGCAAAGAGCGCGTTCTCGTTCCATCCAGCTAATTGATGTAATATTATGCATTTACATAAATTGAGCTAGTGACAAAATTCGGACGATTCCCACCAAAACTCTTTTGCGATCTTTACAGACTTCATACCTCTTCGAGATCATGTTTAAGAACTATGAATAAAAAGAACGATGTTTTCCTTCACCGTTTCAAGTAAGCAGCAATAGGCGCAAAAATAAAAAATAAAAAAAATAAGTGCGTATCTTGAGATTCGAACCCAGGACATCCAGTTTGAAATCCAGCCCTCAAGTAGGCTGCGGAAACTTATGTATAATCTTTTGAATGAAAATTTTGTAAGAATAACACTAAAATTATTTCTTGTTAACATTAAACATTTTGTTTCAAGAACATTTACAAATATTGTCGATATACTATTATATCAAAGCCGAGAAAAGCCTCGCTTAATCTTTATTTAAGGCTGTGTAGATGTACCCATACCCTCTACGCGTTGCAATGTTCGATATTTATTCGTGGCGTGATTTCTGTTATAAATAACATCGACAGGCGATATTTTCTATTTAAAAGGGCCTACGGGGCTGTTACAAGACAACGCTTTCAGGCAATGACTTGTGTCTGTGGGGCGATATAAATATTTGCGTAGAGCGCGGGTGCGGGCCGTGCTGCCGCGATTGCTCGCGATGATTTCGAGTCGCCCGCCCCCGTCAAGCGCCGCTCGTCACGCAACCTTCCCACCCAATCTATGAAGTTTATTCCACTCCTGGTAAATCAATGCTCCTTCTACAAATTACGATAATTTGTCTAGGCGATGTTATAACGTTTTGGATAAAGTTTTCAGAAGCATACACAAATATTTTTAGAGATTGGTCTTCATATCCTGAATTTTGATTATCGCAGTACCAGATATTCTACCGCTGAGGAGTAGTGTGTAAAGATTACTGGGTTCCGGTTTGAAGGGCACTGCAGCTAGTGAAATTACAGGGCTGTTAAGACTTACCGTCTCATGTCTCACAGTAATAAGCGCCAAAGTAGCGAAGCCCTGGACTTTGTTTTGCGACTTAAAGTTCATCGTGAGGAAACCATAGCATGGTGGTAGGTACTTTCTTCTACTCGTCTGGCTAGCTACCCTCAAGTAGAAAATCTGTCGCCAAGCATCTAACAGTGTGTTCTGGCAGCCTCACTTGAGAGCCAGTTCATTTTCAGGCTAGGTGTGTTTATCATCTTTCTGTGGTCAAAACACCAAGCCTGTTAACTATTAAAAAAAAATATTGTTCATCACTCTCAAACGCTGGAGAAGAAAGGCCGTCACTGTCAATTTCATCAAATTTGAATTTTAGTGTATTTTAGCTATTTGTTTTCTTGAATTTCATCCAAACCCGTTAAGCGACCAAAATTAACATACACATTTTTTAATTAATAAGTTCTTAGTAATTAAAAATATCTTGATCTCATGATTTAATTTGAAAATATGGAAAAGGAGACAAGCTTCATTTTAACTGTCATCGTCACTACGGATGAGGCACGAGAAAGATTTCCACGTCATTTCAATCAAGAAACCGATTTGAATGAAAACTCTAAGATAAGAACGGCGAATGAAGTTTATTTAAAATATTGGGTAAGTAACAAATTATCAAATGATCGGCGCAATTCGATAAACTTCACCAAAGTTAGCTGTAAGTTTGTTCAAGTTCGCAGGCCTGCTTCTGTACCTTATCGCCGTGGAAGTAACAAGCCGAGATAAATGAAGTTTGGTTGCTCTTAATTTAATGGCAGGCCGGAAGTTTGGGCGACGTGACCGGATGCGGAAGGCAGCCCTCTCCGACCGATAATTGTCCAATTATTAATAAGAAGCAGTCTGATAAGCCATTTGTGTGCTATGAATATTGCTCAGTAAACTTATCTGCAACTTCGAAGTTCGGCAAGTCAAAGTTCGATCTAGAACTAATCCACCATAGGTTAATTTAGCACGTAGATAGTGTTACATGGTTAATTTACAGATATTGTAGATCAAGAATTTCGAGGAAAATATATAAATATAGATCCCGAAAGTATCGTAAGTAAGTAAGGGCGTTTTTCGAAAATAAAAAATGTATATTATGTCTTTGTAATTAAATTGAATATTACAATACAAAAAGGGTCATAGGAATAAAACTATGTTTCCAGTTTTGCCAATTAAAATTTTAATATTTATATAAGGTTTCCGCTAAACTGTTTAGTGTTTGATGGTCAGAAAACAATTGGAAGTCATTGTTACAGATAATTCATTTTATAGAATGGTAGATATATTTATATACCAGAAATTTATTCAAATCCTTATAAAGCTTACGTTTTTGTGAAATTGACAAGATAAATAAATTATTAAAGCGGTTTAAGTTTTTCAGAGTCTAGTTTCAGCCTCGGGTAAAGGAAGCGCGAGAACAACAGTCTACTAATGAAATTGGACGGACTCTGGGGCAGATTTATAGGGGTACTATTGTAATAGGATCACTACAAAAGCGTTAATCTCTAATTAGTGATAAATGCTTGATAGGTTTATTCAAATGGATTCCTGTTTCTCTTCGCTAACAATTTCAGTTCTTATTTCAACAATCAAATTACGCATGTAACTATATACCACATTAAACATTAACGAGGAATTAAATCAAACAAAACAAAGCCGATATATTTTAAAAAAGTTGTTCCGGTAATATTGAGATTTTTGACTCAATTTTTTTTATCGTGTTATTCCTAAAAAGTACATTTGCGGTATATCCTCCGTTTCTACTGGGGCTTTGTTTCGTGAAACGCAGACGGCAAAATCTGTTACTAAATAATAAATTAAATTATACTCGAGCGACACTGTTTGACCTCGGTACGGGTCAGATTTGTTCGCGTACCGTAGATTGATGAGGTTTGTGTATATGGCCCTTTAGGCTCTTAAGCCGACTTAAGCACTTAGCTTTGCTGTAACAACAACCCGCCGGGACTAAGAACCGACCGCTAGAGTTATTGTAGCTCTTATCGCCACAACCTAAGATCTATTATGACCTTCGATCATGTAAGGTTACCGTTAACAGCTTTAATATTTGGCTGTGAGTAATTTTCGGTGCAATTTTGATCGGACACGAATGTTGTGTGCGACTGATTAAACGCGGATTGCCAATTAAAATGGCATTATCAAACAAACCGCACAAATGGAGGGTGGCTTGTAAATTAATTAAACACATAGCAACACGAATGTTGCTAAGCCGCAAATATGCGTGTAAAGTTTTTATTATGTAGATTCAGCAAATCCAGAGCGGCGTCCGTGTGTCACGACTTCCGAAGTTTATTTCATTTACGTTGGACTTTTTATGCCGTTTATTCAGTTATCAGGTCCAAGTTTGTAAAATTATTCTTCTTTGGCATACATACATACGTATAGTATGTACAAGTACACAGCGCTGAATATTGCTGAGCAAAAATGTTGACTCTTTGATTCAATTTGACTTGGCATACTAATGTGGAGTTGTTTTTTTTTGGCAGGCTACTTGATTTACTCACCTTTTTCATGTAAAAGTAATGAAATAAACGAGATGCTTTCCTGATGGTAAAAGATAACGCCTGCCCATGGCCATTGCAGCGATACACAGAACTTTCTTTTTTCAAGGTCTAGGGCGTCGCTGCTCTGGCGCTAATTACTTTGAGATATTAGATGGTTAGTCTCAACAGCCCTGTAATTTTGCTAGCTACAAAACCTTTCAAATCGGAACATAGTAATGTTTACACACTAATGTTTAACGGCAGAATATCTGATATTGCGGTGGTACTTATCTAGACGCCCTCCTATTAAGGAGATCTACCACCGAGTTAAGTAATAGTATCACCTGATATTAGGTGTCGGTGTGATCGAAAATAGTTAACACCCTTAGCTCGGAATGGAACTGACTCTCAAGTGGGGCTGCCGGAACTCATCGAACGACTCGACGGCAGTTTTTTTTGAGATCGGTAGTTAGCTAGCCTAATACCAAAAAGTACTCTATCACCAATGGTTTCCTCACGATGTTTAAAAGCGTTTGTGAACCGACCGCACTAACCACTGAACTGTCATCGTAACTAAACGAGTTACGTGATTGCGGTTATTATGTTTAGTCACACATGAAAAACTGTTTTATAGTTTACTACTATCCTGATTCTATTCATAACTTTTAAACATCTAATATTAAGTATAATACTTCAGGCGCTATTTTACTAACTTTATTGCAACAAAGTTGCTCATTCTGCAAGTGCAAAAATGGTGCTAACTCTCGGATGTAACGACCAGAGCTATATTGTCCAAGTAAAACTTTGTACTGTATGAAATACTTTGTAAATGTTTGATAGAACGATAAATTCTCCCGTATGAGTGCTGAGTGTTGCAACACCCTGTTAATAGAAAAGTTTGTCGTGACAACTTTGTCCCTGGAGTCGCTGTAAAGGCTTTTATTACAAAAATAGTAGTTAATTGGGAGATAAAGATTTCTGGCAACACGCAATGATTATCACGTAACCCATTCGTAATAATAAATGTAAAATAGTGATGTCATGGCTAAGTAAAAATATGATCTGACAGATTTTTTGATTGACAAGCTGAGTGTTTGACCACAGTTTACCTAGTGTTAAGTGACGGATTATAATCGGAGATGGTAAACATACTTAACCTGAAATGGGAACTGGCTCTCAAGTGAGATTGCCGGGATACTTCGTTAAGTGTTTGACGGCAAATTTTCTACTTGAATTCATACTTTTTTAAAGGTAGCTGGGTAATAAAAAGTACAATACAATACAACTTTATTATACACCAAACATATTATAACATACAAAAATTAAAAACATAAAAAAAAGAAAGAAAGTAACAAAACAAAAATACCACATAGAAATACCAAATAAATGGTGTACAAGGGTGTCCTTATCGCCTAGAGCGATTTATTCCAGACTACCTTAGGATGGAAATTTACAAAATAGATATTTAAGTTGGTGTAAAAAAGTTAATAATAAACCACTACTCTACCACTAAGTATTAGTTACCTAACGACATATTCCTTCACCGGCAGGTCAAGTTTATTATTAATATTTGAATCCACGACCTTTGGTATGTGATTTGACTGCAATAACCACTAAGTTATCATCAGTACAAACTATATTACGTAGTTAACTATCTAATCTAATTAACGTACTAAGCAAATACAACTGTTTCTATATAACCCGATGAAAGTCTAGTAACGTATCCAGCGTGCTGGTGACGGTGTGGTCGAAGATGGTAAAGCACACCTAGCCAGGAATGGAACTGGCTCTCAAGTGAGTCTGCTGGAACACACTGTTAGATGTTTGGCGGCAGATTTTTAACAGTCGAGTACTAGAAAGTACCCTACCACCACCTATATGGTTTCCTCACGATGTTTTCCTTCACCGACAGCTCAAGCTCATTGTTGGGGTTTGAACCCACACCCTTCGGCGCGTGAACTGACCGCGTCAACCACTGAGCTATCATCACTACAAAATCTATAAGAATAATCAATAATCTATTTCTGATCACTGAAAACCTAATCCTGCAGCAGTTTTCAGACTTCCTAGATAACCTTAACCTAGGTTTACAACCTATTTCACCACTATCACTACCTAGTATGCTTTGACCGTATAGTCGAGTAAAAATTTAAGTTATATATTCTATTCCTAATATCATTTAGTTACCGCCAGATACCTATTCATTTAATCGTATTGGGCTATTTTATTCCTGGGTCAAGTTTGCTCGGTCTCGCAAATAGAGTTTCTTGATAAAATCACATCCATTACTAAACCATTTTACTTTATTTAAATTACCCACTTTACTTTTGTATTTTACTAAAGAAAATGAAACACTCGTGAAATGAAAAATCGTTTTGTTTGAAAGGATTTATGTTTTAAAGTCTGAAAAAACGAAACCAATTTTTTTAAATGTAGTATAATGTTGAATGAATGGCTCAATAATAATCAAATTTAATCATAAGTTTTAATATTCATTGTACACTTGGCGCTGTAATAATTTTATTATGACTTAGTGTTATAACGATAACGATAAGTAATAATGATAATATAATTTGAAGTGTTGAATAATTTTGTAGTACTCATAACGGTCTGTATTATTAATTTTTAATGTTATTATTTTTGATAGAAAATATCAGAATATTTGTTTAGTTAAATCAATTAAACGTATTAAACTTAAACTTACCGACGGTATCTTTAAAGCAAATCACAACATGGAAGACTAGTCCGAAATGTGTGTAAAACAAAAGTTTTCCCAACAACATCATTGACAACACATCGCAACTTTGAGACAAACTTCACAGTTTTCGCGGCATGCTACGGATGCGTAGAAGTTCGTAGACGGCGGATGTAAATATGCTACGACCAGCCGCCGGCGGCTACGAGGCGCGACTATAGCTCGTAGCGAATATTTGCCGCTTTTGCCACTTTGTGTGCACATGCGCTACGCTGGCATTCCGCGCCGGCGGAACCCAACTTAATAATAATTCCCTCTTTCCACTTCACTACTCAATCAAATATCTCCCGCTTCAAACGGGATTTCTGATTTTTGAATGTCTGTGATCGGCAAAGTGCAAACTGATTTCAAGATCCGAGTTGAGCCATTTGCGACAATGTACACGTTTTTAATGAAATGAGTCCATTTTTTTCCAAGACAAAAATAGAATGATAATACCAGTTGTGTTTAGCCCGTCGGGTATAAACTTGCTGTATTATTTATTTGTCTGTCTGTTTATGTCGTGTCAAATTAATATTTCTTTAACAGAAGCGTTAGAAACTGATTTCAGTGGAAGAACATAAAATGAAGCATTTCCTCACAACATACTGCGATAATTATTTAAATTAGAGTCTCAGTGCAAATCGTGCAATCTAAATTAGGAAGTAATTATTTATCAATTACAGTCTATACATAGACATAACTCTAACGCCTAGCCTTACTTATAAACGTTGCTTAAAGTAATGCTATCAACTATCAACTTTTCAATGACGTGAAATGTCACGCGCGTAAACTAGACGGGTTACTTTAAGCATATATTACTAGGTGGTAGATTTCCTTTGCAGGAGGTTGTCTAGGTAGGTACCACCACGGTACCAGATATTGTACCATCAAGCAATAGTGTTTAAACACTACCGTGTTCAGGTTTGAAGGGTACTGTAGCTAGCAAAATTACAGGACTGTTGAGACTAACCATCGAAAGTCTCAAAGTAATAAGCGCTAAAGCAGTGATGCTTTAGGCCAGCCTTTCCCAAAGTGGGCGATAACGCCCCCTTGTGGGCGCTGCAGGCCTAAAGGGGGGCGGTAAGAGACCAAGAAAAAAAATGGGGGCGTTGTGTAGAGGCTTGGATGATTTGTAATTTCATTTAGCTAGGAGGCCTCTTAGACGAAGGTGATAAAATGGGGGCGCTAAAAAATAATTTATTCTTAAAGTGGGCAGTAGACAAAATAAGTTTGGGAACCCCTGCTTTAGGCTTTGTTTTGCTACCCAAAGTTCTATGTACCGCTGCAATGGTCATGAATAGGGGTTATCTCTTACCATCAGGATAGCGCCTTGTCTGTCTCTTTACTTTCACAGAAAAAAAAACCTAAGAAGTTAATATATAGAATAAAAATAATAATTAATTCTCATAAATAACCCTGTACAAGGAAGACGATCACAAAAATAAATTTGAAAGAAACGTTATTTGCGATACTATTGTTTTGGGACTATTTTAATAAAGTATAATTTGTAGATTCTCAATATTTTCTTTCCGTAAACATAAATAAATATATGCAGTGTATTACAATCGTAACATGACAAGTAGGTAGGTATACATAACAGATACAAAGGCGGGTACGGAAATAAACGCAAGTTACGAGTAGCTACGCTTACGGTTCAAAAGGTAAATTGATAATGCTCCAGGTAATTTGTACATAACTTGTTGTTTGTGCTTACTTAGGGTTCTCTTTTGTGTTTTGTCGAAAACAAACTAAGTCCTTTGTCTGTGTGGCCCTACGACCCTACGGCGGTTTTCTTATCACGGACGCGGCCCTTTATACCTATATACGTGATATAGTGCGCTGCAAGGAAGGGACTGAATGATTATAATATTTTCCATAAAACGCCAACCAAAGGCTTATGCAGCTTTTATTTTCATGGAATATTTTATTCCACTGTAGGCAGCATCTTTTCAGAGGCACTTTTTTCAAATATTACTCGCGGAAACAGCGCTCTGTTTACACAAGGCTCGCCTTTCTGCTCATATCCAATGTAGTTTTCAGTTTAAAATTCATAACGTAGGTTTTAAACTCGGTTAGATTCTGAATATTCCCGCGGGTAACCGGTCTTCTAAATGAGCGTTTAGCCGTTTTAATATCGTGGCCGTCAAATGAGCATGCTTTGTGTGTATTTTTCTATTCAAACTTAAAAAGGATTCTGCCTTTTTGTAATACAATATTGCACTCTTAGTGAAACTTTATATTGCTGTGAAAAACCACGTCGCTGTGATGTTCTCGCGGTGAGATTCACAGAATGAGACGCTGTAAAGCTTACCAAACAATACTCTTCAATGCGGAAACGAGGGTTCAGTTTTTGTTCTATACATTTCTGTTTGGCTTCTTCAAGATTATGAAAGTTAAGTTAGTCTTCTTCTAGGAGAATAATATAGAGAAAATGTTTGTCGAAAGTAGTCATTGGGTAAACTGGACAATAATTTCAATAAATAGCAGATGTTTTTTTTTTATCTAAAAGCATTGCACTAACATCTTTGCAGCGATGCACATGAACTTTGAGTAACTAACGAAACAAAGTCCAGAGTATCGTTGCTTCGGGGCTCATTACTTTAAGACTTTCGATGGTTTGTCTCAGCAGCCTTCAAACTGGAACAGTGACGGCAAAATATCTGTTACGGTGGTAGATGACCTCTTACTAAGAAGATCTACTAGCAAGTGAGTTAATGAATGACTTGCCAATGATGATGGTGGAGAGGTAATGGAAATCACATATATTTTATAATTTTATTCCGGGTTTACGTTGCTAGTGGGAAATATAGTGAACGATTACTCACTATTACTTATTATTATTGAGGAGAATTACTCAGTATCAGCCAAGCGCTCGAAGAGACAACACGTCCTGAGGATGTCTCGTGTAGAGGCGAAACACGTGTCGGCAAGTGGTTACTGCAGCGAGAAGAGGATATAAAGACTTGTGGTTATTTAAATTAGGTTTTTGTTTAATTTGTTTTAGCTTTTAAGTTCTTGTCAAATTTTAGATATTAAGTAAAGTTTCGGATAAATTGTTTAAATATGTTGTCAGGTTAGTTAAATTTAAATCCTCATCACTGTTGTGACTGAAACGACTGTTAAGCGGAATTTAACTAAATATATACCTTAAAAACTTAATATGAACTTCCACAAAGTAACGCCTGAATCAATTAATTATATTGAACAATGTTAAATCTAACAGACTGGGAAACAAAACAGCCTGTGTATATGAACGCCACAAAAAAGTGTATAATTTAGAAGTCTTATGGACTTCTAAGTAAAAACATACAAAGGTAACTAAAATATTATTTTTTATTAAATTGATAAAAAAATGCATTTGTAAAAGTTCCAGTAAAAGGATTTAAAAGGCTAGATACAATACAATCTAAAATCTAAAAACCATGAGGTGGCTTGCGTCAAGAATACCTTTATCACCACTAACAGGAATGAGTTAAGCTTTGTGTATTAATACGTTGGTTTTGTAGCTTTAGGATCACAGCAGGTGAACAATGTCGCGAAATCCGCTTAGGTCCGCTTACACGAAGCCAAGGATCAAGTGCTTAGACGTTTTTGGTAAATTAGAGCGCGTGTGGTACAAAGACATGACAAAGAGTCAGCGACTTTACTTGTAATTTTCTTTTATTTGCTGGAGTGTTTGTCTAGGCCTATCTTTGTGACTCAAACTTTTTACTATACATATATATTGTACATATTTATTTCTAATTTTATTACATACCACATTTTTTTAAAAATGGGTGTCGCCGGTAGAGGAGCAGTGCCCAAGCTGCCGGTGGATAGAACAACAGAGCGCGGAACCTCATAACAATGTTTAAAGGATTACTGGTTTGATCTGACCCTTGAACTAACTACCTAGCGAAAGGGTGTTGATAAGGCTCAATATACGGCCGTTCGCCGTGATGGATATCGACACAATGATCGTCGAGTCAACATCCCACATGGTGGTTGACTTAGTTGTTGTTCTTACTGAGCTTGTCCTTCCCGGCCTTCACAAGTCATGTGAGATGATTATATCGACGAGTAGTCGGGCACTGCCCGGCGTTGAGTCTGGTCACGACATCAGACTTATAATTCCCCAAGCACGACCATTCGCGAGAACTGCCGCTGGTACGTACAGTATGACACGTTGGACTCTACGAGGTCCTATTGAAGAGCAAGTAACTCAATCTGTAAATTTTTCTATTTACTTATTTATTACTTTTAGTCATAGACATCTCCCAACACACACCACTCATTCTGATCTCCAGTTTTTCACTTACAGCCACTGCTCACAAACTGCCTGTAACGTTTATTGACATTTTAGTAAGTCTTAAGACAATATTCTTGCAATCAGCTTTGTCCTCGTGTTCTGTAATTTAACCGAAAAACAAAGTCAAAGAGATTATAATAATAATAATAATAATATAATAATAATAATCTTTATTGACCATAATGCATAAGTACTAAAATTTACAGTGGTCCTGTATTATTAAACATATATTTCATCTACACGTATCTACATATATGTATCTTTCTTTTGAAATCAAAATATTGTATACACAAATCATTATTGTTCTAAATGTCGTTAACCAGATACTATCCATTTTATACTGAACCGTTTTATGAAATAAGACCTGTCTGCCGTGACACAGGTGTTAAACGCTTGTGTAATATTTTTTTCAACTTTGTCTAAATTAAATTACTTAAATAATGAGACCCAAAAAAGCTACGGCTATTTTTAAATTTACTTTAGCATCACTGCATTGAATGTATTAATATTTACTAAACAAGCACTGGGTATCGAGTATAAAAACCAGAATATGCCTCATATTCAGTAAAATCATGTAAAATTGAAATGTATCACAGCGATTTGCATTTTTGAACCGAGAAGACCGTTCGTGCATATTTTACACTCTTCTGCCGACGACGAAATTCACTCGAAGATTAAAGTTCGATATAATACATACTTTGTATTTTTAGTACTACGTAAGTTTTAAGTTTTTAAATGGTATATTTACTCGTACTTATAATTGTCGTCAGTTATTTTGGTTTACAAAATGTTCTTGTTTAAAATGTAAATATAATTTAAGCTTTTTTTAGATAGGCGGGATTACTCACTTTTAATTCTGTTGCATTCTCTGACTATAGTTTGGGTCACGTCGGTGGCTTTTTTCAATGAGTCAAATGGGAGTACAGCGCGCGGCATCGTCTGGTTTTGCACTACGAAACTATAGCTGGAGTATCCCACATAGACACGACAATTCCAGCACAAGTAAAATATTATATCGTCTTTATTTTAAAACATCTAGAGAAAACTAAACTAACTTAAAATTAAATAAAAAGGCCGTCAGATGAGGGATATGTGGCCAGAATGCTGGCAGCATTGCCACGTTGGATGGCAATGCTAAGCTTTTGACCAAAGTAGATGCCAGCATTCTGGTCACCTGAAGCCTCCTTTAAACGTTTGGCCAGGTCCCGATACAGATCGTGAGCGGCCGGCCCCCACGGCCCTAAAGTTTTAACCCCAAACGGCACAAACAAGTACATTCTATCTAAATAGCTATATTTGTGCCCTTTGAGGTTTTCGGCTTTAGATGCGGCAGCACCAGCTTGTCCCGAAGTCACAGAAAGATGAGACGGCGCCAAGGTGTCGACACATGTGGCATCCCACACCAGAGGCCGTCCCATCTTCCATGGGATAAGGGTCATACCGTCAGGTCTCTTGCCGTCGTCCCGCATCAGTCCGTTCGGTTCTAAAACTGCTGGGACGCCGGCACTGACAAAAGCCCGACGGATGATGTCGTTCAAGCTGGCGTGCCGAGATATACGCCCGGCACTTTTACTACATGAAAGCGCGTGGTGACCGAGGCGATCCGCTGTTTCACCGCACGAACAGCGATGAGGGACCTGGCATAAAAGTAAAATATAAATGTGTCAAAACAACATTAGATTCCACAATAAAGTTATTGACTATAGTTATTAACATTGGTGTTATTAAAATATTTGTATTTGTATAATAATTTAAGCGTACACCTACAATAACAAATAATGTAAGGTCTACATTTATATTTGCTTCTCTACCGAAATTACAAAGTAACATTAAATACATTTCTATGTTGCAACGGTGTCGCAGGGTTTCTGAGCATGCATAGTTTAAAAAAAATATCACTCTAATATTAACACATTATAAATGCGAAAATGTTGACTCTTTATATGTATGTAGGTATGTATGAATGTTTGTTACATCTTCACGCTGTAACGGATTAACGGATTTCTATAAAATTTAAAATATAGACGGATTTCTATGAAATTTAAAACATCTAGAATTTATATACAAATATAGGTTACTTTTTATTCCGGAAAAAGCGGGGCGTAGCTGTTAAGCTATACTTTCAATTCGGAAAAAAATATGGTTCTTTTATAGTATAGTGTCAGTTATGAATGAATCCCTTTTAAATTTAACAAAATCAATTGAAACTTTACACTGTATAAAAATCCTAAAATTACGGTATCGGTGTGGAGAATATTTACATTACCTAGGTATTAATTTTAATGAAGTTAGCATGTTTACATAAAGCTTTACATAGATCCGAACACGCAGGGATTCGGTCTACTCGACGCGAACATACATTCTATGTAATTAATTGTTTGGATATTGTAAGATCGTGTTTGTATTTTACGCCGAGGAAAATTTTAATATACCCATTTTGATTTTGTAACAATATATTTAAACCAATGTAATCAAGATATTTTTCACAATAAAGTTTTGAAGTAATTAATCGTTGCAACAACTGTGGAACTTGGCATGTATGCATGAAGACTGATTATGCAAAACGGAGCTTTAATAAGCAGTGACAGTCCGATGCAATAGGTACAAAAGGTTGATTCCAATTTGGCGTCACTGTAAAGATGCACTATAGAACTCTGCTGCAGTTGGTTACAGAAAAGTGTTATAAATGTTTTCAATATTAGACTAGATATCTTCTATCTAGGTTATCGTCCTCTCAACATTAGGCACACTATCAATATATGATCTTGATGTTTCGGAGAGTCAGCTTCATCGTAATCTGCTCCACACAGGCTCGTACAATATACAATGGACAATGTAGGGAAGGCTTCGTAAAAGTCGCAAAATTTTGGCAATTCTTTAATATTTTGACCTTTTTTTGGTTAACATAACTTGAGCTACAATTTTATACAGATAAAATGTTTCCCCTAATTTAACACCACAGCAATAAGATTGAATCGAATCTAACTCGCATATCGAATTCAGGTACGATAAATTCAAATGTGAAGAAGGCGTAAAGATATATGGTCAAAAAGAAATCTTGTTTAAGGAAATTAAATAGGTTAGAAGTACTTACACAGGAACCTGTTTAGCGTTTCTCTCTGTTCAATAAAGATAATGTGACCGCATATATCTCATCTAAGTATTTTAATTTTGGCCTTTAGTAAACATGTGATTTCAGTCAAACTAACGTGTCTCTTATTTTCTTTATAAGATAAAATGAGTTGAGGTGAGGTGAGATAATTTAAGATAACTTGCCTGATGTTAAGCAAAGATGTGGTCTAAGATGAAATACGCTTACCTACTTAACCTGTTTACTCTTGATTTGAACACACTCATATTGTACTTTGCGGGAAACACTGACTCGGGCAAAGAGTTCCACATCCTCGCAAAAAAATAATCTTAGACTACATTCTGCTTAACATCAAGCAAGACGTAACGCAAACCTATTTAGTAAAAAAAAAACTTTCTACTTTTATTACTATGAAAGCTGACGCTAATTAGGTCGGATCAAGTGACCTTTTTCATGGAGTCAAATCAGAATACGGCGCGATCGCGGTGTCAAACGTGAGTTATCTATATGAAACGAAAAATTACATCTGAATTTCCATGTGAAATACTCCACAGGGCAGGTTTATACGTATTAAAAATCTAATAAAACATTTATAGGTCGCCGATATCGAAAATAAACTAACTGCCGGTTCGACGGTGGCGCAGTGTTTGCGTTTAATTATTCTACGTGATGGGGTACAACTTCATATAGATTGACATGTACTATTCATAGAGCACTTGCTTTCAATAGTCAAAATATCGGTACTTTATTTACATTATATACTTATGCTGAATCTCTCTTCTCTCTTATTACCCGATTGCCAAGGAAGGGTTATGTTTTTAGCGCGTATCTTGTGTGTGTGTATGTATGTAAATTTCTTTATTAACTCTTATCTTCCAAACGGCCGAATGGATTACGACAATTAAAGTATCGTTAGATTCGTCTCAATAACCCAAGTGTCCTCAGAATAAAAAAAATCAAGATGGTGGATTTTTGGCGCGAAATAATCATCATTATTAGCTATAAGACGTCCACTGCTGGACATAGGCCTCCTTCTGGGGGGGGGGGTTTTACCAATATTCGCCACGCTTGGTAGGCGGGTTGGCGAGCGCAGTTAGGTGTGATTGTTCAAGGAAGACGCTGCTGCCCATCTTCCAGATTACATCCTTTAGCCGACTCTTACGGCAACCACGGGTAAAGAGGGTGGGGTACTATTCTTACGCCGGCATATAGTAATACGTTAATAATAAAAAAATAACCAAACCTATCAAGTAGGGTATCTAAATAAAGGCAATTAAAAGAGGATTACAAAAATATATGTTTAAATTTAATTAGGAATAATAAATTTGTTGAATAAGATTTTTTCCTTTAATTATAGTTATTATAGTCGCAGTCGGGTTAAGATTTTGTAAACTCTTTTGCTTGTTTATCTATTGCTCCCTTCACGATCACAATTTTATATCAACTTAACTTTTAACCACATTCTGGCTAATGGTATGCAACGATCTGGACTAGGATGGAGCACGCTCGCCTAAGAAGAATCTGTTCTGGATTAGATAACTATAGGTATACTAATTTTCTGGAAACAGACTTCGGTTATGGGTTACAGATCCTTGCCGTGCGAGTAAAGTTGTAAAATTGAATTTATGCAATGTATTACCTACAGTTATATTATTTAAAAAAAAAACTTTTCGAGTGTGTACTGTGTACATTTGTGTCTTCGTCACTCTTTTTTTTCTTTATGGCTGACTGGCTAGTTGTTTGACCACAGCTCACCTGATGATAAGTAATGGTGTGGTCGGAGATGGTAAACACACCTAGCCTGGAATGGAACTGGCTCTCAAATGAGGCTGCCGAAACACACCGTTAGATGCTTGGCAGCAGATTTTCAACTTTATGGTGGAATCTAGCCAGCCGAGTGCAAGAAAGTACCCTAATACTATACAATAACTCTGTAGGTGCTCGAGAAATTTGAGTGTAATTTGAAAGGAAGATAACTTATAATCTACACTAAAATATAGGCTACTTTTATGTTTTAGAAAATGCAGGTGAAACCGCGCAAAGTAGTAAGCTAAAAAATAAAGTAAAAAGAGTTTGAGCCAAAGGAAAATTAAATCTATTTGAACAACCGTAACAGTTATGTACCTAATATCTGTTATCTGTATCCTTTCTCTAATTTTCCTCAGAGAATTGTTTGTCATTAGTGCTAATATTACTTTCTAGTGTGGCCGTTAGATATAATGGGGTCCTTACTGAAATGTTTCTACACTAAGACACAACACGAGCACAAAACATATTTATATTTACAATAATACTTATTTAACCTTATCTTTTAAATAAAATCAAATTGAAAATAGCCTAGTGGATGAAATGTAGGTATATTTATCTTGGAGCAATATAAGTGGTTTTTGAATAATTAATGTGCGGTCTGTGATAAATAAGTTTCACATTTTTCTTTGGCGCTAGAAATAACAACACCCTTTCGTTTTATTTCACAAAAAAAAACGACAAAGATTTATAGACATTTTATAATTACGAAAATTCTCAATAAATAATGCCTTGCTTTGTTATGAGTAACTCATTCGAAGCATATTATTGTTGTTCTAACAAAATCACATTTCTCAGATTGACGCGATTCTGTAGTAAATAAGTTCATATAGGCTGTGTGGCCAGCCCTAGTGTCCGAGTTAATTTCCCGCCTGCAGGCCTCTGACAGACTGTGGTAGACCACACTACTGGGACTATTATTTAATCGTGTTCATTCGATTTAGGGTAGCTCTCAAGAAGAAAGAAACCGTGGAGGCATCCACGGCTACCTATCCGAAGCTAAGAATATGTTTTTTATTCTTCAACAATTTTATTAAATGGAATTATAAATTTCAATCTACGTGCAATATAGCTATTGAATATAGAAATAAAACTTGTTTTTTTTTTTTTAAATGAATTTGATCCCAAAAAAATAAATTAAGAGTAAAAAAATATATTTTAAAAAAACAAGCTTTTATCTAAAACAATAAATTTAAAATTTAAAAATAAATTCTAGTAAGTATTTGGCGTGTAGGTACTTACCTATATTCTTAAAAGCTTATTTATTATATTAGTTCAGAAGTTCCTATGGTCATCTTCTGTCTCCATCATCAGACCAGCTCCATGGTGTCATATTATAATTATATTTTCACTGAAGGTACATAAGTACACCAAATTTGAGTTCAATCGGACATCGGGAAGTGGGTCAAATTTAACTTGCAAGATTCCACTCGGACAAACTAATACACTGCATGTTAAATAGAAGCTTGTAATAATATAACATTAAAGGGAATTCTCCTAAAACAAAAATTCATTTTTATTATCGATTTTTTTTATGGCTGACAGGCTAGGTGTTTGACCACAACTCACCTGATGTTAAGTGACGGTGTGGTCGAAGATGGTAAAGCGCACCTAGCCTGGAATGGAACTGGCTCTCAAGTGAGGCTGCCGGAACACACCGTTAGATACTTGGTGGCAGATTTTCAAGTTGAGGGTGGTAGCTAGCCAGCCGAGTACTAGAAAATACCCTACCACCACGCTATGGTTTCCTCACGATGTTTTCCTTCACCGGCAGCTCAAGCTCATTGTTGGGGTTTGAACCCATGCCCTTCGGCACGCGAATCGATCGCGCTAACCACTGAGCTATCATCGCTACAAAATAATAATTTATTTTATTCTCAAAATTTGTTGATAATAATACAATCTCTTTGATAAAAACACCTTTCGCCAAAACTTTATTTACTTGTACGTTACGAGTTAGCCGAGGCAATTCTCTCGTAGCGTTTGTTGCCGCCTCAGCGCAGCTATTCGTTTTACCCGACCAGTTCAATATCTCGGGTCCGCCGGCCTCAGGGGCATATTATATCCCATTTTGTACATACTAGGTTAAAAATGACTTGCTCTGTGACGATAACAGAAATGATGTTCCTTTATCTCAGAGGAAACGAACTCGCCGTGGGTTAGCCATAAACGCTGCGGTAGACGCTTTACGGAGATTGTTTTACAAATATAAATGTTCGGGAAGGACTTATGGGATAAAGTCTACATTTACAAAGCTACCGCTTTGTTTATTATTTGTGAACTCGAATAAGGACGAAACGAACAGATTTGTGTTGATGAAAAATTTAGAACTATATTTTAACAAAATGAAATATTAAAAAAAAAAGTGAGCATAAAATTCATTAGCGTACATTATTTTTTATACAGATTCCTGGCGACGAGATTCCTCTTGACAATAACACAAACCACTTTAACCTGGATATTTAGATATTATTTTGTAATGTCAATTTCCTTTATTCTTACCATGTAATTATTAATTTCTTTGTAATCAGAGGCACTGACTTTCCTATTGGGACCAACTTACCTCCAATTAGTTCCAATTCAATTAAGTAACTATATCTACAAGTAATTATAAGAAGCTTCAGAAAACATTTCAGTGAGTAGTAAATTAACTAAAGGGACTGTTTAAATCGTCTGTAAAAGACACAGAGGCCGGCACGTATGTAATTAGTTAGTGCTTTTTATATTGCTACGGAGTTTTCGGGCCGAAATTAAAGTCATAGATTAGAAAGTGGCGAAGGTATCTCGCGTTGGTCTCCATATTAGATTGGCCTGTGTAAATTTGCCCCGTGTCCAAATGAGTTGATCCTAAGGGAAACAAGTTGGGACTGAGCAATGTGTGTAGTTTCAGCCTTCATTGGAAAGAAAATGAATGTTTATTTTCTTTTGTGTACAAAGTGGGCAGAGGAATCACGTCTTTGCCTTATTTACATAGTTGTATCATTTTCGTGTAGCTTCTTTTATATTGGATGTTGGGACTGAAATACAATCTGACGAACAGTTTTTTAGGTAAAGCCTGGTATTGTGCCCTTCAAGCCCTATGTTACATTTTATATGATGGTAAGTTATTAACCTTTTGGTGATTGTGATTATCACCGGGTTTTAAACGCGGACAAAATATATAGTTTTAGGAATATAGTGTTGTTTATTTACCTCGACGTTCCGGCCTTGTTACAGTGGTCTTGGTCATGAGTTGACAACTTTTGGTACATGCCATCTGAAGTATTCGCCAATATAAATATCTCAAATTAAAAACTCGTCTTATTGTGAATTACTCATGAACGCTAAATAGGAATTGTATAAGAAGCTTACAGTACGTGGACAGATGGCAAAAGTATATTACAGAAACATCATGTTCCATTTAAACCAATAAGCATATGCTCTAAAAACCACATTAAATTACATAAATGACAAAGCAATCATTATGCAGTGTCCAGTGGTGCATAAAGCTCAGCGGCGGAGCGGCGTGCACGCGTCCGTCACGCGACTCCCGATCGGACAGCACGTGTCACGTGAACGATTTATAGCCACCACTTAGTTGCACGTCATATGTTGCTGATATTGGTTTATTTTAAAGTTTTAACATCCTATTTGGCGCATGACACTATACACATGAATGTTTAATTTATAAACAAACAAGTATGGGTTAAAAACTCTAACAAAAAAATCCGACCTCGGTATCGCAGTATCAAGTAGGAAAATGCCGACGCCCATTCATAAACTATAAAGGATATTCAAACGATTGAACAGATTTTTTTAATCATAGCCTAAAACACTCTCGATCAAGTTACCTTTAAAAATATATTTTTAGGGTTCCGTATCCAAAGTGTAAAACGGGACCCTATTACTAAGACTCCGCTGTTCGTCCGTCTGTCTGTCTGTCCGTCTGTCATCAGGCTGTATCTCATGAACCGAGATAGATAGACAGTTGAAATTTTCAAAGTTGACGTATTTCTGTTGCTGCTATAATAACAAATACTAAAAAACAGAATAAAATAAATATTTAAGGGGGCTCCCATACAACAAACGCTATTTTTTTGCCGTTTTTATAGATAATGGTAGGGATTCCCTTCATGCGCTTGGCCGGTTTTTTTTAATGTTAACAGGTCAGGTGTTTGACCTGATCTTAAGTGACGTTGTGGTGGAAGATGGTAAAGCACACCTAACCTGGAATGGAACTGGCTCTTAAGTGAGGCAGCCGGAACACACCGTTAGGTGGTTGGCGGCAGACTTTTAATCTGAGGGTGGTAGCTAGCAAGCCAAGTACTAGAAAATACCATACTACCTGCTATTGTTTCCTCACGATGTTTTCCTTAACCGGCAGCTCAATTTCATTGTTGGAGTTTGAACCAACATCTTTTTGCGTGAACCGACCGCGCTAACCACTAAGCTATCATCGGTACAAATTATCGCTATTTTCATTGTTATGTACAATATGATGATATTTATTGTACAATCTAAATATGAAATGTTTATCAATAAAAAAATATGAAATATTTATTATACAATCCCTAAAATAGGTGTTTCTAAGATACAATAAGACTTATTGATGGAGATTATGAAGAGGATACTCTGCCTTTGTTCTGCAAAGAGATTGTTAATCCGTATATATTTTTAACTTTCATCATCATCATTATCATCAGCCATAGAACGTCCACTGCTGGACATATGCCTCCTCTTGGGGGGTTTTGCCAATACTCGCCACGCTTGGCAGGCGGGTTGGCGAGCATGTGATTGTTCAAAGAAGACGCTGCTGCCCATCTTCCGGATCACATCCCTTAGCCGACTCTTACGGCAACCACGGTTAGAGAGGGTGGGGTACAATTCTTACGCCGGCTTCACCACGGCAACAACTATATATAAAAAAATATATAACTTTTTAAATTTCAATTAATAAAAGATATTTTTTTACTTTATCTCTCTTTAAATCCATAATTAAAATTCTTTTATTTAATTTGTTTATTTAGCAAACACTCAAAACTCAGGTTAATTAACTTAAGTATTTTTGAAATCGATAACTCTAGATATTTTCATTAATTGAAGATACCTTTTGAATGAAAATAACACAAGTAGGCATTTTCAAGTCTAATTATAATTTACTGCAAATTCGAAGTAAAATATCTGATATAAAAAAGTTTCACCGATGTCGTAAATGGCTAATCAGCGCTTGTCTCAACTCTTAATTTATTAACTCATCAAAGATGCTGCGGCACACAGACAAGCTGAGAAATAGCTTTCCAGATGAATATACTCATCACTGCAATCAATTACGTTTCAAACTAACATTTATGTTGTAAATATACTATTGCAAACTGAAGGTGTACTAAGAGGTTATTTGGTTCATAGACAGTATATACACATAGTTTTTTAGGGTTCCGTACCTCAAAAGGAAAAAAGAAACACTTATAACGATATACACTTCGTTGGTCGTCTGTCTGTCTGACTATTAATTTAGATATTCAATCTCTCGGAACTGTGAAAACATCAAACGTCTAAGTCAAGCCGTTTATGCCGCATATTTTGACATTTTGGCACTTGCAAGGGAATCAACACCTATAGGGTAATTCCCGTTGATCTAGAGTAAGATCTAGATCAAGAAGTATGTTTTATAGCACAGGCAAGAGGCAAGGCAAAAGGCAAGAGAAAAATCTGAAAACCGTACATTTGTAGTTAAATTGTACAACAAAAAAATATTGCGATTGTAAATTTATTTGCAGTTAGTAAACTTACCGCAAGCTATGTCGATGTATGGGGACAACAGTTTTCAGACGGCAAAGTTAGGTTTGCCTCTCAATTCAGTTTATATTTTCATTAGAGCAATCGGTGTTTTCATAGCTTCCATGATGGACGAACTATTTACATATTTACAACTTTGTATGGAACCCTCGGCGCGCAAGTCTAACTCACACATGGCCAATTTTGTTTATATGAGCACTACTTTTTTATGATTGACATATTTGACTTTAGCTCACCTGATGTTATGTGACGGTGTGGTCGAAGATGGCAAAAAACAAGCCTGGAATTAAACTGGTTCTCAAGTAAGGCTGCCGGAATACACCGTTAGGAGCTTGGCTGCAGATTTTAAACTTGAGGGTGGTAGCTAGCCAGAAAAGTACTAGAAAATACCCTATGGTTTCCTCACGATATTTTCCTTAACTGATAGCTCAAGTTTATTGTTGGGATTTGAACTCGCGCCCTTCGCGTGTGAACTGACCGCACTGAGCTGTGATGGCTAGCCCTACAATTTTGTTTTCTAAAGAGCTTTTTTTCTTGATTTTAGAGTCATGACCAAAGGCAAAAGCTGTTCGTAATAATAAGTACGACTGTACTTGTTATGAGGCTGAGAACACCCAAAGCGTCTAACCCCGTATTAGTGAAATAAGTTATGTTATTGGAGTTGTAAAGGACGTAATCCAGCTATATGACGATCTAGTATGTACGTGCGTCCGAGCTCCATCGTTGATCGCAAGGTGAGATGGCGTTTGATCGCAAACCTATTCATTATTTTAAAAAATGACGAGGGACGAGCTTACTCTTAATTTTAAATATCATTTATAAATAGATGCCGATTTCTTTTTATAATTCTTTTAGTAAGCATCACATTACAGATATTTTTATTGAATACTTATTCATATTGTAAGATATACTTAAAAGTTTTAAAGAGTCTTTTACCATTAAGGGCATGAATAGAATGCTTTATTGGATTTACTACGAAGTAACAAATTTTATTTTCAAATATAAATATAATGAGACGAACAAAACGTTCTCTTGATGTTAAGAGGTAACCTGTCTATGACCCTTGCAATGGTACCAGAACTTTGAATAGCATATCTAAGAAAACTAGATCAAATCATTATAAAAAAAAAACAAAGCTGGTTCAGCCGTTCGGAAGCTACGGAGCAGACAGTATAATGATATATAATAGTAACAATTTGTAGTGATGATAGCTCAGTGGTTAGTGCGGTTGGTTCGCACGTCGAGGCGCGTGGGTTCAAGCCCCGACATTGAGCTTAAGCTGCCAGTGTTGGAAAACATCGTGAGGAAACCATGAGCGTGGTGGT
Source organism: Biston stratarius (assembly GCA_950106695.1). NCBI lineage: Eukaryota > Metazoa > Arthropoda > Insecta > Lepidoptera > Geometridae > Biston > Biston stratarius. The sequence goes on from OX467116.1 coordinate 17,671,276, forward strand.
AGGGTACTTTCTAGGATTCGGCTGGCTGGCTACCAACCTCAAGTTGAAAATCTGCCGCCAAGCATCTAACGGTGTGTTCCTGCAGCCGCCTCACTTGAGGGCCAGTTCCATTCCAGGTTAAGTGTGTTTACCATGTGTGTTTGCGTCGAGGGTTAAAAACAGTGCCTAACACTCGTAGAGCTATCACCGATGGTAAGCAACGGGCGATGCGGCCAGTCTTAGGATGGATGACTGACAGTGGCATATCTTTCCAAGCACTATTGTGGCTCGGATAACACATAAATTTTAAGTTTCGAATATTCGCTCTATATCTTGGAGGCCTTCGGGCGGCCTATTATACATGAATAGAAATATGGCTTGTAACCTTGGAGTTATCAATAAAATATCTGTTGTATTTTCTCTGGCACTAGGGTTGGCCACACGGTTTATATATACGGACTTAAATCCCACATAAGTAGAACAAAAATGTCGCACGTAATTACTTTCTCCTTATACTATACATTATATAAGTTAATGTATACTCAAGCCGATATAATCCAAATTCTATCAATTTTAGTTTGCGATTAATTTTTTTATATGTAACTATATAATTTAAAAAAAATTGTTCATCTTATTAAAATTGATCAAATTACATTAAAAACTTTAGTAAATTAGAAAGGTAATAAGATATAAATTCAAATCAATCACGTAATAATGACACTGAAAATGCTTTTCTAAAGACCTGCTATAGGTAAGTTCTATTATTTTTAAGGACTTCGTAAGACAGAATTTGGTTTAGATTTTACTTTCAAGTAATGAGGGTAATTTCTAACATCGAAATTTTACACACTCGAACTTGCATAACTTTCATATCTTTGCTTCGTTAAATCTTGTGTGTATAATTCTTCTGTCATGTGTTTTTCACTGAACTCTTGCTAAACGACTTGATGAATTTTTTTATGTGTTTGAGTGGGTTCCTGTTTGATTAAGATTTACATTTGGACCCGGTAGGTGGCGCTACAATTGTACACGGGATACAAATTACCGGGCATTCAACTAGTTAAATAAAATAATTTATAAATAAATAAATACCGTAGAACATTTCACACAATGCCATCTAGCTCCAAAATAAGTAAAGCTGTACAATGGGACTTTTTTTGTTTTAATTACATACTTGTAATACATACAGAACATCCACACAAAGAACAAACATTTATCGTCACATAAATGTTTGCCGTGGTAGGAATCGAACTCAGGCTCTTCAGCTCTAAAAACAGATATTCTAGCAAATAAGCTAACTAAAGCAGTCAAATATATATATAATATCAGTCAATAATATCTGACACAGCATTAGATTAATGACTGTAGTAAAAATCATGATCGAAACGTTTTAATATAACGGCTTTAACGTACGCTGTCTCGTTTCCACGCGTGACATTTCATGTCAGAAAGAAGAGAACAAAGCATTTTGAGCATTGGCATACTTTATGATAAGGTCTTCAGACTCGCTATGTTTCTCATGAATAGTTCGGCTGTCGGCCTATATCGTCAAAATATCGAAAATTTTACACGCATATGCAAGCACGCTTAAATCGTATTATGATCGCTCTTAACTATACAACAGCGTGTGTTTATCTGTAAATTATTGATTTGCAATCTACATAGATAGGTGGATTAACGGCGGATCAACGTCGACTGCGTAATCCGAAAACGTCCGTGCTTATTTTAAATGTCATATTCAGTTATTACTATACATAGTTGTTTTGTAAATCGTCAAAAGTGATTTGAAAGTTTTTTATACCCATATTTGGTTAGTTCTTTTAAGCCTAACTTTGGATTTTAATTCGTTTCTCACTAATACTTTTTCAGATTTTTTTTGGAAAGTTTACATGTCGAATTACGAAATAGAAGCATGTTGCAAGTAGTGATTTTTATGTGGTCGACAGGCTTGACCACAGCAGCTAACATGATGTTGTGACCGTGTGGTCGAAGAGAGAGAGCGAGACTGAGAGAGAAAGAGAGAGAGAGCGAGAGATAGAGAGAATGGCTAAACTGATATAACTGATACTTTTTCTTAACTGGTAGTGATACTTCGAATGAGGTATCACGACCACATACACAAACACAATACATAATTATATCCGAGGGCAAAAGCCGACCTCTACCGCACCGGGTATAAAGCATTCAGCTAGTTGAAATTGACATTGGACGATATGTACTTAATATATTTAACATTTTAGTAATAACTATTTAGTATAGACTCTATAGATCTACGAGGACGTAATTGAAATAAAAATTTCATTTCGCGCAAGTCGTGTCGGACCCGCGGCATGGCGTGTCGAGTCCAGTGCTGGGCGCGCGATCAATCTTGCAGCGGGACGGCAACTAATACCAACGTGATAATTATGTTTTCACGAACACCGCTAATTAGTGATCATTAGGATTACTACATGAATAATTGAGCTAAAGCACTTGTGCAAAAACAGGTTACATTTTATTATAAGTACTAGGTAATTAATTTACTTATGTTTGACAGTTTAGGTATTTGACCATAGCTCACCTCATGTTAAGTGACACACCCACAAACACACCCAGCGTGGAACACGCCGTTAGGTGCTTGGTGGCAGATTCTCTCTTGATGTGGCTAGCCAGCTGGGCACTAAAGAAACCGAACAAGTGCGAGTCAGACTCGCGCTCCGAGGGTTCCGTACTAACCTGTAGGTATATAAGTAAAAGTTATGGTATTTTTTTAATGGTAATTTATGCTTTTCGCAATTTTTCCTTTATCTGTGCTAAAAGACGTTGCTTCGTACCAAATTTCAAGATTCTGAGTTCACGGGAAGTATCCTGCTTTGATTCCCTTGCAAGTGTCGATAATTTGCAGCATAAACAGCTGTATCTTTTGATTGCGTTGGCTTAGAAGTTTGATTTTTTCACAGCTTCAAGGGCCAGTGATGAGTATTATATACCAGACATGAGTATTGTATATGAATTTCAGCTTGATACCTCCACGCGTTCCTGAGAAAAAAGGTCTTGACAGACAGAAGGACAACAAAGTGATCCTATAAGGGTTCCGTTTTTTCCTTTTGAGGTACGGAACCCTAAAAGTAGCATACTACCATGCTATGGTTTCCTCACGATATTTTTCTGCAACGACAGCTTAAGCTCATTGTTGGAGTTTGAACCCACGTCTTTTGGCGTGCGAACCGACCGTGCTAAGTACTGAGCTATCATCGCTACAACGCTATGTTGAACTTTTCAAGGTAATACTTGATGGTGTTTCGGAGGAGTGTGGTATGTTCTACCTGATGTGAAAGACTTTTATAGCTTTTTTTTATGTCGTCTTAATAATAATATTTATTCAAAGAACTATCCAAATCATGAAGTTCTATGATAGAAAAATTACATAAAAAACTTAAAGTATAATACAAGTTCCAATCCAGGCTAGTTGTGTTTACTATTTTTGACCACACTATCCAATACAAATATTTCATTGATAATACCAATGTTACAATTCAATTCCGTAATGTATAATAATTTCAAATAAACACTGATTACACGTCAATTAATAAAAACAAACACATAGCCTGTCAACTATAAAAAATATATAAAAAAGTATAATAATAAATAGGTAATATTAAAAATATTGGTGTTATTGTAAAATATTGAACTTTTTATTGTCCACGCTAAACATTATATTTAAAGGAAAAATAAACTTGACTAATAGGTAAACTTGACAATTGGCGACTTTATCGCTAAAAGCGATCTCTTCCGAACTTTAGGAAGGAAAGGATTCAGGGAAGAAAAAAGACGGGATATGTTGTGTATTGTTTAGGATTTTAAAAAACTTTTAAAAAGGCTTCATTTTTATTATTTGAAATTTTCAGACGATTTAGTTGGGACCATAAAATAAAAGTCAAAGCTTATCATTGACTATGAAAGCTATACAATTGTTTGAGGACCGAGGGTTCTGAGAAAACTTAACTGGATATTATAAAAAAAATCAACGACAATTCCAGAGAATTCTTTGATTGTCAAGATCAAACAGAAGCTTCTAGAGCTTTTAGAGACTGAACTGAATTACCAGACCCGTTAGTCGTTCGCCTTATTGTAAGCGTCATTTGTACCGCAGTGGTAGTGGTATACTCATATTGTTATATTACACAAATATTTCATGATTTTTTGCAGATTGAAAATGATAATACCTTTACTATTCTTATTCAAAGTGGGGCGATAAGTCCTGCACTGACGTTGCGTTTGGAATGTTTTGTGCATTTCCCCTTATAAGCATCTACCAGAGCCAACACCAGCTCCTTGAAGTATCTGAGCGAGGCTCTGGGCCGCTGGCATAGTAGCTCCAGTGAGTTAAATGACGTATCGTCTATCACTTATCGCTTATCAAATACAATATATTCACCATATAATATGTTGTTTTTTTTTGATATTGTAAAAGTAATCAGACGAACGAAACGCTCTCCTGTTGGTAAAAAAAACGCCTGTCCATGATTATTACAGCAATACACAGAACTTTGAGTAGTAAAACAAAGTTTAGGGCATCGCTGCTTTGTAGTTCACTACTTTGAGACTTTCGATGGTTAGTCTCAACAGCCCTGTAATTTCGCTAGCTGCAGCTCCCTTCAAACCGGAACACAGTACTGCGGTGGTACCTACCTAGACGACCTCCTTCTAAGGAGATCTACCTCCAAGTATAAATGACATATGTATTTGACATATTGGTATTCCCCATTATAATTGGCGTTATCTATTCTGTTATGCAAATAAGCGCACCGACCGGACCGTGACTACTGGCCATTGCACTAGGATACGTAATGAAGGACGAATGTACATAAATTATAAAGGCATTATTTCCGCTCAAGTTTAACGATCTGCGATTAACATAATAATATGTATGTAGGCGTTATGATTTTGTTACATTATGTTATGACAAACGAGTGCATAATATGTTCACATTTCTACTCCATAAATCATCGGTTTACAAAGAGCTTGAAAAAAAAAACGTAACAGCGCAACAGCGACGGCTTAATTTGTCAACAGAAAAAAAGTAAAGTGATTAATAACAGTTTTAAATGCAAAAACTTGCATCATTTACACCTCAGCGGGAAATTATTCAAATTTATTCATGAGCCCGGGGAGTAGGTAATCGTCTCTAGAAACCGCATGAATAAATAGGAAGCCGGGTACAAATCACGGGGACGGCAAGTCGCGATAGTGGCGCCCGAGATTGTTTCATGGGGTAGCGGCGAATCGCCTGCTCTTAACCCTTCAGATTACACCCGCTTCACAATTCATTCTATTTTTTGTTTGCTTTCCGATGAATAGTATAGATATGTTGAGCATTTAATCCACCTTACAATGTCGCTTATCATAAACTAAACGCACACAGATGTCTTAATGTGACGTAAGATCATTTGTGAGCGTGCATTTTTATGTAAAAGTAATGACACAAACGTTTCGCTCTCGTGATGATAATAGATGACGCATGTCCATGACTATTACAGTAATACACAGAACTTAAAGTAGCAAAACAAAGTCTAGTGCATCGCTGCTTTGGCGCTCATTACTTTGAGTCTTTCGAAGGTTAGTTTCAACAGCCTTGTAATTTCGCTAGCTACAGTACTCTTCTAAATGGAATATATTAATGTTTACACACTACTACTTGGCAGCAAAATATTTAGTACTATGGTGATACCTATCAAGACGACCTCTTTCTAAGGAAATCTACCACCAAGTAAGTTCGCGTATGCCAAGCCAAAATCGTAGGTGTCGTCACTTATTTTCTGCGAAACATTACATCTGCACTATTTTTTTCTAATCTGTGTTGTTTATTACCAGTCTTCGATATTTGTACGTTACTATACAGGTTGCCTAAAAGGACGAGCTTTTAGCGATAAAGCTACCAGTTGTGACTCGAGAAGTTCATAATATTTTTATTTTCTCCATTCGTCTCTACCGTTACCTACTAAAACCATCTTACAAACTTGATTTGCGTCGACTACGGTAGACCACTATCTGGCCAACAAAAGTAGTGGAAGTTATTTTTTTACACTGAAATAAACTGCTAAACAAAGTCCTATCTTCTCTCGAAGAAGATAAAAATATATATCCTTCTCTTTTGTTCTTTCTTGTTATATAATCGTTTTCGTACGTCTATGATTTTTTTTTTAAATAAAATATTATGCATCTAAATTTTGCTTACTTATGTTTTCGATCTTGGTTAAGTGAGAAGAGTTGTCCTAGATATACCTATTATTAACTAAATCGTAAAATGAAGCCGTTACTAGATAACTTTTCTTTGAAAGACGATAAAAAGTAAAATCCAAAAAACATGAATAAGTTTACTTTAGACCATCTTTATAGAAATATTTTAAATTATAAATTTCGTTATCAAACGTAAGAGAAAGGCTTTAATTTTAATTAATTTAAGTTTTCCTAATAACTCAAAACTTGTTTGTTTGTAAGTAAATATAACTACGTTTTAGATTGTTGGACCGTTTTCTTTATACAAATACTATTTAAAGTCATTTGATTAAATTAAACTGCTCTTAGTTTGTTTCATTAGTCAAACTTTACCTACAGAAATAAACGAAGAAAGTGTAATCGTTATTATTTTTGTTTTGGCCTAATATTCTTTAATAACGGCAATTAAGCTGAAAACGGTAATGGAAAAATAAAATTATGCCTTGAGGTAACTAAACAAAATGAATAATATTAAAAGCCTGCGTAGGTATTTAGCGGACCTTTTATGTACACAATGAATCCATTATAACAGGATAATTTGATCGAAACGTTGTCCGTTTTTCGATAACAGCGATATGAAAATCGTACGTGAATATTTTCTTATAATATGTGAAAACGTATTAACATTTTTACTACGTTAATCGAAACAAAAATAAATGAACAAACAATTTAATTAAGGCAAAATTCAATACGGACTTCGTAAATAATATTGTTAGTAAACATAGATAAAGACACCTTGTCATTCAAATTCTTTTCATTGCGTCGAAACTTCCCTGTGCTCCGAAACGACAATTGGCGCACATCAAAAATTATTTCGATAACCTTTTTATATAGCTGAGGGCTTTGCGGGGTAAATGGCGGTCATACGGCTAACAACACGGCCAGCCTGACCGCATTAACCCTTTCCACACCCTCTGAGGATAAGAGGACCCTCTATGCCTCTACCTGCTTGTAGGAATGCACTTTCATTTTCCACTTTTACAACTTTCCTAGAAAACTAATTCTATTTTATAAAATGGCATGCTTGGGCAAAAGCAGAAAAGCTTTAATAGAAGCTACTCGTAGTTTAACCCTTCCAACTAGGTGAAGAGATACTAAATTAATATTTTTGTAATGGCTTTGGTATTAATAATATAGAGATATTCGTAACGCGCTACGTTCGAATAGTTTCTATGACTTTGATTTTTCTTCCTTTATTTTTGGCACCGAACTTTGTGCATTCTGCCAGTGTCAAAAAATTCATATTTTCAAGTCTCTCAAGTAAAATAAGTCTTAATCAAATAGAAACTTAAGTCACGGTTAAGTTTAGTCTGGGCCCTATTAAAGTATTGGTGAATAACACCGATATAATATCAAGAAACACGTTCTCGATATTATATTACTTTCCCAAGCTCATGCTTATTATCTGGTACTTTATGATTAAAACAACATTATTTTTAAATACTAGAAAAAACAAGTTGTAGAAAGAAATACAGTGCGTAGACATATTTTTCTTCTCGTTCCCGTCAATATTCGACCTCAATTTTATTTATACCTTAATCTAAATGAAAAGCTACGTACCGCCTACAATAATGTTTATCCATGGTATCAACCGGATACAATCTCTTTCAATTGCGTTACTATATAAAATAAATAAATATATAAACACAGAAAAGTGAGATTCTATACGAAGTGGGAGGCAACAGATAGGCAATAAATAAATACGTTTAATTGTATTTTGAAAATGAATAAATTGTGTAATCGGAAACATTACGACCTGGAGTCGTTTCCGGCACTGTCTTCAAAACATTTTCCCTCGACTTGCCCACAAACTTCAACAGGAAAAATACGGCCGGCGATAAAAAATCTTCAAGGCTAAGTTGACGAATCGGCAGCCAAATAATATCGCTTAATTTCAGCGTTCTTCCTCGTCCGTGGGTACTAGTATTGCGCTGTAGGCAAATTTTAATAACGCTTGCGTCGTCGCTTCGACAACTCTGACTCTTCGCACCGTTGAGTCCTTGAGCACTTTTTACCCCCAATAGAGCACAGAGGGCAAACATTTTAGGGTTTCTGTCTATGTTTTCCTACCAAAAGATATCATTTCACTGTCAATTGTTTTTATTAGTAAACACATTAGATAAGTAATGAGCGCCGAAGCATAGATCCCTTAACTTTGTTTTATTATGTAAAGTTCTGGGTAGCGCTGCAATGCTCGAGGGCAAGCGTTGACTTTTAGATTAAAATTTTTCTTTTTTTTATTAATGGCTGACTGTCTCGGTTTTTGACCACAACTCACCTGATGTTAGGTGACGGTGTGGTCGAAGATGGTAAAGCACACCTAGCCTGGAATAGAATTGGCTCTCTAGTGATGTTGCCGGAACACATCGTTAGATGCTTGGCGGCAGATTTTCAACTTGAGGGTGGTAGCTAGCCAGCCGAGTACTAGAAAGTACCCTAACACCACGCTATGGTTTACTCACGATGTTTTTCTTCACCGGCAGCTCAAACTCGTTGTTGGGGTTTGAACCCACGCCCTTCGGCATGCGAACATTCGTTGTATGGATGTGTCGTGGAGATACGTGAAAACGTGTGTGAATATTTGTGAACACTTAGAAGTGCTTTGGTTTTCCATGTTTTCAGTCTTTACCCAATGTAACGAATTCTCTATCCTCTAGCTATAGAACAATGTAATATTTTTTTAATGTATATGACAAATATGTAGCTTTGTCACCAAACTGTGTGCCTCATTTATGCTATCAGTTTTCTGAATTACTCTGGAAACAAATTTAAAGATGTGTTAATGTCAAAAGGTTCATAAATTTTGACCGATATTACATTTTATAAAAAACAGAATATGCCTCTAAGTGTAAGTTATTTTTACGGGTAATAAAATTGCCAAGGTACTTTTTATTCTAACAGATTACTGCATATAAAAGTAGGTATGTAAATTAACTTTTTTAACCGAAAATTCAAATTAAGTGTAGCCGCTGAAGCAAGAATCCGGATAAAATTACCAATCTCAGTGAAAGATGTTGATTTAGACACAACGTCACTGGAGGAAAGTAGAAGTTGTGAATATAAATTGGCGTGATTAATGATCGCGTCTCATCCCCGCGAAAGCCTCTGCCAATAAGTGTCTAGAGAACCGAACTTTAGGTAAAAACCCATTGAAATGGAAAATTTTACATTGAGCCCATAATCCGAAACTTTTAGTTGATTAAAACCTAACTGTGTGAATAATGGCTGTAAATATTTCAAGACATGAAAATGAAATGTAATGCTGCTCAAAGTAATTGTTTGACTACACAAATTACACACAATGCCACGTGACGTTTGTTTATAAATATGGGCAGGAAGGGAGTGCCTTTAAAGGCTTCACTGATATGATCTCAATCTATGAAAAAAATACCCACAATTTTCATCGATAATTTCATTTTCGTTCTAAAATACATCACTAGTAATATACACTTTGATATCAATATATTTATTACTAGCTGTGCCCCGCGGTTTCACCCGCGCTAGATGCCTACGTCATAGTAGCTTTATGCATGCAAAGTCTCAGCCCGATCGGTTTAAAATTGACAAAGTTTCATACAAACTTTCATCCCCTATTTTATCCCCTTGGGGGTAGAATTAATCAAAATCCTTTCTTAGCGGATGCCTACGTCATAACACCTACCTGCATGCCAAATTTTAGCCCGATCCGTCCAGTGGTTTGGGCTGTGCGTTGATAGATCACTATGTCAGTCAGTCAGTCAGTCAGTCAGTCACCTTTGAGTTATACATATTTAGATTATTAATATAAACTCACTACTTTCGATTGAATCATTGAATCGTTGAATTGAGTCTTCGGAGGAACTCAGCACAATGCTCGAAGACCTCAATCGAGTTTCTCAACGGGTGGGTCTTAAAATGAACATGGACAAAACGAAGGTAATGTTGAATGCCCATGTTGTGCCCACCCCAATATCAGTTGGGAGCTCGGTTCTTGAAGTTGTTGACAAGTACATTTACCTAGGACAAGCAGCCCAACTAGGTAGGTCCAACTTCGAGAAAGAGGTCATTCGTCGAATCCAACTCGACTGGGCAGCGTTCGGAAAACTGCGCAGCGTTTTCTCGTCCGAATTACCTCAGTGCCTCAAGTCGAAAGTCTTCGACCAGTGTGTGTTACCAGTGATGACTTATGGCGCCGAAACGTGGTCTCTGACTATGTGCCTTCTTAGTAAGCTCAAAGTAGCACAACGAGCTATGGAGAGGGCTATGCTCGGAGTTTCCCTACGAGATCGAATCAGAAATGAGGAGATCCGAACTAAAGTAGCCGACATAGCCCAGCGGATTAGCAAGTTGAAGTGGCAGTGGGCAGGGCACATAGCACGCAGAACCGATGGCCGATGGGGCTGCAAAGTTCTAGAGTGGAGACCACGGACCGGCAAGCGCAGCGTAGGACGTCCACCCACAAGGTGGACAGACGACCTAATAAAGACCGCAGGAACGCGCTGGATGCGAGCCGCTTCCAACCGGTCTTTATGGAAGTCAATGGGGGAGGCCTATGTCCAGCAGTGGACGTCATGCAGCTGATGATGATGATGATGATGACTTTCGATTAATCTAAGTTAATACGATTACAGATAAGAAAAATAAATAGAGGATAACAATCTAAGTAAGCGCAAACTTTTGCGACTACGTTTCAGTTTTATTTTGTTAAAATATGAATATCGAAGTTGTATCTACTTTGTGGTTTCTTAGAAAGAAAGTGGAAAGAGACGATGGTAGTGCATATTGTTTGCGAATATAATGCACTCAATATATTCCTATTGAAAGTTTCTAAGGCAGGGAGATAGAATGAAAGTAAAATGTTTTCCTTGTTCGCATTTACACCCAAGATTTTTATCCTATCCCAGTCGCCAACCGCGCATTCTAGCGGAAAAACTTTTTGAATTTAAAACACTTACGTGCTTAATAATAAAACGTAATTATTTTAGTTTTTGGTCAGTTAAGTATATGTTTTGGTGGAAACGAGTTTCTAGACGAGTTCCTAGCTATTAGACCATCTTTTATTTAAAACTCAATCTAAAAAAAACTCAACCGCAGATCATCGCATTAAACGAGTATCATTAATAGACCACGTTTCTTGTAAGAACTGTTGATGTGCCAGCCATAACTCGTTGCCAGCGTCTATGTTTTCAACTAAGTACAACCCGGGGTTGTTCAAGAAAAACGTGAAGAGGTATCTCCTAGGCAAGCGTGTTTCATCTTCGGCCACATCGTCGCTTTCCATCGGGCGAGATCGTGGCCAAACGCATACCTAGTCCGTTGTAAAAAACCCTATAAATAAATTTTGTGAAAATCTAAAATATTGCCACCTCTAAAAGTTGTGCTAAGTATTTATTCTCTATGTGATAGGTAGATTTAGTAAAAATAAGATAATGAAGACTGTTTTTTAGGTTTTGACACAATGTTGAACTGTGTTTCTCCAGACTTATCAAACGCGATAATAAAATAACAAAGGATCGCGTGACTAACCGAAGAGTTGAAGCTTCAAAATATATATAGTTCTTTTATTCAATTCTGTTTTATAATATCTCTGTGATAAATGAACTACAATTATCGTTATAAAAGCCAAGCAATGTTAAAGGTTTGGTTTTATTTGATATCAGAAAAAAAAATGATGTGTTTACTATAAAAAAAAAAAAGACACCTTTATAACCTGTATAAGAACTACATTATACTAAAAACTATTATATCGTATTAACTGCAATTAATTACATTTAATCAAATACAATTTGCTGTTCGTGTGGGAGTTACCTGATAAATAAATTCTAGGTACCTTCAAATCGCATGTGAATTGTTTTTTTTCCTCTAGCAATAGTGCTCTATCGTAGACCACATTTTAGATGCCAGATCAAACACAATACGTAATATGTAATATGTATGTATATTAAAAAAAAAAACACTTTTTTCCACTGACTACTAGGAGGCCGTGACTGCCAATCTGGAGGTTTTGGCTACAGATTCCACTGCACCCACCTCTATCTCTTATGTTATGTGCGTATCAAAATCAGCTTCAAATGGCGGAGGTAAAGATAGTGATGAAACCTGTATGTCTAAAAGTTCTTAACGTTCACGAAGATGTGTCTCACTTAGGAAGACTCTCTCGCACAGCTATGGAACAGTTTATTAAAAGAGTCATCATCATCAACATTATCATCGTTTCAGCCGTAGAACGTCCACTGCTGGACATAGGCATATTAAAAGAGTGCTGGGCCAGAAATACTGAATTTGCCGGTATATGCCTTGGATAAAAATAAGCTTATATGGTAATTCAGAGAACGCTCTACACCGTGCCAAATTTCATTCAAATCCTACATAGCTTTAAAAACTTGAATAGAAATAAACATACACTTGTTTAACTTTTAGATATTTATAAATGTTGACGTAGTTTTTATCTATCTATACACACGTTATTTATACATATATTTTCGCAAATAACAAAATAGTGTGACAAATTCTAAACTTAGTTCTGTAAATATAATTCTTAACTTCAAAACGTTAAAACGTTGCATAAGCACCATAATACCACAAGCCTTATCTTATATTATTAAATGTATAAACAATGACCTACAATTGTACCCTTTTCCCGAACAAAGCACAGTGGGCGAAGTAACCACCGTACTTTATGAAGCAAGTCTCAGTAAATTTGCCGTGGAACGATCTAAGAGAGCTGATAAGGCGACGCAAAAGCGTCACGCGAAGACAAGGCCGCCGAGACTAAAATTATCAGGCTTCATAACTCATGATAGGCAGAATAGGCACACGTCGCGTCCTGCCACCAAGGCGAATGATATCACTGGTGGTATTATTCAATTCTATAATAAATTATTAGATGAATACCTATTGCAGTCTATAGTAACTTTTTGCGAATTAATCGCAAAACTTTTTTCTCAAATACGCGTTTGATAAAAACGTTGTGCATTCAATTTAATTCTTAAGTAAGTTCGCATTAACGAATTGTATGCACTACTTTATTTATACAATACGCATTTGGTTAACAAAAAAGGTATACAATTAATTGGCATTAAGTATATTCGTAATAACAAACTAATTGCATTTGATAAAAAATGCAATTATGTATTAATTCGTTATGAAGTTTTTTTGATCGATAGTAGTCAAGATATTTTTTAGGGTTCCGTACCTCAAAAAAAAGGAACCCTTATAGGATCAATTTGTTGTCTGTCTGTCTGTCAAGACCCTTTTTCTCAGGAACGCGTGGAGGTATCAACGTGAAATTCATATCAAATACTCAGGTCTACTGTCCCTTGGAGCTGTGAAACAATCAAACTTCTAAACCAACGCAATCATAAGGTACAGCCGTTTATGCTGCAAATTTTCGACACTCGTAAGGGTATCAACACCTACAGGGTACTTCCCGTGAACTCAGAATCATTAAATTTGGTACGAAGCAACGTCTTATAGCACAGATAAAGGAAAAATTAAATTAAAGGATAAATTACCATTAAAAAAAAAAACTATAACTTTTATTTATATACCTACAGGTTTGTACGGAATCGTCAGTGCGCGAGTCCGACTCGCACTTGGCCGATTTTTTTATTTAGGTAAGCAGTTGGTCTTGCTAAGACATTTGGCAGTTAAGTAGTTGCTTCGTGAGCTGTAGAGCATAGTTTCGGTTCTCACCCGGGAAAAACCTTATGTGACAAACATAGATAATAATATGTGTTCTATGTTTATTCTGAATTTAAAAGTACCTATGTATGTATTTACAAAAAAGTTGTATGACTGTTCTACAATAATTACTTCATACAATGCAATTGTTCCGATACCAAATATTCTCTAGGTTAATGGAATAATTAAAGTGATATTTTCAGTATAATATCAGTTATCTGGTTACCATAATGGTTGGTTATATCACAGTGTGAAATGTCTTTTAAATAATAAAATTATTCATGGTCTATTTTTCAATTCAAGTCGTACTTAGCAGATGAAATATGTGCAGCTATTTTGTTTTACTCTTAATCGTGCAAGTAGCTTTATTTAAACATCTACTATTTGTACGCAAGTACTTGTATAAAAATTTTGTAGACTGGCGAAATTGCAAATTCCAATAAAGTCACCGGCACGGTCACTGAGTACACTTTAGCCGACCCTGGCGAAAACGGTGTCTGACTTAGTCTGAAATTGATTCTCTGTATCTAAATATCGCTACTGACCTCATTCAGTCCCCTGATTTTACAGAGACGTGTCACTGTAAAAATCCCAAGTAACTAGACGCTATTAAGAAACTGTTCATCAATTTTATGGACCCTAAATTTCTGGTGGTAGGAAACTGCCCCCAAGCATGCGACAATAAACCTGGCAGCCTGGTGACACCGCGACAATGAAAGACTAGCAATGATAGCCTCTGCTAATGGAAATAAATGTTATTCAATTTTTGTCCCCAAGGCGTGGGAATGACTGCTACAATTGACTCCGAATATCTGTCTCATAAAATTTTTGACAGATTACTAAGATATTTTGTGTTAGTGACTTATTAAACAGCTTCTAAACAAGAGATATTTTTGATTGTCAAGAACCTCAGAACCATATTTGCTGCCACAGAATATATTTTTCATTTTCATTTAATAGTTATTAGAATTTGAAATAACCAACAATGTGGAATATGAAATATAGCTACTTTCATGTGTTTAATACGCAATAGACTTGACAACTTTCTACAAACCGTTGATAGAGTACTTTTTCTTTTGTTAAGAAAGTTGAGTCGCAACGGGACGTCTCAGTAGGAATCTTAACAAAACGTTCACCTCGTTGGGCCATTCGTATGGTAATTCAACCTGACTGTCACGCGACCTTCTGTCCACACCCCGATAATATGCAAATTGGTCCCGTCTATGAGGTGACCTGAAAATACTTCCTCATTAGGCCCGTTTTGTCTTCAAATCTATTACCTCACTAATTGATATTCTCAAATAAAGCGTTGTGACTCAAATAAAGTACCTCCACTCGTCTTTAATGCTAACATTAAGTCTCAAAAGGGCCACAACCCAAGTGGCTACAAAATTCATGGAGCAACCGTATTAAAAGTAAGTATATGAACATCACAAGAGGTCCCCCTCGCATATAAAGTTGTTACTTACCCAATTTGAGCAGAAAAAAACTTGGTTTTAATGGGTGAAACTTCAAGGGCCATTAGTGTAAAGCCTCGCGTCATTCTCTCGGTACAAACTCGAGCTTTTTACTGCAATAAACTTTCTGACAAGCCATTTGTGGACGGAAAGTGTTCGTTGGAATTAATCACATGACCCACAACAGGCCTTGTTTAGTCCCACCGCGAGACTCTTGATAACTTCTTTATTTACGTACACTTCTGAGTTAATGGACCGACGTTCTTGCTTCGTGTAGCAAATACAAGCAAAACGTCTGATCCGACGAGGTCTTCATAGTTTTGAAACTCGCCTCGTGGACAGTTTAAACGTCCTAATTAAGTTTCTCAAATTAAACTTTTCATTGTTATGTAGCTTCATCTTCGGAGTTAATTTAGTGACACAAAGCAACTTGTGTCATGCACACGACGCAACCGTTCAGCGCCATGTCGAATGAAACGGACTGATATATTAGAATCATGCTTTGACACTTTGCTGAACTCCATAAGTCACGTATTTAATTTAATCTTCTTTCAACTAAAAGTGCATGTATTTCATTAAACTTAACGAAAGACAAATTTGTGCTCTTAGAGCTCCTAAAACTATTGGACAAATTTAATAACTGTATGTCACTCTTGCTTTTCTATACACACTTTTAATAAACGATGCTCTATAGACATCACGTACTTGATTACTCAACATTACTTTATCTAGGTAACCACTCAACTTGAACATTGAGACATATATACCTACTGCTTCCTCTACACAATTTGTGATCATAGCCACTGTATACAAAGTATTTTATAAGGTAGCGGCGTGGTGGCACAATTAATGAACAAAATTATTCAAGCCAAGTAATCAAAGAGGCGGTAAAGGTAAAATGTTTTATCAATTTCACGCCGATAAATTCAACTGACACCTCTGATGTTCTATCGGACGCCTCGATTGTCTGAACGTGAAATTATTAGAAAGTGTCCCTGAGCTTTCACATCTGACATTATTCTTACAAATTGATAAAGAAAGCTGAAGTCAGGAACCCAAATCAAATAAACCGGATTAGGTCATCGCTTTACGGCGAGTGGAAGTGGCGGGTCATCTCGGAGGAAGCAATTCTCGTGGTCGTAGATTGAATGCAAAATTGGATGAGATCCCACTGTTTTTACTGTATGGATCCCGGAGTTGTTACGAGAACGTACAACATCCCAGTTTTATTTCGTCGAGGGCACACACCGTTTGAATGCTTTGATTGAATGTGACAATAGTTATTGTAACTGAAGCTCCAACCGCTTTCGGGTTTCTTATTTGTCCGTTTTCTCGAGAGAGAAGTTTATTCTTTTCATATTGAATGTTTGACCTTTGCTTGATTCGAGAGTTATTATAGATTGTGTTTTTCAATATGATTGTGTCATTTTTAATTCTAATATTTCTGTGATACTCACTAGCTGGAGAGTTGCTATTTATTTAGCAACCCATCTACTTATTTTCGAGTTTACTTGTGATATTTTATTTTTTGAATTTTATTTTATTGTGTATATACATCGACATATAAAAATTATTGAAAAAAATTATGAGTAGAACTAAATTAATTATAATTCACATGATCATCATCAGCCATAGAATTCCACTGCTGGACATAGGCCTCCTCCTGGGGGGTTGCCAATACTCGCCACGCTTGGCAGGCGGGTTGGCGAACGCAGTTAGGTGTGTTTGTTCAAGGAAGACTCTGCTGCCCATCTTCCGAATTACACCCCTTAGCCGACTCTTACCGCAACCACGGGTAGAGAGGGTGGGGTACAATTTATACGCCGGAACCACTACGGCAAATTTAAATTTTAAGTTTTTGCCAACGGCAAAAATTATAATTATGTTATGATAAATAATATAACTTACAAAAAAAAAAAAAAAAACTAATATCTACATTAATTCAAAATCCAAACTCATAAAAATAATATGGATGTCACATTAGTAAAATTAGAAATATCCGAGTTCCGACAGCTTTGCTCGAAAGCTAATTATATTCCAGGCTAGATGCGTATACCGCCTTCGACCACACCGTTGCTTAACATCGGGCATACTTTGGTCAAAGACCTAGCATATCAATTATAAAATAGCCATAATAAAACAAAAAAAAATACAAACACTTTTATTAAGTAAATTAATTTCACTTAATATAAAAACTGTGTGTTATTTATCTTATACCTATGTATATTAACTATAAGAGTCGTTCTATAATTCAACCATTAGCCATTACCAACGTCGATTCGTCGTGATTGCTTATAACTACAAAAGCTTTCCCCATGCGAGGTTGGTAACAGCTTAGCAAACGGCTTTTGTGTTTGGGAAAACATTTATGGAGTTATTCCTTGTGACGAAATAGCGCATTTTCCGTCCAAAGGTTGAGTCGGCCACGCGAATACTGCCAATCATGTCGTGTGATTGGCTACCCGCATAATACGGAATGCCCCATCAAATGTGAATGGGTCAAGAGGATTATGTTGCTGAAATAAATGTAAATAGTTTATTTACGATCCATGTATGTATATGCGTGCTCTTCATCATCATCATCATCTCAGTCGTAGGACACTGCTGGTCGTCCATTGCGTTCCATAAAGACCGGTTGGAAGCGGCTCCAGCATCCAGCGCGTTCCTGCGGTCGACGTCCACCTTGTGGGTGGACGTCGAACGCTGCGCTTGCCGGTCCGTGGTCTCTACTCTAGAACTTTGCAACTCCATCGGCCATCAGTATATACCTACCTGCTATGAAGTAAGAACTTTACATTTATAATGCGTGTTGTGATCAAAAATTGTGATAGTGATAATAATGATAAAATGTTAATGATGATATTGTGTATGTTGAAACAAGAAAACGAAGGAGGAAACCGGATGTATGAATGTTATACACGTATGTGTCATAAGTATGTATTAACAAAAAGTAAGTAAACACGTACTGATAGAATAAAAGTGTTCTTTCAGTTATTGTGTTTTTAGTGTTGCTTAGTTTGGGACTAGATGGCGCTGTGTGAAATAATAACAATACTTTAAATAAATATCTTTATTGGAACACCACAAAATAACATTACAAATTATTAAATGAGTAGGTAAGTATAAACAACGAAATAAAGAGAAGTGTTACGTGAGTTTTTTTTTTTTTGTTTGACAGGCTAAGTGTTTGATCACACACTTAGCCTGTCATGTAAGCACACCTAGCCTGGAATGGAACTGGCTCAAGTGAAGCTACCGGAACATACCGTTAGGTACTGGGCGACAGATTTCCTACTTGAGGGTGGTAGCTAGCCAATCGAGTACACGACAGCCACTACCACTTAGCTTTGGTTGCCTCGCTATGTTTTCCTTCACGGGCAGCTCAAGCTCATTATTGGGGTTTTAACCCACGCCCTTCGGCGTGTGAACAGACCGCACTAACCAATGGGCTATCATCGCTACAAATGTTGTTGTTAAAGTATTGGCACCTAAATAAGAAATTCTGAATTTCGGGCACTAACTCCTTCCTGCGGTTTGTACTTTATACACATACAACAGGTAACAATATAAGATGAGAATACCTAGCCGACAGACAAGTGGAAGATAAACAAACTTTTCCTCAAACAGAAACCTATTTCAATAAAAGATACAGTAACATTGCATGTACTAGTCACGGACAACCCTAGTCTTTTTATTTATTGTTATCTTTCAATATTTATTTAATTATTCAAGATCATACTTGTAAATTAGAATTGCGCTTAATGCTTTGTCTCGACATCAGGGCACGTTGTACTTTGAAACAAAAAAGTTTATTATGCAGAGCGAGGTATCACTTCATATTATCATCACTACATATTACAAAATAAAGTCGTCTGCCGCGTCTATCTGTCTGTTCGCAATAAACATAAAAACTACTGAACGGATTATCATGTGAGTTTCACCAATAGATAGAGTTACTTGTAAATTAGAATCGCGCTTAATGCTTTGTCTCGACATTAGGGCACGTTGTACTTTGAAACAAAAAAGTTTATTTGCAGAGCGAGGTATCACTTCATATTATCATCACTACATATTACAAAATAAAGTCGTCTGCCGCGTCTATCTTGTCTGTTTGTCTGTCTGTTCGCAATAAACTACTGAACGGATTATCTTGCGAGTTTCACCAATAGATAGAGTAATTGATGAGGAAGGTTTAGGTATGTAATTTGTCAAGGTTTTGTGTAAATTGGTTGAAATATGATGATAATTGTTGAAAGTGTCGTAAAAAGTCAAGTCACCTGGAAGCTTTCATCGAAAACGCTGCCTAATCCCTTTGAGATATAACAAAACATGCATGCTGATAATCCTTTTTTATAGATATATATATATTAATTATTATAACCGCTCTATCTTCTAAAAAAAATTATCACGTACAATGCTTTAATTGGAAAGCTATATAAACGGATACCGTATTAATTCTTATCAACTTAAACATAATTTGCTCAACTAAACGTGCGAAGCCGGGGCGGGTCGCTAGTTAAAAATAAACGGCACTAAAATAACTCGACGTTGCGTGGTCACGCTAGTTACGCGTTCTGTTTGACTAAGCCTTTAGATACAATATAATTTAGGTTCTAGACCTGGAGATATTCTTTAGCAATCTACAAATCGATACGGTCGTAAAACGTGATGGTACGTAGGTGCTATCATTATTGCATTCATTTCTATCTGAATCGAGTTTTGGTTACTTTAAATTCCAAATTTAATAACATTTTCTTGCTTTATCTTACGAATACAAGTAGGTAAAATCATACAAATTAAAACATAGTATAAAAGGCAATAGTAGAATTTTGAGCAAAATTAAAAATAAATAAGTTTATTAGAGGGCGTTTCACACAGCGGCATCTAGTCCCAAATTAAGCAATGCTTGTACAATGGGAACGACGTAACCAATAGAATACATTTTTAATCGACTTCAAAAAAGGAGGAAGTTCTATGTTCGACTGTATGTAATTTTTGTAAGTGCATACCTATGTGTACTTCTAATAACTACGGAACATTCAGATACAAAACAAACAGATCTATGAATCCGATTTGTTTTGGATGGAAGTCAAATCCGCATTCTGCAGATTCGGTTAGGATGCAGACCCACTATTAAAGAGTAGTGCAGTTGAAAAAAAAAAAAAAAAACACAAATGTGAACGTGTATTTGTTTGCCCCGCTTTGACCGTGGGAATCGAATCCACATTCTATAGGTTAGGAAGCAGAGCAACAACTAAACTAACTTTTCATCTTACAATTAGTCTATTCAACTTCAAAAACAGACTAAGTAACATGATTCTCTAAATTTGATGTAATTTTAATTAGAATTGATGCCGCTAGTTTCATGTGTTAAGCAAGCAATCTTAGCAATGGTGTGTGCAAAGTATGAGTTAGCAATTTTATAATGTAGTTATTTGTTGTTATTATATTTTAATTATGAATCTAGGTTTACTAATTGTTATTGTACCTAATTTTAATGAAATAAAAATAAAATAAACGAGTAGCGCAGTTGAAAAAAAAAATTAATATTTACTAAAATCATAAATGTGAACGTGTAGTTTCGTCCCTCTTCGACCACGACATAAAAGTAACTGACGTAGGTGCGACGTAGAAAAATGGGACCGGAATTAATAAACATGAACTGCAATTTAGATAAGAAATTTAAGTGTAATGAAATCCTTAAGTTTAGTTTAGTGTCAAGCAAGCCAGCTAAGTGAAAAATGTCTAATCGTTTTATAAGCGCTACTTTGTGAATTACTCCATGGATTCCAAATAACAACCTACCTACTCACTTAATGATAATTTATCAACTTGCGAACAATAAATTGCTTAACTTTTGTACATACTTCTAGATAATGTTTCGAAGTTTTGCAAGTACGAATTTCATGCTAAATGTTATTAAATTCTTCCAGGATTTAGACACGTAAACATATTTTATTACTTTTGTTTGATTCTGTTTATTCAAAGTTAGTTTTGTTCGTTTTAAGACCCACGACACTTATAAGTACCTGTGTGCTTAAACAGTCAGAATTTTTATATTAAGGTTAAACGTTAACCATACAAACTTGGCTTGACTTATATAAGTACTCCTGTTCTTTAAAAAACTTAATTTTTTTAAATATTTTTTTTTTATTTGCATCAATTACAATATAAGATACAATTTATTTAAGACATTTAAGACAGATACAATTTCATTTAATGATAATAATTTATTTCTATGGCTTAAAACATCAATGACAACTCAGATGCCTACGCTAGGTCCAAACCTGTGATATAGGCACATTCATCATGGCTTAACATAGGCTTGTAGGTATTACTGCAAATATTATTAAATCATGCGCCTTCAAGCCACGTCATTCAAGTTTCAACTTTCAATATTCACTATAAATGGCTTTCATAATTTCCGCTTTAGGTTTGATTTAATTTTTCTAGTGCAATGTCGACGGGCAGTATTTGCTCAGTTTATTTCTCTTCCAGCAAGAGAGCCCTTCAGTTGAACACACAGCGTACGAGTGAGCCGTTCACCCGCCGCCGCTTCGTTGCGCAATCCTGTAGCAAAGCTAATATAAAGCTGTGTGTGACGTACTTTACCACTGCACTCTTTTGACAATACTCCCCAGGAATACCTTTATGAGACGGCACGTACTTTAGAAAGAAAGTCAAATTTGAACACCGACATTTCGAGCTTGACTTTGATATTCTGTTTTATAAACGTGCAAAATTACAAAGTAGGCAAGCAAAGCTCAAAATGAAGTCACGTAAGGTTTCATCGAAATATAATATTATATTGGAATTTCAAAGACTAGCTCGCGGTATTACATAAAACCTGTTTCATCTTACTAAATTCGTGGTTAGTTGGATATCGTAATAACTTTTGCAGCGGGCCCTTGGGGATGCGCAGCTATTTTTTCATAAAAACATTTATGACGCATGGCCGCCATAAGTCTACAAGAAAAGACCCGAGAGCTGGATCCTTGTAATTAGACGCTGAGGAGATTTATGTTCCTAAATTATCCAAATTCTTTTAATTTTTTGGCCGCGACACGTGCTCCTTCCCCGAGTTATTTTTTTAATTTCATGCCCTAAGTTAGAAGAGGCTTTACTGCACGGTTTTATTGAAATTATTCAAAGAGGCGGCAGTATTTCTAAGTAGAGAAAAAGGCGAGGGAAGGCATAGTATATGTAAGCAGCGTGTTTATTTGGGTCCGCTTTATTTCCACCGCTCCCTAGGGTCCGGTCCATGTATCACTGCAGACGTCAGCCCTGGGTTAATTGTCTACGTGCGTTTTCAGCTGAATTCGTCACGTTCACTCGTTCGCGCCCCTCCGCCCGCACCTCGCACACTAACAAACCTGATTCTACAAATCGAAACTCACATTACCTCTATTTAACTCACCTACCGTATATCATAAGACTGTATATATGCATATAGATTCATAAAGTAGGAAAGTAATAAGTGTCATAACTCGTATGGAAATGTCATATTTACTCTATGGTAACAAATGATAAATGTTGTTGGTAGAGTACCGTTTGTGCGGATATTAAATTCTTTATTTATTCTGGTATATTAATTAGTTTATGCAATATAAGATGGCAAGCAAATAAAAAGTATACCGAGAAAGGAACTTAGGTAACTTTTTAGGTATTTGAAAGTACTTTCATACGGTACTATTAGTTGGTACTATGTAATTAAACAAACGCGTGGAGACACGTAGGTGTTCTTCAAACTCTAATCATAAATTCCTTTTTACCGTACTGTTGAAACGTGTATTTTAGTATAAAAGCACCTGCTCGATGTTGCGAATATTTTACTTAAAACACTCGTTTGAATTTACGGGCTGTTTGGCTATATAGAGGGTGTTTTTAACTAGAGGACGTGCTCGTTTGTGTTAGGAAACCAATCTCGTTGATAAGAGTACATACATCCATTAGCCAAATAGAGAGAGGCCTCGCCGCCCCTCACAAAACAAATGTGGGACCGCGTATGTAAGAACAAAAATTGTTTCACTTTCATTTCTGTGACACGAATCGCTCCGAAACGTACCTTCAGTACCCTTTTCGAATGAAATGGTAGATGAAAGCGTAATGAAGGTCTTTTATGTTATTTTTCTATTAGGCCTCACACCGCTGGTTAGTCCAGGGGCCAGCCGAAATGAGTATGAAAAATCATTCACTTACGATCTTTACCAAACGTAATTACTATTAGGAAAATTACTCCGGTCATTCTTAAGAAATACATTCTCCTAATTGCATTACAAAAGCAAAATTCTATTAGGTACTATTAGGTAGTTGTATATTAACCTAAGCTAAGTATATTTATGGATTTACAGAAATTTAATAGTGCTGGCACTTAACTACTAACTTTTGAACTGTCGATGTTTTTTTTCGTAATTACACACTTTGCAGAGGGTAGGCGAGCGCCTGGATAAGATTAATATTGAAATATAATTGCATGCAACGTGGCCGCTATTCCAACGTGCTACGCCAGCACCGTATTATTATGTTAATACTTTCAAACTTGAACAGGTCAGCGCTCTTTGTTTCTTTACGCTGTTCAAGTGCTATAAAAAGAAGCGTGTTATACTAATTCATTATTCGAATAATAATGTCTATTGGCATAGGTATTTCCATTTTCACATTCATAATACGTATTTGTTTTACCAAGATCTCGCTCTACCGATGAATTCAAATCGTAGACTGTTCGGCTGATCCCTCGAGCGTGTATGAAAGCATCGTTTGAGAATCAAAATATTGTTCTAACGTATTAGAAATGGAACAAACAAACAGTCGTGAGCAGCCTTCGTCGACGCGGCGCCGACGCTGCGTTTATATTCTGGGAAAATAGAAGGCCAATAAAATTCTGTTCAGTGCAACAACTATCGTTCAGTGGAGGGGCTATCTGCATTTTATGCTTTCGGCGCCATCAACGCCCGGTACTTTATTCCTTTACTTTGTATATTACGAGTACGAGTGGAGGGGCAGTGTCGGCAGATATAGTGATGTAGGTGCAGGGTGCTTTCACATTGTTTATTTAACGGATCGTGTGCGATGAACGATTGTACTGAATTGTATATGCATTGAAGCTTGCAATTCTGAATTCTAGTAGTGATGTTTGTACAACGATTAAATATTTATCTGGCGTTTGTCGAAATCATATACCTACCTACGTAGATAACTACATACAACTTAGCCACTACAATTTTATTTTTCATTTTTACTTGTTTAAGATTGTGTTCTTTATCACTTGATTTAAAAGTGATAACAAGCCTTATTTATTAATAACATTGTTTTTTAAATTTATTTAATACAATTTGGGAACTTTAATTCATAATTAATTTATTTCTTGCAAAATAGCGAATACATTGCATAAATTTACAGATTGACGGTGAAGGTCAGTTATAAGAATAAACTACTAAAAAAAAGTATTAAGCTGAACTAGTACAGAGTGGTTCACTGGTTTCAAGATAAAAACAAAATAAAAATTATGATTGAAGAATTATTGATATAATACATGAGAATTGCGATATACTGGACTTAGTTTTGCTATTCAAAATATTAGGTATAAAGTTTCCGAATCAGGCCTGTTTTTTATAAGCTACTGCTAATCGTTAGCCTTTCCTCATTCTGAGAAGGCTAATAAACCACTACGCTGGCCAAGTGCGGATTGTGGGTAGACTTCATACATCTTAACTTTAGGACATTAGGTTTCATCTAAAAAAAAACTAAATGATAGTGAAGACAGTATCAAAATCCGTTCCGTAAACAAGAAAAAGTAAGACGCGCACAACGAGATTTTTTCATACTATTTAGAGATTACGCAGAACGGTGGCACTAACTAGAAAGGAGGCACCAAAGTGTACTCGTGATTATGTCAATTGCGAATAACTTTCTGATAGAACAGGTGATTTTATTCCGCGATTTCAGAAACTGTCCCATAGTAAATAAAAACTGTAAAGGTAATGAGACGAACAAGACTCTGTCTTGATGGTAAGAAATAACGCCAGTCCATGACAATTGCAGCGATGATTAGTCTCAACAGCCCTGTAATTTCGCTAGCTGTAGTACTAGTAATTATAGCGACTAATAAAAATATTATATTATTATTATAAGTTACTTTCTAATTATGTTTATCACCAGGTCTTAATCGCGCACAAAATACTAAGAAATTAGTTAAATATAACTTACAACGATAACATAACTGACATTGTTGTGATAAACATAATTGTGTGTTCAAATGGTGAAGGTTTAAAAATTACATTTGTTTGTGTTGTTCAAATCGTTAAAGTTTAAAAATTACTAGAAAAAATCGACCAATCTAATGTTTAACAAACTTCAAAAAAGAGGAGGGTTATGTATTCGACCCGTTCATTTTTGTTTTATAACAAATATATTTAAAATATTTCATAGTTTCTAAAATACTCCAAGGTTTAATTAAATCAAACACAAAACAAACGTGGACAACTGTCCGCAATGTCGTCTTTGAAATCTAAATAGGATTGAAACTTAGACAAGAAGCAATCTAACAGGACCAACTGTAGGTAAGTACAAAGCGGTCTACCGACTAGAGCCCTGCGTAATTTAAAGAACAAACAAACCCAGCAACTTGTGTACGTCGAATGCAACAAACTTCCCTTGCTTTAGCTAACTCGTTTGTCGTTTACTGTTACAACCACAAACATTTGGAGGCTCCTCTCTGATTAGGATTTCAAGAACGTGCCTTCACCTGAAACTCTCACGTCGCTGATATTGTAAAATGAAATGAAGACTTAAAGTCGATTGCCGATGGATTGGTGGTCTACGAAATTGATAACAAAAAAAATATCTCAACAGATGAATTTGGCTGAAGCAGAGCGTTATCAAGCCCAGTTAATCCTGTCTTCGGTATTATTGAATAAATTTTCCCCCCTGGCGTACTTGTGCCATTTTCTGCCGGCTCAATGTATCGGAAAAATTCAGTCGATTCGCAATATTTTTGTTCTTCTCATTTGATATTCAATAAGAGAGAAAGGTGTGTTGATTTGTATGGGGAAGATTTGTTGTTTGTTTAAAATAAGGAAAGTTGCTGCTCTGTTTGTGGATCTGATTGATGCTTATATCTAATGATCATATTAGGTTAATAAAATTGATATTCGACAGCATGTTACATGAGATTTAGATAAGTATATATATAGTATATATAATTGTATTATTATTAATTTTATAACTAAAAGGATTGTTAATTCGCATTTCAATTAAGGTTGTGATGCGCTATAACAATATGTAAGACCTAAAAATAAATGTTACCGCGTTTAAAACTCTGACTAAGATGGCTGCCTAGTCTTAAGATTTAAATGCCCTGGTCTTTATTTGCTACTCAAAGTTCTGACTGCAATGGTGATTGACACGCGTTATATCTTACCATCAGAAGAGTGCCTTGTTTGTCTTATTACTTTACATAAAAAAGCTAATACGTTACTTGAATCAGATTTTGTCAGGTATTTTGGAAATTCGCTCGTGTTTCTTAGTATAAATATGATACTTTTGCCCCGAGAAAACTTGAAAACAATTAATTGAAAATCAAACTGTGCTAAGTTACTTTTTATTCAGGAATACAAAGCCATTGATATCTAGATGTTAGCTTGTTAAAATAAACTTTTCAACATGATAAGAAACAACTTTTGCTATCACTTGTACAATTTCAACATGCGAGGTAAATATAGCCCAGGACTTTTGACGTGAAACGAATCAATTTGAACTGAAGGAGACGGTAGTCATATATTATGAATACGATATAATATAATATGTAGGTAATTATATATTGAATAGAACATTGTCTCGCTTATATATTACACTTTACGCTAACTGATTACAACTGATTAACTTTACATAACGTTGAAAGATTTGTTTAATATTTCAAAATGTTGATTTTTAGAATAGGAAATTATATATGTATGTATGAATACCTACTACAAATTAAATACAATTCAACTAATATGTCTATAGATTTTCATCGCTCCACAATCGATTTGTTTTCGTGCAGTAAGTAGGTTGGCTAGATAAGGTACTTTGTACGTATTATTATGTACGTGCTAGCCGCAGGCTCGTGAATTCGCTTGAGTCGTCCTGTATAAAACTTAAAACTGTTCCGAATTTCATTCAAATCATTATTCCAAATTTTTGACTAAATGCTTTTTTTTACTTTTTTACTTGATTCGGCACTTTTTAAATGAATAAAAAAAAAAACGATTTTGTATTGTATAATAAAATGCGACGACATGGGTTTTTCGCGACACCGCTTAAACTCTTCACGCAGTCCTCACCGCTGCCATCCCGCCACATGCCGTAAATATTATCAAATACTAAGTCTGCATTATTTTATCAAAGCTAGCTACAAAATGTTTGTTACCTCTGAATTCTTTTATTAATTTGAAAATGTTTGTTTCAAAAACACGTCATTTGTTTTTCTAATAAGCACTTTGGTAACCCCTGTGTGGAAGCAGAGGTCGCTCGGTCGGCTGAAACGGGGTTATTGTTGTAACGGCAGCGTAAATGGAGGCTTGCCCGACTATGTATCTGTGCGCAGTACATCGCAGGTGCTGTTAATTGCTAGGGTTGTAGTGCAAACGGCCACAGCGACATGAAAACGCCTACAAACCATACAATGTTATGTTTCACTGCTGGCTGATGTCAAAGGATTTTTCCAGCGTAAACTCAGTTACAACATCGCAAAAAAATCATAAATGTTTTACATTTTTTTTAAACTAGTATTCTACCCTGACTCGCCATAAACAAAGAATTATTTCGGAAGAAATTCTCTACGATGAAATCCGTTGCGTAATTGAGAAAAACTAACAGAACAAACAGAAACATGCGAAATGCTTTATGATTTTCTACTATACCAGCTTATTTACCCAGTACTTTGTACAAAACCATCCAGGGAATCGCCACAGTAAAAAAATATCATCAAAATTAGTCCAGCCGTTTTTCATATGAAATAGTTATATTGCCAGCCCTGTTGGCTCATTGTATGCCTAAGAGCTGTAGGGTGTTGGTTCGATTCCCGCCCAGAACAAACATTTTATGGTATAAACAAATATTTGTTCTGTGTCTGGATGTTCTGAATGTATTATAAGTATGTATGTACTGAAAAAAGTATTTATGTATTCTTTCAGTTATCTGACTTCCATCGTACAGGCTCTGCTTAGTTTGGGGTCATACGGCGCTGTGTGTAATGTGTCCTACGATATTTATTTATTTATTTTTCTTATTATTACCTTTTTTGTTTGCTTGTTTATTACTATATGTGTGCCAAATTTCATCCAAATCCGCTTTGTAGCTTTTGCGTGATCCCTCGAACCATCCATCCTCAAAAACTTTCAATAGTTATAATATTAGATCCATATTTACTAATAAATTTGCATGTAGAACAACTTTATTATAAACTTGGCTTCCATAGATTAGCGGTGACAATGTTATAGCTGACTAGCTGATATACTTGATGGAGCCTTCCATGTCTTGCGTGAATCATTTGTATACGTTGTAAGATCGTGTAGCGCACCGTATGTTATTTCTTAATCTCATGCAAGTGTTCCGTTCTGATATTTATGTTCCACGTATGTTCGTTTAATACTGTTAAGCTGGGAGCTGTGCCTCCGTTTTATAGTTTATGCATGCCGCCTTTGAGATTTGAGCTAAAGTAAACGTTGATTGAGTAATATTGTTACATTGAATGGTATTTTAAGATGAAAACTGACGTGGGTTTGACACATTTTTGTTTTATATCTAATAATCTAATCTAATTAAACGAGCATTTCTTGTATATATGTATTATATATATATATACATACACATATACATATATGTAATCTGAATCTCGAAAACGGCTCAAACGATTTTCATGAAATTTAGTATGCAGGGGGTTTCGGGGGCGATAAATCGATCTAGCTAGGTTTCATTTTTAGAAAACGTCATTTTATCCGTGTTTTCAGCCGAGCAAAGCTTGGTCATCTAGGTACTATGCTTTTCACTATGATTATCAAGAATTCTGGATTAACGCGGCTGTTAAGTTATTATTACCGCCCTGCCCAGTTGACTAATTTGGTAGTATATCTGCTTCAAGAGCTGTAGGGTATGAGTTCTATTCCCAGTCTGGATAAACATTTGTGTGACGAGTATAAATGTTTGTTGTGTTTGAGTGTGTTTTGTATGTATTTACAAATAATAAAGTATGTAAGTATTTCATCAGTTATATGGTTCCCGTAGTAGCTTTGCTTAGATTAGGGCTTCAATGATAGAGTTATAATGTGATATAAAAAAATACTAATTTGGTAGATTTTGGCTATTTCGTTCGGCACGGGATTGTGAAGTTCTAGAGCCATATATAAGTACGTTACTTTGCTGTGTTCCGGAGTGAAGAGCACTGAAGCAAGCAAAATTACAGGCCTATTGAGAGTAACCATACAAAGTCTAAAGTAGGTGATAGACGAGCGAGTAAGTTCGCGAACTTGTGGCTCGACGACCTTTTTCGCTGGTGTGTCACCCTAAGTACGCGTACTTTAAAACCGCCGAGTAAGTTCGTTGGCGATCTGACAAGTTTGAAATTTTGCTCGTAATCCGGCTCCGCTCGTACGTGTGGCAGCACTGCGAGTCGCGAGCCACCATTTTGTTTCGCCAGTCCGTGGACGCGCAATGCTTGTAGTGTTTGAGAATTTTGTAACATTTGTTAATTTTGATTCAGAAATTTCTCAAAACGAGTGATTTCCGAACTTATTCGTATGAACTGCTAACCGAATTTATAGAAGCTTTCCAAAATAACTGAAAATTAGAAGCAACGAATAATCGTCTCTCTATAAAGAGAGAAAAATATAAAGTTTCAAGCATATAATAATTTAATAGAAATTATACGAAAGGTGGAAAGAGATGGTACTATTGATAATGTCAAGAAAGACTGGGTACCGTAAAGAACATAAAATGTAATCCCAATATATTACAAATGTGAAAGTTTGGATGGATGGTTGGATGGATGAATGTTTGTTACTCAATCACGCCAGAACGGCTGAACGAATCTAGACGAAATTTTGCACGTAGATACTTTAGGCTCTGGAATAAAACATAAGATACTTTTCATCATCATCATCATCATTATCATCATCATCATCATCATCATCATCATTATCATCATCATCATCATCATCATCATCATCATCCATCACCACGCAGGTAAAACCGCGAGGCGCAGCTAGTACGATATAATTCCTAAATAACACAAAGCTTCTTCTGTCGATGACATCGCTCATGTGTGTCACCGACGTCGAATCGAGTAAGTTCGCGATCTTAAAAACCGCGTACTTTAAGTTCGTACGTCTATCACCGACTTTAGAATATTGAGTGATGAAGCAGAGACGTCCTGGACTTTGTTTCGTTACTCAAAGTTCTGCCTACCACTGAAATGCGTTATACATACATAATTATATCACAAGCAGTAAAGCGTTTTTGTTTGTCTCAATACATCGACATAAAAATAATTTTGAATTTAATTAGAATTTTTGAAAATATTAAGTAAGTATAAGCTCTGTACGTGTTTAAAAATAAATCATATCATGCATCATCATCTAGCAACATAATGGCTGGTATTAATATATATCAAAACAGTAATATGTTCATTGTATTTTTTTTTATGGTTGCCATGCTAAGTCTTTGACCACAGCTCACCTAATGTTAAGTGACGGTGTGGTTGATGATAGTAAAGCACGCTTAGCCTGGAGTTGAACTAGCTCTCAAGTGAGGTTGTCGGAACCGTTGAGTGCTTGGCGGCAGATTTTCAACTTGAGGGTGGTAGCTGGCCAGCCGACTACTTGAAAATACCCTACCCCCTTGCAAGATTTTATTTGTTTTATATTTTATCGGAGAAAGCTCATCGTGGGTTTAGCTTGTTGTAAACTTTAAAATAAAAATAACGTAAAAAGCTAATTACGTAATGAATTTTTAGAGCTCGTTGCATCATATAAATTAATTCAAAATCCGCGGTTAACTGGCGCAGCAAAAATTTGGCCTGCGCCCGCTGGGTTCTCGGTAATTCCCTTAAAACCAACATTTCCCTCCACCTGTGAGTTCACAGGCTACCTTTGTGAAAATACTTGGTAATATCTACGCTGAACTAATACAATAATCCAACGTTTTGGAAAGCTTTGATTGTTCAGTTATGAGAAAACATGTCTTACAATAGATGGTTGTAGATTTCATCTCGAACCGGTAACAACGAATCTTTGAAAATTACGTGTGAAGATAAAAACTCACGCCAACTCACTCACAATCTAAAATCTATCACCACAATCGATTTTAGATTTAAGAACATTTTTGTGCAGTAAGTTGGTAGGCAGTAAACAGCAGGTGTAGCACTGTGTAACAGACATTGCCGACGGTCCACCGTAACACCGTTTAACTTGATACTAGCGTATAATCCTCCTACATAGCTAACGCCATAACTACAAGAATGACATATGAATAGAAGGGATTGGAAATTCGAACGAAGTTTTCTTCAAAAATTACGTAAATACTGTTTTAAGAGTTGACTTTCTTACGAGGAAAACTGTATAGCTCGACTAAATTTAAAATCATTTACGACCACATGGTACACGATAAATGTTACGTTTTTTAAATTTGATCGTATAATTTTATTTAAATGTTGGTACAAAGATCTTCATAATCATCTATTCTTGTTGTTTGAAGTGTCTCGTCTGATTTTCTTATTTGACTAATTAGAATTTGAACTCAGTAAGAATTAGATGAATTAAGCTTTCATGTTTGTAAAAGAGAAATTAACGTTCGCATTAAAAAAAACATTGTAGGATAAAATATAATTACCAAGTCAAAATATGCCTTGGTTGTCTATACCTTTCTACCATCTAGTCGGAAGATTATTTAACCCTTTGCGACGTAACTCTGGGGACCTGTATTCCACAAACTGTCTGAAGTAATATTGTAATGGTTTTATTTTTAAATTTCTAAATCCGCGGAAAAGTGTTAGTCGGTTGGGGCGAGTATGGCGGATGACAGATGGTTTCTAATTGCAGGTATTTTAGTGTTAAAACTGTTATCGAGCAGTGTGAAATCTTGTGCTCTATAGCCGCTAACTCATAGATTGTTTGATATGGATTCGCTACAATAATCACTTTAAATTCATCGTTATTTACCTTAGCGATTGGTCTTCCTCGCAATTCATTGTTTAAGTTTCTACTCAGAAAACAGTTAAACCAAAAAAGCACGAAACGTTACTTAACTTATACAAAAATTATTTTGATTTTCGCTGTATCCATCTTCAAAGAGCTAAATATAAAAACAATGTCATGTTTTTTTTTTAAATTTATTATGTTATATAGTTCTCGTATGAAAAAGGTTTTACAGTAAAATCTTATACAGGTATGTGGTTTAATTTTTATTCAAATATGAATTAGTTTAATATTAAATATAGTACCTACATTACTAACAGGTTATTCAAATGTAAATAAATAACTTCTACGAAAAAATAAACATGACAACATAGTTCTGATAAAAGGATTATTTTAAAATAAATATAGTAATAAATATGTTAATCTACACTAGTTACACGTTATTCTGTTACGTATTATCAAAGATATGCCACTCAGGTTGCATAAATACAGTCGTATATATATGTAATAAGCAAATGATGCTTAGTCAAATAAAACTTGTCGGAAACCTCTGGAAGCAGAAGGTGTGACAAGCAGCACTTAAGCGTTAG
The DNA here is from genome assembly GCA_950106695.1 of Biston stratarius. Lineage (NCBI taxonomy): Eukaryota > Metazoa > Arthropoda > Insecta > Lepidoptera > Geometridae > Biston > Biston stratarius. The sequence continues at coordinate 17,704,390 of OX467116.1, forward strand.
CAGCTTAAAGAACACCGTCCTTTGTCACGTTTAGCTCTTAGTCGTCAGAACGAGCACTCGTTAGCGATGTGTTATTGCTCACTTAATTCTTACAACGAGCCTTGTTCTCGACTGTAATTTGTAAGAAGCATCTCGTAAAAACATGCCTTTAAAATACGTGCCAACTCGCGAAGAAGTTCGCCGTAAAAGTGGTAAGGGCCCCTTTTTCTTCGCTTGACGTGTATTGATATTTTATAAGACTTCATGAAAGCTGTAAGGCTTTTAGGAGCGATCGAGTTACTTTACGTCTTAATAAACTTTTATTTAAGTACTCAGGTATATATTTAGTAGCTGTTTTAGCACCGATTTTTATGGCTCCACTTTTTTGACGTATCTTCATACATTTATGCTTACTCAGTACATGTCGTTCACTTATCATTCACATCACACATCATCAGCCATAGGACGTCCACTGCTGGACATAGGGGTTTTGCCAATACTCGCCACGTTTGGCAGGCGGGTTGGCGAGCGCAGTTAAGTGTGATTGTTCAAGGAAGACGCTGGTGCCCATCTTCCGGATTACATCCCTTAGCCGACTCTTACGGCAACCACGGGTAGAGAGGGTGGGGTGCAATTCTTACGCCGGCACCACCACGGCACTCGTCATTGACCTAAGGATATTAATTGACGGTGAAAATTAAAGATCAGAGACCCAACGGGACAAATCGATGTTTTTATGTAATTATAATTTTGTTTAACAATGATGTAAATTATATAATTTTTCTGAGGCGTTAGCGTATTCATTTGCGAGTTTTACATACTACGTAAACGGTATAAGAAGTTTCGGTAGCCTAGTTGGGGAAACGTCTGGGTTCCAATCTAGAGGTCCTGGGTTTGAATCCCATGGCACGACTCTCTCGCGTCTGATTCTGTGTATCGCCGCTGACTTCAAACAGTAAAGGAAAACGGGGAAACCTACTTGTCTAAGTTCTTAAAAGAAAGTTCTCGAAGATGTGTGAAGTCTGCCAGTCGGCACTTGACTAGCATGATGGACTATGCTGTACCTTTTTCACAACGAGAAGAGCTTCACGCCCAGCAGTGGGAAAGTTTACAAAAACAGGGCTGATTCGGAAATTATATAAAGTTTTGGAATATTAGGATAGTGATTTTTTACACGACTGCCCAAAAAGGAATATAATGGTTTCAGGTTCATGTATGTGAGTTTTTTATTTCAACTTAACTTTTAAATGCCTACACAGATTTGAATGTATAGAGAATCGTTAGAATCTTTACATTATCTTGAGTAAAATATAAAAACACATATTTGGAAAAAATATATAAGTATATAGGTATAAATATATATATTGTTTATCAAAAAATCAAAATCAAAAGTCATTTATTCAGTTTAGGCCCTGGTAAGGCACTTATGAACGTTAAGTTACATGTTTGAATCTACCACCGGCTCGTAATTACACTTCAACTGAGAAGACTCCGGCAAGAAACTCAGCAAGGCATTTTTTTGTGGATCTTTCTTTTCATATTAGGTTACAGTTTATAGTTATCTATCTATATCTTTAAACGAGCAATTCTTGTATATATATATATATTCTGATTCTCGGAAACGGCTCCAACGATTTTCATGAAATTTTGTATCCAGGGGGTTTCGGGGGCGAAAAATCGATCTAGCTAGGTTTCATTTTCAGAACACGTCGTTTTATCCATGTTTTCAGCCGAGCAATGCTCGGTAAACCAGGTACTAAATATTAATACATACATTATGCTTACTACAATTGTCACTTAGCCAGGGGGATCCAAGTGCGGAGAGAAGCTACAACAACCATATATTCCTGTCTTCCACGTAATGAGCCACCTTATAGTAGGCTTTGTCAATTAGGTATACCTACTAACTGGTGAAGTAAATTTCATTATATGGTCATTCGTGTTTTTTAAATTAATTAAACCTGTATATAAGTTTGATACATCTATATATAAGATGACACTTCCTCAAGTTAACACCGCTGTTTCGATAGTATTCTAATCTAGACTGATCTCTAAAATTTATACTATAAATCATACTTTTAAAAAATACCGCTTCTAACTTCTTAATAACGCAACTAAATTAACGCATGATTATGATATGAAACAAGAAACCCATCAACTGTAAAAATACAACAAAGTGTTTTTTATTACTCTTATTTTTTTAGTCGACACAATGTTTATTTAAAATCCCCTATATCACTCTAACATCTTTTACACACTTCACATGATGAATTCTGTCACAAGGCTTAGGCAATATAGCGTACCAAACAGAATTTGATGTTTAATATACATATCGACCGTAGCAATTAACATTGTCGGATCTACATTTTTGCTATTTTCATTTTACTGCATTAAAGGTCTTAGAATATGTCTAAAAATGCCCCCGCAAATTATTTAATTCGATTAAAAAACTTAAAAATAAACTTAAATTCTTAAAATCAACCTAATGGTAAAAAACCATCAAGTTGATTTTAAGAATTTAATCATTTTAGACATATTCTAAGACCTTTAATGCAGTAAAATGAAAATAGCAAAAATGTAGATCCGACAATGCTAATCGCTCCAAGCGATAAGGCCCCCAATTGTTGCACATCATTTGTATGTTAAGCATATTATTATTTTATAAAGCGTTATATATCTAATTATATACATAGATATGCTGTACATAAGCTCCGAAAACATTACACTTGTAAACATTATATTACGCTGTGTTCCGGCAGCTTCACTTGAGAGCCAGTTCCATTCCAGGCTAGTTGTGCTTTATCATCTTCGACCACATCGTCACTTAACATCAGGTGAGTTGTGGTCAAACACCTAGCCTGTCAACAATTAAAAAAAAAACTTCTTCGGCAGTCGGGTAAAAATTCAAAATTAGGCTTAGGTAGTGTTATTGTAGTTGTACTGTTTGGCTCAGAGCCAGACATATGCAGATAGGTAGTAGATTTCCTATCTCGTTTTCGCAGAACTGCGTGATATTTTATTTTCGTATTATGAGCGCTCAAACAGTTCCCCGAGAAACAGAAAACGGCTAAATAATGTCTCAAGTTTGCCCCACTTATGCCATTTTATGGATACCCGTGTCTCAGCCGCCCATATTTTCTCCATATTATTGCTCCTGACTTTTAGATTAGCATAAATACGCAAAAAGTATGAAAAGCTTTTAAAAAAACATTAAGAAAGGAAATAAGATAATCGTTATCTCCGTTTCCTGATGAAGATGGCATTTTTCTTATTTAGAGCAGCATTATTTTCAATTTGCAGCTTTGTAACTAAATTGCTGTCGAGCTGTCTTAGCTTCACTTCCTTTTTAAAATATTTATTTTTCTGTTCATCGCATAAGTAAACAAGCAAAAGTTAGGTAACAATTTAACATTTTAAACAAAAAAAAAATGTGTACTGTTTTTTAGGTAGCGTAGGTTGGTCCTTATGCAAATAATTATACGTTTATAATGATTTCAAGGAAAGTAGGAACTTAACAAATATTCCGTTTTCACACCCCTTTCCACAGTATTCGGCAGGTGGTAAACAAGAGAAAACTTAAAAGTTCATTTACATAAAGGAAAAATGGCCGTTATAAACACTTCCAAACTGGTGCTCGAGTTTTGTATTTCGTTGAAAGTCAATTTATAAAATGGAATTGTAATAGCTCGGAGCGTTTTCTCCGCAGTTTACGTTTACAAAGCATTGGTAGGTTTACCGTTTAGTTTATTTAATGCTTACATTCTCTTCAGGTACGTATTTGGTTTTATAAGAACATGTAATCTCAAACGAAAGAATGTTACTAAATGTGACCGGAAATATTTCGTTTTGGTTGCGACTTTATTTACCGGACTTTTTTAAAATTCAATTTATCGACAAATAAGTGTTTTGACAGCCCTGTTGGCTCATTGGGAGTATGTCTGCCCGAGCTGTAGGGCGTGGATTCGATTCCCGCCAAGGACAAATGTTTGTTTGGTATAAACAAATGTTTGTTCTGTGTCTGGGTGTTCTGTATGTATTATAAGTATGTATTTACAAAAAAGTATTTATGTATCCTATCAGTTATCTGACTTCGATCACACAAGCTCTGCTTAGTTTAAGGTTAGATGGCGCTGTGTGTAATGTGTCCTACAATATTTATTTATTATTTATTTAATGTCTATCACATGCATTTGGGGTGGCCCGACTTTGACGATAGGGCTAACCACTCAGTCTGCACGAATGAGAACGTGCACACTAAATTAACGTGCTTGTTCAACTGCCAGTTTAAAATGAGCCGTGCATTCAAAGTTTGATCTACATTCGGAGTTCATATTATTATAGACGTATTTACTGTAGATGTTGACGCCGATCATTTCTAAACTATCATTTCAATGAAGCTAAATTTTTTACCGTACAATTCTTCGAATACCACATTTCGAACAAGAAAATAACAATTAATTCGGACCACGTGTTAAAGAATTATTGCTAAGTAAAACATTTTGACTTTCATTAAACGGGAACTATGCCGAATTCCGTTTTTTTTTTAATCTGACTCATTATGACTATGATAACGCTATGTTTTGTTCAAATCTCTTCAGTACTTTCGGCATGAAGCTCTTTCGAAATAAGGGCAGATAGACAAACAAATAATAATTAATTTATTCACATTTTTTTCTCCAGTATTGATAATAGAGTAAAAATGTAACTGGAGGGATCCAGTTACATTTTTCAATGTACAGAATTTTACCACCACCAGTTTTATTATAGATAAAATTACATTGTTTTACGTTATGAAAATTAATATTACTCTATGCGATTGAAAATATTTGAGATATTTAACAAAATCGTATATGAAGGATAGCCCTCTATCGCAGAAATTAAACAACGATAAGCTTATCACTTGTTGGTTTTACTTTCGTTATAATTATCAAAAAATCGAGCAGGCTGCGGTGACGAGTACCTATCTGTTCATTCTATCCTACCCTCGCTTCGTTTCGGTGTCAACTGACTACCCCCAGTTCCAAGTATTACGTATGTCAGTGTCATTCGCGACACAACTGTAAAATGTCAACAGGTGCTCGTCACCACGGAGTATAATTTAGGATAGATATAATGTACAAACATATACTTAACATTAGTCGAGTATCTTACACTTAATTGTTTTTTTTATTTTTATTATATATTTGTCATTTTTCATCGATGGCATAAAATAGAACTCAAGAGTTTCTCGCCTGTCTTTGTTATCATTGCGTGAATTACGCAGGTAATGGAGCGCATTTAGAGCGTACGTGCCGCTACATTCATTAAAACTGCTAATTAAACCTGCCGACGAGATTCCGACGGATCCACCGCCAAGACGAACCCACTCCCTACATATTTCTTTGGGGAAATTTTAAGTGGAGCACCGACGGCATTCCTGAAGCGAAGCTGGAGTTTTAAAAGACTTCATGTCTGAAATTAGCGCTGTGAGCTATGGAGGTATCTGACTGTTGAATGTATGCAAAATCTCGTTTGTATTTTAACCGATTGCTCAAAAAGGGGGTAAATTTACTAAGAGTACTCACGCTGCCAATAAAATATTTAGAATTTGAATTGATTTTGAAGAGTTTATATATGACTGTGTATGTTTGTATTATGTGTGTGTGTTTGTTTGTTTTTTTTCCTCAGTCGCGGCCTAGCGCTCGGTGAGTTAACACGTACTGAGGATGCCTCGTGTAGAGGCGAAACGCGTGTCGGCAAGTGGTTGCTACAGCGAGAAGAGAATATAAATACTTGTGGTTTTTGTTATAATTTTAATCAGTGTTATGTTTAAGCTTTTAAGTTTATGACAAATTTAGTATTAGATACTAAGTAAGGTACCGGATAAGTATTTTAATTATTGTCAAGTTTTATAAGTTACTGTCAGTGTGTTTTGAATATTTGTCATATTTTTTACATTTAAATCCTCATTTCTGTTGAAGCTGAAGTGACTGTTAAGCGGAAATAAACTAAATATATATCTAGAACACTCAAAATGGACTTCCGCTAAGTAACGCCTGAATCAATCAATTATCTGAGTTTGTATATGACTAGCGACCCGCCCCGGGTGCAAATTAGATATATTAATATGGTGCATATGCATGTATTATACATATAAATCTTTTTCTTTAATTATTCTGTCCATTGATGGAATAAAACCCGTTGCAGTATAAAATCCGTTGCTTAGCTTAAAAGATCTTAGCGTACAGAAGCGGGATCGACCTTGTTTTATACTATATAGAGATTATTCCTGGGCCTTATATATAAAGTGGTTGAAGAATGATAACGATCATTATTTTACGTACTAAATAATCTTTAGCTAAGTTAAATTACGAAACTATTATTAAAATAGGTCCAAGTAAGATTGTATTCAAAGAGATATTGGTCAAAGCAACGTTGGAATGTTTCAATTAATTTAGATGTTACAAATCCTGCTGACTTATAACTTTCTAAAGTAACAACAGACTCAACAGACGCTATTAGTGCCGTGTAACTTTCTCAGAGTTTTAGTCTATGTTACCAGATTTTATCTTATAAAGTAGGATTCAAAGTAATGTCTGTAACAAAACCAATTACAGATGCTATTGATTGACGAAGTTAATAAACCTTTAGTGAACTGAAAATAACTTTAACTACCGCTCCGCCCCGACTTCGCATGTGTGGAATATGTATAATTTTTCTGAGAAATGAAATATACCTGGTGTACCGCTTACCGCAACGTTACCGACGGTGTGGTCGAAGATGGTAAAGCAAACCTAGCCTGGAATGAAAAACAATTGTAAAAATAAATTAAAAGTATAAAACTTAAAAACTCTTAACTCTTTTTTAAAACAAGTTTTTATTTAAATGCGCTACGAAGAATAAAATAAACTTTTCTTTTAAAATTTTTACTATCAACTTATAACATTACACAATTAATGGTATTAAAGCTTGTCGCGAGATTTAAGTACGTACATTGCAAATTCAAAAAATTAAAATCAATTACTTCAAGTTATTTAATGTTTTATCTACACTGGTAAATCTCGCGACAAACTCGTAATAAGTTGATAGTAAAATACTTAATTGAAAAAAAAAAAATTGCGCATTTAAATAAAAACTTTTTTAAATAAAAAGTTTTTTACTTAAAATTTATTTTTTACTATTTAGTTATTGTTGGACAGGTTTCTCAGTTTGTTCATCTCATTGAACGCATCTCGCATTCTTATTCTTGTCAAGTCCTTTCATTTGATACCCATATTGTAGGAAAGCATAAAAAACTTTGTCCGCCATCTTTAGAAGTTTATTGGATTTAGAGTGACGTCACTTTTTTTTTCGAGTTATTCTCAGCAAGCCCTTTCATTTGATACCCATATTGTAAGACTGCAATAAAAATAACTACTTAGTCCGCCATTTTGGGTAGTCCGCCATATTGGATTGCATGGACATCACATTGCTAACCATGCATTGTCATCCAAAATAAACGTATATACAAAATTTCAGCTCAATCGGTTGAAGATATCTGCTTCAACTGTTGTTGTTGTTGGTGGTTGTTGTCATAGTTTTGTATTCTCCTATATGCATATCCACGTTTTTGACACACCCCGTTTTTTCTTCCTCTAATCCTTTCCATCCTAAGGTTGCCTGGAAGAAATCGCTTTTAGCGAAAAGGTCGCCAGTTGTTACACTTATTTATTCTGTATTATGTAATTTTAAGTGTGTACAATAAAGAGTTATTCATTCAAAATTGAGTGGCAAGATTCCACCCGAACAAACATGGTTACATATATACATTACAAGTTAAATAAAAGCTTGTAAAAACACGCTTAGCATTGTCATCGATGGCACATGTGCAAATTTTTAATTTAATTTAACGTCTTGAAAGTGTTAAAAATTAAATTAAGACATACTCGTACAAGTTAAGCTAATAAAAGCGCGTCAATAAGAAACAAACAATCCTTTCAGCTAATGTAGATACCTATTTATATGATTTACTCTGTTTCGCCAATGTGCAGTGCAGTGCCTAGTAATTATTGGCAGCACTTCCTGGGGGATCAAATGTGCTCTCACCGAAAACTATCCTATTACCTTTCATTCGACTCGTGAAACAACGGAATTCGGAGTTAGGGTTAGTTAGCGCGCATGTCGAATCGAATAGCCAAAGTTTAGTCTAGTCGTAATATAAAAATAAAATTTATTTTTTACTAGCGACATATTGTGTTTTTACTTTGGCAACTTATCCAAATTTCTGACATTTTACGTCGATTTAAAAAAAAAAACCATGCCAACTTTGTCTTAACAATTGCAAACGAACACAACAGCGAAAAATACATTTGTCAAATCCGTAGAACCGTTCTCGAGTGATGGTTCGACATGAATACATGTGGCAATTGTTTTTATTTATTTGTTGATAAAAAAGTTAGAGTTTTTAAATTAAATTAAAACAAACTTTGTTGTGAGACTAGTTTTAGATTTAAATGGGAGCGGTATTTTGTTTTTTTGTTTTTTCTTCTTTCTGAGCAAATCCATGACTGCTTTATGGGTTTAAATAAAATTTTATGCAGAAAGAGTTTGTATCTATTAAACAAAACTACATAGTTGATTTGTTATGAAATATTCATAGCTTTGCAGTATGGCGAATAAAGTGACGCGGCACTTTTGTGTGTTTTAATTCCTGTTGAGCTGATTTTTATGTTGCCAAGTAGTTTTTCCGAAAGTAAGTACTTAGGTAAGTTTTTTTGCGTTTTTTTAAGCTGCGGGACGAGCAAGAAAGTGTTCTGTTGAAAAAATAAATACATTAAATAAAATAAAAAAATAAAAATTACATATATAAAAGAAAACATCATAGTCATAATAAATCTAATAGATTTTCAAGGAGCAATTCTTGTGTATATATTATTGTCTGAATCTCGGAAACGGCTGCAACGATTTTCATGAAATTTAGTTTGCAGGGGGTTTCGGGGTCGAAAAATCGTTCTAGCTAGGTTTCATTCCAAGAAAACGTCGTTTTATCCGTGTTTTCAGGCGAGCAAAGCTCGGTAAACTAGGTACTAAAATCAATATAAGTATGGCATAATTGAAAATATTAATATCAATGATGTGATGTGATGGCGTGGTCCAAGATGGTAAAGCACACTTAGCCTGGAATTCAACTGGCTCTTAAGTGAGGCTACCGGAACACACTGTTAGGTGCTTGGCGGCAGATTTATAACTTGGGTGGTAGCTAGTCAGCCTAGTGCTAAAAAATACCCTACCACCATACTATGGTTTCATCACGATGTTTTCCTTCACCGGCAGCTCAAGCTCATTGTTGGGGTTTGAACCCACGGCTTTCGGCATGTGAATCGCTAACCACTCATCGCTACATTCATCGCATTTTTATCTTTCGGCGTGAGTCCGGAATGCTCAATATACAACTTCGTCCAGTATTGCATAATTGGGCAATCCAGATCCATCCGTCAATGTTTTTTATTTCATTTTCGCCATTCCGCCAATCCGCCAAACACAATAGAACCAGTACTTTCAAATAGAAATGGATATTTTTTCTGTGCACCCCAAGTATCGACGAGTGCCCTATAATTAACAACCCCGAGAGATCACATGTACCTGCAAGGAAAACTAAACCGATGCCATTCATTTGCTTCAGAATGAAAATTGGTAGAACCGGAGCTCTCTCTTTCGGTTTATACGTGTGGTAACAACCGCCAATGCAGTTTTAATGAACCAAGTGCGTGTTCACCTAACCACATCTGTTTTATTTTAGACTTTATTTTTAGCCTCTTGCTTTACAGTTTTATAATACAATACAATTAGATACGATACAATACGGTACTTTATTGATAACATCAAAGTTGCATGTCCAATACCAATTCATGTCAAAGCCATAATTGAAAATGTCATAATACAATTAGCATATCAAAATTCCAACGATGACATATTATTTCATTTTCATTTATTTTTGTTTTATCCAATTTCAAAAAAAGGAGGAGGTCCCAAAGAAATTTCATGAAAATCGGTTCAGTAATTGGTTTTTAAACAAAAATACCTAAAACCTTTAAAGCCGTGTTTGGGCTTAGGGGCATGGACTCAGTTTTTTTTGTAACTTTATACTTGTATGAATTAGTTAGATATATACAAATTTGCCGTGGTGGTGCCGGCGTAAGAATAGTACCCCACCTTCTCTACCCGTGGTTGTCGTAAGAGTCGGCTAAGGGATGTAATTCGGAAGATGAGCAGCAGCGTCTTCCTTGAACAATCACACTTAACTGCGCTCGCCAACCCGCCTGCCAAGCGCGGCGAGTATTGGCGAGTATTTAAAAAAAAAAAAAAAAAATATTGGCAAAACCCCCCCAGGAGGAGGCCTATGTCCAGCAGTGGACGTTCTATGGCTGATGATGTGATACAAAGGTACAAATTAACGATAACGATATTTATATTTGTGCGATGATAGCTCAATGATTAGGGCGGTCAGTTCACATTTCGAAGGGCATGTGTTCAAACCCCGACAATGAGCTTAAGCTGCCAGTGAACGAGGAAACCATAGCATAGTGGTAAGGTACTCGGCTAACTAGCTACCACCCTTAAGTTGAAAATCTGCCGCCAAGCATCTAACACTGTTCCAGCAACCTCACTTGAGAGCCAGTTCCATTCCAGGCTACTTATGTTTACCATTTTTGACCACATCATCACTTAACATCAGGTGAGCTGTGGTCAAATACCAAGCTTGTCAAACATAAAAAAAGAGATACTTTTTTAATTAGTACCGATTTGAAGACAGCAATAAATTATTCACTTATTACACTTCATTAACAGTTCATTTATTAAGCTTGCGTGTGTACTTATCCGATACTAGCTCCATCTAGTTTTGAGATTGGCGCACAGAAAATTATAATAATAAAAAAATTCTGTACGTGTATTTGTCACCTAACTTCTCCCAAACGGCTGGACCGATTTGGATGACATTTTGTGTGTTTATTACAATGGGTTCCTGGATGATTTGAAACACAATTGGACCCGGTAGGTGGTACTGCTGTCGATATATCTGTTGACTGTTAGGTGACTGGTGGTGATGGGTCACCTATATGTATATAAAAATCTCGTGTCACGGTGTTTGTGGTCACTTTCTTTCCTCCGAAACGTCTCGACCGATTTCCGTGATTTTTTAAATGTATATTTGGTAGGTATGAAAATAGGTTGTAAAGTATATTTCGTACCTCTAGGTGATTTGCAATTTTTTATCCCGAAAAAATTTATTGGGAAACACCGTGGGGTGCAGCTAGTATTTTAATAATATCTTGGTTTAAAATAATTGTCAAAGTGATAAAACAAGGTCTATAATAGCCAGGATCTCAGCTTCATTCGCTTTCGTACGAGAACCGTATATAGGAATAAAACAGAGTCCACGTGCATTTTTTTTTTTTAAACTTTATATGGTCTCTTACAACAAGATGAAATAATATACATATAAATACTCGTATACACAAACTTTCACGTTTAATGTGTCATCCGTATGACAATTAACTAACAAAGTCTTTATTTATTTAACTTAACGATTGGTCAACATTTTTGAACAAACTACGGATATGCATTCAAATACATGAATACAGAATACACAATTTTACTAATTTAAACATGGTAGTGTTCACTGTACACGGTATTGTTAAAATTAATGATGTTGTTCTCTTACATTAGAAAAAAGTCGTACAGATATATTGTTGCGAAGAAAATGGGTGAAGAATCCTCGGTCCTACAAGTTAAAGTTGTCATACGCTAACTAAATTCACGCAAGATATTTTTGTGTGCGAGTCCCGTATTTCAAGCCATATTGTAAAAACTAGGAGTCGTCAGCTACATCCATTTTCTAAGTAAATTTATGTCTATTTTTTTAAATGTGTTTTAGGCTTTTTATTTTGCATAGAGGTAGAGTACTCTCTAGTACACGGCTGGCTAGCTACCACCCTTAAGTTGAAAATCTGTCGCCAAGCATCTAATCACTATCGATGACGATGTTTTTCTTCACCGGCAGCTCAAGCTCATTGTTGGGGTTTGAACCCACGCCCTTCGGCGTGCGAACCGACCGCTACAAACTTACCATCTTCGTTCACACTGTTACTCAACATCAGTATCACATCACATCACCAGCCATAGGACGTCCACTGGGGTTTTGCCAATACTCGCCACGCTTGGCGAGCGCAGTTAGGGGTGATTGTTCAAGGAAGATGCTGCTGCCCATCTTCCGGATTACATCCCGACTCTTACGGCAACCACGGGTAGAGAGGGTGGGGTACTTATTCTTACGCCGGTACCACCGCGGAACTCTTACGCCGTATATGAATATACGGTATAATATGAGTATACGTAACATCAGTATGCTAAGTACAAACCTAGCCTGTCAACTACGAAAAATGTGCGCCACATTAGTATCTACATAGCACCCGTGCGAAGCCGCTAGTTTATTATAATTGTCTTATAGTAAAATATACTATAAATAATCATATTTAATTATTTAAACTAAAATAATCCGCCACTGACCGTTCCCGGCGCAAGAAGCCCATGACTCTCGCCGCATTTCCACGCTAAATGGCAATGGCCAACCTCTGCACCAGGAACAAGCCGGAGTGGGAGTCACCGGTTCTATCTCTAACCCTGTGACCTATTTCACAAATAAATTGTTTCGTCTCGGTCCCCCAGCAACCCTGAGTCTCCAATGCGACAGGCACAAAAAAGTATAGCGGTACTATAGCAGCGTATTTGCTTGTTTTTTAATAGCGGCGTCTTCTGCTGCAGCTGACGGGGATTGAACCGGTGTAATTCAGGTGGCTGGCAGCTACAGTGCTGACGCAGTGGCATCCCAGAGTCATCCCATCCGGCCTTTTACCATAAATTAAAATTAATGTTTATAAAATCTAAAACTTAATAATGCGTAGAGAGCTCTTTATGTAAAATAAGTAAAGATTAATAATTTAAAAAGGAAAAGTCTAAATTAATCGGAAAAGAGAGTCACAAATAATAATAGTAGAGAAGAAAACCTAAGTTTTCCTTTATCTCCACGATGTTACAAAACGAAACAAACTCACAAAGCGCTTATTAGCTTTAGAGCTTTCGACAGACTTTTAAGTCGCTTTTGTTTACTGACCGCGATCTTACCTATCGATATTGCGTCTCTCTATTTTAGAAATTTATGTTTTGATGCAATCTGTATGTATTATAAGTATGTATTTACAATAAAAAAGTATTCACGTATTTTGTCAGCTGTCTGGTTTTCAATTGTACAAGCTTTGCTTATTTATTTATCTCCGCAAACTACAGAAAAAAACCTTTCTTTTTAAGGTCAGCCAAATAAGTCAACGACTTCAACAGTTTCCCCAAATTATATCTATTTAATACTTGTTTACATATATTTAAATTGTTATTTCCAAAAACTGAAAAGTGAAACTTGTTTTAATTACTGGTTTAAAATTGTCATAAAATCTTTTATGTACCGAAATATGTAAATTATGACTATGTTAATTAGAAATTAACAATGTTTTTCCAATTTCTAGTTTCAGTTTGTTCTAGTCCTTCTGAAAATAAATGCCATCAATACAATACAATACATAATATTTTATTGATAACACCAAAGTTACATTAGAAGTCACATTTTAATTTTGTTTAATTTTAATATTTTTTCCATCTTTTTGCAATGACTTTTTCAAATTGACTGTAAAATTATTATTTTTTGTCCCTTCTATTGTCACCGCATTCGAAATAGAACAAACGAAGCGAAAACTAGCGGAGGACGCTCTCACGCCCATATGACATTTGTTTGTTTTCAGAATAATGAAAAATATCTCTCCATGCATTTAAACAGAACTAGAGGAAAACATTGCGGCCTGCGGGAAGCTTATTTTCAACTTTACCAAAAGTTAGACACCCGAAAGTATCTAATTTCACAGTTGACTCTTTACTTGACAGTTTTTAAGTTAACCGATAGAAATAAACTGAAATTTAACAGGTTCAATTGGTATTTATTTTAAGCTTGGTAATTAAGATTCTTTTTCTAGCTGTCAGCTTGTAATTTGTGGTCTTGTTGCGTATTATTTGACGAGGTAAACTTTTTTATATTCGTCATCATTATAGTTTTTTTTTTCAGAAATTTCGTATTTATACAGCTTCGTATTTTGTAGCAATGATGGCTCAGTGGTTAGCGCGGTCGGTTCACATGCCGAAGGGCGTGGGTTCAACCCCCTACAATGAGCTTGAGCTGCCGGTGAAGGAAAACATCGTGAGGAAACCATTGCGTGGTAGGGTACTTTCTAGTACTCGGCTGGCTAGCTACCACCCTCAAGTTGAAAATCTGCCGCCAAGCAACTAACGGTGAGTTCCGGCAGCCTCACTTGAGAGCCGGTTATATTCCAGGCTAGGTGTGCTTTACCATCTTCGACCACATCACCACTTAACATAAGGTGAGTTGTGGTCAAAAACATAGACTGTCAGCGTTAAAAAAAAAAACATATGTATAGCTTACAGTTATTGTTTATAGAGTTACTAGCGACTTACCCCGGTTACGCAGACGTGAAAATTATTTTAGCGCTTGATTATAACGTTGAATTTCTGTAATTATATAAAAGGGTTTAATTAGGCTGTATTGTTTGTTGTATATACAAACCTTCCGTACAAAAAAACTCTAAATCTAAGAAATTCTAATTCTAAATTGATAGTGATTTTGTTTCATACTATTTAGAGATATTGACAACTATGACAAACATTCATTAATTTTCATCCATTATCAAACGCTTAGAGAGTATAATATCGTTTTTCGATAATAAATCTTGTCATAATCTAATAGACTTCAATTTCCACTGAGCGAAAAACAAGAGCGCTATCAAACGAATCTCACTCAACCCTATAATTAATTGCGATCAGTGAAACGTAATATAAGTAAAGAGACGCACGTATTTGTTGTGGTGACAACAACAGAACACTCAGAGCGAATATCTATAATTCGATGCTGACTACACAATTATACGAGTTTACACGTTCGATTTATTCTGCTAATTTATACCTTTATTACAATATTTTGATGTACCTACTTTATACCCGACTGCCTAGGAAGGGTTATGTTTTTCGTGCGAACTGCTCATAAGCTCGTGAGAATTGGTCAGGAGTAGATATTATTTCCTATCATTACGAGGGCATTCTTTTCGACTTAAAAACGTTTATGTAACAGTGGCTGATCGTAAATTAAATGTTGTAGTGGTTCTATCACTGACAAGTCAGTCCTTAAAATTATATTAGGTGTATTTTAAAAGCTTTTTTTAATCTATAAAATAGCGCAGTTTATTCCAGACTAATAGAGCTTTTCTATCATAAAAACCTCGGCTTTAGTGGATAGATTAAAGCGTGACATTCATTAGCAGCAATCAGTCAAGCGAGCTAAGCAGGGTGGCCTTCCGACAGTTGACTGCCACTTATCTAAATAAGATCGCAGTGCGTGATGGATTTTAAGACCCTTGTCCTTCTTGCAAACGGTTTAAATTAAAATTATTCTAGTTGTACACTTGAAATGTAGATTGTAATTTAAAATTGTTCAACATTAGTATTATTATATCTATCTCTTTTTTCCCCTGTAGGCTAGAGAACAAAACTAGCGGGTTTTATTTTAAGGCTAGTTTTGAAAGTCCCATTAATATTATATTATGGATGGATGGATAGATGGATGTTTGTTACTCAATCACGCCAGAACGGCTAAACGGATCTGGATGAAATTTTGCACGTAGATACTTTAGGCCCTGAAATAAAACATAGAATACTTTTCATCATCATCATCATCCATCACCACGCGGGTAAAACCGCGGGGCGCAGCTAATATTTTTCTAACTAAGGATTGTTCGTGTGTTAGTGTGAACAAAGTTGGATAGTAAGTTCTTTTAAAGTTATCTCTGTTGTATAAAATCAATTTCTGATTTAGTAAGAGATAATGGCATATCTAATTGGACATGTAAATGTTAACAAGATATTGCAAAATGCCTTGGAATTTTGGTAGGAACACGGTAAAAATATGTCGCTGCTTTATATTATTTCCCAAAATTTGTGTTTTTCTATATCCAAAAATAATGGTGTTTTATTCATAAACTGCCGAATTATATGCACAAGTGTGTGTGGCGATATAATATGGTGAAAAATTACTTTACGTTTTACTTATGCATGACTACTCACGTTTAAGTGTCACGTGTTGTTATAATTTAACGTGAGTAATCCCGCATAAGTAAAACGTAAATGTGTAAATGTATTTATACAGCTTCGTATTTTGTAGCAATGATGGCTCAGTGGTTAGCGCGGTCGGTTCACATGCCGAAGGGCGTGGGTTCAACCCCCTACAATGAGCTTGAGCTGCCGGTGAAGGAAAACATCGTGAGGAAACCATTGCGTGGTAGGGTACTTTCTAGTACTCGGCTGGCTAGCTACCACCCTCAAGTTGAAAATCTGCCGCCAAGCAACTAACGGTGAGTTCCGGCAGCCTCACTTGAGAGCCGGTTATATTCCAGGCTAGGTGTGCTTTACCATCTTCGACCACATCACCACTTAACATAAGGTGAGTTGTGGTCAAAAACATAGACTGTCAGCGTTAAAAAAAAAAACATATGTATAGCTTACAGTTATTGTTTATAGAGTTACTAGCGACTTACCCCGGTTACGCAGACGTGAAAATTATTTTAGCGCTTGATTATAACGTTGAATTTCTGTAATTATATAAAAGGGTTTAATTAGGCTGTATTGTTTGTTGTATATACAAACCTTCCGTACAAAAAAACTCTAAATCTAAGAAATTCTAATTCTAAATTGATAGTGATTTTGTTTCATACTATTTAGAGATATTGACAACTATGACAAACATTCATTAATTTTCATCCATTATCAAACGCTTAGAGAGTATAATATCGTTTTTCGATAATAAATCTTGTCATAATCTAATAGACTTCAATTTCCACTGAGCGAAAAACAAGAGCGCTATCAAACGAATCTCACTCAACCCTATAATTAATTGCGATCAGTGAAACGTAATATAAGTAAAGAGACGCACGTATTTGTTGTGGTGACAACAACAGAACACTCAGAGCGAATATCTATAATTCGATGCTGACTACACAATTATACGAGTTTACACGTTCGATTTATTCTGCTAATTTATACCTTTATTACAATATTTTGATGTACCTACTTTATACCCGACTGCCTAGGAAGGGTTATGTTTTTCGTGCGAACTGCTCATAAGCTCGTGAGAATTGGTCAGGAGTAGATATTATTTCCTATCATTACGAGGGCATTCTTTTCGACTTAAAAACGTTTATGTAACAGTGGCTGATCGTAAATTAAATGTTGTAGTGGTTCTATCACTGACAAGTCAGTCCTTAAAATTATATTAGGTGTATTTTAAAAGCTTTTTTTAATCTATAAAATAGCGCAGTTTATTCCAGACTAATAGAGCTTTTCTATCATAAAAACCTCGGCTTTAGTGGATAGATTAAAGCGTGACATTCATTAGCAGCAATCAGTCAAGCGAGCTAAGCAGGGTGGCCTTCCGACAGTTGACTGCCACTTATCTAAATAAGATCGCAGTGCGTGATGGATTTTAAGACCCTTGTCCTTCTTGCAAACGGTTTAAATTAAAATTATTCTAGTTGTACACTTGAAATGTAGATTGTAATTTAAAATTGTTCAACATTAGTATTATTATATCTATCTCTTTTTTCCCCTGTAGGCTAGAGAACAAAACTAGCGGGTTTTATTTTAAGGCTAGTTTTGAAAGTCCCATTAATATTATATTATGGATGGATGGATAGATGGATGTTTGTTACTCAATCACGCCAGAACGGCTAAACGGATCTGGATGAAATTTTGCACGTAGATACTTTAGGCCCTGAAATAAAACATAGAATACTTTTCATCATCATCATCATCCATCACCACGCGGGTAAAACCGCGGGGCGCAGCTAATATTTTTCTAACTAAGGATTGTTCGTGTGTTAGTGTGAACAAAGTTGGATAGTAAGTTCTTTTAAAGTTATCTCTGTTGTATAAAATCAATTTCTGATTTAGTAAGAGATAATGGCATATCTAATTGGACATGTAAATGTTAACAAGATATTGCAAAATGCCTTGGAATTTTGGTAGGAACACGGTAAAAATATGTCGCTGCTTTATATTATTTCCCAAAATTTGTGTTTTTCTATATCCAAAAATAATGGTGTTTTATTCATAAACTGCCGAATTATATGCACAAGTGTGTGTGGCGATATAATATGGTGAAAAATTACTTTACGTTTTACTTATGCATGACTACTCACGTTTAAGTGTCACGTGTTGTTATAATTTAACGTGAGTAATCCCGCATAAGTAAAACGTAAATGTGTAAATGTATTTATACAGCTTCGTATTTTGTAGCAATGATGGCTCAGTGGTTAGCGCGGTCGGTTCACATGCCGAAGGGCGTGGGTTCAACCCCCTACAATGAGCTTGAGCTGCCGGTGAAGGAAAACATCGTGAGGAAACCATTGCGTGGTAGGGTACTTTCTAGTACTCGGCTGGCTAGCTACCACCCTCAAGTTGAAAATCTGCCGCCAAGCAACTAACGGTGAGTTCCGGCAGCCTCACTTGAGAGCCGGTTATATTCCAGGCTAGGTGTGCTTTACCATCTTCGACCACATCACCACTTAACATAAGGTGAGTTGTGGTCAAAAACATAGACTGTCAGCGTTAAAAAAAAAAACATATGTATAGCTTACAGTTATTGTTTATAGAGTTACTAGCGACTTACCCCGGTTACGCAGACGTGAAAATTATTTTAGCGCTTGATTATAACGTTGAATTTCTGTAATTATATAAAAGGGTTTAATTAGGCTGTATTGTTTGTTGTATATACAAACCTTCCGTACAAAAAAACTCTAAATCTAAGAAATTCTAATTCTAAATTGATAGTGATTTTGTTTCATACTATTTAGAGATATTGACAACTATGACAAACATTCATTAATTTTCATCCATTATCAAACGCTTAGAGAGTATAATATCGTTTTTCGATAATAAATCTTGTCATAATCTAATAGACTTCAATTTCCACTGAGCGAAAAACAAGAGCGCTATCAAACGAATCTCACTCAACCCTATAATTAATTGCGATCAGTGAAACGTAATATAAGTAAAGAGACGCACGTATTTGTTGTGGTGACAACAACAGAACACTCAGAGCGAATATCTATAATTCGATGCTGACTACACAATTATACGAGTTTACACGTTCGATTTATTCTGCTAATTTATACCTTTATTACAATATTTTGATGTACCTACTTTATACCCGACTGCCTAGGAAGGGTTATGTTTTTCGTGCGAACTGCTCATAAGCTCGTGAGAATTGGTCAGGAGTAGATATTATTTCCTATCATTACGAGGGCATTCTTTTCGACTTAAAAACGTTTATGTAACAGTGGCTGATCGTAAATTAAATGTTGTAGTGGTTCTATCACTGACAAGTCAGTCCTTAAAATTATATTAGGTGTATTTTAAAAGCTTTTTTTAATCTATAAAATAGCGCAGTTTATTCCAGACTAATAGAGCTTTTCTATCATAAAAACCTCGGCTTTAGTGGATAGATTAAAGCGTGACATTCATTAGCAGCAATCAGTCAAGCGAGCTAAGCAGGGTGGCCTTCCGACAGTTGACTGCCACTTATCTAAATAAGATCGCAGTGCGTGATGGATTTTAAGACCCTTGTCCTTCTTGCAAACGGTTTAAATTAAAATTATTCTAGTTGTACACTTGAAATGTAGATTGTAATTTAAAATTGTTCAACATTAGTATTATTATATCTATCTCTTTTTTCCCCTGTAGGCTAGAGAACAAAACTAGCGGGTTTTATTTTAAGGCTAGTTTTGAAAGTCCCATTAATATTATATTATGGATGGATGGATAGATGGATGTTTGTTACTCAATCACGCCAGAACGGCTAAACGGATCTGGATGAAATTTTGCACGTAGATACTTTAGGCCCTGAAATAAAACATAGAATACTTTTCATCATCATCATCATCCATCACCACGCGGGTAAAACCGCGGGGCGCAGCTAATATTTTTCTAACTAAGGATTGTTCGTGTGTTAGTGTGAACAAAGTTGGATAGTAAGTTCTTTTAAAGTTATCTCTGTTGTATAAAATCAATTTCTGATTTAGTAAGAGATAATGGCATATCTAATTGGACATGTAAATGTTAACAAGATATTGCAAAATGCCTTGGAATTTTGGTAGGAACACGGTAAAAATATGTCGCTGCTTTATATTATTTCCCAAAATTTGTGTTTTTCTATATCCAAAAATAATGGTGTTTTATTCATAAACTGCCGAATTATATGCACAAGTGTGTGTGGCGATATAATATGGTGAAAAATTACTTTACGTTTTACTTATGCATGACTACTCACGTTTAAGTGTCACGTGTTGTTATAATTTAACGTGAGTAATCCCGCATAAGTAAAACGTAAATGTGTAAAAACTACGTCAGTTTCCATAGTAAAATGACCTTTCGTGTAACTTCTTAAACTCTGTTGATACTTATAGTAAAGTTGCGATTGTTTTATTAACGCATGACCGGGCTTGACGATGACTTACTTATACTTATTACACTTGATTTGTATGAAATATTTGAAATTAATGGCAAAATGCACTAAGAGGGATGCCAAAAACATTAAAAAGAGGATGGCCTTTGTATTTTTTTTTTTTTTTCAATTAAACATTTCTGGTTAATTTCATTCATTCACAAGGATCATTTTAGAGAATATCTTGGTAGTCATGAAAGAAAGAAAAATAGATTACAATTTCAATTATAAATAATTCACTTTATCGTAACTAAGTTAAAATTTCATATTTACGGTTGAAGGTTACCGAACATAATAAATTTATGATTTTACGACGCAAGTTCGCGATAATTTCACCTGATAACTTGCAGAAATCGGAGCGGAAAGCGCTCAAACCGACTTCTGTATACACCCAATTATTTACCTGTAAGGCAACATCGGTGGCAGTATGAAGTCAAAATGTTCTCAACCACATTCAGCGAATTGAAATTTCCGTTCATCTTGTAATGAGTGGGTGTATTTTACCGGCATCAACCCTGTGGCGTGGATGGCTAAATAGTCGTCACGATATTTCCATGTAACGCTAGACATAAGTACGTTTATAGCAATGATAGCTCAATGGTTAGCGCGGTCGGTTCGCATGCCGAAGGGCGTGGGTTCAAACCCCAACAATGTGCTTGAGCTGCCGGTGAAGGAAAACATCGTGAGGAAACCAGAGCATGGTGGTAGGGTACTTTCTAGTACTCGGCTGGCTAGCTACCTCCCTCAAGTTTAAAATCTGCCGCCAAGCATCTAACGGTGTGTTCCGGCTGCCTCATTTGAGAGTACCATTTCAGGCTAGGTGTGCTTCACCATCTTTAACCACACCGTCACTTAACATCAGGTGAGCTGTGGTCTAACACCAAGCCTGTCAAGCATTTAAAAAAATATACGTGTGGAGTAGATAATAATAGATATTCTGACTTATAATTGCCATAGAATTGTTTTGCTCTTGTGTTAATCCAAAGTATAAGCTATCTGTTTTCCAAATTTTATCTAGATCCATCCTGCTGCTTTAGCACGAAGAAGTATTAGTTACGTTAAAAAATTAAATTTTTAATTAGATACTCATGTGTGTATTTCATGATATTTTTTATGATAATGATCAAAATGTGTATCTGCGATGTTTACTGTTCCGTAAAACCCAAAAATCGAAGGAGGAGGCCTATGTCCAACAGTGGATATCCTATGGCTGATGATGTGTAAGGTATTATGAGAATTTTCAACAAATAATTAAATATATTTTTGTCTTTCTGCATTGCTTATTCTTTTTGATACCCAAAAATTAACATGTTTTTCTAAATCGCGACACACGTTGTAATAATGTACTTATGCAATGGTGATTGAAATGTTTAACCTAACTTAGGTTAAAAATATGTTTGATTTTTGGGTATTTAAGAATGAGAAGTGATGCAGGCTTTTTGATGCCTGTGAAATAATGCATAAAATTCTCGTGAAATCTATGGTTTAGTAATTAAAGCTTGAATTTGTTAACCTAACCTAGGTTGAAGGTTTTGTCGATTTTTATGTTTTTAAAAATGAAGAACGATTCAAACATACATTTATAGACTGTAAAACATTTTAAAATTCTTATTTTCTGTGGCTGAGTTATTTAAGATTTTAAGTATTGTACTCATTATCCTGAATAACTTTATCTACAGACGGAACTACCATTGGAAAAAAAAAGTTAACTACTCCATTTGTTCCGGAGAAAATTAACATTTTCTTTGATTTCACTTTTATTTTTTTTCACGATTTCACAGTTGTTTCCAACGTAAAAATTGTTCATTATGATGTGTACAATGACCCAAATTTGGTTTTGTATACCCTAAGATTATACTACAATTCACACGAGCGACAAAAAAAACCGGCCAAGTGCGATTCTATAAAAAAGGCATAAAAATCGCGTTTGTTATATGGGAGCCCCCCTTAAATATTTATTTTATTTTTAGTATTTGTTGTTATAGCGGCAACAGAAATATATAAATTGTGAAAATTTCAACTGTCTAGCTATCGCGGTTCTTGAGATACAGCCTGGTGACAGACAGACGGACGGACAGACAGACAGCGAAGTCTTAGTAATAGGGTCCGTTTTTACCCTATGGGTACGGAACCCTAAAAACAGACAATAGAGATTTGATTGGTCTTTACAAATGCTAGACTAAAATCAGTATCTCTTCAGGACGAAAGCCTTTGAGTTGAATGTACGTGAGCAGTCATACCCCAAAGCCACGTTTAGAATTTGTAAACTGGGTATTTTCCACTTTCTCCCACAAAGGTCCCATAACGAAGTGAAATAGCCAAATAAGAAGGTCTTAATGTCGCAGTTAGCCGAGAATTCCCCTTGTGAATGCCGGGTCATTAGCGCTATGTTATTGCGAGCCCGTAAGACTGCGCGCCGGTCGGGACGTTGCCAGTCACGTTTTATCTGAATTTTCCTTGCCATGAGCTCTTTCTTATACCTATTTTGCTTGTTAAATATTGAGTTTAAGACAGTTATAAAGGGGTACGCTCAAAAATATCTCATCTCACTAACCTTACTTATATTGCGACTCATATTTTATTGACATTTTATTCTACGTTGACAAATATTTAGTATTGTATAATTTTTCACTTGACTTTTTTTTTATTAATACAGGCTAGGTGTTTGACCACAGCTCACCTGATGTTAAGTCACGGTGTGATCGAAGATGGTAAAGCATACCTAGCCTGGAATGAAACTGGCTCTCAAGTGGGGCTGCCGGAACACACCATTGGATGCTTGTCGGCGGATTTTCAACTTGAGAGTGGTGGGTGGTAGCTGGCCAGCCGAGTACTAGAAAGTACCCTACCACCATGCTATGGTTTCCTCACGATGTTTTCCTTCCGCCAGCTAAAGCTCATTGTTGGGGTTTGAACCCACGCCCTTCGGCATGCGAACCAACCGTGGTTGTTCGTTAGCGAACCACTGTGCTAACATTGTTGTACAGTAGCTAGGTATCAAATGCCACTTGATTCCATAGATACGTAGCAATACCGGTATAACATAGATTCAATTAGCAATGGGGGCGTATCACACGGTCGTCTATCACGCCTCACTATACTGGCTTAAGTATTCAGTCTGATTCTTGCAACTAGGAATCATATGACTTACTTTGAAAGATACCGCGTTGTATTGAGTAAAAATTACTTATGTATACTATATTATTTAATGTAGTGTAGCTTATAATATATAGTTAGATAAATATACAACTAAAAATTTAGCGATATTTCACATTCACACCGTTTAATCAAAGAGAAAAGTTTTTATTTTTTAATGTTAAATATATCTAAAATATAATATACATAATACGATATATAAAATAATAAGCCCGAGCTTAAAGGTTCTAACATTTCCCAAGAAGTAGTTCTAGTGTCAATCATCATCATCAACCTATCGAAGTCCACTGCTGGACATAACTTTCCCAAGACAAGCCACTCATCCCGATCCTCGGCTTTTCGCTTCCATCCACCGCCAGCTGGTCTACATATATCGTCACTCCATCGACTCTCAAGGCGCCCTTCGCTACGTTCGTCAATTTGTAGTCTCCACTCTAGAACATGCACGTCTAGACAGCGGTTATCGGTTCTGCGACAGATGTGTCCACTGTCCAGCCCACTGCCACTTTAGCTTGCTTATACGCTGAGCTATATACATATGTCTAGCGTCAATATTACGTCGCCGTTGTCAATATTTTTCACCAAATCTTAAAGATTGGTAAATGGTATTACAATCAAGGATTGTTCCAGAACACAAACAAAAATGGCGATTTAAAAAAATATGTACAAAAAATAGCCTTTAAGCATACCTACCTACAAAAACTATAGTAATCTATTATAGAAAAGTCATAAATTATATTTGTGCGCGATCGAGTGTCGGCATTTGATCGCGCACAATATACTATGAAAGTCGTGACTGCATAATCAGTATAGATAGCATTTTGTGCGCGATTAAGTCCCAGTGATGAACATATTTTTTTATGAGTTAAAATCGCAAAAGCTTAAAAATTACATCCTAAAGATAGAAAAAATAAATTCATGAATAGTAAATGTTGGTTGGTCTTGATGAAACAACACTTAAAGGTGTGACCTAGTAAATAAAATGTGAATAGACACGGATTCAATTAGAAGAGGCGCAAGGGTGCGCTTAACACGCCACACGACACGATGTCGTGCGAGGCGCCTGCGGCTTCCTGCACCCGCAGCACTTAGGGCTTCAAGAATGGCTCCACATTTCTAAGTTACAGGCAAACGCGATGTTTACAAAAACTAAAAAAAGACAAAGTCATATTCGAATCAGGTTATAGAGAAGATCTATCTTTCTTCAAAATTATAACGCTAGGAAATAAAAGAACGTCTGTAATCTTTTTTCAAGGTTGGCAATGGCATCTGCTTCATAAACGTTACAGATATCTAGGTGGCGGTTAACACCAAACGAGCTGTCTGCTTGTTTCCCACTCTTTTTGTAAAATAAGTTACGGAAATTTATTCGGTGTGTATTAGAAAATACGTGAAAGCTTATTTTTAGTTTGGAATGCGGAAATTGCGCGCGATGTTAGTAGGTTTGTATTTGACCTGAGGATAATTGAAGATGTGTTGTATAACTAAACACACATGCATTTTGAAGATACCCAGATTAATCATCATACACATACTTGGGCAACGCATTCAAGTGTTTCACGGTTCGCATAATAAAATTGGAACTATTAAACCGTCATCTTCAATATCTTCAGCCCGTAATCGCCCACCGTTGAGTGTAGATATCTCTTCATTCACGCAACTCAACACGATCCTGCACTAATCTTGTCTAGATTTGACCTACGACTTTGATTATATCGTCGACTCAACGACCTGGTCGATGACCATCGATTCGTTTACCAGTTTCCGTTACAAATCCGTCAACGCTTTAGTCCACCGTAAATGAAACCATAGTTAAATAGAACTAGAAACCACATCTATATATTACTAAATATTTTCTATAACCTGAGCAATCCTCTAATAAAACCTAGCTAACAATCTACCAAAGGGATATTTTTTTTTTTAAGTCTCAAATGTTTTCCTAAGAATAGGTATACCGCAAAATACCTTGGACGCAAAACGTGTGTAGGTAATATACAAAATGTCAATTTTATATTAGTTAAGTACTTGCTTTAATTATTTAGTAAAATCAACAAAGCCGTTCTTGGCTTGCGTCTATGGAATGATTGTGCCGCCTCCAAATTACCTGACAGACACATCACGAGCTTCCATTCTGTTACTAGTTAGCACAATTACCACGTGCACTTCGTTACATTATGAGATTACTCACTAAATTCTCACTACTTTAGACTAATTACTATCATCGAAGTTACAGCGAGAGCTGTAACAGCGTCCTTCTAATAAGATATGTTATCCAATTGACCGTTTTGTCCTTTGAATAAAATAAGCTAGGTTTGAACTATATCTTTAAGTTATTTATTCATGACCGCAGGCAGAGCTTCAGAATTAGAGATATTCATTTCTATAACCGTCTAAAATAAACTATAGTAATATTCTGAACTGAGAATTCGTCGTGGCTTCGTCTCAATTCTTTACAAAGAATAGAATTACATTACAAAATCAATTAATTTTCACTGGTTTCTTACTCAAACATCGTTTACGAAATTTGGGCAATAATTTGAATTATAATATCTTTGGGTATATGAAAGTTTAACCTTTAAGTTACGGTTCGCGGCACGGTTCACCCTCAGTGTCTACATAGCCTGCTTCTTAAGATAATTCTCTATTCTCGAAGGTATAACATTGTTATAAAGAATTTATCGACTTATAAAACCAAACAGTTTGTTCAAGACTTTAAATTACGCTAAGTCTAGAACATCAAGTAATGTTGACAAAGTTTTGTTCTGTGCCTGAATCGTTGTGTGAAATTGGCCACGATAAATATTTAAACAGAACATTTTCTATTTGCCTTCAGCTTGTTTGTGAATTTTCTTTACGAATGTGGACAAGAAAAGTATTTTGTAAATAGTTTAAGACCCGTAGTAGCACCCACATTTTTTACGATGAAAAGTAATGAGACAATCAGAACGCTCTATTGATGGTAAGATATAAAACAAATAGTAATAAAAGTCAATCACAATAAAACAAAAATTAAAAATCCAACGTCTTACCAAACTATTCAAATTAAATTGTCAACAAGCTGAAGAGTTTAAAAAAATATATAACTTAATATATATTTGCAATCCCCTTTTAAGTTTCTTTATTTTGATACCCTGCGTGATAGGTTTGGCTTTTTTTAAACGTATTACTATTTCGCGCAAATATCCACCAACTTGATTTTTTTAAGCCCACCCTCTAAGGGCACTTGGGTTGAGACGAATCTAACGACACCTTAATTGTCGTAATCCTTCGGTCATTTGGAAGATACGAGGTATATACGCGCGAAAAACTTAACCCTTTCTTGGCAATCGGGCAATTGTCCAGTACCTTTTCTTCAACAACGGTACCGAAACATGTTTGTCACAGCACTGCCGAAGTAAAGGAACTCAAAAGTTACTACTGTATTTTTTTACACAAAGCAATAAAGTTATTTGTATTTGTTTTGTTTGTTTGTTTGTTTTGTAAGAATTCATTGTCAGCACGGTGTTAGAGCTGACCAGTACTCTGCGCAGTGCGCACCAACTTTGAGTAACTCATAACTTTAGCACATTCGATGATGAGTCTAAGTAATATCGGTACATATAATTTTCCAGCTCGCACATTTCACTTTATTGTATAAGTGCCGTGGTAGTGCCCGCGTAAGAATAGTACACCACCCTCTCTACCCGTGGTTGCCGTAAGAGTCGGCTAAGGGATTAATCCGGAAGATGGGCAGCAGCGTCTTCCTTGAACAATCACACCTAACTGCGCTCGCCAACCCGACTGCCAAGCGTGGCGAATAATATTGATGATGATGATGTATAAAAATCCATATTACATATATTGTTATATGTAATATTGTTCGTTCCTAAAATTCCCAAATGTAATGATTTATCCACACTTTTTGCCGAGTAAATAGCAAAAGCTCGAGTGAGACTGCTAAGGCGCAGCAATAAAGCCATTAAGATTTTGCATAGTCTCATCGCTGTGAAGATATCGGGTAAAGAAAAAGTTTTGCGGCAGCGTTACATGTACCTAGCAATTGAATTTGAGACTTCCACCGCTGCCAACAAGCGTATTCAATTAACTGGAGTATAACCGTATTACTAACACATCACGTCTTACGCTGAATATGTTCTCAAGACTTGATGCATGGCTTCTACCATTCCATGCACTATACAGATTAATTGCTTGAAAACTAAACTTTGGTATGCACTTGATTCACAAGTTAGTTCTAAAGCAATTACTCTATTTTCTCGGGAAGTATTTCAAGGTACGAGTACGTTTCGAATACGGGTCTGTAATCCATCTAAAACCTGAATGTTACAGTAAGGTAGGTACGTGGATTTTAGACCGGCAAAGCGTCTATCTACATTAGGAAGGTAGGTACATTTGCAAATGGATTTGATTTGAACATGAAAGTGAAGAACCTGTTACCTAACGGTTGGCACTGAATAGCAAGCGGAGCGGGTATTTTAACCAAAGATTTTAACGTTGAGTAAGTAATATATTTTATAGATATACATAAATATTTCCGTGTATGCTATTTGACGATGTGACTCGTATCCCTTCTCTCTCAAGCTTGATATGGTAGTAACCGACAATATCGTGAAGATGATCACACATACAGGGTATTGGTGCAAGTATGGCTTGGGGTGCGCTAAGCTGAAGAGGGGTCAATGTACTCTTCAATATTAACAATAGTTATTATGTTCACAACTGAACATTTCTTATTATGTTCAAAACTGAACAGTTGTTATTGTATTAATAACTAATCAGTTGTTATAAAATTCACTACGAAACAATTGTAATAAGGTTCTCAACTGAACAATTGTTATTAAGTACAGAACTGAATAGTTGTTATTATATTTTCAATTGAATAGTTGTTATTATGTTATAAACTTACAAAAACTATAAATTAAGATTAAGATAGATTAAGATAACTGCGAAGGCATTATACGTATATATATTTTAGTACATATGTTGTACGTATACTTATATATGTTTAAAACTGAACAGTTGTTATTGTATTAATAACTAAACAGTTGTTATAAAATTCACTAAGGAACAATTGTTATAAGGTTCTCAACTGAACAATAGTTATTAAGTACATAACTGAATAGTTGTTATTATATTTACAACTGAATAGTTGTTATTATGTTTTAAGCATAACAACAACTATAACTTACAAAAACTATAAATTAAGATTAAGATAACTGCGAAGGCATTATACGTATATATTTTTTAACGTTTAATTTTTTAGGAAACATAATATTTCTCTATACTTATTTGCTGTGAAATATAAACCAACTGCAGGATAGATGATCAACCCGCATGTCGCTAATGAAAAATTATACTTGCTTATATTATAAGCGTCCTTATTAGATTAGCATCGCGATCGGCTGGCTGGCAGAAATCAATTAACTGGGAATTGTATACGAAATTCCGAACTGTAATGTTTACTCATTGTAACGAGCAGTACCGATTGTTGTATAAACGTAAGATATTATGGTAAACTTAGAGTAGTAAATGTTACTGATCAAAGGCTCGGTTCAGTAATCTCGATCACTTTTCAATAGTAATGTGAATAAAACAAGTATAAATTAAAGATTTAACTAACCTATGACATCAGTAACGCAATACCAGATTTCGACTCACTCAGACCCATGGAAACTAGAAAAGAGATGATAGATCTTTAAATGGCTGTACGAGTATAGGTATATTTTTTTGAATCATAGCTAAAAAGTCATCTTTCAAATAAAAAATTGTAAAATGCAGCAGTACAAATTTATATTTTATGATTGCGACTATCTTAGAAACAGAGATAGATAGATAAATAGAAACTCTATATTGTGTTCATCAAAAATAGAACACAAATGAATCTTATGAGATAGTGCCACAAGTGGCGGCCTTTTCGCAAACATTAAAACAAACAAAACAACATTGTGAAAACATTTGTGATTATAAATATTAATTTATCGTTATATCATTTACCTTTGACAGTTGTGTAGGTACCAGAAACGGAATTCCGTTGTGAACGCGCTCGGGCATCCAAAAGCTTTCAGCTAGTTAAGCGCTTTCTGTTTTATAACAATTGCGTAGATAAAGGCGGGTCTAGCTTTAGTTTTAACGTCTATTGTTCTGCTAATGCAACGTCAAACCTCGCTACCTTGAGGTCATTAAACATTTCTAGGGTTGGGGTGATGCCCTTTTCATTTGTGCGTGTTTATTTCAGTTTCTTACGTCTTTTGTCATAGCTTTATAGAGCTTCGTTGAAAGGTAAAATATTTTTTCTCGCCGATAACACAAAACTACTTTCTTTCTTCACTTTTTTACTTAGAAATTCAGCAATTCGTGTCTTTAAGTACTTTAAATTAATTTGTTTTGTTTGTCTCTTAAAAAAAACTAATATGAATATTGAAAAATAATTTATAATAATAAATTCAACTTTCAAAAGATCACAATCAGTTGTTATGTCTGAAGTTATCGTATAATTCATTCATTAATATCGCTTTAGGGTCTACAAACTATAAAGGAGTAATTCTCAACTACGTCTTTTACGCGTAAATATTTAATAATACAAAACAATCATTGTATGGTGTCTCATATAATTTTCGGTTTGTACACTTTGTACACGATAAGACCTATTATTTTATAGCGAGTAATTAAGCCTAACAAATAGGCGTTTCTGTTACAAACCCAATTTAAAAGTAAATTGGAGCCACGAAACAATGGATAGACGTTTTCTTTTTGAATTTAAAAATCTAATTTGTCATAAAACACCCGATTTTATTTATAAGAAGTAGCAAGTATTCTCCTGTTACGATAACAAAGTATTTTATATTTTGTTAGTACACCGAGATTAATAAGTAGATCTTTATAAAAATAGCTTTAGGCTGAATTATTAGTCTTATAAAAATCTAAAATCAAGAATTAACTGCCCTGTTAGTTCATTTGGTAGTCAAGAGCTGTAGAGCGTGGGTTCGATTTCCACTCAGGATTTAACATTAATAAATGACAACATTTTGTTCTGTCTGGGTATTCTGTATAAATAAATAAATACACACAAAAAGACATTACACACAGCGCCATCTGACCCCAAACTAAGCAAAGTTTGTACTATGGCTGTCAAATAATTGATAGAATACATAATTATATACTTTTTTTTTGTAAATACGTACTTTTTTTATGGCTGACAGGCTTTAGGTGTTTTACCACAACTCACCTGATGTTAAGTGACGGTGTGGTCAAAGATGGTAAAGCACACTTAGCCTGGAATGGAACTAGCTCTCAAGTGAGGCTGCCGGAACACACCGTTAGATGCTTGGCGGCAGATTTTCAACTTAAGGGTGGTAGCTAAGCAGCCGAGTACTAAAGTACCCTACCACCACGCTATGGTTTCCTCACGATGTTTTCCTTCACCGGTAGCTCAAGCTCATTGTTGGGGTTTGAACTCACACCCTTCGGCATGCGAACCGAGCGCGATAACCACTGAGCTATCATCGCTACATCGTTCTTATAATACACACAGAACACCCAGACACAGAACAAACATTACCACGAAATGCTGTCCTAAGTGAGTATCTGGTTCCCAAAGTACAAGCTTTACTTAGTTTGTTGCTTGATAGTGCTGTGTAAAATGTCCTACGATATTAATATTCATTTATTTTTATTTATTTATAATATGTTTATTATCAGGACTTAAATGAAATTAATTTTGTCTATTTACCTCGACGTTTTGGCCAAAAAATGAGGGTGTTTGCGATCTCTTACTCTTACTCTCTTAATTAGGTCTTGTAAAAACGTAAGGTTGTCACTACCGCACACTACTCTTTCTGTACCTATAAGTAGACTGTTCTGAAACTACACCGCGATAGCACTTGCTTATGACTGGATTCCGCGACGCTGTCAAATTAAATCCATCTTCCCGGTGGAAATTGCGATATTTTTAGGATTCCGTACCTCGAAAGGAAAGAACGGAACCCTTATAGGATTACTTTATTGTCCGTCTGTCTGTCAAGACCCTTTTTTAAGGAACGCGTATCAAGCTGAAATTCATAGCAAATACTCAGGTCTACTGTCCCTTGGAGCTGTGAAAAAATCAAATTACTAAGCCAACGCAATCAAAAGATACAGCCGTTTATGCTGCAAATTTTTGACACTCGCAAGGGAATTAAAACCTACAGGGTACTTCCCGTGAACTCAGAATCTTGAAATTTGGTACAAAGCAACGTCTTATAACACATATAGATATAGGAAAAATTGCGAAAACCATAAATTACCATTAAAAAAAATACCATAACTTTTACTTGTATACCTACAGGTTTGTACGGAGCCCTCGGTGCGCGAGTCCGACTCGCACTTGGCCGTTTTTTTATTTCAAACGTTTCACGAACCGTTCATTAATTATAATGTGGTTCAGTGGAGAAGACTTGTGGATCGTGAAGCTCAATTCAATGACCGGACCCCGCTTCAAACAAATGCTCAGCTATTGCAGACTTCTATGTTTGGCAGTTTTTGACCGCTGGAATGTGTTCTTTGATCCTTTCCGTTATCAGTAGGTATGCTTAGTTTGACAAATGTAAGAACTATCTCAGCTGCAAACTAGCCTATTAAATTACATACCTACATTTTGCATCAAGTAGTATCAAATAAATATGATACTTAGTAACCAGGACATTTGAGGAACGTTTAGTGTTTGATCTACCTATCAATAAAAGGAACTTTTTCTATAGGCTCGACACAGAAATCGCAGAAAATAATCAGCTACCTATTTAATAAAATCTCAAGATAGATGTCGTTTTCTATCGCGGTTACGGCTTCATTGATATCTACGTATTATGTACCACTTACTACTACATTATTAGTACTACTAATCTTACTCGTACTAGATGATGGAATTCGAATAGTCACATCAGTCATCTTAACCGCACAGCCCTGTTGGCTCATTGGGAGCGCCATCTGACCCCAAACTAAGAAGAGCTTGTGTGATGGAAGTCAGATAACTGATAGAATACATATTACTTTTTTTTTATAAATACATACTTATAATACATACAGAACACCCAGACACAGAACAAACATTTGTTTATACCATACAATGTTTGTCCTTGGCGGGAATCGAACCCACGCCCTACAGCTCAGGCAGACATACTACCAATGAGCCAATATGGTTGTCTAAGTAGATTAGCACTGTACTCCGAAGTACTGTATACTACACTGGCCTAACAGTTTAACGCATCATTCATTTGAAATCAAATATTAATGATAAAATTACGAGAGGAGTGTCTACGAATTAATAATAGTTGACGTGAAGCACTAAAGATACGGTACACTCACAAAGAGTTGGTCGGGTAGAGTTGTCTTTAGCGTCATTCCTACTATCAGAAAGAAAAAGTCAATTATTTGAAAAATGGCAGATCAGTTATCTTTTCAAAGTATCAGGCCACATTTAAATACCCTACGACTTTGGGGTTTCTACCAAATTGATCCTAAAAATTCGAAATTGAAAAGATACATACATAGAGCTTATATGACGTTTGTGTTGTCTTTTAACGTGTTGTATACTATTCAAGAAATTATAAAAGTTAATCAGGTAAGTTTACAACAAAGATATAAGTTAGCCGTTATATCGAAATGTAAATGAAAAGTACAGTCTAAAACTTAAGTTATTGGCTAAAACAACAAACATTCTGTAGCTCATTTGGTAAAGTTCTGCTTTGAGAACTGAAGGGCGTGGGTTCGATTCCCACCGGGACAAACATGTGTCGCTAAATGTTTGCTCTGTGTCTGATATGTAGAAAAAGTATGTATTTACAACAACAAAAAAAATAAGTATTCTGTCAGCTGTCTAGATCCCATAGTACAAGCTTAGCTTAATTTTGATGATGATGATGATGTTACTTATTATGAGATATTTACTTAAAACGTTTTTCAAACATTTTACGCCGGTTTTATTATTTATATTTTATTATTATTTTCTTCTTCGCTGCTAGGTTAAATTTTACTTTAAAGTGGCTTATGTCCAAAAAAATTTAGTACGTACAGAAATATATAATAAAATACAATAATAATTATTATTTTAATGACTGTTTCTTTAGGTGATGCACGACCCTGATAAAGTCATAGATACAATCTTTTTAATGTTGACATATTCGGATGCTATCTATAAAGAAGTGATTTTCTGGATGAAAGAAGACAAGATAGAAGAACTTCTAAATATTTTAAAAGGTAAACGAATATTTGCGAAAATCCATAGCGAATGAAAATGGTGGTGGAACATCTTTCTACGAGTCATTTACTCGTAACAACCTAAAAAAATAAACACAACACACACACTACAGTCCATAAAACTATTACCCGATTATGAACAGATATGCAGCCAAGCACCTATCCGACCACACCATCACTTAATATCAGGTGAGCTGTGGCTAAACACTAAGTAAGAGATAACGAATGTCCATTACCATTGCAGCGATACATAGAACTTTGAATAACAAAGTCTAGGTTATTGCTGCTTTGACGCTCATTACTGGTATGTCTCAACAGCCCTGTAATTTCGCTAGCTGCAGTAGGTACCTACCCTTCAAATCAGAATACAGTAATGTTTCTATATTGAATTGGCGACAGAATAAAATTAACAAATAAGTAAAATCAATAAAATTAAACAATAATATCTGGTACTGCGGTAGTAGGTAGTTCCTACCTAGACGACCTTTTGCTGAAGAGATCTACCTCCAAGTAAAGAGCCTAGTAAATGTAAACAGAAAATATTTGCTCCAGAAAGAGCTGAAGTGCAATGCTTCATGCTCCGGTTAGTTCTAATAGAGATCTAGAAGTGCCCAACAAGTTTCAAAACTGATAAGCTAACTAAAAGGATGTTTGTGTAATCTCGCGTTATCTAACCTTTTTTTTTCTCACTAGGTCCTTTATTCAATAAGAATGAGGCTGACCATCGAGTGCTTCTTCGACAACGGGCTCGACAGTCGAGACTGCTCCTCCGAGCATTTAACGGAGCAGCTCTAACAACTTGCGCCCTGTGGGTTTTGTACCCGGGTATACGGTATGCTCAGAGCAAACCCGTTGAATTCACAATATGGCTACCCTTCAACCCGGACATGAGCCCGCAGTGAGTACTTCAGAATAACGTTCAAACTCATACCTAATTAGCAAGCTAAGTTGAGTTTTATTTGCACTCCAATAGTTGGTATCTAAAAGAACTTAATTAGTCTACGTCTACTTCAAACTATTTGCCTTGGGTCCTTGTGAGCACTTCAGTGTACTTGTTTTAAATGAAAGCCAATAAGTATATATGTTATTATACATATATATTTATTTATATATAGATAGGTACTCATATCTTCCTTCATTATTTTAATCAATAAAGGTTTAATGTAGTTAAGTCACTCCCAGCAGCTATAACGAGCGTGTTCCTAAGTTGATTACCAAACCTATTTAGCAATAACTACACAGATGGAGCAAAAATATGGCAGTTACGCGTTGATGCTTTGATTTGTACGTTGTATTAAAAAATACTAGACAACAGTACTCTGTTTATTGATATGTCTTGACAAAAAACGTACCTACTTTAGTTAATTATTTTAGAGGTAACTTTAAGATTTAAGTCTATGGAAAAAAAGGAATTGTGATTTGGGGACATAGATCCTCCCAGAAATATCATGAAGAAAAATGCTCTTTTTTTTATTGCCTAAACAGGTACCTATCCATATTGTTGAATATTTTTATTGCGAAACAATTTTGAAGTACGCTCTATAAGTGGGAAACTAAAGGAAATTGCAATGCCAAATAGTGCTTTGAGTCACCGTAGTTATAATTAAAAGTAACCAATCAGCTAACGTTGTAGTGTTTTATTTCGTTTTCAGTATTTATTATACCTTGGTGTACTGTTGGATTCAAACGTCTCTGTTAGCCATCGGCAATACATCTATGGACGTTTTTATTACATTTTTCTTTGCCCAATGCAAGACACAACTGAGAATTCTTCGGTGAGTAGATCTCTGCTTAGAATAATTGGGTCATAATCATAATCTTTATTTTGTAAAAACATGTTAGATATACAAAATAGCGTAATAGCTGGTGATCAATATTATTAAGTCCATAATTGCCTATTATGGCGTATAAATATATTGAAAAATTTAACAATGTCAGAAAATAAAGACATGAATGTATTATTAGAAAAATATCATAATAATATGACAAAATAATTTCAAAAATTATAATTTTTACATTTAAGTAATTAAATATGTCCATCCTTATTATGTCTATTACATAAATATAAAATAAAGTAGGTTGGAAACAATAATAAATACAAATTATTCATATTTTATTAATCTTTGTCTATAAAAAAATCAGTAACTCCGTAGTAGCATGTTTGTGTCAATAAAATTTATACTAGTTATGACAACTTTAAAAACAATAAAAAAAATATTACTTCATAAGAAAAATCATAAAAACAAACGTTGAATACATTTTTATGGCGATGAAATAAAACTGCTAGAATTAAAAGTTTACTGTAAGTATTTGTTTATTTGCAATTACAAGTGTTGTACATTAGGGAAAGGTAATGAGATAATAATAATAACATATAAAATAATAAGGTGTAGGTTTGCCTGGAACTAAAACTATTCCCGAGAGTCCCTGAGTTTCAAGAACGTGATAATAACTTATTTTGCAATGAAAACTGTCGTGATTTTAACACTAGCAAACTCAAAACAAGACGAGACCGCGCGTGCGTTGCGCTTTGCTTTGAATCCATGAAAAAAGCCACCGAATGCGATCGAAACTATAGTCGGAGTATCCAAAGTAATTAAACTTGAGTAATCCCATGTCGGTATAACAAAAATGTGATGATAATATAAATAGTACAATACTTTAAGGGATACTCACTAGTAAGTAGGTACTTAATTATCGAAGAACAAAAATATCTTAGTAACAATTAATAGGTGGTTGATCTCCTCAAGATGTACTTAATCTAAATAGGTAATGCCGCAGTATTAGGTAGATATTGTGACAACCAGCTGTAGTTTGTTAACATTACCTACAGGGTGCCAGTATAGAAGGTACAGCAGTTAGCAAAATTTCAGGACTGTTGAGACAAACCATCTAAATGTTTCAAGGTAGTAAATGAGCGTCAAAACAGCGATACCCTGATCTTTGTTTTGCTATTCAAAGTTCTGGACACCTTAATTTTTTACTTATTAGAAGATCTTTTTGTTCGCCTTATTATTTTTACGTGTATATCAAGTACTGAGACTTCAACCACCCTGGTCGGTTAGTACCTAACGTGATTTTGTTCTTTCCAGTCTTGATCTCAAAAATGTTGTCACAAAATCCGAGCATGAGTCTAAAACCACATCAAACTCGTTCGCTGAATCATTCCATCGACGCTTTCACAAAATAATAATGCATTACAACGAAATTGTGAACGTCTGTCAAAAAACCCAAAACATTTTTGGCGGTGTGATCCTCTACCTCTTCTTAGTTAACATTTGGGTAATTTGCACATCAGCGTATGTAATGGCCAAAGTGAGTATTTAAAAAAAAAAATAGTTTTGCGTTTTAGTAACATCAGGTGCAGTCAACCTTGTGGCACATTTATCTATAAAGACTCGTGTAGATGATTAGCTACTTGAAGACACCTGGGCTTCATCAGGCGACATTTTATTAGTTATATAGAATAGAAAAAAAAACAAGTTCGCACAATGAATAATTGTGCTAACAAATATGTCGTATAATCACACTGTAGGTTTGGCCAATCCTGTGGCTTTATTCAACGAGTCAAAGCCCTAGAGATCAGTAAACGTCCTAATATCAACAGAGAAGAAGGAGACCTTGTTCTAATGGAGCTCGTGAGGATGATCGTCTGGCCACCCACAAGGTGGTCAGACGACTTCATAAAGACCGCAGGAACACGTTGGATGCGAGCCGCATCCAACCGGTCTTTATGGAAGTCAATGGGGGAGGCCAATGTCCAGCAGTGGACGTCCTACTGCTGAAATGATGATGATGATGAATCCCATGTAAGTAAAACAAAATCGTAGTAATTGTTGCGAAAGGGTGACGATTTAATTTTCGAATTTAATTTGGTCGGTTTCAGGTGAACCCTGTTTCAGTTCAGTTTTCATCAATGTGCTTGTATATGGTTTGTATCCTGACGGAAATATGCTTGTACTGTTACTATGGGAACGAAGTCACATATGAGGTAAGGCCGTGAAAATTCAAAATTTATGTAGGTACGCTGTGTATATTGTAGTTGCAAAATTAGGAAACAAGTATACAACATTATAATTTGTAGAAAAACTTATGTCGACTTTTCGATACCAAAATGCATGAAGAAAGATCAGCGCCCCCGGCGGACGTTATATACTGATGGTAAAATATAACGCCTGTCCATTGTAGTAGCGATATCCAGAACTTAAGAATTAGAACTCCAAGCTGCTTTGGCGCTTATTACTTTGAGACATTCAATTCGTTCATTCAAAAAGCGCCAAATTCAAACTTTTTTGAATTTGAATGAAATACCATTTCACGGAACACGAATATAATACAAATTGCGCTGCGTTTTGTAAATGCGACCGCGTTCCGTATAATGCTAATAAGGAATAAGACCCCTAAGGTAATGGCTAAGGAGTTCTATCATTTAATTTTACCTGGTACCTAGATTAGTGAAATGATTTTGAATGTAAAGAAATAACAGAACATGTTTTTTTTTTCAGAGCAATTTCCTAGTCGAGTCTGTATTTGCTATGGACTGGTATAAAGTCCCACTTAAGCAACGATACAATATCATAGTCTTTATAGAAAGAATCAAACGTCCTATTGTACCTATGGCTGGTGCCTTCGTTCCGCTATCAAACACTACTTTTGTTTCGGTAAGTATAACTTATTCAGGCGTGCCAGTATTTGACTCTGGCAGACGGACGTGGCCAGGGATAGTAGCATTAAATGCGGAAAGCTAAAAGGGCGACCGGAGCTTATAAAAAAAAAAACAATTAAAATTTACCGCTCTGAATGAAGTCTGACGTTTTAAACTCTTATGACATTAAAGTTGTTCTACAACAATGTCAACAACAGCAATAGCGTTTCACACGGCATGGCGTAACACTCCCTGTTAAGTGTTGACGGTCACGTGACTGAGTGGCTTATTATGCTGAATTTATTTTTGGATGTTTTATAATTATTATTTCATCCTTTTTATTCGTAGTTTATAATATAAACCTAGCTTTTATGGAAGTGTTAGTATTAGTACGCCTGGATTAGCCCTGTTTTTACAAACTGTCCGACTGCTAGGTAAAGCGCAGCCAAGTTCAGGTTGAAAAACTTCACA
Organism: Biston stratarius; assembly: GCA_950106695.1. Lineage (NCBI taxonomy): Eukaryota > Metazoa > Arthropoda > Insecta > Lepidoptera > Geometridae > Biston > Biston stratarius. The sequence continues at coordinate 17,743,491 of OX467116.1, forward strand.
CATCTTGGAATCAGACATGCAGATTTACTCACGGTGTTTTCCTTCACCGTATAAAGCTAGCGGCAATACACTCTTAATTATAAGTAAGTAGTTCTCTATAGCCTTTCATAAATTAAGGTAGTTTTGATTTATTGTTACATAATCTATTTATTCAGTTTATTGCATTTTCAGATATTACGAAGCTCGTATTCATTTTATGCATTCTTGAAAAACACCGGTGAATAAGATACTAACTATAAGTATCTAGTTATAAATTTTATGTTCATTTATGAGGCAAAGTCCACGTTTGTATTGTAGTTATTATTAGGAACTTTTAATAAGTAAACACAGTAGATACATATTAACAGCAAGGTTCAATAAAAAAATTGTTTTGGCACCCACATCATAATAGATGTTGTACAACATTTAATCACGTGCTTACAAATATGCACGTAAAAAATTCCATTATTTAATATTAAATCGAAAAACACTCGTAGAACAGAAGCTTTGGAAGGAAACTGTACAGCGTAGCGTCATGATTTTTCTCCTTCCCGCCAAAACTTCTCGTTAATTTTGTCTGTGGTTTAATCTTGGTTGGGTACAGACTGGTCCAAAAACGAGCTGCTATCTCTTTTTATTTCATTAAAATGAAACAAGATAGCACTAAATTAGCGTTCATAGTTTGCATTGTTCTGTCAGGTCCTTGTTTGACCCGTTCGGTACTGTTCATTTCATTCCACTCTGTAGTTTTTAATCATCAGTCGATCACTCACTCATTCATTAGACTCATTCAATAGTCTTTCATTTCAAATTGTGGTATTTCGACAAAATATTGAATAATAATTAATTGTTTGTTTTTTTCTCTAAAGTTAATCTAATTATCCATTAGATTACAATCGTAGTTCATAATGTTGCGAAATATACTTGTGTTATTATTAATCAATGCATCGTATCGCAGTTTGGGCAATCCCATAAATGCAAGTGCGCCTGTTTCGCTTGTAAATTCTATGACTGCACTCGCGAGTGACTGTGAAAATATTTTTTTGTCAAACCAAATCAAAGCTAAGATATTATCGTGTTCGACCCTTCCATCACCGCATGGCGAAAAACAGTTGCAGTGCTTGGTATTCTACGACATAAACAAGCAGCTTTGTGATGCTGTTGGTGCAGGAAAAATAGCTCTTCCTGAAGAAGATTATACGGCCAAAATAAATGAAGAACAGGATGTAAGCTCGCTATGCGTTTTAGCGAAAGATTGGGTGTTTTCCAATCTTACAGAATTTTCTCGTTACAAACAAGCAGTTGATCGAGTGTTCAAACATCCCGTTACATGCGGCAAGATATGTGGCGTCGAAGATTTCATGAGTGATGACGCTAACTTCTTTTGCAAATACTATAAATGGGGTACAGACGTCCTGCAACAAGCTGTTCCAACTTCAACACAGAATACAGTAAGCAATGCTCAACTGTCACAAGAAGCTGCAAATATCAATAAAGATGAGTCTGCCCTCCCTAACGGTGATTTACAAGATGTTCAAATTAAAGAAACAAGCTCGGCCAACTCTAAATTAAACATCCCAACCAGTATTAGTAATACTGTGCTCAGCGAAACACAACCCAAAGTTGATTTAACTAAACCAGAAATAAGCTCAACGACAATAAATCAAAAGAGCCAGTCAATTGACCCAGAAACTATTTCTAATGTCGCTGCAGTTCCCGAAGTAAAATCCAATGTGGTCATAAATACTGATAATGTGGAAGATACTGGAGCAATGCCTGAGAATACCATTGAAAATCAACCAAGTAAGTCGACAGAGGATGTTGCTAAAGTAGAGGCAGTCCAAAGTCCCATCACAAATGATAAGGCTGAAGATACACAGAACAAGCCTGAAGATATTCAGAAGACTGAGGAAACCAAGGAACTGCAACAGTTAAATAGTGAACTGGAAAGTAAGCAGCCTGTACTCGAAACTCCTAAGGGTAAAGCACCACCAGCCGAAGTAGAAGATTATCCAGGTAAAAGAAAATGACTGTTAATAGTTATTTTCTATTTAAAATAATTTACAAATTGACTACCTTTGATTTATAGGTTTCATTTGATCTTGTAGTTTATCAAACTGATTATTTATCAAAATGTTCATTTCAAATGTCACTAAATCTAAGTCCCTACTTTGCATATGCGCAGTACTTTATCTAATATACCACATTCCATTATGGATTTTTATTGTTAGCTAGCGAATATGGACCTATCCAAGTTCGCTGACTAAAAAGAATGAAAAATGCAAATTGTTTAGTGTATGAATGTTCAATTCTTTATTATGAATGATAAATAAAGTATTTGTCATTCAACCAAGTGAAGCAAAGGTCTTAGATCCAAATTAGGTCCTGAATTTATGTAGGAATATTTAAGGTGGTATATACATATTTGCAGTCAAGCTATTAATAACATAAACTGCAACTGTTCTAGAACTAGTATGATTATGAGAATGTTTTAAAATTAGCTCCACATATTAATTTGTATAATTATCCACTGTATATATTATATTCTTTTCCTGAATTCTTTTTGCAATAGATTCGGAAGAAGGGAAGGATGGATTGTCAGACATGCAAGGTGGAGATGACGGTGATGATCCAATAATGGGTGACCTTCCCCTAGAGGAACAAAGACCAGCACAGAAAGCAGAAACAGTGGTTTCTACATTGAATAAAGGTAAAATTATGTTGAATTATTTCTTGTTTTACAAAAATACTCGACTTAGAGTTTAAAGCATGAACTACATAACATACTCTGGATATTTTTGTTGTGCTTTTAATATTTGTACACAGTATATTATTTAATTATATTTTTATACTATATTTTTGAGGAAATCCATTCATGATTCTTACTGCGAAAGATTATGATAGTAATTGCACACTGTCTCACTCACATACATAGAGTGAGTAAGTTGGTTGGAGCAGTAAGGTACTAATTCCTATAACAATTGAAGTTATGAAATAATCCTACAGTTTTATACTCATTTAAAAGCACTCATGCTAATATAACACCTCATCTAAGTTTACACTAACCTCGTCCTATATTCTACTAAGTTTAGTAGTTACCTTTATTAATAAAGAAAATAGCACCTAACTAGCTTAAAATAAGATTCATGCTAATTTTACAAACATTCATTTATGTAGCAGCTGTTTATTCAGGTGAAGTTTTTGTATAAACCACACATTGGCATTAATGTAAAAGAAGGTATGCATGCAGAAACTATATTTAAAAAGTGTAAATATTTGCTGTAACATCATGAAGATTTGCTCCAGGTTTCCAGTTAAAATGTGGAAGTATTCAAATTGTTATCATGCTGTGTAATGTCTGTATGAATGTATGTATATTCAAGATCCGTTAGGGCCTTTGTTACTAACTAGAAGAGATTCTTGCTAACTCTTGTTTGATTTTAATTGAATAGACTTAAAACTACTCTTTATATAACACTTGGACTAGGTTTTCTTTACTTTGTATCACTCAAGAGTATTTTCAATGTTCTACATTGGCAAATGTAGCATCATAGAAAAAAAACAGTTCTTTTTCAAGTATGTCTTCCATTTACTTTCATCTTTATTGTTATGAGCACAGTGTTTGTATTGAGTAACATTGTGCTTCACCAGAAAATCAAATATGATATCATAACTATAAAGAGTTCATTATAACTTCTAAAAACCAGTTTCGAAGCAACCTCGCGTTTAAGTGATTGGCCAAGTATGAGTATACATATGACTACAGGTCAAAGACATTTTGATTGCAAATAATAATATCTAATTGAAGTTTTGCTTCACTGGCTCATTTATTGCAACACAAATCTGATGTTTTAAAGAAACCATTCTATGGTGGTACAAGCTACAATAGACATCTGTAGTAGTTATTTGTTATTGTTTAATGTCAATTAACTCATTGCCCTTTGTTATTTCAGAGCCTTTCTATACGAATCCTGTCCAAAGTGCTTTCCCTGAAGAGGATGATGATCATTTCTTTTCGTTCTTCTTGACAGCCATTGTATTAGTTGTCTTGTTGTATGTTCTTTACCACAATAAGAACAAAGTTAGCAAAGTGGTGAGTATCTGCGATTCTTTAAAATATTGACATACAAACATCTTTTAGTTCAATTCAATTCAATTCTTGATAAATGGCCTTTGCGAAGATACTTCACAATTCTGCCAATGTCACGTAGATTGATAGACTGCCACACAAAGAGATTGGGTTAAGAGTCGAATTTTATGTATGGTTCAGAGTTTTGTGCTTTTCCTTTTCTGCAACAAAACAATTAAGACTAAACATCTTTTAGCCTTGGTACTCAAATATAAATTGTATCTTTTATTGACAGATACAGTTATGTTTTTTTTTTGTTATAGGCTTTGCACTTTTTGCATTCGCCAGTGTCTAGTGTTTCGATATTTTCAATATTTTATGAATTATCAACTGAAAGAAGTCTAACGTCATAGAAAGTAAGTCATGGTCCAGTCCAGTCATGCCCTAGTAAAGTAGTGGAGAATTTAGAAAAAGTCATGACCATATGAAGTGTATCAATTTTCCACACTCGCGTAATTCGGCACTTTATAAATAAAACATCACTATTTTTATACAGAAACACCCAAAAACCGTTAAGTTTAGGAAAATAATAAAATGCAGCGACATAGCTTTTCCGCGTTTCCGCCAGAACTTAACGTCGTTTCTATATCACTTTTTGTAAAGCTTCGTTTACCTTAATTCCAGTTCTTCGGTCTAGTACTGGAAGGTCGACAAGCCAGTCGGCGGCGCAACAGCCGCGGGCACGCGTACCGACGGCTCGACACGCTGGAGCAAGCAATGAGCGCCAGTTCCACTGCCCCTCCCAGCAAAATTATTTACTGAGCTTCTTAAAATCATCTAGGTAAATAAGTGTGAGTGAATCGGATGTGTCTGGGCAAGACTATTAAAATGATTTCCACTAAATCTTCACTTAACATCATACGAAACAAGATCTAATGGCGAAATAAACTACTAACTAGCCCTAAAAAAAACAACGTGTTGTAATCTACATAAAAAAAATATGTCAAGTTGGTCTAAAGAGTCTTTAACCATTTTCTATGCAAGCCATACATTTTCACATACATAGTGATATGTAACAAATATAAATGTGATAGCCCCGCACCCTTATGTTTCTTCTGCTATTATTTTATTTAACCATGAAGATTTTATAAGTTCTCTAAAAGTCTCAATAATGCAACGTGAAACAATCCGCGGCCTAGACTTTAGGACCTCATACAGAAGCTATGACACCTCATTTGTCTGTGTGATAGTCATAGTCATAGTTATTATTGATCACAGTCTTGGTCTTGTTTAATAGCCAAATGTTTGTATGAAGATTTTAAATATTACAACCACAACATATCTTCGACGACATCGTATCTTAAGACAGAAGCTAAGCGGCGAGTCAATGGCTAGAGTTGGCGAGTTTCGTATGGAGCTACTAGAGGTGAAAGTTGTAGCACACCGCCACATGGAATCTATATCTAACTAGCAGACCCGGCCACGCTTTGCTGTGGCCAAATTGAACACACGCGTGTAACGTGAAATAAATTGTGGCGCATATGAAACGTTTGGACTTTTAACGTAGCGCCATCTATTGGATACTTACTCAATCCAGTTAACAAATTACCTTACACCGCCATTTATTAGAACTTTATGGAACTCGCAGGTAATTATACCTCTTTGTCGTATAATAAACAAATAATTTGCAATATAAAAATATTGCGATTTTAAATTGAGATATGTATAAACTATCCTATCTCTCAAGTTGGATCAAACTGCACACAGTGTGCAAGATTTGGTTAAAATCGGTTCAGTAGTTGAGGAGTTCATCGCGGAAAAACAACGTGATTTATATACACATATAAAGATAATATCTATATATTTGTAGCGATGATAGCACAATGGTTAGCGCGGTCAGTTCGCATGCCAAAGGGCGTGGGTTCAAACCCCAACAATGAGCTTGAGCTGCCGGTGAAGGAAAACATCGTGAGGAAACCATAGCGTGGTGGTAGGGTACTTTCTAGTACTCTGCTGGTTAGCTACCACCCTCAAGTTGAAAATCTGTCGCCAACCAGTGTTCCGGCAGCCTCACTTGAGAGCCAGTTCCATTCTAGGCTAGTTGTGTTTACCATCTTCGACCACACCGTCACTTAACATCAGGTGAGCTGTGGTCAAACACCTAGCCTGTCAGCCATAAAAAAACATACAAAACAAATGGAAAAGCGGTTTGCTAACCAGCGGTAGGAAGTGGCTCGTGTGCGACGAACCTTACACTTAAATATCTAATGGCACATATATATTGATTACTGAAGGTTCAATAGTTTCTTAGAAAAAATGGTCATGCAATATGTAAAGATTTGTAAAATAAAGGCATAGATTTTACTTCTGAAATACACACCGTTTCTCTTTGAGTTATTATAGGTTTGTGTATCTTAGTCGTGACTGAAGCAGTTTTGTACTTCAACCTTCATCATTTTATGTATTCTTTACTGTGTTTAAAGAGTTACTTAAGATGACTAATGCATATATTATTATCTAATTGAAGATCTTTTTGGAAGTCATACAATATAACTTTTAAATAAATGGTTTATTTAAGAAAGAGCTTGTGACTGAGTTATGTTTTGTTATCGCTCTTAAGAGGAAAGCAGTCAACTGAGACATTTGAAAATTAGGAATTTCACCAAGTTATTTCTGTCGCGCCGCACGCAGCACCCCGTACATACTGAGCGAAAGGGACAACTGCACCTCGGGCTCATTAACCCGAAATAAAATGAGCAAAATCGAGGTTTCGTATTCCTATGTTTCCTCCTCCAAATTTAGACCGATTTTAGTATTTCTTTTAACAAGTAAATAAGAAGGATGTGTTCTTTGCCTGTGCGTTTTATTTTTTTAGATTATGTCTATGAGATTGGGAATTTGGACGTTGAAACACAGCGTTGAAACTAGGTAAATTTTAAGATTTTTGAAGATTCCTAGCTCTTATAAAAAAAAACATATATCAAAAAATCAAAACAGAGGGGCATGAAACTAGCAAGTATCTACTTCCTATCTAAAAATTATTGCTCTAGTATTAAACTCCTGGAAGGAAAATGGGGAAAGCGTTTGTATGAAGAAAATGATGACTTGTTTCCTCTTAAGTCACGTACAAAAGATGCTCTAAAACAGAGGATAATAATAATAAAAATCCTTGTTTATATCCTTAATAGAATAGAATTTTACATTGTAATTTTTTTTATATACTAAAAAGTTTGACAGATTTACATACATTTAAAATAGATTAATTATGACATAAATATAAAATTGATTTATTTAAAATATTAATTAATTAATTGAACAAATGACATTTTTTGTTTCTTAAAATTTATTATTTTTCATGTTACATAACATATACATATTTTTATTTATCCATGCGACATAATTTATTAAAATTGTATATCTATTTCAGACACTATATTTGTAAAAAATATGTTCAGTTTTTAATCATTAAGAACATCCATGGAGAGTAAAGGCCTCATTCATTTCTCCGCATAGTTCTGTATTTTGCTTTATCTGACCAATTTATTCCTACAGTTTTTATAATTTCATCGAGCCATCTCTCTGCCCTTTTACCTCTGTGTGTCTTGCCAGCTGGTCTGTTCCATGCAGTTATCTTTTAGGCCCACTTTTCATTACTCATACGCGTGTTATGGCCGGCCATTTCCATTTGTGTTTTGCAGTGTAGTAGCATCAATAACTTTGGTTTTCATTCTAATATCTTTGTTTTTACTATGAAAACTGACATGACACATTTTAGTTTTACTTACGCAGGATTATGCTTTGTCTCCATGAAGAAGGCCACCGGATGTGGCTGAAATTATAATCGGAGTATACAGTATACTTACATGTGACTAATCTAGTTTAAATAAAACAAAAGTCTTTGTTTTTCTTTTCATGTCTTAATTTTTAGTTTAGAATGCTGCATTTCCATGAGTCAACAGCCATTTCAATTTATTTCTTATGCCATGGGTACAGCAATGTTGATAAATAATGATAACTAGTGACTTTGTGACACCTGGTGTTGCTTTTATTTTATTTTATTTTATTTTATTTAAATTTGGTACAATAACAATTAGCAAACCTAGATTCACAATTAAAACATAATAACAACAAATAATACATTATAAATTTGCTAACCCAAACATTGCACACATCATTGCTAAGATTGCTTGCTTAATACATCAAACTAGCGACAACAATTCTAATTAAAATAACATCCGTTAAAATTTAGAGAACCATGCAATTAAGTCTGCTTTTAAAGTTGAATTTAGAGTATATAGTTGGTGTCACTGAATGTGATAGTATTGTGGTAGATAGTATTGGGTGAGATTGTGTCCTGTCTAGTCGGTCTATTTCCTTTTTCAATTCGTCTGAGGAAAGCTCTATATCTAAAACAATAAAATGGTTATTGCAGGATGATAGAAAGCGCATCTGCAGCTCGAAGAATGAAGTGTAAGGTAAAATTTTGACAAAATGCAGTCCTAAAATGCGAATCCTTAGGAAATTTTATACTTAACACTTACATACAGCATTCACATCCGTTTCGACTACGTCCAACTATGCTATAAGTGTTCTGTCAACATTTTTTTATGAGAACTAGTGTCACATAAATCTTGGCAAAGAATTGCAGGTTTTTTAATCGCTTCTGATTAATATGGAGGCTGTAAATTATAACTTGACTCTGAAAGTATAGCACATAGAAAGGAATAGTACAACAAAAATAAATGGAGAAAAGTTGTCTGTACTGCTGTGTCGCTCTTTCTTCCCGAGTTCCTTTGTGCGAGTGGCTATTATAAGTGATCCATTATTTATATTTTTTGTTCAATAAGTAATTTAAACATCTCTGTTTCGGTAATTTACTGTGTATTTCATGCCTAAAATTACATCTAATTTCTCAGTAATTAGAGGTAATTTTTTTCACTGAAAAAAGTCTTATGTATGGATTTGACAGCTACAAGGCAACAAGTACAATGTAGATGCTATGTACGTAGATATAATAAAGTGATGTTGCGTGTAACTTTAAATAAGAGAAAACAAATTCATCCGTATGCCATTGTCACCTTTTTATTATATTTGCTGTGATTATGATAGTTTGACAAAATTATTAATTGTAAAAATAATTAAACTTATATGAAATTATATGATACCAATTTTTTTAACTCGGTTAATGTGTTGTTTTTGCTGTATTTTTTTGGCAAATTGCTAATTTGCAAATGTTCCATGTGATTAAAAACATGCATGAACTACTGTACTACCGGTAGTGTATTTTTCCTTTCGATGATACTGGCTGGTAGTGTAGTAATAATAAATGTACTCATGATTGTACTTACCATAAGGACAGAAAAAAAATAGAGATATAATGTTGCGTTTGCGTAGATAATGGGTAAATACTTATTCGCGTGCCATACCTAATTACACGCACACAAATACGCCAAGGTCTTAAGTCACACAAATACATCAAGTTACTTGTATGCGAGTAGTTCCCGTATCCCAAGCAAAATTGTAGGACCAAGAAGTATCCATTTTCTACGCAACATTATATCTGTTCTAATTTTTTTTATCTGTGTCTACAGCTGCACTACGAAAACAATGCCGATGCTAAACGACTACGATGTAATTGCCCAAACAAAAACGAATTTTGTATTTTTATTTTTTATATTATTTATGTCTTAGAGTAGAATAATTAACTAGTTAATCGCATCATATTAGAATTACAACATTTTTAAGGCAGCATTTCCTGTAAAACAATCGGACATTTTTTTATAATAATAACAAATCTATATTTCAGTACTAAGATCCATAGTGTTGACATACACAAACTCTTACATACTGATACATAGGCACAGAAACTAAATGAAGACACAAAACATAAATAAAAAAACTAGCCACTCAGATTATGGTTTTATTAATCCAATGTTGAAAAATAATGCAATCATATTTATTTGCTATTGTTGCTAGGATGTTATTATGGCTGTCTTGCAGTGATAAAAAAGTATCCCTACATTTTTATGGACACGACCGCCGGTATATGATTACGTTTACATTTTTGAACACTAAGAAGTCCTTCAGATTCCCATGTTTTAATGAATTCTTTGATCCTTTAGCTATCCAGTGGTGTAATTAAATTTTGGATATAGATGATGGATATGTAGGCACAACACCAAACTGTACCCCACGATTTTGTTATCATCAGTTTTTGTTTTGAATTGCCTCTCACTACGTAAGCAAATTAAAAGATCTATCACGTCAAAATTCTATTTCATTTGATTGCCTGAAACCCGTCGGTTTGAGCGCCAACAAATATACTGCAGAATAGTCCTAATACCATCCGAAATATAATATTGTATCATACTCATAGTGTTTATGGATATTTCGATATAAAACTAACGCGAAACAGACTTTCTTTAAAATTGTAATCTAACTTTAAAATTCCAGTGATTTTTGCTATAGCTTATTGTCGAAGTCTGTATTGAGCTTATTTATCTCCATTTTGTCCACTTTCAGAGATTCCTATTCGTTCACTATTTGTAGATAAATAAATTAAATTAACCCTAGAACTACAAACCGGGGTAGATATCTACCCCAGGTAAATTTTAAACTTTTTATTCTAAGTTAGTCAGTGACATTGTTGTCTGAAGACTCAACAACAACTAAACCTTAATAAAATTGAATTTGCTCTTTACCATTTTCTTTGGCATGAAAAAACGAAAATAATCATGTACTTATAAGTCAGATTACTGCTTTCAGAACAATTCTACGAGCAAAAATCCCGTGGGGTAAATATGTATTTACCCTGGTTTGTAGTTTGTGTTCGGAGTTCTAGGGTTAAAAACCATAAATTATTGGAGGTTTTAGTAAAAAATGTCGCAATATTGCTGTTTATTGATTTTTGATAAAAAGTTATCAGAAATCAATTACAATACTGTAATATGGAACAGGTTGATATTAGAACCGAGAAAGTGTCAAATTAATCTGATAGTTCTATAAATTATATTCATCGAGGCGGGAATTTCAACTATAAACTATCACATTCGCCCAAATATAACCGTTATATAAAAAGGTTGAATTATTAATATGAATATGTATTAATAAATTGAAATGAAGAAACGTGTATAATTTGTGCGCTGCTTCTTTGTTTTTGGCGTCGTACTTTGTGCATTTTCCAGTGTCGAGTGTTTCAATACTGTCAGATATTTTATGTAAAATTAAGTTTAATAAGGCAAAGTCTCGGTCGATTGCCTAAATAAATGCCCTAGTAAAATATTACCTTCACTTCGAAGGAGTTGTGGAAGTATGTAACACGAAAAGTCGCGTTTTACCACATTAAAGCATTTTCCCGCACTTACGCGTGAAAAAAAGTTAGGCACTTAATGAATAAAACACCAGTATTTAATTACGTAAACAATCGAATAAACAATTTTTGTGCTGTCAGATTAGTTTTGTTAGTGATAGAAGAGAATCCACTTTTTATATTATACTTACGACCAAATTGCAGATATTCCATAAATTGTATTATTGTATGTATACCTAATACTAGAAGCGGTTTGATTGCATTATTGTCATTTTACATACAATCTTACCTTTTTTATTTTTTACTTTTAATACCTTTTTTACCTTACATCACACGTGCTCACCGTTTTCCTTTTGTCCGGTTGTGAAATATAGTTATTAAGATTAGTGTTAAAGGACTGAGTATCAGAGCCAGTTATGAATTTCATTCAATAAATTTCAATATTAGGTCCGCAATTGTTTTTTTGTAACTCAAAATTTTATTTATTAGGTATTTTAAATCGCCCTAAAAGGGCTAGTGAGTAAGGCTACTTATTAATTTATTTAAAAATAAACGAAAATAAAAGAAAATCCTTGTTTTATTTAACATTTTTCTAGAGATTTTTCTTGAGAAATTTGTTAGGTAATATGAAGTAAACTTCGTTGCGACAAGGTCAAACTTAGAAAAACGAACATTATCTATACAAAGGAAGAACGAAGGTAGGGATCTTTTTCAGATCAGCTATGTTTTTATAAACGGTCCCACAGCTGGGCTTGGGCTTCTCATTGTAAGAAGGGTAGGAGGTAGATAGACTTCACACATCTTTGAGAAAATAAAGACCCTTGGACCAGGTTGTCCTCCCAACTAAACCGCCGTAAATAGGTAACTAAAAAAAAAAAAAAGTTTTGAAATTAAATTAAATGAACAATATGAAATTAAATTAAACTAGACAATATCAATAAAAATTTTACTTGCGGTTCTCTTGTGGTTCACTAGCGACATCTCTTAGATCACTCTGAAGTATAGAGCGTTGTGCATGTAGAACGTATCCTACAATGTTTACTCTGCGCCATTTTCACCCAGCATTCTCTACGTAGCTCCATCTTTGTATCCTGAAGTGTAACTTGAAGTAACATTGTAGGCTGTTGATTTGTAGCTTTCCATGTTCCCCTTAACATTAGAGATAGGTTGTGATTTCACTAGAGGTCTCAGTTGGTTATGTTGTGAAAAAATTAGTAGGTATTATTAGTTCTACCTGGGATGATGATTATCTACTACATTATAAATTATCGTGTCAATTAAGGTTCAAAAGATATAGGCTAACTAAATCGGGTTCCATTAGGCACAATATATCGGATGCATAACCCTTCAATTAAGTAAATGAGGGCCACGTCTTACTATAAATATAGCTAGTCCCGCAATATAAAAAAGTTCGATAGACAATGAAACCGCAAGAGGTTGTAGATATTGTCTATATTAACCTTTTACCTTTTGCTATTAAACATTTATTCAAAGCTTGACGTTAATTTATTTCCATGAAGTTCTATGTACCGCTGCTCTTATCATTTTCCCTTATCGGGAGGCCTGCGTTAAATTGAAGAGTCGCTAATAAAGCTTTGATGGTCGGTATAAAATCAGTGATACGATCTGAAATGAGAGTTCGACTATGATAGAAAACAATAGGTAAGTAGCTAACTTGATGATTGTCATGAGTTCAAGAAGCATTAAATCTGTTGGTAGTTAGGGAAGAGGTTTAACGATACTTGGTGAGCGAGCCCTCTCCGCACTCTAGGCCGCCCTTGGGGCCCCAGTGCGTGGCTAGTTCAGCCACTCGGTGTTTTGGAGAAAAACTTTCAGTTTGCTAAAACTTTTGGTGAACTGAGGATGCTTGTACGTTAGCTGTGGCTTGGCGTGGTGGACAGCAACAGGATAAAAAAGCCATGAAAAAAATCACTTAAATCTTTAAGGTGTTCTAAAGATTCTGTATCGGATGTATGCATCGATTCCAGTGTACATACTCGGAACTGCACGTTGTTGACTCGAACGCTCGGTTGTACATGTACAGGGCCCCTCTGAAGTGGGCATAAATTATCTTTATGGTACAATACAACCCTTTTTCTCCAGATAGGCACTTACTTTCTCTTGAAGATTGCCACACCTACATATATGTACTATCTTAACCGACTTTGAAAATTTCCTACGTTGCGTGGAATGCGTCACGCTTCGCTAAATTGACTGAGCATTTCCTCGAATCTCCGTCCGAAAACCGCTGAACACATAAATTTATTTATGAGGTGCTCTAGTGTTCTTTTGAGATGCTGGAATTATTCGGTAGAGTTGATTTGATTTATTTAGCAGTTTTATTTTCGTGTTGCCGTATATGACAAAATACGGATTTATACGATAATTAGGTAGGTAGGGGAGAAGTGGGTAATGGGGATCACTTAAGCAAGAATTGAAATAAATCAAAATATATTAATCAACTACTTATTGCTAGGCTTTTATAATAAACTTTAGTTATTTAACTTTCAATTGAGATCAACTTTAATCACTTCAGCTTATCAATTTTGGAACAATAAAGATTTAAAAAAAAAACAGGTTTGATCACCATTGTCGACATCGGTTGGCAATGGTGATCAACATGTTGACAATGGTGATCAACACATATTGCACACATAATTGCGAGCAGAGTTCCACCCAGTACAGTCGGCATGAGCCCAAAGCCCACAAGATGAGCACCGATACCATATATCGTTTTCTCGTCCAAATTCCCCACATACAAGACACGCGTTACCTGCCCCATCTGCATCGTCATCTTCATCATCCTGGCATAACACGTCCGTGTTGTCGTCTGACGTCGAAGTATCATTCGATTCCTGCAGAATTTTCTTCTTAACTTTCTTAACCCCTTCCTTTTGTGCTTGCTTTTCTTTACCAATTCTTTTCCCTTATTTTTCTCTGCTTTAGCCTTTCTTTTTCGACCAGAGCGTTGCATGTTGTTTTTCTCTTCCTTGTCTTTTCATGAAATTAGGTGCTTTCACAGGCATTTGAATGAAATTTTGGATACTTGACAGGATCCCAGATGGTGATGGCATTTTGAATTGAGACGATGATGCTATCGGTGGCTCAGAAATTGTGGGATTAACTGTAGATGTAGGTACTTGGAATAGGATTGTCTTGTTCTAGCTCAACAGTAGCTGTTAGTACAGAGATGGAATCAATAAATAAAATAAATACTGCACTAGCAGCAGTCAATTATGAAATAGTCTAAATAGTAGCAACATCTTGAACTGCAATGGGCTCTGATTGTAGGACTCCGTAGCTGTCACAAGGTCTTCATTTGAAAAGATACAGGGATTTATGGGAAATATACTCGTTGCTCTAAATCCCGCTTCGCCTTTGCTCATGGAGGCAACACTTGAGAATGCTTTTTTGACCAAGGAAGCTACATCATAAGGTGTTATTTTTTCTTAAAGATGGCTCTTATTCTCTATTCTATTCTCTTTTATATGCTTTGCATGGTCCAAAAAAGGACACATCCAATGGATGTGTCCTTTTCTACATGCGGTGAGAAGTATATTCTTGATTGTATCGCCAATTATTTTTCCATCTCTGGCGTGAAAATAGTATTACGGCCGACACGAGGTTCCTTAGTTGTTTTTTTTTGTGTACCTCTTTTGAAGACTGGAAAAGGGAATGTTTGTGGTCGTCGCGGCTTTCCTCATAGAATAATTCTGTTCGTCCATGAGCTTTATAGCTTTTCCTAGTTGATCCATAGACCAGCTAGCCTTATTTGTCGTCCTAGGACAAAATTTTGGCATCTACAAACAGAAAATACACTGTTTTATCAAAGTAATGTAGGCAATTGTAATCACTCCGGTGTAGTGACTCCGATTACCTACATGGGCGAAAATGGAAAAAAACGAACCCTGATGAGAAATTTGATAATATAATATCAACCTGAGTTTTAATTAGCAAAATAAAATGTTACGATTACAACATATCACAAGTACAGAAATAAATGTTTAGTAATTTAAGACTTACCTTCGGTTTTATCTACTCGTAAAATTATATCAAAATGGCGCGAAATCTTCTCACTTCCGTTACTCCCCAGCGCGTCGCGTGAACTTAGTGAGCGATCAACCGCGCACTGGAATGATGTGAAGCTAGAGCGTAGTTATGTTGGCATCAGTTGGTTACGTTTGGTTTTTGTTATTCAGTGGTGATCACCATTGCCCACTGACCACGATTACCTACATCTCCCCTATGCATGTCACAGCTTCTTGCCTACCATAGTTTATACTAAGTATCTACACAGGGGCGGACTAAAAGTTAGTGGGGCCCTGGGCTAATAGTCTACTACTTACGGGCCTGCCTAAATAATAATCAATCAATTGCCATTTTTTTCAAAAAGCTGTTTTCGATAATGTGTAGGTACTAGGTACACGGCTTAGGAAAAAGGAGGACAATTAAATAGTTTATTTATTTAGTATGCCTTACACACAAAAAGCAACTGAGAGACATTATCACAAAAGAAATCAACAGGTTATGTAAAATCGTAATATTGTGTGTAATACGTAGGTAATAAATACATGTGATAGGTACCTACGTTAATTAATTATAAAGCAATATTTTAGCATTTATGCGCCACAAATTCCTTTATTTGCTCATTACATTGTAAGTCCCTTGGTAAATCACAATTTACGGAAAGAACTGCTAAATTATTTAGTTAACAGTTTGACATTGTTGTCCTATATTTGTTTTCTATAATACGACATTCTGGAGAAAGAGCGCTCCGCTTTATAGGTAGTGGCAACTTTAAAAACATTTTAAGATATTATAATAATTATTAAACGTCAACTATGTCTTAGAGATCCTATTGAAAGACACATACCTATCAGTATTGAAGGTGTAAGTACGCTTCGGTCGAGTTCTAATGATAAGGTGTTTCGCGTTAAGGTCTTACAAAAGCGGTTTTTCAAAATTAGTAACAGCAATACACACAGAGTTGCGCTAGTCTCGTATCTGTTGTGCAAGGTCTTTCTATGGGATGTCACATACGGCGAGAAGGCGCTTGAGGACATATCGTCCACTTGCGACAACAGTGTGACATCTCAAACCATACGATTTTTCGTTTTACTGATGTTCTGAATCGCCATCTCCCAAAAACAGGATATTTTTTCTATAATAAACAACAAAGAATAAATAAAATGTCACGTTATAGCGCTGTCTCGTTTGGTGATCCAGTTGGCTTCGACACAGTGACAGTTCAGTTGTCATCTGAGCTTCGAAGAGTGAGGTGCTCTCGGTTTTCATAAAAAAACGTGACATCACGAGGAAACCACGAATTAAATTTTGTAACCTTATAAATTTACTTCTTTTTTTGGAACAACGTAATAAGTTTTCCTTTTTATTAACTCTATAATGAAGTTAATTTACTTCCAAATGTGTTTTTTCTTTTTGATATTTCATTTCAATATTAGTTCTACTCTAATCACATCATACATAATAAAGCTATATTGATAACAATTTAAGTTATGCTCATTTAAAAGTTTAAAAGCCGTTTTCTGTGAAATTATGGTCGTTGAGATGTCACACTGTCATCGCAAGTAGACGATCTGTAGGTACCTACATATGTACCAGTTACCTACTTGTAGCGTAAACACTGTTGTGCGTTTCCCCTTCTTCAGCTGCGAGCAGAGGACAGTTATTGGCAATTCGGAGTCGTTCATAATTCCTTAATAAGGGCTTAGAGAAAAAGTAGTTAGTCAATGTGTCTAGGTACCTTTCTATCTATCTAGTATTCTGTAGAAAAATATATAACTTCAGGATCCCCAATTCGATCTTCCAATTTCGATTGCGACTCGCAAATATTTTCTGAAGTCTGAACCAACATCATAAGTATCTCGAAGTTTAAGAGTTAGGGGTGCCTACTTACATAGATTCCTACCTACATAGGAATTTCAATAACGGTGCAAGTAAACCGTTCTAAATGAAGGGAAGTGACATAAGGATCGGGATAAGCGACCCGAATCTAACAAGTATATAAACTTTAATAGCTTTGTATCCGTAAATTGTTCAATCAATATCACAGAGTTATTCCACGCCGATGTATTCGTCTTACAAGTTAAATTACATTTTTAGAGTTCGGTACAAAGTATTCTGTGTACCTAGGAGAGAACTTCTAAACAAGGAAGTGAAAAAACGACCAATAAATCTGTTCCATGTTCAGTGGCTCTGCATATTAATTTCCAAAAATTAAATAAACGATTGTCATCTGTGCAAGTCAGTTTTCATTTACCAGTCCGGCTGTTCCTCTTTCCATACGTACGAAGAATTCGAAGAATTTTATTTTATTTTTATAGAATAGTAATGAGACGCTCTTCTGATGGTAAGAGATGACGCCTGTTCATGACCATTGCGGCGATTTCAGGGTATTACTGTTTTGCTCATTACTTTGAAACATTCGATGGTAAGTCTCAAAAGCCCTGTAATTTTACTAGCTGCAGCACTTCAAACCGGAACACGGTAAAGTAACGAGCGCCGAAGCAGCGATCCCCGGACTTTGTTTTTCTACTCAAAGTTCTGTGTATTGCTGTAATGGTCATGGACATGCGTTATCTCTTACCATCAGGAGAGCGTATCGTTCAACTCATTACTTTACATAAAATAAAATAAAAAACACACTATTCTGTTGTCAGGAGAATATCTGGTACTGTTGGTTCTATTTGGTTCTATGTATCAGGAGAAAACCTCAAAAATTACAGAAACGGTAGCCAAATTATGAAAAGAGTAGTTTAAATTTACTAGCCAGGGCGCTGTCCCACTCTCCGTACATTTTATTTCATTTAGATAGCAGGTACGTAAAACTCGCAGATTTATATGCTAGCCTGTCTAAAGTTGACTTGTCACTCAGTTTTTTATGATCGTGAACAAGAATTTGAAAAATGTTAGGTACACTCTTAATTGGGTCGTCACTTTTTTTTTTTAAATAGGCTTTCGTTTGCCCCCATCTCTACGAATTAGCACGCTTGCCTAAAAGAAACCGACTCACTTGCGACGGCACAAAAATGTATATATAGGTACTATATTTTATAATTTGTTGCGTAATAACGATTGTACTGATACCTATTTATATAGTCAAAGCAATTAAAATGGACCTATAAATCACATACAAATGACGGAGATACGAATTTATCTACCATCAATAAATTTCGTATATGATCAAACCAAACTGATTACGTAGACAACAAATGAACGTAGATAATGCTAAGAGACTGTATTGTTCCCAGGCGTGCACGTTGTTGGCATTTTTATTGAGATTTCTTCATACTTTGTTACTGATAAGTAGCTTTTTTACTTTCTTCAGCGGCCATAGACATCCTATCGCAAAGTCTTGTAGTACGACAATATCATTCACACAGTTACACACGTTTGAAATGGCCACACTTTAGCGATACATTGTAGGGTAAGTGTGAGATAAGATATCATCAATAATTATATTTAATTTTGTGCTTTAGTCTGAAAAGACCTTTAGTGTGCGGAACATTGAAAAGAGATTTCATTGTCTGCCTGCACGTGCGCCTCTTCCTAAATAGAAAATTTACATAATGACAAGCATTTCTACACAATGTCGCGGCCTCCTTGAAAATTACAGGAAAGCATATAATTTGTTATTTTTGCAATTTGTGTAATTTTTTTTGCATTTCTGCGCCTTTATTTTATATATTTAGATAAATAACTAGGGATAAGCTTTACTTAATTTTTTTTTTTTTTTTTTAATGAGTTTGCTGGAGGTTTTTGATGACGTTAATATTGAACATACTAATAAATTGCCATCTTCTCGCAGATAGGTTTTATACATTACACAAGTAACAATTATATCCTATGGACAACTTTAAACAAAACTCATTCACATTCCATTCCATGCAATCCAATCCTATCCAATTCCATCCGATACCAACCTTTCTCATCCAATCCCATCCGATCCTATCCGATCCCATCGGATCCCATCGGATCCCATCTAATCCCATCCAATCCCATTTAATCCCAACCTATCTCATCCTATCCCGTTCCATTCCATTGCATCCCACCCCATACCATCCAATCTCATCCTATCCCATCCCATTCCATTGCACCATATCGTATCCCATTATTCCATTCCATACCATACCATTTCATTCGATATTTACAATAATAACATTTATTGATATTTAAAAGCTGTTAATTAGCTATTACGGGATTGAAGATGGTTATTCTATATCTTTAAACGAGCAATTCTTATATATACATATATTCTGAATCTCGGAAACGGCTCCAACGATTTTCATGAAATTTTGTATCCAGGGGGTTTCGGGGGCGAAAAATCGATCTAGCTAGGTTTCATTTTCAGAAAACGTTGTTTTGTCCATGTTTTCAGCCGAGCAATGCTTGGGCAACCAGGTACTTAATGTTAGGTACGAAGAAGTTGCCCAAATTAATAACTTGACTGACTGCACTGTTTGCTCATTCGATAGCAGCTCCGCTTCTTAAGCTGTGGGGCGTGAGTTCGATGCCCACTTAAGACAAACGTTTGTGTGTCGATTGTTAACATAGTCCATTGTTAACATAGTTGTTTGTACTGTAGTGTATTTACGAAAAAAAGTTATAAGTATCAGTTATCTGGTCCCCACAGTACCAAGCTTTGCTTAGTTAGGGGCTAGAATCTAGATAGCGCTGTGTGAAAAAGAACCACGTGTGAATATTAACTGTATCTCCCCACGTATCTTAAGAGTAAAGTACCAATACAGAAATGACTCATAGATAATAATTTATCTCATGTCGTCCTTTATTCGACTCCTCAATAACAGTAGTTCTGAAACTGCCAACTTAGATGCCATAATCTAGCAATTTCTTACCTGCCAAATCCCAAAATACAGTTACCCGTCTCAAGAGTAAGCACTAGGGAGAGCCAGGCGTGATAAATCGTCGTCGTTCGTCTTACTGCCAGCATCCTTATTCATGGCGGCAACAACGATAAAGGACTGCTTTTTGACATTTCTCTAAGATTTCGTGTTGAGAATTTCCGCATTTTGGTACATCGATAAATATAATTAATAATAATAATAACAAAAACCCGATTTATACCACATTTCTAAGTTACATTTCAAATACATATTATACATATTAAATTTACTTATTCCTTTTTTTGTTTTTTAAGTATGGTCCCTGCTTGGTCAAAGACCTTCTCCAGTTTTTTCCACAAATCCCTGTCCTTGCCTGTATTTGTCCAGTCGTTTCCCGAGACCTGGATAATATCATCAGCCCACCGTCTTACAGGTCTAACAACATTTCTCTTTCCCTGGGGACCTTTCCATCGTGTGGTTTCTATGGACCATCTATTATCAGTGTAACGTGCGATGTGTCCAGACCACCTCCATTTAAGTTTGAGTGCATCTGCAAGAGCGTCAGTTATTTTTGTTTTTTGTCTGATATGTTTATTCTTTACTTTGTATATTTTCCTGAGCTTCAACATGTTCCTTTCCATAGCTATTTGGGTACATAATTTTTTTTTTTTACTTTATTGGTGTTAAGCCAACTGTGGTCACCATACAGTAAGCATGGTAAGATACATGTGTCCAATACTGTTTTTTTTTTAAATGCAAACTATAATTTCCTTTTAAAATTTCCTTCAGTGACCAGAATTTTTTCCAGGTTATATTGATTCTACTTGTTACTTATTCATTGCTGGACTTGTTGAAATAATTATGTCCCTTAAAGTCAATATAGGAAGCTAAAAATTTAAAAATGAGAAAAATATCATCATAATCGATCAATCAACAGTAGGTCGCGAGAGGGCGTTGGTTCAAACTCCAACAACAAGCTTGGATTCAAACTCGAACAATAAGCTTGAGGTGAAAGAAAACATCGTGAGGAAACCATATCATGGTGGTAGGGTACTTTCTAGTACTTGGTTGGTTCTAGCACCCTCAAGTGGTTCTACCACCCTCAAGTTGAAAATCTGCCGCCAAGCATCTACCATTCCAGACTAGGTGTGCTTTACCATTTTCGATATTTGTATTTGTTATATTTAACCACACAGTCACTTAACATCAGGTGAGCTGCGGCAAAACACCTAGCCTGTCAACCATAATATATAAATATATATATATATATATATATATATATTATAGGTTCGGTACCTAGGTGTTTACTTGAATGTTATCCAGAGGTAAGGTATCAAGTATACACGACCTAAATACCTACTGTCTAATTCGGGTTTGTTTACGTCTGTTTTATCTGAAACCATCGAAGGACAAGCTGAATAATATCAAAGGCGTGCGTCTGCCCTTTTTATTTTATTTGATAAGTAGGTAGAATACAGTCGTTACTGTCAAAGGGAGCTGTCCCCTGCCGAGCTATTCACGTTAATGGCTAAACAAATCAGAGGGCGCACAGGTGACAAGGGACACGTGGCAAGGACAATTAACTCACTTTTCATGAATGTCATTACATTTCCTTCCATTGTAAATTTTTATTAAATGAATTTGCATCGGCGAATATGCAGCATACTATAGACTGCCCTGTTAGCTCATTTGCTAGAAAATTTGCTTCAAGAGTTGTGGGGCGTGGGTTCGATTCCCACCAGAACATTTATTGTCACATAAATGTTTGTTCTGGTGGGAACATTACTATCAGTACCTGGATGACCGAGCCTTGCTCGGCTGAAAACACGGATAAAACGACGTTTTCTAAAAATTAAACCTAGCTAGATCGATTTATCGCCCCCGAAACCCCCTGCATACTAAATTTCATGAAAATCGTTGGAGCCGTTTCCGAGATTCAGATTATATATATACATCTATACAAGAATTGCTCGTTTAAAGGTATAAGATATACAATTTTTTTTTTTAATCTATTAGACTTGCTTTTGACCGCCAAGATTTGAAGATGCGGTCTACGGTGGAACACGCTCGCCCAAAAGAAACCGATTCACTCGCGACTTGAAGGCACCCAGATTGTATTTATCGGGGAACACCCACTCGGGCAGCAAATTCCATTCTCTAGCGGTTCGCACAATGTAGTTTCGAACCGCTTAGTTCGAGCTTTTGGAATATCGACCATGAAGCGGTGACGCTTCTTAGAGCTCCTGGCTATCCGATAGTAGAATGGGCAAGTTGGAATTAGGTCATGTAGATCTGAAGCGCACTCCCCAAAGTGTATCCGGTAGAAAATCCGACAGAGAAGCGACTTTGCGACGATGTTCAAAGCTTAGGAGTCTTTTTCGAACAAGCGCATCATCGCTAATAAGTTTCTTAGCACGTTTCTCGATGGACTCCAATGCCTCAAGCTTGTACTTGGCTGATCCGTCCCAAAGGTGAGAACATTACTGTATTCCGGTTTGAAGGGTACTGCAGCTAATGAAATTACAGGGCTGTTGAGACTAACCATCGAAAGTCTTAAAGTAAAGAGCACTAAAGCAGCGATGCCCTGGACTTTTTTTTGCTTTTCAAAATTTAGGTGTATCATTGAGATGGTCACGGGCATGTGTATCTGTTACCATCGGGAGAGCGGCTAATTTGTCTAATCACTTTTAGAAAAAAAAAAAAAAAGTGTCTGTCACCAAAATCTCTGATTGACGTCATGGCTTCTGATTTGGTCAGTCCTTTTAAACGTTTGCCCACGCAATAATTTGCGGTGAATAATGTAGATAGGTCGCAGTTGTGTATTTACTCGGTGTGAACTAAATATATGATGTACTCTGTAAAAATAGGTGAAAGTTTTAAAACTATTGGGTGAAAGTCTATATTTGATTGGCTTTTATCAACATGTTATTAATGTGAGCTTTCAGATAGTGGTAACAATCCTTAATATAACCGTTTTTGATATTTGAGTGTTTACGTATGAATAACAAATTTAGGTCAAGCGTGTTAAATCAAATGTTGGTTTAATAATTTGATTTCTGAATAATTTATCAATTTGTCTAGAGTTAGAACATAGATTCGTAATATTGTTTAGAAAGAAGATGTAATGTTTGTGTTGTGTCAGTAGACCTTAATGTAAATAAATATTTACATTTAAAACGTTACAAATATCTACGCTATTAATATCTTTTTGGTTGACGAGAAGGAAATTTTCCACATTGACGTACCTGAGTTTCTACCTCATCATCAGCCATAGGACGACCACTGCTGGACATAGGCCTCCTCCTGGGGGGGTTTTGCCAATACTCGCCACGCTTGGCAGGCGGGTTGGCGAGCGCAGTTAGGTGTGATTGTTCAAGGAAGACGCTGCTGCCCATCTTCCGGATTACATCCCTTAGCCGACTCTTTATTATATCCGATAATTGATTGATCCAGGCGCTACTTTGCGGAATTTCATTTTTAGTGTTCAAGGTATATATTTAGTTTATTCCGCTTGTTTTCTAACAACTTCATTTGAGATCTAGTTCTCGTTCCAGGCTAAGTGTGTTTACCTTTTTTACCAAATCATCAGTTGAGCTGTGGTCAAACGCCTAGTCTGTCACCCATAAAAAGGTCAAAAGTCAAAAGGTAACACATTAATACTTTCGCATTTACCTGTAGGTATTAGTTTCATATCGTGATTTGATTCATACGTACATGACATAAATATAACGTTGATATTCTCTGGTCTACGTTAACCTTTTAATAATTGTTCGTATAACAAGGTTTACATAAAATATTCTCTTTATCGGTAGAGGAAGGTTTAATTGGTTTGTACCTTCAGTGACCACCGACCGGAAGTCAAATTAATGAAGTTAGGACAACTTCGCCATAACGACTTTTCCAAAACCAAATTAAGATCTAAAACAGATTTGTGGAATAAGTTATTTTTTGCGTATTCTCAGTTGTTATTCGTCGGTATAAGCTGAAATAAAATGATAAGACACCGAGTTATGTTACTTTTGTAAATTTTTTATCACATTAATTACATTTAATTATTTATAATATATGAATATACACAGTATACAAATAATATGTAAAAGTGTATATTACACAGTTCCCGATTTCAATGTACGCCGGGAAAATTTATGAATGGTAAATTTTTTGCTCATTTTTACAGCGGTCCCCGAGCATTGAAATATTAACCGTATTAAATTGACGTTCAAAATGTACAATGACAAATGTAAAACCTTTACAGGTGCGGATTTAGGACAGGGGTTTTCAATTGCGTGCATTAGATCGCAGCCGTAGTTTCTTGTAAATATTTTTTCAAAATAAATTGTAATCCTTTTATATTAATTTATAATATAATACAAATTGTGTATGTATATTAAGCGCATTGAAACAAATTACCTGATAACTGGGTACACGGGAACTCAAGATACAGGTTTTGCGTGGTGGTAGGGTACTTTCTAGTACTCGGCTGGCTAACGGTGTGTTCCGGCAGCCTCACTTGAGAGCCAGTTCCATTCCAGGCTAGGTGTGATTTACCATCTTCGACCACACCGTCACTTAACATCAGGTGAGCTGTTGTCAATTACCTAGCCTGTCAGCCATAAAAAAAAGCATAGTTTGGGACCCGCTGAGATCTCTTGTAAGTCATGGTTTTGCTTATATGTCATTGTAGCGATTTTGTAGCGATGATAGCTTAGTGGTTAACGCGGTCGGTTCCCACGCCAGAGAGCGTAGGCTCAAACTTTGGCATTGGCTTAACCTGGCGGTGAAGGATAACATTGTGAGGAACCTATAGCATGGTGGTAGGGTACTTTCTAGTACTCAGCTGGCTAGCCACCACCCTCAAGTTCAAAATCTGCCGCCAAGCACCTAACGGTGTGCTGTAGTCAAAGGCCAAGCTTGCCAAACATAAAAAAAACTACAGGGCTTTCCATGTTTTACCCTCACTTAACGTGAAAAAACCTTTGATCCTTCTATGGCATGGCTTAATTAAATTTTTGCATCCCACTATGAAAGCTAATTTAAAGACGTCACGTCGAAAGTGATGACACCCGCCTATTGATACACTAACGGGAAATTTCCTGGATCCACGCCTGGCCGTCCAATGGCGTTGCCCCTGAATACCTGTGTGTGTTCATCACACGTGACACGAAAGGTGAAAAACAGTCCACACCCTGCAGTTGATCGAACGGTCAAGGTCCTTCCGGATTTGTTACTATAATAAACAGCTTAGTTACGACTGACGACATCATGTGGGTCGGAATATAGAAAAACGATTTCCATCAGAGCTATGTTTATGACATTTAAAATCATAAAACAGAAATTTTGTGTAGCTACATTCTTCTTACGTTTCTGTAAGTAAAATTTAGCAGTCAGTCTTTTTTTAATTTTAGGTTTAACTCAAGTCTGAGTCAATTTTGTGTCAACAAAAAATTAGGAATCGGACAGTTCGATCAGTTCGTTCTTCGACCACAGTCACTTACCATAAAGCGAGCTGTGGTCAAATTCCTAGCCTGTCAACAATAAAAACTCCTCCTAAAATTTCACAGTATTTAATATTTAATTACTGATGTTTGATTTAGCAACTGTTTTTTAGACTCAAACAAAATCAAAATAGGCGAAAGATATTTTTATTCAGTAACGAAAGTAATCAAAGCGAATACGGATTATGTTTAAGCAAATGATGCCTTTATTAAGAATCTCTGTTCTTCCTTCTTTGATTTAAATTGTCTGTTTATGTGTGCGTGCTTATGTGTAGTGTGTGTGTGTGTGTCTATGAATGTGTTTGTAATCCCACTAATATTATAAATGTGAAAGTTTTGGATAGATGGATGGATGGATGGATGTTTGTTACTCAATCGCGCCATAACGGCTAAACGGATCTGGATTAAATTTTGCATGTAGATACTTTAGACCCTGGAATAAAACATAGGATACTTTCATCATCATCGTCATCCATCACCACGGGGCGCAGCTAGTATTATAAATGTGAAATTTTGGATGGATGGATGTTTGTTACTCATTCACGCCAGAACGGCTGAACGGATCTGGATGAAATTTTGCATGTAGATACTTTAGGCCCTGGAATAAAACATAGGATACTTTTCATCATTATCATCATCCATCACTACGCGTGAAAAACCGCGGGGCGCAGCTAGTAATATAATATATTAATAAATTTATTTATTTGCTTCGACAAATGTGCTTGTATTATTCTATACATTACATTTATTAATTATTTGTATACAAAATAAAAACATTCCTTAAATATAAACTAATAAAAAATACTCTATTTTTAATAACTCATTGGAGACCCTAGCTCCTGCAATAGGATAACCCTGAGTTTGTAGGAACTAGTATAACATAAGTTTATCCATCTCTATATGACTATACCTATATTGTAAGGCACCATTATGACTTTCATTAAACAAAAAAGCTGTTTTAAAAGGTTAATATAACAACTTTAGGAAAGGAAAATATTTTATTCTGAATCAAGAGCCTGAAGGTATCGTTTGTCAGTAGAATTCAGGCGAAGGATTGCTAAGGATTAGAGTAGGTAATTTGTTGAGCAAACCGCGCAAAAGGCACTGTTTTCACATTTACCAGAGCAGTGCTCTTTTCTTGAAATTTCTTCATGGAACTTTTTACTTCTATAACTTTTACTTAACCGAGATTAATTTTGTTGAAATGTTTACTTTCTAATCATGAAATAACGCTTAGGACTTTTATTTTGTAAATAGGACGAGAGATAAGTAACTTTGTAGGTACTAAAGAAAGAAATTTTGTACAGTTCCCTTATTAACTTGAAACAATTTTGTACACTGACGTGACTTATTTTTTCTTCGAAATATTTTTTCTAGCGGTGGTAGCTCAGTGGTTAGCACAGCTAGTTCACGAGCTAGTTGACGGGCATAAGTTCAAATCCCAATTATGAGCTTGAGTTGTCGGAGAAGAAAAACCTTTCCTTGCGGTGGTTCTTATCTATGTTTGGTTAATTGCGTAGGGGTTTTTTTAAAAATTTCCAACAAGCATATCTGAAACTGGCTTCTTAAATTGTCCTAAGAAGCCAGAAAAATATATCCACATTGTTACTGATATTATTTTGAGATGAACACATACGCACTATTGGTGAATTTAAGCAGAGGTTAATTCGGCACAATGAAAGAACAATTTTTTTATTCAGTTTACTTCAGGGGTAGTGATTTTCAATTAATTAAATACATAAATTCAAAGACTTCGTAAATGTAGAACCATAATTTAAAATGACTTGTTAAAAATTTATTTTAGAGACCTGATAAGAGATTATTTTGTATAAAAACCGGCCAAGTGCGAGTCGGACTCGCGCACGAAGGATTCCGTACCATTATCTATACAAACGGCAAAAAACCATGTCTGTTGTATGGGAGCCCCACTTAAATATTTTTTAATGGTGTTTTTTAGTATTTGTTGTTATAGCGGCATCAGAAATAATCTGTGAAAATTTCAACTATATAACTATCACGGTTCATGAGATACAGCCTGGTGGCAGACAGACGGACGGACAGACAGACAGCGAAGTCTTAGTAACAGGGACCCGTTTTTACCCTTTGGGTACGGAACCCTAAAAAAAGAAACTACTGAACGTATGCACTTCAAATTTGTTTTAGATGCGTCAAAGGAAACATTATTTAGGGATTAAACGTATCCTTTATCTTAATCTAATAATAAAAAAGCGCAAATTTCATGACTATTGCTTTATTGTTACTTACACATTCTCTCTGAACTTATTCTAAAGTTAGCGTGGACAAAGTCGCGGGCGTGAGCTGGTTATACATATGACTATAATAAGAGACATGCTCGAAACGTTGGAATACAGGGCCTTATGTTTATATAAGAAGAAGTATGGAAATATATATTAAAAAGTTTGCAAATAACGACAATGTGAGTTGCTTAAATAGCTCTAATTAAGATTTTACTGCCAAGGAACCCGCATTTTGTGGAAAGGATTGTTTGGCATTGCTTTTTGCGTAAATATCTGTTTTAGTTTGTAAAAACAAGAAATCGACCGAGTGATGGTTACTAAAGTTATTTTTAACTCATGCTGATCAGCAACTTAGACCTTACCGGACGGCTAAGCAGACACGGCCGTAGTGTCATCCTGACATGGTACGTCCCCACGTACGGACTAAACGCTTTGATTCCACATTCTTCATACGCACAGCGAGGATGTGGAACTCTGCTGGCGTCTGTTTTCCCCGCGAAGTACAACTTGTGTGTCTTCAAATCCAGAGTAAACAAGTTCTTATCAAGGTAACCGTGTTTCATCTTAAACTACATCCTTGACATCAGGCAGGGCGTAGTCAAACGCAAACCTATATAGTGTAAAAAAGTACTACCAATTAAGAAAGTAGTTAAGTAAATAGTTACCGTTGTTAGTAAAAAAAAATAAAGGTCACCTAAAGCAATAAAATGTTATGAATTCCAAGGACTTACAAGAGAACAGAGAAAACAAAAATACGCAAACAAATTCTAATTAAAAGCTTTACCGAAATTAAACAGAATACGAGATTCTTCTCAACACGCAATCAGCCTAGGCGAGCCTGTCCTCGGAACTACGACGGAATCTTTGAAAGCTGATAAGCAATTAACCTTAGTTCACCGAAATAGAAATGGACCTGCTACCTACAGTACCTAGCAAGATAAATTGTATCAAGGATTGAGATTATTTTTTTACACAGAATATGTTCGCGCTTGACCTTATTCTGCCTGATATTACGCAACGATAATATACTTTTACTTACTGGACATATTTCTAGATTCTGTACCCGAAGAGTGTTTAATAGGAGTTTCGGCGGCGATGAGGAACGGTCGCATCGTCGCTTTAAATATTTTTCCATTAGATGTTTATCAAGTTTATTTTTGTATAGAAATAGTGATTTTTATTCAGAAGTACTGAATAGGAAAGTAATGTAATGTAGTGAAACATGACTTCTTTTCGTGTTGCTTCCAAAACTCTGTCGAAAATCGTAGTGAAATCATCACTACTTATTAGCGGATGACCAAACTCTTGTTTGATTGTAACTTAGACTTATCCAAGTTTTAGATGCTTGACAATATTGAAACACTAAACTGGTAAATACACAAAGTACCTCACTTGAAAGCCAGTTTCGTTCCAGACTTGTGCTTTAACGTCTTCGACCACACGGTCATTTAACATAAAGTGAGCTGTGATCAAACAACTAGCTTGTCAATCATAAATAAAAAGAAAAAAAATGTACGACGCCAAAAACAAAGAAAAGTATTATTTGGCCCAATTGTACTTATTTTATTGGAATTTACCGATACTGAAGCAAAAAATGTAATTAAAATATATTTTGTCTGTCTGTCTGAATCATAGTCGTGTATCACGCGGAGCTACTGAATGAATTCGAATGATACTTGACATGAGAACTGAAAATTGCTTGTGAAATGCAAATCTTTTTAAAAGCATAATGTAAACTACCTAAAACCTGACCTGCGCTCAACATTGTATGCGCTACAACAAAGTAGTGTGCGCTATTGAAAAACCATTTTTTCGAGCAAATGAAGTAAAAAATTTCAGCAAATAAAGTCTCCACATGTCGCGAACAAAGTCACAGGTACGGCTGGTAAATAAAATAAAAAATTCAACGAATAATTCTTTTAATTAGCTTAGAACCCACGCCCTACATCTGTTAAAGCGGATATTATACCATATGAGCTAACATGGCATTCAAATGAATGAAGTCTTAATTCAAAAACATGACTATTACTTATAACTAGTAATAATAGTCATAATCATACGCTAAATATAATTTTAAGGAAATAAAATTTCTTTCTAACTAATTATTTACCTATTAATTATTATTTTTCATATAAACTCAAATTTTATTTTATAGAACAATAATTACAATTTCTTCAAATTCATTATTTGGATGTTGAATTGAATTAAAAATAATTTAAAAAGATTTATCATCCTAATTTCTAAATCCAATAATCATTCAGGTACACGTCAGTTTTGTAATGGCCGACCCACACTCTCTTGGTTTTCATTTTCCAGTTTATTGAGTGAAACTATTTCTGTCTTCAATCAAGTCAGCAAATTCAGCCGATTACGGTTCGCATTGTATTCATGTTTTATAGAGAAGCTATTTACGAACGGTTCCCCAGAGTGGAGATTAAAGGTTATTGAGCTTGCATTTTTGGCGTGGTTTTTTATTTATTTCCTTGGGGGAATTCGACTTTGTTGGAAGCGTTGATTTTGTTTTAGTAAAGCATTTAGATACGTATCCTTGAATCGAATTCAACATCAACTTACTGGGAAAACAGGATGAAAGAAATATGTAGTCTGGGGAATTCCCCAAGGGTAAGAATTAAAGAAAAGATACGACAGTCTAGTCAGAAGACAATCTGACAGCATATTTAAAGATCCTGGGTCATTTCTAAGTTAAGTGCGTATTGCCGCTAGCTTCAAACGGTGAAGGAAAACATCGTGAGGGAACTACATCTCTGAGAGTTCTTAATATTTCTGAAGATGTATGAAGTATGCCTTCCCGCACTTGGCTTGTCTTACCTGTCTTACAAAGTGAAGAGTCCCGCGCCCAGCAGTGGGACAGTAAAAATACGGCTGATCCGAAACTGGAGTCAAGAATACTATTATCCAGAATGTACTTCCTCTTTTATGCCTAGTTGATAGCGTAGGCGCTTAACCGCTGGTTACCGCTCACCAGACGTTGAATTATGGTATCATTATAAATGGATGTCCTAGCATGAATATACATTCTTGTTTATTTTAGTAAACGTATTCATTTTATTATTACAGCTGTTTTCATTATTTTTATAAATAGTTTTGCATTTGAGCACCCTGACTGATGTAAAGCTAAAGGTCTAAGATAGAGCACGCTTGCCTAGAAAAAACGTGTTTACTCTGGATTTGAACCAAATTGTACTTCGCGGTAAATATACACGTCGGCAGATAGTTCCACAATCTCGCTGATCGTGTTTATGTAAATGTTCTTTAAAGAAGAGCACAAGTAGGTAAAATGGGATAGTTGTTAATCTTATCTTATGCTCCAAAAATGTTTAGTTTAAGATCAGTAAATATTGACAGTTAAAAAAAAGTAATGCTTTGCTTAGCTTAATAAACAATTCTTAAATGTATTTCAGGTCTCTCCAACAGTTTTGTAAAATCTTCAATAACATTGAATGTATGCATAAAAAGTATAGAACACTTTGTCACTTTGTCACCATTTAGGAAGCTGATATCACCAATTCGCCATCTGCCAATCGTCTGTCAAAGATTGATTTGGGATTCAATTTGAGGATTTTCCTTTGATCGTTCATTTCTTTTGACGTGATCACGTAACGTTTCGCCTAAAAGTTTGCTAATATACAAGGTAGCTGTTTGTTCTCTGTCCTTTCTTTAATGTAAACAAACATTGGTCAACGTTTCTGTGTTTTTTCATCTAGACCTTTGTACAAAGAACTTCTGTATCTGAATTGTGTTATTGGCATAATTGTTACTTATGAGCAGCTGATGTATATGCACTGTAATTTTGATCGGCAACGTATTTGTAATGTCCCCTGGTATTGTAAATATCCATAGGGGGCGGTGATTGCTTAACATCAGGCAACTCATCGCTTGTTTGTCATCTGTGGCATAAAAACAATTAATAATAATCACGTTTCCCTCATTATTAATTATAAAAAACAAAAAAAAACTTGATTAAAATATACACAGATATAAATCAAACGAAATATACTCGCAAATAACAAAATAAACCAAAGCAAATAGAGAAACAACTTCATAACGTGAACTTTACTTAAACTGATTCACTTTACTCATAAAATATCAAATAACAGAGTGAGCAACGTAACTCAAACAAAAATACAGTTAGAAAGTTGTGAAATTGTCAAAGACGACTGAAGTTTTGCACGAGGCTATTGAAGAGGAGTTCAAGAGCACGTCAAGTGGGTTTGATATTAATTTACGAGTTGGAACCCCATGTTTTATTTAATTACGGGATTGTGTTATTCAACAACCTTCATTCTTCGTGCTTGAAACTGAGACAATTTGACCGCTATTTGAAATGAAATGACTGATTTATTATATTGAAATGGCGAACAGGAAATAACAAATTTTATGAAATTAAATTTAACTGCGATTGTTTGTTTAATTTAACAAACAAAAAACAATCTAATTTTAACTCATTAAACTATACGTATACAAGGCTTTACCATTGTGGTGTACTAAGTTAAAAGAAAGTCATTAGTCCATCTCTATTAACAACGTTTACTATAAGCGCAAACTTAAAGTCGTGGAAAAAATATCACTTGTTCCATACATTTGTCCCTAAGTCAATAAACTATTTTTGTGGAAAAAGTTTATTCACGATTTAGAGTTCATAATAATAAGAATGATGACACTTTTCCGGATTTGTACATCCCGATCTTTTAACACTTTTACTAGGTATGTTTTTTGATGTTAAGTGACGGTGTGGTTGAAGATGGTAAAGCACACCTAGCCTGGAATGACTGGCTCTCAGGTGAGGCTGCCGGAACACACCGTTAGATGCTTGGCGGCAGATTTTCAACTTGACAAGTAGCTAGCCAGCCGAGTACTAGAAAGTACCCTTCCGCTATCCCTAGAAAGTATCCTTACGATATTTTTCTTCACCGGCAGCTCAAGCTCATTGTTGGGGTTTGAACCCACGCCCTTCGGTATGCAAACCTACCGCGCTAACCACTGAGTTATCATAGCTTCAAATAGTATGTAAGTTCTGAATGTTTTAATTATGTCAACATATGTAAGAATTCTAAAAAATATACATATAGCACTGGTGGCTAAGATGTAAAACTTTAATAGACCCCAGTAAAAAAGAGATTTTATTTTCAGAGAACTTAATGTAAAATTGTAAAGCTTTAGAATTAGTTCGTATTTATTTAGTAAAAGCTAAATGAATGAAAATTATGTTAAATGAGAACACAAAAAAACCGGTCAAGTGCGAGTCGGACTCGCGCACGAAGGGTTTCGTACCATTATCTATGAAAAAGGAAAAAAATCGCGTTTGTTGTATGGGAGCCCCCTTAAATATTTATTTTATTTTGTTGTTAGTTATAGCGGCAACAGAAATACATAATTTGTGAAAATTTCAACTTGGTTTTTGAGATACAGCCTGGTGACAGACAGACGAACGGACAGACAGACAGCGAAGTCTTAGTAATAGGGTCCAGTTTTTACCCTTTGGGTACGGTACCCTAAAAAGAGATCCCTTCAGGAAAAGGCGTGATTATAATAATCAATTAATATGGGTCAAATTTTTACAAAGCGTCATCTAGCTCCAAACTAAGCAAAGAAGCAGGTAACTGATATTTTAATAATTATATCTGCTATTTATTGTTATTTCCAGTTCTAGTAGGTATACTAGTATTTATAATACAAACTAAACACCCAAAGACAGAACAAATATCATGTTTGTCCTGTGTGGAATCTAATAATCAACAGCTCAGGATGTAGTTACTACCGGTTTGATTCTATCTTCATTGTACGAACCACGTAACAATGCAATTTGCCGCCCGAGTGGGTTTGTGTGGGTGTTTCCTGACAAATATAATATGAGCACCTATAAGTCGCGAGTGAATCGTTTTCTTCCAGGCAAGCGTGATCTATAGTGGACCGCATCTTTGCTTAACATCAGGCGAGATGACGGTCAAACGCAAGCCTATTTGAAATTAAAATTAAAATAAATTCGCCTTCGAATTTTCTTATAAAAAATCTGGTAACATTTTAAGTTGCCGCTATTATCCATTGGGTCCATCGCAAGGTCAGGAACCCATACAGTGCCTAAGACTTATGACCCAAGTATAGGTTTAAAGGGCCTCTTCAAATATAACAAAATATCATATTCAATATACTCAAAACAAAATATAAAACTTCTATCATAGTTTTTACAATGTCACTAAAGTATTATAAGCTGCCACAAAAACGCCTACGCGAGCTTGACTTAGATCCGATCGGGGTGCAAATCCCCCTTAAATGAAACGTAATATAATTAAGCTTTAATTTTTCAGTGCCAATGAAGTGATCTAATTACGATAAAATGAGATTCCTTTTCTACCTTTCAAGGAAAATATTATTTTCCATGTTTTGAACAATTCAGAACACGGCAATTGCGCGGTTTCATATAATAATTGAATAGACATAAATATATATGGACACTTTCTAGTTAGTAAGTATAATTAATGAATAGAGTGTAAACACCCAGTTGGTGCAGTTGCGATAAGCTAAAGACGCGCGATGACTTCGACTCGAGAACTGCTCAGTTAAACCCGAGCCGCGCTACCGTTTGGACGCACCCATTCGCCCGTGCTCTACCGGTTAAATAATTCCAAAAAAAAGTGACAAATAAACTTAATAACATAAATAAAGAATTAAACACTAGTAATAAGTTAATTATGTTAAAAAGTTATTTATCAATGACTTCAGAAAAAAGTTTTATAAACTTTTAAATTCTTCAGTTTGTTAAGTGTTCGATATTGGTCTCTTCGTAAGTCTATTTCTATTTTCGGACTTTATAAAAATAAATTTATTCATATATTGTTGTGATTTAATGGGCGGTTAGTGTAATTTTAGCTTTACATTAGTTGCTATGAATCGTAGCAAAGTTTCGTAGCGCTACTCAATAAGTATCTGTTGTAAAACTAAAGGCTGAAAAATCAGCAAAAATACTTTGTTTAACACAACGAGGGCAGTACAATAATGTTTGTTATGAATTAGGCATACATGTATATTCGAGTTACGGTCAAAGTGGACCTTGTGATAGCAATATAAGTAACAATATCATAAGTTGAAGATTATTTAAGCACGTATCATTTTTTTTGTTAAAATTTGGCTTTTAGCGTCATATTTATGAAACTTATACAATCTTAACGCATTTTTTTAGCATTATTTCAAAAAGTGCATTTTAAATATTTTAATAAATACGTAGTATAAATGTAGTAGGTTTAGTTTTGGTTAACTAATATTTAAACTTAGCTTAGAGCAGAATGAAGGGCTTAATAAAAACTTTTTTACGATACCGCTGTTAGACTGAAATTAATTTAAACAAGTGTATTGGGTACTAAAATGTATTTGAGTTGAAGCTCAAATATATTGGAAGGTAGAATTTATAAATACATACAAGGTAGGTTTAATGTTTGAATCGGCAAACGTGAGATAGGACACCTCCAGCTCAATATGATACGCAAATTTTTATGATGATGTTTAATAGGAAATATGCAGGTATTTTTTTTTATAGTTGACAGGCTAGTTTTTTTACCACAGCTCACCTGATTTTAAGTGACGGTGTGGTCGAAGATGGTAAACACACCTAGCCTGGAATGGAACTGGCTCTCTAGTGAGGCTGCCGGAACACATCGTTAGATACTTAGCGGCAGATTTTCAACTTGAGGGTGGTAGCTACCCAGCCGAGTACTAGAAAGTACCCTACCACCATGCTATGGTTTCCTCACGATGGTTTCCTTCACCGGCAGCTCAAGCTCATCGTTGGGGTTTGAACCCACGCCCTTCGGCATGCGAACCGACCGCGCTAACCACTGAGCTATAATTGCTACAAAAGCGATCGCTAGGTATCTATCACAAATCAGATTATTAACAAGTCCGTAAAATTGTTATAAAATATATTTTCAAAGTTTGTCAGAAAGTAAGAAAATTAATGCTTAGATCTGTTATTTCATGATTTGGGTTGGTTTCATAAATACTAAATTTAAGCAAGGTGTTGATTACTTTGTAAGTCTTCTTTCGCTTCGACTTACCGAAACGTCTCATTTGAATATCGTTATTGTCAAAAAAAATGAAATTCAAAGGTAAGAACAATCACTACATATTATAAAACAAAGTCGTCCCCCGCGTCTGTCTCACGTCTGTTAACGATAAACTTAAAAACTACTGAACGGATTATCATGCGAGTTTCACTAATAGATAGAGTGATTCATGGGGAAGGCTTAGGGAT
This sequence comes from Biston stratarius, assembly GCA_950106695.1. NCBI lineage: Eukaryota > Metazoa > Arthropoda > Insecta > Lepidoptera > Geometridae > Biston > Biston stratarius. The sequence continues at coordinate 17,779,731 of OX467116.1, forward strand.
ATAATCTTTCAAGGTTTTGTGTAAATTGGTTAAAATATGATGATAATTGTTGGAAGAGAAAAAAAACAAGCCACCTGGGAGCTATCATCGAAAACGCTGCCTAATCCATTTGAGATATAACAAAACAATGTATGGTGGGATATTTCTCTTTTATCGATCTACAAAACAGTCCGCGGTGACATATATCTACCTTTTAAGCATAGCGTACTATATCCGTTCTATCTTATAAAAAACATTGTCACGTACAATCACTACAAATTATAAAACAAATAATACATTCATATGCACCACGTTAGTATCTATATTGCATTCGTGCAAAGCCAGGGAGTGTTGCTAGTATATTATAAACTAGCGGCCCGCTCCGGCTTCGCACGGGTATAAACCTCAAAAATAACAGTATTTCTCCACTATTTAATGGATGTTATTATACATATAAACCTTCCTCTTCAATCACTCTATCTATTTACAAAATCCGTTGCGTAGTTTTAAAGATTTAAGCATACATAGGTATATAGGGACAGAGAAAGCGACTTTGTTTTATACTATGTAGTGATGATGATAGTGATAGTGATGATAATAGTGATAGTGAAGTGATAATGTAGATTCTTAGATCTTTCTTATCAGCACTGGCTTTTATACTTACGAAACGTGTGTCGTTGTACACAACAGTATACATAAGTACACATCAGGCGAGTGAAAGAGCAATGTATAAAAATGCTAATGAAATGGGAAGAAACAAAGGTTGTGTACTAGGATAGTAGCAAGTAGAAAGATACAGTTTCTACTTATCCGTACGGGAAATGGCGCGGTTGTATGTATGCGTGTTGCTTACATAATACGTGACATATTGAACACTTTAACACAACCACCCTTTTTTGCGGCTACGAAGTGAACTTGAATCAACTTTGAGAAAGGTAGGCTAGGAAAGGATTAGTCGCTAATGGAAGGCCAGTGAATCATATAATTCATTGATTTGTCCACAATTTTTTTTTTCAGTGCCATTTCATAGGTCTTAAAAGACTCATAATTAAGTCTATAGTCCGATGTCACAGTTCTAAAATGCAGGGTTACGTGGAACTGCAGTAGGTACGGTAGCGTACGGTTTGCGTGGTGGTAGGGTACTTTCTAGTACTCGGCTGGCTAGCTACCACCCTCAAGTTGAAAATCTGCCGCCAAGCATCTAACGGTGTGTTCCGGCAGCCTCACTTGAGAGCCAGTTCTATTCCAGGCTAGGTGTGCTTTACCATCTTCGACCACACCGTCACTTAACATCAGGTGAGTTGTGGTCAAACACCTACACAGTCAGCGTTAAAAAAAAAAACAGGTATGAGTTATGAGCCACTTTTAATGAAAAACCTTGAAATTGCGAATAAAATAATCATTAGTTCCTAATTTTATTTTCAGTGTGGATAAACAATTTCTACTTAACTTTTATTCGCCAATTCAGAGTTGGTCCCGTTGTAAAAGTTGTTCTAGGAAGTAGGACTTAAATTATCATTCTGCGTAACCTTGTGTACATTGGTCACAAATGAAGTGTTGTAGATAAAGATAATTTGAACTAGTTTTTAATATTTTTGCTTTGCTTTGCTTGTAGATCATAAAAACACATAAGAAGATAGTAGCCTGTTGGATATCAAAGGCACGTCCATATCCGCTCCCGAGTTCTTGACATGCAAGGTTTAGTTTCGGAAAAATGTAGCCGTAGAAATGCGAGATCTTCGTGTTGGGAAACTGCGTGTGTAGCTCACGCATGGTTTCTCAAACACCGTGAAAATATCGTCATAAATACGAAAGAGTTAATACCTTTTTTCACTCTAATTTTATTTTTGAAGCAACAACTCTTTCTTTCAATATGAGAATGTGATTTTTCTCTAGAAATAATTTTAGAATATCGAAAACTGACGTGCGCTACTAATTATCTTAAGGGTGGATTTCTTACTTATTTACTTGGTGGTAGATCTCCTTAGCAGGAGGTCGTCTAGGTAGATACCACCGTAGTACCAGATATTCTGCCGTCAAACAGTAGTGTGTAAACCTCACTGTGTCCCGGTTGGCGGGTACTGCAGCTAGCGAAATTACTGGGCTGTTGAGACTTACCATCGAAAGTCTCTAAGTAATGAGCGCCAAATTAGCAATGCTCTGGACTTCGTTTTGTTACTCAAAGTTCTGTGTATCGCTCCGATAGTCATGGACAGGCGTTATCTCTTACAAACAGGAGAGTGTCTTGTTCGTCTAAAAATTCGAAACGCATCGATTATATTTATTATTGTTCCAAAAATCATTCAAACCCAGACATGCCTTGTCAATTTTTTTTTATCTAGTAGATAAGTAAAGTAATTAATCTAGCTACAATTGTAGTTATGAAATAAATACTTTTAGTATAATTACATTGCACTATTATTACTGGTAAGAAATTATACAGTAAAATACATATAACAATAATTATAATTAAGTTTACCATCGGGACTTAATTGCGCAAAAAATACTATAAAATTGAATAATTATGTGACATTTTGTGTTTACTAGTAATGATAAAAAAGTACTTTTAATTTATATGTCACCAGAGTATATAATCCACATCTCTCGCAAAAAAATTCTCACCCCTTTGTCGTAACAGAAAAAACCATGAAGCAGGCATCAAAGCAATTTTCAAAGACCATCGAAATGCCTTTCCTCAATTCTCGGCACTTAGAAGTATTGGAAAAAAGGTATGGGCATGTAAATTTGATACCTACTCAGTAATTGCGGGTAGCCATCTCGAAAGGCTGGTGGAACAATGAATATTGGAATATGTTACTAAGTATGAGTAGGTATGTGGTATTTATTCGACTAATGGTAGGCCTGCGTTGGAATAAATTGTAGACTAATTTGGGTATCAGGTTGCAACAGCTAAATAACATTTTATTTGTGGACAAGGTGACACAAGTGAATATATAGATTTATAGCGATGATAGTTCAGTGGTTAGCGCGGTCGGTTCGCATGCCGAAGGGCGTGGGTTCAACCCCCAACAATGAGCTTGAGCTGCCGGTGAAGGAAAAACATCGCGAGGAAACCATAGCGTGGTGGTAAGGTACTTTCTAGTACTCTAGTATACTTTTTATGTAAACGGAACGAGACGAATGAGGCGCTCTCCTGGTAATAAATAATAGATAACGCATGTCCATGATCATTGCAGCGCTACTCGGATCCGAACCGATAAAATATATACCCAAAAGTGGCCGAATGTGGACGTCATTCCACACGTCGTCGTCTGGATATCTAACCAAAAATTACCCACATGTCGTAAAATAGGTATATGGACGGCAACAGCCGTAATCGGAATCTTTGCGCTCGTCATTACACAAATAGAAAATCAATAGTCAGTGTAACTACGTACCGAATGTACCCGCATCAACATTACGTTCCCTCATCATCGCTCTATGATGACTTTTCACTAAATATATGCATAAGTCTTTGTTACTGATACAGTGATACCACCAAGTGAAGTTAAAGTTTGGAAAACATACCGTTTCTCTTTAGCATGATCAGCCGATTAATTTGTAACTTAGCGTGTAGAGTGAGCGCAAATGTTCTCACGCTGTTAAAAAGTGCTTTCTAAAAAGAGTATTAAACACTAACAGATTTTATCCGATTACAAAAAAAAAAGATTAATTCGGTGCGTGCATTGATTACATTCCATAATTAATTTAACACTGTTAACATTCACGCTTCACTTTACATAATTTAATAAGTGTACATTATTGTACCTATACCTATTTGAGTAAATAAATTGAATGGAATTGAATTGACAGTTTTGACGTCAATGCGTTTTTATATTTGTTTTCATAGTGGGGAGACATTTCAGAAAACTGATGATTACAAATACAGCTTGGTGTTGCAACCGGCGAATGAAGGCACATCATTTGCCGGTTGCAACATATATTTTTCATCTGCGTCCAAAATTTTATAACCACTCGATAGCGAAACTATCAAAGAATTCGATATGTCGAGTGAGGATTTGGAAATCCGAAGGAATTTTAAGTGTTCGAAAATGTACAAGTATTCATCTACAACAGCATGGTAGTAGGGTATTTCGTAGTACTTGGCTGACTAGCTACCACCCTTAAGATGACAATCTGCTGCCAACCACCTGTATGTGTTCCGGCAGCCTCACTTGAGAGCCAGTTCCAGTCCAGGATAGGTGTGCTTTACCATCTTTGTATACATCGTAACTTAGCACCAGCTGAGCTGTGGTCAAAGACCTTGTCAAACTTATATAAAAAAATTGTTTCACCGCCTTCTGAAAACAATTGCTCTAATCTAGGTACACACTACAATTTAATCTTACATGCTACGAAACAAAATGTAGAAACATCTTCCCCGGATGTGTAATAACGCCGGCCGCTGTACTTAGCCACAAATCGTCTCCATTTTAGCGAATTTATTCTACAGAACCCTTATAAAAGATCGGAGTGACACGCTTGGCTACTCTGATTACGGTTTTATTACATCCTTATGGTATTCGTGAAATTCGTTCCTTTCTTAGGTTCCGGATGAAGGGACCCTGCTGGGCTGTGAAGACGCGTATTTGATTGCTTGGTTAGTCAAGGTTAGGGTTATGGGTTCTGAACGAGCAGATTATGTAGTAGTGATGATGGCTCAGTGGTTAGCGCGGTAGGTTCGCATGCCGAACGGCGTGGGTTCAAACCCCAACAATGAGCTTGAGTTGCCGGTGAAGGAAAACATCGTGAGGAAACCATAGCGTGGTGGTAGGGTACTATCTAGTACCGGCTGGCTAGCTACCAAGTTCAAGTTGAAATCTACCGCCAAGCATCTAACGATGTGTTCCGGTAGCCTCACTTTAGAGCCAGTTCCATTCCAGGCTAGGCGTGCGTTACCATCTTTGACCACACCTTCACTTAACATCAGGTGACCGTTGGTCAAACACCTAGACTGTCAGGCATAAAAATAATAATTGCAATTCAGCAGAAATACTAAAATATCCTACATGTAAATTACCTAATAAACTGTTTTTTTTTTTAATATAAACTTTTAGATATAAAAAGTAGTTATTTGTTAAACCTGATTTGCGTTCCAAATTTCATGCGAATTCACTTGGTCGTTACTACGTGAAGCAGTAACATACATATATAGGCACAAGCGATGATGCGCCATTAGCGCGGTCGGTTCACACGCCGAATCGCGTGGATTCAAATCCCAACAATGAGCTTGAGTTGTCAGTAAAGGATAACATCCTGAGGGTTTCCTCACGATGTTCACATAGCATGGTGGTAAGGTGTTTTCTAATACTCGGCTGGCTAGCTACCACCCTCAAGTTGAAGCTTTGCCGCCAAGCACAGGTAACTGTGTGTTCCGGCAGACGAGCGACGGGCACGGTCAAGAAGTTCAATTTTTATGGGAAAGCATAATCATTTCGACAAAAAATAAATAACGTAGTGCATTTCACACAGCGCCATCTAGCCATAAACTAAGCAAAGCTTGTACTGTGGGAACCAAATGACTGATATAAAACTTAAACACTTTTTTTTGAAATTACATACTTATAATACATAAAGAACATCCAGACACAGAACAAACATTTATCATCAAATTAATGTTTGTTCTGGTGGGAATCGAACCTAAAACCTATATCTTTTAAAGCAAATATTCTACCAAATGAGCTAATAGGACAGACTAAATGTGCTGAGAATTACTAATATAAGTAACATTTACGACTAAATCCTAGTTTCCATTACGCTAAAAAAACGAAGCTCACACGTATATTATGGTATATAATAAACGTTCTTGTGTTCACTGATCCCGATATTGAACAGCGGTCTGGAAAGTTTTACGGCAGCTTTTTCCTGCAATTTTTCTGATAAAATATTTGGTATTTTTTAGGCTTCCGAAAAACATCACTGAAATTGATTATGCAGTTCTGAATGAAAAAAAAAAAAAAAAATTTAGAGATTACTATATACGTGTAGGTGTACCGATATGTTTTTCCCGTAGTGGAGGCAGGGACTATGTAGCGATGATAGCTCAGTGGTTAGCGCGGTCGCTTTTTTACGCCAAGGGCGTGGATTCGACCCTCAACAATAAGCTTTGTACCTGCTACGTGCTAAGTACCGTGAGGAAACCATAGAATGGCGGTAGGGTACTTTCTAGTACTTGGCTGGCTAGCTACCACCCACAATTTGAAAATCTGCCGCCAAGCACCTAACGGTGTATTCCGGCAGTTTTACTTGAGAGCCAGTTCCATTTCAGGCTAGGTGTGCTTACCATCTTCGACCACGCCATCACTTAACATCAGGTGAGCTGTGGTCAAACACCTAAATTGTAAAAAAATACCAAACCATAAAAAATCTTTCTATTTGATACGATTCGCCATTTATCCCTCTTAAAGTAATCTCTATGCTGATATAATATAAAACGGGTATATCTAGAAACTAGTTTAACTATAAATACAAATTTTAGAAGTCATATTACTGTATAATAAATATGTTCACAAAGAAAGTAAATATGTATTCTATCAGTCATCAGGTTTTCATCGTGCAAGCTTTGCTTAGTTTGGGACTAGATGGCGCTGTGTAATAATGGCTTCTGAGATTTAATTTATAACAAAAAAAAACTTAATTATTATAGGCCATACAAGGTTATACAAGAAATCAATAATAAGGAATTCAAAATTGCCGTGGTGGTGCCGGCGTAAGAATAGTACCCCACCCTCTCTACCCGTGGTTGCCGTAAGAGTCGGCTAAGGGATGTAATAAGGAAGATGGAATACAGCGTCTTCCTTGAACAATCACACCTAACTGCGCTCGCCAACCCGCCTGCAGCAAGCGTGGCGAGTATTGGCAAAACCCCCCCAGGAGGAGGCCTATGTCCAGCAGTGGACGATCTATGGCTGATTATGATGAATTCAAAAATCTCTAATTGATGTCATAAAATATAATATACTACTCGTATATATATAATAATGTATAATACTCCTTATACGCGATGACAGCTTCGTTCTAAAGCTCGCGGTGACACGATGTATTCCTAAAGGAAGCGTATTGCAGACCGCGGGCTCCTGAATATGTATGTCGCAGTAACATAGTTAAAGCCGTGATATGATTAAAAGTCTAGGGATATAGTAGTCATATACCGTAACATAGTTATACGTAAGTGGTTAATAACCAGCTTACTAGGGATATAACAATGACAAGGACGCAATCTGTTTAAATAACTATCTCACTAAACGAATTTTCTATTAAAACAAATTGCCATATACCATTATCCTTAAATTTATTATACGAGATTTGGAAACCAAACAAAATTTTTAAAATTAATAAGTACCAACGTAAATGACCTCAAGCTTAGGAGATCTACTACCAAGTAAAATAGTTATAGTAATGAGTTAATAACAGAAGCAAGTAATTGAACACCGACCAATTAATTGAGTTTCAGGTATTTTTTATTGGAATGAGAGAGTTAACTTCAAACGTAAGGATAGTGGATGTTCGTTATGTTTTTAGAACTGAGAAACAAACTCTTCAACGGCATTACTTATAATATTGTTACACCTTTTGGTATTCATTGTTCATTGCTTTCTAACTTGAGCTTTTAAAATAGAAAAGCTTGCAATCGAAAAACTTTTTCGTTGACATTGCAGCTAATTTAAAAAAATAATAGATATTATATATCTATTTTTTGAAAATCATGACACATGTTGTATTCCGAAATGAAGTTCTTAAACTTTATAAGCGAATTTTCGTCAAAATATATTTCAAGGCAAAAACATGTTGATATTTTCCATCAGCTTAAGTGATTTTTAAAAGAGGGCAATAAATCACTCATTTGGTGTCAAGCTTTTATTTTATAGCAGTATATTTTAAATTAGATCTGTAATGGACTTAGGTACTTTGAATATCAAAAACAATAAGTTTTTTATTACTTAAAAATATACTTACCATTGTAACCTTTGAAACCATTGTCAGATTTTGTAAATTTGTGATCTTTATATTAATAAAAAAGAAAATGCCGGTAATTTATTTCCATTTTTATCAAGAGGGTGGCAATTTGTGCTGCTTTTAAAGTAGAAATTACGTTTAGGCTTATAACAGGAGAGGGAGACCGATGAAATATAAATAAAATATGTTTATGAGTAAGAATCAGAAGTTATACGCATAGATAAATGTACGGACAGTAATAACTACTTAATTAATATGGTAATGTAATAAAATGTTACTAAATCTATATGAACAAATGAAGCATATAAAAATGCTTTTCAAATTAAGTGTAAAGTGAAAATCAATATAGTGCGATGGACTCCGAATTAGATATCCAGACCTTTATAAACTGTACTCAAGAGATTCTCGGAAGACAGGAATCCTGGGACAATCTGAACATCACCCAGATTCTGGATGTGCTTCCATCGCAAATCCTCGAGAACATCGATCTCAAGTAAGTGGAAACATACATACACTCACAACTTGCACTTTTTACTACTGTACTGTATCAGTAACAAGTAGTTACAACTGTAACTCAATTTTTTTTTTTAAATTTTAATAGATTTGCGTTTGACCACGACCTGCCATATGTTAAGCAGGATGTAGTGTAAGTTGATGCACGCTTATCTAGAAAAAACCTGTTTACTCTGGATTTGAACACAACCAAGTTGTACCCAAAATGTACACAGAGACTGATGTCATTATCGACATATCTTTGAAATGTTTTTTACACGTTTCCCTAGCTTTACTTTCTTTAAGTACCCTGATAGCTCGTTTCTGCCTTTATACCACCCGTTACATCTGTGGAACAGCCCCAGAGAAGTATATGACATAATAGAATACACATACACAAAATAAACTTTTCTGAATTGCGATTCCGATGTCACATGCCTGAGTTGTTTGAGAGCATATATTCTCTTTGACATTTTTTTTTTACAAGTAGTGTCTATATGTTATTTCCATTTAAGTGCAGAATCTAGTTCAAAACCTAAAAGTTTTGCTCCATTGACACTTTGTAAACGATCTCCAATATTACTGGGAGATGAGATAAAATAAATATATGTTAGATAAATACATATATTGTTACAATGGGGCCAGCGTTTTGGGAACTCTTCCCATTGATAGCGGCCTTTTAGATTAGTTTATTTTATTTTAATTTATTAGTTCCCCTAGACCAGTTGTTTATATGTTAGGATGTAATTTGTAGATAGTTTTTTTTTGTTCATGTTTTAATTTTACGCTAAAGATAATGTGATAATATACCTACTACCACTATTCAAATAAAAACATCCGCTTTAGCACTTATTTATATTGTTAGTTCAAAGAGGCAAACACTTGAGGTTTTTAAGAGCAAAGTTGAACCGCATTTCTTGATTAAATATCTACTGAGCATGCAATTCGCAATATTTCTTTTTATGTTAAATATTTATGCATAATATTAATAAATATGTATGGCTATAAGTTTGAGTATATACGTATATATGTTTTATATATATGTGTGTATGATGTGTTTTTCTTAATAGCACACACAGTTCTTAACTTACTTTGTATGATTCTTTTCATACTAAAGTCGCCTGGAATAGATCGCTATTAGCGATATATCCGCCATGCTACGTTTATATTTTAAGTTTATATGTTTGTAATTGACGTGAACAATAAAGAGTTATCTTATTATATTTACTTATTTGTACTTATTTGTTTGTTTATCTTTTTTTTTTGTTATTATAAATAGGTTTGGGTTTGAACGCCCCCTCGTCTGATGTTAAGCGAAGATGCGGTCTGCGATAGAGCATAATTAGATAAAAGAAACCGATTCACTTGCGACTTGGAGACATGACTTGATATTGTAAGTATCGGGGAATATCCACCCAGACAGCAAACTTAATTGTTCAGCGGTTCGTAAGATAAAGGTAGAATTGAACCGTTTATACATAGTTAGACAAACTTGAATTGCAATTATGAACCAATTAAATTTATAAATTTATTTCCATTTCAATATTCTAACAAAAGAATAGTGCCAATTAATGCCTCGTTACACACTGTTTTGTAAACCTATTTCAGTATGTAATGCAATTATTTTATTGTATAAGTATCGTTAAGTTAAAGACTATTAAATGTGTGTTCTGATCCATTCGTGGTGTGTAAATTGCTATTATCTTTCTAACTACCTTGTATAAAATAAAATTACAAAGATTTTACATATTTTTTTAAAATAATTACAAATAACTTCTGAAACCTTCAACAAACTCTTCACAACAGCGGAGTTTTAAAAAATACAGACGACATTTTTTGCTTTATGTACTATAATTCAATTATTCAACAAGTGGATGAATTGTGACATTGTTCGGGATTTCCGTCTCCGAGACTAACTTAGTTATCTTACTCTGGAATCTCAATAATTTCAATTTCCTTGTTTTTATCAGCCAATTTGACGTCAGGGATGTTCATGTTTTCAAACAGCTATTGAACGGTATTATTTACATGGACTTTGGATGGAATATTTGATTTGATTCACTGACCTTTATAGTACAAGTATTATATACAGCCGCAGCTTTGGGCTTATTTGAAACGCTTACGTGCCGAAAATCATACTGTGTTTAAAAAAAAATAAGAAATAGGTTTACGTTAGGTTTACACCTGATGTTAAGTGATGATACGATCTAAGATGGAGCACGCTTGCCTAAAAGACACCGATTCACTCTCGACTTGAAGACACCCAGATTATATCCAACGGGGAACACCCACTTGGTTAATGTATTCCACGCTTTAGCCGTTCGAACAATGAAAGTCGATTCAAATCGTTTCGTTCTAGTTTTTAGAACGTGAACCATGAAATGATTTCGCTTTTTTGAGCTTCTGGCTGTCCGATAGAAAAATGGGCATAGTTAAACCATGAAGTTCTGAAGCACACATTCCGAAAAGAATCCGACAAAAAACTGATAAAATAGCAACTTTGTGTTCCGGTTTGAAGGGCTAGCGGCTAGCAAAATTAAGAATAAGAATAAGAAAAACTTTATTGACAAACAAACAAAGACAAAATACATATGTATATGTCTTATAAATAAAATGAATATAGATATTTGTTGTCAAAGGGACAAAAACAGGTGTATGCTGTAAGTATTTAATTCTTACAGCACTGGTTTACATTTTGTCCCTACTCACGAACTGAGGTGTTAGTCAAGTAGCTCAGTACAGCGGATATTTTATAAGCGGCATTTTGAGAACATCGTGACAAGCAGCTTAAGCAGAGAAATGAGAAATTGAGAGTAACCATAAAAAATGACAAAGTAATGAGCACCAAAGCAGCAAAGCCCTGGAGTTAGTTCAGCAATTCAAAGTTCTAGGCACCGCTGCAACGGTCATGAACAGGCGTTATCTCTTACCATCTGGAGAGCGTCTCGTTCGTTTCATTGCTTTTATATAACAAAAAACTTCCAGAAAACATGACACAACACTAGTTCCGTAAAATAATGATAATCAAGTATTTTCATTGCTATATTTGGCCTCTGGAATCAACTAGTCCAACGTGAATATTTGATGTCAGTGATTTGAACAAATTGACAGTTTTAATATTGAATATTATTGTAACTTATTTAATTGATATTATATAAATGTTTACATGTCGGAAAGTCATAAAAGTTTTTTTTATTTACACTTTTTATCGTAAGTTTTATCTTTAACTTGCGTATTTCCTAAAAGCGCACCACTTTGAGAAATGTTTTTAAGTAGTGCCTTTATTAGATTCTGGATTAAAAAGATTGTAGAAATGGCGAACAGAATAATAGGCTTATTCCTATTCTATTCTGTATTGTAGACGCTTATCACTGATCTTGTCGCCCGCATGCTAATGACGGTAATCTACAACGTAATATTATAATAGAATATTGTCTTCAGCCTTAGAGAACCAAATTCTCCAGACTGATTCAATTATTATAGATTATTATTATTGTTCACGTCTTCTCATTTTTGCGACAAAATGTTTTCCCGCTTAATGGGGTAGTAAAAACAAAAGTTATACCACCAGAACAAACGCAAAACATACATTATTTTATTATAATTTTATATTTTTATTTTTTAATAGTATATAATTATAATGTATGCATTTTTATTTTATTTATGCGGGATTACTCACGTTTAATTTTATCGGAAACTCCGACTATAGTTTTTTGTCTCTATGATGAAGGCCACCGGGTGTGGCCGAAACGAAAGTAATCCCGCATAAATAAAATAAAAATGTGTCAAAACCATATAAAATACATTATTGAACTTACGTAATATGTGTAATTTTTAGTTTTGTTATTTGAGTGATATATTTCTAAATTGATTAGCATTTACTAACCTTTTTACTCTGCACCTTAAGTCAGTAATCCAAACAAATATTTGGGAAACAAACAGATCTCTACCGTTCTGGGTAATGAGGTAGCCATCTCTTGTGTGTCTACGAAGTGAATTGGCATTTACGCGCTTTTACCTTAATCAAACATGTGCTCTTCCTTTTCAATTTAATTCGCGTTGTTTGACCGTTTTACTTTTTACGGAACCCAACACAAGCGCTTAGGCTATGAGAAGGGTGAAAAGGTCAATTCAAGGTTGCTAAGGCCAAAGATTATGTGAAAAATGGCCACGCCTAGAGTCAGTCCATCGAATAGGCTATTTTCTCTATGGGGCTATATTTTTAGGTAGAATTGGCAGGTTTGTTAGTCGGAAATGGAAATGGGTTTGCACATACATACATACAATATGTGTTATGTTATTTAATAGATGTAGGCTTAATTTTGCCAAAGACACGTAAACGAGTAATCAAATTTATTTTGAACCAGCTGCGCCCCGCGGTTTTACCCGCGTGGTGATAGATGATGATGATGATGATGAAAAGTATCCTTTGTTTTATTCCAGGGCCTAAAGTATCTACATGCAAAATTTCATCCAGATCCGTTCAGCTGTTCTGGCGTGATTGAGTAACAAACATCCATCCATCCATCCATCTATCCACCCATCCATCCATCCAAACTTTCACATTTATAATATTAGTGGGACTGTACAGAGTGTAACTTTGTAAGTATCTTTTGAGTTATTTAATAAGGTAGATAGCGATTAAACGCAAGCCTACATCAGAAAAGTTATTAATAAATTTATCTCTTCTCTTAAAATTACGTTAAAAGGTGACTTTATCTACAGGTGTATCAATTTGTCAAAAAATGATATAACTTTCCGCGAATAATAAAAGTTAATTAAGAATTTGTCAGTTGACTTTACGTAGCTCTTGTTTAATTAATGTCGACTCAATCTAAAAAGTGTTGTTGTTTATTATGAAGGTGATTCAACAACATAACTTTATTGTGATTTAAGAAAGTTTTAATTGTTTTTTCGTTTTATAAGCTCCATACTCTGTCACCTTGTTGACAATATTTGGTATCACGGATGTTGGTTATAAATTCTTAAATTCAATTGAACAAACTTTTTGTTAGAAATAAATATAATTACGAAATATAATATATAATATAATAAATATATTAGAGAAACGTCGTTTTTTGATTTAATGTTTGACGTTTATGATGCAACGTAAAGTCCAATTTGCCCGCAATAGAGAGTAACCCCATAGACTCTTCGCATGGAATTAGAAAATAGTCTGATTAACGTATTACCGTATTTTATATGAGACTAGCGATCCGCCCCGGCTTCGCACGGGTGCAATGTAGATACTACACTAAACCTTGACAAATTATATCACATCATCAGCCATAGGACGTCCACTGCTGGACATAGGCATCCACCTTTGGAAGGGTTTTGCCAATACTCGCCACGCTTGGCAGGCGGGCTGGCGAGCGCAGTTAGGTGAGATTGTTCAAGGAAGACGCTGCTGCCCATCTTCCGTCCCTTAGCCGACTCTTACGGCAACCACGGATAGAGAGGGTGGGGTACAATTCCTACGCCGGCACCACCACGGCTGATATACAAATTATATACCTAAACCTTATTCATGAATTCTATCTATTGGTGAAACTCGCATGAATAATCCGTAATCCGTTCAGTAGTTTTTAAGTTTATCGCGAACAGATATACAGACAGACAGACTACGCGTCGGACGAGTTTGTTTTATAATATGTAGTAATGATGTATCTGCACTATATTATGTGTGCTATTAAATATCTCTCATGTGTATACAGAAAAAAACTGTCAAAAATATTTAGACAGCGTGATACGCCTAAGATCGTTAGTCGAAACTAAAAAGTAATAAAATAATCAAATAGAAAAAAAGGTCAGAAGGAAATAGATCCGCCTCGTGATAGACTGTACACGTGTTAAGTAATAAAAAGTATCTGATGATCCAGGGTATACCTAATGTTTGCTCCGAATTTCATTCACATCCGTTCAGCTGTTTTAGCGTGAAGAAGTAACAAATAATTTACTTTTGTCCCGAAAAAATAAACGGGCAAATCCGCAAAGCGCTAATATTTGAAAAATAGAAAAAAAAAGCCTTACATTACCATATTTTGATTATGTCTGATAATACGCCAGCTACTCCAGTCAATTATCAGTCTAAGTATATTAGATAGGGTCCCATTTAGCTGATCAAAAATAAGGCGAAAATATGGCGGTTACGCAACTTCCTCCGTGTCATACTTAAATTTTTAAGGTACTTCATATTAGTCAAAATGTAAAAAACTAAACCCAACAAATAATCTCAATAAAAAGTATTGTCTATTGCCATTATACAGTCACAAGGCTTTACAATGTAATCTCTAAGCAGGTCTGGAAAAATATAGATTAAATATTTCTAATTTGCAGTTCTGATTTTACGAAGTTTATTCCAAATATTACGAAGATATTTTTATTCCAAAGTTATTATATATTTATGACAACGTCAAATTATAGGCTATGCTCTATGTTTTTCTCGTTGCATACCTACATATTTGCTTTTGCGATATTAACTTGCAAATGTTACCTACGCAATGTACAAAAGACCTCGAGACACCTAATATAAATTCCCTTCCTGCAATATTATGTCTCACTAAAACACCAAGATTAAATGCTTTTGCCGACGATCTCAGGTTTCTTTTTTTATTTCTCGGCGATTTCATCTGAATAATGTGAAAATATGAGTGAAAATAAATATTACCTTGTATAACTTTAGCTTTTCTAATAATCACTACATATTATACAAGAAAGTCGTTTTGTCGCGTCTGTCTGTTTGTTCGCGATAAACTTAAAAAATACTGAACTAACTTTCTTTTATAAAATAATAATTATTATCATAATAAAGCGCTTTTATTAGAAATTCCAGCTACTAAGCAAGTAGATACAACTGTATCGTATTACGTTCCATTCACCTTGTTGTTCCCTTCCTGGAAATTTGCGTAAATTCACTGCCGTAGATCGTGGAATTTTATCTGAAGAGTTTATTACGGGGTTACGATGTTTTGGCCAACTTTCTTACAAACTAACGTGAAACCAGAATTCTTGCGCAAAAACTTTAGAAGTACCTACGTCCTACAGATTAATGTAAGTACATTAATTAAAGTAGACGCAGTTGCGTTTAGGATGTACAGGCTTATAAGCTTAGGGTGTACTGAGCTGAAAGCGGGTTATTATTTACTTTTATCATTGTTCTTACTTAATTAAAAATTACTTTTTCATTACTCATACTCGGAAAGTAGGTCTGAAGTTGCCTGAGGAGCGGGTTGAAAGTAATACTTTTCAGTCCTAGAGAGAATCGTCTTTAACTGACAGCTGTCAAATTATTCAAAGAAAATAGTTATGTTTTCATATTTCTATTGTTGTAACCATGTTCCAACTTTCTATACAGCCACTCAATTACAGCGCGATGTAAAATTGAAATAACATTAAAGTAGGTTGATGACATAGAGAAACAAGGTCATATTATAATGCTGGTGAAGTTACGTGGCACTAAAACCAAAGTAGACCAAACCTTCGTTATTAAAAAAGTACTTATATAATAGAAATATAATAGAAAATATTACGACCAAGTGGTATAGAAACGAACCGTTTTCTCATAAATTATAATAAAGGGGAGTATCTCCGGCAAGTAGTTGGCAAAAACAAGATTACTAGTATTCCTAAAGATATAGCCACCTACTTTAAATTACCAAACTCAAATCTATATTCGGGTCACTACTTTCGCAAAACATCGGCAACTTTGCTAGCCAATTCTAGTGCCAATTTAACTGTCATTAAAAGGCATGGAGGTTGGAAGTCGAGTAAAGTAGCTGAAGGCTACATAGAAGAGTCAGTGGAAAATAAAACTAAGATATCACACAGAGATGATAAATGTGCATTCCACAGACTCTCCACAATCGAGCACTTCAAAAGATTATCCGGTTCAATTCAAAAATATTACTGTAACATCTACCCAAGAATCCCTGGATACTGTAGAAACTCAAGTTTCCCAGAAAATATCAAATATAACTAGTTACTCTAATTTTGCCATAAACTTTAAATAAATATCTCACTAAAGTATTCACTTACACTATACACTCGTATTCGTAATGAAAAGCACAGTGTTTACCTCGGGTTAAAGACTTATTTAGTCCCTCGAACAATGTGAAGCCAAACCCCATCTCGGGACTAAATAAGTTATTTTCACCCCTAGGGTAACAATCAGACGTCACTCTGAGATTGCAAAAAACCTCCTGCTCTGTGCTACATTTAATCGGAGGTCAACGTACTTTTTTCATAGATTTTATGTTTTTTTTTTTCACGAATTCAGAGTTATTTCCAACGTATAGTAATTTATGATTTAATGATATAAAAAGGAACAACGTATCTTTGTTGACAGTAGTGCATTCCATAGCTTGATCGCCACTCCGGCCACTCGTCGGTCGTCCCATTGCCGCGCTAGAGTGCACTCGCTTACGAGCATGTAATAATATATCCGTAATCAATGTGAATGAATAGAAATGGTGATCACCGGAAATGTGTACAGATAAGTTAGGAGTTGACGATAAATCTCATAGATGACGTCAGCAGTTATTCTTATATAACCCCACTATGGTGACCCTTGACACACAACACACTCATACTCATTATTATGAACAATTCTCAAATCGTAAAAAGTAGCTTTTCTATAGAAAAAAGTTCGTTGTCCTTTCGACGAAATGCTTAGAGCATATAAAAATCTCGTGTCACGGTGTTTGTGGTCGCATTCCTCGGAAACGGCTCGATAGATTTTTATGATTTTTTTATGTATATTTGTTAGGTATGAGAATAGGTCGTAAAGCATATTTCATACCGCTAGATGATTAACTACTTTTTATCTCGAAAAAATGTAGCGGGGCGCAACTAGTATAAGTGTATAATTATAGTTAAAAAAGTCAAAATAAAAAATGACTCCCATTTGGATTAGTACACCCAAGGCTCACAACCTTGTTAAAGTTCTATCTATCTTGTACAGATAATTATGAAAATTAAATCCTTTTGGCTTAGTGTTCCGGTCCCACTGCCCTGTATAGTAGGAAGCGGGTTAGCTATACAATGGGTATTTAGTTTTGCCTTGGAGCAATTAAGTATGGACTTAGATAAGGCTGCAGATGACAGCTGCTGGAAGCGGATTCATATTTCAAATAAGATCTGCAGTTGTACCTACATATTATGTTCGTAATTATGGTTTATACTAACGTAATAAACAACCTCTCCGAATTCAGTGAAGATCAATAGATTTCTTTGTTATTCCAAGAAAAGTTATCTTGTAAAGCTTGAATCTTCATTGAATATACCCAAAATTAGTTTCAACGAACACAGTACCTAATTAAGGACTTTTAACGTGAATTCAGTTCTTCGCTCTTTTTTCTCGTCGCTAATTTATAGAACTTGCCTGTTTTAGGGTATCAATTAAATGTGATATAATTTTAAACGTTTGACTGCCCCGTTAGCTAATTTGGTAGAATATCTGCTTGAAGAGCTGTAAGCCGCAGGTTCGAATTCCCACCAGGACAAATATTTATGTGATGATAAATGTTTGTTTTGTGGCTGGATTTTCTGTATGTATTATAAGTAGATATGTATATATATATATATATATATATATATAAAATAAATATAGGAAATATTCAATCAGCTACCTGGTTCCGATAGTACAAGCTTTACTTATTTTGGGGTTAGATGGCGCTGTGCGAAACGTCCTACATATCTATTCTTATTATGGCATTGAGTGTATTTAGTTTATTTCCGCTTAAAAGTAGTTTCAGTTACAATATTGATGAGGATTTAAATCCTTTTAATTTAAACTAACTTGACAACATTTGATTTAATTATTGTAGTAAAAATTGCTGGATTGCCTGAAGTTTTGAACTAATTAGTGACTTCAAATCCGGAGACACATGTCTCTATCTATCATGTATATGTGCCGTGGTGGTGCCGGCGTAAGAATAGTACCCCACCCTCTCTACCCGTGGTTGCCGTAAGAGTCGGCAAAGGGATGTAATTCGGAAGATGGGCAGCAGCGTCTTCCTTGAACAATCACACCTAACTGCGCTCGCCAACCCGCCTGCCAAGCGTGGCGAGTATTGGCAAAACCCCCCCAGGAGGAGGCCTATGTCCAACAGTGGACATCCTATGGTTGATGATGTGTGTGTGCTTGCTAGCTACCACTCTCAAGTTGAAAATCTGTCGTCAAGTTCCTAACGGTGTGTTCCAGCAGTCGCGTTTAAAAAACCTTAGTATTTACTCGGACACATTCAGAAATATGCAATTTTGTTCTTCGAGACATTGATCGAAGTAATATGAACGCAAACACAAACGGGGCTTCAATTTAAACTTAGATGGGTTATCTTGTTTGCAATAATTTCCATCGAGTGTAAAATGCAAAACTTTATCTTTAGCTTTGAACCTTGACAAGCAATTAAAAGCGCTACTGGATAAAGTTTTGAATAATTGTAAAACTAGCGATGTTCCTTACACCGAGAAGTATTATGCTAGGATCGCTATGAAATATTACTTTGTAAAACATATTCTTCCATAGAAAATCAACTACGTGATTATTATGTAATTTGATATGAACTGACTATTAATTATACAATGGTTATATACAATTATACATACGTTGTTATATACCTACATTCAGAAAACTGATACAAACAAAATTAAAGGTTACAGTTGCAGATACATATAATATATATATATAATATATATATTTATGGTTGATAGGCTAGGTAGCTTTTGAAAGAAAAGTAGAAGATCACAGCTCACCTAATGTTAAGAGACGGCGTGTTCGAAGATGGTAAAGCATGCGTAGCCTGGAATGGAACTGGCTCTTTAGGTAGGCTGTCGTAGCACACCGTTAAGTGCTTGGCGGCAGATTTTAAACTTGATGGTGGTAGCTAGCCAGTCGAGTACTAAAAAGTACCCTACCACCATGCTATGGTTTCCTCACGATGTTTTCCTCCATCGGCAGCTCAAGCTCATTGTTGGGACTTGAACCCACGCCCTTCGGCGTGTCAATCGACCACGCTAACCACAGCGCTATCAACGTTACAAAATGTTGCTTTAGTTCCGATGATAATGCATTTTTATGGTAAACAGACAAACAGACTCCGCTACAGTCAACGGTGTAGACATGAAATTTTTCTTTTGATTGTTCGTTTTCTATTGTACTACCAGGATAGTGCATTCTTTTTTTCCTACCTTTCCTGGCGCAGTGTAGTCAGACCCGCGAACTATGTTTCCCTAGCATTACCAGGGGGTATCGGACTAAGTTTACATATTTAATATATATTTAAAAAGAAGTTATACATCGACATTGACGCTTATACTGAGTTCTCTATCCTTAGTTCTAATTAGTTTTACATATACTAGTATACACATGTTTCCTATTTGTTTATTTGAGGTACATTTCTATTTTACTGTTTTAACATTTGTTTTCTTATTTAATTATACATTTCATTTATTTTTCTACGAGTATATATATTCCTGATTTGTACTCTCTTATCTTATTTGTTTACATCACAATTGTTTGTTAATGTCAGTTAGATATATTTTCAAATATATCATCAACGTATTATATATCCTTATTTCTATTTATTACATTTCGCGCAACATCTGAGCAAAAACTTAGGAATACATCTCTTGTCTAATCTCAATGTTATTTTACAAATATTTTCTTTACAGATTTCCATCTCTATCACTTGTTCACATTCGAATATTTTTCTTCCATAAACCGGGCAATCTATTAGAATGTGCGCTACCGTCTCTTCGTTGACAGGATCACATATGTATGATGGATTCTCCTTAAGCTTAAAACGATTCAAGCACGAGTAGAATCTATCATGTCTTGTAAAAATTTGCGTGATTATTCCCGAAAACTATATTTTTTTACGATTTTTTGTGCCACACGAGCATCCGGCAAAAACAATTTTTGTTATGGTAGCTGTACCGTATATTTAAAAACTTGTTATTAAAACTACTTTAGTAATAATTTTTTATTTGTCACTTACTATCAGGTGAGCAAAACACCAAACACCCAGCTGGGTGTCAAACACCCAGCTTGAAAATAAATAAAAAAGATGACAAATTTGTACTCCATAGAATAAGAGAAAGTGGTTCTAATCCAATTTGCAAGATTTGACCTCAACCAAAAAAGGTACTCGTGTAAGATATTGCAAGTTAAACAAAAGACATCACATCTTGGAATTTCTATTATAACTATGTATTGCTGTTTCCTTTAATTTAGATAAAATGAGTCAGTGTTATTTTTCTTTTTGTCGCCAGGATCACACTCGGCAATTGTATGGGTTTAGGAGAGAGACCGTACAGCCCTCCATGGTGGGGCCAGCTAGCTTGGTTCATGGTGTTCGCCGTGATGCTGCTTCTTGCGATAGTTGGGAACACGCTAGTCATCTGGATTGTTCTTGGTAAATTTGCTTAGAATGTTTATCTGCTAATATAAGTAGCGTAGAAAAACTAAAGTCTCTTCTGTATATTTGCGCATTAATAGCTGGTAAGTTAAAATTACTTAGACGAAGATGGTATCCCGTATGGTATGGTGGATGGTGGTCAGTATACCGTTGTGTAAAGTACATACCTAGGACTTACAAGCTATTTTTTTAAATGTAAAAGTAATAAGGCGAAAGTTACGTTCGTCTGATGGTAAGAGGTAACGCATGCCCTTGACCATTGCAGCAATACACAGAACTTTAAGTTACAATACAATGTTCGAGGCATCGCTGCTTTGGCGCTCATTACTTTGAGACTTTCGATGGTTAGACTCAACAACCCAGTAAAATCGCTAGCTGCAGTACCCTTCAAATCGGAACACAGTAATGTTTACACACTACTGCTTGGCGGCAGAATAACTGATACTGTGGTGGTACCTACTTAGACGACCTCTTGCTTAGGAAATCTACCACCAAGTAAATAATTAATAAAGTAGTTGTAAGCTTAAGAGGTCTCTTTTGAAACACATTTATCTGTTTGAGTAAATTTTATATAATTCTACTAATACTGCTTTGGGTACTCTTTCTGTAAATGATTTAAACATGACGCATTAGAAGCGCTCTTTTAGTATGTGGAGCAGTAGTTTTTTTCTATTTTATTGGCTCAATTTCCTAACCCGGACCTAATAAGACGAGTGTTGTATTACTACTACCATAAGGTATACTAAATGTTCGACCACGTTATAGAAAATAAATTTGAATTAATGTAGTTTCCAATTTTCTACGGAACTATAAATAGCTAAATATAACACATCATCATCATCATCATCATCATCATCAGCCTGTCGAAGTCCACTGCTGGACAATACTGGACATAGGCCTCTCCCAAGATACGTCACTCAGCCCGATCTTCGGCATTTCGCTTCCATCCACCGCCAGCTGTCCTACGTATATCGTCACTCCATCGAGTCTCAGGGCGTCCTACGCTACGTTTGCCAATACGCGGTCTCCACTCCAGAACACGTCTACCCCAGCGGTTATCGGTTCTGCGACAGATATGTCCAGCCCATTGCCACTTCAACTTGTGACTGTGACTTTTGTTCTCTGGCGAATTACTTCGTTCCGAATACGATCCCTCAGAGAAATGCCAAGCATAGCCGCTTCCATAGCTCACATAACACATATAATACATAGCTCATTATAATACATTGCTATTTATAACACATACCTAGTTATTTAAGGTTCCGTAGAAAAACATTAATTATTTCTTAGCGGTAAATGTTTACGTTCATTTATTTCATCAGTTTTTTTTTAAATATTTTAAAGTGAAGAGACGAACAAAGTTTGTAGGTAATGGTTATGTGTTCTTGTTCAACTCGTCTAATGTTGCCGATTTTGTCCGAGTTTACAGGAAACTTTGGTATGCTTAATAAATTACAACACAAACAACAGATATTATTAGACAATATTTTGAAATTATTTATCTTAATTAATAATTAATCTTCGTACGGGTTTCTGTTCAAACTAATTGCTTGTAAGACTTGGATTTCGTGAATAATTTATTATTTGAAATGTTTACATCAGAAACTTCCTGTTTTAATTAAAATTCTTCGAGAAACCGAGACAATAATTCAAATGCCACCAAAACCACTTCAAAGTTATTTCACCTGATTTCTCTACTTACACAATCAAACAAATAGAAAAATTCTAATATTGTAACAAAAGATTTAAATTTATGTCAGACATTCCCTGCTATTTCAAAGGTCAAATTCATCTCGATTGGTTTGAACAATAAACTTATATTTTTGTACTTCATTACGTATTCTGAAGCTGATCCTAACAATCTCTTACTTAAAATGATACCCTTGGGTGTCAAAGCTTACTTTGACTCGATGGTCTTGTTACTAATTAAACTTGTCAGCTTCTGAGGGTATGTTTTCACTGAAGCGAAGATAAGCGTATCGAAAAGGAGACGTGCAAGAATCGATCAACATTTGTTGATATGACTTGAAACATGATTTTTAAACTTAAAAAAAATATTTAAAACCATTGTAAGACTAAAGCAATGTACTAATAATACCTGTATATTTTAGCACGTAATTTAAATTATTAAACAGCTGACAGTAAATAAAAAGTTGTAAAGCTAAGTAGGTAATATAACCTAATATAACTATATATTAGGTTAGTAAAAACAGTAGCTGTTAACAGCGACGTAGTCCGCGTGAAATTTAAAAAAAAGTTTGTTCAGTTCGCAGAACTAGGTATCGTCAAATAATAAGTAAAATAGTCATTACTATTGTGTATTGTGACACTTGACGACAACTGGTGGTAGGTAGTGGTACCGTCCTTAAACATTATTGGTAATCTCACATGAACCTAACCATTTTCTAATATAAAAAAAATATCTTACATGCTAATCCAGGTCATAATATCACATCACATCACATCATCAGCCATAGGACGTCCACTGCTGGACACAGGCCTCTTCCTGGGGGGGTTTTATCAATACTCGCCACGCTTGGCAGGCAGGTTGGCGAGCGCAGTTAGGTGTGATTGTTCAAGGAAGACGTTGCTGCCCATCTTCCGGATTACATCCCTTAACCGACTCTTACGGCAACCACGGTTAGTGAGGGTGGGGTACTATTCTTACGCCGGCACCACCACATTGTTCCAAATTTCATCTAAATACGTTCATCCGTTTTTGCGTGACTGAGTAACAAACATCTAAGCATACCTACAAGCTTTCACATTTATAATGTAAGTAGGATACCAAAGAATACATTATAAATTTGCTGTTATGGAAAATTGATAAAATATATTTCTTTCAGCTCACCGTAGAATGAGAACAGTTACAAACTGTTTTCTTGTGAATCTGGCTGTAGCAGACCTTTTGATGGCGACTCTGAACGGCGCACCAAACTTCGTGTTTCTGGTCACCGCGCACTGGCCATTCGGCACCGTGACCTGCGTGGCTAGCAACTTCACAGCGAGTCTTACAGTGTCGGCTAGCGTCTTTACTTTAGTCGCTATTACTGTTGATAGGTGAGTCAAAAAGTTTCGGCATTTTATTTGGAAGACCGTCTGGCATCCAATCTGGAGCTCTTGGGTTCGTATCCCACGGCACTCACCCCTGTGTGTATTAGTATAATTTCAAACAATGAAGGCAAACATCGTAAGGAAAATATGTCCGAGAAATCTTTAAAAAATACACTTCTCAAAGATGTCTGGAGTCTACGCACTTGGTGGACTATGACTTTACCCTTTTCACAATCAAAAGACGCCCGGGCCCACCTATGAAAAATAGAGCTGATTCGGAGGTGAGTACCTATTGAGGATATGAAACCTGCCCCATGACATGGCCTGTTTATTGGTGTGTAGTTACTTCAAAACACGGCAACTGCAATTTTAGTTTGCGTCATATTCTAAGACTACCCTGGCTGAGTTTGTCTGTATCATGTTTTTGTCCCCGTTATTGTCATTTAGTTTTACTAATAAATTGTGGATTATTATTTTATTTTAAAATTACCTGAATGCCTGATTTTCGTACTCGGTGTGGTAGCGCTCGACCTTGCATGTATAAAAGCAACATTTAAGTGCCACGAACATTTAAAAAAAATCGGCTGAACCGATTTTCAAGTTATGCGCTTACCAAGGAACATCATTTGAATTTTTATTTTTATACATGTTGCTACAAAGTATTTATCTTTAACGCTCCAATAGATAACAGATTTGAAATAAATATTAAACAATAGTTTCGATAAAGGCTATAACTCCTCAATTTTACGAGGAATTGTATTATATACCTATGTATCTAATAAGTCTGCTCAGGTTATAAAATTCTTTATAACCTAGGCTATGGCTTTATGGCTAGGCTACTGATACGTGCCTAATAGTGTCAAAGTGAAGATAATTTTCTCGTTAAAGAAGTTTATGTCTTAGAGCGTCTAGTTTGATTATAGTTTGCTGCTCAAAATGTATGAGATGAATTTGTAGTACTTAGCCTCAGCTTTGTTTTTTTATTTCAATATAGCTATCTGCCGGAACGTATGACATTGTAGATGCTGATATAGTATTTATAGAAACAGGCTTACATTGGATACGGTGTCTTGATGAAACTGCTAAAACCTGATAAAATATTGTTTGAAAGTCAATTTATTGATCTGAGTTCAGTTGGGACAACGAACTACCGTAAATTTTAATATTCAGCCGCAGGTGGTGCTGAAAGTTAATAAGTGGAATCTTTTGATATATTTTTAGGATTCCGTGGCAAATTAAGGAAGCTCATTTTTTATGGTTAATATGCTAGGTAGTTAACCACAGCTCACTTGGTGTTAAGTGATTGATTGGTTAACTCTTTATTATGCAGCCGTGTAACTTCTTTAACTTCTACTAGCTCGTAACTTCTTTTACTTACTTCTTTTTTGGGCAGTTGCGTATATACTGCCCATAAAAGTGAGAAGTGTAAGTTTTCAGGGTTTATGTATGTATGTATTTACACTCAACCTGGAATTGGAACTGACTCAGAAGTGAGACCATACTTTTATGTATTATGATGTAATTCTTACTATATGCTTAGTACCTAGATGACCGACCTGCTGGGAGCTGATTCTGTTCGGCTGAAAACACGAATTTAATGACGTTTTCTAAGAATGAAACCTAGCTAGATCGATTTATCGCCCCCGAAACCCCCTGCATACTAAATTTCATGAAAATCGTTGGAGCTGTTTCCGAGATTCAAATAATATTATATATATATATATATATATATATTATACAAGAACTGCTCGTTTAAAGGTATTGGATATATTATATAGATCTATATAGCGTCTGAAAAGTCAAAGCTTAAAGTATCTAATTAAATACTTCTGACGTAGTTGATACCATAAATAATTATTAATGTACAATCTTGTTACGTAACAGACACTTCTTGAAAGTAACCTTTTTAGGCATCTCCGAGCTTCAAACCTCAAATATCCGCAAGTTCAACACTGAATTAACCTTGACACGGTATGAACAAGGAGCTTTAGAGTTTGACAATTCCTAAATATTTAAATACTTACAAAATTACAGTGGACCTGTTCTTATTGTAAATTTATTGCTATTGGGAAGGGTTGTGGTTTTACAAGTTTATGTGTCTTTGTATTTACGTGTGTTCCACCATAAGGCCAAAATAATTCATCCCATTTTGATGAATGAGGCGTTATTTAGCATATTTATCTTTCCAACTTTAAATAGGATTTATGTAGCGATGATAGCTCAGTGGTAAGCGCGGTCGGTTCGCATGCCGAAGGGCGTGGATTCAAACATAAAGACAGATAATATACAGATAATAAGTTTGAGCTGCCGGAGCAGGAAAAATCGTGAGGAAACCACTATAGCGTGGTGGTTACTTTCTAGTACTCGGCTTTCTACCACCCTCAAGTTGAAAATCTGCCGCCAAACATCTAACGGTGTGTTCCGGCAGCCTCACTTGAGAGCCAGTTATGTGTGCTTTACCATCTTCGACTACATCAGATGAGTTGTGGTCAAACACATAGCCTGCCAGACATTTTTCTTTTCTTTTTTTAAAGTCACTTGTATCCGACAGATAGATAGAAAATATTTATTGTGCACACCAGAAATGGAAAAAATGACCAGAAAATAAAATAATCTTATAAGCTAGCACGACAACTTAATATTAAAAAAATAAAAACAAATTAGTGTAACTTTATATAGGACTTTTCGCACAGCGCCATCTACTTTTGAACTTTTGTTTTGTACATACATACTGAACATCCAGACACAGAATAAACATTTATGTTCGTCACACAAATATTTGTCCTAGTTGCAAAATGGACCCATGCTGCAAAGTTCCGGAAGCCACTACCAAATGAACTAACAGGGCCAAAGTAATCTAGGTATATAGTTACAGATACGAAATATTTTATCAATGCATATGTAACTTCGAAAATAGTGCGAATCAGCTTTATTTCATACATTTTCCATTAATTAGAACACTACCTACTACTAGAAGACCTACCTACCTACTAGAAGGCTACCTCTCATTGTGAAAAGGAATTGTGATAGTTCACGCTGACAAAGTTTTGCCAGAAGTTTGAGTTTTTTGACCCTTTGAGAACATTAAGAATTCTCAAACATGCAGGTTTCTTCACGATGTTTTCCTTCACCGTTTGAAGCTTGTGGTATTACGCACATAGCTGCGTGCCATGATAGATAGATAGATATTCTTTATTGTCATGAAAATAAATCTATTATTATCGTGCGTATGATAATGATTTTGTTCATGTACTCGTCCGGTTTTACAAAAATTTTGGCGTAGAAATGCAGTGTTACTCAGACTTGTATTGAGAAACTTACCAACATAGTAACATTTTACATTATAATTTATTATTCTTATACAAATATATAAATAAAGCGTAATTAACAATTAATAAAAGCTGTATAGAGGCTAAATAAATTTACGCTGTAAAAGGGCTTCGTCAAAAAATAATTAAATAATAATAATAATTAGCAAATAATAACAACAACAAATTATATACTCGTAATCATCACAATATTTATAGTCAAAGTAATATTTATTTAAAGTTAATTACATTTTCAAGATTTTAAGTTGTAGTCGCGATAATCATTTTTAATATACTCGTCTACTTTTTATAAAGTCTTAGACAGCAACAGATTTTTTACATTCAATCAAAATATACTGTGCTTCGTAGAAGTTTTAATGCACTTAGGCAGTTTATTGTAAAGTTGCTGGCCAATTACTATCGGATTTAAATGGGATCGGATTTAAAATTTAAATTCTAACTACCCTCTCAGGACAGGGAGACGGTCTCCCTACTAGACTCTCGTAACAAACATCACAACTAACTACTATTACAATGTGATAAATACCAAAACGCCTCTGTCTTCACCTTTTTTACCATTTCTCGAAAAAAGTTGCTGGAGGATATCTAGAGAACATAAGATATTTTTTCGGCAGGTCAGGACAAGTTTGTATGAAAATATTTATTTGTAAAATTCACGGGGAAATTCTTAAATTCATATGGTATCAAATTGCCTAAATAAAACGCACATGTGCGAAGACGGGGTAAGTCGCTAGTGCCATATAAATAAGCTTAATAGTGCCTCGAAGACGGCACCATTATCATAATCTTCTAGTAAGACATAGTTAACTCCAATAAGCCTTGAAACTTTGGAAAGTCTAGAAGTTCATAAAAGAAATTGCAAATAAGTTTCCATAAGTGAAAGCAATTTAGAGACACGTGCATGCTATAAAGGAAAATTGTAAAACAGCTCAAGATGTTCCCTACGATACTAGTGTAAATTTAATAAAATAATATTAAATATCAGTTGCGTAAGATCTATTTTTTATTACTTTAACTTGTTGATACGCATTTTCCCATTTACAGTACATAATTATAGCAGCACGAATAATTTTAATAACGCTGAAAGTTGCTAATATGTTCACATTTACGTGAGTGTGTGTGTGTGTCATTTATTTCGAAATTTTACATAAGGAAATTATTAAATTAATACAGCATTTCATTTAAATTATTTTTAATAAATCAAAGAAACTAAGCCAACAAAACAATTTAAACATTATGCTTTTGTTTGTTTTTAATAGTTCAAATTTCATCTTAGTTTTTGAAATGTTACTTCACGAAATTTAGGACCCGTCCGACCGCTTGTCACACAATGTCACATTTCGTGAACCACCCCAACGTGTGACATAATTTATAGATGGCCCAAACCAGTGCCATGAGCTTTTAAGACGCGGTACTTAGACTAGTCTCATTAGTAAACTAACATTTACCGATATTCATAAAGAATTAGGCTTGCAGAGAATCTAATACCTTTAAACGAGCAATTCTTGTATATATGTATATATATATATATGTATATATATATATGTATAATCTGAATCTTGGAAACGGCTCCAACAATTTTCATGAAATTAATTATGCAGAGGGTTGCGCGGGGCGATAAATCGATCTAGATAGGTTTCATATTTAAAAAAAGTCTTTTACCAAAAAAAAATAAAAAATATACCGAGCTAAGCTCGGTCATCCAGGTGCTATACTATTAAGATAGTTACGGTCTTTAGAAAATTTGCTATTTAGAGAATCTGCCTTTTTGCGATCTATTTGTTTAGCGACTCTGTGACCATTTTGACAATTGTTACACGAGTTCTTCGAGCGGCATTTTAACTCTGACACTAGGGTATGCCTGCACACTTTATTTACAAACATACTTCCTATGATATTAGGACTGTACCTAAGATTTATAAAAATATTATACAATTAGCATTACTCCGTTATAATGTATAACCTATCTAACCTACCATCAACATTAATATTTCAAAGGTTTGTATTAAACTCTGATTTTAATTAAGGCGGGTAGCGTATTCAAGCTTTCAGCCTACATTAGTTACGCTTGCTTCATTTAATTGTGTTGGATTTTAATTACGTTTACAATTATTTAAATGGGACATTATTCTGAAACGGAATCATTTAGCGTCGTATTGTGTTTTACTTGTTCAATATTATATGGTAAATTTGATAGAAACACATGAATACTAAACACTCGATATGACGTCGAACGGTCAAAATCGAATATATCAGGTGTGTCAGTGACAGTGACGATCTGTCATACTTGCTCAGTCACGAGCAGGCACTCGCCGTAATAACACATATCTTGAATACATGAAAATTACCCATCAATGTTATTTTAGTGAGTAAACTATATCGCGTTGTTTTATATACATTGAGTTTAGCTACTAATGTATTATATGATTGTTATATACGTTTCGCCTTGGTTCACATTTATAATGTGTGCTAAAACCACAGACGTTTATCTAAATAGATGCCTCAAGTGTATACTGGGCGTGCAAAGGGCAGCGCAATGCCAAATGCAAAGCAAATGCGAAGCTTTTGATGCCGTTTATTCAGTTCGCGCTCCACCGCTGTCGGTGCCGGACTTAATACTAAATTTAAAAAGAATGCCTAATTGTGCCGTATTGAGCTGTAAAAACTTCACAAGAAAAGTTGACCGAGATAAGCTGCTAGGTGTCAGATTTTCATTCGCCGGTGTCAGATAACTAGAAAGTACCCCTATCACCATGCTATGGGCTTTTTTTTTCGGCATCGCACTTTGTGCATTCAGAAATTCAAGAATAATACGTCAAACTCAAATCCATATACGAGTATAGTAAGTCACGCGGTCAAGTCCATTCCGTGCCCCAGTAAACAGTAACAGTGACTTTACTAGAAACTATAGGGTTTTGAAAACAACACAATAATACATTTTCCTCGAGACATCAGCTCCTGACCTATCAGCTAATTTGATAGTACTTCTGCTACGAGAACTGAAGGGAGTGGGTTCAATTTTCACTCAAGACTTACATTTGTGAGACGAACATAGACTTTTGATCTATGTATGGGTGTTCTGTATGTATTCACAAATAAATAATAATCTATTAGTTATCTGGATCACAAGCTTTGCTTAGTTTGGAGCTAGATGGCGCTGTGTGAAATATGTTTAAATTATTTTATTTATTTATTTTCCCACATTTGTGCATATAAACATCACTATTACAATAAACATTCCCTAACACTATTTTGCGTCTTTTCACATAAATACACAAGTTTTAAAATAATAGTATGCCGCGAAAACATTTTTCGCGTTTTTGCTGAAACTCTGTTATTATTTACTTAAAAGCTTATTTTTGTAACTTTTCAGTGATGAATATCATTGTTCCCAGATACGTGGCAATAGTGAAGCCTTTGCAGCACAGATTAAGTCGGACAGTGGCGCGCGCAGCGTTGCTTACGGTGTGGTGCGCGAGCGCACTGCTTGCTTTGCCCAGTCTCCTCTATTCCGCAACATATAAGAAACAGTGAGTATTTTCAGAAATTTTCTAACAAAATTTTAAGGTTGAATGAGTGAACATATGAATGATTTATTTGTGTATGAAACTAGGTACATATATAGATTTAATCATAGTTAAATAGTTCTCTAGCTTCTACTCTAAAGAGGTTTACAGACATGGGTGTTAAATTAATCTAATAGCAGTGCATTTACATTTAAATAATACATGTCACAATTGCGTTGTCAAGAGAAACTAAACTAAAGTGTCGCATAAATATGCGACACTTGAGTCACCTGAAATCAGGTGCTTGCCTTTTGCAGCTGTTTCTGCACCTGAACTAGCGACCCGCTGAGTGGCGTGGAGGTAACAGGATGCGTACGTACTGACACACGAAGCATCCCATATGAGGCAACGAGCTCTTTGCCACGGAATCAGCGTGAGTCCGTCGCGCATCCGAGCGCGACAAGCCGGGGGGAAAATTTCAACTGTCTAACTATCACGGTTCATGAAATACAGCTTGGTGACAGATGGACAGACAGACAAACGGACGGAAAGCGGAGTCTTAGTAAAAACGAGTCTTCTCACATGGGAAGTAATTAGTCTTTAGCTTTCTAACAAAAATGTTATTTATCTACCATTGTTTCTGGCATTTTTCTCTTATTTGTACACGTAACTATTGAGTAGGCAGTCACTACACAAAAACATGTTTTATCATTTATCTCTGTCACACGCACACATCTTATCGTAAATAATTTCTTCAATCATTCAGATTACAAAGAGCTACGGACATTAGTATTATTAGCGCATAAAATACAAATAATGTAAAACTTACTTAATTTTTCTCAAATAAATAAAATGGTCTCAGACAACGCTATTATACCTTTGAGTATACAAAATACAGTTTTTATCAACTCGAAGATCATATCCTCCTAGCAATAAGCTATTTTATAAAAATTGTTTGTAAGATATATGGACTTTTGCCATTTTGTCGCTAAACTCCCAAGAGATAGATCCGAGGACGGTGGCGTTAGATCTCTGAGTTATTGAATGTTACACTTAAACTAAATGCTACTTCCTTCTGAAGGGGAAAATTTGAAAGCTACTTCCTTCTGAAGGGGAAATCTTAAAAAAACTTCTGAAAGAAAAGTGTTTAATTTCATCTAATTCTGATGGTTAGTATTTGCTGTCGAGGAGTAGCGATTTATAGTTACTTACTTAAAATAAGCATCATGCTATATAATTAATTAGAACACCAAACTGAGATTTACTTCCCTTATTAGTATAAAACAAAGAAGGAGAACGGATTTTGATTTTGATGTACCTATAAGTAATGAGACGAACGAGGCGCTCTCCTGATGGTAAGAGATAACGCATGCCCATGACCGTTGCAGCGGTACACAGAATTTTGAACAGCTCAAAAAAGTTCAGGGCATCGCTGCTATGGCGCTCATTACTTTGAGACATTAGATGGTTAGTTTCAACAACCCTATAATTTCGCTAACTGCAGTACCCTTCAAACCGGAACACAGTAATGTTTACACATTATTGCTTGACGGCAGAATATTTGTTACTGCGATGGACTAGACGACCGACGACGACGAGTTTTCACTGTTTTTATAGATATGCTTATTAAATTAATTCTAATAAATTTTGTTTAATTAATTCACGATGATAAAACAATAGCATAGACATATTTCCTACTTTTACTTTATTCGTTTGAATGCTTGAATTTACCTGCCACGGTGAACATTTTCTAAATCTCTTTCTTTTGGCGGTAACTTTTAATTGGCCCAGATTATTTAACCAAACTTTTAGACTTGCTTAATTAGGCTGTAAGTTTTCCTGAGCTTGAGCTGCCGGTAAAGAAAAAACATCGTGAGGAAACCATAGCATGGTGGTGGGCATTTCACTAATAATTGGCTGGCTCGGCTACCACCCTCAAGTTTAAAATCTGCCGCCAAGCGTCTAACGGTGTGTTCCATTCCAGGCTAGGTGTGCATTTACATCTTCGACCACACCGTCACGTATCAAACACTTAGCCTGACAACAAAAAATAAATTTATTTAATGTTTTTCACTACAATTATAAAACATAGTCGTCCGCCGCGTCTTTCTGGCTGTATGTTCGCGATAAACTTAATAACTACTAAACGGATTATCACACGAGTTTGACTAATAGATAAATGATTCATGAGGAAGGTTTAAGTATATAATTTGTCAAGGGTTTGTGTAAATTGGTTGAAATATGATGATAATTGTTGGAAATATCGGAAAAAGTCAAGCCACTCGGGAGCTTTCATCTAAAACGCTGTCTAATCCTTTTGAAATATAACAAAACAATGCATGGTGGGATATTCCTCTTTTATAGATCTAAAAAAGGTCTGTGGTAGCATTTAAGGATAATTAACAATAATACCCATTCTATCTTAAAAAAAAAAAACTCACGTACAAAACCGTAATTGGAAAGTTATTTAGATGGATACCGTATTAATCCTTATCAACTTAAACATAATAGGGATGCTCTACTACCCGCGCGAGGCCGGGGCGGGTCGCTAGTTAAATTATATTGAAACGAATACTTGAGATGACTTCACTGATTCAAAAATACCTACATACATACAATAAAATAAAAAAAAAACACAAATTCTGACGTATATAAATGAAGAAAAAAAAATTGATCATGCATCAGCGTCGGGCATTTATTTTATAGTTCTTTAAAAGAATTGCGTGCTATATTTTAGTCCTCATATTAAATTATGCAAAATTTTGATCTCTGAATGTAATCAAATTTAAACTTCTCATAACTTTCTAGAGTTGAGATACTGAATTAAAAGTTTTCAAAGGAGTCCTTAAAAGTTTGATTGATATTGTTTTAACCATCAACAGTATTGTTTTTGATGTCTTTAAGCTTATCTTTATCTAACATTTATTGCGAGAGACATAAGACCTAATAAACAACGAAACATTCAAACACAATACAATTATTTATTTTAAAGCCAAGTCTTAATATTAAGTAAATTTACATAGACTTAACAGAAGTAAAGTACTTAAATAATAGAGACTGATTCTAGAATTACTTAAGCTGGAATTAAATCTAGGTAATATTGTGGCGAGCTTAATGTGCTTATTTGATGCTATGTGTAATCAAACAAGACTATTAAGATTACCGACTTAAGAGTGACAATAGACAACACTTTATTTGTGACATAAAACATTTAACAAACATAAATGAAAACATAAAAAGAAAAAAGAAAGAAATCCAGAAAGAAATAGAAATAAAAATACTCCAGGCTGTTTAAGTGTGTATGCTATCTTCGATCATACCATCATTTAATATCAGATAAACTGTGGTCAAACATCTAGCCTGTCAACCATAAAAAAATTGTCAGGTACGGTAGTGTTTCTAAAACCAGAAGCTCTAGCTTATTTTATTTTGAATTTTAAAAAGTATCAACTACTCTGTTTGTATATCAGTAGATCAGTCTATTTGTGCTCTAACCAGGACATTAAAAAAGACGCCGTACATTTTATATGTTCATCTTCACTCTATAAGTAGGTACGTATATACATATAAAAACTGACTGAAATCTTTGGCACGTTGTTGAGATAAATATAAGTTTTACAAGTAATTTAGAAACACTTGGGTTATTGAGACGAAT
Organism: Biston stratarius; assembly: GCA_950106695.1. Lineage (NCBI taxonomy): Eukaryota > Metazoa > Arthropoda > Insecta > Lepidoptera > Geometridae > Biston > Biston stratarius. The sequence continues at coordinate 17,814,118 of OX467116.1, forward strand.
CTAACGATACCTTAATTGTCGTTATCCATTTGGCCGTTTGGAAGATTATATTTTTTTTTTTATAGCTGACATGCTAGGTGTTTGACCACAACTCACCTGATGTTAAGTGACGGTGTGGTCGAAGATGGTAAAGCACACCTTGCCTGGAATAGAACTGGCTCTCAAGTGAGGCTACCGGAACACACCGTTAGATGCTTGGCGGCAGATTTTCAACTTGAGGGTGGTAGCTAGCCAGCCGAGTATTAGAAAATACCCTACCACCATGGTATACCCTACCACCACGCTATGGTTTCCTCACGATGTTTTCCTTCACCGGCAGTTCAAGTTCCTTGTTGGAATTTGAACCCACGCCCTTCGGCATGCGAACTAACCGCGCTTACCACTGAGCTATCATCGCTACAAAGATACAAGGTAATAAAGAAATTTACATACATACAGGTACGCGCGAAAAATATGACCCTTCCTTAGTCGGGTAAAACATACATAAAAGATTTATTGACTAATTTGTTTTGTCATTATTCTTTCTAAACATGTTAAAACTTAATAATTATAATTTATTGACTTGTATGAATTTATAATTATTAAAAAGGTTTTAGGTATTTTAGTTTGAAAATTAAACTATTGAAACGATTTTCATAAAATTTTTACAGGAACAATTTAAAAGTACATCCATTAAAATTTAAAAAAAGGCCCACAAAATACGTGGTTCTGAGGTAAAAAATATAAAATAAAAATACAACCGAAATAAGAACCTTCTTTTTTGAAGGTGGTTAAAAAGTCAAAGCTGTCAAGTACTTATGATAATTAAAATGGCAAGAAAGTATTCAAAGCCATGTTTTTAAATGCATATAGACACGCGATATTGTTTTTCTCTATTAAAAAATGTTATTGCGTTTTTACTGGGTGTTAATAAGGCGAAAGCAATAAACCGGGAGTTACCATCGCGTGTTTATGTTTAGTTTGCTTCACTTTTATAAGACCCATATTTACATTCTACTTTCAAAGAGGGTTTACAACCCTGTAAACTCTTGTAGTTAATTTGTAGAATTCGACTCCTGAAATACAAGGTCTTTGTTCACTTCATTTAGCTCAGACAAATTTACTTTTTAACAAAAGTAAACAAAAGAAACCTAAATTCGTTTGCAGATATTAATTTTATAACTTCGCTATTGTTTAAAAACTGCCTTTTCTTCCAACCTTGTTTAGTTCACAAAACAGCTAACATAGAATCTATTGTGAAAAGACTAAATAATGGAGTCTTTTATAACGTTAAAGACTAAAGCAATCCACGCTTTTATGCGTCAAAAATACTCGTGCCAACAGGAAAAAACACGGACAATTGTAAGTCAGACTCGTCCACCGAGGGTTCCGTACAAATAGGTATGATAAGCAGTTCGGGAATAGAATGTTGAAGTTTATGGTTGGACCCTATTTTTAGTGTTTTTTTTTATGGCTGACAGGCTATGTGTTTGACCATAGGTCACCTGTTATTAAGTGACGGTGTGGTCGAAGATAGTAAAGCACACCTAGCCTGAAATGGAACTGGCTCTCAAGTGAGGATGCCGGAACACACCGTTAGATGCTTGGCGGCAGATTTTCAACTTGAGGGTGGTAGCTAGCCAGCCGAGTACTAGAAAGTACCCTACCACCACGCTATGGTTTCCTCACGATGTTTTTCTTTCACCGGCAGCTCAAGCTCATTGTTGGGGTTTGAACCCATGACCTTCGGCATGTGAACCTACTGCGCTAACCACTGAATCATCATCGCCACGAAATTAAATATGAGATTTTACTGTAAATAACTGAGAAATTTAATTTTATCTCAGCAGCAAGTGACTACAAATCTGCGTATATGGTTTAAATTTCAACTTGATACCTCTATGAGATCTCGAGATAAAAGGTTTTGACAGACGGGCATACAAGAACAGTGATCCTATAAAGGGTTTCGTTATTTTCCTTTCGAGATACGGAACCCTAAAAACAACAAACCCTTAACTTTTTAGACAAGAATTTAAATGAAAAATCAAAATTAATTAAACTTACAGATGTGTCCAATTAAAAGTGGCAACATTTGATAGACACCGCTTAATTGGACAACAATTGGATGAAAGTTTTGGCTACAATTTAATTGTCTTACAATTACGTCATTGCCTTTACTAAGGCACTTTATCATAGCGCCTTTGACATTTTAATTTTTTAATTCCTAACGCAAGTCATCTTTTCTTTGTTGTAGATACATAAACGGAGAAAGAGAGATATGTTTTATCAAATGGCCGGATGGGAGCTACCCTACATCCAGAACAGACTACTGGTAAGGGTTTTAGTCTGTGTTTAAAAATATTGTTTTTTTTTTCAGACTTTTTTGTCGTGTTTCGTATTTTCAGGGCTTATGTTCTACAATAACGTATTTTGATGAAAATGCGGAAAGGGTAACTAGGAAACGTTTCATAGTGGATATTAAAGATAGGAATCAAATACAAATGCCTATTTTATTGCCAAAATCTCCTTGTCTCTTTGTGGAGCGATTGTAATATCTCAATCGTTGAAATGACTCTTTGGGGAAAAATTTAACCATTTCCTTTATGGACGTATCCCTTTTTCCATGACGTCATTTGGCATTCTCATCACTATCGTTCAATCTATCCTCTAGAAACACGTGAATTGATAAATGGAATACGTGATGGAACACATTCATGGGCTTACGTGAGAAGTAAACAAGAATGTTTTCCTGCTTTACCAGAGAAATCTATTAAATAAGTTCCTAATAAAACCCCTAGGATTTGTTGTCAGTTTTAACCCCCGACACAAACAGAGAGGTTTTAATAGTATAACGTGTATATCTGAGTGAAAACTGCGGAACGTAACTGCCTCAAGTCAAAGATTTCCGTGAAGAACGGTTGGCCTATGAGAGATGATGCTGATAATCCGAGTATCTGTTTGTAGCACTTGAACGACTGAAATGATTATGATTTAGTTATTTTTTGTTTTAAACCCGACTTGATTGATTGAGGGGGGGGTTGCTAATACTCGCCACGCCTGGCAGGCGGGTTAGCGAGCGCAGTGTGATTGTTCATGGAAGACGCTGCTACCCATCTTCCTGATTACATCCCTTAGTTGACTCTTACGGCAACCACGGGTAGAGAGGGTGGGGTACAATTCCTACGCTGGCACCACCACGGCAATCTAAAGTACCGTCTGGGAATCGATTCAAAGACCTGCATTTTTCAGACATTGCAGATCGTCAATTAACTCAAGTGGGTTAAATTAGCTACATAGAAAGTTTCATTGTTATTAATTAACGTTTTATTTATCGTCCTTTTTATAAAAACAAGGTGTTCTACGAACTGCCATATCTAGATGTAGAGGGGGGCAACCCGGGGCACCTGCTCCGGGCGGCAGCTTCAGGGGGCGCCAAAATCATAATATAATATGAAGGTTCCTAATATGCTTGAAATGAAAACTTATCTGGCTTCCAGCGCACGTTGTTCTATTGATTATTCATTTAATTTTAAAACGGCCAGTTGGTTTTGGAACATATCCAACGTTATGAAAGTATCCTAAGTTGATTGCCGGAGGAATAGCCGTCGTATCTAGAACTAGAGGCTCTACGTAAAGGAAACAATAGCATGGTGGTAGGGTATTTTCTAGTTTTTGGCTGGCTAGCTGGGTGGTAGTATGAAATTGCAAGTTGAAAATCTGCAGCCAAACACCTAACGGTATGTTCCGGCTGCCTCACTTAAGAGCCAGACCATTCTAGTTTCCACTTGACATCAGGTGAGCTGTGGTCAAGCAAGTAGCTTGTCAACCATTAATTTTTATTTTTTTATTTTTAGCTATCTGCGCTTAAAATTTCATCTGGATCCGTTAAGCCGTTACGGCGTGAAGAAGTACAAGCACACGCAACATTTGAGTTCAAATATTGAAAACCGTCAAAGATTTAGATATAAATATAGAGGTCGTCACAGTTCGAAGCGAACAACTAGTTACAATATAGTGTTTGTCTGTTGTAGCTACAACTTAGTGTTCCTGGCGGTGACGTACGTAGTGCCCATGTCGGTGATGGTTTGGGCGTATGCACAGATGAGCGCGGCGCTCCGAGGACGTGCCATTGGCGAATGCACACACCATCAGATGCAAGTCGTCAGAGCCAAGCGGAAGGTTAGTACCGACATTCACAAGCAACATTACTTTACCGTTTATACAAACATCTCAATAATCGTACAAGTTTCCGATACCTATAATATAATAATTGAAATGATTCACACAGATTTTATTTGTTCGTCTTCAATTCCATCGTTGTTCTACTGACGTTCCGTTCGTTCTTCTGTTTTGAACAGAAATAAAAAATGAATCAACCTTTACTTTTTACGTAGGTATGTATACAAATTATTCCACCATTTGTGGGTCGATTTACGCAATTCTTTTTTGGATACACTTTGCCAAATAGACCTTTTCAAAAGCTTTTGAGCGATTCCAAAATAAAAGGCGTCTCCTTGTCCTTGATCCGTATTCCGATTACTCCGCCGGTTGTGGGTCAAATTCCGTGTTTTTTTTTTGAAGATCCGATTACAAAACGAATAATGAATATTTGACTATTATTATTAGTCACGTTAATAATTACTGCATTCATTTGTTTTTATTGCTTTACTGATTTCCGTGCTTACATTTTGAAGCAGATGACATATAGTGTAACTAGCGTGTCGCGTTCCAGATGCGCCGCGTGCGTGGCAGCACAGCGTTCTTCGCCGGGCGGATAGATTGCCTAATTACGCAACACTGGACAAAGATGCATATTGTTGCTTATTTAATGTAAAAAAAAAAAAAAAAAAAAAAAAAAAACAACTATGAATAATCATAAGTAAATTTAACGTCAAACGTAGCGTAGGACGCACTAAGACTCTATGGAGTGACGATATACGTCTGCCTTGATCGGAAGCAAAAAACCGAACATGGCATGCTTTAGGAGAAGCATAGATTATGTCCAACGGTGGACCCAACACGTTCGATAATCTCCAATTTATGCCAATAGACGCTAAAAGGCCTTAATTTAAATATTATTATGTTTAGGATATTGTTCGCTTTATTTGTCTTTTTATCTCAATTTTATGTTTTGCTGTGTACATACTATAACAGTACTTGCTAACGACAAATATATTATTCAAAGGCTGAGACGTTCAAAGAAATTGTATTGTTCGCCTTCACATTCAGATGCAAATGCTCAAGGTGAAGTAGAAAGAGTTTCCCTACGAGATCGAATCAGAAATGAGGAGATCCGTAGACCAACTAAAGTAGCCGACATAGCCCAGCGGATTAGCAAGTTGAAGTGGCAGTGGGCAAGGCACATAGCACGCAGAACTGATGGCCGATGGGGATGGAATTTAAGTTAATGAAAAATAATATCATAATAATATTACTTGGCTTACGCCCGTAAATGTAGTTAAAAACCAGCCAAAGAGCTGAGAAGTAAAACACACCCGAAAAACAATTTCAATAATAAAATCGTAAAAATAAAACATGTCAATAATTATGCTTTACTGCAATATAGTATTCAGTAATATTTCACCTTAAAATATATCATTATTTGATTTGATTTGAATCATAATTTCGGAACAGACTTTTCGCACGAGATACAGTAATACTTTTGTATAGCGTCCTTTTCTTTGGTAGGGGATAGTATTGGAGCCTGAGACAAGTATCGTTCGTTCTTTGGAGAGCTAGCAGTGCAGTTGCGATCCAATTTCAACATGCTTAAAGTACGAAAATAAAATGGGACAGTTTAAGTACCTAAACTGAACTGCCCCGCAATTGGATGGAAACGTAAAACCTCATGGTACGCTTGCAGAAAACAAAAGAATCTTATGAGCCAGTTCCACAAGTGGCGGCCTTATCGCTAACAGCGATCTCTTCTAGGCAACCAAAAATGGAAAACACATCTTAAGAATGGGATTACTTATAAACGGGAGATGTCGTAACACTATTAAGTTAAAAAATAAACTAATAAATATAATACTTAAAGTAAGTATTTAAAAAATAATATTATTAGCTACGTTAAGGTGGTACTTAAGGCTGAAATGTTTTTTTTTTAGTAACCAGATTTCCATCTAAAGAGTGCGCTGGTGCCGCGTCAAGGGCTTTAAGATTAAAAAACAGACTGGGCCGTCACGAGACTCCTGGCAGATGTAAAACATTTGAAAAAACAGTACGCAGCTCACACAGAGATGCTACAAAGTGATATACGTATGTATAAACGATAGTATCCGCGCGCACACACATTAGGGAGTCGAAAAAAGTGCCGTAGAGGGTTCATGGTGGCATAGGAGAGCGTCACACCGTTTGCCGTCACGGCATACAAGTTGGTTTCACTGCCAAAGCGCGCCAATAGATGTTTTATATAAGAAAAACACTACTCTAACGTAGGATACGAATACCGCTACAGTTATGACAAAAAATTAAATTCAAACATCGTATTTCAGATAAATATCTTTACTCGAAAATACGCAAACAATTTAGCTGTCCACAGCTTAGTTCGGTGTCAAATCATACTTAATTTATTGGAATTGTGCTGTTAAGATTAGGTAGAATTAGTTGCCAGAAATCTAATCAGTTCTAAATTGAAGGGCTCTTCGTTCATTGAGCAGGAAACAGACAGTTACGAAGCTATGAACTATGATGATCGAATCAATTACTGTTTTGGGAGGATATCCCGTGGCTTTGTAATCTACTAAGGGTTTAACTAAATCAAACTAACTCTGCAATCCGTGTAATCGTTGTAAATCAAACCTTAACGTGCAGGATTTATTGCATAAGTTAGATTAGGTTTTTTCTTCCTATCGATGGATAAGTTTTAGTTCTTATGACAAACTAGATTTACTACGTTTGAGCATCATCACAATTGATGAATTGCAAAAAAAATATTGTGCTCAGTGGTTAGTGCGATCGTATTGCATGCGTCATTTCAAATCCCAAAATAAGAATGGACCCTGGGCTATCGATGAAAACTCACTAAGTAGTACCTACTCAACTGGCTAGCTACCATCATCAAGTGCAATGGTCATGGACAAGTCTCTTACCTTCAGGAGAGCATTTCTTACATCTCATTACTTTCAAATGAATTAACACACATTTCACACAGGGCCAATTAGCACTTCTTTTTACCCCGGGGAAAATCTAGATGGATACCATCGGTACATCGGGGCTCGGTGATTATGTGGGATTCTCAGCCTTAGTGGCGGCCTACCCACTAAAAATTCTGGGGTATTTTTGCCTGACGCCGGGGTTACGGGGACGCTTTCGCACTCGTCCGCGGCCCCGACGGCGCTGGTCCCTTAGGACCCGACCCTGTTAGGGATGGAGATAGAGAGAATCCATCTCTCTTTTCTTGAAAAAAAAAACAATAAGACGAAGGAAACTCTTATCCATGACCAGAGCAGCTCTGCCCAAGACTTTAAGTACTCAAAAGTTCTGGGAATCACTTATTACTTTGAGATGTTCCATGGTTTTTCAACAGCTCCATAATTTCGCCCTTCAAACCTAAACACATTAATGCTTACACACTACTGCTTGCCGGCAGAACTAATATTATAAATGCGAATGTTTGGTGTACTTTCACGCTTCAACTATTCAACCGGTCATCATGAAATTGCGCATACACGTTGTCAGGGCATAGACATGGACATTCTTTTCCTATGGGATATAAAAGTAACCCTCAAAATTTCCCAACATTTGTCCGCGGCTTCGTTTGCGTTAATATTTGGAAAAGCCATGCTTTTCCCATGACTAGCTACATCTGGCATGTTCACGTGTGTCTAAAGCCCAGATTGTGTATGTATTGACGCCAAATGAAAAGATTTTATTCAATATCAAAAATTATTAGAACCAAACATAGAAAACAATCTCGTCATAACGAAACTACAGAAGCTAGGTGAAAAGGACTTTCAGACACAAATATTCAGTCTGAAAGTCCTTATTTTTGTGTGTGAAAGTCCCTTTCACCTAGTTAAGAGCTAATTTACATGATCAACGCTATTTGGGACGGTCGCGACTCGTATCCTGTTATTCAACGAGGGATTATTCCCACAAATTTTACGTGTATCTAAGTTAGAAGCAAACATATTGTGGTGTGGTGATTTGCATAATCAAGCCATCTTCTGCTCTGCCCTTATTATAGTTACGTTACAATTTTAGGGAGAAACTTATATAATACGAAAATACCTACCTATATTATATCTTTTGGCTGTTGCCTTTGCTAGTAAAAAGTAGCTATCATTCAAATAATTTGACTATGGTCTGTTATTGATAAAAATTTAGGCTTAGATTTCCATCTAGGCATTTGTTTAATTTTCTGTTTAAATAGTAGTTTCAATTGATGTATAAAACACGCGTGCGACTATTAATCATCAGCTCGCTCTTTGATAAGTCTTACGTTCTCAGCTAGACAGATTAAAAATTTTAACCTAGGCTTTGGTTTTAATTGTATTGTCAATGGACACTACATAAGTGATTCTTACAAGAGACAACGAGTGAAGGACCATTATTTTTACTAAACTCTTATTTCCCAATATTTTCATTTTTATTTATTAAGGCTTAATGTTCTATAAATATAGAAAATATTTCGCAATTTAGAATAAAATCGGGAACCCCTCTCAGGTGAAGGCCTCCTCCAAGGTTTTCTATCATTCTTTTACTATTCCGAGCCATTTGTATTTATCGTGGACCCGTGGTGTGTTAAATTTTACGTGTCTTTCTTTTAGCGCTTGCCTGGTTGACCTCTCCACGTGGTTACTGTTTTGGTCCATCTGTAATCTGATAGGGCCTTCCTTTTATCCTTCCAGACTGCTCTGTTTTCGGATTTGGTAGTCCGGTAACTCTCGTGATGATGTAGTATGTCACATCACCTTCATCTGGATAGTAGTTTTTTTTTAATTTCCATATTTGACATACATATGTCAGACAAGGGAGCATTAAATACCATTATCATACTTATAAAAAAAAAAGTTTGTCTCTACTACGCTTTTATAACGTCTATTCGAACTGCAAACTTTTAACGAGAGTTCACAACGGCAGAGCTTAGTTATGTGTACGGACTATTTAATATCTGTCTACAGACATTACTGCGATTGTCTCCATGTTGGAGACAAAAAGCTTTTTTATGAAGATAACCATAATAATAGTCTAACAGACTTTAGCTTTTTGTTGTAATGTACCAACATACAAAATTTGCTCAATTAGGTTCCAAGCTGACCTACGTATTAGAAGTTAGAAAAGTTTCTTATAAATTTCCACGGATTTTATCTGTTTTGTTGAAAAGTTACCAAAAGGTTTCTTCCGGGTTCATTCGGAATTAGTTCTGCTCGTCGAGTATAGGAAACCGCCGTACTCAAGTCGGTATATTGCCCTTTTAGCTAATTTAGTTCCTATAGTACTGATTTGCTTAGTTTTGGGGCTAGATAACGCTGTGTGAAATGTTCACTGATATTTATTTATTTGCTTAAATATATATTTTTATCGTTGACAGGCTAGGTGTTTGACCATAGCTAACCTGATGTTAAGTGACGGTTTGGTCGATGATGGTAAATACACCAAGCCTGGTTAAAATAGGGAAGGATAAAGAAAGAGAATATTCTCTCTCTCTTTCTCTCTCTCTCTTTCTCTCTCTCTCTTTCTCTCTCTCTCTCTTTCTCTCTCTCTCTTTCTCTCTCTCTCTCTCTCTCTCTCTCTCTCTTTCTCTCTCTCTCTTTCTCTCTCTCTCTCTCTCGTTGGCCTATCATATCCACAGTTATCTATCTATATCTATAAACGAGCAATTCTTGTATATATATATATATTACTGTGTAATAATTATAAAATATTATATATATATATATATATAGATATATACATATAATATTTTCAATCTCAGAAACAGCCCCAACGATTTTCATGAAATTTTGTATCCAGGGGGTTTCGGGGGCGAAAAATCGATCTAGCTAGGTTTCATTTTCAGAAAACGTCGTTTTACCCATGTTTTCAGCCGAGCAATGCTCGGTCAACCAGGTACTATTAATATAAGTAAGTACGTACAAAAACCCCTTGTTTTCATAACGGTATACCGAGACTACAATTTTATTATTTTTCCATTTGCTACGATTCTAGCACACATAATTCGTTTCTACCGTCATTAGCATTTTTAGTGTTTTTCGTGTTCTGTTAACACCATTAGGTATCTATTGCTGATCTTGATACGTTATATTGAGAAAAACAAAGTTCACAGCTAAGTAATCATTATTCCTAGGATTACTAGAAATTCGAAATTGTATTAGTATCTTCTACTTTTAGACAGAAATTAAACAGCATATATATATATATGACACATATGTGACTGAGACACGTACTTCTATTCATCTGAATCAACCAAAATCCGAAACTAACGAGAAATCCATAAAACCCAAACTCCTCCTTTGCAACCATAGCATGGTGGCAGGGTATTTTCTAGTACTCGGCTGGCTAGCTACCACCATTAAGAGGAAAGCAGTCAACTAAGACATTTGAAAATTAGGAATTTCACCAAGCTATTTCTGTCGCGCTGCACGCAGCACCCGCGTACATACTGAGCGAAAGGGACAACTGCACCTCGGGCTCATTAACCCGAAATAAAATGAGCAAAATCGAGGTTTCGTATTCCTCTGTTTCCTCCTCCAAATTTAGACCGATTTTAGTATTTCTTTTAACAAGCAAATAAGAAGGGTGTGTTCTTTGCCTGTGCGTTTTATTTTTTAAGATTATGTTTATGAGAATGGGAATTTGGACGTTGAAACACAGCGTTGAAACTAGGAAAATTTTAGGATTTTTGAAGCTTCCTAGCTCTTATAAAAAAAACATATATCAATAAATCAAAACAGAGAGGCATGAAACTAGCAAGTATCTACTTCCTGTCTAAAATTTATTGCTCTAGTATTAAAATCCTGGAAGGAAAATGGAGAAAGCGTTTGTATGAAGAAAATGACGACTTGTTTCCTCTTCCCAAGCACCTATCGGTGTGTTCCGGTTTCCTAACTTGAGACCTACTCCAGGCTAGGTGTGCTTTACCATCTTCGAGCTGTGGTCTAAGACCTAGCCTGTCAGCAATAAAAATATAAGTATATAAATAGGTAAACGAAAAGTACCCTATAGATTTTGATCCTCTTGTGAGTGTCGAAATTGCAACATATTGAGAAGTTTCATTTTTTCACAGCTACAGAGGGACTATAGATCTGCGTATATGGTTTTAATTTCAACTTGATACCTCCACGCGTTCTCGAGCAGAATGGACAAACATCCTATAAACTAGGGTTCGTAGTTCAAGTAGCTTTAGGTAGGTCTGGATACTGTGGGAAAATTTTAACGAAGTTCAGAAAAAAAACAACTGATTTTAATTAAGTGCTCTGCAAAATCTTGGAATCTTGTAGAAAATCCGTTCCTAAGATCGGTAAAAAAAAATACAAACACTGCAATGTCTTCTTCAGAGTTCTCCTTTTTATATTCAAGAATTGTCGAAAAATGAATAAATTCTTGTCTTGCAATATCTTTTTCAAAGATATGCAGCTTACGATGAAAAGCAGACACGCTTTGTATCAGATCACATATTTATTTTCCATTTCCTTTTAACTTTACTTTTAATTTTACTTGGTGGTAGATTTCCTTAGCAGGAGGTCGTCTAGGTTGGTACCACCGCAGTACCAGATATTCTGCCGCCAAGCAGTAGTGTCTAAACATTACTGTATTTCGGTTTGAAGAATACTGCAGCTAGTGAAATTACAGGGCTATTGAGACTAACCATCTAGTCTCAAAGTAATGAGCGCCAAGGCAGCGATGTCCTGGACTTTGTTTTACTACTCAAAGTTCTGAGTATCGCAGCAATGGTCATGGACAGGTGTTATCTCTTAACATCAGGAGAGCGTCTCGTTCGTCTCATTACTGCTACATTAAAAAAAAAAACACTGTGTTGAGCGCGATTCTATGTGGCTTCCAAATATTACTTTAATTAATAATGGAATAGTAGGTATAAATTAGACTAAGCGATTTAGACATAATCTTTTTCTAATTTACGGTACGATTGAGTAAGTGTCTACGGTTCTTTGTAAATATATTTCAGGTCACAGGTAAAGAGTTCTCGTGAATTTTGAACATCCTTGAGAATACAAAAGACTCCTGTAATTGTATACCGTGTTTAGATGGCCCGTGACAGCCGTAAGTAAGGAATCTCAATTAAGGGTCAGGCTCTGTACATACCTTGTTTGAACTGCCTTTAGATATAAATAGAAACACTTTATTGTGTAGACCAGAAATTAAAAATAAATAATAAAAACGAGAACCTCCTTCTTTTATTCAATTTTAGTGCTTTTATTCTCAAGAAGTAAGTTAGGTTAAATAAGATTTCAGTGGTACAAACAACATCGAACCTTAGTTAATTTAAAAACTCGCAAATATTTCAGTGTCACTGACTAAGTAATTTCGACAAAAACTTAATTTCTTCTATACTTAAGTTAGATATTTCCCTCCAGGCTTAAGTATTTTCGTAATGAAATTATAGAAATGTTTGTTCCCGCTTAGGTAAAATGTATTGTTTGAAATTAAATATAGACGATATATATTTAAACATAGACTTCAAATCCCAACGATGAGTTTGAGCAGTTGATGAAGGAAAATATCACACTTTTATTCAGCCGAATTAACCAAAGACCGAAACCAACGAGAAAACCATAAACAAAACTTAAGCCCCACTTATAGTTTCGTGAGGAACCCATATCATAGTGGTAGGGTACTTTCTAGTACTCGGCTGGCTAGCTACCATCCTCAAGTTGAAAGTCTAACGCTTAGCACCTAACGGTGTATTCCGGCAGTCTCACTTGAGAGCCAGTTCCATCCTAGGCTAGATGTATTTTCCATTTTCGATAACACCGTCACTTAACATCAGATTTTTGTAGCGATGATAGTCCAGTGGTAAGCGCGGTCGGCTTGCACGCCGAAGGGCGTGGGTTCAAACCCCAACAATGAGCTTGAGCTGCCAGTGTAGGAAAACATCACGAGGAAACCACCATAGCGTAGTGGTTGGGTACTTTGTAGTACTCGGCTGGCTAGCTACCACCCACAAAATGAAAATCTGCCACCAAACATCTAACGGTGTGTTTCGGCAGCTTCACTCGAGAGTCGTTCCATTCCAGGCTAGGTGTGTACCATCTTCGACCACATCGTCACTTAACATCAGGTGAGCTGTGGTCAAACACCTAGCCTGTCAACCATAAAAAAACAACTGTGATCAAATACTTTGCCTGTCGACTTATAACAATAAATAGCAACTGGAAATTGAATTGAAAACTGAATACAGAGATAGTTGTATGTGTGTATGTATTTACAGTAAAATGTTCAGGCAAATTGCCATAATGTTTACAGGAAACTGTCGGAATAAATATGCTTGCTTGTGAGAGTCTATTCATCTTCGTCAGTGTCAAGTAAAATCTGTATCTACTTTGTTTCATGCAGTAAATACATTGGATTAGAAAAAAAAACGTATTCGTAACACTTGCTTAGATTATGTAAATTGTTTTTCAAAATGTCATTTTGAAAACATATGCCACAATTTTGTTTTTTATTCTGAGAAGCAAATCAAAATACCCTTCAATTATTATGCTTTTTACAAGCTTTTATTTAACTTGCCTTATTAGTGTGGGTATATTGTTAAAGCCTACTTATGAGGTGGCTCATTACGTGGCAGACAGGAATATATGGTTGTAGTAGCTTCTCTTTGCACTTGCATCCCCCTGGCTAAGTGACAATTGTATAAGTAAGCATAATGTATTAATTTCTATAACTGTACCTACCAAATATGAAAAGAAAGATCCACAAAAAAAAATGTCTTGCTGAGTTTCTTGCCGAAGTCTTCTCAGTTGAAGTGTAATTACGAGCCGGTGGTAGATTCAAAAATGTAACTTAACGTTCATAAGTGCCTTACCAGGGCCTAAACTGAATAAATGACTTTTTGATTTTGATTTTGGGTCAAATTTTGCAAATATAAAAGCTCGGTATTTATTATTATTTTAATAGTTGACAAGCTAGGTGTTTGACCAGAACTCATCTGTTGTTAAGTGGCGATGTGGTCAAAGATGGTATAGCACACCCAGCCTAGAATGAAACTGGCTCTCAAATGAGGCTACCGGAACACACCGGATCCTCCGGCCTCCTATTTTTGACCTCGGCCTTTTATGTTATTAAACTATTTAGAGATAATCAAAGTCATAAGCAGATAAGTTATCGTTAAATAAAAATACAACTTCAATTATTTGGTCTGACAAAATAAACAAAAGTACGCGCCAATTCGTTCCAGTGTGCGCTGGGATTTTAATTTCACTAGGTCAAATACAAGACGGTATAACTTTTTACGTTTCATCGTCAGTTGAAATATACGACATGTAAAAAACACATATATCTTCTCTTTTGTTTTGACCCCATAAAACTTTCTTCAAGCCCAAGATGTGTGACTCTCTCGACTTTTACACATGGGTTTATTTGAATATTTCACTGGCTTTTGTGAATGGCGAAGCGGAAATGGGACTTCAAGCTTTGTTACCCTCATTTGTTGTTTTTGTTACTATTTTCACTGAAATAAGAATGTTTATTTAAAACTCAATGCTCAATTATAACAGCTAGTTTTATTACATTTGTAGAATTAATTGGTTCACCAATCAACATTTCTATTAACAAATATTTATATAAAAAGCTAATTGCTTTCCTTTCAAATCAAAAGTAAAGCTCCTAATTCACTCTTTAAAATTTAATTTCACGTCTACTGGAGAATTTAATATTCACAAAAAAATGTTCAAATTAAAAAGCCGTATTTCGAAAATAGCGCGTAAAAATGTAATACGACGTAACGAAGATCCAATACTGAAATCAAAAAGTATCGACCTAGTTTTATATTATCTGTTTTCCTTTGAGCGTATTTTTCATTTCTCTCCTCAAAAGCTTATTGAACGAACCGAAAACATTATATAGTATCGCTATGTTTTTTTCTTTTCAAGTTTTTGTTTGTTTTTTTTTTTTTTTTTTTTTTCAGTAAAGAAATGAATTGGCGTTACTTATTTGTCATGTTACTCGTTTCATTCACAAATTTCAAACTATTTTCAATTTAATTTAGGTTTGTAAGCATGAAGTGCAGATACAAAAAGATTGTATTTGCTACGATGATGGCTTACTGGTTGGTGCGGTCAGATCAAAAGTCAGCAAGGTTGGGTGGTCCCAAGAATAAACTTGAGCCGATGAAGAAAATAAATCGTGAGGAAACCATAGGCGATAAATGTCGTAATAAAATTATAGAAACTTTAGTTCTCGTTTAGGTAAAATACTCATAAAATGTATTGTTTGAGATTTACATAATATAGACGATATATTAATATACACGTGAGTTCAAATCCCAAGGATTAGCTTGAGCTGCCGGTTAAAGATAATATCGTAAGGAAACTGTAGTTTAGGGTACTTTCGGATGACTAGCTAACACCTTCGAGTTGAAAATCTGCTTCCAAGCATCTAGGGATGTATCTAGTCTCACTTGAAAGCCAGTTCCTAAACTAGACCAGATATGTTTATGTTCGACAACACCCTTACTTATAACCAGGTTAGCTGGGGTCAAACACTAAGTCTGCCAACCAAGAAAATCATCGTAATTATCATAATGAATAATTGTAATTATGGTCTAAACTCTAAAATCGTAAAAATAAATCAGCTAAGATACATTTGGTGAAGGATTGGAATTTTATGTAAATAAACAAACTTTAAGAAAAAAGTAAAACCGACTTTAAGAAAAAAACATCAGCACTAAAAAGTGAAAAATAAACTTACTTTACAAAGTATTATTATACCTGCTAGGTACCTACTGATCTGTTTAAAGTCGGTGCCTAGCCTAGGTGCCGGTGCTTGACTTGCCGGTGATTGTACCTTGACTCCGAGCTCATAGTACTGTATAGGGTGGAAATAAATGCTCTACCATGACCAGAAATCAAAGCCAATTTAAGTTGTACTCTTATTATCAACAGTTACACAGTTGTTCGACTGTGAGTGGCAGATGTCCATGATACCTATTACGACCTATTTAGTTAGAGGCAACTTCCTTAGAGAGGATTACGATGTGACAGCTGATATATTATGTTTACGGTGACAATTCATATCACAAATTGATCCTACACTATATCTTACACGATCAATTGTCAAAGGTCTGTACTGTTTTAGTAAAAATATGTATTAAACAAGTAGTGTTTCAAAAATAAATCATTGTTAAAAATATTTTTAACCGCGGCTTTGTCCGCGTGTAATTTAACAAAAAGTTTGTTCAGTTCGCAGAGTTTATAAAAAGTTAATCCTACTAAAATAAAGTGAAAGTGTATAAATGTGAAATGTGTGATGTGTATGTTTGTTACTCAATCACGCAAAACGGCTGAACGGATAATGGATGAAATTTCGCACACACATAGTTCATTTTACTCGCAAATAAATACCTATGCTAACCTCATTTTGCTTCTTTACGAGTCAGTGTGCTTAAAAACATCGTTTTACTAAAACTTTTTTTCTCTATTTATTGTTTATTTGACATTTTATTATACACCTTACATTATTTATTATATGATTGACATTTATACAATTCACTGCACATTATTGTTTATTATCGAGTAATGACATTTCTTTATTTTTTCCTTTTTCATTTTACTTGAGTTTATTAATGAAATTGTATTTTTGATGTGCCAATAAAATATTATATTCTATTCAATAACGCAACCTTTTAAAGTGGAGATTCCCTTTAAACACACAAACGTTTTTAGATCACTTACTTTCTAAATTTCTTTTAATTCGAAATATTGATGTGTGGGATTCGTTGTTTGCGTCTGTTTTTCCAACTAAGTACAACCCAGGGTTGTTCAAGAAAAATGTAAAAAACAATAGACTAGTCTATTGCATCTATATCTATATATTGTAATTATATCTAATAAAATATGCATATTATTATTAGATATAATTAAAATCACGTCAATATTGACCATCACTTATTTGCAGTACGATCCTCAGGTTAGATATCATGTATGCACCGAGTAAATTCAGATCCCTATGTAATTTATCTAATATAAGCCATCATGACGCGAAATGAGAATTTGACACTGGCGTTATTGATGATAGGGGTATGCAAAGTTGAGCGAAAAATTACATTTTTATCATTAGACTGTAGCGTATTGTAGTTTTAACAAGCGGAAATAATAGTTTCGAATTAATTTAATTTCGGAAATCTAATACATCTCATCTAATATATTCGGTAAATCTAGTTATAATGTATGCTTATATGTTGTTGTGTTGAAGCAAAAAAAAAGTTAAAATAAAATATAATGTGGACTAAACTAGTGGAATATAATGTAATCAGTAATCAGTATAATATATTCATGGGCCATAGATAACAATAATGTTACAGGTGAGACACTTGTTACAAAAAATCTTATATTTACACTAAAATTTGAATAGGAAATGGAGCTATATTATTAATGTTAAGTTAACAACAACAACATACTTTCATTTACAGTGCAGACTCCGTTTATGTGTTAAACAAAAATGATAATTCCGAGAACCTTATTGAAATATCGCTTAAGTAATTTGTAAAATATTTTTTTTAAGTATTTTTAGATCTTGGCTGCTAGAGACCATGTTTTATGACGTTGACGAATATTTCAAATTAAAAGATTATTAAATTACTAGTAAGTAATTATGTTTTTTTTTTTGACATTTTATTATATGGACAATATTTATTTATATTCGCACGTTTTTAAGCTGACATATTTTATATTGACGACAATATTCTTATATTGACATGTTTGTATACTTTGACATTTTGTTTTTATTTCATTGACATGTAATCAGTGTTCTAAAACTCATATGATAAAATGTAATATTACGTAATTGACTTGTAACATTGGTGCTATCAATAATAATGGGTTTTAGTATGCTACCGTGATATAGTGTGTATGAAAAAAGTGATACAAAATCATAATCAAAATCAAAATCAAATTCATTTATTCAAACTAGGCTGAGAATCAGCACTTTTCGAACGTCGAAATTACATAAGACAGTCCCCCAAAAAGCCCACCCGTCACCACTTCCTAGTGCTTTAGCTGGGAAGAAGAAGTGGCGCAACAAACTCCCCAGCAGCACAGCTGTCTGTTCCGTTAGAGAAAAAAAAAATAAAAAATACTATGCAAAATTATTTACATTACATAAAAAAAAAACTATAAAATTAATAGAATAAAAAATTATTAATTTAAAAAAATTAACGGTATAATGAATTCGGTTATTTCCGTCTCCATTATAATTTAATGTCTAGAGAAAGTGTTCGGGAAATTACGAAAACCCTTGTTGAGGAAACTCATTGAAGTGTTTGTAGCGCCGGTTTATAACCAAATTTAACGAAAACGGACCATAAAAAGCTATCGGTAAACCAATTTTGCATTCCACAGTAAACGTTTAATTATCTTTGTTGTATCTTTCCAATTCACTCTAACGTCATTAGACTTAATTTTCGATTTAAGTGTGCGACCGTCCAAGTAGAATTTTTACAAAATGAAAACCGTCTTCAGTCATGTTTGGCATAGAGGACTAAACCAAACATGACTAGGTTACATTATTTTATTACGTAGTTCTGATGCGTACCTTCCGGTTTCATCATTAGATGAAATAGACATGGACAGTAGATAGTTCCTTCTAGTGACAATAAACACAACTGAAAAGTCACAGGAAAGCAAAATACGCAATTTCGATCACTTGGTAAACATAAAAAATGCAATTGAATCCATTGTGAATCACCATCAAAAAACAGCAAAACAGACGCGGCCAAAGTACCATCCGTACACGATGAACCTTCCCCATGTGCGTCGATTCAACATTAGGACATGGATTTCAGTACTGGAGCAATACATTATGGGCCTCTTCAAATCCTGTGTGAACATGTTTCATTTAGATAAGCGTGCTCCATCACTGCATAACATCAAGCAGGGTGTGATTAGGCGCTAACCAATTTTAAATAAAAATAATTGTATGATATGCTGGTGTCTCAGGTGGTGCGCATGTTCGTGCTGGTGGTGATGGTGTTCGCGCTGTGCTGGCTGCCTTACCACGCGTACTTCGTGCTGGTGTACCATCATCAGGCCATGGCATCGGCACCATTCGCGCAGCACATATACCTCGGCTTCTACTGGCTGGCGATGGCCAACTCTATGTTTAATCCACTCATTTACTACTGGATGAGTAACAAGTAAGTTTAAAGAGACCCACTTAAATTTTCTACTGCATGTAATATTATTTCAAGTGATTACTAGTTAAAAACCTTTAATTGCATAACAAATAACAATTTTTATTTTCATATTTAACTAGCTGCACCCCGTTTGCAGCTAACTAAAAGTTACTAATCAAAATTGGTCAAGCCGTTTGAGCGTGAAGAAGTGACAAGCAAACAAAAGTCTCACAAATTTCGCCTAATATTAGTATGATTTATACATAATGTAAAATTACTTTCTGCAAAGTGAAATAGATTACTGATTTTTTCTGTATGTATATTAGAATAATAAAATTGTTTTTGTAATATTTTTGAATAGTAAATTTTTGTTATGCTGCAAAAAAAGGATGTTAGTAAGTTACTAACGATCCTTTACTATGGAGGTGGCGTACCTATTCAGGGTTATAAGTTTACGGTGTACTAAGCCGAAAGAGAATGATTGTACTCATCATTATGAACAACTTTTTTTTTTATAGAACTAACCTTGAAATCGCATATATATCCCGCTGTTCCATACAAATTGTTTTCCACGGAACAGATGATTTTTTTCGCGATTTCAGGTTTGTTTTTATAGTGAATATATTTTTTCTTAGTTTTTAAGTATGTTTTTACATTTAATACACAAAAAAAAACATAAATAATATAAAAAACTTAAGCAAATAATAATAAAATAAAAAATACTTAAATGTGTTTTAAACATTACATTTATAAATTATTTATATATAAAAAAGAAAGAACATTGCTTAATTAATAAAAAATAAACAATTTTAATAACTCATTGGAATGTTGATATTGAATGTTGTTCGTAATAAGTACAATGTTCATAATGAGTACAATAGCTTGTGGTGTATCGACTTAATACACCACAAGCTTATAATCATGTATAGCGCATAAACAACATTATAAGCGAAATTTTGATCCCCAAGAAATAAACAGTGCCAGTAGAATAGCGCTATTCTACTGGTTACTTTTGATAACCCGTCAATTAACTAGCGTTTAGCTCATCTTTGGCATAACATTAAATAACGATACTTCGCTAGAAACTAGCGTACAAAATCCGATCACAACCCTCGGCATAACTGGCATCAAAGTAAATATTCCCGGGCACGTTCTTGCAAATTGACCTACAACATTTATAGCGTAGAATCTCTCCATTATAGCCTTATTTGTCTATCTATCGCGCTGGAAATCGTAATGGGGTTCATGTTAGCGGTAATGCATACAAATAGCTGTCTGGTAAACTATTACGATTACTAGGCGGGTATATGATTTGGCACCAGATAAAGCCTCTTGGCAACACGACGCCGACAACGTGAGTGCTTCACGTGATTTATAGGTCAAAAGCTTAAATTAAGGCAGACATACGAGCCGAAAACAAATGGGAAGGATAGTAACGGGTGAAGAGCAAAGTTTTTTTTTATAATGAAGATTGGCTTGGCATTAATTAATGTCGCCACCGAGATGACTGTGGTCCATACAAATTCGAGTTTAGTCGTCGTTTTCCTTTTTTATTTAATCAGTATTCATTGCTTTCACTACAGCTTGCTGATATCATTAGTGGCATCTACATTTTGGAAACATTTGCATTAAATTCGCATTGAAGTTATCTGTGTCTATTTTAATTTGTAAATTTAAAAGGTGTAGTAAAATTGATACTAAAAGTGAGATAAAATAAAAAGGTAGAAAATAATAACATTTTGCGAGTCGTAAAGCCCCGCATTAAAGAAAAACTGAAATGGGATCATAACCTGCGTGATGGAAGGCGGTTGTAAATGCATAATTCATGCGTACACGCCTTGTCCTCTACTCATGGCCGGGGCAAGGGATTGACTTCAGGGCGGGTAATAAAACTCAATTATAAAAATAACTTCGATTTTTCTTCAAGATAAAAAGTATATTCTTGGGTAGTATTTGAATAAAACTAGTGTTCTATTTCAAAAAATATTATGATAACGCTTACCGTTTTGCTGAAAATCGCTGAAATCCCGTTTTTGTGACCTTTGACCTCGAGTATTTTTTTTTCCATGTTTCGGATCGATGAGGGCTTTTTAGATTCCATTTTTGGTGGTGTTTTGAACAATCCTACCAACTTTGAGCTGGGTGCGAATTATTGTAACTTCACCCCTATTTTTTGGTCTGATTTGACCGGACTATACTAGTATTTGCCGTGGTGGTGCCGGCATAAGAATAGTACCCAACCCTCTCTACCCGTGGTTGCCGTAAGAGTCGGCTAAGGGATGTTATCTGGAAGATGGGCAGCAGCGTCTTCCTTGAACAATCAAACCTAACTGCGCTAGCCAACCCGCCTGCCAAGCGTTGCGAGTATTGGCAAAACCTCCCCAGGAGGAGGCATATGTCCAGCAGTGGACGATCTATGGCCTGATGATGTGACCGGACTATTAGGATAACCCTGTGTACAACCGTCGAGTTTGGACTCGTTTGTTACCAAGTGCAGTTTTAAATGCCAATAATAAAAGCTTAAAAGATTTTTGAATGTGATAAGTATTGCTGTACTACTAATAATAATTCAACTATTAACTTAATATTACAATGGTCACGTTATAATATCGCGTAGTGTATCAACTCTGCTGAGTTTGTGGGAGAAAGTTAGCTTAATTACCTAGAGAGTTCCACAAATATCCATCTCATGCCCTCAAGTACGACGTCCCTGTTAAAATTATCTCACACGTACGAACGCAGGGTTGTTGAGAATTGGTATACAGCCTTCATCAACATGCGTGGATAATTCTAACACTTGTTTTATTCAAATTGAATTCTCAGTGTAACTAGTACTTCAGGTGAATTAA
The DNA here is from genome assembly GCA_950106695.1 of Biston stratarius. Taxonomy (NCBI): domain Eukaryota; kingdom Metazoa; phylum Arthropoda; class Insecta; order Lepidoptera; family Geometridae; genus Biston; species Biston stratarius. The sequence continues at coordinate 17,836,237 of OX467116.1, forward strand.
ATTTCGTAGAAGCAAATGAAAACATCGTTTATTTATTTGAAAGCATTTTCACTGTAATTTGTTTGTGTTATTTTAATTGTTGAATTTGTTTTTTGTTTTTTTTTTCATTTAATTATAATCATTATTCACCGAGATTACTTAGTTTTTTATTAACTAGTAGATTACTAATTTTTACTTAAGAAATCTCTTTTGCAAATGGTGAATCCGCTATACATTTAAATAAATTTGAGTTTTGTAAAGATGATAGCTCAGTAGTTAGCACAGTTGGATAACAAGCCCAAAGGCGTGGGTTCAAATTCCAACAATGAGCTTAGTTGCCAATAATGAAAAACATATAAAAAAACTGCTCACTTAAGAGTAGTTATCATTACAGGTTAGATGTGTTTACCATCTTCGACCACGCTGGCACTTAACATCAGATGACTGAAGGTCATACTTGACCGTAAAAGATTGGTTCAATGGTGAATTGGTTGAATGGTGGTTGATGGTTTGGTGATTGGTTCGTTAAGGCGATGTTTCTCCGCGTTGAGTAATATTTAATGAAAATAAAAACTAATCTATTAAATTTGACCATATACCTATTCAGGAACTTTGTAAAAGAAGTGTGGAATGATTGACGCTGTAAAAATTTAAATAAAAGATAACAATAAAAACATGTGTTTCGATTTGATTGTTATCTATTGTATAAATAGATAAATAGATATCAAACGGTACGTGAAATTAAACCTATTCAAGTATGTGAAAAAAATATTATTCAGAGGTTTTTCACCTTGCATTATAAAGCAAGCATCAAAAGCAACTGTCAAAGTAATTTCATAGTTGAGCTGTCTCGTGCAAGCTGCTCACTCTTGATAAAAGAAAACTGAGAAAAGTTTTAAAATATAACCAATTTAATATTTCAATAAACAAAGCTTGAATAAAGCTTAGATGTGAATATTTGACAATTGCGTGTCGTACTACTGATAAACCCATTCCGTAAGAGGGGTTCCGAACCGAGTTAGAAATAAATAATTAGCATCAATGTAGACCGAGTTTTTGTAAATATTTTTTATTGTTTTCGAAATGTTTTGTTCTAATTATCAGATCATGGTCTAGTTCCTCCATGCCCATTCTTCTATAAGACGGCCAGAAGCTCGAAAAAGCGACATAGTTTCATGCCTAACGTTACAATAACTCGAACGAAACGATTTGATTCCATTCCACTTTTTTGAGTAGGTGTTCCCTGTAGTATAATCTAAGTGTCTTTAAGTTGAAATTGAGTGGAAAGCTGGTATCTTCTTGTCGAGCATAGCCCGTTGTAGACCACATCTTCACTTTGCAGCAGTTAAGATGTTGTTGTGATATAGAAAAAACATTGACTTGGTCTTGCACAAATCTCGTACGTTAATTGATTCTTCTTCTCCCTTTGTTTTTGGTACTCACACAAAGTAAGTCAGATTCAGGTTAAGTAAAGCTCTAGTAAAGGCGAATTTAGTGGAAACTTTGACTGAGTTTTGAAGTATCACGAAAAGGCATTTTCACCACATTACATCGCTTTACCATACCCGTGCACTTAATTCATAACTTTAGGAATTTGTGTAGGATACTCTTAAATATATACACAAAACATTTTCGTATTAATATATAATCTTATTATATATATAAATATCTTATTTCTTAATAGCCTACATTAATAATTGATCTCGTCAGGGTCAATTAAGGTGTAGTGTGGGGTGGTGCAAGTGGTATGCCAAGTGCAATTCAGAAAATAATGAAGTCCCTGGTTTGATCACTAGGTATATATTTTAGAACCACCGGTTTTTTTTCCTACCTGTCCTGGGGCAGTGTGGCCATGCCAGATGTTTCCCTAGCATTACCAGGAGGTATCAGGATATCATACTAAGCTTACATGTTTAATATATATTTAAAAAGAAGTTATACATGGATATTGACGCTTGTATTGAGTTCTCTGTTCTTAGTTCTAATTAGTTTTACATATACTAGTATACACATTTTTCCTATTTGTTTATTTTACATTTCTATTTTACTGTTTTAACATTTGTTTTCTTATTTAATTATACATTTCGTTTATTTATCTTTATAACATATTCCTGCTTTCTCTTATCTTATTTGTATACATCACAATTGATTGTTATTGTTAGATATATTGTCAAATATATCATCAACATATATTTATATATCCTTATTTTTATTTATTACATGTTGCGCAGCATCTGAGCAAAAATTCAGGAATACATCTCTTGCCTTACTGTATTCTATTATTTTACAAATATTTTCTTTACAGATTTCCATCTCTATCACTTGTTCACATTAAAATCTTTTTCTCCCGTAAACCGGGCAATCTATTAGAATGTGCGCTACCGTCTCTTCTTTGACAGGATCACAAATGCATGATGGATTCTCTTTGAGCTTAAAAGGATTTAAGTACGAGAAGTATCTAACACGACCATCCGGCAAAATGATTTTTGTTACGGCAGCTGTGCCACCTCCGCTATACCTCCGGTTCCATTCCTCAGGGGTGTCCATGCGGATTTTTCGCTTTATGAATGAAGCCGGGCAATTATCATAGTGCGGCCGAGTCTTAACGTTTTGCGCTGCATCTTTCGTCAATTGATCAGCGCTCTCGTTTCCCTTGAGTCTAGCATGGGCTTTGACCCCGAAGAGCTCTACTTCCTTTCCCCGGATTAAGCACTTTTCTATGTTTTTCCGGGTCTGGACTGCGAGGGGATGGAGTGCGTAAGTATTAGAAATAGTTTCTAACGATGACCTTGAATTGGAGAAGTTTGCGAAGCTGTTTTTGCGACTACTTAATGCCTCTTCTGTAGCCTAATATATCGCAAGCAATTAGAACCATCGGTTAATAAAAAGGTAGATGATGTATAGTAGCGACGGTAATGAATAAAACTACACGGTTAGATATTTAGGTAGATAAAAAGTTCGGCGTGATATTGCATTGCCTATGTTGTCTGTGTGACAGGCGGGATATGCGCGGCGCGACAAGTAGGTACGCTCGCGGTGCGCGGTATATCTAAATATGTATAAAATACTGGTATGTTTACTATTTTATAGGTAATAAACATTTGTAAGATTACTTTCTTTTCAAAATAATACACAACGGCGCGGTGACATGATGCCACATTCCTGCTAAAACTTTCCGATATTATTTCGTCGTAAATCGTTGTTTTATTTTAATTTCAATATTCTTGCATATTATTTCTAAAAGTACAGTACAAGTACAGGCAAACATTTATTTATTTATTTCTGTTGTAGCTGGAACGACTGCTAAGCGGAGATAAACAAAATATATACCTAGGACACTCAAAATGGACTTCCGCAAAGTATCGCCTAATTCAATCAATCATCTAGGCAAACGTGGCTTAACTATAAAGGTACTTAATTTGTTACGTAACCCTAAATATGGTTCGTTGATCAAAAAGTAATCAACTAAATAAATTAACGGAAAATAAATATTCTGCGGCTACTTTACTCGTAGGTTAACTTTCTTTGAAGTTGTTCTGAGTTGGGTAACAACTGTTGGAAGCTGGAAGTTCGTAGGCTTTACAACTTTAGTAAGTAGAATGGAATTTCATCCGTTTATTTATTTAAGCATACACTCTGAGCTGAACTCATTCAACAGAACATTATATTTAATTTGTCACGAAAGAAATGTTGTAGAAAAAAAGTAGTTAGTAGTTAAACTTCCCACGCAAATCTTTTTTCTTTGGTTGGATAAAAAGCCCTGCTTTCTTATTTATGTTTATTATTATATTTTAAATTATTTTAGGTAATCTTAGTATTTATGTTTGTTAATGAAATGTATGTCTATATTCTGAGGTCGCCTGGAAGAGATCCTTTTTTAGCGGTAAGGTCACCAGTTATTACACTCATTACTTAAAGAATAACTCATTACTTTGGTGTAGACAATAAAGAATAAATCAATCGAGCCAAAGATTTTTTTTTCTATAATAACGTGAAACTATACGGTATTTGTTGTTTTAACCTCTGACGCAAACAAAAGGATGTGTTATAAGTTTTATGTATGTATCTGTGTTCCAAACCAAAATCTCCCAAACGGCTTAACCAATTTTGAATTAGTTTTTTTTTTAAAGGCCGAAATTATTCTTGACTTTGATTCAAGAAAATCTGTTCAGCTGTTTGAAATGAGCAACTTACACAGATCGATAGAGTCCAAAATTGATATTATTTTATTCGTTACTGGTATCAGTGGTTCTTTTTAATAATATTTAATACTAGTTGAAATTACCCTAGAGCTTGTGATAAACTAGGAATAGGAACTAGGACTGTGGTAAAAACTGATTTCGTGAAACATAAATAAGGAAACATACATTGTGATGAAATAAAAGGTGAACATGGTATCCGCAAAACAAATTACTGTGTGGGTGTTAAAATAAACTTAATAATAACAAATAAACCTTTTGTATCCCTTCTATGAAATACTTACAGGTTATACAGGTCGGTAGAGAACAGGAGATCGACGAAGTGGAAAAAATTTCATATTTAATTCCGCAGAGGTACTGTTGTTTACTGCCTACATTACAATTTACCTTTAACGAAAGAATCTCAATATTTTATATTTAAGCTTGTCATTATCATTCGCAGCCGTCTTTTCCCCTCTACTAGATATCCTTGCCGTGCTGTTTCGCGCTGATCGTGAACCATGTCGTTCTTTCACAACATTTAACTAAACAAACGAATTCTAAGTATCTTGCTAGGTCTAGTACAGAGTAATGGGCAGACAAACGCAATCAAAACGTCATCTATATATGGTGGATATTCCCCATGTACGCACAAAACGTTTTGATTCCACATTTTTTATTCGCACAGCGAGGTTGTGGAACTCTCTGTCGGAGTCTGTGTTCTCTGTTAGGTATACAATATGGGTGTTTTTAAATCTAGAGTAAATAAGTTTCTTCTAGGTAAGCGTGTTCCATCTTAGATCACAGTACTGCTTAACTTTGCGTGGTGGTAGGGTACTTTGTAGTACTCGGCTGGCTAGCTACCACCCTCGAGTTGAAAATCTGCCGCCAAGCATCTAACGGTGTATTCCGGCAGCCTCACTTGAGAGCCAGTTCCATTCCAGGCTAGGTGTGCTTTACCATCTTCGACCACATCGTCACTTAACATCAGGTGAGTTGTGGTCAAACAACTAGCCTGTCAACAATAAAAAAAAACATCGGACTGGGTCAATCGTCAAATGGTCAAACGCGAAGCTATTTTTAATAAAAAAATAAAGATAAATAAAACATTCGAACAGCGATAACGTTAATAGGAAATGTACGGGATTGACATAAGCTGTCAATATATCACGTGAACATCTTACGTCAGTCGCATACATTGTTGAAGTGTGTTGCAAATTGACCGGCTGTGTCCGTCGCGGGGAGACCAGTGTACATTTTGCGAAACTGTCATAGTCAATTAGTCAGTTAGGTAAAATACTAAAATATCAATAAAAGTTATCATCCGACCACCGAAACCTTTACAGCTGACTTAGAAAAAAAGAGGTTTATAATTGTTTTGATAGTTATTATCTACATTGTAGCTACATTAACTTTTATACGTAACAAACTTTACTGCATTGTTGTTGGCTTCCTATTGTTAGGACCGGGGAAGGTTTTTGTGGTTGACAGCCAAGCATTATTTTTGTGTTACCAGATTTTTTTACTTATGTAAAATGCAAAAAACGGTTGATAGAGTCGTTAAATCGAAAAATTTGCGTGACAATAGCTAAAATCATCTGATCCGTTAAAATAATCTTGCAATTTATTTGTCCGGAGTGAGTATTAGGATCGTGTCATCTCGAGTAGGCACATAAAGATCGATGAACGACACCGACAATCAATCTTGTACGCGAATACCAGGTGACAATGTCTTGTTATAAATCATTTCTGTACACGAGATTAATCTAAAGTAAAATGTATTTGAAATAGTAAAAAGCGTCTAACTTGTTTGAAAATTAACAAAACTACACGTTTATAATAATTTGTGTCGAGATCCTACACATTGAGCTTCAGTCTGGAAACTTAGATAAGCATTTACTTAGGTACTTTCAACTAAGTTCCTGCGAAATAAGATGTCCTGGGAGGTTTCTCGGATAAGACAAACAACTACGAAATGTAAAGTTAAACGCTGTTAATTCTAGGTAAGGTTGGTATTTAAACATAGTTGAAATTTATATCCAAAATATTTGCACACTAGTTTGTACTTAATTTTTTTTTATTAGATAGTTCAAGTATTTTTTACAACTTTGAACTAATATTATTGATTTTGTCATTCTTTACATTGTCTGACTTTTATTGGATTTACCGTACATTGAATATGTACATATAAGAAATGTTTTCAATTATAGTTACACGGAAAGTTAAGAATACCTAAAACAGGTTATTTTACTTATTATAAACAACTTAAAAAATGAAAAAAATAGCTTTGAAATCAGAAAAAAATTGCTGTTCATTAGAATGTTATCTAGACTCGACAGAATTTATGGAATATCGGATTTTTGTAATTTCAAGGTAGGCCTCAGGGCAAAAGTTGTTCATAATATTGATTAAAATTAACGTCTTTTAACGTATTCCAGATACTTATAGCGTCGTATAAAAACGCCGGGTTATAGATATAGAGAGTATCGGTAAACTTATTTTTTTTTTAAGTTTTTTTTATGGCTGACACGTTAGTTGTTTGACCACAGCTCACCTGATGTTAAGTGACGGTGTGGTCCAAGATGGTAAAGCACACCTAGCCTGGAATGGAACTGGCTCTCAAGTGAGGCTGCCGTAACACACCATTAGATGCTTGGCGGCAGATTTTCAACTTGAGGGTGGTAGCTAGCCAGCCGAGTACTAGAACGTACCCTACCACCACGCTATGGTTTCCTCACGATGTTTTCCTTCACCGGCAGCTCAAGCTCATTGTTGGGGTTTGAACCCACGCCCTTCGGCATTTGAACCGACCGCGCTAACCACTGAGCTTTCATCGCTACTATATATAGCAGTATATAGCATATCATAGCAGTAATGCTTACACACTACTGCTTGGCGGTAGAATATCTGCTAAGGAAATCTACCACCAAGTAAAAATACATTGCAAGTTAGAAAAAGGCTTGTAAAAAGTTAGGGTTCGCTTAGTGTAAGGATTATTTTAAGCAAATTGAGTGAGACATTTCCAAAATAAGTTTTTTGCAAACAAAAAGACTACAATTTCGTTTTCCTTGGTCTAACAATTTAAATTGTTTTTTGTGCAGGTTCAGGATTTATTTTCGGATTGTGTTATGCTGGTGTATCACTTCTAAAGCTGAAACTCCAGAACTGAAGAAGCTGGACAACAATAAAACATATTCCAGTAAGTATATTTTCGCCATGATGACGATCCAAAAATAATTACAGTGTAAGTTCTCCATCCTGTATAAATGATACGAGGAGGCTGACTTTCAAGATATTCGGGAATTCGCCAAGAAATCCTATTACTTTGCTGAATAATATTTACGAGAGTTCACAGACGGTTCAAAGTTATGCCGTGATTCATTACTTTAATTGCGGCTCGTCCGTTGAAAACAAATACAACGAAAAGAGAAGAAATAAATTTTAGACCAACATTAACGCCATGTTTTGTCTTGAATGCGAGGCGCTCGTCACAAGTTGATCTTGAGGCATAGGGAAATAAGATGTCAAGTAGTCTTGACATTTGAGTACTTACGGTTCTTGACAAAATACACAAAAGGCAGGGTAATGAAATGTACGAAAGCGTTTATAAAGCACCAAACCGCGAAATTACTTGTACACACTCGTACTTCGACCCGTTTCCTCATTTAGGGAAGTAGGTACAAAGTGACAAACAAATAAGACTAACAATAACAAAATACAAAACCAAGACACTCTTAGGCGTTTTGCTATGATTAATTATTAATTATTAATGATATTAATGATCACGATAAAGACATTACTAAATAGTAGGTATAAATCAAAGCGTTAGTCAAATGTGTCTGTTAGTTCACGTTGTTTTTTTTTTAATACGAATAAGTCCAACTTGACCACCAACTCGCACGATAGTAAGAGATAATGTGGTCGTAAATGAAGCACGCAGATTTAGAAGATTTTCTTCACTCTATTTATGTTGTTAACGAATCAGCCCTGCTTTTATAAGCTGTCTTACTTCTGGGGCCTCTTCTCATTGTGAAAAAGGTGAGGCCATAGTTCAACACGCTGGTCAACTACATTGCTTTTTTTTAAACTACAATATTCTCTGCGCAATAGATTGATTGATACAGTTTGTGATTATAATCATTTAGTGATACAAATTTACTACTACTAGATGACTAAATTCGAACACTCATTTTGTTCAGGTTAATAATAATTGCTGAGCTGCTGATATTCATTCACTCGACAAAAATTTATTTATTTATTTAGTGAACGAATTCACAAAATTCTTAACTTATTTGGTGAATGAATTAAGAATCTACAGTAACTACAGAACAATCGCGCATATTGGTTGACCTTTTTGCACTCACCTCTATGCTTTAAGTTCTCTTGTAGGTATGTATATAGAAGGCATAAGTTTGGGGGGTATTTAGCCGAAAGGGGGTCATTGTATATTTCACTATGAAGAACTTGTAATACTGGCAACTACTCTGTTTTTTTTTTATAACAGCTGTTCCATAGTAAAACTCGTTGACCTTGGATCAATGCAAAAAGCAAGGAACATCGGAATTGTGCCTATAGTTTTTTTTTTTATTGTTAAAGTAATGAGACGGTCAAAACGCTCTTCTAATGGTAAGAGATAATGCATGTCCATGGCCATTGCAATAATAAACAGAATTTTAGTAACAAATCAAAATCCAGGGCATCGTTGCTTTGAAACTCTATGGAGACTTTCGATGGTTAGTCTCAACAGCCCTGTAATTTCGCTAGCAGCAGTACCTACTCTCAAAACAGAGCACAGTATGTATGTCTACACACTACTACTTGGCGGCAGAATATATGGTACTGCGGAGGTACCTACTTAGAAAACTTTCTGCAAAGGATATCTACCACCAAGTAATCTCTCCTGATGGTAACAGATAACGCAAAAAAAAGTAGTTCATAATCTAGTAACCTCTTTTTGGCTTTGTTCAGTATACGCCTCAAGTAGAACCCCGTAGAATTCGTTCGCTTTAAAAAAATACCACATACCGGCTTGTTCAGATATTAAATTCTAACTTTAGCAAAGTAAAAATGTGGCTGTCGCAATTTAGGGTAGATTTTCCTGTTCTCCAATGTTTGTTTCTTGTAGTTCTGACGAGTCACGCCACAAGAGCCATGTCTAAGCAATAAATCTTCTCTGCGGGTCATATTGAGGGTGAATTTCGGTCAAGTTTCTTATAATAATATATTATTATACTCATGTGTGTCAACATCGTAAATGGTGGCACATGAAACGAGTTTCCTGGATTCTTTGTTGACATAAATATTGGGGCTGAATATTTGTCCGGTCAAACACAAAGCCACACGCTTTCGAGCCGTCATTAGTGCGTTGTAATCTGTTTGACATATTTATTTAATGGTTATGCTTTTACGCATTGGATTTTCTAAACTCTTACCTAAGTTAGACTAGTTCAGACTAGTCTAACTCAGACTACTTAAAGCTTAAGTTCAAACGCATGACATTTATTATGAAACTAATATCCCAAGTACCGCATCTCAAATAAGTATCTATTCATCATCATCATCATCATCATCATCATCATCATCATCATCATCATCATCATCATCATCATCATCATCATCAGCCATAGGACGTCCACTGCTGAATATAGGCCTCCTCCTGGGAGGGTTTTGCCAATACTCGCCACGCTTGGCAGGCGGGTTCGCGAGCGCAGTTAGGTGTAATTGTTCAAGGAAGACACTGCTGCCCATCTTCCGGGTTACATACATCCCTTAGCCGCCTCTTAAGGCAACCACGGGTAGAGAGGGCGGGATACTATTCTTACGCCGGCACCACCACGGCTCAAGTACCTACCTATTCTAAATAACTAATCTGTGTTGAAGCAACATACGATCCCGATTATCTTTAATAGGTGGTGGTGGTTTGCGGTTGACGAAATGACATATTAAATCGCATCCCATTTATCTATCATATCGTTTCTAAAAGTAAAGTACATGTGCCATTTGGGGTACGCTAGTTGATTGTAGATTAAATCTACGTAACAGCGGCAGCTTAGCTGATACCATAAGGACGAAATACAGAAAATTCGACTTCATTTGCTATAATAAATAAGTCCAATTATCATCATTATCATCATTGATGATCAGATCATTTGTATTTTTTTAAATAAAATAGCTTATGATAAATAAGCTGTTTGCCGTCGTCTTTAATGTCTATATATAATAGAGATATAGTAGGACCAGACAATCTGCCGTTATGCAGTAGTGTGTAAATATTCAGTATTCCGGTATGAAGGGTACTGCAGTTACCGAAATTACAGGGCTATTGAGATTAACCATCGAAAGTCTGAAAGTAATGAGCGCCAAAACAGCGATACCCTAGACTTTATTTTGTTACTCAAAATTCTGTGGACCGCTGCAATGATCATAAATTTTCATTATCTCTTACCATTAAGATAGCGTCTCATTGGTCTCATTACTATTATATAAAAAAGGAATTATGGAGCTATAAGTTTGAGAAACCTTGATCTATGCCAGCGAATTATATGTTATAATTGTTACCTGGAATAAAGAAGTGTGTGCAACACGGTCAACCAATCTTTGTGATTGTTCTATAGATGACTTTTTACGTGACTTTTATTTCATAGTTATATAAAATAATTTTGATAAAATAAATTTCGTGTTATATGATGTTACTAAATCGATTTTACTAAATAAATATATTTTTTGTGGAGTTGAGCTGAACGAATTCGTTCATTCGGAAGTTTGGATCACATTATCAGCCGTACCTATTCATTCACTACAGTCTAGGAATAAGCGATGTGGTAGTTTACACGGATTATAATGGTCGATATAACTTGGTCTCAGTTTCGGGTCTTACATATTTTATTGATTAAATTATTTTTACTTTTAGGGTTACTCTATACATAACATGTTTATGACAACTTGTTACATAGTGACGTAGAGCTTTGTGTTAATTGAATATTGTGTTGCAGTGAGCCAAAGGCACTACCGGGATGTGTCGTCGTTCAGCAGAACATGACATTCGAGGAGGCGCAGTAATATCTCACGGTCGACGCCGACGCCGCAACACGGTGCGTGACTTTACACCTTTTACATTCATTAATTTTGTATTACAACGCTTTATGCTCTTGTTGATGTTGTTTACGATGACACCCGGTGATTCGGAAGATAGATGGCTTGCGCATTTTCAGGAGCATGATTGCAATTTTAACTAGGAAGCTTGGTAATATTATTATTTTTGCCGAAAACTTTAGTTTTCAGTTTTCATTATTGCATGAAAAATCAAGTGAAGTAAATCTTACTTATAGTTAAAGTCACATAAAGTAAGCCACAGTCATCTTCAGTTGAAACTCAAGTACCTAGTTGTGATTTCCTAGAAGTACTTCTACTGAGTTCTGAAATTACACCCATTACACATACCCATTACCCATTATTATATTACTATTTCTGAATATAAACTTCGAAAAAAACACAAACTTTTGACATAATTTTTCCGTGTTTCCACACAAAATGATGATTTTGTAACGATGATAGCTCAGTGGTTAGCGCGGTCGGTTTACGTGCCGAAGGGCCTGGGTTCAAACTCCAACAATGAGCTTTAAGCTGCTGGTGAAGGAAAACATCGTAAGAAAATCATAGGTAGGGTAGGGTACTTTTTGATGCTGAGCTGGCTAGCTACCACCCTCAAGTTGAAAATCTGTTGTGCTAAGCACCTAACATCGTATTATAACTTGAGAGTCTTACTTGAGAACCAGTTCCAAATGTATTTATCATCTTCAAAAATCTAGCCTGTCAAACACAAAATTAAAAATAAAATCACTAAAACGGAATGTATACGTATATACCTCCATATAATATTTATGTATTATTCAGTAGTATTTATTTTAGTGTTATCAGTATTGGACTCTACCAATATACAATAGAGTAATCTACCACAGCTTGCAGCTTATTAAGATGTCTGCTGTTTAAGCAAGTAGATTGGCATCATTAGAAGAGTTTCAAACGCTAGCAAATTACGTTTCAACTTAGACAGTTAATAACACTTCCATAAAAACAGTTAGCTGTGGTTAATCACTGATAATAATTAAGGTCTATTAAGAAAATGTGGCTAATTTTCCAATAAATTAAACAGTGAAAATGAGAGATTTCTTTTAATATCGTATAAATTGAAACTTTTCCACTTAATTAGCTGAAATTTTGAGCCAAAGCGCATCCAAATTATACTAGATTTTTTAATATTATATTTTTGTAGAAGTTCATATTGTATTTTATTTATTTTTTCGTTTACAAACTTAAGTTAGGTGAACGGATACTAATTTTCGAACCAAGCCATTTTTTATTCATCTCTATGTTATACCTTACTTGATGGAAGATGGTAGATGGAAGTTGTCTAAGTAGGAACCACCGCAGTACCAGATGTGCTGCCGCTAAACAGAGTGTGTAAACATTACTATGTTCCGGTTTGAAAGGTAGCTAGAGGAAAGACAGGGTTGTTGAGAATCACCATCTAAAGTCTCGAAGTAATTAGTGCCAATGCAGCGATGCCCTGGACTTTGTTTTGCTGCTCAAAGTTCTGTGTATCGCTGCAATGGTCATGGACAGGCGTTATCTCTTACCATCAGGAGAGCGTCTCGTTCGGTAACAATAAGAAAAATTTGGTATAATGATCAAGGCTTGTTTATCTGAAAAGAAACATTAAACAATTATTGGTTCATTGGAAAATATTTTTATAATTTTAAAGTAAGTATGAAATGAGATATTAATTGATATTATTGTAATGTCACCGAAACATTTAAAAAAAATTGACTTCTTTTTTTCATTACGTCTTAAATTAAAATGTATTTAATTTCTTTTTTTAATAAATTAATTAAATTTATACAACAATATTCGTATGTCCGTAATCGCAAGATTTAAAAAAATAGCACGTGTAGACACAAGCCGTCTGTATACTTAAAACTTATGAATAAAAAACTATGAACTATTGCTTTGTTTAACGCGAGTTTTTACCGCGATCTAAAAGTCTCTTTTTAGTGATTATTTTCACTGATGACGTATGCGTACACATGTACATGGATGTAGGTACGTATAATCGTATATACCCATATAATGTATTTATGTTATCTCACTACATATAGCTAATTTTAAACGTGATACGCTGAATCACGAAATTAACAGTAAATTTGCAAGTCAATTTGGAAGTGAAACGTGCAAATTACACTTGTGGTGTTGCTAACTTCACTAAAGTTGATGTTGATTCCACACACAAGGGCGTTGACATACTCAAATATTATTCAAATTTATATTGTTTGTCGTATTATCAATTAAGTAACGTGGATATTGATCAGAGGACTTTATTATTAGAGATGGAAAAACGCCTTAAATTTTATTTTAAACCCAAGAACCCGCATTGGCGAGACCTTCGTTATTTTATAAAGGCTGAAAGTTTTGTCATGTAAGTAAGAACGATACCCGACTATGAAACTTGGGTAGTGGTAGATAACAGGTAGTAAAGATGTATAAAATTACACCCTAACTTCGTTATAGCATAAAGCTCAGTTTTAAGATATTTTATTTGGAATAATATTAGAAATCCCGTAGTCCACTGCCAGACACTTAGCACGTTTCAAGCCTCCTACCAGACACCCTTTAACTATATTAAATGTTTGTTATAGTATAAAAGCTGAGCTGATTTTTATTTATGTTATTTAAGGAACTTTTAAAAGATAACTCCTCAGTAATCAGACAGTTTATAAATAAATAAATAAATATTGTAGGACACATTACACACAGCGCCATCTGACCCCAAACTAAGCAGAGCTTGTGTGATGGAAGGCAGATAACTGATAGAATACATTTTTTTTTTTTGTATATTCATACTTATGATACATACAGAACACTCAGACACAGAACAAACATTTGTTTATACCAAACAAACATTTGTCCTTGGCGGGAATCGAACCCACGCCCTACAGCTCAGGCAGACATACTCCCAATAAGCCAACAGGGCTGTCAAAGTTTAGATAGTTCTTTCATCTAGCCTGACACATTAAAAGAACGCCGTGGGTGCGAGCGCGAGGAACATATTGTATATTCAAACACAATCAGTCTATTGCGATCTTCTCTTCTTGTGAGAAGTGTTTCTTTGATTTATCAGCAAATTTCATTATATAAAATTATTATTTATGATTGTAAGCCACTGTTCTTACCTGTGTTGGGGACCATGACAAAATTTTCAGCCTTTATAAAATAACGAAGGTCTGGCCGTCGCGGGCTCTTGCTCTAGTACATCTCCGATTTTAAATACTCTGTATCTTTAAGCTGTTAGACATAAAAATATATTTGGCACGAACACCGAAAATGAAATATAAGAATTTAAAAATATTATAATTGTTTCTAAGGCTCGATATAAGAAAACTAATTAGGATTATTGCGGTAGGTACCTAGATTTTGATTATATTTACCTTGCGCACTAGAACATTATATCCTAGCATTTCATAAAACAAGTTTAATGTAACCAACATCTGCTTTTAATATCTAGGATCACCTCTTTTACCTAACTAAACTAATAAACAAAAGCTTAATAAAACACAAAATACCTCGGCAGAGTTATCTGGGTGACATTTAGCCCGCCTAGTCTACTGTAAGATAAGCCCTATTATGTCCCTATCCGTAAAAATACAAAGGCTTATTTTTATTCCTCATTCCAAAAGCAAGGTCAAGAGAACATTTTGCGGATTCTTTATTACATGAGGAATTTCACTTTTGTGATTTTTGGAATGCTTTCAGCCGACGTTTTACTTTTTATGCGAATTTCTGTAAAAATTAAATAATTTGGACAAAAAAAAATTAATATGGATGTAAGTTTTTTCAAGTTCGTCACTACAACATTTGAAGTATTTTATTAATGTATTTTTTTTATTTTTAATATCTAACAGGCTAGATGTTTGACCACAACTCACCTGATGTTAAGTGACGGTGTGGTCGAAGATGGTTAAGCACACCTAGCCTGGAATGGAACTGGCTCTCAAGTGAGGCTGCCGGAACACATCGTTAGATGCTTGGCGGCAGATTTTCAACTTGAGGGTTGTAGCTAGCCAGCCGAGTACTAGAAAGTACCCTACCACCACGCAAAAATGAGACGAACTCGACGCTCTCCTGACGGTAAGAGATAACGCCTGTCCATGACCATTGTAGCGATACACAGAACTTTGAATAGTAAAACAAAGTCTAAGGTATCGCTGATTTAGCGCTCATTACTTTGAGACATTAGATGGTTAGTGTCAACAGTCCTGTAAGTTCGCTAGCTACAATAACAACACAGTAATGTTTACATACTACTGCTCGGCGGCAGAATATCTGGTACTGCGGTGGTACAGTCTTGAAGCAGATGTTCTACCAAATGAACGAAAATGGCAGTCACTTGTTTTTTTTTTATATGCACCATCCCATGTGTAAAAAGTTATCTCATCACCAATAATACTAGAACATATACACTACCCCATAAATTCCATCTCATAACCAATATTATTAGTACATATACACTCTAGCCCATGAATCCCATTCCATCACCAATATTACTAGAACATATACATTATACACTACCCCATGTACCCCATCACAAAACCAATAATACTAGTACATATACACCATCCCAACTATAGCGATGATAGTTCAGTGGTTAGCGCGGTCGGTTCGCATGCCGAAGGGCGTGGGTACAAACCCCAACAATGAGCTTGAGCTTTCGGTGAAGAAAAACATCGTGAGGAAACCATAGCGTGGTGGTAGAGTACTTTCTAGTACTCGGCTGGCTAGCTACCACCCTCAAGTTGAAAATCTGCCGCCAAGCATCTAACGGTGTGTTCCGGCAGCCTCACTTGAGAGCCAGTTCCGATCCAGGCTAGGTGTGCTTTACCATCTTCGACCACAACGTCACTTAACATCAGGTGAGTTGTAGTCAAACACCAAGCCTGGTAGCTATAAAAAAAAAATACCTCTTTACTGAACTATTTTCTAGTGTCATGCAGGACAGGGTCTTGAAGGCGCTAATTTTTGTTTGTGTTTCAGGCATTTTGACTATACATTGGTCTCTTTGTAGTAATGAAGCATGAAAACAATAATTGGGGCTTCTTTTAGAGTCATTTTTTGTTTCATCGTCACCAGATCCTATAGTACTACATCAAACTTAAAAATATACCGCCGTACATCATCGTACAATTTTTTTTAAGTAGTCTAAAATGTAATAAGTTTCGTGTCTAAAAACGAGTACTCCAATTATTTTTCTGCCATTGAGGGAGGGACCTAAATTGTTCGAAAAGCCCAGTAGATTTTACGATTTCCTTTTGTCTTTTAATCCTTTCGTAGAACGATTACTTTCATTACTGTCCCAATTTCATTAGTATTTCGTTGCTTTTTTGAAATTAGAATGAACTTTTAAGTATTTTTTTAATATGCTCAATATTTTTTTTAAATTGGCAGATAACTCGAATGCGACGGAGCTTCTAACAAACGGGAATCCTGTGAGAATGAACCCTAACGGCGACTGCGATGACATCAGGACATTTCATGTGTGTGATGATAAATTATAACGAGTTACTGTTATCGTAGATTTTTTACTGTGCTTCGTCATTATGCAGGTTGAAAAGAGTATAATATTAAAGCATTTTAGACTTTAAGGCATACGTGTTAGAGTTTCTTAGAACTGTGTTTTTAACCCTCGCAAACGGAGAAGTTATAAGTTTAACGTGTTTATCAGTGTGTCTGTCTGTCATCGTATCGTATTATCATGGGATTGTAGCTTCCAAATAGCTGAACTAATTTTGATTAAGTTTTGTTTTTGTTAAATAACTTAAGTCTAGTTCAGTTAGGGTGACTAGTTGACTACATTGAGAGTTTTCTTCGCTATGATACAGAAGAATCTGTTGAGCCGTTTGAACATAATGAGTTTTTTTCTACTAAACGAATGGTTTTAAGCATTTCCACACGCCTGATCTAGTTGAAATTTGGTGTGGATGTGGCTGTGTCAAGGGTATTTAAATTTTAAATTTGTGCTTTCCTATAAGTTTAATTGTAAAAATGTTTATAGTAGGGTTGTTTGGTGTATTTATTGCGTATATAATTATATATCTGTGCATAAGTACACAGAAATTAATTAAGACTTAAATCTTTGTTCATGTTTTACTCTTGAGTTGCATTTTGTATTTGTATGGATATTTGTAACTATTAAAATAGTAAATTATCGATATAAATGTACATAAAAAAATTTAAACAAACCTCATAAATTTAAATAAACATCGAATTAAATGTCCATAGAAACCAAATACTCAGAGAGTTCAAATTTTCATAAATACTATAATGTGCAGTATAATTTACATAATGTCTATTTTTCAAAAACCAGCTAATTATGAAATAATCAACAAATTTTATTAAATAAATGTATATAATTAAATAATTATATAAATTCAAATGTATGTAAATATTTTTTCAATAATAAATAATGTTGTTGTTTAAACATGATTTTTTTTCCGTGAAAATTTTTAGCCTTACTGGGGTTACGCAGAATGGTTACTACCATTCCGTAAAAGAAAGTCATTGACGAAAACTTTTTAGCATTCAAGGGTCCATCACGTTGCAGGGACAAGAACCAGTACAGTGTCCAACATTTGCGACCCAGGTGGCAAATGTTAGACATTTAGAGACGTATTAACGTTCGCCTTCACTGCCCGTGTTCCCAGTCCTGCCCAACCAAATTTGATATAAACTACTTTCGTGAACATTACTGCCAAGCAGTAGTGTGTAAACATTATTTTGTTCCGGTTTGAAGGTAGCAAGCGAAATTACAGTGCTGTTCAGACCAACCATCTAATGTCTCAAAGTAATAAACGCCAAAGCAGCGATGCCCTAGACTTTGTTTTGTAACTCAAAGTTGTGTATCACTGCAATGGACATGGACAGGCGTTATCTCCTACTATCAGGAGAGCATCTTGTTCGTCTAAATAAAATAAAAACTTTTACGGCTAAAGAGTGGAATACTCTACCAGAGTGGATGTTCCCTGATAGATACAATCTGGATATTCTTCAAGAGAGTGAATCGATATCTTTTAGGCAAGCGTGCTTGGCCGTAGACCGCATCTTCACTTGACATCAGATGAGATATGATCAAACGCAAGTATATATGTATATTATATTTTAAAAAACTGAAGAGTTTAAAAAATCTGTAACCCGACTGCGATTAAAATAGCTATAATTTAGGGAAAAAAAACTTTTTAAACAAATTTATTAATCCTAATTAAATTTAAACATATAACTTATATATATTTTAGTAATCCTTTTTTAATTGTATTCGTTTAGATACCCTACTTGATAGGTTTGTTTTTTTATTAACGTATTACTATTTCGCGCCAAAAATCCATCATCTTAATTTTTTTAACCATCCTGTATCTAAGTATACTCTAGCTATTGAGACAAATCTAACGATATCTTAATAAGTCCAGGACATCGCCCCTTTGATGCTCATTACTTTGGCTTTCGATGGCTAGTCTTAACAGCCCTGTAATTTCCCTTCAAGCTGTAGCTGCTGCATGCTTGCGCACTACTGCTTAGCGGCAGAATATCTGGTAATCCGGTGGAACCTACGTAGACGACCTCCTGCTGACACCTACCACCAAGCATAGGTAGTACCTATTAGTATTTTTTTTCCTTCATCATAAAAAGTATTTATGGCGTACGTATTTTTTGTTTTGTTTCATTCTATGGCTGCCTGAAAGAGACCGCTTTTAATCGTAAAGCCGCCACTTCTCAAGTGCCACGTACGTAAAGTTTTATTTTTATTATTTCGGTTATTTTCTTAGTTTTTTTTTTTTTACATTAAATATACAAAAACAAAAAACAAAAACTTAAAAACTAGGATGCCGCCGGCAGCGGGGCAGAGCTCAAGCTGCCGGAGGTTATTTTTATTATTATTATTATTTCTGGTTACTCAATATAGAGTTTCTACCTATGTAACCAAATAAAATTATTTTTAAAACAGACACTTTACTACCCAAATTAATGAGAAATAACGAATAAGTTACAGCTTGTCAGAAGTATCGACCGACAACGAAGGTCATTGGCATTTTCCCTTCTAGATTCTCGTCGCTTTAAGCAATTAGGGGGCAATTGAAGGATCGGTGTACCTCAATAATATAGCCAAATTGGACACCGGTCGTTTATCTCGGCTTTAATTTATTCTGTGATTATTGTTAATTGGGGCTGAATATATAGAGAATGTTGAAAGAAAAATAACTTACATTAAACCGTTGGGTATAAATTAGGTACTTAAAGCATAAATTGCATTCAGCCCAGTTTTTTCTTTCGTAGTTTAGAACGTTAAATTAATTTGTCTCCTCTGTTGATGTAGTGATGTACTTATACTACGAGTAACATGATGGTTTGTTATTCATTTTAGTAGCGATAATAGCTCAGTGGTTAGCGCGGTCGGTTCGCATGCCGAAGGGTGTGGGTTCAAACCCCAACAATGAGCTTGAGCTGCCGGTGAAGGAAAACATCGTGAGGAAACCATAGCGTGGTGGTAGGGTACTTTCTAGTACTCGGCTGGCTAGCTACCACCCTCAACTTGAAAATCTGCCGCCAAGCATCTAACGGTGTGTTCCGGCAGCCAGATGGTAAGGCACACCTAGCCTGGAATGGAACTGGCTCTCAAGTGGGGCTGCCGGAACACACCGTTAGATGCTTGGCGGCAGATTTTCAACTTAAGGGTGGTAGCTTGCCAGGCGAATACTAAAAATACCAATACGAATTGCGTAAATGCATTTAAATATTGTATTAAAAATTCTATGCAAATAATTTTATTTTCATTTTAATTCATTTTAGTGACATCCAGAATTTAATTTCAACGTTTTAAATTCATGCGCAAATTTATACAAAATATCATGCACAGATAAAATTAACACCACACATATGTAAATCGCATTATGTCAGGAAATTTTACTGAAACGCTGATCTACATTCTGCAACGCGAATATTTTCACTAAAATGCAAAAACTAATTGGTTGCTGTGTAGAAACAATTACTTTTTATGGTTTGCTGAAACCTGTTGGTGGCAATCTATCTAGATTGTATTTATTCTTACAGAGATGAACTAAGTTTACTTAATCTTATCACAGACGACATACCGGAAGCAATTTATATTCGGAACGTCTTCCGGAATTGCATATTTGCCAAGAGCCAATCTCCCGATGATCATTTTATCCTATCCTATGGGGTTGAGTAACCATTAACGTGATTTATTTATTTTTTACCTGTAATATTAGATATTATAAAAGTGGATCTAAACTTTTTACTAAAGTACTTAAGTTAATTCAAGTATAACACTTAACTCAAGTATAAAACCTGAAAATTGTGTTCTACAAATATTATAAATGTAGGTAAACAAGCCTCTACAAAAATTGCTTATACAAGAACTATTTTATTTTAAAATATACAGGTTCAAAAGCTTGGAGCGTGCTAACCCTAGAGGTCAAGTACCTTTATATATAAAATAACTCGGAATACGTGGATAAGCAGCTGTTCAGAAATAGTTAGAATTGAACATTGAATCTAGATCGAGTATATGGAACAACTTATTTAAAGTTGTGTCTATAGTAAAAGTTCTTAGTATTATTACTATGTCCCTATTTTGGCTTGGTAACGTCATGCTTATTACCTGTTTCGTTAGAGCGTATGAAACTACGTTGGCAGTGGCAAATAAAACGCTGAGACTTAATTAATTGTTCTGCGGGTTTCTAACATATAGACAGTACTTTCGCGGATGAATACAATAGTGAATTCCAGACGATAAACACGATTGCCTAAGATCATGAAATAAATTTTATAGATACCGCACAGAGTAAACATTTTTTTAAGTATACAAGTAATGAAACGTACGAGTCGCTTACCTGATGGTAAGAGATAACAATGTGGGTACACGACAGCGATTCACCTAACTTTAAGAAGCAAAACAAGGTCCAGGCCATCAATGCTTTGGCGTTCATTAGTTAGATATGGTTAATCTTAAAAGCCCTGTCTCAGTACCTACCATTCAAACCATAACTCATTTTTGTAGCGATGATAGCTCAGTGGTTAGCACGGTCGGTTCACACACCGAAGGGTGTGGGTTCAAACCCCAATAATGCACAAAACATGAAGAAAAACATCGTGAATCTAAGAAATAATAATGGCATTTTATAGTACTCGGCAGGCTAGCTTGGTAGAAAGTAAGACTACTGAAAGACACCATTGACGGCAGATTTTCAACTTGAGGGTGGTCCCTCAAGTTGAAAATCTACCGCCAATGGTGTCTTTCAGTAGTCTCACTTTTGAGCCAGTTCCATTCCAGGCTAGATGTGCTTTATCGTCTTCGTCACTTAACATCAGGTGGGCTGTGGTCATTTGACGTAGCTTGTCAACCATAAAAAAACGCTGTAAAGTTTACACATTACTGTTTGGCGGCAGAACATCTGTACTTCGGTGGTGCCTACCTAGACGAGTTCCTTCTAAGTACTACCAAATAAATACGTAAGTATAAGTGAATACGTACTAAGTCCCCAAGACTTAGTCGTGCTTAGTTGCAATAATTTTCATTTTATACTTTGAATTGTAATGTCAAATATCATCTCTAGATGTACTAAGTTCTTTGTATTTTTTTCTCTGTATAGTAACTGTACTCTTTCTATGAATTAAATTTATCTTTATCTTTAGTACTACGATTTATTTGTTTTGTTTGTTCGAATCACAGATTCGAGTGTTCGCTGTTTCGAGTTGAATTTGACAGTTTTCATCGTTTTTACTTTCTACCTTAATATTTTTCTTGCACTAAATAAACACCGAAAGCTACATTCTGGCGCTCCAAATTGTTGGCAGCTTTCGAGACGTGAAGACGTTCATGGAGAATTACGCTTCTGCCTAGAAACTTTTAAATTGTTTAACGACACTTTCAAGGTTTCTCTGCGAATTCTAGATTTATCAGGGTGTTCTACTCTTTAAGTGAAAGAAACTAATTAAACTTCATGAAATACGAGTGTAATTTCTTTAGTGATATATACTTTGGAAATGGTTCTAAATGGGTAACTAGATAATTATAATAAATGTAAAAGCATATTATGCTTAGCATAGATGAGCATATTATTTATCATAATTATCCTACTATGATCACACTAATATTATAAAAGCGAAAGTTTGTGGTTGTGTAAGTGTGTTTGTATGTTTGTAACTTCTTCAAGCTCAAACGGCTAGACCAATTTTGATGAAACGTGGTATGAAGGTAACTGACACCCTGGATTAACACATATGCTACTTTTTATCACGAAAAAATGTAGTCCAGCCCAGTGCCTCGCTCCGGTATTTTAAGAAGCTGGGTTTGCTCGGGTAGATTCTGGTAGGGGGAAATGCACAATACACCCCAAGCGGGACGTCAGTACAGGACTCATCGCCCCCATCTCGAATAGGAATAATAATAACATATATAATTATTTTTATATCAGATTTTATTTAAAACTTATTCATTCGTTCATTCGTTTCTTTATAGGGCTTTGTCGCCTAGCGGCTAAACCACCCTGTAATCTGACTTCCTACTATATTATACATCCTATTATAAACAATCATCATCTCAGCCGTAGGACGTCCACTGCTGGACATAGGCCTACCCCATTGACAAAGACCGGTTCCACAAAGACCGGTTGGAAGCGGCTCGCATCCAGCGCATTCCTGCGGTCTTTATGAGGTCGTCTGTCCACCTTGTTCCACTCCAGAACTTTGCAGCTCCATCGGCCATCAGTTCTGCGTGCTGTGCCCTGCCCACTGCCACTTCAACTTGCTAATCGGCTGGGCTATGTCGGCTACTTTAGTTCGTCTACGGATCTCCTCATTTCTGATTCGATCTCGTAGGGAAACTCTGAACAATAGCATTATGAATAATATAATATTATATTAAGCGGGCAAAGTCGCGGTTAACTGTTAATAATAATATAAATGGTATTGCTAGTTTGATTGTTCGCTTTTGCGTCTTAACTACTAAATCATCATGAAATTTTGCATACACGTTGTCAGGACATAGAATAATTTTCATCCAGAAAAAAGTACTGGAGCCGAAGTAAACAACTACAATTTTTTCTTGTTTCGCTTATGCGTGATTACTCGCTTTTAGCGGATACTCCGACTAATAAAACCAAACTAATATAATCCGATAAAACCGATATAATAAAACGTGAGTAATCCATATACATAAATCGAATTACCTAGAATTATCTCGCAGCTTCGCTGGCGTTTATATTTGAGGAAGTCTTGCTCAGCTATATATGGTATGCGCAGAATTTGTATGTATTTAATTGTATGCGCCAAATAAAACGACGTACAACATAGTTTAGCATATATAGCATGCATAGTGTAGCAGATCTACTCTATCTGTGTGTGAGGAGATCCTTAGACGAACTAAAGTAGCCGACATAGCTCAGCGGATTAGCAAGTTGAAGTGGCGGTGGGCAGGGCACATAGCACGCAGAACTGATGGCCGATGGGGCTGCAAAGTTCTAGAGTGGAGACCACGGACCGGCAAGCGCAGCGTAGGACGTCCACCCACAAGGTGGACAGACGACCTCATAAAGACCGCAGGAACGCGCTGGATGCGAGCCGCTTCCAAGCGGTGTTTATGGAAGTCAATGGGGATGTCCAGCAGTGGACGTCCTACGGCTGAGATGATGATGATGATGATGATGATGATGATGATGATGATGATGAGTGTAGCAACGTCGTAATATTATGCTCTATTCTATGATTGCAACGGCGAAGAAAAAACTAATTTAATAAGGGATGTTACTAAACTGTAGATAAAATTCAAGTTGGAGTGGGATCTTCAATTTGCGGCAAGGCAGAATCTATGGCTTTACTGACACAAATTTTGCTACCTATTTTCTACTCCTACACTTAATCTTGATTAATATTCAGTAGTTTTTTCTATTAGAATTATTTAAGCCTTACCTGTATTAAGTAAGTTAATCATTTTTCATAATAACGTTTGTTGTGTCAACCGACTACCTTAAATGATTGACAAATCTACATGAACGCGAGCGGAGCCGTGCGCGAATGCGAGTTATGTTGTAATATAGAATCAAATACAAATGTCACTAAAATGGTTGTTAAGACGTAATATTACTGTGAGTTCTTATTAAAAAAACAAATCATGACTCATTTCTGGTTCAGTATAAAACACCTATCCAGATCGTGTTAATGATAAATAGCGATCGATGATAAACATAAATACAAAATAAAAAATATTGGCGGTAGATCTCCATAGCAAGAGGTTGTCTAAGTAGTTACCATCGCGGCACCAGATATTTTGCCGCCAAGCAGTAGTGTGAAACCATTACTGTGCTCCGGTTTGAATGGAAATTACAGGGCTTTTGAGACTAACCATCGAGATTCAATGTAATAAGCATCAAATTAGCGACGCCCTTGACTTTGTTTTACTAGATACTCAAAGTTCTGTGTATTGCTGCCAATGGTCATGGACATGCGTTATCTATTACCATCAGGAGAACGTTTTGTTCGTCTCATTACTATTACATAAAAAAAGGTCTAGTCTGAATATCGTTTACTTTAAAAGTCTGAAAAATAAAGATAACACGCCGGTTTAAGCTAATGAGATTGTCTTATCTAAGGTCTCAAAAGATGTTTAACGAGATAATCCAGCTTTTACATCCAGTTGTTTAATTAAAACACCACAAGAGCTAGAATTCTAGAGAGTTTCACTGGCTTCTGTAAGTGTATCTCATTAATCTAATTGTTTAAGATTATGTTTATTCCTACAAACGCTGTAAACGGAGAATATAAACGAAACCAGAGCAAGAAAATACCATTTATTTTACATTTAATGCAATATGAGTAAGTTGAATTCTCAAGAGATACAAGTACGCTAAAGCCAAAACATAAGTAAAGCCAAAATTTTCTAATGTTTTTTTTTATCCTTTAATAAATAATATGTATTAAGGCACGTGGCCTTCATCATTGTTATCTGGGTTCATGTCAGGCACTGATAGTAAACGTGGGAAAACGGGCGATGAGAATAAAAACCATCATTAATGATAATGACAACGACGTACTGGAATATTATTGCAAAGACACACCTCCGAATACGTAATGCGCTCCCACGATGCAAACCGACCACCCTCTTCGCACCACACGTTATGCCCACAAGCGCTCAGAGTTGCGTCAGAGTGGAGAAACGTAAGCTGTTAGACATCTGCTGCCAACCGTCACTGTCAGTTCCGTTTCTTGACACTCTGAAAAATATCAAAGCGCCGACATGTATTAACATAGAGCAAGTTAATTGTTTTGGTTTCAGGGGGACAAATAAAAACCTCCGCAATATGAATTCACCGAACACCGAGGCTCAGCACCATACAAATTGAGTTTGATGGTCTTTCTTCCTACGTGACAGTAGCGGAGTTGTAAAACATTTCCACAAAAACCATAAAGCAAAAATTGAATTGTATTGTAATTGTATTAAATAAAAAAAATTGAAGTGTGTATTATGTTATTTGTACATTTTCCTCAAAAGTTTAATACTAAGGTTCGTAGATATGTACGAGCAATAAATCTCTTTTCACTTTGAGTGATTTCAAAATGTCAATTTGCATACACAAACATAATTAACATGATAAAATCACCTTTGATCCAGCTTAAATATTGACCTCCAAATCGCAATTCGGATTTCTTCCTTTCATTTTTTATTTCCTTCAATTTGCTTTAGGCATTTGAGTATAACACCTTTATTCTTGCAGATTAAATACGGAAGCGTTTAACATACCTTCTTATTTAATATTTTAACAAGTTTATATAGTTATATTCACTATTTACAATAAAAAACTTATCTAACAATTACATAAAAAAACTATCTACAAATTACATCCTAAATATTTTAATAGTTTAAGTAAGTTTTAATATTTTATCTCACTTTATCACCGACCGACCAAGAATAGGCTAGTTGACTAAATTTGTTTTTTTAATTTACTATATTGTACCTTGATATAAAATAACTTAAAAATAAGTAGTTTATTTAAAAAACTGCAAATTTAATTTACGCTTTTTGCGGTTTCAAAACAAACAAAATTTACTACTAAACCGGCCAAGACTGTTATGACGTGTGAATGACGTCACGTCGTGTGAAACAATCATATCTGTTATTCTACTACGAAAATCAAACAAGGAAGATTGACATCTCCAACCCTGTTCAACTTGTACATGAACGATCTAATCGTTGCGTTGTGCAGTCAGCATGTTGGCTACCACGTTGACGGAATCTGTTTCAATAAATTTAAGTTAAGACGACATGGTGCTGCTTAGCGTTGTTTTGCTTGCAGTAGCTTGAGGAAAAGCCAATCTTTGAGTCCGATGAAAAGGTCACTGAATTGTTCCTCCGATTTGTTATGTTTCTGTTCTACTCAAGTTTTGCTCAATAGAGTTCTACTGGACTGTGTGACCTAGTTAAATACTTAGGTTACATACATAGTCACTACCGACCTCAACCATGATGTTGATGTCGAACGGAAGTACCTAAATGTATTTATTCCTTTCTTTTGACAATAAACTGGGATGCTTTGTAGATATTTATTATTTATTAGATAATCCAGTTTCTATATTCACTTAAATAGTTTGTAAAAGAAAGGCTATAGTGTCATATAAATATATATAATTCTAAGAATTTTTTAGCTGAAATCTTTTTTGCATAATCTTAAAGTTTTTTAAATCATTTAGTTTTTCACCTTTACTTGTCTCCAACTTATTAGTTTTCGTAGGTAGTGGTTTTTTACTGGTATAAATTGTAATCTTTTCCGTGTATACATTACTGTCTAATTCATCTTCACTCTTATGACCTTCTTCTAAAATATAATTTTCGTTGTCATTTTCTATGTTTATATCGTTGTCATTTTTTGTCGTTGCTGCTTTTGTCGGTTTATTATTAATTTCTACGTCGATGCTATCTTTAATTACATCATCTTCTGGATGATAAGGATTATTGTATATTCCTCGTTTCAGCTCTGATCGCTGTACCATTTTGACTGCAACATCTCTGAACACTCTAGATTTCATGAAACTGTTTATCAGTTTCAATACATCTTCTGACTCTATCTGTATTTTTATTTTACTTCCATTTGTATATAGTAGTAGTACTAACACTGCAATATTACATACATCAGCGTTAAATGTAAAATTATAAAATTACGATTAGTTAAAACTTATAATTGCTTACTAAATATCAGCCTGAGAGTGTACATAACAAGCTTGTTCTTTTATATCTTTAGGCGAGTGGCATAAAATAATATCCATGAAATTGAAAATTGTGCAATTCTTAATTTATTTACGATAACGTTTTAACTATCACGGGCACCCTTGCATTATTGCGTTTTAATTTTGCTATACTATTAACTTCATCTTTTACTTAGGTAAAGATGTATGGAATCGCTGCTTTGACTTGCAATAGTAATATGTAAAAGCACCTTGTCTGTATTCTTGAAAACTGACGTGGCTTGGATACATTATTGTTTTATTTCTAAGTAACCAGTGTGAAACTAGATTCAATCGTGCACATACACGCTATGCTCTTAAATTTATTCCTTTAAAACGGTTACAGGATGGGAAACTAACAATATACCCATATGAATAAAAATTATAGAAATTGTAAATGTGGATATATAAGCATTAATGCTTATCTTTATGCTGATTTAGAGACTAACGCGGCGTAGTTAGTAGATACCTACTAAGCGATACTGAAATATAAATTCGCAGAAGTCAGCACTTTTAAGAGAAATGTCACTAAGCTCCTTAATTGGAAGTGCCGTTGCGGAAGTATCCACAGATTTCTGATGACTAGATATTTTGAAATTTCGAGTTACATAGCTCGATATTGCTTTTATTCAATTTCAAAAAGATGCATTTCTTATTAATTACATGATAAATAATAAAAAACAAGTTAAAAAAACAAGACTCAGATCTGAAGCAGTATTTGAACTCGACAATTAACATTCAAACAGATGGCGTTAGTAGTACAATAACATTTTATCCAATGAATACAAATTGTTGATGTTCATTTTTTTATTATAAAATTATTGTTATTTTTTTTTTACAGATAACACATCTAGATTTGACGTTAAAGCACAAATCTATAGACGTGATAGTTTTTCAGTAAAGTGTACCAGAAAAATGCTTAGGTTGTGGAATAATGTTAGTGCCCGCTTCGCTCACCCTGATTATTTGTATTTGTTATACCATCAGAAAAGGGTTTCGTTCGTCTTATTATGATTTATTATACAATTTAAAAATAAAACACCGGTGCTAGCGAAATTGTCCTTATCGGAGACGTCAATCAGCTACCTTATATTGACAGAGAAAACATCTTCGAAATGAGGTATCATCGCCCAAACCTGGTTACAACCATCAGTCAGGAGCTGCTTTGCACACACAGGAACCCAATGGATGTCGCGTATGCGCTGAGGGAAATATACTCTGGTATATATTCCTCAGCTACCCGTATTAGGTCTCTTGAGCAAAGACGGTACAAGGGAGCGCAAATACCCAGCACCCTCCCCAACACCCTTTTCTTAGTGCATACGCAGGAAGAAAAGGAAACCCTCATCAGCCAAGGTTATGGGGGAGGCACGGGGTCGCGCACTCTTACCATTCATGAAGCTCAGGGGCTAACGTACGAGTCGGTAATCGCCATAAAGACCAAGCCAAGGATGAAGCTGCACGAGAGCGTGTCACACGCGGTTGTTGCAATATCACGGCACACTGGGACCTTCGTCTACTACGCCGACGACATTGAAGACGATGCCATCAGTCGGTTCGTGCGTCGAGCGTCGGCTGCGTCACCAAAGACCATCAAGGAGTACAACCTGCAGATGGCTATTAAAGATCGGAACGTGGCGGTGATGGAGGCACTAGGCCGAGAGGGGGCGATTAAAACGCAAATGTAATCTTTAGTAGTATGTTGTCAATGTAACCATTAGTCTTATTCAAGTATTGTGTGTATGCCTCGAGCATTCATGCTCACCATCGAAGGCTCCTTCTTGCGGCGGCGTTGTGTGTCGGGTCACTCTCTTCCCTCAGATATGGTTGAGGAGGGCGATGGCTGGCACATGCGTCATACTCGTGATCGGGTGCTGCTTGCGGGTCGCTGGTCTGCTCGCGGTATACACATAAACTAGTACTTTAACCCTAGTTAAGACTTAAGTTTCCTCTTCCCATATTGTAGAAAAAAAAAAAAAAAATATAATATTGTATAAATTCAAGGTAATAAAGGTCACGGACCCCGGTGTCTGTGGAGTGTAATTTTCTAAAAAAAAAAAATAAAAAAAAAAAAACACCTAGTTTACTTGGAGTATATGAAAACTGAATAGGTAGGTACACATAATTATTTATATTTAAGACCAATTGAGCTAAGTATTTACAAATTTACTTTATTTTTTACTCAGTTAACAACAATTGGTGGGGTCACAATTTATGGAGGAAGTATTTAAAAGTCCATTGTGAAATACAAATTAAACTTTGCTGTAATTTACAAGAAGACCCTTATGATATAATTTTAATGCTGATATCACAACAATGTTGTAACAAGATCTCATTAGCATAAGTAGCCACGTAAAAACGTACCTACATTAAACGAAACCATCGCTCAAAGGATAAAAGAAAGTTTTCCCGTAATCCTTACTATAGAGGAAATATACAATTTACCTTTCTTTTTGTTACAAAGGCTTTAAAAGTTTTACGGAACGAGTCTGGTTACATGCAGCAGGTGACGTTTTGTTAGGCCGTATTTAAACTTGTCCGGACGGTCATTCTGATGGACGTTCACTGACGTGTACTCATGCGAAAAATGAGTAGGCCTGCGTAGTAACTGTGCAGTTTTGACAAGATCCGTCCGCGTCCGTTTACGTTAGGCCGTATTTAAACTTGTCCGGACGGTCATTCTGATGGACGTTCACTGACGTGTACTCATGCGAAAGATGAGTAGGCCTGCGTAGTAACTGTGCAGTTTTGACAAGATCCGTCCGCGTCCGTTTACGTTAGGCCGTATTTAAACTTGTCCGGACGGTCATTCTGACGGACGTTCACTGACGTGTACTCATGCGAAAGATGAGTAGGCCTGCGTAGTAACTGTGCAGTTTTGACAAGATCCGTCCGCGTCCGTTTACGTTAGGCCGTATTTAAACTTGTCCGGACGGTCATTCTGAAGGACGTTCACTGGCGTGTACTCATACGAAAGATGAGTAGGCCTGCGTAGTAACTGTGCAGTTTTGACAAGATCCGTCCGCGTCCGTTTACGTTAGGCCGTATTTAAACTTGTCCGGACGGTCATTCTGAAGAACGTTCACTGGCGTGTACTCATACGAAAGATGAGTAGGCCTGCGTAGTAACTGTGCAGTTTTGAAAAGATCCTTCCGCGTCCGTTTACGTTAGGCCGTATTTAAACTTGTCCGGACGGTCATTCTGAAGAACGTTCACTGGCGTGTACTCATACGAAAGATGAGTAGGCCTGCGTAGTAACTGTGCAGTTTTGAAAAGATCCGTCCGCGTCTGTCCACGTAAGGATCGTGCTAGAAATAGTATTGGGTCTTTTAATGGAGCGTGGATAGTCACGTGCGTCATACCATGCGTGCAATACCTACGTCAGGAATGACCGTCAGGATAAGTCTAAATATATCTATGCCCAATACTATTCAAGCAGGGTGTGTAAGATTTATCGCCTCTACTTATATCAAGAAGTCCAAATACAACCTACAGTTCAATTTAGTTTAACCCCTAATCACGCGTTGGACATAACTTTTGCTTATTTTGGTTGACTCTGAGCCATAAACTCTCACCTAAGCAGTGGATGTTTGTTTTAGAAATGCTCCTATTCTATATATAACCTATCTTTATTTTATTTTTTTTGAATAAAGAAATCTTCTAAGATGTGATAGAATACTAGGCAGTTTTTTTTTTTTGACAGGCTTGGTGTTTGACCACAACTCACCTGATGTTAAGTGACGGTTTGGTCGAAGATGGTAAAGCACACCTAGCCTGGAATGGAACTGGCTCTCAAGTGAGGCTGCCGGAACACACCGTTAGATGCTTGGCGACAGATTTTCAACTTGAGGGTGGTAGCTAGCCAACCGAGTACTAGAAAGTACTCTACCACCACGCTATGGTTTCCTCACGATCACGATGTTTTCCTTCACCGACAGCTCAAGCTCATTGTTGGAGTTTGAACCCACGCCCTTCGGCATGCGAACCGACTACGCTAACCACTGAGCTATTATCGCTAAAAAGTATGAGTAATGAAAGATGTAAGTATTGTTGGGTTACTTTGGTAAGAGAAACAACATAGATTGTTTAGCTTTAAATTTATTTTATTTTATGTTAGCACGAGATTATATTTACCACCGGGATTTGATTGTGCACGAAATATTATGCAATTAGGTTTGATTGTTTACCTCAAAATATTATATTAAAAGGCGTATTACAGTATTGCTGAGTTTATTAGTGACAAGTCTTCTTTGCGCAAATTATCTATAGATAATTTATAACGAGTAGAGGTTGCTGAAATCACTGAAATGATGTTTGCAAAACAAAGTTTATTTAGTTTCATCATTTAAAAATTTTTTTAGTTTTCTATTTATTTTCCTAAAATATGTACAAAAGGTTCTTTCCATGGTAGAGGGTTGAACTTTCGCATGCTGCTGCAAAATACCAAACGGTTTCTGAAAAAAAAAAACATAATGTAATATTTTTCACTGTAGACTGGCATCTAGTTCATTTGATGTTATTTGATGTCATTGTTGAAATTCGAACCCAGGCCTTTTGGCTTCTGATCGCGACAACCAAAGAGCAATCAATTAACAAAAAAAAATCGGATATATGTGATTATGTATGGCGGTAAAACAATTTTGATTGTCTAAAAATGTTGTACAAATATAAATCTTTTATTAATAACACCAAAGTTACAGGTCATTATTCCACTCATTGCCGTGGTGGTGCCGGCATAAGAATTGTACCCCACCCTCTCTACACATGGTTGCTGTAAGGTTGCATAAGTGGCAGCAGCGTCTTCCGTAAACAATCACACTTGCAGGCGTGGAGAGTATTGGCATAATGCGATGCGATGCGATGCGTCCATCGCATCGCATCCCGAAATGAAGCGGGTACACGGTTGTAGACCGCGAGCCCGCGTCTCGTTCGTTTAAATACTTACATTTATTTATTATTTCAACCTCTGTTGTCCCACTGCTGGGCAAAGGCATCTCTTCCTCCTTTCCATGACTGTCTTATTATTATTTTTTTAACCTGTTTATCCTCCGTTGTTTTCACCCATAACTCCGCTGGCATTCGGCAGACGTGTCTAGCCTTGTCCTACTTTAGCATAGCAGCTTTTTCAGTCACGTCAATATTATTAAAATAAAACCTACAAGTGAAAATACTCGTAGCAGCTTATATAAGCTGCTTTCATACTTGCCTGTAACTACTAAAGTTATTAAAAGTCACAGAATCCAAAGCAAATACCACACTAGCATCTAGAACATTTAATTGCAGAATGTATTGGCCTGTGTTGCTGTTAATTACTTTAAAGCCATAATAACTTAGTTATAAGCGCGGTTAGTTTACATGACGAAGTGTTGGCATATTGTGAGGAAACCATAGAACGGTGGTGCCTTTTAAGTTAGCTAACTAGCTATTACATTTAATTTCTATCGCCATGCATCTAATTATGTGTTTTGACAGTCTTACTTGAGTGACAGCCTCATTCCATACTAAATGTTCCTACCTTCTTACCTTGTTCGTCCACACCATCGCTTAGGTGTTTGTTAATCACACTAATATTGTAAGGTTGAAAGTTTGTGAGTGTGTGTGTTTTATGTTTGTTACTTCTTTAGACTAATATTATAAAGGTGAAAGTTTGTGAGTGTGTTTCACACCTAGCCCGGAATGGTACTGGCTCACAAATGAGGCTGCCAGAACACACCGTTAGATGCTTGGCGGCAGATTTTCAACTTGAGGGTGGTAGCTAGCCAACTGAGAACTAGAAAGTACCCTACCACCATGTTATGGTTTCCTCACGATGTTTTCCTTCACCGGCAGCTCAAGCCCATTGTTGGTGTTTGAACCCACGCCCTACGCAATGCAAACCGACCGCGCTAACCACTGAGCTATCATCACTACGAAAAATTTCAAATACGTCCGGAGTGTTTTGGTTTCTGAATGAAATAATGACAAAGAGTTATTATAGTTAAGTTATTAAGTAATAGTTATGATTCGATCTTATCGCAAATCAGAACAAGATGCAAAGTTAAAGGAATTCTAGAAAAGGATCTTATATCCGGACATGTTCAGATGACTGGTAACCCTAGTTTCACTACAACTCACCGCTTTTGTGTACCTTTAATTTCTAAGTCCAACAGGTAGAGGGAGAAACGGTATGTTTTTGATTTGAGAAAATATAATTTAAGCTGACCAAAATACTTACTTATCTGAAATTTGTTTGAATCCTTCTGACTGGATTTTTTTGATATTTTTATTGTAGCATATGATTTGTGATATGGTGACAGAGCGGATCTCATTTATTTGTTCTAAAACAAATGATAAAAAGTAACATTAAAACATGACATGACATTTAAAGCAACAACAACAGTGATAAGAGTGTAACATTTAAATTTAAGGTTGCCTGGATAAGATCGTTTTTTTACAATAAGGTAGCCAGCTGCTGCACTATTTTAAGCTGGACTATTTTTTTATAATATAACTAGTCTAAGCAATAAATATATACCTTGTCTTATTAAAAGAAACTATTTTTTTATTATTATTGCTGACAGGCTTGGTGTTTGACCACAACTCACTTGATGTTAAGTGACGGTGTGGTCGAAGATGGTAAAGCACACCTAGCCTAGAATGGAACTGGCTCTCAAGTGAGGCTATACAAGGTACAAAGTGTATTATTACAAGGTGGTATATCTATCTGAGTATCAGACATTCTATTGCCAAGCAGTATTGTGTAAACATTATAGCGCTAGTTTGAAATATAGATAAACTAGAAAAAAAAAGACTGAGTGTAGTTGGTTTCTTGAAGAGTGCCGTGTATATTTGTTTAGATATATATTCATGTCAAAGTAAACAGAAGAATATTACATACATAATAAATAAAGACTTCTTGGCCCTGTAATGTTTTGCTTGTGTTAGATGTACAACACGCACACATAAAGTTGTAATTCGTGTGAGACAAGCAAAAACTTGTAGAGCTAAGTAGTTTTATTTCTTACTAGGGAAACTGACGGGATTTTAACACATTTTTGTTTTACTTAAGCAGTCTTTTTACTTTAATTACTCACGTTTAATTATGCCGGATGCACACCTGGTGGCCTTCTTCAAGGAATCAAAGCAGATTACAACGCGCGCGCGGCCTCATATTGCTTCGAGAAGTATTCGACATAATAAAACGTGAGTAAAACAAAAAAGACTACTTTTTTCTAGTTTTTGTTTTGAGAGCGTTAGGGTCTTGTGTACACGACACGTGTCACCACAGCCACCGATGTTCGGTGACCGTGACAAGAGTAATGAGTGACCGCCACAAAATACTTACAGTACTCTCTCTGCATGAAGCTATTCTATTGAACTAAAAGTTAGAGTGGGCCGGTACTAATAGCCATGCCCGTGTCACAGGCACAATTGTAGCAAATAGCCTGCGTGTGTGAGAAATCTTGGCAAAATAGCTTTTAGCTGGCTGACGATAGCTGCAGCCAGTAGCTCGTTTTGTAGTCTTGTTATATTAATTACCTTTTTTCATTATAAATAGGGTTGCGTTTTACCATCATCTATCATGAAGTAACTGATTCACCTTGCTACTTGACGGAACCTAGATTGTACCACCCACTTAGGCAGTAAGTGCCACTGTTTAGCGGTTCAGACGAAAAAGGTGAAATTGAATCGCTTAGTTCGAGTTTTTGGAACATCAATCATGAAGCGGTGTCGCTTTTAAGGAACTTTTTATGTATATTATTACAAGTTAATGTCATTAATTAAACTCACCTATAGAGAATTTGCCTTCTCCTTCGCCATTTTCAAAGAAATACCTGTCGCCTTTTCTTGTCCTTAGGAACTGTTCTCCCAAAATCCGCTGCGTCAAAGGACCAACTAACAATCCTGGCAGCCGCTCTTCTAAGAAGATGTACACGCATAACTCAACATCTTTGTAGCTTTTATACTCACGTTCCAGAATAGCAACAATCTATAAAACAGACGATATTTTTAAGACAGTAAAAGGAACTTAGTAAAACTTCTAACAGATTTCGCGTTTTTAATTTTACGAGTGTAAGGCAAGAATGTAGATAATTATGTTTTTTTTTTGTAATATCTGATATACTATATGTTATACAGGATTATAGCCGTGTACGAGAATTATAATCATAATTATGAGCAACTATATGCATAAATAAATATCCTAGGACATTTCACACAGCGCTATCTAGCACCTAATTAAGCAAAGCTACTACTTACTTAGCTTTACTTTTTTTGTAAATATTTACTTATAATATAATACAGAATACCCAGACACAGAATAAACATTTAATTTTATGCTCATCACACATATGTTTGTCCTGAGTGGGAATCGAACCGACGCCCTAAAGCTCTTGAAGCAGATACACTATCAAAGAAGCTAACAGAGCACTCAATCACTCTTTCATAGTAATTAAAATGTCAGCTTCCATAGAAAAAAAACTCGGCTCTGAATCGAATACATTTATAGAAAACAATTTTTTTTTTCGATTTTAGACTTGTACCTTCAGTAAGCAAATGTTGTTTATTGTGCTAAATTATTTTTAATGGTCATAATGGGGCTACGGACACAGGAAGGGGTTAGCCAAAAGGAGAAAAATTTGGTTCACAATCGACGAAAAAGGGCAGCTTTTTTACGATTATGAAATCGTAAAAAACAGTGAATAAACAGGCCAGTTAACACTAACAGTTGTTCATATTGATAAATACAATAACCCGCACGCACGCCGGTGCGGTTTAGCAAATTCTCATATTATGCCACTGAATTTAATATTCGGACAGATTTGTCCTAACCTAGAGGTATACACCAACATACCCGAAGAGTCGGTCTTATTTGGTATCTCTTGTGCATTTTACCAGGGTCTAATTTTCTATACTGTCCAGTTGGTATTTGATTTGGTAAAAGAAATCTGAGTCACAGAAGTTTAGTCATGGTATTAATAGGAACTTTACTAGACACTCAAACGGTGTTTTGGAAGCAACATGGAGGCATGTTAGACCTCACTATACCTACATCTATATACTTGCCTACACTGGAAATTCACACTTTATAAATAAAAAAAGCACTGTTTTTATAAAAGAAACCCCTAAAAAAAATAGGAGTTTTGGAAAATAATACAATGTGATAAAAAAAATTGCGCTTACGCCTAAATTCCAATAAAGTAGGAAATTTCAGTTTGATAATAATTATAATGTAACATAACAAACCTCTGGTTTCAGAAACTTCTCGAAGTCCTTAAAACTCGTGATATCTGCGATATTGCATGCTTTGAGGGCATCAACGGCAGAACAAACGCGTTGGTCTCGACCGCGCTGTATATCTATCGACTTTAAATCTAAGCCCAATTTTTGACTGGTGGCACAAAATGTACAATAAATTAATATATTAATCGTACGGGAATTAATAAAAACTTACAAATAACTCTCCTTTAAATCAGATTTATCCCGTAGGGACTATATTTTTCTACTCCACAAAAGAAAAAGAAAAAGATAAACTTGTTAAGATTCTGAAAAATATCTTTCGCTTTTACTTCCAATAGTTTTTATGTAAGAGTTAGTAAGACGAACAACGCGTTCTCCTGATGGTAAGAGATAACGCATGCAGCAATACAAAGAACTTTGAATAACAAATCAAAGTCCGGGTAATCGCTGTTTTGCCGCTCATTACTTAGAGACTTTTGATGGTTAGTCTCAATAGCCCAGTAAATTCGCTAGCTGTACCCTGGGTAGCCTAGTACCTATAGTAATAGTGTTTTCATACTCGTCTGTTGCGGGTACTTTTTACCTGGCTTTTCTTTGACACTATTAAAATATCTTCACTTTGGCAAACAAGACGCTGTCCAGTTGGTAAGAGATAATGCATGTCATTAATACATAATGATTGTTCATGACTGTGTTGTACAAAATAATGTACACAGAACTTTGAGTAGCAAAACAAAGTCCAGGGCATCGCCTATTTGGCGCTCATTACTCAAAGTTGTTTTTATGTTTGCCTATATCAACCTCTATTGGCCTTACCTTTAATTAATAAATACACAAAGTTTTTTAATGGTTGACCACAGCTCACAGTCACAGTCAGCCTGTTGTGAAGTGTTAAATGACTTCACCGGCAGCTCAAGCTCATTGTTGATGTTTGAACCCACGCTATCCGGCTTGTGAACGAACCGTAATAACCAAAACATGAATTCGGTAACCGAATAGTTTTTATGAAGAACATTTTTTTATAGATATTTGTATCTAATACATATAGGTATATGTGTATAAAATATATATACGTATAGACGTATATACCACGAAAACGAACGAAACTCGTAACGAAAATCGTAAAAAACATAAATATTAGTGTGTGTATATATATGACAGGTTATTCTCGACGTGGTTGTTATTTGTAGTTCTACGGGTGTTAAATACGTGTGTAGCTGTAGGACAAAGTCCTACTCATTGACTTACCCTTTAACAACGAACAGTAGATTCAAAATATCATTGGAATGGAATCGGTCAACTTCACTTTGTGGCTGAGTAGCTAGCCCTCTCGTTAGACCATCAAAATTATTTCCACGCTCACATATCGAGGGCTTGTCGTACCATTCAGCAAGTCTTATAATGCTGCTTATATTACGATTTTCGTTTAGAGAACTGAAAAATGAAATAGGTAGAGATACAGTTGTCGTTCGAACCCAAGATACAAAATCATACATATTTAAATCTATACGTATCAAGTAATTATTTTATTTACACTCTACTATTCAAATTCAATTCATTTATTTGGAGAACTTAATCGTTGGTTCTGAAAGTTATTTTAAACCAAGTTGTTAAGTTGTTGTTTTAGGTTTACAAACAATTCAAACTCAAAGTTAACCTAACATTATTTTAACCTAACTTAACACATACACTATGCTTTTAGTGAGAACTGCTATGCAAAACTTACCTAATATATGTTCCTAATACAAATAAATTAAATCAGGCGTGTTAAAATATTATCTACAAAAGCAGCAAAATTTCACTAAACTAACTAATTAAACATAAACATTAAACTTCCTTTTTTCTTTAAAATACTACACACTATCGCCTGAGTTACTAATTTAGACGATATCAAATTAAAATGATTAAATTGAATCAAAAATGTATGGACAGTAATCCAGTTTGGTCTGCTTTCTTTATACTATGGGACGGCAAAGGGCATAAAATTATTCTGTATTTCACGATTCTTTTAAGTAAATGTTTCTTAAACCTTCAATGTAACATCAAACCTATTCAAATCGAATTTTTCTTGACAAGATTCAACGTAGATCGCATCGCGCAAAACGACGATAAAAGTTAAATCTATTTTTGAATAAGCATAAGATATTCAACTGACCAAATTTAACCAGTTACCTGATCATTCCTATGATTTCGGTATGAAATAATCGGAACGCGCACGCAGAGAATTCATTTGTAACTCCGGCATTGACAGATGGATCATAGTCTTTAATGTAACCTGTTGCATTTGGGTACAACAACTTATTTTCGATCACAAAGTCACTTCCTGAAATTAAAGGCCACTTGAATATCCTTGTTCAGTTTATGACTGTTTTACGATGGAGAAGTTTTTGAGGAGTAATAAGTTCTCTCGAGGGTATAAAATTTATTTAGCTCCTGTCAACAAAACTTGAAGAAAAACAAAGCAAATGAATAATTTAATTTGAATTTGAATCATTTTGAAGACACTACATGTTTGTCTAAACAAAGATCGCAAATTTATTATCATAATTATAAATAATATGTAATTAAAAATCAATTGCCACATGTATTCGTATAACGGAGGCTCCACGGATTTTGCAGATTTTTTTTTTCGTTGTCTTCCTAATAGTCAGGACAAGGATTATATAAAAGTATTTTTTTTTTTTGGAAAATCCTCGGAAAAAAGCGGAAATTTGTATGGTATTAAGTCGCACAAAATAAAGTACACTCACTGTACACGCGGGGTCGCTAGTAGATTTTAAAAATAAAATATTAGAATGGCTGCAACGTACAACAATGTTTTTTTTTAAATTCACATTTTGAAAACTAACTGAGTATTTATGACAAATATAAATTAAATTGTTGTATGTCATATTAGGTAGCTATCTCTACCGAACTTCATTAAAATTGGTTGAGCAATCGTCAATAAATAACAAATAGACAGAAAGAAGTTCTATCGTGTATAAATTCTTAGTAATTACGTTAATTTATATGTATGTAGTAATTACGTTAATTTATATGTATGTTAATTCAAATGTGTCATGTATAGTGATACATTTAAATAAATGAATATAAGAGATATGTTATATATTTAATTCAGCCATTGATATCTAACCCTAAACTAAATAAAGCTTGTAAATTACGCATAATACACTTACTTTTTTGTTAATATAAGTAAGTATATGCTTTTACCCGCGTAGCACATTCGGGAAGAAAATTTGAAAAGAATTGGTGTGTTGATATTTTTTATAGGACGTTGTTCTGTGTCTTTTCCGGACGGACAGATAGACACAGAGGAAAGCTTAACTATAGGGTTCAGCCAAGATTAGTCCCGGCATGTTACTTTCCCTGACTATTTTATCTCATAGTACCTAATTGTTCTTTCCGCGCTTCAAGTCGCGCGCCTCGAAAACAGCACGCGTCACAGAATTACAAAATCTACTTACGTGTCTTCCAACAACTAATTTATTGTCAGAATTTATTTTCTATGATACACACGAAAATGTCCATCTCATAAATATTTATCTCGAGAAGGAATAGTACCACGTCCTACTAATCCTACAGCTTACAAAGCAAAACTATTTACTGATCCCAGATAATTTATTGATTCACGCGTTACTTTGCGGAAGTTAATTTTTAGTGTTCAAGGTTGTTTTTAATTTATTATTATGGTTGTTTACATATGTATCTGTGATATTTAAGGTAACGTTATTATGGTTACAATAGTGATGAGGATTTAATTTAAAATTTATCTAACATGACGACAATTTATTAATAGCTATCCGAAATATTCCTTAATATCTAAAACTAAAATCCGACATAAATTTCAAATCTAAAGAAATTTAAATAGCCACAAGTGTTTATATTCTCTTCTCGCTACAGTAACCACTGTGCATGGACAAGTGTTTCAGGGCAAGTAGGGATTTTAGTTTTAGATATTAAGTAATATTTCGGATAGATATTAACAAATTGTCTTCAAGTTAGTTTTTTTTAAATTATTGAGACGAACGAGACGCTCACCTGATGGTAAGAGATAACGCCTGTCCATAACCATTGCACAGAACTTTGAGTAGCAAAACAAAGTCCAGGGTATCGCTGCTTTCGAGCCAATCCAAATCCCGCTAATCTTCATTACTGTTCTTACCAAAATGACTTTTAAACTAATGTACACGAAATAATATATACCTTGAATACTAAAACTATTTACTATGAACTAAGCTACGGGGCTATACCGTGGTGGTGCTGGCGTAAGAATTGTACTCCACCCTCTCTACCGGTGGTTGCCGTAAGATTCGGCTAAGGGATGTAATCCGGAAGATGGGCAGTAGCGTCTTCCATGAACAATCACACAGCGCTCGCTAACCCGCCTGCCAAGCGTGGCGAGTATCCAGCAGTGGACGTCCTATGGCTGATGATGAGCTACGGGGCAATCAAATAGCTTACCAATCAATCCTGGTAAAAATTCGTTGTAAATAATCCACTGGTGCATTGCTATAACTATTTTCCGAGTGTTTTGGAAGAGAGTCTCGTCGTCCCATTGTGGATTCACTAAAGCAAGCTTGTCTGCAATGTAGTTGTGGTGTTCCATGTAAATATTATGCAACAATGCCAGTTGCGGATTTTGATTTACCCTAACATCACCTGAAATTAAATATATAGCTATAAATAAGTACATCGTATATTTCTATAGCTATAAAACTTTATTAGCAAG
Organism: Biston stratarius; assembly: GCA_950106695.1. Lineage (NCBI taxonomy): Eukaryota > Metazoa > Arthropoda > Insecta > Lepidoptera > Geometridae > Biston > Biston stratarius. The sequence continues at coordinate 17,877,676 of OX467116.1, forward strand.
ACGAAACTTCTTAGCATGGAACGGTACCACCGTGTGTATTTACCCAGATGTAATTTTAGTGTTATTGCTTCCAGAATACACAAAGTTTATGTTTCAGATATATATATATATATATATATATTAAAATTATCGAGTCGAAGTTTATTTTTATTTTTATTATACCCTTACGTAATACGATAGGCTTACGTAATTTTAATAATTTCTGCGAACATTTCCAGGACAAACGCATCTCTAAAAATAGTTTATATAAAGCCAACGTCTGACTCTACATGTTACTCCGTTAACTTCTTTAAAACGCAACGGATTTCGATACAGTTTTCACTTTCTTTAGTTTGTAAATACAATACATTTTAATTAAACTTTTATATAAGTTGAGAAATTCAATGTTTTGTTATCAAGTTGTCAAAATACCCGTGAAGTCAGATCGGATCATTTCTCACTACATATTATAAAACAAATTCGTCCGCCGCGTCTGTCTGTTTGTTCGCGATAAACTTAAAAACCACTGAACGGATTATCATGCGAGTTTCACCAATACAGAGAGTGATTCATGAGGAAGGTATATAATTTGTCAAGGTTTTGTGTAATCTATTTTGTTATCTGTTTCTGTTTTGATAATTGTTGTGTACATACATATGCACCACATTAGTATATATATTGTAGCCGTGCAAAGACGGGGCGGGTCGCTAATAAACAATAAAAAAATATTAAACTATTCGACTATGTGAAAATTCAATCAAAAATGCTCGAAAATTGGGCGTACGGTACTCGTGCTTAGTAAAAAATTAGCAAGTCAGTCTGTAAGAATTAGACCTTTTTACTTTGTTTAAATAAAATATGCAATAAATATATAGGGTATTTTAGAGGCCTGTAGAAAATGTATGAAAGGAGACCGATCTACCTATCAATGTAATCAACTTTTGCAATGACCCTAAAATCGCGAAAAAATATCTGGTTCCTGAAGGCCAATGGTATTTTGCAATGAAACAGTAAATTATATAAAATCACGGTTCATAGTAAAATGTATTTACATTGATAGCTAGATAATGCGCCCCCTCTACATACCCTCCTTATTAGTACACTTCTTGGAAACACTCTGTATACGATTTTAATATGATAAAAATGGTATAGATAACGTTTAAGTTACCATGAGTAATTTAAACATAATTTTACCTGCAAAATAGCATGGTTCTGTAGGACTGTCAACGTTACAAGTCAGCTCTGGGTCAGGATCCTGCGGCAGTACCATTTTTCCTTTCCTCATGACATACGCCAGCTGACCTTTTTTACCCTCTCGTACTTCCTTTGCAATAGTCTCATTGCTGCCGTATAGATATGACACATCCAGGTACGCGGTAACTGCGGTCAACTACAAATATAACCAGCATATTTATTACATTGACATATTTATTAATTCCGTGACATTTCCAAATATTATCTCCATTTGAATTTAAAATGATATAATATAATTTTAATTTAGTTATTTCATATTGTTTAATTTTAATTTAATATTTTATTATATGTATAGATTATATAATTAAGACTTTTTAAAATTAACTTGACATTTATGTATAATATTGGCATTTGTTTTTTTTTTAATAATTAATTGTTAACATTATAATTTTATGCATGTTGTCGTCACCTGTAATTGCTATAACATCTAGTTTTTTTTTTTATGTTGTTGATCTTTTTAAATGTTGTGATGTGTATAGTGTTGGTGATCCTAATAAATAAATAAATAAACATCGGATAGTTTTCAAGTCTTGAATGAATTGTTTCTTTCTAGGCAAAATAAGTAATTACTAAATAATTAGATTATTTTTGACATGGGTGTGTTTTTAGTTTGCTTCCAAAGTGGAAAACAATAAGTACATAAAAGCTGATGTAGCGCCACTTAGTAGCAATGATAGCTCAGTGGTTGGGGCGATCGATTCGCACGCCGGAGGACGTGGGTCCAAACCCCAACAATGAGCTTGATTGCGGTGTAGGAAAATTTCGTTAGAAAACCATAGCATAGTGGTAGGGTACTTTCTAGTATTCGGCTGGCTAGCTACCACCCTCACTTGAAAATCTGCCGCCTCTAACGGTGTGTTCCGACAGAGTCACTTGAGAGCCAGTTACATACCAGGCTAGGTGTACGTATAGGTAAGCTGTGGTTAAATGCCAAGCCTGTCAGCCATTTAAAAAAACCGGAGGATACTGATTGCAGCTACATATTTGCCTTTAAAATCTAAAATTTAATTACACTATGGGGCAATGTATGCGTGAGCTGGGTTCATGGATCCTCTGTCGTCTAGGTGTATGGGGTTGATTAATAACAGCAACCAGTTGTTGTTAACGGAGAACGTTTATTTGACTATGTACAGATTAGTTATAAAGATATGTGTTCCAATTGTCGATCGTGCGAAGGCGGCGCGGAGCGACGCGTATTCGCAACGATAGTAGGTAGGGAACTGGAAATCGCAGCGGTGGCGACTGACGCGCGGTGCGGCCGGCGCGGCGCAACGCGCAGCGCTCGGTCGACGCGCCGTACGCAGCGGTCTAGGAACCGGTTTCGCGGCGCAGTACGGAAGGCGATAGGCGCGAGCGATTTGTCCAGTGTTATAGTTAGTATTTATAATTAGAATATTGTGTGTAAATAAAATAAATAATGTAGTTAATTAAATAGTATAGTGTTAAGTATGTAATTTTAGTGTAATGTAATGTATATGTATGTTATTAATGTAATATATAATAATGTTGTGTATAAATCATGTATGTAATGGAAGGAGTAGGATAGACACCTACAACACCATTGGATAACTAAAGGATGCAATAATTCGTTAATTTGAATGAGAATTTGAAACATGGAAGTCCAAAGGTCATCAAATCTGTCATAAAATTAGGTCACCATCATCAAAAGTCCTTTCGAAGTCCACTGCTGGATATAGGCCTCTTTTAAGACACACCACTCAATCCAATCTTCGGCTTTTTGCTTACATCTACTGCCAGCTGTCCTACGTATAGCTTCACTCTATTGATTCTCAGGGCGTCCTACGCTACGTTTGCCAATTTACGGCCCCCACTCTAGAACACGTCTACCCCAGCGGTTATCAGTTCTGAGACAAATATGGCCAGCCCATTACCACTTCAACTTGCTAATACACTGAGCTATGCCTGTGACTTTGGGTCTCTTACGAATTACTTCATTTTGGATACGATTCCTTGGAGAAATGCCAAACATGTCAGCTGCCAGGTTTCCATAGCTCGCTGAGCGTCTTTGAACATGTGGACTATTCCCGCTGTGCTCCGTAGGTCACTAGGTGGTCTCCGTAGGTGACTGCTAGAACGCACTGGTTACTTACTGGCTAGGTAATCTCTAATAACTCTCTACTTACGGGATCAGGTATATCAGTAGCATTTGTGCAATTTTTAGCATCTTTTGTAGTTTCTACTCTGAAGAAATCCATGCATGTTCTTCCTTCTGGAAAGTTGTATGGATCATCTTTGGGTATTGAGATAGGAGCACATCGTGGATTTGACGTTGCTTCCGGCAGCGGCTTTCCGTCATCTGAACAGCAAGCTACTGCGTCTTTTTCTGTAATAAAAAAAGTTGTTAATGACAAGTAAGTAATCTCATCATAAAGAAACGAAAAAGAAGTGAAAATTCATGCAAACAGAATTGCCATCTATTGATGTATGATACATTACATTATATTGTATAGTAGGCAGATAAATATTAATATAGAAGACTGATAAAACTCACTCGTCTGTACCACACCAGCTGTTAGAGATAAATCATGGGCCACTATTTGTCCATACTGCATGAATAGAAGTGTCCACAGCGGATCTTTTTTAAACAGATTGACGAATAAATTTAGGCTTAAAGTACGAGCGTTTGGAAGCTTGGGATCATTTATTGGTTGAGCTCCTGAAAACAAAGCATAAACGCGACGTTCTTAATTATTTTTGCTTCAAAAATAAATTATTTAGGGTTAACTAACTAATACATGCTCCGTTAACCCATTCGTTACCCATTGTATATTTATTCACTAGGTAAGGTAGGTCTAAAGAGAATAACCATCGAATGTCAAGGAGCTATTCATGAATTACGTCACACAATTTTATAAGTTTTGAAGCCTTTATCATCTTTGCCACAAGTAGTAACATTTGTTAGACCTTTTTCCTTGAATGACCTAACACATTTTTAAAATGTCAAATTAAAACAGCAGTGTTAAGATTCATACATGAGTTTTTTTTTTTTTTAATGTAACATTAATGAGACGTACGAGACGCTCTCCTGATGTTAAGAGATAACGCCTGTCCATGACCATTGCAGCGATACACAGAACTTTGAGTAGTAAAACAAATTAAAAAAACTCATTACTTTGAGACTAGATGGTTAGTCTCAATAGCCCTGTAATTTCGCTAGCTGCAGTACCCTTCAAACCGGAACACAGTAATGTTTACACACTACTGCTTAGCAGCAGAATATCTGATACTGCGGTGGTACCTACCTAGACGAACTCTTGCTAAGGAAATCTACCACCAAGTGATATGTCGAAGCGTATGACGCTTATTCCCCAAGTACGCACAAAGTGTTTCGATTCCACATCTTTTGCACAGCGAGTTTGTGGAACTCTCTACTGAAACCTGTGTTCCCCGAAAGGTATCCATAATGTGGGTGTCTTTAAACTTAGAGACAATAGGTTTCTTCTAGATAAGCGTGCTAGACTTCACTACTGCGAGCAATGTGAACCTATTCTGAATAATAAAAAGTATACGTTCCTCCTCTTGTCACACGACGTAACATGCTTATACTCTTCCTTCCTCTATACTTGTGACGTAATCTATGTACAGCAAATAAGCAATTTTTTACTATTGTGCATTTTACATGTATAAAAAAGTCATTAACGCGCAACATTTGGATAACCCACTATCTAATATAAGTTACTAATATCGAATACACAGTATGAATGTGTTACTTTTCCACGTTATAACGACTTAATGAGATTGAATAAAATTTGGAATACATATAATTTATATTAAATTTTTAGGCGTTTTTGCACACATTTCTATATTTTGGGGTTTTCTATTAACTTCACAGAATTTGTTGACTTTATAGTTAAAGCACAGCTAATAACAGCAGCGATCGTAATACAATTGCTAAAATTAGCCGAGCATTGTCCACCCAAAACAAACTCATTCCATCTGTGGCGTAAGCAGCCTTTTCGAGCTCCAATAAAAAAAAATGGAAGTACCCTTTTGCCTGTTATAAAAACGTGGATCGTTGAGCACTGGACTAAGCTATATTATAAGTGAATTAAAATTGAAATTGCAATTATTTTTTAATCTCTAGTTGTAGTTTATAACTCCATCACAATATAGCAGCAAATTATTAAGTTTATTTAGAATAATAGCATACCTAAATAGATAGGATAACATATAATACAGGTTTTTCAATAAACAGCTGATCTAAAATCACGAGACATTTTACTTTCACGAAAGATCGGGTAAAGTTTTGTAAAAAATGTGAGTTTAGAGTAGGATCATATTCCTTGCAGTCCTCGTCAAAAAATAATATAGTTTAAATCGCCGATATAAATATAGTTATAGTTTAAATATAGTTTAACCGATGGCCGATGGGGCTGCAAAGTTCTGGAGTGGAGACCACGGACCGGCAAGCGTAGCGTAGGACGTCCACCCACAAGGTGGACAGACGACCTAATAAAGACCGCAGGAACGCGCTGGATGCGAGCCGCTTCCAACCGGACTTTATGGAAATCAATGGGAGAGGCCTATGTCCAGTAGTGGACGTCATACGGCTGATGATGATGATGATGATGATGATGATGATGATGATGATGATGATGATGATGATGATGATGATGATGATGATGATGATGATGATGATGAAGAGTTTAAATCGCATGTGCGAAAATTTAAGACACATTGTGATCTCTTCTACGAGGAGCTCAAAAAAAGTTTTGAAATAAAAAAATCGTTTGAAATCAGGCCTCAAACCATGCAACCGCATTGATTTCATTGGCTAAGCTACGCCGCTGTTGTGTTCCATATTTTTAACGCCGAAAATAAATCCCGTTTCATAAAGAGCATGACGTATGGCTTGTACAATTGTGCACACCTTACGTAACCCGAAAGATATTGACATTTCATATTGTTGTAAACAGAACGTTGTTGATTGAATAAAACAAATACGCATTTTATTGCTGTGATTGTTACTGTCTAAGTTTGTTCTTTATAAGTAGTTCATTACCATTCACAACACGATAACGTTGTTATCGTAAGTAAGCTGTAAACTACACCCTAGTTCTTCCACGGGAAACGAATAATGCGACTGCTACAAGCATTGTTCCTGCACTTTCGACGTTTCAACTAGGGCTACCGTCTCGAACTGTAATCGGCGAAATCGACGTCAAACGCAGTCCTTGTAATAAAATAAGTATGTAAATGTATGTTTAGCGTTCTCGGTAAAACGGAGCCCAATTTTGGTAACGTAAGTATTAGAAAATTAGTCCCGTTTAGGGATCCATTTGTATATTTCGGGTTGCTAATTTTTCCTTCTTTAAATTTCAGTTGCTTTCAGTTTTGGACTATACCAAAAATATTGGTTTCCTTTCCAAAATACGGTAATATTTTTTATCCGCCCAACTGCTCAACTTATACCAAGCATGTATGGTCCCGCTTGAAACACCGCAGCCACCTTTGGGACGGCTCTGCTAGGTGTTAGCTCCAGGCATTAAACTTAATGGAAAGACGCGCCATTCGAACTAGTGACGGGAAACTGATAAAGAGGAAGATAATGTGTCTCCCGCACAGATGCTTCCAGCTTAGAGTGTGTGCGCAGACCATATTTGAGCTAATTCCATCATCTAATTTACGTCATAGAACATCGAGGTAGTCATTCCACACTTGCATCAAAAATGGCTGGTAGCCCTACACTCGACCGCGTTTCAATGGACAACATTGTTGCGTAGTGATAAGAAGTATTCCTAGTCTTTTATTATTTTATCAGTTAGCAGCATTGGGTGTTTTTTAGAACAATAGTGGAAATTTAAGTGAGACTCATAAAGTTGTAGTTTAGAGTCTTAATTCAAGCGGCATTAGAAGATCTTTGTTTTATGTAGAAGTATGTTCTGTGTAACAAACAATACGTCAACATTAAAAAAATATAGACAATTATGAGGGTAGTTTAACTTTTTTTATATGTCAATGGTTTTTATTAGGGTTCCGTACCTCAAAAGGAAAAAAACGGAACCCTTATAGGATCACTTTGTTTTCCGTCTGTCTGTCTGTTAAGACCCTTTTTCTCAGGAGCCCGTGGAGCTGAAAATTTTCGACACTCGCAAGGGAATCAAAACCTACAGGGTACATCCCGTGAACTCAGAATCTTGAAATTTGGTACGAAGCAACGTCTTATAGCACAGATAAAGGGAAAATTGCGAAAAGCATATATTACCATAAAAAAGAACCATAACTTTTACATATATACCTACAGGTTTGTACGGAATCCTCGATGTGTGAGTCCGACTCGCACTTGGCCGGTTTTATTGGCTAGCCGTTATAAATTGCAATAATTGGGCTTCGACATGTGTATACGTACCATTTTTGTTATTATCACATTCTAGGGTTCTATAATACGGTGTAAAAGGCGTTCCCCACCAGCTGTGATTTAAGTTATTACAAGATCCATCGTACGATCGGTACTTAGAATCTTTGCACGTCACTGGTATGTTGTCACTACAGAAAATTGCATCGGTTCTAGACCCTCCTGGCTTAGCTTCACATGTCAAACCTGGGCCTGCGGTCGCTTCAGCAGCTGCTATTAGTAATAAAAGCAGCCAAGGCATCTCCTGGAAATTGTTATAAAAAATGCATTTAGCGCGTCTGTGATAATATACTAAATGTAAAATAACAATGACTAAGAAAACAATTTACTTTACTTTCCAAAACCATTTCGAAATATTACATTCGTGTATTCGTGTATTGTTCTATGTATCGCTGCACTGGTTATGGACAGGCGTTATCTCTTACCGCCAGGAGAGCGTATAGTTCGTCACATTACTTTTACTTTTAAAAAATATAGCCAGTACATTCTTATTCATTTAAATCTCTTTAAACTATGCGATGGGTTTTATTAAAATAAAATAAATAGAATTGGAAATAGGCTTCACTTTCCGCCTCTTTCTTACTTTTTCGACTTCCTTTCATAGTTGCCGCGAATTACAATTTGGGTGTTTTTAAATCCACATTAAACAGGTTTTTTCTAGGTAAGCGTGTATTATCTTAGATTACACCCTGCTTAACATCAGGTAGGGTGTGATCAAGCGCAAACCTACACAGTAATATTATTTTTAAGGTTTCAATTGACCTCATCCAATTGGCAAGGGCATATATAAACATAATTATATATTCAGCCTACTTTATGACGTCATCGCCATGAAAATTTTGAAAACGTATTAAAATTCAACTACCGCATTGAAAGCTAAAATATTCAAATTGGTTTCATAAAATATAGTTTAATATCAGTAAAAAATAAAAAAATAAATGCAAAAAATCTTTACATACCAAATTCTAGTGGATAGTTAAATCTTGGACTTATTAAATTACGTTTATTCATTATTATTATGGTTGACCGACTAGATGTTTGACCACAGAACATCTGATGCTAACTGGCTCTCGAGTGAAGCTGCCAAAACACAACGTTAGATGCTTGGCGCAGATATTTAACTTGAGGGTAGTAGCTAGCCAGCTGAGTACTAGATAGTACCCTTGCAGCATGCTATGATTTCTTCACGATGTTTTTTCATCGGCAGCTCAAATTTATTGTTGGGATTTGAACCCACGCTCTCTGGCTTGTTGTGAGCGCGCTTACTACTGAACTATCATCGCTTCAAAGTTCAGCAAGTAGTTTCTCCATTCAATTTTAAATAAATAGCTCTAGCTAGTAGTGCTTGTACGTTCTCATAAAAATAATAATCTAAGCCCTACTGTTCCTTTAATCTGGATGACTTAAAGTTGTGAGTCAACTCGTTTCTTCGACTCGTTTTCTTCTATGTAAGCGTGCTCTACCGTAGACCGCTTTCTTTGCTTAACATCAGGCGATTCGGCGGTCAAACGCAAGCCTATTAAATAATAATTTAAAAAAACTTAAAATATGTTCCATTTTCCACGCGCATGTTTAATTTCACATTTCTGATTGACGAATCCAGCTCAAATTTAAAATAAATCTATCATTTATTGTATACTTACGGATAAATTATATGATTAAACGAATTGATGTGGTAGATCAGTCCGCACAGCTTCAGTACACCACTCGTTCGTTCAGTTTTAAATGATAAAATTATAAGTGAATGAGGTTAACGAAGACTCTTATATACGAACTACTTAGTGAAGCCAATTGTTCTTATCTTCGTGTATATAATTATTCTTCTGATGTTGCGTGCAAAAGTAAAATTTTTGACAAGGCAATTAACTAAAGATATTTGACTAGCTGAATTCCATGTTTCCACCCGCGGTGACAAACTCACAGGAGCGGTTTCTTCCGGAATATAAATTGTCTCATCGAACTACAAACAATTTTTTTTAAATCCTTTTTTACATGTTCAGGTTATACCTACATATAGGTAATAGACTTTATTGATATTGTAACTAGCTGAATTCCCGGTAATTCCAGCGAGATAAAGTTCAGCCTTTACACTCACACAGATATAAACCTTATTAGCTCTTCGAGTAGCCGATTCAGCCGTTCTCACGTCACGCGCGCGCGTTATGTTCCAACGAACATCATTTGTTCATTACAGGTTAGCTGAATGCCTGGAACTTCGTACCCGGTGCAGCCTTTGGTTTTGCATCTACATATATGGACCTGATTCGAAGTAACACTAATATTTTAAAAAATAATTAACTAAAGCTGTTCCCAAGTAATGCCAACGAATATAATTTGAAATAATTTTTATAGTTAAAGATAAAATAAATTAACGCCACACATAACCTTACGGCATCCAAAATATTCACACAAAGACACTAATTTTAGATCTTATCTATGTTACCTTAAATCTCATATACTTCCATACCAATAATCCGATCGGTCCATTTGTCTCGTTCCGTTGATAGATAGAAAAGTAACTAACATACTTCACATTTATGATACTAGTAAAAATTACATACAAATATGCTCGTAGCACATACATACTGTTAAATTCATTTATATTCAATAAAACTAGATTATAAATGCGGTTCTGCCCGCGTATAGAAAATAATTCATTTGTTTGCCAAAAGTTTTAGGACGTAAGAGCAGGCTCTTCGGTCTAATTAATGCCAATTCAAATACATACTGAACCACGTGTGCTCGATAAAAAATATCATATCCGGACAGATTTGAAAAAAAAAACATTTTTGAAAGTGCCTTTGGCTTGAGAATGGTCCTCGCCGATCCGTGTGATATGACTGAAAAATGTAGCCTATGCGCCGATGAAACACTCTCCTGAGCGTCATTACGGTCTGCGCGATCGATATTTTTTTAGTACTATTGCTAATCATCAAATTTTCTGGAAATAATGGTTATGTTACTTTTCTTATTTCTTTTTTTGTTATTTAGTTTATATCAATATCCAAACTCACGTAATCCATTGTTTCGTTGTACCGCGAAAAAAAGGACAAACAGACACAGTTTCAAATTTATAATATTAGTAAGGAAGTAAGGATGGAGATATTTACTAACACCTGTGTAATGTTTATAAGCAATAGATATACATATAGACCGTGAGAGTTTGAACAGCAGCAATATTGATACAGGGGGTTCAGTACTCGATTGTCGTTCCAAATAATAAAAAAATAGGTAGTTAACATTTTAACTAATTATCCTGAACAAACACAAAAATACTGCGTAGTCTCCATATGTTAGTTATGTCTTGCGCTAGTTCGGTGCGTAAGGCTGCGCGCTGTTCATAAATTCAGGAGTCTTGAGGAAAATTTTAATCAAGGTCTCTAAGTTTATTTTTTGTATTTGATTCGATTTTATTTCTTTATATGTTTCATATGAACACCAACTAACATGACTTTGAACATTGCTAATGTTCAAACTGCCAGCCCGTATAAATGGTCCAACAAACATAATTTTCACAGAGCTGCTTCCCTGAATACTGAATACATAATAATATTATTGTAAGCATGTTCAAACACCTGTCTGATAAATTCAAATAGGTTATTATAAGAAAAAATCATTAGGTAGTAATAGTGTACAAAGGTGTGTGTGTAATAAGGTCGATTCCGACGTTACAAGCATTTTTCGGGTTAGGTAGATATCAAGTAGAGTCATATTTACCTGAACAAACGTATGGCAGTTCCGAAAGTACGTTTCACCTTTTTCTCTCTTACGAAAAAAGATTTGTCTTTTGATATAAAACATCTGCGTATTTTTACAATGAAATATCGAAAAACATACTTATCAGTGTCATATTTGATTAAAAATGTTTCTATTTTTAAAAAGTAAGTTTGATTTTTGGTAAAATATTAATTTTATTATTGTTATCACTATTATTTTAACAATTTTTATTTCTTTACTTTATAACAATATTTTTTTAATCTTTATTATCTAGTTTAGATAATTCTGACTGTGTTATGTGTTTTAAATTCTAATATTATTATTATTATATAACAAAACAAAAGTCCAGGGCATCGTTGGTTTGGCTATTTTATTTTATTCTTATTAACCTGTATAATTAATTATAGTATATAATTTAAAACTATTGTAATTAGCGGTTGCCGTATTAGTCTAAATAAATAAAATCTTTAAACATATAATCGATACAATTTTTTTTTTTTCAATTAATATTTTAATAGATCAAGCCCAAAATAAAGTTATTACATGTTGGACAATATTGTCTTAAGCGCTTATTAACCGATACTATCTGTTCTATTCCTCCTTCCTTTCCTCTCTCTCTCTCTCTCTCTCTCTTTCTATCTTTTCTTTCCTATAGTTGAAGTTATGTTGACCAGAAAACTTCTATGTATATATAACATATATTAATATATGGGTAAAGAGATACCTACTGTATTTTCGAAACTTGTTTAAATAAATTATTTATCGAGTATTTCTAACACTTTTCATTTTATAGATGTAATTACGTGTATACGTAAATTGAATACAACAAAGAACGATAAATAAATAACAAACTTGTTATCACGACTTACTAATAAATTTGTTGTACTTCACGATTGTTTAATTTGCTAAACTTTATCTTTTAGAACATTATTCTGAAACAGGTAATTTTAATCAGTAATAAATTAAAACACGAGCAGCGGCCCATAGTGCGCAGCAAGAAAAGGCCGCGCACGTTTTGCACTGTGCTTTAACTCCTTGAAGAAGGCCACCCGATGTGGCCGAAATATAGTCGGAGTATCCGACATAATTAAATGTGAGTAACCCCGCATAATCAAAACAAAAAAATCAATGATTTTAAAGTTTAGGGAAATTACAGGACTACAGAACTCGAATTGAATGTTTCAAGTCTCAAAGCAATGAACGCCAAAGCAACGATGCCCTGGACTTTTGTTTTGTTATTGTAAGTTTTGCGTACCGCTGTAATGTTCAGAGATATGCGTCATCTTATACACACAAGAGTCCGTCTTAATACTATAATATGAAAAAACATTAAATTTACAAATATTGGGCTCGATCCCATTATTTATTGTGATTTGTCAAAGTGGCTCATTACGTGGAAGACAGGAATATATGGTTGTAATAGCTTCTCTCTGCACTTGCGTCCCCCTGGTTAAGTGACAATTGTAGTAAGCATAATGTATTAATATGTAGATCTGTAAACTGTATAGACTGTAACCTAATATGAAAAGAAAGATCCACAAAAAAAAGTTTCTTGCCGGAGTCTTCTCAGTTGAAGTGTAATTACGAGCCGGTGGTAGATTCAAAAATGTAACTTAACGTTCATAAGTGCCTAAACTGAATAAATGACTTTTTGATTTTGATTCGATTTTAAAATCTCTCCTAAAAGTTAAATAAGTTTAAAAATTCTACATATAATTTAGTAAAACGTTACGTTACGTTCGAAACTAGAAAAGGGGGTATAACATTATCTGTGTCATATAATCTATGTGTTAACTAAAAGATAATCTTCGCACAACGAGTTCGCTTAATACAAACTTTCTTATTTCAAGCACTTGATAAATGAGTTTCTTCGAAGGCCAACTTTGAACAATTTAAAGAAAAATTGTTTTTTTTTTTTTGTTTTGTTCTACTCTAACTTGTTATTGGATCATTATTAACAAACAATTTTAATTTGTACCAACCTCACAAGAATTTTATCTCATGAACCTTGATTTCCTCAAACACATAAAATCAAGGTTCTTGAGATAAAATTCTTCTATCTTGTAGTAAGTAGTGAGGTTGGTACAAATTTAAATTATTTGTTAATAACGATCCAATTATAAGTAAGAGTAGTTCAATTGTTTTTTTTTTTTTTTTAATTTATTTAAATATACAACCTAAAATTTCAATACTGTGCTCCGGTTTGATGGGTACTGCAGCTATCGAAATAACTGTATAGTGCTGTTGACACTAACCATCTAATGTCTCAAAGTAATGAGCGCCAAGGCAGCGATGCCTTGAACTGTGTTTTGTTACTCTAATTTCTGTGTAACTAATGGTCATGAATGTGTATGATCTATTACCATCAGGAGAGCGTATTATTCGTCTCATTATTTTAACATAAAATAATACTAATAATAAATGCAAACAAAATATTTTAATTAATTTAAATTTAATTTTAATTGTATTTAATTTATGCTGTACGTTGACTTTATGATCACTATCCCGATAGTCGTTACGGTGAATGGCCTTATTGCTAAGTCTTTAAGTGGAAGTCTCGAAATTAATACCTAAAAGAACTCTCGCTGCGCAGTTAGGTCAAGAGTCAGATCGAAAAGGCTCTGCATGATCCTTGACACGGCTCGTATTGTCAAGAGGTCCTTTACTCTTTTCTAACCTAACAACCGGCAGCTTAAGGCCAGCCATGCTACCGGCGGCACTAGGTTCTAAGTTTAAGTTTTTATAATAGATATTTATTCACTTTATATTTATTTGAAAAATGATATTGAAATGTAATCAAGCCAGTCAAAAACAGATAGCAGGTAACCAAAGCAAGTTTGACAATTTTAATTTATTTAAATGGTTTTGTAAATTTTAAAACTTGTGTTTATTAATAAACGTCACGACGAAAGTACATTTTTGCTTGTCATACGCTATTTAGGTACATTCACACAAATACGTTTAGAATTTAGATCACACAAATACTTCTAGGTATTTGTGTGCCTAGATCAGTCATATCAATCATACGGCCCGCAGGCCGCATACGGCCCGCAGGCCGCATGCGGCCTTCGAACCATAGTGATGCAGCCTGCGACCGAAATCCAGATCTTAAGATTGTTACATGAAAGGTGATTCCACTCGCTTCACATAGTTAAATAACGTACACGCTCCTCATTTCATGATCAAGCAAAAGTTCACGAGATAATTTACTTACCCTTTTTATTAAAGACAAAGATATTGATGTTAGTTCCAAACATTAATTAAATAAAGATAAATATTTCTATTGAGTATGTGTTTAGTTATTTTGAGTCTGACCCGTTTGCACACCCAAAAGTTTTTTTTTAGACGATGGTTTCTTTTATGATCCTTTATATCAAACAAAATAGTAAAACAAAAGAGCCTTCACCAATTTTCTACACAACAATATATTTGTACTATTTTGTTTTAATACTTCGATCTTGTAATAACTAGTTCTTTTTTTTTCGAGTCGTACCTTATACATTTGCCAGTGTCAAATATTTGGATAATTTTGGTGTTATCAATAAAATATTTATATTTGTATCGAGTTAAATAAGTCTAAGTCACACTAAGTAAGTCATGGTCGATTCCAGCTATGCCTTAGTGAGTAGTGGTGACTTCACTTCAAGCTTCCACGAAGTTTTCTAAGCAACACGAAAAGTCATGTTAAACCACGTTATATTACTTGCCCACATGTACTTTGTAATTCGAAACCTTTAGAAAAAAAAACAGTTTTTTTTTTCGAGAATGTGTATAAAATAGTGGTATAGTTTTATAAGATATCCGTTTCAAAATGAATAAATTTAAAATGTTTGGTATTTTAAAAATTCCAATATTTGTCTTGGGTTCTGACAATAATAATCATTTTTCTCATAAAAAGGTATTAAGTATGTACAAAGAAGTAAATCGCGTGAAGCCAATACGCAGTATCTACACTGATAAGAAAACTTGCCGTTTTATTTTCGGAAAACATCTTATTATTTATTTGCTTGTAATTATCCTCATTAAGTTGTCGTGAAGAAGTTGTGGGTTTCACTTGGCTGCATATTCTGTTCATGTATCGTTCCAGTAAACTCCATCGCTACAATAAGAATTTTATAACGACTTCTGAAAGAGTGTTTTATAACTTGACAGTTAAGTAATAAACATAACTATTTACAGACGCTAGTACTATATAGTAGTACTTGATATGTCTACAAAACTTAAAATTAATATAAAAATTATGTTCATGAAATAAATAAATGGTGAAATGAAAAACGAATGGAAAGTAGAAAACGTTTATTTTATGTACAAATTTTTATTCATAAAACTATTTCCTTATACACAGGCCAAATAAGTTATTTTACGTAAAATTTACATGTACATATATCCGATGACGTTTATGAGAGACTCGAAAATCTAATAAATATGTATTTAGCTAAATAAAACTCACGCGTATTATTTGAAATAAAACAATTGCATTTAAGAAAAATAAATAGATACTAATTGATTAATTTACAAAACAAAATAATATTGTATGCCGTCAATACTTATAGAAGTTAAAATAGGTAAGAACAAATGTATTCAGTAAAGACAGACTGATTAAACATAGAATAAAAATAAAATTGTATTATAGAAGTATTTATTAAAAAAAAAAATTAAAAAATATTTACAAATGATCTATTATTTTTATAATAAGCCTTCACTATTTACAACCATCATACATATTTATTATAATTATATATACATGTTGTATAATATGGCGTTCAGGTCTCGTACTCTGAGCTCCTTAATACGATTCCAGTTAAGCATCATGAAAAAATTAAGCGACCACATCGTATCGTATGCTTGGGGAATAAAGTTCGCAATCGAAAAATACGATGCTCAGCCATAGTATCACGAATATTAAAAAATAATCAAATAGGTATATAGGTTCAGCCGTTCACAAATTATTACACAACTGCCCAAAAAGGGTATTGTTTTCAGAGTGCATGTGTGTATGTATGTATATATGTATGTATGTATGTATATATGTATGTATGTATGTATGTTTGTGGGTGTCTTTATTCCACCATAACTATTGCCGTAACCGATTTGGATGTACATATATCGATAGAATCTTTACATCATTCCGATGAACAGCTATAATTAAAAAATAAAAATATTATAGCGCATTTGTGTGTTTTTTTATATATATTTTTTTATTTTACGTTTTTTTTCTACATTACATATAGCGCCGTCTAGCTCCAAACTAAGCAAAAGTGGAATTTAAATTTAATTCTAATAGGTGGAATACTTATACTCTTTTTTGTAAATATTTTTCTTAAAATACCTACATATATTCATAACAACCATCTAAATATATCACTAAATGTTTGCTCTGGGTTGGAATCAAACACATGCCCTACAAATCATGAATCAATGCCAAATGAGCTAACAAGACAGTCATTAACACTTTAGTTGGTAACATAAAGTAAATCTGGCTATTTTTTTACATCTACTGTACACCTACTGTAGTGTACCTAAACACAGTGCTTTTCAAACTTTTTAAGACAGTGACCCGAAAACCATCTGAAAATCCCCACACTACTTTAACATCACCTTAAAAGGACACAAACCATAAACTGTTTCACATTAGAACAACCTGAAGTAACAGTGTTACTTCTGATATGCTACAAAGTTTTATGCAGTATAACACAACATGCAGTTTAAAAAACACTGGTTTAGTTTAATACTAATTACTATTTACTTATAATGTCCTCTTGAATCTTGCCACAATGTTAGGTCAACGAACGGTAGCTGTTCACACGGCACTGGTTTGTTACTGTAAGAAAAAGTCTCCTCAATAAAATTAAGTAGGTAGTGTCAGGCTCCTGCAGATCCATCATATTAAACTGTAACCTTCATCACAGTATATCACACTAATCATAAAGACGAAAGTTTGTGAATGCGCAAGTGTGTTTTGTTACTTCGTCACGCTCAAACGGCTACATCAATTTTGATGAAATTTGGTGTGGAGGTAGCTGACATCCTAAATTAATACGTAGGCTACTTTTTATCCCGAGAAAATGTAGCGGGCAACGCCGCGGGGCGCAGGTAGTGATATTATGAAGGCGAACGATTGTGAGTGTGTAAGTGTGTTTTGTTACTTCTTCACGCTCAAACGGCTGCACCAGTTTTGATGAAATTTGGTATGGAGGTAGCTAACACCTTGGATTTACACATAGGCTACTTTTTATCCCGAAAAAACGTAGTATTCACGTGGGAACAGCGGGGCGCAGCTAGTATTATTAATGTGAAAGTTTGGATGTTAAGATGTTAGAATGCTTATTACTCAATCACGCAAAAATGGGTGAACAGATTTAGATGTTTGGCACACAGACAGTTCATGACCTGGATTAACATACAGAATACTTTTATCCCGAAAAAATATCAGGTCCTTGTAGGATTACCAAAAAAACGAACTACAGGTCGTATCCACTTAAATTTTAGTATTGATGTTCCTTATGTTTTTTTACATTATTCCAGAATAAAAGTTATCTATGGTAATGCCTAAAACAAGTTTTTTTTTACAATTTTCAAACGAATCTTAGGACATGATTTTTTCGCAAATTCAGGGTTGATAAAAACCTTCTAGTATTAACTACAACACAAACCCGAAAAATATTGACAAAACGAAAACTCATTCAAAAACTCGTAATCTATTGATTTGACGTTTCGATACTCGCAAATAGCTAATGAGTGTCATCACAGTGAGTGACGTCATCTAGACAACCCACATGTCATTGGAAAATAACATTTGTTGTACACAATAATGTATGTATTATTATGTTATCTGTGATCATGTATTTACCCTTCTGTAATCTGTTGGAATGCTCTCTGCTGCATGGACTGGATGCCGTCAGTATTATCACAGAGAAGTCTGGCCATCGACGAGCCTTGACGGATAGCCTTCAGTTGACCTTTAAAAAAAACTCAATGAAATGCTGTTTAAAACAAAACAACTGCTCCTCTTTCATGGTAGTTACCTTCGCTATTGGTATTATAACGTAGTGAGAAAGCAGGTGCCTTTTATAATATGTGTTTTTATTAATATATTTCATTTTTAAAATGATTATAGTAGTTTTCATAATAAAATTAATTCGAAATATTGACGCTATTTTGACAGAATATGCAAGTATTAGCAATCTATGTAAGTATGTATGTTCATTTCGTCCACTTGCGACGAGAGTGTGACGATTTATCGTTTTACTGATATTCTGAATTGTGATCTCGTGTTCTATTTATATATACATAATTATATCTCCAAAAACGGGATATTTTTTTTACAATAAAGAAGAGAGAGAAATTTTAAAATATCACGATATAGCGTTGTCTCGTTTAATGATCTAGTTGGCTTCGCGACAGTGACAGTTCAGTTGTCAGTTGTCACCTAAGCTTCGAGTTATGAAGTGCTCTCGGTTCATGAAAAACGTGACATCTCGAGGATACCACGTATTTAATGTAGATTTCAAACTCTATAATGAAAGACTAACAAACGTATTTTTTCTTTTTGATATTTCATTTCAATGTTAGTTATACTTTAATCACTTTATAAAGCATTCATGACAAAAATTTAAGAGTTATGCTCATTCAAAAGTTTAAGAGCCGTTTTCTGTGAAATTATGGTTTTTGAGATCGCATTGTCGTCGCAAATGGACGATTTGTTCCCTTGCATCTCCTAAATAGGTACTAATAGTGTTTTGACAAATAAAAATATTTATCGATGCGTCATAGCAATATGCGTATCGCAAAGTATAATATATGACGTTATAGTCAATCCAATATGGCGGATTTAATAACCTAATTTTGTGTTTCAAACTTTTTTTTTTACATAAGCGTGTTGCGTTTGGTTTCAAATGAAAAGACTCAATGAGCACATTCTAAATATGAGTAAGTTATACAAAAAAAGTGTTTGTGTGTGTGTTATAGCAATAAAAAAGACAGATATCAGTTGGCCTTACTTGGACTGAGAGCAATTTCTGGATCAGCCCCGTTCTCATAAAAATACCGATCTCCGACCCTCGTCCTGTAGAATTGTTCAGTGAGGATGCACAGAAAGGTGGGTCCCGCCTGCGCGCCTGGCACGTTGTGTTCTAAAGACCCAGCTACTACCAGCTCTACATCTTCAGGGGACTCGTACAGGCTTTGGAGAGCTAGGACGTTCTGAGGAAGATTAGTTGCTTTGTAAGTTTTCGAAATAGACATATTTTCTTTTTTAGACTTTCATTTTACCGTTATCAGGCGTGATGTTAAACAAAGATACGGTCTACGATAGAGCACGCTTGCCTAGAAGAAATTGATTTACTTGCGACTTGAATAAAAACAGATTTCTCGGAGTTTTATTCAGATTTTCTTGGCCAAGCAGCAGTGTGTAACGATTACTGTGTTCCAGTTTGAAGGGTACTGTAGCTAGCTAAATTACTGGGCTGTTGGACTAACCATTGAAAGTCTCTAAGGGATGAGCGCCAAAGCGGTGATGCCTTGGACTTTGTTTTGCTGCTTAGGGTTCTGTTTACCGCTGCAATGGTTATGGACATGACAAAGTTAACGGGACTTTACTTTGCCGTGGTGCCGGCGTAAGAATTGTACTCCAACCTCTCTACCCGTGGTTGCCGTAAGAGTCGGCTAAGGGATGTAATCCGAAAGATGAACAGCAGCGTCTTCCTTGAACAAACACACCCTATTGCGCTCGCCAACCCGCCTGCCAAGCGTGGCGAGTATTAGCAAAACCCCCCCAGGAGGAGACCTATGTCCAGCACTGGACGTTCTATGGCTGATGATGTGATGTGATGTGCGACAAACTAGGTGTTTGACCACAGCTTACCTGATGTTAAGTGACGGTGTGGTCAATGATGGTAAAGCACACCTAGCCTGGAATGGAACTGATTCTCCAGTGAGGCTGTCAAAACACACCGTTTCGTGCATGGCGGCAGATTTTCAACTTAAGGTGGTAGCTAGCCAGACGAGTACTAGAAAATGCCCTACCACCATGCTATGGTTTTCTCACGATGTTTCCCTTCACCGGCAGCTCTAGCTCATCGTTGGGGTTTGAACCCACGCCCTTCAGCATGTGAACTGACCGCGCTAACCACTGAGCTATCATCGCTACAAAAAACGCATTAACGCATAAGGGAAACATCGTGAGAAAACCATAGCATGGTGGTAGGGCATTTTCTAGTACTCGTCTGGCTAGCTACCACCTTAAGTTGAAAATCTGCCGCCATGCACGAAACGGTGTGTTTTGACAGCCTCACTGGAGAGCCAGTTCCATTCCAGGCTAGGTGTGCTTTACCATCATTGACCACACCGTCACTTAACATCAGGTAAGCTGTGGTCAAACACCTAGCTTGTCGCACATCACATCACATCATCAGCTATAGGACGTCCAGTGCTGGACATAGGCCTCCTCCTGGGGGGGTTTTGCCAATACTCGCCACGCTTGGCAGGCGGGTTGGCGAGCGCAGTTAGGTATGATTATTCAAGGAAGACGCTGCTGCCCATCTTCCGTATTACATCCCTTAGCCGACACTTACGGCAACCATGGGTGGGGTACAATTCTTACGCCGGCACCACCACGGCAAAGCTACCTTGACAACCAGAGATAAAATAAATAAACGTAAACTTTCTCAATATGTTTTCATTTACCTGCCAATCTCTAAATAATTAAATATCATGCCTTAGTGATAACTTCAAATAAAAAATTACACATGCGTAAAAGAGTATCCTATTTTCAGATTAATGTTTGTGGAAACTTGATAGTAACGTTCTATTTATCAAGGTATTAAAACCGTTAATTATTCACTTATATTTATAGCTTGGTAGTTTAATTGCTTTTATTGGAACATCAGAGATAAATAATTACGAATTCGCTATAAGGTTACTCGCTAGATAAAAATCCTGTTTACATTTTATTTGCCGTTGTTAAGCAACTATTAAGGTCTTTGCTAATATCAACCAAAATATTGCTAAAATTAGGTCAATAAAGAAGCTGCGCGGTCGGAACACACGCCAAAGAGTGTGGATTCGAACTTTGACAAAAAGATTGAGTTGCCGGTGAAAAAAAAACACCGCGAGGAAACTATAATATGATGTAAAGTACTTTCTAGTATTCAAGCTGAAAATCTGCCGCCAACCACCTGTCGGTGTGTCCCGGCAGCCTCGGTTGAGTGCCATCTACAACCATCATCACGTAACATCAAGTAAGCTGTGGTCAAAAGTATAGTAACAATAGTAAATTCAAAAAAAATTATTAATAATAAAAAATTCGTATCTTTAATCAAACGTTTAGAGGAGGCTTCAGGTGACCAGAATGCTAGCACCTACTTTGGTCAAAAGCTTAGCATGCCTCTGAAGGACTTTAAGATTAAGTATTTTTTATAAATTTGCAAATAGTAGGTATTAATTTAAAGTATTGATATGAATAATTGTTATTAATCTCTTGAGGAAACAATTTCAAACAATACTTTTAATGTTGAAAAAAAAAATCTTATTAATATGTCTAGGACCTTAGATGATTAAGACTTCTTATGCGTGGTTTATCTAAATAACTTATGAAGCATAGCACACAGGTACACAAAGCGATTCGGCAAAAAAAAACAAGCATGGTTTTATTAATAATAAAACAAATGAAATCTGTTAAAAAGATATTTACCTCTTCAGATATAAAGTCCAGCATGTCCTGGAAAGTCTTAGGCACAGAGAGGCCGCAAGCTGCACGGGTGGCTGCGTAAGTACCTAAGCCATGGTCTCTACCCCGCTGGATGTCCGTCGCCCGAAGGTCTCCACCGAAGGTGTTGTTACCTCTGATTATGATCAATTAATATTCGAAATTAATAAAAAATAGTTTTATAGGGTAAAATAATATAGTCCCCAAACTAGCCTGAAGTTATGAATCCAAACATCAAATTGTACTCCAGCGCTAAAAAGCTGCACACATCAAGCAAACGAGGTGTTTTAATAAGGTGAATTAATCTAGTGTTCTTAGCGCTTAGTCTTCTTGTTTGATTTTGTGTCAGGGTTTTTTTTATTTATTAATTTGCTTATTTACTCTTTATACTCACTTGAAAAGAAACTGAGTCATTTCTGAATCCCAGAATTGATCGCTGAAGTCTTGCTGCTGAGTCGTGAGCCCTCTCGTCAAGCCGTTGAAAGAGTCGTTCAGTTCGAGCAGGAGGGGGCGGTTGAACCAGTCACTGATACGGACAGCTCCCACAAGGGAACGATTTTCAGCAATAAGCCTAAACATTGATCACATCATGTTTTTAATATTTATCACTTTTTTTAAACAAGAATATATACTGTAATTATTATAAAGCCACTGCCTCTTATTCCCGAATTAGTTTTATTATGTTTCGAAAGCATTGTTTCCCATTTATAATGGATATAAACTTTATTATTAAAATAGTTATACAGAGTGTTTTGTAAAAGTATAGAGTGTACGAGAGTTCTCGTTTACCAATTATTACAAACAAAGTTTACTATGAAAATTATCCTGAAATTGCGTAAATAAACAGCTGTTCCATAGAAAAATATAATTGACCTATAAGAAAACATGGTGTCATTCTAACATTCTTATCTAAAAAATGACGTGATGGTAGATCTTCTTAGCAGGACGTCGTTTAGGTAGATAACGTCACATTACCAGATATTCTGCCGCCAAGCAGTAGTGTGTAAACATGACTGTGTTCCGGTTTGCAGGGTACTGCAGCTAGCGAAATTACTAGGTTGCTGAGACTTACCAAAGTAATTAGCGCCAAAGCAGCGATGCCCTAGACCATGTTTTATCGCCTTAATTTCTATGTATCGCTGCAATGGTCATGGACAGGCGTGATCTCTTACTATCAGGAGAAGGTCTCGTTTGTCTCGTTACATTTTACATTTAAAAAAAACTTATGGAACAGTTTTTATTTTGATTCCATTCCATGAGCTTTTAATAAAAGTTATTCACATTAATGAGTAGATCAACACCCAGTGGTATTACACTACTACTGAACATCCTGTACACTCAAGAACACATTAATTGAATTTAGGAACAAAATACAACTACATTCCACCCTTCCCATCCCATCCCATCCTTCCCACCCCATCCTTCCCATTGAACTATCGGTCCGCCAGGGGCTCTAAGAATCCACACTGTTTCATGGTTGATGTTCCAAGAACTCGAACTAAACGGTTCCATTCCAGTTTCATTGTAAGAACCATTAAACAGTGAAATCTGCTGCACTGAGTACTCCCCGATAGATACAATCTGGGTGCTTTAAAGTCGCGATTGAATCCGCTTTTTCTAGGCATGCTCCATTGAAAGTCACATCTTCGCTTAACATCAGGGGAAATGGCGAGATAACACCTATTTGTTAAAAAAAAAAATAATCATCCGTAACTGTAAAAATAAAAAAGTTAAACATTGTCAATAATTGATGAAAACAAATTTCATAACAAATCGATGAAGCTTGTTAAAATGCCTGGCAATTCCAAAACATATATCACAATTATAGCATTTTTTTAATTTTTTTTTTATGGCATATAGCATTCTTAACTGAATACGATATCCAAGCAGTGGCGTAGCTACTAAGGGGATAGGTGGTGTCACGCACGGGGGCCCCTCGGGCTCAGGGCCCCTGGGATCCTGACCTTGCTATAGTTAGTTTCGCCCACCTTTAAATTATGAATATAACAGGTTGACACATCTATAATCATGGCAACACAAATTAAAAGCCATTCTAACTTGTAAGGAATTTTCCTAAATTATTTCTGTATAGTGTTGCCAACTATACTTATTGAAAAGTTATGTTAATTTAATAATGTATATGGAATTAACTTGATAAAACATAACCAGTTTATATACGGCCCGATTATATACTGCGTGACAGTTTTCAAGGTTCATAAATTATAGTGAAGAGGAGATAAGAAAAATACTTACTTCAAATAACCTCTAATTAAAGTATGGAAATGTCTAAAAGCAGCGGTGGCGTGCTCGTCCAGTACTGAAGGGTCCACGTTAGGATTGTAGTCGTTCACATAGTCATAGACTCCAGGATAAATCAACTTGTTCTTCACCATATTCTCGAATCCTACGAAAGGAAGAAGATTACTCTTTATTGTTCATGCCAAGATTACAGACCAGAAATAATACAAACATATATGTATTTGCCGTTGTGGTGGCCGGCGTAAGAAAAGTACCCCACCCTCTCTACCCGTGGTTGCCGTAAGAGTCGGCTAAGGGATGTAATCCGGAAGATGGGCAGCAGCGTCTTCCGTGAACAATCACACCTAACTGCGCTCGCCAGCCCGCCTCTTCGAGATCTTCCGCAATCTCAGAAACCCAGCCCATTTTTAAACTTGTTTTTTTTAATGGTTGACTGGCGATGTGTTTGACCACAGCTCACTTGATGTTAAGTGACGGTGTTGTCGAAGATGGTAAAGCACATGTAGCCTGGAATGGTACTGGCTCTCAAGTGAGGTTGCCGGAACACACCGTTAGATGCTTGGCGGCAGATTTTCAACTTGAGGGTGGTAGCTAGCCAGCAGAGTACTAGAAAGTACCCTATCACCATGCTATGGTTTCCTCACGATGTTTTCCATCACCGGCAGCTCAAGCTCATTGTTGGGGTTTGAACCCACGCTCTTCGGCATGCGAACCGACCGCGCTAACCACTGCGCTATCATCACCACAAATGATTTCACTGATGGATACAGTATATATCCTTTTATGAATCATTTCTTCAAACATTCTATAAAAGTATTTTTCTTTATTCTTTGCATATCACTTAGTGCATTTTCTAGTGTCAAATAAAGTAAAATAAGTATGACTTTATAAGACAAGTTCAAGTCATGTCCTGAGCAACTTTCCTGTTTTTAGTTTAGACGCAATTTTGGAAATAACTCGAAAACAAATTTTCCACAACATCATATTTAGGCTCCAATCACCAGCACTAGGCACGTAATAGTGCACAAGTATAAATAAAACACAACGATGTTAATAGATAAACACTGGAAATACATAAATTTTGGAAAATGATACATTGCAAGAACATAGTTTTTCCGCGTTCCCGCCAAATATTTTAAATCACATCACACTAATATTATAAAGGTATAAGTATGTTTGTAAGTTTTTTACTTCTTCACGTTTAAACGGCTGGACCAATTTTGATGAAATTCGTTATGGAGGTAGCTGACACCCTGGATTAACACATATGCTACTTTTTTATCCTGAACAGAGGGTAACACCGCGGGGCGTAGCTAGGGATAAAACTGAAGATCACATTTAAAAGACTTACCGAGGAAAATGGGCAAATATTCGTAATAATTGATATGTTGTATTTCGGCTATATGAATTCTTCTGGCTTCTTGGTAAAGGGTCTCGTCGCTCCAGTGAGGATTTAGTATACGAAGAAAGTCAGCGATACGGTTGTGTTCTCTTAACAGAATTACTTGAAGGACCGTTAGCTGAGGATTCTGGTTCACTCTGATGTCACCTGTCAAATAATAATTTGTATATACAGTTTTTTTTTCTCTAACTTTGGCACCGCACTATCTTTAGGCACTGGACGGGTTACCGTCTCTGCAACACGTCGGACCCTACGAAACTTATTATAATCACAGAAAATTAACACAAACTAAACTTATTATTAACTTCATGATGTATTAAAATATTAATTTTTTAAAAGAAATACAAGATTCACTTTAAGATGATAAAACACTATTTGACCATAAAGTAAGTAAGTACTATTGAAATGAGCTTATGGTTTTAATATGTACCTACGTATTGTTTTACAAATGTACGAATGAGAATATTTCACAAGACATACTAGGTACTATGAATACCAAGAAGAGGAAAACCATTTAATGCTATGTAATGACACCTCTGCTTTCATATTTTATTATTTTTTCTATAGTTGTTCGCCTAGGTGTTTGGCCACAAAGTTGATGTTTGTTTAGTCGCGGTGTGATCGTTGATGGTAAACGTAACTAGTCAGAAATGAGATCTGACTCTAAAGTGAAGCTGTAGGAATACACCATAAAATGTTTAGCGGCAGATTTTCAACTTAAGGTTGATAGTATTTAAAGTGTCTTATCAACATGCTATGGCTTCCTTGTGATGTTTCAACCCATCGTTAAGATTTGAACCCACGCCCTACGAAAAGAACGAAAAGAATATAGTGTGAGACAATCGATTAGCTAATTATCATGTCGATATAGATAGTATGTAATCAATAACACTGCATATTTAGATGAGCATTGTCAAGTAGGTAAACTTGAGTACGCTTAGTAAATACTTATAGTCGGAATAAGAGAAATATCTCAAGAGCGACTAAATCTAGACTTCTGAATATGTTTCGAGATATTGCGTTCGTGACGTAATTTCATGAAATAGACATTAACGGCAATTAAATACGTTATAATCATATCTGAGTACTTGATATTTTCCTAGTAGATAATTTAATATCAAATAGGGAACCTACAATGACCTACATTAATGTAATTCGTGGAAAAGGTTTGGTACATTTCCATCAAAATGTTTACTATATTAATACGGTAGCTACGGAAAATAGCTCCGTAGCACATTGAAGTTGCCACTTGGGAGTTGAAAATTCCGATTTTCAATCTAAAGCGTGCAATTTCTTCCAGTACATAAAGTTCTTTAAATTCATTATATCACGCCTCACTGCTCTTTTCGGCGTGTACTTGAGAAACTCTGACAGGCCGACAAGGTTTTAGCCACCTATAGGCACATCAAAAAACGAGGCCAGCACGTTGCCCTGAGAAAAATATCTAACGACGGAAAACAGAACAGAAAACATTGGATCTGGTAACATTCACAAAATTGAAATAATTTTTTTGGTTCTAAACAGATGCAAAAGTATTATTCCTTGCCAATTTATTTTAAGATATTTTCCGTAGCACAGAGATGTTCCTGTTTCGAGAAATATTCGATGATATCTTTGTTGCCAAGAGTTTTTCAAACTTGATGCTTACTTTCGTACATCTCAGCTTATGCAAAGACGCGGCTTCCAAGCGCTAAATAAGTTTGCTCTTCAAACGATTTATGGTAAACTGAAATGATATTACTAATCTCCTGTATAATAACTTGGTGAATAAATTTGAAAAATTCGCTGTACTTTGATATCTATCTAGATTAAATAAAAACTTTGTTTTTTTTTTATTTGCAAATTTACATTATCTATTTTAAGATAATAAAGGTCAATTAAAATTTACGGCTAAAACAGCCAAACCGGTATGGCGTCTAAATGACGTTACGTCATGGTAAACAATTGTATCTGAATGGCAGTTGTTCTAACAAAACGTCTACAACAGCAACGACGTCTCGCACAGCGTTACGTTATTAAAACAAACTCTGTTTAGTGTTCACGGTCACGTGACTATATACACCTAATACATAATTTGGAGAATATTTTTTCCAAAAATAATAACAATCTTTATCTTGTACAATAAATAATTTTGTTTTTTGTTACCTACATAATTATTTTGTACATAAAATGAGTAATTATAGCTCGTCCGTTTTATTCCTAGTGGATATTAATACTGCTCGGTGCTCGTTTGCATTTATAACTATTATGATAGCTTATCGCGGTTAGTTCACACGCCGAAGGGGGTAGGTTCAAACCCCAACAACAAGCTTGAGCTAGGTGCAGGAATCCATAGCATGGTGATAAAGCACTTTCTAGTTCCGCCTGCCGCCAAGTAGACTGTATGTTCCATCAGCCTCATTTGAGAGCCAGTTCCATTCCAGGCTAGGTGTGCTTGACCGTCTTCTACCACACTATCACTTAACATCAGGTGAGCTGTGGTCAAAGACCTAGCTTAACAACTTACTCCTTAGTTTTTGCCAGCCTGTAAAAAAGCTTAAAAGCAAGTTCGTAACTAAACAAAAATTAGCTTTACAAAATTTGTTGTGAAAATTAAAAGTTCGAAATACAAATATTAGTTATTTAGTTATGAAAAGCGTTCTGTAATACGAGTTCTATACGCTACATATAAATCTGAAAATTCTTACCCATCAAATAACAAGGTTCGTTCACAGACTGAGCAGACTCGCAAGTGAGGGTGATGTTAGGATCTTGCGGGGGCCATTCCCTTCCTCCTCTAAGCACGGTGACCATCCGACCACCTTGGAAGGCTCTAATTGGGTTCGCCTGACCAGCACTACTTCCATAAACAAGCGAAAGATCCATGTACGCGGTGACCGCTGAAATCTGTTGATTTAACCATTAGGTCAAATTACACTCGTACCATGTATTACATTATTATTGCGTCCTATTTCATAAGTCTCAAGAGTCCTAGAAATAGAATCTAATTTTATCTGTATAAAAATCATGTGGAAAGCAATATTTGTTATGAATGTTTCTAATAAGAACGCTATATTTTCGCGACTCTCACAAAACAATATTACGAACAAAATAGACCTTCTTGATTAATTTTATTCACTCCTTGAATCATACAACCCCTACAAAGTATATCCCTTTGCTTAAGTGCTATTATTTTAAGGCTGCTTCAGTGCTTTTATGTCAGTTCAGTTGATTACGTTTTGGCCTGAGAGCACTTCCGTGACTGCACCTAAGTACAATTACAAGTAGCTGTGATAGCTCCTACCATAAAAGCTTATGGTGATGTCTGAAATGACGTTTCGAGACCAGTTTACAGCCCTTGTTTCAAATCACTTATTTGAAATTATATTTGATAATATTATTATATTTGACTATGGAAACTGAAGTGGTTTTGACACATTTTTGTTTTACTTATGCGAAATTACTCACGTATAATTTTATTGGAAACTCTGATTATAGTGTCGGTCACATCCGGTGGCCTTCATCGTGGAGACTAAGCTGAGCCGCGCGCGCGGCTTTGGGAACAACACGCGCGCGGCTTTGAAAACAACGCGCTCGCGGCCTTGAGAACAACACGCGCGCGGTAAACTGAACAAAGCTTATGCTATGTGAACAAGATAAGTAATGGAAAAAGTATATACTTTTTGTAAATATATACTATTGTTGAATGAAACCTGGAGGCACTGCTAGCGGAAAAACTTGGTATTAAACTTCTTGCAAATAACCTCAACACAGAATGTACTTCGGAACTCCAAAATTTAGTACTCCGGAAGTATTTCGCCAGAATTTAGGCATGTTACTACACAAGTCTAAAGCGAGCTTAAATCGTATTCGCTCGGGGACAATTTAAGATGTTTCATTCTTGCTTTTAGTCTATACTTTTTTTAATTCTTAGTAAGTGATATTGATACGTCTAATTTACATACTATTCATTTGATTATTCATAAATCCTGAATTTATATCCAAGGTATTAGGAGAAAAAAAAAACAAGTTTTTGTGTTTAATTCAATTGAAATTATGTAAAATTGGACGAGAACATAAACTAAAGCATAATTTTACCTTATAGATTTACCTACGTTTAGGATATCAGTACAAGATAATTGGTGAGTAGAAATCTCTTGAGACAAAATTATATTTAGCATGAATAACAATTTTTACTCTATGACGTTTAAAATCCAGTAGAAAAGATCGACTAACCCATAAGAAATATTCATGAATCTCGGCAAATTGTTTGAAATCAGAGTATTTGTTCATACCCTTTGTGTAAAACAGTCGACTTTTCCCCGAGAATTCCAAATGACTGATAAAAAAAAATACTTTTTTTATAGCGTGAAGTCCCTGTCTTACCACCAAATCGTCTGTTGGTAAACGACAATGTGACCGAAGATGATGTTTGACCTTGAAAAGACTTAGACTACATCTGTCACGAAACAAAGAAGCTGGTAGTTGGTCTCCGAGTGACTGGATTAGAAATGTTAAATTAATTCGTTTGGTACGTATCCGGGGAAAACCTACAGTGAATGGATGGTAATAGGCCGTCTTTCTACTTTGGTAAAGGGTATGTTAGGTTAAGATCATGTCAACTCTGATGCACGATTTCCAAAATAGATTCTTTAAAATATTGACAAGCCTGCTACCTTAGTTTAACTTGTCCGACTTATTGACGATAAAAAGATGGTTCATAAAAAACTTCAAAGCCAGGCCAAGAATTTTGTTATGAACTATCTTTTTAACCCCCGACGCAAAAAGAGGGGTGTTATAAGTTTGACGTCGATGCTGTCTGTCCGTATGTGTGCGTTTGTCTGTCTGTGGCACAGTAGATTGACCGATGCGGTTTTTTCATTTGAAAGCCAGTTTCCTTGCGGTGTTTCTTAGCTATGTTTGGTTAATTGCGTAGGGTTTTTTTTAAATGTTTTAATTTAATTTCTTGTTATCGTCAATACGTCGGACAAGTTTACAGAGCCCAGAACTTTGAGACGGTATTAGGCCGGACCGTCCCAGAGGTGGCAGCAGTACAATGACAGAAAACCATAAACTGTCCTAGAGAGAAATACATCTAGGAGCTAAATCATCTTTGAGTCTAAATAGGTTTCATAGTTGAATAAACAATAATTCCTTATACTTTTTAAACAAACTTATTTACACTAAAGCTACTTACAGGTTCAGCTGGCGCGTTTGGTGCGGTACATCCTCTATCCCTTGTACTTCCAGTCCTTACGAAGTTCATACACTGAGTCCCTTGGGGCCCGTGAATTGGATCATTTTCAGGGATGAGTATCGGAGCACAAACGGGGTTTGTCGACGCGTCAAACGCCAGCCTTCCATTGTCATCACAGCACGTCACTTGGTCCTTATCTGTGGATGAAAGTTTGCATTGTGTTAATGAAGAGATGTAAGTTGGCTATTTCTGGGAACGAGAAATCATTTTCATTTAGATGTGCTTATGTTCAAGGTTTTGCTGTCAGAGTCTGTTAACATACCTACAAGTTTATTTACCTAATAAACTTGTTTAGGTATCATGCTGTATTTGAATATAGTATTGTAAGCAATACAATATATTAGAGCTTAATTAATGCAGTTAGTAGAAAAATCCTGCGCTATCCAACCTTTTGTAGGTGGTTAAGTACCTAATTCGCAACCGTGGCAAATGAAATAAAAATATATATATAAATAGAATAATTTGTGAGTGTTTTCACCTTTACACGGTCCATTCTCTTAGAGTTTATGACGACCAGACAAATGAAAAACATAAACCTTGATAGGTTCGAATACCATCCAGGTTATTGCCCTTTCTATACCCTTTCTATCCTTTGCAATTAATACCTACCTACAAGTATATACTCTGTCTTAAATTGCAAAAAAAAGTTAACGTTTAAAGTTTTCGAAGTCTAATTGGATTTTACTAAAAGTAAAACAAATTATGTTGCATAATAAAAAATTTATTAAGCAATTTTGAATGTAATGTTTTAAAATAATTATATTTGACTCGCTAGCTTGCAAGGTTTATTAAAAACATATTAGCCTTAATACCAACAGTAGCGATCAAACATCAGGATTGCTTCGCGCATTATTATAAGAAGGAAATTGCTTTATAAAATTGCTTTATTGTAGCCTATGTTGAGATAGAAACACAGTAACAGTTAAATAATATATATAAATCGACTAAAACCTAGCTTTACTAAATTGAATTAATAAAAAAAAAGATTGCTTTCAACTGAAATTTCAATTATATTTGCTGAAAATCGGATTTAGCGTGGCATCGATTTATACTTTAATATTCTTTACCAATCCTTGAATTGGGTATTAACAATGATCTTGTCCTGTGACCATTATTATTTAATTGCATATTGGTTGTAAATATTGTAAAAACGCAGAGTATTAAAGACTTTTTGTTTATTTTACAAGGTTAACTCAGTGTGTACAAAGCCGAGAGGAGTGACCCTATTTCAGCTCATTGTCTCTAAGCAGAAAATATTTAAATAGGTTATAGCTTTCTAATTTGCTTACAAATCTTTATGTCGTTGCCAGTAAATTACACGTCACATCAGATAATGGAACTAAATATCTTTATTTCTAAGAAGGTCGTTGAAATTGTTACTCTCTGATAATATTTACCATTAAGTTTTCGTTCAAGTGGAACGATTCGACGCGGAATGCATAAATAAGGAGAAACACAAATATTGTTAACCTCAATTACAAAATTATATAGTGTAATTTATATAGCTTGTAACCAATTTTACATACCTATTCCTTATGTTCCTCTTATTATTTTATAAGGTTATGTAACTTAAGCACACAAAGGAGGATTTGGAAATATACTTGTGTGTGTATACCTATATAAAATTTTTGTAGCAATGGTAGCGCGGTCGGTTCGCATGCCAAAGGGCGCGCGTTCAAACCCCAACAATAAGATTGAGCTGCCGGTGAAGGAAAACATCGTGAGGAAACCATAGCATGGTGGTAGGGTACTTTCTAGTACTCGGCTGGCTATCACCAAAATAAACCCTCAAATTGAAAATCTACCGCCGAGCATCTAACGGTATGCTCCGGCCGCCTCACTTGAGAGCCAGTACCATTCCAGGCTAGGCGTGCTTTACCATATTCGACCACACCGTCACTTAACATCAGGTGAGCTGTGGACAAACACCAAGCTTAACCATAAAAAAAAACGACCTACCACTGTAATAAAAAGGTTTTTTCCCCTTGAAACCCACACAAATGACAGACACATTAGTAACAATATTGAAAATTAATAATCATTATCATAAAACAACACACTCAAAATATTGTAGAAAATTAGTGAACACAATTGTAGTTAGAAATAATAGCAACTTGGATGAAATGTTTGAGTTTTAACTTCTATACGCAAATATTTAACTAGATGAAACTTTAGTATTATTCCTTCCAGAATACACAAAGTATGTTATTAGAATAAAGTTTGTTCTTATCAGAACATTACTATCGGAAATTTTATAATAAGATAGAACTTCTTGGCGTTTAATTGTATCACCATACGGGCGCCGGGGCCATCGCGTAGCAGGGACGGAAACCTCTACAGTACTTAGGAATTGCGATCCTGATGTAGGTATAAAGGGCTCTTTTACATACGTATTAAAGCTCACCTTCATCACCCGTGTTTCATTGACTAGACTTTGCATGCATAAAGCTACTATGACGTAGGCATCTCGCGCGGGTGAAACCGCGGGGCACAGCTAGTATTTAGAGAAACTTTTATAAATTCACTAGCTGGGCCCCGCGGTTTCACCCGCGCTAGATGCCTACGTCATAGTAGCTTTATGCATGCAAAGTCTCAGCCCGATCGGTTTAAAATTGACAAAGTTTCATACAAACTTTTATCCCCTATTTTATCCCCTTGGGGGAAGAATTAATCAAAATCCTTTCTTAGCGGATGCCTACGTCATAACATCTATCTGCATGCCAAATTTCAGCCCGATCCGTCCAGTGGTTTGGGCTGTGCGTTGATAGATCACTATGTCAGTCAGTCAGTCATATCTAAATATATATAACTCAAAGACATCTAGCGCGGGTGAAACCGCGGGGCCCAGCTAGTGATTTTATAAAAGTTTTTGGCAGGCCGAGGTCTTTTAGTAGATTATAGAGGAATTTTACTGATATTCTTCTGGCTCTTACTTTTGCTGCATATGATTTTACCACAAAACTATTTTTTTTAATTATATATATATATTTATGTTTTAGAGTTTAGAAACGTTAAGAGGAGGCTTGAGGTGACCAGAATGCTGGCATCTATACTTTGGTCAAAAGCTTAGCATTGCCATCCAGCTTGGCAATGCTGACAGCATTCTGGCCACATATCTCTCCTTTAACGGACTTTTAGATTAAGTTATTTTTAGTAATTTGTAAAATTTGTTATTAGTTTTTGTCAATAAAATTATATATTTATTTGTAATGTCACAATGTCTGTTTAGTTTTATTGTGTGGCCTTGAACGATATTAACTATTTTACGTAACGTTTTTTTTTAAAGCAATAGCAACGATTCGAAAAGAAACTAAGTTCCAATGACAGAACAACTTTTCAATTTAACATTACTTGTGTGTATTCAAAAAGATCATATAATAAACTATTATAGAACATGAAAAAACATTTCAAATGCTTTCCTATTTTTTGTCCTTGATTATGAATATTTAATGATTCACACAGACAGCAAAAACGATAGCTAATTGAGATACCCTCAACTAAAACAACACGTACAGGATTACGCGTACAAGCCAAAACAACTTATCGTACACATAATTCCGAACAACTTTTACTTTGGAACCAACCCTGAAATTGAAAGAAAATCAATTCTATACAAGTTTTCGGAGGTCAACGACATTTTTCAAAAAAAAAAAAAGATTTTTTTTCTTGTCTTCGGCATTGGTACTTTAGTAAAAGTTGTATATAATTATGAGTCATTATAATCAACTTTTACCATCACCAATATTCGTATAAAGACCTTGTTTCGCCGTAATACTACAGATGCACGTAGTCCTGTATAGTGTTTACTTTTGCCACTGATGCATTTTTAGTTTAATTAATCTCTTGTGACACGTACAGTAGGTATAAACATTGCACACAAACACACGGCCTTAAATAAAGCCCATCTTACCGAATAGATGACGGTTGTGGATCTCGATCCCTGTACCTTCAAAAGCAATAAAAGTTTGAAGTCGGCCACATATCACTTGAACTTATTAAATTCAAATAAAATATTTTGTTGCCTTTAAAAGAAATCTCAATTTTGGTGTTTCCATTTCACCCACTGGTGAAATGAAGCACACTGTACTTTTTCTTCCATGGCAGGGTTTTGGATGTCAGAAATGTTTTTTTAAGCGAGTATTTATTTTTAAAACAAATTTTAACTACTATAGTTTTTGTAATCTCATAATTATGTAAACGAACTTATTGCAAACGTATATGGTAAAAAACAAGATGCCAATTTTTTTACAAAGTTAGGAAAAAAAAAGTTATATAATATTAATTGACTTAGGCATTCCTTTGAGGAAGTTCATTTTAAGTATTCAAGAATGATATATTAAGTGTATTTCCACTTAAAAGTCGTTTTAGTTACAACTATCACGAGGACTTAAGTTACTCAGAATATAATTCTAAATATCTATCTAACCTGAACATAATTTTTAATATTTATCCTAAATATTCCTTAATATCTAAAACTAAAGTTGACAAAAACTTAAATCAGAATAAGCACAAGTATTTATAACTCCTTCTCGCTGCAGTAACATGCAAACACGTGTCGGCAACTGGTGCACAAAAACACGTGTAGTGAAATCACTAAACCGTTTATTATGATTAAGTAACAAGCCGAACGTGTCGCTCTCCTAAAGAACTAACATCTGCTATGACCATTGCAGCGGTACCCAGAATTTTGAGTAACAAAATAAAGTCCAGCGCATCGCCGCATCAGTGCTCATTTTTTTGTGACAGTTTGTCTCATTATTTTAAGATATATTTTGTAGCGATGATGGCTCAGTAGTTAGCGCAGTCGGTTCGCATGCTGAAGGGCGTGGGTTTAAATCCCAACAATAAGCTTGAGCTGCCGCTGAAGGAAAACATCACGAGGAAACCATAGCGTGGTGGTAGAGTACTTTCTAGTAGTCGGCTGGCTAGCTACCACCCTCAAGTTGAAAATCTGCCGCCAAGCATCTAACGGTGTGTTCTGGCACCCCTCACTTGAGAGCCAGTTCCATTCCAGGCTAAGTGTGCTTTACCATCTTCGACTACACCGTCGCTTAACATCAGGTGAGCTGTGGTTAAACACCTAGACTGTCAACGATTTAAAAAAAAGATACTAAATTTTATTGACATTTTCAGGTGCTCAAAGGATATTTTGATAGCGTGTTAAAAAAGGCTGCAATACTAACGCGACTGCGCCACTCCCGCTGTAAGAGACATGTCGTGTGTGATGATTTGTCCCCATTGTTGAGCGATGAGGGTCCAGATGGGGTCGACCAGCTGCCGATCCGGGAACAGCCGAAGGCTGATGACACGAGGGTTCGGCAGCGGGCGGCCGCTACTCGCTGTAGGCCATGAAGATACTCCTGCAATCAGTCATAAAGATATTACATTTATTTAAATGCCAACATCTAAATACGGATCAGCCCTGCTTTAATATTGTTTGTCCTAGAAATTGTCCTAGAACTGGACGCGGGACTTTTCTCTTTTCTTTTTTTTTTCTGGTTAAGTGAGTTTTCAGACTTCTCACATCTTTAAGATTATTAAGAACTCCTAGAAATGTTGGTTTTTATTAAAATGTTTTCCTTCACGAACATCTACAACTTTTGGAAACAAAATGGAATGCAATGAGAGGTAGTGTGAAATTGAGTAAATCTTAGCTGTATATGACTGTTTAGTGGATCCCCGTGTTTTTAATACGTATATTTTTACAACAACATGTTTTTTATTTTCAATAATTAGGACATTTCCTAAAAAAAAAAAAAAAAAAAAAAAAAAAAAAAAAAAAAAAAAAAAAAAAAAAACTACCAAAAGAGCAACAAACATCTAGAATTACCAACTAGGTATAAATAGGACAACCTTTACGACCGTTTAATTAATATCATATTTCATATAAAATTTAAGGGCTCAATTTTATAGAATACACTATTGCGAGCAATAAAGGGTAATAACAAACAGCAATGTAAACAATAAAAACATTTTACGAACAATACGTAGAGCGAACAAAGGAAATTAAAAGTAACTGATTTTAAACTATGACGAACGATCTACGTCAGTAAAGAAATAAAGATCTAGTATCTAATTAAAAATATAAATCATGGAGAAGGTTAATTGTCAGAACTAATTGTAAGTGTTCAAGGTATACTTAAAAGTCGTTTTAAAATATATATATATAAATTTATATAGATGGATATTTGAAATTGTTGTCAAGTTTCCTCATTATTGTTATAACCAAAACGACTTTTGAGCGTAAATGCACTAAATATATTTATTTTGAACACTTAAAATGAACTACCGCAAAGTAACGCCTGAATCAATCAATCACTTCTTATAAACTTCTTTCCCAACAAATTACCGCTGGGATTTTTTATTAGATTACTCTTGCAATATGGTGTAAAATGGCTAGTTCAACAACGGACCCCAGACAGACGTAAGTATCATATACATTAGTTGCGGTGCTGTTATATCATTCTTAGTCAATAGAGCCACTGCTGAATACTATGTCGCTGAAGAGTATGCTTAAAGTTTTTTTTTTTTTCAAACATCGGTATGTTTTTCGTTCTTTTTACTTTTAAGTTTCCAGTAACAGAATAAATACAGAAATAAACGTCCACTATCTCAACTTACCGTCACCATAATTATACGGGACCAGCCTTCCATAAGACGTCTGTGGGATCCCCCACGCGGGTTTCTCGAGGTTGTTGCAAGAAGCATCGATCGACCGGTATCGGGAATTAGTACAAAACGGTGGCGTCAGACCACATGTCTGAGTCGCAGGGTCCTGGCTTGACCCTAGCGGTGGCGGCGGATTCCTGAAACTGTATTGTAAAAAAGTAAGATTAAAATCCTATAATATATTTGCTTATACATTTAGAGGAGGCGTCACATTTCTCTCTTTTTGAATATTAATTATTTTGTCTTTTATACATTTGCAAATAGTACGTGGATTACCTAGTGTAAATTTAAAGTTTTTTATTTATTTATTCACAATGTGTTTCATGTAGATAAAAATCCTATTCTTATTCATTATTCCTAAATGTAATGTAACTTACAAAAGTTTTGGCCACTAGATTAGTAAGAAACAACAAAAGCTGGCTAAAATCCAACTTTGTAGAAGAATATGTAATTATTTCGAAGGACATATCCCGGTCGTCTATTGCATTGCAAATGTTGCGTGTGCTATATTTTCCGTTCAGCTTCGCAGTTCCGTATTTTCGTTCATGGAACTTTTTCTAAGCGTTTTTTCCTGTCATTGGCTTTTAAGCATCGCATTTTTTGGAGGTAATATCGTAGCATAAACTCTTTAGAAACGATGTATAGTTTCTATAATTAACAATCATTTTATCTAAGTAAGATTTTTTTTTTCTGAGTGAATAATAATACGATACTTATTATAAAACCAACAATTCCAGGTTCGAACATATTATGTATGTTACCTTAATAGACAAAATTCTTAGTACCCCTATCGCATTCTACATTCTAACCAAACAGTGTGATATCGTATCGTCACAAAATAAACTAAAAGTAGATAATTATCTTTTAGTAGAGTATTAATGATCACAATTATGTTTTACTACGAAAACTAACGTTTTAAGACATGTCAAAAAGATCTCTCTTGTTATAATTTTAACCGACATGTTATAAATTCGAACATAATTGCTTAAGCTGCAATAATTTAGGGCTATTTCAAAACCTGCGATATTATTTATGTTACCTATAATTGCAATTTAAAGCCTCAATTAGTGACATCATCGACGATGGGTGATTTTATCGTTTTGCGGAAGATTAATGTTGCTTTCGAACGATCTTAAACGCAGATATAAAATCCTGATCAAGTAGGATTTGTGCGTTTGAAGCAGCATTTGCGCGGTCATATACATCGATAGACTCACCAAACCGCTATTTCTCGCAATAGCGCAGAGCTAATCGCCAAATACTCGACACAGGATCGATGCAGTAGCGAAATTACCGATAATCGTGAGTGCGCTTAGATTGACAACAGCGTGTCGTGCAGAAATAATATCGCATGCTCTAAAAGAAGGAGTAACTTAATATTAAACACATAACATAAACATTAACCTTTTCTGTGGTCCGTAGAACTGTGATGGCGTACCCGGGATGCTGAGGACAGAATCAGTGCATTTTACAACACAAAACATGCAACATAAAATAATTAACAATAATTAGATTACAGTGCAGATTTCTACCATGACAGTGCAGATTTCTACTATACTACTACGAACAATTATAGAATTTTAGTTGGAAAACTGTCACTCCGTACCAGTGCCTGTTGAAAAAATAAAAGCAAAGCTGTGTTCTTCTTGCAGGCTTTCCAAGCATTCATTAGGTAATTTTAATGTGTTCATGTGTTCAGTTGATTTATATTTACTTGAAATATTTGCTCTCGTTTCGTTGACTGAAATTGTAATGAAAATATTTGTAGTTTGTTTAGTAAAAACCTAATCATGTTAATTTAAGTAACTGTTTAATCATCATCAGCTATTTGGTCGTCACTGTTGAACATAAGCCTCCTCCTGGGACGGTTTTGCCAATACCTACTCGCCACGCTTGGCAGGCGGGTTGGCGAGCACAGTTAGGTGTGATTGTTCAAGGAAGACGCTGCTGCCCATCTTCCGGATTACATCCCTTAGCCGACTCTAACGGCAACCACAGGAAGAGAGGGTGGGGTACAATTCTAACGCCGGCACCACCACGGCATAGCTACACCCTTCAAACCGGAATCCAAGAATTTAGACATTTCACATTTCTTAAGGCCTTTACTTTGACACTGTGGCTGGCTATACGAACTTAATTATCTTATAAACGGTGTTTAATCTTCGGTTATGCTTTTATTTTTGGCGAGAGTTTAAAAATCGATATACCTAACTAATTGATTTTATTGTTTATCTATGTACAGAGTTACATGGAAAGTATTATAACTAAGGTGAAGTAATTAACTATGGTTAGGTACATGTGTATATGAAATTGATGGAAAAAATTGAGATACACAAAATACAAACTCCTTATCCGCATGTCCTTTCAGCAAATACTTGGAGAAACTCGTGTTTCCTGTTAAAGAATCAAGCTGAGAAAAGCAAGAAAATTGTAGTGCCAAACTCCGCAAAAAGAACTAATCAGATAAGCTAAACGATGGTACTGATGAACGAATACCAATTAACCTACTAATAAATTAAATTAGTCGTAATGACTCCTGAGTATGCTGTCGGATAAGTGATTACACTATGAAGGTTGATCATGTATTTCATGAGAATTAGATGGAATTAAACGCTTGATAAACTACCTAATGTTTCATAACTTTTGTCATTTTTTTTCATTTTTTATATTGCTGACAGGCTTGTTGTTTTGTTAAGTGACGGTGTGGTCGAAGATGATAAAGCACACCTAGCCTGGAATAGAACTGGCTCTCAAGTGAGGCTGCCGGAACACATCGTTAGATGCTTGGCGGCAGATTTTCAACTTGAGGGTGGTAGCTAGCCAGCCGAATACTAGAAACCCTACCACCACGCAAAATTTTGACATAGCAGAAATTACCCCCACAAAACTGCGACGTTTCTGACCGGTACTGCCCACCTAGTCGTGTTCAGATTCATCAAATCTAACAATTTTAAATGGTTTCGGTCGTAAAACGTACGGCAAAAAGAGTCATGGACTCTCGTATTATTTACGTTACTTTACTAAAAAACTACAACGGAGTTTTAGAGGCAACACAGAAATACTTGTCAGCACATTATGAATAAAACATTGCAATTTTAAACTTGAACAAAAACAACAACTTTAAAAAATTAAACAACGCGACGACACGATTCACTGCTTTCCCACCAAATCTCGTTTTTCTTTTATTTTTTCTCATAAAGGTTACCAAGTGTTGATAAATCAAACAGTGAGGCACGTAAGCATTATTATATTAGAAGCAGTGAGTTAGTTGGACATTACTTTCTGGGCCTTATAACGACAATAAAGATATATTGATATCATGTACCATGTGTATACTTACAATATAGTGTACGTGCAAATTCGGCTCATGCCAAGTAGCTTTTTCCGTGCATAAATAATATCTAAGTAATTGACATGTGCATTGGGACCTCTACTCCATTACGTGAGGTAACATCGTACATATATCGACGTCGATAGCAGCCCCGATATTATTAATAGGAACAAGATTTTTCGGAAGGTCTAGTTACTGTTATTGAAGTGTGTTGCTCAGGAAAGTAATACACAGAACATTACTGACAACCTTCCACATGAAAAGGAAACGTAAGCTATAAGGGGTAGTACAAGTAATACGTAAGCACAAAAGGGCTTTTTCTGATATTTTTTTTTTTTATCAGAAACCCCAACAGACATTAAATAATAGTTATAGTATGACATACTCTTATCATATTGTTCTGATGTGTGCACCCTTAACAGGTGTTTACAACATTATTCAGGTGAATAAGAACGACATAACTAGTGACAGCAGTAAATCACACTAATTTGTAACTTACTACTGTCATTAATAAGCTTCAACAATCTAAATATATATCTAAACATATATAACTCAAAGGTGACTGACTGACTGACTGACATAGTGATCTATCAACGCACAGCGCAAACCACTGGACGGATCGGGCTGAAATTTGGCATGCAGGTAGATGTTATGACGTAGGCATCCACTAAGAAAGGATTTTGATTAATTCTACCCCCAAGGGTATAAAATAGGGGATGAAAGTTTGTATGAAACTTTGTCAATTTTAAACCGATCGGGCTGAGACTTTGCAATCATAAAGCTCCTATGACGTAGGCATCTAACGCGGGTGAAACCGCGGGGCACAGCTAGTTTAATTATATTCGTCGAATATGTAGGCACCAAGCTTTCACGCTGAGCATCACAGAACAATAGCCCCTAGAATTATTTTCTGGTTAAGAATTTGGTAAGCTTCTTGTGTATGCTTCGTTCATGAAGTCGTTAAATATATCAAGATCGCTCATAGGAGCATTAAATTCATTATATGTACGACACATTCTTTGTAGAAGAGAGTTAAGAGCTAGGTTAGTTCTAGCATATTTTACATTACTTTTGAGTATTTATGACATGGATAAAGGCAAGGAACGGATAAAGAGATGTCATTCAAAATAGAAGAGCTATCTGTAGATCCGCGAATCAGAGGTCATAGTAATCAGATGTAGAGGAACGTGAGGTCTCGGATTTTCCTTATGTCACGTAGGTTATCCATTCCAAAAAAAAAAAGCGATCATGACAATGCCATATAAATTACGGTGATGATTTCCGAATCAACCCCGTTTTTATAAGCTGTCCCAATGCTGAACGCAGCCTCTTCTTATTGTGAGATTGGTAAGGCCATAATCCATGTTAGCCAAGTACAGGTTGGCAAACTTCACACATCTTCGAGAACTTTATATTTTATGTTTATGTTAGACATATCATCGTCGTCGTCGGCAATATGCATGTAACTTAGAAAAGACAGTGCGCGCCGTGGGATTCGAACCCAAGACCTCCATATCAGAAGCCAGACTCGCAACTAGGCTGCTGAAACTTCTATTGTTTATTTCTGATTGTTTATTACCTTTTTAACCGATTTTAAAAAAAGGAGGTTTCTCAATTCGAACGACTTTTTTTTAATGTGTTCATGGATATCTTCGTCGTTTATGCACCGATTTTGACGATGCTTTTTTTGGTGGAAAGGAGATATTTCAAGGGTGGTACCGTGATAAGGAAACCAGGATCTGATGATGGCATCCCAGAGAAAGCGAGGGGAACCATTTACTTTTTAGT
This sequence comes from Biston stratarius, assembly GCA_950106695.1. NCBI lineage: Eukaryota > Metazoa > Arthropoda > Insecta > Lepidoptera > Geometridae > Biston > Biston stratarius. The sequence continues at coordinate 17,920,392 of OX467116.1, forward strand.
TTCCTGTTTGAAGTCAATTTATTTTTTGTTAATTATTATTGGCACACCTCGTTTTCTACGTTTTCTTGAATCCTTCTAGGAGGGAGAAGTAAGAGCCTTGCTTAATTTTACGGACAAGAGGGAAAGTTACCAAAATTCTGCTTACGTTATACTTGTATGACCCCTAAACAGGTAGGTGACTATCAGGAAAACTTTTTCATACTTACTGAAGTGCGAATAGAATTCGCCTAATAAGTTGGTTAATATGGCTACGGAGTAAGCAATAAATACTTTATCGCCGAATATTGCGTGACAGCATTTTATATCGGCTACGAAAGAACAATAAAAGGCAACACAAATGTTAAAGCGTACATAGTAACAAGATACGTTACGTTACAACAGAAATAAATCGAGCGTATCCTATCGAAGGCGATACAGGAGCTTCTGATATTTGACTTCTAACTATTTGTATATAAATATTATGTCCTACGCAATAGAGTTGAAAATTGTATGAAAACTGAAAATATTTATCGGAAACCGAAGTTAGAGTAGGCCTGAATTCCTTCACCGAGTTGGCATTCAGTTCATTGATTCTTAACAACTTTGGAGAGTATTTCAAGCCTCTAACAATTGGATGAATCAGTAAGTAGCTCTCAGGGGATTTCCTTTTATTTGTACAGATTTACTACTCATCTATTTATTAGTTTTGCCGTAACTTTCAATCTGAACGCTGCCCTAAAATAGAAATAAGAAGGTATAGATTTCGAATACGCTTCAATCTTTTCTAACACGTCATACAGTCGTCTTTGTTTTTTCCAGAGTGTATTTACAACAGAATCAACATGCAACATCAATATACAACTTAGTTCATTTTGCAATATTTTCAACGTCCAATATCCTATACCATACTGTTGCAACACTTGTTGCAGTCTCACCCGAATCCTTGTACGGGCAGCCTCTGTGCTGGCAACGCGTTCTGGGTAACTGATGCAAAGTCCAGTAGGGACTGCTGAAGTGTGGGGTTTGGACTCGATAGGAAACCCTGGGCAGGTGTCGTGTGAAGCAGACGAATACTGCACGCGGTGTTGACTACCGCCAGCACAAGAATGACAGACTGCATGATTTCTGAAACAAATTAAATATTTCGTTATAAAGAGTGTGTATTATAAATTATTTGTCATAAAATTCGGCTGGACTTGACTTACGAATTCTGTTTGTAGTTCATTACAAGAAATTAAAAGTTTCACTATCGTAGTTGTTTGACCATAGCTCACTGTGATGTTAAGTGACGGTGAAGTGGGACAGTTACATTATTGGTGACTTTGATTAAAATACTAGTAACTTATGCGACTAATTTGCAATCTCAAACTAAGTAAAACATACTTTAAAAAGAGCTCATGAGTTATTTTCAGTAGCTATTTGCAAGCTTGTGATAGATATAATTAGTACATTTCATCGCGTTGCAATGAAAAAACCTGTACCTAGACCTGCGACCCAGGTGAAGGTTTAAGGCCCCCTTTTGAAACACATCAACGCCTTCCTTCGCAGCCTGTATTCCCATCAAAATTCGCCCAACAAAATTTGATATGTCTCTACCAACGCTGCTTTGGATAATTTTCAGTCTGTCTTTGTTTTTTACTCTTCATAGGGCGTGGCTTCATCCAGACGCCATGACAGTTCAAGCCATTATCGCGGTAAAGTTTAATTGGTTTTTGAAATCGCAAAATACCTACCAACATCATAAAATTTGCGTAACCTAAAAAAAATTTTTTTGCCTTATACTACGAGAAGTTGTGTGGATTGTGGAGTACGCCGTTAGTAAATACAAATGAAATAAGTCCTAACCAAAACTCGTCGAAACAAAATAGCTTTTACGTCTCGACGTGAGGGCTACTACAATTGCCAAAGAATATTATAGATGTAAATCATATTATAGACAACATGCACGGTACGCTACCGGCTATTTACGCCTTAATTATTATTTGCACTGTCTCAAAACTGCCAGATAACAAATTCTATCTAAGTATTAATAATTTCTAATAATATATACTGTTTTAGTTGATAAACGTACTTAACCGAAAAAATTCTATCTCAATCTTTCTACTGTAAATCCAAATTAGAATCAAATTTTATTTTGAGATTTTAGTAGGCCTTTTATTTTAGTACTTAACTTCTTGCTACGCTTATAGTGCTCCGTTTGATGTTCAGAAAGATTTGTTACGTCTCTGCCTTTAACTATTATAATAACTGAAATTCTCATTAAAAGTGTAACGTATTTACTTACATTTGCTTCCTTCATTATATAGCAATAAAGTAACTTTATTGTTCTTGAAATGCATAAGCATTGAGAATAGCACTGCTGAGTTTTACAAGGCATAATATCTACTAAAATTGGCTCAATTTTCTTTTCATAGCCCTCTCAGGTATTTATGTCATAACAAAACTACTTTTATCATAAAATTTTATATCAAATCAATATATACATCATTTGGGAGCAGAAAATCAGTCGTCAAAGAAAAACAAGAACAAAATAAATAGGTTGTCAAATCTTTTACACGGATCACGATAAATATTGATCTGACTACTTCTAGTTTATTGACACTCCGAACGACCCTTCAAAGACTTTGTACTTACTTATAGTTTTTCAGTTTGATCAAGCGAAAATTCCTGGTAACGAAATCTTTTATTTGCTGACTATTCTTGTATCGCCTTTACCTACTCGGGATACAAATCCAATACCGATATACCGGAAAGTTGCGAAAACATTTACCAAGAGGGCCTTAGGAGATTAGAACTAAGTTAATTGACATTTTGCCTAACATTGCTATGAAAAAAAAAACAGATATTTATTAACGTTGAACATGCGAAGCCGTGCGTTGAGCCTACACGATCAAAACTGGATAATGATTGATTAGTTAGTTGTTGTATATTATGTGTAAAATCGTAATTGTTTTAATGAGCTATTTTTTAATACACATGTACACATTCTCTTATATACAAAATGTATATTTTGTTTTATTGTAGGGTATATATTTTGACAGCCCTGTTGGCTCATTGGGAGTATGTCTGCCTGAGCTGTAGGGCGTGGGTTCGATTTCCCCCAAAGACAAACATTTTATGGAATAAAACAAATGTTTGTTCTGTGTCTAGGTGTTCTGTATGTATTATAAGTATGTTATTTACAACAAAAAAAAGTATTTATGTATTCTATCAGTTATCTAACTTCCATCACACAAGCTCTGCTTAGTTTGGGGTCAGATGGCGCTGTGCGTAATGTGTCCTACAATATATTATCTATGTATGTCTATAAACTGATGTATGTCTGACAGACTGATTCACTGACTGATCGATCAACGCATAACTGAAACCGTTGGGTCTACAAGCATACAATTTTTCACAACTGTTCCTTAGGGGTGTTCAAATGTTCCTTACCTTGCGTAGGTGTGCACTAAGAAAGGATTTTTGGAAATTCATCCCCTAAAGGGTTAAAGTGAGGGTTGAAAGTTTGTATGAAACTTCATAATCAAATTTAAAGTTAGCAATCTAAAAAATGATATGTGTGCTCATAGTTCAAAACAAAAGTTTACTGTAAAGGGGGTAAAATAGGATGAAAGTTCTGAACCTAATTCCAAAGTTAACGCGGCCAAAGTCGCGGGCGCAAACTTGTTCACCATATAAAACCAAATTTCCAATATTGTAAATTAGCTAATACATACATATATACAAATAAGGCTTATGGAGGAATGCTTAATAGCCGAAACAATAAAATTACGTTTCTATTAAAATAGCTTCTAACAGGTAGGTAATTTTATTTATACTTTTTACAAATGGAATCGTTGTCTTAATTAGTTTTTACAAGACAAGAATTTGTAGAATCGGAGGAGTAAAATATATCTACATATAGTTAGGTATTAATAAACGTGTCGCCTAACTCCTAAACGGCTGGACCGATTTGGTTAAAATTTTGTGTGTATATTTCAATGGGTTACTGGATGGTTTGAAAACACAATTAAACCCGGTAGGTGGCGCTGCTGTCAGTATATCCGCTGACTGTTACGCGATAAGAAGTTCGCCGGGTCAGCTAGTTATATTATGTATAAGAATTGTATCAACCCAGACTGAAGCAGATGCTTCTCATAGTACAAGCTTTGGTATTATTGGCGCTAGATGGCGCGGTGTGAATATGTTATGTATTATTAATTTCTTTGTGACATTTTCCTCGATATTTTTCTCGAAACGTTAAGTATACGTTTTAAACAAAGTATCGATAAAATAGAGACAAAGTTTGAAAATAAAAATACTATGTACGATTCGACAAATCTCGTTTTCACATTTTGAAAGATTTTGTTTTACTTTTATGGATTGAAATCACTCTTTCCTAAGTTAATTAATTGTTAATAGAAGCATAAATCTGTTTGTTATCAAAAAGGTTTGTTGTATTTTAATTAAGCTCAAAGCCTAGACTGGCTAATGACCTAGGAGCGTCGATATGATAGTAGCATAAGATCATTATCTAAAAACGACCTTTATTAAACCTTACCTTTTTACTTGCTCGAAATATATATATATATATGTGTATGTATATATATATATATATAATCTGAATCTCGGAAACGGCTCCAACGATTTTCATGAAATTTAGTATACATGTATTTCGGGGGCGATAAATCGATCTAGCTAGTTTTCATTTTTAGAATTAGTTTAGATTTTTTTTGAAAATGTACACCAACTGCGTACTTAAAGGCTAAACATATCGGTGTTAGCTTCTAAAACGTCTCGTTTGTCTCATTACTTCTTGCCATAGGAATATTGTTATTTATTTTTTCCAATATCTATTTCGTTTTCAAACATGCACGTCGGACGCGAGCACTGAATAACCCTAAAAATAAAACAAAGAAATATTTATTGTGTACGATAGCGGGTAAGACAGCGGTGTAATTAAACACAAGTAATTAAAAACTTCAAAGGGCACATTCGAATTGAATAAGTATAATTAATTGTATTCTATTTGCTCCAGATAATATAGCTATCTATTAGCCGAGAATAGATCATAGATTTGTTTCTTTAAATACGTAGCATTATTACAGATCCGTTGCTTATCAAGTTAGCGTAATAAATGGCATTGTTACGACCAGACTTGTAGGAAATAACAAGAGATAATAGCATCATTGTGTGCTTTGAGATAAAAGAAAGAAAATAAAGCTTACAAGTGGCGTTTATACTGAGGTCAGCGATAATTGTTTGTAGCGACGATAGTTTAGTGGTTAGCGCAGTCGGTTCGCATGCCGAAGGGCGTGGGTTCAAACCCCAACAATGAGCTTGAGCTGCCGCCGGTGAAGGAAAACATCGTGAGGAAGCCATAGCGTGGTGGTAGGGTACTTTCTAGCACTCTGCTGGCTAGCTACCGCCCTCAAGTTGTAAATCTGCCGCCAAGCATCTAACGGTGTGTTAGCCAGCCGAGAACTAGAAAACACCCTACCACCATGCGTGCGAATCGACCGCACTTACCAATGATTTATCATCGCTACAAAACATGGTTGATAAATTTGGAATTTTGATTAGATTGGAAAGATTGGAAATTTAAAGAAACATTTAAACTTCGTTTCACTTATGTTAACGTTCTCAGAAAGATAACAGTTATTATAACGTTAACAATTTCTAAACACCACATTTTCTAAATATTAATTAATCTTATCATAGCATCCTTTTCGCATTTTAAGATAAAGAAATTAATTTCTATATTTCGGGACTGAATTCAAGGGTTCAATGAATTACAGGCGACGCTGCGCGTAAACTATGTAGATATGATTATTCAAAGTACTAAGTCTCAGTTGAACATTAGAACGTGCCCAGATTTCCAATGGCTTTGTAATTAGAAAGCTTTAGGCTTGCCGAGTGTTAGTAATAGTTGTTGAAGCAGTGATACGGAAATGGAAACTCAAAGTTTGGCACCTAGAGAGCGACCCTTGACCCTTTAAAGGCCTTCGTGATTATCGTTAGAAGATTGAGTCGATAACGATATCGATTTTAAAGCAAAGAGAGAGCGTCTACGTGTGCTAATCTTTTGATAAAAATCGGGGCAACATTGTAACCTTTTAGATAGAGGAATAGCATCTTGTGGTTTCATCCGCTTCACTACGGGACTCCGGATATTTTTGTAATCAAACTCAACCTGTGTGAATCTAGCTACGTCTCAGCAAACAACTACATCTACTCTCCACTCCAAGTGTAACTGAAATATGTTCAGTGAGATTCATTGAAAAGTTCCACGCACACAAACCGTCATTTTTATAATAATATCTTGTTTTTTTTTTTAATTATTTGGTATAAATATACGAACGACATAAACATATTTTATTTATAACAAAATGTTAGGGATTAGAGTAATGTTCAATAGCAATTATAATTTTAATACTTATGCTACTAATTTAATTTAATTAATTTTGCTAAATAGTTTCATAAGTTTTTTTTTTAATGGCTGACAGGCTAGGTGTTTGACCACAACTCACCTGATGTTAAGTGACGGTGTGGTCGAAGATGGTAAAGCACACCTAGCTTGGAATAGAACTGGCTCTCAAGTGAGGCTGCTGGATCACACCGATAGATGCTCAGCAGATGCAGATTTTCAACTTGAGGGCGGTAGCTAGCCAGCCGAGTACTAGAAAGTACCTTACCGCCACGCTATGGTTTCCTCACGACGGAAACCTGGATGGACTTTCCTCCTTCACCGGCAGCTCAAGCTTATTGTTGGGGTTTGAATCCACGCCCTTCGGCATGCGAACCGACCGCGCTAACCACTGAGCTATCATCGCTACGTACGTTTACGTACGCTACGTTTCAATTATTTGGAGTTAATAATGCCAGTAGTAATTAAATTAATTAAAATAAAATATGTGTTTACCTAATAATAATATTGTAAAAATGTCAAATGAATCTTTAAAATCACAGAATTAGCATACTGACTTAGAAGACATATTATACCTACTTCTTCAACTTGACCGTAGCTGTAGGACCCTAGGTTATTAGAACTAATACACATACTTGAACAACTACTTACGATAAGGTAAATTTACTTCTAAAAAATGTTGACATTTCGTCCTTTATTGCTGTGAGCAAAAATATAATCATTTGCTCAGGGAAAATACTCTAGTTCCCAATAAAATTATCTTATAATTTTTTTAAATTCCTACATTGTATAGCTCTTCCAGGATAATCCAATCAAAAGGATTAACCCCGGAAATCCCGGAAACCACAAACCTTCCAACGAACCCTGGTGTTACGCTCTCCTGGAGTTTGCCAGGGGATAGCGCTTGAATATGCAAATTGTCTTTAAATTATGTGACACATGTAAAACTTTAGTTTTATGTGATAAAGTAATGGAAAACGGTCTAGGGAATTTGCTTAAACATTCAATTACACATACTCTTCATAAGAAAGAGCATTGTGTCGGCTTTTATTAATTTTCGTGGAGCATAATTAAGTACTGCCATTTTATACGTTCGGCGCCAATCTATGACTGCGCCCTTGAAATACGCATAATAATGTTTCATGTATAAAAGGTTATTTTTGCGCCTCTCTAGGAATAATACACTACTATACCCTATTAGGCACTACACCATTATAATATGTATATAATACGTATTTACCAAGTGATCAATTAATTTTATTACAACTACCCTCTAATTGGGAGATTTATTTAATTTAATATCATATTATAAAATATAGTACTGTCCAAAGTCTATATATAAAACGTCTCATAGTTGTAATTTAATTTAATCTTTTTACGATTATAAATTTTATGATCATTGTTACAAGTTTTATATAAGCCTGAGTGCTTGATAAAACATTTTAAATAACCAAATGCTGTACCACTAGGATTAAAAATGTACACTAGTGCTTGTACTTATTGTCAACTTATGCTAAATAAAGATCTTTTGAAATTGACTACACCACAATAGATACAAAAATAATTGGTTGGATTGTTTAGAAGTAATAAGAGGAGATACAGATAGACGAAGACAGATTTGTTTTATACTACTTAGAGATACCTAGAGATATAGCTCAAAAACTATACTTTTGTGCCACCTAAGGGATGCTTAAAATTATAATCCCTTTTTTACAAAAAGCATTGTATCATATTAAAAGATTTTCGCGAAAGAAAAGCTTCGCGAAGATTTCAAATAACATCTGGCGTGCCTTTTTGTAAATGTCTGTATCAGCTTCTAGAAATATTGAATTCAGACGAAAATTCCACGTCGGCTTGGTGAAAACTCAAATGCTTGAAATGTTTTCGTGAGAGCTGCATAGAAATCGCTGTTGTATGTGATATATTCAGTATGTTAAAGAAAAAACGTTAGCAATTTCGAATGATCGATGGTAATCGAGAAATGCGTGTAACATTTCGATTAAAATAAGTTTTCGTAACTGCTAAGTAACATACGTAACGAAGTTTAAGCGGGAACGCAGATGGCAATGCTAAACTTTTGACCAAAGTAGATGCCAGCATTCTGGTCACCTGAGAGAAAGATAAGCTCTTCGGTAACATACGATAACAACATTAACTGTGTATTATTACAAAATTAATCTTGACTTAATGTCGTCGGGTAAAAAGTTTGTTGCAGTAATTTGCAATACATTTTAATTTTACATGGTTTTGTTTGTTATGAAGGTTTTTATCACAAGTTGATCTCAGCGATAGTCGGTTTTATTATGTTTGGATACCTACTTATTTTTATTGCCCGTTTATTACGAGAATACTTATCTATAAAGCGAAAGTAAGCTTGGCATTGTCATTAGCAATATTAATTATCAAGCAGAAATTTTGTTGGATACGGTACCTTAGCCCCTACGAACCTACGAACTAGTTAATATGAAATATCATACTATACTGTATACTATATTATACTGTATATAATTCAAAAACAAGGATAATGATACAAATTCTCTGTAAGTACCTAAAAAACTTAAAAAGTATGTCACTGTCAACTTTTGACTTTTGACAGGAAGGTGGAAAATTAATGTCGCCGCATTGTATTATTTTCAAACTTGTGTTTTTTCGATTGTCTGGGTACAAAAATAGTGGTGTTTTATTCATAAAGTGCCGAATTACATGCACGAGTGTGGGAAGGGGATTTGCCTAATACGGTGGAATACTTTTCTGGTTGCTTCTAAAACTCCATTAAAGTTTGTGGCTTGTTAAGTCACCATTACTTTACTAAGGCATGACCGGACTTGATTAAAACTTCCTTTGTGTGACTGACTGTGACTTATTTAACTTGCTTTATTATAAAATATGTACTGGAAAATATTAAAACATTTGACAATGCTTAAAATGTGACGTCAAAAACAAGGAATAATAATATAATAATAAATTTAATAGTCGTGGAGTAAATACAAAAAATATTACTAAAAAAAAGTATCTTAAGCCATCCTCCTCCAATCACTTTAATAAACACTCCTCAATTTATCCCAGGAAAAATTACATTTGGCCTGATTCCGTTTGCTATATATAATGCAGTGAAACATGACTTTTCGTAATCCCTTCATTACTCTGTCGAAGCTTGTAGTAAAGTCATCACTACTTCACTAGGGCATGGCTACACTCGACTAAAACTTATTTTGTGTGACTATGACTGTAACTTAGACTTATGTAACTTGATTTTTCATAAGTAGCTTAAAAATATCCGGTAGCTTAAAAATAACGGTGTGTTCCGGCAGCTGCATTTGAGAGCCAGTTATATTCCAGGCTAGGTGTGCTTTACCATCTTCTCACACCGTCACTTAAACATCAAGTAAACTGAGGTTAAGCATCTAGCTTGTCTACCATAAAACCCAAAAAATACGCAGGTATACCAGGCCATACTACTCTATACGATAGTACGTAGGTAGGCCCTTGTCATACCTAATTCTTTTGTGTTATGATTGTGCCTTATACATTAATAGAATAAGTTCATTAGTTCTATCTTGCTTTATTCGCACTGTGACCACATAGAGTACTGCGTGAGACGATAGAGTGACGCCATCCCATAGCGGATCCGCCCGGAAGAGATTCGGGTGTCATGTGGGATATCGTAAACGAGATCTTTTTATGAGCCTCTAACAGGCCAAGTCGTAAAACATATTATTATTTTGAAGAAAATATGTGTTTATACGTGAAAAAGTTTAGTATATGATAAAAGGACAGAGGGATGACTCTAAAGAGATGGTGATAAAAGCAGAATGTTTATATACCACACACTTTAGTTTTGTTTGAACGTAACCCTAGCAAAAGTCATTTTTAGGGTTCCTTACCTCAAAAGGAAAAAACGGGACCCTTATAGGATAACTTTGTTGTCCGTCTGTCTCTCTGTCAAGACCGTTTTTCTTAGGAACCCAATGATGTATCAAGCTGAAATTCATATCAAATACTCAAGTCTACTGTCCCTTGGATCTGTGAAAAAATCAAACTTCTAAGCCAACGCAATCAAAAGATACAGCCGTTTATCTGCAAATTTTCGACACTCGTAAGGAAATCAAAACCTAGTTCCCGTGAACTCAGAATCTTGAAATTTGGCACAAAGCAACGTCTTATAGCATAGATAAAGGAAAAATTGCGAATAGCATAAATTACCTACCATAAAAATAAAAAAAAATACCAAAACTGAAACTTATATAGCTACAGGTTTGTACGGAACCCTTGGTGCGCGAGCCCGACTCGCACTTGGCCGGTTTTTCATTTGTTTTCTCTTACTCAACACTAAGGTGTACTAAGTCACAGGTGCTTTTTTATTCTTGTCATCTTAATCTAAGTAAACGAAACGCCTTAATCTTTAAAACCTGTAGTCATGCACGGTCGCGAAAACATCTTTTAGGGATTACTTACGATTCTAACCAGACTGCCTAGCGTTTGGGTCAGGCTGACCCTTGTTGGAATTAAGTTTAAGCAACTGAAAATTTATTTCGAGCTAAATATTCAGGGTTGGTTAGTATATCGTATATATAAAGTAGGTACTCGGAGCCTGTAGGATTTATTCGTATACCCGCAAGGAACACAAGCAAAGTTGGTGAGAAAATATCTTAATCAGGAAACAAAGACTGCTAAGAAAAAGTCGTGCACAACTTTTTTTTAAACAACTTTTCTGTGTTTCCCCAAAACTCAGCTGATGCCAAGTGACGGTGTGGTCGAAGATGGTAAAGCATACCTAGCCTGGAATGGTACTGCCTCTCAAGTGAGGCTGCCGGAACACACGGTTAGATGCTAGGCGGCAGATTTTCAACTTGAGGGTGGTAGCTGGCCAGCCGAGTACTATAAAGTACCCTACACCATACTATGCTTTCCTCACGATATTTTCCTTCACCGGCAGCTCAAGCTCATTGTTGGTTTGAACCTACGCCCTTCGGCATGCGAACCGACTGTGCTAACCACTGAGCTATCATCGCTACAAAATCAAATTAAATCAATATATATCAAAATGCATTTTCCTTGAGTAATTGGGCCGTGAATAAATGAAAGCTCTTTTATACAAAAAAGATTAGGGAAATTACGCTTTCCTCTCTCGAGATCCAAATTACGCACTTCTGCTTTAAATAGATCCAAGGTGGGCATCCCTACCATTTCTCTGTGTTTACTAGGGTTTGTTACGATAAGGAGAAAAACTAGTATTTTTTAAACTAGCTGCGTCCTGCGGCTTTACCCGTGTCCACACTACATTTTTTTCAAAAAGTAGCCTATGTATATCTAGGGTGACAGCTATCTCCATACCATAATTCATCAAAATTAGTCCCGCCGTTTAAGCGTGAAGAAGTAACAAACATACAAACACAAACTTTCGCCTTTATAATATTAGTGTGATAAGATATAGAATACGCTTTCATGGCGTTAAGAGTTAAGTCAATACGGCCATAACTTTTAGAAGCAAAATAGTCTAGCATCGATGTATTGATGCTTTAAGACATTCTTGTTTCGTGAGCCTTGTGATACGGAATAAGAACTTCAATAACTACAATAATTCATACAGTCGTGACTTTTCGAAGTAATATTAGGTATAATTGTGGGACCTTAATATCACCTAATCTCTACTCTAGGGTATTTGCTAGAGTAAAAGTGGTGCGTTACTTTTTATATTCCAGACAGCTCACTAGTAAGAGGAATAAAAAATAACGACATCGACATGGTATTCAGTAAGCACTAAATATTACGTATAAAACAAAATCAACACGGAATTAACGTTGAATTAAAAAAAACTTGACCGTACTTTTCCTGTGACAGGTTAGGTAATTGATCACAGCTCACATGATATTAAGTGACGGTCGAAGATAGTAAACACACCTATCCTGGAATGGGAAGTGGCACTCAAGTGAAACTACTGGAACACACCGTTATTTTGGCTAGTGATAGCTAGTCAGCCGAGTGCTAACTACTCTACCATCATACTATGGTTCCTTCACGTCTTTTTCCTTTACCGGCAGCTCAAGCTCAATGTTGGGATTTAAGCCCACACCCTCCGGCGTGCGCTAACCACTGAGATGTCATCACTACAACTAGGAACTAGAAGAATAAAACTTTCTTTACATACATAAAACCCCGAAATACCACAATGTTAAACGAGTACTCACTTGGTGGTAAATCTCCTTAGCAGGAGGAGGTTGTCGTCTAGGTAGGTACCACCGCATTACCAGATATTCTGCCGCCAAGCAGTAGTGTGTAAACATTACTGTATTCTGGTTTGAAGGGGTACTGCAGCTAGCGAAATTACAGTGCTGTCGAGACTAACTATCGAAAGTCTCAAAATAATGAGCGCCAAAGCAGCGACGTCTTGGACTTTGTTTTGCTACTTACTTACGACAAAGTTCTGTGTATCGCTGCAATGGTCATAGATAGACGTTCTTACCATCAGGAGAGCACCTCGTTCCCCTCATTACTTTTCACATTCAAAAAAACAAGACCCATTACATTACGTCAAACTGTTTTGGCAATGCAACAGCTTTAAAACTAAATCAACGCGTAAGAGTTAATAAGTAAAACCTCGTCAAATCCCACCCTACTAAAATATACAAATATTTCAGTAGGGTAGGCCACAAATTACGTCCGACCCTACCCACCATTATTTCACTAATTATATAGAACTTTATCAATATTTTACGTAGACTTTAATTGCGGAATCACGTAGCAAAACGTAATCTATTTTTTTTAATACTCTGTCATATCATCATCATCAGCCATAGGACGTCCACTGCTGGACATAGGCCTCCTCCTGGAGGGGTTTTGCCAATATTCGCCACGCTTGGCAGGCGGGTTGGCGAGCGCAGTTAGGTGTGATTGGTCAAGGAAGACGCCGCTGCCCATCTTCCGGATTACATCCCTTAGCCGACTCTTACAGCAACCACGGGTAGAGAGGGTGGGGTACTGTTCTTACGCCGGCACCATCACGGCAAGACAAAATAATACTCTGTAATATCTCTGAATTAAGTGCGCTAAAGCATCGCCTGTACTATTAATTTCGCTTTTTCTTTGTTTTTTTTTATATATCAACTTTAATAGATACTTGTGGCACTATTCTAAGCAACAAGCACTAACCTTATTTGTCGCACTGGACACTTACAACGACAACTTTTTATTACTATTGTTATTATTTACGTCGTCTTTTTATTATTTATATGTAGTGTTTTGTTGTTGTAGTATTGTGTCTGACAAAATAAATGTTTTATTTCTTTTCCCTTTCAATAGAAAACTAAAATATTGCCAAAAGAATCCCAAGCTAGTGAAATAATTTTCTTTATTCGTATCACATTTCCATTACGCAAATCCGGATTTTTTCTGCTAAAACGAACATTTTCTTTTGCCGTTTCCTTCCTCTTTACGATCACATGGTATTTTCACTTTAGTTATACTTAATATATGTAATTGCGACAGCCCGCCTGAACTTAAACTCTCTGAACTTTGTTGAACGTCCGAATAAAATAATTTGATAATCAACATATGTATATTATGACGCGGGCGTGGCTATTTAAGGATTAATGTAACATCTTTGGATATATTCAATTGTTCAATGCCCCTAAAGAAGTTTTCACTTATATTACTTATATATTAGTGACGAAGTAGTTGTAATTTTCAGCACAATTTTCAACTTATAGCTTACTAGCTGTGCCCCGCGGTTTACCCATGTGGTGATGAATGATGATGATGATCAGCGGATGATGATGAGCTTACTAATACTGAACCTAGTTCCTATCAAATTCGGGGGGTTAGGATTTTGAATGTGGTCGGATTGAAACGACGTGGTTTTGCGCAGTTCAGATAGTGTAGAGCAAGGTTGGATTTCGACTGTGCCAATGTCTTCAATTTAAGTTTCTCTTTTGCCCATTTATTTTTTATCCTTTTCTTGCATCGCGATGTCATGACAAAAGTTACTGCGTGTATTCCAGGAATTTATCTGCGTGTTCCGGTAGAAACAGGTTCTGGTACTTAAACGCAATTACGAGATACATGACATGATCGGGATGTAGATACTGACCCATATAGACGGGTAGGTCAAACACGAAAGACATTAAGTAAAAATAAAAATAAGTTTAAGTAAAAATATAGATCTTTAAATTGTTTCGGATTAGACCTTATATAGAAATTATTATACACATATAAAATAAATAAATATTGGAAAACATTTCAGTGTCATCAAGCCCCAAACTAAATAAAGCTTTGTACTATAGGAATAAAGAAACTGGTAGAATACTTAAATGCCTTTTTTCCGTAAATATATACAGAACACTCAGATAAAACACCTATGTTCGTCACACAAATATTCGTCCTAGGTGGGAATCGAATCCACGCGTTACAGTTCTTGAAGAAGATGACCTTAGATACCAAATGACCTTAAAAGCAGGCAAAATTTATTTCGATGTTTACCCGAAATCGAACAGAAAATATTGTTTTTCAAAGTTAGATATAATTACATACTGGAAATATTCAAGTAAATAAGTACGTGACAATTTTACAGCACGGACAAAAAAGAAGTAGGTGGATTCAAGACATATTTATGAGGTTATTTTTAAACCTACCCAGAAGGGTTGTTCGTCTTGTCACGTATCGTCACAGTACTTTGTTTGTTAGGAGGTAGGAGGTTAGGAGGTAGATATATAACCTTTTTGCTATAATAAGTAGGTATTCATTTTTGGTCGCCAAGTCTATAAAGTGCGACCCACATCATTCTTAATTTCTCACCTGGGTCCATTTATTTTATGGGTCGTTAAATATGACGAAATATTTTTTAATGTTTTCAACAGTCAAAGGAAGTATAATACGGAAGTTTTTAGAGCCGGAAATGGTTAAAGTCGATGTTTATTTCCTCTTTTTAGGGTTCCGTACCCAAGGGGTAAAAAAGGGATCTTATTATTAAGACTTCACTGTCTGTCTGTCCGTCCGTCTGTCTGTCACCAGGCTGTAGGTATCTCAAGAACCGCGATAGCTAGACAGTCGAAACTTTCACAAATTATGTATTACTGTTGCCGCTATAACATCAAATACTAAAAAACAGAATAAAATAAATATTTAAGTGGGCTCCCATACAACAAACGTGATTTTTTGCTGTTTTTATAGATAATGGTACGGAACCCTTCGTGCGCGAGTCCGACTCGCACTTGGCCGGTTTCTTACATTTGACGTAGGTAGCTCGGGCATTCAAAATGTATTTAGTACGTACCCGTTGTAGCTTATTTATAACTCTTTTTTTTTAAATTATGTATAAAATGTTAACAATATTGATTAGGTAATTTGTGTCTGTTTATGACAGAGGAATAAGCGGAATAGCGAAAAAGCGTTAAATAGGTCGACTTTAACATTATTCTCACGGATAGAACAAACATTGATGTTACGAACACGCGTATATTGTGTATGTAGGTGTTCTAATTATTGGTTAAGTATCTGTTTTCCATAATACAAGTTTAATAAAACAGCGTAACTTTATACAAATTAAAATAATGAAAATAAAAAAATTTGAAAAAAAAATACGTTCCGTCATGATGAATCTCCATATACTAAAAATACAATGTTGTAAAATACAAACCATTGGTAGTATTTTTTGCGAATGGGCAAATGAAATAAAATCAATCATTTCCTTCAAACAAACATACGAGATGTGTTCAATACCTCTTTATGCTTAATCGATTTATGTCTTCCATTAAATTTATAGACATGAATTGCAAAACTTCTGTGATTTATGATTTTCCTGTAAAATACCGGTTGAAGAAGTTTCTTCTTGTTTAGGAAGTGTGAAGTCGTTAAACAAACTTGGTTTAATAATAATGAAAACTTATTTTATGGTTAAGGTGTTTAACTTTGTTTGCCTTCTTAAACTTGTGCAAGCTTTGAATCATTTGTTTGAATTTATTTTTGATATTCATACTTTTCTTAAACTTACTAGAAGTATGTAGGTAAACATAATCTCGACAACTCGCGGATGTCCTACTTGCGGCCCGTGTTTGTTTCAAGATTCAAGATTCAAGATTTATTTATTTGTAGAATATGGTTTAATGTACATTTATACAAAACAGCACACAGGTCTCATAATTATAGTTAGTTTTGTAAATTAGTCATGAATCTAAAATATTATAGACCCGCCCCGGCTTAGCTCGGGTGCAATGCAGATACTAATGTGGTGCATATGCATGTATTATACATATAAAACTTTATCTTGAATCACTCTGTCTATTGATGGAAACCGCATTAAAATCCGTTCAGTAGTTTTTAAGTTTATCGCGAATAGACAGACAAACGTGGCGGACAACTTTGTTTTATAATATGTAGTGATTCTAGATATAAAATAATATAATTATAAATATAAGAATTAAATTGCCTATATTTTAACCATTTTTAATAGCATTTTTGTTTTTTCTATCTATTCAATGGGATATGACTAATTATACGTACAATATAAGCTTCTACGGTTAATATCACAAGTGAAGCCTGCCTTTACTTTATATTGCTAGCTTGTGACCCCTGCTTGCCAAAAGGTTGCCGACCGCTGATATAACCTTTAGAAGCATTTTTCTAAACATTTAGTATTTTATTACAATTCAAAGTCTAATTTTGCTCAGACAAAGAAATACATCGAATAATAACAGTGAAAACTTTTTACTATGGGGTTCAAATTTCAACGTTTATGAGCATAGCTTTAAAGCCAAATCTGCCGCTTTCTGATACCAATTGTTTGATCCCAAACACAATATCTGGTTTGCAACTTACACAATTACGACCTCGTAACAACTTTGAACCATTTTCCTTACAAATCAAGCTGCTGCGTATTCAACGATATTATATAACTCGAGGAAAGTAACCTGTTCAACAATTTCAAAGCAATTCAGCTGTCATAAATATGATATAACATGGACAGGTTTCTTGACACTCATCCGGCGGCACGCATACGAAGCACTCGTAAGCAATATGCGGCCACACGCAAAAACCGTACAATTGTAGGCATTTAGAAGCGCTTGCCACCTTTCTGTCAAGCATGATTTGATATTCATTCAGTACCATCATGTCTTCTTAACTAGTCTATCTGTATTCAAATGTCAACTAAATATTCCCTTTTAAAGATCATTAACCATTGATAGAGCCATTATAAATATTTGACTGTCCTGTTAACTCATTTGCTCTGCTTCATAAGCGATAGCGCGTGGGTTCAATTTTTAATTAGAACAAACATTTATGTTACGAACACGCGTATATTGTGGATGTAGGTGTTCTAAAAATTGGTTAAGTATCTGTTTTCCATAACACAAACTTTTTTTAGTTTGGGGCTAGATGTCTTTTGTTTGATTTTTTACTTGTGGCTTGATATTTGACCACAGAACAACTACTGGAACTAGCTCTGTACCGAAAGACATCGTTAGATGCTTGGCAGCAATTTTTTTACTAAAGGGTGGTAGCTAGCCAGCCGAGTACTAGAAAGTACCTACCACCACGCTATAGTTTCCTCACGATGTTTTCCTTCACCGGCAGCTCAAGCTCATTGTTGGGGTTTGAACCCACGCCCTTTAGCAAGCGAACCGACCGCGCTAATCACTGAACTATCATGGCTACAAAGTATTATTCATGTAACAGCACCTCGGTTCCGTGTAGCTTTATCTGGCGACAAGAGGTTCCTAATCTCATGACCCAAAACAAGATCAGCTTTGAGGTTCTATTTTCTACCGAGTGGTTTACCAACCGTAAAACACATCACAAAAGAATAATATATAACATCTAATAAACGTAAAATGTGTCGCTATTTCTAAACTTCCTGGAAACCGCGGCAAATGGGACTGTAATCACGGCTTTTATTGTATGAACCGAAATGAAATTTTTGTAACGAGAAAACTTATCTATGTGCCAGTACTTATAAGTATGGATGACACGTAAAAACCACAACGTGTGTGCGAGAAACCCTCATATTCGGAAACTTTATTGCAGCACTTTAGCACCAAAATTTCCCAAAACTTCTCATATCAGGCCAAAAATCTAGACCACCAGTCACGTAACACTTTATATTGGCTATGTTCTTTTATAATTACTTTTATATTACTGGTAATGGTACGTATTGAGACTAAAGAGTATTTTCGAATCGTACTGTAATTTTTATGTAACTGTGCGTATGTAACTTCAGTCGAATATTTTATCAAATTAATAAAGACATTTTTGCTCTACCTAGTTAGGTTTCAAATATTTGATATAAAAGTAAATTAGGTATGAAAATTTGCCAAAATTGTTATTATCATCATTGGTTTGTTTCTATCTACAAAATATTTGGAAAAATTCATATTCAGCTACTATCTTTTTATTTAGGGTAACGTAGGACTCGGTAGAATGACGATATACGTAGGACAGCTTGCGGTGGATGGGAACGAAAAGCTCAAGATCGGGCTGTCCCTTTGACTGAGCCCTATGTTCAGCAGTGGACTACGATAGGCTGATGATGGTAAAGTGTATTCATGTGTATTTGAGAGTTAATACCATATAAATATAGTACCATATAGTATCCTCTAAGTCTGATGGCTTCAGGTTCAAACACATCATCGCTTACCATCACGCGAGTTGGTGGACAAACGAGAATTCATCTGTATTAAAAAAAAGACACGTCACTCAGCCTAATTTTCGGTTTTTCACTTCCAGCCTCTCTCTGGCGTATATCGTCACTTCACCTAATATCAAGGTGTACATAATCCTACACTACGTTTGCTGATTCCCAGTCTCCACTCTAGAACACGTCTACCCCAGCGGTTGTCGTTTCCACGGCAAGTGACGGTGTGATCGAAGTTGATATACACACTTAGCCTGGAATCGAACTGGCTCTCAAGTGAGGCTGCCTACAACACACCGATAGGTGCTTGGCGGCAGATTGTCAACTTAAGGGCGGTAACTAGCCAGCCGAGTGCTAGAGAATACCCTACCACCATGTTATGGTTTCCTCACGATGTTTTCCTTCACAGCTCAAGCTCGTTGTCGGGGTTTGAACCTAAGCCGTTCGATGTATGAACCGACCGCGCTAACCACTGAGCTATTATCGCAAAAAAAATTAGAAGAAAAACAGGAAACATTTCAAGTTGACAGCCCTGTTAGCTCAATCGGTAGAGTTCTGCTTCAAAAGCTGAAGGGCGTGGGTGCGATTCCCACTCGGGACTAACATTTGTGTGACTAATATGGATGTTTGTTCTGTGTCTGGGTGTTCTGTATGTATTTACAAAAAAATAAGTATTTAAGTATTCTATCAGCTGTCTGATTCTCATAGTACAAACGTTGCTTAGTTTGGGACTAGATGGCGCTGTGCCAAAATGTCCTATTTTTTTTTTTTTTTAATGTCTGACAGTCTATTTGTTTGACCACAACTCACCTGATGTTAAGTGACGGTGTGGTCGAAGATGGTAAAGCACACCTAGCGTGGAATGGAACTGGCTCTCAAATGAGGCTGGCGGAACACGCCGTTAGATGCTTGGCGGCAGATTTTCAACTTGAGGGAGGTAGCTAGCCAGCCGAGTACTAGAAAGTACCTTACCACCACGCTATGGTTTCCTCACGATGTTTTCCTTCACTGGCAGCTCAAGCTCATTGTTGGGGTTTGAACCCACGCCCTTCGCCATGCGAACCGATCGCGCTAACCACTGAGCTATCATCGCTACAAAAATAATATAATATTTATTAATTATTTAGGTTTTTCCCTATTTAGTATGTAATCGTATAAACAGGATACTCAGAACGCAAGCAATTTCCAACAAAATCATTTTTTGTTTTTATTTCCATTATCGTATTGTTAAAACCAAATGAACTTTGAGAGTTGAATGCGAGTTTAAATTGAATCTCAAATTGGTTCCTAATCTAATGGAAAAGTGACATGAGTTACTTGAGAGGACCTACATAAATTACATTTTTATATGTTACTTTTACAACCCACAAAACGTGTCTGGGAAAACGTTGATGCAGGTACTTACTTCAAGAAAAAGCTTGAAACTTCTACAGGCTTATCAAGAATAAATAAGATTATAAGAGCGTACTTAATCATTATTTTGTTAGTAATGATATTGTCTGGTTTAATATTGTCTGACACACAACAGCGTAAATATTATATTTGCTAGACTATGGAAGGCACTGGGCTTCAAGGCAAGGGATTCCACCTAGTAGATAGATAAATGGATTGATATTCTGTTGTTCACGATAGTACACAGTAAATGTACTGTGTACTATCGTGAACAACAAAATGTTAAAATTAAATTAAATAATAAAAATCAGTCAAAAACCACCGGCACTAGTGGTGGCCTTATCGCTAAAAGCGATTACTTATTTCTTTATTTTACAAATGTTAGCTCAAATTCAGATTTTTGTGTATTAAAAAACCTGTAGTAATATCCCAGTTAAAAAACAAATAATAAAACTATAAATATGTTAAGTTAAAGTCATTTCATTGTTTACAAGCACGTGCTTCTAAAACTTTTTAGGTACTAGCTATGCCCGGCGGGTTCAGCCGCTATTGGATTCTAAGAGTCGTATCCTGATGATACATACAAACATATAATATTGTATTGTTACAAAAATTGTGTCCATATAAATGTAAAACACTGTCAGCTGCTTTAGCGGATAGATGTAGTGCCGCAGCCAGGCTCTCTTAAACTATGTTTTTTTGTGTGTGTATGCGTGTGTAGTGTGTGTGTGTGTGTGTGTGTGTGTGTGTAGAGTGTGTGTGTGTGTGGTCGAGTGTGTGTGTGTGTGTGTAGAGTGTGTGTGTGTGTGTTCCTTAGTGTACTCTTACATAAATCGAAAAAATAAACTATTAAATACAAAAATATGTTTATTAAATCCGACTGTTAGTTCCAGAGGTTAGCGCGTTTAAACAAACAAACTCTTCCGCTTTATTATTATTATTATAATATTATAATAATAAAGTATAGATAAGAATGCAAATAATAATTTGTTAGGTAATTATCGAAGACTGAGTCACCATTCAGGTTACCTAGACATTCTACGCTGCTGTTCAATTTCAGGCAATTATCATGTTTCTGAGCCCTGAGACAAGGTTACGTTGCTTTTTATTCTTGTTTTTTAATAAACGTTGTTTTTATTCAACGTTGCGTAAAACAATTTGGTTATGACAAGTAAAAGGTAACAACAGTGTTACCAACTCTCAAAAATATTTCTCCCTAAAGCTTATGTTAAAACCCGCTAAAATCACAACATTTACTTGAAAATTCCCCATAAAAATAATTATATTAAAAAAGTTATACATCATTTAATAGTTCCAATATAAGTTAATTTCCTTTTAAATCTGGATCTATTTCCCAAATCTTTGTGAGAGAGCAAGATGAGCATGAGAACGTGTTTAGCTTGGATGTAAATTCGCATTCCATTATAAAAAACTTTAGAACATTAATAGGACACAAAGTAAAACAAAAAAAAATACCAAAATATTTGTAGCCATTATAGCTCAGTGGTTAGCACTCAGGGTTCCCACAGCGAAGGGCGTGCTTTCAAACCCCTACAATGACCTTGAGCTGCTAGTAAAGGAAAATATCGTGAGGAAGTCATAACATGGTGATACGGTATTTTCTAGTACTTGGCTGGTTAAAAATCTGCCGCCAAGCACCTAGCGGTATGTCCGGCTGCCTCACTTGAGAGCCAGTTCCATTTCAGGCTAGGTGTTCCTTACTACCATCGACCACACCGTCATTTAACATCAGGTGAGTTATGATCGTTTGACCATAGATTGTCAAACATAATAAAAAGTATATATATTCAAGTCAAAATCAGTAATAAATCTGTAATATCAGTCGTAAATATGTGCGGAATTATAGAAAACGTAAATCGGATGAAAGCTCACATCAAAAGGAAAACAAAGAACCTAAAAAGTTCGAAACCAAGCAAATGCAAGAGCTACGGCAACATCAAAAACGAAATGAAAAAGAGATTGCAAAACTTTTACATATTAATACGAAACATTTGTTATGATTTACTTTCAAAGTTTTCACAAAAATTCCGCGGTGTAGACCTTGACTATTACTAAGAGATCAAAACTAAAATTGTAAAAAGAAATCAATCGAAAGAGTCAATCGCCCGCAAAACAATACAGCCGATTTATTTTTTAGACATTTCAAAGTCGTCTCCTTAGTTCGTTTATAAATAATTAGAACAATGACACTCATTTGGCGTAATAGCACCTTTTATTGATGACTCAGTGGTTAACGCGGACAGATCACACGCTAGAGCACGTAGGTTCAACCCCCAACAATGAGCTCGAGCCCATTCCTAACGATGACTTCCTCCACTGGCAAGTGGAGAAAAACATCATGAGAAAACCATACCAATAAGGGCACTTTCTAGAACTCGGCTGGCTTGCTACCACCCTCAAGTTGAAAATCTACCGCCAATTATACATAAGCACTCGAAAAAACATTAGTTTTGGAAAAAAACGATGTTCCGATTTCCGCGTTCCCGCCAAAACTCAACTACAGATATTGTCTATGCCTCTAGGTGGCATTTCTAATTACAGTTCTTGTCTATAAATATACATTATTACGTATTCCTCATGTCTGAGGGTCGCGACCTCCACCTCCCAGGAGCCGTTCATGTACGATGTTACACCATCTTCCTCTGTCACCGGCGACATGCAGCGCGTCATATACCGATGTGACGAGTGCGGTGCGAATCTGGTCGGACCAACGCATAGGACTGCAGCCTCGTGTTCTCTTGCCATCGACTTTCCCCGCAACCATCAATTAATATACCCAGAAACTTACATATATCTACTACCTCTTTAACGCGTGTATTTTAATATTATACTTCATTTGTTTTCTTTAGATTGATAAGATTGAAATTGCATAACATTACTTTTATCTAAATTGATTTTAAAATATTTTTTATTTAACCAAACTATTATACCTGCGTTTCTCAAACTTTTTTGGCGACGAATCCCTTCCTGAAAGCAAAATATTTGACGGAATCATAAAGTAATCAAAAACTGTTTTATGTGTATTTTATGCTCCTGGCTGAAATGTCGCGCTCTCATATTACGCATTCCACTACTACTCATATATACTGTTAGTTATTTCTTTTTACTTTATGTAACTTTTTTTTTTTTCTGTATAACCAATATCGCGTAGCCCTCACAGAGGCTTTGCGGAACCCTCGGGGTCCGCAAAGCCTCTGTGTTTGAGCTTTGAGTTTGGCAGATGTAGTGCTTTGTCAGTATCACCTATGTTCATTTCAAAGCAATAAGTGTTTATCTCAACTAATTTAAAGTTTACGAGTGAATACAACACATACGTATGTTTATATTTTGAATCCCTAATCAAAACCGTGAAAGGCCGAACCCGTCAATTAACCATTGTTAAGCCGAGTTAGACATGGGCTGTTAATTATAGCACATTCCCAAGTCGTTATAATTGATGTTTGTATTCATAGCTAGCCATTATATTTATATGTGGTATTTTATAAGTCGACTTGACGGTCGAGCGTAATGAACCTGCAATTGCGTTCTCAAATATTTCACTTGGTATTGAGATCAAGGCTCGATGAAGGCGATTGTCTCGGAAAACAATTGATATGAACGGCAGGGAGCTAATTGCCTGCGAAAACTGTGGCCCAATAAAGTAAGACCCTTGTACTGTTCACATCAGTATATTTTACGTGAGTTTAATGAGCTTCGAGCGAGATTAATTAAGTACCGAATACACGGGCTGTCCCATTACTGCTTAGATATCAAAATTCTAAAGCGAAATGTGATTTACAACGCAAACTTATACCAGTCATCAGCATTCAACAGACTTGATGGCTGATAAATTACTCTAGATATTTGCTAAATGTAAGTAAATCTTTTTTTTATATTTTAGACCCATTTTTAGCTATTTCAATCAATCATTGTACCGACATTTATCATTGAGTATTATGTGTTTATATTATTATTTTGCTTCGATCGCTTTAACGCGATCCTTTTTACAATACACTTGCAAATTGTGGAATGATCTACCTTCTTCCGTAATCCCGTGGTGTTACATATGTAGGTATATATTGAATGGCCGACAAGATAGGTTTTTGACCACAGCTCACCTGATGTTAAGTGACGATGTGGTTGAAGATGGCCATAATATAACATGTAATATGTATATATATTTAACTCCGCGGGAATACTGAAGAAGGTAGATTATTTCACAATCGTTAAGTGTATGTCAAAACGAATCGCGTTAAACCGATCAAAGTTAAATAATAATATAAAGTTTATAGCCCTATATACATGTACCTATACATGTTTATGTATATTAATTTATACTTTTTGAGTTTATTATAATCGGCAACGGCACTTCGATAGTATTTGAAAAGCCTTGGCTACAAAGCCTTGAACATTGACGTAGACCTACTAGCTTGTCGGTTTGTTACCGGATACGTTTCGGAGAATGTGCCCTAGAATTGTACAATGTTATTTAACATGTCCCTTTTTATTACCGGACGGCCAGACTAAGAAAACGTCATACCTACATGGAGGATATTATTATAAAGTATTACGATTACGGAAGATATATTTCCTGAAAAGTAAAATAAGTGCCATTAAAGACAGAGTAACTAAGTTCAGTAGGTGCGTGCTCCATAGTGTGGTCAAACGCGAGCCTATTTAGAGTTAAAAAATTATATTTGATTTTGATTGTTGTAGTTTTACATTTTTTTTTAAATTATTTCTTACTATCTACCTCCTGAGGTTTCACCCGTATTAGAATTTTCCGGGATACAAAGTCTAAGTGTTAACCCAGGGTATAAGATATCTCGATTTCGAATTTCATTCAAAACCGTCTATCTGTTACAAGGTGAAAATATAACAAATATACAGACAAACTTTCACTTTTATAATATGAATGTGATTAGGATACAAATATTTTATTGATAAAAGCAATGTTACAAGTCAAATTCCATAATCATCATCATCTCAGCCGTATAGAACGTGCACTGCTGGACATAGGCCTCCCCCATTGACTTCTATAAAGGCCGGTTGGAAGCGGCTCGCATCCAGCGCGTTCCTGTATTCTTTATTAGGTCGTTTGTCCACGTTGTGGGTGGACGTGGATTCCATAAAATCATTTCAAAAATATATCATCAAAAAAGTTTTAAAACACTAATTACACGTCAATGAATAAAAACACAAAATGTCAAAATAAAGTATGTCAATATAAAAATATAATACAAATTATTTGAAACATATGTACATTAAACAATTGTAATAAAAACAAAGCTTTATTTGATAAAAGAAATGTCATAATAAAGGCTGCTGTTGAAACAGGAAAAAAGTCAAGAGCTCTCATGTGTGTCATTGTCAGACTTTGCCTTGTACTAACCATTTTTCCCGTAGGTATTAATAACCAGAAATTCTGATAATTTTACACCTTTATATGTAATAGGTTTGTTTCGTTGTCATCTTGTCTGATGTCAAGGAAGATGTTGTTCGCGATAAAAATGATTTCCTAGAAACTGATTCACCAGCGAATTTAGGCAAGAAACGCGCATTCAGGCAACGCTCCTTAGAGACTGCTTTGTGCTCTTTTTAGGATATCAGCTATGAAACGACGTCGCTTTTACGTGCTGTTATCAATTTATAATTCCAACTGTACCTTGGAAAAAATCGTCGCCCCGGTGGATCTCAGAGCCAGCTCATATATTTCCTAGAGGTTAAACATGGCTAGTAAAAGGGGCAATTCCGCCAGTATCTTGAAAAACGTAAGTGTCTTAGTTATCAACAGAACAATTACACGTATGTTTGTTTCTTTGCACACACTCCTTTTTTTTTAAGTTCTCTTCTATGTTTAGAGTACGTTATGATATTTATAAGTTTAACGTTTGTATCTGTGGCATTATAGGTCCCAAAAAGCTGAACCAATATTGATTTAATTTTGTTTTTAAAAAAGTGATATGATTGAGTGTATTCTTAGCTATGATACAAGATCTATATAGCCGTTTATAAAATACTATTTCTTTTCAGGTTGATAAATAATAAAGCCACTGGTATTATTCATTAACTTATTCATTTATTCATTCAATCATTCATTAATTCATTCATTTATCATTTATTCATTCAATCATTCATTTATTCATTCACTCATTCATTTATTTAGGTTTGATCGAGTCACATAAGTGTCGAGGATTGTTAAAACGTTTGATTTATATTTGTTTCAACATCTTATTTATTCATACATGGTTCCTAGTAGTTTAGAAATTCAAAAGTGAAAACAGCGCAGTTAATTATACAATGGAGATCACTGACAATCCCGAGTAAATCAACAATTCTTGTGTCATCGTGATCTTAGCATTGCAAAGCCAATATCAATACGAGAAGGGAGGAACCGCGAAAGCAATTTGTACTCGTAGATCTATATATCTACTGCGTATATACTATAACCACTGCGTTGAGTGCTGATATCTGCTTCTGAGAATAAAAATCACATATTATTATAGCTTATCATCACCCCATTAATATAATAGAGAGTAGTATGTACAAGTGAAACAACAGCCTTAAAGTGTATCTAACGTGTAACACAAACACGCGCGTGTAGGTATGTGTGAATTGTGATTCGACGAAAAAGAATTATCGCTAAGAGATATTTTCAGATAAATGAATAAGTAGCATGTTTTACTTATGTGGGATTACTCACGTTTAATTATATCGAATGCTCCAACTATTAGTTATTAAAACGGAAATGTGTGAAAACTACGTCAGTTTTCATAGTAAAGTAGCATTTAGTTTTGTAATGGTGTATTAGATGATATTAGGTAACATAAAGATCAACCAAAAACTCTTTGCATAAAATGTAACAGCTCGTCTTAACTTATGTACGTGACTTCTGCAAACAATGTAACAAATGAAATAACCAGAAGTACTTATCTGAATACAAATTCTTACTTAACTTTGTTTGTCGCAGAAAACCTAATTCTGGAAGACTAGATCGCTCGAGATAGCTACCTTTAGACAGGAGTAGATACATAGCTAAAATAATACGACGATAAAATGGTATGACAGCCATATTAGGTTAGCTTAGCTTTGGTCTTGTAACTACAATCTTTTACATATACGAGCCTAATTTTATTTTAAATGTAAGTCTTTGTGATTTAATGTATTGAAACACGTATTTTGTGTTGCTACCGATATTTTATGATGAATAGGCTTCGCCAACATCAGGCGAGGTGGCGGTCAAACACAAGCCTAATTATAATAAAAAACAAAGGTAAAAAAAAAAAAACAATATTAAAGGCCTAGAGTTCGGTTAACTTGTCCGTCTTATAGATATATCCCTAGCACTACACTGGCTCAACAGTGCTCCCGTAATGCACCTATATATTTGGTGATAGCATTGACCACATTGTGTTCTCCCGCCCACGGCTTCCGTGACAATGACAGATCGCTATTCAACCAGGAGCACGCAAAGCGTAATTCATTCATAAATGAGTGTATGCTTTAGCGCATACACTACAATAAATACACCGCAGAACTGCGGGGCAAGTAGTGAATGGGGCAGGTATCTGCAACCTATCCCTGCCCATAGCGACCGCACCTCACAACACCGCAACTTTCCTACCTCGTTCTGGTCCCACGGACCTGTTATCCCAAAGGCGATATGATATTTATGCGTTTTACCTATAGCAGCCTGTGTGAATTGACGTATAAAACATTTTTATTAAATTTATGAAAAAATCACTCTTTTAACAACAAACAAAACTGAGGTCAAACAATAGTTTTGACAACATCCGCCGACATTTATTGAGAAATGAACACAGCAATCGGGCGCAACCTCGTTTTGCTTCGAACTTGAGTATTGAATAATCCAACATAATTATTGAGCACAAATAAAAAAAAAAATTTTGGCTGGCCATTTCATTCAAACCATTCACTTCGGTCCCTCATTAATCACATCAGTCATTATCGTGATGGTCTTCTAATAACATTATTCTAGCAGATTCTAAATCCGCCTGGATTATCCCAACCAAATTTTAGCATCATTCTGTTGATGCAAAGCACTATCTTCCATGGCCATTATAAGATTAATTGTTGATTAAAGAAATTCTATAAACTAACAAACAACAATTAAACAACAAATTCTGGTTTGCCTAGTCCCCGGATAAGAAAGGATTTTATCGTGAATTTTAGACATGCCTCTCACATCTAAATTTGTTCGCGATTTTGTTTAGGTTGTTGGAAATGAAAAAGTTCATTTTCTAATAGGATAATGGCATCGCACATCTTAAATTTTTTCAATGCCAAGTGTTTAATACATTATTTAACAATTCTGTACAAGTCACAGTCAAAATCAAGCAAATTAAAGTCGCAGTCAAGATTAAGACACATGTTTAAAATTAGTGAAGAATTTCCTAAGGGTACTCTATAAAAGTGGTATTGACAAAGAAGGACTAATTCCCATATCGTATAATATTACGAGTATCGTTATCAAACTCTACACATCTAGAAAACCTAGCATTTCTAAATACTTTCCGAAGACCAAGGCAGGATGTAATGTTGTGTACTTAACTGTCAGCTTTACCTACTATTTATGTTTGTTAATACACGTAAAATAACGTCAATATTAAACCACAAATTGAATTCTCAGAAACTTTCACCGTAATCTATTTACTATCCTTGCTGAATACAAAGAGAAAAAAATAAACGATATGGTAAGTACCGAATGTTATACGAATAAACTTGCCGCTCGTACACGAGTCGATGAGATTTCGGCCTAATTAACATATGTACAACTGTCCAACACTGGTGGACAAGCGGGTGGGGACATCGGGAACGAATGGTATGTCTTACCGCTGCTTCACTGACCTCGGAAACAGTATCTGCTAGTTGATAACACTTTTTGCGATTACATATCAGACACGGACAGCACTTCTTACCATTTAATAGCAACAAACTTAACTTGCAAATCTTTTTTCCGCCCCTGACGGTTGATTCCTGCAGTTCGCCACTGCTACCACCATGCTATAGTTTCCTCACGATGTTTTTCTTCACCGGCAGCTCAAGCTCATTGTTGGAGTTTGAACCCACCTACCTCGCTAACCACTGAGCTATCATCGCTTCGATTGTACTATGAGAACCAGAAATCTATAATACTTTCTTACCAGCAAAATATTCAGTACTTCGAACTCGATGCCGTAACGCTCGGCATTCTGTCAAGTAAGTTATTACTTATAAAAGTCATTCAAAATGTCATGACCATTTTAAAAATAGAATCAAGTAAATCGGTCTCGCCGATCTTTAGTTATGCACTTCCAAACAAACATCATTTGTTTTTATTTACATAAGTATATTCATTTTTAAATATGTTTTATTTATTAATTGCATAATTTACATATATTAATTTTTAAATATGTTTTATTTATTAATTGCATAAGATTATTGCACGAGAAGACGACTTACTTGATTCAAATGGGGTCATAAGTTAGTTCAATTGTTATTTTCTGAATCTAACTGTCGCTAACAAGAAATTTTCACAAATTATCTATTTCTGTTGCTGTTATAACAACAAATACTAAAAACAAAATAAAATAAATATTTAAGGGCTCCCATAAAACAAACGCATTTTTTTGCCTTTTTCATAGATAATGGTACCCTTCGTGCGCGAGTCCGACTCGCACTTGGCCGGTTTTTAATAACGATTATAGTAACAGATGTCCGGCATTCGAAAATAATTCTCAATAAATGAAAGTTCTTAATGATTCCAGATAAGTGTAGTCAAATGTGCAATCGTTAAGTGTCGATTTTTGCTATAATAATATAATTTTTATCATAATTTCTCAAATGTTAATAATAACTTTATTTGCACCTGACATTTAGTTGATGAAGATGATATAAAATCCCTGCATAGTGTAAAACAAAGTTGCTTCCCGCCGTCTGTGCGCTTAGATCTTTTAAACTACGGATTTTAATGCAGTTTCCATCAGAGTGATTCAAGAGGAAGGTTTATATTCTTATTCTTATTTAAAGTGGGGACGAGAAGTCCTGCACTGATGTCCCACTTAGGGTGTTTTGTGCATTTCCCCCTAACAGCATCTACCCAAGCCAACCCAGCTCCTTGAAGTATCGGAGCGAGGCTTTGGGCCGCTGGCATAATTTGTATGTTGCAATTATCATCAGTATCAACGTTTATATGTACCTATAATAAATGCATATCCACCACATTAGTATCTACATTGCTCCCGTGCGAAGCCGGGGCGGCTCGCTGGTAAACTATAAATAAAAACAGAATATGTTATACAGCATTCTAACAGATACGTTCTAACTAACATTTGCTCATAGAACTAAAATTTAATTTGTGAAAAACATTCTGTAAAATAATTTTGCACTTCCATTCATAATTTGACTTGCCATTCTCCAAATCCACTCAAAGTTTCTTAGAGAAAATTAGAGACACAAAGGAGTAGGTAGTATTTTCTAATTCAACCCTTAATAAGCAAAGTACACACGCCCAAAGCTTTGTTATGCCACAATTTACCTAACAACTGCTTTGTTTTTAATTAAAGACACGGGCTACTTAATTAACGTTAAAAATGTAAGAACATACTTCAACATTTTCGTGGGAAAGGGTATAATTTTCAGTAAGAGAGTTTCTCTTATTCTTAATGGTATTTAATGGAAAATGTCCAAGAATATCTTAATTTTACTCCTTCATTTTTAAATCGTTGTAACCTCTAGAGGTTTGCATGAGAAACGACTTACTTAAAATGAGTTTTATAGCTCTCAAGTTAACATCCGTGTTAGCTCGTTATACCACTAGAGATGAACAACAATTTGTCAAAATCGTGAGTACAAGAAAAGGTATTAAACTGCAAGACATTGACATTGACAAGACATTGAAGAGAACATTAAAGAACAATTAGTGCGATTAAATCATGAACCCTGTTTAGTAACGATCATTTCCAGTTATCACTGGTCATATATTTATAAACATAGATAAAATTTATTGATCATACAAAAGATTATAAAACCAGTGTAGCTATTGGCGGTCTTATTACTAAAAGTGATCTCTCCCAGACAAAGTGAGGAGGGAAAGGTTTCAAAAACCAGTAGAATAAGCAGTGTGCCAATAATAAAGATGTAAAATATGTTAAATATATAATTAGGTATAAATATAACACAGACATGCATTTAAATATAAAAAAAAAGTAGAAAAAAAAACCAAGTAGCCTACTTTCCAAAACCTTGTAAGTATAATTTATTACGTCAAATTCACAAAGTTTTGAGTTTGATATACCAGTTACATCGGGTAAATTTTAGAATATCTAACAATGAAAACTGGCATGGTTTTAACAAATCGTGGTATGAATAGTGTAACGCACGTACACGCACGTGATTTCGCCCTTTTCCAAGTTCCAAAGAAATGAAACTTATAAGAGTACTTCAAAACAAACAAGTGTGTTCATAACTACCAACCTGCAGTTGATTTGTCATTTGTGACGTTTTTTATTACCGAAAAACACAAAAATATATTACCCGTGTAAGTATAAGCTGTTTTTGTTTTACTTATGCAGGATTACTCATGTTTAAGACGAGGCCGCGCGCGCGGTGTATTCAGCTTTGTCTCCATGATGAAGACCACCGGATGTGGCCTAAACTATAGCCGGAGTTTCCGATATAAATAAACGTGAGTAATCCCGCATAAGTAAAATAACAAGTAAAATTTTGAAACATTTGGAAATTTTAAAAAGAATCATCAAAATCGGTTCACACAGACAAAAGTTCTGAGTTAAACCAAAAAAAAAAAACAGGTTGAATTGAGTACATCCGCCTCCTTTTTTGAAGTCGGTTAAAAATGTGTCAAAACCGCGTGAGTAAAATATATTACCCGTGTTACTCCAAGCTGTGATAAATTATGACCTAAAAATAATTAATCACATTTTATAGAATTCATTTTGAAAGAAATAAATCACTTGTTTCA
The DNA here is from genome assembly GCA_950106695.1 of Biston stratarius. Taxonomy (NCBI): domain Eukaryota; kingdom Metazoa; phylum Arthropoda; class Insecta; order Lepidoptera; family Geometridae; genus Biston; species Biston stratarius. Next base: position 17,952,771 of record OX467116.1, read on the forward strand.
CTTTCAAAACCTGTCTAGTTAAAACAATGTTGACAACTTAATTACTCTTAATAACTGATAGATTGTAAAATGGATTGCCATACTTCAGATTTTCATCTCATCTGATTCTTTATAACACTACAATAATTTCAATATAGTACGTCTACAAAGTTTTCAAACAGTCCCAGTCCGTATCGTTACGGGTATTTGTCAAGATCTAAACATTTTCTGACCGGCATTTTTGGCACACGCTCAATGTCTCACCTTAATTAGTACACATAGCCTGGAATGGAACTGGCTCTCACATAAAGCTGCCGGAATACGCCGTTAGGTGCTTGGCAACAGATTTTAGCTAGTCAGCTATGTTATGTTATGGTGTGATATGTTCATGGTAAGGCAGCTCAAGCTTATTGTTGGGGTTTAAAACCGGGTATGTGGTCCGAGCGCACTGAGAAAACTTATAAAACAACAATGATACCTATTTTTTTTTTTATGGCCGACAGGCTAGTTGTTTGACCACAACTCACCTGATGTTAAGTGACGGTGTGGTCCAAGATGGTAAACCACACCTAGCCTGGAATGGAACTGGCTCTCAAGTGAGGCTGCCGGAACACACCGTTAGATGCTTGGCGGCAGATTTTCAACTTGAGGGAGGTAGCTAGCCAGCCGAGTACTAGAAAGTACCCTACCACCACGCTATGGTTTCCTCACGATGTTTTCCTTCACCGACAGCTCAAGCTCATTGTTGGGGTTTGAACCCACGCCCTTCGGCATGCGAATCCACCACGCTAACCACTGAGCTATCATCGCTATAAACCATATAACCTATAACCCGGAAAACAATTATATTATCAACCGCTCTACATTTCGACCTGAGAACCCATAAACAAAGGAACACGTTTATAAATATAGCGTGATTGGCAATGTCCGTAACTAAGTGTCCATGTCGATCGACCTTCGCAGGCCAGCCGGGAGAAAAAATCCGACACGTCTTTGTGTCTGGTCAAAAAAGAAAAACGTACGGCCTGATTCGCGCCACCTCATTTCGGCACCTATTCACCTCGGGTGCTCATTGTTTGCTAGAGATATCTACAAACCTACATTGTACCGTATTGCGAGTCGTAACGGAGACTAGGTTAAATGTCAAACTTATGACATTTTTTATTGACTGGTTATGTCTGAAGATTTTGGCCGCTTGCTTACAAGAATCATTCTACAGATTTATGAAAAAAAAAAAAATTATATCCATTATTTCCAAACCATAATAAATTTAATGTACAAAACTTTTGTTAAAAATGACGTCCATTGTATCTTGATAAGTTTGATAAGTATGCTGTCTGCCGTAATACAGGAGTTAATCCTAGCTCGGTAGCATTCATTTGTACATGAAAAGTGCCAAAAATGACAGATACTTCTGTACAATATTATATATGCTAAAATTTCATCTTTATTTGTGAGATGCAACTTCTTAGGCAGCGATTCGATAAATAATTAGACGAGAAAATGTTATTAGAAGTGAATTTTCAAGGCACACAACATGAAAGAGAAGAAAGATAGATAGAAAAAGAAAAATTTTCTTTTAAATTTAGGATGTTAGTTTTCGTATAATTGAAGTTTCACTGCAAAGTCTGACAATACGCAGGTATAACTTTTTGTTTCACAACTATACTAAAAAAAATATAAAATCGCTCAAGTACCTACCAACTACCAACACATGACTTTGTATGTATGTTTATTGCATAGTTCTGTTGCTATATTAATATATAATGCTTTTGACGAAAATATGTCTTGAAATTTGCTTTCTTAGTGGGAGACAATTTAGAAAGCTAATGATAACTAAATTTAAAGACATTTAAAATTTAATGACATAACTCATTAGCTAAGGATCAAAGAATTCGTGACTCACGACTGGAACACGAAAATCCAATGAACTTTTTAATATTCAAAAATGTTCATGATTCCCGCTATTTTTGAATTATTGCACACAGAAGTACCTTAAGTAAATATAATAAGTGCACATAAGTACGTTTATAAAGTATCAGTGGCTCTATTCGAGAATTTCCTAGTAGGTACCTACGTAAACGATAGTCAAACATCCGAAAAAGCAGTTTCCAACACGCTCGCAGTACTCCCGCTGTTCACTAATTCAAATCACGTATTGATATAAAAACGTTTAATCAATTAAATTTATGTCACAGAATTATACATTAATTAATATAAAAACAGAATAACACGTCAAATTCAAAATAAAAATGTTCTATCAATTCCTTAGTACGCAAATCTGGCAACAAAAATGTGTTTCATTACAGAACTTTAGTAAAATATTAAATGAAGTGAGACAAGACGGGTTACCACATTCTTCACGTAAGATTTTGAAAAAAAAATACTTCACGGTGATTTTGGCAGCACGCGCATCTCATTATCCGCACGTGCATTCAATCAATTAAATCTATGCTGTAATATTACAGCACTCACTGCATAAATGTTACATTCGAAACCATTCAGTTAATTTCATGACTCATTAAGAATATTCCGATATAGTTACAATTTCCTCAGAAAAGTTCGAAAAATTTACAACGACATAAGACTATGTGTTGTACATATTTTTTGTTATTTATAATACGAAAACGGAAGTGCTTATTAAATTGTTTAGCGCTATAATCGTATATAATGTTTACGATATTGGAAAGCAGATTGATGTAATAGCTTTATTAGCAGGAAACTCGTTGATGTGCCTATATGGTTGATAGCACATTAGAACTTGTTCATTTCTTAGTTTATTAACGGATGTTTATACGAAATCGGCAATAGTTATGGCAGTCATTAGTTAACTATAAGAATCAACGACACGTGGAAACGTTTTTCATATCTAATAGGTTCGCGTTTGGTCACATCCTACCTAATATACAACGATGCAGTCTATAGCATGATAACTCAGTGGTTAGCGCGGTCGGCTCACATGCCGAAGGGCGTGGGTTCATATCCCAACAATGAGTTTGTACTGCTGGTAAAAAACAATCTTGAGAAAACCATAGCGTGGTGGTAGGGTACTTTCTAATACTCGGCTAGCTACCACCTTTAAGTTGAAATTCTGCTGCCAAGCACCTAACAGTGTTTACCAGCACCCTCACTTAAGAGCCAGTTCCATTCCAGGCTGTGTGTGTTTTACCAACTTCGACCACACCGTCACTTAACATCAGGTGAGCTGTGGTCATACTACTAGCTTAACAACTAAATAAAAAAAATATAGTTGCGTGCTATATTAATCACCTCTAAGTCCATACCTCGCAATCAAATAAATACCTTCTATTTTTTAACTGAAACTTTTATTAATTGAGATTTGGCATGAGCGTGTAATAATCATGTCAGGCACTGTATTATTTTCGAGTGTTAGTTTTTTAGTTGATTACTTATTCATAAAGTGCTAAATACGTGGGAAAGTGACTTGCATAACTCCATCGAAGCTTGTCAACTACTACGTTACAAGGTCATAACGGGACTTGACTTGACTTTCGGGGCCGCGGACGAGTGCGAAAGCGTTCCCGTAGCCCCGTCACATAGGTGCCAGGCAGAAACACCCCAGGGTTTTTAGTGGGTAGGCCGCTACAATGGCGGAGAGTCCCACATAACCACCTGCTTCCCCCGAAGCCGGTGGTATCTATAAAAGATTTCCCTGGGAGAAAAAAAAAAAAAGGGTGTTTAACCTCAGCTCATCTGATGTTAAGTGGCGGTTGGGTCGAAGATGGTAAATGCAGCTAGCTTGGATTGGAACTGGCTCAAGTGAGGTTGCCGGAACACACCGTTTGACTGCAGATTTTCTATTTGAGGGCGGTAGCTAGTCGAGTAGGTACTAGTAAGTAGTAATATCATTATTTATATTATAAAAGCTGATAACTCCCGACATTTCGACGCTTGATAATATGTGAAAATATCGGAGTTTTTATACCTATTTATAATATAAGTAAGATTTATAAAAACTGTAAGCGAATCTAACCCTTATTCAAACAACAGATGATAGACTGTATCTTAACGAGCTCGCATGATGTTTAAACGACTTTTCTATTTTATTGTTGGTATCGGATTTTTTATAAGATCCATTTATCAAGCAAGATGAGAGGAAATTACCTCTGTAATGGATTTCAGTACTACGTATTACTGTGTATGTGTTAGTACACACACATCGGTGGTAACTTACAAAAAAAGATTCGAAAATTTTATTTAAAAAAAAAAGTTTCTGTGTGACGTTAAAGGTCGTTGCTTCGAAACAAAACTTGTTTTAATGGAGTCATGATGTTTTAACGGTATTTAGGTACAACTGGTTTTCTTTTTCAGTCCAAACACATTTGTTAATATGACCTTAATATTAGCATATTATTTTTCGCATTATTAGCATATTATTACCACTCTCAAGTTGAAAATCTGCCGCCAAGCATCTAATGGTGTGTTTCGGCAGTCTCACTTGAAAGCCAGATTCATTCCAGGCTAGGTGTGCTTTACCATCTTCGACCACATCGTCACTTAACATGAAGTGAGCTGTGGTAAAATACCTAGACTGTCAGCCATAAAAAAAAGAAAAATATGCCCGTTATTCATTTTGTTCTACATATAAAAGATATTTTTTTAAGATTTCCTAACACATATAGTGTCATAAAACAGTAATTGGATAACTAGACGGATATTATGGAAATTAAATTTAATACGGGAACAGAATACCTATGCGTTATACTTTTTTAACGTTCGGTTTTTAAATGAAAGTAAAGAGAAAAAAGTGTGTTAAAATCGTGGAAAGTGGAAAGATAATATGGTATCTTTTTGCCGGTAGAGAGCGTAATTGTATTTATGTACTTATATTATACTTTTTTTAGGATATAGGTACATCCAGGAAACTGGTTTTAAGGAATAAAACAATAAATTTAACCTTGAAAAAAAAAACAATGCAAATGTATTTAATCAAGATGACAAGCTGGAAATAACAAAAAATTTACAGTAAAAGTAACGGCCAAAAGTTTTTTTTGAAAGATTTTTGTTTGTAGTTAGAATTTGGTCTCGTTGGCATTGTACTTACTTTATTTAGCATGGGGTACTCTCTAGTATACGGCTGGCAACAGCCAAAGCACCTAACGGTGTGTTCTGGTAGCCTCACATGAGATCAAGTTTTATTCCAGACTATGTATGTTCATCATCTTCGACAACACCGTCACTTAACATCAGGTGAGCTGGGGTCAAACGTAAAATGTATGTATATGCTTAATTATGTATATTCATAGGTATATTGCCATTGCGCATCTAACTTTCCTAAGTATTTACTAAAATGTTAAAGCTCTCCATGGCTATTAAGATTAATAAAATTCAACAAAATGTTGTTAGATTGCGACTTTGATGGCTCAGTGTTTTGTCAAGAAAGAAGAATAGACATAAGTATTTTTAATTTTTAATATTTTGTTACTTATTATTTCTCATTCCATTTAGTATTCTACTAGTCAAGGCCCTTTTATTTGATACTCATATTTAGGGGGCTGGTAACAAATATGTAATCCGCCGTTTTGTAGCGGTGGCCATCTTGGATTTACAATGATACTAAATATATTAAATTGTAATGTCATCAGAACTAAAGGAGTGTACCACCATCTATCTGATATCAAATCAATCTGTCAACAAGAAGGGGATAAAATTTAACCCAAACACAACAACAAACAGGGCAAGCTAAATAAAAGCGTTTAAGTAGGTAAATGAAAAAGAAAAAACAAGTTTCGTCTTTGTGGGACACGTAAAACGTTTTTTTTTTTGTTTTTGGGCACTCCTCCGTTTGCGCTATGTGCTACTACCACGTTAGGCTACCCTCGTCACGCTAGAAAGGCAAATGAGACCCATTTAGGTACTCATGCTCCTTTGATCGAATCGATACAAACCATTTGTAGTTACATCACGCGCCAATACATTGAAATGTTGTGGTACGAACTTGAATTTACGGTCCACAAACTCATGAGCTCATGAAAATTGATAACATTTTTCGTGGAACAGTGTGTTAGGTCTTTTAATGTCACTGTAGCGTGACAAAATACATTTATTATGTCAGGCTAGGTGTTGGCCTTAGCTAATCCGATACACAGAGTTTTGAGTAACAAAACAAATTCCAGGGCATCACTGCTTTGGTGTTCATTACTTTGAGACTTTCGACGGTTAGTCTCAACAGCCCTGTAATTTCACTAGCTGCAGTACCCTTCAAACCGGAACACAGTAAAGTTCACACACTACTGCATGGCGGCAGCTGCAATATCTGCAATATATTGAGGTGGTGCCTACTTAGACGACCTAAGGAGATCTACCACCAGGTAAAATAGGTACTACTCAACCATTGCTTCACATTGACTGTCCTATTAACTAATTTGGCAGCAGCTCTGGTTCTTGAGCTGTAGGGCGTGGACTCTATTCTACTTCTCTTCGATATAAACAATATAAAACAATGGCTTTAAAAAACAAGATTAAAAGAGGGTTAAGTACACGAACGATGTCGTAGGCTTCCTTTAAAAAGGATTTGTTTTAAAGCGCTGCAGAATTAAAAGTGAAAACTTTTACATTTGACCGAGTAGCTGTCCGTGCGAAGCAAGAAGGGATTAAACATACCTAATGCCAACAGACGAGGGGTAGAGAAGTGTGCCGATGTTAAAAGAAGCAATATGATTAAAAATACTTAGTATGTATTAATCGTGTGTTGAAAGTACATGTCTTTTAACAATGATAAATCGCTGGAAAGCCTTGAATTATGTAGTATTATGAAGTATGAAGTCTGTTATCGTAAAATCAGGATACTTATTTATTGTCAACTAAAGCCTTTCCGTTCTACCGTGTTTTGTTTGTTGTAGAAAAGGTCAAAGAAACAGCTTGTCATATAAATTATCGCATTTTTTTAAATTGGGCTAACTGACTGCTGAGCAAAGGTCTCCTAATGAAAAGAATTAATTTTAAATAAGTAACAAAATTAAATTTTTTGAAAAAACCCACATCCCCATCTGCGCCCACTGGTGAGTTGTCACCGTAACACCTATCTAAGTACATGCACCAGTCAAACTCGAACCCATAACTGTAAACTGCATTAAAATCGGACTAGTAGTTTTGGAAAAAAATGGCAACATGGATTTAATATAATTTAATAATAATAATTTAATATTGTAGGACTCATTACACACAGCGCCAACTGACCCCAAACTAAGCAGAGCTTGTGTGATGGAAGTCAGACAACTGATAGGATACATAAATACTTTTTTTTTGTAAATACATACTTATAATACATACAGAACACCCAGACACAGAACAAATATTTTGCGCCCAGATTGTATCTAGATATATAGATATAGTTGGTACTTCATCGACAAAATTCAACATCATGGAAGGTTTTTTGTATGTACTTTAGCTACTTCATACTTACTTTAGATAATAAAAATAATAAGATGAGCCAAAAGACGTAAACAGTTATGCACACTTACCCGTATGTGATAAATAAATCATTGTACTCAACATCCCACACTACAGTAGAGATAAGTCACCCTTTTTCTATTTGTTAAGGATTCTTTACTCTCTGCAAACTATATTTACACTGTTCAGGAAAATGTGCTCAGTGGATTCTAAATATAAGAGTGTTGCCATCTAAAATTTTTATAATATTTTGCTGATATAATGTAATGGAAATTATAATCTACATTATGCACTTATTGGAAATTACTATTTACCCTTAAGCTAGCTGTTAATTTTTAAGATGTAAAAAGTAGCCTGTCTGAGATGTTGTTATTTTAATCAAGCTACTAAAAAATATCAACACAGTCTATTCGAATAGCATTTTTTTTTCTAGATTAATCTATTTTTATTTGTGACGTCTATGTAGTGATTTTCTTGTCAGACGGAGTTGTTACGCCGTAACACAGGTTCGTTCTTACAATGTGCAACCATGCTACTCTATGAATGTTACTTTCGAACAACACTTTTGTATAATTTCTAATAGACGATTTCATTTCATTCTATTCGATTTGATTCCATTCCATTTCATTTCAATTGGGGATAAATATAGATGTATTAATAAAAATGGATGATACAAGATACAATAATAAATTAAATACCTATACAATAGCAATGCAATTTGCGGTCTGTGTGGGTGTTCCTCGATAGATATAATCTGGGTGGCTTCACATCGTGAGTGAATCGGTTTCTTCTAGGCAAGCTTGCTCCGCCATAGTCTGCATTATCGCGTAACATAAGGCGAGTTGGCGGTCAAACGCCAGCCTATTTAGTAATAAAAAATGGGTGTCTATATCACACGGTGATACCCCTTAATTAGTACCCTACTGTTGCCGCGGTGGTGCCGGCGTAAGAATAGTACCCCACCCTCTCTACCCGTGGTTGCCGTAAGAGTCGGCTAAGGGATGTAATCCGGAAGATGGGCAGCAGCGTATTCCTTGAACAATCACATCTAACTGCGCTCGCCTACCCGCCTGCCAAGCGTGGCGAGTATTGGCAAAACCCCCCCGGAGGAGGCATATGTCCAGCAGTGGACGATCTACGTCTGATGATGATGATAATGATGAGTACCCCACTAAAATGTTACCAAATTCGGTATCAGGACACAATACTTACACAATAGATTTAGTCATTTTCGTGGGTCATAAAAACTTTATGAATGACAAAGTCATCTTCACTACAATCTACGCTGAATGTTTTGCACGTATTTCTTCGTTCTAAAGTTCTCTTCTAGGTACAGTGGAGCGTCGATTATCCGAACGTCGTCGATCAACCGAACGACCGCTTATCGGAACTACGAAGCCTGTCCGACTCGCACGTGCCGCCCCTACTTCTCCCGCGCTACAATGCTTTTGCACATAACTTTTTAAGCGTTAATTGTACCTAGTACACGTTTTGTAACAAAACAGTCTGCACTTTTTTTGTTTAATTCCTATTTGCCACAAAAGATATAAATATAATTATAAATATGGTTTTCATTCACCGGTACATAAATATATATGACAGTTAGACGAAAAAAACGGTTTTCCGAACACCCACGTAATTAGTTCGGATAATCGACGCTCTGCTGTACATATAATTCGTTGCTATCGTATAATAATACGATAATTAATAATAAACTAATTTCACACTGCGCCATCTAGCCCTAAGCTATGGGCTTAGTACCACAGTTTTACAACTTTGTCCTAAGAGAACCAGATAACAGATAGAATATTTATGTACAGTTTTTTGTAAATACATACTTATAATACATATAGAACACCCATACACAGAACAAACATTTATCATCACATAAATGTTTATCCCGCTGGGATTCGAACCCACGCCCTACAGCTAGTTATTCTACCAAATGAGCTAACAGGGCAGTCGTATGATCTAATCGTAAATACTAAGCGCACGGTGTAAAAATATTCAGTGAAATGGCACGTTTCAGTAACTTGTATTTCAAAAAGATATTGCTCTAGAAATCTCTTCAGAATCTCTATCTGAAATAAAGTTCTCCGAAGTCGTCGAAGCCGATAAAAAAGGCGTCGTGCCATTCGTTCATCGATTCCTTTGAGGATACAATACCTGCTGAATATAATGCCCATAGCTATAATAATGGCTATGAAAGTTGTACTCTTCATTGTCCACACCAAAGATTAGATTCAGTAGTAGAAGAAAGTTTAACAATTGTTTTTTTTTCTTTTATGCCACAGGTTAAATCAATCAGACGGGTTTCCTGATGGTAAGCAATCACTATCGCCTATGGATAACTGATGACCTTATCGCTAAAAGCGATCTCTTCCAGACAACCTTAGAAATAAAAGGAGTGTGGTTTTTATATTTTTATATATGTTTTGCATACAAATATAACGTGTTTCGTCTTTACTGCACGTATTAACTGTTCGGAAAAGGCTCCAAAGCCTTGAACATTGTCGCCAAGTTGCTTGTCTGTCAGTTTTCTACCGGATACACACTTCAGATCTACATTCAATGACCTAATTCCAGCTTGCCCATTCTACTATCGGACAGCTAGAAGCTCTTAGAAGCGACACCGCTTCATGGTCGATATTCCAAAAATTCAGACTAAACGGTTCGAATCTACGAATCTTCATTGTACGAACCGCTAAACAATGGAATTAGCTGCCCGAGTGGATGTTCCCCGATAAATACAATCTGGGTGCCTTCAAATCGCGAGTGAATTGGTTTCTTCTAGGCAAGCGTGCTTCATCGTAGACCGCATCTTCGTTTATCATCAGGCGAGTTGACGGTCAACCCTATTAGTTAAAAAAAAAAAACATGTAGATTCCTTTTCTAACTAAGGTTGTCTGGATGTGGGCGTTCATAGCGATTAAGCCGCCAGTAGTATGAAGTTTTTCATTGTTAATCTAATTTTGCTGATTGGCATGAAAATATATCAGGTATATAAATGTATATATATTATACATATTAATACATACATACATATATATTATACATATTATTATTATTATTATTTGTATGTTCTGTATTATGTAATTTTAAGTGTGTACAATAAAGAGTTATTCATTCATTCATTCATACCTGGGCGTCTTCAAGTCGTGAGTGAATCGGTATCTTCTAGGCAAGCGTGCTCTATCTTAGATCGCATCATCACTTAACTTCATGTAAGATGGCGGTCAAACGCAAGCCTATGCTTATAAAGAAAATATAAAGATAAAAAGATTTTTAATGTGACTAGAATTATCCACAAAATATAAAGTGCCGCCATAGAAGTCAGAACATTTTTAATATAATTTTTCATGTTAGTCAAAATCTGGAATTTCACTAAATACGGGCACGTCAAGTATATCAAATCAATTCCGATGATTAGTAACCCTTCACATCATCACATCATCAGCCATAGGACATCCACTGCTGTACACAGACCTCCTCCTGGGGGGGTTTAGCCAGTACTCGCCACGCTTGGCAGGCGGGTTGGCGAGCGCAGTTAGGTGTGTTTGTTCAAGGAAGACGCTGCTGCCCATCTTCCGGATTACATCCCTTAGCTGATTCTTACGGCAACTACGGGTAGAGAGGGTGGGGTACAATTCTTATGCCGGCACCACCACAGCTAACCCTTAAACCCTTAGTAACCCTAAAAGTAATAAAAATATTAGCAGAAAAATCACATGAATTTAGCAAGTATGAGAATCAGTTGTGTGTTTATCTTCGGAATAATTCCCTTCGAACCCATCTCCACCCATAGAATTGTAGGTAATATCTATTAATTAACGCCATAATTTAACCTTTTTATTAATTTCATTTTTGTTTACAGTTTTACCCTCTCCTGTTGTTCAAACAAAAATTAATTAATACGAAAAGATAACGTCGGGCCCATTGCTAAACAAAATTCAGTCTTATAAATCGATAATAAGAGCTTAATGTAATTAATTCAAGGCAATTTATTAAATGCGAAATATGCTGTTGACACTGCTAGTTAACGTGCGCTAAATGCAACGCTTGCATAAATAAAAAATAAACACATTAAAAATAAACAGGTCATTAACGTTTTAAATAACATGCCATTCAACAATTGCCAAATGAACAAATTAGTTATTGTATTAAAAAAAGTCTTTAAATTGAGCAACTTTCCATCCATATATCCTTCTAACGTATATAATAATAATATAAATATGCATGTTTGTATGTTTGGGTGTTTGTTACACAATCACTCAAAAACGGCTGCATGGATTTGGATGAAATTTGGCAGACAGATAATTTATTACCTGGATTACATAAAGGATACTTTTTATGTCAGTTTTTTTTTAGATTCCTATAAAATATCAAATTAAAACTAATGGACGTATCCACTTGAAATTTAATAATAAAATAGCGCAAGATTCATGACTATTGCTTATTTATTACTTTCACATGTTTTATTTCTCTAAGAACCTTATATAAGTCACGGGCGTATGCTAGATATTAATAAATCACTGCTTACTAAAATACTATAAAATTAAAAGATAAGAAAAACCAGAGGTAAACGAAGCCAGTCAATATGATTTTTCCAACTAATACCTTAATATCTCTACTTCATATATTTTATCGATATACATTTTCGATATTTGATGTACTGAACAAGGTGTATACACTGCTCTACAGTTGAGCTAAACCAGAAAGTTTCGTATCGAGCCATTTATATCACTGATTAGAAAATTCTGATAAAAACAATATATTACATAGTTTTCCTACTAACAGAAACACAACCGATCAATGAACCAGAATGAGATGCTAAGGTACGATAAAATGTGAGAGGAATCGAATAAAGATCAAATTAGAGTAGATAACGTCATTGGTAACACATTACATAAGCAAAGTTTGGCAAGGTGCACAGGTCAGCTGCTCAGAAGATGAGAATGCCTTTATTACAAAGGTCTACTTGTACGAAATCGGTATTTACCTACTACAATCACGTAATCATAGATTCCAATCTGTCAAAATTATATATCTATGTAGCCGGGCGTACTTTTATCTTTTGCGCTACATGTCATAGAGTAGAAAACCAATAATATTTTTGCATGGTTGAGGTAATTGATCATAAGGTACCTGTAAAACATTGTAGTTACTAAAGAGCCTGACCTTTTTTTCGTTGTTTGTAGCGTTGATAACTAAGTGGTTAGTGCGGTCGATTCACACGTCGAAAGGCCAATAACAACAGGTACAGACCCCAACAATAAGCTTGAGGTGACGGTGACGGAAAACATCGTGAGAAAACCATAGCGAGGTAGTAGGGTACTTTCTAGAACTCGACTGGCAAGCTACCACTCCCAAGTTGAAATGATGTCTCACTTGAGAGTTGACATTTCTACACTTGACAGTTCTATTCCAGGCTACTTGACCATCTGACCATCTTCAATCATATCGTCACTGAACATCAGGTGAGCTGTGGTCAAAAACCTAGCTTGTTAAACATAAAAAATAAAAAATCCTTCTGAATAAATTTATTTGTACAGAAGGATTTTTATTTGTACTATAATGCGGCAGATTGGTACAAACATATATTTTACTAGTCACTTTGAAAGATAAAACGAAATACGAGTACAACTTAGACCATTTCGACAAAAGTCGAACTTCTCTAAACATCTCTTAAGGGAGTGACATAAAATCTTCGGATAGTTTAATGAACCTCTTAGGGTGTTATATGGGATCCATTTTCACTCCTTAACCCCAGACGTAAGTTGATCTCGTGAAATATCTTAGCCAAAGCTTTTTGATCTGTTAGATATTTTGTGAAACTATATTTTGAATTTCAATACAAATTGAATATACACAAGCAAGTCGGAGACTTATTCTTGGTAATGATGCATAAGAAGTACGTTCATTCTCAGTTTCTTTTCTTTTTATTATCGTCTGTTCCTTGTTATAGATAAATGGAGGACCAAGACACGTGAACAGTGCCCACGACGCCAAAAACGCTAAAGAAAACCGTCACGATTTATGGAATTTTTTCAGTTATACCCGTGTTGGTTCTTTTTAGCATTAATTTAGTATTGTGTTCGGCATTATCGAACAAAATACAACTATTAAAAAAAAACTTTACCTAACTTTACTTTATATTATAAATTTTGAAAAATTTCATAACTTATTTCGCTCAGGGCAACTGCAGAGCACTGTATACACCTGAAGTATTCAACCAAAATATTGAGCTATAAAGAAATAAATTGATAATTTCGTCACATAACTTTTACCAAAATTGATTCAGCTACACTTTTTTTTAACATAAAAATGACACACATGACAATATCGCCCACAAAACTATCACACAGATGATTTTAAAGTTCTTTTCTAAGTATATAGCATTCTTTACTTGTGATGTTAACTTTTCTAACAATACGCGATTACCACAATTTGCGTTTAAAATTTTATTAAGTTTCACACACCTAGAAACAAATCAGAAGTTTATCTCTGAAGCATTATTGAACTTATATTATACTAAACACTGTGGTTACAAACTATTAGTAGAAAAAAATATTCCTCTATCACTAAAAATAGTACAAAAAACACTCAACCAATACAATGTAAATGTAAGTTAAATTACTTTCACTTCCAAATTACTTTTAGATATATTGTTTAAGCTAATCGAATTCTTTGAAGCTTCTAACTTAAAATTAATAAAAACGAAACATAAAATAACAATGGGACACAATCCTATCTGCCTACCATTCACCAATCTGCAATTTATTACAAAAAATAATATCCAAAAAATTTCATAATAATGTCATTTCATGTCATTGTCAAAGATCCTACGAGATTTACATTTTCACATACAATAAAGATGCATACTTCAACACGTTCAATGAAAATGGAAAATAAAAAAGTGAATACTAATGCCTGCGTATTCTTTTATCTGATGGATTTTTCCTGTGTTTGTAATCGTTTAAAATTATCCGTTATTATGTTATTTACCCGACTGCCAAGGAAGGGTTATGTTTTTTGCACGTATCTTTTATCTATGTATGTAAATTTCTTTATTACCTCGTATCTTCCAAAACGCCGAATGGATTAAGACAATTACGGTATCGTTAGATTTGCCTCAATAACCCTTAGGTGTCCTTAGGTGGTTTTAAAAATAAATCAAGATGGTGGATTTTTGACGCGAAATAGTAATACGTTAATAAAAAAAAATTACCAAACCTATCAAGTAAGGTATCTAAATAAAGGAAATTAAAAGGGGAATACAATAATATATTGAAGTTTATGTTTAAATTTAAATAGGAATAATAAATTGGTTTAAAAAGTTTATTCCTTTAATTTAATTCGCAGGCGGCTTATAGATTTTTTAAACTCTTCAGCTTGATAAACAATTCAATCTTGTTAAGCCAAACAAGCAATAAGTATACAGACAGACTTTTTGAGACTATTTATTTAACTTAATATTTTTAAATGCCCTTTTTGTTGTGCCTATAAACAGTTAGATACGGATTGTATAGTATCACATATAACTATTCCATAAAAAATCAACAGCCATTTCTAGACTTTCATAATTTTTAGAATCGTCGTAAACTCAACCAAGGTTGCGGAAAATAGACTTAGCGTTGCGTTGTAGGGTTTGTTCAAAGCTTAACCGCCCACACAAACTTGTCACGAAAGGGTCACCACGACAAATACTAGCTATTATTTATCAAGTGACCGTCGTAAACCTTTCATTTCTCAGCATGCTCGATAACAATTGGGTAAATTCCTAATAACGATATTTATCTAATTGAATACGTAAGCTTTCGGAATAATAACCAGTATGATATTGGGCAATTGCGTAAGGATAAAGAGTTACAATAAACTCTCGACTTTACTAGAACATGGAATATGCAAACAATTTCCTGGAACAAGAAAACTATTTGTTGATACAGGTAAAAGGTTTTCCCTTATTTCTTTTTTAGAGTTACGTAGTTTCAAGGGACTATACAATTTTGATCACTGCATTCAAAAGAATTTGCAGAACGGTTCGAACATACGTAACTAATTTAATAAAATATATATATAAATTTGCAAAGTCATGTAGCGTATATTCATATAATATAAAGTTTCTATACTATACTATGTATAAAAATCACGTGTCACGGTGTTTGGGGTCACATTTCCCTGAAAGGGCTAGACCGATTTTTATGTTTTTTTTTTATGTATATTTGGTAAGTATGACAATAGATCGTAAAGTACCGGATAACACCGTGAGGCGCAGCTAGTTTTAAATAAATAAAAACATAAATAACTTCTATTTTTATAATGCAATCTCTTTCATTCTTCGGGATCTTCATAATGGTCCAAAAAATTATCAACATTCAACGGTTTTGTCTTTTACTATTGACTTTTAAACACCAGTTCGTTTTTGTTAATCTTTATGTACCAATTTCTCTTTTTTTTATTTTTAAGTATTTACCAGTTTAATTAATTTATAAGTAAGTATTCACTCGCACGGCTTTGGTTAAATTTGTTTCTCTAATCTTACTCGTGTAAAATTGTAGTAGCTATACTAACTCGTTGGGTCGACGAAATCATAAAGGTCGCGGGTCGAACCTGGACAACAGCACAGATGAATGACGTACAAGAAAAGAGGCCTATACTCAACAGTGGGCGATTACGGGCTGAAAATGATGATGATTCAGCCATCATCAATTTCAGCCCGTAATCGCCCACTGTTGAGTCATCATCATCATCATCATAGGTCACTCTCTAACTTATTGTAATTATCTATTATATATTCAGTATAGACTATCCATTCAATGAACAATACATAACATTATAGTAAAAATTGCCTGGGTATTGTATGAAATAAATGATATTTTATACATTATCTGCTTGATTTAGGTATTCTATAGAATGCCTAGTTATTCTATGCATTACTGGATTATATAGATTGCAGATAACTAATATTATTTCCTAATAGAAAGAAAGCACAATATTTGGTTTTCTAGATAGAAATTGTTAATGCGAAGACATTCCAATTTTACGAGTTACAGAGCTAAACCGAGATTTTCGTAAGCCGAATGTTGTAATTGTTTCAAGTAACGAACCTCGCAGGTACATATTAAGTGCGGTGGCCCTGGGTAATGTGCTTATGGGCCTTTAGCTTTTACTGGTAAAACTTTTTATTTTGGTTACAATATGACCACTTAGTACCAACTAAATAGATTTGATTTTGCTTTGTTTTCTTTTACTTTGCAATGAGGACCACTATCGTGAATCGGGAAACGGAGCGTCGGGCGATTGCTGAGTGGACGGTATCGTAAAAATCAACAATGAGCTTGAGCTTGCCGGTGAAAGAAAAAATCATGAGGAAATCATACGTAGTAGGGCATTTTTAGTATTCGGCGGGCTAGCTATCACCATCAAGTTGAAAATCTGCCGCCAAGCACCTAACGGTGTGTTCCAGTAGCCATTATAATCATCTGTGTTCTTGCTCCTCCTTTCGGCGAGGTAGGGAATTGGACTCGAGGCATCCCTCTATTCCGAGGCTGGGTTCTGGAGGTCACTGCCCCCAGGGGGTGTATGGAGAGTGCGATCTACGACGCCCGGCTCCCCGGGCGGTGCCCATCACTCTCTGGGACTAGGCAGCCGCTTCTTGGTTTGGTGGTGAGGGTCTCATTCCTCTACACTATCTGTCTCCTCGCCTTCCTCTTCCGAGCCAGCCAGGAGGAGGTTTCGAGGGAGGGCACGCCTCCAGTTGCCTCAATTCCCAGCCTCAGTGTGGTATGACCAGTATTATGCTGAAGAGAGCATCTATTTTGTAACTGTCTCTTATTTGTATTAGTTTGTTTTTTGTGTTTTGTGTTACAAAATAAGAACTTTAATCTTCTTTAATTGATAGCCAATTCCATTACAGGCTAGGTACGTTTACCATCTTCGACCAGACCATCACTTAACATCATGTGAGATGTGTAAGAACACCCAGCCTGTTAATCATAAAAAAATAGCGGTTCGTACCTGGATACGTTTAGAACAGGACAAGATGAGAGGCTCAGCAGAGAGCGATGCCGCTCTGAAAAGAAAGAATTAAATGTTGATCAAAAGTAACTTCACAAGTTAAATGACACAGTTTTTGTAGTTATAGCTCAGTGGTGAGCGCAGTCGGTGCGCTCATTGTTGGGTTCAAATCCCAACAATTATGTTACCCATTTTTGTTTTACTTATGCGGGATTACTCACGTTTAATAACGAACGATAACGATAACGTGAGTAACCCCGCATAAGTAAAATAAAAATGTGTTAAGACCACGTCAGTTTCCATAGTAAAATTATGTTACCCCTTACATTTTTGTTCGAGATAATAACCAGGTAATAAACTACATTTGTGCCAAATTTCATCTGAATCCATTTAGCCATTTTTGCGTGATCAAGTTACAAACATCCAAACATACAAACTTTCACATTTATAATATTATTATATTGGATCCATTACCCAGATTAGACTAATATCTTTCATTAGTAAATCTTAAGTTAGCGGATAGGACGGACTAACTATATATTTTTATGTATACTAACTCAAAAAACCATTTGTTATTTGTTAAAGCAATATATTTTCTATCTGGGGGCCTCGCTTAAACCCGGGGCCCTAGCAATTTACACTAGTCCTATCCTTGATGAGCTCGCAGACTTACGGTCCAATCACGTATTACCGTTTCATTAACTTTAAGTAAATTAAGTGTTAACGAACTACGGTAGAATTAGAATATTGGAGGTACCCCATCGGGGTCCAAAAGCGTATTTAAAAATCAAATTGATTAATGTTTTAATTAATTTGTTATTTTACTTGCAATATTGAAATTTGAAGCGCAATTTAAAGAAAATTGGTTTTATCGTCTATGCGGCGGTACTGTAGGCAAACCATCCCGTTCACTTAACCAGAGATGCTATTTGAGAAAGATATCTATGTAGCTAAAAGGATTATGAAAACGCGATTTGATTATACAGGGTTGCGCGGAAAGGTATAACTGAAAAGAACTAGCTGTACTGTGACTTCCCCATCATAAACTAATTTTCTTAACATGAAAAAGTCAGTTGTTCCATAAATTTTGTTAAACTTTTACGTTTGTTTTGTTAACGTTTGTCTATGGACATTTTTTCTGTTGGCTCTCAATGTTGTATTGCAATTTAATTTATGATCAGTAAGTTTTATTTCCATAAATTTGCGTGTATCATGAAGTATATAAAAACCAATCAATTATATTATTTAAAATAATACGTAATTAATTTAATAAACGTAATTGTTACGTCGAATCTTTTTTTGTTTGTTTCAGGTTTGGCTAATTTTACTAATTTACTATGGAGTAAAAATAGTAATAAATACAACCTCCTTTCTGGTTTTTTTTAATTATTTTCCGCAAAAACTTACAGTACAACACCAAAACGTTTTTAAACCAAATAAATAGAACACTAATACACAGATACAGAATAAACAAACAAATAATTATGAATAAATACACAAATCTGGTAAACTCTCTAAACAGAGATGCAATATCATGCGACGCCCGAACAATTTTTTTTTTGCTCTCATGCTAGATTTTTTACCACAGCTCATCTGATATTTAGTGACGGTTTGGTCGAAGATAGTAGACACACCTAGCCTGGAATGAAACAGACTTTCAAGTGAAGCTGCCGGAACACTTCGTTAGGTGCTTGGCGGCTGTTTTCAGCTTGTGGGTAGTAGCTAGCCAGCGGACTACGACCACGCTATGGTTTCCTCACGATGTGTTCCTTCATCGGCAACTCAAGCTCGTGGTTGGGGTTCGAACCCACGCTCATTGGCGTGCGAACCGACCGCGCTAACCACTGAGCTATCATAGCTACAAAAAATACATCAATATCTAGATGGAGAGAATTATGTTGGTTGAGTAGTGTGTGTACTTAACCACGTCTAAAGGTCGAAGGAACGACGCCATTTCTCAAAATTATACATCTTATTTTGATACGTATCTAGACTAGTTTTTGTAATGATATGTAGATGTAAACATGTAGGTAAGTAACTGACCTAGGCAATGACCAACTTACTATGCTTACCTCACATCACCATGTGTTGAAATTTCTGCAATATCTCCTAGCAAAATCAAAACCATTTGGTTTGTATAAATATCGTACTAAATATCTAACTAAACCTAACCTAAGTAATTCTAAATGAGGCAAGTTACTCAACTCAATAAGCTACATTAGAAAGTGTAATCTATTTTCATAATCATTTCAAGTCAAAAACATTTAAAAATTAAATTGCCACAATTTTGAGGATATCCTCAATAATTTGCGGCTTTATCGAAACGAGTAATTAACGGTAATCCTGATAGATCAGCGTTTCGGTGCCAAGGACTTTCACTTTCCTGTGGATCGATTGAGATTCCTACAATTCCCGGAAGTACGAATAAATAGTAAGTACATTTACTTCGTTAAGGGCATTCTTCGCTAGGCTCCAATCGCAGTTTAAAACTACTGAATATCAATATAATAAGATTTATTTTGGATGAAAGAAAATTATCCAACTTAAAAGAACCAAAGTTCCCGCCTAATTTATAAGTTGAAGTAGCCGACCACAATTCCCACAGAAGCGAGAAACTTTCATACTTATTATGTACATCCAGAAATCTAACCTATCCTACTAATATAATAAATGTGAAAGTTTGTATGTTTGGATATTTGTTACTCAATCACGCAAAAATGGCTGACCAGATTTGTATTAAACTTGGCATACATATAGCATATCGCATAGCGATAGGCATAGCATGACGACATACATTGTGTATGCCATGTTTAATACAAATCCGTTCAGCCATTTTTGCGTTATTGAGTAACAAACATCCAAACATACAAACTTTGTTACTAACGGATGTTAGATTGACAGTTGACAGATGCCAGATATGCGATTGACATAATATGTCAAGATTGACTGGTTTCAGATTTGATTGTAAAATGCGTCAGTCTCGCAAAAACTAAAAAATGGCTCAATCAGACGTTCTGCATTTATAAAGATTTCCTTGACCTTAAAAACTAGGAATGTGCAATTTCATTTCTTAATTTTTTTATGATTTTCAAATTTATATATTATTCGTTGACATCATCTCTAATCTAATTTATTTTACTTTGACATTTAAATACCACTTATTAAATAAATGAATATTAATACAGTTGACCCCGAGGTTGCCCTCCGACACGATGGTAAGACGAGCTCTGGAAGTTTTACAAAAGGTTCTGGCACAGGAATAAGATAACTTTATGAAATCGCAGGTGACCTTTGCCCAGCTGTGGGACGAAATGAAATATTTTTACTAAAAACAAATTAGGTTAGGTTAGATACACTGATGAGAAAAAATCGGAGGTTCCTTTTTGGTATTACAGCTATATATTTATTACACTAAGTACTGTATAGGAAAAGGGCCAAAGAATCGTTACGGTAAGCGAGGACTTAAAACATTGAAATCTAAAAGACTTATTTTACACACGCCCAAGTCCAAGACATAGTCACACCGCGATTTTTTTTAACTGGTAAGACAATGTTATTAATATCTATGTAAATAGTATTGCCATGTATGGCTCCGTTGTAAATTTGCCGTGGTGGTGCCGGCGTAAGAATTGTACCCCACCCTCTCTACCCGTGGTTGCCGTAAGAGTCGGCTAAGGGATGTAATCCGGAAGATGGGCAGCAGCGTCTTCCTTGAACAATCATACCTAACTGCGCTCGCCAACCCGCCTGCCAAGCGTGGCGAGTATTGGCAAACCCTTCCTCAGGAGGAGACCTATGTCCAGCACTGGACGTCCTATGGCTGATGATGATGTAATGCTCCTACATATTGTGATACTCGTTCCACATGGTAATTCTTATTCCTTACAATATTCAACGCTTTCCAACAAATATTCACTCATAATAATAAATCATTCACTCAAACCGTAAGGGAACGGGACACTCGACCCCTAAACATTCTTATTTAAAGGCGGGTGTGTCGCGTCTCGACGTTCGCTGCCACTTTATGGTTTCAGGAAGGATGTGTGACGGGATGCGTCGCCTTAACTTCCGGGATTTCTTTTGGTGAAATCTCCAAGGGGATTCGTTCGCTACGCCACCGGCAATTATTTACAAAGTAAGGCTTAGCAAAGATTTGGAAACGCCGAAACAATTGTTACAACTTCGCCGAACTACACGTTACTTTGCAGTAAGTTTTTATTTAACTTTCCACTATAAAAGCAATAAGTGATCACTATTATTTTTACAAGAAATTGGTTTTGCCAACGTTTATTCCTTTGCACGTTCAAATCACTTTTTATTCAACTTTTCGTGAAATTGAATTTTCATTCACCGCATCGACTAGAAATTTTAATATTAACTTTTGAAGTTTCCAATAGTTAACTATTCAATTAAATTATAGCAGAAGTATCTTTAGTCAAATTATTCTAAGAAAAAAACTAAGATCTTTGTCAACTATAGCTTTTTTAAATGAAAAATTTTCTTTGAAATCTATCAGGTATATGTTTATTGTTACTTTTTGTTATCACTTTACGTAGTCGTATTATGTTATACATTAAGTAAAGGGTAACTGCTAACGGAAACCATAAAGTTTCAACACACTAACTTTGAACTACATATGTTGCCAATTGCCACACGCTTCCATAGCATTGCATGACACAAATAAGAACATTAAAAAAAAATCCGTGTTACTAAATAATTATTATCTATAATTGTTTAACAACTCTATAATAAAGATTTTAGATTGTCATTCATGTTTGCTCATTAGTAGTATATATCTGCTTTAAGCGTTAGGGCGTGGGTTCGATTCACACCCAAGACAAACATTTTGTGGTATAAACAAAATAAATGTTTCTTCTATGTCTGGGTGTTTTGTATGTATTTACAAAAAAAGTATTTAATTATTCTTTTTTTTATGGCTGACAGGCTAGGTGCTTGACCACAGGTCATCTGATGTTAAGTGATGGTGTGGTCGAAGATGGTAAAGCACACCTAGCCTGGAATGGAACTGGGTCTCAAGTGAGGCTGCCGGAACACACCGTTAGATGCTTGGCGGTGCTTGGCGGCAGATTTTCAACATGTGATAGCTAGTCAGCCAAGTACTTGAACGTACCCTACCACCACGTTATGATTTCCCCACGATGTTTTCCTTCACCGGCAGCTCAAGCTCATTGTTGGGGTTTGAACCCACGCCCTTCGGCATGCGAACCGACCGCGCTAACCACTGAGCTATCATCGCTAAAATCTAACTATCAGTTATCTAACTTCCATAGTATAAGCTTTGCTGTTTAGGGTCAGATGGCGATGTGTGTATGTCCTACGATATCAATTTTATTTAAAAAACCGTATTGTAAAGTCAAAGACCTTTAACACCCAAATTCAAGACTAACGCCTTTATATACAGAAAAGATTATGGCAATTTATTTCGTTTACTTAGACATGATCAAATAACTTTTAAACTAAACACTATCTATCACTGACAAACCGCAACAAAGTTCTTTCAAATCTACTTTTATGACCCATAATGACGAGACGAAGAGCGCATAAATAACAAAAGTAAGCATTATTTATAGCTCAAAAACAGTTATTTATTATTTATTTTCAAGGCAAATAACGAGATAAATGCTCTCAGAATGGTAGGAAACAATAGCCTAATAGTGATATATGTACCTATATGTACTACGTAGTTACTAGAGGACATGATCTGAACACTCATTTCAATCAGACTGCAGAGCAGTGTATGTACCTAGTTCCATACACAAAAAAAAATAGAGAACAAATTTCGTCACGTGGCATATTAAAAAAATTACTTTCAATTTTTTAATTCATGAAGCTTTTATGAAAACGACAAAAGTGAAATATTCAAATTTCGATAAAATCTTTAGACTCGTTACAGCACGAAATACCTATAAAAAGGAAAAATTCACACCAAGTCTGATTGTAGCATTTATTACATTACTGTGATATTTATTACATTTGTTTGTATTTCAAAAGTCCTCCCTTTTACGGAATATAATCAAGTTTCAGCACCCTGTTTACCTTAAATGTTTACCTAGACCTACCCGCCTACTGTCACTTTTTGATCGCTCTCACGTGACATGCAGGTCTGGCCACAAGGCTGTTAGGTAGAAAATTCATGTGACCAGTGAACTTGCGCCCGCGCCGATCAGATAATGAAAGCTCGTTGCGCAATGGTCGCGTTATTGCGTGAAACATACCAATGTACTTGCGGAGTACTTGACACTAGTTTGAGTTCCATGATATTATTAGTTCGCCATGGTGGTGCCGGCGTAAGAATAGTACCCCACCCTCTCTACCCGTGGTTGCCGTAAGAGTCGGCTAAGGTATGTAATCCGGAAGATGGGCAGCAGCGTCTTCCTTGAACAATTACACCTATGTAACTGCGCTCGCCAACCCGCCTGCCAAGCGTGGCGAGTATTGGTAAATCCCCCAAGGAGGAGGCCTATGTCCAGTAGTGGACGTCCTATGGCTGATGATGATGATGATAACAACTGGCATTAAAAAATGCTGTAACCGAAAACGGACATTACTTTGGTGGTATCGGAAGCACCGCAATTTAGAAAACAAACATAATTTTAAAGCACTATCATTGAGGCTGAAGCGGATTATCAAACTGACACAGAAATCTCAAAATGACAACTTCATAAATAAAGCTTCAAATAAAAGTAAAGCGATGTGGAAAATTATAACTTACTTTTTTATTTATATATAATTATTACTTTTACATCTGTATCATACCCATAGCGCAAATAAATGAATTATTATTATTATTATTATTATTGATATTATTTATTAGATAATAGGTCTTAGGAAATCTTTGAGTTATGGCTATTGAAGATAACTATGGAATGTCTTTTTTCGTTCGTCTCATACTTTTATATGAAAACGAACGAGACACTCTCCTGATGCTGAGAGATAACGTATGCCTACCATTGTATCGATACACAGATTTTTGAGTAGCAAAACAAAGTCCAGGGTATCGCTACTTTGGCGCTTATTACTTTGATAATAATCGTTGAGAATAACCATCTAAAGTCTAGCCCTGCAATTTCGCTAACTGCAGTAAACCTTCAAACCGAAACAGTAGTGCTTACACACTACTGCTTGGCGGCAGGATATCTGTATATATATATATATATATATATATATATATATATCTATAACCATATTTATGCAATAAATTGATGATGAAGGCTATGAAAAACATTTAATAATAATAATATACCTCTTTATTGTTCACACCAATTACAAACAATTATTACAATATAAACTAACACTAGTGGAAAAATTGGCGGCCTTATCGCTAAGAGCGATCTCTTCCAGGCAACCTCAGTATGAAGATGATTTTACTGAGTTAATTACAGCGTGTGTTGATGAGAGAGTTAAAATAAAAAATATACATGTATAAAACATTTTAAATATAATACATAAAAGACATACATATTTATCTATATTATAAAATATCAATACTTTATGTCGTTTATTTTTTACGATTTATTTACGAGAATATCTTGTCACGTATTTGTAATCAATTTATTTTTCCTTGTGGCTTACCTTGAGTTTTATCGTAAAAGGTAGAAACGTGCGTTAATTACTTTTGTACTCAGCTTTTAATTTTATTAAGAATATGAGAAATATTGAATCACAATTTAGCAACATATTTTAGATCTTTTTCTTTATGAATCGCATGCATCTTTTTTACGGGCTTAAAAACCCCCTTCAAAAGTATTTAAACTACTTTTTTATTATTTATTTTAGCCAAATGTGGTTTGTGTATTCGGCTTAAATAATAAAATGTGGTAATCAAGTTAAAATCTCAACACAAAACTGGTAGGTGTCTCATTTTATGAAGCAAATAACTGGAAAATAAAGAACGTTTCAAAGTCAGAGGTAAGTGCAAAAAGTTCTTTGTATATCTTGAGAAAATACACACATTTTATGTCAATTTGAACTTCAATTGAGAATGGGCTTGAAAAGTTCAACGACATGAATCATATTAGCATTCGCTTAAACGAGTAAATTTAATACAAAGAATGTACAGACAGACACAGTATCTTTTTATGTATTTTAAACTAGCCTAAGTTAGTTTTAATAATGTAATCAACATCATCTAAATTATTGAGCAAGGTATATAATAGAATGAAAGTTTTTGGCACCCCCAAAAATGCAAGAAAACTTTGGCACGGCAACTGGTAGTTACTAAAGTCTAAAAATCAAAGTTTAAAAATAATTGGTTCTATTAATTTTTGTTATTAAAATAATATTGGCTTTAAAAGACTTCCTAATTATTATTATTTTTTATACATATAAAAGTAATGAGACGAACAAGACGCTCTCTTGATGGCAAGAGGTAACGCATGTCCGTAACTATTGCAGCGATACACAGAACTTTGAGTAACAAAACAAAGTCTAGGACAACGCTGCTTTGACGCTCATTACTTTGAGCCTTTCGATAGTTATAGCGCTACCAAAGTAATCACGGATCGCCCACGGTATGAGGAGGTAGGTGGAGGCGGGTGTCGACAGCGCAAGGACCCACACGTGATCAATACACACGAGATATGTCGTAAGATAATTATCGATTGACGTAATAGATTTGCATAGACCTAATGGTTTTGCATGCATCAATGCATCTATGAAATGCTAATATTAAAAACTATTGATTTTAAAAATCATATAGATATTAAAATTATAGAGTTATTAGGTAACAAACTAGATGTATCAATGTCTTCTCTATTCTCTGAAGAACTTCTATCTTTAAAAAAGGAATAAAGATTGTAAGCTATTTGTTTTGCTTGGCTGCCAATTTTATATCCAAAAACTTTAGAACGATTTATCATGGGATCGATCGTTTGTTTGAGCTTGTCGTGTATATCTTCCTGCAAAGCGTCCGGAACCAATAAATCGACTGTTCGCCGCGAGAGCCGCGAGCGAACTACCAAACGTGACAACGGTGCCCTGCCCCCCGCCCGCGCTTGTCTACCCTGCAACATCTGAACGTCACGCTGCCCCACCTACCTCCTCATTCCGCGGGCGATCCGTGATTACTCTGGTAATGCTATAGTGTCGACAGCCCTGTAATTTCGCTAGCCGCAGTACCCTTTAAACCGGCACACAGTAATGTTTACTCACCGCTGTTTTGCGGCAGAATATCTTATACTGCGATGGTACCTACGTAGACGACCTCCTGCTAGATCTGGCTCCAAATACCTAATTGTAATGATATTGTTAACCTGACTGTACATAAAAACGACATAATAGGCCAAAAACTTGTTTGCATCTCAATCACAGCTTATTTATACTGCGAACGTTTTAAAGATGGTAAAACAGATTAAAATAAAAAATTTAATACTTATTTATATTCTTGGAGACTCTTGAAACGCATACGTACTCGATACATTATACAATATAAGATATGTTAATTATAAAGAAATTTATGAAGTAATTTTTGGTACTACTCTTGGGTCTTAGCATAATATTAAATACTGGAGAACATTTCACACAGCGCCATCTAGACTTAAATTAAGCAAAACTTGCAATATGTGGACCAGAATTAAAAAGTAAAAAATAATTATATTTGTTGGGAAAATAGTAAGAAATAATAATGAGAAAAAGAAAAAAATATAAGAAAGAATAAAAATAATAACGGATAAGAAATAACAATAATATAATGGATAAGTGTCACCACCCTCAAGTTAAAAATCTGCCGCCAAACATCTAATGGTGCGTTCCGGCAGCCTTACTTGAGAGCCAGTTCCATTCTAGGCTAGGTGTGCTTCGACCACACCGTCACTTAACAGGTGAGTTGTTGAAAACCACCAAGCCTGTCAGCTAGAAAAAAAAATTAAAAAAAAGTAAACAATATACATATTATTACCCCAGTGGAGGCTATTAACATAAGGTTAAAAAATAAAGTTAGCTTTTTGCATTCATTGCTTTCCATCCTCCGAATTTAAACGCCATTGATTCAATTATACATTTAATATAGACTAGACAGTCAGTCAATAATAATTTGAGTTTATTGTTTACACTCAGATTTCAAAATATCATATTAGTATGCTCAAAGGGAATCATTAAAATTTAATACAAAACGTGTTCATTTCAAATGGATTCTTCATCCAAGCGGCGACGTTTGATATGCCAAGTCACATTCTTCTATTTATTTGCCATAGAATGCAGCAGTTATTTATTTAAGTCACATGTTCGTATCAGCTACGTTTTGCTGAAAACGCATTCAATCAGAATATGATCAAACGATTTTTGGGTAAGCAGAAATGGTGTTTACTCATAAATATGCTTTTTTTAAAATAAAAAAAAGGGTCAGATAAAATAGATCTGTTACTTCAATCTGTTTTCTTTTCTTTCTCTTTGTAAGGATTTTGAGGCACGTGTTCGCTTAATTTGTAGATTAAAAAGCAATCAAAGGCACATGTAACCTAGAATCGAATTCGTAAACAGTACGTAAACAGATTGAGAATATGAGCGTCACAATATTGATTCGACCTTTTTTGAACTTCGATCTGTCGTACGTGATTAAGTTCATCGTAGTTTTGAAGGCTTGGGAGGCCATATCTATAACTGGTTCAAAATCAAAAAGTCATTCAGTTTAGGCCCTGGTAAGGCACTTATGAACGTTAAGTTACATTTTTGAGTCTACCACCGGCTCGTAATTACACTTCAACTGAGAAGAGTCCGGCAAGTAACTCAGCAAGGCATTTTTTTTTGTGGATCTGTCTTTTTATATAAGGTTACAGTTTATACATTTTACTTATGCTTACTACAATTGTCACTTAGCCAGGGATGCAAGTGCAGAGAGAAGCTACAACAACCATATATTCCTGTCTTCCACGTAATGAGCCACCTTATAGTAGGCTTTGTCAATTAACCTCTGAATTAGTAGTTTATGACATCAAAGTTGGGAGATCGTCTGCTGAAAAAACAAAGATGTGTGGAATTTTAATCTAGGATTCATAAATTAAAATTCGACGCATCTTTGTTTTTTTTTTTCAAAATTATATTCTTATTGTCGATAGCTTGAAATGTGAAGAAAACCAAATCTGAAAGTTCTTCCGTCAATTAGAAAAGGCTTGCGCTTGGTAGTAGAACAGTTAAAAAAATAGATTTTACCCTGAAGAAATCATACCACTAGCGAGGATATCGTCGGAAACCCTAATACTAATGTCCTATTGTAATGTTGTATAATTGTCCTATTAAGGTTGCCTGTAAGAGATCGCTTTTAACGATAAGGTCGCCAGTTGTTACATCTATTAACTAGTTTATTTCTTCTGTATTATTTAATTTTAAGTGTGTACAATAAAGAATTATTCATTCATTTATTCATAATGTCCGGTCATTGATAATTATCAATTATAATTATTTGATGCCGACCCGTACCAGACCATTGGGAAAAAATTATGGAATTTAGCACAATCATCACAAGGCCCATCAGTTACACTAATATCGTACTACATAATTATATGTCTAGAATAGTAACGAAACAAACACTTAACCTAATACTAGATATACTTTGACTATACACTTGCTGGCGACGCGACGGTACGATTAAAAACTGGTCAAGTGCGACTCGAACTCGTGCGTCGACGGGTTCCGTACCTACCCATTATACCGGCATAATAAAATTGGTATTTTGTTTTTGTTTGCATATATCGGCCACTTTTTAGTAACGAAGCGTCAACTCAATAGACAGCGTCTATTTTTACTCAATAGATTCAATTCAATTTATTGCATAATATATAACATTAAAGTAGTACCAAATTCATTTTAATCAATTTCACTTTAGTTTAAAGCAATTCAATATACAAATAAAAGTAATTTGGATTCTCGTTAGCAGCTATACTAGGTAACCTTGTGTTACAGTTGGCATTTAGTGAATTTTCATTTAATTCTTATGACATTTCATATATATACTTAAGAGTTTCGCGTTTTTTCGCGTTTGACCACATCCTGCCTGATGCTAAGCAACGATGTGGTCTAGGATGAAATACGCTTACCTAGAAGGAACCTGTTTACTCTTGATTAAAAGACACTCATATTGTACTTTTCGGGAAACACAGATTCCGGCAAAGAGTTCCACATTCTCGCTGTGCGAATAAAGAATGTGGATTTAAAGCGCTTAGTGCGCACATGGGGAACGTCCACCATGTACGGGTGACGCCTTGGTCGCGTTGGTCTGGCCGTCCGGTAGTAAAGAGGGGCGGGGGGAACCAAGTCGTGCAACTCCAAGGCACAATCCCCGAAATGTATCCGGTAGAAAGCCGACAGACAGGAGATCTTACGTCGATGCTCAAGGCTTTGCAGCCGAAACTTGACCATTGCCTATTATCCTCTTAGCCCGCCTCTCAATATCACGGTATCTCGTTATCTCGTTATGTTTTCCTTTACCATGAGCTCAAAGCTTATTGTTGTTTTGAACCCACGCCCCGCGGCGTGCGAATCTATCGTGTTAACCACAAAGTTATCATCGCTACAAATCACATGACTAAATTATTACATGAGCTATTAACGGTGAAAGTAAACACGTGAACTGTCAATTCGAAGGTCACAAAAGCATTCATTTGTAACTGCCAGTAAAACATTAAATCATATCACTAAATAGGTGTAATTATGCGTAGCGTTGAACCGATAAATATTTGATATCATACGCTAAATTAAATGATAGACCTTGACCTAGTCTAAGACATCTGAACTTACTATTGAAATGTTGTTGATTTTTGAGTAATTTACGAGTCCGTACAACTAAATTGATCTTTTTCATTTCTGACTCATTTTTACAAGCTTTTATTATGCTCAGATTTTATACAATTATTTTTTGATTACTACAAAAGTAGACTTTTACGTAAAATGATTATGAATTTACAACGGTCCATTTGTTAGACTTACATCACATCACACTAATATTACAAAGGCGAAAGTTTGTGTGTAAGTGTGTTTGTGTGTTTGTCACTTCTTCGCGCTCTAACGGCTTTGCAAATTTTGATGAAATTTGGTACGGAGGTAACTGACACCCTGAACTGAACTCCATTTTCTCGGGATAAAAAGTAGCCTATGTGAGGCTACTTTTTATCCCGACAAAATGGAGTGTTCATATCAGAACAGCGGGTAACACCGCGGGGCGCAGCTAGTTTTTTTAGGGTTCCGTATCCAAAGGGTAAAAACGGGACCCTATTACTAAGACTGCGCTGTCTGTCCGTCCGTCCGTTTGTCTGTCACCAGGCTGTATCTCAAGAACCGCGATAGCTAGACAGTTGAAATTTTCTCAAATTATGTATTTCTGTTGCCGCTATAACAACAAATACTAAAAACAAAATAAAGGCTCCCATACAACAAACGCGATATTTTCTTGCCTTTTTCATAGATAATGGTACGAAACCCTTCGTGCGCGAGTCCGACTCGCACTTGGCCGATTTTTTATTTATAGCGCGTTAATAACGCTCAAAAAGCCCTTGTGTCGCACAACTTATTCATCATTTAATTACTTAATATAATAAAACAAATAGTAACAGTTAAAAATTATTACGTGAAAGGATTAGTTTTGTCTTATTTTGAAATTATATATTTCGACTCTTCAATCCTTGGACAATGGTAATAAACATAATTTTAGCCGCACTCGTCTAAAATGGGAATATTCCAAGTTCTGAGTACTTTTTGTTATAATTCGACGTTATGTATTGTCCGTCGTTCGGTACTTTATTTTTATGTTTTCATAAAAATATAGCCAACCTAGCTGGATCTTAGATTTTCTTAGAATCATCAAATTGTCTGCCTTTATAATGTAGGTATACCTATGTGAAATATTTGGAGATATGTTCCGACCGGACGGACGACTATTGAGAAATGAGGATCCCATTACTAACAAGGTTTTCTTTGTGTTGGATGGACCGCACATCTTATTTGTCAATTTACTTCATGTGGGATACGCGGGTGCGTTCTTAAAGCGACTAACGTTGAAAATATTAGGCTTTATTTGATCTATTTCTGAACATTGAACCGAAACAAATTATATTTGTGGTTAACCAACGAATACCTACTATAATTTTTTTACGGTTAGCAGGCTAGGTGTTTGGTCTCAACTGATGTTAAGAATTGTGTAGTCGAAGATGGTAAACACAACTAGCCTGGAATGGAATCAAGTGACGCTGTCGGAATAACTGTTAGGTGCTTGGCGAGAGATTTTCAACTTGAGCTACCGGTGAAAGAAAAACATCGAGAGGGAACCATAACATGGTGGTAGGGTATTTTCTAGTACTCGGCTGGCTAGCAATCACCCTCAAGTTGAAAATCTGCCGCCAAGCATATAACATTATGTTCCGGCAGCCTCACTTGAGAACCAATACTATTCCAGGCTAGGTGTGCTTTACCATCTTTGCCCACACCGTCACTTAACGTCAGGTGAGTTGGGGTCAAACACCTAGCCAATCAACCATAAAAAAAAATCGAAAACATTCCCTTTTTGTCACAACACGCTACCCACCATTCCCGACAGTAACATACTTGAGTTAGGAGCGGCAAAAATAATTTATAGGTCATTCCCCTTGTAACGAAATAAGGAGCCAAAGTACCTATCACCTATCGTCATTACGTGAGTGCCTGAACTTAATGGCTACAATTTACAACGCCTCTGACGTAAATGTCCGAAATAAAGCTGAACCATTCATAGAGGCCGAGATTATATTCACTGTTGACAAAATAAAAAAAAGCTGAACTAGACTGTTATTTTTTAACCCCCGACACAAAAAGAGGGTTGTTATAAGTTTCACGTCGGTATCTGTCTGTCGATGTTTGTGTGTTTTTCTGTCTGTGGCATCGTAGCTCGTAAACAGATGGACAGATTTCGATGCGGTTTTTTTCATTTGTAAAGCCAGTTTTCTTGCGGTGGTTCTTAGCTATATTTGGTTATCTGCGTACGGAGTTTTTAATTTTTTTAATTTAATTACTTGTATTCATTTCGGGTGTGTGATACGTAGAAATGAGGACGTCGTTTTTTTATAGTTGATAGGCTAGGTGCTTCACCACAGCTTACCTGATGTCTGACAGTGTAGTCAAAGATGATTAAATACGGTGGTTTCACGAATTGGTCGCTAGGACCCACCCCGGCTTCGCACGGATGCCATGTAGATACGAATGTGGTTTATAGGCATGTATTATACATATAAACCTTCCTCTTGAATCACTCTGTCTATTGATGGAATCCGTTGCGTCGTTTAAAAGATCTAAGCCTACAGACAGCGGGATTGGCTTTTTTATACATACTATATGTTGAGATTTGTACCCTCTCTACCCGTGGTTGCCGTAAGAGTCGGATAAGGGATGTAATCCAGTAGATGGGCAGCAGCGTCTTTCTTGAACAATCACACCTAACTGCGCTCGCCAACCCGCCTGCCAAGCGTGGCAAGTATTGGCAAAACCCCCTAGGAGGCCTATGTCCAGCAGTGGACGTCCTATGGCTGATGATGTGTGTTGAGATTTGTACGAGTGTATAAATAAAATTAATTTTATATAACAAAAATAATATGTTAATAATTTTCTTAAATTAATATACTTTTACATAATTTCAATTTTACAAAACTTGCCTATAATACAAGTATTGCTAATTTTTGATATTTTATCAGCGTGTCAGCTACCTCCATACCACATCAAAATAGGTTTATAGCCGTTTGAGCGTGAAGAAGTAACAAACACACTCACGAACTTTCGCCTTTATAATATTAGTGTGATCATCAACATTGTATACATTATCGCATACCCTAATAATTAAAAAAAAAGTTAATAGATAAATGTCACAACAGTTACAGGTGAAGATAGCATACAATAGTAATAATAATAAGATTATAATCAATATAAAAATTAAAATACCAATATATAATAATTAATAAAAGACATAATTACAATGTCAATTGTTGTCAGATCCTAAATACCTCTTGAAACTGTTAATGTTGTTACCAAAAACATCCACGCCCACATTGTCTATAATAATGACAAGAATAATAGCAATACGAAACCCCGTATATTACGGTACTTATAATACGGTATCCAATTACGTAAGTAACAATGTTTTTTATTTATAAAAGTAACTTTTTGTTGCTATTTTTTATTGTACTGCAGAATTGTATTATATTTTACCTATAAGTAAAATAGTTACGAGACAAATCGACTAAATAAAAAGTTGTTAAACGTGTCTCATTTGACTATGCAACAATTGTTATTATAGTTATGCAAATAATATTATTACTGCATATAACCTAACTACATCTAGGTTGGGGTTTTTAGTACACTTTTAGTAATAAATTTATTATAATTGAGCACTAAGAGGAAGAAAAGATGTATGGATGACTTCAAGAATATTGGAGGAACGATTTGCGCAAGAAAAGCTAACAGCATAAGTGAATGGAAACAAATGAAAGACGCCTAATGGAGAACTAAGACGAAGGAAAGATGTATGGATGACTTTAAGAATATTAGAGGTACGATTTGCCCAAGAAAGGCTAACAGCATAAGTGAATGGAAACAAATGAAAGACAATTAATTGACAATTAAGAATAAGGAAAGATGTATGGATGACTTCATGAATATTGGAGGTACGATTTGCTCAAGAAAGGCTAACAGCATAAGTGAATGGAAACAAATGAAAGACGCCTAATTGCGAACTAAGAGGAAGGAAAGATGTATGGATAACTTCAAAAATATTGGAGTACGATTAAATTATGTAGTACCTGGTTGACCGAGCATTGCTCGGCTGAAAACATGGATCAAACGACTTTTTCTGAAAATGAAACCTAGCTAGATCGATTTTTCGCCCCCGAAACCCCCTGGATACAAAATTTCATGAAAATCGTTGGAGCCGTTGGATATATATATATATATATATATATTTACATATATACAAGAATTGCTCGTTTAAAGGTATAAGATAAGAATCAGGCTCATGGAATATGATAGCTCTACTGTTCCCATAGTACAAGCTTTCTTTAGTTTAGGACTAGATGGCGCTGTGTGAAGTGTCCTCGAATTTATATTATTGGTTGTTTAGAAGATAATAGGGATAAATGATGTTCATTATATATACATAGATTGCCAAAATCAAAAACCTTTTGCGAAATCGGATAATAAAAATATCCCAACGCCGCCGGGACATTGTAAGAGGAACGTTTCATATCATAATTATGTAGTTGAGACTACGATTCGAATCGTCTAAGTGCCAGTTAGGACAGTTCGGTGTCTATTGAATTATGTAACAAGCAAATTGAGATGCATCCCAAACATACCAGACACGATGATATACATATGTCCGCCTACTCACTCCTTTTTTTATTTGTTTGATGTTTGTTGCATAACATGTAATTTAACTTTTTTATACACTTTCCGATTTCAGCTAGTATGAAATCGTGAGCAATTTCGACTTATAGAGTTTTATTAAACGTAAGTAGGTATCCTTTTATTATGACACTAATACGTTATATTATAAATACGAAAATTTGTGTTTGTATATATACTCTTGTTACCTCTTCACGCTTTAACTGATTTTAATGAAATTTACAATGCATATAGCTTATACTTCGAATTAATACTTTTTATCCAGGAAAACGTAGATGAACCCGGCGCAGTTAGTTGAATTATATCTATTTTTGTTCATTTAAAAAGACTTGCTTAAACATGTTTTAGATATGAAAGAGAGAGTACCTACCTACCTAACTGCGAGAATGATACTCAAAACTATTAAAATCGTTACCACGCAATCCCCGAATAAAGGAATCTAAAAAGCGACATAGCTTCATGGTAAATATTCCACATAGTATTATAATCCACATTCATCGTGCGAACCGCTAAGCAATAGTGGTGCCCTGCCCTAGTGGTGTTCCCTGATAGATTCAAGTCGCGAGTGAATCGGTTTCTACTAGGCAAGTGTGCTCCATCGTAGATCGCATTTCCGTTTGACATCAGTCGAGATAGAGGTCAA
This sequence comes from Biston stratarius, assembly GCA_950106695.1. Taxonomy (NCBI): domain Eukaryota; kingdom Metazoa; phylum Arthropoda; class Insecta; order Lepidoptera; family Geometridae; genus Biston; species Biston stratarius. Next base: position 17,988,193 of record OX467116.1, read on the forward strand.
ACGCAAGCCTATTTATAATAATAAAAAAATCAGACGTTTAAATCTTCAGAGGTTCAGCCTGTTTGTTAATCCAGGGTATCAGCTACCGCCATACCAAATTTCATGAAAATTGATCCAGCCGTTTGACCGTGAGGAAGTAACAAACATACAAACACACTTGCACACACACAAATTTTCGTCTTTATAATATTAGTGTGATATAACGATTGCAACATTAAAATGCAATTGTAACAAACACGTTCACGTTGGTTGAACTGGATAAGTATAACGATTATCCAATATCGAATTGCAGTTTATAGTATCCAATCAGACGCCTTAACTTGTGAAATGAAATGTTAAAATTTGTGGTCTTCATTTCTTCATCGAATTTTTAGGTCTTTCCCACTATGACTAACTCATGAGCTTGCATGTAATATGACTTTATAGCTTTTATCGATTATATCATTTATCTTGTAGGTTTATCGATAATATCACCGTCTGTCTGTCAAGACCCTTTTTCAAAGGGACGCGTGGTATCAAGCTGAAATCTATATCAAATACTCAGGTCTACTGTATCTTGGAGCTGTGAAACTTCTAAGCCAACGCAATCAAAAGTTACAGCCGTTTATGCTGCAAATTTTCGACACTCGCAAGGGAATCAAAACCTACAGGGTACTTCCCGTGAACTCAGAATCTTGAAATTTGGTACGAAGCAATGTCTTATAGCACAGATAAAGGAAAAATTGCGAAAAACATAAATTACCATTAAAACATACCATGATTTTTACTTATATACCTACAAGTGTATACGGAACCCTCGGTGTAGGAGTTCTCATGTGAGGCTGGCAAAACACAACGTTAGAAGCTTGACGGCAGATTCAACTTGAAGGTAATAGCTTGCACATTCAAGTACTAGAAAGTACCCTAATACCATACAAATGAAACTTTATAACTACAACATTAAAATAATTATGTCACACATCATCAGCCATAGGACGTCCACTGCTGGACATAGGCCTCCTCCTGGGGAGGTACCAATACTCGCCACGCTTGGCAGGCGGGTTGGCGAGCGCAGTTAGGTGTGATTGTTCAAGGAAGACGCTGCTGCCCATCTTCCGGGTTACATCCCTTAGCCGACTCTTACGGCAACCACGGGTAGAGAGGGTGGGGTACTATTCTTACGCCGGCACCACCACGGCAAATAATCATGTAACAGTGAATAAATAATTATTTGTATTGAAACTAAGATAAAAAAGGTAAAACAATTAGAAAGATATTTCTAATGAACATTTTCATTTTAAATAATGTGCTAAACTAATTCTTAAAAATAATTTCCTGCATTTTTACAACAACATTTGTTGTTATTAATCTTAAAAGTCATTAAATTTCATCATTACGTCATTTTCAACTTTCAACAGATCTCCAAAATGCCAAAATTCAACATCAATTCATGTTTTGCAACCTCGTTATTTGTGACTTTTTAGCAAAGTGCTCATTTACCAAGATTTCGGTTTTTTAAAACAAAACATTGCACGGAGCGGCGGTTTTCGGAATTCTATTTGCCTACATTTTCTGCGCTATTGTTATTTTATGCAATGCATGGGATAAAAAGAAATAAACTGGAATAGAATGGCAGAACATAACGATTACCTCAGCTCTTTTGAAATTCAACTGTCTGCTTGACAACGCTATACGTTTCTTAAATAGGTCTCAAGCTGGCTCCGAAATTTCCCATAGCCTGGCCTTTTAACCCTTCCTTTAAGCAGTAGCTACTAACCTGTAATGTTCATTATTTATTTATTTCATCTTATATCCATTTTATCTATCGACTTGTTCAATCTTTTTGTTTTTTTTTTTTATGGCTCACAGGCTAGTTATTCTACCACAGCTCACCTGATGTTAAGTGACGGTGTGGTCGAAGATGGTAAAGCACACCTAGCCTGGAATGGTACAGGCTTTCAAGTGAGGCTGCCGGAACACACCGTTAGCTATTTATTATTATTATTTTAAGTTAAAATGCATATTTATGTATTTGTGTTGTACTTATGCGGGATTACTCACGTTTAATTATGTCGTATATAGTTTAGGCCAGTTCTGGTGGCCTTCTTCAAGGAATCAAAACAGAGCAAAATACGCGTGCGGGCTCGTCTTGCTATGCACTGATATTAAGTATAAATATTAAGTAAGTATGTATGTACTAGACAGGTGTCTAATCGGCCACACTTGATACCCTTATGTTATATACATAAGTATATTGTAGTGAAAACAGAAAACATCACATCACGACACAAAACCTGTTCCAAAAATATTATAAGAACTTATTGGTGTTTCAAATCTTGTAAAATTGATGATGTAGAGAATACCATTAAAATATCTAACACGAAAGAAGAACATAAACAATAAAACATTAGTAAAGAAACATTTACCTACTAACATAAATTGATTTTTGAGCGAAAAAGGAATAGTGATTAGCGTGATTAGCTTGATTGATTATATGTACCTACATTCCGACTGTTTCTTTATATTATGTATATATAATTCAACGTTTTGAATTTACATATGGTTTTTTTTTTATTCTCGTTTTTATTAGGGGCTTTAATCGCAATGCAATTATGCCAGCCCCGTGTTACAAACAATATATATCACCTTATCATCAGAATAATTATTATATGTCGTCTTCATTACGTTGGGCTAGTACTTCCGAGATGCCGCTTTATAAGGCCTTCGCATCACATGTGGGTGCGGCCTATTTATATATGGATTGTGTCACTCTATTTGCACTATTTATATGCTTCTGATTTATGTTCATAGACATTATAATTCAAACACATTTGTGTATGAATGTAATTTAGTTCAAATCCTTTTTGTCATTTACATAATGCTGATGTAAAAATTGTGTTCTGCTTTGTGTATCGAAATAAATAAATAAATTTTCCTTTCTAGTAAAATCTGTGCAGTCTATTCGTATTTTTCCTTATCCATAGACACAGCTAGAAGCCACGACAACGTTTCGAAACAATCGGCTTTTCCATTGAGCCGTAACTAACTCGAGGAAAAACGTGCGAGAATTGGAAAAAACAATCATTGTATGGAACAACAACTCTACAAATCAAACCGAGAAATTAAACTCTAATGCCTCAAGTTTAGCGTTGCAAATGATTATAGTAGTGTAGTACCAAATGTTTTCTATATAAATATGTATATCCACAATTCTAGTAGCACCTGCTACTTAGTAGGTATAGGAAGATACCAATTCTCAAGTTATAACCTTTAAAAGTACTTAATCGCAATATCATTGTCTTAGATAAATAGCAAGAGCTATTATCGGGTAGTTTAATTGTTATACTACTTGCATTGTGATCTACGTCGAGGATTGCAAAATCGTGCCAGATTTATGGTACAGTCACACTATAATTGTTCTAGCTGCAAACTAGGGCAATACGTTAAAACAATATCGTAGGCCGTAAAGTAAGTAACCACTAAAACTAGTAAGTAAGTACCAATAGTGTTAACGATACGAATTATTCAATTTAGTAATTTGATTTTGGAACATAAATATTTCAAAAGAAAGGTTTCATTTGAAAAAATAAAGAAAACTATTTACAAATTATAGACAACAAACTACAGAAAAAACAATTTTAAATAAACTTAATTAAAGTAATAGTTGTAAACAATGGGAATAGTTCCCAAAACGCAGGCCCCATTGCCGCGTTGGGCAAACTTGAGGACAGTGTTTTGCCGACCTGACGAGATGACAATAATTTAATAATAAACATATTCCTAGAAAGTAGCTTGTCGATTAATAATTGTTGTATCCTACCCAGTTTCATGAATATTTAAAAGTAATGAGCACCGTTGCAGACATATTACAGCGTTGTCCTAGTGTGTTTGTGTGCTCTAGTTATGGCTGCATTAGTTACGGGCAGGTGTTATCACTTAACATTACGACGTCTGTTTATCTTACTTGTTACCCATTCTGTTGACTTTTATCAACTTTTATAAAAAGATTAAAATAAATTAAGAGTTAAGAGCAGGCTCTCTAAAACAATCCCACGTTCGCTCTATACCCTAATCATAAAAGAATAAGAATGAAAATATAATCTAACGCTTACCCGAATTGTTACTTAGAAGTAATGTAACTCGCAAATCTTATTAAATTTATTAAGAAAAAAGTAATTTGTCAAGAAATAATTAATGGTATGACATTTTTTTTAAGTTAAATAATCTGTGAAAGACACTTTTAAAATAGTAAAAATATCGTGAATTACTCGTAATCATGAATAGGGTGAATTTCTATCTTGTGTTTAGCTTGTCAATGAACAGAAAAAGGTTTGATTAGACTTCGATCCTAAGTAATGGTTAATTAACAATTTCATGGCAAAATCATGTTTAATCGCTAAGTGTTCTCTTAATTTCGTCCGAACTCTGATTGTATAGCATAATTTTACCAGTAGAAAATAAAATATACCTATTCCTTTTTCGTGATCGTGATATAAGTTGTTAAATGACATTAGGAGCTTGCTGTAACCCTGCAAATATATTTAATTAAACATATTTTTGCAGCACCCTGTTAACTTTAATAATACCATAAATTATTACTTCTTAGGTTGGTATTATTTGCGAAGAAGACAAAAGTAAAATTTTGTTGAACGCAATTTTTTTACCTATTTGCACAACTGGAAATCTGTTATAGACATACTCATTACACGCTAAATAAACGTTGTATACTTACTATATATTATGTCAATATATAAATAATTTCCGTACTATAGGTAATACATATAAGTTTATTTAAAACATTTTTGAACATTTTGTTCGTCAAATGACTTTAACAAATCCATATCTTTTACTTGGTATAGTAAATCTCCTTAGAAGGAGGTCGTCTAGGTAGATACCATCGCAGTACCAGATAGTCTGCCGCCAAGCAGTAGTGTTCATTACATTACTGTTCCGGTTTGATGGGTACTGCAGTTAGCGAAATTACAGGGCTGTTGAGACCTACCATCGAGTGTCTCAAAAGAAATGAGCGCCAAACTAGCGATGTTCTGGACTTTGTTTTGCTACTCAAACTTCTGTGTAACGCTGCAATAGTCACGGATATGCGTTATCTCTTATCAACAGGACGTCTCGTTCATCTCATTACTTATTAACGTAAAAAACTAATTACATAATTTAATGAGCGATTTGCTCATTAAATTACACTCATCATCAAGCACAACTTATACTATGAGCACAGGTCTCGTGCCGCCAAGCAGTAGTGTGTAAACGTGCTCCGGCTTAAAGGGCAGTGCAGCTACCGAAACTACAGTATTTTTAGAGACTAACCATCGAATGTCTCGAAATAATGAGCACCAAAATAACGATATCCCTTACCATCAGGCGAGCATTTTTTACATTTACATATAAAAGTTCTAATTGCGAAAAAAAATTAACTACTGTTTGTAGTTTATAAAGAAACTTGACCGTTTAATAGTAAACAGTACTCAGTACATCACAATAGAACTACAGCCTTGCCGAGGCTAATATAAACCATCAAAAACTTTGTAATATATTCCATATCTAATTAAAAGTAAAGAAAAAAATATATAAAATTAAATTTTCTGATCTTAATATTAAGTTCGTTAGCTTGTTAACATTAAGTCGATTTAAGTATAAACTAAAATTATCCACCGACTTATAAGTTTATTAAACGATCAAAACGTGGCTTGAATTTTATCTGCTCCAAAGATCCGCATGCGTCTACTTACGAAAACAGTTATTAACGTCTTCTGGTTTACCCGTTTTGGAATCATGTCATTATATAAGATGAAGTGAATCGGAAAGATATAATATTAAACTGAAATGGAGTCATTGTACTCCTTATTTTAAAACTGTCTCTAGCGAAACAAAAATCAGCTGTACAAAAAAATGTGATTTCTATGCGACAAAATGTATGCACAGCTGATTTTTTCAGGTTACCGACCCTGTACCATACGATAGTAAAACATCTTCAAAGAAATACATACAATCATCTCTTCTAGTTTAATAGTTCCACGTAACCCTGTATTTAATGGTTTACATATACTACATCAGCTTTTACTCTCTCTCTCACTCTTTCTTTTTTGTAGCGACGATAGCTTAGTAGTTAGTGCGGTTGGTTCACACAAGGAAGGGCGTGGGTTCAAACCCCAACAATGAGCTTGAGCTGCCGGTGAAGGAAAACATCGTAAGGAAACCATAGCGAGGTGGTAGGCTATTTTCTAGTACTCGGCTGGCTAGCTAGTTGTTGAAGTTGAAGTAATTCGAGTAGGTTTAAAATACGACGGTAAATTACGACAAAAATTATTTTCAAAATATTCTTTTATAAATTCGAAATTTATTTCAGATATATGTCTGCTATTGATCGTTACTGTTTTGCTGATTAAGGTTTCACAGAATTTGAAAATCAAAATAGATATACATATACATAATACATACCTGATAGATATTGACCAAAACTCCAAATCACAATCACTAATCACAACAAAGTGCACCGCTCCGTGATTGGAGCAAGACAATGCGCGGTGCATGCGCCGACACAACTCTTACACCGCGCCGACAACTAAGCCGCGGCAAGGGAGAGAGCGAAACTTTATACTTCTACACTTTATACTGCTAAAGCGGGGATAAAATATAAAAGAGAAGGACTAAACGCCAAGGACCTAAAAAGTAGATGATATTTTAATACCAAAAGTAATTTAATTTTTAAATCATTATGTAAAAACTTGTTCAATTATGTAGTCTTATTTGGAATCTTGTTATGGTTCCTAGTTTGAAATACAGTTTCCTCCCAAGATACAAGACGTGTTAAATAATAGACTGTTAACCTAAACACCTCAAACTATTTAAGTTTAGGGATTACAAATTTAATCGTCTTTGAGCTTATATAGATCTACAGGATTTTGGTTTTAGATTTGGATAAGTACAAGGCTTAATATATAAAACTTTTTTTTGCATTGCGAATCTGTATTTAGATATCCAGAGTTCGTTACACCAACGAGACCTTACAAGACCTTTGTCTTTAAGAATAATATAGATAGATCTTATGAAAAGACATTGAACTTCATTAAAAAATTCTGAAGATCAATGAGTTGCAGTTAACAAACCAGTGGGTATACAGACATCTTTATCGGACAATTTACAAAATACCCACATTGAATAAAATTGCGAAATATCAAGAAGGCATATTCACAAAAAAATAAGATTACATAAACAACGGACGTAAAGGTAACAAAGTACTAAAGATATCTGTATGTCGGAACATTTGTAACAAACGAGCGTAATTTATTTTATTTGAGAAACCAAGCAGCGATGAAACCTTGAGACCCTAATGACAGAATTTTATAAATTACACTTTATACTCGGCGTTCTCTCAGCCATCGATAAAAAGTGTTTGAGTTATTTTAATTGATCTCAAAAAAATTATACAAGTAATATCTCAATGCAATGTAAATCTAAGTCTAGGTGTCAAAACGAATAAATAAATATTGTAGTCTTTTTCACACAATGTCATGTAACCGCGAATTATGCAAAGATTGTACAATGGAAACTAGATAATCAAAAGAATACTTATGTTTTATTTTTTAATACTCATAACATTATAACCAGAATAAACATTTGTTCGTCACATAAATATTTGTTCTGGATGGGAATGGAACACACAACCTGCAGCATGAAGCAATTCAATGATCCAAAAATTCAGCTAAATCTTGGTCGCGTCAGATATTAATATTGATTGTTAGATAAAAACTTATGAACCGTTAATCCCTATAGGTCGTGAAAATTCGTGAGTAAGGAGACTGTGCGAATTATTATTATCCACTTGTACTATGTCGTAGTTCGTGGCAAATAACTAGTATAGCTTTTCGAATTTAGACAAAATTTCAGAGTCTACTGAAGTCAATAAAAAAAAAATTGTTTATATATATTTCTTCGATGATATCCGAATCTGTAATGCAATATTCACAAAATTTTGTAAGCTAGTCTGTAGTACGATATAAGTTATAGCGTCAAATAAACTAGTTATTCTCCCCGTATTATGGCTTCGTGACCCCATCATAACCGCGACCTGCCTCGTATTTAAACATACAAATTGTCCATGCACCGGGATCAGCGCAAGTTTTAAAAGCTGTCTTACCGCTAAGCTCTGTCCTCATCTCACACCGAGTAAGGTCATAATCTACCTTGTAATCGGTCAAGTGTGGGCGGGAGTGTGTTGCACATATTGTGTTTGTATGATGCACAGATAAAAAAAGTACAGATATAGCGCAGAAAATTTGTGAAGACCCTTACAATTTTGCTTGATTACAAGAACACGCACACAAATACGCTTACGGCAAATAAAAGCATCAATGTATGTGTGCACGTATAGAAAAGCTTAAGTTGACCAACGAGTATTTTTTTTAACAATAATAGGCTTGCGTTTGATCACTATTTCGGCGTAGATGCGGTCTACGGTGGAGTATGCTTTCATAAAAGAAACCGAATCATTCGCAACTTAAAGGCTTCTATGTAGATTGTTTTTATCACGGAACAGTCACTCGGGCAGCAAATCCCATCGTTTAGCGTTTCGTATTAGTCTTTAATTTCGTACGCTGCGTTTCATTTCAATATTTAAAAAATAATAATTTAATGTAAATTAGTTTAACGAAAGAGCAAAAGTGTTATTAATGCCACGAAAATTTTAATTACATAAGTGTGTGAAATTTAGTAATACCTAGTTTATACCTAACTTGCATGCATATGTATGTATATGGTATTCAAATAAAAAGATACTTTAAAAAGAAGTTACTTCTCGTATCGTATATGTTACACCGTTATGTTACATAACGGTGTAACATATACGATGACACTAGAGGGCTATATATGTACATATACATACTAGCTTGCGCCCGAATTGGGTTCCGAGCAGTGCCGGATTTACATATTTGCCGCCAGAAGGCTATTCAATTTTTGCCGCCCCTACTAACCTCTGCAATTCAGTACCCTTCAGATCAAAGTTCTGTGTATCGCTGCAATGGTCATGGACAGGCGTTATCTCTTATCATCAGGAAAGCGTCTCGTTCGTCTCATTACAGTTAAATAAAAATAAAAAACATATTAATAACATTTTCTTTGTCAATTAAATTGCAATTTGCATGATTTGTGCTCTATCGTCATGGTTACATCAGCTTTTTCTTGTAATATTTAATTTAAAAATAGGTCAAAATTACTGAATTTAAATTGTAATATTGAAACGCTATTAGAAAATTTTAAAATCTATTATCCACAAAAGTACACTTTTCAAATACAAATCACACATACATACACAGCGTTTAGTAATTTTTCATGTAGACCTTGGAATATTCTGTGCTTTCGAGACTTTTTATTTTTTATTTCTGAAAGGCAAATTTGCCGCCCTAGGCTCCAGCCTACTCAGCCTGTTGGTAAATCCGCCACTGGTTCCGAGAGAAACGAAACATGTGTACCTAAGTAACAAAAGAGCAATATTTTCAATGAATACTGCGCTACTTAATTACCTAGATTAATATAAAGGATACCTTTTATTCTGGAATAATGTTCCGTAAGACACATCTATACTAAATTTCAAGTGGGTACGTCCTGTAGTTTTTAATAATGCCACAGGGACCTAACATTTTCCCTGGAAAAAATATCCTATATGTTAATCCAGGTAATAAACTATGTGCCAAATTTCATCCAAATCCGTACAGCCGTTTTTGTGTAATTGAGTAACTAACATCCGATAACAACATTCCGACAAATTAACCTTTAAAATAAAAAAAACAATCAAAATCGGTTCATCCGTTCGGGACCTACAGTGCCACAGACAGACACACACACACACACACTCAGACACGTCAAACTTATAACAACACCCCAACGTTTTTGCGTCGGGGGTTAAAAAGGAGATATTTTATGGCGCTCTATAATTTTGATTCAATATTTATGAAGACAATCCTTTCTAGTTAGTTTAACTCCATGGTAAGGATTTAGTTCTACGTTTTATTGACGTGTTAGCAATAATATAAAAACCGATTTGTCATCACATGTCTGGGTCACATGTTTCTCATCTCAGCGGTTTGGGTGAGTAATATTTTAAATGTTTAAATTGACCAACTAGAGTGCCTAAAATTGATCTTAGTATAATAATTATGTGTACTTACATATTGTTAAGTCAAATAAACCGTATTGTCAAACATAGCGTAGGACGCCCTGAGACTCAGTGGACTGACGATATACGTAAGGCAGTGGGTAATAAGTAGAAATGAAAAACCCAAGATCGTGCTAAAGGCCGTCCATTAGAAGTCCTATATCCAGCAGTGAACCAAAGTGAGTCGATTATGATGATGACTTATATCAACTTAATACATACTTAAGTATTAAATTTTAGACCACGTTTTCAGAGCAAATATGATATTCAAACGACTGTTGTTTACAAAGTTTAGTCTAACGTAAGTTAACTTATTGCATGTTCAGGACTAAGCAAAACTGCTTTAGGTACCAAAAGTAGGTCACGCTGAACGGCTGAACCAAATAAAGAAAACTGTTGTTAACATAAGCTCTAGATCAGGGTTTCTTGTCATTTGCCGGGTTTCTCAAAGTGGAATTCGGGAACCCCGGACTTCTAGGAATTTTTCTACTAATCGTAGGAGTTTCGTAACAATATGTCAACATTGACAACTGACTAGTGAGCCGCTAGTTACCAAGCGACAAGTAAGTTTAGTTCCATTGAATTATGTAAATAGATTTGAATTTTTAGTTGCTTTTGAATTTTACTCTTCAGACGCATTATTTGCGAATTTAATTATTACTTGCGTTTTAAGCATATAATCCAATCTATAACAGTAACATTAACTTTAACGGTCAAAAATCTCACATTTTAGTGTTGTGCCCCAAATTTATGTACTTTATCTGATCGCGTTCTAATTTATTCTAAAGTAATCATGAAAGCTCAAAACTTTCCCGCTTCTTACGCTCGTGGTTTATGTTCCAGTTTATTTCAAAATATTTGGCATACCTAATAGTTTTTTTGCCAAATTTTCATCCCGTTTGTTCCTCTAGCTAATTTGCTCAAAGAATGTGTTTATCATTTAAATTACAGGGCTGTTGAGACTAACCATCGAATGTCTCAAAGTAGTGAGCGCCAAAGCAGTGCAATCAATTGAACTACTCTTCAGACATATTGTCCACGTATCTATCTACATATATAGGTATTATAGGTACCTTACTAGCAAAAAGCTGAGCTTTGCGAGGGCTCGCATAGTTTTTCTAATGGGTAATAATTTTTAAGACAGTTTTTTTTTTTTAAATTATTATACTTAAAACCTACAAGTTGGGAACACTGATACGCCGTTATTTTACAACTTGATTCTAGTGGCGTCATCTAGTATTAAGTAGATTAACTAAGATGTATTTGAGTATTGAGTTAAGTTCTGTTGCGGCGATGTTAACTCTTTGGTTTTCTAATAGATGGCGTTAGTAGTACAATAATATTCTATCCAATGAATACAAAATTGTTAATGTAATTTTTTTAAAATGGTTATATAATTATATTTTCTGTTACAGATAACACATCTAGATATTGAGTTTAATTACTATGTTAAAGCACATATCTATAGGCATGATAGTTTTTCAGTAAAGTGTACCACAAAAATACTCAGGTTGTTGGTTAGTGTTAGGTTAGCAGTAGTGTTTGCACACTACTGCTTGGTGGCAGAATATCTGGTAATGCGAGTAATACTAACACTTAATAAAATTTTCGTAGCGATGATAGCTCAGTGGTTAGCGCGGTCGGTTCACACGCCGAAGGGCGTGGGTTCAAAACCCAACAATGAGCTTTACCTACCGGGAAGACAAAACATCGTCGGTAAACCATAGCATGGTGGTAGGGTATTTTCTAGAACTAGCTACCACCCTCAAGTTGACTATTTGTCACCAAGCTAACGATTTGTTGCAGCAACCACATGAGACCCAGTTTCAGGCTAGGTGTGCTTTACCATCTTTGACCACACCGTCACATAACATCAACTGAGCAGTAGTCAAAAACTTAGCTTGTCAAACAATAAAAAAAAAGAGTAAAGAAAAAACACCTCGTTGACATAGGTAGTTGTTTTTAAAGGAGTTCACAGAAGTCTGAAAAGTTCAATAGTAGTTGAAAGTTTGAAATTCCCTGTTCTAGACAAAGCAACGAAACAAAACAATATGTGTTGTGACCTCTTACAAATCTTTCCATGTCTCACAGACAAAGAGAAAGCATTATTGCTTTTAAAAACGGGCTTTGTTTTGTGATGTTGTTTACAAAACCTCTGTGATATACTATGGAAACTGACGTGGTCTTGACACATTTTTGTTTTATTTATGCGGGATTACTCACGTTTAATTTTATCGGAAACTCCGACTATAGTTTCGGCCACATCCGGTGGCCTTCATCATGGAGACAAAGCTGAAACAACGCGCGCGCTGCTTCGCACTGCGGGCCGCCGCGCGCCTCGCACGTGAAGATAGCGGTTCATGTTTCCATAAAAATGAAACGTAAGTTATCCCGCAAAAATAAAACAAAAAATCTCTGTGATATACTTACTCAGAATTTTCTTTTTCTTTTCTTGCATTTCATGCCCTGGGGAAAAGAAGCAGCCTTTCAATTTCTCGCCATTTTCCAATGTAGGTTATGTTTTATGTATATTTACGTTAATACAATTCTTTTTATAGAGATTGATAGCACTGGAATTTAGGTATCAAAAAGAAAATCATAATTTTGTGATAAAATGTTTTGGAATAAATAGTAATAAATTGAGTAGTAACATAATAATAAAGATAAAAAATTATTACACTGTATAATACAAAATCACATCAAGATATGTTTACATCGGTTTTTAAATTCGTGCTCTACGCGACTTGAAGGCATCCAAATTGTATTTATTAGGGAACACTCACTCGGGTAGCAAATTCCGTTGTTTAGCTGTTCATATACGATGAAGGTAAAACCGAACCGTTTAGTTTGAGTTTTTGAAATATCGACCATGAAACGGTATCGTTTTTAAAGCTCCTGACTGTCCGATAGTTTGATGGTCGAGTGGAATTAGGACATACAGATCTGAAGCGCACACTCCATAGTGTATTCGGTAGGAAACTGACAGACAAGTAACTTCAGAGTCTTCTCCGGACAAGCAAGTCATTGCCGATGAGGAAGTAATAAAATAAAATCTTAAAATGCCAATTAGAGACTACTGCCTAAAAAGGGTAACTCAAACAGCAAACAGCTTGAAATAAAAATGTGGGTAAATTTCCCGAAATGAAAATAAGCGGAGACAAACCGTCTTCATTTTATGGGCACTATATAATTGCTCTCAGGCGAGCAATGAGGCAATTCTAAAAGTGAAAACTCGGCATTACTAATTTAAAGAGCCTAGGTAATTGCGATATAAATAACGAAAACCTCTTATCTCGATTTCTTATTTTGGAATTCTTACAAATAAAGCTTAATAGCTTTAGTTACTTTTGACCAAATTAATTCCTATTAAATTACTTTCTTGGTGACATTTTGTGATGAGTAATTTATATCTTCCTTATTTGTATTGGATAATAATAATTGCTATTTAATTTCATAACATATCTCCAGTCTGTATCCTTGATCATTGCAAATTTATTGTGTTTGCTGTGAAGACTTTAACCTTACCTTTGTAGGGTTCCGTACCTCAAAAGGAAAAAAACGGAACCCTTATAGGATCACTTTGTTGTCCGTCTGTCTGTCAAGACCCTTTTTCTCAGGAACGCGTAAAGGTATCAAGCTGAAATTCATATCAAACACTGAGGTCTAATGTCCCTTGGAGCTGTGACAAAATCAAACTTCTAAGCCAACGCAATCAAAAGTTACAGCCGTTTATGCTGCAAATTTTCGACACTCGCAAGGGAATCTACAGGGTACTTCCCGTGAACTCAGAATCTTTAAATTTGGTACGAAGCAACTTCTTATAGCACAGATAAAGGAAAAATTACGAAAAGCATAAATTACCATTAAAAAAACCATAACTTTTACTTATATACCTACAGGTTTATACGGAGTCCTCGGTGCGCGAGTCCGACTCGCACATAACCGGTTTTTATTAAAGTATTTCAAAAAAAAATAGCAAGCACTGTAACATGTACATATAAGCTTTGTTATGGGACTAGATGGCGCTGTGTGGAATGTAAAAAAAAAACATCATCATCAGCCATAGGACGGCCACTGCTGGACAAAGGCCTCCTCCTGGGGGGGTTTTGCCAATACTCGCCACGCTTGGCAGGCGGGTTGGCGAGTGCAGATAGGTGAAGGTTCAAGGAAGACGCTGCTGCCCATCTTCCGGATTATATCCCTTAGCCGACTCTTACGGCAACCACGGGTAGAGAGGGTGGGTAAGGTACTATTCTTACGCCGGCACCACCACGGCAAAAAAAAAACATATAGGCTACAATTTATCCAAGAAAACACAAGTGAAACCACGGGGCGCAGCTCGTTCGATTAAATAATTTATATAATTTATTTTTTTAGAACGTGTAAGGTTACGAAATGTCACCTGATAAATTAAGTAGAAAAACAAGAACCCGCATTCTTCATTGATGATATCTCCAAGAGCACCGGCCCGAGTTTATTCGTTTCTGGCAACGAGTAAACCTTGATGTGCTAACTTTACCCTTTAAGATCAGAAAGCGTTATACCGTTACTGTTACGAATGGCGCATTACTTAACTTGTGCGTCATGTACAAGAATAATATCAGTTTCGCCGCTTCCCATAAGGTGGCATCTTGATATACATTTTATTATGTATACAATATAATGTAACAAATATTATTTCAGGTTTGATTTTTTTTTTTGGTTCATGGTAAGTGTTTGACCACAACTCACTTCATGTTGAGTGACAGTGTGGTCGAAAATAGTAAAAACACTTTGCCTGGAATGGAACTGGCTCTCAAGTGCGGATATCAGAACACACTGTTAGGTTAGGTTAGTGCTTGGCGACAGATTTTCAATTTGACGGTGGTAGCTAGCCAGCCGAGTAGGTACTAGAAAGTACTCTACCACCATGCTATGGTTTCCTCACGATGTTTTCCTTCAGCGGCGGCAGCTCGAGTTCATTGTTGGGGTTTGAACCCATGCCCTTCGGCATGCAAACCGACCGCGCTAACCACTGAGCTATAACAGAAAACAAAAGAATCTTATGAGCCTGTGCGACAAGTGGCAGCCTTATCGCCAAGAGCGATTTCTTCCAGGCAACCAAGAATGTAAAACACGATACAAAATACGAACAGACGGAAGAGGTTGTAACACAAATAAGTTAATAAAAAGGTAAAAAAGGAGTAAGTTAAAGTATGGATGGATAGTTGGATTCCATTGAATGACAAGAAATTTGTGTCTGTCTACTAATATCAAAATTAAAACAAATTGTGTAAGTACACAGAAACGCCCACGATTAAACATGAAATTAATTAAGTATAATATACTACCAAACTCGCTGCATGTAAAAACTAGTTAAAACTAGTGTAATGTAGTTATATATGCTCCACCGATTAGGTGAGTATAAATTAATTACGATGTTGGCAGGCAATGAAAATTTTAATGTGTTTGTTATACAATTTACATACTATACTTATATACTTGAATATATAATACTAATGATTGATACTACTTGATAACTATAATAGTCGAGGTCCGATTAACATCCCCAACTGATTACCTCACCTTCCATACCAAATTGTTCACTCGTCCATCATTCATTTTAGTTCTACTTTTTGAAGTTTTCATTTATCAATTACAAGTCTTCAATCGCAACATCTTTTACAAGTCCTGTAAATTACGTAACACGGGACACGCACACAACAAAAAATGTGACTAACCAACCAACTTACTTAAATAACCTAACTGCGCTCGCCAACCCGCCTGCCAAGCGTGGCGAGTATTGGTAAAATCCCCTCAGTAGGAGGCCTATGTCCAGCAGTAGACGACCTATGGCTGATAATGATGAACCAACTTACTACAGAAATACTGGTATGCTAGATTAAGATATTTTTGCAACTTAATAAAACACATCGTACAGTGCACTAACCTCGAGTTGTATTATGATACACAGGCCTAATTTTTGAGTTAACGACACGAGTATGAATGAAGTAACTATATGTGTTCTTGGAGCGCAAATCCTCTACTCGTGTAAAATAATGAGACTATATTTAGGTAGACCTAACGATGTCTTGTTAGTAAACCGAGTTACGCTACAATTAGTACCTAACCTCGGAATTCCGAAGAATCGGAACACCGTGTTGTCTTTACACGATGATTTCGATAAAAACTTTAGCAAAACAGACAATTGTAATTCTATTAAATGTAACTTTTAGTGATAACAAAACCCAATTATGCAAACAAAAATGTTTAAGTGTAGGTAGCAATTAACATCCGGCGACCATTTCTTTCGTCTCTTTTTTATGTTAAAGTAACGAGACCGACGAGATATATTGATATTAGATTTGAGTAGTAAAATAAAATATCGCTGCATTGGCGCTTATTACTTTGAGACTTTCGATGGTTAGTCTCAACAGCCTAGTATTTTCGCCAGCTGCATTACCCTTCAAAACCGATACACAGTAATGTTTACACACTACTGCTTGCCGGCACAATATTTGGTACTGTGTTGGTACCTACCTAGATTATTTCCTGCCAGTGTTCACAACCTGAAGCCAGGCAGCTATCGTACCAGGGCGGTAAAATTATCGTATATGGATCAATATTATCGTACCCATCAGGATAATTACTGTAATACATTTTAAAAAAAACATATGAAACGTGACAATAATATGTTGCAAATGCTTTAAAGTTTCAATTCTGTTTTTAATTTAAAAAAAACTTTTTCAAATTGCTAGTTTGACGTATGCCACCGCACATCGCTGATTGGGAGACATGACACTAGCTACCAATGATATGATTGAGAGCGGCAGCATGTGTTCTTAAGATGAAATGAGCCACTAAATGGGTCTGACAGCAAAAAACAACCGTATTTGTTATCGGGATATTGGTTGTCAGTGTAATTCTCAAATTATATGCATTATAGTGGAAATTATCGTACAATCTGCGTACGATAGTAATGTACCATCGTACATCATACGTATTCATGAAATTATCGTTCATGTACGATAATTATCGTACGGTTCCGAGCGTTGCTTCCTGCTCGATCTACCACCAAGTAAGTCAATTCAATTGTACAAAAAATCTATATAAAGTGAACATAGACACAATTTCTCTTTCTTGTCAGCAATAAATTCTACATAGTAAAACGGCTTCTTCCCAACTGATACCAGCTATCCCTTAAAAACCTTCGTTATACAATAACAATAAAATGCCTATCGATAGAATGTCACGCACACTGCAGAGGCCGATAAGAAATTTACAAGTTGATTACTTACGATAAAGTAGCTCAACTTAGGTATCTATTGGGACCTCCGTTTTTAAAGAGTATGTCATGTTTTCGAAGTTAACACATGCAAATTGTTAATATTGGCACACAGCCCCTAAAATGGATTGTTCAATACGCCGACCGACTTTGAAAACTGGGTTAAAATAAGAAGTAAAAGTGACATTGTACAGACTTTATCTACTTATATCAATAAGCTTTCATATTACGGTTCTTTATTAGCATAAAGTTTTAAGGACCGGATTCTTCGTTTAGGCTAATATCAGACACTAATCGCCTAGTTTAGAGCTTAGAGCCCTAACTTCTTCAAATTGGCTTCTTCTCAGTTAAATAATGCTAAACTTATTATATCTTTTTTTTATCGTTGACAGGCTAGTTGTTTGACCACAGCTCACCTGATGTTAAATGTGGTCGAAGATGGTAAACACACCTAGCCTGGAATGGAACTAGCACTCAAGTGAGGCTGCCGGAACACACCGTTAGATGCTTGGCGGCGGATTTTCAACTTGAGGGTGGTAGCTAGCCAACCTAGAACTAGAAAGTACTCTACCACCATGCTATGGTTTCCTCACAATGTTTTCCTTCACCGGCAGCTCAAGCTCATTATTGGAGTTTTGAACCCACGATGCGAACCGACTACGCTAACCACTGAGCTATCATTGCTACAAAACGTGTCTAAGTGGTCTAAGTAGATGTTGTTTTAAAAAGCCGTTACAAAAATTATAATAGTTATTTTATTATACGTAACAGGTATACGTTTGGACGTAACAGTTCAGTGGTAACCGTATCCAGAACTTGAAAAAGTAGTACAGGTTAAACAATACGTAGAAAATTGTTTAAGACAATTTTCGTACAATTTCCGCTAGATATACTAAGTACATGCACTTTAATACGTGTGGGCTTACATCACACAAATACAAGAAGGTATTTTTGTTTTTGTATAGCAGCGTAAGTAAAAAAAAAATTGTAATTTGCAAATAGGCCTTCACCCATTACTTCCGCAACGTTATATCTGTACTAGTTTTAAATATACAACCTTTTCAGATTGTTTGTATTGGAATTTCAATTCTTCAAAATCCGACGCGGTAATAGGTCTATTCTAAAACCGGAATTAATGAATGAAATATAAAACACAAGTGTGTTAAAAATAGCCAGGCTCAATTGGGATTGTGTAAGGATTCTAACGATACCCCATACATCTAAATCTAATTTAAAAGTTATGGTGGACCGTGGAATAAATAAATATAATATGTACATGAACCCAGAAAACATTACACTTCTTTTTTTGAGTAGCCGTTGAATAAATTAAGATATTATGTTATTTAAGTAAGGCATAGAGCCCCGCATTCGCCAGTCATCGCCAGCCAGTCAATAAGACTGACAAAAAACATTTAGCTGTAATAGAGATATGCATAACTTGCAATAAAATGTTAAATCGACGAGAACCCGCCGTCATCGACGTGAAGGTACTACTCGATATTTTTTCTATAAAAACAATTAGTTCTCGCCATACAAACGTTACCTTGAAAGCCTCTTATTGGAATATGGTTGTTATTCTCACCTTGGCCACAGATAAAATAAATTGGGTAATGCAATTAAAGGAAGGACGTAAGAGTTGATTAAGCTTATTTGGTGCAGTGCGTTGGGAAAGTAGAACAAAATATGTACTTGTAGACAGACACCTACTTATGAGCAGTTATGTAAGAACTTAAAGAAAGCACGTGACCATCAGTCTAATAGGAGGGTAGGTTTAAATTAACGACTGAAACACTCATCTTAAGCTTTTAAAGATAGTCGTAGAGTATGGGTCATAATAATAAATTAATGTCGCCATAACTCATACCGCGTTGGACGCTCTATGTAGGTAGACTTTCCTCATAATACGGGATGGTAAAAGTTTTTATATGTACTTACACTTTGCTGTACTTTACTGGCAACATTTTAGAGTAAGGAATCGTGTTAAAGTCCGAAAAAAGGTAGAAAAGGTTTAAAAGTAGTGCAGATGTAGTGTTTATAAAATAAGCGAATAAAGATTTTGTGCAAGAACGTATAAGGATTTTTACCCGACTGCCAAGAAGGGGTTACGTTTTTCTCGCGTATCTTGTATGTTTGTATGTAAATTTATGTATTACCGCAAAGTCGTGTAGGGGCGAAACACGTCTCGGCAAGTGGTTACTGCAGCGAGAAGAGGATAAAGACGTGTGATTATTTTATTTTTATTAGTGTTTAGTTTAATTAAATTATTTTTATCTTTTAAGTTTATGTCAAATTTTAGTTTTAGATATTAAGTAAAGTTTCGGATAAGTTATTTTAATATAATAATAAAGTACCTATATATTATAATCAGGCTTTTTTCCGTATATCTTTACATTTGCTACAATCCTGGAACACATCTTCAGTTTCTTCTACTTTAATTGATGTTTTCATATATACTTGTCGGTTGCTTTTATACAACTTTTATTACAATTATTATAATACAAAAGCAAGTACCTAATACTTATCCTTATAATAAATCATTCACAACTCCCCTAATATTTTATGCAATTTGCATTGAAAGCCATGAGGCTTTTTCGCAACATCGCTCGACAAATCCCAAATAACTTATCCCAATCCCGGAAATCTCGAAAGTAACATGACAAAAAAAAAACAAAGCTAATCGAATAAGAAATTACATAAATCGTAACGATCTTTTTAGATTCACCGTTCAGAGCTCACTGTAATTGAATTCCGATGTGAGGTCGAAAAGTTTTATTACAAGTAGGTACTCACAAGAGTACTCATTTGAATAATAAAAAAATACGCAATGTTTTAAAAGCTGCCTGTTAGATGTATTCTGCTAAACGAATAATACGATTGCCGACTCAACCTGTCGTCGGCATTTCTGACAATGACGTCTCCCTTGTGCCAGAAGAGAATTGCTTTTGTGGACCGTATAATCACTTTTATTTAGGAACAGCACATTAATTGATTTAGGCTAGATTGGCATTTTATTGTCCTGCTTGAATGTGTCTTTAATTAACTCTCGTATTTCGTAGTGCAACTTGACGCAACATGAGAGATGACACCACAGAGAGTCGATTTCTAAATCAACAATGTTCAGCAAGATACTCATAGTTACATGTGAAACTTTCACAATGCAATCGACACTTCGAAGGACGATAATAGAATGAACGAACTTTTTACCAACATTCAGAACATAAACATACCACCCTAACAAATTAAAGGGCGCTACATTTACAGTAAGTTCGTAATATCATTGAAACTTTATTCGAGTTGTTATTTTCCTCGTAAGGTTGACAAAAGTATCTACGTCCACATTTACGAAACGGCTTGTTAGGAAGTGCCGGCTCCTTAAACATAGTGTTTATATCCTCTCTGGATGTAGGTACCCAAACCTTTTCAAAGTTTTACCTTTACCTTTTCAGTAGTTACCTACATCATATTTAAATGTCTGATTTTTACGTAGTTCGGTTTAAACAATTAACGTCAAACGCATTGAGTCCTAGTCAGATAAAGTAAGTCTTGGCCACTTTAGTAAAGTAGGAACGGCTTTAAGCTTTTATGGAATTTTAAGATTTTCTTTTAATTAGCACTACAAAACATATTAACACTCAAAAATACTCAAGTTTTGGAAAATAATAGAAAGCAGTGAGTTTTTCGCGTTCCCGGCTAACTTGTTATTATTGTACATAATATACCTACCATGTTCATACTCGTATAAGTATTGTAGGTATGTGCCTTGTTGATAAGAAAAAAAACAGAATGGAATATCTCAGAGTTCTATGAAATACAGGGCATTAGCCTTAGGGCATTTTGTAGCGATTACAACTCAGTGGTTAGCGCGGTCGGTTCGCATGCTGAAGGGCGTGGATTCAAACCCCAACAATGAGCTTGAGCTGCCGGTGAAGGAAAACATCTTGAGGAAACCTTAGCATGGTGGTAGGGTACTTTCTAGTACTAGGCTGGCTAGCTTCCACCCTCAAGTTGAAAATCCGCCGTGAAGCATCTAACGGTGTGTTCCGGCAGCCTCACTTGAGAGCCAGTTAGTACTGGCTCTCAAGTACCAGGCTAGGTGTGCTTTACCACCTTCTTGCACTTAACATCAGGTGAGCTGTGGTCAAACACATAGGCTATCAAAAATTAACGGAAAAAAAATATCGTGACAAAAATCATCAGGTCGTTTGTATTCAAATTGACAGCACTGTGATTGGTGATCCATTTTTTAAAATATATTTTAGTATTGAAAACAGAACGAGATAGGTACTTTTCTCACAAATGCCAGGCTAGTCATCTTGGTGTTCTGTACATGACACAAAACGGGGATTCTCTTAAAACGATCTAATTACTTGACACTGGCAAATGCTCAAAGTGCGACGCTAAAAAAAATACAAAAAAAAAAAACAGTTTGAAAATTTGAAAATAGTAATTCTATGGCATTCTTCATCTTACATAAGGCCTTTCGAATCAACCGACAAGAAGAGATTTATATACGATGTTTGGGAAGAGGCGCTTCTGTTACTATCAGACTTCTTTAGCCATAATTTATGTCGAATTGTCGATGCGATGTACTTCAAGCCGATTCTCCCTACATGAGCTCAAACTCCAAAAATATTAGGATTATAAAAAAAGAACACAATCATTTACAAATAAAATATTTATTGACAGAATATAAAAAGAAAGTTAAATAAAACAACAATATATTCTTACAAAATAATTACAATATTGATCGTTTGTTCTAAGATTATTAGCAGCTGACATATAGCACTGTTTAACATTAATCTAAATAGTACCCACAAAGGTATGTGGCATGATTATAATGCCATAATAAATACAAACATATTGGAATAACGTTCATGACATACATGAATTCATTATGATATTAAATTTCTCATGCTTTTCTAGAAATGGGGTAGGTGTGTGCCACCAATAAATTAGTTCACACCTACCTTTATCACCTATTACTGGTAAATGTTAAGTAATTAAAAAAAACAATGATTATTTATTCGTAATATTTATATATTATTTTATATAAGCTAATAAGATTCAATATTCGATAACTCCTAAATAGAAAACAGTTATAGATAGTCATAAAAAAGGATTGCTGGCATTGAGAAAGCATTTCTTTTTAAATATTTTTTAAAGTTTAAATTGCACTACTTTTTTTTAACTATTATTATACACCAATAAATCAATGATATTATAAAGATACGCTACGTTCGTACTGAGCGGCGTTCAGATTTCGTTGCGTTGTTATTACAAATGCACTTAAACACAGCGAGTGCGATAGATAATACAGAACGTATGATACAGAAAGAGATAGCTATAAGTAGTGTGTTGCGCTTGAAGTACACTAGTGCAAATGAAATTGCAACAATTATCTGAATTTGCCTGCAACGATTTGTGCGCGCTAGTGCGGTATTTACTTCTTTTTATATTTAATATCATTGCCAATAATAGATGAATACGACATTCTTTAACTGCTAATTTTTTTATCAATAATAAGAGTTGTGTAACACAAAATTCAAAGCTGGACTAAATCAGAAAATCAGAACGTAAATGTTGTTTTTTTTTATATAAGTCATATTTCTGTTTATCACTAACTATAATCCAGTCTTTGGCATTCATGGCACACACTTGCCTATATCTCAATAAAAAAATATTTAATTCGATACTAGATATTTCAAGTTACAAAGCCATATCCTTCCCTTTCTCACATATAGCACAATTATCCAACGTTTAAACTGATAGTCTACGTAAATATAATTATAGCAATCTGGCGCTAAACCTCTAATGTTTTGGTAACTTTAATTAAACCCTTATCGTTGTAGTAACCGGTTCCGGAAAAGTTCAATTATAAAAAAATCAATAATGAAATTCATCCTTAGGATGCCTAGAGAGAAAACGAAGCACGTGTCGGTAACCTTTACAACGATTAGAGCTAAATTGAATCCTTATTCTTGTTTTAACCAAAATGGCTTATAATCGGATATACACTACAAATCTAACTCCAGATAACAATAAGTTGAACTTCCGCAAAGTAATGAATCAATATAATAATCCTAAAAGAATAAATATGTTTAGTTAAGTGTGCGTGACTTTATGTCGATAAAAATACATGAGTAACGAAATTAAAGAACGATACGAATAATTAGAAATAAATATGGAAATATTCGTAAACTGTGACAACTTATAACATCAAAACAATAATATGCGCTTTAAAATATTTAACATATATTTATACAAACAACCGCATAAGATACCGCAAGCAAAGAAAACGAAAGAAAAGCGAGAGAAACAGCACTAGAAATAAAATAGTTGTAACAAATTCAATCTCAGGAAAGAAAGTTCAATACCTACCTACGCTAAAGAAATCAGCCTTTCGTAAATTTCATGACACCATGTACTGTATGGCAGATTTTGCTCTTATACGAAGGACTTGACATTATTTCGAAATATATTTCTCACAGAAAAACTTTTAAGGTTTCTTAACTTCCTTTTTACCCACGTAGAACGGGGAAGCTTATGCGTTTAGGGTGAGAAGTAAAATGTATTCAGTTGTGTAAAAATTGTTTTTTCCAGTTGATTAAGCATTTTCCATAGGACTGGTTGGGTCAAAATTTGGTATTTAAGTACATTTTTAAACTATAGTACTTAAAGTGTGTGCAATTTTACCTAATCACACCCAATTCTGTATTTTTTTCTGTAATAGTAAAACTTGCCAATATGTACCTACAGCTCATAATATTCGTACTTAATAATTCATGAATACATTGAATTGTGTATTGCAAATATCACACTGCGATACTTTAAGTGGGCCCTCACAAAGGGCTTTTACTTCCGAAGTACGGGTTTTTACATTGATGCTTATTAGTGAACTAGAACACAAAGTAACTTGAAAATTAATGTAAAGCTAAACACACAGCACTAGATTTATAAATTTAAATGCTTGGCATATATATAGTATCGTTATCAAACTTCTATTACTAGAACATTCCATACAGTTGTGTATCTAGAAGGTTATTTATGACTTCTTTTTACCCGACTGCCAAGGAAGTGTTACGTTTTTCGCGCGACAATTAAGGTATCGTTAGATTCGTCTCAATAGCCCAAAATAATAAATTTGTTTAAATAGTTTTTTCCTTTAATTATAGCTATTTTAATCGCAGTCGGGTTATAGATTTTTTAATTCAATTTTTGCAAAAAGTTTTTTTAAACATTTGCCTTCAGCTTCTAGATCTTTTAACATATGGATCTAGAGAGCGTAAATACGTCCCATTTTTGAGACAATCTAATTTTTTTTTCTATTCATAAGACCAGTTGCGTTCGCTTGGTCTTATCACAGCCACTGTACAACTTGGAACTTCATAGGACTATGTTGGCTAACGACTAACCCATCTAATTTATTTTCATATAATAAGGTGTTTTTGACGCTTTTCCCGTTGTAAAAATTTACACGTAGAAAAGGAAACTAAATCTTAAAAATATTAAACAATAAATCTTCAAGAACGATATATTGCTTATAAGTCTTCTAGAAGACAGTTCTAAGTTGCGACAGGACTAGCTAAATCGATGTAATGTATACTGAAGGAACATATACTTAAAACTAACTATTCACCCTACAATCAAACTCAATACTGAATCACACGACTACACAAATATTATCTATTGTCTATGGTGGAATTTTAGTTTAACTGTATTTACATATATCAAAAAAGTCATAATTCGACAAAGAAAGAATATGAATTGAAGAAAAACGTTTGAGCCTGTGTTCCTGTTTGGAAGTTACAGGGCTGTTGAGACTAACCATCGAAAGTTCATAGTAACATCAAAGCAGCAATACCCTGGACTTTCGTTTTGCTACTTAAAGTCTGTGTATCGCTGCAATGGTCATCGTCATGCGTTATCTTTTACCATCAGGAAAGCGTTTCTTTCGCCTCGTTACTTTTACAAAAATAAAACAATACATTTTATGCAAATAAGATTTTTTAATATTATTGATTCATTTTTTTAAAATGTAATTATAATACGATGAGCGAGACGCTCTCCTGGTGGTAAGTGATAACGCCGGACCATGACCAATGCAGCAATACACAGAACTTTGACAAAGTCTAGGATATCGCTGCTTTGGCACTCATTACTTTGAGACAATCGATGGTTAGTCTCAACAGCCCAGTAATTTAGCGAGCTGCAGTACCCTTCCAACCGGAACACAGTAATGTTTACACACTACTGCTTGGCGGTAGAATAACTGGTACTGCAGTGATGACCACCTAGACGACCTCCTGCTAAAGAGATCTACCACCAAGTAATTTATACGGATTCCACCAAAAATTTAAATTAAAAAAAAAGTTAAGTAATATAAGCATGCTACTTAGTAAATGTATTACAAACATCAAGCAATATTTCATGATTTTTGTTTGGTTATATTTTCTGAAATTCAGTCTGAAAACTTAGTATCCAACACAGTTCCGCTGACGTTTTCCAACCATTTTGAATACCAAATTAATTGACCACATAATTTATTCCAAATGTCACAAAATTACCAAAAAAATCACTTAGCTGATAAGTCAACATCTGTTTGACCTAACCTTAAACACAAAACAATCTCACCTGTCATATTTTCGCGTCATTTAAAATCGCTTCAGTCAGTCTTCAAGCCTTAAGGCTAGTTACATAAGGTTTCATGTCGAACAAATGACACTGAAGGTAAAATTGCTTGTGTAATTTGACCATTCAAGGGCAGCCTACTTGACATTGACCTTATTTTTGATCCACTTATTGGTGCGCGTTAGTATATCAGGCTGCTGCGCTGGATCCTGCCATGCTCCTAAATTCATTTTCTTAATCAGTTCGCAGGGCACGATCGGGTTGCTGAAACAAGTAAAGAGAAAGTTTTGAAAGAGTGATTGGCGAAATAACTTAACATTTCCCGTGCGTTTTCTATCTAACATGAAATGTTAATATACATATTTTTTGTATGTCTCCTGTTGGTAAGAGATAACGTCTGTCCATGACCATTGCTAAGTTTGACGTGTCTCTGAGAGAGTAGTGTGAGTGAGTGAATGAGTGCATGTGTGTGTGTGGTGTGTTTGTGTGAGTGTGTGTGTAGGCGTGCGTTTGTGTGTTTGTATGTTTGCGTGTGTGTGTGTGTTTTTGTGTGTTGTGTGTGTGTGAGTGTGGGAGCGTGTGAGTGTGTGTGCGTGAGTGCTTGTGATACTGGATGGGTGTGTATGTGTGTGTGTGTGTCTTCTGTGACATCGTAGCTCCCGAACGGATGAATCAATTTTGATTTTGTTACTTTTGTTTGAAAGGTGAATTAGTCGAAAGTGTTCTTAGCTATGTTTGATTTTGTGTATTTATAAAGGGATCGAAGAAGACTGTTCAATTTCAAGCAAGTCTTAATAAGCGGCGTATTCTGCATACCTTTCAGAAGGCGGTCGGAACACGTCTTTCTGTACACTGGCGACTCGTCCATTGTCGCAGAGCAGCCGAGCTAGTGAAGCTCGTTTGATTTCCACCAGCTGACGTTTGGTGAAACTGCCTGCTTCGTCCGTGTGGGTGTAGAAATAGCGGTCACCAGCTCGTGTACGCCACAGTTGCTCCTCTGTAATTGGTTATAAATAAATTATTAGCTAAACCACGGAGTTAGGTACATAGTGAAAGAACGAAAACTCAATAAAACGCCATCTATTGATTTGACGCTTCACTACTACGAAATTCGAAAAAACCAAGCACAATACAAGTATGCATGCTTCAGAACCAAGTTAAGATCTTGGCTGCTAGAGACTTTGCTTTACAACATTATTCGTGGAGTTTTGGCGAAACTCGGAAAGAGTCGTGTCGCCCCATTGTATTATTTTTCCAAAGGAAGTGTTTTTTCGAGTGTCTATGTATAAAAATTGTGGTGTTTTATTCATAAAGTGCCGAATTACAAGTGCGAGTGTGGGAAAGTGATATAATTTGGTGAAACATGACTTTTCATGTTGCTTCCAAAACTCCATCAAAGCTTATAGTAAAGGCACCACTGCTTTACTAAAGCATGACTGAATTTGACTGGCATGGACTGGACTTGACCAAGACTGTACTTTGACTATAAAGATGAAGAAGCTGAAAACTGCACACAAAATACAGAAACATTGAAACTGGCAGAATGCACAGAGTGCGATGCCAAGAAGAAAGAGAAAAAAAAACATTATTCGTCAATGTCATAAAGCAATGTTTAAATAAATAAAAATAAAAAAAATAACTAAAAGATAATTAAATTACTAGTAAATAATTATGATTTTATTTGATGTATTTGAATATAATAAAAAAATATAAATATAATTCCGATTGACTTACTCAAGAAGCAAGTAGCGGTAACTCCCAGCTTGGATCCAGCTAGAGGCGTCTCGGCCATCATTCCTACGACCAGGTCGATATCTCCCACCTGCTCGTACACTTCAGAGAGCTTGTCCACAATCTGGTGGAGTAAATAAATATTGAACGATATGTCACACAGCGCCATCTAGTTTCAAACTAAGCAAAGCTTGTAAAATGGGTACAAGATATTTAATAGAATATTTTTTATTTATTTTGTAGATACATAATAATTACATTCAGAATACCCAGATAGAACAAATGTCTATGTTGGGCACAAAGTTTTGTCCTACCAGTGGGAAGCGAATCACGTCCTAAAACCTCATGAAATAAAGCTTACTATCGTCATTGAGCAAATAAAGCAATAAAACTTACTGTCGAATTCGCGTATAAAAAATTTAAATTCAGAAGACTACTAGAATTTTAAGACTGCTAAAAAAAGTATCTGCACCTCTTGTGGGATGACGTCAGTGAGGTGCTGGAAGGAGGTAGCTTGCGGCAGGCCACACAGTACGCGGAACTGCGTGTACCCGGGCAGGCCGTGGTCGCGACCTCTTTGGATGTCTACCGCCAACACGTCCAGACCTTCTAGCCAATGGTGACGCAGCTGAAACAAAAAAAAAACAAATAAGTTTTATTTTTAGTTTACGTGGCTTTTCTCTTTCATTGCCGAAACGTGTACATAAACAAAACTAAAGTATCATTTCTCAGCTTCTTCTTATTTCTCAGCGTCTTCATTTTTCAGCTTCTTTATCTTTACAGTTAAAGTCCCGTCTTGTTCAATTCCAGTCCGTGCCAGTCAAATCTAGTCATGCTTTAGTAAAGTATGGCGACTTTACTACAAGCTTCGATGGAGTTTTGGAAGTAACAGGAAAAGTCATGTTTCACCGCATTATACCACTTTCACACTCTTGTGCTTGTAATTCGGCACTTTATGAATAAAACACCACTATTTTTAGACATAAACGCTCCAAAAAACACTAGTTCAGAAAAAAAAATCATTCATTGGGGCGACACGACTCTTTCCGCGTTCCCGCCAAAAACTCCTATAGTATTATGTGTGCTTTGTTTTTTTCGGCATCGCACTTTGTGCGTTCTGCCAATGACTTAATTATGTATATCTAGGTATTCTTATAGTTTACAATGTTACATGATAATATCAAATCAAATAAATCTAAAGTTACACAAAGTAAGCCAGATACAAGTCTAGTGCAAGCTTTAGTAAAGTAGTGGTAACTATAATTTACGGAATTTTGATAACAACACGAAAAAAACATACTCAATCGCATTTTTTTTATCAATTGCCCACACGCATGCACATAATTCGGTAAAATTAAACTGCCACAGAGTAAATAAATAAGAATTGTAGGATAATTCACATAGCGCCATCTAATCCTAAAAACTAAGCAAAACTTGTATTACGGGAACCAGATAACTACTAGAAATGTTTGCTTTTGTATATCATCGATTTAAATATTTAAATCGAATAATGAATTATAATAAATTGCCAACCTAAACAGCATATAGATATTTCTATTTAAAGATACCTTTAAATACCATAAGCATGGACATTCACAAACACAAACACAAACACAAACACAAACACAAACACAAACTTTATTGACGGAAACAGTTATAAAGGTGAATAATAGGTAAGTACTTACTGTTGAATTTATAATGTTGTTTACATACAGAAGTCATAATACTTGAGTAGGCATAAGTGCAATAGCCCACAAACTATTTTAGTCTTTATTGCGTGACTATAAAGTTGTCAAGGGAAAATATGTCTGTAACACATTCGGTGCGACCGCGACCGATTTGACATTCACAACATCTACCTATTGTTCAAGGTTGGTTCGAACACAACGTCGATAAAAACTCATAACACCATTTGTAAAACCTGGGACATAAATTTGAAAATTACCAAATCTAAATATATATAACTCAAAGGTAACTGACTGACTGACATAGTGATCTATCAACGCACAGCCCAAACCACTGGACGGATCGGGCTGAAAGGCATGCAGGTAGATGTTATGACGTAGGCATCCGCTAAGTAAGGATTTTGATTAATTCTACCCCCAAGGGGATAAAATAGGGGATGAAAGTTAGTATGAAACTTTGTAAATTTTAAACCGATCGGGCTGAGACTGCATGTATGAAGCTACTATGACGTAGGCATCTAGCGCGGGTGAAACCGCGGGGCACAGCTAGTTGATTATATGCCGCAAGCTGCGCTCCGCGGGTCCACCCGCTTTTTCCAGGATTAAAAGTGTAGGCTTCACACTTTTGACTTGCTTGCAACTACTTTTTTAATAAATTTTTTATGGCTGACAGGCTATGTGTTTGACCACATCTCACCTGATGTTAAGTGACGGTGTGGTCGAAGATGGTGAAGCACACCTTGCCTGGAATGGAACAAAAATTGAATGGTTCTCAAGTGAGGCTGCCGGAACACACCGTTAGATGCTTGGCGGCAGATTTTCAACTTGAGGATGGTAGCTAGCCAGCCGAGTACTAGAAAGTACCCTACCACCACGCTATGGTTTCCTCACGAATCCCATGGCACGCACTTCTGTCGTTTATATGTTATCTGCGTATTGCAGGTGACTTCTAACGGTGAAGGAAAACATCGTGAGGAAAGCTACATGTCAGAGTTTATAAAAATAATTCTCGAAGATGTGTGACGTCTGCCAAGCCGCACTTGGCTAGGGTGGTGGGCTATAGCCTTACCCTTCTCACAATGAGAAGAGGCCCACGCCTAGCAATGGGACAGCTTTACGGACGGACATGCTTTAATACTATTCGTTTTTACATATAATACTTACATCATCGTCATAATTAAAGTCCATATCCTGGCTTTTCTGGCTGACCATTCCTTTCATAATCTTCTGCAGTCCATCTTTCTTCGTGACCAGTCCAGGCTTGTAATAGTTGTCTGCCAAACGCTCCGATGACGTCACAGTGTTAGTGTTGTCATACAACTCTATATCCTGGTCGAGTAAAGTGTTGACGAAGTGGAAACCAGCAGTTGCGAAGGAGTTAGTGATAGTGGGGTCGACGTCGGAATTGTAACCGGTGTCGTAACCATCGTATAACTCGTCGAACGCCTTGCCTGAGAACAAATAAGGAATTTCCTTAATAAACATCACTGTATTTAATTTTACTTATTTACTTATAAAATGTTTTACTTATTTTGGTACAGGGGCCAAAGCAGCGTCCACGTTACTGCTTTGGCGATCTTTACTTTGAGCCATTTGATCCTTTCAATAGCCTTGTAACTTCGGTAGCTTCGGTAACATCGTACCTGAGTAGGTCTCATATCGCGTGTCACAAACATAATGTTTCACAGCTAGAGCTAAGATGTTTTCTTTCGAAGAGTTGAATCTACGTTTCGGATCGAAGCAATTCGTTATAGAACTAAAGTTTTTTTTTTTTAATATAACTAATAGGCTTGCGGTTGACCGCCATCTCGCCTGATGATAAGCGAAGATGCGGTCTACGGTGGAGCAGGCTCGACTAGAAGAAACCGATTCACTCGCGACTTGAAGGCACCCAGATTGTATTTATCGGGGAACACCCACTCGGGCAGCAAATTCCATTCTCTAACGGTTCGCACAATGAAGGTAGTTTCGAACCGCTTAATTCGAGCTTTTGGAATATCGACCATGAAGCGGTGTCGTTTCTTAGAGCTCCTGGCTGTCCGATAGTAGAATGGGCAAGATGGAATTAGGTCATGCAGATCTGAAGCGCACTCGCCAAAGTGTATCCGGTAGAAAACCGACAAAGAAGCGACTTTCCGATGATGTTCAAGGCTTAGGAGCCTTTTTCGAACAAGTGCATCATCGCTAATAAGTTTCATAACACGTTTCTTGATGGACTCCAACGCCTCAAGTCGGTACTTGGCCGATCCGTCCTAAAGGTGGGAACATTACTCCATGCATGACCGAACTTGTGCTTGGTATAATGTAAGCAACAAGTCACCGACAAAACTAAGTAGCTTAATCTAAGTATGGAGAAATTCCCTGTTCTGTAGTGCAAGATAAAGTGGGCTGGTCATATCTGCTACAGAACTGATAAACGTTAATGTTGGCGTGTTCTAGAATAAAGATCACGAATCGGAAAATGCAGTGTAGGACGTCGTGAGATTCAATGTCACAATATACGTAGCAAAAAACTGAATAGCGTACTTTGGATGAGGTTCTATGTCCTTGATTTTCCGTCCTTACTGGAATTTGCTTGACACTAAAACTTGGTAAAGACTTGGTAAAGTAAACACATCAAAAGTCAAACACATGTCAAACATAAATATATTTAAAACTCGACCTGTATGACCTTCATAATGTAAAACTACTTTGTTGAATATTCTGAGATTTCACATATTATTTCACTTGACATATTATTCACGCAGAGTGAATTTCTATAACACGTGTTGTTGAATAAATTATATATTTGTTCAAGAATTAACACGGCGATTAGGTTAGCTAAATGTTATCGATGATGTGATATTTAATGGTGTGGTTTAGTACCTAATAATAAAATTACTACAATACGCTACAAATATGGCGTTGTATTTCTAAAATATCGAATTAAGCGCACGAGTGTAATAAAGAGATGTAACATCGAACATGTTTTTAAAATTCCTTCCATAACTCCTTCGAAGCTTTTAGTAGATAAAGTTGCCACTACTTCACTAGATTATGACCGGACTTAAAGCTTACTTACTTATTAGCTGATTTTTCAATATCGAAATACTTGACACTGAAACAATGCAAATAGTCCGATTCCAAAAACGAAGAAGTAAAATAAAGCTTCTTTATTACCAGTGAGAGCGGTGAGCCACTGTTTGTAAGTAATGTGTTGAACTTCCGCAACCACAATCCTTCTCGCCTCATGGTACAGCTTGTCTGGGTTCCAGCTTGGGTTGAGAGTCGCTAAGGCGCGGGCAATTCTGTTGTGCTCCCTTACGAACACTGAGTGAAGGCCGGTCAACCATGGATGCATGTTGGCGCGGACATCACCTGAGAACAAACAGAAGAAAACATTATAGTCTTACCGATTTAATTCCGCATTCATTGTGCGGACTGCTAGACAGTGGAATTCGCTGTGGTGTTCCCCGGTGGATATATGCTGGGTGTCTTCAAGTCGACAGTGAAACTGTATCTTCTAGACAAGCGTGCTCCATCTGAGACTGCATCATCACTTAACATCAGGTGAGAAGGTCTATATCTAATTTAAAGTCTTAAAAGTTAGAAACCAACTAGACATTTGAACAAAAGATTTTTAACAATAAAAAATGTATATATTATTTTTCACCACATCTGCTCATAGCCAAAGGGCAGTCAAGTCATGACTGAATCATAGCTTGCAGCTCCATTTTAAGAGCTGCAGGGTGTGGGTTCGATTTCCGCCCAGGATAAACAAAACGAACATAATATAGATGTTTGTTTTATTTATTATATGTAGATATATTATTGACACGCCCCGGCTTCGCACGGGTGCAATGTAGATATTACACAAAACCTTGACAAAATATATACCTAAACATTCCTCAAGAATCACTCTATCTATTGATGAAACTCGCATGATAATCCGTTCAGTAGTTTTGAAGTTCATCGCGAACAGACAGACATACGCGGCGGACGACATTACTTTTTATAATAGTGATATTAGTCGATTCCCATAGCTTTGCTATTTTGGGGCTAGATGTCGCTGAGTGACACTGTTCGTTTATTCAACGGTTGATCTCACTAGCCGCCAATTCCTACAATACAAAAGTTAACGTACCTAGATATCCATTATGTTGTAGATACATAGACCGTATCTTATGTGCATGCTAATTGTATCAATCACGAAAAGAATACGGCGAGTTTTGGCGGGATTGCGCAAAGAGTCTTGTTACCCCATTGTATTGTTTTCCAAAACTGTATTAAAGTAATTATAGTAAAATCGCTACTTTACTAAAGCTTGACTAGCACGGAATGGACTTGACCAAGACTGGACTTTGACTATAAAGATAAAGAAGCTGAAAACTGAAGACTGTACACAAAATACAGAAACATTGAAACTGGCAGAATGCACAAAGCGAATGCGATGCCAAGAAAAAAGAGAAAAAAAAGAATACGGCATGGTCCTAGCATAGAATAGAAAATCAAATAAAACCCTATGTAAATAAGAATAGAAAATCTGTATATTTATACCTTTAGTTATGGCCCTTCTCGCTCACTAGAACGTATCAACAAAGTCTGTCTGTATTTGCCCCATATTACCCATATACCACATGCTCAACAGTGTTGAATTGCTGATAGCATCCATCCTTGTGTTTCTGTGCGTTTTCGTGTTAGACAGACGCGTCAAGAGAAACGTGTTACTAATGCAAAATAATACTATACCATCGTATTGTTTTCGCAACAGCAAAGCGTTTCGTATGACGCTATTAGAAATTGTCTGTTGAAGTGTTGACCGAACAGTGTTCGGTCGATTATCGAATTGTCGAAAGAATAGAACAGAGAACGAAGCAACGGCAACACCGCGCCCGCTACCGCTGCAGCAGCGGTCTGGCAACGTCGCATTTCATGCGCGGTATTCGCATAAATAGTCTCACAGGCGTCAGGCAACTTAAAAGTGCATAACGGACGAAACTTCGCAGAACAAGATTAGAGGACTGTAATCACACTTCGTACCAACATTTTTACAAAAAAAATATTCTACCTAATTAATAGGGAACATTGTTTTATACAAATAATATTTTACGCAGATACGTGAAAAATAGGCAGATTGTCATTACTACTAGAACTACAAATGGAGGCTAATTTAATGTAATTTTTTACATGTAATCAAATTACTTGTATCTTTGGTATTATCAATAAAATACTATATTGCATACTCAAAGTTTATTATTATGATATAGGTCATGTAGCCTCTACGTGTTCGAATCTAAAAATTATAACTTAGTATCTCTATGATAATTTGATAAAAGCAGCATACTGGCCTTGTTCCGTTACCTATAAATACATACTAATAAGTTGCTATCGGGAAATCAAACAGAAAAACGGAACAGCTAGTTTAAGGTCAACTAGGAATAATTTTATTTAAGACAAAGATTCAATTATTTCAATACAATATTTTCATACAAAAAGACCGTCAGGAGAGGGATATGTGGCCAGAATGCTGGCAGCATTGCGACGTTGGATGGCAATGCTAAGCTTTTGACCAAAGTAGATGCCAGCATTCTAGTCACCTGAAGCCTCCTTTAAACGTTTGGCCAGATCCCGATACTAGGAATTATATAAAACTTTATTCATTTCGAATTTACATAGACAATATATATAATATATAATGTTATATATAATAAAACAAAGACAAAAGGCACAAAAATTATCCCATGATAATAGACGAAAGGGGATATAGAAATATGTAATACATAAGATATGTTCTTTATCTGTAAAATAGATCAACGCGTACAAATAGTGCGCGCGATTTGTAGCATGATAGTTCAGTGGTTAGCGCAGCCGGTTCACACGCCGAAGAGTGTGGGTTAAAACCTTAAAATGAGCTTAACCTCAATGCAAAAGAAAACAACGTGAAGAAACCATAGCATGGTGGTACTACACTAGTACTTTCTGGTACAAGAGTTAAAAATCTGCCGACAAGCATCTAACAATGTGTTCCGGCAGCCTCACTAGAGAGCCCAGTTCCATACTAGTGCTTCACCATCTTTGACCACCTTTGACCACACTATCTCTTTACATCAGGTGAACTACGGTCAAAAATCTAACTTGTCAACCATAAAAAAAAATGCATTTGTGATGTCTTCTTTTTCATGTAATTCATACCTACCTACGTTATTCAAACGTGTTATTATTTTTACAAACTGTACTAATTTGTATTGCTCTGCGAGAATTTTACAAAAATAAGTATTCCTTGGAGTGTACTATGAGGGAGATATTGTATTTTTACTAAGGGACCGACCATGAAATCGTGAAAATCAGTTCCATAAATTTTGTTAAAGAATAAAGAACTCTTTCAATAGAACTCTTAAGATTATTTTTTTATGAATTCAGAGTTGTATCCGTAAAATAACCCTTTTCGACTTAGTAAACGCCAAGCTTATAAGCCTGTATTTATAACACTACTAAAAAAGTTCACGTTTAACGTCATAGGAAAGTTTTCATAATATTAAAACGAATGTTGATTCATTTTGATAACAAAAAGGTACAATATAAGCACTTAAACGCTAGTACTTGTGCTATCTTATCATTAACAACCCAAATGCTGTGTCATCACATAAGATCTTATTTAATCTCATCAGTGATAAAGGACTGTTATCAGCATAATATTACCACATGGTATAAAGTTTGTAAACATAAAGTACATGCTATTGCCGTGTGAATGAAATGACTAACAAGTACAGTATAAAATATTTCTAAACTATGGTATACTAGCAACCCGCCAAGTTTCGCAAGGGTGCAATGTAGATACTAATATGGTGCATAATTATGCATGTATGATACATATAAACCTTCCTCTTGAATCACTGTCTATTGAAGGATATCGTATTAAAATCCGTTGCGTAGTTTAGAAGATCAAGCGTACAGACGGCGCGGCGGTATTTTATACTATGTAGAGACTAGCGACCCATCCGACTTGGCACGGGTACAATTTTCTTAAACAAAAGTTTGATTAGGATGTATCAAAATCCGTATATTTTTTTAATGTTGAAAGTTATGAGACGAACGAGACGCTCTCCTGGTGTTTTATTTTTTATGGCTGACAGGCTATGTGTTTGACCACAACTCACCTGATGTTAAGTGACGGTGTGGTCGAAGATGGTAAAGCACACCTAGCCTAGAATGGACCTGGCTCTCAAGTGAGGCTGCCGGAACACACCGTTAGATGCTTGGCGGTAGATTTTCAAGTTGAGGGTGGTAGCTAACCAGCAGAGTACTAAAAAGTACCCTACCACCATGCTATGGTTTCCTCACGATGTTTTCCTTCACCGGCAGCTCAAATCATTGTTGGGGTTTAAACCCACGCCCTTCGGCATGCGAACCGACCGCGCTAACAACTGAGCTATCATCGCTATGTTAAGATAGCACAGCGATACACAGAACTTTGAGTAGCAAAACAAAGTCCAGGGCATCGCTGCTTTAGCGCTCACTACTTTGAGACATTCGATGGTAAGTCTCAACAGCTCTGTTATTTCACTAGCTGCTTCCAATCGGAACACAGTAATGTCTACATACTACTGCTTGGCGGCAGAATATCTGGTACTGCAATGGTAACCTACCTAGCCGACCTCCTGTTAAGGAGATCTACCATCAAGTAAACGTTGTGTGATTTAGTACTAAACAGAAATACAAAGACATACCTAATTATGGACAGGTACTTTGTTTTATACCATTTAGAGAAGAAAAGCCCCTAAGCATACCAATAGAAGAAGGGCCAATTCGGGGCATGAAAATCTAAATTTCAACCATTACAGCACACACATACATACTTAAAACTTAGCCACCAAATAAAAATGATACCAATTTTATTATGGCGGTATAATGGGTAGCTACGGAACCCTCGGCGCACGAGTTCGACTCGCACTTGACCGGTTTTTTTTATCTTTTTTTTCACAGTATAATTAGTACGAGTACTAATCTCATAATTTTTTTTCCACTTACCAGCATTGAAGCAAGGCTCAGAACTAGATCCGACGAGGCACTTTTCAGTGGGGTTGGTAGTCAAGGGCAAGCATTCTTCTTCTCCGAAGGTGGAAGTTTTAAGGAGTCCTCCGGTAGGTTCACGCAAGGCGGCCGCGTCGCGACTGTTAGACCCGTAGATGTGAGACCCATCCAAGAAGTGGGTGGCTTGGTTCATCTGCAGCAATGTACACCAGAAATTACATATAGAGGAAAAATTTTGTTTAGAAACTACGAGTAGACATTAGACATTATTTATTAATAATTATCAAAATTACACGTCAAGTTACAACAACTGGAAGTCTTATCACTAAAAAAGAGTTCTTCCAAGCAACCTTAGATGTTTATTGTTTTACAAAAAATGATGTCTTTTTTATAATATACATTTGCCAATACTTTTTTTAATGATTGACAGCCTAGGTTTTTTACCACAGCTCACCTGATGTTAAGTGACGGTGTGGTCGAAGATGGTGAACACACCTAGCCTGTAATGGAACTGCCTCTCAAGTAAGACTGCCGGAACACACTGGCAGCATTTTTTTTACTTGAAGGTGGTTGCTAGCCAGTTGAGTACTAGCAAGTACTCTCCCACCATGCTATGGTTTCCTTACGATGTTTTCCCTCACCAGCAGCTCAAACACATTGTTGGGATTCGAACCCACGCCTTTCGGCGTGTCAAGCGATCGCGCTGACCACTGAGCTATCACCATTACGCTAATAAAGAGAACATAATATCTCTTATATTTTTGGGTAGTTTGTATTTATTTGTGCCTTAAATTTATTTTAATAAAGATATTATTGTTTGCAAGACATAGTTATTATATTAAGTAAACCTTGTAAAATATAACGATAGGTTGTATAGTACTATTTACTTTCAAATAAAAATGTGATCTTAATACAAAATCTACTTTTTATGTGTAAGCCTGAGGTGTTTGACCATAGCTCATCTGAAGTTAAGTGACGGTGTGGTCGAAGACACACCCAACCTGAAATGGGAACTAACTCTAAGTGAAGCCTTAAGGGTACTTAAGGGTAGCCAGCCAAGTACTAGAAAATATCCTCCACATATGGTTTCCGTCAGCTCAAGTTCATTGTTGGGATTTGAACCAACTGTGATCTGAACGCGCTATCCACTGAGTTGTGTGCATGTGTGTATATGTGAACTTGTTTGTGTATAGACATAGGTACATAAAGTTTAAATAACCTATATAAAATAAAAAAATGCCTATAAGTAATGATAAGCAGAAATTAAATTGTCTTTCTTAAATCTTCCATTCACTTTTAATATCGAAACCGTGTTATGTGTGTATTATGTCTACCGGGCAAAATGTGAAATCTATGTGTACTTCACGCAAATATAAACATAAACGAGTAGATATTAAAGTCCATGTTCAAATGACACGTGTAATGTAGGCACTGTAGGTACCTACAATGTTATCGATAAGTCATCAGATAATCAGTATTTTAATTTATTCTAGAATTTTAATTCAGCAAAACGTCTGTTTCGCAATGACGTGTCAACTCAACTTCCAAAATGCTCGATTCCGTGAATGTAGACTTCGAATAACTGACTTGGTTCTTCGAAGCAACTCGCTAGCTAGTTAGCTAACCTTAGTTAGCTGGTCAAATGATCGAAGGATAAAGACAATAACATCAATGTTTATGACACTCCAGTCATGTCAAAATGAAAGGAACTACGCCTACGTACTACTTGGTGGTAGATCTCCTTAGCAAGAGGTCTTCTACCACCGCGTACCACCGCGGTACCAGATATATCTGCCGCCAAGCAGTAGTGTGTAAATATTACAGAGTTCCGGTTTGAAGGACACCGCAGCCAGCGAAAATACAGGGCTGTTGAGACTAACCATCTAGTCTCAAAGTAACGAGCGCCAAAGCCACGATGCCCTGGACTGTTCTACTACTCAAAGTTATAAGTATCACTGCAATGGTCATGGCAGACGTTATCTCTTACCATCAGGAGATCGTCTCGTTCATTTCATTACATTTACATTAAAAATAACTGTATTTTTTACTCTTTCGAGCCGTTATACTTGTTTTAGACTACGGAAAATAACGTACCATACATAGCTATTTAAAAAAAATCGTAAAAAACCTATCGACACCTTTTCCAAAGCAAGGTACCTTTTAATTTAGTCAGGTAAACTATAAACCGACAGGATGTATTGTATCCAGCTCGATTGTAAAAAATGCATGCACGAATAGATACTGGATGTTGCAGTATAATAACGACGCATGTACACAAGGTCGAGCAGCAAAGGCAAATAAACAATTCGATTCTAATTTTGTATTACCTCGTATTACAGTCATACAAATATCTATCTGAACAGTCAGAGGTGTAATTTTTAGATTTTTATCTCAAGACGTATAATTCCGGACATTGAGGACAAACAAAAATAGTAAGTATAATAAGTAAACTTTCATTTGTCGATATATTTCTAACAAGTCTAGCAATACTAATGAACAAGCTATTGACAATTGTTGGACCAGGTGGACGTTTTCGGGTACATATTATTATGTAGATTCTAAAGAGTTTCATGCTTAGACAGTGCTTATGTATGTAGGTGGTCTATTTAGCCTATCTTTTGGTTGACAAGCCAAGTCCTTGGCCACAGCACACCTGATGTTAAGTGACGGTGTGGTCGAAGATTGTAAAGCACATCTAGACTTTAACAGAACCGATAATTTAAAATTAAAATATCATTGTTTATAGGGGCATGACGGAAAATATACAGAAAATAACAAAAATTGTGAATTGTTTGATAGAATAAACAGCCGTAACAAATAATGTGCAATGGTAGATAAAGCGTGGACATATTGATTTAATGGGTAAAAAAAAAATGTATGTGTTTTTCCCGTAGGCCACGTAGCGTAGGTATGAGAAATGTCGTATGCATCTATTTCGATTTCATGCTCATGGCAAAATGCAGGGCATTCGAATGACCGAAAGGGCGATTAAAGCATTGAGAACCTTGGGATCGTAAACGTGGAAACGTTACGCAAGTGCAGTGGGTAATCCTCTTACATAAGACGGTAACGAAACTGCAAGCGACTAATAATAGTGTATATACTGACGGCACATATCTATTTTAATCGTGTCGTCTATTTGAGAAACTTGTTTACTACATTGATGTCATTTATAGAGTTTTGAGCTTGGAGTGTATTAAGTCCTGTCGGGGTCAGTATACTTACTATTTTCTATGAAACAACTACTACATGGAGTAATCTGATATCGCGATTAAAACTGATCTTTACACTTGTTCAGGGGTTAACGGACTTTTTTATGGAAAAGCTGTTTTTTTTTTTCGATTTCAGTGTTGTGCCTGTTATACATTTGTTCATAATGATGAATACAATGCCTCTCTCTCGGTTTTGTACACCCTAATATGGATTGTTTTTAAAACTCATCTTTTAACTTTACTTAATCTGTATGGTTACTTCTTACCTAAAATCATCAATCCTAACCATATTAATAATATATTTTACCAAAAAATTACAGTCGGTAAAGTTTATTATGCACAAACAACTATTACTATGGGCACAAGTCGGTACTAACGAATAAAAAAATCATCAGCTGACTTTTTTAGCCAATAGTAAAAGTTGTTCATAATGAAGCTTGGATAGCCCTGTATAAGAATTTGAAAACGAAATCTTTTATTAAATGAAGCATGTGCATCATACGTATATTGTTGATTCGAGATTTCGCATGATCAATGTCGTGAACCAATTGCCCCAATCAAATGTTTGATATAGTATCAATTGAAACATTTTAAGTGCCTGGAAAATGCCACTGGACTTTACATTTTACCTTGCACGTTATTTTATTTTTTTCGTAAACATATCAATTTTACACAATTACAACATACAATCTGTCGGACCCCGGACAAGGAATTCTGTTTCAACTTGTGCGCTTACGCTTACGCTCTGGTGCGGTAGCGCTCGGCGTCCGCCCTCGCATCTAGTAGATTTTCAACTTGAACAGCTAGCCAGCCGAGTACTAGAAAGTACCACCATGCTATGGTTTCCTCATGATGTTTTCCTTCACCAGCAGCTCAAGCTCATTGTTGGGGTTTGAACCCACGCCCTTCGGCATGCTAACCACTGAGCTATCATCGCTACAAAAATGTATTTGTATATTTAACTTTGCCATATTAATAGTACCAAAACCCGTTTCACAAGTCTCCATTAGTTTCTGGAAGTTGTAGGCGAGCAAGCTAAAAATAACTCTAGCTGGCATGAGTTCCAGGCTCCAGTTATCTTTTTTTTTTACTAGTCTTGGTGTATCCAGTATTTGTGATTAGTCGTTGCCATAAAAAAATTAAGTAAGTAGGTAAATACTCGTATATGTTGATATGTAGGTGCGATTGCACGTTTGATTTTTCGAACAAAAATATTACTTTCGAACGATAATAAAATCCGTGAGTAAATATTCGATGATCCCCATTGAAAGAATACGTTTCGACCCGCATAAAAAATTGATTTCAGTCCATTTTACAATGAAATGAGTGTGAATGTGTGCATTTGTTAAAAAAAGTTTAGTGATTATAAAATAAATTTCCCAGAACATTTTCCTCCGAGCCGTTTCCTTCCTTTTTGAGCCGTGGTGGTGCCGGCGTAAGAATAGTACCCCAACCTCTCTACCCGTGGTTGCCGTAAGAGTCGGCTAAGGGATATAATCCGGAAGATGGGCAGCAGCGTCTTCCTTGAACAATTCCACCTAGCTGCGCTCGCCAACCCGCCTGCCAAGCGTGGTGAGTATTGGCAAAACCCCCTCAGGAGGAGGCCTATGTCCAGCAGTGGACGACCTACGGCTGATGATGATGATGATGATTTTCCCCAGTTTGTTATATCGAATTAACCAACGTCTAATAATGGTTCTAAGATGTAATAATGCTAATGCCAATGATACAATCCTAATGTTTTATCTACGACTCAATAATAAGGCGCTGTGTTTTGGAAAACATTCAGAATTAACTAGGACAAATAACAAAGACACTGCTGATTATACCTATTAGACGTCCTACGTCATAGCGCTCAGAAAACAGATCCAATTTAAGTAAAGAATAAAATATCTTTGATAGTCGAAAAACGCTGTTAACCAAACATTTAAATTATTGGGTACCTACAATCTTACAAATTACAATTATACTTATTAATCTATCAGCATCATTAGAGTCAGTTCCAAGGGTAATGTTGACCCTAATATGAATTGTAGGTTAACCATATTACCGTCACTTGTTAAAAATCCAGCTATCAATCAACTTATAAAAAAAAATCTTAACCATGATTGTTACTAAAGGTTTAGTTGTAACATCAAGTGAAATAGCGGTCAAATGCAAGTCTATTTATTACGGTATAATTTGAAAAAAGTACGGACGCAATCTGATCTAGATTGAAATCAATTGTACAGAAAATAATCTCACCTGTTCGGCTGCTCCGAATGTGCAATCACCTCTATAGCTGGTGACGGAACGCGTGTACTCCATACAAGTAACGTACTGGTCCTTGAAGAACGCGTCGTTATGGGGAACAGAGATAGGCATACAGCTGGGGTGGAGGTAGCGAGGGGTCAGTGCCTGACCAGAGTTGTCGCAGCAGCGGATCGGTTGGTCTGTGTGGACTGGGGAAAATGGAATCCATCAAAACGTGCATTTGCGACTCGATTTAACTAATTATGATTAGTTTACATTGCATTCAAACGTTATTTAACGTTAATTGAATTCTGTTGAATTCTGACTAAATATTGACAAACAAATATAGTCAAGTAGTAATGTTAGTATATGTTGTGCATATACATATAAAACTTCCTCTTGAATCACTCTGTCTATTGGTGTAAATTGCATTAAAATCCGTTGCGTAGTTTAAAAGATGTAAGCGAACAGACGGCGGGTAGCGACTTTGTTTATAACCGACTTCAAAAAACGAGGAGGTTCTATGTTCTGAGTGTAAGTTTTTTTTTAAATGTATGTTCACCGATTTCTCCCCCATTTGTGGCCCAATTCTCAAAATTCTTTTTTTTATTTGAAAGAGTATACTCCTGAGGTGGTCCCATTGGCATCAAGTCAGGATCTGATGATGGATTCTCAGGGAAATCGCGGGCAACCCTCAAATGTTATAGGTATTAACAATGTTTTTTATAATAATATTTTCTAAAGCTATTGAGACATTTGCGTATGGTCACTATACTATGAAGAGATGAGGCATCCCAAAAAATATAAATAAAT
Source organism: Biston stratarius (assembly GCA_950106695.1). Lineage (NCBI taxonomy): Eukaryota > Metazoa > Arthropoda > Insecta > Lepidoptera > Geometridae > Biston > Biston stratarius. Next base: position 18,031,915 of record OX467116.1, read on the forward strand.
TAATATTCTAAGACTTTTCAGACAGCGCTATCTAGCCCCAAAGTACGCAAAACTTGTACTATGGGAACCAGATAACTGATAGAATACTTATATACTTTTTTTGTTGTAAATACATACTTATAATACGTACAGAACACCCAGACACAGAACAAACATTTATGCTCGTCGCACAATTGTTTGTCCGGAGTGAAAATCGATTCCAGGCCCTTACAGCTCTTGAAGCAGATACACTAAACCAACAGGGTAGATAGGCAACTTACAAATAATTCTATTTAGTTTCAGTTATATGTGAACTGCACCCCGCTGTGTTACCCGCTGTTCCCACGTGAACACTAAATTTTTCGTTTCTTTTTTTTTTTATTCCTGTGTGTTAATCCAGGCTGTCAGCTACCTCCATACCAAATTTCATCAAAATTGGTCCAGCCGTTTGAGCGTGAAGAAGTAACAAACACACTATCAAATTTTCGCCTTTAATATGTGAAGTGTGATAAACAGAAGAGATAATATGTAGGTTTGGTGGATTTTATTCTGATGCAGCATTCAGAGGGCCGGCCATATTTGCCGCAAAACCGACAACCGTTGGGGTAGACGTGTTCTAGGGTGGAGACCACGAATCGGCAAACGTAGTGTAGGACGCCTGAGACTAGATGGAGTGACGATATACGTCAGACAGCTGGCAGTGGCTGGAAGCGAAAAGCCGAAGATCGGGCTGAGTGGCATGTCCTGGGAGAGACTTATGTCCAGCAGTGGACTATGAAAGGTTGTTGATGATGTTGATGATGATTCTGATGCAGCTATCTTGAGCAAGTTTACATAATTACTGCGAATGGATAACTTCTTGTAGAAGTAAAATGTTAATTAACGCCATGTATGTAGTTTGTTTTGTATGATACGAGTAGGTACCACGTTGTTGATATAATAAATGTCATTTTTATTTTATTTACATGCACTTTCAATAGTTACTTTATAAATTAACATCTACCTGGTCCCTAAACAAATAATCAAAAAATAATTATCGATTCTATCTTAAGTGGCACGTTGTTTTCAACTAACCTTCACTTCCCTCCAAATAAATAGAACAGACCCAAGTCAATGAACTCAATGAAAATCTAGTTTATTGTTTACTTTTGTTGGCCTAGTCTATTACCTGTTCTATATTATTATGGAACAGGTGTTATATGTTAACCTTGAATTATCGATTACGCTCCGGTCACAAGCTTAGTACGTTTTGCATAATTTAGGTTGTGGAATATTCGTATGATTTACAACTTACTAGTCTTCCTAACAGGAGTGTGCACCAAATCGTGATGCACAAACTGACTCCACACAGCTAGTGCCATAGTCCTGGAGTTATCGGGTTGGTCCAAGTTGGTTGTTAGCTTGGTGCTTACAAGTCGCGCTGACGGTAACTGATTAAAGCTTAAAGCACGACGAGGCTACAAGAAAAACAATCCCTTTATTATTTAAAGAAACAATAAATTTTTGCCAATCTCGTGTTGAAAGGCTAATTGCATATTTAGTTAAACCTGTACCAATATTAAGAAATGCACCTAAGTATGCATTCAAAGTTATACTTGCACGAAGAAGTAAAAAATTCAAGCAATTTGCATTGTTCTTACGGTACAGATACGCAAGCGGAAACATACAGCTCAATGAAATAACAATATGCTTTGTAAACTTGAGACACAAAATAGTTTCAGCTGTCGGATGGAAAATTATCTCCATGTTTTACATTTATAAAAACAATAGAAATAACGAATACATTATTTTAAAAACCAACCTCTTCAATGCCGTCGGCATATCTGGGATGCAATAGTCTCTTGTATCCGGTAAGTGCTTGGCCCCAGGAAGATCGAACAGGATTGTTGCAAGAGCCATCAAAAGCCCTATATTTCGACGACATCTTAGTGGAACGGCAGGTGAAACGTTCCAGAGATGCACATTCTCCTCCAAACTCACTCTCACGCAAGTTCAAAGTGCTGATAAAACTCGCACACTCATCATTAGGTAAACCAAATCTATATGAACAAAAAACTAACCGTTAGACTGCAATTCACATTCTCCCAACGAACCAAATTACAATTTTATCATACCAACCTTTGACATCTTGTATAGACTAGATTCTGCGAAGCCTTCGTGATAGTATACGAAGACTTTTCATAACGCATCGCTTCTCTGGAAGCATAACCGTGGATAAACAGTCCTTGGGCTGCTGATCCTAGTTTAGGCATGATCCCCGCAGCTTCCAAATTCGACTCCAGTCGATTTAACATCGACACTTCTAGTTTGCTAATATCGACAGACCTATTCGTATGTGCCGAAGTTACAGGCGGAAGCCTTCTCAAATTTGCCGCATTTGGAAATGGAAAATCGTAAATAGGCGGTGGATGTATAATGTCTGAAATAAAATAAAGAATCAGCTAATGATGCAGAAAGCATTAACTCACATAGAATCTTAAAACAAATAGTGTCATTACCTGACGTGACGATCAAATTCAACGGGTATGGTCCCACATGGCTCCCGAGTGTTACACCTGCCCACAACACCACACCGAGTAACACCATCTTCATCATTTCCTCGACAATACTGAAACAACGACTATTGCGATCACGATCCTAATTTGAATAATTACACAATTTGCATGGCAGAGTCGACGAACTACTAAGAGATCTTCACGGTTATCAATACAGATGTTCTATCTTTGGTGTTTGAAGCAGAACTGGCCAATAAGTGCGGGAACAAACAGTTTTATGAAGTTATACATTGCAGAGGGTATCGTTTGAGACCTTTAGATAAAGCGGCTTCTGGAATAACGTGCGATAAACAAACAAGTTTCGTCACAAGTTCTCGCAGAAGGCACGTCCGGTTCAGACGAGCCCCCTTGACTTTGCTAATTGCTATTGAATGCGTTACGAAGAAGACTATCTGAAAGGACAGTTAGCCTTTGATCGGATCTTGTGAACTATAAGTAGACAATAACCTGTTTAGCAAAACAACTACATAAATGTAGTTTGACACGAGTAATTAAGTAAATAACTTTAGTTTAATAAGATAATACGTAATAAGAATACGTTGCACGTTGTTGTGTAGAAGAAAAGTGCCCGCCGAATAGCCAGTAATCAAAACAATAGTACTTTTCGTACGCCCCTGTCTATGCAAGCAACGACTAAATGCTGGATAATAAACAAGAAGCAGTAGGTACTGCAATGGGCATGTGGCAGACGTCATAAGATATAGTTATATCCACGCCCATACCATAATATAGCAAGTTATGAAAGGATATGGTCAAAACCGAGATTAAAACTTTTTTCGTCTTCAATCTTTTAAGGTCAAAGGGTAAATTTGAAGCATGGTAAATGTTAAGTCAACAACTGTAAATAAATAAAACTATCAGGATAGCGGCGAAGGAGTAGTAATGAAAATCAAGAAACATGGGTTAGTGGAAAACAAGCGGGTAAAAATAGTAGGTAGGGAAAAATAATCAATGTGTTATAAAGACGAGAACCACGATCGCGACGAAGAGGCGAGACTTGTGTCAAAATCAGTGGTAAAAAAAGTGTTAGTGGAAGTAAAAGAATCTAAGTACAACGTACAAAGTAGATAATGGATGGATCATTGTGCTAGCAATACGAGTCTACGAGATAGATACGACCAAGTAGATATCCATATAGGTACATATATTTTGCAATCAGAGCGCAAGCGCTATTACAGATGTGACTACGCGAGCAAGTCATCCGATAATAATTATCGCTACGTGTTAGTGCACAAGCACTATTAGGCAAACGGTCTTAATTTGGAATTTTATTCCAGAATTTTTGAAGTGTAATCTTTAGCCTCGTTGAACGATTCTTGGTAGAGGCAAAACTTACGGGTTTTCGTCACCGACATGCTTATGTGACGTGTTTGAAGTTTTCACTTCTGTCGGCAATCCCCATGACTGCTATATTTTTATGTATACATTATACAATTGAAGTGACTGACGAAATTGATTTGCGTTTGATAACTGTACGCTGTTATCAAACCTTTCAAATGCCGTGGTGGTGCCGGCGGCGTAAGAATTGTACCCCACCCTCTCTACCCGTGGTTGCCGTAAGAATCGGCTAAGAGATGTAATCTGGAAGATGGGCAGCAGCGTCTTTCTTGAACAATCACACCTAACTACGCTCGCCAACCCGCCTACCAAGCGTGGCGAGTATTGGCAAAACCCCCCCATGAGGAGGCCTATGTCCAGCAGTGGACGTCCTATGGCTGATGATGATGTGTGAACTGTACGCTGGGGAGTCATGCTAATGCCTGAAGGAAGTCTCGCTTCATTTGACATTACGAAAGTACACCGCTCCCGCGCCGCCCCACTACCGCAGAAACCTATTCAGTTATACGCTAAAGCTTAGTTCCTAGCTTAGTTAAAGCGGAGTCAATAGTTAATATACTAGTCCTTATGACAGAAAGATCACAATAGTAAACCTTAAGATAGGAAGATCATTCGGAAATCGATACTCTGATGCATACGAGATTGGATCCATTAGAAATTTCGTTGTGCTGAGTTTGCACATTGACTTGTACAGTGACTTTCAAATGGCATTATATTATGAATATCTAGCGAGACCAAAAATTACTACAACCATACCTACCGTACAATAAACGGTAGGTATGGACGGTATGGTATATCTTGTGATTGGTTTATTGAACTGATGTTGTGCAAAGTCAGAAACAGCAATTTTGTAATATTTTTAAATATCACACACGTGCCAATTACTCAGCTTTGTAGGATAGGATTTACTAGCGACCCACCCGGCTTCACACGGGTGCAATGTAAATACAAATGTGGTGCATAAATGCATATAAACCTTCCTCTTGAATCACTGTGTCTATTGATGGAAACCGCAATAAAATCCGTTGCGTAGTTTAAAAGATCTAGAAGTGTACAGACGGCGGCAAGCGACTGTTGTAGCTATGTAGGCATTGATTTACTAAAGAGGTTAGGACAGTCATGTTCATAATGGAGGCGGCAGTTTCCTTCTGTGAACAGGTTATGTTCCAGAAGGAAACGGCAGAGCGCCAACGAGAGGTCACTACAGACCTCTCAATGCGCCACCGGAGACCCGGGCGTCGGAGGAGGACTCATGCCCTCCTCCACCCCTATAACAGGGGCCTTGGGCAACGGACTCAGGGGAGTCCGTCGCCCGACAAGAGTAGCCCCTGAGGTGGCGCGCGTGGTGTTTCCGCGCGCCCCTCAAGGAAAGAGGGGTTAAGGCCCTCCAGCTCCACCCCTAACTGGGAAGGGTCCCAGGGGACCAACGCCATCAGGGCCACAAATGAGTGCGAAAGCGTTCCCGTAGCCCTGGCACATAGGCGTCAGGGAGAAACACCCCAGGGTTTTTAGAGGGTAGGCCGCCACTTGGGCGGAATCCCACATAACCAACCCGCTTCCCCCGGAGCGGGTGGTACCCATTAAAGATATCCCTGGGAAAAAAGAAAAAAAAAGTCATGTTCATGATTGCCCAAGTGAAACCTTGTTTGAGCTACATATTTGAGTTACCGGAGTAAGATCTACCTAATTTTAATTTAAATGAATAAATTTTGTCAAAAATGAATAAATTATGCCGATAACGTTACTGTATACTTAGTGCGAAATCCTATGTTGCCGTTTTCAAGGTAGGTAGGTACGTATTACAAAATTGAGAATAAAATTATTATTCAAGATTTCTTTCCATGGCGTAAAGCGAAACAAGACTTTGGTCTTGTAATTCAATGCAACCATTAATTAGTTTTTCATCTCTAATCTAAAAATAGCATTAAAAATAAGACTTTTATAGTATTATACTACTACTACTACTACTACTACTACTACTACTACTACTACTACTACTACTACTGTAGTTTATATATTCTTTTTATTTTATATTCGGCAGTGATCGAAATCTAAAAAACGCAAAGCCTTTGTGAGTCATGTGAAGGCATACCAGGCCTATGTTTTGATTTCTTTGACGTATATATGTAATCAGGGCGAGCGTAGAGAGCCCTATCACTATCCTACAACCTGAGCATTTTTGTGGTACACTTTACTGAAAAACTATAACGCCTTTAGATTTGTGCTTTAACATGGTAATTTAACTTCATATCTAGATGTGTTATCAATTTTAAAAAAATAATTATAACTATTAAAAAAATAACATTAAGAATTTTGTATTCATTGGATAGAATGTTATTGTACTACTAACGCCATCTGTTAGAAAACCAAAGAGTTAACATTGCTGCAACAGAACTAAACTAAATTTAAAAAACAAACTAACTTAAAAATTATTACCCGTTAGAAAAACTACGCGAGCCCTCACAAGGCTCAGCTTTTGGCTAGTTATATTATATAAACACATAATTGTTTTAATTTCTTAACATCTTAGACAATTTGTATTAACATAAAAAATTATAAATAAAATTGAAAATTTCCATGTTAATTATTTGTTTGATTTATTATTTCGCGTTTCAAAGTTGATTACAAAGTGAAATAATTACGTAAGTTGAAAGAATGTATCAGACTAAAAATATGGAAATGTAACTACGGAGTTCCTATAATATTGTGGTTATTAGAAAAATACATCATTTTGTGATTTTTATTCGAATGAATATTAATATAAATTGAAATAGATAGCTCCGCGCTTAGAATATAGAAATTAAATATTCTAAGGCTCCGCGTACCTAATCTTATGCGGGTATGCCAGGCCCGCATAGGTAGGTACCTATGTGCGGATTTTATTTATTTGTGAAAATCATACAAAATATCAGTGTTATGTTTTTTAATGCTAATTTTATCATATTTGACAATTCAGTAGCTAAAACAAACTAAAACATATTTTGGCCCTTCTCGCGACACCGAGAATTTCAACTTTTTGGCGCCGGGGTGCGAAAGACAGCGACAATGAATGCACTTTTAAAAAACCTATAATTATAATTTTCATGTTTCTGTGCGTTTCGGTGTATTCAGTAGACCAGCATCTATAATTTATAATGAACTAACTGTGCCCGCGGCTCCGCTCGCGCGGTCTCAGTAGGTACCTATGGAAATTTATGGCGGTCTCGGCTTGCGCCCCCTAGAACTATGGCGCCCGGGTGCACCGCACCCCTTGAAACCCCGGGTAAAAACGGCCCTGGTAGTGCCCGTTATATGAAGACTGTGAAGTAGGTACATACCCATTTTGAGATATACACGTTGTGCATTCGCAGAAAAATTGTATTTTTTGAACCAAATATGCACTTTTGGACCTAACCAGTACAATAAAATAATTTCAAATAGCATTCTAGGGATATACAAATATATAATTATACAATAGAACTTGAAATTTAATATACGTAGGTATTTATACCAATAGGTAAGTAAATCTAACAGGTAAAGCCCACACCACCAAAAGATAAGAATGCAGTTTTCACCAACTTACGTGATGTTATGTTCACTACAGCCCTCACATTCCGAGTGACTTCTAGAACATTTCTTCGGCGACTTGCTCTTAACATCAGCGTTCAACATGGACTTTCCTTCAATGATCCGTTTAAACAACATAATAGCAGTAGCAGGATCTGTTGTTTACGACACTTGTCGCGTTTATGGCGTATGTTGGACTTGTATGACACTGCTGAAGACACGAAAAAGCGATGTTCCATTAGATTGGCAGAGAAGCCAAAGTTCGCTTCCACTGCCGATTTCACAGTGTGGACTGCAACTTTGTCTTGGTGTCAGTGCCAGCCAGAACGAACGATCGGATCGAATCAACAAACGCTGCCTTGCTTACCCTTCTCCCCTCACCTCAGTCTTCACCGTGTACTACATGAAACCGGTGCCACAGACTAAGTAACAACATTGGCATTTTAGGTCGATAGGAAAAATATTATCATCCAAAAACGTTATTAATCTTTCCAAATAAATATAATTACGTAACAAAAGATAAATAATTAAGCCGCATTATTATTATTCTTAAATTCAGATTCGTATTTCATTCATAATTTAAGAAAAACAATTTTTTGTATTCTGTTTTCAGAATACTGTGGCTTTTAAATCACTCGTGGGATTTTATTTATGTGCACAGTCGTTATAGCATGCACTTTGAAGTTTTTTTACGATTTTTTTACCAAAATATTTTTAATTTCTTTTTCGACGATGACCTTTCTCGTCTGACGTATAACGTACCTAATGGATTAAGTATTAAGGTTATTTTTACTCTTATTATTATGTTGGGTGTAGTGATCATTATCACGACAAAAAAGCTAATAACAATTGGTAGGTATTGGGTTCACTGGCTCACTACCAGTGTGACCAGATTTAGTAGATTTCTACTTTTTTGGTAGATTTTAGGGTCCGTCAGGTTAATGTCTGTAGAAATAAATTATGCAGTATATTTTGGTAGATTTTTGAATTTCGTGGTAAGCAACATTTTTCCTTCGTTTTATCTCTCGTTCTCGTTTGTGAACGGGGAATCCCACGTTTTACCACGAGTAAAGCCCGCCGCTCTTTGTTGTTTGTTATACTGTATTCAGGTTGTTCTTATTCGTTCGCTTAAAAAAATAAAATATATAAATAATATAAATATTATTAAAAAAGTAGCCAGTTTACTCCATGGAAAAGAAGGGCTGCGACAGAATGATCGTGGCTGCATTGATTTTGTACCAGATAAAGGCATGATAAAATTAATGGATTCCAAAAATGTGTTTAATGGAGCAGGAGATAATAGTGATTCGGAGTAGGCAATGCTCTACAATAATAATTAATAATGTTGATAATTTTCACTGTTTGTTTGTTAATTAATAATGTTGATCATTTTCACTCTGAAGCAGTTAAAATAAGTACTAAATTGTCCATTTAATGTTGTAAATTATTACATTAAGTAATTGTATAAAGTTATTATGTATTTTTATTTCAATTCTTACAAATTTGGATATGTGTAGACAATTTAGTAGATTGCTGCATATTGGTTAGTAGAATTTAGTAGATTTTGTCCATACCGTGAGTAGATTCGTCAAATTAAATCTGGTCACGCTGCTCACTACTACAAAGCCCCGAGCGCGTCTTATCTGCACGGCGTCTAACGCTCGAATGCCCAACACTATACATGGACAATGTATTGTATCTATTATATAGATACTCGTACAAATACTACATTGTAAATTCTAAAATAAACTATTTCAATATTTTTACTGATACATAGTCTAATTCTATGCAGATTGTAAACACTTCCAAAAACAGGAAGATAATAATGGTGCTTGACGAGTAATTGTTGATACTACATAATTATACGTCCTAAAAAAGGGCAGTAACATAAGCATACCGACTTCTACATATCGAATAGACTCATCCCCTTCTTTCTAGGTAGTCGGATAAAAATATTCTCAGTGCACACTGTAATAAATGCCTTTAGCACGTGGTAAGCGCATGCTCTTCGCGCGTCCCTCTTCGCCCCGCTCCCTTCCCTTCCCCTACCCAACATAGCCAGCTGATCACGCATTCACCGCGTGATCATAACAAAACAAATGGTCTGCTTAATGCACGTTCACCACCAAACAGTGCTCGAATGTCGTACAAAAACGGCTTTTTTATAAAAATAAATTTGTTAATACGCCCTGTTTCTCATCACATTTATAATCGTTCAGGATGGTTATAAATTAAACCCCTTTCGTAAGTTTGAAAAATGTGTGAAAACTGAAAACGTACATGAATGAACTTATCAAAAAAAAATGAATGACATTGAAAATAATCAAATAGACTGCAGAACAATAATAATAATAAAAGTTTTTATTAAAATATATACATTATGTGGTACATACAAACAAGTGCTTACATGGTTATAACAATCTAATTTCAAGGAAGAACGACAACGGGGCCCAAGTTAGGCAATGCCTTTAGAATAGGCGCCCTGTAACAGGGTTAATTGTTATAGTATTGCGCTACGAATTGTACGCTGAATTAATTTATAGAATTATAAATATTTCCGCATTCCATGAATGCACAAATTTAGCTGCTAAAAAAAGTCGGTTGTCTGGGTTAGTACAGCCTCCGTATTTTGAACAACTCTCACCATTTCTGTTTTAGACTGAGAGCGTCACCGTTACCATAAAAACTTGCGGCAGTTGCGTAATAGGTAGGTAATTATAAAAATATTACTAAAAAGAAACAGTTCTTATTTTACACTCGCCAGTGGAGCTGTCTCACTTTCCTCGTATTTTTTATGAGTAATAACTATATTAAAGATAAAAAAATGTATGGAAAGTAAAATATCGCTCCTGTCGGGATTCAAAGATAACTTTTTTTATGCATTTTTGTACTGTTTACGTAGTACTACACAATTCTCGCAAATGAATATGCTAGCACCACAAAATGCGGGGGATACGGCGGATATATTCATGTGACAAAAAAAAATCGACCAAGCTACCAAGGCACGTGTGATCAGTGGTTGAAAGCCAGATAGCCAGATACACATACAAACAAATATAAAGTAAATAATATGTCACATTATATTTTACTGTCAGTGTCAATAAAAATAAAAATATATTGGAGATAAGTTCGAATTTTAGCGGGAACGCGGAAATAATTCTTTCTCCCCATAGTTCTTTTTCCATAAGATCTTTCGAATGTAAAAATTGAAATATATAATATATCTGTGTCAATTAAAATAAAAATATATTGTAGATAAGTTGGAGTTTTGGCGGGAATGCGGAAATAATCATTTCTCTCCATAGGTAGTTTTTTTTCCATAACTAAGTTCTTTCGAATGTAAAAATTGAAATATAAAATTAATTGTTTGTTTTATTCATAAAGTACCAAATTACAAGCCGTGTGTGGAAAAGTGATATAATGTGATAAAACATGACTTTTCATGTTGCTTCCAAAATTCCATCGAATCTTATAGTAAGTAAAGTAAAGTCACCACTCACCACTACTTTACTAAGGCACGACTTGATTTGACTGGCACGCATTGGACTTGACCAAGACTGGACTTTGACTGTAACTATAGATGTAAGACATGAATTGCAAAGACGGAAGACAAGGCAGGATGGCTTTAAAGCTTTAGCCTACCCGAAAGGGGCAAACTAAATTTAAAAAAAAATTGTGCATTCACTTCACGGCATCAGCAATATCAGCATTGTTTGTTCTGTCTGTTGGCTTGTTGATAAACTCTTGAATTGTTCAATTTGTTCATTTTGCAGTAAAGATGTATAATAAACTGTATTGAATAGACTGACTAGCTAAAACCAAGGGAAAAATATGGCATCTCATTTGAGCACTAAGGACCGATTACTCTCGCTTATAGACGACATTGAACTCATTGCTAAGTAAGTTTAAAAACAGTCCAATGATTTTTGATTTCGGATCTTTTTCTTTATTTGTATATCCCTCGGATATTTCAGGGAAATGATAGAAGTGTCTATAGCACCAAAGCCACAGAAACTTTCGGCTGCTGACCATGCTCAGCTTACAGACCTGTTGCTATCAAAAGACGCCGAGTTGAAAAATACACTAGAGTTAGCTGATGAACAGGCAAAAATACAACAGAAAATGAATGAACTCAAAGCTGAAGTTGACAATAAAGTAAGTGCGACAAATGCAACTTATACTTCACTGTAAAACAGCCATGGAACTGGTGTGGTATTGAAGAACACCTTCAAAAAACATCTTTGCTACCTAGATAGATATGTATTAATTGTTTGCACCAGATTGTATGTCTAAGGCAATAAAAAAAAACACCTAAAAAGCAATCTTGTGTAATAACTATTGGCAGCCAAAGCGCTATAATCAATCTATTCCAGGTAATCAACTAGATAATGCATTAACATTAGTTAACAATTTTTTTTTACAGGACCAAGACATATATGCTTTACAAAGGCAATTAAAGGATGCTGAACAGATTCTTGCCACATCATTATATCAAGCAAGACAAAAGTTAGCTTCAATAGAAAAATCTCGGAAAAGACCAGTACCTTCTGAAGAATTAATCAAATTTGCACACAGGTAAAATAGTCACATCACTGATTTTGGGTACAATTATTAAATACTACCAGCGTTCAGCGGTTTCACTTGCAATCCTATAGGAACAGATTATTTTTCCAATTTAGTGTATATTTAAATTTATTAGTGTAATATAGTATGAAACTCAGCTGGAATTAATAGACTGCTAGACAAGCTTCTTGCTGGGCATGCCATTCTAAATCTAAACCTTTATTTCTCAAGTTTTCAGCTTGGTATTTGACCACAGCTCACCTGATGTTAAGTGATGATGTGGTCAAAAGTAGCGAAAACATTTCTGGTCTGGAATGGAAACACTGCAAACAGTCTTGTGTATATTGTTATTATTTTATTAAGTTTCAAGATATCCTAACCTCTATTTACAATGAACCCTTAAATTTATTTATCAGCCAAGTCGTTTTAGTCTAAATCAGCCTTTCCCAAAGTGGGTGATAACGCCCCCTTGTGGGCGCTGCAGGCCTAAAGGGTAAGAGACCCAGAAAAAAAATGGGGGTGTTGTGTAGAGGCTTGGATGATTTGTAATTTCATTTAGCTAGGAGGCCTCTTAGACGGTGAAAAAATGGAGGCGCTAAAAAATAATTTATTCTCAAAGTGGGCAGTAGACAAAATAAGTTTGGGAACCCCTGGTCTAAATTATTTAAACTGACCTGTTTAATTTCTGGCTCTACAGAATCAGTGCATCAAATGCAGTCAGTGCTCCTCTATCATGGCAGCCAGGTGACCCTCGCAGGCCATATCCCACAGATCTCGAGATGAGAGTTGGAATGCTCGGACGTCTTTGTGATCTACCTCTTAACGGTCATGCACCTTCCACTCTCAATGAACTGCACAGAATGACTACAGGAGGAGGTATGTCTCATTTACTTCACTATCAATATGATTTGTTAACACCAACTATTTATATGGAATTAATTTGTATACAAATATTGATGTTTCCCATATTTACCAATAACTTAGTAAATAATTGTAACTATAATTATGCTAGATTGATTGCTATTGAATGGAGCTTACTTCTAAATGTATATAGAATAATTTATTGAGTCATATTTAAAGGTGAGATGTGTTGACTTCAAGGGATTTCCCCGTTAAGATTTGAGGTTCTAAGGCACCTAACTCGATCATTATTTTCGCGCGTGCTAGACATGTGATTACAAATTACTCAGTGGTAATGAACAGTGGAAACAAGCTATTACCTTATAAAGCTTGATTACACATAGCTTCTCAGTATTGAGGTGTTATGTGTATTCCTTTTTATATGCACTGCAGCTTTATAGCATATACATACTAGACGAAAACTACTTAGCATTCAATGATATCACCTTGTGGGTGCTGGGTCCACCATGTTGCAGAGACAAAGTGCCTAGACTTGGTGTAGGTTTAAGGGGCTCCTTTAAATACATGTTAAGACTCAACTGCCCTTGTTTCCATCCCGGCCAAATCATATGATATATTAGAGCATCGGTCGGCAACATGCCGCTCGCAGATGTCCTCCTAGATATTAGCAAAAAAGCAATGATAGATATTAGCAAAAAAAAGCTGCTATGCTTTTTTTAAGCTTGTAATGGATGGACAGAAATAAAAATGTAACTACAGACAATACCAAACATATTAATAACCTATTCTACATTCAAATAACATTACCTTCTTTCTGGCAGTTAGGTAAAAATATATGAATGAATCAGAAATGATATACTCGTAGTATAACTTGTTTAATATTTCCTTGAACAGAAAGCTCTCAAATACTGTTTTGTATAAGCAGAAATATTGTTATTATCATTCCAGTCGAGTATGACATCAAAAGTTTCCACTTTAGATTCCTCTTAGATTTTTTAGAAATAAATGCAGTTGATGTATTTTTGACATGGATTGACCACATTAGATTTCCTACCAAGGATACCTGCCACCAAGGGATTGTTTAGGGCAATTTATCCTATAAGCCTTATAGGATAAATTGCTCTTCACTACTACCTAACAACTACTACTCTAAACTAGTATAAGGTTAAAGCAAGTATTATGCGGATGTTCACCACTTGGGTGCTTATGGGAAATGTTCCAAACTTTTAGCAATTGACATTTGTAGTGATGATAGCTCAGTGGTTAGCACGGCAGGTCCGCATGCCGAAGGGCGTAGGTTCAAACCTAAAAATGAGCTTAAGCTGCCGGTGAAGGAAAAACATCGTGAGGAAACCATAGCATGGTGGTAGGGTACTTTCTAGTACTCGACTGGCTGGCTACCACCCTCAAGTTGAAAATCTACCGCCAAGCATCTAACGGTGTGTTCCGGCAGCCTCACTTGAGAGCCAGTTCCATTCCAGACTAGGTGTGCTTTACCATCTTCGATCACAATGTCACTTGACATCAGGTAAGTTGTGGACAAACACCTAGCCTTTGAGCCATAAAAAAAACATAAATGAACATTTCTCTAATTCACAAGGGCGTACCGAGTAAGAGCTTAGAACCTTTAACCTTGTAGTATTAACCGAAAGTCCACCACTTGCTCAGATGATATGCTCTTAGCACAGATCATTGTAATCTAGCATAAATAAAAAGTACCTGGATGACCGAGCTTTGCTCTGTTTTTTATTGCCTGAAAACACGAATACAACGACGTTCTCTAAAAATGAAACCTAGCTAGATCGATTTATCGCCCCCGAAACCCCCTGCATACTAAATTTCATGAAAATCGTTGGAGCCGTTTCCGAGATTCAGAATATATATGTATTATATACAAGAATTGCTCGTTTAAAGGTATTAGATTAGATTAGATATTATCCCGTACAAAAAATATTATACAGCTGTTATACAACAGATCTGTTTTTTCATGTTGCCCTCGCATGACACTAGATGACGCCACTCTCAGTGCTTGTTGCGGGCCTTGGTATTAATGTCTGCCACTGTAGTGTAGTATGTAGTAGTGAAATGTCGAATAGAAGCTTCTTTTCTAATTGAACTCTCATTTATTCTTAAGGTTTTTTAGTGAGTGACGTCATAAATTAGTACAATATAGTTTTGTCAATTTCCAGCAGTGCCCGCATCGACCCCAAATCAATTCACGTGGCATCCATCAGGGGAACTACACATGTCGGTCGGCGGAGGCAATTCCGTTGCCATCGACGGCCGGAGCAAGGACGCACCCAACCAGGAGGACGTGGAAGTCATGTCTACAGACTCCAGCTCTTCATCCAGTAGTGACTCGCAGTGAACGCTAAATTGAACTGTTTGGTTGAACGTCTGTTGTTATGAAGTTTAGTGTAATCTTAATTAATTGTTCCCTTTGTTAGGTTGAGGACACATACAGTAAATAGCAATTTTTTTAGTAATCACCTGGCGTTAAATTTAGTACTTATGTACTATGTGAGAAGTTAATAATAAATTCGATATACCGATAAGATCTAAATTTTCTTTTAATTTTTTCATTATTAGGGTTCCGTATCTCAAAAGGAAAAAAAACGAAACCCTTATAGGATCACTTTGTTGTCCGTTTTGCCAGTTTCATGCTTCAAGATTAAAAATCATTAATCTTTATCATTGACGCTATCAAAGAGCATTTGAGAGATTTGGCAGGAACGCGGTAAAGTCATGCCGCATTGTACTATTTTTAATAACTTGTGTTTTTTCGTTTGTTTATGTATAAAAATAGTGATGTTTTTGCTTGTAGTAAAGTACTACTTTAGTAGGACACGACCGGACTCTATCATGACTTAAGTGTGACTTTGACTGTGATAGACAAATTAACGGAATTTTTGATGAATTACTTGACACTGGCAAATATGCTAAGTGAAACACCAAATACAAAGAAGAAGAGTATCTATTAGTTACGTTGCTATGCAATGCCGTTTCCATGACAACCAATATTATTGTTTTCGTCGACGTCACTGTCATTGAGTAATTTCTCGACGATATATTCAAGAAGTAATCATACATATTATTAAAAATGACTGAAAGGGCCCCCGTATCAGCAGAAGAAACACTAGTGCGCTACGATAATCCTGTACTTGTGACAAAACATCCGGAAAAAGTTGTAAGTACCTACCAACATGCTATTATAAAACGAATTTGCGAACATGTATTACTAAATGGTAGATCTCCGTAGGAGGTCGTCGAGTTGGTACAAAACAATCGCAATATCAGATATTTTGACGCCAATCATTAGTATGTAAACACTAGCTGCGCCCCGCGGTTTTACCCGCATGTTGATGGATGATGATGAAAAGTATCCTATGTTTTATTCCAGGGCCTAAAGTATCTACATGCAAAATTTCATCCAGATCCGTTCAGCCGCTCTAGCGTGATTGAGTAACAAACATCCATTCATCCATCCATCCATCCAAACTTTCACATTTATAATATTAGTGGGATAACTGATTTTCGGTTTGAAGGGACAATAGCTAGCGAAGTGACAGGGTTAATGCTAACCATAGAATGTTTAAAAGTAACGAGCGCCAAAGCAGCGATACCTTTGACTTAGTTTTGTTGCTCAAACTTCTGCGTACCGCAATGGTAACGGACATATCTTTTATCATCAAGAAGGCGTTTCGTTCGTCTACATCAGGGGTTCCCAAACTTGTTTTGTCTACTGGCCACTTTGAGAATAAATATTTTTTTAGCGCCCCCGTTTTTTGCCTACGTCTTAGAGGCCTCCTAGCTAAATGAAATTGCAAATCACCCTCCAAGCTTCTACACAACGCCCCCCTTTTTTTTCTGGGTCTCTTACCGCCCTTACATCCCTTTAGGCCTGCAGCGCCCACGAGGGGGCGTTATCGCCCACTTTGGGAAAGGCTGGTCTAAATCTTCTTATATATAAAAATTTCGTGTCACGGTGTTTCTGGTCGCAATCGTCCGAAACGTCTTAACCGATTTTATATTTTTTTTAATGTACATTTGGTAGGTATGAGAATTGGTCATAAAGTATACATATTTTATACTGCTAGGTGATTAGGGACAATTCTTAACTCAACGCGAAGTCGCGGGCTTAAGCTAGTGATAAATAAATAAATAACGAAAATAACTACTTTTACGACTTGCCGTGATGAAACTTTGTTTAATGAGTAGCGTGCTTGATAAGGTCCGAAGAAAAGACTTCTGAAAAATGTCAGAAATTTAATCAAGGGTAACTGCAGTGGTCAATTAATTTCGTAGCATCTACAGAGTTATTTTTATTTGAACCCACGCATTCCATTTTGAGTCTGCGAGTTGTGACGCGATAATTAAAAATAGCCCTGTATAAATTATATACTACTAGGTCGTGTACTTATGCCCGTGAAACTTTGAGGGCGTTTTTAGTCAGTGTTATACAAGGTTGTTAGCTAGGGGTGTACGGAAAATAAGTTGAAAAGTTGTTATTGTCGGTTGCAAGATCACAAATAAAAATACTCGATAATTTCAGATTTGTGCCAATGGTTAATACCTATAAGTACCTACAATGGCTTCTTTTCGGCATCACTCCACGTTTTTTAACCGACTTCAAAAAAGGAGAAGGTTCTATGTTCGACTGTATGTATTTTCTATTTGGTGCTATATCTAAGCAGGAGGTCGTCATAGATACTAGCGCAGTACCTATACTAGATATCCCATTGCCAAGCAGTAGTGTGTAAACATTACCGTGTTCCGGTTTGAAGGGTACAGTAGTTAGCAAAATTACAGGGCTGTTGAGCCTAACCATCGAATATAAAGTAATGAGCGCCAAAGCAGCGATACCCTCTACTTTTTTTTACTATTCAAAGTTCTGTGTATCGCTGTAAAATGGTCATGGACAGTCGTCTTACCATCAGGAGAGCGTTTGGGCTGGTAGTTTATAACCCTAAAATAAAAATAAAACTTTTTTTCAGTTGTCCCCGCGGCCTGGTGCTTCAATTCAACCATGTGTTCCTACGGAAGCTAAACGAGAGACTGAAGAAATCCTTAATGCTATCCTCCCGCCCAAAGAATGGGAGGAGGACGGACAGATATGGACGCAAAAGGTATCAACAATTGTTGGCAATTCAGTTATAGTATCACGTATAACTACAACTTATAACTCAGGAATCACTACATTATAAAATAAAGTCCCCCGCCGCGTCTGTTGTTCGTGATAGCGCATATAAAACGTTTGGACTTTTAACGTAGCGCCATCTATTGGATACTTACTCAATCCAGTTAATAAATTACTTTACACCGCCATCTATTAGAATTTTATGGAACTCTCACATAATTATACATTTTTGCCGTTTAATAAACAAATTATTTGCAATAAAAAAATATTGCGATTATAAACTATCCTATCTTTCAAATTGGATCAAACTGCACACAGTGTGCAAGATTTGGTTTTTATATATAAAGATTATCATCGATATTCCACAGATATCATCAACTCCGGCGACACGGCTCGACGTGATAAACTTGCAAGAGATGCTGGACACGCGTCTCCAACAACGGCAAGCGAGAGAGACGGGCATATGCCCGGTGCGCCGCCAGCTGTACACGCAGTGTTTTGACGAGCTTATACGACAGGTAAAACTTTACTCCGATTAACTTTTTTTTAAATTCATAATATGTTTATTAGCTTACCTATGTGGTCTAGGAGCACGCTTATCTATATTATTTACTTAGAATTTGAAAACGCATAAATTTTACCGTTAGTTTTCGGGAACCACAGACTAAACCGCTGAGTGTCACATACTCGCCGTATAAAAAAAATATGTAAACCCGAAGTGAAGTTGTTTAAAATAATTAACACTAGTTGAAACTTAACATCAGGTGAGTTGTGTCAACACCTTTTTTATGGTTTGTCAACCATATTTTTTTTTTTATATAGAATAAGAAGTTTGTGGAAAACTGTTAACTAGGCAGAGTGGTATTAAAATAATAAAAAAAAAAAGATGTTAAGTGACGGTGTGGTCGAAGGTGGTAAAGCACACCTAGCCTGGAATGTAACTGGCTCTGAAGTGAGGCTGCCGGAACACACCGTTAGATGTTTTGGCGGCAGATTTTCAACTTGAGGGTGGTAGCTGGCCATCCGAATACTAGAAAGTACCTTACAACCATGCTATGGTTTCCTCACGATGTTTTCCTTCACCGACATATCAAGCTCATTGTTGGGGTTTAAACCCACGCCCATCGGCATGCGAACCGACCGCGCTAACCACTGAGCTATCATCGCTGTAAACATCAGATGAGCTGTGGTCAAATATCAAGCCTGTTAACATTAAAAAAAAGTGTGTTTGTAACATATCATTAATAATTGGCGTTTGAGATATTTTTCTAGGTGACGATAAATTGCGGCGAGAGAGGTCTTCTGTTGCTAAGAGTACGCGACGAAGCTAGAATTACAATGGAGGCTTACCAGACCCTTTACTGTAGTTCTATCGCCTTCGGAATGAGGAAAGCTCTGCAGGTAATCAAATTCTCTTTATTTATTTTTTTCGATTCCGAATCTGTCCTGTTTTTATAAGCCAAACGCTCTGGCGTAGTATGCATACAATTCAGCCATGATGGTATCGTATAGAAAAGTCACTTATTTTGAATTTCAGCCCTAACTCCCCTCCTGATTCCGCCCTGTTTTTATGAACTGTCCAACTGCTGGACGCGAGCCTTTTCTCATTGTGAGAAGTGTACGGCCATAGTCCACCACGCAGGTTAAGTGCCGGTTGCGGTTCACATATCTTCGAAAACTTTTTTTTAAGTTGTCTGGCATACTTATATGTTTTCTTACGATGTTCTCCATCACTGTTTAAAGTCATCGACAATACACACCTAACATAGACAGAGGTGCATGCCGTGAGATTCAAACCTAGGGCCTCCAGATTGGAAGACAAATTTAATGGTCTCCCAACAACGCTTCTTGTTCTTATTCAAAGTGGGGGCGATAAGACTCGCACTGGGGTGTTTTGTGCATTTCCCTACCAGCATCTACCCGAGCCAACCCAGCTCCACGAAGTGTCGGAGCGAGGCTCTGGGCCGCTGGCATAGTAACTCCAGTGTGATGGGTGGAATATTTAATGGCATTGATGGCGAGAATCATTCAAGTTGTTGTGGCAACTTAGATGCTAGAGAAGCAGCTTTTTTTTTGGTGGGAACGCGGTTAGCTTCGTGTCGCCCCGTTGCATTTTTTTCCAAAACTAGTGTTTTTTCGAGTGTTTATGCATAAAAATAGTGGTGTTTTATTCATAAAGTGCCGAATTACAAGCGCGGGTGTGGGAGAATGATATAATGTTGTTAAACATGACTTTTCGTGTTGCTTTCAAAACTCCATTCAGAAGCTTATAGTAAAGTCGCCACTACTTTACTAAGGCATGACTTGATTTGACTGGTACCGACTGGACTTGACCAAGACTAGACTTTAACTGTAACTATAGATGTAACACAAAAGTTGCAAAAACGGAAGACAAGTGAAGTGCTGTAATTCCAAATAAAGTCATGGTTCAAAGGCCTCAGTAGCCAGGCCATAAACATTTAAAAAAATCAGCTTTTTTTTGGCTTTGCAATGCAATAGCATATCTATGCTCCAATGTTTCATTCTCCTGCAAGCATCTCCCAACTAGGCTAAGAAACTTCATTGTTTTATTCACGCAAACAATACACTAGTTACCTACTAGTTTTGAAGAGATGATAGGTCAATAGATCAATGGTTAGTATGTTCGCATTGCACACCAAGTTCGTTTTGTCACTCAAAGTTATGTATACCATTGCAATGGTCATGGGACATGTTTTAGGTATCTCTTACCATCAGGAGAGCATATAGTTCGTCTAATTACATTTACATTTAAAAAAAAGGATAATTATTTTTCATAGCAGGAATCAACCGTAATCTAATGAAAGGTAGTTCTGTTTTTTTTTGTAATTATTTTATTTATGACCAAGCCTATGTTTTTATATACGTAGTCGGAGCAAGGCAAGTCTGACCTCATGGACCAAGTGGCGAAACTCGAGAGTGAACGGTCCCAGTTAGAGAAGCTTTGTATGGAGTTAAAACAGAAGACGGAGCAACTGGAGCGACGCGCCGCCGAGCTCCGAGCGGCCGAGGAGAAACGTCACCAAGAAGAACTGCTCGCCTTGAAGAAGA
The DNA here is from genome assembly GCA_950106695.1 of Biston stratarius. Lineage (NCBI taxonomy): Eukaryota > Metazoa > Arthropoda > Insecta > Lepidoptera > Geometridae > Biston > Biston stratarius. Next base: position 18,052,963 of record OX467116.1, read on the forward strand.
CCAACGCTCAACTGAAGGTATGGACATTCCAGACAGTCCCGGGACAAGATTTATTTATCGTATTTATTTTGAGATGTTTTTTTTTTTTTTTTTTTAATAGCTGACAGGCTAGGTGTTTGACCACAACTCACTTGATGTTAAGTGACGGTGTGGTCGAAGATGGTAAAGCACACCTAGCCTGGAATAGAACTGGCTCTCAAGTGAGGCTACCGGAACACACCGTTAGATGCTTGGCGGCAGACTTTCAACTTGAGGGTGGTAGCTAGCCAGCCGAGAAAGTACTCTACCACCACGCAAATAAATATGCTTTCGCCAGTGATATAAATCTACTAAGTACGTATTGAATACAGTGGTGGATTTACCGGAAGGTTAAGCAAGCTTGAGCCTAGGGCGGAAGATCTAAGGGGCGGAAATTCAAGAATCTAATGTTTTATTTCACACTCTTCCTTCACTTGCATGAGTCGCACTACCAATTTGTATGAGCGGGTAGTGAATGACAACTTATAGTTGGGGGCTGCAAACTGAGCGGTTTGTATGACTATTAGTATTTAGTATTTTGTTGGGTATAACTGAATAAAAAAATATTGCAAAGAAAAGATGGTTTCTTTTAAATATTTCTCGTTTTGTATGGTTCAAAAGATAAAAATAAGAATCGAACATTTTAATCATTTTATCGATTTTAATTTCATTGTTTGTTAAACATTTGAACTTTAGGAAATACATATACCCAAAAACTATTTGGTGTGAAATTTGACCTAACTTATTGGACTTAAAAAAATAATCGAACTATCAATTCATGAGGGTGACAAAAATTTCTGTTTAGAAGTTCTCTGTTTACTACTTACTAGAATTCGTTAGGCACCTACTCTCATAGAATTCGTTCGCTATCGCATAACGGGATAATGCTCTGGTGCAGCAGTATGCATTTAATTCAGTCGTGGTTGTATCGATTGGAACACTTATTTTGAATTTCAGCCTTAAATACAAGTAGCTTAAGGTGTTTACTTGTCTAATTAAAATATACTGCTATTATCGTATATCATGCACGACGTGCGATGTATTCAGTTCCTTTGACCGATGAGCTCCATGTTAAAGTTGTATAATAATAGCTGATTGCCGATGGTAGGTACTAATTAGTAAATTGTCGAATAATTTCTGCTGTACATTTCTGAAAGTTAGGAGTATATTGGAATTTATTTATAAATATATTTTTATTTTGTTTCAGGCGCAACTAGAGGGTATCATCGCTCCAAAGAAATGAATTATTTTACTAGTTATACTTTTAAGATGTTTTTGTTGTCCCTGTTCTAGGATTATCCAATTATGTTTCCCAATTCAATTATTATTACTAAGATTATACTTTTGTTTTATTTAACAGTAATAAAAATAGAATAATCTATTTATTACAAATCCTACATAACATAACGTGAGATTCACCTTAGTGCTATTACAAATTTAAAAACTGCTACTAGCTGCGCCCCGCCGTTTTTTCGGGATACAAAGTCTAGCCTAAACCTATGTGTTAATCCAGGGTGTCGGATACCTCCATACTAAATTTCATCGAAATTCAGGCGTACAAAACGCTTTTTTGTGATGGTAAAATAACTTTTGCATATTGTATTCGTTATTGCCCGACTTGCGTCGCAAAAGAAGGGGTGTAGTACGTTCCCTAGCAAGAGTGATAATCTTTTTTTTTATTGTTGCCAAGCTGTTTGACAAACAGCTTACCTGATGTTAAGTGACGGTGCGGTCGAAAATGATATACACACATAATTAAAATGAGGACTCAATTTATCAGATTGGAAGCTTTAGTTATACAATCTCCTCTGAGTGTAAATGTCAACATCTGCATAATGTTATTATTAATGTAATAAAACTACTCGATAATTTTATTAAAATATATATTAAACCATTTATAAGGACAAACATACAATATTTTCATTAGTTTACAAAGGATACTTCTAAAAGAGCCTTATTAAAAAGGTATAAAGTACGCACATAGAAATCGATTCCTTCGTTTGAATACGTGAAGTAATATTACTTCATTCATTACCAATTATACTTATTATGATGAATGTTGAATTTATACAGTTCAATAAAATCATTTAAAAAAAATTATGGATTCTCATTTCGTACACGGGATACATTACAAACACTTACATACATTAAAAAGTATTTAATTCAAGTAAAATCTATTGTAATTATAATTAAAATAATATAAAACAGAATGCACATATTATTTCCATCATTTGAGAAACTAAGGCACCACAAAATAAAACATTTAATTTAATTGTAAATTCTAATTTACGGGACATACACAAAATACTGAATTATACATTTAAACTATCGACAAATAAAATTTGAAATAATATTTAAGAAATAGTCTAAGTAAAGAATAAGTCAAGTTTATTTGAATGTTCTCTATCAAAACGTGATGCCAACATACTCGTACACACTTTATCCTCAAACACGATAAATACTGCATCGTAGATGTTATTTACACTAACTCTCGTAATCTCACACTCGCCCCGAATAATATAATTTACTCTAATGTCATCCAGTCACATCTTCCAAGTTTCCATTTTACAGATACAGCATCAACATTCAGTCAACATATTGAGAAACTTGCACGGAATGAAAGTTATTAAAAATTAAATACGTAAAGTATTCCAAGAATAAAATCTTAACTACCACGAAAATAGACAGTAACCTATAATGTTAAAACTAAAATCTCCGTCGCAAAAATTAAAATAAGAAAAATAAGAAATTGTGATCTGTATAAAAAAATGCCACTATTAAACGCTCGCTGGTGGATTTCTTCAAACACCACGTAAAACAAGTCGGTGGAACACTAAATTTATTATCACAGTTACAATACAAAAATGTAAGGATGGAAACTAGTTTCGATGCCGTAATAAACTAACGTTCGATTCGTTGAAGAAATCTACGATCGAGTTGATTCCTCGACGGGACGTCGAGTCGTGCTGAAATGGGATGTGGTGTCATGGGTTGGGTAGGTATATAACTATATATACTGCGGAGATAGTTCGGATCGGGATAGAAATAGTTGTCTAGCGTTGTTGATCTGTGTAGGCCGTTAGCCGTTGCGCGGGTCCCACTGATATCGCGGTGACGCGTCCGGCGCCCCCGTCAAGTAGCGGGTTTACCACTTGCACTATATCGGGCTGTAGCGAGTTTTCCCCGACTTCGGCCTCCCCAAGGCTAATTCCGCCTTCCAAATCGGGTGCTGTCTCGCTGCTAGGACTCGTCGTCAACTCCAACGATATAATTTTCTCTTGCGTTGTTTCCACCTGTGGTTAAAAGCTGAGTAAACCTCAATGCATTAACTGAATTGTTTTTTTTTTAAATAATAAACCACTTCGAGTTTGTCTACCAGTATCGAAGCTAACGAGGTAGAATTGCAAAAGTACCAAGAGACTCATTATAAAATGTAATCATACGTAAGTTTGTGAGTAATGAAAGCTTGATAGCTACTTTCATGTCAAATGATTTTTTTATATTGATATTATTATTTTTTTTAGCACTATGAAAACTATGTACGTTATTCGTATAAATAGTTGTTCAATGATTATTTTTAAAGAACGTGTCGTTTGTAATCAGTTCGTAATTTTTTCAATGAGAGCTTTTCTGAATATTGATTATAAAAATGTAAAAAAAAACTGGCCTACTTAGGTATAATATGGCAAGCACAGATTTGGGTTGATCCAGAACGAAAACAGGGCGTAACAAAACTTTTGTCAGTATTATTTTGAGAGTAATTTAAGAAGAAAATAAACGAAAGTAACCCGTTGTCCTATGTGGGCGATGCGGAAATATCAAAAAGTCATTACTCCACGTGACTTACGTTGTCGCGGAAATCAGTTAACGCGATCCCGTACTAAGTTACATCGTATCTTTTGATTGTTCGTCGCTCATGTAGGACAATGGGTGACATCCTATTTCAACGCATGAAAATTAAAATTAAACGCTTGCCAAAGTACGGCTATGTGAAGAGCTCTCATTATTTTACAACAAAAGAAAATGAATAGAACATCATGCACCAGTTGCTGACACACCACAGATCATGCAATAATTTCTAAATGTATGTTAATAGATAACAATCGCGTTAGTATGTTAGTCGCGATAGCCTGCAATAAAGCGATGACAGGAAGCGCTACAAACACATAAATACTATAAATAAAGTCAACAAACCATTGCGTTTCGGTGAAGGTATCCGTGTCTAGAATCCAGGTATCGTCTGACAAATGATACACAATAATAGGTTAGCATGCCATGCCAAATAAATCATGCAATATTGGTGTAGGAAAATACAGGAATCATAAAAAAAAATACACGCGAATACTTAAATAAAAACCGGGACAACATTTACGGAAATCGGGATGTACATATATTTTTGTTACAAAAACTTTTTTTTTTTTTACATTTACATAAAGCATTTTACAGATTAGTTCTAATGTTGTGGATGCTACGTGTTTCTAAATATCCAATTTGTGTCTCACGGGTGTGCTTATTATTTGTGCTTTGAGGCCCCAAGTGTTTTTACAAGTAAAAGTTATTGTCAAATGTCAGTAATTTCTAGTCGGTAAGTCAAAGTCGCGTCCCAGTCGAGTCCTAGAGTTGCACGTAGAAAGCTAAGCGTCAAGATAATACAAAGATAAACCACACACGATACGGCATTGCTTGTGTACAGCGTCAAAGTAGCACAATATACAGTTCGCGGTCTCTTACGCGTACCTCCTTCTCAATGACCTTTTCAATGTACTCGACGGTTCGCACTTTAGTCTCTCCTGTGGTCGGGCACACGAACTCCTCGGTGCGAAGAGTAATGCGCTCGTCTAACAATTTTTCCTTCTCCTTGACGGCCAGTATTTGCCCCGGTTTTGTACGTAACGCAATACGTGGTAGGGGCCATTTCTATAATTACGTAAAGCCAATTTTGACAAACACACCCCCAGTTACAGACACGCCAACGATATGCCAGCGAAGCGACATTTATGCACTCCCGACAAACAACATATAAATGACGAACACAGGGTTGTTAGTCACTAGGTCAAGAGGTTGCACTTGGAAAAATGCATCTAATGCTGTAGTAAACTAGTGTTCATTTTATATCAACGATTTGTAGAGTAACAGGGTAAGTATCGAAAGGTTAATAACAGTGTTAACATAGGCAAATTCACTCAAGAGAAATTATTGGATTATGATAAAACATTCGGCATCTAAGATGGAAAAAAATTAGCTTCATAACTTTTGATTGTCATTAGATGCCGCATTTTTTTCCAGCTACAGAATACCACATCTTAGTATGTTTATTAGGGTCATTCTTGTGTAATGTATGTCAAACAATGATAACAGTTAGAAGGTAGTGTTTACCTCGGACGGAGATTTATCCCTCGGTGGAACATCTTCTAGTATTTCGCTGGCTGGGCCGACCATGCTTTTTATTGCCTTTTGCGACTCAATCGCTTCCTAGTAATAAGAACTAATATTAGTAAAGTTCTAATTTCCTGTTTTAAACGTATACATACACCGTAAAAGTTTGAACATCAGCAATATTGATACAGGGGGTTCAGTACTCGATTGTCGTTCCAAATAATAATAAAAAATAGTAGGTTAATATTTTACCTAATTATCCTGAGCAAACACAAAAATACGGACACTCTACGCGCACCGAAAATGATATGGTAGTCGCGCGCGGTCCCAGATTAAATAACAGTAACTGCAGAGTTTACGTTTGGTTATTTGGTAGTTATGTCTTGCGCTAGCTCTGTGCGTAAGGCTGCGCGATGTCTATAAATTCTGGAGTCTTAGGAAAAACTTTAGCCAAGGTATGCTTAGATTTTTTTTTTATTTGTTTCGATTTTATTTATTTTACGTTTCAAATGACCACTAACTAGCGTGTCTTTGAATATTGCTTATGTTCAAACTGTCAGCCAGTAACGGTATGTTTATGCTTGTTTTACAAGTTTTGGTTCTGTCGGTAAGAACCTAGCTGTGTGTTCCGGCAACCTCACTCGAGAGCCAGTGCCATTCGAGGCTAGGTATTTTTACCATCTTCGACTACCTAAAATAATAACATCAGGCGAGCTGTGGTTAAACCACAAATAAATACAATTATGTGTATTATGTGAAGAAAATGCATCTAGCTGAGTGTTAGTGGTTGTTACCTGTTCGAGCGAGCGCAGGCGTGCGGCCCGCCAGGCGGCGCGGCGCGCGGCGCGTGTCGCCGCGTCCTCGCCCTCCGCGCCCGCGCGCCGCCGCGACTTCGCCGACGGACTCACGCCGCCCGTCATACTGCACACAACATAATACATGGAATCAATCAACGAACTTAGTAGAGAAATTCAAAGCAAAGAAGTGTGTACAAAACGACTAACCAATTTGAATGATTGCTCTGTTAATAGAGACGTGTTGCTTTTTTATGATCGAACAAAACAATTTTGATTAAATCTATTCTGTATTATATTGCGGAATTCTAAATTTATTCATTATACAGGGGTCATTGTACACATTTTGAAAAACTTTTATTTTTCAAAAGAACATCTGACTTTTTCCACGTTTCAGAATTGAGCTCAAAGTAAACATTGTTTATAACGATCAATATAATGACGCCTTTTTGGCTTAACACACCCCAAGCCTCTAATCCTGTATAAATTATTATTTTGTGAAGTACTGAACAAGGTGTATACACTGCTCTACAGTTAGCTGAACGAAATAAGTGTTCGGATACAGTTTTCTAGTACGAACTTACATATATAGTATATTTCTATTACTATGCCATACTGTGCCATATAGTCTATGGAATTCTAGTCGCATCCTACACTTGTTACCGCGGAATCTTAATACTAACAAACCAAAATTCACACAAAAAAAGCGCTATTTTGCCGCCAAACAATAGTGTGTAAACATTACTGGGCTGTTGAGACTTACCATCGAAAGTCTCAAAGTAATGAACATCAAAGCAGCGATACCCCGGACTTTGTTTTAATACTTAAACTTTGTGACCTTTGCAGCATCATTTATCTCTTACCATCAGGAGAGCATATAAGTTCGTCTCATTACCTTTACATAAAAAACAAAATCTATTAAATTGCTTCACGTAGTGATCAACTTGAAGCTTTAAATAGCCCGAAACACGCATAGAAAGTAGCGCCATCTAGATCCCCATGTCATTAGAAAGTAGCTCATCGAATTCACAATGGATTATAGTAACAGAAGTTACTGTTCTGTTTTGTTTCTAAGATATATATATACATATGGTGCGTGTGTGTGTGTCTAATGTGTTGTTTTCTCACTTGTGTCCGTTTTCGATGGGTTCCGAATCGGAGTGTGAGCTGTAGTCGTCCTGTGACCACGAACCAAGTGAAGACCGCGACAAAGAAGCCATCTTCCGTTCCTCTTCTTGCTTCAATTTCTCCACCTCATCCGCCGATAGGAATGTGAATACTTTCTCTGGAAATTTACTCCACATATAGGAAAATGCGACCACTTTCTTAAACCAATAAAAACTATACCTACATGTCAGGATATTATTATGTAGGATGTGAACGAAGTGAATTCTATGTAGATTTAACGCTTAACATCTTGTGAAGTGGTGATAAAACTTAAGCCTATTTTTTTAAATGCTTGACAGGCTAGGTGTTTGACCGCAGCTCACCTGATGTTAAGTGACGGTGTGGTCGACGATAGTAAAGCACACCTAGCCTAAAATGGTACTGGCTCTCAAGTGAGGCCGCCGGAACACATCGTTATTGTCATCATGCCGCTTGGCGGCAGATTTTCAACTTGAGGCTAGCCAGCCGAGTACTAGAAAGTACCCCTACCACCACGTTATGGTTTTCTCACGATGTTTTCCTTCACCGGCAGCTCAAGCTTATTGTTGCGGTTTGAACCCACGCCCTTCGGCATGCGGACCGACCGCGTTAATTACTGAGCTATCATTGTTATAAAAAATGTAGTTCATCCGATTTAACTTTTTCAATCTTTAATTTTTGCCATTTTCTATATTCTCTAGCATAGTAAGCTAACGAATTCGGAGACCACGCGAGTCGATAAAATATATGTCGATAATTTTGTTATGGTGACGTTCATGAACATTTCATAATTTTAACAAAAGTGAAAAGGACAGCGACTCACCTGGTTTAGGCGATGGTTTGTGACTTTCCTCCATTGCATTCTCGAAGAACTTTTTCTTATCGCTTACCGATGCCTTCACAAAAGTACCAGAATGAGGTGGGGAAGCCTGAGAATTGTAAGAATCGATGAGTTACTTTATCACACCTACTAAACAGTATCGTGAAATTTAAATGAGTTAAAAAAGCTCATGATATTTACAAGCCATAAAAATTACCCTTCTTCCAGGCTCAACACCCATGCAGTCAATGTAGTGGTTGTTAGTCAACACTGATAAATGTAAATAAAAGTTAATGCGGTAAGTAAATCAAACATGCAAAATATAAATAATTGCAAGTTAATAAACGTAACTCCGTCGAGTGAGAAACGAAAACGGGACGAGGTACTGAAGGACGACATTCCACTGTATGTGGTTTTATTAGTCGAGTATTTGGGTTGCCGACGAACACAATCAAAAGAAGCCGAGTGTGTGTGCGAGGGTGAGATGCCGTACACTGATGATTACCTCGCCGATGGCGAAGGCTTTGATTTTGCTGCTCCAGGCGGGTTTCAGGGCGGATGCGGGCGAGTGACTGCCTTCCCTCAACCGTTCCGAACTGTCCGACACGTCCGACTCTGCGGGAGCCATCACCACTTCGCCGAACCGGACTCTCCTCTCCGACGAAACACTTCTGGGTCGATCGTTATTGTTCGAAACCGCTTGCGCGACGTTCACATTGATATCTCTTTCGACCGTGTTAACTAGAGTGGGGGACGCACTGCTTCTGCTACTAGCGTAGCTGGCCTGATTAGATACAGACCCTGGAACGGTGCACGTGTATGGATTGTACGTGCCCGCGACCGTCGTCAAAGACGGGTAAGGATTGACAGGTGGATAAGTTATCGAATGGACCATGCCAGAAGCGACATTGTGCGTCCGCAAATCTCGTAAAGAGTTATGTAACTGAGAAGGATTTGATTCATCGTAAGTTTGGTCCGGATGGAGATTGCACGGCGAGTGAGGGACATGGGAGACGGTCGGCAGAACTCTGTACTGAGCGTGAAGCAGGGCGGGAGGGCCGGGCTCCCCGCTCGGACTCACGGAGAGTTCCTGAATATAGTCTTCGTTGCCGTACGGGAAGTCTTTTCGAAAGACTTGATAGGGCGGCACCTCGGATATGACGGCCGTACTGGGGGGTGGATGCAGGATAATAGGCGCCGAGGCCAACTCGGGGTAAGCTTCGAAGTTGATCGGAGGAGGGATTTCAGTTTCCGGGGAATTGGTGGAAGTGGACTGCATGGATGTTTCGGCCACCGCGGGCTCGGGCAGCAAGATACGCTCCGGAATGACAGTGATCGGCGGCAACGACTCGACCTCACCGTCGCCTGACGGAATCTCACTTACATAGGAGTCGAACAGAGGCGGAGGGGGGATGATGAGGTCTGCGGGGAGCACGCGGGTCGCTCTGATAACCGGCTTCGACATCTCCAGCTCGGGTTGCGGCGTTCGGTTTCGGATTAGTAAGGAGCCGACTCCCTCGCATGCGGCGTTAGTATCGGTAGTCTCTGGTTCCGTTCGGTCGTCATGCAAATCATGCTCGTATGGGGAGGCGTCAGTGTCGTCAGATTGGGGGTCGAGTTCTTCGGGTCTCTCGGAGGTGAAACTAACTCGCTTCGTTTGCGGTTTGCGGGGCACTTGAGGTTTCTGTTTGGAAGGTGGAGGCGGTGGCGGGTGTAGCGGCCGCTGCAGCGGCGCAGGCTCCGGCGTGCCCGGCGGGGTGGGGCTAACTTTCCGTTGAGTGAAGACCGCGAGCGGCGAGAGCGGCGCTTGCGAACTAGACAACTAACCAAACCAACACAATATACTGCACCTATACTATAGCAACTCATTTAGCAGGGCTAAACTAAAGACCAAAACAATACTGTGAACCAGGTTGTCAACAAATACGCTCTGCTCAGCTAAAACGCGTCGAAATCTAGCGAAATTCTTGCATGAAAACATAAGGAAACGGAAAATACAGGTATAAATACTATAGCGTAAACTTATAAAGCTTCTTTAGCGATAAACCAAAATTCTTCCAAAATAAATGTTACACAAAACGGGTTATAAAACTAGTTGAAAGTAAAAGAGAGTTTCCTGAAACATGATGTATTTAATGTAACACCAAAACATAACGTCAATTAGAACAATAATGTACATGAAACAGTAAACGAATTAAATGCATGTAAATAATTAGCAGTAATCTAATTTGGCCAAAAATCTTAAATTTACATAAATTCATTTCAATTGTAACGAAATGATTGCGTCATTTTTAACATCAGCTCCAAACATCTCAAACATACATTATATATTTTACAATAACAAAGAATTATCAACACTAAATTGTTTGGAAAGTTACATAAGTTCATTAACATAGAAGAAAGAGAGCTAAGACTTTTGACATCTCATTTCCGAGTTACAATTTGGACAACAATTTAGTACCCAATTAAGAGATACGTAAGTAAGAATAAGAAAACAGCACGGTGAAGGGCAATGGACAAAACAAGACATATTTTATTAGACAAAATACGACGCGTCATTAAGATCTCAGCATGACTGTCAAATACAAGATACAAGTAAACAGTTATATCAAAATTTGGTCTTTCAGGATAAACGTACAAACTCTACAAGTACAAAACTGCAATCGGATATACATCAGGGATAAATATAACGGATTTGATATATAACTAGAGAAATAATGACTTGAATTAATTAACGCTTTGAAAAATCGACTTCAAATCGTCCCGAGGAAAGAACTCGAACAAAATTATTCGTGATGGTTAAAAAACACAAAACATTAGTTATAGAGTTTTTTTAAGGATCCTTTTTAGAACTCTTTTTACATAAGAAAAAAGTAATTAGGTTTATAAATGTCGGAATAATGAGCTACATACGGATCGGATTGAGAACCTTCCTCATTTCAAGACCGTTTAAAAAGGCTATGATATTCATTAGAAATAAACTTTGACATACTGTAACTAAATATACATATATTGAATACAAGCAATACATACGGGTTATGTAGGTACTTAAGAACTGGTATAGGTTGCACTATTATTTATGTTGAATACAGTTTGGTTATAGTAAGTAGACCTAATTATAGACACTAATCGGGAAAACATTAAGAGATATAAACTCGTTTCACACATGCTTCAACTGTTCACTTCCGTAAATATTCAGTCAAATGGGAATGTAATATTTTTATACAATATCGAGAACTGGTGTAGATTACCAGTGTTTAAAAAGACATGCTCAAATAACAGAGGATTTTTTTCTCTCCCAAAAATGTGTCATTTATACGAAGAATAAGTTGAAAGCAATTCATTTCAATAATGAAAAATTTGAGCAACATTTTATATTCACAATAATTACACATTCAATTTACTTTACTAACGACATTAAATTTTGAAGGAAATTTATTAGGTTCTTTTAGGAAAAGGAAACATCAATGGTTCTATAGAAATAGCAACATTAACGGGTCAAATTTCATAGACAATTAAATGGACATTTTATAAATTGTTTAGTTTATAAAGATGATCAGTGATAGTGCATAATGAATACTTGAAATATTCATAAAAGTTTTTGTCAAATAAATCACGAAAAGTCGGGGCTCTTTGATATAACGTCTACTTCCAATTGATACACAAAATTACTCGTATATACCAAAATGTTTATCTCGTTTATCACTGATAAGCTATTTAACGTAGCTGTCTGCTACTTCTCTCTAAGTAGCAAAGCCACGCGTTAAAATGACACAAACAACATTTTAACATAATCAAGCATAATATTTAATTTAAAAAAAAAACTAAAATAGTTTATCTATTTATTATGAACGACGAGCACTTTCACTAAACATCTTTACAATAATTGCACATTTACTACATATATACAAGTTAGTAGTACGAACAGATGTTACAACGGTAGTATCATGTGTTATCCCTCGTTCTCCTCTTGGTACGCTTTCTGCAATGGATGTAATTCTTCTATCAATACAATTTTGAAGTACCAAGGGCGATCTAATCGATTATACTATTCTAACATCACAGCTACTAGATTGTAAAGGCACTTCTAAGTAACATCTCGAACATCAATTGTTTTATAATCGGAAAATGTGAACAAATATCAATAGAATTAGCCGAAGTATCCTTACTATAAGTAGGCTGTGCTAACACATGACGACATATATCTAAGCTACTTTCACAGTAATTTCTTGCTGTTATCTTTTTAAACTGTTACACTTATCATTTCACGTTTTCGAAAGGATATCGGGGGTACATGCAAAACGGTTCATTCGGAAGTCATAGTCATGGAAGAAGCCTAAATAGAAGTGTTTGAAAGTTCCTCATGGTGCCACCCATCCATTAATCATAACAAACCAACTACATAAAAGGCGCAATTATATACTAGAGACAACATTTATTTTGGAAGATATACTGTGTTAAAGGTACACGTAATAGCTGATATATTTTCAACATACGTTGTACGTATCTTTTCATGCAAGCGACATACTTTATACTACAAAATATACAGTGCATGCGCTCTAATGTAACTTATAACGTGCTGATACATTACTTTGTTTCGGCCTTTAAAATTTATTATATTATTATAACTATTATACAAAAGCTATGTTCTACTTATCATGCTGTTTTCAAAACTTCATATAATATATCAAAATATAAAGCTCATAAATTTTATCATATTTCAAAATATAAAAGTTATGCAAGTCCAAATTACATGCATTAAAAGAATTTGAATAGTATCTTAGAAAAGTGCAAGTTTGATTATAATTATTCAGAATGTTTTAGTAAAACTTGCGATTTCCTAATCCAGTACTTGTTAGAGAATTATTGAATTAGATATTTTTAAGGATATTTACTATTTACACATTGTATTACTAAAGAAGGCAATATTTTAGACATGAAAAATATTCAGACGAACCTATTAAGGGCATATCACAAAAAAACTATTTGAACTTATTTTTATACGTTTCTTTTTATTTTTTTATATATTTAATAAAAAAATACAAGCTGAATTTTCTTAAAATGATTAATAATTAATTTTAATTGGATTATAAGAATAACCTGTTTACATTATTGTGATTTTATGTTAATCCCAAATAAAATAAATAAACCTGTTTCTCTTAAAATCTAGCTATATCGTTAGCATATCGTCACATATACAAAGCTAGTTTGCTGCATCTTGTATTTTTCATGTCTATTGTCATTGAATATAGCATAGCTACTCGTGGTCAGGGTTTAGCGATAACCGTTAGTATCTGCGAGTGTGGTGACTAACCTGAGGTTGCAGCGTGTGTTTGGACATGACGACGGTTGTTGTCTTGTGTTGGAGCTCCGGCGACGTGGGCGCCGGTTCCATCGCCATATGTTCAACGGCGTGGACAATATCCAACACCTGGAAAACATTTTATTTTATTAATAATAATTTTTACTAAAATAAAACCGCCTTAATTTCGCATCAACCACGGCTTGGTAACATTGTTTTTTAGGGCATTCCGGACAGAGAAAAACAAAATACGCTATTTAAAAATTCAAACTACTGAACTGATTTTGATGAATATGCTATGGGATCAATCTGAAAGAAGCATTTATAGATAGATTTAAAAAAAGTTTATAAATGTAAAAGTTCTGAGGTAATAAGCATTTTTTTTTAAAACAACCGTAATGAGAACCTTTTTTGAATTCTGTTAATAACTTGGGTAATCTTCTTAGTTGTATAACGAAAATACATAATCACCAAAAAAGAAAAGAAACGCCATCTGTTAATTTTATGCTGTAACACTACAAAGTGGCTAGAATAGCAAGAAACACGCACAGAGTGGCTCCATCTACACCACCGCATAACACTGGAAAATAGTCCGTAGAATATACTGTTTTTATTTGGGATAATGTATATATACTAGTTTTGTATTATCTATGGTTATGTCTATAGTCTTTTTGCTTGTAGTATGTCTTTCAGGCGTACTTTAGTTTCTTACAATGCAGAAACTCTGGTACTAAAATATAAGAGCTGGTGCCTTATTGTCTGCGCAGACATTTCCCTTTACCCACTATCCCTACTTGTCGAACTTGCGTCTTTGGTAGGATATGCATTTTCTTTTGTAGATACATCACACATCACATCATCAGCCATAGCTCGTCCACTGCTGGACATTGGCCTCCTCCTGAGGGGGTTTTGCCAATACTCGCCACGCTTGCGGCGGGTTGGCGAGCGCAGTTAGGTGTGATTGTTCAAGGAAGACGCTGCTGCCCATCTTCCGGATTACATCCCTTAGCCGACTCTTCCGGTTACCACGGGTAGAGAAGGTGAGGTACTATTCTTACGCCGGCACCACCACGACACAGATACATACATCATGTTAGTTACATAATTAAATACACAGGTATCGAAATATACATTCTGATCCTGCAAAAGGTGTTTTGAATCTTTTGATGCAATACACTAACGTCTGTTGTTTTTTCATATGGCTGAAATTCCTATGTATCAAATTCTAGATTTCTGTAATATATAATTTTGTGGTAGAATCATGCAATTTTCTAAAGAATCGATAGGATAAGAGAAAGGCTGTCGATTTGAAATACTTTGTTAGCACTTCGGCATGTGCTATGAAAATTTATAATATAACAGCAAAAAAAAATTACTCGCCTTTTCGGGTGTAGATTTTTCTCTAACTTCGGCGACTTGCTTCTCGTGTTCAAACTCAACCAGATCCTGTAGGACATGTTGCTCCTGTGAAACGTACATTACAGTTACTTATAGGCTACCTTTTTAAAGGCAAAAATCCCTGAAATTTTGTGTAATATGCTTGTGGAAGAAAAAATAGTAGTCGATTGGTGCCTATATTAAGGTGCACTGCATTACACTAAGCCCCCTCATAGCGAATCAATCCTGCTATTAAAATGTGAGCCTCATATTCGTAGAGTAAAAACTGCAGTGGTAATTGAATGAAGTAACAGATAATTTTGGTTGTCATTAGAAAACGACTTCATGAGACATAGGATTCATATTTCAATATCAGGGTCCATCCAGCCTGAATGAGCTTCGTGTATGTCGCTTACCTGTTGCGAATGATGCAATGGCTCATCTCGGTCCAGGCTTGACGTTGAGTGAGACAGAGAGCCGCCAGTATCCGCCGTCCCGCTTTCACTACCAGTCTGTGCAAACAAAGCCTGTGTTGTGTCTCTGTCTAACTTGCTGATATGACTCGTTGCGTGAGGCAAGCGTGTCGGAATGAGAATGAGAATTTCAGTGCCAATATACAATTGTATAGCACTAGAACTAAATCAGAAAAAATTGCATGCGTCATGGAAACAAAACAAATTACAGTTTTATAAAAATCAGTAAATTCGACAGTGCATAGGATTTTTTAGGAAACCAACACACACGAATACATTTTATTATAAAATATAATTCTAAACGGCATCACCTTTAAAAGCTTCTACACATTGCATCTCTATCAATGGCAATTATTACCTAGCAGAAATTATATACTAGTTGGCTTGAGATGGTTTGTCAACCAGATAAAATGATATAATGTAAAACTCCAAATGGCTAGCTGTAAGCAAGACTTATGTTAGCTCTGGTATGACCGAAATTTACTATAGTCATGGGACTGTACAACATTTTTAATCTGTACCATGCTATATTTTCGAAATACTGGTGACCACCTACTGGTTTTTTATTTTTCAGGCAAAGGTAAGTAATATTTGTAAAGATGTTGCAAACTACCCCATGCAAGCCACATCCATTGCTTCCCAAGATAATCTCTATTATGTAAGTACATAATCAATCGGTGCATTCTGACATTGTCAATTTCATTTGACGGTCGATCAGGCTGGATATGATGTCCCAGTTTTCATACAATTTATCACAGAAGTGAGATAGTTAATAAAATCGAGGCATCATCGATCAATCGACACATCTCCTTCTGTCATTTTTCTGTCAAGGCTTTTAAAAATAAAGACTAGCAAAGTAGTTCGTACTGCTTTTAAATTTTGAAGTTCTGAAAAAATAATTCGCAAATTCATGAAACTAAGATATCGCATTTAAGATAATGCAAAAATTGTGGCTATTCAAACAAATGACAACAAAGAGGTTGATCTATGAATGCGATGAGACTCCAACTTCACGACTCGAATGACAGCAAAATAAAATATCAAACTGCCGCGAGCTGTTTCTGTGATCGAAGATCCTACGAGTATACTGGTGACTTTTTCAATATAATTTTGACATATCAGTCTGTCTTTTATGTCATCAACGGAGTACAAGAGTGACATCATCTAAACTTTCAACCATCAGACTCTCGACTATAAGCGTTCATTACACGCTTATAAAAAGTATTTTGACAGTTCAAAACGAGCGCGTACTTGTAACACAGAGCGCGTACTCGTAACACACACGTGCTAGTCACGTTTTTTAATTTGACATTGACATAATATAATAATACCAATATACCCGAATCCCGCTGTGTTAAGTTACGAATTGATGTATTCATAGAAAATAAGGGTCCTGGTGACAAATTCGTTAGTTTATGTTTTTTTATATGCAACCTCTATGCATTATACTCACAGTGTATTTGTCGGGTCGCGAGTACCCGTGGCAAACGCGTAGATGGAGAGGCGCGTTGGTCGCAGCGCGGAGCGAGTTGACCGCCTCCGCGTGTGTCGCACCCAGCAACGACACCCCGTTCACTTCTAGGAGACGCATGCCCACCTGAGCAAGATAACGTTTGATATTATAACGTTTGAGAGCTTAGAATTGCGTGCACGTAAACTATAAGAATACAATCAATTGGTTCTGCTACCAGATTTATAGATTAAATGAGTTTTCGTGTATTGGAAATAGAATGTTCAGATTTCACAAAGCTACTTTAGTAAAATTAAAATAAAAGTAAAATAAAGCTATCTTGAGTAAAAGAAGTACCTATAACAGGGAATAAAGAAATCCTTTAATATCTTATTTTTTTATGGCTGATTTGCTAGTTTTTTCACCTGATGTTAAGTGACGGCGTGGTCTAAGACGGTAAACACACCTAGCCTGGAATGGAACTGGCTCTCAAGTGAGGCTGCCGGAACACACCATTAGATGCTTGGCGGCAGATTTTCAACTTGAGGGTGGTAGCTAGCCAGCCGAGTGCTAGAGAGTACCCTACCACCACGCTATGGTTTCCTCACGATGTTTTCCTAAATGAACGGTTGCTCATGACATTAGATTGTTGTTGATCTCTTTACACGTAAATAAGTACCTTTTTACTTAGGTTAAAAGCCTTACCTTGAGCCTCCCATCTCTCCTGGCTGCGCCGCCGCTGTTTATCTTCGAAATGAACACTCCTTCATCATTTGGATCGTTGGGGTTACCGCGCTGTCCGTTCAAACCACCCTTTATGTGCATGCCTAGTTTCTCACCTTCTTGCTTCACTATCGTTAGGTCCTGCCAAGTGCAAAATACCCGTTAGCTTCTCAAATTAGAGTTTACAACCATCTATATACTTCAAAAGGAACTTAGAAACTTCATTATACAACAACTACGTCCACAATACAATAACCACAATATATCCATGCAAAGCGAACACTCCATGCATTCAAATTAAGCGTTCATACTAAAATACAAACACACTTCATAAAAAAAAAACTCCTAGCGAAGTGTTGTAATCAAACTGAGAAATAAACGCTAGGTTTAGAAAATACAAAACTAAGTTTGATTTAGCTACAACCGGATCGGAAATGACGCTTTCTCTAAGGATAAGAAGCTAGAAGTTACGAAATAACCATTCTGAGTACGACGGTAGCTGGGCACATTGACTGTGGGTGGGAGGATTGGAGACTGACATCGATATTCGGTAAAGTAACACACATATTCGAGATCACAGGTCGGCGGTCACACTTACAGTTGCGTCAAACATCTCAACTTGAATGAGACCCTGATTGTGGCGCGCGGTCGTCGGCACGAGTGTGTGGAACAAACAACGGTCTTGTGTAAACCACCACAGGAATTTTCACACTTATATAATTATTATAGAGCAAAATATATATATTTTATTGCATTCAAAAGCGACAGAGTTCGCAGCTGTTATCAGTAAATATGTATCGTGTGTATAAGCGTTATGCATATCGACGTTTATACCGCCAAATGTCTACTTTGAAGCGACAAACTGAAATATTCTACTGTCATTTCACATGTCACGGTGTTGTTCCTCACCATTGTCCACAAAAACTCGGTAACTCCGTACAACATGCAAAACATCGCATCTTACTTATGCGTTTGTGTACACACATCATTTCAACTCGTTACGTAAAACAGTTCTCAAAATATTTTTCTTTTTATTGTATGTTAACGAATACATACATCTCCAGTAAAATAAAATCTCATCAAACAACGACTAATATTACTTGTGACACAGGATTGCCTTACAAATAAAGATATATAATGCTAGAAATAGGTCCATAAAAAACACTCGGGCGTCGTGAATTTCACTGACATGGGATTAAAATAGGACTTTTTAGTCTCTTCTTGGTCACAATTTGTTTGATATAACCGATCTCAACGATTAAACGAGCAATTCTTGTAAACATATATATATATATATATTTTTTTTTTCTGAAACGGCTCCAACGATTTTCATGAAATTTAGTATGCAGGGGGTTTCGAGGGCGATAAATCGATCTAGCTAGGTTTCAATTTTAGAAGACGTGTTTTCAGGCAATGTAAAACAGAGCAAAGCTCGGTCATCCAGGTACTGTAAATGAAATGAGACGAACAACACGCTCTTCTGGTGGTAAGAGATGCCCATGACCATTGCACGGATACACAGAACTTTGAGTAGTAAAACAAAATCCAGGGGATCCCTGCTTTGGCGCTCATTACTTTCAGGCATCAGGTGGTTTGTTTGTATCTTAAAATATCAGTTCCTTAAAACTGGAACACAGTAATGTTAACACACTACAGCTTGGCGGCAGAATATCTGGTACTGTTGCAGTACCTGCCTAGTCAACCTCCTGATAAGGACTACCACTCAGTGAATCTCACGCGATTAATCAACAATATGAAATAAAAAACCGCGTAGTAACTACAGTCAAAATAAAATCAAGACAGCCTATCTAGCGACCAAGCCGCGATAAGTTTATCCATTCGCAAAAACGACACATACGTAGGTATTCGTATTCCAGCTTTCCAGGAGCTCTGACGCCGGAGGCACCGAGTTTAAATCCCGAAGATAGGAAAATTAACTGTAAAGCTAAAATAGTCTGAAACACGCACAGAGAGTGACGCCATCTTGACCTTCCCGAATCATAATGGCATGGCTAGAAAATATCTCGATTTAGCGTAGTAGCGTTTTTTTTTATACGGATGATGTATCAGTGTTAGTATTTATTATATTATAGTAATCCTGTGTCACGTTATATTCGAACCACCTCCGTCAGTACCGACCTGGTATCCGGGCGGCAAAGGGTCGTGTCGGACGGTCAGCGTGAGAGTCGGGCCTGGTTGCAGTAGCAACTGTACCGCGTCCCGATGAGACGCGCCCGTTAGTTCATTGCCGTTGACTTTCAATAGACGGTCGCCCATACGAAGTTTGCCGGAGCGAGCCGCGACGCCGCCGGGAACGACCTGTGCAGTCATTATTATAATAGCTCGTATGCAGTTTACGCATTCTATTCTAAATTACGGTTCTAATCTGAAATGTCATTTTACCCATAATCATGAGCATATTTTCTTCGGAAACCACTCTGAATTTACGAAATAGCGTGATGGTGGTGTACTTTCTAGTGATCGACTGGCTAGCTACTCAGTCTCACTTGAGAGCCAGTTCCATTCTAGGCTAGGTGTGCATACAATCTTCGATCACACCGCCACTTAACATCAAGTGAGTTGTGCTTAAACACTTAGCTTGTCAACCATAAATAAAAAAATTGTAGCCATGATAGCTCAGTGGTTAGCGCGATCGGTTGACACGCTGATGTGCGTGAGCTTGATCTGCCTGTGAAGGAAAACATCACAAGAAAATATAGAATTATGGTTTCAAGATGAAAATCTGAATCTAAAGAAGCGAAGATATAGGAATGTTGTTTGATATTTGTTTTTGCAAATATTAGCGCTCACGAACGCTACAATCGATAATGCACCACTAGTGCACTTTTTTTAAAATGTAAAAGTAATGAGACGAACGAGACGCTCTCCTGATGGTAAGAGAAAATGCATGTCCATGTCCATGACCATTGCATCGATTCATAGTACAGCTACAGTACCCTTCAAACCGGAATACAGAAATGTTTACACACTACTGTTTGGCAGCAGAATATTTGTTACTACGATGGTACCTAAGACGACCTCCTGCTCAGGAGATCTACCACCAAGTAAAAGTAATCTCTATTATCGCCTAACCAGTTCCACCATCCGACTTTATAGAAATCGTAGAACGTTTCAACTTTTTCGTGGTTGGAGTGACTCACATGTGACACGAAGATTCCCGGTTCTTTCCCTCCAAACGGTACACACGAATGGTCTGTTCCGCCGATAATACTGAAACCGAGCGAACCGCCCTCTTTAAGCAGAGTGACGTCCTGTAACAAGAAAATCCTCGCATTACTCTCAGAAGGAAAGTAGCAGATAGTTTATAAGGGCCATTCTAGAACCATCGATACTGTTATTATCATCTGACACACATTTAGAACGAAACAAAACTTTTGGAAGACACAAACAATATCGCATGTTCTTGAATATGGGGAAAATGCAAACGCAATTTACTGGTAGTAGCTCTCTACCTGTTAAATAGCATTTGCATTTATGACTTACCACAAAAGTTTTCAGTTTGCACATACATTGCCAACTGGAACACTTACCGGAATGACGATTCTCATCAACAACTAACGGTAAGTACCGTTCAAGATACTGGACGATACAAGATTGGTATGCCTTCATTAGGTTGGTGATGTTCTTCGCAGAAGGGCGAAAACTTTAGAGATCAGTGTTTATACTAGTACCTTGTGCTTTGTGGAGAAACCTTTTATGATTACCAAACTGATGATATCTCGACGTCAATGTATGTGAGACTGTCAACTTACCTTGCAAGTCGCAATAACCGTGTGAAATGGAGATTACTGTGAGAGATTTGAAGGTAAGTTTCATTGCTCGTTTTAAACCGCAATATATGTTTAAACTATTATTTCATCATCATCTCAGCCGTAGGACGTACACAGCTGGACATAGGCCTCCCCCATTGACTTCCATAAAGACCGGTGGGGAAGCGGGTCGCATCAAGCGCGTTCCTGCGGTCTTTATGAGGTCGTCTGTCCACCTTGTGGGTGGACGTCCTACGCTGCGCTTACCGGCCCGTGGTCTCCACTCCAGAACTTTGCAACCCCATTGGCCATCAGTTCTGCGTGCTATGTGCCCTGCCCACCGCCACTTCAACTTGCTAATCCGCTGGGCTATGCCGGCTACTTTAGTTCGTCTACGGATCTCCTCATTTCTGATTCAATCTCGTAGGGAAACTCCGAGCATAGCCCTCTCCATAGCTCGTTGTGCTATTTTGAGCTAATCAAGAAGGCACATAGTCAGAGACCAAGTTTCAGCACCATAAGTTAATGAACTATTAATTGGTATAGCATAATATCTGACTTTTTGTTTTACTTATGCGGGAAAAAGAGAAGACTAGAGGAAAAAGTAAATGTTTTAACGTACAAAAACAAACGCAGTGAGTTCATAAATCCAATTGACAGCCCTGTTGGCTCATTGGGAGTATGTCTGCCTGAGCTGTAGGGCGTGGGTTCGATTCCCGCCAAGGACAAATGTTTGTTTGGTATAAACAAACGTTTGTTCTGTGTCTGGGTGTTCTGTATGTATTATAAGTATGTATTTACAAAAAAAAAAAAATTTATGTATCCTATCAGTTATCTGACTTCCATCACACAAGCTCTGCTTAGTTTGGGGTCAGATGGCGCTGTGTGTAATGTGTCCTACAATATTTATTAATTTTTAATTGTCCTCACAGATCACTTTACAGTGAGCATTTTTTTATTTTGAGTCCCATTGCAAGGCAATGGCTAGTCTCCCGTTCCATGGTTGGTGCTTTTGAGGTCGAGCTGCTCCAGTAGGAGTAGATATCGTTGTGCTATCGTTTGAGTGATCCTGTTGTGATTTTTCAAGACATGATGTATAAGACATTCGACTAATGCAATAATGTTTACATACTATTGTTTGACGGCGAAATATCTGATATAGTTTGAAAGAGGAGCTCGGATCGATACCTTAAAGAGAAGAATAAAAAGACTCTAAACTTACCAAAATCAGACGTATCGAACCTCAAGACACAAACTGTCCTCACAGAGAGCCCCTAACAGTGAGCAATCCTTACCTCGACAATGAGCGGCTGTTCGAGATGGTTATCAGTGATGCGAGTGACCGTCGTCTCAGTGAAGGTGGACTTAGTGATGGTTTCAGTGACGCGGCCGAGGGCGGAAGGGGGCGGCGGAAGGACGACGCCGTGGGTGGGCGGCCGTTCCACTGTGACGCGTACGCCGTGGGCGGGCGGGCCAGGGGCAGTGTCAGTCCTCGGAGCCCCCAGGAAGTGCGCCGGAATCATCGCTTGGAACTCCTCGTTCGTGATCGGCCGCGAAGGCTGTTCGTTTAACACGTTCACATTCGTATTATGATCGTTGGTATAGCGCCTTATGCTACGTGAATGACGTATATGGAAAGTTCGTGTCTGAGTGGGTGAAGGTGAGAAACATAAAAAATAGAGAAGAATTGCGATTTGCTGAGCATTTTATACTAAAGTGTTCATGTATTTTTTTTAAATGCGCAACAAACCTAAATATTTTTTTATCCTTTTTCTTATAAATTTTTTTTTGAGTCGTCTAAATATATCTATTTTATAATATTGAATATTTATTAATAAACAACTAGACCTTAAAATACCCTTTTAGGGACTCTCAATGGCCGCTTATAAATTTTAATTTACCACTTATTTAATGAGTTTCAAGTTCAAGACATTTTGTGCCAGTTGCATGTACTATGTTAATAATAAACTGTGTTCAGTTATTTCTTGTATTGTTGGACTTTCGTGTAAAAACACTGATTTAACTCGTACGATTATCCTCGCTATATAAAATTTTATAGCCTACACCAGAATCAAGTTATCGTGGGAATGCAAGAACACACTGACATGCCGTCATTCTGTACTAAGCTGTTGTATTTATGCCCGTACTCTTGACTTTCAATTATTTTCTAAGGAAAATTATAAGAAATTTTATAATAACGTTTTGAGAGATCGGTATAACAGAGAGGTGACATATGCCGTACAATGGATTGAATTAGCTGTCAAAGATATTGACAATAAGTTCCATACTTTATTTTTCCAATCTGAAGACAGTTGGCGTCGCGGCGCCTTTGCTAATATATTATACAACACATCGAGGTCTGAAACTTAAAAGATTAAAAGAATACTATTATAGAGACAAAATTAATACGATTTGTCAAATAACTATTTAAATAAACATAACATTTTTGATATGGTTTCAGACTGTTTTAGAAACAATAATGAGGCTGAGTTAATATTTGCAATGGAATGGTCATTCGTTTATGACAAACACATAGAAATGACAGCATGAAATGATTATGAAAAATAATGATAAGGGAATTTTTTGGGTAGAACCAACTTAACATTAAAACTAAACAAGTAAAATTTAAAAAAAATTAACCTAGTCACATTGAAAGTGCTGTTATTAAAAAGGCTTGCCATTCAGTGCAATGCAGCCATATATTAAAGCAATAATCGCGAGCATGTAGCTATTGCTTGCTTGCTTGCTTGCCGTGTAAGCTTAATAGCTAGCAGTCGCATTAGATTCCTTAGACTACGAACTTTCGAGATGGCTTAACAATTAACTTGATCATATCAACCTACCAGGCCTACAAAATTAGCAATTATTTAAATAGAAGATCGACATTGAGTCAGATGATTAAAAAATTTACTTCTAAAACATAATTGTCGTTAACTTATTCTCTCGTTCCTGTTTTTTTTTACGTATCAATCGAACTGATATTTCGGGCAGACGGCCCATTACCTGCAATAACAAAACAAATACGAACTGAATTTAAAATTGTAAAAGAAATTGTAAACGGGAAAATTCTAGAACCGATATAAGAACAAAAGCGTAACGAAAGTGAAGCTAATGTAGACTAAAGCGACAAGAACGACATACTTTCCTTGGTGCAAAATCGACGTTCGATCCAACGTTCTAACGTGCGGAAATATGAGCTCTATATAACAGCACGTGAAGGACGAGAATCTCTCGTGAGTTTTGCGGATTGCATGCCTTTCCCGGCTTTACGCTAACTACGGATAGTGAAGAGGCGCACACAAAATGGTGTAAGCTACAACGTATAAGCTCGGATGTGAACGTGTTAACCGGTAACCATCACCTGCGAATCGGTCTTGGGCTCGTTAATTTAGGTGCTAATGCTATGTTACACGGTTCAACCTGATTAAGACACCAATATTATGAAGAATAAAACTTGATTAAGGCCAAGCTTTGACATTGCAATGTAAACTCTATACTTTGTATATACATCACCATTTTCAATGACAAACTTTGAATGCGTGTCTAATTTTTTCATTCGTTTCACAAAGAACGAAGTATGACATAAAAAAATCAGTTGTACTTAACACGATATAAGGTTTACATTTTAATGTCACGCCATTTGAATAAACAAAACCCGAATAATGTTAGTTGCCACTCGCAATTGAAATCGTACGTATCGATTACAATTACAATAGACACAGAACATAATCAGGTTGCCAGTAGAATTTAGACAAATCTTTTTGGTGTTCTCTGGAAGGTTCAACTGTATAACATTAGCGTAAATAAAGAAGTTTACCTGAATATCTTCAAAGACATCATCAGTGGAGCCATGCGTGTTCGCGCCGGGAGTTAGCGGCGTGCTTGCGTTATTAGTCCTTGCATTCGCCTGTGGTGAATACATCATGGTAAATGTGGTGGTATATAACATTTAGCTATGTGGTGTGCTTTACAAAGCCACTAGCACAAGCTTTTTACATTAAAATTCAAAGATATCAGTCTTAGAACATTGCGGTTTTAATTACGTCGACACTATACTCATGGAAATAATAAATGTATATAAAACAATAAAGATTAAAAAAATCCAATGATTTTATTAGCTTATTTGAAATAGATTGAACGAATAAAATTTTCAAGGAACAACCACAACCGATTTCCGAACAATGAATACTGCCCGATACCTTTGTAGCACAACTCTAATTAAAATACCCATGACCACTAATTAAGCAAATGATCCGTTTATTTCTAAATGGTCTAATATTTTGCATAACATCGATGAAAAACGGGTAAATTTTGTTGCGATACACTAGGACAAGGATGGCGAACCAATATTTTGAGCACGCCACGCACCAATACAAAGTGTAAAATGTTTTTTTTTTTTGTAATAAATATAGTTGTTAGTTTCAATGTTATTTGACGGCACGTCCATGGCCTCATTAAACGTTTCTTCAGAAAAAATGGCAAATTGGTTTATAAAGGTTCGCCACCCCTGCATTAAGATCTCGACACACGGTTGAAACAGTTTCAGCTTGCAGTGCAATTTTTTGTCAATCGAGATTGATGAGTGCATTCGAGGTTGATTTGTTTTAATTAGCATGTGAATACCTGAACGGCTTTAGCCGAGATTACAATGAATTTTGTGTAGAGAACCACTTTCGAATAAGCTTGGTGTGTAGCCGAAAGGGGGATAATCTTTCTAATAATAATAAACAACTTTCACTATAGACACAACTATGAAATAAAAAAATAAAAACTGCTATTCTATAAAAAAAAGTTCGTTGACCCTGCACCAAATTTGCAACGGTTTTTTTTTTAAGGAAAAACGTTTGTTTATATTTTATTATATTATAATATACTTAAACAATTATAGAAGGCGTAACATCAGCCTTTCAAGTTCAAGTTCAAAGTTCCAAAAAAACTTTGAACTTGAACTTGAAAGGCTGATGATAATATACTTAAACAATTATAGAAGGCGTAATATCAGCCTTTCAAAATGAACTAAAGCAGTATAGTAAAGAAAAGTAAATTGTTTGCACAAATGTTATCTCCCGTCACGCGTTTATGATCCCACATAACACTTTAGTGCTATAATTTTACAAAAGTGCTAAATATGTTTACGCCACCGCACCGCCTCTTCCCACTTGTCGCCTATTTATTGCAAAGATGTTCTACGTATAGATTTTTTACTTACTTTGCCTATAGTAGAAGTTATTCACAATGATAAGTACAATGACCTCTTTAAGATTCGTACTACGTATACACGTAACCTCGTAAATGGCCAGCCCTCTGTCAGTTCAGTTTATGGCGAGCAATTTTTTTGTATATGGTGTTTCGACCACAGCTGCACTGATGTTAAGTGACGGTGTAGTCGAAGATGGTAAACATATCCAGCGTGGAACACATCGTCAAGTGCTTGGCGGCAGATTTACAACCTGCGGTAGCTAGATAGCAGAGTATTTTTTTTAAATATCCACGATTTTTTTTTTTCTCTGACAGGTCAATTTCGACCAATGCCCTCGACGTGCAGTCCAGACGCGGTAACCTTTAAACGATCATCGCTACTAGCTATGCTGGTAGGTTTAGTTCTTTCCCGAATTACATAGTTTTTTACAATAATTTCTTATTATATACCAAACCACATGACAGTAAGATAAGCGTTCCCGTGCCTCACCTGTCCGTTGGTGGTCTGGCTGAGTTTCCTCGGCGCCGGCTGCGGCGGCGCGCTATGCCGCGGCGGGAGCGTGTGTGCGTGCGTGCTCACTAGTGTGGGTGCGTGTGAGTGTGCTCGCGTCACCGTCGGTAGTGTGTGAGTGTCGATCGGTGTCGGTGTGGGTGTCGGTGTGTGCGTGGGTGCCACGTGATTCGCGATCGGTTTCGGTGCGACGTTCACGTTTTGGAGACTCGTCTTGTGCTCTCTCACTTCGTCTGATGTCGACTTCGGACGCGGAAGTATCTCGCCTATTGGACGGAAAAATGCATTTTAGTCTCTTATGATAAGCGAAGCGCATTCGCGTTATGCCTGGATACATATTGAGCCAACGAATGTAGTGCTATCTCGTTCTATTTCAATTAAATAAAAAGAGAACATTACATCGTTGGCCCGTTCCGTACGCAGCATTACTGGACGTAATATGTATTACGGACTGAAGTTTGCAATAACATTATAATCAGATCATATATAACATAGGGACCGTGAACATCTATATGCGATTCCATGCCTATGTTTGCGCGAATCGTTGCTTGTTGTACTTTCACGGTCTACATAATATGAGCTACTGAAAGAATGAAAATCAAATTGGAAAGATTAATTATGCAAACGATTCACGCGCATATAGATGCGGATATTACATATAGCTGTCTCAATCACTCGATTGTACGTGACCTAAATGTAATTATCTCTGCATTTTTATTACTCTATGACAGTTGAGAAAGGGTAGAAAATAACTTGCATTACTATCTAAGGACGCCAATGCTAGAGATAAGCGACAGCGAAATAGACTTTAGAGGATTAAAGATACGAGTGATTTTACCTTGGTCACCAGTGATGGTTCGTTGGAGCACAAGTCGTACAAATCTCTCGTGACCAGTCAAGAGAGCTACAGCCGACTCGTGAGGCGCATTTTCCATCTCTACGCCGTTTATCTGAAATCACGTACAGAAAGGATTCAGCAAGATACCAAATAGCGGTGATAGGTCAGTGGTTAGTGCGGTCGGTTCGCACGCCGAAAAGGCGTGGGTTCAAATCCCAACAATGAGCTTGAGCTGCAGGTGAAGGAAAATATCGCGAGGAAACCGAAGCGTGGTGGTAGGGTACTTTCTAGTACTAAGCTGGCTAGCTACCACCCAAGTTGAAAATCTACTGCCAAGCATCTAACGGTGTGTTCCGGCAGCCTCACTTGAGAGCCAGTTCCATTCTTGGCTATCAATGGTAAAGCACACTATCTTCGACCACACCGTCACATAACATCAGGTGAGTTGTGCTATAAAAAAAAAAAAAAAAAAATGCAATTTACTGAACGTTAAGGCCAAGCTGAAATCGGTAAAACAAATCATCAATTTTTTATGGAACATTTTATTTATTTATGATGTTTCACAGTCGGTCTCATAATAAAAGTAGTAAACATTGATAGGTAGACCAGTTGCCCCTAAGTATTGCTACACTTTCTCAGAACAACATGTGTGTACCAGTCGTGACATATCTTAACAGGGTATTTCTAACACATCAGTTAAGCAACATGAGATCGATTAAAGCTTGACACTCACAGTTCCCAACTTGGATTAGCTATGTATTTACAGGGAACGAAACACACAAACACGACAACTAACACCCATTAATTAAAATTCATATAAATCAAGACGAGATGGCGGTCAACGTACTGTTTACTTATTAATCATTTTAAAAACACTGCCTGATTGACAAACGAATTTAAGACCTTTGGATTTTAAATCTGAAGTCCCTAATTACGTATTTGTTGAAAGTATTATCATTACGATACTAACCGATACAACTTTATCGCCGACTTGCATTTTGCCGTCCTTGGCGGCGGCACCTTGAGGCGATATGCGCGAGATGTAGATGGCAGCACTGTCCTCTCGGTAAGGAGGCGAGCCTTTGCCGCCCGCGATACTAAACCCGAGGCCGGCGCCGTCACGGATCAACGTCGTGTGGACTAGCACCTTTTGTTGATACACTGGAACATTTAAGCGTTAAACATTAAAATCATTTTTGATAAATAAAAATGTTACTTCTCCTAATAATAAAAAGGGATAAAGTATAATTTGAACGCTGGTTATCAAATTATGCATTAATTTAGTTTATACCTATAGCACAAATGATTTAACTTTTGCTCAATAATTTAAAACACATATACCGCTCGAATGCGGCTCGAAGGACCAAAATATACATAGAACTCTTGCTTTCTAAAAACTAATATCAGTACCTACTAGTTTATAAAAAGTAACCATAAGGCCGCGCGATTTATAGTATGAATTTTACTCTACCAGATATTTTAAGTGTACGTAATAAATTGCAATGTATCTAATGAGACAAATACTATTATAAAATTAAAAATAAACCAATATCGTTAGTTGTCTGTGTGATCCACTATGTCACAAAAATAAAAATAAAAAAGTAATATGTTTATGTTTTTATTAACTCTCGTAAAATTTTATTAGATGAGCATTTATATATGTGTATATATATGGGGGTTTCTTTTCAATGTATTTACCCGGGTTGGGTTCTGGTTCTTCGGACTCACCAGGCGGAACATAAGGCGCAGTGAGTGGCGGCGGGGAGGCCTGCAGACGCTGGTACTCGGCCGCTTGTGTGGGGGACGGACTATAGCTGACCGGCAGAACGGGCTGTGGGTCTTTAGCCTCAGGCTCGAACTCTTGCACGTAAGGGTTGCCGATGATAAGAGGCTTCGCTGTCGATATGCCAGTGATGCCGCGCCCCGTCGGTATCTGATGGCATAGATAATATAATACAACCAAATTACAAAACACTTGTTTATCGTACTACGATGTATTTTTTGATCATATTCCTAGTCATGCAGGCGTATGGTGCTAATCTCAGTGTTTTGAGATATTTTGGCTTTACGTCAGCCACTTCGTAACACTATATCATTAACCCATCAGTTTTTTTTTCAACGATTTTTCGTAATAAAATCCCGTGATGATGGTATCAAAGCTATACATTTCTATTTGTATTGATTGCAAAAATTGTCGAAGAGGCAAAAACCATGTCCAAGTTATTCTGAAAACGCCGAATTAACCGCGGACCTAGCTAGTAGTAGCTAGTTAGTAGATACATCCTAATTTCATAATCTGCCTATACCTACACACACACTCATACACACGCACGCACGCACGCACGCACTCACACATACAAACACACACCGCACGCACACACACACTCTTACACACTCACACATCCACCCATTCACACTCACTCCCTAAGAAAATAAAACATTTTCATTTTCATATATAATTTATTAATATCTCACGTAATCTTTAATGAGATACGTTATTTTAGTGCAAAAACTGAGAAGTATGTCTGAAACATAACAAAATTGCTGATGAAACCTAGTTTGCAGAAATATTTTATATCAAAACAGTAATCAAAGAAATATAGCGTGATCGTCTATCTTGGATAGATAGACGATCACGCTATATTATATATTATATCCACTGCTGAGACTAAGCCTGCAAGTTGATCACATTATGATAGCTTATAAATATGAGTATCTGTTGACATACCTGCCCATTTTCTAAAGTAGAAACTGTGTCGGTGGTACTTGAGACGGAATGGTGACTCGCTCCACTTGGCGCTCGACTGTGGGTTCTGTGGCAAAAAAAAAACACACATTTTTCTACAAACAAACATTTAATTTACATACATTTCATTAATTTAATTTTAGCTATCTATAAATTTCTATGTGATTCAAAATCAAAAAGTCATTTATTCAGTTTAGACCCTGGTAAGGCACTTATGAACGTTAAGTTTCATTTTTGAATCTACCACCGGCTCGTAATTACACTTCAACTGAGAAGACTCCGGCAAGAAACTCAGCAAGGCATTTTTTTTTTGTAGATCTTTCTTTGCATATTAGTTTACAGTTTATAGAGTTTACAGTTATAGATATTAATACATTATGCTTACTACAATTGTCACTTAGCCAGGGGGATGCAAGTGCAGAGAGAAGCTACTACAACCATATATTCCTGTCTACCACGTAATGAGCCACCTTATAGTAGGCTTTGTCAATTAACTATTTTAATTTGTCAATTGTAAAAGGTTTTTCTTCCCTGTTCCACATCCACGATCAAGAACTTTTTGCTTATTGCATTTGCTTATTTTTTTGTTTCACAAAATAAACATACATACACACTAAAATGGAGTGGAAATCAGCTCTATTACTGTGTAATAAACTTCAATCTAGATAAGAGATATGTTTCTCTGCTAGGCCATCATGGCTTGGAAAGCAGATATAGCTTATACACTGAATAGACACAGGAAAATTACAAACATTTAATCCAGGAAAATACTGTTAAAATCTTGTAATATTTTGTCTTCTGGAGTCGTGACGTAAAATACGGATATAGGAAACTAATCTTGTTTGTTTAAGCAGCAAAGTTATTTATCTCGATAAATCCGAGGTAAACGATGAGCCAAACTATGTTGATAAGATTATTTAGCTTCAAGTATATAATACCATACACATGAATAATTTATTTCGCAGAACTTGAGTAAATACTCCGTAAAATTGTCCGTGAAACGATTCGCTTATATGTATATAAAATCATGGTTAGCAACAGAAAACAATACAAACTAATTAAACTTTTTTATAAGTAGAAAATGTCAATGTTTTTGTAATAAAATCACCCAAAATAAATTGCACCCGTGCGAAGTCGGGGCAGATCGCTATTATAAAATAACGTTTAAAAAAAAGAAAAAGTTTCCAAAGTCACGTAGGTAGCAGTTCCGTTAGCATAAATCAGTATTCACAAAAGCAATTGGCTAGTAAATTCACCTGGTGGAGTTGGGAGAGTCTCTGGTGACCACGAGGTGGAGCGTCGCGCCGCTCGCTTTGAGCACTTCGACGGCATAATAATGATCCACTTCGACCACTGATGTACCGTTCACGGAAAGCACCTTGTCACCCACCTAAAAATAAAGTCATCTTGAGATATATCGCTACCATGTATACAGGGTTATAAACTTGGTGCGTAATCATTGTGAACAACTTTTACTACGGGCAAAACTTTGAAATCGAGATGACATACAAACAGCTCTAAATACATTTGGTTATCCCAACAAATTAATGATTTTTTTCTATAGAATCGACTAGTTTTTTTCTTACGAGCAGTACCTTTGATAAAAGTTATTCATAGCTATGAGTACTGTAATCCCATTTCGGCTGAGCACACCCTAAGTTTAACCTTGTATACCTTATAGGTAGGTTATGCATTAAAAAAAATAGAGGACACATAGTGCACTTTAACCCCAAACTAAGCAAGGCTCGTAGAGGATTAAAGTGTAACACATAAAGATTTAAAAAAAAAAATGTTTGTATAGTGTCATGGATGTATATTTTTTCCCAAACAGCAATGGTAGAAGTAGACGAAGGTAAAATGGAAATTTTGAGTAGCGCTATTTCAAGTTTTTTTTTTACATTGCAAGTCTATTTCTCTTGTGTCAGATTGGTATTGACGTTATTAAGTGCAGACTTTAGTATGAACTGACGCGTCATAGAATTATAATATTCAATTACACGACTCTGTTTCCAATTTTCCAGTAAATAAATGGATAGGTTTCTCAAAAAATTAATCGACCTGTACCAATAAAACAATGCACAAAAAATTATCTAAAAACCAAACCGATAATCTTTATCATAATATAAAATATGGTAATTAACGAATTGTTATATTTCCAAGAAAGCTATCACATTTTACATGTAACATTATATTTACAAGTTTATTTCAATCATCGCATCGATAAATATAGTTATGCTAAAGCCGGTTATGCAGCTTACTTGAGAACTGGTTGATCAATTACGATTATGCGGAAGGCTTTGTAAAAAACGGAAGTATTTTAAAGACGTGGTTTTAGACTAAAACTAACGTGAAGATATGTACGAGTATAAAAAAATAATTCTCCGCGAGATAAGTAAACAGGAATTGGTTAATCATTGGATTTTCCAGCGTACCGCCACATCTTTCTTTATCTATTCAAATGATTTCTGTGACATGACTAAATTACAAGGCTAAAACGTCATCATGTGTGAATAGTGTGACATGTGTAAGTATGTACACAGCTATATTATACGTTGATTTTATTTATTTATCTGATTTTTAATAAGGCACTAGAATGTGACCAATGGGCGAGCAGTTGAAATTAGATTGTCATATATGTATTTTGGTTGCTCTTAAGACTTGGCAACACTTTGTTACATAACTTTTCGTTGCACTTAATATAATTATATTATAACTTATTTATGAAGTTGACTTGCTATATTTTTAATAGTTGTCATTAAATTAAGGATTACAAACATTTTGATAGGTTTGGATTTGACATCTAAATTATTTTAAATTGACTTTATTATCACTGTCGCTTCTCATAATGATGTTACTCAGTTATGAATAATAACGTTTAAGTTTTATTTGAGTTAGATATACTGGTTATGCAACTAACAGTGTGTTCCGGAAGACTCACTTGAAAGCGAGTTCTATTCCAGGCTAGATGTGATTGTACTATCTTCTACCAAACCATCACTTAACATCGCACGTAAATGAAATGAAATTGATCGATGGTCGTGTGTATTTTGCAGGTCGTTAAAATACGCTAAAGTATACCTTGCATTTTTCTTATTAATTATTTATTTTAGAGAAATTACCTACATGCGTTCTTTATTGTGTTCCAACCTGCACATAACAATATAAGACGTAACAATAATCTTTATCGTATGTGTGAGACATTTAATAATCTTAATGTTATTTTTTATCTTAGTTTATTTAACTTCAAAAACAGACTTAATAATATCGACGGAACTTTCTAAGATTCATTGAATAATAAAAAAACATTGGTGCCGCTAGATTGATGTCTTAAAAACAAGCTGCTTTCTTCGAAGATGTATTTCAATTTATAAATCTAAGTTGCTTTTTGTACGAAAGTTATATATAATAAGAAATAAGTCGTTTAACCATATACCCAACTAATTCTATTTATATATTTAGAAGATATCTTCAGATTAAAGTTGATTAAAAAAAAATTGTATTGTGAAAAATCTTGCAAGTCATTTATTCACTCAATAAATTATATTTTTTGTTGAGTATTGAACAAGGTGTATATACAGCTCTATAGTTGAGTTGAAGTGAGTATTCGTAACACGAAATCTCACAAAAAATTTCATATCACTGTTGACAACTCACCCTTAATCCAGCGAGGTAGGCGGGCCCGTTAGGTGTGACTCTCGATATGAATATACCGTCATCGTCTCCGATGAAGGGCGTGGACCCTCTTCCCCCGGCTATACTGAGCCCCAGACCGCCGGCCGCTCGAGCAATCCGCACTTCGATGCATCGCTGGTCGTTCACCACCCGCGCTTCGCTCTCGGCACGCTCCGATACCGATTCACCTGTTATGACAAAAATAAATATTGTAGAATGTTAAACACAGCGCCATCTGGTCTTAAGCTATGTCATCATCATCATTATCAGCCATAGGACGTCCACTCCTGGACATAGGCCTCCTCCTGTGGAGGTTTTGCCAATACTCGCCACGCTTGGCAGGTGGGTTGGCGAGCGCAGTTAAGTGTGATTATTCAAGGAAGACGCTGCTGCTCATCTTCTGGATTACATCCCTTAGCCGACTCTAACGACAACCACGGGTAGAGAGGGTGGGGTACTATTCTTACTCCGGCACCACCACGGCAATTAAGCTATGTAAAAAGGTCCAACTTATTTTATTTAGTATTTGTATTATTATAAGTATTGAACTACGGGAATAGGGTAACTGGTAGATATATAGAATACACTGTTTTTGTAAATCTGGCTCAGCCCTGTTTTTTAAACTGTCCCACAGCTGGGCGCGGCCCTCTTCTTATTGTGAGAACCGTAAGGCCATCGTCTACCACGCTACCCAAGTGCGTGTTGACAGATTTCAGACAGCTTTGTAAACTTTTTTTGTTTTCTTTACGATATTTGTTTAAATTTAAAAAACAGAGGTGCGTACCGTGAGATTCGAACTCACGACCTCCAGATCGGTTCTGTTTCTGAATGTTCTAATTTACAAAATGAAGTATGAATAAGCAGCCTGGTTAGGAGACCTTTGGCCGAGTCACATAAATGTTTTTCCTGGGTGGGAACTGAACGTAGTCATAAAATCTCGCGAAGCGAAACGAACTAACGAATAATCTAATAGGGCAGTCAATTAAAAAACATTAATTAGTCTTATGGTGGGAATGCGGAAATATTATGTTGCCACAGTGATATTTTATTAATAAAGAGCCGAAATATGTGTGAAAGAGAAATACATATTTTAGTGAAACATGACTTTTCGTGTTGCTTCCATAACTCCATCACAGCTTTTTGTTACCATTACTTTACTAGGGCATGACTAGACTTAAACATTATCTACTTTGTGTGATTTTGACTGTGACTTTTATAACTGGATTTTTCAAATGCTTTAAGAAAATTTTGAAACACTTAACACTGGTGCCAAAACAAAGTGCGTCGACTAAAATAAGAGGAATATTATTCATACAATGAATTTAAAAAAGTTTTACTTTTGACAGACCTCTTGTGATGACAAAATAAAGTGTTAAGTTTTTAATCTACTCGTTCCGTTAGCTTTAGTAGAGTTCAAAACAGATTTGATTATGTTAGTCCATTGCATCATGAGTGACCTTCCGCGCATACTTTTCATATGCCATCAAGGCAATTAGAAAACATTGAATTTTGTAACCATAAATCAGATTACCGGGATTGTAGGACAATAAAAAAGATTTTTATATTGATACTGTCGTAGGACGGTGCACACTTTATGCATGATTCATAATGAGGTCTCAGTAACGATAAGGCCAGTTAAACATGACACACATTCCTAAATGGGGACCGTTCTTATCTAGGTAATGCATGTGTTAAGATGTTCAAGATTACCAAACAGTGTTTACTGTATATTTCTTAATTCGCATGTTGGATAAACCGACGTTTCATCTATACGTCATACTTTTGTGGTTTACCTCTACTATTGTTCTACAACGTAAGACAATACTTTTCCTTGATCTTTATCAAAGTTTCATTATTTTATTATATAACGAGAAAAAAGTGATTGAGTATATCAAAAAAGTATTTATCACAGTCCAACCTTATTTATTTATCGTTAAAATAAAAGGAATCTATAAGGCCGAATAATGCAGGCGATAACAGCGCCCGACAAACATACGCTCAATGACAAATACTGTGTTAAATTAATTGATCCAAGATAAAGAACATGTTTACACGTAAATTATGTAAAGCTCATTGATCCGTTTGGCTGCGTCGCGTGCGCAACAGCGCAAGCATCGATTGCCAAGTGTAAGGTCGAGGATATAAACATTATTGCCGCATACATATAATTCATCAATGCTACTCTGAAGGAGGTTATTATGGCTCGTTCGGAGATGTTAAGTATTGTACTTGCCCTCGGCTATACAGGTTAAATGGTACATCAATTTTAAAAAGGTAACATCGCTAGTTGAATGCTTTCCAGTCTCTATTATTAAGGTAAGGTGGCGTATGCAAGGTTAGGGCCTCAACTAATTGACGTGGGCGTTGAAAAGTAGCAGACAGGAATCATTGGTGACCCCGCAAGACGATCGTGAGCGGTCCGCGTTGAGAATGCACCGTGCACATATCATGTGCATTCATCATGCAAGCAAGGTCACAAGCAATATGTTACAAGTCGTAAAATGTTAACATCACGACATCGACATTACATGACACAATGATACTCGTTATTTTGTACGAGACAATAAAGCCAATTGTTACTTTCACGAATTAAAATTGTTACCAGGAATGTATTCAATCGTTATTTTTTACCATCGATAATGGCTATAGGTATAGTAATCACTGTAAGTGACTTACCGATTGTACAACCGTTATGTAAACGTTTTAAAGACAATAAAATACCTGCCGGAGATGACAACAATAGGTAAATGAACGTTAGTTAAAAGAACATTTTGGAGAAAGAATAAATATATGTCACGGTAGGAGATAACGCTGAGCTTTGACATGGCCCATGAAAGAGTGACATTTATTGATGACTCGTTTGTACGCGGCCGGATTTCTAAATCCGCCAATGTTGCATGTAAGAGGAATGAATTGAATAACAAATGACTACAAGGCTCGCGGCGGCGGCGTTCGCACGACAATCAACATGTCGAGTCGGATGAATGGATCAGAAATCATGATCCAGAACGATCCATTCCGCGTCCTGCGCTCGCCACAATACCCAATCAGCTTTACTTTCACCCCCGGGTAGCCTTAATAGAATAACAGCACAACCATTGTAGAACCCCGGAACGAGTCGTGATAGTTTACAGTGGAATTCGTGACTCTCGTCTTACAGTAGTCTTATTGGAAAATGTTCTTTCCATGGAATAATGGTAATTTAGTACCAATTCAAATGTAACGGACAGGTGAAAGTCTCCGGATTATTAATGGAATTGTCTTTGGAGTTGCGTTTGTCCTGTTGGATAAGAACGATCGAGCGTGTGACAAATTGAAGCAGAAAGCTGCATAACTCTATGTCAGTAAAAGCGGTAATTTCATCTTAAGTATGTATAAAGTAGCCGTTTTTGCTTCAGTAGTTGCGCATATTGTGTAGGTTGGGTAAAAAGTGTATTGCTAAATGCGGTGTCAACATGAGAAATTGTAATAAAGTAAAAGCTGAATAGGTCCGTAAGTGCTTGGATAAGAGTGGCAATTTGATTTAATGACTACAATCCGTAATTCAGGGTGTAATGTTTAAAGGCAATTGGTGCCTCTAAAAGCTGAACGGTGGTAGCGCGGCCTCGTGTCCACTACGCCGTGAATCCACTGCACTTATGACTCGGTCGTTATACACGTATATCTTATGCTACTGTTTAAAATGTTTAACCCACATGGAAATCGTCGTATTCAGGGAACTGTATAAAAAACTGTTAGTTCGCAACACCAAGAGTTGAATGTCATTTTGAGTTTCTCAGATTATCTAGATGTTATTTCACTTCCAAGATTGTGATTAATGTAATAACTCTAAAAGTAACAGGCAGTGGTTTATGAAATCATAAATATTTGTCAAAATGAGTATAGAGACATTAAAAATATTGGTAATAAATCTTTCTCTTCTTTCAAGGTGCCATCCGATTCCGGTAGATATACGTATATATAGTAGATAGAGGTCGGCTCTGGGAAACAGAATTCCTTGTCCGGAGTCCGACGGATTATCCCACTAATATTATAAATGTGAAAGTTTGGATGGATGGATGGATGTTTGTTACTCAATCACGCCAGAACGGCTGAGCGGACCTGGATGAATTTTGCATGTAGATACTTTAGGCCCTGGAATAAAACATATAGGATACTTTTCATCATCATCATCCATCACCGCGCGGGTAAAACCGCGGGGCGCAGCTAGTATGTTATAATTGTCTACAATTATTATGTTCACAAAGAAATAAATTGAAATTGAAAATAGATAAATATATTTAGGCTTGCGTTTGACCATTTCACTTGATGTTAAATGATGATGCGGTCTAAGATGAAGTCCGTTTGCCAGAAGACACATATTCAATCCCGACCAGATTGTATCTATGGGGAGCAGCCACTCAGGCAGTGCATTCCACTGTCTAGCGGTCCGCACAATGAACGTAGACTCAAATCGTTTCCTTCGTGTTATTGGAACGTCAACAATGTCGCTTATTCGAGCTTATTCTGGCTGTCCAATTGAAGACCATGCAGTTCAAATTCCATTACATTTCCTAGTTTATTTTCAAAGTAACAAAAAAATATCATATATTCAAAGCGATCGATCGCAACCCGTCCTATATTTGGTGATGACATAACATGTAAAGGTCAATTTGTACTCGAAGGGTCTTTGAAGCGTGGCTTCATCATTGGTAACATCTCTATGTCTTGTTTACTATACGCATATTACGCAGTTGCGAAACACAAGTGTAACATCAAGCCTTCGAGAGTTACTTCGGGACCCGCCCAAATACGTGAGCGATGACCGCATAGGTAAACAGAACTATTATTATTTCACCTTCACGGTTCGGTATTTATAAGAATAACTTAGTTTCAAAGTAAGCTCAAGCAAAGTTAGTAAACATCGTATACTGGCGATAAATCAAAGCACTAGAAAAAATTATCTTTATTTAGTACGAAACGCTTTGTCTTACTCTTAGTTAGTCTTACAATGTTGTTATACATAATGGTCTATACTGGACTGTTTTTTTTTAAATGTTTGACAAGCTAGGTGTGTGACCACAGTTCATCTGATGTTAAGTGACGGTGTGGTCGAAGATGGTAAACACACCTAGCCTGGAATGGCATTGGCCCGCAAGTGAGGCTGTCGGAACACCTTTAGACGCTTGGCGATTTTCAACTTTTAGGTAGCTAGCCAGCCGAGTGCTAGAAAATACCCCATCATCACGCGTTGGTTTCCTCACGATGTTTTTCCTTCACTAGCAACTCAAGCCCATTGTTGGGGTTTGAACCCAGGCCCTTCGGCGTGTGAACCGACCGCGTTAATCATTGAGCTATCATCGCTACAAAAATTAGGACATTATTAAGTGTATTATAATCGGCCAGTGTCATACCTAAATTTATATTAAATAAATAAATATGTGAGGACATGTCACACAGCGCCATCTAACCCCAATCTAAGCAAGCTGGTACTATGGGAACCAGACAGCTGACAGAATACTTTATTTTTTGTAAATACATACTTATAATACATATAGAACATATACCAAACATATCACAAACATTTATCGTCACATAAACGTTGGTCCCGGCGGGAATCGAACCCACGCCCTTCAGCTCTTAAAGCAGAACTTTTTTTTAAATTACTGAATAGGTTCGCATTTGACCACATCCTGCCTGATGTTAAGCAACGATGTGGTCTAGGATGGAACACGCTTACCTAGAAGGAACCAATTTACTCTTGATTTGAAGACTGAGTGTCTTCAAATCAAGAGTAAAGTTGTACTTTTCGGGAAACACAGACTCCGGCAGAGAGTTCCACATCTTCGCTGTGCGAATAAATAATGAAGAACTTTACCAAATGAGCTAACAGAGCAGTCATTATTATTGTTTAACCATGTGCGGTGACTGGTCATGAATGGCTAACATTAGAGATGTTTTGTACAACTTGACACAAATATTATAAAGCATCATGTAGATTGTAGACCTGTTAGTTGCTCTAAATGTCAAGACTTAAAAGCCATTTGGACTACGACACTTGTGGATAGAACAGTTACTAAGTGCATTAAATATTTATCATCATCATCCACAGCCTTCTTTATCACACTGCTGGGCATGGACCTCTCTCTTGTTATGTCATCTACCTTGGTAATTATTAATACATAATTATATCTGTATCTAATGTTTAATAGGCAGATGAAGTAGAAACTTATTTGAAAGTTATTACGCTAATTAATTACAGTTGATTGATATGTTTGCGGTCGTAGATAAGATAGATTGGAAATCATGTAGAAAAAAAACTAAAGCATTGATAGTATTGATTGGATTTGATAGATTAGATTTATTTTTTATATTGTTTCGTTACTCATATGACAGGAATAATTTCTCGTGGTGATGGATGATGATGATGAAAAGTATCCTAAGTTTTATTCGAGGGCCTAAAGTACCTACATTTCACCCAGATCCGTTGAGTAGTTTATGCGTGAAGAAGTAACATTTTTTTTTTTATGTAATAGTAATGAGACGAACTAGACGTTCTCCTGATGTTAAGATATAACGCCTGTCCATGACCATTGCAGCGATACACAGAACTTCGAGTAGTAAAACAAAGTCCAGGGCATCGCTGCCTTGGCGCTCATTACTTTGAGACTAGATGGTTAGTCTCAATAGCCCTGTTATTTCGCTAGCTGAACCCTTCAAACCGGAACACAGTAATGTTTACACACTACTGCTTAGCGGCAGAATATCTGGTACTGCGGTGGTACCTACCTAGACGACCTCCTGCTCAGGAAATCTACCACCAAGCTTCGCATTTATAATATTAGTTAGGATTTTCAGGCTAGACATAGGCTATTCTAAGCGGACAAAGCCGCAGCTATAGTTAGTTTATAATTGAGTTGTGTATGGTCAATACATGAGTTATTATGTTTAGGATTTGTTCTACAAAAATATGTCATACCAGTGAATGTACTCGTACAATAAATCACCTTGACTTCGTTCAACTTTAGTTTATTGTAGGGCACCATATCCGTTCAAATTTTGTCGTTACATTATTAAACGTAACTTTTTTTAAAGTATTGATAACTGTTTTAAATTTGTAAGTGGTTCATATTGAATCTGAATGAAGATAATTAAGTAATATAAAGCATTTAGGTACCGACACAGGTAGAAAATTTAAGAAAACAAATGTAATAATTTGCACAGTCAAAATTTAGAAAACATTTTATGTAAGCCTTTTCATAGATAGATAGATTTATTCTTTATTCTTGCAAAAATAAATATATTATTATGCGTATAATAATGATTATGTTTATGTATTCATCGGGTTTTACATAATTCTTGGCGTAGAAATACAGTGTTCCTATGATTGGTATTAAGAAACTTACCAACTAATATTTTATGTTATAATTTATTAATCTTGTAAAAATAAATAAATAAAGCGTAATTAAAAATTAATAAAACCTGTAAATCGTCAAAATTAATTTAAAAAATAATAATAATTACCAAAAAATAATTATATAATCATCATGAAAATATTAATATTCAAAGTAAAAAAAAAAAAATTAATTACATAGAAAAAAATAATCTATTAAATAAATACACACAGAAACAGATTAAACACGACAAAGACGTACAATTTTCAAAGTTAGGTTCATATATCAAATGATCACTATCCGAACTCTATGAACAACTTATGTTAACCTAATCACTTAAAGGGAATGGAAAGTGAACTTACGCTTTTTCCTCCTTAACACACCCATTTCCCCGTCGCGAGCTAGCCGCCGACTACTTCCTGAATAGGGTGTCTATTTCCGTACGGGTGGATTTACCGACCTTTGATACGATAGTATCTCGCTATCGTACGATAATAGAATCGAATCCACCGGCCGGCCCTAGCCTTAATGCATTCCGATTAGGTCATTGTCCAATAACAATAACGTTAAACCGATTTTAATATCAATACGGGTTCTTTTTTATGGGACAAGTATTTTCGAAGCGTGGGTGTTTACGGGTTCGTGGGAGCAAAACAAAAACAATATGAAGAACTGGCACTGAACTGGCACCGCGATCGGTAAGCGCGCGCAGCCCGGGGCGCATTCGGTGACGGAATGCCCAACCACCACGGACCGCATATCTCGGAGGCTGCGTTTGCGCCGGCGCCTGGCCAAGACCTCTCCGCCCGATAAAAATAGAAAGTATCAACCTGATGCATGCATTATTCCTTTTTTAACCCTCTATTATTAACATCAGTGCCAATAGATAGCGTTTAGCTTCAATTGATGACTGATACGTTTCGTTACGTTTTTTCTAGTTGGCAAAATGATAGTGTGTTGTGTGGACAACCGAATTTCGTCTACATCAGTGTTGATTGCATCTATGGGCGGATTAATAAATAATTATAGTTACTCAAGCGACTTCCTGATATACTTACATACGTAGATATAGAAGATATTTGAGCAAGACCACAAAATTTCGACTTCTGATACGATCTACGCAAATAGTAATTGGAGTTTTTTTTTTAAATATAACATTTTTATTTTTGTTACATTTATTTTTATTGTGATACATGTCAGTTTTCAACCTTAGTAATTTGCATGCCGAATGGTGGTGTATGTAAAGTATGGTGTTCTTAGATCATTATT
The DNA here is from genome assembly GCA_950106695.1 of Biston stratarius. Lineage (NCBI taxonomy): Eukaryota > Metazoa > Arthropoda > Insecta > Lepidoptera > Geometridae > Biston > Biston stratarius. Next base: position 18,095,820 of record OX467116.1, read on the forward strand.
TATTGTAACATCTGTACTGTACCCATAACGCATATAAATGGATTATTATTTAAAAGAAAAAAACTATATCTTTTCTAGTAGAGAGTTCAAAAACTATGTCGCTAGAAAAGGTCAATCTAATTTTATGTTTGGAATGTATTACTGAATCTGTTCCCACGATATTAGAATGCCTAAATTGCACGTTTTCGCTTTTACCTGTTTCTCCTTAATATGTTTTTGTTTTTATTCTAATGTAATGATATAAATGAAAACTTTTATTGCAATACAAAGTCCAGAGAGTCGCCTCTTAGGCGCTCATTACTTTGTGACCTTCGACGATTAATCTCAATAACTCTATAATTTCGCTACTTCCAGTACCCATTAAAACAGAATACAGTAATGTTCACACACTATAGCTTGTCGGCAGAATATCACTATACTAATACCACTGAAATTGCATTCCTTGATAGGCACAATATTTTATTACTCACTAGCGACCCGCCCCGGCTTCGCACGAGTGCAATGTAGATATGAATGTGGCGCATAATTATGCATAAATCCTCCATGTATTATACATATTTTATTATGGAAACTGACGTGGTCTTGACACATTTTTGTTTTATTTATGCGGATAACTATAGTCGGAGTTTCCGATAAAATTATACGTGAGTAATCCCGCATAAATAAAACAAAAATATTATACATATGTATATATCCTCTTAAATCACTCTCTCTATTGATGGAAACTGCATTTTAATCCGATACGTAGTTTAAAAGATCTAAACGTATAGACGGCGAGAAGCGACTTTGTTTTATACTTTGTAGGGGTAACTATTTCCAAAAATTGTCTCTTGTTGTCATTAATTACTAACGACATTTTATATCAACAAGGAAAAATAATTTAACGCTTAAACCGCTCATAAAAACCGCGTAGATCAATATCAATAAGTACCTACTGACGTGCTGTTAATATATAATGAGAAAAAAAAAAATTAGAAACCAAATACGCGGCGGAGGCAGTAGCGCTTTACAATCTATTTGAATGAACAAACAAATCTCGTTAATCGAATAGTACTCACTGAACTGACATCGGAATGACCAATGTAACAACACAACAAGAAGATTTATCGACCTAGTAGTCAAGTTCAATATAAAAAGTAGTCAAGCCAACAACAGCAAAAACGCAGGGCACGCAGTGTCTACTTATTAAACTACTGGTCATTGCAGTGAATTCCAGAAAATGCTTTAAGATGACTTTAAGACAGCAAGCGCGGCTAATGATTTTCTAGTACTGGATAAATTATTATCAGAGAAAACGAGAAAACTGTTTAAGCCTGGCAGGATGTTGCTTTCAGTTTAACAGTGGATTATTATTAACAGGATTATAAACACCTTTCAGCTTTCGAAAGGCGGTCGGACTTTTGATCTACTTATTACAAACACTGCACTGCATACATTTACAACTTGTATGGTTTAATTAATGTTTGTGTTACCAAAAATGTATACAATTTTATTTTATGGTACAAAACTAAATACGAGTATTGCAAATGCAATCCTCTAAATCTAAAGGCCAGATTTTTTTAAATTGTTGACAGGCTAGGTGTTTTACCACTACTCACCTGATGTTGTGACGGTGTGTCGAAGATAGTAAACACACCTTGGAATCGAACTGGCTCACAAGTCTGCCGAAATACACCGTTAGGTGTTTGGCGACAGATTTTCAACTTGAGGGTGGTAGCTAGCCAGTCGAGTACTAGAAAATACCCTGCCGTTATGTTGTTTTCCTTCACCAGCACCTCAAGCTTATTGGGGTTTGAACCCACTTCTTTCGGTGTGTGAAATTGCAGTAAAACTTAGCAAAGTGGACGAACAGAAAATTACCCCGTAAATTGTAAGAAAAATAAAATACTAATATTATAAAACTTAATCAATTCTTCTTTTTCTTATAAACTACCTAAACACCCGCTATTTTATCCACGTTTTTCGGAACAAAAAGTACGCTATGTGTTTATGCAGCATAAAAACTCTTTTCTAATTTTTATTTACAAAAATGCATCTCCCCGTTTCGTCGTGAAACAGTAAAAAACATAGATACATACATGGAAACGTGCAGACCAACTTTCTTATTTACCTATAATATTAATGTGACGTAAAATGCTGTCTGTTTATAACGTTTTTGCGACTCGGCTAATCCGATTTTAACAAAATTTGGAAAGGCGGCAAAGACGAAAAAATACAATTTCAAGCGGAACATATGACAGAATTTGAATATCGTGGGCGTAGCTATAGAACATCATTATTCAATACTTTTCCGGTAACATAATATGCAAGGATGCCAATTAGATACGGCACTCGTCACTCCTACCCAATGCTAACCCGCTTTAAGCACTAACAAACTTGTTCTCGAAAGGACAATTTTCTCTCCGAATATTCATTTCTGCAATTCAAGTAACGGTCACCGCGGTGACATAGCGCGTAGAGAATTTGACGCGATTTTATAGTAGGTGGATATGCCACTAAAACTCGGCAAATCAAGAGAAATTTTATGCTAACACCTAAATTTATCGCTGACCTCTTGTTTCCATTTTATATTGTTTGCAAAATCTTTGCAGACTTTTACCTGGTGTATACAAAGCTATCGTAAGCGCTCGGCTAGAAGCGGATAAATTAATGTTCATCTAGATAGAGATAGGGGAATAAATTATTATTAATAGAGGATCGTGTTCGCCAAGTATCGTGTTATCGATTTGCTTCAATAATTCATTTCACAGGTTCACTTTCGAGATCACAGCTCGAAGCACGGATGTCAACCGCAAAGTACCTATTCCTATGTTGATTGTATGTTTGTACCGAAGGTTGCGGTCTGCGAGACAACCTATTCAATACGCAAAGGGAGAAAATCTAAGACAAATCTTAGTACACCTACTCGTATAGATGAAATGAATTACAGAAAGTAACGAGAGAAAGATAATGACGAGCCTCCATTGAGATCGTTCTCGCGAGATATCTGCCGATGTAGAATAGATAGCTCCGGTATGCATAAAGGATGTACTTAACTAATGATCTTTAGAAAATGTCGGGTTAAATGTCGCATCTAAATGCATATCGACATAGAAAGGCAATATCCCTAATTAATGAGGCTCTTAGTATCACAGTACATAATTATAAGGACTTTCACGATGTTGTATAACAAGCGGATGCACGAAGATTGATAACGCAAAAGAAAAACGTGAATGCAGTACACTATAGTAATTACTGTCTTAGAGAAAGGTGTTTGTATCTTACATTATAATAACTGTACCGAATTACAATCTATGACATTTATTTATTGAGCTTGGAAAGTAAAACCTAGTAATTTAAAGTAACGTGACTGACGGCTGGATCCCTGGAGATGTACGTAAAAAACATTTTCGCTTATTGCTTCATTTGTTTGATAGTCAACGTAATTATAGTGTTGAGTTTGCTGTGATTTTCGAATGACCATTGAACTTTGCCATTTAGAGTCTGCTAGATAAAATACCTGTACATGTTTTGCATCAGTAAGTTAAGCCGGGAGGGTTAACAGTACTTGTTAGTATTGAAATAGCAATGTTGTTTTCAGTGATGTTGAGTTCACTGGTGTCAGTCGTGCTCGTCTCCTTTTCTATCGAGCAATCGGCTCACGAAGTCGAAAGGTGCTGGTCATGCGCTGCTGTATCCTAGAGCTTTGAATAAGCCTGGATGCACGTCATCCCGCTTCTAAGACAAATACTATATTGGTTTCTTAATATAGACAGTAGCTTGAGTTTTATATAACGTGGAATTATTCAATTTATAAGACACACAAACCCAAAAAAAATGTTACTGACTTTTTCTGATCCAGAACTATGATAAAATTTCTTTTAAAATTATCACGAGTTTCTAGCTAACAAACTATATTATTAATTGTGGAACAATTAATAATTCTGCGAAGTAAAATAAAAATTGCTAGTTCGCTGGTTTTATAAAGTGCGGATTGACAGGATTCACACATCTAAGAGAACTTTTTTTAAGAACTCTCAGACATGTAGGTTTTCTCACGATGTTTTCATTAACCGTTTGAAGTCAGCGGCATTTGAAACCAGGGCCTCCAGATTGGTAACCGACTAATCAGCCAACTACCGAAACTTCTATCCACTTCACAATTTGTTCAAAGATAACTATCATTTATTTCATATAGCTACGGAACCATCAGCGTATCACGATATAATCTTTTCTACTGATAACTGGGACCTTCAGCTAGATATTTCGGGATGGATCAGCCTTTCTTGTGTGAAACGTGTCTACCCGCGCGTTTTTATTTATATCAAGGACACATCATTCAAATTTGTGTATCTTGTGGAATTTTAGATTAGGTTTTGTTTGTGTTTTTATAAATTTGTAAATAATGGGTACGTACATATTAGTTTTAATTTATGTATTATGTTTAGCATCAATAGAAAAAAAAACAACAATAACTTGATTGATTTAGACGTTACTTTGCGGAAACTCCATCTTATGGCATTCTAGACTAATATATTTAGTGTATTTCCCTTTATACGAGTAAGTCATTTACAACAAAGACGAGGATTTAACTAAACCTAAAAGTATTATATTATTATTTTAATTAGTTTATAAATTAATTTACACATATGAAATGAATAAATATGATTACTATATAAACGTTTTTTCTTCTTTCTCTATACTTTTATTTATCATATTGATAAACGAAGTTTTGTTTCAGATTTCAAGTTTATTGCAGATAAATAATTATATTACAAATTGTTACAAGCCATTAATAATATAATTGTTTCAGTTTTAATTAAATCTTCGTCCTTGTTGTAACCAAAACGATTTATAAGCGGAAATACACAAAAGATATACTTCGGTTTTAATGACATATCACAATTCTCAAAGTTTAAGGAGCAATATTATTCGCACGGGTAGTATGAATGGTATAGTAAGCTATAGATGCCACTACGGACTTTTTTGTAGATCTATTAAAAAGGAATATCCAACTGTGCATTGTTTTGTTATATCACAAAGAGATTAGGTAGCGTTTTCGATGAAAGCTTGACTTGACTTGTTTTTGGTGGCTTGACTATTTTTTGATAATCTTTCTAAAGAACTTAGTATCCGTTCAGTAGTTTTTAAGTTTATCGCGAACAGACAGACAGACAGACAGACGCGGCGGACGACTTTGTTGTATAATATGTACTGATATATAACAGTTGCATAATACGTTCACGGTTATAGAAAACTTATAGCTGAATTATTTCAAGTTACAATCACCACAAAGTTTAAACCGAGATTATTGTTTCCTGGTTCAACAAGACTTGCAAAACTATAGCATTGTGCTTTCTATCTGATAAATTCAAACTATTACACAACATCCGAGATACAGATTAAGAAACTTTTGTTATTGCCTTTTATATATAAACTGCTCATTATATAAACTAACAACTTATCAAAGTTAACACGAAAAAAAAGTATAGCAAGCCTTCCGAGAGGTTACTTTCAAATATGCACGTAATAAACTGTACAAGTTGGCGTCGGAATGTTTTTGTTGCTTTAGTATAAACATCTATTCATGAATACGTCGCGTTCAATAGTATTTAGTGGTGCACATGGAAAGTACAATAATAGTTGTGCTAAAAATGTGAGCTGCATCAAGTTGTTGTTAACCTTCGGATAAGAACTAGAACCGCTCTTGTTCACCTGTCTACGAAATATCAGGCAGAACCAATCATAACGGCATTTCGATTTTTGTTTCATGGAAATAACAAAGAATGATGGAAATCAAATAAAAAAGTAATTGAAAAAAATTACACCTCCGCGTACAATAGTAAAATTAATTTGCAAACTTTCTCTTGAAAATGGGAGATTTAATGGAGTTCGGCTCTATGGACTTGTAGCGCGCCCGTAATGTTCGTTAGTCATGGTAGTTCATAAGTTTGAAGAATTATTTGAATTCACATAAAATGTAACGATTGTGATGTAATATTTTATGATCACAATAAACCGCTATCAAATTTTATACATATGGAACTTACAATATTGAAGAGCTAAAGGGCGAGGGAGAGAAACGATGACATTTAGCTAAGGTTAGTACTCTAGCCTTACTTGCTTTAAACGTAAATTCCATAATGGAACACATGATGCCGCGTACAACTGATTTTGTTACAGACATTTTTAACCACTTAATATTTAATTGAACAATGATTTCACATAAAAGGTACTTTATGAGATGGGCACGTATCGTAAAGGTTTATGAGGTACTGGCAAGCTCCGACGGCCTGGTTCATTTAAGCGCACCAGTTAGCGCGGGGAGAGTGTCAGACTGCAGCTATTGTTGTCCGTCCCTCAGGAGGGTCGCCCCAGATCTCGCCCCAATTACGCACACACGCTTAAACACGGATACCTTTAGAAATGGCTAGGAAACATTTGATTGACACCAACATCACTTCGAATCAAGATTAATGTGTCTTCCGACAGGCGACTACTGGTTACATTAGCGGTGTTATCATGGTTGGACGCTTTCAGAAACTTAATATTGTTTTTATATAGTGGTTAGTTTATAGAGGTAGTTGGAACTAATTTAACTCTATTCGCTGTGATAAAGTACCAATTTCCTGTGCAATTTTGAGCAGGATAAAATTAGATTGATGGTATTAATTAAGGAGTAACTGTTACTTGATCTGTAATGGGCAGGTATGGATACTAGTGTTGTTGACACCGGAGGTTGAGCGGAAAGTCAATATTTATGGTAGTTAGTTATACCTTCGCAGAACGTGATATACTGCAGGTTAAAGACTAGATTAGTTTCTATTCAAACCAACTTTCTCCTATTGAGAATTTCTCTTTAGAATTAACTATGCGCGCGTTTATACCCTTACGACTTCGCTTTTCATAGGTTACGGAAATAAAGCGACCTATTAAACAATGTAAACATTTGTAATCAATCAAGCAGTTACGTACCATAGCCATGAATAATTGGTGATTCGCTGATGCGAACACGTCTTAGCCCGGATCGCGCCGGAAGTGTGTAATGATTGCTTGCGTAAGGGTCGCTTCGATAGTCGTAATGTCCAGCCCTCGGTAACGTTCCATGAAGTCTGGCTGAGGGATCCTCGTATACAGGCTGATACCGCGCTTGAGCATAATAAGGCCGTTCGTGGTAATCAATGTCTCTCAAATCACGCCTAGATGGTGGCCGCGCCGGTTCGTTGAAGTCAATATACGGGTTACTTCTGTTAGCGACAGTTTTTGGCCTTTGATCATACTGGTTCAGAGCTTGAAGGCTTTGCGCTGGGTATCCGTATTGGTTAGGCTGTCGTCTGTATTTGTTGAGGATATCGAAAGATCTGTGGTAGGGGGTAGAGTACCGATCGGTGGCAAATATCTCGCTCTGAGGCAGTCCACTGTTGCTGCTCACGTTGCTCTTGTTGCTTCTCGTACTACTTCTAGCACTGTTCCGTGTCAGTGAACCGTCTCCGCGTACACTGAGTTTTACTTCCAGTCTTTTGTCTTTCATGTTTTATTATTTATCTTGACACAGTTAACGTCCAATATATATGTTTACACTTAATTTATGTCAGAATTAAAGTTCATCTTCGAAATTACAAGAGCATTGTAATTAACCTTTAATAATTTATATTACCCAACAGCATAATGTATCGCGCCATAGAAAGTAAATGACGTTTATTATCGTGTTGTTCGCGAGCGATGAGTAATGACTGATGATGTATTAGTAAATGACCACAAGCTTGAGAACAAGACTGCTGTTGTTCAAGTTAATTGAGGTTAAAATGGTTTAGACGGAACATCGACACGACTTTTGGACAAAGGTACTGTCAATCCCGCAGCGAGGCGAGTCGAGGCGGGCGAAATGTTGTACGAACAGACACGACGAACAATAAAAAATTGACGGGAGAAAATTCTTAGATGCCTTTCACGATAAGAGCATGGGCAAGTATGCGCATCAAACTCACTGATAAATACAATCGGTGTATCAATCAACCAAGGCCTAAACATACACGCCTCGTAAACGTAAATCTACATACACAAGTACTCTATAGACCTGACACGCCAGTAGAGATATGAACAACGAACGACAATAAAAATTAACTGTATACAAAATCAAATTAGAGAAGTATAGATTAACAGCCACTAATTAATTAACAAGTTAAATAGCTACCAAATTAGAAATGTAAAACAGTGATGTCATACGATTAACAGCTTCTTCGCACGCGACATCCGGTAGAGTTGCGATATACAACAAAGAAAATAAATCAGAAATCAAATTAACATTCTAGAATGTGCACTGACGAAACTTCATTATTAACGTGTAGAATTGTAGAAGCTGTTAATTGAATTTAGTAACTTTTTAAATTCCACTATGGACAAGATTCCTTTGGCTCACAGTTCATTTGCGACTGACACTCCGAGGAAACATTACAATGGTCGATAAGATAATGTATCGTCAGTTCAATAACTTATTATAGGTTGTATTGTATTGGAGAATCCCTAGAGCTATTCAGGGCTATAATAACCTTAGAGAGTTGATTGTTTGCTAATGCATGTTTTTATCAAATTGATATGTGAGGAAGGTGCTACTCGAAGACCACTCTAACGTGGTACCGTATACTTCACCTTGAACGATTGTAACGGAAAACAATCTAGGTCAAGGCCGAAATGTATTTAACACCATATTTAAAATTCATATGATGAGTTACATTTATGTATGCGTGAATAACACATACAAGATTCACACATACTAGTATTGATGGTCTTATTTTAATTAGAATAATTAGATGCTGTCTTTAGCGTTACTTATCGTGTTTTTAGCAAAAATGTTAATGAAGGAGTCTGTTACAGATGAATAGAAATATCCATATACAATTGGAATATTAATCTTCTTTCTACAAAACTACAGAAAAATGAATTAGTTTGACTAACCGGAATAACCATACTAAATTGTGGAAATTATAAATCCATAAAAATATCAAAAGTAAAGGTGTGGAAGGAGCTTACGAAATAGAAAAAATATGAACTGCCAGCGAAGCGGATAGCGTTAGCTAAGTACGTATATCTAGACAAATTTATCGCGTATCAGATGAGCGTGAAATGCAAACGTTTCGACATGGTGCGCCCGAAGTGTTAGGCAACTTGTTACTGTTTGTAAACCAAACAGTACTATCATCTCCATCGAATGAATCGCCGACGGCGTAAAACGGGCCTTAATTCAACATCTCCTTGTTTGAATAGGACCTCACTTGTGGGAAAGTTTATGCATCATACACTTAATTAAGACTTGGAATAGTTCACTGAGACAGACGCGTAGACGTGCTCAAAACAAATTATAAAGCGGCAATTTTGAAGACCGTGGATGCAGAGAAAGTACAGGCACGTAAGTGCAGGGTACACAACCAACAATTTTAGTGTAAATGGAGCATAGATAGACTATCCGCGGTTTAATGGTACACACAGATAAGAGAAACCGTATTACCTGCAACAGTAACTCATATTGACCTTCACATACAACCTGTGTAAGTAAGAAGCCTGATGTTTCTAGAATATCAATGTCGTAGTGTATTTACATTACGTTATTTGCTTTAAAATGCGCGTTACATTGCTGTTTATGATACTTGTTATTTTCCCCTACACCAGTAACAATGCACATAGAACGGATTGATTTTCACAAACTGTTTTGAGATATCATTAACTGGGACACACGACGCGCCAAACGATTTTCGAATGATCACATTTGGATAGTGAGTCACTCGACGCGAAATGGACACATATGACTAAAAACTATTTTCATTTGTCTCTAAATTGGAACTTGGAATTTAAGACAATAATATAACATTTTTTTTCTTCAAATTTATCACATTTAGGTGGTATTTGGGACGAACTCGCCACAGGTGAGCGAAACACTGCGACTTTGGTTGCGTTCAGCGTACTGAAATGGCACGCCAAGTGCGGGAGATAAGCTGATAACGTATAGCGATAAGTACCGATTTTTTTACAATATCAACATTGAGTTGCGTATGACTTGAATCGCTTCACTGTTTTGATAAAAAATTAAGATGTTTTTTTACGAGGAATTCCACAATTACCAGACGAAAAACTCCAATCATTATTAACATACATAACGATTAATTAATTTTGCAGTGTATGTAAATGAGTTGGGATGAACGACCTCTACGCAGCAAAATGAGGTTCGAAAGTCAAACACTTTGAATTTCTCACATAAAAATGAAGGCAATGGAGCCTTTGTGTTTGGTGACGCGAGTGTGACAGACGGAGTTCGCTCGATCCACGCTCGTGATCTTTAGTCGTCCAAATATAGTCACGAAGAATAGGAGCAACAGTGTTGCAACCATCGAATATCGCACTGGGAAATCGTGCCATTTAACGGTGAGGTTCATCCATTAATATTTGAACGGAAAGCTAGTAAAGTAACAAAGTAAAAGTTGCTCTAACTCACCATCGGCGATATCAGCACCGGTTTCTTCGTCGTCAGTCTTTCGCTCCTCATACTGTTCCCGTTTCTTGATCGCCTGCAGAAAATACAAATTGTAATCTCGCACCACCCGCCGACTAACGAGAAAACCAGTATCAAGCTAGTGAGCACGGACAAAAACAAGGACATTAAAACTTAGGCATCTCGGCACATAATCTACAGCTATTTGGTGCATTACTCGAAATGTCACGTTACATGCCAGCGAAATGGAATGATCGTGATGCCACAAAGCGCAAGCGAGGCAAACCAACAAAATTCAGTCGAATCTAAATTGAAATCTTGCGTTGAATGTCTTTTTATCTTGCGTAGGCATCTCACCCGGGCGAGCCATCCTCCGGCCGCTTTCAAGCACCTCATTTTAATAAGTGCCAATGAGGAACACTTCGGCGATAGGTCGGTGATTTATATTAACACAACACTTGTTCGCGAAAGCGGCACTTCACTTATCGATTAATCGCGGTACACGGAGCATTGTTACGAGCGTCGTCGGTGAGGAAGGCGCTCGTGTCTGCTCGCCGGGTAGGCAGGTCTACCGGCAGCGTCTTGGTCGAGGGCCCGCGCGCACCAGCCCGGAACAGGCGCTCTATTCCAACAATTACCCACGGTTGGGCCGCGTCACGGAACCGGGCCGATTCCTCACGTTTATTACTTATTCGCGCACACGACCTACATTTAGAGCACTCGCCACACAACTATTTTCAGCTAAAATAGGATGTAACTTGAGCAAAGTGTGAATACTTGCAACTATGATGGCGTTATGGTAATGAATACACCGAGTGTGATGCGAATGAGATCTCACGACTTTATTGTTACTTCAAAGGATAGTTGATGAAACGATGTTAGTTTTGGCAACAATGCGGAAAAATCATCTGCATTGTATTATTTTCAAAAACACAAATCAACAGTGCTTCAGTGATTTTTTAAATGTTTATGGTTAAAGATAGTGGTGTTTATCATAAAGAGACGAATTATACGCACAACTATGGGCAAGTGGTATGTGGTGAAATGTCTTTTTGCGTTGTTTCCAAAACTCCGTGGAAGCTTATAATTAAGTCACTGGACTGGACTGGATACATAGATAAATAAATAAACTCTTTATTGTTACACGAAAGACAAATAATAATACGATAGAAAAACCGTGACTGGACAATGACTTTGACTGTGACTAAGAGTTATTTTGTTTGATTTTACCATAAATGTGAAATACTTGACACTGGCAGAATGTACAAAGTGCAATGCCAAGATAAAGAAAAAAAAGATGAGATTCGCTAGGACTTACCCTTTTGCGTATTGTGGTTAGACCTCTATAATTTAGATGCCACATTGATAATCATCATTATTGCAAATAACCAGTTATATATGAACGTCTTTACGAGACTACGATCTGATTCAAACGCTGTAGTAATAACGTTCTATTACCTGCCAAGAGCCGTCGGATATGTTTAATGCTGATCATATGATATCAGACGAAAAATACGAGACAATAGCATGCGATGTGAAAATCATACTTACTTCCTCCACCTTGCATTGCTAAAAGCTGACTGCTTGAATATTTACATACAACTCTGAGAATATTCCCGACTGTGACATTCTATTATGTTAAACGTGAAAGTTTATACATAATCTGATAAGTAGTATCATTTCAGTCTCTTTACAAACACTATGAAAATTACAGTGTTAGATAAAGACAAATCGATAATGAAGGAAGGAAATACAATAATCTTAGAGACGACATGTTTATCTCAAAGATTGCAAAATTATCGATAGATCTATTAAAATTAGGGGTTTCGGCAATGAAATACGATATCCAAGGAATGATAAAGTATAATGATGAAGGTATATATGAGAAAGTATACACAGGATATAGGCAAGCATTACAGGAATCATGCAGTTATCCACAATTCCATTACACAAACACACATTCACTTATACCAGGATTAAAACTACACACACACTAAAGTATCTACAAGCAAAACATTACGTTATAGAAGCCAGTAAACAACCTAAGACAGTTCAATATAATATTTAGATTATAACTCCATTAAAATAGATAACATTTCGCTTTCTTTTTTACTTTCGAATAGATTTATCATGTATATAGTAATTTTCACAAAGATTGACAGTTCTATTGTTGTATCAGATAAGCATATCAGGTTGACAATGAAAAAGATAGTCTATTGGTACTTGCTTATACGCATATTGCTATTACCTACTGCTTTAAAATATGTAAGCAGGTACGTGATATATACCTTGCTTGGTATAAGAATGCCAGTCAAGTGAATTTTGTGATAAAAGAACATATAGAGGGGTATTTCATAGCTTTTAGGTTGATCGAATTTGGGTTAACGATTTGTGGATAGTTAAAGACTTATATTACAAGATTTTCTACCCCTAGGCCAGAACTCAAGCTCTTGATTCGGTAGAGCGGCGCGCTGTTCGACTAATTGGTGATGCAAACTTGGTAGAAAAAAAACTTTTAAGGCTTAAACACCGCCAGAAGATAGCATGTCTATAAATTTTCTACAGTATTCATTTCGGAGAATCTGCTACTGAACTGTACGACTTTGTACTTCCATCCCCTTTTTACCACAGGACGCGGAGAAAGGCGGTCTATCGGAATTTACTTGGGTACGTATCAAACGTTTTGACTCTACGTTTCTGAATAAATGGAACAAGCTGCGAGCTTGCTTGTTTCCTGAGATATGATCCTGATCTTTTCAAAGTCTGAGTGAATAGGTATCTTCTAGGATTGCGTGCTTCATATTCGTCCACATCGTTGTTTACTATCAGCCGAGATGGTGGTCAAACGCGGACTTATACAGGTATAAAAAAAAAACTTGTTTCTTTTACATCATAGGCACGTTTAGCGCGAGATACTTAGCCATCAAGCTATATAGAAACAAACAAAGTAGCAATGTTTATTATTGAGAAAAGTACTTATAATATGAGTACGTCTCGAACTGTATACTTATATGCAGAAAGAGACCAAAAAGCTACAACGATGTATGTATAATGTACTTATGTTAGATGTATGTAATCTGGTGTAATGAAGTCTTTCGCATAGCACGCGTAAATGGTGCGCTTGTTCTCGAAATTGGTGTGGTGTTAAAACCAAATAGAACAGTTTTATCTTTGTAAAAATTACGGCAAGACTATACAAAATGTTTTTTTTTTTCCAGCGATCATGTTAAAATGTTAGGTTGAGTGTATTGCGGACCTGCGCAATGAGGTCTCTCGCGCGGCCCGCGTCGATTGTGTTGATGCGTTTGTTCTTGAGATGGTGCGGCGTGTCGCGGCGGTGCAGACGGCCGCCCGCCGCGCCCGCGCCCGCGCGTTCCTCCACGCCGGCGCGCCACGCCACGCGTCGTCCACGCTACCCGCCACCACACCCGCCCCAATCAGCCACATATACTAATTCTTCGCGCAGATTTACAAAAGGCCTGAACTTACTAGAATCCCCCTTTAGTCATAGCGCACACAGACACAGACATCTAAAGGCACAAATCCGAATCTTACCGATCTAAAAAGTTAATTTTAATCACGTTTGTGTTTCTCGTTGTTATGGTATATCTTATACAGTTTCTGCACGTTCCCCATATGATTAGACTTTTTTATTTTTCCCAACTAAACTTTCAAGACAACTTTTATGAAATTAGGAAACCGTTTGCTCGACAAGCGCTACTGCTTACACGTAAACATTTTGTTTGCTCGGAATTTCGAATTAAAAAATTTAGCGTGAAATTACTTTGAGTTATAAAGTTAAATCTCGTTATGTGTAACTCTTACGTAGACGGTTTTACACGATTCAAGTTAAAGCCGATCTTGAAAATTTGCGCAAAGAATATTATCTACTATTTTTTATATTATAGAACCATTTGATTCAGTATTCTGTATATTTCCCTTCGAAAATCATAATATTATACTAATTTAACAACTTCTTGTCAACTGCGCTGTATCTATTTACGGTGTCTATATTTACAGATACAGAATACTGCATCAAAGTTTAAGAGAAAACTAACAAACCGTAAAGATAAAGGATGATTAATAAACATTATTGTTAGGAATTTAAATTAACTAAAGATGTTGATTCACACCAGTGTCGCCACCTATCTCAACTCAGAGGAAAGTTTTTTTTACCAGAACATTTAGTACAAGACACCGATGTTACGTTATTCACTACAAATTTAAGACAAATGCTAGTCGTTAGATATTTATCATGTTCCATAACACGATCTGTTTCAATATCGCTCTTTTTTTTTTAACTGACTTCTTAAGAAATTATTAAAAAAGTATCGCGCCAATACGAATAAAACTTAAAACGCATAGCATTCGTCAATTAGCGTTTATTTTAGCATTCCATTAACTACACCAGCATTCTGCTATTGATATTTGTTGTTAGGACGTCTATTTTACTTTCCAAGCCTGTTAGTTGGAAAGTGTAATATGCCATTTTAAAATTTAGCCTTTATTACCCCAAGTAAAAAGGTCAAATTTATACCTCGAGTTCATCAGAGTCGTCGTCATCGTTTTCACCTTCAGATGATTCCTGATCAGCAGCCGCCGTTTGATGATCGTGCTCTTCTTTTGTGTATTCAGGGGGGATCGGAGTGCTGTGAATAGGCTGTGAACAAGAAAAACGTTTTTGAAAATCATTGAGTCGGAAAATCATTAAGTATCCAATAGATGGCGCTATGTTAAAAGTCCATACGTTTCATATGCGCTACAATTTATTTTACGTTACACGCGTGTGTTCTATTTGGCGACAGTAACACTTTTGTCGGTTCTGTTAGTATACTATAAAATCCGGTAAGTTTTAGTCGATATTAATATCAACACGAGCGCTGTATGTACATTACTACATGTTGCCATAAAACCTATGCAAGGAAGCGCGTTGTATACTCTGGTTTGCTCACATATACTATTGCTGCGCTTGTCGCTAGGTATATATTAGCCATAGTACCTATATAAAGATATAATACCAGGAAGATTAAGAAGGAATATTCCTCACCTCGACTTCAATAGGCACGGGAGCGCTTACAACTTCTAGGGGCGATGTCGGCAGTCCATTGGTCTGAGTGTGAGAAGCTATAGGTTCCTGTTTCGTTTGGTTGGCCTGCTCTGGCGATCTCCCTGCTAGTAATTTGTGGGCCTTCGCCTTTAAGTCCTTGGGGTGAGGTGTGTTCTGGCGTACGAACGGCGTCTGTGGAAGTTGAAGAATTTTAGTGGGTGACAAATGTTTATCGCTTTAAACTTCATCCACGTCTAACACAAAAATGCAGCAAGATATTAAGTAATAAGTCAAAATAAACATGAACAAGAAAATTAATATCTAATTAATGTAAGGATAAAGCTGAAATAACCTGGTAAATATATTATAATATAGGGACTAATTAATCCCATATTTTTGTAATTATATTAGACGAAGGTAAAGCTAAAGCGTGATTGTAAGATTTGAAAGCGATAATAAAAAAAAACATGCGCATGCTGTATAAATATACTGATAATTGCATACAATATATGTATAAATGCAGAAAATACACAACTTATACAAATGGTGTAAAACAATTTAGTTGCTAAAATTAAATGAGTTTCTAAAATGTCAATGACGACCCATTAAAAAAATTTACTAAAATTAAAGTTACTGTCATATGAATACAAATGTGCGAATATAAAACTAAAAACCACAGTAATACTTTTTAGAGATACTAACTGACAGAAATGAACAATTTTAGCGCTATATAAGGTCATAGGTATAGTGCTATTATCATTCGTACTGACAATGGTAGTATAACTACGGTTCATTGAAGATGTTGATACCTTGAAAATACGGAGGTGTACCAAAAGAATAATTGTCACTTAACCCATTTTGACCATACATAACTGTAATACAGTGGGCGTATAGTGAATCATAGGATATGATATCAGATCCAGTCTCTTGTTCGCGGTACTAAGACGTTTAGACCGTTATCAATCTAATCTATTAAGTACAGTTCAAATAAAGTACAGTGCCATGAAATATAATAAAAGTTGCGAAACTGTTTTGTGAAACGTATGAACATAAGAACTGGTGTTCAGTCAGTGCGGAAACATTGGACAAGAAGTGACTCGACTATATAGAAAACGATGTGAATCGAAATAATTTATAAAGTTTGCGAATTTGGATATAGTGTTAGGATTGAGAATATTTCAAATATTACATTAGCCTAATTATTTTTTTGGTGTGTCCCGTAAACGTTTTTTGAAATGGAGTGGGTGGTGCGATTGTGAATTTTTTGTTACTATTAATAAGGGCTGGTTAAACAAAAACACAATATCAAAGGCTCTTAAAATAAACACTAGGTGTTATCTAGGACCGCACTAGTCTACTGGCAAAAAAGGTATCACTAAATACTGCTCTGAGCAAGAGGCATAGTGGCGGGCAGCCTATTCTCGATTTTCTGGTGCATTCACAATTTTCATTTTATAAAATCAGTCATAAACAGAATTAGTGTTAAACTTATTCAATTCCGTTCTGAAGTAAATGACATCAGTTAATGAATAAAACAACGCATTATATATATCACTAACATCATTATTTACATGTACATTACTGAGTTACAGGTATACAAAATCATTATTTACGTAGCAATTATCACGCGAATTGCACGAATGTAACGTGATTGCGGAGAAAACCGAAATCTCCGCGGATCAGACGCAACTGCATGTGAATTTTATTTAATAGGTATCAAATATTGTCCTATATAAGCTGCAAATATTAGATAACTTCATGCAGTATTGCGTCACGGCAAAAATACACCATCTTTATTTGTTGTGAATGCACCTACGAGACAGTTTGCCGCATACCTCTGCAAGGTTAGTTATAGAGGAGGAGAGCCGCTGCAAAGAGCTCCTCCGCTGTGTAGTGACTAGCTTGCGAACTACGTTTATAGGCCTCTTGAAGGCCATCATCGACTGTTGTGAGAAGAACGACTCTGAGGGCGAATCTTCGACTTCTTCCGGCACCGTTGGAACCTTGAAATTGAAACCTTCTCTAGCACCGTTATGATGATTTTGACATTTCGTTTCTTTTGCAGATTCAGCGCTACGACTTCGATGCATCTTAGATTAATTTCCTATCATGTACAATGGAATGGAACATAAAATTTTATGGGAGATGAATTTAAAAAAATCATTGAGTTGTCTACCTTCATTTCACTACCCTTCCTATGCTACTAAAACAGAAGATGTAATATAAATAGGCTATTACGTAATATATCTAATGATTATGTGCGGGCTGTTTCATACCAGTGGACATTTCACAGTGCCATCTAGACCCAAGCTAAGCAAAGGTTGCACCACGAGAACCAGACAACTGATAGAATAGAACACTTACAGGTTATAAGGGATGTAATTAGCCAAAATAGTAAAATATATATATATATATATATATATATATAACAAAGAAACGAATGTTGACCCCAATTGTATGGACTAGCTGATTTTTTTCAGTTTTGTGACGCAAGAGTTCGCCATAATGATGAATATAAAGACTTCCTGCCGGCTTAGGCGGTACTCCCCAAGCTTATAATCTACAGCGTTGCCTAATGACAACAAACGTAATCTTTAACAACGTCTCGGATTCTGTTCGTGTTTCTTTACTCAAACTTAATTCCATACAACTTTTAAATCATGCCAAACAAAGCCAAATTTAAAATGCGTAATGAATGACGTAGTTATTATCAACACACTAGGTATTCGAGATAAAAATACAAGGTCGGTTGGAAGTTGACAGTACACGTTGGTCGTGATCTGGCAATTTAATGGCGTAGTGCCGCGAGCAGACCGGGGCCCTATTCACTGCACATGAGCACATAAACGCATGTTTACATAACGCGGCGGAATTCTAGTTAAATTTGCATGGAGTAGTATTCTCTATGCCAATGTCATATTAAATATTTTTTACAAAAAATAAACCGACTTCATTTTACTTAGCTCAAACCCGGATATCTTACATTGTTTTATTACTGAGTTCCGGTGCGTATCTTCCCATTAGATCGTCTGATGATGAAGTCGGAGAGTAAGTAGTACATTGGGACTATACTAGTGACCGTAAACATCACTAAATCACAGGTAAGCAAATATGCAAATTCATTTACTTAGATGATTTTTTCAGTTATTTTGGTTTAAAAATCAAGTTAATGAACCGATTGTGATAAAATTTATATGAAACTACATAAATAATTTTCCAAATCGGTTTATAAATGAAGGAGATATGAGGAACATACAAAAAAAAATGTGATGAATTGAGAACCTCTTCGGTTATAAACACGACGAGGTGTGTTATGAACTTGTGTTGAACTATTAAAATAAACTTTATACGTGTATAATTGTATGAACGCTATATGCTTTTCGGTAATCAGAGGCTAAGAAAAGATTATTGCTTATAGTTTTCTTATACATAGATATATTAATATGGCCTATTCGCGAACGGTATTGTCATATTTGGATGTAAAAAGCCTAAAAACTCAGGCGTATGACTCATAAATAGAGGTCCTGCCTCAACAAACAGTTTTAAAAAGTTTTATTGCAATAGCTTAGTTCAGGCTTTACTTTGCGGTTCTAATTTTATGCTTCACATGTTGGGTTCCAGATTTTTGTTTAACTTATGCGGGATTACTCATTATGTAGTGTGAAGCAAGACGAGGCCGCGCGCGCGATGTGCTCAGCTTTGTCTCCATGAAGAAGGCCACCGGATGAGGCCGAATACTACATACAGTCAGAGTATTTAATATAATTATAACGAGAGTAATCCCGCATAAGCAAAACAAAAACGTGTCAAAACCATGGCTTCAAGATGATTACAACATAGTCCTTGATTCAATTGATCGCATGGATACATAATGTGATTGAAGAAAAAGAAAAAAAGTTTAAAAATGCTAACAAGTCTGAAACCAATTTGTAAATTATGTATGTATTGGTTTTTCAATTCCTGATCAACTTCGAGAAAGTTCTTGAAATTGTTAAACTACCGTGTTTACCAATTTCATTACACTAATATTGAAAGTAAATTGATATACATGACCATAGCCTGAGTAACCAACCCGAATGTCAGAGTAGATATGCCACTTAAAAGCCATTGACATGGCTTCACGGTAACAAGACAAACAACTGAAACTAATATTACAAGTACGAAAGTATTCGTAGCTTTATATCCCGTCTAGTCTCATAACTATTTGTCTGTAAGATCTTTTCACGACTACCCGACCGGACCGATCTTAATGAAATTGGGTACAATAGTGTACATCATGAGAAAGCGAACGATCATAAGATAGGCCCTAGAATACAACGAGAAAAATTGTATGAGGTAGCTAATACCAAATATTAATAAAGTACAAAGTTATGTCGGGGACGTCCTACTTGCTCTTCAGACGAACTACAAAGAATTGAAACTTGAAACAAGTTTACTAAATCTACTAGTTCAGTAACTTTTCTATCTAGAATTTACGCAATCTTAATTTTTGCGATAACTCATGAAAAACTTATGAAGAGTGATGAATAATAATAAATTAACCACTGAATCAAATTGAAACATTGTTCGTGAGACTGACTATCAATAGAACACTGCGAGTAACCATTTTCGCTCTTATCAGCTTTGTTTCGCAAAGTGAATCACGAACATGTCGTGGTAAAACAAAGAAAATTACAGCGTGAGCAATCGAAACAGTCATCGATTTAGTTAAAGGCTTGTTTTAAAATAGATTTATCTACATTAAAGTATTTAAAAAAATAACAGCTTATTGCTTTTTCGGACTTAAAGACAGATAATCTGCAGTCAAGGACGTAAGCATTACTGTGTTCCCGTTTGACGGGTACTGCAGTTAGCCAAATTACAGGGCTGTTGACACTAATCGTCGAATGTATCAAAGTAATGTGCGCATCAGGAGAGCATTTCGTTCGTATACTTTTAATTAAAAAAAACGTAAATCCCGATAGCTGCTCCATATATTCAGATTTTGCAGATACTATTTTTTCGTGTTGGTCGTCGAAATGTTTTGTATGTCTTAAGAATACGAAATCATTGACTTCTTTTACTTATTAAGTATATTTAATATCACAATCTAAAAATAGCTGTTCCCTAGTTTTTTCTTTACCTACTACCTAATGCCTTCGCCCTCGCATGTAATATAAACCTCATTTAAAGTATCACTACAATTAATAAAAAGAAACAGCTAAATCCGTTTATGTTCTCAAGTTATGCGCTTGCCAATGAACATCATTTGATTTGTATTAATATATCTACTTTTATCATAAGTATTCACCTTCTTATAGATTATATAAGTATATATCCTTAAAGGTCCAGATGAAGATTGGAAGTGGGAAGATGTAAAGCGAGTATGACATAATCTCAGCTATTTGATGAAGACGATGCTGATAAAATCAACTGGGAGAGAGCAACAAGTGGCTCCTATATAAGATCGATTCACAGGAAGAAAAACGTGCATTGATTTTCTATCGTTTATCTTTTACACAAAATACTTTAAAATAAAAGATAAAACAATGACGCAGTAATTATTTATTGAGTTAAAACAAAAATAAGTTATGAACTTTTATATACTAACGTAAATAAATAATTAGTAATACTGCATAAATGAGGTAAAACAATTATTAATATTAATAATATATATCACGAACCTTCTGTAAGTAATAACTTGTTACATTGTTAACACACTTAATTGGCTAATATTGCTGTTTGTATTATAAAGGCCGAAACTAATAACTAGTACACATTTGTATTATTTATCCTACCCACTCGTATACTCGTATCCTATAGGACATAAACAAAAAATAAATCAAGCTTTAGATAAAGTAAGATGTATATGTTTATACAACCACTTTTTGGGTTGCGCATCGACATTCTGCCTAGCAAACACACCACGGCAAAATCTTATCGACTCAAGCCAAGAAGTGATGACATACATAATATGTATGAAATATCACACGACAAAAACAGACATTATTTCGTCGCATCTCATAGATCTGATGGTCCTGACTCTATTTTTAGTTTATCTAATAGTTTTTAAAACTAGTGTCTCATAAGCACAATATCTACAAGTTGTGGATAGCATAATACCTAATCAATATAATGTAGGTCAGTAACACTGCATTAATGACACCTACATTAGATAACTATTGCAATATATAAGATTACCTGTAGACAGGCAATTTAGGTCCGGTCAGTCGGCGTTGGCATGCAAAGCGTAAACACATCCCCAACCTTTATTCCAAAGCTACAATAACTGTACTTAACGCTAAATAAGCTCTGTGTTTGGAGTATCTCGCCCTCACACGTCTAAACCAAGACCCCAAGTTCCAATTGTATCTAGCAGACCTGGTATTGTGGAAGCATAAATGTACGCTATACTGGCTGGTTTTGTAAGCGTGTTTCCGTCGAGAGAAACAGCACAAGCTCACCTCTTTCGCTTCAGGAACATCTTCGGTGAATTTGACAGAATGGGTACGTGACGCTTCTTTCGCTTCCCAGTCTTCGTTGTCCGAATCTCGGTCTCGGGTAACGCTTGATTCTGTACAGGAAGGTGCTACTTTAGGAACAAATCTATACTAATAATATAAAGAGGTGATTGTTTATGATTTTATAAGTTTTGTGTTTATAGGTAATCTGAAGGCCACCGGATGTGGCCGAAACTATAGTCTGAGTTTCCGATAAAATTAAACGTGAGTAATCCCGCATAAATAAAACAAAAATATAGGTAATCTCTGGAACGAGACCTGCTGATGCAATCTGAAAATTATTATATTGATAAAAATATCATTTTATATTATGGTTACGTGTTTAGGTAGCATGGGCAAGGTTTTTTTTTAATATTATAAGAAATAAGTATACGTAAATAGGAAGGACGTCATGTAAATATTAATGTCATTGGAAATTCAAAAGTGAAGTGAAGTTAAAAATGAAGATAACTTTTAAATACGACGGTTTATGTTAGATCAATCGTCTACTGATAGCATACAACCACAAAAAGTATTACACAACGCTACATAAAAATCCATCGAGACAGGAACAGGTTTCGGTGATTATTCTAGAGACAGGCGATTGTAAACTTTAACATTTTGTGATAACGTTAAAAATTTATTCGTTTCCAGCTTCACATAAATCTGGACTGGCACAACAGACAATACACAACATTGACCCCAGACGACACATAAAGATTGGCGTAGAGAGATAATTTGGCGTCAGTTATGAAAGCTGTAAACGTCTGTGTGTAATAAATTTCATTTTCAACAAAGCGTAAACTGAATAAAAAGCAGATAAAATAATAACAAACTACAGAGGAAGTGCTGACGTACAAGCGTCATTGTGGTTGAAAAATAATAGTGCAAAATTGTCGCAGTAATAGCATGTCTTAACGTTTATAACCTTGGGAGACGCGCGTTCATCTGATAGTGTAAAAAAAAACAATGAGTAACTAAAGAGTTACTAGTTTGTTTTAATTTATATGCAGAATTTCATTACAAACGTTTAAAAAAAACACCAGAAAAAAAACGCGTGACTAATATGGTACGCTAGCCACACTTTCCATTAAACTACTCACATAATTTAATATCTTGCATAGCACAATAAATATGTAACTTAGAATTCAAAGAATGCCCCTGTTATGCCCGATACGGTCTCAAGATCCGTTGAAGGTGCTACGGTGGGAAGCCCTAAAATGTACAAGCAATGAAAACGAACGCGCGCCTTAATGGACATCTAGCCGTACCTGCTTACCCTATAAGAAATCGGTGTGAAAAATAAAACAGTATCGAGAGAAAAAAACGTGACATATCGACGTAAAGTAGAAAGAGATTTTTATACATGTATTCACAGTCGTGGTGTTCATATTGTTCTAGTAAATAGAACGCTTCGTTTTTTATTTCTTTATTATCTAACCTTAAGAGGAAAGCAGTCAACTGAGACATTTGAAAATTAGGAATTTCACCAAGCTATTTCTGTCGCGCCGCACGCGTTGTCCCTTTCGCTCAGTATGTACGCGGGTGCTGTACATACTGAGCGAAAGGGACAACTGCACCTCGGGCTCATTAACCCGAAATAAAATGAGCAAAATCGAGGTTTCGTATTCCTCTGTTTCCTCCTCCAAATTTAGACCGATTTTAGTATTTCTTTTAACAAGTAAATAAGAAGGATGTGTTCTTTGCCTGTGCGTTTTATTTTTTTAAGATTATGTCTATGAGATTGGGAATTTGGACGTTGAAACACAGCGTTGAAACTAGGTAAATTTTAAGATTTTTGAAGATTCCTAGCTCTTATAAAAAAAACATATATCAAAAAATCAAAACAGAGGGGCATGAAACTAGCAAGTATCTACTTCCTATCTAAAAAATATTACTCTAGTATTAAAATCCTGGAAGGAAAATGGGGAAAGCGTTTGTATGAAGAAAATGACGACTTGTTTCCTCTTAAGCTCAAGACTGCATGCAAAACGCATTCTATATCGTGAATATCGGTATATTCAATCATTTTATAAATGTAACTTTTGGAAGCATTAAAATTGTTGCACCTTTTTTGTCGAACAATAAAATGAAAAAGATATTGATCAGTCAAATTACTTTAGTTTGAATATTTTGTAATAAATCACATCAATCAAAACCTTCGCCTGCATGGAAAATTTAAAGGCTAACTAATCGGCGAACAGTACTATATTTTAATAATGTTTTTTAAAAATAATAATAAATTTAATTTACTACGATATTTATTTATATTATGACACGAAAGGTTGACAATATTACAGAAGCGTTAGTATTTCGAGTACTGAAGCATAGCCATGAAACCGCCTTAAAGTTTGTCTAAATATCTAATTTGATATCCATCGATACTTTTTCCATCGAGCTGTCACGTTTTCCACTCTTGCTGCAGTATACATATGTATATGAGTGCGTGAACCTTACCTCTTACTCTATCTAGCTCCTGCGATTGCGACATAAACCTGTGTTCCCTGAACCAGTGTCCACTGCCGACCTCAGATGTGTGATCCAGCTCTAATAGTGTGACAAGTGCGTTTAGTTTATGTACACGGCAAAAACAAAACAATTCAAAATCACGTGACCATTGATTCTAAATGTATAACACGTGATACTAGACGGCGCAATTGGCCTGTTAGAATATGTCAGAGGTAAAACACATTTTAGGTTTTAGTTTTGACACAAAAAATAAAAGCTTTTGCTCATCAACTAGTTATGTAATTTAAAAATTAATGGTCACAGATTGTGGCAGAATTAAAATAAAAGCCCAAAAAGCATAGGCAAAATACAACACTTAATACAGAAATGCTCACATAAAATATAACAATCAGCGTACATAATTGGCCAGTAGTTTTTATATCATTTTACTACCCATCGTTTCAAAATCGATTAACCAATCACTTTTTAATTATTAATAAAATACAAAAGTTAAAAAGCTCTACGAAATTATTCGAAAACGAATGATATATGAGTAATAAATACAACAACAGTTTTCAGGTAACCAAGTTACAATAATATTCAAAAAAACATGAGAAACTTCATCAGGTCATCTCGTTGACCCTTTAATTTTCCTTTTCATACGCGTATTAAACACAAATACACTGATATTTCTGAATAAATTGCGTCTGTATGTATGTCCGCTTACTTCTAAACCACGCAACAGATTTTAATACAGTTTTTAACTGTCATTTAGAGCTCTGCCTCATTAAGACGCCATAGCGACGTCGCCGGCTACGTATCCAAGCAGTTAATATTGAAATGTATGGTACCTAACTCACTTGGCTACGGTTTGGCAACGATACATTACAATATTAACTGCTTGGATACGTAGCCGGCGACGTCGCCATGGCGTCTTAATGAGGCAGAGCTCTTAGAAATGCTTCACGGAAGTTCTGCATATGCAATACATCCCTAAAGTTTTGTATAAGTCGATAAATTTAATGTTTTGTAATTAAATTGCCATAATAAATTACACCTTAGGTGTAATTATTGAATACAATACAATAACTGTATATGTAAAACTTTGACATGTTTATGCGCGTATGAGAAAACTGTTGGGCTAAGGAGTCTTCAACGATTTTCTGTGCAACATTACATCTGTACAACTGTTTTTTGATCTGTGTTTGTATTGCACAATACGACATTTTATTATTTTGACCAAAGTTTTCAAGTAAAACTCAGTAATTTATCGAAAGCAGGCGTTCCACTGCCGGCGGATCATCAGCAGCAGTTATTTTGTAGCTGATAAAATGTACAGCCAATAAAATGTTAGCCGACGTCAGTTGCACGCTTGCTTTAAGAAGATATACACTATGCTTGACACCAAAAGCGTGAGAAAAAACTTAAGACAGACAAAATTCAGCTCTTTCTTACCGGGTTGCTGGGTGTAGGTAAGTTGTGGAAGTAGGAAGCATGTGAGCACGTTCTCGCCTGTCGTTTCGTCTCTATCCGTTTGGAAGGTAAGCAGAGGTTGAGCTTGGTTTTCTGACAACCAAACCGCCTTTAGCTCCAGGTTTACTAGTGTGTAGGGCAGGTACTGTAATCTGGAAAGGGTGCAAATAAGGGCTTAAATAACTTTATCCCTGTTAATTTGTCTATTCTCTTCAAATTCATAGTGTTATTTTTATTTATTTTTTGGCAGATTTTGATTATTAGATGCCTAAATGGCATAACTGGCTGCACGATGTTTTTATCTTACAGTATTTTTTTTTAAACGGTCTGCCTGAACTTCGGACAAGGTAGGTATATTATACTAACATAATAATATACAAATAGTTATTCTCTATCCACATTTAAACGTTAAAGGCAAATTTTATTTAGAAAATAATTAAGTGCAGAATGGTCGTTACGACATCAAAGATGGTATCAAAAGTCAAAGAGAAGTATAGAAATCGACCTTTAAATATTTTTTTTTCTTAGAGGTGCCTTTCAAAGAGGGAACAATGCTGTACAATCCGCCTGAGTGCATTTTATTCTCCCCTAGTTTTATTCTTCAGTGAAAACTTAAAATGATAAATCCCAGTTAATATCGTGCATGATAGTCCATCAAAAAACATTACGTAGTTTTTGCCAAAAGAATGTACGCGCGCTTTCATAATCATAATCTAGTCCAGAGCCACTAGGTTCTATTCCGACTAGAATTACTTTTACTTTTAAAGACAGTGGACACGATTGTGTATGTACATATAAGACATCTTAGAAAGGTTAAATGACTCACTGATATCAAAAAGATATGAAAGTTGACTAGCCATCGGTTTTTAACATGTCATACACAATGTCGCTGTTACACCATAACATGATTGTATGTTAACTGACCTGTTGCCGCTCACATCCAAAACGTGCAGTGATTTACAATTGCCCAATTCGTTCGGTAATTTCGTCAACTTGTTGTCCCTTAAGCACAACACTCCCAGCAGTGACATGTTGCCTATATCCTCTGGTATCTCGGTCAATGAGTTCCTATCTACATTCAGTACTGTCAACTCCTTGAGATTCCCAATAGATTTAGGCAGCTCGATTAAAAAATTTTCGGTTAATATAAGCTCTTGAAGATTTGTACACCTGAAAGAGTTATACGAAATCATTAACGTTATAAATAGCTCAAGATAAACAAAATGAAATATATCTCAAACAGCGGCGTGTACTAACCTTCCTACATTTTCGTTTAACGTATCTAATCTATTTTGGTCCAACTTCAGTATAGCTAACTTGGATAGATCCCCGGTGCCGTCGGGTATAGTCTCCAGCATGTTTTGGGAGAGGTGCAAGTCAGTCAAGGACATCAGCCCTCCAATCTGTTCTGGAAGTTTTTCTAATTTATTCTCACTGACATCCAAGCATATCAGTGCCTTCAGATTGCCTGTTTCTGGTGGTAAATACTGTAGTTTATTATGATCCAACCATAACTCTTCTAGCGCGGGTAACTCGCCGATAAATCCCGGCTGAAATAACATTCAATATCACAATTAGTAACGTATCTCTAACTAGAATGGAAATGAGCTAGTAAAAAATTTCTTACCAATTCTTCGATCTCATTATCACCTAAGTCTAGCCTCTTCAGCCTGGTTAGATTCTTCAGTGATTCTGGCAGGGACTTTAGTAAATTTTCCCTCAGCTCCAAGGACTCGAGTGACACCAAGCTGAAACCGACATATTATCACTTTGTAGAAGGAAGTTTAAACCATAGAAATTTTGACCAACGGACGCTCACATGATTGCAAAAGCGTCATCATTAAACAAGTATGAGTAGTCGGGCGATTGACACGTTGAAAGTTGTTATGAAACATTTAGCCTCCGGAGTTTCATTGTGTTCAATTATTTGTTTTTTTTTCTATTATGATCACGTTCGACTAGAAAGCGAATATTGTATGTTATGTTCGTACGAGATGCTATGATGGCATTGGCAGTTTTTGAAGCGATTTACGGTGCGGTTAACGGTAACCTTCATAAAACCGTGTGACATAACAATTTGATGAGACAGCTCAGCGACGTGGAAACACAATGGAACTATAGTCGCATAGACGACTAACTACAAGTACCACTGCACTTTTGCACAGTTAATTTAATACACTTAAATCGTCGACATGCTGTACACAAACTCGATGCATACAATGTTATTACAAACACGGCTGGAAGTGGATCGTGGGAATTATGAATAACGCAATCAACGCTACACAGACAAATTAAAAAGAGAGTGAAGTCGTTACAGAAACAACATGAAATAAACTCGCAGACCGAAACTCTATATTATACTAAGTAATAAAAGAGTAATGAAACACGGAAACAGAGTATCTGCAGACATCATCAGGAACAGAGATACATAGTTCTTTTTTTTTTTTTTTTTTTTTTTTTTTTTTAAAGGACCAAATTACCATTTTATTTATGCAAACAGTAACATTCATGATATTTCATCTCAATAAAATAAAATATTGCTTTTGTTTAACTTATAACATGATTCTAAACCGTCATAGATGCATAAATATGTTATCAATTTTTACTAATTAAGGTATCTAACATAATAATATAATATTATTATAATTAACAATTATAATAATATATAAATTAATATTAAAATAAATAGTTGTAGTAGGGAAAAACCTCCATTCAGTACCTACTGTAAATGTCTGTTTGAATATAGTAACATAAAAATGTTAGCTACGCTATATTATTTTACATTGAAATAAAAAACTAAAATCAATTTGTACCAACATCTGTACAACTACCAGAACCTTTATGAACATTGCCTTGGTGAATTTATTAGTAATATGTACAACGATTACAACGATTTATTTATAATTCTCTGTAACACTAATAATAATAATTTAATAATAATAATTTAACAAAAACATGTTTATTATAATTGAATGACAAACGAAATAATATTATAGGTACCTATCTGATAAAATATAAAATGTATCTACGAATACCTATAATTTATGTATGTAGGCAAAATGTGTCGAAAAGAACGAGTAGATACATATTAGTAGGTATTACAGAAATTGCGTAAGGCAATGGAAGACACTGTTTTATAATTCAATGTATTAAATTAAAATGTGTATTAAATTAAATGTACTGAATTGAAATTAATATTATTACATTATACTTAGTGTGTCAAGAACTAAATAACATAAATAGTAGGTATAATAGTCTATATAACATTTCGGGTTCTCGTTGGCAGCTATACTAGGTAACCCTGTGTTACAGCTGCCACGATTCAACCTCCGGCTTCTGTCCTTATTAATTTATGTAAAGTAACAGCATTCACAAAAAAAAAATAATGTGTGTTCAAAATGTTTACAAAATAGCCGAGCGACATTTAATGAAGGTAGGCGCAACGCGTAGGAACGGCAAAAGTTTGTGTGGTCCAAGGTTAAGACCTGCGACTTTACGCTGCTAAGCAAGAAATGGATTTTAACATAATTATGTGAAAGTGAATTTTAGAGGATTGATAATGTATTACGATGGAAAATTACTAGATTAGAAGTTTCATTTAACAAAATAGTTTATTTATTTATTTTTGTTTATTTTGACCATGTATGCCAGTTCTGCCAATTTTGTTTGTTTTTTTTTGTCTGACATGCAACATGCAGTTAGTTATAGAAAAAAAAAAGTGTGTGTGTAAGTGTGTGTGTACGTAAGCGTGTGTGTGAGTGTGTTTGTGGGAGTATACGTGTGTGTGTTGTGCGTGAGTGTGATTGAGAGAGAGAATAAGTGAGTATATTAGTGTACTCGTTTTGGTTTATTCAATTTGTATGCTTCAAATTCAAAAATACGTAGAAGATTTTCGGTTTCTTCGTAGGTCAGCTCAAGCAGATAGTTAGATAACACTTTCTTACACTTTGTAGTAGTTAAACTGCTTAAATTTAAATGTTGATTAATTCTGTTGTATAAAAGGGGCCCAAGGAAGCAGTTATGTCTTTTTGCAAGATGTGAGCGATAAATCTTAGGTTTCACTGGTCTAGGTTCGCGACGACGATCGTGTGATTTGTTTATGATTACAGAGTTAACATGAGTGTGTAGTATAGATTTTAAAATAAACAATTGTCTGACTCTTAATATGTTTAAATTTGCATATAGCATATTCGTAGAATATCTAAGAGGTTTATTAAGCATTACTTTAAATATTGCTTTTTGTGCTAATTCTACACGGAGCAAGTAGCTTTTATAGGTGCCACCCCAAACCAGAACGCAATATGTTAATAATGAGTGGCAAAGAGCGTAGTATACACTCTTAATCAAAGATATATCAGCCAAATGTCTCAACCGCTTGAATATTGTCATTAGTTTCCGTGTTCTTGCTACTATCACCAGTATATGATTCTGCCAGGAGAGCAAATTATCCACATTCAAGCCCAGATACTTTATTGACGATACTCTCTCAAGTTGAAAACACGAACAAACATGATTTGAGTTTTGCCTAGAGCATACGTGAGCATGAATTTTAGTGTCCTCCTGATTTGGTTGACCAGCTGAAGATTTCGAAAAAGTTAAAAATTTGGTTTTGTCTAGATTAAGAGTGAGAAGATTTGCTCTTAGCCATGACATTACTTCTTCAAGCCCAATTTCAGCCATAGATATTGTATCACTCCAGGAAGGTGCCGCAAAAACAAGTGCTGTGTCGTCAGCGAAAGCAACAGTTCTGCCGCCAATCAGCTTCATGTTACATAAATCATTGACGTAAACCAAGAATAAGGTAGGACCCAGGATGCTACCTTGAGGGACCCCATATTCAGCACTCTCTTCACCACTAACAATGTCACCCAATTTAACTATCTGCCTTCGATTGCAAAGATAATCCGACAGAAGTTTTAAGGCAAGGCCTCTGATTCCTATTCTTTCCATCTTTGCAATTAGGATAGGAACAGAGACTGAATCGAAAGCTTTCGCTAAGTCTAGGAAAATACCTACACACTTGTTATTTTTGTCCAATTGGTGTATAACAAAGTCTGTCAATTCATTTACAGCTTGTTCTGTCGATCTTCCTGCTATGAAACCAAATTGATTACTTGATAATATGTTAAATTTTGTTAGATACGAAGTAAGTCGTTTATTTAAAAGCCGTTCAAAAATTTTGGACAAAGATGACAAGAGTGATATAGGGCGATAATTGTTTATTCGATCTAAGTCCCCTCCTTTATGAATAGGTTTTATTAGTGCTGTTTTAAAAAGGCTTGGGAAAACGCCAGTGTGAAAACTAAGATTGATAATATGTACAAGAGAAGGTATAATTTGATCTTTTGTCATTTTAATAGCCTTTGTTGGTATACCGTCATGTCCAACAGCACAGTCAGTTTTTAGATTCATAATAGTGGTTTCGATTTCCATAGGATCAGTGTCCATTAAAACAAAAGAGTTGCAATTAGCTGATGGCTGTGAAAAGGAGGCTATGTTCGGTGAATCATCTGTTTTGATAGTGTCAGCAAGTGATTTACCCACATTAGCAAAATAAGAGTTAATATAGTTTAGGGAGTTTACTGGGTTACTTTTAAAATTGAGTAGATGTTTGTTGATCGCAATTTCGTTACTATTACTTTTTTTAGAATTAAACTTCGTAATGTTTTTTATTGCTGTCCAAGTATCTTTACTATTGGAGCGTGCTTTTTTAATTTCGTTCCTATCATATTCTGATTTAACCTTTTTTAAAATGTTGCTACAGTAATTTCTATACCGCTTAAAAATTGTTACCTTAGTTACATTGTTTGGATCACATCTGACGGCATTGTGTAATCTATCTCGGTGTTTGATACAGCGCAGTAAGCCAGGGGTTATCCACGGCACTTTGATTCTCTTACGGCAGGGAGTTTTAATGGTTTTAGTATTTTTTTCAACAACTCTTTTCAATTCATCCACTAATGTTTGTGTTGCATGATCGACGTCACTTATTTCTAAAATGGAGTTAAGTGTATCCTTATTTAAGTCATTACTAATGTTTGGGTAGTCTATAATCCTTTTAAAAATATATTTATTTTGGCATTTCTGGTGATTAGCAAGGATGACCGCTACAGTGAAATGATCTGTAATTGTAGTTGAAATAACTAAAGTAGTGCTTTTTAGATTAGATTTAAGAAATATATGATCCAGACAGCTTTTTTCTCGAGTTGGGTAAGTGTGTGCAGGTAAGAGCTCATTGTGAGCCATCATATCCAAATAATTATTACAGTTAGTGTCTATCTGGTTGCAGAGGTTAATATTGATATCGCCTGTAAGAATGACGTTATGAAAAGAACCTACCGATTCCAAAATTTCATTAACGCTGGTGATGAAGTTTTCCAGCTGGTGATAGGCAGGCGGTCGATAGATGGCAATTATGGCTGTTTCAATACCAATCTTAATCATTAGGCAATTGGCCTCAAAGGCAGGGGGCTCCAAGATATCAACCATTAAGTCATTGCGGATGAATACTACGATTCCCTCGTTTTGAGTCTTATTGTAAGTAGAGCAATGAGATTTATAATTACTTAGCGACGGCATGAAATCAATGCAATTGAGCCAGCACTCTGTTAGAATAAGTATATCTACATCAAATTCCAATAAGGTAAGCAGCACTTCAACTTGGGGTATTTTGTTTTTTATGCTTCTGATATTTTGACAAACAACTGTAAGCTTTTTCGAAGTATTATTAATAAGCCTGTTTGCTTCTTGTATGTCACATTGTAAAGATTGGGATATTTCATAGTCGTCTAATTCTGTTGCAATATCTGTACTATCCATTAATACATAAAAGATTTGTAATGTGTCCATATTTTAAAGCGCTAGTGATTAGGATAAACTGATATAGAGTGTTATCTTTTTCCATCGTGCAAAGTTTTAAATAAACCAGAATTGAGTGTAAGTGATGTGATATGTATGTGAGTGAAAAGTGCGTACGTGAGAGTAATATTAGGGTTGAGGTAATTATATTAATATTAGCTTTGATTCCACATAAATAGCTATATACGATAGAAGCCAAGAAGTCTGTAAATAACTGTGACATAGATACAAAACATTTAACAATTTCAGATATTATTTTTAGGTAATATGACTTTATGACACACGGATTTATTTTGAGTTGACTGAGGAGAGGACATTCACACCGATTCACATGGCAATGGTGGAAGAGCGTAAATGGATTGTAACCGGCCTGACAATTACAATTTGCACGCACTAGAGAATCACAGGTTAATTTATTCCAATTACACTCGAACGTTGGTTTGTAATAAACAGATTACAAGTTTTTTTTAATGTAAAGTGTGATGAGTCAAACGAGACGCTCTCTTGATGGTAAAACATAACTCCAGTCCATGACCATTGCAGCGATACACAGAACATTGAGTAGCAAAACAAAGTCCAGTTTCTATGGATAGTCTCAACAGCCCAGTAATTTCGCTAGATGCAGCACCCTTCATACCTTAACACAGTAATGTTTTAGACACTACTGCTTGGCAGTAGAATATCTGGATCTGTGGTGGCACCTACCTAGACGACCCAGTGCTAAGGAAATCTACCACCAAGTAAATTTGGGTGATACGTATAAGTACTAACAGAATCAAAATATTATAGTTTACTGGTAAGGCTGGTGATCTAGAGAGCAAAGTCTGAGACCAGTCTTACATGTAAACAAACTGCAAATTATCCTGTTTGGAATGCAGCAGGTCCTTTTGCGATAACAAGTTGACGAATACGTAACCGGTTCCAGATTAAAATTTATTATATACACCACAGTTATCCATATTAACATTTCTGAAATAGCGTGGAATAAAAATAATACTTATAATAATACTTTATTTGACACACCAAGAAAAAAATTTCATTACGGGAGTGATAGCACCCGAACAAGTAAGTCTGAATCTCGGGAACTAACTCCTTCCTGCGGTTGGTACTTTATATAGGTAAATACATCGGGTGTTAACATACTTTTATTTATAGTAATAGAAATGTATGAAATATAGTAAGCATGAAATAACAAAAGCTATCCTTTTAAAAGACGCTTAAACACTTTTCTTGGAAAAATAATAAAATGACAACGAACAAATGTAATTTAAAAATCCGATTTAATGTAGAATTTTACCTTAGTATCATGTATAGAGCAATGTTTTTGCTTCGCCGTAAATAGAAAACTCGTATGGAGAATAGCCAGCATTATACAAGTCAATGACGAAGTGAAAAAAAGCTATTGTTTAATATATAGTATTGTATAAGCAGGTACTTTAGTGCGCTGTATTTGTCGAGAAGCACGAGGCCGCATTCCTAGAGCGATGTCAAAGTACTTAGCACTGATTCTTTACGCATCATACTGAATCACTAGTTGTTCGCACTCTAAGTCAACGTGTACATAACCAATAACACGGTGTGAGTTATCCATAACAGTACATTTTCAATAAGAACAGTTCGCTGTTCGTGACCTAATTCCGAAAATAGTTAATAAAGTTGTATTCTTGCTAATTACCCTATGTTATACCGCAACTAATACAAAACAGTTTTACGGCGCGACGCGCTGAGTTTAGAAATAAGGTTTATTACGAGATAAAATTGAAAAATATATACGTTCTGAATGAAACTGCGCAACTTGACGATCTGAGCTGGTGTTTATAACGGAACAGTGCATATTAATTGAAGCGTGTAATAAAAAGCAACTTCAAATGATTGGAGTGTCACCGCGTCCGGTATGTAGAAGCGGACCTTACAATAGTTGTAAATGATGTTTCCGTATGCAATAGGTTTCAATGCTGCTCTCGCTTTATGATTATGGTTGATGACAATTCTAATTCTCTGGAATAGTTACGGGAAAACTCTGCTCACACAAACAGACGCATATAAGCCGCCGCGCGCCGGCTCCCTTGTTTGCAGAGGAATATACATATAGATATTTCTAAGGACAGAAGTGTTTTTATCATCTCTTTATCCAACAGGCGAATTGCGCTTAAGAAATTTATCAGCATCTTAGATTTCAATAACGCATGACTTAAATTAGCAATACAGGTTTGTGCAAGAATTTTCAATTCATTGCTAGTTAGAAAAAACTTTTACTAAGCGTAACAGTACAATTTAATTGCAGTTGTATTACAAACAAAAATTACATCACGTAGTATACTACCGCAACGATGCAAGGCTGATAACCCAACAGCGATAAGACTTTTAGGGCCCGTCCCTATCGAATTCCACATAGCATTCTTAAGCAGATATGAAAGACTCAAGGACTAACTGGAACGAGTAAACACCATTAAAAATTCTCTTCAGAAGTAGATAATGAATATGTAAGTAGGCGTCTCGAATGTTTACTCCCATAAATCAGATATTAAACGTAAATACCATAATATTTTTATATATTATGATTGATTCCATAAAAATATTCAAATGATTGCGCTTCGAGATCCAATAAGTTCAAAGAAAAGCTATTGAGTAAGCGACTCAAAGAACACGAGATTGGTTAGGTATTATGTTGTGATTCAGAGAGCCAATTAAAATACTAAAGCAACACGAGTATGAATGAATATTTCTTAAAAAGCTTACTTTTTGACACATTCAATTAACAACTTTTATCTTCTATACGGCGTTCTTTTATGCTGCTAGATTTTGTGCTAGGTATCATAGACTTATATCTAATGAATACCTACTCTATATGTACCTACAATACAGTGTATTATTTATTTATTTTTAATTAATCTTTCGCAGGCAGGTTCCTGAAATAACAACTTTTGCTCTGCAATCAGCCCTGATTAAATTGTCCCACAGCTGGGCGCGAGAACCTACTAATTGTAAAAAAAATTAGGGCCTCCACATTCACCAAGTGCGAAAAGGCAAACTTCACACGTCTTTGAAAAAAAAATAAGAAGTTGTTTCCTCACGATATTTCCTTTGCTGTTTGAACCTAATGATACACAATTTAGAAAAGCGCGTAGCGTGAGATTTGAACTCAGGACCACCAGATTGGCAGTCAGACGGTCTCCCAACAAGGCTGCCGTAGTTTTCCCTTTTGTTCTTAGACTGTTTATACGGCGCGGAATTTGTAAACCTGGTTCATTCGTCTGTTACAACCACAGCTGCTATATCCATAAAGCTAATTGTTTTACGTATGCTTGTTGGTATTTGGGTCACCGTATTGTTCGAACCTCATTGATTCGCTTCGGAAGAGGCGCTTGTGTAGAACATCGAGGAGCGTTATGATTGAACAGATGCGAATCGTTAATTAAGCGGGGATAATTGAGTATACGGTGTCTAATACTTGGTAGTATTATTATAGTTACGAATATTTTACATAATCATTACCTAACCAATAAAAGGATAATATAGGAATATCAAAAACACGGACCTAAATTTTAGCTTAATACATATATATATATATATGTATATCGTAGGACACATTACACACAGCGCCAAACTAAACAAAGCTTGTGTGATGGACGTCAGATAACAGATAGAGTACATAAATACAATTTTTTTGTAAACACATACTTATTATACATACAGAACACCCAGACACAGGACAAACATTTGTTTATACCATAAAAATTATTCCTGGGCAGGAATCGAACCCACGCTCAACAACTAACAACTCATGCAGACATACTACCAACGAGCCAACAGGACTGTCAAACTGTGTGTTCCGGCAGCTTCATTTGAAACCTAGTCTCCTTTCCAGGTTAGATGTTTCTACAACTTTGATCAGACCGTTACTTAATATGATGTGAGTAGTGTTCGAAGATCTAGCCCGTAATCCATAAAAAAAAATCAGACTAGCTTGGCGCAAAGCTGAAGCAAATTTGATCTATCAAAGAAAAAAAGGATAACTGATAAATGTTGTTGATGATGATGATGATATTGTTTGACAAAGCAACATGTATTAGTATGTTGATGTTTAGTTCGAAACAACACATTCTACGGAAAATCTTTCACTCTATGTGCAACTTTTTGAGACGATTTGAAAATGTACATATGTATATTCGTCCCGTAACACCAACTTTGCAGTCCAGTTTGGGTAGTTACTTTTACACTGTCCTCTGTTAACAAACGCTAATGACACAAACCAATGACAGTAATTTATCTGGTTACAACCTATAGTAATACATGTACCGTTTGACCATACATTACTTTAGTGTAACAACATCTTCATGTGGCCTCATTTTGTTCAATACATATAAACCAACTGTGTCACCAAACGAGAACTGTAACGAGACATTTTCACTTCTACTTATTTTACGGTTATGTTATTCTAGAATACTATTTTCGAAACAACGTCATTGAAACTAAACAAAATGTCATCTAGAAATTAAAGTTCTATTTTATCAAAATTACACAGAAAAAGTTATAAGCAAATGAAAGCGAACATCAATACGAAACGGGAGTATCAAGGGCAGAAAGAAGTAGCCACATATAATATTCACTAAAGAAAATTTTAACAACCTATGAATAATTCACGTAGGGATAGACTAACTTTATGAATTTTAAAACATTGTTATCCTTTCTGTTACCACTTTGGAAAGAGATTTAAAAACGTTTCACCATCTGTGATTTTAGGACACCACAGGCTAACATGTACCTAATAATGATCATTTGCATTAGAAATACTAATAACGATGAATAAGCTTTTGAATTCTAATAAATTCGTAATAAAAAAGGAGTATAAGAAAAAATATTATTGCGCTGATGGCGCTGAAACGTGGTCTCAGACTATGTGCTTTCTTGGTAAGCTCAAAATAGCACAACGAGCTATAGAGAGGGCTATGCTCGGAGTTTCCCTACGTGATCGAATCAGAAATGAGGAGATCCGTAGACGAACTAAAATACCGACATAGCCCAGCAAATTGGCAAGTTGAAGTGGCAGTGGGCAAGGCACATAGCACGCAGAACTGATGGCCGATGGGGCAGCAACGTTCTGGAGTGGCAACCACGGACCAATAAGCGCAGCGTAGGACGTCCACCCACAAGATGGACAGACGATCTAATAAAGACCGCAGCAACGTGCTGGATGCGAGCCGCTTCCAACCCGTCTTTATGGAAGTCAATGGCTTATGTCCAGCAGTGGACGTCCTACGGTTGAGATGATAAGAAAAATATTACGTACGTATCTATGTAAGACGAAAATGAGATAGTAAATACTGAGTTGATAATCACGACATTTATCGCTTGACATCAATATTAAAATCTGATAAAAGCACTCAACCGAGGCCCACTCGTTTGAAACATTTAATGTTTCCTATTTAACTACTCACGATATGAACTGATAATTAAAACAAAAAAGTGAACGAGCAACAAATAAAATAATAATTATGCACATTTCGAATTAATCTACCATTGCAACGGTAAGTGCCCTACTTTTTTTACGAGAACACATGCAGTGCTTTTCACTTTGAAGCATTTATCAATGTATTTTTCATTTATCATATTCATGCATGATGTTCTAATTACTACACTTTTAATGAGAAGATGACACCATCTTAAATCCAAGAATATCCGCTTACAGACTCATATTTCCTCGTTGGTTAACGTATTTATTGACCTATTTTCATAAAAACAAACATATGTAACTATTTATTTATAATCAATTCAAGTCGCTAAAACTAACAACAAATTCGTGGATCAGAGGGAGACCTCCAATATACTACATTTACGTATAGTGGCATCTGTCAATTTCATCTCTTGAACGCTACACACAAAGAGCCTTAATGTAAACATTACTTAAAGTTAATGAATGCTTAAAATGCTCTGTCAAGTTCTCACAGACGGGAAATGTCCTGCGCGAAGACAAGATACGATAAGAAGGGATACTTTTAACATAGATTAACTTTAGGAAACGTTTATAAGTACGGGCGAAGTGTATATGGGACAGGCGATATTGTTACATTATAAATAACGATCAGGACCCAACAATTTCACCAGCAATCTTACGGGAACCGTATTAGTTTTCAGCATAAAAAAGTTTATGATGCTACAGTAGTTGTTGGGAGTCCGTCTAACTGCCAATCTGGAGGCCATGGATTCAAATCTCACGGCATGCACCTCTCTACTTTATCTAGTCATGTGTTAGTGCAAGTTAGGTGCATATTGCTGTTAGCTCCAACCGAAGAAAAAGGTCATGAGAAAACTAGCACATGTGTGAGAGTTCTTAATATTTTCAAATATGTTACTTAACCTTCTTACAATGAGAAGAGGACCGTGTTTGGCAGTGGAACAGTTGAGAAAAACACTCCGTATAAAAAATATTCAATATGTTAATCTAGGATATAAGCTACGGACTACGAGTATATTTATTCTAGTTTTCACTCTAATAATTCGTTACAAAGTCTTTATTATAGGTAACAGGCTAGATTTTTAACCACAACTTAGTAAAAAGTAAGTCACGGTGCGGTCAAAGATGGTAAGCACACGTAGTTTGGAATGGAACAGACTTTCAAGAGAGACTTCGGGATCACATTAGGTTTTTGGTGGTAGATTTTCAGCTTAAGGTTGGTAGCCAGCTAGATATTTGAAAGTACCCTACTTAATACTAAACCATAATGCTATGGTGCCCTCACGATATGTTAATTCGCCGGCAGCTGAAACTCATTGTTGGGATTTGAACCGACTTTCGGCGTGTGATCCGACCGCGCTAACCAATGAGCTATCATCGCTATTAAATTTTTGCACAAAACATTTTGACCTAGTACAATAAATAAGTATATAGAAGTCTCTCCTCCTAGATACGAGATATGGAAATATCAGAATAAGCTTGTTTCCGACTAACCTGCCAAAGTCGCTGGGTAGACTAGTAAGGGACATGTCATTGAGGCCGAGCACCGTAAGCGCACGCAGCTGGCTGAAGCCTGCCGGCAGTCGCGGGATAGGGTTGCTGCTAAAGTCTGCGATCTGCAGCGCCCGCAGCTTCTTGATGTCTTCGGGGATATCGGGAATGTCTGTGGAACACACAAATTTTATTTACATTACTGTTTTTATACTACAAATACGAGTGAAATATATTGGGTTACTTATATGATGATTAAGGTTGCTTGAAAGAGATCGCTTCAAGCTATAAGAAAGCCATTTGTTGCACTGTTTCTTAAGCTGCTTCTGTTATCTAATACCTTTAAACGAGCAATTCTTGTATATGTAATATTTATTTTCTGAATCTCTGAAATGGCTCCAAGGATTTTCATGAAATTTAGTATGCAGGGGCTTTGGGGGGCGATAAATCGATCTAGCTAGGTTTCATTTTTAGAAAACGTCGTTTTATCCGTGTTTTCAGGCAATGACAAACCGAGCAAAGCTCGGTCATCCAGGTACTTATTATATTATATCTGGTGTAAACAATAAAAAAACACGCACTTGAAACACCCCTACTAAGGAACGGAAGACAAATCTGTGTCGCGTACACAAAAATTTAAAACGTTTTAAACTTTGCGTTTATAACATAAATGCGAGAATTCGGTATGTAAAGTTTTTTTTTGGTATTTATTTTATATTTTTTTCTGATAGTAAACTTTATTTCATGAAACTAATTTGAATATTTTGGCTTTTTATGCGGTAGTTGATTTTTAATACGTTTTCAAACTTTTGATAGCGATGACGTCATAAGGTTGACTGAATATCCCTA
Source organism: Biston stratarius (assembly GCA_950106695.1). Lineage (NCBI taxonomy): Eukaryota > Metazoa > Arthropoda > Insecta > Lepidoptera > Geometridae > Biston > Biston stratarius. The sequence continues at coordinate 18,136,382 of OX467116.1, forward strand.
GTAGGCCTTTGCCATGTAAAACAAAAAATAATATTTTGACACATTTGATTGACTTTGACAACTGACATGAAGTAAAGAATTTTGTTTATCAAAGCTTCTTAATGTTGCTAATCTATTACTTTTTTGTATGGATTATTACGCTATTACGCCGCTGGCAAATCTATTAAGATTTTAAAAAATATATGGATCTATTACAGCTGTTTTACAGAAACATTAGAACTGACAGAATGCACAGAGTATGATGCCAAAAAGAAAAAGGACAAACCCAATGAACTTTTTTTTTACGTGATTTGGCAATGCACGGGTGTTATATTTACCTATTTTGGTATTTTATAAATGAAGTAACGAAATTATAGTATTTTTCCGTACTATCCTTAGATATGGATAGTATCTAGTACGGAGCATGAAATAGTTGTACAAATACTGTAATTATAGTACAAAATCCAACGCTGCGTTGACTTGACATTGACAGCTTTTGTTTAGGTTCGCCATTGCTTTTGCACAGCGAACTACATGACGTCATTATGGGACTCATTGAAAGTCAAGTTTATCTTGTGTATTTTATTGAAATATACCCCATCTCATAGTTTAGAGAGTTTTAAACGTCAAAATAATGTACAGGAATGTAATATTTCGAAATGGTTTTGGAATCAGCAAAGTATTTTTTTTCTTTACATACCGAATTAGTTTAATTCAGCAATTATTAACCTATCTTAGTGTACGGTTGTGGACATTGGATTCTTTTAATGCACGCCATTAAGCTAAACTTCAGCATTTTAAGCAATTTCATTAAAATTTAAGTTGGTCTAAAACAAGGTCAAAGAGAAACGCTACAGTGAATCACGTCGTCCTGACGGTTTGACTGCACTCGAAGGCGTCCAGCCTATCATCAACGGTAAAGCCTGCCCTATGATTGCCAAAAACTAAAGGTGTGTGCCAAAGACCACTCGCTACTTGGCTAGCGACGGCGACGTTTTGAAAAACTTGAAGAAGTTTGTAACATCTGATGACATGCCACAAACCCGTACTAAATGGAACGTCGACCGTCTAGACTAGGAAGCGGTCAAAAAGAAAGACGAGAATTAAAACAAAAAACGGCAAAGTGCGAGTCGGACTCGTGCACGAAGGGTTCCGTACCATTATCTATAAAAACAGCATGACTGTTGTATGGGAGCCCCCTTAAATATTTATTTTATTGCTTTTTTAGTACCTATTTGTTGTTATAGCGGCAACAGGAATACATCATCTTCAAAAATTTCAACTGTCTAACTATCACGGTTCATGAGATACAGCCTGGTGACAGACGGACGGACAGCGAAGTCTTAGTAATAGGGACCCGTTTTACCCTTTGGGTACGGAACCCCTAAAAATCACATAACTACTAAAAATTACTAATGATTGCGCTTTATAACAATTTCCGGATCCGATCAGCTCTGTTTATATAAATAAAATCTGTCCCACTGTTGGGCGCGGGCCTCTTCTTGTACACCACACTGACCAAGTGCGGATAGCAATTTATTTACAAGTTATCATGTGCGGATCTTAATCATTGATAAGTAATTCAACAAACCATTCCGAAGCGTAATTTGCATTCCCTTCATTCTATCAATCATAGAAGACTGAAATCCATTAACTAAAGTAGTTGTGGTACATGGCACAAATGAGCAAAAACTATGAAAATATAATGAGTTAAGGTTACTTAGTCATAATATTATTACGTACAGCCTAATGATTAGGGCCCGGAGAGGCGAAGTTTTTATTAACAATTTTGAAAACAACTCTAACAAAAAAAAAACTTAAACAATCTCTCACTAACTATTGCGACAATGTCGTCGCCAAACATGGCGTTGAACGAATCTCAGTTTCGATACGATGGATGGTAACTCCAGGCGAGGACGGTGCACCGCATACGAATTTACAATTAAGGGCCGACGAAGGCCGCCTCGAGAATAAAATTGGCACATGAACATATAAACAATCGCAAATAATTCTGAGGACCGCAGCCTCAAAATAATTTGTGATTGTTCCACGTTTCAAGAAGTTTAAAAAAAAACACGACGTACGGTAGCAAGGTCAAACAAACCATTTTCAAATAACGCGCAAAAATTATAGCGTCTCGACTTGATTACTTTTAATCGAAATATGTCGGTAAATTACGTAGACTTTAGATGATTATGTGAGCTATTAAAACTGCGAAATGAATGTCATTACGTATAATTTTAATTCTGTGATTGGCTTTATAATAACCGAGTAATTAATTCCTGTCAATATATTAATATCAAGTAAAAGCATCAGGCGATCTGCCAAATACAATGAGGACAATTTGATAAAGCATTTCCCAGTTCTTAGCATGATGTTGAACTCAAGCGATTGTTAAAATATGAAGTTTAATTTAGGTTCAGCTGGGATATTATAACTAGGTGATTCCCCTTGGCCGAGTTTCAGTGAATTTGCATATACAGGTGGAAAGTTATACAGGGCAAACTATTCTAACGATTTTAACCTACCAAAAAGGTATTGCAATGTTACCTGCACATCATGTGTCAGACATTACATTAGCATGTTCCATGTTCTAACAATATGCATATCAGAAGTTTACAGCAATCATGATTGCCCCGTTCTATTTGCAACTACGCTCGTAAAAGTGAAAAACAATGGCAAGGTAATAAACAGGTTTGAAATGCTCACGTAATGCTCTGATTGATGTATTAATCAGACATTATGTATACATTAATATTTTAGTCAAAATTATATGGAACGTTAATGAGGTGATTTGAAAATCGATTTGAAGCGTCTACTCTACGCGATGATGGACAAATGATGACTGTTAAATATGATAGGATGAAGATAGCGCTGACAATGGTTACACTTTAGTTGAATAAAACAATAGAAACGATGGTGTACAGTCAAAATAAGAAGTGGGAAAAGTAAATTTAGTATTGCAGTGGTCTAGTTTTATTTAACAAGGAAACTTATCAAAACTATAAAAGCCGTAGTCGGATCACATCACATAGACAAACGTGTGTAACAAACTATGACAGTTGGTTATAGACTGTTGGCTCATTGGTAGTATATCTGCCTTAAGAGCTGTAGGGCGTGGGTTCGATTCCCGCCCAGAACAAACATTTTATGGCATAAACAAATGTTTGTTCTGTGTCTGTTTGTATTATAAGTATGTATTTACAAAAAAAGTATTTATGTATTTTATCAGTTATCTGACTTCCATCACACAAGCTCTGCTTAGTTTGGGGTCAGATGGCGCTGTGTGTAATGTGTCCTACGATATTTATTTATTCAACGTTGATTTAAAAAAGCTGTATTGACAATCCATAAAATTATCGCATACTTACCTAATAAATATGCGATAAACTATACGTGAAGCTATTAAGCGGTCCCAAACTGGTTTTCTAATTTCACGATGTTAACGGTAGTGCGCGCCGGTTTCCGGTTTGCGGGCGGCATACCAGCGGGCGTGGCATCATCCATTTTATATGTCACAAGCGATAGCTACAGGATCATAACATTGATGGCAAAGACAAAACTATGTTACGTTGTAATGAAACGACAGTTTGAGAAGATCATTACTATTTTATTTTTTTGACAAGTTGGGTCTTTGACCGGATGTTAAGTGACGGTGAGGTCGAAGATGGCAAAGTACACCTAGCCTGGAATGAAACTGGCTCTTAAGTGAAACTGCTGGAACAGGTGCTTGATGGCAGATTTTCAACTTGAGGATGGTAGCTAGCCACCCGAGAACTATAATATACCCTACCATCGTGCTGTGGTTTCCTCACGATGTTTTTCTTCACCGGTAGCTCAAGCTTTCTGTTGGGGTTTGAACCCACGTCTTTCGGCCTGTGAACCGACCGCGTTAACCACTGAGCTATCATCGCTTCATCATACTTGTGATAACAGTATATAAAAACTAAGATTGAAACCAAAATGCTGCCTTAGAAAAAAATAGATCACGTGAATATCAATTAAACCATCGCCATAAATATATTCAAAATCGTATAATTACCAGAAATCTGTGCTGGATATGATCGATAAATCAATCAATTTCAAACACCAGGTGTTTCATCGGCAACAAATCGTCGGTGAGCGTGTGCGTAAAATTTGAATAGATTTTTTCCAAGGGAACGAAGGCAGGAGAAAGGCTAGATGCCTCAGACGTGTGATGCTATTTTTGGAAAGGTATGTGGATACGTTGGGTGCTGTCTCTAAGTGCACCGTGTTTATCTGAAGGGTGTAAGCTATTCAACTTGTTTTACGCTCCAACTGCTTCCGGTTTGCCTTCAAAGTCGTTATTTAAAATGTTTGTTTATACGGCGCGGTTTTACAAGTGCATCTAAATCTGCAGCTTGTCGTCTATAGGCGAGAGTTACGTAACGTTTCTATAAAGATGGCATTTTAAAAGTTTTTAATATATACTAAGCTCATAAATAAAATATCGTAGGACCTTAGACAGAGTCATCTGACCGCAAACTAAGCAAAGTTTGTACTATGAAAGTCAGATAACTAACTTTTATGTAAATACATATATACAGAACAACTTTTTGTATACCACAAATTGTTTGTCCTGGATGTAAACCCACGCCCTACGGCTCTTATAGCACATATACTTACTACCAATGACCCAACAGGGCAATAATACCTGCATAATAAACATTTCTATAACTTGCTGTAATTTTTACTACTTTTACCAGTAATGTACGTCAAAATTGACTGAAATAGCTTTATTTTATTTTAAAACAATTTTTGACGTTAGTTTTATGATATTAATTATTAGTCTATATAACCATTCACCGAGTAGGAGGCGCTTCCGGAAAGGAAATGGATGTAAGCGAATAGGGAAAACTTCACAGGAAAATGTATATTTAAGAGATATTTTTTTATTAATGGCGTGGAATAGCCAAAATTAATAATATCGTTAATTTAAATATTAAAAACTGTTACATTTTTAAAGTGAGTGCTTAAAAAAGTGAACAGGTACAATTTATATCTGGTAATCTCAGTTACACCTCAAAAACGATTTTGCAAATGCTATCTCAATCGTTTTGAGCTTAAAGAACAACCTACTTAGTGTTTATGATTTTCTGGTTGAAAACTATACCTACCGCTTTGCTGACTTTCTAATTGAGCGTTAAACGTAACTGGAATTTAAACGGTTCTTGTGATTACATAACAAAAAGTAAAGAAATATCGAAATCATGCTAATCGATTAGTTAGACCACCGTCATCGGGAAATTGATGGCGAATTGGACTGGATTAGTATTTACAACGCATATTTCACGCACTGACACTGGTACAGCAAACGTGCTTGCATGAAACCAGACTTTCCTGTTCGTTGTCTTGTCAGCCACCACAAGTCGCGACAATGTGGGCCGGCACAGGCGCGGTTTAGCCCACTTTTTTTAGGCCGCTATCGCAAGGCACTTCTGTCTGGAGCAGACTTTATTCTACTCCCAACATTCTTATATTAGTAGGTACTTATGATAAGAGATTTCAATTTGAACAATTATTCATGCTTCATTTCCGCATACATTCAAATGATAGATAGATAAGTTGTATCATGTACTGTTTTATGCTGTTTTAATTCAGGAAACAACTTGAGAATAATAAATAAATAAATCAGGTTTCCGACGAATAAGTGTATAGAATCTTTTCTACACTTATTCGTCGAAACGAAGAAATTAAAGAAAGCAGACTGACAATCTGATCTTACATTAGTAGAAAAGAATAACAGTCCATAAGCAAGCATATTAAGCATGTTCAACTAGCGTTGCAGAAAACGTTTCTTCACATTTCAAAGCTGATCTAAAGCAAACACGGGAAAACATACTTCATTTATTGAAAAACAAGACACAAATTCAGACTAGATCTAGAGATGATTGACAAATGTAATGCTTAGCATATGGCTAAACTCAGCGAATAATATCCGCGCCTTAATGCCTACATTACAACATTGGACGGGAGTTCGAGACGGGAACGCCTCAGAGCTACGTAATACGGAGGAAAATTAATTTCATTTTTGCGGGTACTTCTAAGCCGTAATATTATAGATAGTACGGATTTGGATCAGCATAAATCGGTGTTTGCTAGAAGGTTGATAAAATATTTAAGCTACCTCTTGGTCTTTTGTCCAAAAACCTACTGATAAAATTATCACATTATATCAATAGTGTATTATTCCCAACGCCTTCAGTGATATTTATAGCTTTGTGGACACGCGTGAGAACTTTATTTGAATGTAATGATTAATTTAAATACTTTACCTAATTTTAACTTTAATGTTCCAACTAAACCAGTAATAAGTTTTTTTTTTAAAGTTCAATACCAACTCTTTGGAATTAATTTTATGTCTCCACTAAATTTAATTATATAGGGTTCATATTATATACTCATTACGATCATCAAATGCCGATTTGTTACAAGCTAAATACTAAATCAAACATCTATGCTTTTGTAACATTATTGAAAAATATTACTTAGCGAAGTTTTTTTTTATTAAACCAGAAATATCTAACGATACAGAAAATGTGCCTGACGAAAATTAAGCCCTGATAAAATAATCGAGCCTACACAGACTACTGCAATGATCAATCACGAAAAATGCTTGAAGTCGAGAGACATACAATCATGTATTTAAATTTAGCAAACATTATAGTAATTAATAATGATTTAACATGACATAGAAATTGTATGATATGGTTATTTTGCAGACATTTATTGCTATAGTAATTTTTAATTTTAGGTCTTTACCTATGAATGCCTATGCCTATTTTATATGAAATAATCAAACTATATATTCTTTATTTCAATTAATACAAAAAAAAATAGTCTGCAAGTGTGATGACGCAAGGTTTGGTGAGTACAGCGGATGACGGAGGGCTTCCAACCCCAGCTCTTGCAACTTAGAGACCGTCTACTGTGCAGTATGAGGTCGCGCGTTGTCGTGCAGGAGCAGCGGAGACGAACGATTGACCAAAGCTGGTTGGAGATGTGCGAGCTTCTCCATCATTGTGTTCAGTTCTTTACAATACACATCTGCAGTAATGCTCATCCCGTTTGGTAAGAAGCTGTGATGAATCACACCGACGCTAGACCACCAAACAGTGACCATCACTTTTCTAGGGGTAAGTTTTCGTTTAGGGCTTTGTTAAGGTGCTGAACCAGAATGCACGCAACTGCTGAGCGCTTACGATTGTTAAACAGAATTCATTTTTCGACGCAGGTAACAATGCGGTTCAAAATTCCTTCGTTTGTGTGCCTGTTGAGCAGTGCAAGTCACGTCTTGACGCGTACTTCGCGCAGGCGATCATTGAGTTTGTAGGGCACCTATTTGTCAAGCTTTTTTACCTTGCCAATTTGACGCAAATGGACCAATATTGTTTTGACGCTAACGTCGAAAGCTGCTGTTATTTCAGACATAGATTGAGTATCATCAGCTTCCACAATAGCCTTTAATTCTTCATTGTCGACCAAAGTTTTCGGACGACCACGAGGTTCATTTTTCAGGTCGAAATTTCCAGGACGGATGCTGGCACACCAGTAACAGTAAGGCACGCCCGCTTCCGTGCGTTGGCTTGTAGTGTTAGCTCCGTAAACGTCGTTGATGTTGCGTGCCGCTTGTGCCGTGTTGCTACCATGACGGTACTCATATTCCATAATTACTCGAATTTTTAACGTATCCATGATGACGAAAAAGATTCAAATGCGATGAAAACCACTAATCAATAAACAAATCATTACTACTAGGAAAAGAATTCCATGTTTTTAAGTAAAATTAATTGAAAATTTGAATTCTAAACCAAACAAAAATTATTTGATTTGAAATGGCCAGTACTGCAGAACGCAATTTCAAAATTGGTTAATACTGTACAGTATTGATTGACTTGATATCTAGCAAACATCAAAAATGTGTTCTTTTATTAAAAATTTGCCAATTTACATAATGTATTTTTGCGATTTCCAAAACCAATTAAAATTTACCACGTATGAGTGACGTCACGACGTGTGGATCAATCGTATCTGTAGCTGTTAGTACAAAAATGTCAAAAACAGCAATAACAATTTGCACTCTGATTGGTGTTCACGATCACGTGACTGAATGCCTAATTTTCGCGAATTTATTTTCCGAAGCTATTTATTCTTTTTATAATATTTTTGTTACATATCATGATTAATCATTAGAAATTCTAATTCATCCGTTTCATTAATCGTGGACGCAAGCCTTGTAGGTATTAGGGACAAAATTTTGAATTATTTTATGTATATCATTTCCTAACGACATATGCATAATTTACTTTAATTTTGGTCTGTGTTCTATACTATCTATTCAAGAATATGTTTAAGAAGCTAAACTACTGACATCTCGTAATTACACTTCAACTGAGAAGACTCCGGCAAGAAACTTAGCAAGGCATTTTTTGTGGATCTTTCTTTTCATATTAGGTTAAAGAAAAAGCATTTTACTCTGTAAATGAATACTTAGGTAAGTGATATTTTTTCTGGAATGGTGCTCGGTGGTTATAATAATTATTGTATGTCCGCAAGGACAAGACTGTTTGTAAGTACTGGCATATGACTAATACCTATAATCTAATTATTGTACACAGTTTTACACAATAAAATATTCTGATTCTGATTCTACAGTTTACAGTTATAAATATTAATATATACATTATGCTTACTACAATTGTCACTTAACCAGGGGGAAGCAAGTGCAGAGAGAAGCTACAACAACCATATATTCCGGTCTTCCACGTAATATTGCCACTTATAGTAGGCTTTGTCAATTAACCTCTGCATTATAAAATCTTTGAATTTATTATAGGACATTTTAGTTACCTCAAGTGGGATTTTATTATAGAATCTAACGCAATTCCCGAGAAAAGACTTATTAGCTTTAGATAACCTGAATCTAGGTGTCACAATTTTATCTTTATTTCTTGTATTTAATAGTATCTATGTCTGTTTTGTAGACTACCCGATACCGAATAGTTAAATCTGGAATAAATTCAGATTCCAGAATAAATTAGTTGACGAATAAAATTATGAATTAATTTTTCGTCATAGCCAGTTGTTACAAACAGAGGAACCAATAGCTGCACAAATTAGATATCATGTGTTAGCCGCAGTTTTACTTAAGACTTGATGTTTCCAACAAATGAATCAGCGCCATTAAAAATTCAATCCGCGTTTTGTTTTTGACTCGACTACGTGTAGGTAGTTCAATTCCATTGAACAGGTTTGCTGAGCAAGTGTGAATGTTGGTTTCGTGCAACGAATTCTTTGTACGCTAACGGCTAAATGAATCAACGTTATCACCAATTCGCCAGAAAACAAAACCATATTAGGAAACAAGTTCCTAAGAAAGCAATAAATTAAGAATATGACATAGAAGAATGTTTAATGCCACGACGACTGCTTTCGTTTAGCTTTTAGTTGAACGACCTCAACCTCAATACGCAGTAATATAATTAGGTCTCAAATAGGTCTTCCGTCCAGTACACTCGGAAAGGAATTTTCAGACCATATCTCTTGGTAACTACGTAATTGAACAAGCAATCAATGTATTTTTGAAAGATGACGCAACATGTGGTCGGCAGACAACCTCTGATTTCCATTGGGTCATGGCAACGCCAACCACCGTCATTCCCGTTTCGCATCCAAATGGACAACAGCTGATTGTTTCGTGTGTTAAACGTGTTTAATTAACAAACAATTTCGGAGTGGGAAGGAATGATTTTTTTCTAAAATGGTAATCATACTAAATGAGTACGTTTCTCAACAAACTTTATATTAAAAGCGTTTGGGTAGAACGAGTGCCACAACAAATAGTGAATTACGGATCAAAGGTAACCATCAGAAAAAAAGTTGCTTAGCGCTGACCCTTTCCTATAGAAGTTTTATAGGTCACGAGTTGCATAAACAATGGAGCTTCGATAAATGAACAGTGCCTACAATTTATTTCTATTAGGTATAGTGGTCGACTGGTCGGGTGGCGGTTTCGCGTGGCTTGCCACTGCTGGAATCCCATTATAGCGTTATTGAGTTGTTCGCTGTACAAAGCGAACGTGTACCGATACGACTTAAACCTAATGGACGCCAGCCAGCGGGACACTATACAGTATACACAGTCTAGGCAAGTGAGCAAAAATCCTATTTGAAAAATGATGCTTCGCTCCAACAGCGGTTGTGTGTGATATTTAACAAAACCACTCACACGTTTGACTTGTTGTGACTATGTGTCTTATCGTTGATTGGTTATTTTCATTAAATTAAATTAAATTAAATTTACAGGCAGGCAGGAAATTCATCATATAAAATATCTAACAAAAACGCTACTTGCTAAGCAATTTCGCATAAATAAACAAAATAACTCCGACGATGGATTCTCCGCAACGCTATGCGATACGCCTTCACATTCCGAATTCTTAGGAGGGAAGAACGGAAAAACAAAATGTAAACCGAAATCACGGTGATAGACACAATTAATATAGATAATTAAATATTTATAACCCAAGTATGGCTGCACATGTGTGAAGATTACTCACACCTTGCGACGAAGCGTGCCATTGCTCTCGACGGGGAGATATTTTCCGAAACGTTTTGGTTTTATTACTTTTGAGTTGAGTATTAAATGTAACAGGCAAGTGCTAAAGTTTGAGTGTGAAGTCTGAGCAACCATTTATTGCTCGTAAAACAACGTCTGAATTCGAATTAAACTATGCCTCGTTATCTGTCCGGTCTTTCATTTGATACAAATGAAATGAACAAAAAAATCATCACTGGTTTCTTATACCTCCATGCTATTAGACTGTGCTGCGTTTCGCGCTTATTATTGCGCTGATTTGGCGGTAAATTCGTATTTAACCGTCGAAGAGCAAAATGATCCGGTTTCAAAAATGATCTCACTGCCTGACCATCTACCTCAAGATTGAGAAACCTGTCCAGAGTTTAATAACGGCTATTTAACCCTTTAGATTGTTTAGATTGCATTTAAAAAGGGAAATTCATACCTATTAAAATTATGTATTTTGTACTATTCGGCGTTCGTATTTAGAATTAAAACTAAAAGCAAAACAAAAACTGTTTGAGGTCAGCAACCGCAAGATCACGTTATGATATCGTTCAGTATGTAGAACAATTAAGCTGTCCCGGAATGCAGTATATGGGAACTTCACTGTTTTATGACGTCTAGATTTACCGAGTGTATAAAATGGTTATGACAAAACAGTACAAGCTTTATATCAGAAATGTGTATCAGATATAGGTCGTTGGTGGTGGGGGGTGACAGCCCTGTTGGCTCATTGGGAGTATGTCTGCCTGAGCTGTAGGGCGTGGGTTCGATTCCCGCCAAGGACAAATGTTTGTTTGGTATGAACAAATGTTTGTTCTGTGTCTGGGTGTTCTGTATGTATTATAAGAATGTATTTACAAAAAAAAAAAAAAGTATTTATGTATTCTATCAGTTAACTGACTTCCATCACACAAGCTCTGCTTAGTTTGGGGTCAGATGGCGCTGTGTGTAATGTGTCCTACGATATTTATTATTATTATTATTATTAATAAAAACTTTTACATAATAATAGAGATTCAAGAAGCGCAATAATAGAACGCTCTGCGCACTGTTGCTCTAAGTTCAAAAGTTCGAAGGTTAATATTTTTTCCTTTCACCTTTGAAGATGCAATGGCGAGGCATCGGGGCGTGACGGGTCGGGCGTGGGAGAGCCGAGGACAATGTGAGCCCGGTTCAACAGCCGAGTGGAGTACTTAGAGCCTCATCACTCCGAGTCAGACGGCCCATCCAATTCCCAGGGCGGCTAATCCCAGACAAAAGTCATTGCACGTAATACGACGTAATGCTTTCAGCGCCGAAGTTCTATTCATTTCTTACTAATACTAACAAAGTAATCAACATAATTTGCAAGCAGATTGAGAGTTGCTATTATGGAAAAAAATAATAAGGAGTATGATTTCAATAGTGTCGATATGGGAAGTGGTCATTGTGATTTATTTACGACTTATATGATAAGCATGAATTTATTGACTTGATACCGTTTAAGATATTTATTTCCTCTAAGAATCAGTTACATTCTCTTGTTGAGAAAATACAATATTTTTTTTGACAACGTTCTAGGGTAGGACAACGTTTGGCCACAATCTCATTTGATGGAAAGCGACGATTTGGCCGAAGATGGAGCACACTTGCCCAGCTTGCCTTGGCCATTTCCTATTTTTAGTAAGAAGATAAAATTATTAGTAAGATTAAGTCATTAGGTTAGGTTACAAGCACGGGAGCGGACAAGTTATAGTAAGTAAGATTAGGTTTGCATATCTTACTTCAACGTAACTATTAAACAAAATAAACAGCCCAATAGGTAGAAACATTATTTATAATTTTAATTATTATGTTACAATTTACTCTTTATCGAAATATAATTATATAATTACTTTTTTTTATGATTGACAGTCTAGGTGTTTGACCACAGCTCACCTGATGTTAAGTGACGGTGTGGTTGAAGATGGTAAAGCAAACCTAGCATGGAATGGTACTGGCTCTCAAGTGAGGCTGCCGGAACACACCGTTAGATGCTTGGCGGTAGATTTTCAACTTGAGGGTGGTAGCTAGCCAACCGAGTACTAGAAAATACCCTACCACCACGCTATGGTTTCCTCACGATGTTTTCCTTCACCGGCAGCTCAAGCTCATTGTTGGGGTCTGAAGTCTTAACCCATGCCGTTCGGCATGCGAACCGACCGCACTAACCACCGAGCTATCATCGTTACAAATACAGGTCAAATTATTAAATAGGTAGATATATAATAATGCTCAGAAACATCATTTAAACTTCTCTAACAAACGAGTGTAAAAATATAAATATTTTTTTTAAAATACAAAGTACTAGATTAGACTAGATTGATTTGTTTGAATTAACGAGACCGTCAGATAGACTGTCTGTAGATGGTAGTTTTGGATTTGTAGGTTTAATAGTATTCTTCAACATGGGATTTAAAAAAATCCCATGATTCCATCTTCATGGTCTCATAAATGTTGTTGATTTGATATGAACGCGAATTTAAGATTCTCAGGAGTGATAAAGGACCGGAAAGCATATTTTATGTAAAGCAGAGCAGGCAGGTTCTTTAGCATTAAATACAAACTTACGTACGCTACCTTGATAACATTAATATTAAGTCCTAGAAATTCCCTTTTTGTGGTTAAACAAACGTAAAATAGAAATGGCGTTATTATATAATAAACCGCAAAAGTCACAAACTTGAATTAGATCAAAACGTTTTCACATCGCAAAGATAGATGAAAGGATGTTCTTGTCAACGGCACGCTCAAAAAGGAAGCTGAAATTCAAAGATCCAGAAATAGATCAAAATTATACACTAAAATGTCATTTTCCTATTTCTCTCGAATTTCGTGTTGTATAAATAATCAAAGAAGCTTCTTCGTAACGTAATTGATAAGATATGTCTAATATAATATTAAAACGCTGCGAAATACTGGAAAGATTTAAAATAGGACTATGGTATAACAAGCAAGGTAGATGGAAATCCATGTACCTACTCATCAGTGCGATAAGAAAAAGTATAATAAATTTACAAAGAGATAGTATATTAAGTTAGTTAATGTCACTGCAGTGAGTACTACATATTATAGAACACATGAACAAAGTGTCTTCCCTTTAATAGAGACAGTAAAAAAAGTGTTGATGGACGCATTCTTCGATTGGCTCAACTTAGCAATTTAAGTTATATTAAAATTACTTATTAGTCTCAATTTGGCTAGATTGTAATAACAATGAGGTATCTAACAACAAACAGATACATCATTAGAAGAAAAAAAAACAATTAACAAAAATCGAGTCCATGACCATGTCCATTATAAAAATATTCCGACGAATTGAGAACCTCCTTTTATTGAAGTCTTAACTTCAGATCATGACTTGGTGCCTTGGACCTAGGAAATATATCCTTTGAACAAAAAAAAAAACTTATATCGCCCCAGGTGTCTTTAAGTAATCGGGGAACATACAAAAAAAACCAATTGAGAACCTCCCCTTTTTTTTAAATCGGTTAAAACAGGTACCTTCTAGCATGTCTAGGATTAAATCTGACTTTAACTTAATGATAACAGAGAAAAAATAGTAAGCTGGTAAACTAGTTTAGTAGGTATACCGTGAATAAAATAATGCAAATTATTTTTAAGCGTCCCACACAATTAATGACCGAACACTAACCGTTACAAGTAGAGTTTACTAGAAATCTAGTTCATCTGCATAGGTAGCTGGAATCGGTGTTGAATACAACCAACGTACCGTAAACAGTTATATGGACATTGAACAAGTTTACAATTTACTATTATACAGCGGTGTACTAAAGTACGACTATTGTCGATTTTGGTAACAGAAACTCTAAACAATCAGTATAAGTTGGGCTGAAACTTAGCAAAGGTAAAGTTACGAAGTTCGGTCAAAGGTTTCTTGCTAATAACAAACTGGAAGCATTAGTAATAAAACTTGGTAATTGAATTAAAATTATTGAATAACGTAGAAGCTCGCAAAATTTCTGTAGGGGAGAGCATAATTATTTGACCAATAATAACTTTACGGGAAAACAATTATCGGTTTCGCAGAACGACTTTATTTGTACGGTAATATCTTAGAAAACGTACAAATTACTAAATATCACTCAGATCAGTCTTTCAGTCACTGGTGGTAAGAGATAACGCCTATCCATGACCATTGTAGCAATACACAGAACTTTGAATAGCAAAACAAAGCACAGGGCAACGCTGCTTAAGCGCTCATTACTATAAAGACTTTCGATGGTAAGCCCTGTAATTTCGCTAGCTGCAATACCCTTCAAACCGTTACACAATACATACTACTGCTTAGTGGCAAAATATCTGATACTGGTGGTACCTACTTAGACAACCTCCTGCTATACTACCATCAAGTTGAAATTTAATAGTTATTTTGTATTGTCTAACTAAAAATGTTAGACCCGTTGACTTTGGAAAAATCATGAAGATTCAAAGCTTTGAAGCTTTGAATCTTCATGATTTTTCTCATGATTTTTAATTATAATAAAAGTTTGTACAGATAAATAATGTGACAGGAATATTTCTTTAATATTATAAAACAAAGTCGTCCGCAACGTCTGTCTGTCTGTTTGCGACAAACTTAAAAACTACTCAACAGATTATCATGCGAGCTTCACCAATAGATACAGTGATTTATAAGGAAGGTTTAGGTATACCTATAACTTGTCAAGGTTTTGTGTGAATTGGTTGAAATATGATTATAATTGTTGGAAGTGTCGGAAAAGTCAAGCCACATGGGAGCTTTCATGGATAACGCTGCCTAATTCGTTTGAGATAGATCAAAAGCCCCGTAAAACCCGTGCGCACCCGGCGCAGGTCGCTAGTTTCTTTATAATTCGGCATCAATAATGGGGTAAGTTGTTGTTAACAGAATTAAGGATTGGTTTGGGTAGATAAGGGACAAAGATATCTTTAAAAAGATAACACAGAGAAAGGAACCTACGCAAAATGTATTTTTACTTAGCAAGCTAATTCTGTATATTTTGTAAATCTGGTCGTTTCATGGTATGGAAACCCTAGTACGCACGTTGGTCAATTATTTGCCAGTTACAGATGAATGATGATAGTAAGAGGATATATTGCAAGGCCATAAAATACATCGACATCAAATCAGAATATTAGATATAATTGACACAACTTCTAATATTCCAATTCCGAGGTAAAGTAGGTATAAATCATATACATGCATTAGAGTAGCATCATGCTACTCTAATGCATGTAGGTATAGCTAGCAGAACAGATCTCTTGATAACAATTTAGATTTAATGCTTGGGTATGTTGTGTTGAAAGCTATAGTTACCTTTTGGGTATTCTATACCCATATCATAAAGGTTAAATGGAGCGAATACCAAAGGGTACCACATCGTCAGTCAACAGCACCCTATTTATTCACTGCGTGTCAAAATTATTTGAACTTCTAAAAATATCTTTGTTTAGTGTTTTGTGTCAAAATAACGTACCTATATGTATATGAATCATAATCTATACTTATAATCAAACTGGTGGAGGTCAAATTCTGTTTATTGAAAATATTTTCAAAAATTGAATTACAGGGCACTCTATTATCAATACTGATGCAAAAAATTTAATTTTATTACTTTTTGTTTGTCTCTTATCTCGTATCTTGAAAGAGCATCACGCAGTAACTACAGAAGGGATTTGAATGAAACTTGGCATGATTATAGTAAATAGGTATGTATTTAGAAACATTTTATGCAAAAATTCAGCACAGTTCCAGTGGAAGTGGGAATATAAGTCAAAATGTTTACTTAGCAATAATTCTTTAATGCGTAGTCCGTTTCGTTTTATGTTCAAAATCAAAATCAAAAGTCATTTATTCAGTTTAGGCCCAGGTAAGGCACTTATGAACGTTAAGTTACGTGTTTGAATCTACCACCGGCTCGTAATTACACTTCAACTGAGAAGACTCCGGCAAGAAACTCAGCAAGGCATTTTTTTTTGTGGATCTTTCTTTTCATATTAGGTTACAATTTACAGTAATAAATATTAATACATACATTATGCTTACTACAATTGTCACTTAGCCAGGGGGATGCAAGTGCAGAGAGAAGCTACAACAACCATATATTCCTGTCTTCCACGTAATGAGCCACCTTATAGTAGGCTTTGTCAATTAACCTCTGCTTTATAAAATCTTGTTCGAAAGAAAATACTCTAATAATTGTACGATTAAATTTTCAATATCCTCGGAATGGTAGTTTAGGAATGATCGGCATCAACATCTACAGACATGTCCAAATAATATGAACCCCGGCAATATATAAACATAATAAACTGGCAAAAGCGAATTAATTTGGCGTATACGTTCTCATTCGTGGAGACTGAGTGGTTAGCCCTATTGTCAGTCGGATCACCCCAAAAGCATGTGATAGACATTTAAGATGACACTACTGAAAAGTACTTTTTTGTCGAGTGTTTGAAGAAAAAAATGTGTTTTGAAATAAAGTCTTCGCGTGTCACAAACGTAGCTAGTAACTTATAAGATTACTGGCATTGTTTTATTCGCATACTGCAATACCAACACAATAGTGACTAAAAATTGTCTGCGACATCAATCGCTGTGTAAATAAGACCAGCCACAAATATTGCGCTCACGGATAATTTCCGACATTTAAAAAAATCAGAAACAGATTACTGATGAAGTTTAATATTAACAACACGTTTATAGAATTACGTATGTGACCTGAGTGTCAACATCTAAGTGTTTTATAATGTGCACTAACAGGCACGATCTAACTAACCAGACGGTTCACACTTATTCGACACTGGTGTTTATGTTATATAGGTATAGTGAAACCTGGTTGTTTCACCTACCTAAAGTGGGCCCTGAATATACGAGAAACCTCTGCTACCGAAACAAAGGCCACTTTCACATTGAAATACCTCTGATACTGGCAATTTTCAATCCTTTTTAATTAAGATTTAATTTCTTAGATTTAAATTTTTCAATGTTTACCTCTATAACTGGGGCTTTATAGCTCAATAGCCTGTATAAGTAAGACAATTGATCACGTTTCGACGCGTTACGACACGTTTGATTACAAACATTCGAATTTTATTCGTACATGTTTTACGGACCTTCTATAAATAAAAGAACTGGCATGTCAAACCTTCTTTGTGAAACTAGGTAAATGAAAAGTGATATAAATCCTAGGTCCCTTGAGATCCCAGTTATACAGGTTTCACTGTATATAAAATAATATTGAAAAATAGCAATTAATATACATATTATGTAGGTCAAGACGGTTCAAAATTTGGAAACACAGAAAATCACAAATCGGCAGGTCAACTTAACACATGATGCTCTGAGACTTGATTAAGTAATAAATGCCATGGTGTAAAAATCAATTTCAGTGATTTGATGGGAAGAGCCATGGTTCTCCCGCTGCAAGTTGGTAATGACGAGTTAGTTTTAATCAGTATTACAATAAATATACGATCTTTGATAAAACACTCGTATACTTATGATAAATTGTGCTTAAAAACTCTTGGAATTTTCAAAAGCAAATTGTACCTTTACTACATTTTTAATTATTTTTTTAAAGTGGCAAACAAGCGACACCTACAATATACCCGGTGCATTGTCAGTGCGTTGGAGAACTACATGCTAAAGAGCAAGCATTTACATAACGTGGGAAAATGGTTCACAATGAAGATCCCATACCGCAAGTGCCTACACATTCTGCTATGTTAGTTAACTTAGCAACAAAATTTATTTTTTGACCTAACTAAGCAAGTGTTGAGGGTAAAGATTTTAGCAGTCTATGTATATAGGTATATATGTTTACACATATGCATACGTATATGAATATTCATCTGTTCTCTCGTATCGTCTAAATCTAAGCGTATTTGGAAATATGAGGTTTATAGACGCAGTTTAGCAATAAGTAGTCACAGTAAAACTAATATGGCGGATTTTATAACCAAAACTTGGAAGTAAAATTTTTGAGATAACATTCTACGTTTACTGTCGTGCTAAATTAGCATATTTCCAATATGCATAATTTGCACAAAAAAAAGTATGACGTGTCCGAAGTTATATTATATACAACGGTTTTAGGTTTCCAATATAATTTATTCAACAGGCTGATAATTTCCAAATATTATATTAAGTCACGATGTGGCTGTTTATAGTAAACACTTTGCTTGGAATGCGAACTGGCTCCCAAATGAGGTTACCAGAATATAGCGAAAATGCTTGGGGACAGATTATCAATTTAGGATGGTAGTAAGCCAGCTTAGTGCTAGAAAATACCTACGTTACTACTGTACAATATTTATTCAGAACTTCTTTCCCAAGCTAATTAAATTTCTTAATTGAAACAACAACTTCAAAGTTAATTAGATTTATTTAACACTAGCCACAATAATAAAGAAAAAAATAATTAAAAACAATACTGCATGAAAATTCAAATTTGAACATTTTTAAACAAATTTATTATTTCTAAATAAATTTAAACAAATAACTTGTATGTAATCCTTCTAAATTCCACCTTTTTTTCAAACACTTACCTACCGAAGAATACTTTAATTTTTAAAGCACTTGATTATTATTATTATTTTTTAAATATAACGATACTATAACTGTCGAAATCCATCCATCCATTTGGAAGATACGAGGTAATAAAGAAATATTTACATACATACATAAATATATAAGATACGCGCGAAAAGCACAACCCTTCTTTGACAGTCGGGTAAAAATAGTGTTCCACCCTAGACCACATCGTTGCTTAACATCAGGCAGGATGTGGTCAAACGCGAACATATTCTGTATTAAAAAAAAGAAGTATAATCGATATGACATAAAAAAACGCCGATAAATAATTCCTATCACAGAAAATATCAAAATCAGAGTAGGCGGCTAGGAGGTTGACGACTAATGGTTGAGATTTGAATCAAATCCCGTATGGAAAACACAAAAACCATAGCTATTTTGTTTATTTTCCATGATCGTTAGAACGGCGTTTATTTGTTGACTCGTGTGTTTAATTATTTATCAAAGATAATGATGACGAATAAACCTAATCGGAATATTATGTTAACAAAGACTCTCCTAATGAAAAGAATGCATTAGATTCGGGGTTCTTACACAGGCTTACAGAACTTTGGATGCCATTCTTAGAATACGTGGACAAAATATCAGTTGGCTTTGTAGTTGCTCATAGAATTTGTTCGTAGCATTATTGTAGGTAGGTATATAACTTGTTAGTTATAAGTAGTCACTACATATAAGGGGTCGAAGGATAATGGTTTATTTTCATTGACTGTTGAGGAAAATTAATTAGGAAGTAGTTACAGAATATCGAATTTCGCACTTTAATGCTGTAGCCAATAACACTTTGGTCAAGTCTCGGCTGCAAAACCTTTAGTATCGATATAAGGTCTTCTGTTTATTGGCTTTCTACCAGATACATTTCAGAGATTTTGCCTTTACGTTGCACGACTTAGCCCCTTTTTACTATTGACAGGTAAGACAAACGCGACCATGGTGTCACCCGTAAAGCATTCCCCATGTACATCTAAGTGCTTCGACTTTTTATTCGTACAGCGAGGATGTCGAAAACCCTGCCGGAGTACGTGAGCCCCAAAAAAAATTATTGTGAATTCAAGGTAAGCATGTTCCATCCTAGACATTGTTGCTTAACATTAAGCAGGATGTGGTCAAACGCGAATCTAATATGAATAAGAAAATGATGATTTTCAAACTGCACACCGCACTACATATACAGTAATTGGATTACAGATGATTTCAGCCCCTGGACTTCTTACTGCTAGACGCTAATGAAAAATCTACGTGACTATAAACCTTATTGCGCAGGTATACGATATGAGGTCGCATAGTTTTTTCGTGAGCGTCTAACAGAAATTGCAATTATTATTTATTTATTAATTTAATTTAAGTAACTTATGACTCATATTGGGTATATACAGTACCTGGATGACCGAACTTTGCTCGGCTGAAAACACGGATAAAATGAAACCTAGCTAGATCGATTTTACATCATCAGCCATAGGCCGTCCACTGCTGGACATAGGTCCTGGGGTTTTGTCAAAACTCGCCACGCTTGGCAGGCGGGTTGACGAGCGCAGTTAGGTGTGATTGTTCAAGGAAGACGCTGCTGCCCATCTTCTTTATTCTTTAGCCGACTCTTACGGCAACCACGGGTAGAGAGGGTGGGGTACTACTTTTACGCCGGCACCACCATGGCTCTCGATCGATCGATCGAGATCGATTTATCGCCCCCGAAACCCCCTGCATACTAAATTTCATGTAAATCGTTGGAGCCGATTCCGAGATTCAGATTATATATATACACAAGAATTGCTCGTTTAAAGGTATTGGAAAAAACCAAAATTTATAATAATACAAAGATGCAAAAATAAAATAATAAAAAATTAAAAATGTCAAAAAAAATGTCCATAAAATAATAACAATAATGGTTAAATTGTGATGACATTGAGCGTGTACCTATAGAGCGCTAATACCGGAAACAGTAGTTTCCTAACTGCAATAAGCTCACAGTACGGAGGCTACTGATCAGGGGTATAATACGACGTCCCATCTCCATCGATGGGATGTAGTATTATTACCGACCTGAGTAGTTTACGAAAGAAAATTAAAAACATCTTATTCTTTTAAAAAACTCACGCCAATAGCCCAGAACTTTACTCGTAGTAGAGGCAACAATCGGGCACAGAGCAAAGGCGTTAAAGTGAATGCCCGTGCCCATATTGTGCTGTTATTGCTAGAGACCCGCTGCAAGCACTAAAACGGTACCAGTACCGTAAAGGAGCTCTTAGCCAGCGCTATTACGTACATATACTTTCCCCAGATACATTTCTTAGGACTGCGAAGTTGTCCCAATCTGCAGAATGTCACAGGGTCTTAATATTAAACCTATGCAGTCTCATCTATCTATTTCTCCTAATATCTCATATATTTTTTGAAACATTTATTTTTCTCTTACTTAAAATCGACAATACGTACAAACGACAAACTTGATGCGGCTGTAAAAACTTGAAAGCAGATAAGCAACGAATAAATAATTAATAAAGCGTAAGTCGGATTGTTTTCCAATCCAAATGTATTTTTTCCTATAAAATTAATAAGCTAAATAGTTTTAAATGCACTAAACACTTAATCTCGCACAAAATAATATGAAATTAGTTTACGCAATCGAAACGCTTTTCTAATCATAAGTAATAACGCTTGTCCATGATCAACGGTACGAAATATAGAATAATAAAACAAAGTCCAAGACATCCCTTAAAAAACGTACTATCATTATTATCAATCAGGATTCATTTAGTAGTTAAGTCGCAAACAGGTAACAAACAAATACAGAGAATTACTGTAGCTATTTAGCCGAATTCAAAATATTAGGAGGTTCTTAATTCAGTTGTTTTTTAAATGTTTATTACCATAGAACTCCGTCATTTAATTATTTTGATTATTTTTTATTTATTTAAAATGATATACTAACTTTCAAGTTGGTCCAATAGAAATTTCATAAAATCGGTTCAGTAGTATGATTTTTAAACCAAAAACCTAAAAAATAGCCATGTTTGAGCCGTTTAAAAAAACCGTTGGAGTCAATGCCAATTGGTGTCTTTGCCCAGTTATTTTTTTAAACTGTAAATTTATACTTGTATAATATTAGATTATACTCACTTAAATTTAGACAGAATAATCTGAAAACTACCATAGCATAGGTTTAGCTTTGAATACGGTAGGTTTTTTACTGCTGATTCTGTGTTTAATGTTATGCAAACTAACTGGCTAAACAAGTTTTTCAGTTTCCTCGCAAAGTATGTTATTTATAGAGGGAACATCCCATGCACTTACATAGGTAATAAGAACGCATACATTGTGTTTAAAATTTTAAATGCATTATTAGATACTTTGCAAAGAGTGGCATTACTAGGTTTTCTAAGCATTACTCGGGTCCTACTTTAGTTGTCACAGTGCTTAGTTATTTAAAGGTAGGAGGAGGTCTGTGTAAGTGTCATCATAGTACCAGATATTCTGCCACTAAGCAGTAACGTGTAAACATTACAGTATTCCAGTTTGACGGGTACTGTAGCTAGCAAAATTACAAGGCTGTACTAACTACCGAAAATCCCAAAGTAATGAGCAATGATGCCCTGGACTTTGTATTGCTACTCAAAGTTCTGTGCATCGCTGCAATGGTTATGGACAGATTGTATCTCTTACCACCATGAATGTTTCAAAGTCTCATTACTTAAAAAACTAAGTTTGAGATATAACACCACTGTCGATTTGATGACTCAATTGATTAACATCATAATTGAGTTATAATTGTTTAAAATAATTAGCAAAGTGGTCATTATTTTAATGTCTGAAATCTGCATAATATTTTTAAACAAAATTAAGATTTAATTGGCAATTTTATAGTATGTATTCACAGTAAACTGTTGATTGTTTATGACAGGTAGGTAAATACTATGTTATAATTCAACCGAAGTAGAATGTAAACTGAACTACAAAGACATGAAAATATTTGAAATTCTATTTTATTTATTCAATGTAGTCTATTCTGTACTGCTATATGTGTCTAAAGTTTAAGCTATGGACTATGGACTAGATTGCCCAATCATGCAATACTGGATGAAGGTGCATATTCAATCCCATTGCACTAGCAATGAAGAATGGAAAACTTCAGTTTGAGAGATAATATCCAGCAGTAGACGAAAGTGGCTACTTATAGTAGGAGCAATTTAAAACAACAAGGTCTGGGAAAAGATGCTTTGGTTTAGAATTTAGATAGATAAAAACTCTTTATTGAGAAATAAAAAAACGAAACAAAAGTTTCTTGAGGTAGAGTCACATGTGATTACTAGGTTTATCTTGACTGCTGCAAGCTAGATAAAGAAGGTTTATGTGTTTCACTTGTATACATGTCTATTATCCCTCTTACCTACTAAACGGCTTATCCGATTTTGATGAATGTTATATTCATTTGTTATTGCATGAGTGTCCTAAGTACATTAAAATAACAATAAATTGAAAAGGCGGATTATTGGCACCAAGAAAATTATATATTTTTTTTAAATTTTATTATAGTTACTTTTTTAATGCTTTTTAGTATGTTTTAACAGTATGATCATTCAATTTAAAGATATGAGAGAAAGATACATTTATTTGCATTAAACATGAGGCACTTTAAGCATGTATAAAGTATTTATTCAAAAACTCCACTACATAATTTCGCACCTGTTTATTTAAATGTGACGTTATGCATAGGAAGGATGAAGATGCAGCCTGCATTTTGTTTAAAATTATACTTTAGTAAGGTCCTTTAGTACATACAGCATTAAGAAATGAATTATCATGTACAAACATCGACAAGGTATTGTTTCTTGCATCTCATTATTTAAATAAATAAATATCCACAGCGCCATCTGACCCCAAACTAAGCAGAGCTTGTGTGATGGAAGTCAGATAACTGACAGAATACATAAATATTTTTTTTTGTAAATACTTACTTATAACACATACAGCCTGCATGCATGTAACCAGCCAGACACAGAACAAACATTTGTTTATACCATAAAACATTTCTACTGGGTGGGAATCGAACCCACACCCTACGGCTCTTAAGGCAAACATATTACCTATGAGCCAATAGGACTGTACTACTAGTTACTACTGTAGTATAGGATTTAGAACATCTAAAATCCAAATCATTATTGATTTACAATTTTAATAGATATAGATGATAAAGAGTCATAGTGGCAGATGATGGGAACAGCAAAAGCAACAAAGTTTTTCCTCTCTTCATGACTTATTTACTAGTCTCCATCATTTTACATAGGTCTAAACAAATCATGTATCTTAATGTCAGTTTTAGATTACTCTATCTATAATTTCACATTACAGAATCCTATTTATCTACTTTTATATACCAACAAACATACTTAATATGTAATATAGATATAAGTTGTGTTGACTAAGGACTCACCATTGCGAGAGACATCTAATTCCACTAAATTCTCAAAATTTTGAATGTCCGATGGTAGTTTGTACAATTCATTATCACTGAGACCCAATCTTCTTAATCTATGTAGTCTGAAGAAATTCTGAAAAAAAAAAGAATGTAATTAAGAACTATCCAAACATGTATGCTTTATAGGGTAGGACCTTTTGCAGAGTTCTCCCTGGAAAGTATTATATTCTGAAAGATAAACTTAATACTGAAACTCAAATGAAATTATGGCATATTCTAATGTTTTAGGGTATAGATTAATAATATTATTACTACTATAACATGCATGTATTATACATATAAACCTTCCTCTTGAATCAATGTCTATTGATGGAATCTGCATTAAAATCTGTTGCATATTTAAAAAGATCCAAGCATAGACAGCGTGATGCAACTTTGTTTTACACTATGACGAGATGTACCTATAAAGAATTTTGCCAGAAATTTTAAGTCACTAATGATGTTCAGCATGATAGTATAATGAAGTATTTATGAACCAGTCTTATCTCTCAGATGGAATAACCATCACTGAAGACCAGAAATAAAAAATAATATGCTTTTAAGCATCATATTTCTGTAAAAACAAGATTATATTATACCTATGTTCATTTATAACTATTATCTTGCTTTTTATTGATTGATACAATATGTGGATCGATACGAATGAAATCGTCATTTTTATATTTTAGCATGACATTTAATGATAATAAATTAAACTAGAAATATATGCAATTGGCCAGAGCCATTCTTGTTATTCAATAAAAATAATACTTGAATATAAGCCTGTCTGGATAGTTTCGAAAGGACAACAAACGCTGACGTATCACCAAAACAGCGTCGCATATCATTGATACTATTTACATCTTCATTGATAAGGTAAACGCCCACGAAATCTCTTATAACCCCTTGTTTCTCTTATCAGATAATTACCTTCGGCAAATCACGTATATGATTGGCGTCTAAAAAAAGTTCTTCCAAACTCCTGGAGTATCGCAAGATTTCTTCAGGTACTGTTGGCAAAGAGCAATGCCGCTTGTCGACACATTCCACTTGGCGATTACATTTGAACAAAGGTATACATCGAAACATGATGGACACTACACTTTATTAAACAAACTGTAAGTAAATAATTCACTATAACGACACATATTTGAACACTTAATTGTTCTAAGCACTATTTCAGCATTATAAAAATTGATATCGTATCAAAATAATCCGAAAACTCCAACTCGCACCTCACCCCAGAAAATGAAGCCATAAACTGGCAATGTTGCCACCAATAAAAAACCAGTTACAAAAAAACAGTTAACTGTCAAAAGGCACAGATTCGAAATTATATCCAACACCACAGTAAAATGCCTTTCTACTACCGTGAGTGACTTTTGCCGGCTACCAAACGAGGCCCCTACTGGTGGCCCCATTCCATTTTTTCCAAAACTTGTGTTTTTCGAGTGTTTATGTATAGAAATAGTCGTGTTTTCTTCATAAAGTTCCATATTATAAGCACGAAAGAGAGAAAATAATATAATGTGATGAAGCATGACCTCTACAACAGATGTCAAGATTTAAAAAAGAATCAAAACGTGTATTTGATTATCCCATTAAATAAATTTTACTGATCAAATACTATTAAAAAAAAACCTATTCACGATCTCTTTATGTCGATTTATTTTGAATTTTTAGTTTCTTTTAGATAAATCCAGAGAGCTAGTTGGGCCCAATTCTAAGCTCAATACAGATAAAGTCACGGGCATAAATTAATGTCAACATTTTGTGACTTCAACCTATTACATTATACTTTATGCACTCAACCGTCCATGGTTACTGTGTTAACCAGTTTGAAATTCCGGTCTTACGTCCGTGGTTAACACAGTAACCAATCGCTCTCGTTTCAAATAATTCTGAAAAGTAGCACCTAGCGAAATACTTTTGAATTAAATCACAATATATATCGATAGTCTATGAAATAGTTCACTAGAAAATACAAAGATGTCATTGTCGAAGTAATTTATTAAAGAGAGTAAATTTTTCGAAACTCAGTTTGTTGGTATATGCGCGTGCAAATTTTGGTTTGGCAAATATGTCGTTAGTTTTTTAAATATATTATGTATTTTAACAATTGTATTATATTTAATATATGTTGAGGATCTTTACTGTAGGATTAAGTTAATTTATCAGTGTTTGAAGTGGTATATAATTAACGAGATCAACCTTAAAATGGTACGCGCTCGGAAACGATAGTTGGTTAGCGCTTTTTTGTCAATTTTTTGTGATAATTGCTTTATTTTAGTAAAAATTTGGTAAAATATTAAATAATGTTTCATAAATATTGTCCTGATTTACTTTTCGAATCGTATTATTAAAAGATTTACAAAAAAATTAAGGAAATATCGACGCGTTCCACAGACTTTTCTTCCGTACGACTTCAATATCACACCAACAGAATGTGATGACTATGTCTAAAGATTTGATTAATTTACTTGTTTTAAGTAAATAATACATAAACATCATAAGTAGTACCATTAGAAATATAGAATCCTCTTCTTTACATTATAACAAGCACATATAAAAAATAAGGTTGCATTAATAACATTAATCTATAAATAAAAAAAATATTACGTGTTCTTTATCAAATCCGCATGTTCTACTCAGTTTTTAAGGCTTAAGATTAAAATCCAAGATTAATTTTAATATAAAGTTTGAATCTGCGTTTTTTGTAGAGTTTTCACATATTTTTTTATATTCTGTAGCTACTATAGTTTAGCCATAATCACGGGTTTTGTAGACAAGGTTATGCATAGCAGGCAACGGCGCTCGCGCGCGAAAACGCTGGACGTATGACGGTAAAGTCGATTTGGTGATGGGACGGTCAAGTGGTTATGTATAGTATAGGGACATAGAAAAAACAAGTCATGGGAACAATGCTAGATAATGGATTTTATTGGCCACTTTAGACGAAAAATGTATTTATTACTAGCTGCGCCCCGCGGTGTTATCATTGCTGCAACACATTCAACATTCGCGGTGCTGCATTTTTTTGGGTTCAAATATAGCTAATCACCTAGTGGTATGAAATATACTTTACGACCTAATCTACGTATCAAATATACTTACATTTAAAAAAAACATAAAAATCAATTGAGCCGTTTTGGAGGAGGAAGAGAGCGACCACAAACACAAGATTTTTACAAACGTATATATAGATTATTATTTAATTCACTCTAAATATGTTTATATGAATTTCTATTCTATGGTAGGTGTATTAAGCATCTTTGACGAAACCGTCACTTAAAATCAGGTAAGCTGTGGTCAAACCTCTAGGTTGACAACAGTAAAAAAATAGAACATAAGGAAAATAATAATATTAATGTTATCGAGTTTTAAATTTAATTTTAGGAAAGAGAAAATAGTAGTACAGCAACAAACTAGATATTTATACGAACCTGTTTGAATCAAATCGGTTGTATATCGTAAGAAGTTATCTATTAAAAAATATAGCATTCATAATTATTTTAATAGAAATTACCTCAGATCAAGCACTACTAGAAATTACATTTGTGTGACAAGCATGAGTCTTTGAGTAGACCACCATAATTTATCTGAGGTATGAGTGTTTGTTCTTTGCCTGGGTGTTCTGTATGTAT
Organism: Biston stratarius; assembly: GCA_950106695.1. Taxonomy (NCBI): domain Eukaryota; kingdom Metazoa; phylum Arthropoda; class Insecta; order Lepidoptera; family Geometridae; genus Biston; species Biston stratarius. The sequence continues at coordinate 18,164,680 of OX467116.1, forward strand.
TACAAGTATGTATCTATTTACAAAATAAAAGTATTTCAATTTGAGTTATTGCATAATTTAAGTAATTTTAATATTACAGTAGTAACATTTTTTTTTAAATCAATTTCTTCTTAGTATAAACTAATTCTAATATTTATTATATAACTTGAATTCTCGTTGGCAGCTATATTATGTAACTCCTCATGTAACTCTGTGTCACAGCTGCCACTAAAATCTATATAAAACTTCGGGAAAAATGATATATATGATATGCCATAGTTCTAAAAAAACTAACACGAACACGAAAAAACCTCGAAAAAACAATGTACTGTGAAAAAAACGCACTCTTTTTCGATTTCGATTTTCGATTGTTTATGAATAAAAACAGTAGGTCAGTGGTGAGGTCAGTGGTGTTTTATTCATATTACGTACGTGAGTGTGGGAGAATGATGAAATATGGCTTCCAGAGTTGCATCCAAAATTCCATTTATTATGTTGCTTCGAGTAGACAACCATAATTTAATTTATCTGAGATTATGTTGTTAAATCACTACAACTTTACATAAGTATAAATACCTACTCAGAAACACTACTCATCTGATTGTGAGTAAAATACGATGCCAAAACCATAGGAGATTAAAAACATTGTTTTAGCGGAAATAATCATCTCTATATTTTTTTTATTTTTTATTTCCAAGTAATTAGTTTTTTAATAATTTAATAAGTATTACATTATGATGTGATAATCCTAAAGTTTAGTTCATAATGTGTTTAGAGTTTGGGTTAATGATACTGATACAATCTGAAGAAAATACTTTTTCTGTCGTTTCAAAAATGTCATATATGATTCTAGTCTTGAGTAGGTATCATTACTCTTTGCTTTTAGTAAAACCTGCCTTTAATGAACTGAATAACTTGATAGTGATTTATTTAGTGTGAATTTGATTTGATTAAGAGAAGATGTATTCCGGTTGACATAAATGGTGAATAATAAGTGTAAGTTGCCGACGAATAAAAAAAAGTTTATTAGAATAAAAAAACAAACTGTTTGAAGTTGGAATTGGAAATACAGGAAAGTGGAAACCGAATCACTCTTGAGTATTTTGTTCCATGCACTCATCTGAAATTTCTTTCAGAAATGAGTTGAGCTTGAGATATAACTGGTTGATTTAATAAACCTATGCCGCAGTAGTGTTTGATCACTTATCTGCTTTGTGATTTTATCTAAAAATAACGAGTATAGGTTGGTTGCGCTATTTGTTCCTTACCACATCCTGACCGCAGTGTTCTTATCACTATCACAGCTGTGTTCTCATATTTTGGTTTGTGTCTAGAACTGAACTGGGCAATAAGTCCAATGGGCTTTGTTATGCTATAGAAATACGTTGGATCTGTGAGTGGTTTCAAGAAGAGAAATTTGTATATTACATACAGTCAAGTGCACCTAAATAAAAATTAATTATCTAACTAGGTACTATTTCTTGACTTGTATTAACAGGCCTACCTTCTGCATATTATTTCAGGTTGGCTTTCGCACTGAAAATGGACTTCAATCTAGGATTCATTGGCGGTGGCAATATGTCCACTGCAATTGTTCAAGGAATATTAAAAAAGGGTAAGCTCCTTCATGACCGTGCTGTGAGTGTATCCTGAGAACTAGTTAGCAAGCTTGTACTAGGTATATTTAAACTATTTTACAATTTCTTATAATTATTTTTCAGAATCACATCCTCCGTCAAAAATATGGGTATCTGGACCACATATTGAAAATCTAAAACATTGGAAAGAGATGGGAGCAAATGTCACTACTAAAAACATTGAAGTGTTCATACACTGTGATATTGTTTTTCTTGGTGTAAAACCGTCTTTCCTCTCTCAAGCTATTGATCAATGCCGTGAGCATCCAGGGGTGATAAATAGACCTATCTTGGTGGTTTCTATGCTAGCTGGAGTAAATATCTCAAAATTGAAGACGGCAAGTGAAAATTTGACTATTACTTATTTTATTTAGCAAAGTTACTAAATTTAATATTATTCTCGGGTTAATAGATTTGATATTAAACTGTTAAAAATAATAATACAGTATAAACTCCTTACTTATATCATCTTTTGGTGTAATCTAAAACTTTCTATAATGTGGAAATTAGTTGAATTTGGTTGGTTTACCTTTAAACCTATATTTTGATACACTCTTTATAGAGCTATAACCATTTTCTATCACAAAGAAATATGTTCATATTTAGACATAAACATATTTTAGCAGCATTGCTGCTTATGTTACCAGCTTACAAAAAGAATTTACACTGTATGTATAAATTTAAATGAAGTGAGAGGTTGTCTAGGTATGTGTTGCTGCAGTTTCAGATATTCAGCCGTCAAGTTGTAGTATATACATTTCTATCTGGTGTGAAGGGTATGGTGAAGGCATCTCGTAAAATTACAAGACTAATGAGACTCACCATTGAATGTCTCAAAGTAATGAGCTGTGATGCTTTGGACTTTGTTTTGTTACTCAAATTTCTTGGTGGAGCACTAAGGGATGGATAAGCATTATATCTTAGGAAAGTGCTTTATACAATTTATTATTTTCATAAAATAAATAAAGACAGCATACTTAATTTTTTAGGAGCTGTGCAAAATAGGATCTATGGAAAAGTTTAAAATAGTAAGAATAATGCCTAACACTCCTATGACTATTGGCGCTGGAGCTTGCTTGTATACTCCTGATGCTAATGTGGGTGCTGCGGAATGTATACAGTTGGAAAATCTACTCAGCACTTCAAGTATTTGTGAGAAAGTTCCAGAACCTATGATGGACACTTTAGGAGTGCTTACAGCGTGCGGACCAGCTTTTGTGAGTATAATATTTTTCATTTTGTACAGTAGTTTGGGAATTAATTAATTAATTGGAATTATTTTAAGGGCCCCTTAAACCTATACCTGAATCACCTCTGCAATGCAATTGACCTGGCACTTGCACTGCAATACCATTAAGAAGTTTTATTTCAAATGTCGCATTTAAGGAACTAGGAATAAGTTTACTAGGGACTTCATGTTTCATGTTCAGATCTACATTAAATATTATTTTCAAGTTTTAACCACAAATATTCATTATCATGACTGTAATGTTACAAGTTTACATACTTATGTCGTAGAGTGCTAATAGATCTGTCATGAATAAAGCTAGCAGGAAATTTATCTTTATTTGCTTTTTTAACTTCCTTGACCAAAATATCACAATTTTATAAATGCATATTTATAATAAAGGAGAGGAGGCCTGACCCAGCCCCGGATCTAGCGGCAGCCTCAGAGGGTTAGTTAAATACCTACATAGGTTACATTAGTGCCTAATATGCTTGTTTCACAAAGCAGTGCATGTTCTATAGATTATTCATTTGGTTTTAAAACACATATACATATAGTGTAGGTATGTATGATGTTTCTGCTAGGGTAATTGCTGTCGCATCTAGAATTAGAAGCTACACAAGCAAACTTAATAAAACCAAAAGGTCGAACATCAAGTGAAAAATGAGTTATGTGCTAGATTGTGTGCATCACAAAAATGCCATCCATTATACATCGGTATACCTTTATATTTGTGAGTTTTTAAAACTATTTATCATGCTGGAGAGAGGGGGCGCCACTATGAAATTTTTGCCCTGATTGGAAAAAAAATTAGATCTGGGGCAGACTGACCCAATAGAGTCAGTCTATACAGGCTGGTGTTGATAGTGATATTGTTTCCTTTTTACTATGTGATATAGAATGGAGGTAATTTAATATGGTGGTGTGTGAAATTTATTCGATGCCTTTACTTGGTCAACCCATTCCAAAGGTAAGAAATATTCAATGCATTACCAAACTTGTGCTTGTTACAATCAAAACTTTACGTTTATTGGTGTAACTGGAATTTCAGATGTACATGGTCATAGAGGCCTTAGCAGATGGAGCGGTGAAACAAGGAGTTCCGCGAGCCACCGCACAGCGTTTTGCGGCTCAGATGGTGGTGGGCAGTGGGCAGATGGTTCTTCATACTGGAAAACACCCAGGCCTGCTGAAGGATGAAGTCTGCTCTCCTGGTGGTTCCACTATCTGTGGCGTTACTGCTTTAGAGAACGGGAAGTTACGGTAATGATTAGCCTGGCAGCTTTTTTTTACTTGTGCTTATTAGAGTCTTTTTTTGTTTATGCTTATAAAATAAAATAAAGGAGTATGCCAATATAAGTAGTCTGTTAGATGAATTGTAAGTATACTCTTCTGTTCATGCATATCTTCTAAGCTTTTTATCATAAGTCAACAGACAAGATGTATTTCAAGATAAATGAAATGTGTACATGATGTCACAGTAAATTCAATATGGCGGATTTTATAACGTTAATAATTGTTCGTATTTGTTTATTGTTGACAGGCTAGGTTTTGACACACAGTTCACCTGATGTTAAGTTACGGTGTGGTCGAAAATGGTAAACACACCTAGCATGAAATGGAATGGATTTGCTCACATTGATCGATAGATCACCATACTTACACTTCTCTGAAACACCTTTATAAACAATAATAATTGTTATTGCCTCGCGCTCGCTCCTATAGTAGACTTTCAATGTGTCTGGCAAGATCTAAAAACTATTAAAACTGTCCGGCTACTAAGATAGCATTTTCTTATTGGTCTCATTATATAAAATTCAGCTTTTATACTATAACGTAAGTATAGTTATGTATATATTTTTTTAAATTTAGGTGCGTCTGGCAGTGGTTATAACTAAACTAAGTGTCCGGCAATGGATAACGTGATGTCTAATGTTATTCCGAAGAAAATATAAAAAAATAGAAGTTTATACTCTAAGGAAATTGGGGCACTATTTTATACGAGAACACCTTTACTACCAGCCCAAGTAACCATAATCCAAACTCCATAGTCCATGAATTGTTCTTACCTGTGTTGGAGACATGCATAGAGAAACTTTCAGCTTTTATAAAATAACGAAGGTCTGGCCGTACGTCGTGGGCACTTGAGCTATATAGCCAAGTGATGCATGGAAGAATTTTAGCGGAGTTAGGGTTTCAGGTGGATGATAAGAAATTCTTTATTACTTTGATCGAAACACATCCTACTAATATTATATATGTGAAAGTTTGTTTGTTTGTTACTCAATCACGCATAAACGGCTAAACAGGTATGAATGAAGTATGGTACAAATACATATAGTTTATTACCTGGATTATAAATATAAAGGATACTTACTTTTTATTTAAAAATGTTAGATTCCTGTGGGATTATTATCAAAAAACGAACTACTGGACATATCCACTTGAAGTTTGGTTTAGCTTCGTCTTATAGAACATTGTTCAGGGATAAAAGGTATCCTTTATCTTAATCTAGCAACAAAGTAGCGCAAGTTTCATGATTATTGCATATTTGTTACTTACATAATTATGTTGCATTTCTCTCTGAACCTAATTTAAAGTATAAAGTTGGTAATCATTTGGCACCCTATTAGCGCGCCAATATCAGCAAAAGGCGCCATCTAAAAAAAAAAGGCAAAATGTACTAAAAGAAGGCTTCGAAGATATCTCGTTTACTTCTCGTTTTGTATAGTCAAATTGTTTCCTTTACATCCCTAAAATAAGACCAACCTAGAAAAACATCTAAACTTTGTGTTTTTATTTATATTTCAGGGCAACACTGATCAACGCCATTGAAGCTGCAACACAGAGAACTAAGGGCATGGTAGAGTGATGACAACAATCAAAATAATGGGCTTTACTTACAATAAACCAACCAAGAAAGTTACTACATAGTAAAAGTTAATGGTCCACTTCCTTTTTTTTTCTCGATTTCTGCGTTGTGCCCATATAGGTAAATGTTGTTAATTATTAATAATAATATAACTCTTTGTTGTTCACACCAAATACAAACAATTATAACAATATGAACTTAACACTACTAAAAGCGACGAGAGATGTAAAATAGTAAAATAAAAACTATGAAAGAGTTGTAGCGATGATAGCTCAGTGGTCAGCGCGGTCGGTTCACATGACGAAGGACGTGGGTTCAAACCCCAACAATGTGCTTGAGCTGCCGGTGAAGGAAACCATAGCGTGGTGGTAGGCTACTTTCTAGTACTTGATTGGCTAGCTACCACCCTCAAGTTGAAAATCTGCCGCCAAGCATCTAACGGTGTGTTCCGGCAGCCTCACTTAAGAGCCAGTACCATTCCAGGCTGTGTGCTTTACCATCTACGACCACACCGTCACTTAACATCAGGTGAGCTGTGGTCAAAAACCTAGACTGTCAACAATAAAAAAAAAAAAAAAATAGTTAATGGTCAACTTCCTTTTTTTCTCTATTTCTGCATTGTGCCCATAGTAGGTAAAAGTTGTTCATTAATAATAATAATATAACTCTTTATTGTTCACACCAATTACAAACAATTATAACAATATGAACTTAACACTAGTGGAACAATTGGCGGTCTTATCGATAAGAGTGATCTCTTCCAGGCAACCTTAATATGGAGAGGATTCTACTAAGTTAAGGATGGGGTGTGTTAACAAGTGAATAAAAATAAAAATAAAAACATTTTAAACATAATATATGACATACATACATACAAATAAAATATAAATATTTCAATATACCTTATAGAATATATACTTATTTCATTATGATTAGTACAATGACCCAAGCGTTATAACCTTGTATAGTTATTCCACTGCTAATTGTGCTAAATTGTTGTAAAATAGTTGTGCTAATATCTTTAAGTTCGCTTTTCCTTCACGATTCAAAGTATTGTTTTTTATTTATAAAATGAATGTAGTTAGACTTCATACCTTCGTATGTAGTGGAAATGTTACCTTTATGTACTTAATACTCTTCTACATGACAAGAATTAATTATGCCGGGTTACCCAGAACGGCAGTTAACGAAAGGAGATTATTCCACTCATTTAACTGCCCCGTTAGCTCATATGGTAGAATATCTGCTTCAAGAGTAGGTTCGATTCCCACCGGGACAAACGTTTATGTAGCGATAAATATTTGTTCTGTGTCTGGGTGTTTGTATCTATTATAAGTATGTATGTATTCTGTGTACAGGCTTTGCTTAGTTTAGAGCCAGATAGCGCTGTGTGAAATGCTTTACGATATGTTATTATTATTATGTTGGTAATTACGTGGTGGTAGGGTAATCTCTAGTACTCGGCTGGCTAGCTACCACCCTTAAGTTGAAAATCTGCAAGCATCTAACGGTGTGTTCGGGCAGCCTCACTTGAAAGCCTGTTCTATTCCAGGCTAGGTGTGTTTACCATCTTCGACCACACAGTCACTTAATATCGGGTGAGCTGTGGTCATAATACCAGCGTGTCAGCAATAAAAAAAAAAATAGAAAAGCACCAAAATGCATGGAACCAGATTTTATTGCGATGTCAGGGTCGGTCGCATAACCAATTTTTTTTTTTTGTAATAACGAATACAATGACTCCCTCGAGTAGGACTCCTCCTTCGTACCTACTGCCGTTCCGCGTAACCTTATACAAATAGTTGTAAGATAATAAGTATGTGACAATACACAGTATTGATTTTATTTCATGACATTTGTTATTTTGTGTTTCGCTTTGTACTTAGTACTTATCGATTTTGTTTGTATTTTATTTGAGTATTATTCTGTTATTAGTGGTATTAAAGTGCATTATGTTTTTTTTTGTATTTACTCTACGTGACTTATCGACCAGTTTAAGCAGTATATCCAAAGGCATAAAATGTTACTTTGGAATTATGTGGCGTAGACGGTAGACGATATTTGTGAAGTCATATTGTAAAAGGAGTTTTTTATCCATGTTAACATTTTGAGCGCTACGCCACAAACGAATTCCCGTGTCCTGTACGCCAAGGCCCAAAGTAAACAAATTGCTTGAATAAGAATCCATGTTTTTTATTTCAATATTTCTAAGTACTTGTGGCTCTAGAGACTTGTTTCTTTATACTCATATGTTGCTGAGATATTCCATTTTGAGGAATGTTGAATTAGAATACCAGTAATAATTTTTCAATATTTTTAATTAATATTATTGTAGACCGGGTTTTTGTCGCCTATAGATGTCGTTGGCGCACAGGACCCGCAAGTGTTAGTCACGTATAGGTGAATTTGGCGCTCAAAAGGTTAATTAACTATTTATCTGTCTATACAGAGTTATAAGTTTAAAGTATACTAAGCTAAAAAGGATAACGTTATGTAGTAATATTTATAGGCCATAAACATAATAAAGTTATATTGCAAAAACATAATTACATTTTAAGTAAAAGAAGCTAAATCAAATACTATTAAACGAGCAACATTTGTATATATAAAAAATCAAAATCAAAAAGTCATTTATTCAGTTTAGGCCCTGGTAAGGCACTTATGAACGTTAAGTTACATGTTTGAATCTACCACCGGCTCGTAATTACACTTCAACTGAGAAGACTCTGGCAAAAAACTCAGCAAGGCATTTTTTTGTGGATCTTTCTTTTCATATTAGGATACAGTTTAAATAATAATACATACATTATGCTTACTACAATTGTCACTTAGCCAGGGGGATGCAAGTGCAGAGAGAAGCTACAACAACCATATATTCCTGTCTTCCACGTAATGAGCCACCTTATAGTAGGCTTTGTCAATTAACCTCTGCTTTATAAAATCTTTGAATTTATCATAGGACATTTTAGTTACCTCAAGTGGAATTTTATTATAGAATCTAACGCAATTCCCGAGTAAAGACTTATTAGCTTTAGATAACCTGAAACCTAAACAAAAAATATATATACATAATATATGTACGAGTATAATCATATATTATAAGATCTTGATCTAGCTAAATCTCATTTATGGGAAACGCGTTTTTCCAAGTTTTCAATTTTGCATATTCCGAGCAATGCTCGATTATCCGGGTGCTAAATACCTAATGATTAAGCTACAACAAGAACTTTTTCACAATGTCAATAGCCTTTTATAAAAATAAGCATAATGGCCCCCTTTAGGCTTAGTACACCCTAAGCGTATAACCTTGTATAGACACATCGTTAGATTTGATCTGAAAAGTTTTTACTTATAAGTTTTAAGCTTTCTCTATTTAAATATGGGTTAAATTTAGCTTAGGTATACATGTTCTCACGGAAACCATTTTATTTACGTTTATTTCTTTATTTGTCATAGTATATACTAAGAATATACAAAATAGTCATAGTCTAGAAGAATTACTTTCAACGATTTGATTTAACTGTGGCAATAACAAGTATACAATATACTGACATATTAAAAAATTAACTTTGTTGTAAGTTTAGTATTTTTTATTAAGTTACTATAATTGTTCGAATATGACTTCTATATCTTGCTTGCTTGTTGAGATTTCGAGGATAATTCGAGAAAAAATGCGTCATCTCAAACTTTTTCTTCTAGAATCTAGCAAACTAAAGTCTAATGGTCATGTGAATAGTTTTAGTTCAGTAGTCGAGAAGTCTCGTACTAAAAATTGATTTTAATTTAAAAGTAAAATATTGGCGTGTGCTTAAGACCACACGACAGAAGTGAAAACTCTCTCATGTAACGGTCACCGAGCAAATATATAAATAAATTCTCGCTCCGAGCGTTACATAGCCGAGCGTGACGGCTCAGTCTCATTCAATACCCACAAAATAAGTGCACAGTGCGCCTAAAGAAGTATCCAGTTCAATAAAAACGAAACGCTTTTCTGACAGTAAGAGATAACGCCTTTCCATTATCATTGCGGCGGTGTAATTTATAAAATAATGTCCGGGAAGTCGTTGTTTTATCGCTCATTACTCACAGCAGACATTGGATGGTTGGTCTCAATAGCCCTGTAATTTTTCTCGTTGCAGTACCCTTTAAATCAAAACACAGTAATGTTTACTAATATTACGGTTGTATCTATCTGGATGACCTGCTAAAACATCAAAAATTAGTAAAGTAAATTGTTCATATTTATTATGAATGAATTATTTATTATAACACCTTTATAAAATGACATAGTGTTTGCTTTAAATGTACTTAAATGAGGTTTAGCAATTAAATGTTTGCAGTTTACTTTTTTTGCATTTTTCGTTCCACGCAGTCCAGGCGGTGAGGCCTTGTTGCCTGTATATCTGCATTGCGCAACGAGCTGCATTAGTAATGTCATCCGACAAAAGATCTGAAATTATTAAATGATGTTTAAATTAAATCCATTTGATTTAATTATCTTACTAAGTATGTAATGTTTCCTTAAAGGCGGTTTTAACTTTTCTAATTTTATCTTTTTGAATTAGTACTGTGTATGGGACAATATAATAACAATTTGGCACTATCAAACTAATTTAGTGATGGATCCGGGACTTTGATAACAGTTATTAAATATTTAACTCGATAACAACATCTTAGAGGTTTTTGGCGGTGGCTCGAAGGACCAAATTATGGAGTTCAACTAATAAATATTACTGAAAGGCATACTACGCGCAGTGTGTGATGAGATGCGTTCATTTAAATGCTTTGAATTTGTTTTTTGGTGTGGGCTCATAAGAATTATACCTATTTATCAAGCGGAAAGATGTATAAGTATGCTTATCAATGGTATATTAAAGGCTAATATAGGTATTGCAAAGTAAATTAATGCTTTAAGATCATAAATATATGGAGTATATGGACTTGGTATTACTGCCAATAAAATTTCGATATGTTTATAAATAAAGATTTATACATAAAGATTTCATATCTAAACATATCCATGACATGAAATTTACTGTTATCAGTATCGATAGAAATCTGTTTCCCGGTTCTTATAGATTTGAAATATAAATATGTAGTAGGCACCAACTGCGCCTTATCGCTTGAAACGTAATGGAATAGTTACTTCATCAGTCAACCAGAGTTAGTTTTGTAATTGTCTGCCTATTATTATGCTATCGTTGTTTTAAATGTAAGTGACACCAGAACCATGTCTAAGGACTTGCACATTAGGACAAATATTCAGATAGTCTATAGAGGATTCCATTTAGAAGTTTCGCGTTCAATTCGCCGTCAGGCAAAAGTTTTACCAGTAAATTAAAAATCGGGCAACTCTTGTGAATAGCTATGGAATTATTCTATATTTCATTGTGAATAAATCTTATTAGTAAGCGAGGCCGTGGTGGTGCCGGCGTAAGAATAGTACCCCACCCTCTCTCTCTACCCGTGGTTGCCGTAAGAGTCGGCTAAGGGATGTCATCCGAAAGATGGGCAGCAGCGTCTTCCTTGAATAATCACACGTAACTGCGCTCGCCAACCCGCCTGCCAAGCGTGGCGAGTATTGGCAACCCCCAACCTCCCAAAGGAGCCTATGTCCAGCAGTAGACGTCCTATGGCTGATGATGTGTGTAAGCGATGTGTTCGAAGATAAAACACGAATCTTAGAAGATGCTTATTTAGTTAAAACTCCTCTGGCGGGACTAAATAGAAAGTATAGTTTCCCATTTATTTTTCTGTCATTCATTGTACCCAATAGAAATAAAACGGATAAGTTGGAACTACTGATTATTCGTGATATAATATATAGGTAGGTCTTAAAAATAAAATTATGTAGAGATTATAATTATTTTTAGAAGGTAAAATTAAAATTAGGGTGAGAAACAGACAGTGCAGTGTTACGTCACGCCGTGCGAAACGCTATAGCTGTTGAAAATTTCGTAGAACAACTGTTGTACAGATATTCTATGTTTGCTTCGCACGGCATGGCGTGATGTAATTCAGACGCCTGATAATATTTTTTTTATATTTACCTGAACAGCGTAAGTTGCATCCTTTTCCAGGTGTGTTGTCATCGCTGCACCAGTACCGGTCGTTGATCTGGAACAGTCCATAATCGTAAGACCCGTCCGAGTCTGGACCGCCTTTCACGTCCGTCCGCATAGAGCTTTCATTTTCTACGATGCATATCCCTGGTGAAACAAAAATTATACGACACTTATAATGAAAATTAACTTGTAATAACTAAATATTGGAGGGCACCAGTGGCGTAGCGTGCCTTGGAGAAGCCATGTATTAAAATTAGTTGGGGGGCCCAAATGAAGGGCAGTGAAGTAGCTTGCGTTAGATGGGCCCTGTATCAAGATTTGTCGGGGGCCCTTCTACCAGACTTTCATTTCATAGCTCCACGGGGGTCATGCTTATTATTTTTTCACAAACTTGTTAATGAACATATAATCAAATGAAGGCTTACGTATCTTTGCTTATACATATTGGGGCCCCAGTATTCCGGGGGCCCTGTATCATTGAAATGGCCGATAAGGCGGTAGCTACGTCCCTGGACGGTACCTATCATACTGTGTCCCAAACTAAGCCAAGTATGGTAGGTAAGTGCTATAGAAACAGGATAACTGAAAGATAGGTACGTTTTAATAGCTTTTATATGTACCGCGCCGCGGTTTTATCTGTTAAATAAATGTGATGTATACGCACAGTGGTTATAGAGTTGAGTAGAAATTAAAACTGTTGTTAAAGTTGTTATCATTTGTACTTTTTTTCAATCGTTTTTGGTATAAACATTTTCTATCGATTATGTACAACGCGGTTATCGTCCATTTTTATGTTAGAGCCATTGTTTTGTGATTAGTATGCAGAACAAAGTTCCAAATCTATGCGTTTTTCTTTAATCTTCTATATTTTCTTCATATATTAATATATCTATAAAAGAAGAAACTGACGGACTGATTCACCGACTGATCGATCAACGCACGACTGAAATCGCTGGGTCTAGAAACATGAAATGTTGCACAAATGTTTCTTAGATAACATAAGTGTGCACTAAGAAAGGATTTTAAAAAATTACACCACTAAGGGTGCAAAATAGGGGTTGGAAATGTATACGAAACTTCGTTATTTTTGGTAGTAGCGTTTTCAAACTCACAGAAAAACGTTACTAATTTTTCAAAACTACCCTTAAAAAGGGGTGCAAGTTTTTATGGGGAACTATTTTTTTTAACTTATCGATCCAAACTTTCAAAGTAATTATATTCTATATCAAAAATAATAATAATTAGAAATAGGTATACACTTATTGTGTATTTTAATTAAAAATCACATGAAATACATTTTTTATTCCCGCCAATTTCTAGATGGCCACGCTCCACAGCACATCATAGGCCACCTATTAATAAGTATCAAAACTCTTTGGTGTTCATACACCACAACTCTACGATGTCTGATGTCGACCACTAAGCGGACGAAGTCGCGGGCAAAAGCTAGTTAAATATATTAGTGTCACTTGTGTTTGGTAATGTTAATAAAATATAGCTATATTAGTATAGATTTCACTTACATTTTGCAAGCTGTTCTTCTGGAAAACCTTGATTTCTTAATTCTTGTACCAATTCACAGTTGTTAAAAATCTTTGCGATAGTCGAATGTACGAATAACAAGAGGCAAGCCCCTAAGGCATAGGTAGGTCGTGGCATTTCGCCGCTTTAGCAGTAAATGAAATAAAAATTAAGAATGGGAGGAAGCACGGTGTCAAGGATATCAAATTTTCGTATAAGGATGAGGCTTTATGACTAATTGATCGTCGAAACCAGTCGATACAAAACGTGATAATTAACTGAGTTTTGGTAAAACAAGATTCTTTTTAACTTTTCAAGAACTCGGAATACACCATCGGATTGCTTCTACGTGGATGTTGGCAAACGTACTTAATAGTGTCTATTGTTTGGCAATACGAGTATGTTCCCTTTATATTTATTCTAGTTGATTAGGGAAGTTATTTTACTTTGTAACACAATTATAATTGTTATAAAATAATCATTATTGGCTGTGCTATGCACTTACGGAAATCCTCATTAGAGCATGATGGCTCAATCCTATACAGGGTTATAAGCTGATAAGGGGTCATTAACTCATCGTTACAAATAACTTTTACTATGGGGATAACTTTGAAACTGCGAAAACAAATTAGCTGCTCCATACATTTGTCAAGGGTCAAAGTTATTAAAAAGCTGTTTTTTTTCAGAGTTGTATCCGTTGAAAATGGATGATAAAGAGTAGAATGGCTCCCTTGTCATGTACACTATATTATTATAGAGTACATCAGAAATATGTAGCTATAAGAAATTACAGATAAATTATTGCACACTAGCTGCGCCCCGCGGTTTCATCTACGTACTCCATGATAAAATCCATGTGTAAACCAGGGCAGAAGCTATTTCCATTCCAAAATCCAGTGAGCCTTGCGCAGTAAACTATAAACACGCGCATTGGCATTTATAATATGTGTGATTTATTATTAACTCATTGGCATGCCTACCTATTATTTTCAAATACCTAATTGTATTTTACGGATTATAAGTTTTGCGGCAATTAATGTTTTCGATGTTGAATAGACGTTTCTATTGTAAAGAATGAGAAAAAAAACAAACAAAAGAATTACGTATAAAAGTTTTTAATCACAATTTCAACTAGTTATTTCGTTACTTTTCTTACGGGTAGTTAATAAATACAATTATTATACATACTAAATTTAGTTAACATCATAACTCTAATGAAAAATTTCGTCTTAGGTGTAAATGAGGTGATGAATGGAGAAGGACAATTTTACTGCATTTTTTCTAATATAAACTTGCTACCAATGAGCGTGGTTCGTTATTCTTAATCCATAACAACGAATAAGTCATCCATATAACAAACTTTAAATAAGTAGGTACATACAGTTATAATTTTTTTTTCACACTCCTCTTCACCTCTAGATTCATATCTATTTGATTTGAAATCTCTTTCTAGAGAACATTGTTGTTCGACTGTATTTTTAAGTTCCTATTAAATTAAACTACCTAAAATCTAAAATTGGCCTAAGTTATGATTGTAATGTATTGTTATAATGTTTATGGCTGATAATAATTATAATAACTAATTAATTTTATAGATAACACTCACTTTGTAACTACTTACTACTTGTCTATATACATATTCAGTCACTCTTCTCAAGCTTCTTTCAAAATTTCCTCGCCAGTCAAAGTAAGTCATGGGTGGTGCTTACTGCTTATTTTCTTCTCTATTTTATCTTCAAAACAAAAATTAAGTTTCCTAGTAGTCTGTTCTGGAGTAAATGGATGGTAAGGATGCACACACACTGTTCTTCTTGTGAACAGGAATAGGGATACTCGTCGTGCAAGTCCGACTCCGATATCGATACTCTTGTGTCTGGGCATTTCCATCATCGGTAACACCTCCTCTTCCTTATTTTTAAAACAATTCAGCTTTCGGAAACTATTCCGAAATCTCCTGAAATTAGGCCTCAGCGCTGATTGAAAGCTCGACAGTCTCCGCAGCAGAGGCGTGTTGCTCTCAGCGTCTGTTTCTTCATCATCACTAGCCTTAAACTTTTTAAACACTTTTCTCGAATATCTACCTGAATCTGTTTTCGTTGATTTCTCAAATGGCCTCGTTGTTTCGTCCAGTTCGATCGCACAATAATCCTCTTCACTCATAACTTTATTTTATTTTTCACATTTTGCTGTGCGTCGTTCGTTTATCACACTAGTGTGAGCTCCTGTCTAACGTTTGGCATTGATTGAGTGTGACGCAGTGAGTGATAAAGTTTGAGATTACAGTGATTATACCCGTCGTATCTGTGTGATTTTGTAAAACAGAAGATTATGACTGAATTTAAATCTTAATTAAGATACCTCTTATCTCTTAGGTGTGGAGGTTGCAGAATATAATTATATATGCCTTCTAAAACAAATTACGTCAACGGATGCAACATAATGGATTTTTATTTTACTACGTAATCTACGTACAAAGGCATTAAAATTACGTAAAGTAAATAAATAGAGTAAGTGCGCCAATTATGGACCACCATAAGGATTTTGTCAAATAAAACTCAGAATTTTAAAGTTTAATCCGCCTTATATATTGTGGAATTTGACAAAAAGCTTATTCAGTTTACAGTTTAAAAAGTATCCTATGTGTTAATCCAGGCCATAAACTATGGTTGCCGAATTTCTTCCAAATCCGTTAAGTAGTTTTTGCGTGAAAGAGTAACAAATATCCATCCTCACAAACTTTCACATATAATATTAGTAGGATAGGATGTTCTGGGCACCGCTGCATTGGTCATGGACAGGCGTTATCTCTTACCAGGTGAAGTAAGTATATTTTGTTCGTCTTTATCTACATGATACCCGAAAAACTGTGTTATACAAATACGACAAGGTAATTATTCTCTTTATTTTTGGCATCCTTTTGCTATTTTGAAATATTCTATATTTTTGCACAAAAATGCTATTTTCAAGTATTTATTTTACTTCATTTTATCAGGGTCACATTATAAAATCAAGTAAAATAAAACTTAGCCACCATCTTAGTCACGGTCCATTTCCTTGTAAGGTACTAGTAGTGACTTTATACGAAGACCTTATTTTCCAAAACTGCGAAGAGGCGAAACAGGAAAAGATATGTTTCTTAACATTATATCACCTGCCCACGTGCGTATATTTTAGCACTTTACGATTGACATACAATAACAAGTTTTGAAAAATAATACAATGAAGCGTCATTCACGTTCCCGCCAAAAACTTTCATGGTTTAGTTTTTTTAATGCAATTGTAATGTGACGAACGAGACGCTTTACTGATGGTAAAAGATAACGCCTGTTTATGATCATTGCAGCGATACACAGAACTTTGAGTAGCAAAACAATGTCCGGGCATCGCTGCTTTGGCACCCTTTAGGTACTTTGAGACTTTTGATGCTTAGTTTCAAGAAGCCTGTAATTTCGCTAGTTGCAGCACCATAAATCAAGTGAATTTGTAGGACCAAGGAGGTTTCAACGGTTTTCTACGCAAGGTTATATCTGTGCGACGTTTTTTTTATCTGTGGATATGCGAAAGAAGTTTTAGGGGCATGACCTTGTGTGCACTAAGCGTGAACAGGAGTTTCAATAGATACTTTGGTACAATGCTCCGTAACTTTCTGATAATAATACGAAACCAACGATTACAATAATACCTTTTACTTTAAATTTTGATCTGGATGATATCTACCTAAAATAAAAACAAGCAAAATGGAGTTAAGGACTGAAAACATGCATGTAGGAAAAAAAAATCAGTTGTATGATTATATTCCATCATATAATAGTTTATCGGTTCTAGAAATTCCATTCCCCACTAATGTAAAATGCTCGCTTCTTACTCGTTCCATTCACTTTTATAACATAATCATTATTTATTCATTGTACCTAACGATGTAATTTTTTACAGTGATGATAGCTCAGTGGTTAGCGCGGTCGGTTCGCATGCCGAAGGGCGTGGGTTCAAACCCCAACAATGAGCTTGAGCTGCCGGTGAAGGAAAACATCGTGAAGAAACCATAGCATGGTGGTAGGGTACTTTCTAGTACTCGGCTGGTTAGCTACCACTTTCAAATTGAAAATCTGCCGCCAAGCATCTAACGGTGTGTTCCGGCAGCCTCACTTCAGAGCCAGTTCCATTCCAGGCTAAGTGTGATTTACCATCTTCGACCACACCGTCACTTAACACCAGGTCAGCTGTGGTCAAAAACCTAGCATGTCAGCTATAAAAAAAGGTAAAATTGTAGAATATGTAAATAGTAGTATATTTAGAGTGGTCGTTATAGTTATTGTAAATAGTTCTTTTAATATATAAGTACCTGGATGACCGAGCTTTGCTCGGCTGAAACCACGGATAAAACGACGTTTTCTAAAAATGAAACCTAGCTAGATCGATTTATCGCCCCCGAAACCCCCTGCATACTAAATTTCATGAAAATCGTTGGATCCGTTTCCATGATTCAGATTATATATATATTTATATATAGGTATACATAATAATATATACAAGAATTGCTCGTTTAAAGGTATTAGATTTAAAGGTATTAGATTATTATGAAAATCGTTGGAGCCGTTTCCGAGATTCAGAATACATATATATACAAGAATACATACATATACATACATATACATATACGTACATATACATATACATACATATACATATTATATACGAGCAGTTCTTTATATATATATATATATATACATAAGATAAAGATATACATAGATAGATAGATTTTGCCTTTCATATACATACATATTTCGATATTTTATAACATTTTATTCTTCCCCTCTGACCATTTCCATCACTAACCCTTCATCCTTTAAATAATTTTGTTTTGCCAATATGTTTCCCCGTTTTAAAAAAAGAAATCGTCCTGATACACCTAACCCTGCTTCGCCTCATTACGTTCCCTAACCTCGCCCATGAAAGAAGCAGAAAAGGAAGTTCCCAGAGAAAACAAATAAAAAACTTGACCCTGGCACAGAAAGTGCGACGCCAAGTCTTCCTCAGAGGAATTTAAAAAAAATACAGTTTAAATTTATAAAGAATTAATTTAAACTGTAAGCTGTGGCAATGAAATAAATAATTAATTTAAATAAGTGTATATAATAATCGCGTGGGATGGATTAATACTTATTTATAAAGCGCATAATGACCGACTTTTATCAATTTTACTTTGCGTGTTTATCGACTAAATAAAATGAAAACATGTAATTTAAATTTACTGTAGACCCATTTATTTACTAAAGAAAAACCATATTATTATTATTATTATATTCTAATTAATAATGACGATAACGATTCTTTATGTAGTTTTATTGCTTTGTTATAGGTATCAGTTTATTGGTAAAAAATTACCAATGACCATCGACGCTATCTTATAATCTAGGTTCTGGTCAATAAAAAACGTCAATGCCAAACAAACTCGGCAGATACTTACGTAACAGAAACTACTTCAATCTTATAAAAACTACCAACTTCTCATTGTAGTCCGTTTTGTTATCATAAGAAGTATCTAATAAATGCCTAATTATGTTACCTACGTAATTCAATTGTGTGAAGTACCTATGTATACCTATTTCCAAATATAATATTAACAAACCAGTTGGCTCATCTCTACAATTATATAGTATAAAACAAAGTCGCTTCCCGCCGTCTGTACGCTTAGACTTTTTAAACTACGCAACGAATTTTAATGCGGTTTCCATCAATAGAAAGAGTGATTCAAGAGGAAGGCTTACATGTATAATACATGCATGTGCACCCCATTAGACATTGCACCCATGCGAAGCTGTGGCGGGTCGCTAGATATCAGCTTTAGGAGCTGTAGGGCGTGGGTTCGATTCCCACCCAGGAGATACATTTTGTGGTATACATATTTAAAAAAAAGTATTTAAGTTTTCTATCAGGTATCTGACTTCCATAGTACAAGCTTTGCTTAGTTTGTGGTCAGATGGCGCTGTGTCCTATTATAAAAATTGTTTGTTTTTTTGAGGTACCCACAACAGGAAACAGTACGCAATCTATGCGTAAGCTATGCCGTATCCTAAAATGTGTATACATATTATAGTCTATTTGACGGTAAGTCTGCTTAGCAGTAGCCCAGGAGGTTGTCTTAGGTACCACTGCGGTGCCACAGAGGCCCTAGATAAAGTAACATTCGATTAGCGATAACACTAATGAATAGAAAAGCTAAAAATGTATGGGATTGACATAAGTCGATATATCACGTGGTTAGCTTATGTCAGTCCCGTACATTTTTGGCTGATGGTAAGATGGTACCTTTTAGTATGGGAGGTACACATTTTGGGTCGGTGTACCAGGTAGTTATGCATATATGTTGTACGTATTATCATCTACCTGCAATTATTCATTTGCAATATCAGCGTCATCACTCTAAAACGTGAAAAGTACCTACAAGGCTGAATCTGGCCTAAGTTTACTCCCGGTTACCGTCCTGACGTCAGTTGCATTCACAAAACATAAATAGCTTCGTGTTGTTCGCTCTTACAAAACATCCGTTTGGTAAGATAAGGACAAAACATTCTCAAAGAAGTGTCAGTAGCGCGCAAGCGGCCGTGTCATGAGTTTTCCCCTGTTCAGCGTGACAAATTGTGACTAAACAAAACGACAATCCACTACGTTATTTGATAAGCAGTATTCGAAAGAAGTGTTGGATTTTCTGCAGTTGCTTTATAAGGTAAGATTTTAAAATTATTTTAAGCAGAACATTACAGGTATTGGGTTTCATTTTAAGTGCTTGCTTTATAAGTTTTGGTAGTCCACTAATAAAATTAATTTCAATAATTGAAAAGTCCATAAATGTCTCATTGTGTGTTGT
Organism: Biston stratarius; assembly: GCA_950106695.1. NCBI lineage: Eukaryota > Metazoa > Arthropoda > Insecta > Lepidoptera > Geometridae > Biston > Biston stratarius. The sequence goes on from OX467116.1 coordinate 18,184,850, forward strand.
GTGTCGTTTACAGTTTGTGTGTGTTTTGTTTTGTGCTACAGATAGTATCATGTGATGTTTCACAATAATACATCTTCAAACTTGTTTACTAAATACAGGTACCTACCTTATCATTTTATTCATTGTGTTACGTGTTTATGTATAAATTAGTATTAATTCGTATCTAGGTAAGCTAGTTGGATGCCCGCGTAGTAATTGTATGTCTTGCTATCATGTTGCCCTAAACTAAAGTACCTACTCTTGTGTGGATTTGTAAATTTCTTTCATTTAAAGTCGTAAGTTGCAATTTCATTAGTTTTAAATTAATTTAGTGGTAAATTAATTACTAAATTTGATGAGCCCTGAGCCAGTGGAGCCAAATTAAAAAAAAGTTTTTGTCAAACGTAGTAAATATTTTCGAATATAAAATGTGAATCGACTATGTACCTACTAAGTATATATTTTGTACACATGTTACCTTCTAGCTGGCTCTACCTTGGTGCAACAAGGTAAAATTCCATTGCAGCTTCCTTTCCGTTCATTCGTATATTACACACTGTGTGTCATTACTTCATCATCATTAACCTATCATAGTTCACTGCTGGACATAGGTTTCTCCCAAGACAAGCTACTCAGCCATTACTTATTACTTCATAATGTTACTTAATAACAATTAACATCTATGTAGACAGCCCTGTTGGCTCATTGGGAGTTTGTCTGCCTGAGCTGTAGGGCATGGGTTCGATTCCCGCCAAGGACAAACGCCTGTGTGTAGGCGATGATGTGGTCGGAGATGAAGCACAAATACTAAGGAGATATCTGTTCACTTTAATCTAAAGATGTTATAGACTAACTATTGAAGCCAAAGACTGAGCTGCGTGGTACATTAAGTCTAGGTACAGAATTAGACGAACAGGGTGATTATTTTATTTATTTATCTATTGACGAATTATTCTAAAAAACCTGAAAACAAACTTCTAGGTAGAACTCCTATGATAATAGATAGATTAAAATTCCTTAAGCTGTTTAGCGAGTCGTATCAAATAAGAATTTAAATTGGTGGCTGATAAGATTTGCTGCTTACCAATAGGTTCTATGAATTACGAATATCCATATATTATCTTGATGTTCGACGAAAGTCACCACCTATTTCCATACTATCCAATACCTTTAAACGAGCAATTCTTGTATATATATATATAATCTGTATCTCGGAAACGGCTTCAACGATTTTCATGAAATTTTTGGGTTTCGGGGGCGATAAATCGATCTAGCTAGGTTTCATTTTTAGAATACGTCGTTTTATCCGTGTTTTCAGGCAATGAAAAACTGCTACAATATCATTAGAATACGAAGGTAAATTTCGCCACCTCTACAATGTTAACCATAGCATAGTGTTAGGGTACTTTCTAGTAGGTACTCGGCTGGCCAGCTACCAATCTCAAGTTGAAAATCTGCCGCCAAGCATCTAACGGAGCCCTTTCCATTCCAGGCTAGATGTGTTTACCATATTCATCCAAACTGTTACTTAACATCAGGTGAGCTGTGGTCAAACACCTAGTCTGTCAACCATAAAAAAGGATGGAATTTATTTGGCGATTACATACATCGTCTATCAGAAGTTATACATAAGTGTTGTTCGAAAGTAACATTCATATAGAGAATCATTGTTACCCATACTAGGAACGAGCCTGTGTTGTGGCATAACAATACCCTCCGTCGGGCAAGAAAATCTTTACGTGCACCTCATAAACAATATAAACTGACATTTAAAAAAAAACTACTTCGTCACCTATAGGCCAACTAAGCGCACTGCTCCAATCCGACAAAACAGCGAGGTTTCGCATTAAACGAAAATATCATGGAAGTATACAATATTTAGATTTTTGTTAATTTTGTTTTCTCATGGATGCCATTGTCAGAACTGGACCAACTTGAAATGGGACCACACGGAAAGCGCCAGCTTTCAAATAAAAAAATAATCATCAACATCGGTTCACCCAGTCGAAAGTAATGAGGTAACAAAATTAAAAAAAAAAACAGAACACGAATACGAATTGAGAACCTCCTCCTTTTTTGAAGTCGGTAAAAAATAGATTTATAGACACAAATCCTTTAGAACGCTAGAAACAGGTCGCCTAGGACATGATAAAGAATGTAATTATTAAATTATTATCTTTATTGTTATGGTCATTGACGCTAATGACTCAGGTAGAGGTGATGTATGATATTTATTGACTGAATCTGTTAATTATGAGTGACACAATAGTTCCACGCGATCGGATAAAATTAAAATAGTAAGTTAAATGTGATATAAAACCTTTCGTCAGTGATCGGTAAGAACTTTCTAGGAATAGCTAAGATTCTTGTAGCGATGGTAACTCGGTCGGATATCACGCCAAAAGCCTTGAGCAGCCGGTGAAGGCATTTTCAACTTCGTGAAACATCGTGAGGAAACCAAAGCATGGTAGTAGGGTATTTCTTAGTACTAGTTAGAAAACAAAGGTCTAAACCGCGATGAGATAAAAATACAAGACTTCTTTTTTAATACTGTATAGGTTTGTGTTTGACCACGCCCTGCCTGATGATGAGCAGGATGTAAGATGAAGCACGCTTACCTAGAAAAAACCTGTTTACTCTGGATTTGAAGTCACCCCAGTTGTACTTCGCAGGAAAAACAGTCACCGGCAGAGAGTTCCACATCCTCGCTGTACGTATTAAGAATGTGGAATCGAAGTGTTTAGTCTGAACATAAGGGAATATCCACCATGTAAGGATGGCGCTTTGGCCGTGTCTGCCTAGCCGTTCGGTAATAAAAAGGGGCAGGTGGAACCAAATTATGCAGTTCATTGCGCAGTTAGATTAACTTTTTTAAATGAATATCCGTATTATATCCGTATTATGAAAACACCTTACACAAATTGTTTCATACGCTAATGCAGTATGCAATAAGTGCATAATATGAGCTAAGTTTAAAATTTTTAGTGTTGATGCTAGACCAGCGTAGGTAATTGTTTTTATAGCTAATCATATTTTTTTCGGTTGTCTTGTGGTGGTAAATGTTACTATAAGAGCTGCTGATTCATACGGAATTGATCTTTGATCTTCCGTGTTCAGACATGTTTTCACGGTGAAGATAGTTATGTACTTATGTTTAAAAAATGAGTGGATTATATAATAATACTTTGTGTTTTAAAAATTAGTTGATTTTGTAGTAACATCGACGTGTGTGTGTGTATACTAAAGTATGTAAATAATGCCGGAAATACCTCATTGATATTTTTAATTAAAAAAATATATGACTAAGCACACGCTTTTATGAATCTGTTGTTATCAATAGATAATATCCTGCAGCCCAAAGATAACAGCTCGGCTACGATAGCATTTCAATTTGTTACTATTCGAATATCACACTTAATACTATCGTCATAAGAGGACAAATCGTTTAAGCTAGCAGCCTCAAGATAAGATTTTGTTACAAGCGTAGGTAACATAAATGTTTGTCGGTTTTAGTATAACAACGTAGCGCAAGGATGGGTCTGTGTCTTTCTATGGAATGCGGCGATTGTGAGGTGTGCTGCAACCCCTGCTTAATGATATTGGGCGCATGCTGCCTGGTACCTTGCCTGTGTCCGAACGCCTGTGGTCAGCAACAGCAGCCTCCTCAGACGGTGCACGTCCACCACCCGCCAGTAGTCATTGAGCAGCCACCTCCACCACCCAACTACCCATACCCGCCACCACCTGACGGAGGCTACCCAGGATACCCGCCACCACCTGACGGAGGCTACCCAGGATACCCGCCGCCGCCACCCCACGGATATCCCCCTCCACAACAGGGATACCCTGGATACCCTCAATACAGATGAACAGTCACCGCTCTAAATAAGGTGAGCTGATAAGAACATTGAGACATTTGTTTTGGACATTATTTTATTTGTGGACGACCCAATGCTTTTTAATTTTGCATATTTAATTATAAGTACGGTGATTGCGATCATAAAAGTTTTTTTAGCTCTAATACATACAGTAGCCGCCATTTTGTTTCACAGTATTTTTATCTTTACCTTGATACCTCGTTACTACATTTCGTTGCGTGTCTTCTATACAGCTAAATGTGTCTATTTTGTCTAAAAAGGATCGTGATAATTTTAACGGAACGTTAATGGACTTGTTAACAGATGTGTTACTAATTTTTGAGTGTTTGTGATACCTAACTAATACGTCAGATATTGAGTCAGCTTAGATGCTTCTCATTATGATTTACGTGCTATCTGTTACCTACATGCCAGCTGATTTAATAGCATGAGTCAATGAGACAAGCTGGATATCATCAGGGGATAACACAAAACCTGATCTCTAACGTTTCTATCAACGCATTTCAGAATGGGTTGCAAAGTATCATGTCAACCTTATTGCTTCATGTGCCTCTTTCCTTGTTGCTGTTGTTGGTGTGATGTAACTTGCGAAAGAAACTCGGAAGCTGCTGACTTGAATATAGCTACCTTTAGTTCCCCTTCGACCAGCGCTAACACGTCTATGACCGTCGTGACTCATGAATCGATCTCCGGTAGCTATGAGCCAATGTCAGACAAATGAACGTTGTTGAGATCTATTTCGTGAACAGAAACCCTCAGAGTTTATCTTTATGGATTACAGCAGTTCCACGACTGAGAGGTGCATTCTTAATTTTAATGTTCGTTGGGGGCTTTTATGCTTTTTTGTAACTTGGCAAATTATATTTACCTGGTTACATATCGAATTTGCTGTTGGCTCATTAAAGCAGAACGCAGTTTTAATTTCCAATTTTGTGTTTAATATAATTACTTAAAAATTTCCTTGATGTCATTTCAGGATGGGTTGTAACTTCTCCTGCCGACCTTGTTGCTGTTGCTGTATCCCCTGCTGTTGCTGTGATTGCTGCTCCGATCCCCCGCAGACTGTGGTGCATCATCACCACAGGACGCCACCACCCCCTGCCACCATAATCGTTAATCAGCCTCCACCACCGTACAGATAGCACAATGCCACATATAACTTCAAGGATAGCCTACATCTCCATCGTGTTTAATTGGTATCTACGAGAAACTCAACACAGATAGGTAGCACTATTAGTTATTTGAGTTGTTGTAGGTATTAATATTTGCTGTAGTTGTTGATCATATTATATTGATTTTAGTCAAATTCATATTTTTTACGGATCCTTCCCTCTCTTTGTTTATGAATACCAATAATATTGGCTATCTATCGGAACCTATAATGTCGCTTAAGTTTAAAATTTACTTGAATGTTTTGATTGTCTATTTACAAATCATCAGGTAGGTTTTAAAATGATTGTTACAATTATATACAAAATCGATTATTTTCTGCATATTTTTTTTGATTCAATGGAATTTTTAAACTGTAAATAGATCTAATCGTAAAGATAATATATTTTAGTACCTAGTTATATAAATGATATCAGCTTACATATCCTTGTTTATTAGCATTGTTTCTATATATTCTTTGAGCAAACTAGGAATAAAAATTTATCTAAAATAAATCTTGGAAGTAATATATCAATTGTAATTAATCGAACTTCAACAATATAAGGGATTAATTTCCTGATTATTTTCCATCTAGATAAATGTAAAACGTTTTTGCTTTTACTTAATCGTACATTTACCTAAATTTAGATATTTACGTATAAGCTAAATAAGCAATTAACTGGCTTAATATTTGTGTTGTATATTTTAGATCAATGAAAGTATTTTGTAAAAAAAAAATAGGAACTAGGTACTTCTAAAGAATCAAGCTTAAAAGTTAATTGGTCTTATACTCGTACAAGTGTTTTCAAATTGTGATTTATTTTACTGTATTTATATAAATCACATAATTTATGAAAAGACTAGCTTCACCCCGTGGTTTTGCCCGCTGTTCCCACGCGAACACTACATTTTTTCGGGATATAAAGTAGCCTATGTGTTAATCCAGGGTGTCAGCTACCTCCATACATGTATCAAAATTGGTCCAGCCGCTTGAGCGTGAAGAAGTAACAAATATGCATAATCTCGCCTTTATAATATTAGTGTGAAATTTTAAGCTTGATTCTTCAAAAGTACCTTGATGAAACCATTGAAAATGGCGGATAACTTGTAATTAACTGAACATAGAGTCTATATTTAGTTAACCTTCTTAAGTAGGTACATGTCTACCTAAGTGTAAGTATTAGCAATACAGGGATGTAACGACAAGTTTGTTTTTCTTTTTAAATCCTAATATGTAGAGTGATAAAGTTTTGTTTATTGTGTTACAGGTATGTTTTTGTGGTATAGTTTTTGCTATAATTGTGTATAAATTGATATATAATTAGAATTTGGACCTATCCTATGCCTCCCCGTCTTTCGCTCTGAGTTCCTATGCTTCCCCGTCTTTCGCTCTGAGTTCCTATGCCTCCCCGTCTTTCGCTCTGAGTTCCTGTGCCTCCCCGTCTTTCGCTCTGAGTTCCTATGCCACCCCGTCTTTAGCCCTGAGTTCCTGTGCCTCCCCGTCTTTCGCTCTGAGTTCCTATGCCTCCCCGTCTTTCGGTATTTTCTCGTAACACATTTCCGGGAACTCTACCGAAAGTGATTACTTTGTTTGCTCGTAAAACTCTATCAGGGGCAAGGATCAACTGGACTTATCGTAGAATTGCCAAAACGCTTATCAGTCGATATTAGATTTTAGACGCATATTAACGTTCCGGTTGATATTTTCCTGGCGGGTAAGTCGTTTGTGATTACTACATAATAATTAAATTATAAAGGGAATGTGTGTAATGTTAGTGTCTAACTAGATTAATTACACAAGGTAAATAGGTTTTGTTGTAGAAGGATTTGATTGTGTTTTTCAAACGACTTCAAAAAACACAATTCAACTGTTTTTTTTAAATGTTTGTTACCTCATAACTTTCGACTGGGTGAACCGATTTTGATGATTATTTTTTTATTTGAATGCTGGTGTTTCCCGTGTGGGCCGTTTCTCCAGTTCTGATAATGGCATCCATAAGAAAATCACATGAAGTCGGTTTTTTTTTGTTAAAATTTTACTTGTTATTTATATTTTAGAGAAAAATACTACATCACCACCCTACGCCCCTGCAATCGGTAGTATCCATTTAGGGATTTCCCTGGACAAAAAAGGATCAGTAGTTAATAAATATCTGTTAAAAACATACTTTAAAAAACACACTGTAATATCAGCAATGTAAAAAGAAAAAGCCGTGGTTAGCTGTGGTGGTGACGGCGTAAAAATAGTACCCCACCCTCTCTACCCGTGGTTGCCGTAAGAGTCGGCTAAGGGATATCATCCGGAAGATGGGCAGCACCGTCTTCCTTGAACAATCATACTTAACTGCGCTCCAGTTGCGCTGCGCTGCGCTGGGCAAAAATCCCCCTAGGAGGATGCCTACCTATGTCCAGCAGTGGACGTCCTATAGATGATAAAGTGTGTAAAAAGAAAAAAAAAATATTACAAAGGAAAAATATTTTTTTACATGGATGAAGTCGTTCGGGTAAATATAGGTACATTCAAAACTTCGCAATAATAACAGGAATAGTATAGTCGCGACACTACTTTGGGGGTTTTGCTTTTGGATTATCTAATAGAACGAATATTTATCGTGTGAATGTGAAAATATAGATTCCTAACAATAGACAATAATTTATTTGTAGGGACAAATAAAAAATAGACATAAAACGACAAACGTAAACCATATCAGATGCCTGTATACCTCGTCCGGGTATTAAATCTGACATAATTACAAAGCTACAAAAACAAACAAGCAGCGAAAATAAATATCCCGACTGATGATCGACTGTAACGAATGGGCTCGAAAGTGTATTTAATAATGCTTTTCATACGCCACAAGAGTCCAGTCGGGCTCAGTACTTTGGATACATTTATTACGGATACCGTTTTTACCGAACACGGAAAACAAAATGTTTTATTAGTTTCAGATCAGCGATAATGGGAATGTGCCTTTCATGCTGTCGGCCGGGCCCAGGCGGTCTAGGACCACGCCCAGGCCCTGGCGGCCCACGACATGGTCCGAGAGGGCCCAGAGGCCCTGGCCCCCGGGGTCCCGGAGGCCCTGGCCCTCGAGGCCCTGGTGGTCCCGGTCCAAGATTCTAAACACCACAACCAATGCAGTAAACATATACAGGGTCATTGAAGATTAGATAATAATAAGCTCCGAGTCTATGTACATAATTACAAACATTCTTTAAAATGCAAGCAAAAAGTCTGGAATTCTATAGGAAGTATTCATTTGTGACTGACGCTATAATTAACAATGAACGTAATAGCAGCTTTACGATAATAAACTTACTGTTCCATAGAAAAATTATATAATTCCCTGACAATATGAATGGAATAAATGATTAAAATCTGTTGTTCCGTACATACCGAAGTACAGAGCTGAATCTTAGTTAAAAGTTGTTGTGGTAATATAGGTAAATAGGTCATTTATTATTTATTGAGTATTTTTTTTCTCATAAGATATGTAATATTTAGTTTTAGTTATTAAAAACGCATGACATTCCGTTTACAATACAGTAAAGAAAAATAAGTCTGTAAACGTGTGAAATTAAAACGTAATTTATAAAAATTAATATCGTCCATTGAAATGTAAAATTTTTTAGACCTTAGCGTGCATTTTGCAGAGGTGCATCCTCTGCAAAATTTTATTTTTTTGACATGTAGTTGGGGTCTTGTTCCTCGCCCGCCGTTTTCGCGCTGTATCTTGTAAACTAGCAACCTTACAGAAAAAAAATTAAAGACATTATTTGTAGCAAATTAAATTGTCTACAACTTTATTCCTATTACTTTTATCGTAAATGGAAAATATAGATGATTAAAAATAAAGATATGCATACATACAATTTGCGAAATAAAGAAAATCTTTTTAAACCCAGAACTAGGCTGTGGTAAAAGTGGAAAAGCAAGGTATTCTTAATAAAATTTGCATGTTTAATAATTTGCCATGCAGCATAAGGAGTTTACATGGATTTTTCGGATCAACAATAAACTGTTAACTGACTTTTGAAGAACTAGTTTATCTGGATGATATTTAAATTGTTTGCATCGATAAAACAGGACTTTTATCATTACCGACCAGAAATATTTTAACAGTCTTGTTGAGTTGAGGCGCACATTACAGTTTCGACAGACAACGATAACGGGTGAGTAGGAAAACTTGTCTATTTTCATGAAAATGTTTTTATTTTTTCATAAATACAAATACAGATATTTTATTGATAAAAATAATGTTACAAGTCAATTCCGTAATATCATTTTAAATATACCATTAAAAGAGTTTTAAAACTCTGATGACGTGTCAAAATAAAATACGTCAATGTAAAAATCTTATGTCGAGTGTTAAAAATTTTATAGTTAATAACGTGTTATTATAGTGTGTGTATTATAGTTTAGGTTTTATAGTGTTAGTATTATAGTGCCGTGGTGGTGCCGGCGTAAGTATTGTACCCCACCCTCTCTACCCGTGGTTGCCGTAAGAGTCGGCTAAGGGATGTAATCCGGAAGATGAGCAGCAGCGTCTTCCTTGAACAATTGCACGTAACTGCGCTCGCCAACTCGCCTGCCAAGCGTGGCGAGTATTGGCAAAACCCCCCTAGGAGGAGGCCTATGTCCAGCAGTGGACGTCCTATGGCTGATGATGATGATGATTATAGTTTAATCTAATTAATCTGGTAGGTCATTAATTACTAGGGGCCTACCCCGGCGTTGCACGGGTACACTTTTTGAAAAAAAAAAAACGAAAAAATATTTATTGATCTGATCGCTACTTAACTTCACAGGGTCATCAACACGCTGGGCTAATCTGAAAATTCCTGAGAATTATCTGAAAATCGGTTACGCCGTTTTGAAGTTCGTAGGGTTCTTACGTACATCGATTTATAGATATTTTTTTAGTAAAAAATATAAACGTTTGACCGCTATCTCATCTGAAGTAAAGTGATGATGCGGCTTAAGATGGAGCACCTAAAAGATACCGATTCACTCTTGACTTGAAGAAACCCAGATCATATCCATCGGAAAACACCCACACAGGCAGCGCATTCCACTGTCTAGCGGTCTATAATTATAAATGCCAAAGGTTTTCCATATGTCAGTATGAATGTTTGTTATTTTTATACGCTGTGCTAAAACGGCTCCACGGATGTCAGTAAAATTTGGAGAGGATTTTATTTTAATTAAAATTTGGAGAGTTAGTTCAAAATTCATATAATAGATCATCAGTATCATCAGCCATAGGACGTCCACTGCTGAACATAGACCTGCTTCTGGGGGTTTTGCCAATACTCGCCACGCTTGGCAGGCGGGTTGGCGAGCGCAGTTAGGTGTGATTGTTCAAGGAAGACTTCCGGATTACATCCCTTAGTCGACTCTTACGGCAACCACGGGTAGAGAGGGTGGGGTACAATTTTTACACCGGCACCACCACGGCATATAATAGATAGGGCCCTACATTTCATCTGTATCTGTGTTGGGTCGCTTTCTTCCCTCAGATATGGTTGGGGAGGGCGATGGTTGGCACATGTGTCATACTTGTGATTCGATGGGTCGCTGGTCTGTTTGCGGTATACACATAAACTAATGATAAATTACGTTAAAAGAAAAACAATGTGTTAAGTTGACAAAGGCCAAGGAACCCGGTGTCTGTGTAGTTGAAAAAAATATACAATTTCCATAGAATAGCGGGTGAAAGCTTAACAATTAAAATATTTAGGATATTTATTTAAAATTCCAGAAATAATGGGTCTCTGCTCGTCGTGTTGCGGCTCTGATCCCGGCCCGGGTCCCGGCGGTCCTGGGGGTCCAGGTGGCCCCCCACATGGGCCTCCGCACCACGGGCCCCCACATCACGGACCCGGGGGGCCAGGCCCACACGGCGGACCGGGCCCGAGATGATAGGACCTGAATTATTATCCGTGTACGTGTTGTTACTGTAATTTTATAACTTTATATCTCAAATATAATATAAAATTTTACCTAAACAATACGTGTTTTGAATATTTATTTCAAATTTTTGTTAAGTATATTTTTAAATAGGTAGTAACATTTTTAGATAGTTAGGACCATTTTAAGATAAGTAGTATTTTGCATGGTGGTAGGGTACTTTCTAGTAGGTACTCGGCTGGCTAGCTACCACCCTCAAGTTGAAAATCTGTCGCCAAGCATCTAACGGTGTGTTTTGGCAGCCTCACTTGAGAGCTAGTTCCATTCCAGGCTTACCGTCACTTAACATCAGGTGAGTTGTGGTCAAACAACTAGCCTGTCAGCAATAAAAAAAAAAAAGTAGGAACACTAGCGTTTTACCGCCATCTCGCCTGTTGTTAAGTGAAGATGTTTCTTCGGTCTACGATGGAGCACATTTGCATAGAAGAAATCATTTCACCTACGACATGAAGGTATCCAGATTGTATGTATACCTATATCATGGAACACCCAAAACAAATTCCATTGTTTCGTATTGTAAAAAACATAGACATTCACAAAAAAACGATATTAGAAAGGAATTCATTGTACTTATGAAAATGAAAAACTATAGATGTGAGTGCAACTTTAAAATTTAAAAAAAAGTAGCGTTGTTTGTAGCTATGATAGCTCAGTGGTTAGTGCAGTCGATTCGCATGCAAAAGGGCGTGGGTTTAAACCCAACAATGAGTTTGAGCTGCCGGTGAAGGAAAACATCGTGAGGAAACCATAGCATGGTGGTAGGGTACTTATCTAGCATTCGGCTGGCTAGCTACCACCCTCAAGTTGAAAATGTGAATAAGAAAAACGTCGCTTCACGTTTTTCTTAGTTAAAACTACAAATTCCTTCGTGGCGAATGACCAGATAAGCCACTAGTAACGAAAAAAAATCTAAAGTAAATCCCTCTTAAAGCTAACTGGAAATTGGACCTTATCTTGGACCTTGTCTTTGATGTACTTCCACAACGTTACGCCTGAATCAATCAATTTAAAATTCGATCATTGAATGAATTCTCCTACTCACCGCATGACTAAAATGTCTATTCATGATATGTTTAGGTAAAGTAGCTCATATGACAAGGTACTTTTTTCCTTTCGATTTAAAATGAAACGTTCAAAGTTTTATATGTCTGCTACAGTACGGAAGGTAGTATAGTTTTGGCAAAAGTTGTCGGGTTAAAAATGGGCGCAGTCACTTTGATATCAAGACAAGCGATAAATTGCTTCCGGTAATGGTTTGTAGTATGGAATTAAATAGTTGTGTTAGTTGATCAATTGTAAATAGTTTCAGTTAAAAGAGGGCAGAGAACACATCCGTGTAGGATGTGTATTATCTCTCTGTTATAAGGAAAAATTGAAAAAATATCTAGAACTTTGATGATTCAACGCTTGGCTCTGAGTAAGGCCAGATAAATGCGATAAAACTTATCGATATCTATCTGAGTATAAAATATTACTTTTATCAAAACCGCACCACGGATATTGTACCAGTTGCCATTAGATAGAGAAGATACTGAACGTATCGCAAATAATAGGTATACATCGCTAAATATTCACGCATTTGAAAGAATCAGGTGAGTTTCTTTACATAGGAATCAGTCGTAATTTTTCAATTACTAAGCAAACTTTATTTTAATACAATAAGAATTATATTATTGATTTGTTGGTCACCTACTTTCTATCTAAGAGTATTGAGGGTATTTGGATTATCTCTTATCTTTAATCAACTGTTTTTGTGTTTTGCTCGTGCGTTAAGCAGATTAGTCTCTGTATTTTGTTTTAGATCATACATGTAAAGAGCAAATTATGAGTTTAATAAAAATCATATCGTATGCTAAATCTATTATAAGGCTTTCATAAATACGGCTGAGGTCTTGTTGGAATATCTTCCAAATACAAAATGCTTTTTTTAGGCGTGCAACTTATGCACGCCTTAAAAATAAAGGCTAGAATGATTTCTTTAACGGACTATATCCTCCAAAGCCTGAAATCATTCCAGACCAAGATGTAAACTTATCTAGTTGGGAACATAACCTACCTAGTGGTTGGTAGCATATTATAATTATTTTATGCAAATAAAGGAATTCATTAAATTTACCCAAATTTAGGCAACGATGGGGCTGTCATAGACTTGCAGTCTGAAAACCCCTACAATAGCTATAGCATTAAAAAAAGTCGTGTTTTACTATCAAAGCAGATATTGGCAGGCAACGATGTGGTCGGGGACAAAACACAAAATCTGAATATAACTATTCACCATGCCATTAGAGTTCTACATGTATTTATATGAGGACACGAGAAAGCACGTAGTCTGTTCCATTCCTTGGCCGTACCAATTTCGACCGTAGCAATTAACATTGTCGGATCTACATTTTTGCTATTTTCATTTTATTGAATTAAAGGTCTTAGAATATGTCTAAAAATTCCCCCGAAAATTATCAAATTCCTAAAATCAATCTAATGGTAAAAAAAATAAGGTTTTTAATTGAATTTAATTATTTTCGGGGGCATTTTTAGACACATTCTAAGACCTTTAATGCAATGAAATGAAAATAGCAAAAATGTAGATCCGACAATGTTAATTGCTACGGTCGATTTGTATATACATATATGAAAATTTAAATGTATTTTTTTGGCTATATCATCCTCCTAAGCTTTGTGTGCAATCTTAAATGATATTTGTCTTCACACAGACATTTAACTTTGATTAATTTTGTTTCCAGTTATCATGGGCATGTGTTTTTCCTGCTGCGGACCACCGGGTCCTCCTGGACCTCCTGGTTGCTGCTGTTTTCCATGCTGCGGGCCGCCGCCTCCGCCCCACCATCACGGCCCACCAGGCCCACCAGGATACTTTGGTCCACCGCATCACGGACCACCGCACCACGGACCACCTCATCATGGCCACGGGGGCTGGTGACAGCTCCATAGCTTTAAGGAATCAGCTCTACGGACGTCATACAGAACCAATAACAGCGCCACCTGTTCTAGTGGATGACATTCGAAATATTTCTTTGACAACAACTAAGGATAATGTTGCAGTCGAATAAAATATATGTAATAACAACATACTTGATGTGGAAGCTATTAAGACAAGAGAAAATTTTTCGTCGCAGAATTAGACTGGAAATCTAATTCTATTGACTTTCTGTACAGTACATGTTCTAATGAATGAAATTAGAACTATATTTAAAAGAAACTGTTACATAGGAAGAGATGTATAATATATGTAGACATAAAATCCCTTAGCAATGAACGGTGTTTAACGCTTATAATAATGCTTATAACGCTCTGTCAACTTCTCTCAGACGTGAATTAAGACGTTTTATTTTAAGTACTGATTAACGCATATATACGAGATATCAAATACAATTTGAAAAATTATGTCGTAGAGCTCTAAAATTAAGTGTATACAAACTATTTGAAAGTTGAGATTTTATTAGATGTTATTTTTACTTTAAATAATAATTTTAAGTATCTACCTATATTAGGTAGGTAATTTGATGATGCCAGTACCTTATATATTGTATTTTTTTATAAATAAAAGTGTTACTAATTCAGTAAGTGCTACTTACTACTTACTCAGTTATTAAGTAATTACTTATTATAGAGATTACAAATTTAAAAACATACCTACAATTAATGTTGCGTAAGCCTCCTTGATCCTAATATTTCGCATGAAATACGGGAACTACCCGCATACAGATACCTTGATGTATTGAATGTTAAAGGTCAAGCCAAATTTTAGGACCAAGGAGTCTTCATCCATTTAAAACTAACTTTAAAACTAAAGAAGGTTATCAATTCGACCCGTATATCTTCTACAAAACATTATATACAAAATTAGTATGTATCTGTGGATTACTTTTAAATTTGTGAAAAAATATGTGGTTATTTGAACAATGAGTTAAACATTAAAAATTAATATTAAACATGAAATCGTTACTTTTATTCTATGCGGTACCTAGTTATTCATTAATATATCTTTTACCATAATATATAAATAAGTCAATATCACAAAATGTCAATAAAACAAATACAACCACTCCATTAAAACAAGGAAAAACTAAACTAAAGGGAAATCACTCGCGCTCCGCACCCACACGCCCAAATGTTCCCATGAGGCTGGCCGCGTTACCTCGCTGGATGGCCAGCGAGATGTGTTGGGTCAAGTAGAGGCCCGAAAGTGGATCGTGTCCCCTATCCCTTAGGCGCCGCCCAAGTTCCGCGACAAACTTCTTCGCCTCGGAGGCCCAAGGACCCGCCGTCTCGACAGCGAAAGGGACGAACTCGTACGCTGACTCAAGTGTCGCATATTTCAGGTGCTTGCCTTTTGCAGCTGTTTCTGCACCTGAACTAGCGACCCGCTGAGTGGCGTGGAGGTGACAGGATGCGTACGTGCTGAGGCAACGACCTCTTTGCCACGGAATCAGCGTGAGTCCGTCGGGCCGCTTACCATCCGAGCACGACAAGCCGGGAGGCTCCAGCGCGCAGGGGATGTCAGCCTTTACGAACGCCCTCCTAATGACCTCGTTAATTGCGTGATGCCGGGGTCTACGTCCTGCGCAACGAGTACAGCTAAGGCCGTGATAGCCGTTAGCCTCTACGGTCGCACCACAGACGCATATGTGTGGCTCACAAATAGCGCAGCCGAGTCGGAGTCCCGCGGCCACCCTAAGAGAGTCGTTGTCTAGCAGCGTGCCCACGTGAGGAGATGGAAGGGCATGCAACCAAGCACCAGACTCAGGTCTAGAGGCGGCATTGAGACGGGCCAGCTCGACCCCTGTAGCGGTACCGCGCAGCTGAGAGAGTATTATACTTCCGGCTATATCGTCCCAGCCCCTCTGCAACCCCGGCTTCGCAGGTATGCGGTACCTAGTATTTAATTAAACACATATATTTTTTTGATTTTTGTCATAGTACTGTTCATTTTGCCAGTGTAAAGTAGTCCGTATAAAAATATAGAAAAAAGTGTTTCAAGTTAATATCAATTAAAAAAAGTCTTAGTCATTGCTACTATTATATTATCTGTTGTCGAAGGAAAAAAATACACAATTAGATTAGCTTAGGTATTCACAATAGATACTTATACAAGTTGGTACCTATTTAACAAAAAGAAAGATAGGCCACTATATTCTTGTCCAAGTTGTATATGGTGACCAAAACTGCTCTCTTACGAGCGTTTAGCTATTAGGTACCTAGAAGAAAACATTAATTTCTACAGTTAGAAAATCACAAGATCTAATTTTATAAGTACGCGTAACGCGTTCTACTTTCCTTGAGACGTTGGAGTCCATCGAGAAACGTGCTAAGTAACTCATTAGCAATTATGCGCTTGTTCGGAAAAGGCTCCAAAGCCTTGAACATCGTCATCGACTTTTGACATCGTCGCAAAGTAGCTTGTCTGTCGGTTTTATATCGGATACACTTTGGAGAGTTAGCTGCAGATCATCATGACGTAATTCTACTATCGGACTCAGGAGCTCTAAGAAACGACACCGCTTCATGGTCGATATTCCAAAAAACTCGAACTAAATAGTTCGAATCTGCCTTCATTGTGTGTACCGCTAGACAATGGAATTTGCTCCCCGAGTGGGTGTTCCCTGATGGTTACAATCTGGGTGCCTTCAAGTCGCGAGTGAATCAGTTTCTTCTAGGCGAGCGGGCTCTACAATAGACCGCATCTTCGTTTAACATCAGGCGAGTTGGCGATTAGAACAAACGCAAGCCTATTAGAAATTAAAAAAAACAATCGAAAAAAATCGAGAACGAAATAGTAGATTGTGTCACAAGTGCCCAAAATAATGTATTGAAGACGAGAGTCATTGTTTGAATTCAGAGCGAAGCGAAGGATTCGAAATATGTCGCTCGAGGTTAAATAATTTTGGTACCGTGTGGCACACTCTACTTTGTTTCTCATACAGGGGACTCTATGAGAAAAATAAATAAGAAGTATGTATTTTTTTAAATTTTTCCGGCAGGCGCGCTTTTTTTATTACCGGCCAGGCCTTTATCTAGGCGAATTGCGTTCAAACTTTTTAATTAAGTAGTGTTCCAAATTTAAAAGTCATTTCTTCACTGTTATTAAGTGCGCCGGAATGACCCATTTTGCCTCTTTTCGAATAGATGGCATAAAAATAAATTAAACATATTTTTTTCCATTACTTTTACACGATCATTCCTATCTGATGTATAAATTTATATCTTGAGTATCTTCAGAAAACTCTTGAGAAGTAATATTCGTTTTGATATTACGTGTATGTAACGCCTTTGATTATAGGACTATAATTTCGTTGTGACAAAATAATTTTATGCCAAGTAATTTTATGCGAGTGAACGAATCAACTTACATTTTTGAAATTTTTCAATTAGGTAAATGTACATTATACGAGTACATAATTATACAAGTGACAAATGAGTAAGCTGTATTAGTAAATTTTGTACTTACGTAGAATAGATAATGATTATAGGAATCGTTATCTACGTATGGATGATAACGCCCTACGATACAGCCGCGTTTATTTTATAATCTTATCCTCAGGTGTCAGTTTCAAACTATATTACCTTCTATACTAATGCAGTAAACTTTAAATCAGTTTGTGTACTCGGTTTTTGAAGGACATACGTAAGTAAGATTTTTTATTTATTGCTTTATTAAATAGCATGTAACGATTTTTCTTATATGTGACAAAAATAAAAATTACAGTTGTATCTTTTCAAATTATAATAGGCTTGCGTTTGACTATCTCGCCTGATATTATGGGAAGTCGGACTACGACCCAGCACTCTTGTCTAATAGAAATCGATTTACTTGCATTTATATTTCACATCATAATTCTTATATGATGACATATATTATATAGTAATAATTTCCGTACTTCTCACAATGGTTTTTCATCTTTTCAGTGCAAGATGGGCTTATGTAGCAGTTGTTGCGGAGCTGACGATTCGGTGAATATAGCAGAACAGCCCATGGACGGCGGTGGATTCCAGCCACCACCGCCTGATGGTGGAGTAGTCTTCGTCGATCACGGCGCGTCTCATCACGGGCCCATGGCGAGATAGTTTTATAAAATTTATTGTATAGTCCCGCAACTTGACAAGGACGCAAGTGAGAAATCTTAAGACTATAGAGAAACCTTATTCTAGAGTAAGTAACGAGCAATGCTTCTAGTGTTGCCGCTACCCAACAACGACGGTAACCTCTTTCTTACAAACACGCCTGCTTCTGTCTGATTTTATGAAAATAATCTATAGCTTGGATATATATATACACAATATACGAAACTTAGTTCTTTCATTTGATACTAAACACGGCACGTCTATAAAAATAATTCGAATTGCAAATTTATGTAGGTCCAAAAATGCTTCAATTAAGTTGGTTTCACTGTGACGTCATTAACATTATAAGTATTACAACACACGTAAAGTTAGGACGCGTCGACATCTTATTTGTTAATATATGGTGAGTTTTTTAGGACACCAATGAGAAAACTCATAAACATAGACTGTTCAAGTCACACCCCTCTTTCTTTGTGTAGTCAGGTCGGTGCTGTGTGTTATTGACATTTTAAGCCTAGATCATTCAACATAACTTATTCAAAACTAATGGTCTTATTGTAAGGTAATCTTGTCAAACATGACTGTTGCAGTTCTTTTGTTCAAGCTGCACGGACTAATTTGTTAAGCTTCAAGTCTTCGATTAATTGTTGATTTTTCTCACAAGGAAAATCAGCATTTTTTTTGGTGGCTATTTTTTGTTCGTATTATGTTTAACTTATAAATAAATGTCTATTTATTGTAAATACAATGCTGTGTTTATATATTTTTGTTATACCTAAACTAATCCTGTAGGTACGTAAATTCTATTAGTGCTTATTTTATGCCGTCCAAAAAAGTCTAGGCAGGTTGTGTACACTCACAACACAATAATATGCTAATAATAAATAAACACATGTGTGTGCCTATACGCTTGTGTGTTTATACTTCCGCGTGTTGTGTGTGAGTATGCGTGTGTGCTCGTGCGCACGTGTGTGCGTGTGAGCGCGAGTGAATGAGAGTGTTTGCGTGTGTGTAATGTGCCTTGGATATTTATTAATAATGAAATATAGGTTTACTTATACTATAGACAAACACTTTTATATCCGAGAAGAAGAGGAAAAATATCGCGGGCTCTACGGAGGGGCGTTGCTATTTTATAATCAAAGCTGCACATTTTCCTAAAATATTTATTTCATATACAGATAGCACTGATTAGTATTTATTTAATTACCTAACCTTTATCTACAACTCGGTAAAGATATGGTGAGATAAGATAAGGCAATACCTAGTACCCGCCTATTTACTTTCAAGGTTATAGAAAGTTCAAAGATGCTGCTTACAAAACAATAACGTACGTACCGACGGACTAGCACATCAATTTGTGAGATTAACACAGCTAATACACAACCACAAAGAATAGAAAAGTGTAGGAAAACTACGGTACCGCCGGAGTAATGGAAACTACTTTTTATGCATTCGACTATCATTTACGTACGACAAATTCTTGAAAGGTCTTGGTCTTTGCCTGTTATTTACCAATAATTCTTCTTTTTTACTTTTTTAAACTCCTTTTTTTTGGCTGACAGGCTTGGTGTTTGTCCACAGCTCACCTGCTGTTAAGTGACGGTGAGGTCGAAGATGGTAAATCACACCTAGCCTGGAACGGAACTGGCTCTGAAGTGAGTTCCTACACAGTGGACAGTCGGTTGTCAATATGCGAAAAAACATACCTAATGTGTTGTTAATACATAGTAGATGGACATGGAATGGTCAGAAAAATAAATAAAAGATAAATAAATATCGGAGAATATATCACACAGTGCCATCTAGCCTCACACTAAGAGATTAAGAAAAGCTTTTAGGAACTATGGGAACGACATAGCTGACAGAATACATAGAGATGCTTTTTTTTGTAATAAACTAGCGACCCACCCCGGCTTCGCACAGGTACCGTGCAATGTAGATAATAATGTGGTGCTCATGCATGTATTATACATAATTATAAACTTTTCTCTTGAATCACTCTGGTTATTGATGGAAACCGCATTAAAATCCGTTGCGTAGTTTAAAAGATCTAAGCGTACATACGGCGGGAAGCGACTTTGTATTATACTACCTAAAGACACAGAACATCCAGACAGAGTACATCCAGACAGAGTACAAACATCTATCTATGTTCACCATATAAATGTTTGTTCTGGATATCGAACTTACGCTCTTCCGTTCAGAAAGGACAACTATTACTAGATGACCTAGTAGTCGATTGAAGTGTTTGACTCATTAAAAAAATGTTTTCTTTGTTAGTGTTTATTTTATATACATACATATATGCAAAAAATAAATCAGCGTGTAGTATAAATAATATCTAGACTTTTTACTTCTACGTTTCGATGAGAAAGTCTTCTAAGAATGTTCTAAAACTCGTGTTTTATAGAGTATTTATTTACATATGTTTTATTCATAAAGCCTTACGCGAATGAGTCTGGAAAAGTGATAAAAATGTGTTGAAACATTACTTTTCGTGTTGCTTCTAAACCTCCGTCAAAAGTTTTAGTAAAGTTGTCGCTACTCTACAAGGGCACGACCTGATTCGACTTTGACTTTGTGTGATTTTAAGTGTGACTCAGACTTATTTTATTTAAATCTAGCATCAAACATATAAAAGAAATAGTTAAATACTTGACTTTGGCATAATGCAAAAAATACAATGCCAATTGCAAAAAAAAAAAAAACAAACAAAAGAACCTTCTTTAATTTATTCTGTTCTTCATTTACCGAGGTGTATAAAGAGGTTGAATATTTTTTAAACACGTTAAATAGTTCGATTTTGTCAAGTTCGAATTTATATTTATTTTAAGTTTTACACGTAGTAAAAATGTTATTTAGTACGTCACTGGTAAGTACCTTTTAATCTCAGGTATATTTTCTTTTTCAATAAACTATTCTCTCTATGCGCTTGAGACTAGATTGTAATAATAAGTATACTAAAGAATATCCTGCGGTTCTATAAAAAATTAACAAAATAAACAATCTTTGTAAGTTTATCCTACAATCTTGCATAGAACCTCGTAATTCCTGTACGGAATTTCCGAGCCTCCGTATGAAATATATGCAGTTCCATGGCTGGGATGAACCTGAAACAAATAAACCATTCAGAAATGCAATAATATTAAAGTAAATGCTCATTGCTGTATTTTAATCAATGAAAAACAAATTTCAAATAAAAGAGACGGTGTGCCTTGATTTTACCTGCCTATAAAATACGGTACGGTATTTTGATACGTGGCTTACGTGGAAGATAGTAAAGTGGTCTTTAAATTATCTTATCTTACAGGATACCATTTTGACTACCTACAGCATTTTAATATCTGATGTTAAGTTACCGCGTGGATGATGGTAATTACACCTGAGCAGCTATAAAGACTGGCTCTCAAACGAAGCTCACGGACATACCATCTGGCGCTTGAATTCATATGGTTTAAGGCTTACCGAGTATTAGAAAGTACTCTACTGCACTATGATTTACATACTATATTTCCTTTATTATCAAAAAAAAAATCCATTAAAATGAACCCATTGGCTCCGAACTTGTGATAACTGTATTTTGGAACTAATGGCTTCTCCCGATATCTTAATCAAGCACAAAATGCCAAAGGCAGACTTAAAAACTAAACAGTTTTTTAAACCATTATTTGAATATTAACCTATATGTATACATAAATATCTATGTGTGTATTCGTGCGTGCGTGTGTGTGTGTGTGTGTGTGTGTGTGCGTAAGTGTGCGTATGCGATATCGGCAGCTCAAAATCCTTATTCTTATTTAAACCTACGCATTGTACTTGAGTGTCTTACACAAAGTTAGAAATGGTCGATCTTGCTTAAATAAATCAGAAGAGATAGCATAGAACTTTGCAAGAAATACCTACTAAGTAAACGGTAGAAAAATGTATGGAAACTGTGACAGCAGCGCCTGACACAAAATATGCACTTTTTAATATTTTTTTCTGTCGCTTACGTACTCTGTAGTTCTGGCAAAATATGTTGACCCTTCTGTGATGAACTAACCTTTCCAGGAGTAGCGGAACGCATATGTCTGCATCTAGCAATATAGAGAGGTTCGGCGTTATGTGTGTTGCCAGCTGGGATGGCTCCGACCGGCACTTGGCCATTGCTAGCTGGCACCCATCTCAAAGAATTTTGTGGTGCGCAGAGCACCTGAAACAATATAATTAAATTTAGTCACAATAACATAAAAACATATACAAAAACTCTAGACTGTGAAGGAAATACATTATGTTTTTTTTTTATCTAGGCTTCTGCTTTTCATACTTGTTTGCGTTGTTCATGAAGGTTGTCACTTATTATATATGTTAGAATTTATAACATTTTTATTTGTTGATTTTTGTATAAAATAATAAATAAATATCTTCGACATATCTTTTTCCTCAGCGCCCTCTAGCCCCAAACTAAGCAAAGCTTGTACTTTGGGAACGAGATATGTGATAGAATACTTATATCCTTTTTTATTTACTTTATTTATTTATTTTATTTACTTTATAAGTTGTTATTTATAAGTTTATGTTATAATTAAATGATATGTCAATGTTAATTAGACATGGGTACATGAATAGAAATAGAATACGTGTGTGATTCTTTTTTTGTAAATGATATATTATAATATCTACTGAATACAAACAGAAGTAGCATCACACAAATGTTTATCTTGGGTGGGAATCTAACCCACACTTCTAGTAGCTCTGCTAAAAGGCCAGTCAATAAATGAAGAAAATCCATGATATAATGTAGCTAATAAGTGTCATAGAAGATCTAACGCATGATGATTTTCAAAAACTCTTATGTCAAATTTTAGATACGTAACAAATGACAGAGTTTTGCGTATGACTTAGTTTCTGTTTACACTAGATACATTTTGGCATCGAAAACATGACAAAAATTTATTCGCCAATTGTTATGGTCTGATGAATGACTTTGCCGTGATGGTGCCGGCGCGGCGGCGTAACAATAGTACCCCACCCTCTCTACCCGTGGTTGCCGTAAGAGTCGGCTAAGGTACGTAATCCGGAAGATGGGCAGCACTATAAAATACGAACAACCTTTACTCCGAGACCGATCCCGAAATCACGAAAGAATCCACTATACCATATGATGGTGGTATAGGTGTATAGCATGGTGGTAGGGTACTTTCTAGTACTCGGCTCGCTAGCTACCATTCTCAAGTTGAAAATCTGCCGCCAAGCATCTAACGGTGTGTTCCAGCAGCCTCACTTGAAAGCCAGTTCTATTCCATGCTAGGTGTGCTTTACCATCTACGATTACACCGTCATTTAGCATCATTTGATCTGTGTTCAAACACTTAGCATCTCAGCCATAAAAACAATATAAGTATATATACGACATGGCGCTACTGTACCGACATTAAATGAAAACACATATCCAGTTCCGCGTTCTCATACATTCGGTATGCTATAATTTCATTAATTGTTTTTATTTACTGAATTATTCACAATTTAAAAAAATACCATATTGGAGCAACATGTATCTAAAAAACTGCAGCGCAAATGTCATTAGCCGGAGACAGAGGAAAACGTAATTACCAATTAAACAAGAATACTATTACATTGAGATAGTCCTGTATTTTAACAGCAAACGGTGCACGGAACCGCGCAAAGACACGCGTGTGCGCGTTTCGTAAATGCAAACGATAAAGAAATACTTACTGAATGAGCTGAAAGCTCGCACAAACTTGACCGCGCTTCCTATTTTTTCTTTTCCTCATAAATAACTTTGCTAACAGACGGTGCGGTAAAGTTCTGATGATGAAACTAGGAGATGGAGGTAGTATTCTGATTTTTATTCATGAACCATTATTAATTCACTAAGATTTTTGATTCTTGTAAACAAACAATAAATAACAAACTTTGACAATGTCAGCACCTAATAGACTAGTTTTTACAAAGAGAAGAGTTTGCAAAAAGTTTACTTATGAAAACTTTTTTCAATTGAATCTTATTGTTACTTTGTGTTGATAAGATCGTGTAACATAAGTAGTTATTTTGCCATTGATGATGTCAAATTCACAGCATTATACCATTATTTAAAATATTATTACACCATGCATTATACTGCTGTTGAATACGCCGAAATTATTTTTATTTACGGGGAAGCCCATCAAAATGCCGCCCTTGCGATTAGAATGTTTCGCGAAAGATATGGCAATACGACACAATGCCCTACAAATGCAAATGCACGAGTTACTATAAAATAAGTTTAAAAAGGTTTTAACAAACTTATACAAACTGTTTGAAACATTGATCTATTTACTGACATTAGCAGTATCATTGTTGACGTTTGTCCTTCATTCTTTATTTACAAAAGTGTGTGCTTATAATATTTAAAGAGTTTCCTCGATTTCTCCTGCATTCCATCATCAGATCCAGATCTGATACCAATAGGACCACATGGGAATTACACCCTTTCAAACAAGAAAATAATTTTCGAGTCGGTCCAGTGGTTTTCGAGTAATCGGTGAACATGCATAAAAATAAAATAAAATAAGAAAATTCCGACGAATTGATAACCTCCTCCTGAAGTCGGTTAAAAATGAGAGTGTTAGTAGTGATTGTGAATGCGATGTACATCATACCTAGTTCTCTGAGCGCACCGCAATGCGGCTTGCACTGTACAGTTTCGTTTGAATCAATTGATACCTTCGGTGTCAAAGAATCGCCGCGCCCTCTAGCGCACACAGCTGTAGTTGTATGAGTCACAGGATGATTCTAATTCGGGTACTTGATTTATTATTTAGTTTGTTTGAAAATTGATTTCTTTTAAATTTGCGAATATATTTTTTTTACATTGCTTATATGATTACTGATCATTAACCCTACCCGTGTGTTAATTTAATGTCGATGCAAAGTATCCACGTCGTATATATATACGAAAATATATGGAATAACTGTAACTAGCCCTACAGTAAAATCGCAGCACTGACGTAGACGTAGCTCCATAGTTTTACCTCAAAGTTATGAACTGGGATCTCTCTACCACCATGAGGAATGTAAGCTGCTCGTTGTTTGACCGACAGTTTGCCCGGTACGAACTCCCCGCTGTGATGGGCTCTGATCACCCACAGTGGGCTGCTGTCCCAACCCTCCTTGCCGCCAACAAAGGCGCGGTGCGTGAGGGAAGCAGCCGAAGATGTAGTGGCTGGTACCCAGTCAATAACGGGTTCTGGGACTGAAATGGAATTATTTCATTTTCCTATAAAGCGCTGATAGTAGAAAATGCAAGCTTTTTTGCACCTCAGGTGATTTTTAAACTTATTTAGCAAGACGTTTTTTTTTGACTAAATTTAGTGTCGCATTTAGTATGGACTAAAATATGGTAATTACGCATCAACGACATGATTCGCATTAATTTATTGGTAAAATAATTTAAATAATTGTGTTATAAAAATTAAACAAAATATTGGTGTAACCCTTATTAATTTAAATAATATATATGTATTAATATAAAATTAACACGAAACACGTAGTTTAGTATTATTTCGAGACATGTCAGTCGATATTTTATTTATTTTCCGTCGAAATGTTCAAGATTCATGCATATTTTTGTAGTACGTACTAAATAAATAGTAAATAAAATTTGTTTTTTGCTTGTAATTTTTTTTGGGGCTTACATCACAAACATTTGATTAAACTTGTTCGTTTTGTTTGAAAAAAAAAATGAACATTTTTGATAATTCAATGTTCACAGTTATATGTAAAAGAAAGCTTAGATATTAGAGTTATACTAAATTTTTTTACCTTCACTAAAAACGTGAGTCGTCTGTTGAGGTTGTTGATTGTTTCCAATAATTTTGTTGACTTCAGAGAGGCAGGTTTCAGCGATCCCCGCGATAGCCTGCCAAGGTCTGGGGACAGCTATGGTAGGAGGGGGTGCTGTAAACGTTAAACACAGAATTAATTATAATAGGTACAACATGCAATGATATTCAATATACATATGTTTTGAAGGATACTGTAGTTAAATTTAAAAGCTAGGAGCCTAAATATGGAATGAGTCAAGGCGTCAATGCAAAGATGTTATGAGTCTTTGATTTGCTGCAACGATCCCTGGTGAGTTGTCACCGTAACACCTATCTAAGAACATGCACCAATCAAACCCGAACCCATAACTGAAAACTGCATCAAAATCGGACTAGTAGCTTTGGAGAAAAATGGCAACATGGATTTGCACAAACATCCTCTCACCCCAAACGCATAACTATACCGTCTCCGTTCCGTTGTGGGTATAATGAATAATACAATTATTGCCTTACCTTCAATGACTGTTACTGTGGGCTCAGGTTGCGGAGGCTGCTGGTAAATGTAGTTGGTGACGTAAGTCTGCTGCGGCGCTGGCTCCGGCGCTGGTGCTGGCGGTGGTGGCGGGTAGTGCGGAGCTTGCGGGTGGTGCGGAGGTGGTGGGTGGTGCGGAGGTGGTGGGTAGTGAGGAGGTGGCGGGTGGTGAGGAGGATGAGGATGGTACATAGGCATCATGACGGGAGCGGCGACAGGGACGTAGGCATAACCGCCCGCGGACGGAGGCGCAGATGTCCCAGGATAGTAATAAGGTGGCCCATTTGGTGGAACTGTAAGTATTCATGTTAGATTTTAGTCTAGCAAATATCAGAGTTACTATGCTTAATTTCTTTGTTCGTGTGTTGCTTCAGTTTATGATAGTTTGACACGCAAGCACCTAACATTTGTGACTTAGTTGTCATAAATGTTACCTTACCTGGATAGTAATTAATAAAACGATCGGAGATCTCTGATAGACGGGCGGCCAGACAAACACGATCAAAACGTCATCCGTATATGGTAGATGTTCCCCACGAAAGCACAAGGCGTTTTAATTTCACATTTTTTATTTATTCGCGCAGCGAGGTTGTGGAACTCTCTGCCGGAGTCTGTGTTCCCTGTTAGTTACAATATGTGTGTCTATTTAAT
Organism: Biston stratarius; assembly: GCA_950106695.1. Classification (NCBI taxonomy): domain Eukaryota; kingdom Metazoa; phylum Arthropoda; class Insecta; order Lepidoptera; family Geometridae; genus Biston; species Biston stratarius. The sequence goes on from OX467116.1 coordinate 18,211,898, forward strand.
CCATCTTAGACCGCATTACTGCTTGACATCAGACAGGGTCTGGTCAAACGCGACCTTATTTTTTTTTTTAAAGTAAGAGATATAAGCTATAGTTAACACCAGCCCATGACTATTGCAGCGCATTTAAGGACTTTGAGTAGCTACCAAAACAAAATCCAGAGTATCGCTTCTTTTGCGATCATTACACTCAGATACGATATACCGTGTCGAAGATCTCCCTGTCTCTCCTTCACACCTATGTAGGTGAACCCTCTATTGATGCTAAAGTGATATTGTTATCTCTGTAGACTGACACAATCTACGGTGACTACGCTGGTTAAGTTTCAAACAATAGGTAATCAAATAAGATATTTAGGTACTTACTGTGTGACATGGTTCCGATTCCCTTTGTTCAATCTAAATATCAACACAAATACTTGGTGGTTCGCTGCAACTTCAACCAGGTGCGATTTCACTCTGTATGATTCTGATATTGTATATCAATAAAAATATTTGCACCTATCACCTGACTCATGTCCTATCGCTAGAACTTCGACGCATTTCGAGATAAGATAAATTGTTGAATTGACTTACTTTTGAAATGAGTAATGTGTGTGTAATGGATGAATAATAAATTGTGCCTAAGTAGTGATAATCTTTACTATTAGAATTAAAAAGTAAGAAAAAAAGCTCAAAGGCGTAAATGAACCTTACGCCCTAGTGTACTTTGTTGGCGCCTTTTGAGGTTTACTGCTAATTCAACTCCCGCGCCAGCCTTAACCTACGTTCTGGATTCTGGGATGATTGGGGATCTTCTTATTATAAGTAAACGCAGAACTTTGTGTAGTAAAACAAAGTTTAGGGCATCACCGCTTTAGCGCTTATTGCTTTGAGACTTTCGTTGGTTAGTCTTAACAGCCCTGTAATTTCGCCAAGGTGGCGAAATTAAAACCGGATCCAGTATTGATTACACACTACTAATTAGCGGCAGAATATCTGCTACTGTGGTGGTACCTACGTAGACGTCCTGCTAAGAAGATCTACCATCAAGTTAGGTATTCAACAATACGATTTTCAGCTAAATGTTATGATGTAAAGATATGTAGTGTCTTTGATATTTCTGTAAGCTCATTTCGAAGTAACGTGAGTACGATTCCTACCTAGGATAAACATATATGATATATTTAGTATATAGTTTTAAAAGTATGTATTTTTAGTGTATGGAGCCGTTCAAGTACGAGTATTACATAAGCACCAAAGGGGGGATGGGGGTCTTTGCTTTTGGAAGCGCCAAATTATTTAAGTACTTCCTGAAGCGGGATGCGTTATGTGCCCGAAGGCTTCATAGCGTCAATATGTAAAGTGGACTGTATCTGTTAATTCGCTAGGCACGCTGATTACACATTAATTAAATTACGAGCGATAACACAGAGGAAAGGGAAGAATGGGAGACCACGCACCTTGACCTCGTTCCTCTTGTAAATAGTCCTGGCTGCGCAGTATGCACTTTGTAATGCACTCCACACACTCGCGGTAGAAGGAATGTTTGATGTCTCAATTTTGATTTCGTTTTTCTTTATTCACGTAGTATTTCACGTAGTTAATTTATATTATTTTATGCACACGAGCGACGCCGATGATCGGTCACGTAGCACTTGGTCGTTGATGACTATTATGGTGGTAGTTGGAAATATTTGGAATAGGGAGTGAAAAGGACAGCAATTGCTCATTAACAATGTGTGAGAAAGTAATATGCATTAACTGCGAATCCTACCCTACCTGTCAGTAACAGCTTTGCTTATTTTTGATGACATGGAGGATGGGGGGATCTGAATGTCAGCAATGTCATATAAATTATGCTGTTAATTTTCTTTGTTATTGACACACCAAGTTTTCTACATGTTCTTGAATCCTTACGATACTTAGCTTACCTGGAAGAGATTTTTAGCGAAAATACCGCTAGTTAAATAAATAAATAAAATAAATATTGTAGGACACATTACACACAGCGCCACCTGACTCCAAACTAAGTAGAGCTCGTGTGATGGAAGTCAGATAACTGATAGAATACATAAATTACCTTTTTTTTTGTTGTATATACATACTTATAATACATACAGAATACCCGTAAATTAATATTTACGCAAGTATATGAGGGGGAGTAAGAGCTATGCTTACTTTTGCTGACAAGGGGGAGGGAAGGGTTGATAATTACTTAAATTCTGCTCACGTAATACTTGAACGAATAAATTTAAATTACGAATGAAAAAGTATTCTATCATTTATCATAGTTGAAATAGTACCTACGAGCTTTGCAGTTAGGGGCTAGATGGTGGTTTTTTGTTGTTGCAATGTTTATTTAATTATTACACAGTAATAAAATAAAACATTAGAATTATTAATAAATACTTCGATTGGATAAAAGATTTATTGTCAATATATTTTTAGAATATTGGCACGCATGACTTGGTCTCTCGATTCGTAGTGTTGTGTCATCCGACTATTTGGCAGAGAACTTTATAACTTTTGTAAGGAATTTCCGAGCCTCCAAAAGAAATGTAGGCAGTGCCATGACTGGGATGAACCTAAAAAATTAAAAAGCAACATTAGACCTAAAAACCACCACTAATAAACCTAATAATTAATCAATTTTTTTGACACCAAAGGTGATTAGTAATTTTTTATTTATGGGTCTTATTATAGGGTCATGTAAGGGATGATATTTAATTTTTATAAACATTGACTTTGTCGATATTCGTTGTATTGAATAATTATTAAAAACTATTCAAAATTGATCAGCTACCAAAGGTCATCCTTTGTGTGAGATAAGTTTGATTGTTTGTTGCTGGGTCAATTACCATAAGCCACAGTTTAGGTTAGTCTAGCTTAAGCTTTAGCTGGTCGCACTTTTAGCCGCTATCGCAGGCCATGTTAATCTGGGAAAATCTACAAAATACGAAAATAACGGAGCTCATCTGACGTCATTTATTGTTTACTTTAGCGGGATAGCAGAAAAAGGGACGTTGCCATATTGTATTATTGGCAAAATATACGCATGAGTGTTAGAAAGTAATATGATGTGGTAAATATATCTTTTTTGTGTAGCCGCGTGCATGTTGTAAGCACTCTGCTTTTACCCCTTGAAAAAGGCCACCGGATGTATCTGTAGCTGAAACTATAGTCGCAGTATCTGACGTAGATAATCTCGTATAAGTAAACACAAACTACGCCAGTTAGTAAAACACGCCTTTTAGTTTAGTTGCCAAAACTCCGTTAAAGCTTCTAGTCAAGTCTACTTTTCTAGAGTATGACTGGACTAATCCTGACTCACTTTTTGTGACTTACACTAATTTCACTGGATTTTTCATTAAACATTGAACATTTGACATTGTGTCAAGCAAAATGCACAAAGTTCGATGCCAAATTAAGATATCATACCTTTCCAGGTGTGGTGGACCGCATATGACCACAACGAGCAATGTAGAGAGGCTCAGCATTACGTGTGTTTCCGGCTGGGATGGCTCCGACAGGCACTTGACCGTTACTCGCTGGGACCCATCTTAGAGAATGTTGAGGAGCACATAAAACCTGAAAAAGGAATTGAACTAAGTATGTTGATAAATTCATATGATAAAATGTAATTCTAGGAATCTGTCACTATTTTAAGGCTCTATGACTCTATGGTATAGGGTTATAATCTTGGAATGTACCAAGCCGAAAGGAAGTTGTACTAATCATTATGAACAACATTTACTATGGGCACAACTTAGTAGAATATCTGCTTCTAGAGTTGTAAGGCGTGGGTTCGAGTCCCACTAGAACAAACATTAGTGTGACGATAAATGTAAGTTCTGTGTCTTATAAGTACGTATTTACAAATAAAGTATATAAGTATTCTATCAGCTATCTGTTTCTTTAGTAGCTTTGCTTAGTTTGGGGATAGATGGCGCTGTGTATACAATATTTATTCATTTTTAACTTTTGAAATCGGAACGTTAAACAAACAAATTGTGAAATATATGGTATTGTATTTTACTAACATTTAGCAATGTCACCAATCGTCAACTGCTTCATGACTCAATGTGTAACATAGGTACTTTTTATGATAAGGGTTTGGTACAACCTGGAATAAGTCTCGAGAAATTGTTGCTTATTCTGATAAATTAATAGTAAAATAAGTTTTTATTTAAACCAGGCAGTATAATTTAAAAACGGCGATAAAAAATTAATATTTTTACCAATGTTGTTGAAATTGTTGTTGAACAACTATGCTGTTGAGCGTTGAGGAATTTCTTCATCTAGAACCGATTCTGGATGTAGAATGAACTTGAAAGTGTATTGTCTTCGGAACTGTACCAATATATCAAATTTCAACTGCACAAGAGAACTGATTTTATTTCAGCTTAGAGTTATTTTTTAATGTAAATGTAATGAGACGAACGAGTCGCTCTCCTGATGGTAAGATATAATGCCTGTCTATGACCATTACAGCGATACATAGAATTTTGATTAATAAAGTCCAGGCCATCGTTGATTTGGCGCTCATTACTCTGAGACTTTTGATGGTTAGTCTCAACTGTTGTACCCTTCAATCCGGAACACAGTAATGTTTAACACAACACACTACTACTTGGCGGCGGAATATCTGGTACTATGGTGACACCTACCACCGTAGTGGTAGGCCGCCAATTGTGGCACTAGCTCATAAGATTCTTTTATTTTCTGTACATTTTTTATATAATGCAATAAATATTTTCTATTTATCTACCTAGACGACCACCTGCTAAGGAGGTCTACCACCAAGTAAAATAACAACCTGAACAACCTGACTAATAAAAATGCAAGATAAATTAAAGCTTGTAATAAAAATCAATACGAAAGATACATACGAACTTTCCTAACATATATATTTAGATATATCTTCGACTAGTATAAGTGTGCTAAAAGCTTAGTTATATAATTTATTCTCACCTCAAAGCTATGAACGGGTACTTCTTTGCCACCATGAGGAATGTAAGCCGCTTGATGATTAATAGCCAGCTTGCCAGGGACTAGGTCCCCGTTGAAGTGAGCTCTAATAATCCACAAGGGACTGCTATCCCAGCCTTCCTTGCCAGCTACAAAGGCGCGGTGCGCGAGTTGATAGGCTGTTGTTGGAGTAGCTGGTACCCAATCGAGAATTTCTGTAGATATGTTAAGAAATATTTTAGATTATATTGAGAACAACAGTTATGAAGGTAAAATATTTCGTCAGCTAGTGTTCTAGTTCTCAATAAACATTTTAATTATTGCAGGGAAGTTATTTTTGAATTTACATGAGAAAATAGAGAATTTGAGAACATATACCTTTGCTGAAACAACTTTGTAGCGATGATAGCTCAGTAGTTAGCGCGGTAGGTACACACGCCGAAGGGCGTGGGTTCAAACCCTAACAATGAGCATGAGCTGCCGGTGAAGGAAAACATCGTGAGGAAACCATAGCATGGTGGTAGGGTATTTTCTAGTACTCGGCTGGCTAGCTACCACTCTCAAGTTGAAAATCTGCCGCCAAGCATCTAACGGTATGTTCCGGCAGCTTCACTTGAGAGCCAGTACCATTCCAGCCTAGGTGCGCTTTACTATCTTCGACCACACCGTCGCTTAATATCAGGTGAGCTGTGGTCAAACACCTAGCCTTATTTTTATTTTTTTTATGTAACAGTAGTGAGACGAACGAGACGCTCTCCTGATGTTAAGAGATAACGCCTGTCCATGACCATTGTAGCGATACACAGAACTTTGAGTAGTAAAACAAAGTCCAGGGCATCGCTGCCTTGGCGCTCATTACTTTGAGACTAGATGGTTAGTCTCAATAGCCCTGTAATTTCGCTAGCTGCAGTACCCTTCAAACCGGAACACAGTAATGTTTACACACTACTGCTTGGCGGCAGAATATCTGGTGCTGCGGTGGTACCTACCTAGACGACCTCCTGCTAAGGAAATCTACCACCAAGTAAAAAGTCAAGTGGGTTATCCCTAAGAGATAGACATATACCATCGCGAACTTTTTTTGTAGACCTTTTTAAGGTGTACTACAGTACTGTAGTACCTACATTATTTTGATCTATCTCGTAGGGCTCAGCCAGCGTTTGCAATGTTTTCGCATAAAAATGTTTTTATTTACGACATCACATTAGAAACCTATAAAATTATCAGTGTTACAAAAAATTATACAAAATTTCATGAAAATCGTTGGAGCCGTTTCCGAGATTCAGAATATATATATATATATATATATTCAACAATTATATACAAGAATTACTCGTTTAAAGATATTAGATTAGATAGATAAACCTTCCTCTTGAATCACTCTATCTATTAAATAAAACCGCATCAAAAAATCCTTTGCGTAGTTTTGAAGATCTAAGCATACATAGGGACAGACAGACAGCGGGAAGCGACTTTGTTTTATATACTATTTTATTATATACTAATATATATGTGTGTGAAGTGATTACTTTCTTTGCCCTAACTATATTTTCTAGAGTAATTCATAGCTTACCTTCTACAACAGGAACGGGATCCGGTTGCGGTGTCTGCTGGTAAATATAGTTGGTAATGTAGGTCGGTTGTGGAGTTGTATCTTGAGACGTCGGTGGCGCGGGGTAGTGATGTGGTGGGTAGTGAGGTGGTGGGTAGTGAGGCGGATGGTGAGGAGGTGGATGATGGGGTGGTGGCGGTTGGTACACCGGCATCACCACTGGCGTAGGTACCGGGACGTACGTATAACCGCCCGCTGGGGGCTGTGCGGGTGCACTTGGGTAATAATAAGGGGGAGGAACTGCAACATAAAAAAAAAAATTGACTCCATCGAAACTGAGAGATTAACATTATAGCCGATATCATAATTATAGTTGACATTGGCTTTTACAAAAAACAAATCGAATTGAAGATAATTTTGTACTAGTAAGTTTTCTTTAGAAATCATATTATTATAGATATCTTTGCTATTTTTTTATTTTATTTACTGCCTTGTTGGCAAGTGCGCCATATCATGGTGGTAGCAAGCATCTAATAGTGTAAACCGGCAGCCTCATTTGAGAGCCAGTTATTCCAGACGTGTTTACCATCTTCGATCACACCGTCACTTAACATCAGGTAAACAGCGGTCAACTACCTAGTCTGACAAACAACAAGTTTAGTTAAGAAAATTATATATCGTATCACTCGAATAATGTATGGGTTGTAATCATACCCGATACATAAAAATTTGTTCAGCTATTTAAAATTTATGGTAGAATTACATCACATCATCAGCCATAGGTCGTCCACTGCTGGACATATGCCTCCTCCTGGGGGGTTTTTGCCAATACTCGCCACGCTTGGCAGGCGGGTTGGCGAGCGCAGTTGGGTGTGATTGTTAAAGGAAGACGCTGCTGCCCATCTTCCGGATTACATTGATTATTAGAATGTAGATACATATATTTATATTATAGTTTTACATTCTCCTATATCCATTCTACATATCCTCGTTATTGACACACCCTGTCTTTTTCTACCTCTGATCCTTTCCATCCTAAGTTTGACTGGAAGAGATCGCTTTCAGCGATAAGGTCGCCAGTTGTTACACCTATCAACTAAGTTGATTTCTTCTGTATTGTACAGTGTACAATAAAGAGTTAATCAATCAATCATACATCTATATAAACATACATACAACATACATACATACATGCTCCAGGAATATGGTATACTTCTTTTTTGGGGCTGTCATATAAAAAGTACCTAGGCTTATGAAAGCAGCACATTACAGATATTCTACAGCTACCTCAGTACCTATCTTTTATCGACATTTTAGGACAAGGCAACGTCAACCATTCAGATAAGAAACTTATTTATTTTTCATCCCGTTAAACAAAACAAAAAATTCTCAATAAGGTACTTACTGTGTGACATAGTTTGTATTTCCTTTGTTTACAGAAAATAGCGTTTGTGAGCTAATTCACTAGTTTAATCCGCTGCAACTTCACCTACGTACGATTAAGTTCTGCAGGATTCCTTTATTGTTTATCGGTGTTTGTATCACCTGACTCATGCCCGATCGCTCGAAACTTCGACGTATTACGTGATAAGATAAAATTGCAGTAGCTTGAAAAATAACAAAAAAAAAAAAACTAATTATTATTAATAATAGAACATTTTACAATAACCCGAAATAGTGGATTGTGTCACAAAGGACCAAAATAATGTATTGAGGGCGAAAGCGATTGTTTGAAGTTAAATTATTTTGGTACCGTGTGGCACACTCTGCTTTTTATTCCCCTTTATGGGAAAACATATTTTTCTCTCCATTTGTTTGGCAGTAAATTGTTTATGACAGTTTCTGCGTTTAATTTTACACTTTCTGGTGTTAATATTGCACTTTCACTGCTAGAACTAATTTTTTATTGTATTTTTGTGAATCAAATTAAAATTGTTTGTAATATTTTGACAAACAGTATATAAAAAAAACGGCGAAAAAAAAAACGAATAAGAAGTTCCCGAGTATTTTTTTTTTAAATTTCGTTAACCAATCCCGCTTCGGCAGTTGCGCTTTTTTTATTACCGGCCAGGACTTTATCGAGGCGAATTGCGTTCAAACTTTTTAATTAAATAGTGTTCCAAATTCAAAAATCGTTTCGTCACTGTTATTAAGTGCGCCGCATTGACCCATTTTGCTCGCATTTATCAAGGATTCGCCTCTTTTCGTATAGATGGGATGAAAATATTACAACAAAAACTAGATATTATAAATGCTGAGATTATCAGGACGATAAATGTTTTAAGTTCCCTTAATTTACTTCCTAAAAACTTAAATAACTAGCTGAATACTGGGGACATATAGATGTATGTACCAGCTTGGGACACCCTTACAGGTAACATTTATCAAGTGTAAATATCATGAACTTGAGCTGCTGGTGAAGGAAAACATCGCGAGGAAACCATAGCATGTTGGTAGGTATTTTCTAGTCCTCGGCTGGCTGGCACCCTCGAGTTGAAAATATGCCTCCAAGCACCAAACGTTGTGTTCTGACGGCCTAACTTGAGAGCCAGTTCTATTCCAGGCTAGGTGTACTTTACCATCTTCGACCACACCGTCACTTATCATGAACTGATCAGATGAACTGTGGTTAAACACCTAGCCTGACAAAAAAAACAAGCTTTGCAATTTTTTAACGAATGAAATAAATAATGAAGAATTATTAAATTACTAGCTGCGCCTCGAGGTGTTTTATATAAAACTCGCGATTTTTATAAAACTCGGTTATTTAAAAATGTTGAAATCTAGGCCAGTCACAATCATGCCATTTAGTCTTTACATCTGCTGGCCAAATTTGATATACAGTTAATACAACTTTCCACATTGCTTGTGTGTGTAATTTGTATCCAAGTATAAGAGTTCAGTTTTGGTTGACATTTACTAAAAAGTTTGGGTATCAATATATTTAACTATATGTGCTATGTGTTTATAACATAACTATAAACTCGCGAAAGCATTTCAAATAAGTTTACATATCGCCGATTAAAGTAAAATAAATAAAAACACATTTTTGGGAAAACAGCGTCATCTTGTGGAATAAGTTGTTTAGCGGTGCATAACGTTTAACCTTGAGGCGAAACGTCACTATCAACGCGGAAGGACCACCTGTACTAAAACTTGTCACTTGTAACTCTCACTTTAGATTATATTATGGAAGATAGCGCGACATCGATATATGACGTCACTGCAATTGAGATTATGGAAATAATAATCCAAATAAAGGATGTCGGCCGTAAAGCCCACAAAAAGGCTAAGAGTGTGTTCGTTCCTTATCAGCCTATGACCAGAACAGAAATATTATAATATGTAATACATTTAGAAGAGGCATTAGGTGACCGGAATGCTGGCATCTACTTTGGTCAAAAGCTTAGCATGATCATTCTGCGTGGCTACGCTGCCAGAATTCTGGCCACATTTGGACGTAAGGTCCTTTGATGAACGTTTGGTCTGTGAATATGGAATGGTCAATCTTTATTTTTAACCCGCGACGCAAAAAGAGGGGTGTTATAAGTTTGTCGTCGATGTCTGTCTGTCTCTGTGTATGTGTGTCTGTTTGTGGCATCGTAGCTCTCAAACGGATGGACCGATTTCGATGCGGTTTTTTTCATTTGAAAACCAGTAATTTATTTGCATAGTGTTGCGTAGTGGGTTTTTTAAATTTTAAACTTAATTACTTGTTTATGATAAAATAAGCTAACGTTTGACCGTCATTTCACCTGCTGTTAAGTGATGATGCGGTTTAAGGTGGAGCAGGCTTGCCTAGAAGATACCTACTGATTCAATCTCGAAAACAACCAGATTATATAAATTGGGAAATACCCACTGTGTCAACGCATTCCACAATCTAGCGGTCCGCACAATGAACGTGGAATCAAATCGTATCGTTCTAGTTTCAAACTAAACAAGATGTAAGATCAATATGATATGATCTGTGTCATACTTAGCAAACCTATAACAAAATCCTACTTCTGTGCCATGTGAAGCTATACCTAATATTACTATACTACGATATGAAGTTGCTTTCGAAATTGAGAATAGCAAGTTATTTGTAGTATTAGCGCCTAACATTTTTTCTAATATCTGAATTTGCCTCGATGTTTTCCAAAATAGTCGAAGATTGATTGCTATCGTGTTTTATACAGGAGATATTTCAATTGAAAAAGAAATGAGTTCGCGCAACAGAACTAATATAGATATTTTTGAAGAACAAAATAATACGAATTTTGTTAACTTTATACTTTGTAGTATTAATGTTGTTTTATTAATTATTTTTATTTGTATAAAATAGAAATATTTTATTTATCGAACGAGTTAACAAATTTGACAATTATTGAGGTAACAATTTTTTTTTTCAGTGTCTCTATTTTCCCACTGCTGGGCGATGGCCTCCCTTTCCTACTTCTAGACTGCCCGGTTTTCGGCTTTGGTGGTCCAGTGACTATCGTGGCGATTTAGTTCGTCACACCACCTTTGTCTAGGTCGACCCTGAGGTCGCTTAAATTAATAGTAATAATTAATTTTGTGAAGTCTATACATACAATTATAAATTAAATATACTTAACAATCAGGCACAGGTGCCAATAAAATGACTATTCGTTTTTAATGAAAGTATCAAATTGTAAAAACGTTAAATAAAATCATAGTAAATACATTTCTTTTTGAACTTTGGTTTGAAAACTACTTTTTCAATATGGAGTTGTAGACTTTTAGGAGCTCTTTAATCAAAGGACAAACTGTCCTATAAAAAGATATGTTTTTCGAAAGTAAGTTTTGATGTTTCATAGTAAGATTTTAAGTTGGCTAACCTATATACTTTAATAAGTATACGAATTAACTGAATCTGTTTTATTTGTTTTCAGGTTACCAACTACACAGCAATTACCAACTTCTCTAAATTAGAATTTAAGCGCCTATAAATGATGGGTATGGTATTAAAACACAATTTAAACTTTTTATTTTTTATTTTCTTATGTAAAGTTAATTAAAACAAGTGACTTTATAAATTACTACAACATTAAAAAGCTATCTAAATAGTCTTTGAGATTCCTACAAACATAGAGACATAATACGAAGGCGAAGTGAATCTACATAGGTATATGTATATAGTTCATCCCATAAGCTCTATCACAAATACAAGAAAATTACAATTTAATTTTAAATTACAAACTTAGTTTCCTAACATATCTTACATAAAGTGCTGCTTAATTCAATAGGTGTCATTTAAGTTATGCATAATACAAACAAAGAGCACATTATGAAAATTGAAGCTATTTAATTTTAAATCAGTTTTTTAATGTAAAAGTAATAAGACAAGCCAGACGCTTTTCTGATGGTAAGTGATAAGGCATGTCCGTGACCATTGCAGCGATACACAGAACGTTGAGTAACAAAACTGAGCCAGGGCATCGCTGCTTTAGCGCTCATTACTTTAGACGGTTAGTCTCAATAGACTTGTAATTTTAATTTTAACATTCAAACCAGAACATGTTTATTTTTTATTGCTGACAGGCTAGGTGTTTGACCACAACTCACCTGATGTTAAATGACGGTGTGGTCAAAGATGGTAAAGCACACCTAGCCTGGAATGGAACTGGCTCTCAAGTGAGGCCGCCGGAATACACCGTTAGACGCTTGGCGACAGATTTTCAACTTGAGGGTGGTAGCTAGCCAGCCGAGTACTAGAAAGTACCCTACCATCATGCTATGGTTTCCTCACGATGTTTTTTTCCTTCACCGGCAGCTCAAGCTCATTGTCGGGGTTTGAACCCACGCCCTTCGGCATGCGAACCAACCGCGCTAACCACTGTGCTATCATCGCTACATGGTAATGTTTACACATTACTGCTTGGCGGCAGAATATTTTGTACTGCGGAGGTACCAACCTAGAAGATTTCCTGCAAAGGAAATCTACGAACAAGTTTAAATGCCGTTTTGTTACAGTAATTGTTATTTGTATGGCAATACAATCAATTAATAACAAATATACAGTTCGTTATCCTTACTGGATAAACCTAAGGCATTATTTTTTAATGAATAAATAATATATCTATGTCTAAAGTCGATCTCGGTGGTATATATCTTCTTAATTAGCTCCCGTTCCGTCTTCATATTAGCGATAGACCTTTACTAGATTTTTTCACAGCATGCTAAAGTCCAGAAAACTCTTAGTATAAAATTCGTCATTGCAGAATTGTCACCATTGATGTCGAAGACATAGATTTCAAAATTCATTTCTTCACTCGATTTACGGGATCTAATTTACATTTTGCTTTTTGTTTCACACTGAACGACCGCCAGAATAGCCAGCTGGGCGTTCCTTTGGGTAGTCAGGAGGTCCATAAGGCCTCTCGTAAGGAGGGGGACGGAAAGGCTTCTGTTCGCGTTTGTCACCGGATCCAGACATTTCTAGAACAAAAAATATATAACAATTAAGCATCAGTCTTAAATGTCTGTACTAAAGATTGATGGGCTTAGATTATGAGGCAATAGACAAGAAAGAAAGCTCAAACGATGATTTAGGTAGGTTACCACAGTGTTAGACATAAGTGTGTTCCAGTATGAAGGGTACTTCAGCTAGAAATTTGTTTTATTACGACTAACCATCGAATATTTCAAATAAAATAAGTGCCAACGCAGCGTGGCCTTGGTTGCGTTGGGCAGGCGTTATCTCTCGCCATGAGACTTACGAGATAGTATTTCGTCTCCCTTTACATACCAAAAAAGAAAACACATTGTTCATAAATTTTTATAGTTCGACGCACTAAATTTCACAGTTGTTTATTAACAGTAATAAGATATTGTCTTACTAACAACTTTACCTACTTGAAAATAAAGTCGAGTTTAACATAAGTAAACCAAGTTTCACGTAGATTCAAGTTTCGGCTTTATCACAGCTTCTGTAGCGATGATAGCTCAGTGGTTAGCACGGTCGGTTCGCATGCCGAAGGGTGTGTGTTCAAACTCCAACAATGAGGTTGAGCTGCCGGTGAAGGAAAACATCGTGAGGAAACCATAGCGTGGTGGTAGGGTACTTTCTAGTACTCGGCTGGCTAGCTACCACCCTCAAGTTGTAAATCTGCCGCCAAGCATCTAACGGTGTGTTACGGCAGCCTCACTTGAAAGCCAGTTCTATCCCAGGCTAGGCGTGCTTTACCATCTTCGACCACACCGTCATTTAACATCAGGTGAGTTGTGGTCAAACACCTAACCAGTCAGCCATAAAAAAAAGCTCACACGCTATGGTTTTCTCACAATATTTTCTTTCTCCAGCAGCTCAAGCTTATTGTTGGAGTTTGAATCCATATCCTTCGGCGTGTCAACCGACCGCGCTAACTACTGAGCTACGGAAAATGGTCGCATATTTAGGATTTGTTTCAGTAAAGTTCAAGATACAATAATTCGTGAAACAAATAGACTTTTTTCAAATTGAGGTCCTCAACATACCTTATGTTTAATTTTCTTGGCTCTTTAGTGTAACACTCACTTCCAATTGTTGTCTCACAACTGAAGAACAACAGTCGCAGATGTACATAAATATAGATAGATAACATGAGATGTCCAAATTTTATCTTGAAGGGATTATCTTTAGAAGCTTCTTTCACTTGGGAATTCCTAAACCTCAAGTGCTGACTGCGGTTGAATGATTACTCTTAATTTTAAGAATGTTTAGAAAAAAATCATGTACAGGTGATGTGTCTTACAAAAATGATTTGTGTTGTTTCAGTGCTAAGTTGAGTAACTTTTTTTTTTGTTCTTTTAGATGATCTGTAGACTAACTCATCTAAAATATTTTTAAATATTTCTTTGCTAAATTTTAATAGATGTATTAGAAGATAACTTTTTATTGTTCACACCAATATTACAGAAATGAAATAATACAATCATTAAACATGCAAATTAAATGCAACAATTTGCGGCCTTATCGCTTAGAGCGCCCCTCTAGGCAACCTCGGTATGGATAAGTCTCGGTAAAACGACGGAGTGTGCTAACTAGAAAAACACATGCCACCAAAAAAAAAAATCATGTAAAATGTTGCCAAGACGAGACCATATGGCTTGCACTGTCCACAAGTTATCAGATCTCATGTAGAGCCAAACTTCTAACTCTACAAGCCCTAACTTCACAAACTCTACATCTTAGTCAAAATATGTGGCATTTATATAAATGACTACATTAATAATATACATACAGTCATACATACTTAAATACTTAGTACCTGGATGACCGAGCTTTGCTCGGCTCAAAACACGGATAAAATGACGTTCCTTAAAAATGAAACCTAGCTAGATCGATTTATTGCCCCCGAAACCCCCTGAATACTAAATTTCATGAAAATCGTTGAAGCCGTTTCCGAGATTCAGATTATATACATATATACAAGAATTGCTCGTTTAAAGGTATTAGATTAGATACGTACGATACTCTTTGGATTTCTTTTGAAACCTCATTCTGCAGTGTGCCTTCACAGTGAAAGAGCCCCTGTAGAATGAGGTTTTGTGTGCCGGGATTTTTATAAGGACATGAGCTGATCTTAGTGTGTGGATTTGGATGAAATCCCGAAACTTCAAACGTTCCTTATGGTAGCATGGGGAGGAAAGGTTAAACAGAGTAAAGTACAGAAAGAACAAAATGTGAGCATTGCGACGACGGATCGGGAGCCACATGAGCTTAGCGCGGAATTCGGAAACCATGTATGCAGCTTACACTAAAATTTTGAAGGCGTTCAAGTTTAGCTAGCGTAATCCTGGATTGGAAGTAGGAAGGAATTTGTAAGCGCAATTTTAGTGATAAGAGGCAAAAAAGTTCACGATCTACGTAAGGAATTTCTTACCGATGACCATTGCAGTGATAAAGAACTTTGAGTAGCAAAACAAAGTCTAGGGCATCTCTGCTTTGGCACTCATTACTTTGAGGCTTTCGATGGTTAGTTTCAACAGCACTGTAATTTCGCTAAAATAAATCGGGACAATGTAAATGTTTACACGCTGCTGCTTGGCAGCAGATTGCTTGAATGGATTGTGCGGTGCTTGGCACTCTATGGAAATATAACCCCGTCAAAAACCAACTGTGAAAGCGAGTCCCGATCACTTTAGCAAATATTTCAGGGCTTCCAATAACAATGACTTGCGTTTTCAACGGATTGACTTTAAGGTCATATGACCCATTTTCAAAAGCAATGCCGCCCTCAAGCTGCAATTGTATTTTGTTGTGCTTAAACTTAATACGACCTAGTTTGGTACTGATTTGGTCTACATTATAACACTGTACGTTAAAAGTATTTAAATCATCCTGTATATAGAGTGCGGAAGGTTGGTATTTTCCAAATCCAATGATGATATTTTTTGGGAAATTTAATCGTGTCGTGAGCATCTTCATATTATTATCTTGAAGGAAAAACTCATGCTTTAGATTTTAGTTGATTCTAGTTTTTGTCTTTAAAAGACGTTTTTTGTTTTCTCATGGCTATAAAATTTAGTAAATATACCGCAAGATTATTTTTAAATGTTAGCTTTTTTAGTTGTAGCTGTTGATCTTTATTTACTAAAATTTAGTAAATAAACTTTTTGGTCCGTTGTAACGTTGAAATGTTATCGTTGCTGCAAAAATTAAAATAAATTGCCACTAGGAACCTATTAGTGATAATTTTATCTATTTATATATTTAATTGCTGTGTTATTTCATGTATATCTTAAACATATACCAAGCAGAATTGTGTGTAAACATTATTCTTCCGGTTTGAAGGGTACTAGAGCTAGCGAAATTACAGGGTTATTGAGACTAACTATTTACTGTAGAATGTTTCAAACTAAGGAGTGTCGCAGCGAAGATTCTGGTCTTTATTTTGTTACTCAAAGTTGTCATGGACAGTCAGTCTCTTACCATTAGGGAAACGTTACTTTCGTCTCATTACTTTTACCCAAAAAATACAATTTTTTTTTAATACTCATATGAACTAAAACTAAATTCCCTTGTCTGCAATATTACGGATGCCGTGGTACATTTTGAGTAATACTTAATTTTAAGTGGCTTACCTATTAAGAGGGAACGCTAGTAGCGTTTTTGCATACAAATGTATTCGCCTATTTTCTCCCTGGATAATAGTTACAAAGCAATAATTTTTTGTCATAAAATCAAGGTCTGCTAAAGCTACGTCCCTATCATTTCTCTTTTCCACCAACTTATTACATAAGAAAATATGACTCTTAATTTTTATGACATGAAAATTCGTAATATGTATGTATGTGTAATTTCAACATAATCAATCAGACGTCTATGAAACAAAAAAAGATTTTTAAGATAAAAAAAATGATACATAGACAGGATTCCTTCAAAATAATTGTGCAAAAAATATTGGAACAGTTCAATTTTTAGACGAGAAAACAGGGGAATACGTAACCTCAATTTAGTCAATAATTCAGTAGGTATAATCGGTCTGAATTGCCTTTGTCCCTATCGCACTTTACGGGGGAAGGCTGGAGGTAAGGGGGGTTTGAAACTTATACGTATACAACTAAGGAAGTAGTATTTTTTGATAACGTTATCGAAAAATAGACACAAACACAGACTATTCACACACACACATAGACAACCTGTCTGTTCGGGCGCAGCGCGATAGCAATAGTTTCTTCAAATACCTATTTTTTAAATTTCGCGGTACCCACGTTACCTTAGATACTTATTAGCTTTTAGGTACTGAAAACATATTTTATGTAACTATAATAACATTTAGTAATTGATAATATTTTTTGTCTCGAACTGAGATATTAATATTGACACATCATAATTTTTTTGTAATAAGCTTTCAAACGTTTAGAGGAGGCGTCGGGCGACCAGAATGCTGGCTTCTACTTCGATCAAAAACTTAGCATTGCCATCCAGCTTGGAAATGCTACCAGCATTCTGGCCACATTTCCCTCTTGTGGATGCAAAAAGTAAAAAGTTGGATATAAGAATTTTGTTACCGACTTCAGAATCTAAATTTTCCGAACTGGTTGGTACCTACATAATGAGATATAAATCTGTAGATGTTTATTTAATTGTTAGCTGCATTTATACCTTAAAAAGATATTTAAACATACCTACACAAGGTTAAACTAAACAAAATGCCAGTAACCACTCGAGACCCTGGGAAATCCCCATTTTTATCTGTATCTGTTGTCTGTTATTTTTACCAAATAACCCAAGTCAGATATTTTATCAAAAGAGATAATGATGATTTGTTCTGTATTTTCCTGGCTTATCGTCGGCATCTATCTATTTTGAATCGACAGATTTTATATCGTAAAATACGTCGCTAGAAATTTCTTACGGCTCGTGGTCTGACAGATTAGTACACTGTTGAGACTATTTCTGTACGGGGTAACTATTGAATTTTGTAACTGGATTTTTTATAGTCGTCTTTGCTCGCCTAGCTAGCCAACTCTAGGCTTTCGGATACGTGTAAATTTTACGGTTAGTGTTGTACAATTTTAGAGTAAAAACATTTGAAAGATTACCTGAAAATAAATAATTATCGCGCAACGTAGGACGTCCACCCACAAGGTGAACAGACAACCTAATGAAGACCGCAGGAACGCGCTGCGAGCCTCTTCCAACCGGTGTTCGTGGACACCA
Organism: Biston stratarius; assembly: GCA_950106695.1. Classification (NCBI taxonomy): domain Eukaryota; kingdom Metazoa; phylum Arthropoda; class Insecta; order Lepidoptera; family Geometridae; genus Biston; species Biston stratarius. The sequence goes on from OX467116.1 coordinate 18,230,050, forward strand.
TTGGGGGAGGCAACAATGTCCAACAATGGAAGTCCTATGGTTAAATAAATGATGAAATAATAATCATTATTATTAATATGCAGACAATTTTTTTTTATTAATACGGAGTTTTTAATTGGCAGGTGCGGTTTTCTCGTTTCTAAGATCAGTTCATGTAACCATCAAAATTTCACTTCAACACTTAGGTCAAAATATTTCAATTTTATACATTTATTTCTTTCGTGTGACCGGCAGTCTGATGTTAAGCAAACTGCGGTCTATGATGGAGCTCGCTTACTTAGAAGAAACCGATTCACTCGCAACTTGTAGGCACCCAGATTGTATAAAGAAATACCCAGTCGGTCAGCAAATTCCATTACTTAGCGGCTGGCACGATGAAGGTAGATTCGAAACGTTAAAATAAACTAGTCCTCTTGGAGCTTCGGCTTCATAATTAAAAAAAACTAATTTTTGATTCTAAAGTCATATTTTAATTCATATGAAACACAAACCGAAATGGCTAATTCAAAAAATACGGTAAAAATAAAAGTAAAAATACGCTCTTCTTCTATTAGTGTTCTATCATGCACAACTTCAATGTATACTTTTTAAAAATAATTAGTACCTATACATATTGTATACTAATTATTTATAAAGCTTAATATAGTTTTTGTAGGCATATAAAAATTTATTAACACCCGTCCGAACTTCGCAAGCAACTTATATAACTTATTTTGAAGTAGAATAAAGCGAAGAGATTTTTATTTGCCTACATTGCACATGTTCCTTCTTTTGAATTTAACGTAACGATAAAGCCATATTCCTCAGTGGAATAATATTGAATATTGCATTATTTGTCGGCATGTGTATCAGCAATGTTCTCAGCAAGTATTGTAACAATAAATCAACTATAATTTGGACTGGTGCATCTGCAGCAGTTTGTTTACTAGGACTTACTGTGGTATATCCTTCAAAGTTTTGATGTAATATCTAAAGATTCATTTATAGGTTTGTTCTTTATAATTGCGTATGTAGGGATAGATGCTTCTAGAATGTTCACTGTAGTATTTACTGTTATATCTGAGATACTACCTGTGAAGTATCGTGGGATAGGAAGCGCTTTGTACATTATATTTAACAGTGTTTGGTTTTCATTGACAATTAAGGTATCTCCTTACCTCTTTTTCTAGATTAATCTATGGGGAACTTTATTATTGTTTACATTAAATGCATTGGTTTGTACATTACTTCTTGTTCCGGGAACAAAGAAAAGGACATAGAAGAGATAGATTTTTTTTATACTTATGGGAAATTTGTTGAATACCGTTTGAAATATGATGATGATGTTGACTTTTTTATTGGTGACGTATGATTATGTTTTATAGCGTTATATCCTTGAGATGTAATAAACCGAAAGAGGGTTCATTAACTTATTGTTATTAAAGGCTTTGACTATAGGTACACCTCTGATAAGCTCTGCTGCTCCTTAAATACATTCGTTAGGGGACAACAAACTTTTATATAAAAGCTTATTTTATTTTAATGATTTGATACTTTTGGCCATAGCGATCATTATTCACAATAATATGTACAATGATTTTTGGCTTTGTACTTAGGGCGTACTGAAAGTTTCACATATGAAAAAATATCAAAAAAACATTTACGGAAAATTGAACTCTAACGGATCATGATACTTTTTGAATTGTGATATTGTCATTTGTTTTTTCATTGTTACCTCGTTTTGAAAATTATTTGTACGATGGAATTAACTTGTGAATTTCTTTTTTTTCCGTGATTTTTTACGATTTTCGCTGTGGATTAAATCAACAAGAGAGTTGCCAGAGACTTCCGTTTGCAATTGGTAATGAAACCTCATAACGTGTATGCTTGGTTTAGTGAATTTAGACGTGGATAGAATCATCTCTATGACGATGTACGTGAAGGTCAACCAAAAACAGCGGTTAACGACACTAACACTATTGAGACCGTGTGGCAACGAATTATAACTGACAAAAATATGATACTTGTGAGCAAATTCGTACCTACTACATTAGACATTGGAATGAGTAAGTTCATTGTAAGTAAGTTGGAATGAGCAAGACCAGTAACGACTGCGTGGTGCCGTAATATGATAGCAAAGTTTGACGGAGGGCAATCATTGATCGTATATAATATTGTGGCAGGCGACGAAACCTTATGTACTGATACGGAAAGAAAAAATAAAAAGTTGAAAAATAATTTCGAAGATTTGCTGACTGAATTTTTTTGTTAAATTTTTTGCCAATACAGGACATTACACTACAGTGTTGCTCGGAGATCAAAGGACAGTGACTGCAGATTGGTATGCAAACGTTTGCTCACACAGGGTCTTAGAAAAAGTTCGCGGAGACCGTCCTTGAAGCAATGTGGTCCTTCACCACGATAACACGTCTGCACATTCCGTTAAGGTGAAGAAGGCGTATTTGAAGACTGCAAATGTAGAACTAATGACGCATCTGCTATACAGTCCGAAACTTGCACCTTGCGAGTTTTAATTTCCAAAAATTAAAGATTTTCTTCAAGGCTTAAGATTTACAAACCCGGAAGCTGCGGTGAGTCAACAACGAAGCTACTTAAGAGGTCCCTAAAGAAGACTAATGCCATTGCTGTTTAAATGGGTCCGACGAATGCAAAATGCACTAATTGTAAGTAAATACTTCGAAAAACAATAAATATGTATCTACATCAGAAGTATAATATCTGCTCTTATTTATTAGAACCTAGACACTTTCAATATACACCGCGTACACCCCAAATTTATAACCCCTCGTAAGAATATTATGTATTTTATACTTCTAATGTATAATCATACATTAGAAGTGCTCGCTATCTGACATAATCTTTTCTTATTCATTAGGAAAATCGTTGGAATAACAGCCTATTGTCGAAAACTCAGTTTGTAAATAAAAGGTACATATAAGAGGTAACAAGAGGTTTGTAAATGAAATATGTGATACTAAATAAGTAAGTATATAGTTTATATATATTCAAAAATTAAAAGTAACGAGTATTATTCAAGATTCAAAACAATATGTTAAAAAGTAATAATGTTTTTTCGTCTCACATAATAAGCAATTAAAAAATATTCGAGATTTCAGTCCATGTACCAAAACAAAGTGATCACATAAAGCAAGGGTCAAATCGGACGTTGGGCGGCGTTGTGTTACTTATTTTTCGAAGATTGGAGGCAGGCATGAAGCAAGAGCTAGGTTGGAAATGCTGGTTGGCTGGAGTCATGTGTCCTGGGGGTAGAAAACACGCACTTGGCTGCTGCACAAATCTATTTGCCCCGTAACAGTCGAGGACACGACCTTGCCCCACATTCATACCGGAGAAAGATCCATTAGAAGTAGGTCGTTGCATTCTGTGAACCAAAAAGTACAATTAACTTTATGTTAAGGCGCGTTCAATAGCTACTGAGAACTAAAACTATTCTGAAATACAATTAGCAGTTACGCGTCGAAGTAATTCATATTTTTTTTATTAGAAAATTTGGTTACAAATTAAAAAAGACACAAAAGTACCATTAAATAAAATTACGTTAATCTCTTTATAAGTTAGTTAATATGTTTTGATATAAAATTAATACAATGAATGTACATCAGTATTTTTTTCCACTGAGAAAAATTATCTGTATTTCGAAAACAATGGTTTTTTAAGAAATATAATCAAATTAACATATTTTTTTTTTGCATTGAAATGTAAACAGTTTGCCTAAAAATTTCATTATGACTACCTGATATGTCTTGAGGTTTTGACTGTTGAGTTATTTAGTAGCTGTATGATTAATTAACCAATTAAAACTGTTTAATTGGTTAATAAATCATAATAAATCATATCATGTAAAATTTTTGAATTGAATTGTATGTAAAAATTAAGCTTTTATTTAGTATTTGTTATTTCCCTCGTACGAGTAGAAACTGAATATGCTGTCACAGATACAACAGCTAGTATTTATACCGCCATTATCAGTATTTTCGTAATTGATATCTATATTTCCTTGTAATCTAGATACCTATATATTTTTCTTTAACAGATGTGTTAACAGGAGTGTTGTAAATAAACCAAGTCCTAGTTGATTGAGGAAATTGGTTAATCCGTACATTATGGCATGACGTGATTTGAGAAATACATAAGTATACGTATATAAGCGTTTTTTGATACGTTTTCTTTTTATAATCTATTTAAATCTCTTCCCAGACCATCCAACGTACGTGGCTAATATTTTAGGGCAACTTGTTGTGGACCGGTGCACGGGGGATTTTTTGAGCAGGCATGTTTTGACTGTACTCTTATAAATGTTGATATTATAAATATTATACCGCAGTAACAGATATCTAACCAAGCAATAGTTTGAAACATTACTGTGTTCCGGTTTGAAGGGTAAATTACGCTGTTGAGGCTAACCATCTAATGTCTCAAAGTAATGAGCGCCAAAGCAATGATGTAAAGCAACCTTGTTTTGTCATTCTTTATATAATTAATCACATCACATCACATCATCAGCCATAGGACGGCCACTGCTGGACATAGGCCTCCTCCTGGGGGGGTTTAGCCAATACTCGCCACGCTTGGCAGGCGAGTTGGCGAGCGCAATTAGGTGTGATTGTTCAAGGAAGACGCTGCTGCCCATCTTCCGTATTACATCCCTTAGCCGACTCTTACGGCAACCACGGGTAGAGAGGGTGGGGTACTATTCTTACGCCGGCACCACCACGGCAAAATATGTTTTGCTGAAATGAGCATGGACAGGCGTTATCTCTTACCACCAGGACAGTCTAGTTCACCTCAGTAGTTTTACAAAAAAAAAAGTTTTGTTGGAATTAATATTTTGACATTTTATTCCGAAAATATAGTATTTTGATTTTACTTTTTACAATTGTTACAATATAAACGTTATAGCTAGCGAAACAAAGAAAAACTGGTCTTGCCATGGTCTAGGTTAGGCAAAGTTGCAAAGCAGGGCCGGCGCGCCAAAATATTAATGTATAATAAATTGCCTGACTGTATTACAGAATTAAATCAAAAGGAATAAAAAAAAAACATAAAAAAATTATTTGAAAGCAATCCATTTTACAAATTAAGTGAATATAATATGTCAATGAGGTTGTTCGAATCCTCATTTATGTGAAACAAATAAACGTACCCTGCACTGTTCAGTAAATAGTAGTATGTTCGTTAGTGTTAAGAGCATCGTATACCGCGTACTTGGCCATACAAAAAGAAAAACCTTTTTTCTACCTCTTAATATTGTCCGATTTTGGTGATTTTTTTTTCATGTAATCAACTCCTTAATTACTAGGCTTATACGTTGGATTTTTTCCAGTTTTTCAAATCGCTTAAAAGTTACAAGCCTCTTAAAAGCCATTTTTTTGCGCATAAACTTGGCTTGAAATCATTGACTTATTTTACAGAAACTAAAAACTTTTCTGCAAAAAACAAAACGTATAAGCCTAGAATACATCTTATTCTAGCGATTAAGACCAAAAACAAAACATTTTTTTAAGTTTTAAGGGGTGAAAAAAGGTTTTTCCCGGAACGTAAATTCTAGCAAAAAATTTACCTAAAATTCTCACGAGCAGCAACTCTCTCTATCGGGCACATAGGGGGTCGGGGGGATGGTCACATTACACAGACAAGCAATAGGGATGCTTACAGGTATATCGATACTAGAGATGGGAAAGAAAACAGTGTCGATGACTTTATTTTTCTTTACTCACGATTTTAAAGTAAAATGCGTATCTTGAAAATGTATCAGTTGAGAACTCGGTTCTTGAAGTTATTGACATGTTCATTTACCTAGGACACGCAGTAGGTCCAACTTTAAGAAAGAGGTCAATCGTCGAATCCAACTCGGCAGCGTTCGGAAAACTACGCAACGTTTTTTCGCCCGAATTACCTCAGTGCCACAAGTCGAAAGTCTTCAACTAGTGTGTGTTACTGGTGATGACTTATGGTGCTGAAACGTGATCTCTGACTATGTGCCTTCTTGATAAGCTCAAAGTCACACAACGAACTATACAGAGGGCTATGCTCGGAGTTTCCCAACGAGATCGAATCACTAGTGAGAAGATCCGTAGACGAACCAAAGTTAGCGATATACCCCAACGGATTAGCTAGTTGAACTGTCAGTGGGCAGGGCACATAGCACGCAGCACTGATGGCCAATGGGGCTGCAAAGTTTTGAAGTGAAGACTACGGATCGGCAAGCGCAGCGTAGGACGTCCACCCAAAAGGTAGACAGACGGCCTCATAAAAACCGCAGGAACGCGCTGGATGCGAGCCGCTTCCAACCAGTCTTTATGGAAGTCAATGGGGAAGGCCTATGTCCAGCAGTGGACGTCCTACGGCTGAAATTATGATGATGACGTCAATAAGCTTAAGCCATCTATAGAATCATAGCTTAAGAAATCAGTATATATTATATAATCAGTATATATAGAGTGAAGAAATCAGCCGGACGGGAGGTAACAAATTCATCGAGGGCATTTTTACTGCCTATCGGGTATTTGGCAGTGGACGTCCTACGGCTGAGATGATAATGATCGGGTATTTAATTTTTTTAAATTCAAATTCTGGAAATCATTGTATTAAGTTCTTCATAGTACACATCTGGTATCGTCAAAATAGTTACCGAATAGTAAATCCCATTTACTATTTAGAAAAATAGATTTACTAAGTACTTACTTAACTAGTAAATCTGTCCAAATAGAATACTAATTTATTCAATGCCTACCTCGTGCAAATAATTATATTATTATTACCAAGTTAGGTATTTACTCGTTATCACACTACTATTATATGCCACTAAAATTATGATTTCTTCGTATAAAAGTACCGAATCAAAATTTTAGCGCGCCAAACAATAATCAACAGCGTGGCGCGGCAATTCATCGACTGAGCGGAGTAGCGAGTAGACATGTGTGCGTGCAGAGACGCACACACTGAAGCTCACGGCGAAGCACTACTATTTTATTCTGTGACGCGGCTGCGGGGAGCGTTGAGATAGCAATACGTTTGCTTAATACCTAAAACTCAAAAACAGTGGTCGGTATACGATCCTCTTAACTTAATAATTCATTATATAGTTTCAGTTATTCAAAGTATAATTGTAAGATTTTTTTAGTAACAAGTGACTTGTCTGTAACATTATAGTTATTTATGGCCAATAAATAGTACTGATTACTGAAACCTAATGTGTGTTTAATGTTTTTTCAATAAAGCATAGAATCTATAGGTATTATAATATCTAGTTGTCGGATCGGATTCTTTGCTTGTCGTCCGAAATACATATTTTATTAACTCCGGCACTACATTTTCTATTTTTTTATTGACTCCTTATCAATGGCCATTTATAAGCTTAGGGCAATTCTAAAAATAGATATAATCCTTGTTAACATACTTTTTATCGATAAGATACAAATAATTACTGGTGTGTCTAAAAATATCATAATCTCTAGCTCTTTCAAACTTAATCTAGTTGGCAGTACCTACTTCGATAGTAGGTACAGCTAATTGCTTATATTGATTAATCGTAGCTTGCTTAGTAAATTCTTCGAATCGATTACGTTGTGAGAGGAAAGTTTTTATTTAAAGAGATACAAGAAATAATTAGTAAAATATGCACAATATTATACTTCCTTTTGCGAATTTTCCTCAACCCAATCTTAAGCTCTATTTGTAGGTATTGTATTTCTTGCTGAGATCATAAAAAACTAGTGTATTGTTTTAGATCACACGGTCCACTGTCTGTGGACAGACTATTAAAGACCGCAGGAACGCGCTGGATACGAGACGCTTCTAACCGCTCTTTATAAAATCAATGGGGTTGACGTATGTCCAGCAGTGGACGTCCTACTGAGATGACAACGATGATATTAAGATCTAAAATACCGTTTCCTCTCAGTTTAAGTAAGAAGAAGCTGTAGGTTAAAAAACATTAAGCGCCTTAATTTTTATTTTGATATTTTGATTAATTTTGATGCACGAGATCTAGATTTACTGAATTTCTTTGGTTTTTTATGTTTAATCGTATAATCAGCACCGGATTTTCGCCTAGGCCTACAAAGCCCCAGTCTAGGGGCCCAACCAGCCTAGGGGCCCCACACACCTAGCTACCCCAACCAAGACTGACGGCAGGCGAATTAAAGAAAAAAAAACATATTATACGCCGCGTATGAACGCTAACGTAACTAAAGTGATAAGTGACACAGAGACACAAAGCATAGACTGCACTATTTTTGATGTTTATTTATATTAATTAGAGTCTATTAAAATTATATTATATTTTCTGTACGTGTACTAGTGAATTTTATTTGTTAATTGCATCACTGTCAGCCTATCGTAGTCCACTGCTGGACATAGGCGTTTTTTAAGATACGGCCTGATCTACCGTTTTTTACCTCCATCCACTCCCAGTTGTCATCGACACTACATGTGTTGATTCGTGGTCTTCACTCTAGTGCACGTCTACCACAAAGGTTGTCGGTTTTATGACAGACATCACAATCCCATTGCTACTCCAGTTTAGTATATACTGAGTTTTGTCTATGACTTTAGTTATCTGGCGAATTACTTCGTTTTGGATACGATCTTTTAGGAAATGCCAAGCACAGTTCTTTCCATAGCTTGCTTGACTTTGATAATTATTTTAATCTACAAAAAGTCCTATTGAAAGACGTATAGATCAACTAACAATCTAGATTTCTTGGATTTAAGTAGTCTTAGAAAACGAACGACGTTGTTGTCATAGTTTTCTTAAATATGCTTCTACTTATTAAAAAAGACATGTTCGAATATAGTAATGATGATAAGAAACTGTTATACACTGATTTTTGAGACAGATATACTGAAATAATCTACTGTATCGATTTCTAACGACCATGATTTGTATCAGAGTTTACTTACAAACATATGTAATTTTTAAACTTTTGCGATTTGATCTTATAATTATGTTTATCACCAGGTCTTAATCGCGCACAAAATGTTATGAAATTAGTTTTGTTTATTTATGTCGAAGTTTTGGCGTTGCCTACGATTGCCTACGTTGTGGTACAAGTTGACTAGAGAGTGTAGGTCGTCTTGGTGAAAAAATTGTTCCTACCCTCATTTAGGTCTTAGGCAAACGTAGGGTTGTCACTACAGCACACTACACTTACTTTATTAGCAGCCTGTTCTGAAACTACATCGTGATACGAGCACTTGCTTATGACCGGATTCCACGACGTCGATAAACTAAACCCATCTTCCCGATTGAAATTGCGATGTTTTTTTATTTCAACCGCTACATTAACCGGTTTGAAGGGTACTGCAGCTAGCGAAATTACAGGGCTGTTGAGATTTACCATCTAATCTCAAAGTAATGAGCGCCAAGGCAGCGATGCCATGGACTTTGTTTTACTACTCAAAGTTCTGTGTATCGCACGGTCATGGACAGGCGATATCTCTTAACATCAGGAGTGCGTCTCGTTCGTCTCATTACTGATACATAAAAAAAAAAAACATGAACCATTCGTAAATTATTATATCGTTCAGTGAAAAGGACTTTCGGATCGTGGAACTCAATCCAATGACCGGATTCCTCTTCGAGGAAATGCTCAATCATTTTTTACCGCTTCAATTTGTTCTTTAACCCTTTTTGCTATGGCACGCTTAGTTGGTCAACTGTAATCCATACTGTACATACCAGGTGTCTGGTAAAGAATGACATCATTCGGCGTCATATGCTTAGTTAGTTTGAATATACTACACAGTCATGATAGACTATAAAAAAAAACTCTTCTTTGATATCCGCGTGTCGGTTGCCTTCGCTTTGGTTGGAATCTGTTGAGTGATAGTAAAGTGAAGCCAGTATCATAATTATAATCCCATTGCCAGAGTAACACTTAGTATTCGAGCTATAATAAATGGCTACAAGGAGCTTATTACGGAGGACGTATATGAGAATTTGCATAAACCGAGAATTGTACAACCGCCGAAATTGTATGGATCATCTAAGATACACAAGACGAATAATCCCTTGCGTCCTATTGTGAGTCAGATTGACTTGCCTGCCTATCACGTGGCAAAGTATAACGAACACTTTTTAACGATGTTTTAATATGCATATATGTCCATGCAAACGAATTTTTGTAATTTTTTTTTGTTTATGTACTTTTTTGTAGATCTATAAAAGAGGAATATCCCACCATGCATTGTTTTGTTATATCTCAAAGGCAGCGTTTTCGATGAATGCTCCCAAGTGGCTTAACTATTTCCGAAATTTTCAACAATTTTCATCATATTTCAACCAATTTACACAAAACATGGACAAATTATATACCTAAACCTTCCTCATGAACTCGCAATGATGTAACTCGCAGGATAATCTGTTCAGTAGTTTTTAGGTTTATCGTGAACAGTCAGACAGACAGACGTGGCGGGACGACTTTGTTTTATAATATGTAGTGATAAAAGATTCCTCGCCTATGAAAATTTCTGGAAAATTTACTAATTCTAGATTATTTTAGTCAACATTCAGTTTTGTTCTTACTAAAGTAAAAAACTCAACATTTACTAATCTTTTAAAGCCTGATAATAGAAAGAAGCGTTGGCTGATTAACACGCAGTAGTTATTAAAATTAATAATTAGGTATAATTGATAGTAAACATTGTGTTACTCATAATCTTGTCAATGTCCTGGAACTCGGTCAAAACAGGAAAATAAATAACACCTTTGTTTGAAATATTACGCAACTATGTGCGGAACAATTATTTTTATATTCAGTGTTTTTTTTTGTGTAGGTTTGCTTTTGACTATATTCTGCCTGATGATAAGCAACGAATAAAGAATATGAATTCAAAGCGCTTAGTGCGCACATGGGGAACGTCCACCATGTACGGGTGACGCTTTGATCACGCATATTATTTACCAGCCTTTATGTAGCGAGTGTTATGACCTGTTAGTCAATGATCGACCTCGTCAAGCTACTGAACGGCAATGTCAATACAAATTTAATCCAAATCTCTTAAACACAATTTATAATTTGTTTATTACAGACAGTATAATCCATATATTTAATAACAAGCCATTATCTTTTTATACACATTTAATAGTTCCCGTCATTGATTCTTTTCGTTTGCACAAGTTCAACGAGCGGCGAGGTCGAGTTAACTATTTTTAATGTAAAAGTTTTGAGACGAACGAGACGCTCTCCTGGAGGTAAGAGATAGCGCATGTCCATGCAGCAATACACGGGACTTTTAGTAATAAAGCAAGTCCAAGGCATCGCTGCTTTGGCACTCATTACTTTGAGACAATAGATGGTTAGTCTCAACAGCCCAGTAATTTCGATAGCTGCAGTACCCTACAAACCGGAACACAGTAATGTTTACACACTACTGCTTGGCGGCAGAATATCTGGTACCTACCTAGACGACCTCTTTCTCAGGAGATCTACCACCGAGTAAAACCGAGTAGGTACTTGGCTGGCTGGCTACCACCCTCAAGTTGAAAATCTGTAGCCAAGCACCTAACGGTGTGTTCCAGCAACCACACTTGAGAACCAGTTGTATTCCAGGCGAGATGTCCTTGACAATTTTCGACCACACCATCACCATCACACCTTCAGGTGAGCTGTGGTCAAACACAAAGCGCAAAAGCAAAATGTCCAAATCTCACATAGAGCTAAGAGTGAAACTTCTACAGTATTGTTTATAGTTATCCGCCATGATAATTACAAACAAATCCTTAGTTTATATTTGCGAGTAAAAACTGTAAAAAGAACAATGAAATAATTTAAATTTTTAGTATATCAATAAAGTATTATTACATATATTAGGTGAGCCATGGAGAGGTCCATGCTCGGCATCAAACTCCAAGACTGGGGTCGTAATACCGATATCCGGCGAAGAACGAAAGTTCGAGACGTCGGTATCGCAGTGATGAACCTCAAGTGGAGCTGGGCAGGACACGTTGCAAGGCAAAGTGATGACAGGTGGAGTAAGGTTGCAACAGATTGGTGGCCTAGGCAAGGTAAGCGGAGCGTTGGTCGTCCAGCCGCAAGATGGGTCGACGATATTCATCACCGTCGCGGGTCGAACTGGACCAGATTGGCACAGGACCGAGGCAGATGGTATAACAAGAGAGAGGCCTATACCCAGCAGTGGGATAAAGAAGACTGTGGATGATGATGATGATGAAAGCACAAAGGTTGCTCTACAAAGAGTGAGACAATGTTTCACATTTTGTAGCTAGCTATAACGAGTAGGCTAATTCTCAGGCTATTTTTTTCTATCACTGTCTCTCTCACTAACATCTGGAAGGAGTAACGGAGTTAAGGCAGTATCGTTTGACCGAGAATCGTTTTGAAGGTTAGCTATTAAGTCACGTTAATGACATCGTGATTTTATTATCAAATAATGATAATGAAAATTTCATCTAATTCCAATGAAGATATCGATCAAGCTTTTCTTTAATAAAAAAAAAACATACGACAAGTAATTTATGCATTGTATCACATTTATTTATAGGATTTTATTACGTGAAAGTAACTAAATACATATATTTGTTGTACCTTTGTCTGTAGCTATTTCATGACAAAATTATATTTTTCGAATTGTTTTATTAATCTAATTAGTTATATATTTATTTATATCAGAGGGCACATTAGTGTGACACTAGGGCTGGTAGGTAATTTCATCATCATCATCTCAGCCGTAGGACGTCTACTGCTGGACATAGGCTTCTATAAAGACCGGCTGGAAGCGGCTCGCATCCGGGTCTATACTAATTCAGATAATCCAGGTAGTAGGTTATTACTCACGTTTTACATTTACGTACTATATATTGTCAATAATTTTATCAGGTAATAAATAGGCTTAGGGGAGAATTATTTGGAGCTTTACGTCTAATTGTAAATTTATGGATAATAATGTCTATTAGTATTTTGAATTACATAATAATGCTTATTATCATGTACTGACAAATAGATAAACGTAGCAATACATATCTGCTATAAATCACGGATTAAAGGAAAAACGTTAAAGTAGGTGTATAAATAAATATATTTATTTATATTTCATTACGAAAATGTACAAAATTATTTACACAATATTCACTTAACACTTAAACTAACGTGCGAGATTCCAAAGCGTTTGGAGGTGGTCTTATTTAAAGGAGGGGTCAAATCTAGGGGGGGTGGTGTTGCTGATTTTGCGGATTGTCGCTGCTGGCATGAAACAACCTGGCTGTTGATTGTTTTGTGGTGGCATGCCTGGGGGCACTCCGGGAGGGCCATACTGCGCGCCCGGGGGGTACGGCCTGCCAGGTCCGAAACCTTGGTTGGGCGGCACTTGTCCGGGAAACGCGTTGGGACCCATCGGGCCATTGTTGTTGAATCCAGGGTTGTACGGCGGGCGTTGCATTCTAAAACGAGAAAAAAATATTGTTATATACCAATACCAGTAACTATCGTCTATAATTTTTTTTCTAATAAATAAAATTTATGAAAAACAGTACTCACATTGTTCTTTTTAATTAAAGTAATTAAAAACACAAATACAAGCAAAGATTCTTCCAGAATATAATTGATTTTTTTGATATCCGAGTATTTATACTGATATATTATCGGATAAGGTAATGTAGACTACACATATCGGCATCGCATCATATCTATGGCCCGCCTCTTTAAGTAACGTGACTGATTTTCAAATTGAGTCCACAGCAGATGTTATCAGTTAATCACAAAAGGGTAATAATTTGCGTGATTTAAAAATGACTATAAGTAGATATGTATAATTACTGCCCAACGTGACTGAGATGAATCTTACGTTGCCGGGATGTGAACTCGTACATTGGATAGGACTTGCGACACAGGTAAATAAATATCGTTGGACGTTTCACGCAGCGCCATCTAGCTCCAAACTAAGCAAAGCCTGTACTATGGGAACCAGATAACTGATAAAATACTTATATACTTTTTTTCTCCAAATAGATACTTATAATACATACAGAACACCCAGACACAACAAAATATCGTCACATAAATGTTTGTTCAGTGGGAATCGAACCCACGCCCTTTAGCTCTTGAAGCAGATATTATACCAAACAGGGCAGTCGTTACAAGTATAGATATACGGTAGTCGGACAGTCGGTATACGTTTTAGGTACCCCTTTACAAAAGTATCAACATAATTCAATCAACGTAATTTGATATCATACAACGCTACTTTGCATACTCTTTTCATCAATGAATTTATAAATGTTCTTGGCAGGCCGAGGTCCTCTAGTAGGTTGTAGAACGATTTTGCTGGTATACGTTTAAGGTACCCCTTTACAAAAGTATCAACGTTCACCTTCATCGTCCGTGTTCTCATCCCTGCTTTACCAAATTTGATATCATACAACGCTACTTTGGATACTCTTTTCATCAATGAATTTATAAATGTTCTTGGCAGGCCGAGGTCCTTTAGTAGGTTGTAGAACGATTTTACTGGTATACGTTTAAGGTACCCCTTTACAAAAGTATCAACGTTCACCTTCATCGTCCGTGTTCTCATCCCTGCTTTACCAAATTTGATATCATACAACGCTACTTTGGATACTCTTTTCATCAATGAATTTATAAATGTTCTTGGCAGGCCGAGGTCCTCTAGTAGGTTGTAGAACGATTTTGCTGGTATACGTTTAAGGTACCCCTTTACAAAAGTATCAACGTTCACCTTCATCGTCCGTGTTCTCATCCCTGCTTTACCAAATTTGATATCATACAACGCTACTTTGGATACTCTTTTCATCAATGAATTTATAAATGTTCTTGTCAGGCCGAGGTCCTCTAGTAGGTTGTAGAACGATTTTGCTGGTATACGTTTAAGATACCCCTTTACAAAAGTATCAACGTTCACCTTCATCGTCCGTGTTCTCATCCCTGCTTTACCAAATTTGATATCATACAACGCTACTTTGGATACTCTTTTCATCAATGAATTTATAAATGTTCTTGGCAGGCCGAGGTCCTTTAGTAGGTTGTAGAACGATTTTGCTGGTATACGTTTAAGGTACCCCTTTACAAAAGTATCAACGTTCACCTTCATTGTCCGCGTTCTCATGCCTAAACAAATTTGATATCATACAACGCTACTTTGGATACTCTTTTCATCAATTAATTCATAAAAATGTTTTTGGCAGGCTGAGGTCCTTTAGTAGGTTGTAGAATGATTTTGCTGGTTTACCTCTGCTGCCACTCCTACTACCTACCTATAAATTGACCACGAAACCGTTTATAGTCGTATTTGTAAGGTCATGATAAATGTATATTTAGTTTTAACGTGTGATCTTTAATAATATATGTTTTTCATGGTTCAGTAAATTCTATAAGTACCTACTACATGTTTGGGTTTTCTAGAGAAAAGTAATATCTGTCTGGTTTGTATGACGAAAGAGCTAAGCCATCAGGGATAGTTTTTAATCTAGTTTGCGACAGAGTTTGAAAGTAACACGAAAAGTCATATTTCATCACATTATGTAACTTTCCTACACTCGCATATGTATTCCGCCCTGTATAATAAAAACACAAGTTTTGGAAAATAACAGTGACACGACTTTTTCGCGTTCCTGCCAAAAACTCATAGATAATTCATAATCATAGATTGATCGTGCATTTCGCACGAAGAGAATAGGTGCTAACTTCCCTTTGTCTTTGCCGTTAAGATTGGTCTGATTTGGTTTTGTTGGATACTGTTGTGTTTTTGCCATTGTTGGGTAGCAACAGTTCTTTGTAAATAAAGTGCACCATCACTTGATTTATTACAGTTTTCCTAGGAAAACCATTATTAATTTAAATATTTCGATAACCCATAATTCTAAAGTTAACATACGAGTATTAAACTCGTTCGTAAACTTTTTCCAACATATAATGGAATGCAATCAGTTTTCCCCAAGATAATGTCAAATTGTTGTTGTGATATATTGCATACGACTCTGCTTTTTTACACGGACATCATGTCTGTATTGTATCTATATACGTATTTGTTATACTTATCTAAATAGAAAGCAGGCTAAGTGAAATATTTTTAAAAATTTAGCAATATATAACGACAATGTTCTAAAGACATCACCGCGTGTTTTTAATTTGATATGACATCATTTTATAAATGCGGAGGACGTCTAAGTAGGTACCATCGCGGAATCAGAGATTCTGCCGCTAAGTAGTATGAAACTTTGTCCCGAATTTAGGGTAACAAATACAAATATTTAATTGTTAACACCAATGTTATAAGACAAACGACAGCTAGCGACATTACAGGGCTGTACGTTAGTGTTACCCTTTACTTTGTTTTGTGCTACTTATAGTTCTAGGTTTCAATAGTCACGGATAGGGGTTATTTCTTACCATATGGATAGTATTTCGTTTGTCTTATTACATTTACTACACTAGGAAGGTTTAAAGTTTATTTAAAACCAAAGATCAGACCCAGTTTGTTTGTCCCAAGACATTTGAAATAAATGGTTGAAGTTATTTGTAATTTTTTTCTTGTCCATAGTGCAAACTCTTGCCGTGGTGGTGCCAGCGTAAGAATAGTACCCCACCCTCTCTACCCGTGGTTGCCGTAAGAGTCGGCTAAGGGATGTAATCCGGAAGATGGGCAGCAGCGTCTTTCTTGAACAATAACACGTAAGTGCGCTCGCCAACCCGCCTACCAAGCGTGGCGTGTATTGGCAAAACCCTATGGCTGATGATGATGATCATAGTGCAAACTCGGAACATACGTTTACATAATTATGTACACGAATACTGAGGTAACGGTTATTTATTAGAATATCAGTCGAGGTGTGGAAAAGATAAAACTGTCGTTGCCTATAATCATAATCATAATCTAAATTGATTGCTTACTTAATTGAAGTTTTGATTTGAATCTATCACAGGATATTGTGGATTGATATTTTTGTCAATGAGCGGCATTCGCAGTTTTGTATGTTAATATTGTAAAATCATCATGCAACCCTGTGTTGTATATAGTATCTATAATTTATATGCAGGCAATTCGACTTAAAGTTATTAAACTAAAGTAAATTCTGTTAGCTTCAAAAATCCGTAATAAAGTTGTTTTACTAGGTGGTAGATCTCGTTAGCAGAAGGTTGTTGGTTACAGTGCAGATATTCTGCCGCTTTAATTAGTAATGTGCAAACATAACTGTGTTTCGGTTTGATGGCTACATAATAAGCCAAATTATAAGACTATTGACTCTAACCATCGAATGTATCAAAGTAATAACCACCAATAAAAGTTAATTGTTATTGAATAATGGAGGATGAATTTTAGATTGCAAATATCAAACAGCCTAGCTTAACGAATAGGCTACTTCAAAGAACTCTCCACCCTAATCTATACAAAATTTCATGTGTCTAAACCAATTTCCAAAACACTTTTTTTCAGTAATACACCTCTCTTCTACAGCCTTCTCGAACGCTGTTAGCGCGCTTCCGGCGGTGAAAACTGTATACCATTGTGTTGTTTTTTTTAAGGGAATAAAAAAAAGTTACACGTGCTAAATCAGAGATGTAAGGAAGGTGACCCTAGAAGTTTAACCGGTGTGTTACAAATACAAATACAAATAATCTTTATTCTTGAATGTGTGTTGTCCAGGAAGTCCCTCGTTTTGAGCGCTGAGTATGCTGGTGCGTTGTTGTGGCGACGTTGTTGCCTGCCAAAAGCGGTGCCCGGCAGCGTTGCCGTTTATATTGCTGGCATTAATTAATCCGTATTTATACGGTCTCAACTCTCCTACGGATAACTTTGACATGAAACCTTATAATATTATATTTTTTATGAAACCTTATTTTACAAGTTCTTTGAGTTCTACGCATCCCTTCGAAAATCAAAATTTTAAGCGCGGGAGAGGGCGTTAAATGCGGGTATAGATACCACTACACCAGCCTCATTCATAGTACCAATCTCTGACTCGCGGCACAAATATACCTACCACTTCCCCGCTGAAATAGCAAGATAAAAAGTAGCTCAAGTCACTTTCCAGCTTCATAGCGGTTAGTATGTATACGGATTTTCTCCCAAATTAGACATACGGATATTATACGAATTTATCAAGATCCCAAACGTATTTCGCTTCGAATATGGTTGGCAACACTGGTGCCCGGTCACTCGTTGCTCACATTTATGGCTAATATTTGGTCGTATACCATTTGGTATTGATACTAATTTAATTTTAGTAAACTTTACACCGAATACCCAGTGAAGGAGCAAAAAACTAGCGATCAAAATCTTCTCTGCGCTTCTTGTACGCTTTACTTTGGTAGGCGTTAGTTCGTGTTTAAGCAGCCAAATTGATAGATCCATCACCTGTGAGCCTGGTCCAAACTTAGCAATCACGACTCCGATTTTGTGCGTGATTAAATACGTAGGTATATCCTATAATTATGTGGCTTGATAAGGCTAAAAAAACGAGATGTATGTTTTTATTATAAAGTATATTTCTTATTATTCAAACTTAGTAAAAACCCTTACAAATTATCTTTTTAAATCTAAGTTTTCTTTATCTTTGGTTTCCGTTGTTAATTGCGCATTAGACGGATTACAGTCACTGGCTTCCTTCAACGGGCGTGTTGCGCCATTCTTATCTGATTCTACGTTAATTTTAGCTCCACTAGATTGTTTTTGTGACGTTTTTATTTCTAATCTTCTTGTCGTGAAGAAAGCAAGTAGCTGTATAGCAGACAAAACAATTCCTGGCAAAAGCCACGCGTCAGGTACCGAAGACACAGTCTTACTATACAGCAAAGAGTAAAGCGGGGAAGAGAAGGTTTGAACTGCCGACTCTAGGGCGCCTAGAACGCTGTAAATTTTACCTGGAAATAAGAAATAAAAATTAATATCAACATTGATTGAATCAATAAGTCTAACGTAGTTTTTAAACTTTCGCGACTTAAACACTGTTTATCACTGGGTCTTAATTGCGCAGAAAATACTATAAAATGGATCTAGATGGCAAGATTTGTTTAATATTTCGATAAGGTTACATATATATTTGGATACAAAAACTACGTAATACCTGCATAATCAAACATTATATGACTTTACACATGTTGCCGAATATAGACTTACAAACTCATTTTATTAATTTACAATTGCCATAAATATTAAGTGAATAAACATAAAACAATTAAGAATTCTCGTAAAATTACGTTATTCTGAAGTAATCTATACGATAATTTAAAATTAATTGCCTGTGATAGCTTTTTATACATATTTTATTGAATTGTCTTACGTCATATAGGTATACAGGGTTAGGAGCTTGGGGTGTTATAAGCCGAAAATGGGTTCATTGTGCTCGTTGTGAACCACAATGGGCATAATAGAGGAAAAAAAATTGGCTGTTTCATAGAAAAATGCTTATGATACAAAATGTACATCGTCTGACTTATAACCACGATTTCAGAATTGCGCCCATAGTAAAATTTGTTTATTTTGTGTTTTTATTCAATTTGTCTTATTGGGCAGGCTAAAGATGTATGGCCATACTACCTCATCTTTGGTTTATACATTTAAAGTCCAGTTTTGTTTAAGTCCAGTCCATGCCAATCAAATCCAGACATGCCTCAGGAAAGTGCTTGCGACTTCAATGGAGTTTCGGAAGCAACACGAAAAGCCATATATGCCACATTATATCACTTTCCCACACTTGCGCTTGTAATTCGGCACTTTATGAATAAAACACCACTATATTTATACTACCACTCGAAGAATTACTAGTTTTGGAAAAAATACAATGGGGCGACATGACTCTTTTCGCGTTCCCGCCAAAACTCTCATTATGTTGAGTACAAGGACCTCCTTTTTTTCCACGCCATATAATTCTGTATATATATGATAGTATTAAATCTTTCACATTTAATATATGTAGTTTATTAATTTAAATTATATTACGTTATATTTTCAGTACCTATTATTTTGAGAGTAACCATCTCAGTATAGCAAGATCGACAACAATCGCAGAGCTAATGATCGCATGGATATACATATATTATACCATAGTTACTATATGTGGTACTTTGCTAGTATATAATATACTAGCGAACCGTCCCGACTTCGCATGGATGCATAATTTATTTTGGCGAATAAACTTCGCCAAATCCCACTAATATTATAAATGTGAAAGTTTGTATGGATGGATGGAAGTTTGTTACTCAATCACGCCAGAACGGCTGAACGGATCTGGATGAAATTTTGCATGTAGATACTTTAGGCCCTGGAATAAAACATAGAATACTTTTCATCATCATCATCCATCCTCATGCAGGTAAAACCGCGGGGCGCAGCTAGTAATACCTAAATGACAGTGAAAACCATAATTAATTAATAAAATATTTATCCAAAATAATAATGCATAGATAACCTCCCTCCACTACCAAGCACCAACCACCACCACCACCATCATCTTCTTTTTGAAGTCGGTTAAAAAGAGATGTCATAAAATTGAACAGTAGTATTGAATTTTTTTTCAGCTATAAAAACTTATAACAATTTAATCGGACGTCGGGTCGACTTTAATATTGATGTAATTATATAGATATACAATCGAGTCATGAAATCGCGGAATCGATAAAATTTTAGCATTATTTATTACTCTCATAAAATTCAGACTGATACAATCAATAATCCATAGTAAATTATAACAATTGTTAAATTAATTGCAACAAAAATTACAATATATCAACAAATAAAATAATTACAGTATTCGTTTTTTGTTTTAATGAACAAAATATGCCCTTTTGTCCTACAACCTGTGCCAAAACACAATACATATCCCAAAAAAAAAACTTTTTTGGTACTCTCTACACTTTTTAGTTTGCTTATGATCGCACTTCATTCTACGTATTATAGTATCGTGCGAGTAGCCGCCCCTTGCGCCGCAACCCCTTTCTTTGGCCTTGATTGACGTCATCGCTTGTGCTGCCGGCACGCGTTAAAGAGCGCGCGCGCGCTTCTTAATCGATTTCAAAAAGGAGGAGGTTCTCAATTCGACTGTATTTTTTCTATGTTTGTTACCTTTGACTGGGTGGACCGTTATTGAAGATTCTTTTTTTTTTAAATGGAAAACAGGCTACTTTGGTGTTTGACCACTGCTAACCTGATGTTAAGTGACGGTGTGGTCGAAGATGGTAAAGCACAACTAGCTTGGAATGGAACTGGCTCTCAAGTGAGGCTGCCGGAACACACCGTTATATGCTTGTCGGCAGATTTTCAACTTGAGGGTGGTAGCTAGCCAGCCAAGTACTAGAAACTACCTACCACCACGCTATGGTTTCCTCACGATGTTTTTCCTTCACCGGCAGCTTAAGCTCATTGTTGGGGTTTGAACCCATGCCCTTCAGCATGCGAACTGACCGCGCTAACCACTGAGCTATCATCGCTAAAGTTGAAAGTTGGTGCTTCCCTTGTAGTCCAATTTTGTCCAGTTCTGACAATGGCTTTCATGGGAAAACCATATGAAGTTGGCTTTTTTGCGTAGGGTTAATTTTATTTAGACCGGACAAATATAATTTTTTAATATTGTATTGAAGAAAAAAAATACCAATTATCAACAGATGGAGAACAAAAGTTGTTAGATTTAATGTATTGAGCAACTTAAAAGGATACTGACTGATTACAAATGACCCTGTATATTGTGAATTTTATTGCACCGTATCACTTGAAAAAATTAAACATCTGATAAGTTTTAAAATAGATTTAAGCTTCATTAATTGATATAAGTAAGTCATAAATGCACGTGAACATGGACAAAAATTTTAACTTATATTCCTCAAAACGAAATCAATCGCGGCCAACAAAGCCAATTTTGAAAGCTTTGGTTGACAAATCTAAATTTATTAATATGTACTCAAAGTGTGCTCCGCGAAACCCTAGTAGTCCACAGAGCCGCTGTGAGGGCACCGCGAAAATACTGGTCATAATAAAAAAAAAAGCTAAAGAGTTACTACATCTAAATATTCCAAACGTTATACGAGTTTGTGTGTGCCAAAGTTGGATTTTCAAGGTTTTTCTCACATTAGAATGAGTAATGAGACAGGAATCTTAGCATAAACATGATGATTCGCGGTGCACTGACTAATTTTGGTAGCGGATCGCGCATTGTACGAAAACCGATCGAAGCATAGAGATAAGTAGTTCATATAAAAAGTATGTAATTAATCTAAGCGGAGTTTTGCGTTGCCACGACTTGGCCGGCAGAATGAGTTAACATTAGCGGTAAAGTAAGCAATCTTATATGCAAATAGATAAGAACGAAGATAATATACCATTTAAATTGGACCTAAATCTTTTCGATAATAAAATTTTGATGTGAAACTACTAATGCGGGCAGAGCTATGAACTATTGACGCATCGCCACGCCCTCGTAACCAGAGGCGGCGTAAGGCGTAGGCGACGTGGGCCACTGCCTACGGCCTCTCGGTCCGAAGGGCCTCGCGCCTCGAAGGCTTATAAGTTACCAAGCCGTGAACGTGACGAAAAAATGTTACTCGCCATAAAACGATAAATATTATTATTGACAATTTTATTTTTAACACATCTGCTGGCGTTGCTTCACTTCTGCGGGGAATCCTGCCGACCAGAGCTGGAGATTCCGATTCTGTTTGCTTACGTTACTGTCACGTTTCTCAGGGGCAACTTTTGATAGCTACTCTTCTATTCCCTGTTCGCTGTACGCTACTTCCTCATACCAGCCCATAGTCAAGATGATTACAAAATAAAAGCAATGGACAGCAAACAATGAATGGAATGTAGTAACATACATGATCGAAGAAGAGAAGAGGGCCTAGCGAAATTTACCCTGCCCACATGAAATTAAATTCTTGCCCCGCCACTGCTCGTAACTTTGTGACTCTCTTCCCACTCGGCTTTACTGCTATACAAAATAGTTTCACATCTGCTAGACGTGCCTTCAATCTTTTTTTATTTCATTCGGGAAACAAACAGCACTAATTACATAAATTCGCATAATATAAAAGTTTGCATTTTGTCTGCGAAATCAGTAATTTAGACAAAATCATCAAGTTTTAGATTATCAGTAAAGTTCCGGATAGGTTTTTAAATTATCATTAAGTTTTTTGTTTCATATTTATGTCAAGTTTTTTAAATTTAAATCCTCTTTTCTGTTGTAGCTGAAACGACTGTTAAGCGGAAATAAACTAAATATATACCTAGAATACTCAAAATGGACTTCCGCAAAATAACGCCTGATTCAATCAATTAACAAAATCATCAGTTTAATCCGTACCAAACCAGTCTTTAGAAGGAACTTTTGGATGTAATGCAAAGGAGTATTAAATAGATCGAATCGATTAGGGAAATTCTGTAAATTGTTGACATTGCCAGCCTTGCAAAGTAATAATTTTGTCTGTAGTTTGTGGGTATATGAAGAACTACAACACGTTTAACGTCGTATATAGCCTACGTATCCTTTAATTACTGTATTTTATAGTTTTAATCACTGATAGTAGTTAATACTCGTTGCGTTGACAGCTCATGAGACGGCAAATAAGGTGGTTAGTGAGATCGGTTTGCACGCCCAAGAGCGTGGGTTCATACCTCGACAATGAGTACGAGCTGCCGGTGAAGAAAACATCGTGAGATAACCATAGCATGGTGGTAACTTTCTGGCTAGCTACCACCCCCAAGTTGAAAATCTGCCGCCAAGCATCTAACGGTGTGTTCCGGCAGCCTCACTTCAGAGCCAGTTCCATTCCAGGTTAAGTGTGTTCAACATCTTTGACCTCACCGTCACTTAACATCAGGTTAGCTGTGATCAAACACCTAACCTGTCAAATATAAAAAAAATAAAAGTTCAGTACCTTGTTCAGTTGGCAAAATCTGCTTGATAACTAGCGGTCTCTGGACAACTTGTGAGCCTTGAGCAATTATACCCACCAATGGAACTGTAAAAAATAAACAATATTTTTAATTTTCCACGACTTCAATAAAGATTTGGAAAATGTCAGAGTTTTTATATTTTTTCGCTTACAACTCCCGTGTGTTTTGTTTCTATGTTTAAATTCCCAGTTTAGAATAAGATATTCGGAGCCAATGAAGCAACTTAATGTATTTGCTAAAATGGTAAACTAGCGATGAATTAACTACTACTACTAGTTTTGTAGCGATGATAGCTCAGTGATCAGCGCGGTCGGTTCGCATGGCGAAGGGCGTGGGTTCAAACTCCAACAATGAGCTTGAGCTGCCGGTGAAGGAAAAGCATCGTGGTGGTAGCGACATTGTCATTATATTTACATATGTTATGATTTTGAAGTTATTAATGTTATTTTTAAATATGAACTGAATAATGACCTGTAACTTTAGTGTTATCAATAAAATATTTGTATTTGATCTACTAGATTAATAAAAAAATACTAAGATGTCCCGACTTCAGTGATGTGATCAAATCCAAAGATAAATACTATCCTTGTGAATGTTTGAACGTTTGCCAAGAATCAATTCACATGACATCAACTGCAACTACGCACATCGAGATAATCGAGTCGGGTTATATAAAAAAATTGTTTTTGTGGAACTTATTCTTTTTTTTGGAAATGTAATTAGATGTACTAGGTACGTCCCTAATGGTAAGAGACAACGCCTCTCCATGACCCTTGCAACGATACATATAAATTTGAGTAGAAAACAAAGACCAGGGTTTTTGTTTTATTTATGCGGGATTACTCACGTTTAATTTTATCGGAAACTCCGACTATAATTTCGGCCACATCCGGTGGTCTTCATCATGGAGACAAAGCTGAGACAACGCGCGCGCGGCCTCGTCTTGCTTCGCAGTTCGATGTGGCCGAAACTATAGTCGGAGTTTCCGATATTGCAGGAAAAAATTCACACAAAAACAAGCAAACAATAAAACAAAAATGTGTCAAGACCACGTCAGTTTCCATAATAAAGACCAGGGTTATTGCTGCTTTGGCGCTCATCACTTTGAGAATTTCGATGGTTAGTCTCCACAGTCCAATAATTTTGATAACTGCAGTACCCTTCAAACCGGAACATAGTAATGCTTATACACTACTGCTTAGCGGCAGAACATCTGGTACTGCGGTGGTAACTAGACGAACTCCTGCTAAGGAGATCTACCATCAAGTAAAATCAATGATGTTTCTGCTTGATATAATTCAATGAACTCCAATATAGACAATATAGACAATAGACAATATTTTATATTTTATCTATGCATTCAACCACTTGCTCGATGACTTTGTCATTTAGAACATAACTAGCTGCGCCCGGTGGTGTTACTCACTATAATGTTTCGGAAAAAAAAGTAGCCCGGATGTGTTAGTTCAAGGTGTCAGCTACCTCCATACCAATAGCGATAACGATAAACGCGTACAAACCAAATAAAGCAAAATCGTTTTAAGTCTTGTTCTATAGAGGAATGCTCAATCCCACAAAGTCTAAAGACAAAAGTCTTCAATCAGTGCGTTCTACCTGTCATGACATACGGAGCCGAAACGTGGACACTCACAGCGGGAATGGTCCGTAAGTTCAAAGTCGCTCAGCGAGCTATGGAAAGAACTGATAGCTGCTGTGGTAGACGTGTTCTGGAGTGGAGACCGCGAATTCGCAAACGTAGCGTAGGACGCCCTGAGACTCGATGGAGTGACGATATACGTAGGATGATGAGAAATGTTCTTCGATAGCTTAGTTTATTACCATTCCTCATAGCATCTTGTAAATACTTACGCAAAAAAACAAAAAGAGTATTGGTGGCGGCGATGAGACCACAGGTTGCGAGAATGTAAGACATGCAGCTCAGCACGCCAACTATCTCGTCGGTAAGTCGCAGTCGCCGCTTCAGAACCGTCAGAATCACCAATGTGCCTGTAAGGGAATAACAATTTTGTTACAGTCGACATTAGAATAATCTTTGGTTGCGCAATCTCATGCCTACCTCTGGGCATAAGCTGTTCTTCTTTTACGCCACGCGCCCCAGTCTTGTACTAATCTTATACAGTTTTAAGCATAATATCCAAATTGACCCAGCAAGCTAGTGGACAATTGGACATCCTTTGTTGATTTCACGTTTTTTATACGCACAGGAAGTATGTGAAACTCCTTGCCGAATGTATTTCCTGTGAAGTACTGTTTGGGTGTCTTCTAGGTTAGCGTGCTCTACCCTAGATCGCATCACTAGCATCAGGCATAGCGTCGTCAAATACAAACCTATTTTGAATTTGAAAAAAATTGTGTTGATATATATCAAATTAAATAAAGCTACGAATAAGCTGGTCAGTGTTGATTTATCGTTTACATTTTTTAAATTCATCTGAGTGTCCTAGCATGACAGTTTGCTCGTTTTTAGGGTCCCTTTATTAAATATCGTTTTTTTAATGGTTGACAAGCTAAGTGTTTGACCTCAGCTCATCTGATGTTAAGTGACGGTGCGGTCGAAGATGGTAAAACACACCTAGCCTGGAATGGAACTAGCTCTCAAGTTAAGTAAGAACGAACAAATTGCCGGAACACATCGTTAGATGCTTAGCAGCAGATTTTTCGAAAAGCTTATAACATTTTCTATATGCATGTGATCGAGTAGGTAGTATAATTTTCAACTGATTCTTCTTACTAGAAAATGTGATAAATTTTTATAGAAAAGAATAACGATAAAAATTCAGTTTATTTTGTTTTTCTATTTTTAATACAAACCTAAAAAGCTGACGATATTTCTGTAAGCAAGAAAGGAGCCGTACATCACATCGTCCCAATGGAACTTCAGCCGGTAGAACATGTAGCCCAGGAGAACTTCCGCTGTAATACAAATTAAAAATAAACATCATCATCGTTTCAGCCGTAGGACGTCCACAGCTGGATATAGGCCTCCCCCATTGACTTCCATAAAGATCGGTTGGAAGCGGCTCGCATCCAACGCGTTCCTGCGGTCTTTATGAGGTCGTCTGTCCACCTTGTGGGTGGACGTCCTACGCTGCGCTTGCCGGTCCGGGGTCTCCATTTCAGAACTTTGAAGCCCCATCGGCTATCAGTTGTGCCCATGTGCCCTGCCCACTGCCACTTCAACTTGGTAATCCGTTGGACTATGTCGGTAACCTTGGTTCGTCTACGGATCTCCTCATTTCTGATTCGATCTCGTAGGGAAACTCCGAGCATAACCCTCTCCAAAGCTCGTTGTGTGACTTTGAGCTTTTAAAAATCGCCATAATTTCTTCACGTAATTAATGTATGTTTCCTAAGCTCTTTGAAAGAAGCATAGGAATTAAATTAGGTCCTGCGTGTAAACGATAGAACAATGTATCAAAATTAGGACAACGCCATCTAGCGAACCTAAATGAAAACTGTTTTTTTCATACATTTTTCTATTATTAATTCTTGCAATTTGTTTTATGCGCGAGCTTTCGGTATAAATGATATTCTTACCAGACAACATTATCCTATCACCCATAGCGACTACCAACATCAGCAAGATAATAGTTCTCTTATATCCCGTTCGTTTCTTCACTAGACACTGCACTGCATTGAACGGCAGTCTCCAGTTAAACACAGATACTTTATTATCTGTATTTACATTCACGTCTTTTATGAAGAATATCACGTAGAGAAGAGATGATACCTGCAAAGAGAAGGAAAGGTATTGAAAAGGAAGCCAAAACCAAAAAGATTGTGTTTCCATAAATCATGACTCATATAACTACACTATAGGTTTTTTTTTTATTTATCAAATTTATGTTCTAAGAATGTGTTCACTTTGGTAGATCAATAGCACTTAAATGTTACAGTACATCTGTATGTAGAACATTGGAACACAAAAAAGCGTCTATTAATGTACTAGCTACGACCTGCGGTTTCACTATCATTTTCCGAGATAGGAGTAGAATTATATGTTAATCTAGGGCAATCTATTCCAAACTTCATTCAAATCCCTTAAGCCGTTACAGTGCGAAGAAGCAACTATAAACATAAACCTAGCCATTTTTTAAAAATAGTATTTAAAACGACTGAAATGTTCTTCTGATGATAAGAGATAACGCCTGCCTATTTATTACCATTGCAACGGTTACGGTACCCAAACTTTGAGTAACAAAACAAAGTCCAGCCCCCGGACTCTACGTTTCTCGTTGCGATATCTGCTAGGCGCTCACGAAAAAGTTATGCTTTTTTTATGGCTGATAGGTTACGTATTTGACCACAGCTTACCTGATGTTAAGTGTGGTCGAAGATGGTAAACACACCTAGCCTGGAATGGAACTGCTTCTCAAGTGAGGCTGCCGGAACACACCGTTAGATGTTTGGCGGAAGATTTTCAACTTGAGGGTGGTAGCTAGCCAGCCGAGTACTAGAAAGTACCCTACCACCTCCATAGGTGGTACTCACGATGTTTTCCTTCACCGGCAGCTCAAGCTCATTATTGGGGTTTGAACCCAGGCTCTTCGGCGTGCGAACCGTGATATGTGGTCGCGTAACTATTTTCTGAGCACCTAACAGATATCATTATAAGCAGCTTCGAGTACGAGAAAGGCATTGTTGACTGTATTTTCACATTTATAATATATGTATAATTTATGGATTAGAAACCGATCGACAAAATAATGTTATCGCAGGCGTTGTTTCGCTTACCATCAGTCAACTCTTTCTATTAAAATAAATAACCAGCGAGTAATAAGAGCGAATACCTGCAGTAACAATACAAGGGGAAACACACCGTAGAATCCGAGGTAGCGGTAGAGCAGGGGCCCACTGATGGCCCCTACCACGTGCGCTATTTGTATGGCGGCGCGGTGGGAGCCCATTGTACGTGTAACGTCACGCCCCGTCGCGTAACATATCTGAAAACGGACAGAATAAAGCTTAGTTAGAGATATGGCCGGAAAGTGAGAAGTGAGTGGCCGGCTTTTTTTTAATCTTCACTGCATATTATAAAACAAAGACGTCCACCGCGTCTGTCTGTTCGAGATAAACTTGAAAACTTACGAGAAAACTAGCATCGATCTAACAGGATACTGTTGACGGAGTAAGCATGTGGAATTAAACTAAATGTTGTGGGAGAACCGCAAAACCAAAGTACTCAAATATACATTAAGCTCTCGGTCTGGTGTAGTTGTTGCCACAAAATCTTAAAAATGAAAAGCCAAATATTTATCCTTTTTTGTCTAAGTTCCGGCGAACGAGTAAAACAGTTCTTACTTAAAAACACTTATAGTAAGAAAAGTCACTTAAATTTACTAAATACTAAGTATAGTAAAATGATGAAATTCAATACACCCAAATGTAAACTCTAAAGAAATTGTGGCCAGAAAAGAACTTATACAATTTGAAAAATGTCTGGAAAGGAAATGAAATGTGTATATTTTATTTTAGAAAACTACTAAGTATGTATATTATATCTTAGAAAATGAAACTTAACATTTTATTTCAGCAAAAGAAATGTGAACATCTTAACGTAGCAAATGGAACGTGAACATTTTATCTTAGCAAATGAAATATGTACATTTTATCTTAGCAAATGAAACGTGAACGTTGAATTCTGTAAATACTTACATCACCAAGATGGCTAAACGCCGCTGCAAGGAGCAGCCCGAAATTTCCTCCCATAGATATCGGTATCTGCACCACATACAGCACTTGCACTGTGCTAGCTCCAGGAAAAGTCAGCATAAGAAGTACTCCGGTGGTCATTACACTCATCCCCACTAGGGGCAGTATCAGGGAAGGCTTCCGTCTTCCGCTGCAATCACTCCACGGCCCGATGAAAAGCAAAACTACCGTAGATATAAGGGAACCAATGAAGCTTCTGCTAATGTTTACGCTGGATACCAGCATTTGACTTTGGGCCTGTAATGTTAAATTTATCTTGTTATGGCACAGATCAGAAGAGCTAACATGAATTTGCGTGATTTATGGTTAAAAGGCTAGACGTAATTAAGCTCATCTGATGTTAAGGGACGGTGTGGTCGAAGATGGTAAACACGCCGTAACTGGCTTGCAATTGAGGCTGCCGGTATACACTGTAAGGTGATTGGCGACGGATTTACAACTTGTGGGTTGTAGCTAGCCAGTTGAGTACTAAAAAGTACAGCTATGCTATGGTTACTTCACGGGAGTGTCCCTAATCGGCAGCTCAAGCTCATTGTCAAGATTTGAACCCACGCCCATCGGCGTATAAACCGCACTAACCACTGAGCTTTCATTGTTACAAACTACGTTACAGACATGACTGAAATAACGAAAAAACCAGTTACTCCATATATTCGATCAAGGGTCAATGTATTTACTATAGAATTCACGTTAATAATAATCAGTTCATTTTGTATACCACTTTTTTTAAATAGGTACAAACCGTTTTCTATTTGTAAACTAGTTCGAAATTTAAACTATATCAAGTAAATTTAAAATTTAAATATTACCTCCTATTCTGTCGTGATTAGACGTTAAAAGTTGGTTCCATTTCAATATGTCGCGATGAAATTTGTAAAAAAAATATTGATATTATTGAGCATATTTGAGAAAAAAAAATCATCTATTTCAGCCGATATAGCGCGCAAGTCGCTCTTTTTATCTCAACAAAACACTTCAAACAGATCCATATTCTATGTTTTTTGACGTTTATTAACGAGAGGAGACATTTTTTGCCCTTTGGTGCTTATATTTTGTAGACAACGCAAGAGGATCAGAGAGATAAAAGAATTAACAAACATTTTTCTATATCATACCTCAGCTTCACGGAAATCTTCGCCGACACCTTTGTCACATATACTGGCATTAAAGTTCAGATCTACTGTGCAAGCTGTTCTTAAGTAAAAGTTCTGTAAAGACGTCTGGCCCAAATTAATTGCCATCATGGCCCCCACTAGTGCTGGTTCGAGTATAAATGTCCATTTCTGCGCAGGGGGCGTCGGTTCGCAACAAGACTTTTTCCTTTCTTCTTGAGCTTCTTGGATCGCATTGGGACTGAAATTTAAACCGATCACTCAAATTTATAAATTGAAAAAATATCAGATGAGTTGGCATAGGAATGGGCAAATTGGCGTATGATAGGCCAAAGCGAAAAGAGGGTTATAGTCCGTTTTTAAAAAAAAACAATATTAGATAGCGTTTGGCAACACCTCGCCCGATGTTAAGTAGCAGTGCGGTCTAAGATGGGACACGGATACCTAAAAGGAACCTTTTTACTTAGGATTTGAAGACCTATATAATATATTGTACCTTTCTGGGAACACAGACTCCGGCAAAGAGTTCCATAACCTCGATATGTGGGATACATCCGCCATGTACGGATGACGTTCTGGTCGCGTCTACGTCGATGTCTATATAAATAGATTTTCGATATTTTCACGTAAATAAGTGTTCTACACAGTGTTAACCCAGAGTATAATCTAATTTATAAATGCCATTCATATCAGTTAAACCTTTACAGCGTGAAGAAATAACAAACACACATTCATACAGACAAACTTACGCTTTTTTAATATTATTCAGATATGTCAGATTTAAAATATAAATAGCTGACACTAGTTGAATGCACAAGGCGCGAAGCCGAAAACAAATTAAAAAATCATAAAACTGACAGTCGTGTAGCACTTCGTTCTTTGAATGCAACAATGTTGACATAATTAGATAAACAGACATGACACATGACATCTGAATGGATATAATTTGAAGGTTTAATAATATGAAAATGATACATTGTTTAACATGACATCACATATTTGTTCTGTGTCTGGGTGTTCTGTATGTATTTACATAAAAATATAAAAGTATTCTATCAGTTATCTGGTTCAATTTAGGTGATTAAATTCTCTGTAGAACAAGTAGCTCCGCAATACCCACGAGTTAGTTACAAGTTTGTTATCTAGCGTTCGAGTTTTTTTTTATCTTTACCATTTAGATATATAATTTCCGCATAAAAACAAAATCAGGAACCTATTATTCATGTACTTAGTTCTTTAATCTACCTATTGATAGACGGTTTATATGAAAAAATCATTACGAGATTACTTTGATCTCGGTAAAGAAACTAGTAAACGTATAAATTTATCTTGAACAATCATATTTCACCTTTCCAAATACCTACCGGAAAGCAGAGTTTATATCGAGAGAAATATCGGTCTTAATCAAATTTGTGTTAATATTATTCTACGATTTAGTATTATAAATTATTATTTGTGCCCGTCGTGCAGAGGCAAATTTCAATTTATATATTTTTAAACATTAAGAGATGTAAGTAGATACATAATACAAATGCAATGAAGCACTATTTTGATGACTAAAGAGTTTTTTTATAACGCTGAAGGTATTTTTTAAAATATATGATTAAGTTAGTTTTATAACCAACTCTATAACATGTTATTTCGTTCTCACCGACTTGTCGTTTTGAATTGTAAAGGTAGCTTATCCTTAGTAAAAATATGACTTCTTCGTAAACAAGTTTAATTAAGAAAATTAAATAGCGCGCATGCTCACTAATAAATGATACCTGCATACATGAACCCTAAAAACGTTATGCTTTTTGGCGTGTAAAAAGGCCCTTGATGAAAAGGCAAGGAGAAAATAATACGCTAAAAACGTTATGCCTTTTTTGGCGTGTAAAAAGGCCTTTGATGAAAAGACAAGGAGAAAATAATACGCTAAAAACGCTATGCCTTTTTTGGCGTGTAAAAAGGCACTTGATGAAAAGGCAAGGAGAAAATAATACGCAAAAAATGTGTATGTATGTATTTTGTGAGTACGTATTATGTATAAGTATGTTTTTACAAAAATATATACACAATCTATCAGTTATCTAGTTCCCATTGTACAAGTTTTGCTCAGTTAGGCGCTGTGTGAAATGCCCTCTGATATTTATTTTTATTTATATTGTTATTTAATTAAACACATCAGAGCAGGCAGGAGACATAAAGTATATGATTGTCATTCTTGTTTTTTTTTTTTTTTTTAATTAAAATATAATTTTTACCAACCTCAACCTCTCCAGTTCGTGGAGATCCAAAGAGCTTTCAGTCATTTTTACTACACTACTTAATCAGAACAGAATTATCAACAAATAATATATATCACACAATTTACATCACTGTCACAAATGAGTGTTCTCTCATCACAGTTTAGTTAGACAGTCACCGGGCGTGGAACCAGTACTGTACTTACTACACTAATACGCCCCGATAAGATAGTGTTAGTCTAAGAGATGGGAACAGTAAGCAAATATAATGATAGCTTTATGATCCGTCTGCACTGTGCATTGTATAAACACAATACTGCTTTAGCTGGATCAGGCTTGTGACTGATGCGGTTACTAACCCGTCAATTCACGCCGGCCAAATTCAACCCGCCGGCATTCCACGCGATTACATCAATTGCTTGACTTGGATACAGTACTGCAGTGATATCGCCACTTACATCTATCATACACTGTCTAATCTACCTTTTGATTGTAATTTATCTAATTTGTGTGATTTGTCAGATAACATTGACCTAATTTAGTCGGTCGCTTCCTATAACAATAATATTGTTTTGTTACTATTCTCTTAGTATAGCAACATATGCGAATTTTGTTTCAAAAACATTCAGGTCATAGTTTGATGAATCAGAATTGTAAATATTTACCTCAGAGAAACATTGATAAAAATATTGCACTTTAGCAAATAACATTGTGAATTTTATCTTGGTTGATCTTTGCAACCGCATGCATCAATTTTTACACGTTTCTAATCTATATTTTATATAGATTTTATGATATAGAATCGTAATCCTCGATATCGGTTCCTTAGTCATTAAATATGATCTACGTGATAGAGATCACATACGCAAATTCTGCTGTAATGTAACAAAATATTTACATTTCCTAATCAAATTATTTTTTAGGTGTAAATACTACGTAAGCCTTTATCTTGATAGTTAATCTTGAGTTTATAAATTGGGCGCGGTCTAAATTATGCTAATAGTAATTTTGGCCCAAAAAAAAAATGAAAAATGCTTGTTTATTATAACCTTGTACTTACGTCATTTTACGTCACATAGATATTTTTTTGTTAATTATAACGTTTAATTAAATGGAAAATGAAATAACAGCAGTATTTAATAAATAAAATTATAACTTTATAAAACATGAAAAATGCTTGTTCATACGTCCTTGTACGTCATACTACGCCAAATTGAAAAATATATAATAATTAATTATCACGTTTAATTAAATGGAAAATGAAATAACAGTATTTAGTAAATAAAATTAGAACTGTAAAAAATATGAAAAATGATTGTTCATAATTCCTTGTACGTCATACTACGTCACATTGAAAAAAAATAATGAAATATAACGTTTAATTAAATGTAAAATGAAATAACAGCAGTATTAGTAAATAAAATTATGACTGTGTCAGTCCTCAATGAATTAATCCTCAATTATCATTAAAAGAGATATATGCATGGTGGAAAATTGATAGGTACATTGATTTTGACGTATACCTACAATCAAAACAATTGTCTATGTCTTCGTCACAATGGTTTTAGAAATATTTTAATAAAAGACGAAATCCTACTAATATCTATTATAAATGTGCAAGTTTGGATGTTTATTACTCAATCACGCAAAAACGGCTGAACGGATTTGGATAAAATGGCACACATATATTTCATTACATGGATTAACATGTAGGAAACTTTTATCCCGGGAAAACGTTAGGTTCCTGTGGGATTATCAAAAAAATAGTATGTATACACTTGAAATTTGGTATAGATGTGTCTTACGGAACATTAGTCCGGAATAAAGGGTATACTTTATACCTAGTATCTAGGTAAAAAGTTTTATGATGAAACTATTGCTCTTTTGTGCATAACCCAATGCTTAAGTCAACACGGACGAAATCGCGGGCGCAAGCTAGTATCATATAAGTCTTAGCTATTATCGAGATTATTTTAATTTGGATTATAATATGTTCTAGTCGAGAGTAATCCGTTATAAGCTAAAAAATCTTTCCAAATAGAAGCAAATTACAAGAGGAAAAGTCTAAATAATCAAGGGCATATTATTCCTTACAAACTTCTTTTGTTTTATGCATCACCAGCCATTAAAAAAATGTACCTAACCACTATAGCAGATGTTGCCAGTCATTGAACGACATTGTTCTCCACTTACAGAAATACCAACTTATCTTTAGAGTTGGTCATTGAAGGAACGAAAAATGGTCCTCGGATGTCTGTTAGTTCTGCTCAGAAAATATAGAAGTGGCACTCATTTTGAACTCTGAATATAAGTTGTTCGCATAGGAGCTGAATATATGAACGGATCATAGCGTAGGTATTGCAAACTTTTCATGGCCGAAGTACAGCGCCAGTTTTAAAATAAAACAGTAGAGAATCTTGGTCGGTGGCGACCGTCACGCGGTCGCGGTCGTAGGCGCAATAATATGCACGTGAATAATATAATCTAACTAACTACCACTAGCGGTTTTACAATTTTCCGACAAATTGTGCAATTCAAACCTTCTTAGTGAAATTTGACAAGAAGTTAGTGGATATACACTTATCAAGATTTAAATCAGCATTTTTCTCGTCATAAGATAACAGAAAGAAAATAAATTTTGCCGTCATGGTTATTAGTGTGATGTGATAAGTGTGATGTGAATATCACTTTTTGTGACAAGTAAAGATTGCGATTTGATAAAAACACAAACACTGTGATAACTCGATTAAAACAATATTATTGAAATTTCGCTCAACGTGCTAAGATCATTATTGAATTACTGTGACTGGTTTCAAACTTTCCTTCAAATCAAGTTCCAGAACTTATCGATACCTTACAATATTAAATAATTGAGCGACTAGAACTAGAACTTAATTATATTTTATCATAGTTGGGGTGAATATTACTTAATATATCTTATCACACTTTTACTGCCTAACTATATTAACTGAAATTGATGGCCTAATTAATAAACAATTATTTACATAGCAGTACTATACAACTAAAGAGCAAATAATAAATATCTAAAGAGACAATAACGATAACAATTCGTTGACACAGATATTATATTCCGTAAATTCCGTAAGACAAAAGGCTGATTTTAAAAACGATAAAATGGTTGGTCCTTTTACAAAATGTTATTTTTACAAAAATCCAAGTTTTTTTATGATTATCATGCCAAGTATCAGTATCATGCCAAAGCTCACCTGATGTCAAATGACGGTGTGATCGAAGACAGTAAAGCACATCTAGCCTGGAATGGAACTGGCTCTCAAGATTTTAGATATTTGATAGTTTTTTGTAATATGATGCTTGCGTTTGATGCCATCTCATCTGATGTTAAATGAAGATGCGATCTAAGATGGAGCACGCTTGCCTAGAAGATACCGATCCACTCTTGACTTAAAGACACCCAGATTGTATCTATCAGGCAACACCCACTCGGGAGACTTTAGATTTTAAGAGTTATAGATTTCGCAGGATTCGATAGTTAGCTAGCAATTTGGGATGGATTTTAATCAAAGAGCCGTTCTCAATGAGTGATGCTTCTTTAGGCTATACCCCATTCTAATAGTGTTTTAATGTTTTTAAAAGGGTTCCCTGTTTTTCAGAGACCTTATAGTTGAGTTTTTTGTCCCGTATTCAACTATGCAAAAAGACAAAAATCTTTGACTTGTGATTATTTCAAAACATTTTCCTGTGGCCATTGAAATCGCTTAAACAAAAAAAAAAAGCTAAAAAATTGATAACGCTTAGTAGCTACGTAGTACATAGGTACATTATCTCTAATGTTCTTCCGTCAATACGTTTCATTGTATTATCTCTACTTACTCAATATGTACTTAGATTACCATAAAAAAATATTAGATCTGAAGTACCTACATATCTGCCGTCCTTATGGTAAGTGCAATAACTCGGGTTCTTGGGCTTTCTGCCTTAATTAAGTACATATCCGTAATCAAGAAAATGAGCCGAATGTAGCCGAAGCCAAGTTATTGCACTCTTCATAAGGACGGCAGATATGCCGCCTGGAGCTCTTTTTAGGGTTCCGTACCCAAAGGTTAAAAACGGGACCCTATTACTAAGACTTCGCTGTCTGTCTGTCCGTCCGTTTGTCTGTCACCAGGCTGTATCTCAAGAACCGCGATAGCTAGACAGTTGACATTTTCACAAATTATGTATTTCTGTTGCCGCTATAACAACAAATACTAAAAACAAAATAAAATAAATATTTAAGGGCGCGTACAACAAACGCGATTTTTTTTTACTTTTTCATAGATAATGGAAATGGTACGGAACCCTTCGTGCGCGAGTCCGACTCGCACTTGGCCGGGTATTTTTTGAATTGTACGTATATCTTGTTGTATCTTTCTTGAATAGTTTTCACATACGAATATTGCGAACTTTTAAACGATTTTGACAGACGGACAGGCTTGGCTTAGACCCTATACATATATTAAATAGAGCCCTTCATTTTAAGGGAAGACGCATACTACGACAGATTATAGAAACCAGTTTACTTACGACTTGAAGTCATCCAGATTTTAAGCAATTAAAAAAAAAATGATAAGTACATATCTCTTTCTCAGGAAAGCGTTATGTTCTTCAGGCGCTCATTACTTTGAAACACTCGATGGTTGGTCTTAGTAAAGCCCTGTAATTCCACAAGAAGCGGTACCCTTCAAAACGTAATACAGAAATGTTTCCACAATATGTGACATTGTGGTGGTCTACTGCTAATGAAATATATCATCTAGTAAACTATAGAGAAACCTCACTATCATAACATTAAATAAATGTTGTTTCTATTGCGTTAAACTCACTGACTAAGTACGTAACGTTACGTACTTAGTTATTGTTAGATGCGAATAAAATTCTAGTTTGCGCCAATTACCAAATGCTATCTGTTTCGGCAGAACGAGTCTGAAACATTAGGTACGTTTTCAGGAAACACCTGTTCAGTGTAATTTCGGCTGTACTCTTATGCAATTACGAAATATTTTCGTTTGTATTTGTTGCAATTTAAAGTCTTACCACACGTCCTTAATACTAACCAGTTCATTTGAAATACACGGTTGATGATACGCGTTCATCGAAAACATGAAGGTGGAATAAGTGGATGAAAACTGCATTGTGAATTGTTAATGTTACCAGTAATTCTCTCATTAGAGTTTTGATTGGTAATCTGTCTAAGAAGAATTCTTACCGTAAGTAGGGATATTTGCTAAGAGTTTTTTTTTTATCGCTGACTGGCTTGGTATTTGACCACAGCTCACCTGATGTTAAGCGACGGTGTAGTCGAAGATGGTAAATCACACCTAGCCTGGAATGGAACTGGCTCTTAAGTGAGGCTGCCGGAACACACCGTTAGATGCTTGGAGGTAGATTTTTTTGTATTGAGGTAATCAAGTAGGAGAATGTTTTTCTCGCAAGTGTATCGATGTATACTTACACCGGGTGGAAGCACAAAGATAAGATAAAGTGCCCCAGTCTGATCTCATAATCTTATCGGTAGCGGTTTTATCTCTCTAACCTAAACTTATAATCCACTGATCCACATTATAACATGAAAGGCGCGAATACTGCACTTGTTTTCTAATTATAATATTAAAAAATCAAACGAGTTTGTGTAGAACAACTAAGACAGTATTTACGACTAAACTAAATAAACACTCAGTCAAATAACTGATCAACAACATACGAAACTATAGGTACTTTCCTTTTTTTTTAGTTTCGGAATTTGTTACCAAAATAATTAATCATGAACCTGAAATGCTTCAACGTTATTGTAGGTATAAGTATACCTATATATAAGTATACCTACTGTCTTTGATAGCATTTGGTAGCTCATCTTTTTGTAGCGATGATAGCTCAGTGGTTAGCGCATTCGGTACACACGCCGTAGGGTGTTGGTTCAAATCCCAACAACGAGCAAAGAAACATCATGAGGAAACCATAGCATGGTGGTAGTACTAGTACATCGCTGGTCTAGCTACCAACCTCAAGTTGAAAATCTGCCGCCAACCACCTAACAGTATGTTTCGGCTGCCTCACTCTAGTCCAAGCTAGGTATGCTTTACCATCCTCGACCACACCGTCACTTAACACCAGATGAGCTATGATCAAATAGATAGTCAATTATTAAAAAAAGGTCCTAGGACAACAATGGTCCTTAAAATAGTTCAGATAGATTTGAAGTTTATATGTACACTTTACACACAAAATTTATCGTTTCTCTAGCATTAGTAACTTTAATTTGATTACTCGTACAAAATGATTGTCGAAATTTTTTATAACAAAAACTAAACTTTACCATAGTACTCCAAATACGCGAGGGACCAACAGCAAGACACAATAATACTTATTATAATTCGCATTAATTTCAAATCCCCTGGTCCTGACTCGACGCACATTAGCATTGAATGCGTGTTCCACAAAAGGAGAGTCGTCGGCCTTGGAAATCGTATGTCTTGTGAGCCTATTGCGCATCCTTTAATTAGAAGACGTTACAAATGCTTCTGACTTTTGGTAGGATACGTAATCATCATCATAATTAGACTTTCATAGTCATCCCGCTAATATTATAAATGTGAAAGTTGGATGAATGGATGGATGTTTGTTACTCATTCACGCCAGAACGGCTGAACGGATCTGGATGAAATTTTGCATGTAGATACTTTAGGCCCTGGAATAAAACATAGGATACTTTCATCATCATCATCACCCATCACCACGCGGGTAAAAGCGCGGGGCGCGTGAGTGACGGTGCGGTCAAAGATCGTGAACTCGTGGCTCTCAAATGAGACTGCCATAACACACCGCTAGTAGCTTGGCAGCAGATTTTCAACTTGGTGGTAGCTAGCCAGCCGAGTACTAGAAAGTACTATCATGCTATGGTTCCGTTACGATGTTTTCCTTTACTGGCAGCTCAAATTCATTGTTAGGCTTTGAACCCATGCTCTTCAGCGTGTGAACTAACCATGCTAACCACTGAGCTATCATCGCTACAATTTTCCCAAGATACGCCAATAGCTTATATATGTATATTTTTTATGTTTGACGGGCTAGGTTTTTGACCACAGCTCACCTGATGTTAAGTGACGGTGTGGTCGGTGTGGTCTTTTAATTTTAATTCTACATGAGATGACTATAAGGTTCGGACTGATTTTTCATACATACGTTTATCGTTATTCCATCGAGACTCAGGGCATCTGTACTACATTTACCAAGTCTCTATTCTAAAACAGTCTACCCGATCAACAGCTTATATTAATTTGTGAGAATTACGTAGGACGTAGACGATAAATGAATGTATTAAAAAAAAAACATGTATTCCCGCGAGAGTCAGTTTGTCGATCCTACAAGTAGTATATTATTGCCAGGAAAGGTAAACAAATGTAAATAGTACAGATTAAAATGTACACCGTGATTTTATTCGTTACCTTACAGGAAACACATACTATGTAGGTAAAAAAGCAAATAAAAATAAACATCAATGTTTTAATCCTGTGAAAAAACACTTCAATTTTTTTTTTTACATTAGACGAAATTAACACGTTCATCCAAATCAATGGAAGTACTTAAGTCGTGCATTTTAACGGTAATAAATTAATTAATCAGATACTCTAACTAAACGAGGCCGCGCGCGCGTCGTACTTAGCTTTGTCTCCATGAAGAAGGCCACCGAAA
Source organism: Biston stratarius (assembly GCA_950106695.1). Lineage (NCBI taxonomy): Eukaryota > Metazoa > Arthropoda > Insecta > Lepidoptera > Geometridae > Biston > Biston stratarius. The sequence continues at coordinate 18,270,716 of OX467116.1, forward strand.
GTGGGTGAAAATGAAGCCGGCGTGTTCGATATAATTAAATGTGAGTAATCCCGCATAAGTAAAACAAAAATGTGTCAAAACCACGTTTGTTTTCATTTTCTTTTGGACTATCTATGTTACAGTTACTTCTACTTCCAATTTTATTTTCGATAAAAATGTTTGGGTTAGATTTTATTGCTACCGCTATTACATATTATAATCTAATTTTAAAAAAGGAATTACGATAAAAATAAGTAAAATTTTAACAAAAAAGAAGTCTTCATATGGTTTTATCATGGGCGCTATTGTCAGAACTGGACCAAATTGAAACGGGACCATCAGCTTTCAAATAAAAAAATAATCATCAAAATCGGTACACCCAGTCGAAAGTTCTGAGGTAACACATTTTTTTTTTAAATACCGCGGTTTCATATTTATGTGATCGTAATTTTCAGCCCCGATACGTATATAGACTCTAGAGAATACGTATCTCCTTAGATAGAAATGGCTGCAGGCTTAAGTCTATTTATAGAATGCGAAGTGCAATACCTAACTACACAACCTGCTTTCAATGGTGTGACGTCATTTTATTGATTTCTCTACTTACTGTCTTTACGCCCTTACGATACGTCACTAGTTGCGCACGCAGCACTCTAACAGACTTTATTCGGTAATGCGTTAAAAAGTTTGCAACAATAAAAAAAAAACACTGGCCACTTCATCGTGTTAAATTTTTTGTAATTATAAATGCAAATATTGCATTGAATGTATTTAGGTTTTAACGTATTCTGGCAACACTGAGACGAACATAATGCCGCATTAGTGATTACCCTTCGTGAGAAAATCAAAGCGCATGCGTGAAAAACATGGCGACAGCCTCACTGCAAGCACGGCAAAATTGACCGCTCAACACAGGCTCGGACTTAATTTTCAAAATTAAAAATATGTCGTGAACAATTTTCAAAGTGGCGTTTAACAGTAATACGTTTTATTTTAATTTCTATTGTTTGAAACGGGTACGACGTGTTCTGTTCTAATATTTTCTTCTGAAGGATAGTTGTGAGATACTATTTTGTATCGTTCAATAGTCAAATAAATCGAAAGCCGTAGAGTACGCCTCTGCATTTTATTTGCATTCGGCCGCGATCGGTAGTGTTCGTGCATTTCCGTGAGATTCGCCTTCCAACCCTCAGTGGGATGTTTCTACCATGATCTGAAAAATCTTTACGTTATTTTCCCCTTTTCCTCATAAAATGTTACCTTTTTAAGTGAAAACAATGGTGTTACTTTCTTTAAAACGCTTAGGTGTTATTTCTTAAATAGTGTGTCATGTCTGCAATATTTCGTTTGGTGTCGTATTGGTTAATTGTTGTGATTCTGTGATATTCAGTTCGAGGGATAAAGGCAGTTCAATAATGAGGTAATGCTTATAAGATTAAACAAAACCATAAAGAAGTTCTTTTCTATATATAATACTAGTCTCTATCTACATAATGATCACCTAACTCAATATCAAAATCGTATATTCGCATACAAAAGTCCCTCTGTACTAAAACAGAGCGCAGTTTTCCAATAGCTGCCTCAATGGGTGGCTTTTCCGGTATGCTGTAATTGCTCGTTACGCTTTTTGTTATATGTAAAGTATACACAGAAAACTGAAACGAATTGTTTGTTATTGTGTAAGCTTGGAACATTGAATGATATAATCATTCTACGCGTAAGCGTTAATGCATTTCTTTTAGAAGAAGAATAAAACGGTTTTAAATTGTAGTTGTATCTTTGTATAAGTAATTGAAAAGGTATACATGTGTGAGTGTGTTTAAAGAAAAACAAATTTTTGTTGCAGATTTGAAGCCATGAAAAACATTAATGACGACGATGACTGAAAAGGGAGAATTAAATAGAATGCTGGGTAAGTTTTTTTTTTAACTTAAAACAAAGAAATAATAAGATAGCTTTGTTCTCTCTCTCAATCTTAATATTATTAAAGTAACAATCCAATTAAGATAACATTTTAATTAATTAAATTATATCTACGCTTTCCGATCTAATTATATTAAGTATCCATTACGTCCGTAGTTTTGTACCCAAAAAACTGGTATTAATAAATTCAGTTATTAAATTAAACTTTACCAAATTAAACTTTTATAACTTAACTCATTGGTACTAAATTAAAAATATTTGCATCCTATTTCATTCTAGTATGTCAAAAACGTACAGCAGTAAAATTTTGCAATATATCTTCACTAGCTGCTGCGTCTCGCGATTTCACCCTCGTTTTCCGGGATAAAAAGTAGCCAATGTTTTTATCCAGGGTATAAGTTGTCTGTATACCAAATATCATCCACATAAGTTAAGTCGTTACAGCGTAAAGAAGTAATAATAATTTATTGAAACCAAGAAAAATGTACAATAAATAAAGGGAGAGTTAGCACCCGAACAAGAAGATCTAAATCTCGGGCTATACTCCTTGCTGTGGTTGGCACTTTATGCATAATTACAGGTAAAGTACTACTGGTAATATTATTAATACTCTACAATACAATTACAATCAATATTAAGACACTAATCTAATCTAACAAAATAACAAACATACTTGCATACAAACAGACAAACTGTCGCGTTTATAATATTAGTGTGATAAATGTGGAATGTCATGTTCAGAACATTTATTTTGCTATCGTTAAAATTTTGAATTAAAGCTATGCTTGCTAATATCTATTTAGTTAGCGATCTCTTCTAGGCGACTTTGATTGGTAGTTAGTTGATGGATCCAATTTTGACAGCAAAATACAATATTTCTTATGGTGTGTATACGTCACGGTATTTTTATAGAATCATCGTTTCCCATATATGCGTCTCACGATTTTATGTTCCGCCACGACTTTGAATGCAAATATTTACGTGAGAAAAATAAACACAGGATCTTCATTTGTAACATTGGAAGACAACAATTATGATATAGCATGGTTATAAGGTTGGTGTTGCACTCATTTTTATTATGGGCACAAGTATGAAATCTAGGAAAAAATCTGTTGTTAAATAAAGTTAAATAATTACCAAATTCCTTAAGTACTCTTACAAGACTAATATTTTCCACGCCCTGAAAGAGGACTTTTTTATTATAATAGATAGGCTTGCGTTTGACCGCCATCTTAAACGATGATGCAGACCGCACAATAATAGTAGAATCAAATCGTTTCGTTCGAGTTTTTAGAACGTCGACCATGAAACGATGGCGCTTTTTCGAGCTTCGAAGGCTCGAAACATAAATTTTGAAAATTTCTTCCTTCCTCAAATTTTTATATTTAAAAAATACCCTTATTGTAATTTATGATTTCTATGCCAGATACTTACAAGAATTTATTTTTTAATTTTTGTTTGCTTATTTTTAAAAATATCTTTTGTGACAAAATAGGTTCGCGTTTGACCCTGCTTGATATTAAGCAGTAGTGCGGTCCAAGATATTTTTTCTTCGAATATGAATTTGTACCCATTAAAGATGTCACCTGGGTCAGATGCCCCGGTTTGCCGGGTGCCATAGATCCAGGGCTACAAAGAACAGCTAATTTTATTATTTTAATTTCATCATAATTATTATACGCTCTCTAAGATTTCATCGCTACTGCACGTGGATGCATTTATGATTTGTAACTTAATACACAAGGCACATCTGACTAGAAAGCACGTAGCACCACTCATACCGATTACCGCTGCGATCATGTCCTCCTCCATTTCCCAATAGTCTACGAAGGGCCCAGTCACAATTAACACCGATAAACAGTGAAACAAAGCCGATTGTTTGAACTCTGATACCCTACTTCTCCACTGTTTACTATAAACTTAGTTAAGCGATCGAACGCGTGTAAAGCATAAAGTTTTATTGAAGAAAAAAAAGTTACTCCAATAAAGATGCACTTGTCGTATTTTTTATTGTATCAGTGATGTTTGTGTCCCTATGATAACCTTTGGACAAATCTACGGTTCATACACCTCCGCTATAAACTTGATTATGACTCGTGTGGTTAACAAGACTGAAGAGGAATATAAATAAAATATCATATTTTTTCCAAATAAAACCTAAGAGGCAAGAAAATAGTGGTTTAGATCAAGAAAAGAAATAAGTAAGGAGTGGCCAGATAATCGGTATAGATAAAGATAAACTGTCTTCAGTTAACTGTGAAAATGATTGCGATTGTGTTGTGTTTAGTTAGCAAGCTTTTAGATTTAGTTCAAGATGAGTGTTGTGCTTGTGACAATAACAGAAATATGGATACTGGAAAGCGAAGAAAAAGAGTTCGCAAGAGAAGAAAGGGTAAATAAATATCAGTTTATATCACCTATAGATACTGTTTAGGTATATTATCGTGATTCACTGTTAAATATTTATGTATATTGACTCTAGGCTTAGCGCGTAATACAATCTTAGGTAAGAACAACGAGATGCTAATTAGGATTGTGACTTTAGGTAGCTACGATTTTCTCAATTATTTACTGAATAAGTAAAGGTACAAATATTTTATTGATAACTCCAGAGTTACAGATCATTTCTCTGATCATATTTAAAAACCAAATCATAGCATATGTCGATATAATGATATGATTAAATGTCAATAAAATAGGTTATACTTAATAGTACTTAATAGTATTCAATAATCTCTTATTTTTTTATTTTTTTTGGCGGGAACGCGGAAGGAATCTTATTTCCCCTTTGTAGTTTTTTCGGGTGTTTATTTAAAAAAATAGTGGTGTTTTTGCGAGTTTATGTATAATAAAACAGTGGTGTTTTATTCATAAAGTGCAGAATTACAAGCACGAGTGTGGGAAAGTGATATAATGTGGTGAAACATGACTTTTCGTGTTGCTTCCAAAACTCCATCAAAGCATATAGTAAAGTCGCCACTACTTTACTAAAGTATGACTGGATTTAACTGGCACGGACTGGACTTGACCAAGACTGCACTTTGACTATAAAGATAAAGAAGCTGAAAATTAAAGGCTGCATACAAAATACAGAAACATTGAAACTAGCAGAATGCACAAAGTAGGTACAATGCCAAGAAGACAGAGGAAAAAAAATCTCTTAATATTAAGTAATTGTCAAAGTCATAAAAGTAGGTATCTTGAAGCAAAAATCTAACCTAGAGCATCTGCATCGGAAAACATTAAAAAATACACCTGCGTCAGAACAAATTATTATTAAGGTCATGCATTAATTATTTTTACATTATAGTAGTGTAGGCTACATTCTTAGTGCACCTAAACAACAGTGTACCAATTAGGTACGCTGCTAATAAAACAAAAATAAGATACAGTTTGAAGGTACGACATCTACACAATCATTTGTTAACTAACTTGTACCATAGTATGCTTGTGAATCCAATACAGAGAATGAAAACAATGGATCATTTTGTTTTTACAAACCAGCTGTTAATAGATGGCGCCAGTAGTTACACAGAACTGTCAAAACTATCACAAAATTCTCAGGCGCTGATTGACCTTGATCGTCTGACCTTGTTCGTCATGAATAGCAAAATATGGGCTATCCTTTCTAGCTGTAAAAATTGAATTAACATTGGTTAACTTCATTGCAGTTTATAATTTGCGTAGTAATGATATTGTTAATTAAAATACTGAAACAGTTATACTTATTATAAATAAGATAAATGGGCTGGTTGGTTCTTTTAATATTATACGTCCGTTTTAAATGTGGTTGTATTAACGACAATAATAATAATTTATTCCTTATTTATCCAACTGTTTAATTGTATTTAACCCAAATTATACTAGGTTTTCTAGATTTTCCTTACAATGTTTTTTCAATGGTGACGTTTTTGGAGCGCTTTTGCCTACTGATCGAGTCATTTCACATTTAACGTGTCCGGGTTAACTGTGTTGTCATAAGGTCGTTTGATCAAACTATGACGAAGGCCTCGCCAAATGTGTCGCGTGTGGGCGAAAACTGTGTTGTTTACATCTCCGTGACTATCTCTCTTGACCAGCCCAGCTTCAATTTTGCTTTATCGATTTGTCCTGTTATTTGTTATCTATGAATTCATCATTTTTTTTAGGTAGGTATACTTTAATATACTAAGTACGTATCTTATGCAGATTTTGTATTTGTATTTAATCTTTAAAATTATTTTTTTTATGATTGACAAGCTAGGTGTTTGACTATAGCTCACATAATGTTTAGTGGCGGTGTGGTCGAAGATGGTAAAGCACACTTAGCCTGGAATGGAATTGGCTCTCAAGTGAGGATACCGGAATGCAACGTTAGTTGCATGGCGGCCGATGTGGTAGCTAGCCAGCCGAGTAATAGAAAATACCCTACCACCATGCTAAGTTATTTTGTTTGCTTAATATGTTATCTAACTTTGACTTTTTAAAAGCACCTCTTTAATGATTTTGACTATGCTTAATTTGCTCATAGTAATTGGTCTACATTTCAACTGCCAGCTTAAGTAAATTTTTGATTAATTTCATTATTACTGGTTTTTATTGCGGTAATGAATTACTATTATAAAGGTACAATTATCATCGCATTATCAAATTGAAAACTTAACAATCCATGAACACTTCACACTTGAGGTACTGTTGGAACGGAAATCCATTAGCCATAGCATGATTCCATCTTCATATAACTATTGGTTAAACATATCTAAGCGTGGCAAATGCACCAGCTTTTGCTAAAGCCCACTAAGAATTCATGAAAGATATTATTTACTAAGCGTGGAGTTTCAAAGTTATTGTACAACACTCTTCATCCCGAACCAGTTTCCTTATTCAATAAGTAGGTAGGTCTATGCATAACATTGCTTGTTTATCGCGAAGTGGTATTTTCAGCTGGTCTAGAAATGACAATGGAAAATAACTGTACCAAACATACAACAATATGTAATAAATGGGTACGTTGTATAATTTACTGCAAAAACAAATGAGGAAGTTAGCATATAACGATTCGAAAAAAGCTTTAATGGATTTCTAATTTTTTGATAATCTTTATGTATAAAAATTTCGTGTCACGCTTCTTCGTGTTTGTCCGCGATGAACTCCTCAACTACTGAACCAAATCTTGCACACTGTGTGCAGTTCGATCCAACTTGAGAGATAGGATAGTTTGTATCTCAAATTTTAATCGAAATATTTTTTTATTGAAAATTATTTGTTTAACGACAAAGAGGTATAATTATCTGTGAGTTCTATAAAATACTAATAGATGGCAGTGTATGGTAATTTATTAGCTATATTGAGTAAGTATCCAATAGATGGCGTTACGTTAAAAGTTCAAACGTTTCATATGCGCCACAATTTATCTCACGTTACACGCGTGTGTTCAATTTTGGCCACAGCAACGCGTGGCTGTGTCTGCTAGTTGATAATATGCCTTTCAGACAGTTTTAAATCCTGTTAGGGGCATATCTTTAGAATCAAGCTATACATAAATCGATTGTACGTCTACTTACACATACCTATGTAGGCTACGGTAACGGTCGGTAGGTATCATTTGGTAGTGTATCTGCTTCAAGAGCTCGTAGGGCGTGGGTTCGATTCCCACTCAGGACATACATTTTTGTGACGACCATAAATGTTTGTTCTGTGTCTGGGTGTTCTGTATGAATCACAAGTATGTAGATTTACAAAAAAAAAGTATTCTTTCAGTTATCTGGTGCGCGTAGTAAAAGCTGCTTAGTTTGGGTAGCGATGATACCTCAGTGGTTAGCGCTGTCAGTTCACACGCCGAAGGGTGTTGGTTCAAAACCCAACAATGAGATTGAGCTGCCGGTGAAGGAAAACAATCTAAGTCTGCGTGCTTTATCTTCGACCACATCATCGCTTACCTTTGGGCGAGTTTGTGGTCAAACGCGGACTTAACCGTATTAAAAAAAAAAACATTGTGAGGAAACCATAGTATGGTTGTAGGTTATTTTCCAGTATTCGGCTCTAGCTGAAAATCTGCCGCCAAGCACATATAGTGGCGTATTCCGGCAGCCTCATTTGAGGGCCAGCTCGATACCAGGTTAGGTGTACTTTACCATCTTCGACCACACCGTCACTTAACACCAGGTTAGCTGTAGTCAAACACCAATCTTGTCAACCATAAAAAGAATATGGTGCTGTGTGAAATGTCCAAGAATATTAAAAAAAAGAAAGAAAACAAAACTATGAATTGTAACTGGATGGCCGTTAAAAAAGGTACATCTTGTTTTGGGACGTCTTTACATTGTGTTATGAAGTGAAGTTAGTTTAGGTTAAGGGGCACTGCTGCTGGTGCCACGAACGAGTGCGAAAGCGTCACTGAAATACCCCAAGATTTTTAGTAGGTCTTACATATATTATCCATCATGCTTCCTTCGAAGACGAAAATTTTCCCTGAGATAAAATTAGGTGGCCCTCTAGGCTATGGTATCTATTGCCATTGAAATGGAACAGTTAGCGATCTCAATAAACAGCGTATATGGCACCAATAGACATAAACAGAATTCATATTCGTCCGACAAAGTCTTGAATTTTTATCTTGCAGTAGATGGTTAGCTTAGTACGAGAGCTCCCGTCTACATTCGTGTCTCGATTTGCGAGGTCGTTCACTCAGTACCGCATTATTATGACTGATTTGGCAAACATACCGTTACGTTTTTAGCCAACTTGTTTAGAACTCGCCACACATATACTTCTCACAGTACTGTTAACAGTAAGATCTTGTGCAGATTCGCGGCTTTCGCCGCTAGACGGCATGAATTATTTTCATTGCCATTTTATCATAAGTGTACTACTACTCATGTAATCCAGAGTGTGTGTTTCAAATTAATTTTTATTTATTTTATTTTACAAATCGAGAGTCATTGTTTATTTACACAAACAAATTGAACATTATGGTTATAATAATAACTAAAGAATCTTCAAATTTAACCAATGCCATGTACATATTTTATTCACACAAATAAAACCTAATCTAAAAGATTAACAGAGTATGAAATGTTTTAATTGATTAATTAAATATTTAAGTAGTAAAATAAAACACGTCAATGTCAATCAGCCTGAATTTCAGCGACGTTCGGTCAAAATTAAATTTTACAAAAATTTTATAATAAAAAAAAATATTAATAACAACATAATTCAAATAATACTCTTTTAAAATCAATTTTCTCTGTAAGCCCATGCGAGTTTTTCGATTAGTTTTATTTTCCGCTAATTTTAAACATACACATACACATAATCAGCCATAGGAAGTCCACTGCTGGACAAAGGCCTCCTCCTGGGGAGGGGTTTTGCCAATACTCGCCACGCTTGGCAGGCGGGTTGGCGGGCGCAGTTAGATGTGATTGTTCAAGGAAGACGCTGCTGCCCATCCTCCGGATTACATCCCTTAGCCGACTCTTACGGCAACCACAGGTAGAGAGGGTGGGGTACAATTCTTACGCCGGCACCACCACGATTTTAAACGTGATCGATAAAAACTCTTTTTGTTCACACCGGAAATAGAAAAATGTACAGAAAACAAAGGAATCTTACGAGCCATGGCCACAAGCGGCCTTATTACTAAAAGCGATCTCTTCCATCAGGCAACCAAGAATGGGAAAACATGTAACAGACGAAGGATGTTTGAACACTATGCAGTTCTAAAAATTTAAACTAATAAACATAATACCTACATATGTGCTTTTGCATATGTTCCATTAACATTTAGTACCTGGATGACCGAGCTTTGCTCGGCTTAAATCTCGGATAAAACGACGTTTTCTAAAAATGAAACCTAGCTAGATCGATTTATCGCTTCCTAATCCCACTGCATACTAAATTTCATGAAAATCGTTGAAACCATTTCCGAGATTTAGATTCTTGTATATACTATATACTCGTATATAGTATATACAAGAATTGCTCGTTAAAAGTATTAGAATAGATAGACGTATTTACAGAAATAGAGCCTCTCTACAATCTTTTCTTAGTATAAAAAAATATCTCTGTGTTTTTATTTTCATCTTCTAACTTCCTCGCTGTCGGAACCTTATCGTTAGCGTAGTCCATCAATGTTTTTCAGTCGTATATTATTAACTGAATCAGTTATTATTAGATTTATTAGCTCGCTTCCCACCTCTGTTTATTCACTTCACATGGCTATTGAGATTAATCATCGAATGTCAAAGTAATGAGCGCTAAAGCAGCGTTGCCTTGGCACTCAATACTTTGTTCTGTTACTCAAAGTTCTGAGTACCTACCGTTGTAATCGTTATGGACGAGCGGTATATCTTAACATTAGGATAATATTTCGTTCGTTTCATTACTTTATTTCAGTACAGAAATAAACATAAGCTTCTTCTCGTTTCCACCATCTTTTCCTTAAGTACCTTCACAAAATACTTCAGATGAATCATCTCGGGACCTTTTGTTTTTCTACAGACAGCCGTCTTTTCCCATTTTCTAAACTATGCCAGTATCCATGTCATATTTAATATTGTTCAGTTTGAGATACATAAAATACATTAAAGATTTATTTCAGTAAAAATTACCGCAAGTTAAATTACGCCATCTCTAATTAAATATCTCTGTCTTTACCTACATTTGGGTCACGAATTGTATTACAAACGCATTTTTCCTGTTGTCTATCTATTTAGAGCACCATTGTTACTAAAACAGCACGATTTCATTAATGTTATACAAAAATATATGTAAGATTTTTATGTTAAGCTCATCATGACCTAATTCCATCTTGCCCATTCTACTATCGGACAGCCAGACCTCTAAGAAACGACGCCGCTTCATGGTCTATATTCCAAAAACTCGAACTAAACGGTTCGAATCTACCTTCATTGTACGGACCGCTAGACAATGGAATTAGCTGCCCGAGTGGGTGTTCCCCGATATACACAATCTGGGTGTCTTCAAGTCGCGAGTGAATCGATTTCTTCTAGGTGAGCGTCCTTCTTCGCTTATCATCAGGCAAGTTGGCGGTCAACCGCAAACCTATTAATTATTTAAAAAAAAGTCATCATTTATTTCCCTGCATCGCCTAGGCCTAAGCATAGGCCTCTCTTCTTGTACACTACTCACTCGTTCTTACGCCAATCTTATCTTAGTTCTGATAGTAGATTATATACGTATATATTGTCATTATTTATGTATAGACATGATTTTCTATGATACTCTAATCGATAGGGATGGTATAAGGGGAACACACAAATATACTTCAACATAATTTAATACCTTTAAACGAGCATTTCTTGTATATATGTATATAAATATAATCTGAATCTCGGAAACGGCTCCAACGATTTTCATGAAATTTAGTATGCATTGGGTTTCGGGGGCGATAAATTGATCTAGCTAAGTTTCATTTTTAGAAATTTAGTTTTATCTGTGTTTTCACCCGAGCAAGGTCGGTCATCCAGGTACTAGGTAATTATGTGCAATATAATTATAACTTACCTACATACCTAAGTCGACCCAACTATGTGTAGTAAGAAGTATCTATGTTAGTTATCGAGAAAGAATTATACGGATAAACACATACCTATACTTATACACGAAAAACATTAAAACATAACACAAAAAAATTATGCCCTACGCGAAAAATATTACCTTTCTTATTAGTAGGTAGTGGGATCAAAATATTAGTTAACGATTGCAATAATTCTTTTATATGTTCAAAATATTATTTCTTTGGAAATCGTAATATAGGTAGGTATACTCGTCGTATAGAGATATAATTAAGGATTTTAAAATTTTCATTTCAATTGTTTTCCTATTTATTCGTAGTAGTTAGTATTTATTCACAATCTTATCTTAAAATATAATCTGCGTCGTCCTCGGAACCAACTTCCGTATTTAAATAATTCGCGAATAACTATCGCTGCGAAATTAATTAAATGGCAAATCAAGTTTCTATTGGGCAAGATTTGCCAGACTGTCATAAATTGTCAAGTTTCACTTCTTAATTTAGTTGTCAATTTAATCATTTTGTTATCTTTGTGGGATTTAAATAATAGTGGCACTCCGCATAATCCTCTTGTAAGTAATTAAAATGGACATTCAATTTTTTAGATATGATTGATTTTAAATGTAAGTCTAACTTGATATACATAAGCCTTAAATCTGACAGCCACCCCCTACCTTCGTCATGTTTCGGTACGAGAAATGACAGCCGTGAGCGGTGTGAAGTTGGCGCGCAAGCGTACGTCAGTAAGAGGCACTGCGCCTGCGCGCTTGACGGTCTATACGGCGGTGCTGTGGTCGTGATCCGATTAACAACGTCAGTTTATTTTTACAACCAATATCATTACAATATAAGGATAAATAATCTAATTTAGCGACGGCAGCGTACGGCTTGATTTGACAAAATATGAAATCATATCTTTTGATTACGATTAATCAATATCGGGCTAACCGAGGCAACTTCAATAAATCATTACGTGCTAACAATAAAATAAAAATTGATTGTTATTTCGTGTTTTCCTTGTGATTACAATGTGTGAAGTCAAGGATCAAGAATCGAGTAGGCTGGGTCGCAGTATACTCTAATTAATCTGATTCTATTTGTATCCCGTCGCGATCCCAGTTGTCCCGTAACTTGTAGATATATTCACACTAGTTCTATCTCTTTCGCGCACCCTGAGTCATTCACGCGCGCCCGTCTAATCCAGCACTGGTATCGGGATAGCGTGCTCGCAGCTGTCAAATCAAGCGATACGCTACCCCTGCGTGCCGCGACAACTATTAATGTTTGTTATTTTCACGTTGCAGTGTCTTTACTTGTGTTTTGTCACGTGCAAAAACAATGTGAAAAGTGGTTGTTAAAAATTTCCTAGTAACTTGTATCCTTTCTGACTTATTATCATATTTATATATTAAATCGAAGACGCGAAATGTGAGGTGTTCGCACCCCTATGTGTCGGAGTGTAAAGTGATGAAGTTTTCTGATAGTGCACCAAACTCGAACACTTCAAAAAGGATACATTGAGAAAAGAAAATGAGGATCAAATCTTTTACCGATTTTCGCCCAAATGGTAAATATATGCCTATCGCTGTATTATTCACTAATATAAGCTTTCTTATTAGATTATAAGCATAAAATCTACGTTTTTAATAATATGTTTATATAATTTTATTAGCATATTTAATGTATAAAATGTGTAAATATAGGTACTGTATATCCAACACAGTAACCCAGATGTGGAAGAATGGTATTGTATAAATAACTTTGGCGTCATAAAATTAATGTGGGTAAGCGCAATTAATTATCGTAACACACTTTAGTATCATCAAATATTTAGCAGATTTTTAGATAATTTTAAACTAAAACATGTTTGTCAACAATCAACATTCCTAATCGACATATAAGACGTCGATAAGACATACGTAGAGACGTACTTAGGTATGTTTTATTATAATCAGACGCTACTGGAAAGTAGAAAATAAAGTTTATAGGTACTTATTGCAAAGTTTATTAATATTCCGCAAGCAAAACTTCATTCTCCATTAGGATCAGTTCACATGCACCACACGACGTGATCGAAATGAGTCACTTGACTGCTTACTCGATATGGGGATAGAAGGATACTTTAATATTGCAATGTATTACTGTTTTAGGACTAAAAAGTATTATCTTTATATTGGTTATCCAGATTTGGCGTAATTTATGAAAGGCTCAAATAAGAGTTGGTTACGCAACACGTCAGAAATGTACTCTCTAGGTACTGACTTATTTTTTCTCGCGTCCTTTACTTGCCTTTAGATATTTGTTGTGCATTATTATTAAAATTACGTTGATGTTAAGCAATATTTAGGTATTTCGACTGCCCTGTTAGCTCATGTGGTAGAATATCTGCTTCAAGTGTGGGTTCAATTTCCACCAGGACAAACATTTATATGACGATAAATGTTTATTCAGTGTCTGGGTGTACTACCTATATGCTTTAAAAAAAAGTTATCTGGTTCTCATAGTCCAAGCTTTGTTTAGTTTGGGGCTAGATGACACTGTGTGAAATGTTTTACGATATATACGTATGTATATTTAACCAATAGTTCCTTTTATTAAGGATATTCTTCTTATTACTATATTTGTTAAAAGGAAGAGCCTGGAGCTCACGACACATGTCAGTCTAGTGTGGAATCCAGGTCATACCGATATAACATTATACGTATATATATAGTGTTTGCTGTTGTTTTTGTATCGTTTTTATGTCAAATAAAATAATTTGAATTTATTCTTATTTATTAACATATAAATTAAACTAACACTAATATTATTATTTACAAGCTGATAAAGTAAAAACATAAAAAATAAATAAAAAATACATCCTTACATATAAACTACTGGTCTAGAGGAACTAATAAATAAAATTAAAATAAACAAATTTAAAAAGCCGCTATCAATGGGAAGAGTTGCCAAAACGCTGGCCTCATTGCCGCGTTGTATAGTGAACAAAACGTTGGCCTTTATTTTGACCAACGTGTGAGTATTGACTCACATGTTGGGCATAAAAGGCCAGCGTTTTGTTCGCGTGTGGCGTCGACTAGACGAGATGACAAGTCTTTGAATACTTTTTTGCTCCCGGCCCCACGGTCCCAAAGTTTCAACCCCAAAAGGCTCAAATATGTACCCACTGTCCAGTACTATCCTTTGCCTTTTGAGGTCTTCTGCAAATTTTGCAGCAGCGCCAGCCTCAATCTGAGTTCTTATTTAGAATAGGGGCGATAAGTCTAGTACTGACATCCTTCTTGCAGTGTATTGTGCATGTGCCAAATGTGCATATCTACTTACCAGCATCTACCCAAGCCAACCCAGATCGAAGTATCGGAGCGAGGCTCTGGCCCGCTGGCATAGTTACTCCAGTGGCGTTAAACAAGATAGCGAAAAGCAGTTAGTCTGTTGCGGTGACATGGATAAAGAAGATCAAGAAGCTGCTTCATGCAAAATAGTGGCAATCCTAATTTTAATTCAAGATGTACCTACACACCTACTACGATAAATATTATCATAGAGATGAGGTACCATATCATTATATATATTAAATAGTAGTAGATCATCTCTGTGAATATTCTAGATGTAAACAAACATTTTGAAATACATACGTACTTATCTATCTACACGTTAATCTGATACGATAGATCAATGCCCTTAATTTGACATTTTAAATCATTGTTCAACAGATATATGAGCGCGTCTTTTAAAGTTAAATCATTCAAGCAGCATCAATAATACTTATGAAACAACAATGATTTAAGTCATTGTACCTGAACACGAATCAAATACAGACCCTTACATTTCTTTTTATGTTTGACCACAGCTCACCTGATTGATGTTAAGTGACGGTAAGGTCGGAAAATTTTAAAGCACACCTAGCTTGGATGGAATTGCCTCTCAAGTGAGGCTGTCGGAACACACTGTCAGAGGGTGGTAGCTAGCCAGCCGAGTACTAGAAAATACCCTATCACCACTATGGATTCCTCACGATGTTTTTCTCAAGCTCTTTGTTAATTACTGAGTTATCATCGCTACAAAAAAAAATATAGGGGAACAATTTCGTTCACTACATCAGAATCACAATCCATAAGACATACCTACATACATACGTACATTCTCATAAATCAGTATACTCATTCATTGTGCACTCAAATACGATATTGCAGAGTGCTTCGTTCAAACACATCTCGTGTGAAGTAGGTCTTACGATCTAACGATTTTAAATTGCGACTTGTCCCGGCCGCGCTCATTGGAGTAATTGCGATGGCGGCGAGGTCGACCACGGTTTCATAATAAACATAAATACACTATAAAACATCAACCCATATGGCGACTCACATGTACACAAGCCTGAATAAAAATAATTGAATAATCAACTGCGATTCAACGACCCCGAATTTAGGGAGTGGCCTCAGGACCCCAGTATAATGTTCAAATGATTTGATGCGCTTTATCCGAATTAAAATAATTACCGATTGTTAATCAAAAATTTAAAATGTTTGATGGGACAAAATTGATTCCCCAGCGATATTATCTTTCATAATCGGCGAGCCTTGATATTTTCCTCAAGGTTTCTGCAAGATTAAACACAATATGAGATTCACAACCCATCTCGTCAATCGTTGTATTATCACTAGAAGGGCGAACCGTACCAATAAAGGTTGAAAATCATTTCTTCGTCAATGGCCCGTCATTTTTAGTCCGTGTCACTTCGATTAAATTGATCTTTTCATCTAGAAAGTGGGTTACGTGCTCTTGACATTTTCATTAAAGAACGTTTAGAGTAAAAATGCTGCGGCTAGATTTTTTTAGTAAAAGAACTCATATCTTTTCTGAGTCCTATGTCCTCATGTCCTATTTAATATCTTTGGCGATGTGCATAGCAGAACTGGGATTATTAATTATTGATTATTGGGACTGAGTATTGATATTTTATAATACATATAGGTATGTATGTGTGTCATTTATATAAATAAATATTGTAGGACACATTACACACAGCGCCATCTGACCCCAAACTAAGCAGAGCTTGTGTGATGGAAGTCAGATAACTGATAGAATATATAAATACTTTTTTTTGTTTGTAAATACATACTTATAATATGTACAGAACACCTAGACACAGAACAAACATTTGTTTATACCAAACAAACATTTGTCCGTGGCGGGAATCGAACCCACGCCCCACAGCTCAGGCAGACATACTCCCAATGAGCCAACAGGGTTGTCAATATATTATGTTTTCGAATGTTTTATATAGGTATACATCAATATTATTTTAATTCTCTTGTCAACACACCCCGTCCTTAACTTACTAAACCCTCTCCATACTTGGGTTGCCTGGAAGAGATCGCTCTTAGCGATAAGGCCGCCAATTGTTCAACTAGTGTTAAATTTATACTGTAAAATTGTTTGTAGTAATAATTGGTGTGAACAATAAAGAGTTACATTATTATTATGTTGATAAATAGATATGACTTGATTCATTAATGTTTAAGTGGAAAAAGTTGCGATATGAACAATGTGAGCCGACTTACGCATAAAGTGAGACATTCAATACTTAATTGTCGCCAAACGATATTGTTTTTCTCGAACATACTGAACACGCACATGGAAATATCACATCAAAAACGAATGATCATCTCCGACCGTAAATTTGCGTATGCACATAAGCTAGATATAAATAAAATAAGTTAAACTGTTTAGTTAGAGCGTAACTATACAACAAGTAGCAAACTCGGGCAAACATTTAATAGACCATCGTACCCATTCAAATTAACCGTGCTATTGAATAGGTTCCCTTCATAAAGACCTCGACGTCGGATGCTCCCGTCTCGAGAATGAACAATATTGATACAAACTATGAGCACAGATTAAGAAAAGGTGCAGAAAGAAAACTTTAAACAGATAAATCTTAACAAACCGTCCATCAAATAGTACTATGCTTACGAGGGAACTTTTTTTATGTTTGACAGGCTGGCTGTTTAACCACATCTCACTTGATGTTAAGTGACCGTCTGGTCGAAGATGGTAAGCACATTAGCTCGAAATAGAACAGGCTCTCAAGTGAGGCTGTCGGAACACACTATTAGGTGCTTGGCGATTGATTTTCAACTAGAGGTTGGTAGCTAGTTGGTTTCCTCACGATGTTCTCAAACTCATTGTTGAAGTTTAAGCCCACGCTCTTCGGCGTGTGAACCGCCGAGCTAACCACTGAGCTATCACTGCTACTTACAAACTGTATCAACGTTTTGATTTGCACTGTGACAAATCAAACTTCTTCAAGCCATTGTTTCCCAAAGTTCTGTGAATTTGGCAAAGATCCTTTTGACTATCTCTCTAGAGTTTTGTGCCTATTGTATTCTGTTTGTGCCTTGACGAAGGTTTTACACTAGGACCGCATTGTTCCACTAACTAGGCAGTTAACATGATTGTGACATTTAATTCAAACATTATGACTGTGTTATTGTCAGAGCACGACTCTGATAGTATTGTTTGAGATTTTTCTATGGGAAAAATCAATGTAAATATTTTTATTAGATACAGTACAACTAAGTTATTCCGAAACAACCTGCTAAGCCATGCATTGAATATATTGAATGTGCAATAACTTACTAAAAAAAATTACTAGGTTAATATCAAATTATCTTCAATCGAAGACGCAAATTTATTGTAAATAGATATTTGACAATTATTAAGAAATTTGTGGCAGTAACCAAATATACAGAACGTTTGAGAAAGGTACAATAACGCTTTTTTGCATGTTGTATATAAGTAATAAAACTTATTTATCTCTTACGGTGGCATTGCCATGCCTTGATTTTTGATACCAAAAGGCAAGGGACCTTTTGGTACCTTGAAGCAGTTTGTGCAATCTATAGCTCTCCAGTTTCCTGCGCTCTGACAATTTTAGATAAGGTCTTTTAACGGCACCACGCAATCATCCCCCAAGCAATAAAGCTGAAAAATACTGAAATTTGCTCGAAACCTTACAATAAATACGCTTCAAGGTTTTATCAGCGTTTCTTGGTATAAAACGTAGCGTATGTGTTAATCGAGGGTATAAGGCATCTGCATTACAAACTTCATCCAATTCAGTTTAGCCGTTAGAGCATGAAGAAGTGATAAATATTCAAAAAATGAGGCAAACTTTCATTTATAATATTACGAGCTGCGCCCGCAGTGTTAGCCGCTTTTCCCACGTGAACACTACATTTTTTCGGGATATAAAGTTGCCTATGTGTTAATCCAGGGTGTCAGCTACCTCCATACCAAATTTTATTAAAATTGGTCCAGCCGTTTGATCGTGAAGAGGTAACAAATTACAAAAACACTCACAAACTTTCACCTTTATAATATTACTGTGAAGTGTGTTTACCTCTTCGTATCGTATTTTATTATCCTTGATTGCCTGGAAGAGATCGCTCTAAACGATAAGACATTTGTGGCACTAGCTCTTAAGATTCTTTTGTTTTCTGTACTTTTTTTCTATTTTTGGTGTGCACAATAGTTTCTATCTATCTAAATGTGGCTATTTAAACTGCCTAGTACATATATATGGGCTTGAGTTTCACCCACAAAGAAGTTTATTCATTTCACTTCACTACGTAACAGTAAATTTTAGGAACCAAGGAATGAATGTACTCACGCTATCTATTGGATTGCTGCCTTGCATGCTACAGTGCATTTGATGCCGTCGTCATGCGCTATACCATTACATTGCTACCAGTCGTTAGGACAATAAAGAAAACGTGTACATACCAGTTATACTTCATTGCGTACATTTACTAGATGGTAAATCTTAGCAAGAGGTTGTTTATAGTACCATCGTAGTAGGTATAAGATGTTTTGCCGCCAATAGCGTCCAAAAGTCCTGTATTCCGATGTGAAATGTACTGCAGCTGAGATTACAGAATTATTGAGAGTACCATCGAATGTTTGAAAATAATGAGCGCCAAAGTAGCGTTGTCTTGGACTAGTTTTAGTGCTCCAAGTTCTGAGTAACGCTTCAATGACCATGGACAAGCGTTACACCGGCCCGTCAAGTCTGAGAGGTCGGTATACATTCTGGGGCCCGCGATCTACAACCTCATACCCGCCTCAGTCCGGGATGCACCTTCCACCGCGTGCTTCAGATCCAAGTTCTTGGCTGCTAGAGACTATGCTTTGTGACATTGACGAGTATTTCAAACTAAAAATTATATAAATTACTAGTAAGTAATTATATATTTTTTTACTATCACGAGGCTGTAACTCATGAACCGTGATAGTTGGTTGAAATTTTCACAGAAGATGTATTTCTGTTGTTGCTATAACAACAAATACTTAAAAACAAAATAAAAAAATATTGAAGTCCGTCCAATAAAGCGGGCTCTCATATAACAGACAAAATTTTGCCGTTTTTATAGACTGGCACGTGGCTGTTTTTTTTTGAATCATTGACACGTAATCAGTGTTTTAAAACTCTTTTAATGATATTTGAAATGATATCACGGAATTGACTTTTAACATTAGTGTTATTAATAAAATATTTGTGTTTGAATTACTCTCTGGTGTTATTCTCTTACCACCAGGAAAGCGTATATTTTTGTTTCATTTCATTTACATTTAAAAAAATGCCCAGGAATTAATTGAGAAAAGTTATTGCTAAAGTACCTAATGTTCATAAATGTACATAAAATATTGATTGTTTCGTACCGAGTATTTTTTGGCCTTTGTAAAGTATTCTTCACCAACACCTGTATTGATAGCACCGTAAATTGTATGAAACATTGCCGCCATGGAAAAATGTATCACTAGTGAGTCAGCCATTGTTAGCGAGAAGTTGACTGACTCCACATATTTGGGCAGTTTTCATATAGGTATTTGCAGTAGCGTGAGCACAAGGGTGTTTAATTATTTTCATACATATGCTTGGGTATATTTTCCCTCATATTTCCTGGCAAGTAACGCCATATATAGGTACTAATGTCTTTTAAAAATGTATTCTTTCGATCGAGTTATTAGGTGCAATATGATAAGTTGACTTTCTTGAATTATCATTGCGATTGCTTTTGTTTAAATAAGTTTTATCTAAATCTGATTTTATCGTATCTTTAGCAATGTAATAAGTACGATTTGGACGGCGGTTTTTTTATATTATAGGGTTGACATTCTGCTCTTTCGTATTCTATTTAATAGATACCAAAGACCTCTAAATGGAATTGAGGACATTGATTCAAAAGATATTTGTATAATAATTATGTAAAGCAACATGCCTTTTTCACGAAATTTCACGGACAAGACAAACCGCTTATGATAGTATCTCTGGAACGGAGAATAAAGTCATTTACCCTAAAAGTTTAAGCTAAGTGGCCTGCCAGTGTCGGACTTAATTTGCCACTTGAAGGCATCTGACATGGTTTGATGATCGGTGTTAAAAATATAGAACAAACAAATGAAGCCTACATTATACCATGTCTTTCATGGATTACACGTTAAATTGCAGGCTCTGGTTGTATGCCATTCACGGTCACCCATCCGAAGACTGACTGGGTAGTGCGTTACTACGCCGCAAGTGTTACATTTATCAAATAGTACGCTCCATACTTATTCTGTGCTAATAGGCTGAAAGAAAACTGATCCGTCTCTTTGACTGTTGAAAGGAATTATAACCTTCCTCTTTTTTGAAATCGGTTAAAAAGGAAGACATTCTAACTTGTTCGTAAGTGCTTTTCTGCAGTTACCCTTGACTGCGTGCTCCCCAATTTGAGGGGGAGGTTTCTGCGATCGATTCCACGACCCACCCTCGGTCGCTGAATGCGGTAGAATAGACATATTGACTCAGGTGACATTTATTTCGAAACTTTTTCTTTTACACAGCTATCTCTACTTTTTATTACAACACGGATAACGGCATTTTTTAAACATGGAAGTCTTATTTATTTTTAAAAATGTCTTAAATATTTGTATTGAACTTTGACAACTCCACTTTTTATTCGGATTTAGTGTGTGAAGTAACATCTTTATCGACTTTAATCCCAGTAACTTGCTGTCCTTGTTCTTTGTATAATGCAATGCACAGTAAAAATCGACGATGCTTCACCTTCACAGACGAGTACCCAAACGACATGTTACGTTTCTTATATTACGATATTTCCTAGTAAGTAGGCTTAGGTACATTCTACGATTCTTGTTATGTAAACTCTTTGATCACACCATCAAATGCTTGGTGGTAAATTTTTAAATTCAGAGTGGTAACTAGTAGAGTAACAAATACCCTAATCTTTAATCTACTAAGCCCGCTATATTCAAAGTGTGCTCCGCGGAACCCTAGGGGTCCGCTAAGCCTCAGTGAGGGCTCCGCGAAAATACTGGTCATAAAGAAAAAAAAAATAGAGTCACTATACATATAAATATTCCAACATAAAGTAAAAAAAAATTACTAAAAATGTAAAAGAGTAGTAGTGGAATGCGTAATATGAGAGTGCGATATTTCAGACAGGAGCATAGTCAACAGTTCAACACCGACTCAACTGACAATAAAAAATACACATAAAACAGTTTTTAATTACTTTTTGGCTCTGTCAAATATTTAGCTTACAGGAAGGGCTTTCAAAAAAAGTTTGAGAGCCGCTGATCTAAGCTAAAGCAAAGTATAACATACAAATGGCTAAGCAATTTGAAATATTATTATATTTAATACAATCATCTACTAGTGTGTGCAGTAATTGTACAATTAATATAATTACAGCAACACAGTAAATTGCTCAAGTTTTTTACTATTAGTACGTACCTAGATTATTTTAAAATGTTAGGTATTGGTTGTTTATATAGTTAGTACAAATGAATGTAATAACACACGTACGAAGTAACGTTTTCATCAGTATTTTCATTGTATCTCTACTCTATATCATTTTTGTCCTACTTTAGTGTTTCCTCAAGCTACTTCTAACAGTTTTTAGGGTTCCGTACCTCAAAAGGAAAAAACGGAGCCGTTATAGGATCAGTTTTTTTTGTCTGCCTAGACTCCTTTTCTCATGAACGTGTGGAGGTTTCAAGCCGTAATTCATATCAAATACTCAGGTCTACTGTCCCTTGGAGCTGTGAAAAAATCAAACTAAGCCAACGCAATAAAAAGATACAGCCGTTTCAAATTTTTGAAACTCGCAAGTGAATCAAAACCTACAGGGTACTTCCCGTGAACTCAGAATCTTGAAATTTGGTACGAAGCAATGTCTTATAGCACAAATAAAGGAAAAATTGCGAAAAACATGAATTGCCATTTTAAAAAAATACCATAATTTTTCCTTATATACCTACAGGTTTGTACGGACCCTCGGCGTGCGAGCCCAACTCTCACTTGGCCGGGTTTTTTTTAAATTTATTCGTAGAGTACAAACATGCTCATGCAGCGGAAAGCGTTTTCCACTGTACAGTTAGGCACCCATGGTTATGTAACTCGTTTTCTGTTAGTCTTTTTACCTTTAACATAACAAGATGGCTTATAGTTTTTGCTTATGCAATATTTGTCCCACATTGTTTTTAAAAAATATTTGACACCAGACGAAACATGTTGAAACTTCCCAAATATGGCTAATTTTGCGCACCGTAAGGTCAACACATGTTTTCGTAATATTAAAGGTTTGCAGGCTTTTAAACATTTAATTCTTATTTATGCAAAGGATTGAATGTATAAATGTTCTGCACACATTTAACCGTATATGTATGTAGGTATATTCTGAAATTGATAAGTAGGTATGCTTGATTTTATAATTTATGAAATTAACATAGAATAGGACGCTTAAATTAATTAATTTCTTAATTACTTAGATCTGTTTAGTTTTTTATTTTTATAACAGTATAAAATATAATCATTTATACATAGTAAAAACAAAGTTGCTTCCCGCCGTCTGTACGCTTAGATCTTTTAAACTACGCAACGGATTTTAATGCGGTTTCTGTCAATAGACAGAATGATTCAAGAGGAAGGTTTATATGTATGTATAATACATGTATATGAAGCGAAGCCGGGGTGGATCGCTAGTATACGTATAATACATTATGTGTTTAAGTACATCCCAACCTAACTTATTCCATCTATACCGAATTAGAATATGAATATTTTATAGGTATACTTTGATGTATAAAGTCTGCTGACTAGCACTTGACCAGTATAGTGGTAGATTACTATTTCTATTATATTTCTTGGAACCTGTTGCAATCTAGTATATCGTAAGCATTCTATGAAATAACATTCATTGACTGCAAGAAAGTGACGATACCTTCAGCATACGTAGGTATTATTTACGTTGAATACAGCACAAAGAGATTTTAAATATCTGTATATTATAGAAATATACAAGATACATATATATAAGGTATAGATAATGTAAACTACAGATGTCAAATAAAAGGCTTTTTTAATATTATTTTTATATATTTAGTAAGAGGTATTATTTTTCCACCCAGATTATATTATTAAGACTTAAAATAAACTTCTGAAATAAGATAAGTTCTTACATGTTTGTACGGCTTTCATATAGGTATGCGTTTTACAATTAATTTCTATTATTTACCTTCATAATTAAAAATAAGTAGTAAGATTGTAATTTGAAATACACATGATTTATTACAAAAAAAAAACGGGTCGTGTTAAGGACCATTATCCTATTTGATGTCTGTAAAAAATGTTTTAAGCACTTCTCTTTCTCTGTCTTTAGTCGCTGAACGTTGCATGTTGCGTGTAAAGTTTTAATCGAGCGAGTCTAGAAACTTCACCGAACCCATCCTGTTATCCAGAAGCTTTTCTAATTATAGCCACATACCCAGACATTAGCTAGACGACTAGTTTACGCTTTATCTTCTTCTCCATTTATTTTCTTCCCGGACTGGGTTGTCGTCGACATCATTATTGTCCACTGTTGGACATAGGTCGCTCTCAAGACAAACCACTCAGCCCGATCTTTGGCTTTTTGCATCCAGTCAGTGCCAGCTGTCTTACCACTCCACCTAGTCTCAAGTCTTAAGTGGGTGTCCCCTCAAAATAATCTTTAATTGAAATTTCTGCTAACGGAGTCGAAATTCCAATTTATATAGCAAGACAAACAATGACTAGTATTCTTGATTGAAATGTCAGGGATCAAGATAAGAAGGCTAACGTGAAATGTTTTCAATACCTAATAAGGTATCGGAGGTACAGTAACCTCATACAAGGTGCTTTGGGCGCCAGGTGAGAAGTGTACCATTGCATCTGCCTGTTCATTTATCTTGCAATTTAAAAATAAATACACGCAATATTTACGCATAATTAAACCGGTTTACGCAGTTTTTTACTTTGTTATGCTAACACTAGCTGAGTATTACGATTTTGAAGTTTTTGGCTGGAACGCGGAAAAGTCGTGAGGCTGTATATTCATAATTTTGAAACCCGGACGTAAACAGAGGAGCGTTGGCGTTGTAACTTTACCGTGTATATACAATTATACATATGTATGTCTATGGCATCGCAGTTCCCAAGTGGCTGTCCAAATAACAAGCTATAAGTTACGAAAAGCTTTCAGATTAAAAAAAATTATCAGCTCTTTCCTAGTTGATGAAATGGGAGAATCTTCCACAGATCTAATCGAGTCGAAATTTCATCGAAAGCGACATCCTTTCATGGTTGTCGTTCCAAAAACCAGTACGGAACGATTTGAATCCACTTTCATTGTTCGAACGGCTAAAGCGTGGAATACGTTACCCGAGTGGATACAAAATTTCATGAAAATCGTTGGAGCCGTTTCCGAGATTCAGAATATATATATATATTCTGAATCTCGGAAACATATATATATATATATATATATATATACAAGAATTGCTCGTTTAAAGATATAGATAGATAGATAGATAAAGCTATAGCAAGTAAACAATTTGCAACTTTAGCACGTTTCTGTCGTACGAAATTATAAGCACCCATCACGTTATCGCTTTTCTGTACGGTTTCCTGGGAATGAATCATCCATTTCATGTTTTCTTCGAAAAATCACTTTGCAAGAGCGAAGTAGATTACCAAGTTGGGATATGTACACTGTATATGTATCTATATCTACCGTCATATAGATCATAATCACACCCTTATGCTAGTACTACTTACGCGGAAAGGTAGTGCAAATCCGAACTCGGATTGTATTCATAATTAGGAATTACTTTTATTATCAATCCTAAAGAGATAAAAAAGATGTCCCGTTGAAAAGTCTAATCGAGTCTAATAAGCACAATGTATGAAATAGGAGATCATTACAGTCATCATTAGGAATCTTAAATTTTAGTTCTATAGGAAAAGTATGTTGACCAAACAGATGGGGCAGCTGAGTTTATTTTTTTAACAATTTGAGTGTTATTCTCATTGTAAAAGTTGTTCATAATATTGAAGTACGATTACCCTTTTAGCTTAGTATCTACACCTTAAGCGCTTAACCCTTTACAACTACTATATATAGGGGCTGAGAGTTTGACATGTTAGTTAGTGGTCATATGAAACGTATAAAGAAATACAATCGAAACAAATTCAAAACAAAACTAAGATAACCTTGCTTAAAGTTATTCCGAAGACTCCAGAATATATGGACAGCGCGCAGCCTTGCGCACCGAGACATAACTACCATACGTAGACTTCGAAGTAACTGATATATAATCTGGGATCGCGCGCGACTACCATGTCATTTTTGGTGAGAGTGATTTTAGTGTTTGTTCAGGATAATTAGTTCAAATATTACCACCTATTTTTTATATTATTTGGAACGACAATCTAGTTCTGAACCCCCCTGTTTTAATATTGCTGAAAATCAAACTTTCGCGGTGTATATATCTATATATGTAAATACATATATACGTTAGCACTCAGACTGCACAGCTTGGCAGAATAAATAACAGCCCTACACTAGGGTAGCTCTCGCGGTACTTTACAAGTTTATTGCATTTTGTTTCTGAGCTCACAGATCGATACCGATAAAGGCAGTATCGTAACTGCGTAACGTATCGGGGTTGAAAAGACGGGAAATTTACCAAAGCTTCTTGGTTAATGGTTTTCTGATGTGTTATTCTTTTAATTATAAGAATTCGTAGGTATATGATATGATCGAGATGCTCTCTATTGATGTAAACAAAAATTGTATTTCTTCTTTTATTCCAAAATGATAATATAGAAGGGTGGCAATCAAGCATTTATAAGCCCACGTTACGTGTGTCTCGAATTCGTAATCAATCTGTTGTTACATTGTATCTTGTTTATTTTTTAGTTAGTATAGGATTGATTTTTGAGCTATCACGATTATTTACTACAGTAAAAGTAAAAGTACTAAATATGTCGTAAATGATCAAATCTCTATAAATGACAGTAACTTGTTTTTTAGTAATAATTAAAAACATCTTTGCATTAATGATGAATTCTTCTTTTTTTTTTGGGTTTAAAGTTTGTGTATTGGCCGTTGTCAAGTATTTCAATATTTTGCTGATAGTGTTTGCGTGAATCACGCGGTTTTTTTCTGATAATTCAAGTTCTAACTCACAGTCAAAGTAAACTGAGGATGAATTTGATAAAATAATGGTGACTTTACTAGAAGATTCAACTGAGTTTTGTAAATAACACGGAAAGACATGTGTCACCACATTATATCACTTTCCTGCACTCACGCATACGTACTTTTTGAATAAAACGCTACTAACATAAACTCAAAAAAAAACTTAAGTTTAAAAAAAATACATTGCACCTACAAGTTTTTTCACCACCTAAAACTCAATGTTGAAATTTCGGATAAATGATTTTATACTAAAATTTGATAAATTACAGTGAACCATTATTTTTGGTAACAGAAAGAGGTTGCGTGTTGCCTTTCTTTTCGACTGCCTCCTGGGTTAAAGTTCAAGGATAGGTACAGGTAGTCTAGCTTTCATCGTTATACCCAAAAGTATTGAGCAACATAGGAATTTTTTTCGCTTCAAGGCCCGACTTGATTTAGAGTGCTATGGGCAAAACCTCGTTCCTAATTACATAAAGCTATAAATTATTTTATCTATGAAATGATATATTTAGAATGATCGTTTATAGTTATTTGAATAGAACAATCTTTATATCTCAAAATAATAAGGCTTTTTAAAGTTTTGGTCTTATTTCAATCCCTATACTCTTAACTCAATTGGATTTTTTTTATGGTTGACAAGCTAGTGTTTCACTACAGCTCACCTGATGTTAAATGACGATGTGGTCGAAGATGTTATAGCACGTCTAGCCTGGAATGGAACGGGTTCTCACTTAAGTGATGCTGCCGGAACACACCTTCAGATGCTTGGCGGCAGATTTTCAACTTGAGGGCGGTAGCTAGCCAGCCGATTACTAGAAAATACCATGTTTTGATTAGGAAACTACTCTCATCGTATCATTATTATCTATTAATAATGTCAGAGAGACTTGAAAAACACTTGTCAGGGTTCCTGGTATATTTTTCACGTATCTCGGTATTAAAATCTCGACGAAAGTTTTTTCGCGGGTCGTCGTATCCTTTAAATTTGAAGATTTGATCTCATAGAACTTTTTTATGGTTATTGTTAGTTTGAGGCAAATATAATTATAAGGATTATATTAGCAATAAAATATAGGGACATAAATGTTCCAAATTAATACTAAGAAAGAAAATAATACAAACTATTTATTTCCTAGTTTTAAAGAAATTTTTTAATAGGTATGTAGATGAGGAAGTTTTACCCTCATTTTGTTATTGTGCAGAAGTATTCCTTAGTAAATTTTTGGATATATTCAACGTTGCTATAGACATCGTTTATTTCGTAGCCTTTGTTACTGGAAATACTTACTAAGGGTAAGTAAGGGCGGCGACCTTCCACCCTCTGTCTGCCTTCATAAAATGTCAGTATATAGATGGGATGCGGCGTTTATCTGAGAGATTGTGAAAATCTTAGTGGGTATTTTTCTTTATTATAAATTGGCTTACAATTTTTTAATTTTCGCGTTTTAAACGCATAATTATGCTTATCTTTGTATTTTGTGTCAACTCGTGACCACGGCTATTTGTTGGCCAAAACGCCAAGGTAAAATAACAAAACAAATTTCATGGTACATATTTTGTGCTTGATTAGAACCCGGCGATATTAAATATTAAATTTAAATATTGTAGGACACATTACACACAGCGCCATCTGACCCCAAACTAAGCAGAGCTTGTGTGATGGAAGTCCGATAACTAATAGAAAACATTTTTTTTTTTGTAATTCCATACTTATAATACATACAGAACACCCAGACACAGAACAAACATTTGTTTATACCAAAAAAACATTTGTCCATTTGGCGGGAATCGAACCCACGCCCTACAGCTCAGGCAGACATACTCCCAATGAGTCAACAGGGCTGTCGAATAGGCTTATGTTTGAACGCTTTTTTGCTTTTTGTTAATCGAAGATGAAATCTACTTTAAAACACACTTGCCTAGAAGAAACCAATTCACTCGCGACTTGAAGATATCAATCGGGGAAGATCCACTCGGGCAGCAAATTCATTTGTTTAGCAGTTCGTATGATGAAAGTTGTTTTGATTCGTTTTGACTAACAATTGAAAGCTAAGTTTAGGCAAAACATAATTATGACTCATTAAATAGCTCGCTTTTTATGATCACATTTAAGGTGTTTTGTTCACGAAATGGGGAGATTTTTGTCACGCTATCTCGTACAAGCGCGAGTACTACGACACACGCCCGCGCC
Source organism: Biston stratarius (assembly GCA_950106695.1). Classification (NCBI taxonomy): domain Eukaryota; kingdom Metazoa; phylum Arthropoda; class Insecta; order Lepidoptera; family Geometridae; genus Biston; species Biston stratarius. Next base: position 18,299,892 of record OX467116.1, read on the forward strand.
GTAGGGATCTCACCGGCGGCGCCGGCAAAATTTAATTATCACTCCCTCCACACTTAAATATGCGAGCTCTATTCCTTCTTAATTAAGCACTTTTTTAGTCTCCAGCTAAATTAATTATAATACTGTAAAGCTGCCAAGAGTTGATTAAAAATATCGCTCAACTCTGAATATTTATATGTACATATGTATAATTTGTATAAACAGCATAATTATACATAAATACGTATATTTAGTTTCGATTGTTTTTTTTTATTATGCTGCATATTATTACAATTTGTATTTACGATACTACCTGTAAGAGTTAAAATGCAGATTTATTTAAAATCTAACTGTCTTAAAGAACAGATTTTGGTATATTAATATACAACAGGAAAGCTATTTAAGTTTCCATTGTTAGAACTAAGTTACTTAGTTCATTTTTAAACACGTCACTATAACAATAACCTAAAACGTACCCGGCTCCCCAGATCTGGAACAAATTTCTTGGCTTTGAAACCGCATGGACTAGCAGTCTAGTAGTAAACAACAAGATATCATAAGCCAATTTCAGACAGGCATATTTGGAACGTTTGCCTGTAGCAAGTGATTCAACTACCGCACCAGCACTTATTGTTTAATTTTAGTTCAGATTTAGTTCAAATCTCATAAAAAAAGAGAAGAAATCATATCATGAAGGTAGATGATAGATTTACAGTTCTTTTTGCACATGCATCGCAATTAATACCACATGCAACATGCACTTTTAGAAAAAAAAACATTGGCGAAGAGAGAGCGGCATCACTTTCAATGTTCGAGGTGCTGTGTCCACATGAATAAGGAATTAGAGTTTTCTTTCTGTATTGTTCGGTGACGTACTGGCTTTAGGTTCGATATACCTACGGTAGCGGTGGTAAGTAGTGGCTTCATACGTACGCCTGGCGTTCTGCCAACTTTCCTGCCATTTTACTGGTCTTCGTTCAATACGCGAACGTTCTGCAGTCTGCATTCTAGACGATGATAGCAATAACGTATCAGTTTTATTACTTTCACTTGCGATTGTGATTTACTACTTACTTTAGTAATCACTTCTACCAACTTGCATGTGGTAGGTATGTTGGTTTCATAATTTATTGCCCGTTAAAAGGACACTAAAAAGCTATATTAAACTTGGTGGTTCTAGTGTTCGATGAAATTAATATTGAATCATTCAAATTATTAGGAAGAGATCACTCTTAGCGATAAGGCCGACAATTGTTCCACTAGTGTTAAGTTTTATATTGTTATAGTAATTGTTTATAATTGGAGTGAACAATAAAGTTATATTATTTTTATTATCAAAATTTTCGTTATTTATTGTTTTACAATAGAAATATCAAACAATAATTTTTATTTAAAATCATAGGTTGCCTCTAGTGTTGACGACAGCGGGGTAGGGCTCAAGCCGCCGCGCCGGTGGTTAGGGCTGCAGAGTGAGGAACCTCCTCACAATGCGCGCCGTGTCAAGGATCAATGACTTTTGGATCTGACCCTTGACTCAACTATATAGCGAGAGCCTCTTAAGATGTTGACCGAGACTCTTCGCTATGAGACCGTTTACAGTGACGACTATCGGGACGATGATCAACATCATTATTATTATTACTATATCGTTTTTTTTAGGAATTAAATAAATGAAACTAGCTTTGAAAATACTAAGAAAACTATTTAGTGATTAGAGTTTCTTGATATCTACTTTCCACTATTTATTGTCTATGCTACGAGCTTCCGATTTCAGACTTGAAGCTCACAGGCATAATACAATAACACTTTATTGATACCACATAAAGAAATACAACAAAATATACGTATATACCCAAAAGGCGATCTTATCGTTAAAAACTATATTTTCCAGACAAACTCCAGTATTGTCTGTATAGGTTTCTTTCTGCTGAAATTACTCGCTTTATTTTACAAAGTATCTTCAATGTCATGCATACGATTAACAAAGCTAACAACTACCATAGATAATAATTCTCAGGCTATTGTACCCGTTAAAATTAGAAGCAATATCGTAATGAACCATGTATGGAAAGCGAGTTTCAATGACTCGGATGAATGATAAGTCAATTAGTGAGTAGAAACAGACTTACGTCGAACTGACGTCATTTCTCATAAGATTTTTTATGGTTCACAAGTTAAGTGTTTGCCATAGAGCTCACTTGATGTTAAGTGACGGTGTGGTCGAAGATGGTAAACACACCTAGCCTGGAATGGAACTGGCTCTCTAGTGAGGCTGCTATAACACACCGTTAGATGCTTGCAGATTTTCAACTTGAGGGTGGTAGCTAGCCAGCCGAGTACTAGAATGTACCGTACCATCACGCTATGGTTTCCTCACAATGTTTTTCTTCACCGGCAGCTCAAGCTCATTGTTGGGATTTTAACCCACGCCCTTCGGCTTGCTAACCGACCGCACTAACCACTGGGCTATTGTCGCTACAAAATTCTTGCAGGTTTCAGAGACAATGACTCTAAATTGCCTTGAACGTAGCTCTCTAGATAAACAGAGAGGCCAAACAGTCATAAAACAAAATCAACATAGTTCAGTGTCACTAACAGACAAACGTATTTACGAGTACATTGCACATATTTCCGAGTTTATTCCGGAAATAAACATATTTATAACTAATCTTGAATACACGATATTTTTGATAGTGCTCTAACCTGTAACCATTAATTATTTACTGTACTACTGAGTTTCTTGCCGGAGTTTTCTCAGTTGAAGTGTAATTACGAGCCGGTGGTAGATTCAAACATGTAACTTAACGTTCATAAGTGCCTTACCAGGGCCTAAACTGAATAAATGACTTTTGATTTGATTTGATTTGATTTGTAAGATACCTAATCTTTAAAATACAGCTGTGTTGGCTAACAATAAAGATTTACAGTCTGCTAAAAATATAAACGCGGTTTGAAATAATATTTACACGTAGCTAGGCGCCTTCGCACGTGAAGAGCAAGCAATTCACGCGTAGGTATCATCTAAAAATAATTTTAAGAATTCGACTCCACGCTAGATATCGATGGAGCATGGGATGGAAACCAGACATCCGTGTTATAGTAGCCGATAATATGTGCGAATTTCTCAATGGATAATCGGAAATTGCAATCGGAGATCGGTAAAACATGGAATGTTTATTCTCTCGATGAACCAATTTCGTCAAAACAAGGCCGTTCTAATTGTAGTTTGGTTTTAACGTAAACCACTGATTAGTATTCGTCAATTAAATTTAAATATATAAATACATGAATTTGTGATAACGTATTTAGAATTACAAATTGATTACAATAGCGTGGCATGAATTCATAGTCAACTAAATTTTACTTTTTTCAGGAGACCGTTTTTTCCAGCTGGATATAAATAAATATAGTATATGGTTGATCAGTTTTGTATTATGATTTGATTCGTTTCTAAAGCTTTTTATTAATATAATGTGTGTATCTGTCAATCCAGGGTGTCAGCTACCTCCTTACCAAATTTCATCAAAATTGGTAAAGCGGTTTGACCGTGAAGAAGTATCAAACATACAAACAGACATACAAACTTTCACCTTTATAATATTAGTGTGATAATCCCACTAATATTATATATGTAAAAATTTGGATGGATAGATGGATGTTTGTTACTCAATCACGCCAGAACGGCTGAACGGATCTGGATGAAATTTTGCATGTAGATACTATAGACCCTGGGATAAAACATAGGATACTTTTCGTCATCATCATCCATTAACACGCGGGTAAAACCGCGGGCGTAGGTAGTGTCTAAATACATTGCCGTAGCCCAATGCTTACAATGTAAGTGCATACGTATCAGAAAGAATATGTGTTGTAGTATGAATCACATGCTCATCAGACAAAACTTCCGCTCCTTAATGACAATTTATAAAGTGTCAATTTATCGATTTATAGAAATAATAACATCAATTTTGACCTTCGATATTTGGACAATTATGTTTGTTTAAAAATCTGTAAAAGTAATTGTTTATTTATGGTATTTTTTTCTGTTTATCTCTTTCCATAAAATATTACAGGCTGTGTAATTTTTACACAAATTCAGGATCTCATTATAAGGTTAAAATCGATCACCCTACGAAATAAAACCAAGGTGGAAATGCAAAAGTTTATATGTAAATATGTTTCTTGCAGCGCGCTGTAAGTATAGAACAGAACCTTTTAGCAAGCAATTTTTGTCCCGGAAAATTCACGGGCGCAGTTTTATTTTGTACAACTCAATAAAACAATAAAATCGTGTTTGCGTATTATAAAACATTTCAAATATTATCGTAATTTAAATCTTGAAAAGGTTATAAATATTTATCTACCTTGTAGTGTCTGGCCAGTGGCGTGTGTGCAAAGGTTATCCTTATCAGTTTGCACCTGGTACACGCTGGTCCGCACTCGTTGCTGATGCCAAAACTCTTTGCCAAGGTGTGACGTTGCGGCGCTTTATGAGACACAGTTATTTTTGTCACTAGAAATATGAGAATTTGTCAAAACAAGATAATGCTTGTCACCGCAATACAATGTCAGAAAGGCAACAAAGGGAGATTAATAAATTGTTTGAGCTTGAGATTCTGGCAGACTCAACAACCCATCGCTTCAGAAGCACGTTTCGCAACAAAACCCCTCTTTTTTGAAATTGTTTGTTTACAGATCAATATTATTATACGTTATTTATAAAAGGTCTCTACAAAAATAGACTCAAGTCTTTTTGCACAAAATACTGCAACAAATTAAACTTGATCTTTATACTTTATAAATTTGTCAATAGTTTTTTGTCGTTTTCATGCAAAAACGTGTTGAATAAAATACATATAATATTAGTTGGCATACCATTTGTGATAGAGATGTTATGATCTCTAGCTATAATCAGGCATATGAATCATTTCACGTGAGATCAGTGTCTAACGTGGGCTAAATCAATCTTCGGCAGAGAAGTTCGTTTAATAATACCCCTAACAAATGTGCGTCCATTCCCTAAAAGGACGGAACTGGTTCAAGATAGCATGTGTCATCAATTAGGAAGGACATAAAAAAATTATTTACACCGATTTTATTGACAGTACATAAAGGTTAGCTAAATTACTTTATAATTTCGTAGCAATGTTTATTAAATTCTAATTAAACTTTAATTGGCTTTTGTACTGTTAATGTAATTTTGTATAATGTTTTAAACTAGTGTGAAATTCATGAGAAAACGTCTGTAGCTTTACAGTTACAATAAGCTACTAACTTTTTATGTTGTTACTTTATAATCCATCCAAAGAGTACACTGCTAACGAGTTTAGCAGGTTTGTGTAAAAAGCGGGGCTAATTAGTTGAGATGGAGGTCGTTTCGACACCAAGTCCTAGGTTTGTTAGCACAGCGTTGCACCGTGGCTTAGGTGAAGTGTACACACCATTATTCTGTAAATCGAGCAACAAAAAGCGATTAGTTTGGAAAATTTCACAGAAGCATAAAACGCTTTCAATTGTTATTTTTTTATGCAATGGTGAAACATTATTATTTAGTCAAAAAAGTAGTAACTGTTAAAATCTTCTATGAATGTGTGACGGTAAATTGTTACCATTTTTTCTCCTAATTGACTAAAACATCTGTTTGATAAAGTATTTCAACTCATTACATGATTTTTATAATTTTGAGGTTGCAAAAAGCATCACCTACAAAAATATATTATTGTACACTCAGATTCCAGTAACAATTCAATTGTAAAGTTCCAACAAAGTACCAACATCTTACAGTTAACCTTAATGTACTAACCTGTCTGTTCATTATTAATTACTATAATGTCATGTACAGTACACCTAAATACTTAAGTGTGCAACAAAATGACGTTAAAACTAATTAACATCGTTAAGAACTAAACTGTACCTATAATCTAGAGTCTAACTCAATCGAACATATCATAAAACATGTTAACAATCTTTCAAACTCACCTAGTAGTGTACCTAGTTACTTACCATGGGAGGGATAAAAAAATCAGACTTGTCCATCAAGCTTTTAGTTCGTTTGCCAGTTTTTTTGTTCCCTCACAAAACCTGTATGAATGTATCTACAAGCTTTTATTTGATAAATAGGCTATCAAGCGATTCGTCACGATTGGACGACTGCCACTTCTGGTTATTAGTTTTGCGTGTCTATGGGATTTGTTTTCGAATTTGATGGATTTTAAAATTGTATGTTCTCTGCGAAGGCATTTATTTACGTACTTATAAGCAACTTTGGTTTATCGTCATATCTTTATAGCATCACTAGCTGACCCGGCCAACGTTGATATGCCATAAAAAATTAGAATATCTTCAGTTAGGAAATAATGTTTTTCCGCTGTTATGATTTCGATTCCATAATAGTTATCAATTTGTCGTTACACAGATTACAATTATTCCCTAACTAGCTGCGCCCCGCGGTTTTCATCGATATTGGTCCAGCCGTATGAGCGTGAAGAAGTAACAAAGATACAAACACACTCAAAAAACTTTCGCCTTTTTATTAATAGTGTGATGTGATTTCAAAGTAAAAGATCGGAATATAAAAGAAAGTTTTACTGGTGTTCGAATCGCATGTTTACCTTTTACGTACGTAACTACCACTTGACTCACTCATCTTGATAGCTCTTACCTATATTATGAGTGAACAATATACGTTATCAAAAATATCAAGTGTTAAGTCAAGAGTTTTATAGAAAGTTAAAACTTGCGTTTTACATATAAAAAGGTCAAGCTAGTTATATATTAAGTATACTTTTAGATGTTACAGCTGGCTTAAAATTTAGCACATTTGCGTCTCTTCATCAATATGTCTTCGTCTTGCTCAATGTTTTGCTTTTTGAGCGATTAATTGAGTCGTTACTTTGAGGAAGTCTTGAAAAATAAAACTAATATTTTGCTTCTTTGATTATTTTTTCTGATTGTCAAGCTAGGTGTTTGACCTCAACTCACCTGATGTTAAGTGACGGTGCGGTCGAAGATGGTAAGCACACCTAGCTTGGAATGGAACTGGCTCTCAAGTGAGGCTGCCGGAACACACCGTTTCAACACAGATTTTTAAGCCAGCCAGTCGAGTACCTGAATGTACCCTACCACCATACTATGGTTTCCTCACGGTGTTTTCCTTCACCGGCAGCTCGTGGGTTCGAACCTAACAATGAAAGCTCATTGTTGGTTCACCCCTTTCGGCGTGAAAAGCGGCCGCGCTAACTACTAAACTATCATCGCTACAAAAAAAAAACTCAACCTGATAAAATAACTCAAAACTATCTACTGCTTCTTTTATTAACCCCAGACGTAAATAGATTAATTATTCGTTTAAAGTTTAACGTGTGTATCTGTGTCTGTCCGTGGTATCATATAGCTCTCGAACGGTTCACCGATTATGGTATAGTTTTTTTTTTATTTGAAAGGTCACTGGATTCTGGGCAATTATTCCAGATTCAGATTCCTGTTCAACCTTTTGAAGATTAGATCTTTTATAGTTAATGAATTGATGTGAACATCTATAGATCTGATCGAGTCGAAATTTGGTATTATGTTACTGGTGTCGAAATATTTTTAATTTATACTTTTAATCGTAGAGATTAATTAAAATTCATCGCATGACGAGTTGTCGACATTTCTGTTGTCGAAATCAAATTAATTATAATAGAGTTTCATAGTTTTACGAAGTGGTAAATCTCCTTAGCAGGTCGTCTAGATAGGTACCACCGTAGTACCAGATATGCTGCCGCGAAGCAGTAGTGTGTAAACATTGCTGTGTTCCGGTTTGAAGGGTACTATAACTAGTAAAATTACAGTTTTGTTGAGACTAACCATCGAAGGTCTCAAAGGTATGAGCGCTAAAGCAGCGATGCCCTGCAAAGTTCTGTGTATTGGTGTATCTAATAGTCATAAACATGCGTTATTCCTTACCATCAGGAGAGCGTCACGTTCGTCTCATTACTTTTACATATAAAAAAAGTTACATTTTACATATAGTTTTCTATATAATTTCCTGAATAGCGAGTTGAATGTAAAAGTTCATGGCATATTTGGAACGCCTCACGCCACAGAAGGATTATGATAAATACTTATTTATGCGCGTAACTTATAGACATTATAGTCGCTGCGGGGGCGTAAGTAATAAACATTAATATGAGGGCAAAGGCCGCCCACACTCTTGAGACTATTATGCGAAATGAAAAAGAATTGAGTTCCATTATCTTTTTCAGTTTTTGTGAAACACTTCTGGCCAACAAAAGCAAACACATATTTGACTAATATTGTTTCATGACAAATGTTACTAATAAAATTTTCAGTAATTTTTTTTAACAATATAACGTGATGGAGTAAAATTTCCGTTGTTTGGTTTTTAAATCCGTTCCTGTTTGTATAACCTACAGTTGGCTTCCGGTCACGACTATTCTTATCTCGATCGATTATTTATATTGTTTTAATGATCTTCTTTCTTTTTGAGATACTTACGTAATAACAGAATACGTAGCTTAGTATACTCATCTCTTTGATACTTAACAATTTGAGAGCCAGTTCCATTCCAGGCTTGGTGTAGTTACCATCGTCGACCACACTGTCACTTGCCTTTTCTATGGTTGATTGGATAGGTGTTTGATGACAGCTCACTTGATGGTAAGTGACAATGTGGTAAAATCACCTAGCCTGGAACAGAAATTGGCTCTCAAATGAGGCTGCCGGAACACACCGTCAGGTGCTCGGTAGAAGATTTTCTACTTGAGTGTGGTAAGGGTAACTAGCCAGTGAGTACTAAAGAGTACCTGACCACTATGCAAGTATCAGTAAATCAATATTATGATGTACCTAAATGTTTTACGTATTTAAATATTAGAACAGTAGGAATTAATTGGTCAGATAAGGTGAAGGACAGAACTAGGTGGAGAAAAATGGGGGAGGTATTTACTTTGCAAAGAGGTCTTTAATAAATTATGTTCCATGGATAAATAAGAATATAAATTGTGTTGCATGAAAAATAAAAAAATAAAATATGAAATTTAATATATATATTATTATTGAAATTAATAATATTTCGTTTAAATCAACTATATAAATATGTCATTATTGAGCTATTTCTTTTAATTTAAATATGACGACCGTTTTGTATGTAAGTAATAAAAAAAGTGGTAGGTATTTAATGTGAAAATTCAATATTATTAAGGAAATTATGATATGATGAATGACGATGATGGATGGGCTTATTAATTATTATGCTCTTATTTACATAGAATGATTGAACTAGTTTACTTCAACTATGAATATAACTGTATACCTAATCTTATCTCTATTATTACAATAACTAAGTTTCACGTATGTTTCACAATAACAATAATGATTCAAGTTCATAAGACTAATATAATTGGTAGGTAGTTATACTTTGATACCTAAGCAAGTAGGTCAAGTGATACCATTTCAATTATGTCGCTCATGGCCTATTAATATCTTTATCAAATTCCTGGATCATCGATGCGTAGCGGCTTTTAAGATACATCAAGGAAATAGATTAGGTTCACAAAACCGCAAAATCAGTGACTGGCATAACAATAGTCAGCATTCAGGCATGCCAACAGAGTTTCGACGTGGCTAAAAAACCAAGCGGCCGTGAGCGCACATTTCCGAATGTTTTTATGCTCGCAGTCGGTCAAAACGCTGCCTTAATACGTGTACTTAGTCATTGCAGATATAATATTTTCTGAGTACATCTATAAATGTACTCAGATTGATCTCGATATCTTGCAGTAGTTTTCTTGTCTTTCACGATAGTTTTTTATTTCTTCATATTATTTACTATTCTCAAAAAATTTACCTCGTATTTTTGTTGTTGTTTATATTAAAATTTCAAAATGTAAAATAGAATACAATTTTATTGTACACCAACGATCGACATAAAAAACAAAAAAAATTAAAAGAGAGCAAGATTAATACAACAAAACAAAACATCATCAAGACTAATTTGAAAAAATCCCACCAATATTATAAATGTGAATGTTTGGATAGATGGATGGATGGATGGATGTTTGTTACTCAATCACCCCAGAACGGCTGAACGGATCTGGATGAAATTTTGCATGTAGATACTTTAGGCCCTAGAATAAAGCATAGGATACTTTTCATCATCATCATCGTGATCGTCCATCACCACGCGGGTAAAACCGCGGGGCGCAGCTAGTAGTAAATATTTGTTTTTATATAATGTGGGTGTTTTAACCCTAAAGTGTTGATTTATCTGTAAGAGTGTAATTGATATAATACAGTGGAACATCTCTTTTTTAGTTTAGATTCTATCTAAGTATAGCTGTTGATTGTCACAGACAAGCGACTCTGGTTTTCAAATAGACCCTTCAAATTACATCAAAGTAGATACAGTCAATAAATGTTAAATAAGACCGTTAGACACGAACTTAATGGTAAAAGAAGAATAGGCCTTGATACAAATAATCTCCAAAGATAATGGTAGCATTGCGTTTGATAGTAGGTAGATAGAACAACGATATAATGAAAAAAAAAGGTTTGTCCAAATATGACACTGATCATTGTCTATCATGTCATTATGTTTCCAAAACACCGTAGATATTTCTAGTAAAGTTACCAGCCAATACTTTATTAATATGAATGGACTTGACCGTGGTTACGATTGGGTTAAAAAATCTTTGAGCAAAACAAGTAACAAAATATGTAACACTTCCAAGAAAGCAATTAAAGTAGAGAGATCTAGGCAGTATGTTCAAAGAACCGATATGGGAAGACGGGTGATAACTCAAGCCTGTTTGTTACCTCGATCCACTAGATCTCTAGATAAAAACTAACCCACACTACTTTCTAACGATATTGATGCAATACAGGAATTTTAAACTTACAGTCAATCTGTTATACTGCGGGTAATCATGGCTAGAGTTCTTGCCGTACTATGGTATCGATTTCTAAATGCTTCCAACGACCGCGACGGCTAAACAAAAAAATGTGCATTGAATGTTGCGGCCAGTAAATACAAAAACTAAAAGTATTTCCGACCTTTCATAGTGTCAATATGATTTTTGGGTCGCTAGAACTGTTTCTCTATTTGCAAAAATCTGACGCGAAATTCATCTAACAGGTGACGTAACTGTACTTTGAGCGAAGTTTGAACATGTCCTCAATAATGGTCAGGGAAAGCGGTTTCTTTTATGGATCCTTCACATTGTGTTTCGTTCAAACATTTATTTAGAACTTACTCGGCAACAACTCTTCATTTTATGTCTTCTATTTTAGCTAATCACTAATTACTAAGCAAGTGTGAAAGCTAAGTTTTAAGTGCTTTGCAAATTTGAAGCGCACTATTCACATTAAATGTTCTCAGCGTAAGTCAATTTTAATGATTGTTTAACGAAGTATTTCACAGGTATTTCATTACACAATTAAAATTATGTAGGTACAACGTCCAAAATATAAACAGTTCCGTGTGTAATGTCTTTTGTTTTTATTCGGCTTTCGCCGCTTACAATGGGCAACCCGACACCCACAGTGGAAAGTACAACTACGTATTACAATATTCTAGCCGCGACAACGGCGAAAGTCCCTCTTTTTGTTTACTAAATTTTTTTGCTAACGAGCTCCTCTGTCAATATTAGCATAGGACTGGCAACCTTTTTACTAAAGTTTCACTTTTGTGACACAAATTTATAGGTTCCGTCGAAATTTTAGTGGTTTCTCCATCAATAAAGATTTATGAAAGTATTTCTGTAAATAACGTATTCCAATTCTTTTTGACAGCATTCCTCAAGTTTTATCCTCTAAGATGCATAAATATATTACTTATGCGATGTGGGTGGAACGATGGTGGAACAATGCCGTTTGTCTGCCATTAGACATGACAAGTATTGTCCTATGCCGGGCTCAAGTCGGAGCGCGCATGCAATCCAAACTGCAGAACATAACTAATGTAAAATACTCCTGTATCGGAGATAATAAATCTAGATCACAAAGGTTTATAATAGGCAGTTTCATTACGCCATATTCTAGAATGCATGCCAGCTGATTAGGTTTGCTCTAATAGATTTGAGTCTATTTAAGCTGACTCATTCCACTTACAATCGAGCTTACAACTTTGAAGTTACAAGCGGCTTTATACGCTCCAGTTAGAATTTTTGCGATAAAAGTAATTTAGTTACTGTCATATCAAATTCAATTTGCCGTTGTGGAAATGAGAACTGTTATTTATATCATGATTTCTATAAAAGCTTGATTTTTTTATTTAATATTTTCGCTTCACAGATACGGAGGTCTGTGACCTTTGTCAACTTTTTAATTACTTTTCTTTTTAGTTTAAATACCATACGCGGAGAGCGAAGTTAGTTTAATTAATCATAATCTAAGTACTAGTTTATGTGCTTTGCATGGTGTAGCGTACTTTCTAGTACGCGGCTGGCTAGCTACCACCCTCAAGTTGAAAATCTGCTGCCAAGCACCTAGCGGTGTGTTTCGGCAGCCTTGAGAGCCAGTTCAATTCAGGCTAGATGTGTTTACGATCTTCGACCACACCATCACTTAAAACATCAGGTGAGTTGTGGTCATACACCTATAAAAAAAAAAAAAAATTGCGAGCATACAAGCGACCCATAAGCAGCACCCGATCACGAGTATGACGCATGTGCCAGCCATCGCCCTCCTTAATCATATCTGAGGGAAGAGAGCGACCCGACACACGACGCCGCCGCAAGAAGGAGCCTTCGATGGTGTGCATGAATGTTCGAGGCATACACATTCCTTATTTCTAAATGCTTATATTTACTGGATTTAAGCTTGATTTGTAGTATTGTCTGTATGTTTAGTAGTTTAATCCAGTGTAATCACGTCCTTCCATGCAAATGTAAGGGGCATTGTGAATGCAGGGTCGCGACCGGCGCAGCGCGCGGCGCCAGCGCATCAATGCCCCTATTCAGCCGTTGACGCCCGCATGCGTCCTTTTAATTGCTCGATGAGTTTTATAACGCTGATGTCAGATGCAACAAGCGTATCAGTTCCACTGCCTACAATATCGATCTTTTTAAACAATCGTTAAACTGATGCGCGGTGAAATGATGAACGATAGTCTGTCTGAGCGAAGCTCTTTAGTTATACATATTGCAGTATAATCACACTTGGTTATTAAAGCGGCCTGGAAAAATTACTTTAAGTTATAAGGGCGCCGTTGTACTACTACTAACATGTCATTGCATTTAGTTGTTTTATGGTGTTCTGAAATTATATCTTTAGTGTATTACCGCTTATAAGTCATTTTGGTGATAACAAGGACGAGTGTTTTTGTTTCTAAAATAAAGTTAATGACGGTAATAATGATAATAAAATAACATAATGTAAATATAATATAATGATATTACTGATAATAATGTTGTATTCTATTCTAAAGTTATGTGATGCATGCTTAAGTACGTTTTGAGTGTGTATCTGTGGTTTATTCATTTTCTTCATGTTGTAATGTGAAGTCATTACAATAAGAAGAAACCAGGGTTTGAGTGATATTTGGAATGAAAATATCTTATGATAGATAGGCTTTCGGAAAGTAGAAAACGCAGGCCACTAGTGATATTCGAATATCACTATTCTTCTACTGCTAAATACTAAGTCTAACAAATACCTAGTTTTAAGTTTCGCTACATTTAACATTAACAAAACCACAGTTCCAATTACCAGGAAGGAATATTAAAATGACCACATCTTATAAGCAGAACTCTAGCCAATTAGGAATGGCTACGTCAATGATTGCCTACAGACGCCAACATATCATGAGTCATGAATGCACCTGAGACTTCAATGAGTGCGAAATAATCTCAACTATTCAGTCTTTAGTCTAGCGCTTGCATCTTTTTCATGGTTCACGCTCTGCTGACGAGCTCCCAGTTGATCCTCTTGCGTCACATTCTTTGATATGCAAATTTCAACCCTGTCTCTTAATTAACTTAGTTGGAATTAGCTTACAAATTTAGTTTTGCGACTTACACCGAGGTGAGCAACTAGAACATAAAGGAGAGTGTCCTTCAGTGGCAGTAGTCAGGAAGGATATGGTTGGTGGTTTTCATTTCAGTCGTCCTCTGGCGTCCCACCGCGGGAGCTTGTTTAATTAAATTTTCCTTATAATTGTGTCATACTAAACTATTTGACCTAGTTTGTTGACTAAGTTTGATTTGAATTTATTTCACTCTACTTGTTTAAAACTTAATTGTTTAAATAGCTCTGTCGTTTGGTTGCCGTAGGTGAGTTATCTTGTTTTGTTTCAATAAAAAAATCACACTGAATAGCGTAACATTTATGCATTAATTTTTATATAATTAATTACGTTAATAATATAACGTGTTTTGGTCATATTTTGATATTTAAAAACGCTTCTTATTGCATGGCTAAAACAAAAATGAAAACAGAAAGAATAAATAAAACAGAAACGTTTCTCTTAAATCAAATTAAACATTTTTGTCGGATACAGAGCAAAATAAAAGGATAAAATTATACAAAACTAATACATAACGATATCAACAGGATAATATTAATTAGCGTAAAGAGGCACAATCAGGGTTTACGAATATACCTACATAAACATTTATATGCATTGCTGGTATAATATTAGGTATACTTTATACTAATGAATATTTGTAACGGCACTAATCATTCTTTAATTGTCTAAAATTATGATACTTTGCCGTGGTGGTGCCGTCGTAAGAATTGTACCCCACCCTCTCTACCCGTGGTTGCCGTAAGAGTCGGCTAAGGAATCTAATACGGAAGATGGGCAGCAGCGTCTTCCTTGAACAATCACACCTAACTGCGCTCGCCAACCCGCCTGCCAAGCGTGGCGAGTATTGTTAAAACCCCTCCCCAGGAGGAGGCCTATATCCAGCAGTGGACTTCCTATGGCTGATGATGTTTTAATAATACTTAGAATCTTCTCTTTTTTATAAAAATTCGTAGGACATTTTAAACAGCGCCATCTAGCCCCAAACTAAGCAAATTTTGTACTATGTTAAGTAACTGTTAACTTTTTTTATAATATATCTTTTTTTTGTAAATATATTTTTAGAATTCATACACAACACCCAACACAGAAAAAAATATCGTTGCATTAATGTTTGTTCTAGTGGGAATCGAACCCACTCCCTACAGCTCTTGAAGCATATATTCTACTGTATAAGCTAACAGGCAGTCATCTGTAACGTGATCAGTGAATCAATCTCTGAAAAGTGGTGTAAAGACAAGTAATATCAGTTTATCGTACAATACGCTTTGTTCAATACACGAGGAAGTTCTATTAGCACGCACTCTATTCTTTACTTATAATCACTTACATAACTAATGCTATTTAAAGTGATCGCTTCAAATGTTGATTTTGAACATCATAATGACAATATCAATCTAACAGCGCCTGAATTGACGCTTAGCATATACAATTAATAAATTATGCAACCAGTAGGCACGCTTTCTTTCTTACATCATTTGAAGATACGAGTACGGGTCACACCCATATGTTTTCGATTGAATATATTTGCATATTAATTATGTTAGCCATCAAAAAAGTATGAGCATATGTAACAAAATTGAACATAGTATCCTGTATCGACGCAGTTTATTTAAGAAAATCAATTTGTATGATTTACATCAATCACTAATGATATATATAAAAAATTATAATAAGTTTAGGCGGCCTTGTTGTCAGACTTTTTTTTTAATGGTTGACAAGCTAGTTTGACTGCAGCTCACCTGATGTTATGTGACAATGTGGTTAAAGATGGTAAAGCACACCTAGCCTGGAACGGAACTGGCTCCCAAGTGAGGCTGCTGCAATATACTGTTAGTTGCTTGCAGATTTTCAACTTGAGGGTGGTAGCTAGCCAGCCGAGTACTAGAAAATATACCACCATGTTATAGTTTCCTCACGATGTTTTTCTTTACTAGCAGCTCAAACTCATTGTTTTGAACCTAAACCCTTCAGCGTGTGAACCGACCGCGCTAACCACTGAGCCACCATTGCTGCTGCAGTCTGTCTAGCTTCTAATCTGGAAGTCCTGGGTTCGAATGACATGGCACTCACTTCTGTCTTTTCTAAGTTATGTGCATATGGTATGTACTTGCAACGGTGAAGGAAAACACATGTCCGTGAGTTCTTCAGAAAAAAATCTCGAAGATGTTTGACTTCAACCAATCCGCACTTGGCCAGCGTGGTAGACTATGGCCTTACCCTTTTTACAATGAAAAGAGTCCTGTGTCCTGCAGTGTGACAGTTTATATAAACAGGGTTAATTCGGAAGAAATCTTTATCTATAAGAAAATAAATTGACAGACTGATTCACTGACTGATCAATCAACGCACAGCTGAAATCGCTGGGTCTAGAAGCATGAAATTTTGCACAATTGTTCCTTAACTGACATAAGTGTGCACGAAGAAGGGATTTTCGGAAATTCATGTCCTAATGGGTTAAAGTGAGGGTTGAAAGTTTGTATGAAACTTGATGATCAAATTTAAAGTTAGAAATCTAAAAAAATATATACATATGTGCTCGAGTCCGAAACAAAAGTTTACTGTAAAGAGGGTAAAATAGGGGATGAAAGTTCTGAACCTAATTCCAAAGTCAATGCGGACAAAGTCGCGGGCGCAAGCTAGTATAAAATAACACATTCGTTAAAAATAAAAATTGTCAATAATTATATCACATTGTCCTACAATAATAATTATAAAATAATAAGTCACCGTGCAGTTACAATTGGTACCTATTAACGAATTGTTTTTTTTTACAGGTAAGTTGGAGACCTATCTATTACATTAAACAGCTATAACTGTAAGTAAAGAAATAGTTTGTTATGTACACTATGTATGTCTAAGAAAAGAAAAAGGGGACTTCACTTATAAAATTATTTGTCGGGTAAGTTCTAAAAATTCATCAACTATATATTTAGCAAGACATACATAATATGTCCAAGTACATTAAACAGTCTAATGTTGTTTATCATACGGTCAACGTATTCTGTAAACGAGGAAGATAGCTCAAATTCCAAAGTTATTTCTACGCTCAAAATGCAGCTCTTGCGCATACGGCTCAAACTCGTATAGAGCAGATGTAAGGTTTCACTTACTATTTGTTATTAAAATTATAGTAGAAGGGGTGGGCGGATGAAAGATCACTTGCAGTGCAGCCCACGTGCGTGAAGCCATAACAATTGTTTGACTAGCTTCAGTTTACTGCATACCTCGCTACTATCTCACCAGCGTATATTATTATAGGGATCGAAGAAGGCACAAGTCAACAACAATAAAACACGGAAAAGTGCGAGTCAGACTCGCCTACCATGGGTTCCGTACAAACTAGTAGGTATAATAAAAGTCGGGAATCGAGAGTTGAAGTTATGGTTTTGACCCTATTTTTTTGTAATTAAATAAATGTAGTTTTCTTTATATGTACTATAAGACTATGCTTCTTGCCAAATTCCACAGTTCTAGGTCAACGGGAAATATCCTATAGGGTTTGATTCCCTTGTGAGTGTCGAAATATGCGGTTTTTTTTGACATAAACGGCTGTAACTTTTCTTTACGATAATTGAGAAGTTTGATTTTTTCACAGCTGCAAAGGTTTACAGATCTGCTTATATGTTTTCAATGTCAACTCGATACCTTCACGCATTTCCGAGCTAGAAGGTCTTGACAAACTGACAACAAAGTGATCCTACCTGTAATAGTTTCGGTTTTTTTTTTCTATTTAAGGTTTCGGAAACCTAAAAATTTTGTCTTTTTTGTTTAATAATTTTTTTCTGATTTTCTACATCGTAAAGTAAACAAATACTCCATTTATATGTATAATTAATAAAGTATATATTACATTTAAGATTTTTTAAATGTAAGGAAGTTCGTTCTAACTATGCATAATTGCCAGATTTTTGTTTATTTATAAAACTTGTTTTTATTCGCAGATTTACTTTAGCTGTAATTTCTAAATAAAAGTCTTGTACATATAAAAATAACGTTTTCTTTATGTAATAGTTGTTTAGGTTCGATTACACCATCTCTAGTTATATTTTAAATAGAAGTTTATTGTACCTTTCAAGTCCAAACCCGATCGCACCCAAAGCAACGTTATTCAAGGTCACATACAATATAATAAAAACCGTTCCATCGCATGAACACGAAAATAAAATCTAATCTACGTTTGGTCAGGTACTCTAACCGGTTAAATGGTAAAAAATATCCTATTTCTAAATTGACGATGCACAAAATGTACCAAGGATGTTGTAACACGTTATGTAACTTTGGTAAAATCAGGCTTTCACCAGTTGCAAGACATAATTGGAAGCAATTTGTTTCATTAGTAGACGATAAAACAAATAGTAAAAGAAAGTGTCGTCCGGTTGGCCGGTCTACCCACAACTTAGCGCATAAGAAAACTGACTAAAGTGAAGCTATCGACAAGTCTTGTCTTGATCCTGACACTGGATTCCAGTCCGTGTAGAACCAGTCACTTGAAGTTGATAATCCCAACCCAAGTTTCCGGGATTTGCCGGCATCTTTCTAGGGTTATGGCAGATGATTGGATGAATATAAAAATATACTTTCTCGCTTTTAATAGTAAAATCTGAGCTAGTGGCAGAGTAAAAGGTATTTCTGCAACGCAAGCGATTTCCTAAAAAAAATAGTAATTGATATCGTAGGATAGTAAGTATATATCGTAGGATAGTAAGTATATATCGTAGGTAGTATCTATATACACAAGCTTGTACTATGGGAACCAAACATCTTATAGAATACTTTTTTTTTTAAATACATACTTATGATACATGCAGAACACATAACACATAAATGTTTGTCCTGATGGGAATCGAACCCACGTCCTACAGCTCTTGAAGCAGATATTCTACCAGATAAGCTGACAGGGCAATTAAATTAATAATAATATTGATTGGTATAGTATTTTTTATTTGCTATACATTCCATTATCTTACACGTAAATGATCAATTTACCTTATTTAATTGACTAGTATTTATTTTATATGCCCCAGTTAATAAAAAGCTGTTTCTCTTTTTTTAGTTAAAATGAAGGAAGCCATGTAATGAATTCAAGTAGTTTTATTTAGAGTATATTTGCTGGTGAGACCCTAAAGAATCATACGTACTAGTTCGCAGAAAGCTGGTTCGCAGAATCCGTAGGCGAAACACGTCTTCGTTAGTTGATCGACAGATAATTCGGGCGGTGTTTAGTTTTACCGACAGGGTATATTGTATCGTAGCTGTATATGTAACAAGTCTTTGGTCTTTCCAGTCTCGGTCGTCGTGGTGGCCTGGTATTTATATACATTTTTATTGCGAAATCATTACTTAAATAAATTAAATTGAAACTATACTAGTATATGGAAGAAAATTCATAAATATGTAGAATTTAAATACAGCACTTTAAATCTGAAACTATTGATACGTGATCGTACAGGAGTTAGATAATGCAGTTCAAATTCCATTTACTTGGTGGTAAATTTCCTTAGCAGGAGGTCGTCTAGGTAGGTACCACCGCAGTACCATATATTCTGCCGCTAAGCAGTAGCGTGTAAGCATTACTGTGTTCCGGTTTGAAGGGTACTGCAGCTAGCGAAATTACAGGGCTATTGAGACTAACCATCAAGTCTCAAAGTAATGAGCGCCAAGGCAGCGATGCCCTGGACTTTGTTTTACTACTCAAAGTTCTGTGTATCGCTGCAATGGTCATGGACAGGCGTTATCTCTTAACATCAGGAGAGCGCCTCGTTCGCCTCATTACTGTTACTTAAAAAAATAAAAAAATAAATTACACTTTCACGCAAGTGAGCTTAAGCAATCATGGGCATAATTGTTTTTAAAGTGAAAATTACTTTGCCAGGGTTTGTAAATTTTTGGTAGCAAATCTTTGTTGGTTCGCGTCACCACACTTTAATGAGACGTGTTTTAATTTTTTACTTCTGTCGGCAGTCCCCATGACTGCCTTTTTTATTTCAATTTCATTTAAACCTGTTTGAATTTTGTATCAAATATCTGAAAGTCCACAAAAAAGATCCAAAACGAAGATAGGCATCGTTCCGTAAACTTGATCTGCTATCAGACCCTAATTAAATGTTATGAAATATCAGGTATCTACCAAGAACGTGACTCTAAAACCACAAACCCGAACATAATGAAAATACAAAATCTTTGATTTAATTTAATTCGATTTAGGCACATTCCAGGCTAGGTGTGCTTTACCATCTTCGACCACACCGTCACTTAACATCAGGTGAGATGTGGTCAAACAACAAGCCTGTCAGCTATAAAAAAAAAAGGCACATGCATTAATTATGATATGCATTTAGTTTCGGTATTGTCAAAAAAAACAGTTGTTTTGGAAAAAATACTTCATAAATCAAGCTTTTATATGTGACGCAGCCAGGTAACAGTGTAATTAGACACGGGCAATACAAATTAAATTTGTGTGTAGATGGTGTGGTCGAAGATGGTAAACACACCTTGGCTGGAATAGAATTGGCTCTCAAGTGATGCTGCCGGAACACACTGGTGGGTGTTAGGTGGTGGCAGATTTTCAACTTGAGGGTGGTAGCTAGCCAGTCGAGTACTAGAAAGTACTCTACCACCATGCTATGGTTTCCTCACAATTTTTTTACTTCACCGGCAGCTCAAACTTATTGTTGTGGTTCGAACCCACGCCCTTCGGCGAGTAAAGCGACCGCGCTAACTACTGAGCTATCATCGCTACAAAATAACAGTAGTAAAATAAAAGCATGTAAACAGAGTAAAAAGCAATCTTGCATATGTTAGGTCAAGGTTACCTAAAAGTTGCGACTTTCCAGTGTTCCAAAGTTTTTAGTTCACTAGAGTGTGTTCTGTTCATTTGTGTAGGAATGCACTTCTAAAATTGCACTTTATTGGCATGAGATCATCATACTTGCTGACATCATTTCTTTATTAAAAATTACATTGGCCAAAATCTATAAATCCTACACTGACGTCAATGCACATTATTTCGTAATTTTAGCTAACACTTCAGTGAATAAAAAAATTCAATGAATAAAACATTAAATTATTTTATTTTATATTTTCAAGAAAACTTACAGACTAATAAGAAAACTTGGTTAGTGCCAATTGCAATTTCTGACAAGTTTTTTTAATATGTCGTTCGTGTTTGACTATATCCTGTCTTATGTTAAGCTTCAGTGCGGTCTAAGATGGAGCACGCTTACCTAGAATGTGCTTATTTACTCTGGATTTGAGGACACCCAAATAGTACCTTTCAGGGAACAGGTACTCCGGCAGGGTAATAAATAATTATGTTCCAACTTCGAGAACGAAAAATTTCGGTAGCTAAATGGGATCAAATGACACGCGCGCTGTCAAAAAAGTATGGACAATTATATCAATATTATTATTTAGTTAGTATTTGTTCATAAACGAATCGTCTTGGCAATTAATACTTAATTTACTTTACGTCTGGATCGGACAGATGGCTTGTAAAGTGATATAAGAAGTTCCGGACTATCTATGCATTTGCATTTGCGTTGGCAGCCCTGTTGGCTCATTGGTACTATTGGTAGTATGTCTGCCTGATCTGTAGGGCGTGGGTTCGATTTCCGCCCAGGAAAAACATTTTATGGTATAAACAAAAATGTTTGTGCTGTATCTGGGTGTACTGTATGTATTAACAAAAAAAAAAGTATTTATGTATTCTATTAGTTATTTCCATAGTACAAGCTCTGCTTAGTTTAGGGTCAGATGGTGCTGTGTGTAATGTGTCCTACGATATTTATATATATTCTTTGCATTGAGAATATCGACTAAATATATTAAATTAGCTATTAACACGACTCTTCGCCAGACATACTTCTGGACTAATATATAAGTAATCTATTGGAAAAAAAAATCTAATAATCTGTTTTTGTTGGTAAGCGCAAACATGAGAACGGCTGAACCGATTTAGCTGATTCTTTTTGTAAATAATCGTGATATTTGCAATGAGGTTTATACCTTTATATGCAAAGGCGATATGAAGGTGCGAAGTACCGGGCATTCAGATAGTAGCAAATAATTTTGTTTGGGGCATGGTACAACAGTATAACATCAAGAAGTAGCTAAATATCAGGTGAGTTGTGGTCAAACACCTAAGCGGTCAACAGTAAAAAAGACTACCACTTTTGTTTTCCATTAAGTACCGTATTTTCTTAAAACGTGTATGATTTGTAGATGTTCGCAACTTTATATAACTTTGGCTATTGAATTTCATAGCACTCAGACGGTACAAAATCACACATGCGACACACATTAGAGAGCCGTTGCTTTAAGACAAGCTTTCAAACGTTGCAAAAGTGGTTAAGAGTTAGTTCACACGCCGAAATGTCACGTAATCGTGCCAATGCGGACTTTGTTTAAACTGGAACAGTAACTGAAAACAAATAACCATTTTAAATTTCAAATAACTCGTTAGTCCAATCAGTAGGGATAAAATAAGACCTTTGCCCTGCAAAAGCCGTGCCCGGGCCGCCATCTTGGTTGAAAGGTGCTAAAATCTGTTTTTTTTTCTCTTTAATATAATTCCTCAACGGTTGATCCTACGACTAAAAATGATCAATACAAACTTGATTTAAACTTTCATACTTTTTTTGTTGAAGAATCCTTTTTGTAAGTCTCACATGTATGTATGTATATCGAGTTATATTATCAAGTGACATCAATTATTATTATCATTCTAGATTTTTTTTTTACAAAATCGTCAATTTTCTAAGTTTCTGAATTTATTTTTGTTATTCCTGGCTATTCCTTACTTAATTATAATAACTTTGAAAACTTATTTCCACACCACCGGAGTAGAAAGTAAAGTAAATGGCGGTTTTTTTTAAATTGTGATTTCCCCATTAGGCTTAATCCACCGATCTAGTTTCGAGATTTTTAAAACATAAACATTAAAAAACCCATCAAGTTGAGAACCTTCCCCTTTTTGAAGTCGGTTAATGAGCGCCTGAGCCTTAAGTTTAATCTATGTTCTCAATTATATCATTTACCATGATCTTCTAGCTTTGCTAACAGCATTAGCGCTATAACAAAGCAAAATATACTTTCGCAAACCTGGGAAGGGAAAAACTGCTAAAAGACTGTTGAAAAAAAAAATGATTTTGGTACCTTTCATCCAAGATGGGGGCCCGAGCGACTACTCCTAGAGGTCACAGACTTGGAATTTTCATCAAGGTACAAACCTAAAAGTCATATTTCAAAATTGTTACTACACCACCTTTTGTAGGGAAAAAAATCCTTACTGCCTGGACTAACTGAACATTACTTAACACCAGGTGAGCTGTGGAAAAACACGTTGCCTGTCAGCCATTTAAAAAAAACTGAATATATAATAAAGCACGGCCGTAGATAGAAGATATATTACACAGGATTCCAGACACGGCTTCCTTTATTACTGCACTGCCGCATCAATAAATAACAAACATCGCAAATTAGCCTAAGAGCTCGTTTTCACGATGAGTGGTTAAGCTGTCAAGTAACGGCGCCATTGCCGACACCGCTGATGTCTCTTGCTGCAAGATAAGAGGCTGGGTCCCTAGATATCGCGCTAGGCGGTTATTACCATATCTTTATACCCTCTCTCGGCGCTCTAACATCTAATGTGATAGCTTTTGTCGAGAAGAGTAGCTACGACTTGTGTGAGAAGGAAATAACTTTCCATTATTACATGCCATTACGAATTCATCATAATCATAGGAGATTTTATGAAAGAAAGTTGCTGAATCTTTTGATTTGTATATTAAATTTTATTGTTACCGCAATTGGTGTTCTATGATTATTTTTATTGAAATCTATTTAAATTTATATATGTGAATATGTACACAAATTCATTTTCTACGAATCGTAATAACAGTTGAGCTAGTGAGAGGGGGTTAATCGGAATGATGAAAATCCTCGAAATCGCAAAAAAAATAGCACTTACGTTATGAACTTTTGTTTTTTATTTATAAATATTACTAGCGACTCGCCCCGGCTTCGCGCGGGTGCAAAACCCATGACCTCTATACGTAAAAGAATTCCTGCTGTAATTAAGGCAAAGGGTGCACCTCAATGAGGTTTTACCTATATATAGTACATCAGTTTATATAGTACATCATTGGTGCACCTACTAAATATTGATTTTATATAAATAAACAACAATCATTTTGCTAGCATGCACCGATAAAACTGAAAAATATCGAGGATGCTCAATACTTTGGCCAGGGCTCTAGATACTAATGTGGTGCATATGCATGTATTATACATATAAACCTTCCTCTTGAATCACTCTGTCTATTGATGGAAACCGCATTAAAATCCGTGATCTAAGCATCCAGACTAGACGGGGGAAAGCGACTTTGTTTTATACTTTGTAGAGATCGAAAAGTAGTATCATATTTATTTGTTTGCTGTATTTACATAAATATACGTCTTAGTGGTTTTTTTTTAAATATATTTTGATGTGTGCCTACAACCTCATCTCATTTACCGTAGAGATGGTTGGTAGAAAATGCTTTAGCATTAAGTTCTCCTTTTATACATATTTTGGGAAGTGTGCAATAAAACAATAAGTACAGCAGTCACAACTGATTTTTTTTTACGTTTGTAAAGTTGTTCATAATAATGAGTACAATGAACTCCTTTCCGTTTAGTACTACCGTTCCGTGTAATCTCGTAAAATGTAAGTCAACAGTTCCAAGGTCTATAATCATTAGCCATTAGCACTGCCGAGACCATACCGGGAGCTCATTAGGCGATCACGGAAAAGCTACTACGGAATAAGGTTCACAATTGCGTAACTTTTTCGTGATCTAACTTAAGTGGCAATATGAAATCATAGTACGGCCCCAGGTAGCCAATAACTTTGTATAGAAACTGGAAGTAGTTTAATTTCTTATTTGTTTTTTTTTTTTGTTTACTGTCTTCGGAATTACTAAACATAAATGAATTACTGACGGAGTTTACGTCAATTATACACTTCCTTCCTTAAACAATGTATAATTAAACGCCGGGAATTTCTCATTAAGCAGGCAAGCAACGGGTTAGCATTTAGAATACTATCATGTATGCCCTCTAGCGATCATCCATATGGAACATGTTTCGTCTACGGAATCCATTGTCCACGCCCGCCGCGGCTGGATGCCGGACCATCTATTTATACCTACGTCCCAATCAACTCGTACATCGGCAAATTGCTTCTATCTATGACTTTTAGTCTAGCGTTGACGTAAGACACATTATAATCGAATTTTAAAACATTTTAAAATAATTCGGTACGTAAAAAAAACCTTTGCTGGTTCAAAACCTATTTCAAAATATTACATTACTGTACATTATTTTTACCTTTAAAACTCTTTAAACTATGATATGCGGTTTATTTTAGTAAAATACATAAAATAAACTTAACTTTTAATTGACCTCTAAAGATGTCACATAGTAGGCTGTATAGTTTCAGTGCCTAAAAAAACAATGGCAAACTAAAACAAAACTGACAATGTCAAGTCAACGGCAGCCACAATAACCTTTTCCATACACGTACGTCAAGTTGTATTACTTTAAACGTTACTGAGACTCTTATGAAATTATGATATAAGATTTGTTTACTTCATATCAATTGTCAAAGTCAATAAAAGGTATCAAATAGCTATGTATTCTTTTTTGTTTTACATGGCAAGGACATATATATATTCAGCCTACTTTATGACGTCAATGCTATAATAAGTTTAAAAACGTATTAAAAATCAACTACCGCATACAAAACTAAAATATTCAAATTCGTTTCATAAAACAAAGTTTACTATCAGTCATAAATATATATATACATATAAAAAAAAAAAAAACTTATCATACCGAATTCTAGTTGCTTTAAATTGTCGTCGCAACTCGCATTTCATAATTCAATTGTATTCAAAGAGTTCTCGAAAACGGTTGGTGACTCAGTTGACGCGAGCTATAAAATAACGATGTAAGTTAGAGAGCATTGAGATTAATTGCGGGTACTCACGAAACCGCGGCCGAGCGCCTGTCGCGCAACCAAAATGCACGCAACCATCGCGTTATTTTTTTGTAAGAAACTATCCTTGACACCCAGGAAATGATATTTCTGTTCAACATAGTTTTATTGCAAAAATTTATACGACGATACCAAGATGAATTCGGTGTTTTATTTTGCTGCAAAATCATGATGAAGCATCAATCAGATTTGTGTTTGTGTGCCAACGAGTGTTTTAACTAGCTTAATGGTGACTATTTATTACAAAACTGGTTTAACATTCTTTTTTTTTAGCTTATGGCACTTTGTGTATTTTGCCAGTGATGTTTAAGTCACACAACGTAAGTCATAGCCCGCGGTCAAAACCTAGTAATGTAATGCAGCAGTTGATGAATAAAACGCTTTTACTTTTTTGATGTAAACACTCAAAAAATACAAGTTTCGGAGAATAATTCAAAGTAGCGAAATTATTTTTCCGCATTCCCGCCTAAACTGTAGTTTATTTGTAGCGGTCAATGGGCTCGATTTTGGAATTTCACGCTTGAGTTTTCGCAGACGAATATATGTAGAATATATTTGTATGTACCTCTCATACAATATCGTTCGAAAGCCATATTCGTATGCGCTGACCATACGAACGACTCGATAATAGAACCTATTGTCAATGTCTTATGGTCATTGACTTAATACCGTTAACTTACAGCTGAAATTTTAGGCTAATAATCTATTTAAAAACAAGAGTATTAACAACTGTAGCAAATTGCAAACATTCTAAGACATTTTTAAACTGCTTGCATAGTAATTTTTGAAATACTAATTTGTAAGTTTGTTTTTGTGTAAATGCGCCGGTTACGCTTGCCTATTTAATTTAGATCTGTGCTCTAAGATTGCCGCTCGATCGAATTAATAAATTACAAGATAGGTGCTTTATTATAGCCCCGGGATCGTTAACAACATTCGACAAGCTTAACAGTAATTTACACGACAGCACCATCAATCAGATGATGTGTAACCCTTTTCACGGCGATTTGCGTCTATAAATTACCGTTGGTGTTAGGACAGCTCTAAATATAAGTAATCGTGGGGTGAGCCCTAGGGGCTTATTTTTTAATCTTACGCATTCGTATACGAAAATGGCCGATTTTCGATCTACATATAATTCCAAAAGTCGTATTTTCGTAATCTATCGCAACGAATGGTCTTCCATGTGAATTTAATTCTAACATGCGTAAGTTTTATATATCCGAGGCACTATTTTTGAAACATACTCATAAGCTTTTGTTTACGAACATGGCCGACTTTTAAACAAAATCCAAAAAGATGTATTTTCCATTATGCGCTATCACGACGAATAGTCTCAACTATGCGAATTGTAATTCTAACATACGGAAGTTTGATAGATACAATATACAGAATATTGTTTTTTATCCACCTGGAGTAGATTCACATCACATCACATGGTCAGCCTTAGGCTGTCCACTGCTGGACATAGGCCTCCCCCTGGGGAGGTTTTGCCAATACACGCCACGCTTGGCATGCGGGTTGGCGAGCGCAGTTAGGTGTGATTGTTCAAGGAAGACGCTGCTACCCATCTTCCGGATTACATCTCTTAAGGCAACCACGGGTAGAGAGGGTGGGGTACTATTCTTACGCCGGCATCACCACGGATTATATATATATTATCTGGAGTAGACAGGGGCCCTAAAAAAAGAAAACAAAAAAAAGTAGACACTAAAATTTTTACGTTGTGTAAACTAAAAATCTGTTTTTTTTTTTTAATCGACGTTCCTTTCGACTTAAAAAAGTAGCAGTTTACCGGTTTTTATTTTTGTACGTTCACACTGTGTTATTACGTACTCTGCTGCGTAGAACGAAAATGTTTTAAATATGTTATGATAAGTAGTAACCCAGCTTCCGATTGATTCAAAAATTTATAAAAATATCTTAAATCAGAATGGTTTGAATTTTGTTTCAAATATTCGTATGTGACTTAAGTGTAAGATTAAAAAATAAAGCCTCTGTAGTCTGCACCAAGACAAAAATAACCAAGCACGCGGTTTTGCCGAACGAGTGGGATGGCGTTACAACATTGGGTCGATCGATGTAGGCCTTTCTCTTTCAGGCCGAATAAGGCATAGGTTAGGTGGTACGGAGCCGGAGGAGGGCCGGTGGCGCCAACTTGAGTCAAGGACGACAGCGGTCGGTGCTGTATTGTTGTGCTGCGATTTCATTGCGGACACGACAGCTGAGACAGCCGTCTGGCCTTTTTCGTGTTCCGAGCGTCAGTTCTTTTTTTTTAAACAATGCGAAAGTGATCTGTTCCTTTATACGTTTTTGTTATTATGGCATTTTTTAATTGTAATACTAAATTAGGGCGAAATAGTTTTTTTTGTGCTTTCCCCCTACCAGCTTACCCAAACCAGTCGACCACGTTGAAGTATCGGAGCACAGGCTTTAAACTTAGCAGTTTACTTGGCTGCTACGCATATAACAGCTTATCTAAAATAAAAGTCATTATAGTTCATTAGACAAGGATAGGAACATTTTAATGTTTAGATCTGTCAATAAAAACCTTGAAAATTGATCATAAATACATTTCAAGAGGCAGATTGTTACTTGTCAACATAGACCACCGGGTTTGGTCTGCGTTGACAAGTAGGTACATCTAGAGTACTATACGTAATATAATAACTGGCTTCCTTCTTCCTTACTAACTTTTATAATGGCTTCATTTCCTTTACTTCCGCAAACAAGAAACCTTTTATGGTTATTCAGAATTGGTCGTATAACATTGTATAAATACTTACAATATGTATACTACCTAGCAAAATTACAGGGTTGAGACTAACCATCGAAGGTAGAGCTTGAACGAATAAAGAATTTGACAGCCCTGTTGGCTCATTGGTTATATATCTGCCTAAGCGGTAGGGCGTGGGTTCGATTCCCGCCAAGAATAAACATTTTATGGTATAAGCAAATGTTTTTCTGTGTCTGGGTGTTCAGTATGTATTATAAGTATGTATTTACAAAAAAAAAGTATTTATGTATTCTATCAGTTATCTGATTTCCATCACACAAGCTTTGCTTAGTTTGGGGTCAGATGGCGCTTTGTGTAATGTGTCCTATGATAAAAAAAAATGAACTTGAGTTTCAAAGTACCTAATGCGCGCCAAAGTAGTGATGCCCTGGACTTTGATTTACTACTCAAATGTGTATCGCTGCACTGGTCATGGACAGGCGTTATCTCTTACCATCAGGAGAGAGTCTTGTTCGTCTAATTACTTTTACATAAAAAAAGTACTTAAAACATGAAAATCCTAAGTAGTGTTCAACAATGTACATGTATTCACTAACACTCGGCCGTGTCTACAACACATCCCGATTTTATTATTTGAAATCATTACACGTTTGTGCTCTTACAAACATTGAATTTTGTATGCGAGTGGGTGTTAAATGATGCAGTAGCCGTTAGTGCTATTATATTTCCAATAGCTCTCTGTTGTAACGCGTTACTCAACAAAAATCAGACCACATAGACGTTGCATATTCGGATCATTATAAAAAGCACAACATTACGTAAGAAGGTAGTTTCGATAGTAAAAATACTTGAAGACGCTCTCAGTAGCTATTGCGAGCTTGTTTAGGCCGATAACTAAACCTATCCAGCAATACAGTTTCATATTTAACAGAAAAAATGGCATATACGATTCGATAATTGCAACTTTTTCACATTTTAAAACACTACCTATTATTAATTAAAGAATTGTGCGTAACCTATACTAATTTAATTAATATGATTATGATATAAAATAAAAACAGAGAACGTACCTACTCTATAAACAACCAAAGACTACAACGTTGACCTGTCAAGAACATCTATAAATGAACTAGCTATTACCCGCGACTTCGTCCGCCTGGAATTTAACAAAAAGTTTTTTTCAGTTTATAGTATAAGAGTATTATATATCAATCCAGACCATAAGCTATATGAGTGCCAAATTGTATACAAATCCGTTCAGCCGTTTTTGCGTGATCTAGTAACAAACATCCTCACAAACTTTCACATTTATAATATTAGTAGGATAGGATTGCTGGAAAGAATATATAAAGCAGCGTTTAAACCTACACCTAGCTCGCAATGATGTCCACAAGGACTACTATTGAATACTAAGAAATTCGTCTTTTTAGAGGTTTCTTTAATATTTTTTCTAACGACGAAATTTTAACCATAGTCGGAGTAAGACTTAAGCAATTGTGATAAGTCCCGTATAAGTATAAATGGAATTCGTTTTTCGAAAACGACAGCCCTGTCGGAAATAACATCAAAATTTAAATGTCGCTCCTATAAAATGTAGGTACACATAAAAAAAAACTGCCGCCAAGTATCTAACGGTGTGTTCCGGCAGCCTCACTTGAGAGCCAGTACCATTCCAGGCTAGGCGTGCTTTACTATCTTCGACTACACCGACACTCAGGTGAGCTGTGGTCAAACACCTAGCCTGACGACAATTAAAAAAAAAACAATTTGCTGAAGAAGCGTTAAATTGTTATTATTGTTATCTTGAATTATTTTTACTAGTTTATATTTAAGTGTTACAACAACCGTCTGTTATTAAGATGTATCGTGTTTTTCATTCTTGGTTGCCGGGAAGAGATCGCTTTTAGCAATAAGGCTCCTGGCACAAGCTCGTAATTTTTTTTGTTTTTTGTACTTTTTTTTCATCTATTTAAATGTATTGCGAAACCAAATTGGTCAAAAAAAAAAACAATCGAAAAAATACGTAAGTATCATTAATAAAGGAACTCCTTATTCAATCGCCTATTCGAAAAAGGAAGTACTAGTTTGCACAGCATCTAAATTGCCGGTTGAAATGGACTCGTCAGTTCGTTGATGTAAACGGCCATGGCTCTCGCACACATTAGTGCGATTAGTCACCCGTGTAGAAGTAGCTACAAGCTAATCTGTGACCGTGGCATAATCATCAATGTGTCATTACTACGTTACAATGACTTCCACCCACTATGACATGAATAATTGATTAGTTATTAGTATTTTCAAAAATTATTCGAGAAATCTAATAATTATTATCTATTGCCGTGGTGGTGCCGGCGTAAGAATAGTACCCCACCCTTTCTACCCGTGGTTGCCGTAAGAGTCGGCTAAGGGATATAATCTGGAAGATGGGCAGCAGCGTCTTCCTTGCACAATCACACCTAACTGCGCTCGCCAACCCGCCTGCCAAGCGTGGCGAGTATTGGCAATCTGGCATTTCGGTGGCACCTACCTTGACGACCTCCTGCTAAGGAGATCTACCACCAAGTAAATGATTATGAACCAGTGATATAATGGAAACAATCTCAAGAAAACAATATCTGCTTCATAGCAAAATGTACTTATATAACCACGTACATATATATTCTGGGGCATACACATTATATACAGTATTACATATACATTCGCGTACCCGCTTACATTCGGGATGCACCTTCCATCGCGTGCTTTAGAAGCAAACTAAGATCTTGCCTTCAAGAGACCTTGTTCTATGACTTTGACAATTATTTAAAAATAAGAGATTATTGAATTAATAGCAAGTAATTATATATTTTTTTAAATTCACATTTTATCATATTGTCATATTTTATATTTGACATATTAGTATATTGACTTTTTCATTATACATATTGACATAAGTTATGATTTTGATATTTTTAATGGAATAATGTAACTTTGGTGTTATCAATAAAATATTTGTATTTGTATGGAACAGCCGATACTTTCGAGACTAAGTAAAAGTTTTTCTCAATGTCCAATCAGCTCCTTCCAACTATGTACTATCTATACGCGTAACCTTGCATAATGGTATACTTGACACCGATCTTCGTTCTATCACGACCCACGTAGGCGAGATGATGATTTTAAAACATGAATCTAATATCAACACTTGACTGCAAAAATAATTACTGTTAAATTACTTGAGATTCGTGATGTAATTAACGTAGGAGCTATCGGTGGGAGCTGTCCCACGTTCTATTATTCATAATATCTATTATAACTACATACTTTGAGAACTAAAAATATTGATTGCTTTGCTTAGCTGAGAAGTTATGATGGTATTATGCGTAGGTAAGAACGAGAATCAAATAAAAAGATGTAAAAAAATTGCATATACAGGATTGTCTTGAAATACGATGAACATCATAAGCTAACAAATTCAGAACTACAGTGAGCTATAGAAAAAATCATGCTTGACATTTTCTTTTAGAAAAAAGAAATTTGCCAAATTGTCGCAGAACCGATAACCGCTGGGACCGCTTAGATGTGTTTTAGAGTAGAGTCCGCGAATCAAACGTTTAAACGTAGCGCCCTGAGACTCGATGGAGTGACGATATACGTAGGACAGCTGACGGGGGCTGTCTTAATTGAACCTATTTAAAATTTCATTAACTGTAATCGTTTTTAAGTGAAAAGAGACGCAAAGAGTCGTCCACATGAGAAAAAGGAACTTACTTTCGCAACTATCAAAATAAGTTTTTTCTAAAAAAAATATACAGAAAATACGTATATATAAATTGTTACAAAAACCATATAATCTGATTGGATGAATAAATAAAAAGTACACGCCGTGTCTCAAGAATATAGTCTCGTTATAATTTAATGATTAGGTATTCTATTTTGCTGTTCTATTTTAACGCCTTCAAGTAATTGGACGGGGCTGGATACAAAATTAGAGAATTGGTCATGCTTACTACGGCATTCTATTTATACAGGCAGCTTTCTTCCATTTTGAGTTGAAGCTAGGGTTGTAAGGCTGTCTTGTGTCTTGAAATACTAGATTTGCTCTTAGTTGGTGGCGTTTGTGACGAGCCTAAAAGCGCGTCTTTCGTACGCTCTCAAACTTTTTATTTATACTCATTTTAATTGTTGTAAAAGAACAAACATTTAAGACGCCCTGAGATTCGATGAAGTGACGATATACTTAAGACAGTGGGTGGAACAAAATATCTGAAAACTGAGAGAAGACTTAGTGGCCTATTTTGGTAGTTGCCTATGTCCAACGGTGGAGACAGGTTGGCTGAAAAAATGTGATCAGTTATGACAATCGTCAGATTATGGTGATGATGACAATAATTATTTATCATCACCGTCGTAGTCAGCATATTGATATTGCTATTGACTCATATTTCAATTCTCTGGGGAGTTTGTTGCGCCACTTCTTCTTCCCAGCTAAAGCACTAGGAAGTGGTGACGGGTGGGCGTTTTGGGGGACTGTCTTATGTAATTTCGACGTTCGAAAAGTGCTGATTCTCAGCCTAGTTTGAATAAATTAATTTGATTTAGATTTTTGATTTTCTCCTGGTTTTTTTTTTTACTTTTACGACAAATGAATTATGTAAAAGTATATCGGGATCAGCCGTAAACTATGACACTACTGGACACGGTACTCTTTGTGACAATGGTAAAGCCATAACCCTCCACGCGGTCAATTGCGGGTTGGCAGGTCTTCGAAAACTTTAAGAACTTTGAGACATGCAAGTTTCCTCACGATGTTGAAGCTCAATAAGCACATACCTTAGAAAAAACAACAAAGGTACCTTTCGTCGGATTTAAAACCCGGGATCTTTTTTATTGGCGGTCAGGCAGTCTTCCAACTAGACCGCTGTAGCTTATATGCAAGCAAATCATCTATGCTTTTTACTCAAATGCACAGAAAAGCTAAATCCCGTTCTAGGTTTTTTCTCCAAGTGACGCACCCCTGCAAAGTACAGACATGACAGCGTAGACGCTGCAAAATTACCCGGCGCCCATCCTTGTTGCTGTTATTGTCGCCCCTTTTGCCATTTTGTTTTTCCTTTCCTAATGACTCACTTACTACTTAGGCCTGAAATATCGAACTCTGCTACTTTTATAACGGCTGTTATAAATGTTAGCTTAGCTTTGGCAGGACTTGTAAAATGACTCTGGCAAAGTTATTTCAGTAAGTACACTTATGTTTGAAGAACACCAACGATGACGATTTATTTTAAATAGAATATAATTATTTTTGCCGTTTGGGGTTTAAACTTTTGGTCCGTGAGAGCTAGCCTTTCGCGAACTGTATACAAGGGCCTGACCAAACGTTTAGAAGTGGCGTCGGTGGGTGACCAAAATTCTGGCATTTACTTCGGTCAAAATCTTTGCATCCAGCGTGACAATGTTGCCAGAATTCTGACCACATTTTCCTCCTCTTGTGGATTATTAGTTTAGGTTTTGTTTTTGTAAATTAGTAAATAGTAGTATTTGTATTAAGTATATGATTTGTAGCGATGATAACTCAGTGGTTAGCGTGGCCGGTTCACACGCCGAAGAGCGTAGGTTCAAATTCCAACAATGAGCTTGAGCTACCGATAAAGGAAAACATCGTGAAGAAACCATAACATGGAGGTCCATAATCATTGATCTCATGATATCTAGTAAAGAACACTATATTTAAAGCGCTAGTCCAATTTTAACTACATACCTATAAAATAATCACTTAATCCGTAAAACCTCTAAAATTATGAATTCAAAGAATGCGTCCTCGATGTTTAATACCCGAATGTGACAGTAAATCTTAAATCTTTAAGACCCATCATAAGGCCCACACGTGTTGCCGTATTATAGAGATGCTTATTCATATAAAAATAAGAATAAGAATAATTCATATGAAAACGTTTTCAACGAGGCTTGGAATCTGTCAGACACACTCATCGTCCGCACCATTTGAATAAGAATCAGATAATGCACCTTGAACCCGTGCAATGACTTCTACCTATTCTACCTACCTTTCTGATATTTATTAATCTGATTTGAAAGGATCACTAAGTTTCTTAAAGTAAACACTTGTAACAAATCTTGTTAGTGTATTTATGACAATGTATAGTGTTTATTTTGTTGGTTATTTGTACTTACTGCCTAGATCGTTTATCGACACCATATACGGAATGCCACCGCATCGGCATTCCGCGAAATCCCTCGCTCAGATTTTGCTTGTTTGGCTGTAGGCTAACCTAACCGATAGAGCGCGTTCTACTGACCCGGTTGATGTTTTCTAGCGTTCAACAATATCACCTGCCCTTTCTGAACACGATCCGCCCACGGTACAATTTCTCGGAACACGACAGTGGAGCTTTTCTCTGGGATAGTTGCTGTCAACATTTTAGGATTACCGAAAGTATTTTACCACGGCATAAAATAAAATACCTAATAAGAATAAAAAAATGAACAACGGGCGACGTAAGAACAGCTTTGATACACTAAGCATTTACAGTCTTACCACAAAAAAGTTAAACACCTGTTGAACACGTGTTTAAAAAAAGTGTTACCACAAAACTTCGTTTTACGATTGTCTAGAGTTAGATACGACTTAAACACTGTCTAAATTTAAACAACGGGCATAGCTAGTTTAACCGATGTCTAAGTTCTAATGTCAACCAAATAACTGTCAACAGAGAATTGACCATTACTACTTTTTGCTGTAAACATTGTGATCGTGGTGAAATTAGTATCTTCTTCGTATTTCTTTTGAAAAATAGTTGTGAATACGATTACGAATACGATACCTATGGATATTATAGAAATCATTGATTTTATCGACGATATGGATTTAGAGGACCTTGAATTCATGGATCGCTTTCGCTTTTTCTTTATTTACTGTTTTATTATTCATATTGACTTTTTAACTTCGTGTTAAAACAAAATAATTATGATTCAAGACCGGTACAATACAAACAGCAACAGGCTTCAATCCAAAAAATTCAATAAATTTTTTGTAGTAAGACTGTTTTTTGTAGTAAGACTGTTAGACAGATAAAACAGTGGTCCAACAAATGTTTAGCTAAACACTGTCTAAAAGATAAACACATGTTTAACGCATGTTTAACTTTTGTTACCACAAAACTGTGTTTAGCGAGTGTCTTTCTAAACAATGTCTAACTCATAAATCTTGGCAACACCATAAAACATTCGTTCAACCTTTTTTTTAGTTCAGGTAGTTCCGTTCTTTCGCTTCCATTTTACGCAGATCGCGTGAGATTAGGTACATGATCTTCTGAACAATTATTACATTACAACTGTTAGTATGTAAGTCAAAATATAGTTAATAATGAAATTAAATACTATTTTAATTATTGAATTAATGCTATTAAGGTAAGTTCAAACAAAAACGTAATGTAACGCTATAGTGAATTGATCTCATGGAAAGAAATGGAACGTATCGCTCAAAAGTAAAAAAAAAAACTGACTAATGACAGCCATGACATCTACTGGGATTTGGATTGAAGCCTGTTGCTGTTTGTATTGTACCGGTCTTGAATCATAATTATTTTGTTTTAACACGAAGTTAAAAAGTCAATATGAATAATAAAACAGTAAATAAAGAAAAAGCGAAAGCGATCCATGAATTCAAGGTCCTCTAAATCCATATCGTCGATAAAATCAATGATTTCTATAATATCCATAGGTATCGTATTCGTAATCGTATTCACAACTATTTTTCAAAAGAAATACGAAGAAGATACTGCTAATTTCACCACGATCACAATGTTTACAGCAAAAAGTAGTAATGGTCAATTCTCTGTTGACAGTTATTTGGTTGACATTAGAACTTAGACATCGGTTAAACTAGCTATGCCCGTTGTTTAAATTTAGACAGTGTTTAAGTCGTATCTAACTCTAGACAATCGTAAAACGAAGTTTTGTGGTAACACTTTTTTTAAACACGTGTTCAACAGATGTTTAACTTTTTTGTGGTAAGACGGATAATGTTTGAGACATTAGATTGAGCGCCAGAGCAGTGATGCCTTTATTTTGTGACGTAAAGTTTTGAGTGCCGCTGCAATGGTCATAGGTGGGTATTGTTTATCGATGAGTAAATCAATTAACGCAGACAAGCTGTCTCGTTATTTTTATTTAAAAAAAAAAACAGAGCAACAGAGAACAGAAGAAATTTGACAATGAGTATATGAAAGTGTTGTCACCAAACAACGTTGGCCACGTGGGAATTACAGGATACCTGACTTCCGAATGAGAGGAATTGATATTTTTTTTTGGCCTGTCACTCTTTATCAAACTGGACAAATATATACATATTATAAACGTAGATCATTTTAATCCAAGTTGTTATTTGAATTAGAGGTACAGGTTTGGTACCACTGCGTCCAGTCATAGGTGGTCCCAATGGCGCCTCGCCGAATAAGGGCCGTCTAGCTTACGGGGAGGTGAAAGGTTGCTTAGCTCGATACTTGGGCATAAGCATCTCTGAGGCTGGCACTGTCAGAAGGTATATGTGTCGGTCTCCTTTCTCACTTTTTCGATTAGTATCGCGCATATAACTAGACGCGAACATAGATTGTATCGATTATGTGGTTGTACGATGACGAAGCCAAAATGTTTTGTTTCGCTTGACCGGCTAATAAAAAAAAATCCGCTAACTTTTTAGTAGAATTTGAACTAGTCATTCATCAATGAAGAATTAAGTGTTATTTTATTCGAACTTCGCTCGTAGAATTGTAGTTTATCTCTTGAAAATGTCATCAATAAACGCTAATTAGTTTCTTTAGATTAATTTAAAGTTTGACATACATAATGAAGAGAATGTTAACACGTTTTTTGGTTTTAATTACCAGTTAGATTGTCAATTTCATATTCGGCTTGTAGTCTAAATGATTTTGACTGTTTCTAATATGAAGGCCAATAATAAGTAGGACGGTCACTCGTTGCATTTTTTTTCTCAAAAACATACAGAACAATTTAGTTGAATTTTTTAGTCATTTCATACCTATCTTTATCTAAGGTTTTATAGTTAAAACCGAGCATAGTTGAATGTTTACTATACTAAAGAAATGTTCATAAGTAGCATCAATTGATGATTGTGTTATATGGTGCAAACGAACCATACAAAATGGAATAGCTTAAAATACAGTTTTAGCATTAATTTACGAATGCTCAAAATACAATTATCGCTTAAGACCTCGGAGTAACCTAAAATGCTCACCTCGATTACCCAAAAGCAGCAACCTGTCAACGCGATACATATCTTTACGGACTTATCTGGATCTACATCAGCTTGGTATTCGCCTTAGTTGCAGTTTAAATAAAGGTTGTTTTTACCGACGATTTTAGTGGCACCGCGGCTGCCAGCTGACCTCCATCCGACTCTCACGGCCGATTCAGCTGGCACCCGCACCCGCGCTGCTCATTCTCTTCTGTTGCAAAAACTCATCGCCATTGTCACTACTGAGTTGTGAAAAAGTAATTAAAAACGGATAGCCATAAAATAACTACTTGAATACTGAACGTTGCCCCGACATCATCCATTGTCTCCGATTATTTCCAAAACATGTTCTGCAATCTGATCTTATCTCGCTGGCCATCCAGCGAGGTAACGCGGCCAGCCTCATGGGAACATTTGGGCGTGTGGGTGCGGAGCGCGAGTGATTTCCCTTTAGTTTAGTTTTTCCTTGTTTTAATGGAGTGGTTGTATTCGTTTTATTGACATTTTGTGATTATGACTTGTTTTATATTTGACCAAATACAGAAACAGAAACCTAAACGAAATTGACGGATTTTTTAAAGCGTAAATAAGTTCTAAATAAATTAAAATTACATAGTTAATCAATCATATGATTTACTCCAGGATGTTATAACTCAGTCTGAGCGATCTCTAGATTGTGTTAAATCTGATGTGACATCCGCTACGTGATTTGTTAAAGGATTACCGCGATGCACGATAGGGCACAATTCCTTCTGAAAAATGACACTTCACTTCGTAGCAGAACGCTCCCAATAGAAGCGTCCAGACAAATAAACATGGACGAGAATAGAACGCATTAAACATTAAAAACACGGTAACGTACATGTAACGTGCATTTACGCGTTTTTTGCGAGGATACGCCTCCTTACTAAATGTATAGCAAGCAATGGATAACACAGCAAATTTCAGTAACCGTGTATTTGGGGTATTTGTTGGCGGGTTGCCACTTGGCGGGTGGGGCGAGTACCTACGTATCATCAGAACAATACTAAACTTTGGAATGGTTTCTCCGTACAAATTCAACGAAATTGGGTAACTTTTTACATGCTGACATTAATTATTCTCCGGTACTATTAATTAAAATCGGAGACAGGGCAGCTAGTCTATCTATTTCGAGGTTTATTGTAATGAGCATTAGGGAAGGTGAGTTTTTCCAGATTCCATTTTATGAAACTCAAGCGCCGTGTTTCAGGTTAAACATTATTCTCGTAACCAATACTTGGTATAAAATTGTTGTAATCACTAAAAGGTTTTCTCTCTTACTTGTACTCACATAATCGTATCATCAAACAATTTTTTCCAGCAATGATAGCTCAGTGGTTAGCTCGGTCGGTACACACACCGGATGGCGTGGGTTTAAATCCGAACAGTAAGCTTGAGCTGCCGGTGACGGAAAACATCGTGGGGTAACTATAAAACGGTGGTAGGCTACTTTCTAATAGTGGGTCGGCTAGTTACCACCCTTGAGTTGGAAATCTGCCGTTAAGCACCTTTCGTCAGCCTCGCTTTAGGCTAGGTGCATTTACAATCTTTGACCACATTTTCACTTAACATCAGATGAGTTGTCTTTAAACAGCCCTTGGACAGCCCTGTTGGCTCATTGGTAATATGTCTGCCTGAGCTGTAGGGCGTAGGTTCGATTCCGCCAAGAACAAACATTTTATGGTATAAACAAATGTTTTTCTGTGTCTGGGTGTTTTGTATGTATTATAAGAAAGTATTTACAAAAAAAAAGTTTTTATGTATTTCATCAGTTATCTGACTTCCATCACACAAGCTCTGCGTAGTTTGGGGTCAGATGGCGCTGTGTGTAATGTGTCCTACAATATTTAATATTTAAACACTTAGCCTGTCAACCATAAAAAAGTAGAGTACATAATACTGACGTCAAATATTTAGGAAATAATGTACGTAAATATATGAAGGTATCTGACATGACATAACCCTAATTTCTACAATAGTGACCTTACAAACAAATTTTAAGATCCTTGGTTAGTGTTGCGCAAAATTCCTTCCATTTAAACTAATAAAGCGAAGGAATGAGCCAAATACAGCGTGTCCGCCCACTCTTAGCATGAACGCACG
Source organism: Biston stratarius (assembly GCA_950106695.1). NCBI lineage: Eukaryota > Metazoa > Arthropoda > Insecta > Lepidoptera > Geometridae > Biston > Biston stratarius. The sequence goes on from OX467116.1 coordinate 18,340,051, forward strand.
CCGCGGCGAACGCAGGGCACGGAATACTTTAATTCTTGTTTTTTTTTTTACTTTTTATATGTATTTGTTATTATACCTGCATCCCGCAATTTAAAAAGTAGCTCGTGTGTTGAAATAAAGCTGAAGCTATCGCGCTTCAAGTTCTATCAAACTCCCATAAGCCGTTATAGCGCAGAGATATATGTGCCTACCAAAAGTTTACATAAAAATTCGCACTCAATAATAGTATTACTATAAAATGTAATGCCTTAATAAATAGAGTAGTCTTTAGTTCTCGTTTTTTGTTATCTTAAGTTATCTAGCCTGAATTGGTACTGCCATTTCAGGCTAGACGCGTTTACTATCTTCGACCACACCGTCACTTAACATCAGGTGAGCTACGGTCAAACACCTAGCCCCAAACTACTAACTACATCTTACTATAAAAAACTACACTTACATATTATCAATTAGTATTGTTTAATTATTTTTATTTATTTTGGAATAACAAATATAACTACATTATATACGCTAATAGCAGATAGTTTTTACAGTTAAGATTTAATTATAATGTAGCTAACAATGTTATACATATATATATTTTTCTCGAAATAATTCCGGTTACCGTTTTTCTAGTCTGAGCGAGATAAATACACGAATCGTACGATCGTTTGTTCAATATTTTAACATGCGTCTACTTGTTAACTGGAGAGAGGAAGCTGAGAATCAATGGAGTGGATGCAGGTTTTGATTCTCGCATGGAATTAGCTTGGTAACAAAAACAATTGGAAGTCGCAGTCTCGCTCCAATGTATCATTGATGTACGAGTAAGTTAGTGATGAGTCACGTGAGTGTAATCACGTCATGAACACGAACACGCCTAACAGGCGTCGCTCGGTTCATAGCGTTGCAATATTAACCGTGACGATTATTGACCCCGTTACCTGATCACTGGAGTATTGATTTCATTTCTAATTATAAGATAGTAAATACATTTCCACCTATCCCTAGAACAAAGTTACATCTGCAAAAACTCAACTTTACAGGAGAGCATTTTAAAGGTTTTTAGAAAAATATTTTGCTCAAATTTATTTTACACAAACAGAATTAATTGATAGAAGCTAAGCGAAATGTTTTTATTTCCAACCTCCTGTCGTAATTGCACTAGATCAATGCTCTAGTGCAAATAAGACAGAAGGTAAAGCAAGATGCTTTTTTATATTGTATTTTCTCTACTTCCTGTCTTAACTGCACTGATTTAGTGCAGTTATACTCAAATCAAAGTGCTAATAAGAAAGAAGGCAAAGCAAAATACTTCTGTAAAAAAAACTGCTTTCCTGTAAAGATGAGTTTTTGCAGATGTAACTTTGTTCTACGGATAGGTCGATTTATCCTTCTAGTTAAACACGCGATACTTAAAGCAAAATTAGAAAAGGTTTCGTAATTTTTTTTCCCAGTCAGCCAGACCTTTTTTCATTTTATCGCTTAGGGAAAATGTCTGTTACATCTGCTTTTAGACCTTCGGGAATTGCTTGTGATGGAAGGGTCGGAACAAATTATGTTTGAATAATTAAAACCGTTCAAATGCGAGTCAAATTGTCATATATTTATTGTCTCTGATAGACTGCGACCGAACCGCGTCGATGTTATTTAGATTTCCTTACATTCTGGATGCATATCAACATTCCCTAGAAGGCAAGTTGCCGAGCGAGCTGCGTTGCCCACCCACACCAAATGACAAACAACACGATGCATCCACATTTTAGTATAGCAACCTCTTCTACATTTTAGTACAAGCCCACTCCTGACGGCTTAATGTGGCGCCATAGGGCTAAATATTTTATAGCCATAAACGTATTTTACAACCGACCTGTAATTGACTTCGATCGACTTGCAAAACACGGTTGCTATACGGTGTAAATAAGAGCTTTAAAGTCTGCTCTTAAACTAACACGCAGAGTTCATTTTATTTAATAAATTAATTAAAGAAAACACTGTCGTAAATAGAGGTGCTACCACCAGTTGATGCTCTTGATGAGCTTGTAAACAGTTAATAAAGATCGATGTTTGAATTAAAAGAAACATTTATTTAATAACACACAACACTACGACAACATCACACTAGGATATCACATCACAAAGTTTGTGAGTGTGTAAGCATTTAAGTGTGTTTTATGCTTGTTACTTCTTCACACTCAAACGGCTCGACCAATTTTCATGAAATTTGGTATGGAGGTAGATGACACCCTGGATGAACACATAAGCTAGTGGGCGTAGCTATGAGATAAGAAAAGACCACATAAATAATGACAATAATAATGCAATTTATCGTAGTGTCTAGAGCGACAGAAAACATAAACACTATAGTAACTTAGTTTGTTTCTAGTATCTTAAGTAACTTTAAAATATAAAGTAACTAAAGATACTTGAGGACTTGTAGGTAAATCACGTATGTCGACGATATGGTTATCGTTGTAGGAACACGTTTTATTGAGATCATTGCATAAAATATTTCCAATTAATTCTCTTTCATGATAAGCTGCATCTATTAATATTGGGAAACGTTATCCTCATTTCATATGGATTTCTACGCGCGCCAGACAATTCGACCTCTAAATTGGGCAATTCTACGAAAACAGTATCTATTTCTGGGATATTATGTAGCCCATATCACTCTCAGAATCAATTCTATCAATCATAATAGCAATTCAATTCGTTACTTCTTATTCTTCTTATTCTGTGAAAGAAGATGAATGAAACAGCTTATTTTATCGTTTATAATAAGTAAAAATGCTATAATGCTTACTTGTCCATTATGCATACATATTATGCAAAAACTAAGAGATATTAATTATTTTAATAATTAAAATGTAAGCAAATAAATTGTATGTAAATACTTCTGTTTCTAGTACCCAATCAAATCAGAAATATTGTTACGCAAATTTTTATGTTTCATTTTCTTTTCTATAGCATTTTTGGTGTGAACAACACTATCATATAAATGTATACATACTAATGTTTACGTATGTTTGAATTCCAGGGCCACCGCCACGGCTGGGGCTGAAGGCGGCGAGCCCCGGCGTCGACGAGGATTGCAACAGTAACACCAGCCTCGCCGGCTCCCAGCACTCGGTGCACTCGGAGCTCGACGCACACTGCGACAACTCCGGTTACCTTTGGTTCCTTGACTATAAGTACGTTATCACTTGTTTTATCAATGCTCATCTGTATGTTACCTTTTGATTCCTTGACTATAAGTACGTTGTCACTTATTTTGTCAATACTCATCTCTATAGCTTTTACGAGGATAGCTTTAATAATGACCTTGCCAGTTACAATCACGGAACGATTGGAGTTTGACACTTATAGCGACACTCAAGTAACATTTGGTCCCTCGACTACAAGTACGATATCTTTGGTTTTATAAATTCTTCTTGCCGTAGCAACAACGTGAATTGTTTTAATATCTGCCTCGTTGACGTTGATTACTAGGTTTCATTTGAAATTAAATACATAGTGCGACTAGCTATAGTTACAGAAATATTGGGGTTAAAGATCTTTTTTTTTTGGATTGTACAATATTATAATTGGAAGATCATTTATGTCTCTGATAGAACTCTAGCGACTTGGACTCCACAGACTGTGTAAATGCATATTGATTTCTGTGAAAAAGAAATTTTCGTGCACAAATTTTTCAAATCGCAGAGAATTGGTAGCGTGTATGAAAGATGACAGATAGTTTCTAACTGCAGGTTTAGTAGCAAGTTCAAGTTTTGAATTTTACCGGTTTGCTTCAAATGAGTATGATGATACCTTTGAACTATGCCGATAATTCCTTAGTAGTTAGATACGGATCGGTTTCCATCGTCACCTTCGATACATCGTTATTAACCTTGGTCTTTTTCGTAATTAATTCTTCACATCAAAGTTTCCACTATAAAAGCAGTTAAACGAAAACTAGGTGCATTTAGTAACCGTCTCCGGTCCAAACACAAATTGACGTTATGAAAAGTTTCTGCCGCGTTAATCCCACAAGTCTGAACTTGTATTCGAATAACAAAAAAACAATTGAAAGTCGAAGAATTAAATGGCATGTTTTTTTTTAATTTTGAATGTTATAGATTTCGTACTCATAATGTTTCATTCTAAAATCCTAAGACCTGTATGTCACCTGGTGTTAGATTATAGAACGGTTTAATTTTTATTCAAAGTGCATTGAAACGGCAAATTGTCACAAGTTTAATAAATGATTACGAGTATTAGAGTTATTATTCCTTCCGTAGCATCTTTCTTGTTACTTGCTTCAATGTCAGCCTCGTCGACTTTTATCATTGCCTCTTTCTGTATTGTCACCACGGTTTATTGTAATCTCAGCGTCGTTGACTCCAATCACTCACCGTACAAATATTAACATCATTCATTGATGGTACCAGGAGAATCATTCAATGAAAACGTAATGATTCTCTCTGAATCGTCAATTAATTATTACTTTAAAGCCAGTTTCAGGCTGTGATCACGAGGTATGTTTAGAGCTGGACTACAATTTTGATTAATTCTACTATTTTTAAATTAATTATTTCGAAAACTAATCAGAACCAAATTGACCGACATAGAACAGCGTATTAGTAAACTAAAGTAACAGTGGGCTGGTCATATCTGTCGTAAAATCGATAAACTTTAGAGTACACGTATTGTAGAGTGCAGACTGCGTATCAGTAAATGTAGCGTAGAACACACTGAGACTTGGTGGAGTAACATTATACGTAAGACAGTGCTCAGTGACTAGAATTGAAACGTTAAAGATCGGGGTAAGTGGCGTGCATTAGGAAAGGCTCATGTCCAGCAGTGGCATAAAACATAGACCTATGATAATAACTTTCAGTCAATAATACGTGTTCACACATAAAACAACTTTGTGGGGACTCCTAAGTAGGTAATCTAGTGGGTGGTACTGATTGCCCAATAAGGCATTGCAACTTTATTACGTTGTCAAGTTCAAGTTGTGTTCGACATCGATATAAAATTACACAAGAAATTAGTGGATACTCAAAAAAACAACATAGTAAATTGTGGAATGAAAAGTTGACAATTATAATATACCTATATCACCTTGAAGAAAATAAGACAAGAGAGCAGTAAACAATTGGATTGTTTACTATTAAAAATAATAATGAATGTCGCTGATAGTAAATAACACTGTTAGAGTCGTTATTATAACCAATAACAATCTGATGCCAGAAACGTTATAAATAATATGAAACAGAATAGCTTGCCATCAAAGAAACTGTGTCAAAATTAATTTGGAATTGCTTCACGTGAATTGTAAATTATAGGTTTAGAATTAAATCTTCGTTGTGAACAGAGAAATACACTTCAAATATTAAAATTTTTGATAATTTAAAATCAAATAATTTTTGAATTTGAAAATTGAATTAGGTATATACAAATAACTATACAGACTAATATGAAGGATAAATATATTATAGAATACAGATAAATACTAATATGTACAGCTGAATCATTGTCGTTGTTACTGTTAATATAAAAGCACGGCTTAATACGAGTAATGATTGCGTTTTTTTTCTTTTAAATTAGAATATAATACTAATTGTATTTTTCATTGGTCAGTTTTACATAGATTGTGGGCATACTGTACCTTTCGATGGACTATAAACATTAACAGTAATTTCTCTATCTATTCCAGTCCAATCTTCCGAGACGGCGCCTGCCACCACACCTCAGTCCTCTCCTCCGTGTCAGCTTCTTACAAGGGTTTAGGAGACCTAACCTCTCGCTTCGAGTTCACTTCTCGCTACAACGACCTGGCTCGCGACCTGGACGCTAACCTTGCTGAGGCTGACATGGAAAGCTTCCGGACAGAAGATATTCATGCACTGCTGATGACCGCCAACTTGCCACACGACACCATCATTGATGACAGAACTCATGATGTGAGTGAAATCGATAGTCAAAATATTTACATTTTGAAAATATGTATGACAACTATACCAATATTGAACAATTCTCCCAAAGAAACGCCTTCATTGCTTTAGCTATAGTGCAAAATAAAATTAATCGTTCTTGTAAATACAAATTTGTAAAAGGATGATTAAGTAAGACCATAAATAGAACTTTATTTGTGGTTTTGCATACAACTACTGCGAATTTACATTACAATATTTCTACATGACAACCATAATAATATATTATTTCCTAATGTTTTTTTGAAAACCACGGAACTGTATTTCTCAGTTGGTTTTTAAATGGAAAACTTTATGAAATCAAAATATAATCCTTACCGACAGCTGGCTCCGTATAGCTCGAAAAAATCAAGTATGGTTTCATAACTGCCACTACATTTACATAATACAACCGCACATATTCAAAATCTGAGGAGATTTAATCAGCAATTGCAAATTATTGTAAAGGCAAAATCTGGCAAATCTACTTGATGATGTTAAATTACTTGAGAATACCTTACCAACGCGTTATGCGCTAACAAAGGCATAAAAGGACATGTTTTCGCGCAGATACGAGTATAATAAAATAAATGAATAATCATAATGATATGTATACATATTGTATAATCGTCATTTGCAGCACTCGCGGCGAGTAGATTTTAATCATTTCGCAAAACTACTTATAGCATTATATTCCAGATGCAAGAAACATGTTCACCATGTCTTTATTATTCATGTTAAAATACATAACATAAGAAAGTGTGTGTAAGAAAAATTCGCCCAAAAGTGAAGACAGGTGATAGTAATTTTTGATATGGTGCAATTAAAAAAGAACTCGGAAAAAATATTGTATATTATGTTTCCATTTTGATCACAAACATAAGCAAACAAGCTTAGGGGGTATAAATGCGATAGTTTTAGCAAAAAACGAAAATAATTCTGTTTTTTTTTTTAGTTTCTAATGTAGGTGTAGATATTTACTAAAACCATAAATATCAACTGTCGATAGGGGTAAACGGACAGCCGTTCATTTACCGCTATCGTCAAGTATTTTTATCGCATTCTTTTTTGGGAGTGTTACCCTTAGACCTTATCTAAAAGCTTACTCGTATAGTATAGGATCTGTCAAATGTACTACATGGCTAAAAATATAACGACATTATTTACTCGGTGTTAGATCTCCTAACCAGGTACCACTGCAGTATTAGATATTCTGCTGCCAAGCAGTAGTTTGTAAACATTTCTCTTTTCCGGTTTGAAGAGTATTGCAGATACCGAAATTACAGTGTAATTGAGGCTTAAGTAAGGTGCCAAAGCAGCGTAGCCCTGGATTTGTATTTTGTTCGGTTCATTACTATTACATAGAAAAAGAAATATAGTGAGAAATAAATAATTGTTGCACTCAATAAACTTTATAGGAAGTACACAAACATTTGTCAAGAAATCTGCCAACGCGGTCACATTGCCCGGCGAGGACGTTACGATTCATTGCGGACCGTGGCCTTACAATCTCGTGTGTACTTTTACATATATGTGCAATATACTTTCTCCAATGGAACTTCCAGCGTTTCTACTGCCTACTTTATTTCTTTTTTTTCGAGATACCACCTAAATTCTTGCAAATCGTTTCTTGCACGGTATCAATTCACTTATCTTAGTAATTGTTAGTAGCCGAAACGAGCACGTCGATGTGAATAAAATTGAGGCTTTCAATTTTTTTTAATATCTAGTGTCTTATTTTACCAATGACGTGACGAGTACACCAAACTATAAATAATTACATATGTAAAGTCAGATTGTAAAATTAATGCTTATTATTAAGTACCTAATGGTATTTTTGAATTAGATAACTTATTATAACAGCACATCTATTAAAAACGAATTCGAACAATCGAGTAGGTAGATTGTAAAAAAAGTCTCAAGGTAAAGTCAATGGCTTGGGAATGACGGAAATGATGAATATTATCTGGTCTTGTGAAAATAGCCGACCCTGAAAGGTCATAAGTCATTTACCTCAATAACCTATATTATTTCCAGAATAACCTGTATTATTATTGATATCATTTTCACATGTTATATCTAAACTAAAGTATTTTATTTGTTCTAACTACATTTTTCTTTTTAATGTTTTGGTGAACGGTTGACAATTTTTTTATTTACACTGTTCTTTTCTATTATCTATGTATTTATCATACTTTAATTTATGTATTTTAACAGTCACATCTATGTTTATTTTTCAGTTTATATCATTAATATCTTGACGGCAATGTATTGGTGTATTGCAGAGTAATCCCAGAGGCGAAATGTATGCCAGCATCTCCAGTTCTCTAATGGAGAGATTTCGCTTCGACAGCAGTATCAGTATTGGCAGTAGTCTTCAGGTTCGCCTTGCATCCTGTGTTAACACCGTTCATTCTACATCTACATCTTAGCCACTTTTTATATAATTCTTGGTTCAAACACTTTTTTTAACCACAATCATTCAGTTAACACATTCATGGGAGTATTATTCATTCAGTTTACTTTTATTGTTTTTGTAAGAAATTATGGCTACCGCCATCTAGTGGCAGTGTGCACAAAAATGTTTTACAAATCGCTTGCTATTGATGTCGCTCCACCTCTGTATGATACTGATTAATGAATGGGTCTCACTATAGATGGCAGTTTAATATTTTGTATAGTTCTTGTGTTAGTTGTTTTTAGGTAATTTTAATGCTAATGAGTAGGTACTTTATTTATTTGATAACATCATAGCATCATTAGGTCACTCAAATTTATTTCATTATCGTGACCTTTCAATATCAAAGTTTAAAGTAAACTATTCCAAGTCAAAATACATATTTGTATACAGTTACGATTATATAGGAATAAAGAAAGTTATAAAATATGTAGTTTGTTATGCTCATTGAATAAGTAAACTCGAGTCCCTGGAGATCTCACAATCGCATCGTATTCATACTAAACCGTTCACGGGAGCTCGGCCAGCATTCAAAACTAGTCTTCCTATTTACCAGTGGCGCGAAGTACGTTGGTCCCACGGGATGTGCCAGTAGTAAAGATAAATAGGATCAATTTCAATGTGTGCGGCCCCGTCTAGTGTACGCATGCTGTACACACAGTATTGCGTCAATCAGTTTAACCGCGTTCGTTATTCCCCCGGTCATACAATCATTCCCTATTCTGCCGTCACGTTCGTATGTGTGAGCTATATTTAATCGTCCTTATGTGTGGTCGCACATACTGCCACCATGTGTGAGTTGCCAATGAAGTCTATCCACTCATTCCCAAACTTTGACTAGCGTGTTCTATTACTCAAAATGTTTTAACACTTCTTCACTTATAGAGCCGTAAAAAGATAACAGTACTAATAGGGCTCACAGTATCAACCAATACTATCAACCTTGAACGCGTTGCCAAATTGAGGGCGCCAATTGAACCCTTACTAATGATCGCTACGTTAATGAGACTTTTGTTCCCCTCTGTTATCTATTACGTTTCGCGATGCATTCAAATTAGTATGGTAGTCGAATTTAAAACTCCATTCAGCGAGCACGCGGTGTGAAAAGTTTGAGAATCGTTCGGAGTGGCTAATATTAAAATTAATATGCCTGCTGTCCCAGTAGCGTCCAGGGTTCTCTACAGAGTGCTGTGCTCTGTGCTTTGTTGCAATGAATTCAATTATATGCTACTTTTCCAATAAGTGTTTCCACTTAAATGAACTCATTGATAATTGTGTGTGCATAAGATAAAGACTTTCGAACACTGTGAACTTTGTTGGACATTTGATAGTGCAAAGCTGCCAACGCTATGGCTTGGACGGTGCGATGTGGTGAATGATTTAGTGATACTGTGTGACTTTTTATTTGACTGGAATAAACTGATTTGAGTTAAAAATGGGTGTGACAGAGTACGATTGGGATTCCTACAATGGATATTACTCAGTGAGTCATTTCATTACATTTGCATTATCAATATCACATTAACGCGTTTTATTGTCGTTATTTTTTGTCCTTTACTTACAGTACACAATTATTGTAGTCAAAACTTAAAACATATTATGAGTAAATAGTCTCAACTACAAGAATTTTATATTACACTTCACTTTAGAACTAACTCTGCAATGTCAATATACATATATCTCATATTTATTGTTTTTTATCTGAATTTGTATTGCTTTCTTCTTTTTATCACTAACAAGCTAGGTATTATTGAACTGCAAGTAAGTTACTATTTTTGAGACCAAAGTTTTGTTTAGTTTGTTTACTAACTAAAGATAAACTCAATTATAACTTAACTAATTATGCTGATGGCAGAGCTAGGTAGGTATTTCTTAAATATGTTATTCTACCCTCACTATTATATGATAGTATTCTTAAATAGTTCCACAAAGAAGTCCTTAATATGTAGCAATAAAGTAATTACAACAACGGCAGTATTGTTAGTTCTGTTTGGAGTGTGACCTCATTTGTAGCAGGAAAAGGAATTAAATTGATGATAACGCCCGTTCATTGCGGCCATGTTGTTTGTCATATTGCATTTGTTAAATTGTGAATAGCTTGTAGAATTACATAAAACTCACCCCTATAAGTAAATTTTCACCTATGATTTGTATATGTGTGCATATATTTAATTAAAAAACCAGGCTATCGATTTATCAGTCCTCAATAATAATATAATCTTTAACCGAAATAGATAAATATATTAGAACATCTATAAAGGATTCCAAACATCGAATAGCAGTAACGATGCAGTTCCTTATTTTTAGACGCGTCTTGCATCCGCATCCATAGAGTTATAGCTAAAAGCAAATGTTTATGTTTAAACTAGCACGCGTTACGTTTCGAAATCTTCCGAGAATGTTCACGTTAACTTTTGGTACGCTGTATCTCCATACAATGTTACTCAATACCGATCACCACTCTCTCTATTTAATGTTTATTGAAATAATTTAGTAACTGGTACTTGTAAACAGGGTGAAGAATCCGTCGGTTCGATTAATACGATGTCGATATGCAAGTCCGAACTCCTCTTCTCGCCCGTCAAAGAGGGTGTACATGGTGTTCACTTCAGTGTGGACAGTCTGGACTGCGAGCTGCCTACTGAGCAGGACCTCATACTAACCTGCCAGGCCAATAAGGACAACTATACCATCGCCTTCGAAGGCAGTCTCACCACTTATTCTGAGGATAGTGAGTGCGCCGAACCCGCCGTCAATCAAAAACATGGTATGTTCTGAGATAACACAAATTAATAGCATAATGACGTAATTGTTTACCGAGATTTTGAAGAATCTTACACATTTTCTGAATCATGAGCATGTAATCATTCACGATAAGCTAACTGATTTAAAATAAAAATTTCAGACAAACCGGGTAAAGAAGAACACATAATTTTAGATAACGATGAAAGAACGCGCAGGAATTTAGAATTATTAGAAAGATGTAAGAAACTAACAAATAAGTTAACAACGTCTATGGCTAGAAGTGATTTAGGTTTAACTACATGGAGTAAGCTAAAGAAACAAAGCAGTCAGTCACCTTTAAGGAGGTAAATAATTAATTTGTTATATGTATATTATCTAACTGAATCACATATTATTCAATGTAAATAATGTAATATTTTCAATTTTATTTTACAGGCACCCCTCAGGAAATAACAATGAAGACTCAAATGAAGGAACTGATGTCACAAGTGAAATGAATAACTCTGTAATCAAAAGCCAAAGTCTGCCAAATCTGTATAGAAGGAAACTTATGAACAGTTCCATTAATTCTGCTGCTCTCAGCAATTCAACGGTTTGTTAATTAAAAAATAACGAGTAGGTAATTGTTGGTAAACGTTGGATGCTGTTATTTAACACTTTTTTGTTTGCAGGTCGATTCTTTTACCGCTAATCAAAGACTAACGGGTACCTCAGTATGTATGAAGGTTTATGATGTCTCACAGCATCGCTCTACGCAAGGAAGTCAACATTCTGAGCCTATGAGTACTTCTTCAACTGAGAACCAAACATCGTCAGACAAAAGTCAACCTAAGCAGGCATTTAGTTTAGTAAAGTTATTTATGAAACAGAAAAGCATGAGCAATGATGGAACAGTCAGTATAGAACAATTGGATAGATCTGAATGTTGGCCATCCAGTTCTGGAGCTGAAAGTGGGGAGTCCATTGGGGAGCACAAAATAGAATCAAAGAGTATATCTGCTGACCGTCCTCAAATTGAATTACCTACCACTGCAACGGAAGAAACACACTCACTTGTTTATGATGAAATTCCGTCATCTAATATTTACAGCAATCGAGTTTACGATGAAGTCTTGGTAGAAGAGGAGGAAACAGCAGATGGAACCAAGTTGGGTGACAGTGAAACTAATTTGTATGCTACAGTTAATAAGCCTCATATTAAAAGAGCAAATTTAAGTATTGTTAATAGTCCATCTAAAATAAGAAATAGGAGGTCTTGCTCATCACAATCTTCAGCTACGAGTGTCAGTATCTCAAGTTGTTCTGAGTCTGATGGCACACAGATCACAAGAATGAACAAACTGCTACAACGTGAGCTCTGTGATCACAAAGCAACATCTACACACCTTGGAAGTACAACGCTAGACAAGAGCATGCAGACATCAAGTATGAATGTATCAAGTATTGTACATGAACGAGAACTGTATAAAGTCGTCGAACCATCATTTTTAGAGAAACTCAAAGAAGGAGACTGTGAGAAACCAGTCTTTGTTCTATATCCTAATTACACTTTGCCAGATATTTCATTTTTGAATGGAAGAGCAAATATTTACTTAAGTCCATTGAAAGTGAATGTGTCTCTAAAATCCAGTGAAATGAAAAGAACTAAACCACAAATTAAAGGTAAGAGACCATTCTCGTGCAATGATCTTGAGATGTTAAAGAAAAAAGGTGTAGGACATATCCGAGACTGGGATTCACTTAATTTCCTCTTGCCTACGGAATGCAAGCAATTGCTATCTGAGATACCAGAGATAATGCAACACACAAAAGAAAAAGAAGCATTGCCAAAATGTGGTGATAGACATTGTGGCACTTCCAAATCTAAAAACAGGCCTATTAGTTGTGACTGTAATAACTTTGCTGGGAATACGACAGCCGTTTCATCAAGTTCAAGCACTGCTACGCAGCCCTCATCGGGTTACCGTGGCTCATCTACTATGCTTACGGACTCGTCTGCGCAAAACAGTCCCGCGCCTGGGGGAAATTTCAATCCTTTGTTTGTATATCGTTACGATAGTGCTACGAGTTCGGAAGCAAGCTGTGCTAATAACGAGGCGCAAAGAATGAACCCAATAATTCCGAAACGGTCACTATCTTTAGCAGACCAAACACGTGCTGCCAAACAAGGAGAGGTTGTACCTCCTAGACCACCATTACCAAAGAGCATTTTACGTAAATCTATGGATAAAACTCGTAAATCTAGTGCTAAGCGCTACAGCATGTTTGAAATGGATGAACTTATACAAGACCCTGTTGTATGTATGACGGCTGCGTCAGAAAACAAGACCAAACGACGTTCACTTCAAGAGCCATATTATTTACAAAATACAGATTATAGAAAAAATAATGATATTGCTGCTAAGAGGTTGTCTCAGCAGTTTTTGGACGCCGCTGAAAAGGATGCAGACTATAATGAGTACTATCCAGATGAAGGTGTTGGCACAGAGAGTAGCTTAGAATCTGGGAAATCCAATGAACTAAAGTTCCATAGACCACACACTCCGCCAATGCCCAAACCGCGAACAAAGAAAATGGAATACACAGAGTTTCCACCACCAGGTGCACTTATCAGTAGCTCTGATCTACAGCAGTTAGAGGAATTCTTGAAAATGAGCGGTTTCAATTGTCAGAATATGGACGATTGGGACCAAAACCAAGTTCAAAAGGTAAGAGGTCAGGTTACCAAGTTCCTTCAGATGAAACGATCTCAGGACGAGAATCAGAGGTCCACAGAATCTAGCGGCAGTAGTTGTAATAGCAAGAAATCTGTAAGTTTTGCCCAGAAATCAGAGGCTAAGGTCGAGACTACGCAGACTCAACCGAAGCCAATGGAAGAGTTAAAGGTGGCGTGTCTCAATACTCCGCCAAACTCACCGAATGTATCAGCTATGGTAGCGCAGAGACTTTATCAGGTAATGTATATGCTAATACTGCATCTGCCTGTATCATACAAGCCCGTTGATTCGTTCTGTGAGTACCTTTGGTTCTTTATTTTAATTTTATCCTCTCAATTTTTATTTTTATTTTTTTCATTTTTCACTCATTTTTATCATTTCTGTATAGCCAGTTACACCTTTCTGTTGGCACCATACTTACATCATTGAATGTATTATTAGACAATTCACCTCACACCAGCATTGATAAGCGAATCATGCTTACATCGAAACACTAATTGGCTGTGTTATTTATTAACATTCCGTTGGCATGCGTTGCGACTAAAATTGCTCTTTTTAGGGTAAGAATCTTGCAGAAATACCCATTTGCGAAGAAGGAGAAACAAGTCCCGATGAATTTGGAAGCCCAACTCATCACGAAACAAAACTAAAATATGACTTGATTGATGTGTCGCAAAAGAGAGGTAAGTAAAACTTGATATGATCATACAAAAAATCATAGTACCTGTAGCTTATAAACTAAAATAGACATATTTAAGGATAACTTAACATCAAGTTATATTTTTATTTTCAGCTCTTGTTTCTAACGTAACGGATGCGGTAGAGATGATAATCCAACACTTCTCCGCGGCTACTGATCAAGCTGAATTGGCCTTTCTTGGTGATTCTAAGCAGTCTCCGGCATGTGCCAAAATTTCTCTAAACGCGTTATGTCCTGCACTATACGCCATATTCCGGGACGGTTTGAAGGAAAACATCGAAACCTCGTTTGGACCCGTAAATAATTCTGTTTGGCAAATGGTTGAAGCTACTGCAAGACAAGGTAATGTAAATTCTTTTTTTAAACAACTCAATAAATGAGTTTTAATGATTGTATTCATAACTATATCACACATTTGTGTTATAGGTCCAATAACACAATCTCTCAATGAACTTGTATTGAGGATCAACAGTGAAGACGCTGTTACCGAAGGACTAGTCAAGTTCAACGCTTTCATCTTGGGTCTGCTCAAGTAAGAACCTTCGTACTAATTAGTATTTTTCTTAGACACAACGATAAATTTTATTTGTTGGAACTTTGATTTTATAATATTTAATTGCAGTGCACAAACTGTCGACGCTTGGGTGTCGTATGTTCGCACCAGAGAATCAATCCTCGCGAAGCACTACGGTCCTGATTCTCTCATCCTTGCTGGGTGTATCGGCGAACCTCGCTGCCGTGCACTGTTAGATACCCTCCTCGCAAGTCTCGAGCCTTTGAGACTTCTACCCTTCTCTCTTGACCTCATGTTTGAAATGCGTGAACTACACAGAAGTTTCAAGAGGATCGAGAGCGACATGCGAGCCGCCAGTCGGGTATGAATGCACATATAACTCCTAATTTAGAAGTCTCGCTAACTCTTGTCTGATGAATCACATACCATATATCTCGTGTATCGAAACCACCTATCGCATACTGTCAAACTGCCGCCTGACGGAGCAAACATCGCTTTATTTGCATTTTATTGTTTAGTGCATGTGCTTTCAAACCAAAATTCACGGCGAATAAAGCTGGATACTTTAGTGTTTATATTTTCGTGCACAGCTTACATAAAATGCAAATAAAGGCACGGCGACGGACGTACGATCGATCTTCATTGTAACCTCGTCAAGGACTTTAACATTATATATCTATAGTCTAACGAAATACAGCATGACGCATGATATGCTAAAAAATTTGGTGTATTTAACAGCCCACCTCGATTAACCCACCACTAACACTGAACCAGCGGAACTTACTGAAGCTGGTGCGATCCATGCAGTCAAGCGGTATCTCAAGTGACGACTGCCAGAC
Organism: Biston stratarius; assembly: GCA_950106695.1. Classification (NCBI taxonomy): domain Eukaryota; kingdom Metazoa; phylum Arthropoda; class Insecta; order Lepidoptera; family Geometridae; genus Biston; species Biston stratarius. Next base: position 18,355,963 of record OX467116.1, read on the forward strand.
CAGTGTTATTATGAGACATAAAGAGCCAAAGACCAAAGAACCATCCACTCCTGACTTGTTGAACGAGTCTGCTAATGTGAGAACTACCATAGAAAAGAACAGACCTCGGTCATGCGTCAATCCCACTGCTGCGCTCGGATATGATTTATGCCCGAATAACAGTAGAATCGAACTGGAGGCTAATAGAAGATGGTCCGGGGTGCATTTAGGCTCCAAGCTGATGCAAGCATTCGACAGGCTTATGTGTGATGACAGTGACGATTACTCAGACAGTCTTGAGAACAATAAGCCCTCCGCTAAGACTACCGGCACTGAAACGAAGGTAACACCGCCGGGGTTTCTGAGTGGAATCTGTACTGAATGTGCTTTGTTCTTTAGAAGTGTTTTTGTTGTTCACATTACAGGCAGCGTTTTGTTTTGCTTACCGGCAAATGCTTTGCTTCTAACATTTTCGACTGACATGTTTTCTTGCTTTGGGTTTTTCATTTTGGTTGTGTGCTTTCCTTCTGTAAATAATTTTATTTTATATATTATTTTATTTGCATAGTTTTAATGGTAAATGTCAGCTATACTTAAAGTTTCAAGTAGTTTTGTCGAAAAAATATTTATCCCTCATTTTGTAGAACTATATCCATGTAAAAACTCGATGTTACATACGTAATAGAGTTCTTTTCACTAGCAGCTGGAATGTAGCGGGGAAGAGCAATGGCGCCCGGGTTCAGCCAGCAGTGGCGCCAGCGGCAATACGGGCAATGCCAGCAATAACTCCGGGGGCAAGTTCAGAAAACTCCAACTCAAGTGGGAGATGCTGAGCAATGCAGAGAGTCCCAGTGGTACCCCTTCAGGTAAAACATAATTTTTTATTATACCTATCTAGGTTGAAGAATATACTTGTGGTGCGCTTAAGTGTTTGTTGGGCTTATAGATTTTATAAACTCTTTAGCTTGTCTAAGGTAGATCTTCATATAATCATCTTTATATATTCTGAAATAATAAACACCTTAGTAGTCATACTAATTACTCACGCCAAAGCTCATACGTCCGCGATCTTTCAGCCAAAACATGTGTTACGTCCGATTTGAGTCAGCTGTTCAAACAATGTTTAGTTTGAAATAAATGGTAAACATTGTGAGAACCCGCGCAGGTTGAAATAATAGAGGTGATATTGTATGAGACTAGGTGTAACCCACGGCTTCGCTCGTGCGTATATTTATAGGCATATAAAATTACAAAAAAGTAGATTACGTTAATCTTCATGATATAAAGTACATCCTTGTTAAATCATAGTTCTGTTAGATCAGACCAAGGTTACAAACACAGAAGGACTGAGTTAAAAACGTTTTTATAATATTAGTCAGGATATTGCTTGTGCGTCATAGAACTGCCTTTTATAGTAACAGAGTTATAAAAAAAGACCACAGCTCATCTGATGTTATGTGACGGAGTGGTCGAAGATGGTAAACGCATCTAGTCTGGAATGGAACTAGGTCTCAAGTGAGGTTGCCGGAATACACCATTAGGTACTTGGCTGCAGATTGTGAACTTAAGGGTAGCTAGGCACCCGAGTACTATAAAGTACCCTAACACCACGCTATAGTTTCCTCACGATGTTTTCCGGCACCTCAAGGTCATTATTGGGATTTGAACCCACACTTTTCGGCATGTGAACCGACCACGCTAACCACTGAGCTATCATTGCTACAAAAGCTTGGGGTGTACTAAGGCGAAAGAAAATCATTGTCTTCATCATTACGAATGACTAATTTACTATGGAACTAAAAGTCACAGGTTGTTAACATTATTACATTTCCCAGGTGAAACGTCTCCGGCGGCGGCCCGGGGCTCCAAAATTCCGCGGCCAGTGTCATCGCCCGTACGACCGCAAGCGCCCACGCTGCAGTCCCCGGCCAAGAATACCCATCGGTACGTACCACAGAATAAAAAATAATACTTCTGTACATTATGATGAAAAGCCACGCTCGAACAGAAGTAGAGTTTGGGTATAAAAAATTATCTACTCTTACAACTGTCACCAGCTTGTACGCGAAATTAAAACTTATCATGTAGTACGAGCGTTCATATTCGGTTGGGCACTGAGGACTTGAACACCGATTAGCCAAAATAGCTGTTGCACAGGGTTGCTACTAAAGAAATATAAAAAAAAAAAAAAAAAAAACAAATCAATAAAAATCACAAAAACAAATGTGTATTCAACAAACTGCTTTCATATGGCAACGTACTTTTTTAAATTACTACTCTGATTTCGTTGTTTTTTAAATTATCATTTAGTTGCAACAAATCCACGTCAGATATTTTATTACTCGTGACGCGGCAAGCGTCGGTACGAGCCGAATGGCGAGCGGCAATCTAATGCCATTACCTCACGGTGAGGAAAGGCGGATCGAAACTAAATACTTTATTAACCTCACTAAACCACGGCGTTTCATCACGATGAAATGAAAATTCACTCTAAGACGCTTCTTTAGAAAGAAATAAAGTTTTAATTTTGTAACACACGGACACACAAAAACAAAACAAAGACAATTATAAAATTAGAGCCGTACCTCAGCATAAAGGTCTAAGTGGTATGACCAACGCTGGTCTTCCGGTGAGCATTTGTAGGTAAAACGCCACTACTCATCAACAACAACACAATACACGACAAAAATAAAAACAGAAGCCTTCTCCCAAAACAAATAATAAACGAACATACATACAACAAACAGGCTCACTGTACCACCATATCGACTGATATCAAGAGAAGATGTAGAAGAAGCCGATTAATGATATAACGACAACTGCGATGTGGCTGACGAAAAGCCAAAATAGACACAGAGAGTGACACAATCAGACCCCCACATGACACTTAGAAAATAGTCCGATTTACTGTAGTACCGTTTTAGCAGGGCATGTTATGTCTCATCTAGTATTATACTGTCTGTGGTACAACAAACATGATTTATTGAAGCTATTGTGGATGCAAATGCGATTTCGTCACACGATGCACTGATTTACCTACGATGAAATATACAAATTTCTTATGAGTATTCAAATGAAGTTTAATAATCACGGAAGAATGTTTTCATCGCGCGACGAGATCGCGTCGTTTATTATTACGATCAACCAATTGGGACGTTTCTGCCTCATAATACTGAACCCTTAGAACTTATGCCTCTTTAATATTACCTGTGTACGTCAATATGAGTATAAGGTGTTAAGGACATTTTGTGCGTAGAAATTTCGTCTCCAAAAGTACTCGTATCCGCATACTTTATGGATATTTATTCTCGCCAAAATAATTATGTTTTTGTATCAAATGTTGTGTTCTAAGAAAACATTTTTATGTAAATCCCATTCCACCCACATTACAAGCTCGTTCTTTACTTTAGCAATGAGTTTAACCCACTGATTTCGCTGTATTATTTAAATACAATATATTTTATCGGTGCTAACAAAATTCATGTGAGCTTATTTGAGCAACGGTTTTGTTCAAAATTGTTCAACACGTTTAATGTCTAGTTAACTTGAATTTATTAGTCACCGTTGAGTTTTGAGTTTTGAGTTAAGAAGTTCTAAGTATTAATCAATATGGAAACATCCTTATCTTGGTCTACATATTTTCATGATTTAGTTGTTTAATTTTAACGAATGTAATGTTTGTATCGGTTCGAAATCTAAACTAATAAAACTGAAAATCGAAAATCTTGACAAATGGTATATGATCCAAGTATTAGTTCTTGACAGCCCTGTTGGCTCATTAGTTGTATATTTGCTTTAAAACCTTTAGGGCGTGGGTTCGATTCCCACCTAGGAGAATCATTGGTTTTTCTGTCTGGGTGTTCTGTGTGTATTATAAGTATTAACAACAAAAACAAGTATTCTTTCAGTTATCTGACAAGCTTAGTTTGAGGTCAGTTGTCGCTGTGTGTAATGTGCTACGATATTTATTTATTTATTATTTAAGTATTAAATTATTGCATTGTCATATTAATACCTGACGGTGAAAATAGACCACATTCCAACCGATAGGTTTGTTTATTATCCTCAATAACAGCGTCACATTTAGAGTTCAAATCAAATACAGCCATTTAATCAATTATATATACTTATATTTGTGTATATATCTCTCACGTTTACCGCCCCATCGCAGGTCAAAGGCCCACTGTCCTTTCGATTCCTTCTGGTTTTGTGCAACTTTGATACAATTAGGAATAAAACCCACATGATTAACTTTTAATATTTCTTGATAAATTATCATCAGCGGTATCCCGGTCCCAGTCCGTAAAGGCCAGTCTCCCACCAGCGCTACAGCGAGGCCCGCTACTGGCAACGCCAGAACTGCTACGGGAAAGAGGCCTCCGGCAGCTGCTAACAGGTACCTCTTTTGTAGCAAATGTATTCATTTATTTACGTGCTAATTTATATGCACCGCTATGGTGGCGGATAAATATATTTATCGCAGGATTTGGTTCTTCTATACTTTCTTTGTAGATTTAAAATTCTTCCATTTATTTTTTAATTTAACTTTTTACCATTTTCTTTTAAGGTATAATTTAAGGTTATATATTTAAAATATTTTATTATTCTACAACGAATTGAGTTGTATTTTACACATGCTTTATATCCGCACAATACTCGCATCTCCAGAACATTTCCTGAGGCTACGAAGAAACCGAACAAACCCCGACCGTCCAATCTGGTCATAGATGCAGCCGCTAAACCAACAACAAACGCTAAACAATCGCCAACCACGCCGTATGTATCGACATAGATGGAATTATAACAGCCTGAATCACTAACATTAATAACACTATGGAAAGCTTCAACTAACAACTTTACACTACTAGGAATGTGGCATGATTGGCATGTAAAACAATGTTCGTAACAGGAAGATTTATTGCTTCAATATTCAGAGTTCATACTAAACATAAAATTGAATACCAAGATGGCATGTTTACGGTTTATCAAAATAAGCTCGCGAATTGCATACTGTCGAAGCCCGACGATACTAAAATATGTGTAATGCATTTTGTTCTAACTTGATTTAAGTGTACAAACTTAAAACTATGCTCAGGGTTTGGTTCAAGTATTACATTTTTATACGCTTTGAAATTTCGTTCACAAGATCATGGATTTATAGCAGCTTTGTCTCTATGAAGTAAGCGTGTTTTAGAATTTAAGTATTTTTGCGTGTTTGAAAACAGACCTTCTTCAAGCATAAAAAAGTTTAAATTGCCTTGCCCTGTGTTGCTATTGCTGTTTATCGAGGCCATTTTTTACAACATTCAGGAAATGGCAATATGATACGATCTACAGTTGCAATTCTGGAAACATCAACAACATCTTTGTCTTCTTTTTATAGCTGTCTTATCTTTTTTATATGCCTTAACAAACATATTTTCTAAAATAATGTCATTGTAAGCAAGTTTAATGAGACTTCGGAAGCCAAAGAGAAAGTAAATATAAAATAACAACAATGTAAAGTATTGTGTTCCATCATTTTTAAATCAAAATAAAAAATAACTATTTTCTACCTTATTTAGAATGATTTCGGCTTAAATTCATTAAATTATTATTCATCAGCCCAATAAAAAATATCTTTTATTATGACAGTTAAAACATTCCGTTGTTTACAATATTCAAAGGTTTTTCATTGATGTGGAGAAAAGTAGGAACCTACACCGTGTTTACCCATGCCTTCACGCACATAGTCATAGGAGCTATTATTCGTTACTCACATGTAATATTTAATAGGACGTCGCGCGTGGACCAGGCGTGGCACGCCGGCACGGCACCAAGGCCGTCTTCTCTACCTTACGGGCGTGCCCCGCCTCCTGCCGCGCCACGCCGTGCTGCCTCCTCCTCCGCAGCCAGAGCTCATCGCACCACCTCGCAACCGAAACAACACAAGTACGTCTATTTTATGATGCCATAACCCAATTTTACTATTCTGGGTTCATAGTAAATTACCTGTTTTCGTATAACATTGCTTGTAGTTGCTTTTCTCCATTTATATCTAGAATTTCTTCTATTTTATTGAAACTTGACTTTTGATCCTCGCCTGATGGTAAACGACTGTGCTTAAACCATATATTCAAATTCAGTTATGTTATCATTCAAAAGTTTTTATAGGTAGTTAAGTTTTGCGGAATTATTGCAGCATGTAGAAAACAACCCTTCATTATTTTAAATCTTTCACAATTTGTTTGAATTACAGTTTACGTATCTGACTAACAAATAACCACAACTTAACAAGCCCTCAATCGCCTTTCAGGTACGTAAGAACGCTTTGGCACCGGCTACCGTCCGACTCTGGACACCTCGCGTTCAACGAAGGCGAGCGACTCCGGCTGATCTTGGAGGTAGATGACCAGCATATTTTGTGCTGCAGAGGAGATCAGAAAGGCTTGGTGCCGCGCGAAGCGGTGCTGCTCGATGATTTCTGATATTGGCATACATAGCACGACTGGCAGCCGTGCTGGCGAGCGCTTACACTTCACAAGAGTTAAGGAACTAAATGAAAGAAGCGAATCTGTTCAGTGAATGGTTTGGGAGAGAACCAAGTGAGAATGTATTGGTCCCTTTTATGGTGTATAGTGCAATAGTTCGAGATTTGAAAGATTTGAGGATGATGTAAGACGTTATTGCTCAGTTTGTTGTGATCGAATTCGTAAGAATACGTGTGCGTTTCAAAGACTTTGTAAATATTTATATGTTGTGTATGTCCTAGTCCAGTGTGAAGGGCTATTTTTTTTTTTTTATGTATAAAGTATCTCTCTCTGTGTTGCCTTATTCAGCAATATCCAATACCAAGTAATGTTATGCATCACTATATCTAACTTTCGCCTTTAATATCTCCGTAGTAAAATCTAGTCTTACGTTAAGGCATGACAAGTTCTTGAACTGTAAATAATATTTTAAGATTCATGTATTGATTTAATATTCACTGGGGTCAAGTATCGCTAGGTCGCAGTGAATATTTTTTTCAATCTGATGTGATATAGATTATGGTTGAGTTTTTAATATAGGAACAAAATCTCATATTAGTTTAAGGATTGTATTATCCATATGCTAAAATTGAGTTTCGTAGCTGCCGAGAGAAAGACACTTATTTAGTACGATGATTAGATAAATTAATCTATAAATTGATGTCTAAACTAAAATAATCTTTACTTCTCGTTCGTTATACTTAAGTATATTAAAGTAATAATATGTATTGTCCCTATTATATAAAATGTATAATAATATTTAATTCATTCTGTTGACATTTTAATAATTTCCAGTATTAATCTAATATTTTTAAGCAATGATGCGGTATTTTTTTTTTCTTGATAATCCAATGGGTTGGACATTTATTTTATTATGACTATATTTACTATGAAACCAAACGTTACCGTGAAAACTACTTAAAGGTTTATATTTTTCGATAAATTCTTAGAAAAACTGTTTCGCTAAAAATTCATCAAAACCCTTCGACGGATAACTGATTCTAATCTGTCTTATGTGTCTAATTGCATGCTGCCTCTCCTTAGCACCTTCCTAACTCAGTCTACGGTGAAGGTTATCTAAAGTTAATTATGTACGTAGATAGATTCCGTACTTCTATATCGATTTTGTGGGTCGCCTAACATGTCCATATCAATAACTGCACGGCCTATCCCAAACACTTTCCCTAGGGTAGGCTTACATTCCCATCGAACTAGTTTAAAACGGTGTTGGAGCTTAACCTGTATATAACACTAACAGCATGTGACCTTCCACGTTTCACTTCCTCATCCTCAGCCCAGCACAAAGTTAAGCATACAAATTTGTCAAAACAAAATTTGCTTCGTGTAACATTGCCGCGTCATTGTTTTCTTATATGATTGATACAGTTTGTGCTTACACTGTTTCTTGTAACATCGTCACGATATCGCATGTGATATTATTGACCATATCGCAGCTTCTGGGAAGCGAAGATAAAACGATATTTTTGGTATGTATTTGTACTGCTCAAGTTGGCATCGTGACGTTATTAACTATAATGATATTAATCAACTTATAATGCTCTATTAATATTGTATCTCAGTTCATATTTATTGAATTGGTGTTAATGAATTTAAATGAAAAAATGTACATAATATTTTGTGTACTATTACTACATAGTGGTATAATCAAAATTTGTATGAATACCTTTTAAAAGTGCACGATACAGTTCCTTTGGTAGTCCGTCGTGCTATCGAGTCACAATAATTGGTAAAGTATAGCCAATATATAATGTATACTCGTAATTATCCAAATTATAACTATACTTATGTATGTATAGTACCTATTTCTTAAAGTGTCTAGCTCGAAGCAGCTACGGCATTAATCTTGCCAACTGCGTTCAGCAAACAAAGAAACATGAGGCTCGAAGAAATCGCGTTAATCTCACTATGCTAAGAACGTATGTTGACACAAAACAGAACTGTACAATATGATTAATTAAGCTACAATGATGTTATCGAAATTATACTTAGTTGAATTATTAGACCGTAGACCCCTCTCGCCGATTGGCGAATTGTAATATAGACATTTTCATTATCGTTAGAATAGTTTCTCGCTTTGTGACTGAATGATGTGATGTGGCCTTTTGTATGTAAAGTTATACTAGTGTTAATGTGTGTGTGCGCGCTTGTTGCATCCGCGGAGTTTCAATGTAACGTCTACTTATCAGTTATGTTAGAGCTGGCATGGGGAATGCTTCCACAATTTATTTATATCTTAGTGTAACTCCTGAATAGCCGTTAAAGTATTAGAACAAACATGCCTTAAAGTAATTGAAGTGTAACTGAACGAAAGTGGTTTCACGATCGCTTCACACGTGTTTGCTTCTGAGTAGCGTGTATCGTTTTCAGTAACCCTAGAGGAGTTTGTTAGCTGTAAGTTTTTATCGACAGTTTGTATTATTGAATGATGTTGAACTGGTTTTTATAAAATGACATCCTGCGCGTTCATTTGAAAGATTTTTTTAGTGGTGAGTCAGTTGTTCTTATGGGTACAAAACCTTAAGTTATTATAATGATTTCTAATATAAGTTTCTTATTTATAATTTTACGATTGGGAACAATGAGTTGAATATTGATTTTAAAATTTATTTTCATAAAAAAAATGCAAAAATCTTCGAGGTTATCGTCGTGTGACGGGCCTCAACGAACGACTGAGAAATAATTCCGAATAAACATTAAGCTATTTTCGAAAATCGTGTTAATTAATATTATTTATGTATCTTATTATCGTTTCAAATAAGACATTCAATCCGTGTACCGTGTATGTATTGTTTTATATTTTATTTGTGTTAAGTGCCATAATTTAATGAATTAACAATTGATAAAATATTATTGTAATGCATAACCATGTACACCCAATTAAACAATATAATTATAAAAGTGTTGTTTAATTTTTTTTTATGTGAAATTTATTGCTATAACTTTTGGACATATCTAATCGCCAACCTTATGGACATGTATGATGAATATCAGGGGATATTTCACACAAAACTACTTTTTTTATGGCTGTCAGGCTAGGTGTTTGACCACATCTCACCTGATGTTAAGTGACTGTGTGGTCGAAGATGGTAAACCACACCTAGCCTGGAAAGGAACTGGCTCTCAAGTGAGGCTGGCGGAACACACCGTTAGATGCTTGGCGGCAGATTTTCAACATGAGGGTAGCTAGCCAGCCGAGTACTAGAAAGTAAAAAGTCACAGAAGTTTAAGTGTGTCTTATAGATTTGATGTTAGCGAAGGTACGAACAAAATAGATCGATTGAAGATTTGTTCGTAGATGCGATTTCGATATACACGCGCCTCGCGCTAAGCCTACGTGAGTCAACGCCAGTAGGGAAGATGTTCTACTTACTCGAGGCCGCGCGCTCCAATTACGTAAGTATTACCTTATAATTACTGCTGCGCACACTGGCGCACAGGCCTACCCACAAATATGTTTATAAAATAACTCTATAAATATGTCAGTATTGTATCTATTGATGCTATTTATAGGCACAATGAAACAAGTATATATCAGTGAATCATTTATTCAAATATGACACCAACCCACGTAATGCTTGCTATAATAGAAAGAAGTCTTGTGCGTCAATGCTGCGGTGGTATACTGTAGTCTACCTTTCAATTAGCTTCTAATTCAAACTTTTTTTACACCAAAGAGTCACACTATAATTATGTGCAGTCACTATACATAGGCGATAGTGGTAATCAAGTTGTTAAAAATTCTAATAAGTTTTTTTTTCTTTATTTAGGGCATCGCATTTTGTGTGTTCTGCCATTATAAAGTAGATCATTTTTTTCAAATGTGTTAAGTAACTCAAGTTAAATAAATTGGAGCCAAAAAGACAGCCTGAGTAACGGTCGAATTCAGTCTTTCCGTAGCAAAGTAGTGATGACTGTACTAAAACCTTCTACGCTGTTTTGGAAACCACACGAAAATACATGTTTCGCCACATTATGTCATTAACGTCATTCGGTACTTTATGATCAAAATAATGACTATTTAATCAGATAAACACTCCAAAAGTATAATAAAACTAGTTTAGAAAATAAAACAATACATTTAAAGATCGACTTGATTTTTCCACGTTCCCGCTAAAAACTCTAAGAATTGAAAAAACTCTCGAAAAAGCTATTTTTAAACATTTACATTTTTTTATTAAGTGATGCCTGACACTACATTATAAATTACTCGTACCTAAAAGTGACACATATATTATTACCAACATGGCTACGTATTACACTTGTACCTACTAATCGTGTTTTATTTTACTTTAAAAAAAAAACTTTTATTATTTTAAGAGTTACATAGGCTAATCAAAATTAAACGTTTTAAGTACCTATACGTATATTTCGTGATTGTTCTAAGTTACTTAATTACCTACTTACATACATATACACATAACGATTTGCTGAAATTTTATGGTTCTCAAAATTATGTGTTGTTAATTAGTATTGTATAACTTGTAGATATTTGTTATTTTAACAGTGCATAGATTAAGAATTATAATTATCTGCAGTTTTAACTCTACCTGTAGCAATAATATATACTAGTATATTACTTACAAAGTTTGTGCTCGAGTAGACTGTATATAGTATTTTTCGTAGCGGATTAATCACCTCAACTACTATAAGTTTTGTAGTTGCTACAGAATCCTATAACATACCTATAAATGTGCAACGACACGAACTTGACGATTGTCTTGTTTTTATATAGAAAAAAAATGCTTTCTAATATCTATGCCGAAAATGTGTCAACCCAACATAACTGACAACTAGAAAAACACACAAAATACAATTATTAGTACCAAGCCATATTGGTTCGAAGTATGAAGTTTAATTTAAACTCTAGCCATGACTATTATCAGTGTCAATAACATTCAAAATTACAAAGTTTCATAACTACAGAATCTACAAAGATAATTGTGACAGATTTATCTTTCTACATAAACTTGCACGAAATCCTAAGTCTGAAGACATTGTGCATCATACCTAAATTATATCTGAGTATTTGCTCTCCACAAGTAGGTATAAAGTTTGTCAAGTGTTCAGAGTGCAGAGTGCAAGTTTCACCGATCGCGTTTTAACAATTTTTAATTGCTTTTTTGAAAACTAAAATAAAATTGTTGAATTAAAAATGAGATTTCATTCCTTCACGTCAATGATAGAACTTCGTAAAAGTGGAAACGTAATTTAAACTTTTTGACCCGAGAGAAATTTGAATAAAAGATGACGCTGAAAAACTATATTACGAGATCTGCTTCGGTGTACATAGGTACTTAATACCTAAGATAAAACATCAAGTTGAACAATAACTTGCGTAACTGTTATAGTTACTCTGCCTAATGAGACCCTTAGCTTGAATCATCTTAGCATGGACTGGTGATTAACTTTAGTAACAAACGTGTTTGAAACTGTAAAATACAGGGCCTTAAAAATAACTATAAGATGTATTCCATACAAAATATCAGTAGTGTCAAATCTTGACACTAGATAATGCTACTGCTGTAGTTTGGTTTACGTGAACGCGATCCAGTGAATGACACATTAGGCATTCAGTATATGGAGAAAGCTGGTCTTTGTGTGAGGCTAGCTCGACGAGAGCAGGCTGAGCTGGGAGGGTCGCGAGCGGTAGCCGGTCGCGCCATGGACTTGCGGCGGTTGAGTTCGTTGTTCCGGCGGACTACCTCGTCTTCTATGTTCTCGGCGTAGTGGCGGCGACGAGGGGACAGCGCCCGCGGGGTGCGGGGCGCGCGAGCGGACAGGCAGCGAGACTTCGGACGATCTTCCGCGGACCAATCCTGAGTCGACATGTAGTAATAGTCCTCCTAGTGAAATTAAACGTATTAATCTAATGTTAGCGGGTTTAAATGTAAAATAAATTATCTCAACATAATTATAAATGGAACAGAAATTAATGACCATTTTAAATTTAGACTAAAGTTTCTGAACGATAAGGTTTATTATAACATCAACGAGTTCTTTATTGATCTGAATATGATTAAAAATATTTATATGAATAAAAATGACTGTTCAGTTTGAATAATATCATAATTTGCACATCCTGGAGGTTTGAATCTAGTGCAAGTTATTTTATCCTGAAATAGGCACTGCACCTAACAATATTCTAGCAAATGCATTTTCGATTTAGATACATTTAGATTCGATTTGTTACTGAAAATATATGAAAAACACAATGGAAGTCATATAATATTGACGTCTTCGAGCAGTACCTAAATACTAAAACTGTTGAGTAGCTAAATTTAAAAGCTGTAAAAATTTAATGAATATTTAAAAATCTTGAAAATCAAACAAAAAAGTAGTATCTATAGATAAATAATCGACTGGTTAGGTTAGGTTAGTTGAAAGCACTAACGGTGTGTTCCGGCAGCCTCAGTTATGGTCAGTCCCATTCCTGGCTAGGTGCACTCACCATCTTAGACCATGCCGTCATTTAACATCTGGTGAGTTGTGGTCAAACATAAAAAAAAACAATCAAATTTATTGCACAATTGACACATTGGCGATCTCAGGTGCAGCCTCGTGTAAAATGTGTTCACAATACTAGGTAGGTACATAGAGCTTAATAAGTTCTCGTAACCATAGAATAGAAATAAACGGTAGGTGATGGTGCAGTCGGATCACACACCGGAGGACGCGAGTTCAAATCGCAACGCTGAGTTTGCTGATGAACAAAAACATTGCTAGGTAAGTAACCAAGGTTAGCAGGTACTCGGTTGGCTAACTACCACGCTCATTTGATAGACAGTACCCATTCCAGGCTAGGTGTGTTTACCATCTTCGATATATCACCGCTTAACATCAGGTAAGCTGTGGAAAACATTTAGCCTGTTACCTCTTAAACCCCCTTCGTAAGGTTTATAACAAACACAATAAATAATAAAAAGAGCAACTTACCAATAACTCCGCATAAATGGCAAAGTACCCGCAAAATATTGTCTATGTGCGAGGTGCATATAGCAGTAGGTAGATGGCGTTGTGATCACTATTTGGTACATTTGTATAGAAAATTACATCAAACTATTGTGCTGTACTATTAGCTAAGCACATAAAAGTTGGTAAGTAATGTTACCATAAACAAACTTTAGGGTAACTGGTCTTGTTTGTTCTTTAATACAAAAACAAAAAGTAACCTAGAAGTTTGTACCTACGGCATAGAATAGATATAAAAAGTACCTCGTCTTAATTTCAAACAAATCAGATGGAAATAGTGTTGTACTATTATTATACAAGGTCATTTTTAATAACTACACTTCACATAGGTAGATTTATGACATCACACAAGTAAAACTTTTATTTCAGGTCTTTTGAGATATTTTAAAATTTATATGACGATTATTTTATAAAAATCGTAAATGACACGAAGAATAGTAAAAATATTTTGTATTGTGACAAAATTTAAATTTTGAATATTTTAGTTTTAAATTAGAAATTATTGACTATTATGCTATGGGCTTATGTGCCTGCAATAAATGTTATTATTTGAGTTTTATAAACGCCAAACTGTTTCAAAATATATACATAAGTTAATAACCGTTCAGTGGCTCTAATAAAAATATTCTCGTTTTCCGTAAGAATGGTAACAATTAATGGTGGATTATTAATCATGAAACAAACAAATTAACTAAAAATGATCTTCTATAAATGTTACTAAGATTCAATTTTATTAAATACTAACCAAATGAAACGCACCCAGTTACTGGTGTTAAATTGTATTAGATAGTCGACATCAAGTGACTTAAATAACACGTTCTTTTCTCTCACAAATAGGAATACATAGCTACATTTGGTAGTTCATTTGCTACGATATCCAACTATATGGTTAAAATGGATCGATTAGTTGTAGCAAAAAAAAAAAAAAATGAAAAGCTCTAATGGTACAGTCATCATATCTTGTTTGAAAATAGCTAAAGGAGCTTGTCCAATTTTACTCAAGTTTTCAGTTAAACATCATTCTTATAAAACGACAATAGCAAATAATTTTGTGACTGATAAGCTTCAACATTGAATTAAACACGCTATCTAATTCTAATTATTTTCTTATTTTTATAGTTAAATACAAAACATTTATTAACTCTAATAACTCTGGTCAGTCAGTCGAACGCTCACCTGTTCTTGGCACAGCAATATTAATAAAAATATAAAATGCTTTGCGTGTAAACAACTGAAGTGCCATTAGCGATACAAAAGCTACTATAAAAAAAACATCATAAATTGCTCTAATAATAATAGTAGGCGTTATTCTGCAACCTTCATGCTGTGTCAAGAACTGCAAAATCGAAAATTCTTCATTCCAAAAAAATATCTAATACGAATTCTGACGGTGCTTACAACTCTACATATATGTACTTAACATGTAGGATACAACAGAATGGAAATAACAAAGCTTATTTCTCTACGTATAATAATGAGTTTATATAAATAAATATACACGTAATATTATAGTAAAATATTTATCAATGTTGACAGACTTATTATATAAATCTATACTTAATACAATTCTAAAAGTCACATAATTCAAGTGCACCTAATACGCCAAGTAGATTATAATATGACAAAAAGATTAAAAAAACTGTGCATGAAATACTACAAGATGCTAAATGCATTTACAAATTTTAATATGGATTTGAAAAAGGTCATGTATTTTATAGACAGTATAGTGAAGCAGTACTTCATATGGTGTCTATAGGTATCTCAATAAATGTCAAAGGAACTTGATTGAGGCTAAGGAATACCTAGCGTTATGCAGTTGTATAGTTGTATTGTTTGCTGTAGATATTTCTACAAATAGTAGTTATTGGCACTCGTGTTATAAATATGTATATCAAACCGGTGATATAATTAAGAAGAAACGTTATATTCAGATGATAAGTTTAAAATTAATATGTTTTCGTAATACGATGAAAATTTATTACTACTTTTTAATTATCATCAAGCAATTTATAAAGTACCGCAAACAACATATTGTTCAAAAGATATGCTAAGAAATCACTGACATTGATTATAGAAACTATGTAGATGTCATTTGTCAGAACAAATGTACTCACTCATTCTGGGTATCAACATCAAATATAGATTAATCAATTTAACAAAGGTAAAAATATACAAAAATTGGACTCTTGATTTTTATAAAAGTATCGCTTCTCGAAAATTCTCCTCGTTCATATTCTTAACACTCCTGGTTAAGATTTTCGTCTGATTTCGGCAGCTGAGTAGTCGGTGGCAGTGGGCTCTATGAAAATAAGTATGTATATTAATATTTTAACTAATTATTTATTATGTTATGAAACACAGACAAAACAAAAAGTTAACACAGCAAACCAAAAGAAAACCAAACTGAAATCATAAATGCGAAGAAAACTGTTAAAAACTCCACTCGACACAATTAACATGAGTTACCTAATTAATAAAATGTGTACAAATATTGTGGCTGAAACAAAAGTAACCAACATGAATGAATAAGAAAACGAAGACCTTCACCAAAACAGTGAAAAAGCAACAAATAATTTGAATGATAACGGTAGGCCAAAAGAGGGCCTCACCTCTTGCCGTGATTGTCCGTGGCTGTCTGGCTGCGGTGACTGGCAGCTCATCTGCTTGATGTAATCCTTATCGTCGAAGATTTTGATGTCACCACCTCCAGGTTTATGCTTAACATTGTCCATGGAGCCCACCTTACTTTGTGCTTTGAATTCCAATTTTTGATTTTCGATCTGTTTCAAAAAGTGAGTGTGCGAATAAAACAATAAATATTTTATAATATATACTGTGCATATTTTGAGATCTCCATTCTTCATAAAAGTTGTGATGCTAAATTTATATTTCCTCATTAAATATACTTACTTAAAGCCATTACTTTACACGACTACTTTATTACATTATCGCAATTGCAATTTTTTAGATTTGCATCAGATATTAAATCAAATAGAAGTTAAAACTGTTTCAGAGTCTCAAAACATACATGTTAATATTTTTGCCATAGATATACATATATACTCAAATATCATATAAATTGTGCTGGTATTTTTTTTTAATTTGATAACACAGTATGTTTGTAATCAAGAATGCACTGAAATTGTTTCGTTCGTGTTTGTTGTCGTATGCATCGGACATGAATATTGATTTTTTATAGAGTTGCGTGCTCGACGATGGTATTTGTGAACTGTGCTTGTGTAGTAACATATGAATGTTAGGTATTCGTGAGGTAATTTTATCATATTCACCTTTGGTAGGATCTTCAATCGATCTCTTAAATGAACATGATATTATCAGCTTAAAGTCGCAATTTTAAAACACATTTCTTTATTTAAACTATAATAAGTTACTTAAAATTTATTTTAGATAAGTTTAAAATTTTATTCTTTATTTCTATAACTTTTTCGATCAATGTCGCGAAAATACAACAATTATGCAATTTTTTCTTTAAGCAACACATCCAGCGTGAAAACGGCAGCCACAACACTTTTAACAAAGAGTCATAAGAACCTCAACAAACATTTGCTTATCCTTCAATACCTAGAAGCAACAAACTGACCTTACGCCATAAGGTGTGATAGGCAAAATGCTTATGCGATGCCCTCCACCTTGGTAACGCCCATTTAACAAACTAAAAACAACAACGTGACTTTTAAGCCTTACATTGAAATTTGATCATGTCTTTTTAGCAGTTATCGTCACCACATCGTCTTGATTGGCGCACACGTATACGAACAGCTTAATCCTAACATAGCAAACAATAGTGCTTTTTCAGTGTAGTGTTCACACATTTAGAGGCTAAAAAGTATGTTTACTCACACCTCTTGATCCGTTTTTTGCAACTGGAGACTAAGAAAAGAAATGCATTAATTTTATACCTATACATAATAATAGGATTATTTCAAAATACGTCAAGCTCCTCAATCTAAATACGCCTATGTAGGTGCTGCAATTTACTGTGACATCAACTAAATAACTTCTTTTTTATACCTTTGCTTTGAACCTATTGCAGAAAGCTCTAATATTGCACTTTCAACTTTAATGTGCTGATAAACTACCCAATTTATTTTTTATTTTTCATTGTACTCACTGTGTCTGTAAATCGATTTGATTCCTAAAACATATTGGTCCAAGGGTCACAAAACAACATCGTAAAAAATATAACAAGTTTCAAATTACCTTGACGCCTCCTCCTCCTGGCTTGTGTGTGATGTTAATAGTTGAAGCGACCTTGGGTTTAGCTTTTTCTTTGAAGTCCAGTTTGACTGTTTCAATCTTCTTGTCTCCACCGCCTGGTTTGTAGGCAGCATTCTGAAGAGATCCCACCTTTGATTTTACGTTCCATTCTAACTTTGTAGTTGTGATCTGGAATCCACATAGCAAACAGATTTCAATAAATATGCACACGATTCTATTTACATCTTCACTAGCCAGTATTGTTTTATTACCTTTTTTGTGCCACCACTAGGAGTGTAAGCGTCATTTTTAGCTGCGATTTTAGGCGTCGCATTCCCGAACTCGAGCTTTCTGTTTTCAATCTTGACTTTTCCACCGCCAGGTTTGTACGTCGCGTTTTCCAACGAGCCAATCTTGGATTTCACAGCTTTAATGTTTGGAGACGGAGCATTACCCACCTGTACCTTATTCATCGGAACTTCTGAAAAAAAAAATTTTATTACGGATTTCTAATAACAATATAATATGTTTTACATTACTATGATACACATAAAGCGTTTCATCAAATGTCGCTCATCTGACTCTTGATTTGACTTAAATCTCATTTGACGTTAAGTAAAAATTAATAAAACTGGTCTATAATACTTTTTACAGTGGTTTAATGACGTTCTTATAAATCCGTTTTCTTTGTTCAATTGTACACTTGTATACGCATACACGATCGAAACCCACTAATGCCGTAAATATTTAATTTAAACGTGAGGGGAGGTAACTCTCTAAATATTGATCGAATTCCAATTAAGTAATGGCAAGAGAAAAAGTCTAAGTTAAGATATGATGAATGATGGGTTTATACCCATGACTTTTGCTTATGTTAATACCTACATAGGTTATCAAACATCTAAAATGCAATTTAGAGTTTAAGGTATAGAGATGTCATAAACATCATGTAACATATTTGTATAGAGATGTCGTAATACACGAGACTGATACAATCTTAGTTTAGCTACTACAAACTAAGTTTAGCATTATAATTAAATCATAATACTTAAAAGTAATGAACCTACTTTATATGACTCATTTATTTTTACATTCAATTACTGAAGAAAGTCATTATATTAATCAATTCATCCGTTTACACGCATAATACAGACAAATTGAAACTGCCTTGACGATCTTAGAGCTGATTACGAAAAGTTTAATTAACAATTACTGATTCAAGCGCTAGGTCGTTGGTTCTCTCTATGGAATAATCACTCTTGTAAGAGAAGTGTGTGTTTAACTTACTTTTTTTCTCGCAAGGTGGGTTCTCTGGAGTTTTCGGTGTGGCGCTCTTGCTCGAAGATCGCGATAGGTTAGGCTTGAGACTGCTGCTCGATTTTTCTTTTGTCGGCAATTTACTTGGGATCTTCTTATTTGGTGATCCAGGAGACCCATTAATATCCTTGAATAGAAAAAACAATGTTTTCAGGTTATGGATATTGATATTTTTAATGAGACGAACGAACCGGTCTCCTTATGGTAACAGCAATGATAGCTGTATGAGCTATAACTGCAATGATCATAGGCAAACGTAATCCCTTACCCATGATCATTGCAGTGATAGCTATAACTTATGTTACAGACAAAGTTCAGATAACTGGTTTGGCGCTCATTACTTTGAGACTGATCGATTGTTGTTCTTTATCTAATATTGTTTGTACTTACATTTCCTTGTGTAGTTTCATCGACACCACTATCGTTGTCTCCATCTGTGAATATAAAAAAAATATTACGTTGTATCCAATGACAATAAAATTACAATTTAAATTATGACTAAACAAATTTAAATTGTGTTCTAATGAATTGTTGGCTCGTTTCAAACTTGTCACTCACAATATTTCTATATATTTTTTTTCAAATCCATAATACCTAAATAACCTGCCTAATTTTCACATTTTACCTTTAGGTCGAGCTCTAGGTGCCGACGCGGCTTTTCTTGGAGTTGCTTTCTTCGAGTCTATAGTTGGAATTGTTGTATCCAGCTCATTCGGTTTTCTAGGAGTCATTGGAGATTTCATATCTTGGATCAGAGGTTTTACTGGGGTCTTATTAGGTGTTACGACCTGCTGGATTTCACTTTTAGGTGTTTTTGAACGCGGTGGTTCTGGTGTAGCAGTTTGTGATTTGAGTGGCGCTATTGGACTTTGTGACGTGTGTTTGGGCTCTGGTGAGTCATCGCTTCGAGTCAAAGAAGGCGATCGATCGGACAATTCTGTTTTCCCTTGAGTTTTCGGCGGCTCGGTTAAGTTTTTCATTCCCGTATTATTTTTCGGTATCACGACATCATCATCATCCATCTTTTTCTTTGGAGTCAAATTTGTAAGAGATCCCATAAAAGATTCTGTCATTTTCGAACCAGCAATAATTCGAGATTCTGGACGTTCGGGAATGTCTCTACCGCCATCGTTAGAAGTCTCGGATCTAATGCTTTCCTTCGAACCCCTGACATTCTCTTTGCTTTCCAACTTTGCTTCTTGTATCAGTCCAAGTCCTGGACTACGACTCACAAATTCATCTATCTTACTACCGATTGCGCTTACAGACTTTCGTCTATCATCTTCCATTTTAAGTGGACTTGGAGCACCGGGAGCGGCTGCAATGCTAAAACTTCTTCCTTTGGCCATACCCGCCATCTCCATACCGTTTTCAACTTTGAACATATTCGGTTCATTTTTAAGTTCAGTTTGGTTATCCAGGTTGGCTGGTTTGTTTTGGTAAGTATTAGAAGAATCCCCCTTCAGAGAGCTCTGAGAGGGTTGTCTCGGAAGCTGGCCAGGAACTGGAGCTGGTCCGTTTTTAGGGTATCCGTTGGATTGTAGCGGTATCTGTGGCCTTGTGCCGTCGGGTGTAGTTACACCAGCGACCGGCGGTTGTCTTGGACCGAACTGAAGATTATTTGGTGGAGCAGCTCTTTGAGGCGCTTGAGCCAATGTCGCTGATTGAGGTCTTGTACCTTGTTGCGGTGCTATTGACTGTGGCCCAAACGGACGAAGTGGTGGTGGTCGAGCTTGAGGCGTTCCTGGCGGACCAGGCGGCACAGGAGCTCTTACCACTGGAGGGCCAGGTCTCGGTCCGAGTTGCGGAGGTGCACTGACGGGACCACCAGGTTGGAATTGGGGTCGTGGCTGGGCCTGCGGTGGAACACCTGGCCTTGGTCCTTGCGGGGCAATCGCAGACCGAGAATCGACTCTGTTCAGCGGACGGACCGGCGGTGGCTGCGACAAACCCTGAGATTCCGGACCTCCGGGACCGCTACTCAGAGGACGATCTGTCGGGGTCTTTTAAAAATACAATTACTTAGGCATATTGAAAGACACAAGCAATGAAAAAACTTTATTGTCGAAATAAAATACGTGCTTTGAACGAATAGAAACCAATTAGATAGTAAAGTTCTTACAAAAAAGCTTTTAAAGTTAAAAACGATTAATGCAGTAGAACAAACCAAGGCAAACGATTTTATCTCTAGGAAATAATTTACCTCAAGCAAGTAGGTAAGCCTAACTACTTATATTTGAAGTTTAATTTACATAACTACTGCATATGCCTACAAAACCCACAAGTAAATTTGAATTTTGGTAATACATCTTAGATTTCAGATATTTCAATATCGGAAAAAACATCTATCAAACTCCGACAACACAGCTCTATAGGTAAGTATCTAAAAGCAATTTCAGGTCACTGACTCTTCGATATAAGACCAACCCAAGCGTTACCACAAAATATTATTTTACGAGCTAAGTATTTCCACGGCTATCAAATCAGATAGTCAGTGAATACTAGCTTAATATCGTGAATTTTGGCAAATAATTCACAAGCAAGAGTGATTGTACACGATAGCAGAAGCGCGGGGCGGCGACGCCCGCGCTGTCGCCGGCCCGCACTCGACCGTAATCAAAACAAACGCAACTCTCCACGGAAAACAATATCCAGAAAGAATATCAAATTATGTTCTTATTTACGCGCACACATGACTATTACGTTGAAGTTTTATTTCGTTTTAATGCCTCGCTATAAAATCGTCGCGACGCGGACTATAATATAATTTTCATTCTAGTCACTATATTTCTACCTACAATGTAGCAATAGCTTTCACACTATTTTCATTGCGAATTGGGACCTAACCAAAAACTAAACTAAACACCGACTAGTAATAATGTTACCTGTTATTTCTACTAAGTTGTCGACTACATATTTTTTAGCGATTATTCCAAAAGAATTTCTTAGTTCAACTAGGACTTGACCTATTGACCCTTCACCTATTTAAAAGCGTAAACAACTATTCATAATTTCCGTGTTCCCCAAATAGAGTTTCAGAGGAATCCACGCCAAGCATAGCGAAGTGAAACATTGCCGATAGATAGAAGTTGTCACGAATGCGGCTACTGGGTCAACGAGCTATGCTGGAAAAAAAATATAGCCCAGCACGATGAATGGCGCTTAAGAAACTTGCATGAAATATCACGGGGAGTTGCTACAGCACAAATATTTTTAATTTCGCATTTCATCGGAACTCATTTTATTCAAATCATCTTATGATTCGAAAATTAGGTTACTTAATTCCTTTTATTTACTATTACTTAAAAATGGATGTTTAATATAGCTGAAGTAAAGGGAAACATTAAAAATATTGGGTTACTAAGACTAAAATTACATGTTTTAAACTAATAAGCGCCAAAGCAGCGAAGTCCTGGATTTGTTTTGATACTAGTCTAGGTACCATTGCAATGGCAATTAGTAACCAACACATTTAAGACTTTTCAAATTATGTATGAGGCTAAAATATCTCCAGCAACAAACCGAGTAGGTTTACATAATAGACAGTTTCTAGATGTATGTATATTCCAGGTAGGTATTTCTAAAACCTTTAACAGAAACCGATATGTATCTATATCGTGTATCGTCCCGGTGAGACTGGCATTGAACCTCAAACGCATCGTAAAATGGTGCCTA
The DNA here is from genome assembly GCA_950106695.1 of Biston stratarius. NCBI lineage: Eukaryota > Metazoa > Arthropoda > Insecta > Lepidoptera > Geometridae > Biston > Biston stratarius. Next base: position 18,378,651 of record OX467116.1, read on the forward strand.
CTTAGGGCCTATCACGGCTGAAATAGGCACGCGGCACGCAATTGACCTTTTCAGCTATACTTCAGCTTGCCTTTGAAAGTGTAAATCAAACAAATGTACTAATTGTTGATATGTCAATGAGGTAAAAATTATAGAATAGATTTTACTGAATAAATATGCATGCTACTTAAAACGCGTAAGTTGATATAGGTATGCTGAGTGGCCCTATTGTCAGAGTTAATTTGTAGCTCCAAATTCCCTGACATGGCTTGACGGTTGTTATATAAATATTGAACATACAACTAAAGCCTACAATTTAACATGTCATCCGGCCTATGGTTAGCAAGAAATGTGGGCACGGGGGCCAGATTATCCATGGCTTAGACTAAGCTTGGGCTTGGTTAAGCTAAGCAACACGAACGCTATGTGTATTAAGTGCATTATAGTAATAATTCTGTTTAATCCAGATTTGATTAAATTAACGTAAGTATGTAATATATGTTTAAAAAAGTCTACTAAAAAGGTTATCAGCCTATCGCGTGCTTAAAAAACAGTAATAGCTCAAATTCGTATGCCCGTCAAGCAATTCTAAAAATTTACATGAATAACCTGTAAAATTCGCAAACCAATCGTTTAACTTTGCAATAACATTGCATGGCCGTATGTTTATTTATTACGTCCATAAAACGTTGCAAAAGATACAGAAAGTCAAAAAAAAAAAAACTGAAAAGTAAAAAATCCGTCAAACTTTAGCAAAGCTAATTTAGTTAAGTTATTGCGTTACAACCGCGATGTCGAAGTTAGTGTTCATTTAACTTTCCACGACTTTATAATTTTCAGTTTCAATTAATGACGTATCGTTTAAGCAAACTGCCTAACAATTGATTATCTAATAGAAACAGCTCGCTTGAAACCGCCCTTTATTAACACTCAAAAGATTCAGGGTCGACATAATTGGCGAAAAAACCAACAATAGATTAAGAAAATTGCGTTCATTTATGAAAAACTTTTTATCTACCGGGTGTAAATGTACAGTTGAACAACATGAAGTGTTTATTCATGATTGATTTTGATCATTTAACGTAGTGCATGTGCATTGTGTTAGCACTCAGTGCTCGTGTGATCTACACGAGTCTTACCCTGCCGCCATTGTTAGACTCCATCCTTCTAGAATATACTGAATCTGTATCTTCAAACAGTCAGCTGAAGTTTATATCATATCTCTTCTTCGAGGCGATCACCTACGCGATATCTCCTGGATACTATAAAAGACAGCATTTTTATTACACACGTACAAATTCTACTTGGTGTAATATTCGTGCTTTTATGTTGCTCACGCGGTATGAGAACTACAAATAATATTTAAGTGTTCGTGATACATACTATTCAATTTACAACACTGAATTTTTGAATACGTTTTGCTTTTGTGGCTGTCTATTGGATTTGGCACATTAAACTTCTAAGCATAAGCAGTATCTATTGTGAAAGCTTTACGTAAATACATTGTTGTGCTCTGTCTATTAACTTATTATATTTTCTTCATCAGTATTATGATCTTAAAAAAGATTGGCGTGAATTCAAGTTGACCACTATTTTACCTGTATATAATAGAGACTAGAATACGCAACGATGCATAGTATTAATGATCGGAAACACTGTGGGAAAACACAGCTACAACATGACAAGCGGAAAATATACTTTCATAGGTACATTTGGGGATTTCTTAAAATCATCGCACATTCAAACGATCGATAAAAACCATTTAATTAGAGACTTAGAATAAAATCCCAATCTACATGGCTATTCAATAACATTCAGAACGTTTATGTACAATAGAAATGAAAATACAAATTGACGTTATATAATTATAAAGCTTTCTGTTCATTTGGAAAATATATCACGATATGAATAGAAAAATGATAAAAGTAGGTTACACGCATGTAAGTGTTGTCGCTTTCTATTTTTATTCATTCTTCTTTATTAGCAGTCATTCAGGATTACTGTGTATAATGTCATTCAAGAGATTAAGATTAAGTCTTTAAACGCTTACAAACAAACATGATACACGAATGTAAATGTAAAATGTGAGACATTGAACTTCATGTTCTTTTCTGCCACATTCGAAATCTTGTCCATTTCTAATATACTCTTCGACTATCACAAGATACATGTAACGCTATGACATGTATACTAAGCCAACAAAAAAATTCAATAGAATTCAAAATCAATTTGTTTTTTTTTTCTGTAAACTATATTTCTTGTATTGACGTCATCGGTGTAATAAGCGCGCTATCACTTGCCAAGCATAAAACTGACAACTGTCGCTCACTGAGATGGACATGAGAATAAGACAGGAAAATCGCCCGTGCTAGAATAGAGGCTAAGGATTTATTAAGGATTACCTTATTTAACTCTTCACGTCATTGAAGTTGTGAATCATTATAATTATTCTAGAGCACATCGGCGAAATATCTGAGACATCATAAATGACTAACACATCAGTGAGTATTTATTAATACTATATCGTAGCTTAATTACTTACAAGAATAAAATTAATTATATTATTTCGTCATGACCCTTTACGGAATTACAGCAACCAAAAATCACTGCGTGTGTTTTTACGACAGATAATTACGTATTCTGAATTGATGAAATATTTACACAATAATTAAAACAGAAGTGTAAAACAAATAGTTCAAGAGGTAAAGTACCTCACTATGTCTATTCAAATTAAGATATATAGAATGAAATGTCACGACAATCACAAGTAGGTCCTACGTCATCAGCGCCCAGTTATTTAGAATAGAAAATTATTGGACGTTTATTTTCACATTCCAGATCATTACTTCGTCTTAATTTTTACAGTTTTAGCGTCGTCTGGCTTATATTTAGTTATATTATGTAAACGTTACCGACCAAGTCCGATTTTAAGATAAACTAGTTTTTCCTAGGCGTCCTATAGGTGATAGTATACCTAACTAGTTAAGCCTAGGCCAAACTAATAGTTCATCCTAAGCCCGATAAGACTAACTAGTTTTGCCAAGGCTGAACGGGTTGATCCTATTACACTCTAGGATAAACTGGTACAGCCTCGCATGAACAAATTTTTTATAGTCTTTATTATCCTATAGAAATTGCAAGGCAATTATTATAAAATAAAATGTTATTAAAATGAACTATTTAATTAACAGCAAAAAAAAAATGCAGTAAATGTTTTTGTAATTGTTAACTTGTCTTATTTTTACAATATGTGCTCTGGCTAAATGTGGTTTAGACTAGGTCGTATCGGTTTATCGTAAGGTGTTGTAGGATCAACCCGCTCAGCCCAGGCGTAACTCTTTTGTCCTATCAGGCTTAGGTGAACTAATTTGGCCTTCGAAGTAGTTAAATTTAGGAAAAACGAGTGTATCCTAAAATCGAATTTGGCCAATAACATATACATATGTATATGAAATAGACAACCATCTGGAATGCTGAATGCAGAGCCAGCATTGAAACAAAAACGGACCATCTTTGAGACATGACGTTTAACAATAATTTAATAACAAAATTAAGTAACGTGGTTAGGTATTCATAAGGGGATAGAAATACTTCAACAAGCATATACAAACAGTGGAATTGTATTAACAACGGAAATATATAAAAGTCATAACTGTATAAACTATGTACACTACATTTTTTTTGGGATAAAATCCAATATATTTATCCAGGATGCCAGCTACCTCCATACCAAATTTCATCAAAATCAGTCCAGCCGTTTGAGCGTGAAAAAGCAACAAACACACTTACACACTTTCAAACTTTCGGCTATGTAATATTAATGTGATAATAAATCAACTCCAATATACGTATACATGGTACATATTTTAAGAAAAACTGGCATTTACAGACACGATTATTTTTCATTGGCATCGTTAAAGTCATCTAAAAACAATAAAATGCTTTCGTAGAAATTATAATAAATATTCCAACAGTATAATATAATATTTTGAAAACATATTGAAAACAATATGTCTTCTGTGATTTGTCATTGGTTACAGGTAAAGAAATTAAATGATTAGGCATTTTGGTTGCGGCACTCCCATTAGACTAACCCATAGAGGGAGGGCCCAACCTTGATAACCTCTTTGGAAAATTCCACTAGTTATTAACATTGACTGTACTGTTACTTTGTCCTTCTTACGCTATAAATAATGACTTACGTCGGTACAGAGGTTAGAGTTAACTTGGCCACTGCCCTTTACATTATTTTCCCTTTTGTTTTGGTAAATAATGGTGACTAATTAACATAGGTTCTCTCAACCTTGGAATGTAAACGTAGTACTTGAACACAAACATTTTCAACGGAAAATAGCAGGTTATTAATTTCCGAATTTTTAATTAAAACTTTTCACATGCTTTGCTGAGAAGTTTTTCTAGTGTACTTATTTTGGGAAACCCGCGTACGTAAGCCTATAGTCTACATAATTAATGTTTTTTGCGTCTTAATTACCATTATCAGATGTTAGGCGTACGAGTCTCCAGTTTCCATGGAAAACATATCTATCGCGGGAAATACATATCTACCTTTGAGAAAGATAGCGTGACTATCTGCACGCGTCTACGTCTTTTAAAACTGTTATCAAACATTGATAAAATCATTACAGTCATAGCAAAGTACAGTCATAAAATTTTACCACTTTAGATTAACTATTACTAACTATTATGATACGGCCGTGTGACATTTTAGTAAGTTTCTTTAAAATCACAAGGCTTTTGTTCACAATCAGCTGTCCTTTGTTTCGAAGACTCGTTTATCACGTGACGCAACTCCTCTTACGTAGGTATTAAATAAATTAAAAATACATTAGAAACGCCAAACCAATATGCATTGCGACTGATAAGAGATATAAACAATGCTCGTTTCTGTGCAGACGGAGTGTTACTTTACATCAAGCATGCAAGTAAATCGTTCTAGCGTCATTCAGTGCCGAGCGTCAGTAGAAGTGACGTGTTCGAGTATAGAGAGTGTTCTTGCCAAGTGACTCAGAAGGAATATAAAACCGAGTGGCCAATTTAAACATAAGACATTCAGCGACACACAGCCGCGCTCTACGCATCATAATAAACATTAATGTTTTTCGAGCGAGAAGATAACATCACGTCTAGATTACAAAATATCAACCTGAAAGAAAGTAAGTTTTTATAAAAGTGACTAGTGCATTTTATAATAAAGAAAAACTGTTAAAAATAAGAACAATGATAAGCATTCAATGTTTTTAAATGATATTTTAATAATATTTTAATCTTATTAACTGTATCTAATCCTTGATTTATTTTCTTTTTAGCAAACATGCAGCCTAAAGCAGAAAGGCCTCCAGTATGCCCCAAGACTCAATTACCCCAGTTGCATCTCACACCTTCAGGAGGGGGTCAGAAGAGAAGTGACAGCATCTCATCTCCACCGGGATCAACGAGTCCCTGGCTACTGAAACCTCAGCACGAAATCCCTGCTACACCACCCCCGAAAATTCGGTCACAGTCGGAATTCTTCCCACAAAGAATAGGGTAGCCTCCCTCGGCTCTAGAATAAAAATACTATTTATTTGAAATGGCAACTTGCCATTTCGTTCCATGACGGACTTTCTGAGACGTATAAAAATACGGGTGATTGCGTTATGGAAGAAATACGTTGTTCAAGATGGACTGGAGGAATATTTCTACTCTGCGTGACCCGGCCATCCAGACCAAGTGCGCTGACAGTTCATTGAACGAATATACATTTTCACTAAAATTAAAACGTCTCCTTGAAGTGTCAAAAATTGAATATAATTGAAAAGTGTCAGTGAAACTTTATTGTTAGTGATTTCATTGTGTAACGCGAGAGGTTAATAACTAGTTAGTAATATTAGAAAATAGGGAATGCATAGTTCATTGAAATAGCGCGAGTTGGTAGGTATACATTCTAACTACAAAGTTATAGAATATCCTTAAAGTAAGTAATTACTTGTTATTATAAAAAGCAATACTAATAAATGAATTCTAAATTCAAATAAATATTTGATTGTTTACATTCAATTCAAAATTTACCCAAATAATAATAATATTTATTTATGCGCAAATAAGTGACGTCAATCTGTAATATCACTTTCCACCGTCTTTGTGAAACTCGTGTTGTTTTTATAATACATCTAACGCACGTTCTCATTGCTCAGTCATAAATCATAAAAATGGGTTGTTAAATTAGTAAGAAATAAGGAAGACTTCCCAGAATTTGGGTGCCAAACATCTCTAAATACGTTGGCACACAGACTTTCGCATTTAAGATAAAGCAAAGTAAATCAGACTATGTAGGTACTAATTAGACGATAAGATTAAAAATGATTGAAAATAATTTTGTACTGAGCGAACAAATAGCAACGCACAATATACGACTTCTAAACTATTTACCTATAACGATTCTGATGGATAAGTGACATAACTATGTAAATTTCTGAAATTACTGAATCCGCAAGCTTTGTATCATTAGTTTGTGTAGGAAAAATTGTACTTTGTAAGTACCTATATCATGTTTGTTTATTAACTAACTTTTGCCCATGGCTTCGCCCGCATTAATTTAGACTTTTACCCCTCTGGTTGATTTAGGTCATTTCCTAACTAGTCCATTTCCAAAACTATCGACTTCCGAATTTGTTTGTTAACTTGACAATTTTTAACGTTGCTACTTCCTAACTTGTTCACTTTCTGATTCGTCCTCTTCTTATCTCGTCCATTTCCTAACTTATCTACCTTGACCATATCTAAAGTTTCCTTCGGGACATTATGTCATTTTTATAAAAACACAGTTTAAAATTTTCGATATAAGCCACAATGGATTCAGACGTAGTGGTAATCGAAAAGGATTATTAAATATTTAAATTACTTTGCCTAGGAATAGAAAGTGGACTAGTTAAAAAGAAACTAAATAAGAAATAGACGAATGGGCAATGGACACTTTAAGATGTGGACGAATTTAGATTTGAAGAGATGAAAATTTAGGAAGAGGACGTAAGAGTGGACGAGTCAGGTAGTGGACCACTTTGGACATTGACAAATTAGGAACTGGTCCAAGTCGATAGGAAGGATATTTCGGATAAGAACGGTACTTTTTTTCTGGATGAAAGGTACCCTTTGTCCTTTTCTGTAACTCAGACAACGTGTATGAAACATTTCGTGATAATCGGTTGCGTAGTTAAGGCTTGAAAGCGTAACAAACAAACAAACAAACCCACATTCGCATTTATAAGATCAGTTAGGATTATAAATTATCATTTTTATTAATTTTATTCATAATAGGATTTCGTTTTGATCACATCATGCTTGATTGTAAGTACCTAATAATACCGTACGAAATACCGTAGTTACCTAGAAAAAACCGTTAGTAGTAGGTGTTTTTATGCAAAAAATACCTTTACATTTCTGTAGGTACAATTCTATAAACTGTTCTTATGTAAAACAAACATAGGCAAGTATTAAAGTAAATAAATAATTTTCTAGAGTGTGTTTTACGTCTTAGCATGCTGTTTACCTAAATGATATTGTCATAAAAGGATTTCTACACTATTAAAACAACGAAATATGTGATATTCCATTGTTAGCTGTAAATATTAATAGCTTGCATCAAACTTTAAAAAAAAAAAAAATTTAGAGAAATGTGGGAAAATCTTTGAACATTATAAGAACGCGGAAACACCTCTGACTCACACTGTTTAGCTGAGTCATGGATAAAAATTGTACCTATATCGTGAGATGCTTTATATGTATCGTTAGAGATTTATGTGAGGTATATTAGCACTAATAATTAATCATGTACTTAATAATATGTAATATTATTTTATTGCTTAATTAAATAATCATTTCTACAAAGCGGTTTTCATTTATGTACAAAGCATCCATTTTCTATATATTGACTAAATAACATTATACTTGTAAATAATTATGTAATAATATCGAGTATTATTTTATTACTAAATTAAATAATCATTTCTATAAAGCGGTTTTCATTTATGTACAAAGCACCCATTTTCTATATCGATTAAATATCAGCGAAGCTTGGCTGTTGAAAATTGAAATCAGCAGCAGTAAACCTATTGGAGAGAAGTAAAAGAAACCGCGGGCAGAAACTACGCAACCATTTTTGACACTATTTTAAATAAAAAAAAAAAAAAATTTAAAAGAGGTAATAGGTTATTTTAACTGACTGGAGCATCTAGATCAACCAGTGATTTCATATAATGTATTTAGGTACAAATCTATTGCGATAAAAAAGAAGTATTTAGTATATCGACATAAACTTATAGAGACCAATGGTTACGCTAAATGAAAAAACGTCAATGTATAAAAAATAATTTCTTTTGTTGGTAAAATAAGTACATTCATCAAGTATTCTCCAATTTAACTGACTCATTTCTGAAATTGGCGCCCATCTTTTTAAGACTGCGACATGTCGACACAGCTTCTCAGAAACAGAACAACGCGATAAAGATAATTCGACAACAATATGGCATTACATTTTTAATGTTTCACTTTCTATACTAAGAAAGGTTTGATTAATGTACATTTTGTACGTGTAGGTGGTTAGAAAACATTACAAGAAGTACTCATAAAGATGCCAATGGATAAAATCATGTAGGTGGAAACTAGAAAGCTAATTCGAATAGCCTTCGAAACCAATTACGTTGATAGATGTTAATAGGTATCTTATCTGATATGCCTATATTAATTGGCTTGATATCTATGACGCGATGCTCCTATTTAACTTATCGTAGAAATACAAAGGAAATTATTCTGCACATGAGGGTCCCGTACAGAAATAGAAATGATTCCAATTACCTTCCATCAACTCGGTATCAACTATTATGTCATGTCTGGACTAGACTGGAGACATTTGAAACGGACCTATTGTTTTCTTAATTATCAGACTTTTTTTTTTTCTTTACGACACATAACTCTATTATTATGTAATGGAAATTACGCGATAATTAAACTTTACAGATATAGACGATGATTGATTAGCGTATATCCGATCGATGGAATAACTATGTGTATTTACTTTTGAATCGTGATATCGAGCGACTGTAGCGACTGTACTAGAATGTTCGGAGTGAGATTGCGGGAAGCCATGCCAGTGCATAGTCGGTACATACGAGCACTTACCTCGCTGGTGCTCAAGGGACACTTTAACTGCTAAATATCAGGTAACTGAGTACAAGGATACTGGGAAAGATTCAAATAGAGGGGTGCGTTCCAAAGGGGACGCCGGCAGAACCTGAAGTGCCGTGGACACGGCCTCTAGCGGCAAGCTGAGTGTGCAAAGACCTCTTTACTTACTAGAAGTGACTCTATCCATAAATTTAAATATACTTTTTTTTATCCAACCATGGCATTTGCATATAATTTTGATGTGCAATCAAATTATTTAATTTATAACTCAATGAGATTTTTAAATAAAAAATTAAGCTGTTATCGTATTAAGCCCGTTGGCGGGGAAAACCATTTGGGATGTAAACAGTTTAAGGTGTGTTTACGTTACAAAATGTAATTTGTTTACTTAGTCATTTCTAGATGTTTATAACACGTTCTCAAATGTGATCCTGCGCTCTGAAATTGATGCGCGCGCAAGTGCCATCCGGACTTTTCCTATAGAGCCTCCCTACGCTGAAACTCCATTGAAAACAAATTTATACCTATCCTCTTCACATGTTATGAAAATGAAAGGGACGACACGTAGTTTGCATTAGCCGAATAAGAGGTTGGGAGTAGAGCCGTACCGATGGTCCCCCGACCTGTCTACGTAATGAAAGTATATTATTTCAATCGAGCGTTTCATTTTGGTTGATAGTATCTTATAAAATAGACCAATGATATTTGATTAGGTGTTATTACAAAATATAACTTTTAAATTCGTTTGAAAAGCTCGTAAACATTTTCACTGGATGTTAATTTACACAATATAAATTACTTCCGGCTATCATATATTCACGGTCTTATATCGTAAACACTAGTATAGTTATCAAATGCAAAAAAAAAAAAATTATGCGTATATTTATACTCTATGTTTTCCTAAGGTTTGAAATGAGCCAAACAAGTAAACATCATAGGAAAAGTGCTTCTGTGTCTCTAGCATATTAATTTGTGATAATTACGTACCTATGCAAATAATAGAAAAAGTATGAAAGTGGGACAACGCCCCTGTTCCCTAGTAAATGGAAACTATTTTTTTCTATGAATTTTGTTAACGTACTACGTAATAAATCTCACAAATAGATATACTAGTACCTCTGATTAGTACTACTTTTCAATTTCGATTTTTATTTTGACTGTAGCACTTTCCTTATGATATCTAATTCTTTTATCTTAAAATGTAACTAACCTCGAAATAGGAGATTCAAAACAATTGTAAACTCTGGAATTTACCTGCAACAAAAACGACATATTAAATAAAATAAAATAAATAAATATTGTAAGACACATTACACACAGCGCCATCTGACCCCAAACTAAGCATAGCTTGTGTGATGGAAGTCAGATAACTGATAGAATGCATAAATGCTTTCTTTTTAATACATACTTATAATACATACAGAACACCCAGACACAGAACAAACATTTTGTTTATACCATAAAATGTTTGTTCTTGGCGGGAATCGAACCCACGCCCTATAGCTCAGGCAGACATACTCCCAATGAGCCAACAGGGCTGTCAATTAATTAAAAAAGATAAGTAAATTAAACATACATAAATTTACGTAAGTAAACTTAATATTTTTTTAATGACTTTCATTTATGAAAGTCATTAAAAAAATATTAAAAATATTAAAGTATAATATTTTTAAAACCAACTAATGGTTGTAATTCATAAGACCCACAATTGACTGGTGATATTTAGTTTTTCTTCATCTTTGCTGTCACACTTTGTGTATTTCGCCAGTGCCAAGTAGGTACAGGCCTTAGTAGTTCATTTTTGCAGCAATAGTGTATACACATTACTGTGTTCTAGTTTGAAGGGTATTGCAACTAACGAAATTACAGGGCTGTTGAGACTAACCATCTAATGTCTCAAAGTCAATCAAATCAAATCAAATAATTTATGTATAATACACAATTAATAATTTAAATAAATAATTAATAAATAGTTCTACAATATCTCAAAGTAATGAGCGCCAAATCAACGATGCTCTGGACTTTGTTTTGTTACTCGAGGTTCAATTTATCGCTGCAATGGTCATGGACAGGCGTAATATTTTACCGTCTCGATCGTCTCAAAACTTTTACATAAAAAAAATATTCATGATTAAAATGTAATAAAATAGGTCTTAGTCGCAATCAAAATCACATAGCAGGTAAATCGCGGACAAGTCCAGTTAATGCCCTTGCAAAAAGTAGTGGTGACTTTACCGGCGAAGCGAAGTATATACTTCTACGGAGTTTTAAAAGATCAACTAGTTTATTGCACATCTACGGAGTTTTAGAAACAACACGATAATATATGTTTGTGCACATCGTGTTACTTGCCTACACTCGTGCGTATAATTCGGCACTTTACGATTAAAATACCACTATTTATGAACACAAATTTGAGAAAACAAAAATTTCCGAAAACAATTTTTCCATCCGGGAACCATTTCTACCATTCAAATTACCTAACTTTTAAAATTAACAGTTTTAACTCGCTTAAAACAAAAATAAACAATTTTAGTCGATCCAAATTATAACTGAAACAAATCACAAATAATCTACTTAACCTACAACACAAAAACAATCGGATTGCGTTAAACTGATGAGTGTAGCTAAGTACAGTACAAGTGAGCAAGATTAACGGCAGCATCACGTCGAGATGAATATCATTGGGCCAAACAAACGCTAGGATTTTTTGATAATGGTATCATTAGAATGATTGTACCTATCTATAATTCTATATGTATTAGGCAAAGTCCGTCGGTGGATAAAGATGTAGGCTATAGTATAATGTATAATGTGTGATGTGATGTGATGTCTGTCTCTGGAATCGTAGCTCCCAAACGTCCTCCCTTCCCTCTTTCCAGAATGCTCGGTCTTCGGCTTTGGTGGTCTAGTGGCAGTTTAATTTATCACACTACCTTTGCATAGACCCTGAGCTCGCTTAAATTTTGGGTCCTATTTCCGGTACGCTGAGTTTAAAATCTGCCGCCAAGCACCTAACGATGTGTTCCGAAAGTGCAGAGTAGTGTGTTGAGAGCCAGTTCCATTCCAGGTTAGGTGTGCTTTACCATCTTCGTCCACATCATCAGGTGAGCTGTGGGCATACACCTAGCCTGTCAACCATAAAGAAAAATCTTTGATCAGCGGCGGACCCGTTTTTTTTGTTTAAAATATTACTATGAAGATACGCGGTTATAAATAAAGAAATTTACATAGGTACATACATACATACAAGATACACGCGAAAAACATAATTGCCTTCGTAGTCGGGTAAAAAAGCCTTTGGTCTTTCATTCAACCTTTATTCACTTTGAAGTTTAATGGCGTTGTGTTAAATTTCGTTTGATATATTTATATGTATTTTTGGTATTAACAATAATTTCAACACACTCATTCATATTACGTTGCTTCAGTTTTGTACCTAGACAAATTTTATCAACAATCTACATAATAATGTATAATAAATTGAATGTTTGCGTTTAATTTACTTCTCGTAAAACTGTATTAGAAGTAGATTTGTTTTAACAGATGCAAATAAGTATACCTTGATTATTTACCGTAGGTATTTCTATTTTCGTTACCACCTTGCATCCTGTATTGCTTTCTACTAACATACTCGTATGTCTGGAATGGCTACCGTCCAAAGTAAAGAGGTATACTAGAAGTATAATGGAACGCTATTAACAAACATGTGTATTGTGTACCTTACCCGAGGGAAAACGATTCCAAGAAGGGCGACGGGAATCAGGCCAAATGTAATTTTTTCCTAGGATAAGTGGAGGAGTCTTTATAGTCTTTATAGTGAAGTGATTGGAGGAAGATAAGCCTTTTTCTAATAAAAAAATATTAATTATTATTCTTGATTGTTTTTGGCGTCACACTGTGCGTTGTCACGTTGTTCAATATTTTTGAAATATTTCATGAAAAATCGAATTTAATTAGTCTAAGCCACAGTCAGTCACACAAAGCAAGTCTTAATCGAGTCAGGTCATGCCATAGTAAAGTAGTGGTGACTACAACAAGCTTCAATAGAGTTTTGGAACTAACACGAAAAGTCACGTGTCACCACATTAGGTACATATATCGCTCTCTCACTATCGTAGGTACACATAATTTGGCACTTTATGAAAAAACACAAGATTTTGAAAATAATAAATAATGTGTTAACACGATCTTTCCGCGTTCATGCCAAAACTCCAACTGTCAACTGATTTTTTGCATACATCTGTCTATTTAATAGATAGGTACGTATTAATGAAATTCTCGCAAATTAAGTAATGTGCTAAAACCACTGACTGTCTTTAAATCTAGACTCATTCAAAATCAAAATCTATTGCCTACCTACATAGCAGCAATACAATATACTGCGTAGTATCAAATGAGGCCCATCAAACCCTTCAAGTTATTGTTACTAAAAAGTCCTTGAACATTACGGGTTTGGTCCCAAATCGTTTGAAGGTGGTTCAAACCAGGAAGCGATCGCATTGCGTGTTCCGTTGCATTACTTTATTGCTGTAACCTATCTGTGCGTGTCGCTACAGGCGTCTGCCTGAAAAATGTGTGTTAGTACGATACCTTTTTATCGGTCAATCAATAACTGAATGTACAAACTTTTGTTCATTCTCTGATGTTGCAAAAATGTATCGAAAAGGGTATCGCACCAGTAGCGAGTTAGGTTGAAGCTTTTTGAAGAAAACTCCTATTAGTATATTGGTAGTTGGACCAATTTTTTTTCTGATCTCTTCTCATTGTGAGAACGATAAGGTCCACTACGCTGCTCTCACCTGATATTAAATAACGGTATTTTCAGAGATGGTAAACATACCTAACCTGGAATGGAACTGGCTCTCAGGTGATGTTTATCCTGGGTGGGAATCAAACATAATGTAGACATTGCATTAGCAGCCCCTAAGGCTAATCAAGTAACTATAATAAATATAATATTTTTAAGCTTATGTCAAACCACTAAAATATCTGTTGGCAAGCGACGATGTGGCCGAAGATGAAGCATGTATACTTGATGTTACCTATTCAACCTGACTTTGAAATGGAAATATATAAGGTATTAGGTAATAAAAAAACCAGTATCTAGTTTGATCAACAGTAAAGTAGTGAATAAAGTAGTGGCTTCGCACGGGTGCAATGTAGATACTAATGTAATACTTTTGATCTACCTCGTAAGTTTTAGCCAGCGTTTGCAATATAAGCGCACAAAAACATGTTTTTTACGACATCCCATTACAAATCTTTGAAATTCTCGTATTTTCTCTGCTATAAAGTGCGTGTATTATACATATAAACATTCCTCTTGAATCACTCTGTCTATTGATGGAAACCACATTAAAATTCGTTGCGTAGTTTGAAAGATATAAGCGGCGGTGGGAAGCGACTTTGTTTTATACTATGTAAAGATTTGTTTTTCAAGTTAAACTAAAGTTGTTTACCTATAGCTAAGTACTTGGTCTTTTTCAAAGGCCTTCACTAGAATACAATTATAATAGATTTCATCAAGATTGGTCAATAAAAAAACATTATAAACATTAGAAATTTCGCTTCCTTTTCTTATTTTTTAATCTTTGAATCTTCATAGAATTTTCCATTTGTGATTCGAAGCGCCATCTCTGAGAAATAGTTCGAACTTTATAATAAACTCTGTAGTTAGTTGTCACGGGCTTCCTACGTATCGAAAACATAGTTACGTATTGCAGTGTAAATTGTTTTAAAACTTTCCGCTAGGTGGCGTAGTTATAAATTACAAACCTACATCTGTTTCAATTCCGAAAACTGCTGAAAGATGGCGCGTTTTACAATACTCAAGAATATGATAACTCCTTGATAACTTGTTATTCCTCTGAGGATAACTCATTTATTGTTTTTTTTTTAATACGGATAGTTCCGCCTTTGACCACCAACTCGCCTGATGGTAAGCGATGATGTGGTCGAAGATAAAGCACGCAGACTTAGAAGATACCTATTCACTCTGGCCTTGAAAAGATATAGATTATATCTCTCAGGAAACAAGGAAGCCAGCAAGCACCTTGTTCCATTCCTTGGCCGTACGGATGAGAAACGTAGAGTCAAAACGTTCGGTACGTACCCAAGGAAATTCCACTATATATAATTATAGTAGTGGGCCGTCTTTCTACTTGTCCTATAGTAAAAAGGGGATGGAAGTAGAAGGTAGTACAGCTCAGTAGCAAATTCTCCGAAATGAATCCTGTAGAAAATTGTCAGACTTGCTACCTTCCGGCGGTGTTCTAGGCATAAAAGTTATTTTACCAACTAAAAAAAACTAACTTAACTTCTACACTTAGATTGAGATTATAATAAAATTAACTTACTACTGATTTTAAAATTTACTTTCTATTATAATTGCAAATCGTTTTAGAACTCGATACTAAATCCTATTTTATCACAATTATTTTGGTTTAATTGAAACCAAATCAATGCGCCAGTCGCCTAGCGGTTTGCAAACAAAGAAAGTTGGCTGAGTGCTTTTATCGCCCCAATCACAACCTTTAGCAGGGGTTGAAATGACACCAATATCACCCTTTGACAGGCAGGACCAAATGTTTATTCCTATTTTACCCGACAGGTTTTACTTACTTCTATCTAAAAATGTATAAGTAGATGTAATCCCAAATTGGGACAAAGTTGTGTGGAAAAAGTATATTCCTTATAAATTATAATTATTATTATTGTATTTAATAAATACATGCTGTGCCTGCGACGCCGCGTGGATGTTCAAAAATAATAATAATAACAGTAAATACAAAGAAATTTTACCGACTTTGGGTGGTACTTTAGGTTGCGGACTTTGAAACACTTTTTGAATTTTTAATTACCCGTCGAATAACATGATACAAGCAATCTACAAACTATGGGGTTTACAAACGTAGGGAACGAAATAATAAGAATCAATGTTTAAAAATTTCTGTCAACTATTTTTTGAAGTAAAATATCTAGCTTGAAAACGAGACAGCCTACTTTAAGATTATGAAATTATAATTCTTTTAACTTATTTTATGTGACTTGTTTGACTTGATTTATCATAAAATGCATAAATACATAGAAATGCCTGACACTAGCAAATACATATACTTAGTGAGATGTCAAAAACAAAAAAGTATTTTAAAGCACAATGTCAAATTATATTAATGATTCCATAAATAATTAGCCAATTATATTGATTAAATTGATGATATTTACTATGCCATCGGATATATTCGTATATACAAGTATATACATCTATACATAATACTTTTCTATGTATATAATAAATCTAACCTTAAACAAAGGGTGTGTAATGTAATTCATGTTGATAGGTACTATCATGATGTAGCTAAGTATATAGGTAATTAACATAAACGACGCATAATATTATGCCATTGTTAAATATAATAAGGAAGGGCTCAATTGTTTGCTTGTACTACTTTGACATTCCAATTTAAGCTTACACGTTAATTACTACCGAATACTTCTGAATAAATTCTAGATTTATCTAGTATCAAAATTGAGACTCAAGTTAAAAGAAATACGACCTTAGGTGTGTTGTCATGACCTCAACTAGTTATGTTCTTACATCATCATCAGAAATACGGTGTTGGAGCCAACCGCTAAGTTATGGGTCATCTTTGACATTACGACATTGTCTACTTAACGCTATGTTAGGTAACTTAAATTGTAAACTGTGATGTAAACCGAATACTGATAAGAAGATAAAGTTATCTTACTAGGATTTGGGATCATCCGGTGTTTCGTAAATAGGTTAATTCTATGTCCTCTTTTGTTTTATTACGATTTATTAGTAGTTTAATATGAACAACAAATTTGATGTCTCGTTTGTTCTATTCTATACAATTGTCAGGTATTTTGTATTTTGAAACCATTGTAACCTTATTTTTGTCTGTAAATTAGTACTCTTATGCTTATTCAAAGTGGGGGCGATAAGTCCTGCACGGACTGACGTCCAGCTTGGGGTGTTTTGTTCATCGCTTGGGGTGTTTTGTGCATACGCTTGAGGTATTTTGTGGATGTTTTTTTTTAATACTAAATATGTTTGGGTTTGACCACGCCCTGCCTGATGTTAAGCAGGTGCAGTCTAAGATGAAGCACGCTTACCTAGAAAAAACTTGTTTACTATGGATTTAAAGACACCCAAGTTGTACTTCGCAGGAAAAACAGACGTCGCGCCGGCAGAGAGATTTTGCCAATACTCGCCACGCTTGGCAGGCGGGTTGGCGAGCGCAGTTAGGTGTGATTGTTCAAGGAAGAAGCTGCTGCCCATCTTCCGGATGTATTGTCGGCTAAGGGATGTATCCCTTAGCCGACTCTTACGGCAACCACGGGTAGAGAGGGTGGGGTACTATTCTTACGCCGGCACCACTAGGCATTTATTACACATGTTTGGACAATTATAAAGTTTTTATACACTAATTCTTTATACCGAACAGTAGACCTTGAAAATTATCAATATTCACAATTCGTCAGTTGATATTACTCAATAGGTTCGACTATAATAAACATTGCGTTTACTTGAACTTGCCTGCAGACATTCGGTCAAAATTAAATAGGGTAATGATAAATTAAATTTCTGACACAAAGTAATAACAACTAGGTATACCTACACAATACACGAAAAGCAAGAGCGACAAATGCGCAGTTGTTTGTAAGTACCTACAATATCTACTCAATAAATAAAATTATTCAATATGTATAAATAAACTCAGTGGCCAATTGCAGGAACTAACGTTGTTCGAAGAGTCA
The DNA here is from genome assembly GCA_950106695.1 of Biston stratarius. NCBI lineage: Eukaryota > Metazoa > Arthropoda > Insecta > Lepidoptera > Geometridae > Biston > Biston stratarius. The sequence continues at coordinate 18,396,594 of OX467116.1, forward strand.
GTCAGTTTTTTTAAATCAAAATACGATTGTGGCTCCATCATCAACATGACAAATAAGTTGGATCGCGTTGTATCTATTTTTCTTTGGCGATGCGCTAATTCGTATGCGACCTCACGCGCTCGCGCCGCGTCCCGCGGATAATAGGTATCTAGGGTTACTGCCGTCCAGTTTTTTTCCGGACAGTTGCCGGACAAACTACATCTAGTTCGGACTTTTTCCGAATTAATAAATAATTATTCCGGGTTTTTAATGAAATGGAGACAAACGCACGAATAAATAAACCAAGTGCGAGTCGGACTCGCGCACTAAGGGTTCCGTACCATTATCTATAAAAACGGCAAAAAAAACACGTTTGTTGTTTGGTTTGTTGTTGTATGCCCCTCTTAAATATTAGTTTTATTTTATTTTAGTTATTTATTTTTAAAGGGAATATATAACTAAATATTCCGTGCATATTTCAAGCGCCTACCTGTTACCGTTATCAATATTGAGCAAAAACGACCAAAAAAAAAACACGTTTGTAGTATGGGAGCCTCCTTAAATATTTATTTTATTATCTTTTTTAGTATTTGTTGTTATAACGGTATCAGAAATACATCATCTGCGAAAATTTCGACTGTCTATTTATTCATGAGATACAGCCTGGTGACAGACGGCCAGACAGACAGACGGACGGACAGCGGGGTCTTAGTAATAGGGTCCCGTTTTACCATTTCGGCACGGAACCCTATAAATGGTAAAAAATAAAATTATGGTTGGCAGGCTAGGTGTTTGACCATTACTCGCTTAACACTTACCAACGATGCAGTCAAAGATAATACAACAAAAATGTAATACATTACCAGTCACATATTTTATTATTGTTTGGGGACTTACTTAAACTCGTATTTAGCTTATTTTAGAGCCTGATGGAAACCCCACTTATATTGCAATCGTGGACAATCTCGTTTGGCACACATCTCTCGCTTATGTTTATTTACAATCGAAAATGATCTCGCTGCGTGATTCATAATGTTTTTTTTGTAATGTGTAAGCCAATGGTTCCTATGGTGCTAATAGTGCGCGAGGTTAGGCACATTTTTTATATTTTTGCGCAAGAATCTACCTACTTCGGTATATGTATATACCTACTGTTAGATAAACTTAAGCGGCTTTAACTCTTTATAGAATCTAATAACGCTAGTACTCCTGCGAGAGGGCCAGTATATCGTTTACCGTATAAATAAACTCAATAAATAACATGAGTGGGTTCATTATGATTTTTTATGGTACGCACTTTTACATTTTGCCAAATCATAAACTATGACCAATAAAGTCGACTATCCTTGCAATGCAGATAATCATCATCATCATCATCATCATCATCATTTCAGCCGTAGGACGTCCACTGCTGGACATAGGCCTCCCCTATTGACTTCCATAAAGACCTGTTGGAAGTGGCTCGCATCCAGCGCGAACCTGCGGTTCTTACGAGGTCGTCTGTCCTGTGCAGATAATGTAAAGCTAGTAATGGCTTTTATTTTTCGAAATTTGTGCCCGTTTTAAATGTTGTTAAAAATTTCGTAACTATGATAGTTATGGCGGTCGGCTCACACGCGGAAGGGTGTGGGTTCAAATCCCAACAATTAGATTGAGATGCCGGTGACGGAAAACATCGTGAGGAAACCAGATAATGGTGTCGGTTACTTTCTAGTACTGGACTATTTAATTACTCTCAAGTCCAAAATCTGCCGTCAAGCACATACCATTCCAAGCTAGGTTGTGTTTACACTCTTCGACCTAATAATAGGTGATCTGTGGTCAAACACTTAGCCTGCCAACCACAAAATTGGGAAGTTCAATGATCCCCTTTCGCCTGAGTACAAAATTAACAAAATCAAACGAAAATGTGGAAGTTTTGAGGTATTTGTTCGCAATAAAGCGGCAACTATTTTTATTACTTTAATTTACTCGTTATAGAGGCAGACTAGCTTTAATTGGTCGCATCTAATTGGTGACTCGCACGCTATGTCGCAACCAAATTGTGCTAATCGTCAGTATTTACCGGCGTAATGGTTGAATTCTACCCGTGGGCGAAAACTGCCTTAATTCGACATCGATCCCACTGGAAATCACAATTATTTCTTTAGCTGGTAGAAATAATGGTTATTTACAGTTTATATGCTCTGGACACATTGAGGTAACTGCTAAATGAGACATATTGGCCATTGTCAAAAAGCCATTAACTAAACTGACCAACTGTTTTGGTTCGTAAGTGATATTGCAATTTCAGCCCACGAATATTGCTAAAGAGGATGTTTTCTAATGTGAATAATAAACAATCATAAATTAATCTGGATCACACTGACACGCTTTTTTTTAAACAGGCTTATAAGTTTTTAGGATGTATTAAGCCGAAAGGTCATTTTAATCATCATTAACAACTTTTCCTTTTCCACAAATATGAAAGCACGCTTATAACTCTATAAACAATTATATGTATCTACTTTATCCTAATTAAGTATTTTAAAAGCATTATATTATCCTTTTTTTATGCTGACAGGCTTGTTTTAACCAGAGCTCAACTGATGTTAAGTGACGGTGTCGTCGAAGATTGTAAACACACCTAGCCTGGTATAGAACTGGCTCTTAAGTGAGGCTGCCGGAACACACCGTGAAGTGCTTGGCGGCAGATTTTCATCTTGAGGGTGCTGGAGCTTGCCAGCCGAGTACTTGAAAGTACCCTACCACCACGCTATGGTTTCTTTCCGATGTTTTCCTTCACCGGCAGCTCAAGCTCATTGTTGGGGTTTGAACCCACGCCCTTCGGCATGCGAACCATCCGCGGTAACCACTGAGCTATCATCGCTACAAATGGACTAAAGGGGTAAGAACGCAATGTTATTGATGTAAAACAAAAAAGAAAAAAACTGCAACAATTTTCGAAAATTTAAGAGACTGAATTTGCAATTACAGTTTTGAAATTCCATAGAACATTATTACCTATAGACCGTCGAAATATTCTGAAAAAAGCAGAGAATATCTACATAAGCGTGTCATAAAGTGCGCTTAATAGGCTTTTTTAATATAAACAAAAATCAGCAAGTAGGTATATACATTTGCATATCTCGTCGCACTTATGTGACCCTAGCCTAGAACAGATGCGATGGGAAGTGGAACCCGTCCGGCAATTTACCAATCACCAGCGCCAACTGAATCTGATGGCCTGTCTGATGGAGACTGATCCGATCACGTATTCATACCTTCTGATAAAAATGAGAACAAGTAATGAAAACTGAGTATCAGGCCAGAGACTACATTACAAAAACAATGGCGTTAATAATAATTTATTTTTCATCCCAACACGATTTATATTGAAAGTGACTTGCATATACATAGACACATAATATATCTTTACAATCTACATAGTATAAAACAAAGTCGCTTCCCGCCGTCTGTACACTTAGATCTTTTAGGACTACGCAACGTAATTTAATGCGGTTTTCATCAATAGACAGAGTGATTTAAGAGGAAGGTTTATATGTTTGATACATGCATATGCACTACTTTAGTATCTACATTGCACCCGCGCGAAGCCGGGGGTTGCTAGTTTAAAAGTAGAAGTTTGAATTTTTGGGTGTTTGTTACTCAATCACGCAAAAACAGCTGAACGGATTTAGATGAGATTTGGCACACATATAGTTTATGACCTGAATTTACATATAGAATACTTTTTATATTAGAAAAATGTTAGGTTCCTGTGGGATTACCAAAAATGTTTATAGGCACTACCACTACCCACCACCAGATGGCATCAAGTGTCACAATGCATAATAGTAGGTAATGATAGCGACACCTGGTTCTGGAAACTGAACAAACTTGCGGACGAAGTCGCGGGTAACAACTAGTTAATATATATATATATATATATATATTTTAATTTTAGGTATAATTTATAAATTAGCTCAATTTCTTGAAAGAGTTGAATGCTTGGTGACAGACTGAGTACGCTTTAATGATGCGGGTAAGCTTATCGCACGGAATAAAATTTACGGGTACCTACCTATCTATTGAATCACTTATAAACGACCATGAGTAACGTCGAAATTAAAAACAATATACACCTAAAATAAGACAGCGTAACGGTAACCCAACACCAAAAACTCTTAACAAAGGTCGACCACTAGTTTCATAATAGGATCATATTTTTTTCTCGCAACCATCAGACCTTCAGATCCTAATTATTCGCAATCAAAAGTTATTTTATACTTTATAATGAGTTCCTTTACAGCAGTCGTTCGTCAAAAGGATAGTACCTTTCAAGAAGCTATTGTTCAGTTTACAGTTCATTAATCAGTGGCATTGTAAATTCTGGAGCAGATGCCACACCCGGCCTCTCCTAAAAAAATACATACTTGTTTTTGCTAAAGAATACAGAATAATCCTACTAATATTATAAATGTGAAAGTTTGTATGTTTGGATGTTTGTTACTCAATCACGCATAAACAGTTTCGAATTTGAGTGAAATTTTGCACACATATAGTATACACTTATACACCGCGAATTGTCAAACGTAGATTAGGACGAGACCTAAGACTGGCTGGAAGCGAAAAGCTGAGGATCGGGCCGATTAGCATGTCTTGGGAGAGGATTATGTCCAGCAGTGGACCTCGATAGGATGATGATGATGATAGTATATATGTAATACATAGTGATACTTTTTATCCTGGGAAAATGTTAGGTTCCTGTGGGATTATCCAAAAAACTAACTACAGAACATATTATCCACTTGAAATTTGGTGAAGATGTGATATTATGGAACATTATTAAGGATTATAAAGGATTTATATTAATATCGCAAGTTTCATGATAAATAAAACTATTGCTCTTTTGTTATTACACATGTTGCCAATTTTAAGTCAACGCGGACGAAATTGCGGGGGCAAGCTAGTAGATATGCTTTAAAAAAAACTCGTCAAGAAATGCCTAAAATAAATAATAGACAGCATTTTTAAGTCAAATTCAATTAAACCCCAAAACAACACGAAACGTTTGACTATCCTTTGAAGTAACGGATGTAAAACATTAGTAAAGGCAAATAAATCTTTATCAACGACGCTCTCAGTCAAGCAATATACCTACAAACAACTGCATCGAACACATTCATTAATAGACTTTAATCGTTCAAACTGGCTTAACAGTTCTTAACCAGCCTGCGACTGAATCAGCTATCTATGAATTAATTACAGAATGTAAGTACTTTGATGTGCTAGGTCATATAATGTTGGGTACATGTGCCCTAGTTACGTATACCATGTTGACGCCATGTCATTTAGCGTGGACAGTACGCGCGACTGTCTCTGAATACTTTCATTGTTTTGTATGCAAATTATTTTGGAACGAACTAATCTAATGAACAAACTTTGTCTTCATTCTTCATGGCCATATTTAAAACTCGTTAGTATGCAAAGACTTAATTCGGAACGATTGTTTCAAAATATTAAACTTTGTTAGAAATCTACTTTTTTTTATTTATTAAATATTTTAGCTTTTTCAGTCTTTATCTGTTCAATAATGAGGTTTGCAGAAACATGAAGTTACTTGTAAAAATAAACACAAAATAATGTGCATACCTACATACTAGTTGATTAGATACCGGGTGATTGGTAGAGGGTTAGACAAACCGAATGGGTGTGGTCGGGGACCCATTTGGAGAATACAAGTTAGCCAAAAAAAATCCCCGACCTCCTATTTTTTTTTAAGATTTTTTTTTGCGATTTTCCCGGTTTTCTCCGAAATTTTACCTATTAACGACCATGTTTTTATTTGAGTTTGGTCTCTGATACATCTTCAGGCTATGAAAAGCAGAATTATACACAAATCAGGGCAAAATAATTGATACAGAGCTTCTAAAGTGGAAAAAGTGAAAGAAATTATACCTCAAAACAACTTTGACATTAATCTAAAAAAAACACATTTTTGAACGTAATATGCTTTAAAATACTTCTCTATTCATCACTTATTACAATGGCATACAAAGTTGGTATAAAACTTACCAGCTTGTAGAGTAAATGTAGTGGAAGAGAAAATCAAACAACATAAATAAAAACAAAAAAATACGTTTATTGGATATCCTGTTCGAACACAGCTCCTCTATTACGGATACAAGCCGGCATCTACGGCGTATTGCTTTAGTCGTTGTATTAAGCGTCATTATCAGCTCTCATTTTTGTGAAGACGTCGTTTATTCTTGTCACCAATTCTTCCTTCGTGCTAATTTCTACCTCGTAGACCAACTCTTTAGCACGCCCCCAGACACAAAAATCACGTTTTCTCCAATTCTTGGATTGGGAGACGGGGCCCGATCGAATGGCCCGCGCGTTCCCCAGACCTAACACCGCTTGATTTTTATGTCTAGGGGCGTGCTAAAGAGTTGGTCTACGAGGTAGAAATTAGAATCACCCTGTATAACTTCCCATCAAGTTTTATTTTCCACATCATTATTTCTCTCTCATAAGCACTACTTTTATGTTTTTTTTTTTACAATAAACCCTTTTAATGATCTTTTACTACCTGCCATTTTTTCGAAAGCTTGAGATCGGCAGATTTTTAAGACAATGGTAGCGACATAAGCAAAGTTACTAACAATAGCGGTGCTAACAATGATTAATATTTATAATGAAATAAGCAAACGTAAGCAAACTTTTAAAACATAGGGTTCACATAAAATTTGTTTACTATTGTTCTGTTTTTACGTATCAAATTTCATCCACCGACCCCTGGAGCAACTCAACAACCCCGGACCTCGTAAAAAAATACATTTTCTTATCTTTTAACGATTCGTATTTTATATGTATGTTACCTAAATTAAATTATTTTACGAAATTATTTCGAATTATAATAGGTAGATATTTTTTTTTTTATAAATTTTCGTTGTAAAGTTTATTGAAAAACACTTTCACCGATCATGTCTGTAGTTTTTGTTTGGAAGCTTACTGATTTAAACATTGGTTTCTAAACATAATTTTTATTTCTCGTTCATATTTCTTGCATATATTTTATTATACTTTGCTTTTTGACTGAGTTTACGAACGAGACGCTCTCCTGATGGTAAGAGATAACGCCTGTCCATGACCATTACAACGATACAAAGAAGTTTGAGTAGCAAAACAAAACCCACGGCATCGCTGCTTTGGTGCTCATTACTTTGAGACTTTCGATGGTTAGTCTCAACAGCCTAGTAATTTCGCTAGCTGCAATACCCTTCAAACCGGAACACAGCACTTGGCAGCAGAATATCTGGTACTGTGGTGGTACCTACCTAGACAACCGCTTGCTAAGGAAATCTACCACCAAGTAAATAGATACATTACTTAAAAAAACAACAACATTTACATAAGAATAATTATGTGGAAGTCTCATTATAAATATGCCAAGTACTCGACGACGTATATTCAGAAGTGGATGATGATGGATGTACTTAGAATTTTCTGACAATACACAACCGTAAAAACTTTTTAAATATCTTCGTTAACCCTACCAGTACCCATGAGCGCCGACTCTTTAGGGCGCGTGCCAAAGTGCCGGAGGCCAAAGACACTGCATTATCACGCTAACGAGAGTAAGTGACTTTAATTATATTTACGGCACTACATCACACAATAAACGCTGTCGCGGCCTCTCCATTGTTTGCTGCTCACGCTGGGACGAAGCCATATTCAATTTTGCTTCAATTAACTTTAGTACTTCTAGTACCAACGCGGTGCTTGAATCCAGAGTAATCTTGGACAGATTTTTGATACGTCTTGCTTGCATAGCGGCAGAAAATTCAGAATACTGATACAATTTGGTGTTACAGCTATATCTGCTATCTACACACAAAATTTAATTATACCACTCGATAGAACAAAAAAAATATAGACGTACAAATTTTGTATCAGTCGATTTCGCAACAAAAACGTTATCAATACTAATACTAATAATTGTTACATCATTATAAACAATCTTGTGGGAACTTAGAGGGCACTATATGATAATCATCACTCATTGTTCTAAAAGAAATCATGGGAAAGCTTTTATATAGCTTACAACGTTAGCATTAGAATTTATATTACCCTCAAATGAACTTGTCTTTATAAAGCAATAAAACGTCTGTTTAACATGTTGATCACGAATTCATCAAACATACTGATTGAAAGTAAACCACAGGTTGAATTGTGGGAAAACCGGATTTATGGCTTTATCAGCTGATTGAAGAAAAAATAAGGCTTAGTCGAAACGTTTAGATATTCTTTGAACTCAGCAGTAAAGTTAACAAAAGAGGTGTACGTTTAGGTTATTCGACCTTCATGTTGGCAAGTAAGTAAAAATGTCATTTCACCTTCATATTTTATCATAAATGTGAAAAAGTTAGTAACTTCTTCACACTATAACGGCTAGATAAAGGGGCATGGGTAACAATGTAATTGAAATGGAACATTGTAATTCAAATGAAATCTTGTATGTGAAATACCTACTATAATTGAAATATATATAGGTGTATATTTGTAATGAGCTTTTTTATCTCGACAAAAATGAATGGTTCTTAAAAAATAGCGGGTGAATCCGCAGAAGGCTACCAGTTAAGCGATATACTTTTAGACCTCATTGAATAAACGACATTCATCCTCTAACCCAATCATGTTAAAAACGCATCAAGAATAGCAACTCACGTTCCTTCATTAAAAAAACATTAGATAGCCACATTCCTTGTTCAACAACAAAGAAAGCTACGAAATCAAAAATTATAAGGCATAAGACTTAAAAACTTCTAATTAGCACGGTTATTATTAATTTTGTTAATTCCGATTCGTTCATTACCAGTTTTGCACGAGAAATAGGTAAAGACCTTCGCTATGAAGCTCGGTACCACCTGTGTCTGGTACCAGCAAGTTTTCTAGGAAAACTCAACTCATAGCTCCTTAACACTCGCAGTAGCCTGAATACAATTTCCATATCTTATTTATTTAGAACTAGCAACCCGCCCCAGCTTCGCACGGGTGCAATATAGTTCATATGCATGTTATATACTTTTCGCAGGGATCCCTAATTTAACGGTGAAGCCAAACGAGCGTAAATTTTTGAGTTTTAAGTCGCGTAATTTCGGTCACGCTATTTCTGCTGCATTCGGTTTCATAGAAAAGATTATGACACTACGTGACCAAAATTACGCGACTGACAACTCAAAAATTTACGCTCGTTTGGCTTCACTCTTATTAACAATATAGCCTATGTGATAATGCAGCATTCTATTAGTGACAGAATTTTTTAAATTAGTCCAGTAGTTCTATGTTTTGTATATTACAAACATACAAAAATACAAATCTTTTCTCTTTATAATATTAGTATAGATAGACCCTGAGACTTATAGACTTAGCACCCCTATGGAAAAACAATTATAACCCTTTTTACCCGACGATGTAAAAATTATCGCAATATAATATACCTATGTTTATCTGTTTCTGGGGAAGTAGATAATAAATAAATATCGGGGGTCGTTTCACACACCGCCGTCTAGCCCCAAACTAAGCTTAGCTTATACTACGGGAGCCAGATAACAGATAGCATACAAATAACCTTTTTTTTATTCACAATAATTTCATAAAAGATGTGTTCTTGCAGTGAAAGTGAAATATTAACACCAGAAAGTGTAAAATTAAACTCAGAAACTGTCATAAACAATTTACTGCCAAACAAATCGAGAGAAAAATATTTTTTCTCTTGGAGGGGGATGAAAAGCAGAGTGTGCCACACGGTACCAAAAATATTTAACTTCGAGCGACGTACTTTAAATCCCTCGCTACGCTTAGCATTTTAGTTCAAACAATCCCTCTCGCCCCAATACATTATTTTGGTTCCTTGTGACACCATCTGCTATTACCGATCGATTCATACCTAATTCCATTTTTTTTTAAGCCATGCAAATTTATAAATAGTTAATCATGTCAAGGTTCCACGCACTGCATCATATATAAAGGGAACCACATTATTGTAAGTATTCTTAGAAATGCCACCTACAACTGGTCTATTTCTGATGTCACTGGTGACTGCCAGACGGTCAATGGTCCGAATTTGTTTACTGCTAAAAAATATCCACCACTCATAGATAGTACACCTTGTTTGTTAGGGATAAGTGTTAATATCATTATAAAACTATTAGTGTCCTAGGTGTATCTGATGAAAGAATGGAAATCTCCATGGGAAGGCAGCGGAACCCTTAAAAATAGTTTTAGCCGCAATTTCTTGTGTGAACTATTCATTAGTTTTCCATCTGTCAATAGTATTGCACGCTTCAGGGGACAAATTGTCTTTACATGCACCTAAGCGTGTAAGAGTTAAAATATCAATACGTTTCTTTCTTATAATAAAAATAATATACGGTAGACTAGGTGTTTGACCACAGCTCACCAGATTTTAAATAACAGTGTGGCCCGTGAGGCTGCTGGAACACATAGCAAAGCCAGCCGAGTATTAAGGTACCCAACCACCACCACTATGGTTTTCTCACAACGTTTTTCCTCCATCGGCAGGTCAAGCTTTGTTGAGACTTAAATCCTTCGCTATTAGGCGTGTGGTCCGACCGCGCTAACCATTGAGCTAACATTGCTAAGCCTTGATATGTGATTGAGTTTTCTTCGATTTTATCACGGTTTACGTGTTAGGTTAGTAGATGAATGCTCCTATCCTCGCCTCATACTGTTAGCAACAATCATTGTACCTACTACAATTCCTTGTAGAAAAACTATAGCAACAATAATATTAAAGACGGTTTTTGTTGAATAAAAAAACCATGGTCTTAAAATTGCCAACAAGTGTCTCATTGTTATTGATAGTGAAAACGATAACATTTCCAAGAACGATAAAAATTATAATACGATTACTTACCTATACTAAACCAACATTATTCATTAATAACGAGTGTTATCTTATCCCAAAACTGACCACGTACTTATAAACGCGATATTATTTGTAAAGAAATGAACAGTGAACATTTTTTCGATGGTAATACTCATTTCACTTTATTTTGACCTTTTGGTGCGGACAAAATCATCAGCTATGGATATATATTTATTGCATGTATTTTTAATTTATAGTATGTTTATCTGTTTGTATATATATACATATATAAATATATATTTTTAATTATCTTTTTTTCTCTGTCATTTTATGTAATTATTATTGTTATTTATAGTTTTGTATGTTATAATGTATGTATGTTTGGTGTAAAATAAAGTTGTGTTGTGTTGTGTTGTATTGTATGTACAACTTCCGCAAAGATTAAAATTATCTTGTGGTATTTGAGTACAAACTTTCCTAAGTGGTACTCGATCGGTACTCAAAATGTATGCCTACATACAAATTTTGTTCTTCTAATACATTCTGAAACTGTTACTTAGCTTCGTCAATAAACGTCAGGATAATTGTTAACAATTGGGACTAACGGTAGAACTTTGGTTCTAGATAATAAAATGCAACTCAAACCTCTGATTGCATGCAAGGACAAACCACAATATCGAGTCACTAATACAAAACCTTTAAATACTTTGGACCAGTAGATAAACGTTAGAACACATTAAAAAGTTATGAATAACAGTAAAGAGTGCGATTCGTATGTCAGTAGATTTTTCTGAAGGAAAAACAAACAATCGTCAATATTCCATGATCTTCAATATAAATTTTACTTTTATAGTTATTTCTTTCTAGACGCCTACTATTCGTGGTAAATCTGATTTACATTTTATTTCGGAAAGCGTGCGCCATCGTAAACCGCATCTTCGCTTAACACAAAGCAAGATGACGGACAAAAGCAAGCTCACTTGTAATAAAAAAAATATTGCACTACAAAATTTTCTTAAAATCGTTTTGTTTTATCGAACGTTGTATAGTAGATGTTAGCCTACAACCTTATTACCCTATTCTGTGGCTACCACATCTCAACTGGTTTTCTTTTAACTAGCAGATAGTTTTTTTTTTTTTATGGCTGACTGGCTAGGTGTTTGACCACAACTCACCTGATATTAAGTGACGGTATGGTCGAAGATATTAAAGCAAGCCTAGCCTGGAATAGAACTGGCTCCCAAGTGAGGCTGCCGGAACACACCGTTAGATGCTTGGCGGCAGATTTTCAACTTAAGGGTGGTAGCTAGCCAGCCGAGTACTAGAAAGTACCCTACCACCACGCTATGGTTTCCTCACGATGTTTTTCCTTCACCGGCAGCTCAAGCTCATTGTTGGGGTTTGAACCCACGCCCTTCGGCATGCTAACCGACCGCGCTAACCACTGAGCTATCATCGCTACAAAAGATCTGCCATTAGTCGATTCGTTTTTTGGTGACCAGCGTTTCCAAAGATAAAGTATACAAAATTAAAAGATAACTTCATTCACTTGCACTTTTATTGAAAATATATATAAAATAAAAAGCCAGTAGGTTATTTTATTCCTAGGATTAATTATAACTATTTGGTACATAGAAGGAAAGTCTATGCATAGAGGTGTAACCCATAGTCCGTATCTGTGTCATTTGATCGCATTGTACAGATTCGTAATAGAGCAGGATTCTGTGGTAATTGTCGGAATGCGAACATCTTCAAGAAAGCAAATTGTCGTTGATTAGGTACGTGTCATCGCCCACGTACCAGGATGCTGGAGCTCATTAACGAGTTTATGACTGACAAATTGTATCCTAACACGAGAGAGCACGACGAGTAGGTGTCTTCTTTATGGGCGAATCTAGCTAGGCACAAGCCACGATGTGGACTATATAAAAGAGAATTTGTGTAAAACCCACTTCAAAGAAGATGTAATGAAAAATTGTTAAAAAAATTATGCAAAAAGGTTTCCCGTACCGGGAATCGAACCCGAGCCTCCTGGGTGAAAGCCAGGTATCCTAGCCACTAGACCATACGGGACTTGAAGTTTGCAATCGAAATAATAATATTTATTCTAAAGCTAAATTATTAATAAACTGAACTTCATTCACCAAGCAAAAGTGAATGACCCACAGCCATTTCGTTTTCTCATATTTCGGAAAAATAATGACTTTTAAATCAAAACAAAATAAAATTAATATTAATGAACAAATTAGTACTAAATCTCTTTATTGGACTTAAATATTTAACTTTATTATCTTACTGACATTTATTATTTTTTTATTTAGGAAACTATTAGTTACTAGCTGCGCCCCGCGGCGTTACTCGCGATTAAAAAGTATGTCCTTTTCCTATATGTCCTATTCTGTACTCCTTGAATGCAAAATTTCATGATGATTGGCTAAGTAGTTAGGGCGTGAAAGCGTTACAAACTCACTGTCTCGTTGAAATTTCGCATTTTTTTATTTATTGTAAAAAAGTTAAAAATAGTATAATATTTTTTATGTTTCACTTGTAATTTTACAGTATCGTAACACAAGTAATCATGGCGTGTTTCCAAGGACTTTTACTACATGGCCGATAAGAGGGGAGTTAATTTGAACGTAATCTCTATGAAAACATATTATATACATGAATATTTTACTGTTGACAGGCTAGGCTACTTCAGAAAAACACCGAGTATAGCCCTGTCCGCAGCTCGCGCCTTTGAATTTTTAACTCGATCGATCCTGTGGGAGAGTCCACGTTTAGAACCCTTAGGTCAGTAGGTAGTACGCGCTGGAAAAGTTATTTACCTGTATTATGTTTGTCTTCTAGTTTTTTGCCATTTGGCAACTTTTCACCTACGTCAGCCATGATGCTGCTTCCTGCACTGACCAGGTTATCACTTGCACCTGAAATGTACATAAACACAAAGATATTCTTTTTATCTGTTTAAAATAATTTTAAATAAAACCAGCGTTTGAACAAAATGCTTATCAAATGTAGCGCATCTGTGATAAGATAATTAAATTATTCTATATTAAATTTTAATTATCTTGACGTGTTATAGAGATGTGCAAGATTTTCAGACAATTTTTAAATCACTACATATTATGAAACAAAGAGGCCGCCGCGTATGTCTGTCTGTCTGATCGCGATAAACTAAAAACTACTGAACGTGAAACTTACATGATAGATATCATGTAAGTTTCACTAATAGATAGAGTGATTAACGAGGAAGGTTTAGGTATATAATTTGTCAAGGTTTTGTGTAAATTGGTTGAAATAATTATTTTGTTATTGCTTGATAATTGTTGGAAGTGTCGAAAAAAGTCAAGCCAACTGGGAGCTTTAATCGAAAACGCTGCCTAATCACTTTCAGTTAGATCAAAAAATCGTGTAAATCCGTGCGCCGAGGTAGGTCGCTAGTCTTATACAAATAAAAATCAAATAATGTTTGTTGGTAAGAACATAACTTGAGACCGCCTGAACCGATTTAACTTACTTTGTGGTAGATCTCCCAGGAAGTCGTAAGTAAATATTCTACCACCAAGCAGTAGTGTGTAAACATCACTGAGTTCCGGATTGAAAGGTACTTGCAGCTAGTGAAATTACAAGGCTATTGAGACTCGCCATCGAAAGTCTCAAAGTAATAAGTTCCAAAGAAGCAATGCCCTAAACTTTGTTTTGTTTCTCAAAGTTATGTGTATCGCTGCAACGGTCATGTCATAAATATATACTTTAAATATATAATAGATGAGATATAGGTACTAGTTAGTCAAACCACTGTAATTTTACCTACATGTGACACTCCTTGCGGTTTTCCAAGTGATGAAGTAAAGTGTGGCGTGTGGTTTGTTTACTAGGTAATAAATAGTTTCGAAACTTATAGATAAGATATGCCCGTATTATATCAAAGGACTTATGACTAATTCTCGGACGACATCGTTGTGAGTAGGATTAATCTATCCTCTTGGACAAAAAGTCTTAAGGAAATAACTTGAGAAAATCGTCTGTCTATAAAGTTAAGATATGCCTAAAATGTATAACACTAATATTATAAATGCAAAAGTTGTACATAGGTTATACATGTGTGTTTATAGAATCTTATAAGGTCCGCAACGTATTTGTAGTGCCCCTGGTACTGAATATATAGGCGATGGTGATTGCTTACCATCAGGCAACCGGTCTGCTTGATTGTGGCCAACTGTGGCATAAAAATAACCGTCTTTATGCTCCCAAACAACTAATAATTAGGATGAAATCCCGAATATAGATAGTTTATACCCTTGATAAACAATTGAACTTCTATTTTACTATAATAGTTTTCTTTTACTTGGTGATATATTTCTTTAGCAGGAAGTCATAAAGGTAGGTGCCACCGCAGTACCAGATACTCTGACGCCAAGCAGTAGTGTGTAAACATTACTATGTTCCGGTTTGAAGGGTACTGCAGCTAGCGAAATTACTGGGCTGTTGAACTAACCATCTAATATCTCAAAGTAATGAGCGCCAAAGCAGCAATACCCCGGACTAAATTTTGCCACTCAAAGTTCTATGTATTGCCGCGATGGTCATGGACATGCGTTATCTCTTACCATCAGGAGAGCGTATCGATAGCGTATAAATGCATCTAAAGTTTTACTTAGATTTACTTCATTAACTTATCCATGCTTAAAGTCGTTTCTCGTTTATATTCGTGACATTTCACGACGAGAAGTTGCAGGAGTATTTTCAGTAATGTCTTCAAGCAACTAGTTAGAAGCAGCAGTAAAACAGCAACAATACACCTATCTAGGAAGCACTGTACAATATGACCCGTCGCTTTTTAAATATTTTTTTTTTTAGGTAGGTTATAGTGTGTTTTTGAAAACCATTTAACGAGGAAATCCATAGATTCCAAGAAAAAAATTCCCGAAAAAAAAACATTCTTTCAAAATCCGTCGATTTTTAAGTTTTTTTTTTAGGTAGATTATAGTGTATATAGTGTTTTTTTGAAAACCATTTAACGCGGAATTATTGCAAATTGCTTAGAAATTAATATTACTTAAAATTACAATAAAAATTACTGAAAGTTTAAGAATTTTTTTTCTCGAAAACTATGCGTTTCCGCTCTTCGCGATCTTGTGTACGCTTATACTAAGAAGGGGTTTTACATGTGAAAAAATTGTGAAGCTCCAAATCAACGAGTCATATTGTACAGTGGAGCCCCTATCTATTGCCTTTGTTCTTAACCTATAACATCATCTTAGTAAAATTCATCATTACATTAAGTAGATATAAAACCGAATGTTTACAACTAATTCGCTAACAATGACATTTTCTGCACCAGTGGTGATAAATATGAAATGTGTTTGTAACTAGCTTTATTGGGTTTTATTTTCACTATTCACATGTTTTTTTTTTGTAAAGAAATAAATTGGAAGGTTGAAAATTGGCAATTTTTTATCCAGAATTAATCGGGGATCATTTACGCGGTTAAAACCGCGTAAAATGAATATGGCACTGTATGTACTTACTACATATTTTGTTTCCTTTACAATAAAGTGAATAGTTTTTTGTAACAAAATGTTTTAACCTAATTACGCATTCGCTCACATCCTTTCATACGCTAGAGGGTAGTCGAACAAAGGTTCTGTAAAGGGTAGAAGTACCTATAGTTCTTGGCACTCCAAGTAGGTATAATTATGTATAGCTGTGTGCAAATCTATCGAGCTCAGACTAATAAAAAAAACTCACCTGGGTGTGTTGTCACCGGCGGCGTATTACGTTATCACTGCACACGATGTAAACACAACGAGACGATGCGGGCCGCGTTCACGGCACCTAGATAAACGGCTCAACTGAGACTGTTTGCTTTAAGGCCGGGTGTAGTGTTGCCAGTGTAGTGCCGAAATCTCCTTATTTTGTTTTTGCGGAAAATATTACAACCTATTACATACGCCGCTGTAACTTTAGAACATAGCATATGTTATCTTTTTATTTCATAACAGTATACTGTTTACATAAGTGTTAAATATTCTGAGCTATAATTTATAATAAAAGAATCTTCGTTGCCATACTGGGGGCACCACTTGCACTCGGGGAACTTGTCGATTTATATTTATCATTGATTAGATGAAGATAACTTCACCTAGGTTCGAGTCTTTCTAGCTTATAACATTACTTAATCACCTCTAAGAAGCTGGCTATTGTTATGCGCTCCATTTCATATGTATTTACTTGTTCTTTGTTTGTTTCACATTAGTTTTTTGTAGTATTTATGATTTACCTACTAAATTATAATGTGCATTATTCATACCATTGCTACCATATATCACAAACTTCTTTTGCAGTACAAAAGCGATGCAATTCAAACTCTTTTCGTTGGCTGCTGCTACACACTAGTTTTTTTTTTAAATGTTTTCATACTAATAAAAATGTAATACAATTTTCATATCCTAGTTAGAAATTCAACAACAATTTACATTAACTTAACTTCGTCAAAAAGGTAGATGTTGATTAATTTGGCTACTGGCTATGGCTGTAATTCAGAGAAAGGTGTTTATAGTCGCTATCGTTGTGCCACAGATTATAAAACGCTGCTTAAGTAAAGTATTTTTTGATTAGGAGCTTTGCAGACGTGGTCTTTTGAAACTCTGTTCTATTTTCTATTTTATTACAGTACTGTATGGATGCAATAAAATACGCTAAAAAATAAGGAGCTATACGAAGTATAAAAGTTATGACACCTTACTTTAACATTTACAAGTACTATTTTATGTATTTATAAAATTATAAATATACAAAATATAATAATAGTTAGATAGATGTTTATAATATTATTCAATTTTAACTGAACCGTAAATAGATTTATATACTTACATAATTTGTATATTTAGCTTTAAACTAGGCAACTGTCATAAACAGGCAACCCAGAAACCCAGCTTCACAACTGCCGAGCGTGCCCGAGCGCCGCCGAATGTTCACGAGCGCTCGGTATCGATGCCGGGAAATAGTTTCCGCGCCATTTTCCCTGGCGAGCGCGCAGGGCAGTTTTGGCAAACGGCACCCCCGCTCGGCCCTGTTTCTCAGGCATTGCCCAGTGAGGCGTAAACTATATACTTACTTACAGACCTTTACCTACTGAGTTTTAAAATTGAATATACGAAGGAGATCATTGTTTTGACATTAAAAACAACTTATACTACGAGCACAACACTGACACCCAAAAAAAAATTCCTGCTCCTTACTTTTAGTCAAAGGCCAACGAACTTTTCATTGGAATAGCTATTTTGTTTAGGATTTCAGAGTTGTGCCATCATAATGATATGTACTATGACCCCCTTTCAAGTTAGCACATTCTATTACATAACTTATAACCCTGGATATAGTTTAAAAATATTGAACTAGTTATGTGCCTCTAACTGCGATCTCACGGTTTCTATATTTTTAGTACTTTACACAAGAAGAAGAGTTTAAGAATCGCTCATCTTTTAATTTTAAAATTGTATTTGCATGCGTTATTTGTAGATGACAATAACAATTTTTGCAATTGTCGTCCAACAAATTAACGGTACAAGCGTAGTTATTCCAGTAGACTTGGAAACCTTAGGTATTAAAAAGAGTTTGTAAAACTGATTTTGGTAAAATTAATTGTATAACTTACTTATTTCAATAGTATTGGTGCCCTCCCGCTAATTTCTAAAAACACTTTTTATTGCAATCCTTCCTAATATTGCGGGGAGTATTGTTTATATTGATGATGAAAGTATTATATGATTATCTGTTGCTGTTGTTAATATTACTGCTGATCTATTTGAATGTTATCGTAGTTTTAATTCGAATAAAACGTCTTATTTTAGAACCTTGTCTTTTGAGATGTAGCTAGAGCATGGTAAGTTGCAAAAAAAATTTCGTCAAATTTTATCGATACCAAAATGAAAGAAAAGTAAATCAGCAACTCTGGTGGTTGTAAATAGATACTGAAACTAACTTAAAGTGATGTTATTGTTCATATAATATTTTGGTATCGATTTTTTTTTACAAATCGTTTTCCCAGTTCTTAGTGCCAAAATCAACAACTGATTTCAACAATTTTAAACTCACTAATTCTGACTTGTAACATTGGTGTTATCAATAAAATATTTGTATTTTGTACCATCACACAGACATCACATAATCAGCCATAGATCGTCCACTGCTGAACATAGGCCTCCTCCTGGGGAGGGGTTTTGCCAATATATATAATAATGCCTTGCTGAGTTTCTTGCCGGAGTCTTCTCAGTTGAAGTGTAATTACGAGCCGGTGGTAGTTTCAAACATGTACCAGGGCCTAAACTGAATAAATGACTTTTTGATTTTGATTTTGATTTTGATAATACTCGCCACGCTTGGCAGGCGGGTTGGCGAGCGCAGTTAGGTGTGATTGTTCAAGGAAGACGCTGCTGCCAAACTTCCGGATTACATCCCTTAGCCAACTCTTATGGCAACCACGGGTAGAGAGGTACTATTCTTACGTCAGCACCACCACGACACATTTTGTACCAAATTAATCCTCTTTTACTCAGTGTTTGCTAATTTCTTTTTCATAGAAACAATCCATAATTATAATCTAGATTAGCGACGCTATTTTTATTCAACGATGATCATCATGCCGAACTTGCTAGAGCTGTTTTGCCATCCATATTTTCCTATTATCCAAAATGCCCTCTAACGATGTCTAGCAGAACTAAATTACAGAGCAATGTTTACTGCGTTCATTACTTTGCAAATAATGTACGCTATAAAATTAGGTTAACCTGTACTGTATGCGTGGTGTGTTCAACAAATAATAAAATACGTTGATCTAAAGCTGATTCTAATACGAACGCTGCTATACAGAGGCTGTAAAGAGTCCAGAAGCCCTAGCGAAGTAACATTCGATTAGCAATAACACTAATTGAGGGGTTTTGGCGGGAACGCAGAAAGAGTCGTATCGCCCCACTGTATTTTATTTAAAAACTAGTATATAACCCAAAACTAGTGTTTTTTCGAGTATTTATGTATTAAAATAGTAGTGTTTTATTCATGAAGTGCCAAATTACAGCATGACTGGATTTAACTGGCACGGACTAGGCTTGACCATATTGGACTTTGACTATAAAGAAGCTGAAAACTGAAAACTGCACACAAAATACAGAAACATTGAAAATTGCAGAATGCACAGAGTGCGATGCCAAGAAGAAAGAGAAAGAAAGAAACGCTAATTGAAAAGCCAAAAATGTACGTGATTGACTTAAGCTTATGCACGTGGATCTCAATCCCGTACATTTTTGGGTTGTTCTATTACGAAATATTACGAAATTACTAATCGAATGTTACTTTATCTAGATCCTCAGGCTATTATTAGGGACACCTACAATTGTATAAATTTACTTTCTAAAATATACTTATAATGCGAAACTAGGTGAACAATGAAGTGTACACTAAATAAGTAAATTGTTCAACCCTAGAGTTTTTATGGCAGTAACATTGTTCCTAATGTAGCAATCAAAGATTCGGTCATCCAGAACAATTAGGGAGAAAAAGTAATTCCATATTTTATCGTGATATTAAAAGGAATGTTGTTATATTAGGCCATCGGAACGCTAACGTGTGTTTATGCAGTTCATTATATTCCTTACGTCTTGTAAAAGGGTAAACAATAATAATATGCTAAACCTACGATTATCTTGATAAGATTTTCTCCTAAAAGCTCTAGAAAATACTAGGTAAACAAGAACCAGAAAAAAAATAAAAAGTAATTAATTGAAGACTACACCTCGTGAAACTTTTAAACTTTTATTACAAAATACGGTATTTTTTTTGTATTTTTGTTATTATAAATAAACGTACTTAAATAAATAAAAAAGTATTAAAATTTAAAAAGACACGTACAACGTGTGTTTACAGTATGTTTAATTTAATCTTACTTTAGTATGTACAGTCATAGATTGTGAATCGTACAGTGTTGATAGTATAAAAAAGAGGGTAGTCCATGTTCCGTATCTAAGATGGCGCATACGGGATGTCGTTTGGCGGGAGCGACGGGCGACGGTGGCGGCCCGCGCCTTCAGTCAAGCGAAGGGCCTAACCCTCCGCGGGCGCTTCGGCGGCGGGTGCTGGGGCCTTCCCTTTAGGTCCTTGCCAGCCGTCGCACATTTTTCGGAGGAAAGCTGGAAAACAAAACCCGATTAGAAGCACGCTTGATAATTTCACGAAATGGTTATTATGGAATAGTATGAAAGTTAAAATAAGAAAGGCGTTTCGATTCTGAAGATTTTGTTCTTAACAGAAAACAAATTAATTGATTGATGCAGCGGTACTTTGCGGAAGTTTCATTTTGAGTGTTCAAGGTATATATTTAGTTTATTTCCGCTTAACAGTCGTTTCAGTTACAAGCGAAAATAAACTAAATATAAAGCTTGAACACTCAGAAAAATAATCTTAAGAAAATAAAACTAGATTTTTATAAAAACTTAGAGACATTAAAGGCATACTCGTATAAGCATTAATTTTGATCTAATCTTAAGACTTACCGAATTCTTAAGGAAAGAAAAAAATGTATAATTGTATCATAGAAATTATGAACACGACTTTTGTATAGAAATTATCAAAGTTATTTTCATAGTATCTGTTGAGCAAAGATAAAAGAAGAGATTGATTTAAATTGCAACAAACAAGATAAAGTATAAACAAAATTACAGTTTGTAAACAGTTATTCATAATATCTATTAATACTCGGCTGAAAGCAACAAGAAAAGTAGCGGTAGTCAAATCCTTGAAAGAGTACACTTACGATCTTAAAACTAAAGATTATGACGAAATGATGATCTTCTACGCCAGAACCTTCTTCAGGAATGCTGTAAAGGTACAAAAATTGGTTACACAGGGGCACTCGTGGACATTGGACCCTCATGCTTTGATAATTGGGTAAAAGGACATCTACTTTCAATCAAACAAAGGGGTAATTCATTCTTTACAAGTTTTGCAGGTCTTAACATTGAAAGGGATTTGTAAAATTATATTTAGTTGGCATTTTACATGTGTAAGCTTAAGAAAAATATGACGAATGTTAAATATAAATTAAAAAAGGTTCCATGCCAGGGTTTCTTCTTATATAACAAAAATGTTGGACCATGACGGGTATGATATATTAAATCAGTTATTATGTTGTGTATTGGGTAAATTGAAATAAATTCAATGTTGTAAAATATGAGGAAAAAAGAATACAAATTTCGATAAGTACAAATAAGTGTACGTGTAGATGAAGTGCAAGGAGTCATTGCAACCAAGGGCTATAAAAGTGTAAATGTATTGCAATCTAAATGTAAAAATAGATACTCACGTGCATAGGGGATCATGCCATCGTCATCCTCGGTGTCCATGCAGTCCTTTACGACCTCCGCGACTTCATTATCTTCCAGTTTCTCACCTGGCGACAAAGTTCATAGTGATAATTTTCATAAGAAAACTGCATCTACGTATAGCTTACACTATATCGAGCGTCAACCCGTGTCATACATAATAACTTAAATTAAGAAGAAAAAAAAAACCAAGGTAGACAATTGTCTACTTTAAAAAAATGGCGTATGTATTGCTTTGAAGTGAAACGATATTGTTGTTTCACGCATAGATTTTCATACAAATTTATTTAAAACAAACTATTAAAATAATCGAATTTCTATAATATTACCTTATAAAAATGTAAAAATAAAGAGCGCTTAAATTTTGTAATTCCAAGTTATTAGCGACTGTGTTAGCGACAACGGAAACTCATAACGGCATAGATCTACTCAGATCTTCAGATCTTTGTCTTTTACTGTCTTTTAATGACTATGTGATTTTGCATTACGAATCGCACGTTTACTTGGAAAGTTTTGTGACTGAGCAGTTTTTAATATCACATTACAAAATAAAGCTACCTGAGACAGCTCTACCTACAATACAAACCGAATAAAAATATCATTGCTCATGGCAGGAAGCCAAACGATTGGTTTTGATACGGTTTCAAGAATTCATTTTCAAATTATATAGTTGACGACTGTTTTTATTAGCACCAATTAAAATTTCAGGGCCAACCACCCAGCAACTCCGTTGAGTAGTTTTGCTCGTAATTTTCTATTTTCTCCATATTTTTCGCTAGAAAGATATTTTATATCCAAATTTGTGATACGCACTACCTCAACCTATGCCAAATTTCGTCAAAATCAGCTTGGGTTCTTAGCCGTGATAACATACAGATGTTGATTTAAAAAATATTAGTAATTTAACAAAGATCACTGATGCGCTATGTGATAAAACAACAACACGTAACGTATAAACGTTGTGTGTAACTACGCTCAAAAATGAAATAGAAGTGGGAAGGATATTTAGCTCGGCTCCAAGATAAAAGATGGATCATGAGGGTGACAACATGGAATGGCCCTAAAGTTAACGATTTCGTAGCAAACTTTGCTGCCCCATGCTGGCTACAAGCAGCTCAAGACCGAACGAAGTGGCTTTTACTGGGAAGGTCTTCACAGGCATATTTAATGTGTGAAAAAAGTTCGTACAATCTGGGGATCTTGAAACGAAAAGTGAATCTGTTTCTTCTACCAAATGTGATGTACCTTAGACCTTGTTTACGCTTTGTGAAGGTAAAGTAAAACGCGAACCCGTTGTTCATAATAAATACATTTGCATTTACTGTTTACCCGACAAATACATATTGAATGCTTTGAATTCGTAAGTGAATCGGTTTCTTCTAGGCAAGCGTGCTCTATCGTAAGCCGCATCTTCGCTTAATTCAGGTGTAATACCGTTGAAACGCAAGCCGATTTTACAATGAAGAAAGTATGTGAGAAGAGGTGTCAGACGTGTCCCAGGTCTTACTCCAATCGTAAAACCGCAAATAACTCTAATTAAATCCATAGAAAAACAAGCTAATATGAAAACGATTAATATCTCTTTTTTACTACAAATTTTAATAAAATCTTACCTAACGCAAGAAGCGTGTGTGTAAGTTCAGCGCCAAGCATAAGTCCATTTTCGTTCTTGTCGTACAGTTTCAGACATTCGAGGAAGTCTTCGTAGACACCCTGGTCTTTGTCTTTCTTTGCTTGGGAGTAGATGGGAAGGAACTCTTCGATCTGAAACATGTTCATGAACTAATGTAAAAGCAATGCCTTATTTTCACTTAGTTTGTGGTGGGGTGAATAATGAGTAAATCATTACATCATATTATATACCTATTTATCGATATACATACGTAATTACATGCGAATGAAGTTGAAAGACTCATCTTTTAACATGGCAGTCAGATACTATATTCCAAAAACTAGATTAAAAAATATGGTTGCGAAAATACATATATTTCGGTCAAAATTCATCACCTTCTTCGATTTTTTGGGTTACATCAATTAAACAAGTAATCATTGGATAAAAGTGAATGACGAATAAAGAAGAACTGGTTGATTGAAACCGGTTGATCTTCATACGACAGACATCTTATTAATCATAGTATACTTGTTTTCCTTGTTAATTGCCGTTCCATAACTAAGAATCATTGTAACTTTTTCGTAGATTTCTATCTCTTTTTAGCATTCGAGAATAAAAACGAGAATATTATTATTTATTGTGTAGTAAATAAACGGAGTATGCACTATATATACCTATACATAAAAGTATGTTCGTTGTTGTGAACTTAATAATTAATTGTATAACTTCATTTATGTTATTTCTAGCAAGTATTACTTATTACTAATTTTATTAAACTATAAGTAAGCAGACAGTTTAAATTTTGACTAAAAACGTTTGATATCTCTCCTGCGCCAGTTTTTTTTTTTTAGAACTGTTTCTCCCTTTGATTCTTATATTGAAACGATAGAAGGGTACATTTTTTATGGCTAATAAGTCAGCTATACAAGCTAAGCTATACTAAGTTGATCTGCAACCGGGTTTTAGCCCATTATCAGCTGTCACACTAGAATACTAAATAATCTGTTAGTATATGGATAAAGATCAGTACCGTAAGCTGCTTCTCGCCCTTCTTCTTGGTACCACCGAGTTTCTCGATGGTGGCCAGTGTGGGGTTGGAGTTGAGCGCCCTCAGGATGTCTCCAAGGTTGAAGGCATCGACTTTGCCGCTGCCGTCAAAGTCGTAGATCGAGAAGGCGAAGGATGCCCCTGAACGGTCACATCACAAGTTACGTTGTAGACAGTGACAATAAACTTAACATTAATGATATTAAGAAACTGTTAGTCACGTTAGAGACGTATGATGATAAGAAATATTGCATTAAAGAATAAATTTTAATTACTTTGAAAAGGTTTGATTTAAACTAGCATATTATTATTATTTAGGTAGTATAGATTGTTCTAAAAAATACGTTAAATATTTTTACTGATGGTATAAATCCAGACATGGATAAAGCAGAGCTAATTATGACCATAGTAACAATAAATTACGTTGCAAAATGAATTTAAAAAGAACTGTATTATATTTTCATTTTTAGACTTTTAAAAGATGATTAAAAATTTGAAAAATTGCACATAAAACAATAAAGAAAATAGTTGAATAAGCACTATGTTCTTAAAAATTCAACTGATCCTTTGAAAAAGAGTTATTGTCTTTATCACAGATGTGGTTTACATTATGTAAAGTAATAACAATGAAATATTTATAATCCTTATCGATTTTAAATACCAGTCTTATCTAAATTCAAATGTTCAAATTGTTAAAAGTTGACCGATTTTATTTCAGTTGTGCCATGTTTACTATTTCTCAAACCTCAAGTTCAATGAAGCTAATATCATTCAATCGTAGATAAAGATAAAATTGAACGAAACGATTCAGATTTAATTGTCAACATTTCAACGTTTGTTGGCAGCGCAGCTATATTCAGGTAAACATACATTTCTATTATAAATAAAATTATGACACAACATTCTGGAATACGCTAGGTGGTGGAGCGCCTAGCGCGAGCTGCCTTGCTCAGGGGCGTGGGCAGACATTCTTCGCCCAGAATAATACCTCGTTTTCCTCCGCCTCGATATCCACTGTGAACTCGTGAGTCACATTCTAAATATACACCGATTGAAACGTGCCCCAATTTTAACTGGGTGCCAACCAAATGCCACCTTCTCAGCTCTCATTTTTGTATTTTTCTTTTATTGTTTCAACTGTTTTAGTAATAAATAAGAGTATTTAAGTTATTTAATCCTTATTGGAAGAGAAGGCTTATTTTTTTGAACGCTTATTTCAAACTGTTTTATTGATAATTGAAGAACAGACAAAAACTATTAAAATAAGTACTGATAATAAAAGAATATCAAATTATTTTTAATAGCTATCAGTTTTAATCATCATTCAATTCTCATTACGAGATTTGCATCAGCTGTTTCAAGATCACCAGTCGACCTTGATAGTGACAGCTGATTGATCATGCTGCTAGTGCAGGATATGGAGGGCATTTCTCGTTACTATGCGACATATGTACGTGCGCGCCATTTCCGATTCCCACGATAAAACGCGGAGGTAGGTTGCAATGAAATCCGAGCGTTTCTCCGTTTGGGCGGGCGGCGGATAGCGGATCACGTGACGTGACGATTTAAAATTAGAACGCAGCGCGCGCGCAGCGTGGCCGTGCCACTGACGCCGCCGACCAGCATCTCTCACCATCTCGCACCTTTTATGAGAAACTGAGCTAAACATAGACTGTACAATACTAAGTCTTCATTCATTTATGTAATGCTATTTAACAAGCAGACCGTGTAAATTATAACGCTTGGATGTTAGTAGAAAAAGTAAATCTATTAAAAAGATGACAGGGTTAGATTCGATGAGTTAGATTGTCCTGAGGGCTATGTTATAAATTTTCAGTTGGATAAAACCATGATTCTGCTAACGAAGGATGAAATATTGAATGGATACTCACTTTCAATGTCGTTCTTCGAGAGGTCGCTCTGAAAATGACCAAAAACATTTCGTTATTTTCCATGTGTGACTGTTGCCATGTCATGCAATGTGTGGTTAGTTAGGTGTGTTCTCTCACTGCTTTGGTTTACTTCGTTAGAAACAATCGGGCTATACGATACCATCTTCTTTCACTTCATTTGCACAGCACTTTGTTTAATAGATGTGCTTAAAGCATCTGAGTATCTCTCGAGCTTCCGGTCAGCGGATTAAGATCACGAGAAGATTTCACTCTCAAGATAATTTATCACTTGTCGATCTAACAGTCCATATTTATCACTGTAACACCTTTTCACAATTTCACTGCCGTCAGTGACTCACCATTTTGTGTGGTGTTGTTGGTTCCCTCCCGGTCTTCACTGGTAGACGTTCAGACAAGAAGTGGGGCTCGGTAACTTTTCGCGGGACTGTTTTAACTGGCTGAAACGACGGACTCGTCTGGATATTTGAGATTTAGCCCAGGAATCCGCGACCGTTCTATTTTTGGCGGAGTTGTTCCGTTTTCACGCTGTCTTCTCCGCCTGCCGCCGCCTAGGCTAGAGTGAGACAATGCGATTCTCTGCCTGTTTCTTCAGGAGGTATCAGTGAAACGTCAAATCCAATGGTAATTTTAATTTTACATTTACGCTAAACTATTTCTATCGAATCCGTGTATCATGGGGACCAAGGCAGTTTCCGATCCAAATGAATATAAACGATTTTAAACGTAACATTTTTACATATTGCTAGAATACAACTGAAAACTCCGTTAATAATTGTAAAGTATTTTGAGGTTTATTACGATCTCTAATAAAAACAAGATAAAGAAAGAACAAACACAACTATGACCTATAAAAAACAGTAAATTAAATTAAAACGGCAGTCAGTATTCGCCAGTTTCACCACGCCCATCAGGTTTAGTTTCAAAAGTATAATCCTTCCAACGGTTGGAATTTACCAGCGCTTCATTGACCGTATTAAACTTCCAGATCACAGGACGAGAAGGTGATGGAGATCGCAGAAGACGATTGTCCAGTAAGCTAGAAGCTCTGCGACGGGCATCGGGTGATAATGGACACATCCCAAGGACTGTTCCACCGCAACGGGACTCCTAAACGAAAATAATATAAATTATACTCACAAATATGCTCCTGATAGTTTAAAATGATATTAGTTTAAATTCTGGGGTTGCGAATTACACATAAAAGTATATAAGTTTTAGTAATCTGTTTAGTTAAGTTTATAGTTTGGGGCAATAGTCCCCTTAGCCTATGTGAAATGTCCACTGACAATATAAATCCTATCAGGGGAGTTATACCTAATGATATTCATGAGAATGCTGTATTATATCAATGTAAATATTTTGCCGTCAAGTAAAGTAAAAGTAGTGTGTAAACATTACTGTTTTCAGGTTTGAAGGATACTGCAGCTAATGAAATTACAGGGGTGTTGAGACTAACCATTATCGAAACTCTTACAGTAATAAGCACCAAAGTAGCGATTTGCAGGACTTTGTTTTGCTACTCAAAGCTGCGCATCGCTGCAATGGTCATGGACATGCGTTATATTTTTCCATCAGCAGAGCATCCCCGCTACTACTTTTAAATGGGATATTACCTGAACTCCACTCAGAGAAACATTTTTTGCTATAAAATATGTAATCGTAAGTTTGATGCAACTAGATTAAAACCGGTTAACTGATTTTGTTGCCATCTGTTTAGATTTAACTTTCATTGCTAAATTGAAGGGATGGTGCATTTATTACTCATACGCATTGCTTCTTATGTTCTAAAATAATATTCATGGGTCATCTTCTTGTGTAGTTTGATACTCGTATGCTAAGCAACCTTAGAAGCGCAAATCTCACTAGAATCTATTCTGGTGTATGATATAAAAGCGTAGTAAGTAGGTGGTTTCAAGTGCATACACATTACCTTGCGTTTCCCAGGAGTCTTACGTCGCCACCATCCCCTAAGGCAGGCGAAGAGCCTTGCACCGTGCATGCGGCATCGTCGAACCAAAGTACTTTTACGAGAACCACAGGCACCTGACACTGTCGGAGGCGCTTCTTTTGGTTTCTAACAAAAATAGAATAGAGATAAATATAACAACAGAACAGACGATATAATTATGTTTGAATTTAAAGTTTGAAACGTTTTCCAATTTTTGTATTATTTGGTAAGTATTGCAGTGCGAAGTATTGCGAAGTTATTTTTAAAATAGATAATATTTATTTCTTTATTTTAGAATAATAAGAATTTTCTTACGAATCTTTTGTCTTGAAATGAAAATAAAAATAGATTTAAAATTGATCCCGTGAGAGTTTTCTTAAACAGTTCACGTTGGATGTAACAAACATCGTCTCGGAAATCAGGCCATATTCCGAGAATGCTTCCAACTAAAATATTTAGTCTTACCAAGTTGTTTGGGCACTCTATTTTAGTCAAGCTTTTATCGCTACGTCATATGCACGAGTTATTGCAATAAGAAAAAGCGTATAAGCCAAATTATAGCTCCGGAAGTTTTAACTAAAAGCTTTTTCGATAAATCATTAAAATTTGTGACATATTTGTTTACTGAGACATCTCTTGGCAAACATCTATCAGCTTACAATACGAGTTGTTTACTGAGGTTACGGCATAGTGTGTAATTTATGACACCAACTTATTTACGTAAAATGACGTTAAGGCCTTCGTGGATACTGTGTAATCATTCAAATAGATTTTTTACAATAGACTATGCATGGCATATGCAATGGGCATGCCGCATTTGATTGCGCTCTTACTTTTGTCTATGTAAAAGTAAAAAGAGGAACGAAATGCTCTCCTTGTATTAAGAAGCAATGCCTGTCCATTGCAATAGTGCCCAAAACTTTGAATAGCAAAACGAAGTTCTAATAACTTTGAGACATTCGATGATTAGTCTCTTCGCTAAAACCTTTAAACCGGAACACGGTAATATTTATGGCAAAATATTTAATACTGCGTTTGGTACCTATCATGACGATTTTCTGCTAAAGAGATATACACCAACTAGTAAACCCGCGATAATTCTATCTATCTAAGATGGAGCACGCTTGCCTAATATGTCATTTACATAGTTTTTCAATACGTCCGACATATTATACTTGATCTGAAATGCCAATGCTGGTAAGGGGGCCGACGCCTACGCTGTTCTTGCTAGAAAGGTCTCAATCTTTCTAGTCGTTTGAAAACGCTCAGTCCGCTTAAAAGAAATTTCTACCATATGTTTTCTTTGATTGTCTGGTCGTAATATAAAAATCTGTGATGTTAGAATTAGGTCGTGCAGCGCTTGAACACACCCGATAGACATAAGTTTATATACCTTAGCTGTCTGATTATCAGAATCATCTAGCTCTTCAGCTGATGTATCAGCGGTCATCAGTTCTACTTCTTGCAAAGTCATCCCTTTAGGATCTTGTAAAATAGGAAATTCATCTTCTTCCGAACCCTGGTCGTAGTCCCCTAAAGTCAATAGTGATAATTATTTCAGAATTGAACTGTTTAAATCAAAGCGATTATTATTATTGATGCACACTTACGATTCAAAGTAGCGTAAGCATCTTCATATAGAGCGACATCGTTGTCCCGGATCACATTTTCATTGCTATCGGTTACTGTTATATTGGAAGTCACCTGAACGAATGAATGGAGTTATAATTAAAAATAGCTAGGTACTTATACACTTTACAGGCAATGTAATGTGATGATAATAAATAGAGCTTTATCTTGTAGCAAAAATGATGTCACAATATGATAGGTTAAAGTCACATCATAATGACGACAGTTTAAACAACAAAAAAATACTACAACATCGTTAAAAACACCGAGGGCAGGATGTATGAGTATCAAGTAAGTTCATAATTAAATTGATTTTATTATTTATTTAGCACCTACATATAAATAATATGTACAATAGGAAGACTTAACGCTTAAAGTATTTTGTCCCAGTCATCCCCGCGGTAGTACATACAGATGGGATTGTAGGTGAGCATATATGCTCATGTGTTATAACACAATAAAATATAGACACTACAAATGTATAAAACATATGATACTCTAGGTAGGTATCACTGTAGTATCAGATATTCTGCTACCAAGCAGTAGTGTGTTAAAATTATTGTGTTCCATTTTGGAGGTTACTGTAGCTATTGTCTGTAGCTGTACTAAAGGAGCATATTGCAGCAGTCAATGTCTTTCACGATTATGATTTTTTAATCAGTTAATAAAAAACCACTAATAGTTAAGAATAAGAACTTATTAAAAATAAAATAAAACTTAATGTACAGGATTCAAAATAAGTAACACCGTGATTATCTTCTTAGATGTGTATGTGATTTATTATATATATATATGTATAACTTAGCAATCTTTACCTCATCGATTTCTTCTACGACTGTCGGTTGGTACTTTTCGATACTGACATCATCACGCTTTTCACGCGTCTTATCACAATCAATATAAAATGCTACGTCTCTATTGATGTCGGCAACAAATGGATCAGTCATAAAATATCCCGACTCATAACTTCTAGAAAATTCTTCTGTCCCAACTTCATTAATTATCTCTACATTTGGTACTAAAGGGAAAGTCTCTAAGGGAATTAAGTTACTGGCGACATATGATTCTATAATTTTGTTCATAGCTTCAGTAATCAACTCGTTGGGTTCTGAAGTGCTTTGTATAACTTCGGTGTCGTCACAAATGACAATACGCTCCACATCGCTCATGTCGAAAAGTTGATTTATGAAAATAGATGTAGACTTCGCCAGTTCATTTTGCTGCCAAAATCGAACAAAAGTTAACAACGATAACATTACAGACCAAACGAAAGAAAAAAAAGTCAGAATGTGTCGTGAACACGACCGTACGTGAATACGGTGTACATTTTTGAACGTTAAGAAGTCCTTCTAGTAGTTCTCATATATACCTACAACATAACGAATTTATTCACCTTTTAGTTATAGAGTGCTCTAATTAAATTTTTGATGTAGACGATAGATATATAGCTACAACACCAAAATGTACCCCTGATTTTGTTTTCTAAATTACCTCCCACCATTTAGAAGCGAATTTAAAGACTTATTCTATTCACGTCAAAAGTCTTAGCATTTAATGGTATCCCCGAGCGGGCGGGCGGTCCATGACGTTGCAGAGAACCCATACAGAGCTCAAAAATTGCAACACAGGTGTAGTTAACGTACACAACGCTTACCTTCACTGCCCGTGTTTCCATCCCTGGCTAATTAAATTTGATATGCGCCTACCAACAAAGCTTTGGATACCCATATACCCATAAATGGTTTGGATCTTCCTATATTTATTAAAAAAAAAAAAAAGTTAAATTGCATTCTTTAGGTATACGTTCGCAAGGTGACTACGATACTTACAGTGTCTATGTCTTCGTCTCCTTGACCGATAAATGGATTATCATTATGAAGAATTGATGGAGATACGTCAAAATAACCTGTAATAGAGAAGTATGTAGGCATTCTAATATATATAGATATATATTCAAGTTAGCAAAATAAATTTCATCCATGCGAACCCGGGGCGGACTGCTAGTTTCTTCATAAAGAAGGGATGAAGAATAAGAATCACCTGAGCAGTTGCCTCTCGCAGAGATTTTTTGCGCCGAGACTTTTTGCGGTGTCGATGTGGCAACGACGTTGGCAACAATATCCGCCTTATTTTCATTCAGGTCGCAATCACCCTTCGACGCTTCAAACGACTCTTCGTCGCCAGTCTCGACCAGTGTGCTTGTTTTGAAGCTCTTCAATATTGACAGATTACGCCACGGTTGACCTGCATTCCGTCGTTTGACTGGTCATTTATAAAGCTGCCTAGTAATTAATTTTTATACATACGTATTTAATTTTACTTTTTGCCACACAGGTTTCATACGCGTTTTATGATATCGATACTTCAGGGAAGAAAGGTAGTTAAAGTCATTTTTGGCGAAAATGATTTAGTGAAGCAGTTTTGTTCAGAATTTAACGCTCTATCGATCTGTATATTTAAAATTTCAAAATACAAATAAGAAACGTTTTACTACCTTTTCATTAACCGACTTCAAAAAAGAGGAAGCTCTCAACTTGATTGGTATTTTTTATTTAATAAGTTAGTCTTATCGCTACTGTAATCAAAAATGTTTAGCCGTAAAAATAAGTGTCATTATCAACTATTATAATTCTAGAATAAAAACAATTATGAGCAAATATTTTTGGATCACGCTTTTTGCTTCTTCAAGAACAAGTTTATATGGCCTTCGATCACAACTTTTCTTTCCTGATTTAGGTATCCTTTGTGTTAATCCAAGGTATGAGCTAATATATATATCAATTTCTTAGATTTACGTAAACGATAAAAAAGTGTATGGAAATCGGTACAGCGTATCTAGTACATAATTAAGTCGTGCATTTTTACATATAATGACAAGATAAACGAATAAATAAATATAATGACTGGACTGCATTAAGTAACTTTGTCTTTGTGCAACTTTGACTGTAACTCAGATTTTTTCAACTTGTAAATTAAAATAATTGTACACATTGACACTGGCAAAAACAAGGCAGAAGTAAATATTTTAAAGAATACCTGATTCCTTCGCTGCGCTTGCTATAACATAGGCCTCGTCCAATATTTGACTGACAAGGTGCACTGCTAGTAACGCTGCCATGCGCGGTGTACTTTCACTAGTTGCATCGCCATCTAAACATGATGACAAATCAACTGATCTCGGGAATATATTACAAGTCATTAGAAATACATATCTAGAAAGAAAAAAAGCAAATCTGTGTCTAAAAACACACCTTCCTTGTTCGTCATTATTTCAAATTTTCCACTTTTTATTCAGACAGGGATAGCCGTGACAAAGCGCGCAGCTGTATCTTCGTCTATTGAACCCAAAAAGTTTATGCAACTGTGTTTTGTACTAAAGAGGGCTACTAACCTTTTTTCAATGATTTTTGTTAAAAGAGTTTGGCTGTTCGAAAAGGTTGACTATGCTTTGCTTAGATGTTCAAGAAAAATTAGCCTGCCCGAAGGGGTAAATTAAAAAAAAAAACAAGAAAAGTTTTTGCTACTTTTGGCGGGAATGCACAAAAGTAATAACGTTGCATTATATTTTTTTCCAAACATGTTTTTTCGAGTGTTGATACATAAAAATAATGATATCTCTGCTTAGTTTGAAGGCGGGAGAGCGCTTCGAAGTCACGCCTTTGGGTGGAAGGTCAGTGTTGCACGTTGTAAATGGTTTTATTAAAGGTAGTAATTATATTAGTTATAGATTTTACAAAAAAAAAAACTATTTTAAATACGTTACCATCTTAATAAAAGTTATTCTATTCTATTCTATAGTCTGTACTGAAATATGTAAATCATGGTGATAGGTCGTCGATTTCAACAAAATCTAATAACGGCATGAAATCAACTGTAAAGGGTCATCCATTATTTTCCCCCTTGGGATACCGCTACCCTCCATTACCTAAATTGCGAGACTATGTCGGCACATGTAACAAAATCTTGCAATTCACTGAATTTTCTGAAATTCAGTCCAGATAATTTACAAACTGGTATACTTTATATGCCAACCCTACTTATGAGCCAATACTCGATTAAAACGTCTTATTCATCAGGTCTGTTGTCTGATATAAGTAGTAATTACTTAAGCTTGTTTATAAAAATATTTTTTTAGTTTTAATTAATTTTTAACTTTTTAGTGGATAAGTATTTTAGATATTGCTCCTCAAGGCGAATCAATCAAGCCCAAACTCGGTGGGATAATGTTGTTTTATCACAGAGATGCCGTGGCCACCTTCTAGCTTCATCATCAGACTCTGGATATCGTCTAGACATAAAGTGCTCCTAAAGACGAACCAATCGAGTCCAACCTCGATGGGTTTATCTTGTTGAGTTCAGAAGTTCCTATTGCCATCTTTCGTCTCCATCATCAGACCAACTCCATGGCACCATATAATTATTGGCACCGAATATGCATAAGTACACTAAGTTTTGAGTGCAATCGGACATCGGGAAGTGGGTAAAATGTAACTTGCAAGATTTCACCTGAACAAACATACATAAATACATTGCAAGTTAAATAAAAGCTTGTCAAGTAATAAAATAACTAAATCATTTTTCATAAGTACATTTTGGTATCGAAAACTATACAAAAGTTTCTTCTGAAATCGTCATGTTTATACCTGTAGCAAAAACGGTAATTAGATATAAATAAGCAATACAAATAGGTAGGTCATTGTTTACGATCAAGATGGTGACAATGTATGTCCACTGTATTACGGGAAACAATCTATAAAATGGAGACGGTATGGCAGGCGCGCCCCAGTCGTCTCTATTTATAAAGTAAATTGCCTGCCACTACGTGGACATCGATATCCACGCCAATCTTGTTAAAACAATGTGACAGTAATAAATACTCTAGAGCTAATTAGTATTTATTGCGTGCGTTGGTAAGGCGAAATTAGTGCACCGTTTATATGTACTTTATTAAGAATCTGTATTTGGTTTAATTCAATTTATTTGTGAACATAACAACTTAAGACGATTAGATATAACATATAATCCGTTGGACTCCGGACAAGGATTTCTGTTTCCTGGAGCCGAACACTTCCTATGGTACATACAATTTTGACTAAGTTTTTGAAAACGAAGTCAAACAATAGCGAAAAATAAAGCCTAAATTTTACGTAGCCAAATAGATTAAATTTTTTTTTAATTTAAATCGCCTTGTTACGTTTGTTTTCATGAGTTTTGCTTTTTCTACTGAAATTCAAATGTGATTTCAGGTTCTATCAGGTCAATAGTAGTTACAAACGTTTGAACTGAACAACCGTAGGAAGTTCATCATCATCATCATCAGCCTATCGATGTTCACTGCTGGACATACGCCTATATCTCAGGACACGCCACTGAGCCCGATCTTTGGCATTTTGCTTCCATTTACCGCCCGCTTATATCGTTACTCCATTGAGTCTCAGAGCGTCCTACGCTATGTTTGCCAATGCGCGGTTTAAGACACTTTTACCCCAGCGGTTGTCGGTTCTGCGACAGATATGTCCAGCCCATTGCACTTCAGCTTGCTAAAAGCAAAAGAACTGGACAAGAAAATTAAAAAAACATACTAGATTCTCAACCTAATGAAAGGTTATGAAGAATCTTACAGAAATTTATTTTTACCAATAGGTAAGATTGCTTTAATTTATTAAAGGAGGCGTAGAATTTAGTCATTTACCTTTTGTCTGCCCTACCCTGTTAGCCCCGTTATTTGATAGTAGGTCTGCTTCGTGAACTGTAGAACGCGAGTTCATTTTCCGCCCAAAAATAAATAAATGTCATCGTATAAATGTGACGAATATATGTAGATGTTCGTTCTGTATCTGGGTGTTTCGTATACGTATTATAAAAAGTAAGTGTTTTAAAAAAAAGTATGAAAAAATATATTAGTTACCTTTAGCACAAGCTTTGCTTAGTTTGGGGCTAGATGGTGCTGTCTGAAATGTCCTCCAATATTTATTTATACTTACTTGTACTTACATACAAACAAGATACTTTAATACTAATTGTTATTATGTTCGTCTAACTTAGTAAGAAGATGCATTATCGAGAGAAAACAGGCACTTGACCCATATTCAAGGTGGCGTAGAGGCGGCCATGTTGCTCCGTAGCAACCAGAGGCTGCGTCTCAATCTGCGCGCACAGATCAATGCTGGCGGGTTTGTAGGGCTGACACGCACCAATTTGAAATTTTCTTTGACCCTTAAGCAAATGTATGGAACGGTCGATTTTAGAGTTGTTATTATCTCACAAATAAGTAAAGATCGGGTAGCCGTAACGTAAACATCACAGTGACGTCGCTCCGAATAAATTTTGCACAAAATAGTTTAAAGCCCCAATTTTTGTAATTACATCACATTAAAACAATAACTAAGTGAGACTGAGTGTTATCAAATAGTAAACACCACATATCTTGAAGGATTTGCAAGACGTTTTGGAAGGATAGCACCGGCGAAACTTTGAGGTTAGATTTATTTCCACTATATCAACAAACACGTTCCATTTCACGCAAAATATGGAAGAGCAATTCCAACTGCTATTTGACAAGATGAAAATTGAAATGCAGAAACAAACATCTGAATTAACTAAAACAATATTTGATAAAATGGATGAAAAATTAAAACCAGTATTAGAAGAAAACAAAATATTGAAACTTAAAGTGGAAAAAATTGAAAAAAAGGTGGAACGTTTAGAGAGAGAAAATAGAAAAAATAATATAATAATTCATGGGTTGGGAGAAAAGGAGAAATCGACACTGGATTTAATCAAAAATATTAAGAAATGTTTTTTAGAAGAATTAGGCATAACTATTGAAGGTTATGAAATAAATAAAATCTACCGTATTGGCATGAAGAAAACTGAGAGTCCGAGGCCTACGCTACTTTCATTTGTAAGTGAGTGGAAAAAAAAGGAAATTATGAGAAACAAGAAGAATCTTACAGAGTGGTATATAACAGAAGATTACTCAAAAGAAACACTAGAAATAAGAAAATCACTACAAACCAAACTAATGGAAGAAAGAAATAAAGGAAACTTTGCATACATAAATTATGACAAACTCATTGTAAAGGAAAATCCAAGAGTCATAGATAAAAGGAAGAGAGAGTTATCGACCTCACCACAAATTGATAAACAGCCAAGAAAACAACAAACAATAAACTCATCTAAGACTAACAGAATAAACGCATTCGATATAATGAGGAATCGATCCAACTCTTTTACATCGAATCCATAGCAACTAGTTACCAACGATCGGAAACAAAAACCTAATATAGAGCATAACAATTATACAATAAAAAACAAACAATCTCCCCCAAGCCGGCTGGTCCCCGTGGGGGAAAGAGACCGAAACCCTCCAGCAAACACTAAAGAAACAACTAAATTATCAAATCAATTACCACAAACCCTCAATATTGGAACATTTAATGTAAGGTCTCTGGCTACGACAATACAATTTATGGAACTAACGTATCTGTTACAAAGAATAAAAATTGATGTACTCGGCCTGGCAGAGGTTAGAAGAATGGGCTGTGCCATAGAAGAACATGAAAACTACATATTTTGTTACAAAGGCGAAACACTCGGCTTATATGGAGTTGGTTTTTTAATTAAGAAAGAACATAAAAACAGAATAGTGAATTTCTCAGCGTTCTCAGATCGAGTTGCACTATTGAAAATGAAATACGATAGCCAAACATTTACAATAATACAAGTATACGCACCAACAGAAAAAGCTGCAGATGAAGAAATAAACTCGTTCTATGAAACCTTACGGATAGCTCAAGAACAAGCAGAAGGAAATGTCCTCGTTATCGGCGATTTCAATGCAAAAATTGGTCAGCCAACAACAGAAAACAATGAAAATATTATCCTGGGTAAATTCGGGTACGGGAATAGAAACGAGAGAGGGGAGAAATTGATTCAATATGCAATGGAACATAAAATGTCAATTATGAACACCTTTTTTAAAACACGAAAAAACCGTAAATGGACCTGGCTTTCCCCCTGTGGCAACATAAAAAACGAAATCGATTTTATTCTGTCGAACCACCCTAAGCAGATAAGAAGCGTAGAAGTATTACATGGCTTTGGATACAGATCTGATCATCGCTTAGTTAGATCTACTTACGTACTGGATCAAAGCAAAAAGGGTAGAACATCATTCAAAGTACAACCTAAACCGCTAAAAACACAAAAGGATATATCGTCATATTTAACAAACCTCAAAACCAACATCAGCCAACTGGAAACACAACAAGTTGAAGATGAGGATACTCAGACTTTCTACAATAAACTTGTTACCACTATTAACACTAGCCTTGCACGTAAACCGAATAACAAAGAAATAAGGACCATAGACAAAATTATTAGTGAACCTACTCGAGCTCTTATTACAAGACGAACTGATCTCTTGAAAATAAAGCATA
This sequence comes from Biston stratarius, assembly GCA_950106695.1. Classification (NCBI taxonomy): domain Eukaryota; kingdom Metazoa; phylum Arthropoda; class Insecta; order Lepidoptera; family Geometridae; genus Biston; species Biston stratarius. Next base: position 18,435,420 of record OX467116.1, read on the forward strand.
AAACCAGAGAAATGAAAGAAGAATTGAGTAGCCTATTTAAGGCTACAAGTAAAGCTATAAACAAGGATTATAAAAATCATAGGAACAAAATAATCGAGGCTAATGTAAGAGAATACAGAAGTACGAAAAGAGCCTATAAAAAGTTGACCACACACAAAAACTGGATTCAAAACTTAAAAACAAAATCAAAAGAAACAAAGACCAGAGGAGACATCATGAAGTGCGCCACAAACTTCTATAAGCAACTCTATGAAAAAACATCAAGCTCAGTGTATTCAATTTGTACTACAACTGAAGAAATAATGGGAAATCCTCAAGATATGAACGATCTACCACCAGTGGATATAATGGAAGTCATCAAACACATTCAGAAGCTCAAAGCAGACAAAAGCCCTGGCCCCGACGGCATACAAAATGAAGCTCTGAAAATTGGTGCTCTCCTGCTAGCCGGCCCACTCACATATCTATTCAACAAGGTTCTTAATACAGGAAAGGTGCCGCAACAATGGAAAAGATCCGATATAATCCTTCTGTATAAGAAGGGAGACCCTCAAGATATCGCTAATTATCGCCCTATAAGCCTTCTTTCATGTGTCTGCAAACTGTTTACATCAATTTTACAAAGCCGGTTGAGTCCACAAATTGACAAGCTCCAGCCAATAGAACAAGCAGGGTTCCGTTCCGGATTTTCAACAACTGACCACATACAAGTACTGCAACAAGTGATAGAGAAGTATAAAGAGTACAACAGACAACTATACATTGCTTTTATCGACTACACCAAAGCATTCGACACGATTTCTCACGATGCTATTTGGAAAGCTCTCAATAAATGCCACATAGACGATAAATACACAAGAGTACTGAAAAACATGTATAAAGGTAGCGTAAGCCAAGTCAAACTAGAGAAAAGAGGTCCTGACATACCGATATACAGAGGAGTAAGACAAGGTGACCCCCTTTCACCAAAACTGTTTATAGTAGTATTGCAACACATTTTTGATAATCTCAACTGGCAGTCTGAAGGGATTAGAATCAACCGAGACCGTCTTACTCATCTCAGATTCGCGGATGATATTGTTTTATTCTCCGAAACAAAAAACGGACTACAAACAATGATAAATACTCTGAACATAGAAAGTGAAAAGGTAGGCCTCAAAATTAACGAGAACAAAACAAAAATATTGGCAAACAGTCATACACATACGATTATCCTGAACGGAAAGCCGCTGGAATATGTGAAAAACTACATTTATTTAGGAAAGCAAATTTCATTTGACGATAAGAATGAAGAACAAGAGGTCGAACGCCGTATCAACATGAGTTGGAAAAAGTTTTGGTCCTTGAAGGAAATCCTGAAAGGAAAATTTCCCACACATCTGAAGAAAACAGTCTTGGATACCTGTGTTCTGCCTACACTCACTTATGGATGCCAAACGTGGACATACAACACAAAAATAAAATCCAAAATAGTAGCATGCCAGAAAGCAATGGAGAGGAGCATAATGAAAATAAGGAGAATTCATAAAATAAAAAGCATACATATAAGACGAAAAACAAAAGTAATAGATGCCTTAAGTTTCGCTCTTAAACAGAAGTGGAGGTGGGCAGGACACATAGGAAGATGCAAAGACAAAAGATGGACTCTACAAACAACTATATGGGAAGGACCAACAGGAAAAAGGAGAAGAGGACGTCCTAGGAAAAGGTGGATAGAAGACATAAAAGCTATAACAGGAAACGAATGGAGAAAGAAAGCTATGGACAGAGAGGTTTGGAACATGCTGGAGGAGGCCTATACCCAAGAAGGGGTTCCGATCGATGAAGAAGGTAATAACGACAGCGACTAAGACTAATGAATTTATATTTTTTACCATCATTTTTCTATTTTAAATCAAATGTAATTTTTAAAACGAGCAATGTAAATTCATAATTATAATATTTAATTTAATTTAATTTAAAATGCATGTAATTTTTGAGATTGGAAATATATTGGCTTTATTATTATTATTATTATTATTATTATCTCACAATGTGAAGCTAGTAAACAAAACTAATACGACATACCCAATCTATGAGTTAAATTCCTTGCCACTGTTTTGTCGACTACAAGGTAAAGTGCTATTATGCTTGTGCTCCAGCTATTATGTGACGGCCAAGTCAACTTTTACTGTAGTGAGGTTGCAAAAATATAGACAAAATCCCAGTCCATGTTAAATAAAAAAACTTAAATCTTTACTTAGACGATTATCTTCTTATTCAAACTTAAAAATTATATGTGCTTACTAGCTAGCTGTAAATATTTTGTGGTGATCGGTATCTTTTAAACTACGCAATAGATTTTAATGCGGTTTCCATCAATAGACAGAGTGATTCAAGAGGAAGATTTATACGTACAATACTTATTTATGCATATGGACCACACTTGCACCCGTGCGAAACCGGGGCGGGTCGCTAGTATAATATAAAACTTGCCCGTATCATACTATACTGAAACCATTCACAATTCATCTTTACTATACTGGCATATATATTATATACAACAATTTGCTCCATCATGTTCCTATAGAATTAGATAATTTATTAAAATATTTAATGGGATTGCTTCTAACTAAAGCAATAATCCAATATTTATATTTCAGCAAATAAATAAAAAAGTAACTGACACCCCTACCGGCTAGCCTTTCCCATGCGTGAAGCCTCATTCCATCCCAGGCTTTCCTGCTGAAAGCTGCGTTGTTTCTTTCGTTCATAAGACTCATAGATTTTATTACACATTCCTTGTATGATTTGTTTTTTGTGCTAAGTGTAATAAAACGTGTTAACAGTGAGGGGATGATCCGGCAATATCATGGAGCCAACCGGTTAGTACGTAGGGTTTAATTAAATATTATGTCTACGAACTTTACAATGTATGTAGAATTAAAACTTGGATCGGTCGGTAGTACATTAATAATACTAGATACTTACCTATTATGTAAGTAGATTTATTTAATAATTGCTTGTATTTCTAGTCGAAATAACCATATTAGCTGTGATTGAAAACTTACTCGACGTGCTAATAATACATAAACGAAGGTTGTTCTCTATTATTCTTTACCGCCTCAGATATACCTACCTAATATTAGAACAAAATTCATCTGTTGCTTTATTTCACTAAACAGTTACGAAGTAAGTTTGGAACGTTTTTACAGTAGCCATATTTATTATTATTTAAAATTAAACTAAGGTTTTTTTTATTTAGAAAAATCTAAGAACTAATTCGTTTTTAAATGTTAATTTATAACAAGGTTAAATTAAAAAAAATATTGCAGGACATTTCACACAGCGCCATCTCACAATTTTTTTGTAAATACTTAGTTATTATGCATAATATAGAACAGCCAGACACAGAACAAACATTTATCGTCACATAAATGTTTGTCTTGGTGGGAATTTAAGCCACGTTATCTGCACCAAAAGCAGATACTTTACCAAATGAGCATCACAGGGTATCAAATAGGTACTAAGTACCTACGTTACATCTTTCAAGCCATGTCAAATAAAATCCATTAACTTTTACAGTAAGTCTGATCACTCAGCCTACACGAACTTACTAAAAAAGTCACATTTCCGAGAGATAATTTTATAGAACTGTTAGATTAGATATTATAGTTATAATGACATAATATTACTAAGTTAAGTAAATACCCCACCCTCTCTACCCGTGGTTGCCGTAAGAGTCGGCTAAGGGATGTAATCCGGAAGATGGGCAACAGCGTCTTCCTTGAACAATCACACCTAACTGCGCTCGCCAACCCGCCTGCCAAGCGTGGCGAGTATTGGCAAAACCCCCCCAGGAGGAGGCCTATGTCCAACAGTTGACGTCCTATAGCTGATGATGATGATGATGTTTGTAGGTATTTATGTAAAAATTATGTCGTTTCCTTTAGCCAGTCTTTTTACCTATATCTATATTAAGGAGGCCTGAAAGAAATCACTCTAAGCGAAAAGGCCGTCATGCTATTCTATAGATGTAGGTACTTATCACTTGCCTTGTGTAACTGAAAATGTTATAAGGCCAATAAACAATTATTATTCTGATTCAATTGTTCCACTATATTTGTACATGTTTTTAATTCAATTTTGTAATTTTAGAGTGAAAAATAAAAAGTTATCGATCTATATATACCTAGATAGTTACTAACGCTTTTACCTTTTCACGATTAATCATCTCTTAGTCTTGATGTTCAGTTTACCAAATTTCGTCGAGATAGCTGAAAATCTGGTGAAGAACATAGACTTCATTAATCGCATATAATGACTCGGCCGATCTATCATATAAACATTGTAATTATATGTTGTCGTCAACACGACAGGTACCGCTAGTATAGTTATGTCATCACAATATTTTACTGTGTTATCCCAGTTGCTGTACCCGCCAAGTTAAAGGTGAAGGAAGTAGCAGAAGATGACTGTATCACCGAAGAAGTTGTGCCTATCCCGGTGCAGATATTCCTCTGGAGACAGAGCACGCCATTTGTCAGGCCGAGACTGGGAAAAGTTCACGATGCAGCTTGTATGGTAAGTTTTTTATCGAAGTACTAATCTTTAATCCAAATAGTCCTATAGACCGTAGCACAAAAACTTTCGAAAGTAGGTAGTCAAGTAAACAAGCCAATAATGTATAAAAAAATAGGACAGGGTGTCAATGAAAACTTATTTTTTTCACATATTTTCTACCGGAATAGAACTATATAAGAACATGAATGATAGAAAGTTGTCCAGTTCTTCCTATTTTTTTATATTTAAATGAACTTAGAAAGATTTTGTGCTAAGGGTACCTATTGATCAACTTATTTGTAGAGTTAGCATAAAATTTTCCATACCAAGCAATCGTTTTGTTCAAAACCTGCGAGTACCTACTCTCACTTACTCTCTCGCTCTCGGAGCTCTACAAATAGGTTGAGAAAAAATAATTTATGTTGTTTTGTTGTTCATAATCTGCAGAGACTGTTGTGTTAAAATGTATCCATCAATGTTTCGCTTACGTTTTCACTATAAATATATATATATTACCTATCTACTTCTCTAGGTATGTAAGTAGGTTTAAAGATCTTTATAAAATTATTCTACGATGTTACGCAGTACTGGAACACCGAGCCGTAAGAAATTTAACTATTGTACCTAGGTATCATAATGAACAACTTTTACTACAAAGCCAATCCTGTAATTTCGGCTTAGAATTCCGTATTAGAGTACTAAATATCCAAGTGTGTGCTTAAGTGAATATGAATAACACGCTATTCGTTGTAAATACCGGCATTAAAAAGTGACACCACCAAAATACTACCAATGATTAGATAATCAGAATAATCTAGCTGATGGTATCTACCAATAAAAATTTAGAAAGGTGTGTTTGCTCAATTCTGTCATCTCCCGTATGGTCTAGTGGCTAGGATACCTGGCTTTCACCCAGGAGGCTCGGGTTCGATTCCCGGTACGGGAATATCTTTTTTTTTTTTTTTTTGTGAAAATCAATGTTGCACTGTACATAAATATTTGTAAATGTGTTATTTGTTGATCACATGCAGTTCTGTCAGCGAGCTCCAGGACACCATGTAAGTCAGCACCAACAGCTTGCTTTTAGAACGTGTTGCAGTTAATAATTTTATTTGTTATACATGTAAATAAAACATATAGTACAATATGAATACACTATACATTATATCATCAACGTAGGTATATCATAGCTATAGTAAACAAAATAAGAATTCACAAAGCATTTTCATTATTCAATTCATTTCTACAGTATGTAAGTATATCGAGGTCTGCTAATAGGTATTGAGCTACAAAAAATAATTATTTTTATAGCTTTTATCGTAATTAGGTACACTTTCGAAAATTTTCTATTGTTTTTTTTTTCTAAACAGTATAGCTAATTGTATCTAATATTGGCAACTATTGCGCGTTTGAGGACTTATATTACCTTGGCTTTGCCCTAACCCCACGTTTTTAGCATGCATTGATCAAGACGGATTAGAATCCATAGCTCGTCGCTACGATAACATTCTTGTAGGTAAAGTTTACGGTGTATTGTTCTTGTAGGACTATTAGCAAACCTATTTATCGCCATGAAACGTTTTTTTAGATTTGTTTCCAAAACTTTGTAGGTACTATAAACTGTAGAATCAATCACCTTGGTGGAATAAAAGATATTTATAAATAAATGGCATTGGTTAGAATCAACCACATCGGTGGAATAGGAATTGTATTTGCATTTGCATTGGCATTGGCATTTACGTTATAAAAGTGTTTGACTGAAACTAAAAGTGAAACTGAATATATAATCATCGAATAATAATAATAATTATGGTAATTACATTTTATAAGAAATATTACAACTTCCAACTGGCTAAATACAAAAAGTATAAAGTCAACATAGAAAAAGAATAACTTAAGCAGTCAAAGTCATTAGCGATCAGTTGATGCAGTATATGACAGGAAATAAACAAAAAATTTATGACCAATGACCGTATTTTGTTGACATTACATATTGTTTTTACTTTTTCATTGCATACCTAGGAACTCAAAGAAGCATGTAAAGTGAGTATATTAATAATATTTCATTATCCCAGAAGCTTACAAAATCTACTTAGAATTTAAAAAACAAATATTTCAAATTGCAGTCTTTTGAGAAGGTCCTCGTACAAAACCTTCGATTCGGACTCTCAATCAGCCTCACAGAAGCTATTGAAGCGATACCTCGATGGCGGTTGATTCAGGCGGCTTTGCCTCACGTTATGCATTCGTTGGCTGCCCTCTTGCACACCAGGTAACAAATTCTACAATTTTCCATAGCAATTTACCCAATAAAATATTATAAATTCAAGTGAAATGATTTATAAATTTAAGTTTCTGCTCCAAGCCTGTTACCCATCGCCATCTGTACGTTAATGTGTGTTCCATGGCAAAGTGTAAAACATAACGACTAATACTTGTAGCGATAGTTGCTCAGTGGTTAGCGCAGTCGGATGATACGCCGAAGAGTGTGAATTCAAACCCCAACAATGAGCTTGAGTTGCCAGTGAAGGAAAACATCATAAGGAAACCATGGAAAAATAGCATGGTGACTTTCTGGTGCCTGGGTAGCTAGTCAAGTTGAAAGTCTGCCGCCAAACACCTAACAATGTGCTCCGGCCTCATTTGAACGCCTGTTTCATTCCAGGCTAGGTTACCATCTTCGTCCACACTGTAACTTAACATCAGGTGAGCTGTGGTAAAACATATAATCTGTCAACAGTAATATAAATATTTGGTTGTGTAAAGTTCTTTAAAAACCGCAATACTTACAACTTACTTAACAACTTTTGTCAATGTAAGTTTCAAACTTAACTCAAAATCCTAAGGATTAGTTCTTTTATTTACCTCAATTTTGGCCATGCTGTAATAGCTGTGCTCATTAGCTCATAATCATGGCCATGGAATTGACTTGGACACAAATTGATTTTATAGCATGGAAATAAATACCTGGCTGATTTTATTTATAATTATAATTAGCCAATTTGGTGAGCTCTGGTCAAATGCCTTTATGAGAGACAAATTGACTAATTATTAACTACTTGTACACCATTAACTTAACGTTACAATGTAATTAATTTTACTTATATTTAATATTTCAGGGTAAAAGACAACATGCAATCTCTCGGCAATGTAGAGACAAAACTTCTCTATACACTGCACTGGATTATACTTGATGCTTGTGATGAATGCACTGACAATGACTATGAAAATGGAGTGTTTTATTCTAACCCTTTCCATTACTTGTTCTCTGTGCCCACAATGACGGTATGTTTACTAAATACTAACTACAATTTTCAAAGAATATTAATTAGGCAAACTTAAGCTTATCTAACCTACCCTACATTCACTGAATTATCACAACAGAGGACTATTCCTCCCTATGGTAGTTTACCTTAGAGAAGATATACTATACAGGGGTCATGTATGACAAAATGCTTGTGACTACTACATGTGTCTCTGCATCTGTGTCTATGTGAAACATTGCATATAGCCAATGCATGACCCTTCTGTAATCTTTGTACAGATTTCTGATAAATAGAATGAGAAAATTAATAACTTTAGATTAATATTGAGAAATTTTAATAAGTTAATTTAAAACCATATAAACTGTTATTGTAGACAATATTTAGGTTATAAAATTGTGTGGAATTAAGGACTTTTCTTATCATCAGAGAAGGTAGACTGACCTTGCTTAAAGTTGAAGTTCCATTACCAGTTCACGAAAAAACAATCAATCTTTCAGCTGTTTGTATACCTCTTTGCTCCGTTATCCCAACATCTCAAAGAGTCAGACTTCACAAACAATTACCGCCTCGAGAATGGACTAAAGATGTGGCATGCTCTCTGGGAGTTTCGTCATCCCGACGCACCATGCTTCACTACCCTGGTGAAACCCAAACCGAAGCCGCTCGGAGGCAAGTTTTCTAAGAGAAATCAGCATGGCGATGTTTTTTTGGGGCGTAAGTATTCAATATGTTAACAACAGTGTTTCATATTGAATTTTAGTGTATGGTTTCTCAAACTATTCGCGAATCGTAATATTTTCAGGTAACTCGATTGGACCGAGGGCTTGGTATTTTGAAATTATCTCACATCATAGGTTTAGGGTAAATGCTTAAGTTTGGGAAACCTTGCAATAGATGCTTGCTTGGGGTATAACATAATGATAAAAGCTGAAGTCAGTGTTATAGTAGTAGGAGCTATATTGTGAGTAGACTTTAGTCGTAGACTGGTTTCTTCAAATAGATGTTGACAGCCTGAAAGTGCTTGTGTGCTAGCTTAGAACTCACTCTTTTATTAACGCAGTATAGAAAAGCAAGCCTTAAGTGTTTATCAAGTTAACATGTCTGACATAACAGTGTACTTAATTTATATTATATGATTAATGCCCATTAATTGTGAAATAATATTTCTAGGAAAGTTTTCTAAAGAAGATGGGCCAGCTAATGGCAGTCCTCCAAGTCAGAATGTGTCAGCTGCACCATCAGAAGTACAATCTAAGCAGGGTAGTACTGAGGAAGAACCATGGATATCTTCACCTAAAGAAACAATATTCCCTGAAACCATTCCTGAAGAAAGTTCTAGTACTGAAGAAGAGCATGTGGTATGTATTTGTACCACTATCTCTCTATGTGGATACGCGGTATGTTAGTATTAAGCGAAAATAAATTCAAAATCATTACGAATAACTTTAATTTGTTAAAATGCTAAAAGAATATATCAGCTGTTGTATCGAAAAATGTCATTGACCAGAACAGCTATTTTTTTGACAAACCTAATAGTAAAAATTGTCCAAAATTTTTACTAATGTGCTCTCTTTGGTTTCTTACTAAAATTACAGGACTAATATGAATCACCATCAAATGTCACCAATACAGTAATGTTGTGGACTTTGTTACTCAAACTGAGTACTGTTGCAATTGTCACGGGTAGGCATGATCCCCTAAAATTGCAAGACAATCGTTTTTCTAGGTCACATAGAACTTCACAGTACTTATATTTATAATTTTCCAGTTTATCTACCGACTGCCGTCTGAGCAAAATTTTGGCGGAACAACCAAAGAACCCTATACAGTGTATGCAGCGGACCCGAGTCTGTTCCAGCTACGAAAAACTGACGCGTCCAAACAAGCCTTGCCTTCAGGAATCAAACCCCTACCACAAGTCACAAAAATGAGGTAAGTGATATACATATCATATACATATGTGATATATACACCATATACATAATTCACATTTCATCGGGCCCTTAGACTAAAATCTTCACATCACATTCTGAGCTAGGTGTGCATCTTCGATCACACCATCATTTAGCACCAGATGGGCTGTGGACAAATGCCTTACCTGTTAACCATAAAAGAACGTACAGGTACTTAATGATCGTCACTGTTTCAACCGACTTCAAAAAAAGAGGAGGTTCTCAATTCGTCGTACCCAATCTTTTTTATGTATGTTCCTGGATGCCTGGACTGATTCGCGAAATTTTTGTTTTTTTGTTTAATAGGGTATACTTCCCAGGTGTTCCCATTGGCATCAAGTCAGGATCTGATGATGAAATCGAGGGCAACCCTCAAATTGTATAGGGACGCATAATCTGTTTTATATATTTTTATTTTAAAGGACACACTTTCAGAAGAACTAGAAAAGAAGAACACAGGTATACATAGAAGTTACATAAAAAATCGGTTGAGTAGTTTGATTTTTAAACCATAATACCTAAAACCTATCCGTATTCGAGCTTAGGGACATGGACATGGTTTTTTAAATTGTAATTGCATAAGACAAAGAGTAGAGATTTTATCATTGTATACAATCATGGGATACAATTGACTAACGTTACATACATTCGAAATTGAATTCAAACCGCATTGAGCCTCCATTTTTAAGTATATCAAGCATAATGTTTGTAATTTTTCACTACACACGGTTTTGGTTTCTAGCTCATCAGACAAAGAATCGTTGTCAGACAGCATGGGCGGCGGACCCGGAACGAAAAGTACACCATCAACAGAAAGACCACCGACATCAAAACAAATCTATGTATGTAAAACTATTATTGAGGCAATTAATTATAATATTATAAGTATAAGTATGTGTTATTTTTATTAGTTTACTAGCTGTGCCCCGCGGTTTCACCCGCGCTAGATGCCTACTTCATAGTAGCTTTATGCATGCAAAGTTTCAGCCCGATCGGCTTAAAATTGACAAAGTTTCATACAAATTTTCATCCCCTATTTTATCCCCTTGGGGGTAGAATTAATCAAAATCCTTTCTTAGCGGATGCCTACGTCATAACATCTACCTGCATGCCAAATTTCAGCCCGATCCGTCCAGTGGTTTGGGCTGTGCGTTGATAGATCACTATGTCAGTCAGTCAGTCAGTCACCTTTGAGTTATATATATTTAGATTTACTTTTTTAATTATATTTTTAACTTATTAGTGTTGCAACATCTCCCGTCTGCTCTTTATTTTATATCGTTTTTTCATTATTGGTTGCCTGGAAGAGGTCGCACTTAGCGATAAGGCCGCCACTTGTGGCACTAGCTCATAAGATTTCTTTTGTTTTCTGTACTCTTTTTCTTTTTCGGTGTGCACAATAAAGAGTTTCTATCTATCTATTATTACCGAACGTATGTGGTGTAACGTGGCACGAATTTAAAGTGTCCTGAACTATAAGGTTTGGGGCAGATTCCCGCTCAGGACAAATATTTATGCGACACACAGACGTTTATTTTATATCTGGTAGTTTGATATGTATTTACAATGGAATGGTTCACATGTTCAAAGTTGCTCAGTGAGCTATGGAAAGAGCTATGCTTGGCATTTTTCTAAGGGATCGTATCTGGAACGAAGTAATTCGCCAGAGAATTAAAGTCACAGACATAGCTCAGTGTATTAGCAAGCTGAAGTGGCAATGGGCTAGACATATATGTACATAAATCTGTCACTAAACTGATAACCGCTGGGGTAGACGTATTCTAGAGTGTAGATCGCGAATTGGCAAACGTAGTGTAGGACGCAAACGCAACGTGAGACTCGATGAAGTGACGATATACATACGTAGGACAGCTGGCGGTGGATGGAAGCGAAAAGCTGCAGTTTTTTTTTGTATTGTTGACAGGTTAGCTGTTTGACCACAGCTCATCTGATGTTAAGTGACGGTGTGGTCTAAGATGGTAAAGCACACTTAGCCTGGAATGGTACTGGTTCTCAAGTAAGGCAGCCGGAACACACCGTTAGATGCTTGGCGGCAGATTTTCAACTTGAGGGTGGTAGCTAGCCAGCCGAGTACTAGAAAGTACCCTACCACCACGCGAATCAATGCAGATCGGGCTGAGTGGCGTGTCTTGGGAGAGCTGATAATGATAATGTATTTACAAAAATAACATATACGCATTCTATCCACATATGCGTAGTTCACTATTTGTCCTTGGCATTCTGCCAGTTTCAATGTTTCTGCATTTTGTGTGCAGTCTTCAGTTTTCAGCTTCTTTATATTTATAGTCAAAGTCCTGTCTTGGTCAAGTCCAGTCCGTACCAGTCAAATCTAGTAAAGTAGTGGCGAATTTACTATAAACTTCGATGGAGTTTTGGAAGCAACACGAAAAGTCATGTTTCACCACATCATATCACTTTCCCACACCAGAGCTTGTAATTCGGCGCATTATGAATAAAACACCAGTATTTTTATACATAAACACTCGAAAAAACATTAGTTTTTGGAAAAAAATACAATGGGGCGACACGACTCTTTCCGAGTTCCCTCCAAAACACCACATGCGTAGTTATCTGGTTCCCATAGTTACTTTGGGGCTAGAAAATATTGTAAAATAAAATTTTAAATGACATCTTTAGTATACCTATGAAAATGTTTTGTTTTGTAGGTTTCAGCCGCAACTTTCCTAGACGTAGCGACATTACGGTGTCTCTTCACGTCGCAGTGGCAAGAGGAAGGCGTGTACTGGGCACTGCATTACCTATATAACAGGCATGTTTTTAAATTTAGCTATCATTGAACTTCTTGGCTCTTAATTTAAAAAAAAAAAATATTAGGCTAATTATTCCACCTTTCGGATATCCTTTAAACTTCGCTGAAACTGCTCTAGTCAGTATCAGCCCTTTTTTTAATTAATTGTTCCACTGCTGCCTGATTGTGGTCTTCTCATTATGGACAGGTCTGACCAAACCCAGACTTAGCCATGTTTGCCATGTGGAGGTTGGAAGACGTCACTCACTTATAAAAGCTGTTTTGACAACAGCTTGTGGTTACTACAGCTAGAAGAGGATATAAAGACTTGTGGTTATTTTAATTTAAATTACTGTTTTGTTTAATTTGGTTTTAGCTTTTGTTTATGTCACATTTTAGTTTTAGATATTAAGTAAAGTTTCGGATAAGTTTTTTAAGTTAGTTAATAAAGGATAGTTCTATCAGGTTATTCATGTTAGAACCTGGTTATCTATAACAGACAGCAATGAGACCAACTGACTTTATATGAAATAAGTTTTTTTTTTCAGATTACGAGATATCTGCGATGACATCTCTAAACAGACTCAACCTAGAAAGCGAAGCAATTCTCTACCCATTCCTAAAATCGAAGTATCTGTGTACCAAAGCCCAGATATCAAAGACCGAGACTCTTTAAAGAACTTTATGGAAGTACCCGAAGTCAAAGACTTGCCGGTCACAGAAGTATCGTTCCCGCCAAAACAAGAAGAGGAACCAGTCATGACGCGGCGATCGAGCGAGAAAATAAAGCGCAAAATGAAAATGGCTGACTTAAAAGCGTTTGTTGAAACGAAATTGCTATCAAAATCTGAGAAGGCATTAGAAAAGATCGGACACGATGATCATAAGTTTTCGTTCCACACTGCAGTAAGAATGCTATCAGTAGATATATTTTTTTATTAGATGTTTTGTCTGATTTTTTCAAGGCTTAGCAAACATATCAGACTTAGAAACTTGTTTTATTTAAAGCTTTTTAAAAATATTCTAGGCATTTCTCTACATACGTGCCCTAGAGACCTATAGTCATAAGAATAAAAACTGAAATACAAATTTACAACAAAACTTTTTGATTTCACATTATTATTCTCCGTAAGTCTCTGGTATCCCCTGTAAAATACAATTTGGGTGTCTACAAACCAAAGTAAATAAATACTTTTTAAAAGGGATCCGTACCCAAAGGGTAAAACGGGACCCTATTAATAAGACTCCGCTGTCCGTCTGTCACCAGGTTGTATGTCATGAAGCATGATAGTTAGACAGTTGAAATTTTCACAGATGATGTGTTTCTGTTGCCGCTATAACAACAAATACTAAAAAAACAGAATAAAATAAATATGTAAGGGGGCTCCCATACAACAGACATGATTTTTTTGCCGTTTTTATAGATAATGGTCCGGAACCCTTCGTGCGCGAGTCCGACTCACCCTTAGCTGGTTTTTTTTTATTGGCGTGTTCATTGCGTAACATCAGGGAACTGTCATACGCAAACTATTAAAAAAAAACACTCTTCAGCCTTAATGTAGTTAACAACTACTACTCTTTGTTTCTCAAGGAAGCTTCCACAGTCTGATATATTTGCGAAGCCCTATTGGCAGAATTTTAATTCAAGTGTTTTTTATATTCTAGGAATACCACAGAAGTCTTGATAACGCTGATGATAGGCCAAATTCTGCATTAGGAAGTAATTTCCCGCCCATCGCTCCCAGACTAACCGGAGATATGTTTCCATGCAACCTTATCAAAGGCAAAAGTATGCCAAGTCTAAGGTGAGCACAAAATTTATTGTCTCCATAATTTTGACACGTTTTTCTTTATAGCATTTTAAAGTTTCATTTCTATTTAACATATCTTTCTATAGTAACAATAACGGTGTATGATTTTTCTCACTATCCATAGCTGGTGATTAAGTATTTTGAAATAAAAAGTATTTATATATTTTTTTAAATAACTCGTGCTTAGTTTAGATAGAAGGGTAACGAAGCAAATCAAAAAGCTTGCACGCACCCTCTTAGAAAACTCCCTTTGTTTACACATTTTATTCAGCAATTGCCTACAAAAATAAAAATTTAAATACAACTTCTTAAATGATTCCCACAATAGTAAAAGCACAGCATGATTTATTTCTATACACATTATGTGAAATTCCTGTTAAACAATTGTATTTTTTTCTCTTTCTCCCGTGTTATTGCGCTTATGCCCGTTCGTTATGTGACGGGTGGTTCGGTCTAGCTGTCTGATCGATGAGCTAACATCCAATGGGTAAGTCAGAAAGCAAAGATAAGAAAATAGAGGCTTGATACATTGTCGCTACCCTAACATGACCATGGACTGACTGCGTACTGCATAAAATTACATTATACGCGTAGATTGCGCTTCGTTATTCAAATCTAGAGGCCGGTTACTTCTACGCCTTCGCATTAGACAAATATTTAAAGCTTCTTTACATACACTAATACACTAAAAATAGTGAATGAACACACACTCGCAAATATTTCGAAGTAGTTACATTGCACGCACGAAAGCTCACTAGACGCTAATTTTACACGAGACTAAAAGCAGTAGAGTGAAATTATAGTAGTTAAAATTATAGCTTGAATATGTAGATAGGTATTATAGCTTTGATCAGCTAAATTGCTGATTGCCATTTTATAAACACATCGTAGTAATCACTAGTCCACACCTATACTAATTTGAAACCACATGCAACATTCAGGTTTCATAAAATATACATCATAAATAATGAAATAAATCAATGTTTACATTATGTATCATGTTAATAACGTAATAAACTAAAAAAAAAAACGTTTGTGAACTAAATAAAGGTGTGACCTACACTACTAAATATTCCCATTAGGCACCAAATTCGATGTAAATCGTAGATAAATAAAGCACAAAACATATTAGAAATAGTCTAAATCAACTACTCCGAAATAGGTCCCTACTAGGAACCGTACATGAGCTGTTATTACCATCCAAATCAGATGATAGCGAAAAAATTATGGGATCATGTGTAGGGTTATAAACTTGTAGTGAACAAAGGCGAAAATGGTCCATTATGCTCATTATTGTCAACAACTTTTACTATGGAAACAACCCTGAAATTGCGAAAAGAATCAGCTCTTCCATAATATTTTTATGTTTTACACAGTGCCATCTAGGAACCAAAATAAGTAATAAAATACTTAAATACTTTTTTGTAAATACACACTTATAATACGTACGTATGTATGTAATACCCAGACACAAAACAAGCATCTGTGTTCGTCCTGAGTGGGAATTGAGCCCACGCCCTGCAGCTTGGGAAACAGAGCTAGTGTACTGTAACACTGGTTTATTGAGTGTAATATGAATGAGAATATAAATGGAAATAGAGAGACGTGCGATGCGCGTGCGTTCGGGGCGCTTAGTATACGTTTGGTAGGAGCGGGCTCGCCCCGCTCTGTCTGGTTGTCTCCTTGTCTGGTGCCGGCGAAGCGTCGGTGTTCCAACAACTGCCAAGTTAGCTTAAAGAGCAGTGTTTTTGTTGAAAGTCAATGTTATTTATCTATGGAACAGCTGATTTATTCGCGATTTCAAAGTTGGTTTCATAGTAGAAGTTGTTCACAATTATGAGTACAATTACCACTTTCCTGCTTAGTAAACCCCAAACTTATAACCCTGTATTGTATTCTCGCATTTCAATAAGTCTCGCAATCGCATAACTGTTTCGCAATTGCCTAACTTCAATGGCAATAAAAGCTCACTGTACGAGTTTTGTGGTATAGGTAAATAAATATACAGGTAAAAATCAGTAAAAACAAATGAGAAATACATATCTCAGACCATTCACAGGTAAGTCAAAACACGTTTGTTACGTTTTGCTGAAGGGAAACGATAATATGTATTATTTATTTCAGATACATCGGTGAATTAAAAACGGAAAGAGCTCAAGGGCCGTCTAATACGATGCCATCGAATGCACAGAAGAAGAAAAATCCTATAATAACCGTAACTGAACACACGCCTACTCCGTCACCGGACTATTTATCGAAAACTAGACAGGTACTAAAACCTACAGGTTTACTACATAACAAAAATATCATTAACCTTCATCGAAATATATGATACCCACAGATTATTTTAACGTCTTTAAAATTGCTTTTCTATCTATCTATCTAATCTATAAATTCTATAATATTCTATCTATATCTTTAAACGAGCAATTCTTGTATATATGTATATATATATAATCTCATTCTCGGAAACGGCTCCAACGATTTTCATGAAATTTAGTATTCAGGGGGTTTCGAGGGAGATAAATCGATCTAGCTAGGTTACATTTTTATAAAACGTCGTTTTATCCGTGTTTTCACCCGAGCAAAGCTCGATCATCCAGGTACTAATATTTATATACATACAAAATTTAATAACATCACTCGATATCTAAATGAATACAGAATTCGTTACGTAGCGTGAGGACTTGAAACATGTAAAACGGTAGAATCTGTTAGTGTTCAAAAATGTACACATATTTACGTACACATTATATTATTTTCCAAAACTAGTGTTTTTTTCGAGTGTTTATCAATAAAAATAGTGGTGTTTTTTTCATAAAGTGCCGAATTACAACCACGAGTGTGGGAAAGTGATATAATGCGGTGAAACGTGACCTTTCGTGTTACTTCCAAAACTCCATCGAAGCTTATATTAAAGTGGCCACTACTTTACTAAAACATGACTAGATTTGACTGGCACGGACGGGACTTGACCAAAACTGGACTTTGACTATAAAGATAAAGAAGCTGAAAACTGAAGACTGCACACAAAATACAGAAACATTAAAACTGGCAGAATCCACAGAGGGCGATGCAAATAAAAAAGAAAAAAAAAACTCTTAACACTCATTACTAATATTGTTGCAGCTTTAAAAAAATGCGCTTACAATTGATTGCATTTGATTCTCGTTTCAGGGCTCGCTAGAGTCTCAAATAGACTCGGTAAGCATGCAGGGATCCCAGCACATACCAACTCCGGAACGTAAGCCGAGTTTGACCCGCTCACAAACCGACTCCAATATCACTTACATCGTGGAGGAAATACAAGAGGCACCCGGTTCTTTGCACTATATCACCAAAGATGGCGATATAGACTTTCAAGTGGTGCTAAAAGTAAGTTATTATCATGAATTAAGTGAAAAAAAAACTTGATTATTTCTTTTTGTGAGAAACCTTACATACCTCAAAAACCCCAAAACCCTCAGTCCCGGCCAAGCGCTCGAAGAGTCAACATGTCCTGACGATGCCTCGTGTAGAGGCGAAATACGTGTCGGTCTACAAATATGTGTATATATGTATATATATCATATATCTGTTTCCCATAGTACTTTCCTTAGTTTAGAGCTAGATGGCACTATGTGAAATGTTCTCGGATATTTGTTTATCATCATTTATATATTTTCTTGTATAATATATTTCAGGCTGTATATTCAGTATCTACAATGGACAGCTTCTACATAACAGTTCGAGTAATGGAAGTAATGTTGAATCTTGTTGACACATTGATGGAGATCGGCGTGCATAAAACCTGGCAGAACTCTAAAGGCGATGACCCACCGCAACCTGGCTCTGTGGACCCGTTCATAGACTTTGGGAAAGATAAGGACAAAGATAGTAAGGTAAACATTGTTCAAACATGTTAAATTACGTTGTACTAATTCGACTGCCCTTTAGCTCAGTTAGTAGTAGCTTTGTTTAGCATTAGGGTGTGGATTCGATTCCCATCCAACACAAACACTCATGTTATAAACATATTTATGTGTTTATTCTAAATGTATTTATAGGTATCTATGTTTTTTCTAAAAAGTATATAAGAATTCTATCAACTATCTGATTTTCAAAGTATAAGATTTATTTGCCAAATTAAACAGCTAGATGGCGTTTCATCATCATCATCATCATCATCATCAGCCGCATGCTGTCCGCTGCTGGACATAGGCCTCCCCCATTGACTTCCATAAAGACCGGTTGGAAGCGGCTCGCATCCAGCGCGTTCCTGCGGTCTTTATGAGGTCGTCTGTCCACCTTGTGGGTGGACGTCCTACGCTGCGCTTGCCGGTCCGTGGTCTCCACTCTAGAACTTTACAGCCCCATCGGCCATCGGTTCTGCGTGCTATGTGCCCTGCCCACTGCCACTTCAACTTACTAATCCGCTGGGCTATGTCGGCTACTTTAGTTCGCCTACGGATCTCCTCATTTCTGATTCGATCTCGTAGGGAAACTGCTATGGCGTTTGCTGTGCGAAAATGTCGTCCCAATTCTTTTTGTACATTATCTTTGGCCCTACAACTTCACATTAAAGCTTATTACAGCTTTACAGGTCATTTCTTAATTTGCCAATCGTTAATAAAATGTATTGTCGTTTTACTTGGTGGTAGATCTCCTTAGCAGGAGGTCGTATAGGTAGGTACCACCGCATTACCAGATATTCTGTCGCCAAGCAGTAGTGTGTAAACATTACTGTGTTCCGGTTTGAAGGGTACTGCAGCTAGCGAAATTACTGGGCTGTTTTGAGACTAACCCTCGAAAGTCTCAGAGTAATAAGCGCCAAAGCAGCGACGCCTTTGGACTTTAATCTACTACTCAAAGTTCTGTGCATTGCTGCAATGGTCATGGACAGGCGTTATCTCTTACCATCAGGAGACCGTATTGTTCGATTCATTACTATTACATAAATAAAAAATAAAAATAAAAAAACATTTTTTTCTGAACAAAATGTACAATCAAAAACTTTCTTTCCTTATAGGAAAGAGATTCAGGGATACCCTGCGCTCATAGTCAGGATTCTACTAACGTCGAAGGCGGCGAGAGCTCCAAAGATAAAACTACCAAAGATCAAGAAAATTTGGACTGCCCTTACTACATGATCATGCATATTCTGCTCAGGTAAATTATAGGAAACTTTACATGGGAACAAGTCAATTGTCAAAATAATAAACTTAATTTGGAAACTGAACTGTCATTTGTTATAGTAAAGTATAGTACTTGGGTGACTGAGCTTCGCTCGGTTTTTCATTGCCTAAAAACACAGATAAAACGACGTTATCTAAAAATGATTAGTTTTTTAGAAACGATTTATCGCCCCTGAAACCCCATGCAATACATACTGAAAATAGTTGGGGCCGTTTAAAAAAATTAGAAAAATATTTATATGTATATGTATATATGTATATATAATTATATGCAATATTATAAGAATTGCTCGTTTAAAGGTATTAGATTAGAAGATAGATAGATAAATGTGTATTTAACTATCTATAAAATCGACGTTTATTAAGAAAACTTAAAAATTACTCTTAGAATTAAATTTAATTAATCCTACTTATAATTTGCAAATTTATAGAAACGAAAAATTATAAATGTAAAAATAATTATAAGTAATACTTACAGGCTACTCCGTCAATTGGGTTGCTCCCACGGTTGCACAAAAGCCCTTCGAG
This sequence comes from Biston stratarius, assembly GCA_950106695.1. NCBI lineage: Eukaryota > Metazoa > Arthropoda > Insecta > Lepidoptera > Geometridae > Biston > Biston stratarius. Next base: position 18,455,463 of record OX467116.1, read on the forward strand.
GCCCACAAGCGGAGTGCCTTCGCGTACAAGCCCGCAATACGCTGCGGCAACTACGCTCCGCATCGACGGTTAAATTCTCACTCCGGTTGAAAGAGATGACGAAATTCGCACCGATATGGGAAGTTCTGGATAATCTACACGCGACTGTCGGCTTTTGTGCTGAACCAGCCTCTTTGGTCTCGCCTATGAGTAAGTTACGGTTTATTTCATATTTTATAGGGTCTCCGCATAAAACGCAATGCGATGTCGCTACGCCAAAATCGGAGGTAACCCGTTTCAACTCGGGAACACTTTGTTCCTGAGTATTCACAGTTCTATTTGATTTGGAATCATGACATTTGTCGAGAAATCTTAAGGCAAGCTTATTTCAAAGATCTGTCAATGAAGCCGGATTCATAGCATTAGTAAAAGTAAAATTATGCAAACTTGTATGTGGCTGGTTTGTAGCGAAGATAGCTCAGTTTATAACACGGTCGGATCACACGTGACGAATGTGGATTCAAAACCCAACAATGAGCTTGAGCTGCCGGTGAAGAAAACATCATGTGGAAACTATAAAACATCCTGGTAGAGTACTTTCTAGTATTTGTCTGGCTAGGTACTATCCTTGATTTGATAAACTGCCGTTAAGCACCTAACTGTGTTTCGGCAGCCTTGATTAAGAGCCAGTTCCATTCCAGTTTAGATATGCTTACCATCTTGAACCACAACGTCACATAACATTAGGTGAACTGGGCTCAAACCACGCCACTTATTAAAAAAAATCCTTGAACTACAAATGATAATTTTGAACTCTGTCATTTCTAAAACAGACTAAATTTGTTACAGACCAACAAAAGAGAAATTACACAAAGTCTCCAGATATTGGCCACTTGCAGAATGGTTATGCGACCAACTTTGGTGCTGGCAACAACGCGAACCGTGCCATTGAAACGTATATAATAGAGACAACGTTCAGAGTACTTGTTACGCGGTTCGCGCTAATGCATAAGGAGCTCAAAATGTTGGATAATAAGGTAGATATTTAATAGTCAAATAATCTAAATGATAAGATTAATGTTGATATATTATGAAAAGTCCTTCTTTGTTTTTGGCGTCACACTTTGTGCATTTGCAAAAATCCACAATGTAATGTAACTCAACATGGTGACATGAATTTTCTGCGTTCCCGCCAAAAATCCAAAATGTCCTTTACTTACATTGTGTGCGATGAAAAGCTTATTCTCAAAAAAAAAAATTGTTTGAAAAAAAGGCTCCGCCTACAAGAAACATCCTATAACTATTTCAATCTCTTCGAAATCCATTCCGTCATTTACGTAACAAACAGCCAGAAATAAAATTACTTTGCTTTTATAATATAAGAAAGTAAGGATAATGCACAATAAATAGTGACGCAGCGTAAGTACATTGTCCTTTTTGTTTTCAACTTATATCTTGTTTGATTTCTCAGACATTATACATGGAAGTACGCCAACTTCTGAGTTACGTGCGTGAGGCCCACGGGGGTCAATTTAGAGTGGTCGCTTTCAGTGCGCTCCTAGATACAGCGGAACGACCCGACAGCCAGCCTAAGGACTCTAATATGCAGACAACTAGAGTTATCAGGTGAGTAAGGGTAAATAATGATTTTGTCCTTTCGATATACGACTTATTTTGGCATATCACATCATAATTATGTTATAAATAGTTGACAAAGTTTAAAAGATAGATACCCTTTGCAAACATTTATTAAACATTAATTAGCCGGTGTTACAGGGTTTTGTAATGACGTAATTTATTATTATCTTATTTCTCCCTTTTTACTTACTCATAACTTGTCGTTTATTTTTTGGAATAATAATGAATGTAATATTGTAATCCTTGTAAATTTGCACACCTTTGATAGTTGAGAAATGATATTACTTTTAAGACCTTGTACATATGTTATAACGCAAATAAAACTTTTAAATTTGACAATAACCTCATCTCTGAAATTGTCGTAGTCTTGTGAAAGTTTTTAAAAACCTTTGTCTCTCACATATATCTCTAATATTACTAAGGAGATATTCTTAGACTTTTAACCATTGTAGTTTGCGTATTTACCCAGTGAAACATAAAATTTGAAAAAAAAAATTTCTTCTTTTTATCATACCTATACTTATTAAATATTGAAATAAAGAATCTGTAAAAATGGACACATAAAACACAAACATTATGATTTACGCTGGATATAAATTTAAGTTCTAGTTTTTTATACAATTCGAGAATGTGAGACGACCTTTAAAAATCAAAATCTGACACGCGCGTACTTGCGTAGGTAATCGTCATGTTTTTGATCAGCTGAATGAGACCCTATCTGACATGGAATTAACACTGATAATAATCGAACAAACTTGACTATAACGTATTAATGTACACGGCCTTAACAGTATTATTCAATTATCAATCTCGCTAAATTAACCTGAAATTCTTTAGACACATCCCCCGCATGTCGGAAGAGGAGCGTGGATCGGAAACAGGAGCGGACTCAGGCTGTGCTCCAGACGAACGCACACACAAAAAGTTCACCTTCAAGAAACGTAGCGCATCGTCTACGGGGGCGCATGTCAGCACACATGTACGGACATTCTAAATTATTTTTATTTATAGGTTAGGTTCACTTGATTTTACGTGACAATATGGTCAATGACACGATTCACGTAACATGAAATGGAAACTGGGTTTTTAACATGTATTATTCTTAATGTATTTACAATCTGTGTTCTTTTTGAATTAGCATGATTTTAGGCGTAATATCTCTAAAAAACTAAGTGCTTACATATTATGAGGCCTTATAAACGCTGCTTAATGTTAGTTAATATTTTCAACTTCGTGCTAGCGTGAAATGTCGCGCATGAAAACGAGTCAGGCTACTTCAAACATGGATTTGCTATAAGCGCAGATACTTAACGCCTTTATCTTTATTAATTATCTTTATATTATTGTTTTATGCTATTCTGACTTTCCATTGTGGATTACTTCTTAGTAGTGAAATGGCAAAACAAAAGATTGCACTTATTTTGAGGAAATGTTGATTATTTCGTTATGCCAACGATAATAAGGCTTATTATATCCACAGAGTCTCCTAGACACAGACATTGGTGACGAGTCAGCGTCGCAGTCCCCATTATCAGTCCGCACTCGTCGCCACCAGCTCACGCCGCGCCAGTCGGAGCGTACCATCCCGTCCGCATCGTCTGCCGACATTACTCCGCATCACAAAATATCGCACTCCAAGAGCATACCTTCCAAGTTTCACATCAGTGGAATTGGTAAGTGGATACATTGTAGATTCCCCATATATTGGATGATTTTAGCTGTTTCTATGTATATGTATATGAGGCAACTTGTAAGACCGTCGGCCTGCCATCCAGGGTTGGGTTCCTAGGTCCTAAAAGTGGGTAAAGGAGAACATGCATCAACACAGAAACCCGCATCTACCGCACAGCTAAGGGACAATTTATAAATACAAGATTTAGATGTAGGTATATATTTATTGTTTTCGATTCTAGACCACATCGTTGCTTAACATCAGACAGGATGTGGACAAACGCGAACCTATTACGTATTTAAAAAATAACATATTCCTTCATATTTAAATATAATATCAATATTATGAAACGTATGGTGATCTTTTTAAAATAACATGCTTCTTAATAATTAAAAATTTATATCACTAAATAAACCAATAATTATATTTATTACTTAGTATCAGTTTCGTAAGCTATACGGTATGGTTTATATTTTCACTCAGGAAAAACATTTATGTAGCGAATATTACAAATACACAACACAAATATAAACAAACACAAACAACAAATACAACACATTACAAACACAAACAAACAAATAAATATGTACTTATACAACAACAAATTACAAATATTACAATTATTGTAATATTACAAACTTGTACCTATACAAAAACAATGTAGTATATCAGTTATATGGTAATAGTACAAGTTTAACATAGCTTGGAACTAGATGGTGCTATGTGAAAATGTTCTACGATATTTATTTGTTTATTATTTATTTATCTTTCAGTAAACTGGTTCCGTCAGAAGCCTGGCGGGGCAGCGTTGCGGCGTAACGGCTGCGGCTCGGGGGAATCCCTGCCTCAATCTGGATCTACGGCGTCGTTGGCGCGCGCGCACCATTTGCCACACCATGCGCGACCCGTACACGTAAAACGACGAGTCGGATATACACTAACTAGGTACACAAAAACTAATTCTAGCTTATTTAAAAATAACAAGCCTGCTTGTCTTTTCTACAAATAAATTATCAATGTAATTAATATTAAGGTACATCTTATAAAATCAAAGTCTTACTTACCAAAGTTCTTAGTTTATAAACGATAAAAATGTAGATAGCATTATCCTGTAATTGTCATACCACCTAATTGTTACATGCTAATCTTAGACTGTGTCTAGTTTGTATGTTATGTGGATATACTTCTGATAAATAAAGAACTAACTCTTAATAACAAAACAACTAACTCTAGCCACAGATATTTTTTACATTTATATCATCCCGTTCAAAAACGGTACTATGGTAAATTGAGCTGTTTTCTAGTGTCACACATAGATGGAGCCACTCTGTGCTTATTTCGTATAATATATTAGTTTTACATTGATCATTTCATAATAGTAAAGCATTCATTCAATTGATGGCGCTATTAGAGTTAATATTCGTTCCTTCGCAATCGTGGCGTGCTCCAATGAAGTAACTATTTTTATAGACATACTTATGAGAACGTTTCTCAACAAAAAAAAAACAACGTTTACAAATGAAACACTGTACCACCGAACACTATTTATTACCGATTTCACTCGAGCATTGCCTTATTTATTCAAAACATGCACACTCATTCCATTACAGAGCTAGAAAAAGAGTAGAAGACCGCCTTAACAGATTTGGATTGAAGAAAATCGGAAAGAAAAGAGACGGTAGCATCGAAGAAGCGAGCGGGGGCTGTAAGTTATATCTACTTAAGTCTATCTAGTTATGACTATGTTTATAGTTATCTAGTTATGTTATCTGTTTATGTTTATGAATTGTATTTTGAACTAGCTGAAAGCCGGATAATTCGTACTCGTTACGATAGATCTTGACCTCTGCCCCCCTTTAGGTATACCTATATAAACCTCATTCGCAGTATCATGCCAATTAAAAAAAGAATCAGCTTAATCGGTCAAGCCGTCCTCAAGTTATGTGCAACGAAGATGATTTAATTTTTAGGGAAAAAACGGAACCCTTATTGTATCACGTTGTTGTCCGTCTGTCTGTCAAGACCCTTTTTCTCAAGAACGCGTGGAGCGCTTAATATCAAGCTGAAATTCATATCAAATACTCAGGTGTACTGTCCCTTGCAGCTGTGAAAAAAATCAAACTTCTAAGCCAACGCAATCAAACGATACAGCCGTTTCTGCTGCAAATTTTCGACACTCGCAAGGGAATCAAAACCTACAGTGTACTTCCCGTGAACTCAGAATCTTGAAATTTGGTACGAAGCAAAGTCTTATAGCACAGATAAAGGAAAAATTGCGAAAAGCATAAACTACAATTAAAAAAAAAAAACCGTAACTTTTACTTGTATACTTACAGGTTTGTACGGAACCCTCGGTGCACGAGTCCGACTCGTACTTGGCCGGTTTTTATTTATATAGATTTGATTGGCGTAGAAAATAACCTTATACGCGGATTCAACCTGAATTGCGCCGCATTTCACGCTATCTGATCTTGGAAAATAAGGCGCTTGGTCTTCAGTAACTTCCAGTGACACAACTTCCTTCTCCTTTAGACATGTCGCGTCGCGGCTCAGCCGAGGGTGGTTCGGGCGGCGGCGAGTCGGAAGTAGTTGTATTAAAACGTCGTAGATTGGTGGCCGCCGCGCCATTATACGCTGGACTCGCGAGATTCAACTTCTTGTTAGACGCCACGCAGCCTGGAGGCACACCCGATGCACTTTTCATGGCTGCTTTGTTAGACTTGGTAAGTCGTTATTTGCCATTTTATTGTGACTTATTTTTTATCGTATTACAGGCTATGTTTTTGACCACATCTAACCTGATGTTAAGTGACGGTGTGGTCGAAGATGGTTAACACACCTTACTTGGAATGGAATTGGCTCTCAATTACGGAACACGCCGTTAGATGTTTGGCAGATTTTCAACTTGAGGGTGGTAGCTAGCGAACCGAGTACTAGAAAGTACCCTACCACCACGCTATGGTTTCCTCACGATGTTTTCCTTCGCCGGCAGCACAAGCTTATTGTTGGGGTTTGACCGGTCAACCGACCGCGCTAACCACTGAGCTATCATCGCTACAAAAAGTACACCGTTATAAAAGTAATGTGACGAACGAAGCACCTTCCTGGTGGTAAGAGACAACACCTGTTCAAGAGCAGCGACAGCCATAACTTTAAGTAACAAAACACTCCTACTTTGGCGCACAATTTGTAATTGCTATGAAGATTAAATGTAAAAAAATCTAATTAAAATATTATGCATTGATGCGGTGTACGTTGAAATACGCCTGCCTGAAGAAACTGATTAATCAAAGACCCATCAGGCAGTCAAAAATGTCGCTTATTTAAATATATCTATATCTCATTAAAAGCATCTTTAGATAGCAAGCCATAGTAAGATCTGTTTCCGGACCGTGTAAATAAAGAATTTGAGAATCTGTTCTGGGTTATATAATTATCTGTGTTGGTACTAGTTTTAGTGTTCTTGACGCTAAAACTTCCAGTTGGTAATAGGATTTTCTGCTGCGAAGGAGTGAAACTACCGATTTACATAATCTTAGCATATACAAAGTCGAAAAGGTGTCATCACTAACCTAAGCTAACACTATCCCACAACCTAAGCATTGTTGTGGTACTGCTACTGAAAAACTATCACGCCTATAGATTTGTGCTTTAACATAGTAATTAAACTTCAAATATAAAAGAGTTATCTGTAAAAAAAAAAAAAAAATATATATATATATATATATATATAACCATTAAAAAAATGAACATTTACAATTTTGTATTCATTGGATATAATGTTAATGTTGTACTACTAACGTCATCTGTTAGAAAATCAAAGAGTTGCAACAGAACTAAACTCATTACTCAAATACATCGTAGTTAATCTACTTAATACTAGATGACACCACTAGAATCAGGTTGTAAAATAACAACTGTCTTAAAAATTATTACCCGTTACAAAAACTACGAGAGCCCTCACAAAGCTCAGCTTTTTGCTAGTTTACTATCGGTGCATCTCTGCAATCGCAAAAAAATCTGCTGTTTTATAGATTTTCGTTAACTCTTGACCAAATTTAATTTAAGTTGTGGTCGCAATATTTTTTTTTTATGATGAACAATGACTCCTATTCGATTTAGTATAACGCAAGCTAATCTGTGTTGTGTTATTTTTTTCAGCCACATACAGTTGTCGTTGGCAGGGCGGCCATTTTGCTGGAGTGTGCCCATTTAGTCCACAATTGCAACAAAGGACAATGGCCGTATTGGTTGAAATCGAATATCGTTAAAAACAACGGTAATTTTAAAAATCTGTATACCTATTATTGTATTGGAAATGAGCACAATTTATAGCACATACAAGAGCCGATTTTGATAAAAAAAAAGCTTATTTTTTTGACCTGACTCTAATTTGCATATATGCGTATTTAGACTCCGTCGCTTTTCACGCTTTTCTATTTCACTTGCTGAAACTATAGGTGGCAGCGCAATAGCCGACACAAAAGACATAATTATAATTATGTTTACCACAGGGACTTAATCGCGCACAAAATACTAAAATAGTTTAATTTATTTACATCGACGTTTCTTTAATTGAACAAAAACCATCATCACAAGCTGACCAGGGGTTTTTTATAACATTATGTATGCGATTAAGTCCCGGTGATAAACATGATTATATTTTCAAATAGTGGATGTTTAAAAGTTATAAGAGACACAGTGAGGATAAAAAAATTATAATATGCTTAAAATCTACCGATCTCTTTTTCATTTTAGTAATTCGATAAAATTAAATTTACAGTAACCATGACGCCACAAGTAAGACAGCGGCTAGCTGGGAAGTTGTTCTATCAATGGGCTGAAGTAAGTATCACTTAAAGTATATGAAGCTAACTTATTCATTGTTTGATAGAATACATATTTCGTGCCACTCTTTCCATAGTTTTAGTACTATATGCAAACTTTTTCCAGGCTATAGGTAACAGGCTTGAAGAAATGTTGGTTGAAGACAAAAAGTATATCGACAATGTATTAAATATAGTGACCGATCCAGACGGCCAACGCGATCTGCTTCAACAAGATGAAGAAGAAGATTTCCTTGACGAAGGTATTTTACTGAACATTAAAGTGTACTCTATGCTTATTATCAATAAAGTTCAATTTACTTTTTAAATTTTTCAGCAAGTATTCGTCTACCCGGAAAACCGCTCGGCGCTAATTGTCCTCGCGCTTTGAGAATTATCGCTTGTGTTCTTCTATTTGAAATCACGTCTTTCTTACGCGAAACTTATCAAAATTTGCCTAAGGCAAATTGCGCATCTCTTAAAGAAAGAGGTCCATGGGACCGAGTATACAGGTACTTTCATTAATATTTATTGAAATTCATTGGTAAGTAATTAAATAAAAAATAATTTTGTTGATTTGTAAAACGACTTTATTTTTTTGTTATTACGTTGTGCGAAGATGGATGGAAAAACGTCGAATTTTATGTAAGACTAAGTGAGTTAATTACGTTCATTTCGTTTGAAATGTGTTAAAAAGAGTGCATATATTTGACGAAATTTTTATTTTAACAGGGCTCTTAGCAGTCAACACACATTAATGCCAGTCGAGTATGTTTACAGACAAAATAATGCATGTTTCTTTAAATACAGCACTATGCGTGCATGCGTATATAGATTGTACATAAGTACGTACACTTAACAAGAAACTATATATGCAAATAACACTACAGACATGAAATCGTACAATAGAAAATATTCATCACTTAATAATTTTGGCACAAAAAGACCTCGTAACCACAACCTTATTATTTTCCAATACAGGCTACGATTTGTCATTTTGTTTCCGATATATCAGAAATATGTCGATGATATCTTAATGGATCATAAAAATCCCTTGTCAAGCTGTACACAAATTGACGAACCGATTATAAAAACAGTTGTAGTCTGGTCAAGTTAATGAATCAATAGTGATTTCTTTTCTTGGTCGCTGCATCTATTGACTTGATGATGACAGTAAAATCACAATCAAATCGGTTGTGCTTGCTTTGGTCTAACTTTTTATTTAATTAAAAACAGTATAAGCAACGGGTAAAAAGTGCAGATGCACAAGCAACTTGCATGGAATGTCGTAAGAAAACCACCTAAAAATCTGTAACATAAAATAAAATATAATATTGATTGATGCAAATAAAAAATTAAAAGTTTTGTCAATTACACCTTTTTCAAAATTTACAATAGTTTTGATAAGATAGTTTAGACAAAATTAGAGGATAAAGTAAAAACCGCTTTGCTACATTGGCATGCAGATAACAAGTATCTGATCACTGAAACTAAATTAATAGTGTACAACAATAGAGCCTAAAAATAGCTACGAGTTTTTCACTTGATTTGTTGTACATTCCCGCTGCTGACATGACTTTGTTTCGGGGACAGGGAAGCAAACCGCCGATGGAGCATGGCTCTATCTAGTATGGGACATTCACAAGCTTCAGCACAGAGCTTACAGTCTATTGCCGGAGCCGAGACAGAGAGAAAAATATCTTTCGTCATACACGAACCGGAAAACGTATCCGGGGGGAGTAATGCCACCGTAAGCACCGCTCAATACACTTCAGTGATTTAAAAAAAGTTTCAATATGATTGAGATTTTTTTTTCTAGTTGGCAGATGCTATACCTCCTTCTATACCAATCGACGATAAGAAAGGCAGACTGGGGTCTCGCGCCAAATGCATGCCTCGCCGCAATACTCAACAGACTCACTCAGCTTATGGTTCCTTCAAAAGAAGGTCTATTAAACTGAGGCAAAAAGACGCGAGGAGTGACGTCGAAGAATGTAAGAACATTGAAGATGCTGTCACACCATTCTTTAAACCTCGACATTTTGTGCTCTATCTAATGCTTCTCAAACAGTATAATAGTATCTATTTTGATCTTTTCTTCTTATTTTTGTCGATTCATTGCATTCCAAGCATCAATATTCATACTGCCTGATGTAGGTATATAGAATTTATCAGTCATCAAAATCATTTCTTTCGCGTGCCCATGTCTCAGGAGCAACTTTGACTGCATGCTTTAAATGTTCAAATACATGCATGCAAACGTTATCACTAACGTAAATACAACCGCTGATAAACATAACAGCGATCTTTCACTGATTAACTGTATATATCGTTTTGTACAGTCATTACCAGAAGATCAGATTCGATACAAAGCAGAAGGAAAGTGTCGTCACTCTCAGACCGAAGTGATACTTCAGAAGTTTATCCTGGGACAGGTGAGCATCACAGTACTTACCTACACATTGTACTTCAATCATTAGATGTATACATTAGGTTGATTGTCATTTCATTTTGGTATCTATCTTAATGTGCACCTGTGTAATGAGTGTTGGATGATTGTAGTCCCGTATTTAGAAAGTGTGTAAGAAACTCAATTTAAAAAAAAAAAGTACTTATACGTCATTCCTATACAAGAAACCACATTAGCGTTAAACCCGCTTGCATAAAAATATCAACCTTAAGCTCCTGATTATAAGTTCCCAATTCAAGTCGGCTCTGCGTTGTGGCGGTAAACTGTCGCGTGATCCTATATCAGAATACGAGTCTTACATTATTCCTTTGTTTATGAGTACAAATGTGATCAGATTCAAAACTTTGTCGCTTCAGACGACCAGATGAAGGTTTACCGTCTGTCTCTGCTTCACATAAAAAAATAAGGAAGGCGGTGTTTTTTTTTTTACTTTCAAAATCACCGTCCATATTACAGCAGGCACAGTAATAATGCCCAATGAAATGGACAGTGGCGGCGAGGAAAGTCCAGGAGTGTTATCCGATGATCACGATCACCCACCTGATAGTCCGGATAGTAACTCTACTGACCCACCTGACGTTAATAAGGGACTTCCTTGGCTAAAGGTAAGTAAGCGAATTGTCAGTTGTTTTAAAAAAATATCGTGTAGTACCTATATACAAAATAAAGTGAAAACCTAAGTAAGGTCTTTGCTGACTCTAATAACACCTTGCACACTACAGTCTTATGGCATACAAACAACTTACACCACACACCATCAGCCATAGGACGTCCACTGCTGGACATAGGCCTCCTCCTTAGGGGTTTTCCCAATACTCGACACGCTTGGCAGACGGGTTGGCGAGCGTAGTTAGGTGTGATTGTTCAAGGAAGACGCTGCTGCCCATCTTCCAGATTACATCCCTTAGCCGACTCTTATGGCAACCACGGGTAGAGAGGGTGGGGTACTATTCTTACGCCGGCACCACCACGGCAAACAATCAAACAAACAACTTACGTTAATTGAAATAAATTTCAGGTGATGGTGAAGTTCCTTAACTCGTTCAACTACGTTTGCTGTCACCAGAATTTTTGCCACCCTTACTGCTTTCGTCGTAGTATGCGCGCCAGCGTCCGGCTTATGAAATCTGTGCAGAAGGTAATCTATTATTTACTGAAGACTTTTTAAACATGCTTCTGGGAAGTTTCGACAAAAAATAATCAAGTCGATAAAGTATAAGAAAAGGTGTCTTAGCGCTTGGGACTCTTATTGGCCTTAACTGACTTTACCAGTAGCGCGAAGCCAGTAGAAAAAAAAAGCACATAAATGACTGCTTTTAGCTTTATGTCTATTCTTATTACCTGAGTTAAGTTCATGTTTCCTGTTGATTTTTAGCCCGATATGTTTAACATAATTCTCTTCGCAGATATACGGTGAAAAGTTTGGTCCAGAGGTGAACAACGTAACATCTGATGAAGGAATATGTGGTACCCGACGAGGACGTCGAACGAGGAAATCTTCCGAACATTCTACTGACAGGTATGAATATTTTACGAGTTACGCGGAATCATAGCATAAAGTAAAAAGGAGATTATATTAATATCATTTATAAACACATTTTCAATAAATTAGGATTGAATACGTCGCCGCAACCAATTCATTTTAATATTTATAGTTGTTATTTATTGTAATGATCGAACGAGTGCGGGAACAAAGTTACTGTGTTCGGTATATTTGTTCACAATATCGCTTGATTTGATGTAAAAGCTCACAAACTTGCAAAAAGTGACCTCACTTTTTACAAGTTTCGTCGACCAAATAAATCGGAATGTTGGTTCTCCAATAGGAGTTTACGATATCGTGGGTCAAATCTGAACCAGATAGTTACATGCCGTAGCAAGAGAGTGGCATATTTCCAGCAGTGGGATAAGGAAGACTGTGGATAGTGATGATAAATATGGATCCTTCTCATCTATTTTCTTAACTTTTATCTTTCCATAGGATCGACCGCACAGTTATTGAAACTGCGGGTCTGGCGTACCGCGCAGCGGGCGTTGAGAGTGGGATCGGTGCGGGAAGCGATACTTTTCCCAACCGTGGGCCAATACCTTACCCGCCGCCTGACCCGCCAGTCATACTCAAATATTTAAAGGGACAAGTAAGCTTCCAAGAGTCGATTTTTTTAACAAACTTTAGTTGCATGAGACAAAAAATAAACATAATTATATAATGAAGTCAAGCAACGGATTTTGATACTGTACTATCGTTTAGAGAATTTGTACTACATCTATCCCGTTTTTACCCTTTGGGTACGGAACCCTAAAAATTGGTGTTTACCATCTTTGACCTCGTTACTTAGCATCACATGAGTTATGATCAAACACCTAACTTGTCAAAAAAAAAAAAAACTTTCATCAGGTACGCGAAGCCTACCACACACCACTAGCTACACTAATCAAAGGAGCAACAACTATGAGTGAGGAGCTGTTTGGTGAATGTGCACCGGTTGCGTGGCAGTTACTTCTAGAACCGGACCGGGAGCTCAGCGCTTGCGCCGCAGCTCTGTTTATACTGGCCGCCGTGAAATCGCCCACAACCGCAACTGAGATCATGCACAACGATCTAAAGCATACTGAGCCAGGTGTCAGGTAAATAAGATACATAAGTGATTCATTAATATTTTATACTGTAATCATTTAGTTTTTAACCGACTTCAAAAAGGAGGAGGTTCTCAATTTGATTGTTTTTTTTTTAAATGTATATACACCGATTATTCTGTGATTTATGATTCGATTTACGTGATTCTTTATTTCTTTAGTTTGATGCGGAATAGTTTCCCATAAAAATTTAACATATTTTTTTGTTCACATTGACTATGTAATTGTCTTTGGCAAAACGTCTTTGAATCTTATCGAGTCTAGCTAGATACTGTTCAAGTGTTTCTTGACGTGAACATAAATAAACAAAATAATTTAAAATAAACAAACTTTAAAAAAAAGTTGAACCGACTTCAAGAAAAAAACATTAGCACTAAAAAGCGAAAAGTAAACTTACTTTACAAAGTATTGTTTCTGATTTGTTTAATGTCGGTGCCAAGCACCGGCACCTAGGCTAGGCTAAGCGGTGCTATAGTGTATAAGTACACTATAGGGATCTTCATGTCAAGAATGAATGGTCAGTATGGCGGTCAAACGCAAGCCTATTTATAATTAAAAAAACCTTAATTTTAACCCAGTCTAGTAAAAAATCTCTGATTCAAACCTTATGCACACTAATACCAGCCATATCCTAATTCTAAAAATTATAACAAATAATGTTTTTGTGGCATAAATTCCACTCAACAATTTCTCTTAATACCACGTTGTCTATAGGATAAACGCCATCCTCCGCTTTCAAGTTATGTGGAAGCTACGCTACCAAGTGTGGCCACGAATGGAGGAAGGTGCCTCAGTCACGTTCAAAGTCCCTCCCCCTGGAATAGAATTCACTCTCCCGTCACCGAAGATTGGGATAGAGTCGCTGGCAGTCGTCGATCCTCCTTGGAGCCCACAGGTTAAAGATAAGGATATGGAGATGACCTTGAATCAGGAAAGACATGTTAGTAAAACATTTCATGCTTGCATACTTGATTCTTCTTTGCGATTGTCCGTGATATAAAAAAGTTTTGCATAGTACTTTCTAGTACTCTGCTAGCTAGCTACCTTACCTTACGTTGAAAATCTGCCGCCAAAGACGTAACGGTGTGTTCCGGCAGCCTTACTTGGCAGCCAGTTCCATTCCAGGCTAGGTGTGTTTACCATCTCTGACCACACCGTCACTTTACATCAGGCGAGTTGTGGTCAAACACCTAGCCTGTCAACTATATAAAAAAACACTTTTAAAAATACTTTTTGTGACTTATTTTAAACCACCAGCTGTCATCGCCAGAAGTCCCTCCTACAAAATGATTCAGATACTTCGAAGTCTCATAACGTTTAATTCAAACGATTGTTTCTGACACATACCTGCCATCTGTGGAATGGCTTACCACCGTCAGTTTTTCCACTAAACTATGATCTAAATCGCTTCAAACAAAAAATTATTGCTCAATAGTTAGCGCAGTCTACTCACACGGCGAATGGCATAGGTTTGAATCCCAACTATAAGCCTGTGCTACCGGTAAATGTAAACATCATAAAGAAATTATAGCATGGTGGTAATATTTTGCACCAGTGCACCAAACAATGTCTTCCGACAGCCTCCACTGTTGGTAGGGTGCTTTCTAGTGCACCAAAAATGTGTTCCGACAGCTTCCACTTAAAAGCCAATTCCCATTCCAGGCAAGGTGTGATTACAATCTTCGACCACACTATCACTTAATTTTAAATAAAATCACGGGCGATCGGTTAGAAGAGTCGAAAAAGTCGTAGACAAAGCATGCCTGCAAACAAACAGCTTTCTCTTAGGGTTTACCACTTCAAAATTCGTTTTTGCTCAATTCCGACGCCTTTAAAGAAGTCTTCTAGCACATAACAGTATAATCTTTCAGAGGTCTCTAGTGACAGCGACAAAAACTCGCAAGAAACAGCAAACGGAGGCGATAAAGAGAGCGTTGCAACAGCGCAGTGATAAGAAACGAGCAGAGCGGGAGAGTTTTCTTATCACGACTATACCGATAACCAGACAAGCGGCTAGAGAACCAGCTTTGGACCATGCAGCGGACGATCACGTTGAACGTAAGTATTTTGTGATACCTGAAATCTAACCAGAAACAAAACTAGCCTTCAAACGGGCGCGCGGCCATTTGTAACGGCAGCGGTCGCGCGTAACCTAAAAGATATTTCAGGGATTTAAAACATTAATTACTTTTTTTTTTTTTTTTTGTATTTATCACATTATTCGTTAAGACATAAAAATATATTAAGTTTTGTGAATCGGACCATCTTAATTGAGTTATGGGTAATTGAGTTTTTTTTAATGTAACAATGATGAGACGAACGAGACGCTCTCCTGATGTTAAGAGATAACGCCTGTCCATGACCATTGCAGCGATACACAGAACTTTGAGTAGTAAAACAAAGTACAGGGCATCGCTGCCTTGGCACTCATTACGTTGAGACTAGATGGTTAGTCTCAATGGCCCTGTAATTTCGCTAGCTGCAGTACCCTTGAAACCGGAACACAGTAATGCTTACACACTACTGCTTAGAGGCAGAATATCTGGTACTGCGGTGGTACCTACCTGGACGACCTCCTGCTAAGGAAATCTACCACCAAGTAAAACCAATGGTGGGTAACCAATGTTGCTATTAGGAAGAATCACATCATCAGCTATAGGACGTCAACTGTTGGACATAGGCCTCCTCCTGGGGGGGTTTTGCCAATACTCGCCACGCTTGGCAAGCGGGTTGGCGAGCGCAGTTAGGTGTGATTGTTCAAGGAAGACGCTGCTGCCCATTTTCCGGATTTCATCCCTTAGCCGACTCTTACGGCAACCACGGGTAGAGACGGTGGGGTACAATTCTTACGCCAGCACCACCACGGCAAAATCTACCACCAAGTAAAACCAATGTTGCTATTAGGAAGAATAGCCTTCAATAATCTAAATGTGATTTGTTTTGCGTCTCCTTATACGAGATGACGGCTTTTATAGGTTTTGCATATTTTCTCAGCGCCGCCCGACGAAGAAATGGTAGAAGGCGTTCGGGGATCTCACCACACTCAAGTCGCGTCAGCTTTATTCCCGTCAATACTGTGCTCTGCTGTAGCCGAAATCGTATCTTTGCTTGACGACGCAGCGGTATCACGTGACGGGTGCTCGGTGTATGAAGTAGCATACCAGGTAAGTTTAAATCTGACTCATTCTGAGAGATTTATGTGGCGATGATAGCTCAGTGGTTAGCGCAGCCGGTTCACACGCTGTAGGACAAGTAGAAAGACGGCCCACTACCACCCATACATAGTGGAATTTTCTTGGGTACGTACCAAATGTTTTAACTCTACGTTTCTCATCCGTACGGCCAAGGAATGGAACAAGCTGCCGGCTTCCTTGTTTCCTGAGAGATATAATCTAGATCTCTTCAAGGCCAAAGTGAATAGGTATCTTCTAAATCTACGTGCTTTATCTTCGACCACATCATCGCTTACCATCAGGCGAGTTGGTGGTCAAATATAAAAAAAAGAGTCGCGACCAAACATCGCTAGACTCGATAGGCGGTTGGTCAAGGGTCAGATCCAAAAGGCAAGTGATCCTTGACGCAGCAAGCATTGCCAAGAGATTCCTCACTCTACAGGCCTAACCACCGGCAGATTGTCTAGTTTTTTTTTTCAAAATGTTTTTTATTTTATATTATAAAAAACTTTAATTTATAATACAAAATAATTACGAACGTCTACGTCAGCCGTTACTTACCACAGATAGTTGATTTATTGTATTATACTTTTTAGGTTTCCGTACCCAAGGGATAAAAACGGGACTCTATTACTAAGACTTCGCTGTCTGTCTGTCCGTCCGTCTGTCTGTCATCAGGCTGCATCTCAAGAACTGCGATAGCTAGACAGTTGAAATTTTCACAAATTATGTATTTCCCATACAATAAACGCGATTTTTTTGCCTTTTTCATAGATAATGGTACGGAACCCTTCGTGCGCGAGTCCGACTCGCACTTAGCCGGTTTTTAAATAAATATTACTGTGATTTCTTTTAAAAATTATTTTGACGGAATAATACTCTTGTTAACAGGTGATATGGGGCTGCCTGGTGGAAGACTCTGCCTTGTTCCTTCGCCACGTGTTGGAGCGTTTAACACGCGATCACCAAGACGAGATGTTTAAACTTCTCCGTCACCTCATCCGCTTTATACCTCGATTACCGCAACAAGCTGCGTTCGCTCTCTACAACTATATTATTGGATACGTCATGTTTTACGTAAGAAGCCCGCATGGAGACGGGCAAAGGCTTATTGGTGCAGCGCTGTCCATCTTATGGATGGTATGAAATTTTTGCTACGACAATAATTCTAAATTTTAGATAATAAAGTTTAATATTGGATCTTTTTAGTGAGTCTAGAATACTAGAAGTGAGAAGGGAACAAGCATTTCTTGTTTGTACTACAGCAATAAAACAAACTATTCTAATTAAAATTTATGGATGGTATTTCAATTTTGAATCTTAAAATTGAAGTAGTAAAGTTTTATTTCGCACGTATTTTATATATTTTCTATCCATAAGCTCAGAAACGAGGGGACATGCTTTTCTTGTTTATACTACAGCAATAAAGCAAAAAATTCAAATTCTATGAAACGTAAAATATTTTGAGGGATATGTGTAACTCCCCTCAATATTTATTATTCTGTCTATATTATACACCGAATAATTTTAATGTTATCTTACCTATTTTCTGTGTGAAAATAGAAACAAACGGAACGATATCCAATGTGCACTACCGTTCGTTTGGCGTAGACGACGTCCACCACTCATGATTACATTGACAATCACCACCCTTGAACCCTTGAATTACGTTCGCACTGTTCAGGTCGTTTATAACACTTCCGTAGTGATGATGGCTCAGTGGTTAGCGCGGTAGGTTCGTATGCCAAAAGGCGTGGGTTCAAACCCCAACAATGAGCTTGAGCTGCCGGTGAAGGAAAACATCGTGAGGGAACCATAGCGTGGTGGTGAGTATACCGCCAAGCATCTAACGGTGTGTGCTTCGACCACACCGTCACTTAACATCAGGTGAGCTGTGGTCAAACACCTAACCTGTTAGCAAAAAAAAATAATTAAAAAACTTCATTACAGTTCAATAACTCTTTATAGACACCAAGAATATTAAAATAAGAATACAATAAAGTAACAATCTTTTATGAAAAAGCGTAACGATTATAATGTAGCAAATTGTAAACATTTCTTGCAAGATTTGTGGTGTTGTTTTAGGTAGTGCATAGTGTACATGGAATAATGTTCAAAGATCTGAAGCAGATATTGCGAAAGGAACAGTGTGACGCATCTATATTGCTAACTGCGAACGTTCCTGCTGCTAAGAAGATTATTGTACATGGGCCATGTGAGTAGACCTTATTGTCTGATTTAAAATGTCACTGCCTTCCATTAACATATGTCACACTAGAAACATTGGAGTCATTCATCACTGGTGGCCTATTTTTTCTTTAGACGATAACTTACGCTTTAATTATGTGATAAAATCTTTATCGTAAAGATCCTACTCTTTAGCGTAAGGATATAGCTCACATTATTTAAGAACCTTCTCTTTAAGATAAGGATTTCGGTTACATTACTTAAGATCGTACTTTTTAAAGTATAGATTTTGTTCACATAATTTATCTTGTAGCGTCACAGAATTTCCGTTTCCGTGGTGGTACTGGCGTAAGAATTGTACCCCACCTTCTCTACCCGTGGTTGCCGTAAGAGTCGGCTAAGGGATGTAATCTGGAAGATGGGCAGCAGCGTCTTCCTTGAACAATCACACCTAACTGCGCTCGCCAACCCGCCTGCCAAGCGTGGCGAGTATTGGCAAAACCCCCTCCAGGAGGAGGCCTATGTCCAGCAGTGGACGTCTTATGGCTGATGATGTGATGTGATGTGTCACAGAATATATAGAAAAGAAATTACTCTGTGATAAATCATTCCCCTGAAGGCGTATTATGTTGTTATGGATTTGGACTAATCATTTTCTTTTTGATCTGCCAATGTGTTTGTTGCAGCTGATAATGAAGGAAGTATACCGTCGCAATTCCCAGTTCAAGAAGACACGGTTTTCTCTCAAATATTAAAGGAATCGCTCGATTATTTTGGTATACCTGAAAAATTACACAGAGAACATTTCCTAGTCGATTTTAAAACTCGTGAGTATCTATGTTTGGATTTCTTTTTAAATCGTGACTAATGTTGTATGTTCCTTTGATATTGTTATACCTCCTCTAGAAAATTTTAGGTAAAATATTTAAATATTCGAATTGCTCATTAAATTATCTCGCGTCAAGAGGAAGTCAGATAATTTTTAAAGTTACGCTAACTTTTAACAACCAAAATCCTGCTTTACGTACACTGTATAAGGCTCACAATCTTTTAATAGAACATATTCTGACAAAACCAAATCAAACTCCAGTCAGACGTTATACCTTACCATCAGGAAACCGTCTCGATCGTCTTACCATTTAAAAAAAATCCTCAAATCTAAAAAGACCATTTTTTCGCCTTACTTTATGTACTATACTTAAACTATGTTATGACCTCAGAATTTTCTTAACCCCTTTTCGCTTTAGGGGTCGTTCAAGTATTACGTAAGTACCAAGGGGGAGGTCCTGGTGGGGGGTTCTTTACTTTGCTTATATTTGACGACATTGGGGATGGAGCTTTGTTTACTTTTGCTGACAAGAGGGAGGGAAGGGTTATTAATTACTAAAATTCAGCTTACGTAATACTTGAATGATCCCTTATCTCGTAGTAAAATTTAAAATATTTAGCTATTTGTCGACATCATGCAAATCAGATCAACGTTTATCGAATTTTGTCTAACAAATATGACAAAAATTGACATGTAAATTGAATAATTCTATTTTTATTTTTGATTTTATTATTTAACACTTTATTTTATTTAATTATTTTTTATTTAACTTTGACATTTAATTTTGTATTGATTATGAATTAATTATAGTTTTTATTGCATGCTGTCTGCACCTATAATTGTTGTGGCATTTACTGTGTAATTGTTTTGTACTTCTTACTTTATGTCATGAGATAATGTACACAATGTTGGTGTTCATAATATAAATAAATAAATAAATATAACAAAAAAAAAACGATTCATACAATTAGACTACAATCGGTCCACTCCATTAATTATGTTATGATAGTCGATATAGCTTCATTCATTAAAGTGTAATCGTAAGATTTTTTTTTGTACCATGTGACTTGCCTGTAACATTATTGTTATTTATGGCCAATAAATATTACTTATTACTGTCTTTCAGGTCAAATCCACAACCCACAGAACTATGTTCGCGACCATTATTTCTTCAAGCGGTCTCAGTACCCACAACTTGGATTAGTTCACATGGAGCCCGAGGAAGCATTCAACAAACTGCAGCAACAAGAACTTCTGCTTAAGTTTGTCGAAATAGGGAAGGTGTTGTTAACTTGGGCTATCCTAAAAAATGTTGATATGGTAAGACAATTTGCAATCACTAAACGACTTATGCAATTTATTTCAGAACATTTAAAAAATGCAACAATAGTTATATTAAAATAACTGAAGCAACTGTTATCTATTTTAAGTTAAAAAAAAAAACACTTTCTCTTTGTATGTCAAAATTCTGTTAATCACCGGGACTTAATCGCGCACAAAATACTATGGGGTGTGCTTCATGACGACTTCAGTACATGTGTTCAAATCACGACAGTTCAAAAATTAAATGTGAGACTTTATTTTTATATCGGTCTAAAAGATTTGTTTAGATTTTACATCTAAACAAATATTTTAGACCGATTTAGACATATAATTTGACATTATATCCCCTTTTCTCGGGCATTCAAATAAAATGCATAAAATAATACCTATTAGGAGAATTTGGTGCCTAAATTATACCAATAGCCGTAATTGATATAAATTATAAATGTACCAATTTCCGACTCTACGCTATTTATTTTGGGTTGTTTGGTAAATATTCTATACGCAGTATTCCTTGTTTACAGGTGGTCCAACGAGTTGTATTTTTACACGACGAGCTAATGAAACTGCCATCGTTTCCACGGAAAGCACTTGAAGCGGATCTCACGCTGTACAGCCGCGGCCCGCTCGGGTCCACTCTGCTTGGATTAGATGTCTTGCACAAATTCATGTGAGTACAAGTTTACATATCGTTTCGATTTTTTTAACTACTATAATGTTACTTTTGAATTAATATAAATGTCATTTGTTCAAAATTGATTCTATATTCAAAAACTTTATAAACGTAGACAGTAATAAATGACTTGATAAAAATGTAAATCAAAGACGACACTAAAAATGCATTTTCTAGATCTGCCAAGAGATTCCATGACCAAAACTGATATTATAATAATAGAATAGGCCATTTAATTTTTGGACTTAATAAGACTTAATTGGATTTAGTTTTTTAATTTTCGAGTAAGGGGCCGTTAAAGTAGGTCTTTGCTTTGCTTATTTTTCATGAGATTGGGGATGAAGCGATCTGAATGGTGATAACATTAGCAAAGTCATATAAATTATCCGGATTGTTTATTTTCCTTGTTATCAACACCTCGTTTTACCGACAAGGCTGCTAATTAAACCAATATTTACTTAAACATAGGAGAGGGAAGTAAGAGCTTTGCTTACTTTTGCTGACAAGGGAGAGGGAGGGGTTAATTATTACTGAAATTCTGCTTACGTAATACTTAAATGGTCCCTAATGTCAGAAAAACCTTAAAAAATCTA
Organism: Biston stratarius; assembly: GCA_950106695.1. Taxonomy (NCBI): domain Eukaryota; kingdom Metazoa; phylum Arthropoda; class Insecta; order Lepidoptera; family Geometridae; genus Biston; species Biston stratarius. Next base: position 18,477,463 of record OX467116.1, read on the forward strand.
AATGTGATATGCACGAACATGCGTAACCGTCATATTTTTGTTCTGCTAATATTATCTCTACCTGACACGTCATAAAACTGATTACATCGAGTGCATTGACAAAACGTGCTCGAAACGTCTGAATATAAAGTACGTTAGTATTTATCACTACAGAAGCATAAGGAACGTTTACATAATTGAATGGTATTTCACAGGTGGGTACGACTAATAGCGCGCATGTTCGAAGCTATGGCGGGCAACTTCACATCGTCTCGAGACATACATCTATTCCTAAACGTACTAAACGGAGCTTTGATGCTTCATAGTGAAGATTCACTTATTCTCAGATACGTTATAGCTACCTATGTGAACGCTGCATTTAATTTCAAGAGCATATTCTCTACGAACGGGTGAGTTGAAAAATTATGTTTAAACTAGCATTATTTTGAAAACTTACTTTGATACCATCAGTTTAAATAGCTTTAATTAAGTACTTCTGTATCTACTACCCCTTCTGCATATAAGTACGGGGAAGTACTCAAGCATATTACTTCAAATAAACATCTGTTGTTTCATAGAAAATGTTCATTTACTTTCGGGACAACGATAAGCCATATATACAAGCTTATAAGCTTGGGGTAAGCCGAAACAACTTTTGCAATGATGCCCATCGGATTAATATACCCCAAGCTTGTAACCTTGTCTAGCATAAGGTAATGTTAAAATATTTTAGTTAGCAATCTACCGTAATCTTTGAAAATATTATCTTTCAGCTACCTATTAATAATGCCAACACTTCTTCAAATATACTCCAATTTTCAAACAAACAAACTCGTCACGACCACAATAGAATACGCCGTGAAGCAATTTTACTTGTTGAATAGAAAACCGTTCATACTGCAAATGTTTGGCTCCGTGTCTGCTATATTAGATACTGATGAGGAATCCACTTATGGAGACGCCAGTAAGGTGAGAAAAATATATCTTCCAGTCCTAAACCCTTTTGATGGGATTGGCATAAGTGTTTCCTTTCTCCACATCACTATACTATTAGTTATTTTTACATTCACTCACATTTTGCTAGTACCGATATAATTTTACCGCAAAAAGACAGCAATTAACCTGGACTTATAAGTTAAAAAACAAAAGATCAAAAACAAATGCGATCTATGCACTCCGGAGGGTGCAAGGAGGAGAGGTAAACAGTTTATTTCGTGCACAATGAAACAATAACAGGCTACTAGGGATGAGAAATACATATGATAAGAAATAACGATATTAAGAACGAAAATGTATCAAGTGCGCGCCCGCTTGAAGGTTAATAAAAAATTGGTAGACAGATCTAGTATTTTTTTTTAGAAATAGCGTAGGTCACGCAAGCTATATTGAGAATGCAAGCGAATATATTCATTTTAAACCCCTGCCAATACAAGCTTGAACAGCGGAGTGAAATTCATAAATCAAAAATAAACAGTGAGAAATGTCACAATTTATTTCCATTATAGGTTCAGTCGAGCTGTCTGTTCAATCTACTACTAAGTCTCGAAACCCCATCCCCTGACCCGCTTCACATCGCAGAGCTAATCAAAGAAGAAAAACCCTTGAAGCCAATAGATTTTTGCTACAGAGACGAAGACGAAATGGTCAACGTTCTGGATTGTATCAGCCTATGCGTGATGGTCGTCTCTTATTCTGCTGAAAGTATGAGAGGATACCAGATGTTGGTAAGTTGCCTTTTATACCACGAAATAGAAAAAAACAAACTTATTCGCGTGGTACTCTTTGTATGTAACTATTTCCTTTTACATTTTCGTTTTATTTATGCGGGATTACTCACGTATTTCCTTTTAGATAATATTAGAAGCAATCTTACCATGTTACGTGAAGCAAATTCAACTACCGAGTTACAACAGAGAAGGCAAAACTGAAAAGGAGATTATACAGCAATTAGCTATTGCTATCAAGACGCTTGTTAATAACTGCGAAGGATTGTCCAAGTAAGTTCTACGCCAGAGTCAAAATAGTCTATAGTTGTCAAGAGGTAGTAGTAAAAGGAGGTAACTTTTACGAAATGTACTAAAAACATAACATTACTGTGAAAAATCCCCAAACTGTAGTTACACAGCTGTTTTGTTTATTACTATAGCGCTTGGCAAAACAGGAATTGATGATGATGATGAAAAAATGCTACTGTCATCAGTCTTGTTATGAAGAAACTTAAATGCACTGAAAAACAGCGCCATCTGTTGATATCATGCTACACTACTATGAAGTGGCCAACGAAAAGCTAAAATAAACAGAAATATACACGGGAGTGGCGCCATCTAGACTTTCGTACAACACAATAATATAGTATTATTTACCGTTTTTGTATAAAACGTATCTATACTAGTATTATATAATATGTAAATTTAATTAATTAAGTAAATTTTGTAATTATAAAATTTTCATCAACAACACATAACGTACAGATCTTACAACGGCCCGTATAGAACTTCGCCAGAACACAAAGGCTCGTCGCAGAGGGCTGGAGCCAGAACTGCAGCAGCGAACATAATAGCTTTTGAAGAATCTCACTCCAAATACGACAACTCAAAGATACCCGTCCCAGAGTATACTGGAGCTGAGGATTCAGAGGTTAGTATAAGTACTATAAAATTAACAAAATATTAAAATATAAATATAGATAAACACAGGGTTATAATCTTGGGTGTACTAAGCACTCATCATTATGAAGAACTTTTACTAAGGAAACAACTATAAAATCGTTAAATAAAATCAATTGTTCCATTGAAAAAAATCGATAACCCTTTACCAAATGTATATGGAGCAGTTGATTTTGTACTAAGCCGACATCCTCTTCATTATAAACAACTTTTACTAAGAAAACAACTATAAAATCAACTATTCCATTGAAAAATTTGATAACCCTTTACCAAATGTATGGAGCAGTTGATTTTTATTTTCGCGATTTCATAGTTGTGTCCATAATAAAAGTTGTTCACAATGATGACAACCCTTGTAAAAGTTGTTTGTAATAATGATACCTATTCGGCTTAGTCTACTTTAAGCTTATAACCATGTAGGTATATACAATTTAGAAATTATAAAGGGTCGGAGCATAGTTCTTAACATCGTACTCCTCGCGTAATCGAGTAGTGAAAGACTGTCATACTTAGAAATAACGGATCAAGAATGTGGAGTCAAATCATGACTTACACATATTTATTCTTAATGTCTATTAGGAACGAAAAATAAAATTCTAGAACCCAAATTTTGCCACTGCAAACTAATCCTTATTCCCTAGCTGGTGCGAGCAGAATACCGTAGACCACGCGACGTGTTATTGTCTCTAGTGGGAGAATTTATTGGTCGCGCCACAACTCGGTTACTAGATCTGAACGGGTCTAAAGGCAGCGGTGGAAGCGAGGGAAAGCCTGTCGAACTACTCGATTGTAAATCACATGCGGTAAGTTTATGTTGTAGCTTTATGTAATTATCATGAGTTGCTTGAGTTGCTGGTAAAGGAAAACATCGTGAAGAAACTATATCATGGTGGTAGGGTGCTCTATGCTGGCTAGCTACCGCTTTCTAGTTAAAAACCTGCCGCCAAGCGCCTAACAATGTGTTCTGGCAGTCTAAGTTGAGAGCCAGTTCCATTCCAATCTTCAACCACATCGTCATTTAACATCAGGTAAGTTGAAGTCAAACCTAAGAAAAGTGTATCTGGCGGTGAAAAAAACATGATATAGACATAGTAAGGTGGTAGGGTACTTTCAAGTACTCGGCTAATTACCCACTACTTTCAAGTTGAACATATCCCGTTAAGCACCTAACGATGTTTCCGGCAACTTCCTTGAGATCGGGTTCCCATCCCAAGCTAGGTGTCTACTATCCTCGCCTACACCGTCACCTAACTTCAGGTGAGATGTGGTTGAACACCTAGCCTGTCAAAGAGATCTATGATTCATGATTATTTCTGTTTTTACAGCGCTTAGCAGAAATAGCCCACTCGTTACTCAAAGTATCTCCATATGACCCCGAATCAATGGGCTGCCGCGGCTTGCAACGCTATATGACTCTCGTGCTGCCAGCGGGAGAATGGGCAGACGATGCCTTGAGACCCTCGCTCATTATGATACTAAGAAGACTGGATAAGGTCTTCTTGAAGATTGCTAAGAAGCCTAGCATACGGGTAAGACAGTAATAGTTAAATCTGCCGTACACACAACATAATCATAAAACACCACATATGCAAATAATCATATTTAGTAAACATCGTGGGTCTTACTTAAAAAAACAGCTTAAAGTTGAACTATGCTTAAATTACTGTGTCAAGTTCTTGCCCTCGTGAAATGTCACTTGCCAAGCATACAGATTTATTTATTTATTTTATTTATTTATTTATACATAAAATAAACTGGGACCGCGCGCGACTACCATGTCATTTTCGGTGCGCGTGATTTGAGTGTCCCGTATTTTTGTGTTTGCTCAGGATATTTAGGTCAAATATTAACCACCTATTTTTTTGATTTATTTGAAACGACAATCGAGTAATGAACCCCCTGTATCAATATTGCTGATGTTCAAACTTTCACGGTGTATATTTAAGCAATGTTCATAAGGAAAGCCCCATATTCGTAAAATATAATTTAGTGATACCTCGGGCTACTAATAATTAGCAGACAGCTAATTACAAAATATTCAAGGCTTTAGCATATTATAAATTAGCTTTGGGTGTACCAAGCCGTAAGGAGGTCACTACAATTGTACATTCTTATGAATAACTTTTGCTATAAGCATAAATCTGAATTTGTACATTAGAAACTATTAGAAAGTTAATAGAAATCATAAAAAGAGACTATTCTTTGACCCTTGACCAAATGCAGCTGATTTTTTCGCGATTTCAGACTTGTCCATAGTAAACGATGTTCATAGTAGAGAGTATAATAACCCCTTCTCGGCTTAGCCTCAAACTTGTAAACCTATTTAAATAACTTTTTCAAATTCCAGAGGAACACAGATTGGGACTCTGCAGCAGTTTTACTAAAAGGCGTATACGAGACAATGATTCGTTGTCCGTATATAATGCACTGGCAACAAGTGAAAACTCTACTAAACACTGTCCAGGTAAGTACTTTACCATAAGAGAATGGAAAATCTTGATAATTTTTATTACATTGCATTTATCCATTCACCACAAACAGTAGACCCTATTCACAAATATATTACTTCTAAAAAAATACGAATATTCTGTTCTACTTGAAAATATCGAAATAATTAATGCTGGAGAAATGCACAAAGTGCGATGCCAATACAAAAAAAAATATGCCACTGACGAGCATAACACACAGGATGATTGGACCATTTTCCACCACACCACGCAATCCCGATGAGATCTTGGCTGCTAGAGACCTTGTTTTATGACATTGACGACTATTTCACACTAAAAGATTCACAAAATTACTAGTAAGTGTTTTTATTTAAACATTTTATTATATGGACAATAATTTTATATTGACAGTATTTTTATATTGTCAATATTTTTTATATTGACATTTTGTCATGCCTATTCAAGTTTTCTCACTCTTGTTTAACTACGCTAGAGGACAGATAAATAATATTAGGCTATACTATGGAAACTGACGTGGTTTTGACACATTTTAGTGTTTGTTTTTTTGTTTTATCGTCACGTGCGAGGCGCGCAGCGGCCCGCAGTGCGAATCAAGATGAGGCTGAACGCGTGTTATAGCCGAAACTACAGTCTGAGTTTCCGATAAAATTATTAGGTTATAGTTAGTGAGCACAGCACGCAGTCACAACCTTTCAAAATGATGGTTACACAGCAGAAAAACAAACCGGGATAATTACCAGTCTGTTTGTTTGTTTGCAGACCCTTATAGTGTCAGAGACTAACACAGGAGAGAATCTGTCGTCAGCTACGGCTGCGTTGATGTCTCAACCGCCACCGCCTCACTTCTGTAGTACAGTCGTGCGACTTATCGCTCTACAAGTCATCAATACTGGGGTAAACTTAATTGAATAAAGTTTAATTACAATAACCTAGTAAGTTGAAATTTATACCAGACACTGAGGTCTATAGTCCCTATTAGTGTATAAAAATCAAGGTCCTGAGTCAACACAATAAAAAGATATGGGCAAATTTAGATTTTCGCGAAAACTTGTAGGTAAGTGCCAAAATTTACCATAATTTTTAACTTTATTATTTTTCGGAATTTTCCCTTTACTTGTGCTGTAAGACTTTGCTTTTAACCAAAATTAACAGTTCTAGGTCAACCGGAAGTACCCTATAGGTTTTGGGTAGAAAACCTACTATATGGTAGTTCCCGTTGACCTAGAATCACGAAATTTGGCAAAAACCAAGGTCTTACAGCACAAATAAAGGAAAAATTCTAAAAAATAAAAGTTGAAAATTAAAGGGTGTCCCCATACATACATAGTTGACGGCAATTAAGATAGTTCTCTGAGTTGTATGGGCGCTCATACAATTTAGAGGACTAGCTTAATTGGCATACAAAAAAATAATACAATTTTATAATGGGTAGGTATGGAACCCTCGGCGCACGAGTTCGACTCGCACTTGACCGGTTTTTTTATTTACAGGATAGTTATTCTCTTGAGCAAATGTGCGGAGGCAGTGCAATATTTCAAACTGCTGAAAAAACTGAGAATATGCTTATGAATTTGTTTATGCCACTTTGTTTACGAGTAGGCAGCGGAAGGAAAGGTAAGACAGATAATAATCTGATGGGCTACCATATCAATTTGCGAGATTTACGTACCACGTACCTACATCATAGAAAAAGTAGGTATATGGGAAATAGGACAGCGTCCTGGCGCTGGTAAATAAGGACATAATATATTTCTTTAAAAAAAACTATTTTCATTTAACTAACGTATTTCTCAGAAATGAATATGCTTTTTTTATGTAACAGTAATGAGAAGATCGAGACGCTCTCCTGATGTTAAGAGATAACGCCTGTCCACGACCATTGCAGCGATACACAGAACTTTGAGTAATAAAACAAAGTCCAGGGCGTCGCTGCCTTGGCGCTCATTACTTTGAGACTAGATGGTTAGTCTCAACAGCCCAGTAATTTCGCTAGCTGCAGTACCCTTCGAACCGGAACACAATAATGTTTACACACTACTGCTTAGCGGCAGAACATCTGGTATTGCGATGGTACCTACCTAGACGACCTCCTGCTAAGGAAATCTACCACCAAGTAAAAGTCTCCAAGTAATGCTAAAGCGACATAGGCCTTTATTCAAGTTCAGATGAAATTCTTTGCCAAAAACGTGCTATAGTTTTTTTATGGTAAGAACTATTGAAGTCCTATTGATGATAAGAGATAGTTCCTTGCACCAGAACACAGAACTTTGAGTAACAAAACAAAGTTCAGACCATCGATGCATTGACACTCGTACTTTGAGACACTTGATGTTGGGTTCATTATCCCTGCGATTTCACCAGCTATAACCTTCAAATCGGAAGACAATTATGTATACGCACTACTATCTTTCAGATGTGCCACCGCTTCGTCAGTCTGACGTTAGCTACTTGGTATCAGTAGTTCTAAACGCGCTTTGTCCGCCGGCGCCGCCCGGTCAGCTAGCCGCTTATAACTCTAAACTAAACGCAGCGGACAATCGCGCCAACTCACTCACATTTACTGGCAGTAGAGACACCAGAAATACGACGAGGCTTTCTAATCAGCTTTACAGGATTGCGTTCTTGGGTAAGATTCATTACTTTCATATAACATTTCATTCATTAATTAGGTCATCTTCAATCACTCCATTAATTAACGTCAGGTGAACTACATATGTCAAAAAACACCTAACCTTTAAAAAAAAATAACCCGTATACATATAGTTTTGAAACTTTTGCGATTTGATCACATAATTATGTTTATCGCAATTACGCACAAAATACTATGAAATAATTTTTGTTCATTTGCTTCAACGTTTCCGCCATGTTGCAATAGAACAGAAACATGATATGGAATTGGAATATGACCTGTTGTATGGAAAACTTTCACGTTACTGGAAAATCTTGCTTATACTGTAAACTATTATGGCCATTAGAGAGATTGATGATTATGTTTATTATGCGTCGATCTATATAATATATATTACCACAACATAAAACAAAGATATTGCATGCTTGATGACATACGCCGGACTCACACCTCTGTTCTGTCCTGTCACTTGATTTTTGGGCTTTGGGCCAATCCCAAAAATGCTATTAAAGCTGTGTTGCACTCGTATCGAATCAGTCTTAACTATATATTTTGCTATCGTAACTTCCAAAATAATTTTTGTTCTTTTTTTACCAGCTCTGAAAGTGATGTGTGCTTGCTTCACAAGTGAACTCTGCTCCGAATGGGGTCGAATCGCGCGCGCCATGCGAGAACTAGGACGAAGAAACGAGGCGGCCCAACATTTGTGGGACTTTTTAGAACATGTTGTCACTTACCGGACACCACTCTACATACTGTTACAACCATTTATTGTACACAAGGTAAGTTCTTCAATTATTTTTTTGTGGTAAATAGAGGCCTAACTTAACTGAGTAGGTATTCATGCTGAAGGGGAGCGGTGGGGGAAGGTTCTTGCTTTACGTCATTTAACGCCTGCCTTCATTTTTTTTAAATACATAAATATTAAATACACAGATCTACATTTAGCCTCAATTCTCCTGACCGGAAGCGACGGTGCGGCCAAGGATGGAGCAACTTGATCTAGAAGAGATCTATTCACTCTAGCCTTTATAACGCCCAAATGGTAGTTCATAAGTAACAAAGAAGCCGGCAATGAGTTCCATTCATTGGCTGCACACATCGAGAAGTAGAGCCTACTTCTTATTCTTTTCTTAAGTTTTCGTCACGTAGTTAATAAATACCTTGTATTGATAAAGGCAAATGTGAGCCAAATGAATTTAACTTTCGGCAAAAAAGAATTTAAAATTATATTTATGAATTACTGCGTGAAAACTTGAGGGGGTCTTAATACTACGGATAGAAAAATGTAAAAAAAATGGGTTACGTTGTATGGGTACGTTCCCTAACCTCATTTCTAGTGTTTTTCAAAAGGAAAATCGATATAGTTTCGGAGCGATTACAAACGCTATGAAACGAATAAAATTAATTGACCCGTTTATTATACCTTACGTTTCTCACAGCTCTCTCAGCCACCAATAGGCGACAACGAACGCCATATGCAGTTCGTGGTGCGAGAACGCGTGCGGGGATTGAAGCTACCAGCAGCGCGCGCTCGTGGCGCCTTGCTAGCCGAACTGGCGAAAGAACTCAGGAATATGAGGGAAACACACGATCAGATCAAATTCGGTAAGCAATAACTACTAATGTTATAATATCTCCCTGTTAGCTAATTTGGTAGTCTGTTTCTTGAGCTAAAGGGCGATTCCCGTCCAACACAACCATTACGTAGTGAAAATGTTTGTTCTGAGTCTTGAGTGTTGTAAATCTATCAATTTTTTTATAAGAATTTAAAAAAAGGTATATAGGTATTATCTAGAGATTTATTTATTAACTAAAACGATTGTATAAAACCAATTACATTAGCTAATTATGATGTATACATGACATTACCAGTTACAAGAATATACGTATACAGGTCAGTATAAATAAAGTCAAATAAAATTATTTAAAATTCTAAATAATATGTATGAATATACAATGTCAAAATCATTATTAATAAAACAAAAAAAAAACTAGGTCGGTAGAAACACCCTACACGAAAAAAAAAATGTCAAATAAATTAATATGAGATAGATGGCGCTATGTGAATTGTGAAATGTCCTCCAAATTTTTTTTATGATATTTTTTTTACTTTTAGGTAGTTATTATGCTAAGAAAATAATACTATTATATCCAGTCCCGATGATTAACAAAATTATGTATACAACTGTAGGATACAGTCAATTTCTGTAGAAGCATAAGTTGATTTAGAGACAGTAGTTTGCATGTATATTGTTTAGATTTTGGTTAGTTAAGTAAATAAGTAAGAACATCCACACTGTATCCCAGTAAAGCCCGTTTGTGACTCAATTATAATCTTAAATCACATAACAATATTTTCGTCTTTCGTTCTCAGACCAAATCGCCGAGAATCTCGGCCAAGCGGGCGCCAAGCGCGCCTCTGAAGTCTTCCCGCGAGCAAGTGCGGTGCCAGACAAGCACCAACAGCATCGGCCTTCGTTAATATCGATGTTAGTAGGCCGCGCTGGCGGAGGAAGCGGCTTACTTAGGACGCCTGATCACCCATCAGCACCACTCTCCGCACAGAGAGGTAAAGAATCTGTAACACGAAAACGCTTGGAACATGATTACGTACTCTTAAAGGGGTTTTTTTGACGTTGCCTCACTGAAGCGTTCATAGGTAAGATCTAATGTGGACATGCTTGCTTAGATTTACTCTTCGTTTGAAATCACACGAAAACACAAGGACAACGTTTATGTGATAGGTTCACGTTGCCTCACTGAAGCATACACGAAAACAATAAGAAAATTATATACTTAGAGACAAATTAAAAAAGAAAATGTAAGGAAGATAAAATAAAAATATAGATTTAGGTAAAAGAGGTCGCTAAAAGTAAAAGCAGGTGCATAAAGAATAAATATTTAGATGGATTTAGAGTTACATTCATGGCGATATTTATCATCGATGGCCATCAAGTCTGCATAGCAACGTTTAGTTACTTTTGATTGCTTCCCTTGCCTACGTATTCAAGAAAAAATAACGCTATATTAAAATTTTAGAATGCTGTTTTAACCATTCGTATTTTATGTATAATACAGACGTATTAAGGAGTACTCCAGAAAATAAACCAGACAAGGAACTGTACCGTAAACTCTTATTGCTATTCAAGTTTGGCGATCACGAAAAGCTTACGTGACTGCGGGCATGCGATATGTTCTCGCGTAGCTTTTTATGATCGCAAGTAAGATCTAACGCTACGGCCTCATACTTTGCATAGCAAAGCTGTAATGTTTTTTTAAAGCTAGAAACAAATCAACGATTTCTAACATAAATTACGCTTTTGACATTAACGTACGCATTATCTGGCAATACACGAGATACACACCGTATCACTTGTTACAGAATCGCTATCAAGCAGTTCTACCACAAGCCAGCACTTGCCAGCGTTCGATTTACCTCTTAGCGGCCGACTGAGCGACAATAGCAACACTAATTTGAGCAGTGCTAACTCTAATATCGGTAAAATCCGTAGATTTCTGAACTACAGTTACACCAAGGCAACACCAAGCGTTGTAGTATGCTACATAAATGAGCCATAAAACTTATTACATTAGGTCACTAGTATTATTATAATATACATTTGAAACTTAAAAATTAATAAGGTTTGTATAAGTATTGTATTATATGCATTAAGCTAAAACATCAGTAGTTAAAATCAAAATTAGAATAATTTGTGACCTATAAATTAATGTAAAATATACCCTTGCAAGGCGTATGCCGATGCTTTTTATCAAAAGCGAATTAAAAAATAAAAACTATGTACATTAGACTTAGTATAGTGTACTCACACTTAGTTCGTAAACGATAGCACATATAAACGTTATAAATGGTACTCATGGTCTTATTTGGTATGTTGTAGCATACCTCATCGCCACACAAAGTCGCCTTGGTATAATTTCAACTTCACAATTAATAACCCGTAGATATCTTAACACCAACATTTTCACATGTAGATTTCGAATGCACGGGCTAACGCTCTTGTCTGACCAAACCACTTATGTTACTACCGCTGGCTTCGACATCCATTTTTACCACTTTTCAAGTAGAAAACACTTAGGTATAAATTTAATACATATTTATTTGAACTCACTCCCCGCTAGTGGCCGTTTACTTATCAATAAGTAAAAAAACTTACTAAGCCTTCCCCTACTCTCACATACGCTTAGAAAATGTTCTAGTTTTAGTCGGAATTTATTAGATATCCAAGCATGGGGAGACGCGTTTGAAACTGGACACGTCATGGTCACTGCGTGCTAGACGATATAAATTATTCCAGTTTGTAAAATTAATTCATCGGAATTCATTTTGATAAAATACGAATTGTCCTTTTTTATTATATTAAACTTACTATTAATGTGATGGCGTAGACGATTACGTATTAGTACGTTTATACAATACGTTTCATATTTTCTCGTAGCTCAATATATACAATGCTTTATGTTCGAATTAATTCAGAGTACAACGAATCATTTTAAAAGAGACAAAATGCGGTTTTTTTTTAAATTGTCATTTAGCTACTTTTGGTAATATTCACTAGATGTATGCCACGTCGTATTCACATGACGTGCCACAATTTATCCACGCCCTAAATAAGATAGTCACTTATTACTTTTCAAAATCGTCAACGTCTTTGAAGCGTGCAAATTTTATGGCACCGCGACTTGATGGCACACAGATTGTAACCATCAGGGAACACCTACTCGGGAAGCAAATTCCAATTTTGTGACGTTTCCGTTCAAACCTCGAAATAATATGACAACAAATTTTAGCTGTGCGGTTATTCATGGAGTTAGGTGCATTTTAAGCATTCCAATTCCCGTCGCGTACGCATGAAGGTAGAATCGAAAACCAGTTTTCAAACGCATCATCCCATGTCAGTTTTATGTTCTACTAGATGTACTATTATAGATGGACTTTTTTTTTTAAATAATTTGGCTAATCCTAGTTTATAATTGTCTATTTGTCCATAGGTTCAATGAACACAGGCAGCGATACAAAGCTTGCCGTCAGCACCCCTTCTTACTCAAGCACGCAAACCAAACTACGCTTCGTACCTTCAGTCGAGTTCAAGTTTACCACGGGTAATTCACGCTATGAGTTTAATCGGGCAGCTTTGTATGCAATGCGTTCTTTCATTAGGCAACCCCATATCATGTTATATATTTTGTGTATTAAGATAATTTTCTATTGAAGTAGTCCCGGAATAAGAATTGAAAATCGGTTTCCTTCAATATTCAGTTTATGTTTTCCTGCTTAAAAACGCATAATCACTAGATTCATACTAGAGTCACAAACGCAAAACGATTGTGTTGTTCTCTCGTTACATTTTATTTTAGTTCAAGTATGTATCTGAAACAAAAAGAACAACATCACAAGTCTATATAATCGTTAGGGTTCTATTTTCGAAAATATTAGCAAATTAATTAATTAGGGTAGAAAAATAGGAGAATTTTACTTATTTGTATGGTAAACCCAATTTCAGGGCCCGAACGCACGGGTGTGGTCACTTGCTAGCGCATTACCACTATTTCTGTTACTTATTAATTTGTTATACTTCTCTGGCACATTCTGTGTATATAGTGTAATAGGCTTTTAATTACCAAGTCTGCCCTTCCTTTCAACACTACAAAAAAAGTTTATCACGAAAACGAATACGATGAAGCATTTTAATAAAAGCGTCTATAAACATTTTTATGGGTTGGCAACTCATCAATACGTTACTAATGTTTAAGTATAGTTATATCCATAGGCTTAGGAAGTTCGCTTATCATCAGGCAAGTAGTCTGCTTTTATGACGCATTCTATAATTTCAATCAAACATCTAACTCCATGATGCAGTTCTTTCAACTTTTTTTTTTTATGTACCTACTACTGTCTTTTTATTTATACGGAATTGGGTACTCACGTTTGATTAGGTTGGAAATTCAGACTTTAGTACCTAAAACTAATCAGACGTGAGTGATTCCCTTTATGTAAAACAAAAAAAGTGTCAAAACCATGACAGTTTCCATAGTAGAAATACTTTCTCCATTAGAACTTTGCACAGGCGAAACGTCAATGAGTCCGCTCTCGCCTGCATCGCCTGGCGAGCCCTCCTATGCAGAAGACCCCCGCTTGGGAGGAGGAATGGGAGTAGCTGGTGGGAACGGCCCTCCTTCCGATAGCCCTGATGACACAGACAGACCCAGACTGCAGAGAGCTCACGGACCTTCGAAGAAAACGTTTAAGTTTCGACGCAGTAGACACGCGAAGCCTGAGGTAATTTCTAGCAATATTTTGAAGTCCAATGTTTTTCATTATAATTAATTATTTCAATTGTTAATTCAATCTTGCTTACTATTTGTTTCTAATTCACGAAGAAAGTGTCAAATGATGATATATTTGGGGGTTTTCATCAAAAACAAAATTATTCATTTATGTTTTGCCCTTACTGTCTCTTTGCGGGGCAAAAGCTGTCACGGTCAGCTTTGGTATTTGATTTTAATCGTAGGTAATCATAAATCATCGTCTTTTTTAATTATTTGAAAGTATTGAGACGAACAAAACGCTCTCCTGTTGGTAAGAGATAACGTCTGTTCAATATCATTGCAGTTACCCTGAACTATGAGGAACAAAACAAAGTCTGATATCCTGATTGTAAGGTCGTATCATAGTAAAAGTTGTTTATATTGATGTGTTGATCTTTGAACCCTATAGTATTAGGTGCTGCACTGCTTCGAAACACCTCTATGTGGGTATCTACTACGAAACCACTTCAGAAGACTGATAAATTTTGCGCGTAATTTATACCTACAATAATCGCTCGCCAGGTATCCCACATGCGATTAGAGTCGGATGAGGGCGGCTCCTCTCCCGGCCCTGAGTCAACGCCCTTACGACGCGCCTGGTCGCAACCCCCACTACTACAACCTGCCTGTATCAACACGGACACTTCGTACGATAGCGAGATTTCACAAACTTCCTCCACTTCGGGATACAGGCAAGACATTTTACAACTAGTTAGTTTGCGCTACTTATTCATACGGCTACTCCCCGTTTGCGAAACTTAATAATACGAGTATGTTTTTATCTCAATATTTTGCTATCAATGAGCCGTTGGAAATTATAGCATAAGTAATAGCCTAACATTTAGCAGTTACGTTTCAGCTGCTTTCAACAGCCATAGAAATACATATAGGTATGTCTGTTGAATCATAGCAGCATAGCAAGTACCTACGCTGTGTCATTAATGGCCGATATCATCAAATTACAGTTGTAGGTAGGTAACTATATGTGAGTAAGACACGCACGGGGGTCTTCTTTGTTTTTTACTAGCGACCCTCCTCAGTTTCGCCCGGATGCAATGTAGATACTACACAAAACCTAGACGAATTATTTACGTAAACCTTCCTCATGAATCAATTTTCACTCTATATTGGTGAAACTCGCATGATTATTCGATCAGTAGTTTTTAAATTTATCGCGAACAGACAGACAGACGCGGCAAACGACTTTGTTTTATAATATGTAGTGATATGGTCAAGGGATGTATCTAAAAAAGCATTTTATGTTTCTAATAGAATACACTAAACGAAAAGCAGCAGTTAGGATAAAGTAGTAAATAGCCGAGTACTAGAAAGTACCCTACCACAACGCTAAGGTTTCCTCACGATTTTTTCCTGCACCGGCAGCTCAAGGTCATTGTTGGAGTTTAAACCCACGCCCTTCGGCATGTAAGCCGACCGCGCTAACCACTGAGCTATCATCGCTACAAACCTAACCTACCCGTTGTTAATACAGATACCTACTTGCTAGAGTCCGCGCGGGTTCTATGTGTATTTTTGGCAAATCTGTCAATGGAACAGAAGGAGAATCAAGGCCAAGTAATAAACTTCGATATCTATTTGTAGGGAGAGCTACAGCTTACAAGCGTCGATGACCGAGTCCCCGGGCGGGTCTTGCCGCGCTGCCCTAGCGTCGCCCGAAGCGGGCGGACAGAGAACCAGCAGCGCAACCCCGCACGTTAGCCCCGACGGTAAACTAACCTTCGTATGTACCTACCGCATTACAGACGGACTATTCACATTACCTGTCACTTCCTGTACTGTGCTCTCTATCTCTCTCTCTGTTACCTTCTGTATGTATTGAACAAATTAAAGAGGACAGCGTGTGGAGTTCACAAGATTTTAGGTATAGCATTCTTGCGGACAGCGGACAAGCAGCTTCATTCAGCACGCCAGCCCTAACAGTAAACTAACCTTTGTATGTATTCACTGCATTACATATGGACTATTCATAATACCTGTCACTTCCTGTACTGTGCTCTATCTCTATATGTGTTTACTTAACATTAAGTCATGTCTATGTATTAAGATAATTAAAGGCATCAGCTATAGGCTAATATAAACTCTTAGGTTTAACATTCTTGCGGGCAGAGAATAAACAGCGTCACTATACTGAAAATAATACATAGGTATTAGGCAGTATCTTTCGTAATCTTAATATGTATCAAATCAAATCAAAAAGTCATTTATTCAGTTTAAGCCCTGGTAAGGCACTTATGAACGTTAAGTTACATGTTTGAATCTACCACCGGCTCGTAATTACACTTCAACTGAGAAGACTCCGGCAAGAAACTCGGCAAGGCATTTTTGTGGATCTTTCTTTTCATATTAGATTTATACAGTTTACAGTTATAGATATTAATACATTATGCTTACTACAATTGTCACTTAGCCAGGGTGTAGATTATTACAGTCGCGTAACATGTCGCTTCCTGTAATGTGCTTTCTCTGTGTAACGTTACGCTAATTTGTATGTATTGAATGTATTGAGTAAACGAAAAGCATGAGAGCCTTCCGCAAAATGTAGCATTTTTATTGGTCGAAAGGCAAGCGGACGACTACTAATTATTACCTACTTATATATTCGCTGTGTATAACTACTAAATATGGATTGTAATCCGCACCTGCAATTGGCTAATGTTTTCGTAGTTTCCTAGTTTGCAGTAAAATTGTGAATATACCTATGTAAACTAAATTGAACGCGAAATGGGGCGAATTGGATAGAAACGTTGCATGTTTGATCAAAGCTCACCTAATGTTAAGTTAGTGTGCTCGTAGATAGCTGCCGGCGTCTGTTTTTCTGCTAAGTACCTACAACTTGGGTGTCTTTACATCCAGAGTAAACAGGTTTTTTCTAGGTAAGCGTGCTTCATCGTAGACTGCATTCTGCTCAACATCAGACAGGGCGTGGTTAAACGCAAACCTACTTAGTATAAAAATTTAAAAAAACTTGATTTTGTATGTACTTGTCATAAGTGGAATGTATTAGAATACCTACCTAATAAATGAAACATTTTTCCAGCATCTCTAAGCTGTGAGTCCGCCACGTCGTCAGCGGAGCGCACGGCATTGTTAGGAGCTGCTAGTCAACGATCCTTACTGCTTAGTAGTGATCTGCGGGACGAAGACACTTTACTGTGATCGAGTCTAGTTAGCAGCATTTAATTAGCATTCAATGATCTTAATGTTGTCAAATTAGAATGGTTGAACTTTGAAATAAATGCCCTTTTTTCCCGCCGACAGACGAAACATGTTTTAACTAAAACAGGCTTATAATAAAATGTATGATAAAAGATTTAGTTTAGAAGCAAAGGCCTCTAAGGCATTAGTAAATAATGCCGAGTACTAATAATAATCAAAATTACTGTTATGTATGTGATATTTATTTTATAGGAATTGCTTTTTACTAGAATTTTAATAAACAATTTGTTTACCAATTTTGTATTTTTAATCAAGTAATAACAGTAAGACAAATCTTATTAGCATCCAATGGTTGACATACATACATGTGCCGGGTCTTTCATGTTGCAAGAAAAAGACCCCATACAGTGCCTACGGTTTGTGACTCAGGTGTAGGTTTAGTGAGTCCATTACATACATATTAACACTCGCTATCACTGCCCATGTTCCTATTCAAGGCAAATTTGATATGATCCTACACTAATGCTGTTTTGAATAACCTTTCCAGCAATTAATTCTTAGATGTCCTTGGGGAACAAAATTTTAAAATAGTATTAGGAAGTATGAATTGACAAGATGTGTAAAAATATACAAATGTTTATTACTACAAAACTATTTATCAAAATCAAGCTTCCTTACATAACAAAAATGGTTGTACAGCGATTTGAACATCGGGATCTAGAGGTATCTCATGAATATATTTTGAGAATGTGATTACAATTTTATAAATACTTCTTTTGACTGATGAGATCAGAGCAGACTTCATTTTGATTGCAAAATCATCATTGAGCAAATGCTTTTTTGGAACCAAACCAGGCTTTGAGAGCTTGTCGAGGTTCTGTTTAAGATTAATAAAGGTGGATATTAAAAGAGGCAAATCATTCTGCACCACTCCATACCTATCTTCTTTGAGGGATGCTGCAGCAATTAAAGATAAACCTTCGCATGTCCACATCACTGGTTCTGCTTGCATTAGTAAAAATTTTAGTTTAGTGTCAGTAAGTTCACCAAAGAAATAATTTATTCCTGGCTTCTGGCAAAGCTTGTTTAGAATGATATTGAAATCTTCCTTTACAGCATTAGCAAAAGTCTCTTCTGTAGGATTTGTGGTGTGGTTTTTTAATTCTAACTTTGGAGACTTAGCCATGTTTCTCAAGTTATGAGAGTATGACAAACCTGCATTGGGAGAAATGTTGACAATGTTACGTCCAGGTTTTTCTGTTACAACAGGTTTTACTTCTCCATTAATATTTTCCAGCTTTTTGTTGAACTCATTAATGATCAAGAGAGATTGTTCTAGGATATTTTTCCAATTCCTTGGGTGTCCACCTGGTTGGGATAGTGTAAAAATTTCTTGTCGTCTAGTAGAATCTGTCATTGCCATGATTTTTAGGTCTTGAGCTCCCAAATATTCAGTAAACTGTGACCTCTGTGCCAATGCATTATGTAAATTGAGCTTATTATCAGATGCAATTGGGAATTTTATGGGTTCTGTCAAAACTATGTTAAAAATCATCCTCATGGTATACATAGATATAAAGAAAAGACTTGTATAGAACCATAAAACAATCCATATACCAGATCTAGTCAGGTTGATTATATTATCCAGTGGAGGGTCTTCTAAGTAGATGCTGTAGACATCTGACACAACATGTCTCGGTGAACCTCCAAACAAAATATAGATAACGCAAAAATATGCAACTGGAATTATTGAATTCTTGAATCCCAAGGACAGTATGTTGCTGATAGACAGCTTAATTTGTTGAAACTTATCTTGATAAATATGAGTGAATCTAAGAGTAGTTGTTCCAAAAATATGTATGTTCAGAAAATAACATAACCCCATCCACATTCCACCAAACTGTAGAAATAGGCTATATTCCTTGAGGCATTGGCCATCTGAGTATAGACATTTCTTTTTCAAGATATTGTACTTGCTTGTAGTTAAAGATGAGTAAAGTCCCATTGTAAAATATCCACTCAAAGCATAAAGCAGGCTGCAAGCAGCATTCTGTACTGTGAAGAAATTTAGCAACATAGAAAATCTGGTAAAATATTTTGGCAGAGGCTTCTGGTAATAGCATCCATACACATATGCTTGAAAAAAGGAAACCAGCCCAAGGAGCACAATATTAAACCCCATTTTCCAACCGAAGATTTCACCAAAAACTGCAGTAATCCAGGATACTGGGTGTAAATACTTCACATGTAGAATTGATACCAACAGCATAGCTAATATGGTTTGAAGTCCAATATTCCAAAGAACAGCTATCACTAGCCTTTGTGAAAATATTTCAGTCTTGGTTTCCATACCGGCAGTTTAAGGTTAGTATGTACACTTAAGAAAATGAGAGTATCGATCAACAATACAATATTTATAAACGTTTCTACGTAACACTTTCGTTTGTAAGAATAAGCCGCAGTTCATTATTTGATGTGAAAATCTAAGTTCAAGGCGGATTTTCTTTCACGATTTCGTTATTTTTAAATCATTTCTTGTTTGTGGCTTGTTAACATTGACAGTATTTGACAGTACGAAATATATATATTTTTCTCTCTTTTATCTAGGCATCAAACTCTGTGTATTCTGCCAGTTTCAAAGTTTCTGTATTTTGTGTGCAGTCTTAATTTTTCAGCTTCTTTAGCTTTATAGTCAAAGTCCAGTCTTGGTCAAATCCAATCATGCTTTAGTAAAGTAGCGGTGATTTTACTATAAGCTTTGATAGAGTTTTGGAAGCAACACGAAAAGTCATGTTTCACCAATTAAATCACTTTCCTACTCTCGCGCATGTAATTCAGCATTTTATGAATAAAACGCTACTATTTTTATACATAAACACTCGGAAAATCACTAGTTTTAGAAAAAAATACAATAGGGCGACACGACTCTTTCCGCATTCCTGCCAAAACTGTATGTACATATTATTTAAAGGACAATGATAAATAATGAAGTTTTGGAAATAGGTTTAAAGACATTTATTCTCAAAAGAATTACAAAATTATACGGAAATATATTACCGTATACACCTATCGTTTATTACCTATTTTTTAAATATTGAATTTTTTCGAATGTTGATATATAAAAATAGTGCTGTTTTATTCACACAGTGCCAAACTACGTGCGCTATATTGAAAGTGATGTATTGTGGTGTAACATGACTTTTTGTGTTACCTCCAAAACTCCATCGGAGCTTATAGAAAAGTCATTACTACATTAAAGGCATAACCGGATTCAACTTTGACTTACCTTGTGTGACTTTGACTATGAATTATTCCACTTGGCTTATCTTCTTCTTCTTTGTTTTTGAACCCTAAAAATTGTTGCTCATTAATATATGTATTAAAATCTCGAATTTACTCTAACGATTTCAATGAAAGTTAGGGGTTTTGTGGGTGAAAAATCTATCTATTAGCTAGGTTTTATTAAGAAAACTATCTACAAATTACAACCTAACATATAAACTACTGTTTTTATGTTTATACATATGTGGCTCATAGCCAATATAATGGCGGTACCACACGTTCGTCCAACCGTCCAACAGTCGCACGTGTGGAGGGGTAGTTCGTGCGTGTTTGACGGTGTTGGAGCGTGTTGGCGCGCGATCGCTCCGATGGCGGTAAATCGTACACAGATCAAAGGAGTTGCACAGACCGTCCATAGAGAATGAGGTTGGAACGAAGTGTTACCAACTCTCAAAAATATTTATCCCTAAAGCTATGCTAAAACCCCTAAAATCACACAATTACTTGAAAATCCCCCTGGATCTGTTTTCCAAATATTTGTGTACTTTTGACTGTATTTCTTCTTTTCTTTAGGCATAATTAACAAATTGGTTGTCCACACAGCATTACAATAACGAAATTAAATTAAACAAGTAAATAAAAATCAACTTATTTCCAGTAAGCATAGACAACGTAACCACCAGTTATCACAGAGTAGTTTTAATATCACTTGTCTTATGTTTATGGGAAGCACTATGGCGACATTTGTTTTCTATTCAACTCCGCATACTTAGTAATAAGGAACCCGGAACCGTAATGGATCTCGCTAAGCCGCTAGGTCAACAAATAAATATTACTAGACTATAATATTACTATGGCTAGATTGAATAACTTCAGACCCTATATTTTTATACCTTTATTTTCTTAGTAAAAAATAAGCAGTCATAAATCCCTAAAAATATAACGCCCCTAAAAACCCCACCTATTTTATTTTCCCCCTAAATTTAGGGGGACAATAAAACAGGTGGGAACACTGTTGGAACGTGTATACTGTGTGGAGGGTCTGTTTTGATCGAGACAGACTCGAGTCATGTTGGAGTGTTCGACGGTTGGACGAACGTGTGGTACCGGCATTACATTTTTCTCGCAGTCATTCTATTTGCATATGATCGAGCTATTTAAGCACATGCGTAACGTTTGTTTCGCTTATGACTTTAATAAATTTCATGATTTTAAAGTTAATTTGTATAATATATTTGTAAATAAAAAATTATACATTCTGATCTACACACCGTAGTTACTCCTACTGCAGAAAATATTAGGCTTTAGCAAGGATTTCGAGCAAAACAATTTCTCTAGAGATAATACTGACAACACGTCTACGGGAAAAAACAATAGTAAAAATTAAGCATAATTTTTATATCCACGAAAAGATGTTTTAGTAATATTAATTACAAGCAAATGTAAAATGTGCCACGCTACAATTATTTCAATAGCGGAATGAAAAAAAAACTAGGCTTACTTGACACTTGTCAGTTCAGTAGACAGTAGTCGCGAGACGCGTCAAATTGAGGGTTAAAAAAAATAGATGACACCCGTTTTGTTTATTTGTGGACGTGCTATACGCTAAAGAAATATTAAATAATTAAGTAGTTATAACTAAATCGAAGTCCTACAAATATTAATTGGAATCAAAAGACTTTTGCCGCTAACTATCTTTACATAAAAGCATTTTTGTATATGTGATTGCATCTCAGGTTGCCCTACATTTCACTACTTTTTACTCAAATGGAAGAAAGTTGTGTACTTAGAGCCTTTCTTTTTAAGGGAGTTACTTAGTGCAGCTTTGTAATGAGACGTTTAACTGCAAACAATTGGATTTTATTTTTTTGAGGAACTCTTGATAAATGGATACATTCATAGAATTGTTGTTGAGTGTGGGGGTGCTAGTCACCCTCGTCTCAACTCTCGCAGCCTGTGTTTGTGGATGTAAGAATTCCAATCAGAAGTAAGTGCAATTATCTATTCTTATTAGACCAAGATAAGTCATAGATATATCCATACAGTATTAAAATAGCTCAGTGAATTATTTATGAAGTACCTGTTATGTTAGTAATCACTGGAGGACTGGACATTTATCTTATTCGCTGCCACAAAACACTGTTTCTTAAAAGTATAAGTGTTTCTGTTTTCATAATTTGAGAACCTACAAACATATAGGCTTAGAAATCAATAAATTGTCTATTAAGAAATTAGACTATAAACTATTATTAAAAATCTTATTTTTACCTATTATAGATACAATCAAGATTGAGTTACTTAGAGCACATTTTGTCTACAAAGTATTGCTACTGCTGATCAGGTTACTATAGTTGAAATATGTATTTTTTAACAGAAGTGAGTTGCTCGGAATGCCTGGTGTGGTCAAAATACGTTTTGAGGAGGAGGCTCCATCGCCTACGCCGACTACCCCCGCCTCAGTGAAGCGGTTTGTCGTAGAGCATGCCTAGACTTTCTTTACTAATGGGCTCGCTACAATTAACATAATCTGGGCCCTATATCATTTTCTTACTCTGCCTCCCAATGGGGGACAGCAAAAGTACTAACAAAACCTTCATACATTAGTAATTAAAACTAGATATAGATAAATACCTGCTTGCTTTTATTAAAAAAACTTGGAATAACACTGCAATGAAATGAGAAATTCAGAGAATATTATATTTTAGCCTTTATTTTAAAAGTACATAATCTTGATCTTTTTTTAGTGTTGAATGATAAGACCGAGCAAATAAAAAAAAAGTAATAAGTGCTCTATTTCTACATAGCTCCTCAAAAAATTACCTAACCAGAGAAAAACAGCACTACTTAAGTTATTAGTTCAGGGTGGGGCCTAATGCTTCTGTTTTGTTGACTAATTTTCCTGTATCATTAGATGTTTTAACTTGTAACAAAGGTTCTAAGCTAACATAAAAATATTTCTTAACATTAGGTTTTTAGTTGAGCAATATTACATTTATGTATCTTTTATTATACAAATTAGCCCATATAACACAATTTATTAATGTAAGTGAACATAAGAAGACTGTGTTTCAGACATTATCATCCTTATTCCAGTTTTATCAAGGTGGTATTTTTCTGATTTTGGAAATTCAGCTAAAAAGTGGGGTAATTTCAGTGATAAAATGATATTTTACAGTTTCCTTTACAAACTTCTGTACCTATAATAAAATTTGGCATATAGGTATTTCATAGTTTAGGTTTATAATAATCTGTATGTACTAAATTGATAGATCAAAATATTTATGTGTAACACACTCACATTATAAATAATGAATATTGAAAGACATTTCATACTGTTTCCATCTAGCTCCAAACTTCGCAAAGCTTGTAGTTTGGGAACTAGATAATTCATAGAATATTCCCATCCTTCTTTCGTTTGTAAATACATATATAAATAATAATTTGCAACAACCAGACAAAACAAACGTCAATATGCATGATAAACATGTATTAAATATAGGTATAAATTATAAAACATATTACTATTATATTCTATTTGTATGGTTTGCACAGGACATTTTGTTGTATGATTAATGTATTGATAAACCTACACTTTCAAAATGTGGTTTAGGTTTATTTGTCACTAAAATAATAATATTTGAAGCTCACTCATAAAATATTATTATCACATATATCCAGACCTACTGTTAAATCCAACTTAAGTAGGTAAATATGTGGTATCCATTAGTCTCGTAACAGGACAAACTAGTAAAAAACTTATGAAGAATCCAGTACCTGAACATTTACACACAGCACCTGACTCCAAACTAAGCAAAGCTATGGGAATCAGATAACTGATAAAATATTTAAATACTTTTTTTGTAAATACTTACCTATGATTCGTACAGAACACAGAACACACATTTGTTTATACACCCTATAGTTCTTTAAGCAGATAGACTATTAATAAGCCAACAGGGCTGTCAAGAAGAAACATATTCCCTTTGATGAGTGTTCATATGTTAAAACACGCCACTTCATAGAACATGACAAGTGTTTTGAGTTGTTTTTTTTTTAAGTTATATAATGGAATAACCTACATTTAATTGAGCCAATATACTATAGGATATATAACTTCAACTATAATTTCAATGATCTTGGTCCCTTTACCTTTAACCCTTAATTTCTGAACCTATTGCTAAGGTTTCAATTTTAAAACCCTACTCTTTGTATCTGTGATATATACATATTTATATTATACGTACAAATAATTACCTACTTATCTTGGCTGACCAACTGACTGACTCTTCAATGCAGAGCCTAAACCGCTGGGGATTCAAACATGATATTTTGGCAGTTAACACCTTTTATGTTGTAAGCATTCACTAAAAAAGATTTTTGGAAATTTCACCATAGGGAAATGATAGACGTATGGAAGTCCATCATTTTCAAAGTAAAAGTGGGTGAATTAGGAGTTGAAAGTTTATATGGTAAGTTTGTCACTTTAAAGAGAACAAGCATAAGATTCAACATTAAAGCTTCTAAAATAAAGCTTAGAAAAAATATATAAATAAGTTTACGTCTAAATTCGATAGATGACGTTGTGCACTGTTTCTAAATCGCCTTCATCATCGAGTCTTATTCATATCTACATATATATCACTCGAGCATAGCCATCGGCAACAGATCATCCTAAATAAAGATGGTGAAAGTAGCATGTTTGACAGGCTAGGTGTTTGACCACAACTCATCTGATTTTTAGTGAAGATGTGGTCGAAGATGGTAAAACCTTTCCGAATGAGTTCAGGATACGAGAGCTGGTAATCGTAAAGCAGATCAGGAGTGCCCAGTGTCTCGTTTTTACGGTACCATACCCAAAGGTTTTACCCTTTGGGTATTTACTAAGACTCCGCTGTCATTCCGTCTGTCACCAGTAACCAGAACCGTGATAGTTAGACAGTTGAAATTTTCACAAATGATGTATTTCTGTTGCCGCTATTACAACAAATACTAAAAATCAGAATAAAATAAATATTTAAGAGGGTTCCTATACAACAAACGTGATTTTTCTGCTCGATGTTGATAACGGCAACAGGTAGACGCTTGAAATATTCACAGAACATTTAGTTACATATTTAATTTATCCCATATAGCAGACACGACTTTTTTGCCGTTTTTATAGATAATGGTACGGAACCTTTCGTGCGCGAGTCCGAGTCGTACTCGGCCGGGTTTTTATCTTGATAAAATAAAATAATGGTCATAGGATGTGATAGAAATTATAGTCGGTAGTAGTATCTGACTATTATTAATTTAGAAAAATGTTAATCTATTACCTCAATAGTTTTTTTTATATTTTAGAGCTTCAACACAAAACAGTCAACGGAGTTTACCAGAGATTCCTCAACCGGTTGGCAGACATGATAGCGGAGATACTGCTTCGGAAATCTACGCGACTGTGAACTTAGACCAAGGTAATTTATTATTATCAAACTGTATATGAATATCACGTTTATTTTTACATGGTTGACAGGCTAGGTGTTTGACCACAACTCGCCTGATGTTAAGTGACGGTGTGGTCGAGGATGGTGGAAGCACACCTAGCTTGGAAAAGAACTGGCTCTCAAGTGAGGCTGCCGGGACACCGTTACATGCTTGGCGGCAGATTTTCAACTTGAGGGTGGTAGCTAGCCAGCCGAGTACTAGAAAGTACCCAACCACCACGCTATGGTTTCCTTACGATGTTTTCCTTCACCGGCAGCTCAAGCTCATTGTTGGGGTTTGAACCCACGACTTTCGGCATGCGAACCGACCGAGCTAACCACTGAGCTATCATCGTTACAGAATTAGTGTGGTTTTCATACCAGGGGAACAATTACTCCGACGAAGAATTTGTTAATTACTTTCGGTTACTTGTATGGAAGCGTGATCTATCGTATAGATCGCATCTTCGCTTAACATCAGGCGAAATGCCGGTCACTCACATGCTATTTGTAACACAAAAAAGATGCTTCAAAGTAAAGTTTGTTAAATAGTAGCATGTCGTACATAAATTTACTACAGGTTCTCTGTAAAGTGCCTATTGCTCGCTGCGTTAGAGTAGAGAACTCTCTTGATTATGACGTGATATGCGTGAAGCAGACTACTTAGCATGTTCAAGTGATGTTTTACACAAACATGTCAGCTATTTCGTTTGTACATTCATTTGTGGCGATGCGTGTACTACGTCTTAAGACGGTATTGTTAATGATCCGCTTTCCTTTTATATGACTCGTGTAACATAAGGGCACGTTCTTTTTACTCGATTTTAATAGAAGGGAGTTTTCGATTTAACTCACGGAAGAGAGAAAACAATTAAAAATGTAAAAATAAAAGTAAATCAATCTGTAAGTAATCTATCAGTTATTTGGTTCATGTTCCCATAGCGAATAGGCTTAGTTTGAGGCTCGATGGCGCCGTGTGGAAAGACCTAGTATATATTTTTTTCTAACTATTCTTCTTTATGTTATACGATGTCTTCGGATATTGTTGATTGGAAAGCATGTCCTGGAATTTCACCTCGCTTGCTTGCTCCTTTCTTATATTGGACAGACAGATAAACGCGACCAAAACGCTATCCGTCCACAGTGGACATTTCTCACGTGGTAACTAAGTTCTACTAGTTTTTTTTTGTTCCACACAGTTGTCTTTCTAAGTCTGTGTTTCCTACAATGAAATAAACAGGATTTGGTACAATACCTACGGCGTACCTTTTAAAAATGTACCAAAATGCGTCGGTGCATAAATTTGCATTCAGTTCGTTCAAGCGCAGCGATCATTTCGATCCTAACGCACAACTTACTTTGCATTTGAATAGCGTAAACCTTCTAGTTTATGAGTTGCTATTTATTTAAATAAATATTGAAGACAGTTAACACAACGCCATCTAGACACAATCTCAGGGAAGATAACTGATAGAATACTTATCATCTTTTTTTTTGTATATACGCACATACAATACACATTTAGAAAACTCAGAAACAGAACAAACATCTAGTCGTCCTCATAAAAATGTTTGTCTTGTGTAGTAATCAAACTTACGCCTTATAGTTTAAGAAGCAAAGTTACTGAACCACCAAACGAGTTTACGTTGCAATAGCTAAAAAAAAACATTATTTTCACATTGCATGGCGTGATATATCGTCCGACTTCTGCCTTATCCATGGTATCATCGATATATCAGTCTTCTTTAATATAGAGTAAATTAATTCCTTCTAATATAAACCATATCTGACCACATTATTCCTCAACATCGGGTAGTGTCCTAAGGCGTAAACCTATTTCAAATTAAACAAGCTAAAAAGTTATAAAAATATAACAAAACCCGGCAATGAAAAAAAAAACTATAAATAAAAGTAAAGTAAGTAACCTATAGATAAATGTCGCCCGGAGCATAATAATAAATCGATTGACATTATAATTCTTCAAAATCGTATATAGGAGCTTTTTTGACCTTATGGTGAAACACACGTAGGTACCTACATGCATGCGTAAATAGACTGCTAAAAACATAACTTTTCCTTTTCGCTTTGCCGTAGTTTGGTAAAACAGAAATAAATCTTTCTATTAACATAGAGTCGTTAACCAGGTACTTACTAAGTTATTATAAACATAGAACGACTTAGTGACTACTTGAAGCGAACCAGCCTTGGATAAATAGATGAATTATGCATACTTGTGCCATTAATTATTGCAAATTACATTATGTACCGTCAATAACAAAGTAACATTGCAACAGTGCAATTTACCTTACAACGATAGCTATTAATAAAACTCGGCAAGTAACATATCTGATAATGTTATTTTTCTCAATTAATTCGAATGATTTCCTCGTAACAATTTGTAAGCTACCGTGCGTCGTTCATCATTCAAATTCGATAATCGTTTGTCTGTGATAATGCGATTACTTATGCGCTAATAATAAACAAAGGCGCCGCTACTAGGAATTAAAATAATCAGGTTAATGATTTATTGATAAAAAGCAATATAACATGAGTAGCCAACCTTTTTTTTATCGGGGTATGGAGGGTTGCTTTAGACTGCAACCAAACCTGGAAATCTTTAATTCAATTGAATTTGACTTCGACTACTTCATCCATTTATTTTAAAAACTAAACTTAACTTTACTTATTAAATAGATATATCTAGTAAAAAAATGTTTTGATTTAATTCGCAATTATATTTTTTTAATATCTCACCTAGTGTTAAGCAAATATGTGATCTACGAATCAAAATCAAATCGTTTTGTTAATATTTTTGGAACACAAACCAGGAACTTTTGCCTACATCACATTTAACTCGTAATCCACTTCTCAGCTTAGGTCTCTGTTTAGTTTTTGTAAACACTTTATGCAAAAGACAAACATAACGCTATCCTGATGGTAAACGACAACGCTTATTCATGACCATGGCAGGTATCCAGAACTTTTAGTAACAAAACAAATGCCAAGGCATCGCTGTATATATATACCTAGCTGATAATAATTAGCTTCAAAAGCCCTATAATTTCACTAGCTGCAGTTCCCTTCAATTGCTACTCTGATGTACTGCTGTGGGACCTATCTAAATGACATCTTGCTAAGGAGATTAGCGATGATAGCTCAGTGGTTAGCGCGGTCGGTTCACATGCCGAAGGGCGTGGGTTTAAACCCCAACAATGAGCTTGAGCTGTCGGTGAAGGAAACTATAGCGTAGTGGTGGGGTACTTTCTAGTACTCGGCTGGCTAGCTACCACCCTCGAGTTGAAAATCTGCCGCCAAGTATCTAACGGTGTATTCCTGCAGCCTTACTTGAGAGTCATTCCATTCCAGGCTAGGTGTGTTTACCATCTTCGACCACACCGTTATTTAACATCAGATGAGCTGTGGTCAAACACCTAGCCTGTCAGCCATTTAAAAAAAAGATATGCTACCAAGTGCGCCATTCTTTCCAGTTATGTGTCAATTTTATCCCAATTCCACTAACGATTTTTAGGTATAGTATCAACAGCAAAATTATATATTATTATATCAGGATCGCCTAGTTATGAACACTTAAGATGACTGTTAATGATGATGATTGTTAATTAATGACTTGTATTTTGTTATCAGGTAACAAAACTGTAGCTACTGCATCCACCAGTCGCGATCACCCGTACGAACATGCATACGCGAAAGTACAAAACGAGGCACATAACATGTGAGTTACCTGGTAAAAGTAATTAAATTTAGCCGTGGTGGTGCCGGTGTAAGAATAATACCCCACCCTCTCTAGGGATGTAATCCGGAAGATGGGCAGCAGCGTCATCCTTGAACAATCACACCTAACTGCGCTCGCCAACCCGCCTGCCAAGCGTGGCGAGTATTGGCAAAACCTCCCCAGGAGGAGGCCTATGTTCAGCAGTGGACGTCCTAAGGCTGATGATGTGTGTGTGTGAAATTTAGTACCAATTTACAAAATAACTCCAGTTTCGGCTCGTTCCTGGTGTAAAGGATAACCATTGCTATCCAACGCGGGAATGCTGCTAGTCTAGCCGTATGGATGGGCATCTTTGCACCTGCTAGTTAGACGGAATTTTGACTGTTACTGACTTGCGTCAGAACTGTGATTTTTATTCTTGATAGTTAGTTATACTTAATCGCGCACAAAATACTATAAAATTAGTTTTGAATATACCTAGGTATAAAAAATATATGTAAATATATATAATTAATATAGTTTATTTTTAATTATGAATTTACCTCGACGTATTGGACAGTGCAATAGCCGTAGTGTCACGAGCTGACGGGAGAGTACAGGTTATCTCGGTGAAAAATTTGTGTGATCTTCTTCTTTAGGTCTTATGCCTATACACGTAAGGTTGTCACCATGGCATACTACACTGTATCAGCAGACCGCTCTGAAACTAAACTGCGATACATACACTATCCTATGATTGGATTCCACGCCGATAACCTAAAATTATCTTCCCAGTTGAAATTACGATGACTTTATTATTTTCTGATTTCAAACGCTTCACGAGCCATTTTTTAATAGTAATGTCGTTCAATGGGCAGAACTTTCGTATCATGGACCTCAATTCAATGACCGGATCCCGCCTTTTGCAAAGACTTCTGACCGCTGTTGCTTAAAGTTATGTGCATCGCTGTAGTGGTCATGGACAGGCGTTATATCTTACCATCAGGAGAACGCCTACTTCGTCTCATTACTTTTTACATTTAAAAAAATCATTTGATACCCGCGTATTAGTTGCCTTCACTAACACACACGGTACCCAATTCGTCTAATCTATCAACCGGCACAGCACCGGACCTGCGTGGAATATGGATTTTTATGAGACAATCCTATCCTATTTCTAACTAAAAGCAATAAAAACTCTGTCTTTCTGTCAGCTTGTTACGACTAAATGGTTGACTTTATCTCAAAATATGTCCCAAATTCTGAGTACGACCACAGGCAATTTTTTTTCTCAAAAATTAGCTTGGTACGTAAATTCTGACAATTCAGTAAACGAAATTGACAATGCTTGCCGTAAGCGCCTTAAGAACGTAACTATTGTGATTTCTTTTTTCTATTATGTGACAGTGTGCCGTAGCTATGTGTTAGTCTGTCCGTCCGGTCTTCGGTCATAGAAGTCTTACAAAAAGACCAAGAGGACTTTTTCTAAACTTACTCTTTCGAATGAACCGCGCGAGCGAAGCGGCGGATAAAAGCTAGGGAAAAATTATTATTTTCTTTTTTAAATATTACTATATTATTTTGAATCCGTTCGCTGAATGCAAGAGTTTGTTTGTTTGTGCATTTTTAAGACAAAGCTGATTGAATGTTTTTTCGAAATATCACAAACAAGCAATTCTTAAAATTACTCACGACTTTGTTACGTGAGCTACGTTTTGATAACACACATCATCTTTCCGTTTGATTAGATTGATTAATTATGAAGATACAATAATGCATAACTGTTCCAATTTCTAGTAGTTATTTTTTATCTCATTTGCACAATCATATTACTTATCAGATTTTTTTTTACAGAATCGTGGAGATTACTCCAGATCAAAGGTCAGAAGGCGAGAATGAAATCGACCAACGTGAAGTTGGTCAATCAGCAGCAGGTATGAATCGGTCCTAATAATTAAACACTTGATAGCATGAATAATCTCATTAAACAGAGATTATAATACGCCAATGGTATTCAAAAAATTTCGCAAAATAAGTCACGTCGCACCGACATCCAACAAATTTGATCACTTGTGACTTAAGCGGAGGCTCTAAACTCCTATTATATCGGATAATTCGAATATAATTTTGGCCATATCCGGTGGCCTTTATCATGGAGACAAAGCTGAGTACAACGCGCGCGCGGCCTCGCCTTGCTTCGCACAGAAGAGGCACACAATCTATATCTTTAAACGAGCAATTCTTGTATATATATATATATATATATATTTTTTCTGAATCTCGGAAACGGCTCCAACGATTTTCATGAAATTTTGTATCCAGGGGGTTTCGGGGGCGAAAAATCGATCTAGCTAGGTTTCATTTTCAGAAAACGTCGTGTTATCCGTGTTTTCAGCCGAGCAATGCTCGGTCAACCAGGTACTGTATATTAATAAGAGCAGCAAGACGCTTTTTATAAAAATCGTGCTGGAACGGAAAAACAATCATTAACGCAATTGTTTTTGTAATGTCGTCTCTAGTCCGATTCTCAGTTTTCATTACTTGTTCTTGCGTGGGCAGCGACGTCTTTTTTCGTCTTGCTTTTGTGTGCTAAGCAAGACGAGATTAAATAAAAAACCGGCCAAGTGCGAGACGAAGGGTTCCGTACCATTATCTACAAAAACGACAAATAAAAATAACGTTTGTTGTACCATAAAATAAATATTTATGGGAGCCCACTCCCATAAATATTTATTTTATTCTGTTTTGAAAATTTCAACTGTGTTCTTGAGATACAGCCTGGTGACAGACGGACAGACAGACAGACGGACGGACAGCGGAGTCTTAGTAATAGGGTCCCGTTTTACCCATTGGGCACGGAACCCTAAAAAGATAATTACCTTTTTGTCTACTTGATATACAACCGTCACGAACGCCGTCCAAACTAGCAAACTGCTCGCGCTGAAAACATTTAGCCGATGCATGAACACGAATGCCAGCCGTAACATCTAATGTTCGTAGCATCGTCCACGCATTACTTAGGTACATATTAGGTACAAGATTGAGCCCGGCTACAGATGATGAATATCGTGTAATAAATAATAAGCCTTCATATTGTTTCAGAAAGAGTGTATCATACTTTGTTTCAGAATCCGTTGTGATATCGGCATCTGTAGCGATCAGTGGACAACTACCTTCCAGCCAAGAGCTTCCGTACATCACTCCACCGTCACCCCGGCCTAACACTGATAATGCAGTCCATTTCAGCGGCGACTCGACTGATTCTGCTAGTAAGATACTGATTCTAAATTATTTTCTTTATTTTATTTATAGACATAAAAACGTTACTCAATTACATTTATCACAGACTTGTGCATTAATTAATAAGAAAACAGAAAAACATTAAGTTCTAAATCAAATAAAATGTCAAACTCAAATATGTCAAACTTTAATATAATGTCAAATAGAAATGAAATGTCAGGTTCAAATACAAGATGTTCACATCCATTCATCAAAAAAAAAAAAAAAAAATTTCAGGGCTAAGCAGGTATCTTGAATCATATTTATGTGCTAACCTAAGTCAAACTTAAAAAAAAAAACAACATTCTTGTGTTTCCGTAGGGGGTTAAAATTATTCTAATAGCTATATTTTCATTGTTTTTTCTAATACTTTACTGTTTATACCAAAATTAACTGACTACTGACAACTTAACATTAGTGCAGCAACCGGCGGCCTTATCGCTGACAATGATATCATGCAAGCAACTTATAGAATACCAATACGGATTATATAAGTAAGATGCAATATATCAGCCGGCAACCTAATTCCAGGCGCTTTCAGAGTTCAACAGCAATGAATCCGATGAAGAATTTCTATTTTTGCTAAAATAAATTTAAAAACTTTTAAATTTAAGCATAATTATAACACGATCGAATTAATGCTATTAAACTTTCGTATTAATTATATCTATTTAAATAGGCGATGAAAACTGATATCTATCTAATGTTTCCTTCAGAATGAAATACATCAGTATTTCCTTCTTCCTTATCGGAAAATCAATCACAGATCTCATAAACAATCGGAATTAGACTAGCAGGGATAAAAAAAAAATATAATAATTAAAAACGATATTTTCAGCAATCACTGCTAAGCCAAGGTTTTCGGCGGCATATTTCTATCGTAGATATCACTTATATCAATAAATATATTGTATAATAACGATAAAATCTACTTTAAAACTACCGACGATTATATTACCACAATTATCTATCTAATAGCTGCTTTGATTATGATTAGAACAACACTTGATTTACTTTGTAAGTCATCAAATGCACGAAATGAATCAGACGTGATAATGGGAACTTATACAAATCCATTGACTTGCCTAACACTAACGCCTTTACTTCACACGCTCACAAAAGCAGTTTGAACTAGTTAGTAACAAAGATTTCTTCAATTTGTTCAATTATATCTCTTTAATTTTTTACAATAATAAGTAACTACGATCAATAAACAAACTTAAAAAAAAAGTAAAACCGACTTTAAGAAAAAAGCATCAGAACTAAAAAGCAAAAAATAAACTTACTTTACAAAGTATTATTATACTAGGTACTTACTGATCTGTTTGAAGTCGGTGCTTAGCCTAGCCTAGGTGTCGGTTTTCTTGAAGTCGGATTTACTTATTTTTTTAAAGTTTGTTTATTTTTAAAATTTTAGTTAATTTATGTTCACACCAAGAAACACTTATGAGTCTAGCTTAGATTAAAACGTCTTGCCAAAGACAATTACATCGTCCACGTAAACAAGAATTTTCATTTAAAAAAATCATAAAATGAAAACAACTGGGCCAAACTATGTTAAATTTTTATGGGACCAAATGGCAACTATTCCGCTTCAAATTAAAGAAGAATCACGTAAATCGGATCATAAATCTCAGCGTAATCGGTGTACATACATTTAAAAAAAATACCAATCAAGTTGAGAACCTCCTCCTTTTTGAAGTCGGTTAAAAATGGTGTCTGGTACGATAGAACAAAAGTCTTCTTGTAATTCTTGTACCTAATGCAAATGTGACTACTTTCTTCGTAATGCCTACTAAATGGATAGTAGCATCACACCAATTTTTTTTAAAACTATATTTTTATTTTATTATGACTATTGTACTATGGACTATAATGTGTCAATAAAAGATATTTTTAAATTAAGTAATTAGTTTTTTTTTGTTGTCAAATTTTGTACTTTGAAATAAAATCTTGTTAAATTGATGTAAGTACAGTAATTTCCAATCAAATTCATTTACGACACTCCGGCTTGTGTAGATTCTAAAGATAACAAAAATACAATACATCGGCTGTTTTTAAAATTGCATAAAAAATACCGCTATGTTATATTCTTGGAAATCTCACCGTCAATCTGCGATCATATCAAAAGAATTGCAAACGTTTTATTATCAATTTGTACCGCGAATCGAACGTATGTGCCGCTCGTTGATGTATAAATGTGGTGCATGCGTTCGTGCTAACCTAAGCATTTAACTTACCATAACAACCTTAAGCGGTTTTTGCCAGAGTTTAATCAAACACCTTATCTATATATATACATATATATATATGTTTTCCTTGTATTCATATATATATATAAACTGAATCTCGGAAACGGCTCCAACGATTTTCATGAAAATTGGGGGTTTCGGGGGCGATAAATCGATCTAGCTAGGTTTCATTTTTAGAAAACATCGTTTTATCCGTGTTTTCAGCCGAGCAAAGCTCGGTCATCCAGGTACTTTTGTTTAATATTTGCTGAAACAGCTGATTGAATGTTTTTTCATTCAATCGGCTGCTAAGTGTCCACAGCCTGATAAAGTAACGGTGTGGTTGAAGATGGTAAACCATACCTAGCCTGTAATGGAATTGGCTCTCAAGTCTGCCAGAAAACACCGTTAGGTGCTTGCCGGCAGATTTTCAACTTGATAGCTAGCCAGCCATGTACTTGAAAATACCCTACCACCATGCTATGGTAACCTCACGATGTTTTTCCTTCACCGACAGCTCAAGCTCATTGTTGAGGTTTGATCCCACACCCTTCGGCGTGTGAACCGAATGCGCTAACCACTGAACTATCATTGTTACAATTTGTATTATCCAGGTGTCCAAGAAATTAAGGATATCTCTGTAAATGCTTACTCACATCATGTCCTGCTATATGGCAAAGTTTTATTTTAATAAATTAGCCACCGTTTTTGTAATGTTTCAATATTTTTATCGAAAAATTTCACTTTGATTTAATTACAAAAAAAAAAAAACGTATCCGCGTATGTGTTGCCATCTTTCGAATCGCAACGACACTATTTTTTTTAATCGCTTCGTAAAAAACTCAAGTTATTATAGTGTCATAAAGAAAAATATATTATTTTCAGAGGGTTACACGAGTATATCAGTCCGAGAACCGCTGAGCAATATTCGAGCGCAGAGCAGTAAACCCCCATCCCAACCACACTACGCCACAGTATCTGACGACTCGGGTAAATTTATTCATTTAAAAAAAAAAACGTAAAAACATTGTATGTAAATCCCGAAGAATTTATTGAATATATTTATAATATTGTACAGAATAGGTCTTATTGCCATTTATTGATCATCCCCGGAGGCAAACGTAGTTTTTTTATTTTATTTTATAAATGGCAACTTCTTCGATTGCGTGACCTCGACTTAAGTCTCTTTTATTTAACTTGCTATGTATGTTTGTTCGGGTGATATCTCGCAAATTGAATTTGACCAACTTCCCGATGTCCGATTCTACAAATATTTAGTGTACTTAATTATGTATCTTAGGTGACAATACAGTTATATGGTACCATGGAGCTGGTCTGATGATGGAGACGGAAGATTGCCATGGGAACTTCTGAACTAAACAAGATAAACCTATCGAATTTGGACTCGATTGATTCGTTTTAAGAAGCACTTTATTCCTAGAAGATCTGGTCTGATGATGAAGCTGGAGGGTGGCCACGGCATCTCTGTGATAAAACAACATAACCCCACCGAGTTTGGGCTTGATTGTTTCGTCTTGAGGAGCAATATCTAAAATAATTATCTACTGAAAAGTTAAAAATAATTTAAAATTAAAAAGATATTTTCAAGTAGGTACAAGCTTTTATATGGTACAAGGAACTAAAAATACAAAAATAAATTCTAGTATTTGCCGTGTTAGGTTACCTATATCCTTAAAAGCTTGAGGCACTACCCGTTACAGGTTAGGTGATTACTATACCTCTGTGCCTCAAGCTTTTAAGAATATAGGTAACCTACACGCCAAATACTTAATAGAATTTATATTACCAACTCTCTTTCTTGATTTTTCGTCTAATTATTGACAACGTTTTGTGAACGTTTTTGCTGCCGGTGAAGGAAAACATCGTGAGGAAACCATAGCGTGGTGGTAGGGTACTTTCTAGTGCTCGGCTGGCTAGCTACCACCCTCAAGTTGAAAATCTGCCGCCAAGCATCTAACGGTGCGTTTCGGCAGCCTCACTTGAGAGCCAGTTCCATTCCAGACTAGGTGTGCTTTACCATCATCGACCACACCGTCACTTAACATCAGATGAGTTGTGGTCAAACAACATAAGAAAAAGAAAAAAAAACGTCGACAGAGTACTAATTTAACAAAGGTTAGGGTTACTATAAATGACCCGAAAATTTTCGAATTTTCAGATGAAATGTACGCGGCGATCGAAGAAGCGAGCGTGGGAGAAGGTTCCGATACATATGCGCAGATAGCGCCCGAGCCGCGCCGCCGCGACCCAACTCCCGATCTGATGCATGCTGACACTGTACACCAAGCCAGGTAACCATAGGGCACATAGCCAGCTTTTGGAAACTCCAGCTTTATTAAATGGACATTAGAGTACAAACTCGCATGAATCTAAACCTATTTAGTATGGGCTATTTTTTTTTTAATTTCGGTCTAAAAACTGCCCATGTGCGAGTCGGACTCGCGCACCAAGGGTTCCGTACAAACCTGTAGGTATATAAGAAAAAAGTTATGGTATTTTTTTAATGGTAATTTATGCTTTTCGCAATTTTTCCTTTATCTGTGCCATAAGACGTTGCTTCGTACCAAATTTCAAGATTCTGAGTTCACGGGAAGTACCCTGTAGGTTTTGATTCCCTTGCGAGTGTAGAAAATTTGCAGCATAAACGGCTGTATCTTTTGATTGCGTTGGCTTAGAAGTTTGATTTTTTCACAGCTCCAAGGGACAGTAAACTTGAGTATTTGATATGAATTTCAGCTAGATATCTCCACGCGTTCCTGAGAAAAAGTGTCTTGACAGACAGACCGACGGACAACAAAGTGATCCTATAAGGGTTCCGTTATTTTCCGTTTGAGGTACGGAACCCTAAAAAGAACTACTATAGAGATACTATTATATCCAGATTTTTCAAGTAGGATTAAAGCGCTCCAAGTATTTAATATGGCGTGTTTTGGCACCTTAGTTGATAACCAAATTCATTCTGGTAATAATTGATGGCATTGAACATATTGCGTTATTATTATTTTTTAATTTTACTATACAAACAACAGTACCTTTAAATAAAGTATTGTGCGTAACCTTTAATTTCTTAACTAATATGTCCAATGTTAAATGTATGTTAGTTTGTTATTAGTCTAGAGGTTACTTTACGATTCTTTTCTATCAAGAAAATTTATCGAAATCCCCTCAAAAATTTCATCAAAACTAGTTTTTTTTTTTTGCTGTATTAAAATGCATTTTCCTGTAACATATTATTGCGAGGGTATTTTGACCACCTACAGCGCCTTCTATCCTAGTCACCCTAATCAAGTTAACCTAATGTACTCACAGTAGTAGCTTATTTAGAAGTATCATAGATTTAGTAAAATCCAAGACAGTAAAACATATCGAAATTCATATTGAAAATTATTTTAGGTACTTCTAATTTTAGAAACAACCTCTATTATATTTATCAGCGTATGAGGCGCACAGATCAGTAAATAATTTTTTTCAATTATTTCTTATGTTTGACAACCTACCTAGGTTGTCAAACATAAGAAACTACACCACAGCTCACCTAATGTTAAGTGACGGTGTAGTCAAATATGGTAAAACACCTACCGCTATGCTATGGTTTCCCCACGATGTTTTCCTTCACCGGCAGCTCAAGCTCATTGTTGAGTTTGAAACCACGCCCTTAGGCGTGTGTACCGACCGCCCTAACCACTGAGCTATCATCGCTTTTTCTACATTTCTAGGTTATCTACGCCAATAATCCCATAAAATTTACATAATCATCGCAAACACATACCTATCAGATCATAACATGATCACGATAAAATTAATTCCATAAATATAGGTAATACTCGTTGATGCAACTAATTACGATTACCAAGTAAACAATGCGCATATACCTGCGATACCACTGATCCGTCCACGTACAACAATCACATATCGAGACTTAATTATGGAACCACCGCCGTATTTTCTACGCAATTTTAGTACCAAATTTTAGTTCCATGATTTTGCCACCTTTACAGGCAAATTGGTCTTGTTTGAAGTATAATTATTGATAATAAATGCTCATATCGCTATAGGTGTTGGAGGAATGAAGACATTTTGTTGCATTAATTTGTACAGACGGAGTGCGCCGCCGGAGATTGGCGCTTCCACAAGCAACGCGACGCACTCTAGACAAGGTGAGTCATTGGAAATTTTATTTTAAGCGGGTAATCCCCACTCTTGTCATAGACCATTGTAAATCAACTATCAATAATTTTTCAAAGTTTGAAACACACACATCACACATCATCAACAATAGAACGTCCACTGCTGGACATAGGCCTCCTCCTGGGGGGGGTTTTGCCAATACTCGCAACGCTTGGCAGTTAGCGCAGCGCAGTTAGGTGTGATTGTTCAAGGAAGACGCTCCTGCCCATCTTTCTGATTACATCCATTAGCCGACTCACACGGCAACCACGGGTAGAGAGGGTGGGGTACAATTCTTACGCCCGCACCACCACGGCGAAGTGTGAAACAGCACCGTGTTAAAACCTTATTTTACATCTTGTTTGTTTGGATCGTTTGCTTCTACAAGCGTTCTGAACTAATAACATTTATCCTTTTTAATGTATGTATGATAAAAAAAAACCTAAACTTTGTATTGTTATTCTCAACTCAAGTTATCTGCTATCACATTCCCATAGTACAAACTTTGCTTAGATTGGGGCTACATGACGCTGTGTAACAAAAATGTCCTACAGTTTTAGCGATTACAATTTTTCATATATAATATACATTCAAAGATTTTATTTTTTTGAAAAATGATGAAATGTACGTCCGAATTATAGTGTGCGGTGTGCCTTAAATTAATTGTTTGTCAAATACAAAATACATTGATAACACCAAAGCTACAAGTCATATTCCTATAAATAACAGTACGTGGTTGACCGAGCATTGCTCGGCTGAAAACATAGATAAAACGACGTTTTCTGAAAATGAAACCTAGCTAGATCGATTTTTCGCCCCCGAAACCCCCTGGATACAAAATTTCATGAAAATCGTTGGAGCCGTTTCCGAGATTCAGAATATATATATATATATATATATATATATATATATACAAGAATTGCTCGTTTAAAGATATAGATAGATAGATAGATAGATTAACTACCGCTATGCGGATTTGTAAGCATGTAATCACGGAAATTCATTCAATTCATACATTGACCTTAAATACCTTGCTTTACAAAAACATTCACTCGCGTATTGACTCTCCATCCCATCTTTCGTTATTAATCTTTAACACTCGTTTTAGGTCTCCTAACCGCAATTATAATATCTTTAGTTTACAAGTATTTTCCAACAACACATCTTATTAAAACCCTATTGTCAGAATGAGCCGCCAATACAATGAAATCCTCGTCTCTAATAGAAACATCGATATCTTCCATTTAAAACTATACCAGTTTCAAAGACAGATTAAGATTATTTTAGATTTTAATTTAAAAATATAGTTGAACTTTTTTAAATTATTTTGACAGTATAACTTAGCTATTATTATTTAATTTATTTTTTTAATTATAATGCACCTATACATTCAATATAATAAAACCAACAAAGTGACAAACTTGTTTTGCCTGGGTGGGCGAATTGGAGGCAAACTGTAATGCTCACCTATGGAATTGTATGTATAAATTAGAAAAACGTAAAAAAGAATGCCTAAAACGCAAACTTATGGACGTATGAATACTTCCCATTCTCACGTAAGGTGCAGACTTGGTCTTTGATAAAAGATCAGAAGGTCGCTCTCGGGGTTTGCCAGCGAGCGACGGAGCGTAGTATCTTGGGAGTCAAATTAACAGACCGGGTAAGGAACACGATACTACGCTCCAAAACCAAAATCGCTGATGTCAACCACAAAGCCGGACGATTGAAATGGGACTGGGCGAGCCACGTTTGTCGCATGTCAAGAGACCGCTGGGCAAAAATC
Organism: Biston stratarius; assembly: GCA_950106695.1. Taxonomy (NCBI): domain Eukaryota; kingdom Metazoa; phylum Arthropoda; class Insecta; order Lepidoptera; family Geometridae; genus Biston; species Biston stratarius. Next base: position 18,518,649 of record OX467116.1, read on the forward strand.
ATCACAGTTTGGACGCCAGAATTTAAGCGACCTGCAGGATTTACTTACTGGATTGAAGTCAATCCAAAAATCTCGCGGGATTGAAAATAATGCTGCATTTTAATCCTTACGCGCGATATCCTGTATCTTTAAAAAATGATGTATTTATGCGATAATAGACCGTTTTGCTTGGTAACAGCGTCGTCATCATCATGCACGGGATCGACGGGCGCCTTAGGGTCTCCGAAGCCTGAAAAGCGTCAGGCGAACTCGCCGCTGCCCCCGCCCCCCGCGCAACCCGCGCCCCGTCACCCGCCCGACCTCACCCAACAAAAGCATCAACGAATATCTAGTACAGGTGAGTAGTAATATAGATTTTTTCTTTCTTTATCTGTGGCATCACACTTTATGCATTCTGCCAGTTTCAAGCGTCTTATAATAATATCAAAAAATATAAATCATGGTCACTCTTAAATACAGTCCATGTCCTAGTAAATTAGTGGTGACTATACTAGGTATGATTTTAAATGTACTTGCGGCTTAATCTGACCACCCTGGTGGCAGGTCTCCTTAGCAGGAGGTCGTCTAGGTAGCAAAACCAGATATTCTGTCGCTAAGCAGTAGAATTTACCCTGTTCCGGTTTAAAGGGTACTGCAGCTAGCGAAATTACAGGGCTGTTGAGACTAAACATCGAAAGTCTTAAAGTGAGCGTCAAAGCAACGACGCCTTGGAAATCGTTTTATTTTCAATGTTATGTGTATCGCTGTAATGGTCATGGACAGGCGTTAACTCTTACCATCAGGATAGCGTATCGTACGTCTTATTATTTTTACATTAAAAAAAAACATTATTGTAAATGGAAGAGCGCTAAATCTATTGTTTTTTTACTGAAATTTTGGCTTGTTCTGACCACATATTAGAAAGTTATATAAAAAAACATATATACAAAGATGCGTTATGAGTGAAAAATCCGTGTCAGTACAAATTTTGCTTTTTTTACACGAATTTTTCACTTATATTTGATTATTAGTACTCATTCTCATACTCATTCAATTTACTTGTACTTTTCACACAATAATTAACATTCCATATTACGATAAAACGTCACATTTTTTTGTGGAAGTGCTTATCAAATTACTCCTAATTTCCACTTAGCAGTAGCACATATTAATTACTCAATGGAAATACCTGACAATAATTGTAATCTGATATATCTTCATTAATTTATAATTAACAGGAATAGATTAATAATCCTATCGGAACACGAGATATAATCGTATTTATTCCATAGAGTAAATTTGTAATAGAGTATGTTAAATAACAATAAGAACAATCGAATTGCTTTTTTCTAGACATCTTTGATCTCTTTTAATTTCCTATGAAAGTGATTTTAAAGAAAGAGACCACTATAATTGCTTTTTAATAAGATTAAAATGTTTAAAATTAAAGTTTTAAAATTAAAAATTCACTTGCGTGAATGTTCGGATGTTCGTCTAATTGAGATAGGACAAATGACATGTCCTATCTCAAATAGACTTTATAGCTTATATAGATTGTCTTCTTTATACCAACAATGTTAAAACAAAAACATATTCGTCAACATGAAGGGCGTGTACGCTTGTTTAAGTATAATGTGACGATAAATGTTTGTTCTATGCCTGGGTGTTCTGTATGTATTTACGAAGAAAAAAGTATATAATATTATCTATCAGTTATCTGGTTCACATAGTACAGGCTTTGCTTAGTTTGTGGCTAGTTGGCGCTGTGCGTCATGTCCTACGATATTTAGTTATGAATTTTCTTGAGAGCGAATATTTTTTTCTTTGGAACAGCAATTTGCAATTTCAGCATTGTCCCTTTAGGTAACGTTATTTATAATTATGATTAGGTTCTAATTTCGGCTTGCTTAATACTACCGGTACGCACAACCCTAAATACCCGTTGCTTAGCGTAACTTTTCAAAAGTCGTAATAACAAAACTGTCATCAATGTTGCAGGCGATTTACATATGAACCACGACAAGCCACGGCGGAGTTTCAACGAGAAACATCAACGGAATAACAGCTGCGTGAGCTCCTCAGATTTCTACGGATGCAACTATCCTGTGGAGAAACACAGGTTCAGTTCAGGCGACATAATTCGACCCTTAGTCGCCAGGGAACTCAAGTTTGACATAGACCAACGAGACAACGCAGATAATCTATACAACTCGATAGAAGGTCCGGCCGCTAACGATTATTCATCGACAGATCCCAATTCTAGCCTCCCACCTGACCATAGAGTCACAGACAGCCCGTCTAGAAACGTCGAAGAAATGTACGCGAAAGTCATAAAGAAAGCGAAGGGACGAACTGAAGAGCTTGTTAGAAGGTCAAAAGAGATGAACTCGGATGGCGATTCGCATGCTCCAAAATACCGCGGTGACGATCCAGGATACGAAACGATCGACAGAAATAAATCTAACCACGGCTACGAAACCATCGCGCGGAAAGAGCGACTCAACTCGCAAAATCAGGATCCTGGATACGAGACCGTTAGAGAAATAAACAAAGCGAGCGCTATGCTGAAACTCAATCACTTGAACGCGGATAGCGGACCGAATAGTATAGTGAGCAGTGACCCCGGATACGAACACATATCCAAGGCTGACAACAGTGCGTCTGATTCAGATCCCAATTACGAAGTTCTACGGAACCAACCCCCCACTCCGCCTTACGCTACCATAGCGCCCAATTACAAAGTACAACCGACGTACTCGACAGTTAACAAGCGGCCTACGAAATATCACAACTGGCCAATCAGCAACGAAGATACAACGATAGAACCGAATTACGAATCAATGCCGAACGACCCCTTATACAACACTGGTAGCGAATCGGATCCCAACTACGAATCCGTGCGGCCTAAAGATTACGAAAGCGTAAGCGTACAGGATCCTAATTATGAATCTTTGCGGGGAAAGGATCCTAAATATGAGTCGGTACGATCTCGTGATTCAAAATATGATTCGGTGAGATCGGAAAAGGATCCGAACTACGAAAGTGTCAAGTACTTCGATTTGGCGAAAAAAGATCCGCCTTACGAAAAGCTGAATAACGAAGCCGGTTCCAGTGTAGAAAGATCGGACTCTGCGGCTGGATATGAAAAAATAAACGTACCAAACGCAAGGGAGACAAAAAACAGTATTAATAACGGTGCCGATGGCACTGTCAGTGATTACTTTCACGTGTAATAAAAAAATCGCGGTCAAACCAGACAATACCGTGCACAAGAAACGTAAGGAGCTATTAATATAAATATTTTATTAACAGTATTTATTAGATTTTGAGATTGTGCTTTTAATTTATTTTATATTTTAGGATTTGTCTATGATGTATAAATAACCTCAGTGCTAGGTTTAATAATAAATCTGTAATGACTTCCTTAGGTGTCTGTGATATATTACGATGGAAGGATTGATTTCACAACATTCTGATAAGTATTAAATTATAGCGTGCATATAAAACTTAGCTAGATTTGATCGATGTGTTTGTGTAATCTCTATTATCCCGAACAAATTAGGTTTTGACCTAGGATTGAAAGATAATAAGCTCTAAACTCGTACAAGTATAAATGGATATTTTAAAAATAGGGTCAAAAGTCTTCATATACCTACGTGAATTCAAAAGTCATGTAGCGATGATAGCTCAGTGGCTAGCGCGGTCGGTTTTACACGTCGAAAGGCGTGGATTCAAACCACACCGACTAGTGGTAGACTACTTTATAGTACTCGACTGGCTAGCTACCATCATCAAGTTGAAAATCTGTCGCCAAGCACCTAACGGTGTGTTACGGCAGCCTCACTTGAGAGCCAGCTGTATCCCAGGCTACCATCTTTGACTACACCGTCACTTAACATCAGGTGAGCTGTGATCAAACACTTAGCCTGTCAATCATTAAAAAAAACGTAACGTACTAATTTAAAGCTTACTATCTCACATCTGAGATTTGACCGTTCGTTTGTCTAATTTCACTGTATTATAACAGGGTTACGCGGAACGGTAGTAAGCCGAAAGGTCTTTTTAACCGACTTCAAAAAAATTGATTACTCAATTCGACCGTATATGTTTTTTTCTATGTATGTTGGCGGGTAACTTCGTCGTTTATGAACTGATTTAGATGATCCTTTTTTTTTGTTGGAAAGGAGATATCCAATGGGTGGTACCATGATAAGGAAACCAGGATCTGATGATGGCATCCCAGAGAAATCGAGGGGAACCTTTTACTTTTTAATTTCCTGTTTGAAGTTGTTTTTTTTTTTTGTTAAAAATTATGAACTCTTCAATGTGAACTTTTATAAAGGAGCCAAAGCTAAAAACGAGAAAAAAGAAAATTAGCTGTTCTATACATTTCGTCAAAGGTTGATTTTTTCCGCTATTTCAGATTCGGTCCCACTGTAAAAGTTGTAAATAAAGGTAAGTAAAATAGCGGGCTCCTCTTAGCTCTGTAGTACCTATACGCGTAACCTCGTATCTATTAAATGTGTTCAAATTGTTTTAAGCTAGCTTGTTCGGACTCGTTTACACGAGTTGTTTATTGTATGGTGTGTACAAAATATACAATGTACATAATACTATTATTATTTGTTAGTTTGTAGCCAGTTTGTAGATTCCAACCCAGTGTTCATATTTTACTAAGAGATTTGTGTGCTGTCTTGATAGATATGAAAGCTTGAGTGCACTACCAAGATGTATTTGTAATTACTTGTTCTGATTTTCTTTTATGTGATTTCTTCTGATAAAATTGGAAATTCATTAATTTTATTTGGATAAAGTCTCTTATATTTAAGCCAACCCTGGATTCTGGCTGGGGGGCAAACTGGGGTATCTGCCCCGGGCGGCAATGTCACAGGACGCCACATTTTAACTTTTTTTAAATTTAACTTTTTACCACTTTTTAACGCGTTTAAGGCCACGTTTAGCTACCAACTCGCCTGATGGTAAGCGATGATGTATGTGGTTAAAGATGAAACATGCGAGACTTATTTATGCTGACCTTGAAAAGGCTTAGTAGATAGTTGGTTGTAAAACAAATAATTTCTTTCAAACGCAAGTGGGAGAGGTCTATGAAGTTTTTGCCCCGGGTCAGTAAAGTCTTACATCCAGGGCTGATTTAAGCAAATTATTACCACACATTTTACGTCTTTAAAAAAAAATATTACATACAAACGCAATTTCAGTTTTTGTTGTAATTTATTGGATTATGAGCTTGGAGCATACTAAACTGATAAAGGATAATTATACTCATCATCGTAACAACTTTTACTATGGGTACAACTCATAATTTAGAGGAAAAAATCAGCTACTCAATAGATCGGTCAACATATTTTTTCTATGGAATACAATAGTTTTGTTGGTCGGTCAACATATTTTTTTCTATGGAACACAATAGATTTGTTGGTCGGTCAACATATTTTTTTCTATGGAACACAATAGATTTGTTGATTGTTCAACATATTCTTTCTATGGAGCAGGTGAATTTTTCACGATTCCAGAGTTGTCTATACTAAAAGTTGTTCATAATTAATGTAAAAAAAGCAATTTGTATTAATAATTATTTTTGGTGGAAGATTTCCTTAGCTGGAGGTCGTTTAGGTAGGTACCACCGCAGTACCAGATATTTACCGCCAAGCAGTAGTGTGTAAACATTACTGTGCTCCGGTTTGAAAGGTACTGGAGCTAGCAAAATTACAGGGCTGTTGAGACTAACCATCGAAAATCTCAAAGTAATGAGCACCAAAGCAGCGATGCCCTGAACTTTGTTTTGCTAATCAAAGTTCTATGAATCGCTCGCAATGGTCATGGACATGCGTTATCTCTTACCATCAGGAGAGCGTCTTGTTCAACTCGAAAAAAATAGTAAAATAAAGTAGTTAAATAAATAAAAAACTATTATGAGTACAATAACCCCTTTCAGCTAAGTATACCCTAAGCTTAAAATCATGTTTAGCTTTTTAATTTTTCTATGAACTGTCTTATCAACTTCGACAACGAATTTCTCTCAAAGAGACGAACGTTTCGGCTTCTCTATGTTTTATTATTATTGTATCGTACGTGTTGTTGATTTTGTTATTTTATATAATGCTAGCGACCCGCCCCGACTTCACACGGGTGCAATGTAGACTAATGTGGTGCATAGGCATTTATTATACATATAAATATTCCTCTTGAATCACTCTGTCTTATGATATAAATCGTATTAAAATCCGTTGCGTAGTTTAAAAGATCTAAGCGTACACACGGCGGGAAGCGACTTTGTGGAAAAAATGGGAATGTGTCATATTACCCTTAAAATGGAACTAAAAATCATTAGGCTAATACTTTACTGCTTTTTATATTGCTTATATATTATCGTTCTCTTTGTTGAACAGTATAAAAGTAAAAGGGATGTACAAGGGCGTGTGGCATTCGAATTCTTTGAGTGTAAACATTTTTTAATGAGTAACTTTGTTAGTATTTACAATGTACCTGAAAGTGTTGATAGCTAATTTTATAGTTGTTTTCGTTTCTAATATTACTATCATTTTTATGAACTTATTTTTGACACGCTTGTATTTGTGTATAAGATGTCTTATAAACTGTTTCTGTAAACCTTCCAATATAGTAAAATAACTGTGTAACATAATTTTTTGATATATTTATTAAATCCACAATGCATTCCGAATTTACGCACTTACTGTACATTTCACAGGGATTTTGATAATCTACTGTTTCAAAGTAATGAGCGCTAATGCGGCCTTGCCTTAATCTTTGTACATAAAGTTTTGAGTACCGCTGCAAGGGTTATAGCAAAATACTTGGAGCGCGCGGCCCCGAGTAAGTAGAACATCTTTCCTATTAGCGTTGATTCACGCAGGCTTGGCGTGAGGCGCGTGTAGGGATGTCTGCATAGCATCTACGAACAAATATTGTAACTTCGCTAACATCAAATCTATAAGACATACGAAAACTTATGTTGACTTTTTAATAGTTTTTTTTTTTAAATTAAAATGTCACTAACCTATTAAATTTGAACATAAACACCTATGACACCTATGACGTGGTAACCCCGACTGTCCTGCCGGCACTCACGTAGTGATCGCCGGCAAGCGTCCTCTGCCCCCGCCGCACCCACTTGTGCTGCCTATTTATCTCGAAGATGTTCTACTTATAGATATTTTACTTTAGTTATGGGCAGACGTTACCTCTCATCTGCCCGCCTACAACATGAAGCCGTGATAAAACCTTTCTACTTGCGAAAACGAGACGGACCTATCCATATTATAGCTGTGTCGCGTTTCCGCGCGGGGAAAGATATTTAGAATTTTTTAGCCACAACGTGCTCTAGAAACGTAAGCGCGCCTCGTTCTTTCTCACCGTAAAAATAAGACGATGCTTTCCCAAGACTACAGAGTTACGCTGGTCTCACTATCAAAGTCTTACAAACGTTGCTTAATATAGTATGTCTCGTTTTCACGCCGCGTCGGCGAGACGTTGAAAAAGTTTAGGTTTCATTTTTAAACTACGTTTAAAAGTAAGGCCCTAAAAGATTTGCTAAAAATATCCCTTGCAAACAGTCTTCCATGTCATTACCAACAACTTTTGTAATACAACTTTTCATCAAACTATCATTAAAGTTTGGACTTATATAATTTTTTTAGTTGTACCTATACTTAAGAGGAAACAAGTCGTCATTTTCTTCACAAACGTTTTCCCCATTTTCCTTCCAGGATTTTAATACTAGAGCAATAATTTTTAGCTAGGAAGTAGATACTAGCTAGTTTCATGCCCCTCTGTTTTGATTTTTTGATATATGTTTTTTTTATAAGAGCTAGGAATCTTCAAAAATCTTAAAATTTTCCTAGTTTCAACGCTGTGTTTCAACGTCCAAATTTCCAATCTCAAAGACATAATCTTAAAAAAATTAAGCGCACAGGCAAAGAACACATCTTTCTTATTTACTTGTTAAAAGAAATACTAAAATCGGTCTAAATTTGGAGGAGGAAACAGAGGAATACGAAACCTCGATTTTGCTCATTTTATTTCGGGTTAATGAGCCCGAAATGCAGTTGTCCCTTTCGTTCAGTATGTACGCGGGTGCTGCGTGCGGTGCGACAGAAATAGCTTGGTGAAATACCTAATTTTCAAATGTCTCAGTTGACTGCTTTCCTCTTAATGCAAAAACTGACAACTAAACTTCGGCCGGTCCGGCAAAAGAAAAAAAGAAAGATCTTATTTGAGAATGTACTGTTATTGCCATTGTGTCATAATTGAAATATTTTTGACTGCGTATGGAAACTTTATCAAAGGTCAGAAAGGTAGAGTTTATTGTTATAATGTACAGAATTTTCCTAAACTTAAGAGATTGCTTATTAATTATTATCTATGAGAACGTGTTCTGTAAATGCAAAAATATTAATAATACAGTATGCCCAACTTATTAGGTAAAGCCGGTCAGCCTAGTCATTCTAGCATGCAATACTGTTTATCCTTTTCACTCTTATGCCAATTGTAATAAGAGGACTGGGGACAAAAATAATATAACAGATTCGTATAATATTCTGGAGTTACCAATGGATATCTCTAGTATATTTTGGCTCATATGTAAGTCGTTTTGGTTGGGTGATGATCTAATTAAACCTGAATCAATTATTATTATTATTATTAACTAGCAAAATGCCCGATACCCGATACAGTAGCGGTCGGCCTTTGCCCTGCATACATGTATACATATACGTATGTATATCTCTAATTCTAACTATCATGACCATGTTAAAAAAGAATCGTCTAAATCGATTCAGTCGTTCTCAAGTTATGCGCTTACGAACAAACATCATTCAATTTTTATTTATACACCGAGAAAGTTTGAACATCAGCAATATTGATACAGGGGGTTCAGTACTCGATTGTCGTTCCAAATAATTAAAAAAATAGGTGGTTAATATTTGACCTAATTATCCTGAGCAAACACAAAAATACGGACACTCAAATCACGCGCACCGAAAATAACATGGTAGTCGCGCGCGGTCCCAGATTAGATAACAGTTACTTAGTAGTCTACGTATGGTAGTTACGTCTTGCGCTAGCTCAGTGCATAGACTGCGCGCAGTCCAGTTGCATTGGCTGGACTTTCTTGTGAAAAACTTTACCCAAGGTTTTCTTAGGTTTTTTTTTGTATTTGTTTCGATTTTATTTCTTTATACGTTTTATATGACCACTAACTAACATGCCTTTGAATATTGCTTATGTTCAAACTGTCAGCCTGTATAGATATGTCTTGAACCAATTTATGATGAACTTAGTCGAAACAAGCATTGTAACAAAATAATTATGATTAATGCAATAAATAAATATTAATTTATTTATTTAACTATAACTCGTAACTATTAGTAATTATATCCCCTTGTTGTAATCAGTTGCTGACACGTGTTTTGCCTCAGGACATGTCGATAATAATTTTATTTATGTTTTAATTAAACTCTCGTCTTTGTTATAACTAAAACGACTTATAAATGGAAATACGCAAGTTATAACTCCAGAATACCATAAGATTAACTTCAAAGTAACGCTTGAGTCGATAGGTAAATTTTTCAAAAAATTGTGTGATTGCATTTTTTATTGCATTATAATCGATGGATTCCATATCTGCACTCATATGCAAAAGTGATAGCAATATACCTATTATACATATGTATATTATACATAATAATGTGTAAATTACTCAATATATGTATAAACTTTTTACTGTCTTCGAAATGTTTGTAACTCTTACCTAATAGTGATATTGATAACACCATTTTATGAGTAGTAAATAAATTATACATAATTATATTTGTCCATTATATACTGTGTTCCATCGTACAGATAAAAAATATAAAAATATATACCTTTCATAATTATGTACCTAACTGTACTAGTAAGGATATTTTTGGACTAGCAATTAATTTCTCAACATTGAAATTTCGTGTTTTTAATTCATTCTTTATGCCTCTCATACATGAAAATTTACAAAGGGAGGACTTCTAGCGCTCCGAGTAACTAATATGACCATGTCTTAGAACATCAGTTGATTAGTAAGCTTGTCAAACAGTACACAGAGTCGCATTTAGCGGAGCAAAAATATGGCAGTTGCGCGTCGACGTTGTGATTCGAATGATACTTTTATTGGAAAATAATTAATTAATAGCTATTTAGTATTAATACTATTGCGCAATTTAAAATAATACAATAGCAGTGCCGTTAAATATGTAAGCGTCCTGCGTAACCTTTATTAAATGAATTAATATATCTTGCATGATATTAAGTAAACACAGAAACCGTACTTTAGTATTATTTTAAAGGGTACTTTAAGATTTTTTTTCTATCGAGAAAACTTCACTCAATCTTGTTTCGAAAACAACCAGTTTCAAGAAAATCTCAGAATCAAGTCGCAGAAATAACAGCAGAATGAATACATGTATTTATTGCTTCTTTAATATACTTTTTGCTTAGAAAAAGTATTGCTAAACCATTCCACCTACAATGATTTAATGCTAAAGCATTTTCTATTGGCTATCCTTGTAGTTAAATAAAAAGGGTTAATGTAACCGTGGAATCACGGTAAAATAATTATTATTTTTATCATGTAAACAAAACTTAGTGTCGACACTACTGTGACAACAATGCGATACCCCATCTCAAAATTCTGCGATGTCGGGCACCGCAATCCCATTAACTTGCGACAATACTTATATAAGGTGCCTTTAAAATTTTAGCATCGTTAGGCGCTTTAACTTTATGTGTACCCAACTCCGCGCTCCCTTCTAATTTATTGCTAGTCTAAAAAAATCCGCGTAAAATCGCCGCCTTTCACTCTTTTAGATAAAGATTATATCTTTTCTTATAATTATTGACCCAAGTAGTGGTGCATATAAAATAATTTATAAATTACATCCATTTCTGAAGGCTTTAGTTGTAAACTTATAAAAACGTTGCTGCTATAAAACAGCTATTAAAAAGGTTTATATTTTTTAGTAAATTTAGATCTGTCAACTGTCTTCAGAATTGCTTGTAGATATAATTTATTTAATTGTAGGGCTATACAAGTAAAGGAAGCCAGTTATAATAAATGTTTAAATGTAAATACATAGTACGTTTATTTGATACCTCAAGAAGAATTACTGAGTGGTTTTTTTAAATAGTTTGGTGCTATTTTATGGTCACCCCATTAATGCAAAATCGAAGCGCAGTATTGCCTCAAATCTTTCATGTTTAAAATTTGATAAAAACTGAATGCTTTGCAATAGCCACAGGGCGCACGTGTTCGTGCGTATATTTATTTTTAACTAACTTCAAAAAGTAGGAAAGGTCTCAATTCGACCGGTGTTTTGTTTTCCAGAAATATGTGCGATATTTCGTGGAAATAGGTCAATATTGTGTTTACAGGTCAGGATAATAATCGTGCTGCGCTTCTACTCTGCGTAAATGGGAATCGACCCTTAGTCTCGCACCCAGCAAGGCTATGCACTTTATCAGTTATTAACTGATGCACTGTTTATGTGTAACTAATATACTTCACGGGAAGGATTGCTATTGTTATCTACAAACATTCCATATTAATGAACCCCAAGGCTATTAATATTTAAAGAAATAAAGCATGCCATAATAAATTAGCAGAAGTTTTATTTTATATGATAAATCCAATACAAAAGAAGGTAATGTGACGATTGTTCTACTAAAGACAGTCTGGGAATTTTGGAAGGAATTTCGCTACATCAGGGGAGTTTGCGATCAAACATGGATTGGCTTACAATGGATGGATGGACAACATGAATTACAAAAGGCTTCTTTAACCTTGGAGACCATTGCAGTAAGTAGGTACCAATACCTATGCCTCTTGGATATCTTTAGTGGCGCGGCGTTGTGGCAGATTTAGGCAACACGCGGACGTTAGAGTGCCGTCAGCTGTACAGTTTACGTTATTTAAATCAATTAAAAACGTTACGTTCAGTTAAAAAAGTACTCTGAAAACGATGAGTGGTACTGTTGTGTTGTGGGGTGTAAAAATTATTTATGTATTTTAGCCTTGCAGGAACATTCTGTTCTACGTACCGTACGATCTAGGTTCACCTGAAAAACAATCAATTCCTATTGGAAAGAAAACAGTTATATCGAGAAAACACACAAACGTATACATATACTAAAACCAGCACAAATACATATCGTAACAAACATGCAGTATGTTAAATCATGTTTAATTTTAAAACTCGCATGAACATTTTCAGAGAATCACGTGCAAATTATTTTAATTATTTAATTTTTCTATTATCTATAATACATATATTATAGATAAAATCGAGTACTTAGATAGGTTTTTCTATTAGGTGAAATTTGTCTGCTGAAGTGTATATGCATAGTTTATGCTTGCTTACTTATTCTAATTTAAATACCTACCTAATAACGCTTCAATGTGTCGTCTGCAACGACAGATGTGTATCAACGTTTGTTTGGTAGGTATATGATTTGGCTGAATCACTTTCGTTACTAGTATAATATGAGATTCACGTCTTAGCTTTTAACTCGGATGTCAACGTCATTGTCGCCAACGTCACTCGGATCACGACACAAAATTGACAAGTACCATATTCGTCCGAAATACATTGTTTGAGTCAATAACATCTATAAAATCTGATGAAAAACTACACAAAATATGAAGAAAATGTAACCATTTGTTCGATTTATAATATTATTTTTTATTTGCGCTACTTTTGTCTTTGGCACTGCTAGCGCGCTTCGGACTACAACCCTAAGATAAATCAGTGTTAAAAGGACGGAGTTCGCAGAGCTTTTCAAAATAAAATCAAATAAACGCAAGAATACAGAAATTAATGCAAAGTTGTTTAATTGAAAACATTATAAGCATGGCAAGTTACAACAATCCCAACGATTACTCTTGGCAAGCCCAAAACAACAGCCAGAATTATTCCTTTAATACCTCATCATTCCCGGATTCAGCGCAGACTTTAGGTAACTACCTAATAATAATATTACTAGTATAAGATAATCATATTACTATAAATTCAAAGTCCAAACTTTAATATTTCAGATTTCCAAAGCTTTCCCACAGATCAACAGAATTTTTCCTACGACCAAGGGCAGCCGATGTCGGCTAACAATAATCAGTATTACAATCCAAACTTATTTACTCCTGCTCCAATACCAGGAGAACCTGTGCCAGAAACAACCGAATTCGACGAACCGCCACTACTTGATGAGCTAGAAATATATCCAGACAGGATCTTGGAGAAGACATTGGCTGTGATGAATCCTTTCCATGGACAATCTAAGGCAGATGATGCAAATTTTCTACTGAGGGACACTGATATTGCTGGTCCAATCGCTTTTTGCTTAGCATTGGCTGTCTGCCTATTTCTTGCTGGAAATAAGGCACACTTTGGATATGTTTATGGGCTCTCAGTCATGTCTGTAATATTAATGTATTTTCTACTGTCTCTTATGAGCCGATCTGAGGGTGTGTTTACATTACTCAGTGTTGCTAGTGTACTGGGTTACTGTATGTTACCGATGGTAGTGTTAGCAGGATTGGGGATATTCATATCCCTTGAGGGCACAGCAGGACTCAGCTTGTCTGGTGTAGCAGTTATATGGTCAGCTCTGTCTGCCAGCAGATTATTTGTTACCATGTCAGGAGATGCAGAACAGAGACCTCTGATTGCATATCCTTGTGCATTAGTTAACGGTGTATTTGCATTACTTGTTTTATTTTAAAACTAGCTTCTGCTCATGGCTCCTCTGATATAATATTGTACACATTGCCACCCACACTGAACAATATTGTAATCCAATGAACTAAATTTTCAGGAAAATAAAACACTGTCTAACAATAATTTCAATATGATCCTACCAATGATGCTTTAGACACTTTCCAGTAGTATAAAAAGTGTACCTATAAAAGTGGGATAGCTTGTACTACCTAAACATCAAAGTAAAGCTAGTATAGTTATTTTATGCATAAGCTGTATTGTGCTTAGACCAGAGTTTTGATGTACTTAAAATATTACACAGTTTTAAACATTAAAAAGCAATGAATTTTACTCACATGGCCAGTAAAAATACTGCTGTTGCTGCTGTGTGATATCATGGATCAGTCTGACGGCAATGAATGTCATGTATTTTTTGATAATTGAAGAGTATTGTAAAACAGAGTCCTTTTTTTATACATTTTGGTATTAACATGATTAAATTTTTTAATCATCCAAAATTTCCTACTAGAGCCTAGGCCCTTGATCATAAATAATATTTATGTAGCTATATAATATTATAATTCTTTAAAATTAGAAATTGACTCAAATGCTCGCACACAGGTTTATATTGTTTTTTTCCCAAAATGATCTCTTTACCTACCTATAAACAATAAAATTGTAGTGAAACATTGTCAGCGACCCAAGGCCAAGCTCCGCTATTTATTTTGGAATTAGAATTACCACAGAATTAGAATTGCCTAGATTACTTGTGAATTTTAATAGAATATATTATACTAGCTGTGCCCGTGACTGTCAGCTTGGATGTTCGGTGAGGGCAAAATTATACAACTATTAACCATGATACAACACAAAAGAAAATATCTATTAAGTATATTATATAAAAAAGATAAAAGAATAAATCTATATAAATGTGAAATAAAGTTGGGTTATTTACACAATTTATTACTAAAGAATGGCTGAACCAATTTTAATGATCTTTGATTTGTTGGTTTTATTTTCATCCTGTATAGCAGAAGAACTATTCTGCCGTCCGATTCTTAAAAGACTGTTAAGTGTAAAAACCTAATTTTGAGATATGAGCCAAAATATGACCCAGACAAAAATGCTCTTTCTACTAGAACATATAACTCAATTTAGCTAAAATGTCACTAAACCGTCTTTTAGAAATTGGACGGCAGTATTAAAACATAGTAAAAGTTCTGGAATAAAAAATAATTAAATATGAAGTTGTTCACGTGCAACTAAATCACTGATTAAGAGAACATGTACATTTGAAAATATTTTAATAAATTATATTACATTAAATTATAATTACAATCGATTATATGTTGGTCTATCGCTGAAAAAGTTCTTAAGCACCATCACTTGAGCGAAGGTGACACAGACTATGGCAAACGTTTCTCCCATAGACCACCAGAATACTCTCTCGTTAAGATCTTCTGCTCTTTTACGGCCTTGAGCTTCTCTAAGTCTGTGGTGTGTCTGATGATCAAGGATTCTGTTAAGAGCAGAATGAATTTCTTCAGCTGAAGTTTCCAGCTGCAACAAATTTATTCACATTAATAATTAATAACTCTGCCACAGCATGAAAATGGTAGGTAGATGATAATTTAGCGTTACATTTACACATTGTGCATATTTCTAGATTATGATTTATGATTCTATTTTATTTTTTAGTGACGCAAACAACTGTGACTGTATTTAAATCCTCACAGACTATAAAATTTGGTATATGCACAATTAGTATGAAACTGGTAAAGATGAATGGTAATTTAATACATAATTTCTTATAAATAGTAGATATGACAAATCAATTTGGTTAGTCTTTAATCACCCTCGCCCATGGCATATGTATATGAGAATGTGCTGTAATTAAGGTATTCTAAATCCTATCTATGCCATACTATATTTTTGACATTTTAGTCTAATAAAAAATGTAAAAATACAGTTTTTAAGGAAAAACTAAGGTCTTTAGTCTCAGTGGTACAACTAAGTTATTATAATTAACAGGAAAATAGGTAAATGTTTTTCTTAACATTACCATTTCTTATCTGTGTTTATTTCCTCAATACCATTACTAATTTATAGTTTTATGTTACCCACTGAATGGAGGTTTTTTTTATTACAAATAGCCTTGTGTTTCACCGCCAACTAGCCTGATGAAAAAAATTATAGATGAAGTCTTTGATCTTTTTACTTTTACCTAGCATTGAAATGTATAATAGATGTTACCTGTGTGAGAACTGTAGCATGATCTCCAACTCCAGGTAATGGTTGTTCAGGTCCTACATTTAGTTCCATATACACAAGCTTGTGTGAAAATGTGCTAAATTCATTGCTAAAGCATACTTTGTAGATACCTAAGAAAACAAAAAAATAACAATGATGACACACCCTTTGACCTCCATAGTATAAATAGTTATGGCCTGTACTCCATGACAGATAAGTAACCAATCTTTTTTTGTCAAATATTGATATAGTTTCCATACAGAGCAGGCTAACTATTGCAAAGTATTTGTATTGATTTAATCATTGAACCACATGAGTCGACAATACCTGTTTGCTTGGAATTCTTATGTGAAAATCAAACTTATAGAAATTGACATTTTAATTTCAGCTAGCTAGATTCTACTGAAGCATTCTTACATCGTGCTACTAGTAGATAATACCTTCATGGCTATTATGATAATAACAAGGCCAAGTTGGTATTGAAATTACAATTATAGAGAAATAACCAGTCATGTATGTAAACACGCGCTTACTTATATTACTTCAATTCTGAGACATTCATTAGGTATTGCTGTATTGCTTCAAATTAGATTCAAAGAAACGGATCAATGTAGGTAAGTAGTTAGTAAAACACTATTGTTTAATTCTCATTATACCCACAACCGGTACTGATACGGTAAGTAGATCAACCAAAACAAGTTACTTGACTTTTTGTTTATTCTTTTATTGAAACTATACAATAAGATTTTACCTGTTTGTTGAGATGTAAACTGGTGGGAATCATATTGCATTTTCTGTTGCTGGTAGATAATTTGCTTATTAGGACCTTCAATTTTAACGTCTACGTCATATTGACCTCCCGTGATGACCTGTAATCGTGTTATCAACGAAGGTTTATATTATTCTTAAAAAAACAACATTAGAAAAGAAAGTTGAGGTTAGGATAAGTAGCTTTGATAGACTTAAAGTAATGTTACTATACAAACGGTGATTTTAACATTTACTGTCTGAAAATAGTTTTATATTACCTGATATTCTAAAGCGGCAGAGGTGTTCTTCTCTATTTCCTGATAAAAACATTCTACGGCACTATCAGGCAATTCGAATGTAAGCTCGACGCTCTTGGAAAATATGCCATTGATTAATGATACTAGTACAACAATTATTACAGGTGTTAAATACATTTTAAATTATAAGTTTCCAAGGCGAATATAAAAATACTCGAAAAATTCGCAAAACTCATTGATTGTCTGACTTTTGAATTGACATGACACCACGTAATTGGCTGCGTTCCAAATTTATTAAAAACGCCAGCACATCTGTTTGTTTTTTCGTTAATTTTGACACCGCACTTTACTCATTTTGTCAGTCAAGAGTTTTATTTTCGAGCGTCTCAAGACAAAAATCAAATAAAATAAGATTTAGTCACTGTCAAATCAAAAGAATACACTAGTTCTCACGGCCTTAAATATAATATTAAAAAGACAATTACTTAGGTACTATTTATTTAATGGGTAAGAAAAATATACCTTGACTGAGCCTGTACTGCATGTCCTTAAGGTTTGAAACAATTTAAATATTTGGGATATAACTATGTATGTATACCTATGCCCTACAGGTATTATTGACACACCCCGTCTTTTTCTTCCCTTAAATCCTTTCTGTCCTAAAGTTGTGCCTGAAAGCGTTTGCTTTTCTTCTTCTTTTAGCGATAAGGTCGCCAGTATAGTAACTTATTACGTTAGTTTATTTTTACTACCTGTTAGTTCGTTTGCGTGGAATTTGGCAAAAAGTTTGTTCAGTTAGCAGAATTTATGAAAAGTTAATAATTAGGTATTCCGCCGTGCTAAGCTTAACGTCATTCTTCTTCTTAGCGAGTCAATGCGTCGCTTTTTTAGAGCATTGTTTGTATTAATGTCAACAAAATCTCTTTATGCATGTTTGGTGAAAGATTTTCTTGAGTGACTAATATTTCCAACTTGGCTTTTAATGCGCATCAGCTAACAGAAGAAATACAAGATAAAAGAGCGCAAAGCAGTCAAGGTAATCTATAATTAATTATTTTATCACTTCGTTAGAACTAATTAGCATGATATTATACATCTTGCAAAAGTACTTACGTTTCTATTCCAGCAGGTACGAAAACAGCTTCGAGCAATTCATTAGCAGTCCTCGGTAGCAAACGGCTATTATTAATAATTATGAGAGTAGGTAGTTATGTCGATTGGTACGGAATGTCGTCAACAAACATTTGACGTTTCGTTCCAACCTTACATCGGTCACCACTCTGATCTTGGGCTTTGTTTTATGGTGGGTACGTTTGATAAGAAATGTACGTTCACTATTGTTAACTTTCCTTTACTAACTTTTATTTAATAGAAGTTCACGACCACTGAGTATTATGAAATTATTGTAGTAACATTAATAATTGTCATGTACCATTCTGTTCCCATCTGATACTGTACACAGCCATTTAGGCACATGTGTGGCTGTCACAAACAGAAACCACTTCCTGAAAAATTATGTCCTTACTCATTAAATGAAAACACAAACACCATAAACAGTAAAAACAAAATTTATTCAAAATTCAAGACGATACAATTGGAAAATTATATTTTCACTTAAACGTTTAACAATATTTCGCTTAACATTAAAGTAAAAGCCACGATTCCAACAAACAAAAAAGAGAAATACTGTGAATATAATGTCTTATATTAAAGTTAGATCGATTTCACGTTTCCCGACACGGCATCGAGGCTCGTTCACCGAAACGGCAGTGCATGAAGACATTTCGTCCAATTTGAGTCCTCCGATGTCGTTATCACCTACGGTATAATTGAGAAGAGGTGTCATCGCTTACACTTATGTGCATTAGGGACTAAAATGGAGAGTAAAAATGCATAAAATACTTGTATTAACGGCTCCCCTGACATTGGGTCATATTCATACTGACATACTGATTAATTTTATTGCACAGTGCACACTCCGATTTTAAAGTGTTCATAATTATTTTCAAATACGATAGATTGCAGAAAAGTCGCTGTCAAAATATAATTATATTTGACAGTGAGTACTGCAGTTTTGACAGCGAATGTACATAAAATCGTCGCATTTAAAAATTGGTCAGTTAATAAAAGCACCGGAGTAGCTTGGTCTATAAATGTCAATATTATTGTTTGTAAATAAAACCCTACAAGCATTGAATCTGAATGCGAATTCAGCAGACCACGTTAAACGAATTACGTTAGTTTTCATAGAAAAATTGAGTAGTTTAGAATGAAACTCGCATAATAAGTCCAGGGAGCCCTTAACTAGTGAGTTTAGAAGGCGAGGCCAGCGTCCGCGTAGGTCGTGAATATTTTCTCGATGGAGTTTGCGTACGCCGCTGTTCTGAGATCTAGGCCCAGGTTGTACTTCATGGCAGTCTTCATGATAGCCTGCGGAACAACAAAAAAAAAAAAAACAATATAATCAAACATTATAACAAGTTTTGAAGTTTTTAGTCAAATAAAAACTTATTAAACGTGTTCCTGTGCTTGTCTAATGGATTACGACGAAAAATACAGCGATATTTTAAGTTACATCTGTCAAATAAAACTGGTATGTACCTAACACTGCTTTAACAACGAATTTTTTAAATATAAAGTAATGAGACGAACGACACGCTCTCCTGGATGGTAAATGATCACGGATATCGGTGACCTTTGCAGCGATACACAGAACTTTGAGTAGCAAAAAATGTTAAGGGTGTGCTTCAGGGTTTCGCTGGTGCGCTCATTACTTTAAGACTTTTGTTGGTTAGTCTAAAGAGCCATGTAATTATCACTAAATGCAAGTACCCTTCAAACCGTAACACAGTTATGTTTACACATACACTTGGTGTCAGAATATCTGGTACTGCGGTGGTAGTGGTACTTACCTAGATAACCCTAATGTAAATAATTTATGATTCGTGAATTTTTGTACTTAATTTGCTACAAGCAGGTACGATTATGTACGTACAAAACTTGATAAATCTTTTGATAAAATCACTCAAATCAGTACGCGGCTATGCAATTTATTGTAGTAGGTCTAAAACATCGCAAAGATCTATATTCTGCGATGAACTATCAAGCCCTTGCATATCAAGTGGTTCGCATGCTTGATCACTCAATGGTCCTTATAATTACCACTTAAAATTAAGGCCGTTTGAGTATGTGATGGTGACAATGTTTTTAAGTAAACATTTACTATACACATTTTTTACTATTAGATAAGAAAAAAATAAGATACTGACCCTAGCGGAACGTTCCATGGTGTAGTCAAGACCTGAGTGTACGATGTCCTTCTCGGAGGCACCGGAGATCTTCTTCTGGAACGACTCTGAGGGAGTGACGGGGATGCGTCCGCCGACGCGTCCGAATCGCCTCTCCAGGGACTCTTGCACGGATTCTGGAATAATACAAAGAAATTGACCATACATCCGGATCAGGATATTTTTCTAATGTATTAGTATACAATCGTTTTGGTGTGAACAATAAAGAGTTTATCTATCTATTAGGACCAGCCTCGTTTTCGATAAGCTGTCTCAATGCTGACTGCGAGTTACTTGTCATTATGAGAAGGCTATACCACGCCTGCCACGCATACGTACGCAAAAGGTCTACCACGCGGGCCAAATGCGGGTTGCAGACTTCACACACACTTTCGAGAACATTAATACATCTCCACTTTGCAAGTTTCTTCTCGATGTTTTTTTTATGGTTTACACATTAGGTGTTTGACCACAGCTCAGCCAAACGGAGTATTTCGGGCAGCCACACTTGAGAACCAGTTTCTATTGCGAACTAGGTGTGTTTAACGTCTTCGATTATACCGTCACTTAAAATCAGGGAGTAAAAAAAGACTAAACGACCCAAACGCCACCTGTTAATACCTACATAAATACCTAATCTCTAAATACCTACTCCGTAAACAAGAGATATCTTATATTTATACCTATTCGTATCGATAACCTAAGTTAACCTATCTGTTTTATTTTCGTAAGATTTCTATCAAAAGGTCATAAGGCACAAAGGGTAACGTTTTCGCAAATCATGAAGCAGTTTTGAACCGTGATGCAACTGTCATTGAGGCCAAATATTTTTTTTATAGATAAACTTATCATTATGTAAATAAAAAGCTTTTATGATAATCTTTTGAGTGTATATATCAGTAAGGTTTCAATAAAAAATATTTATGAGACTAAGAGATACGATAAATAAAACTACCCACATCATAATCGTGATGATCACTAATAAAATTACTTTTACGATAAGGTTTGCGCTTGATTGTAATCTCGCCTGATGTTAAACGAAGATGAGGTCAACGATGGAACACGCTTGCTTAGAAGAAATTGATTCACTCGTGACGATAAGACATAGATTGTGTTCATAGGGCAACGTGCTCTCGAGCGGAGAAATCCGACCTAGGTTTGGCCTAAGACTTAGACTTAGGTAAGAAGGAATATCTTCAACATAAGTCCTAATTAATATGTAGTTCTAAGAAAACGGCAGCCGGCAGAAAGTTACATTCTTAATAAAAAATAATTTACGTTAATTTAATTTACTTTTATGTCAATTTCTGTAGCTCTAGCATAGTTTCTCAGACTGAGGTAGGCACACCATATGGTATAGCCAGTTGATCGTAAGGGGTACACAATTTACGTAATCGTCGCCATTGCGTACATTTTAACGCTTAGCGGATTCTAAATAGACGACATACAGGAAGCGACTGAACGCTGAATCTGAATTAAGATTAAAATTTAGTAACGACGTCATATGCGATAAAAAAACAAGCCCGACCACCACATAATTAATAAAAAAATGTTTTTGTAAAGTAGTTCGTGGTTGTCTTGAAAGTCTAACAGGGGTACGTGAAGCCAAAGGTTGAGTAACCCTGCTCTAGAAGATTGATTTACGATATAACTTAGTTTGTCAACGAAAGTCATATATATGAAAAAAAGCTGTATCCACAAACTCCCAGGGGCGGTGTTCCAATTTCTATACATTTTACTGTCGTCTCATACATAATAGGTACATAAATCTCGCAAATAAATCTGCTAGCTACTTTGGTTGTAAATTATGTTATTGTATAAAGTGATTCTAGAAATATTCGGGTACATGTTGATGATCTTAATCGCATGTGCCCCGTTTATCTTATCAGTTGTTTACCACCAGCAGTGCACGTATCCAAATCACTATCACTGAAATTGATTGATTTGTCATTATAAATTATAGCACCAATATTTTATGTATTCGATGCTTGTTGCTAAGTTAAACCGTGGTCCCAATTAGAAGAATTTATTTGTACATAATTTTAAAGTCAGATCTCGGATCTATGAAAGAAAACATCGTATAGAAACCAGCATAAGTCCGGAGAAATAATTTAGTGGTGTATGTAAGCCATCTCCGCCACAATGTCATATAATTACGACCCAATTGCCCTTTGACGGGAAGTGTGTGGAAAGATACAGTTAAATAACGCTAAAGTAATGAATTAGAAGAGTGTATAAACGAGTATCTATAGATTCCATGAAGCAATTCGTATGGTAGTTTGTACCTCCGGGCAGTTATAAGCGGAAACCAGGTCCTTGTAATTTTAACCTTGTAACTTTTTAGGACAACTTAAAATCTCGAAAAAAAAACCGGCCAAGTGCGAGTCGGACTCGCGCACCTAGGGTTCCTTACAAACCATTAGGTATATAAGTAAAAGTCATGTTTTTTTTTAAATGGTTATAAAGGCTTTTTGCAATTTTTCCTTTATTTGTGCTATAAGACGTTGCTTCGTACTAAATTTCAAGATTCTGAGTCCACGGGAAGTACCCTGTAGGTTTTGATTCCCTTGCGAGTGTCGAAAATTTGCAGCATAAACGGCTGTATCTTTTGATTGCGTTGGCTTAGAAGTTTGATTAGGGACAGTAGACCTGAGTATTTGATATGAATTTCAGCTTGACACCTCCACGCGTGCCTGAGAAAAAGGGTCTTGACAGACAGACGGTCAACAAAGTGATCCTAAAAGAGTTCAGTTTTTTCCTTTTGAGGTACGGAACCCTAAAAAAAGTAGTATTATATGGAATAGCAGATTTTTTTGCTGTTTTCAGGGTCATTCCCTTTGTTCACAGTGGTGAATACAATGACCTTTCGGCTTAGTACTACCGTTAATCCTAACAGTATTGGGATAATATGATAAATCTGTGTGGAGAAACGAATGTCATACGACCATTGATGACGGTTACTCCATATGACTAGTATATCAATTTTCGAAATTTATGTAGGTACTATAATATGAAAATGTATGGAAAGCTACTCTGGCGGGGGTAAATGGAAATTTTATTTTCGAATTTATTTTACTATCGTTCACGTACTACGTAATTCTTGAAAATAACCCACTGTTTATTCTTTTTTCTATAAGAAAAAAGTCCATGCGAAATTAATCTTTATTAACTTACCCAACAGGTGGTAGTTAGATTCCCTCTCGTATTTGAATGTGAGACGTCCGTACGACACGTGGTTCAAGTTCTTGAGCCACTCGAAGAAGGAAACGGTGACACCACCAGCGTTGATGTACAAATCGGGGATTACAAGAATGTTGCGGTCGATTAGGATTTTGTCAGCAGCCGGGGTCGTGGGACCGTTGGCGGCTTCCGCGATGATCTGGAAATATAATAATAATAAATATTGTAGGACACATTACACACAGCGCCATCTGACCCCAAACTAAGCAGAGCTTGTGTGATGGAAGTCAGATAACTGATAGAATACATAAATACTTTTATTTGTAAATACATACTTATAATACATACAGAACGCCCAGATATAACCGTTGAATGTTAACATTAAAGGTCGTGGCTATTAAGGGAGTTTGGCAAGAGATATAAAGATGGAAACAGCGGCACATAAAAAAAAAACGGTACTACGGTATATCCGGCTATTTTCTAGTTACCATACCCTTAAATTTAAATTTTCAAACGAACCTTAGCTTGGATCTTGTGAGCGTTTTCCTTGTGAATGACTTGTTCGACGGCGGCGGGAACGAGAATGTCACACTTCTCATACAGCATGTTCTCGCCTTCATACGCCTTCGCCCCCGGGAATCCGACAATAGTGCCGTTGTCGATGCGGTAGTCTTCCAACGCCTGAAATTATCGGTTGCGGATTAAACTATGTTCCTTAGGAGATGGAACGGTGTTCGAACCTTTCCATGTTGTAGGTACTAAGGGGAATTTTTGAATTGTAAGTACGCTTAGTTTTCGCATAAAATATTTTACAAAAACCGGCCAAGTGCCAGTAGGACTCGCGCACCGCGGGTTCCGTACAAATATGTAGGTATATAAGTAAAAGTTATGTTTTTTTTAATGGTAATTTATGCTTTTCGCAATTTTTCCTTTATCT
This sequence comes from Biston stratarius, assembly GCA_950106695.1. Classification (NCBI taxonomy): domain Eukaryota; kingdom Metazoa; phylum Arthropoda; class Insecta; order Lepidoptera; family Geometridae; genus Biston; species Biston stratarius. Next base: position 18,543,049 of record OX467116.1, read on the forward strand.
GTGCTATAAGACGTTGCTTCGTACCAAATTTCAAGATTCTGAGTTCACGGGAAGTACCCTGTACTTGAATACTTAAATACTTTTTTTTTGTAAATACATACTTATAATAATATATACAGAACACTCAGGCACAGAACAAACATTTTTGATTATACCATAAAATGCTTGTCCTGAGTGGGAATCGAAACCACGCCCTACGGTTCTTGGACCAGACATACCACCAATGGGCCAACAGGGCAGGTAAAAACAATAATAAATAATAAAGAAAAATAAATTTAAACGGTCATCGTCATCATCATCAGCCGTATGACGTCCACTGCCGGACATAGGCCTCCCCCATATGGGGGGTTTTGCCAATACTCGCCACGCTTGGCAGGCGGGTTGGCGAGTGCAGTTAGGTATGGTTATTCAAAGAAGACACTGCTGCCCATCTTCCGGATTACATCCCTTAGCCGACTCTTACGGCAACCACGGGTAGAGGGTGGGGTACAATTCTTCGCCGGCAGCACCGCGGCAAATTCAAACGGTATTTATTACCTAATAATTTGAAGTATGTACTTACATTGCATTTTATTAAGCTGAGCTAATTAGAACCAACTTATCAGCCAATAAAACAAAAGATTAAATGAAATCGATTGATGTGCACTTGTACCAGAATATTAAATTTTTATGCTGATATTAAATACCAGTGATAAGTTTAGTTGAGTAAATAACCGTTACCAGTATTCCTATTCGTGAAAGTTAAGCATGATTGAAATTTTATTTATACCTACGTTTAGGGTTAATATCACTAGGGTTTTTTTTGGATGAGCTTTCAGACGTGGCTCAGTGGTTAGCGCGGTAGGTTCACACGCCGAAGGGCGTGGATTCTTGAGCTGCCAGTGAAGGAAAATATTGTGAGGAAACCATTGCATGGTGGTAGAGTACTTTCTAGTACTTGCCTGGCTAGCTACACTACCTTTGAGAACGTTGAGAACTCTTAGAAATTCAGGTTCCCTCATGCCGTTTTTTCAGTTTGAAACAGCAATAGACTCATAACTAGGTTTTTTCTATAGCACTATCTCATAGTGTGGCAAAGTGAATTATGGTGGTGGTACAGGTGACTTAATATGACTCTGATTGAGACTTTAGTCTTATTTTTTTCATCATATATTATTATAAAAAATATGGAAATGTTTCGCACTGTCAAAATGCATAAAGTCCAACGTAAAAAAACATATTTTTTTTCTAACAAATTTAAAATTAGCTCAAGACATAACCCACACGTGATTTTAAGTATGATGAGTTAGAACCAATTGCATCACTATATCGTGACAGAGATTTATTACTTTCAATTCAATTGAAAGCTCAAAAAACAAGGTAAATTGAAAGTCATGTATGACTTTATCGCATCTATTTTAAAACTTATCAAGACTAAATCCATGTGATAAGGATTCGATTCAACCATATCACCTACTTACAACAAATGTTAGTATTGATTTCGAGTAAATACATAGCAATTTTTACACAGGGATTTCAGACAAGTGAAAAAAGGTATAACTAGAGTAATTACTCTAGTTATACTTATAGTTAGTTAGGGTTCGGTACCGAAAGGGTAAAACGGGGCCCTATTAGTAAGACTCCGCTGTCCGTCTGTCTGTCTGTCTGTCCGTCTGTCACCAGGCTGTATCTCATGAGCCGTGATAATTAGACAGTTGAAATTTTCACAGATGATGTGTTTCTGTTGCCGCTATAACAACAAATACAAAAAAAACAGAATAAAGTAAATATTTAAGGGGCTCTCATACAACAGACATGATTTTTTTGCCATTTTTATAGATAATGGTACGGAACCCTTCGTGCGCGAGTCCGATTCGCACTTGGCCGGTTTTTTTACTAATATTTCTTTTAAATCTGACATAGCTTAGTTTGGAGCTAGAGTTGTTTGTTTGTTTGAAATGTTTGTTTTTATTTTAGATTTTAATTTAAAAATATATTATTTAATGTTTATAATCCATATTGATTAATGACTTAATAATTTACAAATAAATTCTCTAGTGACTTTTTAAAATATAATTAAATAACGCACCACATACATTGATTGGAATGTGATACAGGTCTGTAAAATGTATATTGAATTGGAATTAATATTATTACATTCTGTTTTGTATGTTATTGAATAAATGAAATGATAGGTAGATCAGCATCCTTCAGTATTATTACTTTCCGGATTAACCTTTGTACTGACCTTGGGGTCGATACCGTCATGGTTGATGATGGAGCCGTCATGCTCGATGATTCCGATGCAGGTGGCACCAGCGCGCACCAGGTAGCGGCATGTGTGCAGGCCCACATTACCGAAACCTTGGACGATGAACGTCTTGCCGCCCCACCCGGGAGTCGTGCCTGGAACAAGGTGATATATATGAGTACTAGGCGAATATAATGTCACTTTTCCATTTTATAACAATTAGATTTTCTTAATGAATTCTTATTGGCATCCCTGAAACCTATCCAATAACAACTTAACAACTCGTCCAATAGCTTTCGTTATCTTAAAAAAGTAATACATATATAACTAAACGGTAATTTTCCCCTAAAAATGACAGTATTTGATTATTCCTTATTAAAAACATTTATTAGACATATTAGATATTATAGGAAAAATTAGGGCTCGACAACTTAAAACTTAATTGACATACAACGTGACAATACTGCCAGCACGCTAGGTAGGTATGCTACCGTCTGCTAGTGGATTTAGATTATCCCTCCGCTGCCATCGGTCTATATCAGTTATATTTATGTAGTAAGTTAATTAGATTATGTAGATATATTAGTTAATGTGTGTAGGCAATTGCTAAAAAAATACTTATCATGACTATTCTAACCAACAATTTAAGTAACGAATATCGACGATGCTAGCATGAACATCTCAAGAACCGTGATAGTTAGTCAGTTGAAATTTTCACAGATGATTTATTTCTGTTGCCGCTATAACAACAAATACTAAAAAACAGAATAAAATAAATATTTAAGGGGGATCCCATACTACAAACATGATTTTTTTTGCCGTTTTTATTGATAATGGTACGGAACCCGTCGTGCGCGAGTCTGACTCGCACTTGGCCGGTTTTTCCACATTTGCCTTTTTTATGGAAATTTTCCAGATATTTTTCGAAATAATGTTGCCATGGCATGCATGTTGAGTACACGTAGAAATATTTCGTGACATTCAACAACAGTCTTTAAAATGTTACCAGGTTTTCAGAAACAGTTCTATTTTTAGTTCATGGGCAAAACTTGCTATCCATGTTTTTGCGGGCTATATTTCAACTATATTGTTTTATATACCATACTATATAATACAATATAGTTAAAATATAGCCCATATATATTATTTTAGTTATATTATACATAACTTAGAACATTTGTTTAGGTAATACTGTTATCTTGCTCCTCCGTCGCCAACAATGAATTCCAATATGAATCGCAAATGGGCCGCAATATAAATGTTCCAATCAACACTAAGTCATTCAACCCGGAACCAGAACACCAATCCTGGTTGTGCAAACGATCGTTATTTAGTATCGAGAATGAGATAAGAATAAACTTTGATTTTACTATAATACATTGGATTCCATTGCAGGATGGGCGTTGACTCTGTGCGACGTTACAATGTCTTATAACTCCTTAAAATGACTCAACGTGTTTTGTAACTTATTTCAGGACAATATGATTATACAAACAATCGTTTCAATTATTATTGGCTGTTTGACGGATTGTGGCCATCGTTGTAAGTACCTGGTTGACCGAGCTTTGCTCGGCTGAAAACACGGATAAAACGACGTTTTCTAAAAATGAAACCTAGCTAGATCGATTTATCGCCCCCGAAACCTCCGGCATACTAAATTTCATTAAAATCGTTGGAGCCGTTTCCGAGATTCAGAATATATATATATATACAAGAATTGCTCGTTTAAAGATATAGATTTGTTATTTAAAGTGACTTGTAACTTGCCTCTTGGAAATGCATACATGCACTAAGAACTTTGAGTGGCAAGTCATGAGCAGGCGTTCTCTTACCATCAGGAGAGCGTTTTGTTCGTCTCATCACTTCCGCATCAGTTTATGTTATGTTTATTTTCATATATCATATAGTTTTTTTTCAGTTGTCTACGGCTAGACGTCCACAACTCTCTGCATAAAGTTTCTGCCGATTCTCTAGACTACGTCCTTATTATCTATCTATCTATCTATCTATATCTTTAAACGAGCAATTCTGATATATATATATTCTGAATCTCGGAAACGGCTCCAACGATTTTCATGAAATTTTGTATCCAGGGGGTTTCGGGGGCGAAAAATCGATCTAGCTAGGTTTCATTTTCAGAAAACGTTGTTTTATCCGTGATTTCAGCCGAGCAATGCTCGGTCAACCAGGTACTAAATTATAATACGAGTATAATGAATAATCCCCTTTATTGCTTTTTAAAAACCTCAGTGTCTTGGGCAATATAACAATAATAGTTTATCCTAAATTGTGGTGCTTACCGATCTGGCTCATGTAGTTGGCCTCGTTGATGAAGTTCTCCAGTCCGTGGAAGACTCCTCTGCCAGTGGCGGATACTCGGCCGTGGATACCTCCCTGAGCAAAAGCAATTTGGAACATTAGACTTAAATTGAAAGGTCCATTGTACATTTAGACGCCCATAGTACGCAACGCCAATGTAACTAGCAGAAGTCACCTAAAGGCACCCCGAAATAAGCATTTACAGATGACACGCTTGGTTGACTAGCTTCCAATGATAATAGGAGCGTCATGACGCCTAGTTTTTAGCAGTGAGAAACCGGCTATAATTTGTTGTCTTTCAAATATAGCCGCGGGCAAAGCTATTAGCCAGATAGCTCATATAATTTTCCCTCGTTGTTGTATAGTCTTTCAGGGAAACTCTCTCTAATCAGAATTTAAATATTGTAAATGCAATATTGAGAGTGAGTGTGTGTGTGTGAGAGTGAGTGTGTGTGAGGCGTATGTGTGAGTGTGAGGCGTGTGTGTGTGTGACGTGTGTGTGTGTGACGTGTGTGTGGGGCATGTGTGTGTGGGTATGAGTGTCTGTTTGTGTGCACGTGTTCTAATGTTTGTTACTTCTTCATGTACTGCTTGTACGTGGTTTTTTTATATTCAATTATAGAGTTAGCGACTACATCATCTTTTAATACAGCTATAAACAAATAATTGTATGTGCACAATACAAACATACACAACATATTAATACGTGGCTTATACCCTGGATTAACATACAGGCAACTTTTATCCTGAAAAATGCAAATGAAATTGCGGGGCGCAGTAAGTAATAAATTAGTTTCATTTTAGTGTTAGAGTTTTCACAATTGTTCTCTGCTTTGAATCCTCGAAGAACACCACCGGTTGTGACCGAATTAAACTATAGTCGTAGTATCCGAAGTAATTATGACTAATTCCGCACAAGTAAAATAAAAATATGTCAAAACCACGTCAGTGTTTGTCAAATTTTCAGAATCAAATATGTAGTTTCGGAGAATACCTCCTACAACCATATTAATAGACACATACATTAATGTCTACCTATCTGTATTCTGATTTGCGATATTTTGATCATGGATTGATGGTTTAAAAAAGCTATTTACTGAATTGATTATATCTCTTGCTTATTTTCGATATCTTTTATCCACACGTGTATAGATTATTATAAAAATATCTACTTGTTTATTATCACAAGTATCCTGAATGACGTTGGCCAAACATGATCTAATTCAGTGATCAGAATAGGTACCGGTTTTTGAATTGATACAGTGTCTTACGATGTATTACGATGTCTTATGATATACATCGTAAGACACTTTACTAGGAGGATTAATATCTCATTTGCATGTTACAACATATTTTCTAACATTTTGCAAGTGTTGTACGTCATCTATAAATTATATCATCGAAAACGCTTGGGAGAAGCAAACAATTTTTATCTAGAAACAAAAAACGTTGCCTGACGTTGTCTTCTTATATTGGTTTGTGATAAGAGCGGAAATCAAGTCCTCAAATAGTGTACCAAGAACTTCATTAGACAATACAACAACTGTGTATAGAAGATTAAAGCAAGCGGAAAAAAATTCAAATGGAAACTTTTGAAAAGAAAATATTCATGAATGAGCATCTTCGCCCAGGTCGCTTGTAAGTTTTTGCAGCTTCTTAATATTAAGCTGATTATCATCTACTATGAACCTTATAATATTTACCTGGTTGATAGGTTTTCCAGTGACGCAAGCGTGTGCGTTGATATCCTGGAAACCGATGGTTTTGGCGTAGGTGTCAGCAATCCAGGACATCTCACGCTCGCCGGTACCCATGTCTGGCGCAGGCACGTCTACGCCGGGCCCTAAGAACAAAAGGATGGTAAATACTAAAAACACAAAGAGATTCACAACTGTCATTTGATAGTTAAAAACGATGAACAGAAAAAAATCTTGCCCGGCAGTAAAAAAAGACGAAATCTTCGTCGAATCTGAGGTGTTTTCCTGTGAAAAATATGTGAAAACTAGGGCTGTTGTGGTCCTAAGAAACGTTGTGGAACCTCTTTCATAAACAATGTCTAAAAACTGAAACTAGGTACTCAAACATGACTTAGCGCTAGCTCAGCTTGGGCAGCGAGCACGCACAGCTGCTTGATCGCGCACGGAAAAGACTACTCTCTTTCAGACCAAACTTAAATCCTTTTGATTACAAAATATGGCAACGTTTGGAGGAGAAAGACTACGGTAATTTCACTACAATTTAGTCACTTAAAGCATCCCTATTTAAAGCAGTAGATGAAATAGATATGAACGACGTGCGTGCCGCGATCGAGGGCTGATTGAGTCTGTGGCAGAACTTATGACCGACTAAGCACGATATAGCACGAACATGGAGTAGCAACAATATGTCATTCATACTATCCGTTTGATGCATCGCATATGCAACCTCATCACACTAATTTATTTACTTACAAGACTAGATATATTGACCATTGTTCTATTTCATGGTCACTAACCAACCGCAATTGCTATTATCTAACACTTAGTTTTATCAGTTTCCAAGAAATCAAGTCGGTCAACGGAACACTTGGTGATTGCATATCATGATACGAGAGTAATTTCAATCCGATACAATTGAATTTTGAAACGAATGGAATAAGAACTCTTGAGTAAACAAGACTTTATTGTAACTTTATGATACCCAATAAGAGCAACGTTTCCGACGTTTCGAATTCACGTATTTGATGGTGTTGAGATATCGCATGGTTGACCTATTTGTAGCGGCACTGCTACAAGAACAAATATCACTTCAACCACGTCAGCAGGTAACAGATGAAAAGTAGGTATCTATATCATGAATCTGGGATAAAGCTTCACCAAGATTACACAATGAGGTGTAGCAAATTCTAAATGGATCTTAGACCTTATTTCCGAATGTTGTTTGATGGCGAGTGAGAGCGCTTTATTTATTCTTTTCAGAATTTATAATTTAAGGTTATAGATATTATTTCACGATTTTGCTGACGCATGTTAGGGTCTCCGAGCTATAGAGGCCCTATTGTACAGGGAAAAGGTAATACCTGCTAAGTCGAAAGAAAGTCATAACAATTCTTAACAATTGTTGCTATAAAATCACAATCTCAAAAAATTCAACTATTCCATAATTGTTGTCTAGAAAGAATGACATGTTACTGTGAAACAGCTGATTTCTTCTTAGTAATTTCGGGATTAGTGCCAAAATAAAAGTTGTTAATGTGATAAACACCAGGGGTTCGTATTGGTTTAGTACTACTACCGTTTTCGCGTAATGTATAAACAGATAAACAATTTTATTCTTAAGACGCTCCTGGCCATTTAAACGTCGAACAAGAATCCACATTGTTCTATGACAAAGTATATTTTTTTACTGTGGGTAAAAATATATGTTATTTTTAAGCATATCTTTCATTTACTCAGACCATCTGATACATGAAATCATTAACTTCGCTCGATCGAAAAAAATTCCAAAGTTACCTCTATTTCAAAAAACAGAATCCACATACGACTAATTCTAGCTATTTAATTATTTTTTGATAATTCTTAAAATATTACGAAATAATGTAACATTTTTATTTATAAATAAAAATTATAAAAAGTTAAAATGGTAATTTTATATGAATTTTAATCACGAATTTATGGCATTACGGCGCGTTTTTCTTCGCTTCAGACCGCTCGCAGAGCTCGTCGACGTCGGACGTGCGCCAAACTATGTAGCGATCGCCGCCGCGACAAGGTTACGGAAAAAATGGCTAACAAAAGCGATCGTAGAAAAAGACTTTCAAGTCTTGCCATAAAAAAATCGTACCAAATGAGGCGCAAACGACGGTAAGTAAATAAAAATGTATCTAGGTAACTAGGCTGAATTGGTAGTAATAAAAATATTTTCACTAAAACCGACATTTCTTGCTATGCTCTCTGTAGTTAGATGTATGTATATGTAATACGCGTATAAATTAGTAGATAGGTATCTAATAATCAAATTAAAGTAAGTAAGTAGATGCTTTCAAATTAGTATTGTGTACTCATCATCATGATCAGTTCTAGCTCGTTACGTATATTTACGAAGTAATAGTATATAGGTAAACATATACCTACATACATTCTTATTGTATTTTTGCAAAAAGTTACAAGAAGTATGAAGCCTTCTTGACAACCCTGTTGGCTCATTGGGAGTATGTCTGCCTGAGCTGTAAGGCGTGGGTTCGATTCCCGCCAAGGACAAATGTTTGTTTGGTATAAACAAATGTTTGTTCTGTGCCTGGGTGTTCTGTATGAATTATAAGTATGTATTTACAACAAAAAAAACTAAGTGACGGTGTGGTCGAAGATGGTAAAGAACACCTAGCCTGGAATGGAACTGACTCTCAAGTGAGGCAGCCGGAACACACCGTTATGACAGCCCTGTTGGCTCATTGGGAGTATGTCTGCCTGAGCTGTAGGGCGTGGGTTCGATTCCCGCCAAGGACAAATGTTTGTTTGGTATAAACAAATGTTTGTTCTGTGTCTGGGTGTTCTGTATGAATTATAAGTATGTATTTACAACAAAAAAAAAACTAAGTGACGGTGTGGTCGAAGATGGTAAAGAACACCTAGCCTGGAATGGAACTGGCTCTCAAGTGAGGCAGCCGGAACACACCGTTATGACAGCCCTGTTGGCTCATTGGGAGTATGTCTGCCTGAGCTGTAGGGCGTGGGTTCGATTCCCGCCAAGGACAAATGTTTGTTTGGTATAAACAAATGTTTGTTCTGTGTCTGGGTGTTCTGTATGAATTATAAGTATGTATTTACAACAAAAAATCTAAGTGACGGTGTGGTCGAAGATGGAAAAGAACACCTAGCCTGGAATGGAACTGGCTCTCAAGTGAGGCAGCCGGAACACACCGTTATGACAGCCCTGTTGGCTCATTGGGAGTATGTCTGCCTGAGCTGTAGGGCGTGGGTTCGATTCCCGCCAAGGACAAATGTTTGTTTGGTATAAAAAAAGTTTGTTCTGTGTCTGGGTGTTCTGTATGAATTATAAGTATGTATTTACAATAAAAGAACTAAGTGACGGTGTGGTCGAAGATGGTAAAGAACACCTAGCCTGGAATGGAACTGGCTCTCAAGTGAGGCAGCCGGAACACACCGTTATGACAGCCCTGTTGGCTCATTGGGAGTATGTCTGCCTGAGCTGTAGGGCGTGGGTTCGATTCCCGCCAAGGACAAATGTTTGTTTGGTATAAACAAATGTTTGTTCTGTGTCTGGGTGTTCTGTATGAATTATAAGTATGTATTTACAACAAAAAATCTAAGTGACGGTGTGGTCGAAGATGGAAAAGAACACCTAGCCTGGAATGGAACTGGCTCTCAAGTGAGGCAGCCGGAACACACCGTTATGACAGCCCTGTTGGCTCATTGGGAGTATGTCTGCCTGAGCTGTAGGGGCGTGGGTTCGATCGTACTTACATTTCCATGATATTTTTTTACTTTGTAAATATTTACCAAAAATTTTTGCTTCATGATGAATACAGGGTGTTCGGTATGAGATTATAGGGCGTCGTACTTACATTTCCATGATATATATTCTACTTTGTAAATATTTACCAAATTTTTTTGCTTCATAATAAATACAGGGTGAAGACAAGAAAAAGTACCAAATGAAATTGGAATTGACGATGCGTAAGTACCTAAGTTTGGTGGCCTTATTTCGTTTAGATTTGATTACGTCTGTCACCTAAACAGAACTTATGAATATATTTTTAATTCATAATAAATACAAGGTGTTCGGTATGATATTATAGGGCGTCGCACTTTAAATTTTCATATTTTTTTAAACCACGTTGTTCATCATCTCAGCCGTAGGACTTCCACTGCTGGACATAGGCCTCCCCCACTGACTTCCATAAAGACAGTTATAGTGACAGTTGGAAGCGGCTCGCATCCAGCGCGTTCCTGCGGTCTTTATGAGGTTGTCTGTCCACCTTGTGGGTGGACGTCCTACGCTGTGCTTGCCGGTCTGTGGTCTCCACTCCAGAACTATTAGCGTTATTATACAAACACTTCAACACTTCGATATACCGATAGTCAATATGGCATCGTTGGAGAGACTCAACCACCACCCATGTCTTGGTCGAATCAAAGGCTTTCTCATAGTCGACAAACGCTAAACATAGTGGCAAACTATACTCTTCGGTCTTCTGTATAATTTGCCGTAACGTGTGGATGTGGTCTATGGTACTGTAACCTTTTCGGAAACCGGCTTGTTCGGAAGGCTGAAAGTCATCGAACCTGCGACTGAGACGGTTCGTAATAACCCTTGAAAACAGCTTATAAACATGGCTCAGAAGCGAGATGGGTCTATGATTCTTCAATAAGGTATTGTCACCTTTTTTAAAGAACAGCACCTCCATGCCTCTGTTCCGTGCCTCTGGCGTTACTTCTTCGAGTACGATGGAATTAAAGACCGCATTGTTACGAAAAATGTTTCTGTTTGACAATCGTAAACGCTCAGCAAGTTGGTTGGATCCCGATTCAGCACCTAAACAATGCCCTAAACGAAAACTTACCCCTAGAAAAGTGATAATCACTGTTTGGGGGTCTAGCGGCGGTGTAATTCATCACAGCTTCGTACCAAACGGGATGAGCATTACTGCAGATACTGTACTGTGAAGAACACAATGATGGAAAAGCTCGCACATCTCCAACCAACTTTGGTCAATCATTCGTCTCCGCTGCTCCTGCACGATAACGAGCAACTTCATACTGCACTGCAGACGATCTCCAAGTTGCAAGAGTTGGAAACTTTGCGTCCTCCGCCGTACTCACCAACCTTGCGCCTACAGACTTCTACTTTTTCCAGAATTTGGATAACTTTTTTGCGGGGAATAAATTAAATACCCGAGATGCAGTAAAAATGCCTTTGAAGAATTTGTTGCCTCCTGTCCAGCTGTTTTTTTAAGAGCATCAACAAACTCCTCAAGCTTTGGCAAAGATGCATCGATTGCATAGGTGATTACTTTGATTAGATAAATTTCATAATGACCTAATATATGTATGATCGCAATAACATTGTTATTGTTCTTTTGTTATGTTGATGATCGTTATGAATGTTTAGACATGTATAGTCTTTATGATCTAAATAAATTAATAACCGCGATAATCTAGTCGTATGATTAATTTTTAAATTATCAAGCTAATGTAAATTATAAACATACTCAATCAATAAAATTTACAAAAAAATATAACAATAACATTTACTTTGTTGTATCTCATTGTACTTATTTGTTATTTTAATGACTTAATCACTCCTACGGGTGTAGGGGTGATTAAGTATATATTTATATATGTATATGTAGACAACACTAACTTAACCCGCTCTCCCAAAAAGAAGCCAATATCTCAAACTAAAACATGGGCTAACTCTATTCTAAATGTCACCCATATCCGTCTAGTCGTTTAGACTTGAAGAAATAACAAGTGACTTTCTAATTTACAATGAAAGGACCGTCGTCTAATAGTAAGCCTTAAGCGAATCAAGTTATTGCAAATAGAAAGAACTGGAGGCTTTGGGGAGTCCACTATGTCATGGCTACATGCAAGAAAACGCTACGTTTATAAAGCGTATACAGTAAATATGAATCTAGAATAAGAAAATAATATGATACAATACAATACAATACAATACAACTTTATTATACACCAAACATTATAAAAATACATACAAAAATTTAAAAAAGAGAAAGAAAGTAACAAAACAAAAAATACATGATAGGACTAGAGTGGTATCAGAATGTCATTTTCTCCTATAAAATTTACCAGATAAGTACAATTTTACAATTTCTAGTTATATACTACTATTTTATACTACAGTTTCTAGTTTTTTAATCGTACCGGTAAATGTGTACATATAGGAGGCATTTTTTTATATTTTAATATTGTAATAATTACTAAACTTACGTTATAGGTCTAACAAAAACATTATAGATCATCAAATAAGCTTTCAAACGATACCTCATTCGGCCAATTTGAGTAAATAGAACTCAAGATATGAATAAATATCTATAACTGTCAGCCACCGCGCCGTGTTTGTGACGTCACAGTGCTGCCAATCCCCACTTTCTCAAGTTACAACTAGCTTTTCAATGAACTAGACGCAACGACGAACACATCTATACCAGCCGTAGATATTTGGAAAAGATGAAAGAAGATTGAAGATTGCTTAAAATAGGTCGATTTCCTCCTGACTAAATATGGTGACAGAAAATTATTATTAAAATTAAGACGTGTGTCCGACGACGTCCTGTGTCCTAACTGGTATTTATCATAAAGCAAAAATATTATAAAAGTTATTTAATTTTCTGGGTGATTAAAAATTATGGTGACAAAATAATCATGAAGATTAAAGTATGGACGACGTCCCGTATCATAAGTAACACCCTGTATTTCTTAAAGTTATTTCTGGGTGACATGAAAATTATGATGACAGAAAATAATCACGAAAATGAAATGCACGATGTCCGGTATCATACCTGACACCCTGTATTTATTATGAAGCACAAATATTATCAAATATTATAATGTGCCGTGGTGGTGCTGGCGTAAGAATAGTACCTCACCCTTTCTACCCGGTTGCCGTAAGAGTAAGGGATGTGAATCCGGGCAGCAGCGTCTTCCTTGAACAATCACACCTAACCAAGGGAGGAGGCCTTTGTCCAGCAGTGGACGTCCTATGGCTGATGGCTGATGATGATGATGATGACGACGACGATGATGATGATGACGATGATGATGATGATGATGGTGATGATGATGATGATGATCATGATGACAAATATTATCAACTTACTGCGCTGCTCTGACCTTACTGACTGCCCTGTTGGTTCATTGGTAGTATGTCTGCTTCAAGAGCCGTAGGGCGTGGGTTCGATTCCCACTCAGGACAAACATTTTTTTTTATGGCTGACATGCTACGTTTTTGACCACAGCTCACCTGATGTTAAGTGACTGTGTGGTCGAAGATGGTAAAGCACACCTAGCCTGCAGTGGAACTGGCTCTCAAGTGAGGCTGCCGGAACACAACGTTAGATGCTTGGTGGCAGATTTTCAACTTGAGGGTGGTAGCTAGCCAGCCGAGTACTAGAAAGTACCCTACCACCACGCTATGGTTTCCTCACGATGTTTTCCTTCACCGGCAGCTCAAGCTCATTGTTGGGGTTTGAACCCACGCCCTTCGGCATACGAATCTACCGCGCTAACCACTGAACCATCATCGCTACAAATTTTGTACTATAATCAAAAATGTTTCTTCTGAGTGTTCGGTATATATTATAAGTACCTACTTATGTATTTACAAAAAAAAAACTGACTTCCATAGTACAAGCTTTGCTTAGTTTGGGGTCAGATGGCGCTGTGTGTAATGTCCTACAATTTTTTTTTTATTTATTTGAACAATAAATTGAAAGACCCCCAGTTCTTTACAATAAGTAGGTAGATACGCATCGTCCAATTTCATTTGAGTTCGACACTTTTTCTATAGACTTTCTGAAAACCAAAAAATCATTGAAAGTGCATAGGTAGGTAGTTACATACATATATACCTATATACTATTACTTAGTGAGTATACGTAACGAGCCAAAACTGATCACTATAAGAATATTAAATAAATACAATGACAGTACGTGATCTGCTATTTTATCGATTTCCTAGAAATTGATGTACTGACTTGTTATCCACTACTCCAGTAACGTACACAGCGTGGCTGCCGCGCGAGACGTGCGCGCGGCGCGTCGCAAACAACTTCCGACTCGCGTAAATGAATACGTCGCGCTCCGAAAGAGTGGGCCGGAGGCAGCCTAAAATACCTAAAGCTCGCGGCTTGCCCCGCCTTAACTAAACTTCACACATCTTCGAGAACTTTTTTTTATGACGTCTGCCAACCCGCGTATGACCAGCGTAGACTATGGCCTTATCCATATGAGAAGAGCCCCGCGCTCTGCAGCGAATCAGACCTGTTTTTACTAAACTGTCCAGTTTATAAAAACAGGTCTGATTCGTATAGCAGATCCTTGTCCATTTATACGGCGATGGTCACGTGAGTGATCTCAGCGTAAATAGGATCGCAGTGTTTTGTTTTCATTTGTAAGATATAGGTAAGTTATTATTACATAACAGTTGAGTAAAGTTGCATATTATTTTCCTCGTGTATCTAATTATTATGACGTAATTTGTATGTCGGTTAACGACCCGCGTCACCGATGGCCTTACTGTCGACGACCGCTGCAGAAGGTCATAACGAGAAACTGCAATTTACACCAATTGTTAATGCTAGGCGATTATCACCTTTGTCAATATGTTTGGAGGCTTGCGTTCAATAAACATGAGCGTTCTGCGAAGAATATGTAACTAAGATATTTGTTACACATACTTTACAATTGTTAGCGGATGTGTTGTGCTTACATTTTGCCATATTCATAAATATCTAAAAATTCAATTTCGGCTTTTTATTTATAAAATCCTTAAAAGCCACATTTAAAGATTTATTTACTAGATTAGTTGTATTACATATGTGAATGTGCACATGGATGGATAAGTTCTTTCATTGGACCGGTGACCACATGTCGGCTTTATTTTCCTCGAAAATATTTTTGTAAAATAAGTGCAGTTTCTATTGTGATTTAGTGTAGAAATTGTAGCTCACTTGCTGATTTTCGCCGATAATGTATCTTGTCTAGACGTTTTTAACTAATGACAAGTTGTTATAGATAATGGTATTCACAATACGATTGGTTGAAAACCATGCGTTCGTGCATGGAATATTCGGATAAGAGTAGATGATAATTAATGCAAAAACAAAACTATGCGATACTTTAATATATCGTGATCGCGACAAAAACTTGTGCGTGAAATTGTATTTGCTTTTCAGGTCAACCATCAAGACCAACATTTAGATCTTTCTTTTATAACCAACCACCCAATCACAGTTCAATATCAAACCGAAATTATACGTACCAATTCACTTTTTGCGTATAGAATAATAGCACCTATATACTACTCATAATTTCACTATGCTGTGTCATGTTTCACTTGTTTTTCTTACAATATTCGTGGCCATAAAAACATACATCATTATTATAGCAATTACCTAGCAATGAATCGTGTATATGTATAGGTATCTATAATATATGAACTATAATTATGTGTACCCGGCCACGCGTTGCTGTGGCCAAATTGAACACACGCGTGTAACGTGAAATAAATTGTAGCACATATGAAACGTCTGGACTTTTAACGTAGCGCCATCTATTGGATACTTACTCAATCCATTTAATAAATTACCTTACAGCGCCATCTATTAGAATTTTATGGAACTCACAGATACCTCATTGTCGTATAATAAACAAATAGTTTGCAATAAAAAGATATTGTGATTATAAATTGAGATATAAACTAACCCCTCTCAAGTTGGATCAAACTGCACACAGTGTGCAAGATTTGGTTAAAATGGGTTCAGTAGTTGAGGAATTCATCGCGGACAAACAACGTGGCACGAAACTTTTATATATAAAGATATGCTGTAGCGATGATAGCTCAGTGGTTAGCGCGGTCGATTCGCACACCGAAGGGCGTAGTTTCAAACCCCAACAATGAGTATGAACTGTCGGTGAAGGAAAACATCGTGAGGAAACCATAGCATGGTGGTAGGGTACTTTTTATTACTCGTCTGGCTAGCTACCACCCTCAAGCTGAAAATCTGCCGCCAAGCATCTAACAGAGTGTTTCGGTGTAGACTGACTTGGAAGCCAGTTCCATTCCAGGCTAAATGTGTTTACCATCTTCAACCATATCGTCACTCAAATACAGTGTTAAAACAATTAACCTGTCAAACATTATTATTTTTTTAATAATCATGAGGGAATCATCAACCACTTTAGTTATAAAAAAAAAATACAGGTATCCATAATATGATAATCATAGCATTTTTATTTTTCCCTATTGTTAGGACTTAAGTACAAGTATGATCAGAGGATTTTATGTGGTAAGTTATAGCCCATAAAATAATGCGAAACAGCCGTAAAGCTGTCATAAATTGTAGGATTGGCATGTTGATAACTGTCATTCTCACCAACGACCAATTTTATAGTCACGGGATATTTCTATCCTAAGTTACTATGTAGGAAACCGATCGATCGCAAAACAAGTTTATAGTAGTATCACTTTACTGATGACTCACTGAGAACAAGAAATTGTAAACCGATATATATTATATATTTATATTATATTGTAGGACACATTACACACAGCGCCATCTAACCCCAAACTAAGCAGAGCTTGTGTAATGGTAGTCAGATAACTGATATGATACATAAATACTTTTTTTTTGTAAATACATACTTATAATACATACAGAACTCCCAGACACAGAACAAACATTTGTTTATACCAAACAAACATTTGTCCTTGGCGGGAATCGAACTCAGCTCAGGCAGACATACTCCCAATGAGCCAACAGGGCTGTCTAATATTTACTAAAAGTCATCCGTGTACTCGGTATAATCATCCACACTATCTTACTTTTATTTTTGCGTGTTAAGATACGTAACCACTCAAACAAAACAAAAAAAGCAATGACAACATTTACCTACCTACTATCCATCTATCAAAGGACTGACAAAAAGTTTCGTGGCATGCCTGACTTAACTTCGTAAGGTTCATGTTTTTTTTTATAAAGACATATTCGTTTTCGTTCGCCAAGTTTATGTGTGACGAGATATTAAATTGGATTTGGATATATGCATTCGTGCAATAATCGCAGTTAGTTGAGTAAGAGATAAATATTAAATCGTAGATTGTACTTACGTTATGTTAAGTCGTAGTTGTAGTGCAATTTTAAAAAGCAATTGGCACACGGCACACTGTTATTCTATAATTATCTACTATCATTCCGATCTTGTGCGAATATGTTAACATTGCATATTTGAGAAAATGCATTTAGGTATCTTATAAATTTAAATTATATCCAAATACTAGTTCTAAATACATAGTATTCCTAATGAAGATTCTTCGCAAAATAATAAAGGCGAAAACATCAAGCCTTCTTTACAAAAAAAGTAATTAAATGAGACAATGAAACATACATATATAGATTGGTTTTATGAGACGATGAAACGGATCATTATTCGCTTTGAGCAGATCAGCACGTAACGCGCCGCGTTTATGTAACGTGGTGCAATTCTATACATTTAAGTACCATTCAATTTGCACGGAACGGTACTCTCTATGATAATTTCAATTTAAAAAACGCGACGCGATCTTTTAGTAGCTGTCAAAATGTACGCGTTTTCAGCAAGTAATCTCATGTGAGTTACAAACGATAACAGATAACGTCTGTCTATGACTATATTAGCCGTATCCAGAACTTAGAGTGACATAAGTATAAATTAAAATTAAAAATAAAACCGACATTAGTATCAAAATACCACATTTTTACTCAATCAGACCAGTGAACTAGACAACAACAACTAGAAAACCTTTAAACGGCGAAATAGATTTCTTGAATCATAGCTAAAAGCATGATCAAGTCATATAATAAACAAAAAATGGGGTTTGCCAATACTCGCCACGTTTTTGCAGGCGTGTTGGCGAGCGCAGTTAGGTGTGATTGTTTAAGGAAGACGCTGCTGCCCATCTTCTGGATTACATCCCTTAGCCGACTCTTACGGCAACCACGGGTAGAGAGGGTGGGGTACTATTCTTACGCCGGCACCACCAAGGCACAAACATAAATAAATGCATAAATGCTATATGATATCCAAACCAACTTACCAATGAAGCCCTTCTTAGCGAGCTCGAGCGTGAAGCGACGTGTGATCTTCTCGAGTTCGTGTTCTGAGTATTCCTTGGGGTTGATCTTGATGCCGGCCTTGGCGCCTCCGAAAGGTACGTCCACGCAAGCGCACTTGAACGTCATCAGCGCTGACAGGGCCTTCACCTCGTCTCTCGTCACGTCCGTTGAGAATCTTATACCTGGGGGAAGGAATACAAGTCTGTAAGTTTTTTATTCGAAATTTGTGTTATTATACAATTATATATGGAAGAAGGGTATTCTTGAACGTACATGGTTCATAACGGTGAAAAAAATGTTAGATGGTGGTAGTGGCTAATTAGACGTTGATGCATCCGTACGCTTTCTTTATAAGTACAGTAGAGCCTCGATAATTCTAACCATGGAAAACCTACACCGTTCGGACACACGGAGCGTTCGCATTATAGGGTTAAATTAAAAAGAAACTTCTTAAAAAAAAAAAAAAACGACTTAATCATAATTTAAGTTTACTATGTCAAAAATTATATACTATATTTTAGTATTTATAGACAAAAAAGATCCATCAATTATAAATACGTAGTAACAACTTTTTGGAAAACGAGAGGTCATTTTAGCGTAGTCAGAGTAGTGTGGACGCGTTGTAAGAATTCTCGTAACCGCAGACAAGATGTGTGAGATTCAGCGTGGGCGGGTACACGGGATCATTAGATAGGATTATCAAGGCCCTGCTGTACGTTGTGTTTGTTTTATATTTATGTAACAACTAATTATTTGGTTTCGAAATGAGTGTAAGTACATTAAAAACTTTCTGCCCACTTTCCCTAACCTATACACATAGTTTATCACCACTCAGTTTTAGGACGTCCACTTCTGGACATAGGCCTCCCCCATGACTCCATAAAGATTGGTTGGAAGCGGCTCGCATCCAGCGCGTTCCTGCGGTCTTTATTAGGTAGTCTGTCCACCTTGTCACTGTATAATAATAAATAATTTATCATTATTCACGAGACGACTACTGGCCAGTAATTTAAACATGTAACATATACGTATATTAGATACCTAAATAGCCAACATACAGTAGTAGTGATGTTATGCATAAATAATATACCCCAGTATTGAATTTGCAAATGTGTTGTATTGATTTGTTATTTCACGATTTTCTGTAATGGCTACTTACCTAATTAGATTAGTCTGACCCGGCCAACGCTTGCTTATCATATGTAGACAACATTTCTAAGCTACATCAATTTAATTTGATGGAACTAAACAATTGTCCTTTTCTCATGTATTACAATTAATACAGAAAAAAATATTTACTTAAGTCACATATTACATGTAGGTATAGTGTTTGAAAAATGCGGGAATATTATTATTACAAATAAAACTAAGCTACGTTTAGTGGCTTTACTCGCGCCGCAGTGGTAATCCCACAGAAATAGTGTGTTTTCCCGAAGCAGATAGATGCCTAAATATCCATGTCGAATGTCACGTCGTTCCGTCCGTATGAGTTAAACAGGAAAAAACACAAACAAACACACTTTCGTGTGACAAGAACGTGTAACTAATGGTGTAATTAGTGATTTTTATAAGCCGAGGCCAATCAAAAAATTGCCGTGAATATGTCTTTAAATTTGCTTCCATAGTGGAAGGCAATTCAGAAAACTGATAATAACAAAATAGGGGCATACATACTGTTTGGTGTTACATCCTTATCTATCATCTACATTCACAATTTAATTACATGACTTGATAGCTAAAAGGGTCAAAGAATTATATGCGTTTAATGATTTGAATAGTGAACATCCGAAGGACATGTTAGTGTTGAATAATGTTCATTTATTTACGTTCACATGGTTGTGTCTACGGCACAGCCACACTGAATTTTTCCCCTAAAATTGTTCTTCAGTAGCTAATACTATTATTTATTCTGTGACAATAAACAAGTAGATATGTAGACTCGTTCGTTAATAATATAAATTGACCGTTGTGAAAGACAACACCGCCATAGCAATTAAATAACAGGAAACGTAGATGAATGACGTGAACCCTAATTTTAAATTACTTATCTACATAAAACCCAGATAAAATATATTATCGTGCTGACATCAAATGCCAAGGTATGTATAGTGTGTGATAAAAATAATCTACTCTCCTGATAGTTTTCTTTCTGAATCGCGTTGGGGGTTACGTAAACAAAAAGCGATAAGGATAAGAATTAGTGGCCTGATTTATATGAAGAAATTTTACCTACATACCTACTAACAGGCAGGTATGTAGTGTAAAGGTCACACACACACATCACATCATCAGCCATAGGACGTCCACTGCTGGACATAGGCCTCCTCCAGGGGGGGTTTTGCCAATACTCGC
Organism: Biston stratarius; assembly: GCA_950106695.1. Lineage (NCBI taxonomy): Eukaryota > Metazoa > Arthropoda > Insecta > Lepidoptera > Geometridae > Biston > Biston stratarius. The sequence continues at coordinate 18,563,787 of OX467116.1, forward strand.
CACGCTTGGCAGGCGGGTTGGGGAGCGCAGTTAGGTGTGATTGTTCAAGGAAGACGCTGCTGCCCAACTTCCGGATTACATCCCTTAGCCGACTCTTACGACAACCACGGGTAGAGAGGGTGGGGTACTATTCTTATGCCGGCGCCACCACGGCACAATAATCGATCAATAATCTCATGTCAAAACTACAAAATATGTAGGAAGTTGTCAAAAAAACTAAGTAGTAGCAATTCTCGTCAACAAAACAAATGATTTATTTTATTTTAAACATATTATGCAAGTGTCTTTCAAACAACCCCGGGTTTATAAAATTATGATGGAAACAAAAACTCTTTGTCACTTTACTCATAATTTTTTTAATGCAAAAATTTATGTATTTCCAGATTTCTGTCGTGTTTGTATTTATCTGGAGTATCTACACCACATTTTCTAAAGTTTATTAAACTCAATGAGTTTTTGTTTTGGCAACCGACTCGCAAGTATCAAGATTTGAGGAAGTAAAAGAAATGGAAAAATATGAAAAGAATTAGGTCCTCAGACTAACGCTTCACGGTCGCATTTTCCTCAGATCATTTTGTACACTACACGACAAAAATAGTACCACCGAATGACAGAAATAAAAACAAAAGCGTCGAACTCATTTGCTATGTCCGAAGCATGTTCTTAATACAAAAAATAGATTGGGGGAACGATTCTCGTCTATGGTTTTTATAATTTACCTCCACGGATGGTTTAATAGAATTTTCTGCTCGAGCGAACGCTGCAACGCGATCTTAGGTTGTGTGCATTTTAATCCAAATTGAGTTATCATTAGACAGCTGCAAAAAGCATCTATTTATCCCACACAGGCACGGACTATAAGCGTAGCTGTTTTCATTCGTATAGTTAAGCCAATTTTGATGGCCTTAGTTGGCAGATCTAAATTTCTTAAATAGGTAGTTGTCTAACAGATTATAATTAGATAAATATCAACATTTTTAGTAAGTTTAAATTTGTCAAATAGGATTTTATTTGCCTTTTAAAATTATTTTAATTAGGATGTGGAACCCTCTACCAAATGAAATACGCTTTAAATCTAAAAGATATAGGCAATTTTTTAAATGTAATAGTAATGAGACGAGCGAGACCCTCTCCTGATGGTAAGAGGTAACGCCTGTCCATGACCATTATACAGAACTTTGAGTAGTGAAACAAAGACCAGGACATCGCTGCCACCAGGTACCACCAATTTGACTAGTAAATAACTTGGTAAAAAGTAAGCAACTGTTCCGGCGTGAAGTACCATCGCACCGAGGGGATACTCAGCTTTTTGACTCAAAACAGGAGTCAAAATTGAGGGCTGGAGTCATAGGAGGTGGAGGGTTTTAAACCTAACACACATGTACATAGGTGGTCTGAATCAAATGCTGAATTAGACCACAAGGTGGTCTTACTCAGTAACACATATTGTTTACTAAGTAAGCCATATCTAATCAAAGTAAGACAAAAGCAAAACAGACGAGTTGGAGATACCTAACTATTTGTTACCAAGTTTACATCTGTTTACGGTTTTGAAATTGTTTACGATTCGTCTTATTTATTATTCTATATTCGTGTTATGTATTTGCACTTCTATGCTAATGAGATATCGTAACTGTTTACTTCTCGTGACTTTAATCTCAAATCTAGGGTGACATTCACGTAGCGGTCACCTTAGTAAAAGGATATAGGTATTTATCACATCACACACATCAACAGCCATAGGACGTCCACTGCTGGACATAGGCTTCCTCCTGGGGAGGGGTTTTGCCAATAGTCGCCACGCCTGGCAGGCGGGTTGGCGAGCGCAGCTAGGTATGATTGTTCAAGGAAGACGCTGCTGCCCATCTTCCGGATTACATCCCTTAGCCGACTATTGCGCCGGCACCACCACGGCAGAACATTTTTTAACATTTATCAGGTAGAACATTAATAGCAGTGTAGTGGTTTCACCTGTTAGCCTATCATCATAATTTTCAGCACGTAATCGCCCACTGCTGAGCACATGCCTCTCTTTGTGATACCCTTATCCAGGCTCGACCCGCGACCTTTACGATGCCGTCGACCCACCGAGCTGGTGGGCGCCCGACGCGCGACGGTCCGTTTCCCAGTTCGCGGTTGTTAGCCTAAACATACTTTTTTACATTTACGCGGTAAAAACTACGTATCATAAACAATAATGCCGTTGTTTCTGTTATTGTTATATTATTTCTGAAGTGAATTATAAAAAGTTATCTTATCTTATAAGTGTTAATATAACGTAGTTAATAAAACTCTTAACTCTTTTCGTATAAGTTTATAAAATAGAATTTTGTCGTGGTGGTGCCGGCGTAAGAATTGTACCCCACCTCTCTACCCGTGGTTGCCGTAAGAGTCGGCTAAGGGGTGTAATCCGGAAGATGGGCAGCAGCGTATTCCTTGAACAATCACACCTAACTGCGCTCTCCAACCCGCCTGCCAAGCGTGGCGAGTAATGGCAAAACCCCCCCAGGAGGAGGCCTATGTCCAGCAGTGGACGTTCTATGGCTGATGATGTGAAGTTTATAAAAAATAAAAACAATTTATAAAAACTTTTAAAGATGTCCTCATATTCAAAAGTTATCTTAGCCTGCAGAAATAGGTCTCTTAGCGATATTTTTTTTATATTATAGAATGAATTACACAGCTCCACACTGTTACAGGTGATTAAGAAGTATCTACTACGTTTAATTTTAATAAAACCTATTTATAGTAACATTGCGATAAAATATTGAGTATTGGTGTAATACATCACACACTACTACTACACTACCATCACTACTCTCATTACAAAGTTAATTCTAATCCTTTCAGTCATTAATGAATTAAAGGAACAAAACATCACACATTTTGTATTCTTACATTTCAATTCCTTTGATAAGCGTGCTCTACATATCATTCTACTTTACGGCAGTCATTCTATACTCTAATCTTTGTTAGCTATTAATATTAGGTACTCTTAACACATAGCCAATTAATCAGCAAAAGTTCGATCACGACATTATCGAACTGGCTTATCAAGCTTTTCATCAGACTAGCAACAACATAGTGATATCCACACATGTAGAAAAACATCTCGAAACGTGACTGCTTTCGTCACAAGTTATTTTGTGCCCCGATTATGTGTTTTACATATTTTCGAAGCTGTTGACGCAACTGAGAAGGCTGGTTATCACGCCTCTAAAAAGTAGAGATGCTGTTTGTTAGTTAGTGTAAATGTTTATTTTTAGGGGAACATAGGTATTTGTTACGCAATGTTCTGACGCTCGCGGAGTAGCGTCATGACCACACCCCCGTTGCCAGCTCACTGTGGCGGGGGCTATAAAAGTTATCATATTTTTCGGATGTAATCTTAACTACCTACTTTCGTATCATCGGTAGGTTACGAAGTGACAGAATTATCGCGAGCATGATTGATATCTTTGTATATTTTTGAACTACGAATCAGAAGTCGTTGCTAACCTATTTTCAGTGTTGAGCAGGTGGTAACGTTAATAACCGTAACATGTACTCGTATATTCTGTATCGTAATAAGTATGTATGTCTCCAAATGAGCTTATTGTCATTTCCAAAAATTTTGATACCTATTAAACCGTTTTATAAATAAATAAAGCAAAATAATAATAAGCAAATCTTGTACCTACTATGGAAGTCAGGTAGATAGAATACTTAAATACGTAAATACATATAATATATACAGAACAGACACAGAACAAACATTTTTGATTATACCACAAAATGCTGGTCCTGAGTGGGAATCGAACCCACGGCCTCTTGAAGCGGTAATCAAGCGGTATCAAATGTTATAACGATGAATTTTGTATATTTATTATAAATTTGCAATTTTCATCATCGAGCAAGGTTCTTAATTAGACCCGTATTTTTTATCCAACGAATTGAGGAAGCACGCAAGCCTTACTGTTAACGCCACACTTGACTTTAATAAGTACAGAGCATTCAGAATATTGAGTATAAACTGATCTATGCTCCTAGTCATTATGAGATAATAATATAGGTAATTGTAAAATAATAACATAAAATCTTAAATCTTTTTTGTGATTTCACCAGAAATTTTCCGGAAATGATGTTTGTACATTAACCCATTACTTCCCAAGCATCGAAAACATTGGAATTTTTTGATCAATTCTTTAAATTAAGTTCATAATACATTAAGAAAAAAGAATATGACAAAAAAATAATAAAAAATATACCTTCATCCCTGTTTTAGCCTGTCCTATAAATATGACACTGGGGACATGTGATCAGAAATAATACAAGTTAACAATTATAAGAAAATCAGCTTTATTTGAAAATTATGTCCACAAACAGTCTTAAAAATAAAATATTATGAGCTTATTTTGTATGATAAGGTATGAAACAATCACTGCAAAGTGTTTTTTCACATTTAGCACGAAAGGTTAGAGGTTTTTTCTTACAACCTTGTCCTTGAAAACGCCTCTGTTTGTCCCTCTTTGTTATATAGTGACCAACATTGTCAAACCTAACAGGTAAAAGAACTTCTGAAGAACCAGGTGTCGGTTTACTTGCCTTGCCTTTCGATTTTTTCATCCAAGTAAAACAAACCCTTCGTCTGAAATCTAGCAGAGGGATGGTCTACTCCTTATGTATCTGGTTGTAGATAATCCATGCATTACAAGGGACATGTCTAACACACGGATGACTAAAGGCCAATACCATTTTATCCACTCCTCCCATATTTTTATTATAATTCTGAATAAGCATTGGCTGATTCACGGCTACTTTGGCCTTTTCTTTCTTTGAGTATCTATTCGTTTTTTAACAAAAGGTTCTACAGAATCAAAATTAGTTAAAAGATAAACAACATTGTTGTCATGCCAAAATTTCATTATTTTTATCAAAACGATAATCGGAAAAACCTCGGTCTTTCTTTTTCATCTCTTGTTTGGTCATGATAGGACATTTTTTAGTCCTATTTTCTCTGACTGTCCCTGTAGCTCTGAACCTTTGAGATTTCAAATCAATCAACAATTGCATGCTGCTGAAAAAGTTATCGAAGTAGACTACATGTACTCTGGGAGCTGTATAAACTGCAAGCAACTTCTTTACCAATGTTGCACCCAAGCCATCGTCACTACTAGCAGAGGTTTGAGCATCCTTGCCTGTGTAAAGCGAAAAGTTATAACAATATCCGCTGATCCATGATCTATAAATAATAAAAGATAGAAAATATTAATATATAGCCACACGTATACTTATAATCATACAGACAGGTATTGGTATATTGTTTACAATTAGGTAAAAAACAAAAAAAATATATTTTTACTTACCTAATTTCTCAACCTTGTAAACAATTCACTTTTTTTACTATAAGTCGATAAATAATCACAATCGTTTCGTGTGACGAGATGTAATGTGTTCGGCGTAGACTAATCGACTAATGTAAACACAAGAAGTCAAGAAAGACCCGCAAAAAACAAACAATTGACCAATTTGAACCTATACTTAGCGTGACAGGATCGAACACGCTTTCGCGGCAAATTGTACAGACAGGTTCCCGGTGTCATATTTGTAGGACGGCTTATTTTGAATGTATATCACAAGTTCACAAATTATATTTTGTTTTTGTTTTTATTTGTTTTATATTTGGTAGAGATCTAAGAATAAGTCTTATGTACTTTGAAGTAGGTAACGTTTTTCTTTCACGGTATATACAATCGGAACTCAATGCTCTCCTTCAGTCAACAAAAACGATCAATTTTAAAAAATTACATTAAATTCACGTAAACATTTTTTATAGTGAAAAAAAATTATTTTATTAGAAAAATAGTGTAAAAATATGAATTTCATCAGAAATAATAAAAATAAAAGTCCTAATAAGTAAAAAGAAATTTTGAAAATAGTGTCCTAAAAATATGACGGTGGGGAGGAATGGGTTAATGCAAGGTTCAATAAGTGCCAAAGTTGTAAAGAATTCCCAGGAGGACCAAAAATCCTATCACTACAATAAAATTTAATAGTCGAATTGTACGATTATTTTATTTTATAGTCTGTTAAATAAAAAATTAACCTTCATATACAATTTTATACCGACGAAAGAAGGTATAATGTTGATGGTTTATGTTTAATGCAAAATTAAATATCATGGTTAATGTTTTCAATAAAACCAGTCTGATTACAATTCCTCGAAAAGCGATATGGTGTTTTGTATAATTATTTATCTTTCTTGTTCTCTACTGTGGAAGTCTCTTCGTAAAGACGTTACATAGTCAATTGGCGAAAATAGGAGAACGGAAAAGTATACAAGTCAGAAAAGCTGCTAAATAAAAAAGGTTCAATAAATATGTAAGCCGAAATCGTCCAAGCTTTAATAAACTATGATTACAATTACACATGCCATAAACATCTGAATACGCCTACAAACATATAGTATGAGTAGGGAAACAATACATGATAAACCTGGAAGAAACCTACAAATTAAAAAAAAAAAATCACTACGAACTATTCTAGCGTAACAACCAAACCATTACCTATCTGTCCAAGCTAGCTCTGCAGGAAAGTAAAATAATGAAAAACCCATATACGCCAACATTTAACTACGCTATATTTGTAATTATTATCTTGTCCAACTTTTATGTATTCTGTGCTTGAGCTAAAGAACCTTATCAGTGCATGTTACGAAGATAATATGGTTAGTTACGATACATCTATATATCTATACAGGTATTTTTATGTAAATATCTTTTACCATACATATTTTAAATATATATATATATATTTATAAGATATTTACATAAAAATACCTGTACCTAGATATATATAATATATATCTAGTTTTATTGAAATACATAAATATTTTGCATCATGTATTATTTTAAAGTAGCCACTTCTGGCACTAGCTCTTAAAATTATTATATTTTCTGTACTTTTTTTTTGTTTTTGGTGTGCACAATAAAGTTTATATTTATCGAACTATCATTATTTATGGCTAATACCATAACAGTAGACTACTTACCGCTTTGTTAAACTAATTATTAAAGGACGAAAAATTACTCGTCTGCTTCTCTTTCTAGCAGCAAAGGAAGTAGGTAGGTCATTTGCTAGATTGCTACCACAGAAAAGCATAACCCGCTTTACTTTCCTAATTTTATTATATAATATGATTTGAAACAATAAAATCCTAGGGAATACCTATAACAAAAAATGTTATATTTTTTTTCTATTGTAGCAAACTAACATGATTTATAACGCGTTAGATACCTATTGACAATACTTTTATGCCAAACAAACAAGTTGTGCCTGTGGAATTATCGCCGATAAAACGCAAGGCGCAGATAATAAAAAAAAAATGTTTTAATTAAACTCTATACTTATTTGATTATAATGCATGCAGTTTTTGCCTATAATTTATGTAACCCTTAACTTGACATTTTATAATTTCGTTATTTTTAATATATTGGTGTACACTGTGTTGGCGGACTATTATAGGCCGCCAACGCCAATTATTATTATTACGTAATTATTTATTTATTGATATTATATTAATATATATATTAATAAAAGAATAATTAGAAATAGTTAAAATGAATAGTTGCAGACTAACCATATTACAGGATAGTAAACGGTTTCAAGATAGATACATTGGGTCAAGAAGACAAACAGTAAGTAGGTAATTGTAGATAGGTATGCCCTCAATACATTTAAGAGACATTTTGATGAAGAATACACAGCTATAAGAATCACAATGGCACAACTGAACATAGATATTCCTAACAAGGAACGCAAATATGCCATGCATGATGAATATTATTCATGATTATTTAATTACGTGAGCGGGCACAATGACGAAAACATTGTTGAAAAAACGCCCTATTGTTAAACTTGACATTGACAAAAAGCTAAAAAAAATATTTTATAGAAACTGACGTGTTTTATTATTGCCCGTATCAATACAGAGTGAAAATCAGTAAAATCGCGATAAAATTGTGAAAATTAAGAAAACAAGGGAATGATATTGTAGAATCTATATCTATATTACTTTATGTTGAATGTGTCAACCGCATAAATCTTTCATGCAATATAACCTAAAACGCTACAGTAGCGTCTGGCGATGATAGCTTTAATTTGGTGTCTCTAAAATGGACTCTACCTGTATATTTTTAGGTTATCTGACCGACTATAGAACTGGCTTGATAAATCCTCATTAGGAACAAAGTTTACATTTAAAAGTATTATTAGTTGAATAGCAGTCGATCACACAGTGGTAATAAATGTTTCAATTGCAGTTTAATAATTTTAAATTTACGATTACCAGCTGTTGTAAAGCAACATTGGAATATAGGTTGTCGAAGTTTCACAGACACTATGTTCAATTATTTTACTTTACTACACTTGACAGAGTTGCAATCAAATTCTGCAGTCATGAAAAATTAAAAAGATAATGTATTAATATGAATTGAGAATCATTTTACATTCATTTTGAGCTACGTAACACTAGGTAGGTACAATTGGTTAACATTAACATCACGTGTCTGTGCTATAAATAACATTCTCTAATTTAACATTAATAATGTTCTAAAATTTGAACGTACGAATTGTGTTCTGAAATTTGAATTTTTGTAGGAAAAATATAGAAATTAAGACTTACCTCCTTTGGTGGGAGTCCTATGTGAAGAGTGCTGAGCACGGTAACCGAGGATCATTTCGTAATCACCGGAGTCACGACGAAGCGGGAACTGGATCTCCAGGATATGGTCGCAGGGTTGCATGAGTTTCAAGATACCGGCCACCTTCTTCTTCTTCTCTTCGATGGAGACTCGGGATTTCATATCCTCGACTAGCTTGTCTTCTACTACCTGGCAAGCCCTGTGGAAGAAGTACTCGACCATGTCGAAGAACCTCGGATTGGCGCTGGCCGGGATTTCTTTGAGCCTGTCCGGGATCTCATGGCTGGCGTAGGTCCGGCAGCACACGTTCACCGCCCCCGGTACGATTCTTAGCGAGGTGCTGAGGACTTCATTTTGAATCGAAGTTTTGGCGACCGTCTTGGCGATATTCTTTAAGTGGAGCATGGTTATTGATTCAATTAAGTACTTCAGTCGGGTGAGGTATCGGGTCGCCCTACACTAAAGTTAAAATACACAAAAGATGTATAATACTAATAATAATAGATTGCAGTGACGACCCGCCCCGACGGAATCCGACTCACTGAATAAAGCGGCAGATGGCAAAAAATAAAAAAGGCCGCAGACCGGGTGATGCAGATTATCTATCTCGCTCTAGCGTGCGATCGAACGCTTCGTCCCCTGAAGTTAGCTGCGAGAAAAGCCGCTTCCATGATAAAAACTATTACATTTTCGATATCGTATAATACAAAGTTTTTTTCCCGTTTTATTCCTATTTATTCCTGGGTCATGAGGAACATTAATTTACAATTTAAACTATATGCGTTGGTGGGCTCCCGATATTTCAGACAGTTATCGATCAATACTGCAGTAAGTAGGTTCTCCACGTAATCTACGTTATGTTTTGCTCTGCAAGTGATGTTTTGTTTTTGGAAGTGTATCTAATGTGATTGAGTATTGGTTTTCCTTTTTCCTATGAAAAATATTTCAAGAACTGTTTGTCACTCTTAAATAAAATTTACTTACATCTACTGATAAAGCAAGTAAGTAAATTTTATCTTGTATCTTTATTGAAATTATTACATTAATTTTAATGCAATTTAGTCATCATTACACTAAATGAATTTTCTTTTGTTTCAGTTCAAAGTTGCAATATCTAGGTAATGTAGTGCGTCAAGTTTTTTCGTTCCAAAAATATTAATTTGTTTGCTATCAATTCTTGTTGTTTTCATTCCAACACTGGCAGTGGAAAATAAGATTATATGAACAAAATGCGACTGAATGAATCTCAAGCCAAAATTAGAAATTGAAAGTACTTAATATAGGTTGAAATGAGTTGCACTTTCTGAGCATCTACTTGACGCAGTTAGTAAAAGACAATTCGCAGATAGACTTGAATCCAGATTCAACATGTCAAGGTAATTAATAATAACTGTAATGATCATTATTTTCATGTTACACTTTGGTACTTTGAACTAAGCTATATATCGCTTAAAAAGCATTAGAAATTAATTTGCGAACTTTGATAATTTCACATCCTAATATATATTTTATATTCATTTAGATGTATGTCGAATAGGTGCCTCAATTTCACCTTCCGATCGAAAGACAGAGGGTTTCCCGATGAAGATGAAGCGCCGATCGACATTCTACCAGATGAACTCATTATAGAGATATTTCAACTGTTACCTTTAGAAGACTTGGTGAAATGTGAAGATGTATGTCGACGCTGGAGGAAGGTGGCAATGGACCCTATTCTTTGGAGGCGCATGCCCATCGTCTGTTCCGGTCAGCTCGGCGAAATCTCAGACAAAAAGATGGCTCTCATCAACAGCCATAGAGCCTGCATTCGCTGCATCAAACTTCAATACATACTCAATTATCCCGTCATTAAATCTATGACTGATCAATGCAACAATCTTATTTCAGTCGAGCTCATTATGTGTCGCATAGAAAAGGGATTCGAAGAAGACATCAAGAAATGGACCAACTTAAAAAAGTTAAATCTGAAAAATTCACTCCTCAAAAGCGACAAGGATTTGGTGATCCAATATGATCAGTTCAAAAATCTGAACTATCTCGGTTTGTCCGATTTCGGTCTGTCTTCAGCGAACTGTCAGACCTTGTTGAATTGTTGCAACTTGAATTATATTAACATTGACAAAATAAGGGGCCTTACTTTAGATTTTATGAAGCTTTTGATAAAGACGAAGCAGTGCACGCTTGTCAGTTTACACATGTACGGGGGTAACGCTGTTGATGATGAGGTATTGTTTCTGCTCGCAAACTGTCCAAAATTAGAAGAACTAGCGGTGCTTCGATGTGAATCTCTTTCAGACACTGCCTTGGTCGCTATTGCGACCTTCCCAAAATTGAAACGTCTACAATTGTGGAACAACACCACGTTCTCAGAAGACATGCTATTGAAGACTTTACAGAGCCCCGTCTTGACAAAATTGAAAAGTTTAAGCTTATCGAAGGTCAACAATGTTTCATCGCGAATTGTAGACGTTATTTCCGAGTGCTATAAGAACCTCCGATTCTTAGCTTTGTACCAGTGCCCTCTGATAATAAGAACTGATTACGAGAAACAACTGAAGGCGAAGTTCAGGAATATCGATGTGGTTTTGTACTAAAGAGGAAACTTGTTATTTGAAATTAATGTTTGGAAGAATCATATTCAATCGGTGTTACACATTTGAAAATAGGTAAGATCATTATTGGCTCAGTAACTAAACATTATACATTAGTATAGTTTTCAAGTGATCTAAAGGCTTCTGACGATTCTGTCATTGCGTTATTATTTATGAAATTTGATTTCTATGATGAGGATTTGATCGTGCTTTCTTGTTTTTATTTTGGCTTTCAACACAATCTCGTAAAAAGTAGACGATAAAAAAGAAAACTCGTGTTTTAAAAACGAGCAACCGATTTAAGCGTCTTTATAACATCTTTTCAGGTTGGTTGGTTGGCAGTTCGATTACCATCAGACGAGTTAAATGGTCGTTTCTATTGAAAAAATATATATCGGAGTGTAAAATTTTGTATATTACCGTTATTTATCGCTATGGACAATATTTTCGTTACTTAGGTAAATTTTGTTTTTTACTTGCTATGGTAATTGTATTATGATAGTTGAAGTTGCAACTATATTATATTTATAGAGTAAATTACTATGTTTATTTTGCCGTTTGTGATCAGGATGATAATCCTGTGTAAATACATACATTTCACTCAGATAATACCACATTTGTCCGACTAGCTACTCGAACTATAATAGGTTTATAAAGCACATCATATATTCACTGTAATAATGGCATTTGAAACAATATTATGTGACATAATAATATTGAACCATTCAATAGTGATATAAAGGAAATTAAATTGTTTCGGACATATGTACACAAAGATATATTATTTTGATTATAATATTCTATGAACTTGGGTGTGTTAAAGTGAAAGGAATCGCAAATACCGTGAATAATTATTACAGTGTCAATGGATACATATTACTTCGTATGATATATGTAAATTAACTTTGTTTAGTTTTGACTAATACATATCTATTAATCTGTACTTAATTGCTCAGCTGTATTTATGTTTTGAGTAAAAGCTACCACTCGACTTGTAGATAAAAACTCAAGATTGTTTATACACTTGAGTAGTTCTTGCGTTATATACACATGATATTAACATTTATTTCGTACAATTAACTAAAATATTATATGTGTTCATATTCGTGCAATATTTACAAGTTCAGGTGAAATGGGTAATTCTAATGTTTGTTACTTTTACGCTCAAAGACATTTGGATAAGGAGTAAAGGTGTCACCCGCCCTTCGCCACGGTAGCGTCAAGCTATGTCTTGAGGACTTTCTTGCATTGAAACAAAATTAATGAAAAAATTATAGCAAAATGTTCACTCATTTGTCCGCTATGTATAAGAGTTAAATAACATTGTAGATTCCTTCACACAAAAAAAGGTGCAATCGATCGACAAATTACATTCATCAGCTACTCGTATTAAATGTATCAGGTAACCTAGGGACTTATTCTAGCTATGAATTTATTTTAAGAATTTGATTTTATGGGAAAAGAAAGAGTGTCAATAATTTACAAATTAAAATGAACTTCTTTCATAAAATCTAAAAAAATAAAAAATGTTTTTCAATATATTTTATATTGTAGGTAAATTATTTTATTTGTTAAAAGCTGATTTTCTTAAGCAAATTAAAAAAAAAAATTGTATAATTTATTAACATTGATGTGCTCTCAGATAAAACTATAATATTTATACCGCTTGGTGGGAAATGTGCAAGTCAGGTTGGAAAGCTTGTGAAATATTATTGAATGCACCTCCAAAGATAAATCTGGTTAATTGTTAAGTTTATTTGTTATAATTACTATTAGTTTTTAGATAATACTAGTCGAGATGGATTATATTATCAGTTACTAATTTGATATATTTTATTAATATTTTTTTCTAAATAGTATATGACTTTATCTATAATGAATAGTTTTTACTTGTAGGTAGGCATATAAATTTTACTGTTATATATAAAAGGTTGGAATCGCATAAACCTCTACATTCCGAGTGGTAGCATCTATAGTAACTAAAAATATATAAATAATAAAAAAACCTAGCTCAGTTTATCTCTTAAAAAATCGCAGATCAAACTGGGAATGCGCCATCAGCAAGTTTAAAGGAACTATGAACAATAAATACCTTTTGATTTTGGAAACGCTCGATTAAGCAATGAACAGGTAATAAAAAACGCAATTAAACGTATAAATTTTCGATAGATCAAAATATTGCGAAATTGTTTCCTGCAATTAAAAAAAAATATCATTTTGTTAACGCGAGTAGTATTCTGATTGGTCGAACGAATTACTTGTTTTCCATCTCGTCTCTCGTGGCCATTATTGATTGTATACCCAGAATAATCAAAACAGAATCTAGAATTCCGTGGGTGATGGAATACTTTAAAATGCTCAAAAACTAATAGTAACGGAGCAGTAGCTATAGCAGATTCCTATTTAACGGAAACGACTACCCAATATTATTGACAGATGATGCGTTCAATTGAATATATTTTGTTTTGTTTCTAAAAAATCAAGTGTGTATAAAACCACGAGATTTGTTCTAACTAAATTAATACAATGAACGAAGGAAAAGGGTGTGGCGTATCTTCTAGGATTGACTTATCTATACGGTGATCAGTTTTACGACGGGCATAGGCAATTTGGCTTTCTTGGAGTATTTTATTTCTGTCTTATTTGCAAATAAACAGTTGTGATAACACGTAGATTTATTTTAAATGGTTTTGCGCGGTGTTCCATTTACTTTTAAATATCAATCATTGTATTCTCGAATATGTCCTTCGTTTATGGGCGATTTACACAAGATTACGTTTTAAATAAGGAACAAAGATTTCGTATTTCAATCACTAATATATTGCAAATTGTTATCTTCAATGTGCTAGTATGTTTCATGTCGTAGTGTATTTGAGTGGATTGCCCAAATAGTGTTTATAAATTAAAAAATATATATATTTGTGATGTTTAGATACATCAATGGCTTTTATTTTTTAAACAGACAATAAAATACATAAATTACAGCGTTATTTATTTTACTAGTGCTATGGTGTCATAAAACACACAGATTTCACCAGGTCCATATTTCTAGTGCTGCTTTTTAATTGTGTCAAACATTAAAAACTTTCACAATCGTAACGGTACAAAAATAATTACCTACAAATGAAACACAATTCATGCAAATTGCAATCGACCTAGTTACAGTTTTTTCGATTAAAGTTTCCATTTTCTCAAAAGTCTAATCATGTAAACAAAATGGCGGAGTAGACACTGTATCTGTTCACCTTTTGACCGAATCGCCTACTTTACAATTATAATTAGTGTTCTCAGCCTATAATTAAATGGATTAAAGAAACCTCATGTATCGTTTCTTTATACTAATTTCACAGAAAATTTTAACCTTGAACCCGTAACCCAGAAATGTTACAACGTTCAGTGTTAAATTGGCGTGGCGATTGAATAACTGTAAAAAATGTGGTCCTTTCATAGGCGGACTACTTAAACAAGTTCTACTACAAATTGCGAGGACCCATTAAAAGAGAAGTAGCGCGTTATGCATCTCATAGTACCTACTTTGTTAAGAGTATCATACAATTCTCCTTTCATGGAGAGGAGACGTGTGAAACATGACAACATCTACGATCAGGCTTGGCATCGGTTTCACACACGCAAATACAAGTATATGGCGATATGTGGTCTGGCGAAGCCTGCCATCGCGACTGACGCCGAGAGCGCTGCCGCGACCAACGCTCATAGCAAACGCTCTCATACACGTTTTTAGTTAAAAGCGCGTCGCGACGTGCATCGCGTAAACTATAAATGAGCCCTTAGAACTCTACACGTTAAATTAGTTCATTTAAGAGCAATAATGTCGGTACTCTGGTCGTACACCGACTGTCCGGCAGCTTACGCTCCGTTCGCCTAATTGCCCGCCGGCTCTCATTTCAAATCGCGCAGCTAGCAAAGTTGCTTCGGTTAACAACATTTTCAAGCTAGCGGGTTGGCCAAGAATGTCTTTGTTGTGTAGAGGCCTATGTGTCTATGACTATATCTTGATTATCATGAGAATATTTAGATGGATAATGCCTCATTCAATCGCATATTAAATTCGTATTACAACATAGTGTCACTGCGTCAGTCAATGTCAGTGACGCATTAGCTTGCGCAACTTACCTTGAAGTACTTAATGCATCTTTTATCTTTGTAGTGTCGTGTGTCTAAGTTCTACTATATCAGTCCGCTATTGAATGTTTACATAATAATTAATAAGAAAAAAAAATGGAAAATATACAGCAGCATCATTGTTATTAATCCATAACTTGCATTTCCAATATATCACAGCATTCCTTAACTTTTGGTTAGTTTTCAACGATGATCAATCATTCCTAAAATTAAGACGGTAGAATAAAGCTGAAAATTTTTACCCGACTAAGAGAAATATTTATTAAATTCATATAGATACACCAAAAATAATTCAATCACGCTTTGCATTGTCAGACAGCAATAATAACACAAAAAATATTGAAAGGTTTTATTTGAAAGATCTAAGCTCACTAAAAATCTTGCGGCCTTGTCTAATGGACTACAATGAAGATTACATGAACATTTTATTAGTTAGTTTAGATCTGTCAGCTAAAGCCTTCAAAATTGATCTTAATGTGCGTTTTATTTTCTTATAAAAATAGTCATTATTTTGTTTACCACATTTGCAACATTTAAAAAAAAAATTGAAAGCGTTTTTTTATTTATAATCTATGGAGCTACAGCTGATGTGGCATAAAGTAATGTAAAGAGACGTCTAACGTTTTTGCCTCGACTAGATTTGCACCAGTACTTCATTGGTATCAACGGCACAGCGGACTATGAACGTCGGAGCATCGTAAAAAAAGCAGTAATTATTTTGATGGATCCCCAGAATTCGGTATGTAAAGAAAAAAAATACTTTGCTGATTCCAAAACCATTTCGAAATATTACATTCCTGTACATTATTTTGACGTTTAAAACTCTCTAAACTATGAGATGTGGTATATTTCAATAAAATACACAAGATAAACTTGACTTTCAATGAGTCCCATAATGACGTCATGTAGTTCGCTGTGCAAAAGCAATGGCGAACCTAAACAAAAACTGTCAATGTCAAGTCAACGCAGCGTTGGATTTTGTACTATAATTACAGTATTTGTACAACTATTTCATGCTCCGTACTAGATACTATCCATATCTAAGGATAGTACGGAAAAATACTATAATTTCGTTACTTCATTTATAAAATACCAAAATAGGTAAATATAACACCCGTGCATTGCCAAATCACGTAAAAAAAAAGTTCATTGGGTTTGTCCTTTTTCTTTTTGGCATCATACTCTGTGCATTCTGTCAGTTCTAATGTTTCTGTAAAACAGCTGTAATAGATCCATATATTTTTTTAAATCTTAATAGATTTGCCAGCGGCGTAATAGCGTAATAATCCATACAAAAAAGTAATAGATTAGCAACATTAAGAAGCTTTGATAAACAAAATTCTTTACTTCATGTCAGTTGTCAAAGTCAATCAAATGTGTCAAAATATAATTTTTTGTTTTACATGGCAAAAGCCTACTAGGGATATTCAGTCAACCTTATGACGTCATCGCTATCGAAAGTTTGAAAACGTATTAAAAATCAACTACCGCATAAAAAGCCAAAATATTCAAATTAGTTTCATGAAATAAAGTTTACTATCAGAAAAAAATATAAAATAAATACCAAAAAAAAACTTTACATACCGAATTGGATTAAGGCAAGAAGAAATTTGTCTTTGAAAAGTTTTTTACAACACTGCGGTACCAAAACGTACCACAGTTGGAGCGGTCCACTAGTTTAAAGTCACTAAGCGAGGTATAGAAGCCCCATGCTCGGTATTTCTTATTTCTCTATGGGATACAGATGGCTGTTCATGTCTGTCGTTAAACTAGACTATAACTTGATGATGTATTAATTTTATAATCTTCTACTGACTCAGAGGGAGTAAGTAGAAGTTTCAATTCAATTACTTGTATGAAATGAAACATGCAAAAACAAATATGGTTTATATGATTGAATTACTTTATTAGTGACGCAGGGCATTTTAGAAAAGAAAAAAATAAAATTAAAATGAAAAAGCGTAATAATTCTATAAATGTAACAAACACTTTATTCTATACCTATCAACTATGAAATTTTGATTCACTCGCTAACGTTTGTTCTATTTTACAACGTATTTTGTAAATAGTTTTTTTTTTTATCTATTTGGTTTAGCAAGGAACACGACAAACGGAAAATTAGCTTAGGTACGAATAAAATTTAACTATATATAAAATGTGTCTTAAACTTATTTCTACCTTAGCGTCTATCCTAGTAATATTCTACACATAGATTTTTTTTAGAATATGGCAGGGTGGATATGTCAAATACGGTAAATAAAGATAGAAAGGTTTAAAATATTGACGACATAAAATGTACACGAAAATGTGACTTTACATAGAGTAAATGCAAACAAGATTGTTTTTTTTAAATCCAAAATAAAACGCGTCATAATAGTAAAAATACCATTTTTTACTAGTGAGCTAGCCATTGCTCCTATACAAAAAAAAAAAAAAACAACTATTTTATCTAAGATCTATATATATCGAATCGATAAATTTCACATTGTAATGTTAACAGACTTACTGTTTAGGTTCACGCTAACTATAACAGAATACTGTCTGACCAAAAGACGTATTAGTTATTAAGGGCTTTACTTATAAACATAGCTTAAAGTTAATCTATTCTTAAAGTAGCCTGTCACATTTATACAAGTGATATTTCAACTTCAGCGAGAAGTTGATAGAGAATTGTATGCGTCGGGTAACTTTAAGCACCAACGTTTATAAGTAAAGCTTATTGTTTCAAAGACGCTATTTATTACTAGTGTCTAGTATTCAATCCCGAGCAAGTGTAGGATTCAAGGAGTGGTTGAGAAATGAAAAATAAATTTAGCAGCCTACAAATTATCACTTCACTTTAGCGAGGCAAGAAAAAAAAGCATTAAAAAAGAATTTACTTTTTCTCTGAAAATGAAATAGCACGAACACTTTTGCACTTGCACTGGGCATTGTAATGGCTTCGCGCAATTTCCTTATTTGTACTCATTTTTAATCGTGCTGTGAAGGTAGGATTGTTTTAATACTAAAAACGTGTTAAAATAGTTTTACTTCAAAGCCATCTTAATTCTTCAAATATACTTTGCACGCTAGCAGGTAAAAACGACTTTCGCACCCAGAAATCAGAAATAAAAAAACCTTTCCGAACTCGTAAAGTAAAAAGTACATATGTTTATATCCCATTGTTATTCCGCGGCGGTGGCCTTATTAGTAAGTCTGCAATTCTATTGTTTATAATGGTCCAGGTTTTGAAATTTGAGAACTGCATCAGTTTCACAGAGTAGAATTTTAACTGTACTTCTACTTTGCGTAACCCTTCGTGAAACCTTTCGGGACTCCTTTTAAATATAATAATTAAGTTTGATAACTGAAAAAATTCTTATCATTCATAACACATAATAAGTTATAAATTATACTTAGATTTTTGTATTAAATACTTTGTGAAAGCAAAATTTTAATTTAAAGACATTCATAAAAACATAATCGATTAGTTTTCTAATCAAGATAAATTTTATGTTGTTGCGTTGTTCAGCAAATAACAATAAAGGTGACCTTAGCTAGCAGACAGCTAGACTTAGTGTTGTCCGTAGAGTCTAAGCCAAGTTGATATAAAAACTTTTTAGATAAAACTTGCTTTTCATTACACTGTACACATCTGGTCTTGAAGAGGTCCTGGAAATGTAATTTTTATCTCATATCGAATTCCGTACATATTTTGCGTACGATTGCCATTGGAAATTGTCCGATACGACATAAAACTTAAATTTTAATGGTGTAACTGTACAAGCCCAGACATAATTCGGTGCAGTAAATACAAGTTTAACTCAAACATAGCTAGCTAATTACTCTGATAACTAGTAAATACAATTTCCTAGATACAATAAGCAGCAAAAACAACAGCACTGACAAGAAAATCAATCAAAGTTATATTAACTAAAAGGGTCATTGGTAACTATCAACAATCTCTTGATATCATCTTCTGTACAGCATAACAAAGAGTTTTTAATCTATGACAATTCGCGAGAAACATTTTACATCTTTATATGTTACCCCGAGTATAATTTTCTAAGGAACAATAGTTAAGTATAGTAACATTAGAAAGAACATTTAAAAAAAAAAATTTTCTTCACTAGCTAGGTATTTGACCACAGCTCACCTGATATTAAGTGACGGTGTGGTCGAAGATGGAAAAGCACACCTAGCTTGGTACTGGCTCTCAAGTGAGGCTGCCGGTACACACCGTTAGATGCTTGGCGGCAGATTTAAAACTAGAGCCTAAGGCGCATTTTCAAGTTCGATTCTTTTTTTTAAAATAATTAATAGGCTTGCGTTTGTCCGTCATCTCGCCTGATAAGCCAAGATGCGGTCTACGGTGGAGAACGCTCGTCTAGAAGAAGCCGATTCACTCGCGACTCCATTAGCTTAGACACTTGGTTCTCGTTCGGACAATTAATAAAAAAAAAAACAGCAAATTTCAAGTCAGAATTCACAGGTTGTTTATTATGATATTATGAAGCTGATACTTAAGAGATTGCTGGTTGGTTACCGATGACCCTCGCCAAGAAAGAATGCCACGTCCCTTCCGTCTATATTTCAACATGACAAATATTCACATATAGACAAAAATACACATACATAGATAAATTCTTACTTTGACAGTGCACTACAAATGAAACAAAAGAAAACAGCCTACCTACTTAATATTAGGGTCATCACAATAGTTAGTTATCATCGCTTGCGTCCTCGCATGAACTGAAGAGCCTTTTGCATGAGTGGCGCTTTCTTGGGCTTGTTTAGTGAAGAGACGGAGACGGGGGCGGAGGGCGGAGGGGCGCGACCCCCCTTCAGCACACCGGGAGTCGCGGAGAGGGATGCGACACGGGCCGCGGGGGACGCGGTCGCGGCGAATGCCGTGCCGTGAAGTGCCTGCAATGTGGAATAGAAGAACATGATATATTTTTTTTTAATGTGCCGTGGTGTTGCCGTCGTAAGAATAGTACCCCACCCTCTCTACCCGTGGTTGCCGTAAGAGTGGGCTAAGGGATGTAATCCGGAAGATGGGCCAACCCGCCTGCCAAGCGTGGCGAGTATTGGCAAACCCCAAGGAGGCCTATGTCCAGCAGTGGACGTCCTATGGCTGATGATGATGTGATGTGATAATTTTATTGATGCATTATTATCATCAGCTGTATGACGTCCACTGCTGGACATAGGCCTCATCAATTGATTTCCATAAGACCGGTTGGAAGCGGCTCGCAACCAGCGCGTTCCTGCGGTCTTTAGTAGGTTAATCTTATTGATGCACCTCGCTAAAATCACCAAACTTTTTTTTTCTGAGTTTTGGCGGGAACGCGTGTGGAGTCGTGTCACCTCATTGTATTGTTTTTCAAAATTAGTGTTTTTCGAGTGTTTATGTATAAAAATAGTGGTGTTTTATTCATGAAGTGCCCAATTACAAGCACAAATGAGGGAAAGTGATATAATGCGGTGAAACATGACTTTTCGCGTTGCTTCCAATACTCCATCGAAGCTTATAGTAAAGTCGCCACTACTTTACTAAATCATGACTAGATTTGACTGGCACGGACTGATCTTGACCAAGACTGGACTTTGACTATAAAGAAGCTGGAAACTGAAGCCCGCACACAATATACAGAAACATTGAAACAGGCAGAATGCACAGAGTGCGATGCCAAAAAGAAAGAGAAAAAAAATTTTTTTTTTTACTTTTAGCTAATTTTTTTTGTCTGACAGTCTAGGTGTAGCATACCTAGCCTGTAATGGAACTGGCTCTCAAGAGAGGCTGCCGGAACACGCCGTTAGATGCTTGGTGGCAGATTTTCAACTTGATATGGTTTTCTCATGATGTTTTTCCTTCACCGGCAGCTCAAGCTCATTGTTGGGGTTTGAACCCACGCCCTTCGGCATGCGAACCGACCGCGCTAACCACTGAGCTATCATCGCTACAATTTTTCCAACCCTAAAAAGTTAGCGGATGTTCCAGGGTAGAAGTGGAAAATTCTTCAGCCGTGTTTAGCGATCTTTGTGATATGGGCAAAACTAATGGATTTACGTCACCGACATGCTATTGTGACGTGTTTTAAATTTTCCTATCGGCAGTCCCCATGACTGCCTATTTTTAACCAACTTCAAAAAATAGGAGGTTCGCAACTTGATTTTTTTAGTACTACTCGATGAGGGCTATCGAATTTTCGATGTCGCTACTTGGTACTCGATAACGTAAAACTTGCCCCAAAATTCAACTACAGTTTTGCCTACTGTACAAAACTGTTTTGATCTGGCTGAAATAGATTTTTTTACGTAACTTTCATCATTATACATGACATATTAAGGTATAGTACCTGGTTGGACCGAGCATTGCTCGGCTGAAAACACGGATAAAACGACGTTTTCTGAAAATGAAACCTAGCTAGATCGATTTTTCGCCCCCGAAACCCCCTGGATACAAAATTTCATGAAAATCGTTGGAGCCGTTTCCGAGATTCAGAATATATATATATATATATATATACAAGAATTGCTCGTTTAAAGATATAGATTGGTTTACCATGGTCGGCTCTTAGTATATATGAGAAAGTATAAACTACCTGTTTTCTAGCGATGTTCCTAGGAGGTTTGACAACGGAGTCAACATATGCCATTTTGGTTTGCTTGATGGGCGCCTTCTTTGCTTCTTGAGTTAATCTTATGTTTGCCGTAAGGGACTTCAGCTTGCATTCTTGTTCTTCTTGGCATCTCTGCAATAAGAGAAAAAAAAAATACAAGTATAGTTTTTTTAATTTTCATTTATGAACGAGTCTACGAGAGTGTTGGCAGTGTTATTGTAGCTTTAGGTGACGGATGGCCGGGTCAGTTTCCGGATGATTGACCACGAGTGGTATTTACAACTGAGCACAACAGATAAATGTATAGTTATCGACCCTGATTGTTGGTCTTCTTTCAAAAATTGATGTTAGAGGTCTTCGAGCGAAATATCTTTGATTTATCATCATCTGGATCCTTCCCATTTCATTTTCAGGCGAGGTGGGGACAATACCGTCTTTACCATAAGGGCACACGGGGCTCGTGCCAAGGGCCCCGTGTGCCCATCGTCACGAGGGCCCCGATATATTCACTTACATTACACATTTATTTTCTATTTTAGTTAGATGTACCCCGGCAAAAGAGTTTTGTGTAACCATAATAAATACCTATAAGATCATAGCATTAAAATCTGTATAATTTATTCGCTTTCCAAAAGGGCCCAAAAAAAAAAACCCGGAGCTCTTGGGCAAATTTTTTTGTCCCGGGATGGCCTAAGACGGCTCTGGGTGGAGAGTCGGTCTCTAAGCGAACTTCTTTGCTGAGGCTGAATGCTGTGGGACACTGACCCCAGAGGATGTAGAGGGTGCGATCTCGACGCCCAACTCCCCGGGCAGAGCTCAAGCACCCTCTGGATCGCTGGCCGTGAATTGGCTTTGTGATACTATTACTGAGGGCTTCTTGCCTTAGTGCCGTCTACATTTTCTAATTCCTGTTTGGACCAACCACAGGTTTCGCGGGAGGGCAAGCTATGTACGTGCGCCAGGGGCGTGCATGGTGCGGAGCAATATTTCTCAGGTAGGGGCGTGGCGCAATATCTACGTGGTCGAATATACCGCGTGACAAACGAACCACAAACTCTCCCAACGTCTCGATATGCACGTCCCAAGCGAAGACGTCATAGCCGAATGCCGAATTTGATGTTCATTGGCAGCTTATAGCTTAGGACTGGGCGGAGTACAGCTCGAGCAGACTTTACCTGGTGGCCGGCGTGTACATGCTTAACGCAAAGTCGATGAGAATGCCAAGGTATTTGATGTATTTTTCCATTAGACGTTCTTGCCTCTAAACTGCAATGGTTGCATATTGGTCCTACACTACAAACCCGTATAAGCAACGCGGCTTTTACATTGAATTATATAATAAGTACAAACAAATTTTTAGTATTAACTAAATCTAAATCGACTGCGCTCCCAAACACTCAAACAAAGATAAATGATAACCAGTATGAAAGTTATTGCTATAATAAAATAAAATATCTTACTATATACATTTCCCTCCAGGTTTCCAATTCCTGCCGCCTCTTATTACGGAAGCTTTTCTCACAGAACTTCTGCCAGAGATGGTCTGTATCTTCCATCAGGTACGGGTTATAATGTTCTAGCGTGAACAGCTGATCCGCCGTCGCTTTGTCTATTACGGGTTTCAGGATATCGTATGGCACGCCTCCGGTATACTCCAGAGCTAAACATAGAAATATAATAAGTACATGAAAATGTAGGATGAGAAAGTGAAAGTAAAGATAGATATAGATTTGCGTAGCGATGACAGCTCAGTGGTTAGAGCGGTTAGTTCGCATGGCGAAGGGCGTGGGTTCAAACCCCAACAATGAGCTTGAGCTGCCGGTGAAGGAAAACATCGTGACGAAACCATAGTGTGGTGGAAGGGTACTTTCTAGTACTCGGCTGGCTAGCTACCACCCTCAAGTTGAAAATCTGCCGCCAAGCATCTAACGGTGTGTTCCGGCAGCCTCATTTGAGAGCCAGTTCCATTCCAGGCTAGGTGTGCTTTACCATCTTCGACCACACTGTCACTTAACATCAGGTGAGCTGTGGTCAGACAACTAGTCTGTCAGCCGTAAAAAAAAAGATAGAAACTTTTTATAGTGAATACCAAAACTCTATAAATTAGAGAAATTAAAAAATATAACACAAACAAGAAACTTACAAGCTAGTGCTACAAATGGCCTTATCGCTAAAAGTGGTCTCTTCCAGGCAACAATAATAAAGTATTAGAATTAAAAGTAAGAAGTAAGAGTAGAAAGTGCGCAATGTTCATTCGGTTATTAATTTTCTGAAGTGAACAAACAGCTGATTTGATGCACCTATTACATTCGGTTCATGTAAGTTATGAGCGTACTAGCTGCGCTCCGCGGTGTTGCCCGCTACATTTACGGATAAAAAGTAGCCTATGTGTTAATCCACGGTGCCGGCTACATCCAAATATCAAATTCCATCAAAATCGGTCCAGCCTTTTAAGCGTGAAGAAGTAACAAACATACAAATACACTTACAAACTTTCGCCTTTATAATATCAGTGTGATAAACTTCTATATATATATATACATATAAAAAAATCGTGTTACGGTGTTTGTGGTCGCACTCCTCCAAAACGGCTCGACCGATTTTTATAATTTTTTAAATGTTTATTTGGTAGGTATGAGAATTGTACAGTATACTTCATACCGTTAGGCAATTAGCTACTTTTTTTCAGGAAAAATTTAGTGGGAAAATTTTTACACCGCAGGGCGCGTCTAGTATTTATGTGATATTCAACACTGTTTTTGTATGTAATGTGAGTAAATAGAAGCACAATTATGAAGTAGTCAATACGATAAGAATGTTAAATTACAAAACTGATTATAATATTATTCATTATATTTCTACAAGTAAATATAGATAACAAAATACGATGTTATTGTGGGTGAAGTACGATTCCACAATAAAATGCCCTAGATTTTAGTTAGAACTTTATTGACAATGAATAAATAGTCATTGCAAGGTAGCTACCACCCTCAAGTTGAAAATCTGCCGCCAAGCATCTAACGGTGTGTTCCGGCAGCCTCACTTGAGAGCCAGTTCAATTCTAGGCTAGGTGTGCTTTACCATCTTCGACCACACCGTCACTTAACATCAGGTGAGTTGTGGCCAAACAAATAGGCAGTCAGCCATTAAAAAAAAAGTAACTACCCTACCACCATGCAATGGATTCCTAATGATATTTTTTCTTAACCGGCAGCTCAAGCTCATTGTTCGGGATTGAACCCACGCCCTTAGGCGTGTGAACCGACAGCGCTAACCACTGAGCTATCATCGCTACAAAAGGTGTATATTGCTATTAATCTAGATATAGGTAGGTATATTAGTTTTATTCATAGTACCTGGTTGACCGAGCATTGCTCGGCTGAAAACATGGATAAAACGATGTTTTCTGAAAATGAAATCTAGCTAGATCGATTTTTCGCCCCCGAAACCCCCTGGATACAAAATTTCATGAAAATCGTTGGAGCCGTTTCCGGGATTCAGAATATATATATATATACAAGAATTGCTCGTTTAAAGATATAGATTATATACAAATGTTGATGTATTCGTATGTATTGTTATAATGTAGGTACGTATGTATAACTATATGTTTTCCATGGCACACACCACTTTATAGGGTTCCGTACCCAAAGGGTAAAAACGGAACCCTAGTACTAAGACTTCGCTGTCTGTCCGTCCGTCTGTTTGTCACCAGGCTGCTGCTGTCTTAAGAACCGCGATAGCTAGACAGTTGAAATTGTCACAAATTATGTATTTTTGTTGCCGCCATAATAACAAATGCGATTTTTTGCCTTTTTCATACATAATGGTACGGAACCCTTCGTGCGCGAGTTTTATTTACTTCTTCAAATTCCTATTCATAACAAGGTTACCTAGAAGAGATTGCTCTAAACGATAAGACCGCCAGCTGTTGCACTATTGTTGAATGTTAAATGTTTTTATTTTAATTTCCGTTTGAACAATAGATATCTTTATTAATCCATTTTCTTATGCTTTCTGACCTAAAGGTTACGAATAATTTCGAAGTATGAAAACACAAGCCGTAGCGATATTGACAAAGAAAAACTTGGGAAATATACACAAGTGTCTATCTGGATACCGCAGAAGCCACACGTTGTATTGTAAAAAAAAAAACATCTTTGTATTGACTTACCATCAATATGTTCTTGTAGCACTTGGACACACATTTCATAGAGAGATGTTATCTTCCCAATCACTTTATTGCCAGAGTACACTTTGGTTCTGAAATAGACATTTTCACATCTTTACATATAGTCACGGAACGTCACAGGTCTTTGAGCGGCATATTTTTAACCGACTTCAAAAAGGAGGAGGTTCTCAACTTGATTGTTTTTTTTTTGTTTTATGTATGTACAGTGATTCCTCTGAGATTTACGACCCGGTTTACGTGATTCTTCTTTAGTTTGAAGCGGAATAGTTGCCATTTGGTCCCATAAAAATTTAACATAGTTTGGCCCAGTTGTTTTCATTAAGACGTTTTTGAATCTTAGCGAGTTCAAGTGTTTTTGACGTAAACATACATTAATTAAATTTGAAAAATAAACGATTTAAAAATAAAAGTTAAACTACTTTTAAAAAACATTAAACTAAAAAGCGAAAAATAAACTTACTTTACAAAGTATTATTATACCTGTTAGGTACCTACTGATCTATTTGAAGTCGGTGCACCGACAGGCTAAGCACCGACTTCAAAGTTTGATTTTGTTACAAATAAGCTTGCGTTTGACCGCCAACTCGCCCGATTAAGCGACGATTCGATCTACGGTGGAGCACGCTCGCCTAAAGAAGAAACGGGTTCACTCGCGACTTGAAGGCACCCAGATTGTGTCTAGCAGCGAACACCTACTCGGGCGGCTAATTCCACTGTTTAATATCGACTTAGGGTTAGTAATATAGCACTAACAAACTTAATTGATCTTAAATAACCTAACCAATAACGAAATGCCAGTTTCTTCCACAAATACAAATATTTTATTGACACCTCCAATGTTACAAGTCAATTCCGTAATATCATTATAAGAATTTTAAAACATTGATTGCATGCCAATGAACAAAAAACAAAATGTTAAAATATACAAACATGTCAATATAAAAAATATTGTTGATAAAATGTCAAACAAATCATAATTACTTACTAGTAATTTAATAATCTTTTAGTTTGAAATACTCGTCAATGTCATAAAACAAAGTCTCTAACAGCCAAAAGATTATCTAGGTCAACTTGCCACATTGTAGATTGTCAAGCGAGATTATTATCAAAGAAACGGCACTAACAAATTAAAAAAAAATGGTTTTCAATCAATGACAACTCTGGATTTCCTAGCTACAACTGTATTAGTATCGCTTGAGCTGCTATTTGGCTTGCTGCAAGTCAGTTTTTAACACTTTGATGGCATCGCTTGCTGAAAGTTTAGTTATGGTAGTACCTTTGGTTTTTGCTAGATATGCCGGCACTGATAGCATCCTCCTCGGAGAAGTGAGGTAGTAGTTTGGGCGGCGGTCGCGGTTTGTAGTTGGGCGATATCTCGGGCAACGCAGATATCTCTAGCTGCGGTAGCGGAGCTAACTTGGCGCTAGGAGCGAGTAAAGCTGCTGGACTTAACTGTAATTATAAGAAAAAAATTTCTGTCGATCAATGATGTTTATTATGTGTCTGGGTGTTCTAAATGGAAGTATTTAAAAAAAAGTAAATGAATACTTATTTGGTTCTCACGGCATCCAACCTCAAACAAAGCAAGGGCTGGATGACTCTGTGAGAATATGTCGTCTTATAGACCTATACTGTTGGTTCATTTATAAACAAGTTATGTATAGTTATTATTGGACCTTAGGTTCACAGTGATATGTTATTTCTATTTATACACCTATATACTAACTAACCTAGGGTATGTACATATCTCGATAGAATAAATAAGTAAATATTTAATCTCCTTGTTATGGCCCAAGACATGGAGACACAAGCTTTATTCTAATTGCTGCAGTTGGACCACAAAAGCAGTTGAATGTCATAAGTGGAGCGAGTGAAGAAAGGGCTTTTTTTAAAGATGCAGCGGCAAGTAGGGCTTTTAACTAATATTTGTGACTGTTGGTTCGCTTAACCTTTTGAGCGCCACGCCACAAACGCATTCCCGTGTCCTGTACGCCAAGACCAGTAAATTGCTTGAATAAGAATCCATGTTTTTTACTTCAATATTTCTAAGTACTTGTGGCTCTAGAGACTTGTTTCTTTATACTCATATGTTGCTGAGATATTCTATTTTGAGGAATGTTGAATTAGAATACCAGTAATAATTTTTCAATATTTTTATTTCATATTATTGAGGGCCGGGTTTTTTGTCGCCAATAGACGTCGTTGGTGCACAGGACCCGCAAGTGCTATTCACGTATAGGTGACTTTGGTGCTCAAAAGGTTAATCTCATGAGTATAATTAAGCATGGATAACAAAATGTAAATGGACATTTTGTTGGCTTAGTTGTCCATTCTAATTCAGTATGTAAAGTTTTTGTTTTTGTATTTATTTTATATTTTTTACTAGTAAACTTTATTTTATGAAACTAATTTGAATATTTTGGTGTTCTATGCGGTAGTTGATCTTTAATATGTTTTCAAACTTTTTGTAGCGATGACGTTATAGAATGAATATATACATACATATATGCCCTTGGCATGTTAGGTTATTATGGCTGCCGTTGACTTGACATTGACAGATTTTGTTTTGGTTTGCCATTGCTTTTTTTAGGCACCGAATTGGTTAGGACGGTTAAAATTTCAGAAGGCAAATAGCGATGTTCATCTTGCCGAGTGCTAACATGCCTACTTCTAAGTAATACCGATCTCTTGTCATGTTAATGACTATTCAATTATAGTGTACTCTTCACAGCACTTCCTTAGCTCAATCAATGCCGCATTTTTTTTTAAAACTGTATATAGTTTACCCATTATCAATAATAACATGTGTCAAAAACAAAATACCCGTAAAAGCATGGTATAATTTTCAACACTCACAATTTTGTACAATTTTACCAATTGACAACCTGTTACCATTTATTTTAGTAACAAAAAAGAAACACAAGCAAAACGTTCAGCCCAATAAACTATAATGCTTGACACTAATTTCAATTGCATGTTGAATCAAGTGGCTTTAAAGATAAATGTGGTAATCATTGTAATGCTGTACAAATACTTACATCATTGCTAAATGTATTGTTTGGAGAGTTAATATCCTTGAAAGATTTCTTTTTCAGTTTCGAGGGACTAACCATCATGCCTAATGCTTCAGCAAAACTGGCACCTGGAAAATAAAAAATCCAAAATATGGTATAATAAAATCAACATATTTTAGAATTATTCTTTTGAGTGATATCTTGTCTAATATTTTTAGTAATAAGACGAACAAGATATTCTCCTAATAGTACGATAACATATCCTGATAATGTATGCCTACACAGAGGTATTTTTTTTAATGTAAATGTAATGAGACTACCAAGACACTCTCCTGATGATAAGAGATAACACCTGTCCATAACTATTGCAGCGATACACAGAACTAAGTTTAAATATTTTAAAAGCTTATGTATAGATATGCTCTTCTGTAAGTACCCAGTCTTTGGCCCCATTTTATATGTAACAATTTATCTGTAATACTTTTTTAAATGAATTTGTCATAACAGTTTCAATCAAATTTGGAAGATGTTTTCTTGAGCATTACTAAAATTGTACTTTTTAGCTCCAAAAATATTAGGTCTTTATAGGATAGAGGGAGAAACCACAGACTACTATTCTCTTAGATTTAGATCTCCTTAGCAGGAGGTTTTCTAGGTTGGTACCACCGCTGTACCAGATATTCTGCCGCCAAGCAGTAGTGTGTAAACATAACTGTAGTGTGGTTTGATGGGTACTGCAGCTAGTGAAATTACTGGGCTGTTGAGACTAAACATCGAAAGTCTCAAAGTAATGATCACCAAAGCAGCCATGCCCTGTACTTTGTTTTGTGTATCGCTGCAATGGTCATGAGCAGGCATTATCGCTTAACTTCAGGTAAGCGTCTCATACATATCATTACATTTACATTTAAAAAAAAAAAATGATTTTCAATTTATTTGTCACAGTAGTTATATACAAGCTAAAGAACTATTTAAAGTTGTTGCAGTAAATAATCAGTTTGTTTGTCGTTTGAATATGGACACAGAAAAAATTGGGCAGCATGCTACTCGAGCAGATATAAAGAATTAAACAAGTATTAATAGAGTACTTGCTGCCTTACCTGACCCACAATCAATGCCATCTTCACCACTCTCCTCACTGTTACTTAATTTGCTCTTTTTCTTTGGTACTTCTTCCTTTGACTTACTTGAACTACTTGATTTACTTTTATGTGATGATGAGGAACTTGACTTTTCTTTTGACTTCTTCTCACTACTACTTCTTTCGTCACTCTTATGTTTCGATTTATCACTCTGTGATTTACTTTCACTAGATGAGTGTTTTTTCTCAGTACTATGATTTGATGTCTCTTTGGAAGAGCTATTCCGTTCTTTTGATTTTTCCTTGGATGAACTATGTTTTTCTTTTGAATGACTACGGCTTTCCTTTGATTTATGTTTACTATCTTTTTCTAAAGAGCTTTTGTGTTTTTCTGGTGCTTTATCTTTTTGTGAAGAACTCTTGTGTTCTTTACTTGAATGTTTTTCAGAACTCCTATGCTTATCAGAATTAGTATGTTTATCAGAACTAGTATTTTTATCAGAACTACTATGTTTATCAGAACTACTATGTTTATCAGAAATACTATGTTTATCAGAACTACTATGTTTATCAGAACTACTATGTTTATCAGAACTACTATGTTTATCAGAACTACTATATTTATCAGAACTACTATATTTATCAGAACTACTGTGTTTGTGAGAACTAGATTTGTGTTTATCAGAACTGTGTTTACTCAACTTAGATTCTTTCTTTTCATCTGATGAAGTATCAGATTTGTGTCTTTTTTCGGAACTGCTTTCTTTTTCGCGTGAACTTTTGTGTTCATGCGAACTAGAATTAGATGCTCCAGAGGATAGTTTTGATGCATCCTTAGATGATTTGTGGTGTGAATGTTTATCTTTTTCTGAAGACTCATGCCTCTTTGAGCTTGACGTTTCGTTTTTACGATCGTCATGGCTATATGAGTGTTTGGAAGAATGTGATGTTTTGTGTCTCTCTGGAGACTCTTTTTCTTTTTTTATTTCTTTTTTGATTTCTTGTTTGACTTCTGTCTTCACTTTGACCTCTTCCCGCGAAGATTCAGAAGTGTAAGAGTCGCTGTCACTGTCCGAGCTTTCAGAGTCATCTTCACTGCTCTCACTATCAGAGAGTTTCTCTTGTTTAACAACAACCTGTTTTTTGTGATCACTTTCGCTGGAACTTGTGTGTCTAGACTTTTTTTTAGTATCATAGTCTTCTTCCTGAAATATATAATACCAAAAATGTTTATAATGCAGCAAAGAGAAACATTGTGGTAGCTGAATTGGTAAAAGGCATGTCACACATTCATGAGATTGTAGGTATGAACTGCTTATCTGTTGATGAAAATTATATGAAGCTGCCTACATCAATAAGTTTTTCAGAATATATACTTGCAAGCTTTGAAAAGTAATAGCGTCACCTGGTTATGCAGGGGAAGGAAAACATCTGTGGTTTTCAAGTTGTTGAAGCTTAATGTGAACACGCCACACACCACTGTGATATGTTAATGGGATATACTAGAACACACACACACATACACATTTGAATAGTGCTTAGTGTAATGGAATACGCCACATTGTTATAAAGTAACAATAAGTTATTTGAATAGAATTTGAACCTGGAACTCTATAGCTTTTCAAATGTTATGGCTATGCCAAAACTGCAACAGTATGAAGTATATTTCCTCATGAGAATGTTGAGTATCGGGAATACTTTATTGATCACCATTGTTACTAAAGTTCAAGTGCATATTGGTTATGATAAACTTTAGAACTTCCATATTGATATATCATTAACTCAGTATGTGAGATGTTGTTTAGAACCATTTTAAACCAACACACTCAGTATTAACTCTTGCAGCTGTTAATTTAAAAACCTATTTCTGTTACATTAACCAAAATGAAATAAATAAATTCTAATTTACACAGTATTTCTCAGGGTTTTTTAAACTAGAGAATCAATACATAAACCACGAGATTACATTATCAGTTATAACACTAACCTCACTGCTGTGATACTTCCGTTTACTACTGCTGTGATTGCCATTCATTTCTTTATGGTGATCTTGGTGGTTTGACCTTGGTGTGGAGACCTTATTGCTGACATGTCTGTCATGAGAGTTTCTCGAATGGTCATCTGAATCTCTACCGCTGCCATGACCATTTTGTGTTGATGCTAGAGAAAAGTAACAGGATTGAGTTGAAAAATCTCAAGATATTTCCATAAGTTTCTTATGGTAGTGAAACATCCATATCATCAATTCCATACTACAGCAGCAAACGTGAAACACCAGTTTCTAAGCATTTCTGTTTTCTAATTTAAAGTGTACTCTACCGAACAAAATTATGGTTTATCAAGACCCATCAACTCACTAAGTAATGAGTACTAGGGCAGATAAACTGTAGATATTTTCTTTAAATTAAAAGTTCTGAGGTGTGGAAGATAAAAAACCAATAAATAGTCATAAATTAGCTTATCTTTTCCAAAGATTTTATCAATAGACAACACCAAAGCTGAGATTTCAAAATCAGCCGGCTAAGTGTTAGAATGTAGCTTAACTTTCATGTACATGACATACTAATGTAAGAAGTAAGAATGTAAGCATGTAAGAATTTATTATATACTTGAAATTTAACTGTGTAATCTATTTTTTTTTTCAATGGAAATGTATTGAGACAAACT
This sequence comes from Biston stratarius, assembly GCA_950106695.1. NCBI lineage: Eukaryota > Metazoa > Arthropoda > Insecta > Lepidoptera > Geometridae > Biston > Biston stratarius. Next base: position 18,596,761 of record OX467116.1, read on the forward strand.
AGATACTCTCCTGATGGTAAGAGATAACACCTGTCCATGACCATTGCAGTGATACACAGAACTTTGACTAGCAAAACAAAGTCCAAGGCATCACTGTGTTGGTGCTTATTTCTTTGAGACTTTCGACAGCCCTGTAATTTCGCTAGCTGCAGTTCCCCTTCTAATTATTTATTTAAATTTTAAAGCCCTCTAATATTTTCATTTTACAATTTTATTCTTTTTACTGGTTTTGGTGGTTTGTAGTTTCTATCAGGGAATTTAAAAGAAACTACATGGTCCATTAATATTATAAAAATTTATTTTACTATATTTCTCAAAAAATATTTTGTTACTAAAATACATTAAAATTATAACAAAACATGATTATTATATTAAAATTGTAAAATGATTTCTGACGGAATGTTTTATTATGCTAAGTATTAAATAATCACCCACAAAGCAGCCACACTAACAGCCCAGATTAAAGTTCCAGTACAATGGCCGAATTGCAGCTTTGTACTTTCAAATTAGCTCAATGCTAAACATTTTTAACATAAATTTAATTTGAATTGCTAGAATGACATGTCACATTATTTTATGCAACTTAAACTGAGATCAACAAAGCTACACATGAACAACATGTTAGATGAGTAAGGGTTATTGTAGTAATGCTGTGAATAAAGCTTTAAGTAACAGTTGTACCAAAAAGTCTTTTGATTCAGCTGTGTCCTGGATTTAAAAAATTCGTGGTATTTACATAAAATACACGACAAGTATTGTATGGTTTTAAGTAGATACCTATCTAAATCACTTATCAAGTTGAAACCTCAAGTACACATGCAATATGGAATTGATTAGGAAAATACTACTATCGTGTAGTGATGAATATTAAAGCTCACTGTCGTTTCTATGGTCTCCTTCCTGATCGCTCTCTTCCGCAGCCACCATGGTCTTCCATTTGAGCACGAGCGCTCGTGCCGCCTGACCCACCTCCCCCGGCTCCTTGCGAAGCGCATTCACCGTACGTCCTACGCCCGTATCTTGAAGGTGCTGGACTGTCACTTTCAGTTGAAATAACTTGTCGATACATCGTAAAACCTGAAAAAGTTACGCAGTTCAACGGTAATACTAACTTATATGCGTCAGAATAGGATTTGCGTAAAGACTGCGGAAGAGGATTTATTTTTCACCTGATAAAAAGTCTTGTAAAAGATATGGGAACATGATTTTTAGTAAAAACCAGCATTAAATACCAGCAGGAAAATAAGTTACTAAATTACTTACCTTTGTTTCGTCGTCAGAATGTTTTTCAATATCCTTCTGATAATGTTTAATAATATCCAAAACTGACGCCATACCAAATGTAGTTAAAATAACAACAAGAACTGTTGATTTTTATCATTAAAAAATTTATGCCAGCTGGTAAACGAGCACCATTTTCGTCACAAAATCACACCTGTCAATGACGTCTTCACTTCAAACTACGTTCAACTTTTTTTTAATGTATTTTTTCTATCTTTCTTCTTTGCATCGCACTCTATGTATTCTGCCAGTTTCAATGTTTCTGTATTTTGTGTGCAGTTTTCATTTTTCAACTTCTTTATCTTTATAGTCAAAGTCCAGTCTTGGTCAAGTCCAATCCGTGCCAACCAAATTCAGTCATGCCATAGTAAAGTAGTGGCGCGACTTTACTATAAGCTTCGATGGAGTTTTGGAAGCAACACGAAAAGTCATGTTTAACCACATTATATCATTCTCTCACACTCGCGCTTGTAATTCAGCACATTATGAAAAAAACACCGCTATTTTTATGCATAAACACTCGAAAAAACACTAGGTTTGGAAAAAAAAATACAATGAGGCGACACGACGCTCACCGCGTTCCCGCCAAAACTACCTGTGATTTAAAAGCACAGATTGACGGTGTTACCATTTTATTCAAACTTGAAACTTATTGTTACATTTTCGTTTTCGTTCTATCAATATGATCATATATCAATATATCAATATGATCGTAGCGTTGCAAGGTTTTGGCGGTAAAAAGAAAAGGTCGTGTCACATTATATTTGAACTTGTAGTTCTTGAGTATTCATTTATATATAAAATTCGTGGTTTTTCATTCGTAAAGTGTTAAAAAAATAAAATTATAAGCGCTAGTGTAAGAAAGTGATATAATGTCTTACGACTTCAAAATTCAAATTCAAATTCAATTCAATTCAAAACTCCACTGAAGCTTCTAATAAAGTCGCCACTTAGGCATGCCCAGCTTTGATTTTCGCTTACTTTGTGTGACGTTGACTGTGACTTAGACTTGCTTTACTTATCGTAAAATACTTGTAAACATAAAAATACTTGACACTAGCAAATGCACAAAGTGCAATAAAATAAATAAATAAAAAGATGCTTTGCAGGAGATTTGGCGGGATCGCGAAAAAGTCATGTTGTATTATTTTCCAAAACTTATGTCATGCTCATGGCAGGTCATCAGCGTACCTACATTACTCTAAAGTGGCTGAAGTGCTGCTGATCATACCTATACTCTGTCGTAGATACGACAACCGCTGGAACAACTAGACGTATTCTAGAGTGGAGATTATAAATCAACTAATGGAGTGGACGCCCCGAGACTCTGTGGTCCGGTTCTCACGGAAAATAGTCCGCAGAAGAAGTGCCGCTCGTATAGCTCGCCACAGCGCCTTGAATAATTTCGTCAGTCAAGCCTTTGGCAGTGTCAAGTTAAAACTAAAGGCGTAATGGTAAGCCGTTTGATGAAATTACCCTCATTCTACTATGACAACTTTTTGTTTTACTTATGCAAGATTACTCACGTTTAACTATGTCGTATACTATGACTATTAGCTTTGCACTGGGTGTTAGCGGAAAGCAAGATAAGGCCGCGCGCGCGTTGTTCTTTGGTTTGACTCCTTGAAGAAGGCTACTGGATGTGACCGAAACTATAGTCGGAGCATCCGATTTAATTAAACGTGAGTAATCTTACAAAATAATAATAATTCCTTGGAAGATAAGACGGCCCTTGGTGTGGGACGTAAATCAAGTTCAACATGTACAAAGGACAAGTAAATCTAGTTCAGGGTAAACCAAGCCCAAAGAAAATCTCAGAACTTCACATTATAAACAACTATTACAATAGCTTTGAGATCTAAAAAAAAATTGTATTTATATTGCGAATACAATGACTCACTCTCGACCGTATAGCCCTGTATACATTAACATATCAAACTTATCTACATCGCGTACGTACATAATTCTGTTTATTTTTTTAAATTTAATATACTTTCGTGTTGACCACCCACACCTTGTCTGATGTTAAGCAGTAGTACGGTCTAAGCTGGAGCACGCTAACATATCAAACTTATCTACATCGCGTACGTACATAACATATCAAACTTATCTACATCGCGTACGTACATAAGTCTGTTTATTTTTTTAAATTTAATATACTTTCGTGTTGACCACCCACACCTTGTCTGATGTTAAGCAGTAGTACGGTCTAAGCTGGAGCACGCTAAATAGCTTTCTTATATTATAAGAAAGCTATTTAGCGTCTAGAATAAATAGCTTTCTTATATTATAAGAAAGCTATTTATTCTAGACTTGAAGACACCCATGTTGTGATTGATCTGTTCTTGTGCCCACAGTAGATAAATATAATTCGCCACAATTTGGCTTCCTGTCTCCGTTGACCAGACCAAGACAATGTGCAATCTGTGTGGCTGTCATGCACAATAATTTATGCGTTTTGCATCGTTGTAGGCCAACAGGGCAAGAGCCGCGGGCGCACAGCCCCGTGACCTTTGTCGTCGGCAAACTATCCGCCTTCGTCCGGACCTTAGCTTAGAACTTTGTTTGTCTGCGAAAGCCGCCTATACAATATTCTGTAATTTGTTTAACACCCATCCATGCTCTCTGATCTTGTAAATCACTGATGAGATTGGAGAAGATAGTGCTAGTGGAATTATCAGTGGCGGGATCTTGTCAGTGAACCTGACCACAACCAAAAACAAATATAATATGCATGTCTAAGTATTAATTTCCAATAATAACTGAATCAACAAATAATATGATGACTGAAGGCAATAATTTTTTGAGTATCTTTGTGTTAATTCTAAGTTATCTTATTTTATTTCTGTACCTAGTTTTAGTTTCCTAAAAAGAAAAGTGAACAACTTTTTTATCAGAAAACTAAAGCTGTCCAGACCAATATTTTTAGTAAGTTTATCTCTCAACTAAAGCTTTGGTAATCGAACTTTTATGAATATTTTTACTAAATGAATGATTGACATTTGCCGGCGGTCACCACGGCCACGATGGACCGACGATCTCTAGTTTCTGAAACGTTATCGCACTTTAAGCGATTTTCTCTCAACACAAATAAATATTTCGACTGACTGCAATAAAGATACACTGATAGCTTAGGTTGGGATAAGGTGCGTCGCAAGAGCGCTCTTCCCACGCAGACTGGTTGACCCTCCTGCTGCCTTTTGGCCCAGGTCTAGAGCTACAAGTACCTTGTGTATCATCGGCAGAACACGCCGAGCGCTAATGTCCCCGTTATTTTGCCTCCCGTGTCGTGTAGTAGCTACAACCTTCACTATTACGACCTGACCATAAACTGACCATATACAACGAAAATCTTCCAAATGCACCCGATAGCCGCTAATAAATTCTTAGAACTTCGTCCTAAAGCAAACGCAATTAGCTACGGCAGGATAACGGTATTGCACATGTTTTCATTTTACCTTAAAACTTTGCTATAGATTTATTAATAGGAGTTTCGAGAAGGTATTACATTTTTAAAGCGTTGCGGTCTGATTTTAGTTAGGCGCAAAATTTCGCGTTTTTCTTGTGGTGCACCCCTAATCATAAAATGAATTATTATTTGCGTTTACTCGTTACATTAGAGAATATCAGTACAGAACGCGGCTTAATGTGTTATCATATGCGAATCACAGTAACAAATGAACGTGAACTGGTAATGGAAACCAAGAGCCAGGACCGCTGCACGCTGGTACCGAGTTCAATATAGTGCGGAGGCAATTCGCAGATAACTGCCAGTGCCGCGCCCGCAGATCGAGATATTTGCTTGTATGCTAATGACGGCCCTTACTGTGCGGTTGCACCACGCCATGATGTGATAATACCCAACAGTCTCCTTATACAGACTGATACGAACAACATAAACACATGTAGATAAGGCCGTTGGTCGACGGCCAGTAATAGAGACAAAGGGACAAGACAAGACCTATAGCGGTTCCACAACGCTCCAATATGCGTCCATAACAATAATCTCGCGATTATTACCCCACTCTTCATACAGATAGCATAATATTTGCATGAAACTTTGCAGTGTCCTTATAAGAGAACAGGAAAGATCGTTAAGCAAACGAGATGGTGAGAAGTTGTAAAAATAGCTCACCGGTTTTGCATGGGTACTTCCTGTGTATGACGTGGAAACGCGTTTCCCGTTTCGATGGTAAGATAGCGCGTGCGCGAATGGATGATATCTATAATTTTGTTACCAGCTAGATTAATGTAGTGCTAAAAGGTCCATCAGTCTTGGCAACTCAAGGCTCAGGTTAACGAGTCTCAGGCAATTTGCGGAAAGTTCATCTATCCAATAAAATTACAGTGATAAGTAATGACCTTTCAGGGAAGCTGAGAGCTTACTACATCCGATTTTATAAAAGCAATAAACTTGCCGTAGTTGTTTGTTGCGCAAGGAAGTTATTTACCTTCATATTTATTACCTACTTAGGTAACAATTTATATGTGATAGATTTATCTAACAATTTTCATCTGTTTATTCGCATCTAAAATTAATAGTTTGTAAACACATTAAGATACTTATGGAACTGGACTGATAATACGTACCAATACTCGCAGATGTTAATATTGACAGTGGAGAGTACCTAATAGCAGAACACAAAAAAAGTGTGATTTCTTCATGTGCGTAGGCGTGCAAAAACAACGAATCAATGTCAGCCCGCGCTGTAAGGATTACTCCTGTCTTATGATTTGAAGGTTTGAATGATGGATGAAGTGTACCTAATAGTTTGTAATGAAGAATCACCTAGCTCAGTAGGTACTTGTTTTTGTAACTTATGGCACGTGTCTTGCTAAAATTAGAATCTGTATTAGAAGGTGCGTTTAACTGCTAATAGAACTACGGACTTGTGTGGAAAACTGTCATTTCAGGGATGGCATACACAAGCTTAATCAATCCTTTTGTGAAGAAACGTGTGGTTGTCTGCCAATTGCTTATTTTGCGATATTAAAATCAATTTTGTAGTATGATAGCTCAATGGTTAGCATGGTTGGATCACACGCCGATTGACGTGGATTCAAATCCCATCAATGAGCTTAGCTACCGTGGAAGGAAAGCATCCTGAGGAAGCTATAGCATGATGGTTGAGTTCTTTTTAGTACTAGTACTACTAATATTCTGACAGCGTCACTTGAGAACCATTTTCTATTCTAAACTAGGTGTGATTATAATATTCACTACACCCTCACTTAACATCAGCTGTAACAGTAGCCTGAGGTCAAACAGGCTGTCTATGTAATAATGTTTATAACTAAGAATTGTGATGAGACTCAATAAGTTACCGTACCTAAGTTATCACATTTATTCATACAAATAGGTGCCTACTTACCTAACCAATAGACAAAAATAATGGGAAGCATGCGAAAAGATAGAACAGAGGCGGACAGAAGTTCTGTATGATTTTTTTAGGTATAGGTAGTAAGTACCTGGATGACCGAGCTTTGCTCGGCTGAAAACACGGATAAAACGACGTTTTCTAAAAATTAAACCTAGCTAGATCGATTTATCTCCCTCGAAACCCCCTGCATACTAAATTTCATGAAAATCGTTGGAGCCGTTACCGAGATTCAGAATATATATATATATATATATATACAAGAATTGCTCGTTTAAAGATATAGAGTATCTGGTTGACCGAGCATTACTCGGCTGAAAACATGGATAAAACGACGTTTTCTGAAAATGAAACCTAGCTAGATCGGTTTTTCGCCCCCGAAACCCCCTGGATACAAAATTTCATGAAAATCGTTGGAGCCGTTTCCGAGACTCAGATTATATATAAATATACAAGAATTGCTCGTTTCAAGATATATATAGATAGATAGGCTTTTGGTAGAAACACAAAAAATCAAGTCGCCGCATTGTATTATTTTCCAAACTGGTTTATTTTTTCGGTTTGTGCATAAGTAGTTGCACTTTATTCATAAAATGCCTAATTACGTGCTAAACGGTAAGAAAGTGAAATAATGTGATGAAACAAACTTTTCGTGTTGTTTCCGAAACTTAAGTAGATATAGTAAAATTACAGCTACCTTACAAGGGTATGATATGACCTTAGTTTACGTTGTGTGACTTTGAATGTGACTCAGACTTAATACATCATCTATTTTTTATATCATTAACTGGCAAAGTGCATAAAGTGCGATGCCAAAAAATAATGATGAAGAAAGCAGATCATAATTTGCAATATCGTGGCAAGTTGACAGCGCGCTTCGTGGCCGGAGGAAGTGGGATCGCCGGTAATGCTCTAGAATTCTATGCCAAGTGCAATTTTCTTCAACCAGCTTCAATTGTGATTAACTCTAATTACCTTAGATGCTTATGATTAAACGACCTGGGCACGATCCATCGATTTACCTCAAACTCGACTCGAGTTGGTACATCCGTTTATATGTTTTAGTGAATGCATAGATCAACTTAGAATACCTACTAAAATATATTTATTGCGTACGAATAGGCAGGTACCTCACAATTAGACAACTAAAATATCTAATGATAGTTCAAGCCTGAATTTTTTCTACATTAAAATAATTGAGTGTACATTTTTAGTTCACTTGATGTTGTGGTCAAACGTGGTAGGTATGGTTAACATTCAGCTTGAAATGGGAATTGACTCACAACCAAGGCTACCAGATCGCACTGTTAGGTGCTTAGCGGTGGATTTTTAACTAAAAGGTAGGTGACTGGCTAGCCAGGCGAGCATTAGAAAATACCCTACAGCTATGCTATGGGTTCTTTACAATGTTTTGCATCACCGCCAGCTCAAGCATATTGCTGGGATTCACGCTTTGTAGCGTGCGATCCAACCGCGCTAACTACTGAACTAGTTTGCAACAATGAGGTTTATTTATAGTCGCACCGGTGTTATATCAGTTTGCTCTCTTTGCGTTTTTCCTGGGGAAGAGGTATCCGATGTCATTTTTCGTGGCGCATTCATACATCTGTATTGCTGTAAGAGCTTTCATCAACATCCGCTCCACTGTTTAGTCATGAAAAGGTAATAAACAGACGGCGTTACTGTTGAATTAATGATGGATAGATATTGACACGCACACATAAATAGGTTCTTTACAAAATTATTTCGTTTTGGTGTCCTGGGCTCCTCCTTTGGAATTCTTCTTAGACGTGCATATCCGTTCTCTATTTAAGCCTACCAATCAAGAGGAAGGGCATTTGGGCATGTTTGTAGAGTCAATTGTACCCATCGCCTCCTCCATGTACGTAGAGTCAATTGGGCTCATTGTCTCCGCCGTGTATGTAAAGTCGATTGTACCTATTACTTACCTTTCCCATGTATGTAGAGTCAATTGGATCTATTACCTCCCTAGTGTATGTAGAATCAATTGTACCCAATGCCTCCTCCGTGTTTGAAGAGTCACATGAACCCATTGCCTTCTCCGTGTATGTATGTATGTATATAGAGCGTATCGTGTAAGTAGGTACAGCTTGTTTCATGTCTTGAGCAAGAATGGCTTTTTGTTAGTGACATATGTAACTGACACTGATCGTCTCCGATCCATAGATTTTTTTACAGTATAGTGTAGTTACAAGATAGATCAATCGACCGAATGGAAAGGCAATGTATCTAATAAGTAGACCGTTACCCCGAAGCCCACGCTAGTGACTGCTGCTTTGTCTGTGGAAGATTCTAATTAGGCGAGACGCCTCGAGTTACAGTGGAAATATTCGAAAAGTACCCAATAATTAATTGAGGCACCCGCCATTCGCTCCGAGCGCTAACTTAACCGTTACACGTCGAACATGTTTAATTTTAGAAACAACAAAAACAAGACTCTTTGCCCTCGTTGTGTAGTGTGTAAGTGATTTTTACCCAGTTTTCGATTGTCAGGTTACTGAAAATAGTTGTTGTAAGTAAACTTCCGCTATCGATTCGAATTGCTAGGTAGTTATATAACTACTATCTACGTTCTAATTCTATTGATGTGTGAAGGTTTATAGTACCTACCTGCAAATTTAAATTCTTTATACATAACAACATTGTTACAAGCCATATTGTCTACAATTGTTCATGTATTAATTGTTAATACAAAATTACGTTAAAGGTTCCAACATAAATGAACCTGGAAGGTTCCACTCCACTCCACCCGCACTTGATCAACGTTAAACCTTACCCTTCTCACAAAGAGAAGATCCGCGTCCAGTATATGAATGGATATTTTATAATAAGAATTTTTCAAAATTAAAAAAAAAAACTACACGATAGCGTTTAAAATTTTGTATGAGGACTGAGAAGATGTAAATAAATAGAATTTATAGCAAAGAAAAATCTTTAAAATAAAATGAATTTTAAATTTTTTTAAATTATACTTTTGGCATGTTTTTTCTTCAGACCTAGCAAGTTCATTTTATTATATCACGAAACTTTGCATTGCATAGACAAACATTAATCTATTTACCTTTTTAGGGTACCCGAAGGTACGGACTATACGGCTTTGGGTACTGACTAACTTAGCGTGATCCTATTGCAGAGCACACGGTGTTTAAGCGTTTGGAGTTTTAGACCCAGTTTACTACAATTTGCTACGAAAAAATCAGAAGAGATCAGGACAGAATTATTGAAGATGGTAAAAAGAAAATGCTGAATAAAATGTCATATGAAATTTTAGGACACAATTGGAAAACGTTCTAGCGTTTTTTTTAAAAGGCGTCTCTATTTGTTGTCGACACAGGAGTCTATGGACGACGGTAAACTTACCATCAAGCGAATTGTCTGCCAATTTGTTGCTCTTGCTACAAATAAATAATTTTACTTGGTGGTAGATAGAGAGAAAGAGGTCGTCTAGGTAGATACCACCGCAATACCAGGCATTCTGCCAAGCAGTAGTGTGTACACATTACTGTGTTCCGGTTTGAAGGGGCCTGCAGCTAGCGAAATTACAGGGCTGTCGAGACTAACCATCGAAAGTCTCAAAGTAATGAGCGCGAAAGCAGCGATGTTCTGGACTTTGTTTTGTTACTCCAAGTTCTGTGTATCGCTGGAATCGTTCATTACTTGTTTATAAAAATCGCAGTTTGTAACATTAAAAAAGCAAATACAAATCTAATGAGTCATACATCAAAATCGAACAAGCCGTTTAGGCTTTACGAGATAGAAACGAATATATATAATTATATGTATATATTAGAGCCTATAATTATATGTATATATTGGACCCAAGCATCCCTACCCATCCGTTATGGTGGTTTAGGGATTCGCAAAATTTCCAGTGTCGCATTACCAGCCTTCCTTTCTTCTGTCCATAGTTCAGCAAATCTCATAAGTAAAATTTTAAGGGCATCCCCTTCAAACTTTGAGATTGCTGGCTTGGCAGAAGCTAGAAACGCTTTCTTAATTGCATGCCCAGGTCAGAATTTTCCTGTTTCTCCAAATTCACAGAGGAGCTGGGACGACATAAACTGCAAATTGACTTATGAAAATCTTTTGAGCTGTAGTACAGATTCGGCGCGTGCTAGGCTTTTGGCCGTGGGTACGCATGAGGCCGGCTACTGGCTTTACGCGTACCCTTTGTCAAATACAGGATCATTTCTTGAGCCTGACACGCTCCGAATCGCAACCTGTCTACGGCTTGGGGTTCCGGTCTGTGCTCCTCATAAATGTCCCTGTGGCAGTGATGTCGATAAGCTAGGACATCACGGATAGGGCATCGAAACTCGGTTCAATTTTGAAAACCCGGGTTTTCGGGTCTGAGAGTAATCAAAATCCGGGTAGACCGGCTTTTTCGAGCATTTCGAGCTTTTTATTGTAATTTTTTAAAATACACTAATCTGCGTTTATTTATCGATTTCCTACAATGAGTACAAAATATAAAGGATGAGGAAGAATTTAAATAAATGAAACAGTACTTTACAAATTACAAATACAGTTTTAATGTTTAAATAAGTGATAAAGATTTATTTTTTCTATTAGCGCGACGAGCTTCGCTACACCCTCCCCTCTCCACTGCTCCACATTTCACCACATTCATGTCCTGAGATGGACGCGCGCGTTCCATTTGACTTGCATGGCTTGTTTTATTGGTAGGAAAGTAGCAACGAAGCGACTTTTTACGTAATAAATAATAATTTATCAAAGCACGTTTTTATTCCATTTACTTATTATTGCATTCGAAGTGGCTTAAACTTAATAAATAACAAAAACAAAAGTATTAAAAAAATCCCGAAAAACCCGAGTTTTAAAAATCAAACCCGGGTATTTTTTGTAATCCTCAGAACCGGGAAAACCCGGGTTTTTTCGGTCCGGGTAAACCCAGGCTCGATGCCCTAATCACGGACTGTCATGCCAAAAAAGTGCAGGCCGCTTCTCGAGACATGCCGCACTTAACGATATCATACGCCGGTCCCTTGCCACCGTCAACGTGCCAAGTGTACTTGAGCCAACTGGTATTGCAAGAGACGATGGCAAGAGACCGGACGGTATGAGTTTGATTCCTTGGAAGATGGGCCGGGTGCTAGTATGGGATGCAACCGGTTCAGACACGCTGGCCCCTTCCCATCTACATGGAACCAACAACAGAGCTGGTGCGGCTTGTGAAGCGGCTGAAAAATCAAAAACATGCAAATAGAGGGGTCTAGGCTCCGAATATGATTTTGTCCCATTCGGTGTCGAGACCCTTGGTCCGTGGGGTCCTAGCGCTATAAGGCTTTTTAAAGAAATAGCAAAAAGGTTAGTCGACATCACAGGAGACCGAAGAGCTGGCAGCTACCTCGGACAAAGAATTAGTCTAGCTATTCAAAGGGGGGACGCTACCAGTATCTTCGGAACCTTGCCTAAAGGGACTCCTTTTAATAATATATTTTAGTTATTTTATATTTATCATTTTAATTATAATAATATGTTTAAATTTAATTAGGAATAGATTGGCTTAAATTATGTAAATGTCATATAATAAATATATATAATTTATTTATATAGATATTAGAGATAATAGTACAATCATAAATTTTATTACATGTAGTGAACTATAAGTAAAATTGACAATTATTCAACACACTTATCATAAGATGCCTATAAATATATATGCAAATAGATATTTGGAACGATTTCGATGTGCGTTCGACACGAATGCACTTTGTATTCGTTCTTAAAAACGCAATGTTTTTATGTATTCGTTGCAAACACCAACCGTGTTACAAAGCAAACAAAACCTTTCTCGGGCATGTAACGGATTACATTAATTTGCAATTGATTTCGCACGTAGAGATGCTATTGTTTCCGCTTTCCGAGTTATTTTTCCATTTACGAGCACTCAAGTGCAAGGTTGATGTAGGTTGTGGTTGATCTCACATTGGTTCTGACCGTAACGCGGTTGAGAGTCCTCAAAGCGAGCGGTCGGCAAGTGTTTGTCGACTATGACTGGGTCATGCTCTCGTCTCGGTCACGCTATTTGGATCTAGGCAATCTGCACTTGAACGACTCAATCTAGCGCGACCTCACTGGTAACTATCTAAATATTGCACACCTAATTCGCCGTAATTACGACCCCATGTCCAATTTGCCAGCGGTAATAAGTTCGAGTTATGTTTTTTGTGCGCGCAAAAAAGCTAATAAGTACAAACGATGAGCGAATACTGTTACTTTGTTTTGCGTATCGGTTTCTGAGTCCATCAATAGGTGTCGGTCAGTGTGGGGCAGCCCGATTCCGATATTGGTATGTCCATTAGAAGAAACATCCCGTACATTGTAATGATGTTCGTTGCTTACATCCGTCAAGATCCTATCTAGATAAAATAAACTAATGACTCAAACACACCTGTTGTTCACGTGGGCGTGGTCCGTAATCACGTTGGCGATAGCTTTTAGCAATTTGATGTTTGTTTATACATATCAAGGGTCTATTATATAAGATTTATGGCCAATTTTCAATAATAACACTGAATCTTAAGTTAGCGTAAGGCGACAGGATTGACATTGACTATCAGTCAATCAAAACTATTTACAGCCCTGTTGGCTCATTGGTAGTATGTCTGCTTTAAGAGCTGTAGGCTGGGGTTCGATTCCTGCCCAGGACAAACATTTTATGGTATAAACAAATGTCTGTTCTGTGTCTGAACTCTTTATCGTTCACAATAAAGATTTTATATTAATTACAATAGAAAAAAATATCTATTTATTTATTTTATATAAGGATCACCAATAATGATAAAAAAGTTTTTAAAAATATAGTAAGTAGTCAAATGTCTCAATCATTACAGGCGAAGACAGCATGCAACAATAATAATCTAATATAAAAATTGGTAGCCTTATCGCTGCACCTGCTGCAAGTAAACTCTTCCAGACAACTTCAATGGTTAAGCTTTTTATTGTAAGCAGATACTTTTTTGTGAAATGTCTGTATTTTTTTTTGTGTGAAATAAAGTTATCTTATCTTACCTCTTTAGAGTTGTATAGGGTTACTCGGTTTTATTATCGTACATTATTGTGAATTACTTTTACTACGGGACGAAATCATATCAATTTATTATATCAAACAAACATAGTAATAAATAAAATACTTGTAAAGACGGCTCGACTCCGGATAAGGAATCCCGTTCCCCGGAGCTGACCTCTTCCTGCCAAACATAAAATTAATCACCTACCTTACAGTGACAGTAAACCTTCTTCCTGATTTACATTTATGTATTCACATTTTGTGGTGATCCAATGTATAACGAGTGATGATATTATGCTTCGAATTGATAACATATCACAAATAACTGACCACTGACCATGCGTGTGAATTTAATGTAAAAAGTCTTCTCCTGTATATGCATTAGGAAGTATTTTTTCATCCCATTTATTCGAAAAGAGGCGAAGGATTCCTGGATACGTGCGAGCAAAATGTGTCATTCCGGCGCACTTAATAACAGTGACGAAATGACTTTTGAATTTGGAACACTATTTAATTAAAAAGTTTAAATGCAATTCGCTTCGATAAAGTCCTGGCTGGTAACAAAAAAGCGCGCCTGTCGACGTGGCATTGGTTGCAAATGAAAAAAAAAAATACGCGGGAACTTTTCGTTTTTTTTTTTTACTTTTTATCAATATATTACAATTTTCGTATGAAATACAATTTTTTTATAAAAGATGAGTTCTACGAGGTGAAAGTTAAATATTAACACCAGAAAGTGTAAAATTAAACGCAGAAACTGTCATAAACAATTTACTGCAAAACAAATCAAGAAAAAATATCTTTTCTCACGGAGGTGGTTGAAAAGCAGAGTGTGCCACGCGGTACCAAAATTATTTAACCTCGAGTTTTTCTACTCTAGAATCCTACTCTTCGCTCTGGTTTCAAACAATCGCTCTCGCCCTTAATACGTTATTTTGGTCCCTTGAGACATAATCTACTATTACTTCATAGTAAACAAAGAGTTGATAATTTGCCTACCAAAAATGAATATATCCTAATATTTTTTACGCTTATGTACCATTTATTTATTTTTATTATTTCACTTGCTATTCCAAACGCTTGTATCTCTAGAACTTTGTTAGCCGATACATTTCTTCACTACACTTACGTATCGTTATAACTAAGTATATAATAATGATAAGCTTCGTGAAGCATATACCTACTCCTAAGGTATCTATTTTATTTCAACCAGCTCTCGATGCAGCCCTACTTGTACTTAAAGAATATAATACTTCGGATAGGCGGCGTGTTTGTGATTTATCAGCAAAAATATTATTTCACGTCGGTTCGAAGTAATTGTGAATGATGCGGTTAGTTGACCGACGCGGTGCACGGCGGTAAATCTCGGTTGGCCGGGCTAATTGTCCATATTGTGTCATTACTCTGTAATAGAGAGTAATAAGTGTGGCAATAAGTGCGCACGCGCTGTCACGGAGCTGGACGGTGACGAGACTTCCACTGACGCTGACGACCCGAGAGTTATGGGCTTGTGAGGCTATTTCACAACCTGTGATACCATTTCTGTCATCTGTTTCTTTTATTATCCGACTACACAAATGCAAAAACAAAAGGATAACCCAACCTATGTTTTTAGTATGAAAACTTATTTGTGATTATTATACGTAAAACAGTAGTTGTGCGCAGTTTAATATTTAATTTATTTAATCGAGAGCCTATCCTAAGTCTTACCATTTTCGTTGCACATCGAAGAGAGAGAGAGAGAACAAGCATGTGATGTTATGTGCATGTGTATAGTGATGTTCTACATTTCACATTATAAATAGTGATGTGGTAAAACCAGACTATATAATATTATAACATTTAGCAGTTTATGTATGTCCCACTGTATTCATCCAATTTTGATAAATAAGATGTAAATCGATTCGTTATTATGGCCCAGGTGATAGTGCTAATTTTTTTTTAAATTCTTTAATTACTGTATTTTCGTAGTCGATTTTTTTAAAAATGTTAATTTCTTGCCTGTGGTGTCGTTTGAAAGGACTATTAGTTAAGAAATTAATTGTGATACACGTTTTTCATTTGGTGACTATTTAAGCAAAGTATGTAAGTAAAGTCATAATATAACATAATAATGTAGTAATGCCGTGGTGGTTCCGGCGTAACAATTGTACCCCACCCTCTCTGCCCGTGGTTGCCGTAAGAGTCGGCTAAGGGATGTAATCCGGAAGATGGGCAGCAGCGTCTTCCTTGAACAATCACACCTAACTGCGCTCGCCAACTCGCCTGCCAAGCGTGGCGAGTATTGGAAAAACCCCGCCAGGAGGAGGCTTATGTCCAGCAGTGGACGTCCTATGGCTGATGATGTGTGATGTAAGTAATAAAAGAAAAATATATAAAAAAAATGAGTGACACAATAAAAAAAATCATACAAACTTTAACTCCATATTGAGAGTTAAAATAGCGGCGGATTTTTAAAAAAAAAACCTTGAATCCTACATTTTACAAGGGATATCTACACTACAAATCATAACTTTAGAAGCAGCAGTTTACTCTGTGTTGCTATTAAGTTAGAAGATCTAGCAACACAATTTGTAAAAAATATTTCGTCGAGTATTCGATGCCAAAATGTGTTATACACTAGTTTCAGGTTCGGGTGAAGATCGTAGTCGATTATATATTTCATACATTTGTATCGAAAAGAAAGATTATTTTGCTTCCATGCTAAAACCTGTGTAAGTGAATAAACAAATGTAACGGGGACTATGACAATATCGCATGTAACTCCAGCTCGCCCACAGTATTCTTTTTATGACAAATTGTATGATGAAATGTAATCAATGACAAAGAGTATAGATCGATTATTTTCAAAAACCTTTAGTCAAATTTTCGATACCAAAATTGCCGGGAGAATATGGAAACTGAAATAAATGTGAATTGGCATTTTTCCTACATTTTTGTATTGACATTACGAAAGTTTTCCTCGCAAGTTGTCATGTTCTCAGTACGCAGGCGAATATTCAATAACAAATTTTTTATTGAAACGTAAATGTTTCGCGCTAATGTCATCTGGATAAATCTGACTAACGGTGTCTGTCGGTACTAAAACTTCAATTTATCCCAGGTTGGTATACACCAGGTTGATTTTGATTAAGCGCACGTCTGTCTTTCTTTTACCCATAATTTTAATTGCCGCAGTAATGAAAGACTTCATTTAAGCTAATGGTTAGATTTTTAACACACTTGACCCACGCTACTCCCACACGCGAAATAAAAGAAATTAATTTGAAATCTTAATGTAAGTGAACATGGGTATGTAGTTATGAACTATAGGTATGTAGTTATGAATGGTAGCGGCTCCCCTTGGTAGGTGCTTTAATTGGAGAAATGTCAGGTCAATGGGTGACGAGCGCACTTCGCAGGTAATAACCCACCTGAATAACCGCACTTAACGGGTACACTCTAATCCAAACGAATCTTAATTTGACAACTACAATGAATATGCGAACTTAATCATACATTATGTTGAAAGCGAATATGCGAACAATGAACCGCAAGACGTGAAACAAAAACTTAATTCGATTAAGATAATGAAACTACTCACCTCTTAATAACATATATTTATTTCATATTGAATATACAATTCGCAGAATAAAATGACGAATGTAGGACATTTTTTACAAAGTGACTGATCAAAGATTTACAGTTGTACTATGCGATATATAAGTCTTCGTACAAAAATATGAAATCGTAGATAAGGTAAGGTACCGTTCATATAACTACTATTATGCTTAAAACGACCTGCCATTTCTAGCTTTTTATTAAACATGTTTATAAAATTAATTATCAGGCAATTGTGCCAAACAAAAAAATTACTTTATCACAGACTAGAACATATAAAAAAAGAATATATACAGGATTATGTGCTTAGGGTTCAGTAAACCGAAAGGAGGTTATATTACTCGTCACGATGAACAACTTTTTAAATAAATATCATGAAAAAATAACTGACTGTTCAATAGAAAAAGTTCGTTGAGATCGGACAAAATGTAAGGAGCAGCGGACTTTTTTCGCAATTTCAGGGTTGTGCCAAAAAAGTTAAGAAACTTAGCTTACTTAGCTTGTAGACCGCAAGCTTAAAGCCCGGGTACAATGCTGCGTAGAAAATAGGCAACTCTTTGACCATACAGTTTTAGTTTTTGCTTGCTTGCACGAACTATACGCACACAAATAACTCGATGCATTTATATGACGTAAGGTCTTGAGTGTTTTTGTGCGTGTGATTCGTGTAACAATCAAGCAAACATTTTAGGGTCAAGAAGTCTTTATTCATTTTCTACGTAACATCTTTTTTATACTTTGTTCTAATCTATGATTCAGGTATTCACATTAGGTTCCAAGTATCTTGTCTTAGTGATGCATAAAACGTTCTAGGTACTGTTCCTATATAGCTATGACAACAGTCTCAATAAAGCAGTAAAACACGTGATTTCACTTTACTTATAATATCTACACGAAAAATTATCAACATTTATAACTATTTTTACACGTTTAAAATAGTTGGAATATAGCGGAGCGACTTCACAAAACTTATTTAAAGATTGATGTTAAAATTCGTAAAGTAACTATAACTATACATACATAAATATAAGTAAGAGCTTAGTAGCTATAAAAGGCACATATTTTCATACAATTGCTTCAAAGCTAAGTTCAGACGTTGTTATTGCAGAACCAATCAAACTTACGACAGTAAAATAACTACTAAGGTTGTTATTTATACTTACTCAGATGGAGATGCGTATGTGACTCTAGCCATAAAGTACAGGTGCGTCAAAAATAACTGTTCCTTAGCGGTTATACAGGATGCTTGCATAAAAGAAGGGATTTTCAAAGTACAAAATATATTAAAAATATTTACTGACAAATATTGGCAGCTAAGAAATTACTCAGTATACTTTTTGTATGTGGTAAATTTGGGCAGTTGCATCGGTGCGCTTTCAAAAACTGAATGGATGATTGTACGTACTTGTTCTTCTTCTTCTTCTTCTGTTTTTAGCATCGCACTGACATTTACCAGTGGCAAGTATTTCCATGTTTGCAAGTATTTAAAGAGGAATATAGTAAAACAAGTCACACAAAGTCAAGTCTGGTCCCAGTAGCGGCGAGTTTACTACAAGTTTCAATAGTCTTGGAATTATACGAAAAGTCATGTTTCATCAGATTATATGACTATCCCACACTTACATACACTTACACTCACGCGCTTTATGAACAAAACACCACATAGTTTTTTTTAAAATATAATATAATGCAACCTGTTAACGTACTTGTTAAAGATTGGCTCCAAAAATATGTAATTAGATATGTCAGCGGATCGGCTTGGTTAAATATAAGGGTCTATCTTTTAGACTACGAGTACTATCTTATTAAACTTTTTAATAGAATTGTAAATGTGTGAAATGTTTGAGTGCATGTGTTACTCGGAAAAGGGAATTTAGAATGCAAGCAGCTTGTACCATGGATTGACACATACGCTACTTTTTTACATTTATTTGCTTATTTACAGGATAAAATCCTCTTATGACTGCTGATCAGGCTACTTTTATATGCCGAGCTGCAAGTTCTAAATAATGTTCAAGTTGTTCAACCTTTTCAAAATATATCCCTCGTCTAATAAAACATCCTGTACAAATATAACCTTAAAATATTATGGATAGCTGCTATTTGTGCTTACTTTCTAGACGCCAAAAAAATCTAAACAACCTTTCGACTTCCAATTCACACATTAAATATCCATGCTATTTTGGCATCGTTTACATAAATTCATCCTTTTAAAAACACAAGAACTTGTTTAGCCTACATTCTGTTCTGACTCATTTGCATTTATATTTTATACATGCAATATTTTTTCTAAACTTACCTACTTAATAAACCATACCATAAACCGCTAAATGCAAACTTTTATCAAATAAAATTTTATCACATCTAGTATCAACGCACGAATATATTATTCAATCGCCGAAGATAATAAAGTGACTAGTATTTTTTTAATGGCCAGCACATAAATGACGCTCGGCGTTAGAACATTGTTATCTGGAGATTGTAAGCTCCTATTTAAAGTATTAATATTAGGGAGTATGTATTTTGTATGACATGTATTTTGGCAAGAATGTTAATTGGTAGAGAGACGGCGCCTGTATAAAGAGTATGCAAAGCAGGCGTGGGTGAGCGAGCTATTATTGGCATAGGTACATTGCAGCTAATTTATCTTTAGAGGTGGTCAAATATCCCAACTAAAACGTTTCACGTCTGGATGCCAGTTTCGATTGGAAAATACTTCAGTGTCTCCCTCATTCAATTACATATAAAGTCAGACGACGGTTAACGAAGCGTAATGTAAGAGCGGCGCCGGATTAGCTGTTTTTTAGTTCTTTTTTTTTTCGATTGGGTCCCGTCGTCACAGCAGTTTCTAGTAATTAAGCGGTGTGTAATTACGTGTGAGAATATAGCGTTATGAGCGATGGGGTCATCGAACTGCCGAATAAAAAGTGCGGTAAAAACCAAGTGAGGTAGTGAACGCGCTGCTGTCACGTCACGGGATTATGGATCGTCGCCCGAGGCGGCATAAGGCCATCCCTCTGCCATTATAGGGCTGCCTAATTATAGGTTCCGTTTAATTGAAATTTTTGTTTTATTTAACACTCACAACAATGTCGTGTAGCGGAACTTTTCAGGTGCGTTGATGGATTAATAATTTTATTTCGCTACGACACACTGAACGTTTAAAAACCCGATTATATTTCACGGTAAGTATTTTAAAAGTGATTGCAAACTATATATTGAACGTGTGGTGTAAATGTAATTCTGCTCTAAGAATTGATATGTGTAAGGTTTTCATTATATTGCATGAGATGTTGTTAGTGTCAACGGGTGGGCTTGATATCTTTTCAGCAGTTTATTGATCGCTGGCAGCAAACTCTTGCGCATGTTCATTGTTTGCTAATGAGACTCCGGGAAGCACAGGTGGTCTTCCTACATACATTACAGTATGAACTGTTGAGAACATTGTTAATGTCATAGTTCAAGACAATAGGGAAAATGACTGATTTGATTTTAACAAAATAAAGTAGAAAATAAATTAAGGCGAAAAGTAAAAATAAAACTGGTTAGTAATAAGAGAGTTATAAGGATTTTAAATTTATGCTGGAGAAAACGTGCACTATAACTTAAGGCGCTGTAAGGTAATCAAAATGTTTTCGTGTTTTTGTTTAACAAATATGCATTTTAAAACTAAATTACTGAATATAATGCATAAACACTATAACCAGAAAAATGAAACAAAACATCATCGCGACGACACTATAAACTACCTCTCTTCGTATCACTAAAAAAAGACAACCATTTCATCTAGCCCGTTAACAGCTGTTGGAATATTCCCACGACGTTACTGTGAAACTATTAGTGGCAACAAAATGCAACTATTAAACTCGAGCAATTAAATCCGTAATGTATAATATGTATACTCATTTAGCATATAAACTTTTTAATATTATGAAAGTTATCGCTAGTACAGTCTTTAAAGGCGCTTTCATTATTATCGTTTTTGTGGATTATAGAAAGGGACACTTGAAGATTCGATTATAATAATACCCCATTAGTATCTAGCAGAGACAGCTCAGTCGGGAGAAGGCGCGTCTTACTATAGTTAAAAGAAGTTGGAAGAAAATATCGCGAGAAAACTGCACATAATATGTATGGAGACGAAATTCAATGATGGATGCACCAGGCAGGCATTGTGAAATATCCCAATCACCTTTGAAGAAAGCCATCCATAGCGGGACACAAAATTTATATAAAAAAAAAAAAAAAAACAGTACTAAGACGAACGAAATGCTCAGAAAACGCCTGTCCATGATCATTGCTGCGGTACCTAGAATTCTGATTAACAAAACAGAGTCCGGGGTATCGCTGTTTTCGCGCTCATTACATGGTGGTATTATACATCTTTTCATTTCTAAGTGTTTGAGTATCCATATTTGTTGTATTTTTGTACCAAATAAACTGTTATTATTTTGTCCAATTTGATAAGTTTGTCATAAAATTAGTTGTCAATTTCTTGCTCTAGAGATAAATCACGCGCTGAAAATATAAAAACATGCCCAATGTACTAGACCGCCTAACTGTATGCCACCCTAACTACACATACACAAAAGACATTTATATCATTCACAAAATCACAAACTAACATTTTGTAATGTGACAAATTATTATGCTTAACGGCCTGTTAGGTAAGATTGATGTGTCTGTAATAATTTAATATACTTTAATGTGTTGAACCCAAAACAACATTAAAACTTCATTATGGATCTCTGTTCGCGACTTGGCAAGAACCACTTTTCCATTTACCGAATAACGTTACGAATTTTTCATATAGCACCTCTCATCGTTTTAGAAACTTAATACATATTTATGTACAGACATACATATAAATTAACTTTATAAAGCTAACATCAATATTGGCCGATAGATACTTGTATTTACAATGTCTTTCGTAGTTCCTACAAATTTCGTATGCTATTACATACAAAATGTTGTTCAAGTGAATGTTATTACGTTGAGAGTACATTGACGGTTGTCTTAAGCAAACCGCTGTAGAATATCTGTTGTGATGCCGCGAAGGAAGTCAAACACTTCCACGTTGTCGCCTTCCGTCTCGTCGCTTTCTTCCTTGGAAGCCTGCAATGAAAAATGGTGGTTCTTAAAATGCATTTTATTTTCATTATGAGATTGTAGATAAATGACAATTTATACAAGTCCAGTATTTAGGTTTTGATATGGTAGGCAATGATTATTTATGAGAAAAGTCTAAAAGCTATTTAATTATATTAAGATTGATAACTCGATATATTTTTGTGATTATACGCTTGGAGACTTAATGCAGAAAGGCGAAACGTTGGGGCAGGATTTAAAATAAATGTACTTAATGTTGATTTATTAATTTAAATCTGTTACTGTTTCTTCTCAGTATATACAATGAAATAATACGGAAATAAATACGGAATGTAAAGTTGTTGGTTAAAATTTGTTTTGTTTGCTTGTAGGAAAAAGACTCCAAACTAAACTACTGAAGTATTAGAAAGGTACCTACACTATTCCTTAAAGATATGTTTCGTTGACATCGCGGGCGACAATGCAAAGGTACAGTGTCCTAAAACTACAAAACTTACTAAAAAAAATCAAAAACAAAACAGGTTTTTCATACAAAAAGTATGTTGACCCTTGAAAAACGTATATATGTTTAATACTGTATTATTTTTTGTAGTGTAAAGTTAAACTGTCTGTACACATTAAAGTAGAACTGAACACACTTGTCGAACATCAAATGAGAATGTAGTATCCGAACTGATTAGTAGGTGAAGTGTGCTACTAATAATAATTTATAGGATATTATTGTACACGAAAAGCGATTACAAATCGAACCAACGTACATACACTGGCTGATTTGTGGAATGAACTCTATTTCCTCTAGGCAAAGCGTCCCATTTCAGCAAAGCTATAACTATTCCATATAAATGTCCGTTCGGTACCCATTTTAAGTAAAGTAGAAATTAAAGTCATTGTTTACCGGTAGATAATTAACCCACAAATGTTCCTAAATAGGCATTCGTCTAGATTTCTGTCAACGAACCGTTATAACATAGCGCAATTGAGATCAAGTGATATGAATTCACACATACTACAGTTTATATTATAAACGGCTAAATGAGCGCCTAATATTCAGAAAAAGCTCGAAAGTTCACACACGCAAATGATAGAATGATAGCATACTTACAAACTACTCAAGATAATAATTTAATCGTGATATGAGTCGCACCCGCGGGCAAATTGCTCCGTTTACTTATAACGAAAACGAATAAAAAGATTAAAATTGACACACATCGAAAACAGGAGATAGCGTCGGCAAAAAGTATAATGAATGGGAGACGGCAATGAGCATATTTCGTGTTCATTGTTGGCGATTTCTCATAGCGATTTGCTAATAGAGGCTATTAGCCCGCCTTCGGCCGTATCCCGATACTTTGCGTGTCGACTACCGGCTTACTATCGCAAACAAAAAAACATAATTATTCCTAAAACGGTAACACTTAATTGATCCTTCATGTGTAGACGGCCTTACGGTAAAATTGATGTCATTTTTTATAAGTGCCGACATTCGGTGGTCAGGTACGCCGCGCGCCGGTGTCGAATGGCGAATTTATTTTCTCACTGTCAGCTTTTAGTTCTTAATTTGACAAGTAAGACGATAATTAGGCTCAAAAATATCCACTGTACATTTACGGTTATCTCGTTATATTTTTATTTGCACATATTTCAATGTCATTTAAGAAAGTAAAACTGGAAAGTGTTACATTTTTATGATTTTTTGGCTAAATAACGATGACGAATGAGTATTATTTTTTTTACGTTTCAATGCCCGAATGACTTACAATACATAACGTAAACTTTTGTATACGACTGTGACTTTGACGATTATTTAAAAATAAGAGATTATTGTTTTTTTTTTTAATTGACTTTTATCATATTGACATATTTATATTGACATATGTTATAATATTGGTATTTTTTAATATGAATGGAAAAATGATCTGTAACTTTGGTGTTATGTTTTTGTACGCATTAAGTAAATGTTACTGTAGATTGATTTAATTTGGAGATTATTGAGGGTAATCAAGGGATGAGTAAAATTTTGTCTGAGCATTATCTGTCAATCAGGAGTAAAGAAGTAAGTGGTTGTGATCAGAAACAAACGTATTATGAATAAAAATATGTATTAACTTAGTACATTTTAGTACAACTAAGTATATACTAGTATAAACGGGGATCAATGTACAACTCACGAGGACAAAACCAGAAGGCATTAGCTAGTCCAGAAATTAAGTTTTATTCATAGACGTAAATCAATTTTAATGTAGTGTCGCAACAAATTGGAACTAAATAAAATTCAATATCTTTAACGATTCTCTGATATCTTGCATCAAACAGACGCTAACAAATAAATTCAGTGGACGGCTTCAACAAGCGTTTAATCACGGACATTTAGTGTTAGTAAACCAAAGGTTAAGAGGATCCTCATTAAAAACGTTTCCAAAAAGCATTTACTAAATCTGTTTACCTAAATATTTGTCCAGGATATCGGAGAAACGGCACGTGATTGATTATCTCGCGACAAGCTCGCCCCGGTACAGTTATGCGAATTTAACGAGATGTAATTTGTTGATCGTATGGTGACTGTAAGTAATGATCAGAAATGTGAGTGCGGTGTCGTTAGGGTTACCAATTGGTAGGTATTAACAGGCAGTTTGAGGTTTAGATGAGCATGCGACTGTAATTGAATTGTAATATCGAAGTCAAGAAAAGATCTTGTAAATGCTTAAATGTATAAACTTGCATATGTATTCATGTTCCGAAAAGACATAACGCATGATTTTTCATTGAATCAAGCACACGTCAGCAAGTGTTGTTCGGGCGCTCTATACGTACTCGTATGTACCTACGTATTTAATATATTCCTACCTTGAATCAGGTTTATATATTTAGGTTTTTATTGCATGGTGGTTGGGTACTTTCTAGTACTCGAATGGCTAGCTATTACCCTCAAGTTGAAAATCTGCCGCCAAGCATCTAACGGTGTGTTCCGGCAGCCTCATTTGAGAGCTACCATTCCAGGCTAGGTGTGCTTTACCATGTTCGACCATACCGTCACTTAACATCAGGTGAGCTGTGGTCAAACACCTAGCCTGTCTACCATAAAAAAAAATACAGAAGCATTTTCTGAAATAAAAAACAAGTCATTTAGGCACCTTTCACAGACATCCCTGCATATAACATGTAACCTAACCAACTACAATGGTAACCCTAGGTGTGGTGGAATGCGACTCTCTGGTGCGGCCCGCGGTTGGCCGCCGTGGATGATTGACTTGTGCGACAATCGTGCGACGCCCGCACCTCCGTCCGCGTCGCCTGCGCAGGTCATTACGCCGAATCTACCTCAAGCCGCAACCCAACGGTACCCGACCAATGAAACAAATTTTGGAACGAATTCATACCATGAACAGTATCTAGGGTGTTTTTAATTTGCCTACATAAATAACGTATCGAATATAATAGTACCTGAGCGTTCCACATAGCGTATTGAAATCGATACTGATACACAATGAATGCATTAAATAAATGTGGAAGTGATATTATGCACAAAAAACCATTAACGGTAGCTATTGAATGTTGTATTACTGAATGTTATGTTGTTTTATTATTTACAGTAACCTAATAAATCGCACGTAAGTAGGTATATTCATCTTGATTGATGATTGAAGTGCCCATTGAGTGGATCTATGTCAGACTTCATAAAGGTTTTATAGTCTGCGTCGATAAATTGAAAAGGAGTTAATATAATACGATATTCTACGCACAACGGTTAATTAAAATTTCTTAGGAACACAATGGACCAGTGGATAGTAGTAAATGTTCTCCCGTGGGGCTGGAAAGTGTGCCAATAGTTGGTTAACAAAAAGCTCGATACTGATCACGTACAAAGGTGGAGTATTAAATTTTCCGCTTCGTTTTGGCGACAAACGGTTCGTCGTGCGCCGAGCGAGTCGCCTCATAGCGTCGAATATTTTAACGAAAATTCTTTCAGCTGTTTATGCTGGAGTGTTTATTCTAATT
The DNA here is from genome assembly GCA_950106695.1 of Biston stratarius. Taxonomy (NCBI): domain Eukaryota; kingdom Metazoa; phylum Arthropoda; class Insecta; order Lepidoptera; family Geometridae; genus Biston; species Biston stratarius. Next base: position 18,623,179 of record OX467116.1, read on the forward strand.
GTTGAACGAAGTGTTACTTCCATTCTAGAGCGCAAGTAGCCCTAAAAAAATTACGAACGTCATTTTTCTATATTTAACATAAATACACTTCTTGTCATCTTTTTCTAAAATTGTAACTGGAAAAATGATGTAGATAAATCTTGTAAGTTTAGTTAATCAAATAAAATTGGTATTAGACAGTGGCATACCAGAATCGACTTTATTCAGTTGTTACAAGAATAATGACATACAAGTCCTAAGCTGAGCTTATTTCCCTTTTTGTGCTAAGTTACATGCCAACATGTTTAGCTCCTAGAAGGAATTTTAACATTCACAATTCATGTTCAATACCTTATATGAGAAAAATACAATGTTATTTTTTATCATTTAGCACTCGTGTTGTCTATAGTGACAGCTACATCGCCGACTTAAATTCTGTAGTATTTAACAGTACCATAACTTGCTTACCAACCGTTATACAAACAATTTATGTTTGAATTATCTCACATCACATACACACATCATCAGCCATAGGACGTCCACTGCTGGACTTAGGCCTCCTCCTGGGGGGCTTTTGCCAATACTCGCCACGCTTGGCAGGCGGGTTGGCGAGCGCAGTTAGGTGTGATTGTTCAAGGAAGACGTTGCTGCCCATTTTCCGGATTACATCCCTTAGCCGACTCTTACGGCAACCACGGGTAGAGAGGGTGGGGTACAATTCTTACGCCGGCACCACCACGACAAGAAATTGAATTGTCCATCTCTCTAAAAATCTCTATCGAAGCAAGCATTACTGTCTACTTCAAAATTTAAACTTTATTTATAAATAACTTAACCTTCTCATTGTTTAAGTTGTTGTTGTTCATATTTACCCTGCCGTAATATGTTGGGTAAAAAAAAAACATAGACGTAAGCAGAAAAAATCTTATACACAAATTCTTTCAAACTTATTAGTGGCAAAGTCAAACGAGTGAAAACGCAAAAACCGGAATTTGTAGTAAAAGATCAAATGATTAAACTAAAAAGTGTGCAAGAAGAAAATCATTTCATGGTTAAAACTCCAGAAAAGAAAAACAAAACGAACAAAATTCCATATACATTACCGCTCAACAGTGGAATGCGCTGTCCGAGTTAGTGTTTCCTGATAGATACAATCTGGATGTCTACAAGTCCCGAGTTAATCGGTTTATTCTAGACAAGCGTTCTACAACGCATCTTCGCTTAGCATTTGCGTAATGGTGGTCAAATGCAAGTGTGTGCGTTGTTGTTGTGTTGCAAAAAGGTTGATATTACTGAAGGGTGCTGATCTACCTATTAGTTTATACGGGTTTTAGACGAACCGACTTCAAAATCCTAGAATCGTAAAGAAACATCAGGCATAATTACCATAATTGAGTTCTTTAATATTACAACACATTTGCGAAACTCCGTGTAGGTTTAGTGCTATAGTAAACGTTATTCAAAATGACGTGTACAAAGATATCCTGCGACATATCCAGTACTTAAACAAATACCCAGTAAAATCTAAGTAAAAATATATCGAAGGATATTTCACATAGCGCCACCTAGCTCCAAACTAAGTAAAACTTTCACTATAGAAACCAGACAATTGATACAATACTTAAGTATTTAAAAAAACATACATGTACGGTTAACTTTTTGCTTGTCGTATAATATATGTAGGCTGTATTAAAAACTTTGGATCAGAGATACTGTGTTCTACTGCGCCCGTATTGACATCTGATAGATGAATCTCCGATCCGCGGACACGGCAACTCGGATCGTGTCGATCACCTGCAGAGACATTTCATACTTATTTAATAAATGGCGAAGATCTATCTATGACATTAGCGTTCTAAATACTCTTTCATTAGTTACGTACCTACTGTAAGCAAAAAATATACCACAGACATCATTTTTTGCAATCTTTGCACGACTGATTTAGCTTGTTTTATATGACATGGTTTAAGAAAATTATTTGATTTGTTTGCGACTTTTTAGGAGGTCAAATTTTAAAATGTTATTATGTTTGTAGCTTTCGGGTTTTGTATGGATTGATACGACTTATGAGAAAAAAATAGCTTTCGTTAAAATGTAACGTGTTTTCAAGTTAATACACGCTGCAAAATAAACACTTTTGCGATTGATTAATTTGTCACATGAGACTAATTAAATAACCTAATGTTGGAAAACGCTAATTATATTAACTTGAAAAATAATTCTTCGTTTTTTATATTTAGCATTTGAGTGATAAGAGCTTTTCATATTAGTGACATAGTATTCGTTGGTAAACAAACACTTTATTCTGTGTCATACAGTACTGGGCCAAATTGTTGAAAAGAATGCGGAAGATCTAGTTATATTTGAATAGTGAGAGTGTATTAAGAAATGCATTCATTAAAACAAGGGTAAGTCTCCAACTAAATAGAACATTAGATCTTCTTTTTGGATCACTTAGAACACTTTCATCGAGTCGGCGCGTTCGGTTCGAAAGTAAAAATCGAACAAATATTTGGAGCTCTTTATTCAGGGGTCCGGTGAATTATGTCGCCAGACAATATGGCCGCGGTCGTCCCATACATACACTTAACAAAAACTTAATGAAAGTCGAAAGTCACGCTTTCACTTGTCAGTATTGTACTGCAAGCCAATTGTATGAAACAACTACTTCGATTGTTGTGCGGTACGCGGAGCTTTTTGTAACAAGGATTCGGCGAGAACTCGCACTTAGCCGGGTTATTGTTTACAATAACTTCCAATCGATAATGAACGTATTCGCTCAATAGGTCATACCTACTTATTAGCTATACATCCCTAGTTACAAGTTCGCGATCTCCATATCCAAACTATAGTATTTTGCAATAACTAATTGTTTATAAAAAATTATCGAGATCTAATCAACTGTTCACAAGCTATCATCTTATAAATTTTAAGTACATATAAACGACAATTTATTCAAGTAGAGATCCATGCTTCGCTCGATTAATAAAAGTTTGTATACATTATTTTATCACAAATTTTCAATACTTTATTTATTTTCCATGGTATTTGAATTTCAATTAAATTAGTTATAAAATCCTTTTTATCCTCAACAAATCCGTATTTTTCTTATGAGAAAGCTATAGAGGCGAGTGTCAAGCCACTGCATCTAGTTATGTTCAAAAACTTGCTTATGACAATTCTATTGGACTAAAGACATAATCCGAAGCATAAAACGGTATCGGTTATAAATGGAAACCCACAAGATAAAGCTGTTGTCATGTCTACATATCTTACTATTAAATTATAAACACATTTGCCATTTTGCGACGACATTTATTGGCATTAACGAACAAGACTTCGAGACCTAAACTGACACTCCCTTACAAACACAACCGGGTTATGCGAAGAAAGGAGAGTCCAAAATTACTCATCAAAAACCCGAAACGAGCGCGAATTTATGACTAATGTACAACGAGACAGCTAAAACTAGATAGTCATATAAAAGTATAAAAGTAATGTAATAGAAACGGCTCTTTTACGACGGTGGAACGCCATATGGGCTGGGCTTTTAGAACTAGAAAATGAAGATACCATTTTTTTGTATGGCAATGAACGTTTGACCTTATCGTCATATGGGTGATACATAGAGTTAGACATAGATATAGGTAATGTATTAGGCATGTGTCAAGAGTTGAGACGACATTATTTATGTTGGCCACATTTGTCATGTTTTCACACAGATTTTAAATAGCTAGATGAATCTTGGAAGTTGTAACATCTATTATACATTTGAAGGCTGTTTTAGAACGATGATACCCAAAATAGCTTATAATGGTTGTAGTAGCTTCTCTCTGCACTTGCATCCCCCTGACTAAGTGACAATTGTAGTAAGCATAATGTATTAATATTTATAACTGTAAACTGTAACCTAATAAGAAAAGAAAAATCCACAAAAAAAAAATGCCTTGCTGAGTTTCTTGCCGGAGTCTTCTCAGTTGAAGTGTAATTACGAGCCGGTGGTAGATTCAAACATGTAACTTAACGTTCATAAGTGCCTTACCAGGGCCTAAACTGAATAAATGACTTTTTGATTTTTATCATTTGATTGAATGACCCCAGGGGTCGACGAAGACCGATACAAAGTCCATGTGAGAGAAAAAAAATGAGGGTTCGTAAAATGTAAACAGCTACGATAGTGGACCTCATTTAAACAAATTGTGACCTTAATCTTGACTTTCTACTTATGGAATAACCACGCACACAGATTGTTTGGTTTTAACCTAAAACGTGACAAACAGACGTACGACGATAGTACTATTGTATTATTTATTATAGGTTTTGTAACCAAACAAATGAGTTACGTGAAAATTCGCAATCTTGTAATATTAGTAGCGAATTACTATATCTCATAAAATTGTGTAAGTTAGTGTATATGTTTGTGTAGTAATTATAAATAATATAAGATTAGCAAGTTTAATCATGTTTTATTACAGAAAATAGTAAAAAAATGAAAGTTTAGTAATGTGAGTCGGGCTAAAACTAAGTCTACAAGTAGACTTATTATTATTGGCTAGTAATGTGCTAGTAATTGGTTCAATCCCAGCGGGGAGGGCGGTGTATGCTGAATCAGACTTAGTGCTTAGTTTGACAATAGTCTATTTATATCCGGTCCACTAGATTATTCAAATTAAAAAGTGTATGACAAGTTGAACTTATGTAATAAATATTAATATTATTATATAACATATTAGTACATATTTATAAGTTTCGGTAACTTAGTTGGGAGACCGTCTAGCTTCCAAACTTGAGGTCCTGGGTACGAATCTCCGAGCACCTCACCATCTCACCTTCCGCACCCAATATTTTCTAACTTATGTGCGTATTGTCACTGACTTCAAATGGTGAACGAAAACATCGTGAGGAAAACAACAAGTCAGAGTTTATACAAAAAGTTCTCAAAGACGCGTGAAGTCTGCCAACCCGCATTTGGCCAGCGTGGTGGACTATGGCCTTATCCTTCTCACAATGAGAAGAGACTCGCGCCCAGCAGTGGACAGTTTATAAGGACAGGGCTGATTTGAATACATTTGTAATAGTAGTGCTTACTAGATGATAGATCTCCTTTTTTATTAAAATTGTGATAAAATAATACATTTATGTAATTCGTCATAATAATTAAAATTAAATTAATATTTCTTTAACATTATTATTATTTCACATATAATTCAATCGTCTTTGGTGATACAACATAATTTCTTAATTTTTTAGAATTAGTCGTTGCACGCACCTTCCCATCGATTAACCTTATTTCATTATTATTGCATTTTAAAAAAAAAGATGAGTTGATTAGTTGATATATTTACCTGTATAGGCTTATCGGTAGGATTAGGCAGGGGTAGTGCGTCCCAGTGTCACAAGTCTCCCCAGATTAACGCGCGCTTGCCGCGGTCTACCGACGCCAGGAGGCCAGACTGGGGATGCCACGCTACCGCTGTAACTGGCGACCTAGAACATAGAAAAAATGTTTATCATCATCAATCTATCGAATGCTACTGCTGAACAGAAGCCTCTCCAAAGACACGCCACTCAGCCTGAACTTTGATTTTTCGCGTCCATCCACTGCCAGCCACAGACGCCACAGTCACTTGAAGTGTCATATGGAGGTATATTGGACAATATTATTGCATAGAGGGTGCTTAATGGCCAGCTGAAAAAATAAGTTGTCTTTATGTTTATCTGGGTTGGTATAACAACAGCTCATATGTTGTTGAGTGATAAGTTTAAGATAGTGAATATATCTAGCTGAGAAAAGGTACTGACTGTAAAGTGAAACTATATGAATACTATGTGAATACAGCGTTAGGTGCCTTTCAACAGATTGTTTAATGTGGCTGGAATGGTAATGGCTTGCCCGTGCCATTCCAGAGTGACACAGCCAAAATGACACTGCCGAAACACACCGTTAAAGGCTTGTTGACAGATTTTCAACCGGAGAGTAGCTAGCCAGCCGATTACTGAGTTATCTTAGATATTTTACACTTACTTACTACTCACTTTCTGAGTTACTTTAGATGCCCGAGTTTTCTTTACTAAGCTATCATCACTACAAAATATTGCTTTTAATTTAAGGGCGGTATCTATCAAAAAAAAAAAACCTTACCACTATGCTTTGTAATTTCTTGTGATGTTTTCCGTAACCTTTTCAGTTAGATTAAGTGAGATACGATGGGATTTGAGCCTACACATTGATGCGAGCGACCCGATTGCGCTAACTACCGAGTTATCTTTACTTAATCGTATCACGACGCATTTTGTGATTAGTATGAAATCTGAAAGTGGAGTCAGAGTACAGGAATTTGTGAGAAGGAAGAAAGATTAAATAAGTAATCCCGTATAACAAAATGGGAAGTAAGATTTGAAGAAATGTCATATCAAAGTAGGCGGTCGAGAAGATTGATGTTATGATTTTTACCGATGTCATTAAGTGAATTATACTAATTAAAAATATCATTAAACTGATGGAAGAGAAACACTGTTTTATGTACGAGTAATAGTAACCATTTTGTATTGTCTACACATTTAGCTCATTAGGTAGTATATCAGCTTCACGAGCTGCAGGGCGTGGGTTCGATTCCCGCCCAGGGCAAATATTTATGTAACGTGCAAATATTTGTTCTATGACTGGATGTTCTGTATGTACTATAAGTATGTATTTACAAAAATAAAAGTATTCTATCAGTTATCTGGTTCCGATAGTACAAGCTCTGCTTAATTTGGAATTAGATGGCAATGTGTTAAATATCCTGCGATATTTATTGTTATTTATTCTGACAAAAATATCACTGTGTGGTGTCGAGGAAATTATGATGTAGCATGGGCCAGATTTAAAAAAAGGTTACAACGTTATCAGAGACGTGGATCGGTGCATTTATCACATATGCACACGGCGCGTACGTGATGCGTGGAGCCACGGACAGTAGGTAAATGACATTCCTGAGAAAATACCGACAAAATCTAAGTTCAGCAGGTAATAAAACATAACTTCCAGACACTACTAAACTTTATTATAAAACTGGAGCGTTTTTGTGTCCGAGGCTCGAGAACCGTTACACTTCTCAGAATATTACACGAGAAAACTATGAACGGTTACTCGGGTTATTTTATACGAGCCCGGCCGTACATTAGAAATATTATGTCGACGCCTAAATCTGTGTCACTGGCATTTTGAAGATACTCATCGTGGCTTTTATTAACTCGTAACGCTTAATGAGGCCGGAAAAAAAATTCACCGGCCGTAACTATCCATCGTGTCCGACGCCGAGCGTCCAAACGGGAAGCGATCGTGAATCGGAATACATTTTATTCGTAATGTCGGATTTATCGCCGCCTACAAATATGGATCGTGATCGGGGTAGTCCATACAGTTTTGTGTACAAACGTCGGTTCGATTGTCGGAGGCCGACTTGGCTTTATATCGTACCAATGCGGGGCGAGGCTCCCCATAAACAAGAATTAGCGTCGCGCTGGTTCGTTTACACATACCCGCTCCCGCTTGCCGGCGCAGGCGCTGTAACGAGCACGGCGGCTGCGCACCCGCATATATCCACTAGAGACTAGGAAGCGCCGTAAACTTCGACAGATCTGACACACGCTACTTTCCAATTGTTTCCTTATCGGTACGCGTTCATGATAACAAACGCTTTATGGCATGGGAGGGTATATCCACAGGTGCCGATTACTTAAAAAATGTTGAAACATTACAGTGGTCGTGTATCATAAATAGCAATCTAAATATTCGTTAATTAAGAGATACTTTTGTTTATAGCCGCATTCGTAGGGCTGCAATTAAGAAACGTTATAAATAACAATTACTGGTCGATGATGTGAAAAAGCCGGATAAAACGATCGATTCATTTAGAAATAAAAAAAATATGCAATCATTATATAGTAGTAGAGTGCGTTTTATTGGTGGATAATCACGCTTAATCAACTGAGTTGACCGCGTGCCTAGTTGCATCTCATTGTGCTTGTTTGATTCATAACTCATAACCGTATTTAGACGCCTACCGTGTTCAGTGTTCGGAAACAGGTTACCCAATAAAGCAATTTCAAGAACCTATCCACGGCGGTCGTTAGCCTTTCCGGTACAAAAAGCATGCACCGCGATTAGCCGAGACCAATGTCCGAACATAGAGCTAACGCAGACTTGTAGGCACATAGTATACGCGCACTCGAGTTATGACAGCAGGAAACGTAAAAGACGCCTTTTTACTGCACTTTGGTGACCGCTATAAAATGATAGCAGAGGTTATCTTCGGCTTAAATACCAAAGCAACATTGTGCTTTACGAGTAAGAACGCCCGTTGTCGAGTAGGAACCTCAGTAAAAACGTTACAGTTATAGAAGATTTAAACGCGTAATATTATCTTTTCTCTAATTATGCGTCCTGCTGTTTAACAATCGAACAGCGATCTTAAGGAGCGCTATAATGGACAATCACTTCAAGAATATGACCGCGTATTATAGAAAGTGTTTACATCATATTCGTCGCAAAATTTTCACTTCTTATAAATATATAAATAAATGCATTAGTTTGTGTACGTGTGCATACTGTATATGTTCACTTATTTCTTCGCACTATTTTCATAAAGAAGTAAAAAAAAAAACAATGATTTAAAGAAAATAGCAACAACGCAACATAATAATACTCACAGTGCTCACTGCATTTATACACAAAAATGAGGATTTTGAGTACATTTATTTACTTAGTTAAAATAAAAATAAAATGTTTCTTTCGGAAGGTTTAAATGTAAAGTCATCGATATAAATGTTAAATGTCGCGAAAATGATTACTCGAGTATACATATTATGATTCAGTTTTGTTATGGTTTCTTTTAGTCAAGCGTGCTTCATCGTTAGACCACATCTTCGCTTAACGAGATCGAAGTCAAACGCACGCTTACACATCATCAGCCATAGGACGTCCACTGCTGGACATAGGCCTCCTCCTGGGGAGGTTTTGCCAATACTCGCCACGCTTGACAGGCGGGTTGGCGAGCTAAGTTAGGTGTGATTGTTCAAGGAAGACGCTGCTGCCCATCTTCCGTATTACATCCCTTAGCCGACTCTTACGGCAACCACGGGTAGAGAGGGTGGGGTGCTATTCTTACGCCGGCACCACCAAGGCAAAGAAACGCACGCTTATTTAAAAAATAAATAATGTTACACGAAATTGCAGTTGCAAAATTTATGAACGTGGATACACCTTAATAGTTGAAATGCTACATGTAACTCAGATAGCAATGATAGTCGAATGGAAACTAAGTTATAACTTGAATTTGTGTAACTGCAGACTCAGGTCAAGTCATTATGTGGAGAATCCCCACTGAAGATAACAATGTACTTGTACGTGCATGTCCAGACATCGCATTCCGACCTTGCCCACGTATTACAGCGTGTCATCTCACATGCACGCAACCCCAAGATCATTCTCCGATTATTATACATATAAAACCAGGCACTAATAAATGTCCACCAAACATTTATTACGCAGTAACTTCAAAAAAGCTATAAATAAATAAGAAAATGTAGAGTATGACGGTGGAAATTACAATGTGAATACACGCGATGCTCCTTATCTATCTAATACCTTTAATATATAAATATATATATAATCTGAATCTCGGAAACGGCTCGAACGATTTTCATGAAATTCAGTATGCAGGGGTTTACGGGGGCGATAAATCGATCTAGCTAAATTTCATTTTTAGAAAACGTCGTTTTATCCGTGTTTTCAGGCAATGAAAAACCGAGCAAAGCTCGGTCATTCAGGTACTTTATATAATGACAGATAACTTATACGTTTGTCTACGCTGATTAGAAAATGAACCTGTCTTGAAGTTTAACTAAATTCTTTAGAAACTCATTCCAGAGATTAATCGTAAAGCTTGTTTTAATTTTCAGAGAATGTTCAATATTGTTATCGGTAAGTAAAACGCTGTTAAAAGATTATGTGTATATAAAGTACATATGTGATTTTAGCTAGTTAACCATTACGATGTAAGGTAAAGCAATGCTTAAAGACATGTCAACAAGGAGGTAAGTACCAGTGACATTTTTTTTATAGCTGGCAGGCTAGTTGTTTGTCCACGACTCACCTGATGTTAAGTGACGGTGTGGTCGAAGATGGTAAAGCACACCTAGCCTGGAATGGAACTGGCTCTCAAGTGAGGCTGCCGGAACACACTGTTAGATGCTTGGCGGCAGATTTTCAACTTGAGGGTGGTAGGTAGCCAGCCGAGTACTAGAAAGTACCCTACCACCACGCTATGGTTTCCTCAAGATGTTTTTTCCTTCACCGGCAGCTCAAACTCATTGTTGGGGTTTGAATCCACGCCCTTCGGCATGCGAACCTACCGCGCTAACCACTGAGCCATCATCGCTACAAAATGATGATACATAATACGGCGCGTGCGTTAATTTGCAGTTATGTCTAAGTGTATTCCCTCGCGGCTGTATCCGAGATCCGATCAACGATAGGACCGCGCGATAAATCATAACTATTTCCGACGACAATACAGCGCGACGCACATGTTCTTGCTAATTTTGTGCAAGGGCCGCATGCTGCGAGCATAATCCGGCGATGCACAAAGCGACGCTCGCCGGAGATAGCATTGATACCGACCGGCGGAGATACTAACGCAAATGCAATCACGCCATCTTCCGTGTCATATTCTACATTTCCGCGAATGTCACCGTCGATAACGAACACGAATAAGAACATGGAAACCCGATACGGACAAAATCGGAGGACTTTAGTGTTGTTGATCGTATTGATTAACAAAGCTACCAGATTAATATTTGGATAAGGCTGTATAAGTTTAAAACAGTGGCCGAACTGCATATACGCAGGACTAACTTTCTGTGCTACGGATGTAAATTAATTGGCCCAAACAGACCAGTAGGTAACAATGTTAATGAGCATTTCGAGATAACTATTATGGATATAGCGTTTGGTGCTAGTCGCAGCAGTTTCGTAGCCGAGTACGTTACGTGCTTGCGGTTGGTACGCTTATGAAATGGGAAACAATGGTCGCGGCCAAAAGGAAAGCAATCTTTATTGTTCATCTCCTTTTACTCCAATATTGTTGTGCTGAAATTGATTTCGACCGAGTATGATAAGAGTTTTATGTGGCAACGGTATATGGTGGAAACCGTGGTAATGTTTGTTTCAATATTGAATTAGAGTCGGATGCTCGGCGGCGGTAGTAAAATTAAACGCGCAATTTCACTGTTCAAACTTAGGCAAGTCCATTTGGGACGAACGTTACGAACCGAGAACTATGTGAAGATGTTCGTATGAGTGTTTCCGCATTTCTTTTGTCCTTGTCGAGGGAAATGTTCGCGCTATTGTGTGAGGTGAAGTGTTGGGAAGAATCGAGCCAGATTAGATCGCAACGCGCACTCCACTGCACATCACCAAGTATCACAAGAAAACAATGACGTTTTATTTGTAAAAGATTTCTATGCAAAGTACTAGAATCATAATGTTGCAAGAAAAAATTCACATCCACACGTCGTATCTGCTGTGACATTAGTATTGGATGGTTCAAACGGTTTCTATAGACTTAAGTGCAGGTGTTTAAAAAGTTTTTTTTTTAAATTGTGTTTGACCACAACTCACCTGACGTTAAGTGACGGTGTGGTCGAAGATGGTAAAGCACACCTAGCCTGGAATGGAACTGGCTCTCAAGTGAGGCTGCCGGAACACACCGTTAGATGCTTGGCGACAGATTTTCAACTTGAGGGTGGTAGGTAGCCAGCCGAGTACTAGAAAGTACCCTACCACCATGCTATGGTTTCCTCATGATGTTTTCCTTCACCGGCAGCTCAAGCTCATTGTTGGGGTTTGAACCCACGCCCTTCGGCATGCGAACAACCAACCGCGCTAACCACTGTGCTATCATCGCTACAAAGATAATATAAATTGACATAAAATTATGCAAAACTTCCGTAAAAGTCATGACTACTTTTTCAGTAAAACTGGTCATGTTAAAAGTCAGCATAATTTTTAATAGTTAATCATAATTTGTAAGTAATGAAAGCTCTTGCAATGCAAATTGTAAATAGTACAGCATTTTTCCCATTGTTCAGTTAAATGGGACGAGGCAGGTGTGAGGAGATAGCTTAATGCCAAATAAATATGCATTATACGGTATGGGAAAGAGAAATTTGCAATGGTGAGACAGCTCGGGTGTATGTTGACCTCACGTTTTCAATTGTCCATGCGAAATGTTACAGGGATCGAACAATGTCACGATTGGAACAATTCCAGTTTTAAACTCAAGGTCAGAAATGTTGTTAGGGATATTTCTCAGGGGTCGTGGTTCAGAGCTGAACGGTTTAGTACGGTAGCGAAACGGTATCCTATCTCCGATCTGTCGCACAAGAAGAACTATAAAAATAAATCACGTCTAGTTCATTTATAAGCAGTGCGCATAGAATTTTGCACGACCGATTAGATTTAGGGCTGCAGAATATTATTAGCCGACTGTTAAAGAGGTTGGTTGTTAGTCTAGCGTATTTTTTTAGCCTTTGTATTTTGCTGGAACCTAACAGTAAGTGAAATTTATTTAAAGTCTTAATGACTGATTACATAAACATGTAGCAGTTCTCCTTGACAGGTAGCGATCATAGCTCAGTGGCTAGCGCGGTTGGTTCGCATGCCGCAGGGAGTGGGTTCAAACCCCAACAATGAGCTTGAGCTACCGGTGAAGAAAAACATCGTGGGGAAACCATAGCATAGTGGTAGGGTCAAAGTCTGATCGCGATAAACTTAAAAACTACTGAACGGATTATCATGCGAGTTTCACCAATAGATAGAGTGATTCATAAGAAAGGTTTAGGTATATAATTTGTCAGTGTTTTGTATCAATTGGTTGAAATATGATGATAATTGTTGGAAGTGTCGGAAAAAGTCAAGCCACTTGGGAGCTTTACAAACTACTACTACTTAACTACTTTATAACAAAACAATGCATGGTGGGATATTCCTCTTTTATAGATGTACAAAAAAGTCCGCAGTGGCATATCTACCTTTTAGGGTTTACCGTCTATACGCTTAGATCTTTTTAACTACGCAACGGATTTTAATGGGGTTTCCATCAATAGATAGAGTGATTCAAGAGGAAGGTTTATATGTATAATACATGTATATGAACCACATACATAAGTATCTACATTGCGCCCGTGCGAAGCCGGGGCGGGTCGCAAGTTAATAATAAAATAACACGTTCTCATTTTTGTTAATTTCTATTAAGTTAGTTACCCACGGAAAACACATATAACGTAGACTAAAACGTCGTTTGTGTGAGCTAAAAATGTTGTACGGAACCACTTTAAAACTGTCATTGCGGGGCGTACAGTAAATTACACGAAGCTTATTATCATTCGTCACCAAGATACGTCGGTGCACTTACAATATTTCCTTGAGATACTACTGTGAAGTCAGTAGGCGATTCGATGTCGCATGTTATTACGTGTCACTTCTATCCATTGCGAATGATTTATTTCTTGGTTCTATTGCAGCATGCACATATGGAAAGTTTGTCTGTGTCGAGAATTTACAAGCTATTTAGATGTCAGATGATGAGTTTGAGATGATGTGCTGCGAACTATCGACTGCTGCCAGACAAAACAATATAATTTCATAAGAAGTCTAGAGAAGGACGAACAAGTAATGACAGTCACGTGACATTAAATTGAAATCTAATACCTTTAAACGAGCAATTCTTGTATATATGTATATTGTTTTTTTCAGAACCTCGGAAACGGTTCCAACGATTTTCATAAAATTTAGTATGCAGGGGGGGGGTATCAGGGGCGATAATTCGATGTAGCTAGGTTTCATTTTTAGAAAACGTTGTTTTATCTTTTTTTTCAGGCAATGAAAAACTGCTACAATATCATTAGAATACGAAGGTAAATTTCGCCACCATCTACAAGGTTATAAAAGCTCAGGTGGGAAATCGGGCGGTCCCGAATCCAGAAGACCCCGGTTCGAGTACAGATAAGTATTTTTTTTCCGAGTTCCTTAAAAAATCCGAGCAAAGCTCGGTCATCCAGGTGCTGAAGTTGATAAGAATACGACGAGTTTAGAATAATTTGAAAATTTATCACGTAACAGACGCAGTCTCAAAATTACTACAATTTGACAAAGTTTTTTTTTCCATTATTTTGGAATAATTCTATATCTTTCTCTTTGATGTCGATTTTTAGGAATAAGTCAGCTATTTAGACGTAAGAGGTAATAACGGAGAACATAGTGACCGTCGAATCAATGTTAGAATGTCGCCATATAGACAAAACTAAATAAAGCTTGTATCTTGGGGACCTTTTAATTTACCTAATAAAATTGGTTTAAAAAAATACTAATTTATGATTGCAGTTAGCATACAAAGACGCCGAACAAACATCTATGTTAGCCACACAAATGTTTGTGCTGAATGAGAATCGAATCCACGTTATGAAGAGCTACTACTAACAGGGCAGGTAGGAACGAACAAGGACAGTGAGCTTGGGCTCCCAAAGGACAAGCACTGTCGAGGCCGTGGAAGAGTGCGAAAGCGTGCTCGCAGCCTCGACACAAAGCACTGAGAACACTCCAGAGTTTTTAGTACTTTATGAATACCGCCCGCCCTAGGGCGTTTGGTATTCACAAAGAATCTTCCCTGGACAAAAAAGAAAAGGTGGTAACAAGGAGGGTTTTCCAACCATTTATATTTATGATAAGCCATGTTTGTATAATACTCACGCATGGTCTTTTAGCACTGTTTCCAGTTTGCCTGTGTGCGTGTTCCAAACGAACACAGCGCCGTCTGCCGCGCCCACCGCTAGCAGTCTACCGCTTGGACCGAACGCTGCTCGCGACCAGTCGCAACCCACCTTGAACGACTCGTGACTGAAACGAAAAAAAAGCAAAACTTAATAAAAATTGTATGTTTCTGAGTTTTTATGTTATTTTGATTATCAGTTTATTTACATTTGATATGGGATTGTTTTTTTTTATTATTTACTAGTATAACAGCGTATATAATACAGAAACTTAAAAACTAGTAGCGGTACGGTGGTAAGTGCTGCAGAGTGAGGAACTTCCTAACAATGTAGATTGCCAGTTGTTACACCTGATAACTAAGTTTATTTCTTCTGTATTGTATTTTTTTAGTGTTTACAATAAAGAGTTAATCAATCAATCAATCAATCAATGAACAATAGGCCTACTATGTTATGGGGATATGAGCACTATACTCAAATAGGTACCTATTTAATATGTATCTATTTAGTGATGATAGTTCAGTGGTTCGCATGCCGAAGTGCGTGGGTTCAAACCCCAACAATGAGGTAGAGCTGCCGGTGAAGGAAAACATCGTGAGGAAACCATAGCATGGTGGTAGGGTACTTTCTACTCGTAGTACTCGGCTGGCTAGTTGCCACCATCTAGTTGGAAATCTACCGCCAAGCATCTATACGGTGTGTTCCGGCAGCCTCACTTGAGAGCCAGTACCACTCCAGGCTAGGTGTGCTTTACCATCTTCGATCACACCGTCACTTAACATAACATGTGGTCGAACACCAAGCCTACCATAAAAAATACCTGGAATGGAACTCGCTCTCAAGAGAGGATGCCGCAACACATCTTTAGGTGCTTGGCGATAGGTTTGTCACCGTCAGGTGAGCTGTGGTCAAACCTACCCACAATTTAAAAAAAAAACAGGTTTTGTTCTTGTGGACAGAATTTTAGATCCTATAAAAAGGATAAGACCAATTAATAGACACACATCCATTTTGAGTTTGCTAGTTATTATAAATGCATTTCAGCATCTGTGTACCTGGGCGAACAAGTTTTACTTAGTGTATGAAAAATTTCAAACTCGGAAAGGAAAATGCGTTTTCCCTGAGATGTGACCTAGCTAGATCGATTTTTCGCTCTCAGAAACCCACGAAAAATACAGCAAATTTCCAACGGTCCAATGTTTTATCGAAACCATTAGGGCCGTTTTCGAGATCTCAAAAAATACATTTATATTTACAAATAATTATCGTTTAGTATTGATTTGGTGTATTTTATGTTCTTATTAATATGTTTTGAAAATAAATCTATATCTTAATGCACTGCAATAGTATGCAATATAGAAAGTGGGTGAAACCACTTGTTCTCGTTTCGCTTCTATTTCTCATATGGATTCAGCGTAAATTAAAAATAAGAAAGCCTTTTTCTCCTGTTTAAAAAAAAAGCTAAATATCGTTTTTAGAAATCGTCTCAGTCTTCGCCCTTAAACTCATTTTTTATTAATAACTCCTCTCTATTTCTCGCTTTCCTTTATCCAGTCTGATTTACATCTTTCTGTGAAAATGACTCTCCAGCTTTTCTTCAAGGTTTCATAGTTAAGCTGATAGTGTAATAAACCTGTAAGCCTGTTTTTTTTTATGTAATCGTAATAAGACTAACGCAATGCTCTCCTGATTGTAAAAGATAACACCTGTCTATGATCATTGCAGCGATACACAGAACTTTGAGTAGCAAAACAAAGTCCAGGCCATCGCCGCTTTGGCGCTCATTACTTTGAGACTTTGGATGGTTAGCCTCGACAGCCCAGTAATTACGCTAGCTACAAACCGGAACACAGTAATGTTTACACACTACTGCTTGGCGGCAAAATATCTGGTACTGTTTAGACGACCACCTGCTAGGGAAATCTACCACCAAGTAAATATAGGGCTGGACTGGCTACACATGGACACATCTATTTTTTTTTTTTCAACATTTTATTTATGTGCTACTTACTATTGTTTAATTTACTTTTTAAATGGGTGTTAGGCTAGGTATTTGACCATAGCTCACATGATATTAAGTGACGGAGTGGTCGAAAATGGTAAAAATATGTTGCCTGGCCTCATAAGCAATAACAAATAAAATAACAATAAGGCTAAAATAGCTTACTGCTGTCTATTTGAAACTTGCTATTATTGTAGTTAAAATGTCCAAAGTTCATTCCCGTCATCGTTTTGTGTGGGTAGGCGTGCATTAAGATCCTTAACAAGATTTTAAGAAAATAAAACAAACGTATAATTGGGAGTATTTTCTTTTTTAATTGTGCCGTTTCCTAAATCGGACTCAAAAGCACATACAATAAAGATCCATAGACTTGATTAAGTGTACCTAAATTTTACACCTCTAAAATAGGAAAAGAATTTATGAGACATAAAAATGATGAAGCATCACAGGTTCGTAGGTGGGTGAACAGTCATGACTAATGCGACGCAGGACGGACTTATACGGCTACTTGTAAAAAAAAATATAATTTACATCTACGGGAAAACCGCTGACCCCGATATGGCAACGATGGTGGAACCAAGTCAAATCACAATAAACTTATGTAAAAGTGAGTGCGCATTATAAAGATGATTTAGTTGCGTAGTGACGAATCCATCATGCGCATGATCAAGATAATGAGAAAGTAGCGACTACTTTACGAGGTTCTCATCAGATCTCATCAATGTAGGACACGTTACAGCCTGGCTTCACAAAGTAGCTGGAAGCACATTTTGACACGGAATCATCATCATCCACAACCGTCTTTAATAATAATATCTCTTTATTGTTCACACCAATTATAACAACATAAACTTAACACTAGTGGAACAATTGGCAGCCTTATTGCTAAGAGCAATCTCTTCTAGGCAACCTTAGTATGGAGAGGATTTTACTAAGTTAAGGACGGGGTGACATTTCAAACATAATATATAAAAGACATACATATATTCATACCTATCTATGTATATTATAAAATATCAATACACTAAGTTTTTAATGAGTATAATTAATTAGTGTTTTGTTTAAATTTGTTTTTCTTTTTAATTAGTGTTTTGTTTAAATTTGTTTTAGCCTTTAAGTTAAGGTCAAATTTTAGTTAAATATTTTAAGTAAAGATTCGGTTATTTTTTTTATTGGTGTCAAATTAGTTAAATTTAAATCCTCACCACTGTTGTAGCTAAAACGACTGTAAAGCGGAAATAAACTAAATATACGTATACTTTGAACATTAAATACTATACTTATGTACTTTATATTTTAGGTTTTTCGATACCAAAGCATTGCTTACCTGAAAGATCGGACTATCGTGTTCATCCGAAGGTCTATTAACTGTATCGTGTCGTCTCTCACACATGCTAGTAAGCAGTTGCTATCTGTAACAATATACCAAAAACACATCTTGACTAACATTGTAGCTCTCCACAGATGACAATCTAAGATTCGCAAGTTATAATCTGGGGGCACGATAGTGTCCTCGCTAAGACGAACCAAGCGAAGCGCAAGGGCACTACCTACCTTTTCTCGAAGAGCTTCGTCGTTTTTTTGAACCCTCATAACTTGGGTTTGGATTATACCAGATAAACAACATTCCCGGAATATGATGTCAATAGTGGACTTATTAAACATATAAGGTTTCAATTACATACCTCTTATACTTACTACAAGAACTATTGTATAACAGAAAAGTAATGAACATTTTTCACCTTATGCCCATGTATATTATTGTGAATGTAGCGAATTGGCCAAGCCATATATTTTGACCAAGGTGTAGAATTTGGCTTGTAGAGTTAGGGCGTGTAGAGTTAAAAGCTTGGCTCTACATAAGATCTGATAACTTTTTTACAGTGCGAGCCATACGGTCTCGTCTTGGCAACATTTTATCCCATCAAATCCCATAAAACAAGTATAGACACAAACATTTAATGAGACGTCGATTTGTTCCAGCAGACCTTCGCTTCGCTCGTTCAAATATTAAGAAGTGTGAAATGTGAATTTTCCATAACGGGCGTCGTAGTATAAGAACGATTACTAAATTATACGGGGACATTTTATATGGTCCCTAATTCTGATGATTTGTTGCAATCTACCGGGGTCGTTATCTTCTTTATTGGTTACCTTTTCCATAGCCGTATGAAGGTAATGTTTAACCTTGACCCTTTCGTCTATAAAGGTAGAACGCAATATAGTATACGCGTACAACGTTTTATTAAATTAGAGGGTGATTCGAGATAATATCTCAGTTTAGTTCGTCATCAGTCATAGCTTAAGGAGTGTCAGGGTCAAATTGTAGACTCTAATAAAGATTTCAAATTTATATCGTCGAAGAATGTTTCGGAAAATTATGCGCTATATCGATACGATTTATATAACACGGGTTAGTTTATATATATTACAAAGATATGGATCAGATATCTAATTGTTTGGAAATTCGACCAGTTGATATTTTACTATAGCAAAAAGTTACTAACAAAAACGATTATGATTAACAGCTTATGACAGCGTTTTCGCTCGAGTCACCTATATAGATAAAATTCGAATCCTTGACTGTTCGGTTACTGATTAACTATTTAATCAATTTCAACTTAATCGATGAAAAATTTGGTTATAGTGTACTTTATAATACTCGACTACCACCCTCAAGTTGAAAATCTGTCGCCAAGCACCTAACGGTGTGTTCCGGCAGTCTCACTTGAGAGCCAGTTTCATCCCAGGCTTGGAGTGTTTACCACCTTCGACCGCACTGTCACTTAACATCAGGTGAGCTGTGGTCAACAATAAAAAAAAAAATGCATTTTGGTGGATATATTCCTTGTAAAAAATCAGCATCCTTTAAGAGAGGTTTTACAATATACTTAAAGAATGAAATGGAATGTTAATAAAAAAAATATAAGCTTCGTGCTATCCAGTTGAATTGAAAATATTCTACTATCACAGACTTTGATTAATGCAATGTCGTAGGCGAAGTCGCGGCAATAGCTAGTAAGCGACACAGGAGGCATCCTTGCGTGAAATATGATCGGTATTCGATAGCACGATGTATCTGGAGCGCTCGTGATGGGCGACCGTACGCCGCGGACTCATTTGTCCGTCCAGAGGCCGAATCGACGTGATTTAATCAGCTTCCTCAACGGCGGTGGCGTCCCGACACTCGCTTTGATTGAAGGTATCAATCTCAACATTTCGTGCAATGCGCAGACCGTTATTGACAAAAAAGGGATCGATCGAGACGCGTAACGGAAATGGGCAACGCGCACTCGTCACGTCTGACACGAATACCGATGCTTAGCACGCGTGCCTTCGATTACTTGTTAATAATACTTTGATTATGATATACGGAAATTAACAAGCCGTTTATGGATGCAGGCGCCCGCTCTAGTATGATATATTGTGGTTGCTGTTTTACTGCTGAGATTAATAGTCGGTTTCCTGTCGAACTTTCAAAATCAGCTGCCGAATAATGTAGACATTTAGATGGTATGTGGGTTGCGGATGTCACGACTGAAAACAAACTGCGAACTTCTAAACTAATAACCTTTTATATATGAAAGTATGGTACATGTGTTTAGTGGTCGATGAAGCAGTTGTATCTGGAGCTTCATTAAAGTTTAACTACAAAATAATATATTGATTTCGCACGAAATATAATTACACTTGTGGCGAATTAGTGATAAACGAAACTATAAATAAGAGGAAGTAGTACAACGACATAGTTACAAGCAAACGATAAATATAGTAAGGAATATTTACCTCTACTTAGGTCTAGTGAGGTGACCTTCCCCTGGAGCATTATGTGATTCGCCGACATCTCGGTACGTATATCCCAGAACCTGATCCTCTTGTCGAAGTGTCCCGATATGATCGTCGACCCAGCGCCGTCTGACGTCACCAGGTCGTTGCAAGATGATCCTGCGAACTTTGTTTCTGTACCTGTCGAAATTCGTACCACGCTTGAAATAGCACCGATGAACTCAAACTTATGGAAATCGACACTGCGTCTTTACGACAAGACATGTTCGCTATCTCGTTTTTTATCGACGTGTAATGGATATTGTGATTGAAATAGTAACAACGAATATGGTTTATTTATAACTTCACCCACCCACGTCCAATGAGCGTTAACTAGTGTTGATAGAGCGTATATTGTGAAGATGTAAGCCTTTAATGTTTGCCCATTCAGACCTTTGCCTCGATGCTAAGATCAACTGTGCTCAAAGTAGGGAAATCAATTACATTATAATGTATCGCTAACAAGGCAATTACAGTAAACTAACTATGGTGAATGGCGAGGTTTCGCAGGTCAATTAATTTGAACTCACCCGATATGTCTCGGAGCACAAATTTCTATCAGTATTCTATTCCCAAGTTACCGTCAGACACGTACTGTTAACTGTTCTACGTATATGGTAAAACGTAATACGATATCTGGCAATAATTTCTGGTAGAGCACTCGAGTGCCCTGTATGGAGTTTTATTAAACCAATTATACAGCATATGACTTATGAAGAAGATAAATTATTTTATTTTTTATCTTAAGCATGTGGTTACAAAACTTAAATATATGAATTTATGTATATCTGCTACGTTGCTGTGAAATTTGCTATTGCGTAATACGCACTTGTATGGCATTTTATACTAAGAAAAACGCCATAAATGATTCAAACTAAATCATTCAACAACAAAAGGTTAAGTATCGACAGTTTAAGATTTTTTAAGTTGTCGTAAAATCTGCTTTACAGAAATTTATTAATCTATTTTACGATTCTTTTATACCCAGAAGTAGAATATAAATGGCACTATAACAACTACAGCAAGAATTCACGTTAGGAAATCACCTTGTATAAAACAGCAGCACTACGTATTTCCATTTTAATTGAAATATCTATAGTCCAATTACATTTCTACCACGGCGAACATATCCCGGCATACGGATTTATGGCCATACTTACACATTCTACTTCTAAGATCCCATATTTTAAGCGTCCGGTCATGGCTCCCTGTAATCACTTTCGTAGGCTCTCCCAGGAACTTCGCTGCCATTACTTTACCGCTGTGACCCGTTAACGTGTGCTGGAACAAATGGAAAACAAACGTTAGTATTTGGACTTTAGTAAGTATCGATGATCTTACATTACATTTTGTTCTACTAGATGGTAGATCTTAGCAACAGATCGTCTAGGTAAATACCACGGTAGTGCCAGATATTCTGCTGCCAAACAGTAGGGTGTAAACATTACTGTGTTCCGGTTTTTACTGCAGCTAGCGAATTTGAATGCTGTTTACCCATCGAAAGTTTCAAAGTAAAGAGCGCCAAAGCAGTGAAGCCCCGGACTTTATTTTGCTGGGCATGGGCATGCGTTATCTCTTAGGTACCATCCGGAGAACGTATCGTTCGTCTTATTACTTTTACATAAAAAAAAAAAAAAACATCTGGGTATGTATCACCATATTTTCAGATATTCTCCCGCCAAGTAGTAGTGTGTAAACATTACTGTGTTTCGGTTTGAAGTATACCCGAGAAAGTCGCGAAATTACAAGGCAATTGAGACTATCCATCGAACAAGGATCCTCAATATACCTTCAAAATATGTCGCGTGTAAGTAGTCTTGCTGCTCAAAGTTTTGGGTACTGCTGCAATAATAATGCATAGGCGTTCTCACTTTCAATCATCAGGGGAACGAATATGGCTGACGAGAACATACATATTTACAAAAACGTTGTTTCTTTATTTGCGCTTTTAAAGCAAACATCTTAAATTTTTCTATGGAAACTGACGTGATTTGACACAACTTTTGTTTTCATTATCATCACTCCACTACTGGACATAGGCCTCCCCATTGACTTCCATAAAGACCGGTTGGAAGCGGCTCGCATCCAGCGCGTACCTGCAGTCTTTATGAGGTCGTTTGTCCACTTTGTGAGTGAACATCCTACGCTGTGCCTGCCGATCCGTGGTCCTCACTCTAGAGCTTTGCAGCCTCATCGGCCATCAGTTCTGCGTGCTATGTGCCTTGCCTACTGCCACTTCAACTTGCTAATCTGTTGGGCTATGTCAGCTACTTTAGTTCGTCTACGGATCTCCTCGTTTCTGATTCTATCTCGTAGGGAAACTCCGAACATAGCCCTCTCTATAGCTCGTTGTGCGACTTTGAGCTTATCAAGAAGGCACACAGTCAGACTTTTGTTTTACTGATGTGGGATTACCACGTTTAATGATGTCGGATACTCCGACACGAGGAACGTGAGTAATCTCGCACAAGTAAAACAAAAAGTCATCAAGTTTCATATGAAAGTTTATAATCATAGCTCATCACTTCTAAGACTGATTTGTTTGCTAATACCACGCTTAGATTGCTCGGTATGTGGCACGCTTGCCAATTTAGTCCTTACATACTGCGTACGCAGCGGACGTCTTCTTGGTTTACCGCGGTCAGTTAGTAAACATTATGCTACTAATCAGCTCATTTACGGTACTTTGTATGAGCACCTTTCTAAATTTGTTAAAGATGGTAACGAACAGGAAGTGTCCAAGTCATGGTACACGATACTGCGTGTTAGTGATTAAAATGTTCTATAAATACGTATGAGATCCTACCGGGAAACGTCGGGTATAAACTGCATTCAAAACTGTACTATAACACTAATATACAGTGGTGTCTAATTACAAGAGCAATTTTGAATACAGAACACATATGCATTAGGATTCATAGCGAACAAATTTTGCTTGAAATTAATAGTTGTTCTGAATAATAAATTTCAATATATAATTTATTTTAATATTTCTTGATCACTTTTGCCGAATAAGCTTATCGTGATAATAAACCCGTCCAATATCAGTAAGCAGTTTTTTTTATGATGAATATGTTGCGTTTGATCGCCATCTTACCTGATATATTAAGCGAAGATGCGATCTACGATGGTACTCGCTTGCCTAGAAGAAACTGATTCACTCTCGGCTTGAAGACATCAAGATTATATCTATAAGGGAACATCCACACGGGCAACGTATTCCACGTTTTAGCCGTTTGAACAATGAAAGTAGATCTAAATAATTTCGTACTGATTTTTGGAACGTCCGAAAAGAATCCGATAAAAAACTGACCAACTAGGAACTTGCAACGATGCTCATGATTATGAAGATTAGCTTGAACGAGGGAGTCGTTGCAGATGAGTCTTTCGAATATTATATCACATTTACATGTTTTTAATAAATCACTGTTACAAGAAATATCGTTTCTAAAAGTCAAAATAGGCAAATAGTAAAATGAAGTAAGAAACGAAATGAATGAGTAAGAAACCAAATAATAAAATGCAGAAATGGCTACTGTAAAGCTGCCTACATGCTTCAGACAGAGGTTTACAAGGGACTCCCGTCGCGCTATGAACAACGATTATCGTCTTCTCTTTATAGCCCCGTGAACTCTTCACATGGCTGTGTTTACTGTATAATAGTAAACAGTTGCCCTCTGCTATAGAATAATGATCAATAAATAACACTTCAACATAACATTATCTCCCCACTAGAGATTCCTTATGTCGGATGCTGTAATGTAATGTCGAGGTGCGACAGTACTTCAAGGTTGATTCACACAAAGTGAACTTACTTTAAAAAAAAATGTTAGCTAAATACAAGAAATAAGTGTCTTCATACTTGTTAAATTGTTGGTTGTTTCAATTATAGTGAATGATCAAGCGCTTTATTCCATTTTGTACGGGAATGCAATTGTTTTTTTGAATTTAATTAACTCTATATGACCGTAGATACACACCGTATCACCGCACCGTACCGTACCGTATCACCGTACCGTAGGTACATTAGGTATCGCACATTGCTGAAATACACATTTAATTATATACAAAGACATGGTGGACATCCATTCAGGCTTTAAAGAGTAAAAGTAGGCTTTGTTTTATTCCAGGGTATATCTACGTTCTGCATTTCATTCAAATAAAAAATGTTACATAAACTTTCGCTTTTATAATATAAGTGTAATTATATTACTACGAGTACATAACAGGGTTTTTTAAGTAAGAAGTTATGAGACAATCGGGGCGCTCTCCTGATGGTTAGAGATAACGCCTGTATATGACCATGCAATGACACGCAGAAGTCTGAGTAGCAAAATAATGTCCAGGGCATCGCTGCTTTGGCGTTTATTACTCAAGACTTTCGATGGTTAGTCTCAACAGCCCAGTAATTTCGCTAGCTGCAATACCCTTCAAACCGGAACACAGTAATGTTTAAAAATTACTGCTTGGTTCAGAATAGACATTCAATATGTTCAGCTAGTAATCTAATCCGGGAACTTTGACTTTTAAGCTAATACGCTTCCATTGGGCCATATATATTGTCATTAGCAGCGACTGAGCCATTTAGATCGTCGTAAGTACCGACTTGGCAAAGATTTCGCAAGTCAATCCACTGATCACGAGCGAAACCGTTGAGAGCGATTGTTTGCATCTTAAAGAGCTTAATTAGTATCACAAGAAGAATATCAATACATACGTGTATCTACGACCAGAAAAGACTCTAATCGAAAATTTGGCAAGCTAGTTAAAAACTAAGTAGCATTCTCTAGGACGCTATCATTAAATATCTATTCAACGAATTTAAATGTGAACCGTTGAGAATTGTGAAAACGTGATGGAAATTCTTCTTTGTTCTGTTATTTGGGATACAAGGCGGGTCGTGAGCGTCGAATGAATCTCTTAGCTAACCGCTTGCTTCGAGTTTTTTCAGCTTTACTAACTTAGTGGTTTTATCTGTTTGTTTAGAGTACAGTGCTATTTAGAAAGCCGCTTTCGAAAATGTATTAGGCTTTGTATGTTAAAACTAGCTGTTGTCCGAGGTTTCACCTGCGATTTCCGGGATATAAATATAGCTTGTGTTAATTCAGGGTATAAGCTGCATTTCACTTTCAAATCTGTTAAGCTATTAAAAAGGTAACAATGCTAACAGCCGATTTGTGCGTCGAGCGTCGGGTGCGTCCCCGAAGACCATCAAGGAGTACAACAGATGGCATCAAAGATAAGAACGCGATGGTGATAGAGGCCCTGGGCCGGCAGGAGGCGATTGAAATTTAAACTAACAAGCGTAAACGTAAATATATGTAAGCATATGAAATAAGGATTGTGTGTATGCATATGCAGCGAGCATTCATGCTCACCATCGAAAGCTTCTTACTGCAGCGGTGTCGTGTGTCGGGCCGCTCTTTTACCTCAGATATACATATATAGTACAGGAGGGCGATAGCTGGCATTATACTCGTGATCGGGTACTGTTTACGAATCGCTGGTCTGCTCGCGATATACACACAAACTAGTACTTTAACCTTTATTAGGATTAATTAAACTAACTTCCATCTCCTTGTATTAAAAGTAATAAAAAAAAATGTGTTTAAAAAGTTGACAAAGGTCACGGACCTCGTTATCTGCGGAGCGTAAACAATAAATAATAACAAAAACAAAAATCTTTTTTGTGTAATATTGGTAGGAACCCATGAGGAACTAAACTATCTGTTGAACGTAAACAGCGGTAGTTTTCCTTTGACTGTGGTATATGTATTTCATTACGCCCGCGGTAAAAGCACATTTAATCAAGGATGTTTATGTTCGAAGCCATATAATACAACCTACACTTATATCCTACACTATTAACGCACCTAGTTTCAAGTTGAAGTGAAAATAACTAGTTACATTTACTACTTTTATAGCGGATTATACAAAGCCTAAAAATGATTACCGTATTCATTATAATTATGATTTTTGTTGGCGAAATTGAGAAATGTCAGAAATATAAATCGGGTAAATGTCGATTTGTAGATTTTTTTGTTTCTAAAATGGTTAGGTAGAAATGATTTCCCATAATTACATTTCGCATTACGGCAAATTTTATTATTTGACATAATAATAATTCAGATTTATAATTTTCTGTATGTAACTACTAAAATTAGGCATTGATAAAGTAGAATTATATTGTTAGTGCCGATTGTGTTATGGTCACATAATTTTATAAATTTAAAAGTAAAAATACCAGGATAATAAAACTATCTGGGTTAAAATTTACTTTTGCTAAGGCAAACATGGTAATAGGTTAGGGTGCGACGGGGTGGCCCTTGGACCACCCTTGAGCCACGAACATACTAATTTAAAGTGTGAAAGAAGTTTTTATGTTTGTAGGCACTAACGTATACTGATCGTTACGCTTGATTTATTTATGCGTTATAGTTTTGTACATTGTTAAAAAATATCTGATAGGTGTTATGCGGAAATATTTTATGCCAAATCATACATGTGATTTTATTGAAAACACAATAAAATTCATATTATGTAAAGTTGTAATGCCATTTAAGTTTTAGGCGTGCCGTTATGACGCCAGAAATCAGGTGTTTCAAATAAAAACTGTTATTAAATTTAATTTATAGCGTAGTAGATAATTTTGTCCGATCCGAAAGTAAAGGCAGTTCATAATGACGAGCACAATATTTCTATCGTTTCGTTTTGCGTACCATTTTCAAACAACCATGAATTATTTTATCTTACATGGAAAACGAATAGCTGCATATCAATAAAATAAATAGGTGATAAGTGATAACAAAAAAGCCAAAAAAGTTTTCACATGTATTGAATATATTAAGCCCATACCGGCGCGGAGAACGATGTAAGAATACCATATTATTCTACACATCTCTACTCTACTTAGTATAAAACAAAGTCGCTTTCCGCCGTCTGTACGCTTAGATCTTTAAACTACGCAACGGATTTTAATGTGGTGTCCGTCAAAAGACAGAGTGATTCAAGAGGAAGGTTTATGTTTAATACATGCATATGCATCACATTAGTATCTACATTGCACGGGAACGAACCCTGGGCGGGTCGCTAGTATAAATATAAAACTTAACAAATTTAACACATTTTTAAATTAAAAACTGACAAAGAAATAAATTGACAATATAGATATATTGTATAATTACAGATAACTAGTTGCGCCCCGCGGTTTTGCCCGCGTGGTGATGGATGATGATAATGATGAAGAAAAGTATCCTATGTTTTAGTCCAGGGCCTAAAGTATCTACGTGCAAAATTTTATCCAGATCCGTTCAGCTAATTCAGTAACAAACATCCATCCATCCAAACTTTCACATTTATAATATTAGTGGGATTTAAAATGTCAAATAGGTAAAACAAACCGTTGTGTTTCAATATTCAAACATCAAGCATAGCAACAATGTAACTACTCATGGTCACTGTTGCCAACCAATTTCACCGGAATCATGACATTATGGCAGATTTATAATGCGAGTTTATTCTAAACATGACGGGCGTGTAGTTAAACAATCCAAACACGGTCGAAATGTCTCTATAACTCTGGGGTAATGCGAGCGGACGGCTGACCCGCTCTCGCAGTCTCGCCGCTCTTAATTGCAGACAAAGGACTCCGTTATCGGCAGCACTCGACAACTCTCATTCCATTTATGTACGTAGTACAGTAACATAAACAAAACTATAGTGCGGCGAACAGCGCTATGCACTCTTTCGCGACGCGCTCCTGTATATTAAACGCAAGGGCGCTTGCCGCCCGTCGCAGACGCCGCGTCCGCCAAGCTTGAAGAGCTAACTCAAAAAAAGGATAGCTCTATACCTTACCACGCGTTGATGAAAAGAGATGGGAGTTCACGCGCTTAAGTAAAAAATTAATGTAACTTTAAATAATCGGATCTTTATCCAGGAAGTCCTGGGTTCAAATCCCACGGCGCTCACCACGGTCTTCTTTATGTGTTCAACTTGCCAGCAGTTTCAAACGGTGAAGGATGACACAGTAAGAAAACTTGTATATCTACGAGTGAGCAATGTTCTTTTGAGATCTATAAAAGTTGCATGAAGTCTGCCAAATCACAATTGGGTAGTGTAATGAACACCTTCAACCAGTCTTACCCTTCTTGGTTTACAGTTTATGAACAGAGTAGATGTGCAGTAAAAAAAAAAAAAAAAACAAATATTGATTGCAACAAAACTACAAAACCAACCGCAATTTGTAGAATTATTAATAATGTAGTTTAGTGATAAATGTGTTTATATTACGAGTAATCATATACGCATTTTTTTTTACATAGATAACTTGAAAAATATGTGAATAAAAATAAAATATTTTGAATTTTTTACAAGTGTTATTTATGTTTTTTCCATACTAAGATTGCCTGTAAAAAATAGATCTTAACGATAATGATGTCAGTTATTTTGTGACTTACGTATATGCCTTTAACGTTAATCGTCAATTTTGAACTCTCTCTTAATAAAATCTAAGTACGAGTAGGTGAGCTTTAGTGCGGTCCATAAACTTGTTGTGTTGATTAGGGCCTCGCGTTCATGGCTTGCATTGTTACATACTAATTCTCATTGTAATCATAGTTAAAGCCGACACGTCGAATCATTAGGAATCTTCACAGAGGTACCGATATTTAACAAACTACATTCCACCACGTATCTCAAATTTCAGTTCATTAAAATATGGTTAAAACGGTATTATGCTGTATTAACTTACGCTGAAAAAACTTAATGCCAGTAATAAACTATGTCGGTTCGGAAGTTATGAGATATAACTGAACTATGCCCGATACCATAATGGCGAGTAATTTCATGCATTACTATTTTTTGTTTCGTATGAATTTTTGTTCAGGTCAGGGGTCCGACTTGTGGACGACGCTCTGGTCACGTCATCGTGTCTTTTCGCGACATTGTTATAATCCGCGCTTATTTCCTGAAAATAATCGGTACTGGAAAGCACGTTTGGCGGAAAGCAAATTAATTAAAGTTAATTCGAGAGCGTCATTAGTCGGCTTGTAGTACCATACCATAATGGCGAGTAATTTCATACATTACTATTTTTGTTTCGTATGAATTTTTGTTCAGGACAGGGGTCCGACTTGTGGACGGTGGTCTGTGCACGTCTTCGTGTCTTTACGCGACATTGTTATAAGCCACGCTTATTTCCTGAAAATAACCGGTACTGGAAGCAAGTTTGGCGGAAAGCAAATTAATTAAAGTTAATTCGAGAGCGCCATTAGTCGGCTTGTAGGGTTCCCGGCGGACGTGGAACGGGACTTTATCACTGCTTTTAAAATTTATAGCATAAAGGTTAATTAAGAACTTACTCATTCGGTTGGTTGGTCGCGTCACGAGGATGGGGTGGTATTTTTAACGCGATTTCTATAGTAAAGTGCTAATTGAACGACAGCCCGTTATCCGCAGACAACGGTCCAGACACAGAAACAATATTAGCCGACGTAGTACTATTGAATTATTCATCTCATAAACGTATTTCGAATCAAGTTATGCGATAGCGTCTTTGTATTTTGATTTGAGTTGCGTGCAATGCTCTAAAGCACTGTCAAACAGGAATTCCTAAAGTGCCATTTACAAAATTTTGGATGTGTCAGATTCAAAATAAACAAAATCTAAATTAGATTATTTGGCATAAATGAACCTATTGGCTCTGAACTGTAACTGTTACTGTTAACTGTATTTCGAAAATAAATGGCTTCTCCCGATATCTTAATCAAGCACAAAATGCCAAAGGTAGACTTAAAAACCAAACACATACTGCATCAAATTATTTATCTTTATTTAATTAATGTTTGGTCCTTACACTAGACGCCTAACATCAATGTCTATATCATATTTAATAAA
Organism: Biston stratarius; assembly: GCA_950106695.1. Lineage (NCBI taxonomy): Eukaryota > Metazoa > Arthropoda > Insecta > Lepidoptera > Geometridae > Biston > Biston stratarius. The sequence goes on from OX467116.1 coordinate 18,653,696, forward strand.
AAGGATAAGTAAGAGCACGCACAATTTTAAATATGTATAGCGAGTGGTATCGTTATATTGTAAATCATTTAAATTCTGGATTTCGGTTGCGGGCCCCAACATTATGATCAGCGAGTCGCATGCGGTCCGCGGGCCGTATGTTTGACATAACTGCACTAAAGCAACAGAACTGTCAAGTATATTTATCCCGATAATATGGTGTATCAGGAGCACTGCCGTTAGAATATAAATAAATATTGTAGACGCGGTCGGCTAAATAACTCACTCCTTATAAATCAGTTGATTTGAATTGCGCTCTCATTAGCGAGTCCAGCTGTGGTGCGTTGCGCACAGCTACACAACTTATTACTTTGGCTACACGATTAAACGCATTTATAAAGCGTCCACATTTTGCTACTGAATACGCCACTTATCTCCACACAGATAAATAAACCAATTTCGCGAAATAATTGTGATAATCTCAAACGACAAATTCACTATACGTTCCGACTTTCAAATCTTATTTGTGTCACCGTTTGGATTCTTGCAATCGGACGGTCGGATTATAAAGTGGCTTATTTATTATATCTTAGTAAATTATCTGTATGGAGTAGCGCCGTCACGGAAACTGTATGTGCAAAATGATTTTATGTCAGCGTTTTGACAACTGTAACTGAGCCGGTTTGTGTGATGTCCGTTTTTGGCATATCGCTGTAATCATCTAATCTTATCACATACACACTAATGTGGTTTTATCACATCATAATAATCAAAATTTCTTATTTTTTTGCCAAATTTCGAAACAGTTATATGAATACTTATTTCAAGTGTAAACAATAAAGAGTTTCTGTACCTACATCACTACATATTATAAAACAAAGTAGTCCGCCGCGTCTGTCTGTTCGCGTTAAACTTAAAAACTACTGAACGGATTATCAAGCGAGTTTTAACAATAGATAAAGTGATTCATGAGGAAGGTATAGGTATATAATTCATAAAGGTTTTGTGTAAATTGGTTAAAATATAATGATAAATAATTGTTGGAAGTGTCAGAAAAAGTTAAGCCACCTGGGAGATTTCATCGAAAGCAATGTCTAATTCCTTTGAGATAGATAAAAGCCCCATGTAAACCCGTGCGCAGTCGGGGCGGGTCGCTAGTACATATATATATAACCTCGTTTCAAACAATTAAGGCTCCCCTGCTAATCTCTGTTAATACGTAGCTCCCGAATTATCATCTAAGCTATCGAAGCGATAAATTAAATCCACCTGAAAGTGGTAAGGTATCAGGAAGCCGTTATAGTAAGTAGTGCGAGTTATTGGTACGTAATGTGACTTAACTGTAAGCTATCTTCGTTTCCCCGTGTGGTTATCGCGGCACATAAACTAAGACAGGTGGTGGTTAAATCACAGCACTGCGCGATATGACGAGCGGCAACAGATGCAATCGACCACCAGTCGCCCAGAGACCTCTGAACAACTTTACTGCTCCCTTAATCCTCCCGTGGTATTTATTATGCCACTAAATTGAGTTGAGACTGCTCCAATAAATGGAATATGAAATTTATAACTTATTTTAAAGGATAGGATCATTAAAGCAAGTTTAATAAAGCTATCAACAAACACTAGACGCTAATAGTTCCCGACACTCTCTCGTTCGGAGCGTTCATACGGAAGACATCAACGAGCGCTTCAACATATTAATGCTGAAGCTAGAATTTAAATTTTTACTCGTACTTGTAGTGTATAAGTAGATAGTGTTAGTTTACGACTTTCATAAGGCTTAGGTTAGCAGTATTGGTTATATTAGGTTTTAAAAGAAGCTATAAAACTACATTTCAAGTGAAAGGACGTGGTTTATTGCATATTAGCTCTCAATGTGTAGCCCACGTACACCACACAATACGTAGCGACCCCACCAGGATAGGACACGATAAAATAAATGAAATAAATAAAACATATATAAATAAAATACATAAATTAATATCGTTGGACATTTCACACAGCGCCATCTGACCAAAGCTTGTTCTTCTAAAACTAGATAACTGATAGAATACTTATATACTTTTTTTTTAATAAATACATACTTATAATGTACTAGCTGTTACCTGCGACTTCGTCCGCGTGGAATTAAAAAGTTGGTAAAAGGTTTGTTCAGTTCGCAGAATTTACGAAAAGTTAACAATTAGATATTCCTCGCAACGAAATACCTATGCTAAGCTTAAAGTCATTCTTCTTCATTCTATCTGTCAATCTGATGAGTCTGTCAATGTGTCAATCAATCGATGAATACAAAAGCTTTTAAATTAAATGAATCAAATCTGACGTAAAAAGTATTCTACTTATATGTTAATTTAGGTATTAAACTATGTGTGTGCCAAATTTCATCCAAATCCGTTCAACTGTTTTTGCATGGTTGACTAACAGACATAAAAACATCCGAACATATAAACTTTCACGTTTATAATATTAGTAGGATACAGAACAAACATTTATCGTCACATAAATGTTTGTCCTGGTGGGAATCGAACCCACGATAATATATAGACGTGTTTATAAATGATAGAAGTAAATCATAGAGTTTTACACCGTAAAATACTATATAAACGATGTAGTAACAGATAAATCAAACATTAAAAATGTTTGTAATAAAAGTACTTTGCAAAAAATCTACCTCAAATACCGCTACTTTTAGCACAAGAAAAACTAGCTAAGGTAACAGTCAATATCACCTAGAGCTATAACTAATCGAATAAAGTATTAACACTGATTACAGGCATACAAAAATTGATTTATCTGTCGACGTTAATAGATTTAACTCAATTCAATTTATATGTATACAGGCAATTAATTATGATATTAAAATTAATGTTTGCGAAGGGTGGTGCCTGATTAATCGTTTGGCGTATACTCGATAATTAATATGTAATCATCGGTAGGCATGTTTTAACTACTATTTTGTTATGATAAGTGAATTTACTGCCTACAAAATATAAACGAATATAAAGTAAAATTAATTTGCGAATTTGGATGTAAGAGTTAGTTTCCGGAATTGCGAAGCCGATTTTAAAAACTATTTAATTGGCGGACATTTCCACTTACTATAATATTACTTACTCATACTTATATATGACTTATTACTATAAGTTATTAAGTTTTCACTCCAAAAACGTAACTCATATAATTCAGTCTATAAGTCACGTTGAGCGATTTTTGGTAGGGGCTAAACTTATGTGAGTTCGCGTCACCGACATGTTAATGTGACGTGTTACGCCAGACTGGCGACGCGTAGCAACCTGTGTACACACACACACACTCACATATATATATACATATATACACACTAAAACATTATATATACTCAACTGTACCATGTGCGTATTGGACTCTATTTGTCTGGGTAAAACCACAATTATTCTAAAGTTTTAAGATTCCATTTCTGCCGGCAGTTTCCATGACTGCCTATTTTTTAAAATTCTATATAAAGCTTGTTTCACACTGCCGGAAATAGAAGTCACGAATGTAGCCGCTACCGAAAATACGCTGGATAAGATGGGAGAAGCTTCATCTTTAGAGACTATTGGGCGTTTTCAACCAGAAAGTTGCGTAAGCAAATTCAGTTTGATAATGTCTTCGATCTGTGTCGGGAAAGTCTGGTGGATGAAAAGTACCACGGTAGTGTAGGCCAGTTTAGTACGGCTTTAACTGACCGCATTTTTATCTGCTATCGCAGACCATCTAGGATGAGTTTAACGTGAACTAAACAACACGAAAACGCTAGTTCAATTATAAGGGCGTATATTGTTTTAAATGTAACGTTTTAATAATAGATGTGAGACACAAAAAACGAGATTATATGTACAAACCTCAGCAAATAAAATTATTATGGTAATTTCTTTTCCCATTTAAATAGTATGAGTCAGATCTTATCTAACAAGAGGGTAATTACATAGATATTAATTTGCATATAGTAGAGGAGATAGAATTATCAAAATGGAAACTAACCGAAAACTATGAGGTCAACGTTCTAAGAGCGAGTTGTTTGTTTTCCTTAGAATTAAAATTTTGTACCTACATTACATTAGACCCAGACGAAGGTGGTGTGACGAACTAAGTCGTCACGATAGTCACTTGACCACCAAAGCCGAAGACCGGACAGTCTGGAAGGAGGAAAGGGAGGCCTTTGCCCAGCAGTGGGAAAATAGAGGCCGAAAAAATTATTACATATACTGAATCGAACCTAAGCTCCACAATTCTTGAAGCAGAGCTACGGCGAAATGAGCTACCAGAGCAGTCTTTGCTTGGTTGCTCCAAGTCACCGCTTCATTCAGAACGCAACCAAATCTACATCAATAAACGGAAAAGATTCGACATCAAAATCGGGGAAGACGTTTTTAATTAATGATCAATTTAACTCTTAAATAAGATATATAATTCTTAAAACTTTTCTTGAAAAGCCGCCTCGTTGAATTCTGTAAGAACTTACAAATTGGCACGTGATGAAATTAAGAACAAGAATTCTTTAAGATCGCCTATCATGTTTACTGCGGTACATTTTACAAATTTTTACTATAAAATACTGTTTGTATTTTTTATACACTAATTGTATTCCTGAGATAAACTAATGTGGTCTCAAACATTTTTAAATAATCATATTTAATTTTCACACCTTCAACCCTAAAAACTTGAATGTATCATTAAGACAATTTAAATGAATTAAACATTCAGTCCAGACTGTGCGGAGTATTTGGAACTAATTAGTATAAAACCGTTCGCACAGTATCAAATGAATTTTATGATCTTTATTTTACTTAAGAAATTAATTGTACGGAGCATTAATTCATACAGATGTACTGATTCAAATCTAGATCAGAACATCGCTTTTGGTAATGAAATCTTTTAGGATTTTTAATTATTAAAACTGGTTCTTGGTTAATGGAATTGACACTGTGCTGCGAGAAAAAAAGCACTGGCGTATTCTTTTTAGATTTTTGTATACTAGCTGAATACCCGGTACTTCGTAGGATGGACATCGATGTGGTAGCCTTGCATCTATGTAAACCTTTTACTTAGGGGTAGATACCACCGCAGTACCAGATATTCTGCAACCAAGCAGTTGTGTGTTAACAGCTACTAATCTAAAGCTTATCCCACAGGGACCTTAGATTTTTCTTATACAAAAATTATAGAAAATCAAAAAGTCATTTATTCAGTTAAGGCCCTAGTAAAGCACTTATGAACGGTTACATATTTGAATCTGCCACCGGCGCGTAATTACACTTCAACTGAAAATACTCCGGCAAGAAACTCAGCAAGCATCCTATATGTTAATCCAGGTAATAAACTATATGTGTGCCAAATTTCATCTAAATCCGTGCAGCTGTTTTTGCGTGATTGAGTAACTAACATCCAAACATCTTAACCTACCAAACATAGAAAGTTTTCACATTTATAATATTAGTATTGTAGGATAAAAGATATCCTTTATCTTAATCTAATAACAAAAAACGCAAGTTTCATTACTATTGCTTATTTGTTACTTACAATGTTTCATTTCTCGCTGAACCTAATCCTAAAGTTGACGCGGACAAAGTCGCAGGCGTTAGCTAGTAAGAAATAAAAACTGTTACATTCTTGATAATACCATTTTTTTTTAAATAATTTTGTAAATATCGAACTAACAAAAACACAATTTGATGATATGAGCATAGGCTGCTGTCCGAACCCTGATCTGAAGCAGCCAGGGAGCTTTTCATTTATGTGAGTCGCCTCAAGTGTCCTACTTTGATTTTTTAGTGTGTATGCAGAGTGAATGAGTGTATGAGAGAGTGTGTATAAGTATGTGTTGTATCTAGATATTATTTTAATATTTTTTATTTATAAGAAAAACTTTAGAAAATACGATGGGACTGCCATGGGCATGTCACAAAAGACCCTTAAATAATTTGGAATAAAAAAAAAAAAAATACATGAGCATGTTGCATATAGACTAAACGTGAACTCTTGACAACGTGAATAGTCTAGTCTGTAGGACTCACTGAGACTAGATTGAGTAACAAAATCTACTGAAATAAAAAAAAAATAAAAAACATAACCGTTATTTTATAACGTTACAACACACATTATTTGGAATCTAGCGTATGTGCGTTGCGTGATTATTCTTCATTATATGAGATCTGTTTATTGTATTTAATAGAAACACCTGAACATCTTCGGGTTATTTTAATCCAGTGCAAAAACTTCGTGTCATTAGTGTTGTAAGTGATCGTTACTAAGTTGCAATTAAGAACGATTAAATAAATCTGCGCGGTCTGACTTAAAATATCACTTAATGACAGATAAGTGCTATAGTTCTGACAGTTACTATTCATAACGATGTTGGCCAAATAGTACTTTTTTTAATTCCATAAAAACCGTTATGTACCTACTGAAAGTTGTAAAATTCTTGCATATCTAGTAAAAATAGCAATACAAACACAAGCTGTGTACAAATACAAAGTAATGTTTACACACTACTGTTTGGCGGCAAAATTTCTAGTACTGCGTTGGTACCTACATACAACCTTCTGTTAAGGAGATCTAATGTAATGTGTTTGTAAACTAATCAACGTATATTTTTGATATGAGTACAATCTTTCTTTGGCGTAATACCTACGTATTTCACTTAACCCTCTACAGCATTGGAATTAGCATTTATTTAATTTTACTTTTAACTAAAGTGTAATAATAACTCCATATCTTTACCCCTGCATGCGGTAGTTTTTAGCGCTATCGTAGTCTCGAGTAAGCCCCTTAAGGCATTACTTCCCGTCAGTGAGATATTTACAAACAATTCGTAGAACATATAAAATCAGAGCTGAGCTGAATGTTTCTGTTCCAGAGAGTAAATGTACACAGTACTAAAATTTAAATTACTATAAAACAGTGTAAAAATTTACCTTTAGTTATAATGTATTTCAGAACGGACTCTAAACCCATTACGTTACAAACATCTTTGCGAAAAAAAAATTTTTGTTTGCGGGTAGAATTACAAACCGCTAACGTAGATCCTACGGCTATTACCAGGTTTACTTTATTATGTATAATACTGCAATTACGACATTAATAATAATAACTTTAATTTTAGCCATAATAACCCTACCGCGCAATCTCATTTATTTATTATTCGTTCTGATTAAATTCCACGCCTCCCGTTAACATTTTACTGTTTACTATGAATACGGGAAACGAACTAAATCCATCCTTTGGTCTTAATTATTATATGAGATTGTTACAGTTCATAAATATTCATATTGATTGGAAGCAATAAAAATGTAGTTCAGATTGATCACAAATCCAGTTAATTTAAAAGGATTTATACATTAATGCTCGAAGTTAAAGGACATAAATTTTGTCAGGGATTATAAGGAAAGATGTAAATTATAGTAATTAACTTAGAATTTTAATGATCGCTCACAAATTTATGGAAAGAATTTGATTGTAATGCGATTAGTGTCTAATCATAGAATCCTCGCATAAATCTGTTTACGGATGATTGAATATGTAAATAACTGTAAACATGGACATAGCGTTGACTGGAAGGAACAGTTAATCAATTAACGAAATGTGTGGTGTACCGTGTAACGGCCCATTGCTTATAATGTCTTGCAAAATTCAAGGACTAATTTGGGTATGTAAATATGCTTAATTGGAAAATGCTGCAGAACTATACGGGACATTTTACATTTTTAATTAACTTCAATTTAAATTAATATCTTTCGCATTCGACTCCATGGTTTTACAACAACAACAACAATTTTTTTAATACATAAAAAAGTTAAATGATTAACTATGGATTATTTATTATTTAAATAATTTCTGAAGCAACGATTCGTATGAAACATGATAAGAAATAATATAGGACCGAAATTTAGTAGTTGATTGTATCTATAAAACATAAGAAATTTTTCATAAACAATATAATTTTATCAATCTTATCAGTACTGAAAAATTCATAAAACAAACGTTAGGTGAGAACTGGGAAAATTTTCTGCAAAAGGGCAAAATTACTTCGAATATAAGTTATGTTCATTTCCCAATAGCTGAATACATTTTTACCCGACTGTCATGGAAGGGTTTTTTACGCGTATCATGTACGTATGTATGTAAATTTCTTTATGACCTCGTATCTTCCAAACGGCCGAATGGATTACTATAATTAAGGTATTGTTAGATTCGTCTCAATAACCCAAGTGTTCTTAGAGGGTGGTTTAATAAAAACAAGGAGAATTTTTGGTGCGTAATAGTAAATACGTAATTTTTTTTTAAACCATACTTTTCAAGTAGGGTATCTAAATAAAGGCAATTACAAAAATATACACAAGTTTTATGTTCAAATTTAATTAGGAATAAAAAATTGGTTTAAAAGATTTTTCCTTTAATTATAGCAGTTGGTTTATAGATTTTTTTAACTCTTCAGTTTGAGTATTAAAATGTTTACTAGCGACCCGACCTGGCTTCGCACGGTGCAATGTAGATACTGTGGTGCATAATTATTTACATATAAACCATGTATTATACATATAAACCTTTCTCTTTAATCACTCTGTCTATTGATGGAAACCGCATTAAAATCGGCGGGAAGCGACTTTGTTTTGTACTATGTAGAGATAATCAACTGAACTTGTGTATTCTATTATCCGGGGAGCGATTATGATAATGTTAAGTTATATGAAAATGTGGCAAATAAGCAAAAGGCTACCTGATAGTACACTTATCCGAATATCCGGAGTATTTTCAGTTCACCTACCTTTAAGAACCCTATTCACCTTCATTTATATCAAACAAATAAACAATCAACGAAGTTCTATCTTTGCTAGTATTATTTTGAAAATAATTAATTTGAGTTGTTTGTATGTTTCATATATTTTCTTAATCAAAGATCGGTTAATCTAGCTATAATGTGGTATTAAGTTAGATGAAATTTAGGTAAAGAAATGGCTAGATTTCATTGCCACGGAAACCACGGAGCACCGTTAGCATTATACAAATATAGCTCTTATATCTTATATACAGCAGCTAAATAATTAAATACTGGCCTGAATATTATGCAGTTAGTACTTGCTTAAATACGGTAAAGGCTAAATCTTAAATTAAATTCCGGTATTCGATTTTCAACATTGTATTATGCAGAGCAGGGAGGCAATTTTGCACGTGATTTCACATACAGTTTCTCATTATTAATTACTACGAGAAGTACACGTAACTCGGAGCAATGGTCCGGTAGCTAGTCGGCAGTCGAGACGGTATGCGGTCACGACGCGACATCCACAGCCGATTTATGTGTGGGAGAGAGGGGTCGCGACCCCTGAGACATGAAAATTATTAATTCCAATCACATGGCATTCGACGCAAACTAGAACCGCAACTATACCAGGATCACGACAGATGACCTTTCAAGCGAAGCAAAAATGCAGTAGGTTACCGTTTTCTTAGCATCAGTGTGAACGGTAAAAATATTTGAATGAACAAAATATGCAATGAAATTCAGCGTTGCTGATTACCGACATAGATTAAGAATATTCAAACAGGAAGTCACTGTATTACACTCAATCTCAAAGCGTATCTCAATCAAATACTTAAGATTTGATAGTCAATTTTTGAGATATCATCACAATTTTCATCAGCACGCGTTGTTCATAAAGACTACATAATATTTTACGAGTACGAGTGTCCACAATTGACAGTAAATATTGAAATAGCTATACAAATAAACCTTTAACGCAGGAAACGTGTGGCGACACGCAAATAAACAAAAATAAGAAACGGACAAGAAAATTGGCAGATTTCATTCAACAGCATGATTACGATAATTTAACGTAATTCGTAAAACAATTTAAATAAATAAAAACCTGTTTCATATATTAATAAAAACGAGGTTAAAAACTATGTAAGATATACAATTACAATGTCAGAGACCATTTGAAATTTGGTAAAAAGAAAAAAAAGACGTTTCGTGCGGTGTCGCAGCGAAAGTATTTATTATACCGGTAGAGTTGTACTGTAATTCAACCCAATTTTCAAAACTTGTGTATTATTAAAAATTACACAGTATGCTGGAGTAGCGTGAGGCCGCCAGTTGTTTGCATGATGTAGGTACTCTCACGTTAAGAATTCGAGAGGTAAGTGTATAATCACTTTGGTTTAAGCTGCCTACATAGTTTAGATTGAAAACGGTGAAATCCAATTGGCGGTACAGTAAAAATATTGTAACCCGTCAGGGCGGTTTGCCAGTGATAGAATTCGTACGGGCAGCTATTGCAATGTAATATAGGTGAAATGAGTTTAGAGTAAAACTAAAATTGGGCGAGAAACGGAGTGACCGTGTTACGGACTCTAGTAATGCGACCATGGCGTGCCCGCACCATCTCTAATGCGCTTATAATGGGGATATCGGACGGGATCGTGTGAGTGCTAAGTAATTGATAGAGCAATGCTCAATTGTCTTTATATTAGCCGTGTTAATACACACATAAAAAGTTATTAGCTTTTGCATTATAACAAGCCACGTGTGAAATGGGAAGTTGTGTTCGATTATGATTTGTTTACATTGCTAATGTACGAAGACATTATGGCGCATATTTAATAGAAATCAAGTGGCTCTGCGTGCTAACTGCTTATTCACAAGAAATTCTCACATTAAGAAATACCGAGGATCTTAGTGATCTTTAACCGATATTATACGTTTCAAAGTTGTTGGGGTAGCACATTATGTTTCTACAATAACCTGTTTTGTAAAGAATTTAATTAATAAAGCAGACAAAAATAAAAATAAACTTTCCTATGATTTCTTAACGAGGTAGGTACATCTTTTACTATTGACATGTGTTGTCTATGTCGATCTATAAGCTTTGGCTATTTCAACGTCATTTTATGATTGGCAACAAACAAGTTAATCGAATAACGATTAGCCATAATTTTATCGATTCTATTACATGCTACGTGCCATACATCAATTACATTTAATGATTTTATAACATATGAATCAGTGGAGTGAAGCCATAATTGAAGAACATTTGAATTTATACATGATATTACCAAACATTTACAATAGCACGAGGGTGATGTTTTAAATGATCACTACTAGTAAATTCATATTAATTACAACACAGCTTTTCAACGTTTTTCAAGCGTTTCGTTCGACGCCTTTTCGCAACATGCTAGAAAGTTAAAAAAATAAAACATGAAATACACTGGAGCGATTTTCTTTACAGAAGATTAAATAACCGCAACAGATGATACTTTTTAAATTCTAGGGCAATATTATAAATCAATGTAAAAATTATTACATATTTAAAAAGGGTCCTTAATAATATCAGTGGAATACGGCCAAGTGGCGTGTTTTGGCTTTACAACCCCGTTGTCGATAATCACACGCTTTGTATCACAATGTTACAATACAATAAAATTCTTCTACTATTATAAAGCAACACCTGGAGATTTTAATGCTTTATGGCATCTAAGGATTAATAATAATTCACAGGTCTACTGCCTATAATATCATTCACACCTTATATTAAACTATAAACACCGCCTCAGCAAACAATGCCATGTACGCGTGGGTGTCAAGAGTCTGCGAATATACTTGTAACTATAACATTTCGATAAATAGGTTTTAGGTCATTATAGACAAGACACATAATAAATTTGAATTTCCATATCACTATCTGTACCGTGAAAGCTTTCCTAACAACGTCCCAGCGTTCAAAATAGGTGTTTAGAGTATTTGATGTAGCTATTGAAATCGAACCATAATAATAAACAATAAGATGAAACTATCTCCACTTAGAGCATTACAATCTAAGTAAAAGTGAGTTTATGCATTTTAAGAGTTGTAATAATGGACAAAGATCAATGAAGCTCGAAAGTGGACGCGTAAACGCGAAAAGTGGCGATTGTTTGCTCAGTGTTTTGTCCACGTAGAGAGCGGACCATTCATTAAATTATACGTTTGCTCTCAGAAAGTAATCGCTGGGATAAAATCATTCTTTGAAATCGTTTCCTCTTCGGGTGAAAGCATGATTAGTGGACTTTTTGCATGTGTATGTAAGACAGGAAGTGAACGGTGTAATTGTTGAACACTTCGGGTCCATAAGTAAAAGAAACAGTAATGATTAGTAGAGCTAACAGCGTAGTGCACGTTCTGTTGCTCCCTGACAAATAACAAATATCGTTTGATGTGGAATAGGGTGAGGCGTGCATTCAGAGGCGTGTATGTTGCGTTTGGAAGTGGGCGCTAAGTGTTCCGCTAGTGGTTACTTACACTGTGGGCAAACTGTAACGAACAAAGGATCATTCGCATTTAGTGCGCCGTGTGAGACAATGCGCAGTCCAGGTGCCCAGCCACCGGAACGCGGGGTGAATGAATGCTAAATAAGTTCACGTTGATGATTTCGCACTTCAGAACTCAGGCTTACTATTTCTGGCATGAACAAGTCGATGTATCGGTTCCCACAGCGCACCCGTCTCCGTAGCCAATCCTAGGAGTAAGGGGCCATTACTATAAGGAAAACTAGAATGAAACGGCCGCAGCGAATTTCGGCATAACTGTGGACCGTCATAGTCATGGCGTAACTAATGTGACTTACGTCTCTGCCTCACAAAATATAACAAACGGTCTTTGACTTCTTGCACTTGCTATGAATAACAGAACACTGATTGACTATTTCCTGGCGTGTGTGATAATTACAGACCATCCATAATAATCGGCGATACATGCCAATTGAAACAGTACACCTCCATAATAGAATGGCGCTATTTTTTGTACGGCGATAAGCTCGGTGAGAAAATGTTGATTTAATCAAAGGCTGGTTGATAGCTGCGACAGCATTTCATCAAGGTTGTAAAATGTTGCCTTTTAAGGTGTACAGATTAAAATGGTTTGATAAATATCGAGGAAGACGTGTGGAATAGCCGATCTGGGCAGAGATTGGGCCATTATAACGTTATCATGAGACGACCGCCGGATCTTAATGCAAATTCACCTGCGCCTGAGTTTCTTACTTGGAGGTCTAATGTTTTACCGAGTAACATTAATGTGTGTTTTTAACGTCCTTGGCTTACTGTCTCAAGTACTTTTTAGTTATACTTAGCTAAAAAGGGTAATACATTACCGTTTTCAGCATTACCACGGGAATAACATTATTTTCAGCGTTATAAATCGGCTCATCGAATTAACGATCTGAAACCGAGAAGAAGCAAATGATAAAAGTAAAATTTGCACTAAGAGTTTTGTCGGGAAATCAAGGAAGGCAAAGAATTAATGTTTCTGTGACGAAATTTCTTAGCGTTTCATTGTAGTGCCGGGCACATCGCGTTCAGTTCGCACGCCATTTAAACCCCAACAATGAGCTTGAGCCGCCGGTGAAGGAAAACATCGTGAGGAAACCATAGCGTGGTGGGCATAAAAATCCGCTTAGTGCCTAGGACTTGTGACCTAGATGTAGGTTAAAGGATAACCTTTAAATACATATTAAGGCTCACCTTCACAGCCCGTGTACCCATCTAAGCTTAACCATATTTGATATAATCCTACCAACGCTGCTTTGAATTTGAAAAGTTCTTGACAGGCTAGGTTTTTTAGTAGATCATAAAGATTTTGATGGAATCCCGCTAAGCTCCCACTATTTTTCTCTGTATTATTTTCCAGAACTTGTATTTTTTTAAAATGTTTATGTTAAAAAGTGTAGAAATATGAACAAGGGTAAGTGATAGAATGTGATGAAACATGTCTTGTTGTTTTGCTTACAAAACTCCATAAAAGCTTTTAGTAAAATCACCAACAGTTTACTGGACTGGATTTACTGGATTGATCGTGACTTTCTTAAGGTATTCTGGAGTGCATATTGTTGGTGTATTTCTGCTTATAAGTCGTTTAGGTTACAATAAGGGCGAGGACACAGGACACTCATCATTCTCATTCACGGCCGAGCGTTCGAAGAGTCAACACGTCCTGAGGATGCCTCGTATAGAGCCGAAATACGTGTCGGGAATGATAAAAGGATCACTGATAGCTATTTTAATTAATTTTAAAATAGATATTTTTTTAATTTATCATATAATTCTAAATCAATAAGTTTTTTAGATTTTAAGTTTATTTCGGACAATTGTTTACGCTATATACACTAAAGATGAATATAACTCCAGAATACCTTAAAATTAAACTTCCGCAAAGTAACGCCAGAATCAATCAATCATCATGATTTACTTATGCGACTAGGTACTTGACACTGGCAGAATGCACAAAGTGCGATGCAAAAAATGAAAAGAAAAAAAAAACAAATTACACTAGTGTAGAGTACGCATACATGTACAAGTATTGTGTTAAGTATACATGTGAGCAATCACCGAACCGAGGCGAAATGTCTTTGTTTTGGCCAAATTAACGTGCCACATACATGTCGTCATTTTAATGATACTGATGAGGTACCGTAGCCGGGTAATGACACGAGTTAAGTAAAGAATAATGTCATTTCTGTGGAACCTCATACAAAAAATGGAACAGATATTCAAAATACGCATGACCTGTACAGTACACGTACAGCGTAGAGTACAATTTACTTTAAAAATTTATCTACAACTGTTTTAAGTGCACTCTTAATTTTCTTTTTTATACGAATTACATACTTATGAGAGATTTTAGGTTTAATGACTTTTTTTAATGGTTGACAAGCTAGGTGTTTGACCACAGCTCACCTGATGTTAAGTGACCGTGAGGTCGAAGATGGTACAGCACACCTAGCCTGGATGAAAATGGGTCTCAACTGAGGCTGCCGGAACACTCTGTTAGGTGCTTAGTGGCAGATTTTTAACTTGAAGTGGGTGGTAGCTAGCTAGCCAAGTACTAGAAAGTACTGTAGCGATGATAGCTCAGTGGTTAGCGCGGTCGGTTCGCATGCCGAAGGGCGTGGGTTCAAACCCAACAATGAGCTTGAGCTGCCGGTGAAGGAAAACATCGTGAGGAAACCGTAGCGTGGTGGTAGAGTACTTTCTAGTTCTCGACTGGCTAGCTACCACCCTCAAGTTGAAAATCTGCCGCCAAGCATCTAACGGTGTTTTCTGGCAGCCTCACTTGAGAGCCAGTTCCATTCCAGGCTAGGTGTGCTTTACCATCTTCGACCACACCGTCACTTAACATCAAGTGAGTTGTGGTCAAACAACTAGCCTGTCAGCCATAAAAAAAAACGCTACCACCATGCTATGGTTTCCTCACGATGTTTTCCTTCACTTGAAGCTTAAGCTTCGGCAATCTTCGGCGTGTGAACCGACCACGCTAACCACTGAACTACTATTTACATACTGCTTACGCTTTTGCTTTAGCGTACTGTTAACGATTTTAAGATGACTTTTGGTCATCATTGTAAATGAGTCCTACTGTATTTCAATGAGAACTTTATTTTAGAGCGTCAGTAACCGCTGCTCCCATCTTTGTTGTCTGAGAGAACAGTATGAAAAAAAAAAACAACGTGACACCACTCAGCAGCGTGTTAGGTTAACATAAATCTGTGCAAACTTATTACGCTTTCAAGATACAATCGTGGGAAAAAACGTTAAGCTTGTATTTACATAATTATATGAATGTCAGCGAACGAAGCGTATCAAAGTCGCATATCATGTGTGAAAGTTTTTAGACATACCTATGTATATCACACGATCGACCCACAACCTAAAAACGTGCAAATGTCGTGTCACGGTTTGAAAACAATACGAGAATTCGGCGACTGGTGAAGTGAAAACGTCATTTGTCAGAGACAAGGGGCGTGAAACTGTACACAATGATGTTTGACCAATCGGTCATACGATGGAACTAAAAAAAAAAAACAGTTTAGTGCGAGAGTGAGATTTGCAATGTCTAAAAATAATAATAACAACAAAATAAATGTCTGAATAAAATAAATAAGTAATCAGGGAATATATGGCTAGAAAAGTAGCTTGAGTTACAAACAACACTGGAAAGGTGTAAACTGCACATGGTCTTAATACAATTACCTTATTTTCTTTAATGTTACGGGGTTAACAGTTGAAAGACAATTTAAATAATTTTCCTCTCTCTGTATTGTAAAAAAAAAATATAATTCAAAGTTGACAAAGGTCACGGACCACGGTGTCTGTGGAGCGTATATTTTGAATTAAAAAAAAAAGTGGAATGACTATGTCGTCTATGACTATGTCTAATGTTTATGTCTAAATAAAATTTTCTCTCGATAGCGGTGCCAGCATCTTTAGTTTTATAACAATTGAATAAACACAACACAATTTGTAGCGATGATAGCTCAGTGGTTAGCGCGGTGGTGGTGGTCGGTTCGCATACCGAAGGGCGTGGGTTTAAACCCCAACAATGAGCTTGAGCTGCCGGTGAAGGAAAACATGAGGAAACCATAGCGTGGTGGTAGGGTACTTTCTAGTATTCGGCTCGCTAGCTACCACCCTCAAGTAAGTTGAAAATCTGCCGCCAAGCATCTAACAGTGTGTTCCGGCAGCCTCACTTGAGAGCCAGTTCCATTCCAGGCTAGGTGTGCTTTGCCATCTTCGACCACACCGTCACTTAACATCAGGTGAGTTGTGGTCAAACACATAGCCTGTCAGCAATAAAGAAAAAAAAACACCAGAATAAGTAACGAAGAATGTTACTCAGTTTTTATTATCTTCTATCATTATTTACAGTTTTTGCGACGGGCGCTTGTCAGTGAGAACAAATTAGTGACGAGGCATAGATTAAGCGAAAACATCGTGATGTATTTCTCTACAAATATATTGTCTTGACCGATAAACTGACTGAGCTTTTTTCATCATTGTTACTCTAAATGGTCACCCGTGGCTAAGTTCGAATGTCAAGGAACTATTAAAGGATCACAGTGGTAATTTATCATTGTTTTTGTTGCGAAGAATAACTGCTCTCGAATCTCTGGCCTTATGTAACTGTATTTAATAAGCTGGAATGTTTAATGGACATCAGATATTAAAACTTAAATGATGAAATTTAATTTGGACCACAAAGAAATCATACATTAGAGTCTCGATTCTCCAGGTGTAAGTAATAAAGGAAATAACATGGTATATTTGATTACTAAGTACACAAAAACTCGTATGTTTGTAAGTAAGGTATGTCTTCATGGGTGGTCGAGTACATCTACTTTTAATAAAAGCACACGCAAACAAATGTAATTTATCGTTTTAACTCTCAAAAAGTTTTTTTTTTTAATAGACTGCTTTCATAACAAAGAAAATGTTAGTACCGTTTTACAATGTTCATACTTCTTATGTGACATATATTTTTTGTTACTTTTGACAAAACATTAATTTTCATATTAAAATACGTGTCTGTGTTGTGATTAATTTAATATTTAATTTGTGCCCGGAATATTACAAATTTTTTTTAAAACTTATTTTTTAATTTTGACATTGCTTACGTATATACCACCACCGCAGTACCAAATATCCTGCCGCCAAGCAGTAGTGTATAAATATTACTGTGTTCCGGTTTGAAGGGTACTGCAGCTAACGAAATTACAGGGCTGTTGAGATTAACCATTGAAAGTCTCAAAGTAATGGACGACAAAGCAGCGATGCCCTAGACTTTGTTTTGCTATTCAAAGTTCCGTGTATCGCTGCAATGGTTATGGACAGGCGTTACCTCTTACCATCAAGTGAGCGTCTAGTTCGTCTCAATACTTTTACAAAAAAAAAACAAATAATTTAAATTATTTCACATAATTAAATAATTATAAATTAGTAACTTATTAATTACTAGCGACCCGCCCCGGCTTCGCACAGGTGCAATGTAGATACTAATGTGGTGCATATACATACATGTATTATACATATAAACCTTCCTCTTGAATCACTATATCTATAAAAAAACGCATTAAAATCCGTTGCGTAGTTTTAAAGATTTAAGCATACATAGGGATATAGGAACAGAGAAAGCGACTTTGTTTTATACTATGTAGTGATTTATTTTCTGCCTGAAATATTCCACTGTTGAAAAAAGGTCTGTTTTCCCTGTTACAAAAATGCAACATTCATATTGAAGCGGAAATGTAAATAAATAAATGTATTGATAAAGGTAAAAGATGAGACCTGAGGCAAAAATGTTAAAATAAATATATTATAGTACGTACACCGATTTCTTGTTTTGCAAATTATTACGTTCTTCTTTTTATCTGGAGATGGAAAAACTGTACATTGATGTTAAAATTACGATCATAAATTATATCATTTGATTAATTTACACAATAAAATTACAGTTATGGCATCTTTATACTAAAACTGTAATTTGGTAAATTAGGGTAACAAAAAGAACTGAGTGGAGCTGAGAACAGTTAAACATATTCATTTGTTCCTTACAAAGCTGTACATTTAACATTTACCCATTGTGCTAAGGGTTTAATTGGTTTGGTATCTTTAACCAGCCTGGGAGTTGATTGCGATCGTGGCAGAGTTCGCCGGAAGAACGGCGGCCGCGGTAGACAATGCTCGGGCGGTCTGTGGGCACATCCGCGGAATGACTTACTCATGGAGGTAATTAGACATCGAGCGCGAAGCCACGGAAGTATCGCGCCAAAGGTTGAGGTCGCATGAGAAATCTAATATCTATCTCTTCCTAGCAACTGAATCTTAGAAGCTCATTTAACTTTTGAGGCGGAGAGAAAATTTCTGAGGACGGATATTTGATTGTTGTAGACAAGAAAAACTGTCTTAGTTACAAAATTGCGTTTATGTTGCAATTGTAAAAAAAAAAAAAAAAAAAATATGTATGTCATTTAAAAATATATGTATACTATGAAACACATGTTTAAAACACTTAAAATAACAACAAAATAGTTCAACATAGAAAATTGACAAAGACATCAGGAAATCATTGCACATGCTTCATAAACATTGCCATCAAATTAACAGAAGAAAGCGTAGGGGGTTTCTTTGCAATCATAGAATATCTCCAAGATAGATAGGTAGACACACACATATAAAATTTTTCAAATACAAGCAAACGATATAAACAATACAAGCCAATCTGTTCTTATTCTACCATTGTGACGCGTAAATCATACTTGGTAATTGGAGGAAAGTTTATCGGTAATAATTTCTTAAGATTTAAACGAAACCTGTCGTTGTATCAATGGCGTACTTGAGCGTCGAATGAAGATATCAAGAAGACAAGGTCAGTCTTTGATTGATATAATAATTATAGGAAAATCGTAATTCCTGATTGACCGGCATTTTAAAAGAACGGTCCACAGCGATTATAAGAGCGTATGTACTTGTACATACGATATATTTTTCGTAACTATTTTTTAATGCGGGAAAACTGAAAAACAGTCTGTAAAACTGTGGGATACAGCTACACTCAAATACCCTCTAGCTATTTGTGTTGTGATTTTGTTCTACCTTTATAATATTTATGCGTTTTTGTTTCACCAAAGCCAAAACATTTTGTAAAACCAAAATGTGTCAAAACCACGTCAGTAACCATATAGTAAAATTTATGTGTTTTATTTTTAAGTTTTTCACATTTTAATAACTTTGACTAGAATTTATTTAGTTGTTTTAATTTATTATTTTAATTTTATGGGATATAGATATCCGAACATACCGAAATACCAAATAAAATTGCGTAATCATATGACACAGATAGTGGAGTTCATATGATAAAATTCAAAGCCAGACTAATTACTAAAGGATTATAAGAAAGTAATAGAGCACAATAAAGTTATTAAATTTATGACGTTCATTAAACCGTTGCTATTGCGTTACATTGCTAGCGAAATTACAGGGCTGCTGAGACTGACCATCTAATGCCTCAAGTATTAAGCGCCAAATCAGCGATGCCCTGGCTTTGTTTTGCTACTCAAAGTTCTGAGTATCGCTACAATAATAATGGTCTGGCGTTATATCTTAACATCAGGAGAGTATCTCGTTCGTCTCATTACTTTTACATTAAAGAAAACTTACAAGTTTATTGACCTATGAATTTTAATAAATAAAAAGTTGATTAATTAAATTATAATTAAAAATTTAAAAATATTCAATCACACACTGAATAAATTAAAAGCTAAATTATTTTACAAACAGGCCTTTATTTAAGAAAAATGCTGTACTAAAAAATAAAAAAAATAAAAAATTGTCTTGTGCAGTGGAAAATACTTGTAATAACGTAAAATATTTGCACAAAATCGACTGTCTCTTCGGATCGGATCTTTCATCAGATTAGCTCGACGGTACCATACAAATTGCATTGTCACGGAACTTATATAAATATGCCAAATTTCAGGTCAATCTGATATCAGCAAGTAGTCAAAAATGATTTGCAACTTTTGAAACGCTCCTGCTACTTACAAATCTACATACAAACATTGCAAGTTACATAAAAGCATGTAAAAATGGGAAAAACTCTTATTCTAACAGCTAACGCGACTTTGATAAGTGTTTAAAATTATCACTTATAATACCACAAGAGCTTCAAAATTATCGGGTATTTCCCGATAGGTTCGTTGCAAACAAATGAAGGAGTCAAGTTTTTCAGGTTAAAAAATCACGAGCGCGAAGCGCGAGTGATTTTTCCTGAAAAACTTGACGACTTTATTTGTTTGCAGGGAACCTTGAGGGAAATGCCAGATAATTTTGAAGCTCGTGTGGTATTCGGGGGATTATTTTTCCGTCCCAAATGTCGGCCAATAGAATTGCACCATGAGATGAAATGAACAGTTAACAAATAAGAATTTCATAATTTTATATATAGCAACTACCAGAGAAAATAATCAAAAAATTATCAGTATAATACCATGTAGGTTGTACCACGTGACGTCGAATGGTGCAATTCTACTCTAATCAAAAAATTATCAGTATAATACCATGTAGGTTGTACCACGTGACGTCGAATGGTGCAATTCTATTGGTCGATATTTGGGTCGGAAAAATAATCTCTGTTAATAAATCAGGATGATCCTAAAGCGACGTCTTCGATTAGTGCATGTAGAGAATTTGCCTGAGGGGTGTTTGCCGTTTACAGACTGATAGCATAAAACAAGCAGTAAGGATATTGTAAAAATAAACGTTAATAAGTTTCTGTCTAGTTATGATTCATTTCTTTATATATAATAGGCTCGACCACACATTGACTGATGTTAAGCAGTAGTGCGGTTTAGGATAAATTAGAATGAAGAAACTAAAAGTAGGGTTTATAACGCACAATAAAAAATTCTAAGTCCCATACCTGTATGGGATCGAAGTATGATTACAAGCACGGGACTCATGGGGATTTAGAAAAGTATAAACTAGCGACACGCTCCAGCTTCGCAGGGGTAGTACGAATGGGTATAGTAAGCTATCCATAAAAGGTAGATACGTATATGCCACCGCAGTCCTTTTTGTAGATCTATAAAAGAGGAATATCCCACCGTACATTGTTTTGTTATATCATAGTAGTTATTTTTTTTTTAGTAATGAGAGAAACGAGACTTTCTCCTGATGGTAAGAGAAAACGCATGTTCAGGACCATTGCAGTGATATACAGAACTTTGAGTACCAAAACAAAGTCCAAGGCACCGCTGCTTTGGCGCTCATTACTTTGAGACTTTTGATAGTTAATCGCAACAGCTCTGTAATTTAGCAAGCTGCAGTACCCTTCAAACCGGAACAAAGCAATGTTTGCACACTACGGCTTGGCTAGAATATCTGGTACTGCGGTGATCCTATCTTCTATAAAGTAAAACACAAAGTATAAAACACTATCTCTAGACGGTATTCAGGCTAAGTATTTGGATCCTTCCACACGAAGTGTGTGGAAGGATCCAAGTACTTAGCCAAAGAAGTTCTAAATACCAGGTTCTGATTTGTTTTCCAACAGACTAGACATGCATTTGGGTACGATATCGCTATACGAAGACCTGAAAGCGATGATTGGAGTATAGCTAACTGCCGATGAAGCTGCATAAAAATCTTTATTACAATAAGGATCCCGTTTAACTCATACTGTTATTATAGATAGCAGTTGTGACGGTTCGCTTCGTGGCCGAGTGGTATCAATGCGGTCCGCGGTAACTGTTGATAATTAAGAGTGGTCGTTTAATGGCCTTTGACGGTAACGGAGTGTTGCCAGTAGGAGCCACTTCCGTACTACACCCACTGCCCGACACGCGCGAACCATGACTGGAGGAATACCACCCTCATGATGTGGACGCACTAATAAATTACAATATACATAAAGATGACATCTTTATAGCCAGACTATAAAATCGCGCAATGAGCGTGACTTTACTAGCAAATGTATACATTACTAATATTACTTTACGCTTCGCGAAATTACCTCGTGCCCGTAAATCGCTGGTAATCAAAAGCTCTAGCATAACTTTATAGATCATCATCATCAGCCATAGGACGTCCACTGCTGGACATAGGCCTCCTCCTGGGGGGGTTTTGCCAATACTCGCCACGCTTGGCAGGCGGGTTAGCGAGCGCAGTTAGGTGTGATTGTTCAAGGAGGACGCTGCTGCCCATCTTTTGGATTATATCCCTTAGCCGATTAGGGCAACTCTTAGGGCAACCACGGGTAGAGAGGGTGGGGTACAATTCTTACGCCGGCACCACCAAGGCAACTAATATTCAATAAATATTATAATATTGCTGACGGTAATACGACGATACGGTGCACTGACACCTAATCGCTCAGTCACCTTGTCGTATGAGAATAAATAAATAAATATAAGAAGGACATCTCACCCAGTGCCAAATTAAGTTAAGCCAAGTACAGGAAACAGATTGTTGAAATATACTATTATGAAGTAAAAACTTCTTAAGCCGCGTCGAGCGATTTTTGAGAGGGGCAAAACTTATGGTTTCAAGTCACCGTCATAGTAATGTGACGTGTTTTAAGTTTTCACTTCTGTCGGCAGTTCCCATGACAACCGACACAGACACAATTAATAACTATCTACTTTCGTCGCATAAATGTTTGTCCTGTGTGAGAATCGTGTTTTGTTCAGTTATGCGTGGTGGTAGGGTACTTTCTAGTACTCGGCTGGCTAGCTACGACAAGTTGAAAGTCTGCCGCCAAGCATCTAACGGTGTGTTCCGGCAGCCTCACTTGAGAGCCAGTTCCATTCCAGACTAGGTGTGTTTACCATCTTCGACCACACCGTCACTTAACATCAGGTGAGTTGTGGTCAAACACCTAGGCAGTCAGCCATAAAAAAAATATATCGAACGCTTGTCCAAAACAGCTCTTGAAACAGAGCTACTCCGAGTGAACAGTCAGACTAAATTGAAGGGTAATTTTAGTGATACCTGGGAACTATTCACGTGTTTCTATCATTTCGCCGATTAAATCCATTTAAGTACACTACACTTCTAGGCGCGATAAATTGGCAAGCGAGCTATCGCTTGAAATGATGAACACAACTACTCTGAGAAAAGTGCAGACGACAAAGAATAATTTAACATAAAAATTAAAAATATAAGTCATAGTCGGTTATCTGAATGTGATAGGAACTCAGAGATGGGACCTACATCAAAGTAACCAAGAACCAGCTGACCTTAAAAAATAACCAATGGCACTCCGCGCACGCGCGTCCATATTGCAAATACGCAATACATATTTATGTCTCGAGATTTTTTTTCAATGGATTTCCATGAACAATACGGAGCCGTCTTTCACATCATCAGACAATCCGATTTTCTTATTACAGATGCTTGTGTCACCGGCATGAATAATAAGTAGTTCGCCGTCTCCATCTTCATTGTCCATCGGTTTTTGTACATTTGCGAGTAAATCATGGAGCATTTGCTATTTCATATTTTTTCCACTGAAACCGCGCACCATGTTAGTATTGAAGTTATGTAATGAATTCAGAATTTATGATACCGCCAAAAGGAACTGAGGGATATGATCAAAATGGTGTTGAGTACGATATGCGAGTACGACACCCTCGGAAAGGCAATACCGGTGCAGTGGCTCTGTACCACTCGATTGTATTTCAGGTATGCTGAGTTGAGTTATCGCTTGTCGTCTGTCGGGGCCTTTGCCTTCAGATTGGCTTCCGGGACCGTCGCGTGTCCTCGCCGATAGGAGCATGACGCCCGCGGCCCTTTTGATAATGCTAATGTTCTACGATACGCCGATACCGGAATCATATACAATACGGGGACTAAATGGGCATCAGCAACGCGCCGCGGATTCCGTCGCATTTGAATATTTACAAACGATAGAAATCATTCGAAAAGATAACAGTTATGGTCACAATCCGCGACTCTATCTGTAATGTAGCCACGGAATTGCGCAACCATTACGACAAGACGGAATTGTTAACCTTTAGCGTCCGTATTATCCTACTCCATGTTATCAGGCGCCTTCGTTTTTTATCCGACTTCAAAAAAGAAGTGGTTCTCAATACGTTTCATTTTTTTTTGTAAATGTATGTTTACTCGTTTACACAAAAACGGCTGGACTGATTTTTAACTCTTTTTTTATTCGAAAGGATATATATCGATCCCATAGAAATGTCATTAAAATTAGTTTAAGGGTTTGATTTTTCATCATCATCTCACCCGTAGGAAGTCCATTGCTGGACATAGGTCTTCCCCATTGACTTCAATAAAGACCGGTTGGAAGCGGCTCGCATCTAGGGCGTTCTTGCGGTCTTTATAAGGTCGTCTGTCCAACTTGTGGGTGGACGTCCTACGCTGTGCTTGCCGGTCCATGGTCTCCACTCTAGAACTTTGCAGCTTTGATTTTTAAACTAATATAACAAAAAAAAATCTCATCCGAGTAAACAAAATTGCGTATTTTGCTTTTTTCTGACTTTACAGTGGTGTAGAATCCAATATAATTTTTATCATTAGATGATGATGAAACGAGAAGGTAGGCATCGGAACTCCGCAATAAAACAAATTGTAGCCTAGCTGTGTTTGGGCTTAGTGAAGTAAAGTTGGTTTTTTCCTACAAAGTCGTGTTTTGTCGACAAATATAAACTGCAATAATATCTATTATTGCAGTTCGTACCAATACCAATTATTATTTATTCCAAGTTTGTGAGTTAGAGAAGTTCTCACAGACGATAATTATAATACAGCGTCGTGTTCTCAGAGTGTCCGATGCCCGCCTATCTCCGGCGCTTCGGGCTATACTTCTTCACACTTGCAACAGTCTTGATGTGCGCAGGGAATATGTCTACATGTATTGCTTCAGAAAAGCAATCGGTCCGATAATGAAGAAGCGCAAGTCAAATTTTTTTCTAACTAATTTGAATCGATTCGTAGAAGAGAAATGTACAGTAATGGTATCAGTTGCGATAATATTGCATCTAGAACGACAATACGCTCGGCATCGGCTGCGGTCGTACGTGATCGCCGTGAAACTGCTCGCTTTAATCAAATTAATTGACACAACCGTTACCGAGTAACGATGCGGTATTGTGGAAATAATTTGATAATATTTAAACTAGAGTGAAAGAAAAAAAAATTGCGAGAGGCACGAGAATGGTAGACTAGATGAGAACTCTTGCCGCAGGTTAGTCGCTACATGATGGCGAACGCTGCTCTAAGACATGACTAACATAATTTGATTCCCCGCACTATAATCTAAGCTACATTAGACATAATAGCCTAAGCTTTTTTTGGAATTAGATAGTCTGAATTCTACGACTGTGCGAAATGTACTTTGGTTTTTTTATTTATACTAGAACTATATGGATGAAAACATAGAGCTATAAAATATACATGAGCGTTTCAACTTAATATATATACTTTACTTAGTCGTAGATCTCCGCAGGTCGTCTATGTAGGTACCACCGAAGTATCAGATATTTTGCTGCTAAGCACTAGTGTGTAAACATCACTGTGTTTCGGTTTGAAATCTAGCGAAATTAAAGGGCTGTTGAGACTAACCACTGATAGTCTCAAAGTAATAAGCGCCGAAGAAACGATGCCCTAGACTTTGTTTTGCTACACAAAGTTCTGTGTATCGCTGCAATGGTCATAGACAGGCGTTATCTCTTATCATCAAGAGAGCGTCTTTGTCTCATTACCATTATAAACACCAAACACATTGCCTGTCAGCCATAAAAAAAAATATATAAAGAAAAATATACATTTATATATCTATAGGAATATGAATATTTATAATGTTATATAGTTTGGTTTAATATATGGTATCATTCAGAAATTAACGTTTTACTGTAATGCGTTTTCGCATTGCAAACATTAAAACGTACAGTAATATGTTAATTTCATTTCAAATATTATTACAGTTGCAGGGAGATCAATCACACTCAGATCTAAATATTTATGGTTATTGGTCTAATACTATTTGGAATTTACTGATGGAAGTCCGTCAACATAATTTACAAGCTGGATTATCCTACCCTAATGGTGGATTGCCCACTCTATTCCAATGCTCTGGAATCATAAATTGGGTTCTAACTCGGTCGTAAAAGAGAATATATCATTGGTTCAAATCGAATTAGGGTATAATATGTAACGGTTCGAATAATCAAAATTATTCCATCGATCCAGAGTTAGAGTACCTCACATCAGTCACGATTACACGTCGAAGTGAAAACATTAGACGTGTGAACCCATAATTTATAACAAATTATGAAGTGCAATGAACCTAAGGTAATTTGGTAAGTGGCGGTAACATGGATTTAGCACTTCCATCGACTAATATTCTAACACGCTGCCTAATGTGAAGCGAGTAGGCAAGACTCGTTGTGGTTTACTGAAAGCAGCTTTTTTGCGGTCACAAATAAGAAACGAGACTATTTATAACACAGAGGCCTGGTAGGTTTACGGGTATGTTTGCAATTGTATAATGTGTTAAGTTAAATTGCGGTTTTCTACAATCGGCGTTCACAGTATTTCCTGCAGAATAGTTCACATAATAATTTGTTCAAAGTAGATTAAGGGTGAGTCATGCAGCTCGGTCGTGTCAGAGTTCAGCGACGCCTCAAAACGTCCAGAGAAATCGTGGCTAAACATTTATTTAAATTCCGCATAGCTTTGTTGGGCCATGATCATTGAAATTTAACGTAATCGTTGGAGTGAAACGTGACGTCCGCGGACAGTTAGAACGCGGTTAAGAGGTGCTCCGGGGAACAGTGCCGACGTCCAGCGGGAACCCCGTCTCCTTGAAATTTATTTATGGAATATCGGAGAGCACATCAGCGCCCGCAGGCCGACAGCGGCGGTGCGCGAGATCTGTCTCTCGATACAGGACGCTGCTCACTTCCTAACATAAATTCGGTGTACATGAATCGGATTTTATTATTCAATCGTAGGATCGAAGTCTGCGAAAGGGCCATAAGTCACGGGGCGACGCGAGCGCCGGCGGGCGCCGTGAGCGGTGGCGCACGACCATGATGCCGTATCGTCTGCAAACACCGCTACTCAGCACCTGCGCAATCGTGGACAGTACAATACTCCTCCCTACGCACCACGTGCCATAACAACAACATAAAACAAAACTATCAGCAATATTAAGATTATTTTCAAGGTCACTAATATTTTACTACATGGTAGATCTACAGTATTAGAAATTCTAACGGTAGAAGGAGCAGTATGTCAGCAGCAATGTCTAAAGCATTCCTGTTTCGGTTTCAAGGGTACAACCAGATTACAGAGAATACAGATTTATTAAGACCATCGAAAGCAATTTAAATCCAAATTGTTTATTGACTAAAGTTAAAAAATAGACAAAATTTATCTTAAATCTAAGGACTTGAGATAAGTGTTTACAAATTTATTTTATCTTTGGGATTGGCTGGCGTTCATCCTAGTTATAAAACTGTGTTACGAGCGCCAGAGTCCTCCGCTAAAAGACTACGAAATAATTTTATTTATTTAAATAATTATTATTATTTTTGATTAATGCTTATTACTTTGAAACTTTAAAGTGATAAGGGT
Organism: Biston stratarius; assembly: GCA_950106695.1. Lineage (NCBI taxonomy): Eukaryota > Metazoa > Arthropoda > Insecta > Lepidoptera > Geometridae > Biston > Biston stratarius. The sequence goes on from OX467116.1 coordinate 18,681,608, forward strand.
CAAAGAAGCGTTGGCTTAGACTGTTTTGCTACTCAACGTTCTGAGTACATCGACAGGCGTAATACATTACCATAAGAAGAGCGTTACATTTCTCACATATATTTTAAATAAAGATAATAATAATATATACAATGGCTTCCTTAACCATCAAATTATTTTAACAAAATTTCAAATTGATTCGACCAAGATTAATTTTACACGTGAAACTCTAGTAAATAATATTTTAACTCATAAACAGAGCGGCAAACCACCTGATATCAATCGATGACATACAAATGATGTCGATATACATTATACATAAGATGCTCATAAATACAAGATAATACATATTTTCATATCTACAAATTACTATTTTATTTGTAACAAATTATTATCTAAAAAAAAGTGATTCATTAATATATTTTTTTATGTTTGACAAGCTAGGTGTTGACCACAGTTCACTTGATGTTAAGTGATGGTGTGGTCGAAAATGGTAAAGCACATCTAGTTTGTTGAACACATCGTAATGTCCTTTTCAAATGCTGTCATTTGCTGTAATGGTATTACAGTAGACACATAACCTATTATATTTTGTAATAGTTTTAGTGTCTTACATGTGCTTAGTTTAGTAATAAATAGCCACATGTGACATGGTCATTAATCTACGTACTTTAACGATGGATAGTAAAGCGTACGACATTTCCTTCCTGTAACAATTCATCTAGCGTTGAAGATAATTGAGCTTTACTCAATTACAATAACATAAGAAACAAAGTAATGTACAAGCTTGTGTTGACTTAGCTATGTACAGGTGGTGGAGTTACGAAACGGGGTGTTCATAAAGTAAATTAATCACCTTATAGTCTTACCGCCTACCATAAAACTGTAGATTAGACAGATAACGCCTTTCCATAACCATTGCAGCGATACACAGATATTTGAGTAGCAAAACAATGTCCAGGGCACCGCTGCTTTGGCGCTCAACACTTTGAGACTTTCGATGGTTAGTCTCAACAGCCTTGTAATTTCTCTAGCTGCAGAACCTTTCAACTGGAACACAGTAATGTTTACACACTACTGCTTAGCAGCAGAATATCTGGTACTGCGGTGGTACAAACCGAGACGACTACCTGTTAAGGATATTTACTACCAAGTGCAAAGCCACTAGTAATTGCAAAGTGTCGAGTTTATTCTTAAGTCACCTTATATGTGTTGAAGTGTAAACTATTCGAGCGGCATGTAACCTAGAATTGGATGCGATTTCTGCAAATTAGACTTTCGTCATTACGGAGTGAAACTTAATTCTAGGTAATTTTCAAATACGTGCGTGTGGCTCAGAGAACTTTAAAAAAAAGCATAATGGTTTTTGTCAATAATCACAAATTGTTGCTACGAAAGCCGCTACGAACGTAGCATTTGGTATATATTAATAAATTAGTTAAAATATTAGAAGCTTGAGCTGGTGAAGGAAAATATGGTCACATATCGATTGATGGTTTTGTAGCGATGATAGCTCAGTGGTTAGCGCGGTCGATTCGCATGCCGAAGGGCGTGGGTTCAAACCCCAACAATGAGCTTGAGCTGCCGGTGAAGGAAAACATCGTAAGGAAACCATAGCGTGGTGGTAGGGTACTTTCTAGTACTCGGCTGGCTAGCTACCATCCTCAAGTTGAAAATCTGCCGCCAAGCATCTAACGGTGTGTTCCGGCAGCCTCACTTGAGAGCCAGTTCCAATCCAGGCTAGGTGTGCTTTACCATCTTCGACCGTCACTTATCATCAGGTGAGTTGTGGTCAAACACTTAGCATGTCAGCCATAAAAAAAAAAACATATTACCAGGTGAACTGTGGTCAACAACCTAGCCTTGTCACCCAAGCATATACAGTCAGTTAAACCTAAGTATTGTTCTATGCAAATGTATGATTATGACATAATTTACATGCCACGGTGTGTAAGTTTCCGAGAGGAAAATACCCGAGGTTCTTTTATACGCGTGCTTAGGCGTGTGTGCGCGGCTAACGTGGCAAGGAAGCGTCGAAGCACGCTCAAAGCCACATCAACTATACCTAACGTGACCAATTCAATTTAAGTTCAAAACGGGACACTTTCAAAATTGTAGTGACACTGTAATAATTTTCTCTTTCGTTATCAATATGGTTTTTGATATTTGCAACAGAGGTTTTTCAGATGTCTACAATTTACTTACTAATGAGAATACTCGTTGTTCGAGTGCGTTTGTTTCAGACAGATACTAAATATCAAAATGCTTAAGTTTGCATCATTCAGATTGTTAGTATTGAATACATTTCCATCCAACAAGTCTCTTACGAAATGTTTAGCTATTTTCAATCTGTCACTTTTCGCGAAAAATTCTTGTAAGTTTATAGAAGACCTTAATTGACTTTTATATATTTTGATATATGTATCTACTCTTCTGTAACTGAAACCGGGACAATTATTCAAGAGAATTCTGTCAGCTGTCTGTTTCCCATAGTACAAGCTTTGGGGCTAGATGGCGCTGTGAGAAAATGTCCTCCATTTAAAAGAATATTATAGTGTAGGAGCTAATTATTTTAAACGTTCGGACGAATTTGGGTACAACAACAATACTCTACATGTAACACAAAAATTTAATAATATAATTATGTATATATTATTTTATAATATATGTATATATATAATTTAATTAAATTTTTGTATTATATGTAGAGTGTTGTTGATGTAGTGTTGTGTGTGACAAAATAAATTTCTTTCTTTCGCATAAAAAAAAATATATGCGACTTCCGTACTTGCCCCCAAATTCGTCCGAACGTTTAAAATAATTAGCTCCTACACTATAATAATCTTTTACAATGTATGTACTGCCTTATATTGACTATACCCAGTTGTTGCTAAAACCTCATGCCTTGAAAGGTAGTAAGATCATGAATATTGCGTTTGTTGCATGGCCAGACTATTATATTGTCGTTAAATATTCACTACTACAAATGTTCCCAGTTTTTTTTATTGCCACTACGAGTATTGTTTACGTTTTTTTTACAATTCAACTCTTTAATTAAGGTTTTCAAACGATACAGGTAACCTTTAGTGGTCATTGTTTGGATAATCTCTTTCGTTTTGTTGAGTCATAAGTAGATTAAAAACTGAAGCAAAAATATGAATTATACATTAGAAATTACAAGAATAATGATAAATAATATAATTAGTTGTCAGCTCGTTGTTTGAGTTTGTAATCTATATTTCTATATTTAAATCGCGAGAATAAAAAAAAAACGGAGTAAAGGATAAAGCAATTTCGATAAAATTTATAAGGAACCACCTCTGAAGTATGATCTACCAAACAAAAACATATCATTAAAATCGATCCCTAAATAGAAGAGTGACCCCGTAACATTCATACAAAAAAACATCTCTTTTTTTGAAGTCGGTTAAAAAAAAAGTGAATTGAAGGACATTCTGCACAGCACTGCCTAGCTTCAAACTAAACAAAGATTTTACTATGGGAACAAGAATAACTAATGTAACACAAAGTTTAATTTGTAAATACATTTATTAATTTCAATCATATCTACATATGTATATCCATCGTTTAAATGTTTTTCCTGGGGTGGAAATCGAACACACCCCTCATAAAGCAGAACTACTAGCAAATGAGCTTATTCACAGTCACATATGTACATCACTACATATTATAAAACAAAGTCGTCCGCCGCGTCTGCCTGCCTCTCTGTCTGTTCGCGATAAACTTAAAAACTACTAAACGGATTATCATGCGAGTTTTACCAATAGATAGAGTGATTCATGAGGAAGGTTTAGGTATATAATTTGTCAAGGTTTTGTGTGAATTAGTTGAAATATGATGATAATTGTTGGAAGTGTGGGAAAAAGTCAAGCTTTCATCGAAATCGCTGTCTTATCCCTTTGAGATAGATCAAAAGCCCCATGTTAACCCGTGCGCAGTCGGGGCGGGTCGCTGGTGTACATATATAGTTAGGCTAGTGTACAAGTTTAGTTTGTATAACTGTTTTATGTTTGGGTGTTCTGTATGTAATATAAGTATGTATTTATTGTAAATACATACTTATATTACAAACTTATATGTATGTATGTATATCTATATATATAATTATATATGTATTCTATCAGTTATCTGATTTTCGTAGTTGAACTTTATTAAGTTTGGGGCCAGATGGCGCTGTGAAATGTTCTAGGATATTTATTTAACTTTGTGTATAAAATGTGAGGAATTCTACTTCTGTAGCTACTCTATCCATAAAGCCACGGGGCACAACTAATTATTCAATAAATACGTTCATAATTTCACACGACTGGCCCCAATTACCCCGTTATCAATGCACCATACAATTATAGTGGCCCGAAAATCGATCGAACGAATGATTTAATAGTGAAAATGACCGACAAATAGCGAGGCGTTAACGATCACAAGGTCCCGATTCGTGTAATTATGATATTAAAAGCGCTTGTTTATATTTTTATGAGCTGTTTCGTGCGACGTCGAAGTAGATTTACGGCATATTACAAAACGGTTTTTTAGGAAACCTGTTAAGTTTGGAGTGTTTAAATTCCTGTTACGGCATTTTCCTGTATAACGAATTTGCGCAATCCGAGATTCTTCGGATACTACGCAACCGATCATTTTCTTTCGTTAACGGTTAATTTTAGGTATACTTATAATAATAATTGTAGAAAGAAGCAAACGAAATGTAAAATAAATACTGAGAAAAGGCTATTCTATTTTACATGTAGCGTGAGAATGTATTGGGATGCGGAAGCTTTAAATAAGCGAATTAGTAACTTATAAATCTTTTGTCACAGAAACTAAGAGTTTACCAAGATCTTTTCTTTTTACAAAAGACAGTAGGAACCATTAGATAAAATTCAGAAACGAAGGAAGTAAAGGCGATGGTAAGAGCATGCCGTGTTGGTGGGTAGCGTGAGAAATACGCCAGGGGACTGTGCCGAAGCGTGCGCACCCAATTCTTTATGCAAATGTGCGCATCTAGCTACGCCGTCTGCAATTGGGGTGGGTACTCTGGACTTTCGATAGTTTCAACGAAAATCTTTGAGCGTTCGAGTCAGGAACAGTTTTTTTAATGTAATGAGACTAAATGTTTTCCCGATGGTAAGATATAACGCCTATGCAGTAACTTTTAAATCGAAATACAGTAATATTACACACTACTGGTCGGCGGCAGAATATCTGTTCCTGCGATGGTACCTGCTTAAACGACCTGCAAAGGATATTTACTACCTAGTAAAAATAGCAAATGTGAAAGCATAACCGCTACCGAAATTTTGCTTGGTATATTTTAAATTGACTTTAGTCGGCAACATCAATAGCCATCTGGTGGTGGTTATTTTGAAATGCTATTACCTGAGTATTTGAGTGATTTTGATTTACAAAGTATGCCTGCAATTGGTTATAAGAAATCAGATATGGGATTCAAATTGAATAGATTTTGATTTTGAGATCAATTTCTTAGTAGCGCCCTAGTGTTGAACCGCGTGTGCTACCTACTTTTATTAACAGCCGATAATAGAGCTAAGAGTCACATCGACAGGGCTGCCAGTAAAGGTCACAGAGCAACAATTTCAATAGCTTGTAGTTTAAACATTATGCAAAACTGCACGAAGCCATTCAATGTGCAGTAACTGTTATGCTCAACGGACATGATAGTAGCGATATCTTTGAAGGTACAAAATGGCTAAAGTCAATTTTATGACTCAAAGCTGTAAGAGATATTTTTTTAATTTTCAAAAATCTCATCTTTCTATATGATGAAGTTGCACAGCCCTGGCTTCAGGCAATCAGGACTCGGTCCAGCAAGGGTCTTGTGAAAAGGACTTTAAAGCTTTAGTGGAAGCATTAGAAAGGAACTAATGCAGGCTTTATACGGCGCATCACAACAATGGACTTCAATAACAACTTACCCATAGTTACCTTCGACCATTTCATGTCGCAAGAAATCGCCTCCCTCATTATAGGCCGATACAGCGAAGTGCGAAATAAAAGCAAAAATTTGCGAACAAACTATTTTTATACCACTGTCGGATGAGTTAGGTTTGTTACATTTAAAAGAATGCAGTTAAACAAAAGGCGTGCAGCTAATGAAAATGTAGTCTTTAAAAAAAAATTAATCGTTTTAATTATCGCGTATATCATGCGTGTAATTAAAAGAATTAAGGCTTCATTACCGATAAACGAGCATGGCCTACTGACAAAGGAATCTGTTTTTTCTGTGGGCAAAATTAGGAGACATTTTGAGGGCACCAGGTCTAAACGTCACAGCGGGAGCGGAGTACCTGGTCCGTGCGATCGATCAGCGCTCGCGAGATGACACGCGCTGAGAGTAGAGTGCGCGTTCTCGTACAGATTGAATCCGACAGTTGAGATGATATTGTTGGAATTACAAGCGTTTAATCACGGCGAATGCGCGCGCCGACCGACAATAGCCGCGCTGTCACGGCGCGCGTCTCGCCCTGCGCCCGATCACGACCGCGACATCGGAAATCAATAATCGGATGATTTAGCCACCGCGCCTCGTGCGAACCTGATTAGACACGATAATGCCTGCCGCATCTCCACTCACTGCTGCGAGGTTGCGGCCGATAGGTTATCGTGTCTCGTACAACTGTATCATTTCTTGTCTAACGGAATGACATATTTTTAAATGATATCCATCTTGTGAAACCGTGCACGACAATCTGATTTACAGTAACATATTCTGTATCAATGGCAATAAGTCCGCCTTATACTGCTAAGTGTTCTAATGCCGTTCACGGCTGCGATACGGATACGAATCTAATAATACACCTTGTGATCAACGAACTCAAACATTACACCGATAACGTCACGTATCGAGGTTGATCAAATTGTATAAACAGTAGCGGCCAATAATTACACACTAACTGTTCACTGTTCAAGCACACGTATCAAGCATTGCAAATCTAGGATGACCGTCGACAGGAATCAATGAACTTTGAATTGGCGGATTACAAAAACTGCGCGCCCATCCCAAAGTGATATGGAAATTGAAGATCTTATAATGGAAGAACGGTGTTGTTCGGTAACGGTGTTGATGATGAAAAAGTTGTATAATAGTGTTGTCTTTCTGTAAATACAACTCTAATATGCATCTATTTTAAAAGTAACGGTTACTACTTTAATTTATATTCGAATATTCGCATGTGAAGTGGCTATTAAAGTAGAATAGGTAAATGTATGGAAAGATACACGACCGTTGCAGTAACTGCAAGTCCTAGAGGCGATAGTTGACCGAATCATTAGTATTTGTCAATGGAACTATCAGTAAAGTTGAGAACTGATCTGGTCAACTGGATCTACAGATACTTGTTAGCACTGGCACATTTGTATTTGAAAAAATTTGAGCTGCCGCACATTTGCTGTTTTATAACTTAGTATTTATTTAAAATCAACTAAATAATTCATCCAAGTAAATGATTTCTCTATTAATTCAACGTTCAACCCCACCCTCTCTACCCGTGGTTGCCGTAAGAGTCGGCTAAGGGATGTAATCCGGAAGATGGGCAGCAGCGTCTTCCTTGAACAATCACACCTAACTGCGCTCGCCAACCCGCCTGCCAAGCGTGGCGAGTATTGGCAAAGACCCCCCAGGAGGAGGCCTATGTCCTGTAGTGGACGTCCTATGGCTGATGATGATGATAAGTGCGTTATTTTACGTAGGACAGCTGGCAGTGGATGGAAGCGAAAAGTCAAAGATCGGGCTGAGAGGCGTGTCTTGGGAGTGGCCTATTTCAAAAGTGGACTTCGATAGAATGATGATGATGATGATGAGTGCGTTGTTTTATTTATATCGCAATAGAATCATAGTGCGATTATAACTGAAGCCAGATATTAAGTATATAGAATTAGTCAATCTAGATATAATCAAACGATGTAACATTGTACGGAAAAATAGTCGATCGCTGGCGCTGTATCGTCCGCAAGTCATCATTTACTTAATGCTGTAATGAAACTGCACAATGAGAGCGAATCGTCGGTGCAGCACTTAGCTGGAACAAAGTCTAATTACATTTCGTGAGGTATCAATGAGCGGTGCAATTACGTCAGAGAGCTCTGTGTAATCTGATCTTCGAGCGCATTTCCCAAGGATTGGCGATGTATCTAGAATAATGTACCATTACCATGATTTATATCGGAGCGATCGCGGCCCAGGAAGGTTAATGATAGAGTGGGCTGGTCGCACATGATGCTGCAGCATGAGCTATGGGAGAGAATCCCCGGAGCGCGCATGCGTGCGGCAGCTTGCCCACGCGGGCGGCTGTGCCGACGGCAGCGCTAGGCGCCAATTGCATGATTATTGGATCATTCTGTTTGCACAGAACTTACCGGAATTACTCGTATACACTTACTTGTTAGTCATTCGCACTTCGTACAGTTCGGCACAAAATTATTTGTTTTTTTTTTTTTTTAATTTTTTACCCAACTACGGAATAGACAAAAGCAACTGTTTTTAGTAGACAATGTATGTTTCATCGTAGCACCTAAAATACTTATCTAATATTGATGAATTAGGTGTCGTTTTTATTAAAAACCGGTAGACATAAAAAAAATGCGTTTTTTTTTTCACATGCGCCTCTTATGTTTGTGAGAAGAGTAGGGCCATAAGTCCATGCTGACGAGTGCAACTTGGCAGACTTCACACATCTCCAAGATTTTTGAAGTGGAAACTTCTTTAGCCGCGTTGAGAGATGTTTGGTAGAGCCGAATTTATGGGTTTGTGTCAACGACATGCTGATCTGATGAGTTTTAAGTTTTTACTTTTGTTGGCAGTCCCCATGACTGCCTATTATTTTTTAGAGCTTTCGGACATGTTGGTTTCGTCATGACGTTTTCCAGTGGCAATACGCATATAAGTTTGAACAAGGCAATTTCGGTAGCCTAGTAGGGGAGACCGTCTGGGTTCCACTCTAGCGGTCCTGGGTTTGACTCCCACGGCACACACATATCTTTTTTCCTTTAACTAGATATATTTAGTTTCGTTGTGGAAGTACTTTTAAGGGTTCCGTACCTCAAAAGGTAAAAAAAGGAACCCTTATAAGATCACTCTCTTGTTCGTCTGTCTATCCGTGTGTCACCACCGATTTTTGTCAGGAACGGGTGGACCTAGTAAGTTGAAATTTATACCAGATACTGAGGTCTATAGTCCCTATTAGGTGTATAAAAATCAAGGTTTTGAGTCAACACGATAAGAAGATATGGGTAAATTTAGATTTTCACGAAAACTTGTAAGTACCAAAATTTACCTTAATTTTCAACTTTTTTATTTTTTGGAATTTTCCCATTACTTGTGAAATTACTACAGTTGACAATTCTAGGTAAACCGGAAATACCCTATAGGTTTTGCGTCGAAAACCTATATGGTAGCCAAAATCACGCAATTTGGCAATACTAATAAAGGAAAAATTTCAAAAAATAAAGAAGTTGAAAATTAAAGGGTGTCCCCATACATACATAGTTAACGCGAATTAAGATAGTTCTCTAAGTTGTATGGACACTTATACAATTTAGAGGACTAGCTTAATTGGCAAACAAAAAAAAATATACCAATTTTATTATGGCGGTATAATGGGTAGGTACGGAACCCTCGGCGCACGAGTTCGACTCGCACTTGTTTTAATTTTGTATTGTTTCTGTGCTTTTATATTACTTTATGATAAATTTGCGATAATTTTGTGAGCCTTTCACTTCTGGCTGAACAGTAGGCAGATATTTAAATTAGATATCTTTGGTTGAACGAACTTACGATACAGAAGCATTCGATTGAGGGCACGAATATATAAATACAGCTAGGATTATGTTATCTTAGCATTCTTTTTACGCTTGTGCGCGACTGACATCACCTGTAATTTGCATTTCCGTGAATCACTTAAGTCGAGTGTCCCGGCAATAATAATAACAGTTAACATCATATAAATACACCGTCTAATGGCTTATTGATACGATTTCAATAACGTATTTTATTGGATTCCTATGGTGATGCGCGAATATTCAACGGAGCTAGATGATATATGTATGACACAAATTACTATAACCAGAAATTGTTTATATATTTATTTCAATAAATATCGTAGGCCATTTATTTTCTGAGTGCTTATCGCTTCGTTTAAGCGTCACCTGACTCCAAACTAAGCAAAGCTTGTACTATGGAATTCAAATAACTGATAGAATACGTAGATACTTTTTTTTTGTAAATACATACCTACTTATACTCGTAATACATACACAACACCCAGACAGAGAACAAACATTTGTATATACCACAAAATTGGTTGTCCTGGGTGGGAATCGAATCCACACCCCCAAACGCTTAAAGCAGATATACTACCAACCAGTTAGCCAGCTAACAAAGCTGTCTGAGCTGAATTTATTTCATATTTTAATATAATTTTCTTAAACAAACAACACACCCTTAAACCTCGCCGAAGTTTGTCTCGGGGTAGGGCATTATCGCTTACGATCAGGCGAGTTGGTGGTCAAACGCGGACACATATGTGTAAAAAAAAGGTGTCTGCGGTCGTTCTAATTACTATCCTGTAACAAATGATAATTCAAAACACTATAGGAACAGACAACAAAAAGAATCTCTAACTAATTAATCATCATTAACTGAACACATTCAATTTAAACTTGCATCAAAGTGAACACAAAACATAAAGTCGACCATATAATTGCTGCATGTCGACCATAACATTACCCCACTTGTAATTATTCAATTCAATGGTGGTTAAATGCGTGTAATTTTCAAACTAGTTGCCTGATCGTGAACTAAAATAATAAGAGCATTTTTAAGACACCAATGAATAGTTGCCACGTCTATGATGGGGGTAATTACTATTAAAACTTCCTGTTAGCTACTAAAATAATCGGTTCCGTGTAGTTTTATTTTTTACTGTTGACATGTTAGGTGTTTGACCACAGCTCACCTGATGTTAAGTGACGGCGTGGTCAACGATGGTAAAGCACATTTAACCTGGAATAGAACTGGCTCTCAAGTAAGAAATACACTGAGCTAATTTGCCAAAGAACAAAACAAAGAAAAGCTGGTCGTGCCATGGACTAGGTTATGTAAAGTTGAAAAACAAGGCCGTTACGGCAAAATATTAATGTATAATAAATTGCCTAAACGTATTACAGAATTAAAAAAAAAAAACTATTAAAAATATCCTTGAAAGCAATCCTTTTTACAAATTAAATGAATATATGTATGTCAATAAGGTTCTCGCATTTCTCATTTATGTGTAACACATAAACGGAGTCTGCACTGTAAACAGAAGTATGTTCGTTATAGTTAACTTATTAATTAATTATATAGCTTCATTCATTAAAGTGTAATTGTAAGATTTTTTTGTACAAGTGACTTGTACATTATTAATAAATACAATTAAAAAAAAACAATAAATGTTACTGATTTACTGATAAGGCTGCCGGAACACACCGTTAAGTGCTTGGCGGTAGATTTTCAACTTGAGGGTGGTAGCTAGCCAACCGAGCCTAATAACCTAGAAGTAGCCTGGTTTCTTCTAAGCGAGCGTGCTCTACCGTAGACCGCATCTTCGCTTAACATCAGGCGAGTTGGCAGTCATACGCAAGCTTATTTGTAATAATTTAAATTAAAGGTAAATACCCTACGACCATGCTATGGTATCCTCACGATGTTTTCCTTCATCGGCAGCTCAAGCTCATTATTGGGTTTGAATCCACGCCCCACGGCGTGACAACCGACTGTGCTATCATCGCTACAAAAAAATTAAGTTCAAGTTTCAAGTTAGAATGTGGTATAACAAAAATAAACGTGTCAATATATCGGACTGACAGTCTGTTGTGAGGCGAGAGAATTAAAGTAGGGGTTGTTAAGGCTTGGAACGAAGGCGTTTGCCACTAAATAGCCTTTTTTCTCGTCAATCACTGAGTTGTACAATTACTGACAGTCGTGTTGAAGCATTTCATACATTGTTCCTTGGTCTCCTTGTTCAAATAGCTAATGGGAGGCGTTTAAAACTTGTAATGACGAATGGTAAGTGCCTAGTAATTACACGTAAAACATCCTGTAATAATAGTGAGGGATGATGTTCAACCATAAATAAGGAAAATGTGTGTTTTGTTGTAATGGTGTACAGGTTTCAAAAATGAAATAACTGTTCTTGTATAACGTTTCATTGCGAATAATATTTTATGCTTATAGCACGTTATACGTCAATAGCATTCATTATAACACTGATTTAAAATTAGCTACATTCAAAATAATTTTATAAATCATTAGTTTTCGTAATAGCAAAATAATTTGCTAAAACACATTTATCATAATTTGATGGCTCGTAATTCTAATTTATTATAGTTGACATTTGAATTAATATTTTTGTTAGAATTAGTTTCTCTATTTGTTGAAAGTGCAAAAGGAGTGTTACGCTATTAAAATTTCAGACATAAGTAATAGGGTCATAATTATGGACATAATTATTTAGCTCAAGCTCTTTACAACAACCTTTCGCAGAATCAATTTCTATTCATAGTTAGTTTATTCTCTCTCTTGATGTTCTGTTATTAAAAGTATGTAGTTTGGTAGCGATGACAGCTCAGTGGTTAGCACGGTCGGTTCAAACGCGGAATTGCGTGGGTTCAAACCCCAACAATGAGCTTGTACTACCAGTGTAGGAAAACATCGTGAGGAAACCATAGCATGAAGGTAGGGTATTTTCTAGCTACGACTTTCAAGTTGAAAATCTGCCGCCAAGTACCTAAAGGTGTGTTCTGGCAGTTCACTTAAGTATGTCTGCTTCAAGAGCTGTAGGGCGTGGGTTCGATTACCACCCAGGAAAAGATTTTGTGATATAAACAAATATATGTTCTGTGTCTGGGTGTACCGTATATGTATTATAAGTGTATAATTACAAAAAAAAACTATGTATTCTATCAGTTATCTGACTTACATAGTACAAGCTTTGCTTAGTTTGGGGTCAGATGGCGCTGTGTGTAATGTCCTATGATATTTATTTATTTATCTAGTAAACAAATCATAACTTGTACAATGGGAACCGTGTAACAAAAATACTACTTTTATACTTTTGAACTTCTTCAGCATTAGCCATTTTTTTCGTATGTGCAAAACTTAGGGATTCACGTCACCGAAATGGTAATATGACGTGTTTACAGTTACCATTTCTGTCGGTAGTCCTCACGACTACCTATTGTTTTTTGTATTCAATTTCTTGTAAGAAATATATTTAGAAAACGCAGAATAAATCTGTACGCCCGTCACATACATCAATGTTTGTCCTGGATCGGAATAGAACTAGAACCCGTCAGCTTAACTACCGGAGCTAATAAGGCAGTGCATACAGAGCTTTTGACAAATCATCTAATGTCTCAATGTAATCAGCGACGCCCATGGGTTTTGATACTAAAAGTTTTGGATATCGCTGCAATGGTCGTCGGCAGGTGTAATCTCTTACCATCAGGAGAGCGTTTCGTTCATAAACAATTTATGCTACAAATGTTTCTCACATCAAAGTAGTATGCTATTAAACTGGTTTGAAATTTCTACTGGTAAATCCGCCTTCAGAGTCATAGTAAGCATTAATCGTTTAATGACTTTACAGACTAATAAAATTTTATAAAACATATGTTACGTTGTGGTCGGGTTGTACTTTATGAGTTTTCTCAGCAGTAATACAATTATTTTGTAGCACTTACTTTCGTGTAATAAAAGCAAGGTTAATATGTGGGGTCAGCACTGGATATATAACAATGTGCTAGCAGATTTGAAATATTCACACTAATATTTAAAAAGCGATAATTTTGTTAGTGTGTTTGTATGTTTGTTACTTCTTTACGCTCAAACAGCCGGACCAATTTTTAATGAAATTTGGTATGGAGGTAGCTGACACCCTGGATTAACACATAGGCTGAAAAAATGTAGTGTTCACTTGGGGTGAGTGAGGAATAAAAAAACAGAGTGTAACACCGCGGGGCGTAGCTAGTCTACACATATGTATATTTAAAAACGATGTGTTATATGTATGATTCCAAAACGGCGAGACAGATTTTGATGTAATTTTCAGCCAATCTTCAGATTAGCCCAGCAGTGATCCTGAGCAGTTTGATAACGATCAAATCAACAATATTTTTTTTTTTTTCTAAAGCGCATCCGTGCAAAGGCGGGCCGGGCCGCTAGTATTATGAAAAAAAAATTACAAATAGTTACAAAGTAGTAAATAGTTAGTATTACATATCAGAAAAGTTCTACAGATTATATATTTGACCACAGTTCACCTGATGTTATGTGACAGTATGGTCGAACACACTTAGACTGGAATGGGAACTGGCTCTCAAGTGAGACTACCGGAACATACCATGATGTAAATAAGATAATATACTAACAATAATAGTTTTAGTCCATAGTTTACTGGAACTGTATATATTTTCCGATTAAAAGATCGTCTATATTTTAATCCAAACCATAAACTCTCTCTAGCTTTTTAGCCGGGGAAAATATTAGATTCCTATGGGATTATCAAAAAACTAACTACAGGACATAGTAGGTTCATAGTTAAAAATAGTAAAAGCTATTCCAAGCTTATGACCCTGTCCACCTATAAAATTTTAGTTCAATCTAGAAATCTAAAATTTAGCACAAATTATGAACAGCACTTAACGTACATATATTTAGGAGCTGGTCTAAATAAAGACTGAATGACGATTTAAAAATATTTGTGTTTAACCTCATAGAAATATAAACGTGCGCTTTGTTATTTAGGTAAAGAATTCCTATACGGTAGTGACAGCAATACTCGTACAGTTCATGTATCATTAAAAATTAAGTACCGTACGCATCGCGTGTCGGTTGTCCAAAAACTCAACTGAGCATTTCTATCTTCGTCAAGTCACGGGGCGCGATTGTTTGGCGAGGTTATAAATCAAGAGGCGCCTGCGCGACTCAAGCAAGACCCAGTTCTCATTGGTAAAACGGTTTAATCACTTCTTGTAAAAGTTCTAAATAAACTTTATAGAGCTCTTTCAATTCAATTGTTTATTTTAGTTATAAGAAATTATTGGAGTTAACATTTTGTTTATTGCAAGAAGAGATCGGCTCCGTAAATCGGAATTATTTGTCCGGAGTCCGACGTAATATTTGTTTATATAAATTTTTTATCACAAAAAATAAATAATACTGGGTTTTTGTTTTATGTCGCATGCAAAATGTGCACTGGGTATTCTGCTTAGGTATAAATAAACAAGTAATTTTTGTAGTGTGCGTTTTTATTTGTTGCCTACAAATAATATACAAGTATTGATAGATATGTGTTATCGTTCTATGTATCTGTATTTAAAATAAGACGTTCAACATTTATTTACAGTCTTAAGTTTACGCCCGCACATACTCGTTCTAATAGAAGCTCAATAAGCTATTTCAATGAAAATTGATATAGAAATAGCTTTAGAAATCAGAGAATGTGTTGAAATGACGATGTATGGATTGTAAATGAGAATAAGAGATATGTCTATTCATATATATCCTCTGAACTTTCTGTGCCGATTTCTCTGCAGAAAAGCTGTAGTAAGTTTTATTTTTATAACTTTTGTTATTGGATATTGAAAAACGTTCTCTCACAGTTCTTGATTACATGAATATTCTTATGTTATCAACAGCAATCTTGGTGGTGCAAACATTTCATTTGAACAAGATTTTATTGGTTATTATAGTACTTGTTATGAAAGATAGATATTAAACGATCTGTTTTTACAACGTCTTAATCTAACGTTGTAAAATAGGGTTAGGGTGCATAAGTATGCCCAATTATATTTTTATGAGATATTTAAATATGTAAAAAAAAAATGATTGCACAATAACCGAGAGCAATTTACTGGTGGATAAGGTAACGAACATCTAAGCTATAGCAAGGCAATCAAACATTGTAAAGGTAAAGAAAATGTTGTGCATTGATTAGCCTATATCGTCGATTCATTATTCAGGCGCCGATAATCAGGTCTTGGTCAAGCCGACGCCGACGGGGCGAAGGCTGCCTTGACTGTCTTGCTATGCCATAATAACTCGCTTTACACGATACATTAGGGAACTAACATTCTACTCTATTACACTTTGCATTATATCATGATACGCTAATTTATATCCCTGGGGTACACCTAAAAACACCTACATGTAAATTTTTCTATAATCACTACTGTAAAGAACATAAAACCGTTCTAGTTAACTGGTTGTAGGCACTTAGTTATTAAATTTAAGAGCTTTGAGAGCTTTTAATTTTCAACTGAAAGTGCGTAGCGTAAATATAAAAACTGGGTGCGTTAAGATAACAATTTAAAGCTGGGCTATATAATTCAATCATTGTGAGACGTGTAGCCCATTTATGTAAATATCTCAAGAAAAAAATGGAATTGCCCGATTTATTTTGCATTTTATAATAGTGGATTACCCGACATTCTCTGGCGTACGACTTTACACGGCTTTAGGAGATAATGGTATGCTAACGATCGTGAAGAGACGTTTATTTGCCACTGCAGTGAGTGGGAAACAAAAAAGTACTACAACTAGAATCAGCTATTTTCAATAAGAAAATAACTGATAATAATTAAATTGTAAAACACATGATATTTGTTTTGTAGTTTCTTATACTTACTTTAGTATACATAGGAAATTATCTCAATATAAATTGGATGTCTAGTATCCATTGATATAACCGTTATTCAAACAATAAGGAGTCATTAATATATGTTATCGCAGATAGCAGACAGTAGCCGCTCGCGCATGGAAAGCTCTGTTAATTGGGTAGACGTTCGTGGATTGAATTTCAACGACATAGTTAGGCACATTTAGGGATTTTCTAACACGAGCTCTCTCTTTAAGGCTTCACCTCATTAGGCTGATACAAGTTCCATCCTCGCCGACTGCTCAGCGCTCAGCGCTTTACATTCCCGCATAAATATTCATCAGCTAGCAAATTGTATAGCTCTTTTATGGTAACATTTTTAATCCTCTTATTCCTTAACAATGTAATTAAAACGATCTCGTCGGCCTTGAGCATTCTAACGGTACTAAGAAACAACCGAAGACACGACGGACTAAAATACCCGATACTAAAAAGGGATCGGATATTAATAAACTTAATACGTAAACTTCCATTCAACTGTAAATAAAATAAAGCGCGAGTAAACTTGGTCGTAAAAGAGCGATGCTGTCGAAGGGTGCGATTTATCACCACAGCCTCGAACGTGGGGCGGTAGAATGAGGATTCCAGGTGCAGAGATGCAGCGATATTTATTCGCGAGAGTGAAAGAGAGATACGGTTATGAGGGGCGCTTCGGTCGAACGGCAAGGACGGCGCGCAAGGCCGCTGAGGAGTCATTAGCCCGACCCTTTGGCATCTCGGTAACCCCTCGCAGTTTGACCAATCACAACTCTAGATTTTTATGAGCAAAATTATGTAGAGCCATTCTTTCTGAGCTAACAATATATAACTAACAATATGTAGCCTATTGTTAGTTATTTATTGACGTATTATATATTGATATATTATAGTTATATATAAACCTATTATGGGTTACACAAGTAATCCATCCGATGAGACCGTAAAAGCTAACGAGCCAGGCCGTCGAGTTTTCATACTCTAATGAATTGGATGTGATTATGATTTTTATCAAATTATATAGCCGACATGGAACGGAAAGATATTAGGGTAAATTAATGAAAGACTAGCTTACGCCCGAGACTTCGCCTGCGTTAACTTTAGAATTAGATTCAGAGAGAAATAAAACATGTATAAGTAACAAATAAGCAATAGTCATGAAACTTGTGCTATTTTATTATTAAATAAGATAAAGGATACTTTTTATCCCGGAATAATGTTCCATAAGACGCTTCTATACCATATTTCAAGTGGATTCGTTTTTTGATAATTCCACAGGAACCCAATTTAAAAAATATATAAAACGTATTCTATATGTTAATCTAGATAATAACTATGTATATGTGTGCGAAATTTCATCTAAATCCGTAGAGGCGTTTTTGCGTGATTGAATAAAATCATCCAAACTTACAAACTTTCACATTTATAATATTAGTAGGATAGCGCGGTTAACACTGGGGTAGCGAGTCAAAAGGTATATTAGCGAGAACAATAACCTCTTAGTAACAATATTTCCATACTTGAGTGAAATGTGGGTTCAGTAGTTTCCGACCGCTCGCAGCAAGACTCCTTATGCCTCCGCATTGCATAGGAACAATGGCGAGATTATCGGACACACTCGCCGCCGGATTAATTGGACTTTCAATAGTAATGAGCTCACATGAATAGATCAATAATTTTTACCAAGATCTTAACTTGGCCATATTTTGTTTCCAAGCGAGTTATGGGTAATCTCTGCGCTCATCTTTTGCATATGAATCCAATTTGATTTGAGTTCTGATAGAGTTCTAACCAGCAAATGTATATACGTAACAAGCGTGCGAAGAAGAAGCCGGATATAACAAAAGTCTATAACATTCTGATATTAAAACGAAACATTAAACACTAGCATGCTAACGACTTCGCCAGATTTTATTATCAATAGTGAATGAAGACCATCCTTGATACAGGCAAGCCACACCATAAGCTCGTGTCTTGAGTATAATTAAACAATCCGTTGCGTCGTCACGAAACAGATAAAACTAGCTGCTTGACGCGAAATTAAACGGAGACAAAGAGAACCATATTTCTCTGCCATTCAAAATTATAAAGGTATTCGTGCGGTAAATGTGCCGTTAACAATAAAACAGTCGAAGGGTGTTAGACGGATATAATTCGTGTGCCATACGCCATAGAGCACGGTCACAGCGCTCACAGCCAATAAACAGATAGGTTACTGAGGCGAAAATGACTTGCACGGGACCTTTTCATCCTAACTATTTGAAAGTTCGAAGGGTTCCTCGATAAGTGCGAGCAGAGTGGGTCATTCTGGCGCACTTAATAACAGTGACGAGATTACTTTTGAATTTGGAACACAATTTAGTTAAAAAGTTTGAACGCAATTCGCTTCGATAAAGTCCTGGCCGGTAATTAAAAACAAGCGAATGCCGAAGTGGCATTGGTGAACCAAATAAAAAAAAAAACGCGAGAGTTTTATTTCTGTTTTTATAACTTTTATCAAAATATCACAGACAATTGTAATTTGATTCACAAAAATTGAATAAAAGATGAGTTCTAGCAGTGAAATAGAAATATTAACACTAGAAAGTGTAAAATTAAACGCAGAAACTTTCATAAACAATTTACTACCAAACATATCGAGAGAAAAATATCTTTTCATTACCCATACTCGGAAAGTAGGTCTGAAGTTGCCTGAGGAGCGGGTTGAAAGTAATACTTTTCAGCCCTAGGGAGAATCGTTTTCAGCTGACAGATGACAATGACAACTGAAAAATTATATTAAAAAAAATAGTTCTATTACCATATTTCTATTGAACCTTGTTCCAACTTTCTATACAGACACTCAATTACAGCGCAATGTAAAATTTAAATAACATAAAGTTAAGTACTAATTAAAGAATATATTTTTTTAAATAACTTTATTATAATTTACTTTCCACAATTTCTTTAAAATAACTTATATTTGGGCAAAATATCTACCATTTTTTAAATGATGAAAATGAAAAATAATAGCTTGCCATAGAAAAAAAAAATGGCGGGAAAGCGGCAATCCAATCTTCATTTGTTTTTTCGTGTTGTAGAGTTTTGTTTTTATACTTCCGCATAGCAGAGATTTGTATTAAGACAATGAGTTCATCTTATTCAGATATGGATTTAACGTCTGATTTCATAAGAGAAGAGACTAAAGCAGTAGTGGACAACCTTTTACCACCTAAATGAAAACAAAGATACCTAAAATCGTACGATTTTATGAAATGGCGCGATGAGAAAAAAGTGAAATCGTTATTAGAAAACGTTTTGTTAATATATTTCAACGAATTATCAAAGACTTACAAATCTTCAACATTATGGAGCGAGTATTCTATGTTAAAGACAATATTAAGTATTAAAAACAATGTACTACATTTAAAGGATTTGAAAATTTATAAAAAATAAAATCACTAATTTTTTCTTGTTAAATGTCTTTATTTTTACTTTCCTTGTATACGTAATGAAAAGCACAGTGTTTACCTCGGGTTAAAGACTTATTTAGTCCCTCGAACTATAACCAAACCCCGTCTCTCGCCTAAATAAGCTAATTTCACCCCTAGGGTAACAATGTACTATTTCTCATAGAGGGCGATGAAAAACAGTGTGCCACACGGTACCAAAATTATTTAACCTCGAGCGACGTACTTTGAATCCCTCGCTACGCTTAGGATACTGCTCTAGAATCTTTCGTTTCGCTCCGGATTTAAACAATCACTCTCGCCCTCATCACATTGTTTTGGTCCCTTGTTACACAATCTACTATTAATGACTTTAAAGCACGATTGCTTCTTGCGAACAAGTTGTACAAGAACAAGTAGGTACATTTTAATTTCGAGAATTTGTCATGTAAAGTTGGCGTGTTGCAAGTGGCTGGCATTATGAACCGTAAGTAAATTCTATCTGCATCTGATTAACATGGATTGATGAAGGTTTATTTCATTTATTTAATTTCAATACAAAGTAAGTATACGCGGCGTGAACTTCTTTGCATTCTTCGATATTTTTATGCACTGTGGCAAACTAGCAGCTGAGCAGTAAATGGTCGACTCCATATCTAAATAATGTACCCATTCTTACTCCATAGCTTTAAACTAGAAGTGGCTTTACCTCTCGGCACCTGATATAAATTGGTAGGATTATAAAGCGACAAGTTTGCATTTGCGGTCGCTACCGGGCGACACGCCATTTCGGTATACAATCTAAGGCGCCTAGTTTGGGCGGCAGTGCTTCTTGTTAGGTTATCTTATCTCTTGAAATCTGTTCCTTGTGCCTATATTTTGCGTATCAAAAGACGAGATGCAATTCACAATGCAATGCGCAGTTTCTCGGAACTCAGCGGAGGCACTAATTAAGTAAAGAATGAGATTGCTATATCGAAAGTAGGATTTGGGATTGGAAAGTCTGATTTAAATTATAAAGCTAATATATTTTTTTAAATATATTCGTTAATCGAGTTTAAATAAATCAATGCTTCCAAAACTTAATGAGATCTATAATTTTTATGAGACGTTTAATAATGTAAATGCATTTGCACTCAAGTTGTATTTAAAGTAGGTCGTAATTAAGGCAATCAAGATCGATTGAACGTAAAACTCGAATATGATATGCAAGTAAGTACAGAGAGAGAAAGGCTATGGCAATCATTACATTACAACATCTATAAAATTTGGTATACGATGTTTAGTAAAAAATAGCGGAAAAATAGCAATAGACGCAATACTGCTAAACATTAATTTGTAAGTAGTTGCTAGATAATATGTAAACGTCTTCGTAATGTGTACAAATCATGAATCACATGCTCTCATAAATATGAACAACAAGGCTCTTTGGCTCTTTATCACACGATCTTGATATATAAATAGGTATCATTTAGTAGTAATTGGTTGCTTCATTCCGACACATACGTTATTTGTCGTCGACAAGCTATCGTCATTTTCTTTTTGTCTGTCCATAAAACGGGCTCCGTGTAACTGTTAAAAAAAAGAGAACGAGACAAACACTAATTTTGAGCTACTAAACATATTGTAACAAAGTGCATATTTCGACAAAGCTTACCGTATGGATGCGAAATTGTTTTATTAACAGGTTTGATTAAAAATTCAAGCGAGTAGATATATCTAGGTTTATATAAATGCGGTACAATCGAGTTTGGTAAAAGATATTGACCTCAGATAGAAGTGGATGGCAGATGATCGATGATCGCATTAAGCTTGGCTAAATTGATATGTACGTTGATTAGATGGCGCTTAGACAAGTAAGAATCCTGTCGTAGAGCTTCGTGACTGGAAACTAGAGCGGCAGAGATTTATTATCGCAGACTTCATTGTGAAGCTAATTTAGTTTGCAAGGATAAATCTAAATACGTGTATTCAAAATATGGAACGAAAAATCAATGAAAATAAGAACTTATTCAGTACAAAATGAACAAGAAGAGGTTGAGTTAAGTGTGCGAGATAAAAATCAGAAAGAAGCCAAGACATCGCGATAGATGCGAGTAAAAGTGTAGCGCCGGATCGACAGGCTGCCTTCTAGTGTTTCTATTTATAAAGATGAGTGCTGACTAGTTAAATTGTTTTTTAGTGCGCCCCAGCGAGCCATGCAAATGGTATTTAGCGTGTAACAGCGTGAGGTCTCAGACGCTTGGATAGATTAACGAGCTTCCAATAAAAATGCACAAGAATCGAGAGCACTCTCATTACCGACAGCTTTCGGATCAACGATATCAATGATACATCATTTACAACACTTCCGAATTAGAAATCGACGTATCGTTTCGAAGTCTTTGACCGTGATAATCTAGACAATTCGATTAATAAGTTTTTACATGATGAATGACGAGCTCCTTTGCATGGTGTTATTCGGAGGCGCGGGGTGAGATGACCGATAACGGGCCGAGGTGCCGAAATGTTCGGACAAGCTACTCATTAAGTCGATCAATGTAAGGAATCGATCGGTGTATGGATTCTATCGGCGAATTAATTCGGCGGACGAGAGATCGAGTAACGGTGCCGGATGCCATTGACATTCGTCAGAGACGATGGCCGTCCGCGGTCCACTCCACTCAATCGTGGTTGACCGCAACCTGCGACTAACGCGACAATCCCAACAGCCGCCCGTCTGCGCTTCCGCACACCACACAATACAATAACATCAAATATTTTTACGGAAGAGAATGGCCGCGCTCAATTTATTTGATCTATACTATTTTTTTGCCAAAACATAATTAAATTTCAGGCCCCAATTTTTTTTTTGTTTTTAATACGGTTACAAAATGAAAGGCATACTTTGTGTAACAAAAAACAAATTGATGTTTCAGAAATCTCATCACATTGTGCGTAGACTGACGGATGTGGAAGTGTTGAATTAAAAATTATTTATTGAAATTGTTGGAGTTGTGCCAAAGTAACACTTTTACTTGTTTGTAGGTGAAGTGAATGTTTTGAAACGGAAACAATGAGTTTGTTAATGCATTCTCGAATAGTATAACGTTTCGTTCAACCGCAGTGTTTCCTCGGTATCGCCCGATAATGAATGAGATCAATTTTGGTTAGCGGTTTTTTGCCGGGTGTTCTCCTTGCGGCAGATTGATTTCTATTATTGTCTGATGACCGACAGCGTTCACTATCGAAATGGAGTAATTGACACCAGTGACCTAGCTACGAGTGTTCATAAAAATTGATGTAATACCGGCTCATTTATTTAATGTACACGAGATATTGGTTAGATCTGTAGACCTCTAACTTAGATTGCATCTAATTCAACTCGGGTTCAAATGAAAGCTGCTGTCTCTTTTTGATAGTTTAGTATTGAAAATATAGGTAAGTAATTTATAGTGAAATGAATATGTTCGAGTCAATCTGTGTGTATATAAATCATCTTCGGAGAAATGTTTACTGAATAATGTGTCTTGCAATAAATGACAGCTTATTTAGATATTACATTGAGTCTAAATTTAGATTTATAGTTTATTATTCTAAGCATTCCGTCCTGGAATTATATTTCATAATGCTTTTAAACGAACCCAAAGGTTGCAATGGTTGATTAGAAAATTAAAACCTGCCTGCTTCCAACGCTGCGCCATAGTTTTAATTGTGACATACACCACCTCAAGCTTTTGTTTTTACAAATTACACATGCTTAAAAGGCGTACATTAAAAGCTATACACATCGACTAGGCTACGGTTAGGCAAAACTGCACTTACGGACTTTACTTTAAATGGAGCTGCGAGCGCGGAAGGTGCAAGCGGGGCGCCGGCGCGTAAATGTGGTTATGGTGACGCATAAGCATGGTGACGAAAGCCGTAAGCACAGGAAACGAGTGGACCAAGCACCGTCTGAGGTTCGGGTTAGGTTAGCTAGTACAGCGATAGCGTTACAATGCTGATAAGTGTGTGTTGCGGCAAGGAATTTTATACAAAGAAAACACTGACCAGTCCAAGTTGAGGTGGTGATAATAAATGTGCTCATAACTTTAGGTTTTTTTATTTGACAACAAATACGACATTTTTACTTAGAGATATAAAATTGTGAGGTGCGAATTTTGGTTATAAAAACTACTATATTAGTTTTATTGTTTCTTCATGTATCCTTTAACAGGCAAAGTTAAGACGAATTTGCCAAAATATGATTATTAGATTAAGAGTTTGTATGAGACCACAAATGATCATACATATATGTACGTGTAGATATACATAGACTGCTAAAATCATAGCCTTTCTGTTTTGCGTAGTCGAGTAAACCATATTTTTCTAAATGTAACGGGTAAAACATAGGTGAGAAACCTTTCACCCGACCTAGTGTTTAAAAATAACGGAACACTAACAAGTATAGCAAATAAAGTGCCTATTATGTAAAAAAAAAAAACAATATATAGAAGCCGATGCAGCATATATAAAATAAATAACCAGATTAAGCCTGAACAATAAATCGAGCATCCATGCATATATATAATGCATGAAATGTCGTTTTCATATTTTTCGCATTTTAATACTGATCAGTATAATACGTGACACAGCGATGGGAATATCGCGAGAGCTTGTTCGAGTTTAATCTAAAAGGTAAATAATGACTTTACAAGGTCCCTGTTGGTATAACGGATATTTTTTTTACTGCAATGGGATTTACGATGTGCATACGCGATTAACATTGTCACTCTATAGTTTGTTCTATTAATAGGAACGCTGGTGTGAAAGTAAATAAAGTAAAAAATACTTGTTTATACATCAAGAAATCGAGATCCATTTAAATCTTCATTACTCAGACGTTCTGTTTACACACGTCGATAAAAACTCACGAATAGACTTAACTATTAGTATTGAATGAGCATTATTTGTGTTATTAATTTTCAGGTCACGACTTACTCTTTCATTTCTTACATTAATGCGCATCAAGTACTCTCGATATACCTACTGTTGATGGACAACAAAATGAAAGCTGAAGCAGGAAATAAAAGTGCAGTTAAAAATTCAAACAACAGCACGTTATTATGTCAAAACAGACAAAAGTAGTTTTCCGTACGAAAATGTGCACGAAAATGGAATTTAAATCTATCGATTTCGCGTGTGAGTCACCTAAACATATAGGTGAGCTTATAGTATATAGTATAGTTTCGCGGGCGATGACATCTCTGCTTTCTTTTATTTCTTATCGCGTCCGAAGCACCCGGATTAGTGTCAGTGACAGATGTGCGCCGTGCGACATCTGTAGAAGATACAAGTTCCAAGTACAGCCAACCGTGACAAGGAATGTACGAATAAATTGAACGAAGCAATAAAAAAAAAACTTATTGCACCGGTACGCACGGACGTGATAAACATATTGCTAAAGTTGATTTCGCTAATAAATAACATCACCCATAAACACTTACTTTATTAATTAAAAACAACGGAATTATTTTGACAAATATTAAGTGCATTTATCATTATTTGTCTTTGCACTTTACAACACTAACGGGTTGTAAACCCATTTCTATTGCAAATACTTGTAAACGTATTCCCAATACATGTTGATAGTAATTTAATGAGCGTTAAAGTCAGCTTAACGCTGTTGATACTTGTGTGGTACCAACATTTATTTGGTGTACGATTACAGGTCACGGCACGAATTGCCAGATGATATTTGCAGTGCATATGGCGGTCGGTAAGTAGGCACGTATGTCAAGTGGCCGAGGACTTTGTTACACGCTGACTGGGTATATTTTGCATCAACACGATTTATAACGAGTTAAAAGTAGGTGATGTAGGCAGCCTTGGTACACATTTCGTTCCACGAACCACCTGCACTCGCATCGTAAGAAAATGGCATGTGAAAAATGGAAAGTGGAGTAAATTTGTCTAGAGCAGTGTGTTACTGTCCGAGTTTTTACCCGACATCGGCAAAGCCAAGAGGGTTTTGTACTGTTTATATCAACCTATAAACGAGTCTCATTTATTTTTTCATTTTGAGTACTTGCTGAGTGTCTGGTACTTTATCTCCGGTGCGATATTTCCCGACGTTCGGAACCTCATCCTGAGTTTTTAGAATAAAAAAAAAAACAGTTAAGTAGGTTCAGCTGTTTTCAATTTATACACTTTATTTCTAAAGAAAATAAGAACTTTATTGACATATAAAATTTTCCACCATGTAACGTTTTATTATTATCAGTATTCAATAGATATATTTTTTTAGTGTATTTCCGATTAAAAGTCATTTTGGTTAGAACAGTGAACAAGTAATTTAAATACCTATATACATATATTAAATACCTTGATGACAATTTTTAAATATCTATCTGATATATTCCTTAATATCTAAAACTAAAATAAATATTCGTCACTGTTGTAACCAAATACGACTTTTAAGTGGAAATACAATAAAAAATATATCTCTTGAATACTCAAAAAAACTTCCGCAAAGTAAATCATCCGTCCGAATCAATAAATTATTTCATTATAATTTTTTGTTCGGATGTTCGATACTAATGTATCTGACCACTGTTCAGTCCAGAGAAACTATGTTTTTGAAATGCTGGACATTGCAAGACTTGTCAGTTATAAAACGTGTGACGGGAGCAGTTTCACTAAGTTTCACTGCAAAACCGCATTAAAATGTGACCCTGAATAGTATCGTACACAACTTAAAAATGCTCAGAGCGTGAGAATCGCGATCACCCGTTAATATCGCATAGTGGATAATATCTCTCTCGTTATAATCGTGACAAACTATTTTACCGCGCTGCTGAGTGCCCGCGTTGTTATTACAGCGTCTTAATGAGACGTAATTAATTTGAAGTTATGAAGTCACAAAGCAAAAACGTAACAAAATGTTTCTCGAATGTATTACACTGAGCATTATACTACTTACCTAAATATAAGTGTAAGCCGTGAAGATTATGTTAATAAATACAGTTATTACTGGTAAGGAGGAAAGATTATTGAACAGATTACCGATGCGCTATGGGATGGTCCCACCAGATTTCACTGCGGACTTTCGTAAATATGACGACTGTATTGAAATCACACAAATTAATATAATAAAGGCGAAAGTTTGTGAGTGTGTGTGTGTGTTTGTTACTTATTTACGCTCAAACGGCCGATTTTAATTTGAATTTTAATGAAATTTGGTATGGAGGTAGCTGACATCCTGGATTAATAGGAAAAAAAATTTTACTGTAAAAATTAATAGTTAAAAGGTTTAGATAAATGTTGTCACTGTAATTGTGTAAATAAATCATCATAATCTGTAAATACTAAATAATTTGGAAGTAAAATAATATTGTTTTAGGTATTTCTCGAATAATATATTAAATAGGTAGTAGTTCACAGCAGTAAAATTTTTCGTTTATTAAGATTTTGTAATAATTTAGTATTTATGTAGGTAAGTTATTTAAAACTAAATTAGAAATCTGTAAAAGAAAATTGTTACAAATTTTTATCATTTGAATTAAATGTTTCATTAAGTTTATATTTTTTATTTATTTTTTGAAGTCTGTTTTACTTCTTTTTTTAAAGTTTGTTTATAACATATGACATTCACGTCAGCTCGTAACTAACAGAAAATTTTAAGCTTTCATTAAATTTAAGCAATGTTTATAAGGCTTACCGTTTCAGAAGTACTGTTTAATCTACCATAATGTTGTGTTTAATCCTTGGCTTCTTGGTGAAGTTTACTTACCTGAAAAAAAAAGGAAGAGATACATTAATGATCAGATACCACTCGATACTGATTTTAGTATCAATAAAAATCAATATTTACGAATATTGATTTCAAGTGACTTAAATTGTATGGAGCGGAAGTTATAACGTACGTAAGCTGTCCCAAATATATTCTTAATTCAAAACCTGCTTTGTCAATTTAATTCGACGTACTGTAAAAACATCAGTAATATTTATTGACCGCAAATAACAATACTAATACAGGCAAGTAAGTCACTTGTTACAAAAAAATCTTTCAATTACACTAAGAATAAATGAAGCTATTTAATTAATTATTCAGTTGACAACAACGAACGTACTTCTATTTATAGTGCAGACTCCGTTTATGTGTTATACAAAAATGACGAATTCGAGAACTTTATTGACATATATTTAACTTAATTTGTAAATAATTGCTTCCAAGTTTTTTTTTTAATTCTGTATGTGCTATTCTGTTATATAATCAAATCATATCACAATTAAGAACTACTATAGATAGATATATACTCTTTATTTTGTATATCAGACTGGCGCTCGAAGAGTGAACACGTCCTGAGGATGCCTCGTGTAGAGGCGAAACACGTGTCGGTAAGTGGTTACAGCAGCGAGAAGAAAATATAAAGATTTGTGTTGTTTTTAAATTAGTTTTAGCTTTTAAGTTTATGTCAAATTTTAGTCTTAGATATTAAGTAAAGTATCGGTTTTTTTTTTTTTTGTCAAGTTAGTTAAATTTTATTTTTAATGTTTTAACTGAAACGACTATTAAGCGAAAATAAATTAAATATATATCTTGAACACTTATCAGAAACCTATATAAAAGGCCACCTATATTCCAGGTTAGGAGTGATTTACCATCTTCGATCACATCCCCATTTAAAATCAGGTGAGCTGTAGTCAAAAACCTAGCTTGTCAACCATAAAAAAATATCTTAGTGGAAATATACAAAATATTATGGTAAGTTATGTGTTTGGAAATCGAGTAAAATTACCTTGAAATTTACCTAATCAGAATTTCCGAACCACTTTATGATCGTTAGAATGTAGTATATCAGAACATTTAATTTAAAGAAAGTAGGAAGCATAAATAGGTGGTAATTATTTTGAAAGCGCTTCTCATAATTACTCACAGCTATAACATAAAAGCTGCAATTTCGGCACCAATGATTACAGACACAAATGTGTTAAATGAATTTCATCGG
This sequence comes from Biston stratarius, assembly GCA_950106695.1. Classification (NCBI taxonomy): domain Eukaryota; kingdom Metazoa; phylum Arthropoda; class Insecta; order Lepidoptera; family Geometridae; genus Biston; species Biston stratarius. The sequence goes on from OX467116.1 coordinate 18,710,693, forward strand.
TTATAAAACGATTTTCATCGACCGGCATATCAATCATGATATACGAAAACTACATTGCTTTTGAAATTGCCGTAAATGCATAAACAGAGATGAAGCGTTTGATAGGAATCTGAGTCGTAAAAAATCTATTACATTTTGAACAAACCCAGTTTTCAATAGCAAGAGCGCGGCCTAAAACGTATCTTATATTGACGTCATTTTAGTTCGGCGCATTCCATAATTTTGATATTACCTTACCATCAACATCATCATCATAATAGTCCACTGCTAGACATAAGCCTTTCCGAAGGCTCGTCACTTAACTTGATCTTTCGTTTTTCATAACTATTACTTGGACAAAGTTATTTGTATAGTTTGGCAGACTATGATACTATTTATGTGGGTTACATTTATGGATAAAGTATTTTTTTTTGTCGTGTTTGTTTCCAGCCACTGTGAACAAACATATATAGTCACTTCACTGAGTTCCAGGGCACCCTAAATTACGTTTACAATCGATAATCGGTTCTGCAATAAATATGGCCACTTAGGGAATTTGTTAATACGCTATGTCGGTGACTATTGTTCTCACGAATTTATGGAATGCATTTGTAACGAATTCAATTTCCTTCCACAAATGATATTAATGAAACAAAAGCAACACTCCCCTGATAGTAAGTTATTATGCCTGTCCACTATTGCCCATGAAAATATTATTATGATTTTAAAATGTTATTAATTTCATGACTTCTCTGTCACTCGATGATTGTTCAGTTTTCAGTTTTTATGTTTGACATTCTTAAACTTTTAAATTGTCAACATTATAATTCATGCATGTTGTCGTTACCTTTAAGTAATAACTATAGCATTTAATTTCTGTTTTTATTATACTGATGAATCTGAATTACAAAAATAGACAAGAGTCATGGGAACTGCTGACAAAAGTGAAAACTTAAACACGTCACATTAGCATGTAGCAACTTTGAAACAAAAAATAACTTAACGCGGCTAAAGAAATTTTCACTTCAGTAAATAAGTATATAGCAGCATCGATTATTGTGAGTAACAAACGAAGCATCGCTACTTTGGCGCTCATTACTTTGACATACACAAGTACACCACGCTTACTTTTTACATGTTAGTTATCTCTAACGTCAATTAGTATTAAGAAGCGTTTTTCAACAACTCAAACTGTTAGCGGACTCTGTCGGACACACATTGACGCGTGATTTAAGCTTTGAATAAAAGTAATTGAGCTCCATACCTCAGGATACAAAGCATGGAAATGCCACGCGAGGTCTAAAGTCCCGTGTTGAGATTAATGAGGAATTATTCCATTACACTGCTAATTAATTTCAGTTACTAGCGGCGGCTAACATCCGCCGCTTTAATTTTCAGTTCCAAAGCAACGTGCAGTTAAAATGCTTTAACTGCCAATTGGAACATCTCCGCTCGTAAAATTCACTCTGCCTTCCTGTCGTTTATTATAGTGTTTCTTCTGTATAACCAATATTGGACACAACCAACGCGGTGCTCATAATAATAATAAATTTTTGTGATGACCTATCGAATCCACCCATATCGTACGTTTTTTTTTTCTTTTTTTAATTTAAAATTTACTCTCCACAGACACTAGTGTCCGCGACCTTTTTACAATACAAGGAGCGGGAAGTTAGTTTAATTAATCTTAATCTAAGTACTAGTTTGTGTGTATACCGCGAACAGACCCGCAAGCAGCACCCGATCATGAGTATGACGCATGTGCTAGCCATCGCCCACCTCAACCATATCTGAGGGAATAGAGCGACCCGACACACGACGTAGCCACAAGAGCCTTTGATGGTGAGTATGAACGAGGCATACACACAATCCTTAATTCTATTTACATCTATGCTTCCTGGTTTAGATTTTAATCGTCTCCTACTGGCCCAGGGCTTCCATTCCTTGTCTCTTAGCGCTTACAAACTTGTTTGTAGGGAGGGTTCGTTTTTTGCAGAGGGAAAAAGAAATAGGCATATATAGAATGAGGTCTCGAATCGGCAAAAGTAGCGTAGGACGCCCTGAAACTCGATAAAATGATGTTGGCATCATATACAGTAATAAGGATAAGTTAAATAACCACGGTATTAGTAAACAAAAATATAAAATTTCGACTAGATCAGACCTGAGGAAGAAGTTTACATCCATTCAAAAGAGCTGATACACTTCAAACGGCGGAACAGAATATCTTAAGTCATAGCTGACAAGACTAGCGATAAAATCACTTAATATTTTTTTAGCCAAGTAGATTTAGCAGATTGGGAGCGACAACGGTAGGGATATACAAATAAATACACACCTAACATTTATAGAACCCTTATTTTGGGGTCGAGGTTTAATCAGGGCCTGGAGGCGAAAAGCCGAAAAACGGGCAAAGTGAATTAAAAAAATATATAAATAGATATTGAATGACATATAACACAGCGCCCCAAACTAAGCAAAGCTTATATATACTACGAGAACCTGAAAGTTACAGAATACTTAAATACTTTTTTATAATATAGAAAACCCAGATAACAACCTTTATATTCGTCACACAAATAGTAGTTCTGAATGGGTTTCAAACTCACGCTCTTCAGGTCTCGAAGCAAAACTACTACCAAATGAACTTACAGGGAAGTCAAGGAGATGTTCAACAACTTTTAGCAAAAAGAACATCGTAAAAGTAGAAACGCAATTATTTTTTTAAATATTTGTTTTACTAGGTGTTTGACCACAGCTCACCCTGATGTTAAGTGACGGTGTGGTCAAAGTTGGTAAAGTACACCTAGCCTGGAATGGAACTGGCTCGCAAGTGAGGCTGCTGGAATAGATGCATACACCGTTAGATGCTTAAGGGTAGTTTTTTTAATTTGAGTGTGGTAGCTAGCCACCCGAGTACTAGAAAAACCATGCTATGGTTTCCTAACGATGTTTAACTTCACCGACAGCTCAAGCTCAGTGAATTTCAATTTAGGGTAACTGACTCGAAAGGTATTTAGATCGAAAGGTGACAATGAATATGCTTTCCGAGACCAGCAAAGAGATTTCGTTCTTCCATAAATTAAAAGATAAGAGGAAAATGTCACGGATGTCTCATCCAGCGGGTACACTTATAAAGTATGTACGTCATATACGACTGGTAGGTACCTAGAATGTACTTTTCAGTAGTTGGAGAAAATCAGATAAGAACACATGTCGAGACAGTTAGCACGCGCGGCCTCGATCGTGATAAGAATACCACCACATGTAGATAAGAGAAAAGTGAAACTGATTCACACTCGTATCAATTAGACACTTTCAACAGGATTCTGTGACGCATTACGCCAAATGAGAATACGGTATTCCGAAATTACAGTAAATTAGACCAACTTTATAGTAATAACTTCCTATGATTGTCCGACACTCGCTGAATGTAATAGCTTAAGTAACGGTCGCAGAAATTTGGATCAACTGAATTAATATAATTATGAGAACTCATGCAAACAAGTGGCAGGTTAAAAGTTGATAGTTTGGAGGAGACGTTTTAGTTTACATCTGTGCCAGATTAAACCAGCCAGGCGCCTAGATTCCTTTTGTCTGTTACACTCAATATGGGAGACGAAGAAAGACACCGTGAAAATTGACTCAAAAACGTGTATTGTACGAACACAATACATAAATGTTAAAATGGTATAGATCTAAAACAATAAAGCACGGAGGATAAAATAAGAACTGGAGTAAGAGCTTTGAACCGAGACTAAACGACTGCGAGTATTGTACCTATTATATATATATGACATAAAACAAATTTCATTACACTTAACAATACATACAAAAAGAAAGAAATTAAATTGAAATACGAAAAAAAAATTAACATGACTTTTTTTAGCATATTTGGTAAGTATGAGAGGTCATAAAGTATAATTCATACCGCCAGGTGATTGACATCATCACATCATTAGCCATAGGAAGTCTACTGCTGGACATAGGCCTCATCCTGGGGGGTGTTTTGCCAATACTCGCCACGCTTAGCAGGCGAGTTGGCGAGCACAGCCAACCCGCAAAATGCCCATCTTCCGGATTACATCCCTTAGTCGACTCTTTCGGCAACTTACGGTGGGGTACAATTCTTACGCCAGCACCACCACGACAGGTGATTAGCTACTTTATATCCTAAAAAAATGTAGCTTGTAACACCGCGGGGCACAGCTAGTATATCAGAATCAGAATCATTTATTGGCCATAAATAACAACGCATGTTACAGGCAAGTCAATATAACAATAAATAATCGTTTTAAAATTAAAATTAAATTTTAGCTAACGAAATAATATTTTCATCGTATTTTAAAATAAGTAGCAGGTAATTAATTCACTGTGTTTCTATATACAAAAATGTGTTTTCCGAGATATTCATTGACATATATTCATTTAAACAGTAAAATGGATTGCTTTCAAAGAAAAGTTTGAGTGTTTGTTTAAACGTTTTAAAATTCAAATCAGTAATACAAAGAGGTAATTTATTGTACATAAGTATTTTGGCATGAAGGCCCTGTTTCTTAACTTTAACTAGCCTAGTCCATGGGATGAACAATTTTTCCTTATTTCTTAAGTTATGCTGACGTTTATCTTTATTTTTTGGCAAATTAGCCGCATGAATTTCTAACAAGCTATTATAAATATACAAGGATATTATTGTCATTATTTTGTTATTTTTAAAGTATTTCTTTGCCGAATTACGTTTCTTTAAACCTTCAATTATTCTAATTGCTCTCTTTTGACATCTTAACACTTTTTTTATTTTATTAGCATTACCCCAAATTGTAACTGCATATCTTAAAAGGGAATGTATATATGCATAATACACGGAAATAAGAGTTTCTTTATTTAATAACGGTTTAAGTTTAAACAGCGCATAATTTCCACTGGCCATTTTTTTACATATTTTATCAATGTGAGCAGAGTGACTAATAGTGTTATCAATGGTATATCCTAAAAATATATTTTCTTCACTAGTTGAGTTTCCATAAATACCTAGTTTTGATTGATATTGCATTACAATACTTTTGTTTGGGTTGAGAATTATACCATTACTATCAAACCATTCTTTAAGCAAATCCATTGCACTACTTATTTTTACCTCCAAATTTTGTTTATCTTTATCCCTAATACCAACATGTGTGTCATCTGCAAAAAGACTTAATTGCGCCCATTCCGGCATGGCACTTCCTAGATCATTTATGTAGATTAAAAACAATAAAGGACCCAATATTGATCCCTGTGGCACTCCTATTGACACTTTACCCGATATCGAAGAGAACTTATTGACACATACTGTTTGGCTACGGTTGCTAAGATAGCTTTTCATCATATTTAGCTCAGTTTCATGAAAGCCATAAAATTTCAATTTCAAGATCAATATATCGTGTCTCAAACAGTCAAAAGCCTTTGATAGGTCACAAAAAATGCTTGCACATCTATTAGATTCATCTAGTGATTCAAGAATAAAGTAAATTACTTTTCTTATAGCCATTTCAGTCGAGCGGCCTTTTCTGAATCCAAATTGGGCAACATTAAACAGATTATTTTCTTCGAAAAAGTCAACTATTCTGGTTTTAATGGCCGTTTCTAAGATTTTAGATAAAACAGGTAAAATGCAAATTGGTCTGTAGTTACTAAGGTCTAAGGAATCCCCTTTTTTGAAAAGTGGTATTACCCTACCAACCTTGAGTACGTCGGGGAATACACCTTCTTTTAAACACGAATTCAAAGTAGTGAGTAGTAATTTAAATATATTTTCATTATGCAAAATGATATTCCGCAATGTTCTTGTACTCATATCATAAATGTCTTGTGTTGATTTTTGCTTCATTTTCATTACAATGTTTCGCAACTCTTTGTAATCTAATGGCTTAAATGTAATAGGTGTAAGCGGTTTATTTAAATCATTCAGATATCTCATGCAATGTTCGGCAACTACATCTAAACTACTAGTCAATTTGTAGGAAATGTTAAGAAAAAAGTCGTTAAATGTATTTGCAATCTCTTTGGCTTCCGTGATAACCTCTTCCCTATAATTTTTTACTGAGTCGATACTAGACTTAACATTCTGTTTTTTATTTTTGCCTACCTGCTCATTGATTATTTTCCATGATTCTTTAATTTTATTATTTGACTTATTTATTCTGTGTCGGTACTGATATTTTTTTGCTGCAATCATGGTCTTTTTCAATATTTTTTTGTATTTTTTAATAGTTAATTTTCTTTGTTCGGTAGGATCGTAGTCTTGTAATATTTCCAATTTAGTTAAATTTTTCTTAGATGTTTCTATACCTAGAGTTGTCCAGTTACTCTGGGTTTTTTTAACGTATTTTTTCTTTTTTGGGAAAGCAATGTTATAAAAATAATTCAATGCATCCTGGAAAACACTCATTTTTGCATTTGTATCAGTTGTTGATAATATTTCGAAATTTAGTCTATTGTAATTTCTATTAAATAGATAATTAAAATAATTAAGATTATTTTTTGAGAAATTTCTAGTTTCATATCCTGTTTGCTTTACAAAACTACGTTTAAAACTAAATAATTCTAATTTAATTACATTATGATCAGAAAGTTTACAACCTAAAACTGAGCTATTGTAATCATCAAAGTTCTTGTTTATGATGAAATTATCTATACAAGTGAAACTAGTGATATTCTTTTTCGTAGTTTGTGTTCTAGTAGGTTCATTTAATACCCACTTACAATTAAAATTGTTAAGAATTTCTTGAAATTTCTCTAAATTTTTATCCATTCTTAAAACATTCAAATTAAAATCACCTGCTATTACAAATTCTTTGATTTCTTTACAAAGTTTATATAAAAGTTTTTTAAGTATACTAAAAAACAATTCGATGTCATAGTCAGGTCTATATAATGCAATTATTACTATCTTGGAAGACTTAAGTTCAATTGCTGATAATTCACAATTCATTTCAAATGCTAGTTTATTTAAATCGTTCCTGACTTTGAAGTCTACATTGTTTCTAACATAAATAGCTGATCCACCGTGTTCGAAAAATACTCTATTGAAATATGTTGCTAGTGTGTAATTATCGATAGTCATCGCTTGTATCTGATAGTTTTTACCCCAGGTCTCGGTCAAACACAGCACATCACAACTATGCTCAGATAGTAGGTTCTCTATTTGCACATATTTATTATGTATACTTCTAACATTCGCATGGAGGACTATCGTTCGTGCAACTGCTCCTGTATCATTGTAAAAATTTTATCTTGATCTTTTGTAACAATTTCATGTTGTTTGCATCTAATAAAACGAAGTAGTGACGAACCTTGAAATTTTTTTATACACGTTATTAAATTCTCCGTTATTAGGCTTTTCAGTGACTTATAATTACTGATCATAGCATTTTTGTGTCTCGCATTAGGGTCTAAATATTTGACGTTTTCGTTGACGTTAGCCATGTAGGCTATACATTGATTGATATGGTATATATCATTATCGTGTTTTCCATTATATCGCAAGCCAGTAATTACAACATTAAATTTTCTTTGCTCATCCCTAAGTATATTACTAATCAACCTTATATATAATTGTTTTTTATAACAAAGCGACTTATCATATTTTGTAATTAATATTGCCACAAGATCTTCCTGGACAAGGTTCTTTGACATTGCCTCACAATTCTCTAAAATTATTTGGAACTCTGCATCAGGTTTGCAATTATTCTTCACTTGGCAATCTGTATTATCAGTTATTTTAGAAGCTAGCCCCTGACCTATGCTGTCCGAAAAAACTAACAAATTTTTTTTTGCCCGAAGCATAGTTTTTTTGTTCAAAGAGACTTTATTCTTATTTTCTTGTTTCTTTCTATCTTCTTTAGAGGTTACATTCATTTTCAATATCTGTTCGCTGTTTCCAGTAAAATCCGGTTTCTTTACAATTTTTTCAACCGTTCCTTTCTGGCGTTTTTCATCACTAACATCTTGGAGTGGAGAATTAATCTTACCATCTTGATTTTCTACTTCAGCTTCGCTATATACCGAATTATTCATCTCTAATGATCGCCCTGGTAAAAAATTTCTTGTACTCCTTTTTTCAGAGTCATCCTTCTTTGAAAGAGACCCTCGTCGTTTAGGAGTACTCATTGCTTCCGTAAAAAGCTTTTTCCATTTAACTGTAAGTATCTCCTTTTCTACAACTTGTTTCTTTAGATCAGAATTTTCCATATTTAAATTATCTATCTCGTTATGCGCTTTCTCTAATTCTAACTTCAATCTTGATATTTCATTTAAAAGTTCTTCTTCACCTTCGTTTTGAAGTGTCGTTATGTCAGGTAAGCTATGTAAATCTTCATCGGAGCTGGTTTCTGGATCTTCTTCAGATTTATGCAAAGGCGTTACTGGAATATTTTGATATCTACCTCTTCTTAGTGTCACGTGAGATAATGGAGTGACTGTGTTATCATTTTTATCATCCCTAGACTCAATACTTATGTTAGCCTTCGATGTTTTCAACTTGGTATCATAGCAAGCATGACATTTCCAATTTTCTTTCCTAGATTTTTCCATCATATAAAATCTAGTACTTGACACCTGGGCACAAGTAATGTCGTAATACTTTTTACAAGATAAACAGCAAAGCATTTCCCTAGTTAGTATAGACTTCTTACATTTAGTGCAAGTTTTTGTTTTGCATGCGACTCTATCCATATTGTGTTCAAATGTGATAACAGATACACACAAAAAGAAAAATATTATTAAACAATTCTAAATTATTAAAGAGTACAAGAAAATAGAAAAAAAAAAAAAAAAAAAAAAAAAAACTGGTGGACAGGAATCGAACCCGGGGTTTTCCGCTTAGTGCGTAGACTCTTATACCGCTCGGCCAGACGCTTCTTATGGTCAGCGGCAAAATAATCGTACAGTATGCGCACAAAGCTCACAACTTTGATTCAGTTAGGTGACTCATATGACTGTATAGTCGAATAGTCGCACTTAGCACTGTCGCCACACACTCCGTTGGTATATTTTATTCACTAAAATGAGGGTTGTTTTGAAAAACGTTCGCAGTTTTGTTGTTTATTTATCATTGATTTAATTTATAACTTTAAGTCTTTATCACTGTTCCCTCATTACTTATTATTTAATTTAAGCACAAATACTACAGTTTTAGTCCTGCAGTCCACTACCCTAACACACACACAGGCACTACCTAATGTTACTTTAAAATAAAATAATAATAATCTAATAATTTGCAACGTAACTAAATATCTATGTTTAAATCACAATTACTATGACTGTATACCTATATTTACACGTCAAACTAATAACATTAACTTAAAACAAAATCTATATATTTTTAAAATATTTTTACACAGAGGTAGCTAGACCGTCCCGTATATATATATATTTCAGGTTGGCACGCTAGGTGTTTGACCACAGTTCACCTGATGTTAAGTGACGTAGTGTTCGAAGATGATAAACACACTTAACCTAGAATGGAACTGGCTTTCAAGTGAGGTGGCTACTGGAACACACCCTTAGATACTTGGCGGCAAATATTTAACTTGAGGGTGGTAGCTAGCCAGCCGAGTACTAGAAAATACCTTACCAGCATGCTATTGTTTCCTCACGATGTTTTCCTTCACCAGAAGCTCAAGCTCATTGTTGGGGTTTGAACCCACGCTCTTCGGCGTGCGAACTGACCGCGCTAACCATTGAGCTATAATCGCTAGAAACGGCAAATTACATACAAAGCTACTGAGAACATAATCATAAGTGACATGAGAACATCGCATAAGACCACCTAGTTTAAATAATGACTTACTACCTCCAACGGTCGACTTATAAATACAGGTAGTCTACTTGACTCTAACAACTTCAAACATATGTGTAAATGCTTATTAAACGCTAGTAGCGATTGAAACTTCAAATCATGTTCTTTGGAGTTAACTGTAAGGTCTAACCAGATACAAAAGGCTTTATTTCTAATATGCAGTAAAACTTAATTGTTGCACCCAGTAGTTTAGTAATTTTTAGTTAATAGGATTACTGTGCTTTTCTAATGGAAGGCATGATAAGATATAGTTTAATAAAGATATTTTTAATTGGAACAAAGTATAATGTAATCCGATGAAAAATACCCCTAAATCTTGTGAGTATTGTGTAGTTTATAATTTTACAAATTAAACTCATTGAAGCTACCTGCCTTGGTGGTGCCGGCATAAGAATGGTACCCCACCCTCTCTAACCGTGGTTGGCGTAAGTGTCGGCTAAGGAATGTAATCCGGAAAATGGGCAGCAGCGTCTTCCTTGAACAATCACACCTAACTGTGCTCGCCAACCCGCCTGCCAAGCGTGGCGAGTATTGGCAAACACCCCCTAGGAGGAGGCCTATGTCCAGCAGTGGACGTCCTATGGCTAATGATGTGATGTGTGTGTGTGTGATGCTACGTGCTTAAGTTTTTTTTTATTATTTTAAATTATGAGACATACGCTCTCCTTATGATAAGAGATAACGCCAATAAACGACCATTGCAGCGATACACAGAACTTCGCATAGAAAAACAAAATACAGGGTATAGCTGCTTTGGCGCTCATTACTTTGAAACTTTTGATGGTTAGTCTCAACAGCCATGTTATAAATATAACAGAATATATTCTATTGTCAGAAACTTGTAATCGGTCCAGATTGTTAACCAAACTTAGGCGGTAAGTTTTCCTAAAATGTAAAGTAAAATAAATAAAAGTCATAGATGGTACACCATTTTGTTATTTATTAAAAAAAAATTGAATAAGATTGATGATCATGAGTAATTATTGGGTTTAATTTAGCTAGAGTTAGTAAATATCGTCAAAGAAAGCTATAATTCACTTCTCAATCTATTTAATAATACCTTTACACCTCAGTCTTGGCTGATGTAATTTGAACACTTAACATACGTAAGTATACAGCTTAAGATTAATATTTTAGATTGATAGTGCATTTTATTTCTATCCATCAATGACACTTATAAAATAAATATTTAAGTTTCTTAAAATTATTAAGTTTATTGTGTGTTTCTTGTCATTGGCTTAGTAACGACTACACGTATTTTATTTATATTTGGTACCAGCGACCCGCCCCGGCTTTGCAAGCGTAGTAAGAATGGGTATAGTAAACTACACTTTTTTGTAGGTCTATAGAAGAGGAATAACGTATAATTCGGCACTGTATACTACAACACTATTCCTAAACATTAACACAAAAAAAATATGGAATTGCGTTTCACACTCCACTTTTAATTATAAGTGTGATAAATTGTGTCGACAAGTTATAAACATCTCTATGCCACAGATTCTAAAACGATGAAAAAGCGAGAATATAAAATTTAACCGCCAACTTAAACATACTTTATAGATAATTTGCCGCAATTAGTTGTAATGGACGAGACTTCTGAAGTTCTAATTTATCTTAGCTCTAAGAGTGTATACATAATAAATAGAAATTTGATTTTTAAATTTCCTTATTGTCATTAACAAATGATTTTGTAAAACTCAGCGTTCGTGATTAGCGTAAGCAACAATTTATCTCAATACTAGCTGACCCGAAGAACTTCGTATCGCCTAAAAGTCAACAGACATACCGACAGCAGCACCACCTATCGACTCCAAATCGGTCCGGCCATTTAGGAGTTAGGTGACAAACACACGTACAGAAATTTTATATATATCTTATATTTTAGATAGTAAGTCGTTTTATAAGCTAGGAGCGCCTTTTAAAACTTAGGGTTAAACAAATTATTATTAGATTAATGTAAATGTACCTACTCATAAAATTGAGGGTAGTCACAGTTAGTACTCACATACTACCAGTTTTATTCGTTTGTTTAAAGCTAGATTGAGTTTTGATTGACTAGATTAGATATCAGATATATACAACTTTTGATATATATGACTTTTCTGATCAATAAAATTACTTTTGCCAATAAACGAGTATATCAAAGCTTTTTTTGTTCTAGAAAAATTCTCAAAGATTACTTAAGCTAGTTTATGTGTATTAATTAATTAATCCTTACTTTGTGACAAAATAATAAAATAAAATAATAATTTATCAATCAATACTTATGAACACAAAAAGGCCAACTTGGGTTTGTTGTGATTTTTCTGTAGATGACACTATCTTTCGTACCGTAATAATGTTGAGTAGGTACAATGCCTTCCTTTCGGCTTAACACTATATGGGAAACCCCGTATATATTATTAAGTATTAAGAGTGCTTGACTCGTGACTCGATTTTATCACACGTATCTAGAATAATATTCATTAACATGACACCGACATAGGTGGTGGGCTGGTCATATTTACCACAGAACCGACAACCGTTGGGGTAGACGTGTTTTAGAGTGGAGACCACGATTCGGTAAATGTAGTGTAGGACGCCCTAAGACTAGATGGAGTGACGATATACGTAAGACAGCTGGCAGTGAAAAGCCGAACATCGAGCTGAATGGCGTGTCCTGGAAGAAACCTATGTCCAGGAGTGGACTATGCGAGGTTGCTTATGATGATGATCCATTAACGCAAGGATTTGCTAACATACGTAAATGTTTGTTTGAAATTGCAGTACTTCTTCGTCTATTGCCTTTAGTACAAAAAGGTTAGAAGAATAAACCGTTTTACGTCAGCTATAATGTACATTTTACGGCAACCAAAAAATTAAAACGAAGAATTCTGAAACTTCGTTTTTGACTCAATAGTTTTATACAAAATCCTAACATTTTATCTTTTGTACATTAAATTTATGATCTAAGTAATGAGCTCAGCTTGATTGCAGGATGTTAATTTATTATGTCCATAAAGGCTTAGTTAAGGTTTATTTTTTGTTTAGAAACCCTAAGAGAAAAAGATCAGTGTTTTCATAAACAGGCAGATTAAGTATGTACTTGTTTCTACTTGAATACTGAGTTATTATCGATAACTATCTATTTTTGCTCTATGACGTTCTAAATGCCTGCACTAAGCTTCTTATAATTTCAAGGCCTTATTTATAAATAAAGTTAAACAATGCTTAAAATGTTCTGTCAACTTCACACCGTCGTGATATGGAAATGAGTCTGCCTTAAGCAAATATTAACTTAAAACAGTACGGGATTTACTTATAAATGCATTTGCACCACATTATTATCTACATGGAACCCGTGCGAAGTCGGGGCGGGTCGCTAGTCCTTACAAATTATAAAATAAAGACGTCCGCCACGTCTGCTCGCGATAAACTTAAAAACTACTGAACGGATTAACATGCGAGTTTCACCAATAGATAGAGTGATTCATGAGAAAGGTTTAGGTATATAATTTGTCAAAGTTTTGTGTAGTGTCTACAATGCACTCGTGCAAAGCAGGGGCGGGTCACTAGTTAATAAAAAAGATTTAACCAGCTTTATATAGAATGAATGTTGCGTAGAAAATGGGGAAAGATTCCTCAATCTTACACTTTTGTTTGACACACAGGAAGAACAAGCACACTAATACCTTGACGTATTTGTGAAATAGGCATGATTTCTCTCACCCAAATAAAATTTGATGTTTTGTGAGGTTAAGGCTTTGAAGAATTTGTGTCGTTTGGCGTATGACAAGGAAATATTATGGGACCAAGAAGTCGTTATTTACTTCCAACGCAACACCTGTACAACTTTTTTCTTTATGGCTTTGACGTAATACATAACTGCCTTTCGCATGTCCATCAAACGTATGGTCATAATAATTAAATAATTAAAACTAGATTCACACTCTATAGTTTTTTACCAGTGTTATTTGACACCTAATCCATTATAAGATATATAAACAAGTGATTATTTATTCTTGACTGATCTCTAAGATTGATGAGTGTGTACATGGTATGAATGTGTTTTGTTTAAACAACAAAAAAACAATAATAAATGAGTGTTGTTGACTTTTAATATCTAAGAATGTGTTTTCTTAATCCATTTGAAGTCGTTCACTGGTGTAATGATAGTACGCATGTACTCGTAGCTAAAAACGTAATATTTCCATTACTAGGGATTTACTGCAGACATGAGGTTCCTGGTTTATCTGGTTATAAAAAAATCATTAAAATATGATAGTTGTGTGGAGACATCATCAGGAGAGATGTAGCATTTTTTTTTATGGGTGACAGGCTTGGTGTTTGACCACAGCTCACCTGATGTTAAGTGACGGTGTAGTCGAAGATGGTAAAGCACATCTATCCTGGAATGGAACTGGCTCTCAAGTGAGGCTAACCGGAACACACCGTTAGATGCTTGGCGGCAGATTTTCAACTTGAGGGTGGTAGCTAGCCGAGTACTAGAAAGTACCCTACCACCACGCTATGGTTTCCTCACGATGTTTTCCTTCACCGGCAGCTCAAGCTCTTTGTTGGGGTTTGAACCCACGCCCTTCAGCATGCGAACCTACCGCGCTAACCACTGAGCCATCATCGCTACAAATAATCGCATGAATATTGGACAAACAGTTAGGGAATAGAAATAGATTAGTGTTATAGAAAACGATTGTAATCATATGAGAAAATATGTAAAAGCAATGCAAATATGTTACGTACAAATTGTACAATGTATAACAATGTAAGGATGTACAATACTTCATGTCTTGCACTTTTACCATCACGGGGCCCGGTTGTTTGCTTGTGTCTCTATTTTATATTAGAAAACACGGACAAGTGCGAGTCAGACTCGCCCACCGAGGGTTCCGTACAACTAGTAGTAACTCTTTCATATTATGATACCCCACACGGTTAACTCTCTTTATAATTTGGACCCGCATTCCTTGCAAAGACCATTTTTTTTAAGGAATAAATAAAAAATGTACAGTTTTCAGTTTTTTTTTCCTTTATGTGTACTGTGAGACAATGCTTCTTGCCAAATTTCATAGTTCTAGGTCAACGGAAAGTACCCTATAGTACCCTATAGGCTTTGATTCCCTTGTGAGTACCGAAATATGCGGTTTTTGCGACATAAACGGTTGTAACTTTTTTTTAAGATAACTGACAAGTATGATTTTTTCATAGCTGCAAGGGACTACCAGATCTCCATATATGGATTTGAATACAACTTGATATTTTCACGCATCCCTGAGATAGAAGGTCTTGACAGACGGACAGACGGACAAACGGACAAAAAAGTAATATGGGGATTACATAAGGGTTCCGACTTTTTCCTTTTGAGGCACGGAACCTTAAAAATACAGCCAGTTAACATTTTTAATAAAAAATCTAACGCAAAAAAATGTCTCATGTTAAGCGAAGATAGGTCTACGATGGAGCACGCTTTAACCGGCAGCTCAAGCTTACCCCACTCTGGGTTTAAATCCCAAGAATAAGCGTGTGAAACGTCCACTCTAACCACTGAACTATCATCGCTACAAAAGATTCTTTTGATTTGGTCTTCCGTCCCTCATTCAAATCGAAATATACTACAAGGTAATATACATCGTATTTAGTCGCTAACAAACTTTATTTAACAGTACTAGAAATTGAACAAAGCAATAATAACATCATAATATTCTCGGAGCAATATCTCTACTCACGGGGGGCCATGTAAAGTATGGACCTATTTAATTTCAATTCACAAAAGAAGCGTTTTGTACTTCATGAATATCAATGTACATTGTAAACTTGAAGTTTAAGGGATATTACACAATCATACAGTAAGATTAGATCATATCTTGAACGTTAAGCAAGTATACTGCAGCATTATTACAAATTATCTATACTTACATAGAAGTTAAGTGAAAAGAGGTTAAGTTTCCATTTAAACATTGAAATAAGTTTGGTGTTAAATATTTATTGCGTAATATATTCCGCAGATCTTATAAAATCATAATCTGCCATTCACTATTTTAAATTAAACAATAATGAGTGAACGGATCTTTAATTAAAGTTATAATTTCAAATCAATTTGCATAACGATTAATAAATAACTCATCCAAGGCGACAAAAAATAGGCACAGGAAATAGCTACTGGCGTAGAAGCACTACTTAAAATCTAAAGAAACTAAGCGTATGATTTATTAACTTAATTTTGGATCCAATTAAATTATGCTTAGATATATCTAGCGTCTTCAAGTTATTTCCTATTCTGATTAAAAGAAAAAAACGTCTAAAAATCCCTTCAGACTAAGTATATATATATAGTTAAAACATAATATTTCCACAGAAATCCTATTTCCTTAATTTGTCTTGCGCGTGATTAGCTTAGCGTACAGAACGTTATCGAGTACAAATGTCCATTCATAATATGCGAGCTGATATGTGCCACGATGTTAAATAGCGCAGGGCCGACAGGTAAAGTACGAAGAAGAAAAAAGGCCAAGTGCTCGTACTCGCGCATTGAGGGTTCCGTACAAACTTGTAGGTTTGTAAATAGTTCGTCCATCACGGAAACTATGAAAACACTGAATATTGCTCTAATAAAAAGATAAACTGGATATAGGGAAAGACTAAGAACTCAAATTTGCCGTTGTAAAACTGTTGTCTCCATAAGTCGACATAGGTCGCGGTTAGTTTGCCAACTGCAAATAAGATTGTAATAGCAATTTTTTTTTAAATGTAACTACAAATTGACGGTTTTCGTCTTCTACCCGTTATTTGTGCTGTAAGACATTGTTTTTGACAAAATAAATTATTCTAGCCCAACGGGAAGTACCTACGCTGTAGGTTACTGTAAACTTGCGAGTCAAATATGACACATAAACGGCCGTATCTTTTGATTGCGTTGACTCAAAAGTTTCATTTTATCACAGCTCCAAGGCTTCGTATTTGATATTAATTTCAACTTGATACCTCAATGCGTGCCTGAGTAAACTTGACAGACAGGCAGGCGGACAACGACATTTGCTTTTATTCCTTTTGAGATACGAAAACTCATACGATATGTTATAACGAAGTCTGAAGAGGCCTTAAAATATAATAAACGTTTTCAGACAGTCACCTTAATGGCGCAAGAACCACCTGCAGTGATATATTAACATAATAAAATGTTAGACAGTGTGAACATAAACATTTACCGGGCAAATCTACAACCGTGGCTAACGTGGAATAAGCTTTACATTGAAACTTACTTCTCATTAAACCACAGATAATACTAATAACTTCCTGGCTCAGAAAGATGTTATACTTCTATAGGATATTTACACTTCTTTGTTTATGTACTTTATGTCGATAAGATAAAATTACTTGCGTAGCAGTATACGTAGCAAGTAACGTAGTAAATGCTACGTGCCCCCTATTATTCGTAGAATGAAAATCATTTCAGTCATTATCTTATATCTTCTACTTCTTCCTAATCTTTTTTTGGGATATTTTTTTTTAAATTTCGAGTATGTCTTTATTTTACAAAGAACTTAGGGGTTATAATATGCAGACGCAGAGACGCTATGTTGCTCGTCATTGTTGGAGTTAGTAGTTTGTTGTATGGACTTATATTGATGTACATCCTTGCTATTTTTAATCGACTTCAAAATAGAAGGAGGGTCTCAGTTCGTCGGAATCTTTTTTTTATGTATGTTCACCGATTACTCCAAGACGCCTGAATCGATTTGGAAAATTCTTTTTTGTTTCATAGGATATACTTTCCATGGCCCCATTTAAATTTAAACGAAACCGGCCGAGCTTTTTAAAAAATCAACGAAAATCTAAAAATTGTATACATCGATGATATTTTCGTTTAATCCGAAACCTCGCCGTTTGATTGGAGCAGTGCATTTAGTTGGCCTAAGGGTCACGGAGTCGGTTTTTTTTAATTGCAAATTTATACTTGTTATTCATTTCATACAGTCTGCATTGCATTTGTGTGGGACGTAGAGACATAGCTTCAAAGATCCACCTCGATGACTTAATCTCATCAAACACGACCACTATCTCAGTCCGACAGTGACAATAATAAAACAACATTTAGCGCGTGATGAACAAAATCAAAAGCAAAACGTATGCTTTACAAATGTGAGTTTCATACAGAAAAAGCATTCAATTGTATGGCAAAAAACTTTTAATACGCTATAATTGACGGAACATCGTTATTCATTAGTCAAGTTCTAGTTCAATAACTCTAACGTTTTTTATGATGATTACTAACTGCGGCTATCGTCTAAATAGGATCGGAATAACATATAGAAACAATAAGATAGGTATCAGAGTCCAATAAATAAATGAGAAGGCTCATATCCTAAGGGTATAGTATGCAATCAGATGAGGAGCAAGCTGGGAATCGTAAACACAAACTACACGATGTTACATGATCTTGGGAATTTTAATTGCGTAATAATTGACAGGTGGGAAGCTAGATGAATTGATGTGAAAACAAGATGAATTGAATGAACTAATGAAGATTACACCGAGTGACTGCGGTAAAAAGAATTACCGAGCCAGTACCTACCGCTGGGCTGCAAATAAAGAAATTAATATGTACTATCACACCAACAAGTGCAGTGTATGGGAGAATTGAGGTCGGCGAGTTAACAAACATAGCTACCCGATATTAACCGGGAACCGACACTAACTGTGTTAAACACTGTTAGTTAGTGTCGGTTCCCGACAGCCCTGTTGGCTCATTGGGAGTATGTCTGCCTGAGCTGTAGGGCGTGGGTTCTATTCCCGCCACGGACAAATGTTTGTTTCGTATAAACAAATGTTTGTTCTGTGTCTGGGTGTTCTGTATGTATTATAAGTATGTATTTACAAAAAAAAATAGTATTTGTGTATTCTATCAGTTATCTGACTTCCATCACACAAGCTCTGCTTAGTTTGGGGTCAGATGGCGCTGAGTGTAATGTGTTCTACAATATTTATTTATTAATATTTCGTTCATAATGTACGGTTTTAACCTAATCTTACCTGATGTTAAGTGACGGTGTGGTCGACGATGGTAAACACACTTAGCCTGGAATGGAACTGGCTCTCAAGGCTTGTTAGGTTAGCAACAGATGTGCCACTGTGCCCGCCCCAGGGCCCGTGGTATAAATAAAGTATTTTCCCTGGACAAAAAAAAAAATGCCAGTCGAGTACTAGATAGTACTCATGCACCATGCTATGGTTTCCTCACGAGGAGAAACCGTTTCTTTTTGTGTATAAATAAAAACTATGAACAGAAAAAAGTAGAAGCTTTGCTATACATAGCTAAAAAGTAAGCTGTAAGCCTATACGAGTACAGCTTAATGTGCTTTAATAAGTCCCTTTTTACCTTGAGGTGAAAAATAACAAATCTAATAATAATAGACGTTAAAGTTTATGATTGACTACATGCTCTCCGCGGTGCTACCTGCTAGCGTATGTGTTAATCCAGGGTGTCAGCTACCTCCATACGAAATTTTATCAAAATTGGTCTCGCCGTTTGAACGTGAAAAAGTAGCAAACACACACAAACTTTCGCCTTAACATTGTTGTGATTAGTGTGATTATGCCATTAAATGTGTATCGTTTAACATATAGAACCATTGATGTTAAGACATGGTATTTCATAGAGATGATAAAGTTCACATTATCCATAAATCCCAAGTGAAAGTATAGTTTTGATGGGAGATTAAGCGATGGTATAATGAAGCCCGAGTCCTGGTGACCCCATAGAAAGCAAGGGTCATGAATATAATCGATTCTCTATTCGAATATATCGTCGCATGAAATGTCACCGTAACAATCGTTCTATTTAGAATAAAGTTTCTATATAGTAAGAAGGGAAATCGAGCCGTGACACGAATTTTATTTTTAGATACGATCATAATAAAACTACTAAAGGTTTTTTTTTTTTTTTTTTTTTTTTTTTTTTTTTCTGCATTTAATAGCGTCTGTGTTGTGACGTATCTATGTATATCATTAGCTGTTTTTATTTTATTGCGATACCAACAAACCAACCACTAACACAGTTGATATAAACTAATCTTTATTTTATAATGCAATTATTCTAAGAAGTATTTCAATGGTTAATGTTTAGTGATTTACTGTTCTGCTGAATCAATTGGATCACAGATATTCGAGATGGTGAATGATCAAATTTTTGTTTATGTTGGAATATGACTCCATGTCATAAGCATAGCATGCTTGACTTAATCTGATTTTTTCCACACATTAAAGAATAACATTATTATCACTAACATTGTGGCGTTGTATTTTTTATAAGTTTTAAGTGCGTGCAACTCTATATTTTGCAAATTGTAACCTGAGACGTGAATAGAAAAATAAATATAATTAGCAATTAATAATGCATGTATGGGCACTGGGTAGAGTAGTATCGGCGATCGGTGCGCGGGCAGCGGGCAGTGCGCGATTTGCGTCGCTGCGCGGTTCGCGCGCCTGCGCCGGAGAGTGCGCGCCGACCACCATCTCTCCCTTTCTCTCCAGCCTATAGCGCTCTCTCTCCGTCCTTCGGCGGCTCGTTCCTCTTCTTCTTGCAAGGTTAAGGTTACGTCAGACGTGTTATGTTATAACCGTTGGGGCGCACTCCGCCAAGTTCAGTGTCTCGACGAGAGTGGCCGCGACACTTGGTCCGTGACTATCGAAGCGCGCGCGTCTCCGAGGACTTGTGCGACCTGCCTGTGACATACGAACAGTGAAAAGTTCATGAACTGGGTGTTGAAATTTGTTTGAACAATAATACGTGAAGCTCCGATATCACGACGACCCTTGTAGCGTAGCATTGCAAAGGTACGTAATCAATTTACAGTCTTAAGGAACATACATTTCAAAATCAATTACAAGCAGCCTTTTGAAAGATACCATGTTGAACTTAAGGGTACACAAGTGTAGGACCGTCAATAAACTGGTTTATTTAATATTTATATTATGATACTTTGGAGGTAGCATCGATGAATTTCCGAAGGAGAAATAATGGTATACTTTACAACTAAGTTATGAGCTACGACTTATTAACTAAAAAAAAGCTCTTAATCACAATTATGAACATAAAAGCTTTTGCGATACGTATTGCATATCGAAAGCTCTATATCACATAAAAGATATAAACTTGCTGATAATAACCGGTCAAACACATAAATACACAATCTTTCCCTTTCAAAATAAGAACATAGCTTCCTGCGATTAGAAGATGTGCATGAGAAAAAAATACTTATTCATTTACAGCGAGCTCTAATTATAGTTTCCTTGACTTGAATTATGGGAATCAAATGATAACGTGTGGAAAAATGATAAATGTATAGGTACCGTTAGTGCTCCCGTGTGTAAGGTGCAGAAGGTTTTTGCGCTCATGTGCGCTTGTCTTTAATCTTGTATAAAGCGATAAGCTCCGATGAGCACATAGCAATACCAGAGCTATATTTAGCCTCGCTTCGTTTGCTATCTTCGCGGGTTTTACGGACTTACTTAACTTTTTTAATTTAGATTAGATTACTTCTTTTTTATTGAAATACAGTTCAATAAGTTAAGGGTAGTAGACGTGCTGTAGAGTGGAGATTACGAAACGGGAGCGTGGGACGCTCCGAGATTCAATGGAGTGATGATATACGTAGGATAAAAGGCGGTGGCTGCAAATGAAAAGTCGAAGGTATCTCGTCGAGTGGTGTCTCTGTTTTTAACATATCTACTGAATAATATGGAAAAAGAAATATGCCTAAAATACCTAAGTTTAATTTCTCATTGAATCTTAGTAAAAGTATCTACGCGATCAAAAATAGTAAAAAAAATGTATTAAAAGTCAAATTTTAAAATAATTATTATTCAGTTACATCACTAAATTAAGACTAACAGACGAATACATTTCAAATCCATTTATTGGCAAAATGTGAGGCTAATTACCTAAAACAAAACGTTCTTTTTGTCATATCAGACTGTAGAGAAAATTATAATCACAAAGCAAATTAATACAACAGCAGCGCTATATTGTTAAAAATGACAAGTTTTTCACATGCAGTACAAAAGACATCAACGCGTGACTAGCGAGTACGTTTACCCTGTAACTCTTTATGCAGCATGTATTTCATACGTTTTAAAGTTAATTTAATTGATAATAATGGTATAACGATAAGTATTTTTATTAAATAAATAAATATTGGAGGACACTTTACACAATGCCATCTAGCGCCTAATTAAGCAAAGGTTATATACTATTGGGACCAAATAACTAATATAATACTTATATACTTTTTTTTTGTAGATACATACTTATAATACATAAGAAACATCCAGACATGTATGCTCGTCACATAAATGTTTATCCCGGGTGGGAATTGAATCCACGCCCTACGGTTCATGACGCAAAGCTGCAACAACCAAATGAGTCAACAAGGCGGAAAAATAAAAAATAAAAAATCTATAAACAAGATTCTTAGTTAACACATTAAAAATTACGCGGCCAAACGGCGCGCCGTATAAAAGATTTCAACGGGCGCTAAATTCGCTTACGTTGCGTTTAAATCTTAATACAAGATAATGTTAGTATTCTATAAGTTATGTGGTTTCAATAGTTTAGGCTTTGCTTAGTTTTAGGTCAAGATGGAGCTGTAGGAAATGTTCTCAAATTAATTTTAATGATATTCCGATTAGAAAACAACATAATAGACGAAAAAATTACAATTTGTTTGTCGCAATTTCTGTAGCCGTCATATATGTTTCCCCTAAAATTCCTAAAAAGTGCATCCAAGTGCGCTATTTTAACAAAAAAAAGTTAGAATTATTGGAATGGTATATAGGATATTTAATGCAAAAAGTGAATTTGGATTATTTCAGCAATATGAAAAATTCTCTAGTTTGAGATAATCTTATACGTCCAGCTAAAAAGGCATTAAGTAATAAATAGATACCGAAACACGAGGGATTTTCAAAGTAGCGAGCTTTATAATAATCAAGGGTAGCAAAACCTTATTTTAAAATATATTAGCAAATCTTGATAGAGTAATTACATTTATGATAAAAAATGGAACAGCTGCTACTATTTTCAATACATATTTTCTTAGAAAAGAGAGAGATTACAAACGCCATCGCTTTATAAGATGATGGGTACATCGTAAAACGTAGAGAGGTATTGATCATAAATTACTTTAAGTCCCCATTATTCCAGTAGCTATATAAAATATTAAGTTACATGCTCAATTTAAAAATGAGATCTCGATTTTTGCTGCAAAAAATATGAGTAATAGACTTTTAATACACAGCTATTACGGTATACTTAAATTGAATGTAATCGCGTCTTGAAGTTAGACTACAATATTACGTTTTTTTATTATAAATAAAAATCTCAAACTTAATCACTACTTCGTCTAAATATTGGCAAATGAAAAAATAAGTAGTTGATTTTATGCTACATAAGTGCCATTAAGAAATGTGGAGAGATTATAACTTACAACTAAATTAGACTAAAATGTACATGTGGACATAAAAAATAATGGGTTATAAATGCAGAAACATAATTGGTAATAGTAGAAATGTCTTTATTTTTCCCACAATAAAGCACTTAAGCTGTAGTAGGGTTTGCGGGCCTGTTTTAAATATCTGAAGATAAAATTGCATACGGAAAACTAGCGCAGAGTTTGTAGCGTTCGCAAAAAAAATTATCTAGCAGCTCTGCTGATATGCTGTATTTGCCTGTTGAAATTTTGTGAGCTTTTAAACTAATTTTGCTCATATTCGAAATCTTAATTTGAATTTAAATTAACTACAAAACTTCATGAAAACGAAAATCTAATTTCCGCCGAAAGAACGTGCAAAATTTCAAACAGCTACAAATACTTTTTTCTTGCAATAGAATTGCTGACCTTACATCGGTCGTTTAATTTGGCATAGAGACTAAAAACTACAGTTGCAAGGCACTGGTAAGGTTGCTTCTCTGTTTGTAGTGCTAGTTTTGAAATATATATAATAATTCTAAATGATCTGCTACGATTACTAAAGCAGTTTGTGAAAGATGATATTCTTAGGTCAGTTCAAAAATATCAAAGGAACATAAGTGTTGTGGACAGTGCTTTCATAAAAGATTCCTTTTTAGGACAGACAGCGACGGCGTCCTGATAGACGTTCACTAAGAGAAAAATAAAATGTATGCTCCATTTTCAGCTAAGCATTTTCTCGCCAGCAAGCCCGTGAAAATAATAGGCATCATTAGTAGTGCATTGGCAAAGTGTTTCAATGATGTAAGGATAAGACTAACACAGACTCTCGAAGAAATATTTAAGATTTAATTAGCTAACAGACGTTTATTTTGCAAAGCAACGAGACAAAAGTTTTCTACAGACTAGTCTAGACCGTTGTCAATTGCTCTTATACGGATACAATTAAAACCACTTGCATTTCTATACTGAGAGAAGCTAAAAATGTTTACTTTATAAAAGAGAAAGCGCTTACATTTGTCTGGTTAAAGAACGATATGGAGCGTCTTAATTTTCGCGATTACTTTCGAAAATACTGTTTATGGTACGGTGTGAGTCATGTTTCCTTACAACGCTTTCCAAATGGTTTGACCACCCAGTGTGGGATGTGATAATAAAAATCCTTTACGCCGAATTTGGGTGACCTTGATTTCAGTGCGAATTCAATAAACACCATCTGTCAGATTTAACCATTACACGTGTAAATTTATTTATTAAATTACTTGTGAAAGTATTAAGAACAGATCGAAATTTATCCGAATTTTATCTGATTTATGACGTACGAGAATTTTGTAAGCGCTGTGTTTAATTTTTGTATTGAAGGGCTTAACGTGAGAACTGCAATATATCTACAATGCGATATTTCGTGACTGCGCTTACATCGTTCTGTGACACGCCATTCCCATCGGAACTATCGGGCCAAGGTGATACAGTGTTCCGGTTTTCTGATAACAAACGTAACGTTGTGCAAATGGAAAACTGAGACCGAGAAGCAATTGCAAATAATAATCTAAATTTACCGTTGCCCAATTAGTGAGTCCTTTAGAAATGGTACGATACAAGACATAATTACGGGTTCGCAATGTTAGACGGCCATCAAAATTGGTTTCATTCAACCCGAAATATAACGGAATTGCACTGATGATGCATAAAATATGCTGTATGCTGGGATTCTTGGATTGTTACTGAAAAAATACAAGTCATTAAAGTTTCAATTATTTTTGGTTCGATATCGCGCGATGGTATCGCGTCGTCCCAGCTGTGGTGGCAGCGGTCGGACCGCGGCTGCTCCTATTTATAAGTAACGTTTAAAGGGCGGTGCTGTGCGGCCGTGCCTGGGGTCAGGATGGATTCCATCAGGCGTGCTTTCCATGAAGGATTTTAATTACGTCGCGGCGAGGTGAACGACCTCCGCGGCCCGAGGTGCGGTTGCGCGAGCGCCTACTTTTGACAGCTCTTCCTATAACAGGTGTCCTGGACGGAGATGCTTCTTTTTTCTCACTTTAGAGGTGATTGTAACTATGTTTACACCTATTATAAAAGTTGATTTAAATTGACTGACGATGACTTCGCGTGTATTTTCAAATTGGATCGGGTATAAACGAACTGGTTCTAGGAATAATTTTATGCAAAATAGAAAGAGTATAAAACTAATTGATTACAGACAAACGTTTTAAGCAAATAAATATTTATAAAAAAAAAACTGTAAGCTACCGTAAAAGATAATCGCGAACGTATGCTAATCTTTTCGAATTAGCAATATATTATTCGTAATTCTTGATTACTAGCGAGTAACAGTAAATTAAAAATTGTATATTTAAAAGCTCTAAATATGCGAGGGGAGAAAAAAAAAAGTAGTCGAGTTTTTATGGCCAGATGAGTATGTAAATTAGTGAACCTGTGGAAACAAAGCATGCGATTATAGCGGTGAGTGTGCGCTGACTCACTATCGACACGGATTCCACGATGTGACCAAATATCGAAGACACAATAATAAAGCGATATTTGAGAACTGGTTCTTGACCTCGTATCGACATTGAAAGCTACGTCCCGTTTTACAAATCGACGGAATTGATATCAGAATTATTAGGAAACTTCGATCGATTTACATTATTCAATACGATGTCAATAAACTCATTTCCTTTTCTTAACTAATTGCAGCACTCTATACTGCTTTTACCGGCCAACGAGGAAAAAGAACATAAAATAATTTAATTTAAATTGCTTCGCTTTTCGGCACTTGTCACGCAATTTGTCCAAGTTTTTATCTCGGTTTCATTAATTTTTCAAAAGGATTTTTTGGAGGTCTCAGTTAACTACAACGAAAAAGTCCGCCGAGAGAATTGGCAGTTCCTTGGTAAAAAAAAAAAACTGCGCAAGACAGAAAATTTGTCAGGCAGGTACCGTTGCACCATTCGCGGTCAAGTGGTAAAATAAGATAAGTAATTTTGAGCCAGAAACCTGTAAAGCTTTTTGTCTGATTGAATTTCACCGAGTAGTTCAGTTTTGCTAAACTTTGTCCAACAATATAAAACTACAGTGTAATCTTACGAACTGAGTACTTAAAAGTTTAAAGTCACATTGTATTTGTTGGTAATAGACGCTAGAAATTACCCATAAAATTCATGATATACAACCACGTCCCAGATAAGACGAGAAAACAAAATTATATTCGTCGAGCTTCACATTAGCATGGTACGGAACACCGTGTGAGTTAGCTGTTCTAGCTTTATGGTTCATAATAGTTTTGCAAGTGGGACGACTTGCAACGCCCGTGTAGTTCAAATTGATTAATAAAGAAACACGCAAATCTGATAATAAAATCAGTAATGGAACGTTACCGGTGGCGTGTGTCACATAACGGGCGGTCCCGGGCTCGCTCCCACGGCTGACACATTATGCAACTTGCGCGGGCGTCGCCGACGAGCACAATGCGCCCGCTCAGCCATTGATACGATTCCAGGCTAAAAACCGCCAAGCACCGTAAGTGATACCAGACGCGACACATCATCTGTCACAATCACCACGTCTACCACTTCATCACTGATGATGCGACGCGACGTCTCCACGACACAGCACTTCATGTCATAAATCATTAAGTTTTTGTACGAACACGTTTTGTAACAGCATATTTCATCGATGCGGCCGCTCGAAGCTCGAACCTCATGGAATGTCCGGCTGTAAATATTTCTTCTATAAGACGTAAAGTCCGCTGATGCTTGAAATATCTTAACTGGTTTTCAATTCGCCGATAGCTGTATTTTAAACACATTACTATTATAGATCAAAATGAACCCAAAGTGATACGACTTACGTCTGAAGTCGTGCACGAAGAAGGCTCCACAAATCGTGAAAGGTGATGAAATTGTGTCAGAAAGCGGATTACAACCACAAACTGATATTAATTTAGTTATTATTTTAATAATAAGAAGCTCTATAGCAAACGCTACTGAAACGATAAGCAATGGATATGTCCTCGTAATTTCTAATGCAAAGCTCATGAATTATGCAAAGCTGTGTTTGCCATTTCAGAATTATGGTTTATCTAATTACAATTACGACTGAGCATTAGTTACATTACAATGTGTGGGTAATGTTAGAAAAATTACAAACCGGTACGATTAATGACCCTTAAAGGGAAATATATACTCTGTAATATAGGCACGCCTAGTGTTGTTAGAAACTCTAGTCATAATGGAATAAAACTTGAGTTTTACTTTAAGACTCAGTCTTTTTAAAGACTCGAGTCCGAGTCGAGATCAAGTCATTTTGAATTTAAATTGTTAAGGAAGACTCGAGTCTTTTGCCAAAGAACTCAAGACTCTATTTTCAAAAGAACTCAAAACTGAATTCATTTAACATGTTGTAGCTATAAACTAATTATGGTGTGAACTTATTTAGAATATTTTTTGACTAGAATTCAAACAACTCATGGGACTCGATAGGGATCAAAACACGTAGACGAATTCGCGAAGTTTAGTCTTGCGAAAAGGCCCTAGTCCCAAAATTAAGACTTGGGTCTTTAACAACACTAGGTACGTCTATAAATTGTTAATGTCTTGTAATAGAAGGGACGATTTGAGATTCTACGACATCGACAAACGGTCATAGAGAATTGTTCATTAGCTGGTATAAGCGTTTTAGCGTAACCAATTTTGTTTTATGTCTCAAACAGGAGTTTAATTATTGTCAGAACGTATGAACGATGATATGCAAAGTTATTTTTGATTATTAAATTTATTAAAATTGTCATTTTGCAAACGTCATTTAAGTGTTTGTGTCATTTTCTCAAAAGAAGAATACACTAAAGTGCGACTAAATCAACTAATCTTATGTTAACGTGTTTGATAGGCAGATTCGGAGTTTGCGCAGATTTTAAGACAATATTTTCTTTTCAATTTCAGATTGCGTTTTATCGATTAAAATAAAATACCATTTGTTAAAATTTATGACATACTCACGAATTTTGTAACAATAGAAACAACATTTAGAATAAATGACCTGATAGAAAAGGACAGCGAAAATATGGTATACGAGACCAACTAAGAGATGAATGTGATAGAATTAGTTAAGTCTTTTTATGTTTTTACTTCTTAAGATAGAATGTAGTTTTGTTTTTACTTTTTGAGTAACAAGAAAAATACTTTAAAATCTAAGTTTGACACGCATCAACTAGCGTAACTGTCGTATCTTTGCTTCGCTAAATGAGACCCTATCTAACACAGAATTAGATTGATGATTTAATGCAGTAACAAATGTGTTTGAAACGTCAGAATTTAGGAACCTTAAGCTTGATAGCACGTCCCAGTAGCGGCATCGAGCCCGAGATCGGCATGTGCGTGACCGCACTCCGAAACGCATGGCTTACAAATTAGCAAGCAGAAGTTCTTACGCGTCCGACAGATTTACTTGCGGTGAAACTCCGCAGCTCTACACTCCATATTTCCATTACCGAGAAACAGTGTGTGACCCAAATACGCTTCACGTTCCGCACTTATTTGGCGTGCTGTGAATGCGGAATGTCATTTGCAGGCGAGCCGCTATTTCACACCGCAACGCCTATGCTCTATGCGGTCGCGTACGACTGTCTTTCTTGATTTTATTTGCGTTTAGGTAACAGTAAATGATCCGCGAATGTATAGACAATGCTCACGATTCTATCTCGCAGTCGTATATCCCCAGCCGTGGGGTACTTAGCTTCCACAAGCGTGTAAACCGCCACCGAACAACCGTTCTTATCAAAGCATTAAATTACAAGAGGTAACTTTGAATTTGTATTAAACCACTGTGGTCTCGACTAATGTGGTAATTTTAGTACACTCCTTATTTTATCTTTTAGATTTATTGTTTTTACCTTTGATTAGATTCTCATCTGCGTATCGTTTAAGTTAGCAATTAAAATGGCGAATAAAAGTAATTTCATTACGCATCATGAGGCTTGGGGAAATCATTAGAGTTGTAAAATCTCCTTGAAATGTAGATAATCATTAGGAAGGAATAAGTGTGATAGGGTGAACATTCCTCGCCTGGGTCGTGACGATTGGTAGATGGATGGCATATGTTAGGCGATCTTAGTAACGAGTGCCCGAGTGGGCGCTTTACATAGATCCAATGCAAATTGAGTAGCGATTTGCGCCCGCATAAATCAGCCGTACGTAGACCGGCTACACTCTACCACTGACCATTTCGTCAATTAAAGTCAACCTTATTGCGCGCGATATAAACTTTGCCTTATTTATACACAATGTAGTAAACATACATATTTTAAACATTGCAGTAACAATATCAAATCATCGTATCAATACTATGAAGTACCCTGGTTTAGAAACAACACATCACACTAATACGCCGAGTCTTACTGAAAGCTCTAACTAGAAAGTGAATTATAAGGTTTGAATAATTGGCATGGTCTACTTTAACAGGCCGGCGAGGATAAATTACAGGAATAATAATAATTATTTCTCGGAACTGAAAGAATAACTTTCGTACATTCAAGATGGCTATGCCTGTCATTATCTTTTCTAACGTTTATGAATGGAATTGCCACTAACGTGCAGGATGCAGTCCTTGTTAAGTTTCCTTTACATTTATGTTTATTTTTTATTTTAGTAATTTGCAGATACAAACACGTTTAGTTTATTATGTCTGTATTTCAAAAGTTAGGCGGAACCGACGTCCTAAATCGAAGGTAACGGTGAAACGATTATTTATCTATGTTTATCCTGGCGGTATAAACGTGCTCGCCTATCATCGTTGTTTCCGATTAATTCTCTTAATGCATTAGCTATTATAAATGATGACCATATGGAGAGAGCTGCATGGATTGCGGGCAACGATCGCCAGGCGGGCGGAAATGGGACGGTCGTGAGATCGACTCCGCGATCTGCAAGATGTGATCGGCTGACCGCAAGAGCTTCGACAATACGCAATTAATGAACCGTCTCGTCTTGCGTAACAAGCCAGTGGGTGCCACTTCTTATCGCTAATGAGAGCCAAGTTCGCGGGTATTGTCGCTTGGGCCATCGAGGCCATCGACTATCTTCATCTACGCTCGTCGAGGAAACTCTTGATTGTGCGTGAACTCAGGTGCAGTGTTTGTTTCTCTTGCAAAATTAGCTGTGAGACAAGATTCGACAAGATGAACACAACCCAAATCGTAAGAATACCGGCGCATGACGCATGACGGCCGATGTCATTGACTTGCGGTGATGAGTTTATTATGCAAGAGCTACCTGTGTTTTTCAAGATCAAGGCGATAAAGACGGTTTGGTCATTTGCTCGGGGAGGTTTAAATGGTGAGAGCATTTTAGCATGTATTTTATATTCACGATAGTTTCCCACGGATTAGTCCGGGTATTGTGGGTTGGTGTACATCTATGTATGACGATGAATCATCATTCATTTGCGATTTACACTCGTCGCGTAGTTAATGATGTTGGATTTGGAAGATCGCGATCGCAGGGAGATGGTCCCGCGGCAGCTTGGTGTTGCCGGGTCGCGAGTCACAGGTCGCGGGTGTCGAGGCTATCTAATCGGGCGTCGTTTCGTCGCCGGTGGGTGGCGATCGGGATAACCGCTGCCGCCGCGCCCACACGCCAATTATGTGGGAAGAGGTTACGATTCCGCGCGCGATACTCGGGAAACGCAAACGAACCATCCTAAAGACGATCGCGTGCGTTAATCGCTCGTCTATTGCCAATGCCACCCCAATTAATGCATTCCGATTAATGTGTTGATTGCTTTAATAGTTTCTAGAGGCGCGATTTAATGAAATAATACATTGTGAAAGTAAATTGTCAATTTGAAAATAATCTATGCGTCGAATCGGAACTTAAACGAAGTAGCGTTAGTACAGTAATAAATGTTGTAACAGACCAGCTTCCTCCATTGATACTAAATTAATAATAATTGCACTTGATTTCCACTTTCCGCTTCGAGATAAGTTCAAATTTAGATCGGCGCGGAGAGTTAAACTCGCCACAATCTCGATATGGCCAGATTCAATAAAGACTAATAAGGAAATTGTAAAGCGATAGAATTACGCGTTCAAAAGTGCAAGTGAGTCGTGGATAATTGAAGTCAGTCACGATGCTATCAGGGTGCTGCGCGCTCCCGTCTCGTTGGCCCGTGGACCTATCGGAGTCAGTATCCGTAATTACAATAAATACGGTTCAAATGCCTACAAGAACCGATGCTTCTCTCCTTTGGAACACCGATGTATTTTTGCAATTACGCAACACCTAGAGGCGGCCTTAGAATTACTAGTTCCGGTAGAAATACTCAGTACAAGAAAACCATGCTGAAATGCAGTGGAATGAAACATAATTTAGACTTGTAAGGAAACAAAATATATTTCATAGCATGAGTGCTATTCGTTTATTAATTGGTTATGCATTTATCGATTTAGTTTTGAAGCGCTCTTAATACAAAAACTATGAAAGAGCTAGACTTGATTACACACTCAAAATAAACCTTTTAACCGTTTTTTACTTTTTGTATTGCAATAGAATTATCATAAAATTCCACCTATCAAACATCAAGTTATATGAAATCCAACCTTAGCTGAATACTAATGGCACTTAGCAAGTCTCTTTTGCTCGTCGGCAGATTATGATTAGAATTTATTTATCGCATCACAGCGCAAGGCACGTTTTACTGGTTCATGATTGACACTCGATAGATTGCACACTAGTTTAATTTCTATTCCATACAAAGCACTCCAGTAAATCCGAAGCAATTACAAAGGCAATCATATGCAGTGACTGTCAACTTACAGTTACGACATCGCAGTTTCCTTAACTGGGATGGCCAATAAGAGCACATCTGCCCATTTTCAAAGTATCAAATATACTTCTAGAAAATGGATATCGCTTTTCAATAATGATGAATAAGAAATCGTATTGAGCCGACGGAAATGTGTTAAAAGGACAATTTATATTTTCTAAGGCAATCGTTTAGCTTAATGAAAAGGTACAGCGGCGTTCGCAGCAATCGGGAAGAACTAGTTACATATTTCTAATAAGCGGTGGCCAAGCGGCGCTCTTACCTGTCCTCATAGTGGACCTGTTCCTTCGATATCTCAACACTAGCACACCCTTAATGCATCATACTCGTACGAACGACATCATAACCAGCAAGCGCGTTAATTGAATTTAATTGAATGTAGCTTAATCAAGTACTAACAACGTACATCTCGCTACTCATTACGAATGAATATTGTACACAGCGCTCCGGGTCGGTGATGATTCAACTATGTACGACAAAATGAAAGAACAAATTGCATTGTAAATATGACGCTTTTGAAAAATAAAATGCATTTGATGTTGTACTGGAGGAAAGTGTATGGAGTAATGACAGAAGGGCGGTTCATAGTTATTACTGTAATGTCGGGTTAGTGCATCTTCGTTCGCGAGCGTTACATAGCATTTCTCTGTAGCTAAAAAATAACACAAATAACCGGCTTGCCACAAACTCTATTAGATTTCCAACTTACTTTTTGCGAAGTTTGTCGTCGCCTAACTCGATCTCGATGCGGACGTGAGAAAATTGTGAAACTCATTTTGTAATAGAAGTTTAAAAAGGAAATGGTAACACGGCTCGCGATAGAAGTCCACGACTATGAAAACAATTTAAGTTTTAAAGACAATTTATCTACGTTCACATGTTATAAAGAGTTTAATGTGCATTGGTGTTTATTATACATTTAATATTTTGAATCTGTTTGATTATGCGACTTTTTTTTTATGGCTGACAGGCTAGCTGTTTGACCACTGCTCACCTGATGTTAAGTGACGGTGTGGTCGAAGATGGTTAAGCACACCTAGCCTGGAATGGAACTGACTCTCAAGTGAGGCTGCCGGAACACACCGTTAGATGCTTGGCGGCAGATTTTCAACTTGGGGGTGGTAGCTAGCGAGCCGAGTACTAGAAAGTACCCTACCACCACGCAAACCGCAATATTGCGACTGTTTATATATAAGTATTCTTATTATTTTAGTATTGGCTATGGATTAGGAAGAGAGACAGTGAAATCTATTACATGCTATTCATTACACAAGCCACCTTGTTAACGTAATAGGTAGTTACGATTCTATTTCGATTGTCATCAACGTAGTTACCGCAAAGGAACGCGACGTAGAAAGGAAGAGTGCAAATGTCAGAGCGTGGAGATGCAACAGGGAAAGCACCTCGCCATATCACGAAAGGGAACTTCAAATCCAAACTCGACCCATCGTTCGCTAGCAACTTTACCTCATACGATGAAGACGGGATTGAACCCAGGAACCTGCGCGGCCACTTTCTTTAAGTATTTCAAGTTGTTTTTTACACAAGGATGAAATGGCGTACTTAGTTGTTCGAAGAGTCTTTATTTAACATACTCGTAGTTGGCGTACGACTGGATGATCCCATTGGAACCTGCCTGAGCAAGGTGCCTCCGCCGCGATCGGATTTCCTGCTCGAGATTATTACCTTTCTTTATTTCGCTGGACAGTTCGTTAACGTCAGTATCGAAGTAACGGTCCGTTGGACCATTTGCATGGTGAGGCCATTATGGGGACCGGCGCGGGTGGAAGTTATTAAAAGCCGCTTAAGATCGAAGTGCATTCGGCAGGGAAGATAAAGGGTGGAACATTGGAGAGTCGTGAGCTTGCTCCGAGCAATATTGCGTTCAGGATGAGATCGAGCGGAAGGGCGAAGCGGACGGTGCAAGGAGAGAATTGAGGTGTCCTGGTTACGATGCCCTAAGCTTCACAATCTGTTGCTATTTATATAGCAAATTATAATATAAATCACTACTATTATAAAGGCGGAAGTTGTCGTTATGTTTGTATGCAATTTTTGGCACTACTTTACGCTGTTATGGCTTAACGGATTAGGATGAAATTGGGATGCATACAGCTTATACTTTGGATAACTACATAGGCTAATTTTATCTTAGAAAACACGGGTAAACACGCGCAGCTAGCTTATTATACAAATATACTTTTTCACTACATGGTACCAATATATGGCAAACGACTTCCTTTCATTTCTCTTTCCAAGTTGTCCCTCCATCACAATCGGCTTCGTTTTCACCACTGAATTGTGATTTTGGCTCAACAATATCCGACATGCACATTAATATATACACTTATAAAAAAATATTATTCGCATACTGAACAAATCTAAGCTTAAGGCCTTAAAGATTACCAGCACTTACACTTTCGACAACAGCTCCCACACATGTTCCGCATATTGAGATCAAGGAAATAATAAACGCACTCGTTCAAGGACACGAGGTTAGAAAGTGGGTCTACGAACACGTCCGGCAGTGACAGTCGAGCAATCGCGTGACAAGTCTCGGTCGGAACATTATCATTCCACGTACGATGCTAAACCGCTTATTCGGCTCGCGTTGACCGTTATCCATGGCACGCACACAAGCTGCATCAATGGCATATTTTTTCCCGGCGAAACTCCGCACGCATTTACCATTCAAGGCTAACCCGGTCAGTATAGCGCTTTGTTTACAAAAGTGTTGCGATGTCCGACATCGCAGAGGACGTTCACACTTCGACGACGCGACACCTGGTAACAAGCCTACGTTGAGCCGCCTCATTCATTACACTAAGCTCTCAGATGCTACAGTCAGGATTAGCGTTGGATGCTGTATGAACAGAGATAGCGTAGATAAATTATATTTGCATGATTGCCGTTAAGAATCTAATGCGCTAATCTAATCTAATCTTATGCGCGTGAACTAGACGGCATCTGTCGTAGTCATCTAGATGTCTCGATAACAGCATGCGTGCATAAACTCTATAATGTTTCTTGGACGAATCTTAACTATTGCATCAATAAGCTAACACTGCCAGTTAATTGAAAAGGCATTTCATAATTGAAGCCTATGTTCCGTCCCGAGATTCCAGTGGGATGCAGAGGGGAAAGAGGTAACATGAAAGTAACTGATGGCGGAATGGTCTTTCTAGGGATTTATTTACGCGTCTGGAAAATCGTTGTAGTTATTATAAACTCAATTAAAATGTAAGTGTTCTTGTTACAGGTGCTCTGAACTACACCGACCGACTTTTAGCGAGCACATTTTAGGTAATTATAAAATCACTATAACTCTTCTCTTTGGTATAAAATTTAAATGCTAGGAATTACTTCTCACAGCTTTATCAATCCGTCATTTAATTATTCTACGTTTTGAAACATCAAGTTTTACTCTCAGTACGAATCTCTACATAGTATCAAACAAACTCGCTTCCCGCCGTCTGTACGCTTAGATCTTTTAAACTACGCAACGGATTTTAATACGGTTTCCATCAATAGACAGAGTGATTAAAGAGGAAGGTTTAAATGTATAATGCATGCATTTACACCACATTAGTATCTACATTGCACCCGTGCGAAGCCGGAGCAGGTCGCTAGTAAAGTTATAAAGTAGAGAATTTTATAGTACTTCCACCCTGATTGCAAGTTGATCCAGGTCATTAGACTAGGGTATGTGTTCATTATTTCCAAAAGTATACCACATCCGCGAGTTTGTATCATATGTGGTTGACAAACCTGTCTGCAAGCATGGCACCAGTTTTCTTTAAACTAGTTGAGCCACAAACCAGACTTTTAATAAGGAGCTTCTACTTTGCTAATCACATCTCTTCATTGCATATAGGGAATTCTCAGGATACTAATGTATTTGATAGATACGATATGTGTAGAGACTAGAGCAGTTGAGGTCAAAATCAGTTTTTTTTTAATGTAAAAGTAATGAGACGAACGATACATCCTCCTGATGGTAAGAGATAACGCATGTCCATTGTCCATGGCCATTACAGCGGTACACAGTACTTTGAGTAGCGAAACAAAGTTCAGGACATCGTTGCTTAGGCGCTCGTTACTTTAGGGCGTTCGATGGTTAGTCTCAACAGCCCTGGAATTTCGTTAGCTGCTAATGTTTGCACACTACTGCTTGGCGACAGAATATCTGGTACTGCGTTGGTAACTACCTAGACGACGACGTCTGATGTACAAATATTTTAAGGACTTTTATTGGTATTTTAATTATGTGTTTTGCATGTGTCCTGAATTGATTTCAAATTTCTATAAGTAAAGTTTTCTATATATTTAATTATAGTGTGAAATGAAACTGTTAGAATAGCATAAAATTTTACAGCGCAATTCAAAGGCTAAGATTTATGACCAAGCGATGTTAGTATCAACACCTCCTATTCAGCGGCAGAGAGCACTAGCACGAAATCAACGGCACGCGGCGACTGAATGCACCAACATTAAGACAAAGATGAATGTCGAGATGCATAAACCGGGGAGTGGAAATGCTAAACTGCAAATGGGTTTGCTGTGATTTCAGTTTGAGGAGAGATAAGAGGTCTGGCGCGCGCCGCTGACTCCAATACGAGCGACTGTCATGCCATCCGTACATTTTAACGAGAGCTCGATCACCCGCGCCGATAGCGACAGTCTAATGAAAACTCCGCTGAATAATGCATTAATACTAGCGTTAAATCGTGAGCATACACTATACGACTGCTACGGGAAATACTACATGCAAATTTAAGTCAATATCGACGCCTGATAAGCCAGCAGCAATACGAGAAATGCCGTTCGTACTAGTAAATAAACTAAAATTAATCCTGTAGTTTCATAGCGTGGAAACTGGGTCTATATTTTATGTCTTTATCGACGAAGTCTTCCTGGGGGTCGTTTGGGTCACGAGGTTGGATTGCAGGTGATTTACGCTAAATTGGCTTTGGGGGAAGACAAGTTTTTGAAAGTATAAAGGCTTCGACGAAAAGTGCAGAGGCGATAGTGAGTGAGGCAGGTTGGATGCGCAAGTCGGTGGGTGTCGTGCTAAGGCTCACGGTGCGACCCCCAGTTCACCTTCTCTATTGAAATGTCAATGTGCGCAGCGGTGACGAGACAATCGTAAAACACAATGTTAAGGTCGCATCATGACTTCAATAAACAATTCCAAACATGGTGAACGTGACGTCGCCGCTGTAAGAGTGCCTGAAAGTGTGCCGACCATGTACGCTGCTAGAGGACAGCGTGGCCGCTTGTTGGATTAGACTCCGTTTACGTTGTTTAGGTTTAACCTACGACACAAGTCTCAGAGTACAACGTACGTACAGAAAGGATAAGTAGGATAGACGGACACTACAATAGAAATGTAAAGGGCTTACTGTCATAGGACAGGAACATGCAAACAATATCGGTATTAATATTGTAAGGAAATAGAGTAAGTACTGTAACAATAGCGGAAATCAGGCTTATAGTGATTCTCGTATTGTTCAGTACCGACTGACTTTGTGGTGTTTTATGACATGTCGAGCTTATGCGATGTAAATAGGGTAGCGTGTGATATGAACTGCAAACATGCAAGGGCCAAGAGTCGAGGGCAGGCAGGGCGCGATGGCATACCTTCCGCGGCTAAACTACCGTTCCCGCGTTCCACATACACCGAGCATGCGAGAACAAGCTCGCGATTGGGGTCGTGTCACCGGCGATGCCTTAAACGGCAGCCTTTTTCAAGATAAATGCAATTTATTTACATTTAATTAATTCCATGAAGTAATGTATGGGCTTTAAAAGGAGAGTTGTACAGGCATTTTGGGAGACCAACAAATAATTTTCTAACAAAAAACAACTTTGCTTGTCATCATAACGAAATGAGAATAATTAAATTCTTCGCAAAATAATTAAAATGAAAAGAATGAAAGATAATTATTATAATGTAAACAGACTATCATGATTCTTAATCTTCGCCACTGCTCGAAATGTTGAGATCATTTTGAAGCTAAAAAATATTGTCTATTATTATAAAATTCGGATTAACGATAGGCGAGTTAAAAGTGAATAAATATAATATTTACTTACAGAAATGAGTTTTCTGCACACATTTTTTTTGCAAAGAATACTTTTTATTCCTAAATTGAAAAAATACTGTTACTGCGAGACTTAAGAATGTCAGTACAAGATGCACTTAATGAAATTAGTGTCGATTCGTTGCTGAATATTCTAAGACTTTCGCTTCAATAATGGGAAAGCTTACATGAAGTGTGCGATATTATCGTGAGCTCTACGATCTCAGATTACACAGCATTTGCATAGATTGTTAACAATTTGAACTTGAACATCCCTGAATAATGAATCAAAGCAATTTGTGTGTCAACAGGACACGAGGCTAGCGCTAACATAGCGGGGTTTTACTTTCTTGTAGAGGCCTTTAGAAACTAGTTAAGAGAAAGTAGGATTATATCTTTAGTGTATTCTATCATGATATAACACCAGCACAGTGCAAGGTAATTAATATGATGTCAATAGCGACCGATATTAATGAGAGCTTCATTTTAAGCGGGGAGTATCATATCGCACAGGATGTATGCTACAATTATAAATTGCCTTCCGATTCATAAATACAAATAAGGAATGCCCGTCAGACTGAAACAAATTCGCGCCTACAGACGTCCAATTAGGCCGGCGGTATCGTGCGTATCCACCGACCCACGTGTGTTAGAAAATAGGCACTTACTCATAAATATTTATGGCGGCCACAAAGCCGTCTTTGTACACTTCCACATTCAGGCGGAATTATAATGGTTGTCACAGTAGGATCTCGAACAAGAGCCGAAACGGCTCGCATTAGAAAAAATAAAAGATTCTCGCGACAGTTTCACTTAGCAACCGACACGGCGAATATCTTGAACAGAGATGACACAGAAAAGACGGCGCGAGCGGAATGCTAAACGGGAAAGCCGGACCGTCGTATTTCTTGAGATCTGTCAGATTTACTTTCGTATGCGAGCGCGAGATTATGATTTCGGTGATAATGTTTTTGTCTGCGGTTTGTTAGAGTCCCTGAAGGAAATCAAGCGTGACGTCGATGGGAAGCTCGTCCGCGGAGGTGCACTTCCCGTTGCGGTGGTGAGCGCGCGACCGACGAAAGCAGCCGTGTTGTACGGTAGCTGTACAGTTAGCTCGGATAAAGGCTGTTACGATGTCCGACCCGTGGCCGACGGCGACGCTGTGATCTGTCAATTAGAGCCCCATAACCTTGTTCATATCTCGGGCCACTCCATATGCAGGCCTAACGACCGACGCGACACTAGCATACAATCGCTTTACAAATACACGCCGGAGAGCGTGCCGTGCTTCCGTATAGACACAGAGCAAAAGCATACTTTAAACTTAATTTAAATTTAATATGGTCCATTCAATAGCAGTATAGTAATAGTAAATTTCACGGTTGGCATCGAAGATTGTAGATCTGGCAATGTAGCTGTATTCGACTTTTTTTTGTTGCTTTAACTTTGTGCTTTATTGTTTCACGGTTTAGTACTGACGGTGGGGAGCCATTAGCGCGTTTGAGATAAAATTTGTTGATGTATATTTAGAACAACTGATACATTTGTTCAGACACGAATTTATGGAAACGAAATCAACAAATTTTTATTAAATCTTGGTTCAATGTTTTGTAAAAATGATTGGTTATATGACTTTGATCACAATGATAGAGCAAAACCGTTGCACGAAATTCGGAAGCGGAGTGGCTCGAGACACAATCACGTTTTCTATCAGTGTGAAATCTTCCAATAGTAGTGCAATCCAGTGGAACGGTGCCGGTGGCTGCAAAATGTGCGTGGCGTCACGTAGAATCAGCTTCAAAATAGAATCGTGTCCGACGCGCGCCTCTACTGCCGCGGGTCGACGGCCGACTTACGAAATTTAATCGAGTTATACAAAACCCATCTCCAAACAAATATTTCGATTCAATGATTTCTTTTCAAACCACGTTCGTTCACCTCGAATGCTAGACTACCTGATGCTACCTGATCAAATAGAAAACGCAGTTTCGAAATGACACGTACCTGACTAGATTAAAGTTTTCAGTGAGGAATATCGCCGATGCAATCCAATGGGGTGGGAAACAGAACTTGGTTTATTTCTCTATTGTCTAAGTGTAGTTTATGCATCTGTGGGAGCGTGTTACATTGAGTTTGAACCGTTTAGCTGCCATCAAGTTATCGAGTTTTCAATGACAGGATCGGATGCGGATATTTATGCTTGAAAGCGCGAGACAGTGAGTCGGCAGCGAACGTGGGCGCAAGCATGGTACTAGACACTTCGCGAGTAGAGGTGATCGATATCTCTTTGCGCCTATCGTAAACATGAAAGCGTAAGTTGCCCCTAAAGGGCTTACAACGTCTCATAAGTTAATCAATGATAAAGTACTCGAACTGCGCAGACGGATATGTAGTCATGAAAATAATATAAAAACAAAATCAGTGCAGCACATATCATCCTCATCACTACATATTATAAAACATCAAGTCGTCCACCGCGTCTGTTCGCGATAAACTTAAAAACTACTGAACAGATTTATCATGCGTGTTTTACTTATATATATAGAGTGATTCATGAGGAAGGTTTAGGTATATTATTTATCAAGGTTTTGTTTAAATTGGTTGAAATATGATAATTGTTGGAAGTGTCGGAAAACGTCAAGCTAGCTGGGAGGTTTCATCGAAAACGTTGCCTAATTAATCCCTTTGATAGACCAAAAGTCCCGTGTAAGCCCGTGCGCAGCCGGGGCGGGTCGCTAGTTCTAAATAAGAATAATCAGTAATTTAGGAAAAAAATAAACTTGTTTTGCATGGATTGGTAAAAACTTATATTTTCCTAAAACTTTTAAAATTCTCGTAGAAACCAATGTTAATGGCATCCTGAGTGCCAGCAAATAAGCTCCTATGAAAGAAAAGACTCAAGTATGACACAAGCACGTTTTGTTGGTTTAGGCGCGTGCCTCTGTGAGATGAGTCAATATTTACAGGTTATCGACCCTGTTTCCTTTCTTCAAGTTAAGAAAAGGATATTGGTGAATAACAATCGATGCTTCTAATAATTGTACGGTACAGGAAAAAGTACTCCGAATATTCTTTATACGAGTAACATTCATAATAAATTGTTCAGACTGTGAAATAAGGTTCTTAAATTATTTCATCGTCCTTGATAAAAATGTTCTACGTTTCGTATATAGAGAACTATAGTTGGAGTTTCCGATATAGTTTTATCGGAAACGACTATAGTTTCGACAACATTAGGTGGCCTTTATCATGGAGACAAAGCAGAGTACACGCGCGCGCGGCCTTGCCTCGCTTCGAACTGCGGGCCGCTGCGAGCGTCGCACGTAAATTCTTACTCGTATAATGCAATTCATTCATTTGATTGTGGATAATGTTAGCACTAAGGAGCTCGGGCCATCTAAAACATTTCATTAGGAAAGCCTGAATCGTGGTTACCTAAATGATTTAGGAGGATTACAATCAAAGGTTAGAATCGTATTAGCAATGGTCTTAGCAAACATTTAAATACATGTAACTAGCAATGCGGAATCGGAGTGAACTCACGTGATTACATTCAGATATAAGGAAGGGCACGAATTTGCAGCCAAGTATCCTTGTTCGGAGTTCAGTTGCCGTTATCTAATGCAAATTTACTGTTCGAGATTAAACTAGTTTCAAATCAACATTGAAATACAAGAGGAATCTTCGCCGGGTAATGGCTTCTTTAAGTAATGGGAGATAAACAGATGTAACGGACTTTAGTAGACTGTGTCGGACACGATCGCGAAAGACTTGCAAAAAGGCAGGAAATGCGCAAGCATGACCTACAACGGGTGTTAAGCGTAACCTTAAAATACTTTAACTTGTTGATTTTGTTGTTGTAGAAATTTTTACCTCTTTGAATTTTAAATTCGCTTCAATTGTATAGTCAACTGTGTTCTTTTCTTTAATAGTAATTTTATATCAAAACGTATTATTTATTTTAGTATTCAAAATTTTATTCTGAATAGTGTAACAGAGATACTTGTTACTTATTATACAACCCTGTCGGTAGTAGCCCCTGTAGTATATCTGCTTTAAGAGCTGTATAGTGTGGGTTCGATGCCCACCCAGGACACACATTTTGTGGTATAAACGAATATTTGTTCTGTATGTATTATAAGTATGTATTTACAAAATAAAGTATTTAAGTATTCCATCAGTTATCTGACTCCTATCTTTGCTTAGTTTGGGGTTAGACGGCGCGGTGTGTAATGTCCAACGATATTTAAAAACAAAAAAAAAATAACTCTTAAACAAAATACTTTACCTAATTAATTCATTTGGAATAAAATGGCATTTTCAAAACTAGTATAAAAAACTATACAAATAAAATATTGACTGTTAAGCGGAAATAAACTAAATATATACCTAGAACACTCAAAATGGACTTCCGCAAAGTAACGGCTGAAACAATCAATTACAAATAAAATATATATTTTTTTAAGATTTTATACCCTATGACTATGTGTGCGGTGGTTTCCAAAAGGCTAAAAATTACAATTACGCTTAGATTTAGCTATTGAACCAAAAACTAAAATTGTTTCCAGAAAAAGCAAACTTGGTATGTTTTCTCAAAAATTTAATAGATAATGACGCTTTATTGCCCTTTTAGGTCATTTAAGTAGCTCTGCTTCGTGAACCGTTAGGTATGGGTTTGATTGCGGATTCCTGGTTGGTAATTAATGTAATGAATATACTCGTAGATGTATATTCGTTGTTCTGTCTGTAGCTGTTATAAATGTGTGTTAAAAAAAATCATAAGATTATTCCATCACTCGGTTCCCATAGCACAAGTTTTGCTTAGTCTGAGACTAGATGATGCTGAGTGAAATGTCCTCCTATAATATTCATTACTAACGTGAGAATATCGGTCGGGATGTTTGACAATGACGGATTATGGCGTGACTACAGCGCCTGCTCTTGACGCTGTACCTCTCTCCATCATCACCGTATCGGCGATGCTCAAACGCCGCAATTTCCGCGTCATCTTAATCGAGACAAAAACGGTAGACGATCAACTTTTGCGGACCCTTACCCCGCACCAATTGAAGGATAACGGCACCATGGACTACATACTAGTAAAAACCTATACATACAGACAATGGCCAATTACAAAGGCTCTTGATACATTATTTTTCATACAACGAACAGAGTGAGAAGATGACCGAATCTAGTCCACATATTGAGTTTTTTTTTTCAGACAACAACTTATCTATTGAGATCAAAAGTTCGAATATGAAGACGTGTTTTGATTAATTTATTAACAATTAGTAAATTGGTCTACGTGAGACTCAAATATCTGAGTGAATTTGTAACGGTTTGTACTCATGAGGAATATGACAGATATATATTTTTTTTGACTTCTTATTGCAATATTTGACAGGCTAGGTGTTTAAACATAGCCTACCTGATATTAAGTCACTATGTGCTTGAAGATGGTAAACAAACTTAGCCTGGAGTGGAAATGGCTCTCAAGTGACGCTGCTGGAACACACCCTTAGATGCTTGGCTGCAGATTTTCAACTTAAGGGTGGTAGCTAGCCAACCAAGGAAAATACCCTACCACCATAATATGGTTTCCTCACCGGCAGTTTAACCTCATTACTGGGGATGAACCCACGCCTTTCGGCGCTCAGACCAACCGCGCTAATCACTGAGCTATCATCGCTATACGATAGGGCGCAGATATGATAGTTATCTGTATTACGGTGTGGGATTTTACGTATGTCAATTTCCTGATACCGTTTCATGATGGGAAAAAGCGATCAGGACTCAGTTACCCCTATATGGCTGATACTATATCATGAGTTATGATGCAATATCAGCCATATAGCCCTCAAGTGTTATACAGATTATATCTTTCATGTCTGCACCTTAACCCTCAGTGTACCTCAGTGTAATACAGATACGAGTAAATGTCATATCTGCGCCCTAGAAACCATGCTGATCCCAGTTTCAGATATACGATTTAATCTGTATAATGAAGACTTATGAAGCATAATGCATGTCAGACCAGTCAGGTGATTGTATCTATTAGCACAAAAACGCCTTTGCTGATACATATCTTGTCTAAACAAATAACCGTAGGTGTTAGCAAAAAAATATCAAACTAATAGTCATAGAGATAGACTTTGCTACTTGTATCGACAAAAAAATTGGAATTCATTTTGTTATTGTACTTATCAGATTAAAGCTTTGATTAATCTTCATTTATTTTAGTTACACTTAATTTCAAAAACACTTAATGTATTATAATCATTAGGGAAAATAATTGGGCGATTAATTAATAAAGCGCTTACGCTTTCATTAGTATTTAGAATGAAATAAATTTGCAGTAAAAGACTAACGTATCTGATAGGCTTCCTTTTGATAACTGTATTTTTTTTTAATAGCTGACAGGCTATGTTTTTGACCACAACTCACCTGATGTTACGTGGCGGTGTGGTCGAAGATGGTAAAGCACACCTAGCCTGGAATGGAACTGGCTCTCAAGTGAGGCTGCCGGAACACACCGTTAGATGCTTGGCGGCAGATTTTCAACTTGAGGGTGGTAGCTAGCCAGCCGAGTACTAGAAAGTACCCTACCTATGGTTTCCTCACGATGTTTTCCTTCACCGGCAGCTCAAGC
This sequence comes from Biston stratarius, assembly GCA_950106695.1. NCBI lineage: Eukaryota > Metazoa > Arthropoda > Insecta > Lepidoptera > Geometridae > Biston > Biston stratarius. Next base: position 18,755,534 of record OX467116.1, read on the forward strand.
TCATTGTTGGGGTTTGAACCCACGCCCTTCGGCATGCGAACCGACCGCGCTAACCACTGAGCTATCATCGCTACAAAATTTGCAGTAAAAGACTATAGTATCCGAGAGGCTTCCTTTTGATAACTGTAATATTTCTCATGCGTTTTATAACATACATACTAATAACAAATCATCATTTGTGGTACCGTAACACCCATTTGCGAAATGTAACTAAGAACAGTAAATGTTTGGTTTCGGTTATCCGTAGAGAATTTAAAACGTGTAAATAATGTTAAAACATGTAGGTATGTAGATCTTTCGGTATTTTCACGTATGTAGGTCTCGATGTCTGATTCTACTATTTGACTGTGAAATTGCGATTGTAAATGTTTGCCGAGACTGAGCAACGAAGATACATGCGAACGTGTTTGCGAAGGTTCAATGATCACACGGATCTTCGACTACTTCCAAGTTTCAACTGATCGACAACTTTTTCTACGATACTATTCGTCCGGCTCGTTCAACCGTGGGATAGTGATAAGTGAGGCCACTGACGTAACATACGGTCAACTGTTAAGCCTACGTACGCACTTTGGACCGTGTCGAAATAAAAAATTAAGTTTGATTAAGTTTTATTAGTACAGACGTCAGAGTAATTACTATGATAAAGTGCTAAATAAAGGTGGTCGTGATTTGATTAATGGATCCGATTGAGAAAATAGAGTCAGCATTAAATGGACTGTATTGTAATTGACGTACGGGTGTATGCAAAGCGATGCGTACATTTCAGTGTTTTGATAGGTTACTGTATTTTAATTGGAGTTTAAGCGGAAACCGATATAGATAAGCGTTGTTTTTACGGTCCGTCCTTGTTATAATGTCGGAGCACTTTTTGTGTAGGCTACTTTTGATTGAGTTGAAATGATGTTACGACTTTATAACGTGATATGACAAGCGAATTATTTCTCGGAATTATAACGCTTGAAAAGTTTATTTCATAAGAAAACTGGTACAAATAGTGATTTGTAGCGATGATAGCTCATTGGTTAGCGCGGTCGGTTCGCGTGCCGTGGGGCGTGGGTTCAAACCCCAACAATGAGCTTGAGCTGCCGGTGAAGGAAAACATCGTGAGGAAACCATAGCGTTGTGGTAGGGTACTTTCTAGTACTCGGCTGGCTAGCTACCACCCTCAAGTTGAAAATCTGCCGCTAAGCATCTAACGGTGTGTTCCGGCAGCCACACTTGAGAGCCAGTGCCATTCCAGGCTAGGTATGCTTTACCATCTTCGATCACACCGTTACTTAACATCAGGTGAGTTGTGGTAAAACACCCAGCCCGTCAGCTATTAAAAAAAAAAGACAATGAAAAAAAAAACAACAATACATGATGAGTTACGTACATCGTGAAATTGTAAAGAAAATATTATTACACTTACTGATGCAGCAACGTGATGCAAATGAAATGGTAATTACCTGAAAAAAGTACAATATATCACATAAATAATGTAAAAATAATTCTTAATTCTACTCCCGTCTAAACCGCTGTTATAGTGGACAGTCACATACCGTACTAGAATACAGATTACGTTATTTAAATTTCAAGTAATCCGACCAAAATATTTCAATTTAACTGGCACAAATGTGAATTTGTTTATTCCGAAGCGTTTTACTTATTTTCTCACAAATGTACCTATCGAAAAATTTCGCATGAAGAGTTAGTTTTTATAAGACACGTAAGATTTTTTTTTTTAATAATAATAATACTTTATTATATACACCAAGAAAAAAATTACATTACATTAAGGGAGTGTTAGCACTCGAACAAGAAATTCTGAATCTCGGGAAGAATTAATAGTGAGAAAAAGAAATATTTAATCTCGTAAGAAATACTTGTGCCACAATGCATTGTAATATTAGTTACGAGAAAAACATATACCACTTCGGGTAGTAATAAAAACTGTTAGCTTGGCTAGTATGAATCTAGCAGATATAATAAACTTGCATGTGTTCTATCGAATCATCTAGTCATTCATTAAAACCCTAATTAAATTCGTCGGTAGCCAAGATTAATACGTAGCTATAACTATAAAATGTAAGCCTTTAACAAAAATTAACTTTTAACTGCATAGGTACTGCAGTATACTATTACCGTGGAACTCCAATCAGTGAGTCCATATAAACTTTTAGTCTTGCACTAAAATTCTCGGAAGGTATCTACAATCTACTCACTAGCGGCTACTTACATGTGAGTTAATATCTTACGACTATAATAGCCGCTGTGAAAATGCAGTTGCAACTACATCATAAATTTCGTAACTATTTATGCGAACATCTTCCTTACAAAGTGTTACACAAGATCTCGCGCCTGCGTTTTTATCTTCCGACACGATCGCAGACATCTCGTTAGCCGCCACATACGCGCTCCAAATCGAATTTAATGGTTTTACTTATGTAAATAGATTACGGAATTACGGGCAAGATGCGAATTCCGGGAAAGACTTAAGCGCAAAACGTTCGTAATTACACGGCGATACGGGGAAGTGGACCCGCTCTGTTCCTGCGCTCACCGACACTCGTGACCGTGAGCTTCTTCGTGGCGTCGCTCGCACAAGGTGTGTGATTAAGTCACCTACCTATAATTCAGCTAGTCATAATTGCATTACAATCGCGAAAAAGTATGTAATTAACATGTTTTTTTTTTCTTTGATCCCAGGAGTGGTGGTGGCGGAAAGCGGGCGGCGGCACTGCGAGGCTCTCAGGTCAGTCACCTAGCGCACCTTACTCTTCTACGATCGGAATTCGTGAATCTTCAGAAATAACACGTCATTATGTCTTATTAGCCGTTGAGGAAGCACTTAGAGCAAATGCAAGGAAAATAACACGTCTCCTGCGCTGGACGGAGAATTGTTCTACTATAATATCCATTATTGCGAGCATTATAAAATTAGTTAGCTCACATATACGGCTAGGTAATAGATTTTGATTTCAGACTTGAAGTAAAAACTCTTAGTTATATGTAAAATATTCATATAGTATGAATATATATAAAAAATACGAATTGTTTACTAGCAAGCTAAAAATATAATAAAAGCAAGTTGTTAGATTATTTTTGGAAAGATAAAAAGACATGCTGAAAACGTTGGAATGTTTATTTAATGATACCAAATTATGTCAGAACATTGCTCGAAATAAATATAACTGCCTCAGAGGCAACGAAGTGCAAACAAGTATACAGTTAGTTTTGTAGTAATATACGCATAAGTACGTAGGTACGTACTTCGTACAAAGGTAGTGACTTGCCAATATAGTCGGGTAAGTAACCGTGTATCATTAATGCAGTACCCATTACCGAAATTGATGCATGGGTATTACGAAACTGACGTATCTACTGATGAGAAATAGTGGGTATACACTTTACCGTTGCACGGAAAAAATATTCCAGCTAATGAAGATTGCCTCCAATTGAAACATTGAACGCATTACAAGAAAATAAAGTTTTGACCGCACACCGAACTGATTCGCATTGACGTTTTAATGGAGACTTAAAAATGAAGTCATATTTATTTTATGTTCGAGATATTATGATATTTGGAAGCAAACCACTCAATTTGTTATAATTATAACATAACTCCAGTATAATTGGTTATCATGAACAGGATTCCGAGCACAAAATAAAGTAATCAAAAATGCCGATTACGCAGGATGGCAAAAATATCTCTCCGTTTGATGAACTTTTAGCGGACAGGTTGAGTGAGTTTAATTAAAATAATAAAAAGAAACAAATGGGCAGTAAAATGTAACGACTGCATTCTGGGAGGTTACGAGCGAGTGAACTTTCAAGGACTGCAGCTCTTTAGTGGTTTTCAAACAAAACAAAAAAGGTGTTAGCGGCTCGTCGATTTCCTAAATCACCGAACCGGTCCATGCAGGTTATCCAGTTATGTTTACCGTTCATCTGTTAAGAAATAACAAGGAAAAGTCTGCGATCAAGTAGGGTTTCCTCACGTAAACATGCGTCATTGTTTAAGGTCTTTGCCTGAACTTGAACTCGTTACGCCATTTATTATACAAAGCAGGCTTTATTACGTTATAATAAAGACTTCTTCAGACTACGCTATACCAAGTCGCAAGTAAATTGAATTTATATATAGCTAATGTGAATATGGTAAATGTTTGCAAGCCAGAGACATAGAGAAAGTTTTTGAGTTTCAACGGTCAGCAAAAAATAACATGTCACAACATAGTGGTGATTTATTCATAAAATGCCGAATTATGTACGTGAGTGTGAAAAATAATACAATGTGGTGGAAAATTTCATGTCACTGCTTCGGAGCTTGTAGTAATGTTGCCATTACTTTATTAAGACATGACCGGACTCGATCTTGACTTACTTTGTGTGAGTTTGACTGTGACTCAGACTTATTTAACTTGAACAAAATATCGACATACTTGACCCTGGCAAAACACAATATGCTATGCCAAAAACAAGACGGAGAGGGAGATTTTGTTGCGCTACAAAGCTATACATACTACTTTGGAGCTAACGTCAGTCATTGGATAACCTTAGTAGAGTTTAATCAGATCTTTTAAGGACGAATCGAGATACTCGTATTCATAAAACGATCACTCTGTTGGGTAGCCCATAATTTTTCCTAACATAATTTTAATTACTACTAACTGTAAATTAACTATGGGAAATCATAATTTCCATCATGAAAACTCACGCCAGCCAAGAATAAAATAATAAAAGGCACTCAACCATTATAAAACGTAATAAAATCGGGAGCTGCAGCCATCAACTACCAATTTAAAACTAGTTATTCAATAAAACTAAGCAATTTACAAAAGACCGCAGATACATATCTAATCACATCACATAAGCGCATGCTGCATGTATCACGAATATATTGACGTGAGCAAGTGGTACTAATATTATAAAAGAGTTTTTTCTTTTTTTTTTACATCTGACTTGGCATGCTTTTGGCCACGATCTCACCTGATGGAAAGCGACGACGAGGCCGAAGATTATACTTAACTAGGAAATACCTATTCACGTTTTTTCTTGAAACAACAAGCCTATAGGCCACAAAAAAAAGTAATGTTTCATTTCGAGACAAAAAAAATATTCAATCGACGTTACTTTTTAAATAATAGTTTTCAACCGGTAAACAGATAGGCAACTGATATTAGTTTCAGATCTTCGATTAACTGAAATGTACCACGACACCCATCTAGTTAACTTCATTATAATTATCATTTATTAAACAACACTTATAACAAAGATTACTTGAATATTACAAGTAATACAGGAAACATTCGAGCGATATCCACCCTGAGGCGAAGGTTTTACAATGCAGCTGAACTTAAAGAACAAGTAAAAGGCGGTCGAATTCTTAGCCAGGGGCTTTTAATTGACAAAAGCAACGGACCCGTCGGTACTGATCCATCGCTTGATAGCAATTTACCTTTAACCTGCTCATAAGTGTGTAATCGAGAACCTTTCGATCGCTTATAACTCGTTGATGAACATTGCCCCACACAGATACTCCATTACCAATATCTTCGCAAAAACCTGCACGGTCCGTGCGATGTATATGGATAGTGTCTTCACGGGAAAAATAAATCACAGTAAGTTATACCAAGACAGATTAACTTGACAGTTGAAGCTTAGCGCTCGTAATGGTTATGCTGATTGCCAATGTCTGCGAGCTTAAAGCTTGTACGAGAAAACTCATTTGCTCAGTTAGTTGCAATCAGACTAATTTGTATGGCGACCATAGACCACCTGCGCGGCATATAAGCTTTACAATTAGTAATATTTCTACTTCACCCTTTACATTATTTATTGGCAAGGGGCAAATTGCCATGGCTTTTACACGTCTGCCAGTAAAACATAATTCTAAAGAATATTGGTGTACAATGTTAAATCTCGTTGTTAAGTTTACCGATTACACTAACATGCATGCAATATGAAATTTTCCGCACGTGTGTCTAGAACTCGTACGTGCGCAAATTACAACATACTACAAGCGGGAAAAGTGTCATTTTTCCGGCTATTTCAACAGCATTGTTACAGATATGCATCATAAACTGTTTAAAGTACCAGTTAACGGTTGTTTTAATGCCGCATTTAAACGTACGTAAAGTCAAAAATCTCGCTCGTAAGAGTAGCCGCCTAACAAATCTACAATGTCGGCAGTTTAGTGGGCAATGCTTAGAGACGTGCGCGGTCGCGCGTCGGCGGGCGAGTCACCTTACATGCAAAGATGTCTGGATTCACCGCATAAATATGATCGCATGTCGGGATCTGTGAGAATATAATTGGACATTCGCGGTAAGCCCTCGATTCGTAAGATAAAGATGTCGAGGACGGCGAGGAGGCGGCGTTGTCAAGTGTCCATCGAGCGCTATCTACGCTCGACATCTTTATACTGGGGTCGGTTTTTGTGCGCGTGCGCGGTGCAGTGGGCGGTAATGGCGTCCGCCCCAACGGGATTCACGCGCCGACATCGTTTCGCGTCTCATCGTGCGCCCGCAATATATCGCTCCACTTAAATTACGCGTGAGCTTGTTCCGGTAAATATTCCTGCGCTATAAAACGGTGCTGCGCAGCAGCGGCCGGGAAACCTAGAATTGCTTTGAATGTTTCGACTGCCCTGTTAGCTTAATTGGAGAAGTTCTGCTTCGAGAGCTTAAGGGCGTGAGTTCGATTCCCACTCAGACCTAACACTTGTGCAACGAACACAGACGTTTGTTTTGTATATATTATAAGAAAGCAATAACAAAAAAATACATACAAGTATTCTATCAGCTATCTGTTTCTCATACATAATACACACATTGCTTGGTGCTAGGTGGTGCTGTATGAAATGTCAAACGATACTTATTAATTTTAAATACTTTTTGAGAGTCAAAGACAGTTCGCGTAAACACAATCGTGGCGGGTCAAGCTAATAATGTAATGAGCGGGTTAATATAACGCTGTTGGCAGTTATACATAACCCAATACCCCAGATAAATAAGCTGAGTAAAGCACATAAGATTCATAAGCTGGGTAAAGCAGATAAGCACTCAATAAAAAGCTGATATCTGCGTCTCGAAGTTGATATAAAATTTACCTTTTGCCCCGAAGATCATTTGGAACATAAAGAGGTTTTAAGCATTTCGTATAAATAATAGCTGGAAACATTAACCGGTTATTTAAAATAAAGGCAGGTATAAAACAACATTCACAAGTGTCATGCAGGTTTTTAGTAAAAGTAAAACAAACAGTTTTAAAACAGATAACGCTATCCGATAAAGATTTGTGAAACGAAGCAACAATGGTAATCCTCAATGAGAACCTCCCACAAGCAACGGAACCTCTTCCGCCGATTAGATTGTAGAGCATCAAACATAATGAGCACAAACGAAACCAAGTAAAAGACAAGACTATTATAATACAATGCACACCCGTTACACCTAATCTAATGAATGTCGCGTCTGCTCACACATGCACGTAGGGTTCCCAACTTTTTGTACGAGAAATGAAGTATATTAAGATCGGAGAAATAAAATGAACAGTATTTTACAAAAGCAAACAGTATTTTAGCTTTTTAACGGTTTAAAAACATATTTGCACAATTTAAAAATTTATTATCATTTTTAAAACATTTATAAGCCTTTCCACAATTTAAGTTAATATTGAAATAAATGAACAGCTATTTTTTTATTAAATCAATAGAAGCTCTATTTCTGTCATACAGACAGTTTGCATTCATTACAGAAAGCACTCTTTCGGTAAAGGCTGAAGTGGCGGGGACAGAAAGTATGTATGAAACAATTATACAGATGTTTTTAAATAATAATTATTATTCGTGTGAAGTGTTGACTAATAAATGACTCTATTTTTGGCTAGTATTACCAAGTAAATCTTTATCCTCAGATATTTTTTCATACATAACTTGGAATTGTATAAATTTTGAATGTAAATTATCCATGTCAATATTAGGTCTATGCAAATTAAGACAAATGACAAAAACCGGCCAAGTGCGAGTCAGACTCGCGCACGAAGGGTTCCTTACCATTATTTATGAAAAAGGCAAAAAAATCGCGTTTGTTGTATGGGAGAACCTCAAATATTTATTTTATTTTGTTTTTAGTATTTGTTGTTATAGCGGCAACAGAAATACATAATTTGTGAAAATTTCAACTGTCTAGCTGTCGCGTTTCTTGAGGTACAGCCTGGTGACAGACAGACGGACGGACAGACAGACAGCGAAGTCTTAGTAATAGGGTCCCGTTTTTACCCTTTGGGTACAGAGCCCTAATAAAAACGGTTGTTTTCTATACATGCGTGATACTCACTTGACATTGACAGGTTCCGTTCTGAAATGCTGTTTATATACGGACGTTTACATTTTATACAGACTTTACATATGGCTCTGGATACCAGCGGACATAAAAACAGTATTTTGTATACTTTTTTTTTATAGAACAGTAAAAAGTTAACGAACGAAAAACAGTATAATACTGTTTTTAACAATATGGTTGGGAGCCCTACATGCATGCGAATTATTGCTATTTATTACACACATTAATCATAAATATAATTACGTATTAAATAAAAAATCACGAGTCATATTTTAGGAACAATGTCGTATATGGCAGTTAATTATCTTTAAGCGGCACAACCATTCTTTTCACGCCGTCATCGATACTATAAACTCTCGAGAAAAATGACTGACAGTTCATAATATAAACACACGTGAATATAATTGATAGGCTTTTAATTTAAATGGTAATGTTTCACACGAACGAATGTAACGTGCTAACGGCCCATCACTAGTTTTGTACACGAGTACAATCTACGGATCTCAACCTACTTTAAATGCACATGTTTTAGCACCTTTTAACTTGACAGAGTGATCTGGTTTCGGAGTTTATCTTTAATGGTAGGCGAGAGATTGGAGGTTGATTACTCTCATGCATGTTAAGTAGTGTAGGCGCGATTGTTTTTGCTCATGTGTAATGCTAGGTGGAAAGTAGGACACATGGCCAGTGTCGCCACAATAGGCTGCGACCGTACGATTAATACTTGGTGGTAGATTTCCTTAGCAGGACGCCATCTAGGAAGGTAACACCACGGTACCAGATATTCTGCCGTCAAGCAGTAGTGTGTAAGCACTATTGTATTCCTGTTTGAAGGATACTGCAGCTGGCAAAATAACTGGGCTGTTGACAATCGACAATCGAAAGTCTCAAAGTAATGAGCGTCAAAGCTACTAATCATTGAAAATATAAAGTTGGGATCAAGCTTCGCATCTTGAATTATCTAGTCCACACCTTGATACCGCTGAACCATTTCCGTCTAGGACGTCCTGTGTAATTCTTCCTCGAAAGAATCCAGGTTTCCGCCTTCTTCGAAGAAGGCTTGGTATGTCATGAATAAGGGCATTAGATCTCTTGCGGATAGTCTGAACATCTTGTCTAGGTAGCATATTGCATGCCGGAAGATACGCCTTTACCGTTATAGCATTAGCCTTTTTGCTTCCGCCATCAGTAGGACAGGGGAGTGGACTCTCCCGCGGACCAGGAACCAATCAATTACATATTAGCTTAATGCAGCATAGATGACTGCAGTTCGCATCTCACATTTGCATGGTACAGCGTCGACTGTTGACAACGAACGTTGTAACGGTGTCTTCTACGGAATAATCGCGACGTGACTACAGTTTATGCTAACTTGTTAAATTCAAGTGTGACAAGATTATATTTTTCCAAAATAGATAATTGTCACATTTTTGTTTTATTTATCTATTGCCTTTAAACGAGCAATTCTTGTATATGTATATAATCTAAATTTCGGAAACGGCTCCAACGATTTTCATGAAATTTAGTGTGCAGGGGGCTATAGACCGATCTAGCTAGGTTTAATTTTTAGAAATAGTAATCTAAAGAAAGTTTCTAGTAATAGGCACAACTATGCACTCTTACAAAATTAAACAATAGTTTAAGTTCATATCGGATATTGTTTAAGAGAAGCACAATTTCAAGCGCACGATTACGACCGCGCCTGAATCGGATTTATGTTATACGGATTCATTTTACTGAAGGTTAAAGCGAAATCGTAAAATTGGTTTTAATTGAAGGTGCGGGATAGGGATGGTATATTACAATAGCGGACGTGAAAGGTGGGTGGGGGCGCGTGGTGGCCGCCGGCAGCACCGCCCGCCCTCTCTGAATCGCGCCTCGGTTCGTCCCGCCCACATCGCATGCCCAAACTTTCAAGAAACACAAAACACTAATACGGTACACAACTACTTACAATGAGCAATACATTTTAACTGAGCATTGTTAATATAAGATACTAACATTGAAATTTTTAAAGGCAAATACAATGCCATGATATAGAGCCTATTCGATAAAATCGAGTACAGCAAATTTCAAAACAACATGAGAATAAACAGGGCGATAAATTCGCGATGAATTGTAGTTGTAGTGGCATATAAAATGTAAATTTAATAAAAGGGAAGAATGGTAGAGCAGACGTGGTGTGCATCGAACGCATAAAACCCGGCAGGCGAGTCATAAATATGCCAGAACCGACACTAGTTCAATACCGCGGCTCCAAATGTAGACTTCTTGTAGTACTTCGAGCATCAAAAACAATTACGGAATCACGATCCATTGTTAGCGTGAATTAAAACTAAAACTACCCGCTAAAATTACAGGGCTGTTACGACTAACCATCAAATGTCTTAGACTTAGAGTAATAAGCGCCAAAGCAGCGAGGCCTTGACTTTGTTTTGTTACAAGTTCGGCTGCCGCAATGGTTATGGGCATGCATTATCTTTTACCACCAGAAGAACGTTTCGTCCAATTCATTATTTTTAAATAAAAAAATATATAAAAGATAAGCATTCCGAATTTATTTATTCTATCATTTAACACTTTTTTTGTGTTACAAAACACACTTTCACATCACTTATACAGTTAATTAACTGTACAATGGAATACAATTGAAAAAGAGCATTATCAATTCATCACACATATTTTATCGTGCGTAAAGAGTAATTAAACAGAAGAGTATCTTCTCATGAACAATAATTAGCTGCCACATTTCAGAGTTAATAAATTTGTAAAGGTCTTACAAGAGGGCAGTGTGTGTCGGTTCAAAAGTAAACATACCTAGTTTTTGTATACGAAAAGAACCGACTGATGTATTCGATGATCGATGATAAACATTATTACCGCATATATGAATTCGTTTCATAACAAGTTTACCGTTGGCCCGTTATACTGAGGCTGGTCATACTCAGTTCACTAGTGGCATTCGCCGACCAATTAGTGACTACCGACATTACTTACATAATTTCGTCATAGTGTATCTCCAGTAGATTGCATCGATGAGTACACGATATGATACGGTGGTTCGCTTCCCTAATACCGACTGCGGTTAACTTTAACGGACATCCAAACTACTATTAAATTGAATATGACAGGGAAACGTAAGTGATAAATGCACTCGGAACGGGCTCTCACGCTGTTGCGCAATAATGACGGGAACATGAAAACGATCGATAGATCCAAACCCATGCATAATTTAACAGATAGAATCTATCGTGTCCATAGTTTGGCTTCTTGTGATCAATGGCGAGAAACATGAGTTTACTGTTATATCAATATGAGGACCGATTACTTTTTACAAAGTAAACAACATTGCATATATAAAATCAACGTCGACGGACGACATTCTGAACAATAGGTCTACCAAAACGTCAACCGTACATGATGGACATTCCCCGTAAGCTCGTTGCGCGCTTCGTTTCTGCATTTCTCATTCGCACGACGAGGATGTGGACTTATTTACCGGAGTCGGATTATATCGGAATCCCAAAAAGTATAAGGGTATTTTTGATCAAAAATAAAAAAGTCCGTCTATGTAAACGTGCTTCATCCCAGACCACATTGTTGCTAAAATCAAGCAAGATGTGATAAAACGCTAAACTCGTAAAAAATAAAATATTTCGCTATAGCTTTAAATACGGAGCACAAATAATCCTCTTCGGAAACATAAATAAAATTATTCATATACAACTCGATCAGTTTGATAGAAGTGCTAACTAACAGTCAATGCGTTCAGAAGTACTCTAATCAATGAGATTTATTACTCGGATGTGAGTATTCTAAGCTCGAATGAAACGTCTTCTGAGGCCGATGCTATGGACGCCCGTAAAGCCGCAATGCAATTTGCTGAGCATACCTACTGCTGCGTTGATTGAAACGAACCTGTAAATCGAAACTATCACGTACGACTGGCTGTCATTACGGTGGGCCTTAGATTTCATTGCGGTCGTTGGTCCAACATGTGGCGGACGACACAATAAATATTCTGATTATTTTAATTTTTTTTTGGCATCGCACTTTTTGCCCTTTGCCCGTGTCAAGTATTTTGATATTTTTAGTATTGAAGTGAAATCAAATGAAATAAATCTCAGTCACGGTCAAGTCCAGTCATGTAAGGTAATGGCACTTTACTAAAAGCTTCGTTCGAGTTTTGGAAAAAACAACAAAATCACTATATCCTATCACATTTCTATACTTACGGTTACTTCGGTTTTTTATGAACACCATTAATTAAATTATCAATTGAAAAAAAAAGTGTAATAAAATGGGCATTCAGCAACATGAGCATTCCTGCCAAAACTCTTATAGTAACCTTTTTATGTATTTTAATAAAGCCTTCTTTCATTTATCAGATACTCATAGTACAAGCTTTGCATAGTTTGAGGCTACATGGCAGAGTGTGAAATATCCTCCAATATTTATTAATTATTACATACAGAATCATCTTGTTATAAAAATATATTTACATAAAAAAGACAGGGATTCAAAGTATTTCTTGAAATTATTGCCCGATTCTAATTTTAGTACTTTTTCATATTTAAAAAACCAATTGTAGTTTAATTCGAATTGGTGCCAAGCACAACATACCTACACAATCTAAGTACGTAACTATGATTAATTCGCCAAATAACATTGTCAATCTGACGTTATAAAACAATATATCTACTCGTAGTAAACCATATAAAACAAGCAAGCTAATGTACAAATATAATATGCGTAAGTTGCATTGTAATGATTCGTGTTTAGTGCATAATAAATCTTCTCTATCTAGAAACAACGCGATCAAACAATAATCTTTAGTAGCTGTGCCTTAAGTTGATAGATGGTGCTTCAGTTCAAATCTTAATTGTTATTTGGATTTCAATTTGCATCGGCTCTATGTTATACAATCGCACTTCATAAATCACCGAGGTGCACTCATTCATATTTCATGCGATATCACGGGGTGTATCACAGGCGCGATACTAGATACTATTTACGAGTTCAGACTATGTTGAGCTGCTGTGGATGAAACTGGAACATATAACAAGAAGGCGAAGAAATACTTGTATACTAGAATAGTAGAGTGCTGAGTCATATTTTATAATTTTAATTAGAACTGATGTCGCTAGTTCTAAGTGTTAAGCAAACAATCTCAGCAATGATGTGTGCAATGTTTGTGTTTGCAAATTTATAATGTATTCTTTCTTACCCGACTGCCAAGGAAGGGTTATGTTTTTCGCGTGTATCATGTGTGTATGTACATTTCGTTATTAATTCGTATCTATCAAGCGAATGGATTACGACAGTTAAGAATCGTCTCAATAACCCTGTGTAAAAAGTGTCAGGTAGTGTGTAATATGTGTCCTTAGAGGGTAGTTTTAAAAGGTGGTTTAGTACTAGAAAGTACCCTACCACCATGCTATGGTTTCCTCACAATGTTTTCCTTCACCGGCAGCTTAAGCTCATTTTTGGGGTTTGAATCCATGCCCTTCGGTGTGCGAACGGACTGCGCTAACCACTGAGTTATCATCGCTACAAAATAACAAACCAGCACCAATAAAATAAACAACGTTGTTCAGCCGTCTATTCATTTGAAGTTGTTTTCTTTCAAGGCAATCAAAGTTCTAATCCAAGTTCGTTTCTCTAAGCTTATTTATTTTCAGAGCATGTGTAGTTATATGTCGTAAACCATCATAATGCGTTTACAAGATATAATTTACTACGAGTATGGAATATAGACGGCTTACTGTTGACATTACACATGCACGCTAACCATCAGACATGACAAATCACACCAGTTTTATGACTTCTCCGGCTATGATCTTCAATAATTCAAAGCACAACATATGACGAGACTTTCACACATACACTAGAAACTTGTGAAAAACTTGTCCCATCAATAAAATACAATTTACATAGCATTGTCCGCTGTTTAACATATAATTATTATTTACAACGTTTTAGCGTGTAGAAGCTACGCCAATGAAATGTCGTTGTTGGCGTTTGACCTCGAGTCGTTAACTATGATTTCAATCGATCATAATAAAAGTCGACCCATTGGTGGCGTTGGAATGTAGCTGTACATTTCTAATTCTGCGAACTGGACCATTCAGAACGCGTGCCTTATAAAAAAAATCAATGGTAACCAGATCAAATTTTCCGCATAGATTGTCAATTTCGGCGAGAACCGACGAGGTGCAGCGGTACGTTTCAAGTCAAAGTAGATACCTCCTACCGTTACCACGCGACACTACTGTGCTGAGTTACTGTTAACTTCGGGGAAAATATGATCAATAACATCGTCAAATTGTCGAGCACAAAGTTTATTGTAATACTTTTCAAGTCACCAGTCGTGATTTACGGAAAACTTTACGCCAGATATGCAGGACTGTCCTCACGAAGTGGCGGCATGCGAAGCGACGACACGTCCTGACATATGACATAATAATGACAAAAAGAATGTTCCGTCAGTTAGCATGAGCACGTCGTTAGCGTTTCCCCGGCACGTCGTTAAGAAACATGTGTTCTCGTTGTGCTGTTATCACATGCAATGTCACGTCACAAAGTCGTGATGGATGTGAATAAAGTGGTATTACCTAGTTTGCAGATGTAAGGTCGGACTGAGGAGGTTCGGTAAGCTCGCGTCAGCGATGTCACCCGGGGCAGGGCCGCGGTCTGGCGGATCGTGACAGTCGCGCGTGCGTCGCTTCTGTCATGCGCTACTTGTTATTATCATGTCTCGCGACTCGTGCCCGCGTCTCGCCTCTCCATTGTGTACCAAGACCCGACAATAGCTTTTTGCCGGTCGCGAATCCGAAATTAAAGTAGCACGACAGAAAATACGGTTAATTAATAAAAATAGATAAAAGCGCGATTATTGCAAAGTCGGTGAACGGTTCAAATGGTTGTAGTTTTGCGCTAAGACAAAGAATGTAAATATAAATCAAGTTTGAAACTACTTTATGGTTGTATTGGATCGTAGAGCGAGTGAATGTGCGTTGAAATCTTTTATATGACAAATTGAAAAGAAGCACGCGATTCACTCGGGTCACGAGTTATGTCGTAGCGGGTAGGTAGGCGGTCTCTATTTCAACGCTGTGATAAATTACAGAACACAGATTACAAATACATATAATAAGGACAACAGAAAGAAATAATAGAGATTTTAAAAGTTAGTCAATATTAATTCCTGTTTATCTTTTACTGAACGATCGATAAAGAATATTTAAGAAAAATAACATAAACACGCATATAGTTTTTTAGGGTCCCGTACCCAAAGGGTAAAACGGGACCCTATTACTAAAACTCCGCTGTCCGTCCGTCTGTCACCAGGCTATATCTCATGAATCGTGATAGTAATACAGTTGGAATTTTCACAGAGGATGTATTTCTGTTGCCGCTACAACAATGAATACTAAAAAACAGAATAAAATAAATATTTAAGGAGGCTCCCATACAACAAACGTGATTTTTTTGCTCGTTTTTGTTCGATACTGATAACGGCAACAGGTAAACGCATGAAATATTCAGAATATTTAGTTATATATTCACTTTAAAAGTGAATAATTAAATTAAAATAAAACAAATATATAAGGGGGCTCCCATACAACAGACACGATTTTTTTGCCGTTTTTATAGATAATGGTACGGAACCCTTCGGGCGCGAGTCCGACTCGCACTTAGCCGGTTTTTTATGTAACATTTGACGCGTCGCGTGAATTTTCCCGCGTTTTTAAGGATAACAAATAGGCCAAGTGTTATTAGTGTTATTAGCCATTTACATCTCAAATTTCAGTTACATCTTGCTAAAGAAAGCTACTATGTTGTGAAGCAAAGCTTGTTCGTCCAGGTATACTGCATCGGATAGTTCAACAATTCCGCGGTATATCGAGAGAACAGAGAGCATTGGGTACAGAGAAGCAAAGTGCGGCCGCCTCGACCTCCGCGAACGCAATAATTGAGCATAGAAATCGAATTACAGATGATTGATGATGCCGTTACCGCACGACCGAAGCCGCAATGACGCCGAGCGGACCGTATCATTTGCGTAATAGGAATTCGACAAAACTTATAACCAAACTTAACTCTAGCTCTGTCTCAAACTAGACACAATACGAGGTCTGTTCAAAAAGTATCGCGAATTTAAAATTTCCGCGGGCTACGTATATTTTATTTTATTTTATATTTTATTTTTGATTTTTTTTTGTGGCGTTATGTTGGTACTCTTTACGTACTTCACTTATGCCTACAAGTTCAGCTATTTTGAATGTTCAGTAATTTTTTTACAGCTATTTTGCTTGGACGTGTTTTGGCTCGTCTTCGATTTTTGCCTATTATAAAAAATTATCTAAGTATCTGAATTAAATTTTGTATTTAAAACAAAATTAAGTACGCGAATGCATTCCGAATGTTGACTGTGGCTACAGCGGTTTATACCGTTTTTTAATAACAACACGTCTAAAATAATCAAATACTGGCTCATAGAAGAAAAGTTTTACGGCTAAGGAATTTATAAAAAATAAAATATAGTTGCATCCTTCGATTTTATCCACGTAATTTTTCGGAATTAAATAAAATAGCTTATGTGTTCATCCAAGAGAAATTCTGCATTTCAAATTTCATCCAAATTAGCTGTATATTGAACTTGTAACATACATAGAAACCGGCAAATTATAATTAAATTATTAGAATTATATCTTAGTCTTTAAACTTAAATGATTAATTAACAGTACACAATTCATATTTTGTCAATTGTAAAGGCATTATTTTTATTATTGTAAACACATGTTTATGCAGAACTAGATTCGATTAAATAAAATTCGCGAATGAATTGATTTCTTAAAAAATTATGTGATAACGTCGACGCCGACTATTGAAAGCATAAATCCATCTTGTCAATGCAGGTTACAAAGAATGACATCTGTAATTTTACGATGGTCCATATAATACGATTAGAGGCTATAAAAGCTCGATCGAATCACGTTTGTGATGTTTTACAGTGTCGTTTGAAATATCGCCCTGCGGAGCTTTTACACTCCAGAAGTAGGCCTCCATTGATATGCCAACGAGAGATTTCCTATTCATGTATTTATTTCTACTGAGTTACGTGGTCGATTTAGCCGTGCAAATGTTACATATTTTATGTGTGAAGTTTACATTTAAATTAATTACGGGCACCAGATAGTTGATAGAATACGTCTATGTTCGTTACACAAATGTTAGTCCTGAGTGGAAATCGATCCCACGCCTTTTAGCTTTTAAAGCAGACCTTCACTAATTGAGCTAACAGGGCAATCAACTGAGATCGATCAGAAGATTTTGAATGAGATGAATGAGAAAAATAATTTAAGAAATATATCAAATACAAATATCTATATCTTTAAACGAGCAATTCATGTATATATATATATATATATATATATTCGGAATCTCGGAAACGGCTCCAACGATTTTCATGAAATTTTGTATCCAGGGGGTTTCGGGGGCGAAAAATCGGTCTAGCTAGGTTTCATCTTCAGAAAACGTCGTTTTATCCATGTTTTCAGCCGAGCAATGCTCGGTCAACCAGGTACTTTTATTAATAACACCAATGTATGACTTGTAAGTCAATTCCGTAATATAATTTCAAATATATCATTAAAAGAGTTAAAAATTTAAAACAATGATCACAAGTCAATGATTTAAAAAAAATCAAAATAAAGTATGTCAATATAAAAAAAAATTACAATATAAAATATGTCAATACAAAAATATGTCAATATAAAAAATATTGTCAATATAATAAAATGTTAAAAATATAAAAATCAACAATAAGGCAGGGAGTTACTTTTATTAAGAAGAGAACAAGATCGTTAAAAAAGAAAATCCCGAGGCAAAGTGGCGCAGTCAAGTTACTTCTATCATTAGGTACGATTGTAACAACACTTATTACTTTATCTCATCTAGAGTAAAAGTGAAATTCGACCGATACAAGCGACCTTTTGGTTTTCGATGTTCAATAACATAAAGAGCACTTTCTCTCGTTTTTGCTTATACAAAGCCGTTATTGTTTATTACAAATATTTGCATATACATAAATAAACTTTAAATACTCTTTCAGAACATAACATATTCTAATAGCAATTATTAAATACTAGTCATTATTGAAAAGTAATAAAGTAGTTGTCCAATTAGTATCTGCTACTGTACAGCTAACTAACGGCACTATAATTGCGTCGACGTCAACGTTCAATAGCTATATATACAATCAGACACGTAATGTGACGTTGATAAGTGTTACAAAAATTATGTATTCATGCGGCGGTACACCACCGGTTCGACCTGGAAACATTGTGAGCTGTGATGCTTTGGAAAAATGTAAAATGAGGCAGTTTTCGTTTAATACAGAAACAGCAGTCTGTCTGGTAGTATAATATTGAATGAATGGCAAACAGGCTGACGTTCGATAGCCGCTTTTAAACATATATAGGGTTATAAGCTTGGGGTGTACTCAATCGAATGGGGGTCATTGTACTCACCATTATGAACCACTTTACTATGAGCACAACTCTGAAATCTCAATAAAAATTAGCTAAATCGCACATTCAGTTAATAGTCAGCAAACTTTTTTGTGCATAGCTGATTTTTACCTTTAGATGTTTTTATAGTTAGTCAAACTACCCTCTTTGGCTATTTAACATAAAATATTTTTAAACTTTTTAACACTCATCTAACATATTGGTTAATGTTAGATTTAAAACGTTCAATATTAAAACTCGGCCGGTGCCCCCCGGTGGGTAATCTCAGAAAGGTTTGTGAAGGATATTCAATCACATCATACAATACCGCGATTATATGCTAAATATAAAAGCTAACTAGGTTAAGAACTTACAGTTTTGTAAGGGAAGCCTTTTGACAATGTCGAGATGTGTATTGAGCATATGGGAAAATGTAAGAGTGATATGAAATAGCTGACATATATTTTTATCTTCCTCGTAAATCGTAAGTGCTGCATTCGTGCAACATGTCTTGGGAACAGATGGTAAACCTAGCAGATGTTACTAGACAGGTTCCAAGCCAAATTTACGAACCACCCACTTGCAAGAGATAAAGTCACGTTTAGAGACACAAATCGATGGTATCAAGCAGATGAATCGCCTAGCACAGTGTCAAGATAGATAAGCTACAAGCACTAGTGTTTTATGTAAACTTATTCGTTACGAATGCCTCGCTTGGCACTTGTAATACGTATTAGCGGAGAACACGAGACGGTCATTAACGAGACCATTACAGATCATCTATGTTATCCTTACCTGCACTCAGCATTTTGAACTCAGTCTGGATGCCTATATTGACATATGGATCATATCTAGTTCGGAAAAGGCTCCAAAGCCATGAACATCAACGCAGTCAGTTTTCTACCGGATACACTTTGGAGAACGCGGTTCAGTTCTGCTTGGCTTAATTCCATAATGCTCATTCTTTTATCGGACAGCCAAGAGTTTTAAAGCGGTACCGACCAAAAATTTTAACTAAACGGTTTAAATCTACTTTCATTGTACGGACCGCTAATTAATGGAATTTGTTCCCTGATACAATCTGAGTGCTTTCAAGTCGCGAGTGAATCGGTTTCTTCTAGGCGAGCGTGCTCCAGCATGGACCGAAACTTCGCTTAACATCAAGCGAGATGGCGGTAAAACGTAAGCCGTAAAGTAAAAAAAACGTACCCTATATTTTCTTATAAAATACATAAGTCGCGAGATGATTTCAAATCATTAAACATGATAAGCATTTTGATAGTTTTGATGTTAGGGTCAATCACGTAAGCACATCTCACAATGTTATTAAATTCCGTACGCACTACTAAATTGTTTAACGGTCCGAACGAAGTGGATGGGCGTACCTCTCATAAAATATTTAAAAACGTATGTAATTTACAAAATTTCGGCGTCATTGTACGATTATTATAACTCCAAATTGATGGGTGCGGAAGCAATCATAGTTGAAGCTGATTGAATACATTTCCAAAAAGTTAATAAATAAAAACATCACGTGGGAACAAACAGTTTCGGACGCGACGTATGAATGAGAATTACAGTTCAATGTAATAAAAACATTGAGAAACGTACGAAGTCATGAAATAGATGCGTATCATTAAGTTATAAAATAAACGTGTGTAAAATAATAATAATTAAATGACCTCAAAAGTAATCAAAAGTAAAAGAAAAGTGAGTGTAATTGCGCTGAGCACCACAAAGTATGATGTGCACAGAAATAGAAACAAATTGCGATGTCGCACTCGATAATAGACCGAGTGACCGCAGCGGGGCTCGATCAAAGAGTCACCATTACAAGGCTTCATTTACCAGTTAATTGTACTGGCAACTCGGTTAGTTCATTACAGGTTTCAATTCAATTTCTCTAAAGCATTGTTTACATAAAGCTCGAAGAAAGTTACAGTAGACGAGACACGGATGGAACGAAAACCTACTTTTGATTGTTGCGCGTCCATGTTGCCGTGAACGACGTTACAAAATTATAGGACTTAAAGCCTAGCCTCTCGGAGTCAGCATGATTAATCGCGGTGAAAATCAGACGAGATTATACGTTCGTAATCTGATATCTCACATTTTACATTGCACCGATCATTATTAGTAGTCTTTTCGCACACGATTGAATGTTTTTTTTTTGCATAAATAGTTAGAAAATCATGCAGGTACGAACATGATGTGTGGAAATTACACGTATTATTGTTTGATTCGCGTGAGCTTAATATATTGCCCTTCAGATTGCACGTTCGTGCCATTGTTTCTTACATGCGTTTGAACTCTTGCTGCAAATAGTATTATATGATAGGAATTCTATTTTCTTATGTTAGTAGTGATCTATGTTGTCGCATTAAACTTCTTATAGATAAATATGGTGTTTAAATTTATGGTGACAACAAAATCTAGAAATGACTAGAATAGGCGTGAGTTTGCGAATCATTTCTTCCCCGATATTTATAGCATATAATTGTAAGTCTTTATATGAATAGTCTTACAATGGCTTTAAAACCACTAGAGGAAACAAATGAAAGAGATAATAAAGCGATGCAATTTCCACCTGCCCACTGGAATGCTGTGAGCTAAATCAAGGAAAGTGGTTCAATTTTTCAAATACGTACTTTTGACTCGGACATTGTAATGCTAAGAATGTTATCGTCTGAGAATGTTTTTACACTGAATAAAACACTATAATTATAAGAAAATTTGTGTGCAATGCAAAGATAGCTGTAAATTTATCTTAGTTATTCTTTGATACACCTGGCTGAGTTAACAGCTAATATGGTGTTGTCGACTGAACAAATAAAATACTTAAATTGGCTTTAAATTGTCTATAGATAGACAAAGTAAATAGAGGCATCTGCACCATTTTAATTCGTGCAATTTGAGAATAGTGAGATTGCGAGCCACGTAGGAGTCGGTAGTCGGTTTACTTGTGTTGTACCGATCGGGAGCAGAGAAATCGAGATTCTCTCATTAATGTAAATCGCAAAGCGGCCTCATGCAGCCGGCGCATCAACCCACTAACCTTCCTGAGAAAACAACCGAGAGACCCGCTGAGACATTCGCTGATAACATTTAGTGTCACACGTTTAACAAACTCTAACAGTGAAAACAGTAGACATACTCTTTTGAATTTAACTGAACGATATAAAATTGATTATTTAACGTTCTAGTTTTTAAAACAAATGACATCTAGCGTGAAACTATTTTGTACGACAAGGATGGATCAAATTGCAATATTACTACATAAGAACGGTGAGATAGTTATTATTCTTCTCAAATACTATTGCTTCCTTTTACAATGTTGCACTATCATTATTTAACTTACAGCAATGTTAATAAGGCTAATTATTATTTGTTACAGCGTCAGCCAAGCGAAGTAAAGCGCAATGCACACTATAATGTTATTCAAACGACGTCATTCTGATGGTAATGACTCCAAATCATGAGATGTTAAGATAATATTAAAATTGCGCGGCATCAAATTGTTTATTAGAATAATAATATTTTATTACGGTCTTTTATGTATACTAATAGAATTAAAATCGATACGTCTCAGTGGTGTTATTTAGTATATGTACGTCGATTTTTATGTATGACAATCAATTTCTACGTATGAAATATATTAATTAACTAGCTGCAGCCCGTGGTGTTACTCGCTACATTTTTTCGGGATAAAAAGTAGCTAATCACTTAGCGGTCTGAACTATACGACTATACTTAACGACCTACTCTTATACCTATCAAAAAATCATAAAAATCGGTCGCACAAAACAACCACAAATTTTTATGTATTCTTCAGTATGCTAGTAATCGAACGAACGCCCGAAAGTGCAAAATTACTTTTCAAATACCTAAGCGATTCCTCCTCTAACGGAAAAAAGTTCATTCGAAATAATAATTCATTTAAAAGCAGGCCTATTTACCATACAAGATAGTTATTTTTAAGTAATGCTCGCTCAAACTAGTACAGTTAATGATTTCGCAGACAAAAAAGACACGCGTTTACTTCAGTCAAAACTGACTGGCTGTTAGTGAAGCTGGCGCCTGCAGCAACATTTATATTTAAAACAGCTGTCTCGAATAGTACAGAAAAAAAAACTAGTTTAATTTGATACAAAGATAAGCGCGCTTTTTAGGATACAAGAACATAAAAATGCAGTGGACAAGATATACGAGCTTTGTCTACGTGTATGGTGTTTTAAGTTTAGTAAAGGCGTTCCTATTGAAATTCAGGCTTGGAACAATAAGATAGGTTGACGCGTTGCCGACGTGTGCTACCTTATATAGGAGGACGGTCTCATCCCATGCTTCAGTCAGCGACGCAAGCAAGGAAACCGCCGCGCCCCATTAGATAGCGAGCAAACAAATTACTATTTCATTCAATGTAAATTTGCGGAGTCTTGCAGATGCTAATAGCTGAACTTAGACACGCCTAATAGTTTACATTCAAGTGGATTAAGCCGTTCGACGCCCCGTTTGTGTTCTCACGCCGGTCGACTCAGTTTATAGCGCCGGAATGTTTTAAAAACTATGTTTGTCCCAAGATAGCGATTTTGTAGCGATGATAGCTCAGTGGTTAGCGCGGTCGGTTCACACGCCGAAGAGCGCGGGTTCAAACCCCAACAATGAGCTTGAGCTGCCGGTGAAGGATAACATCGCGAGGAATATCACTTCATTTCAATTACTATCGAAGTAGGTGTCATATTGTGAGCAAATTCACTGGTTTGTTGTGCATGTTTCTCTATGTTCGAAGCTATTTTTACGAGAAAACATCGCTCATTATATTAACTAATGCAATAAGTTTATGTACAGTAAACGAAGAAATACATTTAAAGCAATGTTAACAAATTTTTATTGTCTCATATAAAGAAAATACGAGCACTTAATTAAAATATAATTGTTTTTACTGACAGGCAAAAAGCTGAGCTTTGTGATGGCTTGCATAGTTTTTCTAACGGGTAATAATTGTTAAGACAGTTGTTATTTTATAACCTGATTCTAGTGGTATCATCTAGTATTAAGTAGATTAACTACGATGTATTTGAGTATTGAGTTTAGTTCTGTTGCAGCGGTGGCGTTAGTAGTACAATAACATTCTATCCAATTAATACAAAAAAAAAAAAATATTTTTTTTATGGTTATAAAATTATATATAGGACCTATATATTTTGACAGATAACACATCTAGATTTGAAGTTAAATTACTATGTTGAAGCACAGATCTATAGGCGTGATAGTTTTTCAGTAGAGTGTACCACAAAAATGCTCAGGTTGTGGAACAGTGTTAGGGCTCGCTTCGCTCGCCCTGATTATTTATATCCATCGTGTTTTATATAAATTGTGTCATATTTGCATAATTTATAACTATCATTTAGTTGAACAATCTTATCGATCAATTCAACTATCGACAATCATTAATATGTCCTTCTTCAAGAAACTTAATTATCTGTGTCTATAAATGTGATTAAACATATCATTAATTAAACACACGCTACAAGTAGTTATAGTCGTATCGATTTACTGCAAATGAAGACGATTCCATAGTGTGCCAACTGGTAACATTGCACCGGACTAGTATGGTGAAATCTACTCAGCAAATCGGTGGCATCCGGCCTATTGAATACGGCGACCCCATCTGATCGAGAATCGGGTTTTGTGCACGACGATATGAGTCTGCGACCACTCGTGAGATTGTATTTAAATTGTAGGTACCATTCATTTTTCCTCACGAATCCAGAAAATGTAGCAATAAAACCGGCACATTACAGCGGTTAAAGAGAATCCTTATCGATGCAATGCTTTGCAATCATAAAGCCATAACGCTTCTAAATCACACACTCTTTGTATGGAAGACAGAATCGCAAGCCGATGCCGTTCTTATAGAGGAACGCAGTGACCTACTTCGTGGAAAGATCTCTACACCACGTTGCTGACTCGAGACCTTTGCATACAGGTCAACATGATTTTCTGATTAGAGCCTAAATTGGTGGATATCTCCGGTAATGCACGTATTTTCACGTAATATTAATAAGTATACATTTCAAAGAAAATTTACAGGATACTAAGAACTGTATGTATAATTATAGCGTTTAAGACTACATATGTAAGTTATAAGTATTTTCAAGACAATAATAAATTAACAATTTAAGAAAAACCGACTTCATGCCCCTAAACCCAAACACGGATAGGTTTTAGATATTAAAATGTCTATAGGATCAAACTCAAAGTATATCTATTCAAACAAACAAAAACTGCAATACATAGAACTTTGAGTAACAAAATAAAGTCCATGGCATCGCTGATTTTGGCGCTCATTACTTTAAGACATTAGTGTAAGATAGTCACTCTCAACAGCCCTGCAATTTTGCTAGCTGCAGTACCCTTCAAACCGGAGCACACTTCTGCTTGGTGGCAGAAAATCTAATACTGTGGTGGTACCTACCTAGACGACGACTAAGGAGATCTACCACCAAGTATTCCACCATTATTCTGGCTGCTTAAAAAGTATGGAACAGCAAGGGAACCAATTAGCGTGATCTTAGCAATATGATATCACTACTCAAATTAAGTAATTATGTATTCATCAGTTATCAAACAACTAGATATTTTATTCCAAACTTTCTGTGAGCTCTTGAAAATATCAATCGCCAAGAGCGTTATTTCTTCCCAGCTTTCATAACGAAGATGTTATAAAAACTTTCTAACGCTTTCTCGTCTCTAATATTTATAAAGGATAATATATCGCGTGATCAAAACATCGGATACCAATCAATGTATACTTTCTAGGTTACTTAGGGCATCGGAAGGGCGTGGAAATAAGAGCCCAATCAGTGCGAAGGTAAATGAACACCAAATGAAATGTAATAAAATCATTATATCTTAAACGTGCGCTTTTGAATTATGTTTTGCATTCAGACGAGATCTATAAATCAATAGGGAATGCTTAGGCCTAGGGCATATGTTGGGCTCGTAACTGAGGCTAGGGACTGGTTCTCGCTTGAAGCTTAGGCCCCTCCGGAGCTTAAAAAAAATATGATACTAATATAATTATAGTCTTTAAGACTACGTATTTAAGTTTTATTTTCAAGACAAGTAAAAATTACAATCTAAAAAATATACTCCATGCTCAAACACGAGTAGATTTTAGGTACTTTGATTTAAAACGGACAGTTTGACTTATGGCGGAGTTATGAGGTAACAAACATTTTAAATAATACAGCCGAATTAAAAACCTCCTCTTTTTGAAGTCGGTTAATAAAATAAGATGAACATTTGACTAACGTAGTTTCGTTCAAAGTGTTAAATAGTTTAATTTCAAACTTATAAATAATCTCGCAGTCCATTTTGCGTTGCGTGCAAATCCTGTAAGTATAAAGGGTATACCAACCAGTTCTTAGTTTATTGAAAGCAATATAAACTCACGGCTTCATTTACAACTAAGTTTATTAAGTAATTACATTAATTGGTATCTTTGAAGCTAGAAATTTCATTCATATTATAAGCAGGTATTCGAACTTTGCCATGATGGAAAATGAAAATAAATCTCGCTTGTCTTACGATTATACTCTTCATATTCTAGTAAATGGTTAGACCGCGTTTGATAGTGTTTTCTTTCTAGCGTTTCTCATTTACATAAGCCCTCGCTATTTATATTTTAAAATATATTTTATACTGGCATCGACGACGCTGATAAATTATGCATTTATAAAAGAAAATACTTAAGTTTTTACGTATTTTGTAATATAATTTATTCGCCGTAATCTTAGGTAAATTGACTGTTATTCATATGAGAGTAATTTCATTTCGTAATAGACGTGCAGATCAAATTACTTTCAGGCCAAGAGCGACTGTAGACAAGACGCATGAAATGAATTAGGTTTCCTTAGGCGGTGTATCATTCAAGGTGAGTTTGCGTCGGTCTGTCCGCGCTGTGTAATAACGTAAATAATTACTATACTGTCTGGTGCAAATGTAAATTAAATCAACCATAAACTATCTCTATAGGCGGCCCGATGGTAATGGCGTGCTATATTATAAGCGGAATGTTCGATATAACGAGCGCCTACAGCGAAATGCAATGACAAGAGCGAATTTATTGTTCAAAATAAGACTTGTTTATAAATCGCACCAATTTTTAAATATTAGGTCAGTTTAGTAAATAGTCATTATTTACCTATCTGAATGCGGCATGCACCATCGAAGCTAGTTTTTACTACTACTTTTACCCCTACGTTCAAACATTTTCGTGCACGTCTGGTACTGCAGTCTATCACCACTCTAATGTTGTGTTAAATAGGGTCTAATTTAGCGGGCCATAAACACGGCGGTTACGTAAGTTCATGGGACTCAACTTCGATTTTTAAAGGTTTTCCTACAACATACATACAGAAAAAAAAAACAATTCTACTTTACTAAGTACTTAAAAATAAAAAGATTTATCTACTGCAACACATTCGCATGTTATTACAATATAATCTGTGATATCAGGTCTTAAAAACACATTTTTCAGTGTCAATGATGCAATGACTTTATTGGTCTGCCAAATAACTTCATAAAAGAGGGTTCAATTGTAAATCCTAAGAACACGCATTACTCAGTTCCAAGTACTGCGCCCGATTGGACAACTATGAAAAACATTATAAAATCTCTGTGGACTTGGTTCATGGTTGGAACCATATTAATTTTCCCAAGAAAACTCAAACGTGTAGTACTTGTAGAACTTACTGTACATCCCTAAAGACGATAAACCTAAATAGATATTATGACCTTACAAATCATTAGAATTCATGTTCAATTTATATGCAGTAAAAATGGGAGCGTGAGGAGTTCCAGTAATTTTATTCTATATTCTGCTAAAAGACCTCGGCTTGCCAAGAACATATATAAATTAATTGCTGGAAGGAGTATCCGAAGCTGAGTTGGTAGGATCATATCAAATTTGGTTGGGTAGGGACGGGCAAATGAGGAGGTGAGCGTTAATAGGTAATTATGAAAGCCCCTTAAATCTACATCTGAGTCGTAAGTCCTAGGCATTGCAACGGGTTCTTGTCCCTGCAACGCAAAGGACACGTCGTCCACACGGTGATACTATATAATCTAAAGAAAGTTTGTCGTCGTTTATATTGTTTTATGGTCTTTATATGTGCCCCACTTTCACGACATAACCGATCATATGCACGTACATAAAAATATTAAGAAAAAAGCCAGCTAATACATTCAAAGCATAAAAGGTATATTGGCAACAGATAATGCCCATTTTATGGTAGTCATTCAGTATCGTTCCCACAATATTCGTGTTGGCGGTTTGTTAGTCTCAAATTGCTTTAATATCCGTATAAACGAGGACTTTACCTCTCAAACGGATATGGTACTGTTAAACGCGTTTTACTTTTTAGGTTAACACATGAATGGAAATTACTGTTTTGAAAATCACAAAAATTGGTGTTTAAAACTGAAAGTAACAGCAAAGTAGGAATTATAGTACTGCTATGTCCAATAATGTACAACGAGCATATTATATATTATTGGGATGCTATAAATTTAAATGTTATATATGTTTGTTTCTTTAAAAAAATCATCACATTCACGTATTGGTATAAAAAAAAACAATGATATAAAGCAAAACCAACAGTTATTAGACGTTCCAGCCGGCCCTAAACTAGGTGAAACTTGTATATCCATATACACAATTAATAGATAATATAATAGATTAATTTATATATGAAGCAGTATTTGCAAGAAAACTACATATTAGAACATTAATGATCAACTTATTAACTTGTGCGTACACACCACGGGAGGTGGATGCATCGAAAGCAGTTCTATTAACTCATATTAATGATCCGCCACAATACCAAAGATAACCCGTTGCAGGTCGTGATTTGATTCTACGAGGGCACCATTAGACGCACACGTTTAAAATAAAATTATATTCGAAGCAAACACTCAATTGATTCCGGTCGAAATATAGATTTGTTCGACTCTATTCAAGCAACAATATATCGTTATGACACAAAAGATATAAAAAATACACAATGAGTTACGGACAGATGTCGCTCAATTTGAACAATGCTCAATTTGTTATTTCTATTCAGGCGTGTCCGATACATTTTTACAATAAAATAGGAATAAGTAGTACCGTTGACCACGAAGTGGACGGACGGTCGCGGCGAGAAGACACCGTTACACGAACATTGTGCGTCGAACGTGATCGTACTGTAATGCAGCATCCTATCATCTATTCGAATATTGTTGCCGCTCGGCAAAAAAAAAACTCCACGTACTCAATGTGCCATTTTCGAAATTAGTTTTCATTACAAACTCTCATAGTCATAGCAATTTGATTGGCCGCTGTCGACACGTGCTCTATCGAATAATTAAACCCCAGAAGCGCTGTCTCATCAAGGTTTTTTTGTTGCTACAATGTAGGCACTTATTAAATACTCTGGCTTCAAAATTATATCAGCACTATGCGAAAGAACGTTTAACTTTTTCCTGTAGGCTACATCGAATGAAAAATAAAAGCTTTTCTTACATACTGACAAGTTGTAAGCCAGTCTGTAAATCACGTGTCATATTTCTCACTAGTTTATTGCTATTATAGAGCAATTATTAAGGTAACGCCCTTAAGATTGGCATCGTCATAATTTCACTTGTTCACATTCGCATGCTTCATAAACAAGGAGCTTGTATTTACATAGAATACGGACTCTATTTGCAGCAATAAGATTTATTAACGCACTGTTTATATTTGAGAGGTAGAACGCAGCGAGCTTGTAATATTAAATAAATTATGAATACCATCAGATAACGTTGCAGTCGCACCGATCAAAATAGGTGTACATAAATAAGATAATTACTCAATACGAAAATAAGCTCAAAGTAGTAATGACATGAATAAATGTCCATTATTTACAGGAAGTACATAAGTACTCTATTAAAAAAAAAAAAAAACAAACATTCATCATTGTCATATCGCATGGAACTCGTATATAGTTTAAAACTGCTTGTCGTCATAAGTTACTAGTCAAATAAAAAAAAAATGAGAAATGGCGTTTACGACCCAAACAAAGCATTCAATATTACCATAAGTTCGTTCAATTTAACTACATTTCAAATGTATTGGTTGCGTGTTTATAAGAGCTTTACACACTCGATCACTTCTCAAGCATATGCGGTGTTAAATTGCCAATAAAAGCTTTTTAATCAGCGTTTGTCTTTTGTTACAGATAACGAATGTTGCCACGGCCCCTACCGGAGAGCACAATGCGGCTGCTACTTAGTTTAGTGTTAGTAGTGTGCGCGGTAGACGCTGCGAAAAAGTTCGAGGGAACGTTGCGATCGGCAGCCGAAGCACCACCTCAAGACAATCTGGCCGTGGAGTCAGATTCGCCTGAGCCTGTGGTAGTCGCTGCGCCGCAAGACTATCAGAATCCCGGCGCACCGCCGCCCGCTCCGCCGGCCGATGCTACAGAGAATGAAGAGTCAGCTGCCGAACTAGAAGCACCCGCGCCGGTCCCTGAGACCGCCTCAGAAGGCGTGCCGCCATCCGCGCCGAGCGGAGCGTCCGCCCCTTCAGCTCCCGCCAACTCACTCGAAGAATGCGATCCTGAGATGATCGGATTCGAACTTGTCACAGGGTAAGAGAAATGTTGCTCAGCTTTTAATTAGCACCATGCTCATCCTGTTCAGTAATAACATTAAGATATTTTATGGCAACTAAAGTAGTTAGCAGCGGAGTAGTGACCGATAATTGCATCAGTAATTAAGATTATTAAGTCAACGTAACTGGATGAGGAGCAACGCTATCTAGATCCGACATCTCTCACGAGATAAGTAAGAAAGTGATTTAACAGGCGCCGTTCTTAAGCGACTCAAAAGTTATCGCCGATATCAATCGCTGAAGGTCTTTCTACACATTCTTATTCTCGATTCAAATCTGTTACTTTATTTTAGTGACTAAAGGGACACTAGAACGTTTATTCTAGATTTCGCTATCTGTTTTCAAATAACGCATCGTTTGGCACAAGTCAAGGAGATGGAGTTTAACTTGATCGTAATCTGACTTGTTAAACCATAAATTATACGTTATGATTTTTATAACAGTAGCACAGTATATCTAATAGTGCTGCGCATAAGTTTCAAAATCTTAAGCGGGCCTTAGCATGATTTATGATTCACGAATGGATGTTGTCTGATTGCTAACATGAATGGTTGTGCACAGGTACGTTTTCTCGGCGCCGTCTCACATACTGGACGACATCCCCGGCACGCTGATGTTGACCGACTGCCTCGAGCAGTGCCAGGCCAACGACACCTGTCGCGCCGTCAACTACGAGACAGGCCTATGCGTGCTCTTCAGCAACGATGCCGACCAGTTACCAGGTGAGTAACATACTCATACATATAACAAGATTAACACACATTGAATCTAATCTGATCTGTGACCTAAAAAAGACAAACAAACCGTGAACGCCATTGAACGACGACTAACTAAAGCCAAATGTCATGATTTTAGTACATATCTCAAGTGACATTGTTAAATAGGCACGTTATTTTTCATATATTTAGCCGCGTAAGTACTAGCAATTGTTCTGTTAGTTTCTACATTTGAATTATTTTAGTACATAACTAAAGTTTAAAATAAAATAAAGAGATACGACCGTATTTTTACCAGTATAATTAAACCTTTAATAAAATCAGATTACTCACAGAAGCAATACAATCCTTATGCAGCGAACAACATTATCTTATAAATGCGCACAACGGAAACATCGCTTGATAATAATACCTACGCGTGTCATTGCTTTCAACTTGTTATACATCTATGCTAATGATCATTGACGGGTTAACACGAACACGTGTGAATCAATAGCAGCAAACTAATCTAACAAATAGAATAACATAATCGAATGATACCGTGAAGAGAATTATAATAAACAGACGGGTGTAAAAAGTAACAATAACGGCACAAATAGATGCATGTAGTGTAACTGGGCCACATAGCAGGTGGCGCAGTAATAGCGTCAATACTCTCGTTTGTCCGACATAGAGGTGCGAGCTCGCAAACAAGCAAAGCGTTCCGATTTTTTGCTCTGACGCATCATTTGAATGTCAATAACGGCATTATGCTCAGTCATCAAACCATATTGGGAAAAAATACTCTCACCGCGAAAAGGAAAACTTGACCGGGCGTATTTAAACGCGAGTTAGTGGAACGTGCCTTGACCTCATAATCATGAATAGGTTTGCGGTCGATGATTTGAGCATAATAACAGGCGCTCGTCAATTATGTAGTTTTTTTCGGTTAATTATGATCAACATTATGCTGCTTTTTTTGTTCGACAACATAAGTGAGTAACAAATTGTTAGTTGATGTAGTTGTTAGACCAAACTTTCGTACGTATTTTTATCCGCTGAAGCATATATGAATTAAAAATGTTAATGCCCAAACATTCATTTTTTTTTAAATTATGGTTTTTAACTCATGTTGCGAGCCGTAGACGGTGTAGCCTTAGATCAAACTTTCGTTTGTAACTTAGTATGCTCCCGAACAAATTGAGACGATTAAGATGTTCTAAAGGGTACAAGCGTCTATTCTAGGCACAAGCGCAAAGAGATCAAATTACATAGCTACAAATCAGCCGGCGAGTCGGTGTGCAGACTTTCAAATTCGCTCAGGTTGAATGCCACTTTACCCAGAACACGTGCGTTTATGCATGAAAGATTTAATGATGACGTTATGTTTGATGTGTGGCGCCTTTTGTATTCCAACTGAAAAGGCGCACACGTAGATAGCATAACCTTTTCTCTCTCCTCTTTTTCTCTGCTTTCCTTCTTTTGGAGCTTTCCTTTCGCTTATTATTATAGTTGATTTTTAGCATTTAGAAAGCACTTATACAATGTTTCATCATTACGAAATACAGTACAATGTTTTAATATGACAACGATAACAATAAGAAACCTTCGTATCACTTTCAAGGAACACTCGGTTTTTTAGATCTTTGTTATAGTCGCTTGTGATTTTTGAAAGCCGCAATATAGAGTGCTCTTTTTATTGCAGGTGCATTGACCAAATCTCAGTTCCCGGTGTTTACAATCTACGCACAGAAATCTTGCCTCGGTGTACGCCCGTGTGAACGTGCGTGGTGCTTCGACCGAGTCCGCGGATACAACCTGAAGGGCCACGGCAAGAAGACCCATGTAGTTGGCTCCAGGCAGATGTGTCTTGACCTCTGCTTGGGAGAAAACGAGTTCGTTTGCAGGTTAGTTTTGTATCATAAAATGTCCTGTAGGTTCTTAATATTAGTTCGAAAAATAAACGTAGACCTAAAGACCTTTTAAACCTAGCGACGTTTGCTGCTGCCAAACGTCGCTAGGTTATTTATGTGACATAAACAGTTACACTGCGATATGGTTCATAAGGTCATAAAATATGTAAAAGTGGAACTCCAGTAGCAACTGTCATATTCTTATCTGTTTTAAAATAACAAAGTAACAGCGTCTAATCAGTGCTTTACGTCACAACGCTTAATCATTATATACAAAAAAGTCATCTGCGTCTGTCTATCTGTATGTCTGTCTGTTCGCGATAAACTTAAAAACTACTGAATTGATTATCTAGCGAATTTCACCAAAAAATAGAGTGATTCATGAGGAAAGTTTAGGTATATAATTGGGATTAAATAAGATGATATTTGTTGGAAGTGTCGGAATAAGTCAAGCCACCTGGGAGCTTTCATCGAAAACGCTGCCTAATCCCTTTCAGATATAACAAAATAATCCATGGTGGGATATTCATCTTTTATAGATCTACAAAAAAGTCCGCGGTAGCATATTCGTATCTCCCTTTTAAGGATAGCTTACTATACCCATTCTTACTATCCATGCGAAGCCGGGGCGGGTCGCTAGTATATTATAAAATACCACGTTTCACGTGTGTCCATTTGTTCGCTTAGTTTTTCTAAATCTTATTACATATCAGACTGTCCTACAATTTCCTCCATCATTTTTTCCCCACAAAGCTCATAGTCTGTGCTGGTGATTTACTAGTTTAAATAAATATTAGAGAACATTTCACACGGCGTCATCTACCACTATGTTCAAGTAGTTCATTATTAACTGTGGCACACTAAAACTAAAAGTAGTATTTCTTTAAATTTTAGCAGAGACGATATAGCGCTTCTTGAAAACAAGTGCACACTGCCGGCAACCTATGCATGGAAAACGAGTTTATTTACAGTGTAACCACAACTTTCGCGTTAGAGATAACATCAATACCGCTGCCGGCGCCTTTTTGAAGACCTTTATTGCGTTAGCCGAGTGAGCATCTCGTTGCATTGTTGTATTTATAAATGAAACCTGTCTATTTAGAATCGGGGCACATACATACGCGTAAGACTCAGACTTTTCAGCAGTCAAACAAATTCAACCATACAGTACGTTTCAAAAGTATTGAAACTTTGCCCTATTAACTGTGCGTTGTTCAGATGTAAATAACATTTTGTATGAGTATAAATTTACAATTAAAAAAACCGGTTCTATGCCCCTAAGCTTAAACATAGCTAGGTTTTAAGTACAATATGAGCGTCTTCAAATCAAGAGTAAATAGGTTCCTTCTAGGTAAGCGCGTTCCATCCTAGACCACATCGTTGCTTAACATCAGACAAAATGTAATCAAACGCGAATCTATTCTGTACAAAAAAAAAGTATTATGGTTTAAAAATCAAACTACTCGACTGATTTCTCATATAATTTATATGGGAATCCGAAAGTCCTTTATCCTTTAAAATATATACAACACATTATGCGTCCCTATAAAATTTGAGGGTACCCCTAAATTTTTCTGGGGTCTCATTATCAGAACATGACTTGGTGCTAATGGGACCTGCAAAGTATGCCAGTATGAAGTATTTAAACAAAAAAGGAATTTCTCTTATCGGTTCAGGTTTACTCGAGTAATAGATTCCGACGAATTAAAAACCACCTCCCTTTTTTGAAGCTGGTAAAAAATTGAGATAGTATATGTTTTTAAAGTAAAATGCAAAGAGGAAAGTAGGAGAAAACTTCTAAAATAGTTTGTTTATAGACTGGAACAAGCCTTCAATAGCAATAAAACATAACGTCATAACAATGGACAATAAAATAGATTCACATTTTTCACATGAACGTAAATGTGAAATTTATGCATCCACTCAGAAACCACAATAGAAGGAAGCGGTGAGAATTTATTGAAATCATGTCTATTCTGAAAGCTACCATTGACCATGCGGTCACTGTACTAAGTAAAGGTTAAAATGGCATCATGCTTTGTTTGATTGAAAAATACCACATGATTATACGTTTCAATATTATCATACACGCATTGTTAGTTTTTATAATGCATTCTAAAAATATCCCACTTGACTTAAATTTTTAGGTCCTATTATAAATGCAAAACTGTGTTTGTTGTTTTTTTTTTATAGCAATAGTTTTTTTTTTATGACAAGTATACGCGTATTGGTCGTACTAACCCGAAAAGGCGCCATTGTTTTTTAATCAATATGAATAACTTTTACTATGAGATTAAGTCTGAAATCGTGAAAAGCATCTGTTCCATACATTACGTCAAAGGTGAATGACATTTTAATATAGAGCAGCTGATTTTTCTTCGCTATGTCAGGATCGTTTTCATAGTAAATATTGTTCATGATTGTTAGTAGAATGACCTTTTGGCTTACTATTAATGACTTGCGTAACCCAATAGATTAAAGATCGAAGAAAGGTACAGGAAAAAATAAAAAGTTTAAAATCTGCTTACAAGCACTTAGTGTCGTCCGGCTGCTTCGCTTGAGAGCCGAATCCTATTCTAGGCTAGGTGTGTATACAATCTTCAATCATACCGTCACTAAACATCAAGAAAGCTATGTTCAACACCTAGCATGTATTCCTATGGAAATTGACACAGTTTTGAAACATTTATGTTTTCGGATGTCGCCCAAACTATAGTCGGAGTATACGACCTAATTAAACAACAAAATCATCGCGCGGTTACATTTTTTTTTTCGTTAGCACAGGTAGCCATAGCAATCACCACAACTTTACTATTTAAACTACGGTGTTACAGGTCGCGGCAAACGGTACGAGCTCTTAAAGTATTATATAATAAGTAATTCACGCATTATCAAATAAGCCATGAAGCCCGTCATAAGGAAGTGTTTAGTGTTAGTAAATTAAAACGCTGGCTACGAAGAAATGAAACAAAGTAGAGCGCGACTGGGCGGAGTGAGACATGACTGACCCGCAAGCTCTGTTGCCCCGACGCGACCTGCGCCCGCGCCCGCGCCACGGCTATCCACTCATTTGAATTGTATCGTTGTTTATGCACTAGCGTTTGTTTATTCAAAACTCAAAACTCAAAACTCAAAAACTCAAAACTCAAAGTGCTTTATTTCCTTTAGACCTTACAGGACTCTTGGACACGTCACACGTCACAAATTATAAACATACTTAAAACTAGGAAATAAAGTGATCACTTTGATCTTTCGTTCACTTCAATCAGTTATATTGTTTACTTTAATCAATATTGTTTACTTTGATCGCACAATTAAACATAAGCGTAACGTTTTCCATATATAGTTTTAGATAAGTCGTGGACAAGGCGTGTCAAGAAAGAGATGAAAATTATGATGATATTTTTAAGAGAAAATTTATTTGCCTCTTTGAGCGTTTTTATTGGTAGGAGCAAAACTTATAAGTTCGCCTCACCGACATGCTAATGTGAAGTGTTTTATGTGTGTGTCTTCACTGCTGTCGACAATCCCCACGACTGCCTATTTTTTTATGCAATAGCAATGAGACTCTATTTATGTTACTTTGAAATATTCGATGATTTGTCTCAATAGCCCTGTAATTTTTTTTGTTTTGAATTATACTGAACTACATGTTTGTATTCTATACACGAATCCGTACAAAAATAGCAATAACATAGACGGAACTTTAAAAAATTTGCAATACATTTATTTTAAAATATACCCACAATAAACATAATATTAAACAATTATTTTACAAAATACAACACAAGTGTTTTTTTTAGTGTTTATGTTTAAATAATGCTGTGTTTTAATCATGATGTGCCAATATTTATGCAAGTGATATAATACGGTAAAATATGTCTGTTTGTGCTGTTTCCAAAACTCCGTAGAAACTTTTAGTAAAGTCACCACTAAGGGCATAGAGTGGACGTGACTATGACCTAATTTATATGCCTTTGCCTATAATTAAGATTCATTTTGTGTTTATCACGTGACACTTAAAAACTAGCGCGTTTTTCTTTTTATAAATGTCACTTCGAATAGAAATAATAAAATATTTCAGCTTCATGTGTACATCAAGCGAGTTCGTTCTATAAAACATGTTTTAACAGTATGCACAAAAAAGCTCTAAAACGAAGCTTAGAAATTTAACACGGCTTAACGATGGACCGTATCGCGAAACCAAACGCAATTAAAATCAAATATGATGCGATTTAATACGTAGATACCTTTTAATTACGTCTGAGAGAAACACAATTAAAATAGCCAAGGAATGTACTCTATGATTTATAACTCTTTTGTAATGCTAATAACGGAATCAGTTTATACGAAAGTACAAACATGAAGATTTAGTTCTAACATCTCGCTTGCGTGAATCACAGTTCGTAACTTACCGAGTAGTAATGCGTCTGCATACAAATGCATTACTTGCTATTATATTGTAGGTCTTAGCATATATACTAACACTGATACAAATGATTAACAAGACGTGAAAATAGACGTTGTAGGTCATAGTTCTTATATCCTTCACTCAGATGTTATAATGCAGTGACTGATTCAGTATTGTACGATAATTACAGTTACATCCCTTGAATTAAAAATGAATAAATATAGTAGAACAGTTCACAAAGCGCCATCTAGCCCCAAACTAAACAAAAACAAATAATTCATTGAAAACATATAAAATTGAAAATACATACTTATAGTACGTACATAACACCCAGACACAGAACAAACATTTATCATTATATAAATATTTGTCCTGGGCGGGAATCAAACCCACGCCCTAAAGCTCTTGAAGCAGATTTACCAAATGAGCTAACAGGGCAGTAGAATTGATGCTTATAATAAGACTAGACATTAAGTTTCTGGTTACATCGAGACAGTCGCATTAAAAGAAAACGAGTGCGAGAGAATTTATAGATAAGTACGATAAAGAAGTCCACAAGCCCTCACAGAGTTGCCCTAGAAGGAGACGCCAAGTACATCTTTCCTACTCAATACAGCAGATAAGTCACTGTCCCTTCCTGATACCCGTTGAGTTTCTGAATATCTCCGAACGAGCATTATATACAAAGCAGAGTCAATTGCATCGGCCACGTCTCAAGGGTCTAATGTAGCGAGACACGACTGTCCTATTGTGTTTATTTCCTTGTAAGGTTTTTGATATCATTAACATAAATAGTGTCTGTGTCTAACGCTCACATTCGATACACGTAGATCCGCTGGCGTGTTCGGGTCAAGTCTATGCTGTTTGCAAACGACCTCTGTTTTGTAGCACTAATTCGCTTCTGAATGCGTGCGGCAAGGAACAAGGGAACTGAATTGCAAATGCGTGCATTTTACTTGCGTACTCATAAATTCAACGGCTTCTCTCCAAATACGCTAGCAGCCGGTTGCATTTTCTATTTCGAATACAAATGCGGTGCCGTCTATCAATGTTCTACTCGATAAACAAAGCCCTTTTTGATCTCGATGACAGGCTACAAGAAGAAACTATCTCGTGAAGGTCCATATCGATTTGCATTTCTTTAAATGTCAATATTACAATTCTTTCGTGAACAAATACAGTTAGTCGTTTTAGCATAACATTCGATAAGGCACGAAAGGTCTCGGAATAAATTCCACGAGTGTGCGGCATCACCGTTGGATTTTTGCCAGGGTTGTATTCGCGAGGACTACGATTAGGGGATTAAATGTGCGATTTTGCTTCGACACTTGTACCGTTGGGAACAGGCTTCGTATCTGCACTGAGGCGGGTTGCAGGCACCCCGGGCGGTGCGCATCGAGATCGTCGCCGGTCACGACATTTGGCAAATATTCCGGACGTGGCACCGGCGCCGCGCCCAAGTGCTGTGGGAGCTTGCCCTATTACTTCCTACATACATATATCATTCAAAATAAACCAGCACACCAATTTTTGTAGCGTATATATATAAATATACATTTTTTCTTTACACGATAAACTAGGTGTTCTCAAAAGATTACTGATATCAAGCAACGGATGATCAGCCATTTGGACGGATAACCAAGATGACATTAATTTCTACGCGTTAGTGGATCTCGGTAATACGTTAATACGGTTGTTTGTTCTATATTTATACAAGCTGTAATTATGTATAAGGCTTTCGGGCGGCACATTAACTCTGACACTAGGGGCTCTCCACTCAGTCTATACAAACTTAATTTACTGGTAGAGTTAAAGAACTGTATGTTTTATTAAAGACGCTGCTTTTCA
The DNA here is from genome assembly GCA_950106695.1 of Biston stratarius. Lineage (NCBI taxonomy): Eukaryota > Metazoa > Arthropoda > Insecta > Lepidoptera > Geometridae > Biston > Biston stratarius. The sequence goes on from OX467116.1 coordinate 18,794,940, forward strand.
TTTTAGTTTTGATGCAACTTGATTTAATAAACTTCAAATAATAAACACTGCCTTTTCATTATAATTTAAGTGCGAACATTAGTACTACCGGTATTTTGTCGTGCTTAGGGGCATATCGGAAGATCTTAGAGTTTCAATTACAAGTAATAGAAAATTACAGGCCACAAATGGTCCATTCTTCGCAAGTCGAGACCACCAAAGCAGATTTTATACCACCTACATACATAACTTGAAATAAAGATATGTGATAATCATAAATTGTATTGTGAAGATTTAATATATGTCCATGATTATATGAGCTGAAATAGTGAAAATGAGTAATGTTTTTGTTACGTACATACGAGGAAACTATTACATGTGGGTAAATTGCAAGTGCTTGGCGTAATTATTGTGCAATGAAGTCTCTCATCCACGTTGCTTGCTGCGTAATGAATACAACGGCCGGTAGCGGGACATTCGCAATCATAAACTTAAATGTTTTCTTGTAATGCTCCAAGCCCGTTACACAGATCGTTATTCTCTACGTCTACGAGATAACGATAATAGATATAAAATAATAACAAGTCTGACTCCAGCTACGGTATGTGCTGGATTAGTATCGTATATATCAAACTTGGCATTTAAAATAATGCGTTTGATTTATTAGCGCGTCTTGCCGTTAATTTTTTAACGGAGGTGATTTTCATTTACAAAAAAAAATTTGAATATGGGAACGCTCTTGTGTAAATAAAAGGCAGCGCCTACCATTGTATCAATTTTTAAGTAACGAATTAAATCTATTTCTTCTTTTATTTAATTCAGTGCGCATAATTTCTGGTGTCAAACATATTTTATTACAGACTAGCGACCCGCCCGGCTGCGCACGGGTTTACACGGGGCTTTTGATCTATCTTAAAAAGATTGGACATCATTTTCAATGAAAGCTCCCGTGTGGCTTGACTTTTTTCGATACTTTAATCAATTATCATCATATTTCAACTTATTTACACAAAACCTTGACAAATTATATATACCTAAAACAAAAACTATTGGTGGAACTCGCATGATAATCCGTTCAGTAGTCTTTAAGTTTATCGCGAACAGACAAACAGTCAGACAGACGCGGCGGACGACTGTGTTTTATAATGTGTACCTAGTGATTTCATCCATTTATCTAAAATTATAAAATACCGAAAAGTAAACTAACAAATTAATTAGAAATCGTTTAAAGTTTTTGATTGTTATAAAAGTGACTATTGCATTTAGTAAATATGATATACTTGCTTAATCAAAACGTAGAGAAGTTATTCCGTATAATATAATGATCAAACATTTTATTAATAATATAAACAAAACATTGTGAAGTATTCCCACAGGATGGCAAGGGTCATCTGATCGCGATCGATGGCCAAGAGAAAATGTTGGGCACGATTAACAACGATAATTTTCTCTGAACGATCGATGTTGGGAATAAGAGATAAAGTTTTATTGCATTTTGAACTATAAACAAATAGAGCATCGATTATAAACTAGGAATATTATTTGCTATTTAAAGTAAACAAATAAAGTTACAAAAACTGCATACCATTACACTTGACAGAAATAGCGTTTGAGTATAAATGGTAGAAATACATTCATGTAACTTCCAAGACGTTCGATGTGAAATTAAATCAACGAGTAAGTCAATATGATCGGTGGTAGGCGCGTGCCGAGCATTATGCAAACAAAAAGAATTTCTGTATAAAGCTCTTGAGATAAGTAGATATGCAAAACTAAATTTTGCCGGGTATTACTTAGTTACATTATGGTAATACGAGACTATAATGAGTATAGGATGTCATGAGCCTGACATTACTAAAGAATCATAATTATATCGCTTTGAAAATTGTGTGAGTATTTTGACTAGCTTTGTACCGCTGTTTCCAAGGATTTTCAGTTTAAACGTAACTGCTATACCGTTTGTAAAATTTCATCAAAATAAGTCTAATTGTTTTATCCTAAATTGGTGAATTACTCTCGGATGTATAATAATAAAGTATGATAATAACTACTTTATGATCAATATATCAATTAAAGTTCTAGTTTCAAGTATCTGAATACACAAATGATTCAATAATTTTAAGTATTTATTCCTTGAATATATATAATTGATTGAATAGAATGCAAATGGCGTAGATATTCTATCGGTATGAAGCTGTTAACTCCGCGTTAACTCCATGAAAAGTTCACACAATGAAAAGAGAGAACAAAACAAGGCCTGTTGTTAAACCGCGTGAAACATTGTTGCAGATCGGCGAACTACAACAATAAAACTGGGGAGTGCGTGCTGTCGAACATGGACCGTATTACACTGGCCGGATCAAATGCATTCCAACCTAATGAAGGTATAACTAGATCACACATTTCATTAACCGCGTAGTTATTTTTTCAGACCTTTTTCATTTCCTTTTGTATTCCAGACACTGATTACTTGGAGAACAACTGTGTCGAAGAGCCGACTAAGTTGTGCGAGTTTAAAAAAATGGGCGGTCGTATCTTGAAGACTGTAGACTCTGTGTACCAGGATGTACAGACTATTGAAGAGTGCCGAGAGTTGTGTCTCAACTCACCGTTCCGCTGCCACTCTTATGATCATGGCGACACTGGCGATCATGTCTGCCGTCTTTCTCACCATTCTAGAGCTACGCTCGCCGATATTCAGGTACGCATATCACTTGTAAAACATAATCGTCAACAATCTTCTAGTTGCTCGTTTTATAAAATAGATTTTGTATTATTATTTTGTATTATTGTGTTTTATATTCCAGGACCCTTACTTGGAAGTTCCCGAAGCGGCCACGTACGAGCTGTCATCATGCTACAATGTATCTATCGACTGTCGTGCGGGTGACATGGTCGCGCGTATTCAGACCTCCAAGTTATTCGACGGCAAGATTTACGCTAAAGGCAGCCCTAACTCATGCGTCGTCGACGTCAAACAAAGTCTCGAGTTCGAACTTCATATGGGCTACAACAACATCGAATGCAACGTCAAACAAAACAGCCCTGGAAGGTAGAATAAAATTATTTCCACTGCACGGTTGTGTTGTTCCGACGACGCTAACATTTGTTAAATCGTACTATAAACAAAATCTATTCACAGATACCTCAACGATGTCGTTATTCAGCATCACGATACAATCGTCACATCTTCTGATCTCGGCTTAGCAGTAACTTGCCAATACGACCTTACTAACAAGACTGTGGCAAATGAGGTCGACCTCGGCATCCACGGAGACATTCAGACCGGTATCTCGGAGGAAGTTATCGTCGACTCTCCCAACGTAGCCATGAGGATTACAGACAGGAATGGAGACGATACCATCGCCTCGGCCGAAGTCGGAGATCCTTTGGTGAGTTATTTGCCTTTGGCACCGGCAATAACAAGTGATACGTGTATATGTATATATGTATGTGCGTGTACAAAAATTTTTAGATATCTGACTTATGGTATTATTGCAGGCACTTCGATTCGAGATTATGGACCCGAACTCGCCTTTCGAAATCTTTGTACGCGAGCTTGTCGCTATGGACGGCGTGGACTCGAGTGAAATCACACTCATCGACAGCGACGGTTGTCCTACAGAGCACTACATTATGGGACCACTTTTCAAGTCCGCGAACAGCGGCAAAGTATGTTATTTACATCTTGCATTTGTAGTACCTTTTATAATTGACATTTAGGTTACGCTAAAGTAGCCATGAAAGTAACAACAAAATTAACGATTCTAGCTAGTCTAATAATAATATATCGTAATCAACTGTCTTTCTTTTTAGATGTTGCTGTCAAACTTCGACGCGTTCAAGTTCCCTTCATCGGAAGTCGTCCAGTTCCGTGCTCTAGTGACCCCATGCATGCCGACTTGTGAGCCCGTGCAGTGCGACGGTGGCCCGAACGAACTTCGCTCCGTCATGTCCTACGGACGCAGGAAGAGGCGTTCGACCCCAGCGTCCCCCACCGATGACATGCTTCTCGTCCAGACTATCCAGATCACAGACAAATTCGGTTTCGACAAGCAGAGAGCGAAGAATGTAACCGAAGACTCCGTGTACGTGAGGGAAACCGACGTGACGTGCGTGAACGCTGCGGGAGCAATGCTCGCGGCCGCCGCCTTCCTCGCGGTTCAGCTGGTCGTCCTCGCGGCGTGGACTTGCAGTTGGCAACGGCGACGCGCGGCCGCTAAGGCAGCGGAACTGCTCCCCGGCCCTAATGCACCTTCTCCTCTCTGCAAAGTCTACGATGCCAGTTTTTCGCGTACGCACCAGAGGCACTTCTAGACGTAAACGTGTAGAAGTGATCGGCGTCCGCAATAGTAGTTTATTCGTTAGTTTAAAGACTTCCATCGCGTCCCGGCCAGTGAGGACCGTGTTATCTTACCGGAGGTCACGTTTGTACTTCGCCGAGCGCGAGACGATGAAGGAGGTTATTTAATGGTAGTGTCTGACCGCTTCCGCGCCACAAACGACGTACAGGGCGGAGACGCGGGGCGCGCGACGTCGAGACGGGGACGACCACGAGAGCGTGCGCGAATGTGGAAGGATGCGAGGGCGGCGGGTCCGCCTGCGGCTCGGCCGCGCGTGTGAGGTGTGAATGCACGAGATCGCTCGCTTGTCCCCTTCTCGGTCGTCGACGGCGGGACGAGGCCGTGACTCCTTATCTAGATCACGTCGCTCATTCGTTCACTTTACGATCGGATGTTCATTTGCGGAACTCCGATTCCGTATTGTACCATATTCTTTTAAAATAGAGTAAGCCTGATTTTAATGATAGTGATAAGTAAAAAGTAACATTTCAGTGTACCTTAAGTAGATAACCGAACGTGCGACCTAAGTCAAGAGACGTTGGTTTGACGGCCGTCCCGACATCGTAACTTATTTAATTTAGGATAGCATCTTTTTATATAATTTATCGAATTATGTATAACTATTTAATTTCTTAATGTAAAAGAACTTTTCTTGTAAACAAAGCTTGAACAACGAGCGCTATTACTATGGTTCCAGTGCTATTATCATAGTGCCTTTACGTTGAAACGTTAAAGGTTTTAGAAACACTGTTTAACAATGTTTAAACTGGACAGTGTGAACTGTATCTTCCGTCCAAATTGTCATTTCTTAAAAATAAATACCGAAAAATATACTTTTACTTTTATTTCTTTCCTTACCTGATATGCATCTTATCTAGTAGGTATATCAAGTCTTAATAGTATCAACAGGCATGCAAATTCAGTTCGCGCTAAATACGGCGAACTGCAATCTATTCAAATAAAGAAAAACAGAGCATATACTTTGCTTTCTTTTATTCTTGTTGCTCCACCGTGAATGGTACAAACTAAATCCCCATTTCTATCATTGGTCTTAGAATATTAAAAACAGGTAAAAAATAGAACAACACCATGCGATCAGAGATTTGAAAGTAACTGTATTTATAGGTCCCATCATCTGTTTTGTTTTGCCATATATCTCGTTCCTGTGTCAATCCGGTCCAGGTTCGACCCGCGACGATGACTATATTTTCGATCCATATTGGTCTAATGTGGCTTAAATAGAGCAAGGCGTGACGAACCACGAGATTTAAGATATATATGCTAACTCATACTCAATTCAAATACGAAATCGTGCAAATATTTGCAAAAGAAGCGTGCCACGAGCAGAGCATGTTCAAAGCACATCAGCCTGATGCTTGATGATCTTAAGTTAGGGTTCCCGCAATCAAGTGTGAAGGGCAAAGCTCAAGTCGCATTCGTGGCCGAGATGCCATCTTCGCGACACGGCACGCGACAACACACACGTGCCGCCTCGACCATTAGCCGCCTGTAACTCGCAACTCTACAAACAAACAATCTGTTACGTTTCTCGGAACATTTAGATTGCCGACGCAAGTATTGAAAAGGAAATTATGAGCGCACGAATGCACGCTTCAAGTTATTTTATTTCATGATGTTATGGACAAATGGAGATGTTGACTGCGAAAGGAAATGAAAACGACAGGAATTCCCCTGTTCACAAAAGTGAGATTTGTAAAGAAGAACATCATAGCTACAAAAGTAAATTTAAAAAAACTCACTCTGTGATTGACGCGATTTTTGACTTGAACATTGGGTTTTTCAAAAACGTGTCAATATAGTCTTCAATGTGGGCAACTTATTTGTGGTAAAAATAGGCGATGAGTTTACGTGTTTAGAAATCTGGGCAAATCTAATCCTTAAAGTAGGTACACGAATGTATAAAATATCCCACATGGCAGATAATACATATCATAAATTACGATTATCTTACTTTGTAACTAAAGAAGGTAATGTAAATTATAATCTGACAGAAAATTGAACATAAATCTCTTTCTAATGCATTTTAATAGCAATAATGTACAAATATCTTATTACAAAGGTTATTCTAAACTTAACTTTTAACTAATTCCATAAATACATCGGAAACATAAAAAATTGCATGATAAAAAACAAGGGACACATAATTTTAAACCTCGCCCGGAGAAACTTTGTATGAGCGGATGTTTCAAATAGTAGTCATTTTCATGGGCCTATAAACTTAAGTTGTATACAACATTGTAATAAAAGATAAAGTTGTTTACAATAATATGAAATATTCATAAAAGAGAATTGACAGAGGCCACCGGATTTGAGAAAGCGCAGACATAGATGTAAAAATGTATAGTACACGTTGAAGACTGTCAAGTATCAGAGAAGTAGAACGGATACTGTATTTATGTCTAATGCCATCCGTAAAAGGAATGTCCTTGGAGAGTTATGGTAAGTAGGTACTCGTGAGTGGACGATCCGTATCGGTCCCTTTCATATCTTGCCCGATTCTACTTATTGAACAAATACTCGAAGATATTATCTGATGCGCGGCCTCGTGACTGAAATGAAATATTACCGACCTGCTTCATTCTCATGAAATATGTAATCTAAGTAATCTAAGCATTACTGCTCTTATAAAATGGGCTCTTGTATGAAATCTAATCTTCCTACAGCAAAGACTACACAGCTTTATTATGGCTTGACTTGAAGTTTATGTTAAAGTTCTTTACAACTTGAAATTCATTGATTGGCCTCCGCGCAGTGCGAGATAAGAAGCCACGAATGACTCCTTGAAAAAAGCCATCAAATGTGACCGAAATCATAGTTGTTGTATTAAGTAAATAAAACCGACCTAATAACTAAAACGAAAAGATGTCAAAACCATGCCAGTATCTATAGTATACCCATAAAACTATAGACGTTTAAGGATTATATTGTACTTAATACTGGCTAAATAGACATTTGGGGTCAAATATTTAAAAATAATACTTCCAATGCGTGAAGAAAGTTACGGTAAGTAAGTATTGTAAGCGAAGCTATGAGCATCTGCAATAATTCGCTGTCTATAAAATTCAAAGCAAGACATTGATTTCCATTATTAGTTGTCATTAAGCAAGTATTTCTCATGAGTCTGAATGCATACGAGTCTATTGTAAGACGAAATGTACATTAACTGAACCTTTTAATAGGAACTAGGACGCACTTTCATTTGGAAAGGAAAGTAAACGATGACAATAGCAACCTTTCGTCTTCTGAATATTTAAGAGAACCGTTTCCAGATTTTGCATTCCTAACGTCAGTTTATGTAGAAATGTCGAGAAAATCAATATGAGTCACAGACAACAGTTCGATTCTGTGTCATAGCGTGCGATGCACGGACAAAAACCTTTAACACTGTTGCCTAGTAATTATGCAGTGTAATGAGCGACAACTAGATACATTAAAATTTATCACCCATTCATATATGAAGTCTCGTCAGTGTCGCCGCAAATGATTAATATCATCTCAAAATTCGTTTGAAAAACTGCAAATTCTGGGACAATGAGCAGATACGTATCGGTGAAAAAATAACGGAGTTTTAAAAAAGTAAATGCATGCCGGTGGATAAGATCGCAAGCCCGAGCCCGTGGGCTAATTCCGACACTATCTAATGACGTTGGACGAAATTTATCTTCGTCGATCTACTTGCATCCGTCAGGCTTGTTATGTACTCATTAATCTAAAATAATACGCCATGTAAGCTCAATATGGTTAATATAGCGACAAAATTGGATTAAAATAAATACTTTGTTTCGAATTGGAACTTTGTCATAGTTATTTAATAAACATTGATGGCAAATAAGTGTAATCAATAAATTAATCTTAGTAACAAATGTATTTATTTATAATTAATTAAAGGTGGCAAATTTTTTTGGTGTGACCGTTGATTACATAATTAGCTGGATAAATAAGGGCATGTTTTAGCTCAACCCAAAATAATAACGTTAACGATACGTAATACCAGGAAAAATAAATTAAGGTTTATAGTTGTAGTATTCAGTTTTTATAGAGAGTTTTTACCTTAGTTTTATCGTGATAATTAAGGAGTTAAGTTGGTACGGGAAGATGCTGCAGGACGTCAGTGCAGAATTTGCCGCAACCATCTATATATACATATAATAAAATCGTATATGAACCATTTCTGTACATTAAATATTTAAAATAAAAACAATAGAATAAAATAAAATATACACGTTGCGCTTGAGTTACCGAGGTCAAGAAATGGTTTTTAGTATTTTGTCTGTTTGTCTGTGCGTTTGTGGACGCTAACCTCAGAAACGGCTTAACTGATTGGAATGCGGTTTTCACGGATTTATTCCAATCAGTTCACAAACAAAAAAGTTAAGTTACATAATTGAAATAATACGCGCTATTCTAGAAATGAGCTTTGGTCGATTTTGCTGAAACTTTTGTTGTTTGTAAAACCATGATTCGAAGTTTATATGAACACAAAGAAAACAAAGTTAAAAAATAATACATGGTTTCAAAGACATAGAAATGTCCAATTTAGAACAGAATAGTAGAATATAACAACTTCTTTGCACACCAACCATTAATTTGTTCTTTATTGTTCAATTTAAGCTAAACTCTAATATGTTCGATAGTAATCAGCGTAATATTTTTTTTAATTTTAAGATTTTTATCTATTTTCTTAATTGTTTATTTTTTCTTATTTTATTTATTTACTTATATATTTTGTTGTGTATTGCATCGAGGTTAGTGTTCGTTTCTTTTTATATTAAATCGAAGAAAACAATTTAAGAATAATTTCGCCCATACTGAACATCCACGCGAACGGAGTCGCGGGCACAGCTAGTTCCGAATAAAAATAACGAATCGATTGTTCGCATTTTGCTATAACACTGTACTTTTGCACTGGTACAACCAAGTGAACCAAGTATTCAAGGATCATCCACTAGTAACTTGCTCTTCAATACGACCTTGTCGAGTCCGAGGTGTCGTACTGTTGAGTACGCACCAGCACCTGTTCTTGAGAATAGTTGTACTTTACACTATTAGGACCGCTCTGCCATCGCGACTATTGTCGTATATGCCTGATACGGACCGGACCAACGAGTCTGGACCAACATCTTAAGAGACTCGCTAGAAGGTTGGATCAAAGGTCAGATCTATGATCTTTGACACGGCACGCATCTGGAGGTTACTCACTCTGCAGCCCACCACTAGCAGTTTGAGACCTCCCGCTCCGCTGCCGACGACAAATTTATAAAGTAAAAAACATAAATTTTATATAACCGGGAATCATGATGATAGTTTATCATTTACAATTCGTAATCGGCAAATAATAATAACCAATCTTCTTATCCTGGTTCCATAAGTTGAATTAAGGCAATTGATATTGGATCATAGTTTTGTCTAACAAGAAATTTATCAAAAAACAAAATTATGCCTAGTACATTTAAAGTACCAGTTACGTAGTTCAGAAGTAGAAGGTCTGTCGAAATGAGACATTTTTTCTCATTTCCTCCTCATCTCCTACAGTGTCGTATGCACGCATCGCAAATATATATTCAAAAATACATTCCTTTACTATTTATCTTATTCAATTTCCGATTATTGCAACGGAGATTGATGGATAGTAATCGATTCCGGATCATTAGAATTGAGTCGGTCGGCCCTAGTTACGGATATCGAGTCGCAATTTGATCAGTTATTTGCATCGAGGACTGAAGTGAGCGATCGCGGTCACGCAGAGCTTTGCTTAAAGGAGGTACAAACGAGGATGCGCTTTTACAAAGACATAGAAAATTACACAATGAGACAGACAATACAATTTTTTTTAAAGTAATGTTATGTACTATATGAGAAGAATATCGAAACAACCATTGTGTCCAAAATAGTCTTCGATAGAAAACTTGACTGGCAAGACGAAACAAGTGAAGTTTACTTAGTAACAACGGTCGGAAATTGAGCAATTTTGACTATTCAGCAGAAAGACGTTCTTAGTTATTGTCAAAATCGTACATCAAGGGTTCCGATTGGCACCGCTAAAAGATAAAATCAAAAAATAAATTGAAGCCAAATACAGCAGAGATATTAATAAGAAAGTTGTAATTAAGAGGGGTGTCGATTTTGAAGGATTGGAAAAAGAAAGAATAAATCAAAATAGAGAATCGACAAAAAAAAAACATTGAAAGTTTATTCATTGAAAAATGACCAAAATAAAACTGCCGGTACAATTAAATGCACGTTTCGAGTACGCTCACATACCCGTCGTTCCAGTTACTTTATAGCACAGTCCGGTCAGCGAATGAGTGGGCGGTCTCTCCAATTTGTTGACTTTGAGGTCCTGATTGTATGTTTGAATAAGGATCCATGATGAGAGCATGCAAAATACACATTGAGGTGGGCGGCACGCGAATGGCATCCGTTATAGTCATTGAGACCAGATATTATCGATATCCATGCGGTATTGACGGGTTTCGCATTAGCGCACAATCCGTAGCGGTTATTTTCAACATTTTGGGAAGTCGACGTACTGCAACTAAAAGATTCCGGATGACACTTTATTTGATGTATACAAGTAATACTGCCTGTCCGCCCCTTACATCTTTTCACGATCAGGAACAATGATTTATATGCCGTCGACTTGCTTCCAAAGCAAAAGTGTTTGATTTCAAATCCTATTGAATACTTTCCCACATTTTTGTAAAGCTACTACAGCGTATTAGTTGTAAACCGTGTAGGTTTTAAAGCTATACTAGTTTTTATCTCCGTGTGTGTGTGTGTGTGTATGTGTGTTCATCGTAGCTCCCGAATGGATAAACCGATTTTGATTTTATTTTATTTTTTGATTGAAAGGTGGATTAGTCGGCAGTGTTCATAGTTGTTTGATTTTGTGTCGGGGGTTTTTTATTTATTTACTTGTTTGTAAATAAAAGGCGTACTCTATTTTGGACTAAGACATACACCTCACCGGTTAAATGTTTGACCACAGCTCACCTAGTAGAAAGTGACGGTGTGGTCGAAGATGGTAAAGCACAACTAGCCTGGAATGGAACTGGTTTAAAGTTAGGCTGTCGGATCACAGTGTTAGGTGCTTTGCGACAGATTTTTAACTTGAGGTAGCAAGCCAGCCGAGTACTAGAAAGTACCCTACCACCATGCTATGGTTTCTTCACGATGTTTTTACCAGCAACTCGAGCTCATTGTTAGGGTTCGAACCCAAGCTCTTCGGCGTGAGAAATGACCGCGCTAACCACTGAGCTATCGTCGCTACAAATGAAATATTATTAGATGCTTTTAAGTTGATAAAACACAGGAGAACTAATAAAAATAGCAGGGCACATTCAGTTTGTAAGAAAAAACATAAAATTTAAAAGTTTTGGCGTTTTGTATGTTTTTTGGTATTATGACTTTTTTCTGTTTTCGTTCATTAAAACTACATTAAATCGATTGTACTGAGCACTTTCTAGATTAAAACACGTCAGTGTGAAAAGATTGGGTCAGTTGAAACGTCGATAAGTAATGGATAAGACAGTTATTTGATTCAATTTATTTCACGTGGGCAGTACTTTTACCGTTCACAACAAGATATAAATTATATATAGAGATAACTATACATACAGCAAATGAGCGGATTGGTGTACGAGTGCATTTGAAGCTGACAATTATGGAATTTAAGTTGTGTACACGGAAAACTGTACATACTTGTAATGTAACTTAGAAAATACTCACACGTCGTGTCAAAGAACCTGCGTGGTAGCGGTTCCACGGTGACATCACATCTTGCTTGATGTTAAGTGATGGTGTCAGCGAATATAGTGAATACCTAGCCAGGAACGGAAACCTTGGCAGTAGATTTTCTATAGTATCATCATCATCATCAGCCATAGTACGTCCACTGCTGGACATAGGCCTCCTCCTGGGGGGGTTTTGCCAATACTCGCCACGCTTGGCAGGCGGGTTGGCGAGCGCAGTTAGGTGTGATTGTAAAAGGAAGACGCTGCTGCCCATCTTCCGGATTACATCTCTTAGCCGACTCTTACGGCAACCACGGGGTTACTAGAGGGAGAGTGGGGTACTATTCTTACGCCGGCACCACCACGGCAAAAATAAAGTATAATATCTATAGTATAAAGTACCCAAACACTATGCTATGGTTTCCTAATTATGTTTTTCTTCACTAATCGCTTTTTTATATTTGACATGCTGGGTGTTCGACCACAGCTCACCTGATCTTAAGTAACGATGTGGTTGAAGATGGCAAACATACCTAGCCTGGTATGGAACTGGCTCTTAAGTAAGGTTCCCGGAACACATCGTTAGATGCTTGGCGGCAGATTTACAACTTGAGGTTGGTAGCTAGCCAGCCGAGTACCAGAAAATACTTTACCACCATTTACCTATGGTTTCCTCAGGATATTTTCCTTCACCGATGAAGCTCAAGCTCATTGTCGAGGTTCGAACCCACCTCATTCGGCGTGTGAACCGAAAGCGCTATCATCGTTACAAAATAATACCACACCCCACACTTCTCAGTGTGCGATCTGAACGCCGCGAGTCACACTTACTTAAATTATAGTGAACATTAAAATCAACTAATTTAAGTAATGAAAACGTGAAAAATAAGTTAAAGGTTACGGAGCCCGGTGTCTGTGGAGGGTAAATCTCTACATAATATAAAACAAAGTGGCTTCCCGCCGTCTTTACGCTTGGATCTTTTAAACTACGCAACTGATTTTAATGCGGTGGCCATCAATAGACAGAGTGATGAAATTCAAGAGGAAGGTTTATATAATCTATCTATCTATCTAACCTTTAAACGATGAATTCTTGTATATATGTACTTATATATATATATAATCTGAATCTCAGAAACAGCTCCAACGATTTTCATGAAATTTAGTATGCAAGGGGTTTCGGGGGCGATAAATCGATCTAGCTAGATTTCATTTTTAGGAAGCGTCCGTTTCATCCGTATTTTCAGGCCATGAAAAATTGCTACAATATCATTAGAATACGAAGGTAAATTTCGCCACCTTCTACGAAGTTATAATATCTCCGGCGGAAATCGGGCGGTCCCGAATCTAGAAGACCCCGGTCATATCCGGTACTATGTATAATACATGCATATGCACCACATTAGTATCTACATTGTACCCGAGCGAAGCCGGGGCGGATCGCTAGTATTAAATAAAAACAAACCAAAACCAACCAATGGTTCGTCCAAGACATTCTTGTGATGGTAAGATATAGCGCCTGAAACCGACGCAACAACAAAAAACATTTCAGTAACAAAACAAAGCCCAGAGAATTGCTTAATTAACGCTAATTACTTTAAGATGGGAACACATTAATTACTCACTACTGCTTGGCGGCAGAATATCTGATACTGCGGTAGTACCTAGCTGACCTCCAGCTAATAGCAACTTCGACATGCACCGTCACTTAATATCATGAATTGGGGTCAAACACCAAGCCTGTCAACTACAAAAAAACAATGCATGTCCAACTTTTTAACCATAGCTAATTCTAGACATAGGCCAAAATTATCCAATTATATTAACTAGTGTTTTTACAAACGCGAGGTAAGTTGAACGGCCGGCGTCTCGTCGGAAGTGATCAAAGCGTGATCACGAATGCGCTAACAGGACGCTAATAGACGGAGCGGTCGTGACGCCTGCCTTAGACGGACCCTCGGTGTTATTGCATTTACGTATCACACGAATAAATAATTACTATTCACGTACAGCCGCCATACTATTTGCAACATAATGCGAATAGCTACGCGACCACATACCGTATACCTGCACAATAAGGTTGACAATCGCATAGCTCTTTCGTATGCACCTAACAGATATCCCAATGAAGTACAGGGACAGTACCTGAATGATTTGACAAATATAGTAAACTGAGTTTTCGTGATATAATATTAAAAAGTAATTTCATCACATTGTATTTGTTGCATTTTTAAGAGGCCCGCGCCCACCTAATCCTTGCTTTTAGTTTTTTTTTTTTTTACAACGGACGAGGCATGCGTTTGGCCACGATCTCACCTGATGGAAAGTGATGATGTGGCCGAAGATGGAGCACGCTTGCCTAGGAAATACCTATTCACATATTTCTTGAACAAACCCGGGTTGTACTTAGTTGAAAGTATACAGGGTTATAAGGTTTGGGTAAGCTCATCTGAAATAATATAAAATCATCGGCATCAAGCCAATGGGCAAGTTAGTTGCGGCTCAATATAGGGTCAAAACGAACATTTTCTACAAAATAGCAGATTTCTTTTAACGATTTCAGTTCTACCTATAGTAAAAGTTGTTCATAATGATGTGTAAATTCCTCCCATTTCGGCTTAATACACCACAAGCTTATCATCATCATCATCAGTCTACTGAGGTCCACCGATGGACATATGCCTCTCCCAAAACTCGCCAATTAGAGACTTTGTCATGGGAGGTTTGTGCCCAAGCATATAGCCCTGTATTATTTATTATTTATTTATTTATTTGTTACAATAATAAGAACGACACAGCAACCACTTATACTTATTATCAATTAAATTTGCAATGTCAGATATAAAATAATAATAATAATAATCAGTCAAACTTAGGAATTTAAATACAAGTAAAAAAAATTATGTTCGAATATTGATAATAAAATATTCGATTACATGCACGAGCAAGTGATATAGTGTGACGAAATGTGTATTTTACGGGTTATTTGTGAGAGACCCTACAAGATATTTTTTGTAATGGCTTGCGTTTGACCACCACCACATTTGGTGTAAAAATCCATGTAAAATGTCCATATACGTTAACTTGCGGCATAGTTTGGACTGAACCGTGACATGTTTCGAATGATTGTGACTGGTTTCACACGCAAAATCAATCACAAAAAATACAAGCAAAAACGCGGAACGAAGTTTGTATTTATTTGCCGATTAATTGCGTCCCGCTGTTTCCCTTGCGTTTTCCTGAATAAAATAGTACAATATGTGCTAACTCAAGATACTATCTATACATCAATTTCATACGAATTCACAGCGTAAAGAAGAATGTTTGTAGCCATGATTGCTTAGTGGTTAGCGCGATCGGTTCACACGCTGGAGGGCGTGGATTCAAACCCTAATAATTGGTTTGAGATGCTGGTGAAGGTAAACATCGTGAGGAAACCATAACGTGGTGGTAGGATACTCTCTAGTACTCGGCTGGTTAACAACCACCCTCAAGTTAAAAACATACCGCCAAGCACCTAACGGTGTGTTCCGGCAGCCTCTTTCGAGAGCCAATTCCATTCCAGGCTATATGTGCTTTACCATCTTCGACCATACCATCATTTAACATCAGGTGAGCTGTAGTCAAACATAAAAAAGAAACAAACGTAAACACACAAGCAAACTAAATTACTATTAACTACTATAAACTAAATTACTATTAAATTACTATATAACTCACTATTATAAAAATCACATTTATAATAGTGAGAAACGAGGTGAAATATATCATCAAATACCTAAGTATAATAATAATAAATCAAATCATTAGCACGAATTTATGTTCATTATTACAATACCGTGAGTTTAACAACAAAAAATATCAAAACAACCAAATTACCTACTTTACTTACAACTGAGGAAAGTAAGTTAATCCGACAAGACGTTTCGTTAAACATTTGCCAAAAAAATCGCACAATGAAATACTCGTTTAAAAGCACTTATCCAAAAATATGAGCCGTTTTTATAGTTAGGTTTTTAAACGTAAATATTCAGTGACATGAAAGCAAAGCTGTTGAAGTGATGAATGCTTTCGTATAAGTGTCAAGACGGTACATGTTTACAACTCAGACAGTAGTAAAAATAGTTTTAAATTCGCGCATCAGTTGTGTTGTTTGGTTTACTTTCGTTTTGAATGATTTCCCATTTCTGACTTTCAATGTTTTTTATTGAAAACATGTTCATATTCAAGTTTAAACGGTAAATAAATCAGAAATTGAATCATAATATACACACTATATGACGTAAAACTGCGATGTCAAGACTGACACAAAAGACAACTTTTTTGCTATGAAAATAGTTGTTTATAGGCCATAAGAAATAACTATTATACATGAATAATGTTGTTAAAAGTCCATAAAAACAGCATTTTAACACGAAGTAAAGTTGTATCTTATGGACTCGCATCGCAAGTCTCTTTAATATTACAATATATTACTTAATATTACAATAATGCAAGTTATGATCATGGCAACAGCACTCACAACTGTGAGAATAAAGTATTCTTATTGAATTTCATTATCGGAGTAGGACGTTCGTCTATAAACTTAAACATTAGAAATAATATGGAGTTATATCAGCATATAGAATTAGAGTTATTTTTAGTAATAAGTAACACGAACACCCTGACAGTATAAGATAACGCCTGACGAAGACAATAGCAGAGGTATCTAGAATGTTGAATAACAATACAAAGTTCACGGCAACGCATGGGTTTTGCACTACTTCCACTACCACTACCACCGCAGTACCAGATATTCTGTCGCCAAACAGTAGTGTGTAAACATTACTGTGTTCCGATTTGAAGGGTACTGCAGCTAGCGAAATTACAGGGCTATTGAAACTAAGCATCTGGTCTCAAAGTAATGAGCGCCAAGGCAGCGATGCCCTGGACTTTGTTTTACTACTCAAAGTTCTGTGTATCGCAGCAATGGTCATGCGTTATCTCTTAACATCAGGAGAGACGCTCTCCTGCTGGTAAGAGATAACTCATGTCCATGACCATTGCAGCAACACACAGAACTTTGAGTAACAAACTAAAGTCATCGGGCATCGCTGCTTTGGCACTAATTTCTTTGAGACTTTCGATGATTAGTCTTAACAGCCTAATAATTTCGCTAGTTGCAGTACCATTCAAACCGGAACACAATAATGTTTAGACACTACTGGTTGGCGGTAAGATATTTGGAACTGCGGTGATACCTACCTAGATGACCTTCTGCTAAGAAGATCTAATAATCCTAGAGTAACGTCGCAAAGTTGTTGCTAGTTTATCGGTCTTTTATCGGATTCATTTCAGAGTGTGCTTCAGAACTGCATGGTCTAATTCCCCCATGATTATTCTCCTATATTTTTACAGCCAAAAGCTCAAAAAAGCAACGTCGTTTCATGGTCGACGAACTCTCAAACGAAACGATTTGATTCCACGTTCACTGTACGGACTGCTAGACAGTGGAATGCGCTACCTGAGTGGGTGTTCCTCGTATATAACCTGGATGTCTTCAAGTCGAGAGTGAATCGGTATCTTCTAGGCAATCGTGCTCCATCTTAGACCGCATCATCACTTAACATCGGGTGAGATAGCGGCCAAACGTAAGCCTATTTCTTATTAAAAAAATATCACTAAAGTATTCATATATCAATATTATTATTCGTCTCTTACCCGTAATCTCTGGTCAGCTACCGTCCACACCCTGCTCGCGAAGTCATTTGACGCGCCTACAATATAAGCGCCAGTCGAGTCAAAGTCCACCGACATGACAGCAGCATTCGACCCGACAAGCGTGCCTTTGTTCTCTACTACACCTGAAAGCGGAAAGTACATATCTAAAAAATAAGACAGCTTTCAAATAATACGCCTTATATACGACCCAAAACGATGATACTACACACAATAATTAAGCGTGGGTGAGATTTCTTTTTTATGATCAGGCTAGGTATTTGACCACAGCTCACCTGATGTTAAGAGATTTCACAGCTAGTTTATTTATATAAACGAATCTCTTTTCTTAGATAGTTGACGGATTCAGGCGTTACTTTATAAAAAATCATCTTATGGGAGTTATTTTTTACCATATTTCTGCTTATAAGTCGTTTTGATTACATCAAGGATCTTCGGGCTCTTCGAGTCAACGCGTCCTGAGAATGCTTCGTATAAAAGTGAAACAAGTGTCAGTAACCGGTTACTACAACAGTAAGGTTAAATTGAATTCTTTCTTTGTTGTGACTAAAAAGACTTATCGACCGTAGCAATTAACATTGTCGGATCTACATTTTTGTTATTTTCATTTTATTATGAAAAATATAATAAATAGAATATGTCTAAAAATGCCCCCGCAAATTATTAAATTCGATTAAAAAACTTATTTTTTTTACCATTGGGTTGATTTTAGGAATTTAATAATTTGCTGGGGCGTTTAAAGACATATTCTAAGACCTTTAATGCAATAAAATGAAAATAGCAAAAATGTAGATCCGACAATGTTAATTGCTACGGTCGTTATAAGCACACACTAAACATATCACATTACTTACACCAAAGATATAACACCAGAATATCTTAAAATGAACTTCCACAAAGTAACGTCTGAATCAATAAATTTAACAGAATACCCTACCTTTTTTCTCATCAGCCTGTACTGTTCCACTGCAGGGCGAAGGCCTCCCTCCTTCCATCTTTCTCTATCTTTTGCAACCTGAGTTCATTCTTTCATACAGGAGTCAAGTTCGTCCCTCCATACTACTTACCTACCTATCTTTCCTTATTTAAGATCCCGTGTATCTTGTATATAATGTATGTACAGATATTTTTTACAGTTGAGTTGTTTATGATTTTCAGACTAAACATTTAGGTTACCGCCAAATGCAATGCCGTCGTAAACGCCATACATTTCCAAATGCTTTATGTCAGTTCCGAATAACATGTGAGGATGTATTTATATATTTAGGTTAAAGACTATGCATTGATATAACGATAGTATCTAGAGTTATATTTTATTAGGTTGAGCTACTTACTCGTCTAGAACGTACAAAGCTATTACTATAGTATCATATGATACTTAATTTATACCCTACGCAATAGGTCATGTACCTATAGTAAATATTATTTGTAAATAAGCACCGCTCTATCTTACCAACGTTTTTAAAAACGTTTGAAAGATTTAAACGTTTGAAAACGTTTCTTTCCCCTTATTACATTAATAACGTTTAGTAGGCACTGTGTAGAACTTACTATACAATGGGAAACAAATATCCCTAAGGACGATATAGTTAAATAGATAATATGACCTTGAAATGAGTTAAGCATAAATGGTTTCTTTATTCATAAGAAGTGGGAGCAAGAGGAATTCCAGAAAAATCTCTCTATAATTTACTAAAGCTCTTAACGTTCATAAGTGCCTTACCAGGGCCTAAACTGAATAAATTACTTTTTGATTTTGATTTTAAAATGCCAAGAGTATGTACGTTAATTGCTGAAAAGAGTATCCCCATATTGGCAGAATCATATCAAATTTGGTTGAGCAGGGATGCAAAAACGTACCTGGGCAAAAAAATAAAAGGGGATACGAACACGGCCAGTGAAGATGAACCTTGATACGTATTTAAATGGACTCATTTTATCTACAACTGGGTCGCAACTCTTGGATACCGTACGGGTTGCAGTCCTTGCAACGCGGTGGACCCACCCCACCCGCACGCACCAACAAATGCTAAAAAGCATCATCATTTCAGCTTTGTATTGCGTGTTGCTGCTAATACACGTTTCTCTTCTTCTACGCCATCATTTCGATCTTGCACCAATCTTATTCTGGTCCTAACCGTGATTTTTGCGTCTTGCTTTGCCTAATTATCAAATTTTATTTTCATCACAATCATTTGTTTATTTTAATAAAGTAAACTCCGCTTACTTTTTGAAACGTCCCATAGTTTGACTTTCCTATCAGCGCCTCCTGTCGCGACTGTTCTGTCCGTTGGACTCCATTTAACTGCGTTCACTTCTCCGTCATGAGCATCCTGGAAATTAAATTAATATTAAAATTCAGTTCTGTTTTTTCAGAATAGGTATTTATAAATAAGTAATATATACCGTTTCACACAGCGCTATCCAGCCCCAAACTAAGCAGAGTTTGTACTATAGGAACCAGATAACAGATTTTAATTGTAAATACATACAGAATACCCAGCCCCATAAATGTTTTCGACCTATCCTTTGTGGGAATCGCACCTAATATTAAATCGAATTTCATCTTATGTTTTAATCGACTAGAAAACAACCCGCTTTTACTGAATAGCTTACATGAAAAGAACTAGGTGTGCTTTACCATTTTCGATCACACCGTCACTTAACATCAGGTGATCTGACACAGTTGTCAAACACCTAGCTTATCAACCATAAAGAAAAAATTGTATTTTTGTTTAAATATTGAAACGGTAGACACACAAATGTAATTTACGTGGCGGCTAGTGGTCGCCTAAAATATGAGAACAGATGCAGACGATTTCTCCAGTAATTTCTCGCCCAATTCGACGTGCATCTGTGAGAACGTCTAGAGCCTG
The DNA here is from genome assembly GCA_950106695.1 of Biston stratarius. Taxonomy (NCBI): domain Eukaryota; kingdom Metazoa; phylum Arthropoda; class Insecta; order Lepidoptera; family Geometridae; genus Biston; species Biston stratarius. Next base: position 18,815,610 of record OX467116.1, read on the forward strand.
CTTTCAGACATTTTGTACCACTTATACAGGGAGTAACGAAAACCCTGTCTGATCCACCATTTGTTATTTTATTTAGAATTACTACCAAAAATAATTTAAAATATCTTGGTATACCTAATGTAAATATAGTACATAGGGAAGTTTTAAGTTTTGGCAGCCTAATTGGGAAACTGCCTGGCTTCCAATCTTTAGGTCCTGGGTTCGAATCCCACGGTACGCACCTGTCTTTTCTAAGTTATATGCATACTAACTGCGCCCTGAGGTGCTACCCGCTGTTCCCATGTGAACACTACATTTTTTCGGGATAAAAAGTAAACTTATGTTAATCTAGGGTATCAGCTACCTCCACACCAAATTTAATCAAAATTGGTCCAGCCGTTTGAGCGTGAAGAAGTAATAAACAAACACACTTACACACTCACGATCCTTCGTTTTTATAATATTAGTGTGATTGTAGATAATTACAAACGATGAAGGAAAACATCGTGAGGAAACCGACAAGTCTGAGTAAAAAAATAATTGTTATTGAAGATGTGTGAAGTTTGCAAGCCCGCGCTTGGCCAGCATGGTGAGCTATGACCTTACCCTTCTCACAAAGAAAGAAGAGGCTCGCGCCCAACAGTGGGACTAATTTTATGATTCGGATATGGGAAAACTTACCTTCGTAATTGCTATAGCAAGGCATTATGTTACCAAAATAGACAACGAAAAACTTTACTATGTATGACGTAATTAATTTAAATAACGATTAATTTAAGAAAAAAAAAACTTATTCTGAATTGTCTTTAACTTATTTGATGGGAAATGGGATACTAATATCCTATCCTAATACTTATTATAAATGCGAATGTGAGTGTTTGTAACGCCTTCACGCGTAAACTACTCAACGGATCTGGATGAAATTTTGCATGTAGGTACTTTAGGCCCTGTAATATGACATAGTATACTTTTCATCGTCATCATCTATCACCACGCGGGTAAAACCGCGGGGTGCTGTTAGTCTTCTATATGATAAACAATTCGATACATCCTGTATAACGCAGTTTGTAAATGAATATTTCTTAAGCTATGGTTAGTGAAATGCGAATAACGTTTACGAGCATAGATATTTGCGTCTTGAAAACCGGCAGTAGTCTCTAATATTAAGAGTCTTACTCATATAAAGATATGATTATGTAAGGGTGTTTTAAGTGGCTTTTACATAACTTCTACTTACATTTTATAGCAAGATCACAAACGATGGTATTACGATACCGCTTATAGACATATCTCAGGGGAAATGGAAAATGTACGCATCTATATTCGGCTATAACTTTTGACAAACTGATATAAATGTAGTACATTATGTTATTCGTTTCTAATTTTGCTTACTCTTGTTTTTTTTTATTGCGATTTCTGTTTGGCGCTCAAAAGCTACGTGACCACATAACGTATGCCGACTGTGAACCTTATTACGCCGGCAATAAGGTTCACAGTCGCGTGACCTACTTAGATAACCTAACCGAAACGGCTTAACCATAGTCCCAACCATAGGTTGGGACGAGCAGAGTTAATATTTCCAGTTTTTTTTTTTATTGTTGTGGTTCTGTGTTTTATTTATGGCATAGTACTTTGTTTATTTTCCCAGTGTCAACTATTTCGATTATTTCAAGTATTTGATGAAAATAAGTTAATCGAAGTAGTGGCAACTTTATTAAAAGTAACTTGAAAAGACGGCATGTTATTTCGCCCCATTTTAACACTTTAATGAATAAAACACCACTATTTTAATATAAACACTTCTGGAAAGTTATATTATACGGCAACAAGACTTTTTCCCGATCCCGCTAAGATTCTATTAACGCTATCCACTTACAAATCTTAAAGCAACTTTGGATGGTAAGGCGGTAGCGTAATAAGGCAAGGAATCAATTATCTTGTCCTCAGCACTGCTTCCGGACCCACTACTTCTACTCCCGCCTTCTCTCGCCGCTTCTTCAAGCTCTTTTCGGACTTTGTCACTTTTCTTTCTGTAAAGGACAAAAGCTGTTCATACTTTGTATAGCGCAGTGGTCTATTTCCAATAAACTTCAACTTAATTGTATTGGACTTAAGAACTCTCATACTCCACCAAAGATTTCTTTTAAACTTTTCTTAAAAACGTTGCTATGTTGCCGAAGGTGTCTTCTGCAAACTCAGCTCTACTAAGTTATAAGCTTGAGATTACTAAGACAAAAAAGGGTTACTCATCAAATTGAACAACTTTTATAATGGAAAAAACTCTGTAATCAGCTATTCTATACATTTTATTAAAGTTCAACGACATTTCTCTATGGAACATCTGATTTTCTTTCTCGTTTTAAGGGTTGTTTCCATAATAAAAGTTGTTTATAATGATGAATACAATGCCCCCTTTTTAGCTTATCATACTCCAAGTTTATAATCCTGTATATGAATAATGAATTCGTTTATTGGTATACAAAGTGAATTTACGACAGTGTAGTTCGCCGATCAGTCCAATGCAAATAATCTTGACGTTTATTAGACTCAGACAGCGGTTGCTTGTTTCAATAGGCAGCAATGTTACTATGAGTCAATCTGTGAACTCTTACACATAATAGACAACATTCTGGTTTAAGATTGACTTATAATACCATTGTCAAATTACCCAAATTACCGTCTTACCGCAACGCCACTGCAGAAGCGATTTCTTACAATTAATCCAATTGATGTTGCGAGATACATAGGTACATTATTTTACCAACATGCACCGAACGCAGATTTTCACCCCCATAACGCCAATTCACCGATATAAAGCGGATGTACAATTTTGCGCTATTTATTTATGTGCTTATTTTTTATTGACGTAACGAATTCACCATTAATTTTGAATATACATATATATATCCAGCACTTCGATATATACTATAACTTCTCCTTGAATTCATTCGTTAAATTTAATTAATTAAATATTAAAGTGCTTTTACAATTATAAGAAAATATTAATAACTTTATTTACCTTCTCTGTAAATTCATAATTTTAGACCCAAGCTTTCTCACCAGCAATATAATTGTAGTCTGTGACCTGTTTCTGTTATAGCAGGGTGAGAAAAAAAGTTGAACGCTAAATTTAACCTAATCTTGTTTACAGTAAAATTATGGACATGTTAATACAGTAAACGCCAAAGTTAAAGATTTACAAATAACATCACATTGTATAGTATTGAATGTGCTTGTCCAAATCATGCGCATTAGTATTTTTTACAATAGAACAAACGTTCAAAACTTTGAGTCTAAATCTTTGGTTACATTAACAATATTACACCAAAACCTGTTTAATATAGAAATGCCGTAAAATTGAGGTGAGTCACCAAATGGGCATAAATATCGACTAGCCCACCCGGTGACCTTCATGGCAATACAAATAAACATTAAAGTGCTCATAAAACTCCTATGGCCAACGGAAAACTATATAAAAGAACAATTTTATCTGTATTGATATCATTGAGTGTGATAAATATAATAGAGGAGTAGTGATTGAAGATCGAAATATTGGCTTGTTTTGACGTAACTGATGACGACGACAGTCAAAAGCAAGCTTCTACGTTCCTAATGTCTGTGTAATGAATTGAATTTTAAAATATCATTAAATTTTATTTGACTGCATTATGCGCAACTGGTATTAGTTCTACGTTGAGAGCATGGGTTTAACTGCCACCCAGGACAAACATAGGTAGATGTTTGTTATATCTGGGTCTTTATGTATTTACTATAAGCAAAATGAATTAATTTACAAATTAAAAAAACACACAGTCGACCATAGAACCTCCTTTGAAGTCGGTTAAAAAATACACCTACAGTTGGGCGCAAGTCCTTGATACTACGGTCCCTGCAACGTCACGGACCCGATAGTCTAGACAGTCTAGACCCGGAGTCTAGTCTAAACAGGGTTATAAGCTTGGCGTGTACTATGTAGGAAGGGGGGTATTGTACTCAAAATTATAAATGATTTTTACTAATTTTACAGAGAAAAAGTATGTTTTTTTTTCACGATTTTAGAGCTATTTCTGCAGCAATTATGCGGAAACGGTGCGTATTCTTAGTGCGAAGGACGCAGAGCAGCATCAAAACCATCCTAAAAGTATTTGACTGTCAGTGCATAAATCATTGCTGTATGGTTCATGTACAGACACTATAAACAAATGTAAATCTTTTTATTTTATTATTAAATTTATGAGGATAATTTATTATGAGGATATTTTATTAATTTATTATGTATTGTTTTATATATGACCATGGTCGATATAAATGAATTTTTAAATAGCAAAAGTTCTTAGTGTTGAATACTATGACCACCTTTCGGCTTACAACAGCTTAACCTTTTAACCCTGAAGAATATTGGCCTAAGATAACCCTACATTTGGAATTTCGTAGTATGTGGGACACAGAATATAAGAAAGTCTGTAGCAATAAGTAATAAATTTACACAATTTATTATTTGGACATGTGTGCCAAAAAACGCACTAATGTAGTATTTTTCAATGGCATTATTGCGTCAATGAAGAGCGTAAAGCAGAATTCTTTAAACTTGTTTTTCATTAAAAACATCTTCAACTTTTAAATAACGTCGCTCTGTAATGTTAACGTGTGATTAAATATGAATGTAGATAAAATTAGACTTCATTCACTTTTCTATTCATAATTCAAAATGACGTAAACAATAAAGTAACCTCGTAACTTGCGTAGTGAACGTGGATGAAAATAAAACATATACTTCAACAAAGTGCAATATTATTGAAGTATACTTCTCAAATGAAGACATGCACATACAATGAAGTAGAAGTAAGTGGTCAAACGCAACAGATTGCCGTTAGGGTCCCCAAACTTACAATCATTTATTAGTAAAAAAATACAAACTCAAAACAAACAAGAAATCGAAATCGACCTCGAAAAATAGAGAAAATCTTAATGAGTCAGTTTCAGAGTGCAGTTAAGACATAAATAAATGGTCCACTTTCATGAAGAGGTATAATCATCCGAATGAACGGCACAATGCTTTCAAACCACCACATCATCATTCACGTTATGTCAAACTCACCCGAAACTAACTCTACCAAACGTGTTGATGAAAAACGCGGTAGGGCTTGACCTGTTGAACAAATTAAACAAAAAAGAAGCAAAAACAAATATCATGGGGTACTCTGCAAGCTCTAATGCCATTGCACACAGAACCCAATCTTTCACAACACTTCCAACTCAAAATGTACACAAAAGTTTGATATTAAAACTAAATGTGCAAATCAATGTTATATTTGGGATGTGTATATAAACTACAGACAGGTCTTAAACTAAAGCCGGATTTCCACGATCAGCGTTAACACAGGCGCCTGAAAATACATGGACTATGATTCGTAGAAAGAAAGCGCATCCGCCTTCGTCCATAACGAAGTGCGTGGCTGTCTGTGGTGGTCTGATCGTATGAACCTGATCGTGAAAACCCACCTAAACATGAAACGGGGATATATCTCAAGATAATGTAGTACAATATAGGGCCACAATACACATAACAAATAAATTGTACTGTGTGGTGCACATCAAATATAATAGCAACATTCACTATAAAATCATGACAACTAATTTACAAGCATAACATTGACAATGCTGTAGACCAAATGCCCCAAATATAATAAACTAATATGTATTTATAAAACATAAGTATCTCGTAAGCATTTTTTGAGTTACCGTCTCTTTTTGGTTTTCAAATGATGTGGTACATTTTGGTCTGACATCCACTTCCAAAGATGCAGTAACTAAACACAAACCTTTCAAACTGCAAAAAATCATGCTTATTATTTTAATAACTATATTATACATACGGAAATCTTACTTACTTGAGAAAGTGTTCATTTTCCTCGTTCATTTTATCCGCATCTTTAGCCTTGTACTTTATTAGCCGCTCGACTAATGATCGGTTTTCATCCTAAAATGTCAATATAAATAGGTAAACAACACGACTTAACAATTACAAGATTTTGAAAGATATTTTATAATAGACGGACCGACGCCGAGATCGATCTGAACATCTTCCGCATTTTCACAAATTTAAATAAATAGTTTGTAATAATTTGGAAAATTTGCAGACTGTTCCTTCTTCGTCCCACACTACACAAACATTACTATCCGACTGAATGTAAGTACTAGTTCGAGTCGGATGAAAGCCGCACAAAACTTATCACGTGAACATCGTAAAATACTATACAGTGTGTTATATTTACAACACGTTCCTGAGGCTTTTACCGCAATTAAGTAACTTATTCGGCCCGAAAGCTCCATTAGTAAATAGATCAGGTTAATTGGACGCTAATGTCCTTTAGCATTGGAAGATTTATATGTGTCTAGGTATTTTCGGAAAGCAAATAATATGCAACATGCTGAATATGATAAGACTGGAATAAGCTTGGATCGTGGCCAATTTTCAAATGATGCAATAAAAATCCAAAGTTCCAGTTGAATAAATTGTTCATACTAACAACAAGCATCTCTATGCCAAAAATATTAAACTTTGTACAAACAAAAGTATGCACGGAGCATGCCGGGTATTGTGAGCAGTTTATAGCCGAGAAACAGGTCACGAAAAGTTAAAAATCAGGATGTGGTTAACTAGATTTACGCTATGTTTTAGGGTTCCATACCCGAAAGGTCCGACTACCATCTTGCCAGGTGTAAATAAATTGTGAAGATGCGGTCTAAGTTGAAGAAGAAACATATTCAGATTAAAAATATTTATTGAATAACTGATATTGTATTGATATTTACAGGCACTCCGCTTATATACGATCGCGAAAAATCTAATCGAGCTGCGCTTATGTTCATATACCAGCCTATTTATATTAATTAATTCACTTTATATTATTATATTCTTTTTTTATGCTTAACAGGCTTTTTTGACCAAAGTTCACCCGATGTTAAGTGACGGTTTGGTCGAAGATGGTAAACTCACCTAGCCTGGAATGAAACTGGCTCTCAAGTGAGGCTGCCGGAAGATACCGTTAGATGCTTGGCGACAGATTTTCAACTTGAGGGTGGTAGCTAGCCAGTCAAGTACTAGAAAGTACCCTACCACCACGCTATGGTTCCCGCACGATGTTTTCCTTCACGGCAACTCAAGTTCATTGTTGGGGTTCGATCGCACGCCCTTCGGCGTGTGAACCGACTGCACTAACCACTGGGCTATCATCGCTACAAATCTAGCTCAGCTCGCTACAAATCAAGGCTATCATTTCTTATTAAAGCAACAACGAATTATGTAAATTAGTTGAATAATAATTGATGTAAATTAGTTGAATAATAATTGATGTAAATTAGTTGAATAATAATATTAATACTACACACTTTTAGGAGCGTTTATTTTTCAACACTCTTTTGTGATGGTACGGAACCTTCGATGTGGGTGTCTATCATTCACTTGGCCGATTATTTCAGTGTTGGTTAGTTTACATGCGTCATTGTGAGCGAATTTATGTATAATTTTTAAAACACCTACACAACAATATTTAGAGAGAATAAAGGTATACTTCCAATTTACTCGAGTAGACAAATTGGGTTTGCATTTATCATTTATAATCAATCGAGTCTAAATTAGTCATATAAAAGAGAATTCTTATTGAATATAATTTACCTAAGTGGTCACTTCATAAATAAAGTTTTATATTTGATGTTTTTGTAGTTCCTGATCTGTAATAATAAGTAACAGTTACTATCAGATTCTATTCATATACTATTGATACTATTGGTCGTGTCAACTCTTAATTCTATCCAACTTCAAATTAAAAAAAAAATTACAATTAGTCTTGCGTTTGACCGCCAACTGGCTTGATGTTAAGCGAAGATGCGGTCTACGGTGGAGCACGCTCGCCTAGCAGAAACCGATTCACTCTCGACTTAAAGGCACCCAGATTGTATCTATCAGGGAACACCCACTCAGGCAGCAAATTATATTGTTTAGCGGTTCGTACAATGAAGGTAGATCAAAAAGAAGTGGGTTAATTAGTATCACTAATATATTCTAATCACTGTCTTCGCCACTACATTACTGTATTATCTGTAATTTTACTGCATTGCATACTGAATATAGGTATATATATATATATATATAGGTATCCTACATTTACAACATTTTTAAGAATTAAAAAAAAAACATTTTCGTAAAAATTTACAGTAGGTGTTTTGTGACTTTTATAAGTAGCATTAAAGTTAGAACAAAGAGAGTTTTTTAAAAGACGTCTTCTTTGTTTTGGGATCACGCTTTGTGCATTACGACATTCAAACCAGTATCCAGTATTTCGACATTCAAGTATCTTTTATGATAATGTCAATGTCAAGACTGGAATTAATAAAGTTGTGAAGTTGTGACTATACTACAAGCTTCGACAGTTTTGGAAACAAAATATCATGTTTTCCAACACCAACAAAACTAAATAAAACACCACTGCTTTCTTACATGTACAACCAGAAAAACACAAAAAAAAGTTTTTTTTTTCCGCGTTCCCGCTAATACTCCACGGCATAATACTTGATCTTGTGCGAGGCACATCTTTTACCTATCAACATGTATCTCGAAATCATCTGGCCATCAGGTTAGACAGGTCGTATCGATGTTATCTCTATATTATTCGTTTTGTCTCTTAGTTGTATAAAAATATTATAATATATCATTGTGAATTTAACAACATATTGACCTAGTTGATTGATTCAGGCGTTACTTTGCGAAAGTCCATTTTTTGGAGTGTTCTAGGAATATATTTAGTTTATTTCCGCTTAACAGTCGTTAAATGAGGATTTAAATTTTAAAACTTTGACAATAATTCAAGAAACTTGACAAAAATTTAAAAACTAAACAATGATTTAAAAAAACTTGGCGATATAATTTAAAAAACTTAACTGGAACTTTACTTAATATCTAAAACTAGATTTGACATAAACTAAACAAATTAAACAAAACACAAATTAAAATAAAAACAAATACCACAAGTATTTATATCCTCTTCTCGCTGCTGTTACCACTTGCATATACACCTAGAGCACTCCCATATTGACCTTTTCGAATTAAAGTGTAAAGTGTATGTGACGATAGCAGACGGTAGATTACCTTAGCAGGAATTTGTCTAGATAGGTACTAGCACCGCATTATCAGATATTCTGCCACCAAACCGTAGTATGAACATTTCGTTCTGAAGGGTAACTGATGAAATTAGAAGGCTAATGGAACTCACCATTGAAAGTCTTAACGTAATGAGCACCGAAGCAGCAGCACCGTAGACTTGTTTTAGTCCCAAAAACTTAAGACCTACAGTGGTCTGTAGTGGTGTCTTTTAAAACTAGATCACATATCATCAGCCATAGGACGTTCACTGCTGGACATAGGCCTCCTCCTGGGGCTGCTCTTCCTCCTTTTGCCAATACTTGCCACGCTTGGCAGGCGGGTTGGCGAGCGCAGTTAGATGTGATTGTTCAAGGAAGACGCTGCTGCCCATCTTCCGGATTACATCCCTTAGCCGACTCTTACGGCAACCACGGGTAGAGAGGGTGGGGTACTATTCTTACGCCGGCACCACCACGGCACATAAAACTAGATACTTTTGTCTTATTATTTGAGGTAAGACCTCGTGCTTCTAACCAGAAACGAATATCGTAAATATATTATAATACATTTCAATACTATGGAAGTGTCATAGTTATTTATTTAACCTCACAGGACCAAGAATGTTAACCAATCACACTTCAAGAATAGTCCTACCATCAGCGGTTGGATGTTGGTTGCCTAAGGAAGCAATAACTTACTTATTTACATGACTCGATTTACATGGTGATTTTTTAAACATGATTTACTATATGCACTACACCTCAGTATTTCTTCAAAATAGGTTAATGTCTTATAACAACATCTTTTAACACGGGTAGGAGTCTCAAATCGTAAAAAATGACCTGCACCACAGATTTGATCAAGATTCAACATATTTTTTTTTATAGGGGCGCTCATTTCTTTTTCATTATTTCAGAGTTGTACCTTTAGTAAACATTCGTAATAATGCGTACCACGGTCTTCTTTTGATTAAGCATACCCCAAACTATATGGTACATAGTTTTAGATTAAAAATCTAATAAGTTTAAACGAGCAATTCTTGTATACGTATATGTATTGTATTCGGAATTTCGGAAACGGCTCCAACAATTTTCATGTAATTTAGTATGCAAGGGGTTTCAGGGGCGATAAATCGATCTAGCTAGGTTTCATTTTTAGAAAACGTCTTTTTATCCGTGTTTTCAGGAAATGAAAAACCGAGCATAGCTCTGTCACCCAGGTACTATGTTTTATCTGTTTATCATATACCTACTGCCATTAAAAAATATCTGAATAATCGTTTCCTTACCGACTATATGAGAAGGAAATATTATCAACATATTACAAAATTTTAAAATGTTTTAACTTACAAAAATAATATATTATATTTCGTGTCATGGTGTTTGTGGTCGCACTCCTCTGAAACGGATTGACCGTTTTTTTTTAAGAGTAGGTCGTAATGTTAATTTCATACCGATAAGTGATTAGCTACTTTTTATCCCGAAAAAACCGGCCAAATGCGAGTGGGACTCGCGCACCGAGGGTTCCGTACAAACCTCCTACAGGTTTGTACGAAAACCTCGGTGCGCGATTATATAAGTAAAATGTATGGTATTTTTATTTTATTTTTATGGTAATTTATGCTTTTCACAATTTTTACTTTATTTGTGCTATAAGACGTTGCTTCGTACCAAATTTCAAGATTCTGAGTTCACGGGAAGTACCCTGTAGGTTTGATTCCCTTGCGAGTATCGAAAATTTGCAGCATAATCGTCTGTATCTTTTGATTGTGTTGGCTTAGAAGTTTGATTTTTTTCACAGCTGCAAGGGACAGTAGACCTGAGTATTTTATATGAATTTCAGCTTGATACCTCTACGCGTTCCTTATAAAAAGGGTCTTGACAGACGCACAACAAAGTGATCCTATAAGGGCTCCGTTTTTACTTTTTGAGGTACGGAACCCTAAAAATGTAGCGGTAACGCCGCAGGGCGCAGCTAGTGTAATATATGTATAAGCGTATTATGCTGTAAACGCTATACGCGTTTTTGAAAACAAATCTTACGTGATCTAGTAAATCAGGACACAGCAGTTAACAGAATAGGCCATCTCATTTGTAATTCCATCACTATAAGCTTTTTACCTGTGCTTTCCTTAGTTTCTCTTCGATAGCTGCAAAAGCGATTTGTAGAGCCTGATGTTCATCTCTTAGCACTTGATTTAAACCTTGTAGTTCATTCATGTTATTCTCATACATTTGTATTTCTGCTCTTAGTGATGCTATTACTGCGGTGTTTTCTGAAATTCTATTAGAAAGAAATGTTATTTTCGGAAAACTAGGGCACATATCATATTGTGCTAATATTATACATGTGAAAGTTTGTACGTTTGGATGTATGTTATTCAATCACACAAACACGGCTGAACAGATTTGGATGAAATTTGGTACACATCACATCATATCACATCATCCATATCAGCCATAGGTCGTCCACTGCTGGACATAAGCTTCCTCCTGGGGGGGTTTTGCCAATACTCGCCACGCTTGGCAGGCGGGTTGGCGAGCGCAGTTAGGTGTGATTGTTCAAGGAAGACGCTGCTGCCCATCTTCCGGATTACATCCCTTAGCCGACTCTTACGGCAACCACGGGTAGAGAGGGTGGGGTACTATTCTTACGCCGGCACCACCACGGCTAGTTTACACATGTAGTTTATTAGTTCCTGTGGGGTTTTAAAAAAATTTGGTATATGTGTGATGTATGGAACAATTTTCCGGGATCAAAGGTATCATTTATCTTAATCTAATAACAAAATAGCGCAAGTTTCTTGACTATTGCTTATTTGTTTTTTACACATGTTTCATTTCTCTCTGAACCTTATTCTAAAGTTAATGCGGACGAAGTCGCAGGCGGACGTAAGCTAGTTAGATTATAAAATAACCTTGAACTTTTTTGTTGGTTTCCAAGTCCTCCTTTATATTAGCCTGATAAGCAAACTTCAGATTTTATTTGTAGCAACTACTGTTCTAGTAATAAAGATCTTATGTATTTAAGGTAGACAAAAAATAATAGTGCAGGAAAGAAATACAGATAATAATTACTAATTTAAACTGTATCCTATGTATAATCATCTTGGTTAATATTCAATATCAGTATTACATAGAAGTTTTAAAAAAATTATAGTCAATAGTACCTAATTTAGACAATAAAAAGAATAAAGTTTCTATTATTAATTAATTTGAGAAATATACTTTAATCGCATAATTAATTATGTTTATCACCGTGTCTTAACATAATTATATGTTCAAGTCGCGAAAGTTTAAATAATATATTAAATAAATAAATACCAATTGCAAATTGAGATCCTTGATTCGAAGAATCGGTTAAATATAAATTTAATTGCATTATCAGATCTTTAAGTATTCAGCCTGCCCCTGAAACACTTGCCCCGCGGTAGCGAATAAAAATGTGGACTGGTTAAAACCGCGGCTAGACTTGCCTACCTTATAATAAAGGCCAAAGTTTTTTCTTTCTATAAAAGTAATGAGACGAACGAGGCGCTTTCCTAATGGTAAGAGACAACTCATGACCAATGAAACATAGAACTTTAAGTAACAAAGCAAAGTCCATTGAGCAAACTTTTTCAGACAAACTATTGAAAGTCTCAAAGTAATGAGCGCCAAAGTAACGAATCTGCTTTGTTTGTAGACAGGTTAAAATTAGTTTAAATTTAACTTTGTATTTTATATTTATGTATTTAAATAAAACCCTGTATAAAAGTAGTAGTAGTGGTTCCTATAGTATTATAGATGAATAGCATTGAGGTAATATTAATAATAAATATTATAAACAGTATAAAACTGCACATTAAAAACTTTACATAAAACTGGGCATAAAGTATAAAAGCGCCAGATTTTTTACAACCATGTTATATTGCGCTAACTAAAAGTAATACCTCATAAAATGTATTTATAACAATAATGCTAATACTTGCTATTCATAGACTTATGATAATAGCAACATTGGTGAAGGACCATCTGAATGCCAATCCTGGGTTCAAATCCCACGGCATATACCTGTCTTTCCTAAGTTATACGAATATTTCTGGTAGCTACAGACTGTAAAGGCAGTACATTGTGGATGTTTAAGAGTTCCTAATGTTTTTGAAGATGTATTAGACCTACCAAAATGGATGTGGTCAGCATTGTCTAGGATTATAGCCTTGGCCTTCTCATGCGAGAAGAGATCAGTGTGCAACAGTAAGGCAGCTTATAAATATAGGGCTATTTGGGGCATAAATTTGGCCTCAAAGGACATTAGATCATATTTCACTATGCCGTCCCATACAATGTACCTGTATAAATTTGTTTTTTGATGGTATGGTATAGATATTTGATACAACTTACATAATATCCTTAGCGTGTAATTGCTTTTCTAAGTCATGTACTCTCTCATTAAGGGTTAGTATTTGTTGAGCACTTTCACCCCTACGTCGGTGAAGAGAAGTCAGTTCTTCCTGTTGTATTAAAAGCTTCTGCTCCAATGCTTGCACTCGCTCATTGTTGCCACCGCCTGTAATGTATAATGAAGATTTTAAATTAATATAAACAGTTAAATATTAGCCATATTTCGAGTTTAGCCATGGTAATCTGTAATTGAAACTATCTTATTGAACTTCATTGAAATCGATTTAACTGTCCAATGCGGGGCAATGTTTTAAAATACAAGAAAAATATCTTGACAATAATAGCAACACACAAATTATAGTTCTTATTAGCTAGCTTCGCCACGCGGTTTTACCCGCGATTAAACGTAGCTATGTGTTAATCCAGAGTATAAGCTAACTACATTCCAAATTTGAACCAAATCCATCTTGCCATTACAGCTTGAAGAAGTAAAATAATTTAAGAAGTATCTACCAACATATAGTGAATAGGATATAATTATCTGTAATGAGTAGGTAAGAAATTATCTTTTCAAAAGTTTTTAGAAACAGTGTAACATAATGTTGTCATTAATCAAATATGTTGTGCTGATAAGATTATTATGAACACAAGTTCTTCTTTGTGTTTGGCATGACACTTTGTGTATTTGTCAGTACCAAGTATTTCAATATTTTTAAGTATTTTAAGATAAATCAAGTGAAATAAGTCAAAGTCACACATTGAAAGTACATAGTCAGTTTTCCACACTCAAGCACATAATTTGGCACTTTATGAATAAAACACCATTACCTTTAATATAAATAATTAAAAATAAAACAAGATATGAAAAAAAAATGCAGCGATATGGCCTTTCCTTGTTCACACCAAAACTCTAACAAGTTTATTATTAGTTTAATCTAGGTATTCGTTGTCTAGGTGTTCTGTTTTTATTGTAAGTTTAAAACTATATAAGTATTATATGTATATTATCTTATTGTATATTTGCTTAATTTGGGGCTAGATGGTACTGTGAAAATGTCCATACTGTCCATACTAAACATTAACTAACATCTTAGAAATTCTACCCTATGAGATTTATATTTTAATGGCAGGATATAAAACCCAGATATAGATAGACCCAGTGTAATATAGATCAACTTTAATAGAAAACATTGATTTAATTTTTTTTCATATGAGCTTTTATTATCATTTTTTAATATGAGCTAAAGCAAAAAGATATTGTCCAAAAAAACTAACTTGTTATAAGATCTTAATGTGTGACATCACATAATTGTCTCATAGAGACAAGTTAAAATAGCTCTTCATTCTGAATATTCATAGGTAGCATATTGATTTGTTGAATAAAAATCCTTGAGCTAATTTTGGACATGCTATGTAACATAAAGACATTGTGTTGGTACTACCTGTCTACAGTTTATTTAAAAAATGAATGAGTTATGTCTAAAATATAAAAAGCTAGTTTGTAGTGACCAGCTATTGTAAATTTGCTATATTTTGGGAGTGAAAAATCAAACTGGATAAGTTTTATTTTTAGAGATACATGTTTTTCTGAGTTGTCAATAAACTTATCATATACTGAGCAAAGCTCGGTCACCCTGGTACTGTTAACTAATGTATACAGGCTGGTTGTTTAATGTAAGAAGGATTTTTTCTAATATATTATTATAGTAGGACACATCTAGCCCCACACTAAGCATAGCTAGTAGGTACTATGGGAACCAGATAACTGATAGAATAATTAAATACTTTCTTTTGTAAATACATACTTATAGAGAACATCCAGACACAAAACAAATATTTGTTGTCACATACATGTTTGTACTGATGGGATTTGAACCCATGAGTTAACAGGGCAGTCAGTAGTGTATATAAATATGTACCTATTAATTTATCTATGTCTTCACTATTTTACTTCACTATAATTATGTCAATGTTCAGTCGATCTAAAGTTGCATAGGAATTACATTTCTAATAACCTCACACTTTATATTTTGATTTAATGTATGGACTGATTACACTAATGTGGGGAGTTCAGAATAATACAGGTTTGTCATAACATTAAAGAATTGCTTCTTACAACTACAAACTTTTGATTATTCTTATTCTGTTGATGGCATAGGTAATTTCTGTAATTTACTATATTCATCATGTGATTAATACAACAACTACAATCTACACTTTGATTTGCATACAAATAAAGTGCTACAAAAATTAAGATAAATACAATGATAGGTACTTGGAAACTACTTTATTCTTATAATATGCAATTAAATTTATGTACATACCACCAGATATCACACTCTCAGCGCCTGTATATCTTATTCTTTCATTTACAAGTTGGAGCTGTAGATTTTCATTTTTGAGTGTGTTAACATTGTCAAATAGTCTGCTTTCTGAAATGGATATGTTTAAACAAATCAGTATAATATTAGCAGATTTGAAATAGCAACATACACAGTATAGCAACAGCAGCAACTCAGCCAAATCTGCTTTCCCAATTTGCTGCCCAAATAGGTGTTTCTCATTCTCAATAGTCATAGTAAATACAATCTGCCTTCAAGTTACAAGTGAATTGGTTTCCTCTAGCCAAGTATACTCCACCGAAGACTGAATCTTCACTTAAGATCAAGTGAAATGAAGCTCACAAGCAAGCCTATTTATTATTAAAAAAAATATTGTGTCAAGAAAACAATTTTATTATACTACACGAGTTTGGTACAAAATACTAATAGATATCATGCTCAAACATCGTGTTACAAAATATCAGTACATAGCATTGATAACATGTTATAAAAAGTTGAGAAAACAATAGATCACATTGTTGTAGTCAAGATAAATCTTCTTGTTTATTGCACTGCAGTTAAGCTGTGGCTAGTACACAAAGATGTACCTAGGTACAGTTCGTAGGTTAAGTTACTTACGAAAAGCGATGATATCATGAAACGCAGCAGTCTCATATCTATTTCGAGTTTGTAATTGGCTCACTATGCTCTTTCTCCAGTCGCCACCTTCCATTGTCGCATATATTGTTTAATAAACTAATTTAAACCAATTAATAAAGAAATTTTAGACTCAAAACAAACAAATGTCATGGTGATATTTACGACATAATCTACATAACAATACACTTTATTTCTAAAGTAACTTTAGTGAAATATCGGTGTATAAATGGATAACCTATTTACGTGATCAATAAATGAGAAAACACATCGAAACTTGATTACGGATTATTATTTCACGAGTAACTCACTCACTGTTTCACAATTTGACAAATTTACAATATTTCATTCGGAAATAGCAGTCTGACAGATCTTAAATTGACAAATGACAGTAACATTCCGAAGGAATGACAATAACAACATCTTGACAAAGAAAGTTATGGTTTTTTTTTCCTCTTTCGTCTTAGCATCGCACTCTGTGTATTCTATCAGTTTCAATATTTTTGTATTTTGTGTGCAGGCTTTAGATTTCAGCTTCTTTATCTTTATAGTCAAGTCTTGGTTAAGTCCAGTCCATACCACTCAAATCTAGTCATGCTTTAGTAAAGTAGTGGTCACTTTACTATAAGCTTCGATGGCGTTTTGAAAGCAACACGAAGTCATGTTTCGTCACATTATATCACTTTCCCAAACTTGCGCTTGTAATTCGGCACTTTATGAATAAATCACCACTATTTTTACACATAAACACTCGAAAAAACACTAGTTTTGGAAAAAAATGGAATGGGGTGGCACGACTCTTTCCGCGTTCCCGCCAAAAAACCAAGTGATGGTTATAGCAGGAATGCGAAATAATCATATCGCAGTAATACATTATTATCTAAAACTTGTGTTTTTCGAGTGCTTATGCATAAAAATATTGATATTTTATTTATACATTTCTGTGCCGAATTATGCGCATGAATATGAAAAGTATAATATGGTGAAACATGAATTTTCGTGCTTTTCTAAAACTGCATCGAAGCTTGTAGTTACCACTACTTTACTACGACATTACTCTGTATGTGTGACTTATAATTGTCAAACTTGATTTTTATAGAATACTTGAATCCTCAGATCAAACACTACTTTGAATCTAATTATCAAAGCACTTGACACTGGCTAATACACAAAGTGCCACGCTAAACACAAAGAAGAAAATAGGGATTTGTTTTTTCCATCTTAATCTTGACATCATACTTTATGCATTATACTACTTAGCGTTAGCAATAACGCTAAGTACCTATTAATTATTTATTTTCATAATTATTTTATTATATAAAAGTGAAATAGGTCTAAGTCACGATCGAAGTCATATACCTATAGTAAGTCACAGTTACGTCCTTTTGATGCCCTTCCTATAAATTCAGCTATTACAAAATTCGAAAATAAAATCAAAAATAAGCTATTACCGATCAACTATCACCATAATCTATTGTACGCTTTGTCTATGTTTGTTATGTGTACCTACCTACTTTATATAACGACTACTGAAAATTACCAGATTCCCATCTGGTGGCTCTCAGTTCATTTATTATTATAAATCAAAATAAGTTTGTGAACAATAGCCAAATATAAAAACAAAAAATTGACAGGATTACGCTGTCCCAAACGTGCCTATGAGAAACTATGAGCAATGTACTCGTGCCTAATTCGTTAGTGCTATTATTCAGCCAGAAAATACTAAAAACTTGAATCAAATAATTGTATCAAGAACAGCACAGACCTGTTACTTATTTATTACTACGGTCTGGTATTGTTTCTTTTTTAATTTGATCCAAATACAACATTTTCAAAACCAGAAGGCACGGAGCACTCATCGCTTTTTATCGTCAACTGCTAATTTTATGTATAATTTCCAAAAACAGAGAATAGGTAGTAGGTATTGATACGAAATCATCAGAACTAGATACCTACGTCTCTTCATTTTCGGTAGCATTTCTATTACCTACACTACACCTGATATAGACTCAACAAACAGAACAGTTTCCTAATTAAATAAAACAGCTGTTTTCCTTTGGAAACACAAGGTATTAAACTTGCCTACCTAGTTAGGAACAATAATGCTGACTAGCGTGACTATTCTCCTACTGCTGGCAGTAAATGTTTGTTTTAAACCAAGATTTGGGCTAGTTCTGCAAATATGCATGTTTGCATTGTTTGGTAACTGCTAACAGTGCTATTCGGTTCTCTCGCTTGACTGAACATTGGTTTAGGTTACAATAAATATACCTAGTTTTAAGCCAAACTGAAAGCGTTGACTTACAATTTATTTGTGAACTTAGCATAGCTAACATACCTATAGTTAAGCAAAGCTTTTTATAGTAACCTTGTTGCAAATATATCCGGAAGATGGGCAATCACACCTAACTGCGCTCGCCAACCCGCCAAGCGTGGCGAGTATTGGCAAAACCCCCTCCAGGAGGAGGCCTATGTCCAGCAGTGGACGTCCAATGGCTGATGATGTGTGATGTGTGTTGCAAATTCTACTTTTTATTGGGCATGATTTTTATAAACTAAAATAAATAAATAATCATAGGACGTTTCACACAGCGCTATATCTAGCCAAAAACTAAGCAAAGCTTGTACTAGGTGAACTAGATAAATTATAGAATACTTATATACAAATAAAACATAAGTAGGTAGGTACATACAAGCAAACTACCAATCCATGTACAAAAATTTGGATTGCCTATGAATTGATTAATCTTTACAGAGGACATTCTTATACAGATAGAGCTCTATATACTGATATAGAGCTCTACTCTCTATACTGTGGGCAGAACCGATTAAAAAAATTAATTAAACCCAAGTTCAAAATAACACCGATAAAACCACGGATGTATTTATTCCAATTTTAATTAAATTCAGAGCATAACAGTATAGATATTTTTCTCAGTAGGCATGAAGTCGCAGCGAACATAATCATGCCTTTTGCGTCAAAAAATGTGGCGAGAACATGGCTTTTTATCACAGTGAGTATAAACAAAAATGTGAATAACAATGCTAATGCCAAGCCTAACTAATATTATAAAATCCAAAGTAATACTGTATCTCTGCCTGTTTGGAATGGATTATAATGAAGGACGGAAATAGGTTAGATACAATATTTCTTCACAAAAAACTTGTTCCTATGTAAATTCAGATAAATCAATAACATTGATAATGCGTGCCGGATATTGTAAGCGCCTAAAGAAGGCAGATTTTGCGTATCTGTAAAGGAAACCTCATTTCAGGCCTCCAGGATCCTGAAATTCAGGAAAATCATATTTCAAACAAAATAATATGATCACAGAACATTCATAGTAAAATTATCAAGGAGACTTTTTTTAAATGTTCCTTTCGAGTTGACCACGCGTGCAAAACCGCGGGTAAAAGCTAGCACTTTATATTCCTACCTGCATTCATGAATGTTTACCAAGTATTTCTTTTCAGATAGTTTCAATAGCAACAGTTTATGTTTTTGGGTCAGGAGAAAAAAGACGTAAGCCACACATATACATATATCTATCTATAAGTATACCTAGGTATTATTATTGCTGTGATTTCCATTAGACGATATAGACTCAAATAAAAAACGCATAAAAGTAATCTAAGGCCAGACTAAAATCAGTAAGAGTTACAAATAGGTATGCAAGCGCCCCAACCCAACGTATTGCTAAGGAAAAATAATTTGTTTTCAGTCGATCTTAAAATAGGGTTTGATTTAACACAAGGAGCCAATGGAGCACCTTCACTAAGGATACGAGATTTCGAAGGTAATTAATAGGTATATGTTAAGTGGCTACCACAATGGTGTTCTTAAGCCACGAATATTTTCTCCAAAGTACCTAATCTTGATAGCATATTTTCGAGTAAAACATCTTTACAGAATCATCAGAGCTCAATATAAGAGCTAAAGAAGACACTGTTGAAAGCAAAGAGACCAAATCCTCGGGAGGCAAAGTGAGAGCAGATTCTTTTAGTGATAGTGACGAGGCTGTAAAAAGTTTTCATCCATCCAAACTTGAATCTAGCAAAGAGACGAAAGAGAGTGCAAAATCCAACAACGACGATGATGACGATGACGATTGTAAGGAATATTTATGTATACATAGTATATACTTAAAAATAAAACTAGAATTGGAAGCTTTGGCAGCCTAGTTGGGAGACCGTCTGGCTTCCAATCTAGAGGTCATGGGTTCGAATCCCACGGCACGTACCTCTATCTTTTCTAAGTTATATGCGTATTGCGATAACTTCATACGGTGAAGGAAAGTATCGTGAGAGAACCCACACGTTTGAGAATTATTAAGAAAAAATGGAAGTTCTCGAAAACGTGTGAAGTTTGCCACTTGCCACAACCCGCACTTGGCCAGAGTGGTGGACACACTTGGCCTTACACTTCTCACAATAAGAAGCGATCCCAGCAATAGGCCAGATTATAAAAACAGGGCTGACTCGGAAGTGACTTTTGTCAAACACCAAGCTAGTCAACTATAAAAAAAAAAGGATAAAAATACTTAGATAAGAATTTATTCATTCACAAGGTGGACAGACGATCTCGTAAAGACCGCAGGAACGCGCTGGATGCGAGCCGCTTCCAGCCGCTCTTAATGGAAGCCAATGGGGGAGGCCTATGTCCAGCAGTAGACGTCCTACGGCTGATATGATAATGGTGATGATGAAGAATTTAGCTAAAGATACTTTAAAGTTAAATACAAAAAATATACTTTACTTTACAAATTCCAAGTTATTGTGATATGTATGTTGTAGCATCTGGAGACAAGAAATTGAGCACAAGAGGTCTTAATGCTGGATACGACGATCTAGAAGGTATTGCTTGAATTATATAACTGTGTTCATTTTTTAGTTTGTATTGTTCAGTAGTTAGCGCGGTCGGTTCACGCGCTGGAAGGCATGGGTTCAAATCCCAACAATGAGCTTAAGCTGCCGGTAAAGGAAAACATCGTGAGGAAACCATAGCATGGCACTTTCTAGTACCTACAAAGCTGGCTAGCTACCACCCTCAAGTTTTAAATCTGCTGCCAAGCATTTAGCCGGTAAACCGCTGTGTTCTCGTAAATCACAGTCTGAATATCATTAATTTGTAAGTAAGGTTACATTATTATTTTATACATATTTCAGAAAATCCCAGCATTCACGGAGGATATCGAAATACTGATGAAGACTCCGACAGTAAGATTTTGATTTCTTTTACTTTTTAACTAAATAAAATAGGTAAGTAGGTATTCTAATTTCGTTTTGTGTTGCAGTTATTAATTTATTAAGAAAATTAAGTAACATTTTTGGTGGGAGTCCTGAACAAGGTGTGTTACGCTACTTACTCTATAACAGTTAAGCTGTACCAGTGGCGGATTTACCGGCTGCCCGAGTAGGCTACGATGGCGGTTAATTTGGGGACCAATATTTTTTTTGATATCTATATATTTATGATATATTTTATGATTATAGTCTGGATAGGAGTCTACATAAAATTTTTTTGAAGACTTTAAAAAAAAAAAATTGGTTCGATAAGCACAACAAATCAAAAAATTTACTGTATAGAATTTAGTGATATAGAATTTCTCTTTGAGACTTCAATGTTGGTGCTACAGAAAAATTTGTTCATATTAATGGGTAAAATCACGTATCACGAATCAATAAGTCAATAAAACAGTCGTTCGAATAAACATTACCCAGTAGGTATATAACAGGGCACTGAGTAGGTACACAACGAACTGCTGAATTAGAAAAGCATATGGATGTCTTTCTTATTCTACAGGACAAATGTACCAGGGTACCTACTCAGCGTTCTGGCTGCATTATCAAATTGAAAAGAAATAGTTGGGATAAATGAGCACTTTTGTTGTACATTAGATTGGTATCACCGTAAAATTGCAAACATCGCTGGATTACAATTTAATATGCTCTCAAAAGCAAACACATAACATACAAAAAATAAGTACGAGTACATATTTATAAAATATAAATTTATACGTCGAAGTTTATTAGGCACTTTTAAGAAGAAATATGCAAAGAATTGTTCATTTTACTTTGGATAAGGATAGTACTGGACCGGAATGAGAGGTGTACAAGAAGAGAAACCTATGGTCAGCAGTGGGCGATTAGGAGATAATGATGATGATAATATGATCCTATTGATTTTCAGAAATACGTCGACGCCGTAAAAGACATGCATTCATTCGAAGTAAAGGTAAATAATACAGCGGCGTCTCGCTTGCTTAGTACCTATTAGTATGTTTGCTATAAGTACTTGTTTTATAAAGAAGTCGTTAATTGTAACTTCTTTTATTGCAGTATAATGGCGTAAGCATTAATAAATCACGAGATAAAGTTTCATGAAATTTTTCCGAATAAAAAGTCTAAGAAAAACATATAATTTTTTTTTTAATACTCTAGTGCCTTTCTTTTTGACTTTATAACGATTTTGGAGGCTTACCAGTGTGTATGAATGATCAAGTAAAATAAGTCTAAGTCACTAGTAAGTCATGATCGAGTAGGAGTCAAGAAAGTCGTGGTGACTTTGGAAAATAATGCAATGAGCATCAGTTTTTTCTAAACTCCCCACACAGTCACACACACCATCGCGTCCATCGCTTAACCATCACAGGGACGGTAACCGGTACATTTTTTTATGGTAGACAAGCTAGGTGTAGTCGAAGATGGTAAAGCATACCTAACTTGAAATGGAAGTGGCTCTCAAGTGAGGCGGCCAGAACTCGCCGTTAGGTGCTTGGCGGTATATTCACGACTTGATGGTGGTAGCTAGCCAGCTGAGTACTGGAAAGTTTACTACCACCATGCTATGGTTTCCTTCATCAACAGCTCAAGTTAATTGTTGGGGCTTGAACCCACGCTCTTCGGCGTGTGAACCGTCCGCGCTAACCATCATCGCTATATTGCACATAGAATTTACGACCCAGGCGTAGATTTAAATAGAGATATGACGGATCGAATGAAAATACATTGCCTGCTGAAATAATATCCTTTATTTTTGCGTAGTCGGTTAAAAATAACTTGCTGTTAACCTCAGTATCAACGCGACCAACTTAACAGCTAAAACATAAAGCTATCACCTGGATTTTAAATTCACCCTCCATTCGGGCACATTTATCTGAAATTAATGAATTATTCAACACCGAGGTTCCACTCCGCTCAATTTTAACTTTTACTTGGCTTATTTGATTAGGGGCCAGATTCTCTGATGTAGACTTAGGTACGCAATCTATAAGTATTGGAAATCAGAAATCAGAAGCATTTATTGTAAAACCGCGCAACAGTAAGATCATAATAATAAACATATGCAAAGTACCTACATAACGGTCTGGCCTTTTACACGCATACAATATTTAATAAAATTTGAAATTAATGTCATATAAAATAGATTTAAACTTAACAATTCATAAAAATAAAAATAATATTAGTCATTAATATACCTAACCGTTTAAATAGTCGTCAATTTTAGTACTCAAAAAAAAAACCCCGAATCCATTACTGATTTTGCCAAATGGTTATATTTTTGGACCAATTCCTAAAACTCTTTTATTGTACAGTGCGGTACTTACTATGTTTACTATTTTTCTACCAACTTATGATTTTAAAAGCCGTTGTGGTATTTATATATTACGAAAACTATATCTACCCGAAACAATCGATAAATACTTACGCAGTTTTAGTAGTTAATGTATTTTTTAAATTGAAAAGTCAAGCATTATTACACATAAGTACTTTATGTTGTACATTCGTTGTATTCCTTACACTAGTATTACTAAATTAATAAGGGGTAATAATAATAATGTAATATCATAAGGGGTAGGTATGTTAACGCGCATCAATGTCTTGTTCGCTGAGATTATATAATGAAAGTCAAAAAATCCCTAGTCTACTAAATAAATCCTTTTTCAAATAGGTTTCTTAGATATATATATATATATAAGTATAACATACGATACGTAGTATTAGCAAAGATCTTAATAAGTATATAGTCGATAGGCAAATTCAAGCACTATTCTTATTCGAAATAGGGGCGATGAGTCCTGCACTGACGTCCTGCTTAGGGTGTATTGTGCATTTCCCCTACCAGAATCTTCCCGAGCCAACCCAGCTCCTTGAAGTACCGGGGCTGGACTCTGGGCTGCTAGCATAGTAGGTCCTGTGGGTGAAATGGAAGTGTTGATAATGAAGGAAGACTTTGCGATGACATGGACGAAGATGAAGCTGCCTCATACAATCTAGGTAGTTAAATTCTACTCTGTGATAGTGACACTTGCCAAATTAGAAAGTTTCCACGATCTGGCATCCATCAAGGGTCGACGGGAGGTTGGTAAAGTTCCATCCACCACAAGATATTGCAAGCTCTTACAAAATTACACTATTAAGCCGAATATATTGCCTTCCACAACGCTTGGGTGGCGATCTTCAAACTTTATAATCGATTTATTTTACACTTAGTCGCTCGAGTAGATAGACCTATAAAATTATGACAGTTCGGTTATCATTACCATCAACTCATTTAATTTCTAGGGTTCCGTACCTCAAAAGGAAAAAAACGGAACCATTATAAGATCAATTACACCATATACTGAAAGCTGAAGTCCTTTGTAGCTGTGAAAAAATCAAACTTCTCAGTTACCTACCGTAAAAAAAAAGTTCATAAACGCCTGTAGCTTTTTCATATTTCGACACTCACAAGGGAATCAACACCTATAGGGTACTTTCCTTTGACCTAGAACTATGAAATTTGGCAAGAAGCGTTGTCTTATATTACCTACAAGTAAAGGAAAAAATGCGAAAACTGTACATTTATAATTAAATCACAAAAAATTCAGAACTAAATTTCAGGAAAAGCACGAAAAAAACTTCAACACTCGATTCCCGAACTATTTATTATACCTACTAGTTCGTACGGAACCCTCGATGGGCGAGTCTGACTCGCACTTGTGTTTTGTCGTGTTTTTTATCCATTGCATAGGGCATAGGCATATTCCTCTCAAAAGGAAGGCCTTTTATTTTATTTTTAAATCAGCTATTTTTCGCAGGATGAAACTCTCTCCACTCGGCCGTATAGTATAGTAAGACGCCGGAGACTACACTAATTTGCCAGTGTCTCTTCGTATATCCTGATGCTTATCACTTTATCTGTAGTATGGTCAGCCCGTAAAGAGATTAGTTAGTCCGGATAAGTGGCGAACTTTAATCGTAGAGTTATGTGCCTCCTAAATGCTTCTGATATTATTTGGCTTGGTATAATTAGGTGTAGATTAACCTAACCTTTAATTTAGCCCTAACATTGTAGTTTTTTTAATAAAAAGTATGCTATATGTTAATCCAGGTAACGAACTACCAAGTGAACACCTTTAAGAGCGCAACACAGAAATTGTAAAAAAACAGCTGTTAGAATAATGTCAATCATCCTACATAAAAGTTATGGGTAAGCTGATTTATTTTCACGACTTCAGAGTTGTTCCTAGTAAAAGTTGTTCATAATAATGAGTACAATGACATCATTTTGGCTCAGTACGGGGTGTACTAAGCCATAGCGATTAGCCAAAGCTTATAGCTCTGTAGGTACCTATAACTTACCTATCATTTTATAATTATGCCTTTGTTCCAAAATGGTATACACAAAACATTTTTACAGATTTTAGTCTAGATTCAATCTAACTTGAGAGATCTTAGTGCTCTTGAAAGTGCAATATAACGACTATGGGTTAGACCTCTGTGCGCAGAGGGATTTACTGGCTCTTCCGAGAAAAATGATAAAAATAAACCCTGAGTTGGTCGCGGAAAGTTTTAGGTACTACTTTTTTGTTGAATTGTAGGTAGGTAACTGGGCAGTAACTTGCAATTCAACATCACTCTATAAATTATTTTTATATCTATATCGCATCTAGATATACCTACCCTATGAAAAATAGTGTTATAGGTATTAGAAAAAATCTAACGGAGCATTGTATTGATCCATGTTTTGTTCCTCTAATCTGAGCATTGATGATTTATTAATAACAGACAAAGCATTTACTTATCAAGGAAACAGGTTAATAGAAACACACTTATTTAACAGAATATAATTAACCAGAAGAACCTGTGCAATTAGATACAAAGTTTTGCAAGAGATCGCTATTCAGTGCGCAAAAATGCAAAATTATCTTAACAATTCTAATTTCGTCAAAATCCTTTCGAAAATCCAACAGCTTAAAATTTACATGAAAAGTAGACAGGTAGGTAGGTTTGGCTTAGCTTGTTGAAGGGACGTGTTTTTACCTTGGGCCTTAAATGCTCACTCTTTATTCGAAATTGGCTTCGAGGATTATTGGATAAAGAGATTATAAATTGTTGCTTGAAAGGCTCCCCTGGGATCAAATTTTTCTTTGTAATTTTGCATACAGAACAGCTTTAACGGCTGATAAGATAAACCTGTCAAAGGGTCACATCTCACGTTAACTTAACAAAGCTTTCTTAGTTCTTTTTTTAAAAGGGCAATTTTTATGTCATCTATGTTAACTTTATTGTGAGGTAGTTCTCAACTCGATTCGGTTCCTATATAATTATTATTAACTCTGCAAAATAGAAGGTAGCTTATTAACCAACCTACTTATTGTATAGTTATTTGCGTGACTGTCGCTCCGAATGAAAGTATAGCATGACTTCCATCGTCTAAACTTCGCTTTATTAACGTCTAGCAAAGTTTTTGTTTGGCAACTTTTACCGTATCATAGGTTTTCATGTATGCTGTTTACGCTGTGTCTATTCTGTGTCATACGAATCAGATCAATGTCCATTCAGAGTGATATACCGACAAAGCTGGTCGACGAAACGAACATACGTAAGTAGTACAAATTATTCATAGTTCAGGATATTTTAGTTATTTACTGACTATGTACGATGTATTATTCTCCGGGACTCACGGTTGACCTTACATTATGGCTACGGCGTGGTCGTGCGCTGCGCGTTCTTCGCGCTCAATTTCATAAACGGTTAAGCGCAAGCGCAAACAATATTTCAGACAATATTTGTTGCAAATTATATGTGACATTATAGGAGCCCTTATGAAAGGAGAATTTTTGAAAATATAAATATTGAATAATTTAAGACACAGACACAAGATTTTATGAAACTTGAGACTACTTTTAGAATACCAAAATAAAAGTTAATAAAAGTTTTCAGCTTATTATCTCTCATTCTGAGGTAATATAACTGGACTATTGGTCGACACTAGATGTAATTCAATTCATCGCGGCTATATACCCAAACTAATCTCGCTACTTTGACGCACGAATCAGACCTTTGTTCCCACTGTTCCCATTATTCCTATTTACTCTTCCAGTATCATTTCGGTGCTTTAAAGCTACGTCTTATGATTCTTCTTCTTAATAACGTAACACGATATTTCCCCCACATTTTGGCATCGCATCGCATATCGCACATGGCCGTGGCTATAGGTACAAAGAAGGTATATAGCTGACAAAGTAGGTTTCATTATAATAGACAGTTGCAAAATTTTTACTAAAGTATTAAAACCAAGTGGTAAATTAGCGATCTGCAGATAAACTACGCGATAAAAATAGGTAAATAAAATTATAGTAGGCAGTCGTAGGTCGCTGTCATAAATAAAACATATACCGATTATTTTCTACACAAAAGCAAATAAACAATATTGTACAAAAAACTTATATATATGAAATTAAAGGGGACACCCGGATTTGAACCGGGGGCCTATCGATCTGCAGTCGATTGCTCTACCACTGAGCTATATCCCCTACAAGTAACAGTAGCGAAATTATTTAAAACAAAAGAATATGCATGCAATGGTGCAATATAGCGCAACAAAATCAGTAATTGAGATTGCCTGGCAAAATAATATGAGCAACATACTTTTCTGGTTTAGTAAACTGCTTTATTTTTACAAATTAGTATTCAACACGTGACTAAGCGTTTTAATTACATAACAGAGCGACAAACAAGAAAGCGGGCCACCTAATGGTAAGTGTCACCGCCATCTATAAGCTCTGCAACATTGGAAGAGTTGCTTATTGTTTAGTGTTAGGACTTCGTTCACATTTGACTTGAAGCTCTGGTTAAAATAGCTCTGTGGAAAGGCCTCCCGCGGAAGAGCATTCCACATCGAACAGGTAGGTTAGGTACGCAGGAGAAACGAATGGAAAAAGTGAACTATCAGACAATTCTATGTATCCATAATATACCTTCCTACTACATACGGTCTCATAATAGGTAGTACCTGGATGACCGAACTTGCTCGGCTGAAACACGGAACACGGATAAAACGTTTTCTAAAAATAAAACCTAGCTAGATCAATTTATCGCCCCCGAAACCCCCTGCATACTACTTTCATGAAAATCGTTGGAGCCGTTTCCGAGATTCAGATTATATATATACATACGTATATACAAAAATTGCTCGTTTAAAGATATAGATCAATTAGATTATAGATTAGAT
Organism: Biston stratarius; assembly: GCA_950106695.1. NCBI lineage: Eukaryota > Metazoa > Arthropoda > Insecta > Lepidoptera > Geometridae > Biston > Biston stratarius. The sequence goes on from OX467116.1 coordinate 18,844,590, forward strand.
TAGATAATATCTATATTTCGCATCGTTAATCTTACTAATATTTAAATGTGAAAGTTTGGATGGATGGATGTTTGTTACTCAATTACACCAGAACGGCTGAACGGATCTAGATGAAATTTTGCATGTAGATACTTTAGGCCCTGGAATAAAACATAGGATACTTTTCATCATCATCATCATCATCCACCACGCGGGTCGTAGCTAATTATAAAAGACGCCATTTCTTCTGCTCTCCAGATCAAACTTTGTTTTAGATGTTCGCAGCCCCCGTACTATGAGCTTAATTGCAATTTCTATTAGACGCTCTCAAAAAGATACCTGACCAGATATTTCAAGCGGCGCTATAAGGTTTGCAGTCGCGTAGTTTTTTTGATATAATTTAACAGGAATTGCAATAAAGAAACTCACAATATGGGGGCAGATAGGTGCTGCAATACGAAATTGCTTGATTTGTAGGTACCGATTAAGGGGCTTACGTCAATCTCATTGTACCTACCAATAGCTATTGTGTTTTGTTGCATCAGAATCAGCATTAAAGAACAGGGCATTGGCTTGTGCCTGAAAGCAACCTCACGATGTTTTTCTGTAGGTACTAAAAGGCAGCTAACGCGCCGCTACCAGCTGCCATTCGGAGCCTATACAGTATAGGGCATATCGTATCTGTGGCAAGTAATAACTACTGGTAGGTGCGTTAACCTAACATAGCAGTGGTTGTAGCTCCATCATCACTCCCCAGGTACAAGTATGGTCGTAGCTCAGAGATAAAAGGTTTATCTGATACGAGGCTGTAACTTTGAGACGCGTTTTGAACTATATTGAAGATGAAACGATTCTAGATGTTAAAACTATATCATCAGCCTATCGAACTCCACTGCTGGACATAGGCCTCTCCCAAGACACGCCCCTCGGCCCGATCTTCGGCTTCTCGCTTCCATTCACCGCCAGCTGTCCTACGTATATCGTCACTCCATCGAGTCTCAGGGCGTCCTACGCTGTTTGCCAATTTGCGGTCTCCACTCCAGGACACGTCTATCCCAGCTATATATCATATATAAAAATATGTATTACATATTTATTAGTGCTATTTAGTTTGTCATAACCTATATTTTTGCTTTAGATATTTCCAGTCTCTCACTTTTCACTTAAATTTCTTTTTTACTTGGTGGTAGATTTCATTAGCAGGTCGTCTAGGTAGGTACCACCGCAGTACCAGATATTCTGCCGCCAAGCAGTAGTGTGCAAACATTAATGTGTTCCAGTTTGAAGGGTACTGCAGCTAGTGAAATTACAGGGCTATTGAGACTATCTAGCCTCAAAGTAATGAGCTCCAAGGCAGCAATGCCCTGGAATTTGTTTTACTACTCAAAGTTCTGTGTATCGCTGCAATGGTCATGGACAGGCGTTATCTTTTAACATCAGGAGTGTCTCGTTCGTTTCATTACTGTTACAAAAAAATATACCATTAAATATAATATCAGCATTGATCCTTCTGTAACTGATAATAGAAAAATTAGATGTCCCATAGGTTTGTTTCGGGATATTGGGACATAGCAGTGAAAAAAAGGATAGCCCCGTTCAAAACAAATGGTATGAATGGTCATGTAATGTATGCCTATTTCTTAGAGTATACATAAGCATAAGGTATACACTAACTAAGGCCTATTAGAATATTACATTGTTTTATTCGTTTTTTTCTTTGATTAAGTATAAAATATGATGATAGAACTTTATTGACAAATTATACATTATTCATATGTACTATGTCTCGCGATTACAAATAAAATTTATTAAAAGAAATGTTTGCCAATTAACAAATTTTGTTTTGTTAAAACAAAGTTTGACAAATTACTAGATACATAGAATTTGTTGGCTCTACTATGATTTTAATTTGATGAATAGGAGTGAATAATTTCGGTGAATACAGTCACCGAAATTATTCACTCCTATTCACTTTTGAGTTTGATAGATCGAAGTCAAAGTCACATAAGTCATTCACCATAATTTTTTTTCTTTATGTTACTTTATAAATTTAGCGATTAATAAATGTTTCAAAACTAAAACTTTACTAAAGAACCTGAAAATCCAGGTATATGTGGGTGCTTCAGACATTTTAGTATGAAAAAATAAAGAGTTCACAGAGTTTAAAGTGGTATTGAAGTTAATAAATGTGTCCTTACACTAAGACAGTTTTTATTTTTCTTACATTTCAATATCATACATATCACAAAAGTTTTCTATAGTAGAGTCAATATACAAAATTTCCTTCTCAGTTGTTTCAATGTCCTGTTCATACTGTGCCCAGGTTGTCATGGGTATAGAGTTCATTTGATTCATCAAAGCCTTTTGCAAATCCACTAATGAGTATGGTATGTCCATTCTCACTTTTTCTTGCAAGGTGTCCCATAAAGGTGTAGTGATAGATAGGTCAGACAGATGACGGGGTAATCTCAAAATTTGATGACCTTGAGATTTAATCATGCGGTCAATGAGGTTCTCTTTCTGATTGTCACTACATTTAGTTATCAGTTCATATAGAGCAGGTTTACTCATGTTGTTACTACAGGGTATATTTTTATTGGTCAACCATTTGATCATTTCAGTCTTAGAATGGTATTTTGTAATAGAACTAACATTGTCAGTAAGACCCAGTGAACTGTCCATAATTATCACACTCGGAATCTTCAAGCATACCAATAGAACATCTGTTAGCCATTTGTTGAAAGCACCTTGGTTATTAAACATTCCAGTGATGAATCCTGTTTTAGATACAGCATGGCAGAAAACACACTCTTCCACACTGGTTGGTAATTTATTCAATGAACTCTGCTGCACTGGTTTAACAAACTTTTGAGAAAGTAAATTAATAAGTCTTTCATCAACATAAACAATTTGTGGCCATTGTATACTATTATTTCTAAATTTCTTGATTCTTTGTAGATACATAAAACGCTCAAATCTTACATCTGGATCTTCCATAACAATCTCTAAATTGTTTACCGTTTTCTTCAGTATAAATCCTAGTGCTTTAATTTCATTCATGAATTCATCGAAATTATTGATAGGTTGATCATTTTTGTACTTTAATTTGCCATAGGTTTCTTCAAATATGCCCATGAATGTTGGTATCCGATGTTCTAAATAAAAGTGCTTTATAGTATTAAGAATTAATATATAACTTGTACGGTTTAGCTGGGTTTCTCGTATTGTTTCACCTAGTAATTGCTCAACAACACAATTTGGCAGCCCAGTGTAATACTTTATTCTGGCTTGTTTATTATCAAATTGAATAGAACAACAATTGTTTTCAGCTTCTTCATCACATCTCTTCGTTAAAGTTGTAAGCACATGTCTGACAATAGTATTTATATCTGTCATGTCCAAGCTTCCACATTTATCTTTATCTGGTGGCATTTTAAGATACTGAAAATTAAAACAAATAGTAAGTATGAGTACTTGTTTAAGAATAAGCAAAGTTGGCATCTATGAGCATTTTTTGAGTAAAATCAGGCAAGTGATTGACAACATTCTAAAATTAGAACCTTAAAATAAAATATCTATTTACTATTGTATAACTGCTTGGTAGGCAGTTGTCTAGGTAGATGCCACCCCTGTATATAATTCTGCCACCAAGCAAGAGAGTGTAGGCATTCATATTTTCTGGTTTGAAAGGTACTTGCAGCTAGCAAAATAACCATCAAATGTATCCAAAGTAATGAGTGTCAAAACCATTGGTATTCAAAGTTCTGGGAACCACTGCAGTAATCATGAGCATTTTTTACCATCAGGAACATATCATTCATCTCATTATTTTACATTTAAATAATATAAAGTGGAGATATGCTAGTTATAGCTTCATAGCCATTACTATACTGTGTACCAGTGGCGTAACTATACCATCTGAGTTCTGTGGCAAATTCGTTGGATGGGGCCCCAGTAAAAAATCGTCACGTTATAAAAATGTTATGTTACTTAGGGCTCCCGGGCCGGGGTCCCCGTCGTGCCGGGCTCATGGCATTTTGCCTATGCTACCACCATATAGTTACGCCACTGCTACGTACAATTCAAAAGGTAAGATCAACATTATTACAAATTTATTGAGTATGAATGAACCTTAGAAAACAAAATGAAACGAATTCCAACTTTTTCAAAACACAAAACTAAAGGATATGTATACAATACAACTGCACGTGAAGTCATGAACTGTACCTTCTGTTCTGAATCGAAGTACAACTATAATTTGACTTTGACATAGGTTTTTTCCTCTTTGTTCTTTGCATCGTACTCTATGCATTCTGCCAGTTTCAATGTTTCTGTATTTTGTGTGCAATCTTCAGTTTTCAGCTTCTTTATCTTTATAGTCAAAGTCCAGTCTTGCTCGAGTACAATTAGTGCCAGTCAAGTCTATTCATGCTTTAGTAAAGTAGTGGCGATTTTACTATAAGCTTCGATAGAGTTTTTGAAGCAACAGGAAATGTTTCAGCACATTATATCACCTTCCCACACTCGCGCTTTTAATTCGGCATTCGTAAAAATGTAACATTTCAATGGACTAGATGTTTTCCTTCAGCGGCAGCTCAAGCTCATTGTTGGGGTTTAAACCCACGCCCTTGGGCATGCGAGACGACCGCGCTAACCACTGAGCTATCATTGCTACTAACTGTTCTACGTTTAAAACGGTTTTACCTAGTAAAAATTTATATAAAAAATCGTAAAGTTTTCAATACCAAAATGTATTAAAAATAGAGCAGCACTGCGCTTGGCTAGCGTAAAAAGTAACTGAAATTAATGTAAAATGCTGTCATTTTTTTATAGTGAATATAATATCAAAAATCTGTGAAGTTATTTTCGCAAATTTTCCTGCTATACACTCTGATAGGCACATATGGAGACAGATTTACTTTCGTACATTATAAATTTAGTATGAAGTTTAAAGTGAATAGTGTAGTGGTCAAAATGTTTCGAGGATTTTTAATGATAATTACTTTAAGACTGATGTACTATCATGCTGTTAATCACCAGTAACAGAAAATCCTATTGACCAAAAATAGTCACTAATTAATTATAGCTTACGTCTCTTTGCAGAGGGCGTGGTGGTTCTTACCTGTTTGCCAACTAAGGGAAAAGAAAGTTAGATTAAATGAGTCCCATTGTTCTACCATTGTAGCTGGTAGCATCATCGACAATTTTAGTAGTACAAAGGGACAGGTCGGAATTAAGTGATTTGTCAGTTTTTACGAGGGTGACCTGACAAGCTACTCTCCTTTTATTACACAGCTAAAACGGGATATTTTCTTCATACTCGCGGTATTGTTCCGGAAATAAGTTTCTATGTTTATAGAAATATTATAAGGCCACGATAGGCAGCAGTTATGGCGGATTTATAGCCAGATACCACTGTGTATTTCGCAAACGATGCCTACCCAAGTACTAGTTAGTAGGTACTTGGGTAGGCATAGGGCGAAGAAAAAGTAGGTAGGTATGTATCTACCACAGACAACCCAACCTATTGGATCGTCTATGCTATGTACCTATCAAACTATAATGTCATTCGAAAGAGGTATTTAATGATACACTAAATGAGTAAGTACTTTTTTTATATCGCACCAAATAAATTTTAAACAATACGTTTTAAGAATCACACTGCCAAGCTAGCCGTATCGATAAACACTCACTTGAGAGCCAGTTGTATTCCAGGTTAGGTGTGCTTTAACATCTTCGACCTCACCGTCGCTTAACATCAGGCGAGCTGTGGTCAAACAACTAAATTGTCAACCATAAAAAAAATGTACTTTCGGCAACCTTACTAAGAGAATTATTATATGTATAACTTGACCAAAATCATACTAGGTACGACTACCTGTATTTTGTGGTAAGTACGATCATATTTTGGTAGACTGTACCTAAATGTGACTAGAAAAGTACCTATATAGTAGTACCTATATAGTATAAAGGTTTTTAATTTTATTCACAAAACTCGTTCATCAAAGTATCGCTTGGGTCGCAGTTTACCTGTAGGAAAGCTAGACGCTATTGAAGTTATTTACATTCGGTGTAGGCGTTCGGTAAGGCGTAGGTAACGCCTTACATAATTATTATTTGTCGAAGCGTTGAGATAATATAGTTTATTATTTGTCGAAGCGTTGAGATAATATAGTTACTATGTTTTTAAGTCGCTATTAAATCAGTTTCTTGCAAAAAGTCTTAGGTATAGTACAATTCATGGCAGATGGAATTTTCAAGGTGGCTGTCAAACGCAACCCTATTTTCTTTTAAAAATACATAAATATCGGTGAACTTCGCACAGCGCTATCTCTAAACTTAGGAAAACTTATACTGTGGGAATCGGATAATTGATAGATATAAGTATTACCTAAATACTTTAAAATTACATATTGAATATCTAGTAACGAAGCATTTAGACAAACATAACAAATATTCACAGTAGCAAGACATCTGCCTGCTAAGAATATCTATAGGTAAATGAATTACTGGAAAGAGTTTCCAAAGCATTTTGTAGCGATTTTTTTGTAGCTCAGTGGTTAGCGTGGTCGGTTCGCATGCCGAAGGGCGTGGGTTCAAAACCGAACAATGAGCTTGAACTGCCGGTGAAGGAAAACATCGTGAGAAAAACATAGCATGGTGGTAGGGTATTTTCTAGTACCCGGCTGGCTAGCTACCACCCTCAAGTTTACAACCTGCGCCAAGCACCTAACGGCGGCGGCGTGTTCCGGCAGCCTCTCTTGAGAGCCAGTTCTATTTTAGGCTAGGTGAGCTTTACCATCTTCAACCGCACCGTCACTTAACATTAGGTGAGCTGTGGTCAAACACCTAGCTTGTCAAACATAAAAAAAAAGAATGTTAAGAAGTTTCTCTTCTTGGTGCTTAACCGTTGTCAACGTCAAGTTATCCGAGACCATAAGTAAGGAATATGTAAGCAGCAATAACTTGATTTTTCAGCCTTATTCAGTTGGGCCTTCCGTTTAACGTTGGAACCAGTTACAGAATAAATAATAATATTAGATTTAAATACGCCAACAAGTATCTCCCTCAACTACCCAAGGCAAACGAGTTAAGTGAAAATAATCATTCCCAAAAGCAATTTGTAATTGACGATTCGGGTCAAAGGGTTCAAAAATCTGAAGAAGCATCTAGAGACCTTCTATTAAAATACTTACCTACCGAATTTCATTTTACGGACTAAATTGATCCCTAACTTTGAATATTAAGATAAACACAAACGTTATCCAAGGCCGGTAAAGTAAATAAATAAAATTAAATTGGTAGCTCAGGTTTTTCGTTTTATCGAACCTTCGAACAAATAACCTAAGTTATTACTCTTATTGTGTAATGACTAAGCAACAACTCAAAAAAAACTCAATTAACTCCGCCGATCTATGTTGTTATATTTTAGCCAATTCATCTATGATATAACTATCGTGTCAGTTACTAGATCCTAAAACGAAGGTAGATAAAAAAAAAATGATATCTAAGAATATACCTACCATATATAGTAAATAACGACATTAAAAATACCTTTTTAAAAACCCATAGTCGTTATTAAGAAGAAAAAGAAACATAGCTTTATATTATTTTTCTTTTGATTTACCTTCCATATTAAACACATTTTTTGTGACATGGCGACGTAAAAAAACGCATATCAAAACGATATAGGTACATCTATGACCTGTCAATTGGTGCTCTTAAGTCTTCTAAGTAGGCTTTTTTTATGTAATAGTAATGAGATGAACGAGACGCTAATGGTAAGAGATAACGCCAGTCCATGCCCATTGCAGCCATACACAGAACTATGAGTAGCATAACAAAGTCCAGTGCATCGCTGCTTTGGCACTCATTACTTTGAGACAATATGTGGTTAGTCTCAGCAGCCCAGTAATTTCGCTAGCTGTGGTACCCTTCAAACCGGAACACAGTAATGTGTACACACTACTGCTTGGCGGCAGAATATCTAGACTGTGGTGGTACCTACCTAGACGACCTCCTGCTCCTTAGCAGGAGGTCGTAGGTAGGTACCATCAAGGAGAAATGGCAAAAGACGCAGGCAGGGTGGGAGAAAGTGCTTAAACTATTAATGAGTTATATCATTAGAATAAAATTCAAACAAACTGAAGAGTTTAAAAAATCTATAACCCGCCTGCGATTAAAATTGCTATAATTAAAGGAAAAAAACTTTTATTACACATTTATTATTCCTAATTAAATTTAAACATAACTTAAACTATTTTGCGCCAAAAATACACCATCTAGATTTTTTTTCAAGCTACCCTCTAAGGACATATTTTGGGTTATTGAGACTAATCTAACGATATATATACATACATACATACAAGATACGTGCGAAAAATATAACCCTTCCTTGGCAGTCGGGTAAATAGTGTTTTGTTTTAGTGAAAAAGTATGCCGGCTGGTCCTCGTACTCGTTAAATTCCGATGACGCTTCGTCGCCTTAACAGATATGTCGTTTTATCAGATATTGCTATAAGCGATATGCTTACATGGCCGGGACTTTGCTATTTCGTCGTTATAACCGATCTGTCGTTACCTATAGCCGACGTCGTTATATCCAGTTTCGACTGTATATACATATAACTAAGAAAACGAATTCGTATATATCTATACATATCTATAATAGTTCGTTTTATAAGCAATACAGGTTCTACTTTGAATGAACCTATGTAATAACAAGTTATTTTCGTTTCTCCAAGTGTACCTCCACATCAAATAGAAAATACATAAATGAGAATGGCTATATGACATATATAGATATGATGGTAGACACATGGGATAGAATATCTGTGCATGTACAATTTATTTATAGTAATGTTTGCATGCACAGGAAGTGACTAGTGCTTACCTACATGTAGGCTACAATGTGGTTGTTCTATAATCAAGCCTAAAATTATGGTTATTGGCTAATTTGGCCGGTGCTCTGCTAATTAGCTTCTAAAATAATCTACATGGTTTCCAAAATGGGAAGCGCTATGCAATTCATTACCTCCGTATTATCTACTATAATGTAGGTAGACTACTATGTACAATTATAAATACTTAATATTGTACAACACAGATCTCATATTGAAGAAACGTTTAAAAAATGATTTATAATTTAATTTAAAAAAGCGCAATCTTTTGGTTTGACTGTTCACTACTACGTAGTAGTTAATGTTCCATCTTTTGGTTTGACTGTTCACTACTACGTAGTAGTCAATGTTCCATCTTTTGGTTTGACTGTTTACTACTACGTAGTAGTTGAATAATCAGAAACACGTACAGAGAGTGGCGCCATCTAAGCCCCTCCTCATGCCTTTAGAAAATAGAGTACAGCAGTCGAGCCCGTAATACCGTTTTTGCTGACTGCGGTGAATCCAAAAAAGGAAGGTTATGTGTTTATATCAAATTTTTATGAAGTATCTGTTCTATGTAGCAACGATAGCTTAGTGGTTAGCGAGCGGATCACACAGACGTGGGTTCAAACCCCAACAGTGAGCTTGAGGTGTCGGTGAAGAAAAGCATCGTTTGACAACCATAAAATGGTGGTAGGGAATTTTATAGTACCTATACTCGGCTGGCTAGCTACAACCACAAGTTGAAAATTTGCCAAGCACCCAACGCTGTGGTGCGACAGCCTCACTTGAGAGCCAGTTCTATTCCAGACTAGGTGTGTTTTACCATCATCAACCACACCGTCACTTAACATTAGTGAGCTGTGATCAAACACTTAGCTTGTCAACTAAAAAATAAATAAAATAAATATTGGATAGAAAAATACCTATAAATAAATCAGTCAAAATTTTTACACCACGTTACATTTATGTATGTAGACAAATAGAACATATATATTCGGCGGGAACACAGAAAAATCATGTATTATTTTCCAGAAATTGTATTTTCGTTTTGCTTGTACAGGATTACTCACGTTTAATTATGTCCGATACTTTAACGAAGCAACGCGCGCGTTTGTACTCTACTGTGGCTGCTTGATTGTCACCGAATGTGGCCTAAACCACTGTAAAACTTATGTTTTCGTGTTATATGAAGCGACATTTCTTTAATAAATTGCCAAATTGATTATGTATGCTAGTATTAGAAAGTGATGTGGTAAAATCTTTTCGTGTTGCGCCTTTGAAGCTTCTAGTAAACTTGCTCCTAGACCTATGCATGACCTGTCTTGACTGACTTAGTTTTTTAAGTTGACTACTTAGTTTGACTTACTTTGACGGTGAGTCAGACTTATCTGACTTACTTGATAGCTTATCTGTTGACTTACACAACAGACTTACCTGTTAGCTCGTTGGGAATACATACATAGACTTTATAAATTATTGACTTCTTTTGTTAGATATTCAGATAAACATAAGGGATATATAGTATATTAGGAGAAACTGGAAGGCTGTACTGGCAAGTAATAATATAAGTAGATTCAAGCGAGAGTTGTTGGTAAATTACGTAAGCCTACTTTATATATTTTGTACTTATATTAAAATGACTCATACAATAGCGATAGCGTTTACTTTGTATTTAATGTTATGCTGGATTTACTTTTTGAAATAAGCAGGTAAACATTGTAAAATAAGCCTTATTGTTCTCCCGTCATAACTCATGCCAAGTTTCAGCAACAGCTTTGAATAGAAACGATTCTCGCGATAACATTTAGGATTTGTAACATGGACGATAAATAAATTATAAATACATTTAGCGGAGCACGTTTTGAACCATTTCTCTTCTTACTCGCTAGCCCATTTGCAGATCTCCAAACGGTGTGCCATTACTCAGCAATAAATTGGCATTTGCGCCGTCATACATAAATTGCGGTAAAACTTCTCGCAGTCACTTTTTGTTATTACTTAACTTGTTTTTAATCTTCGATATTGCATCCCAAGAATACAGAAAACAGAAAAAAATTCCTAAAAGGGTTTTACTTAGAATTTATGTAGTTTAATCCACAATGTTTTTACTCTGATAGATTTATGGCTATCGCTGCGTAGCTGTCTGATCGAAGCGACCGCTCGGTTTGCAGTTTCTAGATGAAAACAATTTTTGTTTAAATTAAAAAAATTTTTCGTATTTACTAGTAAGATTTTTTTATGTGAAAAAAAAGGCCACAGGCCTCCTTATGGTAAGTGGTCACCGCCGCCTATGGACACCTACAATACCCGGGGCATTGTCAGTGCGTTGCCTAACTTTAAGGACCCTTTCACCCTTTGTTTGAAGCGAAGTAGATAAAAATCATCACAGGAGACCGAAGAGCTGGCAGCTACCTCGGACAAAGAATTAGTCTAGCTATTCAAAGGGGGAACGCTGCCAGTATCTTCGGAACCTTGCCTAAAGGGACTCCTTTTAATAATATATTTTAGTTATTTTATATTTATCATTTTAATTATAATAATATGTTTAAATTTCAGTGTAAAATAAGTCAATATAATAAAATTTTACAGATCTGTATCACATTCCAAAACTATGTATGTTTAGATCAAAATTAATTTATTAAGGTCATGTATTTGAAGGCTCATTGATACTACAATCACCAGTAGCAATTAAATAAAATTATGCCTGCCCTGTAAGTTCATTTGGTAATATAATTATCTGCTGTAGGTTCGATTTGGACTTACGACAAACATTTGTGTGACGAGCATATAATTATGTTTGTTCTGTGTTTAGGTGTTCTGAATCTATAAGTACGTTTTACAAAAAAATCAATATAAAAACAGTGTGTTATCGAATTCCCATAGTATAAGTTTTAGTTAATTTGGGCCTAGATCTCCTAAGATATACACTAAGTTAACAAGTGGCAGCCTGATAGTAAGAGATAATGCATGTCCATGGCCATTACAGCGATACACAAAACTTTGAGTAACAAAGTCCAGGCATCGCTGCTTTGGCACTCATTACTTTGAGACTTTCGATGTTTAGTCTCAACAGCTCTGTAATTTTGCTGTCTCCTTCAAACCGGAACACAATGTGTACACACTACTACGGCGGCACCTACCTAGATGACCTCCTGCTAAGGAGATCTACCATCAAATAAAATCGAAGTGATCGAAGAACCTTATCGCAAGCTCGAGAAAATGACGACTGCCCTTAGGTAAATGATAAATTTTGAAATACATAGGTACATACAAATATGACTTTTTTCAGTCATACACATCATAAGTAGGTATACAAACGCTGACTAATTGTCAACTAAGTAAGTACCTCTGTTATTATGCACGTCGTTACAATAGACGAGTTCCATGACCTCATTAAAAGAAGCTAAATACGAGTTCTAAATGTTCCTAACGTACACCTATGAAATTGTACTTTATACATTAGAGACGATACTTAAACATTAATCGTGGGTTTGATTGAATTCAGGACAAACATTTATGTACATAAATGTAGCTGTCACAACAACTTTACCACATATGACATTAACTAACCATTATATTTATGTACTTTATGTAAGACAAAAGTAGGCAGAAATGAAGATTAGAAACTATTATTATAAGCAACATGTATTACTCGTAATTTATTAAGAAATAGTTATTAAAAACACCAAAGTAATAGTAGTACATTATACGAGTATAACATAAATCATCAATATTTATTTTACAATAGGGATCACAAAAAAATATCAACCAACATTTCAACATAATAAATAGGTTACTTAACTTATGGGTCTCTTGATCTGTTCAGTACGACGGCTCACAGCAGAACGCCTTTTATGCTCGAGCCAGAGCGGCCTTTTATAATCACAAAACACGTGAATCATAACAGTTATTTAGCCAAATCAAGTCTTTTAAATTATTTAACCAAACAATACATTTGAAATACAATAATAATATATTATAATATAATAATTTGTACAATAAATAGATATAATGTTTAACTTATTATAATATAAATAGCAATAACAAACACATATGTGTCTAATCCGTTACGCGCAAGGCGCGCAGCGGCCTGTAGTCCGAAGCAAGACAAGCCCGCGCGCGCGTTGTACTCTACTTTGCCTCCTTGAAGAAGGCCACCGGATGTGGCCGATACTATTATAGTATCGGCCACATCCGATATGTCGGATACTCCGACTATAATAGTCGGAGTATCCGACATAATTAAATGTTAATAATCCCGCATAAGTAAAACAAAAAAAAATTTCAATTATATTCTTTGATAAATAATCTTAATCTTAGTAAATAATCTTTTAATTGTACCGGATTCCTTGAAAATATATAAACTGTTTTCGTTTTCCTGATGCTCACAATATTGAGTTTGTGTGGGGTCGCTGCAATAATGTACATTTAGTTGAAATAAAATTAGAAAAAAAAATGTCCATGTATCAAACTATAATTTATATTAATAAAATTTATATGTTAATTCATATAACGATTTTCATAAATATAGACACGATGACAAAAGACAAATAATCGAAGTGATCGAATTAGAAAAAATCTAAATCTAAATCAGAAATATAATTATGAAGGTAGTCCATAAAGTTGTCATGAAACCGACTCTGCATTTCCGTGTTGGTAAGGTGATGTGAATGCTTGTCTCAAATTTGTTATTAAATTGCCAAAAGTATTTTAAAAGAACTTTTACTCTAAGACGAGTTTTAATAGTAATATGTAATAATTTAATAATTGTTTTTAGTGATATTTTTTATCCCTCTCGCTCTCCTGATTCTAAGAGATAACGACTGTATGATAACAAAGTGCTGTGTGTGTCCATTGCACACACAGCACTTTGAGTAACAAAACAAAGGCCAGGGCAATGCTAATTTGGCGCTTATTTCTTTGTGATTAAATGGTTAGTTAAACCGGAACACATCAATATTTACACACTACTGCTTGTCAGCAGAATATCTAGTGAATCTAGTGATTTTAGCTAGTATCGGTCAAACAGCTTTGGCCAATTTATTCGAGTAAAAGTCATTACGTAATGCATAATAACGGTTAAGTTGCCCAGTGATTTTCACGTCAGCAATAGTATCAAGGTTCCGATCATTTAGAGGTTCTTTTTTTATATATGCTTAAATCAGGTTTACTGCAGTTTCGAACTAGAATTCATATAACTGCGAGTAACTAACGGTAAACACGCGATGAGTTTGAATTATTCATACAAGTTTCAGATACCTACATTTTATTACCCATTATACAAGTAAACTTTGGACGACCGACGTCGACATATGGCGGTTTCTTTATGTGCCAAAAGTCTCAAATTATAAAGTTTCTTGGGTAAGAAATAGCGTGCTAAAGCTATTTGGTTGATTCTATAATGTTATGTAGGAGTCAACGGTACTATATAGGTATGATAGAATACCATATATACATGTGGCACTCGTGTCTTTTTTTAAATTGTTGACAGGCTAAGTGTTTGACCACAACTCACCTGATGTTAAATGACGGTGTGGTCGAATATGGTAAACGCATCTAGCCTAATGGAACTGGCTTTCAAGTGAGGATGCCGGAACACAGCGTTTGGTTCTTGGAGACAGGTTTTCAACAAGCCAGTTGAGTACTAGAAAGTACCCTACCACCACGTTATTGTTTCCTCACGATGTTTTCCTTCACCGGCAGCTCAAGCTCATTGTTGGAATTTAAACCCACCCCCTTCAGCGAATGAACCGACGGCGCTACTCACTGGGCTATCATTGCTAGAAAAGAATACTAAAAGAAAGTAATGCAGTTAGAACTTCGATAAAGTTATGGTATAATATTTTTGATCTATTAAAAATGTTTCGAGATATAATTATAAATAACATACAGGCGATGCGTAGAATTATTATGTTTTTATATACAAATAATAGGAAAAAAAATCTTTATTCTCATTTTAAGCAACACAAATAACATTACTAATAATAGATACATTAGAAATAACTTAGGAACTAGTTGTTGGTACACGTTCACCTAGGTAGGTACATGACTGCACTATTATACTTTCATATCACTTTTTATCGCTTTATTAGACTTTCATAAGTGTTTGTAACGTAGTTTACTATGTACAAGACAATAAGCTTGGAATGTATTGAACCGAAAAACAACTTTTAGTTGTTTGACGAAAATACTTTGTCGGCACATGATGAAATGTATGAACAGTATTATTTTTTTGCGGTAACAGAGTCATCATTATAAAAGATGTTCATAACGATGAAGATAATTACCCCTCTTTTGACTTAGTACATCTTGAAATCATAACCCTAAAAATAGAGGACAGATAAAGAAGTATAAAGAAGGCGAAGGGTGAAGAGACGTTTTGATAAAAATATTGTCACATAGACATTTAGATACATGTCTATGAGTCACTTCTTAAGTTCGTTCGTTAAGAAGGTCATCGAATGGGGGATTGTAATTATTAGTTCCCACTTGCCTACAATCGCGGTAACCTACATAAAGGACATAACCGTCTAGACATAGAATACTCGTCTACCTACAAATCAATAGCCTATTGTGTATAAAGTACAAAGAGTAATTAATATTCTAGAATTTAGATTATTTGCCAGCTCATTGACCGGTGTAGTTTCTTTCCTTGTTTTTCGATATTCAATTAGTCGTAAATAAAAAATATTATATACTATACCTACTACATATTTCAGCAAATGTCGTCATGTCCAGAAAGCTTTTCTGCTTCTTCCTTCAACAAAAAGTATAGTATATAATGCAACTTTATTGTACATCAACAATCGACACATAAAAAAGAGATAAAGAAAAAAACAAAACAACATCAAGACTAATTTGTGGTAGTACAACGGTGGCCTTGTCGCTTAGAGCGATTTCTTCCAGACAACCTATGGATGGACAGAACAGATGGCATAGCTGAAAGCAATAGCTGCAGTATGAAGCAGCCATCGGTGGCCGAAACCAAAAATCGACTGAGCCAAGTGCAATCCCATAGGTATAAGTAAAACAAAAATGTGTCGTAACCACTTAAATTTCCATAGTAAATAAACTTATCTATTGCTATATCTCGAAAGACATAATATTTTAGTGTCACATTTTTATTTCGTCAATCATTCTAAATACGTTTCAACGTTTACGAACTTTTTGTGTATTTGATTATTTTTAGTTGGAAGTCGGAGAAAATAACCTAAGTTCAAACGATAGGTATAAAAGTTAGGCACCTAACTAACCTAGATCACACCACAAATTACGTCCGAATCTTGTTACAATAAATAGCAATTATCAAGGCAATCACGTCGCTTATAATAAAGGCACGTCCCTACATGAATCTCAAGCTTGAGCCCTAATGAAACTCATAAGCATCATGGTTACTAATACCACCTATTAACGCTTCCCTATTGCGTTCGAAGGGAGAAAAACAGCCCTCGAGGCATCTGGCACCTTAAAATACCTATTAAAGTTAACACACAAATTAATCGAAACATTAGGAAAACACGTAGTATGTGATTAATTAGCAAATGGGGTTCTAATGGGGGGAATAATATGTGTATTTTGTGTATCTTTGATATGTAGATACGGTTCCTGTGCATCTTTTTAGCATATCGACAAAAAGAGGTCTTATCATAAAGAACCGAAAATCGCTATACCGCTAGAAAGTGGCGAACATAGAGTCAAAATAGCTTGAATCTCACACAGAGAGTGGTGCCTTCTAGAGCCCCTTTCCCGCATGCCACTGGTAAATAAAACGATGTATAGACTTGTATCTCTGAGAATGGCACAATGCATAAAAATGCTATGGTCGAAGAAAGATAAAGAAAAAATAAACTTTTACTAGTATTATATTACACCTATTATATGTGAGAAACCTATAAAGGAATATAATATTATATTATATGAGAGAGTTCTTTTGTCACACATTGTTTTGGCTTATTTTAATGAAAGCACTCGACTTTGACTTGGGTACTTTGATTGTGACTATGACTTATTTAATTTTATTTGAGTTCACAACATTTCACATATTGTCATGAGTTAAGTCGAAGATGACAAATACGCCTAATCTGAACTGAGATGGCTCTCTAGTAAAACATGTCAATAAGCGCTTGATAACATATTTTAAATTTGATTTAAGTGTGATAATTAGCCAAGTATTAAAAAGTAGATTAAAGTCACTTAGGAAGTTACCATTCACCAGAAGCACAGAATAAAATAACAACAAGTACATATGACGAAAGTTCAGGCTTACTACTTGGTTGTAGATCTTGTTAGCAGGTACCACCGCAGTACGAAATATTCTGCCGCTAAGCAGTATTTTAAAACATTGGGTACTGTGTTCCAATTTAAAGGGTACTAGCGAAATTACAGGGCTGTTCAGACTAACCATCGAATGTCTCAAACAAATGAACGCCTAAACACCGGAGCTTTGTTTTGTTACTCAAAATTCTGTGTACCTTTCGCTGCAATGGTCATGGACATTCGTTATCTCATACTTAGGAGAGCGTCTCGTTTGTTCATTACATTTAAATTAAGTCGAAATTTCAACCTAGACCATGCGCTATGTAAACATAATACGCTAACTACCAAGCCGTTGAGTTTTTATCGCTGCAAATTTTATTCATAAAAAAGTAATAGATATTTATTCTTTTTGGAACTAATTACAAATATTATTTTACTTATTAAAATAGGATAGTAGGTTTATGAGAGAGCGTCTTCCACTCAAACAAATCTTAGAAACGTCTGCAGTTCTGAAGTTTATTTAATACTTTAAACTGGTAATGAAGACATTACGGCGAGCTGAATGCATAAACAATGAGGTGCCACCGCAACCTTCCATATTATAAATTAGCCTTTATTATTTACATTTTAGCTAGACTTTATTTTAATATTTAATTAATTGGTATTTATAGAAGTTTACTATAATTACGGTTGACCCTATAGTAAAAATAAGCTGCCTGAGTATTCAACCCTAGTGTCAGAGTTAATTTCCCGTCCAAAGGTCTCTGACACGGCTTGACGGTCGTTGTTATAGAAATATAGGACAAACAAACGGGACCTAGAATTAAATCAGTCATCCGACCCACGACAGTGTTCAGATAGACATATTTTATCACTCAAAGTCATCCATTCGAACACCAGATCATACGCTGTTTTATTTAACAATACTTTAATAAACTAATGACAATAAATATCTGTATAATTACCCACAATGAGGGTCGAAATCAAACTTTGAAAAACCGAAAAAAATATTAAAATATTAATTTTTCAGAGGTAAAAGTGACTTTGTCGCACACAACGATTTGATCGCACTTTCATTGTGCGGACCGCTAAGCTATGGAATGCACTACGTGCGTGGGTGTTTCACAATGTACCTTTATAATCTGGGTATCTTCAAGTTGAGACTGAATCGGCAAGCGTCCTCCATTTTAGACCGCATCTGATGAGAAATATGAAACAGTGACAGCCAACTAAAGTTATCATATATCAGTTACCGATCACTTGTAATCACTAAAGAGAAAATGGTGATTGTAATTGATAAGTATTAGAGGCCACCCATCCGACGACATACTGCATCGTTCGTTACGAGTTCTTAGGAACACTTCGTAGAGCAACGCGAACGCTGTAACAATACACACTTTAGCTCTATAACGAAAAACTTATTTAAACTACTTCTACAGACCACTACACTATAAAAAAAAACAGTATGAACACTAAAGAACAAACAAAGAATATAAATCGTCCACTTATTGCTAAAACTAGCTGAAGACGGCGTCCACACAGAATTTAAATCAGCACATTTTCCGCAAAAAAAGTAAGAAAGATTCGATATAGTAATGATTTGAAAAGGGACGCACCCAATCCAATATATCAGTCTACTTCTAGTAACTTAGTAAAAACATGTGCAAGTGTCAATAAATCTATTGCTACACCAAGGTAATATGGTATGGCGTTGAGGCAGGCTACACGATGAAGTGTAACATTTTGATTAATAGTTTCATTTAGCAACCTACTTTTTTTTCTGTACAAGTAGTGAGACAAACAAGACGCTCTCTTTATGGTAAGAGATAACGCTTGTCAATGATTATTGCAGCGATACATAGAATGTTGAGTAGTAAAACAAAGTCCAAGGCATCGCTGCTTTGGCGCTCACTACTTTAAGACTTTCGGTGGTCAGCCTCAACAGCACTGTAATTACCCTAGCTGCAAGTACACTTCAAACCGGAACACAGTAATGTTTACACACTAAAGAATATCTGGTACTACGGTGGTACCTACCTAGACGACTTCCTGCTAAGGATATCTACCACCGAGTAAAAATCATGTTTTTTTTTTGTAATGATATAAATAGTTAATATCGTTGGACATTTCATACAGCGCCATCTAGCCTCAAACTAACCAAAGTTTGTACTTTGGAAAACCAGATAATTGATATATTTTATATAATTTTACATACTTTTAATATCTATATATAGAACATCCATACACAGAATTAATTATTTATTATATTTCGTTTAATTCAAGTAATATAACTATGCCTAATTAAATTTAAACATATTATTACAATTAAAATGATAAATATAAAATAACTAAAATATATTAAAAGGAGTCCCTTTAGGCAAGGTTCCGAAGATACTGGCAGCGTTCCCCCTTTGAATAGCTAGACTAATTCTTTGTCCGAGGTAGCTGCCAGCTCTTCGGTCTCCTGTGATGTCGACTAACCTTTTTGCTATTTCTTTAAAAAGCCTTATAGCGCTAGGACCCCACGGACCAAGGGTCTGGACACGGAATGGGACAAAATCATATTCGGAGCCTAGACCCCTGTATTTGCATGTTTTAGATTTTTCAGCCGCTTCACAAGCCGTACCAGCTCTGTTTTTGGTTCCATGTAGATGGGACGGGGCCAGCGTGTCTGAACAGGTTGCATCCCATTCTAGCACCCGTTTTAAATAAATAAAACTATTATATTTGCATAATAAACTATTATAATAGCACCATAAACTATTATGTTTGCCACATTTATGATTGTCTTAGGTAGGAATCGAGCCCAGCTTTTGAAGCAGACATACTACTATTTAAGCTAACCAAGTATAACTACAATTAGGTTAAATAAATAATTTGTTAACGTCTCATTTATTTAGCATGCTATAACTATTCAAAATGTTGTATTCGTGTGATTGTAGCTTAGGGTCAGACAGATTGTTTCACAGCCTCTTGTTTATTTGCTGTGTTGTGTGGTGTGGAAGCTCGTTTATAATTGAAGTGGATTTTATTGTATTTGCTGCATTGTGTTGTTGTTTACTTTAACTTTATGCGCTTATATAAGATCTGAATCTGATGTAAAAGAAAAGAGAAAACGAATTATGTGATAATGCATATTATCTTGTTGTTCTTAGGGCATCTACATAGACTTTATATATTTATCTAATATTTTTTAAGTTGTATCCGATATTTGTGCTTACTTTTTTCATAAAAACTCAGACTATCTCATAATTATGGCATTCTGGAGCACATCTCACTAAAGCATAATTTTAACTTCTTTTTCTATGCATCACAGTTTTTTAAAAGTTTTACGTTTCAAAATATTAATAGGCCATTAACCAGTGACAGTTAGGTATGTAGAAAATATTTATTCTAGGTACCTATAACATTTCAGAGAAACCTATAAGGCACACAATTTTTTTTTTGGATATTTCTCGTAGAATATTATAATACATACTGACTCATGTACATATTGCCTCTAAGTATATAGCGATGATAGCTCAGTGGTTAGCGTGGTCGGTTCGCATGCTGAAGGGCGTACTCGGCTGGCTAGCTACCACCCTCAAGTTGAAAATCTGCCGCCAAGCATCTAACGGTGTGTTCCGGCAGCCTGACTTGAGAGTCAGTTCCATTCCAGGCTAGGTGTGCTTTACCATCTTCGACCACACCGTCACTTAAAATCAGGTGAGTTGTGGTCAAACAACAAGCCTGTCAGCTATAAAAAAAAAAAAAAAAAAAGTAATTAATGAATATGTTGCGTTCATTTCGAATAATGTGCAACATTTGTTTAGCATTATCTATCTTCAATAATGGCACTCACATGGGGAACCCCACATGCCTCCACATACACACAAATGTTTCCATGGAATCACTTCGTTAGTAGAAGGGTGGGTGTTCCTAAATGAATATAAATCTTGTACTTTATTGCATTGGGTGTAACTGCACCGTAAAATGGGTACTTGGTTGTTTGGGTGTCGGTTTTATACACTTACAGTTACAGTACAGATACAGTCATAAAAGAAGCTTAATGGGCCAGTATAAACAAATTATTTGAAAATTGAAAATACCCTTAGCCTTATAGCTTGGACTAACATAGTGCTAAATACTAAAGGAAACATTTAGGCGTAGCTTAGAAGTTGAAGTCTAAGTTGCTAACAATATCTACGATATTGACGAATGCTAATTTTATTGTCACACTGCTAACATTTGTTACAAAGTTGCACAGATACCACAGCAAATAGCAGGTCAAGTGTAACCGATAGATGGCGCTTTTCGTAATTTGTTCATAAACGATAATTCAAAGAACAGTGCTACTAAGGCAAACAGCAGCTCAAGTACAACCAATAGATAGCGCCTTTCGTAATTTGTTGGAAAACGATATTTGTTATTTAGTATGGACGATGTAACCGTCGGATGTAATAAAGGTTATATAATATTATCCATTCTGCGCCTTTTACTTAGTTCACAAACTCCTAGCGCCATATAGGTAACTAGATGCGGCTCTTTCAAATACGCGTATCTGATTTACAGACTGCATGGTCATTTATAGTCTCTGTGTTTAGCTATTCATCTAAGTTAACTACTTTTGTAGGTACACAACAAACTGATTTCTTAAATTTAAGAAGTTAAATATCTAAGAATTTCTGTACTTAAATTCATAAGTATTATAGATTTAATAAACCGCTGTAACCGCTGTATTTAGATAGATACAATCTGGGTGCCTTCAAGTCGCAAGTGAATCAGTTTCTTCTAGGCGAGCGTCCTTCACCGTAGACCGTATTTTCGTTGAATTGAAAAACGCAAGCCTATTTGTAATTTAAAAAAAAACCTATTTGGATAAAATAATTGATATAAACAATCGATTTTGACTAAGAAATAAATAAATTACTATGGTTACCCCAAATGACATTTTGTCATTTTCATTTACAATGAATTTTCTCACTATCTCTCTGTAATATTTCCCTCCGTTGTCGATAGAAGGAAACGGAGAGTACAAAATACAGAAGATTATAGAGACCCCTTGTTTATTTAACCCGATCTAGAAATAGCACACTGATGCCGTAGTGATGCTCAAGTTATCCCGATCCAACAATTCGGGCAACTAATTTCATAAAGTAATCGAGAAGGTTGCTGGTTTCCGTATCGCCTTGTTTAATCTCCATTCAGAGCCTCCCCACTCGTTAAACACCAATTTTGACGCGTTAATAGCCAAAGTTTATTTACGCCGTCGAACAACCAGAATTAACACATCGGCCTTTGATTTTAGATAGACTTATCTGGGGAATCTCAGATGCAATTACAAACCAAGATTAGGTTCTCGCACAAAGCGCGACAATTTGATATAGAGTATAAGAAAGGTGTAGATAATGTTCGATTAGATAAAAACTGTTCTGTATAATTAAAATTTAGTTAGGTGCTTAAAAAAGTTAAGCAATTTTTTTGTTCCGCTTACTAAAGTTCTTTGAGGTAAGTAATATTATTGGGCAGGAAACGTTGCTAGACGAAGTGACGACAGGTGGATTAAGGTTGCAATAAAGTGGTGGCCTAGGCAAGGTAAGTTGGTTGTCCAGCCGCAATATCGTCGCCGTCACGGGTCGAACCTGGGCCAGATTAGCACAGGACCGAGGCAGATGGCATAACAAGGTAGAGACCTAACAGTGGGATAAAGCTGTAGATGGTGATGTTGAATATAATTATGTCCGAATAATGCTTCTTGCCAAATGTCATAGTTCTAGGTCAACGGAAAGTACCCTATAGGTTTTGATTCCCTTGGGACTGTCGAAATGTGTGAGTTTTTGCGACATAAATGGCTGTAACTTTTTTAAAGATAACTGAGTAGTTTTATTTTTTCATATCTGCGTATATAGTTTTAATTTCAACTCCATAGATACCTCCACGCATTCTCGAGATATAGGAGGGCCTTGACAGACGGACTACAAGGCGATCCTATAAGGGTTTCCTTTTTTTTCCTTTGGAGGTACGGAACCCTAAAAGTATCATACCACCATGCTATGGTTATCTTATGATGTTTTCTTTCACCGGCAGCTTTAGCTCATTGTTGGGGTTTGAACCGACGCCCTTCGGCGTGCAAATCAACCGCGCTAACCACTAAGCTATCATCGCTACATTAAATACTTCTTTAATTTTGCTATGAACTCAAAATATTGCATTTGTAATGTAAAACTTATTAAGCTAAATAAAACAGAAATGGGAAAGCTTGCCATGCATTCCTTTTGAGATTTTAAAGCATAAAACAAAATAACAACTTCATTAAAATACTGCTTTTTCCTCGAAGTCCGCTGAATGAATCTCTCTCGTAAGGTAAATTATAATTTTGTCTATAATGGTGCGGCATGATGTTTCTCCATAAAAGTCGTTCATTAACTCACTAATTGAACGTGATTCATTATTCGCCGGCAGGTTGGTTTATTCATGGAAATGGCCACTGTATTGTTACATTACCCACCATTTACTCACATTCCAATAGTTAGGGATGCTGATATTTTTGTTCTTTACTAGATATATTGAAAGTTACTTTTCGTACTTCAAAAGCCAACGTCTTCCCACCATAATATATCTGTATTTAGAATAACTCTTCAGAAAGTAACTGAAATTATGCGTTGGTTTTTTTATCGCTGACAGTCTAGGTGTTTGACCACAACTCACCTGATGTTAAGTGACGGTGTGGTCGAAGATGGTAAAGCACACCTAGCCTGGAATGGAACTGGCTCTCAAGTAAGGCTGCCAGAACACACCGTTAGATGCTTGGCGGCAGATTTTCAACTTGAGGGTGGTAGCTAGCCAGCCGAGTACCTACTAGAAAGTACCCTACCACCACGCTATGGTTTCCTCACGATGTTTTTCCTTCACCGGCAGCTCAAACTCAATGTTGGTTTGAACCCACGCCCTTCGGCATGCGAACCGACCGCGCTAACCACTGAGCTATCATCGCTAAAAAAAAAAAAAAACGCGTATCTATAAAATGTAATTTACGTACATTTTATTTTAAGCAATGCTATAAGCAAAAGATAAAATAAAACTAATAAAGAAAATAAATTACTTCGGGTTCTATTAAAAAAAAAAACAAATATCAGTAGTCAGGCATACAAATGGCTAAGCGATTAAAAGGTTCGCTTCCAAAAGTACCTAATAGTAATCTAATTGATGTTTAAAAGGAATTCTTATGCTTACACAAACCTAGACGGCCAAACAATACTTATCTCAGCGAAATTTGTTACCCTACCTTTCAACTATAGGATATTAAATTGAGACAGAGTTTGAGGTGCCACTCTCAATTAATCATTTTCCTGGTGGTGATGGGTAACAAATTGATTTAAGAATGATTTTGAAGTGCCAATGCATGCCCATCACTTCCCAAGATAAATGTTAACCCGTGTCAACCCTAACAAAATAATAAAGAACGTTCAATTTATGTTTTACTGACAATGCTTTTAGCGGTAAACACAAACAATTTGGTTGTAGCAAATTAAAGAATTGCATGTCTACTATTTTCGGGCTTGACGGCTTGTAGTAAAAACGTGCAAGCGCGATCACACTTTGTCGAAGCGAAAAAATAATAAATAAACAATAGACATAACATCGGCGTCGAGCGATCGACTCGTGAACGATAAATAACCTCATTTCGGAACCGATCGTGTATCGAATCGGGAGTTGGCATTCCATCGATAAAAATAAACAAACGTGTGTAGAGATTACACGGTCACACGCGCGGCAGTGGCGACACACTGGCAGTTTTAAAAAGCTTTGTACATAATGGAACGAGGGAAATCTACTGGGTGTCCGCAGTCCGGTTGGAGAGGTCCGGACAGGCGCCGTCAGAAGATCCTGCCCGTTAGCCGTGCGTTAATAGGATCAAACCGGGCTTTATTTGGGATGTGTCCACGCGCTTTCACCTAACTTATCGAATTTGCAAATCGGATTACACTTCGTTAACCATATTCTATACTCAGATTGACTCCGTTTTGTTAAAAATAATGAGGGACCTGAGGTGGCTTGAGGAGGCTTTGACAGCGATTGCAAATAGAAAAGCTTTCAGTTGTAAATCTGTTTTCACATCGGTTTTCGTAATTTAGATTCATGAAAGTACTTTAAGTCTAAATTCTCATTTAAAACGCGAGAACAAAATAGTTTTTTATATTTTTGGAGTTTTTAAATAACTAATGAACCTATGACATTTTTGATAGGATTATTACATTAAGACATTTTTTGCTTATTAAAAAAAACACTGATTACCAACATACATATACTGTTTTATTTATGCGGGTTTAATTTTAACGGAAATTTCGACTATAGTTTCGGCCATATCCGGTGGCGAAGCAAGACGAGGCCGCGCGCGCGTTGTCTCAGCTTTGTACCCATGATGAAGGGCATTGGATGTGGCTGAAACTATAGTCGGAGTTTCCGATAAAATTAAACATGAGTATCCCGCATAAATAAAACGAAAATGTGTCAAGACCACGTCAGTTTCCATAGTAAAATACACTGGTTTATAATTTTTCTTATGGCTACCTACTTGACTGGTTAGCTATTTGACCATAGTTTACTTGATGTTAAGTGATAGAAGATGGTAAACACAACTAGCCTAGAATGGAACTGGCTGTCAACCGTGGCTGCCGGAACACACCTTTAAGTGTTTGGCAGCAGATTTTTTACTTGAACCTAGTAACTAGCCAGCCGACTACTACTACTACTCTACCATCATCCTATGGTTTTCTCACGATCTTTGCCTTCACCTGGACCCCAAGCTCATTGTTGGGATTTGAACCCACGCCCTTCGGCGAGTGAACCGACCGTACTAACCACTGAGCTATCATCGCTACAAAATGACGATGTAATCAGTGTAAGTACATAAAAATACTGACCAAATTGAAAAACTTCCTCCTGTTTCTCCTTTGTTTTGTTCACCAAAACCAAACTTGATTAATTTACAAAACTATGAAGTATCTTGCCAAGAGTCACTTTATTAAGTCAAAGTTTCACTAATAGACCTGGATTAAGAAGAAATTTCAAACTAATCTAGGGATAGGTAAGTAACCTAGTTTCAGAGAAGTTATCTATTATATGATCAGAGCTACATAGGTCTCTATTTAGTTAATGCAATGAGCACTCAGACAGCGTCACTCACAAGTTAGTGATACTATACGTGTCAGACTTATTAATAACATTAAACATTTATCGAGATTGCAACGGTTGATGGTGATGGAAACAAAACAATTTTAGTCTAAGTAGGAAATAGGCGGAAACCTTTCCCCGCTTAGTCTCTTAAATTATTAACCTTGGTAAGGGCGATTCGCAGAAAGGTTCTGTCTTGTTTACGCGTTAAGGGAGACAGGGGAGGGACTTTAATGCCCTATATCACTGTCGGGGTAATACAAACTAGCAGGGTCGCAACCTTTTCCACTAAATTACGTATCGGTACGGGATAATCCGAACTAAGTTGAATTACATTCAGACCGCCACTTTGGAAATAACTGCAGCATGTAACAGTTAAGTAATTTAACTTAATTAGGGACGCGTCGGTTGTTTTGATTTCCCTCATTTGCATTAATTAAGGGAAATAAATTGTTTTACTTCATGAAGTAGAAAATAGGTTTTCTTAGGATTGTATTGCGGCTTACAACGTAGCTTCATATGTACAGTTGTATATCGAATCTAATACTATCTATTCTCAAAGTGAAATCAGAATTGCCACTACATTGCCGGTTTGAAGGGTGCAACTAGCAAAATTACAGGGCTGTTAAAACTTATCTTTTAATGTCCCTACCTTGTTTTGTCACTCAAAGTTCTGTGTATCGCGGCAATGGTCATGATCCTGGCGTTATCTTTTACCATCAGAAGAGTGTAAAGTTCATCTCATTACAACTACATTAAAAAAAATTGCATGATGCAGCTTCACCTTCTTCGATGTCGCCGCAACCATCTCACCCACTGGAGCTACTATGCCAGCAGTCCAGAGTCTTTCTCCGGTACTTCAAGGAGCTGGGTTGGCTTGGGTAGATGCTGATAGGGGGAAATGCACAATACAATCCAAGCGGGAAGTCCGTAAAGGAATGTTCGCCCCATTCCAAAAAAAAGTGCGTCTGATAATCGAGTCAAAAAAATATATGTAGAGTCAATCCACGGGGCTACTCAAAATAATATCTACTACCATTCTAACATTATAAGCCCACGAAAAAATCAGCTGTTCCATACATGTCGTTAAACATTCTTTAACCGTATTTCACAATAATTTGTTGTTGTTTTCCGCGGCGGGCGGTATCTACCTCTTACAATCAAGTGACCTGCGCAGTTGTCGCTCTATTATGTATATAATAATAAAAAAAAATACTAAAATATTAATGTTCTTTGTATAATGTTACTTAAACTTTGACCTAGGTGAAGACTCGGTAGGTTATATAAGTCTAGCACTACCTTCGCTTCAAAGTATCGAGTTTCATTGACTCAACACCTGTTCAATAAGCACGAATCCTTGACATGACATATAGATTACCTATATCGAATCTCTTCTGAAGTGTTAAATAATTAAAGCGTCTTGGCGTAATATCCAATGCATAAATTATAAGCTTATCTATCCGGCCCGTCGGGTCACCATCCCTCCGAGGCACGGTGTGTGACGACGACCCCTAGCACTTTAATAATCCATCAGATTGACTAAATCTTCGCCTCCATACGACACCTAAAACCTTTCTGTGACTACACTTCAACCTTTGTGTCTGCCGTCTGTCTTTTGTACTCTAAGGGCATATTTTATGTCGGCTGGATAAGCTTTATCAGGTAGTTAAAATGAAAAGGGTTCCATTTGAAACCGAGAATGGGGGTAAACGTAACCTATCAAATTTATCTAATTACACACATCATGCACGGATAAAGTAAAGAAGATTGTGGCGAGTGTACTTTAAGAGCACTGGAGAGCTTATTACTGTCGTAAGTAACTGCGGTATAAAACCAGGCGGCATCTAAACGCAACCAACGTAGGAGGAGATTAAAAATTAATTTGGTGAAATAAAATTGCTGTGATTTCACCCGACGGAGAGTGCGAGAGGGTTCCTCTCCTGCCCTCAGAGCGACCGTAACCCGCTAGTGCCACTTACCTGTTACAACTTACTGAATTATTTATAAAACTATCCAACTTATTGGATTGAAATATCGCGGCCTCGCGGCTCGCTTCGCCTACAATATCCACTTTTAGGACGCAATATAAAGTAAGCGCCGGTGTGATGGCACCATTATTCCTTAACGACGAAATGTGAAGCGAAAACTTTGTTTCTCAACATTAGGGCGGACAATTGAGTTAAATCAAAATTGAAATCCAATTAAGTGGCTTCAAATTATTGTAATTCGTCCGTTTGTTCAAATAAGCGGAAAATTGAAGGTAATAATGACAGGAAGTTCGTCGCTCGGGTGACTGTCAACCTATCTACCTATTATATAGTTGAGGAATAAAGTTTTATAGGCTAATGTGTTAGAATACTTATTTCCGTTTATTGCTCTTGGGTCAGTCATCTTGGGGCCATTAAATTCGACAGGATGTCACATAAAATGCCAGATCGATTTCGCATAAACGGTAGACGTGACCAGCCGATTGGCACATAGCATCTAATTTGACTCGATGTTAATCATAAATAGAACTCTGGTATGTTATATGGACTACTTTACACGACCAAAGTATTATTTTAGTAGGTATTTATATACTTTAAAATAAAAGATAAGTACCTACATAAGGGTTCGTATATTGTTGTTTTGTGAAAATTCTTTATGATTTAACATGATAAACGAATACATATTTTAAAATTATTGAAAGTATCGTAAAATATATCGTCGCAAAGTTGCTAGTTTATCGGATTCATTTCGGAGAGTGTGCTTCAGAACTACATGGTCTGATTCCCCCATGCCCATTTCTTTTAACGGACAGGCAAAAAGCTCAAAAAAACGACATCATTTCATCGAGGTCGACGTTCCAAAAACTCGAACGAAACAATTTGATTCCACGTTCATTGTGCGGACTACTAGACAGTGGAATGCGCTGCCCGAGTGGGTGTTCCGCGTTGGATATAATCTGGGTGTCTTCAAGTCGAGAGTGAATCGATATCTTCAAGGCAAGCGTGCTCCATCTTAGACCCCATCATCACTTAACATCAGGTGAGATGGCGGTCAAATTTAAGCTTATTTATTAGGATAAAAAAGTACTAGGCTACGCCCGACAATGTAGCTTAAGGCTTAGGCCTAGCTTACCATCCGCGCAGTATTGCTTTGAACATATGTTGTAGTACACTTGGCTGCAGCTCACATGTACAAACAAACGACGCTCTGTCTATGGAGCGACAAGTTTGCTTGCCAAAATTGCAAATGCGAGGTTGCCGCTTTGTGGATATACATAGTTTCATTTGTTTATTACGCAAACTGTAAGCAAGCGTACAACAAGCGGCAAATGACAAAGACTTACGTATAAAGCGATACTACGTTGACAGTCAGCCTATATGTATGTTAATCCAGGATAAGCTATCTGCATTACAAATTTCATCTAAATCTGTTAAACTGTCACAGAGTGAAGAAGTTACAAACATATATACAAATAATATTAGTGTGATAAGTATAATATCACATCATCAGCCATAGGACGTCCACTGCTGGGCATAGGCCTCCTCCTAGAGGGGGTTTTTGCCAATACTCGCCACGCTTGGCAGGCGGGTTGGCGAGCGCAGTTAGGTGTGATTGTTCAAAGAAGACACTGCTGCCCATCTTCCGGATTACATCCCTTAGCTGACTCTTACGGCAACCACGGGTAGAGAGGGTGGGGTACTATTCTTACGCCGGCACCACCACGGCACAATAATAATAAACAAGTATAATATAGATGGTCAATTTTCATTAACACAAATTGACTCGAGAAGTGCTTTCCTTCATCATACCTACCAAACTTATTGAGAAGAATACTTTATATTGATAGCTAAAAATAAAACCTTTTAATGTCCTTGTTTGTATGCTTTCTTTTCCTTTATATCGGCTATAACTATAATATAAGTAGGTCAATAATAAATTTTCTCATCATCTTAGTCTGAAACCAATTTTGAAAGATTTTAATGTGTCTATAGCGATCAAATGGAGTTGGGCAGGACGTGTTACCAAACAGTGATGGCAGATGGATCAAACGTTGAAAATTGCCGCCAATAGGTAAACGAAGTGATAAAGGTGATTATGATTACAATAGTTTTACTTTGTAATATTAAGTTATAATAGTCTATTGATAACTTTTTTAAACATTATAATGCTCTAAACAAATCAAATTTGCTGTGAATTATGAATTTAGTAAAATTATATTAACTTGGCTAAATACGTACAATTATGATAGTTTAGAACATATGCTTTCTGAGCTAGATGTATCATAAAATCATGGACGCACAAGTACTTACGCTCTCCTACATGCATACGCACACATATACGCGCACGCATACACACATAATATACCACATACGCGCGCACACAAACTTACTCAAACATACAGACACTCTTCCACGCACGCACACACGCACTTCCATTTATGCATGCACACATACTCACACACAATTCCACGCACGCACACACATAAACACACACAATTCCACACGCACACTTCCACACACGCACGCACACTTCCACACACGCACGCACACTTCCACACACGCACGCACACTTCCACACACGCAGTCACACATATACACAAACTTCCACACACACAGGCACACATAAACACACATATTTATATATACATATAGGTTAATTTTTATGTAGTAGTATAAAAATTGTTTAGTTTTAAGTCTGCCTCTGGCGTTTTGTGCTTTAATAGACATCGGGAGAAGCCATTGGTTTCCGAAATACAGTGTACACTAGTTCGGAGCCAATGGGTTCATTTTAATGTGTCCTGAATTGATGGCAAATAAATTTATTTTGATTTTTTTTTTTTTTAATTTAGACCACGGTCTTATCCATTTTATCTATCATCTAATTATGAATAATTTGCTTACAGAACTGTACCTACTTTATCTATTCACATGTCTGTAACTAAAATTGGCAGTAACTCTTGATCTATTAGGACATTAGCACAGAATCTTACATAAAATCTGACACTATAAAAGAGTTCTCTACATTTGCTACCAAAAGCTCAATGTGATTTATAGTAGGCCAAGTTTTAAAAAGATTAATCGGAGTCACCTTAGCGATTTGCTCAATAATTCATTCATTGTA
Organism: Biston stratarius; assembly: GCA_950106695.1. Taxonomy (NCBI): domain Eukaryota; kingdom Metazoa; phylum Arthropoda; class Insecta; order Lepidoptera; family Geometridae; genus Biston; species Biston stratarius. Next base: position 18,875,972 of record OX467116.1, read on the forward strand.
GGTCAAACAGCTCTTTAGTCAAATAATTAGAGTTGATGTTATCGGGGTATGGTCATTACTCACTCGGACCAAACTTTGACGTGGCCCGAGTACTTCTATAAACTTCCTTTAGTCCGTAAAATGTAGGCGTTCCTACGGCTGTAATTAAAACTATGTTAATGTGATATTTAAGTGGCTCTATTAATATCCTTCAACCCTAGTTTATTTATGGTGAAACAATGGCCAATCTGCATACTAACTAAACTTCTGAAATCACAGATAAGATGATCTCTATGAGCTTTCTGTAACATTTTTGATGATATGATTTTATAATAAACTAGCTTATGCCCGCGATTTCGTACGCGCTGACTTTAGAATTGAGTTCAAAGATAAATTTTATATTATATAGAATTAATCAAAATCCTTTCTTAGCTGATGCCTACGTCATAACATCTACCTGCATGCCAAATTTTAGCCCGATCCGTCCAGTGGTTTGGGCTGTGCGTTGATAGATCACTATGTCAGTCAGTCAGTCACCTTTGAGTTATATATATTTAAATAACTTTGATATATTTTTACATGTGGTTCAGTTCCAGTTATGTATCTGCCGTCAAGCACCTAACGTCGTGTTCCGGTTGCCTCAATTGAGAGTCAATTCCATTCCAGGCTAGGTGTGCTGTACCATCTTCGACCACACACCACTTAACATCAGGCGAGCTGTAGTCAAACATCTAGCTTGTCAAAGATAAAAAATATATAATAAACATAATAAGTATTAATTAAAGAAATAACATATATACTCGTAGGTACATACTCGATCAGACAACAAATTTTATTGAAATTCATAAACATTCTATCCTTGCGAATACATCGCTAATTTTTTAGCATTTTTGCAAAGGTGAATAACTACTGTCCCAAGGACCTCCAGTATTCTTCAGTGCATCTCTTGAAACCTTCTTATTCTTACTATTTTTTACGTTTAATGAGGTCACTAAAAATTTAATGATGTCGAAATCCATGAAAAGTGCGCGCTGCAGATTGTCGAGTCAAGTGGCACATCTGTTACCAGTCCGCTCGCTCCTCTGACTTGTTTTAATGGAATTAACGAGCTGGTTATGAACAAACGGCGTCTTCATTTCCAGAGACCCGTTTATTCGTCCTTTGCCCTATTTCACTGCCACACCATTACGCTGAATGAAATAATGGACCCGATATTGCGCTCATTCCCACGGACTCTCCACGTCTACCAAATATTTTCAAGGTGTTTATGATGGGAGGGCAAATGAGATAATTCAAGTTAAACGAACGAGATTGTTATGATAAGTATGATAGGCACAAATTCATGTGCTGCTTTCAAGCTTAATTACATTAAATAGAATTAGGGTGACGTGCACAAATCCATTCACTAAATAGCTCTCATCTCGTATAATGGCGGAGGATTCTAATCAAGTTAATTAGTAGAAATGGAGATGCAAGTGTTTGTTGCATTACTTCGTTTAGTGCCTCGTATCTCCGCTGGTTGCTAGTGTGGTCTTGTTCTAGGAAATTGTTTTATTACGAGAGCAATAGATAGCAACGTATCTTAGGTCTTGTATGAATGTTTACTTGATTTATATTGACTACATTTTTATGTTTATGTGTGCAGTGACTAGGGTCACTGCACACATAAACATATTTTTGGTTCGGTACATATCGAGATTAAAATCCTGTATAAGGTGTTTTTGAATTTGTAGTTAGGGGTGCTTAGAGGTGATTATCTATGCGTCAGTGTAAACGACTTTTACTACGGGAAATACCATAAATCACGAAAATAAAAATAAGCTGGTTCAAATTCAGGTCATGCTGATTTTAAGTATCTCAAAAGGTAAAAAAGGAACCCTTATAAGATCACTCTCTTGTCCGTCCGTCTGTCTGTCCGTGTGTCACCGCCGATTTTCTCAGGAACGGGTGGACCTAGCAAGTTGACATTTAGCCAGAACCAGATACTGAGGTCTATTAATTAGGTGTTTAAAAATCAAGGTCCTGAGTTAACACGATAAAAAGAGATGGGCAAATTTACACACACACACACTTAAAACTCAGCCACCAATAAAAATTATACCAATTTTATTATAGCGGTGTAGGTACGGAACCCTCGGCACACGAGTTCGACTCGCACTTGACCGGTTTTTTTCCATAATGTTTCATAATTCATATGATGCTAAATAAGCAAGTCAATTAGGTATTTATACCTAGATACTAAGACATTTTATTTTTGCTGGCAAAGCCTGCAAGCATCAAGTTAAGTATTAGTTTTGGCAAATTTTTGAAGGTTGTTTATCGTTAATGTATATATAATTATGTTATGTATGTTTATGTTTTCTACAATTTTTCAAACACCTGAAATAGGTATTGACACAAATAAAGTGTAAAAAAAACATATACCCAAAAAAAGTTACGCTGATGGTACACCACAGAGCCCGACATCACTAGAAATACAGACACGAAAACATACTTTGGAGCGCGAATATAAAACCTAGCGCTAAGGAATTTGGCTCTTTTGCTGAGATTTTTACTCGCGCTGACCTCTCTTGCACTATTTTGCTGAACCAAACCGTTGTCTTAGAAATTTGTCTTCCAAATTGCTGGGCTTAGAGCGTTCTTATACGTGTATTGCAGAGTATGTACGTGAAAAGCTGTTTCCTCTCAACATGTTTTACCTGTTCCGCTTTGCTATTTCAAAGATTTTACAGGCGAACCTGTTTTCCTCAGGAAAATATAAATGAATTTCAGCAAACGGGTTCGTGCTCCGCAATGGGTTACTTTGCATATTAAATGTAAGGTGCCATGAATGATTGTTAATTAAGTTGTTCATTTCATTGTCTACATTTTTTTCGTTTATTAAACTTAGTACCTACATTTATGGGCAAATAATGTTGTTGGCAGCTAATAAATTAGTACCTATTTTGTTGTTGGGATGCTTTTGGCTGTCAATGTAGGCTAATAAATCTCTGACCCTTGTCCAGTCGGCAATTCACAATGGGCGACGTCAAAACATTAACAGGCCTGATAAGTTTACTCGTCTTATGAAGTTAGACTCGGGACTCTGAGAACATAAATGTCTGATTTATAATAGCCCGAATACAAACATGCCAACCAGGCGTGATAAACGTTACCAGATAGAATTAATGCGTCAATGTAAGCAAAAACAGTAATGAGCGCCAGAGCAGCAATGCCCTGGACTTTGTTTTGCTACCTAAAAACCATTGCAGAATACACAGAATAAAACAAAATTACAATAATGTGTTATTTCTTACCATCAGGAGGACGTCTCATTCGCCAAGAAAATGCATGTCATAATTATTTATAATTATGAATGTGATTTTTCCTATAAATAAGCACAAAAAACCTAATTCTTCTTGAGCCACGATCTTAAACCAAACGCTTCTAATATATCCTTATTACTTCAGCAAGACGTGAACTACTTGATAGATGACTTCTCTCAGACGAGAGTCTTTCTTTACTTAACTCTTCTAAAACTGATCTGACAAACTTTATCTGCACTTAAAAGTTTTGCGAGTGTTAATCGATCATCTCTGACCAATGATCTGTAAACGAATAGTGTAGGTACGAGTCTTACACACACTATGCACCTAATGCAGTTTGCGAACTGACAAAAATCGTTTAGCTTCGGTGGTAGCTATTATCTGTGGTTTTGGTTAGGTGAGATTCTTTTTGTGTTCTTTTTATTGTTTTTGACTTCGCACTATGTGTTTTTCACTTATTAAATTAACAAGCAATATTAATAGTTCATCTACGGTTTCAATTCTTCAATTCTTGTTCGGGTGCATATTGCACAACACAATAACGGTATCTTAATTTAATGTATATTTTCTTGGTGTCACTAAAGTATTATTATTATTATTTTTATTATTATCTAATTTAAGAGCATGGTAGTAGTAAGTAGGGCATGAGTTCGATTTCCACCCTGATAAATGACGATAAATGTTTGTTCTGTGTCTGGGTGACCTGTATGTTTTTTTTTAAATGTATTTACATTAAAAAGGTATATAAGTCTATCAATTATATGGTTCCTATAGTACAAACTTTGCTTAGTTTTGGCATGGATGGCGATTGTTAAGAGTCCTACAATATGAATTAAATTTTATTTTATTTTTGAGTGAGATAACGGTGGTGACTCCCACGTTGGTTGTACTTTGTGCAAAGGCATCCAGAGTAGTAATGCATCCAGCGTGATGAGGACCGTTGCGCCGGGTACAGTTAGGGGCAGGTTTATTGACTGAGCAATTTATTATTTGTATTATATAATTTTATTTTGTATTTGACATTAAACAAAATAAGAATTTAGGACATGCAAAATGCAGTGTTTCCAACTTGGGGATTTGCCTCCGAAATTTAGAGGGTAAATAAGTTAGGTGGGATTTTCTTAGGGGCGTTATATTTTTAGAGGTTTTTTAGCTACTTATTCTAAAAAATATTTGTAAGTAAATATTTTTCCTGGGTGGGAATCGAGCCCACACCTTACAGCTCTTAAATCAGACTAGGTACTATGACCAATGAGCCAACAGGGCTGTCAATTTATCTATCTAATACCTTTAAACGAGCAATTCTTGTATATATGTATATATATAATCTGAATCTCCGAAATGGCTCCAGCGATTTTCATGAAATTTAGTATGCAGGAGGTTCCGGGGGCGATAAATCGATCTAGCTAGGTTTAATTTTTAGAAAACGTCGTTTTATCCGTGTTTTCAGGCGAGCAAAGCTCGGTCATCCAGGTACTAATTAATTAATCAAGTATATAATCAGCAAGAAAATTACTAACAATAATAATCTTCATTGAACAAATATAATCCGTTATTATAATTTATATAATTATTATATAATCTAAATCCGTTGCGTCTTAATTTTGTACCGAGTGAAAGAAGATGGGTAATCTGTCCTACATTTCATCTCAGCGAGTGAAGAAATATGCATCCACTTTGTCTAAGACAAGGGAAATTGAGACTGGAGCAGAATCTTTCCTTTGCCTGTCACTTAATGAATATGTTGGTGTTATGGTCCTTCATAATGCCTGGCATTTATTTGGATGTTCCCTACCTCTAATGTAGGTTAATTAGTCGCAAAATTCTTGTAAATGTCAGCCGTGTTCTTTATTCTCAGTCACGTATAATACTACTTTTTTTATTTTGGCTTCACACTTTGTGCATTTGCCAGTGTGTTTCGATATGTTTGAGTATTTTATGTAAAACCAATTTAAATAAGTCTAAGTTATACAAAGTAAGTCTTGGAGAGTTCGAGTTCGGTTATGCCTTAGCAAAATAGTAGAGATTTTTCTACAAGCTTTGATGGAGTTTTAGAATCAACTCGAAAAGTATTTTTTTACAACAATAAATCATTTTTCCACATTTGTGCTTATAATTCGGCAGTTTATGAATAAATACCACCATTTTGATGCAGCGGTGACACGATCTTTCTGTTCCTGCCAAAACTCTATGAGACTCCTTTATACAGTTCAAAACGGCAAATGAAAATACATCATTCGCCGGTTCAAAACGATCGCGTATTTTAAATTTGACATTGGCATAGACAATCATTTTAATAAGCCTTGTTTTCAAAAACTCTCCCACTGTTAGGCTCAGGCCTTTTGTCATTGTGAAAAGTGTAAAGGTAAAAAAAAAACATATAAAAGTGTATACAAAGTGTATAGTCCACTACGTTGGCTAAGCGCGAGTTGGCACACTTTACACATCTTCGATACCATTATATACTTTCAACCATGCAAATATTCCCACGATGCTTTTTCCTTCACTATTATTAATGAAGATGATTTTAAGCTAGCGTAAATACGCACATACACGTATAACTCGTATACTATATACTCGTAACTTAGTGTTAGATGTCTTTAACAGGAGGTCATCTGTATAGGCACCACCGCAGTACCAGATACTGTGCCGCCAAGCAATAGTGTGTAAACGTATCTGTGTACCAGTTTGAAGGGTACTGCAGCTAGCGATATTATAGGGTTGTTGAGATTAAGCATTGTAAGTATCAAAGTAATTAGCGCCAAAGCAACGATGCCCTGGACTTTGTTACTCAAAGTTCTGTGTTGCAATGGTTATGGATATGCGATAACTCTTATTATCAGGAGAGCGCCTCGTTCGTTTCATTTAATTATATTTTATAATTATAAGCTTAATATATATATATATATATATATAATATTACTATGACTACCTAGAAGTAGAAACCTCTTATCTATAATTGAATACTGAGAAAGATTGATAGTATTTCTATTTATGTTTAACTTAAGCGATGTTATTGTTTTATTAATAAATCAATCGAAAGGTCAATTACATATTTCTTATCTTGATATTTAATTGAATACTGAGTAATGGAAAGCAATGATAATGTTGTTTCATTCATCACTCGAAGTTCTAAATACGGACTTTATTTATACAAATTATGACTTGTCGTCTTATCAATACTAGGGTTTATTTTTATATTCATATGTGTGTTGGAAATGTTTCGGATTCGAAAATAACTGATAGTTTTTATTTTGTTCGTTTTGCTTCGGACGGAGAAAGGTTTCTTTAGGTTATTTCTATAATAGAACAGAGATATTAGGGCCGCGGGATGATGATTTGCTTGAATATTACAGCTAGTTTGAATATAAAGATGCTTCAGAATTCACTTATTAAAGAAAAGTTAACAGACGATCTCTTGAAGCCGCCAATTGATTATTATCTGTAGATATATCCTGCTCACAATGACATGGTGCCGTGACGTGGACGCTCACACGTGAGGTTGTGCACTAAATTAGAGTTGCACAGAGAGCCATGGAGAGGTCCATGCTCGGCATCAAACTTCAGGACCGAGTTCGCAATACCAATATCCGGCGACGAACGAAAAGTTTGAGATGTCGATATCGCAGTTCTAAATCTCAAGTGGAGCTGGGAGGACACGTTGCTAGGCGAAGTGATGATGGAATTAGGTTGCAACGGAGCGGTGGCCTAGTCAAGTTAAGCGGAGCTTTGGTCGTCCAGCCGCAAGATGGGTCGACGATGGCGTAACAAGAGAGAGGCCATCTAGCAGTGGGATAAAGAAGGCTGTGGATGATGATGTAGATCCAACCTAGCTAAATGTTTTTTTAAAATGAATTTTGCATTTAACTGTCATTACAAAAAAGCGAGCGCACTTTCAATGTTGTTAGCTTAATTATGTAATTTCTTTAAAATTATATCTTTCATATATGCGAGCTTATAATAAAGCAGAAAGAATGAGCGAGAATCGATACTTTTGAAATGTGGTGTTGGAGGCATATGTTGCGAATTTCATGGAATACATGTTGAACAAGGCTGTCCATTATCTACCCGTTAGTTAAACCAAATAAAGACGTTCACTCGCTTGCCAATTCCTAAAGCTATTAAGACTGCCCAAGGCAGAAACATGTGGAATAGCATGGTACATCGAGCGATCAACATTTAAAACTAGACACGACCTTCAGTAATGAAGAAGCCGACTAAGAAGAAGAACAAGAGATGTGATTCGAGCTTATAAAAGTTCTCTTGCATATTCTTTAGTAAGAATTGACATATGAAGTGAAAAAAACTTTTTTTTGCTTGGTAAGTAGTAATGACGATGATAACGATGATACTAGCAAAAGTAGCAAAGAAGCACTGTTTATATTCAAAATACATACATAATGTCTCATGTCTTTCCTCACCCCAAAAGTGAGAAGGATGTCTTAAATTATTCAGTTAGAAGCTGTGTGTACCTAAATAGGGCGTTTTCAACCCTTGTAAGCGTCTGTGAGCAGTTAAAGGTGATGCTGGCTCAGCGGATACGTTTTATTACGTAGGGTATATATGTTTATACTCATTCATCTTTAAGAACCGGACTTGGATTATAAATATTAGGACACCCAGTGTTATAAAACTGAGCACTCTATCAGTTTATTTAGGCGCAAGGGTTGTTGGATTCGAAGCACGCAAAGGTACTTTATAAAAACACACACTTTAAAAACACTATGAACACACATTTATTTCGGTTACGCGGAAAAATTATAGTCTAATAACAGAGAGGATAATTAACAATAGCGTTCGCGTTCACGTTCACGGGCGGACTACGCCGAGCTTTCTCGGCGGGATGCTTTTATGCAAACCATGGTTAGTTCTAACGGCATCCGTTAGATGGCGGTACGAGTTTCAAACTTAAGATGAATAAACACCGCACTAACCGTGGTTTGTTTTACAATTAAGGAAAAAGGGACGTAATATTTATTTCCCAGTCTCACGCTCGTACGTCAATAAAATGCAGGTGTTTTATGGCACCGGCCAAAACAAAGCTTCAACAATTATGCTTCTTTTGAACCGACCATCTATTCATAATAGTTTCTTTTGTCTTTTATTGACGTACATTACGCTTATCTAAAACTGCACATTTGCTTCTATTGTATCTTAAAATTAGGACGGTTTCTTTTCACAAATCAATTAAAGCCAAATGTTTACAATAGTGATTGCTACCTAACATCTTTCCCCCTTGTAAAAGGGTTCAGCCGATTACATTATTATTTGTAGGAAGTACCACAACTTTTATTACTGGTCTACGCAGGACCCCATTTGTCGTTGCTATATCTACAACACGCACTATAGAGTCCGGACCTTGATGCACTGTTTTAATTACACCTTTTAACCACTCGTTTCTGTTTTTAGTTTCGTCCACTAGCACAACTATATCCCCCACTTTTACGTTTGGCACATTGTCACACCACTTGTTACGTCGCTGTAGCGTAGGCAGATACTCCCTTAGCCACCGCCTCCAAAAGGCGTCAGCCAGGGCGTTTACCTTCTTCCATTGACGGCGTGAGTCGATGTCAACTGGATCACGATGTGTGAGCGGTGCACTCCCAGAAGCGGTACCCAGTAGTAAATGATTGGGAGTAAGTACGACAGGGCATTCGCTATCGCTTGCATTGTACGTGAGAGGCCGACTGTTGATTATGAGTTCAGCTTCCGTAAGGAGGGTGTAGAGGACTTCCTCACGCGGCGCTTGCTCTTTCAACGTGAATTTCAGAGCGTTCTTTACTGACCTCACCAGCCGTTCCCAGCAACCTCCCATATGTGGCGATGCAGGAGGGTTGAATTGCCACTTAATACCTCTAGTGGTGGCCGCATCCTTAACACTCTCATGGTTTAGTCCTTTCAATGCCGCTCGTAGCTCGTTGTTGGCTCCGACAAAATTGGTGCCACGATCGGAGTAAATTTTGGCGGGCTGTCCACGGCGTGCAATGAGACGCCGCAAGGCTAATATGGCCGAGTCAGCGTTCAGCGAGCTGGCTAACTCCAGATGTATAGCTCGCGTGGAAAAACACGTGAATAAAACACCCCATCTTTTCTCACGACGTCTTCCTATTTTCACTTCCATTGGCCCAAAATAATCTACGCCACAGTGAATGAAAGCTCTCCTATTTACTTCCAGTCTCGCGGTAGGTAGATCTCCCATTTTTGGTATGACTGGCTTGGCTTTGCGAATGCGGCATAGCTGGCAACTGGATGCCACTGTCTTTACAGTCGATCGAAGATTTGTCACCCAGTATCTCTCCCTAATGTTGTTGACAACGGTCTCCTGATTGGCGTGCAGCGCCGCTTTGTGATACTGATGAACTAGTTTTTTAGTTAATGGGTGGTGACCATCTAAGATGATGGGATGTCTTTCGCCGAAAGTTAATTCCTCGCAGGCCGCTAATCTGCCCCGTACTCGAAGGAAGCCGTCCTGGTATAACATAGGATCGAGGCTTCGCAATTTGCTCGACGGTGGTAGCGGCAAGCCCTTTTGTAGCGTCATAATGTCCTCGGGAAAGCTCTCAGCTTGCATAGTATGAATCAACCAATTTTCAGCTCTCAGTAGATCTTCAACTTGGAGTTCCGGAGTTGATCGATGCTTACGGCACCGGCCGACAAACACGATCACACGTGCCATGACACGCACAGTGCGCGTCCATGACGACTGGCGTGTGTAGTCCAATAGAGGTGGAGTAGGCGTTGAGGTCGCATGAACCCGATGAGCTCGTTCTAATTCCTGCTCTGGGGCCTCGATGACGTCACACGCTGGCCACTGCTCCTGCGGATTGCGAAGAAAAGAGGGACCAGAAAGCCATTCTACACAATTACTAGGCCAGTCAAACTTGGTTGCTTTGTCAGCGGGGTTATCCGCCGACGGAACCCAGCGCCAGTTGCTTCTTTCTGATCTACGGTCTATTTCAGACAATCTATGTGACACAAAACGTTGAAATTCGTGCGCTTCGGAAAATATCCATTTTAAAACCGTTTTGCTGTCAGTCCACAAAAATTTAGTTGTTATAGGCAGCCCTATCTCTTTTTCGATGGTGTTAGCTAATCTAGTGGCAAGAACGGCGGCTTGCAACTCAAGCCTAGGAATGGAAATTACTTTTTGTGGTGCTACCCTAGCCTTTCCAACTACCATGGCAACCTCTCTGACTCCGTCTGCGTTATTACCTACCAAATAGGCCACTGCTGCGTATGCTAACTCACTAGCATCTCCGAAAACGTGTAGCTCTAAGTTTTCAGGCAACAATCCGTACCATCGTGGAATACTTACCTCTCGCAATCTGTGAAGATTGTTCAACCATTTGAACCATATGTCCGCCTCTGCCTTGTTTAATCGGTCATCCCATTGGATGCCGGATCTCCAAATCTTTTGCATGAGTATCCTGGACTGTATAATACTCGGATATACGAGACCTAAAGGGTCAAATATTGACATAATAAATTTGAGAAATTCCCTTTTTGTAGGAATTTTCTTACCAGATACGATGCTTTCAGGAAGTCGCTTGAAGGAGAGGTCAAAGGTCAGACAATCTGTACCCGGAGACCAAATCATGCCGAGAGTTCTCTCTGTAGAGTTATCACCTTTGTCTAGCGCGACTCGTTCCGGCATCTCCACCTGCAGCTTCTCCCGTAATTCTAACTGTGCTTTTACTGTATCGTGTAAATCGGAAAGAGACGTTGCCATGCAGTTTACAGACTCTTTGCTATTGTTCACACTTCCCATAGGGCCATGGACTACCCAACCTAACTTAGTTAGAGAAGCAACTGGCTTACCGGATTTTCCGCGTCGGATCTCCTCGCTGACGAGAAGCTCCCAGTTGTCTTGACCCAGCAACAACAACGGCTTGGCCCCTCTCATCTCCTCGCAGCCCAGGTCACGCAGGTGGGCATTCTCTTTCATCACGGCTGCAGGTACCGTTTGAGACGGCAGGTTTAGCTCACTTATCGTACGACACTTCACTTTATGGCGTTGTCCGTTAGGTCCTTCAAGGTGCACAGTTACTACTCGTGATTTTAAGTCTGTCATCTCGTACCCACGCGCACTTCGTATAACTAATGGCAATGCCTGACCTCCCACTATATTATCAGTCAGGGCACTGTCCAACAAAGACACAGTAGCACCATCGTCTAGCAATGCGTAGCAAACACTGTCCTTTTGTTCACCGTTAATGTCCTTTATTTTAACCGGTATTACTTTCAACAAGGCCTTAGCGCTGCTTTCTCCTACATTTGTAACACTTTCGGTAACATTGTCACTTTTCTTTTTACTGTCTATGTGTAGCAACACGTGATGCAAAAGTCCACACTTTTCACATCCCTCAGCGCCACATGTATGACGGAAATGTCCTTTCTTTAAGCATTTAAAGCACTGTTCGTTTTTCCTCAGAACACTATACCGAGAGCGGACACTTAGTTTCATAAACGTTTTACACTTCTTTATAGGGTGATGTTCTTTACATAAATCACATGCACTGTCGTCGCGTTCCGATGACACATCGCTTTGCACATTTACATGATGTATAAACCGCGCTGTCTTTGTCCTACGTTGCAGTGCGGCAATTGGAACCTTATGTACAGGAGCGCTATGTAGAGGCGGCCTCGACAAAGTAGCTACATTTGCATGTGCATAATATGAAGCTGCTCGTGATAAGTGTTCTAAAAACTTAGACAGGATTTCTAGCGAAGGTGAGATGCGTAGATCGATTCCCGGATTGTCGTCTAGCTTCATTGCAAAATCACCGTACTGAGCTCGTTGGCTAGGTGTAAGTTTTCCAAGCAAGTCACTGAATAGCTGCGGGTTATTTATATAGCCCTCGGCCCGAATATGTCTTAACAGGGACACACAATTGCGTACTTCGGTAGAGAACCTTTTAAGTTCCCGGCCGCTTTCTGTCATCCTCGGCAAGCTCTGCACCTTACGCAGAGCACACTGTAATATGGCAGTAGGATGGCCAAAATCATCTTCAAGAGCACGCATAATTTCTTCTGGGTCTATCGCTACTCTTAATAAATCTTCAACTGCAGTTTTTGCCTCTCCTTTTAGAGACATTCTCAGACGAGCTAGGTTTTCGTGTGTCTTAAATTTGTACAGTGACGATGTTTCTTGGTACATATTTTTAAAAGAGATCCAGTCAGCTGGGTCCCCGTCAAAATGAGGTAATTCATATGCTTGTCTTGGCACGCGAGGCCGCGACAGATTTTTCAGGGCTTCTTCTAAGATTACCTGACTTAATTGCAGGTCCCTTACCTCAACCGAAGATTCTCTTTGCTTTTCTTTGTCCCATGGGTGTTGCATCGCCTCAGACATCGCTGCAGCAGCTGATGTCGAACGGGCGACAGACTCGTTGTAAGGACGTCCAGTAGCCACCGATAAATGTTTATATGGTTGCGAAGAAGGTTCCGACATAGATACAGCTGGCTCTTTGTGCGCAAACAGAGCAATGTGCGACGGTGGACCCTCATCCGCGTGCCGTCTTGGCACGTCTCGGGATATATTTGGCTCGCGGCACTTTAACCCTTCACTATACACACGTGTAGATTCTAGCTCAACCGGTCTGTTTGACGTGATTACATCTCGAGATGCGCTTGACTCACGAATTACAGACGTGGTACAATTCACACGTGCAGTATTCAACACAGTCGGCGCGCTAGCTGCAGCATCTCTCGGTACATTCGTATCACGTAACACAGTATTTTCGCCTGGCGATAAATGCTGCGATGTCGTGTCCAACCATTCTTTTGTTCGTGAACTTCGTGAGACTACATCATCTTCAGAATCCTCATCTAATCCTCTTCTAATTCTGGACATGTCTGCCTTTATCTTAGCTATCTGCTCATCAGCCTCTTTCTGGCGCCTAACGTCTCTCTCGATATTTTCTATGCTTCGTTGGGCCACTTCGAGCATATGTTCCCTGTGCTTTTCGGAGTAGTCTGAATTTCTACTACGCCGCGAAGATACACGACTACGAGAGCTACAGCTTCGTTGTCGTCCCGTTGTTTCTTCATTCATACTCCGTTGCACCGACGCAATTGATAAAGGTGGCTGAGATGTAGAGGTTTTTCGCGTAACTGGAAACGGCTCGCTAACCGCATCGGTTATACAGTCTGCGTTTGATGTATTGACATCAGCTGCTTCACGGCACTCACTCATTTCGAGTAACTTACGAGCTTGACTTCGCGTCGTCACGGTGTTTTTCTCACTCATGTTTCTCCAAAACTTCGCGTAACTCCGAGATCCGGCTCGAAGGAATGTTATAAAACTGAGCACTCTATCAGTTTATTTAGGCGCAAGGGTTGTTGGATTCGAAGCACGCAAAGGTACTTTATAAAAACACACACTTTAAAAACACTATGAACACACATTTATTTCGGTTACGCGGAAAAATTTATAGTCTAATAACAGAGAGGATAATTAACAATAGCGTTCGCGTTCACGTTCACGGGCGGACTACGCCGAGCTTTCTCGGCGGGATGCTTTTATGCAAACCATGGTTAGTTCTAACGGCATCCGTTAGATGGCGGTACGAGTTTCAAACTTAAGATGAATAAACACCGCACTAACCGTGGTTTGTTTTACAATTAAGGAAAAAGGGACGTAATATTTATTTCCCAGTCTCACGCTCGTACGTCAATAAAATGCAGGTGTTTTATGGCACCGGCCAAAACAAAGCTTCAACAATTATGCTTCTTTTGAACCGACCATCTATTCATAATAGTTTCTTTTGTCTTTTATTGACGTACATTACGCTTATCTAAAACTGCACATTTGCTTCTATTGTATCTTAAAATTAGGACGGTTTCTTTTCACAAATCAATTAAAGCCAAATGTTTACAATAGTGATTGCTACCTAACACCCAGAGTATAACATGGGAGTAAAATTTCAATTTTATTTAGTTTCAAAAGCATGTAAGTACTATGACAAGAAAAAAAGAACTGTGTGGAGATCATGACATAGTCATTAATCGGAGCTATAAATAAATACATATCTTAGGACATTTCACACAGCGCCATCTAGCCTCAAACTAAGTATAGTTCGTACTATGGGAACCAGATAATTGATAAATAACTTAAGTATATAGTTTTTTTTTGTAAATATATACTTGTAATACATACGGAACAAGACACAAAACAAAGATTTACCCTCGTCACCCGAATTTATTTTGTCTTGAGTGGGAATCGAATCCACGCCCTGCACAGGTCTTGTAGCAGATACACTACCAAATGAGCTAACAGGGCAGACTAATTTAATCTGTTAATTCTCAGCTCGACCGGAACTTATTTGTGAAAAAATAATACCTACATTCATGGTATGTTAAAAATGTTGTGAGTGGAAACCGAGTCATTTTTATGTGTAATCCGATTTTAATTATTTCATGAGTTGAAAATGGCTTATGGTTTGTGAGAGATCCTAAATGAATGAATCCTATGAAGTCCGATGATTTGTAAATTTAAATCACGAATGAAAATCAACTGTAACTACATTTTTTTAAAGTTTTACTAGTTAGTTGGATCACAGCTCACCTGATGTTAAGTGATGGCGTGGTCAAAGATGGTAAAGCACAACTAGCCTGGAATGAAACTGGCTCCCAAATGAGGCTGCCGTAACACACCGTTAGGTGCTTGGCGGCAGGTTTTCAACCTGGGTGGTAGCTAGCCAGCCGAGTACTAGAAAGTACTCTACCACTATTTCCTCACGATGTTGTTTGCAACCTACACCCTTCGGCGTGTGAACCGACCGCGCTAACTACTGAGCTATCATCGTTACAGTCACTACTTATGACAGTATTTCATCTTATAGCCCTCTACTCAAACTGATTAAATATTTTGAGTGAATTAGAAGAGTTCATGGAATTCAGCAAAATAGCTCCATAAGGGAATCCGCCACCTCTCCTTCTACAAAATGTGATGTCCACATTAGGCGGCCACTTAGTTAATTGAATAGGTAGCTAAAATGGCCCGTGTACTGAACCTGAGTATTATCAACGTCAGGACCGGTTTATGTTTTGTTTAGGAAGATTGCCCCATTTCACTACGATAACGTGTCCATGTAGATTCAATGTGAGCCCTTTTATAGTGTTGTAAAATGATTATGGCTCTGTTTAACTGTTTTCATGCAATGCACGTTACTTATTTTACAACTATGTTTGTAATTTTATGTTACAATTATTACTGTGCTATTCATTTCTGATTTCAATAGATTTGATTTGAGAAATAGATGATATGATATAGATTGATTTATTTATACTAGTGTTTATTTGACCTAATATGACCATTGTGATTCTACGTGACAATAGCTCCAGTACCTATGGGAACGCTGAATAGTTGTGATTGGCTTGAGTGTTGGGTTTGATTCTAGACGAGGTGTGTTGACAAGAAAAAAAAGCAAGTTAAAGTGTTTATAAAATCTATAACGTGACTGCGATTAAAATGGCTATTATTAAAGGAAAAAAACGTTTTGAGCTAATTTATTATAACTAATTAAATTAAAACATTAATTTATTAAACTTTTATTTAGATACCCTACTTGATAGGTTTGGTTATTTTTTTAAATTAACGTATTACTATTTCGCGCCAGAAATCTACCATCTTATTTTTTTAAACCCACCCTCTAAGGACACTTGGGTTATTAAGACTAATCTAACGATACCTTAATTGTCGTAATCCATTCGACCGTTTGGAAGATACGAGGTAATAAAGATTACATACATACACACATACAAGATACGTGCGAAAAACATAACCATTCCTTAGCAGTCGGGTAAAAATAGAAATTATTTAAACATCATAACATTATTTAATGATCATGAAAACAAAAACAAAATCAATACTTTTGTTTGATTGGGTTTAGGCTAACTTTTTCAAATTGACTAGGTCAGAGCAATTTGGTGGTCTCCCGCAGAAATATCTCTAGGGACCTTAGTAAGTTTCTGAAAAGAAAATTGAGTTAAGCAATGTGATTGACTTAATTGTGAAAACTTTGTTTCCAAGATTAATGCTCTGTGGCTTGAGCTGATTACATTTTTGTAGCGACGATAGTTTAGTGGATACCGAAGTCGGATCATACGCCTAACGGCGTGAGTTCAAATCCTAGCAGCTTTGGCTGCAATCAAAGAAAACATCGTTGGAAAACCATAGGATGATGGTAGGGTTAGGTTGGATAGATAGACAACCTTTAAGAACATCTGCCGCCTCACTTGAGAGCCATTTACTATTCCAGGTGTCTTTTTACCATCTTCGACCATACCGTCACTTAACATCAGGTGAGCTGCTGTCAATTATCATTGTTGTGATACTTAACGTTGAGATACTTAAAACTACTTTTATAATAAACTAGCAAAAAGCTGAGCTTTGTGAGGGCTCGCGTAGTTTTTCTAACGGGTGATAATTTTTAAGAGAGCTGTTATGTTATAACCTGATTCTAGTGGTGTCATCTAGTATTAAGTAGATTAACTACGATGTATTTGAGTATTGAGTTTAGTTCTGCTGCAGCGATTTTAACTGTTTGGTTTTCTAACAGATGGCGTTAGCAGTACAATAATATTCTATCTAATGAATACAAAATTGTTAATGTTCATTTCTTAATGGTTATAAAATTAATTTTTTTTTGACAGATGATGACATATTTAGATATGAAGTTAAACACTATGTTAAAGCACAAATCTATAGGCGTGATAGTTTTTCAGTAAAGTGTACCACAAAAATGCTCAGGTTGTGGGATAGTGATGAAATAAATGTTTAAAATTTTGGTGTAAATAATAAATAAAATTAAATAAAAAACACGGAGATTTGGTATTATTGAAATTATTGAAATGTAGGTACTAAAATAACATTTGCGTTGCTTACTAAACGTTAAAATAAAAACCATGTACCCACGCAAAAGACTTAATATTTCTAATAGTGTTTTTAGTACGTGACTCTGAAAATGAAATGTTAAAACCGCGAAAATACAATTAGAAACAAATATCCATGTGAACAAAATTTTATAAAACAAAGTTTTTTTTAAACAAAGTGCTATGTTTATTACGAAATAAAAACAGATCACTAATGAACACTTATAGAAATCTCATTCCTTCTCTTAATTAATTTCGTTGAAATATTAGCTCGTATTCAACAAATCTTTCAGCTGTTGTCTTAAAATTTTCCTCCTTGGATTTCTTGGTATTTCATTGATAAACCTTACACCACCTCGTAGTTGCATGTACGGTAATACCTAAAAAAATTCAACCACATTCAAATAGTGTAATCACATACAATTGTTATCGTCATAAAAATGCATTATCACTATCTATGTTTGCATAGTGGTAAGGTGCATTCTAGTACTCAGCGGGTTAGCTACCACCATTATATTGAAAATCTACCACCAAGTTAACAGTGTGTAGCAGAAGCCTCACTTGAAAACCAGTTCCTTTCCAGGCTAGGTGTGGTTACCATTTTTGACCACATCGTCACTTAAGATTAGGTAAGTTGCGCTCAAACACCTAGCCTGTAAAAGAATCTATGTTATTTGTAGACTAACTTTGACGTTAACGTTGATGTGACAAAACGATGATGACGTAAACTAAAAAAGTTTATTATTTTGAGCCTTTTTCACATAAAACATGGCATGTTTGTGTAAAAAAAAGATAATAACTATTGCTTTGTGAAAAAAATTGTCAGGGCTGATGTGCCACGATGTTTCTAGGTCTCATTTCTGGGAAAACTCATTTTTCCGAGTTTCAATTAATGCATACACCGATCAAAGCTCGGCTGCCCAGATACTATCATTTATAAACGTGATAATTTAATTAAGTAGATATTTATTCTGTGTCTGGATGTTTATATATTTACAAGAGAAAAAGTATATAAGTATTTTATCAGCTGTTTGTGTAGTTTGGTGCTAGATGGCGTTATGTAAAATGACCACCGATATTTGTTTAATTTATTCCTTTTATATTGTAGGCAGGCTGTATGATGTAATGTGTTCTACCTAGCAATGTTGTTATAATGTTGCAAAAAAAGACCCATTAGACTCGTATTAATTACCTCTTCGGCAATGTAATCCACCAACTCTTGTTCGGTGACGGTAGATCCCGGTTGCTTCACTACAAAAGCTGTAGGCTCTTCTCCATATTCAGGAACCGGCTTACCAACCACGGCAGCCTCGCGTACTCCTGGATGTAGTTGAAGATAGGTCTCCAATTCCAGAGGTGGGACCTGCAAAAATATCATCATAGTAAACATATTTAGGTATCAAATTTTAAAAATATTGACTCGAAGTTTAGTTTGTTTGTACTGCTTTAGCGCTGTAGAGTTTTGAGTTCGATTTTCACCCGAGATGAAATGTTAACAATTTGTGTGATATATACATAGATGTTATTGTTCTTTACTACTGGACGGCCAGACAAACGCGACTAAATTGACACCCGTACCGCACATGGTGGACGTTCCCCATATGCGCACTAAGCGCTTCGAATCCACACAGCTCAGTGTATTCGCACAGCGAGGATGTACACCTCCTTTCCAGTCTGCGTGGGAAAGGTATAATATAAGTGTCTCAAATCAAGAGTTAACAGGTTCCTTCTAGGTAAGCGTTTTTCAGCCTAGACCACATCGTTGCTTAACATCAGGCATGATGTGGTCAAACGCGAATCAAACAGTTTAAAAAAAAAATTGTGTCAATGCCTGAGTCTTTTTTTTGCTTTCTTTCACAACAAATCTACAACTTTATCTAACAACCTAAAGTACACTAAACTAACTTAAAAATATAATTGAAGATTTTTATGAAAGTGGCTCTATAATTTCGTTAAAAGAAAAATATTGAAGTAAAATTTTGACGGTAGTAAGTAAATTTAAAGGTTGTTTAAATACACTTACATTGTAACCGTTATAAACAATTATTTCCTTGAGTCTCCCGACGATGTAGAAGTAGCTATCTTCGTCGTAATAGCCGAGATCGCCCGTCCTGAAGAAACCTTCCTCGTCCATGTAATTTGAGAGGTCCATTCCGACATATCCCTTCATAAGGATCGGACCCTTTAGGCAAATTTCGCCGCGTTCATTCGGACCCAGAATTTTACGGGTTTCTAGGTCTGAAACCTGAGAATAAATAAGTTGAGGAGCCATTTAAGCTGCTCTGTACAGTATTACATAAAAATCACAATATATGGATATGGCATATCTGTCGCAGAACCGATAGCCGCTGGGGTAAGATGTGTTCTAGAATGAAGATCGCAAAATGACGTACGTAGCGACAGCTGGCGATATACAAGAAAAGCTGAAGATCGGTCTGAGTGGTGTATCTTGGAAGAGGCTTATGTCTACCATGGACTACGATAGGCTGATAATGATGATAAATTAACTTTTTATTGTTCACACCATAAAACATTGTAAGTAACCTCTATGTAAGTAACCAACGATATTATTAACTAAATGGCAATGTTTATATTTTTTGATAAATATTTTTATCAAAAGCCGCACAAATTAGGACTAGGTACTTATTATTATGCAAGCTAGGATATTTTATTTGGATACTTATTTATATACATATATAAATAGACAGAACGATGGTAAATAACTCTTTATAGCTCACACAAAAAATGAAAAAATATTTTAAAAAAAAATACGTTATTTTTTTTAAATATTACCATGCAGTATAATTTATGTATTTTCGTAGTTAATTATTAAAAAAATAGTGAAATTCCGTTTAGCGAAGTTAAATTTGATAAGATATTCAGGCATTGCTTTCCAACTACATTTTCATTAGGACTACTGTTAAAGAAATTGGTGTGGCACTAAACTGTCACACCAAATGTAACACTATAGTAGGCATTTATATGAATAATTTCAATATCTGTACTAAATTGGTAAGATTATAATGCTTATAATTTCAAAATAAAATGTGTGTGACATGTACGGATATGGCAACACTTTAGGATCATCTATAGTTTTACATGAAACCCTACAAACGATTTTCTAAAAACCAAACTATTCCGAGTCACGTACGACTTTTTATTACGTACTTTTGTATGTAAAACCACAGAATCAGCGTGTTTAAATCCGTGTTTTACCTTTAAAGTGATGCCAGGGGACGCTTTCCCGACGCTTCCTGGCTTCGGACCTTTATGGCCCCAACTTTCTGAAGTTAGCTCGCCCGCCTCGGTCATTCCATATCCTTGTAATACGTATTCGAGGTTCGGGAATCTACAAAAATGTTACTTAGTATCACGTAACCGTAACAAATATAAAATATTGCGAAAATCTACTTATTTTGTAGAGAAAAATCTACTGTTTACGATGATTTGTTACGCATTTCAAGAATCTTAGAATGATTAATGGGTTGAACGAGATGCTCTCCTGATGGTATGAGATAACGCCTGTCCTGACCATTGAAGCAATACGTAGAACTTGGAGTAGTAAAACAGGACATAGCTGCTTTGAGTTTCATTACTTTGAGAAATTCGATGGTTAGTCTCAACAGCCATGTAATTACGCTAGCTGCAGTACCCTTCAAACCGACACACAGTAACCACATCACACACATCATCAGCCATAGGACGTCCACTGCTGGACATAGGCCTCCTCCTGGGGGGTGTTTTGCCAATACTCGCCACGCTTGGCAGGCGGGTTGGCGAGCGCAGTTAGGTGTGATTGTTCAAGGAAGACGCTGCTGCCCATCTTCCGGATTACATCCCTTAGCCGACTCTTACGGCAACCACGGGTAGAGAGGGTGGGGTACTATTCTTACGCCGGCACCACCACGGCACACAGTAATGCTTACACACTACTGCTTGGCAGCAGAATATCTGGTTCTGTGGTGGTACTAGACACTCCACCAAGTAAAAATATAGATATCAAAATGTCTAAAATGTTAAGGCACTTTATCATAATTTCACAACTAGATATAAATCTATCTCTATATACGTATATGCACAGGAGTAAAAACGATTATTCAATATTGTGCATTCGATCAAGTTACTTTTTTAAACACTACACAGGTCCACCTTTATAGTATTGTTAACTTGGATTATGTTAAGTCAAAAAAGGTAAAGGGGTCATCATAATGCACAACTTGTACAATATGCAATACTCTAAATTTGTAAATCATTTCTGCTCTGTATAGTGATTTTATAACTTTTTGTAGTTAGCTTAAAATTCTTATATTATTATAATCTCAAGGCATTCAAGGCACCGCTCTTGAAATATTTACTAGAAATGATTGCAGAATAGAGAGGTTAAGTAGATAAAGTATTTTCAAGAAACATAGCTGTAACCATGAATCCGTAACTAACCAAAACAAGAAAATAAAACCGTGAACAACGCACATTTTACTACTTACGCAGTGTTATGACCACTTACCTTTGTTTCACTTTGTCTATAGTCTTTTTATGGAGTGGAGATGATCTCGAGTATATAATTCTGAGAGAATCCAAGTTGTATTTGCTTAGGTCACCCTCCTTTGTAAGAAAGCTCACGACGGAAGGGAAAAGGAACAAGATGTTTGCCTGTAAGGAAATTTCTTTGATAGCAAACAAAATATTTAGGTCAGGTATGTACTGAAGATATGGAACATTAATTTGCTCAATTTTGGTACAAGAACTCATAATGTTTCTGTTAATGAGAATAATATTATGTTTTTATTGCTTCCATGGTGTTATTTTTATAATTGCTTAGTAAAATTGACAATTTATTTTTATTTGTTTAATATTCTATTACGATTAGTTCTTGGTGGTAGATTTCCTTAGCAGGAGGTCGCCGAGGTAGGTACCACTGCAGTACCAGATATTCTGCCGCTAAGCAGTAGTGTGTAAACATTACTGTGTTCCGATTTGAACGGTACTACTACAGCTAGCGTAATTACAGGGCTGTTGGGACTAACCATCAAAGTCTCAAAGTAATGAGCGCCAAAGCAGCGATGCCCTGGACTTTCTTTTGGTACTCATAGTTCTGTGTATCGCTGCAATGTTCATGGACGTGCGTTACGCTTACCATCAGGAGAACGTCTCGTTCAACTTATTAATTTTAATTTAAAAAAAAATCTTAAGCTAACAACATACACCATTAAACTTCGCCAAGGTTTGTCTCAGTGTCGTCTCCTCCACAATTACAATTAACAATAATACATGACAATAAAGACATAGGATTTGACTATGATAAAATAAAATACTTCGAATAAAAAACCAATAACTAGGCATCGAATCATCATCAAGCGAGCATCGAGCGCTCTCACGCGACCCAGCTACCCACATCGGTAACGTGAAGCTATAGGTAGGTAAGCACTGAATTGCAACGAAAAGAATAATAATTAAATTAAAAATATAAAAAAATCCCTACACAATTAACCAAACATAGCTAAGAACCACCGCTGCAAGGAAACCGGCTTTCAAATGAAAAAAAAAACCGCATCGAAATCGGTCCATCCGTTTGAGAGCTACGATGCTAGACAGACACGCACACATACAGGCAGACATCAATGTCAAACTTATAACACCCATCTTTTTGCGTCGGGGGTTAAAATACCTAGTAACAAAAAGATCTTACTTTATATACATGAATGCTGCGTAAGATTGATTCAGTATTCATATCTTCGGTGTATAATACTTTCTTTCCAGAAACTAGGAATTTGTAAGTTATAAACGTATCGTAGTTGTGGTACCATTCACCAAATATAAATGCCACTTCTAAGGAATCATCGCTGAAACTGAAATAAATAAATATATAATAAATATCGTAAGACATTACATACAGCGCCATCTGACCCCAAACTAAGCTTCTACTATGGGAATCAAATGACAAATACAATACAATACTTAACACACACAACAGAACACACAATTTGATTATACCACAAAATGTATGTCCCTGGTGGGAATCGAACCCACGCACTACAAGCTCTTAAAGCAGATATTACTACCAATGAGGCAATAGGGATATCGTTCTTTAATAAAACGTTAAAATAAAACTAACTATGCTACCGCATGCTGTAGTTTAGGATAATAATATGCTGTGGGTATAAATCACGGAATAATTATTCTAGACATAAGAACGAATTTAAAGTTTTAGCCTTGAATGGGAACAATCCATTTTAAGGCATTATTAGAGTTGAGCGGCTATATTATCGAAGCATGAGCAAGACTGAAAAGAAGTGTCGAGCGCAGTAGAGCATAAATATGCGTTTACGATTAGGGTTGAAAAACTTGAGGTCACTTTTACTAGTTAAAGGCGCGGTTTGGTACCCTCGGTATTGCTATTTTCTACCCGATGCGGTAGATATTGGCTTCGTAGCTATATGAACCTTACTCAAAGCTTTGAGAATATTTTTAGTAAGAATCGTATAAATCAGCTTATTCGTTCTTAAGTTATGCGCTTACCAAAGAACATCACTACATTTTAATTTATAACTAGCTGAATGCCTGGTAATTCGTACCTATCTGGTACGGTAGGTTTCGACCTTTAGCCTCTCATATATATGAACATTAAAAAAAAGAATTAGGAATAATTGTTAAGCCATTCTCAAGTTAAGCGTTTGCCAACGAACATCTTTAGATTTTCATTTATATATAGAACATAGATAAAAATAGATTTAATTATGAATGTAAGTGTTTTCGTGGGCGAATGTATACCCAATACTTAAGGTCGCGTACCCAGATCTGTGTCGTTGCTCGCTATGGTAATAAAAATAATGTTAGAGGACATTTTACATTACCTAGCTTCAAACCAAGTAAACCAAGCGTAAACTGTGAGAACCAGATAACTGATAGAATACTTAACTGAACAAAAATACGTCTAAGTAGGTACCACTGCAGTACCAGATATTCTACCGCTAAGCAGTAGTGTGAGAACATTACTGTGTTCCGGTTTGAAGGGTACTGCAGCTAGCAAAATTACAGGGCTGTTGAGACTAACCATCGAAAGTCTCAAAGTAATGAGACAAAGCCACTGCTTACTTCTGTGTATCGCTGCAATAGTCACGGACATACGTTGTCTCTTACCATCAGGAGAGCGTTCGTTTGTCTCATTACTTTTACATAAAAAAAGTTGAGCGTGAATTGAACCTATGCCCTTCAGCCTAAAAAGTAGAGCTACTTCCAAATGACCTAAAAGTACAGTCAACAGTAACAAGTTTAAATTGCTTTTTTACTTACTCATCTGGCAAACTATTCAGGATACAATTCAAATGTGTCAGTTGTACTCCTTTTGACAAGCCAGTCGTACCAGACGAATACAAAATAAATGCCAAATCCGTTTGTCCAGCAACTAAAGCGGGCTCAAATAACTCAATGTCAACATCTTGTTTAGCCAAATCTTTTACAGATTTCACATTCCCAAAACATTCGTCTAGAGTTAAAATCGTTTTGACACAATCGAAATCTTTGATCATTTCGTTATATTGGTCATAAAACTTTCGTGAACAAATAAAATATTTTGGTTGCGTTATGTTGATTTTGTGTTTCAAAGTGGCTGTAACAAAAAAAATTGCATCCAAGTGAAATAATGCCTTTCGATAAACGTGAAATTGAACTGGAATGCCGTTGAAGAAAAATGAGGTATTTTGTCTCACCTCTGCCACTGTTTAAATCATGAGGAGTGTAAGTTGCTCCAGCGAACACAATTGCGAGGACTGTGGGGATGAATTCTTTGCGTTTTTCTGTCCCCACAGCGACGATATCGCCCTTTTCGATTCCTAATTTTGTTAGTGAAGCTCCGAGATTGACTGCATATTGCGTGACCTCTTTGTAAGATAATTTCTCTTTCGTGTCTATATTTTCCTGGTGACAATATTAATTATGTAATTTCGGGTTGTTTGACGCTTAACTTGTTCAAATACAAATTGACCAATAAATTTACTTTTGTGACACGTCTCATCGTATGACTAATAGTAAAATAAACTAGCTTTACTGTGACAAACAGAAAAACTTGGAACTTTAAAAAAATCTAGCTATATACCTAACTTAAGTTACCTGTAGTTATTACTTTATGTTATTTCTAATTTGTACATAGTTTTAATTTCGTTCTGAGAGTTAGTAAATAATTTTAATGTCTGTTTTTGAAAAATGTTCCATGATGATAAATTACTTTAAAAAAAAGTGCATACTTACAAATGCAATTTTATCATCTTTGACAGCTCGCAATCGATCCAGTATGTATTTACCAAAATTTAAATGCACCGGAACTGGGACGTCCTGTCTACCAAGTACATAATTTTTATTCAGTAACATTGTAACCTTTAATTTAATTTAACTTGCAAATATCTAGTAACAAGATTGCAAACGTCTAGCGTTAGCTGCACTATTGTGAGAACGTATTCACTTGACAGGTTTTATATCACCACGAGTTGATACGAGTAGGTACCTATTCATTTAATTGATAAGGCATTTAATAATTATTCCTGTAATTGTAATTAAGACGTTAGTTGCAAGAAGAATTCCTATTGTGATGCGCATTTAAGCATAATTATTTAGGCCATTAATATTTAGTAGGTTGTTCCAAGACCTGCATACATTTTAAAATATTTACTTAAAATAATTACGGTCAAACGCAGCTTGCGTTTGGCCGCCATCTCGTCTGAATGAAGCTCACAATATAAAAATAAAATAAATGTTAAACTATAAAATTATTTTCACAAAGATAAGAAACAAATTCCGCACATACGTAATCTTGTGTTACATTTAAAATGTTTTTAGCCTTACAAATGAGTAGATACCGAGTCAGAACAACAAGCCAAAAACACTTTAGACAATAATGCGCTGCTTAGAATTCCTTCCTTAGCATATATAATTTGAATGAAAACCCGTTGTGTGAGTCATACTCACATATCGAGGATTTCGTGCTAGACTTTAAATGTATTAAAAGTTTGGTGTGTTTTAAACCGAAAAGGGTTCCATTATGAACAACTTTTGTTAACGGCACGCAGTCGTGAAAAAAAAAAAGTTGTTCAATATTAAAACTTTTTTGACGTTTGATCAAAAGATTGACAAGATTTTTTCGCAGTTTCAGAATTATGCTCTAAAAGGTCTTTAGGCCTTATAATGGTGAGTATAAAGACGCTCGTTTAGGTTAGCTTATAATATTGTATTGCACAAATGCACAATATCAAACAAGCTGAAGAGTTTAAAAAATTAATAACCCGACTGCGATTAAAATAGTTATAATTAAAGGAAAAAACACACATCACATCACATCATCAGCCACAGGACGTCCACTGCTGGACATAGGCCTCCTCCTGGGGAGGGGTTTTGCCAATACTCGCCACGCTTGGCAGGCGGGTTGGCGAGCGTAGTTAGGTATGATTGTTCAAGGAAGACGCTGCTGCCCATCTTCCATATTACATCCCTTAGAGATAAATCCCTTGCCGTAAGAGCCGACTCTTACGGCAACCACGGGTAGAGAAGGTGGGGTACAATTCTTACGCCGGCACCACCACGGCACAAACTAACTATGAAAACTATTTTAAACAAATGTAGGTATTATTCCTAATTAAATTTAAACATTTAACTTTGTTTAGATGCAGGTTTCGTTATTTAAAAAAAATTAAGGTATTTATTACACGGCAAAAATCCACCAACTTGATTTTTTATAAACTTGGATTTTTACCAATCTAAGGACACTTGGGTTATTGAGATATATCTAACGATACCTTAATTGTCGTTATTCATTCGGTCGTTTGGAAGATACGGGAAGATACATACATAATATGTGTGTATGTAAATTTCTTTATTACCTTTATTATGAGATACGCGAAAAAATATAACCTTCCTTATTTTCCTTGGCTGTCGGGTATAAAGTTCCCACGCTGCCACGGTTTGCGGTAGTGACGTAGTGGCGGCTGTGAATACATTGTTTTTGTAAGAAGATCGTTGTCCTGTGGGGCAGAATTAGATGATTATTGTTTTAATATGGAATTTGGTGTTTATTGCCACGCCCGCCGTCAAAAGTTGTTGCAGTTTGGGAAAGTCGAGCCACGGTTGTAGCTTTTTTTATGGTTGACAGGCTAGGTGTTTGATCACAGCTCACCAGATGTTAAGTGACGGTGTGGTCGAAGATGGTAAAGCACACCTAGCCTGGAATGGTCCTGGCTCTCAAGTGAGGCTGCCGGAACACACTGTTAGATGCTTGACGGCTGATTTTCATCTTGAGGGTGGTAGCTAGCCAGCCAAGTACTAGAAAGTACCATACCACCACGCTATGGTTTCCTCACGATGTTTTCCTGCACCGGCAGGTCAAGCTTATTGTTGGGGTTTGAACCCACGCCCTTCGGCATGCGAACCGACCTCGCTAGCCACTGAGCTATCATCACTACAAAACGCACCAAGCAAAGCAAAGCTATTAACTAGCCGCACTTAAGGCAATCGCGTCTTTGTGTCTATCTGATGTATATTTTAATTTTACTAATATTTTATTTGGTTTACTATGCGGAGTTTTTGCGCGAGTGTGACTCATTTTTCGCCTGTTTATTTAGTTATACTTAAAGTGGATTCTAAAATTAGTAGACACCTTTGATACGATTATTTCGCAGAAGACGCAGAAGTTTTAATAACAATTATTAACTGAGGAAACTGAATTGTAAGATTGAATGCCATTAGGTGTGCAGCGAAGGATTTAAATCTCTTTGAGTAGGTATAACTATAGAATTAAAATAGTCTGCTTTACAAGTTCTCGATTATTGTTTATATAATATACATACAAACGTTAACAAGACACGATTCAAACCAAAATATCTCGTACATGTTTAATATTTAATTTACTTGTTATTCTAATCCCCGAGGTTATTGTATGTGACTTTGTTAAAAAACAACTACTTACTTCTTTAATCCGATTTTTATGTATACTCGCTGTCGTAAAGGTAAGCGTCTATCGTTCAGCGCTGAAGCACGCGAACGCGAATTTTTTCAAAGGCATGCCGAGTTTTATTTTTTCAAAAACTCGTAATTATCGATCATTGTGCGAACCACTAGACAGTGGAAAGCGCTGCCTGAGTAGGTGTTCGCCGATGGGTACAATCTGGGTATCGGTATCTTCTAGATAAGCATGCTCTATCTAGACCGCATCATCGCTTAACATCAGGTGAGATGGCGGTAAAACCCAAGCCTAACTATTATTTAAAAAAAATGGATTTATAAGCACTTTGCAAATATGGACATATATGTAATTTGGAAAACAAAAGTCTGAAATGGCGCAACATACAATTTTTGGCGGCACCACACAATCGTCCAACAGTCCAACACTCGAACATGACTCGAGTCTGTCCTAACTCACGATCGATCAAAACAAACCCTCCACACATATTACTAACTAATTACATACATATTACTGACTAATTTAACTTTATATTGGCCACTTTGTAGTAGTTAAGCGTTACGTCAATAGATGACGCCTTTTGAGTAATTTCTTTTAGTAATGAAACCCAGACGACTTGGCAATAATATCCAAAAAATTGTATCCAATTTATAAGCCTCCACATTCAATTGATTTATCAAATACTAGCGACCCGCCCCCGCTTCGCACGGGTGCAATGTAAATATTAATGTGGTGCATATGCATGTATTATACATATAAACCTTCCTCTTCAATCACTCTATCTATTAAAAAAACCGCATCAAAATCCGTTGCGTAGTTTTAAAGATTTAAGCATACATAGGGATATAGGGACAGAGAAAGCGACTTTGTTTTATACTATGTAGTGATTAACATATGATATATTATGATCAATGTCCTGGAATTTTAACGCAACGATACCCACCACGCTCACGCATACGAGTATTTCTCATTCACACTTATAGCACTGTGCTACTTGTGTGGGTGTTAAGTTTTTTTTTTTTTTCTTTTTTATGTAACAGTAATGAGACGAACGAGACGTTCTCCTGATGTTAAGAGATAACGCCTGTCCATGACCATTGCAGTGATACACAGAACTTTGAGTAGTAAAACAAAGTCCAGAGCATCGCTGTCTTGGCGCTCATTACTTTGAGACTAGATGGTTAGTCTCTACAGTCCAGTAATTTCGCTAGCTGCAGTACCCTTCAAACCGGAACACAGTAATGTTTACACACTTCTGCTTAGCGGCAGAATATCTGGTACTGCGGTGGTACCTACCTAGACGACCTCCTGCTAAGGAAATCTACCACCAAGTAAAGTTAAGTGTGATACAGTGATGATTATAATTACCAAGTATAGGAATATCGGTAAGTTTATCATAATATTTTAATAGAGTTTATGTATTCTGTGACGACTTTGTAACAGATAAGAAAATTACAGTAAAGACCACCCACCAGATTTTAATATATATATTTAGATATTTAAACGCAATTGCGTCAATTATATTTTGCAATAATATCAATGCAGACAATTATACACATAAACTAAGGATAGCGGCATATGCGGTTGTCTTTATGAACATTTATTGACGATGCCTTATAATATCAAAACAACTTAGGAAAAAAATAAATTTATAAATTACACGTCGTCGTTAGATTGCCTCATCACTCGTTCTCAATCGAAAATTCAGGAGCGATTTCAATGAAAACTCTAAGGATGGCGAAAATCTCGTTTATTGTTTGTTTTGAAACAGTACACTGAATTAAAAGCATCAATAGTCCATTCGACCTAAAAAGCTACTTTTTTATTTTGTAGCGATGTGGGTAGCGCGGTCGGTGCACACGCCCACGGGTGTGGGTTCAAACCCCAACAATGAGCTTGACCTGGCGGTGAAAGAAAACATCGTAAAGAAACCATAGTATGGTGGTAGAGTATTTTCTATTACTCGGCTGGATAGCTACCACCCATCAAGTTGAAAATCTGCCCCCAAGAACCTAACCGTGTATTCTGGCAGCCTCGCTTGAGAGTTAGTTCCAGCTTAAGTGTGCTTACCATCTTCGACCACACCGTCACTTAGCATAAGCTGTGGCCAAAAACCTAGGCTGTCAAACGTAAAAAAATGTTAATGATCTTTTTAATATTAACTAGGCTTGCGTTTGACCACCATCTCACCTGATGTTAAGCGAAGATGCGGTCTACGGTGGAGCATGCTTGCCTAGAAGAAACCGATTCACTCGCGACTTGAAGGCACACAAAATGTAACAAATTGAGGAAAAAAAAGAAAGATTGTATTTGGTCAAAGATAACCCAGTCGAAGCCAGATCAGTAATGACTACTTAGTGGCAGAATAAAAAATGATGTCGAGGCGACCTCGAATATTATTGGAACGACTGACCTTTGACCAACACAGCCAAGGGATAGCACAACCTTTATAAAATTAAATGATAGTAAAAAAGCTTGTTGTCTTCTAATCTAATTAGGTAATGTAATTTTTAATCTCTCGTGATTTGAACAAATAATTATGTTTATCAACGGGTCTTAATCGAGCACAATGTACTATGAAATTATATTTTTTTATTTACCTCGATGTTTTACTGTTTCACTATGTAGCCGTGTTCACGATTTGATAGTCAACTCGTGACCGTCACCAAAAACGTGTAAATAATCAAAACTAAGTATTTTCAAATTATTTTGTGCGCGATTAAGACCCGTTGATAAACATAGTTAAATAGGTAATTTATTTTAAGTCAAATAAAGCTCTTTTATCAGTTATAATGCAATTTTAGTATTTCTGGTCAGTGTTTTAACCTGTCATATATATATTTAAATATATTTCTTTATCCACAACCACTACACACACTACACACTAATTACACATTTATAAAAACAACCTAATCAAAGAGTCCATTAGAGAAGGGAAATGTGGCCAGAATGCTGGCAGCATTGCTACGCTGGATGGCAATGCTAAACTTTTGACCAAAGTAGATGCCAGCATTTTGGTCACCTGAAGCCTCCTCCAAACAATTGGCCTGGTCCCTATATAGATGTTGAGTTGTTTGAATGTTTGCTCCTGATTTTCAGCAATAGCTTGGCTGAAAATCAGCAACCACAAATTCTTTTATGAATCACACACAACAATTACTTAATTATAATTATTAGTTACGATGTAACATCATAGTTATTTAGGTTTTGAAAGTACATACAATTTCGAAATGGATGCCTACCTACATACCCGTAATAAATTAAAATATTCAAAGATTAATCTAATTTGATAAAAATTAAATTAATATACTTACTAAATGTTAGTAGAGCCAAAATAAATACTAATTTAATTTAAGTAAACAAGTACGTATTTTACCGAATTGTATCACCCTAACAATAAAATATATATGAAACAAGTGGACCGTGTCGAACATTGCTCGCACCCCATCCCTCTCTGAAGGAAAGCTCAGGGGCGTAAAACTCTAGTGCAGTAAATTACTAAGTAAGGTATCGATTGCATCGCTTCGTAAAGAAAGGTGCTGCAGTAAGATATTTTTCCGAAACTTTTAGGTAGTACTAAAAAGAGTTTTTAAGGGTGGCTTTGATTTGGTAGAGGATGTTCTTACAAAGTAAACACATACTGAGTACTTCAATGGCTTTATGCGATTAAAAAGTCTAAAAATGAGACATGTCGCTGGGAGATCGCTCTTAGCGATAAGGCCGCCACTTGTCGCACTGGCTCATAAGATTCTTTTATTTCCTGTACTATTTTTATATTTTTAGTGTGGACAATAAATAGTTTCTATCTATCTAATGTTTTAGACGACAAACCAAAGCTAAATACCTATAGCTAACACTTATTGTTGCAAACAGTAAAGAGCGAGCCCATTAAATTGTTTGTGTTTTACGAGTATTTATGGTTATAGGTTGTGGCATTTACTTATAGTAGTGTAGATAAGTGATATAATGTGGTGAAACATATCTTTAACTATTGATTTTAAAACACCGTCGAAGCTTCTTATAAATCGCTCCTACGATTAGGGTTTGGTCGGATTTGACCGGAACTTATTTGTGTGACTTTGACTCGATTAAGACTTATTTGTCTTGATATTTTGTCAAACAATAATATGGAAATATATGTACATAGGACACCGACACAATGTCAATTGTGCATTACCAAAACAAAGAAAAAAACAAACAGCATAAAGCCGTAAAACGCTAATGAGACTGAAAGACTAACTTTTATGTATAGTATAGTATGAGTAAGTACTCACACCTACGCCAAAGAACATATAAGACAGTACGTATTAAGAGTCGACATTTTCTAACTATACATAAGGTATATAATAAGAATAGGGTATAGAATGGGTTATTTAAAATGTGATAGGTGCTATTTCTCTGTGATACGATTTCTCAGTACAAAGCACGTTCATAATCTTTAAATGTTATTGATCTAAGTGTCGACTACCTTTTTTTTTTTTTTTTCTCAGGGAAAATCCTTTGCCTATACCACCGGCCTCGGGGGCAGGTGGTTATGTGGGACTCTCCGTCAAAATGACGGCCTACCCACTAAAAACCCTGGGGTGTTCCGTCCCAGCGCCTGGAGCCGAAGTAGCGGGTAGTAGTAGTAGTACCTGTATTATAGTGATACATGTCAGACACCACTGACATCTAAATAACATTGAACAGTCATAGCTCTCTACTAAAAATTATCTATGTACAGCGTACACTGTACAGGTTGCTACAGAACACACACAATCTTTACTTGGTAGGAGATCTCATCCGCAGGAGATCGTCTAGATAGGTAGTATCCGATCGGTACCTGATCGGTATCGGTAGAGTGTAAACATTACTGTGTTCAGCCTCCGTAATCGGAGCTACTATTTTATGTAAGAGAAATGAGACGAACGAGACGCTCTCCTGATGGTAAGAGATAACGCCTGCCCTTGACCATTGCAGCGATACACAGAAATTTGAGCGACAAAACAAGGTCTAGGGCATTGCAGCTTTGGCGCTCATTTCTTTGAGGCATTAGACTTATTGCGATTCCTGTTAGACTAGACTAGACACTCAGGAAACAGCTACGCGATTATATATCGAATGCCTACCCAATAAGATCGCAGTCATATAGACTTTTCATAAACGGTTTAAAGATATCGCAATAAGAAGATCAGAGTACAGGGACAGGTTTGAAGAGCAAACGTACAAAGTTTTTGAGACTAACCATCTCGATGTAATGAGCATAAAGCTGTGATGCCCTAGACTTTCGTTTTGTTGCTCTTAACTTTTATCACGAAGAAAGCGTTCATTGATTGATTAACTCTTATTCGTCCACACGAAATTTTTCATACATACATTAGAAAAGGCAATTTAAGTAATTAAACGTTTGTTCGTTTCATTACTTTTACTTAAAAAATAACTCACGGACTACTAAGTAGAACAATATAAAGCTTTAAGTATTTTGAGTTCAAAATAATGGACAATCTTGAGTTCAGAATAATGGACGATCTTCCTACATCGTAGGAGTCAATACTGTGTACTTACACGCAACGTTCCATAGAACATTCAAGTGTAGGTATAGTATGCATTGCTAAGTATGATATCGATTCTTTGGACAGCATAGTGTTGCGGCAGTGCACCGAGATTGTGCCCCATTATTTATTAACGGATAACTGCATATTTCAATAAGAACGTTGTTGAAACGCCTCCAGGCGCCTTCGTAATGCTTATTCATAACTTATACTTACGTACATTAGCAAGAAATAATACATGATAATAGAGCTACATTTCCGAAGGGAATTTTTTTAAATGTCAGCTTTTAACCATCGTCGGTAACCGGTCGATAGCTATTGTTGGTGAATGTTTCAAATGAAATTTCTTAGAAATGGTAGACTAGACAAGAAGACTAGAAAGTGTCTTATATATGTTTGAAAAAAGAATTAGGTACGTTTTTGTTTTATGTATGCCCAATGATATTATAAAGATCGCTACGTTCAGATTTCGTTGCGTTGTTATTACAAATGCATTCACCTAGTTGTATAGTAATTTTCAACTGCAAATGCGATAGATAATACGGAATGTAAGATACAGAAAGAGATAGCTATAAGTAGTGTGTTGCACCAGTGCAAATCAAATTGTAACAATTGTCTGAATTTGTCTGCAACAGTTTGTGCGCGCTAGTGCGATATCTACCTCTTTTTAACCGACTTCATTATATATAATATAATTGGGGAAAACTCACGACTGAACAAAAATATATAAAAACCACACCAGTTCTGGGTTTTGAAGCGCAGTAATAACAATTAACGTCTTTTATCAACTATCATGAAAAGCTAAAAAATATATAATAAACATATGAATATAATTAGCTTCAAATTTAAGTGTATTTTATTATGATGTAGGTAATGGACTAGTGTTTGATTCACAATTCGCCTGATGGTAAGTATCAAAGTGGTTTAAGATAAAACACGGTTGCCTTTACGTTACCCGTTCACTCTTGCTTTGAAGAAACTCAGGTAGTACAAAATGAGGAACACCGCGGCAGGGACTTAATTCTACTTCTTAGCAGCTCAAATCACTACTTATTATAAAACAAAGTTATCCGCCGCGTCTGTCTATTTGCGATAAACTTAAAAACTACTGAATGGATTATCATGCGAGTTCCACCAATAGATAGAGTGATTCATGAGGAAGGTTCAGGTATATAGTTTGTCAAAGTTTTGTGTAGTATCTACATTGTACCCGTGTCAAGCCGGGGCGGGTTGCTAGTTAGAAAATAACTTACTATTTTAAGTACTTACGCGTATGACTTACATATGATATTTTCTATAATTAAAAGACTTCATTTTAAGCTTCTTTATATTCATAATTTACACATTTATTTGGCAGTTTTGCTTTAGTAGCAATTAGGTACAAATTATCATAATTAACAAAATATTAATACATTTTCTTAGTTTTACTGAAATGATTAGTTTACAAGAATAACTTCCAACAAAAAATCTAATATCGCAAAGGATTTGTGGTTTGTTTTATTAGGTACAATATGAAATATTAAGCGGTACATTTATAATAAAATCTAACATTATACTGGTAACTCTAGGTTCTAAAAAAGGACCAAAACAATCAAATAATTGTTGGCTTAAAGATAAATTTATGTAAGTTTTAAAAAACTATATTTCTTTAATAGATACATAATTATGTAATATAAGTGATTTACGATAGATGATGATAGATGTGGTGTAAGTACTTACTGGTAAATCAAATTTAAATACTAAACCTAATAAATAAAAATTGAGCGCTGATTTCGTTGTTTAAAAGGTAAGGTGTCTTTGGTAAGTTAAAATTAACTTGTACCTACAGAAGCATAGCAGTTTACGTATTAAAATTTATTCACAGAAGTGTACTATAATTATCAAATACAGTATAGAAGACAAACTACTTACAAGTACCTAGTTTGGACAGTTGTATGACTAGTTATACAGGCATTTTTACAATTACAATGAGAGTAATTTCTTATTACGTACCAAAATAATAATCTACGACAATCTACCTACAGTTTCTAAATGAGTAGGTACATAACTTCACAGACCTATTATTAATTAATGTAAGTACTCAAAGATAAATATGAGGATATCATCAGTATTTTCATTTAAAACGAAATAGCTTGTAGGTATATCTCTACATAGTATAAAACAAAGTCGCTTCCTGCTGTCTGCACGATTAGATATTTTTAACTACTCAACGGATTTTAATGCGGTTTCCATCTATTAAGAGTGATTTAAGAGGAAGGTTTATATGTATATTAATTTTAAAAATGTTTTGTTATCAAGTCCTTAAACTAAATAGCAAACGCGCGTAGCCGGGGCGGGTCGCTAGTAAATAATAAATATCGTAGGGCATTACATACAGCGCCATCTGATCCCAAACTAAGCAAAGCTTGTACTATGGAAGTCAAATAACTGATAGAATACATATATACTTTTTTTTGTAAATACATTTATATAATACATACAAAACATCCTGACACAGAACATACATCTGCTTATACAATAAAATGTTTGTCCTGGGTGGGAATCGAACCCACCAACCAACAGTTCAGCTCTTAAAGTACTATGTACTATGTATATTACCAATGAGCCAATCAATTCATTGTGGTAGATTTCCTTAGCAGGAGGTCGTCTAGGTAGGTACCACCGCAGTACCAGATATTCCGCTACCAAGCAGTAGTGTGTGAACATTATTGTGTTCCGGTTTGAAGGCTACTACAGTTAGCGAAATTACTGCGCTGTTGGAACTAACCATTTAATGTCTTATAGTAAGGAGCGCCAAAGCAGCGATGCAGTGAACTTTGTTTAGCTACTCAATGTTTTGTGTATCGCTGCAATGGTCATGGACAGGCATTTACTCTTACCATCAGGAGAGCATCCTGTTCGTCTCATTAATTTTACATAAATATAAAAAATAATTAAAATAACATGGCATGTTGTTCTATAATTGCTGATACCTATTTAGGTACACGCATATTATGCTCTGTAAACGTATTGAACCCAAAGATCAAACCTTTTTAGACCATAAACATTAAGCACCTACACAGTAAATATAAAAATACTTCAATAACAACATAAAAATAATTATAAAAACATGGATGATGGCATGAATAATTAATATATATACACATGTACCTACGCAATTAATTACAGATCTATATAACTAATAACATTATGGCAGACAAAATGGTTTAAAATAATTTGTTACAAAATAAAACTATTTTACCTAAATTATGAATTCCTACATTTTTTGCAGCTAAAGTACAGGATACGAAGTTTCGGATTCTACGAAGTATCCTAGAACACGATCAGATATTGAGCATTTTTATATACAAGGTATATATTTAGTTTATTCCGCTTAACAGTCGTTTCAGTTACAACATTGATGAGGATTTAAATTTAATGAACTTGATAACAATTTAAAATACTTATCCGAAACTTTACTTAGTATCTAAAACTAAAATTTGACATAAACTACAAGTTTTTCTTGTCCGAGACGTGAGACGAAACAGTGTTCAAATCAGTGTCGACCAAGCGCTCCAAGAGTCAACACGTCCTACGTGGCTATTGCAGCGGGAAGAGGATATAAAGACTTATTTAATTTTAATTGGTTATTTTATTTTAATTGGTGTTTTGTTTAATTTGTTTTAGCTTTGAAATTTATGGCAAATTTTAGTTTTAGATATTAAGTAAGGTTTCGGATAAGTTTTTTAAATTGTTATCAAGCTAATTAAATTGAAACCCTCATCACTGTTGTGTACCTGAAACGACTGTTAAGCGGAAATAAACTAAATATATACCTTGAACACTCAAAATGAACTTCCGCAAAATAATGCCTGAATCAATCAATTATTATTTTCATATACTTTCACCACACAATGTCACTAGTTCCATTTTGTAACAAACTAATTTGTTTATTTTGACATAAATTAAGGAGAAAAGTTCCGTATCGCTATTGACTCTTAATGGTCGGGACGAAGCCCCGAAACATTTTAAAACACTTTACGTCTTTTGATAGGGTTACTAAAATTTTAACGCTTTGATGACTACTCAAGTTATACAGAATGAATAATGTTATTGTCTGGTCAGCTGTCAGAGCCTAAATGGTAAACAAGAAACATGTAAAATAGGAACAGCAGTCTATTAAATTACTCATCTACTGTAATAGCTTATATAATTAGGTAGAACGTTAAAAAATTATTATCAAGAAAGTAAATGGTGCCTATGTAATAATATCACATAACATAACATAGAAGTTAGTAATAAATAGTTAAGTTCTGTTCGATATGCGGCATCACCCATGTGTTCGAAATCTGTGAAATTAATTAATAGTTATTATAGGAAAAAAACATAATGAAGAAAATTAAAGGACACGAAAGATATTTTTTTCAAAATTGTATAGTCTGTAGAACTCGGAATGATCTAAAGATTCTAATGACATCCCATACATCCTAATCTATTTAGACATTTATTTTATTTTAAATAAATATCGTAGGACATTACACACAGCGCCATCTGATTCCATACCAAGCAAAGCTTCTACTATGGAAGTCAAATAATTGATAGAATACTTGAATACTTTTTTTTTTGTAAAGACATACTTAAAATATATATAGAACACCCAGACACAGAACAAACATCTGTTTATACCACAAAATGTTTGTCCTGGGTGGGAATCGGACCCACGCCCTACAGCTCTAAAAGCAGACACTACCTCTGAGCCAACGTCAAAAAGTTATGAAAATTTAAAAAAAAAAAAAATGGAAAAATAAAGAATCACACACATACAATCACAGACCCTGAAAACAACACACTGCTTTTTTTGGGCATTCGTGTAATAATGCAATCTAAAACAAAATGTTTTTTACATTGGAAGCAAATTTTAATATTTTAGACTTATTGAAATGTGCAAATGACAAGCTAATTGCCGTTGATAAATGTTACTAATGTAGATAAGTTGCAAACATAATTAGATAATGAAACTATTGGCTCTTATGTTCTACAATATAAGGCCATTTTGTTCTTCGACTGTGTTTAAGCAATTACAATGTAGTTATGGATTCCATGGACAATCTATAAACTTACCAAATTCTCTGATCTGTCCGCCATAAGCCTCACCTTGAAAATTTGAGCTGACTGCGTCACTGCTCTGAACTTGTAATTGACCTATTAAAAATAACGAAGTTTACAAAAGAATATATTTCAATAGTAGGTAAATGTTAATTAGACTGACAACGTGACATATCTCGTAATATCAGTTCAATCATAATTATATTATTGAAAACAATATGTTTATACAACAATCCTATGTCCTTGATCTTAACTAAAATATATAACAATATTCTGTTTAAAAGTTTCCATCCTAATTAAAACACTTATGCTGCCATCTATGTATGTAAAATTGAAAATGTGACAAAACATAAATCAAAACCAATTTATTCGTTGACACATAGTAGAAAAAAATATCAAAGATTAAAAAAGTATAAAAATTGTTGATTTTAAAACAACAATTAAAATTATGACAAGAAAAGAACGTGCCCAATGATTCTATTACGGATATTAAAATTGATTATACAGGTGTAATATTACAATGAACATAATACATAATTATTAGATATTTAGGTTATATATTTTTATTATTAAATTGTTACTTTGTCGTGACAATGACTTATGACGTATATGTATATGAGAGGTTGGAGTAGCAACACACATATGCTCTAACAATATGCTTGTAAAACTCTTCACAAAAACAATACCATGAGACAGACACCAAGCCTGATAAAATCAAAAAGAAAGCTATGAAACAGTGTTGGTAAATCTAAGTAATGTAATGCTACAGCCAACTTGGTTGAATATGAAAACTACCTCTGCGACTTAAACCTACACTTAAATATCGTACACTTTATGTAATTACCTTTTTTTCTGATTGTCTGGTTGTCTAGCACAGACTTTTGTGTTGTGGTGAAAGCCGAAGGCGGGGCAGGTATTTCTGAAATTAAAAATAACTTATCAATAGTTTTTAATTACTTTCCTTTAACACGGTATAGAAGCTGTAATACACTGGGTTTAAGATTTTGATAATAGCTCATATATCTATTGAAAGTGCCGTAGAACGATCAACATCATAATCTATAATTATCAGTCCGTAATAATCTATCACTGATTACGGACTACGGATTAGGCCTCTTCGCAGAACTGATATCGATTATGTTTGTATCTTGCGCTACTAGTTCTACTAACTTGAGACCTAAGTACACTTTTAATGTATTATTAAAAAAAAAACTCTATAATTGTTCTTTTTTGCGAATCTATAGAGAAGCGATTACAACACTAAACTGCGTGGAAATCACTATTGTGAGGCTACAAGAGCAAACGCCGGTGTTTGTCACATAAATGTTTGTTCTGGGTGAGAATCGACCCACCGCCTCAGACATGAAATAGAGCTACTGCCAAATGAGCTAACAGATCAGGTGAATATATGAAAAGTTCATAATATGTACTGGGATACCGCATCTTTATATTAACATGGAACTGATAACGAGGATTTCACAAGACAATTCCGTACTACACAGAATAATAAAACTATAATCATTCGAACGATATTTACCGTCGAGTTTTATTATCCCGTCGGTCTCGCCGAGGGAGTTCTTGGCGATGCACTTGTATAAGCCGAAGTCTTCCTTAGTAATATTCTTTATCTTCAACATCATGTACTTGTTGTATCCGTTGTCTGTGGGGAACGCCTCGTACTTGCCACCTACAATTTCCATTTCTACTTAAATAAAAATCTGTCAATTTTGCGAATTAATTAGTTATTATAATAAATAAATAATGAATATCATAAGACTTTACACACGACGTCATCTGACCCCAAACTCAGCAAAGCTTGTACTATGGAAATCAGATACCTGATAGAATACTCAAATACTTTTGTTTTGTAAATTCATAGTACTTATATTCAGGGCTGGGCAAAATACATACTTTGATTTAATTGAAATACAAATAAAAAATACTGTATCGCAAGAAATACAATTAAATCGTATGATATTGAAAAGTAATCTAGACGAGCACGGGCTGAGTAGAGGAAAACAAGATTAATTAATCAGTAAAACCAGAGTTTCCTTTCATGAACACTAGATTTTTAAATGTACTGTCAGACAAACAGCCTCTTGTTGGAGAGTGAATAAAACCTGCTAAAGAAAGCAATTTTTCTACAGATCCTGATGAGCACAAACTTGTGTTAAATTGTATGAACACATTTTTTTATATTTGGATAGCGCTCAAGAATTGAAAGCTCTTTGCTTCTATCATTTAGGAAGCTGACCAACTCTATCTCCATTTTAGATGTCTGTGGTTGATCACTGTCTCTGTTCTCAAAAACAATAAAATCATCATCTTCTTTACTAGTGCTACTCCTACTCCTGCTGCTTCCAGGCGCAGTCACAGTCACGATCGCTAAATGAAGGTTAAATGTAATTTAATGTTAAAATGTATTATGAAGACTCAAGTATTTGAAATACTAATTACAAAATACCACGGAGTCAGGTATTTGAAATACGAATTACAAATTACATTTTAAGTAAGTAGTTGAAATACAAATACCAAATAGGTATTTTAATTACAAGTACCTAATTCAAATACTGCCCAACCCTGCGTTTTAATACATACAGAACACCAAGACACAGAACAAACATTTGTTTGTGTTTGTTCTGGGTGGGAATCAAACCCACGCTTTTAAAGCAGATGAGTTGTCATAATGGATTCGGTTTTCAGAATGCGAAGTTGTTTTTTACCTTTATTCAGCTTTATCTTGTACGTTGAGTCGAGTAAGTTGTACTACTTTTATTTTTCATTTCTACTCGTATATGCTACTTGTACATTCAAATCAATCACATGCATCTGATTTTACAATTGAGAAATCACAGGCCGTTGAAACAAGAATACAGTTTCAAAGAAATCATCGGGTTCAATTGCTGTAAGCTAACAAGGGAGCAAAATCAAGCATGAAGGAATTCCTATATTTTTTCAAGTCGCTCAGTTTCTTTCGAAATACAACGGAGAGTAAAATACAAAGGCATTTCATTACACAATTGTTTCAAATCCATGCTATAGTGAATTTATTCCAAACGAAGCTACTTTTGGTAGCTGAATACGCTGGCCCAGATAGACAAGAAACTATTTTCATTATGAAGTCATAAATCAATGATACAATCGAACGATGCCCTGGTAGACGGGAACACATGTTATTTATGCGAAAATGATAAATGTGTTTGCGTCCAATATTCCATATTTGAAGCCAAATGCGACAGTTTAGTATTAGTTAGTTGATTACAATCATTGATAAACACGCTTAGGGCTCGGCTGTTACATGTTTGTGACAGGTTGACGAGTTTAGTACTCTAATTGGCATTCAGTTCCAATAAACGTATGCCAGTAGTAGGAGGAGGAGGAGGAGTAGTAACGCCACGATAAACGTAAGACAGGTTTCCTTTATCTAATGCTTAATACCTTCACTCGATACATTCTCAATTATCAAGAATAA
Source organism: Biston stratarius (assembly GCA_950106695.1). NCBI lineage: Eukaryota > Metazoa > Arthropoda > Insecta > Lepidoptera > Geometridae > Biston > Biston stratarius. The sequence goes on from OX467116.1 coordinate 18,918,161, forward strand.
TAATGTTATTTTTTGTAAATACATACTGAACATCCAGACACAGAACACACATTTGTTTATACCACAATATGTTTATTCTCGGTGGGAATCGAACCTACGCCCTTCAGTTCTCTAAGCAGATATACTACCAGTGAGCCAACAGGGCTTTCAACAGCCCAGCGGCGGGCTATACAGCGATACACAGAACTTTGTGTAGTAAAACAAAATTTAGGGCATCACTTTATTGACCCTCGTATACTATGATACCAATCTAGACAATCTTTTGCAAAGGAGATCTTCTAACATGTGAACATAAGAATTTATTTTTCAATAGAAACCTACATAGCCGTCTTTGCCGAGTAATTAAAAAAAAGACTCTTTGTAATATAAAAATTGATTCTTTACATAATGCGCTCACTAATTTACTTTTAGAATCATAACAGTAACCGTTAAAATTAATAAAAAAAATTATATTACTGAAACATAGAATTAAATCTGTAAAGATAACACTTCATTTAAATATTATACGCTATCTACCCCTTGTCTTACTCTCAGCTTCCACAAACTTTCCGCAGCTATTTTATAATCCTCATAAAAAGTCCAAGATAATTGATTTATCTTCCGTTCTATCCTCTAAAACGCGGTCTTTGCCAGCCTCTACGACCGCCACAAAAAGACAACCCGACCCATAAGGCCTGTAACTGCGTGAATCATAGCGCGCCGTAAAAACATGAATTTGTAAAGTTTCCCCTTCTTTGCGTGCTCAGTGGAGTAGAAGTAACGACTGTGCGACCCCAAATGTTGCTAAATCTCACCGGAAATGATCATGTCTCCACGCTCCGTGGTCCAGTAGTTTATGGACGAGGGGTAGGCTTCGGTGTGACACTCTAGCGAGACGTCCTGACCGATGTACGCGCCTTCCAGTTGGTTGGGGATCGACAGCATCGGCGGAACTGTTGGGGAGCACAGACCATTAGTCATGATTATGTCACCAGTAACAAAAACGTACCATCAATATTTAGTGTGGCTATTGTCAATACCATCTATATCATGCGTCTATCCCAGAACAAATTTCTTAGCCAAAATTCATCATTTTACATTGACATTTGTAGCTATAATAGTAGCAGAACAACACTGATTATTATCATGAATATTCTAATTTTATTTGGTGGTAGATCTCCTTAGGAGGTCGTCTAGGTAGGTACCATCGCAGTACTAGATATTCTGCCGCCAAGCAGTAGTGTGAAAACATTACTGTGTTCCGGTTTGAAGGGCATGCAGCTAGCAAAATTACAGGGCTGTTGAGACTAACCATCGAAAGTCTCAAAGTAATGAGCGCCAATGCAGTGATGCCTGAATTTTGATTTACTACACAAAGTTTTGTTTCAAACCGGAACACAAATATATTTACACACTACTGCTTGGTGGCAGTTTTGGTACCGCGGTGGTACCTACCTACCTGCTACGGAGATCTACCACCAAGCAGAACGTAAAGTAACGTTATAAAAGCTTAATTTTTTAATAATTTGGTTGTTTTGTGTTCGCTGCCATCTTGCTTCATTCTAGGCCAAAAGTATCTATGTATGTCATGTTCGACTAAATCTTTGTCTGGCATTAATTGAACTGTAGTAAAAATATCTACTCAATCAACGATATAATTCTTAAAAAGATTCAATGTTCAAGAAAATAAAATAGCATAGAAAGTTTTTCGCTTTGTCTAACCAAAACAAAGGAAGACAAGAAAGTCAGACGTTGAACAACTTGGTGCTTTGGAAACTTTTAATTGCGTAGCATAGGGATACAGTTTCATATTTACCTTCTAGATCTAGTTATAATCCTTTAAATGATGAATAACAATGTGGTGTAAAATCAAGCTTCAAGAAATAAGAAGCCATATTTATAAAAGTTAAACCTCTAAAACAAAGCTTCTCTTAAGACAAAAGAAAAGCAAAAGCATCCACAAATCGCTACGTTTGTTTGCCTCCTAAACCCCGTGTTCTTAGGAGAAAAGAGGCATTGTTTACTTCAGTGAGTGAGTGCTCTCTATCTACTAATCTTATAAAGGGGCCAACTTTGTCCGTATGAGTGATACGGGCGTCTTAAAGTGTTCTTGACTTTTCTGAATTAAGCCATGTGTGCTTAAAGTTGCGAAGAAAAACTTTTACCTTTTGAGCTACAAGCGCACCACCCCTTATAATGAAAAATATTACATCAATTTATAGTTTCACTACAATTATTAGAGCCAAAGGTTCTGATTAGAAATAAAACATCAATAGAGATGTGATTGTATTAAATGAATTCATACGATAAACTGCCAATGTGCTCTGATTTATAACGAAATTTCACGTATACTACATTAAAACTAATCCCCAAGTCGTCGTACGACGTAGTTGCAGCGAAAGAAGCCCGAGAAGATTAAAAACTTACACATGACCGACTTTGATGAATAGATAGCTTCAGTACAAACTGGAACGTGGACTCACATCTATAAATCGATACTAGAAGACATGAGTACAGCATTACGGACGTATATTGCTGTAGATGCAGACAGTGTACTAGCTCATGCGTTTTTAATTTAGAGAAATCAATTTTGAAGTATTAGCTAGATTTTTTTTTAATTATTTTATTCTTTTAAACATACTCGATTGTATATGAGTCCAGCCATGTTATATACAAATGCACCGACTAAAGCCCTTCAGTGGCCTGTTCCCGTACCTGACGCAAGGTACAGGGGTCTCGATAGGAAAACACCGATACATCCGGAATGCTGAGGGCATATCTCTTAAATCCTTCTAAAAAACAAGGACGCGGGTAAAGCTAAGCATTTGTCATACCTGAATACACTTTTAGAAGTTTTTTTTAAATGGTTGACAGGCTAGGTGTTTGACCACAGCTCACCTGATGTTAAGTGACAGTGTGGTCGGAGATGGTAATGCACACATAGCCTGGAATGGTACTGGCTCTCAAGTGAGGCTGCCGGAACACGCAGCCGGCGGTTGGCGGCAGATTTTTAACTTGATGATGATAGCTAGCCAGCCGATGACTAGAAAGTATCCTACCACCATGCATGCAGTTGGAGGTAAGATCAATACATCTGACCACATATGTCTGTAAGGCCCCTTATAAATCGGCTCTTATGATAAACAGGGGATCGACAACACCAGTTAATAGCCCGGCTTTAGGGTTAAGAAATAATATAAATAATCATTCGAATAAGCCTCGTTTTTAACCGGTATTTTTATGAACAATCTAAATTTGCCCATATCTTTTTATCGTGTTGATTCAAGACCTTAATTTTTATAACTAATAGGGACTATAGACCTCAGTATCTGGTATAAATTTCTACTTGCTAGGTCCACCCGTTCCTGAGAAAATCGGTGGTGCTGGTGACACACGGACACACAGACGGACAGACGGACAAGAGAATGATCTTATAAGGGTTCCTTTTTTACCTTTTGAGGTACGGAACCCTAAAAATAATAATGAAAGTAGCTATGGTTAAAACTAGGGTTATTAAGGAGCAACCTAGCATTTTAGACATTTTTCATTTTCATTTAGTCATTTTTTCATTCGCTCTATTAGTTGCTACAAACATTTTTAGTATCTATTGTTTTTCATAGTTTTTGAGAAAAGCGTAATGCTTTTTATTTCACGCTTATGTTATATGGTACACGAATTAAAAGTGATTTTAAGAAGACTCCTACAAATCTAGATAAACAAAGATTTGTGTGTTTTAGAATGATTATAATTCCTAAAACTGGTTTGATGTTGGACCTAGAATATAGACCGCGAAATCACTTGATAGCAATTAACGCGACTCATAGATCTTCGGCTCAGTTAAATTGTTTGTAAAAAAGTTTCTTACCACTGTGACCATTATTTGCTAGTATCAAGAAACAAGAAAATATAAAGATTTCCACGATTACTATTAGATACGTACTTACTTTGAGTGTCTGAGAAGACGGCGTTGGTAATCAAGCTTTTATTGGCATGCTCAAACACGGTGCTTCAGTGGACCTTAGTCACTACGTTCCTTACTAGAATTACCGCCAATAAAACACACGATGTATTATCCTACTCGTACCCTGGCCCGTTGCGTTGTCAATTTATTGCGGGCAGACTAGCACGAGCAAAAAGGATTCTCTTTATGCATAGAGCTTTGCGGAAAATTGCCCGTCGATTTTTCGGTGAACAATCCTTGTTTTTTTCGCCAACTCTCATGATTGGGTGCGAATGGGTTAAAGTTTTCTAAATTTGCACGATTATTTCGTATTTGTTATATGGCTTGTGCACGTAGATGTACGTGCTCGGACTTTAAGTAACGAGGCGAACGAGACTCTCCTGATTTTAACAGATAATACCTACCCACAACCATTGTAGCGGTACCTATGACTTTGAGTAACAACACAAAGTCCATGACATCTGGAACATTCTGTGATTAGTGTAATTAGCACTGGAATTTCATTAGCTACAGTACCCTTCAAATCGAAACACATTATTGCTTGGCAGCAGAATATCTGAATTTGCGATGGTACCTATCTCGACGATCTCTTGCTAAGAAGATCTACAACATAGTAAAGATTTTGTTTTAATTAGTAGGTATTTGGATTGTCTCCTGATATTGAATGGTCTACATAAAAACCATATGTGCCATAGGTAAATAAATTGTTAAGATAAAGGATGAGTGTGGCCGTCAAAAAACAACAAAAAAATTAAAAGAAATAAAAACAAAGAAATATAAGACAATGTAGGTTTAATTGCAAACAGCAGATCCATTGCCACAGAGTATCAACCTTTTATGAAGCCTTTTTTATTTCATTCTGTACAACTGTACATGTCTAAAGAGTCTAGTTTTTCATGTATCAAAATTCTGCGAAAATGTTAGACAAGTTTTCTAAAATCATTGATATTAAGACAGCAAGGAAAGAAAAATGTGATATCTAAGAAATTCATCACTATCATAATATATCAGGCAACTTTCGTCTATCATCGTTTCGTTACAAACTTGTAAAACTTGATAGTTTATTTATTACATGTAAGGACTTCACCAGGACTATATCAGTGTCTCTGCGCATCTCTACGATATCACGCGTATCGCTGAAAGTAGGTAATTGTATCCGTAACATTATGCTATCGGACTGACTCTGGAATCATCAGGAACATAAGTTGTTCCATAGAAAAATGTCATTCATATTTGACGAAATGTATGGAGCAACTGTAACACTCAAATGTTACAATTTATTCAACGACCGCTTTTCAGTGTATTACTAATGTTCCGCGTAACCCCGCGTACATCAATATGGGTAGTGCCAAAACACATAAGGGAAGTTGGTAAGCAACATTTTTGTTGAAATTATACTCACATTGCACCATCAGCATAATTCTCTTGCTAATGGATGGTGGCACGCCGTTCGAAGCTATGCACAAGTATGCGCCCATGTGTAGTCGCGATACTTTTGTTATTGTCAAGGTTTCTCCATCCACCACAGCCACTGCCAATAAATAAAACTATTTATATAACATTTTAACAATTAATACACTTGTGTAGAATCGTGCGATTCTCGTATTGTTACGAAAATTATATCCATGACAGACAATACGATCATATTGGTATAAAATAAAAAAAAACAACAAATAATTATGGAGACTACGCTTCAGATCTGAATAATCTAATTCACATCATCGGCCATTGCTGGATATAGGCCTTCTCCTGGAGGGGTTTTGCCAATACTCGCCACGCTTGGCAGGCGGGTTGGCGAGCGCAGTTAAGTGTGATTGTTCAAGGAAGACGCTGCTGCCCATCTTCCGGATTACATTCCTTAGCCGACTCTTACGGCAACCACGGGTAGAGAGGGTGGGGTAAAATTCTTACGCCGGCACCACCACGGCAACCGGCACCACCACGCACGCTAATTCTACCCTGCATATTTTGCTATCGGTGGACCAGTGGTAGTGTCGCGAGTCATTCAAGTTAGACACAAAAAAAAAAACGCGATCGCATATCGTATGTCCGCGTAATAAGGGTTGCGATCGCGTAGTTTTTCTCCATGATCGTCTAACTTTAGTGACATTAAAAGCACATAGTAGGTGCTCAAAAATGTAATGCGATATATTTATAGACAATATTCCAAAATTCCAATTTCATTGTGCGAACCGTGGCAGTAAACAGTGGCATTTACTACCCGTAAATGGCATTACAACGATCGGAGAATGGATGTTCCTCGATAGATGAATGGAAATCGCGAGTGAGTTTCTTTTAAATTAACGACAAATGAGAATAAGGTAAAACGCAATATTTATTAATAAAAATAGCAGAAAAATGTTGAGACAATAACTACTACGTTTCTAAACGATGTATAGGTAGGTTGTAATATAAGAAAAAATGTTATATAATGAAATCAAGCGGAATTCCTAACAAATGTAATGGCTACAGAACTAAATACTCGTACATAGTTAATGATATAACTTTGCGGAAAGTTGAGAACAGCAGCATTTCTAAGCTAATTCAAGAGAAATCTGGGCGTCATTAGCAAGTTGCCGTGATTATTATGAACTTAAACGTCTGCTTGAAACAATTAGGTGAACTACTCACCTAAATGTTTCGAGATGCAGTTGCTGGTAACATCTGATAACCAGCGCCGCTTGTCTGTGACAATCGACAGCCGCCTTGAGATGGCCCGTTCGGTATAAATTCATTGTTGTATTTTTTACTTTTTTTTCTGTTTGTTTTTTCCAGTACTTATACATATTACATAAATGGGATTATTGAATTATATACTAGTAAGTATTTATCATTTTGTTATTGACATTTAATGATATTGACATATATTATTATATTGACATTTCATTTTATTGACATGTGTTATGATTTTGATATTTTTAAATATGAATGGAAAAATTACCCGTAACTTTGGTGTTATTAATAAAATCTTTGTATTTGGGTCATCATCATCACAGCCATAGGTCATCCACTGCTAGACATAGGCCACCCCCAATGATTTCCTTCATATAACATAACATAACGTAAAGTAACGTAATATATAACATAACAATATTGTTATGTTGGCTGTTGATGCTCTATTCGTATGTTTTGTAAGCTTGTTGATTGCTTACGTCGTATTGTGATGACTTGTTGGACCTGTCTCGATGACGTACCTGATTCGCCGTTATAATTAAAGTCCTGTCCGTCCTCCCTTCGCCACATGACGTAGGGCTCCGGGTAGCCGGAAGCGCGACACACCAAGGTCACGTCTGAGCCTTCCCGAACCACCATGTCGGTCGACGTCATATTGTCGATGATGGATGGAGGCACTGTGACAACAACATAATGTATAAACACGCTCAGGGACAACATTATTGTTTTACTTAGGTTTTCGTCGGATTCTATAAACGATATAGGTTTGGAACATGATAAAAACTTGTTTATTATGTATTTTGTAACTAGTATGAGGAAAAGTAAATCAGGAAATTGATAATTGTGGAAACCTTACCTACGACCTGCAGGTATCCCTTTCTCGACCGCATGGGGTCGGTGTTGACCTGGCACATGTACCAGCCGCGGTCCACCTCCTGCACGTTCTTGATGTGCAGGTACCAGGAGCGGTGGTCGTTGTACGAGAGGCTGATGCGCGGGTTCTGCGTTATTATGTTGTGGTGGATGCTCAGGATCGTCTGCGTGTCCATGCGAACCCACGCGACCTTAACAAAAATTACCGTATAAAAGTGATGTCCAGTAACTAAGGGATATTACGTTTTTTATTAGATGTAGCCATTTTTTTGTTAGGTTTTTAACGTTTTGCATTTGAATGAGGAGGATTGGAGCAAAACTAAGTATTAGAATGTCTTGGCGGCATAATTTGTTTCCTGACATCTATAATTCAAACATATTCGAAGGTAATGTGAGACTGAAGCTGACTTCAGCTTCAAAATTAGAGATCTCTACCTAAATTGGAACAATGTAACCCAAGGTATCAAAATATTATAAAAGTCATTATTTTGCGTGCAGTGCGAAAACTATTGACGATACATAAAATATTTTTGTTTCGTTTCATCGCGCGGCCTCATCTTGCTTCGCACTGACGACTGTTTTTATTTCGCGCGCGCGTTGTCTCAGCTTTGTCCCCATGATGAAGGCCACCGGATGTGGCTGAAACTATAGTCGGAGTTTTCGATAAAATTAAACGCATATATAAAACAAAAATGTGTCAAGACCACGTCAGTTTCCATAATAAGGTACATAAAATAGTATATAATAGTACTTAGTACTTATGATTGCTCACAAAAAGTCCGTATAGCTATTATAATTACGCTACAATAACAGTCTTTGTTTAAATTATTAAGTTCAAATACGGGTGGAATCAAATAGTGGTGATATTAGTATCATATGGCTTAATAATTAAAGTTGATTATGTACGTGTAAATTTCACCTTAAATTATTCGAATCGGTCTGTTCATTTGGAAGTTATCACGGATATAAAAAGTCTCTAATTAAGAAACACTCTCGGTTTGAACAAACTGCCCTACGTTGTGTCTATTAACAAATACTAATTTAGGTATTTACGGTAATTAATAGTTTTTAAATTCGAAACTTTAATTATTAAGTATATTTTTTATATTAAAAACGCTTTATTAAGTAAAAAATACAGTGGACGCAAAGTTTACTAAACGCTGTTGTGCCGCGCCGTGTCGCCTGCAGGCTGCCACCACGAGAAGTGTTACCGAAGCGTATGATAATAAGTTTTAATAGATGCCGTATATCCTGATATCGAAAATTTAGACCAAATAGATTTTTATTGACTGTGTTCTAGAGCAATAGCGTCACCTAGAAATGACACTGTTAACGAAATAAATAATTTAATTTTACACAAAGTCAAAACATATAAATCAATAGACACCGTTACTTATATCGAAGACAGAGTACATTACCCAAAGGAATTTCTAAATGCTCTTGACCCGTCTGGACTCCCGCCATATGAACTAAAAATTAGAACGCCTATAACGCTATTACGAAATTTAAGCCCTCCTAGCATATGCGTATAAAGGAATTGAGAGACAACATCATTGTAGCGACCATAATCACTGGCCCCGCAGCCGATCGGTTAGCGCACATACCCCGGATACCTATGATCCGATTTGCCAATACCCTTTTAACGTCTTCAACTTCCTGTGAAAACAGCGTTCGCTTTAACAATTAATAAGTCCCAAGGCCAAGCTTTCGACTTAGTACGGATAGACTTACGAAAAGAGCGTTTTACTCATGGCCAACTGTATGTGGGCCTATCACGAGTTGGAGCTCCCGAAAAACAATATGTTTTATTACCCCATAATAATATAACATCAAATGTTGTTGACAGAGAAGCTCTAAATAATTAAAAGTGCGGGCTGCTGGTGTATTATAAGTATTATAAGTAATACATAAATACTTTTTTTTTGTAAATACAAAAAAAAGTATTTATGTATTCTATCAGTTATGTGACTTCCATAGTAAAGCTTTGCTTAGTTTGGCGCAGGTGGTTTGGTTTTACTTGGTGGTAGATTTCCTTTAGCAGTAGGTTGTCTAGGTAGGTACCACCGCAGTACCAAATATTCTGCAGTAGTGTGTAAACATTACTGTGTTCCGGTTTGAAGGGTACTGCAGCTAGCGAAATTACAGGGCTATTGAGACTAAGCATCTGGTCTCAAAGTAATGAGCGCCAAAGCAGCGGTGCCCTGGACTTTGTTTTACTATTCAAAGTTCTGTGTATCGCTGCAATGGTCACGGACAGGCGTTATCTCTTAACATCAGGAGAGCGTCTCGTTCGTATCACTATTGTTACATTAAAAAAAAGGTGGCGCTGTGTGTAATTTCCTACGATATTTATTTATTTAATGTATTTTACTGAGGAAAAATAATAAATATCTTCTGTAATCTTTATAGGAATATTAACGCGAGTGGAGCGCACACCTGAAAATCGAAACTTCATCAAACTTTAAGTATACATAATGTTATGTAGTTATATATACTCAAATTATAAAGCTTAATTACTGGGTACTATATAATCATAGTAAATTTTATGTTCTACGAAATATATACCACACCCTAAAACGATATTACGGTGACAAAATGTGAAAATAAGACTTTTTCTCTTTGTACCTCTATCTGCCCGCTTGTTACCTTTTTCAACTAAACGATCAAATAAATAAAGACGGAAATAGCAAAAAATGTGTGCCTGAATATCAGATCAAACATTTTATTTATAACTACATATTTGGTTGGTGGTACTTCGTATTCGGTGCGATAGCGCTCAGCTTTCGCCCGCGCATTTAAACGAATCTTATTTAAAGTATCACGAACATTTAAAACAATGAAGCCTACATGGTTTAAGATTAAATATTGAAACTTTTTTATGTAATAGTAATGAGGCGAACGAGACGATCTCCTTATAGTAAGAGATAACGCATATCTATGACCGTTGCAGCGGTCCCCAGAACTTTTGACTAACAAAACAAAGTCCAAGGCATCGCTGCTTTGACGCTCATTACTTTGAGACATAGGATGGTTAGTCTCAACAACCCTGTAATACAAAAAACTTTTTGCGAGACGCATACTGTATGAAATATATGAAATATGTACATATGTACCTGGTTATAAAACGTGTACTACGTAATTACCAATATATCAGTATTAATATTGCCATACGAAAACTAAGATTATTAATTTAAAAGTATACTAAGTCATATCTTTCTCATGTAACGAAATGCGTTGAAACTTCTCGCATCATTAAAACTTTCGCTCGTATTTCATGTCCAATTATCGAATTGCACCCTACAAAATTTAACTTCAAAAATATAATCAATTGAGCATTATGCACTTTTTCGCGAACAATATTTTAATTTATATAGATGAATCAATTTATATCATCAAAGAAAAGGTAGAACAATTGGAATATAGCACGTAAATAAATGGCTTGAACCACAAGGCACTGTTTAAACCACTAGCGTAAACCATTAAGACTAAAGTCTTAGACAGATAAACCCAAGAGGTGGCGGCGTGACGAGTTGAAGTTAGTTCTTCGAAGAGTTGTGACTCGATGACAACACTATTATTGCCAAGAGTTACTCGAATTTAAACGCTGCTGTTACAGAAGCTGGACAAAGTTGACTTAGAGTTACCTTAATGTTATACTCTATAAATTATAAATTAGAAACAAATGTAGTTGCGTATATATACCTACCTACATTAAAACATAACTGTGGCAAAGGCAAAAGGAGTGTTTGTGTTTCTATATGTGTATGTTTATTTGTTCTACCTACGCGCCTAAACTAATTCATTATTCGATTTTGAGGAACAAAGAAATAAATTGATTGGTTAATATTTTAGATAAATGGTGATATAGGCTACATTTTCCCCTTAGATTATAGGTAGTTTTTGTTCCATAGTCGAGTTATAAGTCTTTTTACACTATTTTTTTTATGGTAACATGACGTTCTGTGACCACTGCAGCGATATCCATAATTATGGCTCTATAAGTATTTAATTGCATACCCAGAACCAGTTGGCGTTCTAGACTATATGATGTGTGTTTTCACCTGGGCTGTTAAACATAAAATATATCATAAAAATTGTCTTTGATCATTACATTTTTTTTTACTGTAAATTATAATTACAGTTTCCGTTCTCGTTTGGTAATGGGGTGAACAAGTCGCAATTGTGATGGAAAGATATAATGCCAGTCAGTAGTTTTAAAAATTTGAGTAACAACTCAAAGTTCGGGGCATTACTGCATTGGCGTTTATTACTTTAGTCATTTATTGTTGAGACTCATTGCCTTGTAAATTTGCTAGTTACGGAATCCTTGAAATTAAAACAGCATTATTTATACTCATTATATGTATTATATTTTATATGTATTATATATATATATATATTATGTATTTATTTATTTGTATATTTATGTTACTATACAGGTTAGCGGTAACATATCATCACAGCCTTTTTCACGCACTGTTGGGTATTTTTTTACGGTTGACAATCTAGGTGTTTCACAACTCACCTGATGTTAAGTGACGGTGTGGTCGAAGATGGTAAAGCACACCCAACCTAGAATGGGACTATTAGGTGTGACCTAGTTAGGTGCTTGGCGGTAGATTTTCAACTTGATTGGTAGCCAACCTGCCGAGTATTTGAGAACACCCAAACACTATGGTTTCCTCATGACGATTCCTTCACCGGCAGCTCAAGCTCATTGTTTAGGTTTGTAGTACACGACCGGTCATCTTCTATAATATCTATAGTTTATATACCTAAAAAACATACATACATAATACTGAGATAATAGAACAAATACAAGCTTAAGCTTATTGTAAGGGTCTGAACCTACGCCTTTCGGCGTGTAAACCGAACGTGCTAACCATTGAAAGTATCATCGCTACAAATAGGCCTCTATTGCCTTCTGACTCGATCCTGTGCTGATAAAAGGTGACATACAGTATATCTGATATATTAAAAAACTTTTTGGCATAAGTTCAAAGCAAGATACTAGCAACTAGTAAAAACTGCTTTAGTAATAATTATTTTTCAATCCTATCTTAACCTCACTTGAAAATGATCGTTCACTGTAATGCGCACAATTACGTAACTCGAACGGGAAACTGTCTCTACTAATTGATGTCAATCGAAGATAACTAAATTGGATGGAGTGAGAATTGGGCCAATAAAGTTTGCTACTGAGTACCTACTACCTAACTAAAATTATTGAATATTGAACACGTTTTTGATGTTAATCATCTTGTTTTAATATCTGACGTACAAAAGGGTCTTCTAAAGATTGATCTGATCTGTTTGTAAAGAAAAATCATGTGTTTTCTTGTACATTAACTAGATTTGCTGTGGGCTTAATGCCAATATTTTATCATTGTATATTCATGTACCTACTCTTATTTGAAACACGCTTTTACTATTATCAGGCCTGTTAGCTCATTGGTAATACATATATTTGCTTACGTGGGTTCTATTCCCACCCACGACAAACATTTTGTGGTTTAAACAAATGTTTGTTCTGTGTCTGTGTGTTATGTATGTATTTACAAAAAAAAAAGTATTACAGTATTCTATCAGTTATCTGACTTCCATAGTACAATCTTTGCTTAGTTTGAGGTCAGATGGCGCTGTATGTAATGTCCAACGATATTTAATATTATTATTTGCATTTAAAAGGGATTTGGTGATAGAATTACAAAAACTATTGTTGAAATTTTATTTTAAATAGTTTTTCAAATATACTTTACACAAAATACTGACGGATATAGCAAAACTTTAAAGGGCTTTACCTAATAATATTCTTATAAATTATAAAACGCTTTTATAATGTAGCCTAATCATTAAAACTTTGCATTTCGTTTTTGCGATGCGTTAAAATCTTAAAGTTTGCATAATGTTGCGATTTATCTTACCTTGAATATAGCTTGAAGCAACATACACTATTAGCATTTAAGTAACCTCAAGACTGAACAAAGCAAATCCTACCTTTGTTCTCTATTTAAAAGTAATGACGTTAAGCAAATCTTTATATTTTTTTAACTGAATTCATATTTTTGTAGAAACGTCTTACCTTTAACTGTTCCAGACTAAAAATATAAATAAAATCTAGGAGAAATTTCGAGATTCTTTTGACGCTTTCACATAAATACCAACGTACTTGAACTCATATCGTGTTGTTTCCATCAAAAAATCAATAAGTGTCGACATTTCACACAATGCTATTTATCCCCAAATAAAGCAAAGATTTGTACTATAGGAACCAGATAACGTAGATAGTGTTTTTTTTGTTGTTGTAAATACACATAATATCGAGATACAGAACAAACATATTTATACTCTGCTTAACGACAAGCAGAGTGTGGTCAAATGCGAACATATTTTGAATTGAAAATAAAATATGTTTGCCACATAAATGTTTATCCGGAGAGGGAATCGAACCCATGCCCTACAAGCGAAGCACAACAAAAGGCCTAAAAAAGCAGCTAAATTAACTTTTTCAATTTAGTCTATCTTTTGAATAGGAAATATAGCAACCCCACGTATAGCTATTAATAGTATTTACTATGGAAACTGACACATTTTTGTTCAAAACCATCGTCACATCTCGGTACAATAGCCGCCCACCCGCGCCCACGCATCAACCGCTATCTTTTTTTCTCTTTCATCTTGGCATCGCACTCTGTGCATTCTGCCAGTTTCAATGTTTCTGTATTTTGCGTGCAGCCTTCAGTTTTCAGCTTCTTTATCTTTATAGTCAAAGTCTAGTCTTAGTCAAGTCCAGTCCGTGCCAGTCTAATCTAGTCATGCTTTAATAAAGTAGTAGCGACTTTACTATAAGCTTCGATGGAGTTTTGGAAGCAACACAAGAAGTCATATTTCACTGCAATAAATCACTTTCCCACATACGCGCTTATAATTCGGCGATACTCGAAAGAACACTAGTTTTGGAAAAAATTACAATGGAGGCTACACGACTCTTTCCGAATTCCCGCCAAAACTCAAAACGCATCCTTATAAACAACGTTTAAAAAAAGTTAGATGACACTTACCTGAATGTATGGGGGTGGAAGATTATTAAAAGTTGTGCATAATGAAGAGTACAATGAACTCTTTTTGCTTTAGTACACCCAAAGCTAACCCTACATAAGGAGAATTGTTATGGGATAAATTTTCCTCTTACCTTGAACCCTCTTAAGTTATCGACGACACACGCCAGCAAGGCATCCCTGCCCACGGTCACCGTAACGTTCGGGATGCTTTCAGCAAATCGCGGATACATGGTCTCTGAAAAAAAATTAGTAAATGAACTATTTGAGTATTGGCAAACTTACTTATTTATATTTTATGTAAAGTATTTAAAGTAAGTAAAGAACAAATATGCTTGCACCTATCACAATGTTCTAATATTGCCAGAAAAATTAAAAAGAATAAAAATTAATTTCGAAATTGGAGTTTGATGATGTAAAGTGACGGTGTCGTCGTAAATGGTAAAGCACACCTAGTAGAAAAGAACTGGCTCTCAAATGAGGCAACTGGATCACACCGTCAGGTGCTTGGTGGCAGTTTTTTAGCTTGGGTGGTAGCTAGCCAGTCGTGTACTAAAAATACCCTAGCGCACCATGCTATGATTTCCTCGCGATGTTTTCCTTCACCGGCAGCTTCAGCTCATTGTTGGGATTTAAACTCACGCCCTTTGGCGTTTAAACCGACCACGCTAACCACTGAGCTATCATCGCTACTTTCTGCTAAAATTATAATTCTGCTTGAAATGGAGCACCATTTGCTTGACATCGACGCTTACCTAGAAGAAACCTACTATTTACTCTTTTACTCCAAATTATTGGTAACACAAATTCCGGCAGAGATCCACAACCTCGTTTTATCCACGTTGTCCTCGTGGTCTTTTTAAAAAACAGTTACTTTATTCCGAAAGAGGAAGTAGGCTATTCAAGTATCTAATTAAGCACGAAATGCAAGTGGGTGCCTCTAGAGCGCGATAAGAAAGATTTTAAGTGTTCCCGCGTTTGTAATAGACATTAGGCAGTTTGCCATCAGAATACCAAACCATGTATTTTCTTTACTAAGATAGTCTTAACACGTATCGCAAGATTTTGTAATTGCTGGATGAATTTTTATTTTTACCCGACTACAGCAAAGCAAAATGGGGATTATAATTTGAATCGGTATGTATGTTTGTGGGTGTGTAATATGTATGTATGTTTATCTATTCCCTCATAAATGTAAAATATGAAAATGAAAAGAGATACTTTAGAGTTAGTTCAACTTTTTCGAATGAACCGTACTTAGCTAAAATATTGAGACAAAAACAAAGTGAATATAAATAAACGCACGTAGTTTAGGCGCGTTTTCCAGATTACCAAAGTACGTACAGAAATATAAATTGAAAAGTATTTTTGCATTACCGCGTGGGGCCCCCCTATTTGCGGAACCCGTACCGTTTGCTACTATTGCTGCGTGGCTAATTCGGTACTGCTGACATTGATGAAACTCAGCAACAGTGACTTAACTGAATCTCTTGAATACATCGAATCTATTCGTATACATTATTTTAAGCATCATCACAGGAAATCATGAAGTAAGACTATTCACGTCACACTTAAACCATAAATATATATAAATATATATTCTGTAAGGTACACTATAGATAGGTTATGTATGATATGTATGCTTAAAACGTTTTTACTTCAATTTAATTATCTTGTCAAGACACCCCTTCCTAAACTTAGTAGAATCCTCTCCTACAAAGGTTGCCTGGAAGGGATCGCTCTTAGCGATAAGGCCGATTGTTCCACTAGTGTTAAGTTTATGTTGTAATAATTGTTTGTGATTGGTGTGAATATTAAGAAGTTAAATTATTATAAATGCGAAAGTTTGTCTGTTTATATGTTGACTTCTTCACGCTGTAATGCCTTAACTGATCCAAATACACTGATTTTTTTACTTGGTGGTCCTACGGCTGAGATGATGATGATGATGAGGTCTCCTTAGTAGGAGGTCATCTAAGTAGGTACCACCGCAGTACCAGATATTCTATCGCCAAGCAGTACTGCGTTTTGATTTTAGCGAAATTACAAGACTGTTGAGACTAACCATCGAAAGTTTCAAAGTAATGAACGCCAAAGCCCTGGACTTTGTATAGCATGGATCGGCGTTATCTCTTACTATCAGGAGCGTTTCGTTCGTCTCATTATATAAAAAAGACATAATTTAGAATATAAGTAGTTTTATAGGTACGATTAGGATTATGGATTAACACAATATGCATTTTTTATGTCCAAAAAACGTGGGTGAACCCACGAGGCGCAGGCATCAAAATATGAATGCTTCTGAACTTGTTACAATACCCTACCTAGCCTATTTTATATTTTTCTATTGTATTAGATAATCATAATCAATTTATTGCTAATATGTCAATTACAAGTCATTCCGATATAGAATACAAATACAATAGCAATAACACAATGTCAAAGTTAAAATAAAATTAATATAACTATTGTCACATCCCAATCATAATTGTGATTGTAATGTCAATAATAAAAATTTATAAAAAAATAAATAAATAAGAAATATCATGTAAAATATATAGTGTGAACAATAAATTAAAGAGTTTGCTAACTAGCCTACCTGTAGGTACATATCTAGCAATCTAATGGCTAAGATCACATCTTAAAAGCCTCGCCCATTCCTACCATAAAACAATACTATAACATGTAAACATGTTTACTGCTTATAAAACTTTGAACATTTAGTAGAAAGAGTCGCAAACACAGACGACGCCGTCTTGTCTGCCGTTGGCGATCGCCTCAGGGTTGCCAAATACCTAAGATAATACGAAAGTAATTAGCACTTAAAAACTCCAATCTCCAACTTTCTCTCATTGGCGCCAAAGCATGCAGTTAAGCTTTAATTAAATTGACTGTTTATTGGAGAGGCCCGCAAGCAGGGCTAATATTGAATAGGCAATAGGTCAGACATTTTATGAGCTTGTTTGTACGCACTCTGCCCTTTGCTTTGATTTTTATGAACTATGTAGGTATAGGTAAGTACATACAATTGGGGTAACACAACTTTCACATAATATTGTTTTGTAGCGATCATAGCCCAGCGGTTAGCGCGGTTGGTTCGCACGCTAAAAAGCGTGGGTTCAAACCCTAACAATAAGCTTGAGCTGCCGGCTTAGAAAAACATGATGAAGAAACTATAGCGTGGTGAAAGGGTACTTTCTAGTACTCGACTGGCTAGCTACTGCCCTCCAGTAAGCCTTAAACACCGCCAGAAGGTAGCAAGTCTATCAATTCACTACAGGATTAATTTCGGAGAATGTGGTACTGCGCTGTACGACCTTGTCCATGAGAAACGTAGAGTCAAAACGTTTGGTACGTACCCAAGGAAATTGAACTATGTATCGGTGGTAATGGGCCGAAATTACCATGTTAAAAACATTACATTAATTTTGATTAGGTGCGGAAAAATAAAAAAATATGAAATCATTGTCGATTTATTAAGCCTGGCAAATGAGATTGCTTTAGCAATCCTTTTTAAATTCCTTGCGGAAGGGATACATATTGAACTGTCCGCACAAACACGGGTACTTGCCAACCCTACGGTAGGGCTGTGTGATTTATACACGGCTCACCGACGACAAATAGCGGTTTGTCGTGGTATCGCTCTTTCACCGGCAAAATAATGTATAAAAGGCACAATGTTAAAAAACTGCCTATCGTCGAAAAAATACTGTTGCCTATTTGCAGGGATTTTGTTTATTCTTAAAACTAATTAGGATTGGTTAAGCAGTGACATTCGCTGCTCAATTAGATCTTTTCTAATAGGAATAGGTACGTAGATATAATCTGGAAGTCGCAAGTAATTCGGTTTCTGGAGTTGAGGCGTCGTCTACATCTCCTGGGGATAGTGTCTCCCAGCGTCAAGTCTCGGAAAACAGGAAAGCCTCGAATCCGATTCCCTACTTCGCCTAAAGCAGGAGGGAGAATAACTGGAGTTTTACCAGAACGCGGAAATATTATGTCGAAGGTTATGAAAAAAACACAAAACTCGTGTTTTTTTTTCGTACTTGAATTTGACACATAAATTGCACATATTTATGTGTGATATTATGTGGTACATGTTTTTTCGTGATGATTCCAAAACTCTGTAGAAACTTCTAGTAAAGTTACCACTACTTTAGTAGGACGTGAACTAGATTGACTGTGACTTATTTTATGCGACTTTGCCAAGTTGACTATGACTTATTGCTCGGTTTCTTTTTTCGTTTTCTAAAAACCTACCTAGCCAGACCTAGCTAGATCCGCCTTTTCAGATTTTATATATACATAGAGTTGCTCGCTTAAAGGTATTAGATTTAACTACTCTTTTTTATGGTTGTAGAAGACGGTAAACGCACCTAGCCTGGAATGGAACTGGCTCTTAAATGTGGCTGCCGGAACACATCGCGACAAATTTCCAACTTGGAGCGGTAGCTAAACAGTCGAGTACTAGAAAGTACCCTACTACCACGGTATAGTTTCTTCATCGGCAGCTCAAGCTCACTGTTGGGATTTGAACCCACGACTTTCACCTTGTGAACCGACCGCGCTAACCACTGGGCTATCATGGCTACTCGACTAGAATGGTTAAAGTGCGATGAGAATAAAAAAAGAAAAAACATTTTCTTACACAAGAGTGCTCCATCGTAGATCGCACATATATACCGACTTATGTGAAATAGCTGCCCAACGTTAGTCTACCCTTCGACCGTAATCTCATGAAGAAAGGTTTCAAAATTGCATAGTGATTATTTGGTATGAAAACTGTTTTGTTATAATAACGTCTGATTAGTTGAGGCAAAAACCTTTTTACTTAGAAAATCTAGGAAAACGTTTCAGTCTCTCGGCGCTTTAGGCATACTCGACTTGCACTTACTTTTTGTTACGCCAACCACTTTTATTGGAACGCAGGTGGACTTTAAAAACATTATAAGCTCAACTGATGATATTAAAATTAAAAGCTTTGGACCAGACGCATAAATTAAAGTTTATATAGCTATAAACGGGTCGTTTTAGCTCGAGACGGAGCTTCAACAAAGGGCTTTTGTGCGTTATGATTATTTCATAATCTTGCAGATGTGATCCACCACCAGTATAATTGTGTCATATTGCGCTTTATTCAAGCAGTAATCACAATATTCAAGACCAATTTTATGATTTTTAATATAAACATGACTTTTTGAAATAAGAACTTGAAACTTTTTTTTTTTCCTTTTTGCTTGCGTGAAACCTTTGTCATAGGTCTGTCAAGTGATGTTTTTTCTTCTTATTCCTCCGAAGAAGACTTTGCGTCGCACTTTATGTGCATTTGCCATTAATATTTTGATCCTTTAAAGTTTTTTTTATGATTAATCAAGGTAGGTAGTCTAATACTTAGACTTAAGTCAAAGTGATATGAAGTCAAGGTTAAGCCTGGTCCATGTCTAGTAAAGTCTATTCTGCTACAAGCTTGACGGAGTTTTGGCAACAACATGAAATTTCATGTTTCACCACATTGTATCACTTCCCCAAACTCACGCACGTAATTTGACACTTTATGAATAAAATACATCTTTATACATGGCGATATTATGTTTTCGCGTGCTCGCCAAAACCCCAAGTTTTTTATTTAAAAACAAAAGGAAGTTTAAGTATCAAGATTCAGCAAAACAGTTCTGTCTCTTGAACTAGATGGTTACACTTATTTCATACAAATACTCATTGGAAAAACTCTTATCTATCTTCTGTACTCAGACCCCGGTAAAACTGCTTTTGTGAATAATTCACTAGAGTACTCAGAATTTATATTAGTAAATTATTGTCTATCTCTATATTTGTTCCACAGCTACCATGGATTACGTTGATAAATATAATGTACTAGCGACCCACCCCGGCTTCACACGGATACAGTTTATTGTGACAACATTATGGCTACTTGTTTTTTTTAACCACAATCTCACTTGATGGAAAGTGACGATGTGGTCGAAGACGGAGCACGCTTGCTTAAGTTCGTATTCACATTTATTTGAAAAACTCTTTTTATAGGTTTATGAAGGGTTTTATCAATCCACTCTTGCTTTGCACGGGTGCATATATTTTCACGTCTTAATTATAAAACAACAATTTTCTCTACTTATACAAAAAAATTAAGTTTAAAAGTTTAAGTTTTTTAATTGGTGGTAGATCTATTCAGCAGGAGGTTGTTGGTAGGTACCACCGCAGTACCAGATATTCTGATATCAAGCAGTAGTGTGTAAAAATTACTGTGTTCCTGTTTGAAGGGTACTGCAGCTAGAAACAGACAGACACGGACAGCGGCTTTGTTTTATACTATAATATAGAGATTAATATTATGTTGCGATTATCCGTTGAGCGGGAAGTATTAATATCTTATTCTATAAATAGTAGTATGTACCAGTTCATAGAGCTATTATGAATGTTTTAAGATAACGCGTTGACTGAGTTATTAGAATATTTGTTTTAGTTTGGTTTAGAGCAGTGTTCTCTTCCGGTATTTTTAACCTAGCCTTCACGACTGATCTTAAGAAGTCAACTTTGACTCAGCTATTAAACATTGATTTGGTTCTTGATTTTTGTAGTTTTTCTGGACTAAACACTCTCGAGTACCTAATAATTGGGTAATACGATGTTTTGCGGCCCTGGTGAAAATAATCCTTCTAATATTACTATGTGGTAGTTTGCAATTGTTGCTTAATCACGCAAAAGCGGCTGTACGGATTTGGGTTAAATTTAGCACACACAGCTTATTACCTGGATTGATATATACGTATAATACTTTTTATATCAGAACATTTTTTAAATGTTAGGTTGCTGTGGAATTATCAAAAAACTAACTACTGGAAGGATCGATGGTTTTTGATTCGGTCTTCATTGTCATTTAGGTTTTTTTACGAAATGTTTGTATATACAACCCTCCTAATTAAACTTTTGTATAAGTAGAAAAATTTAACGTTTTGTTTTATCTCGTCAAAATAATTTGCGCCCTTGCGAAGATATTCTGTCGCCAAGCAGTAGTGTGTAAACATTACTGTGTTCCGATTGGAAGGGTACTAGCGAAATTACAGGTCTGTTGAGATTAACCTAATGTCTCAAAGTAATGAGCGCCAAAGCAGCGACGCTTTGGACTTTAGTATGCTATTCAGAGATATATCGGTCCAATGGGTATGGACATGCATTAACACTTACCACCAGGAGAGCGTGTCGTATGACTCATTACAATTACATAAAAAAAGGAAGGTTGGATCGCTAATTTCTTTAAAAATTATTTATAAAATGTTAATTAATTCACATACGTCACACTTACCATCTGGGACGTCTATAGGTGCAACGGACACTACATTTTGCCCTGTAGGTAGTTCCCGTCCTGTAATTAAAACGGCAAGTTAATATGAAGTTTTTAATTCTCATAAAGGCAAAGGAAAGTTTGTAGGAACCGGCTTCTAATTATTTTATACCTAGTTAATTAGTATAAAGTACCTGAAGTATTTAGTTTACCTAAATTGTGTTTTGTCTTGTTTAGTTAGTTACTATAATATAATTTGGATTGGAAGGATAACTATGTTTCACAATTGAATGAATCACAAATGAATCAAATAATAATTATTATTAATTAATCAATTACTTTTGTAGTTTATTGGTTAACACGGTCGATTCGCACGCCAATGTTTGGTTCAAATCCCAACGAAGGTCTTGAGCTGCCGGTGACGGAAAACATTGCGAGGAAACCATGAAATGGTGGTAGGTTACTGTCTAGCTAACTACTATCCTTAAATAGAAAATCTGTCGCCAAACACCTAGCGGTGTGTTCCGGCAGCCTTACTTGAGAGCCAGTTCCATTCCAGGCTAGGTATGTACCATCTTCGACCACACCGTCACTGAACATCAGCTGTGGTCAAACACCTAGCCTGACAACCTAAAAAAAACTAAAAAAAATATATCTGGTAGATAAGCGAGTTGAATCATTGACAGCGTCTTCATTTAAAATATATAAATATATTCATAATATGATAGCCATCAAATAAGCGGTCTTTTATTTGTTCCTTTGATAAGTAGTTAACTTTGAGTTGAGAGAAGATTGTTATCTTCTGTTAGTGACTGTTTTGATATTTATTAAACAAGCTTAGTGAAGGAAATTAAAAAACACTAATTCTCTGACGTAAATGTATTTTTTTAAGTGTTAGCCATTGTCACTCGGGATGATGTAAAGACTCTAACGATACCTCATACATCCAAATCTGTTCAGGTAATTAAAAGTTCAAAGTTCAAAGTTCGATGGGATAAAGCAACTCACATACATAGATGAACTCTGAAAACATTATACTCCTTTTTTGGGCAGTCGCGTAAAATGAAACCGATTTCAAAATTACGGCTAGCTAGACTATAGTCTTAGAATAATCTACAAAAGAAAATTATTTCTTCTGTGTGAGAGAACAAAGAAAATTATGTTATTTGCGAAACCGAAATATGAATTTCTTATAATTTCTAGGAGATTAAACCTTTGTGGAACGCATGAGCTGCTAATCACGAATTAATAAAGCCTATTTAAACGTCTTAATGAGTTTAAGGAGCTCAGTTTTCTTCAAATTATAAAACAAAAACTAAGTAAATTTCTTAGTAATAGCAGCTAACCTATTTTAATAGCATATTTCATTTGCAAGTTTTTTTACCCGACTACCAAGGAAGGGTTATGTTTTTCGCGCGTATCTTGTATGTATGTTTGTAAATTTCTTTATTACCTCGTATCTTCCAAACGGCCGAATGGATTACGACAATTAAGGTATCGTTAGATTCGTCTCAATAACCCAAGTGTCATTAGGGTGATTTAAAAAAAAAATACCATGATGGTGGATTTTTGGAGCGAAATAGTAATAACTTGATTTAAAAAAAAAAATAACAAGTAGGGTAGGTAAAAGGGGATTACAAAAATATATAGGTAATATGTATAATGCATGTTTAAAATTTAATTAGGAATAATAAATTAGTATAAAAAGAGTTTTTTATTTAAATTTAGCTGCCTATTTTCAAACTCTTTAGCTTGTTTTATAAAATAAATAGAATCAAACATCATTTTTATACATTATTTTCAGTACAACACGTACCCACGCAAACTTTTTAAACGTAGGTAGGTACAAATCAAATATTTAGGAAGCTAAAATAAAATAATAAAGTTTAATAATTAAATAAGTTTGTTGGTCTTATTGTAAAGTATACCTATGTAAAAGTTTGAAATAGGCGAGTTTTTAAAATGAGTAGGGGCCAGAAGTGCCTAAGGATTTAGTTAAAACAGAACTAATTAAAAGAATTATGTAGCTAGAGTTATGAACGAATAGATAGATAAATTTATTTATTGAGTGTTCAAAGTATATATTTAGTTTTGCAACAGTGATGAGGCAAGTGGATACTGTAGCAAAAAGAGGATGTAAAGATTTGTGGTTATTTCAATTTTAATTAGTGTTTTGATTAAGCTTTTAAGTTTATGTCAAATTTTATTAGTTGCGCACCTATAGTTTTAGATATTAAGTAAAGTTTCGGATAAGTTATTTAAATTGTTGTCAAGCTAGTTAAATTTAAATCCTCATAACGTTTGTAGCTGAAACGACTGTTAAGCGGAAATAAACTAAATATATATCTTGAACACTCAAAATAAACTTCCGCAAAGTAACGCCTGAATCGATCAATCAAATTATTTATTGTTCACACAAGATATTATTAGTAATGGTATAGTAACCTATGTATATTTGAAATCTAATATAACACTCATTTGCTATTTTAGTTACATTTAAACGTCCGTATTGGTACAAAATACTTGTTTTTAACTTTATTTCGATATTTATGTTTCGTTTTGCCAATCGTGCTAACGTAAACTCTAATTTAGTATACCTATAAACTTTTTTACTCTGTATTTTGATAATAAGTAATTTGTTTGGCCCAATTCGCCTTAGAAACTTTTCTAGTACTTTGTATCACTTTTCCGTGAACGGACAAACCATTTCCATATTATCGCTACGAGTTTTAATGATTGTTACTAAATTGGAGTTATTTGACTATAATTGGAGGACATTTTCTTGAAAATAAGTGGTACTCGAATGACTTAAAAACAAATTAAATACATACTAAAAATGAGTTTTCGTAGATCTAATTTATCATCAAACTAGTGGCAGTAATCATTATGGCAGCAATATTAGTAATCATTATAGCAGCGGACGGCAAAACAGGTATTGCAGGTACAGATGTGGGTAAAACAGAGGTAAGATATGTAAGTCTTGTAAATTGTAAATATTTTTTTAATGAATTCGGAAATTCAACCTACGTAGGTAAGTAATACTTATCAACTCGTATGTAGATTTTTTTTCTTTTAATTTTGACAGCAACAATTTTTCCATTACAGCTCCGTCTTTTTAATTTCAGTTTAATCCATCTATCTAATCTATCTATGTAATACCTTTAAACTAGTAATTCAAATTCAAATTCAAATTCTTTATTGGTAACATCTTTGTTACATGTCATATTATTAAGTACATAATAGTCTTGTATATATGTAATGTCTTGTACATCAGGGGCGATAAATCGATCTAGCTAGGTTTCATTTTTAGAAAACGTCATTTTATCCTTGTTTTCAGCCGAGCAAAGCTCGGTCATCCAGGTACTATAGTAAAAAAAAAAAAAAAACTAAAAGCTGCGTTTTATTTGCAAACCAGTTCGAAATTTAAATAAAACTATAGATATTGGTTGCCATTGGTTTTTTTTTTTTGCTTTACCTTGGTTGCCATGTTTCGGAAAAAAATTCGTTCCAATTTTAAATAACAGAACAGCTATGAGTTTTTATAGTACGTAATTTTGCCGCTACCCGAGAGATTTGAATTTTCATACTAAAGCCGGCCGCTGCTCATTTCTATTTGACTTGTACTACAATTTCAATCTATCTCAAAAAAGGTAATTCAATGAGTCAACTGCCACGCATATTTAAGAAAATATACCTAAACATACAATAGTTACACCAACAACTTTCCGCAGTCGCCAACCACCAATTTTATCCGAATGAAAAGAACATGTTCGTGTCAATCTAGGATGTCATCATAATTTGAAATTTCATTCAAATCAATATAGCAGTGGTTGGGTAGAAGCTTACGCTCACACAAACATACTTAAGCTAAGCTATTCCAAGTAGTTATTTTGCATATTTTTTATGAATTGGTAAGAATTAACTATGTTTATCAGTGGGTTATGACATTAGTAACATGGCCGAATTTGACAAATATGGCCGAAATGTCGAGATGAATAAACAAAATCAATTTGTGCGCGACTAAGGCACGGTGATATTTATAATTATTTATTTTTAAAATTACAATATTATGTTTCCTACATTCCTTGTTACGCAGCCGCTTAAAATTCCTGCTATGTGGGTCTTAATGCTATAAGCTGTCCGTATACATATATTTAAATACATAAGTGTGCTTCATGGCAACCCTTACTCAAGGGATCGAAGTAGGCAGCAGTTAGTATGCAACATATATTGTTATACTAGCTGCTTCTCAGGTCTTCGCCCGTGTAATCGAGTGATTTGCCTATCAAAAAAATCTGAACGAATCACCAATGGTGTACAGTACAAACTGTTCAATTTTAATTTCCAATGTAAACTGCGCCACGCACATATGCCAAAATCTTCTGTGTTTCTATTTATAGTAGCATAATTTTTTCTCATATTTTCGTCACTTCACTTGCCCTGAACCGATATTGATGAATGATAGACTAAATGCTGCTCAAAACCCCACAGAACGGATTTCAAAAAACCGCATCTAAGTCGGTGGAATAGTTTTCTGGTGGTAGATATCCTTAGTCTTGGTCGTCTAGGTAGGTACCAACGCAGCACTAGATATTTTGCCGCCCAGGAGTGTGAACATAACAGTGTTCCAGTTTCTAGCATTACTGGGCTATTGAGTCTAACCATCGAAAGTCTCAAAGTGTTGAGCGCTAAAGCAGCGATACCCTGGACTTTGTTTTGCTACTCAAAGTTCTGTGTATCGCTGCAATGGTTATAAACAGGCGTTATCTCTTACTACCAGGAGAGTGTATCGCTCGTCTCATTAATTTTAAACAAAAAATGTTTCTGACATTATCGTGAACAGACAGACAGACAGACAAACGTTTGAAATCTGAATTTATGGCTTTTATTATTACTTTATTAAACCTCTAGCCTCCTTCTCTCTTTATTATCCTTTTTAGCTTCTCAGCTTCGGTGGTCCGGTAATAGACGTGAAGATTTATTATTATGTAAGTATACCTAGATCTAGAATCTGTAGAAACTATTAAAAGTAAATAAATACTATGAAGTACGCCACAAAGTCTTCACATAAAAAATCACATAAAACCTTTTTTCCGAGTAGCACATTATCATTCTGTTTGAAATGCTCCATACCGCCGCTTGATCTGAGGCCGCTCCATACCTTCCCCCTGCACTAGGCTAGGTTTTGTCAGCTGATCGGATATGCCATTACGCGTACCGCTGACAGGCCCACTTCGCGGCGACGACAGGATTGTTCCATTATCGGCACATGGATGAATAATTGACACTTCAACTACGCTCAATGGATGCGCTACGATGCTCGCGTGTGTCGATGTGGTGACGCGCGACGTCGCTCTAAAATCGAGTGTAATAAAATTGGGTGGCGTCGTAAACGAAACGACTTTTTGTCACAACTTTTTTGTGTTACAAAATAAGTATGTTATATGCTCGTAAATAAATCTTTTGTTTTGATATTTTTATTAGTGTACGACAAAATAATTTCAGTATATACGTAGACTTGATATCAGAACTTAATCTTAACTAAATTAATCTTTTAGTCCAGATTGAGATCTTTTGATATACTTAATTTGATCTAATGCGTTCTGAAAAATACTAGCTAAATATAACTACGCAAATACTTGATAATAAACTATATCATTATAAACAAAAATAATTTATTACAAGATGACTAAACAATATAAAGCCCAGGAAAATAAATGAAGAAAATTTAAACAATACCGTGGTTCTATATTAGTTTAGACATATCTATGTATGTATACCGCAAACTGAAATTCTGGCGCATTTAAAGATTGAATAAAGAGAGAAATAAATCATCAATTGCAAGGAGTTCACCATCTCATTAAAACAATAAATTACAAGTATAAATTAACAATTAACGGCTAGGTTTTTGGTATTTCGGTTTAAAAATCGAACTTTTGAACCGATTTACATGAAATTTCTATGGGAACCGTTATAAATAAATAAAAAATATTTTCCAATCGGTTCACGAATGACAGAGTTCTGGGGTAACAAACATACAAACGAAATGAGAACCGAAAACGAAAAAAAAAAAACAGCCAAGTGCGAGTCGGACTCGCTCACGAAGGGAGAATCTATGAAAAAGGCAAAAAAAATCGCGTTTGTTGTATGGGAGCCCCCTTAAATATTTAGTTTATTTTGTTTCTAGTATTTGTTGTTAGTGCCGTGGTGGTGCCGGCGTAAGAATTGCACCCCACCCTCTCTTCCCGTGGTTGCCGTAAGAGTCGGCTAAGGGATGTAATCCGGAAGATGGGCAGCAGCGTCTTCTTTTTAAATAACCTCACCCAACTGCGCTCGCCAACCCGCCTGCCAAGCGTGGCGAGTATTGGCAAAACCCCCCCAATGAATAGTTCTAAAAAGACCAGGCCCCCAGTCCCCGGCAGCTCCACTAGTCCTGGTTTAGGTAGCGGCCACGGTAACGGTGGAGCAGGGGGTGCTAAGAATCCCCGGCAGACGCCCGGCTACCACCCCCAACGACGACTGGCCCTGGTAACACACAACATACGCACTCTGAGGACAGACGAGAAGATTGTTGAGCTGGAAGAGGAAATGAGTAGGTTACATTGGGATATTTTGGGGTTATCTGAAGTCCGGAGAGAGGGCGAGGACACGATAACCCTAAAGTCGGGTAACCTATTCTATTACCGGGAGGGTGACCAACAGTCCCAAGGTGGTGTCGGTTTTCTCGTCCACAAGTCCCTCACTAACAACATTATTAGCATCGGAAGTGTTTCGAGCAGGGTGATATACCTAATACTCAGAATATCCAAAAGATATTCGCTGAAGGTCATTCAGGTGTATGCACCAACCTCGTCACGCCCAGATGATGAAGTAGAGCGTATGTATGAGGACGTAAGTAGGGCCATACATACCTCCGAATCCCACTTCACTGTTGTTATGGGGGACTTCAACGCAAAGATGGGCATGAAGAGCGATGATGAGTTGAGAGTGGGGCAATTTGGATATGGGCAACGGAACCCTAGGGGACAGAGGCTGGCCGACTTTCTGGAGAAAGAGGGCCTCTTTATGATGAACTCTTTCTTTCAGAAGCCGCCTCACAGGAAATGGACCTGGATGAGTCCCGATGGTTCTACGAGAAACGAGATAGACTTCATCATAACCAACAAAAGACGGATATTCAATGATGTCTCTGTGATTCACAGGGTGAAAACCGGTAGTGATCACCGACTGGTAAGAGGCTCATTGAATATTAACGTCAAGCTTGAAAGGTCACGCTTGATGAAGTCCACGCTCCGACCTACTCGCGCCCATATACAAAACCCCGAAAGCTTTCAACTCGAACTTTCCAATCGCTTCGATTGCCTAGAGAATCTTGCCACGGTGGACGAGATCAATAACAGGCTCGTAGAAACTGTCCATACGGTGGGCTCTAAGTTTTTTAGACCCCGTCGTACAAATAGACCTCAAAAACTATCCGACCATACTCTGGACCTCATGGCTGAACGACGCTCGTTACGACTACAGTCTTCCTATGATGCAGAGTCATATAGGCTGCTCAATAGACAGATATCGAAATCCTTGCGACACGACATACGTATCTTTAATACTAATCGTATTAAAGAGACGATAGAGCGGAAAAAAGGCTCCAAAGTGTTCGCAAGAGACATGTCTATTGGGCAAAGTCGGTTGACGAAGCTGAAGAGAGAAGATGGTAGTATAGCGTCGACCAAAGCAGAGGTATTAGAGGAGGTCGAAAGGTTTTATGGACGGTTATACACCTCGGTAGCTGAGCCTGTTAGCAGCGCGGCCAAAGACCCAAGAGCCAAGCTGACCCGGCACTATACCGAAGATATTCCGGACATCAGCCTGTACGAGATTAGAATGGCCCTGAAACAGCTTAAGAACAACAAGGCGCCGGGTGATGACGGAATCACATCGGAGCTTCTGAAAGCGGGTGGAACACCGGTACTTAAAGTCCTTCAGAAGCTCTTTAATTCCGTCTTACTCGAAGGTGTAACGCCAGAAGCATGGAACAGAGGCGTGGTGGTGCTGTTCTTCAAGAAAGGTGACAACACTTTATTGAAGAATTATAGACCCATCTCGCTTCTGAGCCATGTTTATAAGCTGTTTTCAAGGGTCATTACGAACCGTCTCAGTCGCAGGTTCGATGACTTCCAGCCTTCCGAACAAGCCGGTTTCCGTAAAGGTTACAGTACCATAGACCACATCCATACGCTAAGGCAAATTATACAGAAGACCGAAGAGTATAATTTGCCTCTATGTCTAGCGTTTGTGGACTATGAGAAAGCCTTTGATTCGATCGAGACATGGGCGGTGGTTGAGTCTCTCCAACGATGCCATATTGACTATCGGTATATCGAAGTGTTGAAGTGTATGTATAATAACGCTACCATGTCGGTCCAAGTACAGGAGCAGACTTCGAAGGCGATTCCACTGAAAAGAGGCGTAAGACAGGGAGATGTTATATCTCCGAAACTGTTTACTGCCACAGTGGAAGACGCCTTCAAGCTCCTGGAATGGAAAGGATTCGGCATCAATATTAATGGCGAATACATCACTCACCTTCGATTTGCCGACGATATAGTGGTCATGGCAGAGTCGTCGGAGGAACTCAGCACAATGCTCGAAGACCTCAATCGAGTTTCTCAACGGGTGGGTCTTAAAATGAACATGGACAAAACGAAGGTAATGTTGAATGCCCATGTTGTGCCCACCCCAATATCAGTTGGGAGCTCGGTTCTTGAAGTTGTTGACAAGTACATTTACCTAGGACAAGCAGTCCAACTAGGTAGGTCCAACTTCGAGAAAGAGGTCAATCGTCGAATCCAACTCGGCTGGGCAGCGTTCGGAAAACTGCGCAGCGTTTTCTCGTCCGAATTACCTCAGTGCCTCAAGTCGAAAGTCTTCGACCAGTGTGTGTTACCAGTGATGACTTATGGCGCCGAAACGTGGTCTCTGACTATGTGCCTTCTTAGTAAGCTCAAAGTAGCACAACGAGCTATGGAGAGGGCTATGCTCGGAGTTTCCCTACGAGATCGAATCAGAAATGAGGAGATCCGTAGGCGAACTAAAGTAGCCGACATAGCCCAGCGGATTAGCAAGTTGAAGTGGCAGTGGGCAGGGCACATAGCACGCAGAACCGATGGCCGATGGGGCTGCAAAGTTCTAGAGTGGAGACCACGGACCGGCAAGCGCAGCGTAGGACGTCCACCCACAAGGTGGACAGACGACCTAATAAAGACCGCAGGAACGCGCTGGATGCGAGCCGCTTCCAACCGGTCTTTATGGAAGTCAATGGGGGAGGCCTATGTCCAGCAGTGGACGTCATGCGGCTGATGATGATGATGATGATTTGTTGTTATAGCGGCAACAGAAATATATAATTTATTTTGTGAAAATTTCAACTGTCTAGCTATCGCGGTTCTTGAGATACAGCCTGGTGACAGACAGACGGACGGATAGACAGACAGCGTAGTCTTAGTAATAAGGTCCCGTTTTTACCCTTTAGGTACGGAACCCTAAAAAGAAGCATTCAATATGAATTATTAGCAATCACTAAAACGATTTTTAATTTATATTGAGTGCTTGGACTATTCCGATACTTGCATGATGTGATTATTCTTCACTGATGAAAGAAGGGTGTTTTTTTTTCTTCATATTCCTACTAGTAGGAATTGGCGTCGCACTTTCTGTGCATTTGCCAATGTCAAGTCTTAAGAAAGGTGTATAGGTACTTTAGTGCACCATATTTCACTTAGATGGTTTGTAGTTTCGTGGTTTTAAACATTTCTGCATCTCAAGTCGTAATAGCAAGGGGTGGCTAGTCACGAGAATAAAGTTATACACCGCTTCCAGCCGAATCACCAACTTTCACGTAAGTGGATTGAATTCTGGGCGAATTCACGAACCGTCGCCGACCCATACCTATCGCTGTTTACGTAACTTGATATAAACACACTTCCCTTAATTAAAGCCTAATGTTTTATAGTTATTAATGTCGGTAACTATAATACATTTCAGTGCAATTTTTTTTTTACATTTCACTTATTAACGTATATTTTCTTATACATAGAAAGGAAATTTTATAGTTTGATTTCAGTAATTGATTAGTTTAAATTGAGATTGTAACGGAAAAAAAAACATTATATTATACGTTGATGGTTATTAGTTTAATGACTTGTATGTAATTATCCTGACTATCTTTTTAAAGTGACTAAGACTATGTTTATGACTATGTAAGACTATGTTTTTTTGCCGTGGTGGTGCCGGCGTAAGAATTGTACCCCACCTTCTCTACCCGTGGTTGCCGTAAGAGTCGGCTAAGGGATGTTATACGGAAGATTGGCAGCAGCGTCTTCCTTGAACAATCATACCTAACTGCGCTCGCCAACCCGCCTGCCAAGCGTGGCGAGTATTGGCAAAACCACTCCCCAGGAGGAGGCCTATGTCCAGCAGTGGACTTCCTATGGCTGATGATGTGTTTTTAAAACTTTTATGGATTGACACGTTACAATGTACTTCAGCTTTGCTTCGACCACGATGCTTAACATTATAGTCCAATTTTTATGATAATAATCTCTACATAGTATAAAACAAAGTCGTTTCCCGCCGTCTGTAGGCTTAGATCTTTTAAACTACGCAACAGATTTTAATGCGGTTTCGATCAATAGATAGAGTGATTCAAGAGGAAGGTTTATATGTATAATGCACGTATATTATAGTAGTAATAATTACTACATTGCGCCCGTGCGAATTCGGGGCGGGTCGCTAGTTTCGGATATATCTTAAAAGAGTTGCCGTGTGAATTAAATGTTAAAAAGACGCAACTATAATATTTACGTGAAACCATTTTTCTCAGAATTCTGTCAAAAGAACGTTAACAGCAATATTGTAAAATATGATTAAACAAAATTAATTTTACATTTTAAAACAGAAAAAAGCCAACAAGCTAACAATATTTGAAGAAAAGACGAAAACAATAATAATTAAACAGTCTGCAATTACTTAACTAAAGTGCCTTCTTAAGTAAAACGGCCGTAAGCGGATTGCGAATCTGATATTTCATTCCGACATTACAGACATTTTTTAAATCTAATTCTCAGATTACAGCGGGCTAGGTAAATATGACTACTGTCTTTTTTCATGACGGAAACTTAATTAAAGTACAATAAAAACTATGTTTGCGAAGGTTTTAGCAAGAGCACGGGATAAAATAAATCATGTTGCTACGTTGTGTTATTACACGACTGCTAAAACAAAGAGTGTTTTGTTTTCAGGGTTTGTGTATGTACGTACATGCGAGTTTCTTTATTCTATCATCCCACTAATATTATAAATGTGAAAGTTTGGATGGATGGATGTTCGTTACTCAATCACGCCAGAACGGCTGATCGGATCTGGATGAAATTTTGCATTTGGATACTTTAGGCTCTGGAATAAAACATAGGATACTTTTCATCATCATCATCATCCATCACCACGCGGGTAAAATCGCGGGGCGCAGCTAGTAACTCATAAATGTCTAATCAGTTCTGCATGTATAGGGTATCGTAGAATCCTTACGTCCTCCCGAGTGACACAAAATAGTGGAAGTTTTCTTGTTTTTTTTTTTAATTTTCTTATTTAAACTAAACACTTAACTTTATCGTGTTTTAAACTCTAAATCGTAAATTTTACTTGTGTTTAGAAACCGTTGTTTTTTATCATAGGGTGTAGAATTATACGAACATGTGGCGCACTTAATTTTGTATTGCGCAAAACTAACATACCGTCACTTAACACCAGGTGAGCTGTGATCAAATATCTAACCTGACAAATATATGTTTTAAAAATTAAAATTATTATGATTTTAAATAAGACCCAAAATATCAATACAACATTGTACTCGTAGTGGTATTGTCCAGCTTTCTAGTTTACTTATAAGAAACAACTAAGACGTACGTATTAGGGTAGATTCAGGTTTATAATTTATTTATTTATTTAGACCTACACGGTATTCCCCAAATACAATAGTTTCAAAAATATATCTTATAATTAATTGTACAGATCAAAATTAAAAATACATCATACATTAAAAATGTTCTTAACTACAAAATTAAAAGAAATAACAATTATAAAAAGAATAGTAATAAATAATAACAAAACCTTACCATAAATCAAAGTCACACTGACTCAGAAATACCCACTCATCATCATCATCCATTTCCTTCTTCTTTCCCGCTATCATCTCACAGTGTTCCAGACACTTCAACCGCATAATCTTCCACTCATCCGCAAACAAGCCGCAATCAGGTGCCCAAGTCAAGATTTATAAGTATAAAACCAACTGATAAACTATTAGGTATACCTAAACTTTAATATACCTAAATCTTTTATTGTAAATTTTTATGGCTGTTTTTCCTATGTAAACACCGATTTTGACAGCTTTGACATCTAAAGTTGGTCATCACGTGCCGTCAAAACATTTTTATCTCAGATATTTTCTTCAGGTAATTCATTTTCTCAAACTAAATCAAATACAACTTGTAAATTCCAGAATATATTAAGAATAAGTATAATAATGAATGCGCCACTATTCAATATTGTATAGTTTTTTTACATCTAAAATTCGCTTTCTATTTGCAAACCAGTTAAATATTTAAATTAGAAATTTCAGGAGTTACCTCCTTGGTTGTCGTTTTCGGAGTAAAAAGTTCATTCCAGTTTTAAATAATCCTTCAGATATGAATGTTCATATTTAGCTTACCGGTCGCTTACTCGTATATGTTCAAGACAATTTTACCTCTAAATGAATATTGATTTTTGTTTTACTTATGCGACATTACTCACGTTTAATTTTATCGGAAACTATAGTCGGGGTATCTGATAAAATAAAAATTAATCTAATTTCTAATTTAAATATTTTACTGGTTTGAAAATAGAAAATAAATATATGCGTCAAAACTACGCCAGTTTCCATAGTAGAATATTGATTTAAGAATATCAAAGAAGGTTGTTATAAAATATTCTTACCTCCCAGCATAGCCCAACGGATTTGCAAGTTGAAGTGGCAATGGGCAGGGCTATGTGACGACCTAATAAAGACCGCAGAACGCGCTGGATGCGAGCCGCTTACAATTGGTCTTTATGGAAGTCAACGAGGGAGGCCTATGTCCAGCAGTGGACGTCTTACGGCTAAGATTATGTTGATGATTTCCGAGGATATTTAAGAAAAATATTGCTTATTGTAACCTACAATTAAAAACTACTTTTTAAATTAAAAATAGCACTACTACATACTAAGTAGGTACTATTATTATTGTTACATTGTGAACAGTTTCCGTTAATAATAATGGTCTAATTAGATTCTGTTTAAAAAGCATTCAATTAAGATTTATGAAGAAAGTTTTGAATCAATTTAGGAAAAGTTTGATTGAAAGAATTACTGGCCGCTAAAAAGGTTCAAAATTTTATGAAATTGGTAGACAAACTTAGGAAAGATTCATTAAATTGGCTTAAAATCCAAGACGCTTCAACCATTCATTTTAAGTGTCTTATTACACAATGTCTTGCGTCTTTATCTATACAAGTGTACCTGCGAATAGAAAACAATTGATAGATTGGAAAGATAAAATCCGTCTAAGCTTTGGTACATAGATAGCTTACGCCACGCCAAATATTTGATAAACAAATTATAAATGTTTGGAATTTGTTCGCAACTCTTTTGTTTGATACCAAACACAAAACACAACAAAAACAAAACAATAACATTATCTCGCCAGGCTGTCTAATCAACTGGTAGATCGTGTTCATCATCAAAGTCAACCTATTATTGTCCACTGCGGGAGTTAGGCCTCTCCCAAGACATGCCACTTAGTCCGATCTACGGCTTTTCGCTTCCAGCCACTGTTAGTCGTCCTACGTACACCGTCACTCCATCGAGTCTCTGGGCGTCTCACACTACGTTTGTCGATTCGTGATATCCACTCTAGAACACGTCTACGCGGTCGTGTTATTACCTATTTCATTTTTCCAAGTAATGATTGTGAAAGTATTAGTGAATTACTACCAAATCAAATATTTAATCAATAAAGAGTTACTGTAGTGTGCTTATCCTGATATAATTAAGTTACATTATCAGTAAATTGCATAAAAGCAAATTACCTTGTCATTTTAAAAATTTTGCGCTTTGAAAACATACCACATTGTTATCCGAGATGACCCGCATTCTCCTGTCAGCTCGTGATCACGGCTTTTGTAATATAAGCGAAATGACGAGGTGAAGAAACAAACCTAATTTACAATGTTCTCGCCTATAGCCTTTAAAGAAAGTTAAGTGCATTACTCATCGCCCTTGTATATTTACTCACATCGATAACTGTCAAAACGGGATGGCCGCGGATGTCCGGGATAAAACCGAGATGCGTCACCCCTCTACCGCACTAAAACAGGGTGTTTGCCAGCGGCGGATTTTTTTTCATAATATTTGAAAGAGTTGCGCCTGCGCTGGAGCGTTCGATATAGGATGTATGCAAAGAATTTTGGGTCGATGCAAAAGGATCCTACACGATTACATGAGAATATATGAGATAACTTACATATAATACACACCACATCACACATCATCAGCCATAGAACGTCCACTGCTGGACATAGGCCTCCTCCTGGGGGGTTTTGCCAATACTCGCCACGCTTGGCAGGCGGGTTGGCGAGCGCAGTTAGGTGTGATTTTTCAAAGAAGACGCTGCTGCCCATCTCCCGGATTACATCCCTTAGCCGACTTTTACGGCAATCACGGGTAGAGAGGGTGGGGTACAATTTTTACGCCGGCTCCACCATGGAAACATATAATACATATACTCCTATATACTAACTGGCCTGTTAATTCAGCGAACCTGTTACATTACCAATCTTCTTGATAACACCAAAAATACCTACAAGTCATATTTCAATACATGCCCAAATATAATACTAAAAATGTGAGATATGATAGGTAGGTATGTCAATATAAAATATTCCACTTAACTGAAGTGGTTACTACAGCTAGAAGAGGATATAAAGACTTGTGGTTATTTTTATTTTTATTAGTGTTTTGTTTAATTTGGTTTTAGCTTTTAAGTTTATGTCAAATTTCAGTTTTAGATATTAAGTCAAGTTTCGAAAAATATTTTAATTTTTTAAGTTATTGTTAAGTTAGTTAAATTTAAATCCTCATTACTGTTGTAACTGAAACGACTGTTTAGCGGAAATAAACTAAATACATACTTTAAACACTCAAAATGAACTTCCGCAAAGTAACGCCTGAATCAATCAATATAAAATATATTAATAGAAGTACGTAATACATTAAAAATGTCAAATATAAAAAAATAAATACAATTTATCGATGTCAATGTGATATAATAATAATAATATGTCATTATATAAAAATATGTATATTATGAACTTTAATTTATATGATGAACAAAGCTGTTTGTTCTGTGTCTGGGTGTTCTAAATATACTATGTACCTATTCTAGGAATGTATTTCCAAAAATGTATGTACTCTATTAGTTATGTGGGGGTTTCTATTGTACAAGCTTTGCCTAGTTTGAAGCTAGATGGTGATGTGTGAATTTTTGTACCTACGTAGCGTTTGACTATAAACGTATAAAGTCTAGTCCAGTGTCACTACAGGTAGGTTGGTAATATCCTTTACCAACCTATAAATAAGGCGATAACCATGTTAGGGGTTGAATTAGAAGCAGTTATACAAAAATTAAGAAAGAAAATATTTGTTTATGACTAATACAACTTACAAAAGTAAACACGATAAACAAAAGAAAGTCGTTGAAAGATGCATCTGCTCAAATATGCTCCATACTAATACGCTTGTAGTCGCGAATGTAGCCGCTTTCATACTACCACTACCAGTCGTTTTTGTGGATTTTAGTGCTTGTAGATTGGGCAAATCTAGCTGCAATTTTAGCAGGCTCTATTTTAGGCGTGTGGTCTGGAGCTGGATTTATATTATGAGTCAATGTTAGACTAACAAACTTTCAAGTTACTGCTGGTATTTATTTGAGATGGTCTAAGGTCAAGTACCTATTACTCATAAACATTGTAGCGGTACCCATACCTTTGACTAACAAAACAAAAACCAGGGCATCGTTTAAAATGTATGTATCGTGGACAAAGTAATGAGTACGTCGAGATATTCGATAAAACTCATTAGTCCTATAATTCGCTAACTGTATTTTAGTCGGAACACAACAATGCTTCCATAATACTGCTTGGTGTCAGAATATTTGATATAGCTTCAATATCTCATACAACTTAAGTTTGATAGCCCCGCGTTTACGCAAGAATTTAGTAAAATGAGGTACGATTTCAAGCGTAATTTTTCAAACTTACGCTAAAAAAGCTTTATGATTTTCCCATGCAGTTTTTCTCTGTTTTATAAAAAATAACCTTTATTTCTACTACAAAAAAAATAACAAAAATAAACTCAAATACTGTTTATAGAAATCGCCTATGTGGTGTAAGTTTCCCTACAATTCTCCGCTTATCTCTTTTATCATCCAGTCCAGTCCTAAAAATATCCATATTTATCTTTAATAAAAGAGAAAAAGTTCTTTATTAAGTCTTCTTTTTATCCGGTCTGTGTTCGTTTATGCTTCAATCACTTTAGCTCCTTAAAAAATTTCTGCGTGTCTCCGGGCTGCTGACTTGCAAATGAGATTTGCAATGTAAGAAGGAAAGAGTTTACAGTTGCAACATCCACATAAACTATTAAGTTAAGATACTTAATTCAATTTATAATTCCAATTTATTGCAATTTATTTATATGACGGGCATTGACAAGACATCCTGTACAAACTACCCTACCCCTACATCTGTGATTCTTTCCCCCTTGTTAACTGAATTATGTTATAGAAACACGAGTCCTTCAGACCCTCTGAATAAATCTCGAAGTCGAAGAAGCTTACGACCCCGGCGGCGAACTCAAGGCTTTAGTGTATTTTTAAGATTTTCATAAAATCTGAAATCCTATTAACAGACTCCTTGTCGCCGATATAATAGGAATCATTTCAAGTTCCGAAAGAACAATATTTTGTGTTTGAGAGTACAGAAGACAACTTTCAGGGCATTTGCATAAATTATTTTGAAGCGTAGGAGTCGATTGTTTACTTGTTATGATTATTTTTACAGGACAAATGGGGAAAGTTATCTGCAAACTAATTATGTAGCGTATGTAATTTAGTTAAAAGTTATTCTTGAAATTAAATGCTGCTAGTACGAATAATTCATTTTAGAATCGCATGGGTTTTACTAATGTAAGTAATTTGAGATAGGTTTACAACCCCTATAAAAAAGGGTGTTAACGAATATTATTAAGTAGTACCCAAAAACGCGTGTTCGTAGAGGCGAGATCTCTCGACTTTTCGCCCCGAAAAAGCTGGTATAGCAAATTTCATCAAAATCGTTAGAGCCGTTTTTGAGATTTCTATAAATATTATCCGTTTAATAGTAGATACATATGAAAAGGTAGCAAAGTGGAAAGTGTTTCGATTCGTGTTTACCTACTAGTAATTAGAGTAATGTCTATTTCACCACATCATCAGCCATAGATCGTCCACCTCTGGATATAGGTTTCCTCCTGGGGGGGTTTTGCCAATACTCGCCACGCTTGGCAGATGGGTTAGCGAGCGCAGTTAGTTGTGATTGTTCAAGGAAGAAGCTGCTGCCCATCTTCCGGATTACATCCCTTAGCCGACTCTTACGGCAACCACGGGTAGAGAGGGTGGGGTACTATTCTTACGCCGGCACTACCACGGCTAATATTGGCACGTATATAGTTTATTACCTGGATTATTATACAGAATACTTTTTATATCAGAAAAATGTTAGGTTTCAGTGGGATTATCAAAAAACGAACGACTAGTGTTGCCTTTTTTCAATTACGTAAATAGGTTACCTACCTATATAATCTCTGAACAAATTAGCTAGTGATATACTATCTCTTACCATCAGGAGAGCGCCTCGTTCGTCTCATAACTTTTACATTTAAAAAAAAAACTTAGAATTCAATTATTTTATTTGTTACTACGTATATACAAATTTAATAAACAACTATTATACACATATGTGTGCAAGAATTAAACTAAAAGTTACGGTGGAGGGGAAATAAGCTAGACCGAAGATGGCGTTGCATGTTGAATGGCAATGCTAAATCTTTAAAAATACTAGCTATGTTTAAATGAATCCAGTTACGAATAGGAATAATATACGAGTAGATACACTTAATAACAAGTAGGTATCTATTGTAATCCATAAAAAATAATAAAGTAGCTTCATCAGTTTATAATATAAAGACTATTAATTATTACGAATGCCCAAAATTAATTATTCTCAAGTCAAAGTACTATTGATTAAATTAATAAGAGACTGATTGTAAAATACAACTAAAAAAGTGTATTTGACCGGCTATTATCAATAATTGTAGCAGGTGGGAAATATTTAATGTTTTATTAGTATTTGATCATTAATTACAACAGTGGACTATTATTACAGATAGACATTAAAATAATTGAATAAAATTATAGAGACTTAATAGTGAACTCTGTTTGAAATATTCTTAAATTACAGGGTAATTAAAAGTTGAAATGGTTTACTGATGAAAAGACTTCCTGTAATATTTCCTCTATCATATTTTACTCTATTTATGAAAACAAATTAATTCAACAAGCACGTCAAATTAAACATTAAGCAAGCAAGCGTTCAGTTACCGACAAACCCTCCAACTTATTTCATTTTAATTTTTTTTTAACTTAAGCACTTTCTCCACTAATGGTTGGTTATTTTTTTTAATAAACATTTCTTTTCTAAAATTGAAAACCGTGTACTTTTACAATCAAAAACTTACGATACCAAAGCGCTTTAAATTTGTTTTGTCGTTTTGTAAAACAATCTTATTTTGAAAATCCATTTAAATTTTGTAACAATCCCCCGAATCCGATCGTATAATAATTGAATAAGTTTTTAAAGTTGAAAATTCGGCCACCGAAATCATTGTTTCCTTTGCTCTAAAAACAAATTTCCAATTTCCGTTCAAAAACTTTTACAAGTCGTGACGAACTCAATAAAAATGCTAATACCCACTACAGCATCACTCACCTGTGGTAGTGTAGCAGGTCAACAGAGAAATGACACAATATAAATGTATAAAAGGAGACATTTTGACGCGGTCACATTAGATAGTCTTATTTTCTCGGCGTCGCGGTTCACCTGTGTTGCGAGAGGTGAAAGGAGCGGATTACGCGTGCGAGAGACAGTGGTAGGGCGGGCGGAACGGGCCGTCCCATCGCTCGGGCGGTCGGCGGAGGCACTGCCGCAGGGTGCCACTCCGCCTCACTAACTACCCCAGCCAGATAAACAAGGGCGAGAAACCGGGAACAGGCAGACAAGCCGTCTCGCTAGCCTCTATCGCCCGGACTGAGGAACGGGTAATAAAATAAGACAAAAGACTTATCGGAAACTTGCGCGGGTGCTCAATCGGATAGCATCCAAATAACTATTGTATTTATTGCATCTCTTTTTGACATTAAAGTTATTCTGTGACTATAACTGGTACAAACAGGAAATCTGATAACCGGGAATGATAACAGCGGTTTGTACTGCCCGATGACGTCACAAAAAGTATACAACGTCAAGCTGAACGTTAATTTAGTTTATTATATTTATTATAATAAAAATGAAGACTTATGTCACAGAATATTTAATAGAAGGCAATATTTCTGAGTATCTTAAAGTAGGTAGATTTATAAGGCCAAAAATAATAATAAATAAATAATCTATGTACAACAAGTATTTCTGTGAAAAAAATATTACATAAAGATTAGTTTACGAAAGTTTTTTTAGCAGTTGTGTGTAAACATTACTGTGTTCCGGTTTGAAGGGTACTGCAGCTAGCGAAATAACAGAGCTGTTAAAACTAACCATCAAATGTCTCAAAATATATGACCTCTGGATTTTATTATGCTGTTCAAAGTTCTATGTATCGCTGCAATGGTCATAGCCAGGCGTTATCTCTTACCATCAGGAGAGCGTATTATTCGTCACATTACTTTTACATTAAAAAAAGTATATCTTACTAATAGTAACCTACTATCATTACTAGAGGTGTCTATCGACGCTTCTTATAGAAATAATATGAAGTCACAGTAAATACATTGGACTTTTACAAAGAAAATATTGAGAAAAACATGTTTAGAATTAGAAGAAAGAGCACAATTAGCACATTTCAATGCAATAATTTGTCATTTGAAAATGTTGCGTGGTCTAATTTTTAAGCTATGATTCCCTCGAAGAGGTTGCTTTTAGACTCTCTTTTGAACCTATTTTAATGTTATAATTCTAATTCACTTTTCTATAGTATCAATTAAGAGTTATAGTATATTATAATAAAATTATGGCTGTGACATATAACTGTTTTTATTTTGGCATAAATGAGTGAAACGTTAAAAAACTAGTGAAATAAATTGTGATCTCGAAAATTTACGAAGCAAACAGTTTCCTTCAGATATGAAATAAACGAACAGACTTTTCAGAATAAAAATGTTGATGACAACAATTTATGAAATATTGAAAAGGTTTATTTCGTTTTCAGACCACGCCATTCCCCACCGTTATCTAAAAGCTTCAGTGGCAATTGAGGTAAAATAATTCAGGATTGTCCTTCCAAGAAAAATACTACTGAAACCATTCATTGAAAGTAAGCTTGCTGACTTTTTCACATCAATAAAATTTACATAGCATATTTTATTTACAAATGCTATATTTATACGCTCTAGGGTAA
The DNA here is from genome assembly GCA_950106695.1 of Biston stratarius. Taxonomy (NCBI): domain Eukaryota; kingdom Metazoa; phylum Arthropoda; class Insecta; order Lepidoptera; family Geometridae; genus Biston; species Biston stratarius. The sequence continues at coordinate 18,960,841 of OX467116.1, forward strand.
AATAAATGGTAATACTATATTATATATAAAACTTTGTTTAAGTACAATTTCGTATCCAAAGACTAACACATGTAGAGTACGTGTCTCTCTCTCTCTCTCTGACACACACACACACACATTTACCTTTCCTTTTTTATATAGGTAAATCACTCAGTGTTAAAACCTTATTTCTTCTTAATTCGAACATACACTTTAAGTTTAAAATACATTTTACCTTGCAGTCTCAGATTTGAATGACTGATTGACTAACTCTTTACTGGCCACACCAAAGATTACATATAGAAGAAAATAATAAACTTAATAGGTTTAACATCTGGCGACCTAGTCACTAAAAGCAATATCTTCCTGACTACATTAGCATAGAAGGGATAAAAGGAAGAAAAAGACGACGTGTGTCAATAAGGACAATATACATACCGTATAAGTGCCACGCATACCTTGAAGGAATCAATTGACACGTGATTTGAAGACACCAAGAGAGTATTTATACGTGCACTCAAGTACATCAACGAAACTGTTTTAAACTATCAAGGTTCTCTTCTTCGCACTACGGGTATTCTAGTTTCAATTCACAACATAATACGGTAAATATTTTGTCAATAACCATATAACTGTTTAAAATACTATGTTATAAACTAAGCGCTTGCCATATTAAATGTAATTTGCTTTAAAACTATTACGAAACTGAATTATCATCTCCTTGCGGCACCATACAGTTTTAATCCTAGATAGCCCGTACGATATAATTATACGTTACAAAACATTTGAATCAGCGAATTCGCGTATAATATTGCCATAACGCGACTCTGAGAGTGTAATGTGTATCGTTATTGCTGTATCATGCGCAGTGATAGTGTCCCTACACCCCAGACACCAGTCTACCGCTCTAGCTAGACCAGTGTATGACAATAATGTCGTCCATAAATGTAACTGGTCTTGCACAACACTAGAGGCGACTGAGCTGGACGATAGTAGGTATCATACTTGAGATAACATTGCTGGCTTTTATTGGATGACATCATAATCATCATAAGCCAACTTTAGTCCATTGTTCGATATACATAGGCCTTTGGTAATGTACGCCACTTAGCCCAGTCTGTGGCTTTTCATTTCTAGTTATTCTAGTCACTGGCTTATTTATAACGTCACCCCATTGAATTTCAGGGCGTGCTACGCTACGTTTTCCGCACACGTCTTCTTCAACGGTTATTGGTTTTACGATACACATAATCCGGCCCACTGCCACTTTCGTTTGCTAATACACTATATCAGTGATTTTGGTTCCATTTTGAATTACTTTCATTCCACAAACGATGCCTTAAACACCTATACACATATACTGTACTCTGCATGTATACATACGTATACATGCAGAGTACAAAGTCTATTTAGATTATATTGTTTGACATTGCCAATACACTTAAATTCAGTAGGTTAGCAAATTTATATATTGGCTATGAAATTATAAAATGTATTTAAAAACATTAATATAGCATTCATTGACCAACCATTCAGTATTTGCCATTTTGAGATGTGAAAATTACGATACCTTTTGTGATATCGAGATACACGTGGTAAAACATATTTCCATGCAATTGGACATTTTCTCAGTCGATTTAGTCTGGTGGTCTGGGTGGCATCCGGCGAAATATATTCGCGAGATCAGCTTCATACTTTTAGAGTGCAAGTATTTGAAGTTTCATAAAGATATACTTTCTTGCAATAACTGCATTTTATTTTGGAATTACAAAAAAACGTGCTACCAATAAACTTAATTATTTTAGGTAAGTACTTTGTCATATTGTTCACTAGCGACTTTACTCGCGACTTCGTCGGCGTAGAATTTAAAAAGTTTGTTGAGTATAAATAGTTATATAAAGATTAGTAGATGTAAAAATATTTATTTATTTATATTGCAAGAGTTTTTGTTAAATATCTATAGTTCAATATTTGAAATTTCGATAGCTTAGGTTAGATATCGTCTGAATTTCAATCTATAGGCCACCACGAACCTATGTTTGAATCTCATAGCACGTACCTTTGTCTTTTCTAAGTTATGTGCGTATTGTCGCTGACTTCAAACGATGAAAGAAAACATCACGAAGCAACCTACATATCTAAGAGAATTCAAAAAAAGGTCAAGATTACGTAACGTACGCCCGCGGTTTTAACCGTTTTTTTTTCGGAATATTCAGTATGGGTTAATTCAGGTATCAGCATTTCAAATTTTCAGTCATTTTTAACCCTCGACGCAAAAACGATGAGGTGTTATAAGTTTGACGTGTCTGTCTATGGCATCGTAGCTCCCGAACGGAAGAACCGTTTTTTTTAATGAGTGTTCTTAGCTGTTTGATTTTGTGCCGGGGTTTTTTTAAATTTTTAATATACAGTGTAAGGAAGAAATGAGCATACTTACAAATGCATTTAAAATAATACAAGATTGAGTCATGTCATTACATGAATTATACTTAGCGGTTAATATATACACTGCTTGCCTATATTCTATATTAACATAAATATTTTAGCGTTTTAAGTGGTGTTTTAGCGCATAACTTGAGAACATCACCTTCGTAACCTATTCTATTATCTTATGTTCTTTGACGTAGATAATTTACAAGGGCTTTTATAATTAGCCTGTAAGCCATTTTCGACTACTTAGGTGTTCAATTATGGAAACCTATTCAGATAAAGAAAATAATTACTGGAAGAATAAGTCTGCTGTAATCCTAAGTATCTCGGAGAAACGAAAATTCATCCAAAGAAGCTTTACTACGAAGCGATGATAGCTCAATGGTTAGCGCCGTTGGGTTCAAACTCAACAATGAGCTTGAGTGAAGGAAAACATCGTGAGGAAATCACAGCTTGGTAATAGGGTACTCTCTAGTACTCGGAAAACTGGACTTTGAAAATCGAAGCACCTAACAGTCTGTTCCGGCACCATCGCTAAAGAGCCAATTTCATTCTAGGCTTGAAGCTGCTGGAACACACTTTTAGGTGCATGGCAGATTTTCAACTTGATATGCTGGGTGGTAGCTAGCCACCCGAGTATTAGAGAGTACCCTATTACTATTGGTAGCTAACCAGCCGAATATTAGAAAATACCCTACCACCGTGGTATATTTTTGTATGGGATGTGTCTTTTAGAGATATATATTATGTTATCTATGGTATTGTGAACTGTGTGACCTTTCACATGAGTTCACAATGACTATGCAGATTCTTTCTTCTTTTTCAATGACAGTCGAGGCCAACCTTACTGGCAGCGGAGTCGCAGGCTCGTCGCCGAATAGTCGCGCCGCTTGCTATCGTCTCACAGTTTATCGACCCCGAAATATAGGATAACGACTTTAGTTACGACTACGACAACGTCAGTTCTATAGCTGTTTTGCAATGCAGCCAATGCTGCAATAAATGCGTTTAAATAACTGCTTGTTTGTGATTTAACAGTGTGTAGTATGATAGTACTAACAAATGACAGTCGAAAGTTGAAAGCACTTTATAAATATTTATTTGCATTAAAATACTAAACAATAACAATGACTGCGGAACAATAAAATGTAGGTATGTAGCACAAAAATAAACACAGCTAATAGCGAGCGTCTGCTCTGATCGTGTGTGGCTGACTAACTTCGGGCGACGACTCGACGAGTGATAACGGTTCTTGCGTTCGCCCGGATTATTTCGCATTTAGGTGGCACGACACGATCGGCGACTGGCATCCGATATTTCCGTTGGTAAGTTATATTTGCTGATTTTATGCCACAGTTCTCCCCTCCAGAGGCCGTCTTGGTTTTTAAGACGGACGATAGTAGTCTGGAAATCTAACATTTCGTCCTGAGCGTGTCTTCTTAATTGTAAGTTTAACGTTTTCTATGTCTGTTTCAGGTGCCGCCGTGTCTGTTTTAGGTGCCGCCGTGTCTGTTTTAGTGAGGTGTTCTTCCGAGGTAAGTAAATATGCCGGTTTAAGTCTTTCTATCGACACTGTTTGTTCTTTACCCTTCATTAGTAGCTTATATACTTTTTCTGTCCTTTCCAGAACTTTATAAGGTCCGGAGTATGCTGGTTGCAGAGGTCTACGTACGCTGTCATCTCTAACGTACACGTGAGTTGCGGTAGGTAAATCTTTAAAAACAAATATACTTCTTTTGCAGTGCCGAGATGCTGGCAAGGGACGGATATTATTCATCATCGAGCTGAGTCGTGCTGTAAAGTCTGTGACATCAGTTGTATATGTACTTTTGCTCGTTTCAAGAAATTCACCGGGTAACCTCAACGTTTCACCATACAATAGTTCTGCTGGTGATGCTTGGATGTCTTGTTTGAAAGCAGTGCACATTCCGAGTAAAACAAGTGGTAAGTTTTCTGTCCAGTTTTGATTTTCGTGACATTTTATCGCAGTTTTTAGCTGTCTGTGCATCCTTTCGACCAATCCATTACTGGCAGGATGGTAAGCTGTGGTTCTGTTTCTGCTGAATCCAGCAAGTTCAGAGAGTCGTTTCATTAGTGTTGATTCAAATTGTTTTCCACGATCTGTTACTATTTCAGTTGGACAACCATATCTAGCGATCCAGTTTGCCACGAATGCTTTGGCGACTGTCTCAGCGGAGATGTCTGCTAGGGGTATTGCCTCGGGCCATCTAGTGAATCGGTCGACTGCCGTTAGACAGTATCGATAACCGTCTGAGAGCGGTAATGGGCCGACCAAGTCTATGTGAATATATTGAAATCTAGCACGAGGCAAGTTGAAATTTCCAATAGATGGTGTCACGTGGCGTGTTATCTTGGCGGTCTGGCAGGCGTGACATGATCTTGTCCATTCTCGACAATCTTTGTTTATGCCTGGCCAGATATAACGTTGTGTGACCAGTTTTGTTGTTGCGTTAACTCCTGGGTGACTGAGAGAATGCAAGCTGCTGAAGATCTGCTTTCTTAACTCAGCTGGTGCATACGGGCGAGGTGTCTGTGTAGCTTGATCACAGTATAACTCCGTCCGAGATCCAGGTATAGTCACTTTGGTAAGTTCTAGTGATGTATGGCCTTCTAGAATCTGTTTTAGCTCCGTGTCGGTGCTTTGTGATTCTGCTAATGTTTCCATGTGTACAGGTTGTACCAGTTCTTCTATTCGAGAAAGAGTATCAGCTACAACGTTGTCTTTTCCAGCAATATGTTTAATGTCAGTTGTAAACTGCGATATATAATCCAAATGACAAAACTGGCGTGGAGAACATTTATCCTTTCTTTGGTGAAAGGCAAAACATATTGGCTTATGATCTGTGAAGATTGTGAAATGCCGTGCTTCGACAAGGTGACGGAAGTGTTTGATGGCATCATATATTGCTAGTAACTCTCTATCATATGGAGAGTATTTCCGTTGTGCTGGGCTTAGTTTTCGACTAAAGAAAGCTAGAGGCTGCCATTCTTGACCAACATGTTGTTGGAGGACCGCACCAATGGTCGAATCGGAGGCGTCTGTGACTAAAGCCAACTCTGCGTCCATATCTGGGTGAGCTAATAAAGCTGCATTGCATAAGCTTCGTTTACAGGCTTCGAAGGCTTCCAGTGTGTCACCATTCAGGTTCACAGGATGGGAACCTTTAACTGTTCCAGTTAGCATGTCATGTAGAAGAGCTTGCGACTTTGCTGCGTCTTTGAGAAAACGGCGATAGAAGTTTATCATTCCTAGAAATCGTCTAAGCTCCTTGACATTTTTCGGGACAGGAAACTGCTTGATGGCTTCCACTTTGCAAAAAATTACTACTAAAAATTTTCATTTCAATTTTACAATATTTGCTTAGACATATTTAAATAAATGATTAGAAATACTTAATCGTTTTAATTTTTGTGTATGGAACTAAAGATCCGCAACTTTACATCGAAAGAGCCGTATGCTTGCCAACCCCTGACCTAGGTTCATGTCCTTATATATTATTCTATCTGAAATGGAAAATAGTTTTTTGTTTCATAAAAAAGAGGGACGAAACAGAAAAATAGAATAAAGTTTATCTAGACGGAAAGAGATAAACACAAGAAAACATGATAGTTAAATAGTATTGTTCCTTTTTCTACCTATTCGTGCTATCGACTAGTCAATTATATCTACAGCTTTAAGAAAATTGCATTTTTCGTACTCTCTGTACGATTTAGCAGCGCTTTCGAAATTAGCTTGAAACCTGTCCTTAGATGTCACCCTCCACGCACAGTTATCGTTGAGTATTAGAAGACTTTGAATATTCAAAGCTGTTAAGTTGAAAGGCTTTGTTACATTATTCGCTACATTAACTTTATACAAGTGAAACTTATCGGGCACGCGACGCAAGTCTTCAAACAAACTCTTGTCTACGGACTGTCCACTATAAGGACTTACAATAAATCTATCAAAATTGAAATTATCGTAATACTCGAAAAATGCGCCTAGAATTTCATACAAGCTGTCGCTATCTTTCGTAACTATGTTCTGCTTTTCAATGGCGACGTTATAACAATGTGAGCTGTTTGATCTCTGAGCCAGGATGTCGTTCTGTAAGTCTATGACCGAGGGGATTATATCACGCTGCTGTAGAAAAAATATAACTAACATCATCATACCGTAGCTCGTCATATATTTGTGACAAATTAGTTTGTGTAACTTCGCCCAATACTTCACTATGATAGCGAGCTTCAAGGCGCGCTCGTCTATATGCAGTAGGTAGTGTAAAAGACTACTTTCGACGGTCTCGAAGGGTTCTACCCTGAAGTGTATGTCGCAGGTGATATTAACTGGCGCGAATCGTAAAGTTATGGCGGGCAGGCGGTTTCTCGTGTGGATTTGCTGGTAGACGTGCGGGGAGGCTTCGAAGGCGGCTCTCGCTCGACTGACGACGTTGTTGTCGGGGTAAAGACCACCGGGTAATGAGACTGAGATATCCGCGTCGCTGGCAGGAGACCCCAGTCCCGTGGATAGAGACCCAAATAGATTTACTCTACTACCAGGCCACACAGTGTTCAAAGTATCCTCGACAGCGCGCAGTACCCCGGACAGCGACGAGACTCGATCCTTTGATGCGCTCACGGATGTCAATAGCTTTGCCACTTGACCATGGAAGCAGTCAGGGCGATCTCCCGAGTCGGATTTCAACAACGCGCTTGATACCACTACCAGGAAAATGACTCCTTGTATTTTTTCCATCACTGAGAAGTAGGTGAGAGGAACAGGTAAGCCTCGGTATTGTCCCTTTGTGCCTATTGTGCCTGTGTTTATTGCCCCATCACGTCGGGGTCACCACTGTAGTATGATAGTACTAACAAATGACAGTCGAAAGTTGAAAGCACTTTATAAATATTTATTTGCATTAAAATACTAAACAATAACAATGACTGCGGAACAATAAAATGTAGGTATGTAGCACAAAAATAAACACAGCTAATAGTGAGCGTCTGCTCTGATCGTGTGTGGCTGACTAACTTCGGGCGACGACTCGACGAGTGATAACGGTTCTTGCGTTCGCCCGGATTATTTCGCATTTAGGTGGCACGACACGATCGGCGACTGGCATCCGATATTTCCGTTGGTAAGTTATATTTGCTGATTTTATGCCACAAGTGTTTTAAACTTGGTGATATGTTTAAATTTTATAAACAACTCTGCTCTGTGTATCACGACATCTTATCTATGTCAAGTTTTTTATATTATTGTATAAGTGTTTCCCATTTATTGATCATAAGTTTTATCATTGTTTCAATGACAAATGTCATTGTTTTTTTGCAATTGAACTCAGAAAGTTCTGGAGTGGAGACCACGGACCGGCAAGCGCAGCGTAGGACGTCCACCCACAAGGTGGACAGACGACCTCATAAAGACAGCAGGTACGCGCTGGGTGCGAGCCGATTCCAACCGGTCTTTATGGAAGTCAATGGGAGATGCCTATGTCCACGGAAAATATAATTTCTAAAATATTTTTTTTTTGCATTTTCTTGTAGCGATACAAATAAAAACAAAACACGAATAATATACTTTTAAAATATTTTTTTATTTTTTATTTTCATCTTTAATAGATATAACACCAGACTTTAAGACATAACATCCTTGTTTTAACTGACTTCAAAAAAGGAGGAGGTTGTGCGTTTGTCCTGAACTGGTTCTCAAGTGAGACAGCCGGAACACTCTGTTAGGTTCTCGGCGTCAGATTTTCAACTTAAGAGCAGTTGCAAAAATACCCTACCACCATGCCATGGATTCTTCACGATGTTCTTCTTCACCGGCAGCTTATTGTTGGTGTTTGAACCCACGCCCTTCGACGTGTGATGCTACCACGCTAACCAATGTGCTATCATCGCTACATAATTATCACATACATAGCACCCACGTCTTCAAAACAAAAAACACAAATTGCAATCTCAATGCCCTGAATAACCCATTTATCAACATAAATTTATTTATCGTTGAATTACATTACAATGTCATTGCACTTCCTTCGCACTAAGAGCACAGAATTAACATTTCACGCGCCAAAGCGAAGACGGCAAATGCATCTAAAGCTATTACCAAGTTGCCTACCACTGATTCCAATTTAGTTACCTGCATTGCTCCTCGTTCGAACGATCGGATGTCAAGGGAAAGCACACAACGCCTAGAATATATATAGAATAGACTATGCAAGTAGTTCTAAAAGCAAGCCGAGCTAAGTGTAAGGAATTAATGGAAACGTCTGAATTATTGACGGAGATGAATGTAGATGTAGCTGGCAGAATGTAGATACATAGTGCGATGCCAAAATATTTAAAAAATCAGTACAAGATCTTTATTGAGTGATTACTTTAATTTTAAATGCGATTTCCTTAGTCGAGAAATAGCAATGTAGTTTTAATCGACATGGCAGACGGTAATAGCTTTCATTCAACGCCTTTGCCAATTCACCTTTCTAGCTATTTCAAATTCAACACTCCGTTGTAAGCTTTCGTCATAATCTGTACGTTAATAGCCGTCAATATTTGTAAGCACCTAAAATGTACCAAACTCTTTTATCACAAAATATCAATCGCAGTAATTTTCTACAAGAAAAGTTAAGATTGATACCTGTTGAGCGTAAACTAGAAGTAATTTGGAAATAAAAACTTTATCTTTATACTTACCTTTTTTGTGGCGAATACTTGTAAAAGATATGAATTCTCATCACGTTCACTCCATTAGCTGATTTGCCTTGGGAAGTGGTTGGAGAATAAGTGTCGTGATTAAAAAGCGAAATTTGCTCGTGTTTCACGAAATTGGTTCGAGTTATTTATGACGTTCGGTGGTATCGACGGGATTGTTTCAGCTATAAGCTGATGAGAATTAAATTCGCTAACAACGATATTTATTTCGATTATAAAGTACTTTCTTTACTTTTTTAGTTTATGAAGAAAGTTACAATTTCTCTTTCACTTTTGCTTAGGTAATTAGATAATATTTTTACTTTTATAAATAAGTTTTTGTGTGGTCGAAGATGGTAAGCACAGCCTAGCCTGGAATTGAACTGGGTCTCATGTGAAGCTGCCGGAACTCACCGTTAGGTGCTTGTCAACAGATTTTCAACTTAAAGGTGCTAGCAATCCAGCCTACTACTAGAAAATACCCTACCATGATATTGTTTTCTCACGATGTTTTTCCTTCACCGGCAGCTCAAGCACATTGTTGGGATTCGAACCCATGCCCTTCGGCGTGTGAACCGACCGCGGTGACCACTGAGCTATGATCGCTACAAAAGTAAATTATTATAACCATAATACAATTTACCATTTCATGTACTCGCCTGCTTTCACTCGTATGTATACGGAAAGCGTACAACTGACGAAACTCTTTATTGTTACTCGTATCAAAAAAATTATATTCATTATCCCTTTTCTGTCCCAGATAGGTGGCTAAAAGATATTTTGAAAATATTCTGGTCACGCGGGCCCGGGCTCGTTGATAGTTAATTCACTGCGACCCGGTTGTACAACTTGAAGCAGTTATCAAGCTCGTATAAACTACTAGCGACCCGCCCAAGCTTCGCACGGGTAGTAAGAATGGTAGCTATCCTTAAAAGGTAGATATATGCCACCGCGGACTTTTTTGTAGATCTATAAAAGAGGAATATCCCACTATGCATTGTTTTGTTATATCTCTAAGGGATTAGGCAGCGTTTTCGATGAAATCTCCCAGGTGGTTTGACTTTTTCCGAGACTTTCAAAACTTTCAAAATCAGAACTGTGTCACACTTGCGATGCGATGAGATTGCGAAAATTCTTAATAAATTTCAGTTTTGCTCTTATTTAAAAACTGTTTAAATTATGCAAAATAAAAACCCCAGTTATTACTAACGCCATTTTAACTTTAAAGTTATTTTTAAGTAAGGATCTGAACGCTTATATTGGTTAAGCTAGCAGATTTTTTTTTCCTTCACCGGCAGCTCAAGCTCATTGTTGGGGTTTGAACCCACGCCCTTCGGTATGCGAACCAACCGCGCTAACCACTGAGCTATCATCGCTACAAGCGGATAAACAGATAAGTCCGCGTTTAACCACCAATCCGCCTGATGGTAGGCGATGATGTGAAGACTGGTTTGGTGTTAACTGTCCAAACGGTTAAAACTACGATTTACTGTTATAAGTGTATAATATTTCTAGCTATTTAATCTCTTCGTGAATATTTTAGTTATTCAAAAATAGTAATAGTAAATGCAAACATCGCGTGTGATAGTAAGTTTACCGTCGCCCATGGATCTACTACATTAGGGTTGTAGTCGTTGCATTGGAGAGAGCAAGAGACACAGAGAGATGGTTTTTTGTGTTGAAATATCTTTGAAACAATAAAGTTTCTTTGAAGTTTTTTGTTCGAATGCACACTACTGTTTCTCGGTACACTGCAACCTGACGGGGTGTGTAATCGAACTCTGGACTTTACGAGTGTAGTGCTCGACTCAATACGTGTCACTGCCATTTATTATGACGCGGGTTATTTAGGAGTTTGGCTAATTTTTCCGGTCTGGGCCTTCCGAGCTTATTAGACAATTATTTGGCCAAAGCAACGTCTTTGTGCTTATACCACGAAATTGTGCCGTGTCAGAAACTAATAGAGATGATAGCTTAGTGGTTAGCACGATTGGTTACTACACTGGAGGAAGTGGATACTAACCACGACAATGAAAAAAAAAACATCTTCAAAAAAATCGCTTGGTGGTAAGGTACTTTCTAGTACTCAGCGGGTTATCTACTATGATTAGCTATAAGGTTTTTTTTTATTCCAGGCTTAATGTGTTTACCATCTTCGACAATACGGTCATTTAAAATCAGGTAACTTTAAAAAAAATTGACATAATTTACTTGTTAGTAAGATGTTATAGCTACATGGATTTAATAGTTAATAGGTAGTTATATGTGTCTATTTGAAAGGCAATTGGCATCTGCAACAATAAATAAATATCGTAGAACATTACACATTTACGCGCCATCTGATCCCAAACTAAGCAAAGCTATGGAAGATAGCTGATAGAATACTCAAATGCTTTTTTTTTGTGAATACATATACTTATAATATGTATAATTGTATATACAGAACACCCAGACACAGAACAAACATTTTTAATTATACAACAAAATGCTTGTCCTGAGTGAGAATGGAAGACATTTAATTTGGCCTAATTTTCATGTGTATTTCTAATGCATATTAATACATTATTTTAATTATTATTGGGATGTATCTTTATTAGAATTTAAGTCTATGTTATACTTAGTATGTACCTGATCTGATCTTAAGCTTATTTTTCACCCTTATTTTTTATGTAAAAGAAGAAGGAGTCGCTCTCCTGATGGTTTGAGATAACGCCTGTCCGTGACCATTGCAACGATACATAGAACTTTGAATAGCAAAACAAAGTCCAGGACGTCGCTACTCTGGCACTCATTACTTTAAGACTTTGGATGGTTAGTCTCAACAGCTCTGTAATTATTGGCACACCTCGTTTACTACTGGTTTATGAATCATTTCCATCCTAAGGTTGCCTGGTTGCTAGCTATAAGGCCGCCAATTGTTACACTGGTTTATAAGTTTTTATTTTTAGTATTTGATATTTATACATATTTATTGTGAACAATAAAAAGTTTATCTATCTATTTATATACCTACATTAAAAGTAAATTAATAAACATATGCTAATTCTGTATGACATGCACTAATATGATACGGGAATAACAATATGCCAGACCATACTAAATTAATATTTGCATAAAGTTATTTCGAGTAGACAGTCTAGTTTGATAATAGTATAATTTAATGTGTCGTCGAAGTTCCTCGGGTATCCAGCGGAAAGTTCCGTTTCGACTCTATATGAAAGTTGGTAAATCAGCAAGAAAATGCAGATTGAAGGAAAGCTATTTGCAACAAAACGCTCGACATCGGCTCAGAAATTGGTTCCCTTCCCGCTCCGCTGGCCGTGGAAACTTGCTACGCTAAAACCTATTTTTATTATTTGGTTCTTTCAATTCCTTGTTTTATAGTTTTGTTTTAATCTCCATTCATGTTTTGGCAGCGTTTCAGGTTCGTGTCTTGTTCTGATAAAAATCTGTGTGATTAGTTCTTGCGACACATTTTGTCATTTATAGGAATTTTAAAAGTAATAAAACACAAATGTTTATGTGTAAATAGGTACATTGTACAAGTTTTTTTTTGTTTATGGCTGACAAGCTAGGTGTTTGACCACAACTCACCTGATGTTAAGTGGCGGTGTGGTCGAAGATTGTAAAGTACACCTAGCCTGGAATGGAACTGGCTCTCAAACGAGGCTGCCGGAACACACCGTTAGATGCTTGGCGGCAGATTTTCAACTTGAGGGTGGTAGCTAGCCAGCCGAGTACAAGAAAGTCTATCACCACGCTATGGTTTCCTCACGATGTTTTCCTTCACCGGCAGCTCAAGCTCATTGTTGGGGTTTGCCCTTCGGCATGCGAACCGACCGCGTAAACCACTGAGCTATCATCGCTACAAAAAGATTAGCTATGTAGACACACAAAAAGAACAGGAACAGCTATATTTTATTTCATTTTCTTGTTTTTCGTTCTCCACAACTTAATCCAGGCATAAATCTTACCGAATTAGCTTAACATTACTCAAACACTAATAATTCATCCATATTTGGCTCAAGGAAAATGAAAAATAAAATTGTTCCGACTCCATTCAGTCGTTTCCCTTGGAACAGACGAAAACCTTATCTCTGCTTTTATTATTTTCCAAGTCCGTCCACAATATTATTCGAGATGGTACGGGAGATGGATCAGAAGACATCAATTTACCGTTTCATGTTTGAATGCCTTCACTTTAAATTGTTTCTAAGAATACAATAATGCAATTTCAGCCCAGACTGCCAGATTAAAACATGTCATAGAGTATAGGTAGATATATATCTCGTAATAATATTGTCGTAAACCTACCCGACAAGTCGATTTCTAACACTGTTAAACCCTAACAAGAGACCTCGCAAAGCTGTGAAAATAAACGTGGCATTTTCACGAATAAAACGCAGACTAATACGAAATAATAGGCTTTTTGTTTTGTCACCTCCCCCGCGTACGAATTTATTAGCTTTCACGGTTATCACGGCGTACCTCTCACTCGGTGGGCTTTTGTGAAATTGTCCGCATTCCGTCCCCGCGCCGCGCATAGTTCGGCCCACTTCCGCCCGCCGCGCCGCCGCGTGCTGCCGCCGGCGACGGAGCAATCCCGCCTGCCGCCATAGATGTTGGAAACACAGCTATGCGTCCATCTCTAAAGTTTTTCTTTTATTGGCTTGGTTCACAATTGGCTTTATTCCTTTCTCGTTTCGTTCTGAAAACTTTGGTTGTATGCCACGTTTGTTTTTTTTTTTTTCTTTATTTTTGGCTTGGTACTTTGTGCATGATGCCAGTGTCACGTACTACATACTTTCAAAAACCTCATGATAAAATCATGTAAAAGTCTTAATTCAACAAATTAAGTCACAATAAAGTCCAATCATTGTCTTAAGTAAAGTGGTGACTTTACTGAAAACTTCTACGTAGTTTTGGAAACGACACGAAAAGGCATGTTTCACCGCATCGCTTTCCCACACTCATACGTAAGCGAAATTTGGCAATTGTGGTTAAATGTTCACCCCTCGAAAAAAACAAGTTTTGGAATATAATACAATGTGTGATTTTTCGCGTTCCTTTCGACAACTCTACATGTGGAATTTCCATTTAAACTATTTTTCTACTTTCTTTTTACTTTAATTCTTTGTATCTTTGAAAGGCCGACAGATTTTGAGACGAAAGCTCAAGAGAATAGTAACATCTGTTAGATCTATTACAAACTTTGTAAAAAGCGGCAAATTGTGTACACGACGTAAAAGCAATACGTTCGGCAATAAATCGACACTTGAAGAGGCCGTATCTTTCAAAATTGGAAAGAATCACCGCCCCATCCACGCAATGGGTACCTACTGAGTAGTAACATACAGAATTCATGAATGTTTTATACGTAGCGATGCGACGCGACAAGAAAAATGTGCTACCATTCGTTTCGAAGCGTTCGTCATGGACAGTAACTGCGTGTATTTAGTTGTTTGGATTTAGCGAGAAACGCGCCCCCTATCGACTGCCTGCGAGCTTTAATGAAATCGTAAAACAAATTTATATACGACCACATACTTTTTTTTTTGGCTTATAGGCTAGCTTTTTGACCACAGCTCACCTGATGTTAAGTGACGGTGTGGTCGAAGATGGTAAAGCACACTTAGCCTGGAATGGAACTGGCTCCCAAGTGAGGCTGCCTGAACACACCGTTAGATGCTTGGCGGTAGATTTTCAACTTGAGGGTGGTAGCTAGCCAGCCGAGTACTAGAAAGTACCCTACCACTTGTTTTCCTTCACCGGCAGCTCAAGCTCATTGTTGGGGCTTGAAACCCACGCCCTTCGGCATGCAAACCTACCGCGCTAACCACTGAGCCATCATCGCTACAAAATATACTATATAAATATAATACTTCAAGTGAAATATCGATTACGAAATCAAATTAAAAATTTTAATTTACTTTTAGGCTTTATTTATAACACCTCTAAAATGATGTTGGTACCTATACAAATATATTTTTGTTATGTTGAATTACAAACCGGGAACTAATAGATCAATATTTTTTATACTTAACTCAACGCTTCAGCAATGATACAAAAAATGGGAAAAGGGGATGCAAAAAATACAACTCAAGGATAAAGGGGCGCGTATATATACATATAATGATAATAAAATTATATTTAAGTACCTGGATGACCGAGCTTTGCTGGGCTGAAAACAACGATAAAACGACGTTTTCTAAAAATGAAACCTAGCTAGATCGATTTATCGTCCCCGAAACCCTCTGCATACTAAATTTCATGAAAATCGTTGGAGCCGTTTCCGAGATTCAAAATATATATATACAAGAATTGCTCGTTTAAAGGTATTAGAATAGATTAGATGGATTAGATTAGATAGATGACGCCAATGAGAATGTATTATAAGTAAAGTAAATAGTTATTTTTTATCCAGGATTAATATATAGGAATTTATAAGATATACTAAACCGGAAGAGTGTCATTGTAAAAACAACTTTTACTATGAAAACAACTGAAATCGCGAAAATAAATTTGCCTTACATTCGGTCAAGGGTCAGCGAACTTTTACAACTGTTTTTTTTTGTCACGATTTTAAAGTTGTACACAGTCATGTAGTAAAATTTGTTCGTAATGGTGAGTACGATCTTCCGATTTATACACTTCAAGCTCATAGCTCTGTATTACATCGTGCTACATTCCATACAGCGCCATCTAGCCCCAAACTAAGCAATCTAATACTATGAGAACCAGATAACTGATAGGATACTTATTGCTAATAGAAATAATAGCCACCACTACCATCTTTCTTGTTACCTTCACATCCTTTAAAAGAAATCTAAATATATATAACTCAAAGGTGACTGACTGACTGACTGACTGACTGACTGACTGACTGACATAGTGATCTATCAACGCACAGCCCAAACCACTGGACGGATTGGGCTGATATTTGGCATGCAGGTAGATGTTATTACGTAGGCATCCGCTAAGAAATGATTTTGATTAATTCTATATAATATATAATTTATCTTTGAACTCAATTCTAAAGTCAGCGCGTACGAAGTCGCGGGCGTAAGCTAGTATTTTATAAAATATTCCAGACATGCTTCACAATTCACAATACTTTTACATCGATACAGCTTATCTTTGAATCTTCGCACCCCAAATTCTATTCCTGTGTGTTGAAATTGTTTGAACTTCTAGTTTTCCGCCAACGTTTTATCTGACTCAAACGTTTCTATAGCCTTGAAAAGACGTTCCTACGCTGAAACTTAATCCTAAATTTCCTTTTTGTGTATCTCAAAATAGACCAGCAGCTGTACCGACCATTGATTAAGCTCGAGCACTGTAATCCACTAAAATTCGTTTTTTTTTCTACGTGGGTGTAAAGCCCGACGTTCCGACGGATGGCAGACAGAAAGGCACCGGATTATATAACAACGACATAGAGCCGAGAGAAAATCCTGATGTAGGACAACAAACCCATAACTAGTGTTATTGAGATCAACTCAATGCTCAAGATGTTGCCAACTTTGTTTCTAGCCAATCTTAAAAGAGCAATAACATTTTATTGCCGATTTATGCATGTAATTCTTGTAAAGAGAGTTGATGTAATGTATACATTTACTAAGTAGGACACATTAGTGTTGTATTATATATGATACTGAATCACGTCTAGACAGAAAATAAAACACAATAATATTATATAGTAGATAGTAGATACATATTCGAACATATATATATATAAATAAAGGCCATCTAGAAATTAAACAGGCTTAAAAATAAATATTTTAAGTGGCCTGCTTGCCACTTTTTTTTACAAATAATTTTTTAATAAAAATTTTAGGACTTTTCAGATTGCGCTATCTAGCCTCAAACTAAGCAAAGCTTGTACTATAGAAACCAATTTTTTTGTAAAAACATACCTACTTATAATACATACAAAACACCCAGACATAGAATAAACATTGTTAAGCTCGTCATACAAATGTTTGTTCTGAGTGGGAATCGAAACCACGCCCTACAGTTCTTGAACCAGATAGGTACACCAAATGAGCCGACAGGGTAGCCAATTTTTATTTTATTTTTGATATCTTACTTTAACTGTGTGTAAACTTTTTTAACTGTGTTGACCACAGTTCACATGATGTTAACGGTGTGATTGAATATGGTAAAGCACACTTAACCTGGAATGGTACAGGCTCTCAAGTGAGGCTGCTGGAACACACTGTTAGATGCTTGGCGGCAGATTTTCTACTTGAGGGTTGTAGCTGGCCAGCCGAGTACTAGAAAGTACCCTACCACCATGCTATGGTTTTTTTACGATGTTTTCCTTCACCGGCAGCTCAAGCTCATTGTTGGGGTTTGAACCCACGCCCATGCGAACCGACTAACCACTGAGCTACAAAAATAAAAATGATATCTATAAAAATGATTTCCTGTACGTCATCCTGCTAATTTATATGCTGTATGATATAAATTAACAAGTTTTGAGTTCAGGACTTAAAAAGTCTAGATGAATTAATAACATCACTGAATGTTTGAAGTTTTTTTAACTTGATTGGTTACCTTCCTTATCTTCCTTCCAGCTATTTGCGTTGTCCATTATAATCCTACCAATATTTTTATTTTATTTGAAAAACCGTGATAAATATCTTAATTACTAATCAATATTACTATCTTAACACCATTATTTTGTCAGTTTCCGCATATTGAACCTAAGCTTGTTTGCTAATAGGGATGAGAAAAGCATGTAGTACAGATTTTGTGTTATGAAGTAAAAGTTAGACAGGGGGGACACCAAACCAGTTTGTAGTAATATTTAGTCTAATCAGCTTAGTAGGTACAATTATTAAATAAGGAAAGTAATTAAATTAAATCTAAATAATGCAGGAAAGCCAGTTTATTTAAAAAGTTTAACATGAAATATGACTTGTAATATAAATGTGAAAGTTTGTGTTTGGATGTTTGTTATTCAAACACGCAAAAACAGCTGAACAGATTTGAATGAAATTTGGCACACACATAGTTTATTACATAGATTAACGTATATAATACTTTTTACATTGGATTTTATTTATCTAATCTATGAGATAAATAAAATAGCTTTTTTGGTGTCACCATCCCGCGGTGTTACCATTTTTCTGTTTTATATTTTTGGGATAAAGTAGCTTCAGATTTGACTCTTTACAAAATCTTACTGCTCATTGATATTATACTTGATTAAGCTGTGCGTGTTTGTTAATCCTTCAAGTTGTACAACTCAACAGATTTAATAGAAATTACATATGCTTTTAATGCCGGAAAACATTAGCGAATACGAGGGGCGGTGCTAGTTTTTCCAAATTATTTCACTTAGTATAGAGTTGCGTGGGAACTGATAGGCAGACTTTAAAATACTCAACTAGACTCTATTAATAAGGTATTTACTCGATGAGAAAGTAGCGAAAATTTGTAGCCACTAAAACCAATTTATGATGTACTTAAATTGTTTGCTTATAGAAACAAATTAGTGGGACTTTTAGAAGTAATAATTTGTAAAATTTGTTGAAACTAGATTATTGAACAATTATTAAGCAAAATTGAAGTAAATTGATGGTCTTGTTTTACTATCATTTTGCGGTTAAAGATTGCGCAGTGATTTCTTTTTTGTTTCTCCTATATATTTAGGCGCAGAAAGCCTAATTCTCAAAATAGCAACAGAGTCATGACTAGTTCTCAAAATGACGAAGTCGCTGAATGATCAATTCTCTAAATAGCGTGAAAAAACATCGTGAAAAAACCATAGCATGATGGTAGGGAACTTTCTAGTACTCGGCTGGCTAGCTACCACCCTCAAGTTGAAAATATGTGGCCAAGCATCTAACGGTGTGTTCCGGCAGCGTCACTTGAAAGCCAGTTTCGTTCCAGGCTAGGTGTGTTTACCATCTTCGACCACATCGTCACTTAACATCAGATGAGCTGTGGTCAAACAACTAACCTGTCAGCTATAAAAAAAAATAGGTTTTACTCACGGTGTTTTCTTTCACCATTTGAAATTATCAGCAATATGCATATAACTTAGAAATAACAAAGATGCGTGCTGTGGGATTCCAACCCAGAATCAAAACCCAACTCCAATCTGGATCAAGAACTCAAAACCCAACTCCAATTTGGATCAAGAACCCAAAACCCAACTCCAATCTGGATCAAGAACCCAAAACCCAACTCCAATCTGGATCAAGAACCCAAAACCCAACTCAAATGTGGAGGAGATTGCAAGACAGACGGTCTTCCAACTAAGCAGCTGAAACTTAACCATCAGGCAAGCTTTATATACGTATGTAAAGCGGACAGAAGGCGAGTGTGTGTGAGTTTTGAACTTACTCCTAAATAATTGTAGTAATTTATAAAGCTTAGAATATCATCATATACATTATCATAACAATAGTTATTAACACTCAAAGTTACTGCCTTCCCAGCAGCAAAGTCCTCTGTTACTAAGCCAGGCTTAAATTCTGGGAAGGTAGACACTAAGAATAGTTATTAGAACGGTTATTAGAATTCTTGAATATGTTAACTAAATCATGGACTCGAGATCTAACTCCATTACTTGGCTGTTTCTATTAAAATCTATTTGCGCTTTGTGTTTGAACATTTACCTGTACTAACTTGAAGTTTAAAGCTACAATAAAAATATTAAGTAAAATATTTGACAGCATTCTAAAATTTTGATGTATTAAGCTGAAACGGAGTCAATGTAATCATTGTGAAAAACTTACTTTTAATGATGGGACCAAAAATTCCCTAAGAAAGATTGTTAAGAAGATGCGATATATTGAGCACGAAAACAAGTTCATCGTGTATAGCCGACCGCCTGCTTAGCCTCGCTCCAGAATCTAGATTTAAATGCACCATTTATCGGGACTAACCATTTTATTATTTATTACAATGCTTGCTTGCTATGTAAAAAAATTTTTATGCAGAATATATAAGTAACAATATCAAAAACTTTCATAATAAAAATGACTAACAGCACCAATTTTTGAGTTTAGAGGTATCAAAAGTTGGATAAAAAGTAGAACATTTCAAACGAGACCCGGTATGAGACCCCCAAACGTACAACAGCATAGTGCACTTAGCCTATAGCCATTTATGTATTTAGTGAATAAATAAAAAGTTTCGTAATATAACATTTTACGGAATTGAACTATTAAAATGTAGTTTAAAAATATTATGAATAACAATTTAAAACAATTGCGCATTCATGTCGGCCGTTTTGCACTATATAATTTGTTGCGTTTATGCCTATAACGTTGTGGTGATACATTTTGTATCCTAAAATTATAAGATACTTGCGGGCCCGGCAGACTGTTCAATTGCAGCGCCACCTACCTTGGGAATCTAAGCCATCCAGTTTTTTCATGGTTGGCAGTCTAGTTGAATTAACATCTGACCTGTTAAGTGACGATGTAGTCGAAGATGGTAAACACATCTAGCCCGGAATGGCTCTCAATTGAGGCTGCCGGAACACAACGTTATATGCTTGGTGGCAGATTTTCAAGTTGAGGGTAGTAGTAAGCCAACCGAGTAATAGAAAGTACCCTACCACCATGCTATGGTTTCCTCACGATGTTTTCCTTCACTGGAAGCTAAAACTCATTATTGGGGTATGAACCCACGCCCTTCAGCCACTTGTGTCCACTGAGCTATCATCGCTACATTTAGGAGGAATTCACATATACAGAAGTACAAAACACGTACAGAAGAAATATAGATATATTTAAAAAAGATAAACAAGTGTCGCCAAACACGTTCTAGAAACCCTAAGCCGAAATACATAAACGATATCGAACTTCGACATGTCTAAGCTATAAAGCGATAAATATCGCTTAAAAAACGTTAAGAGGGATGTGGTCGATAATAGGGAGTGTGGTTATTTACGACTCCCCATTAAAAATAGCCATACTCGTAGACAAAGTCGATGAGATTATTATGGCGGGTACCGATCGATGCCCTGAGATCGCATTAACTTCGGCAAGCGGTAATGTCCGCTCTTAAACTTTATTGACTCCTTAAATTATTTTTACACCGTTCTGTTAACAAACTAACAAATTTCTTTTCGAGGAAATCGTTTGCTGAACGTTGCCTACAAACTTCGCTCATAACAAGCAATGTTCTAATAAAAGGTTTAACCGTTTTTTGGTGATCTTAAAAGACTTGTCTCTTGCTAACTCAAAAGAAGTTTGGTCCCTAATTATTAGCGACAAATAATTAGCGAAATATAAATTGAAAACCTAAAATACCATTTCTTCCTTACGCCACGCTACATTTCTATTCCAAGCCATTTCGAGATGCATATTAGGGTTGTAAAATCAGCTAAATGGAATTAGATATCAATAAATATAGACATTTTTTTAATTCTCTATAGCTTTGAGTTTGACCACATCCTGACTGATGTTAATCAACGATGTGGACTAGGAACGAGAACGCTAACCTTATAAGGGATTTTTTTACTTTAAATTTGAAGGCCTTATTAACCTTTATTGTACTTTTCGGGAAACACAGACTTTGACCAACAGTTCAACATCCTCGTGACTCAGCGAATAAAAAATTTGGAGTGGAAGCACTTTGTGCACACATAAGGAATGTTCATCATGTTTGTATGGGTGACTGACGCTTTGATCGTGGTTTGACCGGCCATTCGGTAATAAGAAGAAGCAGCTGAAATTACATCAATTCTAAGGCACACGTCCTGAAGTATATACGATAGACAACCGATAAACATCAACCTTTACAGACTTGACCAAAGAGACATTGCTTGTTAGCTTTATAACGCATCTCTCAATGACTCCAATGCCTCAAGCTAATACTTGGCAGAGTCGTTCGACAGGTGAACAGTCTACAGGACCTAACTTGCGCTTTAAACCTTAAAAAAAAAAAAAAAAAAACTTAGATAGAACCTTAACATTTAAAACCACAACTGCATATTATTTTCGGATATTTTACTTAGCTCTAAAAGTTTTGATGAACTAATTATACGTGACATGCATTCATAAACATTTTATTTTACAAAATACATTTTAATAAAATGTATTTACATTTTAATAAAATGTATTTAGGAAATGGAAGAAAAAACCGTACACATAATACATAAACAACCCGGTAAATAATAAATGTCCTTTTCTATTAGTCTGGTAAAACGTAATGAAAAATAAACTGGACCATTGATGAAGAATAAATCAATTAATCTATGAAAAACAAATCAGTTAATTTGTACGAGTGCAAGTTTCGCTAATCCGATAATAGTATTTTCAGTTTGTGATCCAGTGAAATGGAAGTGCATATTGGTTCACGGAATTAATCCTATAGCAATTCAATTCTAGCCTTATTATTTTTAGATTACAAAGAGGCCGCAGGCTATCGAGTGCAGCGGTCGAGTCTAGTACCTATTTCAATTAATGAAACAATAAAACTCTATGATCTATGACGGTACTTTCCTACACCCGAGAATATATGTATATAGAGAAACACGACTTTCTCTAACTGAGATGTTAGTATTAAGCCTTAATACATAATGATTTTAATACAGTTTCGTCTTACTTATAGAGAATTCACAGACACTTCATCACATTATCAGCCATAGGAAGTCCACTGCTGGACATGGTCCTCCTCCTGAGGAGGGGTGTTGCCAATACTCGCCACGATTGGCAGGCGGGTTGGCGAGCGCAGTTAGGTGTGATTGTTCAAGTAAGACGCTGCTGCCCATCTTCCGTATTACATCCCTTAGCCGACTCTTACGGCAACCACGGCAATATAGAGAATTACTTATGATTGATTAGGTCAGATACTCCGGCAATAGTTTTGGTCACATCTGGTGACCTTTTTTAAGGAATCAAAGTAGAGTACGAAGCGCGCGCAGTCTCGCTTTGCTTCACAGTGCCGGAAGCCGCCGGTGCCATGCACCACACGCGGTTAATGCGCAAACGCAGTGGTGGGAATTGTATTGCGCTTTCCCAGCGTGTTCTGGAGCTTATCTTTTCACCAGAGTCTTACTGTACAGTTGTGGAAATGTTCCAGCACACGGAACTCACTACATCGTCTTCAGATGCGTTACCGACCCGACGTGTTTCATAAAGTCTAATTTACTACCTAATCTAAAGTAATTCCTGTATAAGTATAACGAAAACATGATATGTTTTTATAGAAGTAGCTGTATATTTAACACACATTAAACGTCATTATAATTATTACAAGGTAGTTTAGTTTACTTTTTTTTTTAAGATGCTATATTTATTAGATATGGATCCTAGATCGTATCAGAGATCATCTAGTTAGTTACCACCGCAGTACTAGAAATTCTACCACCAAGCAGTAGTGTGTAAGCACAGTATTCCGGTTTGAAGGGCACTGCAGCTAGCGAAACTAAAGGCTGTTCAGACTAAGCATCGAAAATCTCAAAGTAATGAGCGCCAAAACAGCGATGTCCTGGACTTTGTTCTGCTACTCCAAATTTTTACTATAAAATGTATACCAAATAGATAAAATAAAACTAAAATAAAATATTCCAAGAGTGTACCGATCGTCAACCTATTCGAAACATAACATAATGTTACAAGAGACGTAAGCAAAAATGTTTCCGCATTTTGATAGAACCAGAACCGGATTACACACAGCCTGCCATCATAAAAAGTCAATGAACCGCGAGTGGGAGAACATCCAATCATAGCAGTGAACTGCAATGAAACACAATCGAAAATTTCGTCGCTTTTTTGCAAATGCAACTTGACGTCAAGTATAGATTGGTAGAATCCGCACAAATAGTCAGTTAAGCTCGCTTTGTTAATCGGATTGCGCCGGGAACGCTTTATTAATGCAACGCACAGTGACTATAAGCTATCGGATTGCCATTGAGAGTAGAACTAGGTAGTTTCGAACTAAATAGGAAGATTGGTAAATTCAAACTGCAGCTTTAATATGGGTAAGGACTAAGGCATTCACCACCGCCAGCAACATAAATAAGGCCATGAAATAATAATTAGGCTAATATTATTATTTTACTATAAACAAAAACTTACATAGACAATTTATATACATTATAATTAACTTGGTTATTTGTTCGCACTTGACAGTAAAGTTCTGGTAACCATTTATTGTTTCCCAGAACTTTGTAACGGCTGAACGGTTTAAGATGAAAATGAACTATAAAGGATATATGAAGATACGAGCAAAACATAATCATTCTTTGGCAATCGGGTAAAAATGTGTCAAAAGCACGCTTAGTTTCTATAGTGAAATAATAATAATTAATTAATGCACTAGCTGTATCACTGTTTGGAATCAAACCTTTAGCAGAAACAGATATAATTTTAGAATCAGCTAGCATCACGTCAATAGATAGACTCGGCATCCACCAACACTAAAGTCTCTTTGAATAACGAAGGGGCTCCTTTATGCCAAAGAGAGTATGAAAGGAAAACCATCTTTTTTAAATGATGGGACGTTCTATCTTGAATATGCAGACTTCGTCGCATCATTCAACATCATTAGACCGGGAAATAAGAGCACAGTCTGAATACTTTTTTAATCAATAGCCCTGGAAGCTTTTGCGGCCTTTACCGTAGGGCGATTTACTTTTAGTGCTTACTTATCCTCATTAAAAGTAAATTGGGTCGTTTTAAATAAAGTACGCAGTAATAAAATGGTGCGAGTCGAAGTGGGCCGGTGGTCGGATATCTGACACGGAACTAATTCCCACTATATTTTAATCCTGCAAAGTACAAAGGAGCCCAATTTGCATAAACCTCGGCTGTTTGTTTCATGCGAGGACTGTATCCGCTTTGCTCTGACTATTTTGTAGTCAATTTATCTGTTTGCATAGAACCGAGCGCTGCCGTGGTGAATGCAATACTTAAATGAATTTGTCATCATGTTTTTGTCACCAGTTCGAGTGCAATAGCGCTCCAAAAGAACATCACTCTTAAACAACGAACGATTCGGTCAGTCTTCGGATGGATGATCATGATGCATTTATTTATGAGTATCATAGTTCTGATGACCCTTACAACTGTAAGTTTCGGTTATTAACCGACTTCAAAAAAGGAGGAGGTACTCAATTCGACTGGTTTTTTTTTTCTTTGTTAGGGTTCCATTTTTTTCCTTTTGAGGTACGGGACCCTAAAAAAGGATATAAGATCACTTTGTTGTCCGTCTGTCTGTCAAGACTCTTTTTCTCAGGAACGCGTGGAGGTATCAAGCTGAAATTCATATCAAATACTCAGGTCTATTGTTCCCTGGAGCTGTGAAAAAATCCAAAGCCAACGCAATTAAAAGATACAGCCGTTTATAGTGCAAATTTTCGACACTTGCAAGGGAATCAAAACCTACTTCCCGCGAACTCAGAATCTTGAAATTTGGTACCAAGCAACGTCTTATAGCACAGATAAAGGAAAAATTGGAAAATCATAAATTAAGTACCATTAAAAAATAAATACCATAACTTTTACTTATATACCTACAAGTTACACTCATGTTCTCCGGGATAAAATGTGGCCTATGTATATATTATATAATAGTACCTGGATGAACCGAGCTTTGCTCGGCTGACCACACGGATAAAACGACGTTTTCTAAAAATGAAACCTAGCTAGATCGATTTATCGCCCTCGAAACCCTCTGCATACTAAATTTCATGAAAATCGTTGGAGCCGTTTCCGAGATTCAGATTATATATATATATATAATCGGCCTTCAGGGCAGCACACTGCTATGACACTAAGGATGGCCACTCACCCTATCAGGACTTACCTACTTTTGTAGTGCATCACATTTTGTAATCTTCAACATATGAAATAACTAGCGACCGCCCCGGTTTCGCATATGCAATGTATATACAACACAAAACCTTGACAAATTATATACCTAAACCTTCCTCATGAATCACTCTATCTATCGGTGAAACTCGTATGATAATCCATTCAGTATTTTTTAAGTTTATCGCGAACAGACAGACAGATGCGGCACACGACTTTGTTTCATAAAATATAGTGATAGGTATTTGGTAGCATATCATATTTCCTCGAAAAATATTATTAGAAGGCCATACCTACGTTATCCTTGTCAATAATGACAATGTAATCATATTACTTTTCCTTTTGCTCATTATTCTTTATCTGTTCAGTAGAATAACGCAACTTTTTTTTTGAAATGAAGTCGTTTGTCCCATATTCTAGAGTAAAACACGTTGTTCAGAGCACGGAATATTTTCTGTTTCTATGTTTATATAGAGGTGACAGAAATACTCGTAGTTTCAAAAGCAACTGAATAGTACATTTCATAAATATTAGTACCTGGTTGACCGAGCATTGCTCGGCTGAAAACATGGATAAAACGACGTTTTCTGGAAATGAAACCTAGCTAGATCGATTTTTCGCCCCCGAAACCCCCTGGATACAAAATTTTATGAAAATAGATAAAACAGAGACTGTATTTTGTGTACATTTACACGTCATACATAGTATTCTTAGATTATATCTAACTTAAAATTTGATACCCTATAAAATATTCCATGAAATATTTTTTTAAATTTGTATGGTTAAATTGTTTACATAAGTATGCGCTTTATTTTGTTTGGAAGCGCGTACATTTATTAAGATTTTTAATATTTTTATTTTTGGTTAGGATAGATAGATATGAATTCTTTATTCTTCAGGCTGCCAGAAAACACCGTTAGATGGTTGGTGGCAGATTTTCAACTTGAGGGTGGTAGCTAGCCACCCGAGTACTAGAAATTACTCGCTATGTTTTCCTCACGATGTTTTCCTTCACCGGCAGCTCAAGGTCATTGTTGGGGTTTGAACCCACTCTTCGGCGTGCGAAACGACCGCGCTATCCACTGAGCTATCATCGCTACAAAAATGCTCGCGAACATTTGTGAAGTCTACCAATCCGCATTTGGCCAGCGTGGTGGACTCTGGCTTTACCCTTTTCACAATGAGATTATCACAATATTGCTCGGGAGTGGACAGTTTTTAATAATCAGAACTGAATCATAATCAAAATTAGTGCGACAAAAAAAAAAGTAACTAATAACAATGAGAACGAATCTCACTCTTGTTGGCACTTAGCATGCTATTTAAGGAGTTTTCCGCGAGTGTTCCCGAGGCGTTTTTGAATATTCATAACTTAGTTTGCAAAACTTACTCGAACTTTTGGTACGAAAGTTTTACGCTACAGATATATCACTCATGCTTGACTGGAATAACTGTTTCTAGACATAGACGCAGTAAAGTTTTGTCATGACCTGTACTGAAGTAGCAAAGATAGAAATGAACTCTTTAGTAACTTCAGTACTGTGAATATTTTGTTTCTGGGTATAACACAAAGAGTTTACGTGAAATAACAGAAATTTTAAAAAGCTGAGAACTACGCGCGCGCGGCCTCGTCTTGCTTCGCCCTGCAGGCCGCTGCGCGCCTCTAATCCTGATGTTTGTTACTCAATTACCAGAACGGTTGTACGGATATGGATAAAATTTTGCATGTAGATAGTTTAGGCCCTGGAATAAAACATAGGATACTTAACATCATCCATCGCCACGCAGGTAAATCCGCAGGGCGCAGTAACAAATAAATATCGTATGACATTACACACAGCGCCATCTGTCCCCAAAACTGAGCAAAGCTTGTGTTATGGAAGTCATATAACTGATAGAGTACTCAAATACTTTTGTTTTGTAAATACATACAGAATACCCAGACTCAGAAAAAATATTTGTTTATATCACAAAACGTTTGTCCTGAGTGGGAAACGAAACAAAGCTGTAAAAAAATTATAGATATTAAAAGCTTATAGAAAAACCGAAGTATTCCTGCCACCGACCTCTTTATTAATCTTTCTCCTGATTTGCAGGTATTTTTGCAAATACTATACCGTAAGTATATATTTGAACAAAACTAATATCACCACCGATAATACCAAACTAGCGTAGGTGAACTATTTTGACGAATTCGGTCGATTCTAATATCGATAGATTTGTTCAAATTTCGACGAAGATACATTACGGAAGCGAAATATTTCTCGTCATATGGATGGCAATACCGTCGGAACTGAAATACAGATAATTGGAAATCGCATACACCGAGCTGCCGCTGGAGATTTTATTTCCATGTCATATTCTGTTAGTTTTCAAGGAATACTTTTATATTTTATTTTGAGTCGAACCTTTGAGCAAAAACTAACTTCTAACTAATTTGACCTTAAACTTGAAATTTAGTTTATCACTAAAAACTTTATCAAAAGTTATGGACAATTAGAAAGACGGCCCACTACCACCCATACATAGTGGAACTTCCTTGGGAACGTACCAAACGTTTTGACTCTACGTTTCTCATCCATACGTTTCTCATCCTGACGGTATTTCAGCAATTGTTCTGAGGAATTGTGCGCCTGAGTTGTCTCCCGTGTTGACGCGTCTTTTTCGCCTCTCTCTTAAGACCGGTCTAGTGCCTAAATCCTGGAAGCTTGCTAACGTGCAGCCCGTGCCCAAAAAAGGAAGTCGTGCCGACCCTGCCAACTATAGGCCCATCTCGGTCACCTCCATACTTTGTAAGAGTATGGAGCGTGTGCTCAATAATAGGCTCCTGACGTACCTAGAAGCCAATGACCTCATCAGTGACCGTCAATACGGATTCCGCCGAAACCGGTCGACTGGTGACCTTCTAGCGTACGTCACTCATATCTGGAGTGAGGCCATTGAGAAGCATGGGGAGGCACTTGCCGTTTCCCCAGATGTCTCGAAGGCCTTTGACAGGGTTTGGCATGATAGCCTTATTAGCAAGCTACCTGCGTATGGGCTGCCTGCTGGTTTATGTGCGTGGATCTCAGACTTCCTGAAGGAAAGATCGTTGCGAGTGGTCGTCGATGGCTGCTCGTCCGATCAAATGGCTATTAACGCCGGTGTTCCTCAGGGGTCCGTACTCTCTGCAACTTTGTTCCTGCTGCACATCAACGATCTGCTGAAGCCCGGTATTTTTGGGTACGCAGATGACAGCACGGTTGTGGAGAGTTATACATCCGACGCACGAGCCAGCGGGACACAGATCCAGTCACACAGAGAGGCCATGGTCGAACGCTTGAACTTGACCCTTAAGGCAGTCTCCGAATGGGGCGATGCCAACCTGGTCAAGTTCAATGCTTCTAAGACTCAGGCGTGTTTATTTTCCGCCAAAAAAAGGCCGTTTTTATTGTCTCCCTCTTTCCGAAATGTATCCGTGCCGATTACTGATAGCCTCCAGCTTCTTGGCGTCTCTCTCTCAGCGACTCTAAATTTTGGCTCGTATATAGAGACTAAAGCTCAAATGGCAGCTAAAAAGCTTGGCATCCTCTCTAGGGTGAGGCGGTACTTCACACCAGATCAGCTGCTTAGTTTGTACAAAGCGCAAGTAAGGTCGTGTATGGAGTACTGCTCTCACGTATGGGATGGCTCTGCTAAGTATCAACTTGAAGCTCTGGAGTCCATCGAGAGGCGTGCTAGGAGGCTTATAGGTGACGACACTCTGGCCACGTCTCAGTTGCAAAGCCTTGAGCATCGTCGCAAAGTCGCTGGTATGTCTGTCTTCTATCGGATACATTTCGGAGAGTGTGCCTTAGACTTACATAATTTGGTTCCACCTGCCCCTTTTTATTACCGAACGGCGAGGCAGACACGGCCAAAGCGCCATCCTTACATGGTGGATATTCCCCACGTACGGACTAAACGCTTCGATTCCACATTCTTAATACGTACAGCGAGGATGTGGAACTCTCTGCCGGCGTCTGTTTTTCCTGCTAAGTACAACTTGGGTGTCTTTAAATCTAGAGTAAACAGGTTTTTTCTAGGTAAGCGTGCTTCATCGTAGACTGAATCCTGCTTAACATCAGGCAGGGCGTGGTCAAACGCAAACCTATTTAGTATAAAAAAAAAAAAAAAAAAAAAAAAAAAAATACGGCCAAGGAATGGAACAAGCTGCCGGCTTCCTTGTTTCCTGAAAGATATAATCTAGATCTTTTCAAGGCCAGAGTGAATAGGTATCTTCTAAGTCTGCGTGCTTTATCTTCGACCCCATCATTGCTTACCATCAGGCGAGTTGGTGGTCAAACGCGGAATAATCCGCATTAAAAAAAAAAAAAAAGCAAAACAAAATCATCAAAATTATCTCTATACTTACTCTAATTGCGCACTTAATCCTCGAGTACAAGTAAGTGAAGTTAAAACATACTTTAAACAACCTAGTACTTAAAAAGCTATAAAGAAAACGTGTAAAGTTAACCAAGAACAGGGAGTCCGTTTAGAGTAGCGTTAGCACAATCATTCGTACGTACGTAGCTCGTAAATCCTTATAAATTGTCTAGATGTGGCCATGGGTTGCAGTCTCGGCGGATACGTGTTTTATTACGTGCCCAAACGTTCCTCAGGTGCCGGACTAAATGGTTATTTATGACAATTGTGCTAAACTATGCGGCGAGCGGCCAATTAGCACAGCATCGCTTACTTCTGTTACGACAAAACAGAGAGTAACAACATATTGCAATAAAGTTAAGTTTTCGATACTAAAATGCAATGAAAAATGACAGCGCTGAACTTTAGTCTCAGTTTCTGATCCATTTCATATACTCTTTGCGAAATCTTGGCAAAACTTTTAAGATCTTCAATATGTTTTTGTGCTAAATAATTTACTAATTCTATCTAAAATTCAGGCGAGAAACAAAAAACATGTAACCCTACAACTTTAATCTGAAAGGAATTTGCCAGCGATTACTATCACAGGAAAACAAGCCTTTTAACAGCCTACCATTAAATATAAAATCTTTAAATGCAAACAAGCTTAAAAGCACTCTAAAGAAATGGCTACTAGAAAAAGCATTCTACACTATAAAAGAATTTTATGAATGTACAAATGATTGTATAAAAAAATGTACCTAGAATAATAACTAATCTTAGCTTGTATTGCCGTTTTCAATTATATGTTAAATAATTTATTGTTAATTAATTGTTCCTTTTAGTTAGTAAACCTAGTTATATAAGAAAATATTGCATGTCCTGTAGGATAAACTGTGTTGTATCAAAACTTATATATACGAGTAAGACTAACATGTACACAGTTTTAAGTAATAAAGATTATCTTATCTTAAACGGAGAAAAGGAAGTGAAAAGGAGAAGAAATTAAATGAAGAGTTTAGAAATAAGGATTGTGTATGCCTCGAGCATTTATGTATGTTCATTATCGAAGACTCCTTCTTGCAGCGGCGTCTTGTATCGAATCACTCTCTTCCTTCAGATATGGTTGAATGCCATGGCTGGCACATGCGTCATATCTACTCGTAATCGAGTGCTGATTGCGGGTCGCTGGTCTGCTCGCTATATGCAGACAAACTAGTAATAGGTTACCATACCTCTCCTTGTATTACGATAGTTTAACTTTATTTAAAGCTACGGACTCAAGGGTCAGAGTAGCTGAAAAAAAACACATTATAAGGTACAAGGTGTATTTTTAACCGACTTTAAAAAAGGAGGAGGTTCTATGTTCGACAGAGTGTATTTTTTTTTTCTCTGTAGTTTCAGAAATTATTTTTGAGTATATAGTTTGAACATTGGTTTAGTTTTGTATGGTTTTCATAAATTCATATTAAATAACATATTGTTAGAGGAGAGACGCTCGTCTTGAACGGTGGTTCATTCAAGATGCACGTCTCTTCTCTTGAACCCTTATAAGCGAGCCCACACCAGCGCCACCCTCTTTCTACTGTACGACACCGAACTGTGCACGTCGTTCCTTACTTTGATGTCATTGTAATTAACTTGGCCCTATTTAGTTTTTTACGATATTGTGTAATTTGATTAATTGTGATTTTACTTGTATTTTTTAGTAAAATATTTAAAAGTCCGCTAAAAGTATGTAATCATTGCTTAACTGCATCAAAGTATTTATATATTTTTACTAGAACAAAAAATAAGTGACATACAATAGCATCTAACGTCCCTGAATGTACGGCTAGCTACCATAAAAGCAAGAACTTTCACATACCAAAACTATATGACGTTCTATATTATTAATATGCATTAGGCGAGTCAAATATCGCTCGTCGCCCGGCCGATACACGCCAAAGTTAGTCAACACAGATCCAGGCGATATGGCATGAATATCGGGTAATAGGGTCCTGTCATCTCGTATTAGTTTCGTATCTAATTGGATTACAGATATATACACTTAATTGTTTTGCACATTGGGGCGATAAATCGATCTAGCTAGGTTTCATTTTTAGAAAACGTCGTTTTATCCGTGTTTTCAGCCGAGCAAAGCTCGGTCATCCAGGTACTAAAATTTTATAGACGAAAGAGAATACTTGATTTCACGATATTATCATGGAGGTGGTAATTTATATAAATAGCAATAAAACACTCAAAATCGCCGATTGTCAATCCATTTTTAAGGTTCCATAGCAAGAAGAAAAAAACGGAACCCTTATAGGATCACTTGGTTGTCCGTCTGTCTGTCTGTCAAGACTTGCTATCTCAGGAACGCATTGAGGTATCGAGTTGATATTAAAACCATATACGCAGATCTGAAGCCCCGTGCAGCTGTGAAAAAATCAAACTTCTCAGTTATAGTGAAAAAATGTATTTGCTTATGTCGCAAAAAACCGTATATTTCGACACTCACAAGGGAATCAAAACCTATGGGGTACTTCCCGTTGACCAAGAACTATGACATTTGGCAAGAAGCATTGTCCTATAGTACACAAAGGAAAAAATCCGAATAAATCATTTCTGAAAAAGCATTTCCAGCTAAATATATGCTTTAAGAGCTGTAGGGCGTGGGTTCGATTTCCACCAAAACAAACATTTATGTAACGATAAATGTTCATTCTTTGTCTGGGTGTAATGTGTGTATTATAATACATACAGTATGTTTTACCAAAAAAATGTTTTAAAGTATTTTGTCAGTTATCTAGTTCCTATACTACAAGTTTTGCTTAGCTTTGGCGCTTTGAGAAGTGTCCGACGATATTTATTTATTATTTATATTACAAAAGAACAAATTATTACACTAACACAAATATTACTTTTCATTTGCGACATAAAGACAGTATACAAACATGAAAAAAACCACAAACACGGATTAAAAAAAGTATATGGCACAAATCGGCCTCAACTCAGCATAATGTTGACTGTACACAACCGGCGCGGGTCTTCTGTTGAGGCAGGCTGGTGACGTCACGCACGCGGGTTCCAGCCAATAAAAATATATTATAATGTACAATAATTTGCCTACCTGTTTTACCAAATCTCTACATAGTATAAAACATAGTTGCTCTTTCTTTTTTTTATGGCTGACAGGCTAGGTGTTTGACCACAACCTACCTAATGGTTAGTGAAGGTCTGGTCGAGTGAGGCTGCCGGAACACACCGTTAGATGCTTGGCGGCAGATCTCCAACTTGAGGGTGTTAGCTAGCCAGCCGAGTACTAGAAAGTACTCTACCACCACGCTATGGTTTCCTCATGATGTTTTCCTTCACCGGCAGCTCAAGCTCCCAGGTTTGAACCCACGCCCTTCGGCATGCGAACCGACCGCGCTAACCATTGAACTATCATCGCTACAAAAAACGCTTTCCGCCGTCTGTACGCTAAGATCTTTTAAGCAACGCAATAGATTTATAATGTTGTAAATTTAATCCATCAATAGACAGAGTAACTCAAGAGGAAGGTTTATATAGGTATACATATACTCGTAATACATGCATATGATAGTAGAGAAAATCAGAGAACTTCAAATGTTTGCAATAAAGATGTTTTTGTGATCTTACATAGCTAAACCTTACCATATAGATAAAAATAATGTACTTCGTTAGTATCATTAGTTAGTTCTAGTGTGAAGCTAGGCTTGATAGTTTTTTTTTCTCTTTCTTCTTGGCATCGCACTCTGTGCATTCTGCCAGTTTCAATGTTTCTGTATTTTGTGTGCAGTCTTCAGTTTTCAGCTTCTTTATCTTTATAGTCAAAGTCCAGTTTAGTGATGTAGTGGTGACTTTACTATAAGCTTCGATGGAGTTTTGGAAGCAACACTATTTTTATACATAAACACTCGAAAAACACTAGTTTTGAAAAGATGCAATGGGGCAACACGACTCTTTCCGCGTTCCCGCCAAAACCTGGTCGCTAGTTATGTATTAACATAAATCAAATAATGTTCGTTGGTAAGCGCATAACTTTACGCTGCTTTGAAAATGCTGGACAGTTTGAATCTACCTAGGTAATATTAGTGTACTTCACATCTCGAAGATCGTTAGTGTTCTAATTGTGATTTCCCGAATTTAAACTACAACAGGCTCTTGCAAGACCGTATGTTAGTCGGCCACCATCAAGTGATTGCTACTATTATTCAAGTGTAATGCCTTCCCGCAGTCTTGTTTGCTAGCAACATTCAACATTCGCCAGGAAATCCTGATGTAATGTTTCTGTGCTTTACCCGTGCCCGTATGTATGTAAATAGTTGATACACTAATTCTAATTAACCTAATGATTAGACCGAATGACATTGTGGTTGTGCGGTTTATACTAATACGGATTACCGATTTTATCAATGATATTTATTATAAAGATACGCTACGTTCATACTGAGAGGCGTTCACATTTCGGTGCGTTGTTTTTAACACAAATGCAAATTATTATACTCCTAGGTAAGTGTACCTAGGAGTATAGTAATTTGCAACTGCGAATGCGATAGATACTCATAATACGGAACGTATGATACAGAAAGAGATAGCTATAAATAGTGTGTTGCGCTTGAAGTACACTAGTGTTAGGATGGGTGACCCAAAGTGTCATTTACAAGTGAACGCCATAGTAGGTCTGTAATATATTTGATCGTCGGTCAAGGTTGTTTGTTATACAACAACTTTCAAGCCATGTCAGAGACCTTTCGGCGACACGATAGCTATGACACTAAGGCTAGCCACTCAGCATACATAAACTGCTTACTTTGCTTTGTGTTTATATTTAAAGGTTACATTTAAGGACAATACAGGTTGCATTGTGCGAACAGCGTTAAATTTAAGCAAGTGCTATTCTCAGAATTGCACCACCGACCGCTAACAAGATTTAGAGCGGCCATGGCCGACGTAACGTGTCTACCTATAGCATAATTAGTATCGCTACCTCGCGGCATCTCATTTATCGTTCTCGGGGGAGGTGGGTCAGCCAGCAGTAAATCTACCAACCTGAGCGCTCTTGTCTTTGTAAACTTGAAAATCTAATTACATTTACAGCTCCGCTTAAGCTCGCCTTTCCCGTTGAATTTGCATTTCTTGATTTTTGTACTTACCTCCACTCCGATAAGATTCTGTCTCATCGGAGTTCTTTTAAGTTTGTATTTTCATTATTCGTGGGGAGGGCGTGGCGCGCGGCTCGAACGTTTGAACCGCGCCAGTTTATATGCCCGAACAGGCCCAATAAAGAGCATCTCAATGTTGTAAAGGCGTTCCTAATGCTTATTTGCATTCAAGAAGGCTCCCTGAACGGGCAAGCAAGCGTACGAGAACGGCTTCGAACGCCGAGCCCGGTTCCGAGTACTAGACGGAGAGCTCCCCTGGCAGTGATTAGACGATGCTAATACCATTTACTTTCCAACTTTCCTGACTCACCGACCGTTACGTGAACATCCCCGCTATTTATTTTATAGCGCTTTAAAATCATCCTATGCAGCCGATTTGAAAATCGCCGCCGTGTGTGCCGCGAAAGAAAATAAACTAGATAGCAGCGAAAGCAATTTCAAAAATAGCGTAATAGAAATTGAGTTTGACAACCGCAAGGTTGTCTACATTCGCAAACTAATTTCCGAGAAGTGGTTACGTAGTTTCCACGGAGTGGAGCGAAAAAATATGTAATTTGATCTGCGACCGAGCGAGTCGCGAGTTCTGTCGGAGGCACTGGGACTTAGGCCACATTAAAACTGCAACTATAAAACTTTGGCCGGTCTCAGTTTGAAGCTGCGGTGGAGAGTGAGGTAAAACTTGCACTACATTACGACAAGCAAACCTGCAGTTAAGTGTTTGCTTCGCACATTCCAAGGCGCTGTACCGGCAACTTTAGACCATAAAAACAGCCTGACTCTGAGAATCGTGTACTTTACAAAATGATTAAACGTATGTTATTGCAGCAGCAAGAACAATTTCTACTACGAGAATAGCTACTATTTGCTTTTACACATGTGAGCTGATTATAAATTGCCTAAGTTAATGCGATATGTATAATTTCAGTACAAGTGTCTATAATAACTTACATTTAACTTAATACAAACTACCTATTTTTTTAATTTTTATTTTGTTAGAGGGTTCAGTCAGACATGAATATGTCACCCTCATAGGTCTCTTACAGATTATCTACAATTTTCTTATATTCTACATCATCACATCATCAGCCATAGGACGTCCACTGCTGGACATAGGCCTCCTCCTGGGGGGGTTTTGCCAATGCTTGCCACGCTTGGCAGGCGGGTTGGCGAGCGCAGTTAGGTGTGATTGTTCAAGGAAGACGCTGCTGCCCATCTTCCGGATGACATCCCTTAGCCGACTATTACGGCAACCACGGGTAGAGAGGGTGGGGTACTATTCTTACGCTGGCAACACCACGGCACGCTTATATTCTACGCTTAATATATATTGGTGATGCGGAACAGTATTCTGGCTTCTTAGGATAAGGGATTAGCCAGCACGCTGTTGCACCACCCGACATCCCTCAAGTTGATGTCGGTTTTTAAAAAGAAATCAGATCAGATTCGGACACACTCGGCCACCACATGGTGTGCGTCTTCGACCACCCCGCACTCCGTGCAGTTTGGCGAGTCGGACTTACCCATCAGGTGTAGGAAACTATTGAGCGGAATATGACCGGGCCGTTAGAAGATCCGCCCTACTCATATCTGCACCGGCAAACCATGTAGAGCGTCTCAGGTTTGGTTGTATCGTTTAAACAATCTACCTGATGTAAAAAAAACGCAATGTATTAAAAAAAATACTGTTTTAATTATTGTAAAAATAAGGCATCAGCTTACACTTGTGTAACGGCAATATTTCTTAATTACTCTACTGTTTTCTAAATAGTTTGTGTTTTAAATATAGTACTGTCGCCTAGTCTTGATACAGGTTTCTCCAGCATTGATTACGGCAATTATTAACGTCACCGCCTTTTCTCATTCACTACTATAACGATCCCACTTAATCCCGGCACCGCTATCTTTGCCTTAGCAATGAATAGAAAGGATAAAAACCGGCCAAGTGCAAGTCGAACTCGCGCACGAAGGGTTCCGTACCATTATCTATAAAGACGGCAAAAAAATTATGTCTGTTGTATGTCTTAAATATTTGTTTTATTATAATTAAATTATTTTTTTTTAAAGAAAATATGTAACTTAATATTCAGTGAATATTTCAAGCGTCTACCTGTTGCCGTTATCAATATCGAGCAAAAACTAGCAAAAAAACACGTTTGTTGTATGGGGGTCCCATACAACAAACGTGTTTTTTATAAATAGTAAATCATTACTTTAATTAAAAAAATATGTATTTTATTATGTTTTTTAGTATTTGTTCTTTTATCGGCAACAGAAATATATCATCTGCGAAAATTTCAACTCTCTAACTATCACGGTTCATGAGATACAGCCTGGTGACAGACGGACAGGCAGACAGACGGACAGCGAAGTCTTATTAATAGGGTCCCGTTTTACCCTTTGAGTACGGAACCCTAATAAAAATGAATAAATATGGTTAAAACCTTAGGTTAAAAACCTTACCATAGCATGGTGGTAGAATACTTTCTAGTACTCGGCTGGCTAGCTACCATTCTCCCCCGAAATCTGCCGCCAAGCACTTAACCGGTGTGTTCCGGCAGCCTCACTTGAGACCCAGTTCCATTCCAGGCTAGGTGAGTTTACAATCTTTGACCACACTATTACTTAACATCAGGTGAGCTGTGATCAAACACCAAACCTATCAACCATAAAAAAAGACGTATATAAAGATTGGGGTGTACCAAAGATATCCAATATTTGTAAGAAAGAAAACTCAAAAATTACAAGACTATTGAAACTAACCAGGTAATAAGCGTCAAAACTGCGATACCCTGAACTTTGTTTCGTTACTCAATGTTCCGCAATGGATCGTGGACAGACCTCTTTGCGTCAAGAGAGCGTTTCATTATTTTTACACAAAAATAAAACATTTAATAGAGATCGTTTTTTTTTAAAAAGCTTTATTATTGTTACCTGTCTGTAACAATCATAGTTTATTTACGGCTTATAAATTATTCTAATTTTGATTTAAAATCTGGACATTTTAAGTTTCATTCTGATGTAAAGTAAGTATTTATTAGGCACTCATATAAAATATTAAGTTTAAACAAAATAGCATAGTTTCTCATTTGCTTCTGTAAATTTTGTTAACAAAACAAATGAAACCTTTATGAATTGAAAAACAATTCACAATTAAATAATTTTCTTAATTATCCTAATGCGTAAGTACTTACGTGCGCAAGAATAAGTAGCTAACAAGCTCTACGAATGGAACATTGTAACGTCAAAGTTGGTAAGAGAAACAAAACAGCGACACCTACGAATGACTGTGCTTCTGGTTATAATAACTTTCCTTTACGCGACCCATTACAAAATTATCTTAATTCGACTTGTACGTTACTTAGGGAATATCTCACTCACGCAGAGTTGAGTGTAATTGAGTGGAAAGGCAAGTTGTGCCATAGGTATAATAATACTAGAATTACTTTTATTTTACTTTGTGGTAGATTTCCTTAGCAGGAGGTCCTCTAGGCAGGTACCACCGCAGTACCAGATATTCTGCCGCCAAGCAGTAGTCGTCGTCATCATCATCATCATCATCGGCCATTTAAGACGTCCACTGCTGGACATAAACTAACTATTTAACGTGTGTAATCCTGCATAAATAAAACAAAAATGTAATAAGACCACGTCAGTTTCCAACACAAGATGAAAATTATTTTATTTATAAGTTGAAATCTGTCCTGGAAGCCAAATGTTACTCTTGACGATTTTTTAATGATGATAATGGTTTTTAACGGCTAATTATGATCTTGAAATAGTATAAGTATTATATAAGTCCTGTACCTGTTTATATGCTGCAATTGAGTATTGAATATATTGCATTATTTCAGAAAACACTACACTTCATGGCTGGCCACCAGTGCGCTGGCTGGAAAAGAAGGCAACATTAAAGCAGAGAATATAACTAATTTGTCAGGTCAGAAAAGCGGCGCGGTAATAATTATGTTATTTTCAAGTCTATGGCCTCTATGCATTGTTAAATTGCTGTTTCTGAATCCCTGAAAAACGCAATAGTGCTGAAATTGCTCAATCATAAAGTAAACAAAATACTAAGTAACATTATAAATAGCATAGTCAAAAATTTAATCTTAATTGTAAATAGCGTCGCAATTAAAACATCTGCAGATGTTACATTTACTAAGCGTTATTGCAGCGAGACGTAAAATGTTGCGTTAAAAAGGGTTGGCGCACAAATCCGAAATGGAAAACAAATAGGAGCGGTATACGGTATTGATTGAGCCGGTAGCCGTAATATGGAAGATTTGTTGAGAGTAACGGTTGAGCAGATAGCTCGAGTGGCCATTACAGATATCCTGAGCTAGCGCGATCGAAAGAGAACACCCTTATATGTACAGATCCAGTTAGCCTCGCCGGTGCACGCAGTGAGGCCGTGCATTCTATCGAGTATTCTATTCTATCGTAATACATAAGATCCTGGGCTATTTTTGCTCGAACAATATAGAATGAGGATGTGCGGTCGCCAAGGTATCATTCTGTTGCGCAGTTTATTTAATTTATTTTTATTAAACTTTCGACCGCACAAACTTTTTCCTTAAAGAGTTAAATGATATTTCGATTACTTCACATACTTTTATTGTGTTCTTTTATATTTAATAATGATATAAGCAGTTCTCTCATTTACATACAACGGTTTTTGATGTTGATAATTTATGTCTTTTACTAGCGACCCGCCCCGGCTTCGCACGGGTAGTAAGAATGGGTATAGTAAGCTATTCTTAAAAGGTAGATATATGCCGCCGCGGACTTTTATGTAGATCTATAAAAGAGTTGAATCCCACCATCACTCGCATGATAATCCGTTCAGTAGTTTTTATGTTTATCGCGAACAGATAGACAGACAGACGCGGCGGACGACTTTATTTTATAATATGTAGTGATAATGGCTACTTTTGTTGTATATTTTTTGCGTTTGATCCTCATCTCACCTGTAGAAGGAAACGTGAGTAATCCCGAATAAGTAATACAAAAATGTATAAAAACCACGTCAGTTTCCATAGTAAAATATCGGACTTAATCGCGCACAAAGTTCTATTTTTTTTTAAACCTATCTTAAGTCTTAACGTTTAGTTACCTAAGAATGTTACAATGAGTTCACGTAATATTATTACTTTCAGTGAAATTTAACTAATTGTTACCTATAACTACTTATGAACGTTTGTTTTAAATTGATCCATGCGTAAAATTGTCTGTTTGTCACCAGTGACAATTCATGTCAGCAAATAGTTGACAGATAGTTGACATTTTAAATATTAATTGACTTTAAGTTACGTTTATAAGTAAACCCCTAAATATTTCATGAGGTAGCTATTACTTGAGAAAAAAAAACGTAACCATATTCTAGCTTGGTCTTGTTTCCTTGCGGGAGAAAGATTTTTATCAAGGGAGTATTAAATCTCACGTTTCCTGGCGGAATAGAGTAAAATACCAGTAATACGTATATTACTAAAATTTACTATCAATGTTAATTTTCAAGTACCTTATTTCGTAAGGAAATTTTACTTCCATGATTTTATTGTGTTAAAGAATTTTTCAGTCCATTGTTTCACATTTTATACCTTTGTAACGAGAATGGATGTGAGGCAATATGATACAAACGGTGAAGACAATAACATTTTTTTAAGAAATATAAATTGTAGTCATTTTTTATTTTATTTAACAGTAATGATTCAAACGAGACGCTCTCCTGATGTTAAGAGATAACGCCTGTCCATGACCATTTCAGCGATACATAGAACTTTGAGTAGTTAAAAAAAGCTCAGGACATCGCTGCCTTGGCACTCATTACTTTGAGACTAGATGGTTAGTCTCAATAGCCCTGTAATTTCGCTAGCTGCAGTACCCTTCAAACCGGAACACAGTAATGTTTACACACTACTGCTTAGCGGCAGAATATTTGGTACTGCGGTGGTACTGACCTAGACGACCTCCTGCTAAGGAAATCTACCGCCGAGTAAATCATGTATCTAGTGTAACACCAGCAGTTTATATTGCACGCCATAGCATATACTTGCAATACTGGGCAGTAGTTGTCTTTCGTAGAAGTTAGTTTTGTTATAGGTAGTACCACAGTATTAGATATTAAGACGTCAAGCAGTAGTGTGGCAACAATATGGTGTTCCTGATTAATTTATGGTGGTTTAAGGTTGTCTAGATATCACCGCAGTACCAGATATTTTGTCGCCAAGCAGAAGGAGCGCGCTGGATCCGAGCCACTTACAACTGGTAGTCATGGAAATTATT
The DNA here is from genome assembly GCA_950106695.1 of Biston stratarius. NCBI lineage: Eukaryota > Metazoa > Arthropoda > Insecta > Lepidoptera > Geometridae > Biston > Biston stratarius. Next base: position 19,002,566 of record OX467116.1, read on the forward strand.
GGGGTCTATGTCCAACAGTGGACGTCCTACAGCTGAGACGATGATGATAAATAAACCAAAAAGTTGTAACTACGAAAAACCAGCACAAGTACGGTATAATTATTTGTATGTAATAGAATTCTGTTAACATAGAGCAGTTTATAATTTAATTGTACATTTTACCGTCCATTATACGCTTTATGTTATAAAATGACGCGCTACTGATAGTAAAGGTTGTGTTTTGGCGTGGGAAGCTGAAAGCAATCACAGACGTAGAGTGGCTAGATAATAACACCGTAGCAATAATATTTGGAATAACATCTGTCTTTTTTTAAAATACGGATAAGTTCGCGTTTGACCACTAACTCGCCTGATGGTAAGCGATGATATGGTCATAGATGAAGTACCCAGACTTAGAAGATACCTATCCACTCTGGCCTTGAAAAGATCTAGATTAGATCTCTCAAGAAACAAAGAAGTCGGCAGCTTGTGCCATTCCTTGACCGTACAGATAAGAAACGCATAGTCAAAACGTTTGGTACATACCCAAAGAAATTCCACTATGTATGGGCGGTAGTGGGCCGTCTTTTTAAATGGTAAAAATAAGTCTTGCACTGTCGTCCAACTCGTATTTCCCCCTACCAGCATCTAGCCAATCCAAATCAGCTCTTTGAAGTACCGGAGTGAGGCTCTGGGTCGCCGGCGTGGTAGCACCTATGGGTGAGATGAAGTTGATAGTGAAAAGCAGTCTGTTGCGGTGACATGGATGAAGATAATGAAGAAGCTGCTTAATGCAACTTAGGGGCATTCCTAGTTTTTCTCTGACTTTGCAATGCCACAGTACAGTTTCGTTCTCCAGCAAGCAGCCACGGTAAAGCGGATTATCCGTGTCTCCTAGCTTGTACCCAAATTGTAACGACCGGTTACCGACCGGCCTGCTAAAACACGAAATCTTGTCGTTGCAATTTCAATAGATTGTTGGTAATCTTCCTTTTAAGGATTGGAAAAGCGGTCTTACCGTGTTTGCGGTCGTCTTTCTTATCTCACAGGTTTGTTGTTTTCTTTCGGTGTGGCAAAGCAGTAACTCACGCAGTTCCATCGCTTATATTTGCATAAAGCCTGCATGTCATCATCTTTATAATCAACTATTATCTAAGGCGTATGGGCGTATGATTTGTACAACAAGCCTAAAAGTACTACTGAATCTATATCTCTAAAATTTAAAATTAAGTGCCTGATGTGATCGAGGATGTTAAAGCATACCTAGCCTGGAATGGTACTGGCTCTCAAATAAGATAGTTTTCCTGTAATGAAATGTTTACTCTAAAATCTGACACCATGCAGGTTGATTTATATTCTAATTGGCCAGTGTGTTAAAAATGCTATTTCTTATTTATACTTCCATTATAAATTAACTAGCCTTAGACCATGTTTTTTATAAAGCAATAAAGTTAAAAATAATCTAAACAGTTTTCAATTTTCCAAAGCAAAAATCAATTTATATTTCGACTTGGCAGCAATCGAAACGGTAAATAAGTAAATGCCAATGTAATTAGAATTTATTTCTTGAACTATTCAAATAAAATCTCGCAATCATTATCAAGCATACACTTGAGTGGATTCAATTAAGCGATATTCAGTAATGTTTAATATCGTGATAGGTATTGTAAACTGAAAAGGTAGCGGTCCATCAATAAATGGTATAATTAATTATGCTACATCAAAGTTCTTAATTGCCGTTGGTTGATCGTACAGAAATAATGAACAGATTTTAATTGAGATCAAATATGAGTAATCTATGTAAACTAACTAGACATATTAAAGTAATCGATTAAACGTAAGGAAATTTGCTGTGGCATGTTTTAGTAAAACCTCCGAGATGTTGTTTTGATTATCCCTATGCCTACGAATACTTATAATAAATGTGAATGTAAGTTTGTTTGTTACGCTTTCACGCGAAAACTACTTAACCGATCATCATGAAACTTTGTACACATATTCTTGGAGCTATTAAAAGTAACATAGGATACTTTTTACTGAAAAAAAAAAGATCTCAAGATGTCAGATTGACAGATATCAAATGTCAGATAGACAGATGTCAGACTGACAGATGTCAGATTGACAGATGTCAGATTGTCAGATGTCAAATGTCAGATTGACGGATGATATAATAGCGCAAGTTTCATGACTGTTCCTTATTTGTTATCTACACGATTAATTACTCTCTGAATCTAATTCTAAAATTAACGCGGACGAAGTCGCGGGCGTAAGCTAGTAACGACATAAAACTAAAACAAGAAAACTAAATAGGTTGACGAATAATAAATATTAAAAAAAAAACTCTGTGTGTACGAGTAATATTTTGCTCATGTTAGTTAGAAGTTAATGGCCGTTGATATGCAGATCGAAGCATAATTAAAACTGTTCAAATATAACTTATGAGACAATATTTACTGTGAAGCATCTCATACGTCAAATAGCTCATCCAGTAGCATTGTTTATAGATGTACACAGGTGAGCCCGCGGGAATCACCATTTCTCTCACGTTCGGCATCCGATAAAAGTTTCCGCCACAATCACCTAAGAGCTCAGCTGTCAGGGTATAACCGTATATCGGTTTTGTTTTCTAAGAGTCCCACTATGGGACGTGGGACTCCCCTCTACGCCATACTTTAATCTGAAGTTTAGATGTTTCACTCGGTGTATAAATTATTCTTAATGGTTCTGTCAAAAAAGCCAAAAAAAAACATAATTCATTAAAATATAATTAAATGATTAGACAAGATTTGGAAACACATAATTATATGCCGATAAATCGAGTATAGAATCAAATTGTTTTAGACTGCTCTGCTTTTTTTGTAGCGATAACAGCTCAGTAGTTAGGGCGGTCAATCCACACGCCAAAAGGCGTGGGTTCAAACCCAACAATGAGCTTGAGCTACCGGTAAAGAAAAAAATCGTGATAAAACCATAGCATGGTGGTAGGGTACTTTATAATACTCGACCGGCAAGCTACCACCTTCAAGTAGAAAATCTGTAGCCAAGTACCCAACGATGTGGTCCGATAGCCTCACTTGAGAGCCAGTTCTATCCCAGGCTAGGTGTGTTTTTCATCTTCGACCACACCGTCACTTCACATCAGGTGAGCTATGGTCAAACATCTAGCCTAAGCCATTTTTTTTTTGTAAATATATACCTACTTCAATATCAAAATGTTTCCGGAGAATTAAATACGATATATCCATTACGCATCCAAAGTGTTGTAGAACGTTGTATTATATATAATTATTTTAATAAATACTCTTATTATTAAACAGATAAAGTGAGCGCGAGGTTGCTATGCTCATAAATGTAAAAGTGCTGTACTTCGCGCCTCGTAAAAACTTTCTGTCGCCTGTAATATAAACTTCAACTTTTACCTTAATTACTACAATAATACTTCACAATGTTTATAAAATATTTTCAGAGTTGAACATTTTGCAAATAAATATTATATATATTTAGTTGCGTGGAATAGGTATTGCTGCGGTAGTAGTACAATTTCCCCGCACAAATTTTATTATAAATTAGTTTTGTTATTTATTTACCTCGATGTTTCGGTCATGTTACAGTTGCTGTGGTCACAGGCTTACTAGACTGGACTGGAAGTAGCACCTAATAAGTCAAAATAAGGTAATTTTAATCATATCATGAAATTAAACTGGGTTTTAAGTGAGACTGCCGGAACACGCCGTTAGCTGCTTGGCGGCAGATTTTCGAATTGAGAGTGGTAGCTAGCCGAGTAAAAGAGAACTTACCACGCAATGGTTTCCTCACAGTGTCGTACTTCCCCAGCAGCTCAAGGTTGGTATTATAAGCCACACGTGTGGCGTTTGGCGTGTGAACCGAACGCGCCAACCACTAAGCTATCATCGCTCCTCCGGTTATTTTGTTTCCATGGTACTCACTTAGCTTAGTTTGGAGTTAAATAGCATTGTATGAAATATCCTACAATGTTTATTTACTTTTATTTACTTATGATGTTAGAGTTATTATTTATCATGGGTATATAAGACACAAAAAGCCTAACTTAATATAGGATCTGAGTAGTATAATGTACATATGTATAATATTCAATTAATAAATTAATATTCAATTCGGCTTATAGCTAATGTATAAAACCTCATTATAACTTTTATGAATTGGCAGAGCTTATTATCCATAGAAGATTATTTTTGTATGTTAAATCTATGTATATGTATTTTTGGAACTCTAAAGGGTTACGAGTTAAAGTAGTATAAGTACTTATACTCGTCTTAGTTGTCGTAAAAGTGTTACTTATCTTTATGAATTACTAGCTGTGCCCCTCAGTGTTACCCGTTGTTCCTACGTGACCACTTTATTTTTTTTTCAGGATAAAAAGTGTCAGCTACCTCCATACCAAATTTCATCAAAATTGGTCCAGCCGTTTGATCGTAAAGAAACAACAATCATACAAACACACTTCCACACTCACAAATTTTCGCCTTTATAATATTCAAGTTTCATAAAATCAACTATAATATTTTTATAAAAAACTTCGATCAAATGTACGGTGTTGCCTTTTTTAGACATTTCAAAGTTTGAAACATACCATAGCAACTGAAACAATAATATCAACTACGTATGAAAAGGACAATGCTCTATGTATTATTCTGTAACATTATACCTGGCAAGCGGATTATTAACAAATTAATTCTTCCTTTTAAACACGGTTAGTTAATGTTTATTGCAAATTTTATCTAAGAATATTACTTCCTCAGTATCTTACTGAAGCATTGCAGCCAGGCTCGTTGCTTTGCACTTTTCATTACTCTTTCGATAAATCACGGTCATTTAGTTAATGAGCTCGCTTTAGAGTAAATAACTTGAACAAAGTCTACGTCAGTGATTCAAGTAAATATACCTTTGATACTCAGAGCTCGACCAACTTGTTATATAAGAAAATATCTATTTTACCATCTGGCAAGTCCGTCGCTGCAAGTCTAGGGCAAACGGCATAATTAAATGTATTTCGGTAGATGGCTTTCAGTGTCTTAGTGCTTATGTTATTATTTAAATTCAGTCGTCTTTGAGCCGTTTGATATTTATTAATGTACAAAGTTTAATTTAATATATACAATTTTCGATAACTGTTCTAAGCAAATATCATTAATCATAATAGTACGTATACATAGCTAACTTGGTTCTATCTAATATTCACGGCAAGGCGATCGATTATTTATCATGTCTTTGTAGAAACAGTGGTAGGTACTGTATTACACTCTATCGAACACCCTTACAACCAACTCAGGATGAATGCAAGAGAAACACTGTGAACAGTGTTCGCAATTTGCACACGAGCTGTGAAAGTTTTTATATTCCGCTCACGCCCGCTCCTTGAGATAAGTTTCAGCCACAATTACCTGACCGTTCAAGCGTCAGGAAATATATTGGCACCTTCTGCAACCTCGACGCGTCTATCGCGCGCCGCCGTAGCAAAATGCGGCAGCGTCCAATCACGAATCAACATCTTATTTTCATCGCAGCTGACCGAAGCTACAAAAAATAAAACAACCACTCCACTAAGCCAATTTATGATTGCTCAAACTGCGAGTCACGCCGCAACCGAGTCTGTCTTGAATAATCAACTTTAACTCTGACAAATAAAATAAATCAGAAAGAAAACATTTGCATGATTGATGCTTTTCTTCTGAAAAGCCTTCTAAGAAAAGCCTGATTTTTGCCATAGCACACAATGAACGAATCGAACGACAAGTTTTAAAAGGTTTCTAATGGACAAGAAGCCATCGATCAAATTACAAAGAAAGTTTTTCTCAGTACTAAACAATCGATGAAATTGAACATTTCGATGGAGTTTTTTATCAGTGAAATGTGTCATTTTCCATTGTGTAATTTGAATGGTTTGAAGTGGCGGGCACTTTATCATTCGACAGGCTTATAATTCAAAGCCACTGAAATGATGGAAATAAAAATGCCAGTGCTCACCTGCCTTTATGTAAATTTGGAAAATGTGAAGGTATTTTAAAGCGTAAAGAAAATCAAAGGGCGGCTTAGTGCCGTAGTGGAATGTCGGTGGAGTCAAAAAGGGCTGTATCGGGCGGCCGCAATATTCGAGCCCCTCGATCTTGGGATGGAATACTTGGGGCGGCTTTCATTCGATCGCAATCTCTATGCTAACAGCTTGCGATTCTGATCTTCGTTTAGCGGAATGACCGCAGTCACCCCGACTCCTGTGACGGTTATTCCTTACACGTTCACCCCACAGAACTTTTTATGGACACGAGCAACACTCGCCCTCCTATTGAGATTTCCTTTCCGAATGACAAAAATACCATTTCCAAAGAAAATATGAAACGTAAACATTACGAAACGATCTTGAACTTTTTAATAAAAAGAGCTATATTTTATCCGCGAACCTTATCGGCGGTAATATATTTTTAGGCCGCCGGAATGCAGTCAATTGATGTTCAAACAGATATCGGAATTAAATTTGGTAGTAAAACTCTGAAAATGCAAATGTTTACAATGACGTTACGTTCTCATTCAAGCAATGAAAGCGTTTCGAATTAAAATGATTCGTAAATAACGCTTGAACGGTCGAGTGGCTAACTCAATAGGGCCGCCGGAGCGAGAGTTGGACGGGGTAGATATGCACATTGTGAGAATGTCATCTGGAGGTCAGTTAAGATACAATGCAATGTAATTTGTTATTTAAAGTACGGGTCCGGAAATTTGACAAGTTTGTTGTTTTAGACACTAACTTATGTTGTTAAAAAAACATTATACTTTGATACTGTTAGCTCATTTGGTAGAATTTCTGCTAGAGCTTTTGGGTTGAGGTTCGATTCTTACCAGAACAAACATTATGTTTGTTCTGTCTGGTTGTTCTGTATGTATTACAAGTATGTATTTACTTTAAAAAAAGCATATAAGTATTCTATTAGTTATCCGGTTACCATAGCACAAGCTTTGCTTAGTTTAGGGCTAGATGGCGCTCTGTGAAATGTCCTACGATATTTATTATATAACAAGTAACTGCGATATAATATTACTAAATTCAAGAATATATTTCAATACAAATTTCAGTTTTCTAATTATGTACTGTTTAGCATAATTTGGATAAATCTACGTTCTGTTAGGTTATAAACAGCGATTACAAAGTCAGTTTCGAATTTAATAAATCATAGTTCTTTTCGAATAAAGGGAACACTGAATCCCTAAACTAGAAATACCTATACAGTTAAATAAAAACACCTGTACAAAATTTACCTTGAAAAATCTTCCAGAGAAAGCAAAAACAATTTAGAAGGAATGAATCGAAGCGGAACGTGCACCGAAAAACTTATATCCGCTGATATCTAATATTTTACTTATACAGAAATAATTCGTGAAACAAAAAGAATGAGGGGTCAAAAGCAGATGGTCCGCTTTTATAAAAATGTTGGGAGGGTTGTGAAATATGACACTGTGTTATTTCTTCGCACACCCGGTCAAGAGTTATTGCATTCCATTATACGTTTTCTCTATCTAAGGAAGCCATTTTCACCAAAGAATAACCACGCTCTCTAATTTTTATTTATCTCATCATTTCTTGTTGTGGAGTTACATCACTTTTATGCACTCCTTGCCTCCTTCAATCCTGAATTTGACATATTTTGTGACAACTGGCAAATAACCATAACCACTTTTTTGACATATTCTGAGAATTTAATTGACCAATTGACCAGGGGTAAAAAAGCCGATAACGATTTTGACATTTAGATTTTAGATAACTGATTATGACATTAAAATGTTTTTATTTGACAATTTGCTCTTGACATTGGTACAATTTTATTACTTTGGCCTTTAGATTTTTTTTCTCTGTCTTCTTGGCATCGCACTCTGTGCATTCTGCCAGTTTTAATGTTTCTGTATTTAGTGTGCAGTCTTCAGTTTTCAGCTTCCTTATCTTTATAGTCAAAGTCCAGTCTTGGTCAAGTCCAGTCCGTGCAAATCTAGTCATGATTTAGTAGTGGTGACTTTACTATGAGCTTCGATGAGGTTTTGGAAGCAACACGAAAAGTCATGTTTCACCACATTATATCACTATTCCACACTTGCGCTTGTAATTCGGCACTTTATGAATAAAACACCACTATTTTTATACATAAACATTCCAAAATACACTAATTTTGGAAAAAAATACAATAGAGCAACGCGACTCTTTCAGCGTTCCCGCCAAAACTTCCACATTTAGATTTAGATTTACCTTCTAATAACACTTGTTCAATTTGTTTTAATATTTGTATAGCCTTTTTGACGTTTATAAACCTGATTTATTATGACATCTGAAGAATTTATTTTGTCGCTTACTTAATTTGTATTTATTATCTTGTAGCTAATGATTTTTTTAATTGTGAGATAGATATAATTGAATAGAGTTGTGCCGTGGTGGTGCCGGCGTAAGAATTGTACCCCACCCTTTCTACCCGTGGTTGCCGTAAGAGTCGGCTAAGGGATGTAATCCGGAAAATGGGCAGCAGCGTCTTCCTTGAACAATCACACTTAACTGCGCTCGCCAACCCGCCTGCCAGTATTGCGAGTATTGGCGAGTATTGGCAAAACCCCCCAGGAGGAGGCCTACCCGTTCTATGGCTGATGATGTGAATAGAATAGTCGTTTTTATCTCAATGATTATTTTTAAATTTTAATCGCCTTTTTTTTGGAAAAGTGATGAGATGAACGAGACGCTCTCCTGATGGTAAAATATAATGCCTGTCCATGACCATTTAAGCAATACACAAAACTTTAAGTAGCAGACAAAGTCCAGAGCATCACTGTTTTGGTGCTCATTACTTTGAGACTTTCGTTGGTTAATCTCAACAGCCTGTAGTTTCGCTAGCTGTAGTACTGCTATTGCTTGGCGGTAGAATATGTGGTACTGCGGCTGCGGTGGTACCTACCTAAACGATCTCCTGCTAGGGAGATCTACCACCAAGTAAAGTTCGCTTCATTATGACTCAGATTCAGATTATTTATTCACCTTTGCCGTGGTGGTGCCGGCGTAAGAATAGTACCCCACCCTCTCTACCCGTGGTTGCCGTAAGAGTCGGCTAAGGGATGTAATCCGGAAGATGGGCAGCAGCGTCCTTGAACAATCACACCTAACTGCACTCGCCAACCCGCCTGCCAAGCGTGGCGAGTATTGGCAAAATCCCCCCAGGAGGAGGCCTATGTCCAGCAGTGGACGTCCTATGGCTGATGATGATGATGATGATGATTCACCTTATAACAATATTTCAATATACTAGGTAAGTCAATTCAATACAGTAAGCTTGCAAGAAATTAAAAAATATTACTAATTTTCAAATAAAATCTAAATGCCATAAAGTATCATGTGAATATTGAGTCAATTAATTAATTTTGTTTGTTATAATCACTTTATTCAGTCAAATATGTTATTTGTCAGACTTATCAAGACACATTTCAGTTTTAGAGAATTATGTCAGACCGAGCTGCTATGATATCTTTAGTTTGAAATCGTCTGCTTTGAAACAGTTTAGTTATCATGTCGCCCCTTTTAACATGGCGAGCTGCGTAAGAGATTGACAATAGAGTCAGTGGCTTGGAAGGGGACACCTTATCTTTACTACATTGTGCCCCATGTCACATGAAACGCGAGTGCCCCGGGCCATGAACGGGTTACACATTCATAATGAAGATTAAGCATATCAAGTTCTCATATGCGGATTACAATTAACTATATTTACAATTTTACAATTAACTCTATTAAGACAGCCTTGTTGGCTCATTGGGAGTATGTCTGCCTGAGCTGTAGGGCGTGGGTTCGATTCCCGCCACGGACTAATGTTTGTTTGGTATAAACAAATCTTTGTTCTGTGCCTGGGTGTTCTGTATGTATTATAAGTATGTATTTACAACAAACAAAAAAAGTATTTATGTATCATATCAGTTATCCGACTTCCATCACACAAGCTCTGCTTAGTTTGGGGTCAGATGGTGCTGTGTTTAATGTGTCCTACAATATTTATTTATTAATATTTTATTAAATGCATATTTCATTGCATATTAAATTGTTAAATATGTTACGTCAAATACACTGTAGGTGGAATTGCAGTACTTCACAATGGCTTAGTAGCGTACAATGTGCACGTCCAAGATGATGATAAAGGTGATAACCCGAAAAAAAATACATAAAGGTTATATTACGCATGTGCTCTAATGGCATGCAAATTATGGTGGTTAAGCGGTGAGAAATTGTAAGTGATATTCAGCGTTGTAAGCGTAGACTCTACTTAGCCGAAATGCTTATCACTTACGGTTGGTTATCATTCCACGACCACGAAAAGTTCTACTAGAAAAAAAAAACGAAACAAAGAAGTACGCAAAACGGTCAACAAATCTACGTAATTGTTCATTCGGTTAACATTCGAGGCGTTTATTATTAAAAAAAAACGTTTTATTAATTTAGTTTTTTTATCTATGAAATAGGTACTTTACTGGTAAAATACAAAAAGTGCAAAGCCAAAAACAAAGAATAAAATTAAAACACAGAAAAACTAAAAAACCGTTAAAAAAAATCATGTCTGTTGTATGGGAGCCCCACTTAAATATTTTTTATTCTATTTTTTAGTATTTGTTGTTATAGCGGCAACAGAAATACATCATCTGTGAAAATTTCAACTGTCTAGCTATCGCGGTTCTTGAGATAGAACCTGGTGACAGACAGACGGACGGACAGACAGACAGCGAAGTCTTAGTAATAGGGTCCCGTTTTTACCCTTTGGGTACGGAACCCTAAAAACAACGAATCATCTTTAGCGTAATTTAAGAATTGTACTCAATAAATTTTATTATCGCCTGGATAATTTATTATAATTTATACGCAACACTATCAAGCCCATGCTCGCAGAATAATTAAATTTTCCATCATTAACGAAATTGTATTATTGATAAAGATATAGTAATCATTTTATTATTTTACTTCTATTTTAATCGTTATTCATAGAATAGCTGGCGTAAGTAATACCTACCAAAAATGACAGAAACTTGATGTTTTCATATAAATATATATCAGCCATATAAACCTGCATATCTCGACCAAAATTAAAACGGTATAGTCAATATACTGTAGATTTAACGCTTTTTAATTTGTTATGATATTATACTTTAGTATGAATGTTGGTACAAAATATGTTTATAATTCTCTAAATAAAATATGTTTATAATTTGAAGTGTCGCCCGCCTACGTAACATCATCAGCATTTGAAAACTTTAGTTGAATATCACCAAAGGTTTCAGGTACGTCATGAATGATGTTTTTGAACCCAAATGGTATTAAAAAAGTCGCTACCCACGTAGATATGTCTGTTTCTCTACTTACTTCTTCCACGCAACGCATTTTGATATTTTTTATAGTCTTAATGAAAAGTTTTGTATTATTACATGCTACATGAATTGGATGTTTTATAATCAAATCACGAAAATAAATTGTCCCCGAGCGAAGTCGGAGCGAGTCGCTAGTCGATAAAGATGATAATATTGATTGATTAACTCCTTATTGATCACACCAAAAATAACGCAGTAGGTACATAAGAAAAAGAAAATAAATATAGGTATATACATATTTATTATTTCATTATGCATTTATGTTGAGTAGTTATTCATCTTTTTTTTAAATCTTTGTAAGCATAGCATAGGGGAAATAACAATACAGGATTATAAGTTCGGGTGAACCCGATAGGGGTTCATTATACAAATCATTATGAATAACTTTTGTGATGAGCACAACTTGCAAAATGAATTGAAATTGCGAAAAAAAAACAGATATTCATATATTTGGAAGGTAAGTCAACTAAACAAATACGTTCTCTATATATAGAAATCCTTTTTATAAATTTCAAAATTGTGCCCAATGTAAAAGTTGTTCAAAATTATGAATTCAAAGACAGGATGTTTTATATCAAATTTTTGGCTTAGGCTTAGTACATCCGCTTACAACCCTATATAATATCAGGTTGGATGATTATTTTGGAATTTACATTGTTGTTAAGGCAATACTTTTAAATCCGTCTCAATTATAGTGACAGCAAAGAAATAAAATCTATTTAAATAATTATCTTCCTTAACACGAACATTCTTATCGCGTAGTTTTACCCAAAAAGAAACGCCATCTATTTATTTGACGTTTCACTACTACGAAGTGGCCGACATAAAGTCAAAATCGTCCGAAACACGCAAAGAAACTGGCGCCATCTAGACCTCCGCATGAAATTAGAATTAATTATTTATGACGATATATCTGCAGGTAATCGCGGTATTAGGTATACCTATATACATATATTTTTAACACGAAGAAGTCCGCGTTTGACCACCAACTCGCCTGATGGTAAGCGATGATGTGGTCGAAGATAAAGCACGCAGACTTCTGACGTTGAAAAAAAAAAACAGATTATATCTATCAGGAAACAGGAACAGCTTGTTCCAATCCTTGGCCGTACGGACGAGAAACGTAGAGTCAAAACGTTTGGTACATACCTACCCAAAAAAAATCCGCTATGTATGGGTGTTAGTGGGCCGTCTTTCTACTTGTCCTGTAGTAAAAAGGGAATGGCACAGTAGCACATTCTCCGAAATTAATCCTGTAGAAAATTGACAGACTATTATGTGCTTAAGGGTGGGCTTTGTCCATACCCTGCAAAAGTTTATAAATTTTCAGTCTAAAATGTAGGATCTTGATTTTCTAAGACAAAAAGCAAAGAAACCTTACAAGATATAAATCATAAAAGAATTTAAAACGGAACACCTACAATATTTCAATGTTCAAATCTCAATAAATCGTCTAGGCGTGGTAACGAGCTCGCTGCGGCGTAGTCTCTGCGGATACGTATTTTATTGGATTCACTGAAACGTTTTTAGGTCCAAAGGATTATTTACGAGCGTCTGCGCCGCCGCTGCAGAAATGCAGATGGACACAAAGGCAAGAGTAGCTGCTCGTACCTACGTGGAATTTCAGGCGGTGCGAAGAAAAGTTCGATGTGAGTCCATTCATGGATTTGCTTTCATCTTTTCGAAGCGGTGCATCAGGTAAGTAATATAGGTATACGTTATTGGGAAAAGTGGTGAACTTGCTACGTGTTTGATATATTTATATCAAAGTCAGTTTGATTTATGTTTTTGTTTTGAACTTAATTGACAAAAAAGATTGATTTGCAATCGAATTATACATACACACATCACACACACATCATCAGCCACAGGAAGTCCACTGCTGGACATAGGCCTCCCCCTGGAGGGGTTTTGCCAATACTCGCCACGGTGTGATTGTTCAAGGAAGACGCTGCTGCCTATCTTCCGTATTACATCCCGACTCTTACGGCAACCATGTATTGTATGTATATATATATATATATTATAAAGACATAATTATACAAAATATACTAAAAAACAATTATCATTGGGAATATATTAAATATTATAATACTAAGACATACAATTAAAACAAAAATGCACTTAGTCAATAAAGAATCCGCCCTTGTCTGAACCAGGTGCAAAGGTGCCCAATTGCCCATCACTCTGGGTGCTTTACTACGCTGAATGGCAATGGACAACCTTTGCACCTGGTAGAAGCCAACGGAATTTTATATCTATATCCCTGTCTCTTCCTCTATATTTTTCTCTCACAACTCACAACAACAAAACTTTTTTTATGGCTGACAGGATAGGTGTTTGACCACAACTCACCTGATGTTAAGTGACGGTGTGGTTGAAGATGGTAAAGCACACCTAGCCTGGAATGGAGCTGGCTCTCAAGTGAGGCTGCTGGAATACACTGTTAGATGCTTGGCGGCAGATTTTCAACTTGAGGGATTGAACATAAAAAAAATTACGTGATTGACATCCTATATGAGTATATTTCTCATACATTACATTTAAATTTGCTTTGCTTATGTTGGGGCTAGTTGGCACTGTATGAAACTTTGAGACATACACCGCTCAACACAGAAAAATAATCTAAAATAAAACATATATTAAATCAAGCAAAAAAAAAAATACTATGGTAACGTAGTGTTTGATCTGAGATGGAAACACTAACACTTTGACTTTGACACTTTTTTGTGTTATTTTTTCAGAACGAAGCAGAGATAACTTTCTGTGACTTATTGAAAAAGGTCACCAAACTATATTCAGAGTATTCGAATAGTAATCTAGATTACTAAGTAAAACAAAAATGTAGCAATGAATTAAATGAATAAATCGTACTAGTTTCGTATATTTTTCCGTAGCCATACTACTAGACTGCAGCAGTCACAGGTGGTCTGGCTGATTAATCACCCCCATGAGGCGTCCGCAGTCCCCGACCCATTTATTCATCTCGCAAGTCGAAACCATTGGAAACTTACCAGATTTGAACCTTTTACAATCTAATTTCAATAATAATCAATATTAAGGCCACGTTAATGTTACAGTAAATTAAGCTAATTAATACTTACCCAAAGGGGGATTAATATACTTTCATTAAGTATTTAATTTTGTAGAAAATATTTGTAGTAGTAAAATTTGTAGCGATGATAGCTCAGTGGTTAGCGTGGTCGGTCCGCATGCCGCAGGGCTTGGGTTCAAACTCCAACAATGAGCTTGAGTTGCCTTGAGTGAAAGAAAACATCGTGAGGAAACCATAGCGTGGTACTTTCTACCTCAAGTTGAAAATCTGCCGCCAAGCATCTAACGATGTGTTCCGGCAGCCTCACTTGAGAGCCAGTTCCACTTCAGGCTAGGTATGCTTAACCATCTTCGACAACACCGTCACTTAACATCAGGTGAGTGTGTGTCACCAAGCCTGTCAGCCATAAAAAAAAAAAAAAAAAACAACTTTTACAATAGCCAATAAAATAAAATTTGCTGTTCCATAGATTTAGTTGTGGTAAATAAACAAGACTTGTTTTTTAAATAAACAACACTAATTTCATAGTATTTACACTACTAAGACACATAATTATTTGGTTACAGCTGTTTTTTAGTGCTGTATCAATATAAAAAAATATAATAGTGAGGACAATACCTCTTTTTGACTGAGTCCACCCTAAGCTTAAAACTGCATATAAAAAATAGGCATTCATGGGGACTGTCCATAGCAGTGAAAACTTAATCACTTTATAATCATGATCACGCGAATACATAAGTTTTACCCCTACCAAACATCGCTCAATGCCGCTAAAGAAGTTTTCACTAATAACATTCAAATAAACTATATATTAATTACTTGGTGGTAGATCTCCTTAGCAGGAGGTAGTCTAGGTAGGTATCACCGTAGTACTAGATATTCTAATGCCAAGCAGTAGTGTGTAAACATTATTGTGTTCCGGTTTGAAGGATACTGCAGCTAGCGATATTACAGGGTTGTTGAGACTAACCATCGAATATTTCAAATAAGCGCCGAAGCAGTGCCATAAAACTTGTTTTATCACTCAAAGTTCTATGTATCGCTGCAATGGTTAAGAACAGACGTTATCTCTTACCATCAGGAGAGCGTTCAGATCGCCTCATTACTTTTACACAAAAAAAAAAAAAAGTTATGTCCCATTCTTATCAAAAATATATATAACTAATTACTACAATATAAATACTTTTTATTAATGTACGAATGTCTAAGCTCTATAAGATAATTAATCCGTCCCCAGAGAAGATAAACTTGCGGTTACCATTATATATAATACGGCCCTATTAGAATTCATTAACACATATGTGTTGGACTATTTCAAGACCGCAATAGTGCTTAATTGAAACCCTAAATAATACTTCAAATTTGAGAGTAACTCCTTTGGGTAAATATTTGTGGAATCTGTGAGCAAAGGTTAACTGCTAGTTAGGATGTGGTTTTAGTAGAAAATGAAGCCTATACCGCAAGGGCTTATTATTGTAATGTGTTGGTGTTCTCTTCACGAAACGTGAAAATATAGTTCATGGAATGATGAATTGTAGAGTATTGTTTATGTCTTATACATATTTATAAGAACTCATTATCATCATCATCTCAGCCGTAGGACGTCCACTGCTGGACATAGGCCTCCCCCATTGACTTCCATAAAGACCGGTTGGAAGCGGCTCGCATCCAGCGCGTTCCTGCGGTCTTTATGAGGTCGTCTGTCCACCTTGTGGGTGGACGTCCTACGCTGCGCTTGCCGGTCCGCGGTCTCCACTCCAGAACTTTGCAGCCCCATCGGCCATCAGTTCTGCGTTCTATGTGCCCAGTAGTATGTATCAGTTGTGTGTGTATGTGTGTATTTATAAGAACTGGTTTATTTTATTTATGTTGTTATAAATACAAGTCAATATTAAAAATTTCAAAATATTAATTACATAATGAAAAAACACGTCACAAAAAATACAAAGACGCCTTTCTCTCTTAGCCACGTTCTCAGGTCTTTAACAAATTTCTTGACTTCGAGAGCCCATCAAGTTGAGTCTCAACAGCAAACGGCACGAAACTCCAGACAGGTATATTTAGAATGTTTGCCTCTAGCAGCCTCTAGCGTTATATTATTATAACATTTTTTTAATAAATTTACTTTTGACATTGTATTGTGTAAAATAAATAATTGTATATTAAATTAAGAAAATTGAAATTGCCTACCAAATTACCAAATAGAATTGTTTTAATGAAAATATTTTAATGTCAGTGTACATGTAAGGCAATTTTCCCGAATTTCCGAATTAAAAGACAAAAACACAAAACATTAAAAGGGGCTTGATCAAAGAGCTCCGAAAAAATTACTTTATTTTATTGTTGTATTCTCTGCTTTAAAACAGTTAGTTTTTGCTTACCTTTAGAATAAACTATATGATAACAACAAATAATTGAGGTTGAAAATCTGCCGCCAAGCATATAACGGTGTGTTCCGGCAACCTTACTTGAGAGCCAGTTCCATTCTAGACTAGGTGTGTTTACCATCTTCGACCATACCGTTATAGGAGAGCTATGCTCAAACCTAGCCTGTAAAGTATAAAAAAAGATTATTTTTTTATTCGCCACAAACCGTCTTATTTCATTATACTGCTGTCATCGATTCTACCAAGTGCATATTAAATTAAAAAACGAATGGACTGTCTAGTCATTTAAATTTACAACTTATCTGCAGCTTTTAAGACTACCCACAATTCACCTAAATAGTTTCACACAGGCACTGACAAGATTTTTTTGTTCTTCTATATTTCACGTGCAAAAAGGGGGTAAAATTAGTTACGTGGTGTCACCTCGGTAATCTGGCGTTATGTTTTTGCTTGCATTGGCGCGGTGCGACGGGCTCTCAGCTGGTAGGAGGCAGGTGGTTACCTTGATTAATCGGGGCCGGCTGAAGCGGCGTCCTATTTATACCGTCCCGGAAACGGCCAGTGCCCGGGGCGTTCGTCTACAGAACCGCAGGGATCTAACATATGTAATCCAACAATACTAAAATACCTGACTGACTTTAAAATCAGAGTCTAAATATGTTTAGAATTGTAATTTGCGTCTGAATTCATTGCTTCATATTTTACTAGGGGGTGGATTACATTACAGTAGTGTGTAAATATTACTGTGTTCCAGTTTTAAGGGTACTGCAGCTAGCGAAATCACAGGGCTGTTGAAACTAACTATGGATGTCTCAAAGTAATGGGCGCCAAAGCAGCGATTTCGTGGACTTTATATTGTTACTTGAAGTTCTAGGTACCGCTGCAATGGTACATAAATAGAAAAAAGTATGGGCAGACGGTGTCTAATATCAGTATGAACGTTTTGTTCGTTTTATCTCTTATGTATAAAACAATCCATACCTTAGATTTTTACGCAATAAAACCAAATACACATCATCATACATCATCAGCTATAGGACGTCCACTGCTGGACATAGTGGACCCCCTGGGGGGGTTTTTCCAATACTCGCCACGCGTGGCAGGCGGGTTGGCGAGCGCAGTTAGGTGTGATTGTTCAAAGAAGACGCTGCTGCCCATCTTCCGGATTACATCCCTTAGCCGACTCTTACGGCAACCACGGGTAGAGAGGGTGGGGTACTATTCTTACGCCGGCACCACCACGGCAAAAACCTAATACAGTTTTGTCATATTTTTAATTTATTTACATGACATTGCTCATATTTGAAAAAGCTGAATACTCCAACGATAATTTCGGTATACAACCTGCTGCGATGACATACACGTCATGCGTATCCGGCTCCTTGAAAAAGATCTCCAGGAGTAAATTAAATTAAAGGGTGTATGTAAATATATCTCTGGGTTGATAACGCATCCACAATATCCCTAATGTTGCAGGTATACGCGACGGTCAGCTTACCATCAGACAAACCGAATGCTTGGTTATCGCTTTTCCTAAAACGCATCTAATCTAAACTACCGCATTAGGTGTTACCTGTAACAATATTTAGAAAGATAGATAGGTAGGCTCTTTATTGTGCACACCAAAAATAGAAAAATATTCAGAAAACAAAACATCTTATGAGCTTTTCTTTTGATAGTTGTAAGTATTTATGTATAATTGTACATATTGTAGTAATAAGAACAAATCAAATCAAAAGGTCATTTATTCAGTTTAGGCCCTGGTAAGGCACTTATGAACGTTAAGTTACATTTTTGAATCTACCACCGGCTCGTAATTACACTTCAACCGAGAAGACTCCGGCAAGAAACTCAGCAAGGCATTTATAGTTTGTCCTGGGTGGGAATCGAACTCACACTCTACAGCTTTTAAAGTAGATATACGACCAATGAGCCAACAGGGCTGTCAAATACAAAGGTTTTGAGTTCAAAAGATATATTCTCAAGTGTTTTCAGACGACAAAGCTTTGAATCGGGGTGAATTAAATCAGATGCAGGCAAACAGAGGGCGACTTTAATTCCAACCTCATTTTATTTCGGTGGATTAAGTGGTGGCAATTAGTTCTTACCTGGCCACTTGGGCACAACGGTTTTGGAGAGTAAGGACACTCGTATTATTAAAATATAGCTTTTTAATAGAAAAAAAGAAATAAATATGTATCTTATCGCACAATACATCATGTCTTATACAACAATTAACTAGGATGTATATAATGTGAGACGATAATCGCACTTAATATTATAATAGAGAAAATTTGTGAGTGTGTGTGTTTGTATGTTTGTTACTTCTTCACGCTTAAACGACTGAACCAATTTTGATGAATTTTGGTATAGCGGTAGCTTACACCTTGGATTAATACATAACTAGGCTACTTTTTATGCTGATTTAAATGTTGCGGGTAACTCCGCGGGGCGCTATTATTAAAACCAATAGATAGCTTAGTGGTTAGCGCGGTCAGTTCATATGCCGAAGGACGTGGATTTAAACCCTAAAAATGAGTTTGAGCTGCCGGTGAAAGAAAACTTCGCGAGGAAACCATAACGTGGTGGTAGGGTATTTTCTAGTACTCGGCTGGTCAACTACCACCCTCAAGTTGAAAATCTGCCGCCAAGCATCTTACAGTGTGCTCCTCGCAGCCTCGCTTGAGATCCATTTCAGGCTTAGTGTACCATCTTCGACCACACTTACATAACATCAGGTGAGCTGTGGTCAAAGTCTAGAAAAGCTATAAAATAAAATATAAAATTACCGTACTACTAAAATACGGTTTCCTTACAATCCACGCAAGGGTAGATGAAATTATAAATAGACGGCGTAATCAATAACATTACATTGATATCCCTAGGGTATAAAAGTCGGGAATAATCTAATAACCCTTACTAAGTCATGTGTACTGTACTGGTATTTATATTCTGTAGTAAAGCTCACACTGGGCACTGTTAAGCTCCTTATCCTGAGGTGCCCAACTAAATTTGTAATTGTATTGTTTCTACTCTAACTTTAAGAGACAAGTACTTTAATTACCAACATAAATAAATATTGAAAGACGTTTAACATAACGCCATCCAGCTCCAAACTAAGCAAAGCTTATACTACAGGCATCATATAAGTAATAAAATGCTTATAAACTTTTTTGGAAGTTTGTTCTACGTATAAATGTTTTTTCTGAGCGGGAATTAGACACTTCAAGAAGCAAAGTTACTACGAAAATTCATCTAATAGGACAGTCAAAACAAAGCAAAAGCAAAGCTTTGGGGCTGCAATGTTCTGGAGTGGAGACTACGCAGCGCAGCGTAGGACGTCCACCCACAAGGTGGACAGACGACCTCATAAAGACCGCAGGAACGCGCTGGATGCGAGCCGCTTCCAACCGGTCTTTATGGAAATCAATGGGGGAGGCCTATGTCCGGCAGTGGACGTCATACGGCCTATGATGATGATGATGAGGACAGTCAACATACAAAACTAACACCTAATTAAATTAGTGTACTAAACAATGGAATGTATGTAACTCAATAAAAGTGTAAAAAACGCCTACACAGACGTTAAATACATCTACAAAAAGTAACCTACCTGTACAGTTTGGATTGTAAATGGCGTCGGCAGTTGTGTTCTTTGATAAGTCTATGGAAACAGTTACTGTGAACCAACCTTAACCTACTAAAGCAGATGGACAATAACTATCGGCGATAATAAAATTGTATGTTTTTTTTATATCTGTGTCTAGCGATCCCGCCTGCGTTTTTCAGGTTAAAAATAGCCTATGTGTTCCAATATATACACTATGTAGAACCCAAGTTTAATTCACATCCGTTAAGCCGTTATATAGTAAAGAAGTAATAAACGTACCTACTTCTTACAGTGATATACATATATGTACTACGTCGTAGAACACGAGACTTGTACATAGAACATAGAAGATAATAAGTTATAGACAATAGACGAGGTAATTACATGGCTGTCAGGCTAGGTGTTTGACCACAGCTCACCTGATGTTAAGTGACGGTGTGGTCGAGATGGCCTAGCCTGGAATGGAACTGGCTCTCAAGTGAGGCTGCCAGAACACACCGTTAGATGCTTGGCGGTAGATTTTCAACTTGAGGGTGGTAGCTAGCACGTCGAGTACTAGCAAGTACCCTACCACCACGCTATGGTTTCCTCACGATGTTTTCCTTAACCGGCAGCTCAAGCTTATTGTTCAGGTTTGAACCCACGCCCTTCGGCATGCAAACCGACCACGCTAACCACTGAACCATCATCGCTATAAAACTCAAAACTACAAAAATAAAATCTTTTCATACAAATATAATTATATAAACACAAATATTCACGTTCAAAGTATTAGTAAGAACTCATATGAGATTAGTGATACAATATCAGAGATAGTATGTTATTTGTGTAAGGTATAAATTAGAAAACTATTTCCATAAATGCGTATAAATTAAATACATAATTCAAAATAGATTAAATCGTTGTTATATGTGATACTTGGTGATCTCCTTAGCAAGAGGTCGTCTAGGTAGGTACCGCCGTAGTACCAGATATGTGGCTGCCAAGCAGTAGTAGGTAAGCATTACTATGTTCTGGTTTGAAGAGTACTGCAGCTACCAAAATTACAGGGCTGTTGAGACTAACCATCGAAAGTCTCAAAGCAGCGATGCCCTGGGCTTTGTTTGCTACTCAAAGTTGCGTGTATCGCTGCGATAAAAATTCCTTTAAATACTTAACCAAATATAGAAAACTCTTTTTCTAAGAATAATAATTTGGAACAAACAAATTTTCAGAATCTGAATAGGTCGTAAGAAGGTTACATTGGGACAAGATGAAAGCGCCTTGTAATTACTGCGACATTTACTTGATTCTGTTTTTTGCACTATCCAAAGCTTATTTAAAGAAATACCTACCGCAGTTTACATCTGTTCCAATTTGATAAATTTAATTTCGAGTGCCTCATTCAATTTATTCGCAGAATATTGAAACCGAAAGTTCCTCAATCGTTTTTCTTCAAACACGGTAGCAAAGAAAAACAAAAGGAAGGATGTAAATCAGTTGAAAGTTTTCATCTGTGTACAAACTACGCACACATGCGAAAATCCAATAATAATAGGGAGCACAGAGGGAGCCCCGAAGGGGCGTGTTTCCCCCAAAGTATTAGAAGTCGACACTAAAGTCAAGAAATATAAAATTCATCGATTTTGCTGTCTTCCAGCATTTCGGGGATGGCTTTGTCTGCCACATTTAATTTCCATAAACTTGAAAAAGTGTTTTGTTGATTCCATCATATTTTGTGCGATTTGTAGAAAATACGTATGAATTAATGTAAACAATAATTTTACTAATGTCATGACTGAAGCGGAAGTAGATACCGACATTTAAATTTCTTTATCAATAAGTTGAATTATGTATAAAATGTTACACAAGACTCTGTGAGATTAACACTAGTAGATACGAAAAAACTGTTGGGTTGTTGTTTCGTGTTTGTAATAATCTCTGAAAAAAACATAGACATCAATAATGACGAATTTTGTAGTATTGTTCAATCTTGTAATCAAATTTATATAGATTATTATTGAAAATAGAGATAAATCAAAATAAGAAATTTTTGAACAAATATATGTATCTCGTAAACATTACTTTTGCTTTCAGCAGGTTTTGTTCGATTCAAACAAAAAGAAAACAAAAGTACATATTTTACAGTATCTATAAATAATAATCAAAATAAAAAAGGTTTTGGTTCACAAAATAATGGCTGAATATTCTTTTATGAATATTGAAAATGAAGTAAACATGACTATTCATTGATATTCATTAAGTTGCAACCTTAGAATCGTTTCATTACGTTCAATCGTGAAACCGTGCATAGACGCGCCTCTCTTATTGCCTTCATTTAAAACAAACTGCAGCGTTATATTACTCTATTAGTGTTTATTGGGATTGGATTTCAAAAATATGTCGTGAATATTTAAGAATATTTTCACAAAACAATGAATAGATTAGAACTATGAAGGTTATATCCAAAATTTGCTGTGTAATTAGAAAACTGGTATAATAGGCACGTAAAAAACATATTTTTTTGCTGATTTATGCCAGATTTTTAACTTGTACAATAGAACCTCTTTAGGTCGAACCTCGATAAGTCGAAAACCTGCGAGACTCGAAAAATGTTATATTCCCTTCCATTCAAGAACCAAAACCTCCATTACTCGAAATCTAAACCCTCTATAGGTAGAAATAATCAGTGAGTCCCTACAAGCCATTTCGTACATAATAATATTTTCCCTCCACAACTCGAAAAAATTAATTGTGCCTCTGTATCTCGTATATAGCAAGTTTAATTTTACGACTTTACAATTCGATCATTTAAAATTAATTATCTCTATGGCTCGGAATTAAAATAATAACAATAAAAAAGAAAAAAAAAAACACAAATTAAAGCACTAAAAACCGATATTTTTCTTTAATGTTTGACTAGCTAGGACTTTAACCACTGCTCACCTGATATTAAGTGACGGTGTGATTGAAGATGGTAAAGCTCTCCTAGCCTGGAATAGAACTGGCTCTCAAGGGAGGCAGCTGGAATACACCGCTAGGTGCTTGGTGGCAGATTTACCAAAAACTTCGCGCAAATGCCACATCAAAATAACAGCCTATAGATCAAGGAATTATTCAAAAAATTAAGCCTTATGCTGAAAACAAGTCAGAAATATGTTAGATAATATGGAAGAAGATAAGAATTCTACCACAGATACATTGCAAGTCATGAGAATGGCTGATACAGCTTGGCGAAATATTACTGCGACTACTACATATATAAAACTATTACGTACATACATACATAGGTATACAGCGTTTTTCCATTCTCATTAACAGAAAAAGCTGAATTCGAAGATATTTCTATTCAACCTCCTTCAGAACGGAATACACTGGTATGTGAAACGGGAATATGTCTTGAGGACTGCATTACGTGCGACGATGGAATCATCACTGCTGGAATATTGTCTAATGACGAAGAAATTATCGATGCACTTACTCAGAAAACCGAAAACTAATATATTAAATATTTTATTTCAAAATAATGAGACAAACGAGACGTTCTTCTAATGGTTAGAGATAACGCATGCCCATGAACATTACAGCGATACACAGAACTTTGAGTAACAAAGTCCAGGGCATTGCTGCTTTGATGCTCATTAATTTGAGATTTTCGACGGTTAGTCTCAACAGCCCTGTAATTTGC
This sequence comes from Biston stratarius, assembly GCA_950106695.1. Taxonomy (NCBI): domain Eukaryota; kingdom Metazoa; phylum Arthropoda; class Insecta; order Lepidoptera; family Geometridae; genus Biston; species Biston stratarius. Next base: position 19,026,673 of record OX467116.1, read on the forward strand.
TAGCTTCAGTACTCTTCAAGCTGGAACACAGTAATGTCTATATACATAATTTAGATGACATAGAAGACTCGAATAATACGAGTATTTCTATCAAATAGGCAAGAACAGCCAAATTTTATAAAGCAAACCAACAACTCGAAAAAAAAATAATTCTGCTCTTTATATCTTAGGAGACAATGAACAACTGAATTATCTACAGCAAAAAATAACTGACTTTTTATATTTAATACAACTTTTTACTTCAAGGATGTTATGAAATGATGTTGATGTTTTATATTTAGTATATAAGTTTTAACCTGCGAATTATTATGTTTATTACCTCTCTAACTCAAAATTAGTTAGAATGACTCCTGATAAGTTACTTGTAGAGGACAAATCAAAATTTCATTACGAAATACGCTTAAGTCGCAATCCTTCATAAGTCGAAAACTCTTTAATTCGAATTTTTTGGCGTCCTCCTTGAATTTCGACTTTGATAGATAGATAGAAACTCTTTACAGAGCACACCAAAAATAGAAAAAAAAAAAAAAACAGAAAACAAAAGAATCTTATGAGCTAGTAACATGCGTATTTTGTTCAATGAAAGTATTTCAAGAAACGAGTTGCCAAATTAATTGACAAACAAAAGAGATGACGTTCCTGTTTGTAGGTACGAAATTTAAATAATCAGACGTACCGAGCGCGGAATACTGATGACAGCATTCAAATTGTGTGGAATTGTCAAAACAAGAAAATTGCTCCAGGAGGGAGCCGTTCTCGTCGGTCGTAGTACAGCTCCCGTGCCGTCGATTAGAGCGATGCTAATGTCATTTTGTTTGCTAACTCCGCAGACACTCGCCCGATCCATGCATCCGTGCCCTCAGTAAATATTACCGACCTAATGGAAACAAATAATACCCGTCTTATCTCTTGCCACCATTCACGTTGCAATTATATTGAGTGCCTTGTTAAGTTTCATGCAAGCTGTAGTCCGCTATTTATACTCGCACACTGAAATGTGGACTATTTCTATGCGGAATACATTTTCGTTTTGTTGAATCATCTTTGGAATGAGTCAACTGTTTTAAAGGAGGATCATTATCATACAATCTCCTGATTACGATGGGGTGCCGGCTTTTAGCTTTTAAGGTTCCTTTCGAAAACTCGAAGCACTGATATAAATGAACTTTATTCATGTCAGTTTGTTCTGTAGACAGCTATAAATAAAAATATTATTTTTTATTTCGTTACATTAGGGAGGCGATGGGATCACCGCAGCTGACGGCATAAAACGCCGCGAGTTAGCTAAGTCACTTCATTCAAACTTTTGCCAATTTTAAGGCGAACTTTACTGTAGATACAAAAGTTGGCGTTAAGACCTTTTTGTTTGTAAAATGTACAATGTAATTGTGGATAGTGACGGACAATCTTTTTTATGTAGATTCTGGGCGCTGTTTAAATAACTCTTCTCAAAGTCGTTCAAAAACAAGGAAGAAAGAATTCAGCTACCTTTACTTTTAAGGGCAAGCGAGATTAGTCTGGCACTTGGACATTAATATCAGAAAGAAGCTCCTCGCAGGCGGGTTAAATAAATGAAGTGACTAATAATTAATTGGACTTTCGCCCTATTTTCCGTTCGGTGACAATTAATTTCCGGCAACGGGGAGAAAAGAAACCCTTATCACAAGCGTTCGCACTCCTCTCGGGCCGAGAAGTGACAATTAGAAAGGCCCCACCGCAAAAAAGAGTTAGTTATCATAGCTCTATGTAAATACGTTTCCATTTATAAATAAAAAACGGTTCAACTTTGGGTGGAAAACTATAGTCACAGCATTGAGACAGCCAGTATGGACAATTTGTCATAGGACAGGTTATATTTATACGAAGTATACATTAACTAATAAAAAAGTCTATCTAAAGGTAATGAAATACAGAAAAATCGAATCTATGCGACAAATTTTAAAAAGTAAGTAGCTATGTATATGTTTAATTATGCTTTAGGACGGTTTGTAGATTGTAAATTACATCGTTTCATGGAGTGGCCCTTAATATTTTTGCTTTATTTATAGGTTTAGGCTTAAAGAATTTATTCTTTAAAGAATTTATTCTTAATAAGACAATTGTCACTTACTTGAGAACAATGGATTAACATAAATATAAAATTTACAACATTTGTCGATGATCTATATATATTTTCGATATATCGACATTTGTAACGTCATATATGACTCCATACAACACGCCAAAAACGGCCGAAGTTTAGCACAATGTGTGTGTAAAGCTAGTGAACATATTGTCTTATAACTGTCAATGTGTGCGTGTTTAGGGATACTACCCAGCATTAAATTATTACCCTACTATTCATTACAAAATCATGCCGAAATGGTGAGTTAAAATGACTATGATTTTAATTGATGTGTGTTTTGATGTGTGTTTATTTGTGTTTATTTGTTTAACTGTGTGCATAAAAAAATAATTTCAAATTATACATTATGAATATATTTTTACTATAATGTTGTAAATTTACTATTATTTACTACCCACATAACGCGTTCATTTGTACAAAAGAGAATGATTTGCAATTATATATTGAGCTAGTTGAGACTTGAACGCGTTAAATGAGTTCACGTTTTCATGATATTACTCACGTTCAATTAAGCTTAATACTTTCCTATCATAATTTTGAATGCGACTTTTTCTAGAAGTGAATATGGAATGATCACGGTGTTTGTCTACTTTGTTTATCATTTGGCATCGCATTTTGTGCATTTGCCAGTGTCAAGTATTTATGATAAATCTACTAGAATAAGTCTAAGTGACAGTCAAACTTACACAAAGTCAGGCAACGTCAAGTCTGGTCATGCCATAATGACGAAGTGGCGACTTTGCTACAAGCTTCACAGGAGTTTTGCAAACAACACGAAAAGTCGTGTTTCACCACGTCATATCCTAAACTCGCGCCTATAATTCGGCATTTTATGAATAAAACACATATAGATATTTTTATACTTAGATACTCGAAACAAGTTTTGGAGAACAATAATATAACGCGGCGACACGACCCTACCGCGTTCCCGCCAAAACGCATAGTGCACGGTGCTGCATAATTATATAAATTAAACTAAACGATTATGTCAAAATCATGTAAATTTTTCTTCTTCTTCATTTTTGGCGTCGCACTTTGATCATTTTCCAGTGTCAAATATACCTGTCGATATTTTCAAGTATCTATTTTATGAACTAGACTTTGTTAAATAAGTCTGTCAAAGTCACACAAAGTAAGTCTTAGTCGAGTCCGATCATGACATGCCATGCCATGCCATGATCAGTCATGTTTTATATGACTGATCCACATCATACCTTATCACTTTCCCATACACAGGCATGAAATGCGACACTTTGGAATTTAACACCACTATTTTAAACACAAGTTTTTGAAATAGAATACAGAGGCATGATTTTCCCGCGTTCTCGCGAAAAATTTGTCATTTCAGTTCATAAAAGAATTAAACGCACATAAAAAAATAGTGATGCTAATTTCAAACTGCGCAATCTAACCCCGAACTAAGTAAAACTTGTAGGGTAAGTACATATAAGAGTAAGCTATATTATTGATAGTAACCTGACAACTGATAGAATAGATATTTATAAAAACTTACGCGTATCGGTATAACATATCCAAAAGAAACAATGACCATCAATAACAACTTTTAAAATGGGACTTACTCGGAAAACGCGGAAATAATCAGCTGCTCCATACATTTTGTCAAGTGTCATGATCACGATGTCAGGATCAGTTCAATTGTAAAATTTGTTCAGAACAATAAGTACCTGCTGTGATCCTTTGTCCATTTTGCTCCTTTAAATACAACTAGTAAGTAAGTACAAGTACAACGAAAAATAAATATTTGGGTACTCAAAGAGAAGCACCATCTATATTGATTAGACACTTCACCTCTACGAAGTGGCAAACGTAAAACGAAGTGTTTGACCACAGCTCATCTGATGTTAAGTGACGGTGCGGTCGAAGATAGTAAACACACCTAGCCTGGAATGGAACTGGCTCTCAAGCGAGGCTGCTGGAACACACCGTTAGAGGCGACAGATTTTCAACTTGAAGGTGGTAGCTAGCCAGTCGAGTATTAGTAAGTATACCACCACGCTATGGTTTCATGATGTTTTCCTTCAACGACAGCTCAAGCTCATTGTTGGGGTTTGAACGCACACCCTTCGGCATGTGAACCGACCGCGTTAACCACTATCATCGCTACAAAAAAGATGGTATGAGTGTGGTCCCATCTAGACCATATTACCGTTTTTGTATGGATTATATAGTTGTGCTAGTATTATTATTATCCTTACTGGTTTTAAATGTATTGTCTATTGTTTGACATTTTACTAGAACTATTTATCAAATCTCAGCGCTAGTATGGAAGCAGCGAGGCTCGACACGTCACACGCCGCGCTGGGAGTGTCGCAGCCGAGCTTTACTTTCACAATATGCGAAAAAAACAAGTTGGACAAAATAACAAGTTCATAGTGCGAGTCATTTTGTGCTTAAACAAAGCGTCAAGTGCAGAGTCGGCGGCAGCAATAACTGGGATCATTTTTCATGTGGTTCATTCCAGCGGTCGAGGAAAGCGATATAATAAATCATCGTTGCCAGCATCACGGCATTATTATTTAGTCCGGTCGGTTTTATCCGCGCATGTTGTAAAATCATAATCGAGATTTGTTACGGGCAGTTTAGAAGTGAACGCTTCATGTAACACTAAAATAAACATTGAATCAACCCAGTAGCGTTAATGTAAATTGCGTAAATTGCAAAATTATAAGTCATAAATAGGTTTAAATGGTGTGTGTGTAATAAACGTAGCCAGTTTTTGTAATTAATCTCTATAATGTGATGGCAACACAATACAATGTTTATTCGTCTAAAGCTATTTGATCAAATAGGTACTGACTATCTAATTATTTAATAGCATTGTTAATTGAATTACTTTATTGGGTCCACAAAGAAATAGTCATCAAAGTGTCAACAGACTCGCGAAAAACAATGGTGACAATTTAATAATGGCTGCCACAGATTTCCACGTCCTCTTTTCTTATTGAAAGCTATTCGGAAAGGAAAATGCGGATCCATTAACTAATTGACATTCGAACTCAAAATGAGAAAATCGGAATAGAGATAATATAGGAGTGATAGAAACAGCCAAACATTCTTTAATTTTTACCGAACAATTACATTTCCGAGAATTCAAATTCATTATAATTTACTTCCTGAAATAATGGGCTTCAGGTCAAATGGCATGAACCTCATAATATAGAATAATGGTTTCCTTGCGTTGGCATGTTTTTCCTGATATTTGTTTTCTATTTGTTTGGGAAAAGTGACGTAATGAACTTTCATGAAAAGCCGAGTCGGTTACGAAGACTGTTTTCCCACGGATGTTTAATTTAACTTCAGCACTTAGTTTATAATGAATTGTACTTTCTTAGACTTTCGTAATAATTAGACTTTATGAAGCTATAACCTTTTATAGAGATGTCTACATGAACAAGGATTTGGGAAAGGTAGGTTCACTGTTACACAGATATATAACACTTTATTCGATACTAAGTAGATAATAAACCAGACAATCAAATCCTAACCAGCAGTTTAAAAAGTTAGTAAAAAATACGTGATTTTTTATAGAGGTTCCTAATATTTTCCATAAGCACCATTTTTATATTTGCACCTATATTTTTTAACTCTAAAAATAAACGAGCATTGCATTAATAATTTATTATTAAGAAAAAAACTCACGATACGAAATGTATTCAGGTAGAAAAAAGGATTACGAATGGGCATCCTAGGACAATTAATTATTATACGTAATTAAGACACAGATTAGAAAAAAAATAGTGGATACAATATGGCGTAAAAAAGTTGTAAAGATTCCTTGATCCTACAATTTTTGCTTGATACACACAAATAAGCCAAAATCTTACTTCACAAAAATGCATCCAGATATTTTGTGTTAGCAATGATAGCTCAGTGGTTAGCGCGGTCGAACCGCACAACGAAGAGAATGGGCTCAAAATTCCAACAGTGATGATAATATGATGATAGGGTCGTAGTTAACCAGTCAAAAGATATGTTTTGATCGCCAGCTTTGAGGCTGCTTCGCTATCATTCATGTCGCCGCAACACCTTAAATGCTTCTCCTCATTAAAATGTTTAGACTTTCCACCTAACTCACTGGAGCTACTATTCCAGCGGCCCAGAGCCTCGCTCCGGTACTTCAAGGAGCTAGGTTGGCTTGGGTAGATGCTGGTAGGGGGAAATGCACAAAACACCCCAAGCGGGACGTCAGTGCAGGACTTATCGCCCCCATTTTAAATAAGAATAAGAATCATTTTTGTTTTATTTATGCGGGATTACTCACGTAACCCGTTCGTGTCTCTATTACTATAGTCGGAGTTTGCGATAAAATTAAACGTGAGTAATCCCGCATAAATAAAACAAAAATGCGTCAAAACCACGTCAGTTTCCATAATAAAATAAGAATAAGAATCTCCAGCTACCATTATGTTCCGGTAGCCTTACTTAAAAATCAGTTCCCATTCCGGGCTATATGTTTACCATTTTCGACCACACCGTCACTTAACGTAATCAACCACCCATAAAAAACAGTAATTGAATTTGTCGGTCTAAATATCGGATTTGTACGTGTGAGAACACATTCTAAGCACGTGACGGTAGGGGCCAACCTCAATCTTACCACGTTTATTTTATTTCAGAGTCACAGTAGAGCCCATTTGTCTTTGTTCTCGGTTTCCTATATTTTTGCACGCAAACTCCATTATCTAATTTAGCTTTGGCGGAATGCCAGGTCGGCATTGTTACTTTCTTACCAGAAAAACAGTTTTTTATTCCTTTACAATACAAACGAACACCCAAACGCATTTATTTCAATTACGTACGTATAAGAAAATGTAATAAAAGAAAAACATTGCTTTACATCAACTGTAGCGGATTAAGCCTAGCGGTTTGATCCAGGTTACTAAATTTTTGAAAGGTAACGTGTTTCTTATTAAAGAAAAAATCCTTTCCAAACATGCATGAAATCCTTTGGAAGGCTTCTTCCCAGACGATAAACATGTCCACTCAGACGAATCTAAGCGTACCAAAATCCAGTGAAGCTTATGAACTTTAAGCTACTATTGAATAAACCTAGTCAGGTAACGTCATAGTTTAATATCAGAGAGGCTAATATATTATGAAACTCTATAAAAAAATAAATTGTGGAAATTGAAAATAGTATTTAAGATCAGCTCTTCTAAACCCACGTTTTGAAGGAAAACGGGGATAAAGATGATTAAAAGTCTACTAAACCTTTTCGTGGTTTTAACTGTCACAGCCCTTTCACAGCAACTGTTTGACAGCCCTGTTGGCTCATTGGGAGTATGTCTGCCTGAGCTGTAGGGCGTGGGTTCGATTCCCGCCAAGGACAAATGTTTGTTTGGTATAAACAAATGTTTGTTCTGTGTTTGGGTGTTCTGTATGTATTATAAGTATGTATTTACAAAAAAAAAGTATTTATGTATCCTATCAATTATCTGACTTCCATCACACAAGCTCTGCTTAGTTTGGGGTCAGATGGCGCTGTGTGTAATGTGTCCTACAATATTTATTTACAGCTAATCATCTTTACTAGATAGTAAATCTGTTTAGCAGAAGGTCATCTAGGCTTACTTAGACGCTACCTACAGTATCAATAGACATTCTGCCGCCATCAATACCAATCAGTAGTAGGTAAACGTTACAGTGTTCTGTTTCGAAGGTTACTGCAGCTAGCGAAATCACATGGTTATTGAGACTAACCATTGAATTGTTTCAAAGTAGAGTACCAAAGCAGCGATGTCTTGGATTTTGATTTATTACTCAAAATTCTAAGTACCGCTGCATTGTCACGGACAGGTGTAATCTCTAACTTTCAGGAAAGCTTTTTGTTGATCTCATTACTTACAAGCTTATTAATAAAGAAAAGACGAAGACCACTATTTTTTTTTTAAATAAAAATTAAAGGCTGTGTTACTCGGGATGATGTAATGTAAGGATTTTAAAGATAGCCCATACATCCAAATCTGTATAAGCGTTTAAAAATTATGGTGGAATATAAGTTAAGATCTTGGCTGCTAGAGACCTTGTTTTATGACATTCACGAGTATTTCAAACTAAAAGATTATTAAATTACTAGTAAGTAATTATGATTTTATTGGCTTTTTATTATATTGACATATTTGTATATTTTGACATTTTGCTTTTTTTATTCATTAACATGTAATGAGTGTTCTAAAACTCTTATAATTATATATTTATAATGATAATACGGAATTTACTTGTGACATTGGTGTTATCAATAAAAGTACCGAGATGACGGAGCTTTACTCGGCTGAAAACACGGATAAAACGACGTTTTCTAGAAATGAAATTTAGCTAGATCGATTTATCGCCCCGAAACCTCCTGCATACTAAATTTCATGAAAATCGTTGGAGCCGTTTCCGATATTCAGTTTATATATATATATATATATGTATATACATATGGCTCGTTAAAAGGTAAGTATTAGATATTTGTATTTGAATAAAGAAACTCACACACATACATACATACATTGACAGCCCTGTTGGCTCATTGGGAGTATGCCTGCCTGAGCTGTAGGGCGTGGGATCGATTCCCGCCAAGAACAAAGGTTTGTTTGGTATAAATGTGTGTATTATAAGTATGTATTTACAACAAAAAAAAGTATTTATGTATTCTATCAGTTATCTGACTTCCATCACACAAGCTCTGCTTTATTTGGGGTCAGATAGCGTTGTGTGTAATGTGTCCTACAATATTTATTTTATTTATGAACCCTGAAAGCATTACACTCCTTCTTTGGGTAGTCGTGTAAAACAATACAAATTGCTAAACGTTTTAATTTGCATGACATGAACTCAGTACTTAGACCAAAGTCGACACTCAATAGTGACGTGTGAATATGACCGTTCGTGCTAGAGGTAGGTTGTTTCGAACCAGTGCGCAGAGTTCCCAACGTATTGCAGTCACGTGCAAGCTACTCTGTGTTACTGGCACAATTAACAAATTTGGACTTGCATACCGGCCACCATGAGGACCGCCGCTGAATAATAAGTGAAAGTAGGCGTAACACGCTATTCTACCTGTTTTACGACTTATTTTTATTTTTGGTTATCTTAATTGTTCAATTTAACCTTATTTGTCGAGATTAATAATTATGGCGTACCTTTAGTATAATTTTTACTTGAGATAATCATCTCAAGTTGAAAAGTATACTTCGGTAATTTATTATGGAAACTGGCGTAGTTTTGACATATTTTTGTTTTACTTATGCGGGATTACTGACGTTTAATTATATCGGATATTCCATCTATAGTTTTGACATCCGATGGCCTTCTTCAAGGAGAGAAAGCTGAATACAACGCGCGCGCGACCTCGTCTACTTCGGTATTCTTACGTTACGTCAACTGTTTAATTTAAAGGTAGGTGCTTATTACTAGCGGTCAACGAAAAAAAAAATACATAAAATACGACAATAAGACCATAATCACACACGTTTTTTTTACAATTTTTGCATTCATAAAGACGGATAAAATGCTGTTCTGTATATGTGTGCGCGCCCGTCTGTGTTTGTGCGCATGTTTGTCCTTGGGCTTTAAGCACGTCGTTACAGATTACATTACACCGTTTACTATCCTAATATACAACTAAATAATACCTACCATTATTCATATCAAACAGTATTGAATAAAAAGTTTAGTCTATCACAGTTGATCGAATTACAATTAGATAAAACAGATAGATCTTTTGGGTTCTAAAGACAATATTGTGCCCCAAGCAGTCTAGTTTGTATGTGTGCGTAAATAGGTGATCAATGACATTTCATGATTGACAATATTTTGGTCATAATTCATCTGTGGTCGTGATTGGAAAACATACAAGTAAATTCAAGTGAGGCTGCCGGAAGACACCGCTAAGTGATTGACGACTTTCAACGTGAAGTAATGGTAGGTAGCCAGCCGATTAGCCGAGAATTCCTTACGATGATATCCTTCATTTGCACCTCAAGCTCATTGTTGGGATTTGAAACCACGCCCTTTAACGAGTGAATCGTCCGCTTTAACCACAGAGCTATCATTGCTACAAAATAAATAAATGTATGTTCTGCGTCTGGACGTGAAATTAAAAAAAAAAAGTTATCTCGTTCGTATCGTACAAGTTTCCGTTAAGTTAGGCGTTGTCTGATATGTCTAACGATATTTACTCATAGTGTCGTTAGATATTATTGATGCCTAATATTCTTACAATTTTACTTGGTGGTAGATTTCCTTAGCAGGAGGTCGTCTAGGTAGGTACCCCGCAGTACCAGATATTCTGCCGCCAAGCAGTAGTGTATAAACATTACTTCCGGTTTGAAGGGTACTGCAGCTAGAACTAAATTACAGGGCTATTGGGACTAACCATTTAGTCTCAAAGTGATGAGCGCGAAGGCAGCTATGCCCTGGACTTTGTTTTACTACTCAAAGTTCTGTGTATCGCTGCAATGGTCATGGACAGGCGTTATCTCTTAACATCAGGAGAGCGACACGTTCGTCTCATTACTTTTGCATAAAAATAAAATAAAAAATAAAATCTTGAACCTCGAGCGTAATCTCTGGATTATAAGCTGAATACCATCAGTTATCACCAGATAAATTAAAGTCTTAACCCGTCAGCACAATCAGCTAAGGCGAGTCTCATTTTAAACCGAGCACAAATTCATCCCGGTTCGAGTTCAGTCTTGTTCACTACGCAAAGAGATCCAATTATAGAGCCACTCTATAATAACACGCAGTAATAAGATTTGCAGAAATAATTCAAGCGAGCCTTCACCCTTCTCATTTAACAGACAACTATCCCATCGAGCTGAAAATTAGTTTAATTAATACGGCATAAATAGGGATATATGGCTGACGGAAACCACACCGTTGTTCGAATAATTAATGTGTGTAAAATAATATAGAAAGGTAAATAACAACAAACCACAAAAAAAAAACGATGAGAATAAGGCAATAACGATGTCAATAAAGTTTTTCTTTCATTATAATGATGTTGTTGTTTTTTAATGAAATGTCGTGTCGCTTACATTTTCACGAATGAGCTTGTAAATAAAAAAACATATATTTTTAAACAGTTATTCTTAATTTTATAATGTGAACAAATTATTTCTATTTAAATTAATGATTAATGTATTTAATTAATTCTTTGTTTACGATGTTTTTATGATGAAATTATAAATAAACCTTATAAACCTAAAATGAAACTAACTAGTCTATAAATTTACATTTATGTAATATACGATATATTCTAACATTATTTACATAAATCCTTTCATAAATTCATTGATGTTTGATAAATAATGAACAGAAAATATTTTTATTTAAAACCTTAAATACCTCGCGCTAGTAAATATTTTTATTTTAAACCTTTTTTTTATTCATAAATGGATTCGCGTTTGACCACATGATTTGATTATATCATATTTGATTTGAGCAACGAGTCGAAAGTGCTCCTTTCTTGACCACATGATCAAGGCTGGAACACTCTTACCTAGAAGGTACCTGTTTACTTTGGATTTGAAGACGCAAAAACCAAAACACCCTAAGTCTTGGATGGACTTGGACTTTTAAGTCCTTGCAAGATATAAACTATTATGCCCATGACTATTTAAATCTGACATTTTAGGACCACTGTATCTATTTAAACTTACTTTAATAGCCTAAGGTATATAGGCTAATAATAATACTTATCAAAAGTATAATTTTAGAACTCTTAATATATTGTTTTATAAGTTATGAAATTAGCTATATCTATTTAGTTTCAAAGTCAAATATCTAATCCAAGTGGTTAGCGTACGACAGCGTACAGATACATAAAAATAAATCAAAACTTTGAAATAGTTCTATCGTAAGCGTTGTAATGAGTTGATAAGCAAGTGTTGATATAGTAGGGAATATTAAGAAAACGCAGAGCACAATTCTTAGCAATAGACAGCAGCTGTGATGTAAGGCTGACCTAATTAAATTACTACCTTCAAAGGATACGTATGTACCCGTAGTTCTGGGCAACTCAAAGTAAGATGTTTTAATTAAGGCTTAGACCTCGCGATAAATAACTAGCTGGCGGCCCCAGTAGCTCAACCAAGGGTGGCTGGGTCTGTACTAATTGCTAGTATATTTAATCCGGTAAAATACTACCGACCCTGATTTCCATAAGCTTCAATTGTTTGTGTCCGTACCTGAATCGGATTTAGTTGCGACTATTTCCATTTGTGTTTATCTTCCGGCAACGCGACGAGCGTTGAATGAATAAGTTGACGTTTTGGCCTTCACGGTGATTATTTGTTTTGTTCGGGGCGAAGTTAGAAAACAATTTCGTTTGAAAGTGTCCGAGATCCGAGACCGTTCTGTTATTGCTGTCACGAAGTTTTTGGGTTATAATTATTTCTTACTCAAAATTGTATTGATCAGACATATTTATTTTTGACGTATTATGTCTAGTACCTGGATGACCAAGCTTTGCACGTCTGAAAACACGGATAAAACGACGTTTGCTAAAACTAAAACCTAGATCGATTTATCGCCCCCGAAACCCCCTGCATACTAAATTTCATGAAAATCGTTGGAGCCGTTTCCATATATACAAGAATTGCTCGTTTAAAGATATTAGATAGATAGATAGTTAGATTAGATAAGCTAAGTTTCGGCAACCTAGTTAGTTCCAATCTGGGAGTTCTGAGTTCAAGTCCCAGGGCATGCATCTTTTTTTTTAAAGCTATGTGCGTGTGGATTCAAAATGTGAAGGAAGACATCATGACAAAACCTATATGTCTCAGAGTTCTTAAAGATGTGTAAAGTCTGCCGAACCGCACTTGACTAGAGTGCTGGGCTATGGTATCCTTCTCACAATAAGAAGAGGTCCGCACCCAGCAGTGGAATAGTTTACAAAAAAAGAACTGACCCAAGTTTATAAGCTACGGTAGTCTATCTGACTGCCAATATGTCTTGAGTGGGAAATTGCCCTGGCGGAAATAAACGAAAGCTTTTTTCCAGACATTTGACTGTCGTTGACGTACTAAGTAATACATTTACTACTAATTCTGCAAATTGATGTTCCGAGGCAACTGGTCTCAATCTTGGATTCAAAACCTGCACGTATCTCTGTATTTCCTATGTTGGTGCCGTTAGCGTCGAGTAGCGAAAAAACATCGTGAAAAAAATCTGCAAGTTCAAACAGAGTTCTTGATGTTTCTGAAGACGTTCAAAGTCTGCCAAACAGCTCTTATCCGCCATGGGGGACTGCGGACATGGTGGATTTATGAAAACTAGTGGTTTTAATAAATTTTTACGATATTTATACACACAGAACTAAACTTTTTAGCATTCGGTGGTATCGCCGTGTGGGTATTTCAACTCTAAATAGTGTCCTTTTAAAAAAGTATGTAAAAATTTTATGACAAGTTTTTAAGTTTGTTGAAATTCATTGGCATCCATTTTAAATTAATCATTTTGTCAGCCTTTTATGATCAGATTAGGTCGAAGTATTCTTCCTAATTAACACGACTTAGTTTAAATTCCTACGTTATTCTGTTTTAGTGTTTGTTTTTGTTGCTGTGTTGTATCGTTTAATTCAAATAAAATATTTTTTGAATTTGAATTTTGAATTTGAATTCTTATAATAATAATCAATGAATATATACATATATTTACATATATGTGTACATTGTATATGAAGTTTGTAGCGATAGTTTGTTTCTAGTAGTCGGCTGGCCAGCTACCAAAATCTGCCGCCAAGCACCTAACGGTGTGTTCCGGCAGCTGCAATTGTGTGTAACCTCCATTCCAGGTTACTTTTACCATTTTCGAGACGAGGGTGGGCTGTGATTTTTTAAACATCTAGCATGTCACTAGTTAACGGACAGAAGTTCAAGCTCATTGTTAAAGTTAAATAAATTTATACAAATTTTCTCACAGCGCCATCTAGCCCCAACAAATTCCAGGAACCAGACGGCTTGTAGATTACATACATCCGTACATATATAGAAGTATTTATTGTGCACACCAAAAACAAAAAAAAATGTTCAGGAAACAATAAAATCTACATATAATACACATTTTGCACATTTATAAATATACATATACATTATACATACAAAAATAAATCAAATGTATTTACATACATTTAAATATACATTTTTATAAATATATGTTAAGCACTTACAATAAACATAATACAAACACACAGAGACATATAATAAACATCTGTATTTTTCACGTAAATGTTTGTTTTGGTGGGAATTTAATCTATACTCTACAGCTCCAAAATATGTCCCTTTCATATGAAAAGTACAGTGCATCGGATATTGGTGGATATGTAATCTTTGCCATATAATGATATAATTATTCGGAAGTTATATGTAGCAACTCAATTCGTATTTGTTTACATTGCTCAGTGTGTTACAAACTGAAACTTACTCATAGATACAATATTATTATCGGAAACAGTAATTATGTGGATCAAATTGCCCTGAGCACTTTGCGATCAGATCGAATTTCTGATTATGATTTATACCCGGCATATGAGATTGTGCAATCATGCCTAAGAATGTGTTTATCTATCTATAAATATATAATTGCTTATCTTGACTGACTGATTCATCAACGCAGAGCTTAAACTACAGCGGCGCGAAAAATCTTTTATAAAATAAAAAAATAGGCAGTCATGGGAACTGCTAACAGAAGTGAAAATCTAAACATATCACACATACATCATCAACCATAGGTCGTCCACTGCTGGACATAGACCTACTCCTGGGGGGTTTTGCCAAAATTCGCCACGCTTGGCAGGCGGGTTGGCGAGCGCAGTGATTGTTCAAGGAAGACGCTGCTGCCCATCTTCCGGATTACATCCCTTAGCCGACTCTTACGGCAACCACGGGTAGAGAGGGTGGGGTACTTACTATTCATACGCCGGTACCACAACGGCACGAAAATCTAAAACTTAAATTCTAAGATTATAATTCTAAGATAACTGTGTAATCAACTGTGCAACACGTCACATTGACATGTCGGTGACGCGGTTACATTAACATGTCAGTGACGCGGACCCATAAGTTTTGCTTCTATCAAAAATCAACATGGCTGAAGAAGTTTTTACTTCAAAAATATTATTTGCAAAATTACAAACATTAACTCCAGTTTTCACAGTATTGACTAAACTGAAGCTGCGAAACCATAGTAGCTTAATATTTTCTTTTAATACCATCAATCTGTGTACCGTTATCGGTGCAAGAGCCACTGCACCGAAATGCTGCACCACATCCTTAGGGCTGTCAGTTTCATGACTAACTAGCCAACAAAGTATATCTTTCACAAATTAAAATTCAAGGATGGTTTTAGACCACAACTCATCTGAGGTTCATTGATAGTGTGGTCGAAGATAATAAGCACACCTTCTCTGGAATACAAGTCGCGAGTGAATCGGTTTCTTCCGGGTAAGCGTGCTCCATCGTAGACCGGACCTTTGCTTAACATCAGGTGAGATAGTGGTTAAACTCAAACCTATTCGTCATAAAAAAGGCTGCCGGAATACACCTTTAGGTTTTTCGCGGTAGATTTTCAACTTAGGGGTGGTAGCTAGCCAGCCGAGTACTAGAAAGTAACATCATTATATGATTTCTTTAAAAAAAACTTTTATCTACAAAAAAAACTTTAAAAAGGTCGATAATAAGAACTGTTGCAGATTAATTCTTAAACAAAAGAAATAAAAACATATGTTTTAATAAAATTACGTTTGGCCAACCGTTAAAAAAAAATCAAAGTAGAGTCGAAATTATTATTCTCCAGATACAAATATATTAAGTGAATGTTCCTACCAATACTCGTATATTGTGCTAAAATTAAATAAAATCCAAGCAAACAAATAATGCCGCCTTTTTTATTGAAATCAAAAGAGGACCATTGTCCTACCATCACGTAATTTCCTTACTGCTTGGGCAGTTCAATTTGGCAACCCTTGCAGGTTTCTGTAGTGTCGACTGAGGGCAGCAGCCTTTTAACTCTTTTCCCACTCAACATTGTTACTTTCACAAACGAGCTGGACGCGTGAGTCGCGTACAAAAATCTGTTTTTCCTCTCTGAGATAAAAAATACTCAAGGCACACGTTTTGCTACATTTAACAAGTTTTAGCATTCGGTGTTGTTCCAACTAATTTTGACTTCATTAACTAACTGCATTGTTTCGAAGTAGTTTGATATCTCAAGGTGCGCTTTTGGCTTTCTAGGGTTCCGTTCCCAAAGGGTAAAAACGGGACCCTATTACTAAGACTTCGCTGTCTGTCTGTCCGTCCGTCTGTATCTCAACAACCGCGATAGCTAGACAGATGAAATTTTCACATATTATGTATTTCTGTTGCCGCTATAACAACAAATACTAAAAACAATAATTTGTCATGATATGCATTTAACGTGAATTTATAAAACTCAAACTTATTTTCAATAAAGCAATCTAACCAGAATCACTATTAAGTACATCTTTGTCAATGTTTATAAATGTATACATAAAATGTTATGTTTTCGAACAGGTTCATCCAGTTTATTTTTGGGAAACACTCAAGATTGCAGTTTCCCGCTTTCATATTTTAGCTTATATTTTCCCAGCGTTCCAGCTATGAACCGAAGTTAGGTAAGTTTATTTTTGTTCAGTACATTTCTTGTTTACTATCCATCATATTGTTGAGACATAGACGTCGTATTTGCCGTGTTCAATTTCAGTTTTTCCATTTGAAATACAGCTATTGTAGAATCGTTGTGTACAACCATAAATATAAAATTTAAATATAAATTTAATATTGAATCTAATGGATAATATAATTTAATGAAATTACAATAATAACTTCAATGGACCAATTACTTGCATGCTATATAGCTAAAATAGAGTACCTGTTATATGTATTTAAATTTAAGACCACATTATTGTTAATACCTATTTTGTGAGAATAAATGAATTTGAATTTGAACCATTTATAATTATTTTTAAAAATATTTCTGAACATTGATTGAAAATATATGATTAGATAACGAAACTCTTGACTTACTAAACTAACTCTAATCGTTATCGAAGTTTATTTTTTTACCAAGTGAATATATAAAATAAATACTTAAATGAGCAATTTAAAAGATTCCCGTCCACCATAAAAAAATACTTTTATGAAACAAAAATGGTAAAGTTGCTAATCTTTAAGTCGGCTTTTATGTTTTACTTTTCATTTTCTCTTTTCAATATTGTATTTTGAGGTAGAGTTTTGCTTTTATCTCATCTAAGAACCTCCCAAGACGAATGGTTGCCAGGAGTTACCAGCTGAATAGAATTTATAAATAACATTCATAGTCAAAAGGTCTGTAAATATTTAACCGAAACATAAAATAGATATTAGAATTCCATTTGATTAAAGTATTTTCTAAAATATTTGCCCAGACAAACATTAACAATAGCAAGGGAATCGAGATTTATTTTAAGATGTGTTGGTGATTAACTGAATATCATCACTAATAGTGAGACACTAAATTGACATCGTTTCATGGTAGATGTTCCAAAAACTCGAACGAAACGATTTGATTCCACGTTCATTGTGCGGACTGCTAGACAGTGGAATGCGCTGCCCGAGTGGGTGTTCCCCGATGGATAGAATCTGGGTGTCTTCAAGTCGAGAGTGAATCGGCATCTTCTAGGCAAGCGTGCTCCATCTTAGACCGCATCATTACGATGGCGGTCAAACGTAAGCCTATCTATAATAAAAATAAAAATAAACACGAAACGGTAACTTTATAGGTAATATTTTTTCTATTGATAAAGTTTATTGAAATCTTATTTTAAAACTAATGATCTCCTCAGAAATATTACCATGGCGGCGTTAGTGCACGACAGCATGTAAAGCCTCAAGCGCGCTAAGTAAGCATTTTTGACCAAACCTTTTAATTATGACAACTTAGTGTGGCACACTATACAGTGATGACTTACTATATTACCCTGGAAATTGATGTGGTTAAACACATTTTTTACCAGACGTAATTAAACGCGAGTAATTCGTCATAAGTAAAACAATTAATACAGTACAGTTCTGTTAAATTTTTAAACTAATCTTCTTTTACTTTGTTTTAGTTCACCTTTTCCTTTTTGCTAGTGCAAAATATTTTAATATTTATGACTATCACTACATATTATAAAACAAAGTTGTCCGCCGCGTCTCTCTTGTCTGTCTGTTCGCGATAAACTTAAAAACTACTGAACGGATTATCATGCAAATTTCACCAATAGATAGAGTGATTCGTGAGGAAGACTTAGGTATATAATTTGTCAAGGTTTTGTGTAGATTAGTTGAAATAATTATGATGATTAATTATTTATTTCAACCATGGGATAAAATCAAGCTACCAAGCAAGCAGAAAGAGCCTATTCTGCCACCGGGTATATATGCAGTTCTTTAAAAAGTAGGCTGGGAGATGACACCATCAACATTATTTGTATCTTGAGATCAGACTTTCAGAAAAGTAAAAAAAACTGTTACTTTATTGATTGGCTTCAGTCTTTAAAAGACAAGTCAAATCTTAGATAATTTTATCAGTTTTACTTTCAAAAGTTAACTAAAGATTTTACAAGCTGGTTAATTTTATTTTGAAAATCAGTAAGATTGAGAAACTGATACTAGATAGTTGTAGTAAAATACGTAAATGAATAGCTATTTCAAATATCTAGTAATTAATAATAATTATAATACTCGAAACTATATTACAGTACTTAACTTACACCAAAAATTTGTTACAGCTAAAAACGAATATATGATTTAAATGTACTCGTAGGCAGGAAGAGTAAGCAGAGTTTTAAAAAAAAGTTTAATTTCTTTGACAAATCGATTAATGCTGGATTCATGCTGGATCCAGCTGGATTTAAAATACCGCTTGATTGCAATCCCTACTTTCCGTCATCATAGACAGAGTGATTCAAGAGGAAAGTTTATATGTATAACTAGCTGTGCCCCGCGGTTTCACCCGCGTTAGTTTCACAAACATTCATCCCCTATTTTATCCCCTTGGGGGTAGAATTAATCAAAATTCTTTCTTAGCGGATGCCTACGTCATAACATCTACCTGCATGCCAAATTTCAGCCCGATCCGTCGAGTGGTTTGGGCTGTGCGTTGATAGATCACTATGTCAATCAGTCAGTCACCTTTGAGTTATATATATTTAGATGCACGCATATGCACCACATTAGTTTTATATTGCACCCGTGCGAAGTCGGGGCGGATCGCTGGTTTAGTAATAAAACAAATGAATTAAATCTAAGACAATCAAAATCGTACAGAATAAATCAAGGTTAAGTCTAGTCCTGGTAGAGTAGTCTAGATGTATGTTAAAGCTAGTGAAACATTGAAAAACTATTATAAACAAGGGAGAGATTTTCATGAAATAAAAATATTTACGCATTTTTTTATAGTGGCAATATACATATATTGAATGCATGCATATTTATAAAATACTTATGCTAGATTAATTTTGTCGGAGCTACCGCAAATTATTCGAGCCGAATCTCATTTTAATTAGCGTGCGTGTTTAATTACTTGTAACTCAGTTTATTTCGGTAATCAACACGGAATTCGATTTAGAGAGTGTAATTATTTCAATTTGTTACAAGTTGTGATCTTCCTGTTTAGTATATCTGAGGAACTGGCTCGTTTGTTAAGGTTTTCTTGGTGGTTAAATGTATTTTGGCTATTCATGTAGGTATGTAATTATTTATGATATAGCATCATCTTAAGTAAGTTAACGTTATATCAGATGAACGAATGCAAATAGACTATGTCAAATAAATAAAATATTGGATGACTTTTCACACAGCGCCATCTAGCCCCAAACTAAGCAAACCAAACGTGGGAACCTTTTAACTGATTTATTACTTATATTTGTATTTTTTTGCATAAATATGTAAGTTTGTGTTATATAAATATTTTCATAATCATATTTTATTAATAACAACGAGTTTACAGGTCAAAATAATGTTTAACGGCACCCGATGTGGATCTCCTAGAGCAGAGTACCAATAGATAAATAAAATCAGCGCCTTTTTTATACTTATAACTGTAAGGTTAAGTCGGCATAATTTTATTTCACTAGCGACAGATTAAGGTGTGGTCAAAGTTATTGTCGTTTAAGTTAGGCGCTTTCAGAATAGAATTTTGTAATTTTGACAGGCTAGGCATTTGACCACAGCTCACCTAATGTTAAGTGACTCAAATAAGGTAAGTACACCCAGCCTAGAATAGGAACTGGCACTCTAGACAGGCTGCCGGCCCACACCGTTGGGTTTTTGGCGCCAGATTTAAGGTATTTTGACCTTTAATGGTAATATAAATTAATAATAATAAATGAATTCATTTGAATTTGACGTAGCTTGAGGGTAATGGCTAGCTAACCGAGTACTAGAAAGTACTCTACTGTTATACTATAGTTTGGTAATTTTTTCACTGACCAGTAGCTCAAACTCATTATTGTGATGTGTGTGTCATTGTTGTATAATTCGGTAAAGAACTGTGCTAATGAATAAACTATCATAAATAATGCATGAACAATAAACTGTCTTTTATCCGAGAGGGCAGATATACTTGTATAGTTATACATGTTAGTGTCGAAAACCTTCAATACCGCACAAAATTCCGGATCCAACCGTTGAACGCTAGGCACAGCACCGATGGGCATTCGTACACTGTAATGGAACATTGTAAATCTTGCAGTGGACAGCGCGGCGCGCATTTTTTTCCATTCAGCCCGGTGGGAAAACGTGGAAATTTGATTTTGTCCATTCAATACAAAGCCGTTCGAGTGCAACTTTGCGTTAAAATTAAAACACTAAAACTGTTTTGCTATATTAAAGCAAATCATAAATATGTATCTGAAAAGATTCTTCAAACTTTAAAAACAATTCAAAAGTAATAGAAAAAATTCTGTGATTCTTAAAATTGCTCCAAGTCACATCGTATTTTTTTAAAAATTCAAAGAAATCATAGAAATGGTTAAAAGCTTCAGGCTATAAGAAGCATACTTAAAAGAGAATATTACGTACTACCCACGAATTTAATAAAGAGATGATTAACATAATGCAGCGTAAAAATAACGAGTAAAGAGCGAGAATTCTTGAACGAGATGGCTTGTTTTTACAATGTAGATTTTCTTTTGAGAAATAAATAAAGAAAATATTATAATTAATGCTATATTTCTGATATTACTCCTTAAGTGATATTGCGACACTAAGCCAAATAACCTGACGCCGTACCCAGGAATAAGGCGCTCACTAATTTACATTCCGTATACAAATTGCGCAAATGTGAGCATGAAAATAAAATTCTCGTCGTTTGTGTTTTCTTGTGGGTCTTTTCTCGCATTATGTAAATTTTTATTACGAATTCTGTCAAATTAGTTTATACACGCACATTTTTATCAAGCTTTGTATGAAACCCGTCGAGTTTTTGTCATCTGCGAGTATTCACTTTTAGTTTTATGAATGGAGTTTACATAAATAATGGAAAACTTCGGCAGCGATGATATAGGATCCCAACAACACGCATAATTTTTGAGTTTCTTATTTGCTTTTTTAGAAATTGTTTAGCATAAAATAGTTTCGCATAATTCTTAATTTAGCATAATTATTTTTGGACATATTAACTAACCTACCCTAATATTTTTGTTGAGCATATACCTAATGTCATACTATTGTTATGCATAATAGTTTTTTGGTTGTAATTTCTAAACGTATGATCGGGTGTATTTTTAGGGAGTTTAATTGTAATTTACATTTTTTTATACGCAATAATTCATGCATTATAAGAAACGTGAAAGATCGTAAAAGATCGAAAGAAAAAACGAAAAAATTATGAAACACATAATTTTTTGTGCGTTTCATATTGTATTAATTATGCTTGGAATGTTATGCGCTAAAAATATGTGCATATGTAGCCCTTCTTGTCGTTATACTTTTTTTTACAGTTATAAATCCGCGTTTGACCACCGACTCGCCTGATGGTAAATGACAGTGTGGTCGAAGATGATGCATCGGACAAACAATGGTATGCTACTGTGAATTATGACTACAAATTTTATGCGAACCAATAGTGAACCCCATCATATCATCAGCAATAGGACCTCCACTGCTGGACATAGGCCTTCTCCTGGGGAGGGGTTTTGCCAATACTCGCCACGCTTGGCAGGCGGGATGGCGAGTGCAGTTAAGTATGATTGTTCAAGGCAGACGATCCCATCCAGGGAGACGCCCATCTTCCGGATTACGTCCCTTAGCCGACTCTTACGGCAACCACGGGTAGAGAAGGTGGGGAACAATTCTTACGCCGGCACCACCACAGCAAGTGAACCCCATAATGCATGTAAATAATTAATAACTTTCTACGCGATTTTAATGTGCAAGCCATTGTGTAAAGTCGGATAGTTGTGGTTTTCCATCTCGCCCCGCAAACTTCGATAAAGTACCACTGTTTAACTTCCAGTACAAACTTTACTCTTCACTATTTCTCCCGCTATCGCATTATATCGAATGTAGTGCGGATGACTCGGGAACTCCCCAGTTAACTTTCATAAGTGAAGCGAAACTAGATCAAGTGGTCTCTATTATTCTCGTTTCAACTGCGACCGATAGTTTTTCTGCGACATTACTAACCCTTAAATAATAAATGAATGATCTATTTTCTTTTTTTTTAGTTAGTGTAGTCGTGTTTTTTATATTAAAGCTTTAGTATTTACTGATAACTGTGAGTAACTTCAGTTAAAAAAAACATTTGATATTTGATAAAATTTCAGCAGAAATAACATAACTAATAAAGAAATTAACTCTGCTGGGGGAAAAATGAAAGAATAGGCAGTAACTTGAAAAAAAATATTTTAATTACCGCATCGAATCGGGATTCTGGTCTAATGCAGAGTGCGCAATGAAAATTATATGGTAGACTAGCTGCACCCCGCGGTGTTACCCGCTGTTCTCACGTGAACACGGTTTTTTTTTTTTAACCAAACATAGCTAAGAACCTCCGCAAGGAAACTGGCTGTCTAATGAAAAAAACCCACTTAGAAATCGGTCCATCCGTTTGAGAGCTAGGATGCCACAAACAGACACACACACACAGACAGACAGACATCGACGTCAAACTTATAACACCCCTCTTTTTGCGTCGGGGGTTAAAAAAGTAAAAGTAAAAAACCTATGTTTTAATACAGGGTATCAGCTACCTCCATACCAAATTTCATTAAAATTGGTCTAGCCGTTTAAGCGTGAAGAAGTAACGAATATACAAACACACTTACACAGTCACAAACTTTCGCCTTTATAATATTAGTGTGATAAAGCACACATAAACCAATTCAGAGCCGTGGTGACGACTTAATCAGAGATGTCAATCAATTCTGTCTGACTTCAAATCTGGAAGTCCTGGTCTCAAATCACACGGAACGCTCCTCTGTCTTTTCTAAGTTATGAGCATTGCCGATAACTTCAAAGGGTAAAAGAATGTTTTCTTGAATGTTTTATGTCTCAAATCTGCCAACCTCCACTAGGCCAGAATGGCAGATTACGACCTTATAATGAAAAGAGGCCCGCGCCCAGCAGTGGGCCAGTTTATATAAACAGGGCTGACTTGGAATATTATAAATGCGAATGAGAGTTCACTTGCTTGTTTGTGACACCATCACGTTTTATCTAGTCAACCGACTATCAATAATATATATAGTATGCTATACTCGATGGTACGTACGTCTAAGTAGGTACCACCGCAGTACCAGTTATTCTGCCGCCAAGCAGTAGTGTGTAAATATTACTGTGCTCCGGTTTGCAGGGTACTGCAGCTAGCGAAATTACAGGTCTGTTGAGACTAACCATCCAATGTCTCAAAAGTAATGAGCGCCAAAGCAGCGATGCCCTAGTCCTCAAAGTTCTGTGTATCGTTGTAATGGTCATGAAATGGTCTTACTGCCAGAAGACCGTCTCGTTTATTTCATTACTTTTACATTTAAAAACGCCAGGGGTACAAAATAGACAGACCTTTTATTAAACAAAAAAAGTACTCTCCAAGCAAGAAAAATTAGTAAAAAAAAAAACTCGAAACTATTCACTGCTATAAACTGACTTAATTAAATTGAATATAAAGATATCTAACAAAGGCTGTATTACTCCAGCCTAATGGCAACGCACACTGAATAAAATCTTAAACGACTTCGCGACCGGCTATTATCATTTAGCGGTTAATAAATGTAAGGGCGAAAGTCTAAGGTGACTCGAAGACGAGAGGGGATCAAAAACCGTTGTAATAATCGTAAAAAGTTTCAGAATAACGTACGCGGTGAGAATTCGGAAGATAGTCAAACGATTCCGTCATTAAAGGTCGACGAACCTGTGTCTTGATCTTTGAAATAAGCTTCGCATTGAAATGTCTTATTCGTAGATTTCCGCAGGCTACCGGATAGTTAACATTACAATTTTACTGCAAAGTACGAAGGGAAGATAAGAAAGGGGTAAGGGGGTGTGTTTTTTTTTTTATTGTTAACAGGCTTCGTGTTTAACCAGAACTCACCTGATGCATAATTATATTACAATGCTTTTTTTTTGTTTAGCCACTTAATAGTGATTGATAATCACTGGCTTATACATACATATGTTAACTTAGAAGTTTCGGCAGCTTCTTCAGAAGGAGATCGTCTGACTTCCAATCTGGAAGTCCTGGGTTCAAATCCCACAGCACGCACCTCTGTCTTTTATAAGTTATGTACGTATTGCCGATTATTTCAAATGGTGAAGGAAAACATCGTGAGGAAACCGATATATCAGAGAGATCATTAAAAAAAATCTCGAAGATGTGTGGGGTTTTAAATGTATAAATTGTAATTTTTTTATTACTTTGGTGATTAATAAAAAATAAAAAATTATAAAATAACTATATACGTATATTATATATTATTATTAATGAAATTTTATTATATTACCATATTTTTAAATTCAGATATTGTAGTATTGACAATAAAATTAATAAATACCATTAAAAATGTCAAAATATTAAATTGATAAATAAATTATATCAAATTAATATTTTGACATTTTTAATGGTATTTTTGAAATGATTTGTTTACGAATTTTGATTTGTAACTTTGATGTTAACCACCCCCGCGCCCGCGCTTCAACCGCTTCACGTGCGAGGCGTGCAGCAGTCCGCAGTACGAAGCAAGGTGAAGCTGCTGGACGTGGCCAAAACTATAGTCGGAGTTTCTGATATAATAAAACGTGAGTAATCCCGCATAAGTAAAACAAAAATGTGTCCATAGTAAAATAAAATATTGTATTGTATGTGTTCTTGTAAGCAAAGTAGTAAAGTAGGTACTTGTTTTATTAATTGAATCCTCGTAACACAAAGCCTTATTTGGAGCTAGACCGCGCTGCACGAAAATTTCGTTCGATATTTAGTTATTGTTTCTCTAACATTGATTTTTATTTGTAAGAAACAATCAGATACCCAGTTAATACGTTTGAGGACAAATTTTAGAAAATTTACCAACTTAATAATGTGACTGCTACTGGCAACCTGGATTTTAATTACTTATTCTAAGCATTTAAGTATCCAATAAATTACAAAGGATCTCAAGTTTGATAATAAATAGCTATAAAATAAATGTAATGTAATTTGTAAAAGGAGAAAGTTGTTCAAAGTCGAACAATGGACACTGAATAGTTTTTCGCGTTCGTGGTGTGGAACTCTAAAAGTTTTAGAGACTAATGGTCGTCCAGTCGATTTTGTGTTACTTTGAACTCTATGGAATATTCATTGTTTAAAATTATTATTCCAATGTAGTTCAACTTTGTTAGGTAAAAGTTTGGAGAGTTGGTTTCGTTAATAGTGAGATTACATTTTACAAAATACAATATATTATTACAATAAGTGTAATCTGTGAAGATTGTTTCTATATTTTTTACTGTAAAAAGTAACCAGACCAACGGGGTGGTTATAACGCCTGTCTATGACCATTGCAGTGATACACAAAACTTTGAGTAACAAAACAAACTCCAGGACATCGCTGCTTTGACGCTCATTGCTTTGAGACTCTTGATGGTTGGTCTCGACAGCCCTGTAATTTCGTTAGTTAGTACCCCTCAAACCGGAACACAGTAATGTTTGCACAATACTGCTTGGCCGCAGAATATCTGGTACTACGGTAATACCTACCCAGACAACCTTCTGCTAAGAAGATCTACCATCAAGTAAATAATGTGTATCTAGAAGCATACTAAAAATCTAAGTTCTCAACTTTACTATGACCCGAGCATAAAATCGCGCAAAAACTAAAATAAGTTATAGATACTCTTATGCCTAAAACAGTTTTCCCCGCGTGGAAACGTGATAAAGCTAGAAATTTAATACATCTGTCTCGTTTACAGAAATATTTATCATGGTTCGCGTGAAAGGTGAACCGGCGTTTATTTGGCCCAACGCATTACCATTTATCGTGGCAATGCTGCCAGCATACTGGGTAAGCTGGCGGCTGCTGAATGGGAGTGGATTTTGGCATTTGAATTGCCTTTAGACTTTTACAAGTAAATATACAATCTTTTTTTTTATAAGAAATAGGCTTACATTTGACCACCCTCTCACCTGATGTTTAATTATGCGGTCTAAGATGGAGCACGCTTGCTTAAAGGACTAGACTCACACTCGACTTGAAAACACCCAGATTATATCCAACGGGGAAAACCTACTCACGCAGCGCATTCCACTGTCTAGCAGTCCGCACAATGAACGTAGAATCAAATCGTTTCGTTCGAGTTTTTGAAACGTCGGCCATGAAACGATGTCGCCTTTTTGAGCTTCTGGCTGTCCGATAAAAAAGTGGGAATGGGGGAATTAGACCATGTAGTTCTGAAGCACACTCTCCGAAATAAATCCGATAAAAACCGATAAACTAACAACTTTGCGACGATGTTCTAGGCTTAGGCTATCTATTTGTTTTAGTGTAGTAAGTTTACTAGATTCGACTAGAAAATATTCGTGGTTTCATCTGAACATATTTACTTACAATGAGAGCAAAATTCGGGTTGTCAACCACGGATTTTTCTCGATATTTTGTTTAACGGCCGACGAATATCAAATGGTAAAATAAAGTATTAAAAACACGAATCAAATGCACACCAAAGGTCATGTGAAAGCACGTATTGCCCTGAATCCCGCCCACTGGCCATTTCTCTAACCCATTAATTTGCAAAACGAAAGGATTTTATTATAAATCGGATTGTAAAGCCGAATTAAATCATTCGAATTACCAATATGGACTCGGATGTACATTAAACAAGTTAACGTATGTTTTTATTTCATGTACCTAAAAGCATTTAAACAAACGCAACGCTCTTTTGATGGTAGGAGACAACGCCTGTCCATGGCTGTTTCAGAGATACCCAGAACTTTGGGTAACAAAACAAAGTCCAAAGCATCGCTACCTTGGCGTTCATTACTTTCAGAGATACGAAGGTAACTCTCACTAACCCTGTCGCTAGCTGCAGTGTTCTCAGAAATACTTACACACTCCGGCTTGGTAGCAAAATGTCTGATAATACGACGGTTGCTAGACAACCTCTTGCTCACGTAATCCAACACCTAGTAGTAGTGTGTAGCGGTTTTAAAATTACAATAATTCACTCCACTCGCTAACTTATATAATGATTAGCTAGCGAGTGGAACTAACTAGTACTGGAACAACGCGGTTATATAAATTTTCACATAAAAAAAAAAAAAAAAAAAAAAATTGATAATTATTATTACTAATGAATTCTTATTACTAAAATTATTCAAACGATGTGAAACGTCCTTGAATATTTATTTATTATTTCAAATTAGTCACCCAAATCGGTGCATTCATTTTCAAGTTATGCGCTTATCAATCATTTGATTGATATAAAATAAGTATAAGTCAGTACCTATAATAAAGTTATTTTAAACTACTTTTAATTGCTTTGTTACGAATCGTAAGCGAACACTTTCTCGTCGATGTTGTCGTATGATTACTTCTATAAGTTTCAAATTGCAAACTTAAGACCGGAGTTATTTGCAAGTTGTTATTTCACCGCTGATTTGTTTCCATTTCAGACGGCGTAACGAACTCCAACTTGTACAACATTTCGGCCCGATTTCCAGTTCCGCGGTTATTTTTAAAGAACGTAGCGTAAAAAATTGCAGCCCGCGATGACTCCGCTCTTTAGTTTTTGTTCAAATTGCAATTAGTGAAGAGTTTGCGAATCCTCGCCGGCGTGTCAGAGATTGATGACAATGGAAATTTTATACATCGTTAGTCGCGACCGTGTTAGGTGAAAGCTGATTTTCTTTTCTGTAATCCTATCCATGGGCTTCAACAATCACGCGTTATTTGTCTTCGAGAGCAAGGTTAATCTGTCTAAGCTATACCCATCATCACCTTACACGTATCGTCATATTTGATAAGAGAAAACTAAAAACAAAACCCCTAAGCACAAAAACATTTTAAAAATACGCTGTAGTAAGGTGTTTCGGAGAAATGTAGGATACTGATGGATAATCCATCATTGCGAAAAACTTTTAATGTAAATCTAACCAAAAAAACATTCATCTTGTTAAAGGTCAAAGACGCTTGTCTATGTACAGCTGTTTTTTTTTTTTTTTTTTTTTTTTTTTAAGTAAACTTCGAAATAAAACTAAATGTCAAAATTAAAGCAAATAAAATAACGATACCATAAAGAAAAAATTAAAACAGGTAATTGAAAAATGTCAAAACGTTCAAAATTGGTAATTTAACAAATCATCCATGGTGTAAGAGCATTTCTGCAATATAAGTGTCTTCAATTTATTCCTAAATAAGTAACTATTGCAATTCCTTGTTGACTTTGGAATCTTATTGTAAATAAGAGGTCCCATGCACACTATATCGTTTTGAATTAAGGTCGTGTTTCCCTTATGCACGCGGCATTTCGCGTGTCGATTTCTTATTACAGTGTCATATAGTGTTGGAAATCGCTCTTGGTATGTTTTTACAAATTATACCATAACTCCGAACGGATTCCACTAGCCCATAATAAGCTGTAACTAAGTAAAGAGTCAGTAATTAGAATAAGAGCTAGATTACCTTGAGCATAGGCTTGACTGCTTATTTTCTATTTGCAATTTACAATTTAATTTTTTGTCAACAATTAGACCGAGGACTGTTGCGTTTTCTAATTATATTATTAATTTATTTTTATATTAATAGATGAATGACTGAGACTGAAACTGAGATGTCACACTTACGGGCGAAAGCAGAGGGGCTACTGTATCAATTTCTAAGATAGAAATTCTTTAAAAACGATAGAAAAAAACCAGCCAAGTGCGAGTCGGACTCGTGCACAGTGGGTTCCGTACAAACCTGTAGGTATATTCATAAGTAAAAATTATGGTTTATTTTTAAATGATAATTTTTGTTTTTTGCAATTTTTCCTTTATTTGTGCTATATAAGACGTTGCTTCGTACCAAATTTCAAGATTCTGAGTTCACGGGAAGTACCCTGTAGGTTTTGATTCCCCTGCGAGTGT
This sequence comes from Biston stratarius, assembly GCA_950106695.1. NCBI lineage: Eukaryota > Metazoa > Arthropoda > Insecta > Lepidoptera > Geometridae > Biston > Biston stratarius. Next base: position 19,056,386 of record OX467116.1, read on the forward strand.
CGAAAATTTGCAGCATAAACGGCTGTATCTTTTGATTGCGTTGGATTAGAAGTTTGATTTTTTCACAGCTCCAAGGGACAGTAGAGTTTTTGATATGTGACTTGAGTATTTGATATGAATTTCAGATTGATACCTCGTTCTCGCGTTCCTGAGAAAAAGGGTCTTGACAGACAGACAGACGAACAAAAAAGTGATCCTATAAGGGTTCCGTTTTTTCCTTTTGAGGTACGGAATCCTAAAATTATGGATCGTGAGACAACGGCAGGAGTAAATAGAAACAGCATTTCGCACATTCGACTCTCGTTTATTAACGTAATTCTAAAAAATAATATACTGGTGCCACAGTTCCTACGCTTAATATTTTTAATATCGACCACTTTCTAGGCATTTAACGATAGTATTTATGCTACAGCTCAGCCGCAGTTGTGTGTAAACATCGACAATATCTCGTTAAATTGGCTAAAATTCGATTAATTGTGTCACTCACATAATAAATAGCACTTCAATCAGAAAATAATCGAAGGCACTTACAGGTCGGGCTGATACAATCAATTTTTATACCACGGATGGGCATTATTGAGCTGGGTTGCGGGTGGGTTCATTCGTTTGTGTTTATCAGCAGGGAAACCGATAATTCTCATTCCGCTCCGCGTGACGCAATGCAGAGATTAAAGGATTACAGTGGTAACGCCGCGGCTGGATATGGTACCGGCTAGATCCAATATGAGCCGCTCTGACGTGCTCCAGCCGCTGGCAGATACGTCAATATACCGAAAGGGATGTTTTGATAGTGCTTACTAGAAATTTTAATGCCACATAACAGCATTGTTGCAGAATGCACAAAGAACGATGCCCAAAAAAAAAAGAATGAATGAAATTTCGTGGAACGCGGAAAAAGCGTAAGCGTTGTATTATTTTCCAGAACTTGTGTATTTTCGAATATTCATATTTAGAAATACTAGTGTTTTAATTTTAATTAAAGTGCCGCATATACGCAAAATTGCATTTTGGTGTTTCTAAGACTCCGTTAAACCTTTTAGTTGAATCATCATTACTGTAGGTATACTAAGAGAGTGTAAACTAAAATTGACCGTGACATATTTTATTGGATTTCATTATAAAACGTGGAAACATGACTTAACACTGACCGAATGCACAAAGTGCTTTATCTTAGACTACATCCTGCTCAACATCAGACAGGGCGTGGGCAAACGCAAAACTATAAAGTACAAAAAAAGTGCGAAAGCAAAAAATTAAATAAAAAAATAACATGTTCTTTTTTTTTATTTTGTTTAGTTCAGATGAATTTTAATCTCCGAATCAAACAAAGGTGTTTGTTATAAGTCTGTCTATCTAAAGCACCGTAGCTCCCAAACGACTGACCCGATTTTGATTTAGTTTAACTATATGAAAGATGATTTGATCAAGAGTCTTCTTTACTACGATCCTAGAAAATTTGTTCAGCTGTTTGAAAATTATAATCAGCTCTTTTCTAGTTAATGAATGTATGTGAACATCTTTCAAGGATTTGTGAGCCGAAATTTGGTATTCTGTTAAAGGCAGGGATTTATTGTTCTTAATTTATACATTGTACGTTCAGAAAAACAATTGAAAATTGTATAATTTAACAATTATTACTATCGTTCTACATGAGTTTGTTGCTGGACGCCTCTCCCAAGTCACGCCGCTCGCACGCGATCCTCGTTTCTTTTTCTTATGTTAAATACATAAGAAAAAGAAAAGCTAAATATCGGTTTTAAATGCCATAGGTATTATTTTCCGTGCAAAGAACGTGAACGATGTAAATCTTATCTGACGGGCAGATGACACGGTTACAGGCAGTTAATCCGGTGATCCGGGTACCCAGGACAGTTGACGCAGGATCCGCCGTCTTTGTCAAGATCAGTATAACGTCAAATGCTACGTTTCATTTTAATACAACGCTTTAGAGATTTCCATATTTTTACTGCGATTTCTAATGTGACGTTTTTATTGGACCTTACTAACCAAATCAAAATAAAGACAATTTAACTAAACAATTGGATTGAATAATTTTGCAGTTTGATAGGGAGACCGTCTGACTTCCAATCTGAAGATATAAATAATAAAAAATAATAATAATAAATATTGTAGGACACATTACACAGAGCGCCATCTGGCCCCAAACTAAGCAGAGCTTCTGTGATAGAAGTCAGATAACTGATAGAATACATAAATATATTTTTTTTGTAAATATATTCTTATAATACATACAGAACACCCAGACACAGAACAAACATTTGTTTATACCATAAAATGTTTGTCCGTGGCGGGAATCGAACCCACGCCCTACAGCTCAGACAGACACACTCCCAATGAACCAACAGGGCTGTCAAGATCCTGAGTTCGAACCCTACGGCACGCACCTCTTACTTTTCTAAACGCACATAGTGTTTTGTTGATGACTGAAGCCCACATATCCGAGAGTTCTTAACAAAAATATCTCAATTTAATGGCAAGTTGAAACTCTTCAAGGCAACCATACAATTTTAGTTAAGAACTTCGTTGGATATACATACATACGTACATAGAAGCATATTCACAGTTATTCAAGCTCACTTATTTTTTTACATATCCAGAAAAGTATTAGGTATCTATATAAATAAAAACCTCTTGTCACGGTGTTTATGGTCGCCTTCCTCCTTAACGGTTAGACCGATTTTTATGATTTTTTTATGTATACCGCTGGTAACTTATAATATACGGGCGCAGCTAGTAATTTATAATATACTTACGACTCGGATTTACTGAATTACATTAGCCAAAACCCTCTCTAACATAAACACATATCAGTACGTGTATTAATGTTCTGAGATTTACAATTTACAGTAGTAAAACAATAATATAGTGATGTATTTCCACGAGAGATATGAATGATTCATTTTGGATATTCTCATAGTAAGCCGTACCTATCTGTCGACTGATAGCATTATTAAATGCTCTCTGATGATTACTCTGTAAAATGTATTTAAAAAAGTTTCATCCATTTCAAAAGAGTCCACCAGCTATTTACTCTTACTTATTTGGAATTGCTACAGGTCACAATATTCTCATAATGAGTAAGAATAAGAATACATTTATTGACAGACAAGCATGTGTGTGTGTTGTGTGTGTTATATGTATGTCGTGTGTGTTGTGTTAAACATAATGTGTTATTATTCACCAAAATGTTTTTAAGGTAATAATAATAAAGTAAGAAATCAGTAAACGTATACAAAAAGACATACTTTTATATTCCAATGAAATCACTACATTATACTTACTATTTTTACAGAAGCGGCTTTGGATTTATTACATTATTATAGTGTAAAATAAAAAATCGAGCGTAAAAGCAAGTGAGAGTCGAAGAGCGAATGCAAGTTAACTCCCGAACTGAATGATTTTTTAAAAATCAATACATTAATATGAATCAGTAATAGTGACATTGGTACTTTTTTTTTCTCGTTCTTCTTGGCAACGCACTCTGTGCATTCTGCCAGTTTCAATGTTTATATATTTTGTGAGTAGTCTTCATTTTTCAGCTTCTTTATCATTTATAGCTACAGTAAAAGTCTAGTCTTGGTCAAGTCCAGTCGGTCCCAGTCAAATTAAGTCATGCCTTAGTAAAGTAGTGGTGACTTTACTATAAGCTTCTGGATGGAGTTTTGGAAGCAACACGAAAAGTCATGTTTAACCACATTATATCATTCTCCCACACTCGCGCTTGTAATTCGGCACTTCATAAATAAAAAACCACTATTTTTATGCATAAAAGCTCGAAAAAACACCAGTTTTAGAAAAAAATACAATGGGGCGACACGACGCTCACCGCGTTCCCGCCAAAAACCACATTGGTACTTAGTCCGTCTTATTAAAAAATGTAGACTTACGATAGTACCGAGTATAAATCATCTTTGATCCATGTACCAAAAAGATCCATATTACAAAACATAGACTAACGCTCACCCTAAGATAAACCTCCGAGACCTCTAGTTTAACTATGGTCTAAATAACAAACGTCAAAGTTTAAGGGTTAGTGTTGTATTATTCTTAAGAGATTTTTGACATTAAAGTTATTTTTTAACGTATTATTATTATTAAATAATATCAAACCAATCAGTTGATTGTCTGCAAGTAACAATTGAAAGCAAATCTGTAGGTTTAAGATTACACGCATCTTGAGAACTGGCACAATGCAAGAACATGCTATGGTCGTAGAAGAAAAAAAAAATTTACGCGCGCTTTTACTCGTACTGTGTTTCGTTTCACGTAGCAATGGGTCAATTTTGTGAGTATATATTTGTAACAATTCAATAAATAAATAATAAAATTAATATTTGTAACGGTACTATCTAGTCTACGGTTTATTTGAGTTCTGTATCTAATAATGTAAGGTTTCAAATTATGATACTAATTTTGATACCGTTTCTAACAAATCTAGACTATGTAGAATAATTATAAAACAAAACTATCTAGTTCTATTAAATATGTTACCAAAAGAACATAACGAGACTCAAAATACGAATTGACAAAGAAATCTCATAGACAAAGAAGCTCGGCCAAGTGTCTGAAACGTTTCGGCGAGTGCACGAGCAATCTTTTAATTTAGTTAATTGCAGTAAAGAGGGCCGAGTTGTTCTTGAAAGATCACGAACGTCTTTATCCAATTTATTTAACGATGAAGTCTCTCATTAGAGATGGTAGACTGGAGTGAGGCGCGCTCCGTCTCCACGTTGGCTACCGTTCGTTAGTACTCGAATAGTCGGACGCTGAGAGCTACACAACCCCGGAATCCACTCAGGGAATGTCTTCCAACCATAAACATGTCCGGGGAACGTTTTGTTTCTTGATGCTGGACTTGTGCAACAAACTGTTTGCTTACTCCAGGTATTTGTTGGGACTTGAATACTAGTATGTTTACAGATGTTGATGTGCTTGAAGCTTATTTAGTTATATCTAGAAGGTTAGTAGCTGCTTGGTCTTGTACACATTTCCATGCTTATATTCTAAATAACGTAACGTAAGAGATGTATCTGTAAGCGTAACACATAATTATTTCATTTAAAAAATTGAGATATGTCTTATGGACACCCGGTTGGAACAAAGTTTCTTTAAAGCCTATTTTTGTATTATAAAATATTTTTGCATATTCTCAAAATTGACGTAAAGCTGAAACGATTGAAAAACGTTTTATTTAATAGGTGATCGGAAAGTGACTCAAAAATCATTGCAAAAAGATATCTATTTTAGGTGTCGTTTTTCATTCTTACACATGTTTCGATCTAGCCCTTCAACCTGAAAAGAAATCAGAACGATAAAATATATTTGTAAATTAATTGTTGAAAAGAGTAGCCAAAGCAGCCTTGGTGGGATCATGTCAAATTTGGTTAGGCAGGGATGGGAACACGGGCTGTAAAGTGAGTGATAATACGTATTTAATTTGGGCTTTTTAAACCTACACCTGGGTTGCAAGTCCAAGGCACTGTGCGGGGTTCCTGTCCCTGCAATTGACTCGGCACCCGGGCGGTGATAATCATTATATGCTAAGAAGTTTTCGTCGTCAGTGTTACAAAGTAATATTATTATTTTCTTTCACGGCACTGCGATTTAGTAATAGTAAATATAGACGAAAATTATGAATACACTTCTGTCACAATTGTAAATAAATTTTGGAAACTGCTTGCAGGCGTTTTAGCAACACGAGTCATACAGAAATATTACAAGAATAAAGTTATATCTCAAAGAATACCTCGCGTCGCCGCGTGCTCGTGACAATGTGATATAGACAATGCTCTAGAAGGGTGATGCCTCGCTTACACCTACCAAGCGGCCAATAAGGCAAGCAACTCGCATGATCACCTTATGACCTAGTGAATGAAGAGTCTTCAAGTGACTCGAATCACGACCGTACCCATGTGAACGAGCCTCTACAGACAAAGCGTTCGAAAAGGGTAAGCTACATCGTCCTCCTCACGTCTCTGAAATATGATTTCGATAAGTCCGGAGCTATTGGACAGGGTTCTTTTTATAAAATAGTTTATTTAACACATGCTTTAGCCATGTTATTTATGTCACACGATTCTCTTTTACTGGAGCTCACGATGCGGCTATTTATTTTAACTATGATCGAGCCGTTATTTTTGTATCGACGTGAAAGTTTTTCTACAACCAGGATTACTTTTTCTAATATTTTTCTTAGTTTTTGTAGGAAAGCGTAGATGTCTGTAAAGGGGTGGTTAACTGGAAGGAAGAAAAGTGACGTTATTGAACCGTTGCTGCATTAGACATCTAATCCCGCGGGCTACGGCCTGGAAACCCGAAGTTGAGTTACAGTTCTCTCCATCATAATAAATGGCCGTCTTACGGAGCTACGATTAACTCATTATCACAGACCGAATACTTCATATAAAGGAAGGAAAAGGAGATATTGAGCGGCTGTCATTACGGAAGAAGGAATAACGTTATTAATCACTCGATATGACGCCGGGAAAAATAATATGGTCACATGGTTCCGACACTACAAGATTAACACGTCCGTAGCGATTCCGAGCGTACTATTTCCAAGTAACACGTGGGAAACTTCTGGAGCATGGCTAAATTGCGTAACGAAATCAAATCGGAAACTATTTTTTTTACGTATACTATACTGAAAATAATGTACTCTTTCATCTAAACAGGGCAGTCCAAGCCCCGGGTCAATAATAATAATAAATATAAAAATAATTAATAAATTGTTAAATAGATTGGACTAAAATTTCCACCAAGAGACCGGCCTTACCGTGTTTGGGACCCACTGCTATAATTTAGGGTAGGTAAGTAAATCAGCGTGTCATATATCAGCGTGTAATTAAATCAGTCTTCGGTGTGCATAAAAGTTTATTTAACTTGCCATACATCTCGTTATATCTCTATCCATGCAAATTGTTTTAATTTATGTAATGTGTAATAAATAGTAAAGTTATCGACATAGCCCAGCGGATTAGCAAGTTGAAGTATCAGTGGGCAGTGCACAATAGCACGTAGAACTGATGGCCGATGGGGCTGTAAAGTTGTGGAGTGGAGACCACGGACCGGCAAACGTAACGTAGGACTTCCACCCATAAAGTGGACAGACGACTTAAAAAAGACCGCAGGAACGCGCTGGATGCGAGCTCCGCTCTTTATGGAAGTCAATGAGAGAGCTCTATGTCCAGCAGTGGACGTCCTTCGGTTGAGATGATGATGAAAATAAATAAATTGGAAGGCTGCAGAAACAAATATTACAATATTTGAAGAACATAGAACATATACCTATACCAGTGCTATATTAACTTTTCATTATTATTTTTTAACTTTGTATGATATTTATTTATACCTACTTAATATTTCATTCATTTATTTGGGATAAAATAATATCAAATATTTTTAATTAAATTTTCGTATTTGTGACAGATCAAAAACACGTGGCGGGCCGTACAAATATAAGCCACGGGTCGCATGCAGCCCGCGGGCCTTGCTTTGAACAGCATTGATCTAACATATTACCTAGTCGATTTCTACAGGTATAGCGTTAACGATCATTTAGTTTTTTATATTCATTTCGAGAACTTTATATTTAGCTTGGAAGCTTTACACAAAAAGAAAAAATATTTACGAAGGAAATTTATTTTTTCTAACATTAAGCTAAAACAAGCAAAGCTTTAGTTTACCAACAGGACTTCGCAATGTAAATCCATTAACCGCTTACCTAAACGGCTTCATTACTGAAGACATATCAGTTTACCAATTAGCTGGTAGATACCTATTACACTTACTATAAGGCTACAAAGAAACAAAGAACAAATTTAATATACAAGCTATCGCCTCGCCTTCAGGCGTTAACAGAAGTAGACTTTTACACCAATATGAATATTTATGAATGTTTCGGATATTGCAACTATGAAAGATCAGTAAGGCGTTTCTGTTTGGTGTTAATGTTCTATTGTATAGATATCTGAGATAAAAGAGTTAAAATACGAAGAGTTGCCACAACAACTCTGGACTTGCATATTTATGAGTGTACTTCGAAAGACTTGAGTGATGAGGAAATAAAAGTAAATAGCCGTTGCACTGTTGTTTGCAAGTTTAAAAGAGAGGGGAGCAAAATGAATTGTATTTTAAATCAGGGTAACGTTGAACGGGCTCGCCAGCCATTTTGTTTGCTTAGCAAGTCCTTTGAGAAAAGAGAGGCTGATAAAAACTTTTTTAAAATTAGAAATAGGCTTACGTTTGACCGCCATTTCACCTGATGTTAAGTGATGATGCGGTCTAAGATGGAGCACGCTTGCCTAGAAGATACCGATTCACTCTCGACTTGAAGACACCCAGATTATATCTAACGGAGAACACCCACTCAGGCAACTTTTTTGCTAAGACAGTAAATCACAATGGTTTTGCAAACATAAGAAAACTAAAGATCGATGTTGCCGTGGCGTTTAAGATAAGCTTTTAGCTTATGAAACGACGTTTGGCTGCTAAAAACAAGACACAAAACACTTTTTACGTATAAAGTCCTAAATCCAAAGATAACTAAGATAATACGTAAATTCATCTAGGCGTGAATTCCCAAAAGCTTACTTTACAAATAAGATTGTTTTTCTAGCATGATAAAACAGTGATAACTTCGTAGAGAGTGGCAAATTCTCTTTAGCCTAATGCGTAGTAATATTTTCTCATAGTCACCACCTACTACGTATTTCATGGCTCACTTAGCCAAGATTACAATTTTATGAAGTGCCCGTACATACTTGGATGAAATCGGCATTTTAAGTTTAGCGGGTGTGTATTTTTAGAGCATCATATCGTGCCTACCAAATATGCATGACAGTGCTAATATAAGCGGTATTAAAAACGGACTGAAAATAAGTAAGCGATTTATTTTATTGTCCATTTACTTACATATGTTAACGTGGTATTGTAATAATATAGTACCGAAAAACTTTTGGTTTGTTTCGATACCTGCAATCCTATTTCACTGACAAAAAAAATAGGGACATACCTATATTAATATTAATTAAATTAAATTTAAAAATAGCGTAATAGAAACTATCGACTACTGAAACTCTTTAATAAATCCAATGTGAAGTCATACGTATGTCTTAATTCCATCGATTAAGATAAGTACCTGGTTGACCGAGCATTGCTCAGCTGAAAACATGGATAAAACGACGTTTTCTGAAAATGAAACCTAGCTAGATTGATTTTTCGCCCCCGAAACCCCCTGGATACAAAATTTCATGAAAATCGTCGGAGCCGTTTCCGAGATATATATATTCTGAATCTATATTCGTATATATATATTATATGTATATACAAGAATTGCTCGTTTAAAGATATAGATAATAGTCTGTCACTAAATTAAATTAAATCTTCACTAAATAAAGTCACAAAATTTTCATCATCAAGAGAATCATTAAAATGTTGCAATCATAATAACTAATGGCGATAATTATCTCTGACTACTATTATAAATTACTAGTAAGTAATTACCTATGACTTTTTTAGATATTTTATTATATTATTTTTACATTATTTTTATATCGACATATTTTATATTGATAATATTTTTATAGTGGCATATTTTTATATTTATATACTTTACTTTGACATTTTGCTTTTTTTATTTATTGACATGTAATCAGAGTTTTAAAACTTTTTTAATGATATATTTGATATTATATTACAGAATTTATATAAGCAAAAGTTTGTCATTATGATTGTTACTTATTAACTTTTAATGGATTTAAATAAAATTTGGTATGCAAATAGTTTTCCATCACCAGCAGCTCAAGCATCGTTGGGAGTGAAACCTACGCCCTTTTATTTGCGATACAACCACGCTATTCTCTGAGCTACCATCGCTACAAAACTAATTTATGACTTCAATAAAATTACACAGTAAGTACAAATTAGCTTATGTTTCTCAGATTTACTTTCAAGCTGATCCAACGAGCCGTCACGTGGGCTGAATGGTGTAAATTAGCCAGGTGCTAGTGCCAGAATGCCGGGATATAATTTAATCCGGAGATAAAACTTAAGCTTCTGGCATAACATCTCGTATGTAAGCTTTATTTGATGTAAACAATTTGTTTGTGGTTTATTACGTAGGTACCTACTTACTGAACCAGTTAATTTACCGCGGGAATAATATATTTGCATATTTTTTTCTTATTTCTAAGATAACCTTTTACTTTGACGTGAATACGTATTTTTTGGTCCATTAGTATGAGGTTATTCAGAATACTGATGATAACATTTTTGTTATCATCAGTATTTTTAGTTTGTTACATGTAGTTACGTCACGCGGAGCATGATAACGAATCGATAGACACCTCATTGATCAAAATCGGATGAGTAGATTCGGCTTTACGATGGAACACACATACATGCATATATACATACACACATGCATGCATACATACACACAAATTCACACACACACACACACACATGCATACATACATAGACAGCTAACCCTTCTTTTTCGATTTTCCGTAGTCGGATAATAAAAATGAACACAATAATAAGGGTCTAACAATCCACCCGCAAATAATGCGAAACCATCGTACGTACATATGCATGAAGATTTCCCTCTGGCTACTTGCCGGTGATGAATCATCACCTTGGTACAGATATTGGCCATAAATAACCTGATAAAATATCGCCGTTTGAGGCCTATCGCCAATTTGTTCAGCTTATCTTGGTGTATCGGCAAGGCAAGATCGCCCGTTCGAAATTACCTACAACAGGTTTTTGCTCAATGATTTGTGGCGCCCTCGGGCAACATTTGATCCAACACGGTACCTTTTGTCGAAACAACTTGCATTTAGGCAAAATTATTCAAACTACGTGAGCACAAATGTTTACAATACAGATATTGTTCTGAATCCATTAGATAGACTGTTTCTCATTTTCGCTCAAGGAGGAGGGATCCTCGTGTATTGATTTTGTTTTTCTTACGATCGGCAGGCTACGTGTTTGACCACAGCTCACGCGTATTACTCGTAGTCAGTGGGGTGGTATAGTTAAAAATTGATATGGGAAACTAGTTTCACTTTGAAATGAAGCTGCCATATAACAATATTAAAAAAGGGTTGATAACAGACTTCAAATTGAGAATGATAGTTGGATATTCGAGTGCTAGAAAGTATAAGTACTTCTTCGCAACCTTTTCTTTGTGGTATTTTCCTTCAAGTTCGGGTCGAGTTTATTTACACCACTTTTAAAACCACCTTTATAGTAGGTATAAGATAAGAGTGAATACCTAGCGCTCGAACCAATGACGACCCAAAGAAAAAAATAACTTTAGATTTGTTACGGATTATAATTGGTAGCAGATAGATCATATTTGTTTTTATGAATAAAACATTAAAAAAAATAACATAAAAACATTAAAAAACAAGTTTTCGAAAATAATACAGTGGGGTGACATTATTTTTCTGCGTTTCCACGAAAACTTTTAGTACCTACTTACTTTTTTCAGAGAGTGTTTTTAGGTTATTAATTTTTTTTTAATACAGAACCCAGACACGGAATAAACATTTGTATATGCCACAAAATGTTTATCTGGGTGGGACTCGAGCCCACGCCCTACAGTTTGAAGCAGATATTACTACCAATGAGCCAATAGGGCTGTCATCTTCACTGTCACTTTCTTGCTGACGTAAAAACGATACTTTAAACACAAATTAACTTTTAGCAAGCATTACATCGAAAATCTTTATTATCTTTACGTTTGTAGTGATTATGCTCTTTTACGTTTTAAACCAAAATCAAAGAATAAAAAGTAAAATAAATAGCGGCAAAGTAAATCCGCATAAACAATAAAATTGATGGCTGAAAAATAATATTTATACTATGAAATATAAAATGGAAAACGCAATTTTGCACGTTATGCGAATCCTTACCCGTTGCCGTTCGGATAATTTGTTAGGAAAATGGAATTGTATGCAGAATAATAAAAACCTTCGACCCTTCGAATCGCACCCATAATAAATTTTACCGTTTCGGTTTCCACCTTTATCATTTGATCTCTACTACCTAAAACAAGCTTTATGCGCAATAGAGTTTCATTATATTAAAAATATTTAATTGAAAGAACTATTTTGAGCAAAAATCGCTTTTACCTTTTAAATAGTTTTGTGTTACAAGGTTAATTTGTAAGTTAACACGCGCGTATTTATATTTAGCCCTACAATTTTTACTTGTTTAACCGTGTATTCGCTAAACACGTAACGCGTGGCGGTTACGTAACACGTTTGCATTCAAATTAAATTCACATGAAATACTCTCTATGCCAACGTCAAATCAAAGAACGCAACGAGGTAGGAGCCAGTTTTGAACTATTAAAATAAAATGATATTGACAACCCTGTTGGCTCATTGGTAGTGTATCTGCTTCAAGGTATAGGGCGTGGGATCGATTCCTACCCAAGACAAATGTTTTGTGGTTTAAACAAATGTTTGTTCTGTATCTGGGTGTTCTGTATTATAAGTATGTATTTACAAAAAAAAAATATCTATGTATTCTATCAGTTATCTGACTTCCATAGTACAAGCTTTGCTTAATTTGGAGTCAGACGAAGCTGTATGCAATGTCAAAAAAAAAATGATAAGTATAAAAAGGCTATATATATACGTTTTCGGCAAGGAATCTCACGAGAGTTAGATAATTAGGGCCATAGAAGATAAGTCTCTTTCCTACGCAACATTCCATCTATTCTTTTTCCTAATCTGTGATAACCATTTCAAATTCCCTAAGTAAATATTTGCGTTTTTGGTAGTGATGAAATTATTATTTATGTGTTAGCTAGATTAAAATTAACGTATATTTAATAGTAAGTAAGTTTGTAGTAAGCAAGCCTCATAATTATACTCTCATCGAAGTCTAAGCATTTTATTCAAGACACGATCTGCTTGAAAGTTCAATCCAAGTATATTATACAGTAAATCTGAATAGGTATTCAGCGTAGTGTGTAAGATAGACCACGAAGAGCAAACGGCAGCTTCCCTCATCAATATTGCGCGCGCGTTCGAAAACTTTCTGCCACAATTACCTGAGAGCTCAAGTGTCGGAAAATATATTGGTTTTGTTCCTCTTACTCTTTGCCACCTTGGTGGGGAATCGGTTTCCTGACGAATAATCCGATTCAACTGAAAAGGAAAACTGAACGCCTCAAATTCTTTCTGAAGTAATCAAATGTGGAAACACTAAAACGACTAAAAGTTTACACTTACTGAACAAGAAAATACCTTAGTTAAAAAAAAACAAACAAAACATACTAAAATCTCATTTTAGTATGATTTTTATTCGTACAGCAAGTTTGTGTTACTCTACCAGAGTATATATATTCCCAGACGGGTACAATGTGGTTGTGTTCTAATCTAATAAATAAATATCGTAGGACATGACACACAGCGTGATCTCACCCCAAACTAAGCAAAGCTTGTACTATGGGAATCAGATAACTTTTTTTTGTTAATACATACTTATAACATATACAGAACATCCAGATACAGAACACACTTTTTTTTTTATAGCTGACAGTCTTGGTATTTGACCACAACTCACCTGATGTTAGGTGACGGTGTGGTCGAAGATGGTAAAGCACACCTAGCCTGGAATGGAACTGGCTAGAATCGAACCCACGCCCTTCAGCTCTCAAAACAGATATACTACCAACGTGCTAACAGGGCTGTCAAACCTTATCTAGTGTAAATAGATTATTTTTAGGTAAGAGTGCTTCATCTTAGACCGCACTACTGTTAACACCTGGCAAGGCAAGGTCAAACGTAAACCTGTCAACGTAAAAAAACACTTTTATTTACTAGATTATAAGACTAATTTCATTGTTTATATATAATATTTAGTAACTTTATTCTGCTTCAGATTATCGAATCAGTTAACTAGCATGACGAAGCCAAATAAATCTTCATTAAATTGATGGATGTGTTAAACTTTGGGTTTAATAAATAAACATTTTTCCAACATTTATCTAATAAAGTAGTAAACATTATTTATCATAGTAAAAGTTGTTTTAATTTAATTTCTGTATCACTATATTTATTTGAAATAGTTATATCCATCTGAAGTATTAACTAACAAATACACAAAAGTATAGAATAAAAATTTATAATTTAATAATAAAAACATAACTGGAATAAAACCTCGGACAAATGAGTCAGCCGCTCATGGTACGAGAAGGCATTACTTCCCATTCCCAGACGTGTCACGGATGCCATACATCCGGTAGCGTTAATTAATAACCACGGCTCGGAGGGCCCTCTACACACTCACAAACCGAAGAAAAAACACGCTGAGCGCTGGTTAGTTAGCAGAAAGACCGCTGCTGTATGGCCCCAAATAATAAGCCACAACCCGCACCAGTGATTTATTGTTTTGGCTTTGCTAAACCTTACTCGGAAGAGTAGGAAGCTCGGTAAAAAATGATCGTACTTATTAACACCACTGGCTGAGCCGCCTCTCCGCTCGACTTCATTACGCTTTGCCGACCCCAGTGACAAGCAAATGTTTTTATATTCAGCGTTTGTATAATCAACCAATCAACGCGATGTGTCTAGTGATATGCCCGTAGTTTTATAAAAATACGCGCGCTTGGTTAGTTATTCCAGTACACGTTTTACTTAACAAGTTACTCTTTTCAATTTTAAAAGTATATAACTAGTATTTACCAATGGTTTTTTTAAGTTTTATAAAAATAGTTTTTAAGGGTCTTATAATACGTTGCTTAATTCATACAGGCCACGTATGAATTAAGCAGCGTATACATCTTGTATACACGTGATATTTCACATTGACAGGACATTTAGATAGACTGTTTTTTTTTTTTTTATAGTTGACTGTCTTGGTGTTTGACCACAACTCACCTGATGTTAAGTGACGGTGTGGTTGAAGATAGTAAAGCACACCTAGCCTGGAATGGAACTGGCTCTCAAGTGAGGCTGCAGGAACACACCGTTAGATGCTTGGCCGCAGATTTTCAACTTGAGGGTAGCTAGCCAGCCGAGTACTAGAAAGTACTCTACCACCACGCTATGGTTTCCTCACGATGTTTTCCTACACCGACAGCTTAAGCTCATTGTTGGGGTCTGAACCCACGCCCTTCGGCATGCGAACCGACCACGCTAACCACTGCGCTATCATCGCTATAAAATATATATAATGATAGATATATAGAAAAACTAGTTGCTCCCTCTGTATTACCTGCTGTTCTCTGAACACTTCATTTTTCGAGATAAAAAGTTGACTAATTGTTAATCCAGGGTGTCACCTACCTCCGTAAAATACATCAAAATTGGTCTAGCCGTTTGAGCGTGAAAAAGTAACAAACATACAAACACTACAATAACACTACAATATATATATATTTGTTAATGTAATTATTAAATGTAAAATGAGGACTGTGTGTATTCCTCGAGCATTCATGCTCACCATCGAAGGCTCCTTCTTGCGGCGGCGTCGTGTGTCGGGTCGCTCTCTTCCCTCAGATATGGTTGAGGAGGGCGATGGCTGGCACATGCGTCATACTCGTGATCGGGTGCTGCTTGCGGGTCGCTGGTCTGCTCGCGGTATACACACAATCTAACATTTTATCCCTAGATTAAACCCTAGATTAAGATTAATTTGACTAATATTCCTCTTCCCATATTGTAAAAAAAAATTAAAAAATTGTTTTTCAAAGTTGTCAAAGGTCACGGACCCCAGTGTCTGTGGAGAGTAATGTTAAAATAAAAAAAAAAAAAAAAAACATACAAACACACTCACAAACTTTCGCCTTTATAATATTACTATCTGCGCCCCGCGGTTTTACCCGCGTGGTTATGGATGATGATGATGATAATGATGATAAAAAGTATCATATGTCTTATTCCAGAGCATAAAGTACCTACATAAAAAAAATCACCCATATCCGTTGAATAGTTGACGCGCGAAGGCGTAACAAACAAATAAACTCACATTCGCATTTATAATATTAGAATTATTATAGTGTGATAGATAGATAAACTCTTTAAATAAATAAATATTGTAGGACACATTACACACAGCGCCATCTGACCCCAAACTAAGCAGAGCTTGTGTGATGGAAGTTAGATAACTGATAAAATACATAAATACTTTTTTTTTTGTTAACTCATACTTATAATACATACAGAACATCCAGACACGGAACAAATATTTGTTTATACCAAACAAATATTTGTCCTTGGCGGGAATCGAACCCACGCCCTACAGCTCAGGCAGGCATACTCCCAATGAGCCAACAGGGCCTTATTGTTCACACCATATCTATATTTTTATAAAATCATTAGTTAACTTCATGCAAAGTTTTTTTAAGTAAAGCCTAATGTATGTGAATTAAAAGATAACAATATAAATAATTATTTAAGTAAAATGATTTAAGAAGTCCGAGTCTTTGCAGTTTTAACTGTAAAATTCTTTACGGTATTAAAATGGGCCCACCTCTGGAAAGTTTTCAAATATTACCACCATTATTTCACGAGATGACAGAGGTTGGGCACATATTAGCAAAGTTGGAGGGCGGTGCGGTTTCATGTCAGTCGATTTATTTTTTTAAGGACATAAACTCGTGATCCTTAATGATGGTATCAAAATTATGAATAGCTTGTAATAACGAAGGCAGGGACTTTTTAGGTGTTTTTAATAAAATCTTAACTGTTCCGTAATAAAGCAACGATATAGTTCTATCATATACTTAGTATAGTATACAGTATTACCAATTACTGAACTGGTACTAAGCTGAAATTCCAGTTTCCAAAATATTTTATTAATAACACCAAAGTTACGATTCATATCAAAAATAACATTTAAAATACTAATAACAATTTAATATTTTTTAAATAAAAGTAATAATATATTTTTTTAAATCCTTTATTTCAAATCAAATCCTCGTTTATTCAAATTATCGTTTTTTCATTATTGGTTGCCTGGAAGAGATCGCTCTTAGCGATAAGGCCTCTAGCCTACTAGCTCGTTTTCTGTACTCTTTTTCTTTTTCGGTGTGCACAATAAAGATTTTCTATCTATCTATCTATCAAATCAAAATCAGTTTATTTACAGGCAATATGGTCCATATAAGAATAAAACAATAATAAGACGAACAAAACACTCCTGATGGTAAGAGATAATGACAGTATATTGCAGCGATATCCAGAAGTTTGAGTTACAAAACTAAGCATCGCTGTTTGCGGCGCTCATTACTTTGAGTCCTTCAATATTTAGTCTCAATAGTAATTTCGCTAGCTGCAGTATTCTTAAGACCGGAACACAGTAATGCTTACACACTACTGCTTGGTGGCAGAATAGCTGACACTGCGGTGGTACCTAGACGACCTCATACCAAGGAAGTCTTTCCATGTTTATAATAATAGTGTATTAAGATCCCTGTAGTATTTCCTCATAGCATAAATTTAACATATTTTAAGGCCGTAAGTCAAATCGTCGTGTTGCACCACACACGAGTAACGTGAAGTAATTTAAGCGGGTGCCACCAAAAAGTCTCATATCATAAACGGTGAAATTAATTTACATTTCCACGTTTACATAAATAAAATGGCGAAATACGGCTCATTGCCGTGCGTTTGCGGAACCCTCGGCGGCTCCCGTGTCGTTGGAAATGCTAATGCAAATGTGAGAGAGGCAAAAACTGCTCGCCTGTTCACTTTCTAGGTGCTAATAATTTCAATTTATGCCGGAGAGCCCCGGCGTGGCCTTATATTGCCTACGTTTTTATACATTTACTTAAGCGGGTGGAGGTCTTTATTTCTTATAGCAGGGTTTATTCGTCAAATATTTCAATCAACTGCCGTAATTGGCCGCAGTTTCAGTTATTTAATAACTTTTTTCTGTCGTTTGAGCATACTTGTTATGCAGTTCAACGTCACTCTAATTTTATGTGTAATAAGTTCATACTTAGCGGAGCAAAAATATGTCGGTTACGCATTTTTTTTTGGGCTGGCTATAGCTGTAAAGCCATACTGCGTCGTCTCCGGTTTATGTAATTCATGTCTTCTATAGTTACTCCATATAGTTATATCTATAGTTACAGTCAAAGCGCAGTCTTGGTCAAATCCAGTCATGCCTTAGTAAAGTCGTGGCGACTATACTATAAGCTTCGATGGAATTTTGGAAGCAACACGAAAAGTCATGTTTCACCACATTATATTCACACACCCGCGCTTGTAATTCGCCACTTAATGAATAAAACACCTCTATTTTTACACAAAAACACTAGTTTTGGAAAAAAATACAATGGGCCGACACGTCTCTTCCCCCGTTCCCGCCAGAAACTCCGCGGTTACGCAAGTTCGTGTGTGTCAAACTTAAATTTTTGAGATTTTTCTTACTTAACTCGACTAGTAAATAAGTAAAATTATATCATGAAGTCCTAAAAAATAAAAAGATAGGTATATTGCTATAAAATTTGCATTTTTACAATAGAACCTCTTAGCAGATATCCAAAAAGCTGTTTTTAAGTCGTGTTTGATTTAAATTTCACAAATCAATAATTATAAATCAAGGACGTTCTAAAGCTACTGAATATATATTCTATTTAAACAGTTAATAATTTTTATTTTAAAAGTTAAGTATAGTAAACAGTTCGAGATTTGAATAAAATTCTTGATAAGTAATTACCTGTTTAGACTTTCTGATCTTTGTAAGTGAATTGGAGTAATCATAATTACGATCCATTTTTGGAATAACGGGACAAATTTGAGTTTTCATTCTCACTTTGCCGACTCAATCGTGTGGTTGTACTGCAATTTTAATTTATCTCGAAGCACATTGTATAATATATGCTCATATTTCTGAGCATATTTGAAATAACAATATTATTTAGCTATTTTTGGCCAATATTTGATTGGACAAATTACGCTTGGACAATATTCTAGAATCTTCTAATAAGTAGGGTCAAAATATCTACTTTAGCTACCCGCAGTGCTATAATATTAACGTAATAGTGGGATCAATGTCGTTTCGTTTTAGGGTGCTGATTAATGTATTGGAAGCTACCAACTAACCCATTTATTTTTATTATTATCTTGTCTTTTACGAGTTTTTCAGGGTTGGTGACATTTAACCTACCTGCAAATGACATCATTGGCTGACCTTTATCTTCTCTTTACCACCAAAACCATTGACATGTTAATATACTGTGGATTTCTACAGATTCAGCACACATCAGCTTTCGTAGAAAAAGAATTAGATCAAAGTTTAAACAGTATTTTGTTTCAAAGCAACTAATAACGTTAATACTTCAATTTCCCAAACTCCTGGTAACTCAAAACCTCATCTTTAAAACCTGAAAGCTACCGGTAAGATAGATTATACACATCCGAAATCTTACCGTCCCATCGGTCTCCTGTCTGTCCCCGGAAAAATCATCGAAAAGCTTTTGGTAACCCGACTCCAATGGTATCTCCTCCCCACCATCAGTCAGAAACAGTACGGTTTCATGCCCCAACGAGGAACCGAAGATGCCCTCTATGACCTGGTAGAGCACATTAAAAAAGGAGTGAACAGTAAAAACATAGTACTCCTAATCTCTCTAGACATAGAGGGCGCTTTTGACAATGCGTGGTGGCCCGCCCTAAAATACCAGCTAGCGAAGAAGAGGTGTCCAACAAACCTCTACGAGATGGTTAACTCATACCTCAATGACCGGAAAATCAAGGTTAACTATGCTGGAGCAGCATACGAGAGGGATACTACTAAAGGGTGTGTCCAAGGATCTATCGGTGGACCTACCTTTTGGAACGTAATCCTAGACTCGTTGCTACGACAGCTAGAGGCTGAAGGAGTGTACTGTCAAGCCTTTGCAGACGACGTCGTTCTCGTGTTCACAAGCCCGTCATCATCCATAGTCGAGCAGCAGGCCAATAATGCGCTGGATAAGATCGTAGAGTGGGGGAAAAGTAACAAACTCAACTTTGCAGCGCAGAAGACTAATGCGATGCTTTTCACCAAAAAGTTGAAGTACGAACCCCCAAACTTGATCATGTCTGGCGTTCAACTTAGTCTTGTTGAAGAAATCAAGTTGCTAGGCCTACTGATTGATCGAAGGCTCAATTTCAAAGCACACGTAAACGCCCAGTGTAAAAAGGTGGCGAACATTTACAAACAGCTTGCGTGCGCAGCGAAAGTGACCTGGGGACTAAACGGCGATATCACGAGAACTATTTACGTTGCAGTGGTGGAACCCATCATCATGTATGCCTCAAGTGTATGGGCGCAAGCGGTAGACCTCGAGGAAAACAAGTCACATTTAAACGCACTCCAAAGGGGTTTTGCCCAGAAAATATGTAAGTCGTACCGTACTGTTTCACTCAAGTCAGCACTCGCCCTCTCAGGTCTACTTCCTCTGGACCTGAGAATACAGGAAGCAGCCAGCCTGTACAGAGCAAAGAAAAACTTCTCCCAAGAATATCTCCCACCGGATGTGGTGCTCGAACAAAATGTCAGTTACCTGGACCAGCCACACCCCTCCACCCAGACATCTGTGGAGTTCGAGTTCCTAGAGAACACCTCCAACCAGTTAGTGGGACCCCAAATTTACACAGATGGCAGCAAGATAGAGGGCCAAGTCGGTGCTGCCCTAACCTGGTGGGAGAACGACAGAGAAGTTAAGTATTCGACCTTCAAGCTGCACTCCGAATGCACGGTCTTTCAGTCTGAACTTTATGCTCTTTGCCGGGCGACAGAAATGGTGATAACGAGTAACGACCCCGAAGTCAACATCTTAAGTGACTCACGATCTTCACTTGAACTGCTCCGGAGTCCTAAAACGAGTCACCCTCTGGCAAAGAGTATAAAGGAAAACATTGGAATGATAACTGCGAAAGGGAGATCTCTTCGTCTTTTCTGGCTAAGAGCGCATGTGGGCACCGCCGGAAATGAGAGAGCTGATGAACTCGCAAAATCGGCGGCACTTACTGGCGCATCCAGAGACTACGAGGAGGTCCCCTTGTCCTACGTCAAAAGAAAAATCCGTGAGGAATCAATCCGGAAGTGGCAGGACCGGTATGAAACCTCGGATAAAGGTAGAGTCACAGAGACGTTCCTCCCTGATATCGCAAATGCATATAGGTTGACGCGAGCTACGAAGTTGACTCCCTTCCAGGTACAAGCTTTGACGGGACACGGAGGAATTGCCGAATACCTGTACAGATTCAAGATCAAGAACAGTCCTGGTTGCGAGTGCGACCCTGATGTGCCCGAGACGGTCTGGCATGTGCTTATCGATTGTCCCAGATTTATGGCCGCACGACAGGACCTCGAAACACAAATAGATAGAAAGCTTGTGATCTCGGATCTTCACAACATTCTAGCAGATCCAGTTAGTAGACCACACTTTCTATCTTTCGTAGAGAGGTCCTTCCGCATAGCAGCTAGAAGAAATTCCACCCTCCCCCCTCTCCAAACCATCACCCCAATCCCAGCCATCTCTCCACTTCAAAATATCCCCCCACTCCCAACCATCCCCCCACTTCAAATCCTCTCCTCTTCAGCACACACACAGTCCATCGACGTCATGCAGAGTGTGACTCCCGGCAGAGAAACTTCACCAAAAAGCATACCCATTCACCAACTTTTGGAAAATGCAGAAAGTGGAGTGCCGGGAATCAGAATTCGCGGTGTGGCTCTCTTCATGGACAGCAACAAAGAAAGATTCGGAATAAGCTTTTGTCTTGCCCGGAACCGGAAACGCGTTCGCCTATCGCCTGGACTGGCTTGTCTGCTCAACGGGAATACCGCTAAAGTGACCATGAAGCGGAAATTCTACGACACTATGCCAGTGTGCGAAGTAGACGGCCACCAATTCCGAGTAGTGCGATCGAAAAACAAAACGGTTGCACTATTCGAGTGGGCGGCACAGTCACCTTTTGCGCAAGCTAGCTCGCTGCTTGAGTGTCTGAGCGGGGAAGTGAACAGCATGCCCCGGGTAGTAAGCGTGGATGCAATGATGGTAGAATTCTCGAAAGCGGAAGTCGCAGACCGGCTGGGTTGCACCAAGGCCTCTGAATACCACGAGGTTGTCGTGTATGAAGACAGGGGAGAAAACTTAAGTTTTCTCAAGGCTCCTACACACGACCGTATAAGTGCAACAGACAGCTGGGGACACCCCGTTCCGAGTTCGACCAATCAATCCGGCTCTGAAAGGACGCAACAAAAAGCAGCCGCCGAGAAAGCCGCAGTTTATCCAAGTGGTTGCCGAAACGGAAGAGATGGCCACATAGCAGCTTTTGTAACAGCTTTTGGCGCTGCGGCGCAGAGCTTGTTCCGAATCAACCCCACATCACCACGTCCTCCAACAGTAGTGGCTCCGAGAGTAGCGTCACAACCTCAGACAGCACGGACGAGAGCCGACATGGGACAGGTCGATCCACCCCGATACATCTTAGCCTCGGGGCCACAAGACCACGCGAAAAACGCCTTCCTCGAATTCCTAGCCACATTGAGAGCGACAAGACAAGTCAATCTCAGGAACTGCCATAGTATCTTGCAGTCCTTTAGGCTAGGAAGTGAAAGTCTACTAAAAGAGGGACTTGAGGAGGCGGAAGCAGCCATATACAACAACGTCACTTCCCAAGTCATCAGGGGAACAATGAAAGGACAATATATGGCAGCTTATAGCGCAGAAAATGGCTTTGTGGCACTAAACGAGGCCGAGACGGAGCGGACAGGAAGACCAAAATACGCGATACCATCGAATGACCCAATTGTAGTCACCGCCAAGTGCACCAAGATAATGCTGGATGACAAGATCCTCGAGATGGCTAAAACTATCAAAGGGACCTCAGATGTCGAAGCAAACTGGAACAACTGGGTGGTGCCAAAGATGCAATGGGTCAACGGAGTTCCAGGATGTGGCAAGACAACATGGGTGATCAGACACTTCGATGTCGACAGGGACGCTATCATCACCACAACAACGGAAGCAGCAAAAGATCTAAGGGAGAAACTATCGCACCGCATAGGAGACCTGGTAAAAACCAGAGTGCGAACCATGGCTTCCTCCCTCGTAAATGGTTTCGGAAAAAATAGCTTCAGCCGCCTTTTGGTGGATGAAGCTCTTATGAACCATTTCGGATCTATAGTAATGGTTGCACGGCTGTCTGGTGCTAGCGAGCTTGTCCTTATTGGAGACGTCAATCAGCTACCTTATATCGACAGAGAAAACATCTTCGAAATGAGGTACCATCGCCCAAACCTGGTTACAAACATCAGTCAGGAGTTGCTTTGCACACACAGGAACCCAATGGATGTTGCGTATGCGCTGAGGGAAATATACTCCGGTATATATTCCTCAGCTCCCCGTATTAAGTCTCTTGAGCAAAAACGGTACAAGGGAGTGCAAATACCCAGCACCCTCCCCAACACTCTTTTCTTAGTGCACACGCAGGAAGAAAAGGAAACCCTCATCAGCCAAGGTTATGGGGGAGGCACGGGGTCGCGCACTCTTACCATTCATGAAGCTCAGGGGCTAACGTACGAGTCGGTAATCGCCATAAAGACCAAGCCAAGGATGAAGCTGCACGAGAGCGTGTCGCACGCAGTCGTTGCAGTATCACGGCACACCGGGACCTTCGTCTACTACGCCGACGATATTGAAGACGATGCTATCAGTCGGTTTGTGCGTCGAGCGTCGGCTGCGTCGCCGAAGACCATCAAAGAGTACAACCTGCAGATGGCCATTAAAGACCGAAACGTGGCGGTGATGAGGGCCCTGGGCCGAGAGGAGGCGATTTAAATTCAAATGTAAATTGTTAATCTGTAATTAATATATATTTGTTAATGTAATTATTAAATGTAAAATGAGGACTGTGTGTATTCCTCGAGCATTCATGCTCACCATCGAAGGCTCCTTCTTGCGGCGGCGTCGTGTGTCGGGTCGCTCTCTTCCCTCAGATATGGTTGAGGAGGGCGATGGCTGGCACATGCGTCATACTCGTGATCGGGTGCTGCTTGCGGGTCGCTGGTCTGCTCGCGGTATACACACAATCTAACATTTTATCCCTAGATTAAACCCTAGATTAAGATTAATTTGACTAATATTCCTCTTCCCATATTGTAAAAAAATTAAAAAAATTGTTTTTCAAAGTTGTCAAAGGTCACGGACCCCAGTGTCTGTGGAGAGTAATGTTAAAATAAAAAAAAAAAAAAAAAAAAACCTGAAAGCAAATTGAGAGCCGTTGCTCGTTTTCTCGTTAGTTAATGACTATAATTTAAACTTAATAATAAAGACGGACAAGCGGCTTTGTTTGTTTTTGAAAGGTAAAATTACGTGCAACAAAATGCTAATTAAGAAACAAAACTCAAATTGAAGGCCGTGACAAATTCAAAGATTTGATGGCACGAGTACAATTAAGAAAAATTAGGTATAGTATCTTATTTCACGCTGTAATATCAGACCCTGACAGTGCTGTGTCAGCTAATAAGAGGGAAGGAGTAATTTGTTTAGAAGACAACGTTACTTTATAATTTAGACAAACACTTACCTAATTTATCAAAGTGATACAATGACAGCCGCCATAGGTTAAAATTCTTTTCTAATCTTAATAAATGTTATTTTTTTATGGTTGATCAAAAACCATGTCAGTTTTCAAAGTAAAGCCTAGGCTTTACCGTTGACCAAAGTCAATGAGAGTCCCATACCAGACAAGGCGTGTTTATCATGTTCGTCCACGCCGTCACTTAACACTAGGTGAGCTGTGGTCAATCGCCTGGCCTGTATATCATAAATAAGTTAGTTCCTGTTAGAGCAAATAAAAAACTCAAATTTTTTTTTTTTATATTTCACAGGCTAGGTGTTTGACCACAGCTCACCTGATGAATATACAGTACTGTGAGTAACAAAACAAAGTCCAGGGTATATAGTATATCGCTTTTTTCGAGGTCATTGCTATAAGACATTCTATAGTTAGTCTCAATTTTCCAAAACCAAACACAGTTATGTTTACGCACTACTGCTCGGTGGCAAAATATCTTATAATGCTGTGGTTCCTACGTAGACGACACTTTGCTTAGAAGATGGACTGTCTAGAAAAGTATTATAATAGCTTTCTCAACATTAAAACTCGTTTTCAATTTCGTAGCAAAAGAGACATGAATTAATTCAAAGCAAGTTCCTTCCGGTTCACATTATCCGCGGTACATCCGCGATATATCCATACGTCATGTATAATCTTGGAACATTACAACTCTCGCAGCGATTCTCCTTCCGCACCGCTGAGATATTGTAATGAAATCTTGCCATCTGTTTTCTCTCGCCACCGTCGTAGCATAAGAGCTTGTGAAGTTAAACATCGGTTTTTAAATTTTGTATTATTGAATCAACGAATTTATATGTACTTAGAAGACAACTTTAAAATAAAGAGTTGTGCAAAGGGTATGTTGAAAAATCATGTCGCTGCATTATATTATTTTCAAAAACCTTGTGCTTTTGCGAGTATTTATGTACAAAAATAGTGATGATGTGATGAAAGTAGTATAATGATGTGAAGTATGAGTTTCCGTGTTACTTTCAAAACTCTGTCAAAATAAACAAACCTAGGTCGCGTCCAGTCATGTCCTAGGAAAGTAGTGACGACTTTACTACAAGTTTCTATGGAGTTTTAAATGCAACACGAAAAGTCGTGTTCCACAGTCACATGCGTGTTTCGGAACTTTATGAATTAAACATATATTATACAATATTTTTACATAATCACTCGGAAAGACGCTGCGGTGATACGGCTTTTTCTAGTTCCTGTCAAAACTCTGAATAAAAAACCCAAAAATAATCAGTTAAACACGCTTACACTTAGCGATCTTGCGATAAAATTTGACTCAAATTTCATCGTGATAGGTGAGTTGCCCCGAATAAATAAGTGGGGCAACAACGTAATAAAATGGTTCCCACTCATCAGATTTTTTACTAAGAGTCTCCTTGTCTACAATATGACAAACGACTATAGAGCACGGGAGTCTGGTTTTCTTACATCTAAATAATACAATCTTGAATGTTGTTTTTATAATTTAACCTCAAATGTAACCTTTAACAATTTATGCACAGAAAATAGTACTGATATAATGTTGCTGAAAATAAAAAATGTTTGCTTGCTATACGCTAGTTTTAGATCACAAATACATCAAGGCATTACGTAACACAAAACTAGTTATTTGTGTGCGTGTTGTTACCGTATTACAAGCAATATTGTAGGACCAAGGAGTCAGCGCGTTTCCTACGCAACATTATAAGTGTAAATTTTTTAAAATCTGTACCTTATTTTTATGAAATTATGTAATTTTTAAATTTGAACGTAAGGATACTCGTAATATAGAGAGAAGAATTTTGACGGGAAATACATGTCGCTGTATTGTATTATGTTCAAAACATTATTTTTTCGACAGTTTGTTTTAAATAGTGATGTTTTATAAGGGTAAAAAATCCACACGAGATGGGCAAGTGGTAGATTGTAATGAAGCCTTTTTTTGCGTTTTATTTTCTAAATTTTGTAAAAGTCAATACTACTATACCATGACAGGAACTAAACTTAACTGTGGTATAATTTATGTGACTTTACCTGTCACTGAGCTTTATTTGGCTTGATTTTATCATGAAACATTTGAAAATATAAAAATAGTTGACCTGGCACAAAAGGAAAGTGCGCTGCCAAAAAATAAAAAACAAAAACAAGGGAAAATTTTCGCATTTTTTATATTTCGCCAGTGTCATGTATTTTAATGCTTTAAGATTATTAAACCAAGTAAAATAAACGTAAATGATCGTTATAGTGATAAAAAAATATGCCTAAGTCATCGTCAGTTATAAAAAGTTAGTCAAGGTCAATTCCAATTATGTCATAAAGTAGTGATAACTTAAATAAAAGCTTTGACTTGAAGAGTTTTTGAAACAACACAAAATGCACGTTAGACCACATGACTAGTAAATCACCTACCTATTTTTGTGCATGTGAGTCGGTAAGTACTATAAGTACTAAGTACTATAAAATTACTAATATATTATTATAATAAACAAAAAAAAACACAAGTCTTAGAAATAAAACAAACAGTGGAAGTTGATTTTTCCGCGTTCTTGGTAAAACTTTAAGGAATAATCGGTCAGAGTTTCGAAGATATAAGAATCACTAAGTTATAGTTCGGGGTAAACAATTATATGTCCAGTTACGACCATATGTTAACTAATTGGCTTACCAATTACGCATTCGCACTGATCTTTGCACAATCGGAAGCAAGTAGTATTGTCACGTTCTACGCGACTATGTGTGTGCTAATCGTATGTGATCTATATCAGATTTTACTGACTCAACCCGATTTCTCAAATAAAATATCCCTTTTATAACTTATATTAGGAAAAGTGATTTCATATCTTTAGAGTCAGAACCTTTTTAAAACTCATATTTGCTATTTATCTTCTCTCTCCTTCACCCTTCTCATTCACGCCGGACCGCAGAGCTCAGTACAGAAGTCCCTTCATATTTTCCTCTGTCTTCCCGGATTTCTCCTGCCATCCAGTCTTTTTTCTGTCTGTCGAGAGTCACTCAGCCTTCAAATGTCGCCTGCCCATTTCAAAGGAGTAAAGTTCTTTCAGCTACATAGGGCACCTGCTCTGTTAGCTTATTTGGTAGAATATCTGCTTCAAGATCTATAGGGTGTGGGTTCGATTCCCACCAGGGCAAACATTTATGCGACAATAAATGTTTGTTCTGTATCTGGGTGTTCAGTATGTATTTACAAAAAACCTATATAAGTATTCTATCAGTTATCTGGTTTCCATAGTACAAGCTTTTCTTATTTTGGGACTAGATGGCGTTGTGTGAAAGGTCCTGCGATATTAATTTATTTATTTAGTTACTTTTTATGATAGTAGAAATCTTTAACTGGAAATCGTCTAAGTATATATACCATCGCAATACCAGATGTTGTCCTGCTAAGTAATAATACTGTTAGCGAAACTAGAAACTAGGCTATCAAGGCTTACCATCGAATATTTCAAATTAATGAACGCCAACCTGACACAAATTTGTTTTGTTAATCAAAGATTATGATCATGATCAGGCATTGTCTTTTACTATCGTAAGAGAGTTTCGTTACTCACGTTACTTTCACTTAAACAAAAATTACTATGATTAGCAAAACCTTTTATTACTCGTGTATTTGGGTTTTGGTTAGTAGAATAATGATGCATGAAAACATAAAAAATATTTTACTATAGAAATCGTTACGGTATAAAACTCTGTATCAACCCATAGCTTATGTTTTCACAACAGGTAATCTTAGAGTAATTTAATTTATTAGGTAATCTAATGTTATCTGCTGATATACATATATAGTTTTATTTTCGTCTATTCCAGAAAGTCAGCAAATTTTTTTGCAAGTATTAATTTGTTGACCAAATTCCATTGAGGTCCTACATATCTACCGGAAAGATGATTCGAAAGCTTTAAGTAGATACTGGTTTAGATAGACATCTTTGAAAGTTTCAAATATCTAGTCATCTTCAAAAACTTCAAGTATTTAGATAATTGATTGATTCAGGCGTTACTCTGCTAAAGTTCATTTTGAGTGTTCAATGTATACCTATATCTAGTGTATTTCAGCAGCTCGAAAAAGCGACATCGTTTCATGGTTGACATTCCAAAAACCCGTACGAAACGATTTGAATCTACTTTCATTGTTCGAACGGCTAAGGTGTGGAATACGTTACACGAGTGGGTGTTCCCTTATAGAGACAATCTGGGTGTCTTCAAGTCGAGAGTGAATCAGTATCTTGTAGGCAAGCGTGCTCCATCGTAGATCGCATCTTCAGTTA
Organism: Biston stratarius; assembly: GCA_950106695.1. Lineage (NCBI taxonomy): Eukaryota > Metazoa > Arthropoda > Insecta > Lepidoptera > Geometridae > Biston > Biston stratarius. Next base: position 19,085,274 of record OX467116.1, read on the forward strand.
ACATCAGGTGAGATGGCGATCAAACGCAAGTCTATTCATCATTAAAAAAAAGTAAACGACTTATAGGAAGCAAGTATTAACAACGTTTATACCGTTATAATTTTCACGCCAAATCGTACAATCGTGGCGTCGTCGTATCGCCATCGTATTACGTGGGTACGCGCTAGGTCTATATGCCAATGTGATAATGTTGTGCACGCTCTAATATTCGATTTGTATTCACAGTTGCGTTGTTTATAGCCTATTGAGATCGAGCTGCCATCCACTCGCCAATTTACATTGTGTCGATAGTTTTGCGCAGCACTGGACGCGGTAATGTCCTAATTATAGGCCGTGACTGATGCCTCGTTCAATAAACAGCTATTTAAGTACCATTTTAAATTGAAAGCGATTCGATAAAAGTGGGAAATTCTATTCACGGTGCAATTAAGGCCGAGCTCGCGTAACCCTACATAACAACTCAACTCAAGACAACTTTTATCAAGAGTATGCAATCTGAATTTGGTTGGTTACATTTGCCTCAAGCACTTGATTCAGACATAGTCAAATGTACGTATCTCATATCATATAGTTGTTTGCTTTGTAATAGTTTCTACTGAGTAAGATTTTGTATTTTCATATTAACTACCTTATTTTTATTATATTATATAGCTTGTAGCTAACTGTATTTGTTATGTTTAGTGTTCCTTAGAAATGAATTAAAAATAATAAATAATAGCAAACGATTATTATAACTGCAAAAGTTATTCAGTATTTGTTTCTGTTTAACTCAACTAAACAAATATTAATTATATTTTTTTATAAAATTTGCTATGGAAAGTGACTTGGTTTTTACATTTTTGTTTTACTAATGCGGGATTACTCACGTGATCTATGATTGATGGTTAGTCTCACATCACATCATCAACCATAGAACGTCCACTGCTGGACATAGGACTCCTCCTGGGAGGGTTTTGCCAATACTCGCCACGCTTGGCAGGCGGGTTGGCGAGCGCAGTTAGGTGTGATTGTTCAAGGAAGACGCTGCTGCCCATCTTCCAGATTACATCTCTACCGACTCTTACGGCAACCACGGGTAGAGAGGGTGGGGTACAATACTTACGCCGGCACCACCACGGCACGGCACGGCACGGCTGGTCTCAACAGCCCTATAATTACGCACGTTTATTATGATACAATTTCGGGAAGACCGGGAATCGCAAGTACGTTCCATGACTCACCAGTGTATCATGTTTTGCAAACACGTGCATTTGTGAGTACCTGGCGTACTCGAAAAGTTGTTATCATTCATTTCACAAAAGTTCCGTGATAAATGAGAAGAGTTCTGTGTGCGCTGCAAAATGAAGCAATGTATTCCGCATTTCACGCAACTATACACTTCTATTATCAGATCCTGTGTCTGAAATAATGCTTCTTTGGTTTTCTCACTGCATCGTGGTAGATATTTATTATTGCAAGTTATTTACTACACATTTCGTTAAATAAGAACGTGCTAAAGTAAACGTATAGCTTACTTTTTTTTTAATTTTATAGTAGTGTGAACGATACGCTCTCCTGATGGTAAGAGATAACGCATGTTCATGACTATCGCATCAATACATAGAACTATAAGTAGCAAAACAAAGTCCAGGGCAACGTTGTTTTGGCGATCATTACTTTGAGACGTTCGATGGTTAGTCTTTACAGCCATGTAATTTCGCTAGCTGCAGTACCCTTCAAATCAAAACACAGTAATGTTTACACAAAACTGCTTGGCGGCAGAATATCTGAATATCTAGTACTACAGTGGTACCAACCTGTAAAAAAAATGTATTTGTTATTGTGGATTGTTGCATTGAAAACTATCGACTTGCTCAAATTTTGCACGACATAATTGTCGTCAAAAAACAACATTAATAACCTTAAGTTAAGTTATTATCTTCCATAAGGTTTAATAACCTTATGGAAGATAATCCCTTAATGATGTTTTTTTTTAATAGTTGACACACTATATTTTTGACTATAACTGACTTGTTGTTGAGCGACAGTGTGGTCTAAAACGGTAAACACACTTAATCTAGAATGGAACTAGCAAAAACAAATCCCACTAATATCATAAATGTGGAAATTTTGATGGATGTTTGTTATTCAATCATGCCAGAACGGCTGAACGAATCTGGATGAAATTTTGCATGTAGATACTTTAGGCCCTGGAATAAAACATAGGATACTTTTCATCATCATAATCATCATCATCATCCATCACCACTCAGGTAAAACCGCGGGGCGCAGCTAGTAGCTACATATATTTTATTGATAACACCAAAGTTATAGGCTTACAGTTATCAGGCTCTCAAGTGAGGCCGCCGGACCGCACCTTTAGGTATACCTGGTGAGAGACATTCACGTTAAGGACGGTAGGCTAACCAGCTGAGTTCTAGAAAGTACTCTACCACCATGCCATGGTTTCCTTAATATGTTTTCCTTTACTTAGAGAGCTCAAGCTCATAGTTGGCAATTGAAGCCACATCCTTCGACGTGTGAATTGACCGCGCTAACTACTGAGCTATCATCGTCAGTTAAAACCTTTTCGAAATTAGTCTGTAATTTTGAGTAACATAGACATACATAACACTATACAGTGCAGTATGTATTAAAGAATTTCGAGTCACTATTGAGATAAAAATATTTATTTTATTCCTTTTTCCAAAGAGACAACAGATCTTAGCAAATAAAAAGAGGACAAAAGGGTAAAAATGTCTACATAGTATAAAACAAAGTCGCTCTCGCCGTCTGTACGCTTAGATCTTTTAAACTACGCAGCGGATTTTAATGTGGTTTCCATCAAAAGACAGTGATTCAAATGAAAGGTGTTTTTTTAATGGCTGACAGTCTAGGTGTTTGATCACATGATTTTAAGTGACGGTGTGGTCGAAGATGGTAAAGCACACCTAGCCTGGAATGGAACTGGCTCTCAAGTGAGGCTGCCGGAACACACCGTTAGATGTTTGGCGGCAAATTTTAACTTGAGGGTGGTAGCTAGCCAACCGAGTACTAGAAAGTACCCTACCACCACGCTATAGTTTCCTCACGATGTTTTCCTTCACCGGCAGCTCAAGCTCATTGTTGCGGTTTGAACCCACGCCCTTCGGCATGCGAACCTACCGCGCTAACCACTGAGCCATCATCGCTACAAAATTTAGCTTATATGTATCTCTATATATATATAAATATAACTCAAAGGTGACTGACTGACTGACTGACTGACTGACATAGTGATCTATCAACGCACAGCCCGAACCACTGGACGGATCGGGCTGAAATTTGGCATGCAAGTAGATGTTATGACGTAGGCATCCGCTAAGAAAGGATTTTGATTAATTCTACCTCCAAGCGGATAAAATAGGGGATGAAAGTTTGTATGAAACTTTGTCAATTTTAAACCGATCGGGCTGAGACTTTGCATGCATAAAGCTACTATGACGTAGGCATCTAGCGCGGGTGAAACCGCGGGGCACAGCTAGTAATACATATGCACCACATTAATATCAACATTGCACCCGTGCAAAGTTGATATTATAAAAAATATCAGTCGTCATACGACTTGTTCTCGTAGCATAAGTATTTGTAGCATCGTAGTAGGTGCGTAGCGCATAGCCGTAGACAAAAGTAAACGATCCATCCAAATAGTTTGAATATTTCAACACATCGTAGCACTGAGCCTTGGTGATGAATAATTCGTCTTATACGCTAAGAGGCTCAGAGCTTTCCTTGTTAATGGGTATTTTCAGATATATACCTAGTTTTGTACTTAGATGAGCTTTGTACCTACTTATTTACTTCTTAAAATGAACCCTTAATCAAATCATTTAACGTTAATGGTGTTTAATATGTTATTTTTGTTCCATTTCTCAGAACCTTTGCGTGCACTCAAGTATTGTTATGTTATTTGATTTTTATAAAGAATGAAAAAGAAATTGCATTTATTTTTGTGATGATGATGATGATGATGATGAAATACATTCTAATTTCCTAATTAATTATAACTATATTAAAAAATACATAAAAAGAAATAATCATTAAAAAAATTAAGAAGAAAAATGTATTATAATTAATATCAATGTCAAAATTAAATAAATATATTAGAATTATACAAAAAGAAAGAAGAAGAAAGAAATATAATTTTATATCTTCGGCTTGGATCCGGAATGCTCAATTATGCAACTTTGATACTAAACGTGTAAATACAAAAGCCCACTTAATAGTAAACATTCAATGTCTTAATATTACCTCGTTAAAACCCAAACAAATGTTTGTAGTAGGTAAATAGACTCATTGAAATTAATATCCTGTAACAACGGTCAACAAAATAAGACCAATATCGCAATATAATCATATAATATTAATAATACTGTATCGGACAGTTACAGAACTCACTTATTACTAAACGAAAGAAGTTCACAAAAACAGTTTTACTATGGAAACTGATGGGGTTTTAACACATTTTTGTGCGGGTTACTCACAGCTAATTTTATCGGAAACTCCGAGTATAGTTTTGCACTCAGCTTTGTCCCCATGATAAAGGCCACCGGATGTGGCCGAAACTATAGTCGGAGTTTCCGATAAAATTAAACGAGTAATTCGGTATGTAAAGAAAAAATAATACGATACTGATTCCAAAACCTTTTCTAAATTTCAGTTCCTGTACGTTATTTCTACATTTAAAACTCTTTAAACTATGAGATGGAGTTTATTTTAATAAAATACATAAAATAAACAATTGATGACGTCACATAGTGAGCTGTATGTTCAATGCCTGCACAACTATGTCTACTTTTTTGTTTTACATAACACTATTTAATACATACTTTATGACGTCATCGCCATAAAAAGATTGAAAACGTATTAATAATAATCAACTACTGCATAGAAAGCCAAAATATTGAAATTAGTTCAGTTTTGTTTTTATATTTATTTTTTAGTAAAAAATATAAAATAAATGCAATAATAAAACTTTACATACCGAATCCAAGCGGTACGATTCATTTGTGTATTTAAGTGATTTGTACAATTTTGATTGTATATTTTTTTATGGTCGACAGCTTAGTTGTTTGACCACAGCTCACCTGATGTTAAGTGACGGTGTGATGGAAGATGGTAAACACACCTAGCCTAGATTGGAACTGGCTCTCAAATGAGACTGCCAGAACACTGTTAGGTGTTTGGCGACAGATTTTCAGCTTGAGAGTAGTAGCTCATTTTTGGGATATGAATCCACGCCGTTCGGTGTGTGAACCTACAACGCTAACCACTGAGCTATCATCGCTACAATATCGCTTACTTGATGTTTAGGTTGGTGTGCTCGAAGAACTAAGCTCACCTAAATTGTAATGACCATAACTGCCAAGTGAGGTTGCCGGAAAACATCGTTATTTATCCTATATATCCTATATCCCCATAATGTTATAAATGTAAAAGTTTGTATATTTGGATGTTTGAACAGACTTGGATGAAACACATATAGTTTTTTACCTAGATTAACATATAATATACTTTTTATATCAAATTTTATTTATTTCATTCAAAGGCTTCTTTATTCATTCGTTATTTCGTTCATACGTTCGTTCATTCAATAATTCATTACCTTAAATACGAACAGTCTGTCATTAATAAGTTGAAGTATATTTATTTATTCTATATTTCTGGCTATCATTGTAAAAGCTTTGTACACACTATAAAACACTAAGGTTTAATATACCTTATATACTCGTTGTTGGTGCAGTAACATTATTTTTCAACGAACATTATCCACTGGCACCTCATTACGTAGTGGCAATATTGTTTATTAGCCGTCGGTGTACACGACCCCGCTTATTGTATTTCATGTACGTCGTATAACTGGGCGTTAAATTTGATAATATTCAAAATTAATAATCTGAATAGTGGCTGTAAATTGGCACTAAAGTTTAACTTAACACTGTCTTCGCTAGTTAATGCACTAAGTTTGTGAACGGCGTACTTAATTGCGCCTCTTCGTGTCATTAGAGGAGGCTGTTAAAATATTAATAACTAATATAATTAATACATAAATATAATGTATTTTGTATCGAACCATTCTTTTTAACACCGCTATCGTTATCTACTACAAAAAAATTACGATATTGTCGAATCTGGACCAAATTAGCACAGGACCGAGGCAGATGGCATAACAAGAGAGGCCTGTACCTAGCAGTGGGATATAGAAGACTGTGGATGATGATGATGATTGTTAAATATTTTTTATTACATCTTAGATCTACTTTTACTCGCGGCATCGCTCTTGTATTTCAGAAGGGTATTTTTTTTTTTAGCATTTTGATTTTTTAGAAACCTAATGGTGTGATCTTTGATGAGACGGATATACGATAAATAGAAAAGCTTAACTATTCGGGCTCAATTAGGCTAAGTTATTGGAATCCGTTGCCTTTTATGACTAATATTACCAGATATTAATCAGAAATCCAAACTTCCAGCGAGTATTCTTCCCACGCTTCGAGTCGCGCGCCACGAACATAGCACGCGCTGTCACATGAGTGTCACAGAATCTATGTATATATATACATACATATATGTATATAATTACCCGACTGATACCGCTGGTGCTACAAACGTGAAATTTTTGTAGTTGATGTATTTTATGTTATATCGATGCATCCACTACGAAAGAAAAAGACTGTGAAAGATTATGAAATTTCACCCTTAAGGGAGAAAATAAGAGAAGAACAGTATGGAGACCGCCATTTTCAAAGAAGCACAATATTTCATATATATAAGAAATAAGTTCTTGCTTCTCTTTAAAAATGAATGTTTATGCGTTTTTCAAAATTGTACCCTTATGAAGGTTGATTAAGGTTTGAAACTTTACATGAGAAGTTCGACACTTTTAAATGAAGAATCATGAATGGTGTATTTGTGAAGGATTTGTTAGGAGAATTTCAGCTACATTGTCGTAGATCGGAAGGCATGTGTAAAACAAGTTTTGGTTCAACCTATCAAGGTCACGATAAAATATATAACGTAAAATTTTAAGCTTTGATATTATTACATATTTATTATTCTATTACTGTATTGTCCCAAGGCATAAAGACTTACTTTAATAGGCATATATCCACGCAAACAAATCCGTGGGCAACAGGTAGTAAACAATAGGAATGTAATATATGTGTTCTTCAGGTGCTTACAACAATCGACGCGCATTACAAACATACTATAACAGAGAATAACTTTCGTTTTTATGATGTAATTATAATATACACATTACTTAGAAATAAAACAGCTGCAAACAGCCGACGGTCGATAAACATTGGATTTCAAAGCTTGTTGCCCTTCGCCCATCAGCAATTACCCTTGTTCAAACTTCCATAAACTACCCTCAATGTTAAATAATGTCACAAATCCAATTATAGCATCGATAGCGACCTAATTCAATCTCAGTGGACACTACAAACAAGTGTCGCCGGCGATAAAACAGGCCCCGAGCATGTAAAACACGAGCGAGGGCCATAGAATAAGCTGCACGGTTAGGGTCACCAGCCGTCTGGGTTTATCTGGACAGTGTTTATTTAACAAAGTTTATGTAAGTCATATAACTAGCACATAATTATATAGAACACTTATACCATCATTGAATTAAATAAATTAAACTTCCCAACCCTTCAATCAGGCTGATTTTCAGGGTCTAAGATAGGATGTGCCATACTAACACAACTGATCAACGTCCGTCCGTCGGCCGTTCTACGACGTCGTACGCTGTAGGACGTCCTACGGCTGAAATGATGATAATCATGACCAAAAGAAGGAGTATGTGTTCAATTCATGTATGTAAGTATATATACATATTAATCTGAGTTTCTGCATTTGACCATTTTTTTTTTATGGCAAACAAGCGACGGGCCACCTGATAGTAAGTGATCATCGCCGCCTATGGACACCTACAATACCTGGAGCATTGTCAGTGCATTGCCTACCTGTGAAAACTTAACTACCATAACTTTTAAAAGCCTAAACAGATTTGATTGTATGAGGTATCGTTAGAATTCTTACATTATCCCCGACACTGGCTATTTCTAATATAATCTAATAGAATTAAGTAACTACTTTGTGCTTGATGAGGTTACCGACAGCGTGCTTTTTAGTCAATAAGCGTATACGAGCAATATAAAGGATCATAGCTGCAAAGCTTATAACGAAAACATTAATGTAATAAGTTTTGTTATATAAAATCAACAATAATTGTTGTTTCGGGTTTGTATTTTCAACAAAACACTTTAAAATCGAAAATTTCAATAGGCCACTTTTATCTTTATGGATACTTATTTCTTTATAGTACTACTACAAGAAAAGCGAGCGCACTATTAGAGGAAGCAGGGATGTTGAATTTTGAATCATACGAAAAGCATCTATAGACGCAGTGCCACATAAAAGCATTCCAAATCACCTATGGTAGGGATCAAAAGTTCTCGGTTATGCTTTGGTGAGAAAATCTTTGCTGGCATAAAATATCGTGACCTGATTTGAATCTGAAAAATTTTCGCTAAAGATAAGGTACCCCACTCAAAAAGTTTTGAAGTTTGACAAATTGTATCTTTACGTTCAACTAATTTTGCTTTTTACTTTGAAATTCAAGACGTGATGGATTTCAGTAAAGGAAAACTTAAAAATTATGTGTAAGGGTTACTTACGCCTCCTTGTTTATCATCGCGATCAATAATATGCTTTTAAAGTTAGTTAAATGATGTTTTTAAGTATACCCGGATCAGAGCTGTTGAATACTATCCTACGGGAATCTTCTCATTGACAGATGGGTAAGGCCCACCATGCCACCATGCTGGCCAAGTGCTGGTCGACTGAGTTCACAAATTCTTAAAAACATTCGAGCTCTCAGATATGCTGCTATGTATAATAAAAATAGAGGTGTGTGCTTGGAATCGAACCAAGGACCTCAAAATTGGCAGTCAGGCGGTTCCACAACTACGCTGCCGTAATTTAACTCTACTCGTACCTATTTGCAACAATGTATATATAGATTTATATTGCAGTGACTCTTAAAAGTTTAGTTTAGATTATGTATCTCCGTGGAAGGTCAAAGACGTTAAAAAGCCTCTTTTGGCAATCACTTCTGTAATGTATGTACAGGCAGGAAGTGCGAATTATGATTTCGACGGAGGTCCAATTATAGTTTACACTTGGCAGTAAATCTTGAAGATTCCGTTAAGATTATTCATAGCACATAAAGGCTGTGGAACCCCAGTAACGAAGTGACCTGGAGCACCTCTGAGGACCGAGAAGAGGCCATTAAGGCACCCTCCACTGCGCCAATCTTCTTGAGTATCACATCCAATTCTTACAACAGACACTGTCAAAATTCATTTTTATTCAAAAAGGACGAGTATTTTCAGTTTCAATATTTGACTGAGAAGTGTAAGCACTGTGAGTTTTATATCTCGTGTGGTTATTGGAACATGATAATCTTGTGATCGACTGCCCTTACGTACATCAGATTTCAAAGAATTTCTTACAGTAAGTATTTAATTTGGACTGGTGTCATGTCATTTCTGAATTTTTTTTTTTTTTTTTTTTTGTTGACGCTTGGTTTTGATCTCAGCTGATGCTAAGTGACGGTGTAGTCGAAGATATAATTGATGTGCATATGTGTGGTGGTAAAGCGCGCCTAGTCTGAAATGGAACTGGCTCTCAAGTGAGGATGCCGGAACATACCGTTAGGTGCTTAGCGACAGATTTTCAACTTGAATTGGGTGGTAACTAGCCAGCCGAGTACTAGAAAATGCCCTACCACCATGCTATGGTTTCCTTGCGTTGTTTTTCTTTCACCGGAAGCTCAAACTCATTGAGTTTGAACCCACGCCCTTCGGCGTGTGAACCAACCGCGCTAACCAGTTATCATCGCTACGAAATTAATTTATACCAACGAATTCTGTACCTAGAAGAAAATTCTGAAACAAAAAGCTTGTGTAAAACAGACAACCAATTTGTGTAATTTTATAGTATGATTTCGGCACACGTGAAGTTTTTTATAAAATAATTTTGCGGAAACAAATTTCATATTGTATCAGGTTAAAAAAAATACATTATATAAATTAATAAGTTTGTGGAGTACAGAACAAAGTGTATTTTGGTGTGAACACTGGACTGCACTTGAGCTGTTTTGAAAGAAGTAATCGGATCAAATCATCTAATATATACGTAGTACATTTATATCACTGATTTAAACATTGATTTTTTTAAGCGTTGAATGATCGTTGAAAATAAAACAAATCAAGAAACGTTACTACTCCAAATACAAAAGTTTTCTTAGAAAATCTACGAAATAAAAACTGGCAACCCATTTAGCTTTTGAATAACATAAATAGCTTGAACCATTTAGATAAGTCTTATATCAAAATACTTGAGCATAGATTTGAGATAATTCGTAGGCAGTATAGCACAGAAAGACAAGCTGCGTAACCTATATTTATATATAATCAAATACGATCTTGGATTAGGCGGGGAATGTGCAGATGGCGTCTGGCAAGTAAGTAAAGAGCGCAGTGATAGGGTCCCGATATACGTGTCTGGAGTACTGACGACCGTTTTCACATTTTTGATATTCAGATCGAGCAACCACTGGGAACAAAAACCGAGTTAACTTCGCGATATTGAAAGCTTATGGATTTTCTATGCCACCGGTGGATATGACTCCAGTAATCAGTCGGTTAAGAATATCGATGTCATTTCGGAAATCCGCTCAAACGCTTATGATTCTAGAGCTATTTTCAATAGAGCTCAAAAAGTATCACGGTTCTTTACTTAAGAATACAAAAGACGTCTTTATAAGTTGGTTCGTTATTTTGGTATGTTATTGTGGTTACTTAGGATGGAGGCGCATAGGGAAACTGAAAATATGATCATTCAGGGCAATAGGAATAAAAATGTATAAAAGAGATATCGTGCGTTATCAAGCTCTATCAGTAGGTAATTTTATATCATAAGTTTTTATGAACTAATAAATTGTTCCTAAACAATTGTTTTTTTCTTCCGCCATAAATAAACTATACTTATCATTTGTTTCATATTATTTCTTTAATTATTATTTATTTTCATATGCACTGTTTAGATCAATAGTTATTTAGTATTAAATTCGTCATCAGTGCTAATCATAACTTACGCAAGGTAAGGTAGTTAACGATATACGAGTATATTACAAAAATTATAAATATTCTGATAAAATTAAAATTAAATATTGCATTTTGCATCGCTGACGTACCAAGCGTGCGATTGAAACAACATACATATATAAAATGAGGAAATCAACGCTTACCAAATGGTGAAAATGTCGACCAGTTTTGGTTGGTGGCCAATATTAATTGAATGAAAAAATGATCGTCTATGCATTTTTTCGTTTTGGATGATGGGCTAATGGAAATTGGCAGTGGTCTCGGCTGCCACCCGTGCCAACTTTTGCGGAGCCAGCTATCGCTACGCTCCAGTTCTGGCCCACCGGAGAGATATATCGTTTCGATTGAATAATGGTCTCATGGCAATTGCCTTTCTCTGCCCCCGAAAACGAATTGATTATTCAAATCCGTTCATTTTTTATCTGATGCTTTGCATCAGTGGCAATCATCTGCAAGTATTATAATGACTGATACGGCCGAAAGTAAACATGCGGTAGGAAGTCGGTGGGTTCTGAATGAACGAATCTCGCATTTGAATGATTTCATTCATCTTTCATTCAAATGGGAAGTCGATCGCATGTGCACCAAATGGACGTATTGGCATGCAAAGCCTTGTGCAGTTTCTATTGAATTGTAAATTTGAGTTCTGAGACTCGAGCACTGGTTCACGATAAAAATAGGTGCTTAGGTATAATAAATTTGTTTTCGCTGTACCACCTCTCTGCACGTAAAATATAAGCAAGATATTCTGATTTGTTATAGTGATTCCAGATTAAGAATTCATTACGCCCCAGCAACTTTGAACATAAAGATTTAGCACTTAATTTGGATTGTAGTCATCGATAACCCTCAACCCTTTTTCTTACTCTTTAGAGACCATTGATCCTGATTTAACTTTGCCTACTTAAGGTAGGTACTAACTCAAATACAGAAATAGCATTGAATTAATTTTGGTCGTACTACATCATATATTTATTAAGCCTTGATTGGAGGGTCCTCGCGAACTCTCGAACCGCGTGGCGTGAGATTTAATGAGTGGGAATATTTCATGTATCGTTAGGAACAGCGTCGAAATCAATCACGATATTAACCATGTGTGAAATGAATTGAACGAGCAAATAACTGGTGCCTTCATCAGGCCATCGATCGTTGAAAAGTTTGTTAAAATATTAAATTTATGTAGTGGTAGATGGTGGTATTTGCAGTTTGCGTAGAAAAGTATTATAGAGTTTGCTTAAAGGAGTGTAAGGAATTACAATGCTACTGACACTAACCATCTAATATCGAGGCATCAAACAAAACATAAAGTAATGTTTGTTAAATAACGATTCCCACCTGTGTCGGAGAAGACTTTGCCGAACATTCAATGAAAAAAGAACATCTAATATCTCAATGTAATGAACGCCAAAACAGGAATATTCTGCGGGGCTAACGCGAGCTGTTTTATTATCGTTTTAGGCGCTTCCAAAATAGTTTTCTTTTTTATATTTGACAGGATAGGTGTTTAGCCACAGCTCACGTGATGTTAAGTAACGGTGTGTTCGAAAATAGTAAATAAAATTGAAAATAGTAGCCTGGAATGGAACTGACTCTTATAAGGAGCTCCCAGAACACACCGTTATGTGCTTGGCGGCAACTTGAAGGTGGTAGATAGTTACGTTCTAGAAAGTCGGTTCACACGCCGAACGGCGTATGGATATATTCCAACAATGAACTTGAACTGCCGGTGAAGGAAAACATCGTGTAGAGTCGTTAGATGCTTGGTGACAGACTAACTAATCTTTTGTTGCTTAGCATCTATAATCATACGAAAACACTTCGTTAAGCTACGCAACAACAGCTAATACTTAATTATTTATAATAAAAATGATTTTCATATCATTGATTATTTTCTCAATGCCTTTATCGAAAAAACAATTTTATCGATGCAAGCTTGATTCTCATGGGATCCGAACGAAGGAGTAACAAACGATTGATATAACAGCAACGACGTTTGTAAAATTGGCGAGATATTTCATATCGATAATAACATTTTCTTATATTAGCTAGTCAAAAGTAACACAGGTGCTTGAAAGTTGTTACAGACACCTGTGTTGTACACAGCTAAGACATCGACAAATTTCAGTTTGCTAAAGATAAAGCTGTCATAAACTATGATGGAGTGGAGCTGTTCTCACACTAATCAAAACTTATTTTTTTATTATTTTTTGCTCAGTTCTACAGCTTAATACGTTTGGTGAAAACGAAATTTTCTAAATGCATATAATCGTGAAAAATAATAAGCTTTTCAATAGAAAAATTTGATTGAGCCTTTATGAAATCTATGTAACATGATTTGTTTCCGCAATTTCAAGTTGCGCTCATAGCAAAAGTTGTTTAGAGAATTAGTTTTAAAGAATAGTAAAATGACAACTTTTCGGCTTAATATACCCCAAGATTATATCCCTATACGCAACAACAGCTACCCCTCTATGTCTATGATAATGACATTCATAAATGTTCTAATAATAACATACATATATTAATAAACACTTTATTTTCACTATGAATCAAGTTTTATTGACATAATTTATACATTGTGGATGTCATAAAAAATACTTAAAATGTAATATATGTGGGCAGGACACATAGCACGCAGAACTGATGGCCGATAGGGCTGCAAAGTTCTGGAGTGGAGACCACGGACCGGCAAGCGCAGCGCAGGACGTCCACCCACAAAGTGGACAGACGACCTCATAAAGACCGCAGGAACGCGCTGGATGTGAGCCGCTTCCAGCCGGTCTTTATGGAAGCCAATGGGGGTAGCCTATGTCCAGCAGTGGACGTCCTACGGCTGAGATGATGATGATGATGTAATCTATATCTACATAACTAGTATTTGCAAATTTATAAAAACAAAACCCAATCTCTAAGTCCACAAGAGTGAAATTAGAGAAGGAAATGTGGCTGAAATGCTGGTAGTAATGTCACGCTAGATGGCAATGCTAAGGTAGATACCAGCATGCTGGTCGCTAATAGCGAGCAGGCAATACGCTTCAGGGCCTCCAAAAGACCAGTCTGGACGAGTTTGAGGCCCTCTGTTATGACAAACGTAATATAAAACATTAGTGTGAAATAAATTAGACACGCAAATCAGTATTTCATTGTCTTGTATTGTATCGGTCACCTCCTCTAAATATTTGACAAACACTATTGTAAACACTATCAGTAAACTGTCCTAATATTTCATTAATTCGTTTTTTTATCTATGTATATGTAACTGACCATAAAATTGCCTAATTACAATTTTCTACTAGAAACCTAATGTCAAAAATAATATCTAACCATCCATATAATGATGTATAGAAGTATTGTTTCATACTATAGAAAATTTGAAACACTTTTCAATGTTTAGATATTTTTTACTTTTATTAATCTATAAGTATTTATTTATTCATAAGTGTCAAATTACATGTCGTATGAAATTAAATATATCACACAATTTCAAACACCTTACATTTAATAACATACATTAACCCTATATAAACATATAAAATTTTAATCTCAATATCTTAAACTAGCTGCTAGAATCAAATCTCTAGCGTGCAGTCATGTCCCATCTATTCTTATTCAAAATTACTTCGACTTGTCAAAAGTATTCGAAGGTCCAATTTTAAAAGCGTGCGCACATGATACCTATTATTTTATCACGTATGAAAGTAATATATCTCGTCCACATTCTTTTTTTATTACGTGAATTTTATGACTTCGTCAATTTGTCTACTGGTTTTATGCGTAAGACGAATTGCGAGAGACGTGCTTGCTAATTCAATGGTTACTTTCCATAAATTGATATTTTGGGATTGCTTTCATAAAAATAATCTTTTCAGGAATTGCATAGGTACATCATAAAATCAATAAGTACCGGCTTTTATTAAATCAATTATGGGGTACCATTGCACCAGAAACAGTACCGTATTGCATCATATTATCTACGATTAAGTCTTGCATTATATCACTTGTTTTTGCTATGGAAACTAGTTTTGACGCGTTTTTGTTTTACTTATGCGGGATTACTTAAAAAATAATAAAAATATAAAAAACAAAAACTTACGTTTCATTTATCGTTTTCGTTTATTTTTTTTGATATAACTTTAACTTTTTTTGACAGTGTTAATATTGTAATCTATACTTAATTATTTTTCAGTCCTTCGATAGATTTAATGGAATTAATTATTTTACGTCTGAGGAAAATTCGTCGAAAACACAATTCGTCGAGGACAGAAAACAGAATTCGTCGAAAACAATTCGACGATAACACAATTCGTCGAATCACAATTAACGTATCTACTCTAATTTCGTATAGTCACCTATATTTTTATACGTTAGCATATGTGAATCTACTATAACTTTCGACTTTTCGATGTATTATGCGATTTTTTTTAATGGCTGTCAGGCTAGTTGTTTGACCACATCTCACCTGATGTTAAGTGACGGTGTGGTCGAAGATGGTAAAGTACACCTAGCCTGGAATGGAACTGGCTCTCAAGTGAGACTGCCGGAACACACCGTTAGATGTGTTCCGGCATCTTGGCGGCAGATTTTCAACTTGAGGGTGTAGCTAGCCAGCCGAGTACTAGAAAGTACCCTACCACCACGCTATGGTTTCCTCACGATGTTTTTCCTTCACCGGTAGCTCAAGCTTATTATTGGGGTTTGAACCCACGCCCTTCGGCATGCGAACCGACCACGCTAACCACTGAGCTATCATCGCTACAAAGTTATACCAGTAAGTTTTACAAAAAAACAAACGCGATACAAATTAAACGGAGCTGTCGTTCTTACGTTGGACTTATTGAGTATTTGCTTACTATTACTTTGGCTCAAGTATTTTTTTTTTTATAGAAATTTAATTTGACTTACGAGACGCTTTTCTGATAGTAAGAAATAACAAAGTCAAGTCATAGACAAAGTCCTAGGGATCGCTCTTTATTTTGAAACTTTCGATGGTTAGTTTCAACAGCCCTGTAATTTCCCTCCAGACCGAAACACACTAATGCTTGGCGATAGAATATCTGGTACTGCGGTAGTACCTACCTAGACAACCTCCTGCTAAGGATACCTACTACCAAGTCAATTATTTGAGTCATGAAACAAAATTCCAAAGTTGAAATAGAATAATACAAACAGTATTGTTTGTATCTTTAATGGTTTTTATGGATATTTTTAGTTACGAAACAAAGGATTCATTCAAAAGTCTATCGCGTGCCAGCTCCCGCAACGTTCGTGGATTTGTCATGCTCCAACCGCAAACTACAACGGATTGGACGCGAGAACCGGCTTCCATTCCAAACGTCACTTTTTATTCAGATATTCCTCTGCCTACACATATTTCGCAAGAACAAAACAGACGTTATATGAATGTGTTGAAATCAAATTTAACAAACATTTGGTAGTAGCTCTGTTTCAAGAACTGAGGGACAGGACAAACATTTGTGTGTCAAACTTAGATGTTTGTTCTGTGTCTGAGTGTTTTTTATATATTACTAGCTGTGCCTCGCTGTGTTACCAGCTACATTTTTTCGGGATAAAAAGTAGCTAATCACCTAGCGGTATGTAATATACTTTACGACCTATTCTCATACCTACCAAATATACATTAAAAATTTCATAAAAATCGGTCGAGCCGTTTCGGATGAGTGCGACCACAAACACCGTGACACGAAATTTTTACATGTAGGTATAGATTATAGTACCCGTATGACCGAGCCTTGCTCGGTTTTTCATTGTCTGAAAACACGGATAAAACGACGTTTTCTAAAAATGAAACCTAGCTAGATCGATTTATCGCCCCCGAAACCCCTTGCCTAAATTTCATGAAAATCGTTGGAGCCGTTTCCGAGATTCAGATTATATATATACATATATGCAAGAACTGCTCGTTTAAAGGTATAAGATTATACTATAAGTACTCGTATGTATTCACAAAAAAACCGGCCAAGTGCGAGTCGGACTCGCGCACGAAGATTTCCGTACTATTATCTATGAAAAAGGCAAAAAAATCGCATTTGTTGTATGGAAGCCCCCCTTAAATAATTATTTTATTTTGTTTTTAGTATTTATTGTTATAGCGGCAACAGAAATACATAATTTGTGAAAATTCAACTGTGTACCTATCGCGGTTCTTGAGATACAGCCTGGTGACAGACAGACGGACGGACAGACAGACAGACAGCGAAGTCTTAGTAATAGGGTCCCGTTTTTACCCTTTGGGTACGGAACCCTAAAAAGTATATAAGTATTAGCTATCTCGTTCCCATATAAAAAGCTTCGCTTAGTTTGAGATATAAATATTCCATTTTTTTTTTTTTATAGTAACTTATGGTTAAGTCTAGAAAAATTTAATTTTTCAAAAGTGCCTAACTTATCAGCCATTGTGAATAATTTATAAAGACATAACAATAACCGATTGCCCTTTATACGTTTTTCCATTCAAATTAGATGAAACACGTTCTTTTTAAAACGTGTACGACGTTTAGAAAAGACGTTTTTCTTACAACAACAATTCCATTTTATTTCAAAAGAAAAACGATCCAATAAAACGCATATTACCTCGTCGCATTGTTAAAGAAAATTTGAAAAGTAAGGGTGTCTACAGAGTTATTACTTCGGTGCCGTTTGCTCTTGCGTTAGCTCGCGTTCGAATACGTGCTTGTGTGAGAACTTTTAGGAGACTATAAAGAAATTTCTTTTCGTTGAATTTACGATTTCCCTATCGCGCTTAAGCGGCGAATCATGGCGCAAGGATGAAATATTATCGCTCGCAGTACTTTGAGCTCCAACCTCCGTCTGATGTTAAGTGTTGTCGGATTTTCACGTGTGCTTTTTTCAAAGGATACTGTGCTAATACTAGAGTCAAGTTAAAAATTTCGTAAAATGTAAAAACTTATAGAATTATAGAAATTTAAATCAAATATACCAATAAAAAGTGTACCTATATTTACGACATCTATGTGTATTTTTCTTAGTAAAAACTTCTGAATATAATAGCTATCTTGACATTTTCTAGACTGCGTTATACATATGTACATTTGGTTTAGTGTTTTACTTTTTGAACAATGTAAGAAAAACCTCAATAATCCAAGTTTGACTCACATGAACTTACCGAATCGTGATATTTTTGCTCTGCAAAATTATACCCTACGAAGCACCATATTAAATTGCGATTGCAGTAACAACCCTGCTCGAAACTTTGAAATGTAGGGCCTTACTTAGTGACTACCTACGAGTTTAATAAACTATCCTCAAACTGCAGCTAAAAACAAAGTCGTACTTAATTTACTTGAGAGTTACTTTAATAACTGTGATAAAAATATATCTTTAAATTACTAGTGTTAGAAATTAAAAAGAATTTTTTTAGGGTTCCGTACCCAAAGGGTAAAAACGGGAGCCTATTACTAAGACTTCGCTGTCTGTCTGCCCGTCCGTCTGTCTGTCACCAGGCTGTATCTCAAGAACCGCGATAGCTAGACAGTTGGAATTTTCACAAATTATGTATTTCTGTTGCCGCTATAACAACAAATACTAAAAACAAAATAAAATAAATATTTAAGAGGGGCTCCCATACAACAAACGCGATTTAAAAAAAAATTTGAAACCCTTCGTACGCGAGTCCGACTCGCACTTGGCCGGCTTTTTAATTTCACAATCGTTACTGGCCAGTATCAAATATTGCTGCCATTTCCTTGGCGGTTTAAAGAAATCTTGTAGTGCTCATATTTTTCTACGGAACTATTTTGCAGCTATCTCTTATTACAGGTACGTTGTATCTGCCATATAGTGGCAATATATGGGCAGCAATACCTGGGGAATAGCCAACTCAAGTTACACGTCGATACACTAAGGCAACCCGAGTGCATTGCACTCTGAAACCTAAGTTACCGATATATTATTAGTTAGAATCCTATAAATACCGCAAAAAAAAAAAAGTTAGAACAGATAGAGATAACAATATGTTACTTTTATACATTTTATATTCTATGCATCTATGTTACAAAATACATTTTAGATTTGACGTTTTGTATTTTTTAACATTGTGTGATTATTGCTGTGGTGGTGCCGGCGTAAGAATAGTACCCCACCCTCTCTACCCGTGGTTTTAATTAAGACTTCGTCTATTATTTCGTCCATATCCGGTAGCCTTCTTCAAGAAGTCAAAGCAGATTACAAAGCGCGCTAGGCTTCGTCTTGCTTCGCAGTCCGACGTAATTTAACATAAATTATCCCACATAAATAAAACGATGTCTCATTATGAGGAGATACCAAACATAATCACGACGCTTTGTTTACTAGTTACAATATGCTTAATATATTTATAGGTGACTGAAGTTAATCAATGCCGACATAAATCTAAATAAACAGGGAACTCAGTATAAACCCCTAAATAATTACGGGATCGTTATTTATCCGTCAAATTATTCATCAATATCCGACGCCTCGCTCTCAACAAAGGCCGGGGGAGAGCACGAAAATTCATCAAAACTTTATTGAGGCTGAAACAATACATCAAGGCGCTAAAACATCGTAATAGCCCAGAGATTGATCGTTTGAGGTTGCAGCGCTATCGGATGTATTGTCCGCGCTCGCCGCTGGTTCCTTACAAATTCATAAGGTTCAAGGCGAAACTTCACCAATCAGCTACGCTATGGCGATGCTAAGGAGCACCGATACACCAATTATTTATTTAACTGCCCTATTAGCTCATTCGGTAGAAGTTCTGCTTCGAGAGCCCCACGCTCTCAAAGCAGAACTCAGGACTAACATTTGTGTGATGAATATAAATGTTTGTTCTGTATCTGGCTGTTCTGTTTGTATTATAACAATATGTTTACAAAAAAATATGTATGTATTATACCAGCTATCAGGTTCTTATAGTACAAGCTTTCCTTCCTTTGGGACTAGATGGCGCTGTGTGAAATGTCTTTAAATATTTATTTACATTCGTTTATTGGTGAGTTTTTGTGAGAACGCGGAAAAAATATATCGCCGCTTTATACTTGTATTATTTTCTAAATCATGTCATTTATTGAGTGTTTCATAAAAATACACCAATTTTATTATTTTATTCTTCAACTGCCGAATTACGTGCACCTGTGTGCAAATGTAATATAACGTGATTGAACATAGCAAAATCCATAGAGTGCTATACCAAAAACAAAGAAAAAAATAACTAATTGTTTTAGTTGATAACTTCTAAGAAATCACACAAACAATTAGGTCTATCACAAAAATATTATTACTAAATATTCTAGCGTCTATACTGCCTAATATTCTAGTGCTGTGGTGGTGCCGGCGTAAGAATAGTACCCCACCCTCTCTACCCGTGGTTGCCGTAAGAGTCGGCTAAGGGATGTAATCTGGAAGATGGGCAGCAGCGTCTTCCTTAAACAATCACACCTAACTGCGGTCGCCAACCCGCCTGCCAAGCGTGACGAGTATTGGCAAAACCCCCCCAGGAGGAGGCCTATGTCCAGCAGTACCCGTCCTATGGCTAATGATGTGATGTGATTCAAGCGTCGAGGAGACCTACTTAGTCTACACGTGAACAAAATACTGCCTTTTATTTTGCGCAAAAATTAGGCTTGCAATCCAGCAAGGCGCAGTCGCGTTTTAGATAAATTGCCCAAAATATAATGTCGTTCAATCTTCCTATAGAATTATAGATAATTCAAACCAAGCATATCAAATTTTAAGTTTTTTTTTATATTTCTAATAGATTTGCGTTTGTCAGCCAACCCGTCTCAAGTTAAGTGAAGATAGGGTCTACGGTGGAGCACGCTTGCCTAGAAGAAACCGATTCACTCGCGACTTGAAGGCACCCAGATTGTAATCATCAGGGAACACCCACTCGGACAGCAAATTCCATTGTCTAGCAGTTCGTACAATGAAGGCAGATTGAAACCGTTTAGTTCGAGTTTTTTGGAATATCGACCATGAAGCGGTGTAAGTTAGTGCGGTTTACTTAAGGTTTTTATTTTTTAATGTAATTTATAACCATCAATGAATGTAACAAAAATCTTAAAAATCCCAGTATTTTATTGACTCTAAAATTCTACATTTTCTTAACATCTTACACAAAACATTAAGATACGCATCTTAGATTTTTATACCAGATATAAAACAAGTGAAAGGCAAGAGGTAAAAAATATAAAACAAATTCAAATGTCTCCTAAAAATATTTAATTTACAACTTTCCTTCTTAAAAATTGATTTTAGTACTCTGTAAGGAATGATTCGCATATTTTCTAACTTAAATGTACAAGTTGGGGATCGCGATCACAAAATAAAAGTTTAGAGGAGCACTTTGTTGATTTCTTTTAAATGTTCGATCTAAATTCTTGTCCTATTAATTTTGCGCTTTATCATGCCCTTGATTTGAATAGGCGGTTCCCATAATAAGACTGCTAATGTTTTGCGTATAAGTACGACTTTTTTTTTATCGCCGACAGGCTAGGTGCTTGACCACAACTCACCTGATGTGAAGTGACGATGTGGTCGAAGATGGTAAAGCACACCTAGCCTGGAATGGAACTGGCTCTCAAGTGAGGCTGCCGGAACACACCGTTAGATGCTTGGCGGCAGATTCTTGACTTGAGGGTGGTAGCTAGCCAGCCGAGTTCTGGAAAGTACTCTACCACCACGCTATGGTTTCCTCGCGATTTTTTCCTTCACCGGCAGCTCAAGCTCATTGTTGGGGTTTGAACCCACGCCCTTCGGTATGCGAAGCGACCGCGCTAACCACTGAGCTATCATGGCTATAAAATACTACAGAATATATAATAGTAAAGGCTGCCTAGATGATCTTCTGGTTAGATCTGGAAGATCTACTAGGTCACTACAACTTGAGTAGTACGAGTATGTCGCAGAGATATAAATCGACCGCGAGGTAAGCATTGAGCGTCAGCACACGCGTCACGTCCCACAGACCCCATCGCGGACTTCATACGGCGACATCTGCACATTTTCAACGTTATCGACTGTTTTCACGGAACAAATTTAATCTAAGCAGAAGGGATCAGTCTCGAGAGTGCCCCGCACGTGTCTCCGAGACGTGTGCACGGACTAACGATTTCTCAATGTTATTATATGTCCGAAGACTTTATCATGAAACTGCGCCGCCGCTTGCCGAGAGAATATTTTTTGTACAACATCTTTGTTTGACAAGAAAGTAATGATAAACGCGTTAGCATATTGCCTGAACAATTTTCACGTTAATTAGGTATCTATTTTACGATGACTCAATGTCGTACGTAATATAATTGTAGCTATGATGGCTCAGTAGTTGGGGCGGTCGAGTCGCATGTCGAAAGACGTCGTAAGGGCCAAGGTAGTTGGGTACTCTGCTGGCTAGGTAGCTCTAGTTGAAAATTTGCCACTAAGCACCTAACATTGTTTTCCGACAGCCTCACTTAAGGGTTAATTTCTATTCTAGTATTTTGCTGTCTTCGACCACTCCATCACCTAACATGAGGTGAGCTACACTCAAAAATCGAGACTGTTGCTAAAAAAGTGACGACCCAAATGAAAATCATAACTTAGATAAGTTAAGAGTAAGTTAATACTTGCCACTCAAAAGGTCATTAAGTTCTTGCAACTCTTCCCGGGGGCTTCACAAGGATGTAGGGTCGCAGGGAAAATTTTCTTAGAAAAACAATAAATTTTCTGTGAGCTACGCTCGAGTGAGTTTCGGTGTCGGCTGAGCGGGAGCACGCTCGCCATAATATATTGAATTTGAAACGAACAAACTTTTACGTTCGCCTCTCGCCCGCGTGTAAAAAGATTTTCGCAAAATGTTTACAATGCAATAATTTTTATTCGACATCAAAGAACAATAGCTTTAGATTCAGTGCCTTAATTCTCAGCAGTAACATGGAGCGGCGAAAAATATTTTCAGACCGTACTGCAGCTTTCACTTTTAAGAGAATTTTATATAGTACCGTTTTGGACAGGTGCTAAAAATAAAGAGAAACCTATTATTTATATTAACACACAAAAATACTTCAACTGTTGAATAACAAGATTTATTTAGACATAACTAAAGACGGTATTAGCTTTAACACAAATCAATTTCTAAATAGCGTAGGTAATATTAATTCCATGAAATGCCTATAAAATAATATGTCAAATATTTATTATGTCATATGATTAAATGGCAATAAAAACAAATTGTAATTACTCACTACTAACACAAATTAATCACCATGATATAAAATAAATATTCTTTCCGATTGGCCAAACACGGAAATCTCATTTGCACCCGAATCCCTTTTCCGTCCTCAGAACCGTTCTTAATCTATTGCCGACGAGTTGAGACGAAACGTTATATCTGTTATATCTTTCGAGAGGCCTATTGATCGTCGGGAAAACACTTTGTATCATAGCGGTTTACCGGCGGTTAAACCACAAAAAATATTGGCGAAAAGGTGTGAGCTCTTCTGGCTTAATCCTCGACGATTTGCGAAGAAGGAAAAAAGGGTTCGTGAGCTTGAATCCCCCCAATATCCCGCCGATTCCCGCCCTCTGTCGGCGCTTATCGTACTCGCGCCTATTTTATTTCGTTGAAAAATACTATTAATGGCATGGTTCCAAATAGAAAGGCTTAGTAAGTTGACGCACTCCGTATTTTAAGAGTTCTTTCAGTTAATTAAAGAAATTTAACAAGTCAGTGATGAGTGATATATATAATAATTGAACCTGCGATTGTATTTGATAGTGTTGTGCATTTGATAGTGTTGTAATTATAATGCGTATTGGATGACGTGATCGGAACATTCACCTTTATCCAGCCTTATCTAGTTAAGTAGTCCACAAAACATATAAATTTATTTATTCAATATATTTTCGAGTTCTAGACATGATATAATACTAATATTCGTCCATAATTTATTAAAATAATATTACTATTCATTTTAAAAATCAAATTTCAATAAATCAAATTCAACCATACACAGATATTCTTAATTTTTTTTATGGCCGTAGGGCTAGGTGTGTGACCACAACTCACATGATGTTAAGTGACGGTGTGATCGAAGATGGTAAACACACCTAGCCTGGAATGGAACTGGCCCTCAAGTGAGGCTGCCGGAACACACCCTTAGATGCTTGGCGGCAGATTTTCAACTTGAAGTTAAATAGTCCGTTCCTAATCGTTTCCGGTGCAAAGAGCCCATCACACCCGCCGCATTCCCACGCTGAATGGCAATGGCCAACCTCTGTACCAGAAACGAACCTAAGCGGAAGTCACCTGTTCTATCTCTAAGCCTGTGACCTATTTCATGAATAAACTTCTTCGCCTCGGTCCAGGCTCGCCCAGGATCTCCAATGCTAACTGAATTTGATTTTAGTCATAATTATGATGATGTAGCAATGATAGCTCAGTGGTTAGCGTGGTCGGTTCGCATGCCGAATGGTGTGGGTTCAAACCCAACAATGAGCTTGAGCTGCCGGTGAAAGAAAACATCGTGAGGAAACCATAGCGTGGTGGTAGGGTACTTTCTAGTACTCGGCTGGCTAGCTACCACCCTCAAGTTGAAAATCTGCCGCCAAGCATCTAACGATGTGTTCCGGCAGCCTCACTTGAGAGCCAGTACCTTTCCAGGCTAGATGTGCTTTACCATCTTCGTCCACACCGTCACTTAACATCAGGTGAGCTGTGGCCAAACACCTAGCATGTCAAACATAAAAAAACATTTAATTTTTTTTATATTAATTTTCAATCAATGAAAACTCAAAGAATGACAAAGTCATTTACAGAAAAATTAAGAATCGTTCGTTGGCTGTTTTGCACAAACTTTTTTGTTTTCAAGTTTACTTCTAAGTACATTTAATTTGATGAGATTTTTTCTAATATATCAACTTTTATCCAAAGTCTTATAATGAAAGGTATTTGGACTACCATTAACTAAAAACCTGCGTGAAAGCGATGGCTGGTCAAAAATAAACTTAAGCTTGCAACCGCTGATATGGAAAGTCAGTTCATAAAATATATGAGTACCTCTGTTCATAATATTGCTAGCATGAAATCTTCGCTACTCTCGGAGCCTTTACAAAAGGCGTTCACGTAACAATATCCGTAAGGTCTAATTAATAATAATGAACGTACGAGCTGTAATGCTAGTCATGGAACATAGTTGCTTCACTGCGCTCTTTGTACCGTGACGCTACTCTACGCAAATCTTAAGATGTGTATTTAATTTTGCTTCTTTTTTGTTTTTGTCGTCGCAATTTGTTTATTTGGCAGTGTCAAATATAAAAATCAAGTTAAATTAATCTAAGTCACAAAAAATAAGTCATGATCGAGTCTGGTCATGCTCTTGTATAGTAGTAGATTTACTGGATACTTCTATAAAGCTTTGAAAACAACGTGAAAAGACGACGATGTTTGACCACATTATAGAACTTTGTGGTGTTATTATATGATCTTAACTCATTCTGTGTGACTTTGTCTATGACTTGGACTTATTTCACTTGATTTATCATCAGATATTATAAGACATCGAGATACTTGACTCTGGTAAAATGCACAAGAGCGATTATATAAGAAGAAACAATCTATGCATTTTGTTTGAGTATATTTTACTATAAAATGTGTTTATCGAATTTGAAAGTGCAATTTTTGCTATCTATTATCCTTTTCTTCTGCGAATCAGTAGTACAAAGTAAGATAGGTTTAATCACATCTCTCTTTTCTTTGATTAATTATTACTTATTACCCTTCTAGATCTCTCTTTGTATTCGATTAGTTTAGTTTAAAAAAATATAAATATGTGTTTACAAAAAAGTTTGTAATTATTTTATTAGTTATCAGAATTCGCAAATTATCTGGTGCTAAATGGCGCTGTGTTTTATTATTTATTTATTTTGAAAAGAAAAAATATAAATCCTCTCTTCTCACCCTTTACGAGAAAAGCCTTGACTGTGTATGTACGTAAGCCATATCTGAGGCATTTGGACAGCATATTTATTATTCAACACTAGGGCATTCTGGTCACCTGAAGCCTCCTCTAAGCGTTTGGCCAGGTCTTGATATAGATCTTGAGTGGCCGGCCCCCACGGACCTAAAAGTAGCTTAGCATTGCCACCTAGCGTAACAATGCTGCCAACATTCTGCCCACATATCCCTCCTCTGACGGACTTTTAGATTAGGGTATTTTTATACATTTGTAAATACTATTACTTTTAAGATATTTTGTTATTAGTTTTTGTAAGTATTGATTAAAGAGTTTATCATACACTACGGCTGACTAATCAGCTTATGAGCTTACTGTACCCATATATGTTTCATTTACTTAATAAAACATCAGAATCAACACCACTGTTTAAAACAAGATGAAATTTTCGCAACGCACAAAACCCGTAAATAATAAATCAGAGTAGGTATAGATATACCTGTTAGATCACTGCGGTGATGTTGACGTATTAACATATTACGATTAATTATTCAAGCTTACTGCTTCATGCCAACTGAAACATTCCGATAATGTCATACCAAATCTGGTTAATCTAAAGCTACCGTTAATTAAGGCCGTGTCTCTTTGTCTGTGCGATTTGCCCCTCTATTAATTATTTTGATAACGACGATCATTCCAAGAAATTTCCTCGTATTGAGAAGCCCTCAAGGTATTTACTTGTAATCCTTCTCGGGAGTTCCTGCACATTAATTAATTATTAGGAAGGCAACCTTACTGGAGAGCTCAGGCATTTTCACGTGGTCATTAGGGAAGGTATTCTTACGTTTGCTTCGTTTGATAACAGTCACTTACTATTATCCTTTTATTTAATCGGTGTCTAGGAATAAGGATAAGCATTTTATTGGTAGTAGATTTCCTTGGCAGGAGGTCGTCTATATTTCTAGAGGAGCTGTAACGAAAGTTAGCTCTAGGTAAGTGATGCAGATTTTATATACTGCCCTAAGAATTTTGTTCGACACTCCTTTTTTTATTCATGGTTCATCCAAAGGTTATCTGAAAGAAATTGCTTTTGTTCTTAATACTTGATTATGCTTAGTAGTAGTTATGTATTTTTAGTAACAATTGATTGTTTTAGTTAATGTGTATCATTGTGTTTCAGTGTACAATACAATTGTATTCTATTTTACGCATAAAATACCTACATCAGTCATATTATCTTACATATTTTTGCCATTCTATGTTATGGTATTAACATAATAATAAAAAAGAAAAATTTATGAATCATTTTACATTTTATCATTTGGGATGTGACTGGAAAAGTTTCTCGTAACATTAATAAAAGTTATTTCTAACTTTATGAAACCCTTTCCGTAAGTTCGGATTGCCTGAATAATCCTAATTGGCGTTCCATTTTTAGTCTAATACATTAATCCCGGAAGGAAATATCAGAGCCAACTTAAAAACTCATCATAATTAACATTCATTTAAATTTGAGATTATTCATAACAGAAGGAGAAGTTACCGGAGGTATTTAGCGACGCACCTGCCCGGGGCGTCTCGGCGTGGTCGAAATTAATGCGACGCAAAGTCGGCAAAAGTCAATTACACTTTATTAAAACCGTCTCCATTTATATCAATTTGACGCAAACTGTTACAAATACTGGTAATGTTGGGTCCTTTCATCCGCGCGCGAGGCGGAGTTACGCGTGCGCCTGGAAACCGCTTTCGGAGAGACAAAGCGGCGTGAGTACCGAGGCGCCCGAGCGGGCAGTACACAGCGAGCTCTCGCAGGATCGTCCCGGACGACCGCCACCGCGCCCGCGCCGGAACACCCCGCTCCGATCGCCTTCCGATGAATATTTAATTGAGCCGATACCATAGCGAATGAATGAGGAACTTTGTCGCTCCGCTGACAGTCATGACAAGACTTTTCCCGGCTCATCTGTAATTCTAGGAAAACTTCCACCGATTATACGATGTCGTTGGGATGAAGTAATTTGACATGATGAGCGGCCGAAGATTGGTTCCGTGTTCGACGGCAGTGACACCTGTTCTATTTCTTCTGGTAATTAGCGGCTCGGCGGCCTCTGCCGACGGTGAGTTACTTCCCTAATAAGATTTTCATTAACTAAATCAACAAGACTGTTGTTCTGCGTTAATTTGAGTTATCTTGCATGTGCTTTATGTAAACAAATATTTACCTAGGATTAAGTCAAAATGTAATTGTTTGTGTTGTGAGATAACAATTATTTGCGTTTCGTAGTTAGTCGTATTTGTTGTGAAATTATATTGTACGGTTAGTTGTATATTAGTTAAGTTCGGAAACAAATGTTATATGAGTTTGCGTTATGTTGGTAAGTGCACTATAAACGTGCAAACAAAAACTTTTCTACGTTACGCTCTGAAACTCAATTGGCTTTTTCACAATGTATCGAAACTGCAACTCGCCGACTGCGGGTCAGCTAACAGCATTATTTTCTTTTCAATTTTCACCTGCAAATGTAATCGTGAAACGTATTATTAAAAAAATGTTAATAGATAAAAATAAACTATTAAAATACAAAATCAAAACTTTGTTGAACTAAAACACCTCAGAGATATTTATCATAATGTAGTTGTCAAGGTAACTAACTAATAGTTGGCGGGCCAGCTTCTCAATAAAATAAAATTTTTATGTGTAACTTTTAACCGATTTAAGCACAAATAGTTATTGAAGGAGTCAGTTCGTGACAACGGCTATTGTTACATAGCCAATATTATTATTATTATTGCTTAACTGACATGTTTTGTTTTAGACTGAAAGTCCGCAATTAATTATTTTGTATTTTAATTTCAATTTGAAAAACGTCGATATAAAGAAATAAAACTATTTCGTAGCATTTGATGCGTAATTAAGTCTTGGTCGTAAACATTGTTAAGGTAACCTAAAAATCACATAATGCTATGAACCATAAGTTCATAGCCGAGTACTATAAAATACCCTGCTATGGTTTCCTCACGATGTTTTCCTTCACCGGCAATTCAAGCTCATTGTTGGGCTTTTCTAACCTAACCACTGAGCTATCATAGCTACACATACATTATAACATGACGTGCGCTTACACTCGAAATATTATAATTACAAAAGTTTATCTACAAAGAGTTACTTTTGTCAATTTATTTGCTAAACACCGTAACAGCTAAAGGGATTAAACGAGCATGGTGGCAATTAACCCTTAATTATCACATAGTCTTTTAACCACAGACAAATTAATTAGTTCTTGTAAAATGACAGGGATTCATCGAGATAGTTTTTAGTTTCAAGTATCCTTTATATTTTGAGTATGAAATCTTTTGAATGAATTTCGTCAAGTTAAGATGCGTCAGGTAAGAAAAGGTTTGTTAGGTTATACCCACTAACCCTTATCAGCTTATTTTGAAGCTTGCCTTCATGATTTCAACTTTTTTCCTGACATTATATATTTTCGAATTTCAATTTTGTTACACAGATAGATAAATACACCCTTTATTTTTCACACTATGGACAAATATTTGATACGATAGAGATCTGTAAACTTAAAAAGTAACTTTATATATAGAGATTGTAATTTTTGGAAAAAAAAATTGCAAATTGCCATCTCCGTATCGTACGCCTTTTTAACCGACTTCAAAAAGGGAAGAGGTTCTCAATTCGACTGCGTGTTTTTTTTGTATGTATGTTACGCGATCATTCTGCCAATTATGAATCGATTTTAATTGATTTTTTGTTTGATTAGTACGCTTAGTTGGCCTAAGGGTCATGTAGTCGGTTTTTTTTAAATTGTAAATTTATACTTGTTAGGCATAACATGAAGATCTTATACATTATTCTAACCACGTTAATATAAATAAATAAAAATTCTAGGATATTTCACACAGCGCCATCTAGCCCCAAACTAAACAAAGCTTGTACTATGAAGACCTGATATTAATTGATATAATATTAACAATTATTTTTTATAATACTTCCTTATAATACATACAGAACAAACATTGGTTTACACCACAATATGTTTGTCCTGGGTAGGAATCGAACCCACGTCCTACAGCTTTTAAAGCAGATATACTACCAACGAGCTAGCAGGGCTGTCAAGATGGTAAGCAGTTCCGCCGCGTCTGTCTGTCTGTCTGACTGTCTTTTTGATAAACTTGAAAACTACTGAACGGATTATCATGCTAGTTTCGCCAATAGAGTGATTCATGAGAAAGGTTTAGGTTTATATAATTTATCATGGTTTTGTGTAAATTGGTTGAAATATGATGATAATGATGATGATTTGCCGTGGTGGTGCCGGCGTAAGAATAGTAGTAGTAATAAAGCATACAACATAATCTAAACCTAATCTTACAAACAACAATTGCCATATTTACTGCTTGTATAGTTGTGCAACAAAATATCGATATCAATTTGCATTCAACCGGTACAACACTATGCAATGAAAGCAATAAAGAGATACATAACTTTTTATATATTTTTACAAACTACCACATGCAACTGTTTGTTGCGATAAACGTTCGTGGATCCAATTAAAATATTAATAAACGTTGTGATTTATTACGTAAATGTCAATATATCGAGGAGGTGAACTGTAAAACAATTGACATATTTTATAGTATACTTACATCGCGTGTCTACCACGGCATAATTGTACCTCTAGTCAAGTTGTCAATTCACATATGTAAATATACAAAGGAACTAATAAATAATTACTATAAAACAAAGACGCCGTTGAGATCGGTGCCGTGCGGTAGGGTTCCCAGTACACTAGCACCATGGCCCCGCTGTATTACTATGCTCAACTTTTGGCATAGGTCGGCGCCTGCTCTGAGATCACCCAAAGCGAGGAAAGGTCTTTAATAAAAAAATATGTATCGAATGACCACGGGCCCATCATTTCCACAGCCAGCCCAAAAAACTCATAACATTTTGTTTTTACAAAGGTATCTACAAAGTTGTTATTCACCAGATTAGGTGTTTACCTGATGAGCTATTACATAATTATTCAAACGGGACTAAACGAAAATATTTTTCAAATCATATTACATGCACATATAAGACTTGATAACAGCACCTCCAATACTTCAAGGTTCGGTATTCAAGGTCCAGTATTTAGTGTTGTCAAGGCCGTTTTTATGTTTAATCCAGTACGTACAACTGGATTAAACAAAAAAAATAGACAAAACAATGTTACGCTAAGATTTAATAGATTCTAAAATAATTACATATTGTTCGGGTAACAGCTTTTTTTATAACAACAAGTACAGTTTTTCTCCTAGTACGACTTTCGGATATATAAAATAGTAATAGATCTTTTAAATGTAAATAGTTGACATTATCATCGGGCGACTTTTTGCAATATTTTTTTTTTTTGTAAAATTTGAATATATTTGTTACCTTTTTTTTTACTAATGCGGTATTACTCACGTTTTATTACACACACTACCCGCTCTCATCCCCGCGACCGCGCATCTCCTGGCGTGCACTCCCTCGAGACCTCCTCCTGGCTGGCCCAGAAGAAGAGGACGAGGAAACAGACGGCGCAGAGGATTGAGACCCTTGCCCCAAAGCCATGACACGGCCAACGTTGACACCAAGTCAAGGCCAAGACACGCCAAGAGAGTGCTGAGCTCCGCCCGGGGAGCCGGGCGTCGTAGATCGCACTCTCCACAAAACCCCTGGGGGCAGTGATTCCCCAGAGCCCAGCTTCGGAAAAGAGGGATGCCTCGAGTCCGATTCCCTACCTCGCCGAAAGGAGGAGGAAGAACACAGAGTTCAGAGACCGCGTATCAACCGCTATCTTCACGTATGATGCGTGCAGAGGCCCGAAGTACGAAGCAATACGAGGCCGCGCGCGTGTTGTACTCAGGTTCGTCTCCATGATGAAGGCCACCGGATGTAGCCAAAACTATAGTCGGAGTATCCGATATAATTAAACGTTAGTAACCCGCATTAGTAAAACAAAAAATTTGTCATAACCACGTCAGTTTCCATAATAAAATATTACCGTAGTTGGTAACAAGTTTTTTTAATTGCGACTCCGGTACTACTATACCCAATTTCGACTCGATTTGACCTGTGGAAGATGCTCATATTCATCATCAACTAGAAAAGAGCTTATAATCTTCAAATGGCAAAACAGATTTTCTTAAGCTTTGAATAAGTCTTGACGAAAAGAACTTGATGAAAATCAAGTTCAACCGTTTAGGAGCTTCAATATCATATGCAGCACAGGTCACAGATCACACACATTTTAAACTTTTATACCACCTCTGTATTTGCATCGGGGGTTAAAAATACATAATATATTTAATCTTTATCTAATTGTTATATTTGGCTTTGTATAATTAGATAAGTATGCAAAGTATTTTGTAGAATTGTAGCAGTAATTAGTAGTGCTATTTATGTATATGCTTCTGATTTATAATATTTATAATGTTCATACTGTATACACATTTGTCTAGGAATGTAATTTAGTTCAAATCCTTTTTGTCATTTACATAAAGTTGATGTAAAAATTATGTTCTGTTTTGTGTATCTAAATAAATAAATAAACCTTAGACGACACTGCTTAGCACTCAATGGTATCACCATACGTTGTTATTACAAATGCACTTACAACTACGAATGCGATATATGTATAATATGGAACGTATGATACAGAAAGAGATAGCTATAAGTAGTGTGTTGCGCTTGAAGTACACTAGTTCAAATCAAATTGCAACAATTGGCTGCATTTGCCTGCAACAGTTTGTGCGCAATAATGGGTTATCTACCTCTTTTTATACATAATATCATTGGTTTTATACCTATAATAAACTTCTTTTGGCTTATTTTTCCATGTTTGTACTAAACTGAACGTCATATACAATAACTAAAACTATTTCAATAAAGCAAGTTGTGACTACAATCACACATTCCCATGTCGCTTTCAAGAGGGTAAATTTTATGATTAGACCAGTAAATTACATCCAATTCATAACCCAAAATATCTTTACTTTATCTGCTTCATTCTATACATTTTCTTGAAGATCAATGATATTTTTTCTATGAAACTCATTATTTCCCTGCGGATTCAGGTTCAGCCTATAGTAATAGTTGTTCATATTTATTACCATTTTTAATTATTGTTATACTTCTTCTAAACATCGAAACCTGAATATAATTTTTTGTATTATTTTTCAGAAAATTCTGCTTTGAAATATTGAATTATGATTTACGAATATTACATACAATTCAGTTGTGTGTATGTGAGTGTAACTCTTGCATACAACAGGCAGAATTACGGACTAGAGCGCTAGGTAGAAGATGATTTAGAATCGAAAACGAGCTCAAACCAGGATATAAATGTTAAGCTGAGAGAGTTCGTAATAATGAATTAGTATCTTGTCTGATCAGAATCTGATTTAAGCTACAACATCAGATACAATACCACATCTGGCACGCTCGTAAAACACTGAAGGCTCGTTGCCAAGCTTAACATTTCAGTTGCGTAATAAATTAAGCACCACCCGTATCGGAACACCCAATCGCCGAGCCCTCTCATCTTGACCGCAATCTGTACTGAATTACTATCAGACTATCACCGAAGTTGGATGAAGTCCCACGTTCGGCTGCCGCTGACAACTAACCCACCTTGTGTATGATTATTCGCGAGTTGTCGGCACCACGCCTCAATTTGTTACTCAACTCGGGAGCGCCTTTGGTGGAAACTTGCTCCAATGCCGGTTCATTGCGACGCCAATTGCCACATAAACAAGCCTCACCCGAAATGCGGTCGCGATACCAAAACTTCCTTGTTTACTGTTTTGGGAACATATCATAAAGATGTTTTTGTGCAGCAATGGTTGTCGAACAACTTTTCGGAATAGTTAATTTGTAAAATTGAACATTTACTATTATTTAATGGTCCTATTGATTTAGTTCATGCTTAAAAAAAATTAAAAAAGAATATAGGGGCCTGTCCAAACGTGTAGAGAAGGGGTCAGGTAACCAGAATGCTGGCATGTACTTTGGTCAAAAGCTTAGCATTGCCATCCAGCGCGGCAAAGCTACCAGCCAGCAGCATTCTGGCCACATTTCCCTCCTCTGATGGACTCTTAGATCAGGTTGTTTTTATAAATTTGTAAATAGTGTAGGTAGTATTAATTCTAAGTTTTTTTTAAGTTATAGTATAATTTAAATGTTATAATTTTAATGATTATACTTTTAGTAAATAAAGTTTGAAAAAAGAACATTTAGAATGTTGCATTGAAAGTAAGTTAAGGCCAAACTATTTCGATGCTTTTGTATGACGTAAGGCCTGACACATTTGTGTATTTGGAATTTGTGTTAAACAAGCAGCAAGCGAAGCAAAGTTCGGCACGTAATGTATTAATTAACACATCTATATTCAAACATTAACTAATAATCAATAAAAAAAACGCGCAATTGCAGGGACCTGGTGTACGAACAGCCTTTTTACGATATTAAACAAAACCAAACCCCTTCACCATTTCGTTGAATCCTTGTCAAAGTTCCGCAGCATGTATGCAGATGAATCCAACACAAGTAACAAACAAATTTTCCATTTCCTACAGCTCGACCGAATAATAAACTATTCTGCTAACAATTTTTTAATTTCTGCAAACGACTACATTCGTTACTTTTAATATTCAACCACATGTTTTTAACACGCTCGCGTTTCATTATTTCTCTATTTTGTTGTTTGTTTATGATTTGAAAGACTTTTTAATTACTTTTACGAGACCTTTGACTAGTTATTGTTTATGTAATTGAATGTTTTGAGCTTTTCAGCTTTGAGAATCTTAGTTGTTTACAAATGGCCTTAATTTTAAGCGTTGGTCAAATTTAATCTAAGACTTTAGGATTTAAAAAAATCCTAACTAAATCTGAAAGTAGCAAGTAGCGGGAGTTTATCTTCGTCTGTGTCTGTCCTCTAATTTTGCAAGATCAAACGGCTTAGCTGATCTTGCTGGATTGTGGCTTAGAGGTAGCTAGAAAAAGATATAGCTATACTTCATTCTATCGTGATCGTCATCATCCGAAGTCACAATAAAAGAATCGATTTACGACGACTCTCATCTAATGCACAAGGGTTGCATCGCATTTTGCGAGATTTCCCTTTTTCTCGAGTAATTCGTATACATTATGTAATTTGAATATCGTGCTGTGGCATCGCTCAAACGAAAACCTTATAAGTGACACACAGATATATCGCACCATACAGAGAGTCCAAAATAAGGCCTATTTGAGCAGACAATACAAGATTATAAGTTTGAAATGTACTAAGCCGTATGCGAGTCATTGCGATCAACTTTTACTATGGACACAATTCTAAAATTGCATAAAAAACAACTGTTGTATGCAATGAAACAAGCATTTTAAATGTGAAATCAAAAGTCAAGGCCAACTTATTTTTGAAGTGAAAACTTCTTTAGGCGCACAGCGTTTTTTATTTCGTGGATATTGAATGAGACTGAGCCGTCACGCTCGGCTATGTAACGCTCGTTCGTTAATAAGTACAATGACCTTCTTTCCGCTTGTTACATTCTAAGCTTATTATTATATATTATTAGAAAAAACAACCTCTATAAGAAGAATCTGTCAAGATCGTAGCAATTAACATAGATATAGTCTCGGCCAACTCTTACGTAAAAAAGGCGTGACTGTATGTGTATGTTTAAAAAACGCTTGAATTTGCTATCTGCAGATTCCAAAGTATTTATGCTGACTTCAGACTTATTTTCTAAAATTTCCTTATCGTCTCAATTAAGCTCGCCATCCTGCGCGACCGTGTGTCCCCAATAACGCGCCCCCAGAGCCTCTATCTAATGAAGCCAATTTTCCGCGCCCACTCCACCTTGCTTTCCTTTTGAATTTTCTCGCGTATTTTCCTTGTCATCCATCTCCTTCCACGTTTCCGCGCAAGCAGATTGCTTTTGATTTCAAATTCCAACAGCATTGATTTAATAAACAACGAGATTTTATTTATTTAGCATTCGAATTAGAGCGAAGGAATTCAAGCTAAAGGGATAATCCTTAGAAATGCTTTATGAATTGTATTTGTATAGAAATGAGGTTTATTTGGAAATATTATTGGACAAGGTAATTATATTGAAGTTGTCTCCATCTATTCAGGTATAAAATGAATTAAGAGAGAATTGACGTGGTTTTGAGATATTTTCGTTTTACTTGTATGGTGCTAGTCACTTCTAATTTGGTAGAATACTTCGACCAAATAACTATTCATCGCGATACAAGACAAAACCACGCGCGTGTCGCATTCTACTTTTACTCCTTGAACGTAAAACAAAAACGTGTCATATTTTTATTCCAGTAATTATTACGATTCAAAATACTCCATCGAGTAAGATCCTCATAAAACCATACGATGATTGTGATATGCCGCAACTGATTCGGATCGATCTCACTTTAGGGCATATTATAAATCCATAAAAGCTTTTACGCGTTCACTATCAAAAACTTTTGAGCGAGTTCGGCAAAATATTTAATGTAGTTTGAGAACAACCGTCTAAGACTGGATGCTGTCTATAAACTTGGCAATAATTTACAAGCCAGCAGAAGACTGATACTCATTCAATCACGGTATGAATTGCACCGTTTAATACTTGAACAGCCACTACGATGTCAAGATATCGGAAGTGCTGAGAAAATAGACGCAATTGAGGTGAAACGTGAAGCCTTAAATAAATTCCCGAGTCGACGTTGCAAACACGTCGATCTCGATAGACGAACGTCTCGACTTTTCCAACTAATTTTTATTAAACTCGCGAGCGGAGTTCTCTGAACGGTTTTTTAAATCTCAAAGAACGTACAACATTATTTGCCGTGTGCGCTCTTTTAGTCGAAATAAATATTTTCTTTAAATTTATACTAGTTTCTAAGATTCAGCTGCTCCGTAACTGGCATTACGAGAATATGAATCGCAGAATACCATCTTTATACAGAAACCATTACGTATTAACTCGTGCGTATAACTTGTGAAAATATTGCGATGAAAATGTCGTAACGTTATTGGTAATGTTTGTCTGAGATTTGGTTGACTGTAACTGTCATAGTTTCCAGAGAATGCTTACTATATTTTCTTAAATAGATCTATCGTAGTCATTCAAGCTTTATGTTATAACAAAAAATATTTATAGCCGTTTCAAACAGTCATATTCGCCGAAACTTATTATAATAGTCGTTCTTGGCTATAATGCGAGGAGAAGTGCCGCAGCCAGGTACGGGCCGACACGG
The DNA here is from genome assembly GCA_950106695.1 of Biston stratarius. Lineage (NCBI taxonomy): Eukaryota > Metazoa > Arthropoda > Insecta > Lepidoptera > Geometridae > Biston > Biston stratarius. The sequence continues at coordinate 19,122,692 of OX467116.1, forward strand.
CTCAGTGCCATATTTCGTATGTGCTGAACGGCTCAGCCATATTTCTCGGCGGCTATGCCAATGCCGGGACCGGTAGCATTTCACGCGACATTCGCCTGTTTTTCGATGTGCGGTTTCCGCGCCACAATGCCGTTTTATTTACGGTTGAGCTGCAGTATAGAGTTCGGTCACGAAGCAAATGTACGTAAGTGAATCTCACACCACGTAGCTTCGATGTTCATGCCGCACCAGCTCGCGTAATTCTCGTAAACTCGGTCAGACACACACGATATTGCCAGAAATAAGGACAAAGAATTAGTTAATACGAGTTTCTTTAAATTAATACATTTCATATGTGAAGGCCATAAAAGTACGTAATGATTATTATGTTGTACGCATAATAATGTATGCCGTGGTGGTGCCGGCGTAAGAATAGTACCCCACTCTCTCTACCCGTGGTTGCCAACCCCTAGGAGGGTTAATACCCTAGGTGTATTGGCAAACCCCAGGAGGAGGCATATGTCCAGCAGTGGACGATTTATGGCTGATGATGATGATGATGATAATAATATTCGGTAAAATATATGTTACATACTCTGTAGTTGAAATATTTATTTGATAAAACCCATTTTCATTATAAAAAAATAAATCTTGTTTCAGTTTAGATCTGTGTTCAAGTTATTAGAAAATACATTTTATACAAGTAGCTAAAAGTATAAAGTGTAAGTAAGTAAGTAAGTGTAAGTAGTGTAAGTGTAGTAGTAAGTATAAGTGTAGTGGTGTATAATAAAGTTGTATTGTATTGTATTGTATTGTAGCTTTTACAACAACAAAAAAACACAAAGAGAAAACATTTTTATATATTTTTTATAAATTTGGGAGAATAACAAAATATAACATGGTAGCACTAAATTCGCTGGCATCCAATCTAGATATATGAGGTAGAAACGATTGCCAGCCACTCGTGTTGCAGTGCTTAAAATGCTTTTATACCGTTTTTTTATTTAAAATTTCCTGTCGATGGTTTAATAGAATGTTTGGGCACATTTTTCCTGTATACCATTTTCAGGTGCAAATTCATCAACACAAAAATATATGTTTTGGTATATGATATCACTTACATTGAGGTAACTAAAATGTCCTATAATAAATTCAAAGATTTTATAAACCAGAGGTTAATTGACAAACCTTACTATAAGGTGGCTCATTACGTGGAAGACAGGAATATATCGTTGTAGTAACTTCTCTCTGCACTTGTATCCCCCTGGCTAAGTGACAATTGTAGTAAGCATGATGTATTAATATCTATAACTGTAAACTAATATGAAAGAAAGATCCACAAAAAAAATGCCTTGCTGAGTTTCATGCCGGAGTCTTCTCAGTTGAAGTGTAATTACGAGCCGGTGGTAGATTCAAAAATGTAACTTAACGTTCATAAGTGCCTTACCAGGGCTTAAACTGCATAAATGACTTTTTGATTTGATTTCACTTGATTTATCGTATGAAATATACTTTACATCAGTAGCTATCAAAGTACGTGAGCTTGCTACTGCATATTTTCAACTTCTGTTTTGTATTGTAAGTATATTCGGTATAATATACAGAATTCTGACTAACCAACGTGTAAAATCCACGCCAGCGTTTAAGCTTAAGAACTTGTTTTGATCATATAGTTTACGTGTCGACTGCCTATTTTATATGAGAAATTCGTCCAAGTTAGGGGTGTCGGGCGATACAAAGGCGATGTTTATGCACGGAGAGTGGCGGTGCCGCCGCAGCGTGGCACGGCGGCGTCACCGTCGCCTCGTGCTGTCGCTGCCTGATTTATAACTCCAATATACCGCCAACCTGTCCTCCACATATTTTTATAACCTTCATACGGCTGATATTCTTTCCGAGCTATTCTTACGCGACATTTGACTCTTCGATTCGTACGATTCCGATGAAAATATGTGTCTTTGTGAACTTTGCTTCGACGTCACTTTTTTGACTTATTGGAAATATTGTCCAATGAATAACATTTCAGTTTTCCTTGTAACTTCTAAATTTTCTGCGACATTTGATTATAACTTTTATTTTTTTTACTTGTGACATTCCAAGGATGTACAATCGTTAATTACCATAATTATCAGCTGAAGCATTAGGTTTTAGGTATTAATGTATTTTTAGGTATTCATAAAATTGCCTAGATGAGATCGTCATAAGCGATAAGACCACCGGTTGCTCCACTAGTGATAATAGTTCATTGTTAGTGCTTATAATTAGTATGGACAATAAAAAATTATCATATCTTACTTTATGTTTACTTTATTTCTGTTACTTTATAGCTACCTACCCTTTACTTATATCTATCTTTTACCTTTTGCCTTTACAATGCACTTATAATTATTGCTTTGTATATTTCTACGTGTTATAACACCACAATAATCATAGCAGTTAAATTTACTACGATAGTGCTACGGCGTAGCGAGTCACCATGCTACGAATATACGAACACATAAAACTGACGTCGATTTGTTCATTCTAGCAGATAGCGATATGATGGTAATAGGTAACATTTGAACACCATCACATTATCATATGTGTTAATTGGAACAATTCATGCCAAGTATTATGATGTAAATTGCCGCCAACATAATTACGAATAGCTTGTTACACAATGAACAATTGCGTACTAAATTATTCGTCACTCTATAAATAATTATGCAAAGACGCTTACTTCAGTTGAAGTCTTCAAAATTGCTGCTATCGTCTTTCTTAATATTTTACGATTATTTTGGTAATGTGGCTTTTATTTCGTGACCTCGTTTAAAATATAATAATAATAAGTTCACCTTTAACAACAATATTTCAATAGCTGGCTATTAATTAAACCAATTGAAGCTTTGAAATTCATCATTGATCTATTTTGGGGTTCAATTACTAAACAAACCCAAATCACATAAGTTGTTTGCTCGTTTGGATTACACAATAGAGTCGAGGAAATTAGCCAGCTGATAATAAACAGACAGAATCGAATCCCTTTCTGAAATTGTGTTAGCCTTATTACGGAAATTTCCAGTAACAGTGTAATTTTATAAAAGTATGCTATTTTCAGAATATTTAGCTGGCGAAATTTTCACACAGATTATACTTTAGAAAAATAATAAAGCAATTCCTTTTAGAAATAAAGAAGATTCCTATTGGCGACGTCGAAGCTACGGAAGATGCTGCGCTGTAATTTGAACTCTACTACGATAATATATACGTCACACTATTGTTTATAAATATTCAAAACGCGCTGCCTTGTAGTACGCACGTGCACTGAATGGAATTTTTTTTTTTTACCTTGAACTGAAGTCCAAAACAAATATTTTGAAATCAATGTTAACGATTACGAGTACAACTATGTATCTTTGTGCCACTTTGTTTCATTCTAACTATTCTATTTATATTATTACCACCTTTATCTTGATTTGAATAGCGTATATGTAATTTTAGTTTAATAAATAGGTAGTTGACTTTATGTTGTGTAGATATAGTAGTATATAATAGTTTTATGGTGCCGGACTATTATTGAAAAATCTACCTCTTTACTTTTGACTATTGCCTATTTTGGTATCGATGAAGATCGATACCGAAATAAGAAATATAAACTGTATCGATAATAATTATCGATATTATAATTTATACTCGTAGTAGTCATAACCAAAAATTAAACAAATGAGTTTATCTCATTAGCCAAAGAAACGAATATGGGTTTTTGGCGGGTACACCGAATAGCAGTGTCGCCGTCTTGTGTTTTAAATATAAAAATATTGGTGTTTTATTCATAAAGTGTCAAAAAATTACAAGCAGAGCGTGAAAGATATGGTAAAATATAATTTTAGTGTTACTTTCAAAACTCCGTCACGCTTGTAGTAAGGTCACTAATACTTTATTAAGGCATGACCAAACCAAAAGCACAAAACGCGACTCCAAAAAGAAAGATGGAGAAAACGAGAAAGAAGATTAATATACGCATAAGTTTACATTATAATATAAATAAGGATATCATGAATATGCTTATACGAATACAATTTGATAACTTAATATTGTTATTTTCGTGCCAGTTTGAGAGAGTGTTTGAGTGTCAGAGATGCATCTGATTTGAAACATATTATGAATAATTATGTGAACGATTAATTATTATTGGACTAAGACAATATACTGGGTATAAATAGACGTGATTTTAATTTGTGATAACTCACCTGACTACAAGGTGCAGGCTCTGCCAAATTTGGGGCCTGCTGTCATCTTTAGTAGCTTCTGTTATTGAAGGCACCACAGCAACATTTCAAATCTCTTTTTCAAATCAAATCTAATTTTTATCATGTACTACGAAAGTGCTTTAAAAAAAGAAGTTACCAAAGTTCAGTCTAAGTTTTAACTTCAGTTTATGATGAAACTAGATAAGTATCCACTTATCTATGCAACTTTTACCATATCAATCACATCTCAGTCATTCTATTTTTTTATACCAACGAAACTTAAAAAGAAGGTTTCATTCTCGACTGTCAGCGTAAGGTTCTGTATTATTGTTCATCACTGTCAGAACGCTTTGCTGCTATGCTGTTTTTTTTACTTGTTATTTTTAGTATATTATCTCAACATCTGTATAATATTTAATAAAATTCAAAGCCATGGGAGATAAAGTACTGCTCTAATTATTATATTACGGGAAAACGCTCGCAAGACTTAACCGCTAATTGTGTACCGTGTATAAACACGGCTTCGATTCTCTCGATATTGCCAGATAGGCCGTCCCATTTCCCCCGCGTTGTTGCCAGTTTACATGCCCCGTATGCTGATATAATTGTAGATAGAAGGCCTGCACAATACGTTGCCTATAGTCGAAATGTTCAAGTGAATCTTGTTGCATTTTGCATAAAATCGATACTCATGAATACGCACAGCGAAACCGTTATGAGACGACCGAACTTGCATTTGCTGAAAACAGGTTTTATTTAAATACATTTTTTTCGAAAACGTTTGGTTGTGTCTCATCCTATCTCATTTCACTTAGACACGTATTTACATTTATATCTGATAAAATGAGAATTCATACAGTGTCATATCAAAATTATAAGAACTGTTTTAATACAAATAAACATAAAACATATCTTAAAAGATTATAAATTATTTACTAGCCAAAATCAAATCAATTCAATTTCAATTTCAATATATCTTTATTGGTCATAGATAAGAAAAATAACAAAATTGCAATTACCAGTGTATGTGTCTCCTGGTAGTACAAAAAACCCGGCTAAGTGCGAGTCGGACTCGCACACCGAGGGTTCCGTACAAACCTGTAGGTATATATTAAAAGTTATGGTATTTTTAATGGTAATTTATGCTTTTCGCAATTTTTCCTTAATATATGCTATAAGAAATTGCTTCGTACCAAATTTCAAGATTCTGAGTTCACGGGAAGTACCCTGTACGTTTTGATTCCCTTGCGAGTGTCGAAAATTTTCATCATAAGCGGCTGTATCTTTTGATTGCGTTGGCTTAGAAGTTTGATTTTTTCACAACTCTAAGGGACAGTAGACTTGAGTATTTGATATGAATTTCAGTTTGAAACCTCCACGCGTTCCTGAGAAAAAGGGTCTTAACAGACACACAGACGGACAACAAAGTGATCCTATAAGGGTTCCGTTTTTTCCTTTGGAGGTACGGAACCCTAAAAATAATGTAGTATTAATTGCTTTTAGTACACAGACCCTTTAAAAAACATATAAAGTTTCTTATAAAATAAATATAAAATATAAGTAATCAATATTTTGCCTAGTTTCAAGATAATAGTTTGTTAAAAAAATGTGTATGCTTTAACAGAAGCTGTACATTTAATAACACGCTAAAAATCAAATCAACTACACTTAAAACAGCAAATATAACAAACGATCTATAGTAAAGAACATTTGTAAATACTAATGACAAATGTATTTACATTTTATATTGAAAATACTTGGAAATCTTTTCACATACGAAACAAAGAGCACGAAGATTTCACTCGACTAATGAAAAGTTCCAAAAAGACTAATCGCTCAGTGGGTCTTTTACGCGTTTCAATTAGTGAAGAGTAAATTTAGGGTGAAAGAGGTAAGTAAAGCGAGCGGTCAATTGCGAGTGGCCGAGTTCTGAACACAGAGCAACAAAATAAACAGTAGAGATATCAAAGCCTATGACTTTCCTTTGATTTGATACGAAAACGTTACTTTGATCATTATATATCATCATCACTCTATAAGAAGTTAAATCAATTATAATAATTAATAAGTCCGCTAACATCACTTTTATGTTCATCATCTACATTCTACCACATAATCGGTGAACGGTGTGTTCCGTTAGCCTCAGTTAAGAGCCAATTCTGTTCCAGGCTAGGGGTGCTTTACTATCTTTGACAATACCGTCAGGTAAACCTTGGTTAAACACTTAGCTTGTCAACCAAAATCAAAACTACTCTTTAACGTGGGTGAAACTGTAAAGTGAAGCTATTTTTTTTACGTACAAGTAATGAGACAAATAAGACGCTTTCCTGATAGTAAGAGGTGACGTATGTTCATGACCTTTGAAGAGATATACAGAAGTTTGAGTAAGAAAGCGAAGTCCACAGTCTGTTTGGACGCTCATTACTTTGAGACATTCGATGATTAGTCTCAACAGCACTGTAATTTCGCTAACTGCAGTACATTTCAAAACGGTCACAGTAAAGTTTACACACTACCGTTTGACGGCACAATATCTGGTATTTGTTAAAATGAAATAAGGGACTTGGTAATATTACAAAGTTACAATTTTTTTTTTTTTTTGTATAATTCACGGATAGTCAATTATCTATTACAACTTTTTTTCTTTCTATACCTTGCCCCAAACTTAGCCAAGGTTGTAGTATAGAAACTAGATAATTCGTGATTCGTGTTTCGTCAGATATCTTATTTTTCGTCACAAAAGCGTTAGTTGATCAGTGGGAATCGAACCCACGCCATGAAGCAGAGCTACTACTAAATAAGCTAACAGGACAGCACAAAAACATTTTGAACTGTATTATCTAATAAATAACATTACTTTTATCCGATTACGTTTATTAGTAAACAAAAGTGTTAGTTGTTTTGTTTCCTTATATCATGTTATTATTGATTAGTATTACATTTCACTTCTTTGTATTGGCGGTGGCAGGTCACGTATGGCCCCTTTGTGTTTATACGGCCGAGCCAACGCCTTCAATAGATAATGGTGCAGCCATTGTCTATAAAATGTTGATCGAGGAACACGCTTCTGCGAGAGGATACGGAATCTAATTTGTCGAACCCAACGAGTACTTTTGTCATATCGTACTGTGCCAATTAAATAAACACGCGGGTCATGAATGAGGCTTGGCCGGACCTGGACGGGCCGACGAGGGCCAACCGTCACGTGTATCCATAAACACGCACCTACAGTCTGATGAGCGGCCCGCTGGTACTCATATTTGCAATGGCTGGTAATCTCGTTGCTCCATCAATGCTTGGCTACATTATTAACACATACTATAAACACTTATCTAAGTAATTAAACCCTTAAGTAATGGTTAATAACCAACTCTTTAACGGTTATTTAGTTGCAAATTGGATAACGTGCCGATAACGACTCGAATCACGCTCGAACTCTATCTCAAGTTAGCTGGAGTAGCAGTAACACCAATTTCGGAGTCCTTAAAAGCACTAAACAGTCAAGTAGCAGTACATTAATGAGAAATAATGTTTATTGTTTCTGTACAGGTACAAACTTGGATTTACTTAAAGATCTCTGCGAACATTAAGACAAGTTACTTTTTGCTGTCACATCAAGCAATTCGTAACTTCGGCAACTCGTGTACGGTATTGTGAATAAAATATATAAAAAAATAGTCAGCGATACCGTGGATCTTTATTCCGTACCGAGAACACATTTCACGGGCCATCTATCTTGTGGGGGATATTAGAAACAACATTTTCCGATTGTTTATACGTGCTCGGTAAGCTCTTCTTTCATTAGAGACGGCGACGTCGCTCGCAGAGGCCCATACCGCTCCCAAGATTGATGGTCGCGATGGATTTGTTCTATTCGCGTTCCCACTCATCAATCATTTGCGGATATTTTTCCCTGTCTCGGGTTGTTTAGCCTAAATAGATTGTTGCAGGTTTGAAGCATCGACATTATTCGACGTGTATCGCATTAGCATTGTGGTTCAAGCGGCCGTGAGAGGCGCGTGTTTTCTGAAGTGTTCTTATCTGTATGGAAATTTAGTCATGTAGAGGCGGATCACAAAGGTCCCTGTGGCTGACCCCAGCGTGGCCAAGATAACCTCGCCCGATATCTTGTGGTTTACATAACGCTACATATGCCTACATGTGTATATGCATCCCAATCAATAATGTTCACGTTTTGTGTAAACAGCTAAGCTAGGGGCTTAGGAACTTCGATACCGAGAGTTATATTAAAATTATTGTCATAAACATTTTGTTTTCTAACAACGCGTACCTATAATCAGTCTACTCGATTAGGAAATACTTCTAAAAGTGTGCAATAAGCAATGTCATGTAAAATATTCTTCCTGAAGAAAAAAGATCTTGTAGTGATTTGGATGGGACCAGTAAAGACTTAACCATCATTGTCCTACTTATCTTGTATTACTAAACAAATAATTTTAGTAATTTTAGTTTACGTTTTATTAACAACTTAATTTTTTATAAAAAAAATTACACAACTTTTTATATTTGTGAAAATGGAAAGTAAATCGGAATGATTGACTCAATAGAAATTTAAATCTAAAACGATACCAAAAATGTTGTATTCGAGACCTACTAAGAGATTCTAATTCTAAGGAATAATACGAATGTTATAGTAACATAGCTTTTTTCTAAGACTTCTTAAGACAGTATGTTTAAGTTTAGTTTTTAATAAATTATTAATTTGAAAATCGAAAATCAAATCGAAGATCGACTCACACCATCTTGCGTAATCGCCATATTTTCGCTCTGCCAAATGTGACTCAGGCATTAAACTAATGATCGATTGAAATAACAATCTTGCTAAAGAGCCTTGACCTCAAAATGAAATGAAAGCAACTCTTAGCGATATTTATACATGTTAGTACACCTATACTAAAGCTTACGTCCATTGTTCATAACATATTCACGATAAACGTGAAATCGAGCCGGTAAATCGATTCAAGTACATAATAAAATCGATCAATCTATGTTAGAGCTCACAAAGTATGAGAAGTAATTCGATTGTCCGCTCGTGCTGGCTTCATAACACCGACGGGTGGAGAGTGAATAAATAACTAGCCCTTTGATATAATAGAGCAAATTGCGCACAATCACTGATCGGCGACGAATCAATAAAGTGAGCAAGAAATCTAGGTTTCATTCTATTGTTCGTCGAAATTGCTGGAACGGAATTAATTAAGACACCTAACCATTGATGGAATGTTAATGTACGCAGTAATAGACAGGGGTCCTTACCCTATACAGGCCGGCGCGGGCTCTGAATGAGCGATTCCAAAGTCAATGATGCGTAGGTGCCAGCACTTTGGTCGAATGGAGCATACACGACGGCCGTCATTCAACTGCGGGAAATGAAAACGGTATTTCGTGTTTGTTAGTGATACGCGCTGGTTTATGTGTACTTTTCAACTAGTTAGCGTCAATGAGATAAACATACCAGACAACTGCAAGCTTAACACGCGCGCCGAGGGCTCCATACATATTAGTACGTACGGATATTATCTATATTTGGAGTCGAGTCCCGAATTATCGAAAATGTCCCATACATCGACATACGTTACAATAACTTCGCGAAATGCAAATGAAATATATGTACAAAAAGTTTTTTGTGGCTTTTATTATTTAGCCATATTTCATGATTTCAAATCCCTATAGTTTCTGATTTATTTAGTCAGACAAACTTTTACTTTATCACATAGTAGATCTCCTTGACAGCTAGCGAAATGACAGAATTATTAAAACTAGCCCTCGATTGTCTCAAAGTAAGTAATTAGTGCCAAAATAACGATACCCTAGGTTTTATTTATAGATAAAATTATCAAAATTACACGTAAAGTTACAATAAATCTGTATTTAAATCGCTGCATTGGACAAAGACAAGCATCTTGTCTTTGTCTATGTCTTTTTTACCATTAGAAGAGTTTCATTCGTCTCATTATTTTTACACAAAAGAATAACGATAGAACGCTATAAGGTTATTTTTTCTATATAAGGTGCGTTACTCTAAAAATATCTGGTTGGTATTTTTTAAAAGTATTATGATTATGTAATGTGAAAATATTGTTCCAGAATCCTTGTTTCCACGGTTCGTGGAGCCGGTGCCCAATGTTACGGTGACTGTGGGCCGTGACGCGCTGCTCGCCTGCGTCGTCGAAGATTTGCGCGGATACAAGGTACAGAACCTTTAGAACCCGAATAATTCCGCATCCGCAAACCGAATATTTGGTTCTATCGCCCGGAAAATTGCCTTTTCATTGGAAAACTCACTGCATAATCGGCCTTAGAAATGAAAAACGAAATTACGCAAACATTTTCAGTGGATTGTCTTTATGTTGAGCTGGGTTTCTTTTAAGGACAACTTAACTATTTTCTTGTTCTGATAGAATTTAATCGTGGAAATTAAAGTAGAAAACGGGGTGATTCTGTTCTAAAGAATACAGAAATGAAGAAAACAATTCTTTCTCACGATTTAGCATGCGCAAAGATTTATCACGGTCGTAATTTTTCATTGTCCACCCGAAAAAGGGTAAGCGTTATCTTCAATTAAGAAAACAAACAACCCGTTTCCTACAAGGGCATGGAATGACGTGTCAAATCCCGTGATGAACGACCCACGTAATTCTATGAATACGTGGCACGAAACTGTGGCCAACACCTGCGCGACCATTATGACTGTGAAGCACGGGTATTAATCTTGCGCATTTATGAAATTGCTATTGCATTAATATTTACTGTATTATTGACTTAAATTTAAAAAAAAAACTCGAAATTCTTTGTTATTAATAAAAATATAGATCTATTTTTATTGACAATAAACCTGCGTGGTACGCGACGATTTATTCGAAGGCAGAATACGACAATTCCAGAAAATTATCCCTTCTAGTCGCAAAATGTCTACAATGTAGTTTTCAGGAAACAATAAAAGCGACGGGAAATTCCATTATTTAATAAACACAGTATTTAGTATTCAGGAATTAGAGCAGAATCATTGCGTATTGTAGGTATTTTTGGAATGGCCATGAGTAATGGTTGGTAATGGACTATTATTTGACTTAATTGATTAAATCAGGCGTTACTTTGCGGAAGTCCATTTTGAGTGTTCTAGGTATATGTTTAGTTTATTTTCGCTTAATAGTCGTTCCAGCTGCAACAGAAAAGAGGATTTAAATTTTAAAAAACTAGACATAAATATGAAAATAATTTAAAATATGAAAAAAAACTTAAAGCTTAAACAAAAACACTAATTAAAATAAAAACAAAAACCACAAGTATTTATATCCTCTTCACTGTAATAACCACTTGCCGACACGTGTTTCGCCTCTACACGAGGCATCCTCAGGACTTTACAGAGGCTTAAGGCTGTTCGACATTATTGAGGTAGTATTTTTGTTAAATTCTCTTCAAATTGTTTGGCTTTATTTTATCGCGGATATCGTACGGCAAGTTATTGGTCGAATAAGGGATTACATACTGTGAAGTACGTTTACCGTAGTAGTTTTGAAATTTAGGTATAACAAATATCTTATTTTTCATACTTTTTTTTCTTTTTACTTCTTCTATTGCCTTGCTTTCGTAATGAGTTGCGGAATATTGTCCCGTTTTGCAGTCGCTCTGGTCGTGTAAGTTTGATCGAAGCTCCATGCAACTTCATTCGTGCGGTGCGCGGGGTAAAGTTTTAACAAGCCAACTTAATATCACTTTGCTCAGAATGCACGATTCGCCAGTTATTAATCATGCAGGATGGCTAGTTAGCAAAATTGGAGTGCTGTGTAGCTCAGATTTATACGAGATGAGCTGGAGTGGATTTTAGTGTCATAATGGTTGGACTAAAGAATTTAAACTCTGTTTCGCAGCATGAAAAAAATTTCAACCTATTTTTTTCGCACACAAAAATATACTCTTATGTTGTATTTTGCTATGTATCTAAAGAACTTAAACGTTTAAAAGCATACGTTTTTCCAAGTTTCCATAGTTTTGTAAAGAAAATAATAGTTTAGAATACTATAATTTACTGTTTTTTTATTCCAAGACTTGAGAGCCCGGTACTTCGTACCCGATGCACTTGATCGTCGACTTCGCATCTACGAGTATATGAACCTCATTTGAAGTATCACGAACATTATATTATTCATATTATATTTTATCTAGATAGATAAATGATATATAAAGACTTCACGTCCAGTCACACTGAAATTAAAATCTGTTCCATTCCGCCTATTTATCTAATATAAAAATCCTACTATAATCAATAAAGGAGAAAGCTTGTGAGTGTGTAAGTGTATTTGTATGTTTGTTACTTCTTTACGGCAAACGGCTCAAACGGATGGACCAATTTTGATCAAATTTGGTATGGAAGTAGCTGGATTAACAAATACTTTTATCCCGAAAAAATGTAGTGTTAACTTGGGAACAGCGGGTAACCGTGGAGCTAGTAATATTATAAATGTCACAGTTTTTATTTTTGGATGCTTGTTACTCAATCACGCAAAAACGGCTGATCAGATTTGGATAAAATTTTGCACACATATAGAATACCTGGGTTATCATACATATAGGATACTTTTTATATCAGAAAAAAAATTGATTCCTGTGGGATTACCAAAAATGTCTGAGAGCACTACCCACCACCGGATGTCATCAAGTTTCACAATACACAATAGTTATGACTATTCTACTTATGACTTAACAACATCTGATAGTGGTGATATTTTTTTTGTTAAATTCCTTAAAAGCTAAACTAATATAAAAAACTATTTTTATGTTACTTCTTATTATTTCCTGATCAGGTCGCATGGGTGCGCGTGGACACCCAAACGATCCTGAGCATCCACCACAATATAATAACGCAGAACCCGCGCATCAGCCTCTCGTACAACGACCACCGCTCCTGGTACCTGCACATCAAGAACGTGCAGGAGGTGGACCGCGGCTGGTACATGTGCCAAGTCAACACCGACCCCATGCGCTCTAGGAAGGGATACCTGCAGGTAGTAGGTAAGAGAATTAAATATTAGCGCGCAGCTTTACGCACCGAGCTAGTGATTTGAGTGTCCGTATTTTTGTGTTTGCACAGGATAATTAGGTCAAATATTAACCACTTATATTTTTTATTATTTGGTACGAAAATCAAGTACTGAACCCCCTTTATCAATATTGCTGATGTTCAAACTTTCACGGTGTATAACATGATTGACACACCCCGCCTTTTTCTTCCTGTAATCCTTTCCGTCCTAAAGTGGCCTGGAAGTGATCGCTTTTAGCGATAAGGTCACCAGTTGTTACACCTTTTAAAAAAGTTTATTTTCGTTTTCTTCTGTATTGTATAATTTTTGGTCTGGACAATAAAGAATTAGTCAATCGATCAATCAATCAATAAATAAATATTGTAGAACATTTCACACACCACCACCAAAATTCTGTAAAAGTTTATAGAAGAGTCACCACTAACTTACTAGAGCATAGAATGGACTAGACCGTGACATAGTGATTAAGACTTGTTTTTTACTTAATTTTGTCATGAGACATTTGAAAATATGCACTACTTGAATGGTTAGGCGTTATCTCTTACCACCAGAAGAGCTTTTCGTTCGTCCCACTACTTTTACATAAAAAGATATTGCGAAAATAGCCTTAAATGTTGCATTGTGAATTAGGAATTATTTTGAAATCATAAGACCTTGAATAGAATAAAATATAACTTTATTATACACGAAACATACACATCATAAGCCATAGGACGTCCACTGCTGGACATAGGCCTCCTCCTTGACGGGTTTTGCCAATACTCGCCACGCTTGGCAGGCGGGTTGGCGAGCGCAGTTAGGTGTGATTGTTCAAGGAAGACGCTACTGCCCATCTTCCGGATGACACCCCTTGGCCGACTCTTACGGCAACCACGGGTAGAGAGGGTGGGGTACTATTCTTACCCCGGCACCACCACGGCAAACCATAACAACATACATACATACATACATACATACATACATACATTATAAGGTACAAAATCAAAAAAAGAGGTAAATAAAATAACTAAAACTATAAACTAGAATAATAAATATATGATTATAAGTAAATACCGATATAATCAGTATTTACAAATAATATCTATATCTTTAAACGAGCAATTCTTGTATATATATACATATATATTCTGAATCTCGGAAACGGCTCCAACGATTTTCATGAAATTTTGTATCCAGGGGGTTTCGGGGGCGAAAAATCAATCTAGCTAGGTTTCATTTTCAGAAAACGTCGTTTTATCTATATCTTTAAACGAGCAATTCTTGTATATATATATATATATTCTGAATCTCGGAAACGGCTCCAACGATTTTCATGAAATTTTGTATCCAGGGGGTTTCGGGGGCGAAAAATCAATCTAGCTAGGTTTCATTTTCAGAAAACGTTGTTTTATCCGTGTTTTCAGCCGAGCAATGCTCGGTCAACCAGGTACTATGTGTAATATATATAATTTTTATGTAATTAAACTAAGTACACTTTTTTGTTGAACGTAACAATAATATGTTATTAAATTATGGTTGGTACGCGTATATACTTGTATCTCATTATGTGATAGCAAAACTTCCAAGAAATTCGAAATGCCAAGCTAGCAAAAATATACGACAGAAAAGAGACATTCCGAACACGACATACTTAATCCATTTACCGGTATTCCACCAGATTTGTTTATTTAGAGTGTAGAGCATGCCTCAGCAGCTTAACGTCTATTCTTTGCTTGCCAAAACTCTGTTTTTAGGGTTAGGAAAAAACCGAACCCTTATAGGATCACTTTGTTGTCCGTCTATCTGTCAAGACCCTTTTTCTCAGGAACGCGTGGAGGTTTCAAACTGAAATTCATATCAAATATGGTGTCTACTGTCCCTTGGAGCTGTGAAAAAATCAAACTTCTAATCCAACACAATTAAAAGATACAGCCGTTTATGCTGCAAATTTTCGACACTCGCAAGGGAAAAAATCCTACAGGATACTTTCTATGAACTCAGAATCTTGAAATTTGGTACGTAGCAACATCTTATAGCACAGATAAAGGAAAAATTGAGAAAAGCATAAATTACCATTAAAAAAATACCATAACTTTTAGTTACAGGTTTGTACGGAACCCTCGGTGTGCGAGTCCAACTCGCACTTGGCCGGTTTTTTTACTATTCAAATACCAAAATCGTGACCGGCATATGTAGATATGTAGATCCATAAAACTATACACTTTGTTTAAAATAGTATTAAAAAAAGGTATGTGAAGATATTCACAAATCAGATGAACAAAACAAAAAAAAAACCAAGCATTTAAATAAATAAATATCGTTCTATGCTATTGACTTGTAACATTGGTGTTATCAATAAAATATTTGTATTTGTACCAAAGCTTGTACTGTTGGAACCAAATAACTGATAAAATACTTATTTAATTTTTTTGTATATACATTCTTATAATAAATACCGAACACCCAGACACAGACACACAAACACACATAGACACACAAACGTCTATGTTCGTAACACAAATGTTAGTCCTAAGTGGGAATCAAACCCACGCCCTTCAGTTCTTGAAGCAGACTTTCACCAATGAGACACAAGCATTAAAAAAATTAGGGTATAACTTAAAATCGTCTCTTAACAAGACAGTATTATCCTTTATGCACGTTTAAAGTTAAATTTGTTAGTTGGTACTCTTTTCTTCGTTTGTAGATTGCGTAGAAGTTAAACGAACTTTGTTAGTTTGAGCAGCGTTTTTAAGTAACGCCCTTATTACCAACAGTACCTCCAGTTATAATAGACAACATGACGTCAACGGACATGGTGGTACGCGAGGGTACTAACGTCACTATGGTCTGCCGAGCGACAGGCTACCCGGAACCCTATGTGATGTGGAGGAGAGAAGATGGTCAGGAATTCAACTGTAACGGCGAACAAGGTATTATTAATAACTTTTTTTGCTATTCCTCAATGGGCTGGTCTTTTTCATCTATGCAGTGAGATCAATAAACGTTGACTAGTCTACGGACTGATGGAACGCGTCGACGTCATTGCGCCGCGCTCATTCGTTTTCAGATACCTACCCAGAACATGATCTTCTTGTCTCGTCTGATTCGACTTCAAATTGAAACTTTAAATTAATCTAGCGCTATGTTCTTTTTAAATTTATTTTAATCGAAAACATTATACAGCGAGAATATTTATCACAATTATTTTGGAATGTTAATGAGCTGTACGAGTATAACTGATATACAAAATAGACGTGTATCTTGTGATGAGATGAGGCAAAATGGCTTTAACAATGGCAAATATTGTGAAAATTGTGTTGCTACAATATCCCTTTTGATTCACAAAACTCTGCACTCTATCATTCTTTAGCAAACTTTAGTAACACAACAATATTCCAACAAACCCGATCAGCCCTGTTTTACAAATGGTTCATACCCATTGGTGGGGCACTCTGTTCCCTCAAATATGGTTACGGAGACGACGGCTGGTACATGTGACACAGGTGACTGCTCGCTGTATACACGTCATATAGGGATACGTACAAGTATTATTGAGTATAATTTTCCTCTTTCATACCAAAATTTGTAGAACATGTTTAAATTAAAAAAAGAAGCTCGGACCCTGGAGTCCCTGAAATGTAGATTTTTAACCACCGTTCTGGTCAAGAGTGAGTTGGCACACTTCATACTCTTACGACAACATTAACATTCTAACAAATTAATATATGATAAGAATATTTTATTGTATTTTTATAATATTCTTCTATTATTCTTTATTGTTTCAAAATATTCTTATTGTACCTATCTGCTGAGAAAGCATCTATAAAAACATGTTATTGGTGATTTGTAATATTTCAAATTCGTTCATATAATAAAAAGCATAGTCTGATAAAATGCGGCTAACTGCTATATATATATATATATATATTCTTTCAAGCACTTAACAGATTTTTTTGTGCCAATGCTCTAGTTCACCGGTGACTTGAAAATATACTTTGGCTCAGCTTCGATGAATATCCATATTATTCGACAATATACTTTAAAAGAAAATGTATTCTTCGTGGCAAATATTTCGTGTCGTTTCTTGAGTAACAAACAAAGTGCTGTCGAAGATGTTTCTGTAATACGGATTTGCTGTTATAAATATCCGGCCAAAACATTTATCCCGGATGCTCATTATGTTGACGCTCCAACAAAGAAACAAAACACTTGAAAGAAATCTCTAGAGCGCGAAATGGTCAGAATGGACTCAACTCCAACTACGGACAATTCGATTGTGTACGCTTCTAAAATGTTCTGATTTGAGCGTCATTCAGAATACGCTGAGCATTGCAAATTTTAGTTCTGTGCTCTCGATTGTTTGCACTTTCAATTAATGTCTGTTCCACGAGATATGCCAAATAGTTTGTAATTAGTTGAGGCGATGTACACAAAACTTATACAATATGTATTCGCGTTGAGTATGTATAGTACTTCAAGGCAACTGCCGAATGAATCTATATTGAACGAAACGTTCGAATCAAATGACCCGCAAAAGGAATCTTCCGGCGAAACGACATCAAATTTAACGGGATTGTTTCGCACAATACGAGTAAATTGTAATGAAATATTTCGAACAATTGAATAAACAATAGAGAGCACGAAAGCTGGAATGAATTGTTCTCGCTCTTGTAATAATCCACGTTTTTTATTAATTTATTGGTCACGATTCCTACAGAGAATTCATTTCAGCAAAACCATAGTCATATTTTCTTTCGATTACAAGATGTAACGTTTTGATGATAAAACATGATATAAAGAGTTCCACTTGTAAAAACCATTGCTATATTTTTACTGAGATATATTACAGTTACTGTGGAAAGATGGGAGCTTTGAATGAGTAATT
Source organism: Biston stratarius (assembly GCA_950106695.1). Taxonomy (NCBI): domain Eukaryota; kingdom Metazoa; phylum Arthropoda; class Insecta; order Lepidoptera; family Geometridae; genus Biston; species Biston stratarius. The sequence goes on from OX467116.1 coordinate 19,140,826, forward strand.
CTTACATTATTTTTACAGTAAACGTAGTGGATGGTGAAAACTTGACGATTTCAAAAGTATCACGGCTTCATATGGGTGCATATCTATGCATTGCATCAAACGGCGTTCCTCCTTCAATCAGCAAACGAGTCGTCCTGATGGTTCAATGTAAGTCAAAATCGTATTCAAACTTGAAAATGACAGTCATGAAGACTGCCGACAGAAGTGAAGCTCCAACCAAGAAGTGCTCAAAGTAGCCAAAGAAGATTTTTAACTTCAAAAATTAAATAGAAAATCTCACGATGTTTCAAGGCATTGGCAATTAATCAAAAGAGTCATAGATTAAGTCAAGAGTGTCGACAATGGGCACTGCACAGCGAGTGGCGTCACCTAAACTGTTGTAGAACAACTTCTTTGCAACTTCATTCTACCATTTATGATCTACGAGCTCTAATAACAACTCGAACGCAAAAAGCGATTTATTATTTCTGACCTTGCGGTTTGGAAACGTGAAAAATAACCGCTACTATATGAATAGAGTTAATAACTTTTTTCGGGCCAAATCCATTGCGAACCCTTTGTTTCCTAATGGGTTCCGTTCACTGTATCTCTTATTGTCTGGGGTTCCATTAGCCAAATTAGAATAAGTGCCGATAAAAGTTCATTTCAATGGATTGAATAATAATATGACATACGGTTATATCTCAATGTCTTTCCGTTTTATATTGTAGGTATGTTACTTTTACATGTATTTTTTTATAATGAGCATACTATTTATAGACTTTGCAAGAAAAAGCAATCATACAATTAGTCTTATTGAACCCAATTTTGGATGTTTTGACTGACCGATCTAAATTTACTAAAAATGCGTCTGTAGTTTAAATAAGAACTACAACAATTTAAAAAAAAATTGATTTGTGCACTTGTAAAGCCTCTAAAAGTGTCCTTATTGGGTATTTAATTAGCATACATAATATTTAGGATAAACACTGAAATTTTGTTTTAAATTTTATTTGTTTTACTAAAAAACTCATAACGTATAAATATCGTCGGTACAAGTTCTCACGTTAAAATGACATCGCATTTGTCTGACGAATTTTACTTTAACCATGATTTATGTTTTAAGTTTATTGAAAACAGCTTAAAAATACTGTAAACTTATTCATCGATCATAATATTGATAAATTATATTTCGCAGTTCTCGAACTTTAGGCTCTTATTAAATAACAATCCGTTAATGTCGCACCTTCTCCAGTTTCCCAAATTTAGACATATGAAAAGCCAACTTTATCTCTGAAATAAATTATCTACCCTTTCGTTTACGCATGTATAACCATAATAGTACATAACTCATAACTTCATTTCTAAACCGTAAATTATAAATGTCATAGAACTTTGTGCACGCTTGCTTAGAATGTTTTATTTTTATTGCGGACTTACGAGTATTTCAGTCGAGTAAAAGTCTTCACCCGTGAAATTAAGTGGCTGACTTAGAAACATCGGGTCGGTAAATAAAGGAACGGTAAAAACCACTAATCACAGGCAGTTTGTCGTTTAAGACACCCGCGCAAATTACACTCACACTCGATATCATTTCCTCATCAGGGAGAAAGAAAATGCTGGCACATTTCTCCCGGTCCGTTAACTTGGCCTCAAATTCTTCCTGCGCTAGTACGTGAGCATTTTCACGTCGTTTTCTTTAGTCGGGAGTCAGCGTTGAGAAATATTATTTTTCTGTGGGTGGGTGTCGTTAACGAGTATTTACGAGGACGCGGCGTCTCTACCTGACGGGAACGCCATCCGCCGGATCGACCGTAATTGCACCCAATTAGAGCATTATGCTGACGTGAATACGGCACAGACGCAGTAATAGCGATACTATCTCTTCCGCCCGACGCCGCCGCCGTGCCGTGCCGCTCGCTCTTCCAAAACCAATGAGACGGTTTCCAGCTAATTCCTTTTCAGTACATCAGCGCCAATGTTCCCGACGTTGGCGTAACTTGCGCTCCATTAACCAGCTTATGAATTTCCCTTTTCCAACGTGAATACCTGTATAAATTACACCGACAAACTAAGGACGTATTCTTTATAGTAGTGTAATTATTCTCAATTCTTGTCTCTGGCAGAGGTTCCATTCGTTTGTAATCTTTCAATTCCTCCCTCTCGCTGAAAAACATGAGCGTAGATCCTTGTAATATGAACTAGCCGTGTAATTTAATTTTGTAATCTCAAATTTTCCATCTACATGCGAACACTGCTATGAGAGCTTAATGTGTTCTTACGTTACAGTTTGCCTATAGACCAACAACTCATGTCTAGGCGGTACTTAGTGCTTAATGTGTGTAGTTATTTCAGCTAGATAATGTAAAAATATGATGCCGGCTCCGTAAGTAAGCGCTTGTTATTTACGTGGAGCCTAAGGACAAAGTTTTTGTGAATTGGCACATTTTTCATTCTAACCCGTGCGTGAGTTGAACTGTGCAAGGGGGTGCTTGGCACCGATTTTTACTATTGTTTCTGGGTATATTAATAGTACTATAAATGTGAATATGGATGTTCATGTAAGTTTATGCATGTGTTTGTTTAGTTCCACCGATGCTGTCGATCCCAAACCAACTGGAAGCGGCCTATGTGGGTCAAGACGTGACGCTCGAGTGTCATACAGAGGCTTATCCATCTTCTATCAATTACTGGACCACTGACAGGGGAGACATGATCATTTCAGGTACTATTTATTTTACTCGATTATCACAAAACATGATAATGGTTGGTGTGCTAAATTTTATAACGGTGCTCCTCTGGTGTTATGTGACATTTGACAGTTTTTTTATCATGCTATCCCACTAATACTTTTTTTATCATGCATACCATGCGCATGTTGGATCTATCCTGCGTTATGGAATTATGTTTTGGGGGAATTCTACTGATAGACAAGTAGCGTTTAAAGCTCAAAAACGATGCTTACGAGCAATGTTGGGATTAAGACAGAGACAATCATGTAGAGAGCATTTCAAGAAGTTAAAAATATTAACCTTAACTTCAATGTATATTTTCGAAATTGCACTTTTTGTGAAAACCTATCCGCATCTTTTCAAGTTTAAAGAAGGAGGCAGGAATAAGGGAAAAAAAAATATGGCTCCACAACTGCAGAACCCATTTATTACGGACGAGCGTTTTCTGCATGTTACCCATAATCTTTAACAATTTACCTACTGCTATAAGAGTTGAGGATGATATCAAGGTATTCAAATCAGCTCTCACAAATTTATTAAATGACAAAGTGTATTATTATATTGAGGATTTTTTAAATGATCAAAATCTTAAACATATGTAGATTGTTATATTTTTTATGTTTTGACATCAAGACTGTAATTAGTTAATGGGTTAATTTTGTTTTCTTTACTTTATATTTATAAATACTTGCATGCTTTGAAAGCAAAAATAGAGTGCTAAATACATAAATAAGACCACATATCTTGTTTACCTATTTTGCAAGAAATAAATGAATTATGAATTATAATATAATAAATGTGAAATTTGGATGGATGGATGGATGGATGTTTGTTACTCAATCACACCAGAACGGCGAAACGGATCTGGATGAAATTTTGCACGTAGATACTTTAGGCCCTGGAATAAAACATAGAATGCTTTTCATCATCATCATCATCCATCACCACGCGAATAAAACCGCGGGACGGAGCTAGTGTTTAATATATTTTAACCTGTTACTAAAAACAATTGGATTATTTATTATACCAATTAATTGCGGAAATTCATCCGTCGGTATTCAGTGCACCAGCATTCCGGCATTAAGGCCCTACATTCCGACGTTTCCAGCAAGTATGTTACTGCACTCAATCGTCAATTTAATTTTGAGTTAAGTAAGGTCTCTATTAGCATAGCAATAGTATAGTAGTTACGCAAGCGTACGTGTCAAACTTTGATTTTTAAGATTGTTTTCACTTTACCCTTAAAATAATAGTTTTTCAATTCTATCTTACAAAGTTCTGATTTAAATTTCAATGTAGTCTGCCAGCTTTAATTAATCAGCTTTGATTATATAAACCCTCAAACCCAGCATCTTTTCATTGTGAGAAGGGTAATGCTTTAATCCACCACGCTAGACTAGTGTGGGTTCACACACCTTTGAAAACTTTTTTAAGAATTTATTTTTCCCCCACGATGTATTCCTTTGCCGTTTTCATGTGAAGTGCAGACTTAAAAGTGCATGCCGCGGTATTCAAACCAAAGATTAGATTTGAAGTCTGATCTCTCAACTAAGCTGCTAAAACTTCATCTGTCATTCTAATTTACGTTTCTACTTGTACGAAGTTCTTGAATATAGAATACATTTGAATAAAGCAAGATTTTTTAATTTAAAAGTTTTAATTGTTGCCTTTTTCAACAGGAAAAAAATACATCACCTCACTGAGTGATGACAGCTACACCAGAAAGATGAAGCTGACAATAAGCAAAGTGTCTCCTCGAGACTTTTCATCATACCGGTGCGTCGCCAAGAACTCCCTGGGAGAGACAGATGGGCTTATCCGCCTCGACGGTACGACTACTAGATTATTCTGCCCATATTAAGTAGAAGTTATGTGCCGTGAATGTAATTCTATATATTAGATGTAATGGGAAATATGGCACATTGAGCTTCACGCGTGCTTGGTGTTGTGAGTAATACGAGAGGTACATTTGAAGATTTTTTTCGGTTTCCCTATTTTTTCTTTACGGATTTATTACGACATATTTGTTTAGTAGGTTAAGTATGGGACATTTATTATTGTAGCACCTAAGTACATTCAACAAAGTAGCTCATTGAAATAATTAGTTGTCTATTTCGAACTGTGACCTCTATTACTTTACAACCCTTGACTGGTTTGTCTCATATTCAAATTTGATCATTCAAACGGAACAACAGTCGTCGAATATTATAATAATTTTAGTGCAAACAATGAAGAGTTATCTATATCTATGTATAAAAATCTCGTGTCACGATGTTTCTGGTCGCACTCCTCCGAAACGGCTCAACCTATTTTTATGTTTTTTTATGTATATTTGGTAGATGAGAATAGGTCCTAAAATATATTTCATACCGTTGATTACATTTGATTTCATTACAGGTGATTAGCTACTTTTTACCTTGAATAAATGTAGCGGGTAACTCCGCGAAGCGCAGCTAGTCTATCTACTCGTATATATATAAACTTTTGCTAATCGCCGAGACCTCCACTCCGTTCGGTCAAATTAAGTTAAAGACGTAATTTTTCTAAGTAATAAGTATTTTACGAGTCTTATTTATTGCTATTATTATTCCTAGAAGTACATAGAAAGTAACAGTTGTTTTGTGAGTCATTAATAATCAATGTTTTACAGAGATTCCCGCACCTTCAACCATCAGCACTACAGTGAACTACGTCGCCACATTTCCTCTGAAGAAAAAAGGTATTTACTCCCTCTAATTATTTCATAGTTTATTCAAGTATACGCTGTTACTTTAATTCGTAGTAATTGGTTTCATTTAAATGGAACAGACAACAAAACAATTAACGCCCAAACAATAACTAAGTTTGTTTCGAAACTTTCCCGAGCATCCTATTGATAATTAACTTTTGATGATCGATTTGCTAACGCTTCCGAATTCAAAATTTTAGAAGTTTTGGCACCTAAGCCTTGATTAGAAATTGAATGGGAAAGGTTGGCTGCCTTGTGCCTTTTATTCATTTGCCGTGTTCTCCGTGAGACGTTGGCGCGGAAAAGGTCGATGTTAGATTTTGTATTTATTGGTTTTGCCGACACAACCCAATGCTTCCGTACAATTGGGTCGTTAGTAATATTATTGTGGGAAAAGCGATTTTGTTTGCGCTTTGACTTCCAATGTACCGCCTTATTGTTATAGATTTGGGCTTTCTTTACGACGTCATATGTTTCGTTCACACTTGAAAGCGCGCATTCACGGGCCCTTAGTAGCGTGTAAGAAAATTTTATGACGCAATCATTTTCCGCGTCGTTTTTTTTTTGCTTGAGACATTTTTATCTTATACGTGTTGTTTTGTCAGGTAAACATAAAAATCGTTGGCGGGACACTTCTGCTGAGAACAGAGTCATAGGGGATTACGAAGTGGAAGAATGGAAAGACGTCGGTGAGTGAGTTAATCTAGCTTATTCTGACGGCGAGTTCTGCCCTACTGGAATTGATTATGACAATATTACACAGATTACGAGTCAACTCAATCTTCGAGTTCAACGAGGACAAGAGGGATTCTACCCATCGTTTTGGGAGCAGCTTTTATCGTCAGCTGACGATCGATTCCAGCACTACGACATAGTGCCAACATCAGACAGTTGTACTAAAACCGCTAAACAGTGACAAGAAACAATAAAATTAATTACATCGAACTAACTTTTCAGGCGTGTAGTTCATAAGTAATGTACTTAGCAAATTGTAAATATAACTTCTTGTTGAAAGACTGATAGATAATTACCATTTATGTGCCATATCTAACCGCATATCTAGGTACTGATAGTTTTAGCAATGGTTGTAAATTTGATCTAGAGTAAGGATAAGAATAGAGCGTATACAAAAAAAAGATTAGCAAAATTAACTAAACAAATCCCTTTTAGTAACACAGATACAAACTTAAAACAATATAGACTGTAATAATGCGTCATAAAGTCTGTTTCAGTAATTTCATCCCCTGTTTATGTTTTGTTAAGGTCTAAATAACCCACGTTACGCAAAATAGCTCATTCTGTAAATGGTTGAGTGCTAAAAAGGCAAAATGATACGTAAGAGGTCGTTGTTAACTACTCTATATTAGTTAATCTGGTTGTCTATGAAGTTAATAAGACTAAATTAATTGGTACGGTCACAACATTTGACATTCAGTATTTCACTATTGATAACTATTTTTATTGATTCTATAGATCTCATATTTATACTGTAATAGAACGTACCAGATACAGTTTTCAATATCAATAAGATACTATTGTAATGCGTGAACTGCCTGTTGTCATAATGGAAAAAATTGAGGAAATCGCTTTTGTAAATATTTATACCCTTAATAGAGACAATATTAGCATGTGCTTTGAGTAAGATTGAATTAACAAATAGCCAAATAATATGAGACAGTATTGTAACTAAGCATAATATGTGGCCTTCCTGTGAATGTCTTTCCGTGGAGTTACTACAAGAAACGTTTTAAAAAGGATGTCTATAAACATCTCTCTGGTTAATATTCATAGGCGACAGTGGCCTTACATCAGGCGAATCGTCTATTTATTTTCCGCTCGTTCCATAAAAAAAGGTCCAGACACACACAAATACCATAAACTCATAATCAATGAACATAGAACTATTATGATCATTGGAAGTAGGTATCTACAAGAATGTACGTTCTGAACGTCGGCACTTCTTAACGTTTTTTAGGCCTTGGTCCTGGTTATTTTTGTATGAATGTACTTTTGAAACTTGGAAGATTTTTTAATGGTTGACAGGCTAAGTGTTTGACCACAGCTCATCTGATGTTAAATGACGGTGTAGTCGAAGATGGTAAACACCTGGAATGGAACTGGCTCTCAAGATGCTTAGCGACAGATTTTCATATTGCGGGTGGTAGCTAGACAGTCGAGTACCTACTAGAAAGTACCCTACCACCATATTATACTTCCCTCACGATGTTTACCAAAATTTAACATATTACGAAAATTAATATAATTTTGGCAGAATAGTGATTTTCATTTAAAATCCAGACTACAAAGTACATTCATAATAGAATCTTCAAATCTCATTGTTTGAAATGTCTCGAGTATCTGCAAATGACGCGGTCTGACACCATGTCATTAGCACATGATTCGAAATGTTTTGAGTGACTTGAATTTTGTTTATTATTATTGTTACAAAAAAAAACACATTAACACCGTTGAAATATCGATAAATTGTGGTAAGATTTTATAACAAGTTTAAGACAAAATGTTATTTGTAGTCACTCAAAATCATACATCGATTTATCAAATACATAGTTTGTTTGTGTTTAATTATTTTGGATGAAAATAACAGTGAAAAGTTGCTTCAATTTTAATAAAAATAATAATGTGTAAAATAAGTAGTGAAGTTGCAAATAGTTGTTTATGTAAACTTAAAGAATAAAATCCTGTTTCACGAATGATATTGTTATTTCATTTAGTTATCCAATCTTCCTAGTAGAAACACGTATATTATGCAAAGTATGTTTGAGTATTTTATCCTGAAGTTTAGGAAACGAGTGAAATGTCAACTGTAAGTCAGTACAAATCTTATTATAGGCCACAAGTCTGATGTTCAGTGACTATGTGGTAAACACACCAAGCAATAGGAACTAACTCTCAAATGAGGCACACAACACACCGACATGCTTGGCGGTAAAAATTTCTTTAGTAGCTTGCCAACCGAGTACCTACTAAACAGTACACTATCACCAATTTTCCTTATGATGTTTTCAAGATTCATGATATTTAAAGTAGTATACGGTACACATTAAAATATGGACCCTATCGGGCACAACAACGTTGTGAAAAGAGGAGGAAACATTAATAAAATTAGCTTTTTTTTTCTTTTTCTTCAAGGTCATTGTTAGAATTTGTACCCATGGCCTTCAGCGTGCGATCCAACCGCGCTAACCACTGAATATCAGGGCTACAAAAACCGCCGCACGGGTTTAGATTGTTAATATTCTATTCTCACTTTTAGGCGGTTAAACTGAAAGACAGGGAAACATCAACTTACTCATTATCCATACAATAAACAATTTGTTCATGACAGCTTCTGCACTTTCGAATAAAATTTACTTCGCGTTTACTTTCGCATTGTTATCCTTGCGACACCAGCGTAAAATGGTAACTGACGACGAGCAACAAAGCGTTATTGTTCACAAAATTATTACACCACTCCCTGTAGAGCTTATTTTGCATAAAATTATAGGTGCGGAAGCGGTACCTGGGTGGCCGCAGACACTTTAATGCACTTACTGCTAAGAGTCATGCTCATGACTGACGAGCTAGAATATAGCTTTGCCAGCATTTGCCAGTTTTTAAATTCGTGCTAATTGAGCATTTCTATTAAAAAGTTGTTTTGTTTGACAGCCCTTAGCCTATACCTCGTTTGCATAAAGCATTCAGGTTTACGTACCAGAGTTCTGCAACGGTTTTCTGAGATCTTATTTAGAAAATTAAAAGTGTTCACCTATAAGAAGCGAACACTTGAATTCTAGACTATATTCCATTTATATCGTAAATTGCAATTTGTTCATTCTCTATTTGTCTTTAAGCAAGTAAGCTTTATTCTATTACTATCAAAATATAAACATTTTGTATTTACTTATATTCGATCTACGAAATTATTCTACCAGTTTGAAAATTTGTAGAACAAACATTTATAAAGCGAACATAGATGTCTTTCTGTGTCTGCATATTCTGTATGTATTATATGTAACCTATGTCTATTTCAAATAAAACAATATTTTAGTATTTTGTTCCTTATCTGGTTCTCATTGTTCAAACTATGCTTAGTTAGAGGCTCGAATGCGCTGTGTGAAATATCCTACTTACAATATTTATTTAGTGATTCTTAGTTTACGCCCGTGATTTCATCCGCGCTAACTTTAGAATTAGGTTCAGAGAGCAATGAAAAATGTGTAAGTAAGTAACGAATAAAATCAATAGACATGAAACTTGCGCTATTTTATTATTAGATTAAGATAAAAGATACCTTTTAGTCCTGAATAAAGTCTGTGAATACGTCCGTCGTCCAGTAGTTCATTTTTGATAATTCCACATTTTCCAAAATGTTTTCCGATATAAAAGTATCCTATATGTCTAAATCCAGGTATACTACACACTTTATGTGTACGAAACTATACACTATTTATGTATACGAAATTTTATCCAAATCCGTTCAGCCGTTTTTGCGAGATTGAGCATGAAACATCCAAACACAAACTTTCACATTTATATATTAGGATTTTAACTAATAGTAAAACTACAAACACATTTCTGTAGTGTTCTTAGTAACTAAATTAATCATCAAAACAATACACACCCATATAGATCTAAATAAAAATTAGAGATAAGTAGGTACACTACAATAAAGGGAGCACACACTGATCTCAATGTTTTTGACAACACTAACATTATAAATGCGAAAGTCTGTCTGTTTGTAACTTCTTCGTGCAATAATGGCTCAACGGGTTTGTTTCAGATAGGTTCGTGTCCTGGTTTTTTTTAATGTAAAAGTAATAAAACGAACGAGACGCTCTCTTGATGGTAAGACGTAACATATGTCCATGACCATTGCGGGGTTGCATAGCTTTGACGCTCATTACTTTGAGACTTTCGATGATTAGTCTCAACAGTTCTGTAATTTCGCTAGCTGCATTACCCTTCAAACCGGAACACAATAATATTTACACTACTGCTTGGTACTGCTGTAGTACCAACCCAGATGACCTCATTCTAAGGAGATCTACCACAAGGAAAACACATCAGGTACTTCATATCCCGAAAAGTTGTTAAAATCGCGGTTTAAATAAAAGTAACAATTTAGCTAAGTATATAGACTTTGTTATCAAATCGTTCAAATCATATCGTTAGCGACGCCCTATGAAACTTTATCGATTTTATGCAAAATGCAACTAAGTTCTTCAAAGCAGTCTGCGCTGTTTGAGCCATAAGCCGCTTTTATTTTCTCGCTGTTATTACATGAGCTGGTAATATCAAGGATACGATACCATCTGAACCACCAGTTGGTAAATTGAAATTGTAAAAGTATTTCAACTGGCGAGTCATTGCGCGCACACGTCCATTTAAGCTTCCGAAATGTGTATTTTTTTATATCCGATATTTAAGTTTAAATATATTTTTCATTTCAATTTATTTATTAATGGGAAATTCACAGCTAGTTGTACAAAGTATACGTATGTATACATACATAGTATAAATAGTTCAGGTATAGTATTCTAGAGATTACCAGAAAACCATGACAGCGGGAAAATAAGAGCGGTATATATAATATATTATGTATATATTTACGTATATACTTTGTATACCTAGCTGTAAATTTCCCGTTAATAAATAATTTGAAATGAAATATATATTACATATACGATATATATATGTATATGTACATATCGTTTACTTGGTGGTAGATCTCCTTAGCAGGGGATCGTCTAGGTAAGTACCACCGCAATATATTCTGCCGCCAAGCATTACTGTGTTCCGGTTTGAAAGGTACTGCAGCTAGTGAAATGACAGGGTTGTTGAGACCAACCATAGAATGTCTCAAAGTAATAGGAGTCAAAGCAGCGATGCCCTGACCTTTTTTGTGCTACTCAAAATTATGTGTATCGCTGCAATGATCATGGATATACGTTATCGTTTACCATCAGGACAGCGTCTCGTTCGTCTCATTATTTTTATATAAAACATAAATATAGATTAGAAAGGCCAATTAGAAGGTTCTGCAAACAAATTCCTGTCCTTCTTTCCTTGACTTAAATTCATACTTCTAGACTTACAAGTGAGGTTGTGCAAGTGGACGATGTCTGTCAGATAGACAGTGATACTTACATATTAGCTCAAAAACTCAGTGTTGAGATTTATGCATTTTCTGGATTAAGTGTTATCTTTTTAAAACATCATTTCTAATACCTTTAACAGCGAAACAAATCGACATTACTTACATCATAGAAATAAAAAATAACACATGAGCACAAAGGCTCAATAAGGCACGAAACATGTCGGTTTTATAGCCTATACGTCTTCGAATAAATAAAAGGATAAAAATAATAAGGAGTTGCTGGAGAAATAAAATGTAATTGGGCACGGCTTCAAAGTCATTCTCCAACCACTGGAAAGGGGTTTTAGGCAGTTTAAGCGAGATTCGAGTATCTTTTTGGAAAGTAGTACATTATTAACAAAAAATCATTAGAATGTCTTCAATATATTTCTTCTTCATCATCCAATCACCTCAGCACTCAGGTTATCAGTTTATTACAGGTAAAAAACTTAATAATATGATTTATGCCATATGGCATTATGCTGAGTTAAAAAGCGGCCATGATATTAAGTAATGGTGTAGTCAAAAGTCACACCTTTAAGTGCTTTGTGGTTGACCGTTTTTCACAGGTTTGTTAAAGCCGAAATATATAATCTTTTACTGGTGTTTTTTTACCTTTAATTAATAATAGTACCTGGATGACCGAGCTTTGCTCGGTTTATCTTTGCCTGAAAACACGGATAAAACGACGTTTTCTAAAAATTAAACTAACTAGCTCGATTTATCGCCCCCGAAACACTTTGTATACTCATGAAATTTATTATTTCTTTTATTTATAATTTCATGAAAATCGTTGGAGCCGTTTCCGAGATTCAGAATATAAATATATATATATATAAATATATATATATATATATATGTATATATATATATATATATATATATATATATATATATATATATATATATATATATATATATTTATAAATAAACTGGAAGGTTTTCTATTACCAATACTGAAGAAAAAAAAGCAATTTAAAAATTTTGACGTATATATATATATATATATATATATATATATATTATATACAAGAATTGCTCGTTTAAAGGTATTAGGTAACTCTTGAACAGATAGTTTAAAAGACAAATCAGGTGATAATACTGTTTAAATCAATTTTAACTAGGTCAAATTATATGATACGTCAAAATTTTTAAATTGCTTTTTTTAAATTTTTAAATTGCTTTTTTTTCTTCAAAAAAAAAAGCAATTCTTGTATATATAATATATATATTATATATATATTATATATAATATATATATAATATATATATTATATATACAAGAATTGCTCGTTTAAAGGTATTAGGTAACTCTTGAACAGATAGTTTAAAAGACAAATCAGGTGATAATACTGTTTAAATCAATTTTAACTAGGTCAAATTATATGATACGTCAAAATTTTTAAATTGCTTTTTTTTCTTCAGTATTGGTAATAGAAAACCTTCCAGTTTATTTTTTCATAATATGTACAGAATTTGACCTGTACCAGTTTTATTATAAGTGTACATACGGTTCTGAAGTCACGATATTGGAATACTAAGATAAAATTTATACGATTTCTCAGTAAGCGAGAAAAAAACAATAGGTACGTATTTTTTCCATCACATTAATGACAGAAAACACTAACATTTTTAAAAACCTCGCCACCATTAAAATAATAACTTCTCTCAGTTGCGCTTTTTGTTACAGTGTAAGTACAACGTAGCTACTGCGCCGTTATAGTTTTCTTACATTTCAAAGAAAATAGATAGCAAACGTTACATAAACTCACACATTACAACACACAAACAAGTTATTTCAAATTAGCGGGCGTCGAATAAGGTAATTCTTTAGATTTCTGTTTATTTCTTTGGACGATTTACTGCTCCGCGCCCGTCCTTTTTCTTTTTATTGTTGGCAAGCCTGATGTTAAATGGCGTTGTGGTCGCACCTAGCTTAGAATGGAACTGGCTCTCAAGTGAGACTGCCGGAACATACTGTTAGGTACTTGGCGGCAGATTTTCAACGCTAGCCAGCCGAGTACTAGAAAATACCCTGGCATCATGCTATGGTTTTAGGTTTATAGAATTTTTATTATCATTGAAGACATTACTGTCACTTATGCGATAACATATTTATAATGCGATAATACTTAATAAATATTACATATGTTCACTGTCTTAATTACCTACTCATAAATATAAATTGAAATAAAAGTTAAAAAAATAAATAAATTACTCGGCCGCTCATGCTTACAAGTAATATAGGTACAAAATTGAAATTAAACCGAAAAACTAGGCCCGTTCAACGCACTTTTAACCATAATAGTAATGGATTCATCCAGCATATTTTCAGGCTTCAAGATATTTTCCTTCACCGGCAGCTCAAGCTCATTGTTGAGATTTGAATCCACGCCCTTCGGCGTATGAACCGACCGCGCTAATCACTAAGCTATCGTCGCTACAGCTACAAGCTATAGCAATTATAGCTACAAGTGTGATTCTAAACCATTTGAGATTTTCCTTACTTTTCACTTACAACTCCGCCTTTATTATAATTTTTTATTCAAAATAGCTTTGCTTTTTACTACACCAGTGATGCAGTCTATGGAGCACTCTTACCTTTAGAAGAAACCTGTTCACTCTAGAAGAACCCTAAATATACTTCATGCGCAAATACAGGCGTTGGCGCTCGCTGGTGGGAAAATATTAAAATAATAAGAACGGCTTTGAAAATTTTAACCGATCAATTATTACAATTCGTAAGTCAAAATAGGTTGTCAGAGTCGGTAGCTATAGTAACAGGATATTGTTCAGTACTCTTCGGCTCCAGAATCTTAAAAAAATACGTAAAATTTGTGATAAAGTGTGAGAGATGTGTTACTTCTATATAGGCTATTTGATCGACCCTGATCAAATCAACTAGAAAAGAAAAAAGTCTCGTAAGTTTCCATAGAAAAACTAGAAAACACGTTAATACCTCTTTGTTTACGTCAGGAGCTTAAAATATCATAAACATCATCTCAGCCGTGGGATATCCACTGCTGGACATAGGCCTCCCCCATTGATTTCCATAAAGACCGGTTGGAAGCGGCTCGCATCCAGCGCGTTCCTGCGGTCTTTATTAGGTCGTCTGTCCTCCTTGTGGACTGAGGTAGTAGACTGGGTAGATACCCTAGCCTAGCAGCTTGCCGGTCCGTGGTCTTCACTACAAACCATTGAAACCCCATCGGTCATCAGATAAAAAACGTTCAAGTATAAAATATACGGCTCCTATAAGATAGCGGATGATACCGAGTGGCGCTAGCTGCAGCTGAATAATAAAAGAGGTGGTTCACTTATTTATTAGACTATTCATATTACTTTCTAAGAAATATTACAGGGAACCACTGCCAACATTCCGGAAAAATTATGCTTTGACTAATACCCTCGAGACCTAAGTATGATGTGCAGTTTTAGGGAAACCGCTTAATAGCCGCACAGGCTTAAGTTAGTTTAAACTATAAATTAGCATCAAAGGATATGCACTAACTTTCGGGATATTTACGCCTAAAATTTATTAGTAAAGTAATCACACTTACACTTGTACTCGTAACATTCGGACAAACAATTTATTGGCACATAAATGTTTATCCTGGTGGGAATCGATCCCATGCCCTACAGATATTTTCTTGAAGCGGATATTATGTCAAAATGAACGAACAGGGCAGTGAGTGATTGATTAATACTTTACTGTTCACACCAAAGATTACATACGTTTGAAATTAAATTAATATAGCTGTATAATATTTATTTACATAATGCAGCTTTCTACAAACTATACCCTAACATACATACCACAGTGTTTCTAAATACTACAGAGAAACTAAAAAATAAATTGAAATAAAATAAACTAATCTAAAAGGCCGCTATCAATGGGAATAGTTCTCAAATAAATTAAATATTATTTTCAATTATTTATTCATTAATAAGGAGTCGTATTAACTATGCTTGGAATCGTGATATACTGCTACTATATAATAACTAAAATAAGGAGTAATGAACAATGTTTCACTCTTTTTTGTTTAAAAAAATCCGTTACAAATAACCTAAGTTGAGTGAGAGTTTCCGAAACGTCAACAAAGCAAAGCAATCAATCAAAAAACTGTTAAAACGAGCTTTCAGAAAAGTTAAATTACGTTGCATGGTAAACGTTAAAATCTACTTCGTATGTACTCCAGCCCACTGAAAAAACAAAACAACCAAAATAGGTAAATATGTATACTTTTACTCATGTATTTTTGGCACATATGTCTGAGAAATAGGAGTCTAAATCTGGTTTATAGCGGAATTTAACATGTTTCTGATGTTCTATACAACCAATGTTATCTCAAAAACACGTATTCCCTTTTTAACGAAATACGACCCGAAGAGGCATCATTATTTTTCTTATGATAAATCGATACGCGACCTGCTAAAGCCTGGCTGCTAACAGTGCCGTAAACTAGAAATATTTTTTCCCGTCATCTCTCACATCGGTGTTTTAATAAAAGCGGATCACGGCTGTTCGTCTGAATATTGTCGCAGATATTTCAATATTGGTGGGATTAGCAGCCTATTTAAACACCACTCTCAATGCTGCGCTGCGTCATATTGAAATACAATTTCATTCAAAGCAACCTTTCAAAATATTTACGGAACGTTTTTAATTTGGAGCTACGTGCCCTCGCCAGCTGAACGTTCGAGGCTTTGCGAGGTGTCCACACAAACATGTTTTCGAAGCGCCTCACTGAAACTTTCGATGTCTTTGATTTAACTCGTCCGATTGTAGAGGTAAGAGAACTTTGCAATTCTAACTTCTGTTCAAAGTTTCATCGCTCCTGTAAATGTAACTTATACTTGACACCTGAAACCACATTGAAGAAAGTTTGTCGATTCTGCATTATAAAATTATTTGGACCATAAACTAACTTTGAGCCAGGACTTAACCCCATTTTTAGCCCCATTTTTTTCCGTACCCAAAGGGTAAATACGGGACCCTATTACTAAGACTTCGCTGTATGTCTGTCCGTCCGTCTGTCTGTCACCAGGCTGTATCTCAAGAACCGCGATAGCTAGACAGTTGACATTTTCACAAATTATGTATTTCTGTTGCCGCTATTAAAATAAATACCTACTAAAAAAAATATATAAGGGTTGCTCCCATACATCAAACGCGATTATTTTGCCTTTTTCATAGATAAAGGTACGGAACTCTTCGTGCGCGAGTCTGACTCGCACTTGGCCGATTGTTTCTTTTAGGTTTTTCTAGTAGGTACTCGGCTGGGTAGCTACCATCCACAAGTTGAAAATTTGCCGCCAAGCATTTACAGGTGTTTTCCGGCAGCCTCACTTGAGAGCCATTTCCGTTAAAGGCAAGGTGTGCTTAACCATCTTCGATCACGCCGTCATTTAAAATCAGGGGAGCAGGAGTCAAACACAGCCTATCATTAAAAAAAAATATGTTGTGGGTTCGATCTCAAGCCCGTAATAACGATAATTCGTAATTTATGTGCGTATTAAAAAAGTATTCGCATAAAACCGGTCTTTGGTGAAAAAAACATAGATACAGATAAATGGTATTCCATTTATCTCTATGTTCTTTTTCGCACCAAATCAGGAATGAAAAAGGCGTGCACGCGGCCTCGTCTTGCTTACGCGCGTTATACTCTGCTTTATCCCCATGATGAAGACCACTGGATGTGGCCGAAACTATAGAGTTTCCGATAAAATTAAACGTGAGTAATCCCACATAAGTAAAAATTGTTACAACGTCAATTTCTATAGTAAATCATTACGTAATCTTATAATAAAAAAATTGGAAATCATGTATAGGTTTGTGATATATTTTATATAACAGAGTTGTCCTGTTGATGACGGGTATGCATAAATTCTGGTCCATCCGTCGACTCGGGCCGACCATTTATCAGGGGACTCGTTGTTTCATAAACTGTCTAATGCCGTCCATAGCATTGTTATCATGTCGCCTGACATTTATTATACAGCGCTGATTAAATAATCTGTGACCAAAACGGGTCGGACGGATTTGTAATCCAAAATACACAGTCATTGGTAATTATCACAGAATAAAAGAATAATAATAAATATCGTAGGACATTTGACAAAACGTCTAATCTAAGCATAGCTTGTACTATAAGAACCACATACCTGATAGAATACTAACATACTTTTTTTGTAAATGTATACTTCTGGTGAGAAAGGATTCCAGATCGCGCCGGCGCATCTTAGTACACTTGGCCGAAACTATAGTCGGAGTTATCGATAAAATTAAATGTGAGTAATCCCGCATAAGCAAAACAAAAATGTGTCAAAACCACGTCAGTTTCACTAGTAATATATACTTATACTTAATATAGAACACCCAGACACAGTACAATCATTTATCGTCACACTAATCTTTCTCCTGTGTGGGGATCGAACCCACGCACTACAGCTCTTGAAGTATATAATTATACCACCTGAGACTCGGACTTGGACTCGGGTACGGTTGGTGGACTCACGAGTCCGGAATCGAGTCCAGAGCGAATCATCAAAGCACGGGCGAGTCTAAAAAGAACAAAAGTAGTAAACCTGACTCGAGGCGAAAAAAAAACTATAAACAAAACTCGAAAAACTCGCGTCTTAGTCAAACTATCGAGTACGAAAGCACGACTGAATACTACTTATCCGACGGAAGCGACTCTGGATATCTCATGGCATGTCCTCGTATTAACGTACTATGTTGGTTTGCTTGTTACCCTTTTACGCCTAAACTCCCCAACCAACCATCATGACATTTGACATACAAATTGTCAGGGGTACAGAGAAGGACCTTTCATTGTCATCATCATCATCGCTCAATCACCAAACATAACATTGCCCAGTAGACACTTACTTAGATCCGTTTCATCACCGCAGTAGCCGCCATCGTCTGTAAGCTCATCCACATATAATTGATTCATGGAAATCGCACACGGTGTTCTTCTTCTTTTTTGCCATACACTTGCAAATTGTGGAATTATCTTCCTTCTTCAGTATTCCTGCGGACTTACAACATTGGGTTCTTCAAAAGGTGTGTTAATAGAATCTTAAAAGGACGGCAATGTATTTGTAGTGCCCCTGGTATTGTAGATATCCATAGGCGACAATGATTACTTACCATCAGGCAACACGTAAGCTTGATTGCCACATAAATAAATATTAAATAAAGTACGAGACTCGAACACTAATATCGAATTCAAGCCTGAGCTCACAAGTCGATGGACTCGTAATCCATCGAGCAGTGGAGTCTTGTCTCGTCTCAACGGAGGATTATCAACCCTGTATAAAATAAAATGAGACAGATAATATTTAGACTTTAAACTCAATTCAGTATTTATACAATATGATAAGCGTGTCTAAGGAGCGTTTGATTTTATCTTATTATTAGTCATCTTACCAATTCTCTGGTGGAAACTTGAAAACGTTGTAATTTCTAAGTAATTTTCGATGATAGTATACTAACATAAACTTGTCGAAGAACCTAATTACGGAGATAATGGGAAACTCTTGGCAAAGGCTTGTTTAGGCTATTACGACTCGCTTTAAGGCAGATTTTCCACTCACCATATTATTGTACTATATTTTCTTCAACCGGCAGCTGAAGTGCGGAGCCTTAAATGCTTGAACGAATTATCAAAACGTCAAATGTAAAACTTGACCAAAAGTGTTTGTTTCTGGCACTGAACACGAATACGAGACACCAGCTTTCCTCCAGAATGAATAAACAAGTGAGATCCGAGCCCCTCTCCGAGCCCATTAATCACCGGCGGGCCCATTTCATAAAGTGACATTTTCATTGTTCTCGCCTGAAGTTCCTATTTACTCATTTATGTTCATAACACGAGATGAACCGAAGCTAAGTCCAAGTCTAATAACAGAACCGCAAATCTACCGTTTTCAGCGGCAAATCTTAATTATTCATACAATCCGAACACACGACAAAAGGCCAACAACGTTTTTTGTTGACTGTACCTAATCCACAAAGCTTTGAAATAATTAAAACAGCAGCTAATGAAATAGAGTTAACGGCTTGCTTGTTGTTTTCTAACACAAACGTAGATCGCATAAGCTGTTACCATTTAAAGCAATACAATGATAATAGTTTGGATTATAAGTCGAATTTAAAAGTTAATAATGTGACAGACACAATAACCTACACCGTCAGAATGTTAAACCTTAAATTATTTATATAAAGTGCATTTTATCGTCTTTACAATATGAGATACTAGCTGCGCCCCGCGGGATTACACACCGTGAACACACCGTCAGATGTTTGCAGATTTTCAACTATATGGTGGGTGGTAGCTAGCCAGCCGAGTACTAGAAATTACCCTACCACCATGCTATGGTTTCCTCACGATGTTTTCCTTCAAACTCATTGTTATGGTTTGAACGCACACCCTTCGGCGTGCGAAACGACCGCGCTAACCACTGAGCTATCATCGCCACAGATATCATCGCTGTCTGACGATGGATATAGTGCAATCAAATAACAAACATCTTGTTTTTATTTAGGGTAGAAATCGAACCCACACTCTATAGCCCAAGAAGCAGCTACTACCAAATAAGCTAACAGGGCAGTTTATATCCATAATGTAAAATAAAAAATCTATTTATTATCTTTCCTTTGACCGTCAAAAGAGCTGGTATTTAAACAAAGATACAGTTTAAGTACGAAGAAGCGCACTTACAAGAAAAACCCCATTTATTCAAGATTATTGTTGTACAAATACGGATATTTTTCTAATATCTGAACAAATTTCACAGCCGTTCCCGCCATTTTACAAAAATAGTCATGCGCTTTCGCTCGACGTACCTCCTCGGCCGGCATCATGAAGCCTGGATGCGGCGACGCGAGCGCGACGTTGCCGCTCCGTCAAGTGTCATAGTTCCATATATAAGCTGTGACCAGGCGTACACCAAACATATCTATCTATATCTTTAAACGAGCAATTCTTGTATATCAATATATATATATTCTGAATCTCGGAAACGGCTCCAACGATTTTTATGAAATTTAGTATGTATAAATCGATCTAGCTAGGTTTCATTTTCAGAAAACATCGTTTTATCCGTGTTTTTAGCTGAGCAAAGCTCGGTCAACCAGGTACTTATGTATAATGACGAATACTCATATATGAAGCTACGCCTCCATTACAGAATTTTATGTGCCTAAGTAAAGCAAACCCAATTCGCACTTGACTTGTACTTGAAATATATGACCGATAATCCATTCAAAGCTTCAAGAAAATAGCGCCAAATTCTATCGTTCACTCTAAAGTTCACTCATGTATGTATCTCATTCCGGAACCGCGAATTGGCTATAAAATGTTGTCGCAGCGTAATATGCCTGAACAATTTGTGCCCACAATATGGCACAGTTGTTGGGCCTGTCTTCAATAAACAAGCTATACAGCCTAAACTGTGTAAATACACACTATTTGGTGAGTAAATCGGACTGAACACTTTCGTGTTATTAACATCAGACCTCAATAGAGACATTACACTTTTATTAATAAGATTTCTTAGTTGAAAGGTGTCCAACAAGGTTCCAGTTATTACTAATCCTAGGTAATATATTTTTGTAATCTAAAAGCAATATAACGAACGTTACGCTCTCCTGATGATAACTTTGAGTAGCAAAACAAAGCCCGGGGCATCGCTGCTTTGGCGTTCATTACTTTGAGACTTTCGATGGTAAGTCTCAACAGCCCGGTAATTTCGCTAGCTGCATTATCCTTCAAACCGGAACACAGTAATGTTTACACGTTATCTGGTACTGCGGTGGTACCTACCTAGACGACTTCCTGTTAAGGAAATCTTCCACCAAGTAGAAGTAGTTATCTAGTATCTTTGAATTTTGAAAGCTAGTTGGATAGACAAACCCGTTTCCGGACATGCGTTATCTCTTACCATCAGGAGAGTGTATCGTTCGTCTCGTTACTTTTATATATTAATATAATTTTTATATACTATAAATATCAAAGCGTCGTGCGTAGGTACAATGGTACATGTGTGTTTGTTACTGTTTCATACTATAACGCCTTAATTAACTGAATTTAGCTTCAAATAAAAGATAGAAATAGATAATATCCTAGATTATCACCGTGATGTACGGCAATAAAATAAATAAATGTAAAAGAACATTTTAAACAGCACCATCTAGCTACAAACTATGCAAAGCTTATACCATGAGAACCAGATAACTAATAGAGGATTGATATACTTTTTTCGTAAATACATACCAATAAGAACACTCAAATACCTACAGAATTAACAGCTATTTTCGTCACATAAACATCTGTCCTGAGTGGATATCGAACCAATGTCATTCAGCTCGAGAAGATGAACTAGTAACAAGTAAGCTAATATGGCAGTCAAATATCAACAAGTATAAATTAATATAAAAAAATACCGCCTCCATGCCCCTAAGCCCAAACACGGTTAGGTTTTAGGTATTTTGGTTTAAAATCAAATTTCTATATCGATTTTCATGAAATTTCTATGGAACTAATCTATCCTTTAAATAATAAAATAAATGTTTACATCGATTTCTAAATGGAGTTATTAGGAAACAAACATTAAAAAAACAACCGAATTATAGAAGAAAGGAAATTAGGAAGGAAATAAATAAGAAACGTGTCTTGTTGTAACTTCTTTTTTCTCTTTTGTAAACCAAACATAAAATTTCATTTTATTTTACTAAAACGTCAATACATGTCAACTTCAAAGTTAGACTAATTATACTCTAAGCTAAACACAACTAACGTCCATCTGATACTTAGCTGTTTTTGATCGATTTTAGTAAAGGAAAACTCATAGGCTCGCGTCACCGACATGCTAATGTGACGTATTTAAGTTCTCACTTTTATCGACAGGCCCCATGACTGCCTATTTTTTTTTTAATGGCAGTTAAACGGATAAACTTTATCGGACCTATAAATAGTGCAATAGACAGAGCTCTGATAGTAACAATGAAATATATAGCTAGATTTTATTCTCGTATTTTGAGAAGTAATAGCTGCTCGGTTTGGTAAAGCGCGGTTGTAAAATCGATGAAATATAGAGGACAAAATTCAAAGCCGCCTATTGACTTTTATTGCTCGTAAGAAATTGGCTGTCAAAACTATAAAAACAGCCTAACAAAATTGCCGCCAGCTGGACGGTTTGAAGGTTTAATTACATAAAATTGAGCATCGGTTAGCGTGATGACGGTGACGTCATTGTCGAGTAATAAGTAGAACAACGTTTTAGTTTTTAAATAAACAAACTTTATATAATTGATACAGCATTTCGTCAACATTATTGGCAATCATTTTATAAAACGGTATATTTTTTGTAATAGAACGACGATTAACTTAACAATTATTGTCATTAAAACATTGTAAATGACATACTTTTTCAGCCCCGTATTTCCGCCTAGGTCTACGAGGCCCCGACCTAGGGGCCCAGCCACCCTAGGGGCCCCGACCGCCCAGTTACCCTGACCACCTCTGACGGCACTCGAAAATAGGATTAGGGGAAAAAAACACATATTATAAGAGCACATGACGACTGTTGACGTAACTATAGTGATAAGTGACAAACAGACACAAAGCATAGACTGCATTATTTTTTATGTTTATTTATAATTAGAGTCTGTTAAAATTATATATTTTCTGTACCTGTACTAGTGCATTTTATTTGCTTAATTTCCAAAATGGCTTCCTTCAAGTCGCGAGTGAAGCGGTTTCTTCTAGGCAAGCGTGCTCCACCATAGACCGCATCTTCGCTTAACATCAGGCGAGATGGCGGTCAAACAAGCCTATCAACGATTAAAGGGATGAGAGGCCCCAAATGTCAAGTGTCTAGATGTCCTGGGTCTTTAAGATCGGGCCTGACTACATTAGAGATATTCATTTTTTTATCAGTATTTTTTGTAGTAGAGCCACGTTAACTACACAACAATGTTATTGATACACTTTTTCATCAAACATAATGACACTCATTTACAAAGTGGTCACTTTTGTAATAATGTGACGTTTAACTAAACGATCATTGTAATTGATACACTTTTCGTCTACATTTTTAATACTAATTTTACAAATTGATATTTTTTTTTTAGTGAACGACATTTAACTAAACAAAAAGTTTGATACACTGTTCCATTTTATATTGAGGCACTCATTTAAAAATTTACAAACTTACTTAGTAGTAGCAGTAGTTGGCATGGTGGTAGGGTACTAGAAAGTACCCTACCACGGGTTTCGCGGGGTCGCGAAATGACCATTGCTTTACCATACATAACTTTTCAAAAAAAATATACTTTTCTTTACGAAGTCAATTAAAATAAAGATGTTGTACATAATGTATCCCTCTTCGATGTTGTAACGGAGCTCTGACAATAAGTAAGAGTAGCTCGTGTGAATACATCAATATGGGCGATGTCGGAAGCCTTCAATGCCTTTATTTATGCCTCACAAGTGACGGCGACGAGAATGCGGCCCGTGATTGATGTTACACCGAAAACAAGGATACATCAAATCTTTTTGTATATCCGAAATTGCGTATTCCGTATTCAGCCATCCATCGCGACGAGGATAAGCTAGGTGAAAATTCTCTTTGTTTTCGAGACCAGATAAGTAAAACATAATCAAGGTTAGGTTGGAAAAGGTAACGTAGTTTTGTGTAATTTTTTCACGACGTCTTTTCCATATTTTTGCCATTTAGATTAGTTTATTTCAATTAAATGTATATTTCTTCTATATATGTAAAATACCTCTCTAGTATGTACTCAAGAAACAATAACAAATGTTAACACATTTAAATAAAAGTTTAAAAATTTATTAATAGCAGACGTTTATGAAAAACATTCATTGGATAGTGATCCTACGATATTTATTTATATATTTACCTTAACGAACTAGTAATTTTTATTAAGTTTACCTATTTATCAAAGTATACTGTACAAAATAAGTTATTTACTACCGCTGTAACTAACAGGCGGCGACTTATATTGCGTGTTTCCGTCGAAATGTAGTTAGTGTTTGTACGTAGTTTACTTATTAGTAGGTTTCTTTACCAGGAGATCGTCTAGGTAGGTGCTACCGCAGTACTACATATTCTACCGCCAAGTAATAGTGTGCAAACATTACTGTGTTCCGGTTTGAAGGGTGTTGCAGCTAGCGAAATTACAGAGCTGTTGAAACTAGAAAGTATCAAAGTAATGAGCGCCAAAGCAGCGATGCCCTGGACATTGTTTCGTTAGTCAAAGTTCTGTGTATCGCTGCAATGGTCATGGACAGGCGTTATCTCTTACCATCAGGAGAGCGTCTCGTTCATCTGTTAACTATGAACTAAAAAAAAAGTGTGAAATATTCTTCACCCGTTTTCTACGCAACATTACATCTGTGCTACTGTTTTATAATCTAGTACCTGGTTGACCGAGCATTGCTCGGCTGAAAACATGGATAAAACGACGTTTTCTGAAAATGAAACCTAGCTAGATCGATTTTTCGCCCCCGAAACCCCCTGGATACAAAATTTCATGAAAATCGTTGGAGCCGTTTCCGAGATTCAGAATATATATATATATATATACAAGAATTGCTCGTTTAAAGATATAGATAGATAGATTAGATATACGATACAAAATCTACAAATTACAGTGAAAATGAAATGCAAAATACGAAAACTGTAATATCATTAGAACAACACCAACTTTTGTACAGCTAGAAAACAATGTGAACATAAAAATCTCTCGAAAACCGTTTCATTTGCAGCCCAAGGCTCAGGAAGTGAAATGCACCATTCCATTTTCTCGACGTAACAACGTTGCGCATTTCGAACAATGAAATGCTTTTAAAATACGAAACAACCTGATTCGAATAAAAGTAATTTATACTTAGAACCATAAATTTAAAAGCTAGTTGTAGTGTGTCATTTTCTATGAGAGACACTAAATAGTATAATTATTGGTTAAAAAGTATTACAAGAATATTCATGTTATTACGAACTGTGCCCGCGACTCCGTCCGTGTGGATGTTGTTTGGTGTTCCGCGTATTATTCTTTTTTTTTTTTGTTTGTGTATTGATTGTATAAAACAATAAACAAATAATTGTTACAGAAAGCTTACCACAACATATTAGTATAAACCGCATTAAAATCGGTTCAGCTGTTCCTGAAATTAGCGTGCACAAATACTCAGATAATTTGCTTGGTTGCCTGGAAGAAATCGATCTTAGCTAGGCCACTTGTGGCACTAGCTCATAAGATTCTTTTGTTTTCTGTACTCTTTTACTTTTTCGGTGTGCACAATAAAGAGTTTCTATCTATCTATCTATCATATAAGAGAAGCAAGGAGGCGTGCAAGGAGAAGGAGATGGATAATAGTGAATATGATCTATTTGATTGATTATCGTGATAAAATCATTTTTTAATGTTTTGAGTTTGTGTATTTATAATTTTATGATTTGTTCAATTAATTTATTTTAACATGTTTTTGACATTTTTATATTTTTTATTTTGACTTTGTTTAGACTCTTTGCTTATACAATTTTAATTTTAATTTGATATTTTTAAGGACTATTGTAATTGGCGCATTATGCCGTTTTAGTCAATAAACAATAAACAAATATAATAATGTAACAAACAGACAAAATCTTAAGTAAAACGTGTTTTTTTTTTTGAAAAATTTTGAATGTGCAGACACAGCTCGTTAACGATTTTATTATATGTACAGATAGATATATGTATGTAATTATGGAGAATATTTGGGCGTTAAGTATTATAGGAATATAATTATTGGGAACATTTCGACGTATTGTCATAAACTTGGGATGTATATACCTACGTAAAAGTAGTGTAGACGATAGGAGGTCACTGTACTTACAATAAACAATTTTAACTATGAACACAACTTTGAAATGCTTAAGCTTAATGCTTACTTTAAGCATAGATTAACTAATCTAAGCTTAAATTAACCGGTCTTGCCCTTACTTATAAACATTGCTTAATCTGATTAAGGAACGTTTATAAGTAACCAAATAAGGCAAACATATAGGAACCAGATAACTGACACTATATACTGACATATACTCATACTTTTTGTAAATATATGCTTGTAATACCTACAACATACAGAACACATAGAACAAACATTTATCGACACATAAATGTTTGTTCTGGTGGGAATTGAACCCACTCCATTCAGCTCTTGAAGCAGCTAACAGGGCAGTCGGAGATATAAAGTATCTTAAACTAGTAATTTTAGAAAAATCTATGTTCAACTTGTTTAAATTGTGTAAGTGGTCTCAGTCTGGACAAAATAGAAAGACGATTTGATAAATATCTACAAACTTTGTTGCGTTCGAGACGGAGCGAGCGAACACAATATTGAGCTGAATTCATGTCTGCTCGTGAGATTGTATCAATACTGCACCTTTTTGATACTTACTATACACACTATTATATTATCACAATTATTTAAAAAAAAAAAAATATCCTAGGACATTACCCACAGTGCCATCTGACCACAAACTAAGCAGAGCTTGTGTGATGGAAGTCAGATAACTGATAGTATACATGAATACTTTTTTTTTGTAAATACATACGTATAATACATAGAGAACACCCAGAAATAGAACAAACATTTGTTTATACCATAAAATGTTTGTCCTGGGCGGGAATCGAACCCACACCCTGCAGACATTACCAATGAGCCAAGGTGAGAATTAGCAGACTTCATATATCTTCGCGAACACTGGATAAGGATTCGAGCCCAGGACTTTCAGATTGTAAACCCAGACGGTTCCTAACTAAGCTGCCATAACCCGATATATGGTTTGTATCTCATTGTATTATTAATTCTTGAGCTAATCGAGATATTCGATACGCGGTTTTGACGACATTGCGGACCCATCTCACTGCTGGAGGATCGACGTAAAGAACATAAACTCCCTAAAATATTCTTATAGCACTTCTAACCCGTTCCCGATAGAGCCTTGGAGAAATTTGTTTTTATGCTTTGCATCAATAACCTGTTAGTGCACAATGGACGTTCAACGAGGGTCAAGTGGTCACGAGGGGGAAATTTAATTTACCGACGGGATCCCTTGTCGGAGTTCGCCGCTTTCGACTTAATTATTTTCGCATCTATGAATTATAATAAGGTTTTATTGTCGTCCATGAGCTTATATTACACGTTTATTGAACTTTGTGGCGGTGCTGCTGCTAAATATAGAAAAAAAGTAGACTATTGAGTAATCGATTTTTAGCTTTTTCAAGTTCAATTGCTTCACAAAAAAGAACAATAAGAAAGGATCAATTGCGCGGTTATAATATTACTAGCAACGCGCCTTGGTTTCGCACCAGTGCAATTTATAACATGGACTTTTTAGCGACGTAGTTACAAAACACTTAATGTCTTTACTTACACAAAAGTTAAATTAAGACTTATATCGTACATTCAATAAAGCCCCTAAAAACAGTAGTGAGCAAGGTAGTGGACTAAATTATCTTATCGTTTTTACAAATAAGATCCCCGAAAGCGACCACCTAACAGAGAAACAATTTATGAAAACCAGCCAAGTCGGAGACGCGCACGAAGGGTTCCGTAACATTATCAATAAAAACAGCAAAAAAATCAGTTTTTTTTAGTATTTGTTGTTATAGCGGCAACAGAAATACATCATCTGTGAAAATTTCAACTGTCTAACTATCACGATTTATGATATACAGCCTGGTGACAGACGGACAGACACCCAGACTGACAGACAGCGGAGCCTTAGTAATAGGGTCCCGTTTTACCCTTTGGATACGGAGCTCTAAAAATCAGGGACGTTCCGTTACCAAATTGTGGGACAAAAAGTTGTCGATATTGAAGTAATTTTACTATCAGAAAAGCTTTTACAAACAGTTTAGCAGTAAGTCTCGGTTTCAGTAATCTTTCTGATCTTAAAATATACTATAAGGATATATCCCGTACCAAGTAAGATGTTTACGACCTTCTAAAAAACAGTTACTAAACGTCGGGTGAGCTGTGGTCAAACCTCTATTGTCTACCATACAACTACTAAAGAAAAAATAGCCATAGATATATTTTGCGTTAACGATTAAAAGAAAGTTAACACCATCACCGATGTAGCCCATATAAATGATAATAAAAATATTTGCTAAAAAAATTATGAGGTCCAATTAACCCTGGCTCTCGAAAGGGTTAGGTTAGGGGGTCGGAGAATGACGAGTGAGTACGGAGAAATACAGAATGAAATCAGAAGTCGTATACGTCGGAATGAATTACCATGTGAGGAAAATGTGAGCGTAATCCACGCTTTGTTCAGGAACCTAGAGGCAAATGTTTGTCTTCTTCAAAAAATTTCAGATATAATAAGATTGTTTGCGTATCTATAAGCTTAAGTATGTTATAATCGCTACTCATGCTTGGTGAAAATAATCTAAACGATACAAGAATATATTTTAATTCCAAATTTGTTTGACAGGAACGGTGCTCAACAAGTTCTATAATTTAATTTTGAAATATTGACTAGTTTTTCTATTTTTTTTTTTCTTTATTCTTAGCACCGCACTTTGTACTTTGAACCATTGTCAAGTACTTCATATTTTAAAGTTTTCCAAGATAAAATCAAATAATACAAGTCTTAAGGTCAAACGCTAGTATCCAAACTTTTCTTTACTTATATACGTTTTCGTGTTATGATTTTAATTTTCCGTGACTTAATATAGGCCTAATGTAGGCCTCTATTATCGCAAAATCAATAATATAGTAATGAAATAATGTGGAAGTATATTGTTTTAGTCCGATAAATTCGACTAATAATACGTTTGTGTAGTGCAATGTTATATTTAATATACCTCGTCAAAGCAAGTGGAGTTAAGTGCGACGTTGTCAAACTTCGTGCAAGCAAGTACACATTATTTTGCAAGAGCAGAGCCGATGTAAGCCAAAGCGCAACGTTGTCACTACGGTGTACGTTGTAAAGTTTGGGTATCAAAATGTTCAACTATGTATGACATGTGTTTATAACATATCTAAAAACTCGCAAAAAACATTTTAAATAACTTCATATCTCGCTAATTAATGTACCTAAAATAAATAAAAACTAACTTTTGGGGAAACAGTGCCATCTTGTGGGATAAGTTGCACCTAACATTGTTATTAACATTAACATTATTGATTGATTCAGACGTTACTTTACGAAAAAACATGTTTCTCCACTTAATAATCGCGTGTATAATTCAGCACTTTATGATTAAAATACTGATTTTTTATTTTCGAAAAATACATTTTGCAAAGCATTCAAATATTTTCTCCGCATTCCCCCAATTCTTACCGATAGCTCAACTCTATGAGCGCTATCGAATGGTACTATGTCACTATTTGATTTTCGTTGAACTAACATTACCGACACTCCACAATATGACATAACACAATTGAATTATTATAAATTATTTCTCCTTATCATGCTATGGATACTAATCACTCGAGAATTACCGTATTAATGTATTGATAGCGACGTGTTCCTAAACTACCCCTTTGAGCAATGTCCAGCCGCGTAAGTACAGACAGGTAAATGCCCGAGCGATTAATGTATGCAAACTGAATAAATAATTGCCAATACACAGCGGTTACATTGCGTAACGTTTACTAAATTAACTGAGGATTACATTGCTTATGATGACGTCACTGTGAAAACTGGCATGTATGGTGTAAAACAGAAAAATAAATTAATCAGCGTATCATAAGGTGATATACATACCTATTCTGAATATGCAATTTTAGTTCACGTTGTCATTTACTATAATACAACATTTGACTAAAGAAAATAATTTCATTAAAATTTATCATCAGTAAAAACGTAATTTATACTTACTAGATAGGAACTAAAATAAAAGAAGACTGCAAAAAATATTTCTCAAAACATGTTAAAAGATTCTATTCTAAAAAAAACTTAATCATGTACATAAATGGTGGACTTTCCCCACACACGCAAAAAACGTTTTGATTCCACAATTTTTATTCGCACTGCGAGGATGTCGGAATCTCTGCCGGAATCTGTATTCGCTGGAAAGTATAATATGGGTGTCGTCAAATCCAGAATAAATGGGGTCTTGTAGGTATGCGTGCTTCATCTTAGACCGCACTACTGCTTAACATCAAGCACCACCAACTCCCCTGATGGTAAGCGATAATGTAGTCGAAGATAAAGCATGCAGACTTTAAAGATACCTATTCAATCTGGCCTTAAAAGATCTACATTATATCTTTCAGAGGTCAGAACATCAGCAAGCGAAGATATGAAAAATATGTTCAAGTGATGTAAGATAAGATTTAAGAAATGAAGCTTACGCACGGTCTTATGTAACCGTCATATTTTTTAGCTCTACGTCTACGTTTTCATACGTCTTAGCTAAATGTGACGCTATGGTAACCATCATTACACATTATACATGTACGAAAAGTCTTACAACCCGAAATCGAAACCAAATCGAATTTTGAAATTTCAGCCCAGCCTTTCGCTTATACCATCGTCAACTGTTTTATCGTTTGTCGTGATTCTTAGAAATTTCCACGTATTGTTTGCTGATTCATAGTATCTACTCTACAACACGCCTAGTCCATTTATTAGCTCTGACAAAATATTATACAGTTTACTCTGATTAAAATCAAAAGGTCAAATAAAAAAATAATCTATGAATTTAATTCCATGCTACAGCATACTTCCGATTCATTCT
The DNA here is from genome assembly GCA_950106695.1 of Biston stratarius. Taxonomy (NCBI): domain Eukaryota; kingdom Metazoa; phylum Arthropoda; class Insecta; order Lepidoptera; family Geometridae; genus Biston; species Biston stratarius. The sequence goes on from OX467116.1 coordinate 19,172,172, forward strand.
TCGTGTTTTGATCGCATAGTCCCATCAATGTAGATGTAACCACTTGGTGGTAGATTTCCTTAGCAGGAGGTCGTCCGAGTAGGTGCCACCGCAGTACCAGATATTCTGCCGCCAAGCAGTAGTGTGTAAATATTACTGTGTTACGGTTTGAAGGGTACTGCAGAACTGTTGAGACAAACCATCGAAAGTCTCAAAGTAATGAGCACCAAAGCAGCGACGCCCTAGACTTTGTTTTGTTACAAACTTTTTGGGCACCACTGGAGTGGTCATGACCAGGCATTATCCCTTAAAAATAAAATAATATTAAAAAATCTAATATTAAAACAATCGTATTCCGTATCTTGGTACATCAGATGTGATGGAGGTCAAACGCAATGCTATTGAGTAATCAGAAACCATTCCTATCGCCAAAACAACATAATGATGTCCTGAAAACAATTTAAAGAAATAAGCTAATACTTTATCTGCAAAGGACCGTCTATTTATATTATCATCTTTAATAAAATTGGAAATCGTACCCTCAAATTTCATACCTTGACCCGATTTACCTGCTGTTGAATTATCCGCAAGCTTGAATAATTTACGACCGTCTGTGTAACAAGGACCCATTTTAAAAAGGAAATGCGCTACTTTATTATGATAATTGGTCGACCTGAAATTCGGTTTCCGATCGGCCTCTAAGAATCATGTCGAGAAACCTTGAATATGGAGTGGTTCGCTAATGATCTCATAAATAACTACCGACCTTTGTCATTTGTCCGATATTGAAATTTATTTGATTTGGGCGAGAAAGCGTAAATAAGATATAAGTATTTTGAACGTTAAAGAAATTCTGATGAAATAATAAATGTGACATACTAATGAAATGTAGACTGTAGCTTTGACATTTCTTTATTATTTAGGCGTTGTAGAGAACTTTAAAAAAATATATTTCAAGGATTTTTTGGATAATTAAAAAACGTGTAAGCATTGTGAGTTATTAGCCTACCTCAATACTGTTTTGATTATTTTTCTTTTTCTGTATAGTCATAATCTGTTCAATAAGTAATTTCTTAGAACTTTCAACTCAATTCAATTCATTTATCATTAAAATATAGGTACATAATGAACACTTGTCATTATGTACCTATATTTAAATGTCAAATACAAGAAACATTTACCAAATTTATTTAATATTTTAATTTTTTTAATGTCTGTTAATACATTATAAAATAGTAATGAGCTGGTAATGTGCCGTGATGGTGCCGGCGTAAGAATAGTACCCCACCCTCTCTACCCGTGGTTGCCGTAAGAGTCGGCTAAGAGATGTAATCCGGAAGATGGGCAGCAGCGTGTTCCTTGAACACCTAACTGCGCTCGCCAACCCGCCTGCCAAGCGTGGCGAGTATTGGCAAAACCCCTATCGAGGCCTATGTCCAGCAGTGGACGTCCTATGGCTGATGATAATGATGACATTATAAAATATGTTTTTTTTTTCTCAATAACATTAGCTCTATAATGAATTAATAATCAATAAAAGTCGGCCAAGCACGAGTCAGACATGTGCTAATAAATCTTTTTTTTGTAATAATAAAATTATTGATGTAAGGATCTTTGCCAATACATTTTTCAACTTTTTTGATGAACTCACTGTACAGTACATTGAGTACACCAAATAAGTTGAAGGTTGTATGGTAGTAGTTACTACCACAACCACTTAAAAAAATGTATACCGAGTTGAAAACAAGCCAGGGTACGGATACCCAAGCTTATAACTTAACAATTAACAGGCAATGAAGTCACTAATTAGGGTATTATTTTTTTTAATCTCTAAAATACTAACCTATTCATGTATGAAAGAAAAAAATATACTTACTTAACTTTTCATTAGTAAAATGGACGATGAAAATGTATTAAAATAAAACTCAAATGTATGTATATTAAATAAAACTGATAGAAATAAAAATGTAACCGTCTTTGATAAATTATTCAAAAGGCGGTTTAATAAACTTAATTGAACGTTTCCATTAAAATTATCTGTTGATGTTAGTCTCATGGGGGCTCCGGTCGGGGAAACCTTGAGGCACGCGTTGCTTTTTGCTTGTAATATAATTAGACATTTATAACTTAGTTAAATTAGTATATATTCCAAAAGAAAAGGTATAATAATACCTACTGAGAAGGGATATCTGTCCAGAATTCTGGCAGCATTGCCACGTTGGATGGCAAGCTTTTAACCAAAGTAGATGCCAGCATTCTGGTCACCTGAAGCTTCATCTAAGCGTTTGGCCAGGTCCCGATATAGATTGTGAGCGGCCTGCCCCCACGGACCTAAAATTTCAACCCCAAACGGCACAAACAAGTACAGTCTATCTAAATAACTATTTTTGTGCCGTTTGAGGTTTTCTGTTGAGGTTCGGTGGTCCAGTTCTGACAATGGCATCCATGAGAAAACCATATAAACTCGGTTTTATTTTGTTAAAATTTACTTGTTTTTTTTTCTTATATAGGGACGTAGTTTTAGCAGATCTTGATTATATGACAAAGAATTATATCTCTGTAAGCATTAGCCAGGGAGAAAACAGGGGAATACATATGTATGGATAAACGCTACTAGCGTTTCCTCTTAATAGAAATGCTAGTAGCTATTAATCTTTTAGTTTGCAATAATCATCAAAATCGTAAAACAAGATCTCTAGAAGCCAAGATCTCAGCTTGGTTCTGAAACACATAGGTAATGAAAACTTACAATTAAACACCAAAACGTTTTTGAGGCAAATAAATAGTACACTAATACACAGATACAGAACAATAATTATACAGAACTCAAATAATAACTACTTAAATATTACTACACATATATACAAGCAAAATTTCTTTTTATTGCTGTGAATGTCCAATGTGCTGTGAACGCCCCTGCGTTCAAATTTATCTACGTTTGTGTGGGTGAACAAGGCTACCTGGGTAATGAACTTACACGGCAAAGGCAGTATCTGTATACAAATGTAATATCAATACAATAATCTATAGGTTAGAAAACTAAAACTCCTTACACAACTCCCAAATTACTGTAGTAGGTACTATTTTTTGTAATTTAATATGTATCTGTACTGATATTTAATCCTTTGTGTTGTGGTAAAATACCTGGCGAGTTATCCTCTAAGGAGATTGTACTGTTAAAGTTGTAGTCTCTTTTTTAGGACCATCATTCCTTCATAAAAATGTTCCTTTTCGTAAGCTTTTTTCTTCTTATTATATTTTTCCAACGTTCCAGCATCGCTTTGCAGCTCAAATGTCACCGACAAAGGTCTTTTACTGTTCATTCCAGCAAAAGAGCCCTGTATAGGATATCCTTCGGCAAAGTTGGCCGTGTCACCGCATCACTTTGGCAAATAATGTTTACACGGCGGTGACGCGAGGCAAATCTGAAACTCACTCGGACATAGAGGAATCCGTACGAGCAGAAAGTAAAGTTCGACCCTCAGATAAATAGCCATCACAGACTAGAAGCAAGTAGCTCAGATACAACGTTCAATCAAACGATGACAATGACGCTGTTGTTGTTGTTTTGTTTGTTTATAACAACGATAGCTCAGTGATTACCGCGGCCGGTTCACACGCTAAGGACTGTGGGTTCAAATTCCAACTTGAGCTTCCAGTGAAAGAAAACAACGTGAGGAAACCATAGCATGGTGGTAGGGTGTTTCTAGTCCTCAGCTGGTTCACACCTAACGGTGTGTTCCGGCAGACCCACTTGGGAGCCAGGTCCATTCCAGACTAGATGTATTTACCATCTTTTACCTGTTACCTTAGCTGAGATGAGGTCAAAAAATCTAATTTATAAGGTGTTGCGTTGTTGTGTTACATTCATATTTTGACGTGAATGTGTCTTTCAATTCAAAAAACTAATGATAAAGAAGGATACAGTTTGGTGACGCAGTTACATCTCCATCACCTAGATCCAAAATTTAATTAGGTACACAAACGATAGCTTATGGGTCATGCAATTCGTTTCACGGAGGACTTCTTAGTGTTAAACTATAATATACGCGCATTCACGTACACAAGGCCATGACTGTGGTACAGCCATCCCCGATTCTTAGTTGTAGGTCTGCAACCAATAATTACAAAATAATGTTACGTTCAATAGAAAATGGGTGAAGACTTCTTTGTCCTTCAATTTTGTCCTTCGCTTACTGCACGCACACAAATGCATCGAAGCATTCGTATGTGTGTAGTTCCCACTAGCGAAATCGTAGGTCCATGAATTCAACATCAATGTTCTACACAACGTTATATCCGCACTACTTTTTAAATTCTTTGATAAATTATTGTAATGTTAAATATGTATTTAAAAAAAAACAAATTCATATTAGTGAATCTATGAATGAGTTCATTCAATTCTATGGGTAAGTAAAATAATAAATATGCCTCGTATGTCGCACGGAAATTTAAATATGAATCAAATAAACTTTGAGATTTGATCGGTTTTTTTTTTAGTTTTTTAAAAATGAAACCTAGCTAGATCGACTTATCGCCCTCGGAACCCCCTGCATTGGATCTGCAGTGGACTACTAACAGCGCATATCCCGCATTACTAAGACGTGCGTAATAACTCCACAAATACCGGAGTTCATGTCACACAGCGCCATCTAGCCCAAACTAAGGAAATCTCGTACTATGGAAGCAGATAATTGATGACATATCCGTATACTTTTATTATACAAAATATACGGTTTATCAGTAACTGAACTGCTGGTGATCAATGCGTGGATTCGTTTAACACAGTATTTTGCATATAAAATATCAAAACTATTCTGTACTTTATGGTGACTAAAGATCTTCTGCTGGTTTACACTGGTATTGGGCGTCAACTTCCTATAATCCATTTGGGCGAACAACTAGAGTCATGTCAGGTTGATTGATGTAGGTACAAGGTGATCCGTGTGGTGACTTTATCTACGCCTCTTTGACAGCGACCCCGAAAACTTGAACCGTTAATGCTCGCACAATATTAAAGTGGCCTCAAGGCATATTAAAAATATGTACCACCTACGTTTCTGTGATCAGTCATTTACTGTCCGGTAATGACTATAATATGTAATAAACAAGTCAACAAAAAGTTTCTACAAAAAAGAAATCTTAAAATTAATGTTTATTTGCCTGCCCCAATAGCTCATTCGGTAAAGTTCTGATTCGAGAGCGTGAAAGGTGTGGGTTCGATTCCGGAACTCTCGGGACTAACATTTGTGTGACATTCTTAGTATGTAGTATGTATTTAATAGATGTTTGTTCTGTATATATCTTATACGTATGTATTTACAAAAAAAAGTATTTAAGTATTCTGTCAGCTCTCTGGTTCCAAAAATACAAACTTTGCTTTTTGGGGCTAGATGGCGCTGTATGAAAAATGTCCAATGTTTATTCAAAATCAAAAACAAAATCATGGCAATGACGTACAGGTGCCGGGTCCATCGAGTAGGAGAGACGGGAACCCGTACAGTACCCAGGAGATGCGACTCAGGTGTAGGTTTAATGGCACCCTTTTAAAACGCATCCACGCTCACCTTCACTCCCAGAGTTCTCATCGCTATCCAATCAAATTTAATATGATCTTACCAATGCTGCTTTGAATACTCTTTTGAGCAATTAACTTTTTAATGTTTTAGTCAAGCCGAGATCTGATAATTGATTACAGAGAGATTTGACTGGTATTCCTCTCACTCCTGTTGTACATACATACATACTTCATTTGTTCCACATACGAACATGTTTTAAGGCCAAAACTTTGCAACTCTATAGCTTTAGGAGCTTTTTAAAAATTAACGTTAATTTACTACGAAAACATTAGCTCTGCTAGCTCAAAGTATAAGGAGCACAAGCACCGAGTCTAGTTTCAGCTGCGCGAGTGTCTAGATCGTTGAAGCGAGTTGTAAATTACACAAAGCAGGGGCAGGTCACGGTTAGTGCGAGGTTCTCAGTAACCGGCTCATTGGAGCGAGAGGCGACATCTCAAGTACCGGCGTCGCGCCTAAATCTCCTATCTAAGTGTTATTTACTTTATATTTCCCTCTAAAGCTTACTGATTTTATGCTTCGCTTTATGACGCATCCGGTACAGCCCATAAAAATAGTATCCCAACTGATTGCCATCGCTCGAATCGAACACTCGGAATAAATAACCATTAAAACGTGTGATTTATAACAGAACTAGAGCATTCATTTCATACTTGCGCTGGAGAATGTTCGTAAAATGTCTATCGTTAAATTATTGCCTGGCTTTAGTGCCAGGAAGGTGGTGCCTATTAAACTAATGGTACCGTGAATGGTGCCTCTTCGCCATTAAACGGTAGCTTTAGATAAAATTACTCGGTAGAGTCATTATGGCACGTTTGCTATCATCATTACAGTTGACTAACTTGGCTGCTTACAACTAGTTGATGGCTGTCAAGAAGTTACGGGAATTTTGGCGGGAACGAAGAAAAATCAAGTTGCTGTGTTGTACTTATTTTTAAAGATTTTTATTTTTTTATTTTTCAATGTGTTGGTAATAGTGTAATACAAAAACAATGACATTAATTTACAAAGTGTCGAATTACGTGTAATTACGTTAGTATGGGAGAGTGATGTAACTAGACTTTTTGTGTTACTTCTAAAATTTCCGGTAAAGTTTGAAGCAAAATCACCATTACCTAACTTGGGCATAACCGTTGTCTTATATCAAAAAAAAAAAAAAAAAAAAAAAATGAATAAGAAATTTCAAAAAAGCAAATATATAGTATTTACAACAGTTGGGTAAATACACCTTTTTAGGCAAAAGTGGTGCAACTGCGGACTTTGTGCCAATTTTAGCACACGCGAAAGATCTTTGTGAAATTAGAACGGAGAACACAAATGGTTGCCTTTACAACTAGATGCTACTACAACAGCAGTAAAATATACTGCTTCCTAATGCTAACTAGTCGTTTTTGGCATCATTTAATTACAAACTAAGATAGTTCTAACTGGTGATATGTTGAGATGAGTATCAAAAGGTTGATAGTCGGCATAGCTGCAAAGTGTCTCGTCTGCGACAGTTTTTATTACTCTTCATTTATAATATTAATTACTAGCATGCGGCCACGACTTCGCCCGTATTAAGTAACAATTTTTTTATATCTATCACAACATTGTCAACTAATAACTAAAACTTGACTAAGGTGAACGATTTCACGCAACTGATAATAAATATAATAGAATGCTTTATTGTGTCGAATACTTAATCAAATTGGTAAATCAAAATCAATTTATTTGCCATAAACTTTGGACACATTAAAATGAACCCACTGGATCCAAACTAGTACTAGGTAACTGTATTTCGGAAATCAATGGCTTCTCCTGATATCTTAATCAAGTACAAAAAACCAAAGACAGACTTAATTTTTTCTTTTAAACAATCAGGTAGGTACATAAATATTAACCTATATATATGTATATAAAAATATCTATATATGTATCGCGAAATCAATAATATAATAATTCGTGTGGAAGTATATTGTTTTAGTCTGATAAATTAGACAAATATTACGTTTGTATAGTACAATGTTGTATTTTAATGTACGCCGTCAAAGCGAGTGACGTATATAGCTGGAACTTGTAAGTGCGACGTTGTCAAACTTCGTGCAAGCAAGTACACATTATTTTGCAAGACCATTGATGCGCTATGCAAGAACAAAAGCGCGACGTTGCCACTCCGTTGTACACTACTAATGTACTATTATGTATTCTGTAACGCTAGATCAAATAAAATCAAAACTGGCGAAGATTTTTGCCAGATTACCTGTGTAAGATTTTGCCTTGTTTAGGCATAATTGAATTTAATTATTTCATTTATGATTATGTATTTATAATCCTAATTACCTAATTGTGACTCAATAACTTAAAAATAAATTATCTAGTGACTTTTTAAAATATAATTATAATGCATCGACATAGGTATAAATAGTTTTGGAATGTGATACAGATCTACAAAATGTCTATTGAACTGGAATTAATATTGTTACATTCTGTTTTGTATAAATAAATGAAATGCAACTATAATAGATTTGTTGTATTGAGTTAAAAATAGAATTTTATTTTTAGATAGTGCCACAAAACATTACCCACTCTGATTAAAAATTCATTGGTTTACCTTAATTTATTAAACAGCCAAGCAATACGTATAAGCACGGTTAGGTGCATTGGAGTAGCGGAATATTCTCAAAAGTTAACTCGCTGCACAGCCTTATTTAGAATGAAAGCCGGCCGCGTGTAACCCTACATTATCGAGTACCAAAATGAGACCTATAATAGCATTCGAGGTTTATGCAAAACTAGGGTTACCAGAGCCTAACCCCTAGGGGCAAAAAGCCCCTATTTTGTTACTGTCTCTTATTTGTTTGTTTTTGTGTTACAAAATAAAAATTAATTTCTTTTTTTTCTTTCTTTTGTACAGTAGGAAAACCCGTGTTTTTTGACAAGTTTTACGTCATCGATTATCAAGAAAGTAAGCGGGTTATGAATTTAGCGGTCTATATCTAAAATTGCGTAGGGGTTTTTAAATTTTTAATTTTATTACTTGTATAGGTTATATTTTCTCAAATTTAAGAAAAAAATGTATCGCCAACCCCATACAAAATGACCAGACATGTTACTATCATTCTATCATCACTGTATTTCAACTAGGCACATCAACATCAAACACGTTCATTTCCATTTTAGGCAACTGCCGAATGGAACTCAGTTTCGATTGTGTCCAGTTTTCCTTCTTCCTTCCGCGCACGGCTTAGGGCCTACGCACTGGATACTACGTCTATAAGCGCGGCTTACGTATGGAGGGACGGCAAGCTTAGAGTATTGGCGTGAATTCAGACAAACCATCTTTCATGCTATTTCCAATACAATAGAGCCTCTTTTATTTTATTTATATCTAGCTTTTTTAAGCCCGTATATCTCCGCATTTACCACCAACTCGCCTGATGGTAAGCGATGATGTGGTCGAAGATGAAGCACTCAGAGTTAGGAGATACCTATTTTGACCTTGAAAACATCTAGATTATATCTCAGGCAACAAGGCAGCCGGCAGCTTGTTCCACGCTTTCATTCACGCTTCTACGGTAGCTGATAAATTTGCGCAGGCAATTGTTAGAGCAACTTTTTTTTTAATGTTGACGAGCTAGGTGTTTGACTACAGCTCATCTGATGTTAACTTCCTAGCGGTATGGTCAAAGATGATAATCACATTAAGCTTGGAATGGGAACTAGATCTTATTAGTAAGTGAGGCTACTAGAACACACCGTAGGGTGGTAGTTAGCCAGCCGAATACTAGAAGGAACGCTACCACCATGCTATTATTTCCTTACGATATTTTTCTTAACACGCTCATTGTTTAGATTCGAACCCAGGCTTCTCAACGTAAAGTCCGACCACGCTAGCCATTGAGCTATCATCACAGCAACAAAAAAAGTTTTTTTAAGATTACGATGAATTGTACATTGAACTTACTTATAATAACAGATAAAATCAGAAAACTAAAAGTCTAGTACCTATATCAAACTAACCTAACATACAACTAGAAAATGAGGTTAATTTTTCATCTTAATTATTTATTAGTGGTAATCCGTCAAACATGACAGCTTTTCATCTGAAATTAAGTAAAAGTCTGAAAAGCGATTAAGCGCTGTCACAGAAATATAATCCCAAAATATGATATCTCACGCCAATCCCAAGAGATTTTCCAGACATCAAAAAAACTGATCGAGATTTGTAAACAGGTTTTTTGGATAATAAATGAGCTTGGTGACATTAAACTTAAAAGTAAAAGCCTAACCATCGAACGTATATCTCAACATCAGAGCAGTCCAGTCAATCACGTTCAAAAAAAGTTAAATAGCTGGAAAAACTATACAATACGATATATTGCTAGTTTCTAACAAGCAATATATCGTATTGCAATGCGGCTAGCACAATATCATTCAAAGAGGTATAGTTTTTAGACGTCCTCGACTGATAAGCTGCAAGACTATACAACAATATGATTGACGATGTATTTAAGTATTTTTAAGTGCACTCCGTGGTATTAGTCGATTTGCAGGATCGGTGCGAATCGATAGAACGAGGCCGTCACATCTCTACCGCGTGGGACATCACTATAGACGTCGATGCCTCAAAATGGGCAACTGATTCGGAATAACTCGTTAAAAAAATATTACTTTGGAATGAAAGAACGATTTTAAATAAATATTAGTTTTTAAACAACCGCACAGAATAAATACCAGTTAGTCATACGTGACGCAGCTGTCAAACGAGAGGGCCGCTACGATCGCCATCTACTTGAAAGTAATACGAACTGCATACTCCATACAAAATAAAAAAAGAACCGGCTGTTCATTTGTTTTTTTTTTTTTCAATCATAGGAGTACAAAACAAAAAAAAAAATTAAGTCAGTCGAGCCAGTTTTACGTTTCTGAGAGACTAACGCACGGCAATTTATTTTTATAAATATGATAGCCCAATGCGCGGTCGGTTCACATATCGAAGGGCGTGGGTTCATACCCCAACAACTCTTTTACATTCTTTGTTGTAACTTAGCGCATACATTCCAAACATCGCTAGGATAACTACTCTAGAATATTTTCTTCGCAAATAAAGTAAGTATCCAGTGCGTTTTTCCCTATATTTCTAATAGCTCGCTAGAAATAGTAATGAAAAATTGTGATATAGGATATAATAAGTACTAAATATTATGTTAATAGAAACTAAATCGGTATAGTGCAGTCTGCGCACTATTCCGCAAGAAAAATATTCCACGCCTTCCAAATTCAAATGCGCAGCCGGAATGATTGCAAAATTATTTTTGGTGTGGGTTTCCCTGATATGCAAAATGTGGGGATAAACCTTTATAACTAGACACAGTATAGTTTGACTTAAAATCCTTTGGTGCTGCGTCACAATGGTATCATGCGCGCACTGCGACGGCTTACCTTATTTTTATGCCTACGAAACTTTTATGCATCCATTTCAATAAAGCTGCACAATCAGCCGAACATCAATTCAAACTGATCAGATCGTAAACGCTATCAACACTAATAGCAGAATTTAAAAAATACAATAAGATTATACACGTTTTTAGTAAAATCAATGGCAACACCCCTTAACATCCCACTGCTGGGTAGAACTGACCTCGATAGGCGATTGGGTATTCCACCATCGTCCAATACACTCTCATTGTTACGGTTTAACGGATTCACATACATCATTGAATGTTTTCATCGGATATAATTTCATCATAAAATCCTCGCCATATTTTCATTCACCAAACCGCCAATAAAAAGAAACTTTTTTGCTTCGTCTCATTGATTTATTTGGTGAACGGAAATATGGTGAGGAAATAAGTTTTTCGTTCGAACAGCCAATGGTGTAAAATTACTTACTATTACTTAGTGGTAAATCTCCTTACCAGGTGTTCGTCTAGTTAGGTACCACCGCAGTACCAGATACTCTGCCGCTAAGCAGTAGTGTGTGAACATTACTGTGTTCCGGTTTGAAGGGTACTGCAGGTACCAAAATTACATGACTGTTGAGATTAACCATCGGAAGTCTGAAAGTAATGAGCGCCAAAGCAGCGATGCCCTGAACTTTGTTTTGCTACTCAAACAAAATTCAGTGTATCGCTGCAATGGTCATGAACATGCGTTATCTCTTACCACCAGGAGAGCGTAGCGTTCGTCTCCAGAATACTTTTCATCATCATCATCATCCATCATCACGCGGGTAAAACCGCGGGGCGCAGCTAGTATTATAAATGTGGAAGTTTTGATGGATGGATGGATGGATGTTTGTTTGTTACTCAATCACAACCACACCACACCAGAACGGCTGAAGTGATCTGGATGAAATTTTGCATGTAGATACTTTACGCCCTGAATAAAACATAGGATACTTTTCATCATCATCATCCATCACTACGCGTATAAAACTGCGGGGCGCAGCTAGTAAAACATACAATATGTAGAATAGTTTCCTGATGCGGTTTAGATCAGAAAACATCGCAATATCAACCGAGAAGATGAATTTAGGTTACTCGTATCGCGGCGTTGTTTAAGAAAACTGCTGATACAGTCAGTTTAGTGCGCTGCGGTGATAATCTTATATTTTTATAAGACCAAACTGATGGTAGGAAATCACAACACCCTCATTTTTCGCTGAGACGACCCGCATTATCCAGTCTGCTCGTGATCACGGCTATTGTAACATGGCCGAAACGTCGAGGTAAGCAAACAAAAGCAACTTATATTGTTCTCGGCGCGATTATGTCACTATGACAAACATGACTAAATAACATCTAAAACGCCTAAACACGAAAAAAGCATCTATGTTCGTCACAGAAATGTTTGTCGTAGATGGGAATCGAACTCACACTCTATAGCTTATGAAGCCGAAAGAAGCAGAGCTACTACCGAATAAGCTAACAGTCATTATTACTTATGAGCAAACATTTATGTAAGCGATTTCTTTCAGACCATTTACCACAATGTTGGCATTAACGACAATTATGGGCTTTTTGAACAACAAACTAACCGCTTCCCATGAAATATGGTAAAAATTTAATGCAGTATACTATTACGTAAAATTTAAAACGCTGGTAAGGTTCATAAATAGCACCCAAGTATCAGCAATTTTGTTAAACTCATACTTTTCCATATCAAAATGTAAAGCCACGTTTATGCACATGGCAGATGAGCAGATTGTCGAATTTGTGTCCAAATATGATGCGGGACGGTACAGGACGGTCTAACGCAAGTGTTTCGTACTCCCGTACACAGTAACACAGAATTATTGTTTTTTTTTTTTGCGTCATAAAATACTTCCTTAATATTTAAGGTTTTTTTTTTCGCAATAAATTCGCTTCTAGTTACTTGTGAGTACGCAATGACGTAGTCATATCATAGTCAAAAAAAACTTTAATATAACCTATCTTTTTATTGTAATTTTAATAGATAAAGTTAGCACTTTCAAAAGCAAAATGTTAACAGCTTACTAACGCAATTTGTGTGCATAGATTTTATTCAAAGAGGCTGCCGGTTTATTCGATGCTGACACTCATCAAGTAAAATAAACAAACAAATGACAAAACATAGGCCTTTATCGTCGATAATACAATTTATAAACGTAATTACGCCCATATAATTACGTTTTACGCCCATTATAACAACATACAAGCTACGTAAGTATACATGTCCAATTTGTTCAACTGCAACCCTCCTCCTCCTATCCATAGATAGCAATGCAAAAGTTCACTTCAAAACCGTTTCAAAAGTCTTCCGGCTCAGTTGCCTGATCTCCTGAACTATTTAGTTCGAAGCGTCGGTTTCCATTTGCATTATTTACACGTTTCATTTCCGTAATTACCATTCGATGGTAACCATTAATCTTGGGACGCGATCCCGCAGGAACGTCAATCGCTTCACTCTAATCACGGGATTTGCTTTAAACGCCCGCGTTCGTGCCAACCTCTTAGCGAATCCTTTTTAGAGAAAAAGTTGTTAAAAAACGGCACAAAAACAAAAGGAAATAGTCGGGGCGGTCCCCAGAGAGTCGTTGTTAGCCCTGGGACGGTACTTAAATCAAATGTTCACCATTCAAGGAAATTATAAGAACAGGGCACGGATTCCCGTACCCTTCGAGAGAATCCCCTCGGATAAAAAGGCTTACTCCGGAACAATGTTGTGAATAGTTTCATTGTTCTTCTTCAATATTTTTCTGTACGTCCATACCGGTGCTTGCTTCTGTGTATTGATGGTAATATTGCGGGACAAGATGTCCCTTTGTTTGAGCTATGGCCGTATCCTTTGCTGTAATAGTAGAAAACTACATTGTTGTCAACAAGTTATTCTAAAATTCAACAGCAACGAGTACGGCATCCTGTGTAGTCTTCTAGATAAGCATCCGCTTCGTTCCTTTACTAACGCTCCTTCATTTAATTACGTTTCTCCGCAATGCTTACTTCTTTGTTGTTTTAATAAAGAAGTAAATATTCTCTTTCAAACTTAATATAAAGATGATCCGTTAAAGCAATTGGACGTTGTGCTCTGGAAAATAAAATTGCACTAACTCGACAACACTTAGACTACTATAGAGAAACAATGTCAATCAAATCAATTATTTAATTTGCATGACTGCACATTCTTTTTGTAGTATAATGGAATATTAGTTTACCTCGCAACAAACTTTAAGGGGCCTAATCCGCTTTTCAACTTCAGCTTTTATTCCCCTTATGACAGCAGGCGTAGAGCCCCGAAGGACGTCGTGGAAACTTTTTAATCTCTACACACACCAAACATCTGTATCTATTGATATTTATCGCAGCTCATCTTGAAATATTGAAGTAAGGTACCTATCGATATTTGTATTTCCGATTACAGAAAAAAAGAAACAGGAAGGAATAAAATCGCTTATGTCTCCTCAGCGTTTGTCCATATGTCGCATACTTTGAAGCGGTCCCCTCGCTCGAATATGAATAAAATTTTCTTATACAAATTGAGAGTTCGCGAAAACGTGTCGATTTCTTTATTTATTCAATACTTTCTCCTTTGAAACGTTTCTCCTTGGATTCGTCCGCGCTTATCTTATATTTATGAATTCTTTTGGATTTTACCGCTGTAAACCGCTTCCTTATTTTGAACTTATTGACAATTTTTTATTATCTATCAAATACCTATTCTTACTGTTATTTCGTATCCTAATTTTTGTTTTATTTGTATACAGTTCAGCTAGAATACTACTAGACAGAAAGAAAAGAAAAACAGCAAACTAATCTAATCAAAGCAGTCTGGAATCTTGTTTTGAGTATAAAAATACGGACATGTCATGTTTACGGACGGGCTAAATAGAAAATTTAATTAAATTTGAGATTGGTTAATAATGTAATAAATGTCATATTTTTTTATTTTTTTTTAAATGTAATATTTAATCGATTTTTGGCATATGTAATTGACATTATTTAACTTTTTGTGTAGAATAATAAAAATTTCAAAATATAATCAATTCATATTTTAATCTATAAATATAAAAATGAGTCAGTTTCCCTTGGTCATATGATTTGAGAACGATTTTACCGGTGTCGTTCATTTTTTTTAAGTTTTCTAATAGGTACTTTAAAAGAAGTTCTTACGGAAAGAAAAATTAAGACAATCCCGAAGAAAATTTAAAAAATTTAGATTTTTTAAAATTAATTTCTCGCGAACTATGTCTCGGGTTACAGTTAGTCCTTAAATACATTTGCACAACTTAATGGTTAACAATGAACGCAAATAATTACATTTAAGACCTTGTACACCTGTTGTCATGCAAATAAAGCTTATAACTTTGACTTTGAATAACTTTTGACGCGTGTTTAAGTTATATGTTTATTCTAACAACAAGTGAACAGTCTTTTTTTTAATATTTTGATTGCGAAACACTTTTCATGAGTATTCATGTATCTGTTTTAGAGTTCAATCTGAAACTTCATTATACACACGATTGAGGGAATACATGCGAATGTTGGGGAAAAAATCAGGGGTAGATCCCCTACATAAACAGTGAAATGAGAAATATTAACCAACCCCTTGAATTAAGTGACGGAAATCTTGAAAACATTTCGAGTGTTCAAATAACGTTCGAATTGATGTCCTAGTCTTTAAATTTCAAAAATTGTTATGTTTTAATTTAGGAAATTTTATCCTAAAGAACAAGGTAACATAGAAGTAAAAAAAAAAAACAACTTATTTTGTGCAATAAAAACTTGTCTTTAATAATGAAGTTAATTCTAACAAGTTTTAATGTAAAATACTGAAGTTGATAGTTTAAGTATTTGACTACATGTCATCTGATGTTAAACAATGGTGTGATTAAAAATGCAAACTCATCTAGCCTAGAAAGGCTCTTAAGGAATGTTACCGGAACACACTTTAATAAATAGTATCCAGCTAACTGATTAAAAGAAATCCTACTGCTGCAGTTATATCACGTGTCGTTCTTGTTTTCCATCAGTTTTTTACTGCTATGTTAGCTTATTTGGTAGTAGCAGTTCTATTATGGACTGTGGTTTTAATTCTCATCCAAGACAAACATTAGTGGAAGAAACATAGATGTTGGTTCTGTGTCACACATTACACATCATCAGCCAAAGGACGTCCACTGCTGGACATAGGCCTCCTCCTGGGGGGATTTTTTCCAATACTCACCACGCTTGGCAGGCGAGTTGGCGAGCGCAATTAAGTGTGATTGTTCAAGGAAGACACTGTTGCCCATCTTCCGGATTTACATCCCTTACCCGACTCTTACGGCAACCACGCGTAGAGAGGGTGGGGTACAATTCTTACACCGGCACCACCACGGCAAATGGCAATGGTTGGTTCTGTGTATTTTTGTTTTATTTTTAATAGGTTAGCATTTGACCACATCCTGCATGATGTTAATCAAGGATGTGGTCTAGGATGGCGCACGCTTACCTAAAAGAAACCTGTTTACTCTTGATTTGAAGACTCCCATATTGTACTTTCTTAAGTATTACATCAGTCATCTAATTCTCATACAAGCTTTGCTTTATTTAAGGGCTATTTTTTTTAATAAAAAAGTAATAAAACGAAAGAAACGCTCTTGTAATGGTAAGAGATAACGTCTGTCCATGACCATTGTAGCGATACACACAACTTTGAATTGCAAAACGAAGTCCAGGGCATCGCTGCTTTCTTGTTTATTACTTTGCGACCTTCGATGGTTAGCCTCAACAGCCTTGTGATTTCGCTAGCTACAGTACCCTTCAAAACTGAACACAATAATGTTTACACTCTACTGCTTGGTGGCTTGGTACTGCGGTGGTACCTACCTAGAAGACAACATGCTAAGGAGGTCTACCACAAAGTAAAATAGATGGCGCTAAGTAAAAATATTGTTTACTACTTATTTATTTAGCTGCACCCTAAGTTTAACATTGTGATTCGAACCCAAGCCTTGCAGTACAAGATACAAACCTTCTAACCACTGAGTTATCACTAGAACATTTTACTTAAGCAATTAAGACGTTAAATCCTCTAAATCGACCCGTTATCGAGAACACTGCTCACGAGTATTTCTCCGGGCGTCCGTTGTTATTTATTAGTGAGAGATATCCGGTGGCCGGTTGAAAAATGCCGGCGGTACATCGCATACCGCCGATATCTCTTCGAAACAGCTTAAAAACGTTTCCACAAAGGAAAGCCAGTCGCAGTATCAAAGCTCGTAAGAGTTAAGAGATAAAAGTCATTAAAGCGAAGAATCTATACCTCTCTATGCAATACATTGAAAGTTATTAACTGATGATATATCATATTCCTTCACGCCAAACTTGTATAGTCTATACGTGCAATTGTAAATTATTATTTGTGCGTGAAATTAATAAAATCTTGCATCTCAATCAGAGACGTCAGAGCTTTCATGAATGTGATTATGGCTAATGATAAATAATAGTACCTACTTACTTCTTTTTTGATTGATTGAGTGTGAATTTGGCTAAATAACGTTTATATAAATTTATCTATGATCTAATGCATGTGTCGGTAAGTTTTAGTTTAGCGCTTGTTTTAGAGTTTTTTTTTTATTCATCGGCAAATAAATACTTCTAAATGGTCCTTAAAGCCTTATATTTATATATGTTTCGGTTTTTGCTATTTATGTGTAACATATTTAGTTACAATCAAATTCTAGTCTTGAGCAAATCCAGTCCATGCCGGTCGTGTCCAGCCATGTCTTAATTACCTATTTACCATAAGGTTCGATGGAGTTTAGTAAACAACACGAAAAGTCATGTTTCACCACATCACTTAATGAATAAAACACCACTATTTTTAAACTTGAAGACTAGAGAAAAAACAAGTTTTAAAAAAAATAATGCAATAGGGCGACACGACTCTTTCCGCGTTCCTGCCAAAACTCAACTTGGGAGTTGTATTGCATGTTGCCATAAATATATTTCAAGTCAGTCCAGGAACGAGGTAATATTAAAATGTATGTACATTGTACTATGCTATATTTTGCGTGGTGGTAGAGTACTTTCTAGTACTCGGCTGGCTAGCTACCACCCTCAAGTTGAAGATCTACCGCCAAGCATCTAACGGTGTGTTCCGGCAGCCTCACTTGAGAGCCAGTTCCATTCCAGGCTAGGTGTGCTTTACCATCTTCGACCACACCGTCACTTAACATCAGGTGAGTTGTGGTCAAACACCAAGCCTGACAGCTATAAAAAAAAAAAAAAAAAAAAAAATTACGTGAGTTAACACACTGGACTCCACTATAGTGTCGGTAAGTTTGGATTTTCAAACCTTCGTTTTTTACACCCAGAGGGATTTGTGTATGGGTACTTTACGTAACGTTAACCGGAAGGTTTTTGCGTAAATTCCTGCATGTTGACTAATGTTCCCTCAGCGTGAACTAATGTCTCTTCAATTGACGGCTTTACTGCAAACGAGCTTTGAAGTTTTAAACAGCGACTTTTCCCTTTAAATATTTTATAAAGACTACCAACACGTATAATCTCAGTCGGTAGACTTGTAGCTTGTGCAAGGTATTGCACAAGCTACTTAAACCAAGCTGTAGGGTAGCAACTTACTCACCGACAGAAAATCGTTTAACAAAACGTTCATTAGCAAATATATTTCGAGAAACGCGTCAGTTTTATTTATATTAAAGTCAAATAATTTATTCGGGTTGCTTGATGTATGGTGGACATGGTACCTTCACGTAGTATCAATAATAAATAAATATCAAAAGACATTTCAACGCTATATAAACTGAGCAAAGTTTGTACTATGTGAACCATATAAACCCATACACTTTTTGTAAATACATACGGTGGCAATCGACCTTACGCTCCACAACTCAGAGAGCACACCCAATGAGCCTACAGGGCAGTCAATAAGTACCTACTTACTAGATGACGTATCTGAACACTATCTTCGTCTAACTCAAAAGCAACCTTCTTTAGTACTACACTAAAAATATTAGATTAATTAGTCAACAAATTAAAAAAATTGAATTCCATGCTATACGAAATTGGTTTCGTCAAAACTGTTTTTTTTATTTATTTCTCACCTGATGTTAAGTGACGGTGTGGTCGAAGATGATAAAGCACACCTAGCCTGGAATGGAACTGGCTCTCAAGTGAGGCTGCCGGAACACACCGTTAGATGCTTGGCGGCAGATTTTCAACTTGAGGGTGGTAGCTAGCCAGCCGAGTACCAGAACGTACCCTACCAACACGCTATGGTTTCCTCACGATGTTTTCCTTTACCGGCAGCTCAAGCTCATTGTTGGGGTTTGAACCCACGCCCTTCGGCATGCGAACCGACCGCGCTAACCACTGAGCTATCATCGCTACAATTTCATCGAAAACAAAAAACAAATGAAAAAGTCATATACCGAAACTTCATGCAGATTGGTTGAACTTCTCGCGCATACTTTATATTGAATGTTTTTTTTTTTAAGTATATAGAATTCTTTCCCATCATCTAAAGAAAATTTGTGAAGCCCACAAATACATTTCACACAGCGCCATCTAGTAAACTAAACAAAGTTTGTACTATGGGACTTAGATAGCTGATAGAATACTTAGATACTTTATATTTTTTGTATACATAGGTATACAAACTAATACATACAGAACATCCAGACACAGAACAAACATCTATGTTCGTCACACAAATGTTCGTCTTGAGTGGGAATCGAACCCACGCCCTTTAGCTCTCGAAGCAAAACTTCTACCGAATGAGCTAACAGGACAGTCCATTCAACACCTAGTAAGATCAACAGAGAAAATATTTTGTCTCTGAAATAATAAAGTATGAATAATAAATATACCAATATCTTTCAAAAGAAACAACAGTGGGTAACTTAATCACTTAGGCAATATATATTTAGCTCAAAATGGTGGCATCTCGCAAGCAATTTCTTAACACTTACTGTTATCCACAAGTACAACCTAGATACAGTATCCTGAAGTACCTACTTCAATTCAAGATCTCCGTTAACTTAGGGCGAGGAAACAAAGTTTGTTAAGGGGATTAAAGTAAGTACCCATCCAGAACTTTGTGGGGACTTAAGATAGAAAAACACGGCCAGTTTAAGAAGATAAACAAAAAAAGATACGGTAGACATTATACCTAACTGACTGTCTGACTTATTTTGCTAAAGCGCAAGTGAGGTCATGAATAGAGTACTATTCTCACCTGCGGGACAGTTCCGCTTAAGGCACTTGAGTCAATCGAGAGGCACTCTAAAAGATTGATAAGATCTGGAATTGCATGGCTTAGTTCCAGTTGCCCCTTGGCCCCTTGGCCCCGGTCAGTCAAACGTATCCGAAGCGTCACCCATACATGGTGGACTATCCCCATGTTCACATTGCCCTAGGCGCTTCAACTCCACATTTTTTATTCGCACGGTGAGGAAGTAGAAATCTGCCGGAGTCTGTGTTTTCTGAAAAGTATAATTTGAGTGTATTCAAGTTCAGATTAAAGTTCCTAATAGGTAACCGTTCTTCATCCTAGACGACATTGTTGCTTAACATCAGCCAGGATGTCGTAAAACGCGAACTTATTAAGAATTTAAAAAATTACATTTTACATTAAAAGCAAACAGGATATAATTGCTCTTAGAGTAAAAAATAAAATATTTTATGGGTTGACAGTTCCTAACAAGCCATAAGTATGAACACATTTTCATAAACCTTGCGAGGCAAATTTCTACCAAAATAATAATAAAATCATTTACAACTATATTGTATACTGTAAATGTAAGGCTTTTTCATTTGGTAGGATGGTATGTTTTTACAAGATAATCTCATTCATAGAAGTGTCATCCGCATGTCTAATAACTATGTCGCCGTACTGTAGGTACTATTTTAGGCATTATCTCTTATCATTAGAAGAGCGTCCCAATCGTCATTACGTTTGCATAAAAATAAAAATAAATGTTTACTTCTTAAGCAACTCTGTGAGTTTGAATTTACATTTAGTATTGCATATTTGAAATACGCTCTTAAGCTCAAATCAAACAAAATCGATTCAACTTAATAAAACTCTATTTCGAGCGGCACTTCATCATCATCACTACATAGTATAAAACAAAGTCGCTTTCTCTGTCACTATATCCCTATGTATGCTTAAATCTTTAAAACTACGCAACGGATTTTGATGCGGTTTTTTTAAATAGATAGAGTGATTGAAGAGGAAAGTTTATCTTATCATTAGAAGAGCGTCCCAAAAGTCATTACGTTTGCATAAAAATAAAAATAAATGTTTACTTCTTAAGCAACTCTGTGAGGTTGAATTTACATTTAGTATTGCATATTTGAAATACGCTCTTAAGCTCAAATCAAACAAAATCGTTTCAACTTAATAAAACTCTATTTCGAACGGCACTTGAAGCAATAAAAATAAAGAAATCTAAAGTCACATCTGCGGTAACTTAATCAGGCACGTAGAATCAAAAAAGTCGTTTCCCTTTTTGCGGAACGTTCTCCTCTCAAATTGGCTCCAGATCCATTCCTGTTGACAACTTTATCGAGCGGTTTTCGATAACACGCGGCGAGGGAAAACTAAATAAATCCGAGAGGGACTTTAGATAAGGTAATGGCTTCAGTAATGTCTAGCGACTGCCGTCCGCAACGACATAATGCAATCGGAAATCCACCGAACCGCGCATTTTACACACAATCCCTTTAAAACCTATCGTACTGCTGAATTTTACGCAGACCTTTAATTTGGGGCAAGATGTTTGCAAAAGCCATTGAATTTCAAATAGAACCCTAAAACACCTAAAACCCAGAACTAATGTGAATTAAGAACAATCAAGGTCTCATATATTGTTTATTTGACAATATAAAATAGAAGTGCTACTAGCTAAGAATAGCGAACGATTTGGTTGCGAATAGTTGTGAATGGTTTGGTAATGACAAAATATTTGACACTGCCAAACACGCAAAGTGCAATGTCAAAAACAAAAAGAACAACAACAATAAAATTGAACAAACGTACTATTTTGAATCAAACTTCTTTGTATTTAGTTTGTTAAAATATCACTTGTATACGTGGTAGATCTTCTTAGCAGGAACTCGTCTTAGGTTAGGTTCTGCCGCTAAGGTGTAGTATGTATTTCTGAGGTCCAGTTTGAAGGGTATTGAAGCTAGCGATATTACATGGCTATTGAGACTAACCATCGAATACTAAAGTAATGAACGCTTAAACATCGATGTCCTTAACGTTGTTTTGTTACTCAAAGTTCTGAGTACCGCTATAGACAGGCGTTATCTCTTATTATCAGGAGAATGATTCTTTGTTATTTCACATTTAAAAAACACGTACCCGTAATGTGTAACTTATAGCCACTTCTTTTGCGTCGAAGCGTTATCACAATTTTCTTGTATGCTACGAAAACAAAAGAACTTACCTTCATATTTCATCTGTACGAAAGCGTAATGGGAGTATAAATACATTATAAACTTTCGGTAGTCACGAAACTTCTCTATTTGGCAAAATTAATCTAAAAATAGGATAAATTTTGCAGGTCTGCATACAGTAAGCTTTTGTCAGAAAACTACACTATTTCTGTAAAACCATCTGCAAAATGCATTAGATAGTAATTTTTTTTTAAATACGATCTCTAATACTATTAAGTTTATTTAGCGGGACGATTACCCTTTCTACCTTTTCTCTTTTATAGGTAAGTAGGTTGGGCTTTATTTTGCATTTAAAATGTCTTTGTTGAGAACTTTTTTCATTAAAATCCAGTCGGTTATGAAGGTGCCACGATGCATAAAAGATTCTTACCTGTTTCTTTACATTTTTAATGTTATATTTTAGTGTTTTAATTCAATTTGATTTATGGCATTATTATAAATTTTAATATGAACATTAATCCAATTTGTATGATTAACGTTTATATTTACCTACTAGCAGGCCTTTTATGGGTCACTTCTTTTTTGGGGGCACGCTAATTCTCGAAAATTGTAAGTCCATAGTTTTCAAGTCATAAGTCAAAATTTAGTCTTAATAAATCAATCGAGAACTGTTGATAGAAATTCTTTATTGTGTACTCCAAAAATTCAAGATACAGATGAGAACTTTATGTTTTTTTTAATTTAAAATAATGAGACAGTCGAGACGCTCTCCTAATGGTAAGAGATACCGCATATCCATGACCATTGCAGCGATACACAGAATTTTGGGTAACAAAACAAAGTCCAAGGCATCGCTGCTTTAACGCTCATTACTTTCGACTGTCGATGGTTAGTCTTGAAAGCCCTGTAATTTCTTTAGCTGCAGTACCCTTCAAACTGGCACGTAGTAATGTTTACACACTATTGTTTGGTGGCAGAATATATATAATACTATGGTCGTACATACGATGTTATATGATTTCTATCACCAAGTAAAAATCATATAACAAGCTAGTGCCACAAAAAGCAGTCTTAACGTTAAGCGTGACCTCTTCCATGCACTAATATAACTAAGGATGATTTATGCACTGT
Organism: Biston stratarius; assembly: GCA_950106695.1. NCBI lineage: Eukaryota > Metazoa > Arthropoda > Insecta > Lepidoptera > Geometridae > Biston > Biston stratarius. The sequence continues at coordinate 19,195,711 of OX467116.1, forward strand.
TTACACAGAGTTATAAGCTTGGGGTTTGAAAAACCAAAAGCGGGCAATTCAAAACTAAATTGTTGATACAAGTTATAAACTTATTAACACTTCTACGATACATAGCTAAGCGTTTTACTCATCTGTATAAATCAGACTTACATACTCGTATGACGATCCCCTATATCTCGTGAAAAGTTTTAATTGGAATTAATAAGAGGACGTTTGAAGCTTATTGTATGAACCGTCAAACTTTTGTTCCCGAGTTCCTTAATTAGTATTTCTGACAAAATCTAAAAATAAGTCCGTAAAAAAAGTTAATATCTAAGTATGTTTTGACGTGAATAAAACTTGCTTCTATAGTGGAAGGCAATTGGAAAACGGAGGCTAACATAATCGTGAGATATAGCAGCTATTGCAGCTACTTCTATCATCTAAATCGTAAATTTAGTTACACCACTCAATAGCTAGAAGATCAAAGAATTCCTTGCGTTGAGTGAGGAATTCATCAGCAACCTTGCATAGTCCACTGCTGGACAGGACATAGGTCTCTCCCAGGACACGCCACTCAGCCCGATCTTCGGCTTTTCGCTTCCAGCCACTGCCAGCTGTCTTATGTATATCGGCCCTCTATCTAGTCTCAGGGTATCCTACACTACGTTTGCCGATTCGCGGTCACCGCTCTAGAACACGTAGCTAGCTCCCTTATGCTTGTCGGCTGTTCTGCGGCAAATATGACCAGCCCACTGCCACTGCAGCTTGCTAAGACGCACAGAGTGATGACTTCAAACATGGAAATCCATAGGTCTTCTTAGTGTTCAAAAATATACACGTGGTCACATACACACGACCGTATCATTGACTATCTATATAATAGCTATACACTAATTTCATTTGCTTTTTCGTCTTTTCTTTTCCTTTTTTTAACACGTGTTTTAAAGCCAAAAGTGCACATAGCTGATTGTCTGAGTGCAAATTTGGAGCTCTTGAGTTTTAACTCTACGGAACGAATTTGGTTTTTCTAAAGCTATGTGCGTATAAGATTGTTTTACACAGTGAAGGAAATCATGAGGAATCATGCATATAAGAATGTTTATTTGCATTAATGCTCTCGAAGATATCTAAAGTCTGTCAAGTGCACTTGGCCAGTTCACATTGGTCATGTTGAACTATGCCTCTTATTCTTCTCACAATAAAAAAAGACCAACACCTAGCAGTGAGACAGTTGATAAAACTGGGGATCCAGCCGAAAGTAATGAATATACTTTGCCAGCTAAAAAATTCAAATAAGCTGCTATAGTTTCATAAAAGAACACGCGTATCGAAGTCGTAAGACAAACTCATTGTCTCCGTGCAAACACTATGCAACTTCTCAATAGAGAGCGGTAGGAAGATAAACTTCGCGATTCAGCTCATACTTGCGAACTTCCTGCGAACACTCGACTGAGAGAATCACCTGTAACCCCACGCAATGCAGCCCTCAAAAACAACGGCTTGGCCGAAAACTTTGGATAACACTCGACCAGTTTCGGGTGGTCGTCAACGAACTTCGCCCCTTCTAAGAATACGAACCACTGATTGAAGGAATAGTTGCACGAAATACGGATAATTGTGTTGTTGTTGGTAAAGTTTGATTAAATTGTAAATTGAATAAGTGAATACGTAAAACTATTTTAAAAATAAGGGATCTCCAGAAATATGTCAACTCTAATCTAGTTATATTATAATTTCATTTAAGAAACACCAGATAACAAAATACATCTTCCGCTCTATACTCATAAATAGCAATAAATATAATGTAACCGGAGTAGACATAAGAAGTAGTGCCGGAGGTTGAATCGTGGTAGATATTATTGGCCCAAACAGATATTATTTGTAAATGAAAATGGTTACAATTGAGACGAAAAATTGCAATTAAATAAAAATTGATATTAAATAAATTTATCTATATCTTTAAACGAGCAATTCTTGTATATATATATATATAATCTGAATCTCGGAAACGGCTCCAACGATTTTCATGAAATTTAGTATGCAGGGGGTTTCGATGGAGATAAATCGATCTAGCTAGGTTTCATTTTTAGAAAACGTCGTTTTATCCGTGTTTTTAGCCGAGCAAAGCTCGGTCATCCAGGTACTATTAAATAAATCAACAAATGTATGAGTACAAAACAAAACCTAATCTAAAAGTTCAAATTCATGTAAGAATTATAATTTTACAGCGTAAAGCCTTACCTTCCTTTCTACCTTTACCTTCCTTATATAATTTGGCTATTATACTATATAACGTAATCGTCTCAAAATTTTGGCAAAAAAGTTATATTATCTTGTATCTTATATCAGAGGTGATATCTTTCATACTAATCCTTTTGGACTAAAATAAGTTATTAAAACGTGTCTTGGAAACACGCAACATTGAATGACTAACTAGAACGCAACGTTTAAAGTAAACTAATTCAACGGCATTGCAGGCAGATTGCCGGGATAAAGGTAGAGTCCGTGGCAAGCCGGATTAAACTTGTTTTTAAGTTTATCGTGGCTTTAATATTGTTCGCGACTTAAAAGCTACGTATAAACCTTAGTCGGCGAAAGTTAGGTACGGCGCTATATACAATGGTTCATTTGTGCTGCTAAGTCTTTCAATATGTGCGCTGTACGCTATTAAAAAATTCGGCGGCTGAAAGGTACTGTATTGCTAACATTTTGATGACTGTGCTAACTTTTATATTTAAAATTTTGAACCATTTTACACGACCGAAAGCTTCACAGTACCATGCTAACAAAGTTAGTACGGCCAGTGGTCCGCACCCAAAGTCGGGTCGACATTTTTGCCTTCACACAGTTTGCGAACTTTTAAAATCGGACATTATAATTGAGTTCGGTTCACGACATTTTCCAAAATGAACATGTCCGCCTAATTACTTGCCCAAACGTAATTACTTCTTACTTTCTCTTTTGTTTTGCATAAAGTAGGTAGATAGATCTATGTACTGTCTAATAATTAATTTACATGGTATTTTTTTTTATCGCTGACAGTCTAGGTGTTTGGCCACAGCTCACCCGATGTTAAGTGACGATGTGGTCGAAGATGGTAAAGCACACCTAGCCTGGAATGGAACTGGCTCTCAAGTGAGGCTGCCGGAACGCACCGTTAGATGCTTAGCAGCAGATTTTCAACTTGAGGGCGGTAGCTAGCCAGCCGAGTACTAGAAAGTACCCTACCACCACGCTATGGTTTCCCACGATGTTTTCCTTCACCGGCAGCTCAAGCTCATTGTTGGGGTTTGAACCCACGCCCTTCGGCATGCGAACCGACCGCGCTAACCATTGAGCTATCATCGCTACAAATCTATTATTATTTATCTAGCATTTAGGTTATCTAGCGGGACGTGATAATTAATACAATAATAATATTGTAAGACATTGCACACAGTGTCAGAGTTTAGCCTCAAACTAAGCGAAGGTCGTACTATGGAAACCAGGTAACTGATAGACACTTAAATGCACATGAAAGGAACTCATTGCCGACTTCTATGTTTCCTTAGAAATACAATTTGGGCGTTTTTAAGGCTAGATTGAATAGGTTTCTTCCGTGTTTCATTCTCGGCCACAACATCACTTTCTATCAGATGAGTTGGCAAAACGTAGATCTATTTCATGTAAAAAATATGCTTTTTATATAAATATACGTATACTTATTATTATACACATAAAACCTTAGAATACACGTACCCTACCTACGGTTATATATACTCTAAGTATAACACAAATATTCTTGACATAAATGTTTATCCAGGATGGGAATCGACCCACAACCTACAGCTTAGGAAGCAAATGAGCTAACAAGGCAGTCAAGCAGTGATAAAAGTACTCGTACCTAATCCCATCCGTTCAAAATTAGTTTCGAAAGCTTCACTTACAAAACTCTTCCAATATCCTGAGAATCAAATTTCCAAGGCAAAGTACCTAGCAGAATTTTACCCGTCGAATTTCCCCAAATTGCATTTAAATCTACTTTCCACCCGGGTTACATTTCCGCGCATCAAGTCCTGGGAATGTTCAAAAACATGAACCGTAATTTGCTAAGACGAATAACGTTTGATTTAATCCGGCACGTAGGACGCCCGGCCCGGCGGCCGTCGATTTACTTTTATTGCTATTTCGTTTTATTTCGCCCGGGCCGATGCTGTCTGATGTGGCCCTGTTTTCGGGATCGTTAACGGCAAATGTGCTAATCTTTTTTACACGGCCATGGCGTAACAATAAGCGACTCGACGGTCTCGACCTACGGACGCCGTTGCTCACGCTAATACCCCACGATTAAGGATTTAAATTTCCAGATGGCCAGATCTAATTTAAAAATCTCCGTACCCTTTCTGTTTGGACGATACGCATCGACGGTAATGGACCCGCCATCCCCCGTCCCTAGTGTGTAATAAGACGTAATCTCATCCTGGCACCTACATTATTCTTTTAACGTCCGGGAATTAATCTCTTCTGGGTTCTGAAATCAAAAAATAAATTGAGCTAAGTTTATCTGTGCGCAATAAAGTGGGCGGAGTGACTCAGTTAATCGTGCTTAACTTTGACTCGAGGGAAGTCAATTACAACGACTTTAAAATACGACACCTCAAGACATTAAAAGACAAAGTTAAACAAACCAATAAACGCTCGGAGAAAATGTTTCGACCCAAACCTACTATTTAACACCAAGAAAAGTTTACTTCTAACTTTGAACACTCTTACTTCCGACTTCAGTAAATTTATTAGTTTTTATTTCATTTACAAATAGGCTTGCGTTTGACCGCCATCTCGCCTGATATAAAACAAAAATGCGGCCTACAATGAAGCATGCTTGCCTAGAAGAAAACTATTCACTCGCAACTTGATGGCACCCAGATTTTATCCATCGGAGAACACCCATTTGAGCAGTAAATTCCAGTATTTAGGGACTCATAAGTATATGTTTTCTGATAGTCGTCACGACAAACGGCCTTATAGTGAAAAGTCCCGGAGTCTCTCGGTGGATGGTTAGGGCAAGGACCAGATCCTAAAAACTTGGTCCTTGAATTGGGGCGGCGTTTCGGCACGGTGAATTAACAGGAGGTTGTTCACTCTGCAGCAATAACAACCAGCAGTTTGGGCCTTCCTCCACAAACGGTGGCACATTTTTTTTTTGTTTTACTATGATAAGGAAAATAAATAACCGAATAACAATTTAAAACCTCAGTTATTTCTTATTTTCGCAATCTTCACTACACGAACAACTGTACACTTTATGTAATCAGTTCTGAAGAAGGTATTCCTCTAGAGAGCGGAGTCAAAATTTAACACGGTAACATATCGTATAACACCTCACGAAACAGCTACCTAATAAATGCCACGACCTAAACACGTACGAACGTACGCATCTGTCGTAAAAAGGATCACGAAACACACACAGTACGTTTTCAATAAAGGTGTCGTTACAAGGAACCCCGCAAAATCGACAAAGCGACTGTTTCATTTCGAAGGTGAAAGCAATTCCTCCTCTTTTGTGAGATCGAATTGCTTCGTAGTAGGCGGGGCTTCGATGTAAAGTGCTCAGAATAAGAAATATCCTTTTAGAACCACATGCAAAATGCGAATACCCAATGAAGGTGTTATTAAAAAGCTTTACTGCTGCAACATTTTTCCCCGTACAAAATTATTAAATTAATTTAATTTCCTGTTTTTATATTTAGTCATAATTTTGTAGCTCTCAAAATCGCTGCGCTTTATTATAATTAGGAAAAAAGCATTCCTGAAGAACGAATCTTGAATAGAGTCTCAACTGCGAGAGAGACACGTGATATAAAGACTGACGGGAGTTAGGGCAGCGAACATTGAAAAATTTCAGAGGATTATTTTTCCTAATACAGCATAGCATCAACAGCAAAAATAGGCTTATTTTATGTATTTTTTTTTTAATCCATATCATCTGATCGAAGTTCCTAACACTTTTATGTAAAAACTCAACGCTCTCCTGATGGGAAGAAATAAAGTCTGTCCAAGACCATTCCAGCGGTACCTAGAACTTTAACAAAAACCATGACAGCGCTAGTTCGACGTTCATTACTTTGATGGTCGTTGATTGCACACTTTGATTAAAATTTCACTATGTGAAATATTAGGCAATCTGACATCGCATTCAGATTCAAACTAACGTAAATATACTGGAAGTGTGGTCCAATTGAATCACTTTCGCACAATAGGCTTCATCACTGTCCGAGTGACGGCACAGTGTGAGGCCAGTTTATGCGATACGAATTTATATTAATTTCCTGTGTCAGTCTGCCGGGAACCAGTTGGATGCAGTCAGAGCACTAACTGCAAACTGTGGTTAGACGCCTGTCCTGGTTGCAAACGGTGCAATGGACATGCCCGCATAAACTCACGCTAATTTTACCCCAACCTCCTAATTTCTATTCATACTGTGACCGACACACGGCCAGTCCAATATTAAACAGAAATAGTATTGCCAACAACAGTTAATTGGTGATATTGATTGCATTATAATTGATACACAAAATCATAAACACATTTCATTTTAACGTTGCTGATTTTCGTGGAAACAATTTGTTGTCAAGTACTTTTTTATCACGACTTGAACTCCTCGTATGTTTGTTTTTATCGGCAAGAACATCACAAACACCAATAAATAAATTTCGGGAACCACGTTTCCAAAGCAACTAGATAAGCAAATGGAATTTCTCGCAACACAAATGAAATAAACTTGTTTGTTTGATTTACCCGATCTAATTTATTTCAACTTCTTCTGCTTCGTACCTCAATCCCGATTAAAGCTTTTTTCGGCAATCGTAAATCTTGAAGAGAAGAAAGAGGAAAGTAAAAATTTTAGCGTCTGTGCTTGATCACCGTCCTTTTGCGCACGATACCTACTGTCGTCGGTTTTACAGTACATAAGCTCTCATTTCAACACATAGGTAAATACAATGGCGCCTTCTTTTCGTAGGGGTATAAAAAATATTTATTTGCAATGCATAATGTTTTAACTTAAATTAACTTTTTTTTTCTATTATACTGATTTTTTTACATAATTAATATGAAAAATAGGCAACAGATAGAAAAGAAGAAGAAATACAGAGACCATACTTCTTGTCTCTATTTACTACAATCCTGGCACACTTCTTGTGTTTTATTTTACGAGATTTTGATCTGGCCTTACTTTAAAAAAAATCATCGCTGTCGTCCTCAATACCAGTGTAATTTTTTTTGCTATATAATAATTTTCATAAGTTCACCACTTTTTATCGAGAATATGATACGTGATTTCAATTCAATTTATTTAATCTACAATTACTATACCTATTATCACAGTTCCCTAATGTAATAGTGTTCGTATAAGTCGACATCCGACTCGTTGAATAAATTTTTATTCATATAGATTTGTTTAATTATCAAATTATGAATGTAATATAATAAACTTAAATTGAATGATAAAATGTCGATAGTTTCATTTAGAACAAACTCTTTACAAAAAACACAAAGACCTTATAACTAATATGTATCTCTCTGGCGAGATGAACCTTACCCAAACGCACCTAACACACTGACAGCGTTGCTGCGCTTAATTGCCAATTAAATTTGTTGTATTAAGAACCAACCGGTAATGAAGTCGCGGTTTTTCTACCTTAGTCACCCTCCCAGATCTTGAACAAATGTCTTGGCTTCAAAACCTCATGGTCTAGCGGTATCATTAGCAAACGGCACGAAACAAGCTGACTCCAGACAGGCATATTTAGAAGGTTTGTCTTTACCCCCTCAGCTCCTTGGTAGTGGGGAGATAGGTGGACACAAATGTACTTACGTATGTGTCATTCCAAATGAGGCCACGTCTTCCCTGCCACGGAACCAGCGTAAGCCCATCGAGCCATTTACCATCGGACCGAGACCAACCAGGTGTCCAATTATTGTCAGAAACCCGCTTTAATATATGACACCAAAACTTTAGGCACTGTACTTAGCATACACTGTGCTTTTGTATTTCATGATCTGATAAGCTAGCTGGAGCGGCGCGCGCGCTCCTAACTCCGTTTAATGCTGAGCATAAACTAACAAACAAGTTTTATCTCCGTAGAAGTTGGTGTCGCACCTTCATCCTTCACGTGCTGATCTCCAAACAACAATAAAGTAACGTTAAACCCGGCTAAAGAGGGATTACACTTACATCGCCACTCATCGATACATCTTCATGTGCAGCGCTTAAACTTATCAACATAATAATAATAATAATAATAATAATAATATTTTTATTGACATAACAAAATAAAGTACAGATTTAGTTCCATAGGCTCCCGAACTAGTCAAAGACTGTGTGTCAGGAGCCAGAACATAGCAAGCGTGCTTAAAATGTTTTCAGCTAAACAGCATCATAAGATATTTTTATCAAAATTTTACCTCCACTAAACTACACTAACACTTATAAACTAAAACACCATTACATATACAATTACGCAATTTATTAAATCACAGTTTCGGCCATGTTACAAAAGGTCATATAGCTGTACCTGAAAAAATGCAGTTTGCCTCGCGTTTCATTTAACGGTTGTTCAAATAACAAAAATAGATTATCGAGTACTAGAAAGTGCCGTACCACCATGTTATTGTTTCCTTACGATGTTTTCTTTAACCGGCACCTTTATTCACTTTATCATTAATTAGGAAGCTACGCTCTACGGCGCACAGTCCGACCAAGATTACCACTGACTGAAGATTGCTACTATCAAAATTGTGTTATATAAGCGTAAATACTACATAAAAATATATATACATACTAAGTAATTCAGTAATTACCTCGATTCTCAGAGGCTTCGTTTTCATAGGTCGTAAAGCTCGATGACTACAGCAGTACCCTCCATTGCACTATAAAGTGTCGGGTAATAGGGATTACTATTCGCCCAACTAGACATAACTTTGATATCGTTTTCGAACGCATATACACGCATATAACGCCCTATACGCGTTAACTAAATACAAAATCGCCTTGAAAAAGCTGTCCAACATGTTAATCGCTTCGTAGTTGTCGAGTTGGTCATGTTCTAATTGTATATCATAAGCATGTATTTGGTCACAGTCTCAACTGATGCACGTTGAAGCAGTACCTATTCACGTTTCTCTTGAACAACCCCTAGTTGTACTAAGTTGAAACATAAACGCAAGCAACGAGCTCCACACAGCAATTCTTCTAAGAGATGTGGTCTAAAAACGTTTAGAGCGCTTAAAAGTTACTTCCACTGTAACCTTTTCGTCGAAAGTTTGTTCTTGTAGTAGTAAAACTGTGACAACTTTAACACTTTGGTTTACAAGTGTAATTTTTTTAATGATTTTGTACCAATATAATCAAATTTTCGACCCCGGTCAAATAGTTTTCTTATACCTTTTTTGTGGTTTTTTTTTTTTGTTTTTAGTATACTTGAAGCAGACTACTTTTTATTCTAATTATGCTCCATGCAGTCGTTTACTCAAGAAAAGTTAACAAACTCAAAACCAAACTTACTTTTATCTCTTAAGTATAAGTGAGTAAGTGAGTCAGTATTGACTACACCTGTTACCAAAAGATCAGCAGCGTCTGTTATAGTAATATCATCTATTATTAAGTATATATTATACATATTCAGTGTAGAATTTGATAGTGGTATATCGAAGACCATATCATAGTGATAGTGGTATATTGAAGACCATATTATAGTGGTACATTCAAGACCATGTCATAGTGATAGTGGTATATTGAAGACCATTATCATAGTGATAGTGGTATATTGAAGACCATATTATAGTGATAGTAGTATATTGAAGACCATTATCATAGTGATAGTGGTATATTGAAGACCATTATCATAGTGATAGTAGTATATTCAAGACCATATCATAGTGATAGTGGTATATACAAGACCATAGTATAGCGATCGTGGTATATTCAAGAACCATAAAGTGTGAGGATGGGACCATTAACCAAAAAAGGACAAACGAGTAGCTAACCCGGTCTTCTTATCCGTACTTAAGTTTTATGAAACTCGAATCAAAAACAAATAACACCTTCCACACAACCCTTGTTGCAATTTTCTTTTCGGCTCATTTCACTCGCATTTAATCGAATGACTTTCACATCTCCATCGTGCCGTACAGACTGTTTCGAGATCGTTCCTTGAGGTAATTGTTTTTACGTGTATTATTGGACATTTTCCATACATTTATTTAATAATCTCTATTTATATGATACACACATAGTGTTGAGTGCAATAAACTTATAGAAAACTTAGTGAAAATTGTAGCCCAGATATAGAATCTTTCTTAAATATAGAATAATTGTTAGTTTTTTGTGACACTATTTTTAAGTTCAGTGTTCTTAAACTAATTTTCGTACATATTTCTTTGCGTTTTCTGAACATGATAAAATAAATTTTGCATTATGATAATTTAATCTATATAAATTTTACTATGGAAACAGACCTAGTTTTGACACGTTTTTGTTTTACTTATGCAGGATTACTCACTTTTAATTATGTCGGATCCTCCGACTATAGTTTCGGCCACATCCTGTAGCCTTCTTCAAGGAAATGAAGCAGAATACAACGCGCGCGCGGCCTTGTCCTTCTTCGTACCACGGGCCGCTGTGTACCTCACACGTAAGGACGGCCGTTGGATTGGCGGGGACCTGAGTCTAAGTATCCGACGTAATTGAACGTGAGTAATCCCGCAATAATAAAACAAAAGAGCGTCGTATTACCACAATTTTAAAGCAAATAATCTATATATGTATCTACATATAAAGATTATTTGACAGCCCTGTTAGCTCATTGGGAGTATGTCTGCCTGAGCTGTAGGGCGTGGGTTCGATTCCCGCGAAGGACAAATGTTTCTTTGCTATAAACAAATGTTTGTTCTGTGTCTGGGTGTTCTGTATGTATTATAAGTATGTATTTACAAAAAAAAAAAAAAGAAGTATTTATGTATTCTATCAGTTATCTGATTTCCATCACACAAGCTCTGCTTAGTTTGGGGTCAGATGGCGCTGTGTGTAATGTGTCCTACAATATTTATTTATTTATACATATAGAAGATTAAATGTGTAATCCTAATTTTTGATTCCGCTATAGACCATTGGTCATTCTTATGGGCATGACCATGATCTTGTCCATTGCAGCAATACCCAACTTTAAGTAAAAAAGTCCAGTGCATCGTTGCTTCAGCGCTCATTACTCCAACCAATACTACTTTATCAATATAATATTTTATACCAGCATGAACTTCTCAAGTAGGTACGATTTCCAAATATAGAAAATCATCAGTAAAGTCTTTTCACTAGCTGTAAGTACGACTTTATTTATATAAGAGTTAACGCTGAGTCAACATAAAAAGAAAAATAATTTATTGGCAAAGTCCTTTCAAAGCCTAAGAACATCCCTACAGACAAATTCCCTTTTGGAATTACAACAAGCGCTTGACATTAAAAAGGTTTGGGGACGAAATTACTTAAGTGACAATATTTTTCTACAAGATTTGTTCAAGTCTATCAAAATCTGTTGGTCTGAGGTTATATTTAGTTTTTTTTTGTGTGCGCAATATTTCTGTGTGTATAATACCAAAAAATGTAGCTGTTCAGTAAGTAAGGGCAAGTCTACATGACATTTCATCCATCAAAATTAGATATACAACAAAACACTTCCCTCTTTTTTTTCATTCGCGTAAAAAGGTGGCATCTTACCGTTTTTCGGACACTCTCATGTCTTTTCGTTTGAGAGCATACATAAAAAGCCATAGAACTAAAGTTATATCAATAAATATTCTAAGACATGCCACACAGCACAATCTAACCCTTTGGAACCTTTGGAGCTAAGCAAAGCATATGGATACCAGATAACCGTTAAAGTGTTTATAATGTACATTATTTTTAAAATACATACTTATAATGACTAGCTGACCCGGCGAACTCCGTATCGCCTAATTGTCAACAGACATACAGCAGCAGCGCCATCTACCGCTTCCAGTTATGTTTTCAACCTATTGAAATATACACATAAAATTTTATCCAAATCGGTCCAGCCGTTTAGGAGGAATTAGGGGACAAACACATACAGAAGATTTATATACAAGTACTAGCGACCCCATGTATTATTTTTATATGTATAAACCATTCTTTAGAATCACTCTGTCTATTGATGGAAACCGTATTAAAATCCGTTGCGTAGTTTAAAACATTTTACTATGGAAGCCGACGTGGTCTTGACACATTTTTGTTTTATTTATGCGGGATTATTCACGTTTAATTTTATCAGATCTTCATCATGGGGACAAAGCTGAGACAAAGCGCGCGCGGCCTCGTCTTGCTTCGCACTGAAACTATAGTCGGAGTTTCCGATAAAATTATTAAACATGAGTAATCCCGCATAAATAAAACAAAAATAGTTTAACACACCTAAGCGTAAAGACTGCGGGAAGCGAATGGGTATAGTAAGCTATCCTTAAAAGGTAGATATGTATATTGTGTATGCCACGGCGGACTTTTTTGAAGATCTATAAATGAGGAATATCCCACTATGTATTGTTTTGTTATATTTCAAAGGGATTAGACAGCGTTTCCGATGAAAGCTTCCAGGTGGCTTGACTTTTTCCGACACTTCCAGCAATTATCATCATATTTCAACCAATTTACACAAAATTCTGAAAAATGATATCCCTAAACCTTCCTCATGAATCACTCTATCTATTGATGAAACTCGCAATATAATCCGTTCAGTAGTTTTATGTTTATCGCGTACAGACAGACATACGCGGCGGACGACTTTGTTTTATAATATGTAGTGATATTAAGATAACACCAAGACAAATAACAAACATCAATATTTGTCACATAAAATGTTTGTCCTAGGTAGGAATTTAACCCACACTTTACAGCTCAGGAAGCAGAGCTACTACCAAATAAACTAAAGGCAATCAAAGTTATTATTTTTATTTTCATAAAGTTGTAAATGTTGGCGGATTAGTTAAAAATGACACTATACGCGCATAGAGGCAGTAAGTACCTACAGATAAATGTTCCATCGCAAACAGTCGTGTAACAATTAATAAACTATGTCCAACATGGTTGAATAAACCGTCAGTGACGTCATAAATCAGATTCAGTTTCCAGGCGGAGGCGAATGTGGACTGCTCGATAAGCTTGTGCCTAACCAGACATAGCAGCCGAGCTACAATTTGACTGGACCAGCTTAACTTGACCTCTTCTCTGTTAGAGGTCAAATAAATTATTTCAATAAACGCTTTGAATTGATTAACTCTTTATTGCACAAAAAAAATACAATACAGAAAAAATTAACTCAGTTAACATGTGTAACGACTGGCGACCTTATCGCTATAAGCGATCTCTTCCAGGCAACCTTAGGATGGAAAGGATTAGAGAAAGAAAAAGACAGTGTGTCTCAATAACGAGAATATGCATATAAGAGAAATTAAATTAAATTTATTCACTAAAAATAGGGTTTACATTGATGTTATAGATATTTTATGCAAATAAAATAATGAGAATTTAAGGAGGATACAAAACTATAACATAAATATATCTACATTCTAATAATAATATATCCTAATACTATTAACAAGAATAACTATTTATTATTGTTATTAACTAGAATAACTAATATATAAAATTAATATTATTTAAATATAAAATAAACAGAATATATTACAAATTTACCGTGGTGGTGCCGGCGTAAGAATTGTACCCCACCTTCTCTACCCGTGGTTGCCGTAAGAGTCGGCTAAGGGATGTAATACGGAAGATGGGTAGGAGCGTCTTCCTTGAACAAGCACACCTAACTGCGCTTGCCAACCCGCCTGCCAAGCGTGGCAAATATTGGCAAAACCCCCCCAGGAGAAGGCCTATGTCCAGCAGTGGACGACCTATGGCTGATGTGATATATACAAATAAGCGACAAATAGTTTTAACATCAATTTAATTATTATAACTGGGAAAGATAAAATGTTTGACGTGGCTTGGTGGCAGAATATCTAGTACTGCGCTGGAATCTACCTAGACGACCTCCTGCTACCTATACATAGGTATATCTACAATATAAAGCAATCAACTTTTTAATAACATGCTTTGCAGTTCATCAGCGATACTCATTACGAGCAGAGACGCTCAAATAATAAAACACAATATTGTGCAACATTGTGGGTTGCTAGCTTATCAGTGTTGTGGTTGGCAGCTGGATTAAATGCACTAAACACACGCCGTACGTGGACAGACTTTACTTTGAAATGAGAGTAATAAGAGCACTGCAATGGTAACTCGTGGAATAACAGTTTAATTCAGAACTAGGCTACTGGTACAAGTTATATGCCGCTAACTTCGAACGGTGAAAACATCGTGAGGAAACCTGCAACTCTGAGAATTGACAAATAAATATAACTATCCGTGAATATTTATCGGTCTCGTCTTTGGAAAAACGCATTTCTCCGAGCTTTGAATTTCAAGCAAAGCTCGGTCGTTCAGATTCTGTGTGAGAGGATAATGGAAAAAGAATATCTCAACATAAATACCTATTTCTTAAATAAAAATTAAATATCATATATATAAATACAATAATACCATATGTGGAAATCACTTTCAAGTTCCAGAAAAGAATAACATTACTTACTTATAAAAAAACAACCCAAAAGCTTTTGTAGCGTGATAATCTGTATTAAACTTTTTGGGTACAAATTCTCGGAGGAATGTCGTAGAATCGTATTTTTGCTTCCTTCAAATCTTATTGTGAGAAAAAAGGCGCCTATTTAGGTAAGTGGGCATTACGAAAACTGTAAAATTATTTGAAGATATCAAAAGATTTTAGAAACAAAGATCCAGACAAAGATTTTATTAGGAAAACGTAATGTTTATTAGGAATTACGTAAAGCGAGGTTTTACATTAGTTGATGTTCTTTAAGATTTTGCAAGCACTGAATGTGTTGACAATTTCACGTTGGCGAGCCTATATTTTTGATGTTGGACCATTATAAGCATCTTGATCTGCCGCGACAGTGCTACATTGTATAAATGTGTATGTTTCTGTTTAAACTATAGGGCGTGGGATCGATTCGAACAATCATATGACGAACATAAATATTTGTTCGGTGGCTGGGTGTTTATCCTACCTACTATAATATTATAAATCTGAAAGTTTGTATGTTTAGATATTTAGATGTTTGTTACTTAATCACGCAAAAACGGCTAAATAGATTTAGATGAAATTTGCTACAC
Source organism: Biston stratarius (assembly GCA_950106695.1). Lineage (NCBI taxonomy): Eukaryota > Metazoa > Arthropoda > Insecta > Lepidoptera > Geometridae > Biston > Biston stratarius. The sequence goes on from OX467116.1 coordinate 19,210,973, forward strand.
AAATAGTTTATTATCTGGATTAACATATAGGATACGTTTTATATCAGGTTCATTATCAAAAAAGACAATTTAATGTTGTATTTACGTGATGGATAACACTATTGATATATACATTTTTATAACATAATAGCTGCGCCCCGCGGTTTTACCAACGTGGTGATGGATGATGATGATGAAAAGTATTCTATGTCAATGCAAAATTTCACCCAGATCTGTTAAGTGAAGGCATAACAAACAAACAAACTCACATTCGCATTTTAATATTAGTTAGGATTTTGTACACAATGGTATAATAAAGCTTATTTTATTGCTTATTCTTGTGATTTCAATAAAGAAATAAAATACGATCTTATATTATACACGAATAAAGTGAGTCTCTCGCCAGCCTTTATCTGTAGGTAGTGTCCAGGAATGATTGTGCAGAACAGGACACGCGACAATGGGCTCAATATAACAGCAAAGCTATAAACCAACACCGTCGGACATGCATCGAGGATAAATCACGCACATTTGTGCCCTCGATACGAATATACATGTCGGGAGCCTACGCCTTGTTTGGTCACGAATCGCTACCGAGCGCTGATTTTCTAACAAACCTGAAATTCCTAGCTAAAAATACATCTATCGTTTATCACACAAATATTACACAGTCAGTTAATTGTCTCAGTCACGGCCAAGCGCTCGGAGAGTCAACACGTCCTGAGGATGCCTCGTGTAGAGGCAAAACACGTGTCGGCAAGTGGTTATTGAAGCGAAGAGGATATAAATCCTTGTGGATTTTGTTTTTATTTTAATTAGTGTTTTATTTAAGCTTTTAAGTTAATGTGAAATTTAGTTTTAGATTATTAGTAAAGTTCCGGATAGGTTTTTTAATTATCTTTAAGTTTTTTAGTAAATATTTTCAAGTGTTTCATATGTATGTCAAGTTTTTTAAAATTTAAATCCTCTTTACTGTTGTAGCTGGAACGACTGTTAAGCGGAAATAAACTAAATATACGAGTATACCTAGAACACTCAAAATGGACTTCCGCAAAGAAACGCCTGATTCAATCACAAATATTTATTATATATTATATATTCAATCACAAATATTTATATATTAACACAAATATTAACTATACTAAAATTTGTCTGTTTGTATAATTGTTACTCCTTCACGCTGTAATGACTTTATGGATAAATTTTGGAACACAGATGGCTTACATACAATACATATAGACGCCTACAAATCCAGAGTGAACAGGTTTCTTCTAAGTAATCGTGCTTTATCTTGATCACCGTCTGTGCTCCATTTTCAACTGCTAAACATCAGGCAGGGTGGTGCCCAAACCAAATCTATTTTGACTAAAGAAAATAGAATATGCATACGCTTGTCTTGTTTTTGCGAGTAATTATTTATTAGTGCTCGGTAGGCTAGTGGTTCTGGGTTTGGTACATGTAACAATCAAATTCAAAATGTATGCTTATACATTCGTTAAACAAATTCAACAAATATTTAAGCATAGTTTTTTTTTAATTTGTGTTGAAATGCGTTGAATAAATTTGTTTGTAATCGTAATTTTATGTACCAGTGTCTGCTATTCTAAGCATTACGTGCGACAAGAGACAGAGTTGCCAACCCGATGTTTTCATTGTGCGTACAGTGAATATCACATCATGATTTGTTGATTACATACACAAACACAGTGCCTACTGATATATCTGATTAAATTGCTTACTTTAGTAATAATAACTCCTTTTAATGTGTTGAGTTTTTACAGTAATAGCTGTTGGTTCTATAAACTTTTAATCATTTCATACGAGTTCATAACAGTGAAACGGCGCACTTTTACCAAAGTTGATCCTCAGATTATATGATAATAATCCTCAAGGCTATATTATGATACAATCTTTGTGCTTGTACTCTAATTAGGTACCTAGGGGATTACATGTAGAGGAAAAATATTTAAGCTATGAAACAGACGTGGTTTTGGCATATTGGGTTTACTCACGCTTAATTACGTCGCATACTCAGACTAAGTTTTAGTCCTATCCGGTGCCGTTCTTCAAGGAGTCAAAGCAGAATACAGTGCGCGCGCGGCCTCATCCTGCTTGGCACTGCTGGCCACTACTCGTCTTCACGCGTGAAGCAGTTGGTGAACAGCTCGGGGGTGGAATCGGGGGTAAAATGCCGTGCTGTTTGTGTGCTCTGAAGCCCTTTCTCACCAGTTCTCCTGTACGCTGTCAGGAATACAGCACACAAAGCTCAACGCGATGTTTTCATATGCGCAACCACCCTCTCGTGTATACACAAAGTTTATAATTTGTCTCTATAAGTAACGATTTATTAAAAACATATTTTTAGGATACAAGAAGTGATGAAAGATTTACATATCTCCTTGCCTACTAATTCAAAGTATCGTATAATGGTCATCAATAACACACACTTTTTAACAGAATGTCAAAAGTCCTACCGCCAAATAGTAACTACTCTGCTCCGGTTTGAAGAGTAAGTGCAACTAAAATTACTTAAAATTAGTAAGACTCACAATCAAATTATTTAAAAATAAATAATCAGCGTCACAACAACGATTTGACCCAGACTTAGTTATGCTACTTAGAGTTCTTAATATCGCTGTAATGTCGTCTTTTTCGTCTACGTACCATAAAAAGGTCTCATTCTCTAAAGTTTGCAATATAGATGATTATATTACAAAACATTTAGGCGTCTGTCATTCCAGAACCCACGTCATCGTAAATAACGCACCCATTTAACACATAACGGAAACAAAGTTTGAATTCTCTACGTCCCAGACAGATATCTATGGCACATCGGTTGCATTTACGGTCGTCCCGAACACATTACAAAAGCCATTTTCTTATCTAATGTTCGCCCTGGATTTATTTAACTTTTCCACGCCTCCACATCTTGAAAATCGTTCGATAAAGATGTCAACAAGAAAAGGTCGCGGCGGCCGCAGGGACAGAAAACACAAACTCGTGTTTTTTATTGTCAAGTGGTGCTTGCTATTCACACACGAGGCTTTCGTTATCGATATAGGCACGCGAAACTTGATCCGGCATTGTACCTTGGAGGTACTAAAATACGGCCTACTTTACCTATGAATATATAATAGGGGTAGATACAATCCACGAACTATTATTTCTGTATAAAAATAGCGGGAAAAACCCGTCGGCGCTAATATTACTTGGTGATACTCCTTCGCAAGGGGTCACCTAAGTAAAATATACCGAAGTATCAAACATTTTAACGCCAACGAGTAACGTCTAATATATATCAAATCTATGTTAATTACTATTTTTGAAGCGTGCTGAAAGTAACGGCTAATAAGACCTACATCGCCTTAAAAGTTCGGACGCAGTGATGACTTTGAGTCTATCGTCTCAATGCTCTTAGGTCATCATCACCGAAAACAACTTATTCATCTCATGATTTAAAAATAACCACAGACTAAACCCTAGACGCCGCTCCCCGATTATGAGAATGACTACAAGTTAAGTAATAGTAAATATGCGAGTAATACGTTTTAGCGCTCAGTACGTAGCTTAGCGATGAGTCGGTCGTACGTCTTCTTTGCAATGACTTTTACCTTAGTTCACTATAGTAGTTATGCCATTCCTATCGTGTGTTAAAGCGATGATAACTCAGTGGTTAGCGCGGTCGGTTCGCATGCCGAAGGGCGTGGGTTCAAACCCCAACAATAAGCTTGAACTGCCGGTGAAGGAAACCATAGCGTGGTGGTAGGGTACTTTCTAGTAGTCGGCTGGCTAGCTACCTCCCTCAAGTTGAAAATCTGCCGCCAAGCATCTACCGGTGTGTTTCGGCAGCTCACTTGAGAGCCAGTTCTATTCCAGGCTAGGTGTGCTTTACCATCTTCGACCACACCGTCATTTAACATCAGGTAAGTTGTGGGCAAACACTTAGCCTGTAAGCCATTAAAAAAAAAGGACTTCAAAAACCATTTACAAAAATAAACGAGCCACAATGAAATATCTTTTTCACAAATAAGTTTCATTATTTTGACAAATATCGATATTATTTCTACGCCGTAAACTGCGCGCGGCTTATAGCTACGCACACATAGCTAGCCGAGTGACTTCACTGTGTTTGATGTAAAAACTCTATCTGCATATTTCCTGACATCTGTGATTAAAACATAACCATAGCTGACAATAATTATTATAAATAACAAAAAAGTACATAATTTATAATAATAACATGAAAATTGGGAAATTTTTCGCAAGTATGATAAGGTGTGGATCAATAAGAGATTTTTCCAATTTCACTGGAAAAGACGATCAAGCGGCGCACAATAAAATGGTCAATACAACCGATCCGGCTTAGCAACAGACATCACAGACAGCTCCGCGCCGCCGTAATGAGATTATGTTAAATTCTGGAAACGCTATAACGAACAATCGATTAACCGACATGGCTGCAGAACCCGGAAACAGAAACGAGTAATTACTTTAATTATTTACAGCCGTATATAGCGAAAAGCAATAGCGAGCCATGTTTGGTAAGATACACTTATCGTACTTATCGTATGGTATCGTAGGACGATTGCGGTCGTCAAACGTCCATTGTATTATGACTTTGACTTTACAATCATACATATTTTTTTAGGTACACCTTTTTAGTTGAATTTAGGTCAGCAGTTATCAACCAGCCAAGGCAATGATTTTCAAGAAAAATAAATAAGCAGTCACTTGGTACCAGAGAATTTTAATTAATCTTTATCTTCTTACCCTTTAAGGCAGCTTTGTTAGCTAAGCGACGAATTTAAAGAGTCGACTTGATTAACTCAAGGAAAAATGGACAATTGAGCAGTTCAAGAAAGAATAAAAATTTGTTGAGCCATAAATTAACCGAGCCTCGGGGCCACTGTGTGAAGACAGAGTCAAATATTCCTTACAAACGAAATAACTGAATAACGCACACTACTGTATTAGGATGTATTAGTATTCAGTAGTTCGTCACTCACTATCACTCGTCTATTGATAAATCATCTGTTACACTATCTGTTACCATATTGTCTAGCTACGTTTCCAGCTCAACGGCCACAATACCAGCACTGCGGCGAAGTTCCACGAGCTACAACTAAGCCCCGCCATAAGAGCTATAGTGACGTCACAAAAACTATAGCTAAGCTACACCATAAGAGGTACAGAGATATCACAAGGGCTCCAAGCTACAACTAAGCTTCGCCATAAGAGCTATAGCGACGTCACCAGAGCTACATACATTTACGTTACGTCTCAGGAGCTACAACTTAGCTACGTTATAAGAGCTACGGCGACGTCCCAAACACAACTGGCTGCGGCTTAGCTACGTGACAAGAACTACAGGCTGCAGCTTAGTTACATAATAAGTGCGAAATCGACATCACAGGGAAACTACAGCTAAACTACGTTATTAGGGCTACGAGTACCACGGCATCATCACAAGGAAATACAGCTACGTTCAGCGTGCTAACTTTACGCCATACATGCTACGGCGATATGACAAATGGAAAGTACCTTTACATGCGAAAGACTGTAGTACTGTCAACATAGTCTGCGTTCAGAGAGAGGCTGGCAATCTGCATTAGCAGAGTCGCACTTCTCTCCAGCGATTAAATGAAATTTCACGGTCGGTTGCCTACGGGAACAGGCTGGACAAAGGTTCCGGATATTTAAATTGAATGCTTTTAATCCAACTAACCCTCCCACATTTTTCTTCGGATACAATTTTTCAGGCGGTGCGAGGTCTTTTAGTTTGATTGCCTTTTGTAACGTTTAGCTTGTAAATCGTTAGTACGTAGTAAGTTAGTAGGGTTGAAAATTTTCTATTCTTCTGATAGATTAATCTTAGGCTAATGAAAATGTGATTACGTGAAAAAAACTTATAACAAAAAATCTATTGACACACAAGTCAAAAAACAAAAAACAAAATAATTTATTTCTTAAAGTGTAGGTACAGATCATTTAATTGCTTGTAGTCCCTGCACTAGGTGAGGACCTATTTTGCGGGGACTACCTACCCTTGCGATTACTATATTGGTGTGGTGCGGGCGGTGTGTTTGTATATGCGTGTACTTGCACGCGTTTGTGTATGCGTGTGTGTTTGTGTGGTGTGTGTGTGTGTGTGTGTGTGTGTGTGCATGTGTATAAGTCATTGAGTTATTAGGTTATTAACAGTCATGAATACAGATACAGACAAATTATCACTTGATAATAAGATAATCTTCCACTTTCCTCATAAACTTGCAAAGAAAAATCGTACTCTCAGATCTTTTTCACAAAAGATGAGAAAATGAAAGCTGTGTCACACTGATGGACTTTAATAATTAAGGAGAGCTCCGATTGGGTGCAATACTCGCACAGCACTTAAAGGTTCTCCCTTTTTGAAATTTTTAATTCATTTGTTAACTGCGCTTCGCATTTGAATTAATAGTATGGTCATAACATTACGGGACTGTATGAATCTGCTTTTTTCATACATTTTATTATCACACACTACGTGTCGGAAAATATGTTAAAATAACAATTCCGGTTCTTTATACTTTGACAACCATCAATCCATTCCAAAGACCCCGGGCCAATATAAAAGAAAAATAAGAAAGATTTTTATTTTTCATTTTGAGACATCACACACGTAACAATCAAAACATACACTTTTGGACGAGGTAATTAACTCGGACTTGTTAGGGATACAAATATACAATAAAGTTTGATATCGATAAGAAATAACTACCAAAAACCAAAGAAATATTTGTATTTTGTGGACTAAGAAAGATTTCTGAGACATCCATTTATCTATCATAATTTTTGGTTTGATCATCATCGATCAACGCTCACAGCATAGAAGTCTACTCAAGACCAGAGGGCCTAGACAAAGTAACGTGCGATTAACTGTGACGCTATTACAAAAGTCCAAAAATGCAATTGCAATTTGCAAAAGCAATTGTATGGGATTGCCTTAAGGTGCCGATAAGTCACGTGGTCTATCGTTAACGAAATAAAATTTAATAGACATTGTATCTTTCGTTCGATTCCATGAAACGAATTGACTTCGTCAATCGATTAATTTCATACAAATGCGGCAAAACTCCTGACGTTTAAAGATCATAGACAAAAGGTAGAGTTGTCTTATAAACAAATCGCCTTAGCGATCATTGAACGAATATCACTTTATCTACCATTCAAATTGAGTTATCGTTAGAGCGATAGCAAATGAAGAAATGGAATCGTTTTATAGTGAATGCTACTTGTCTACGCCCTCAGGTACTTTTACGCTGCCTGTTCTTGAGCCAATCTAATTACTTACCCAAAAATAGACTTGCGCGTAAGGTTATAGATTACCTCTTTTATGCAAACGTTTCACAGGTATCGCAATCGAAGCTTCGAGAAGCAGCAGGTATCCCCTTGCGCACTAATCGAGTAATTTCTCCATGTTATTAAAGGAAAATGGGAATGTTCGCAGGCCGTTGCGTTCGCAAAACGAGTTTCTTATAGACGGTATTGAATTTTTAAACAAATTTTTCGACCCACAACCCCCGCCTGAAGAATCCACTTTATGCTATAGGATTAGAACGTTATTACGCCATTAAACCCTTCGTGAATTATTCTTGTTTTATAGTGTGATTATCTACATTTTATTTTATGGTGTTGTTGTTGCTTTAATATTTTTAGGTCCCAATTTACAACAGCTGCCCAGGTGTTTGGAAACCTAAATTGAAAACAATTCCGCCTGCAATATTCAAGCCCTTTAGATAAGGCATATTAAGGTCCAGATACATAAAATTACTGAATATAGTTATGAAAACTTGCAATCGGTAAAATTGATAAGAAGAACGCTTAAAAAGTTTTAGCCGTAATACAATTTCAACTTGAACAACATTTTAATAGATAGAAATGGGCAACAAATACAGTGTTTTGATCAAAATACCTTATCGGTCTTTTTTTAATTATTCTCAGCAATTCCACAGTTAGATTTTTTCATAATAATATGTAGAGATGTTACGCCTTCTAAAATGTTCAAATCCGCGTGCGAGATGGCTTGATTTAATTTGGCCCTTAAGATGAAGGCATGAAAGCTTACAAGGCAGTCTGTACCTACACTAAGAGGAGATTATGAAGTCGTCTAGCTAGGTACCAACGTAGTATCAGATATTCTGCCGCGATCCAGAACTTTGTAAATGCTTACAAACATAGTAATGTTCCGGTTTGAAAGCCGGCTATAGAGACTAACAATCGATGTCTCTATATTATAATGAGCACAAACAGCGGCAACACTAATACGAACTGCGCAAGCATGGAACTTATTTCCGGCTTCAGTGTTTCGTGTAAACTACAATTTGTGCATTTTTTAATGCTCTGTCGGCCATCCTCGGTCTCTGTCACTTTCCATCAAGTGAGTCGATGACCAAACGTAGGTCTATTTCATAAATTTAAAAAAAGCACCAAGATCTTTGTTTGTTACTGATAGTTCTAAGTACCGCTGCAATGCTTATGAACAGACGTTATATCTTACCATCAGGAAGACGTTTGTTCGCCTCATTACTTTCATTGAAAAAAACATAGATGTCTATTATGTATGTCTAACATTTTACCATACTAGGTATATATATAAAGCATAAACTTTACTTACCAACAAGACCTTACGCATAATTACAAACATAGGCACCCTTCACACGACAAGACGAAACCACACAAGTCCACTTTTTAGGCCGGTATAAGATAATGTATAGTATATAACCTAAAATAGTTCCCCGAAGTAGTTAATTGTTAAATAACAGAGATGCTACCAAGCGTAGCTAATTAATAGTTTAATCAAGAGAGACTGATAAGACCCGCCACAAATACGAAGGATAAGCGGCGTTACAGACATTTAAAAAATACTACAAAACACGAGAGATATTTCCCTAGGGCAGCGTTAATGTTACGGTGCTAGCGTGGGCCATTCGACCGAATCTCTGGAAATTAAGCCTGGGAAAAAAGTCAATAAATCCAAGAACCAAGCTGGAAGAGATAAAGAATGTCTCAGGGTGGCGGTGTAAAGATCCGACTGCCCCACGCGTTAATGTGACACTGAGCCCTTTTGCAGTTTCAATCGGGGAGAACGGAATAAAAACTTGTACAATTTGTTTTCTTTACTTTCGATTTTAGAGCTATCTACTCGCTTCTAATACGCTGTAACGGTTTATAATTCAGCTACTGGGGCAGTCTGGCGAAGTTGTTATTGGATTATGGTTGTAACTTCGCGGTTTGTTTGCGTGAGTTTTCGATCCGCTAATATTTTAATCACTCAGGAATTACGACGGAAACGCTTCGGTCTACTTTAATTTTACATGTTGATAAGTGGTTGCTTTTATGTTTTATATAACTTACTATATACATATATAACTTCATAGACACTGTATCTGATAATAACAAATAGAATGTCTACAGATTGAATTAATAGAACAAAAATATTTTGGCATATTTGTTAATTAAACGCTATGATTACAAACTGCAAACGTACCGATAGCGATACGATGATAGCTCAGTGGTTAGCGCGATTGGTTCACACGCCAAAGGGCGTGTGTCGAGTTCAAATCCTATCAATTAGCTTGAACTGCCGGTGAAGGTTTTCCTTCACCGGCAGTGAAGGTTTCCCTTCACCGGCAGTGAAAGAAATCCTTCATCGTGAATCTACATTATATTCCGGCAGCCTTGCTTGGGAGCCAATTCCATTCCAAGGTGTATTTAAAATTTTTGACCACACCGTCATTTAAATTTCAGATGAGCTCTGCTCTAACATCTGGCCTACAGACCATAAAAAATTTATAATATATATATTGCCTGAACATTATTTCATGTACCTATATTTGGATTTTCCAATATAAACTTTTTTTTAATGAAATATTCTTGCATTTTTCCGCTAACTCGAAGGTCTACTATGTAGCACGCTAGACTAGAAGATCCCGATACACTTGTGCAAATAAAATTAGCACAAGTTTATTTATAAGCTTATAGCCTACTAAATTCTATAGTTATTACAATCAGATAGATATCTAACTTTGTGACACTTTAGTTTAAGGTTTACGAGTACACTTTAAGTATATGAGAAATACTTATATATATACAATTATACAACTTAACGACTCTTATGGGCCGAACAAGGTAGAGTTACTCTAGATATGCTTTCAAGTCATTGCCTGCGGAAATCATATATTTCGACGAGGTGCGATGGCCGCCTCCGTTAGATAAATGCTGCAGTTAATATCCTTTTCATGAGTTAAACTGACGTTATTTTAGCCATTCCGCTATTTGGAGGATTTTGCAAAAGTTTATAATCTAGATAAGTTTTACTTACCAACAGTAAATTTTACTAAGTAAAAAATAAACCAAAAGTTGTTTTAGCGACAGTGAGATTCTTTTGGGGTAATTACTGGGTTATAATCTTGGGGTGTACCAAGTCGAAAGAAGTTGTTCCCAACATTATAAACAACTTAAAATATGGGCACAACCTATGTAAAATAGTTGATAGTTTCGACCACAGCCAGTAATAACGCTATCTAATACGGTGTAGGTACGCCTAACCGCTTGTTTAAATTAAATTTGCAACCATCTATTAGTAGGTATTATAATTTTCGAAGTAGGTACATAGACTCCGAGAGATAGCTTAACGCTCTAGTTGCCTTATGTATAAAAATATTAATTCAAAGTAAGAAATTTGTCAGCAATAGATTAGTTAGATTAGGTCCGACTTAGCCTAACGGATTAGCAAGTTGGAGTGGCAACACGCAGAACTGATGGCCGATGGGGCTGCAAAGTTCTGGAGTGGAGACTACGGACTAGCAAGCGCAACGTAGGACGTTCACCCACTAGGTAGACAGACGACCTAAAAAAGCAGGAACGCACTGGATGCAAGCCGCTTCCCACCGGTCTTTATGGAAGTCAATAGGGGAGACCTATGTCCTGCAGTGGACTTCCTACGGCTGAGATGATGATGAATAGATTAGTTAGTTGCCAAAAAATATATTGTCCAAAACTACAAGTACACACATTTCTGGGTAAAAGTAAAAGTACCTACGATGCGATGTCCTGAACTGGATTATAACGCACCCGTTCATTTCGCTGCGGAAAGTTGGTCAACTAATCCAAGTTTTCCTTTACTGGTTAATGAGACGAGTTTGATTCGAATTCTTGCTGCGCAGAGAAATAGCACGATGGCTGCATTATATAAGTGCTATGAGTAGCAAAAGTACAGTTATGAAATAAGAACTATGAAGTGCAAGTTACATTCGCGCAACGAAGATTCATTTTAGATACTATTTTGTTACGTATTTACGACTAGCTGAACGCCTGGTACTTCTTACCCGGTGCGGTACCACACTCTCTTCGGCTTCGCATCTTTATAAACCTTATTAGAAGTATCACGAACAAAATAATAATCATCTAAATTGGTTCAACCGTTCTACCAACTAACATCATTTCATTTTAATTTATATAGATATTCCTTCATATAAAAATCCATAGAAAGATGTTTTGTTTTTTTTATGATAAAGTAATGATTTAAATGAAACGCTCTCAGAAACGTTCAGTAATTTTCGACTTAAAAAAATTCTGGGAACTTTACCAATATTTTTTTCCGTATTAAAACAAAAAAATTGCTAAATCGGTAGCCGTTCTCAAGTGATGATTACCAACGAAAAGCATTTCATTATTTATATATATATCATAATTATAGAAATGAAAATTGTCTTTGATTTATGTTCGATATTTTTAGTACAAGCTCAACCTACAACGTGATATGATGTTTGGAATTTGCACTGTAATCATTCTAAACAACATCAAGAGACAGTTTCAGGTTAAGTTTTACGCATTTTAAAAGTTCTAAAAGCACGTATTGGCTATAATTACCAAACGTACATCTACATTTGTTACTAAAAAGATACAAAGATTCTAGAAGAAATAAAGTTCAAAACTGGTACGTACTACGAGTTTTTCAACTTTTGTTGCAATCTGTATCATAAGGTACAATGGAGTAAGGTGGGTTATAGCTACTTACGTATATTATGATTCTCAACTTCCCTACTTATCAAAAAGGATGGTTGTCATAGCCTTCTTCGGGGTCACTACATTAGTCTTTATGTACCTTACTATAGCCAAAGTAGGGAAAGAAGTTATTTTAGTTGGTATCCTATGCTCTCAAGTTTTTTCATGAATTTTGCCGTTTATTGGAGGTTTGTACCTGAATAATGCCAATGATATTTTTATTAGGTACTATAAAATACACGCGCTGTCTTTTCTGTGTAATCAAATCCAATATACTTATTATTTTTCTGAGGCTCTAGCATAAAAAGCCAAGATTCCGTTTACTTTCTTGTATGGAACTCTTAAATGTTCTTATAAAAAACGTGCTTTGATACTTATTTCCATGTTCTTATAACCAAATAAACCGAATCGTAGCTACTGCAATGTGTGCCCGCGGAATTTAATGATAAATCAAGTAAATTACCTATGTCTAATTTACAGGCAAAGTCACACAACATAAGTCAATATCAAGTCTGGTCTAACTAGTAAGTAATAGCAACTTTACTAAAAGCTTGAATGTAATGATTATTATAGACATACATTTAGGTCATGGCTATTATTTTTATAAAAACTAAGAAAGACAAGCGTCTATTGACTTATACTAATTGTATCCCCAACTTTGTTTAATGTGTTGGAGTCGAATTCGCATTTGTTTAGTTTAGTTTACTTGCCTGTTTATAATTTCGCACTGAAACCTTAATCGCAAGATTTTAATTGATATTTATTTAAAAGAATATTTTCAAGGCTTACATTTACACCTGCTTTTGAAGTTGTTTTCTTAGGCTAATTACAGAGCATCCTCATCGAATCTCAAGTTTATTCAAATTACAAAGCGGCACATTTTTTTGATAAAATTCTCTGGAAAAAAACTCATTAAAAGCTCCTCTGTAACTCGATGCAAAACAGAGGCAAATATATTGCTACTTATTTACACAAAACTAGTTACGTCTCGCGATTTCACATTTCACATTTTCACGTGTATCTATTAGTTTTTGTTAATTATTTTTTTTCGTCTAACAATAAAACCAGATACAAAAATATAGGCTGCGTAATTCATCGTCCTCTATATCCTCATCGCCCAGTAATAAGCGAGTTTTAGTCATATAGGGTTTTTTTAAATATATTATTGACATGGCACTTTGTGCATTCTACCAGTGTCAAGTAGGTAGTTCTCATTTTTATGTGTCTCGAGATAGAATTAACTAAATTAAGTCATAGTCAAAGTCACGTAATGTAAGTCACAGTTAAGTTTAGTTCATGTCCTAGTTAAATGTACTGTATGTAACCTGACATGTGACTTGAGATACAAGGTAATTTTGAAAACAACACGAGAAGACACGTTATAATTTTCCCACATACGTAATTTGTCTTTTTTTATAAAACACCGTTATTTTTATACATTAGTACTCGAGAAAACACAAAAAAGTAACAGATACAATGCAACGATATGATTTTCCTGCTTCCCACTAAAACAACCCCCAAGTGGGATTTATATATTATGATAAAAACTATTAAACAAGCAGAGAGACCAAAACAGGTTCATAGAGAATATGTTACATATTTTGCCTTTCATAATGAAAATACACAACTAGATCACATGGCTTCAAATCAGCAACAAACAGACAGACATAAATACCATATTAGAAACATTAGTAGAGAGTAGAGATTTCCTAAGATGAAACGGAGATTCCCGCCGGTCTTATTGGGCCGCTCGTATATAAACAAAGCGTCTGGGCTTCGTAATGGAAATTACATACCCCCGAGGTCGGAAATCAAATTGACAGAAGAGGTTAAACAAACGACGCGGTCAGGAGCGAGACCGGACTCCGTCGAATATTAATCGCTCGGTAAATGCGCTTTTATTTGTTTTTCCTACGATGTTGGAGAGGACAGACAAGTTTAACTCAATGGGTAGAATCCTCTTGTCTGAAAATTGTTTCGAATTTGTATGGTTACCTACCGATACGAAACCTTTTTTAATCCCACTAATATTATAAATGTGAAAGTTTGGATGGATGGATGTTTGTTACTCAATCACGCCACAACGGCTGAACGGATCTAGATGAAGTTTTGCATATAGATACCTTAGGCCCTGGAATAAAACATAGGATACTTTTCATCATCATCAACATCCATCACCACGCGGGTAAAACCGCGGGGCGCAGCTAGTAAGATATAATGGTTCCATAGTTCCTAGTTTCAGAAAATGGATGAGAACAAAATCGGAGGATACAGATAATTGCAGCTACATAATCTCTATCATCTACATCAAAAATGAATTACACCTCTGATAGCTAAAGAATCAAAGAATTCGTTGTGTAAGTAAACTGGGACTCACTTGAAACATAGAAATACAAAGGACTTCTTAGTGTTCAAACGACAGTGAAAACTGCATAAAATCCCTTACGTGGTAAAGAAGAAATAACAAACAGACAAACGAAATCAGCAACTTTGTTTTATACTATTTAGAGATAAAAATATATTAGTGTCAATTGACGCTAGCAAATGCACAAAGTGCGATGCCAAAATAAGAAAAAGTAATAGAAGTATTTCAATACTATTTAATTCCATTAGAGAGTTTTTTGGCGGGAACGCGGTGAGCGTCGTGTCGCCCCATTGTATTTTTTTCTAAAACTAGTGTTTTTTCGAGTTTTTATGCATAAACATAGTGGTGTTTTATTCATAAAGTGCCGAATTACAAGCGGGAGTGTGGGAGAATGATACAATGTGGTTAAACATGACTTTTCGTGTTGCTTCCAAAACTCCATCCAGAAGCTTATAGTAAAGTCGCCACTACTTTACTAAGGCATGACTTGATTTGACTGGGACCGACTGGACTTGATCAAGACTAGACTTTGACTGAAACTATAGATGATATAGAAACTGAAAAATGAAAACTACTTACAAAATATAGAAACATTGAAACTGGCAGAATGCACAGAGTGCGATGCCAAGAAGAAAGAGAAGAAGAAGTATTCCATTAGACACAATTTTAATACATAAGTGAAATACGGGAATCTACCGTTCAGCATGCAATCCTTACTACCATGATTAATTAGTATCGCTGCTATTCGATGCGGGTATAAAGGCTTGGTTTTTTACGTTTTCTTCTAAAAATCTCATGCAATATGGGAACAGCTGAAATATTAAAACATGTATATTATGGTATAAAACTGTATGGTTTAAGCATATTTATTATTACGTTTATCAAACAAACCTAGGAAGAGCTAAACAGTAGATATATTCCCATAATTCGTTTAAAAATAGATATGCTTGACGAATTTTAGACAGGTAGACAATATAATATATTTGGCAAAGAGTTAAACTGCCATACGTAGATACTTTCCGGTCCAATGTTATTAAACTACACAAAATATAAACACATATATGCAAACATAAATGAATTGGACACTAACTAACCTGGAGGTAAGTAGGTACAAAGTCATTTTAAGAACGAAAAATGTTTTGACTGTAGGTTCTCCATAAAATATAAAGATCTTTGCAAGTGAAAAACTAAAACGATTTCTTGCTCACTGTAAAGGGGCTTGTATTCTTAAACTAACCATACCTACAAATACTACTATCGAAAACTGACATGGTCACTTTCTAATTGATAATAAATAATGTTCTCAGATTATTCCCGATCTGATGAACTTCCCTTACCTTTTCTTTGAGTTTATTCGCCGTTTTATTAATTCTCTTTATCTCTTGTTGCAAATGAAAACTGTCATTAAAGCTAGTGTCGACACTCCACGTATCTTCAGTAAAAATCAAAGGCAACACATAGGCAAAACCTGTACGAGAAAATACAAAATAAAACGAGAAAGTGGTTGAGATTTCGAAAACGTAGCCAATTCTATACTTTAAACTAGGTATAAACATACTAAGTTTATCGTTTCAAATATTATTTTAAATATTGTATTAAGTTGACAAAGGTCACGACCCATACGATTGTAGAGCGAAATAAAAGTAAAAAAAAAAATTATCATTTCGGTCTACCTACAATACATGCCTTTATTAACAAAATTATTATATTGATTTTTTTTCTACTGTTATAACGTTAATGGTCAAGTCAAATCATGAATTTAATAGTCCTCTATTTTTTTAAATATATTTGTTAAGAGAATCCACTATACGAACGCTTTTATTCTGTATTCTGTATTTAAGTTTTCAATTCTTTGTACTTTTTTTGTATAAACAAAATTTATATAATGATGATAAAAGATAAAGCTACATTCTATCAAATCTCAGACAAACAGACATCGTATATTAATTATTAGTAATAGGGTCCCGTTGAATACCCTTTATACAACCCTGAAACGTTTAAAAAATTAACAAGTAACCTATTTTGTAACTGTTAGTCTTTGTTTGTTTTTATGTGTTCGGTTGTGTTATGTACAAAATAAAATTATTTCCTTTCTTTCTTTCTTTTAAGTTTGAACGTAAAGTTTTTCCCATACCTTTTATAGTATCCAAAGATCCATCGCTAATGACGCCGGCGCTGGTGTACACCTTCATACCTTCAGTTGCCTCAATGGAACGAGTCTTCCAAATTATAGCCAAGGTTCTGACAAAATCCGCTGCCCGATATATGCTTCCGTATGGATTTTTTGCCGTTATCACGCGGACCTAGCAAATGGGTCGTAAGCAAAAAGACTATGTTTATGACTTAAATCTTTTTGTATTTAGGATTTTGTGATTTGCATTTATCTTTATCACCTGTGGGCTTAATAAGCGAGACCCATAAATAGGTCTAAATAAATAATTATTACGAACAACATTAAAAATTTTAAGAACTTTGCCCATGTTTCCTAAGAAATGTTGCTTCAATTTTGATATTTAGTATTCAGTTATTGAAACACGTAAATCGTGTGGTAGTGATAAATCTTTCTGTTGTTTTTTTTTTATTATTAAGAAATAGTTTGATATTGATCACACTACTGAGTGAATGGCGCTTTCCTTAAAAGGTCTCGTTTAATCTACATTTGATAACGTTTTACATGGTTTTGGCGGGAATGCGGAGAATCGTGTCGCTCCATTGTATTTTTTCCAAAACTAGTGTTTTTCCGAGTGTTTATGTAGGTATAAATAGTGGTGTTTTATTCATAAAGTGCCGAATTACAAGCGCGAGTGTGAGAAAGTGATATTATTATAATTATAGTGGTGAAACAAGACTTTTCATGTTTCTTCCAAAACTCCATTGAAGCTTATAATAAAGTCGCCACTACTAATAAGGCATTAATTTTCAAGGTTTGAATGTGCTACTTTCAGCAAAGACACTGTGTCCCTACAGATAGTGTGGCTTAACAGATTTAGCCTGCCCGACGGGGCAAATTAAATTTAAAAAAAAACTTTTTACACACATTAAAGTACTAGAAGAAGAAGTTTTAATTATTTTATTTTTACCAAAACTGATTTCTTCTAAATAGGATAAATTAGTTAGTATCTTATAGGTATTTGCATGTACCTAAGCAGTAAAACTTTTGCTTTCTTGTTTTCCTTTGCCAATCAATAGCAAATCGATATCGTAAAATAGATAAAACGCTGATAAAAACGATGAAAACTACTCAACTAAAAAGATCCATGCCTCGTGTTAAATAATGATAAAAGCTACTTATTCGACTAGAAAGAAGTCTACTATTAATGAAGAAGACTATGTAGGTACCTAAAATGTTGAAAATACCTTATCCAAGAATTCTTTTCTCAGCCAAGACTTATTAAACTGGGAATAGTCTAATCCAACAGCCTGTATGCGATTTCTTCCAATCATATTCCAGTCACAATGGGTCTCAGTTTCGACATGGTCGTCAATAATTATCGGTTTCTTTACTTCTACGTGGAAAACTTCGTCGTTTGCGCCCCATACCAGAATATCGTTGAGGTCAATTGCCTTTACCTTAAAATATCACATCACATCATAAGACGACCACTGCTGGACATACGCCTCCTCCTGGGGGGTTTTGCCAATACTCGCCGCGCTTGGCAGGCGGGTTGGCGAGCGCAGTTAGATAGTGATTGTTCAAGGAAGACGCTGCTGCCCATCGGGATTACATGCCTTAGCCGACTCTTACGGCAACCACGGGTAGAGAGGGTGGGGTACAATTCTAACGCCCGCACCACCACGGCAATCTTAAAATATACATACAGTTAATTATAAGTGTTACTCTTAGATCCCGGCTCTGGGAGAGGCTGCTATTTCAGAATTTGCCGCTAAATCCACGTTAATATTGGTCACGGTCATATTTGGATTGAACTATAACTGAGGGTATATTGCATTAGTGACACCAGGGACAAGGGTTCAAAGATTTCGATCACAATATACAATGATCCTATGTTGACTAGGATGGCTTAGTAATGACTGGAAACGAAGAAATACCAAGGCAGGAGGAAATAAACGCAGAGAAACAAAGCACCGTTTTTTGTCGCTAAGACTACTTCCAAAGTTTATAATTTTTATAAATACGTAAGTATTCACCTTTAGCCGTTCCCCCAGTATGATTTTAGCGATAGCAGGCAATGGTGTAGGGCAAAATAATATGTCACTAGGCAGACTGTTCTTTGTCAAATACCTCAAAACGTTCATTGTAACAACGCCATCGGTCATAATGATCGGCTTACGTGGCTTTATCTCCTCCACAAAAACCTTTTTCCTGGAGGCTTTTTTGTCTTCTTCTTCTACTTTAATAACTGGTTTAACTTTAGCAAGACTGTTAGCTATCTTGATAATCAAATACAGAACATCAAACTGATCGTTGCCGATATCATTGAAATCTACAGAGTTTGGGTTTCGAAAATTTGTAATGAAGCAAAATATATCCGCGTCTTCAATGCTGTTAACAATAATATTTAACCGACTTCATTAACATCAAACTACTACTACCTAAAGTTAAAAATAAAGTAAATATGTAAGGTAGTATCATTGTATTTATCCAAGCCATAATGTACTTTAATGCACCCCTACAACCTCCCTTTATCGGGGTCAACTAGTAGGTATAATTCAGCGATAAGTCCTCCTATTGTTTAATGCAATATGTGTGAAAAATTAAATAAATATATATATGAATTAAATATAAATATATCTAGTATATATGTATGTATAGTTCGACTCTTTGTTGGTTCAATGGTTAGGATCCGTTATTTCATTTTATTTTATTCAAACTGTCTTTAATTTTTTTAGGTATTGTGTTACCCCAGATATAGGAAAATTTTACCATTCAGTGGCCATCACGAAAATACTACGCAACTGTATATCATATATCTGCGTAATAATGTCGCGTAACTTGATCGCCTATCTTAAAAGGCAGTAAGAGGTTACGGTGCGACCTCTGGTACTTACAGTGGTAAATCTGTTGAGATCTCTATAGTGTTCATGCATGCGAAACCGCAACTATGAAGTTCAAACTTCAGATCTTGTGCAGTGGTCTTTTCATTAGCATAAACAAGCAAAATAAGATTAATCAGTTGGTCTTGACCAAAAACTGAGCCCGACATTATTTTAGTGATTATCATCTGGGCTGCGTCACACAGCGGATTTACAACAAGAACTCTAAGTGGCAACAAAACTTCGTTTGATTGAAAATTCATGTTTCCAGCTGTATTTATATATGTAAGCACAGATAAAATTAAATGTATTGTTAGGTAAAAATAGACGAAAGGAAAACAACCCAGCCCAGCAACCAGTTATTGGGTAGAGATGACGTTATTGTCTGTCAAATCTAGGTACGTACTGACAAAAAAACACAATAACCAACAAAAAGGTTATATAAATAGGTACATAACGTTACAGAAAATCGAAGATGTAATAGCCACCCTTTTATTATATAATAAATTAAATTAATAAATTATAAAATTAAATATATAGCATCACCTTTGTTCTCAAATGATGACCACGACTCCCCACAAAGATGTGAATCACAATTCTCTATTGATCCCTGAAGACCTAATGGGACAACTTATAAGGTAACCAGAATAAAATTTATCATTCCCATATAATTGACTGACTATAACTAATTATTACTGATCATACTATTATTTATCTAGACTAAGACTTCAGCCTTTTGTAATTTCTTAGAATCGCCAATGAAAAAATAAAAGCCCGTAAAAAAAACTAAAAACATTTAAGGAGGACCTGACCTAGGGGGCGTTCATTGTTTTGAGACTTTCTATGTTGATTCCCATCTCATTGCTCCCATATTTTTAGAAGCCCTCAATAAACCCTAAATAAGGATTCAATTCAGGATTTTTAGTAAGTAATAATAATATATTAATTTATTCTCATCAAAGCAATTTCCGCAAGATCACCGGATTAAATACAAATAAATTTAAATATTGAGTAACTGTGAAAAAACCACTAGTGACCTCTAGTGTATTTCCCTTGAAAGATTTTCGCTTTAGCGCCTACGCGAAATGTCGTGTGATCAAATTCAAATGCTATTAGTTCATGACTGTGTAACGGCTGTGTGCCCGTTTATATTATGTACTCACTAATTTACTTGTGATAATATTATTATAAGCTATAAGTAAAACAGTATTTTGCTGAAAAGAACGACGTAAAACTGGCAGGATACATAGAGTGCGATACCAAAAAAGAAGAGAAAAAAATATAAGGACGTGACGTTTACATTTTTTTCAGACTATTAGTGGTTTTGAAGCGGCGTAAAATATTACGGAGGATGTTAACGCTAAGAGTAAAAAAATATATACTATTATACAAGAATATCATGATACAATCACTTCTTCAGACTGGCTAAATAGGAAAGATGTTATGGTGTCAAAACTTATCGCTTTGATATCTGTCAATTAAATTTAAAAAAATGGTATCTGATAAATGACGTTGACAACTATGTTGACGCGTTTGTGTGTGAGCGAACCGGACTGAATTTTGCTGGTTCGAGTAGTTTTTGTTGTTTTGTAGTCAAGACTGTAAATAAATGTTTAAAATATGGCTAGTTCAAAAGAAAGGGATAGGGAAGTGTCTTCAGCAGCATCGACTTCATCTGTGAAGTCTAGTTTACTTAATAGATCTCCGTCCATTTCATCAAATAAAGAAGACAGATGGCCGGAACTTTTGATATCAAGACCATACAAATCTTACTATTACAGCTCTCAAAGTAAGTATTTTAATCATATCCAACCTTATTCACAACTCTTCCACTGTCTCAAACCCGGTTATCAAAAATTATGTGTAGTTGATTAGGTGACCAAAGTAACAAAGCAAAAATTTCAGAACTTCAAACGTTTATCTCGGCAAATTGCGCCGACTTTATGCAAATTATAATTCTCTGATCTTATTTTACTCCAATGTTATCATCATTCAAACCTATACAATCCATAATACATACCACCAAAATAGTATTCTGTTGCTGATCTTGGCTAATCTTCACATAGTTCGTGAATTCTGCGACATTTAAATGTTGCCAAAATTCAGTTACTGTTATGCTATTTTTTAGAATTCCAATAGTTTCATATGCTATCTTGCATTTTTTGAGTGTGAAACATTGAAAAAATAGCTTGTCAGTGATGGCGAGAGCTGATCGCAATGGAATTCTATTCATTATCTATTTAGGAAATGATAAATAGTATTACCTTGAAAATGGTATGTATTTTCTAATAAAGTGTAAAAAAGAGATTCAACAACAGAACAAAAGAGTCACGTTTGATGCACCAACAATATTGGCACGAAAACTAAACCTAACTACACCATAAAGGATTGAATTGCTAGACCATGAAGTCTTTAAACAACATCCCCACTCAATCCAATATGATCTGTGCAGAACATATGCTTAACTTTTTACTTTTATTTATAGATGTTATATATAGTTTTATGCTTTTTAAGCAAACCTTACATGCAAGTAGTAGAATGCAGTCACTAAAGCCTTTTAATTCCTATTTTGCCATGAAATTAAAGATAATATTGATGACCTACTTTAACTAAAGGTATTTAGCTAAAGGTATTAATTACTATGGTGGCAAACGTGATTTCTTGACCTGTGTGACAGATAGCGCAAATCGGTCTTTTGAGTTTAGTAGAGGACAAAATCTAGTAGGTATTTATTTTCATTAGCGTACGGGAAACAACATGCCTTTTGCCATATCAGGGCAGCACTGTTTATATGGAATCTGATGTTTATCTGTGGATTATTGAATTCATTAGTGTAGTAATGTAGATGAGGATGATAATAAATTATTTTGCAATTCAATGGCATAGAGTGGGTACCAGCTACCCCGGTGGAAGAAAATTTTAGCCACCCTCTTATTTAGGTATTTCAATATAAAAGCACAACATAAAATATGGGGGATCACTGCAAGTCAGTACAGTTGGTGTTACCAGTCGTTACAATGAGCAAGATGACATTATTATACATTCATTTATAGAAAGAAGATTCCCTGATTTCATCACAGTATAAGTAATGGAAAATTCAATTTCAATCAGTCTGAATCGTATGTGTTATTAAAATATGAAATTGTTCAAATATTTAAGATATTATTATTATTTATTGTGAAAATATGCAGCCTCCTAAAGTTGCCACTCCCACTATGCTATGCCTCTGTTCCAAGTGCATTTCAGATTTGTGTATCTAGCTAGTGTTTGAACCACAATGTGATAAGCAAAATTTTGTAAATTCGTTGAGTGTACTAAATAAATGTGCTGGGTTCTATTCATGTAAAGAATTCCTGATTTGCACTCGGTTTATTTTTTAATTTATTATCTTAATTCAAAATATATACATATGTACCTATACAAACTAAAAATCCAGGTTTAAAATAATTAAACCACAGGCTTAAGAACTTCACTGAGACCTCACTTATAAATTATACATTTTTACAAAATTACTTATGTGAAAATTTAAAAAATATTTTTTTACAAAATTAATATAGTTTTCTTACTTAGGTAGTAATATTAGTTATTGTATGATGTTGGAGTCACCAGTTACAGTTTTGTTGTAAGACTCCATTTCTTCCTCTGCTTGACAGACTATATCTAATACTCCCTTTTTTATTCTATTTTGTAAATAAATTGGCAATGATTTAGTAGTTTGGGCCATGCTTTCGAAAAAATATTCTATTGGGTGCTTTTCCTGCTTTTGACACACATTTTCAATCTCTTTAATAACATCAGTAATGTCAGTATCTGCCCTTCTTTTTCGTGTCATATCTACAAGGTCATTTTGCACAGACATTTTGGACTCTTGTTCCTCTTCTACTTCATCTTCACTTATATGTGAGGCCGGTAGATACATTGCAGCTGGTGAGTACTTCTCCTCATACTCTGTCACGGTGTATTGTTCAAATTCATTGCTACAAGATGATTTATCGCGAGATTTCATATATGGTACCAAAAAATCCATTTCCGCAGCAAATCTCCATTTGTTGGGTGTTGATTTATTTTTTTGCCTTTTCAAACTTTCTCTATGATTGTCTCGTAATTTCTTCCACTCTGCTTTTGCTGTCCTGACTGAAACAAACATGTTTTATTGGTTTACATGTAAACTGATGATAAGACAACAATTACCACAACTAGAGATTCGAAAAAAAGAGTAGAAGGTAAAATTAACCCGCCACCACGTCATGAGAGCGTAACCAAACCATGGCGCGGCAAGAGAGTCTGTGTATAAACTTCGTACAAAGCGTTAAGCATGATTGACGTCAACAGTTTGAACCGAATTAGGGAAGACCCACATTGACATCTAAACGCATCCCGAATTAGCGAAATCGTACGTCACGGGACCGGATAGTAAACTGAAATACGCCTCATAAAAAGAAAACAAATAGCAAAATAAAATATTAACCCAACACAGAACCTCCAGCATTGATATTACTTTCGTTTTAACTAAATAGAGAAATAAGTATATGTATTTCATTTTGAAATTCAAACGATAAAAAATTATTGCTATAAACCCTTTAAGATCAATTAAATGTTTTTGGACAACCCCTACCATATACATCATAGCAATACCTCTATGCGACTGGCTAATATATATATAAGCTATAACATTGGTAATATTGTGGTATTTTGAACACTTACTATCTTTTACTCCTATAATATCCAGATTTAAATCTACTATAGTTTGCCACGCACTTTCCTTTTTATAGCCATCACGATATTCTTTGATCAACGGATTCCACAGACATTCATGTTTTTTTACTGCTTCAATGAATTCCTCCATTACGTATCAAATAATACGTTGACGAAGGAGTAAATAAGCGCGGCACCTCTTTAAAATTTAATCCTGTTACTCCAGCCAAACTACAATGCATAATATTTTAAACTATAAAATTTTAAAATGCTTTACTATCTGGCAAGCGGTGCGAGCGTAGCGCAAGCCTGGTACTGCGCAAGTGAAACGGAGCTCAACGAACCTTGAACGAGTCCGTTCAAGTAGCTGCCGAGTGAGTGAGATAGTAACAAAATAGATCGGAATGTTATTCGGAGGCCATGCGGACTCCGCTAAACTTAGTATTATTATTTATTCATATCGTCCAAGAATGTTTTCTTTGCGTTGAGAATAGTAGGTAATCAAGTAGGCTAAGATTTTTTCTCTTTGTCAATAACAATGAACATTAACGGAATACGTCGAATCCTTACTTGCTCTGCTCTCTTTGTTTGTAAACAATTGTTATGTACTCAAGGAATCAATAGGCCTGAGTCCGTGAGCACGAACGTTGCTCACTAAGATCTTTTTATACGCATTGACAAAATATACAGATCTTTTTCAACAGACGCGTGCTTTATGCGTAATTCCGTTTTATTTTAACTATACATAGCATATTTTTAAGAAATTGTCAATACGTACAAAACTTGCACCGTTAACCGCTTTGAAACGTTTCACAACAAGTCGGTCAGATGGCGGCACTCAACCTCCTGAGTATTGATTTTCTACCCCTCTGCACCGTAGGCCGGAGAATCAATATTTACTGAACTTGCTGGAAAAGCTATCGTATTCGCGTCATCGTGCATTTCAAACAGGAATCCGTACCGTACGCGGATCGAGACAGTTGCTCGCGAGTTCTCATTCCGAAGTGAAAATTATAGCGAGCAATCAGTCAAACGCCATTACGTTTGACCTTTAACTCCTTGTATATAACGATGCATATACGGGGGTGATCACGATTCACGGAAGTGTATATCGTTTTTGGCTTGAAAGTTTGTTTGCTAAATTATTATGCGTTCTCTTACCGCGGTTCATGGGGTAGATCCCTTGCCTGAGCTGGGTATTCCTTCGGGCATTCAACATCAGGGTGAGAACCCGGACGTGGACATGGCCGGCGCGCAGGATACCATCTACCTGTGCAACTTCCGCGTCTCCGTCGACGGCGAGTGGCTCTGTCTGAAGGAACTGCATGATATGGACATGCAGGACTCTTACATACGCCCGTCCGACAACGGTGCGATCACCTCGCCAGACGATCCCATGCATTCCTTGATGGGTAACATCATTGCTTTCTCGCTTTAAGTTTTATGACGTAGACAAAACATGTAAATTGTGTTTGTTTTAGCTCGTGACCCGGTCGTGATAGAGCGCAGCAATCTAGTGAACATCTCTAAGCTGATTGTGAAGGAGCTGATTGAACAATCACTGCGTTTCGGCCGAATGCTAGATAGCGACCATTTGCCGTTACATCATTTCTTCATTGTACTCGAGCATGTTATGCGTCATGGGCTTAAACCTAAGAAGGTAATCTTTCAATTACATAAATAAGTGCTTAGTTACTATTATTGTTACCGACAAAATCTTTGCATAATGAAATGGAATTTATTTAGCAATTACATACATACATAGTACATATATCAGAAGTTATACAACAGTAAGTTGTTGGAAAGTAACATTCATAGAGAGAAGCATTGTCACCCATACTAGAAATGAACCTATGTTTTGGCATAACAATACCCTCCGCCAAACAAAAATACACTACATGCACGTCACAAAAAAAAATCTAGAAAAAAAAAAGGGATATTTGGGGATATAATGAATGAATGTGTGTGTGTATGTATAGTCTATTAAAATACCATAGCCAAGAACAATAATAAATTTATTTTTAGAGGTAGAATCCAAAGCAATGTCATGTCAAATTTGGTTAGGCAAGGATGAGGATACGGGCAGTGTAGGTGAGATGTAATATGCACCTAAAGGTAACCCTTAAACCTAAATGTACAACAGTGCAGGCTGTAGGCAGTACGGTTTCCCGTACCTGCAACGCGATAGACCTGTCAAGTAATACATTTTTTTTTATACTGACAGGTACTATACTATTATATAATGATGTATACAGACACTATAATGACAGGCTAAGTGTTTGACTACGCGTTACATTACGTTACGTTAGGTGCTTGACGATAGATTTTCAACTTGAGGGAGGTAGCTAGACAGCGAGTACTAGAAAGACCCCTACCACCACGCTAATGCTAAGAATTTTCGTCATAATTTCACAAATGAAACTAGCATTGCACTTATGTTGTAAACAAAAACAATATAGGGATATACGGAACGGTAGTATGACACCGAAAGGAGGTCATTATATTTATCAACGTAAAGAACTTTTAGTATGGGATTTGTAACGATGATAGCTCAGTGGTTAGGGCGGTTGGTTCACACGCCGCAGGCGTGTGTTCAAACCCCAACAATGGGCTTGAGCTGCCGGTGAAGAAAAACAATAAACCACAGCATGGTGGTAGGGTATTTTCTAGTACTCGGCTAGCTAGCTACCAATCAAGTTGAAAATCTGCCGCCAAGCACATAACGGTGTGTTCCGGCTGCCTCACTTGAGAGCCAGTTCTATTCCAGGCTAGGTGTGCTTTGCCATTTTCAATCACACCGTCACTTAACATGATGTGAGTTATGGTCAAACACCAGCTTGTCAACCATAAAGAAATACGAGATCCCAAAAAAAATCAGCGGTGTCATACATTTCGTTCAAAGTGAACGAAATTTTTCTATTAACCAGTTTTTCTATTATTTTTCGTGTTTTCTAGTATCATCTCAATAGCAATAGACATTCACAATTATAAGTATAATGACCTCCTTTCTACTTAGTAATAACAATACGTATAATCCCGTAAATACAGAAAATGCTAATGGGGGCACTAATTGTATTTGCATGTTAGAGTCGTTATGTTATTCTAACACATCGTATTACAGGGCCTTCTTGGTCCTAAAAAGGAGTTGTGGGACATTTTGCAAATGGTCGAGAAGTATTCACCAGAAGCCGCTGACATCACGGCTAGTGTCAGGGACCTTCCAACTGTCAAGTAAGTACCGTTAAAACGATATGTTGTAGATAAGTTCTTATACTTTTAATTGAGGACGACAATGCGCTCAGTGCTGCGTGACGCTTGTCATCATGACGCAATTTCCTGTACATTACAGAGACGCTAAGCTGTTCTAAATTCATGTCTCGTTTAATTTAGTGCAAATTTTGCTGGATAGGAACTACTTACTACATTACTGTGTTCTGGTTTGAAGGGTAACTGCAGCTAGCGAAATTACAGGGCTGTTAAGAATAACCATGTAATGTCTCAAAGTAATGGACGCCAGCGATGCCCTTGAAATTGTTTTGTCGCTCAAATTTCTATGTATCGCTGCAATGGTTACGGACAGGCGTTATCTCTTACCATCAGGAGAGCGTCTCGTTCGTCTCATTTATTTCCATAAAAAAACTGCTAAGATTCCTAAGTGAGCATTTTAATTGTTTACCTTTTTTTTATTAAATGTTTGTTAGGCTATTTGACCGCAGCTCACCTGATGGTAAGTAACGGTATGGTCGAAGATGGTAATAACACTTAACTTGAAATCGGATCAAGTGAGGCTGCTGGAATATATTAGGTGCTTGGCCGCAGAATTAGTTATTGAGCTTGTATGTGTTACTATAGCTGACATAACATTAGGGGGCATATCGTCTAAAACCTAAAAATAAAAACTCTACACTTTCTCCCGTATTCTTCTGGCCACTAACAGTATCAAAAACAGAATCTAAGTCACACTTATAATAGTGTTTCATAAGGATAGACATGCTGTGACGCAATTCGGTATGTAGGTATTAAAGCTTTTTTTGGTTTTCATTTTATATTTTTTACTGATATTAAACTTTATTTTGAATTGAATATTTTGGTTTTCTATGCGGTAGTTGATTTTTAATACTTTTTTAATACTACTGAATATTTTTATGCCCTCCCTTGCCATGTAAACAAAAAAGTATACATAGCATATTTTGACATATTAGATTGAGTTTGATAATTGACATGAAGTAAACAAATCATATATTATAGCCTCATTAGCGATACCAGAGTCCGAGTAACGTTTAAATTTAAATAATCTAGATATTTGTATCAATAAAGAGAAAAACAACGCGACGTACGTTTATGAAATAGATTATTATGGCTGCCGTTGACTTGACATTGACAGATTTTGTTTTGGTTTGCCATTGCTTTGTACTATATGTATACAGCGTAGTTTTTGATCTGAGTATACAGCCCTCTAAGTGACGTCATTAGACGTCAATGGAAAGTCAGGTTTATTTTATTAAAATAAATCTCATCTCATAGTTCAAAGAGTTTTAAATGTAAAAATAATGTACGTGAATATAATATTTCGATATGGTTTTGGAATCAGTAAAATATTTTCTTTCTTTACATACCGAATTGTTCAGTACGACATATCCTTACATTTAAGATCTTTGACCAAAACAAACAATGACTAAAGTGAATTATCTAAAGCCGCGTCTATTTTAGCACCGCTATGGGCCGCGCTCGCGCCTGGCTAAGATTAGCCCTGATGCAGAAACGACTCGCGGACTATCTAAGGATCCTTTTGGAACACCGTGAGGATACACTGGAGGAATACTTTGAAGCTCACGCCCTGATGCTGAATGAGGAAGCTGTTATCATTACTGGTCTGCTTGTTGGGCTCAATGTTGTCGATTGCAACTTATGTGTGAAGGTATACTATTTTAAAGTAATTTACGACTTATTTATTATTTAACTAGCGACCCGCCCCCGCTTCGCACGGGTGCAATGTAGATATTAATGTGGTGCATATGCATGTATTATACATATAAACCTTCCTCTTCAGTCACTCTATCTATTAAAAAAAACCGCATCAAAATCCGTTGCGTAGTTTTATAGATTTAAGCATACATAGGGATATAGGGACAGAGAAAGCGACTTTGTTTTATACTATGTAGTGATTCTTTATTGCACACTTAAGAAATAATATGTACAAAAGGAGGACTTAATGGATAAATAAAAAAAAAATATCTGCCAGCCATCCCCACAGTAAATGAGAAGTGGTTATTTACATATATTTTTGTAATTGTAGTAGATACGACTTATAATCGGAAACTAAGCAGGTATTCCATTTCTCCGTATCAGCCCAGTTTTTGTAAACTGTCCCACTGCTGGGCGTGGGCCTCTTCTCATTATGAGAAAGGTATGGTCATAGTGCAGGTTGACAGATTTCACACATCTCCATTACTTTTCATTTTCCTCGCGATCTTCTCCGTTTGAAGCTAAGGGCGATAGGCACATAGTTTAAAAAAGACAAGTGTGTGTTGCGACATTCAAACCCAAGAACTCCTAGATTGGCAGTCAGACCGTCTTCTAACTAGGCTACCATAAAGCTTCCCTTGTCTTGCCTTCTGTTAACCTTTCTTTGTGGTATTGTGTTTTATTTTTTTATGTTACGTTTTTCTATGTAAATTTGTCAACTCAATAGAGTTGCTGATAAAGGAAATTCATCGAATTGAATTACTCAGTGTTCTAGTTTTCTAAGTTCCTATAAAAACTGTTGACTTTCCTTGTGAATATTCCAGACCAGAATTCCCATAATATTATACGATCAACATATAATATACTAAATAGTACATAAAATAGATACCTACTGTAGTTATTGCTAGACTATACAAAATATTTTGATATGGTTTTCATTATCAATTAGCGATGATAGCTCAGTGGTTAGCGCGGTCGGTTCGCATGCCGAAGGGCGTGGGTTCAATGAGCTTGAGTTGCCGGTGAAGGAAAACATCGTGAGGAACCCATAGCGTGGTGGTAGAGTACTTTCTAGTAGGTACTCGGCTGGCTAGCTGCCACCCTCAAGTTGAAAATCTGCCGCCAAGCATTTAACGGTATGTTCCGGCTGCCTCACTTGAGAGCCAGTTCCATTCCAGGCTAGGTGTGTTTACTATCTTCGACCACACCATCACTTAACATCAGGTGAGCTGTGGTGAAACACCTAGCCTGTAAACAATAAAAAAAAACATCAATAATATTGGTAACTTATACAATAACACATTCGCAGTTATTATATTGGTGAGCGTCAAAACTGTCTAGACTTTATAGTACTAATTCACAGTTCTGTGTTCTACTGGTCTTATTGCCATGGGTATGTAATATGTATTACTATCAGAAGACCGTCTCGTTCGTAACTTCCGAACACTACTCCCAGTCACCATAAATGTATCTTCATTTAGGAAGAAGATCTGGACAGTCAGCAAGGCGTTATAGACTTCTCTTTATATCTACGAGGAAGCAACTCTTCTAACGATCTAGCAGGAAACGGCACCAATGCCAACACTGAGCCCAAGCAACGTCACATTAACACTATGCTGGACCAGAAGAATTATATCGAAGAACTCAACAGGCATCTCAAGTAAGACGTATTATATTGAAGAACAAAATGTTTATAATTTAGAGTTAAACGGAATATAATTCGTGCCGCGCCGTGGTGGTGCCGGCGTAAAAATTGTACCCCACTTTCTCTACCCGTGGTTACCGTAAGAGTCGGTTAAGGGATGTAATCCGGAAGATGGGCAGCAGCGTCTTCCTTGAACAATCACACCTAACTGCGCTCGCCAACCCGCCTGCCAAGCGTGGCGAGTATTGGCAAAAAACAATTTTAATCATTTGATTCATCTCTTTTAAATTAAAAAACGGGCCAAGTGCGAGTCGGACTCGCGCACGAAGGGTTCCGTACCATTAAAAAAAACATGTCTGTTGTTTGGGAGCCCCACATAAATTATTTTTTTATTCTATTTTTAGTATTTGTTATAGCGGCAACAGAAATACATCATCTGTGAAAATTTCAACTGTCTCACTATCACGGTTCATTAGATACAACCTGGTGACAGACGGATAGACAGCCAGACTTACGGACAGCGGAGTCTTAGTAATAGGGTCCCGTTTTACCCTTTAGGCACGGAACCCTAAAAATGATTAGCTTATCAAGCTCGTAACTGACAATGCCCCGGGTATTTTGTCCATAGGCGGCGGTGACCACTTACCATTATCAATCGATTATATGCCACTTTTTCACATTAAAAAAAATAAATACGAAAAATAATAAATTACTAATGAAAACCTGTTAACTAAACATCGTCCATTAAACGCTTTAAAAGATTATAATATCTTTACAAATGGCGTACTTAAAGACTTTATTGTTCTATCGGTCACTAGAGAATACAATCCCGAGCATGTTTTTCAATCCCGGGCTTACGGGATTTTTGAAGCCTTTTCCCGGGATCCCGGGCCTATCCCGGGATTAGACTATGTGGTTTCTAATTGAGCTAAAATTTAAAAAAACGAGTAATAAAAAAAAATGTCTTTAATGTCTTTGCACAACACAAATCAGAACAATAATAAGAAAAGAAAAAACACAAACCAAAAAATACAATACTTTTGCAAGAAATTAAAAAACAGCACAAAATAACTATTTAGAATTTCGAAAATATAGTCGCAGAAATATCAAAGCATCCAATGTTTGACTTCCGAGCCTGCTTCGTAGTTTATTGCCAACATAAGCAGCAGCTGAAAACGCTCGTTCAGGTTCTACGCTGGTTGGAGGAATAGACAATAGATACTTATATGCTGTTTCTAAGTGATATCCACGAACTCCTCCATTTTCGAACAGGCTCATTTCACGTCTAATACTATTTGCCAACCCCAATTCATTTTGTACTTGTACTTCAGGATCTGGGGATTTCATACTCTTGTTAATTTCCAGCTGTAACTTTTCCTTTAATGTCAATTGGGGTTGGGAGGTTTCTGACCTTAGCTCATCATCTGTTTGTGATCCTGACCTTGCTTCTTCTTCCGTGTTATCTCGACTATTAAGTCTTTTAACAATACTCTTTATTTGCTTCCTCACTAAAGCCTGTGTCGGAACTCGAAATAAGTCGTGCCATTCCAAATCCGATAATAACTGATTTTCATCATCCATTTGTGGATTTTGTAAATAATTTAACACGCCAGTTAAATCATCACTTCGTCGTTGCTTTATACGTTCCACTAAGGATGTTTTAATTTTTTTGGCAAGTGCTGAGTTTTTGCTAGACAGTTGTTTTATAAGAAATTTCAGAGCGGCATCAGCTGTGCATAAATTAGCATCTCGCCGACAGATTGCTTCTACTGTCAATTTAATTGGGGTCAGCACATCAACAATTTTATTTACCAATTCAAAATCAACATCTTCTAAACGAATTGGATGATTGAGATCTATAAGAGCTTTTTGAATGCATGCTTTTAAAAGATAAAATCGCTCCAGCATTGTTAAAAGACTATTCCACCTGGTTTTACAGTCCAAAAGAAGTGACAGCTCTTTTCCATGTTCAATTTTCACATATTTTTGAAGTACTGTTTCATTTTTCAATGGAGATCTTTTGAAATACACTACAACTTTGCGGATTTTCTTTATCAGCTCATTAATATTTTCATATTGTGTTAACTCTGGTACGTGTTCTGGCGCAAGATCATTTTGTGACATTACGATTAAACCTGATTCTGGACAGTCTAAGTCTTCTAAATGGTGTTCATCATCGCTGTCGTCCATATAATCAACATTCACAGCTGGTTCATTTATACTATCATCTGAGGTAGGGCTATCTTGCAAATTATTATGTTTTTCATAAAGCACATCACAGACCGCCAAATTGATACCATGTGCGAGACACAGTTGTTGTTCAGTGCAAACAAGCCGCCCCACCTTTATCATAACATTCGGTCCATCGGTTACAATAGCCACGATGTCAGTTTCTAGGGAAATGTCAAATTTACTTAGACGCTCTTGCAATATACGAAGACAATTTTCAGCTGTCATACTTCCGTAAATAGGAACAAGTCCTAAGTTCCAAAATTTTTTATATGAATGAACGTTGACCGCCATGTATCGTTTATTGGAAGTTGAAGTCCACTCGTCGAAAGAAAGACTAAATCTTTCACCTGCACTTTTCAAATGTTGTAATTCTGCAGTTACTTGCTTTCTGATTTTTTCACTGTAATTCATAACACGTTTTCGAACAGTGACGGCTGACTTTGGTAAATCCGTGTATTTTGCTAAGAGCAATTTTCTCAAATCATCTGAGGTTATGAATACACTGAATGGAAATCCATCTAATGCAATCATTCTTGCCAAGATATCATCCAGGCTATCGTCGGCACTTTTAGTAAAATAATCATCTAACTTTCGCTTGGCTGGCGGCGGTGCTGTGTTCAGATTTTCAGAATCTTGACTTGTTGAAGCTGATATAACCTTGATATTATGTTTTGATAACAAATGTGTATGTAATCCCTTAGTTGATCCACCCAAAGTCTTGAGGATGGCTGGGCATCGCTTACATTTAGCACTATTCCCGTCCTTCGCAACTAAATAATAACTCCACACTGACGTCGTATCACTGTCTTTTTTATGTTTAACAAAGTCTCCCGCCATTTGAAATACTTAATTTCAGATAATTGACTTTTAAATTTTAATGGCGTAGCCTACGTAACCCGTCACTGACAGAACAATAAATGAAAAAAATAAAACCTGATTTGCATATTTATACTTTCGTACAGGGAATCCCCGACGGGAAATACCCGCAACAATATTATGATATGAGATGATCGGGTGATTCCCCTGTTGGTCCGTTGGGGAATTACCTTAAGAGTATTGTATTAAAGTATTCCGAGTGGGGAAGTCCCTTCTAAGTTCAACGACAAACATATTATTAGGACTGTACCTGTGTAGTAAATAGTGGGTACCTACCTACGTATTGTACGAGTTGCTTTTTGTCGTAATGTATTAAAATAATATAGGCAAGGTTATTTTCAAGACGCAACGGACTACGGAATACAAACTAGACTTGTTTGTGGCAATCCCGAAAATCCCGAGATTAGCCAAGTACAGTCCCGGGATTTTCGGGGCCAGAAAACGGTCGGGATCCCGGGATCCCGAGATTTGGGATCCCGGGATTGTATTCTCTATCGGTCACACGCCGTATAGAGAGATTTTTAAACGGTTTTTGTGTTAATAATCGAAAAAGAAAGTGGATTGTTGACAACTTCCGCGCAAATTGATCGCGATGCTCTCATTATTTCTCCGCCAACAGAACTTCACAGTTTTGTTGGTTGAACACGACTTTTTTCACTGTAGTTTTTAACGTAACCAAGGTCAACCTGTTTTGGTATAAATATCTCTATCTAGTATCTACGGAAAGTAGTAAAATAGAGACAATTAGTAAGTTCTAACCAAGAACTTTGTCTTTAATTTAATTGGTGTTCTTTCTTTGTATAGTAATTTTGCGGATTGTAAGTCAATGATCATCATCATTATAGTAGTTCTTACCATTACAAGTGTAACCAAAGTTAAATTGGAGCTCTGAATTCTACACTCAGTAGTCTATAAAACCCATGAATCGGCATTCACAAGAATGAAATACGAGTATCCTAAACCGACAAGGAAATACCTAAATGTATAATGTAATTAATACTAGTTTTTGAACGACCTCTTGTCGTCACATGAATATAAGTAACACGTAATAAATGTCAATATATTCTGAATCAATTATTATTATTAGGTATATTAAAATGGGAAATCAAATGTGTACACAATTTTTTGTGTCAATACAGGTTGATCGTTGAGGAGTTCTTGAGTGGTTCTGGAGCCAATCGTGTATATAGAATCAGGTCATGCTTACTATAAAACTGCATTGTCTTCGGTTCTGAACTAACGTGTCAAATTTCATCTCCTTAGTAAATTTTTTTATTTTTTTTATGGTGTTTGTCCACAGCTCATCTCCTTAGTTGTTCTAATTCAGTGTGCAAGAATGAAACTAAACAAACTAAAATCACATAGTTAAATAAAAGAAAGTAAAAACGTCTAAAAAAATCGCCATCGCTTAAAGAGTTGGATTCATTATTCAGAAGAGAGTAACCATCTTGTTTAGTACTCCACAAAATAATATTAATTTTGTGAATAAATTAAGAATTTTGCAATTTATATATATATATATATAATTTTTTTTCCTACATGTCTCTTTACATACAACAAAATCATATACAGAACAATCACACATATTTCTTGATCGTTTTGCACATACTTTTTTACTCTTAAGTTATCTTCAAGTACACAGAATTTGTTGATTGTAAATATGTATTGTCATAAAAAACATAAATCTATTCACATAGTACATGCTTTGTATAATTATTTCCTTTCCAGTGCAACGGTAGCTAACTTGCAAGCCAAGGTGGAAGGTTTGACAACTACAAACGCACTAATGAAGGAAGACCTTGCCATTGCCAAAAACACTATGATAACTCTAGTTGAGGAAAACAATCAGCTGAAACATGCCCTGGGTAAGTCTTATCTCACTATTACTTTTCGAGTTATTTTTTCCCCTATCATTGTTGCCATATGAGTGAGTCACTTTTGTGTAATTTTAAATAGCATCTATGCTCTTCTGTAATCCAACTAAATAAATATTGACGGACATTACACACATTATCTGATCCCAAACTTGCAAAGCTATGGGAACCAGATAACTGATAGAATACTTAAATACTTTTTTTTAAAAGCAGATATACTATTAGTGAACCAATGCTGTCGTGATATTATAGTATAAAGTTACTTTTATTCTGATATATAGTTTACGCGGAAAATAAGGAAATATTCGTTGCGCTTGAAGGTACAACAACAACTAAAAATAATTCATACACAATTATAAACATTTTAAAATCTAGAAAACATCAGTCAATAACACATAAAACGTGCACTAACAGAAATAGAAAGTATTGATTTGTTTATACACTGATGATTTATTTCGTTTATAACTGCGATAAAAATTCGTCTGACTCTCACCAGACTATTTTAGTGTCGGTCAAAGACGTGCCATCGTCGCTTTATAGCCTGCTCTATACCTGGCAGATACGGTAGATAGACATTCGGTTGTTTAGTTCATTATATCAGTTACGAAATCGCAATAAATAATTATATCATTTATTCGAATAGATAAGACACCTTGCATTCGTGAGTCACTGTAATACCGCTTAGTTTGCATTAGCATGCCGGCAGCGTTGCACGTGTCTGTTATTCTCACGTATATCACGTAGTCGTAATATAAACCGCGTCTATCACAGTTATGCACTATAAATTAACACCCATGGGAAACACTACGACGAAATCTAACAGGAGACAGTCAATGTGGTTCAAGTCTTGTGAGTTATTTTCAACGGTTTAAATATAATCTTGTGTTTATATGTGTCGTTTGAGACGTGTGTTTTTGTGCAGGTCAGGATATAACCAAAGATACTAGAATGAAAGTAACGGAGCTACATTCAGATGAAGAGGTAACATGAAAAATATAATCCTTAAATGTGTATATGTATTTTTTTTTTAAACTAGAAGTTAGGGAGTCGTGTCTTGTCTTTCTAAATTTTAAACGAGCTTCTTTTCGAGAATGTTGTCGCAAATTCAATTACATTGAATAATTTTATTGCTCTTTTTATTCTGTCTGTTTGTTGAGGTTTTTTTATGTTATTGATGACTAACCATTTTATTATTTGAGTAAAGCAGTCATCATATATTGTGATCATTATATTAATGCACAATTAATTCGCGGTTTACTGCTCATTACAATACTAACAAAAGAACTTTAGCTAATGCAATGGTTTTATAATCAATTCCAGGAAAAGCGAAGTGTTAAAAGCGCAACGTCAGATAAGTCTAAAGATAAGGACAGCGATGCGGGAAAATGGTTAGAGGAAGAGAGAAAGAAAAATTTGGAACTACAGAAAGAATTAGATTTACAGGTATTTTCATACTTTCAACATTATTTATTTGTGAATTTATTAGAGCGGAAAGTCTTGCGCAACCTCGGACCTTGGACTATCTTTTACACGCAGTGTAATAAATATTACAATAGTTAAATTGCCATGCAAGTACAAATTGTGTGTGATTATGTGAGCTGAATTTATATCGTACACAACTCATATTTATATATATTTTATACAGGGTTATACGCTTTAGGGTGTGAAAGAGGGTTTTTGTTCTTATCATTAAGAATATCTTTTACTATGCCCACAACTGAAATCTCGATAAAACTTAGCTGGTCTATACATTTGGTCAAGCGTCAACATATTTTTTTAATAGAGCAGCTAATTTTAGTATTCTAGTAAAACATATTCATTATGATGAGTGTGTGTCCATTGTATCACTGCAATGGTCATGGACACATGGAGAGGCCTTATCTCTTACCAAC
The DNA here is from genome assembly GCA_950106695.1 of Biston stratarius. Lineage (NCBI taxonomy): Eukaryota > Metazoa > Arthropoda > Insecta > Lepidoptera > Geometridae > Biston > Biston stratarius. The sequence continues at coordinate 19,248,536 of OX467116.1, forward strand.
AGGAGAGCGTCTCGTTCGTCTCATTACTATTACATACATCACATACTTATTACATTTGCATGGTGGTAGGGTACTTTCTAGTACTAGGCTGGCTAGATACCACCCTCAAGTTGAAAATCTGCCGCCAAGCATCTAACGGTTCGTTCTGGCAGCCTCACTTGAGAGCCAGTTCCATTCCAGGCTGTGTGCTTTACCATCTTCGACCACATCAGGTGAGCTGTGGTCAAACAACTAGCCTATCAGTCATTAAAAAAACAATGGCCCCATTACATATTTTTTTTAACCATTGCAGCGATTTACAACTGTGAGTAACAAAACGAAGTCCAGGGCATCGCTGCTTTGGAGCTCGTTACTTTGAGGCTTTCTATGGTTAGTCTCAACAGGCCTGTAATTTCGCTAGCTGCACCTAAAAGCCTCTTGCAGCTTTCGCCTTTCAAATCGGAACACAGTAATGTTTACACACTACTGCTTGCCGGCAGAATATCTAGTACTGCGGTGGTACCTACCTAGACGACCTCCTACTAAGGAGGTCTACCACCAAGTAAACACGAATTACAACAAGTTTATAATCATGTATAACCTAAAAACATCATAAATGACATGAGTGAAATTCCAGATTTCACTGAAAGCTGAAATGGAGGTGGCAATGAAACTGTTAGAAAAAGACATACACGATAAGCAAGACACAATAATATCGCTTAGAAGGCAGCTTGACGACATAAAATTGATAAACTTAGAAATGTACAAAAAGTTGCAGGTGAGCTGATAAAACACATCTATTCATGACTTTATATTTTCATATTCGCTTATTGCTTGAAACAAAATATTCTAAACCTTTTCTTGATTTAACTAACATAGCGAGCACTTTCCCATCTAGACACTAATTATAGATAACACATTAGTGATATAGCGCTTATAATCCCCTCACCAATGACACACCCTTACCCATGTTGAGACCTTGAACTTACTAATCAGCATAAAATAAAAACATATTTATTTAAAAATAGCTTAAAATCTGTTCCATCGCGAAACTTCGCTAAACTTCAAATATTATGTGTGATTTTTATGTAATGTCTTCAAGATAACAAGTCGTTGCCGTTAGTGTTATTAATATCCCAAGTGAATCCAAGTTTACACGGCTTTTTTGTTGTATACTGTCAAGGAGAAACAAAAGCGATGCCCCGAGAAGGTCGGCCATTGCGCGTAGGTGGTAACCGATGCCTCTTTAACGCCTTCTTGTCTCGCTGATTAATCAACTGTATAGTTGTGCATCCTTACTTCATACCTCAGCCCTTTGTTTTGATTAGTGATATACATGAACTACTTACAAGATGACTTAATCCGAACACTCATTTCGTTCAGCTCAACTGTAGAGTAGTGTATACACATTGTTTACTATTGCAAAAAAAAAACGTAGTGAACAAATGAAAAACTTTTTTTTTTTAATAATTAGGTTGGCTTTAACCGCCATTCGCCTAATGTTAAGCGAAGATACGGTCTATGGTGCAGCACGCTCGCCTAGAAGAAACCGATACACTTACGACTTAACGCACCCACTTGGGTAGCAAATTCCAACGTTTAGCTGTTCGTACAATGAAAGTAGATTCAAACCGTTTAGTTCAAGTTTTTGGAATATACGCTATAAAGCGGTGCCGTTTTTAAAGCTCCTGTCCTGTCCGATAAAAGAATGGGCAGGAAGGAATTAGGCCAAGCAGATCTGAACCGCACTCTCCAAAGTGTATCCGGTAGAAAACTGGCAGACATACAACTTTGCGTCGATGTTCAAGGCTTTGGAGCCTTTTTTTGATTTGCCCACACTTTTTTGTTTTAAACGTCTCCTCCACGCACAAAGAATTCATTGGTTTTAATAATTCGCTTAAATATGTATCTGGGCTTTGTATTGTATTTATGTATTATCATCTAACGTTTTTAATATGTATGTATGCACATTACTAACCCAATGCTGTATTCACCATTGCCGCGTCTCCGCACGGAAGGAGTGCGAGATGGAGCTGACCCAGAAAGGAGAGATGGTGTCAAGGCTTCAAGGGAAAGCCGAACAAATTGGCAAAATACTTCAGAACCTCGAGAAGTTTAACCATTTCCTAGGACCCGACCACGAGCTGGTCAAAGCTCTCAGATCCCCCACAACTAACGAACACAATTTAGGCGAAAAATTAGACAAAATCAGGGCACATAGCAGCGCGCAAAAAGGTCTTAAGTCAAAGGACGACGGACCGCCTCATAAGAAACTGAATCTCCAGGAAATACCACCGTTTCGCAAGAACATCCACAACGACAAACCTTTAGGTCAATTACGAGAATGATTACTAGATATTAACTATTTGATCTAACAAACTTCATAGTTGTAACAAACATAGTTCAAATTCGAATTGTTATATTGTTCGAGGTGGTGTTTCCTCTCTTATTGTATCGTATTACTAACATGTATTTATTGTTAGGTAATTATTAATGTTGTACTTATATCCATAGCTATGCTAATATCGAGGATAATATGGGCATTTCCTTAAATAGTAATTCCATTGCAGAACCACTCAGACCTCATTGTCTTGTGACGGAGGATCTTCCGAGCTTTCTTATAACTGCATTTACTTGCTTAGCTCTAACATTACAATAATCTTATAAATAAGAGATGTCATTTTATTCAGCTAAAATGTATTGGCCTTGTTTTAGGAATGTGAAAGTTCCTTGAAACATAAAACTGAGCTAATAGCCAAATTGGAAGCAAAGACTGAATCGATGGGCAGCACCATACATCAGCTCGATGAGAAGTAGGTTTAATTTTTTACTATGACGTCACAATCGGTGGCCGACGGGCCCTTCATTATAATATAGAGAGTGCCTAGAAATAAACGATCTAATAGCTGGTGGGAATCAGGCAAAACGTTGTGGACTACTTAAAAACATTGCTTAATGTAGTCTCATTTCCACTTTGACGTAGGGCACAAATTGCTTAACTTTAAGCAATGTTTATAATTAAAATCCTAAATCGGTGTTTTGTCTTGTTTGCCAGCCCATAAGGGTCAAAGTGATAGCGAAGCGAATTTCTCGTAAACAATACAGAAAGAAATGCAACACGAATTTGAGGCCAAAAACAATTTTCGTACTATTATATATTGTTTATTCGTTAATCTTAAAATTGAAATTAGAATGACAGACCTGAATGTTATTGGAAAATTCGCTGAGCAATCACAAAGTAGGTGTGCTCCAATCGCTGTTAATTGTGACCATGCGCTTGACATATCAGTACTCGATTCGCACTTAGGTGTGTGCAATGCACAGCTTGCGATAACCGTACTCTATCCATTCGCTCGATATTGGCAAACCGTCACAATGAACTTAGTAATTGTAAAAAAAAAAAAGTATTTTGATATTTTATTAAAAATAACCGCGATGATAGCGAAGAATTGTTAGACTTGCGCTAATGTTGCTTACGCTTTCTCGTTGCTGTCGACGTAAAAAGCTGAAAATGTTATCTGAATCGTTAAGTTTTTATTAGTTTGCTTAGGTTGTCTATTGTTGAACACAAATTAAGACATTAGAATAAGTATAACATGGCACAGTGCACGAACAGTGTAGAAAAAAGTGGTAAATTTCACTAGGACACACTAACAGTGCTGTAGCGGCAAAGGCTCGGCCAAAAAATACGAAATAGAAACCCTATATTGCGCTACGTACAGCACAATTTCAATTGGTTCAAAAGCGTAACAGTCGTTTTATACCAACATCAAATGCTGTTGTATTCGGTATGATATAAGATTCATATTTGAATGTTTTCTTACCGCGCCGCTGTCGCAATGTCTGGAGTCTCTATATCTAAGTACACCTACACGACGTCATGTTTGTGTGTGTTAATGAATTCCTACAAATCTTTCTCCGCTGCTTGCTCCACTGTGTCCATAATATCACCTGTTTAGTTTCTACAGAGTACCACGTCCGTGATGCTGAGTAATATACTTTAATATTTAATTTATATTACTTCTCTAGTGATATATAAACCATTAAAGACTGTAACATGTATTACTTCAAACCAATATTGATCTCGTTTGAGTGATTTGCTATTTTGTAATGATAATTATTTATTGTAAAGTTGATAACTGAACTACTTATTTAGTAGCATCGAATGTATGGAATCTTATATTTTCATTGAATAGATTTGTGATTCGAGGCGGTAGTTATGTAAAAGCCTTATTTACAATAAAGTATATTCAATCGCATAATGTATTTTATTGAAGTTCCAAAAGTTATGTTTGTTGAGTTTGTTTATTGTGCAGGTTTGCCATTATCAATCTTTACCATTTATGTTTGCATGCTTTTTACAATACTAATTTGAATACACACCTACACAAAAGTACTCGGCCATTCTGTAATTTATATTGTAATCTGCGATGACTCTTTGTAAACGATAGGTAGTTGGACTTACGTAACTATTTAAATGAGGCGCTTATAATGCGATTTATGTACAAACAGCAATACACCGTTACCTAAATCAGGTCTCTCAATACATGAATACATTCAAAATCGTAATGGTAAATAAATGAAAAAAAAAACAGGCATGATATTAACGCGATTATCAGTCAAATATACATATTGAGTCATTTGAAGCCAATCAACTATTATTCGCCTATCATTTCTGTTTCTATTTATCTATCTGTCGTCATTCGCGTAAGACTTCTAAAATATAAAACTACATCAACTCGCAAAAATCTCTCTATAAATTATTTCCCGCGGTTCACACGACAACAATGCCAGAGCGCAGCAAACGGTTTACGCAAGAACTAAGTTTATTCTATTCTTGACTTTTTATTTTATTGGTTTAAAGATATGTTTGTTGTCGATGCAACGAAAATGATGGCTGAAGGATTACATAATCTAAATCATGATAATTATATTATAGTTTAGAACTTAAAAAAAAACTAAATGTAAAGGATGAATTGCTTGGTACTAAATGAATGAATTTATCGCGTTTATAGATTCAAATGAAAAGTGAGGTACAAATTTATTTTATAATTAAAAAGATTTCACTACGAAAACAGAAATATTCTTGTAGGAATAAATAAACAATTAATTACCTCTAACCTTGGCAGCAATTGGTATAATAAGCAAAACTAAGTTATAAAATTATGACCCGACTACGGAAAATATCTAAGTACTTTGGTAAAAGAGAAAATGTCAATCACCCGGACTATAGTAACAAATAGTTTACGCCAGAGTCATTAAAATCTGTTGTATACTATTCGAGTATACGATACGGTGGAACATACATAGACTAAAAACATAACTCTTTCTTTTGGCGTTGCCTTAGTAGAGTAACAAGCACGTCACGGCAGATTACAATGTCCGTATGATCACTTACACTAAACTATGTAGCTACATAATAATAAGTATTTCCCCACTCCCTAGTACGAAAAAATACACCGTCTATAAATAGTCATGATAAATTGTTATTGTACAAGCACAAGAAAATAACATCTAGCGGTCGTTGAGAATAACCTAAATGCTGGTGATATTTACTCCCAGCGCCCTTTAGCGAGCGTGACATTTTCATATTTTTTTAGTAGAGAATGTATTGCTTAGATAAGTACATTGTAGGTTTTGAAGCTCTGTAGTTCCTTTTTGCGGGTCAATACCATCTAAGTCAATCAATATGCTATATGTACCTATGGTAGTTTTGATCCGCTGGGACTTTTATTTGGTGGTATATTTGCTTAGCAGGAGGTCGTCTAGGTACCAACGCAGTACCAGATATTCTGCCACGAAGGAATAGTGTGCGAACATTGTGTTCGGTTTAAAGGGCAGCTAGCGTAATTACAGGGCTGTTGAGACTAACCATCGAAAATCTCAAAGTAATGAGCGCCAAACCAGCGATGCCCAGGACTTTGTTGTGTCGCTGCAATGGTCATGGACACACGTTATCTCTTATCATCAGGATAGCGTATCGTTCGCCTCATTACTTTTACATAAAAAACCCCACAAATAAGCAATGTTAATATCAATAATGTCAGGACACACATCCTGCGTTTTGAGAGGATTTGTGTATTAGCCAGTTGCAAGTACTTACTTTAAAATTATCATGTATGTATATAAATATTGTTCAAACAAATAGGTAGGTTAACTTTACCTATATGTATATTCGTAGTCACATCACGGAAACACAGTTTAGGGAAGAGTCCAATATAAAAAATGTGAAAATTTTAACGAAAAAGTCGTAAGTATAAGTTACATCGCTTATGTAATATTATAAATAAGTATCGTTTATTTACATGCGAGTATAGTGACGGTATTGGTGTAGGTTACAGGAAGATAAGTTGGCTAGGCAGGGCCTCGAGGAGAGCGCTCGTTCGCTGGGCCAGAAAGCAGCCACAGCAGAGACACGGGCCGTCGCGGCGGAAGGCGACCTTCGGATAGAACGTGAATGGCGGATATCGCTACAGGTGGGTTTTTTAAACATTTAAAAGCATGGCGAATTTCGCTACAGGTTGGTTTGTGAACAACTATTTTTAAAGTATGTGGAATATCGCTACAAGTGGGTTGTTCGGTCAACCAATTAGAAAAGCGCGCCTCGTTCTACATCACTTCTTATTATAAAAATGACTACTGAGTAACTCTGTCGTTTAAGAAACAACACATTATTTCGCTCTAACCTCACAAAAATGACAGATTGAGGGACATGAGGCAGGAGTTTGAATCGTGGCTGTAACACAAGGTTACCTAGATGTCTCTATTACATAGATACTGCATATTTTTTAACAAATTTTTGTACTTAGGATATAAAAAGTACTTGCATAAACAAACAGCATCCAACTGCCTAACACGCTCAGTGATAAACGTAAAAGTTTTTCCACTGGCGAAATCTAGACAAACATTTATATGTATAGCCCGGCTGTGTTCCGGTTTGAAGGGTACTGCAGCTAGCGGAATTACAGGGCTGTTGAGACTATCTAGTGTCTCAAAGTAATAAGCGCCGAAGCCGTCGTATGGAAGCCCCCATAAATATTTATTTTATTTTGTTTTTTAATATTTGTTATAGCGGCAACAGAAATACATAATCTGTGAAAATTTCAACTGTCTATCACGTTTCATGAGATAAAACCTGGTGACAGACGGACAGCGGAGTCTTAATAGGGTCCCGTTTTACTCTTTGGGTACGGAACCCTAAAAACGATATGTCACGTATCCTCACGGGTTGTCTCACTTCTAAAATCCATGATATTACCTGTGGATCACCCTATATTACTAGAAATTAGTTTTTTTTAGATAATCTGTGAGAAAATTAGCCACTTTACCCTATTCCTGAAAACTGGAAAACCTGGAACGGATTTTCACGCCTAGGCATGTCACCATATTCGAACAAACCACCACTACATATAAGTTATTGATAACAAAATATGTACATGTTTAAGTATTTTTAAGTCTGTTATTTTATTTTAGGAATCAATGATGCGGGATCGAGATAAGATATCGATGCTGACACAGGAGGTTGAGTCACTCAAATCATTAGGACAGGTAAATAATATGTTTGTTATCCTTGTTGATGTCACTGCATTGGTTTTGATATATCTTGTATTCTATCTACGTCATACTATACGGATAGGTACCTACTACGATATTGTAGAATTCTAAATCACGTCAATAAACTTAAAAGAAAAAAGTTATAATATTATGAAGAAGAAAGAACAAGAAAGTTTATATCGTTATAGCAAATTTAAAAGAAATGTGTAAAAACAAATTTATCAATAAAATGAAAAAAATCGGAGACAACAATATTCGTTTTATTAATTTTATTTAGAAAAGCAGATTAATTAGAATGTACTAAAAGAGAAATCCTCTTAGAATAACCAGTACGGATGAATAGGCAAAACGTTCCTTACGCAAAATTATAAAGCCTATTTTATTTTTCATTTACTCACACATGGGAGTTCTTAATCTCTACTTTTTTTCACATACATAGGTGATATTAAAGGAAATCAATGAAGAATTGAACATTTTTGAATCATTTATTTTAATTGAACAAACAATAAAACATGTATATTTTGACAGTAAAATTATTATTCGTAGGCACGTAAATACCTTCCGAAAACATTGAGTGTGTGATTTTCAGATTGTGGCCAAACGTAAGCCTAATTAGTAAAAAAACAGAAAATTGTAAAGTTAATTACAGCTATCGTTTTTATTATTTTCCGTTTCTTCTCCGCTATATCCAGATCAGTAAGGTACGTCAAAAAGTCGCGACTGAAGGCCATGCTCATTGACCGTGACCACGGTTTGTCCTAACAGGGTCATGGATTTATGTCGCCGCATGAACATTTCACAATGTTTTATGGTGTATTGTGTTTTGGTGTACCTGAGTTTTAAAGTGCATTCGTTTGCAAAGGCCCGAAATCAATGCTATCGTGAAAATGTATAGGGTTATTTATCCTATGATATATCATCTTAGACAGCGGATCAAATCTCGGAGAACTATTATCAATGTTATAATAAAACTAGAACCCATTATTATAACATTTATAGTTTGTAGCATTGTTAGCTCAGTAGTTAGCGTGTTCGGTCCACACGCCGAAGGGTGTGGGTTCAAACCCGTATAATGACCTTGAGCTACCGGTGAAAGAAAACATCGTGAGGAAATCAATGATTTGAATTTCTCATCATCAAATCATCAATTTATTTACTTTTAATTCCAGAAATACCTGTCTCTACAAGAAGAACAACACGTACTAAGGACGCAGTACAGCGAGGCTCAGAAAACGCTAGAAGAGGTCGGGGCCACGCTCAGCGAGAACAAACTGCAACTGGCAGAGCTGCTGGAAAAGGAGGCGCAAGCGCAGGCAACCAACGTAGAGGAGACCCCCGCCTGGACGAGCGATAAGGACGCCACTGCTTGCACCGCATGCACTAAGGAGTTTACGATAGCTAGGCGGAAGGTACGTGCCAACTTCGACCAATAACGATGAATTCTGTAGCGATGATAGCTCAGTGGTTAGCGCGGTCGGTTCGCATACCGAAGGGTGTGGGTTAAAACCCCTAGAATGAGCTTGAGCTGCCGGTGAAGGAAAACATCGTGAGGAAACCATAGCGTGGTGGTAGGGTACTTTCTAGCTACAACCCACCCTCAAGTTGAAAATCTGCCGCCAAGCATCTAACGGTGTGTTCCGGCAGCCTCACTTGAGAGCCAGTTCTATTCCTAGGTGTGCTTTACCATCTTCGACCACACCGTCACTTAACATCAGGTGAGTTGTGGTAAAACACCTGGACTGTCAGAGTTAATAATAAATACAAAATCAATAGATCGTTGAAGGACGTTATACCCCGACATGTGGTTATATGTATGTTTATGATACAGGCTTAGAAGCTTGGGTAATTGTGAACAACCTTAACTAGGAACACAATTCTAAAATATCGAAAAAAATTACCTGTACCATGCATTTGGTCAATCTTCAACAGACTTTTTCTATAGATCAGCTGCTTTTCTTCTACAATTTCAGAGATATGCTTATTGAGAAGAAAAAAAAAACACGTCGTTTTGCTTTGTCGTGTAATAAGACCTGCTTTTTTCCTATTTCAGCACCACTGTCGTAGATGTGGCCACATATTCTGCAGCGCTTGTAGCGAAAAGACGGTCGCGCTGGCCGGCAACACCAAGCCAGTGCGCGTGTGTGAAGCGTGCTACGCCGAAGTTAGAATGACGTAGTATATACATTGATTAGCCAAATGTTTTAGGCTACTGAATAATATATTTGTCAAGTGATAGCTTGAATGTAATATAATTTAGATGGAACTGAAAATGCAAAAAGGGTCTTACTGGAATATCTAACCTGACAAAAGATAATCATTCTTTTTTCAGCTCTAAAAGACTACACAATCTTGTATTTGGGAAGCCAGAATCAATGAAGTTTTATAAAACAAAGTAAGGCAATATGCGAACATTAGTCTACGCTCCTCCTGAATGTGGTGTAATAAATTACGCTTTTATCCTAACTGATTACTTAATCAATATTGTTTTTTTTTTATGAATGACAGGCTAGTTGTTTGAGCACAGCTTGACCATACCATCACTTAACGTCAGGTGTGCTGTGGTCAACACTTAAACTGTCAAACAAAACAATAAGAGCGCGTGTTACGACCCCTTACCTTAACCATTGGTCCGTTATTTACCGCTAGTTAAGACAGACTTACGCGGCGTCGCTGTAATACTTGTCTCTTTAACGTTCTAATGTACTCTATAATTATTTACCAGAAAACATTAGTAAATTGTTTGAAAAAGAAATGTGTTCGGATGTTCGAAATATACAAGACAGTTGAAAATGTTGAAAGTAATGTTATTTGATTAAATTAATGTATATTATTTATATCGGTAACCTATTTAGCATTAAAAGCAATAAGATAATCTCAATTAGCCAAGTTTATAAGTACAGTAACTGTGTTCAAAGAAAAATTAAATTCTAGCCAAGACTGAACTTAAACTCGATTCAAATAAAAACGTCACTCAGTGTAAATGGTTTGATTTTGAACTTTTTATTTTGTACAAATATTAATAATAATTGACAAACACGTATATTAACTTATATCTAGATTATTTATCGGTATATTAAATTAATATTTACCTTGTTGTCGGGTATATAAAATCCTTGTAATAAAGTCTATATTCCAATGATATTTCTATACACGACAAAATGTATTTATGATTTGATTACTGATAAATCAATCAATTTTATTTATGGCTTTTATAATTTTGAAAGTATATGTAAACTATTAATATTTATACTTATATATATTTAAAAAATTTAAAGCTAATTTGCCGATTCTTAATTAACTTTCAAAAGATTTTGCAATTGTTTTACAAATTTATTGTATGGTGCTTGAACATTATTACGTGCATATTATGCGAAATATATCTGTTATGAAATTTTATTGTAAATATGTATATGTTAATATTGGTATAATAATCAATGATGAGTTCAGACTTAAATGAAATATAAATGATATTCAAATTACGAAAAACAGTTTTTTTTGTCCCTTTGTATAGAATAAATTATAGCTTAATTAACACTAGAAGGAATTGTTCTAAAACGCATTATGTAGCATTACATGAATACAAAAATCTGGATCAGCTCTTGTTTTATAAATTGAGTGGCACGAGCCTCTTCTCATTGTGAGGAAGGTAAGGCCATAAATCCAGCACGCTGGCGAAGTGCGGGTTTGAAGTCTTCATAAATCTTCAAAAACATTAAGAACTCGCGCAAATTTCCTTACGATGGTTTCACTTCGCTGTTTGAAGCCAGCGGCAATAAGCTAACTAAAAAAACAAGTGCTCGCCGTGAGATTTGAATCCAGGACCTATCGATTGGCAGTAAGACGGTAATTATATTAATTTTGAGTGATATCTACCAGTGGCGTAGCGTGGGTATCGCCGCCCCGGGGTGGAAGGAAATTTTGCCGCCCTCTTAATTAGGTATTTCAATTTAAAGGTACAAAATAAAATACGGTGTATCCCTATAAGTCAGTACAGACGGTGTTGTTGGTGTCATTATTATACATTCATTTAAATGGCGAGGATTCTCCGATTTCATTACAGTATAAGTAAGCAATGAAAAATTCCGTGCTCGTTTCAATCGGGCCGAATCGAAGGTGCGACAAAAATATGAAATAGTTCAAATATTTACATGATAGGTATTATTATTGTTATTTTGTAAAATTTATGTACTACTAGTTGCTGCCCCGCGGTTTTACGTGGTGATGGATGATGATGAAAAGTATCCTATGTTTTATTTCAGGGCCTCTAACTTTTAAAGTATCTACATGCAAAATTTCATCTAGATTCGTTCAGCCGTTCTGGCGTGATTGAGTAACAAACATCCATCCATCCATCCAAACTTTCACATTTATAATATTATTGGGATGTTAATGACAGAAAAAATGCCGGGAATAAATGGGAACTGCTTTTGTCCATGCATTTTACTATCGTTTACATAAATACCGGTACGTAAATCACATTGATATGCTACGGTCTCAGTTCAATGAACAGACAACAGTTTATCCTAAACCTAGATTGATATATCAAAAGAGGTATTCTGGTTCCGCTGCAAATTGATGAATAGTTATTCTGTTTGTTACTTAGAAATTTTCAAATAGGTTGGGATATAATAAGAAATATTTTTTAATGTCGGAATTTTCTGAAAGCATGTATCTCAGTATATGGTCCATTGCTTCTGGATTGTCTTCAGGTACCTGCATATGAAAAAAAGATTAATAAAATTCTAATCTAACAGTCACCATAAAAAACTGTATTTCAGTTATTTCTAACGCAACTCTACCGTGAAAGCAATGTGATCTTACCCAATGTCCAGCTCCGAAGACCCACCAAAAACTCAGATTTTCCCATGATTTGAAATATCCATTTCTAATTCCATCAATCGTATATCTTGGAGCTTTGGAGAAATTCGCAGCCCCATGCCAATTCAGTTTGTGGACCCAGTTTGATGCTCCTAGAAAGAAAATAATAGCACATAATTGCAGCGGCAAGCAAAACAGGCGTTGATGAACAAACATGACAATGTGAATTTAAATAATTATTTAAATTCACAATTATAATTGTTACCTGCTATCGGTGTAACCACATCTAAATTGCCGTTGTATATTACAACTTTAAGATCCGTTTTGTTCAAAATATTTTCAACTGAAAAATAAACAAAGTTATGAATTGAATGTCAAAACAAAAATTGCAAACAAACTATACCTTAGCAAGACATTTACATGTGTACAAAATCTAGAAGAAATCATATACACCTTGAAAGTTTGAACTTCAGCAATATTGATACAGGGGGTTCAGTAATCGATTGTCGATCCAATAAAAAAAGAGGTGGTTCAAAATAATATATGACTAATATATATCCTGACTATATAATAATATATCCTGAGCAAACACAAAAATACTGACACTCAAATCATTCGTACCGGAGATAACATGGTAGTCGCGCGCGGTCCCAGATTAGATAACAGTTGCTACGTAGTCTACGTATGGGAGTTATGTATTGCACTAGCTCGGTGCGCTGGGCTGCACGCCATCCATACATTCTGAAGTCTTGGAAAAAACTTTAACCAAGGTTTTCTTAGTTTTTTTTTTTTGTATTTGTTTCGATTTTATTACTTTATACGTTTCCTACGACCACTAACTTACATGAATATTGCTAAGGTTCAAACTGTCAGCCCTTATACAGCTACATATGCATATACTCAACAAGAATTTATAACTCAACACAACTTAAGAGCTAGCATATAAATTTGCGTGACTTACGTACACAACATTATAATGTACTACATAACATGGGACGGCGCCCCTGGCAGGAGTAAATGGAAACTACTTTTTTTTCTTCAAACATTTGACGCCGTTTATGTAAGCAAAACCTACTGCGAAAAATTTCACAAATGAATATGCTAGACTTACATCATCACAGAAACATTTTATGGAGTAACTAACTACCTATCATAAAGCTAATGTCACGTCGACTTACGGAATGAGTACGAAGGCATTGTAAAAGTTTTCTGCAAGCTATAATAAGCTTTTTCACACATATAATTCCAATCAATGGATTGATTCACATTGCGTAAAGTAGGCTTTACAAAATGATTCATTTTGAGGTTTAAATTTTCCAAGTCCTGGAACGGCAATTTCTTGTTATAATTATTGAAATTATAGAACTCTCTCCCGTTGAGTTTTCTGTACATCCTTTCGTCTAGATCGGCCGCTACGGTGTAAGCTCGATTGTCTATAGCATGAGCCAATTTTATTGCCATCCTCTTCGCCTCCAAATATAAATCTCGATCGATTGCTCCCTGAAATTTAAGACTGTAATTGAGTGTTTGAGCATAGCGTAGGACGTCTAGTCCAGTCAAATTACGGCTCAAAATGGGTTGAAAAAAATGAAAATACGTAGTTTAGGGATTATTAAGGATCGATAGGGGAGTGTATTCTGAGCATAAATTCCAATTTGAGGGGTTTTCCGAAGGTCAGCTCAAGGTCATTTCGATGATAACGCGTTTAATTCGATATCTCGAGAACGGTTAGTGTTAGGCAAAAAATTGTAGAGACCTTTTCTCTTCTAAGTGAAATATTTTAATCGATTCACCTTTTTATACAAGTAAGTTGGCTAATAAGTGATTATGGAATACTTTAATATTTTTTTCATTTTTTTTTTTTTTCGCGTAACTTTTTCGTTAGCTCCTAACAGATATCACAATAGAACTGAATTTATTTTCCAAGATCACGCTTCCAGACGAGGTAGTAGTCAAAAGTAGTTTTGTAAAAGTGGTTAAAGGTAAATCCGCGATTAATAATACAAAAAAAAAACTGATTGAAAAGTTATACTTTTTGAGTAAAAATGTCTATGTATGTTTTCAGGAATCTTTACTTACGATGTGATACATGAAATCGGGTTGCAAGAGTGCACTCTCTTTCGGATTCACCCATCCACCTCCAATACCGATTCCTTTAAAATTCATCTCGAGGTCCTTATTTTTAATTGCCTGTAAAAAACATTTAGAGTAAATTAAATATGTGAGTTTAGCTGGGATAAAAAGTATGAAATTCTATAAAACGCCACGCCCGTGTTGTACTCTGCTTTAGCTCCTTACAAAACGTTTTTTCCTTACTAAACAAAACAGGATTTGACTAAAACTATGGTCAGAGTGTTCAACCTAATCAGACGTGACTAGTCCCGTGCTTATAGTAAAAAACCCGTCAAGTGCGAGTTGAACTCGTGCGCCGAAGGTTCCGTACCTACCCATTATACTGCCATAATAAAATTGGTATCATTTTTTTTTGTTTACCTATTGCTAGTCTTCTAAATTGTATGAGCGCCCATACAACTCTGAGGACTATCTATATTGCCGTCAACTATGTATGTATGGGGACACCATTAAATTTTCAACTATTTTTATTTTTTTGGAATTTTTCCTTTATTTGTGCTGTAAGACCTTGCGTTTTGCCGAATTTCGTGATTCTAGATCAACGGGAAGACCCAAAACCTATAGGGAACTTCTAGAATTGTCGATTTTGGTTAAAAAAAAAGGTCTTACAGCACAAGCAACAAGTAAAGGGAAAATTTTGAAAAATAAAAAAGTTGAAAATTAAGATAAATAAATGTTGGTACTTACAAGTTTTGGCGAAAATTTAAATTGTCCATATCTTTTTATCGTGTTGAGTCAGGACCTTGATTTTTAATATAATACTGATTTTTAATACCAACTAATAGGGACTATAGACCTCAGTATCTGGTATAAATTTCAACTTGCTAGGTCCACCCGTTCCTGAGAAAATCGGTGGTGACACACAGACAGACGGACAAGAGAGTGAGGGGTGAGTCTTATAAGGGTTCCTTTTTTTACCTTTTGAGGTACGGGACCCAAAAATGATTAGAGACACCGTTACTTAAAACAAGCCATTTTCAGCTTACAGCTTGAGCTACCGCCACCGGTAAAGGAAAACATCGTGAGTAAACCATAACATGGTGGTAGGATCAACGATGTACTAAATAAACTGGGTAGAGTACTTTCTGTACTCGGCTGGCTGACTACCATCACAAGTTCCACAAGTTGAAAATCTGTCGCGAAGCACCTAGCAGTATGTTCCGACAGCCTCACTTGAGAGCCAGCTCCATTCCAGGCTAGTACCCTTATAAACTGAGCCTATTTCCACACTTATACGTATATAGACGACTTCAAGTGTACTATAAGAATAAAAATATCCTAGTCTTTGGACATTTATAAGACCACATTTTGCTAGTTGGGCTGTGGTTGCAGAAACACACCATTAGGTGGTAGGTGCATTTATAAAATAGAGGTCATAGCTAGAAAGTACCCTACCCTTACCGTTAACGCATAACGCCAACATTCATTTGACGCCATGGAAATGCGAAACGATATCACTAATCTCTTTTTGTTATCTCACGTGTGTATACCTACGTTTATCAAAATACCTATCATATTTACCGTGTGCAAGTAAAACGCCAGCCTCGGAGTTATTTTCCCACCGTAACTCTGCCCGATGATGTAGGTGGGAGTTTTGCGAAACTCCTTACGTCTTCTCAGAAACAGTCTTACAGCTCTCGATAAGTCAGTGGCTGCGAAAGATCGACCTTGATATTACTTAAATCTCATGTAGATCATATTGGCACATCGCATGTTATCGACTCGTTAAATGTTGCACCGTGACTATGTTGGTATACATTTGTGTAACAATCTGTTTTTGCACAAGTTCCTGAGTACATATATTTTGAGTCACAGCTAATTAGATGACGTTATTGTTTGCCCTTAAAGTACTATCTATTTGATAGTTTTCCAAACAGTGGAAAGTTTTTCGTGTTCGCTCACAATAGGTACATGTACAGTACAAACGATTAAAACCAAAACGAATTTAACATGAAATCATTCAGAGGTATTCGGCCCAGTCAAAACACCAAAACACAAAAATGTACCGAGGTAAATTATATTGAATATTACCAAAAATTACACATAGATAAAGAATTAAAAAACTCAACAATTAGTGTAACGAATAGCGTCCTTATTGCAAATAGAAATCTCTTCCAGGCAATCTTAAGATGGAGAGGACTCAAATAAGGATAGGGTGTGCAGTAACATTTCCAAAACTCTATAGTAACTTCTAATTAAGTCACCAATACTTTAGTAGGACATGGACGGTGACTGCAAAGTAAACATCAAGTAAATAAAACAAATAAGAACAAACAAACAAGAAGAAGAAGTAAGTAGAACATCTTCGCGATAAATAGGCGACACAAGTGGGAAGAAGCGGTGCGGTGGGGGCAGAGGACGCTTGCCGGCGATCACTACGCGAGTGCCGACCGCGCACTCGAGGTTAGCGCGTAAATGTCATCGTTTTCTGTTGTGTAACGAATATAGATAGAATATAGATGTATAGATGTTCGTGTTAAAGTTCATTAGGCTAGTGACTTTTTAATAAAAAGGTATTGAAAAGGCACAGAAGTATATGTACGTGTGTCTTATAGATTTGATTTTATCGAAGCTACGAACAAAAAAAGATCGATCGAAAATTTAATTATGTTCGTATATGCGATGTCGACATCCCTACACGGTAAACCTGCGTGAATCAACGCTAGTGTTCTTCTTAGATACTCCGGTTCGCGCGCTCCAAATACTTTGGTGACTGTATATGATAAGACTTTTACTGGATTTTAACTTGAAACTATGGACTACTTGACACTGATACTGGCCGAACGCATAAACTAGAATTCCCAATAAAGAAAATTAAATTATATAAGTCAGCCGTACTTGGCCCCTCTGTAAATATAATATTAAATATATTATATTTACAGAGGGCCAAGTACGGCTTTTTATTTATGATATTATCATCTCTGTGATTACGTATAGTTATGAAGACATACCCATTTGGCGGTCACTTGTCACCAACAAGGTGTCATTAGTGGCATAACTGAATCCAGCGCCCACGGGGTGGTCTATAAGTAACAAATTCCCTTTTTTGACCTGGAAAATAATAATAACAAAAGTTTTTAACACGTAGGCATGGGCTGGACTTATCTATCGTAGAACCGATAACCGCTGGAGTAGAGTGCTTTAGACTGGAGACCGCGAATTGGCAAACGTATCGCAAGACGCCCCGAGACCCGGTGTGACGATATATGTAAGACAGTTGGCGGTGGATGGAAGCGAATATTGAGCTGAGTGGCGCGTCTTGGGAGAGGCCTATGTCCAATAGGCTGATGAACTGTATACCTATCTGTTAATTACGTGGACCAAGCGCCTAGTATTATCATTTTCTAGAATGTAATGTTTCTTAACTCAAGACGTAATTAACCAGGTGAGCGAGACGTTCTTATGATAGAAAAAATCCGGGCCACCGTGAGCTCCTCCGCTGCTACCCAAAACACAATTTAAGTAACAATGTGGACGTGGTTTCGATTCCCACCAAAACAAACATTTATGTGACGATAAATGTTTGTTCTGTGGCTGGATGTTCTGTATCTATTATAAGTATGTACCTACTCATATTTGGAAAAAATAGGTTTAATTTTTAAGTATTCTATTAATTATATGGTTCCCATAGTACAAGCTTTGCTTAGTTTGGGGCTAGATGGTGCTGTGTACGATATTTATTTATTTAAAACAAAATACATTTCGACAACAGCACTCATTACCTACTCTAATAAGACATACGATGATTAATCTCACTTTGTTTTCTAAGGTTATACAGGTGCTTGTACAATGCTTAGTACCTAATATATTACTGGGCTGTTGAGACTAACCATCGAAAGTCTCAAAGTAATCAGCACTAAAACAGCGATGCCCTGGACATTGTTTTGCTACTCAAGGTTCTGTGTATCGTTGCAATGATCATGGACCATTCTTTTCTCTTACCATTAGGAGAGCGATCCTAATGGTAAGAGTTCGCTTCACAACATTTTCCAATAAAAAGAAAGAAAAAAACAAGTTGTCTTATTCATTCAGAAAGGAACTCACTCACTTTTACAGTCGCTGATCACGATAGAATTGTCTAATGTCATTGATCTTACCCATGTATGGTTGCGGGGTTTAAAATCCATAGTCAAAGGGCCTATTTCCGCAAAATTCCCGATTCCACTGGCGGCGTAACCCGGCCCACCCTGTATCCATATCAGGAGTGGTTTGTTAGGGGCCTCTGTCTTATTCCCATTAGCGTAGTACAGCTGGTAAAATAGGAAGACACCTGGTCGGACTTGTAGGTACCCGTGAGCTCGCTGTTTCATTAGTGGCGTCTGTCGAACGACGTCTTGGTATGGATTGTCTGACATTAAATGGATATCTGTAGACAAAAATGTTTATTAGATTGCTTAACTTAGATTTTTAACTTTTTGTTTTAGGTTTACTGGAGTTTTAATTATGATTAAACGCTATTTACTCTATATATTGCTTAGGTTTCTATACAGTTTTGTTCTATCTTGTTTTGTTCATGAATTATAATTTTATGAGGCATCTTAATAGAAGCATTTCAATTTGTTGTGGAGTTAGATGCTTACCTACTAGTTAGCGTGACCTGTTCACGAAATACCTAACAAGCTCCATTATTTTAATTTTTTACTGAAATTCATGTTTATAAATAAACTCATTATTATGACACACTTAAATATATTATCTAATAGGTACTATATTCAATATACCATTTAAATAACTTCATTCTATACAGAAAAAAAAAAACCTGTTTTATTTATTTAATAACAGATCAAATATATTTTGATTCAGTAGAAACATTAATAAAATGTCAGTCAATTCAACATTTTATATAAAAATACGTTAAAGTCGCGCTTCTACGCGTTTTTCACCTTGTCGCATCAAAATTTTAGCTGAGCCCATTGGACCTTAATTTGGCCTGGGATTCATAGAAATGCGGTAGTTTCTTTCAATATGTATTACGTTTACCAATATTTATAATTATTACCTATAGGTACCTACGTTGAACAGTGAATAATTTATTGCCAGACAGTAGATATAGGTGCATACTGCATTCTATATAAGTTAACTGTAACCTGGATCATAAATTACCTACCTATACTTACTAGCTTGGCAGAGAAGCGGCTTATCGTTATAAATAGAAAGGCTACAGAGGCCAATGAACATAATATAACGTAAACATATAAATATCTCTGTGCTGCTAACTTTTGATTTTATGTTAATTCAATTAAGAAATTGCTACTAGCGATTTACGATAGGAAGTGATTCGCAAGAATGTCATGATAGTAATAAACCAAAAATCGTGTTTTAGAATAATAATTTAGGTTACACTTTATCATTATAATAACTTATATAAAAAAAATAAAGTACCCACCCTTTGAAGGTTCCTGCTGAAGACAATTGACGCATAAAAGTGCTGCCATCCAAAATAATAGAATCTTCATTTTTGAAAATTTTAGCACATTCCTTTACAGACACTAGCGCACAGAGAGACACTCTAAATCGTTTAACACTAAACTAACCTGACATGTGATGATATCATGGCACGTACAATGATATACCTAATTAAAGAATTGGATTAATCAAGGAAATTAACGCAATACGGGGATAACAGTACTAATGTTGTCACGAGGTTTTCATTAGTTCTGCCCGAAACTACAACTGAATTACACCAAATAATCTAGCTAATTGGCAGAATTACTTCCGTTTCACATGAACTGCGTCACCGCGTTTAAAGTTCTTCTACTGTTATAAATAAGCTGGATCACGGATTGTAACACTTCAAGAACTCAGATAGGTAGATAGTTGCGTTACAAGAAGCTATCAACACACTGAAGCATTTGCGCTTTGTTCTCGCTTTGCTACTTACGCAAGGATCTGACAAAATGGCATAGATAAAAGGTTGTATATTGGTATTTAAAATGACGACACGAACATCGGAAGACAATAAAATAGTGTCTGCTGTTCGTTTCCTGCTAGATTATAACTATACAAGTACCTATATTTATTAGAAGATGCTCAACTAGAAAAGGCTGATAACGGTTGAACAAGTTTTCCTAAATCATAAATCACACACAACGCATTTTCCATCCAGTCACAATTCACATAAATAAAAATATCGAAATCAAAATCAGTTCGGCCGATTAAGAGCTACGATGTCACTGACACACATATAATTATAACACTCGTCTTTTTTATAAAAAAAAAATAAAAACATTTTTATTTTGTCATGTCTTTATTAAAACAGCAAGTCGACGAAAGAACCGAATAAGTTGTTGTTGACGTTTCGCGCCCTTGGCCCTCTAGTTGGATAGCTGTTGTAATAAGGAGTGGATGTTCGAAGACGGTCGTAAAAAGTTCTTTCAGTTGTTGCGTCATCTTGGCGGGTCGGTATATTGGGCGATACTCCTACCACGTGGCCAAGAGACCCGCCAACAACTGTAGGACGATATGTCACCTGACTGTCTTCAGGATATTC
The DNA here is from genome assembly GCA_950106695.1 of Biston stratarius. Lineage (NCBI taxonomy): Eukaryota > Metazoa > Arthropoda > Insecta > Lepidoptera > Geometridae > Biston > Biston stratarius. The sequence continues at coordinate 19,269,510 of OX467116.1, forward strand.
GTGTATAGGCTTGATGGTATCTGAAACGTTAAATGATTAAACTGTGTACCTACGTTAGTCTTAATTATCACATCTGCATAATGCTGTGCAAACATTTGAAAGATAACGGGCGGTCATGAATAACTCAATGAAAAAAAAACTAGAATAAACCGCACCGTTCTGCTGCGTGCCGTAAAACCCAACAGAAATTATTGCCACACAAGGCACCTTGTAGAGCAAATGTCTACATTTACTGCAGACTAGCTGATGCTTACGGCATCGCTCGTAGTTTTAACCATTTGCGATTCAAAGAAGACCAAACGAAATACCCAATGAGGTTTTTTATATAGTACATCGTTGAAAATACCTACTTATGTTGTAATACAAACTCTTCAGCGTCTACTAAAACACCAGTGTACGTTGATTCTCATGAACTATTAGCGCTGTATCTCGAGGCTCAATGGCAACGCAAAAGCTTATAGTGGACTGTACATTATTTTCGTCATAACCACTCCACCTTCCCTTAACCGATTTTAATGAAACGGAGATTAAATAGTGCTGAGAACGTCACAGATCGCACTTTAAAAAAAATGCATGTTAATCTGAAGCGTGGTTTCTGAGTTTAACGTGAACTAAAAGACCCACAGACAAAATTGAGCTTAAAAATCAAAGAGTTTTAAATGTTCATTGTACTAACAGTAATTGTCTCGTTACAGTTCTATTATATGTAGATAGTACCCATATAGATATCAGCCCCGGATCTACCATTTTTTCCAACTGGGGTAGAAACTTAATAGTGGCCCCCTCTCTCCAGTGTTTGAAATAAATAGTTTTAAAAACTCACAAATATATGGGTGGCATTTTTGTAACTGGGAGAGTTTAAGAAGCACCTTCTCATAAATTTACACTTAGCATCTGGGCGACCGAGCTTTGCTAGTTGTCTATCTATCTAATACCTTTAAACGAGTAATTCTTGTAGGTATGTACATAATCTGAATCTCGGAAACGGCTGCAACGTTTTTTATGAAATTTAGTATGCAGGGAGTTTCGGGGGCGATAAATCGATCTAGCTAGGTTTCAATTTTAGAAAACGAAAAAAATGCCTAGCAAAGCTCGGTCCTCCAGGTACTAAAATTTTAAACTCGGAAAATCGTGTTTTCCTAAAGATAAAACTTAGATCGATTTTTCACCCAAAAAAACCACCATGTTAATCCAGGTCGTTTGTAGAGCCCCTAGTTTTAGATTCGACGGCGGTTCCCCCGTAGGTTACTTTCATAACGTTGAATATATTTCAAAACCAGCTGGGCGTTTTAAAATCTAATGAATAATCGAAATAACAACGTGCGCTGGAAGCTAGGCCCTTTGTGAAACAAGCGTTTTTTTCAAGCATATTACCTATTATGATTTTGGCGCTTCTGGCGGGGCTAGGTGCCCCGATTTGCCCCCCTCTAGATCCGAGGCTGATATAGATAGATATAGATAGAAAATGTATGAAAAAATTTAGATTTAATTGATCCATCATAAAAACAAAGTCAAATAGAAAGAGCAATGGCTATGGTAACCATACAACGGCTTAAACATAATTTAGAATTAGGAGGGTTATAAAGTAGATATATAAATAAAAAATATTATATTACCTGAAGGATTCTGCTGTAGGGGCGGCCTATATTCATTAGAGCCAAAGAATCCGCCAGACCAATACGGCGGTCTTGTAACAGGATACGATTCTTGAGGCCGATTCGTAGTTGGAGGCCTAGGTGGTTTCTGAGGATAGCTTGGGGGCCTTTGCGGACGATTTGGCGGTCTTTGAGGACGATTCGGCGGTCTTTGAGGGCGATTCGGCGGCCTCTCAGGACGGTTTACGTTGTTATTTGATGGATTGAAAAATGAATTAATACCGAACCCTCGGCTGTCCCGGTAACCCTGTCTTCTATTTCTTTGTGTTGTGACTGTGACAGAAAAAATAACAAAAACTTCTATGAGGCACCTTTTTTCACCATATTTTTATGGTGGACAACCTAGGTGTTTGACCACAGCTCACCTGATGTTAAGTGGCGGTGTGATTGAAGATAATAAAGCACACTCATCCTGGAATAAAACTGGCTCTCAAGTGAGGCTACCAGAACACACGTGCTTGGCGACAGATTTTTAACTAGCTAACCAGCAGAGTACTAGAAAATACTCTATGCTATGGTTTCCTCACAATGTTTTCTTTCACCGGCAACTCAACCTCATTGATGGGATGTGAAACCACCCCCTTCGGCGTGTGAACCGGCCGCGCTAACCTCTAAACTACTGAAAACTTACTATTTATAAACAAACTTTTTTTTTAATACTAGCTGTTTTTTAATTCCTTGCTCATCCCATGTGAACACAACATTATATGTTAATCCTGGGTGCCAGTTACCTCCAAACCAAATTTCAACAAAATCGGTCCAATTGTTTGAGCGTGAAAAAGTAACAAACATACAAACACAGTTACACACTCAAGAACATTCGTCTTTATAATATTAAAGTGTGATTCAACATTTACGTTCCTATACATATAAATTATAAGCAGTAGAGAAGCAATGACAATGCAAGGACAATTACATTAGTACAAAATAATATTGAATACATCCAGATAATTACTTTTATTTAATAACTTTTTTTTTTATAGCTGTCAGGCTTGGTGTTTGACCACAACTCACCTGATGTTAAGTGACGGTGTGGTCGAAGATGGTAAAGCACACCTAGCCTGGAATGGTACTGGCTCTCAAGTGAGGCTGCCGGAACACACCGTTAGATGCTTGGGACAGATTTTCAACTTGAGGGTGGTAGCTAGCCAACCGAGTACTAGAAAGTACTCTACCACCACGCTATGGTTTCCTCACGATGTTTTCCTTCACCGACAGCTCAAGCTCATTGTTGGGGTTTGAACCCACGCCCTTCGGCATGCGAAGCGACCACGCTAACCACTGAGCTATCATCGCTACAAAACAAACGCTAAATCTTAATACAACCTACATTTTATATACTCAAATCTTGTCTGTATTATACTGTTATGCATGTATAGTGCCTATAATGGACGCGGATCAGCCATGGACGTTTTTTGAATTTATGTAGCATTAAGTCAATGAACAATTTTGATTTGTTTTTATGTAATACTTTTTCGTTTTTTTTTAAGTAGCCGGCATTAGCCTGTAATTGTCGTAATATCGAATTGTGTCTTCTTATCTTAATCTTAGAATCTTAGACTGTGTCTAGTTTGTATGTTTTGTATTATTTCTAACTATATGCGCTCCGCGGAGTTGCCCGCTATTTCCACGTGAACACTACATTTTTGGGATAAAAGTCTAAAAGCCTATGTGTTAATGTGTGTGCAGGGTGTCAGCTACCTTCAAATCAAATTTCATTAAAATTCCAGCCGGTTGAGCGTGAAGAAGTAACAAACACGCTTACACACTCACAAACTTTCGCCTTTATAATATTAGTGTGATAAACAATAGGAGCCTAATTGAAACCGTCTGACTTCCAATCTGGAGGTCCTGGGTTCAAAACCCATGGCACGCACCTTTGTCCTTTATAGGTTATGTGCGAATTGCCGATTACTTCAAACGGTGAAGGAAAACATCGTGAGGAAATCATATCTGAAAGTTCTTCTTTATTAGCCATTAAGGATATAGGTGGACTATGGCCCTATCCTTCTCACAATGAGAAGAAACCCACGACCAGCAGTGGGCTAGTTTAGGGCTGACTCGGAAAACAAACAATGCTAAAAAAGTTTTGGTTTTGACCAAAATTCTACATATCCTACTGAAGTTTCTCCAAATAATTCGTCAGCGAAATTGAGATTAAAATTTTATTAATTGGGATTTAAATGATAAATCATTCTATGTAGATTATAATTTAAACATTTTTGAATCGAACAATGACAATGATAAGTCGTACAATTAGCGTGATAAGTCGTACAATTAGCGAATGGGTTTGAAGTTGCATGTAAAAGATTAAGAGATAGTATAAGTTAAAATTCTATTACTTCGAGTCGAATATCGACGACCCATCGTTATTTTGCTAGCAATAAAATATTTTATTGAATAACTTACGAGAACTCAAATCATTTTCGTCGTAATCATCTATTTCGCCACAATCGCTAGGGTCGTCTTCTTGTGGCTGTTCTTGCAGATCATTCTGGTAATTTGGAGCATCGTATGGCGGATTACCGGGAACTAGAAGATCATAAAACGCGCCAAAAGTCCGCCCTGTGCCGTACTCCCAGTTTGCTATTCGTTTGTGGGGAGCGATCTTGTTAGTGGGACATAGGGAAGGATTCACAGATACGGCTTCTAACTGTGCTGCTAATAAAAGTACCTGCAATAAATTAAGATTTTTTTATACAAAAACCAACTGTATGTAGATAAATTTTAGAAATGAAAACGTACATTTCGAAATAGTCATAATTGTGATCGCAATAATGCTAGTTATTTACAGCTTTAAAAAAATCAGGCGCATTGGATACCCTGATAGCTAGGAAATAAAACGCATAATGAAGTCTTCGCCAATGTTTATTAACGTATAGCATCATAGTTAAGTACTATTATCAAGTAGTAATAAAAAGTGTTAAAAAAAATATGTACCATTTGATCCAAAACTACTAGCTACCCGCCCCAACTTCGCACGGACTTGTTTTGAAGACTTGATTTAAAAAACATTGAATTTGTTTATACAAAACTTTCATTGAAAATCGTATCAAAACCCGTTGCGTGATTTAGAAGTAAGTAAAGAAACAGACAAACGCGAATAGCAACCTTGTTTTTATATACTATTTATATAAGAGAAAAGATAAATTAATGTCACGGTCACTACAAATCAACCAATGCAAAAAAGAGGGTAGAGAGTACTCGCTCTCTTTCTCTCAATTAGTCAGGCGGCGGAAGAAGCGATCTGTTGAATATGCGTGAAAAAAAACATACATTCGAACATAGAACCTCCTTCTTTTTTGAAGTCGGTTAAAAATAAGGTCTACCGATATGATAACTAAACCGCTTTATTTTTCAGTAATAAACATCAATACTTTTATGTAATACAAATATGATATTTAATTCGGTAATTTTATTATCTAAAAATACTCATAGTTTAAAATCGAATTATTATTTTACTTACCACTAAAAATCTGATTCCGTCAACATTTGCCATCCACCCCATTGTGAGTAGAGATAAGTCACTGAACTGAGAACTTCGGAAAGAAACTGTTCAAAATGAAGTCCACTTATTGTCTGCCGCAAGATACAAAGGTAATATTACGTTTCTAGAGCACCCACGCAGTCATTATGCATCAAAAGTCACCATGTCTTGGGCAATGCTCAAACCTTATATGACTAATCATAAATTACTACCATATCCTACCAAAATTGCAAACTCTTAACGAGGTTACTAGGACAGCGAAATGTCACTGCTATATTGGAATTTCCTAAAAGCTATGCAGATATAAATTAATTTTGTCAAAAATAATAAATTTAATAACTAATTAGCATAGCACTTGTGCCATAGCGACATGTCATGAAGTTAAAATATCTTATTCTATATTTAATTCTAAGACATATATTTTTTATTGTTGACAAGTTAGATGTTTGACCACAACTCACCTGATGTTAAGTGACGGTGTGGTCGAAGATGGTAAACACACCTAGCCTGGAATGGAACTGGCTCTCAAGTGAGGCTGCCGGAACACGCCGTTAGGTACTTGGCGACAGACTTTCAACTTGAGGGTGGTAGCCAGCCAGTCGAGTACTATAATGTACCCTATCACCATGCTATGGTTTCCTCACGATGTTTTCCTTCACCGGCAGCTCAAGCTGATTGTTAGGGTTGCAACCCACGCCCCTCGGCGTGTGAACCGGCCGCGCTAACCACTGAACTATCATCGCTACAAATGAAAATGATAAACTATTTTTTTCGGTAGGTACTGATATTTATTTCTCATAATAATTTAATTTATTAAACGAGTAATTAATGGACCGGAAAACAGGTAAATGATACTTAGTATCTAAATACAACAGTTAAACCCTAACAATAGTAAAATCACAGCAGTATATACTACATTAGTTATATTATTGCAACATTATGACGTCATGAAAAAAATGAAAAAAAAATTATTACTGGATACATGTGTATCTGAACTGGCTCAAAATTATAGTTGAATTCATTACATATATTTTTAAATCAATTTATATTTCAGTTTGGATGAGATTACTATCGCAGTCAATTGTTATGACGTTTGTTATTTTAATAAATATCAAGTATAAGGTGGCATTCACCGAAAAAAAAACCTTGGTTACAAAATATAGCAGGAAATCACGACTGTGTTTTTTAAAACAATAAATTACATTAAATAAAATTATGACATTCTACGCAACCTTCAATGACACTACAGCTGTCAAGCTAAAGTCACCTTAAAATATAATGTGTGACGTTGTGGCACGCTACACAATACTCGTAATGTAGCACGCGACACCGAATAGCATGCTACAAACAGCAAGACAATGCAAACAACCACTGCTAATGATAGCAGTGTTCGGTATCGACATTGAAACAAACAAACCCGACACGTAACTTGAACAAATGCTATAAATAATATACGAACATTGCCACACATTTTTACAAGATGTTCCCACTGATTACTCAGACGGGACGTTGAACATTCGAATTCGAGTAGAAAATAACTTATAATTATAATCATTAATATTGATAGGAAGCACGCTACTGTACTCAAGTGTCGAGTATCCATGTAGAAAATCATTTTACGATATTATACAATAAAGTACTACGCCGCTTTATTACTACAATGCCGTAAGACGTCATCTTGGCGTAAGTGTGGTTAAACCCAGCTCCTGTGCCAAGAACAGTTTTAAAAAAAAAGCAAGTTGAGAACCTCCTCCTTTTTGAAGTCGGCTAAAAAGGACTGACGGTTTCTCTCAAATCACAATCACTATTAACAGTAATAGCTATTTAAAATTAAATGAGATTATAAGACAGTAACATGACAGAGTCTACATATTTTTCCTTAATTAAGTAGAATGAACGCTTCATAATAGTTTTCTGTACTAAACTTTAACTTTAGTTTTCTTTACTATAACTTTACCACTACAAAAGTAGATCTAATAAGATTTTTTTTAATAGTAAGCAATGAGTGTTTAACTTTGCAATATTGCAATTGTAGAAACTGCTAAAAATGACTAGTGCTTAGAATAATTTTATGAACCAAATTACACCGCAATAGCAGCGCCAGGCATTTAAAAATAAAGATGCTGTTTGGCGAGTACCTAGATTTATTTTGTCATTAGCCGAACGCTACCATTCTGGTGTCAATTGGCCTTAATTATAGCGCTTTATTAAGGTTACATACTCATACTTATTACCTACATGGCAGTTTAACTTTACTTTTGGACATTCTATATGCTACGGCTTTTAATATCCACTAGTAAGTATTCAATATCCTTCTCAAAATATCCATAATAGGTACATTCAGTACTTTACAACTTTAAAATCCTTTTGCTTCTTTCTTTCAATGTATCTAAAAGTATTAAGTTACCTTGCACATACACACTTGAATATCTATATGGCTCCAATTAACACATGCTTGTAACAGGAAAATAAGCAGACAGCTTAAATTCTAGCAAGCTAGTAATTACCGGTCAATGTGGTAAATATTTTAAATATACGATTACACCGAGTTAACATCATGTAGCGCTAAACAAATGAGGAATAAATAAACCTCATCAAACCTCTTATAAAACTTAAATACTTACATAAAATATATTGTCACGGTTGGCCTGTCGTAACTTCTTTTTCTTTCACAAATTAAGTGCATAAAGTATTATGATTTTACTTTGATGCCAATAACAATTTTGTTTACGTCTTATTAATGTAGCATGCCACAACGCCAAACTGTTAGGTCTCGGTGTAATTGCAACTATTTAAAACTTATTAACTGTTTTTTGTACACTAGATATAACTTATTATGTTTCTTTAAAAATGTTTGGAATGCCAACGATATTAACTACCTTATAGAAGTATAAGGTACAGGTAAGGTATATATACATGTATATAATTATATAAATATAAATACATATAGTATATATAGATTATATAAATAATAATAGACATGTAAGACACGTTATTCTTAGTATAATCTATAATAAATAAGAAGACTCGTCAAACTTATGTAACTAATTATAATTACAATTATTTCACAACTAAAGTTGGAATTGATTTCAAAATACGAAAAAGTGTTTTTTTTTCTTATATGTAACAAGATATAATCAATTCTTATAAGTAAAAATCAATGCTGTTGCACAGTTTTCCTAACAATTCATAGTTTTAAAAAAAAAAACAATTTTTTTTGACTCTTTGAAATGCAAAGACATGAAGATAAAACAAATGCTGTAATTTTAGTGAGTGGTACACCAATATTGACAAATTAAGCTAACTCTCAGAGTCAAAAGTAAAACAAAAATTATAATATCCTATAACCAGATAAGTAGATTATAATTGTTATGTTTAAATCCTATATATATTTGGCGAAAGAAACTTGACTCCGGCTTTGTCGAGCCAAGATTAAAGTTATTTTTAATCCCCGACGCAAAAAGAGGGGTGTTATAAGTTTGACGTTGATGTCTGTCTGTCTGTCTGTGTGTGTGTGTGTGTGTGTCGGTCTGTGGCATCGTAGTTCTCAAACGGATGGACCGATTTCGATGCGGCTTTTTTTTCAATTGAAAGCCATTTTCCTTGCGGTGGTTCTTAGCTATGTTTGGTTAATTGCGTAAGGGTTTTTTTTTAAATCAAACACTATATTCAAACGGTCACTAATATCCTATCTGATTTTTGATTCAAACTTTCAAAACAATTTTATATACCTACTAGCTGTGCCCCGCGGTTTCACCCGCGCTAGATGCCTACGTCATAGTAGCTTTATGCATGCAAAGTCTCAGCCCGATCGGTTTAAAATTGACAAAGTTTCATACAAATTTTCATGTCCTATTTTATCCCCTTGGGGGTAGAATTAATCAAAATCCTTTCTTAGCGGATGCCTACGTCATAACATCTACCTGCATGCCAAATTTCAGCCCGATCCGTCCAGTGATTTGGGATGTGCGTTGATAGATCACTATGTCAGTCAGTCAGTCAATCAGTCAGTCAGTCACCTTTGAGTTATGTTTTCATCAATACCATTGGAAAACTAGTTTTCGTCACGGGCACGCCTGTTGTATAACAGTATCTCTGAGCGCAAGCCAAACCAGAAATGCAAGTAAGAGAGACATACATATACTCTACGGCATTTTCTTGTCTTTGTTTGAATTCGTTCACTCACTCACTCATTCACCATTAAAATTTACTTAAGTCTATGACTGTATTGTTTCCTTCGGTAGTTTGCCAGCAAGAAGACATGACTACGGATAATAAATACAAGCAGCAGAGAGGTATATTCTGTGACATTTTCCTTAACCTTATTTGAATTAACTTGTTCGCTCAACTTTTAAAATTGACTTATATAACTCTTGATAGGGAAACGATAGTTTTTCTAGCGCATCTGTAATTGCCAGCAACTCGGGCGCAAGAGAACGATACTACTTATAATAATGCAAGTGAATGAGAGGTATATTCAATGTCTCTATTTGAATTAACTATCTCCGTTCAAAATTGACTTACATGACCTCCGGTTGGAAAACAACAGTTTCCTTTACGAGCGCATCCGTAGATTGCCAGCAACTCTGAGCGCAAGTAAACACGAGCACAGATAAGAAATGCAAGTGAGATAGAGGTATGTTGTGTGGCATTACCCGAAGCCCCTGAGTTAATTCTGGCAGCAGCTGTAGCTCGCAGATGAGTTGAGAGCCGCATCGAGCGCAGGCTAGTGGGAGCGCGTTCTCAGGGGTGCCAGCGGCGCTTGGAAGAGGAGCGCCAAGTATCGGTGGCTCTTCGCGTGAATACCTGCACACAAATATTTACATCGTACATACGACATGGATACTTTGTATCGACATTAAATTAACACACGGGTAGGGTTAATGATCAGTAATCATATAAGCAATGTAAAAAAAATGTATTCGCAAATTTAAAAGAAATCAATTTTACAACTACAGCTGTGTGCGCTAGAGGGCGCGGCGATTCTTTGACACCGTAGGTATCAATTGATTCAAACGAAACTGCACAGTGCAAGCCGCATTGCGGTGCGCTCAGAGCACTAGGTATGATGTACATCGCATTCACAATCACTATTAACACTTTCTCGTTTTTAAACGACTTCAGGAGGCGGTTATCAATTCGTCGGAATCTTCTTATTTTATTTTATTTTTATGTATGTTCACCGATTACTCGAAAACCAGTGGACCGATTCGGAAATTATTTTCTTGTTTGAAAGGGTGTACTTCCCATGTGGTCCCATTAGTATCAAGTCTGGATCTGATGATGGAATCCAGGAGAAATCGAAGGAACTCTTTAAATATTATAAGCACACACTTTTATAAATAAAACATGACGGACAAACGTCAACAATGATACTGCCAATGTCAGTAAATAGATTGGTTCATACAAATAGATCAATTATTCAAACAGTTTGTATAAGTTTTTTAAAACCTTTTTAAACTCATTTTATAGTAACTCGTGCATTTGCAGTATAATGTATGGTTTAATAATATTTTAAATGATGGTGTAATGCTGTGAATTTGACATCATCAATTGCAAAATAACTACTTATGTTACACAGACACATACAAAACACGATCTTATCAACACAAAGTAACAATAAGTTTTAATTGAAAAAAGTTTTTATAAGTAAACTTTTTGCAAACTCATCTCTTTGTAAGAACTAGTCTATTAGGTACTGACATTGTCAGAGTTTGTTATTTATTGTTTGCTTACAAGAATCAAAAATCTTTGTGAATTAATAATGGTTCATGAATAAAAATCAGAGTACTACCACCGTCTCCTAGCTTCATCATCAGAACTTACCGCACCGTCTGTTAGCAAAGTTATTTATGAAGAACAGAAAATAGGAAGCGCGGTCAAGTTTGTGCGAGCTTTCAGCTCATTCAGTAAGTATTTCTTTATCGTTTGCATTTAAGAAACGCGCACACGCGTGTCTTTGAACGGTTCTGTGCACCGTTCGCTGTTAAAATACAGGACTATCTTAATTTAATAGTATTTATTTTTAATTGATAATACGTTTTGATCTGTCTCCGGCTAATGACATTTGCGCTGCAGTTTTTTAGATACAGGTTGCTCCAAATGGTATTTTTGAAAATTGTGAATAATTCAGTAAATAATAACAATTAATGAAATTAAAGCATACCGAATGTATGAGAACGTAGAACTGGATATGTGTTTTCATTTAATGTCGGCGCAGCAGCGCCTCGCTGTATACCTAATGCAAAATGTTTTATTTTCTGTAACCATTTTTTCTTACCATTAGGTGGGTTGGGACCTTCTGGTAAGTATTAAAATGCCTGTGGCAGAAGATCCCGCTCTTCTATATCTATGTACATATGTATGTAGGTATATCAATAAATAGTATAAGAAAATAATAATTATACTTACTTAAGCTTATAATTTAATATTTTTCATATATTTTATTTTATTTTATTTTATTAATATAAACATAATAATAGGGAAATTAACAGCTAGGTACGTAGAATTAGTTTACCTTTAAACATTTATAAGGCCAATTATAAATTTCCAGAAACAATTGAAAATTAAAAAGTTTTTCTATATATATATGTGTGTGTGTGTATGTATGAGCGCGTGTGTGTCCACGTGTTTGTGTGCACGTGTTTGTGTGCGTGTGTGTATTTGTATGTGTGTAGTTATATAATATAGGTACATTATGTTTGTTTTTCTAGCAGTATTTCTGTTTCCTCATAAGTTTTGAAAAGATCCAACTAGTTAGCAGCTTTTTGTAGTCATGATACTTTCGTGGATAAATAAATAATACTAGTATAGTAGTAGTAGTAGTACCTTATCTCGTATCAAAACTGTACTAATATAAACCGGGCTATTCTATTTTCTAGTATCATGCGAGAGATATATATGTACATAGACATCAAATAAATATAAATATTGTGGGACATATAACATAGAACAACACAATCTGACCTCAAACTAAATTATACATTCAATATGGAAGTCAAATAACTCATAGAATACTTATTATTTGAAAATACATATAGAACACCCAGTCACAGAACAAAAAATTATACAAAAAAATGTTTTATATAACTATGTACTTGAATTTGTGTAGTTTTATATACCTGAGTATCTGACCAGGGTTGTTGCGCAGCCGAGTGATGAATGCGTGAAAAAGTCTGTCCCCGTGGAGCGGCGCCGCTTCCTCGTACACTTCGTCCTCGCCCCCCGCGGCCCCAGCACAACCGCGTGCGTCTCGCTCTACTTGATCGATATCTGTACACGACATAAAATAACACCCTGTAGCAGACTCTTAAAAAACTTAAAAGCTGCTTGCTTTCTTACACAGCCTCATTTTCAGCCTTGCTTGACAAGAACCTTATAATTATTATTATTTAAAAATATGACATTAAATGTTTTATTTTAGACATACATTATACATACAGTACCTGGATGACCGAGCTTTGCTCGGCTGAAAACACGGATATAATGACGTTTTCTAAAAATGAAACCTAGCTAGATCGATTTATCGCCCCCGAAACCCCCTATATACAAAATTTCATGAAAATCTTTGTGGCCGTTTCCGAGATTTAGTTTATATATACACAAGAATTGCTCGTTTAAAGGTATTAGCTGTATAGATATCTAACATAGTTAGTATATAATAATTTATACCAATAATTAATTAAATATTCCATTTATAATTATTGCGTTAATTTCGACAATTATGTGTATCTATGGGTTGCCTACTGTAAATAAAAGTATAATAAAGTATAATTCTATTCCATTAAACACAATGTACTAAATCTCTTACCGTTTTCTCTCTTATATTTGTTGAGCAATTCAACAACTTTTTCATCGTTACTGGTAGTTTTCTTCCATTCCTCTTCAACATAGATGAATTTGGGAAAGAATTGTAGCATTCCGACCATTAGACTTCTTCTCATATCCACTGGTAACTCTGCAGTCTAAAATTAACATATGTTTATGACTATGACTATCATTAGGTATGGTAGTCTATCTATCAATCAAATCTCGAAGCACCTCTGTCTTATTTTATTTTTAATCATTAAGTACCAACATGCTATGCATAATCAGTTAATCACCATAAAAAAGTAACATATTTATGATTAGAACTAAATGCTCACAAAATTTTAGGCACCAATCACATTCAATTAAGAAAGTAGAAGTATAAAAATGATATTAATTAAATTGTTATTTAATGAAACACAAAAATAATTATAATGACAATATCTTTTTAAGTAATGTTTGTATTGCCGCTAGCATTAAATGATGAAGGCAACTTACGTTTGAGGTCTGAATGTTCTCAAAGATTTGTGATAACAAAGTATCAAAGACATTACTTAACATCAGGTGAAATGACGGTCAAACGTAAGCATATATACGTTATAAAAAAATTCTTCCCCGGACTTCAAAAATCAGCAATAGTTCACCACACTCGTGAACTATGGCCTTACCCTTCTCACAATGATAAGAGGTTTGTAGTGGAAAAAATTATAAAAACATGCCTGATCTGGATGTTCATGACTGATGCTGTTTATATAATAAAATAACTAATTTAAATCTGCTTAAGAACTTTAAAACTATAAGCATTTACAAATTTCGCTCTAGAAGGATTTTGGTCGATATTCTGTCTCTTTTCTTCAAACAAGTGTTTGTATAGAATTAATATTCTATCTAGCATGTAATCAATTTATAGTTCCCTTAGTTCGAAACTGATTTCAATTCTTTTGATTGATAAACTGTTTTCATTGAGGCAAACAATAAATAAGGCACCCGGGCTTCCTGGTACTAAGAGACAACTGCACATCCATTGCATTTACTATTTTTCAGGATAAGGATTTTATTAAAGCTATTTTGACTCAAGTTATAGCTTCTATATGTTACCTGGTTCAAAAGTTCTTCAATAGCTTTGGAAGGTGCTGTGGGTGTATCCACAGACACCAGACCTGGCTCGTCTCCACCCTCAAGTTCTGCAGCTGCTATTGGAGCATGGATTGCACCGACTGCCCCTGTGAATGTAGGACCATATCTCTAATATATAAACAAGTAGTTATTAATTATTATGTAAGTATCTATTCAGTTTATAAATAAACTATCAACATTTGATTTCATCTAAATTCATATGACTTTAACAGTGTGAACAAACATTAAATATGTATGTATATACAAGCAAATTTTCACATTTACAATATTAGTGAGATGAGATAGAATAACAATATTTAAAAAAAAAACAACTTCAAATGGTTTTCTCATGGAGGCCTTTGTCAGAACTTGACCGAATTAAAATGCGACCACATGGGAAGCACCAGCTTTCAATTAAAAAAAGAATCATCAAAATTGGCTCACCCAGATGAAAGTTTTGAGATAACATAAAAAAAAGCAGTCGAATTGAGAACCTCCTCTTTTTTGAAGTCGGTGAAAAAGTACAGATAATTTACCTTGCACAGGAGACATATTAGCGTTATGAGCATCAAATACTTGTAGATTTCCCATAGCCTGTTCCACAGTATCTATTTCATACGAGTTGCTTTCTTCATCTTCATCAGAATACCTGAAAAGATTTTACAAATTCATGAGTCCTATATTATACTATTCACTAGTCTTTCAAAGGATTCGGAAACTTAATAATTTTGCATACCTTTGCATAGGATTATTAGGACTAGGTGCATTGTCTACATTCATGATATTTCCATTGGCTGTGTCGTTATTGTCATTTTCATCCCATTCATCGGCTCCAGTGCACCATGCCAAATTATTGTCTGGGCTAGGCATTACAACAATGGAAGCAGCTTCTGTAGCAGTTGTATCCTGGTACTGACTTCTTACACACAACCAGCTGAAAATTAATTGCACAAATCAGTCAGGCTTGGTGAGAATACTTGATTTTAAGCTTACCAAATGTTAAGTAATAGTCTGGTTGAACAAAGTAGCTTGTGCTTGGTAGCATATTCTTAACTGAAGTGGCTTCAGTAAAGTAATCTATATTTTGTATTTTTCAATAGTACCCAACAGTCTGCACATTTATTTTGTATTTAAGATAATTACCTGTCGGATTGAGTCCAGCAATTAGGATTTATGCATGCGAACACATACAATGTCCGATGAAACACAGAGTTTTCGAGAGGAGCATAACATTGTAGTACCAATAATCTGTGCAGTCCGCAAAGAGGACATTTTGAAGATAGTTGTATATTATCAAGCGGCGGCCAGTTCTAAATTAACACAAAACAAATGGAGGTAAATAATTACATTATTTCTGGAAGTCTCAAACGTTTCGTACATTTACTAGAAAACTCACCGGCACTCCCCCAATTTTATTAACTGTAAAGTTAACAAGAGTCAAGTTCTTTTCAGTAATCAATTCATCTTCGTAGCCCAGGTATACTTTGCCTTCTTTTCTAGCCATTTTTATTTAATTCCATGAAAAATAAATTATCCAACTACAATGAATATCTTACTCCATGCCTCCCCCTTCACTCAGTTTCCTTTTTCCTTTCCTGAGGGGTGGAAAAATGAAGTCTGACTGAAATAGACCAACAATAGTAAAGTATATAAAAACATGGTAATAAAAACCAACATACATAGATAGCTCACAAAACCTATTTAAAATTTCGTGAAGTGGCTGTGGCAAAATTATTAAAGCTCTTAATGGACGATAGCTATATTTCGGATGAAAGAGCAATCATTGGAAATTTTAGCTAGCTCTGACAATGCTCTGACATCTAAATGCATGACTGATACAATGACAGTGACTTAGACAAAAAATCTTATTTTCGGAATCCGTTATGATCTCAGATCAAAAACTACACTTTAGGCATAATTGGCTTACACTGTTACTTTGTCTGGTTTGAACCGAAATTAAAACTAATTTAATTTCAACTATTACTACATTAAGCTCCAGTTAAATATTAAACGCTGGCAAAATACAAGTCTAAAATACAAAACAAATAAAAAAACATTGATCATTTCTTTTTCTTGCTCTTTGGCGTCGCACATTTTGATTTGCCATTGTCATGTGTATCTATGTTATGAAGAATTTCAAAATAAATCTAGTGAAATAAATCAAACTCTCACAAAGTGAAGGTCGAGGCTGGTCAAAAGTATAGTAGAAGTGACTTTACTATAAGCATCGACGCAGTTTTGCACCTCCAAGTCTTCACAAAAATGTTTCACCACATTATATTACTTTCCCACACACACGCAATAAAACGTCATTAATTGTATACGTAAACAACCGAAAAAAAATGTGAAAAAGACTACAATACATGATTTATCCCTGTTCCGCCCCTTTGATATCTTGTATCACTTTAATGAAGCCGGTATGAATTCAATCAAAGCTTCTCGGTAACAACAATTGAACACTGAATAGGAGGTTTTAGTTTAGTGTATCTATGGTAGGTAGATGAAAATGAATAGATAGATATGACAAGCGGAAACGAGTGTGTTATCTATGGTCGTTCGTTTCCATAAATGAATTTTGCGGCGAGACAGCGGAATTGAGAAGGAAATTTCGTGAGTTCCAGTAAAATTATCATCAACCTACTCTAGAAAATTGGCACATGAGAAGATTTTCTTTCAATAAGACTATTTGTTTGGAAGTGTAACCTACATTTTAGTGATCATCATCATGTCTAACGAAGCCGCAGTACCTCCTCCCGTTTTATGGGCTCAACGCAAGGAAGACGTATTTCTCACGTTCAGCATCGAATCTAAAGACCCGACCATTAAAATAGAGAAGGAATCAATTTATTTCAAAGGTGTCAACGCTCAAGACAATAAAGTTCACGAAGTAACCATACCTTTATATGAAGCCGTAGTTCCCGAAACTAGCGGCTTTGTAAATAAAGGTAGGTGTATAGAAATGTTACTGCGAAAGGAAAAAAAAGATGCGTCGTACTGGCCTTCTCTGACCAAGGATAAGAAGAAACCACACTACCTTAAAATTGACTTTAATAAATGGAGAGATGAAGATGATGAAGAGGAAAATGGTGGTGGAACGAACAGTGCCTACGATTTGGAAGAAATGCTTCGTTCCATGGGTGGTGGCGGTGGTGCTGCTGGAGATAAAGCTGAGAAACCTTCGTTTGATGACTTGGAAAGTGACTCGGATGACGATAATTTACCAGATCTTGAATAGTGCTTGAAGTTTTACATTTAATTGAAATTGGCAGTACATTATGTATAAGGTTTTTACAGTTACAATAAAATCATTGATGAAATGAGAATATTTATAACTTTTTTATTTATCACTCTCATAGAAAGCAGCCGGGGTGCCCTGGGAGTTTGTATTATGTATTTATCAAGTCTAATGTTGACAATAAAAGATTTAAGTTGTATGAAACAAACTGCACTAGAAAATGGTAAAAATGCAATGTGAATATCTGATTCACAATAATTTATCTGATAAAAATTATCAACCTTATTTATGGAACATGGGAAATAGTAAGATTTTATTTCTATTGAAGTTAATATTTTGTTTAAAGTTGTCACATTAAAATTATTTTATTAAAATATATATAACCCTTGCATTGCTATTTAATAAATACAATGAATGTTGCCTTTTCAAATGTATACAGGCTATAAGCTTGGGCCCCAAGCTTATAGCCTGTATAACAACTTTTTCAATGGGTACAACTTTGAAATCACAAAAATAAAATTTCAATTTCAGAATTGTGCTTATAGCAATAGTTGTTCATGATGTGTACAAAAATCTCTTGTCGGCTTAGCCCCAAGCTATAACTCAGTATAACAGACAACCATAATAAAAAAGTTATTGGAATCTTGCCAGATACGAAAACCTTCAGCCACAGCAGTTTATTCATATAAAAGGCCCATAACAGAACTTAGTATTAAATTATTTTATAAAGATTTGTTAGGTTATGTGCATAGGGTTGGTGCTATATTGTAAAGAATGTTTGTTCTTACAGAATACTTTCATTCAAAGAAAAATACTGATGTATTAGGATAAATTCATACCAACATAGGTGGTATAGTAATGAATGAAAATCTGTCATACATTGTCAATCTGCTATACATAGCTTTGTTTACTGTGCCTGAGTTTTTTAATGTATGTACCGAAGTACTTCTTTATAAAAATAATTAAATAGGTATATAAATATTATGGCCCTCTGTGCCTCCATAGTACAAGCTTCATTTATTTGGGGGCTAGATGGCGCTGAAAAATCCTAAGCATTTGCTACTTTATTTTTTTTGCTTTTGGCACTTAACATACATACATATGAAACCAATTTTCATATACCATATATATATAAATAGAACCAATTTTCAGATGGCTGATATCTGATTTAGAAATGGAAAGGCTCAATCGTCACTGAAGCAGTGTCAAGATGAAACGTTCGACAATATAAAATAATGTTATACCAAATATTGACACCTACAAATTACTACAAAATTCTCTAGAGGGTGTGATAGTCACGCGCTATAATCTAGTGCACGATCACCATTTCTCGTTGAACTTAGAGTTATGGGAAAATCGGGCTGAAATTGTCTCAATCGCAGTTGGAGGTTGGAGGGGCCATGCGCTGCGCCCTACCACTTTTTACTCAGAATCGACCCTTGGACGTTCTCTATTGTTTTGTCAATAGTATCTATGACAGGTCACTAACCTCGTCAATAACCCTCTCTCTTTTATTTAAGTGCCTCACTTGTATTGTCGCGCAGTGCGGTCTACACTTGCGTCTAGGGTGGAGTATACGAGGGTACGGGAGGGGGTTTATAGACCTGGTTATTTTATAAACCCACGTGAAATAAAGAGTACTACATTTGAGTAAGGTACAAAGTGTCAATTATTGTCAGGTTTTTGAAATTTAGCGCCAATTTTAAAAATTCATGTCGCCATTATAGGCATTATATAATTTTAAGGCGTGAAATTTTCGTTGCGTGACTTTTATGACTTTCAGTTTTTTTTGTAGTTGACAGGCTAGGTGTTCTTCCACAGCTCACCGGATATTAAGTGATGGTGTGGTCGAAGATGTTTAACACATCTAGCCTAGAATAGAACTGGCTCTCAAGTTAGGCTGCCGGAACACACCGTTAGGCATTATGTATTTGTAGTGCCCTTGATATTGTAGATATCCATAGTCGACGTTAATTGCTTACCATCAGGCATCCAGTCTACTTGATTGCCAGCTGTGGCATAAAAAAAGCAATGAAGTTATATATAGATAATTAGGTACCTTAGGTGCTTGACGTCAAAAATTCAACTTTAAAGTGATAGCTAGCAAGCCAAGTACTAGAAAGTAGGTACCTTATCACCATGCTATGGTTTCCTCGTGATGTTTTCCCTCACCGCTCAAGTTCATTGTTGGGTTTGAACAGACGCCCTCCGGCGTGTGAATCGACCGTGCTAACCACTGAGCCATAATCGCTACAAAAGTTGGCCTTAGTCCACTACAGTGTTACACTCAATTTAAGTTGGCATTTTAGATTTATGAGGATTGAGGTTCCCATCTCGTGCGATTGTTTACTGGTTTAACGATTTGAAACTTGGTCGCACCAGTATCATTGAAGATTTACTAGAGCGCCGCTCTTTAACACGACTATTGAATATAACATCAGCGCTGTGCGCCTAATAAGTCTGAAGTGACCTATCAGTAATTCGGGCAAATCTCAAGATCTATATGAGTCAAGTGCAAAGACAACAAACAATGGACGTTCGGAAGTTTTGTGCTTGATGATACCCCATGATTTGACCGATGTTCAAAAATGCCGTTGCATTTATTGGTATCACCAAAATTTTATGTTGACATATCAGATGACGAAACCTGAACCGAACCGAAATCTTTACAGCGGAAATTACCAACATAAAGAAAAGAAGGAGCGTGGAAAAAAAGATGACGAACTGGCTATTTTGCCACGATTGTGTGTAAAGAAACAAAAACAATGGTCACTTCAGAATGGTACCTAGTTATGTATCCCCCTGGTCCTACTTACTATCCTCGACAAATACATGTTGTTTATTTTGCTTTCTGGAATGTCTTACTCGGAACATCGCTGAGTAGACAGTCCTGACGACTGGACCACCGGAGTAGCATAGTCTAGATATAAGCTCTGTAAAAGTTATTGAGCATTAATATTAAAGCTTCCAAATCGCCAACAACTATATTTTAGTTTTTAAATATAATCAAGTGCTCCCGTTTAACTACCTACTAAGTAGTTGTTTGTAAACTGATTCGAAAGTTACGAGAGTAGTGTCTTCGCAGCACGAACCTCCTTTACATACAGGCACTCAGGCAGTTGAATAACCGACATTTAAGAATCCTAGTAATATTGTTCTCATCCGCTATATTTATTATTATAGGAGGTAGGTACGCAAAAATTCACAATTTTTACAACCATAACATTGATATTAGTAAATTTTAATCATTTTAACGTTTAGATAACATTAGCGCCAAATATGAAATGCAATTTTGGCTATATATGGATGGAGCCATATATACAGGGGTACTGGTAATCAGTCAGCATCCTTTTAAAGACATATTTTGTACATTAAATAAAATTTTAAAAAGAGCAGAGTCAATTAAAATAAAACACCTTTCGAAGAGTCAGGGAATGTATTCAATTTTCTACATAACATTATTTAAAAGAACTTCTAAATTTATATGTGTAGCGTAGTGCTAATTTGACCAACACTTAGTTAAAATTTAAAATGTACATTGGATTAAGTAGAACAATACATTTGTGGCAATAAAGCTTTGGAACATACAAATAACTGTTTTACTTACTCCTTCGCATACCTACAAATATTAGATATTTGAGAACATCAGAACACTTTAATTAAACATAAAGATTGCTGAAATAAATAAATCATTAGAACTCTTAACAAATTATAACTAATTCAACACTATATTACATTATCCCAGTAAGGTCTGAGATTTTATATTTTACCCTGACCATAGATGTGACAGTGGTACAGAGTTTAATACTTTGGTTAGAACTCATTTGAGGTGTTTGAATTCTGTAACTACCCTGCTTGGGTATATTTAGTTGTCCTTCTTCATTCTGGTGCTAGTCATTCGGTAGATGATGGAATCTCTGCCAGGGTCCATGTCGATCAGGGCATAGACAATCGCGATCAAAGTGAATACAAAGACAACACCGAACCACAACAAAATGTTGAAAATAGCGGCGTATTCTTCAGGGTATGACTCATTTTTGCCCGCGCGGGGTTGAATATCCTGAAAAGAATTATATAACTATATTTATGTACAGTTTGTTGACAATACTTTTTTTTAAAGTTTGACAGGCTGTTTGTTTGACCACAGCTCACCTGATGTTAAGTGACGGTGTGGTTGATGATGGTAAAGCACAACTAGCCTGGAATGGTACTGGCTCTCAAGTGAGGCTGCCGGAACACACCGTTAGATGCTTTGCGGCAGATTTTCAACTTGAGGGTGGTAGCTAGCCAGCCGAGTACTAGAAAGTACCCTACCTATGCTATGGTTTCCACATGATGTTTTCCTTCACCGGCAGCTCAAGCTCATTATTGAGGTTTGAACCCACGCCCTTCGGCAAGCGAACCGACCGCGCTAACCACTGAGCTACCATCGCTACAAACATTTTCTTACTCGTGCTCCTAGACAAAATCGTTGCATAAAACCTATTATATAAATAATAATGTATACTGAAAATTTTACATCAGTTATTTTTGAGAGAAAAGCTTTTAGCAGGACAGAAAATGTTTTATACCAAAAAGCGAGTGAAAAGTTTTCCATTTTCACTCTCCTTGGTAGTCTGTAATTACCAATCATACTTTTAATATGCCATGCCATGCATCATGCATCTGCCATGATTTTGAAACATAATTGGATGTGACCAAAACTATAAGTTTGAGTACACGATCTAATCAAACATAACCTCGTTTTAAGTATCTACGAAATTATCAATAGCAGACATTTACCCACCACACGTGAAATGTATGGCACATTAAAGCTGTCATCATCTCGCGAATGCGTTAAAAAAGTATAAGTTTCCACTACACATATGAAATTGTATTAAACGCATCTTTGCCTACATTCAAAAGTTTCGGATTAGTTTGTTAGCAGTTGTTTGTTGTAGTTGATCATCGTCTAATGCTGTATCAGATAGGGTCTTATTTATTTGAGCAAAAATATAGTGGTTACGCAACATTGGTTTTTGAAGTTTTTTGGTACGCATTACTCCAAAAATAAAAAACTAAATCCAACAAGTCCTATAAGTTTTATAATTATAATACCAAGTATATACTTTTGCTGCTACATTCGCATGTTTTTACATTGAAATCTCTCAGCAGTTCTCGAAAATCACATTTTTCAGTGTCATATTTGATTCATTCTAAATTACGTGTTTTTCTATTTTCAAAAGTTATACTGTAGATAAAAACGCAAAACAAATTATTAACAATGAGATATTATATTAGGCCAAATGTGTTTAAGCAAAGAAAGAAAATATTATACCGAGGCAGATCGAATGGTCCGACGAGAATGCGTCACGTCGGTAGTGATAGCAGTCACTAGCACTGAACCGTCGTACGCCTTTGAGAAAGCCTTGCTACAATCTTCCAATGCTTCACCTGAAAGGAAAGTACTTATATAAGTTCTTGAAATATAAAGACAACAAGGCATATAACAAGGCATATTTTTGAAAATAATTCGCCTACTTCCTTGCAGGAATATTTTTGGAACAAAAACATCGTTAGTTGAAAACGTAACTTATGCCACGCTATATTTTTGGCAGACAAAACTATACATAATTATTGTTTATCACCGGGTCTTAATCGCTCACAAAATACTATGAAATTAGTTTTGTTTATTTACCTCGACATGTAACTACATATGTATGTATATTATTTTATGGTATTTTGGATATCTCAAATGAAGAGATATACATATGTTCATTCAGGGTAATGTGGGCAAACTTTATACGCCGCTACAGTGTGCGGATAGGTATTAACATAAACGCTTCTTTCAAAGTGACTAAAGGAAGCTGTACAGAGACTGGCCAACTCGAGAACAAGCGACGGGCAGCTACCGGATACAAGGTCTTTGAGTGATTTCCGGTGCTGTATTTAGTCGCTATCTATTGAGCACACCGTGGGAGATAGGATGCGTGTTATCGAGCGAAAATGTGAGTGTATTAAATCCATGGGGGCCTGTTTTAATAGACCCCATAGATGTTAGTTATACGATTCATGCAAAGGCTTAGGTGTGCACAGAACTGGAATAGGCTGGACGGATTGCACAAATTCTGGATGGAATTGATTCGATGCTCACATGATCACTCGGGGTAACATTCCAAAAAGTCCTCAAACTTGGTTTCCTCCCAGTTTCATGACCACTAGTGTCACCTTTATGCTCTAATGTCTGGTAGTTTTATGGTATTTTATGGTAGTGACAAAAAACCACAGACCTATCACACGGTTGCCTAACCTTTCTATAAGCTCATTATACCCATTTTGAGAACAAAAATAGCGCTTAACGCTCACCACCTAGCGAGAGTCAAGGGTCAGATCTAAAAAGCAGAAATCCTTGATATGGCACGCCTTGTGTGGAAGTTCCTTATTCTGCAGCCTTAACTACTGACTACTTGACCAATTTTTTTATCCGATTTTAATCAATAAAAAAACTCTAGAAACATCTTTACCAATCAAACATCAATCTTAGATTTTTACTAAGATCCATTCGTTTGAATCATGAAAAGGTAAAATAGACATAATTATGTACATTCTGAATTCAGTTTGAATTAGGATAATAATAAGGATAGATATAAAAATATAAACTAATAATAATTACCCAAAAGCTTCTTAGCTTCCTTAGCCTGCAAAGAGTTGGGTCCATGGTAGTCGGAGAGGGCATGGAGCGAGCTAAATTTCAAGTAATAAACATCTATCTCGTTATCCGGAGTAATGGCAGACTTCACCTGAAAACATAATTACTTTTAATGCAATGTCAAGGTTAATTCCATAGGAAAAATAGTTCATAATAATAATAAGTACAATGGCCTCCCTTCAGCTTAATACTACCTTTTCATGTAACCCTGTCAGTATAAATGCAGTAATCACGAAGTTTGCATGGTGGTAGAGTACTTTTTAGTATTTGACTGGCTAGCTACCAACCTCAGGTTGAAAATCTGCCACCAAGCATCTAACGGTGTATTCCGGCAGCCTCACTTGAGAGCCAGTTCCATTCCAGGCTAGGTGTGTTTACCATATTCACCAACACTGTCAATTAACATCATGTGAGCTGTGGTGAAAAAATATGTCAAACATAAAAAAAGTTTTTCTTACTTTGTCAGTAAGGCCTTTCAATGCGGAGAGCTCCATGAGGAACTTAAGGTCTTCTTCATTTTGTGGCTTCAAATACTGGTAAGTCTGTTTCTGCAGTTTCGGGACTGTGACATCTCCAAACACATCATTGTGAGATGTAAGCTGCAAATGGGGTATTTTTTTTTAAGTGAAAATAGGAAGCACTTATATTTATAACTTTGTTTTTTTTTTTTATAAAATCTCATTTGAGCAATTTTATTAGCTTTTATTATTCACCCCCTTCATCTTATGTAAAGGGATGCGAGATTCTAATCATGGAAAAGGAATAAGGTATACATATAATTACACTAATAATTTGAAGATACAAGAAGAAAGCTGTAACTTCCTTACTTAAGTGATTGACCAAACATATTAAAATGATAATGTAACTCTGTACACACCAAATGGTAGTACTAAACCAAAGTTACTCATTATGCTAGTCATAATGAACAATTTTTACTTTGGCGCCAAGTCCAAAATATTTATATATAAAAATTTCGTATCACATTGTTTGTCCGCGATGAACTCTTCAACTACTGAACCGATTTTAACCAAATCTTGCACACTGTGTGCAGTTTGATCTTGAGAGATATTTCTATCTCTATTTGATTCTCAATTTATAATCGCAATATGTTTTAATTACAAATTATTTGTTTATTATACGACAAAGAGGTATAATTATCTGTGAGTTCCATAAAATGCTAATAGATGGGGGTTTAAGGTAATTTTTAACTGGATTGAGGAAGTATCCAAAAGATGACGCTGCGGTAAAAGTCCAAACATTTCATAAGTATCCAATAGATGGCGCTATGTTAAAAGTCCAAATGTTTTATATGCACTACAATTTATTTCACGTTACACGCGTGTGTTCAATTTGGCCACAGCTACGCGTGGGCAGTAGCAATATAAAAATCAACAGTACTACACTTTCAGTCGTGTAAGTTTTTTGCAATTGTGTAATTGTTCTTAAGAGCCGTCCATAAATCGAGTCACACAAATTTTATAATTTTGGCAACCCACCATTCTTACTACAGGTAGTTGCATTCATGAAAAGTTGTCTTTTTGTAAACATATTAAATTGAAACAGTAGTTTCAATGTTTATACATGTAATGTCACAAAGAGTAAATTAATAAGACATAATTTATATATGGCCCCTAATGAAAAGTTCCTTTAGTCTTAGTACTATACATAAACATGTAGAATTCTCTTTATTTAGTTTTTTTTTTAATTCTATTTGACCAGTATAGATAATAAAACACAGTATGTAAAGTAAAATAAATAAAAATTACCTCATCCAAGTTAGACAGCTTGATGCTGACAAGGTTGTTACCACCCCTAGCAAACCTCTGTAGCATGCGATGTTTCATAGCATCAAAAGTGTCAGGCTCATATTCATTAACCATCAGAGCATACTTGGGTCCTTTCAGATTGGCCTGAAAATTATACATAATAAAATTATAGTAACAAAACAAAGTCCAGGGCATCTCTGCTCTGGTGCTTAGACTTGGTGGTTAGTCTCAACAGTCCTATAGTTTGCTAGCTGCACTACCTTTCAAACCGGAACACAGTAATGTTTACACACTACTGCTTGGTGACAGATTTGGTACTGCGGTGGTATCTACCTATACAACCTCCTGTTAAGCAGATCTACCACTAAATAAACTATTGACCTCGGGTAGTAAAATTTAGCAAGAATTGAGGTTTTATAGCAGAAGTAAAAGAAAAAAGATTTTGATATTACAAACTTACATTTGCAAGTGGCAAAATTAATGTGATGTAATGTAAAGCTTAGAATTCTAAAAAATATCTTTAGATTCTTAAGAGCTATAAACATGAGTATTATTGGCAATAACATTAACAATTAATATAGGTTAACACAATATTATTTCTGCACTAAATCTAGAGAGAATTGAGATATGATTTCAATGTAGAATGCCAGTTTTTTAAGGCAAAAAATGCTGATTGGGACAGTAAAATTCACTATCATTACCATTACTATAATCAGGCTATCATAAGCATGTGATATATATGATGAGCAGATATGATATACAAGCCCGAAGCTAACTTCTAACTAAAAGCCTAACTTCTTCACTTTAAGCAACTCTCCGCTACCAAAATATTTGCATAATATTATTAAGATTAAAATTATGTATAAAAGTGCTAGAGCTTATGTTACAAAGGCCATCCATAACTTGCATCACACAAATTTCATGAGTTTTGAAGCTTTCCCTTGTCTTTGAATTAAGTAGTCTTATTTGTTAACCCCCTGAATGACGTTACATATGTTCTAAACAAGTTAAAAGCTCAGTGAACTATACTTGGGGTAGTACTTCATACACATTCCACCTATCATCACCCTTTAGCGATTCTGCCCATCTTAACATGTGACATACCTAATTTATGAATAGCCCAAATCAATAAAAATAATTAGTGATTCTAGGACTAATACTGATAACAATGACATATTTGAAATCAAAAGTGGTGGTTATAAGTATTTAACACTTAAGAGTAAAGAGTGATATCAGATACTTACAGTTTCGCCCAAACTAGGTACACCATCGACATAAATAATTACCACAGCCTCTGGAGATTTGAAAGGATCTTTTATTACCAAACCATTCCATTCTGAGTTCTGAAAAATTACAATGTCATAACTGGGTGATCAACACAGTTTGTTGTAAAATTTGGCAGTAAAATACTCAGCGCCCATTATAGAAATAGACGATCATAGAAATAAACGAAGAGGATATGGAATATCCCGAATTTCTAGAAAATTACCAGGGATACTGACTCGTGACAATGAAATTTGAGTTTCAAGAACTTTAACGTGATGGCACTTACCTCTTCTACAGAAAGACCCAAAGCAGCGGAATAAATCTCTTTTAGTCTACTTTCCAACACTGCATCGGTGCCAGTAAATTGTAAGGAATCAGGGCTGTGTAGTACAGCGAATTCTCCACCCGCATCGGAACCTGAAACATGTACAAACGTATCAATAAGCATCAGACAAAGATCACTGATCATCTTACAATTTATAAGCATATAAACTGCTAACCAATCACCGATAAAACTAGGGAAAACCAAAATAGGACCGTAGTCACAGCCATTTTGTTCGAAAATAATTTTCGCAAAATTTTCGTGATCGAATGTCTATCATATGACTTTTGGTGTTGCAAGCAAAATTATAACGTTTTTACATATGGTAAACTAACGAAGAAATTCTTATATAAAAAAAAAAAACAATATCTTTTACCCTATTTCTATCTAACAACCTGGAGCTAACAACACATAAAGTCGCAATGTATCCCTCTTTATCGCTTGATGCTGCGTACACGTTGGGCCTATGGACCCCAACGAATATGCTACATCTTTATTGTTTTCATATAAAAAATAAACGAGACGCAGCACGTGTGTACGCAACATGAGAAAAGTCTGGGTGGTTTCTGTCTCTCGTACAGTACTATTCTATGAGGATTCCCCTATACATTAGTTGTAATAGGTAGTTAGTTATCAACAAAGAACATTTTTATGTTTATTTCATTCCTGCACTAGTGCACTACGCTTATTTTAAAAGGTAGGTAGTTTTAGGATTGAGATAATAATGAATTTAAGCGGAATTTAGCGAAATTATTGAAATTATTTTTTTCTGAATCTGGCGATATTATTTTAGCCTACTCTAACGAGAAAATCAAATTCTTTGACGGCAACACTGACACTAGTATACTTATTGACCAATAATATGACTGAAACCACTGACCAGTGTGCTGTGGATTCATGGATTGTGTGGATTGACTTCAATTCGCAAAAGTGTGAAGTGTTGTCCATTTACGATTTGTTTACGTTTTGATTTTTATGCGTTTTGTATAAAAATGTATATATATTCTCTTTAACCGTTTTTCATAAAAAGGGATTTACTTAAAAAACGAACAGACGTACGGAACATAAATACAATTACCTATTCTAATTTGGTAGACCGGGTACCTAGACGAATTCCATCTGGTTTCTCGTGGGGTTTATCATAAACACAAAAAAAGAAACGAAACTTTGTATTACGTATTATGAGAGCGTGTTAAACAATTTCCAATCGCACAATCACGTACAAATACGATAGCTTTGTGTATGAAATCTTAGACTACTGATTACCAATATCTTCGCTTCCAGTGAATTGGAGTAAGATACCTTTATTTACGATTACTTCCATAAACAATGACTTATCGTAAGCCAAGTGGAAAGACAAGTGACTTATTCCCGAGAGAAATCGATATTGAAGTATGCTTGAAAACGCTTAAAATATTTCAAAAAATAGAAGGAGACGTAAATTGTGTGGTGTGGGATGCTTCCCTAGTATTAGCCAAGTATCTGGAGACAATGTGCTTTACGAAATCCGATTTTCTAAGTGGTGTTCGAGTTCTAGAATTGGGAGCTGGATTAGGAGTTGTTGGTTTAACAGCTGCTACTCTTGGGTTGGTATTTCTTAACCAGTTCAGAGATAAAGCTCGTATACATGGTTCTTATCTAATCATTAAACTTTCCTCAAATTGTTGAAATACCAAAGATTGTCTCAGCACAGTACTTGTCTTATTTAATTTTTACAGAGCCCAAGTAACATTGACAGACTTACCAGAGGCCCTTTCTCTTCTTCGGTTGAATGTTAAGGAGAACAAGCAAACAATAGGCAGCATGGGTGGATATGCTGCTGTTGAATCTTTGATGTGGGGCGATAGCAGCTCTCAAATTATAAAAGATACATTTGACATAATTGTATTAGCTGACTGTGTTTACTATGAAGAGGTAGGTTTTCTCATGCATACCTTTATACCTTTTCCTTGCTTGTATAAATATTACAGTAACACTCCCACTATATAATTACTAATATGCCTAGCTTGTCATCTATAAGAAAAGTTATACTGTATGCTTGTCAAATTTTAATTGCTCTATCGGAAAGTATGTCTAATAGATAATGGCAGGATATTAATTGTGAAAAATAATAGCAAACTGGAAAATTATGGACATTTTAACACATATTAGTTTCTATTAAACCAATTGTGTAATTTTGTTTCAGGCAATTGAACCACTCATGGAAACCCTCAAATATCTTAATAACTCTCCTAATAAAAATCCAACAATGTACCTGACTCAAGAACTAAGAGATTCTGAAATCCAAAAAAGATTATGGAAAACATTCTATGAGAAGTTAACAGATCATTTCCAAGTTGAACAAATACCTGAGGAACAACAGCATATAAATTATAGAAGTTCAGATATTTTATTGTTAAGAATAAATAAAAAATGAATATTTAAATAGTAATAATTAGAACATGATGGTTTTTTAACTTTATTAGGTGGAATCAAATAAAGGACAAGTCACAGTGTGATTTTTTTGAATTGCATTAATGGGGCAGAAAACCCATCATGACTGCTCTCATTAAGCTTCCTATTTTTTGATTTTTTGTTTAAAAAAGTAGTATAATTGTACTTTTTTATCAAATAACAATATTGTTATTTGATTCACATTCCCGCATTACAGAAAGACTATTCTTTCCCCCTTAAATTTTTGGCAACGCAATTTGTGCATTCTGCCAGTGTCAATTTAAAATTTCCAAGTGTCTCAAACAAGCCATTTACATAAATCTCAGATGAAACACAAGTCACTAATACAGTGGTAGTGAATATCTGTGTAGTATTACTATAATAAATAATGCTTGTTTATATAGTAACCGTTGTTCTTGATTTGTGAGATGTCACAGGAATAAAAAGTTATATAAATACTAGCAGCCCGCCACGGCCTCGCACGGGTGTAATTCCGTGAGAAGGATTAATATTTAATTATTTAGAGCTCTGTAAACGACATTTGATGTTATATTATTATGGGGTAATAAAATATGTTTTTCGGGAGCTCCAACTCGCGATACATTCAGTTGGCCAAGAGTAAAACACTCTTTTATTTGTTTAGATTATATTAAAGTGAGTATTACTATAGGGATCTCTTACTGTTAAATATACAATAAGACCTTGTACGTGTAAATAATATAAATAATGCAAGGTATGTATAAGGTGCAATAAATAATTTGAATTTCCCGGAGGCCAGAATCCCCACGAATGATTGCTGCGCGCGTAATTATTTTGTCGCGCGAATATTTTTATATTGCGATATGTTCTAAGATATTTGTTTAAACTATATAGGGCACAAATATTCCATATTAAATTTCCGTTCTAAAATACACATTTATTAAGATATAGATTAATGCCATAGTATGGGTTAAATAAGCTTCGCAAAAATTCATTATTTTTAATATAAAATTTTAATAGTAAAAGTAGGTATTGTGAGTTATCCGTCGGAGATAGGCATATGCTATTGCAGACTTTCTTATAGATATTGATATGTTTTTTAATATTGTAGCACATTGTTTTGTTCTATCATCAATAGTTTTCGCAGCGCATGCGATGAAAGACATTTTATGACACTTTTTTTACACCTTGGGTTAGGTATATTATTCAAGTTTTAGTAAGGATCCCTAATTATTTCTGGAAATAAACATATATGTTTATTAACATAGACTATAGTCTATTTTAGGTACTCGGTGAAGATGTAGCTTTCTAACGGTGAAAGAATTTTTAAATCGGTCATGTAGTTTTTGAGTAAATCGTAACAAACAAATCTTTCCTCTTTATATTATGAGTTTAGATAGAAATGTGTTTATTAATATCATATAGGCAACAAAAAATTTAGGACACTAAAATGTGTGACTTTGAACTTACAGGCCATTCCCGCTGTTATTACCGCTTTTTTGTAGATCTGATATTTAGAATGTAGGTACTCTTTATAGACTTTTGTCTTGAGACTTTGCGGGATAGGACTGGGCAGCATTCGAAATACTACTCGACGTAGTTTTTCGAATGCTGCCCAGAGTAAGTGTATTCTGATGGCTTTACTTTTAAAATTGTTATCACCTAGTTCCAGCGTCTGGCCTAGGAAAATATATTTTTGAACAGTGTCTAAGTGAAACCATTTATGGCAGCCGTTCCCCCCGGAACAACGTACTCGTTGAATATATCCTTGATTTTGTCCAAGTTCATTCGGAGACCGATGCAAAAGAAGATGTGTATACACGCTATATATATTATTTATATAATTTTGCACTTTACGAATAAAATTTTAAACCATAACTCATCTCTTTCATTTGTTTTTAGCATCGCACTTGTGCATTGGCCAGTGTCAAGTATATCGATATTTTCGGCCAATTTATAATTAATTAAGTGTAATAAGTCACACAAAGCAAGTTAAAGTCAAGTCCGGTTATATCTTGGTAAAATAGTAGTGACTTTATTCCCAACTTCCACAGAGTTTTGGATACAACACTAATGTCATGTTATATTACTTTCCCACACTCGCGCACGTAATTTGGCTCTTTATAATTACACATAATAACAAAGAAAATTAAAAACAAGTAATGGAAAATAATAAATACAAAAGCGGTGTCATGATTTTTCCGTGTTCCCGCCAAAACTCTCCCATCGCTTGGTTTGCACTTTGCAGTTTGCGGTTTAATTTACTCTATTAATGTCAAACATCAATCAATGGTGATTGGTGGTCAACATTACATACCTACTTTTTATTGCAAGTACATGCACAATAATATGTATATACTGTTCCTAAAAAGTATTTGATTTGCATTGTGATTTTGAATCAGTTACGTGACTTACGTGGTATTGAATTTTTATTCTTTATTTTTAAAACTAGGTGTTTATAATCACCGATTTGCCACATTTAAATAGACATTTTGTTGATGTGTGTAATTTTAAACTTGTAATATTATTTTGTTTCACACGTTGAATAATACAGTAATGATCAACCAGGTACAGGTATGTCGATGTGATCTGTAAAGCCTATTTGAAATATGTAACCTTAAAATGTCTGTGGAGTGCACTTTTAAAGTCATTAGATTTCGGAAAGAGTATAGAATTAGGATGCTTTAATCATTCGATCGTAATATATAGGTATTGTGGGAGTTCCATGTACTATACCCAATAACATAATTATAAATATGTTATTGACTATATAATAGGATCTTATTATTGTAGTTTGTCCCCTAGTAATATCTGATTTTAGTTAAATCATCTAACAAACATAGTTTCTCGTATCATACATGTCTCCACTCTGATTGTTATGCATACTTAGCTTAGCTATAATTATATTTCATGGGATAGAAATTCTTCTAAAGTGATAGGACACCGTAACATTTTTGTACAGAAAGCTTAATTTTATTTGATAAAAAAGCTGCTGGTGAAATAAGTTACTGACCTAATTTTTTCTGTTCATTATGTTTCTGGAATTATCCTAATAAATAATTAGCAATTTTTGGCTGTAGCACCAGAGGGACAGATTAATTTCAAAAAAATTTACACTAGACAAGGTGATGAAACATTTTCTAAAGCCTTTAGCAAAGAACAAAAGTTTTAACTAATGTAATCTATTTGTATAGTTGTAAATAATACAGATTTATTGGACAAAAAAAACTAGCTAGTTTATGAGAGTTCTTAAGATTCTATGGAATAAGATTATCTCCCCTCATATTCATATAGAAAAGCTTTAATTGACATATTTTTTTCAGAATAATGAACAAGAACTTTAACAATAGCCAACAGAGACCTATAGTCACACCTGTTGGCAACGCTTGGGTTGTTTGCAATTCTGAATCTCGTCCTGGGTTGAAATATTACTTCAACACTGTATCAGGAGAATCAGTATGGAACTTAAGTCCAGAAGAGGTAGGTTCAGGCATTTTGTTTTATTTTAATTTTCTATGAGAGTATCACTTTTATATTTTCTATGAAAGATAATAAAAAAAAATTATACTCTTTTCTATGAAAAATAATAAAATTAACACACTTTTTTATTTTTACACAGATTGAAAAAGCAAAGAAGTTTACAAAAGGCCTGCCGCTTTCAGAAATTGAAAAGTGTCCAGAACCATTAATGGACCCTCCAATGGATCACTCCATAAATCCTTCACATGCACAAACTGATAATACGCCATTTATTAGGCAAATTAACAATCAGATCCCTGGCATGATTCCAATGGGCTTATTGGATGTGAATAACTTGCCAACAGTACCTAATATACATGGACTTAACCCAATTGCATGGAGCAATCCACTCAACAATCCAGCAATTGCACCAACGCCAGTTATATATTTAGCTTACCCTCAAATGAATTTTCAACAAACACAGGAATATCCTCAAAATGTGCCCACACGTTATAATGAGGAACATGAAAGTTATAGAAAACAATACATGAACAGTAGAGAGAATGATATGTTCAATAGAAGTAGCAGAGTAAATGATATGAGGACGCCAAGTAGAGTTTTACAGAGAAACATGCAACAAACAAGTTGCTGGAATAATACTAGTTCAGATTTAAGACAAAAGTTAACAAGGAAAAGATGTAAAAGTGTGTGTAAGTATGAAATATTAGCTGTTTGTATTTTGTTTCTAACTTGGCCTTTTGGGTTCACAAACAATATGATATGGCAATTTGTAAAAGCACAGACTCAGGGGTAATTCCATGTTTGCAAAACCTACTTGCATGCAACATCCAATGTTTTGAAATTTGCATAAGTGTAATCCAAGAAAATGTTAAAGCATCTTGTTAGCCAACATTTATTATTTATTAAAACAAGTAACAGTACCATACTGTCTCACCCACATATTCCTGGATAAAAAGTTGCCTAAATGTTCCAGGGTTTAAATATAGGTTTGTAATGCATGAAAGAGTAGCAAACACACACAAATTTTTGATCCAAATAAATAAAAATCAAATGATGTTTGTTGGCAAGCAACAAGTTTAGCTGATTATTTTTTAAAAATGTTTGTGATACTTTGAATCAAGTGTATATAGATGCGAGGCCAAAGACAGAGCACTACAACACCGGAAAAGAAATACCAGGCATTCAGCTAGTCTATAATATTTGTGAAAATTGAGATTGTCTGCAATATTTTTTTTTATTAATACTGAAAGAATGATTTGATCTTAACATTTTGCACTGTTTTCTTTTAGCGTCAGAGTCTGCTTCATTGTGTGAACATGGAAATGCTTCGTATCAAGATTTTTACACCAAAAATAGAAGTAATATTAGTCAGGTAAGTTGTTTGAATTAAGTAAAAATACCAATTCCCACTCATAGTAGGTAAGAGTCCATGCTACCATGGTGAAAGAAGCAGAATGACAAACTTCCCAACAATGCGTCGAGAATATGGTCATTGGGCTATTCAATTCTATTTCGATTATGGAGTGCTCAAGTTGTCATAAAATTCATTGGGTCTTTCACTCTGTACTATAGTGTGAATAGATTGTCTTTTTTGCAGTGTGAAGCCTCCAATACTTGTTAGTTTATTGAATCCTTAACATTGTGAATATTTGTTTCCTACTACGACAATGGTTCCTTATCATTAGGCATTCCGACTTGTCACCTAAAAAGAAAAAATCTGGCTGTTGGATATGATAGTTGGCCAAATCTATACATTAATGATATTTTTTTCAGACTATCACTGAAGAAACCCCTTCAAAGTATAATTTATCAAATCTGAAACAATTAAAATCACCCCAATCAGCGGCCAGCAATTGGTTTATAGTGGTTGATACTGAAATGGTACTTGGAAATTTTCCAGTTTTGAACAAAATAACAGATCCAGGTAAGTTTCTCAAACAATTTACTAAGAACAAAATTTGTAACCATAATTAAACCAAATCATGGGATTGTATATTTTGCTCAATTTTTTAATTTAAGAAAACTTTCTTTATTTAATCATTGTAATCTCTTGCCTTTAGGACTTTAAATTTCGCGAGGACTTCATGCTCGCGTCAAAATCCTTAAATACATCCATATGATAGATCCTGGATGTTCTTAGCTCTAAAGAATTTTCATATTGATATAATCTTTGTCAGTCTTTGTTCCAATAACTTCAATTGCAAGCCATTTCTCATTCAGGCTTATTCCCAAACTTATTATGGTCCGTTTACCATCCTTAACCACACTGTCACTTACAGTAAGGTATGCTGTGGTCAAACTATCTCTAACTCTATCTATCAACCATAAAAGACCACCCTTGGATCAAATGCTTGGTATGCCCATGCAATGAAGATTTTTATGTATTAAAGTTAAGCAATTAGATTGTAGTATTGTAGATAAATATATCAAAACAAATTATGAACCTTCTTTCAAAGAAAGTTACAGACGTTCCGGTATTTAGATGTTTTTTTTATATTTTCCTTAGATGCCTATAGTTGACTATGGTAGTTTTGTCAAATTTAATCTGGTCACCTTGCAGAAGCACACTTTAATGTCCTGAAGTTCTCTCCTAGGTACATAGAAAAAGTAATGTGTTTATAAAATACTGGGAAACAAATAAACATATTACCTATATCGGAATGTTTTGCGAAACTAAAAAAATAAGTTCTATGGATAAAGCTTTTTTAATTAAACCTTTTCAAAGAACTTTCCGCCAGCGCGTATACAAAGTTTCATGCGTTTAAACCAATTTTCGGAACACTTTTTCCAGTCTGACTCAGACACCTCTTCAACATCGTTTGAGAAGGCTATAGAAGAGGTGTCAGTGGAGTTAGCGAATCTTCCGGGGATGAAAACTACCTCTTTGAGTTGGTTTTTAATTTTAGTGAATAAATGAAAGTCACATGGTTTTTAATGAGTGCTGTAAGGAGGGTGACCCTAAAGTTTAACTACCGGTTTGTTGTCCAGGAAGTCTTGAACTGGGGCTGAGTGCCCGGGCGTTGTCGTTGGACTATAATCACATATATTCATACACTTTATTGAACACAAATATCTAATATTTTTATTTAAAGTGGCATCAAACATTACCATTTGTTTTGTTTGATTTATTGAAGTCTGTTTTTAACAGCTAATTTTTAGGTCTTCGCTTTCCTTACTATTTTATGGATTTGTATGTATGGAACAGCTATTTTTTTCTTAGCGTTTTCAGAGTTTTACCCATTTCAAAATATCTGTTTTATTTATGCGGGATTACTCATAAAAACAAAAATGTATTAAAATCATGTCAGTTTCCATGTAAAACATTAAACATTATTAGTGGCCTCATTTCAGCATAGTACTACCGTTCCGTAGCCTGTATAGTATAATAATAATACATTATAAAATTATGAACATAAAATATGTAATTTCAGATCAAGATTGTTACCTGATGGTACCTGACCATGTAGTGAAAAAACTTGAAATGCTAGTTTCAACTGGAGGTGATGTTCAAACTCGACGTATTCTACGATTTCTGACCCAACAGATTGAAGCTGAGTTGGCCTTCAAAGGCAAGTACACTAAAACAATTATTTTGGTAGACAATTTAAAACAAACAGCGTGTGTGTTCGCGCGTGTATGTGAATGTGTTTGTGCACGCGCGCGTGCGTGTTTGTATGTGTGCGTAGGCGCGAGTGTGTGCGCGTGCATTTACGTGAGGGTGTCAAATCTGTTGAGCGATATTGTGCACAAAGACAACTTGTAACACTCTCTCTTGAATAAACTATCAATTACATAAGCTTGCCAGCTTTTCTGTTACATAACAACTAATAACTTACTAATAAAATTACCAGTAGCGAAACCATGAAACGGTTTCGCTTTTTGGGCTGCCCCATAGTAAAATGGGCAGGGTGGAATTAGGTCACGTAGATCTGAAGCACATCCAAAATTTATCCGGTAAAAAACCGTCAGAAAAGCGGAAGTTCAAAGCTTTAGAGCATATTTCGGCATATTTCATATATTATGACAAGGCCCTCTTTAAATTTTTTTTTTTCTGAAATCATGACAGTTCAACTGGATAGTCACCATCAACCATTATCATGGCCCCACTTTTACACCATGGCCGTACTTTTTGATGCGAAAGTAACTATTTGTTTTTCACTTTAGGAGAAGACTTGACGAGATATGCTGACGATGAAGATGATACTTATAAAATGTTGGCTACTTGTGCAGATCTGGCAGAACGAAATAATGTGGTAAGTGATCTAAGTATACTGCCCTTGCATCATGCCCATAATTATATTGTAACCTTTCAAGCACGTTTGTCACTCCAGTCAATCGTAAATCTGACGCTATATCAGATGGAGTCACATTTAGCGGAGTAAAAATTTGGCGGTGTCAATCAATTCTTAATTTTATTATTAATTATAATAAATAAGATATTTTTTATACTTTAATTTGTAGTTTAAAACTTAATGTACAATACAATTGCTAAAAGTCGCAAAACATCGCCTATATATAGCAAATAACTTTTTTCATGGATTGAATTAAGTAATCTGTTTAAGTTGTGATAGTAGATTACTGTTATATTTTTATAGGTTTGATGTTTATTAGGTGTTTTTATTTATTTATTTCAGATTCTACTTTCAGACAATGTCATATACCAAAGGTTCATAAATGATTATATTAATATACATATACTAACCTTGAATGCATTACAACAGATACTAAACAAAGTACATATTACACCAGCATCTGTAAGAAATAAGTCTCCAACACTAGGTATTAAAATAACAGTGCCTAATCACGCACACCGAGACAAAATGTTACCGATAAGACAAACTGTTAAGACGCCTGATAATGAAGTTCAATCATATATTACAAAAAAGGAAGGAACAAGTCAGCCACTTCCTATTCCATCATCTTCAAAAATAATGGCAAACAACAATAAAACGTTCACACAGAATACTGATAAACAATTTTCAGAAAAAAAATATGATGAAGTAGATCAGGCGTCCAAGATAACACTAGAGAAACGTCCAAAGACAAGTTTGAGCAACAATGAAGATAGGAAAGAGATTAAGTTAACTCGTAGTTTATGTGTGAATGCAAACAACGAAGGAACGTCGACAAGACAATATCGATGGAGGAAAACGAGAAACTCTTCTACTAAGTCTACAACAAAATCGTTATCCGAAACCAGTGAGCATGTTGGTACTGATTCCACCAAGCCAGGAGTCGCTTTACCTGGCAGTCTTGTGTCAGAAAGCTGTCCAAAGCCAATATCAGCGAAACCAATCTCACCAACTCAAGCTCCTAGTTTATGCCAAAGTAGTATATCAAGCCATGATATTAGCCGCCCAAATGTTATAGTTGAAGAAACTTCTACATCCGGGATTATATCAAACACCACTTTAGACTCTGACTGTATAAATGCTAGTCACATGAAAATAAACAAAACTGTCAGCGTATATGATGATATGAACTTTGAAATGTTTCCGGTGGTCGGCCAAAGTATGGAAGACGTTTTGAGGACTAGAAGAGAAGAATGGGTGTTAAGGTATTTTTTTCTTTGTAAACGTAACAGGCAGTCATTGCAGCGCTACCCGGAACTTTGTATATTAAAACATAGGCCAGGACATCATTACTTTGGTGGAGCTGTTTCATATAATTCAATGCCATTTTTCTATAGAACAGTAGATTATTTTTGATGTTTTCAGGGTTGGTTCCATAAAGATAGTTGTTCACATTGAGGTCAACACTCAAGTATTATTAAATTTGTTCGAAACACCCTTCTTATTCTTATTCAAAGTGGGGTGACAAGTTTTGCACTGACATCCCACTTGGGGTGTTTGCATATTCCCCCTACCAGCATTTACCCGAGTCAACCTAGCTCCTTGAAGTATCGGAGTGAGACTGGGCCGCTGAGCTTAGAAGTTAATTGCAATATAGCGAAGTCCCTGAATATATTATTTTAATTAATAATAGTTCTATTTTCGACAGGTTTGTTCAAATAATGGAAGAGACATTGAAAGAAGTTCTTCGCGTGGATTCACCATTTCAAAGTAGATATTACGACTACGCACCACCATGGGCGGCTGACTTACCGGAGCTGGCAAGGTGTATCATTAAGAAGTTCAGCGACCATTTCAACGTCGTCGATGCGGCTAACAGACTCTCATTCAAACTTCAGAAAATAAGTAATACCGGTTGGTTCCATTATTGTTATATCAATTTAATTTCTGTTTGGCTCTCAGTTCTACGTACGATTGCCACACACACTCACACCAACACATACACACAAACACACCACACGTTCACACATATGCACACATATGTGTGTGTTTGTATGCATATGTATGTGCAAACACACTCACACTTACACACACAAACACGCATTCTATACGCATTTTGTGTTAGATTTAGTCTGGTGTGAACAATAAAGAGTTTATCTATGTATGAGTGTGGTCTTATCTTCGTAAAGTAGTGGTGACTTTACTATAAGCTACGATAGAGTTTAGACGAAAAGTCATATTTCACCACAATATATCACTTTCACACTCACTGCCACATACAGGAATTGATGTGTAAAACATCACTATTTTTATACATACACACATGAAAAAACATTAATATTGGAAGATAGTACGATGTGGCAACATGGTTTTTGCGCGTTGCCGTCAAATATTCTAGTTTCATTGCGCTGTCCCTAAGAGCTAAATTAAAAATAATTTTACTTGTTCCATAGCATTCCCTTTTTAACCGACTTCAAAAAAAGGAGGTTTGTCAATTCGATATCCCAAGGGTGGTACAATGAAAAGGAAACCAGGATCTGATGATGGCATCCCAGAGAAATCGGGGAGAACCTTTTACTTTTTAGTTTACTGATTGAAGTCGTTTTTTTTTGTTAAACTTGTTTCTGGTGCATTCAATAAGTTTTCTTTTTAACAGCTTTTTACTTTAACTTTTAATTTTAAGAGTTTCTATCTATAACGATAATTAACAGACAGGAGTTAAAGTGGTCGGAATGGTTATAAATTTGATAGCATATTAGACCTGCCCTTGAAGGTTTGGTTGTTCCATAACGCTGGTGCGAAACGGGTTTCATTCTTCACGGGTAGGCCTATGTCTGGTGTTGAAAGCTAAAGTTGCATGCAGTGCAAAGTGATAGCTTCTTACAATGTTGTTAACTAATTGCAGGTGCAAACATAGATCCCAAACAGTACATGGAAATGTACAGCTTCGGTGTTTATCTCATTAAATCATTAAAGGTAAAGTTTTAATTATATCTTAATAATTGACTTGTAACATTGGTTTTATTAAGAAAATATTTGTATTAAACACAATTTCAGGAAGTAACTGAAGACTGTGAAGATCTGAACTCTGCATACGAATCACTGGAAAAGTTGTTGGATGACATTCAGAATGAGAACCTAGATACTGGTCACCATGACGCCTTCGCGGATGAACTGAACGACAGCGCGACCACAAGACCTCCAGGTAACATAGTACATACAGATTGGTACGAAGAAGTGTTAAAAATATCCCCTGTTTCTAGTCACGCCGGAATCACAATTTCAATAATCATAATCATAATCATAATCAATTTATTGGTAATATGTCAATTACAAGTCATTTAGATATATAATACAATAACAATTACACAATGTCAAAGTTAAAATAAAATTAATATAATTAATGTTACATCTCAATCATAATACAATAATATAATTATATCACACTAATATTATGAATTAAAAGTATTATTTTTTTAAAACATGCAAAAACATTATTATTATTTTTAAAACATTTAACAAGTAATTAAATTAAAAACTTAAAAATCCCCCTACGCAATTAACCAAACATAGCTAAGAAGCATCGCAAGGAAACTGGCTATCCAATGAAAAAAATCACATCGAAAGCGGTCCATCCGTTTGAGAGCTTCGATGCCACAGACAGACAGACATCGACGTCAAACTTATAACATCCCTCTTTTTGCGTCGGGGGTTAAAAATAAATTCTAGTAAGTATTTGGTGTGTAGGTACTTACCTATATTCTTAAAGCTTGAGGCACAGAAGTATAGTAAGTACCTAACGTGTAACGGGTAGTAAATTTTTTGTTCATTGTTCCAGATAAAAGCTTGTTTTTAACAATATTTTTTTACTTTTCATTTATTTTTCACTTTTTAGTAGATAAGTTTAATCTGGAATGTCAAAATAGGGGTGAATAGTGAAATGTAATCTTTGGAACTTAAAAGTGTTGTAACATCTCCCGTCTGTTCTTAATCTGGAATGTCAAAATAGGAGTGAATAGTGAAATGTAATCTTTAGAACTTAATATTGTTGTAACATCTCCCGTCTGTTCTTAATCTGTAGCGTGTTTTCTATTTTTGGTTTCCTGGAAGAGATCACTTTTAGCGACAAGGCTGCCACTTGTGACACAAGCTCAAAAAATATTTTTGTGCACTGTGTCAAATGTTTTCTAATCATTTATTTATTATATTTCAGAGCCTGCAGAAAAACTACAGCTTGAACTCTCCAAAGGTGTCGAGGTAACTGATGGACACAACTGCAATAACACGAATATTCAAGTCAACATGTCAACGATTCAACAAGAAAAACAGGTTGGTTATCTATTGAAACAATTTTAAAACTAGATTTTTCATAACGCGTCTGGTAAATTAATTTCGTGTAGGCTGAACAGCCCTAGTGTCAGAGTTCATGTGCCCTCCGAAGGCCTCTGATATTGTTCGACGGTTGCTGTTGTAGAAATACAGGGCTATAAGCTTGGAAAGGCCTCTGATATTGTTCGACGGTTGCTGTTGTAGAAATACAGGGCTATAAGCTTGGAGAGTACTATGTCGAAAGAGGGTGTACTTAACATTATAAACAACTTTTGTTAAGGACAAGGCTCAGAAATCGTGAAAAAAAATCTATTCCATAGAAAAAGTTCGGTTAACCAAATTTATGAAATTTTTTCCGCGTTTTCTAGTTGTGCCCATAATAAAAGATACCTACATACATATGTGTAGAATCATTGTAACACATATATATCATACATACATGGGTAAGGACCAAATTTTTTGCATGGTTGCACAACGGAAATCGCAACGGAAAATATCACAATGGAAAATTATGTAGCACACCGGAATCATAAAGGTGTGAGTACACCTTGCTAAATAAATATAATCAATCAATAGGTATAGTAGGTAGGTGTACATTTTTATTTTAAATAAGTATAAATTGTTAAAAAATAATGCTAAACCTATTTTGCGTTAATATTCTACCCGTCAAACATTAAATGTATGGAAAAAATATCCAGAAATCTTAGCCAAAAAAAATCTGGGATTCGGTAATTTTTAAAGGTTTGATTTTCAAAGGGGTTTGGATAAAAGTGATGCGTTTGAAAGGTTATCGCGTTTTTATAATACGGAACGATGTAAAATTTTATTAAAATATAATAGTTTCATTGCTTCAAGTTTTTCAGGATTTTCTTGTTTTAGTTTTTCACGATATTTACATCTTTCTGCCGAAGATAAAGGCATCTGAAAAAAAAAGTGTAGTCATTATTAAAACCACTATAAAAACATTAAAAACTTAAAGGGGCTTGTTGCTCTAAAAAAACGATGATGAAACTAGATCAGAGTGCGATTTAGGTTTCACAGAACCAATTTTGAAAGACACCGTGTTGGTCCCAAGAAAAAAAAAAAAGTATTTTGTACCTATTAATGATTGATAGTAGCAAACTAAATTTCTACATGATCTTTGAGAATCACTTTGTATATTTTTATGGTTTACGAGTATGAAGCTTAAGAATATGTTATTAGACTAATGTATACATACCTTTAGAAATTTCCGTTGTAACACGTAGCACAATTCGTGTCACTCGTCGCACAATGGAACTGAAAAACTTTACGACCTAACCTAAAATATTTCACATAGCATAAATGAAACGGAGTATTTAGTAATCTTTACGATATTTCCGAAGTTAAATGTATATAGTTTGTTATTAATCATTCGTGTTTAGAAATTTTTTTTTAGAAAACACTAAAATCTTTGATCAAAGTCGCAAAATGTTAACGACACGCGGTGCTAACACAAACATAACGCCCGACTGACAGATGAATAAGAAAGTAATAGAAATTCGCTTGACATTTCCTAGTAAGTGCTGCCTTTATAATAATTTAAAAATCTAGCGGCATTGTGTGGTAGATTTCTCGTTCGGACGTCGCACAGCTGAAGTTGCACAACGGAAGCTAATTTGAGACATTTATAAAATACTCGCTAAATGTAACATAATTTACGCTATTTTATATTTTGAATAGAAATCCGTTGTAGCAAAATCCGAGACACAATATTTACAAATAAAATGTAAGTTGCGCCGGTAATGTTTTAAACAAAACCATAATATTTCATAGTAGTCTTAGTAGGGACATGTTCATTTTCTATGAGATTAGTAATTTTTTTTAATTCTTTATTTTAAAACAATGGCTAAATTATTCGTATATTAGCTAGAAAATAGTTAATTTACTCAGTAATGGATCTAAAAAGAACTGGTGTATATTAATTTTTTCACAAAAAGTAATTGTTGATATAATAAATGCATTATTTTTAGTTAGAAAGGCTGTGGACAAAAAGTTATGCTGATTTATGCAAAAAATTTGGTCCTTACCCACATATTGTTTAAGTATTGATATGTATTATTGTTAGATAGATAGAAACTCTTTATTATGCACACCAAAAATAGATAAAAAAAGTACTGAAAAAATAATCTTATAAGCTAGTGCCAAAAGTGGCGGCCTTATCGCTAAGAGCGATGTCTTCCAGTCAACTAAGAATGGAAAACACGATACAGCTTAAGAAGAGACTGGAGATGTTGTTATTTATATTTAAAAAAAAATTAAGTTCTGACTGTAGTCACACCCTGTACTGTTGCTATAAATCATTTCC
This sequence comes from Biston stratarius, assembly GCA_950106695.1. Classification (NCBI taxonomy): domain Eukaryota; kingdom Metazoa; phylum Arthropoda; class Insecta; order Lepidoptera; family Geometridae; genus Biston; species Biston stratarius. Next base: position 19,313,690 of record OX467116.1, read on the forward strand.
ATTCTAAGGTTGCTTGGAAGAGATCGCTTTAAGCGATTACAACTCCAGTTATTGCACAATTTTTAAGATGTTTTCGTTATTTTTATTCAAATGTATAGTGAGTTGAATGGTATGTTTAGTGAGTTGGGTGAAATGTTTAGTGAGTTGTGTGGAATGTTTAGTGAGTTGAGTGATATTTTTAGTTAGTTGGGTGACATGTTTAGTGAGTTGGGTGATATGTTTAGTGAGTTTGGTGGAATGTTTAGTGAGTTGGGCGGAATGTTTAGTGAGTTGGGTGGAATGTTTAGTGAGTTGGGTATAATGTTTACTGAGTTGGGTGGAATGTTTTCGTTATCAATAATTTTGTTTTATGGTGTGAACAATAGTTATCTTAGCCTCTTTTTGTTTAGTACACCTCTAGCTTACAACCCTGTACAGAACAAACAGCCGGTAGATTATAGGGTAACATCTGTAGAGGCGACGAATGCCCTTAAAGCGTCAGTAATCAGAAATAAAAAACTTCTATCTATCAGTGTTTTTATCAGATGGGATTAACAACCCTTACAACAGTAATTTAAAAAGGCTACTTACAAACAAACCGTAATTTCCAGGTTAACAAATTATCTCAACTTTCGAACAAAGAAACAAACTTCTTTTCTAGTCTTGCACTGACAAAGAAAATCATAGACAAATCACTTCCAACACCCAACTCCCATAGTGCACCGAATGCCTCCAAAATAATATTGCCTCCCCAAGCTTCACCGATACATCAAACATCGCAAAATTCTAACACATTGAAAGTAAACACAGACACTGAAAAAGATTCATTGCAAAACAACGATATCAATACTGGGGGAGGTAAAACAAGCAGCCCGATCACAACATGTTTCATTAGGAACTTCAATAGCATTCCTCAATTTGAGAAAAAACTAAACAAAACAGTCTGCAATAAAAATCCATTAGAAGACTATGGAGATGATAATTACGAAGACGCTGCATTTGATAACGAGTATTATGACCAGAATGACGAACTAAACGGCGGTAGTGAATTGGAAGATGGTGAAATTAACAGTGAACAGAATGAAAATGCCGAGGCTTATTCAGAAAAATACCCTAACGAAATGAATTCGTCATGTCAACAAGGCAACAATGAGAAGTTCGAATGGTTCATTAAAGAGTTCACAGACGAAATACGGCGTACTATTAAAATGGTATTCACTTTATGGTGAGATGATCATTCTTACAGCTTTGCACAGATACCAAAAAAAAAAACAAAATTGCTGTTGCCTGGACTTTTTTTAAACATCAAACAACAAAAGTCTTATATTTTATGATTTCAGTGTTAAATTTCGCGAAGAGTTGAAGGATTCTCATGGACCTAGCCAAGTAATAAAGGATGAACTAAAAACAGCGTGTGAATCTTTAACCAGTATTAGAAATGCACTTAGCAGGTAAATATAAATAAACTAAGCAAAGCTTGTATACTATGGAAGTCAGATAAGTAATAGAATATATATAATACTTTTCAATACATATAATATATACAGAACACAAGACTGGGTGAAACGATTTTGATGATTCTTTTTTATTTGTAAGCTGGTGCTTCCCGTGTAGTCCCATTTCAATTTGGTCCAGTTCTGATAATGGCATCCATGAGAAAATCATATGAAGTCGGTTTTTTTTTAAAGTCGCTTAACAAAAATTCAATAAATTTTATGATGGAGTACACAAAAATTAAATTCCTAAAATATAAAATAATCTGTTTTCTAATTTTACCATGTCGCTACGTATATATAGAAGATAAATCGAATGATTTTCCATATTTGAATTGTATGAGGGTCTTTTTTTTTAGCATATTGGACAGCGAAACTACACCAGAGAATAACATAATATATTTGTTGAAAAACGCAAATCTCAATGACTATGTACCGAGTGATGAGCTCCTTTTAGACTATACGTGAGTATACGTTAAATGTAGTACCTTACAGTTTTTAACCCCCGACGCAAAAAGAGAGGTGTTATAAGTTTGACGTCGATGTCTGTCTGTGTGTTTGTGTGAGTGTGTGTGTGTGTGTGTGTGTGTGTCTCTGTCTATCTGTGGCATCGTAGCTCTCAAACGGAAGGACCGATTTCAAATTTTTTTATTTAATTTTTGTATCTGAGCTCCTATTGACAAACATAGATTTTATATTTTAATGAAACTGTTTCGGGTTGGTTTTCCCGCGCATTTTCGAGACGCCATTTTGTTTTGGCGCGTTGAGGTATTGTTTTCTTTTTATAAATAAGGTTTGTATATATCTTTTTTGTATTCACTGTAGGATAATTGCCTCTGGTCTTTTCAAAGTATTAAAAGTCCATAGACAATAAAATTATAATACCAATATAACGATGATCTTTTTCATAATACTAAGAAAGCATGATTTTGAATAGAACCCACGACGGTCCACGCCTGATGCAATGCAGCATAGAAATACCACTTAAGCATATTGCCTTATCACGAAGAAACGAATTTTCATCACTGCCACGAAGTGACGAACGTAAATTCTCACCGTTTTTTATATGGGATGTTGTATCAGTACATGGTAACATATCATGTATTACATTAAAAAAAAAAATCATACGCTTGAATATTTATATCACAATATGTTCGCTTGTCAACGTTTTAAAGTATGCTGTATTCTTTTGCGAAAACCGTACGAATGATTTAATAATTAAGTCTAAGATCTTGAACAATTTCGCTTGACAGTTCCTTTCTCTAAAGCGCCAGAGTGAAGTTTAATTGTTCAGCAGAGTTTTTTTAAATGTAAAAAGTAATGAGACGAACGAGACGCTTTCTTCTGATGGTAAGAGATAACGCCTGTCCATGAACATTGCAGCGATACACAGAACTTTGAGTAGCAAAACAAAATCCAGGGTATCGCTGCTTTGGCGCTGATTACTTTGAGACTCAACAGCCCAGTAATTTCGCTAACTGCAGTACTCTTCAAACCGGAACACAATAACGTTTACACACTACTGCTTGGCGGCAGAATATCTGGTACTGCGGTGGTACCTACCTAGACAACCTCCTGCTAAGGCGATCTACCACCAAGTGAAGTTTAACCGTTTAAGTACTTGATAGGTTTTTGTTAAAACTGAAATCATTCCAGGATTGCCTTTTTTTGTTTTAGAAACATTGTCCGAAAATGCAGAGATCATGTGGATGTATGTTACGAAAAAGTTACTCAAATAATGCAAGTTACTGGGGTATGAAAACTCAATTGAAAACTAACTGAAAATAGTGATATTTTTACTATATTTTATCATATATATAAGTCATCTACATCTACTATCAAAATCATTTTATAAGTTTTCGTTTAAAAATGAATGAAATGGTTAATGCTACAATCATTATTAGGTAAGTGAAGTTATGTTTTGGAAAATGAATAGAAGCTCTCAGCGTAAACTCTAAGCTTAAATCTCGGAACACACAGGTTATATATGTATATATACCCTCTAAAAGGCCTTGCCGTTTTCATATAAAAATTGAATGTACTTTTAATTTATATTTTTAATAAAGTTTCTTTTTATCCTTGTGCAAATCTTTGCCCCAATACTGATATTTTAATGAGTTATCGAACGAATCTCGCGACTAGTAATTCTTATTGCCCAATGTATGTAGGTGCATAAATTTAATTCAACCTCTTGAGTTGTTGTTTGAATAAAATTACCTGGATGACCGAGCCATGCTCGGTTTTTTTTTCGTTTTATCAAAATGACACCTAGCTAGATCGATTTATCGCCCCCGAAACCTCTGTATACTAAATTTCATGGAAATCGTTGGAGCCATTTCCGAGATTCAGATTAATATATAATTATGTATATACAAGAATTGCTCGTTTAAAGGTATTAGTTAGATAGATAGATGAATTTAGTGCATGTTAATTACGACCTATTAAAAAGTAATTTACAAAACAGGTTTCTTAAAAGTAAACTTGTTTAAGTGTCAAATCAAATAATAATTTAAAAAAAAACGTATATTTGTAAGACTTTGTAATTAAAAGGATTTATGCATAGTTTGCCGTTTCAAGTATCATCTTAATTTTTACGTTTAACTTAATCTCTTATGTTATATATTAAGTTTAACTCGTTTAAATAAGAAAATAAATAAGTTTTATTTTAAATTTGGTGTTTTAATTTACAGTAATATTTAGAAGTATTTGACATTCTTCAGTTCTAACACTGAAATAGGAAGCTATAAAAAATTTGACCATTTAAATCGAAGCTTATTAAAATTATCACTTCGTAAATAATCACACTTCATGTTAATGTTAACCGTATAGGCATGTGGTTGTGCCTGAACTGAATTATGTTACGATGCTAAACGAATTCCGATGAGGTTGATAGCTGATTGATACTCTAGCTAGATTAACTGAAGACTGCTATTTAACCCGAATATTTTCATCCCATCTATTCGAAAAGAGACACTAGTATAGAGGAGGTGCCGCGATAAGTGCGAGCAAAATGGGTCATTCCGGTACACTTAATAATAATGACGAAATGACTTGAATTTGGAACACTAATTAATTAAAAAGTTAGAAAGCAATTCGCTTCGATAAAGTCCTGGCCTGTAATAAAAATGCGCGTCTACATACCGACGCGGCATTAATATTTAACAAGACAAAAAAAAATACGCGTGATCTTATTCGTTCTTTTTATTACTTTTTAAAAATATTACAGACAATTTTAATTTAATTAACAAAAAGCTTATAGCGGAGGTGTGGAGCTCTAGCAGTGAAAATGAAGTAAGTGTAAAATTATACGCAGAAACTGTCATAAACAGTTTACCACCAAACAAATCGAGAGAATAATATATTTTCTTATAAACGGGAATGAAAAGCAAAGTGTGCCACATTGTATCAAAATTATTTAAGTTTGAATCCTGAGCGTAGCGAGGATAGATACTCTAGAATCCTTCGCTACGCTCTGGATTCAAACAATCGCTCTCGCCCTCAGTACATTATTTTGGTCCCTTGCGACACAATCTACTATTACTGTTCATGTAATAGTTGATAAAAAACTTAACACATAAATACATTCTTAAGTAAAACTGCTTAAAATTAAATATAAAAGACGGATTCAATAACGGTGGACTAATGAGAAACAAGACTGAAACAAAAATACAGTAAAAAGTTTTTATGACATGAACTTAAAATAGTGTAACTGTGACACAATGGCACGAATCAAGAATCCTTAAGTAAATTACAATTATTAATTATCCCTATTCAATTTATGTAATAAAACACTAAATAATAATCAATTAGAATCCTTTTCCGTCGACCATGGCTTGAGCGCAGTATTTAGGGAATTGTATTACGCTCAGTAAGAAGTCCGTTAGACCCTGAAAAAAAAAAAAACAATTTAAATAAAAGAAAAATCTAAATTACACTGGCAAATGCACAGAAAGTGCGACGCCAATTCCTATTAGTAGGAATAAGAAGAAAAAAAAAAAAAAAACTAAATTATGTATTAATTAACCCTAGAACTACAAACCGGGGTAGATATCTACCCTAGGTAAACTTTGAACTACGATTCTAAGTTAGTCAGTGACATTGTCAACTGGAATCCTATACCAATTTGATTGATACCTAATTGAATTTGGCATGAAAAACTAAAAAATTCATGTACTTATAAGTTAGATTACTGCTTACAGAACAATTTTACGAGCAAAAATCCCGTGGGGTATATATTTACCCCGGTTTGTAGTTTACAGGTAAAAAAAAAATCAGTCGATTTAAATCGATTAGGGAGGATGATAAGAAGAAAATTGGTGTAGGAGTAACTTGGTTCATTAATGTTGTAATTTCCTTCATACCATATTTCCATTGTGCAAAACGGTGAGATGTGATACCTAAGTAAATATTACATATGCTTACAAACACTCACAAAAGTATTATTTATATTCTGTATTTTTTTTTTTATGCATTTCAGACCGTCAATGTAACTTTTGGTCTAAGTATTTTTTTCTTTAGTACGTAACTACCAAGTCAATAACGCTGGCTCTAACATATTACTTTGCAAGAATTTGTGGCACGGAAACGATGTCAAATGTATGAAAAAAGTAGTATCGATTTGCTGTCGCGGGGCGCTGTCCCAATTTACATACATCGTACTAATTTTACGTCTTAAAAAAAAGTTTGACAATAGCTTGTTTGTTGTCTTTGACCACAGCTCTCCTGATGTTATATGACGGTGTGGTCGATGGTAGTAAACACACTTAGCCTGGAATGGAACTTGCTATTAAGTGAGGCTGCCGTAACACACCGTTAGATGTTTGGCGGCAGATTTTCAACTTGAGGGTGGTAGCTAGCCAGCCGAGTACTAGAAAGTACCCTACTACAGTGCTATGGTTTCTTCACGATGTTTTCCTTCATCGGCAGCTCAAGCTCATTGTTGGGGTTTGAAACCACTTCCTTCAGCGTGCGAACCGACCGCGCTAACCATTGAGCTTTCATCGGTACAAACGTAGTACCTACTACGTATATTAATATACTATGCTCTGCGTATGTAAAGAAAATGCATGCATGTAGGTATTTAAAAGTATGTTTGGTCTAGGTAAAGAACATGCATTATTATAACGACCAAACAAAACAAAAGAAATCCGAGGTTAGTTCTGTGTCACGCTATAGGTACACTGTTGGCGCCCTTTCGTAAATACGATAAGGTGTTAAATATGTAGGTATCCTTATCTAAGAACTAATCTTAATAATTTACAATTTTTATTACTCGTTACATGTTTTGGTCGTCATAAGTCACTTCGTTTCAAGCGCGGATCTACCGTTGTGGGCAAGATAGGCATGTCCACAACCCTAATAGACTTGGGACGTCAGAATTTTACGGTCTATTTGAGGTCGATAGGCTGATGCTTGAAGCACGCGACCAAGATTAGGGTACAAATCTGAATCTCGGAAACGGCTCCAACGATTTTCATGAAATTTAAGTACGCAGGGGGTTTCGGGGACGATAAATCGATCTAGCTAGATTTCATTTTTAGAAAATGTTGTTTTACATATGTACCTATATAAACAAGAAATTTCGTTTAAGGTATTGTAAAAATAATGTGAAAAAAAGGTAAAATGTGATGTGTTGTGATAAAGTTTATATTAATTGAGTGGTCGTTAACCTGCATCGTGGCTGCATTTTAATGCTACTTACCGTTAATGGTTCTATGCATACAGTGAAAGGAATGACCAAGATGTAGATACCGGCAGCTATGCCAGCAATCCAGAACCCTACGAAGATCAGGATTATCAGCCAAATTATCGACATCAGAATGTTGCCCATTTTCTGTAACAAATGATAGTGCTTTTAAACATTGATCTATATTTACTGCCGTAATGGCAGTAAATACTTACCTACTTATTTACATTTTATCGGGATATCTACGGATTTTAGCTAGTATTTCCCGATTTTACGACCAAATGTACAGTTTTCTACGGTTTTACGACCAAATCTACATAAATCCGATCTTCTCTAAATTTCTTGTGAAGTTTGTGAGATGTAGGTAGTCAAAGACCTGCTTGTTAACTATATAAAAAAAAATCCTTCGGACAAAGCGCTGGTTACACCCATGTCGTAAAATTAGTTACGTATTAAATAATGGAATTAAGATGTAGATAATAATCATCATATTTTTTTAAAAATGCTTCTGTAAAAAGGTCCCCGTGTTTGGATGATAACTTTTGTTGATATTTCAATATTTTTCTAAGTGACATAGTATGGCAGTTTCGTAAAAGTGTAATCTGATCACCTGTGACGGCCACAACTGCCCGATTTGCAACACACTTCAATGTTCTTAAGTTATTTTCTAGGTACCTACCAACATAGAATGTGCTAGCTTTAAGAACCGAGTGGATCTAAGTAACGACAGCTGAACATTCTCAACTATTGCTAATTGGACAGATTAGTTACAGTAGGAAAAAATTGTTAGGTCTTTAGACCTCCTAAAATAGATACCATATGTTTTTAATGGGTACACAATTATACATATACGTTTGACCAACTTCAACAAAACAATCGACAACAAACGCCTTCTAGCGCTGTATGTATCAAAATCTACAAAAACCATCTTACTTTACGTACATTGTACTGTCTCGCGGACTCTCGCGCTCTCAACAGTAGCTCTGGAATATTAATTACCAAGAATTACGTAGGTAGTACACAGGGGCGTAGCAACCGCCGTATCAGCTGTTCAGGGTTAGACTTTGTACTTTTATATTTCAGTTAACAAGTTTGTGAGAGAATAATAGACAGATGGAGCTATGAAATGAAAGTCGGGTAGAAGGGTCCCCGACAAATTTTGATACAGAGCCCGTCTAGGGCAATCTACTTCTTTGGTAGTACATAAACGATAGTCAAATATATGAAACAAGCATTCTCCATTCACTCCCGCCGGAGGCGCTGTCCCCACTTTTTATATATTTTTCTAATATTTACGTAACTAGTACGTAAATCTCGCAAATTGATATGCTACTGGAAAGGGAGATAAAGTCCAAACTAATTATTTCAGTATCATACTTAGATCATTACGATTGAGTAAAACGACGAGAACGACGATTATTACGATTGAGTAAAAAAACCTACACACAAATGAACTTTCATTATTTGGAATGATTAGAAATGTTACTAAATATTTTATGGTTATCGGCCAAGTCGGTTAAGCTGTAGGATACCAGATAAGTTAATCAGTTACTGAGTATACCTAACTAACTGTATCATTATCAGCCATAGGACGTCCACTGCTGGATATAGGCCTGGGGGGTTTTGCCAATACTCGCCACGCTTGGCAGTAGGGTTGGCGAGCGCAGTTAGGTGTGATTGTTTAAGGAAGACGCTGCTGCCCATCTTCCGGATTACATCCCTTATCCGACTCTTACGGCAACCACGGGTAGAGAGGGTGGGGTACAATTCTTACGCCGGCACCACCACGGCACTAACTGAATACTTAATAAAAAAAAAAAATGTTTAATACCGATGTCATTGTATAAGCAGAAACAATAGTTTCTGCAACCAGTAGTCAACATGGCTGATTATTTGATTGCCTCATAAAAACCCTGATCATTTTATTTGCTATACAAGTTGACGCTGAACGGCAGTACTGAGCCGAAAGGATGTTATTGCACAGATAATTGTAAACATTATTTTCTACTTTTACTATACTACCAACCCTGAAATTAAAAGCACTATTTCCTGTCTTTGTTGTGTAACACATTGTAGATCTTAGAACTTCGTTACATGACATGAACACGCTATTTTTAGTAGAACCAACATCGAACATCTACCCTATATTTTAAGTCGATGCAACATTTAAAAAATGTTCCGCTAATCAGAATCTTCTTCTCCCATAGAAACACGGGACAAGTTTCCGAAGTTTGAAAAGGGAGAAATATGCAGTATATTTAAACTTACTTTGCACATCTTTGTCTATAGGGGTTGGTAGGCAAAGAAAATTACTATTAGAACAGGTAAAATGTACAGACCAAGGAACGTAAGTTACTCTGTATTTCAATTCTATCACAGACAATATTATAATAGTAAAAGAATAGATAGGTAGTGATTGTCTCTTCTCTGTTATTTGCTCACAAATGATATTATATTTAATTCAGAGTAACGACATCTAAACATTTTAGACATGACGTTCATAATTTCATAACCCATCATAATTTATTGTTTTCAACTTTTTAAATCTAGTTGTTTATGTTTCCGATTCAATAGACAATGAAAGTCAATGAATTATTTATTCGACAGAATAAGTATAATTCGATGTAAAAATATTCCAATACATTTTTTGGTAGTTTGAAAACTACTCGAAATATAATTCATCATAACATTAATTAAACAGATTTCATTGAGCATTTACAACAGCAATAATTTTACTATTAGAGCACCTATAATCTATTTAGAGCTACGTTTTTTTTTTTTTTTTAAATTTATAAGTAGGTAAACTAAAAAGTCTTAGAGCTATTATGTGACGCACCGCACCTAAAATATGTATGTGGGTAGTTATGGATGCATCTTGCTTGGTGAAAGTTATCTTGGGCCTTGGGGTCATCGTATCCATTACATTATTTTGGGATTCATCAATAAAGTATAGATTGTACGAATGTAAATATGTAGTGTTATATCTAGTATTATTATGTGATTAGATGTAGGTACGTACAGCGATTATAAAAAATACCGAATGGCATTGTAGGTACTGTATCTATTTATAAAATAATGCACTTAGGTATCCTATTCATCAGCACAATCGATCTACCCACAATGCCTCAAAAAACATGACCATTAACGATTTTAGTTTAAAAATTAAATTTGGAATGTCACCGCATATATACATAATTTATATTTACCGTTTCAGGGTTCAGGGTTTCATTTTATTGATCATTCAAATTTCTGTTCTGTTCTATTGGGAATAGCTTTCAATTATGACTAGAAGAATGATACTCTAAGGGCAAGTAGATAGACTCGATATCTCCGACGCAGAAGGCAGATGTAACCAATAGGATCTCAGGTTTTATTATTACGGTTTACTCGTAAACAGGCTAGTATTTAAGGGGTTACGCGTACGTACCAGCAGTCACTGTGCTCAGCATTTATGAGCAATTTTTACCTACTATGAAATCAACCTTAAAATTGCGAAAAAAAGTCAACTGTTCTGTTCTCTTCAGTGGTTGGTCCCATAGTAAGAGTTAATTAAAACGTTATCGTCTCTTTTCAGCAGCGCTTCCGATACACGCACCCCTTAGGGTTAAAGTGGTTCTGGGCTTCTCCCAAGAAGCACTTTAACTGAAGTTTGTATATACTTTACTTTCAAAACGTAATATATTCAATCAATCGATTTATTTTACTTGCAGAAGTAAAAAGAAAAGTATAAGACAGTGTCGTTTTGGAGGAAAAATCTTTAGTCAATATTCTGAACTACGAATAAAAATAAATGTAGTTATTCTAACATATACCTGCTTCATGATGTAGGTAAGTATGTATTCGCATTGATATGACATTAATTGAAGTTAGTCATGCAATATATAAATTGATGACAAAAGGCATCCAATGAATCACTTTCTAATCTATTCTCATTACAATGTATCATGCACTTTTGTGTTGCAGACAAAGTTGTACGGCCACCTGCATTCAAGTCGAAAATTTCTTGGAGCCAGTTACATATGGTATCAATAGGTGCTAGTAAAGTATTTGACACCAGTTTACCGCTTGTTTTTTAAATAGGAACAGAAGTAAGAAGATATACACAAAAAACGCAATGGTGGACAGCTTAAAGTTCCTGAATTAGTTCTGAGTAATTTTGAGCAACCTGTTATTTTATTGTTTATTCGTTAGGTACCTACATCAAAAGACAATAACAATGCGCGAGCGTAACGAGCGCGAAAGTTTTGAGTATCAGGCTCCAGCGGACAGGACAGTTAGTCATGAGCTATTTAAATTCTTCCCAGAAAATTATAATTTTTAGTTTCCAAGAGGGCACTATACGGATAAGTATACATAGCTTATACCCTAAATTACTGCTACTTATCCCGAATTTTCAAAGAACTTTACGCAAGGTAAGTTAGCTTGGCCTATGATTTAGGTTACAAGTTTGTATATGAGCACTGGAACATACTTGAAAATTAAAAGGATGATTAAGATTTATGTCGATCACCAAACACTACGTAACAACTACCTATAGTTATACGACAATATGTATATGTGTATGTATACTATAGTTATATGACAATAATAATTAGGGGTCTACGTTATTATTTAAGTGTTAAAATGTTAGATAAAATAACCAGTGTCTATTCTAAGGTTAAAATTAATCCGCTATCCGAAGACCTTTGACATGGCTTTACGGTTGTTTTTCTAGATCTAAATTTCGAATCTGCTTTATAAGCTTCGGTAGGTAATTTTCCATGGTCATTTTCTAAGGGTTTTATGGTACTTATGTAAACATAGGCCAAAATGCCGTCTTAAGTTTTTTTAAACTAATAGACAAACATTTTGACGAAGATGCGGAGTATGTAGTTAAATTGAGCACTTACCCACCTCGATCTCTAAGTACAAATATATCAAAATATCAATGCAAAAGTAATAAAGCAAAGTGTGATACGTAACTGTGAAGTCATGCACAAGAAAATCTTGGGATGTTTACGCTAATAACACTAATAAGCCGACGGTCGACGTTAAATTTTTAAAAATAGAACATGTAAACAAAATCTTACCGGTTTTGGTAGGTAGCTAGTAGCTCCACAGCGCACAATACTAACAATTCCAACGAATGAAGCGGCTAGTTGCGTCACTTTCCACTATGAGACTGACGAAGTGAAACTAACAGAACCTTGAGTTTACGCCTCTTGCATACCCTTATCTGGGTGAAGGAATGTGGGCTTCTACTATGTGCTTAGAGAATATAACGAACACTATGTGCCTCGTTTTACGATTACTTTATACATTTTTATCAATGCTATCTTAACAGTTTAGGAACCGGACGCTTGAGATAACGTCATCGTTTTTCAACGCGAAGTCCAGTATTTTGTTGATCGTTTAAAATATCAACAAAATAATTATCTAAAATCTGTTAGTTTAATATATTAGCTTTATTTTACTTTAGTTGTCAGCTAACTCAGCGTGTCAAAATGTTATCAATATCTATTATTATAAGCTGTATAAAAATTGACTAAATCTCTCTATTTGTTTTGTAAGTAGTTAAGTACGACAACGTACCTACACTTTTTAACAGATTTGATAAGAAAACTCTAATTCTCTATGTTTATAAGTGTAAGTAGGTAGACAGGTATATTATTATGTACACGATAGGTGTACATAATAATATACCTCATCGCATCGATTATCTACTCCGATCTCCGACATTTGTAAATAGAGGGGCTTGCATTATCAGTTTGCGAGATTTACATACCTATGAAGATGAAGAATGCAAACGATAGTAAAACATATTGAAAGTATGACAATAAAAATACCTATGTAAGTATGGCGTGAATAAAAGGAAACTTTTGTTTCATACATTTGACTATCGTTTACGTACCAATGTCGGTATAGATATTACTATTCTGTTTTGTCGTATATTACTTTGTCACATTCTATGACAATGGAAAGTCTTATTAGTCCTTTATTGTACCTATAGCTAGCCACAGTACGATAATGTAGCTAACATACATTTACTTTACATATCTACATTTTAAAGAAAGAAAAATGCAAGTATTTTGATCAGTGATTCTGGCTACTAGCAAATTTTTACGTACAACGTAAGAGATAGAAAAAATTAAAGGAAAGTAGGACAGCGGGATTACATAGATTTTTATTTATTATCTGAACCAAGCCTTAGAGAATACAAACAATAGTAATGTCAAATTATTTTTGGAATCTGCGCTATAAATATTCCTTAAATACCTACCTATTTGACAATGTCTAATTTTATCTTGGTGACTAGATGCTTAGGTCATCAAATAGAACTCCAGAATCTAGTCTAAATGATCACATGACTATTATTGTGCTTGAGGACGAAGTACAGTACGTGGGTAGGTATTGACGAGGCTACGCAGAGCGGCAGTGCTAAACCGAAAGTATTGAAAAAAGGATAAAACCATTGTATTCATGGTTGAGTTAAAAGGTTTAGGAAACCATCATAAAAATCGCGAAATATACAACTGTTTCATAGAAAAAATATCATGTACTTGACGAAATGTAGAGAACAGCTGATTTTTTCGGTAATTCAGGGATGGTCCCTTTAAAACTATTCACCTTAATGAGTACAGTGACATCCTTTTGGTTTAGCACTAGCGTTTCACGTCATGAAGCTATACTATAGCTTCATGGTTTCACGTATCCATGTTAAAGTAAATGACATTGTACTATTTACATTTTTAAAGAATTCTCCACTACTTTACTTGGGCATGACATAACTCAATCATGACTAGTTTTGTGTAATTTTGAATCGGCCTTAGACTTACTTAACTAGATTTTTCTTAAAATATTTGCAAAAAATAATATCGCAACACTTGATACAAATGCACAAAGTGCGACGCCAAAAACAAAGAAGATAAATACATTTGTTTTAATTATATAATGCTGCTTGTTATTCCTCTGAGATATAATGTAATTTATAGTTTCCATTTCAAATTTATTAATTAAAAACTTTATAGTAAGTATATTTAATGTTATTTAAAAAAAAACATTACTGTTTTACTTCCATTGTACATTCCATTTTACTTCCATACTTATATATTATTTATCTTTAAAAATTAATAATTAAGTACATACAAATAAGTAAATTATTCGAAGAGTTGCGGCGTGAACAATAATAATTGTTATTGTGAAAAACACCCTTAGTAGTTTCTCTGTAGAAGTTTTATTATTGTAATATCTAGCAGCACTTGTCCAGCTTCAGTCCGAAAAAGGATTTTTGCTTGTTTGTACTATGTCTAGTTGTGACGCTGTACCTGCTATTGTGAACAAAAAGCGTGCGCTACGTTTGTAATCTGACTGCCAAGGGAAATTTTAAATTTTAGCTTCGTTCGTGTTTTACCACATCATGCCTGATTTAGCAGTAGTGCAGTTTAGGATTGAACACGCTTATATAGAAGAAACCTATGTACTTTAGATTTGAAATCACCCGTATTGGGTATGCTGTTATGAGAGATACTACGCAAAACAAAGATAGTTTCGCTTGTTTTATGTTTGATAAATAAAATTGACCGTTCACATCACAGCTGTGTCTTCATCTTTGGAAGGGACGCACTTCTTTTGTTTTTGGCCTCGCCCTTTGTGCATTTGCCAATGTCAAGTATTTTTTAGTGACGTAGTTTTGGACTGTTCATGTACTTCGGACTGCACCCAGTGACTTTTAAAAATGCTAAATTCTATTGGTATGTAATTTGGTATATTTTTCTTATTTCCAATTTTCAGTTTTTCCTATTTACTAGGCAGACATAGCTATATTTTTGTTTTTGGGTCAATTTTAGTAACAAATTAATAAGGCAGTGTTTTAATTCTATGACTTTAGTATGTAGAATTCTGTTTAGTTTTCAATTAAATTAAAACTTTCTAAAATATCAGTTCCTATGCTGACTCAGTGGTTTTACCAAAACTAAGTCACTGCGCTGTTTTCGTTTCAGAGATTGAATAAGCTGCTTGACATTAGATTGTAGCAGTGGTCTCCATACTGCTGTAGCAATAAACAAGGCTTATATTCGCCTTAGTGCTCCTCGCCACAACAGGCATGGCCGGATATTTTGAAGAAATGGGATGGAGGGAACTTCGTGATGGAGAACAGCCCGATCATTTGTTGCACATGGCTCGACTTCTATTAGATTATAGAATGTATGACGATGTTTTCTTTGAGCAATGGCCAAGGTTTGTTTTCTAAAATTCTATAGTATATAATAATGCTTACAGTCAAATGACACCAGATACTTCATCTTTATACCTATTCTGCAGAAGTAATGACATTCATAAATTTTAAGCTGTGTTTTTAAGTAAGACCCAATTCTTAATCCACCTTGTTACTTTTACTGTTATCAGCATGCCCATAGAATTAACCCATTAAACATAGGTATAAAATAAAATATGAAATAAATTTTCAGGCTACCTCCACCAGCATCTAAAGATGTTATTAAAGAACTTCCAGAAATAAGCATTGACAGTGACAATAAGAGCTGCTCCATTTGCCTTAAACCGTTCCAAACTGGAGAAAAGATTAAGCAAATGCCGTGCCAACATGAGTTTCATCCGAAATGTATATTGACTTGGTTGGATAAAGTAAGATGATAAATAAAAATATATAAATAAATATCAGTACCCGGATGACCGAGCTTAGCTCGGTTTTTCATTGCCTGAAAACTCAGATTAAACGACGTTTTTAAAAATTAAACCTAGCTAGATCGATTTTTTGCCCCTGAAACCCCCTGGATACTAAACTTCATGAAAATCGTTGGAGCCGTTTCAGAGATCCAGAATATATATATATACAAGAATTGCTCGTTTAAAGATATAGATAGGACATTACACTTTGTGCCATCTGACCCCATACTAAGCAAAGCTTGTACTATGCGAAGCAGATAACTGATACTACTTAAATACTTTTTTTTGTACATACAGAACACATATTTGTTTATACCACAAAATATTTGTCCTGGGTGGGAATCAAACCCATACCCTACATATCGTAAAGATGATGTACTACCAATGAGCCAACAGAGCTCTCAATAAGATTTAAAAGGTAGTGATCCTTTGCACAGTATGCATACTGCATAGTGAGGAGGTTCCTCAGTCTGCAGCCCTAACCATCGGCAGCTTGAGCCCTGCCCTGCTGTCGGCAGCACTCTAGGTTTATGTATTTTATAAAATTTATTGTTGTATATTTCTATTGTAAAAAACTAAAATTTATGAATAAAATATAAATGACCTGAATAATAATGATATACACAGTAATATTCTAGATTAGTTAAGGAAAAACTGCAAGTGTAAGTTGGACACACACAAAATGTGTTATGTATGAATAAAAGTATGAGGTAACATTCTAATCATTGTGATACTCAATTCTGACATTGATTTCTTGTTTGCAGACAAATTCTTGTCCATTCTGCAGACATGAACTTCCCACTGATGATGAAGCTTATGAAGCATTTAAAAAAGAAAAAAAGCGAGCAGTGCAGAGGAAGGAAGATATAGAAACACTCCATAACTCTATGTTTAGTTGATTAGCTCTGCCAGTTAGATTTATAGAATGGAAGTTATTGATTTTTATATTCTGGTTGGTGTTTTAATGTTAAGGGTTAATGAATCCAAAACCGAGTTGTTAATTGGGTGATTTCAACTTCATGAATTATGGTTTTGGTGATTCCATTCTTCTAAGTGAACAAAACTGAAATACATGTTTTGCTGTATCCAGATTCCTCATTTGACATTCCTAACATATTAGCAATGTACAGATGCATTATGTTATCAAAAACAAATTACATGTAAAATAGATGATATTTTCTTTGATAATATTTTATTCCATTTAACATTTAGGTAGCCTTGTTCTGAGACTTTGGTTTCTAATCTGGAGGTTCTGGGTTTGAATTCAGTCTTAGTATTTTAAAATTTTGTAAATTGTCGGTGAACTGACATCACTAGTGTAAACCTTTTGGAAACAATAATAAAGATAGATAATAGTTACATGCCATATCTTTATTTGCGTATTTTAGAAGAAATAAGCGAATAAACTGCTATTTTTTGTGACTTCGGTTTATTTTATTTATTATAAATAATTCAATATACTATCCTGTACTGAAATTTTATGATTTTAAAATAAAAATATTCTGCACTCCCTAATTTTTGCCATACCCTAATGGGGTCATATTATTAAATCTTATATTTTCTTGTATTTAAGTATCCTGTACTAATAAATAAAATTAACATTATAAACATTTAGTCATTCTTGTTTCTTATTTTACGAATACAAGTGAGCTTTACTTATAGATCTGCTGCGTTTAAATGCGCGTTAGGACATAGATAATACACTATATATCAGCGTTAGGATACTTTACCCAAAGGCTTCTGCTACGTCACCTCTCTACCACGAACTAAATAACAGTTACATGCATACATATGCGACATTTAGCTTCCGCGCACTTACATTTTTGTAATAGCAGCCGTGTACATTCTAACAAGCCGAAAGAAGGTTTATTATACTCGTCAATGTAAATCAAAATTCAAGAGACCAACACTGAAGTCTTTAAAAAAATCCCACTATTTCATTCATTTCCTTAAATATGAATGGTGTTTTTTATCTGACAGATGATTTTGAGGATTCAAGATTCAAGACTAATTTATTTGTTATAATATGGTTTAGTGTAGGTACATTTATATAAAACAGCACACAGGTTTTTAATTAGTTTATTTTTAGTTTTCAATTATTATTATACTATCGTCCACATATACAGAGGCCCTATACTTGCCCACTAAGGCATACAAATAAATCAAGATATAACTTTAACATGTCACATTATAAATAGTAGGTAAACGAATAATAACAATAATCACATGCAATCTAGCAGCATTTTGTAAAATCTTCGCCAATTTTGATTTTATTTTGAGCTAGCGTATAACGGAATGGCGACGTCGCGCATTTATATAGCATGATCTCAGACGCGTGATCTTACTAAATAACAAATAATGTGTACCTACTTAGTTGCATGAAATTTGACAACGTCGCACTTACAACTCTTATAAGCTCCAGCTATACGCACTCGCTTTGGCGGTACGAGTACTAAGTAATATAACATTGCACCACACAAACGTAGTAACATTTATCGAATTTATCAGACTAAAAGAATATATATATACTTCCACACTATTTAATTACAACATTAAATTTCCCGATAATTTAAGTCTATATTAGGCCTATATTAAATTATGAAAAGTTAAAATAATTACAGGAAAGCGTATGTAAGTCAATCAAAATTTATATGGCGAACGTTTAACCTTAATAATAATGAAATTTCAAAATGAAAAATATATACGCAAACAAACATAGAATTACGTATCAAATAGTCAAAAAATAATATCTATATTCAAGTGTAGTCCGCTTCCGAGTCCTTACAGGTCCCTTAGCATTAGTCGTTCATTATAAAGCGTTTCGCTTTCGGAAACAAAATAGACTGTAACATTGATTTCGTGTTTGTGATTCATGTTGCAAACAGATTAATAGCCAGGTTGGTCGGTTTACGTATGTTACGTATACTATGCTGATTAGTTCAAGTGGTACCTATGTGTAATTGTATAGTAGGTGAATAACTATAATGCTTGTCTGATCGACATATATTGAGCCAGTATGTTCTCCGATCTAGGAGTCTGTTCCATTTTGTACTCTATAGTTATGTATTACGCCTATGGTACGCACTTAAAGATACCTATAGTTTCGACGTAGATTACTTTGGGAAAGCGATGATTATTATGGTCACAGGGATCAGTGTATAAACCTAACCTACTAGATAAAAATCTAAATTCGAAACTATTGTCAAATATATTTCAACAAGCCACCGCAATGTCACACCAATCAAAATTTAGTGTTTTTATAAAACTTTAAAATTTATTTACTAATATATAAAAAATGAGTGGACAAAAGAAGTGAGTATATTCATAGCGGTATACGTATTTGAAGCAAAAGTGGGGGAAAATAAGTAATGATTTCTTTCAGACCATACCGAAAATGTTTTCCGCAACCCAGACCTCCGCCGCCGAAGCAGACTGACTGCAGAGATGTTGCGGAAATCATCGACGCTCTCACTTTCGAAGATTCCAGTAAGTTTATATTTTATTAACTATCTCAAGCTGCTATCTCAATCTTCAAGTTTATCCATATTTGTCACCACACTATTTTTCCTATTAGGATGATCTTTCAAGCTTTGAAAAAGCAAATGGAAAAGAAAAATTAGACAAATAGGTATACGTTATGATCCTATAGGTACCTACCTCTTTTCCTACGACATCCTTAGTCTTCTTGCGAACCTTAATAACATTCTTAAATGTAGGATTTTATCGGAAGATTGTAATTTAGCTATTTGGGCGCCAATTAAACTTTTATTAAATAGCACTGGAGTCAGAACTCGAGCACATTTCGAGAGTCGTTGTACATATCATAATTTATTATCAACTTTAACTTTGAGCTAGACTTGCGAAAAAATTCCATTGCTTACATTTGTTCATGGGTTAACGTACTTTCTATGGAACAGCTGATTTTGTTTTCACGGATTCAGTGTTGTGCACCGAGTAAAAGTTGGTCATAATAATAATTAGTACAAAGCCCCCTTATCGACTTGATACAAGCCAAGCTTACTTAGCCCTGTAATGTTGTTTCAGTGGCAAGAAGAGGGAAACGCACGAGGCCTCCTAAATTTAAAACGAAACCGTTTAAGCCGCGACATTACAGAGACACATGTGTACCTATGGCACCTTCCATGCACACAAGGTCTGCAACCTTAACATCCAGCTAAGAGCTTTCCGTAAATTACGTCATACGCCAGGGAGGAGGGAGGGGGTAAACAACGTGTGAGGTTGTGTTGTGTGACAAGAAGAATCATTATATTTATTTAAAAAAAAAAGAACAGGAACAGTCCTAAGCTTTGTGTGAGGTCACTCAAGGGGCCGAGGAAAGGGGTAACAAATATGACTACTTGTGGCAACCACAGAAACACTCCATAAATTATCATAAAACTTGTGTGATATAATTTATATTCATAGATAGCCCCATTATTTGTAAACTTTGTGTCGGTATTCTTACTGAGAACTATCTTAAACTCGGTGTTTTACTAACTAATTTTGTCAGGATAAAAATAAGTAAATATATTCGCTCAAGATGTAAGTTGCCTTCATGTCAAATCCTGTAAATTTTTCGCTACTCGCTTTTGCTAATAAAAAAATCATTTTTGGATTTGTTACATTTATTAAATCAGATAAAATTCGGTTTTAGTATACCTTCATTAGGTATTTTTTATTTTCTGCAATTTTTGCTATTACAATAACAATTATATTTATCTGACCTTTGTTTATGGTAAATTTGTCACAAGTCTTCGAGTCATAGTAACCAAAAAGAAAAAGAAAGTTGCTTTAATATCTTTCATCCCAATTTATTAACCCGTTATTAAGTGAGTTTTGATGTTTATCCAGCAAACATCAAAATTTTCTAAATTCGTATATTTTTGCGTTGTCACTAAGGGCTCAAGTCGTTAGGCTATTCCCCCGAAAAATAAGATAATATTTTTTCAGGTTGCGCTACATCGGTCACTGTGCCAAGGAACCGCCACAAAAAATTCCAGACAAATGTGCGCGGAAGTGCAGGTATTACTTACTATTTTTCCTTTATTGGTATCGTATTTTATGCAATCTGCCAGTGTCAAGCAGTTCACATTTTCAAATATCTCAAGATAAATAAAATAAGTCTTAGTAACATTCAAAGTCAAGTCAAATCCAGTCCATAGAAAGTAGTGGTGACTTTATTAACGGAAAACAAATTGATAGCGTAGGTACATCTTCGTAAGGCGGCGGGCGAAGGCTGGATATGTAAACTGTTATCTCGTTTGGTAGCTCTGCTTAATGAGCTGTAGGGTCATGAAGCTATAGGTAAATAGCTTCATGTGTAGGGTGTTCGATTGTTAACTATGACAAACATTTATGTGACGAATATTGATGAAATAATGATTTAATGTTGTTTCAAAACTATATCTTCAAGTTCTTTCCAAGTCTATGGAAGCTTGTAGGAAAGTTACGTTTACTTTACCCGACATACTCCGCCCGTCTGCCCTGGCGGGCGGAAGACCGTAAATGCATTTCCACCAAGGAAAAAAAAAAGGCTTCATCGGATTCGGCCATGACTTACTTGGTATGGCTTTGACGGTGACTTTAAACACTTGACTTTAGATGATACACGAAGTGCGACGCCAAAAATAAAAACAGTGCATTTTGACTGCTATGTTACCACATTTAGTAAAGTTCTGCTTCGAGATCTAAAGGGCGTGGATTCAATTCCCACTCAGGATTAACATTTGTGTGATTAACATAAATGTTTGTTCTCTGTCTGGGTGATTTGTATTTATTATAAATATATATTTACAAAAAGTATTGTATTCTGTCAGCTGTCTGGTTCCCGTAGCTTTGCTTAGCTAGATGGCGCAGTGTGAAATGTCGTCCAATATGTTTTTTTTTCCAGATTGAGTTTGGGCTATATGTCGTCTTCGTCGTCAGATGATATTTTGCAAACTGATAATAGAAGCAAAAAATTCAAAAAAAGAGTTCGTTACTACGATCTATTGCCCGGTGATATAATGATGCCTACTCCAGTGCCCATCGTGAAGCATACAGCATCCGACAAATCCATATTGAAGGTGAGCAATATCACTAATACTATAAAAGTGAAAGTTTGTTACTTCTTCAAGCTACAGCTTGAAGAAGTAACAAACAATTAACGGTTTAACGGATTTGGAATGCTACCTGCATTCCAAATTTCATCCCTTATATTCTGGTTTAATACATAGGCAATTTTTTTTTTGCCAAACTAAGGTGAACCATTTCTTTATTAGCACGGAAAATGTAACTTCTAGATATGCTTACTATTGAACATCAGTCGGGGTTTGGTCAAACGTAAGCCTAAACTTTATTTAAAAAAATAATAATATAAATAAACTTAATTCTTTATTAACCTGTACTATTAATTATAATATATATTTTAAGTCTATTGTAATTGGCGATTGCTGTATTAGTCTAAATAAATTCTTCTTCGTGCTCTTCATTAATGAAGGTCGTGCCCGTCTTGAAAAGCCTTCACTGAGGCGTTCACTAGTTGGTTTCACGCCACTTTGTCTTCCGCTTGTCTCAGGACAGTAGTGACGGAGAGTCCCGTAATCGCCTTTATCTGATCAGACCAACGAGTAGGTGATCGACCCTGCAGTCTCTTGCCCAATAAAGTATAGTGATATCCCTACATAAATCTACGTTGCACATTGCAGGTAGCTAGTCCTAAAACGAGTGGTGACGTAATCCAAGCAAAGAGAGCGTCAGTGAAACCCGGAGAGTTGAGACCACCACTACCGGCTAAATCCGGCCATGAGTATGTCATTGAACATTTTTATTCATCTTTTTTACAACAAAGAAAAGTGCGTCTAGAAGGTATCTATGTTGTAGTGATACTAGCGACCTCGCTACATACAGTGGCCATTAGCATGCATCGTGAGCCAATCAGAGACGAGAATCCTGCATCGCGTAAATGAAATTTACGGCGGATTAGATAATAATACGATTTACTATCTAATCACTAGCGGACTTTCTTCGGGTATATAACTTGGCCCTGTGGGAGTAATCCTCTATTACTTATATGAAGATATTTCTTTTTAACGTCGCTCCTCTGCATTCCCTTGTTCTCCGAAATGTATGTATCATCGTCTGTTAATGCAATGCTTCATTCGATTTTAATGAATACCAATAAATTCGAGAAGATCACTGAGTAGGTGATGTCATTATAAATACAATATTATTATCACGATGTAGCGATCACGATGTATTGTAGGTAACGATAGCTCAGTGGCTAGCGTGGTCGTTATACACGCCGATGGGCGTAGGTTTAAACCCCAACAGTGAGCTTGAGCTGCCGGTGAAGGAAAACATCGCAAGGAAACCATAGTGTGGTGGTAGGAGTATTTTCAAGTACTCGGCTGGCTAGCTACCACGTCAAGTCAAGTTGAAAATCTGCCGTCAAGCAACTAACACTGTGTTCCGGCAGCATCACTTGAGAGCCAGTTCCATTCCAGACCAGGTGTGTTTTAGCATTTTCGACCACACCATCACTTAACATCAAGTGAACTCTGGTCAAACACCAAGCTTATAAATAATTTGGTTTGATAAAACCCTTTAATTTTGGGAATACATTCAAATTTTCATTTCTTTTTTCAGACTATTTAAACCTCATAGCGGATTAGTGATAAATAGAGACAAAGAGTATGTGCCGGATGTAGTGCACGTTCCAGGGCCAAAGAAACTTCCGGGGTAAATATCAGTACTATTCTCCCTAACTAAATAAAACATTGCCTATTTAGACTCATTCATTATTGTGCCAGTGAAAATAAAATCGTGGCAATGTAAAAACACTTAGCCTAAAACCGTCATTATGCAACAACCACTTGCTTTAATCCTAAATTTTTTTTAAATATGTACTAAGATTTGCTAGCAAAATAGGTACCTATTGACAAGGCTATAATTGACAGATCGAAATTTACTAAAAAGTATTGCTGTCCTTTTCATTGCAGGTCGTTAGACAAGGACAGTAACATTTGTTATAAATTTAGATTTGTCTACTGTTCTTCAAAATTATAAATCTTTACATTTTTTTACAGGGATCCTAGTCTGCCTTGTTATAAAGGAGGGTAAGATAAAATATTTTTTTTTTTTTGTTTGTGTCTTTTTTGCTAAATTTATATAAACATTCGCTTCTCCTCGTTCGTAGAAATGAGCGACTTGAATAGTTGAATATTAAAAGGGAACAATTTTTGAGGTTAAAATACTAAAATTCTGCTTTACGTAATACTTTTCGCCTAAGTAACAATAAATAAAGTGGACGTTCCCAATATTCGTACGCAGCGTTTCGGCTCTAAACTCAAAAAAACTCAAAACTCAAAGTGCTTTATTTCCTTTAGACCTTACAGGACTCTTGGACACGTCACACGTCACAAATTATAAACATACTTAAAACTAGGAAATAAAGTGATCACTTTGATCTTTCGTTCACTTCAATCTTTTTGAGGTAAAGTAAAGAAGCGAACAAGAATAGCTCTACTTTCTTGATACGTACAGCCCATGAATGGAACTCATTGCGGACTTCTTTGTTTCTTATAAGCTACAATTTTTTAAGACTAGGGTGAATGGATTTCTTCTAGTTCAGCGTGCTCCACCGTAACTTTCCATCAGGCGAGTCGGTCGCCAAAAGTA
Organism: Biston stratarius; assembly: GCA_950106695.1. NCBI lineage: Eukaryota > Metazoa > Arthropoda > Insecta > Lepidoptera > Geometridae > Biston > Biston stratarius. The sequence goes on from OX467116.1 coordinate 19,338,170, forward strand.
CCTACTTATAAAAAAAAAATAGTTTCAGGGTCACTTATTTTTATGCTAGAGCTCATTCCATGCGACACGATTTAAAATCCAATAAGCTCTTTCTTGGAAAAAAAGGTAGGTAAGAAAAGATCATATTAAATCCATAGAAAAATGTTACAGGCCATGCAAGAGAAAAAAATGCAAAGGACGATCGTCCGATAAACCGATGACGAAGTAAGTCGGAGAATATTTTATTCCGTAATTATAGGGTAGCCTTGAAATTGATTTTAAGTGCGCATTTATTGACAAAAAGAAAGGTTATTACGACTATTTACAACTTAAGAAACAGGTTATTGCAATCCGTAAATGCAATGCAAAAGTAATGACGTATTTTAACTTTACTCTAAGCTAAGAAATTAAATTTATAAATACCAAGTAAGTAACTGACGCTTTACAACCTAAATGTCAGTTGAATACGGGCGAATTGTATGCACACACACACATCATCAGCCATAGGATGTCCACTGCTGGACATAGGCCTCCTCCTGGGGCGGTTTTGCTAATACTCGCCACGCTTGGCAGGCGGGTTGGCGAGCGCAGTTAGGTGTGATTGTTCAAGGAAGACGCTGCTGCCCATCCCTTAGCCGACTTTTACGGCAACCACGGGTAGAGAGGGTGGGGTACTATTGTATGTATTGTACTACTTCTATTACAACTACTATTACATATTACATATTCTAATGTATCTATGAATTGTATGCAAATGTACCGGACATTTGACCCAGTATTTCGTAGGCGGGCGATCATTCTTAGATTTGCTGTAAGTTTCTTTGATCGAAGTGAACTACACAGAAAGTTTTCAAATAATTCAAGTATGCGTATCCATCTTATTGGCGGTATAGCCACGGGGGAAAGCTGTTAGAATGTTTACCCGTTAAATAAAAAACGCTATCATGTTGGACATGCGTCGCGTTGACCATATCTACGCTAAATATTTTTCACCTGGAAATTTTTAGCCGATTTCAAAAAACGAGGAGGTACAATTCGACTGTTTTTTTTAATGTTTTTTATTTGTTAGGTACTTTATAACTTTCGACTGGGTGAACCGCTTTAATGATTCTTTTTTTATTTGAAAGCTGGTGCTTTCCGTGTGGTACCTTTTCAATTAGGTCCAGTTCTGACAATAGCATCCATGAGAAAACCAAATGAAGTCGGTTTTTTTCTGTTAAAATTTAACTTGTTGTTCATAATGATCAAGGTTCTCGTGTACCAAAGATACATAAAATATTACTGCGTAAATATTTAAAGTAAAATCAAATCCAAAAGATAAAAACAAAACCAATTAAGACTTCCTGGAAATTATCGCCTAATTCAAAAGTTTGTAAGTCGTAAACTTGACCTAATTATTTTCGTTGGGTATAAAAACTAATCTTGTCCTAATCTATTTTCATTGGGTATGAAAACTAAACTTGTCCTAATCTATTTTCATTGGGTTTGAAAACTAAACTTGACCTAATTATTTTCGTTGGGTATAAAAACTAATCTTGTCCTAATCTATTTTCATTGGGTATGAAAACTAAACTTGTCCTAATCTATTTTCATTGGGTTTGAAAACTTAACTTGACCTAATCTATTTTCATTTGGTATTTTTAATTTTAAGGGCTTGCGCAGACGAATTCAACTCAAGTCGTTGTCTTGTCTCTCCTCAGATCATCGCATTGTCTAATTAGTGTCGAGATCATGCATATCCTATGCATTTTTCCAAGTAGGCATATGGAATTATGTAGGTACATATTACATTACGTTTAGTAATATAAACGCTACTTACGGTTATTATAGGCTACTCTATATTATAACTTATATTACTAGAACTATTTTGGTTATATAAAAATCTTTTTATTATTTTAGAAAACAGAGAAGATTGGCTGCTTTAAGAAGGAGAAGAATTGAAAGACGTGCAAGCAAGCAACGAAGGTGATAAGTTTTATTGCAACAATCGATGTTATTTTAATTCTGATAGTAGCAGACTAGCAGACTATAGATGGTTAATTTATACTTATGGTTTAAACTTGAATATTTTGAACTATATTTTTTTGTAATACCTAATAAGATTTAACGCTAAGTTGTCCAAATCCTTCTTGAGCATGTCTTAAAAATATATTTCTTCCTTAAACTATGCTAGGTGCAAAAATATATATAACTTAGGCACTCTGTAGTGATACCCTATCACGTGAACAAGTACTAGTACAAAATAATCTCCACTCCAATTTATTCATTATTTTCATCATCATCATCATCATTTCAGCCTTAGGACATCCACGGCTGGACATAGACATCCCCCATTGACTTCTATAAAGACCGGCTGGAAGCGGCTTGCATCCAGCGCGTACCTGCAGTCTTTATTAGGTCGTCTGCCCACCTTGTGGGTGGACGTCCTACGCTGCGCTTGCCGGTCCGCGGTCTGTACTCCAGGACTTAGCAGCCACATCGGCCATTAGTTCTGCGTGCTATGTGTCTACCCACTGCCACTTCAACTTGCTAATTCGCTGGGCTAGTTCGTCTACGGACCTCCTCATTTCTGATTCGATCTCGTAGGGAAACTCCGAGCATAGCCGTCTCTATAGCTCGTTGTGCTACTTTGAGTTTACCAAGAAGGCATATTGTCAGAGACCACGTTTCAGCGCCATAAGTCATGATTGGTCCAATCAAATCCAATTTATTACTCCACAGTATATAATAATTTATTTACTAAGAATTTAGTGACATCGACACACTATACAAAATTGATTTAAGCCTTTTTTTTCGATATATAAAATAAGTAAAAATTGCTGTAAGTAAGTCTTCTACAGAACAATCGTGCAGTTACTTAACCGCTTGTTTTGATCTTTGTTTTGAAGTTCTCTTCCAGATTCATAGAATTAGTTGGTACTAACATTTATAGTAACTGAAATGACATATTATCTAGATTATCGCAGTCTCAATCGGAATTGGGTGAAAGAGGTGTTTACTCGAACGTTGGCGTGACTGATGGTAAGCCACGAGCGAGGGGTATCCAAAGCATGAAGAAACATCAGAAAGACGACGGCTCTATATGTGGCCTTGATGAAATGCCTCGACCAGAACATGTTAGTGCATTCACATTTATTAAACTAGTTTTTTTTTTACAGTTGACAGGCTAGGCTAGCTAATTTTATGTTTAGTTCGGTGTGTTCGAAGCACCTAGTGACCTGGCGTAAGGTTGCCAGATCATACCGTTTCGTGCGTAGCGGCTGTTTCTGCCAGCCAGCCGAGTACTAGAAAGTCCCCCATCACTATGCTATGAATTCCTCACGATTTTTTCCTTCAGCGGGAGCTCAAAATCATCGTTGGGATTCGCCCTTCGGCGTGCGATCCACTGATCTATCATTGCTACGTAGTCATCATCGCTGCTAGGTATTCTCCCCGTACTGTAACTTCGCGGCCACTATAACTTCACACTGGCTTGAATTATTTGGGGTTTTCGAGCTAAATCGTAATTGCACAAAAATAAGAGTTAGAAAACTTACTAACCATTAATAAATTTCCAAAGAGCCGTCTTTAAAGCATATTTTAAGTTATTTTACTCTTATATATTTTAGACGTAATTTTGCCACATTTTCTTTTCATTTAGTCACGGTTGATTATATCGAATACTCCGACTATAGTTTCATACTCCGGAGTCAAATCATACGTCAGTAATCCCGTATTAGTGAAACGAAAGCGTGTCATTTATATTACTGTCTCACAATAATGATTGTTGACAGGCGCAAATTCCGGCAAACTTGAAGAAAGGCACGTTACGAACTCATTCGCTAACTATCCTGCCGTGTACAAAAGAAAGAAAGCCAGATATACACTATGGAATTTTAACCGGCTCATTTAATATGTACGACGGCAAATACAGTACGTTTTTTGAATACTCGGAATAGCTAAGTTACTAACAAAAACATAAGACTGTTTGTTGATTTTTGTATGATTGATAACCTAGGTGTTTGACCACAGCTCACCTGATGTTAAGTGACGGTGTTGTCGAAGACGGTAAACACACTTATCTTGGAATGAGTCTTAAGTGAGGCTGCCAGAACGCACCGTTAGATGATTGGCAGCTGATTTTCAACTTGAGGGTAGTAGCTAGCTAGTTAAGTAATAGAAAGTATCCTACCAGCATATTATGGTTTCCTCACGATATTTTTTATTTCTCGCCTTTACCTACTTTATTTTGCCACCTTGTGTCCCATGCCAGTCAAAAGGTTACCAACCCCTGCTTTAGACAATCGTATAAACAGAAACTAAAGACTTGGCTTATCGAGCAGGCATTCCATTTTTTATTTTTTTATTATTTTGACTTATACTGATGTTATCAATAAATACTATGACTATGACTATATCTATTTGACTTAATATAGCTTTGGTATGTATATAGATTAAAATAACATTAATTCATCAGTATTATTCAGAATAATTCAGTAATAATCTCAACTTACAAGTCTGGGGTAGCACAAGCACAAAATGAATTGGCAGTACTTGCATGGACTATACCAAGTTTACCTTTGGCGTGATGTATGTTATAAGCGGTAACAGTCATTATGTTTTTATGTCCTTGCTTTGGTGGGGTATAAGTGCATTTACCTACGCACCTACTAATAATAAAAATACAAAAATTTAATTTCTTATGTGTAGGTGCAAAATCGAGAGGCCGTCAAGCGCTGACGATGAGTGTAATGGCTTACTGTCTGGCTTTCCACTACCATCCAAAACAGTGGACCATGAAACTGCTAGATAACTTGGTCGATGCTGGAGATAAGTGGTTTGTACTCCCAACCTTATCTGCTTGAATACAAAAATGTTTCATGAAGCCTTCCCTCCTGTAGGTGGCAATATAATATTTTGTTTATTCTGGCAATTTCTGACTGCCTACTGTGATTTTTTTATACCTCGTTATATAATGCCTGCTGATAGCGGGTCGTATATTAAGAGCAAATTCAAAGTGGCGGTTGACTCAATATTTGTGTGCTTTAAAAAAAAAAAAAAAAAACGTTTTACGTTCCTCTGTACCACTTCTGTGCTTCTTGATTTTCTAATAAACTCTAATAGTTTTTTTTTTTTATAATAGTATAATCCCACTAATATTATAAATGTGAAAGTTTGGATGGATGGATGGATGTTTGTTGCTCAATCACGTCAGAACGGCTGAACGGATCTGGATAAAATTTTGCATGTAGATACTTTAGGCTCTGGAATAAAACATAGGATACTTTTCATCATCATCATCATCATCAGCCGTATGACGTCCACTGCTGGACATAGGCCTCTCCCATTGACTTCCACAAAGATCGGTTGGAAGCGGCTCGCATCCAGCGCGTTCCTGCGGTCTTTATTAGGTCGTCTGTCCACCTTGTGGGTGGACGTCCTACGCTGCGCTTGCCGGTCCGTGGTCTCCACTCCAGAACTTTGCAGCCCCATCGGCCATCGGTTCTGCGTGCTATGTGTCCTGCCCACTGCCACTTCAACTTGCTAATCCGCTGGGCTATGTCAGCTACTTTAGTTCGCCTACGGATCTCCTCATTTCTGATTCGATCTCGTAGGGAAACTCCGAGCATAGCCCTCTCCATAGCTCGTTGTGCTACTTTAAGCTTACTAAGCAGGCACACAGTGAGAGACCACGTTTCGGCGCCATAAGTCATCACTGGTAACACACACTGGTCGAAGACTTTCGACTTGAGGCACTGAGGTAATTCGGACGAGAAAACGCTGCGCAGTTTTCCGAACGCTGCCCAGCCGAGTTGGATTCGACGATTGACCTCTTTCTCGAAGTTGGACCTACCTAGTTGGACTGCTTGTCCTAGGTAAATGTACTTGTCAACAACTTCAAGAACCGAGCTCCCAACTGATATTGGGGTGGGCACAACATGGGCATTCAACATTACCTTCGTTTTGTCCATGTTCATTTTAAGACCCACCCGTTGAGAAACTCGATTGAGGTCTTCGAGCATTGTGCTGAGTTCCTCCGACGACTCTGCCATGACCACTATATCGTCGGCAAATCGAAGGTGAGTGATGTATTCGCCATTAATATTGATGCCGAATCCTTTCCATTCCAGGAGCTTGAAGGCGTCTTCCACTGTGGCAGTAAACAGTTTCGGAGATATAACATCTCCCTGTCTTACGCCTCTTTTCAGTGGAATCGCCTTCGAAGTCTGCTCCTGTACTTGGACCGACATAGTAGCGTTATTATACAAACACTTCAACACTTCGATATACCGATAGTCAATATGGCATCGTTGGAGAGATTCAACCACCGCCCATGTCTCGATCGAATCAAAGGCTTTCTCATAGTCCACAAACGCTAGACATAGAGGCAAATTATACTCTTCGGTCTTCTGTATAATTTGCCTTAGCGTATGGATGTGGTCTATGGTACTGTAACCTTTACGGAAACCGGCTTGTTCGGAAGGCTGGAAGTCATCGAACCTGCGACTGAGACGGTTCGTAATGACCCTTGAAAACAGCTTATAAACATGGCTCAGAAGCGAGATGGGTCTATAATTCTTCAATAAAGTGTTGTCACCTTTCTTGAAGAACAGCACCACCACGCCTCTGTTCCATGCTTCTGGCGTTATACCTTCGAGTAAGACGGAATTAAAGAGCTTCTGAAGGACTTTAAGTACCGGTGTTCCACCCGCTTTCAGAAGCTCCGATGTGATTCCGTCATCACCCGGCGCCTTGTTGTTCTTAAGCTGTTTCAGGGCCATTCTAATCTCGTACAGGCTGATGTCCGGGATATCTTCGGTATAGTGCCGGGTCAGCTTGGCTCTTGGGTCTTTGGCCGCGCTGCTAACAGGCTCAGCTACCGAGGTGTATAACCGTCCATAGAACCTTTCGACCTCCTCTAATACCTCTGCTTTGGTCGACGCTATACTACCATCTTCTCTCTTCAGCTTCGTCAACCGGCTTTGCCCAATAGATATGTCTCTTGCGAACACTTTGGAGCCTTTTTTCCGCTCTATCGTCTCTTTAATACGATTAGTATTAAAGATACGTATGTCGTGTCTCAAGGATTTCGATATCTGTCTATTGAGCAGCCTATATGACTCTGCATCATAGGAAGACTGTAGTCGTAACGAGCGTCGTTCAGTCATGAGGTGTAGAGTATGGTCGGACAGTTTTTGAGGTCTATTTGTACGACGGGGTCTAAAAAACTTAGAGCCCACCGCATGGACAGTTTCTACGAGCCTGTTATTGATCTCGTCCGCCGTAGCAAGATTCTCTAGGCAATCGAAGCGATTGGAAAGTTCAAGTTGAAAGCTTTCGGGGTTTTGTATATGGGCGCGAGTAGGTCGGAGCGTAGACTTCATCAAGCGTGACCTTTCAAGCTTGACGTTAATATTCAATGAGCCTCTTACCAGTCGGTGATCACTACCGGTTTTCACCCTGTGAATCACGGAGACATCTTTGAATATCATCCATCACCACGCGGGTAAAACCGCGGGGCGCAGCTAGTATTATATAGGTTAAAGTTTGTGATTGTGTAAGTGTGTTTGTATGTTAGTTACCTCTTTACACTCAAGCGGCAGGAGCGATTTTGATGAAATTTGGTATGGAGGTAGCTGACACCATGGATTAACACTTGATACTTTATCCCGAAAAAATGTAGTGGTCACGTGGGATCAGCGGGTAACACCGCGGGGCGCAGCTAGTCTTTCATAAAGTTGATAATAATGATGAATACAATGACCTCCTGACTTACGATTAGTATAAGCCTGTATTATCTGTGACATGATTAGGTAATTGTAATTTTAGGTACTTACAATGTTTAGAAAAAGTCCACGATCACTCCGCTGTCCAGGGCATATGCGAAGTGCTCCCATTCGGCAAGAAGCAGACGTTAGTCCTGAACGAGAAGAAAATGCAAGTGCTGCTTGCAGAGCCCGACATCGTAGGTTATACTATGTCATTGGATCCCACTGTTTACAACCTCTGTAGGGGATTGAAGGCTTTCTTCAAAGATAACAGAGCTGGTATTCTTTTATCGAGGTAAGTACAAACAAAAACTTTAGAAAAAGGTTGCATTTGTTTAAACGTTGATCGACTATGCACGTGTTGATGGAAATAAAAAACTTAAAGTAAAATTTAGATGTAGTTTTGTTATATGTCGTGGCGTGACCCGTAACAATTTCATTGCATATTTACTTTATTTCGAATCGGTCCTGTTCTTATAACAATAACTGTCTTGTCACAGTGCTGGCTACCAAATAGGTCAAAAGCGGGTTGGAAGTCTCCACACATCTTCAAAACATTAAGAACTTTCAGACAATTTAGTTTTCTCACGATGTTTTTCTTCACCTTTTGGAATAAGCGGAAATTCGGTATGTAAAGTTTTTTTTTGGTATTTATTTTATATTTTTTTCTGATAGTAAACTTTATTTCATGAAACTAATTTGAATATTTTGGCTTTTTATGCGGTAGTTGATTTTTAATACGTTTTCAAACTTTCGATAGCGATGACGTCATAAGGTTGACTGAATATCCCTAGTAGGCCTTTGCCATGTAAAACAAAAAATAATATTTTGACACATTTGATTGACTTTGACAACTGACATGAAGTAAAGAATTTTGTTTATCAAAGCTTCTTAATGTTGCTAATCTATTACTTTTTTGTATGGATTATTACGCTATTACGCCGCTGGCAAATCTATTAAGATTTAAAAAAATATATGGATCTATTACAGCTGTTTTACAGAAACATTAGAACTGACAGAATGCACAGAGTATGATGCCAAAAAGAAAAAGGACAAACCCAATGAACTTTTTTTTTTACGTGATTTGGCAATGCACGGGTGTTATATTTACCTATTTTGGTATTTTATAAATGAAGTAACGAAATTATAGTATTTTTCCGTACTATCCTTAGATATGGATAGTATCTAGTACGGAGCATGAAATAGTTGTACAAATACTGTAATTATAGTACAAAATCCAACGCTGCGTTGACTTGACATTGACAGTTTTTGTTTAGGTTCGCCATTGCTTTTGCACAGCGAACTACATGACGTCATTATGGGACTCATTGAAAGTCAAGTTTATCTTGTGTATTTTATTGAAATATACCCCATCTCATAGTTTAGAGAGTTTTAAACGTCAAAATAATGTACAGGAATGTAATATTTCGAAATGGTTTTGGAATCAGCAAAGTATTTTTTTTCTTTACATACCGAATTTCTTAATTTTGTTTTTTTATTTAAAACTACGCTCCACAGACACCTGGGTCCGTGACCTTTGCCAACTTTTAATTACATTTTTGTTTCTACTATACATGAAGAGGAAAGTTAAATAGCGGGAATTGACCCTAAGACAACAAAATGAAATCGGGCATCCCATTTTCTAGTCTCTCTATTCCGTAATTTCATTGTATTGGCGTGATAAAATTGATAATACTTCGTAAGTCCAAATTGACCGATTTGATAATAAGCCGCAAGCAATTTTTTATCAACTATAAACTCAGCATCTATAGATAAACTTTTTATTTAATTTGCACTAAACTTGTCACGACAACTACCCACCACTTATTTTCAGAGTGTTGAAGGTAGTGGTATGGCGAGACAGGGTTTGTTACTACATATTCGATCCGGCAGGGCGCGATCGGCGCGCCTTCCAAAACTTTAGCAACGGCTCCGCAGCTCTCATCAATGTGAAAGACATCGAAGCAGTTGCAGAAGTGCTACTAGCGAGAACAGTCCTAGAAGACCAAAAATTCGTCCTCGCCTCAGTGAAAGTTCTAAGAATGGTTGACGAAAAAGCTGACGAGGACTTTGAATCAGATAAAGAGCTCACACAAGCGGAAAAAGCTATGATGGGATATAGGATTTTGAACGAAAACTGCGCTATCGTGAACGCCAACATGCATCTAGGAGATCGATGCTTCGAAGAGGCGAAGTTTCGACAAGCGTTACCGGTTGCCGTCGCGGCTATGACTTACGCGAAAATATCGCCTCCCAACACGTGGTTCACGAAAACGTTAGACAAAGTCTTACGCCTCGGGAATAAGCTGTATATGACATGCGTGAATCCGAAAGTAATGATAGACTTATCGATCGATAACATACCCAATGAAATCATCGTCGGGCCTTACGCTTGCGAGATCATCATTTACAGAGAAAGAATTAAAGGTCAACTATTTACGACTAAAGAATGCTTGCTCAACATCAAGACTGGCTTAGCGGAATTTTTTAGTCATGAGTACAACAGCGGCATATTGGATTTTAACAACTACATGTTGGGGATATGGAGACAGAAAGATATGTACTATCTATTCGATCCTTACCCTCGAACTAATGATGGGCTGAGGACGATGAAGATTGGCAGAGCTTGTTGTTGGATGCTTTTAAACACAGACACGATGGCGGAAGTGTTTACAAAAAACTGGGATTATCTGCCAACGACGACGCAATTTTATATTCACGCCTTCAAAGTGTTGAAGTTGAAGAAACGGGAGCGGAAGGTAATCTAAGCCCAGTGTACATCATAGTAACTTGTTGTAAAGCGAGGTTATATATGATCAGCTAAAAACTTTTCGTTTCGCTTCCCTTATGCCATGTATCTCACCGTTGTCTTCCCTGGGTTTATTGGAATAAGAATAAATGCGAAATTTAATTACAAGTTTTTGACAGAACAAAAACTTGATAAATGCGCCTAGCGATATAAATGAAATACAGCAGCTAATCATTTATTATTATTATTAAGCCTTTATTGCTGAATACACATGATGCAAATAGTTTAATACAAAAAATTACCACATCTGGTTTCCCGGTTTAGTAATCAGTGTGTCCTGTGACACATGTAGGCTCCTTCCAGCTGCTTCCATTCTTTTCTGCCTCTAGGTGTCCTCATCCAAGTAGCACCACCGACTTTCTTGACGTCTTCTATCCATCTTTTCGCCTGTCTGCCTCATTTTCTTTACCATCGCGTGTTTGCCATTCGGTTATAAGTTTTGTCCATTTTGTTCTACTGTCTCTTATCATGTGCCCTGCCCACCTCCATTTTAACTGTCTTGCTATCATTATTATATCTTCCACCTTGGTTATGGATCTTATATCATCTGCTCTCATGCGGTCATTGTTAACAATCATGTACTGTTCGATTTATTATTTCATTTATTACTTCCTCAGAACAGGTCCCCCCTTAGATCCGGAGGTTATTAACTATTCACATAGATATAAATTGGGGAAGCATGATAGACTTAACTCATGTTAATCAGTGAGATTGCAATTTCAGAAACTAATTAATTACAAACATAAATAAAGAACATTTACCAGCCGCATCAATCATATAATGCACTTGTGATTTTGATTCAAAACGGAAAACAGATTAGCAGTAAAATGGCTTGCACTTTACAGACTCAAATAGTTTGCACTCTCAGTGACGAGCAGTTACCCGGAAATAAGGGAAAGTTCGGACGGAAAGAGCTCCCAATGAGCCAAGCGCAAGGGGACGGCAAGGACTATATATACCAGGATATCTTGCCTGACAACACTTTCGAAGCCCGTCCGCCTGCCGTAAGTTTATACACATGGCTACGCGGAACAGTATAATAAAGCCGAAAGTACCTTATTGTACACTTCATTGTCGAAAACTTTATTCATGAAGACGAGCTGACCTGTAAATCGCGAAAAAATCAGTTGTCCATCAATACATTTCGATAAGTGTGAATTACGCTGCAAATGTTCAACGAAAGTTATTGAAAGTGAGAGGTACAATTATATCCTTCTCATTTCTATTTCGTTCGGCGTAACCCCATACAGGTGTTTGTAAGATACTAGTAGTCAAGTTAAATTATAAAAAAATCCGTTTTAAATTAACGTTCCAATTTAGCCTACCCGAGTATTGTAAGTTTCATAGTATGTTTTCTCTTAGCATCAAGCTGACGAAGAACAGATGGGCGATATCGTATCCTTAGTGGACAGCATTCAAGATGATTACCTACCACCCATACCTTTACGATACAAAAATATGGGACCTGAGCCATTAGAACCAAAAGTCTGTAAGTTTTCATTCGAATATTTTGATCTTAGTGCCGCTATTCGTTATTGTAATATTCCGTGGATTTTGTAGAAACAAAATGCAAATATAAAGGTAAACAACTCGCAAAATAGTAAAAACCTACCTTAACTTGTTTTTCTTTTTCCTTCCCAATCTATTAGGTAGCTATCTATTCGGATATTATCAATACGGTTTTTCTAATGGGCGTTCCAACATCGACGCTACGTCAAGCCTCGTAGAAAACATATATATATTTTCGTCTATAAACTATGGTTTGGTACGGTGGCCTTTTTCATGGAAACAAAGCAAACAACGCACGTGCGGCCTCGTCTTGCTTCGCACTACGTACCGCTGCCCGCCTCACACGTCGTAATCCTGCATAAGTAAAACAAAAATGAGACAAAAAAATATTTTTATATATAATTAAAAAAAAAAAATACGTAACAGTCACCTGATTCTACGCTCAGGGTTGTTTATGATGAAGGAACTCCTAAATGGTCAACAGTATAGACACGAAATTTGGTAACACATTAAAGGCCTCGCCGCGGTCTTGGGCCCTGATTCTCTTACTCATACAAGATGCCTTACTAAAAACGCGTATAGCGTTGATAACATTATACGCGTATAATTTTTTTATCTTGACGGTCTAACTCGCGTCATGCTTCACTATATTAGGTACATTACCTACGGTGTTGTTCTGCAGTGAACCTGGACTCGCCGACGGTATCGGTGACGCAGGTGATCCCGCCGTGGCCGAAACCCCGCGACAAGGCCAACGAGCCGCCGGAGCCCGACCCAGATCCCGAACCCACGCCGCCGCCTACACCTCCTCCTCCGATGGTGACTATTTTTTATTTGTTTGTGGCATCGTCGCCAGTGTCAAGTATTACAATATTTTCAAGTTTTCATTGAAAAAACAATTGACAGTCCTAGTCACAGTCAAGGTTAAATAAAGTGAGTCAATGTCAAGACCTAGTAATTATTTGGTAATTGTAGTGGCGATTTCGAAAACACTACAAAAGCAGAAAAAAAGTTACGAAAATTTTACAATGCGGTGACATAATTTTGTCGCATTCCTGCCAAAAACACCTCTAAAGAAACGACTGTCTTTAGGGCGTATACCCTCAAACTTTGGCTAGTATTGTAAACTCGAACCGTTGTATCTAGCGCAAAAAGACTGCATAAAAATTAATTACAAAAGTAAGTGCTTGTGAATAGTATGTAGGTGAGAGATACCACGATTGTCCTAACACAGCGGTAATCGGAACTAAACAAAGTCCAGGACATTGCTGCTTGGCTGCTTATTACTCTGAGACATAGATGGTTGGCTAGTTAATTTCGCTGGCTTCAGTATCCTCTAAATAAAATGTTTGCTGCTTGGTGACATAGTATTTCATTGATACCAAGCTATCAAGACAGCCTCCTGCTAAGGAGACATGCCAACTAAATATTCCTATTTTTAAAATACCTTTAATCTATTTTCAGCCACCGGAAGGAGGAGAAGAAGAGGTAAGTGAAAGTTTCTAGTCTCTTGATACTTATTACTGTTATAAGTATAAATTCTATAGACAAAATACTATACAATACATAGGGTATACATAATTTATCATTGAACTTTTTCTATCGGATATAAACGAGATGTACGTAACTACTATATTTATTTTAATTTTGTTTTGAACGTTGTACAAAATCGAAACCAACAGAATAAAATTAGAGAGCTGGATAAAATATCTCTCTCTTTCTCTCTCTCGAAAGGTACTTCAGCCATTTCTACCTTGTTGGGACATATACAGGTTCCCCTTGACGTTTTCCTTCGTCAACAAGTCAGTCGTCTAGGTTTAAAAAAAGTTGCGTATATTTTCTCAACTTTTTACTCAAAAAGTACATAAATTATGAAGAACTATGTTAGTACCGCTTGAGATTAATCTCACAGCAATATCATTTGTGATGTTCGTTTTCTCACAACTGAGCTTACATAAAAGTCATTATTTAAAATGTAGCACGAGGAAGAGGCCGAAGAAGAAGAGGACGAGGAGACGATTCAGCGGAAGAAGGAAGAAGAAGAAAGACGAAAAGCGGAAGAAGAGGAGGCGCGAAGAAAGGCTGAAGAACTTCCGCCGGCTATGCCGCCGCCACCGCCATCACCCTCACCTTCCGAACCAGAAGTGCCGGTGATTATTCAATCAATATTCAACATTATAAGACATAACTTTCTATTATATTATTTTACCTTTGACTAACTACGCTCGGGGGGCTTGAGGAATTCAAGTATTACAAATGCAGATTTTTCGTAATTGTTAACCCTTTCAGCAAAAGTAAGCAAAGCTCTTACGCTTACCTTCTATGCTTACCTACGTAAACATTAGTTTTACTAGCGACCTTATAACAAAGCAATCACTTCCTGGCAACCTAAGTATCGTGAGAATTCAAGAACAAATAGAAAATGAGGTGTTCTAATAACAAGGGAAATAAACAATCAGTTTAATAATCTATGTGAAGTTGCTGACGTTTTTACCATTCAGATCCCCATCGAAAACAAGCAAAGCAAAGCCCTTTGGTGCTTACGTAATACTTTAATGGCCTCAAAGTAGTTAATGGTTGCTCATTTAACCCTTAATTTGCTTTAAATTGATATATATATATATGCCAAGAATAAACTCAATCCGTTACTGCATGAAAAGATAGATAAACCAATATATCGGCAAATTAATTAAATTCATTTTCATATTCAGGACCTAGTTTAGAACCTTTCTTTCATATGTTACTGCAATCAATCATCAGTCTAATATTGTGTTAGATATGGTCATATTTAGCTGAGTATAAAATCGTGTATGTCTAACTTAAAGTCTTAGCTTATTTTGAAAAACACACTTTAATTCCTAGTTGGCCCCGCCGCAACCAACCGAAGAAGAGGAAGAAAGAAAGTGTTCGGAGCCGATTAACGTGGACCGGCGCGTACTACTCACCGAAGACGCGCGAGCTAGGTTTAAGCTGCGGCAGTTGCGCAAGAAAGTGACTCCACCACTCAACGAGGAACAACTGGTCGTCACCGCTTCGGAAGAATTTAAGAAACCCCACAATTTCAAGGAATTACCCGATGGCACGCAAATGATACGTGGATCATCTGCAATCGGTGAAGCTAATGCGGCTGATATACTTCCCTTTGCAGCAATTATGGCCATTGTGACTTCATATAAATATACTATAAGCACCTGGGGACCAGGAATTGTGAATTTTATTGTCGACGCCGCGGGAAAACTTCACCAGAACAAACAGGAGAGGTTCCAGTTGGCCCCCATTCATATTATACCAAAGATTGCTATTGGACATCAGGTTTGTTCCTGGCCTTTGTATTGTGTGCATTATTTTTTATTTGATATTTGAATAGGTTTGACGCCAATTCCCCTGATGAAGAACGTTTGCCTAGAAAACGCCAATGTCTATCTGCTTCTATCGTTATGTTTCTCCAAAACTATACAAATAAATTACGCATCCTACTAGACGATAACCATTACTAGAAAACTTTCAACAGTATTCTGAACTATCTACATATACGTTCTCTGTTGCCGTTGCGTCTTTCCATCTGGCCTAGCTTTAAAATGTTGTATCATCTGAACTGCAAAAGGCATCGTATTGAAATTTTCACAGAATGTATTTTTTTTTAAATTATTTATCCATGTAGCTATGTATTATATGGAAATTATAGATTTAAATGGTCGACTAAAGCCCAGCAACTTTATAGAAAAAGACTTAGCCAATAATTTATAACCATAATAAGAAAGGAATCAGGCGTAAGACTACAAAATAAATAAATAAAGGAAATACTTCTCATATTATTTTTAGGCTTACCAAGCAAATATAGACGTGATAGGCGAGGGCCCAACATGGCAGCTAGAAGAGATACTGTCCAAGAAATACTTGTCCAAATACGACCGTGGTATGATAACCATGTCCAACTACAGTTGCGCTTTTTTCAAGAGGAACAGCCTTTATTATTTGTACGACGCCAGTGCTTGCAACGCCATGGGACTGCGGGACGAAAAGGGGAAAGCTTGTTTACTACGATTCCGGCATTTACATGATCTTGTTGCCAGGTTTGTAACATAGTCTACTATTTCAACTAGAAACCATCACCATCAGCTGATGTCAAGCATAAATACAATGATTATACAAATGCAGCTTGCATTGACGGTTGGCTGGAACCGCGGCTAAGCTGGTCCAATCTGCCGTAGCTTGTGGTGTCAGAGGCGCTAGTATTCAGTAAAACCTAAATTCGTCGCCACTACCATGGCCGCTGCCACAGACAGCGTTAGTTTGGGAAAAGCTTTAAATTAGAACATAACCAGCTCACGACGAGTTCGATTTTCAGCTTTTCCCGTCCAGTTTCCGTACCTACGTTACTTTAATTATTCAAATGATAAAAATCTATATAATGTTGTCTATTTAACTGGAAAAATGTTTGTTACAGAGTGTCATACAACAAAGATGGTAAGACCGAAGATCAGCAGTTTATTCTCAGTAGGGTAATAGTCAGGAGGCTGTTAAACGAACCGCGCACAAAGTTACCTGAAGATTACGATTATGAATTGCTCGCAGCAAAGTCCCATAAATCTAAAGCGTCTATAGTGTCAGGCGGAGAAAAGAGAAGCTCGATACCTGGCGAGGAAGCGAAAAGTCAGACCACAATAGGATACCAGCAGATTGACGGTGTCTACAGAATAGAAGGAACAACCTCTCTCAAGGATAGGAAACCGAGCTCCGACGTGAAAGCCTGCCACTTTGTAAGCTTAATGGCAATGCTAATGGCGACCATGCATCCCATTCGAATATGGGACCATATAATGGTCGACACATGCATTGAAAAAGGATTGGAGATTCACGAAAAAGCCACAAACTTAAACGTCTGCGAAAAGAGAGTCATCAAAAACGTCCTGTTAGACGGAAAGTTTATAAATGTCAATATAAAGAAAATTATAGTCGTGAATGAGAACGCTGAGAAAACGCTTGAGCAATATTTGAAAGCGGTGATGCGACGACTGCGATATGTCATAATTCGGTTCCCCCCGTGCAGTATGGTGGTCTGTCAGGTCGAAGGATATTACCATCTTTTTGACCCTTATCCGCCGCCTGGCAACGACCCCGCCAATGACGACGTAAAAGATAAAATAAAAGGTGGCCCTGGGAAAAAAGGGGCCGCAGTCGCTACTTGGACACTATACCGATCGATAGATCCCCTTTTGCGCAGAATAAATAAAACAGTGGGTCCGAACGCAGATGATCCGGAATTTTACACCTTCGAGTTAACTTCAGTGAAAACTGCCCCGCGTCATTCCGCTTTGAATTATAGGCTGAGTCCACTATTCAGGCCTGATGAAAATCCTAACGTACCTTACTTGAAACGTAGAAAGATAAGACCCACCGTGGACGAGAAGATGTACTGGTTGAACATAGAGACGATACCTTGGTCTAGAATGAATCCTGTAAACGATTTAGGATTCCCAAGGAATACTCCTCGAACTTTGTGGAAAGATTGGGACATAGAGTTTCCCGGAGATCTCTATTCTCTCTGGGGAAGTCTTCACCCGAAGGACGCGAAGTTCTCCGAAGAAAACAGAGGGAAACAGTACTTAGCGACTTGCGTTGTTGGCATCGTATTGACGCAAACGTGCAACCTTAGCGCTTGGACGGGAAGCTATCTCGACGGAATTGTAAACGCTGGCAATAAATATCACGAGAAGTGTGTTTCTAAGATCGGAGGCCAGCGCAACCACGAAATGACCATCGAAGACTTAGTGTCCAGCTTCGATGAAATGTTCCCATTCGCATTCAACGTTAAGTTTGAAAAGATTATATTTGGATTTGTCTACAACATGTTTCCGGATCGTTTTAATCTAAGCAAAGCGTTAACGTACTTTTTCGAAAAGAACAAATTGGGATTACTAATTAGCCCTACGAAGAATTTGGCGTTTGGCAAGATCGGAGTTTCTTATTTTATGTACGACTGTCAGAGTTATGGTTCTCCTATCTTTTGTCCCGGACAAGGGGCGTCGTACATGCTGAAATGTGAGAGTTTAAACAGGTTAATTTACTGTATGACATTAACACTCAATGTTAGAAGGCATAGCCAGCAGTTCCATTTGTATAGTGTTGCCGTAACAGTGACGGAAAAATCGAAATAAATGCTCAAATCTAATTTGTACTGTGAGCTACGATCTTGTTTGCAATAAAATTCAGAGATGTACCTAGTTATAGACAGGTCTTTTTTTCCCACATCACCATTTGTGCTAGTCTAATTCTAGTTCAACTCTTTTCCTATGCAGTCTTGTTCTTCGATATCTTGCGGCTTTTTTAAATAAACGTAGCTAATTCGTGTCAGTCGCACTGCTGCCAAAGTAAGTAAAAATCTATAAGTAGAAAATCTTCGTGATAAATAAGCGACACAAGTGGGAAGAGGCGGGTGCGGTGGGGTCAGAAGACGCTGACGGAGGTAGACGATCCCGACGGCGATCACTACGCGAGTGCCGGCAGAGCAGGCATAAATATATAAGGGGGGCTCCCATACAACAGACATGATTTTTTTGCCGTTTTTATCTAATACATTTAACGAGCAATTCTCGTATATATATATATATAATTTGAATCGCGGAAACGGCTCCAACGATTTTCATGAAACTTAGTATGAATTAATGAATGAATGAATAACTCTTTATTGTACACACTTAAAATTACATAATACAGAAGAAATTAACTAGTTAATAGGTGTAACAACTGGCGACCTTATCGCTAAAAGCGATCTCTTCCAGGCAACCTTAGGATAGAAAGGATTAGAGGAAGAAAAAAAACGGGGTGTGTCAATAACGAGGATATGCATATAAGAGAATACAACATTTTGACATATATCTACATTCTAATAATTATAATATATCCTAATACATAGATTAATAAGAATAACTAAAAATACACTAATATATATAAAATAAATATTTGTATAAAGAGGATATATATACAAATAAGCGACAGATAGTTATAATTATAACTGCGAGAGATATTACATGGATCAATAAGTCCCGAGACTAACCCAGAGATGGCGCTCGTAGTAAACCAGTAACCACGTCTTTCTAGAGTACTAACCTTTGCTTGAAACGTGTCAAAATTTTAAGTCGATCGGACCAGAAACAGCTGAGTTTTCGAGGTTGGAGTAAAGTCGTTTTGTAGTTTGTTTAAAAAATGGAAAAAACCGAGTTTCGTGTTCTGATAAAACATTGTTTTTTAATGGGTAAAAACACCGTGCAAGCGAAACAATGGATTGAAAAATGTTACCCGGACTCTTGTCCATCAAAAGCAACGATTTGTCGGTGGTTTGCCGAGTTTAAACGTGGTCGTACCGACACAAATGACGCGGAACGCTCGGGTAGACCTGTGGAAGCCGTTACACCGGAAAATGTGAGTGAAGTGACAAAAATTATAATGAAAGATCGTAAAGTGAAGCTCCGTGAGATTGCTGAGATGACACAGATATCATATGGAAGTGTATTTACTATCCTTCATGAAAAATTGAGCATGAAAAAGGTTTTTTCCAAGTGGGTGCCGCGATTGCTTTCGATGGAACAAAAACAGCAACGAGTCGATGATTCAGAAAGCTGTTTATCGCTATTTACTCGCAACAAAAAAGATTTCTTGCGTCGTTACGTGACCATGGACGAAACATGGATACATTACTACAATCCAGAGTCGAAGCGGCAGTCATCTGAGTGGCGCACAGCTGGCGAAAGCCGTCCGAAGCGTCCGAAAACGCAGCAGTCAGCTGGCAAAGTCATGGCGTCAGTTTTTTGGGATACGCATGGCGTGATTTTCATTGACTACCTCGAAAAAGGTAAATCGATCAACAGTGATTATTATATTGACTTGCTGGTGCGTTTGAAGGAGGAAATCGCAAAAAAACGACCGCACATGCAGAGAAAAAAAATTCTTTTTCACCAAGACAATGCACCCTGCCACAAGTCGATGAAAACAATGGCAAAATTGAACGAATTGGGCTTTGATCTGCTTCCCCACCCCCCCTACTCGCCAGATTTAGCCCCCAGTGACTACTGGCTCTTTGCTGATCTTAAAAAAATGCTCCAGGGAAAAAGATTTGGCTCAAATGAGGAGGTCATCGCTGAAACTGAAGCTTATTTTGAAGCGAAAGATAATTTTTTTTATAAACATGGTATTGAAAAATTGGAAAAGCGTTGGAACGATTGTATCACCCTAAAAGGTGATTATGTTGATGAATTAAAAAAAAAATTGCAAAAAAAATGTTGTTTTCATTGTTAGTCTCGGGACTTATTGATCCATGTAGAATAGTTTGACGTGTTCTTTAAAGACAGCGATCGATGGAGCACGTCTAATGGCAACAGGTAACGCATTCCATAGTTGGACTGCCTGGAATGCAAAGGACTTACCGTAAAACGTTTCACAGCGTGCATCAGGGGTCTTAAGAGTAAGGTTCTCCTTCGACCTGAGGGGCAGGGAATGAGTATTGTGCCAGAAAGTGAAATTTTCTTTAAGATAGCATGGAGTAGAGGGGTTAAAAAGAACGTTATAAAGAAGAGAGAGCAAATGAGCATTCCGCCGAAGGCGAATAGGTAACCACTTGAGTTTAGTGCGAAATTGAGATATATGGTCATACTTACGTAGGCCATATATAAATCTAATACAATAATTCTGGAGACGCTCAAGTTTGTTAAGCTGGTCCTCGGATAGATCTAAATAACATGCATCCGCGTAGTCTAAGATGGGTAGAAGGAGAGACTGTGCGAGCGCAACTTTAGTGGCAGTGGGTAAAAAATTACGCAGCCGTCGGAGCGAGCCACCGGAAGCAAACAATCTGCTGCTGATGAATTTTAAATGAGCGTTCCAACTTAACGTACGATCAAACATTACGCCTAGATTTTTAACTGACTCACTAAATGGAATTGCGGTGCCATCGAAAACTACACTAGACAATGTAGACCAGTCAACTTTTGAAATCATGTAAGTGCTTCCTATAATTATGACTTGTGATTTAGTGGGGTTCACTTTCAGACCAAAAGAATGACTCCACTCAATGATTTTGTGCAGGTCATTATTTACTGTAGCTATGGCTGAATCTAGCTCACTGAGTCGGGCTTGGCTATAAATTTGGAGATCGTCTGCATAGAGATGGTAGGAAGAAGTTAAGCGTTGGGATATGGAGTTAATAAAGATAGCAAAGAGAAGAGGAGATAAGACGCCACCTTGAGGAACACCAGCAACCGTATCGCACCAAGAAGAGATGGTATCTTCGAGACGAACACGCTGCCGACGTCCATACAAATAACTTCGAAACCAGTCGATCACAGATGGAGATATGTTAATAGAGCGTAGTATCGCCAACAGAATGTCAAAATCAACGGCATTGAAAGCATTACTGAAATCTAACAGGGCTAGAACAGTAAGCCTGCCGTTATCCATACCCAAGCGAATATCGTCGGTGATCTTGACAAGAGCAGACACAGTACTATGCCCCGGACGGAAACCAGATTGGAGAGGATTAAGAAGGCATTGACTGACAAGAAACATATTCAATTGTCCATGAACAAGGCGCTCGAGAACTTTTGACAGGAAAGGAAGGATAGAAATAGGACGATATTCAGAAAAGGATTTAGGGTTAGGCTTTTTAGGAAGTGGAATAACCTACGCATCTTTCCAGATTGCAGGGAATACTCTGTTTGAGGCGGAATTATTAAAGAAAATATAGTATGCAGGGTTTCGGGGGGATAAATCAATCTAGCTAGGTTTCATTTTTAGAAAACGTCATTTTATCCGTGTTTTTAGCCGAGCAAAGCTCGGTCAGCCAGGTACTAGACAATGGTACGGAAACCTTCGTGCGCGAGTCCGACTCGCACTTGACCGGTATTTTTCAAGACTATCTTAAATCTTCAAACATTACATTGAAACTAAAGAAACACATAAATAAAACACTAATTAGTATAAAACAATTATATTTTATTTGTTAGTATAAAGTATAATAAATTTTAACCTAGTATTAATATTTCTTTGAATGTATAAGTATAAAAATATGCACTTATATAAAATGTTATTACACTAGTACTAAGTGCGCAAATCTATGAGAAACCCAAATTTAAGTGTACGTTAGTACTTTTATCTCTATGCTATAATATATTATGGCCATTTATTGGCAGTTTTTAGTAATTATTCCACTAGGTGTTTTAGCCACACAATTTCATAATCATATTGTTAACATACATACCAATATAGACATATTAAATTAAGGCACATATGTTTTACATAAATTATAATATTTTATATGTCACATAAAAGTGTAGTAACTTACAATTAATTGATTGCATTTTTGCCTTATTGCGTCGGGTTGTAAATTCGTGTAACTTGAGACGTCGACCGCGTGGAAGGACGCATATTATAATGTAAGGTTTTAATCAACAAAAAACTTGTTGATTAAAACTTTGTGTTCTTATGTTTGTAGATACAAATGTATGAGAAACACAAACATAAAATACGAATTTATTTGTTGGGTGCAGCATTTTGTGTTTCGTTTTGTTTATAGGTATATTACATAAAGCATGAAATTCTATAAGACATAAAATGATTAAAGCTAGCTGTGGGTGACAGTAAGGCTACTTATTGCCTGACGGGTAGCTAGCTGTGGATGACAGTAACGCCATCTATCTTCGAACGAGTTAGTGAGAGCTGTGAGTGAAAGTAAGGCTACCTATCGCCTGACGGGTTAAGCTAGCTTTTGGTGACAGTAACGCCATCAGACGAGTTAGTGTGAGCTAGCTAGAGGCGACAGTAAGGCTACCTATTGCCTGACGGGTTAGAGTTAGCTGTAGGTGACAGTAACGCCATATATCGACGGACGAGTTAGAGCTAGCTACAGGCGACAGTAAGGCTACCTATCGCCTGACGGATTAGAGCTAGCTGTGGGTGACAGTAACGCCATATATCGACGGACGAGTTAGAGCTAGCTGCAGGCGACAGTAAGGCTACCTATCGCCTGATGGATTAGAGCTAGCTGTGGGTGACAGTAACGCCATCTATCGCCGGACGAGTTAGTGAGAGCTAGCTGTGGGTGACACTAAGGCTACCTATTGTCTGACGGGTTAGTGTGAGCTAGCTGTGGGTGACAGTAACGCCGTCTATCGCCTGACGGAGTAGTGATGCGCGCGGCGAAGCCGGCGGCGCAGCTCAGCGGGCAGCTTGTCGTAGCAGCGCCGGCACGCGGGGCGCTCGTCGTACTCGTAGAACTTGCTGCGCGTGCTCAGCGGCGCGTCGCATACGGAACACGCGAAGTGGTGAACGCACCACGCCTTGTTCAGCGTTTTGAATACTGGAATGAGAAATATACATTGTGTCAACATTTGGTGGTAAATTTCTATTGTGCAGTCAAGAATAGCGATTTAAATTTTGCATTTATTTGACACGAACATTATTACAGCAAAAGACTTTAAGTTAGGAAATATTATATGACGAGTATAAAGGAAACGCTCCCGGAAACGTATATAAGTATACCCGGTAAACTACAAGGGTAGAGAAAGAGGAAAAAGAGAGAGAGGAGGACGAGAGAGAGGAGGGGGAGAGAGGAGGGAACGGAAAGTGAGCGAGAGGAAAGAGAAAGAGAGGAGAGAAAGAGAGAGAGAGGAGAGAAAGAGAGAGGAGAAAGAGAGAAATTGTATACTGACTGTCGCCGGCGATGACTTGGTTGCAGACGTAGCACAGGTTGCCGAACAGCTGGTGGTAATGTTGTTCACAGTACGCGAGGCCCTTCTTCTCGTAGTGTCGGTGCCCGTGGAACGGCTTTTCGCATTTAGCGCACACAAAATGCTGGAAACATTACATCAGTATATAAACATTATTGGATACGCAGCGCCATCAACCTCAAAACTAAATAAAGCTTATATGCAGTAAAAATCTGTCAAAAAAATATAATTTTATAACCATTAAAAAATTAACATTAACAATTTTGTATTCATTGGATATAATGTTATTGTACTACTAACGCCATCTGTTAGAAAACCAAAGAGTTTACATCGCCGCAACAGAACTAAACTCAATACTCAAATACATCGTAGTTAATGTACTTAATACTAGATGACTCCACTAGAATCAGGTTGTAAAATAACAACTGTCTTTAAAATTATTACCCATTAGAAAAACTACGCGAGCCCTTACAAAGCTCAGCTTTTGTTAGTTACCTCAACGTGCCAGTGTTTCCCAAGCGCGGTGACAATGCGCTCCTCGATGGGACGCCGGCACGCGCCACATATCGGAATACCCATCTTGTCGTGACAACGCAAGCAGAACAGATTATTCTGGAATTAAATTAAAATGGGAAGGTTTATTAATATACTTTAAGTCAATTGGGCTTGTTTTTTTTTTATAAAGAAGCTATTCACATCAAGATTCAGCACTTTTATTATCTTTAATCATAAAAAATTGTTCATAAAATGAAAACAACTAGGCCAAACTATGTAAAATTTTTATGGGACCAAATGGCAACTATTCCGCATCAAACTAAAGAAGAATCACGTAAATCGGATCACAAATCTTAGCGTAAGGTACCTAAAAAAAAAACCAATCAAACTGAGAACCTCCTCTTTTTTGAAGTCGATTAAAAAGTAAAACTCACTTCAATGTATTAACAACAGATTTTTTTTTATACTCGCCAAGGGCACTATTGATCCCTTCTTCATAATTTTTTTTACACATACACATATTTTGAATTTTTCATATTTTTTTTTTTTTTTTGATCAAAGTGACTAGCTTTGCCTGTCTGTTCTTACCACGTCGTTGGCCGCGTATCCGGGTCGATGCTTGACTTCTCTTGCGGTGTGGTCGAGCTCCACGCCACACGTGGCGCACGTGAAGTGGTACCCGTGGTACACCTCGCCGCGGTACCTCAGCGGCTCGCCGTCGATCACACCGCTGTTACATACGTACACTATTTTAGACTTAATGCAACGACTTGTTACTGGAATAGTAAATAAATAATGGCTTACAGGCTATATGTATGACCACAGCTCACCTGATGTTAAGTGACGGTGGGGTCGAAGATGGTAAAGCACACCTAGCCTGGAATGGAACTGGCTCTCAAGTGAGGCTGCCGAAACAAACCGTTAGATGCTTGGCGGCAGATTTTCAACTTGAGGGTGGTAGCTAGCCAGCCGAGTACTAGAAAGTACCCTACCACCTCGCTATGGTTTCCTCACGTTGTTTTTCTTTCACCGGCAGCTCAAGCTCATTGTTGGGGTTTGAACCCACGCCCTTCGGTATGTGAACCGACCGCGCTAACCACTGAGCTATCATCGCTACAAAAAACTACACTTATCATTCAAAGTTTATGAGAGTTGTGTTCAAATTCTGTTACCCTTAAATGTAAATTCAAATAACAAGGGAAGTTAGATGCTGCAATTGTCCATAGAGGCTTAATGTGGGGGTTTATATACCATCAGGCAAACCATCTGCTTTTTAGCCACTCTTTCTATAAAAAGTAGGATCATAATTTCGTTTGCAATAATAATACAATGTAACATAATAATTTTTTTGCGTTTCCGTCAAATAATCCTTTTTTTTATGTTTATGGTTTGGCTATGAATCAAGTCTTTATTTGGAATTACAGCACTTCACTTGTCTTTTAGTAAAGTAGTGGCGACTTTACTATAAGCTTCTGGATGGAGTTTTGGAAGCAACACGAAAAGTCATGTTTAACCACATTATATCATTCTCCCACACTCGCGCTTGTAATTCGGCACTTTATGAATAAAACACCACTATTTTTATGCATAAACACTCGGAAAAACACTAGTTTTGGAAAAAAATACAATGGGGCGACACGACGCTTACCGCGTTCCCGCCAAAACTCCCAATAATCCTTACATTAGCATGATAACCATAGATATGATATACTATAAAGGGGCGATGTATAAGTATGTACCTGAGTCAACTACATGCAAATCACGTTGCACTCGAGTAAATCGTTACTTACAGCCGATACATGGCCCCTCTCTAGTACATCATCTTTGGCACAAAGTCCGGTGACGCTGTAGAGGCCCTCCGAAGCCAACAGCGTAAGTTATGAAAAAAAAACTCACTGGCACTTATGGCACATGTAGTTCTGCAAACCGTCTGCTTTGATGCGAGCGTTACAAGCGTGGCAGAGGGCGCGCCCCGCGTGCTTGATGAAGCCAGCGTCCGCTAGCTCCACGGAGCACTCCTCGCACCGGAAGCAGCCCGGGTGCCAGTTGGCGTTCATCGCCTTTATCACACGCCCTATGACGAACTCGCCTAGTAGCCAAAATATTATAGTTAGTTAGAAATTTACGAACTTTCTACTATGTATACCAGAAATTAATATTAAAAACAGAATTCATATTAGGCCTTAATTTTGTTAGTAGTGGTCTTATCGCTAAGAGCGATCTCTTTTAGGCAGCAATAGCATAAAAAATCAGGCTAGTTTTGACAGGAGATGCTACTACAAATATTTTATTGATACCAACAAATTTTTAATAATTATAAATGTCAAATATAAAACAAGTCAATATCACAAAATGTCAATAAAACAAATACAACCACTCCATTAAAACAAGGAAAAACTAAACTAAAGGGAAATCACTCGCGCTCTGCACCCACATGCCCAAATGTTCCCATGAGGCTGGCCGCGTTACCTCGCTGGATGGCCAGCGAGATGTGTTGGGTCAAGTAGAGGACCAACAAATAGTATTTGTCTTTATACAAGATGGATGCTATGCACAGAGATCAAGTGTAAATTTACTTTGGTGGTATATCTATTTGGATAGATACTACCGCAGTACCTGCAGTTATTCTGCCACCAAGCATTACTGTGTTCTGGTTTAAAGGATACTGTAGCTAGCGAAATTACAGGGCTATTGATACTAACCATTGAAAGTCTCATAACAGTGATCGCTGCAATGGTCACAGGCGTTATTTCTTACCATCAGAAGAGTGTTTCATTCAAATTACTACTTTTACATATAAAAAAACAACTGCCAATCCGCTATCCCTACACAATTTTCCAGTTTTATTTTAAGTCTTATTAAATAACCTCATTACACACTATTAAATGCTAGAAGCATTTTGTGAATACAGACCACTTAGAATTAGTCTCATAACAATAATAGATGAAAAATTATATAAACTTACCACACTTTCCGCAGCATGGCGCAAACAGCACTTGGAAATCGCGCTCGCAATATTTGCGGCCTTCAAATTCGAAGAACACTCCCTCGGGGAACACCCGGAAACATTGGGCACACCTACAATTATTGTTTTTCTTAGAAATATACATATTCCAGTTAGAATAATTATATTATTATGTAAAATACAACAGTTTGGTACTGAAGTACTATAATTATGTATAATTGTCGTCACCATCAACACTTTTTTACTTTATAAGCTTCAATTAATCTAAGTTATATAAGTTTTTTTTGTTTTTGATCAAAGAAGCCTAGATTCAACTAATTTATCAATTTGATTCTTTGCAGATTTGCATTTGACTGCCTTCTTACCTAATGATAAAAGTATTGTTGCCAATTCCCATAATAAAAGTAGAATCGACCGTAGCAATTAACATTGCCGGATCTACATTTTTGCTATTTTCATTTTGTTGCATTAAAGGTCTTAGAATAAGTCTAAAAATGCCGCCGCAAATTATTAAATTCAATTAAAAAACTTAATTCTTTTATCATTAGGTTGATTTTAGGAATTTAATAATTTGCGGGGGCATTTTTAGACATATTCTAAGACCTTTAATGCAACAAAATGAAAATAGCAAAAATGCAATAAAATGAAAATAACAAATAATTTAGATCCGACAATGTTAATTGCTACGGTCGAAATGCTTTTGAGCATGTTTAAAGAATATCAATTACATACAAACCCTCAACCTGATTTCAGAATATTCACTTGTTGGATATTTAGGTTTACTTACACAAAGCAGTTTGTGTGCCATAACTCTCCATTAGAGTTCAC
This sequence comes from Biston stratarius, assembly GCA_950106695.1. Classification (NCBI taxonomy): domain Eukaryota; kingdom Metazoa; phylum Arthropoda; class Insecta; order Lepidoptera; family Geometridae; genus Biston; species Biston stratarius. The sequence continues at coordinate 19,366,223 of OX467116.1, forward strand.
AATCTTTTCATTTGTCTCAAAGCCATCACCACAGCGGGTGCAAAACATATTGTCCAATGACATTGTTGCTAATCTGAAATAAAATATTTTCTTATTTCACTGATAGTTTATAGTAACCTCTAGGCCCTGGACTCTCCTAGGCAAATTGTTTATTCTACTGCAGATAAACATGAAGAGCTAAAAAATGGATGTGTATATGTTGTACTTTTGCAAGATAGAAAAAGTGGACACAATTTATCAGTTTGATTGCGATACTGCTTATTTTACACAAAATGAGGATTCCTCTTGAAATGAATAAAATCTATTCTCTGTTGATTTCCAAAGTATACATATAACATTTGCTTACTAATTTTAACTAATGTTAGTTTTCCAATTATTCACAAAAAGAAATAGAGATAAATGAAAACTGTCAATTTATAATTTTATATGTAATTGGTTAATAATTATGTAGATAACTAGTTAGTTGACTGAAATTTATAGGTGTGGCTTTAAATATGATGTCATTATGGTGGTTTAGTGTCCATAAGGATAAAAAGCACATTATTAGTTTCTCAATTACAGGAAATGTGGGTTAGGTTTTGATGACTTTGGATGTGTGATGATTTTTACAATCAAGCAATCAAGTTGGAAATGGACTAGTGGACTACAACTGGAATGTGCTATGCTAGCAGATTGCTATGACACTTCAAGTTTCAAGGTAGACGGCCTTGTGTAAACATTGAGAACTATAGTGGAAACTACACTATTATATATTGAATACTGAAATGGGATTCATTACATATAAATCAGTTAAGAGTTAAGTGCAATCTTTGATTATGGTTTATCAACTTAAGTAATTGCTTTATTTTCTAATATATCAGATTTTGATTATTGATTCTAAAAGAATGGGGTTTTTATTTTTTGAAATTTTATTATTAGGATTACCTAGCAATTATTGGTGAGTTTTAAAGGAAATTATTAGAAGTTTATTATTAGTTCAGCAATGGCGTGGCGTGGGCTATTTTAACATACAGATGTGAATTCTTGCAATGAGTAATCATTGATGGTACCGCTCCCACATAACATCTGTAGCTTACCCAGGCATTTTCACTTGTATACTGTATATAAACGTAAGTTTAAATAATCCTCTCGAGAACTTCTGTCAAAGAAAATTTTACAGTACAAAACATTAGTTCTCAAACTCCAGAAATTCCTTAAAACAGAATGATGTAATCGTACCAAATAGACCACAAATTCATTAATTAACTATCCCCATAGTTAATTAATGAATTTGAAGTCTGAATCACTTAAACTCACTTACTCAGGTTTAAGTTAAGGATAAATATGTATAGCTTTTCACTTCAATGTATAAAAAGTCCTAAAAGCATACGGAAAAATAAAAATTTTTCTTTTTGCAACACAAATTAGATGTATACAACCAGACCACAGATTAACAATGGGAATTTGGGAATACTGCTGTATTCGTATGCTGTCCAGTGTTGCCAACAAACTTTTTGCAAGAGCACTAGATGGACGTCCTAAAACCACCAAAAAACCACCAGAATTTTTGACGTATAAATGAAATAAAAATGAAACCACTAGAAAAACCACTAAATTATGAATTTGTATGAAAAATCAAGTTTTAATGCAAAAGTAAAGGAGAATTGAGTCAATATTCAATGATAGTAAATTTTGTAAAAACAAGAAATTATGAAAAAATAATTATTTTGGTAATAAAATTTAGTATAAAATTATGAATAACTTAAAGAGTTATCTTCTGAATAATACGTCTCGTGCAGCAGAGACGTACTCTTCAGAAGATGACGTATCGCTATCGTTTTCAGTCGGAGATATATAAGTTTCATTGGTACAATTTTTTTTTATACATTGATTCAGGAAGAGTTTAGTAATTGTTACATTTTCCTACGAGTATCTATTCTGCGCGAATACTTAAAATTGTAGACAGCGGCAATTTCATGCGATTTCTAAATTTAGATTTTACTAGGTTTATAGAACTGAGAATTCGTTCTATATCCGCGTTAGAACAAGGAACAAAGAAATTGAAAATTTGTGACTTCTTAAAACTGAGCTTATCCCAGGGAATCTTTGAAGGCTATCGCTTCGTACCATAATCTGGTAGCACTGGTAGCGTGATTTTTTAAATCTCCGTAATGATTCCTCAAGATTATTCCACGAAATTTACACTTGGCTGTGGGACCAGCCGTACTCTCAACTACTTGAAGCCAGCTTTTGAGAACGGCATCCTGAAGCGACGATTTCTGAAACTTTTGCGTGTTTTGTGGTTTCAGATATTTTCATAATATAAAAATATCTGCAAAATAACAAGTAAAAATAAATTTCGTTCATTGATCTACGATCTTTCCGATTTCTTATAAGCGATCTCTTTCTTACCTAGAAGTCTATCTTAGTCTTTATCTAGTTAGCTATGGGAGTGAGTGCATAAACCATGACAATAAATTTTGCCAGCATAAGAATATATCATTTATATTTTCCCTACATATTATACACGATGAGATACTTACCGAGTGTGATATTGTTTTTATTTAGCAAATTTTTACTTTGTTTTTGAATACTGCCAACCTAAAAATTGCCCACTAAAAAAACCACTAGCCACCAGATACAAATTTTGCCCACCAGCAGGGGGTCCCAAACTACCAGATCTAGTGTTACAACTACTACGTTGGCAACACTGATACTCGTAAAGTACATTCAAACGTATACTTCGAGGAAAAAGGCGGGAAACTTCTACCGTGTTAGGCGCGTTTTTTATAAATTTTATTTTGAGAATTAAAATTAAAGTGTAAATAGCGTTCAGGAGAGTAGATTTTAATATTTTAGTATAATTTGTAGTTAGTGTTTTCTGTTAAATTGTATATATCTTCGTATTGGTAAGTATTTTTTTTTTTATTTTGACCTAAAGAAAAATGGGTCGCCCGCCGGATCCTGGCGACGGCGGCAGCGATGGTGGTGGCGATAAAACAGAAGCATCGGTTGCATATTATGTAACCGTTTCTTCTACAAATGAGTCGGCAATGGACTCTGATGTATCTGTTGGTCCTATGACCAACAATCGTTCGACTTTAAAACGTTCGCGCCAACATAAAAAGAATTGCAAAACATGCAATAAGCGAAAGAAAAAATATTGTAGGGACACTAAGGATGAACAATTTTGTTGTAACTGTTCAGACAGTGACACCATTCCCGAGAAAATGCAATATGAGAAAAGTTCCACTACATCAAATATTACCTTGACTGCTCCTTCACTTGAAAGCACACTGTTACAAGCAAATGCCCCTTCAGTAGATGTGCCTAACCTACCTAGCAATAAAGTTGATGGTGGTAGACCAACCCCAATCGGACGTACTTTTTATGAATCTACAGACAGCATGCCATATACGATACATGTTCAAAAGGAGACTGTTGAATTAAATGATAATCATATACTTCACCCTATCACATTTGGAAAGTTCTTGAAACTTAATAAATTTAATAACATAATTAATGGCAGTGTAAAACGTATCGGTCGCAACAGAATGGCTCTTTCTTTTTCAAATTACATTGATGCTAACAACTTTTTGAAACACCCCACCTTGAGCATGAATAAATTCAAAGCATTCATTCCGACATTTAATGTAACAAGATTAGGCATTGTTAAGGGTATTCCTGCAGACTGGTCTGTTGAAGAAATAATGGAAAATGTCAATCTACCAATAGGTTGTGGAAAAATTTTAAAAGTAAGACGACTTAACTACAAAGTTATAACAGATGGTAATGCTTCCTGGAAACCTTCACAAACAGTTGTAATAACATTTGATGGTCAAGTTCTACCTAAAAGAATCTTTATATGTTATAATGCCCTCCCAGTAGAGCTGTATACTTATCCAACAATTCAGTGTTTTAAGTGCTGTCGGTATGGGCATACAAAACTACAATGTAGATCAGTCCCGAGGTGCTTCAAGTGCGGTAAAGAACATGATGGCTCAAACTGCAACATAGAAGAAGATATGGCCTCATGTTGCCTATGTTCAGGTTTACATTTTGCCACCAATCGAGGATGTCCGGAACATTCTCGCCAAAGAGCCATCAAGCAATCAATGGCAGACAGCTGCATTTCATATTTTGAAGCTTGTAAATTACACCCACCTGTTAAAAAATCATTTGCAGATGTTGTAAATACTAAAAATGTACATAAAAACCCACAAATTAGCAATAATAATAATAAACATAGTTCTCTAAGTCAAAGCCCTATTAAATCATATAAAAAAACAGTGGTTTCAAAACCTCGCATTCATAATAATGTCCAAAATCATCATTATGATTATAATGCTCACAGACAGCTCACAAAAGATTATGACATGTCATCACCTTCTAATGGTTGTGCATTGAAATCATCCAATGAAAATAATACATGTAACATATATAATATTATTACTAATCTTATCAACTCTCTTTCTCAGTCCAATATCATTAACCCTGACCACGCTGCTATTATTATTGATGCACTTAATAAATCATCCACTATTAATGGACCACACATTCCACAATATAATTCAGTGGAATTGTCGAAGTGTGCGCAGTAAAAGACATGAACTTACCTACTTGTTAAATAAATATAATCCATCTGTATTTGCTTTAGGGGAAACTTGGCTCAAGCCAGGATCCACCTTCAAAGTATCCGGATATGCTTGTCTCCGTAATGACAGGTCAGATAATTATGCCGGTACGGCATTACTTGTACATAATTCTATTCCGTTTACTCAATATTCTCTTCCTTCAAGTAATTATAATATATCTATGGTAGCTGCTATTATAAATAATATATGTATTGTCTCTATTTATATACCACATCCTTCTTCTTCAATCTATCAAGAATTCATAAATTTACTAGATATAATTCCTAAACCTTTCTTAATATTGGGTGACTTTAATGCACAACATATTTCATGGGGTAGCTCAACTTCAAATTCATATGGGAATCAAATAGTTAACATTTTAAATGATTGTAATCTCTGCCTCTTAAACACTGGTATTCCTACACGACGTACAAAACCTACTGAAGGTCTGAGCGTAACAGATCTCTCTATTTGCACACCAAACTTAGCATCCACATTGAACTGGTATGCCTTGACTTCCACACATGGCAGTGATCACTTTCCTATTATAATCAGTTTCCCTTCTTCCTATGATAGACAACCAATAGTACCTAATTACCGAACTATAACATTTAGAATATCAAAAGAAAACAATAATTGGTGTAAATATAAAGAACACATTGAGAAAAATATAGACACCCTCCCAAACATTAATAATACTAATGAAGATACATGTTCCAATATTTTAACAGATTTAATTATTGAATCAGCAAAATCAGTTTTTCCAGTTAAGAAACCTCCTAAAAAACTGCCCTCTCCGCCGTGGTGGGATAATGAATGCACTAACGCAGTCAAAGCAAGAAAGGAGGCTGAAATTTTATATAATAAAAACATGACTGATGAAAACTTTACTTCTTTAATAAACATCATTAAATCCACAAAACAATTACTGAAACAAAAAAAAAATACTGGATGGAAAAATTTTTGTTCTTCTTTAACTCCATCTACACCTTCCACAATAGTCTGGACACATATCAAACGATTTAAAAATGCCATGTCAGAATCCACTTTTTGTACACTTCCTCCAGCACTCACTTCTCAGTTTTTGAATCATATAGCCCCTCCGTATGTTCCAGAACAAGAATTGTTAGTTAAACAATCCACAACACTAAATCACAGTCTGTCCAAAATAGAAACATTCTTTTCCATGGAAGAATTAATCGGAGTACTTTCTTATCTTCGAGATTCTGCGCCTGGGGAAGATGGAGTAATTTATAGTTTCATGTGCAATTTAGGAGATAATGGTCTACAATATTATCTAGATTTGATTAACTCAGTATTACAATCCGGTAACATTCCAACAGAATGGAAAACACAAACAGTGTTGCCAATATTAAAACCGGGCAAGTCCCCATCAGACGTCAATTCATACCGACCTATTGCTTTATCTTCTGTGATGGCCAAAATTTGTGAACATTTAGTCAAAAATAGATTGGAATTTTATATTGAAAGTAATAACTGCTTGTCTCAGTCTCAGTACGGTTTCCGAAAAGGAAGAAGTACTGTAGATAATGTGAGTATACTCAATACTGATATTAGATTAGCGTTCTATAAAAATCAAGTGACCATAGCTGCTTTCCTAGATATTAAATCTGCCTATGATAATGTTTTGTTACCTGTTTTAAAAAATAAACTTCTTGCTTTAAAGGTACCTAAAATTTTGGTAAATTTCATCTTTAATATGTTACGGGAACGAATTTTAAAATTAAATGGTGATATGAGACTGTTGTGGAAAGGACTTCCCCAAGGTTCAGTCCTTAGCCCCATACTATACAATATTTACACGAGTGATTTAGATTGCTTTATAAAAAATTCAATCAACATTTTACAATACGCTGATGATTTAGTCTTATATTGTCATGATAAATCTGTAACTACTGCTTGCTCCAGTTTAAATAATGGGTTATCGGATTTGAAATCCTGGATGGTTACAAACGGCTTAGACATATCGGTAACGAAGAGCTCAGTTGTCTTATTTACTAAACAAAGAATACCTCCAATATTTGATGTCTGTTATGATAATGTATCTTTACCTATCAAACCACAAGCAAAATTCTTGGGAGTAATTTTAGACTCAAAACTTTCAGGAATTCCACACATTAATTATTTAGCCGAAAAATGTGAACGTAAATTAAATCTCCTTCGATGCCTCTCTGGGGTTTGGTGGGGTGCGCATCCATTCTCCTTAAAGTTGGTTTATAATGCACTAATAAGAAGTGTCCTTGATTATGGATCCTTTTTATTGGAGCCGTGTAGCCTAACGGCATTGAGGAGATTGGATAGCATCCAATCAAAAGCGCTTCGTATAGTATCAGGAGCAATGAAATCAAGTCCCATAAATGCACTTCAAGTGGAATGTGTGGATCCACCTTTAAATTTGAGACGACAGTATTTATCTGATAGATTCTTCTACCGAGCAATACAATTTTCAAATCATCCTTTAATTCCTAAATTGTATGAATTAAGCCAGTCAATTCCCCAAAATTATTCCAAAACTATCCCTCCTTTAATTTTAAGTTTGCAAAGGTTCCATAAAATCAACGCACGCACGTATCGCCTTTCTCGCTTACCAATCTATAACTCCACATTTGAGACTTTAATCACTCCCATAGAAATATACAATAACATAGATATAACAAAAGAATGCCCAACAGCCCAAGAAGATTTAACTTACACAATCCATTACAAATGGCACAATTGGCATAATATTTATTGTGATGCCTCTAAATTTGAAAAAGATGGTTTTGTAGGTATAGGTACATACCATCAACAATATAACATCGTACAAAAAATAAAACTTCCACCCGAATCTTCAGTTTTCACAGGCGAGTGCCTGGGCATTTTAAAATCAATAGAATATATATTACTAGCAAAGTTGAAACAGACTGTCATATTTACAGACTCTAAAAGTGCACTTCTGGCTCTTCAAAGATTCCCATTTAAGCCACAAAAATATTTCCCCCTTCTTTATGATATAAAAAATAAAATACACGAGTGTTCAAGAAGGGGTTATTCTGTTGCGCTTGTATGGATTCCAAGTCATATTGGAATAAAAGGAAATTCAAAAGCTGACGAGTTAGCCAAAGATGCTGTGAAGTGCGGTGACTTGTTACCTTATGTTAATTTTGCTCATGATCTTGCCTCTCTAGCTGCATCTCAACTTCAGTCCTCCTGGAATGATGTGTGGCTAGAGAGTACACAAAAAAAAGGAAAATACTATTTCTGTATTCAACCAAAAATTCCACCGAAACCATGGTTCCGTTCTAAAAATTTTGATAAAATATCCACATCAATTTTAATTCGAATGCGTTTAGGACATGTTTGTTCTCCAACACACTTAGCAAGATTGGGTATAGTGGAGGACGCTTCGTGTGAATGTGGATACGATACAGCTGATGTCGATCATATATTTCTTGGTTGTCCTTTGTTTGATGTAGTGGACTTTTACAATACATTAGTTTCCCTGCAAGTTTCTTTCCCTACGAACATGATGTGTTTATTGTCGTCTCAAGACCATAATATATATAAAGCAATATCAACATATATATCTGTAAATAATATTAAAATTTAAGTAATGTACATATATTTGTTTTTTGTAAATAGTTTACATTCTTTCAATGCACTATTATGTTGTTAGTATAATTCTACCCTCCCTCCTTATTTTTTATTCATCCATTCTCCTATATTATCGACTTTCCTGAGCCTATCCTTTTCTAAATTATCCGTACCACTCCTTTAATCATTACTGTTTCCCTAATTTTTACGTAAAAATAAGTAACATAAAATAATAACAAGATTTATAAACTCGACAAATGGCAAATGTGGAAGCATGATGCCAAATCCAAGGGAAAAAAAAAAAAAAAAAAAAAAAAAACGTATACTTCATGAAGCTATAGGTAAGTATACTTACACAGGTTTTTTTGTTTTTGGCATCGCACTTTATACAGTAGTTGGTGGGCAGCAGGTATTTCGAACTTTTTAAATATTGTTAAAAAGAGTTTTTATACTTTTATCTGTTAAATTGAACAGGCTGGTTTTTGTCTATTTAAGTCATGTACACTGTCAGTTAGATTCGAGATATAGTTTGATATGGTGAAAATAATATAAACATATTTCACATGATTCTCATGATGTATTTATTGATAGACCAGTAAAGTTACCACCACTAGCAAGACTCTGCGTAGCGTAGTTCAACGGTAGATAGAGAGCTATCCACCGAACACCTACAGGTTATGGCAACCGCACATGGTGATACTGGTGCTTCAAGTATGTCACCAACGGAATCAACGGGATTGCCGTCTATAGAGAAATTAGATGGGATTTCAAACTATAACACATGGAAATTTCTTATGGAATTATACCTCATTCATGAGAACTTATGGGAGTATACGAGCAGTACTCCACAAGCATCGGACGTTGTTGGCAGCAAACGAGATCAAAGGGCACGTGCGAAAATATGCCTAGCAGTTAAAACACACTGTCTTGTGCATGTGAGACAAGCAAAAACGGCCAAGGAGGCTTGGGACTCGTTAAGAACGGCATTTGAAGACAAAGGTCTTAATAATCGCTGGAGACTTCTTTCTATGTTGGTCAGTCATAAATTAGAGCAGTATTCTACCGTGAGGGAATATGTCACTGCGATGATGATGACGGCGCAACAGCTTCGTGACCTAGGGAAAGAATTAGACGATGAGTTAGTTGCAACATTGATGCTACAGGGATTAACAGAGAGATTCCAACCAATGAAACTTGCAATAGAGAATGCAAATGTAATTTTGACCGCAGACTATGTAAAAAACAAATTGTTTCAAATGGAGGACGTATACGAAGCAGGAACTAGCGGCACTGTGGTAAATGCACTAAAAACCGAGAAAAAATGGCAGTATGATAAGAAATCGCAGAAGAAAAATACGAAGAAGAGTTCTTTGATAAAATGTTTCATATGCGATGGCCCACATAAAGCCATGAATTGTCCACAGAACCCCAAATGTAAAAAAGAAGCTATGACAACATTTGCGATGGCGACATCAAGAGCAGGAAAAGCAGCATGGGTTCTTGATTCAGGCGCATCAAGTCATATGACGAATCAGAAGGAGTGGTTAACAGACATTATTGTTTTAGATAAACAGGTTGAGGTGGCTTGTGCGAATGGTGCAAAGGTATATGGAGAAGCAATTGGTAATGTGGTTGACGAGGAAACAGGTATAACAATCAGAGACGTATTGTATGTACCAGGATTAGCAACTAGTTTACTTAGTGTGAGCACAATTGTAAGTAGAAATCTTGTTGTTGTTTTTGATAAATCTGGTTTTAAAATTATGAAAGCAGATGGATGTAAGGTTACCGGTGAGATTAATCTTTCAGGAACTGTAGATAATGGGATCTACAAAATTAAATACTGTTCTCAAGGATCTGCACTTACATCAGCAGCAGAAAATGATCAGCTGATGTTGTGGCATCGAAGAATGGGACATCTTGGTGTGAGGAATCTCACATTGCTTAGAGATAAGATGGCAAAAGGGGTAAGTTTTCCTAAAACTAGTGATTCTTTAATGCTTCAATGCAAACCCTGCCTGATGGGAAAGCAAACTAAGCAACCATTCAATAAAAAGAATAAAGTTACGCGGGCCAATGAAGTGCTAGGTTTGGTGCACTCCGATCTGTGTGGACCTATGGAAGAGCCTTCTGTTTCTAAATGTCGTTATTTTTTGACATTTATAGACGATTACACACGTAAAACTTTTGTGTATTTCTTGAAACAAAAAGGTGAAGTTTTTGAGAAATTTATGCAGTTCAAAGAGTTGGCTGAAAACATGTGTGGCAAGAAATTGAAGATTATGCGCACAGACAATGGCACGGAATTTCTTAACAAAAGGATGGATGAATACATGGAAAAACACGGTATTCAACACCAACTATCTGTCGAGTACACTCCAGAACAAAATGGCGTTGCAGAACGAGCTAATCGCACTATCTGTGAGAAAGCTAGAAGTATGCTTCAAGATTCTGGTTTGGCTAAGCGATTTTGGGCGGAAGCTGTCCATCATGCAGTATATTTGAAAAACCGATCGCCGACGATTGCTGTTAAAAATAAAACACCAGAGGAGAAATGGTCTGGAAAGAAATGTGTTTTGAGTGATATAAAGACTTTCGGGTGTAAAGCCTTTATGCACATTCCTAAACAAAAGAGGAAGAAATGGGATTCAAAGAGCAGAGAGCTAATTCACACAGGTTTTTGTGATGATGCTAAAGCATATCGACTTTTGGACCCCATTACTAATGAAATTTTTAAAGCTAGAGATGTAATATTTTTCGAAAATCAGATGTATCTTGAACCAAAGAAAGAAGAGTTTTCGGAGGAGATTTTTACACTGAATGAAGAAAACACTGAAACAATTTCAGAAGAGTCTGAAATTCAACAGTCATCAGATAACGAAAGAGCAGAGGTTCCTAGAGATGAGATTCCTAGAGTGGAAGAAACTCAAGTCGATGAAGTTTCTCGAGAAGAGATACGTCGAGAATATGTCGAAGAAGATGACTTTGAAGATTGTGAAACGGATGCAAATATCAGTGAAGAAGAATTACAAAATCTACAGAGAAGATATCCACTGAGAGATCGTAAGCAGAAAGAATTTCCAGATTATGTGCTTTATGAAGCAAAAATTTGAAATGAAATATGCGAAGAGCCTTTAAATGTTCAGGAAGCTCTGAACAGTAAACATAAAGAAGAATGGAGCAAAGCTATCCAAGAAGAGTTGAATGCTTTAAAGAAGAACAAAACATGGATTTTGGTGAAACCTGAGAAAGGACAAAATGTTATTGATTCAAAGTGGGTACTTCGAATCAAAAACGAGGCGGGAAATAAGAGACGTTTTAAGGCTAGATTGGTCGCACGAGGTTTTCGACAAAAACGAGGTCTAGACTACAGCGAAACTTTCTCACCAGTAGTGAGACATGGCTCACTACGTCTTCTTCTAGGCTTAGCAGCGGAAAATGAACTTAGAGTAGATCACATGGATGTGAAGACTGCGTTTCTAAATGGAGATTTAGATGAAACTGTTTATATGACTCAACCGGAGGGATTTGCAGAGAAAGGAAAAGAAGAGTATGTGTGTCTTCTTAAAAAATCCTTATATGGGTTAAAACAAGCTCCGAGGCAATGGAACTTAAAATTGAACAAGGTTCTGAATAAAATGAATTTTAAGAGACTTGAGAATGAACCTTGTGTTTATATGAGAAAATCTAATAACAGTTGGACGATAATTGCTGTTTATGTGGATGATTTGCTAATATTCTGGAACAACGAAACAGAATTGGCAGAAATGAAGAAACAGTTGATGAAAAATTTCGAAATGAAAGACCTCGGAAGAGCTGAGCTTGTGCTTGGACTGCGAATTCGTCAAACTGGAAATGGAATAAAACTGGATCAAGAGGCATATGTTGAGAAGCTTCTTAAAGAATTTGTAATGGAGGATTGCAAACCAGTTGCCATTCCATTAGTACCCGGTCAACGTTTGACAAAGCCTGAAGAGGAAGGATATATACCACCTAAGAATATACCTTACCAAAAGTTGATTGGATCGCTGATGTATCTAGCCGTATGCACACGAGGAGATATTGCACATGCGGTTAGTTTCTTAAGTCAGTTTAACAACTGTTTTAAGGAGGAGCACTGGCAAGCAGCCAAAAGAGTATTACGATACCTAAAAGGAACTAAGAGTCGTGGTTTATTTTACAGAAAAACTGGAAGGCAGATAGAAGGTTTTGCTGATGCAGATCATGGCGGAGGTCATGATAGAAAATCATATTCTGGGTGTGTTTTCCGGTTTACTGGAGGAGCAATATCGTGGGAGAGCAAAAAGCAGCAAGTGATTGCTCTGTCCAGCACAGAAGCTGAATATGTCAGCCTTACTCAAGCGGCTAAGGAAGCTATATTTTTGAGAAGATTGATGACTGAGATTACGGGATCGAATAACAAAATTGTTATTTATTGTGACAGCCAGTCAGCTCTCGCAATTGCTGAGAATCCAGTTCATCATAATCACACAAAACACATTGATCTGAAATATCACTTTGTTAGAGATTGTTTGCAAAATGAAGTGATTGGGTTGAAGTATTTAGAAAGCAAGAGAATGCCAGCAGATGCTCTAACAAAGGCTTTACCTAAAGAGAAGTTCGAGTGGTGTGCTTCCTGGATGGTTAAGTGAGTGTGGTGTGGTTAAGTAAGTGAGTGTCAATGAGATGTATGTGTGTATGAATGAGACGAAAGAGTTCAGTCTGTTATCAATTTAAGGAGGAGTGTTAAAAAGAGTTTTTATACTTTTATCTGTTAAATTGAACAGGCTGGTTTTTGTCTATTTAAGTCATGTACACTGTCAGTTAGATTCGAGATATAGTTTGATATGGTGAAAATAATATAAACATATTTCACATGATTCTCATGATGTATTTATTGATAGACCAGTAAAGTTACCACCACTAGCAAGACTCTGCGTAGCGTAGTTCAACGGTAGATAGAGAGTTCGGTTCGGTCCACCGAACACCTACAAATATTTTATAAATAAATCAAGTGAATTAAGTTTGAGTTACAGTAAAAATTGCACAAAGTAAGTCAAGGTCGAGTCCGGTCATGCCAAAGTAGTGGTCACACTTCTACGAGCTTCGACGGAGTTATGACAGCAACAAAAAAGTCATCTCATGTTCCACGATATTATATCATTTTTCACGCACATATTTACATATTTTTACATAAATACTTGGCAGCAACAAGAAAAGTCTGAGAGAAGTTATCTCATGTTCCACGACATTATATAATTTTTCACGCATATATTTCATTATTATTTTTACATAAACACTTGGAAAAAAAGTTTTGGAAAATCTTTTTTCTTCGTTCCCCCCAAAAACAACACCTGAAGGCACGCGACCACCAAACCACCAAAGAGTAGTTTTTATTTTATTTTGATTGCCATTGATATAAAATATTATTTTACACAATATTATAGTGCCATTTTAAATGGCATTATTTTTCAAAACTTAAGTTTTTTCAAGTTTTCTAAAAGCCGTAGATGTTTAAAAATTTATAGGACATAGGACACCATAGGCAAGAATACTAAGACAAGAAATGAACTTAGCCGTCACATAAGTTGACTTCAGCAAAGACATATTTTACTTGAAATACTTAAAAATCTAAACTACTGAAACTACTTGATCCAGGTAGTATGCGCGAGTAATATTAAATTTAAAGAAAAATAAAACAGTTTTGAACTGTCAACGTCAAGTTGTTTTATTGTAATTTGTTTCCCGCTGAATGTAGTGTTTGATCTGAGCGCTGAAGAGAATAATAAATTGCGCTGTATATTAATAAATGATTTAGTTAAATTATGGCTAAATTAAATGGAAATCTGTCTTTGGATAATGTCAGGACTGTTAAAGAACTAATTTTAGATGAACAGAAGTGTGTGACTTACTTAACACTGTGCAAAGATCTGTGCATTCATGTCAACGACGCTAAAACACTGCTGAAAACAGTTGTTGCCGAAATCAAAGAGAATAATGCTAATACTAAACTGTCTGTTAATTTTCTAATTTCAGGATTAACTAGAAATCGTACTGGACTTACCACTGTTTGCCCAGAATCCGAATTAGATACTCGAAAGATTACTTTTAAAACCATATTTTACCAACACATATACAGTGCCTGTCTAGGTTCTTCAGAGGTAGATAATGCTGCTCTTGCGTGTATTAATAGTTTTGAAGACATTTTGCTGTGTTCCGGTTTAATTAAAAACTCTTCCTGTACAAAGAGGTCTTCAAATGAAATTGGTACTCTCAAATCTAATAGTCAGAATGTTGTGGATGAAGTAAAACCTGTAGTACCACTTAAAAAAAACATCAAAGAGAAAACAAAGGAAGTAACTCAGGTAAACCATATCATCAATGATGTTGTAAAGGTTCATGAAAGAAAATCAGAACCTGTAATAAAATCTGAAATCATTTCACCCAAGAAAGATTCAACAAGTTCTATTATTAATAAATCTACCAGTAAACCTGGAGCTAAAGCTTCAAAAGGAATTGCAGGATTTTTTGCTAAGTCAAACAGCGCTCCTAGTATAAAACCTAAAGTTTCCAAGGAAACAATAGTAAAAACTGCACTTAAGGTAGATAAAGAAATTCAACCAAATACCAAACATGAAGAATGTATGGATGTTGATGAAGAAATTCCAATAAAACATATTAAAAAGGAACCAGAGAGTACAAAGAAGAGTAGTAATAAGAAAAATAGCTCCCTCAGTCAAATTAAAAAGAATGCTAAAGTTGACAAAAAACGTAAACGGGTGTTACATGTATCAGACAGTGAGAGTGATGATGACAAAGATCCTTTTGCTGATGAAAAACCAAGTAATCATGAATCAGATGATGAAATACCACCAACACCAACTATCAATACTGTTAAAATTACATCAGGAATTTTAAATCCCAAGAAAAGAAGAAAAATGGTTGACAAAACTTATACTGATGAAGAAGGCTATATTCTAACCCGTAAAGAAGAAGTTTATGAAAGTTGTTCAGAAGAGGAAGTTGAAACAGTAAACGCAGGGGTTTTAGTTAAATCTGAAAAAGAAAATGTACAACTAATTAATAAAGTAAAAACTGAAGTGTCACCTAAAGAGAAGAAAGCTAAGAACAGCAAGAAGAAGGTGTCTCCTCCTCAAAAAGGAAAACAAGCCAATATAATGAACTTCTTCAAGAAGATCTAAGAAGTTTTTGTATTATTTTCTTTTATATATTGTTTTTTAAGGTTTAAATTACATCATGTCAACATTGCATATTCATCAAAACTTTCTCACACTGCTCACACACAAGTTGAGACTTCTTAGTATCACCATGTGGATGCAGAACCAACATGTTGCAGGGACAGGAACCTCTAGTGGCTGGGACTTGCAACCCGAGTGTAGGTCTAAGGGGCTGCATTTGGTATGCACCAAAGCTTACCTTCACTGCCAGTATTCCTATTCCTGCTTAAACAAATTTGATATAAACCTACCGATGTTGCTTTGGATGTTTTCTTTCAACCTATGTTGTTCTTTGCTGGCCGAGGTCTTTTATTATACATGTAGAGATTTTGCTTGTATTCCTTTCACTCCAAATCCATGTAAATTAACCACAAAACCGTTATTCAGACTATCCATTGAATGTCTCACAGTAAAGAGCATGAAAGCAGCATTGAAAGTTCTGGGTACAGATACCATAGTCATGGACAGGTGCTGTCTCATACTATTTAGTGTTTTGATAAAATACCATAATTATATGTACCTATGTTGATTGTTCAAGTATGAAAATCTTGTGTTATTCAACTAATCTTGTATGTTCGTATTTAGAACAGCTGTATCTTTTTTACACTTCAGGGCATAGTCCTACCCTCAATTGTATTTACCTAATCTTTTCATGAAATAATTACTCTTATTATGTTTATTTGAAGTAAAACCATACTTGAAATGTATAACTTGAAAAGCATGTGTATTGTATACTTATAGGTAATAAACTGCTTTAAAATAAAACAAAATGTATGTACAGGCATGTTTTATTATTTATATTAAATATTGAAAACCAAGCACATACACAGAAACGGCGTTATCTTATTGTACCTATAGCTACAACCCAATCGGGATGCACTTGTACATCAACCAAATATGAGCATTTTGTGTTGTATGTAGATGATAACACATCTTGGCTGGATACTTGTTGTCTGGAATAACAAAAAACAAATTAGAGCAAGATTCTTTTGATGCTATTGGTGTCCAAATAGAATTTCAGTTCAGTCTTGAATTAAACATATTATTGTATCACCAGGGTTGGAAGCTTCAATTGATTTTGTAAAATATGGAGGAAAGCAGTCAACTGAGACATTTGAAAATTAGGTATTTCACCAAGCTATTTCTGTCGCGCCGCACGCAGCACCCGCGTACATACTGAGCGAAAGGGACAACTGCACCTCTGGCTCATTAACCCGAAATAAAATGAGCAAAATCGAGGTTTCGTATTCCTCTGTTTCCTCCTCCAAATTTAGACCGATTTTAGTATTTCTTTTAACAAGCAAATAAGAAGAATGTGTTCTTTGCCTGTGCGTTTTATTTTTTAAGATTATGTCTATGAGAATGGGAATTTGGACGTTGAAACACAGCGTTGAAACTAGGAAAATTTTAAGATTTTTGAAGCTTCCTAACTCTTATAAAAAAAAACATATATCAAAAAATCAAAACAGAGAGGCATGAAACTAGCAAGTATCTACTTCCTATCTAAAATTTATTACTCTAGTATTAGAATCCTGGAAGGAAAATGGGGAAAGCGTTTGTATGAAGAAAATGACGCCTTGTTTCCTCTTAATTCAGTCGGATAAAACAGGTATTATCAGAACAAATAAATACCCTTGTTTAAAAAAAAACCTGATATACTCATTGCCATCAACCTGACACTGAGAAACAGCTTCAAATTTTTAGGAATATTTGAAAGGTGCAAGATAACATAAAATTATAGTACCTACAGGCAAAAGTAAATAAGCACTGAAAATTATTCTTAACTCACTTGTTCTTAGAATGTGTATCCCATACAATCTTGACTATTCCGTCCATTCCAGCCGAACACAATAGCGCGTTTTCAAGTGAAGAGTCACTTCCGTCGGGAACTACTCTGTTTGTCAAACTCGGCTTCCCTACCGAGGACCAGTCTAATGCAGTCACTTTTCCATGATGACCTCTGTATTCGTGGACGCAAGACGATGCTGCTAGATCCCAAATTTTGATCTTTTTGTCGTCACCTGGAACAGTGTAAGTAGTTAGTGTTGGTTAAAATAAAGCTATATTATGTACTATGCAAGTGCTGAAGAAATAATGAAGTCTTCCAAGTTTATTATAGATTTAAAATTATACAATTAGTAACTCGAATGAGGTACAATTTTTAAATTACGGTTACTTTATAATACTCGGCTGGCTAGCTACCACCCTCAAGTTGAATAACTGCCGCCAAGCATCTAACGGTGTGTTCCGGCAGCCTCACTTGAGAGCCAGTTCCATACCAGGCTAGGTGTGCTTTACCATCTTCGACCACAACCTCACTTAACATCAGGGTAGTTGTAGTCAAAACACAAAGCCTGTCAGCCATAAAAAAAAGTTTCAATGTTTCTGTATTTTGTCTTTCTTATCTTTAGTTTTCAGCTTCTTTATCAGTCTTGGTCAAGTCCAGCCCGTGCCAGTCAAATCCTGTCATGCTTTAGTAAAGTAGTGGCGACTTTACTATAAGCTTCGATGGAGTTTTAGAAGCAACAAAAAAAGTCATATTTCACTACATTCACACATTACTTTCCCCGAGTGTGGGAAAGTAATGTGTAATTCGGCACTTTATGAATAAAAAAACCACTAGTTTTGGAAGAGAAAATACAGCGGGGCGACACGACTCTTTCCGCGTTCCCGCCAAAACTCTGAGATCGCTATAAGGGCAGGGTAGTTACCTGCGCTGGCGAGGTACGCCCCGGAGGGGGCGAAGGCGAGCGCGCGCACGACGGCGCGGTGCCAGAACACGCGCACGAGGCGCGCGTCGCACGCGCTCCACAGCCGCACAGCGCGGTCCGCGCCGCCAGACGCTATGTACGCCTCGTTCGGATGGAACTTTACGCACTAAACACAATACAATTTTATGGAAAAAAGTGTATTAACTACATAGATACAGGATTGTAAGCTTGGGATATACAAAGCCACAAGGGTGTCATTCAACGTTTACTACGGGCTGCTCTAAAATAGCAAAAAAAAAACAGCCAAGTGCGAGTCGGACACGCGCACGAAGGGTTCCGTACCATTATCTATAAAAACCGCAAAAAAAAATAACGTTTGTTATATGGGAGCCCCACTTAAATATTTATTTAACTCTGTTTTATAGTATTTGTTGTTATAGTGGCAACAGAAATACATCACCTGTCAAAATTTCAACTGTCTATCACGGTTTATGAGATACTGCCTGGTGACGGACAGCGGAGTCTTAGTAATAGGGTCCCATTTTACCCTTAGGGTACGGAACCCTAAAAACAGTTACTCCTCATTTAATCGGGGTTAAACATTTTTCTATTTAACAGCTGCTTTTTTTTTTGCTTTTATAGAGACTTGCATTCATAGTTAATAAAAGCCATATAGTATAATAAACCTTATATTATAACCTAGTATATGTAGTTTGGTGGTAATCAATGAGCAGATAAAAATAAAACCTGATTTATCAGAGATAAGGTTGGCTGTTACTTGTGATAAATTAGTATCCTGAACTCATGAACAGTTCACTGATACCAAATGAAACCAATTTTTTATTATAAAGAAGAATACTTACTGTAACATCAGCAGTGTGCCCCACAAACACTCTAACAGGGAATGTCCTATTCAAGGACCACAGTTTCGCAGTCTTGTCATGGGAGCCCGTAATAATGAAAAGCCCACTTTTGGATACGTCCATGCACCATATAGGATAATTGTGACCCCTGCAAAATAAATATACATATATGCATTTTACTCTATTCGAGTTACTCGAAAGAATATTAGCGTAAACGCAAAAAAAAACCATGTAAGCTTATGTAATTACTAGCGACTCGCCCCGGCTTCGCACGGGTTGTAAGAAGCTATCCTTAAAACGTAGATATATGCCACCGCAGACTTTTTTGTAAATCTATAAAAGAGGAACATCCCACTACGCATTGTTTAGTTATATCTCAAAGGGATTAGACAGCGTTTTTAATGAAAGCTCTTAGCTTGATTTTTTCCGACACTTCCAACAATTGTCATCATATTTCAACGAATTTACACAAAACCATGACTAATTATATACCTAAATCTTCCTCGTGAATCACTCTATCTATTGGTGAACCTCGCTTGATAATCCGTTCAGTAGTTATAGTTAAAGTCGCTTCTACTTTACTAGAACAAGACCTTGAGTTTGAATCATGAGCAATTTGTAAATGTTTTTATATGTACTATGTACTTGATATTGGCAGAATTCATAAAGTATGATGCCAAAAACGTAGATCAATTAAATCTTGAACCCAAGGGTTTTTTGGAGACTATAATTGTCCCACTGCAGAGCAAAGGGATGCCTTTTTTATATAAGTAATAATAATACCATCTTAAGAGAATTGAGTTAGGCTGTTGGGTCAAACAATAGATCCAAAACGCTGTAATACTTGACACGGCATGCATTGTGCGGAGGTTTCTCATATTATAATCCTAACCACTCGCTGCTCAGCTGATTAATATCGCCTCATCCCCAATGTCGTCAAAAATAAGCAAAGTAAAGACTTCCCCACCCCCTTTTGGTGCTTACGTAATACTTGAACGGCTTATGTGGTAAGAATGTAAACATTTCTTAATATGTAAATTGATACTGAGATAATAATACGCACCTATAGACAGCAGCGCAGGAATAATCCGTGAGTCTCCAAGCCCTCATGCTACAGTCGTGTGACGCAGACAGCACCAGCTGCTCCTGTGGCATTACACTCACCGCCTGTATCGGCCCGGAGTGACCGCGCAAGGGTAGACCGGCGCCTATTTGCCTGCATACAAATAATTTGATGTATGCTGTGCCGTGGTGATGCCGGCGTAAGAATAGTACCCCACCTTCTCTACCCGTGGTTGCCGTAAGAGTCGGGATGTAATCCGGATGATGGGCAGCAGCGTCTTCTTTGAACAATCACACCTAACTGCGCTCGCCAACCCACCTGCTAAGCGTGGCGAGTATTGGCAAAACCCCCCAGGAGGAGGCCTATGTCCAGCAGTCGACGTCTTATGGCTGATGATGTGATGCTGGGCCAATGAACGCCAAAGAGTGTAGTGCTACTTTGTTTTGTTACAATTCAACTCAAAGAGACAGCACAGCGATGTCTGCGATTTCTTTAGATATTTATTTATATATTATCCATTAAAAATAACTCGAGCTATGCGACCACCGAAATGTATCTCATATTTTTCTTTCTTTTATCTTCATACGATTTTTCTATGGAAGTTATGATCTTTTTTCTCGGTTTTAGCATTAGTCACAAAGTAAAAGTTGTTCACAAAAATGAGTGCAATCACTTTCTTTCAGGTTAGTAATGCCGTTACGCTTAACCATGTAACAATTGTCATAGTCTATTCCTATCACGATATTCTGAGAGCCGTAGTCTGACACACGCCATTTTTTTAAACTTTTGCATAATTCTTGTACTCATAAATAATTTCATTCATAAAATAAAAATAGACATTGTCCTTTCTCGCGGTGTGCCCTAAATATATCATCTATCCAAAAGTTTTTCAGCGCGCTATATAGTTGTATTATATGTGTAATATCCACTTGATTTAACTAAGAGAGAATAGAGGGGATATAGAAGTTTCTCTATCGTTCAGGTTAATTATTATAGAAGAGCAAACTTACAATGTATTATCATCGGGCGCAGGCTCTGGTGGCATGAAGCAAGCTAGCTCCACTTCAGATATATTCCGGTTAACTCTTCTCTTTACATTCTTCTGACCAAGATCCCACAATCGTATCTCAGAGTTGCCGAAGCCACCACACAGAATATTGCAACTAAGGTCAGTTTTGGCACAGATCAAACTGAAAAAACACATTAAGAAAAATAAACTATTACTGCTTACTTGAGATGATATAATTACATAGGATAGAAAAATCATAGATAATATTCTATAGAGATAACCAAAGGCACTTGAAGACTTAGTGTAGTAAAGTTTCATACTCCAATAGGACTGAATACAAATAAATATGAATACAGTATCATCTCTGTAAGAAAAATCATATTTATTACAATAAAAAAAAATGTAGAGAATGAAAATAAAGAGTTATCTTATGTATAGATTTTTAACTAAAGTTTAAAAACGTCTATTTTGAAAGTTTACTTTTTCTAGAATACATATATTCTATTTTACACACAATGTATTTGTTTAGTCTGAATAAATATTTAAAAGTAAAAACAAACTAGAAAAAAAGCAGAGGGCAGGATTTCAGATTAATGTTATAAATTATGACATTTAAAATAGTTTTATAGAGACCACATAGTCTGCATCATATTGCGGGTCGGGTTATAGCGAATTTCATTTAAGCCGGGTTAGGGATTATTGAGGTTCTACTGTAGTTTGTAAAACATAGCCTAATTTTTGTTATATTTATCCATTTACATTTCTAAAAATGCATAATGCACATTTTGGATATTAAAAGTACCTATAAAAAATATAAACAAACTGTATCCTCACTTAGTGTCAGGTGCAATAATTTTATAGAGTTTGAGAGGTGCTACTGATTCCCGAACTCCTTTAATGGCGTCTTGAAGATCCCTAAGTTCCTTATCAACACTTGGATATTCTGTGTGACCATTGCATTTAGAAAATATATCTGAAATCAAATTTCTTTATTAATCTTTTATTAGAAGAACTAATTTAACATACAAGTGCTATTTTGGGTATTGGTTTTACACTCTACCTTTAGATTCAACACCTTCATCATCGGAATTATTTCTTATGACATTTACATTGTCATCCATTTCTTCTTCATCATCCTCCTTAAAAATATTAATAATTTATTAATACAACTTACTTGTTCCATCAATTAAACACAATGCTGACTGGCAAGCCAGCAAAGGTAAATGGGAAAAGATACAGCTACCAAGATTAACAAACTTATGTAATTTATTAAATTATAGACACTTAAAAATATCTACAACTTACACCCAAAATAATCTAAGCATTAATTCATTTAGGTTACAAGTATTAAATCTCAATAGTAATGAAACTATACAAATTGGTAGTATATGTAGAATTGGTATAGATAATAAATACTGATGAAAATATAAAATTGAGGGTAGTAACAATAAAGTTGCCTATTTCATAATTTAGAAGTTTGCTATTAAAATTGATTGATCATGATTAAATTACAGAACAGTTTAGTGAATTCCTTGAGGAGCAGAACTCAAGAAAGTAATTAATTTTTAAGTGACTTAAATATGTACCATACAGAAGTTAATTCTAACAGGCATCTCATACTCACAGTATTTTTCTTCTTGGCATCATCACTTACGTCTATGTGGAACCATGTCTGTAGCACTTGTATTAACAGCACATGACTGTGTTTAGCTAAGTATGCTTTCAGCATGTTCAGTGCATCTTGGGATAAATATATGTCATACTTACAAGATCTGAAATGCAGATGTAATAAATTGATATAAAATACATTAACAGAGTCATATAGTGTGGTTGTCCAAAGTCATTGTTTATAATAATTATTATAATGAGTTCTTTTCAGCTTCATAACTATATCTTGTGTGTATTCAGTACATCTTCATAAGTACAGTTAAAATATATTTTAAATGATGCATAAAGCTATATCAACATACCTGCTCATAAAACAGGAAACTTAAATCAAATAATGTTAAACAATGTCTCCAAATAACATACCTGAATGCAGCAATAGATGGTCTCGTTTCAACTTCTTGTAATGTATAAATAGTGCCAATATTATCGAGAATCTGATTCATATAGTCTTTTTCAGGTGTTTCATTATCAATAGTCCCATTTTGCAAAGAATTGAACAGCTGCTCCAAGCTGTTAGGACGATATAAAGCTGATGGTAGATTTCCGTCTATTGGCTGGTGGTAAGAGAGATCTTTTTGAGGTAGTGTAGCAGAGTGTCTTTTAAGAAACATTTGAGCAGCACCTCCATGACCACCTCTCAACATCTCCAAGTACATGTGACATAGGAGTGGACACAGCAGCCCAAGTAACTCATTTTTGACGTTTTCTATCTTGATGTCTTTTATAAAGTTAACCAATCTGAAAATACCACAGTCATGTAAGATTGCAGAAGATAAATAAAGTTTTTATTGTGATTAAGAAAATAATATTATACATAGCAAATGAGTATACTTGCCTGGTGTATTGTATGTCGTATTGACCGGAATCATTGTTGATACAGGAGAACAAAATGGAATTAGCACGACTAGCCTCACACTGCACTATAGTAGCCACGGCCATCTGCTCGGCGCTTTGGCTAAGTGCATTCGTGTTATTAAATATATCTGCATCCTAAGCAACATTACAGATAAAATAAGTAAATATTGTAAGTATTCAAACAGTATTTCGCAAATAACTTACTAAATAAACTTATTCTCTTACAGGATAATTACGACGCTCTAAGTAAGAAGTAACAGCTGCTTTTATAATGTCGTTTTTAGTTTTTTTAACTAAGGACATCGCACCGTTTATATTTTAGACCATTTATTATGTAGTCCGCAATTTTAGCAAAAATTATCAAGAAAACCCTTTGAAAAAATACCACACCAAAACAATAACACAACGCTTTTAACTTTTTTCTTTGACAAGTGACAACTCGTTACTCGACTAACAGTGACAGTGAGAACAAAATCAGACTTACGTCATGAGTGGCAGTTTTTTTAATTTATAGGCAACTGGTTACACCTTGTGCTGACAGGCAGGTCAGGCGAGTCTGTAGCATTGCTAAATAGGTTCCGTTTGACCAACTGTACTTAGCAATAAAAAAATAATGATTTCATTTCGCTAAGAAAATGTAGCATTGTTAATTTGTTGAAGATTTCTAGGGCAATTAAATAAATTAAATGACGTATCTTTTTTCATTCTTCTCTCTTTTTTGTGTAAAATAAGAAAATAACCTTATTTTAATTAAATCAATTATTCGTCAAATACAAATTTTAAGTTTTTGATAATCACATGACTAGAAACCTCAGCTAGAAACTTTAAACAGAGTTTTAACGTTTCGAGTGACGTGGTTATTACCACAAAATACACATAAAACGTGATACTTTCGTATTTTTACGCACAAATACTACTGTAAGAAATAAGACGGCTATGTATTAAAATTTGTGCATGCAAAATATTTACCATTTATATTGTAATAATGTTAAGGTCGCTTTTGTTTGGTCGACCGATGGTAAAAATTGGAGTGGCAAGTGGAATAATTTATGCAATTTCAGCGGTATGTTTTCTGATTCTTATCATTTAAGTATTCCTTGAAATTTGCACTCCAATCATCCGAGGTTCCGTTTAATACTATGTTTACTTCTACGCTTGAGAATTTATCTGAGCTTCTACGCTTAGTATCAAGCTGCCCTTTTTGTATCTAACTGAACTCAAATTTTAATGCGCAGTCTATAAAAATATTCACGTTTCTAAAAACACTTTAAAAAGGAGCAGAACTCTTTTTTGTCATTTTGTATCTTAGTGTGATCGAAGCAATGATAAATGTTATTTTATAAACTAAGTACCCAAAACTAAGCAAAGCGTTTATGGGAACCAGATAACTAATAAAATACCTACCTCTAATTACATACCTATAATACTTACAAACGGATCACCAATAATGTGGGTAGTAGGTAGGTATAAATAAAGTGTGACCAGACCATAATGAGACCACATTATGGTCTGGATAACATCCGTATGACAGTTATGAGTAAGTCCACTATAAATAGCTAGTTTTATGTTGTTAGTTTAGTACTATTCGCGATGGCTAGCACGGTGTACGCGTTTCTTGTCCTCCTGCCTTTGTTTTCTGAGTCGTCGCGAATCGACTCCGTCACCTTGAACAGTGTTCTATTCAGTGGTTATTACGAATTTTTAGATTTGTCTTATCCATTCGACAACAACACTGTATACTGGCCAGGAAATACAAAATTTCAATTTACTAAAAAAAAGGAAGAATTCATCGGCAAAGATTACTCATGGTAAGTTAGGTTTATAGGTAACTAGCAACCCGCCCGGCTTTGCACGGGTGCAATTATTTTGGTGACTTGATAACAAAGCATTGAGCTCCTCTACTTATACAAAAGTACCTACTTACTTTGATTAGGTTGTATTGCATATGCAAACCTTCCGTAATTTTTTTTAATGTAATAGCAATGTGATGGACTAGACGCTCCCCTGATGGTAAGAGATAAAGCCTGTCCATGACCATTGCAGCGTTACACAGAACTATGTGTATCTAGCAAAACAAAGTCCAGGGCATCGCTGCTTTGGCACTCATTACTTTGAGATAATAGATGGTTAGTCTCAACAGCACAGTAATTTCGTTAGCTGCAGTACCCTTCGAACCGGAACACAATAATGTTTAGACACTACTGCTTGGCGGCAGAATATCGGGTACTGCGGTGGTATCTACCTAGACCTCCTTTTACAGAGATCTACCACCAAGTAAAAAATATCTAAATGACATAGAAAATTGTATTAAAATCCGTTGTTTTAGAAGAAGTACGCGGAGAAACAGACAGACGCGGAGAGCGACTTTGTTTTATAGTTTATACTATTTAATTAAATAAAGAAAAATTATATTATAATTATAAGTAACGCACTTCATAATCTTGTCCGTTTAATTAGTTCCATAGGTAATATTGATAGTATCGGAATAAAAAAATTGGTCAAGTATGAGTGGCTCTAAATGAACATAGACAAGGAACTGGGAATAAGCTACCACCACAGCATATCGATTGTCCTTACCCAGTTTCATCATCATAGTTAGCCCATTATAGTCTAAGTAGGTACTGCTGGACATTTGCCTCTCCAGATAGTCCACTTAGCCCCATCTTCGGCTTTTCCTACAGTCCTACGTACATTGCCATCAAGTCTTAGGGCGTCCTAGCCTAGAACACTTTGACCGCAACGGTTGTCGGTTTTGTGATAGATATGACCAGTCAATAGTTATGAGTTTTGTGTAAATAACTTGAATCTGCAAATAGGTACGCTGCTAACGAGTTTTCTGCAGCGGAACATGGTGGCACTCACTTGGACGCGCCGTACCATTTCTTCATGACGGGGACACACATTGGCGAAATTCCTCTGGAGAAGTTAATAGTTCCTTGTAAGTACTTATATTCAACGTCCGATCATGCAAACCTAATACTATTAATATTCCGATTAAGTTTAAAATTAGGTAAGATAATTTTACTATGGAAACTGACGTAGTTTTGACACATTTATATTTTACTTATACGGGATTACTTAAGTTTAATTACGTCGGATACTCCAACTATAGTTTCGGCCACATTCGGTGGCAAAGCATAGTAAGTACGTGCGCATGACCTCGTCTTGCTTCGCATTAGAAGCCAGTGCGCACTTCACACGTGACGCTCTACCCGTGCCCGCGCAATCGCCGCGCCGTAGTACGAATAAAACGAGGTCGCGTGCGCGTTTTGTACTCTGCATTGACTCCTCGAAGAAGGCCACCGGATGTAAAACTATAGTTGCGACGTAATTTATCTCATTTATTTGTTCATTTTGCTATTACATCTAAAAAAACCGGCCAAGTGCGAGTCGGACTCGCGCACGAAGGGAACCGTGCCATTATCTATAAAACGGCGGAAAAAAAAAATCATGTCTGTTGTATGGGAGGCTCACTATTTGTTTCATTTTAATTTAATTATTTATTTTTTAAAGAGAATATATAACTAAATAGTGTGTGAATATTTCAAGCGTCTACATGTTGCCGTTATCAATATCGAGCAAAAACGAGCAAAAAAATCACGTTTGTTGTATGGGAGCCCCCTTAAATATTTATATCATTCTGGTTTTTAGTTTTTGTTGTTATAGCGGCAACATAAATACATCATCTGTCAAAATTTCAACTGTCTAATGATATACAGCCTGGTGACAGACGGACGGACAGCGGAGTCTTAGTAATAGGGATCCGTTTTACCCTTTTGGTATGGAACCCTAAAAAAGCATGACTTGTGCACTATTTACTAATACCTACCCTGTAAAGGCGTCTGTGGTCATTTGCAATACATGATACATTACACCTGTCCTATATACTTATTGGTACATTAAGCGAGCTTAAAACATTTTTCGTCCAGATGATCTTGTAATTTAATAGCATTTGTTGTGTGATAATATTTTCAAATATTCTATTGTATAATCCTTGTCTTATTTCCGGAGGTAATTTGTTAAAATACTTTTATTAGCAGTTACTCAGACAGATCCACTTCTACCAATTTCTAATTTAGGTTCCCGTGCAACAATTTGGTTTGGTGCCTGAGATTAATGTCAATTTTAGCGTTTGTAACCAATTACAAACAATTATAACAATATGAACTAAACACTTGTGGAACAATTGCCGGCTTTATCGCTAAGAGTGTAGGTATACACTTATATACATAAACATCAAACATGAGAAGAGATAGCGATTAGCGAATTGCAAGCTTATTTTAGGAAGTGCTTTTTTCTGTTCAATAAAGTAAGGTCTGTAATGGGCGCCGTGGACGTTGTTTAATTGACCACGCAACGGTCAACAAACGAACGTGTCTAATCAATGTAAATTAGGACCATGGTCAACTCATCAAAGTTACTTTGATCGTATATATACGCGGCTTTATCAGTATTCCATTGTTTCAGTGATAATTGCCGACATCAGTTCAAAAGTTAATGACGACCCTAATTATGTTTTATACAAGCACGATTTGGATTACTTAATCAATGACAACATGGGACAACCCTGTGTAATTATATTTAAATTCGGATGGAGCAAACATTATAACAGTGGAAAGTATCTGGGAATTGACGATCAGACGAAAACGCTTAACTTTCCCGGTGAGTAATAATTATTACCTACTCAAATAAACTTACTAACCAGTTATCTTTTTTTTTTTAGTTGACAGGCTAGGAGTTTGACCTCAGTTCACTTTATGTTAAGTGACGATGTGCACGAAGATGGTACACCTAAAAATGATCAAGTTTTAAATGTTATGAAAATTTACAGCACTTCACATTAGTTTTTATTTACGTCCGCCAGGGCCGCTAATCCATTTTTCATACATTTTGGTATTTGGTAATTTGAGTTTTTTTCACTAATTACCATGCTAACATTTTATTTAAATTATTATTTATTTTATTATTCAGGATTGAGCGCCGAGGTGGTCGAATGGATCACATCCTCTTACAAGAATATAGTGGGCATAGGTGTCGATGTCGCTTCACTGGACCCCGGGTCTTCGAAAGATTTCCCTGCACATAAAATAACTTCTAGATCGGGACTGTATAATATGGAGAATGTCAACTTAAGCACGCCTGTACCTGGTAAGCCAGTTTTGTCGTCGGTGGGTTAGTCGCTCACACCTCATTAGAAGTTGGACAACATTGTCGGAAGTACGAAACGAGCAACTTTTTGGCAGTTAGTGATTGGCGGCAATTTAGCCAAGTCTGTCATAGTCGTTTTAAATTATGTCGTCGACATGAACCTGCCTGGTGTTGAGTTGGCGGTTTGGTGTGTAAAATGCTGCTTACCTACCTATTCGTATTTAGACATACCATAATGTCCTATGTTATGATGACGATAGATGCAAAGTGACCTACTCAATATGCAGAGTACAACAGTGAGTAGACAGCCGAAGGAACATATCAACATAGACATTTCAACTTGCAAAAATTTTCGTCAACAATTTTATTGCTCCATCCTTTTTTTTGGTAGTCGAATATCAAAGATTTTTTATTAAAATGTGATCGATATTTTTGTAAATGAAAAAAGTGGTAAAGTATATGTAATTATCGAATATTTTTTTTAATTAAGTATTAACTTTATGTCATAAATGTATAGACTTAAATATATTTAGAATTACGTTTTCTTCAATTTTGATATTTCAACTTTAAATGATATCATTTTATTATAGGTAAATCAATAAAAATGCCGACGGAAATTGTTGCAAGATAAAACCTTTTTTGACTGGGCTAAAATAGCCAAGTAGATAATGGGTAGATTTTCGAGCTAAAATTTATATTTCTTGGTAGTAAAATGTTCCACAAGATATCAACAATATTTATTTACATGTAGGCAGCATATTAACACTGTAGGTAGGTACACAGCCAAAGTAGGAGACAAAGGTCAATCATTAGTGCTATGTCGTTCTTAATCAAGCCAAGAGATATGTTTGACCTCGTCCTCTGATATAACTATTTATCTTGACTGCATTCGTGTGATTGCATTGGTTATTCGTTCTGTTTAATAACTTGAGTTCATCCACCTTATTTGTTGCGTTTCAAACCCTGGTTTAAATGTCAATATATCATCAAAAATAGACTTATTTACGTGCATATATGCACATTAGACTATTTTAACTTCTATGGAACATTTTACCTTCAGTAAAAGTGGGTACTTCTGTAAGTGAGATAATTTCCATCATGTAAAATGTTTAACGCCAAATCATAGAAAAAAACACAAGGAAAAAATATAGAAATAAATAGTCAGAATGTCCTTAAATTGGACTAATTAAATAAGCATTATAAGCTATACATACATTGTTGATACTTTTCTTTTTTTTTCAGATCATGGATGTACTGCGTTAGTAATGCCGATGAAAATAGCCCAGGGCACTGGCGCTCCCCTCAGATTGGTAGCAATCTGCCCCAAGAAATTACCCGAATCACTTTAATAGAATAAAATCTCAATACTGCTTTGATTATTGCTAACAAATTCTATATAAGCAACCTTACTTAGGTACATATAGGACTTCAATACAATGTGTCTCCAAAACGGCCAACGAATCTACCCGATTGTTCTGCAGATGAGAGTAATTGGTGACATTTGTTTATGATCGATAAATAATTTTGATTAAATCAATTTCATTGTATCATGATACAAATTTTTTGGTTTATATACCTAGGTAATTTTTTTTATGGAGTACTGAACAAGGTGTATGTAATAAGCTCCGCAGTTGCACTAAACAAAGTGTTCGTATCACGTTATCTAGTTGGTATATTGGTTATTGCCAGAATATATCAGGGTTAATGCGAATTACCTAGCAACCTCTCGTTGACAGCTTTTCTACATTGTAGTACTGTTTTTTATTATTGACCAAAACACGACAAATTTTCGTTTTTTTTTTTAAATTCAAGTTTGTATTAGATTTTTTCGCTTTTGAAATGTTGTTAGATAATAATTGATATGATTTTACCCTTTACAAGTTATCGTAGATTTTAAGCAAAAATTAACCTACAATTTATAAATTTTTATGATTTGTGTAAACAAATCATAAAAATTTATAAATAAATTTGAATTCTACTGTCAGTATGTCATGTTGTTAAATCCAATAAAATAGAATTGTCACAGTAGTGTCTTTAGAAAAGAAATAAGAGTAAGCTTAACAAAAAACATCTTTTATTTGGAATAAAAGGTTTTACAGACTTAAGTTTACAAATAGTAGTTCTATAGTAGTACTAGTTCTACCTTAATAGCTATGGTTTACATAACTAATTGAATGTCTAATGCTAATAAACTTGTAGGTGTAAATACAATTTTATAAACTAAATTCCACGGCTCTTAAACTGTTGCCGTTCTTTATCACATGTTAAATCAAAAGGAGACCTAACTTTTTAGTTCGGTCAAATTATACTGTAACAATAGATTTGACGTAAATGTCATAGCTTTTAAGAAAGAAAAAAGATCTGGTACTAACGGTGGTCATCACAAAACGAATACTCGTAAGCTATCGTTTTTATAAATCAAAAAAGGTTATTTTAATCAACAAAGACGAACACTATTCAATCAGACGCACATTTCAAAAAAACTTCTTTATCAATGAGATTCTGATAAACTAGCTCGCCCTCTCCGTTGCGTAATTCTATAATTGGATAAGAGTTATCCTTCCTGACGACCTTTGCAATGAACGGACCTTTGTCTATGAATGTCTTTTTATATTCTTTTGTGACTACACCGATATCTATGTCCGGATTCAGTTTCACGCCGTGAAGTTGTACTGTTACAGTGGAAGGCATTAAATGTACCCATTCAGGGTGGATCTCCCTTACATCGACCAAGTCAACCACTTCGACATTTCCATAATCGACATATCTCACTTTAACTTTTTCTTTGGCTTCGCTGTACTGCAAAATCGACGCTCTGTACCACTGCTGGTCTTGTTGGAAGAGTGCTATACACGCTTTGTTTTCGAAAATGCCGTTTATGGCAGGCCTATTCTCACCTTCCACCTGCAGATCATGGAACAGTTCCTCATACATTAAAGCAGTGTTATCATCGTGAATAATATCGAGTTCCAAAGTTTTCGTGTCATGAATGACCGTGATGTTACACTGAAACTCATCATCTAAGTTGTCTGGATATGGAATATAATTTTCTTCGGCGGAATCCTGTGCCATATCTCCCAACATTTCATTCCAGTCTTTAGCTATCACTACAGAGGACTCTTCTAAGGAACCTTGACTGTCCGTTTCGACGATATAATCCGGCTCGGAATCTGACACAGGTTCGGTTATTCTTTCCTTACGATTTGACGGCGCAAATTTTCGTACGACAGCTTTAGAGCCGTCCTTGTATTTTGCCAATTCGAATTCAACTAAGTGGTCGTTGATCCAGAGTTTATCGTATTTAAGCTCGACCGGGGTGATATCGTCTACCGTATCACCGGCCACTTTAACGTAGCATTGCTTTTCGACTATAGACTTATGTATGTAGTCTAACGTCTGCCTTTCCCAGTGGTTACCGATCGGCCGGATTCGGTTCAAGACACATTTGTGCGCCTGTGTAGGGATCTGATGCACAGCAATACTTTTTCTCAGATTTAAGAATGAGCATTGTTCCTCATTGCCGTAGTCGATGTAATGTACAAAACAGGTGGATGTCTCATTATTGACGTCTAAGATTCTTCCTCTATAGAAACGGTTGTCCAAAAAGTATAGAGCGACGCATGGTTCGCCGACAACCCATTTCTGGTACTTTGCTTTGGGATCTGGGTCTTTGAAGCGTACATCGAGTGCTTTGCGGATAATATCGAGCGTATCTTGCTGTGACACGTCGTGAAGGTAGATAACGCCGTCGTTGTCTATGTATCTACGCCGATTGAACGACAATTTCAGATCAGAATTTTTATAACGAACAAAATAGGAGGTTTTACGCAAATATGAAATACATATTTTAGTGAAACCCAAAAAATAAGCTTCATCGCTTTATAAAAGTATTAAAAAAATAGTGTAAATTTATTCTCGATTCTCTTTTATTTGCAATGTACTTATAACTTTTATCCCACCGTTTTTATCGTCGTGGATTGGAGCGATTATATTGATGAGTATTTCCGAGAAATTGATTGGCCACCAGTCAAGGAAACTTTTAACATTTACCATTTACATAAGTAAAATTTAAATTTTCACATTCTAATTGGCATACAGAGCATGTCAGAGAAACTTACTTTTTGGGTTATACTGTACCACCGTAACTATAATAATTAAGAGCTTTCAGTGTTATACATTTTTAATAATTGTGGCTAATTTTTAAAATGTTGCAGTATAACCTCCTATAGAATATGGATAAAGAATTACTGAACTTACGTGGCCATTCCGGTGAATTCCTTGCTTGGAAGCGGCTCGGGCGGCAGCCAGTCTGATATGAATATTACATTCGAAGATTCTTGTCCTTCAGTTGTACCCTCGTTTTCGATCGGTGTTGAAGATGTACTTGGAGTTTCGGGGTAGAATGTAGGTAGAGGTTTGGTTGGCATGGGCTCGAGTTGGAGCCAGTCACGGACAGATCCCGTTACATTCAAAAAAGAGAGCTTATCATCTGCTTCCTCAGATTTAACCTCAGTGCAAGGAACCTGAAAACAAATCGTATAAGTATCGAGCGCTGTTTTTGGTTACTCGGGTTTGACCATACCCTGCTTGATGGTAAGATTCTATGCTAATGATGAGAAATAAGTATCATTAATTTGTCAGGATTTTTGTGATTTTCCTTCGGGAAACGGGACTCTATTACTAAGACTTCGCTGTTTGCTAAGACTTTTGAAGTCGGTTAGAAAGAAATAACAAACATAAATAAAATAAAAATATGTCACAAACTGGCCTTAACTCAGTATAATGCCGACTGCAGCCTGTTACAGATCGTGCTTCAGATAGAGATGAATCAGTCAGCCCAAAAATAAAGGCGCTTAACCACTGTATTACTTTATTCTATATAAATGTAATAAAAACTTTACGATTTGCATCACATCACATCATCAGCCATAGGAAGTCCACTGCTGGACATAGGCCTCCTCCTGGGGGGTATTGCCAATTCTCGCCACGTTTGGCAGGCGGGTTGGCGAGCGCAGTTAGGTGTGGTTGTTCAAGGACGACGCTGCTGCACATCTTCCGGATTACATCCCTTAGCCGACTCTTACGGCAACCACGGGTAGAGAGGTTGGGGTACTATTCTTACGCCGGCACCACCACGGCCAACGATTTGCATACCTCTTCAGATTTATCTGGAACCCCCAATCCTTGTTCGATTATCTTTTTGTTCAAGCATCGCCACTCTGACTTGTTCGGCTCCAACGCGCTGCCCTGAATAGTGTGGTACACCCAAATTTCGATCGGCATACTTTTATTTTTGAAATTGCCCAGTTTAGTTATAAACAATCTCTGGTAGCTTTCCAGGAGTTCTTTGAGATATTCTTTGGTAAGAGAGGGCCATTCTTCGCCTACCGCCGGGATGACGCCGCAAAGGTGACATTTTATTGCCGCGTCTCCTATTGAGGAGAAATCTGAAGTTAGTTCAGCGAGGTTCGCCAGTGGTAGCGTTTCCACAGACGCAAAGTCCGAATAGAAGACTTTAGCGCTGCTTCCTTTTATTTCAACAATAACGGCGCGACGCCAAGTCTGCGATTGAATACAGACAGTGCAACACTTTTCACCAACTTGCCAGTTCGTTTTCTTAGCGGGTTTGTTCTTCGAGTAATACTTTTGTATGTTTTCAAACAGCTCGTTGAAAGTTTTTTGTTGATGCACTAGTGAAACGTAGATGAGCGATGGAGACTGGTATTGGAGGACTTTCGCTTCGAGTCGCAATGGGCCTTTGTCTTTCGCCTCCAAATCAACAGTTTTAATTTTTTGCTGTTCTTTTGGTGGGTTCCGCTTTAATATTTGTACTTCAGGCTTGGGTTTGGGATGTCGAACTGGTTTGTCCAGAGGAGATTTGTTCGTGATCACTTGATTGACAGTGTCGTCGCATTTGTTGAAAGAGTATATGCTGTAAAACGTAGAACTTATTACTAAATGTAGTTGTTAGTAATGTTTTGTAGTTATGGAGGCTCAGTGTTTAGAGCAATTAGCTCACACGCTGGAGGGCGTGGGCTCAAAATCAACAATGAACTTGAGCTGTGAAAGAGAACATCGTGAGCTAACCATAGAATGGTGATAAGGTACTTTCTAGTAGTCGGCTGGCTAGCTACCACCCCATGTTGAAAATCTGCCATAAAGCACCTAATGGTATTCTGACAGTTTCGCTTGAAAGTCTAGTTGGGAGTCGATAAAATAAAGTTCTACTTCCTTACTTCTTCCATACCAACTGGTACATTATGAACATAAGTTATTCATCACGGGATTCAAGTCTTGAAGATTTTTATTGTAAAACCCCCAAAAACTGTTCTAAACGTAAAAAAGCCCATACATCGATACATACAACCGTTATTTCGCCAGCTGCACATTTTTTTAATTATTTTTATTTTTCGGATTTTCGACCTGTGCTCTACGTCCTTGTTTCTTGCCAAGTTTCATGTTTCTAAATTAATGGGATATAATAAAAAAAAAAAAAAAAAAAATTACACAATCATAACAAAGTTACTCTATACAATTGTGATTTAAATGCTCTTTTTCATAGGCTTATGATTTATTTAATCTTGTCAGACAGAGACACGGACAATGAAGTGATCGTATTAAGGTCCCTTTTTACATTTGATATAACGCACAAATAAAATTGAGAAATACATGAACAAGGAAGTGTACCTACGACGTCAACGGAGTCGATTAACCCGTTGTTATCTAGGTGCAACTATTTAGCTAGCTATGATATAATGGCAAGTTGTACTCACCCAAATGTAATGGCGAATTTGTATTTGATCATTTCCTGGTTAATGCAGGTAGGTTCGTCCG
The DNA here is from genome assembly GCA_950106695.1 of Biston stratarius. Classification (NCBI taxonomy): domain Eukaryota; kingdom Metazoa; phylum Arthropoda; class Insecta; order Lepidoptera; family Geometridae; genus Biston; species Biston stratarius. Next base: position 19,401,819 of record OX467116.1, read on the forward strand.
ACTCAGAATCCGGTGCATGGTAGAAAAGTGTGACGCCGATGGAGCCGCGGTGGCGGTTGTCTTCAACGCGTAACTCCAGGAACCGGTCGCTGTATTGTTGCATTAGCAACACAGAGCCTGGCGACCACTTCTTGTTGAGCGGAGTTACTCCAGCCAGATGGCATTCTGTGGCCTGTATAATGCAATGTTTTTTTTCTTCGGAATTTTAGTAAAAAGGTAAATCTAATGAATAATCATGTTAAAAATCTGCCGCCAAGCACATAACGGTGTGTTCCGGCAGCCTCACTTGAGAGCCAGTTCCATTTCAGGCTAAGTGCGCTTTACTATCTTTGACCAGACTGCCACTTAACATCAGGTCACTTGTGGTCAAACACATAAAATGGCAATAGTAAAAAATATATATATCTCGAAATAATATATGTATAAAGTCTTAACCTAACTTTGCTGCATTGGTCGTTGTTCCTAAACTTTTTCAGTTGGTTCAAAATTATCATAGTAAGTCGTGGCCGCGAGTAGCACAGATGTCGAAATTAACCTTTAAAAATCCTAAAAACATTGATCAAAGATTTTTTTAGTCATTTCGAAGTCAAATTCTTTTTAAAATAGGGTTAACGAATTTTGGTATAGGTATACGTTTATAGTAGCTTCGCACGGCTCATATAAACTCATAAATATCATAAATAAATGCAAAAGTCTGTGTGTTTCTGTGGTTGCTGCTACTTTATGCTGGAATGTTTATCCAGATAGATCAAATATAAATCAAAGGTAGGTGTGATGTACTGACTAGTGGATCCGCCCCACTAGTCTATAGAATCAACTATACCTTAGAGACTTAGACAAAAGTCCGGTATTATCTGGTAAGTAAGGAAGTATAGGGTAAAAAAAAACGCTTGTAGACACGAGATACTGTTGTCTCGGCTATTTGCTACTGTCAAACATCCTAGACCAGGGGACGGCAACCTTTTAAGACAAAAGAGCCAAAACGTTAACAAGTCTTTAAAGAGCCACCAAAAATGTTCGTTTCAATATTATAGAATATACGTACATACACTAATGTATATACACGAATGTTTTTAGCACAAAACGAACTAAAGTAAAATATGTGAAGAATAGCCGCGACCACTCTTCCAAGAGTACAAACTACTAAGAAGTAAGAAACTAAAGAATAGTACAGTTAGAAAAATAAAATAATTGAAAGTGGCTGAAACGTAGGCATGGTAGATAGTCATGTATCAATTACCCGGACTGGCGAGCCGTTACTTTACATTAAAAGAGCCGAATGCGGCTCGCGAGGCGCAGGTTGCCGGCCCCTAACCTAGACGATTGAGAAAGGGAGAGGAAGAAAATAGTAGAGGATACTGACCAGCGCAGTGAGTTTGGCGAACTTGGGGTGCATGTAGCGTAGTTGGTTCCAATGCGCGAGCAGCGAAGCGCCCGAGTCGATGAGCGCGAGCGTCACTCGGCCGCGGCCCGGCAGCCCCGTGACTATAGCGCGCGCCCACGCACTCGTCGCCGAGAAAGCGCCCAATTCGCCACGAAACTGCTCCGGCACGTTCACACAGCACGACATACCTACACACAATTTTTTTTTTTTTTTACATGGAAAACAAACAGCTGCTAATTGGTAAAATAAATAGAAGATAAGTGATAACACAAAAGCCAAAAAAGTTTTGACTTATGCAAACTAGATTAGGTTTCAGTGCCCCGAGCCCGCACCAGCGCGGAGACAGATGTGAGAATATTATATTAAATACACATATAAATATAAATTCAAAATTTAAATTAAAAAAAGATAAATAAATAATAGATTGACAATATAAGCCTTATAGAAGTTTTATAAAATTTTCATTGCTAGTAATCTTTTCTTTCTTTTAAATTTTTTTGCTATCAAAGTCTTTGTGATTTCATATTTAATTTTAGTGTTTACAAAAAATTGCTTTGATATAGCATTGTTAAAAGTGTTTTGTCTCATCATAAATAAGTCGACGTCCTTTGAATAATTGAATAATTTACCCAACTATGTAAAAATCCCGGTATTTAACCAGTTTGGGATAAAATAGAGTTACGACGTTTATACATTAAACTTAATAGATTTACTTTATTTGCGTGGTGGTAGCTAGCTACTACCCTTACTACTACTACTATTAAGTTGAAAATCTGCCGCCAAGCATCTAAAACGGTGTGTTCCGGCGGCCTCACTTGAGAGCCAGTTCTATTCCAGGCTAGGTGTGCTTTACCATCTTCGACCACATCGTCACTTAACATGAGGTGAGCTGTGGTCAAACACTTAGCCTGACAGTTATAAAAAAAAAAACTTTAGTAGAGCGTTGGTCGTCCAGCCGCAAGATGGGTCGACGATATCGTCACCGTCGCGTGTCGAACTTGGACTAGACTGGTACAGGACCGAGGCAATGGGATAAATGAATGAACGAATGTGTTTTTTTTTTTTTTTTTTTATAGCTGACAGGCTTGATGTTTGACCACAACTCACCTGATGTTAAGTGACGGTGTGGTCGAAGATGGTAAAGCACACCTAGCCTGGAATGGAATAACTCTTTATTGTACCCAAACAACTGGCTGATGAACTTATGTAGAAGGTAATACATTATTTACCTATTTCAGGCAAAAAGATGGTCCCTGTGTTGACGGCCATGCTGTATTCTTGTTCCAATTCTAGACTCAATTGCTCGTAAACTACCAGTTGGTGTTTCTGTAATAATTTCATACACATAATGGTGTAGGCTTGGTTTGCCAATACTCGCCACACTTGGCAGGCGAGGCGGGTTGGCGAGCGCAGTTAGGTGTGATTGTTCAAGGAAGACGTCGCTGCCCATCTTCCGGATTACATCCCTTAGCTGACTCTTACGGCAACCACGGGTAGAGAGGGTGGGGTACTATTCTTACGCCGGCACCACCACGGCAATAATAACGGCTAAGCAGGATATTGAACTATATTCTAATTCCCAATTCCCTAGCTCCAGGAATAAGGTGATATATCGCCTAGTGAAACCCCAGGGATGCGATTGCGATGCGATCCAGCTATTTGTAGCGATGATAGCTCAGTGGTTAGCGCGGTCGGTTCGCACGCCGAAGGGCGTGGGTTCAAACCCCATTTATAAGCTTTAACTGCCGGTGAAGAAAAACATCGTGAGGAAACCATAGCGTGGTGTTAAAGTACTTTCTAGTATTCGGCTGGCTAGCTAGCACCCTCAAGATGAAAGCATCTAACGGTGTGTTCCGGCAGCTTCACTTGAGAGCCAGTTCCATTGTAGGTTAGTTGTGTTTACCATTTTCGACCACACGGTCACTTAATATCAGGTGAGCTGTTGTCAAACACCTAGCCTATCAGACATTTAAAAAAAATTGGCATTAATACCTGGAAACTAGTACATTGAAACAAAGAATTATTATCGTAACACTTACCTTTCTTACGTAGAATTTGTCGGGGCTCACAATATGTGTGATGCAGACTTCTTCCGTAGTTTTATACTTGTAATCGTCATTAGTCATGAAAATCCTAACTTTTTCCCTGATACCGTTGGTCACTGGATACTGCAGTAGGTAAGAAAATATATTAAGAAATTGTTTTGCGATAACTACGAATACGTGTATTAAGTAACTCAAAAACATTGCTTTTTAGGGTTCCGTACCCAAAGGGTAAAAACTCTATTACTAAAACTTCGCTGTCTGTCTGTCACCAGGCTGTATCTGAAGAACCGCGATAGCTAGACAGTTGAAATTTTCACAAATTATGTATTTCTGTTGTCGCTATAACAACAAATACTAAAAACAGAAAATAAATATTTAAGGGGGCTCCCATACAACAAACGTGATTGTTTTTGCTCGATATTGATTACGGCAACAGGTAGACGCTTGAAATATTCATATATATATTATATTTTTCCCACACAACAGACATGATATTTTTTTATAGATAATGGTACGGAACCCTTCGTGCGCGAGTCCGACTCGCACTTGGCTGGTTTTTTAAATAATAAAAAGATGCGTCAAAATGGAAATCATCATCATTTGCGTAGTCGGGTAATAACGGGCCAAATTTTTTCACAAATAATCCTATCGAAAAGTAATAATACCTTTAGTTTGGGATTGGGCATCTTAGCACGTTCGTGGAATACGAGCGCGTGCGCAAGGTTTATGCCGTCCTCATAGGTGGTGATGTCACATTCCAGAGTCACGCTGAAATTGGACGTGGAACGAATGTTGCGGACGTGGATCACCGCTTGTTTGCTGAAATTGTAATTTTTTTTTAATGTTTGTCCATAGCTCGTTTGATGTTAAGTGATGGTGTAGTTGAAAATGGTACACGTCTCGCCTTGGATGGAAACGGCTTTCAAGTGAAGCTGTTAGTTGCTTAGCGGCAGATATGGTTGCGTGGTGGTACTTTCTAGTACTCGGCTGGCTAACTACCACCCTCAAGTAGAAAATCTGCCGCCAAGCATCTAACGGTGTGTTCCGACAGCCTCACTTGAAAGCCAGTTCCATTCAAGGCTTGGTATGCTTTACCATCTTTGACCACACCTTCACTTAACATCAGGTGAGTTGTGGTCAAACACAGACTGTCAGCCTTAAAAAATTATATCATGATGGTAGTAGCTAGCCAGTCAAGTACTAAGAAAGTACCTTACTGGCATGATTTTTCCCTGCACAGACAGGTAAAGCTTTTTTTTTTAATGGGCTCTTACCCAGAGACACCCTACTATTACACCTACCGTGGCCGTCTGTCTGTTTGGTTCTATTTTGACCTTATCCTTAAAATTGTTGTTATCCCAACCAGCTGGTTGCCAGTTAAATTTTTCACAAAATATTTGAGTACTATAATGGATTATCTGACAAATAACAAAAAAAAAAAACTACTTTTACTTTAGAACCAACCAGAACCTTGTGTATATAACCACTTTGAAATCGCAATAAAATCATCTAATAATTCATCGATTGAGGCGTTACTTTGCGGAAGTTTATTTTGTGTGTTCAAGGTATATATTTAGTTTAATTCCGCTTAACAGTGGTTTCAGTAACAACGGTGATGAGGATTTCAATTTAACTAACTTAAAAATAACTTAAAAAACTTATACCGACACTTTACTTAACATCTAAAATTGTAATTTGACACTAACTTAAAAGCTAAAACCAAATTAAACACTAATTAAAATAACCACAAGTCTTTATATCCTCTTCTCCCTGCAGTAACCACTTGCCGACACGTTTCGCCTCTACACGAGGCATCCTCAGGACGTGTTGACACTTCGAGCGCTTGAACACTGTTGTAACTGAAACGACTGTTAAGCGGAAACTAATTATATACCTTGAACACGCATAAAATCATCTGTTCCTTTGAAAATTTAATTAGTACGACGAAATACATATATGGAACAATTGATTTTTTTGAACCCTGATATCAGGGTTGGTCTTGTAATATTTTTTTTTCATAATAACAAATACAATACTTATATCGATTTAGTACTAACGTTCCGCGTAATTCTATCTAAAAAGCTTACTTGTCAATTATGTTATGTATGAGGTAGGAATCGTCCCTGTTCCAAGCTCCAGTCCTAGGTACACAGTTCGCCAGCGAACAATGTATGGCCAACGGCGGCGGAGTTTGCCTGGCCGGGGGGAGAAGTCTCAGCCTGGAATAAAAAAGAATTATATATAAAAATTTCGTGTCACATTGTTTGTACGCGATGAACTCTTTAACTACTGAACCGATTTTAACCAAATCTTGCAAATTAAGTGCAGTTTGATCCAACTTGAGAGATAGGATAGTTTATATCTCAATTAATAATCGCAATATTTATTTATTGCCAATTATTTTGCAACAAAGAGGTGTAATTATCTGTAAGTTCCATAAAATTGTAATAGATGGCGGTGCAAGGTAATTTATAACTGGATTGAGTAAGTATCCAATAGATGGCGCTACGTTAAAACTCCGAACGTTTCATATGCGAGCAAAGCTCGGTCATCCAGGTACTGTATGTATAATGATATAGTACCTGGATGACCGAGCTTTGCCCGGCTGAAAACACGGATAAAACGACGTTTTCTAAAAATGAAACCTAGCTAGATCGATTTATCTCCCTCGAAACCCCCTGCATACTAAATTTCATAAAAATCGTTGGAGCCGTTTCAGAGATTCAGAATATATATATATATATATATATATATATATAAACCGCTAGACAGTGAAATACTTGCAGGTTTCTCGATAGATATAAACTGGATGACTTCAAATCGCTTGTTAATGGATCCATTTATTAGTAGTTACGTTACGTCTAAATAAACTGGCTGAAATAATGTTGACTCACTTGTCGATGTTTACAATCTCAGTGCTTCCGAAGTCGAAGCAAAACACTTGAAACAGAGGCTGCGTCGGATCCTTTCTGTCAATGCTGACGATGCGACAACGCTGCCACATACTATCCGCCTTGTTGAATGCCAAGTACATTTTGCCTGTGTGAACAAAACGTTTTAACCTTATTACACAATAATAAGAACCTTTTTCGTTAAAACATTCAATGAAACAATAGCAAACACTGTTGTACTAATGCATTCATTATGTTATCTTATTCTTACAACGTCATATAAAACGCTTTGTAGGCGCGCATATAAGGTATATTTTCGAGTGTCAATTACTATTTCAGTAATGTTTGTATAGTGCTTCTATTGTATAACTAGTATGTTTTTAGAAGGTAAGTTTTACGATACTAAATCTACACTGTTAAAAAGTACATATACCTATTAATTTTAGTGACATACATAAAGTGCCAGCGTTCTGAAATTTCATACTCGTTCGAAAGTTTAAAAAAATCAAATCAAAAAACTAAAAGTGACTGATAAGTCGTTTTAGGGTTACGTAAAAGCAGAATTCGTTTTAATTTCATTCGAGTAATGTGAGAAAACATTTGTAGTGTTATAATAAATCTAAACTCAAAATCTCTTATGTACTCCAGGTTTAATGGAGAGACTTGTTTAACAATACAAACACAAACACAACAAACTTCAGTAACCATATTTGCTATGCTAAATGCGACCTTAACTTGACAATATTGGACTGATGATAGACTGCTAAAACATGCTTGAATGTCAGATAAGAAGTTTTGGCGGGAATACGGATGATGTCCTTGCATTGTATTATTATTTAATAATTGTGTTATTCAAGTGTTATGTATTCATAAAGTTCTGAATTAGTAAATGTGTGTTATAGTGTTATAATGTGATAAAACATCTCTTTTTCTTCTCTTATTGCTTCAAAACTCCTTCTAAGCCTCTAGTAAAGTTGCTAGTACTTTAATAGAGCTTGATCAAACTTACGACATATTTCACTTGATATTTTCATTTAATACTTGAAAATGTCGAAATGCACAGTGTCATTCCAAAAACAAAGGAAGAAGAATGTCAAATAACCCGTGCTTAGTGTCAAGTATGTGGTTCACAGATGCTTACCTTCAGCTACATGGTTTATAGATGGCTTGGGCAGTGTGTTTGCAGTGCGAAACTGACGAAGCATATCTTTTACCAACGCCTGCTGGCAAGCTCTTTGAACGTAGAAGTTATGTGGGTTCACGATATGCGATATATAGATTAGTTCTTGATCTCCTAGAGAAACAAAACAAAATTAGCATAGAATTAAAAAAAAAACATTGATAATTCAGACAGCGTCATGGAGCCTTAAGCAAAGATTGTATTATGGGAACCACAACTGATAGAATACTTGCATACAACATTATGAACATTTATGTATGTATGTATGTATGTATTGCGTGGTGGTAGAGTACTTTTTGGTACTCGGCTGGCTAGCTACCACCCTCAAGTTGAAAATCTGCCGCCAAGCATCTAACGGTGTGTTCCGGCAGCCTCACTTGAGAGCCAGTTCCATTCCAGGCTAGGTGTGCTTTACCATCTTCGACCACACCGTCACTTAACATCAGGTGAGTTGTGGTCAAATACCAAACCTGTCAGCCATAAAAAAAAAAAAAAGTTCTGAATGTTAAAATTAGAGACTATGTATTTATGGGACATTTGCTGAGGTACATTCGAAAATTATATACCAGTAACCGACCATAACTTGATTTTCATAACTTTCATTAAAAGGAAATTGGAAAATGAACTTGAGAAAGATAGTTGCGTATCTTTGCCATGTACAGGTGTGAGAGATACCAACTTTAACTAATAATGATGGGCAAGATAGGTAAACTATGCGCTGTAGGAATAAAGTATTGGGTGCGGAACATCCGGAAATGGACGAGCATTGCTAGCGTAGAACAGCTTATTCGCTTGGATCAAGAAAGAGAGGTGTTCCCTGAGCCGTCAGCTCAACGTCCAATAGTGAAGTGGCACCAGACGATAACGACTTGAAAATGATCGAAATACATACATGACATTGGACGAATGCACAACATACCATGTCAAAAACAAAAAAAAACAAAAAAATGACTAATATATTGATATCTTACGACCACATTGAAGTTGGTAATCAAAACCGAACCATTCCGCATAAGAAAATAGACATGTTATTGTCATTGGTATTGATGTAAATGGGTCACTATCGTATGTAACTTTATGCTACTGTAAAACTGTCAAAAAACCATAGCAGCGATGTTCTGGTCATTGTTTTATTACTTAAGTTCCAGGTACTGATGCAACGGCCATGTATAGGCATTCTCTCTTACCATCAGAAGAGCAATTTGAGTCTCATTACTTTTACATTAGAAAAAAACAATCATTGTATTTAATATTTTAATATTACCTTCATGCAACTGTTTTGGATGCTGGCTTTCTGGAAATGGTTGTACTGCCTGTACAATGGCTTTGTAGGAGTCATCTAAAAATTTATTAAATTAATTACAAAAGTTAAAGAAAAAAAAGCAAACGTCTTTACGTTTAATGGTATAATGCTGTGTCCATCATGTTACAGGGACAGGAAGTCGTACTGTGCCTAGAACTTGCGTCAAATGAGTAAAGGTGTAGTAGGTTTAAGATGCCCCGTTAAATATGAATTTACAATCACCTTTACTGCCCATGTTCCCATCCCAACAGAATTTGCTCCAACGCTGCTTTGGATACTATTTCCAATAAAGAATTTAGAAATGTTAATGGCAGGCCAAAGTCTTTCAATAGATTTTATAGAGATTTTAATTCTACTGCATATGCATATAAATTGACCATGTAACCATTTATGGTCAACTCATTCGTAAGTTCAAATATCTATTTAGCTTCATCGTCTGGTTTTTAAAAACATTTGCTTCACATGGTAAGGTCAACAAGAACTGCACATTTGAGTATAAGCTATATAGACTGGCTTACAAACATCACTATAGGAAGATAAAACCGTCAAGAAGTTTTGGCCACAAGGACAATGTGTAACACAAAACCCATTGCTTTTAAATTGACCTCTTTACTCAGCGTCTCTCTCCTTCACAGAAAGACATTAGCTTTGATTACATTTTAGGTTGACTGGATTGTATGTAAAGTAACATCTTTAGAACTTATGTCATTTATTTAAAAAATGTCCCAATTTGAAAACTTAGTTACAAAGGTGTATTATTTGGTAGCCAACGACTTAGTTTTATATGCAGTTTTTTTTGTTATAAATAAGCTTGCATTTGACCCCTATCTCGTCTGATATTAAGTGAAGATGCGGTCTATGATGGAGCACGCTTTCCTAGATGAAACCAATTCACTTGCAACTCGAAGATTCCTGTATCTAATTTGTTAAAAGCATAGCACGATTTGATCCAGTATTTACAAGTAAGTATATGCCGTGAGGGTGCCGGCGTAAGAATAGTACCCCACCCTCTCTACCCGTGATTGCCGTAAGTCGGCTAAGGGATGTAATCCGGAAGATGGGCAGCAGCGTCTTCCTTGAACAATCACACCTAAATGCGCTCGCCAACCCGCCTGCCAAGCGTGACAAGTGTTGGCAAAACCTATACTTGCCACGCCCCAGGAGGAAGCCTATGTCCAGCAGTGGACGACAAAAGGCTGATGATGTGATATGGCACTATGACTAAAAATTAGAGCTATAAACATATTATACTTAAAATATATCCCATATTTTAAGTATTCAAATAAAAGCCTAAAGTGTTTACTTGTTGGTATATGGCTTCTTTGCGAAGAGTCGCTACTGCAAGAGTTGAGGGACGTGACAGAGCCGGATTTAGATCGGTACTGTGGCGCTTTTCGGAAGAATGTCGGTGGGTTTAGGGCTGCTTCCTCTTTTGCCTTAATTCCTTTCTGTTTATTTATGTTGCTTTTCGTTTGTCTTACATCTATAAAAAAAATTGCTATTTAGTGAGTGAATTCATTCTTCAGTTTGTGGACCCCGCTGGAACCTCTTATAAGTCTTGGTTTTGACTGTATGTCATTGTTTTGTGTACCATTTCACTCATGCTGAAAATCACTCACAAATCACATTCAAATCATTTGTAGCGATGATAGCTCAGTGGTTAGTGCGGTCGGTGCACACGAAGGGCGTGGGTTCAAACCTCAACAATGAGCTTAAGCTGCCGGTGAAGGAAACCATAGCATGATGGTAGGGTACTCGTACTCGGCTGGCTAGCTGCCACTCTCAAGTTGAAAAACTATCGTCAAACCGTGTGTTCCGGCTGCCTCACTTGAGAGCCAGCTCTATTCCACGCTAGGTGTGCTTTACTATTTTCGATCACGCCGTCACTTAACAAACACTTAAAACATTAAAAATAAATCACAAACAGAAAGAACTGATATAAATATTGATTAATTAGATAATAAATAGTCACTGCTACAGTTGAGAGACATCAATAGATGTATACTTGGTATATCATCTTATTTGACTACTTCGCCACTTACCGTCAAATACGGACAGAGCAACCTTGGTTTTAAAAACTTGATAATTTAATCAATTTCTAGTATTCCAAGTACCTTTAGGGAGTACGGGAGCGAAGACAGGCGCGGGCGGCGGTGGCGGTATTTCTATGCCTTCGTCCAATTCAGCCGTAGCACAAAGCTTATATGTTGAGTTAACATTCCCTTCCAAGTGAATATAGTCACTGATTAGTGTGCATAAATCTTCATTTACTGCCACCCTAGAACAGAACAGACGCGGTCTGAGGTAGTGATCGTGGCGCAAGTTACGAATTTAGCCAGCACCATAGGCCATGTTTGTGTGGAACAAGCTTTGCTGTGTATTGTTGCGTCCGCGACCACAAATTGTGGCGGTTTCAGCAAATTTAGCCGTAGTTTTAGGCGACCGTTACCCCAAGCCGCGTCCGCCTGAGGCAGGCTTTATTTGATGTTAATTTATTTCATAGATATTATACTCGTCAAATTAAATTAAATATTAAAAACTAGCGACTCGCATCCAGAGGCTTAGTATTACGAAGTTAACAAAAGTCGATGGTACAAAAAAATGAGGGCCCTATCTAAATTGATTAGGTTTGAAAATTACCTAATAAATTACTTTTTTATCCCATCTATGCGAAAAGAGGCGAAGGGTTCCTCTATAAGTGCGAGCAAAATGGATCATTCCGGCGCACTTAATAACGTTGACGAAATGTGTTTTGAATTTGAAACACTATTTAGTTAGAAAGTTTGAATGCATTTCGCTTCGGTAAGTCCTGGCCGGTCATAAAAAAAGCGCGCCAGCCGACGCGGCATTGGTTAACCAAATTTTAAAAAATGTACGCGGGAACTTCTTATTTTTTTTTTTATTACTTTTATCAAAATATTACAGACAATTTTAATTTGATTTACAAAACTTTAATAAAAGATGGGTTCTAGCAGTGAAAGTGAAATCGCCCCATTGTATTTTTTTCCAATACTAGTGATTTTTCGAGTGGGTATATCTAAAAATTGTGGTGTTTTTCATAAAGTGCCAAATTAAAAGCACGAGTGTGGAAAAGTGATTTATTGCGGTGAAACATGACTTTTCGTGTTACTTCCAAAACTCCATCGAAGCTTATATAGTAAAGTGGCCACTACTTTACTAACGCATGACTAGATTCGACTGGCACAGACTAGACTTTGACTATAAAGAATTAAAGATAAATAAGCTGAAAACTGAAGACTGCACACAAAATACAGAAACATTGAAACTGGAAGAATGCGAAGAGTGCGACGCCAAAAAAAAGAAAAAAAAAAAATCATGCATGCATGTTTACCACATCAAGCAAATTTGACTAGAATACGACGGGTTACGAAAACGTGAACGCGAAAACGAATAATCTTATAGTAGCAAGGTTTATAAGTAAAACATACTTGAGAGGATTTTTTATATCGCTTTGGGTCAAATACCATGGACTTTCAGCTATTTGCTTAGCTTCTTCGAGAAGGACAGCTACATTCATCTGAAACAAATAATTGTCACTAAGTTACACATTCACACAGATTAAATATAATACTAGTATAAATACATTATCTAATTCAAAGACAGTGCTATAATAAATCAAGCTTTTTGGGCTACTTTAGAGACATGCGAGATCTGGATAGAACTGTTTTTTTTTCTTATTTCTATTAGGAGGAATTAGCGTCGCACTTTCTGTGCGTAAAAGTATATAGTAGGTAATATATAGTCATCATATAAGTCAGAAAGGTCCCATCTATTTCTATGCCAAAATTGGTTCAGCAGTTTAGGCGTGAAAAAGTAACAGACAGACAGAGTTACTTTGACATGTATAATATTAAGTATGGATACTATTATATATACATTAAATGCAATGTTTATTTGCAGATAACACTTAAAAAAGGATCACATTTTTTTTTTTTTTTGCAGACACAATAATTATTATAACCACCGAGCACCATTCCAGAAAAAATATCACTTACCTAAATATTCATTTACAGAGTAAAATGCTTTTTCTTGTAACCAAGCTCGCAACCCATTTCTAAATTTAGTTATAGGCAATGCCTTATTTAAAAGTAACACATGTATAGGTGGCAAAAACTGTTTCATTTATAATTGAGTATTCCATATCACATCACATCATCAGCCATATAGCCCCTAGGTCGTCCTAGGGGGGGTTTTGCCAATACTCGCCAAGCTTGGCAGGCGGGTTGCAGTAAAGTGTGATTGTTGATTGTAAGATTCTATGCTGATGATGAGAAATAAGTATCATTAATTTGTCAGGATTTTTGTGATTTTCCTTCGGGAAACGGGACTCTATTACTAAGACTTCGCTGTTTGCTAAGACTTTTGAAGTCGGTTAGAAAGAAATAACAAACATAAATAAAATAAAAATATGTCACAAACTGGCCTTAACTCAGTATAATGCTGACTGCAGCCTGTTACAGATCGTGCTTCAGATAGAGATGTGAATCAGTCAGCCCAAAAATAAAGGCGCTTAACCACTGTATTACTTTATTCTATATAAATGTAACACAAACTTTACGATATGCATCACATCACATCATCAGCCATAGGAAGTCCAAAGCTGGACATAGGCCTCCTCCTGGGGGGTTTTGCCAATTCTCGCCACGCTTGGCAGGCGGGTTGGCGAGCGCAGTTAGGTGTGGTTGTTCAAGGACGACGCTGCTGCCCATCTTCCGGATTACATCCCTTAGCCGGCTCTTACGGCAACCACAGGTAGAGAGGGTGCGGTACTATTCTTACGCCGGCACTACCACGGCAAATATTATAGTATTCCGTATAAATTAGTTAAATATGTTGAAACCAGATATCACTTTCCATGGAAAAAAGTGTATTATCTCACCTGTTTAACTTTATTAGGATTTGAGGTCAATCTAATGGAATCCATAACTTTAGCAGCCTTCTTTATGGAGTTAGTAAGATCATCTTTAGCATTGCGTAGTGAAGTTTTCTCTGCAGTCTTGAGATTAGTAACAATGTTAACCACTTCTTGTTTGTGCTTTTGCACAATAGAACATAGCTTGGAAAAGTGTTGTTCTATGTTGGCTATTATTTGAGTCAGTCCTGATACGGTGCCAGCGTCATTTTCTATGTTGTGTAATAAGTGTCCCACATCCTGTAGTATGTAAAATTTTTAGTATATTAGATATATTCGCACAGGCATGTATAATTGATGTATTACAAAATTGTTTTGCCTTGGTGTTGCCGGTTACCGTCCTTGTAACGGTTATAATTATAACCATAAATAGAAACACCAACTAATTTATATCTTACGTATATAACTGTCATCATAGCAATGTTTAATTTATTTGATATGTTTTTTTTTTGAGATTTATGTAGGAATGAATAAAAGAGAAGAGCATCAATTAGAACATTAGAAATATGTATAATTTATCACTAAAAAATTTAGCATGGCGTAAGGTACAGCTGAAAATATGTCATGGCAAATTTTATTAGGCAAATATTCTTATTCTAACTTATATTTTTACCGTCTTCAAAAAAGGGGGAGGTACTTAATTCGACTGTTTTTTTTTATGTTTGTTACCTCAGAACTTTCGACTGGGTGAACCGATTATGATGATTCTTTTTTATTTGAAAGCTGGTGCTTCCCGTGTGGTCCCATTTTCCAGTTCTGACAATTGCATCCATTAGAAAACCATATGAAGTCGGTTATTCTTTTGTTAAATTTTACTTGTTATGTAGAGTCTGCTTTGGTTTGGTTCCGAAATTTATTGATTTCAACTAATAATCTCATGTTGGTAGATCTATGACACATCATATTTTTATTTAACGTCAGATGAAGTATAGTTAATAATTTTAGTTTATGTGTACTCCATACTTACATAAGCTGTCTTAGTGAGTCTTCTGAAAGTTTCATCTACTTTTGGTGTAATGGTGGAAAGTTCATCCAAAAAACTATTATTCTGTAAAAAAATATACGGTCTATACACGCTAATTGGTAAAGTGACTAAAATAGTTGGCCCATAAGAAATTTATTTGTGGATATGGAAAACATAATAAATATGATAGATAGCCACATAGAATCTAATTTAGTACTTAAATGCGCTCAACACAGTGTTAAAAGGAAATGGAAAATTAATCTGTGATCTGATACAAAGCGTGTCTGCTTTTCGTCGTAAGCTTGGAAAAAGATATTGCACGACAATTCTTGAATATAAAAAGGAGAACTCTGAAGAAGACATTGCAGTGTTTGTAAAATTATTGGCCGATCTTAGGAACGAATTTGCTACAAGATTCCAAGACTTTGCAGAGCACTTAATTAAAATCAGTTGTTTTTTTTTCTGGACCTTGTTAAAATTTTCCCACAGTATCCGGACCCTACCTAAAACTACATGCCGACCCCTGTTCTAGACTATAGCTTCGGCCACATCCGGTGGCTTTCATTGTGACAAAGCTGGCCTCAACGCACGCGTGCTCACGTCTTCACATAAAACTAAACTTGAGTAATCCCAGACAAGTAAAACAAAAACGTGTCAAAACCATGTCAGTTTCCATAGTAAAATAATGTTCTGTATATATGACTTACTACTTCCTGCATGGAGACCACATTATGGTTTTTGCAAGATTTTTCTCCTCCAACCATGAGGCAGTCCATGCAGATGGACTTCTTGCAATCATTACAGTAGTAATCCAATGGCTTATCACTGTGGAGTTTGCATGTAGACGGTGACACAATTTCATCTAAAAACAAAAGATAGAATAATAACTACTAGGAGATTGAAAATCTTTACAGATTAATTGTACTTCTTGGAGGCTGCACAAACTAGTGTGATTAGTATACGTCTATATCTGTGATTTCACTGTCCTGGGAACTATTAAGCGTCTTTGTAATGTGTTATATTGCCAAGACCTTGTAAAGTAAGATGATAACATAAAGCTATATGTAATAATTTATAATGTAGCGATGATAGCTCAGTGGTTAGCGCGGTCGGTTCGCACGCCGAAGGGCGTGGGTTCAAGCCCCAACAATGAGCTTGAACTGCCGGTGAAGGAAAATATCGTGAGGAAACTATAGCGTGGTGGTAGAGTACTTTCTAGTACTCGGTTGGCTAGCTACCACCGTCAAGTAAAAAATCTGCTACCAAGCATCTAACGGTGTGTTTCCGGGAGCCTCACTTGAGAGCCAGTTGCATTTCAGGCTAGGTGTGCTTTACCACCTTCTTCTTAATCTATACTAATATAATAAAGCGAAAGAGTTTGCTTGTTCGAACAAGCTAAACTCTGGACTATACCACTCGGATTTGATAAATTATTTTTGCATTTGTTAGCTTATTTCTTGAGGGAATTAATTCTTGAAAGTTAAGTTATGTTACATTATGATGTGACCCTTAGAAGCCGATGGCGGGTAAAACCGCTAGTACAAGGCACAGCATCTTACATGCAAGGTATCTTGCATGCTGTTGCTTTTGCAGCTGAGCGGCGAGTTTAGCAAATCGCTTGCTCAATGGAAAGTTTCACACTTGACCTTATAAGTTAAAGGTCAGAATTTAAAAACTTATATCAGGTTAACATATGAATAAAAGTTAGATTAATCAAATTAACATGCAAAACATAAATAAAAATGGATTTAAAATTCAATCATCAGTTAAACAAGATGAAGAATTTAAAAAATCTATAACGCGACAGTGAATAAAAAATAGCTATAATTAAATTTAAACATATAAATTATACCTATATATTATTGTAATCCTCTTTTTAGATACCTTACTTGATAGTTTTTTTTTTAAATTAACATATTACTATTTCTTGCCAAAACTCCAACAACTTGATGTTTTTTAAAACCACCCTCTAAGGAAACTTGAGATGAATCGAACTGTACCTCAATTGTCGTAATCCATTCGGCCATTTGGATGATACAAGGTTATAAAGAAATTTACATACATACAAGATACGCGCGAAAAACAATACCCTTCTTTGCCAGTCGGGTAAAAAAAATAATGGTGTATTTACCTATTTCCTTTAGCACATGATTCTTGAAAATGACAAAATTTTTGTGAGACTTTGTAAAGCAAGCATCACACAGAACGGTGGCACATTGCTGACACATCTTAGTGGTTGCATTGTGGCATTCCATACATACTGCTGTGAACAAAATGAAGAATTACCATTTGCAAAATGTAATACAGCTATTTGGGTCTGCAAAACAGATTAAGCATGGTATGAGCCTTTTTTTTTATAAGAGGATCGGTTGCACAATTCGAAGTATCCAAAAAGACTTATGTAGAATTGATACTTCAAAAGAAAATCAAGTGTTAACAACAAAGTAACCATAAACAGATATATGCTTCCTTTTGTTTGTAGTTAACTCTGGCACCTTCACTTTAGGTATGGTCAGTCATGTTAAAATTATATGAATAATAAGTAAGAATGTTGCAAGTCAAGTAAAGCTTACCTTTAGAAGAATCACCTTCTTTAAGTATGGAATGTAAATCAACAAAGAACTCTTTATCATCCTTTGCATGTTTAACATCAGCATTCTAAAAAAAAATAAGTTTCATGTTACCGTGTTGCATAAATATATACATACATTTCAAAACAAATTGTAAATATTTTAATCCAAACTAATAACCAAAGCCATGTAAAAGTTAGAGAAACAAGAGAAATAATGAGTAAGAGTAAACAAAAGACAGTGTCGTACTTGTGAACTTATGTTTTTATAGACTAATGAGTTTCAGAATTTCTCCTCAAAGTAAAAAATCTTAGAGACTTGATTCCTGTGGCATACATAATTATGTTTACATTATGTACATGTTTATATGGAAACCTCGGTGCAAGAGTTTAAGACACACACTTACTTATGTCAAAAGGCCTTGCTTCTAGCCAATTTTTTTCATTCTAGGTAAAAGGAAAGTAACCTAAAGGTTTTATGCAAAACTATCAGGGACAGTACAATTTGTTGCCAAACTATCAAGATTCTGTTATTAGCACACCTTTTGAAGAACCTAATGTTATACCTACTTGAACTCTAAACATTATAATTATACCTGTAAAAGTTGCAAAGTAAGTTCTCCAACCATTTGAACATTGATATTGAATAGCTGGTACAATTTGTCTTTGTCTTTTTCTAGTTCGGCCACTTGTGAGGCTTCTACTATCATGTCACAGTGGCATACTTTACATTCTATTGGCTCTGCAAACTTCACTATGTTCTTGATACAGTTTTCGCACATAACATGGCCACATGACAGAAACAATGGTAGGTTGCCTTGCACTGCTGATGATTTTTGTACTGTAATGAATAATTTTAGATTAGCCTGGTTTATACTAACTGCCCCACTGCTGGCTGCAAAGGCAATGAATAATTATGAACTTACATATAATTATGGAACAGAAATGTTTGATTATTTCTACTTTTATCTAAAAGTAATATGACAAACAAAAAGCTCTTATGATGGTAAGATAACACCTGCCAATGACAATTGGAGCAGTATTCAAGTCTTTGAGGAATAAAACAGGGTCCAGGGTATCACTGTTTTAATTACCATTACTTTGAGATATTCAAAGGTTAGTCACAACAGCCTGTAATTTCGCTAACTGCAGTATACTTTAGACTGGAAAACAGCAATGTTTATGCTTTACTGCTCTGTGGAAAAATACCTAATACTGCGGCGATACTTAACTAGGCGACTTCCTGCTAATTTACCACATAGTAAACCACTTATTTTTAAAACAAGCAACTTTAATTGTTTTTGTTTACCCATACACTACATAAAAACACAAAATGCCGGCATTGTGAAACGCTGCAATTTTAAGAAGGTAGGTTTCCATTTCTTTTATCACGCTAGCATACAAAGTAATGAAATTACTGGGCATTTAGGTATAACTTACATTTTAAGTAGTAGAACTGGCTGCAGTTTGGACAACTTTTCCGTATTTTGTCGTTCATTCTGTAGGATTTAAAAACAAACACCAAATATGTGGCTAATGCCAAGTCAGTTTAGTCTATCATTCCATGTACATTACCACAATTTTTTAGCTTTTAAATTGCTTCATAAATGTAATTTAAAGCAGATATAAACCAATATATAATTTTTTCACTTCTCAAAGTTCAAGCTATAACAACCAGCGTAACCAGATTTAATTTGACGAATCTACTCACGGTATGGACAAAATCTACTAAATTCTACTAACCAATATGCAGCAATCTACTAAATTGTCTACACATATCCAAATTTGTAAGAATTGAAATAAAAATACACAATAACGTTATACAATTACTTAATGTAATAATTTACAACATTAAATGGACAATTTAGTACTTATTTTAACTGATACAGAGTGAAAATGATCAACATTATTAATTAACAAACAAACAGTGAAAATTATCAACATTATCAATTATTATTTATTGCATTGCCTACTCCGAATCACTATTATCTCCTGCTCCATTATACAAATTTTTGGAATCCATTAATTTTATCATTCCTTTATCTGGTACAAAATCAATGCAGCCACGATCATTCTGTCGCAGCCCTTCTTTTCCATGGAGTAAATTTTTTAATAATATTTATATATTTTAATTTTTTAAGCGAACGAATAAGAACAACCTGAATACAGTATAACAAACAACAAAGAGCGGCGGGCTTTACTCGTGGTAAAACGTGGGAATCCCCGTTCACAAACGAGAACGAGAGATAAAACGAAGGAAAAATGTTGCTTACCACGAAATTCAAAAATCTACCAAAATATACTGCATAATTGATTTCTACAGACATTAACCTGACGGACCCAAAAAAGTAGAAATCTACTAAATCTGGTCACACTGATAACAACCTCAACGCGCACCACCGTCGAGTCGTTGAACACCGGTACAGACAGATGAAAGCAAAGCAAAAGTTTCGGCTCAAATGTCAAAATGCGAAATTGGTAGACTTGTCCAGAAAAACCGGTAGATTTAAACTTTATTAAATGAAATATGATTTAATTTTGTAAAATAAATAATATAAAAATGAGGTTTGCTTTTCTACTTGTATCTTGTTCCTTATTTGACAACTTTCTGACTTGCATCAGATAGAATATAACTACTATCACTATAGAAGTTCATACGCGATCATGACGAGAGGAATGAAATAAATTTACCTACTAGAATATCTCGTTGTAGTACACAAGAATCAAGAGAAACGAAATTTTATTCTAAAGTACTAAAATATGGAGGAAAAACCGTATAAAGGATTTATTGCGTTACATTAAGTGAAAACTTCGTAAGCTCCGTTAAGCGATTTATAGCGACTAATGGGTTCGCGTTACCAACATGCTAATATGACGAGTTTTAAGTTTTCACTTCAGTTGGCAGTCCCCATGACTGTCCTTTTTTTATATGAAAGTAATAAAACGAACGAAACGCTGTCAGGAATAGTAAGAATTACCGTGGTGGTAGGATAAACATGGTAACCAAGCAATCAATCAAAGAGCATAGAAACCTCAAAACGCTATGCTTAGAAGTATAAAAACTTCGTTTAACGACCTACGTATATGTCATACTATTTTTTTCCACTTCCGGCAATAATGACATAAAGAGTTTTTAAATTATTTTCGGCTGAAAGACTAGTATCCATGGCCAAAAATAAATTAAAAAAAAAAACACTTTTTTTTTGTTTTGGTATCGGACTTTGATTATTTTACCAGTGTCAAGTATTTTTAACTTAACTCGAAGTTGGCCAGGGAAACCCCCGCTGACGCGGCCTTTAGGAGTGGCCGAACGTGTGGCCTGCTAAACAGCGAGCAGCCTTAGATGAACTAAATGAAAAGAGTTGTCGGTTTTTCCAAAATGTTCTAAAATTTCGGGCGCATTTCCTTGCATTATAGAAAACTTTAGAATTATTTTTCCGTCCAGGTGTTTTCGTTGGACAGACTCCATTCATTCGGCAAAAATACTGAAGAATCAGAAAGTTTGAGACCAATGAGTCAAAGAATATAAGTAGGTAGGTATCTACTTATAAATAATAATGATACTAGGTATTTAAAAGGAAACGTGTTTTCATTTTATTCCCGATTTGTGGATGATATATTTTAATTAGGGCGCCATGACAATTTTATTCGCCCATAGTATAAAACTTTTAGCAAAGGGTTTTATTGAAAGCTATGCTTTCACAGACTCAGGATTTAGAAGTTGTTGGAATTAGAATATAGGCGAGTTCTTTACAATAAACTATCCATGTATCCGTGGGATAAACTTACGTGTGTACCTACCGTAGCTGATGTTAAGCGTCAGAAAGGTTAAATTTTTGGTCCTGTAGGAAAACGTTACAGAGAACTGATGTCTGAACTTTGTTATAATTAAATAGTGTCCCGCACCGACTTCGCACAAAATTATGTACTATACTAAATTATGGTACTTTAGATATTTGATCACAAAAAAAATTGGATCATTCTGCTTTTCCAAAAGTTTTAGATGTAGTTATTGTGTTCAAGGTACATATTTATAAAATATATACCTTGAAAAAAATTTACCTTGAAAACATGAACTTCCACAAAGTAACGCCTGAATCAATCAATTATTATCTGTAGGTATTGTATTATCAATCATCATCACAAATCTGAAAACCGTATCAAACTCCATTAAATAATTTAGATTTAGAAGAAGTAGGTATACGGACAGACGTGGACAGCGACTTTTTTATTTTTGATTGTATAAATACAATTCCGATCGAAAGGCGCGCCAGCAGACTTAACTGGCAACGACTAAGTACTTGCTGAAGTCTCAGATGAATAAATAAATTTTCACAGGTCATTAATAAAATACATTTTCAAGTTAAATTACATCATCATCCTTCTAACCAAAACGACATACCTATAGACGGAAATACTCTAATGATATTTTATTTTAAATTTATTATCAAAGGAAAACTTACATCTAGGTACACAGATAGTTTAAATTTATTTATTTATAATATAAGAATAGAAGGAAAATTAAAAGTTTTCTTAGATAGTAGGAATAGAATATGATAAGAGACGGACTCACACAAAAATACACATTTAGAATATAATACACATAAATGAACTTCCGCAAAGTAACGCCTGAAACAATCAATCGTTGAATAGGTACAACTTACCTAACTAACCTAGCTACTTCATTTATTTTTTGTTGTTTTATTATTTTATTTTAATTATTCTTTTAGATCTACCGCTTGTTGAGTAGCTGAGACTTTTAGCCAACCATATACAATAAATACCTATTCTGTAAATAAATCTACTAACATTTGTACTTTTAGTTACTCCGTCATGTTACCTTAGTAGGTTCGCTAGTCTTAAGAGTTAAAGTGGGTAGGTTCATAGGAATATATTATATAGATGTATCAACGAATCTAATTTAACTTCACGACCATGCCGTATAGTAAGTACCCCACAGATTTTGATCGTGATAGTCTGATAGTATCATCCACAGACTTTAGAGGTCAGCGCAAGCGCAAACGTTTTTAAATTCGAATCTTTCTATGCGCGCGCTGTATGAGCATTGCGCGCTCGCTTGTCCCCGAAAGCGCACGCAAGTACCGCATAGTGGCTTATGTAACGACCGACACTCACACCGCGTTTATTTATCAACCTTAGTCCGCAAGTAAACTCATAACTCATAAGGCACGTTACGAAATCCGACAATCCTTTACAGAGACCTTCATAGCTTCAATGTCGGGTGAAGCTTTTGGATTGTGACATGCAAAGAAATATACGATTGTATACGGTTTAGTGAACGAATTCGGAAGTAGAAGTTTCTTTAATCAAGATGAACGGGGCAAATGTGATCGGCTTGGCGTTTGTTCTGATATCGTTGTTGACGGATACTGGTAAGCATACAGATGAGGTAATGATTAAACAGACATGCAGTATACCTAGGTAGGTAGTACTTAGAAAAGTAGGATACATATTACAGATGCATATTGCAAACCTTTGTAACATTGAATCTTCCTTGAAAGCCCTCTTATTACATAACTCCACGTTTTTGCATAGGTCTACATAAGTGAACGTTGCAGTTTTCTGAAATAAAAAAATATCATTGTGTACCTATATATCTTTAATTGGTTACACTTACATTATGGATTTATAAGGGCTAAAACATTTTTTGAAATGTATCTATTTGTTTATAAATATACTGTGCGACTTTGCGCCATTAGTGTGGGTTCAAATCCCAAAAGTATTATTTTACATCTAACGATGCTATTGCTAGATATTAAGCTAGATCCAGGCTCGGTGAGTCACCAGTTTCATCAGTTGGTATTACTACTTAGGAATACGCAGGCGAGCTGTGGTCAGTTGTCAACCACAAAACAACAATGAAAGAAAGTATTAGAACTAGAGACTTTCTTAGATCATATAAATTTAATTGCCTGTGATATAAAAAGTATTGGTAACAAGCCAACACTGACGAAGAAAAAAAAGTATAAAACATTTGTTAGCCACAACATCGACAAGCAGTTAGATAAAGTAATCTTACCTATGTTGAATGGGGTCAGGCATATAAGCTTCAAACATGATGGTCAACTCCGAGTGTTCTTAAATCCTTGACGTAACTATGATAGCTATGCGCCAAAAAATAATATTTTGTGCTTAGACCACCAACGACGCGACGATCTTTCTATTTTAATCTAAAACCAAAAACAACAGCGATTTTAGTTTTATCAATATTTCGTAATACTATACGATATCATTAATAGGATTACGTAGAAATATTATACATCATCATCATCAGCCCTTTGCTGTCCACTGCTGAATGTAGGCCTCTCCTAATGCACGTCACTGAGCTTTTTGCATCCAGTGTTTGCCTGCCGCTTCACGCAGGTCATCACACCACCTGGCCGCAGGGTGGCTTACACTACGCTTGTCTGCACGTGGTCTCCACTCTAAAACTCGTCTACCCCACTGGTTGGTTATTGGTTCTTCGAGAAATGTGACCAGCCCACTACCACTTCAGCTTACTAATTCTTTGAGCTATCTCGGTGGCTTTAGTTCTATGTCGGATGACTTCGTTTCGTTATCTATATTATACGATACGAAATATTTTTATCGAGGATGATTTTTCGTACTGATTGCACTTTCGATGCGCGAACCATGGCTGTCAGTAATACCTAATGTAATTTTGACCTAAGATCAGACTAGTCATGTAATTTGCCAAAAGCTCTAGTTCCGTACGTATATGTGATGAGCATACCATTAGCCATGAAGACGGTCCGCCTGATAGTCAAAAACTTTTTAAAGTAGGTACTTGTAGATACCTGAAATATTAAACAGCGGTCTTCTCGGTGCGTTGAAAGCCTCATTCAAGAAAGTTTATCTCATTCCACAGCTGAAGAAACCTATGGCTTTATCGAAACTTAATGATGCTGTGAAGTTAATGTAAGGAGATGCGAATCAGCAACATTGTGTATGGTGTACAATTTGCTTAGTGCAATCCCGTTGAAGAAGTGCAAGTTTATATAATTACAATTTTGGGCCTCATTCCTTCCGAGCACTTGCAAAATGTGGAATGCCCATCCTGCGAAGGTCTTTCCGATATAGAGCGTTCTACAAACGGCATCTGTGAATATCTCTGGGTTGGTAGGCTTCTGCAATTATCCTGCGATGCGGGTACATTTTCGGTGAGCTTCCATCGCCGGGTCGCCCGTTTGCCTATCTTTCTATTTAAAAAAAGTTCTGAGTCTCTCAATTCATATCTATGTTTTTAACGCAGGTGGTTCAGAAGAGGGTACTATAACGAAGCGCGTACGCGCCGACAATGGGGCGCGGCCGGTGTCACGCGAGCCAGCGCAGGCACTCGATGCTGTAGAGCCGGAGCCCGCTTCGGCGCCCGCGCCACCAGCTTTCCTCAGCCCCTCAGTCAAAGAATTCTTGGAACTCGGCATGGCTATACCTGGTAAGTTTTAACCTGAGCTGGCGATCTTGCAAATGTGTTAAATTATAAAGACAGCTATTCGTGTCGTTCCAACCCTGATTGATATTTATATAAGTAAATAGACAGTTGGAATTATCTAAAAAAAGCCGTCAGCCGAGCTTATTCAGATAATTAAGTATTTGTAGATGAGGACGATGAAAGTAAATCTGGCATCAAAGGAAACACGATGTAATATTGTTTGTTAAATACGTTTACGATCTATGTATTTCAGAGAACTTTAACAAAACTGTAAAAAAAAAGCTGATTGATACCCGTTTCAATATACATATATATATAAATATCAGTATTATACTACACACTAATACCTAGTGTAAATGTAAAAGTTTGTGAATATATTATGTCGTAACTATTTTTTACATCCTCACGCTTTACCACCTCAATGTATTTGGGTGAACTTTGAAATATAGATAGTAGTATAATATAGGACCGTGCGTACGTAAACTCTACGCATGCATTAGCCGCACTGCCTCTGGGTCCCGGACTTTCAAATTAGTAAAGTATTGTTCCTTGTATGCGTTAATCTTTGAGTATATTTACATTATGACAAGCAGACTAACTTGTCTTTTTTGTATAAAAAAATCAAATATTACCTACTTCCTTATTTTATTCGTTAGAGATTAAAAACTTACATAGGCCCAAGTACCTAAGTGGTGCCTGGATTTCTTTTTATGCGAAAGTAATGTGACTAACGAGACGTTCTGCTAATGGTGAGAGATATCGGGGGTAATGTCCATGACCATTGCAGCGATACACATAACTTTGAGTAACAAAAGTCCAGGGCATCGCTGCTTTGGCGCTTATTACTTTGAGACGTTCGATGGTTGGCGTGATGTTCTGGTATCGCGGTGCTACCTGGACGGCTTCCTACGAAGGAGATCTACCACCAGATAAAAATTATCAAGTATAGTACTAAGTAAATGAATTACGAAAAGTATAAATGTAATTACAGTACGAGTACCTATATAATATGTCAAAACTATAGAACAAACTTTTCGACCAGTCGCTTAATTTCAATCCATACATGCACATTTGCCAATGTTTTAATGAGTGATATTAACAGTGCCTTTGTAATGGCATCATTGTTTTCGTTGCAATGAATAATGTATATGAGGAATGTAATTGCAGCTCTTAATTTTAGCACAGGCCACGAGTAAACCATTGATAGTAGAAGGAACTTTCGTGTCCTCGACATTTTTTCTATACTTATAGACATGCTTATAAATGTAAATAAAAATAAATCAACTGATTTGTTATGTGAATTGACTGACGCTTATTTTCAATTGTAATCAAGAGACGTCGTAAATAAAAGGCAGTAGAGATCACTTGATGAGTCGTTGATGGACGACACGCGCGCTACTTGAAAATCTTTGAGTTTTTATAAACTTTTAGCTGACGAGTGTCCATTCATACAACAAGCCATTATCTTGTCAATCATAGCACAATCCTTGCAGTTTAAATTTGATGTTTTCATAATGGTCGTGCTCCATTTACCCTACGTGTCGTAAAATCGTGGACTCATTAAGGCCAGTCTAAATTGATGATCTTATTGATAATATCAATAAAAAATTGATAATGTTGCCAATAAAATTGATGAATGTTTTCAAAAAACCAGATAAGTAGGTAGAGTATATTAATATAAGATCAATAATGATTAATCTGTTGTGTCTGGTTAAGGTATATTACATTACTGCTGCAAAACTGTTTTTAATAGTTTTATGCAATCGCGTATGGTTAAGATCTTAACTTGAAGTTGATTATAGTCATTAGAAATGTTATATTCTGTTCAATCATTTCGATAATACATAAGTTCATTTTATTTATTTATGAAGCGATACGTGTATTCACGGTTTATAATGGTACCTTCTAATCGCGAGTGAATCGGTTTCGGCAGACGTGCTTTTTCGTAGACCGCATCGTCGCTTAACATCAGTCGCGATTACGGTCAAACGTAAGCCTACATGTTACAAAAAAAAGTATACATACATATATCATAATTTTATTGTGTAGAAATAAAAACGAATCGGTAGTGCCTGGCAAGCTGGTTAATAGATGGATAGAAACTCTATATTGTGTATACTAGAACACTAAAACCAGAAAAATTAGATATATTACATAATCAAGAAATTTAATAGTGCCATAAGTGGTGGCTTTATCGCTAAAAGCGATCTCTTCTAGGTAACCATAGGATTAAATGAAACAAAAAATATGACGCGGGATGATAAAACACGTAAAAGATCATAGGAAAGTATTAATTTTGACTGTAGCTTATTTATCTATTTTGGACAACAGAATAGAAAATGCAACAGTCCTGGAAATGCGGAATGCACCACATTATATTATGTTACTTTTTTCGAGTGTTTATTTAAAAAAAAAGTGTTTTTTTTTTAAATAAAGTGCCGAATTACGTGCTTGAGTGTGGGACATTGATATAATGTGGTGAAACATGACTTTACGTATTGTTGTGTGTTCCTGCAGCCTCACTTGAGAGCCAGTTTCATTCCAGGGTGGGAGTGTTTACCATTTTCGACCACACTGTCACTTGACATCAGGTGAGCTGTGGTGAAACACCTAGCCTGTCAACCATAAAAAAAATCTTGAAAATATAGAAATACTGGACACTGGCATATGTGCAAATAAAAGAAGAAGATTAGTCCAATTAATTTGACAGATTTAAGCGAACGCTGATATTGGTTAATTACCTAATTGATTTATAACTTCCTTGCAAGATACATTTCTCGATGATAATTTTAGAGATTGCTTGAACTTTAAATGATCTCTATTAAGTTTAAAGTTAGATATATTTTAAGCAATTTTGTTTTCGATGACGTTCCATTATCATTGTAATTGATCGTTACAATATTAACATCATACCTACACAATACGTCTCATTTTACAATTTGTTTAATGGTGCTGTTTTTTTCAAGGCTCGCTCTATATGGCGTGTTGTATATAGCCTTGCTCTCGGCTTTTGTCTACCATGCTCTATATCATAGTTCTTAATTGTGCTAACAATCGTACCTTACCGACGAGGTTGGGAGCGCCGCTTTGGGCAACCGAGCGCCCGGTCTCGCTGGCCTATGAAGGTAGGTAGGTGAATCGGATTGTTACTCAAGATATTAGCATACGTTAGGTATAGAAGCGATGTACTTAATTACTTCGCAATAGTTTAATTTAAAAACTTATACATTGTTAGTGAGAGTTTCGATATTACGAAGAATTTAAAAACAACGAAGTGTGTTTTTTTTTGTATAAAATAAATCTAGATTTAGCCACCAACTTACCTAGTGGAAAGCGAAGGTGCGGCCGAGGACGGAGCACGATGATTTAGAAGAAATTCATTCATTCTAGCCTTAAAAATTCCCAAATTGTAGTTCACAGGAAACAAAGAAGTCTGCAATGAGTTCCATTTATGACCTATATATCTGTATACGTAACAAGAAGTGCGGAAGTTATACATGATTGTTTAGTCTAATACTCTAACAAAAACATCCTCCTATATAAGTTAAATAAATTTGTGTCGAAAATACGGCAGCTTCCATGGTGAAGTAGGTTTTGTATTAAATTTTATAGAAAAGAGTCCGTCGAGATTCGTCGTCAAATAAATAATTAAAAACATTTTCGCTATACTTATATCATTATCATCCATAGCTTTCCTTATGCTACTGCTGGATATATATTTTCTCTTTTTTCTTGGCATCGCACTCTGCGCATTTTGGCAGTTTCAATGTTTTTGTATTTTGTGTGCAGTCTTCAGTTGTTAGCTTCTTTATCTTTATAGTCACAGTCTAATCTTGGTCAAGTCCAGTCCATGCCAGTCAAATCTAGTCATGCTTTAGTAAAGTAGTGGCGACTTTACTATAAGCTTCGATGGAGTTTTGGAAGCAACATGAAAAGTCATGTTTCACCACATTATATCTCTTGCCCACACTCGCGCTTGTAATGCCATCTACCACGGTCCTGTGCTAATGTCCAGGTTTAACTCGCGATGGTGACAGTATTATCGACCTTCTGCCAGCTGGACGACTACCGCACCGCTTACCTTACCTGGGCCACCATTCTGTCAGCACACTCCACCTATCACCTAACATAAAAATAGTTCTAATTTTCTTATTCATATTTTTTTGTATTCTTTTTTATATATTTAAGGGGTTTGAGGCTTGTGAAAATAATTATGTTTGCGGCTTTTAACCTTCCGAGAAGGTTTGCAGGTATTTATCGTGTTGATCGGTCATGCATTTTCCATTATAATGACTCATGCGCAAATGTAGAGATATAAACATAGAGATAATGAATTGATGCTAAATGTGCAACACTTAAAAGTTAATGTCAACTAGTTCATTACTCAATGCTAATCAATATAATGAATTCTATCAAAACTTTTGACACCCTGATGTTGAATTTATGCGTAGAATTTATGAATGTCATAAATCGCGATGACGTCCATGAACGTCTTCTACAACAGTAGCATAACGAGTTGCATAATTTTATTATATTCAATATTTCTGTACCATAATCGATATATTCAGACAGTTTATCGATGTTAATTTTAATAGTAACAATATCGATTATTTTCAATTAAACCTAGAATCTATTCATTGGAAATCAATTAAGCGTTATACGCACAATTCACTAATTACAGATGAGAGTTACGGCTATATATTGGCCGTTTTATAAGCACCAATTGCCCTGACATTCTACTCTCGATTTGAGGTCGTTACGAAGGCAGTCTTGTGAGCATATGAGTTCGTAATTACTATCAAATATATTGACTGAGTTATTGCAGAAAATTCTCCCTTGAAATTGTGCAGTTTTTTGCTCTCCCTATTTTTAGGTTAAAACTTTCATTGGTTGATTTTCAACCTTGTAAGTTAATTTATTTTCACGCATAAAACTTACCTACTGTAATTTAGTCAACAGCTTCGTAAGTAAAACAGCTGCAATTTATACAAAAAGAGATATAGATTTATAAAATAAAACTAAATTGTACGATGTTTTTAAAACCGCCTTTGTATCTTCTGCGTTCTTCACACCGCCAAACAGGTTTTCATTTTATTTATAAGCTATTAAAAATGGCACGTATTAATTGAATAGATAAAAACAAGCAGCATCAAACGGATATTTTGTACATACTATAGTGAAGATGCAGACTGCCCTTGGCGAGATAGCCGTAAATCAAGCTTCGCATGGTTTTATTGGATTCTCGAACAGACGCTACCTTATAGTGTTTAAAACTAGCAAACTGGTTTGACCATGATGAGCACAAAATAACGTAACGCTATAAGACAACTCACAGCTGTTCCATAGAAAATTTTTTGGTAACTCTTGGTCTAATTGAATTTGTTTTCAGAATTTTTCAGAATTGTACTCTTAGTAAAAGTTCTTCATAATGATGGGTAGAGTGACCCCATTTCAGCTTATAATCTGTAGTGAAATTTTATTTTAATTGCACAAACAACGGGGTCCGTGTCCTTCGTCGTTCGTCTAAGATTATGGAACAGAGTATAGGCAATATTACATTTAGTTTGAGTAATTGTATTGCAAAACGGAAATTTAATGTAGAGTGTCTGAGGATCAGTTTTAGTCATATTTTCAGTTGACTAAATCGTGAAGCTATTCGCCGAAGACATTTATCTTGATCATAGATGCAATTTATTTGACAGCAGTTTATTTCTTGTGCGCTCACGTAACATAACAACTGAAGTCCATGAAAAATTGCACAGAGAGTCCATGAAAATTGGTCTGATATCGGTGAATGGTTGAGAGTCATGAAATCATCTTAGATTACGTGTTTTTCACAACGGTATCCAACCGGATGTGTTAGATAGATTTCACTTTTCAATTGTCTAGGTAAGTCGATATATCTAGGCACGCTTACCGCAAAGTCTGTAGCTACTTTAACAATAGTAGAATCGCACGGCATGTAACAACACACATAATTGCATATGTTATTTTGTAATGTTTTTTTTACATGCGTTCGAGAGTTTTTGTGAAGACAGATTTTTGGAGTTACCACGGGTTTCTTTACCTGCCGCGAACGAGTGGGAAAGCGTTTTCGTAGGCACGGCACATAGGCGCTATCAATGGTAGCTCAGTGGTTAGTTCGATTGGTTCACTCGCCAAAAGGCGTGGCTTCGAACCCCAACATTAAGTTTAAGCTATGAAGGAAATATCGAGAGAAAACCATAGCATGGTGGTAGGGTATTTTCTAGTACTCCGCTGGTTAGCTACCTTCATCAAGTTAAAAATCTACCGCCAAGCACATTGAGAGCCATTTCAATTCCAGGCCAGTCGCGTGATAAACATGTGTTAGCTTAGCCTGTAATGGAATTTCCACCACACTGACACTTAACATCAGCTGAGCTCCGGTCAAACACCTAGCCAGTCAACCGTAACGGTGGAATTCATGAAGGATTTTCCCTGGGAAAAAAGA
The DNA here is from genome assembly GCA_950106695.1 of Biston stratarius. NCBI lineage: Eukaryota > Metazoa > Arthropoda > Insecta > Lepidoptera > Geometridae > Biston > Biston stratarius. The sequence continues at coordinate 19,433,013 of OX467116.1, forward strand.
GACCCTATATACTTATTAAGATCATGCTGTTTATTAAGTTTTTGTTCTTTATAATGATGAGTAAAATGACCTCCTTTCGACTTAATATTACCGTTCTGCATAACCCTTTACAGACACTTATTAAAAAAAAAATACAGATCAGTTTTCCTACACGACATCTGATCATTTTAATTATCCCTTAAAAATATTCAACCGATGAATTGATTCTTCAAATGAAGGTTGTACCTATGATTAATGAATCAAATGATATTCATAAAGAAATTTGACAACATCATAACTCATAATGACATTACGGTTGAACCAGTCATCGTTATAATCCCACATCTGTTAGTGTTGCGGGAAATCATTTATTATAATTGACTCCGGTTCTGAATTTGCTGCCTAATCGTCTCTAAACGATTAGAGTTCAGTGAAGCTACTTTACCTAGTTTATCTACTTTTATCTCGCGACTTTGTCCGCGTTGATTTAAGAGTTAGGTTCAGGGAGAAATGAACCATGTGTAGGGGAGACCGGGGCAAAACGGGATATCTAAGGGAAAAAAATTCATACAAAAGAAATTAAACTGTTTAATGGAGTAACTTTTACATAGATAGCTACATTTATAAATCAACTTTATATAATTAACTTGTTTTACTCTCTATATCACTTAGTTTTCTGTAATTAGGAACAACAATAGGAAACCGAATTTTCCCATCTTGCCCCATACCTCGGGGCATAATGGGAAATTGCACGGGGCTAAAAGAGTACATATTATAATCGTACTGACAATGCTCACAAATATGTGCATCCTCATCTTCTTCATCAACCCCAGCGCAAGAATTGTGAGCCCAGCCGTGGCACACATGACAAATCACCCATCCTTCGACTGGTTGCGAATACAAGTGCCCGCAATAAACGCAAGCGCAGTCGTTTTCATCTTCCTCTTGGGATGTATCAGTCTCACTCCCTTTCTTGCGCTTCTTATTTTTAACCTGTCTAGTTTTCTTATTAGCTTTTTTTTTCAATTTTCCTTTTTTAGTAGAATAAACGGTATAGTATCTCATTATGCCCCGACCATTTTGCCCCAACGAATATTTTTTGTAATAATATCAAGCATTCCTAACCTAAAGTTTTGAAGGTTATAAACAGCACCTAATATAAACATTTGATCTTGCTTTGCGGTGACAAGCTTAAAAATATTGTAAAATCATGCTTACTTACTTCATAACACAACGATATTCGTCGTAAACTTTCGTAATATTATTGAGAATACTAATTTTTTTCACGCAGACCAGCTAAAACAAGCAGCGACACGTTTCTTGCCACTGACCGGCAAAACGCGACTGAAATTCGTTCTAATAATCGCTGCTTTAGCTCAATATCGTGGATAACTCACGAACACCAGCATATTTCCCGTCCTGCCCCGAACCTCATCTTGCCCCGGTCTCCCCTAAGTAACAAAAGAACAATAGTTTCATTCATCATAAAACTTGCGCTACTAAATTACTCAGACAATAATAATATAAAGTAAAGGATATTCAGGAAAGGATTTTGGTAGTTAATATAAAGGATAATCTGGAATAATGTAATGTAGTTATTAAAAAAAAAAAATCGACGTGGTGCATTGGTGTTCGTGCGTGGTGGACTATAGCCTTATCCTTCTTAGCCTACAATGTGTAGATACCCGCGCCTGGCAGTGGGTTAGTTTATAAAAGCAGGGCTGACTCGGAATGTTCCGTACCTAATACACATCTATACCAAATTTCAATTGGATACGTTGTAGTTTGTTTTTTGATAATCCTATATATCCTCGACAGCCCTGTTGGCTCATTGGGAGTATGTCTGCCTGAGCTGTATTGCGATTCCCGCCAAGGACAAATATTTGATTGGTATAAACAAATGTTTGTTCTGTGTCTGGGTGTTCTGTATGTATTATAAGTATGTATTTACAACAAAAAAAAGTATTTATGTATTCTATCAGTTATCTGACTTCCATCACACAAGCTCTGCTTAGTTTGGGGTCAGATGGCGCTGTGTGTAACGTGTCCTACAATATTTATTTATTTATACCAGATCCTAACATTTTCCCGATATAAAAAGTATCCTATATGTTTGCCAAATTTCATCCAAATCCGTTCAACCGTTATTGCGTTATTGAAACATCCAAACACACTTTCACATTTTTAATATTAGTGGCATATAAATAAAAATGAAATGATAACTTACGAATGGCTGAACCAATTTAGCCGATTCTTTTTTAAATTGTCGTGATATTTTAAATGAGTTTTATAAATTGTCGAAGGCAAAGTCCAAGCTCTAACGCACCTGATATGTACTGGCCATTCAGATAGCTATAACTTTCACAACAATCTGCCAATTCAAAAATATACAAAGTTTTTTTTTTAAATATACATGATAATGGGCACCTATTTTTAATTATTTAGCGAAAGTATTTAGTGGCTTAGCAGAAATTTTTGGAAGATATTATTTATTATCTAAATAATAACAAAAATCGTATAAAAACCCGTTGCGTAGCCAAATAAAAAAGTAATTGAACAGAAACATGCGAAATACGACTTCATTCTACATAATTTCGTCTTAGTGATTAAAATTGAAGTAATTACTTTTTCTATTTTGTAACTGACATCAATGTATGACTTAAAATCTAATTTATAAATCAATAATACTTGTGAATGCTAATACATTTGTACGTTGTTCTCTATTTAACGGGTATACTAAAGCCGTAGAAGCAATGACTAGGCTTGCGACAGAGAGCGCGTTTCGCCACTCCGCGGTCATACTAACTTACCTATGAGCATTATTAATGATAAAGATAACGCTTAGCATACTTATTATTGGCTATATTACTACATATTAAAACTGCTATATTACCTACTTGCTATTGATATTACTTGTTTGTAATTTGAACAAATTAAACATATGATTATGTCATATGTGATACAAATTTTTTTTGTTGCGTTCATTCATATTTCTTATGCATTTATGATAAAAAACCATATCGTTGGATTGTATTATTTTCCAAAATTTGTGTTTTTTTTAGTGATGTTTATTCATAAAGTTCCTGATTGTGCGCTGGAGTGTAAAAAAGTGACATAATGTAGTGAAACATATCTATTTGTGTTTGTGTGATTCCAAAACTCGGTTGAAAGTAAAGTCTACACTATTTTGTTAGGTCATGAGCGGATTTGACTCAGAATTCTTTTTTGTGTCTGTGACTTGGATTTATTTCTCTTGTTTTTTTTAATCATATAATTAAGATATGTACACGTTTAAAGTAGTTAGCCCGTATGTTACCTGAAATCCTAGAGGCTTCTTCAGAAGCAGCTATTAAGCTCAACAATTAAAAAAAAACTCACGATTGTGTGGTATTGTAGTCCTTACGTCGCTATCGTTTAACCATTGCACTAGTTATCTTGAGATATTAGCTGTTGAAATACTTTACACCCCTTAATTTTAAGAACACATATTTAATAATACCTTAGCAACGCAATTCGTTATCGAAATGTCGGCGTCTATTAGGCCTAATGAAGTGCTGTAATAGACGCATTACTCTTCAATGTAACAATGCAATCCGACAAGCATTTTAGGTATGCTGTCAACTGATATCGCGCTCGAGCATTTTAATTGTCTCTAGACTTTCATCGGCCCAATCGCAATCTTATAGTTTTTATGCAATACATGGTTAATTTAATATTTTATTAATTTTTTTTTTTTGACTGGCTTGTCTGCGATCTTGTGTTAAGTGACAATGTGGTCGAAGATAGTAAACACATCTAGCCTGGAATGAAACTGGTTCTCAAATGAGGTTGTCGGAACACACCTTTAGGTGCTTGGTGACGGATTTTCAACTTAAGGAGAGCTAGCCAGCCGAGTACTAGAAAGTACCCTACCACCTTGCTATGGTTTCCTCACAATGTTTACCTGTAGCTCAAGTTCATTGTTGGGGTTTGAATCTACGCCCTTTGGCGTATGAACCAACCGCGCTAACCACTGAGCTATCATCGTTAAATTATTATATTTTCGTTTTATATTATAGAGACTCAGGAAAAATGCTATTTAATATTTCGTTAGATAATAAACAGATTAAAATGAGATTGTATTCACAGACGTATGTATGTGGCACCTGGTGATAAAACAAAGTGATTGAAGGCCAAAATTGGCAGAAGTTAGCGAAAGATAGGAAATTATGGTGAACTTAGTTTTCAAGCAAAGATAAAACGGGTAACGTCTTTTTTCCAGTATTGTGTATTTTCTATCACTTGTATAGGAAGCCAATAACATGTGCATAGGTACCGATCGATGCAGAAACACAAAGAAAAATAATGTACCTAAATGTTATAAATGTATTTTGGGGTAATGATGTAACCTCTAAATATAATGAGGCGGTTTTATAGCGACTACTCAATTTGTGAGTCAAGTCAAACTGGTTTTACATTTGAAGATGCCCAACTAACGAGATGATCTTCTTCGAGCCATAGCGCTTGTACTCATAATGTAAATTAAGTTGACAAACTTATTCAATGCAACATTGTGCACACTTTTAATAATAGGTCAATGTTTATAAGATTCTAGGGCGAAAGCTTTTGCCCAAGACTTGGTTCGTGTAGTATATAAAACTTTTAACGGATCTTTAACATAATATTTGAAATAAAAATTTAGTCGAAAAAATTTGGAATTTCTAATATAAAGAGATGTGTCACAAGGGACCAAAATAATGTATTGAGGGCGAGAGCGATTGTTTGAATCCAGAATGAAGCGTAGGATTCTAAAGTAGAATCTTAAGCGTAGCGAGGGATTCAAAGTACGTCGCTCGAGGTCAAATAATTTTGGTACCGTGTGGCTTATCATGCTCAATGCCCATCTATGAGATAAGATATTTTTCTCTCGATTTGTTTAATAGTAAATTGTTTATGACAGTTTCTGTGTGTAATTTTACACTTCACTTTGAATTCCAGGCTAGGTTTGCTTTACTATCTTCGATCACACCGTCACTTTACATCACGTGAGCTGTATTCAAACACCTAGCTTGTCAACAATAAAAAACATATCAGGTAAAAAAGACTAAAAACATTGAATGGAATGATAATAACCTATACATAGCGGTATTTTTTTTTGATAAAATGCCTCAATTACTTTGCAAACGTCATTGTCATTGTAATATGAAATGACTAGCTGCGCCCCGCGGTTTTACCCGCGTGGCGATGGATAATGATGATGATTAACATTTACATTCACATTACATGCAAAATTTCATCCAGATCCGTTCAGCCGTTCTGGCGTGATTAAGTAACAAACATCCATCCATCCATCCATCCAAACTTTCATATTTATAATATTAATGGGTTTACTGTATAAATGTGTTCAACAAATATGTGGTGTATGTGGTAAATAGTCAAGTGACTGTCAAGTCTAGCATACCTCCGCAATTTAGCATACGCTGTAATAACAGCATCGCGCGGCGGTTGAGAAGTGTGCAATCGGCAGCAAAAACTAAATTTCGAAAGAATCTTTGAGTTAACTGGTGATGTTTATACTTATATCCTTATTCTACAAAACTAAGGAAACAATGTTGTCTCATTTTTGTTTCACTTTTACGTGATTACTCACTTTTGTTTATGTTGAATATGAAGCAAGAGAAGGAAACGCGCGCGTCGTACTCTGTTTGAATTGCTTGAAAAAAGTTCTGGGATGTGACGGAAACTATAAATCCCGCTGGACCTAACAAACGTGAATAATCCTGTATCAGTATAAATCTCGTCAGTTTCCGTATTTTTTTCACACACCGCCATCTATCTCCATACTAAGCAAAGCTTGTACTATGGGTACCAGACAGCCGACAGAATACTTAAATATTTTTTTTATAAATACATATAGAACACCCAGACTAAGAACACACATTTATCGTCACATTAATGTTTGTCCCGGTGGGAATCGAACCCACGCCCTTCAGCTCTATTAAACTTGACTAACGAAAGGTTTTGCCAATACTCGCCACGCTTGGCAGGCAGGTTGGCGAGCGCAGTTAGGTGTGATTGTTCAAGGAAGACGCTGCTGCCCATCTTCCGGATTACATCCCTTAGCCGACTCTTACGGCAACCACGGGAAAAGAGGATAGGGTGTACAATTGGGGTACAATTCTTAAGCCGGCACAACTACGACACTGTCCTAAAATTTTAGTATTGGCAGTGTTAAATAAAAATAGTACTACGACACAGATTTATGTATTATACTTTTACAACAGCTCACGTGGTTTAACAGTTCGTTACGATTAAGGCTTATGTTGAAAAAAGCTGCTTGTTCAACTCTAATTAAGTTTATACATACATATTATTAAATTTGAATAGAATCACCTAAAATCATCGTTTTGTACATATTTATTTGATGTAGCTCTGTTACACGTAAGTAAGCGCTATTCAAGTGATTAATATTATTCTAACAGTTAGGTAATTGCGATTTCTTGTATCGCTAAATAATTGATTTCGTACCGTTGCTGCAGTCAGCATTTATTTTTTGAATGTTCTCTTTTTATTTGTAAGCTGTAGTTTATAGCGCTGTCCTTTTCTCGAGTTAGCTCCTTTACAAAATGATCGTTTGCATACAATGCTAAAGCTGTCATGAAAAGTATTCGAAGTAATACCGAATTCGTAAGAAATAAGCTGTTTGACAGCTCAGTTTATTTACATATTTAATGCCATTGACTCTAAAGATAAAGGAATAAAAGTTATTTTTCATTGTAATGTATAGTCAACACTTGTCTCAGTTCATCACGTCTGAGTGTTTGTTCTCGCTAACCTTGCCTCGATATGACCTCCTCCGCAGAAGGTTCATTTTCATTTGACACTTCCATATTATGTAATAAGTGTTAACTTTTAGGACATTGTTTCCTTATTGATGAATGGGTTGCATAATTCTACATAATAATAACAAACTTAACAATTTGTAGAGGAAGCTTGAATCGTTCCACTACCTTTTTGATTAAAGTATATGGTAGAATTAAAATGACCTTTAATTGTTTGTTATTGTTTATCTTACGAATTTGACAACAGTATCTGTAGTAAAGTATGTATGTATTTATATGTATGTTGTGTTTATTTATTTTTATTATTAATTTTACAGTAGAAAATATTTTTGTAGCATGTCCCGTCCAATGTTTCTTGGTGGTAGATCTCCTTACCATGAGGTCGTCTTGGTAGTTACCATTGCAGTACCTACCATATATTGTGCCACCTTTGACTTTGTTTTGTTACTTTTTATAACTTTAGTTAAGTTAGGTGTATCACTACAATGGTTATGGACATGCTTTATCTCTTACCATCAGAAGAGCGTCTTGTATGTCTCATCACTTTTACATAAAAAAAAGTATTTTTACTGTTCTGTTCTATCCTATGGTTGCCTGGTAGAGATTCCTTCTAGTGACAAACCTTGCGCCTAAGACTTGCAGTACTAGCTTATAAGATTCTTGTCTGAATTTTTAATTCTGGTTTACACAATTAGTAGTTTATATCTTCTGTCTAAAGTATCGTACGAATTGTATGTCTTTACGTTTATCGACATTTTTATCAATAAAAATAGTGAATCACAAAGCTTTTATAAGTTAAACTTTTGAAATGATTGTGTTATCACAAGAAAACTTTATTATAAACTTACTAAATTGTGACAGTATGGTAGTGTGCACGTTTTTACTGATTTTTGTAGGGGATAAATAATGTAGATAAAATTTAGGACTTCAGAAGCTTATACCTTGAAAGAAGAATGAACATTGAAGAATCATAGTGGTTATGGTTATGGCCCGGAGCTCTATGGAGTTATATAATTATAGACTACTAGCTGTTACCCGTGACTTTATCTACGACATTAACAATGAATTACGAATTTAACAATAAATCGGCCAAGTGCAAGTCGGCCTCGCGCACGAAGGGTTCCGTATCATTATCTATAAAAACGGCAAAAAACCACGTCTATTGTATGGGAGCCCCCCTTAAATATTTGTTTTATTTTAATTTAATTATTTATTTTTAAAGTGAATATATAATTAAATATTCTATGAATATTCTATAAATATTTCAAGCGTCTACCTGTTGCTGTTTTCAATATCGAGCATAAACGAGCGAAAAAATCACGTTGTTGTATGGGTCCCTTAAATATTTATAGGAACCTGACATTTTTCAGATATAAGAAGTATCAGATATGTTAATCCAGGTAATACAGTATATGTGTGCCAAATTTCATCTAAATCCGTTCAGCCGTTTTTGAGTGATTACAATCATCCAAACATACAAACTTTCACCTTTATAATAATAGGATAATCGTCGTCAGTTCCCTGACCCTTGACCGTTGAAATACTCAGATGGCTTTTTGAGAGCTGATTTTTTCGCAATTTCAGAGTTATGCCCTTAGTAAAAGTAAGTAGTTCACAATGATCAGTACAATGACCTCTTCCGGATAATTACACCCAAAGCTTAACCCTTATTACTACATTATATAATTAAATCCAACATATGCCTAGCCTAGCCGTTTAACCATCAAATATATAGGTTAAATTGTTGTTCTTACTCGTATTTCTATTATAACAGCAACTGTATGGTCACAAGCCTTTGGGTGGCGTAATAATTTTGACATTAGGACTGGCCACTCAGCCTTTACGAAGTTATTTATACCAATGAAACGGTAAATCATTTGTTAATCTAACAAACTTGATTTGACTTATCATGCAATAATAGAACGTCTTTATTTCCGCTGACTTGAATAAATTCACAAAGCATTATTTCGCGAATGTGTAAGTCACAGACTAAGAAGACTCAGACGCCGCGCACCGAAAATGACAGTGACTGCAAGTTCGGTAATATTAAATACGTGAGTAATACGTTTCCGCGCTCAGTACTCTTACTTAGTTTACTGTAGTAGTAATGCCGTACCGTATGTTCATTACTGATTGGAAAAACAGTTCTAAAACAAAAGAGCCATGATGGAATATCTTTTCACAAGCAAGTTTCATTATTTTGACGAATATCGATAAATTACTTTTCTATTTATAACTTGGAACACAAAACCTAAACACTCGGTCAGCATCATAACGCGCAGAGGCACGATTTTCTTTCGCACACATACATATGTAGTTAGCCGAGTTACTTCACTGGATTTGATGTAAAATCTCTATCTGTGGCTTTGTTCCCGACATCTTCGATGTAGGTATGAACATTCGAGTGTGGCTTCGTATTTGGCATATTGCTCAAAAACATGAGTTCAACGTAGATGGTGGTGTTTTAAAACAATGATTATATAAGGTCGCAGGTGGCAAGATGTTATGCAAGAGTTTGATCACTTACCATATTTGGACAATAATAACAAAATACTGCATGAATACATTCTGCATCTCGCGGTTATACTCGTATTTGACATTTTCAAGTTTTATGGCATTTTTCGTAATAAAGATAATCTTAATGATTCATACTGTGAACACTACTTCAACAGCTTTCATTAAACGAGACAACCTAAATAAAACCTAAACTAGTGTGTGTTTATACAGATTGTTTCGGAAAAGTGTAGTAATAATCAAGAGTACTGATCAACGTGAACAAGTTTTGCTGAGGGACCGACTCTAGAATCGTAAAAAAATCAACTGTTCCATAGAAAAATATCATTGACCTTGAAGAAAAAGTATGGAATAGCACTTTTTTTGCAATTTCAGGGTCAGCTGCTAGTAAAAGTTGTTCACATTGATCGGTAGATCAGCAGCCTTCAGTATTACCACATTTCTACTAAACATCCTCCTGCAATGATAACTTGTGTACCGATACGGTCTTCATAAGACGTTTTTTTTTAAAATATAAGTTTTAAGTTCCAATATGAGCAAAATCAGTCCAGGGTCACGAGGGCGGATCAGACAACTAATTACTTGAGTTGCCGGTGAAGGAAAACATCGTGAGGAAAATATAGCATGTGGTAGTGTATTTTCTTGTACCTACTCGGCTAGCTAGCTACCAAGTTGAAAATCTACCGTCAAGCACCTAACGGTGTGTTCCGGCAGCCTTAATTGAGAGTCAGTTTCATTTCAGGCTATTAGGTGTGCTCTACCTTGTACCTCACCGTCACTTAACATCAGGTGAGCTGTGGTCAAACACCTAGCTTGTCACAGATATAAAAAAGGCAATAGCCCCGTAGCCTTTTAGATAGCTCTATATTTAGATTTAAGCATCTGTATTGTACGTTGTTGTTTCTAGAAGTGCACTTTCATTGCACTTTAGAAATCAATAGGGTCAAAGGTGATCAATAGCTTGCGGCTTGTAGCTGTTGCTGATTGGTTTTCGATACCGGAACGATTTTGAGGATTACTATTCTTGTGTTGCATTAGAAATAAATTTAGTTAATTTGGCTAGTTAGCCAATAACTAAATTACAGCTTATTATTTAAATTCTTCTTATTCTTGACGAAATCTGATCTATCTTATACTAAATCTAGTTTTTTCGTAATGAAAAATGTAAAACTATTTAAACTATATAGGTATTTTTTTAAACAAAATTTTATTTTAATACTTTGATCTCATGTGAAATTTTTGTTAGATAAAACCTTAGAAAAGCAAATGTAGATAAAAAGTTTTGTATGTGATCTTTTTAATCGATACAATATAATATGATTTTTTTCATTCTGGGTGCCTTAAAGTCGTGAGTGAATCAGTTTCTTCTAGGCGAGTTGGCGGTCAAACGCAAGCTTATTTGTAATTTAAAAATAGTCTCCAAATTGGAGGAGGTTCTCAATTGGGTTGTACTTTTTAAAATGTTAGTTACCGTCATTTATGAATCGATTTGAACTTCTTTATCACTTACAAATTTTGAGGAAATCTGTTCAGTAGTTCGACTTTTAAACCAAAACAAAAATAATAATAGCGACATACCACAAAATGAAATTACAAATTAATAAATGAGCAGGTAGGTATAAGCAATGAATTCAAGAGGAGTGTTAGCACCCGAACATGAAATTCTGAATCACGGGCGCTAACTCTATCCTGCGGTTGGTACTTTATACATCCTACAACAGTTAACAATAATATGAGAATAACAGGCAAGTAGAAGATAAAAAAAAATTATTTCCCTTTTTATTCTCTTATTAAATACCCTAAATCATAGTCGTGTTTGGGCTTAGGAGCATGGAGTAGTTTTTTATAATAGTAAATTTATACTAGTAGTCTGTCTTCACACTTTACGTTGAATTATTATAATTATCTGTCTTACACGTAGCATAAGTCAAGTGATGAAACATTGTTTTATTTCAGTAACTTTGAAAGATTTGAAACGAGATAAAGCGACTGCTAGCATATACGAGCTGTAGTTTCATCATTACAGGCCTACCGCTTGACTTTAGTCTTAGTCGGTAGCTGCGTAGTAAGAGCGTTGTAGATAACATAGATCTCCCAACCTACATTTCATATGCCCTTCTAAAGCATCTAAGGACTGGGTATGTATGTAGCGACAAAATATGTAGTTTGTAACCGATTTCAAAGGCAAGGAAGGTTTTCAATTCTGCTTTAATTTTGATTAGGATTGCGTTTGACATAATTTATATAGATTAACCGCATTTATAAGCTTAATCAACGTTCTAAATTTCATCCAAATTTATACAGTCAACAAAATACCCTACAGCGTGAAGAAGAAACAAACATACAAGCAAACACACATATATTTAGACAAACTTTCGCTTTTATAATGTTTTGTATTTAATGACGAAACGTACTGTTGAAGAAGATTTTAATTCTGCTTTTATTCTGAACGGGTTTGCGTTTGACTTAATTTATATAGGTAACGCGGAATCGACCTTTTTAAGCGGTAGGACTGTAATTGACCTTTCGCTGTTGTCAGGTATAGGTTAGTTATAAAGCATTCGCTGATCGTAAAGTCTTAGTAAGAGGATAGTCAAGTGAAAGTGGTCATTGGTATCGACTGCATGCGAACTTTCAATCGCTGCAGCTAAGCATGCGGCCGAGGTGCATAATGCTCTGGGATCGTGATTGCGGACAGTTACACTATCACAGACATTTATACTAACTATTAGTTATGACATTTTGCGGTTTTGAAGACTCTTATAGGAAGTGTCTGAAATTTAAACTTACTGGTAACATAGTGCTTTAACATGCAAGTCAGAGATGACACAATTAAAAATATCTAACACGTGTTGGTGTTAGATATTTTTAATTGTGTTTTGTCCAGGTTATTTGTTGTAGCAAATATGATAACAATCTTTTGAAAAAAAAAAAACAATACTTACTACTATTTTTGTTACATGTCAAAGGGTTTCAAGAGTGGAAATTGCGGTAAGATAAAAAAAACTTGCGGTAACTTTTCTACAGTTGTGACTATCGAAAACAACTATCGTCTGTGTCTATTGTTGTTGTTTTCGGTAGTCTTTTATTGCTTTAAGGCCTTAACGCCCTTAGCGGACGTCAACGGTAACTGAAACTAACAAAAGTGCTGTCCTATCATTTATGAATTTCACTATCAAAACCGAAAAAACGAATCACATCACACCATCAGCCATAGCCATAGTCCACTGCTGGACATAGGCCTCCTTCTAGGGGTTTTGCCAATACTCGCCAAGTTTGGCAGGCGGCTTGGCGAGCGCAGTTAGGTGTGATTGTTCAAGGAAGACGCTTCTGGATCTTCCGGATTACATCCCTTAGCCGACTCTTACGGCAACCACGGGTAGAGAGGGTCGGGTACTATTCTTACGCCGGCACCACCACGGCAAAAAATGAATATTTATTATAAATTGCAAAATGACAAAATTGTAAAACTGAGTTTACCTTTTTTAACTGCTGTTTTGACAGTTATTATATATAATTGTTTTTTTTTTTAAATTTACGATTAAATTAAACGAAACCCTTCAACTAGGTTAACCGCAAATTTATTCAATAAAACGAGAATGAAACAGTTACATGTGCATTGTGCCACAAAATATTCCAGTATAACAAACTCATGACTAACACACGAGTGTAACAAGAGTGAGGTAATAATCATAAGTCAATCGTAAGTTCACCGTGGCGTGGCGACTGAAGAGGCGATCCACGCTGATACGGAGGGAAATAGGCGGACGGCACACTTTATTGTAAATCTATAAAACACTGGAAACATTGTATCACTAGTAGGGCGTAGAGGTTTCACCCGTTATATTGTATAACTAGTAAGGCGCCGAGGTTTCATTCGTTATTATATTGTAGCACTAGTAATGCGCTGAGGTTTCGCCTTACCATAGAGTTCCGACTTTCGACTAGCAGTTAAACGGGTTCAAGTGATTGTATCTATCATGGACAAATAAGCTATTATGTTTAGTTGATTCAACTGTCCAACTGTCACAATATTCCGTGATTTATACAGTAGCTAATCTTCGCTTTATCTATACATGCTAGGGTTATAAACTTTAGGTAAACTCAACCAAAAGGGTCATATTATCCACAATTATTAAGTACTTTGAATACTAGCCTAAATTCGCTAAAAAAACAGCTGTTTCATAGAAAACGTTCATGAATCCTTGTCGAAATGTATAGAGCACCTTGATATTTTTTCACGTTTTCACAGTTTTGCCCGTGACCAAGGCTGGACTATGACTGTATCTAAACACGTTAGACATAAATTGCAAAAACCGAAGACGAGGCAATAAAGATAAAGAGACTGAAGACTACACACAAAATACATTAAAACTAAAATACTAAATTACCAAAAGTTTTTAGTTCTCAGCAGTTGTTTTTCTGTGTTTATAGACTGTGGCAGAGTCAACTATGTGCTAAATGTTAAAACGATTGTTAAACTCGTTGGAGTTACGTTCTACTGATGTTTATCGATAGTTTTATTTTGAATTGGTAACAATACAATAAACATCTATCATGTTTATCTGCCTGGAATCGTTCAATTGTACAACAGAATAGGATCAAACTTACTAAGATACGTGTTTTTTTAAATTCAATAACACTTAGAATAAAAAGAACTAGATAGCAATAACGCCGTAGATAAATAATAATTATTTGTTATAAATAAATATCGTAGGACATTACACACAACGCCATATGACCCCAAACTTAGCAGAGCTTGTTTTATGGAAGTCAGATAACTGAGTACATGAATACTGTTTTTTTTTTGTTGTAAATACATACTGAACACTCAGACACAGAATAAACATTTGTTTATAACAAAAATTTTCTCCTAGGTGGGAATCGAACCCACGCTCTACAGCGCTTGAAGCAGATATACTATCAATGAGCCAACAGGGTTGTAATGTTATATCTGTCATGATAAATAAATAATTTAATTTGAATTCGAACCATCGAAGTTCATAAAATACATAGATAATTGTTCTGTGTCTGTTCTACCGTAAGTATTTTAAGTAGGTACACATATTTAGAAAAGTAAAGTTTTTTTTTTGACTCGTATATACGTTTGACCATCAACTCGCCTATTTATTTGGTTCCCATAGCTTTGCTTGCTTTGGGGCTAGATGGCGCCGTGAAATGTCTATCGTTTTTTTTTTTTTTTTAATGTATTAGTAATGGGACGAACGAGACGCTCTCTTGATGTTAAGAGATAACGCCTGTCCATGACCATTGCAGTGATACACAGAACTTTGAGTAGTAAAACAAAGTCCAGAGCATCGCTGCCATGGCGCTCATTACTTTGAGACTAGATGGTTAGTCTCAACAGCCCAGTAATTTCACTGCAGTACCCTTCAAACCGGAACACAGTAATGTTTACACACTACTGCTTAGCGACAGAATATCTGGTACTGCGGTGGTATCTACCTAGACGACCTCCTGCTAAGGAAATCTACCAGCAAGTAAAACTCAGTTACTTATCAAAAACTTACTTATTCATGTCCATTGATCTTGAACTTTGATTTATACAAATCGATTTGTTTTACATGCCTGTAAATTTTATATAAATTGACGTAAACGAGCGCCTCAAATTTTTGCCTTATGTTTCTTATAAGTACTAAAATATTCTTTTAGTACTAAAATGTACTTCAACGTTATTTTGACTCTATACCCAGCTGTGTAAACAAAATTGTTCGCATAATAGGTTAAAAGTCGGTCAAGTTCTTACTTTGATCTATATTTTACTTGTGTCGAACAATGGATTTCCGATACAAAAGATATCAACGTGCGCTACAATTTTCACGTTTATATCCTATTTTGTTTTTATAAGATTCATTGTGGATATTGAAGCTGCTGTAATCTTCAGTGCCTCCAAATTGCTCCATTTTAAACTTATTCTAAATAAACTACGGTAGGGTAGATAATAGATAGTTGAAGCAATGCGACGCGATGTGGAAAAATATCGCTCTATGTGATAGTCCGATTTTTTTTAATGGTTGACATGCTAAGCGTTTTGAACACAGCTTACCTGTGTAAGTGACGGTGGGATCGAAGATGGTTAAGCACTTTTAGCTTGGAATCGAACTGGCTCTCAAGTAAGGCTGCCGAAACACACCGTTAGATGTTTGGGGGCAGATTTTTTACTAGCCAGCCGAGTACTAGAAAATACCCTACCACCATGCTATGGTTTTCTCACGATGTTTTCATTTACCGGTAGCTCAAGCTTATTGTTTAGGTTTGAAAACACGCTCTTCGGCGTGTGAACCGACCGCACTGACTACTTATCATCACTACAAAATAATATCAAATAATTACTGTTTCTAAACTTACGCTTTAATGCGAATGTCGCATATTATCGCTTTGTGACTTGTCGCTTTCCGTTGCTCATGTAGGACAATGGATTAGTGCAAACATAATATTTTGATAGCTCCAGACCTTAAAATCAAAATTAGTGCAAGTAACATTTTTGCTTTTTTATTAATATTTATTTATTTTTGAATTTTCAGGTAAGCCAGGAACTGACTACCCGCTGTTAGGTGCAGTGCCATACACCAACTTTTACTGCGACGAGCAACCTTACCCGGGTTTCTTCGCTGATATGGAGACACGGTGCCAAGGTGAAAACACATTCACGTTTTCTGTTAATTTGTAATCAATTTCAAAATCTAGCAGTGGTTTGCGAACACAGCTGTGCAAGGCACTGAAGTAGTGAAATGACAGAGTTAATGTAACCATCAAATATCTCAAAATAATTTGCGTCAATAATGTAATGTTCCCCAAGATGTTTACTGTGGTGGTAGTGCTCTAGGTAGGTACCACCGCAGTACCAGATATTCTGCCGCCAATCAGTAGTTTGTAAACATTACTGTGTTCCAGTTTGCAGGGCACTACAGCTAGAGAAATTACAAGGCTGTTGAGACGGACCATCGAAAGCCTAAAAGTAACGAGCGCCACAGCAGCGATGCGCTGGTCTTTGTTTTGCTACTCAAAGTTCTGAATATCACTGCAATGGTCAGGGACAGGCGCTATCTCTTACCATCATGAGAGCGTATCGTTCGACTCATTACTTTTAAGTAAAATAAAAAAAGAATTTGATACTTATAATTCTTAGTGTCGTTGTCCATAGGCGTAGTGTTTAACCATCACGAGAGCGTTTTGAATCTCAATATTAAAAAAAAGTTTATGTCAGGCTAGGTGTGTTTGCCATCTTCGACCAAACCGTCACTTAATACTTGGTGAGCTGTGGTCAAACACCTAACCTGTAAAACATAAATAAATCACACTAATGTTATAAAGGCAAATGTTTGTGAGTGTGTAAGTGTGTTTGTATGTTTGTTATTTGTTCACACTCAAACGGCTCAACGGCTGGACCAATTTTGATGAAATTTGGTATGGAGGTAGCTGACACCCTGGATTAACGCATAGGCTACTTTTTATCCCGAAAATATGTAGCGGGTAACACCGCGTAAGTAAATAATAAAATAAAAGTTGTCGTGGGGAAAACCGAAGCAAGAGTTTAGACAAGTCATTACGAAAGTGCCCTGCTTTTGTAATTAGACTATAAACCCTATAATAATACTTCCTACGTTATACCATTTCTTTTATAGTGAGAATTATAGTCTACGGCAGTTTTATGGACGTATACATCTAATAAATACAATGGCATTTTTGTTCAATGGCAGATGCTATTTGACTATGCCCATTTTAATCGAAATACATTTAATTTAAATGGAATAGTTAACCTTTTGTTAGGGACTACGATTTTATTGATAAAAGTTGAATGGGTTTATGCGTAGGCCATTTTCTATAGACTACGGCATCCTTGGTTCAATCTGTTAGTCATAAAATTTGATTGTGTACTTTGTTATACAGAAAAAAAAACAGTAGGAGTAATTCATTACAGTTTGTATTGTCTACTTCCACCTACATTCCACGCCAGTGTGAATCCTTGGCCGTGTGATAATCATTAATATTGACCTTTGGTGGAGTAAGGTCAGCTAATTATAACAAAAAAAAAACCCGGAAGATGATCTCGACATGAAATATTGACTAGAAACGTGAGATCCGCGACTAAATTGGTCTGATACATGTTTGATACAAATCTAACCGTCCAATCAATAAAATTCAATATTTTATCACCTGTTTTTTAGTAAAGGGCATGTAGTTTAAAACAAAATTATAATAAGAGATTGTCTATGGAGATTAACATTAAAAAAAAAATATTTATTGCCTTGTTTTGTCTACTTATTTTTTTTATTATTAGTTTTTTTTTTTTTATTATTATATATAGTATTAGAGTAACATTTTTTTGCTGATTATTTAGTGATGAGTCTTTTATATTAAGTAGTTTACTATTAATAAGTACTTTATTATTAATAACAATAATCTAAAACAAAATTTCGAATCGTTTATTAGTAAATAAAGTGCGAGTCGGACTCGCGCACCGAGGGTTCCGTACAAATCTATAGTTAGGTAAAAGTTAAGGTATTTAAAAAAAATGGTAATTTATGCTTTTCGCAATTTTTCATTTATCTGTGCTATAAGAAGTTGCTTCGTACCAAATTTCAAGATTCTGAGATCACGGGAAGTGCTCTGTAGATTTTGATTCCCTTGCGAGTGTTGAAAATTTGCAGCATAAACGGCCGTATCTTTTGATTGCGTTGGCTTAGAAGTTTGATTTATTCACAGCTCCAAGGGACAGTAGACTTGAGTATTTGATATGAATTTCAGCTTGATATCTCCACGTGTTCCTGAAAAAAAGGGTCTTGACAGACAGACGGATAACAAAGTGATCATATAAGGGTTCCGTTTTTTTCCTTTCGAGGTACGGAACCCTAAAAAGCAGTATTCAACAGTCGTAATTGGGTCATTCTTTCTTTTTGAGAGATATGTTATTTATTATTAACCATTTAAAATCTTGTATCTTGTTTGCGCTAGATTCTTTGACAAACCCATTATTATGATTTTTGAACATGAAGAAAGTAAAAACGTTCTGTCTGGGAACATTGTAAAATCTGGTTCAATAGGATTCTGTTTTTCTGATGAACTCTACTAAATCTTTGTTTTCTTCCTACATCTGATGTAAGAATTGCTAAAGATGTTGACTTCCTTAAATGCAAATATTGGAGTTTCTCTTACCAATGAACCTAATTAGTTATTGACAACATAGTTCTAGAGAATATGTATGTGCGAAATTTTCACAACTTTATTACGAAACCGCTCATTAAATTGTTATTAACAGAACTAACTCGCAGCTGTTTGTTCATTTGGTAAAATATCTGCTTTAAGAGCTGTAGGGCGTGGGTTCAATTCCCACCAGTACAAATACTTATGTGACGTTAAATGTTTGTTCTGTGTCTGTGTGTGTGTTACTGTATATTATAAAATAAAGTCGTCCGCCGCGTCTGTCTGTCTGTTCGCGATAAACTTAAAATCTACTGAACGGTAGATAGAGTGAGGAAGGTTTAGGTATATAATTTGTCAAGGTTAAGTGCGAAGCCGGGGCGAGTCATTAGTGTATTATAAATATGTATTTACAAAAAAGAGTATATAAGTATTATATCAATTATACCATATATATAGTATACTTCCCATAGTATAAGCTTTATTTAGTTTGGGGCTAGGTGGCGCTGTGTGAAAAGTCCTACGATATTTCGAAACGCGAAAGGATATCTATGTTATGTGTATATATACTTTATATTCGCTATCACGCTAAAGTAACTGAATGGTAGAGGATTAACGTAGGTATAGGCTACTTTTTATCCCGCAAAACGAGGATGAAATCGTGGGGAGAGTAGTTTTTTTTTTCATAAATTAATAATTTCGTTTAGAACAGAAAATAACATCTATATTCGTTAAATGTGACAATATGTTCATTCCGAGTGGAAGACGATCAAAAGAAATAACAAAAATTCTACAAAGTTATCAAATTAACCAACCGTAACAAATATTTTTGCGCTGTCCTACTTGCTTATGACATTGATGGTTCACGACATATTGCGTTAACCAAAGATTTTTTAATTACTACTTAAGTCACGTACATTTAGCCGTTCGTACTTGCATGCCTTGGTGTACCTAAGCTGAAGGTGAGATAGAACAATGCAGAACATACCATGACTGGCAGATGTAAAGACATAATGCAAGGAGAAGTTCAATTTTGTGGAATCGGTTATAGTTACGCTTAGATTCTTTCCAAAACAAAAGAGAAACAACTTTTAAAACAGAAGAAAAGTGCCTTTTAAAATTAAATGTTTTTTTTGTAATTATTAATAGGTTAGCGTTTGATCAGATCCTATGTGATGGTTAGTAAGTCAGTAAATCAGTAATATTTATTGGCCATAAATAACAATAATGTTAAAGGCAAGTCATTTGTACAAAAAAAATCTTACATGAATGAAGCTATATAAATAATGAATAAGTTAACCTCAATGAACATAATGTTTACAGTGCAGACTCCGTTTACGTGTTACACATAAATGAGGATTTCGAGAACCTCTTTGCATATATTTGATAGCCCTGTTGGCTCATTGGGAGTATGTCTGCATGAGCTGTAGGGCGTGGGTTCGATTACCGCCTAGTATAAATGTTTGTTTGGTATAAACAAATGTTTGTTCTGTGTCTGGGTGTTCTGTATGTATTATAAGTATGTACTTAAAAAAAAAGTATTTATGTATCCTATCAGTTATCTGACTTCCATCACACAAGCTCTGCTTAGTTTGGGGTCAGATGGCGCTGTGTGTAATTTGTCCTACAATATTTATATTTATTTATATATTAATTTAATTTGTAAAAAGGATTGCTGTGGCAGAAATTTTCTATGTTTTTTTTTATTTCGGTGGGGTTTAAATCTGTTATAGACTTGGACATTTTATTATACATTAATATTTTGGCGTGACGGACCTGCTTTTCAACTTTAGATACGATGGGATTTAGGATGGAGCACGCTTACTATTTAACGTACAAGTTTTAATTTCTGGAAGAAACTTGTTTACTCTCGCCTTAAAGACTACTCGACTGGTATTGATATTTTCGGGAAACAGACTTCGGTATAAAGCACCACATCGTCGCCTGCGAACAAAAAATGTGTGGAGGACCTAGTGTGCATATAGGAATAAATAAATATCATATCATAAATATCATAGGACACGTTACACACAGCGCCATCTGACCCCAAACTAAGCAGAGCTTGTGTGATGGATGTCAGATAACTGATAAAATACATAAATACTTACACCCAGACACAGAACAAACATTTCTTTATAACATAACATTTTTGTCCTTTACGGGAATTGAACCCACGCCCTACAGCTCAGGCAGACATACTACCAATAAGTCAACAGGGCTGTCAATGCCCATCATGTAGGTACCTACGGATGACGTTGGGTTGATTCTAGAGTAATGAAGATGTTTTTATCTCTATCATGATCATCTCAATGGGAGTGACAGAGACAAAATCAGCCTTAGTTGAAGATTAATAACAATTCTCTATACATGACTACACTCATAATCCATGTTGGTGACCAAATTTTTACTTTAATAGAGTATCAGTGCAACATAGAGGTCTCATTTTTTTCTATTTGTTGTTGAATATGTCTGTCTTGTCAGAATGCTTTCCGGTCACCTAGTTCGGGATTTTTTGACTGCGCGAGGCGTTTTGTGAAGTAGAGCGTGCCTTTTATATCTATTTCTAGGTATAATTTTTGCGAATTTTGACCGCCTCACGATCTTTTACATTTCCACCCAAATGACAGTGGTTTAAGCCTTAGCTAGGATTAGGTGCATACATGTAGTTCAATATTAATGTACCTTAATCATTCGCAACTTGAAGATATAATTTGCTCCGGATTTTAATCTCATACAAAATAGGTAGTATAAATTAGTTTCGATTAATTACCTTGACGTTCCGGCCATGTTACAATAGACCGTGGTCACGAACTAATAGGACAATGCGGGTCATCTCGACAAAAAAATAGTGTTGTGATCTCCTACCCTCATTTCATATTATAAAAATGTAGGGTTGTCACCGCGGTACACTACATTTACTGTTACTACAACTTAAGACCGTATTCCACGACGCTGCAATTCGCTGTTGCTAATTTATAGATTTTTATGCAGCAGATATATTTAATTACTAAAATATGCGTTTCTTTAGCTTACTATTTATTGTTTCAAATTCCAGCATGGCACTACTGCGATATCGATGGGCGGCAAGCTTCGTTCTTGTGTCCCAACGGCACTGTGTTCTCCCAAGGGGTGGCATCTTGCGACTGGTGGTTCAACGTACGATGCTCATTATCTCCAGCCCTCTACTCTTTAAACGCCAGGCTCTACCGACGCAGGAGAAAATCCTCCAAGCCCAAACCTCATAGAGTCATAGACAAGCAGCTGGTCGACGAGATATTCTTGTAAAAATAGTTTGTAATGCTTGTATGAACGCCATCAAATTAGCTTTTGTAATTTAAGTTATTAAGATAAAGAAAATAAATACTTTTGTATGTTAATTATAGCCCTCAATCCCCTCCTCCTAAATTATTTTCTTCAGAAAAAATTTCCAATTGTTACTATTGTAATACACATATTTTATTGATAACACTAAACTTACAGGTCATTATTTCAGTCATATTTAAAATGACATAAACGTAACACATGTCAATAAAATGAAATGTCACCTATAGATTAATAATACTTTATAATAGAATAATCCGTGTGTAATGTAGTTTCTGTAATTGTAAATAAACTATATCCCTAAGACAGAAATTGACGTGTATTGCGTGCTTTTAATTTTGATAATGAATCCTGATAAGGGCATTAAAATCTTTGTCTTCTTGTACAGTTTTAATGAACCTAAATTGTACTACTTAGAACGTATGATAGAGGTAGCTTTTGTTCTAGATTAACCCACAATGTAAATAAAATGTTTTATGTAGTAAGTTTAGGATCTTCTCCTTAGTCGGGTACTCTTGGTAGAGTGGTCGTCGCTTTCACTGCTGGTTCCCAGGGCTGCTGCACGTCGCGTAAATACTCTCCACTTGTGGCAAATTTCAGCATTGCGAGCACACTGTACTACGGTGGACTGCGAAGCCTTTAATCCAGCGAGTTGGAGACCGACCACGATATCGCCTGCCTTCTACTTTTTTAAATAAATAAATATAATGCGACCTTGTTCTACAAGTCCCTCGACCGAGTCCTCATTTCTAGATATGCCCAAAGAACTTCATCATTATACAGTAAGTATACGTAGGTAAGATAGGTAGGTTAGTACATATCTAAATTTGATTCGATATTTTAAATTAAAATTGAAAAAAAACCATGTAGGTAAATAAAAAACAAAGTGAACAAAAACTTCGAAGAAATTCGTTCAATGCTTCAATTTTAATTTATGTCTCAGACTGACTACTTATTATTTCTTAGTTAAAAACTAAGTAGCTTATACTACTAGCTTATACTTAAGCTAACTATTTATGGCAGTATTATAGATTAAAATTAACATAACAATGGTACCAGTTTGAGCTTAGCAAAGAATTTTATGTTATTTATTTACTTTTCATACATACAATTTTATTAATTTTTTGTAATAATCTACAGCATTATAAACTTTGATATAGTAATTACCTAATGTACTCAACAATTACAATGCTCAAGTATATATACTAATATTACTGTTTACTATGTATCAAATATGCTCAAGTTACTGATTTGTTTTTGTAGCAGTGGCTAAGAACTATTTAAAAGTTACCAGTTCCTTTTAGAAAATACAACAGTAATTCCATTATTCACTAAACAATAATATAATTTAACAAAGTGCAATGTATAACTTTACATGTAACATTTTACGTGGTGGTAGATCTCCTTAGCAGGAGGCTGTCTAGGTGGTACCAAATATTCTGTCGCCAAGCCGTAGTGTGTAAATTAGCGAAATTACAGGGCTGTCGAAATTAACCATCGAAAATGTCAAAGTAATGAGCGTCAAAACAGCGATATCCTTTACTTTGTTTTTATTCAAAGTTCTGTGTATCGCTGCAATGGTCATAGACAGGTGTTATCCTTTATGATCAGGACAGTGTCTCGATTGTATCATACATCATCGTCATCATCTCAACCGTGGGACGTCCACTGCTGGACATAGGCATAGGCCTCTCCCATTGACTTCCATAAAGACCGGTTGGAAGCAGCTCCCATCCAACGCGTTCCTGCGGTCTTTATGACGTCGTCTGTCATAAGTGCCACGTCTGTAAAGACGTGGGTGCCGGTCCGTGGTCTCCACTCCAGCACTTTGCAGCCCCATCGGCCATCAGTTCTGCGTGCTATTGCCCTGCCCACTGTCACTTCAACTTGCTAATCGGCTGGGCTATGTCGGCTACTTTAGTTCGTCTACAGATCTCCTCATTTCTGATTCTCGTAGGGAAACTACGAGCATAGCTCTTTTGTATGTAGCCTTATATAGCCCTGTTGATTGTATCATTAATTTTACATTAAAAAATAATAATAACGCTCTATAATTTTTTTTCAAGAACAGACGCTAAGCGACGAAAATTGTTGTGGAAATTTGCCTATATCCGGAGTAGTGTCAATTGTCTTTAATAGAGGAAGATATTAAAATTTAACCAAAATGATTGTTCTAGAATAATCATAAACTAGTGCAGTCTATGTGGGAGTCCGTATGAGGACCAACATGGAAGTTCTGGGTCAAATCTCACAGTGCATAAGTCTGTATTTCCTTAGTTAAATGCCTATATGCGTATTGCTTGAGGAAACACGTAGGTATATCCGAGAGTTCCTCTAAGTTCTCGAAAATATATGAAGTCTACCAACTCGCGCGGGCAATGGTTATCGAATAACTTTCTTGGTTTCCTTTTTAGTCTATGCCTAGCATTAAACCTAGGTTATAGATGTTCGTTGGTGACGGTCGAAATTGCTTGGATCTACTTTCATATTGTGGTTTGCGGTTCTTCCACTTGCACGGTTGTTGCGCCTCGAATGGAGAATAAAAATATATCGCTGCACATTTCACATAGCGCCATCTAACTGCAAACTAAACAAAACATATACTATGGGAAACAGATAACTGCTACTATAATCATACACTTTTCTTTGTAATACATATACCTTGTGTACCATCTTCGACAACGCCGTCACTTCAGGTGAGCTGTGGTCAAACTCCTAGACAGTCAAACAGGAAAAATATAAATGTATAATTTATTAATGCACTCAATTAAATTGCCCAGACACAGAATAAAGATTTGTGTTCGTCACATAAATGCTTATCTTGAGAATGAATAAAACTCACGCTTTAAGTACCTACAGGTCATTAAGTGGAGCTGAATGAACTGAATGACTTAACAACTGCCAAAGGTTGATAATTTTAGTTACTGCAATTAGTCGATAAGTACAGATTGAGATTGAGTTGGTAACGAATAACTATTTTCGTATAGTTAAAGGTACCTAGTTAGCCTTCACAATTTGAAACGCATTAGATATAGATAATTATTTAGTTTAACTATGTTTAGACTTTCTAAATTATCTCTCATAAAAAAACTGTATTCAAACGCCTAACGATGTGGTTAGGCAGATACACTTGAGAGCTAGTTCCTAATCTGGTTAGGCGTTAATATCATATTCACCCGCACCACAGTGAAATTGCCTTGGTAGCCAGAAGCCCAGCTCAGACCAGCCAGAAGAAAGTTGTAGGACTTTATTGAAACTCATATATTATTGTTATTCAGACATCCATGAATTCACTAAAATTTATTTTAGTTTCAAATTAAAATCTATATTCAAGCTTATCAATTTATTTATACAGAACTACTCACGTATAAAAATTAAAAATAAATGTGCGTGTATGTTTGTGAATTGTTTATCGAAAATATGACAAAATCATGTCAGTTTCCATAGTAAATCATAAAAATATTACAAAGGTATAATTAATTTAATTAAAAGTTAAGTAAAATATGCCTATATTAAGTTATGAAAAGTTTAAATTATAACAGGAAAACGTAGGTATATAAGTCAAGCAAAGTTTGTATGACTAACGTTTAACCTTAAGCGAACAACCGTTTTATTACCAGACAACCGACATGATGAATCGACGATGTTAAACGGGTCAAGTGCTGTAGGCTACCTAGAGACGGAATAGTAGCATAAAGGCAGAGAGGTTTGTACTCACTCGGCAGAATGCAGACTGACGATGATGATGAAGGTACTAGCTATGTTTTTTGTCTTACACTAAAAAATTGGTAAGTATAGATGTGTTTTGTAGCGTTATTAGTTCAGTGGTTAGCTTGGTTAGATTGTACGCCGCAGGTTTACATCCCAACAATGCGCTTAAGCTACCGGTGTAGTAAAGCATCGAGAGGAAACTATAGCATGATCGAGTCTTAGGCTACTTTTTATTATAAGTCTAATGATTAGTGAGTCATTCTACCAATCTATCGGGTTTTTTATGGTATTCGTTCACGAATAATCCCTTACCTTCATTGTTTAAACAATGCCAATTCATATCCAAGGGTCGTCGTTATGAATTGCCAACTGTATGCTAACCGCCAGACGTGGGAACTTCACGAATAGTGTTATTGGCTTTTTCTTCGCACATTGTCTAAGGGCTTCTTCAGATTATGTTATAAGTATCTTAATTCCTTTGTTCCATAATATCGAATATCGATCAGTCTCTCGATACCTCGCTATAGTGCTTATACCGCACCTTAACTTAATTAATTTAAATAAATTATTCACTTTTACAATACGTACAGCAAAATATTCAGAAAAGAATTATGCAACCGATATTGTCTATCAAACGAAATGCTTCGCCTTCGACCACAACGCCACTTAATAGAGTGTGAAGAAACGCCACCTTAACTGGATTTAAAAAAAAACAATATTTTATGGTTGACAGGGTAGGTCTTTGACCACAGCTCACTTGCTGGTAAGTGACGGGGTGGTCGAAGAAAATAAAGAAATTATTGCCGAGAAATCTTTACAGATACGAAATATGAGCGTGTAACCAGAATGTACTCTAAACGTGACTGTTTAGTTGGTGGTAGATCTCTTTAGCAGGAAGTCGACTACGTAAGTGCCACCGAAGTATTTTTCCGCCAAGAAGTTTTTATATATTACTGTGTTTAAGTTTAAAGGATACTGCAGCTAGCGGAATTATAAGGCTATTCAGACTGACCATCGAATGTCTCAAAAGTAGATAATAACCGCTTAATAAACGCCTATGTGTTACTCAAAGTTCTGGGTCGCTTTGCAATGGTCATAAACAGGCATTATCTCTTCTCATCAGGAGCGCGTTTAAAGCAGGAATGGCGAACCTTTACGGATCAATGCGTCATTTTATCTAAAGAAATGTTTAATGAGGCCATAGACGTGCCGTCAAATAAAAAACCCTCAAGTTGAAAATCTACCGCCAATCATCTAACGGTGTGTTCCGGCAGCCTCACTTGAGAGCCAGTACCATTCCAGGCTAGGTGTGCTTTACCATCTTCGACCACACCGTCACTTACCATCAGGTGAGCTGTGGTCAAACAACTAGCCTGTCAAGCATTAAAAAAAAACTATTTTTAACTATTAACTTTTTTCATTACAAAAGAAATTACGACGCCACATACAATAAATAGTTTAGTTTATTACTACTATTTTACTGAGGCGCGACACATTATATCGTAGTCTGAATGTGTCTATTTGGAGGCGCATGCATACTGCATATGTAAACGTAGAACCTTGTTCCTGTCCGAAACAGCCGCGCGTTCGGCTCTCACCTCACGCGGAGTTACGTGGTCAAGTCATTCCATTCGCGAAGCGCGCCAACCTCGCGCGAGTTCGGTAACGCGTATATTTACGCGGGAAAATACGGCGCGTGCTTACTTACGTGAAAATACTAACGGATGTTGGGCGATACAGTTAGGTTTTGAAATACTAAGTTTTGTTGAGCATGGAGTTCAAAATGGAGATTTTGATGCTTTTTTTATGCGGTAAGTTCAATCTGATCGGGACAGTTTATATTCTTTGTCAGGAAAACATAATTTATGATTTATCGAATCTGTAAAAAGAAAAACAAATTTGCAATAGCGTCTACCTACACGGTGTTAGCAACGGATAATATATGTAAATTATATCTTAGTTTATTCGTCGTGAAGAGCTTTATTTCTTTGTTATTTAAATAATAAAGTAATTAGAAGGTTATATAAACTGTAAATTTATTATTCATCTACTTTTTTACTCACTTACTTACCTATTCTGAAAATTGAAGTACTTACGTGTATAAACCTTACATTTTAGGCAATATTACCTATTTCTAGGTACTTTTGAATAAGTATAACTACAAATTGTTTGAAGTAGACGTTATAGTGTCAAATGATAATAAATTATTTGAAACAGAACAAGAGTTTGTTAGGTTAACTATATTTTTATACTAAAACCTGAACGAATTAGCGATAAAACGTATAAGTAACTAGCGATTCGCCCTGGCTTTGCCTGAGTGCACTTTATTTTGGTGACTTGATACCATCCAAATTACCCATTTTTTCGGTGATTTTAGACAATATGTCATACAATTTCGAACATAGCAAAAAATAAGTTAGCCAAATCGGTTGAGCTATTCTTGAGTCATGCTCCGTAATACATATATGGGTCAATTTATTTTTATTTGTATAAATAAGTAATATAGGATCATAATTCACTTATTTACTAATACTGCAACAAAATTGCATTAAAACAATGGTTTTAAAGAAACTGAACTAAAATTCTTTCATTCGTGAAATTTTGGTTAATTAAAATAAACTACGAATAACTAAGTAACCGGACTCACGCAAAGTTATTTTAATGATGCACCTTTTTGATAACACAATTAATTAGCTAAATAATTATGTTTTCTCGAGTTTTTTTTTCATCGATCTCATATGGAAAGGTGCTAAAAATGGTTGTTACCCATGATATGGATGTAAAATGTTCAAACATTAGTCCTATTTTAAAGCAGTAGAAGTCAATTTTCAACTGCAGATCATTATTGCGCTGGACCGTATCTACCTAGTCAATGCCAATGTCTTTGTATGAAAATATAGCTGTAATGGGCTGTACACTTCAAATTACGTGTTTAGTGTTGTACCGTTTAAAGCACTAATTATTGCCTACCAACTTGACGTTAAGACACAGCCGGCCTTCGCACTTTATACTTGTCATTGTCCTACTGGCGGGCAAAAGCATTTGTTCCCTCTTTCCAAACTCTGTTAGCTGCTATGTTGAGCCAATCCTAATTTTTTCTTCTTTCTATACTGGTCTGGAGGCCGTTTAACCAGCGGGACTCAATTAGGGGTACTGCAGCTAGCGAAATTACAAGGCGTCGAGGCTATCCATGGAAAGTCTCAAAGTAATGAGCGCCAAAGCAGCGATGTTGTGGACTTTGTTTGTTACTTACTCAAGGTTTTGTGTATCGCTGTAAAAGTTATGGACATGTGTTATCTCTTATCATTAGGAGAGCGTCTCGTTCGTTTCATTACTTTTAAAGATGGTGGTGGTCTTCGACCATAGATCCGCTGGCATTTATCAGATGTCTTCATCCTAGTCCAACTTAAGCACGGCGGCTTTTTGAGTAACTTCTTTTATGGTTGACAAGCTAGGTGTTTGACGACAGCTCATCTGATGGTAAGTGTAACTCAATGATTTCGGTTTTGGAACACAGTACTGAGTACTTTTCTACATAAAACCAACAGTCAACTTAATCAGATAGAATAACCTTTATCAGTAAGAGCTTTATTTTCAAATGTTGCTTAAAGTTAAACGATATTCAAAATGCTGTGTTAACTTCTCGCTGACGTGTAATGTCAGGCGTGAACGAGATAGGTTACTTTATAATATTAACTTTAAGTGATGTTTATAAGTAAAGCCCTAAATGAAATAGAAATTATATGTTGTGGACAAGTTTCTTACTTCCTTATAATAGAAAACGGGACTAAGTTATATTATTATGAAACATCTTAGCGTTTTTTTTTACCTATGTACTGTTTTTGCGGAAAATTTATACAGACTTAATTACGTCCTAGGCCCTAGTTTGCTGTAAAATTATAATTCAATTTAGCATTTAGTAACGTATCCGAGTGTTACCTTGTCATATAACAACTACAACTAGTTACCTACTTAACTTAACTACAGTACTCGTATATACCATGGTATTATAAACCATGGTGGTGGTGGTGGTTTTGCGTAGTGGTAGGGTATTATTTAGTACTCGGTGTGTTATGGTTGACATGCTAGGCTGGCTAGCTACCAAGCAAAAGTCAAGTTGGAAATCTGTCGTCAAGCACCTAAGCTTTACTTGAGAGCCAGTTCCATTCCAGGCTAGGTGTGTTTACCATCTTCGACCACACCGTCACTTAACATCAGGTGAGCTGTGGTCAAACAACTAGCCTGTCAGCTATTAAAAATAAAAACACACGGTATATAGTAAATAATTCACGATTGTAAAAGTTGTTGATAATTAGAACAATGACACCCTTTCGGCTAAATGCACCTCAAGCTTATAGCCCTGAGTATAAAATTTAATTCCCGTCACCGATTTGGCGCAAAACCTTACATTACATCACATTGCTGTTGAGAAACGGGTTCTTTTATGTAAGCGTGTTTCATCCTAGACCGATTGTGACCGTTTGATCCGTTGTGATCTATTAAGAATTAAAATGTGTGCTGTGTTACTTACATTACTAATATCAACACTGATTTGTATTTATAAGTAGACTCACAGGCCTTCGCTTCGATCGATCAATTAAGTTGGTAAATATCAATACCGAGTCATGTGCTTATAGGTAACTTGCAGTTATATAACATTGCCTTTGCTTCATCGTCATGGGCATACGAAACAAAAATAAATGTACGGACTACTTAATATTGCAATACAACAGATTTTTTATTTTACCGGCCAGTGTGTATTGCGTCTCTACTGTCAAATTTTTTTTATTTACATTGAGGCGGTCTGTCGACATAATCGTGTTTTCTTACATTTTATTTAGAACAATGCGTTGTAAATAGCTGTTTTGGGCTTCATTATAACGAAATATATAACCACAACGTTACCTTCGTTTAGTAATGCAAACTATCCCAAGGCTGATTGGAATTATTTTATTAGGCCTGCAATTGTTATTTTGTTGTGTAATTTTTTGAGACAGTGGTAAATGATAGATTTTATCTTCTAAATATATATAACTCAAAGGTGACTGACTGACATAGTGATCTATCAACGCACAGCCCAAACCACTGGACAGATCGGGCTGAAATTTGGCATGCAGGTAGATGTTATGACGTAGGCATCCGCTAAGAAAGGATTTTGATTAATTCTACCCCCAAGGGGATAAAATAGGGGATGAAAGTTTGTATGAAACTTTGTCAATTTTAAAAAGATCGGGCTGAGACTTTGCATGCATAAAGCTACTATAACGTTGGCATCTAGCGCGGGTGAAACTGCAGGGCACAGCTAGTCACTTATAAAGCCTGCCCCAGACTAACATGGCTTGAGGTAGCGCCCTTAAATACGGTCACTAGAACTGTGTTGATTTCTGTAGAGCCGTTTTAAATATTTATTATTATTTTTATATTTTCTCTTTTTTATATCAAACTAGATGACCTGATGAACTTCGTATCACCTAAAATTGATTTGAAAAGGAAATAATTTTAGAGGGTATTAATGACCACTAGACGTCGCCAGATGTCGTCAAATTAAATAGTAATGTTTTGTGACACTTGACGACATCTTGTGCTTAGCACGTCAGTTAGGTGATTTTCCATACAAAATTACCATTATTATTTGATAGCTTTTCTTTTGGGTTTTCTCTATTATTTTTCATTTTAAACCTTCCCTGAACTATAGCGAAGAAAACAAAAAACAATATACCTATTCAAATCAGTCAAGCCGTTTTTGAGTTCTAGCGAGACTAACGCACGGCGATTAAGTTTTATATATAAGAAAAAAAAACACTAATAGTATTAAAAGCTTAAAAACTAGGGTGCTGCCGGCAGTAGGGCAGAGCTCAAGCTGCTGGTAGTTAGATCTGCAGAGTGAGGAAGCTCCTGACAATGCGCTCCATGTCTAGGATCATTGCCTTTTGGCATTTGTGTCTTGACTCAACCGTCTAGCGAGAGTCTCTTAAGATGTTGGTCGAGACTCTTCGCTAACAGACCGTTTACCGTGAAGACTATCGGGACATTGATCGTTGAATCAATATTCCACATGGCGGTTATCTCGTAAGACAATGCTGAGCTTGTCCTTTACGAGATTCTTGTTACGTGAGACGGTGATGTTGACGAGCACTGCCCAGAGTTGGGCCTGGTCGACTACCATAGGCTTATTGATGTCCGTGATAGACCGGTCCCTATAGTCACAACCATTTTTGGGAACTAGCGCTGGTACGTACTTCTAGTACGGCACCTAGGACTCGACAAGGCCGTATTGCAGAGCAAGTTGTTGATGGTTGATCCTTGCTACTTATTTATGCAAATACTCGTGGTTAGCAAGGTGCTAATAAATCGGAAATTTATTATTATTTCTTATTACTATGAGTATATACTTAAAAGTGATACTTTTTATCAGGTAAACAAAGATTATAAAAAATAAGTATCTGCTTACATAATTGAACTATTCTTTAAAATGAAAGTACTTCATATTTACGTATAATATATTATGCTGTTTCTAGGTAGAGCCATTACGGGCACTAAAAGCACTAAAGCTCACTTAACTGCCACCAGTAAGAGAGAAAATCCTAATTGACACGAAGATTACATTGCTTGATGGACGTTTCTAAAGTAAGGAAATTGTTTTTCTTATTGTCTGGAGCCATTTGCTTTCTATGTGGCGCTCCGTGCATTTCTATTTCCGTAATTAGTCTCGATCTTTCAGACGTTAGTGTTGATATATGAGTCGTACGCATGAATTTTTTTATATAATATTTCACGCAACGCATTCCTAATAAACCTTGTACTATAGGAACCAGATAACTGATAGGTTACATAGGTATATATTTTTTGTAAATAAACCTTCGTCACATAAATGTTTGTCTTGTATAGGATCGAAACCACATTCTACAGCTCAGGAATACTGAAATAAAATCAGTTTTATTGATTCAGGCGTTTCTGTGCGGAAGTTCATTTTGAGTGTTCAAGATACTTATTTTTAGTGTATTTCCGCTTAAAAGTCATTTTGGTTGCAACAGGGATGAGGATTGATTTTAAAATGTATGTAACTTGACGACAATTTTTAAATATCTATCCGAAATATTATTTAATATTTTATGTAAAACTAAAATCCGACATAAAATTAAAATCTAAATAAATTAAAATTTATTTATCGGTAGAGCAGTACCTTTCCGTAGATTTTTTTTTCCCGAAACATCCTGTATAATATCAATGTTATTCCCATCCACATAGTTTTAAAACAAAAAAATGTGGCGGGTGATTGTCAAATGTCTGTTCTCATCTTTGGGATGTATCGGCCAAGTACCAGCTTGAGGCGTTGGAGAGAATTGAGAAACGTGCCAAGAAACTGATGAGCAATGACTCACTTGTTCGGAAAAGGCTCCAAAGCCTTGAACATCGACGGAAAGTTGCATGTCTGTCAGTTTTCTACCGGATACACTTTGGAGAGTGCGGTTCAGATCTGAATGGCCTAATTCCACCCTGCCCATTTTACTATCGGACAGCTAGGAGCTCTAAAAACCGAAGTCGCTTCATTATAGATGTTCCTAAAACTCGAACTAAACGGTCCAAATCCACTTTCATCGTGCGAACCGCTAAGCAATGGAATTTGCTGTTCGAGTGGGAGTTCCGTAAAACATACACTCTGGGTCGCTAAAACATCAAGTCGCTAGTGAATCGGTTTCTTCTAGGCAAGCGTACTCCATCGTAGACCGCATCTTCGCTTAACGTCAAGCGAGATGGTGGTCAAACGCAAGCCTATATGTAATAAAAAAAAACCTTGCCTGTCTATCATAAAAAAGTATTTACAGTTTCTTTCGCTCTCTACTTTCTTAATTTAGCAGGTTTTTGATACAGGACGTATCAAAAACCACGTATGGACTATGTCACATACATAATTATAGCTTGAATGACCGGATAATCACACGTGTCGGTCAACTACTACTTCTTTTATAGCGATGATAGCTCAGTGGTTAGCGCGGTCGGTTCCCGATTCGCCGAAGGGCGTGGGTTCAAACCCCAACAATGAGCTTGAGCTGTCGGTGAAGGAAAACATCGTGAGGAAACCATAGTGTGGTGGTAGAGTACTTTCTAGTTCTCGGCTGGCTAGCTACCACCCTTAAGTTGAAAATCTGCCGCCAAGCATCTAACGGTGTGTTCCGGCAGCCTCACTTGAGAGCCAGTTCCATTCCAGGCTAGGTGTGCTTTACTATCTTCGACCACACCGTCACTTTACATCAGGTGAGTTGTGGTCAAACACCAAGCCTGTCAGCTATAAAAAAAAAAAACTACAATTATAAATCTTTTAATAAAATATTTAATAGTGGACACAAGACTTGACGTAATACGAACAAGAAAATTAATAATGTTGTGAAGAATACTACACTTATTTGTATAATTAC
Source organism: Biston stratarius (assembly GCA_950106695.1). Lineage (NCBI taxonomy): Eukaryota > Metazoa > Arthropoda > Insecta > Lepidoptera > Geometridae > Biston > Biston stratarius. The sequence goes on from OX467116.1 coordinate 19,466,938, forward strand.
ACGGTAATTATAATATTACTAGAGCAATATTCAAATCACAATCTCACACAAGATTAACATACGTCCGTACGTATTAAAAAATACTAAATTGTTTTGTCTATTATTGTTTATTGTTTTTTACAACCGTGTCTCTATTATCTTTTGAAACTGTTTTGTATCTTTCACTATATTTTGACGAATATACGCTTGGACCGTTCTTCCTGAGCTTTAGCAAAAAAAGTTGCATCACAATGAATATAGTAAAGTTTTACTGGATTTAAAAGTGTTAAAACCGCGCGTATTATCTTAGCTCTATGGAAAAGTTATAGTTATTTGATACGAACAGGTAGATATAAAATTTCTACGATTTTACGTAATAAGTAAAATGATGGCCTCGATATATGTAAATGTAAAAATACGATTTCTATTATTATCTATAGTTACACCTTTTTCCGTATACCTAAAGTTATATCCGGATTGTATAAAGGAAACGAATGTAAGTGGTTGACCCCAAAAATTAAGTTTAAAATGGAAAGAGACAAGGTCAAGAAGTATTCTTAATCATGGAGCTATTAAGTGATTGTAAGGTTTATAAAGGTATATATTTTAGCAAGATAAGTATTTTGAAATGTGAAATAAACTTAATTATTTATCATACAATAAGTACCTACCTGGTGTTATTTCAAAATAGGTTATTTTAGTGTAGCGTAACGAATTTTTTTTTTTGATATTAATTTCTCAACAATAACTTTGTAGGTAATCTATAAATTTTCTGTTACTAATAAGGCTTGTGTTTGACCGCCAACTCACTTAACCTAGAGAAAACAGATTCAGTTGAGGCTTGAAGGCACCCAGATTGTTACTATCGGGGAATATCGGGCAGCACAGTCTATTGTACAGCGGTTCGTATGATGAAAGTGGAATCAAACAGTTTTGTTCGCGTATTTGGAACGTTGTCAAATAAAACAGTGACATTATTTAGAGTTCCTGGCGGTTGGGAATGAATGAATGGGTAGGGCATGGAATTAGGTCATGCAAATCTGTAACGCACTCTCCGAAATGCATCTGATAGAAAACCTATAGACTATAAACTTTGCGCCTGTGTTCGTCTCTAAAAGTATCTAAAATCTGTAAAAACTACTGTGAAAGAAACGGTTTACTTAGCAGGTCATATAAGTACGTACCACTGCATAACGACGTATCAGATACCGCCAAGCCGTAGTGTGTAAATATTATTGAGTTCTAAAAAAAAACACACTTACTATAGCTAGCGAATTTAAGGGAATAATAAGACTCCAAGTTAATAAAAATGTTTTTTGTTTTTTAATTCTTTGTTGTGGGTGCCGCTGCAGTGGTCATGGACAGGCATTGTTTCTTATCGATAGAAGATTATCTAGTTTGCTGTCCACTTCTTATCATAAATAATTACCTAATAACTATATGCACGAGCTTTAGGAAACAAGAAATTTTTGTATGAAATTTTTAACATTCTTTCTTAATATTTACGTAACGAAGTGCTAAGTGTTTGACCAATTCTCGCTTTGTCATCTTCATATTCTTAATGTTACCTTGATACATTTTAGAAACGTGTTAAGTGATCCAGTACACTTCCATTGAGTGTGTTCGTATGACGTAATACGTAAGGTAACAGAAACTTAATTATACCAACGCACTAACAGTGTAGCTTGCGTATTCAATACGTAAGATGCGTCCATCATTAGAGGAATCGATGCAATGCTTACGTGCTCCGATATCATAAGTTTTGTTGCACATTTTACTTGATGTTGTTAAATGTACTGCCCTGTTAGCTCATTTTTAGGGTTCCGTACCCACCCAAAGGGTAAAACGGGACCCTATTAATAAGAAGCTGTCCGTCTGACTGTCAGTCACCAGGCTGTATCTCATGAACCGTGTCTAACTAAGACAGTTGAAATTTTCACAGATGATGTATTTCTGTTGCCACTATAACATCAAATACTAAAAAACACGCAAGGGAATCAAAACAAAAAAAAAAACATAACTTTTACTTACGTACCTACCTACAAGTGTGTACGGAACCCTCGGTGCGCGAGTCCGACTCGAATTTGGCCGGTTTTTGGCATTTGTACAAGTATTCCTAGTCTTCTATTAATATTTTTATTATTATTTCTATTATTGCCTCGATCTGGGACGCTACTTGCGCTACTTGGATACTTTGGCACCGTCACATGTCTGTAGTTCCGCTCGCAGTGTAGGAACCGCAGCAGAACAAACCCAGCTCAACAAACAAAGAAATTCTCTATGAAAAAAAATATTCTATGCTTAGTATATATTATGAGTTTGCTGGGCTGGTTGTGAATACGATGAGGCCGTGGTCATCCGATCCAATTTTTTTACTAAAGACCTTTCAAAGCGGCTGGTCTTCGCTTCGGGGAAGTTCAGTTAAGCATAGTAATCGGGGCAATGCTGCTAGTGTACTGGACGGCGTCTTTGTTTTATAGTAATTATTTATTAGTTCCTTTGTATATTTACATATGTGACGTGATATATATTAGCCAATTTATGTCTTATATTAATAACTATATCAATTTGAGAACTCTTACATTGTTTAGTTGTAGTTTAGGCATTGTCAACGATTGTACTTATTCATAACTAATCAATTTTTATGATATTGATTGCCAAACTTAACTGTCCATTTTAACAATCCATTTCAGCATTCACATAGACAACCGGACGAATATCGAATGTAGATGTATCGAATAAGAAAGTAGTCACAGAACTATACTTAGTAGATATTTAGAAGGTGCACTTACGACTAAGACTAGACGATATACTTACATATAAGGTATACAAAGATCAACTGGCCTTGCCCCCAACACTTTTAAAAGTGTTTCCAGTTACTTTAATTTACAAAGTGGCACAACTGGAGAACGATTTCCGCGTTATTTCTATTATTTTTCATTGGAAAACCTCAAGCGTAAGCAGTGTACTGAAATTTTCAATTTAGTTGGCGATCTCATATCGATAAAATTACATCTATTTGTTGATCAGTTTTTGTCAGACAAATAGGGTATTTTTATGTCTATAAAGAAACGAAAGACAATAGATTTCACATCACTGGGCTTCTTAGTGTGAAATTTAAAATCCTTACATAATTTAAAAATAACTATGACGCTATAATTTGAATTCTTCCTCAATATCACTAGAGTATAATAGGTATCTAAAGGCAATCCAACGTCATTCGCGTTGCGCCTAAATTTACAATAAAGAAGTTATGTAGCGATGATAGCGTGGTCGGTTCACACGCCGAAGGGCGTGGGTTCAACTCTTAATATTGAGCTTGAGCGGCCAGAAGAAAAACATCGTGAGGCAACCATAGAATGGTGGTAGGGTACTCTCTAGTAGTCGGCTAGCTATCACACTCAAGTTGAAAATCTGTCGCCAAGCATTGCACCTTATAGTGTTCCGACAGCCTCATGAGCCTGTTCCATACTAGGCTAGGTATGATTTACCAACTTTTACTACACCGTCATTTAACATCAGGTGAGCTGTGGTCAAACATCTAGCCTGGCTACAAAAAAAACAGAGTCGTTTACGTCACATAGTAATGGGAAATCGAAATGTAACATAAAATGGGGATGTGTATGTATATGACATAAGCTTCGTGGCGATTCAATAAAGGCACTTGCCCACTACAAAACTATCACAATGCAAGTATTATGTAAGTACTATTAGGTTTTCGCTTCAATTGTTTTAGAAAACCCGACACGTTTTCCGTTCAAGCTAAACGGACCTAGTTAGTGCACGGGCGTCGGGCATACGCATACTCATATCGCTTTCACTAAAGCCTCACTATATCGACCCTGATGACCTCGTGATGACTTGACCAGCCTCATCATTATAAATTTAAATTATATAGGAACTAATGGGAACGTGATTAAAGAGAAATATGAGTGTTATCTAATCGATGATTATGGTGATATTTGTATAAACATAATAAACTTATAGACTTTATAAATAGAGAAGTCAAAAGATGTGCATATTTTACGTAAAATCCTATCAATCTGTTGTTTACTCTGCACAGACATATTTATATGACAGATCTTAGCTTAATACTTATTATAATGTTTAGCTTATTAAAGTTAATTTTGATTTGTGTCCTCGTAAATAGGTGTTAAGATTAACTCAGCTGAATTTTATTTAAAAACTATAATTGCCACAAACAGGCGTGTTGCCTATCCTCTCATCACGAAAGATTTTTACTCATTGCGTCCTTGAATAGTGGTTGAAAATTGGGATCTTTTTTTTATCGAAAGTGAAAGTCTATAAACGTTTTATTGACTACGTGATGTTTTATAACAAGACCTGTAATACTTACTTTACAACTGAATTTCAATTGTGCCCATCAATTGAACAGACGATTACGAAGCTGCACTTAGTCATCATCAATGATTTATAGACCTGAATAATTGAAAGTGTCGCGTTGTTGCAGAAACACGAACAATCTCGTGAGTCAGAGAATCAGAGCCAATGCTCGATCAAAATTGTTCAGATTATGCATGCTTGCTTACGCTTCCGCCTATGGGTCTTTATATTTTTTTGTATTTGAGGTCTTACAATGACAATCTGACTGATCATTCGACGATGACATTATACGGCCAATAACGCGAAATCATGATTCTTCTGTTTGCTATTCAAAAGTTAGTTTAACACTGTTTGATATGTTGCCATTTCCATAAAAGGAATCCAAATTTAAGAATTTCGAAACGTGCGTAGGTCAGATTTGTTGTTAAAGTTAACTTTTTTAAATTAAGAATACAGAATAACAATATTATATTAGAATTTGATAAGATAATCAAGGTTGAAGTAATATATTCTTATATCGTCTAAATACTTCAAAATCAACTCAAATAATCACATCATCGTGTATAATACTTCAAAATTAAATTACTATCGTTTAGACGCTAATATATATTTATCTTTCATCACACCCAATTATATTATAACGATATAGTCTAGGGCGCAACATGCTAACCTAAGAGAAAGCTATTTATCATAGACTGTGTGAAATATCCATCTATATTTACGTATTATATTGCTTGGTGGTCCTTTTTTATATACAGTGGACCCCCGATAATCCGGCCCCTGTCTAATCCGTCGCCCCCTGTAATCCGACATGACTTAGAATTACATGTATGTTTGACAATCTTTGCTAATACATATAGATCACGCAGGTTTGAACAGGTCACAATTCGTACACGCCACCGCTATTGTGCTCGACGCGTATGCATTGTTTTACTTAGTTTGAATTTGACTACTAGTGATAGCGGTACGGCCTAGCGTGCGTTCATTGTTTACTATTTATTCATTGTGTATTAGGTGTAGTACCTAGTAATGTCGTCACAAACCCAGAAGCGAAAGCACAAAACGTTGACAATTAAAGAAAAATGTGATATTTTAGATCGCTTAAATCGCAATGAAACTTTCAGTAGTTTAGCAAGTGAATACGGCGTAGGCCGATCTACAATTTATGACATTAAAAAAAACCACGAGAAGATTAAGAAGTTCGTGTCAACTACTGACTGCGGGCCAGGCAAGAGACAGACACTCAAGAAAGCTGAACATCCAGAAGTGGAAGAAGCTTTGTACATGTGGTTTCTTCAGGAAAGAAACAGGCATGCACCAATTTCGGGACCCATGTTGGCGATGAAAGCTAAGTTTTTTATAAGGAAATAACAAAAAAAGATGATTTTGTGGCCAGCAAAGGATGGCTAGAACGTTTTAAAAGTCGTCATGGCATACGTTTAATGACTATTACAGGAGAGAAACTTTCTAACGATGCCACCTGCATAGAGCCCTTTAAATTAAGATTTTTGCAAAAGGTGAACGATTTAAATCTTGACCCGTCACAGGTGTACAATGCAGACGAATCAGGGCTTTTTTGGCGTGTGATGCCTAACAAAACTTTCGTTTCTTGTAACGAAAAAGACGTACCTGGACGAAAAGTGAGTAAAGAGCGTGTAACCATACTACCATGTGCTAATGCTGCAGGTACACACGCGCTTAAGATGGTGGTCATTGGGAAATCTAATAAACCAAGGGCATTCAAAAACATTGATTTACCTGTACACTATTACGGACAAAAAAGTGCATGGATGACAAAAGACCTTTTCAAAAAGTGGTTTGATGAATGCTTCGTACCTGAAGTTAGAAAATGGTTAAAAGATCATAATTTTCCTCAAAAAGCGTTGTTGCTTCTTGATAACGCTCCCGGTCATCCGTCTGAAAAAGAACTGACAACTGAGGATAAATGCATCACTGCGATGTTTCTTCCGCCAAATTGCACTGCGCTGATTCAACCAATGGACCAGAACATCATTCAGTTTGTTAAGCAAGACTATAAAAAAAACCTACTTTTGAGAGCCGTATCAAAAGACCAACCAATAGAAAAAACTTTAAAAGAATTTAATATGAAAGACTTGGTTTTTGCTCTTAGTCAGTCGTGGAGTGCGTTACCGTCATCAACTATTAAATCGTCTTGGAAAAAGTTATGGCCAGATATAATCACCACTCCTAGCAACGATCCACAAATCAGTGTAACTTCGGAAGTTATAGAACAAGTCGCTACTGAAACACAGATAAGTCCGGAAGATTTGGAAGTCTGGTGCCGTGGAATGGATAAAGAAGAAAATGTTTGTCTTGAAATGTCTGACGAAGATATTATAAAAGAGGTTTCTAATAATACAACAAACGATCAGGAAGATAACGACGACGTGATTGCAACTGCTCCACAAGTCACAGATCAAGACGCAGTTAACGCTTTTGAGCTAGGTTTACAATGGGCTGAAGAGAATGGTACATCCTACAACGAACTTTTACTTTTGAGAAGACTGAGGGACAAAGCTCTGATCTCGCGTTATAACAACCTTAAACAAAAAAAAATTGATGAATATTTCAAAGCTTCATAATTTGATATGTACGTATAATATATAGATTCTTGTCATTAGATATTTATGTGCATTTATGCTTAATTTTATAATAAAACGTAAGCTCTCAATTGTTATTTAATTTACTAAATTCGACTTACATAAATTAAGTCTGATTTGTACTTCAAAGTACATACATATGTACGTATAATATATAGATTCTTGTCATTAGATATGTATGTGCATTTATGCTTAATTTTATAATAAAACGTAAGCTCTCAATTGTTATTTAATTTACTAAATTCGACTTACATAAATTAAGTCTGATTTGTACTTCAAAGTACATACATATGTACGTATAATATATAGATTCTTGTCATTAGATATGTAAATTGTCGGATTACAAGGTACTCTTTCGTAAAAAAATCCGGACTATAGGGGTCTTAGGCAGTGCTCTATGATCCGACAAATTCGATAGTCCGACACTGCCCTGCATAATGTTTGCCGGATTACCGGGGGTCCACTGTAAAAAGTTATAAGATGAACGAGACGCTCTCCTGATGGATGAAGAGATAACGCCTGTTCATGATCATTACAGCGATACATAGAACTTTTAGTAGCATAACAAGGTCTAGGGCTTCGTTGCTTTGACGCTCCTTACTTTGAGACTTACGATGGTTAGTCTCAACAGCCCTGTAGTTTCGCTAGCTGCAGTACCCTTCAAACCAGAACACAGTACTGTTAACTGTGGAAATCTACCATTGAATGTCTCAAAGTACCAGAACAGCTACGTCTTTGTTTTTTTACTCAAAGTCGTCAATATCGCTCTGCAATGGTCACTTACAGGCGTCTTACCATCAGAAGAGCGTTCTGTTGGTCTCATTTTTTTTTTGTATTTCAAGCCATCTATACCTTATTTTCGGGAATCCTCACCCTCGCAGTGTGTATAAGAAATAATGAGAATTTAATAGAAGAAAAAAAAAAACGTATTTGCGAAGGGAAACCTAGACGACGTTTATAACGGATATCACCAACCTTGTCTTGTCATACGATGTTATGAGCTTTTACAAACTACTGCAGCATTTTATCTTACTTTACTTTCCATTAACCAGTTTATGAACCACAGTCGCTTCTCTGGGGAAATCTTGTGATAGTTTTTTTTTTTTCAAACAAGTATTTTGTTAATGCAATTAGATACTTAATGAGTCAGCTACGAAACACGTGCAGTCCAAAACCTGTTCATGTAAGAGCTGTTTATAGACGACAGTACCAGGATATCCTTTATATTAAAATCTGATTAAATCTGTTATAGCTTACAGGAAGTCAAGTGGTTATCATCCGTAACAGTCTCATTATTATTAATTGTCTAGGCGCGAGCATACTGTGAGAATAGTTCCACCAGTCAAATATTAGATAAGTAAAATTGTTAGGTAGTTAAAGAAACCCTTTATTGTTCACACCAAAGATATCTAAGATAATAAAATAGAAAAAATAAATGTGTGGTATCTTATGCACACCCGATTGGAATGGAGCTCCTTTAAAGGCTTTTTTTTTAAATTATATTTTTTTTTTGCATATTCTCAAAATTGAAGTTTTAGTGTCCTAGGTGTTCGGGAAGTGCCTCAAAAATCATTGCAAAAAGATGTCAGTTTTTGGTGTCGTTTTTAGTTGTTGCACATTTTTCGGTCTAGCCCCACAGCCCACAAACAAATCAGAACGATAACGTGCGATAAGGAACTCCGTTCCAATAATCTAGTGTGATATATTCGTCGCATAAATGTTTGTCTTTGGTTGGAATCAAACCTGCAGCTCTTAAAGCAGAGATTCAGAGTCAGTCATTTGGTGCTCAAAAAGGGGGTTACCTGGAAAGATTTCCGGTAGTTCTGAAAATTGACGTATTGATAGATTTAGACGTGATCTTTCCGAATTTTTATTTTGGCAACTCGTATCTTTGCCACTCGCGCCGCCATATTGGAATAATCGGGCCCAAAAACAGTTTTCTGACAATATCTCCATTCCTACTCGTTTTACTATGAAAATAGTTTACAATAAATTAAACTAGAAAAAATTATGTTGTGCCTTTTTTTCTGTAAAATCATCAATAGTTTCAACGGACGAGCGTCGCAAAGTCCACTCCAACACGCGTTTTGGCCAAATGACTCATTTCCTCACCCTGAGGTAGAGTAAGTGGTGCATTTGTGGTATCCCCATTAGGCCTAACCACTTGTAATGCATTATTACAAAATTTTGTGCATTTTCCTTCGTTTCACTATCCTAGACCAGGTTTTGCGAGTGCATCGTCTTCGGACGGTAGGTTAAAGAAAGGGGGGAGGGACTCGTCGCCACAGGGGCCAGAAATAAATCAGCTAACAGAGCAGTCAAATTGACACCAACAAATATAAATAAATATCGTGAAACATTTAACACAGCTAGCTCTAAGCTCCAAACTAAGCAAAGCTTTTATTATGGGAACGAGATAATTTGATAGAATACTTATATAGCACCCAGATACTGAATAAACATTTATGGTCACAAATGTTTGTCCCGGTGGGAATCGAACCCACGCCCTACAGCTCTTGAAGCAGATATTCTACCAAATAAGCTAGCAGGTCAAATCAATGTTAATAAGCAAGCTATTACTAATTATGAAGTAAATCATACCACAATTCATTGTCTCCAATAAAAAGTTCCCACAAACTTGAATACTCAGCCACTTATAAATAAGTTTTAATATAGACCTTGTTCCTGTGTAACAAAGTCTAAGTTGAACTTCGCTTATAGTGAACTTTATACGTAAACATTACCTTGACTCGAGCTCTATAGAACGGTAGGCGTGTGACACGCATCAAATTGTAACATCATAATTAACGCAGTAATTATTGTTAGTATGTGTTAAGTGGCATAGAATGCGCAGTGTTTACATTAGACATCCGTCTCTGTTGGCACATCATGGATATTGTTTGATCGGATGTCAATTGCTGTTTACAAACGTGATTTGGCATTGAATTAGGATGTGTCGTAATAACAGTCTGATTTTGTTTTTTTTTTTTGCATGTTAACGTTATACTAGGACTGTTCATTTAAGGTTTTACTTATAAACATTGGTTAAAATTAAACTATGCTTAATGCGGCCTATCTCATAATTTTTTTCCGCGCATGCCATTTCACGTTGGCGAGAAGTTGTCAGATAACTGAATAATTTCTTAACTTTTTAAAAGTTGTTTGTATTTTAGCCTTTTTAAGTAAAAGGTAAGAGACGAACAAAACTTCTTTCTGATAGTAAGAAATAATACTAGTCCACACATTGCTGCGGTACGCAGAACTTTGAGTAACAAAATATAGTCAATCAAATACAGTCGATTCTCGCTGCTTTGGCACTCATTATTTTTAACATATTCGATGGTTAATCTCAATAGCCCTGTAACTTCGGTAGCTGTAATACCCTTTAAATAGGTACACAGTAATGTTTGCGCACTACTGCTTGGCGGCGGAATATATTACACTGCGGAGGTACCTGGACACCCTTCAACCGAGTCTATACGAACCATAGCGATAGCTAAACTAACTTTCTCAGTTTTAGTGACTGGTCAGTGACTATATTGATTAGCATTAAATGTGGGCGCTTTGAAGTCATGGCGAAATATTAGAAAAACCTGTATCTAGCCGCAATAGCCTAGTGATTGTATCCCAGTCTATAACCTGACGATGTACGAAACCGCATTATAATTTGTTACTTGGCAACACCTTGGCTAATATTTACATTGGTGCATAGTTAAATACTGTACAATTAATTATACATGTACAACTTTTTGTAACTTTTTAATATCCTGTGCACACATATCTATGTATCTAGCACATTACAAAAGAGTTACCACATGTACTGTTGAAAATATTTATGAATTTATAAACTATATAAAAACAATGCTCTCTCACAACACATAAAAACTCTTATTTATCTATTACCGCCATACTCAAAGTGTGCTCCGCGGAACCCCAGAGGTCCGCAAAGCTTCTGTAAGGGCTCTGCGAAAATACTGGTGATAATGAAAAAAATAAACTAAAGAGTTACTAATAAACATTAAATAATATTATATACATATAAATATTCCAACATAAAGTTAAAAAAATAATTAAAAGTGTAAGTAGTACTGGAATGCGTAATATGAGAGCGCGACATTTTAGCCAGGAGCATAAAAATACACATGAAACAGTTTATGATTACTTTAGCGCTCTGTCAAATATTGCGCTTTCAGAAAGGGTCCTGTCGCCAAAAAAGATTGAGAACCGGTGATCTATTATAACTAAATGTTTTTGGTGAATTCTCTTAATCAGCCCCCGTATTCTAAGATTCTTATTTCGATTTCCGTTAGGTGTTCACGAGAAAGCTAAGCGATTGCGAACCTTACTGCGCGGGTATGCAATATGCGGTCGCGTGGCTTTTTTTATGGTTGACTGGCTAGGTGTTTGACCACAGCTCACCTGATGTTAAGTGACGGTATGGTCGAAGATGGTAAAGCACACCTAACCTGGAATGGTACTGGCTCTCGAGTGAGGCTGCCGGAACATACCGTTAGATGTTTGGCGGCAGATTTTCAACTTGAGGATGGTAGCTGGCCAGTCGAGTACTAGAAAGTACCCTACCACCAGGCTTTTTTGTGAACGCTTAGCGGGAATCGCAGTAAGACGCTCAAAAGTCGGGGGCGGGTCTGGCGCTATGACATGTACGATCACCTTAATTTGCCATTACCCCGTAGGCGTGTTCATGCCAGTTTTTGATTCAGCATTTACGTAAATACTTACAGGATAAGATCTGGAACTTTCTACTGAAATCGTGTTTCTCGGAAAGTATAATATGTAGTTGTTTTCAATTCAGAGTATAGAGGTATATCTACAAGTTTTTTAGCCTGCTTGCTTACACATGCGTTACTTTGCGGTCGATTAACTAAGGCTTTGTGGCAAGGAGAACACTTAGGTACACCAAAAAACCATACTTGACTAGTCAAACATTTTTTTTACACAGCTTCTAGGTGGTAGATCTCTTCAGTTAGACAGTCGTCTTGATAAGTACAACCGCAGTGATATTATGCCGGTAAGTAAAGTAAATATTACTGTATTCCGGTTAGAGTAGTTAAAGAGCTTTTGAGACTGACTGATCGAATGTCTCAAAGTAGTGATGTCTTAGACTTTGTTCTGTTTTTCAAAGTTCTGGGTACCGCTGTAATTGTCAGGCGTTATCTCTTGAGAGAGGGAAGAGCGTTTGGTTCGTTTTTTAAGTAAAATAAAAATAAAAATATGCTTAACAGAGTTACAGGAATCTATAGAAAATATCTCTAGGGCTTTATAAACTTTTTATTTAGTGTGGGTCTTGATTACCCGTTGATTTCCTCCAAAAAGGGTATGATATGTAACTTATCAAATTCCATAAATTTCTCGTTGTGATGAAACATTAAGCCAAGATCAGATAAAACGCTGCACTAAATAATGAAGCGGTGACAGGACGTCGTGAGACCTACTCGGAGCGTAGTAAGGCGATGTTGCGACATCCAGATCACAGCAGATATAGAACTTGTCCTATAATGTGAACTGAGAAATGTTCAAAATATTTCAAATCGAATGGACTCCTGTACTAAACTACAGTGGACTTTAGAAATGAGGCGCTAGACGATATTTTAATAGTTGAACTATGAATAACTATGCAACAAATGCAACATGAACGTAAGCATTTTTGTAATAATGAAATATCTCACACCTCTACACTTACTCGTTTTTTTTTAAAAGTCATCTATCCAATATCTTTTCTTCCTTTTATACTCTAATTGTGGTATCAATGGTCATAAAGTTATTGTTTTAAATATAAAAGAACGTGCAAGTATATTGTATTGTAATCGAGTTCTTGGAAACAACGAACGCTTCGTATAAAATTTAATTGAACATAAATCCGGCAAATCCTTAAAGTTTCAGCAGCATAATCGAGAGACCGTATTTCAATCTGGAGGTCCAAGTTTCGAATCCCACGACACGCACATTTCCTAAGTTATGTATGTGCGTATTGCCGCTGACTTCAAACGGCGAAGGAAAAGATCGTGAGAAAACCGACGTGTTTAAGAGTTCTTTGAAAAACGTTTAAAAGAAGATGTGAAGTCTTCTGACCCGCACTTAGTCAGCTTGGTGGACCTTACCTTTCTTACTATGAGAAGATTCTAACGCACAGTATTGAGAAAAAAAAAATGGGATTGACATAGTTCGATCGGAACCTAAATCCAGCAATTTCTATAAGGAAAAGCTGATTCAACTAAGTTTATTTTTTCAAGAGCGAATGACGTAGTATATGGCTAAGCGTTTTGGCTTTTTTAACCGACTTCAAAAAGGACGAGATTACGCTGAGATTTATTAGTTTGATGCGCAATAGTTGCCATTTGGTCCCATGAAAATTTAACATAGTTTGGCCCAGATGTTTTCGTATTATGTTTTTTTTAACGAAAATTTTTGTTTACGTTGACGATGTAATTGTCTTTGGCAAGACGTTTTTGAATCTTAGCGAGTCTAGCTAGACTCATACTGTGTAAGTGTTTCTTAGCGCGAAATTAAATTAATTAAAAATTGAAAAATAAACAAATTTTAAAAAAAGTAAAACCGACTGTAAAGTAAATTTATTTTTCGCTTTTTAGTGCTGATGTTTTTTTCTTGAGGTCGGTTATACTTTTTTTTAAAGGTTGCTTATTACCTTATAGTGAATACATTATTTATCAACACAAAGAATGAAATAAACACGCTCCATTACTGACTAAAATGGCGTTGTATCCTTTCTAATTAGTTACTTTATTAGACGCCAGCCCTGTCGTACGCACAGCTATAAATCCATGAATTTACGGATCAAATTACTGCTAAATTTATTCGAAACTGTTACGCAATCTACGACCAACGCTAGTAGCTTAATGGTAGTTAACCATATTTATTGAGGAATTTGAAAGTCATCTCTTAAGCGTTCGTTAAAAAGAATTGGTGTTTCCACACAACAAACAATGGAGGTACTTTGGTATAGGGAGCGGTGAAGCAACACTGGAACACATACGGTCAGACAACTCAACTATCAATTACTAATAAAGACAAAGCTTGCAAAGCCTTTATACGGTGAAAATGGAGCCAGCAGATCTATTTCTCACGCTAAAATCACTGGAACTATTATTAAGTCTTGAAACATAGGCGATACAATGTGGAGCAATTAATATCAATTAGGTCATTTTTAATTCAAACAAACACCTGATATTATTAAACAGTGTACGAGTATGAAAATCACGCGTTCTTGGCCTAGAAAGAGTTTCAATAACGTTTTGAAGAGAACGTGGAAGATCTTACTTAAATAAGTACATTTCATAACTGCACCCAATACTGTAATAGATTGGCTTGTCTACTTATGTAATAGATCTGTATATAATTTGCAATATTGTATTGAAAGCAGACTGAATCAACGTGAAGAAACATTTGAACGTATAATTAAAATAAATAAAAAATAATTAAATATCGTAGGACATTTCACACAACGCATCTGACCCCAAACTAAGCAAAGCTTGAACTATGGAAGTATGGAAGTCAAATAACTGATAGAATACATAAATACTTTTTTTGAGTTTTGGCGGGAACGCGGAAAGAGTCGTGTCGCCCCATTGTATTTTTTCCAAAACTAATTTTCTTTCGAGTGCTTATGTATAAAAATAGTAGTGTTTCATTCATAAAATGCTGAATTACAAGCGAGAGTGTAGGAAAAGGATATAATGTGGTGAAACATGACTTTTCGTGTTGCTTTCAAAACTCCATCGAAGCTCATAGTAAAGTCTTACTACTTTACTAAAGCATGACTAGATTTGACTGGCACGGACTGGACTTGACCAAGGCTGGACTTTGACTATAAAGATAAAGAAGCTGAAAACTGAAGATTGCACATAAAATACAGAAAAATTGAAACTGGCAGAAAGCACAGAGTGCGATGCCAAGAAAAAAAGAGTTTTTTTTTTACATACATATAGAACAAACATTTGTTTAAACCCCATAATGTTTGTCTTGAGTTTTGGCGGGAACGCGGTGAGCGTCGTGTCGCCCCATTGTATTTTTTTCTAAAACTAGTGTTTTTTCGAGTTTTTATGCATAAAAAATAGTGGTGTTTTATTTATAAAGTGCCGAATTACAAGCGCGAGTGTGGGAGAATGATACAATGTGGTTAAACATGACTTTTCGTGTTGCTTCCAAAACTCCATCCAGAAGCTTATAGTAAAGTCGCCACTACTTTACTAAGGCGTGACTTGATTTGATTGGGACCGACTGGACTTGATCAAGACTAGACTTTGACTGTAACTATAGAAAAAATTAAGACTACTCACAAAATAAAGAAACATTGAAACTGGCAGAATGCACAGAGTGCGATGCCAAGAAAAAAGAAAAAAAAAAAAAAGTTTGTCTTGTGTGGGAATCGAACCCACGCCCTACAGCTTGAAGCAGATATACTACCAACGAGCCAATATAGCTGTCTAAACTAGTTTAGTTTAGATTCATTAAAAGAATATATAATTTTATAGTGGCAAAAACTCACGTGTTTATTTTAACTTCTACTTGAGTAGATAAGTGACAAATTTGACAGCTTCCGTTTATCCCGTATTATAAGTATGGTATTCAAAAAAACATTCTCAAGAATAAATTAGCTTTTTGCCAGTTTTTTTTACAGGAATTCAACTAAGTTTATTTCCAAAGCAATGGATACTGTTGATAAAATCAGTTTCAGTTATTTGGTGTTGAACATTGTAACCCTACTCGGTATGCAACGAAATGCTTGCTTAGGAAACTAGAGCTAGAAGAGAAAGGAGTTACGAGTATTTACCTAGTGCTTTGTTTATATGAAATAACATAATGTGATCGAAATGTGGCCGTAGGTTCAAAATGATGAAAATAATATATACTCTTAACCCCGAAAAGTGGGTGACGCACCAGCAACGCTTCTGGTGTTGTTAATATTAAGAAAAAAAAGTATATATAAGTATAGAAATTCACTCGCGCTTTCACCAGATTGTAACTATCGGGTTATAACATTCATTTGTCTTAGGCTTAGTTCGAACAAGAGAATCATTACTGATGAGCTTTTTGGCACGCTGAATTCTGTTAAAACGGATATAATTTTAGCCCAAATATTAACATTATTTTTAGCTTATCTTTCTATAAATATGTTTATACCTATTAGTCCGAGATCGATAAAATAAAAGTAAAAAAAAACACATCATATATCATAAATGGGAAAATTACTCTGTCTATTGTTACCTTTTTATGACTGGACTGCATCATTACAAAGAATATAGTATTGTTGAATGAAGATATGGACTACGATGCAATTTTTTTTTTACAATAAATAGGCTTACATTTTGGCGCTATCTGACGTTAAGTCACCTGATTTTTTGTGAAGATGCGGTCTACGATGGAGCACGTTTGCCTAGAAGATAACGATTCACTCTCGACTTGAACATACCCAGATTCTATCTTACAGAGTAGAGCATGTAATAAATATAAAAGATTAAAAAAAATATCGTAGGACACAGCGTCGTCTGATTCCAAACTAAGCAAAGCCTGTACTATGGGAACCAGATAACTGATAATACTTAAATACTTTTTTGTAAACATATACTTACTAGCGACTCGCCCTGGCTTCGTACGGGTGCAATGTAGGTACTGACGTTGATAACTCCCAGGTGGCTTGACTTTATCTGACACTTCCAACAATTAAAATCATATTTCAACTAATTTACACAGAACCTTGACAAATTATAAACCTAAACCTCATGAAACACTCTGTCTATTGATGAAACTCGCATGATAATCCGTTTAGTAGTTTTTAAGTTTATCACGAACAGACAGATGGACGCGCCGAACGACTTTCTTTTTGATATGTAGTGATAACTACAATTTTTGTGTACCAATCTTGTAATGTTAATTTATATTATCGTGTATTTATGCGTAGTTAAGACTGCGGACATAATTTTTTTTTAAAGTTTAACCATGTTAAACCTTAATTGGCAGTATTGTCTTTGATGATAGTAAAGTTCTTTAAACCTAACCTAATACATACAGAGCACCCAGACACAGAACAAACATTTGTTTATACCACAATATGTGTGTCCTGGGTGAGAATCGAATCCAAGCCCTACAGATCTTAAACAGATATACTACCAAGGAGCCAATAGGGCTGTCAAGATGAAAATATGATACGAATAGTTAAGCGACTTTGAAAATGTTAACAATGTTTATATCACGCCCGAGTAGGAAGAAAGGTCATTACGAGTGGCCGCGTGCGGTCGCCCACCACAATCTCACCTAATCGGTAAACGAGACTCGATTTATGTAATAACTGTTTTGGCGTCTGTCGTACATCGCAGCAGCGATTCGCTTTCACTTTAATCGCACTTTCTCGAACTTTGGACAGATCATGCTAATGTTAGGTGACGTGATATGACCGTCATTGTAGTTTGCTGACGCTGTTTAGGTGTGTTTAACGCATTGCAAAAACTCACGGAAGGTACGGTCGCTAACCACACCGCTTGATGACACCGAATGACTTATTAAGATAAGGTGGAGGTACCTTATTATTCAACTATAATTCACCGTAAAAAAACGTTTAGTATATTTCATGCATAAGTGTCACGATAAATGACCGCTAAAAAGCAGATGAAATCAGATCTGCAACAAAAGTTGAAGATATACTTACTGAAGAAAGTAAAACAGTTCAAACAGCTTCAGATCTGAATGTTCTAATTCGGTATGTAAAGAAAAAAAATACTTTGCTGATTCCAAAACCATTTCGAAATATTACATTCCTGTACATTATTTTGACGTTTAAAACTCTCTAAACTATGAGATGGGGTATATTTCAATAAAATACACAAGATAAACTTGACTTTCAATGAGTCCCATAATGACGTCATGTAGTTCGCTGTGCAAAAGCAATGGCGAACCTAAACAAAAACTGTCAATGTCAAGTCAACGCAGCGTTGGATTTTGTACTATAATTACAGTATTTGTACAACTATTTCATGCTCCGTACTAGATACTATCCATATCTAAGGATAGTACGGAAAAATACTATAATTTCGTTACTTCATTTATAATAATAATAATAAGCCTTTATTGCTGTTCTAAAATTTACAATACACATTTTCCTTATTAATAATACTAATTATATTTATTTATTAACAGATCGACCTGTAGTCGATCTGTTAATTTTAAGTTATCGTTAAAGTTAAGTTATCGGTTTCACTTCACAGCTTGTCTTCCGACAAAGGCCTCCTCTAAAGCTTTCCATTTCTGTCTGTCTCTGGCTGTTCTCGTCCACTCTGGACCCTCTACCTTTTTGAGGTCATCTTCCCATCTTTTTGTTTGACGCCCTTTACTTCTTTTCCCATTCCTGGGATACCACTCTGTTATGGTTTTTGTCCATTTTCCATTCGTATCTCTAAGCATATGTCCAGTCCATCGCCATTTTAAAGATTTACATATTTCCTTTGCATCCTTAAATTTAGTTGTATTTTTAATTTTTTCTAATCTTATTCTATCTTTCCTTTTGGCGCCCATTACGCTTCTCTCCATTCCGTTTTGACATACCTTTATTTTGTTCATTAAGTTATCTGTCAATGCCCATGTTTGGCAACCATAAGTTAAGCATGGTAAAATGCACATATTATACACTTTTCTTTTCTCTTTGATGGGCATGTCCTTGTTTTTCATGACTTCGCTGAGTGACCAATATCTCTTCCATGTGTTGGCTATCCGTCTTTCAATCTCTTTATGCATGGTGTCTTCAGCGGCTATGAGTTGTCCTAAGTATCTTTATAAAACTTCATTTATAAAATACCAAAATAGGTAAATATAACACACGTGCATTGCCAAATCACGTAAAAAAAAAGTTCATTGGGTTTGTCCTTTTTCTTTTTGGCATCATACTCTGTGCATTCTGTCAGTTCTAATGTTTCTGTAAAACAGCTGTAATAGATCCATATATTTTTTTAAATCTTAATAGATTTGCCAGCGGCGTAATAGCGTAATAATCCATACAAAAAAGTAATAGATTAGCAACATTAAGAAGCTTTGATAAACAAAATTCTTTACTTCATGTCAGTTGTCAAAGTCAATCAAATGTGTCAAAATATTATTTTTTGTTTTACATGGCAAAGGCCTACTAGGGATATTCAGTCAACCTTATGACGTCATCGCTATCGAAAGTTTGAAAACGTATTAAAAATCAACTACCGCATAAAAAGCCAAAATATTCAAATTAGTTTCATGAAATAAAGTTTACTATCAGAAAAAAATATAAAATAAATACCAAAAAAAAACTTTACATACCGAATTTCCCCATAAACATTTTTGTATTGGACGGCCAGAAGCTCGAAAAAGCGACATTCTTTCATGGATGACGTTTCAAAGTCTCGTAAGAAACGATTTGATTCTACTTTCATTGTTCGAATAATGCTAAAGTATTGAATACGCTATCCGAGAGGGTTCATGGCAAGCGTGCTCCATCGTAGACCATATCTTCACTTAATATTAGATGAGATGGTGATCAAACGCAAGCATATTCATTATAAAAGTTTAACAAATCTTGTAATTATTTCTCTAGCTTAATTATACTAAGAGATACACTTCCTTAGACAAATAACAAATATGGAAAGTCGGATGCTCAGTTTTATAATCATTAACATTATCATTAACTGCTAAACGAATAATAGCCGTGTTTAATCTGTTGGAGTGTCATAACATAACAGGCCCCAATTTTATTGCATCCGGCTAAATTTTTAAGTTTCACCTTGGCAATGTACCGGCAATTATAACTTGCTTATAAGTACGTACTTGTAAGTTTATTTAGCTATTCTGATCTTGATAAAGAGATATCGCGATTTGCATTAAACTTTATATGGAATTGAATACTGAATAGTTATGAGATTGTTTACCTCCTTCAAATTATTTTCTACTCGTGCTTTTCTATTCAATTCTTTTTAAGTCTTCTTAGTATGTTAAGTAATCTTTATTCAACATGCATAAATTTAATATATTTTATTACCGTTGAAATATATTCTCTTTCATCTTTCCAACTGATGTCGTTTGGTAAAAATTACGTTTGGTTGTTGCTGGTTCAGAGATGTAGAAAGCGTAGATTTTCAGAAGGCAAGTAGGTCAGCAGTGAATTTTCAACTGGCTGAATTAGTATATACCATATATAAAAACCTTTTTTTTTGTAATTTGAAATTATTTATACAGAATATAATACTTTTTTTCTTCATTTTTGACATCGTTGTTTGTGCATTCTGCCAGTGACAAATATTTTATATTAACAAGTTTGTCATTATAAAATAAAGTAAAACGAGTTAGTTTAAACTTTGACTTAGTTACAGTCTAGTTCATGTTCTAGTAAAGTAGCGGTGGCTTAACGGAGTTTTAAAAACAACACGAAAATACATGTTTAACTTTTTTCCTAAATATCATCTCACTTGCTCACACTTATTCATTTATTTCACAATTTTTTGATTAAAACACAACTATTTTAAAATAGCGACATGATTTTTTTCGTGCCAAAACTCTATTGTCTTACTTGTTCTTATTGTATTTTACGAAGAATATTCGACTGTTCATACGTCACTCTAAGAAGTTAATTGATTAGGTTAGTCTATATTAAAGCTACAAATGACGCGTAGCCGACCTTCTCATCACACTCAATCACGAGCATCTGAATTAATGAGCGTGAATATTCTAATGTATGCTGAGCTCGTGATTCTAAAGACTTTATCAAGTCAAAATCGTGTTTAATCCCATGATTCTCCACGCGTGTGTACTGAGCGCCTCGTCATGGGGCATGCTCCCGCGGCGCCGTGCTTTCCGTGACCGTCAGCCGTGTCTTGAGGTGACACTTTAATGTTGCCAAATGTTACACTGAGCAGCTCATAGCATTGTCTTTTATGCGAATGTGAAAATAGCTTATATAATTGACGGCAGGTTTACTTCCTGGTCATAAGCGAGAGTTTATGAAACAGGCTAAGGATAGATGCGAATATCTGAAAAGGAAAATTAAAAGGAAATATTTTCTTGATGTAGTTTTAGGAACAGTAGGTTTGTAGCGATGACAGCTCGGTTGGTTCACGCGCCGAAGGGCGTGTTTTCATATCCCAACATTGAGCATAAGCTGCCGGTGAAGGAAAAACATCGTGAGAAAACCATTGCGTAGTGGTAGGGTACTTTATAGTAGGTACTCAGGTAGCTTGGTAATTAGTTGAAAATCTGCCGCCAACTACCTAACATTGTGTTCCAACAGCCTCACTTGAGAGTTAGTTCCATTCCAGGCTATGTGTGTTTACCATCTTCGAACTCAACGTCACATAAAATTAGGTGAGCTCAACCGCTTCATTTACATACTTCATAAATCTCAACAGCAGGACGTCCACAGCTGCTGGACATAGACCTCCCTCAATGAGTTGGAAGCGGCGATCTACATACTTAGTACATTTATATCACTGGGTTTAATGAATTTGGCCTTAATCAAAAAATACAATGTTTTTGTTACATCTAGGTAGATATCATCGAATGTTTCTGCAATGCACGTGTGCTTTGGACCTAGTTGTTTAAACGTAGATTAGCCATACTTGAAGTGCAGCCACCGTTACGTCCTTGCGAGTTCATATGACAGAGTGAGCTAAGAAATATGATCGTTTCATGATAGATTTATTATCATGTATTTTTTGTGACCAAACAGTCAACCTTGTCCGGTATCGACCGATCTTAATTCCGCCATTCACAATACAAAAATTACACTCACTTTTTATGAGTTAGACTGTAGTCAAATTATTTGTATTAAATTAATGATATGGCTATACTGCTAACTGATCTCACGACTTTGGAGGTTGATATTGAGAATTAGTATTGTGTGTATTGTCTGAGATTTACGAGTATAATTTAAACTAGCAGAGAAAAAATATTACAATTACATAGGTTTGCGTTCGACCGCCTGATATTAAGCGATGATGAGGTTTACGACGGAGCTTGCTTCGTTAAAACTGATTCACTCGCGACTTGTAGGCATCCAGATTGTAAGCATGCGATTTTTTTAAATAATGGATTAGGGTTTAAGACAATATTACACTCATGTTCATTTGTTACATTTTTTTAAATTTAATAGCTCTTTTTTCTATTACTTTCTATCAAAAGAAATCGCTCTAGGTCAGCGATTCCCAAATTGATTGATATCGACCCCTTGGGGTATCCCAAGGCTTGTCATAAACGAAAACTGATTTTGGGGATCGACGAGGTCTAAAAATCGACCCCTATTTCTTATTTAAAATTTTCAAGATACTGTATCAGATGTGTTACGTGTAGGTACCAACTTGTTATAATAATGACTAATATTTTAATAATTTTCATAATATACTCATTGACCCAACCGCAAAGTTTTAAAATTGGTAAGTATTTTGTATCAATAGAGAAAAAAAACTAGGGACAGGACTTTTAAAGTAATTTGGCTAGGGGCTAGGGGGTCTGGGGTATCAGTGCATTTTGGAAAAGGGGTTTCTTGCCCAAATAGTTTGGGAATCCTTACTCTAGGCGATAAGGTCGCTGTTGTACGCCATATATCTGTAGACTATTTTGTTTTGTTATTTTCTTCATTTTTTTTTGAGTTTTGTATACATGTATGTACCTTTGTATGTTTGGTGTATAATAAAGTTGTATTCTTTTCTAAGTTATATATTCGTCGAAATGACAGTTTCACGTTTGAATGTAAGCTGAATAGGTCAAGGGCTGGGGAGACATACCTATATGTCACAAGGTCACTGTTCAGGGTGGACAACGTTTATGAAGACATCAAAACATAACACAACAGAAATACAACAAAAAACAATTATTACATAGAACAATCACTGCAGAGGGAAATATTTAGATTCCAAAAAGTTGCTCTCATGGTCACTTTATATGGAAATACTAAACCTTTAGTAGAGGCCGTGTATTCTGGCTTTACGTTTGATTGATTGACTTATTTATCTACTCGTATATCCTATTGAAATTACTTTCACTAATCAATTTAGTTTCATTGTTCCAAGTAGCAGCTTAACAGGGGATGTCTGATTTATTTGCTGCAGTTGAACTTTAAAAGTCGTGTGAGTTGACTTTTGTCCTTTATCTAGACGTACGAGGCTTAAAAGTCAGGGCGTTGTCGAGTCGTCCCTTAGGTCACGGTAATCTGGGCATGAGTGAGGGTAATAGCCCAACGGAACTGAGAGTTGCAAGTTTGTTTATATCTATGTTTGTGACTATACACAAACAGAAAACATTTTAACAAACTCTAAGCTCAACGCACACATGCACGCACATTAATTCTTACACGAACGTAATCAAACACAAAACAAAGTTGTCCGCCGCGTCTGTCTGTCTGTCTGTTTGTTAGCGATAAACTTAAAAACTACTGAAAGATTATCATGTGAGGTTTACCAATAGATAAAGTGATTCATAAAGAAAGTTTAGGTATATAATTTGTCAAGGTTTTGTGTAAAATGGTTGAAATATGATGCTAATGGTTGGAAGTCAAAAGAAAAAGTCAAGCCACCTGGGAGCTTTTATCGAAAACGCTGCCTAATTAATCCATTTGAGATATAACAAAACACTGCATAGTGGGATATTCCTCTTTTATAGATCTACAAAAAAGTCCGCGTTGGCATATACATATCTAAATTTTAAGGATAGCTTACTGTACCCATTCTTATATACCCGTGCGAAGCTGGGGCGGGCCGCTGGTTACTAATATTAAAGTTGAACTTTTTAGTAAATATATGGACATAAAATAAAAACTAGTTCAAGGAAATCTTATTTTAACAAAGTGGGTATAATATTGTATAACGTCCAAATGTGTGATACTTGAACGTTTGTTGCTATACATTTATAGCAACAAACGTTCATTTAATTTTCTAAAATATTTTGTACCCTCCTATTTTTTACTGGTGCCAGGCTAGGCGTTTGACCACGACTCATCTGTTGATCGACGATTTTAAAAATATCTAGTTTGAAATGGTACTGGCTCTCAAGTGATACTGCTAGAATACATCTTTAGGTGTACGGCGGGAGATTATCAACATGAGCCTGATAACCAGTCAGCCGATGATAGCTCAGTGGTTAGCGCGGTCGGTTCGCATGCCGAAGGGCGTGGGTTCAAACCCCAACAATGAGCTTGTGCTGCTGGTGAAGGAAAACATCGTGAGGAAACCATAGCGTGGTGGTAGGGTACTTTCTAGTATTCGGCTGTGTAGCTACCACCCTTAAGTTGAAAATCTACCGTTAAGCATCTAACGGTGTGTTCCGGCAGCCGCAATTGAGAGCCAGTTCCATTCCAGGCTAGGTGTGCTTTATCATCATCGACCACACCGTCACTTAACATCAGGTGAGCTGTGGCCAAACACCAAGCCTATCAACGATTAAAAATTAAAAAAACCTGCCAGTCGAGTATTCGAACGTGTCCTACCACCATATACCTCGCGATCTTTTCTTTCTTCCGACCGCGTTAATCACCGTCGTCGCTATACAAACTTATATTTTCCGTATAGGTACACAAGACTGCAAAGATCTGATATGTCTTACTAAATTGCTGCAAAGCATCTGATAAGAGTTTAGGACTAAGATAGTAAGCAAGATAATCGATATGGTCAATTAAATAGGATTACATGCCAGCCCGCCTGGCCAGGATGCGGATCTCTGATCGCCAATCACTACTCCAAGGCTTTGCTTGTTCGACACACGGTTCTACCTCTCTAAATATTAGTCACTGTTTTACTCACTTACGTTTTGCTGAGTTTACTAGCGATCCGTCCCGGTTTCGTACGGGTCCAATTTATTTTGGCGACTTGACTTGATTAAATGCGTCAAACGTTTGACCGCCATCTCGCCTGATGTGAAGCGAAGATGCGGTTTACGGTGGGGCACGCTCGCCTAGAAGAAACCGATTCACTCGCGACTTGAGATTTGAGGCACCCAGATTGTATATATCAGGGAACACCCACTCGGGTAGCAAATTCTATTGTTTAGCGGTTCGTTTAGTAAAGGTAGATTCGAACCGTTTACTTCGAGTATTTGGAATATCGACCATAAAGCGGCGCTTCTTGGAGCTCCTGGCTGTCCGATAGTAGAACGGGCAGGATGGAATTAGGTCATGTAGATCTAAAGCGCACTCACTAAAGTGTATCCGGTAGAAAACCGGAAGACAAGCAAATTTTCGACGATGTTCAAGGTTTTGGAGCCTATATTATATTGTAGGACACATTATACACAGCCATTATACGTATACTATATATGTCGCATCCGGACATCTCACGGCTTTTCAACAATACAAGAAGTGCGTCAACGTAGCGGCAATTAGCCGTGACTTCCCTTCAGTGCGCTTCGACAGAGCCTGAGGGGTCATCGCTCGGGTTCGGTAAGGAATGGACTTCCCGACAACCGTAGAGTGAGAACGTCTTGGAACTGTCCTATTGTCTCGTTCCTGCAATATCGCTGTTGCCCTGCTGGATTGATATAGGTAGGTGTATAGTTTCATAGTATTTTTTTCCGATTAAAATCTGATGAAACTTTAAAAATATACTCATATTTACTTCGGTAGGTAGATATACTAAGCTTACTACACATAGTGATCTACCGTGGTACATAGGTATATATACATAATATGTTTAGGTCTATGTCTCTACCTATACCTAAACATCTACATGCCTATGTACGCCGGTATGTAGGTACGTACGTACAATCTGCGTAAGTATTTCGTATACGTATATATGACTGTATATTCAAAATCATGATATATCTTCAGTAAATATCATTAATATCAAAACATTCAAGACTTATGAGGCATATCGAAACGATTTTGTGATCTATCGGACACAGTTCCATTACAAAGTGATCGTTGATAATCGAATTCTCGTTGATCTTAATAAATAAATCAAAGTCAAACTTACTATTAATTACCGATATATCACTGTAGTTATGTAATCAATTTTGAAATAAATTTTTTTTAATTGTTGACAGGCTAGGCGTTTGACCACAACTCACCTGATGTTAGTGACGATATGGCCGAAGATGATAAAGCACACCTATAGCCTGGAATAGAACTGGCTCTCAAGTTAGGCTGCCGGAATACGCCATTAGATGCGTAGCGACAGATTTTTCAACTTGAGGATGGTAGCTATCCAGCCGAGTACTAGAAAGTACCCTACCACCACGCTAGGGTTCCCTCACGATGTTTTCTTTCACCGGCAGCTCAAGCTCATTGTTTGGGTTTGAACCCACGCTCTTCGGCATGCGAACCGACCGCGTTAACCACTGAGCTATCATCGCTACAACAATACACAAGTAGTAGTAGTATATAATATGCAAGTAGATATGATGGGTGGATCCTGTAACAGACCTCTACAGTCTAGAGGGAGAAACGAAAACTCAAAACTAAAGTGGAACGACAACCGTTTTTCATACGTTTTGGTATCGAAAACATTTTATGAAAGTTTTTTCGTAAATTGTCATGATAGACACTGAATATCTTTATTTTTTTTTTATTACAAATCGTCTTGCGTTTGGCCGCCAACTCGCCTGATGTCAAGCGAAGATGCGGTCTACGGTAGAGCACGCTTGCCTTGAAGAAACCGATTCACTCGCGACTTGAAGGCACCGAGATTGTATCGGGGAACACGGCACAGCGAAAATCTTTGGGTTCTTTTAGTATTAAATGTTTGAGTTAATGTCCGCGTTTACACTACTCTAATTTAGCATAGAAAATAATAAAAATTTAGGAAAATGAATCATAAGCGAGCACCTTTCAACCGGTCTTTATGGAAGCCAATGGGGGAGGCCTATGACCAGCAGTGGACGTCCTACGGCTGGAAAGATGATGATGACGATGATGACGAATCATAAAAAAATGGAATGTTGAACATTACTACAACAAAAATTTACTAGATGATATCACAGAAATAGTTACGTATTTTAGTAAAATTTTAACCAATGAATAACTTGACGGGCATTCCAAATGCAGTAACCTAATTTTAAAGATTAAGGTCGGTGACGTTTTAGCAACAACAACAACAGTGAAGGCAATTTTACAGGGGGACATTTAATATAAGCCGTAGAGCCGTACATTAGGTGACAAGTTGAAAATCTACCGTCAAGCACCTAACGGTGTATTCCGGCAGCCTCACTTCAGAGCCAGTTCCATTCCAGGCTAAGTGTAGGTACTTACCATCTTCGACTACACCGTCATTTAACATCAGGCGAGCTGTGGTTAAATATAGCCTTTTTTTAATGTAACAGTAATGAGACGAACGATACGCTCTGCTGATGTTAAGAGATAACGCCTGTCCATGACCATTGCAGCGTTACATAGAACTTTGAGTAGTAAAACAAAGTCCAGGGCATCGCTGCCTTGGCGCTCATTACTTTGAGACTAATACAAATACAAATACAAATGATTATACAAACGTAATTTCGCTAGCTGCAGTACCCTTCAAACCGGAACACAGTAATGTTTACACACTACTGCTTAGCGGCAGAATACTGGTACTGCGGCGGTACCTACCTAGACGACCTCCTGCTAAGAAAATCTACCACCAAGTAACTGTCAACCATAGAGAAATTTGTAATAAACACGTATAGACACCCAAACTAGTCTAAGACTGTGTGTTGAGAGTCAGTGTCTTCACCTGCTTAAGCATAAATTATCCTAGTATAATATGTCAAATAAATACTGAATAATTAATCGAATTACGTTATAATTATTATAATTTAGGTATTATTTATACCTTGACATTAAATTATTTTAAAATTTGGTTTCGCTTTTTATTAATGTGGCGGAAGTGACAGAAAAACGTAAATAGGTAAGTTTTTAAATCTTCTTCGTCTAATAGATATCGCGTATAAATACTCTGGCAGTTATAAGGTACCAAAACAAAACACTATAGGTACCTACATCCTACCATACCTATATTGTGTGATAGCTATATAGATGTAAAGTAGGTAATTGGGTACTTTTATTTTATAGAAATTAACATTAAGTACCTATTTCATATTTTCAAATCTAATGTGCTAGTTAGAGAACTGTCGAATCTATTGTACTTACCTACTTGAGATTTATTAGACACTATTCATGTATTCGTATATTTCGTGTAAGTAAATACCTAAGCCTTCAGTTATACGAGGCGAAAAATTTGTTGCGGCCACCGCGCGTAAGAAATTTTTCACGTGTTCATTCAAAGCTAATTTAAACTCTATTGACTAGGCCGCAATATTCAATACTTCACAATTACTTAACCGCTCGGAGGACGCGAGTCAGCCGCGCGATTTCTACTTTTTTGCATTGTCGATATAAGTAAAATGCAATCGCCTTTTTTTGTCAGATTACACATAACGAGTACGAGTACCTGTGCATTTCAAAAAAGACCTAGAGCATATGTTTAAATCGGGGTCGCAGCGGTAGCGTGAAAGGATTCTTCGATAAATCAACTTTAAACGTAATTGCTAAAGATTAGAGTTTATTTTACAATATCGGCAGTGCGACTACGCGGCCGACGCGCTGCGATCCCGTCATGTAGGCGAGAAATATTTCGTATCATATAAACGCACCCAAACACCATAACGTAATATAGTTTATTAGACATTACCTAACTGCCGTCGATAGTTAAATGCTCCAGCGGTTTAACAGTAAATTTCACAGGTACTTGACGTATAACATAATAGAGATTAATTATTTCACAATAGTATAAAAGTGATGGTCGATCAGATTCGTACGCAACCGGCAGTAGGTATATCTTGATAGAGTGCCAAATATGGGCGCGTTACATATAACCTATATCCCTATAATTAATGACTGCGCATCATATTGATTCACAACTGACCTGTAATCCACTTTATAAATTGCATCTATGACGTAATAAGCAATAGCATACCATTTAACGTGTGTAACAGTAATAAGAATTTTATGAAACGGCTATATTGAGCTCAATGTCAAGTTGAAAAGCACCTATGACCTCGACGCATGCATTGTCTTTCCGTGCTTGAGAAATAGTTCTCCGGGCATAAACCTACAGGGCATATCTACAGTGATATAGGTACCTACGTGTATTACGTAGATAGGTAATGTCGAGATCAACAACTAGGTGCTTCGTTCTACTGAATTGCAGAGCATCTTGTTCTATAGGGACTCCAAATAAAATATTAATATATTTAGTGAATTAATAAATATTTTCGTAACAGATCACAACAGGAAAATAAATAATCTGTGCATTTTTTTTTTCAAGTATGCCGCTTTTTATTTATTCAAAACAATCATACAGATTGGTTGGCCGTTTTGCCCACATTTATTTATATCGAAGTCTTTTTCTAGGTGCATTGAATTCATTGTATACACTTTACAAGGTCTATGTTATAACTTGTCTTATTTTGTTCCAGTTATACAAGGATTTGTCGTGTCGATTTCCATCTCACCAAATGGAAACAGTCCTCAAGTAAAGATGATTGGAGGCATGATGGTGGATGTGCAGAAAGGGTTCGTACCGATGACGTCACAATTTGTAGAACGCACGACAACGAAGACCAATTATGAAAAGAGTAGAAAACTAAACGTTAACTCCACAAAGATTGCTTTGAACGAAAGATACAGAAGACTGATTCCGTACATGACATTTTATTACGCCAACGATCTCGTGATTCCACCGACTGTGAGCCCGAGAAATATCGAAGTAGAAAAAGCACAGATAGTAGAAGCACAGGAACTAGCTAATCAACGACAACCCAAGAAAATATATTACTCACATAGAAATATTCCGAGGTATCAAGGAAATAGACTTACCCCATACAATATAAATTCTGCTAATCCGACAAAAATATATTACAAAGACGGGATACCCGTATATCAAGGTCCTAAAGTCACTCCGAATCTGAATCCCTTGCGTTTAGATTTTCCAGTATATAATTATAACTCCGGTAGAATAGTCCAAAAACCGTCGGTTCCATTATCACCGGTTACTAATAGGCCTTACTTAAATTTGTATAGCGAAGAACTGCCAAATATACGATATTATCTGTCAGATAAAGAGCAGGCTCCAAAGTACAAATTAGTACCTTATGAACAAACTCCTCCCGTCAAGGTACTTAATGTACAAGCTCCAGTAAAAGAACCATATGAACATACCCAAGGCACACTGTCTTACGAGCCTATCTTACCAGGAAAAATATCTTACAATCAACGTCCCGTAAAAGTGCCTTATGAACCACTGGCTACAAAAGAGCCTTATGAGCTAAATCCAGTTAAAATTTCTTACGCGCAACAACCATTAAAAGCAGCTTTAGAACAAAGCTCAGTAAAAGATCCTTATGAGCAGCAAACATCAAAAATAGCATATGAACCATCTCCACTTAAAGTATTTTACGAGCAACCTATCGTAAAAGTGACAAAAGAACTAAATCCAGTAAAAGTCCCCAAGGAACCTCCAGTCAAAGTGACCCAAAACGACGATATATATGAACACAGAAAACCCGCAATCGTATCTGTATTGGTGCCAAAAGAACTTTATGTAAAACCAAGACCGGTTCATCCAAATACTTTTGATAACGGCAATTCTCATCAAGTGCGTAAGCAGCCTGCCATAGTGTCCGAGAGTTACTACGAAAAGCAGCGACCTCAAGTCGTACTGTCGGAACCGGTAATCGAGAGCGGTTTTAAGCCTATCAGTCCTCCGGAATATACCACGGAAGCTCCGATCTACACGTCAACATTTTCACCAACGTCTGTCACAGCAGAATATGAAATAGATAAACAAACAAATCCATTCATAGAGCCATCACCTGCAACACCTACGAGGCCTAGTTACTACCAATATGTTATTGATCAGCCTGCGATTACGAAAGAAACGTCACCGTCAGGAGTTTCGTTGGCAACTCTGTTGAATTCTCTGCAAATAAATAGGTCTATACCAAAGCCGATTACGAGAGAAAACGTAGCGTCTTCAATTAAAACTTTGCTGCAAGTTTTGCACAGTTTGAAGACAGCGCAGTCCACTAACGGAGTGCTAACAAAACCTTTATTAAGTACGCCTAAGCCCTTTTTGTCTGTCAAAGTTGTAAATGACCCTGCCATTGCAGCGGGAAGTCCAGAAGCTGTAGACCCCGACTTGCATGAAGAAACTTATCTCGCACAAGTAAACACTCCGTCACAACATTTGGACGGTAAGAAATATTTTAAATAGATTATTTAAAAAAAAAAAATTGACTGATAATAATTTACCTACTGCAGTAACAGCTAAGCTCGAAACATTGAAATATAGGGCCTCGAATAGTAAATATATTGAAAGAGCGCAGGCCGCGTGATTTTAAATAAAAAGTAGGTTGAAAACGTTGGTGTCATATTTGACAAGTGCAGTGCTAAACGTTTAAAAATATGATTAGTACTTAGTTTTGGCTATAAGCATCTAGCCACCGGATATACTAGAGACCGCACCCTCACGTTATAATCATAGCTTTTCTGTAGTAGAGTAATATATCCTGTGATCTGTCAGGGGTAGGTACTGCACTCACATTAAGTAATCTACCTAAGATATCATTCAACAGTAAAAAAGCGGTATTTGGCATGTTTGTGTGCTTATATCTTTTAACTACGCTACCAATTATGATACGGTATTTACTATCATTTAGATATGTTTTTCCTTACATCTTTATTTTTTACCCACATAAGTATATGTATACCAAAGTTAATGCAACAATGCTCAAACTAGACGTTGTTACCTTTAGCTGATCACATCCTTCAAAACGGCCAACGACCACCGAGCAGCCAACAATTTCCTCTGCCGGTGACATCGGGTGAGGAAGGTGGCACCCCTGGGACACCGGGCATCGACTACCCTGTGCTAAGCGTCATCCCTAAAACCAGCTTCGATTGCAAAACTCAGCGATACAAAGGATTCTTTGCGGACACCGAAACACGTTGCCAAGTGAGTATCATTATTCCGCTTCATCTTTGTTCCAGGCATCAGCAGATTTAAGATCTCACTGTTGGGTATAGGTCCTATCTATTCCTGTCAAAGTAAATGAGTAAACACGATATACACTTACTATCACGTTTCAAAATTAACAAATATTAATGATAAAGGGAAAGTAGGTCATTCTACTTTGGTGTACACTGATGCATTTTGCATTTGTGCAAATTACGGGACATGGCCATATAGGATGTGCCTTCCTTTTATGGGCAGTATCAACACAGAGTAGGTAATGATCGAGTTTCTCTTAGGACCGACGTTTCTTGCATAAATGAAAAACAAGTATAGTTACAGTAAATATGTTACGGCGAAGCAGGTTAGGTGCTACACATTAATTTCACAGAAGGCGCCTTGTGGAATTGTAGTCTGGGTGTAGAATTAAAAATCCATGAGGCTTTTTTGTTGATATAATTAATAAGTTTTGACAGGTTGCTTTACAAATCATAATTAGCAACTTTAGGACCGAATTTGAGAGCACATTAAACAAACTTTTACGCATACGGTATCCTTTACTCGGTGGTAAATCTTTCTTGCAGGAGGTCGTTTATGTAGAAAAGCGTCGCTACAATACCTAGTAGTTATTTTAGCGCCAAGTCATCGAAACGAGTGTTTATCTACATCTACCTACGAGTGGCTAACAAAACCACAGGGCTCAAGAAATTTACCATAGTTGACTTGATATTGCTGTTAGATCAGACATGTTTTTGCACCTCGCTACTGGTGTTGGTTGTTATGCTATCGTTATGTATGATATTATATCGAATATTTGCAAAAAATATTTTGCAATTGTGCTTTGGTCTTCGAGACCTATCACTTTTTCCTATCCATCACACTTGTTACTTAACATAAATAATGTTATGTTGTCATGATTATTCTCCAGGTGTGGCATTACTGCGATCTGAATGATGGTCAAGCTTCCTTCTTATGTCCAAACGGCACCATCTTCTCTCAAGCTGGCCTGACTTGCGACTGGTGGTTTAATGTGCGCTGCGACTCTACCACTCAACTCTACGTGCTTAACGAAAGCCTCTACAAGTACATTTTGCCACATTCGCCCAAATTCCCCGAAGATTACAGTGGACCGCTAGTTGACAAGTGAGTAAATCTTCAAAATATGTAACACCTAAGTAAGTTACAAAGTGACTCCGTTTAGTGATTGGTGTTCCAAAAACTGCAACTAAACAGTTCGATTTCAGTTTCATTATACAAACCGCTATAAAATGGATTCTGCTCCCCGAGTGCGTGTTCCCGAATAGATACAATCTGGGTGCCTTAAAGTTGCGAGTGAATCGGTTTCTTCTAACCGGTATCCATCGTAGACTGCATTTTTAGGCAAGATGGCGGTCAAACGCAAGTCTATTTATTAACAAATGAAAATAAAATAAAAACTATTAGGTACAGTCAGCACTGGACCCACTGCACCTTCCCACCAATTGCCTCAATGCTTGGCGGAGGGCTTTAAGATCTCCTGTGGGACGCACCAGAACCAATGTTCTAATCATATAGTGGAGTCACACAATTATATTCGTTGCTTTTACGTGAGTGTAATTCATATAGTGAAGATCGTCAGTAAAATTATAAAAAGCTAATCTTAGCAATTTTAGTTCGGCCTATTTACTAACTTTTGAAGAAAAACATCTCATAGTATAGCAATAGATATTTATTTGAAGAAATTCGTTAGATATAATATAGTTTAGTTTTTTTGCACTTTTAGGAGTGAGATAAAAACCTCAAATATCGAAGTTTGACACGCACGAAATAGAACCACCATATTTTTGTTTCGATAAATAAAACCCTATTTTATCACAATTTTAGACTGATGATTGACAGTTACGGACATACTCAAAACAAAATATGTCACATACCTACCTATTATAATTAAAAAGACTTGTATGACGTATGATAGAAAACTAACCATAAAGTTATTTAGATACTTACACAAGGTTTAAACCATTCTAGATACCTTACCCTCAAGTTCAAAGAGATGGAGGAAGAGTTTAAAAAAAAGAAGAGCAAAAGCGGTGAAAAATCTGACGATGAAGACGACGAAAGCGATGAAGATGATGAGGATGAAGAAGACGAAGCACAGAAGACCAGCACGGAGACAGATAAGAGACAGCTGAGCGAACTCAGCAAGGCCAGCGTCATTGTGGAAAGTCCTGGTACCAGCGGAAAGGTCGTCCGGCTACTTGACGAATCAATTTGAATGATGAGACTAAATCGACCTAAGTAAAAATATTACAGCTTCAACGATCATTCGGTCGATTAAGGGATCGGGTAATATGTTACATTTATCAGTCCCTGTTGATTATTATTCACTTGCAAGAAACATTTCGAAAAATTTAAGAATTTTAACGAATCATCGAATCCGTTGATCTCTTGTTGCTCACCTATGGTTTATAGGTGAGCAACAAGAGATCAATGGATTCGACCATTCAAAACGAATTCTGTGTCCATAGAGAATTTCAGAGCAAAGTGTGTGCAAAAACAAAACCTATTTCGTAATTTAAATCTATGCAAAACGGCCAACCAATCTTTGTGATCGTTTTCTATAGATGACTTTGTCATATGCCACGTTTTTATAGAAAGTACTTTTGGAGTAGATACTGGAAGGTGAAAACACTGTTCTGCAGTTGAGATGAATGGAGTGTTCGGATCAAGTCATTAATGTTCTTGTCGAATTGGACAAATAAATCTGAACATCGACAGATTTCCTTCTTTGACCGAACATCTAATCTGTAAAACTTGAAACAAACATCAAACTTGCCAATTCTTTTACACCCATTTTTTTGATTAAAATTGACGGCCCATTTTCTATACAAATTTCCTTAGTGTACAAGTAGGTATTTATATATGGATGCTTAGTATTCTCGTTTAATTCAAACTAAAAATAGTCACAAGGTATATACGAGCATTTATCGAACGTCATTTGAAGCTGTAATATTAATATGATGGAGATGCATTCGAATCTTGCCAATGTCACTTAAAAATGTTGCGAGTTCTCGAGACCTCGTATTCTTAAATGACTTTGAATACTTACGTAAATATTTATGTCATCTAAAAAAACGAAGTCGTTTTTAGAATATTCGCCTTGTGTTGCCAAAATTTGAAGACCTAGAAATAATAGAATAGATATAAAGCTGTGATAGTTGGGATTCCACATCATTTAGCCGTCCTAAAATCATGAGGCAGATTTTTTTGGCTTCTCTTCGTTGCGTAGGACGTCAGTTTAGTGGAAACTTGCATATAATTTACATAGGCAAGGATATCTTGCTAATGAGTTTTGTATTATTATATTGCCATCGTATCATTATAAAAGAGTATTTAGATAATAATTTTTTTCGGTACTACTTACCTAATTTCATATTCAAACTAGTCTTTGGCTTATCTTACGAATTGATGAATTTTTGTACTAAGTAAATGGATTGTTATTTGTGTGTGCGCGTAATTATGAAATAAGTAGTATCATCAAAGATATGTCCGCGCTTCATGATAACTTCCGATTACTCTAGACAATACGTAGTACCTACAGGGAGAGCATAAAACCATGGAGGTTTATCTTGACCCAAAATCACGACTCATGTGTCACCACTCACTAATGTTACTTTTAATCGTGATAATTAATAGTTGATCTTATGCTGCGGTTTTGATGTGGTTTAATATGCATTACCGCACCGTGGCTCTGCGACGAACACGTTGTCGGAACTATGAAAATTTACGAACAATATGATTAGACTATAGAAAAAAGTTTCTCTTTCCCGCCGCCATGGGCGCTGTCCCGGTTTCTATACATACAAAGTTATGTGTAAGTATTAAATTTTTCTATTGTTTAAGCAAGTATGGCTCACAAATTTACGTTTTTACCAGTCTAACATTCAAACTCGAGCGGCACAACCGGTAAAGACCACTTAAAGGAACAAACGGCGATGGTTCATGTTCAAACGCTAGGGTTTCTGTTTATTTTCAAGATTACTGTTGCCTTAACTATAAGAAAAGAACGTAGATGAGTCAGTGGCTCGTAAGAGTATGCCACGATTTACCTACTTATTTTTTATGTATCTAAACATGTTTATGAAAAATGTCTAGGTTTTAATTGCGAATTAAACTTGCCATATCCTGCCATGTTTAATTCAATTCATGTGTTTAATGAACTATTGACTTTGCCGGTTAAATCAGTTTATGTAGGTAGGTTAACTTATTTAATAACAAGCTAGGTATATTAAGATTTAAATGTGGAATGTGTATGTATATGAGTATCTGTATTTCTACATGCCATTAGATAATAATGACGTGTTAGGTATGTGCAATAAATTATTACTTACTTAAATCATTGTCTTATTTATTATCAAAAGAAACTCAAATGTATACATTCATGAATTTATTTACAGCATGGATTATTTAAGCATTGTTATCCTCTTAAAAATGTAGTGGTTACTTATCTGTCAATATTATTAGAGAACAAGGAAACACTGAACATTCAAATTGATCAACACTATAAAGTAAAAAAATGTGTTTGACACATAGGAAAACAAAAAAGCTATTACGTTACGGGAAACAAGTACTGAAAGTAAATATTATGAAGCAATTGACTAGATATAAATTAGAAACGTGCATTATACAAGTCATAAATCACAAATATTACAACCTACATTCTTAGATTGGGACCATTAGAACACATGACATTGAATGGTCACTCACTAACCTAACAACACATTTATTTAGGTAGGTACTAGAACGACCATGAATAAGAGAAAAGAGAATGAGATTCGTGAATACAAGTTTTTCATATTTACACTTGTGAATGAGTAAACATCGTATATATATGGATACAGTACAATCAGCTAATGCTATTGGACCATTAAAAGCTAAAAGTGTACACTTACGGTAAGTATATTAACCATAATGTTCGGTAAATTCGTGTATACTTAATTCAATTATAGTTATTACACTTATTTTTTGAATTTAGATAATGTGTATGACTTGATAGAAATAAATTCACGATTAAAACTGTATAATATTCCCTTATACGAAACTAAGTCATACTCAAATGTGATTATCTCTACATAGTATAAAACAAAGTTGCTTCTCGCCGTCTATACGGTTAGATCTTTTAAACTACGCATTGGATTTTAATGCAGTTTCCATCAATAGAGTGATTCAAGAGGAAGGTTTATATGTATAATACATGCATATGCAACACATTAGTATCTGCATTGCACCCGCGCGAAGCCGGGGCGGGTCGCCAGTGAAAGTTATATGCAGATAATATGGTAAAAAAAATTAAGGCTATGCAACCTTAATTTTTATTTCTTAAACTTAATATCTTAAGTTTTTATTCACGGATGTATACACAGATCTTTAACATTCACGAAATAAAAGGTTTGGTACCTATTTATCAAGAGTACGAACCGCTAGATGATTTGTTTACATTAGCTCATATTAAAAACGTATTTAAAATGTGGCATAATTCTTGATTATATGATTCGTTTGTCTGGCAAATCGATAATGGAAAAGTGTATAATGCAATGAATTTATTCCATCGAAATAGATTTACCTAATTACCTAGTACAATGCTATAATTGCAGACAAATATTTTTTACAAAAATATAATTTTAAAATTTACGCTACTGATAACTAATCGTATTCAAATGTGTCGGTTAATATGAATTTTGAACACGCATTCTTAAGTCCTCGTAATTTTTGGCTAACTAACATTAAAATTTTACGCCAAATTATTTACAGTCTACAGTTTACATTCATCACGTGTCTCCGTCTCTACGTGTCATCACAAGTTGTTTCCAATTCAGTCTTAACGTCTCATTCTTTTAATTTTATCTAATTGCGAACAACTGTTCGTAACATTATCTACGCATTCAACACGGGGCCTCACGTGCAAATTACCGTCGCGGTAAACACGAGTACCAAACGTCAACGTTTCACGTCGATTTTAAATTTAGGTACACAAACATCAAAATGAACATGGAATTAACATTCAATAAAAGTTCCGTTAATACATAATACATTCAATTGGATTAATTCACGTAACGCAAGTGGCGCCACTTTTAAGCTACGTTTACACTTACGAACATTTTGCTCTGAGCAAATATTCTTGCAAGTTAACGAGGCGAATGCTCGCTTAAAATTCCAGCTCAAAGATCCGTATATTACAAACATTTGGTCCGAGCAAATGTTCTGACTTTGAAATATTTAAAACGTAAAAGAGCGAACGATCGCCCAGAAGTATTCAGAAACACGTGTAAATGCAGCTTCGCGCTGCGGTTTAACTCATCAGTTACACTCTAAGAGATAATCAAGCTTACATATCTGTTACATTTACCCTGTCAGTTAAACAATGAAGGTAACGTTCGTATAGCAGTACACGAGTAGGGGTCGGGTGGCGATCGTGTCGCCTGCTGGTCGAGTCGTTTAGTGTTTGAGAAGGAGTGCGGCGTGCTTGAGCCGGAGGTGGGAGCGGAGAGTGTCGATGCGGCTGTAGGTGGCCGGGCAGTAGGGGCAGAGGCTGCGTTGCGCCGTGTGCGAGTGGAAGTGGTGCCAGCGGTTGGAGACTTCCTTGCCACAAGACTTGCAACGCCACAGCGCGGCGCTTTCCGCGGCAGCCACGAACATGCTATGGTAAGAGTATTGTGGCGCCGCCACTCCTACGCCGGCCGACCGCTCTGCAACAACCAACCGCTCCGCCTCTACTATTCTATACACCACAGGCGTTACTGCCTCGTTATTTTTAGTCTTTCTACGGAACTCTCAGACTGGTGTTACAATCGACATATTATAATATCGAATTCATTATGCGACGCCAGCGACGTAAGAGCTAAAAATATGATCAAACTACACTAAACATATTATTGACCATCGTTTCTCAATCTTTTTGGCGTTATGACTATTTAATAGGAAAAATAAATTATCGTATTTATTATAGATTTCCGAGTAAGAAAAAGCTAATTTGTGAAAGAATTTATAAGGCGCGTTACTTTATATTTAATTGAGACGTAAATCAAACGAGATCGTATCGTCTTTTTAGTCCACCCCATTAAGTAACGGAGCACAATATCTTCTGTTTCTTCGGTCACCACTCAGTTTGAGAAACGATGTTTGAGACTGTCGCAGCAGCCGTGCAGGGTACAAACGCGAGTGGGTAGGACGTGCGACGCGCACAACTGAAACTACACGGATTTGTAACATACCACAATTTAATGTAAAAATTAGTAATAAATACAACAGATAAATGCAGGAGTTTGCAACACGTTAAAATTGCATTACATAACATCGAACAATGTGAAAATAAAAATTGCATTAACCGCTTGCATAAAACAAAAATCATTTAAATTAAACTTTTAACGGAGGCATCAAACCAACACATCAAAAACAAAATATTCATAAACAATGAATAGATAAACGGTTCATATAATTTCGTGTAACAACGAGAACGATATAGGTCTGAATGTCAGATGAAGGTACGCGATTTGACACCCCCTCCCTATTAGTATTACACTATTGTGATATACGCACTATAACAAATTGGCTAATGTTAAGAACAAAATAAACATACTAGACCATCGCTATCCTGAAATAACATTTAGAGCTCGTCCTGCACTCCATTGTTCTCGAATCGTAGATCACATCCTTGTGATATTCATGTAAATTTTAATATACAATAAATTGGAATATTCAATAGATTGGCCAAATAAGTGACTAGGTCCACAAGACCTGGATTTCATAAGACTAAATTTAGTAATTCGTTAACCTTATGTTTAAATTCCATGGCATAAAGTTAGCTTTCAATTAAGTCCAAAAGTGGTCACAGTTATTAAAATTATTAAGTTGCGTACTTTTTGAAAGCTGATAAGAGATCAAAGGTAGATATTTTCTGAGCCAAACGATGTGATACTCCAAAATATTCTGGCCAGACACTATCGTAGTATCCTAACCTAAAATATCTAAAATAATATTCTATGATCTAATCAATCGATTTGCTATAGCAAATTCAATATTAAAAATTGGTCTCGAGTGATAGTAATTATAAAAATGCATTCATGATTAGATGAAGCGTACGCGTCGAGTGTCGAACGTCGCGGGGCTGTCAGTGTCACTCGGGGCGAGTGACAGCGACAGCCGTGGCGGCTGACAGCGAGTGACAGCGCCGACGGCGAGGCGCGACAAGCGACTGCGGCGGTGAGGGACTGGGACCCGTATCGGATAGCTATGATCTATGTCAACAATACACGATAACTTGCGCGACAATAAATTATTAAACAGTACATAACTATTACGATTGGCAGAGGTAAACAAGCTAACCTTAATAATATTACCAGCTATAAAACCTGTACATGGCCGTAATCCAAACAGACTGATTTTACTAAGTAGAAATAAAATATAGGAGTAGTTCACTTATGTATAAATACAAATAGGTAGTTACTCTCTTTCATGATAATAATATATTTTAAAATATCCTTTAGTTTGGTTACGTAATTAAATAACTAGTAATATTGCACTGAGTATGAAATGCTATCAAATAATAAGCGCCCACGATTAACGTACGTAATGTAAGTATAAAAATCTTTGATATTCTTAAAGTAAATATAAAATCTTTGTGGAAGAAGTTTGGTGACTCTGGTTACAGGGAGGAAGGAGCTTCGTGCTTACAATCCAGTGGGCCCCTATATTCAATAGACAATTGTATATAATCTAGCTAAGTATGAGTTATGACTATTTTCAAAAATTGCACAAGTGGAATTGCGTTTCACAGCTACTTGTAACGCATTCCGTGAGGACACGGAAACAATCGCGGACTCTAT
Source organism: Biston stratarius (assembly GCA_950106695.1). Classification (NCBI taxonomy): domain Eukaryota; kingdom Metazoa; phylum Arthropoda; class Insecta; order Lepidoptera; family Geometridae; genus Biston; species Biston stratarius. Next base: position 19,507,699 of record OX467116.1, read on the forward strand.
ATTAGGATGTGGCGTGGATATCCCAACGCCATCGCTCTTTATTTGGTAGGCAAGGATCAGATTCATATTTGCTTCTTATAGGTACGTATAATTATTAATATTTGATTAGTAAATTTTAGATCTCGGAAAAAATTAGGATAAAATCTCGAGTGATACTGTAATCTCGTCGGATTGTACGATCCATGGTTATTGCCGTTTGCCGTCGACCAGACAGGGCGAGTTGCGAGCTCGACCGGATGCTAGATGCCTAAGTTTAATGCAAAGTAACTAACGATTAAAACATGTATATAATAATAGGAGTCGAATCGTAGCGTGTTAACACTCTTGGTTCTAGCACCATTCCATTTTATCACATTTCAGTTACCGTACCACTCTAAAAGTTTAGCTAAAAATGTAACAATCTTAAATCTTAATTGAAAAATACATACATAAACGCTAGGTTAGTCCCAATCGTAGAATGCCAATATTAGTTACTAAATGCGCAACCTTGAAACGTTTCATCGTATCTTATATTAATTGATTGGCGAGGTCAGTGACCCCGAGCACCGATCACGCCCGAGTGGCGACGAGCGAGCCCGAGTGACGACGAGCGAGCCCGAGTGCCGACGGACAAGCCCGAGTGACGACGAGCTAGCCCAAGTGGCGACGAGCGAGCCCGAGTGACGACGAGCGAACCCGACCGAGCCGAGCGGCGCGAGCGCCTTACTAACATACATTACAATCAACTCAAAACAACACAACACTAATAAAACATATTATATATGTAGTTATATAAATATAAAAGTATATGAAATGAGACAATAAAATATATCTAAGTAAGTATAAAAAACAATCTCCGTAAATAGATCAACTAGTCTAGTATAAAAAATCTTTTCGTATGTTTCCTTAGGCGCTATCCTTTAATACATCACAAATCCTTAATAATTATCCATCTTGCAAAGGCCTCATAGAGTTAAAAATGCATCTACACTGAGATTCAGTCAATATTTATATGTCGTTGACTAACGACAGATCACAATCTCTTGCCAGTCCCCAGATATCCTCCTCCGATGTCGTTCCGTACCACCCAGGATTTATATAATAGTAATAACATAAATACAATTAGCTACAGGAAACTCATAATTTCCTATCTAACGAATAAATATAACAAGAAATGTAGGCCCGTTTCGGGCCCCCGCTAAATAGCCAGCATCACTTCGCGGTCGCACCGCTACTCGATAAAACGTATATATCTTAATATCTCTATCGTTACAATATAAAAAAATAATATGGTAATAATAAAAATTAACATCATATTATTGCTTTTGCCCGTTCCCGTATAGCGATTGGTATAGAAAAAAATTGCTTATCTAGAGACGCTTCGAGTCATCGTTCGGCAACACAGATACAAGGCGCGCGCCGGGCGCGACCGCCGGCGGCCGGCGGCCTGCCCGGCGCGGGCGGCACAACCGTCACAGGGCGCGAGACGCCCGTTTAAGTAATAGCACTTCAGCTTATCGTAGTAGGAAGCGGGGGGCTCAGGGAGCGTGCGCGCGCCGCCAGCGCCAGAACGGCGCGCATCAGTCGAAGCCGGCCGAGTCGAGGTGGTTGGCGAAGAGGGGCGGCGCGTGCGGCGGCAGCGGCGCGGCCGGCGCCGGTGGCTCGAACTTGCGCGTGTCGGGGTTGTACGCGGGATGTTTGAACTTGCAGTGCGTGCGCAGGTTGTCGGACCGCGTGTAGGTGGCGCGGCACAGCGGGCACTCGAACCGGCCCGGGAAGTGCACGTGGTAGTGGTTCCGAATGTGGGTGACCACCTTCCCGCACAGCTTGCACCGGTGCAGGTTGAGCGCGCCCGCCACGCGCTCGAACGTCAGCCGCATGTGCCAGCCCTTCGAGCCTGCAACCACCGAGCCATCACCACGAGACACGCGCCCCTTCGTCTCTCGCCTCGAGAACGTCCGAGCGACGCCCGATTCTACCACTATGTCAAGCGTTCATATTGGAATCGATATCGCTGTACTATGCTTCTCCTAGCTCTATTTGTATAAAAGCATTATTACCGAATATAAAATTTAAAATATTCGAAAATAAAATTATTAATCGTCAACGAAAGAGTAGATATTCGATGGAGATCCATGCAGAAATGAATCGATGATACGGAAGAAATGGTGTTTGTTAATCTCAGTGTTAACGTCGCATGAGAATTTGTTAATTTACTTTCACCAAGCCCGTATGCGGAAGGCGATTTATAGAGAGAAATAGGTCTGCCATATATAAATAAAGCATGGAAAGAGGATGAAATGAAAAGATAAGTGGTATAAATAAAGGTATATATTTGCAACAAACACACAGTAACGATAAACTTACACGAGAATATTAAGTCCAAGATAAAAAGTAAATGAGAATAAATTATAATTAAGATACGTTACTAATGACAAAAGCTAAATATCAGTCTTGTCACAATCGTGTGACGAATCAACTAGCCTACGAGGAACCACTGAGATCGTTTGTCATAGATACAACATATTTAGTTTTTTTTTTATGAACACCTCAACTGATGACATATACCTATGTATGTGAGAAAAAAACTGTTATGCACACAGCCAGTTTCAACAGCTGCCAAGTATTTACTTTGCAAATAGCGAAACAATAATTTATATTAGTAAATCGCAAATCAAAATATATGCCAAGATGAACAAATTTAGTCAAACACTGTTCACAAATTCTTGTCCTGATGCAAAAAATTATTGAGACAATTGCGAATATTGGTTCCATTTTTTTTTTACTGTTAGTTCGTGCATCAGTTGAAATGTTTGTTAAACTTATGTGAAACTTGGTAATCTCATTCCTATCATACTACACCTAACAGGTACAATATTAATACAGTTTACATTGTTTGCGTTAAAAATTTTAAATAACAATATTTATTAGTCAAGTATTAAACATTAGTTCATTACTTAAAAGCGAAATAGATTTTTTTTTTTTATAAAATTCATCCAACACGTAATCTTTGACGGCCAATGTTTCGGTAATGTAATAATGAAGCTTTATTAATTCTTTAAATATAAAGCTTGGCCACACAGCTATGTTAAGAAATATATTTGATATATTACTTTGTCTTTTGTACAGAGTGCATAAAAATATACCAAATTTGTAAAAAAAAAAAAAAACAAATATTTATTTCAGCAAACCCAATTCCTTTTTGAATGTTGATGAGAAAACATGTACCACTCCCTTGTCTAACAAATTATGTAAATACGAAAATAATTTCTTGAAACGGATGGAAATCAAATCGCTCCAAACGGTTCACTCAGGCAAAGCACTCGTAATTAGTGTAACGCCTAAAATAATTGATTTGTAATAATTCGTTGCAGTGATTCTACGGTGCTGGACGGTACAAAACTTTTCAGTTTTTTCGCTTTTAACTAATGTAAATATATTACATTATTTTAGAGGAAACAAACATAAATCACACCACACCTTAATTGCTAAATACAAAAATGGAAACGGTTAGAACCACTCAATAAGTAATTATAGCCTCATCAGAAAGTTAGTAGATAATGTATGAGGTTAGTGTGCAGAAATTTTTCAAAGGCCCTGTTATAGATTATAATTATACATAATAGCAATCACAACCTGACTAACCTATAATCGAACTAAACATAATGAAAATCATTGGTAACGTTTAGAAAAGAAAGCGTTAACACGAATTATTTCAAACCCTTTCTGTACCTATATTGGCTAAATTATCAGAGCCTAAAACCGAACAATGTTTCATACGGAGATGTCTTTTCAAATTGTCAGCGCGGGTCAGCGTGATGGGACAAAACGGGCACTTGTGTAATTCCGGATTGTGTGATTTCATGTGTTTTTTCTTATTATTAACTAGTTTCCCGCAGATATTGCAAGGCTCCGGCGCGTTGAGCCGAGGATTCAGAGCAAGATTAAAAGACTTAACTATATTCTCGACATTCACATGTTTCCGGCCCAACAGTACCCGAGGTTTTAGATTTTCGTCGTTTTCACCTGTAATAGGTAAATCTTTCATTGCTATGAAGTAACTTCGGCATGCTTAGTATTTCAAATGCAAACGCAATCAAATGCACGACTTTCTAATCCCAAACAAAATACCACCCCACCCACCGACATGCTATCTTAACTCTAGGATCACTCGTCTTACATTGTACTTACTGGGAGGACCTTACTACAGTCGACGAATCTTATCTAATGGACTTATCTATTTCCAAAGTAAATTAAAAATTGTAAACACTGCACGACCTATGTCCCTCTCGGGGGCGTCAAATCATCACCAGAAATCTTATGACACCGATTTCTTCGTAAATAATAAAATAAGAAACTCTAATAAGCGGAACAAAGATAGACAAGCGTTTGTGGTTAGTGCATTAAGGGCTATGACAAGCAAATGACATGCGGCTTGTGATAACATGCGATCGAGGCTTGGTGACATGTATAATTATGATATTGTCTAATAGTATTTATTAGTCATTTATATTGAGAACAGAACCATTAGACATTATCATAATCAATGATATGCAAATAAATATACATAAAAATAACATTACAGAGATTAAAGGTTGCTAGGTACTCAATTTTTTTATAAGTTTGAATATTGTCTTATTTGCATTTTACAGTACTGAGGCGAATACTTATCAATTCACTATAAAAAGTGAGTACCAAGCTATTTACATAATAAACTAGAAATAATATTTGTTAATATCAAAACTTGACAAAATAACTTATAATTATTTCAGCTGTATTGTCACAGTATTGAGAAATAACAAATATTACCTTCTTAAAGCAGTAAAAAAAATTACCAACTTATAAAGTGTAGTTGGTATAAAGTTTTTAACATGATTATAACTATATATATTTTAATATATGCTGAAGGCCGTATATGATATTAAACAATTGTTCATTAGCTTTTTGCATATCTTTATTAATGTTAAATCCGACTTAAATAGTTGTTTTTTGTTAGTGCCATCCGACTGGTTCTGACAGATCATATACGTGAAATGTCAAGATAAAAAATGATTTTCGAGGGTTTGTCATAATTTCTGATCTTCCAAATCTAATACCAACATTAAAGCATTATCAGAAAATTTACTCGGGTGAACTAATACCAAATGTCAAAATGCAAATGCATTCAATACTTTATTTTGATTCCTGACATTACACTTTAAGTGAAAGATGTTGAACGAAAAACAGTAACAAGAAATGAACCTTTAGATCAGTTTTCTGATCAGATCAGATCTTTTTTTTTAAGTTTAATTGCTTTTTCGTTTGATGCATCTACTGAAAGATTAGAGAAAGTTTATTGTGAGACTGATAGATAACTGTTCCTTAGTCGGGATTTGATTTTATCCAAACGAATCGTGTTGTACACTGTAGGTAAATGTGCGCTCAAAAGTTTACACCAAATGAACTTTCATAAGTTGGTAGTGTGTAAAAGGGCAAACACTTACCGTCTATGGTGTCTGTCTGGTCGGGTTGCGGTTGTAGCATCTGTTCGTTGTCGTTGCACTCATTATTCAGCGCGTGTTGGGTTAGCATCGAGGCCATTTCACTTACCCCCATAGCCTGGAATATGCATAGTAACTTATCAACATTTTGAGACCTCATAATACCAATTTTTATAAATATTGGTGGAAATTTCACAACGGTGGCATCTAACACAAAAAAAACCTTGATTCTGAAAGAAGACATAAATACTTTTTTAGGTAATTACATAGTTATCTTCTATGCATATACATATATAAACAACGATGTGTGTATCTGTATGGAATCTAAAGCGGCGTGACAGATTTTCATGGAAATTTCAGGCAATCTTCAGATTAGCCCAGCAAATACATAATCCTATGAAGTTTGGTAGCAATTAGATCAAGACATTTTTTTTTGACAAGGCGCCCCTGATGGCCTCTAGTAATACATACAATTAGAACACCCAGACACAAAACAAACATCTATGTTCATTACAAAAGTAATATTTATTCTAGGTGGGAACCGAACCCACGCTCATCAGTCGATAAAGCACGGCTGTTACCAAAAGAGTTAACATGATAATCGGACGAGAGAATATAGGATAGACAATTTCTGAGGTATTTGACTAATTTATAGTTGCTTATACAACATGCATATAAATGGAGCAGAACTAGGTATTATTCATGATATGTTTGCCATCTCAGTTTTAAAAGTCTTAACAGTTTCAAAACATAATAGTTACGAATTAATAAAGTAAAAGAGCAATCCTTTATACAAATTAAAGGAATATAAGTCAATGAGGTTCTCGTAAACCTCATTTATGTGTAACACATAAACGGAGAGAACAGAAGTATGTTCGTTAACTAATTAATTAATTATATAGCTTCATTGAATAAAGTGTTATTGTAAGATTTTTTTGTACAAGTGACTCGACTGTAACATTATTGTTATTTATGGCCAATAAATATTACTGATTTACTGAAGTTTTTTATTTCTAACCTGAACATCCAGACCGAAGTCCAAAAAATCAGAACAGATACCAACCCTAATTACTAAGAAAATACAGTGTGTATATTCCATACAAGTAAATCTATTTCTTATTAAAAAAAATATCTGACCCACGTCCTTTTAACATATCGTTAGGCATTTGCGGTAAAGTTCTGAATGAAATAAAAAATCAAGTTACTAATTATCTGGCATACTTTACAAGAAATCTTTTGAAATTTTGTTGTAAGATACTTTTGATACTTTTTTGTAGCTAATGAACCGTATTTCGAGTTATCCTCGATAACGGTAGTGCAAGATCTGCGCGAACGCAGCATCAACGATCAAGTAACAGTTGTTTCTCAGGCGAGCGATGCTGAAAAATACCGGTTCAAAGCGCCGCTTGTAACCGGGGATGAAGCGTTTAATTGCATTTAAAACGTTAGTTACCACATCAAAGTTCTTTTTCTATCTGACCAGCTATTTTCAACCAAGCAATATATTTTTTGCCAAGAATAATGAACGCGATAGGTTATCACACGTTCTGAAATAGCCCTGGGTCTTTCAAAAAGAATAGATGAAAAAAAGAAACAGATTATACAAATCTATAATAAAAAACAAAACTTTTCTTTAAACTTTTTCTTTTGTTCCATAAGTAATAAAATAATTCTGCGATTTCTGTATTGTTGAATAGTATATATTACTAGCTGCGCCCCGCGGTGTTATCCGCTAGCCTGTGTTAATCCAGGGTGTCAGCCAAAATCAGTACAATCAAAGTCGTACCAAATTTTATCAAAATTGGATTAACTGTGTTTGAGACATATTTATACACACACACACACACTCACAAAATTTCGCCTACTTTATTAGTGTTACTAATATTAGTGTATAATATGGATTGTCGATAATAAAAAGTAAAGTAAGCCCTTTTCGGATTTAGGCATATTCTGTAGTTATAAGTTATGGGTTTAGCATCTATTGCTTCTACGACAGTTATTTCCCAAAGCAACAGGAGGCTAAATAAAAACTAACGTTGTTTCTAGTGGCAATACAAAATATAATTCATATATTGTTATTTAGCATAACTTACATACTATTTCTTAAACAGCTATCAAAAATTGAATTTTTACATATAATATTGTGCTGATTGATAGGTACTTTTATATATGTATGTCATTTTTAACTTAAACTTATGTATTGCATTATTAATATCACAAAGATCACAGACACATGTTTAGTAGTATTTATCAACCGACTTCAACATTAACAATCCAATATTAGCAGTGACCGACCGAAGGTTCGGTTTCGGCAAATTGTAGACCGAAGCCAAAATTCGGCATTCGTGAATTATCGCGCGCTACTCGGCTAATTTCCGGTGTTGTTTATTATTTTACTTAACAAGGTGTTAACTGTTTTTATATGTGTGAAATAAAAATACACTGAATATTAACCTAGTATTTTTTTTATATGTTTCGAATTCTGCCAAAACTATGACTAGAGCTGCTGCAGGTTCGGTTTCAGTTTCGGCTGAAAGTCCGGTTTCGGTCGGACACTAAATATAAACGGATACATATGCTTTATTTTATCAAATAGGAAGTTAACTAGGCGGTCCTTTTTAAAGTTTCAGATATTTTACTTAGGTTAGCCTAATGATATGAAGTCGGTTATGAATATTTTTACTTGCGGCTCTATTATGTCCTATCTTTATCTGATGTGCGATGATGTGATTCAGTCACTGGTTTACAATTCTGGGCCATTTCTCTATTCTTACAAAACTGATGCGCTTTGCATTTATCGTGATGATTTAGTATTTCCGATCTAAAGTTACGGTTGCCCTCTATGAACGACGATCGATTGCTCGACAACTCATGTGACCACTTGCGGCAATATGTACAGTACATTAAATTTCTGTCTGTATCGTATCTCAGCCACGGGTAAAGAGAGAGCCAGATCGAACGGAATTTGCCGCCTTTTTTGACTTTGACGTGTGGTTGTCTAGCTTCGATCAGTTTGTTCGGCGAGGGAACGGCGAGTATTGAACCGAGTATGGTATGGTCGGAAACTGCTCTTAGATCCTCTGTTTTGGTCTGTTCCCCGGTTCTGAAATGTTCGCCAGTTCTATACTGTTCTGTGTGCTGTGTTCGAGCTCTCATAGAATGTGGTAGTTGGCCGTGGAAGGTCGATGCGGCGCTCACTCGTACACGGCCAGATGTCTGCCAACAAAGAAGGCAAGGAAATTAATTCCCACCGCTATAAGATAATATTATAGCGGTGAAAACTAATGGGCGGATCCTTTCCTTCCTGTTGGCAAAGAACGGTAAAACGCAATGGAAAATAATAACAGAAGAAAAAGATCAACCGCTTTTTGTGAAATTAAACGTCACCCTTCGACTGAAATGAAATGGATATAGGCAGCCAAAATATGGCACCCGAAAAGTGGTGAATGCGAATTATGTTACGAATGTATAAGTACGCGATGTGATATTGATCCGAATCCAGATGCTGACGACTTGCAAAAACCTATTTTTGATACACATGTTAATTGGCCAACTAAGTTTTCTTCCCTGTAGTTACTTTACAATACTCGTTTATAAAAACCAACCAATAGCACTTGTATTATATAATAAACTATTATACATCAGTAACTATATGGTATCGTTTTTTCTTCCAGTAGTAGAAAGACATTTTGAGAACCGAAACATTTCGCGAATAAGTATTTTTAATAACGCTTTTTGGAGTGTGACATAGTTTAGAGGTCGTTATATGCCTAAACGCATTGTATATAGTGATGAAAGAAATTCAGATACAGAAAGAGATGAATATCGTAGTCATAATCGTGACTCGTATAATTTCTGGAAATTGACAATGCTCCTATTAGCTGACCTGCTTTAAGTGTGTGAAGTTCGCGTGGGTGCTGACCTGTATGTGGTGGGAGTCGAAGTGTGGTGGCGGGTGGTGGGGCGGCGGCGGCGGCGGCGGGTAGGGCGAGTCGGGCTCCTGCTTGACGAGTGGCGGCGCCAGCGGCGAGCGCGCGGCGCGGTGCGGCGTATGCGCCGGTGGCGGCGTCGACGGCTCTGATCCCGACCCCGTTGAACCGCCCTTGCCTTTTAAATGACCCTGCCGGAACACACGACATGTTACTCAAATTAATGACGTAGCGTCACTTCATTCGCACGTTTTCGTCATTATGTCGCGTGTTTGTAGCTTACCACCGTTGACCGAGAGTCTATAGACGCGCTCCTTTAATAACAGTAAATATATAATTATAATTCGCGCGTAAAAATGTGCATCGGACACATACGAATACCTTTCCACAAATTAAAATTATTTGTATAATTAAGGTTATAATGTCGTCTTAGATTTCATTCATAAATTACTAGAGGTTAATTAGTTAAAAAATACGTTATGGTTGCCTTGAAGAGATCACTTTTAACGATAAAGCCGCTGCTACTTGTGATATCAGCTCGATAAGGTTTATTTTTCTATTTCTGGTGTGCACAAAAAAAAAGTTTTGATCTATCTAAATAGGTTATGTGCGTATTGTCTCTGACTTCAAACGGTGAAGAAATAATCGTGAGGAAGCCTACATGTGCATAAAAAAATTCTTGCAGATGTGTGAAGTCTGCCAATCCACGTTTAGCCAGCGTGGCTAGTCATATATTTTTTACGATGAGAAGAGCCCCGCGCCCATTAGTGTAACAGTTTAAAAAAATAGGGCTGAAATTGGTAGTTTTACTTAGTATGGAATTGCTTTGCGTCTAAAACTGATTTCCTTTACAACAATAAAGTCTTAATTCTGTGCAATAATTTAGAAAATGTTAACATTGTCAGAGCGCTAACAAAAGCGACGAACATCAGGGTTACTGATTTAAATTTTATGAAAAAACGGCTGCAAGCTGGAATCTTTAGCGGTCCGTATGAAATATTCAGTAGGAATTGATAACACTCCTAAAACTTAATACCGATTTTATTTTACGAATTCGAGATAGAAAAGAGTTCTAAGATGTACGCATAAAATTTCGATAGATATTCTGACAAAAAAAATGTTTTTTTTTCTTCGGTCTCTACCTAAATATGAACAAACTATTTGTTTATCGTATTATTACAATGATCAGGCAACATTATTTTAAAGATGATTACTCGACGCGAATGCTGGTGCTGTTAGTGTAATTAGAAATAATTAAAATTTGTTAATTTTTTTACGTATTTTATTTTATGTTAAATATACATTAAAATCATACAAAGGTAGTACTTTTATAGCATCTATAAATTACGGTTAATATATGATCGGTTCGCAATAAAAAAGCTCTTCGAAATTACCACTAACAGTACGGCGAGTCATTAATTTCTATTGATATAATACAGAAAGTGGGCTAATTGAAAATATAGATAGTATAGAATTACGAGTACAACTGCGTGTATACAGGGCCAAGTTGAAGAGGTTTATGATCGATTAGTTGGCAGTGTACCTTTTTATACGGTTATTAAAAATCAACCGGAAATTAAATGTTATAAAAATAAATGAAGTTGCTTTAAAATATTATGGAGGAAAACGTCAATTTTTTTTTTTTTTAAATTAAAGACCACCCTGTTTTGCCAGTCTAATTGTAGAAAAAATATGTATAGGTACGGATGGTCGTGGCAAAAGTAATTTATTGATCAATCTGTTAGATGAAAGTTCAGCAGGTTTGTTAATATAACATTCAAGAATTTTGTGGCGGTGATAGATTAGACGGTAGCGCGACCGCATCCCACGCCAAATGAAATTTATTTGGCAATAACATACATTGTCTATCAGTAGTTACATAAAAGTGATGTACAAAAGATAATAATCATAGTAGCATTATTACTTATGTTAGGAATGAACCTGTGTTATGGTATACAACCCTCCGCTGGACAAGAAAACCACAACATGGACGTCATAAACAAAATAATAGATTAATCTAGAAAGAAGAGGGATAGATAAACATAAAGATGATTTAGTTGATGGTGAGGGAAGTAATGGTGATAGAGTACTTTCTAGTACTCGGCTAGCAAACCTCAACTTGAAAATCTGCCGCGAAACACTTATTGGTGTACCAGCGATCACACTTGAGACTGTTTTAATTCCAGATTAGAGTTAACGACCTTTTACCAAACCGTCACTAGCATTAGGTACAATGTGGTCAAACATCTAGCCTGTCAAGCATATAAAAAAAAGTACGAATTTTGCATGCGAAAGTAACAGTTTGGTAAATTAATATCAAGTCAATATATACATCTTAAGAAACAAATGATTTCTTTAAAAAAATATGTAGATAAGAAGGATAGTGTAGTCAAGAAAGCGTATCTTGGTGTCGTAAGTGGCTGCCGCCCCGTGGGCCCAGTTACCGTGCCATAAAGAAGCCAATACCAATTTAAGCTTTCTGCGACATACATGTAAGTATTGTCTAAGTAGGTTACCTCATAATGTCTGTACGAAAGGTCCATATCTTCCCTGGGTAGCGTTGAATTCTTTCTGCGTCTCTTCTCCGGTGGCAGGGCATGTGTTGAGTGTTGGTGCGGCGCAAGTGGCGCGGGGAGGGGTGTGAGGGGCGCGGGCGGGCAGTGCGCCGCGGGCGGCGTCGCGAACGATTCCGACCGCGATAGGTTCTCTGCGCTCACTGACGGAGTCGAGCGCTCTTCACACTGCAACACATGGGCACGCTGCTCAAGGAATAGCATAAATGCGAAACAACAAAGATTAATAAATTAGAGACATTTTAACATAAAAATCCCAAACCAAGCAAAGCTTGTACTATTCTATCAGTCATACAACTGATGAATTATTTATATACTTGTGTAAATATATACTTATATCGAAGACATTACGAATGACGTTGTGGCAGCTTCAATGACAATTTATGTTACATCGATTCCTAGTAAGGAATTATAGTATTATAATTAGCTACATAAAATTCTGTTTCAGAATCTTTAGTAGGGTTGTTAATAGTCTTGAAGGATCGTCAACAGATTTGTATAGATCTTCGGATTTAAAAGAAGACAGGTGACACCGATTTCTTACTAGCAATCCTGTGTTATTTGCCGTTTATGGCCGTTTATTTGAATTTACTCAAATATTAATAGGCCATAAACGGAAATTAATAGATGTTTCTTTAGAATTATATTTATCTTGACTTTTTTTGTTTACAAAATAGCGATACACGATAATATTAGTGATTATAAAAGAGTGAAGATGAAATTAAAAAAAAAAAATTTGATCTATTTTTAAATTAAATAAATATCTTTCAATTTCGTAGGACACATTACACACAGCGCCATCTGACCCTAAACTAAGCAGAGCTTGTGTGATGGATGTCAGATAACTGATAGAATACATAAATACTTTTTTGTTGTTGTAAATACATACTTATAATGCATACAGAACACTCAGACACAGTACAATTTGTTTATACCATAAAATGTTTGTCCTGAACGGGAATCGAACCCACGCCCTACAGCTCAGGCAGACATACTACCAATGAGCCAACTGGGCTATCTGGACTTGAAGATCCAATTTTATTTATTTTTCAAACATTTCATACAAAGGGAGAAAATTTATACTAATATTGTTTTTATTATTTCTTTATAGCAGAGAAAAATATGTCCAATTTCTCTTTCTCCACCATACAGACATCTGATTTTTTCAGATATTTTTTGCATAGCAACTTGTGCAAATAGTATTAATTATTTCGAGAAGCATCAGTTTGTTAGCAGCTAAGTGAGCTAAAGCTAATAATAAAATATTCCATATGACTACATATCAAATATTTTTTTGAGAAATGAGATTGCACAGGTGATTCTCAAGTGCAAGAAAATTGTTGATTTAATTATTTACAAAGGCCTACCTATAAAACTAAACCGTTTCAGTATTTGGATAGCTTTTATCTTTGCGAAATATATAAAATTTATGGCTTTTGTAAGTTGTACGGCGCAGTTGGACAGACAGCATCAATAAGTTGGCTGGATAATTATTTACATTAAATAATAATTAATGAGAGATGACAATAATTAATTTCATTACTAACAACACTTGGGATAAATTAAATGTATATAAAATCCCCGACACTAGTAGAAAATACCAATTTTAGACGATGCTCATGTCCATTCATAAACTAGGAAAAAGTTAAATATTTTCAAATGGCTAAACAAATATGAACACTTGAACAAAAAAAACTAAACCAACATTAATTCAGCCATTTGAAAGCTACAATACCATAGACAGACACACAAATACAAACATTAAACTTTTTAATTCTCAGTGGCTAAAAATTTTGCTTGCTATAATTGAGATAAAAAAAGCCTTTTTATATTTTACTTTGTGGATTTTGTAAGTAATTTTACAACTATGTATGTATGCTAGTGACCTGTTGATAGATTACTAAATTCATAGGACCTAAACTAGTTTAGATATAAAATTATTAGTCCATTGCACCCGATTTTTATTGTTATTATAATATTGTCACATGACATCTGTCACTATGACAGCTGTCATCGTCATCATACAGGGCTATTAGTACGCTTATTGTTTGATATCTTTTACTATCTTGAAATAGAACTCTAAAAATAATTTTCTTTATGTCATAATTGACATAAGGCTTGCTACTCTGCTTACACTAACTTATTTCATAAATAATATCAATCACACAAATATCATCATAGTATTTTTTTTTAAAGTCCTGTTGAAAGAGGTTGTCTCCACTAGGCTCTTTCATATTGTTTTTTTTTTCATGTCAATTTTTGACGACTTTGATTTGCCATAACTAGTTTGAAAAATGGCAATTGGCATCGTAAAGTATCTTATTAATCTTGGCCTGAGGTTTTGAAGTAATGAACCATACCATTAGTTATTACAGCTGACATAATTAATTTGACTCACCTTAGGATTTAATGTATTATTTTCTGTCAAACCTCTAACTTGTAAACTTTCAGCAGTTTTTAGGAACATCGGTAGCATATTTTGGCCAACATTCACTTCACCCTGAAAGTTATAAACCAAACTTAATTTACTGTGGACTAGTGCTAAAAACGTAAAGGGGGAAAATGACACGAGTCTTTAAAAATAAAAAATGAATGAATAAATGGTTGAATTATGAACCGCATTTTTACAAAAGGTTTATTAAAAACAAAATAGAACTCCTTGCCACGTGATTGAGTATTGAGCATATGTTTGAAGCACTATCACTATCATCGGTTAAGTGATATTCCAAAATTTCAGAAAGCTAGAATTGCTCCAAGGCTGTTTTATTGAATGGTAATAATGGGCGTATCATTTGTCTCTCAATGTGTGTATGTATATTACATTGCGTTGCGTTTTCATAATTATCATAAATATAGTCAATACCAGAACATCTTTGAGGTCATTCTCAACGCTACTTCCAAGTTATCTACATAATATAGCACACATTTTATATTGGAGTTTTTTTTTGTAGATCTCCCCATTTGCCGTTCTTTGATATCGACCCTGCTTAAAACTCTCAAAATTTTGGTATCGATCCTTCTTTATCAGCTATATTTACACAATGGGGGTAGGTAACCAAGAACACAAATACATTTTAATATATTAAGTTGAACCACTTTTTGGGAATAGACCAAACTAAATTTTTTTTATAAAAATTACATTTAAATCAGAATGTTTTTAAGATTGTAGTAAAACCCCCAGTTTTAATTGGCCCTAAGCATATGATCAAACTTACCTTATACATGAAGTCCAATAAAGACTTCATTTCTGAGAACCTTACATCTTTTAGGAATATTATCGGATGTGGATGATTGTTCTGAAGAAATATAGTTTCAAAATAAGGTGAGCACGCAGATAATATCGTTTGGTGTGCCTATAACAAACAAAAAAATAGGTAAGTACAGGTTATTATGATGTATGATAATATAAACATGAAATATAATATACCTAGATGGACTTAGTATAATATCAATAATAAGCCTTTATTGCTGTTTACAAATTAGTTAGAATTAGTAATTTAAAACATGTTGTTTATCTTGAATTAATTTGTCCAATTATTAAGTTTCGGGTTCGGTGTCTTTTCCTTTAAACAGCTTGTCTCTTGACAAAGGCCTCCTCTAATGATTTCCATAGGTCTTTATCTTTAGCCATTCGGAGATGTATTTAGTAAGCCACCTATTAATAATACTTGTACATTCGGTCATATTGGGTTTTATAAATTTTTCATGATAGCAATAAGTGTAAGAGAGAGAGAGAGAGAGAGAGAGAGAGAGAGAGAGAGAGAGAACTACTACAAAAGCTGTCTCTCTTTCTATAGGTACACTTCCATGGTCTAGCACTCCTGTAGCTCGATAGTAAGTAGGTACGCCCACCCGGAATAGGATTTAATGTATTAATTACACGGATCGGAAATCAAACAATGATGGGCAAACCCGTTAAATGAGGGTCAAAGCGTAATTGTAATGTAAAAAACATAAGCCAACAACTTAAAAAAACTTTGTACCCACATTTCCCGCTATAAAAAACAGCCAATGTATCACATCGTTCGGATTATAGCGAGTCAAAAAACATCAAAACTTTCGCATTCATAAACGTGTAATCTCGTTGGTAAATAAAATATCTTATTTGTGATCTTAGTGGTGATGTTTATGTAAATCATTCGTAACCAAACATGTACGAATTAAATGAGTTTTTAGGCGGGCCATTATCCTATAGATTATATGCGACTACTCTATATTCTGCTTTCTACAAGCTCAAGATGGTTTTTAGTCTCGATTTTTACATGATAGACGGCTAGATTAATAAACGTTGAAATATCACGGGATATTCAACTTATTATTTGTATGGAAATGAAATTACAAGGCATAAAATAGAGATTATCTCAGGGTGGTCAACCCTTTACCATCAGGCACCAAGTGAGTGGTCATGATATCATGCAAATATATATTTTGATTTACGATATTCAAAATTCTGGATATTAATGCAATCATTGTACATGCTATAAGGCAGGCCGGCTGGTTAGGTATATGATGAAGAAGACTTGATCACGCGAATATGAATAAAAACAAGCGCGAACCGGACTTGAGCGCAGCGGGTTCCGTAGAAACTTGATTGTAAGTCTGTTTTTCCTTACCTATCCTATTTTCTTAACAAATAATTTAATTTTAAGACCACTACATTAAAAGACATTGAAATATTAACATTTATTTGATTTTATTTTAAACAGGTTTTAGAACGGTCAATTGAGTCTTGAAGATTTTTACTATGAAAACTCACAAACATTGCTTTAATTTGAGAAAGTCGATTTGAAGAACAACTAATATTGTAGTTGACGAAAAAATTTCATCATTTCGCGAACTACAGATGTAAGTTTGTAATAGCAATAAATTAACGTTACTTTTTAGGCAAAAAAATATAAAGGTTTTGATTTATTTAGTCATCACAGACAAATGAACGAAGTGAAACGGACGGAGCGAAGTGATCCTATAAGAGTTCCTCTATACCTTTTGAGGCACGGAACCCTAAAAAATTTAGAATCCCACAGAAAAATAGTGTAGTTTCATCGTCGCGAAATAACTAAGCTCGGACGCGCGATTTTAGTCGGAATAATCGGCGAGTTTACAAGCACACGATACTTTCTAACGGGAACTGAGTACCCTTTTCCTACGGCCCAGATTATCGCGTGACCGTTAAAGCCCCAAATACGCTTGAAAAAAAAAAAACCCACTAATTATCACAATGTACCGAGCCATTTGAAGGTCTTCACTTCATTGGCAATAGTTGAACATCAGTGCATAAAAGGCCATTAAGACATACCTTTTGTTATTCTAATTAGCTAGTCATTTTTTTTCTGAAATCTAGATTTTCGTTTTAGTTGTAAGTAACTATTGAAATAGTATTGTGATTTATTTAAGTACGGAATATTTCGCGGACACATTGATATTCTGAAGTCTATTTATATATATAACCAGCGACCCGCCCTGGCTGGTTAACACGGGACTTTTGAGCGTTTTTGATTAAAGCTCCCAGGTGGCTTTACTTTTTCCTTGACACTTCCAACAATTATCATCATATTTCAACCAATTTCCACAAAACCTTGACAAATTATATACCTAAACTTTCCTCATGAATCACTCTATCTATTGGTGAAACTAGCATGATAATCCATTCAGTAGTTTTTCAGTTTATCGCGAGCAGAAAGACAGACAGACGACCTTGTTTTATAATATGTAGTGATGAGACAACAAATATCACCTTCTAATACACTAGGAAGACTGCCGTGGTTATGATTCCTTTCTGTCTCCATTACTTATGACAGTTATCGTAA
Source organism: Biston stratarius (assembly GCA_950106695.1). Classification (NCBI taxonomy): domain Eukaryota; kingdom Metazoa; phylum Arthropoda; class Insecta; order Lepidoptera; family Geometridae; genus Biston; species Biston stratarius. Next base: position 19,525,467 of record OX467116.1, read on the forward strand.
GAGGATAGCAGGTGGGTAAAAATTTAAATTTACTAGATAGTAAAACGGCCTCATAATAAACATTTAGTATTAACGTTCGGTTTTAAGCCTTTAATTTGAGGTCAATGATCAGTTCTTTTACATCTACCTATATACGAGTATTATTATATACATGTCCGATCCCTCGATGTCGTATCGCAGTATACTTGGTAAAACTTAGTAGTTTTATTACTAACTAACGTTTAATTGTATTTAGTTTTAACTATAATTAAAAGTTTTTATTTTGTAGTTGTGTTTTTTTAATTTATCAATAGTATAAAACAAAGTCCTCGTGTGTGTTTTTTTCTCTCTTCTAAATACACACAAGCAATGGATTTTGATCCGGTTTTTACTGTCATTTAGATATATTTTTTTTATGGAAGGATTGATTATCCTATGCATATATCCTAATTAAACTATAAACCAGAGTAATCCAATGTTTTGTAATAGCGGGGTATATAGTTGGGGCGGATCGCTAGTAAAATTATGTTCTATTTTGAATATACATATGATAATTAGTAAGAAATGTATTTTTTTTATACATAATTTTTATTATTGTAAAGTTTATGTATTATGTACGCAATAATTATGGGATGGATATTTACGAGTTACCTCGTCTGAATATTTTTTCGGTATTGTTCAATTATTTGAGATTTCAATCACTTCGGACGAATAATTTTTGTTCGAAAAAATTTGTATACTCGACGCCTTGGATTGCGGGCGTAGATCTAAATATGAAATATCTCAGGTATAAGTTAAATGAAACCATTTTTAACCTGGAGAATTATTCCAAAACCTGCATTTTTATTTCTGTCATCTGTCTTCATCACTTTTATTTAGACTATCATAAGACGGAATGGGACAGATACTATATCACTTGCTTCTAGAATATGGGGCCCTAACTTGATACAAGTATTGCGTTCAAGTAAGTCGGGGTAATACACGCATTCTGTAACTGTTTCGTATATAAATAAAGATGCGGAAGTGTAAAGCTACTGGGCGTCGTACGTTCTTGAAACGGGATCCAGGACTATAATAGCGAAATTATTAAACGGTTTTTGCCATAAAGTACCTCACACGTCACGCTCAATTTAATCATGATTGAAGCAATAAACTGGACACACTTCTGCGGAATCAATACGGGTCAGGCTAACAGTTCATTTAATAAAATGTGCAAGATATAACAAAATACATAATCATATTTTATTAGCAGTTTCTACTCAACTTTCTTTTAACAGAGCTTTAGATAAGATGACTTTCACTCGAATTCGCGTTTGTCTACAGGTTTGTGGATTACCTTTGATCTATTTTTGAAATTGTGAAATTTTTGTGGGCTATAACGTTTAGCCATAGTTTTCAGGTCAGGAACACGTTACAACAAAAGTATGCCAGTTGTTTTTTAAATAATAATAATAAAAGATCACAGTTAACCGAACAAAGCGAAGCATTTGTTTGACGATTACTAGGATCATTTTTAAGAAATTTTGGATACGAGTGCTAAATACAAAATCAATTTTCATACTAGGATATTTCTTCAAGTTCGGGGCGAAAACAGTAAACAAACTTGAAATAATGATATAAAAAGTAGCATTTAAGGCATAAGTATCTGACACACATATATAGACGTCTGTTTTTTATACTTACATCACAATCTAGCCATTCTTTTTGTTTGAGAAATGATACTGATCGATGGAGTAATATTTTAATTTAGTATTCTTTTAGCATACCTATAATATTTATTCTTTTTGGTACTATTAGTAACAAAAAGTAGAAGTGTGTGGATAGAGTTAATTTATTACAATCTTCAATGTAATTATACGCTAAATAAATATAAATTAGCTCAATGACCTTTTATAACTATCATAGTCTTTTCGAAATTGTGGATTTTATTTACTTACCTACACTTAATAAGATCTACTGATAGATGGGATTAGTGATACTAAGATAACATTCTAATTATAATATAAACATAAAAAATTAAATAGTTACATGCGCCCTATTTGATGACCTACATTTTGTAATCTTTTATCACAAAAAAAATTGTACGAGTAGGTATGAAAATAAATTCTCTGTCCAATACAAGGTCTTCTACAACCAAGGTTATTTGATACGTGTAAAAAGTACGCATTTAATAAAAAATATACAACCGACTAGGGATGATTGTAAATGAAACCTATTTTAGGGCTCTATATTCAAAGGGCATCAATGACACCTCTTAATAAAATCCCTAAGTCAAATATAAAATACAAATATTTTATTTATAACATCAAAGTAACAGCTCATTTTTCCATTCATATTTTAAAAATAACATTTAAAATATCAAAATCATCATTAAATGCCTGTACATCCATAGTACAATATGCAGGAAGTTGTTCCTTTTTATTGCTATTTTTACCGACAAAGGTAATATAATGAAATCATATTTTAAAAACCGGACGTAAAGAGTATCACGAGCCCGATTTCGTTTAGTTTTCAAAGTCTTAAGTCTTTAATTTTTTTCTTTAAATTCCAAAAGGAACAAGTTTAGAGTTAAAGTTGTGCTAAGAATCTTGTTTGAAATAGAAAATACGTTTTTGATTAATATATAAAACTTGTAACTTGGTACGGAACTCTTCAAGCGCGAGTAGCGCGAGTGTGGTTTGCTGCTGGTCATTACCTAGACGCAGAAGCACACGTGTTTATTGACAAAATACTCGTAACAAAAGTTTGTAGATATATTCTTACAAAAGAAACGTCGCATCGACTATCTAGACCCTAAAACCCGCTTAAAAACAGCTATAAAAAATTAGAAAGTTAAAATATATGCACTCTTCTGCAGACTCCTTTCAACCTACAAAACAAATTGCATTTTATTAGCATAAAACTTTTGGCTTTCATAGTTAATTGTTGAATTTAAATGGCATATAAAGGAAGTAGCAGCTAGACATGTGTTATTGACCTTTGGATTTACCGAAATGTGTACCTAACAGCCACGATAGTTGGTTACATTCGTCAAGCAAGGGCCGGCCGCATCATGAAATCACTAGATTATCTAAGAACATAAGTAGAACTTAGCTTCAACACTACGATGCGTAATCTACATTGTTTTACATTTCAATTGTTAGTAACTTCTAGTTAAGTTCTTGCCTAATTATATTTTAAAATAGGTTTATTCAAAACCTAAGCTACGAAGACAATGATTGGAGTAAAGAATGACCTTGCGAAATTAGCAAATATTTAAATATGTACAATGAAGACTGCCTTGACAGGATGGCCTAAGGTAGCAATTTGGCTGTAATGACAATCGAGATTTTATAATATCTACCTCTAGCTAGCTATGCAGGTTGTGTTGGTAATCAACATAAAATTAAGCTGTCCTTCGAATTAATTTTACATAGAAATTGGCAATTTAGCTAGAGCTGTTTTTTTTCTAGTTTCAATTTTTTAGGTACAAGTATTATTATGAATATTATTTAACTAGTTATTGTAATATATAAGTTACGTAATATCTAGATTTTAAGTTAAATGCTTTTTTAAATTGTTTTAATCTAATTTAGTTTAGAATAGATAAAAATAATTGGCTAAAGTCATAGAGAAATGCAACTAGTATGCTTGTATCTGTCACTGGTAAAATGGTATTATAACCCATAAATAATCAAATATCTCTAAAAATAAGCAACTCTACAGTTACTAATAACTTATAGTAACTATACAGTTACTATTAACTAGTAGTGTAATACAAACCTAACATGTCTTGTCAGTTGTACAAAATCTGTGAGAACGCATCAAGCTAAATGCAATTCATTAATAACTGAATGGATTGTAAATGCATGAATATTTCTACTCAAAAAAGTCTGTCATTGATAAGTGGCAATTATGTAATTTGTATTACTCATGTTTGTTTACTATACAATTGCATTTTGTTGTGGTACAACAATAAACAGTTGCATTTACATGCACCGTTGAATGTCAATATTTACATACACTTCCTACAAATATGACATAACATATTAATGAGTATAATATTATGTAAAACAATCAAATGGGCTTTCACATTCAGTTAACATGTTTAGAGAATCAGAAATATTATTAAGAAACTAATAATTGTATCCGACTGCAAAATATAGTCTATAACTTTGAACTTTGATAATATAAATCTAATAAACCATCACCACTTTTCAAAATTATTAAAGCTATATAGGCTACATGATTACACTCTATGTTCCTTTTTATGCAGTCAGATCCATCTTATTTATATTACTTGCACAAATCTGGTCTTCTTTAATACTTGATTTTCATAATTAAAGAGCTAAATAGTCTCATCTAAATTGGAAAAGCACATGTGTATATTAAACAGATATAGAATACTTTTGGTGGAGAACATAAGACAAACATAGAAAGTAACATTTAGAATATTCAGTTTTATCAGAGAATAGAAATAGATTTTAGTTTGAAGTCATTTTTTGTTCTTATATTTCAATCAATTCAACCCAATGAACACTAAAGTTATGGACAGCTAAATAAAATAACCAGGAGCTATGAATTGAAGCTGAACTGTTAGCCAATGTATTTTTTACCTATTTTCACTTTTGAATAATTCTTAAGACCGTTTTTTTTAGAATAAATAACAAATCATACTACTTACTATCAAGACAGTTAAGTTGATTTCAAGATAATCATGATTGTTTACAAACAAGTTTTACAAAGTAACATAGGATAAGGGACTTTACCTTGACAGTCTCTCCATCACAGGCGAGTGTGACATCGCAGAGAGCTTCTCTCTGCAACAGGCTTGCGAGGACGTCAGTCAGATTGTTTGGGTGATTGTTCCAGCGTAAGCAAAATTGCTGGTCCATTGTAGGTGCCAATGTCAGTGACCGTGCTGAAATGATAGTCCAATGAAGAATTACACTGATAATAGACATTAAAAACACCGCCAGCCAGACTCAAGGCAATCTCAAAGCAGTAAAATTCAAATTCGTGGACACTTGCTGAAAACGAACCTAAATTTGCATCACTTAGTATTTAAACAAGTGGTAATTAGAGCTGTGCGCCGGTTATCAAATTTACACTGAGATACTAGGTAGGTATGTGCAAAAAATTGGCGGCCGTAGGGCCTAGATAGGAGAGCGGAGAGATAAGTGACATCAGCCGCTCGAATTAATGGGGGCCGCGGCCAGCGAGCTTACTGTACTCCACATTGACAGTTAGCCCGCCGACACATATCTACTTGTTGCATGCTCCAAACAACACCTATACATTATGTAATTTAGCTCCAGAAGACGGACCGCGGGGCCACCGACCCTACGGGACACGGAAACCTCTAGCCGCCTCTATAAACGAGTTTAAAAAAGTAGTACCGCTGGCCAAAAAAATCGCAACATGCTGACACCGTTATAATCGCCAAGCTGGATGTCCCAGTTGCTAGGTCCACACGCGTGATATTGCGAATTTTAGAATGCACCACTATCTGTTGTTTATCACAGGTCATACCGCGTGTCTAGATATTAACTTCTGAACATGTATGGGGTTTCTAAACGCGTAGTTGTGTCAACTTTGGCTATTCGTAGCGCCATTTGCTGATCCCATATCACAAAATCTAAGAATTTTGTCATCAATAAACACTAGATTTTTGTCTGTACACTTAATTATATCACCACCACAGATAGAAATCAATTCCAAGCCGCCACAATTCATTAATTTTCCTAACTCACCATTTGCAAAAATTTTGCCATCACAAACGCCACCCGACCCCTACCTTGCACTGTCTTTTTGACCACACACACATCTCGATTTCCGTGTTCACTCACGGCCTTCGGAATATCTTTCACATCAATCGGCCAGATTCGCAACGCGAACTTCATGCGTTTCTCACTTAATGGCGCGAAGTTTAAAATTTGCGAAATTAATTTTACCTTTAAGACTCAAAATAAATAATTTTATTTGTTATAATTAGTACAATTTGCACCGAAATATATATATATGTTTCTAAACTCCCAGAATAGCCTAATATTAGCCTTATTTTAATTGTAATTAACTCAATATCGACATTTGAACGCGTTAATTCGAAAAGAGGTTAGGACGCGGAAGTAAAGTTTGTAATCAAATAAAGCAGTTAATAATGGCGCGATTATTTTGTGATACAAAAAATACAATAATTAACAACTGCTAAAGAGATTATTGTTGTAAAATCTGATGTGGGCTAGTTAAGATATGTCAATTAACATTGGCCTTGACATTAATAACACAAAATTTCGCACATGTTTGCTTGCACATCGCAATTTGCTAGCGCCACCTACGATGCCGTGAAACTAAACTCTTCATGTTGTCGGTCAATTTGGCGAGATGGCGTTACCTGTACCGGTTTGATTGAAGAAATAGATACCATCGTACATTGACCTTACTTGTACAGTCAGCTCCAAACTGTTTATTTCCAAAAAAATATCAATCAATTATTATAAATTGAATTAGATATTTTTATATAACACAGCACATTTATTGCGATACTAGTAAGGATTTATTAATCAAATATATTTGGCTGCGGGTTTATAATTATTATTATTGTTATTATTTTGGGTCGAAGAGTGAATTTTAACTTTTGACCTAAGTTTACACTCTACAGACAACGTAAAGACCTATGATAAAAACATAACACAAGCTATCCAATGTTCATATTTACCTACGAGTAGCTATTTATTAGATTAAGATGAGAGTAGTTCCATTTTAAATTTCTAACCTTCTCTTAAATGTAAAATGGAACGCAATGTGTCCTAATCACGTGGGTGAGTGAACTCCAAAATAAATCATTGAGGCTGGCCTTCTACTAGCTAGCGATGACATCAATTAGGACATGTGTACCTACACTTTGCCTACTGCAGATCTAGATTCGTCTAGACGCGTACGTCATTTGTGGGGATGTAATAAGGGAAGGGGAACAAGATAAGAAAACCTGTATTAGCGCAATTAAAATACTTTTTTAAATATATAAATCTCCCTGTATCGATACTTCTGCATAAGCTTAATCTTAGAGACATACCTTTTATTCGTGTACTTAGCTAGCTATCCCCTAAAACAAGCACTTATATTTTGAAAACTAAATACTTCGGTTTACGCGATATGATGCTAATTACAACCCAATGCCTAGTTTGAAATTGACAGGTATTATTTAATTTATTAATACAGTAAAAAAAATCTAAATAATGATTCTTAAATATTGACTTTTAACGTTATTTTTAGTTTTGGACATGTAATTAAATGTCTTGTAACTTTGGTGTTATCAATAAAATATTGTATTGTATTGCATATAATAAAAAAGATCCAGTGATATACATGTACCTACCTACCTACTAGATGACGTGATCTAAACTCTTCATTCAGTTCAACTGCATAGCATTGTATAAGTTCCTACAGTAAACATCTTGTTCGGTACTCCACCGAAGAAAAAAAACAATTTTGTAACATGATTATGATCTAATCAATTTTTTTTTAGTTCATAAGGAACGTCGCAAGTCATACAATCATTTAATAAAACAATTACGCAGATTAGTTGGCCGGTTTGCACATACTTTTATAGTTATGAAGTTCTCTTTTAATTACATAGGTTTCGAATACATCATGGTTTTTTTTAGTTCTAGAGACGGCTTGAGGCCATGACAATGTATTTATTGCTAAATTTAAACCGCCTACATACTTGTTTGCCTGTCTGCCTAATGTAGGTACTTTATTTTAAGTACATTTAGAAGTGAATATGAAGACACGTGTCCTATGAATGTTGATTTAATAACTGGTATTTGGGTATTGGGGGCATAATTATGACGTTAAGTACCTTCCGACTTTTATTTATCTACCTCCGGTACAAACGAGTAAATTTATTGTCTCTAGTAGATGGAAGCGGTCCAATTATGAATTGAACACATGATAAACATTAAGAGGAAAGCAGTTGGCTGTGACATTTGAAAATTAGGTAGAGGTATTTATTATTATTAGGTCGCATCAAATAAAATACTAAACTTATTTGGAGTCCAATACAGTTTTTTTATGTAAAAATAAGCTTTTGCCCGCGGCTTCGTCCGCGTAGTGGTCGACATCAGAGATCGTAGAGTATACTTATTTCTAATTATTATTATTTTTGATAGAAAATATAATTATACAGAGAGTTTGGGATCGATAAAAAAATAGTTCCCCATACAAAATTGCATACAAAGGTAGTTTTGAAAAATTTGTAACAAAGTTTTTTAAATTAAATTTAATATAGAGTATTTACTGTGTTTGAAAACGCTATACTATCAAAAATAACGAAGTTTCATATACATTTCTAACCCCTATTTTGCACCATTGCACATTTTTTAAAATCCCACTTAATTAGTGCACACTTACGTTACTTATGGAACATTTGTGCAGCTGAAATCAGCTGTCCGTTGATCGATCAGTCGATTAATTAGTCTGTCAGTTTCTTCTTTTATAGATATAGATAGATAATGAGACGAACGAGACGCTCCCCTGATAATAACGCATGTCCATGACCATTGCAGCGGTACACAATTTTGAGTAATAAAATAAAGTTCAGCGCTCATTACTTTGTGACATTCGATGATTAGTCTGAGAGTAGATAAATACTTATGGTATTTAGATAATTATATTGTGTTTGTAGTCATATTATGTGTCAATGTGTCTAATCAGATATCACAAGCTCATGCAGTAAGAGCACTTGACTGCAAATACCAATGTAGACTGAACGTTAGTTATGGTTAAATACCAACATCTGGAATTAGCTAGCGCACCTTCAATGTGTCTGTCATTTGATGTAGCTATACCTACCAATACAAACTTAAGTGTTTTTCTGTAAGGAGTATTATACTACTCACAGATGGTATGATGGTAGTCAAGGAAATTTACAAAATTTTGGTACAAATACAAATATTTTATAGGTAGGTACTTTATCTAACACATCTAAATTTGCTAAAAATGTTGCTATCTTTTTCAGTCCATTAGATGAGGGCTGCAATTCAATTAAACTCTTCGAAATTAGTCTTATTATCAACATGCTTTAACGATTAAAAGTTGTCTAAAACTGGAGTGTTGTCCCAGTTCTAATATTAAGTAGGTTTAATACGTTAGGGGCGTAATTGAAAACGATTTAAAAAAAAAAACTATCATATATATGCAAAAAATCTATATCATCTCATTTACATTTTGTCTATGTATATAAGTAGTAGAGGGACTCTCTATTTTAGAGATGAAGTAACCATAAAAGTTGGTATCGAATTATCAGATCTAAATCTTAGTCAAGTATCTTATGGTCAATTATAAAGTTTTTGTTTAAAATATCAAAATTTTATTTCGAACACATTTTAGGAAATCTGTAATTTTTATTTTTTACACATATTCCGTAGCGCCTTATAAATAGCGATTGGCATTCGTCGATCAATCGAAGTGGTAGAGCTTTGTAGAGAGTTGTGAACAATCTGTTCATTACCACGACGATGATGAGAGTGGTTGGCCGTGTCACTCGGTAATGTAATGCAGTGCAAATGAGTCAATCTCTACGGGCCGGGTGGTCACAACGCTATTAGGTAATCGATTCGTTCTCAGCCGGCGACCTCATCTCTACGCTCTATCCGCAATCCGCATTCGAATGGCGGTCGCGTGCGTTATCGAGAACTCAGATTGATTTCTCACCTAATTGTTATCTCTAATGTTGTGGAGTAGTATCGATTACGATTTTGTTTGTCAAGTAAGAGCTAAGTGTAGTAGATTTAACTAGACTTGAACGTCCATTTTTCCGGAACACTTCAGAATTACCCTAATTTATAAATGAAAATAGTGAGCTCAGGGCAATGTAGACAATGCAATTTTGTTATTTCTTCAAACTGTTACGGCTTTGTATCAAATTTGGATCGTGGATAGCTTATTATCTATATTGTTAATCTAAAAAATAAGCTATCTGGCTAGCAGGGGCGTAACAGCCCCCGTATCAGCCGTAACATAAATACGGCAAATGAATAATAGACATGCCTCACGTGGAGCTATGAAATGAAAGTCAGGTAGAAGGGCCTCCCGTCAAATTTTGCAACAGGGCCCGTCTAAGGCAAGTTACTGATGGTTAGGTACTTACTTTTTATACTAAGAAATCGCGGGTGACCCCGTGGAGCACAGTTACAACATTTCTAGTTTTGTGATTGTCATACTAGAAATGTTGTAAGCTTTAATGTCATTTATTACGTCAACTTGAATCGAAGGGGATATGGGACTAAACAACTTGACTAGTCTAATAAATTTCTAAACTATCGGTATAATTGTATATCTAAGTATAGAAAATAGTGATAATAAGGAGTTATCGCAGCTTTGTTATCGGTTGTAACATCACCCAAAAACACAGCGAGTTTAATGAATTTCCATTTTAACGCGGATTCGGAACCTCTCATGACGGAACTTCCACAAAAGTTAATGAAGTAAGAGAATAGATACTATTAGCTCGTGACATACCTGCAATCTAATAATGGCGTGAGAGGAAAGTCGACCAGCGGCACACTTAGTTTTCCAATCTAAACAATAGAAATTCAACGGGTGCGCGGCCCAGGGGACTGTGATCTATCTCTATGTAAATTATGCTGCAAATAACACTGACTTGTCCTCATCAGGTAACCACAATGCGCCATACTCGGCAACCTATACTTAATAATAAACAAATAATAGTTAATATACTGAGGATCTGGTATGAAAATTTGCGAAAAGTTTTTGATACCAAATTATTTGCAGAAATACATCATTTACGGTAGCATAAGGTTCCGTTTATGCCCGCCAGGGGCGTTGATCCGTTTATCGTACATTTTAGTATCGAAAACTCGACGAAAGTTATTTCACCAATTATAATTAAACTAGACTTTTTAAGCGTAAGTGATTTGAATACATACATTAAGTATGATAATTATAGTTATTACGGTTATGTGCCATTCAATCTCGGTGTTAAACATTTTTTACGCCTATGAGTCCGTGTTTGTCTACCAACTTGCCAATAAGTAAGTTTTGGTAGGTACCTTATATACGACGCATTTTTGATTTTTAGTACGTTTTAAAATGTAAATGCTTCAACAACATAATTATGTCGCAAATAACAACAATTTTACAACCATTATTTACATAACTACATGGTTAGTCTTCTTCTTTTTTTTACTTTTGGCATCGAACTTTTTGTATTTGCCAGTGTCAAGTATTTTAATATTTTTAAGTTTAATATAGAAAAAAAAAACAAGTTAAACAAAATTAAAATTTAAAATTAAATGTGTTTATTGAAGAAAAAACGAATAAATCCAGTTACATTTACCTCACAATTGTTACAGATACATAGGAAGTTAAATGTTAAGCTACTTAGACGATAGCATGTTAGTATAAATTAAAATGTAAAAATTTACACAAAAATAAAAAATAAATGTCATGTCACAAAATAATAATAATTAAAAAAAAAGAATTCAAAAAAAGTATTTCAAAATAATTAAACAATAATAATCAATAACCGATATAAAGTCCTTAATTAATTTCACATCGCCAAAGGAGCTGTCAGCTTTTCTTTACCTGTCCCATTGGTCAGTTAAAGTAAGCTAAGTAAGTCTTGGTCGAGACCGTTCATGTCAATAAAGCTTCGATGTAGTCTTGGAAGCAACGCGAAATACCATGTTTCACAACATTATATCACTTTCTCCCATTCGTGCATGTGATTTGGCACTCTATGTATTCATAAAAATAGTAGTATTCTATTGAATACTACTATTTTTATACATAAACACTTATAAAACACAAGGTTAATAACATTGGAAAGTAATAGGCACAATGTGGCGACAAGATTTTTCCGCGTTCCCGCCAAAACTAAATTTTAATATCAAGAATGACAAGATGATATCCTGAACTGTCAAAGCTTAAAAAGATTTTTGGAGTTTTGGCAGGAACACGGAAAAATCATTTTATTGGATTATATTCCAAAACTTGTGTTTTTGAAATATTGTATAATAAATTAGTGTACAAATCTTTGAACACCCGGATTACCGTCCGTATTCGTGAGAAAGTGGTTTAATATATAAACATCACTTGTAGTGTTGCTTCTAAAACTTAATCATAGCTTGTAGATACTACGCAAACGCAAGCTTATCGTAGTATTTTTTTAAACTATTATTATTTTTATTTTGAAAGTATCAATATATATTTGACACTGTCAAATGCACAAAATGTGATGCCAATAACGAAAAATATATTTTAAAACTTTATTTGTTACTAAACAAATGATGGGATGGAGCACGCTTACCTGAAAGAAAATTGTATACTCTGGATTTGAAAATACTTATTTTGAGGTTTTAAGGAAACAAAAACTACCCGATAGAGAATTCGAAATTATCTGTTCAGTTGACAGTGGCGCTAGTGGACATTTTGGTATTGCCACCTAAGAAATCCACCAAGAAAAAAGGGAAATCAAAACATAGGGTAGTCTTTCCGGACAATCTTTAATCTGTATTTATATTACTAGCAAAAAGCTGAGCTTTGTGAGGGCTCGCGTAGTTTTTCTAACGGGTAATAATTTTTAAGACAGTATTTTTTTTAATTATTATAAAACCTCCAAGTTCGGAACACTGATTACGCCTGATTCTAGTGGTGTCATCTAGTATTAAGTAGATTAACTACGATGTATTTGAGTATTGAGTTTAGTTCTGTTGCAGCGATGTTAACACTTTGGTTTCCTAACAGATGGCGTTAGTAGTACAATAACATTCCGTCCAATGAAAGCAGAATTTGTTTGTTTTAATGGTTATAAAATTGTTTTTTTTTTTGACAGATAACACTTCTAGATATTAAGTTAAATTACTATATTAGAGCATAAATCTATAGGCGTGATAGTTTTTCAGTAAAGTGTACCAATACATAAATGCTCAGGTTGTGGAATAGTGTTAGGGCTCGCTTCGCTGGCCCTGATAATATATATTGTAAAACTAATAAATAATTTATATATACAGCTTTTATAACATACAATTTAAATAAATTCACCACTCCAGGAAAAATAATGAAATATATTATTTTCATAATACTGGACGATATTATTTTCCCGTATCTGGCAGCACTGATCTTTCGAAACAGCAACGCGTTGATTCAGCGTTTCGAATAGTAGTATTATTAGAGCTTGCAGGCGTTTCTCTTATTTCATGTAAGATAAAACTTTTAGAATAACTTACCGCGCATCACTTTTAAGAGGTTTCGGCATTTTATTCGTACTTTTCACAATACAATCTAACAACAAACACCTCCGTGTTCATGAATACTAGATAGAGACTGACAGCGGAATGACGTTGTCAAAATGGCGGCTAACGCGGCTGTAATTCCAATTTTGCCCACCTGAACAGCTAAATTGGTAGCACTCTACGCGATTCGTAAAAAAGAACAACACCTTGTCACCCCCGTGGCGTTGTAGTTTTGTCATTAGGTAATTTCAATGAAATTGGTTTAAAAAATTTCAATTCATAAGGAGCAGCAATCATACACAATGCCTGTTAACTGCCACTTATAGACACACCTGCGAGGTGTTGGAGGCGTCGTACGTTTATATTTATATAAATGAATATGTTGACGCTTTGAGGTTATATCATGCCTTTTCTTTGTTTATACCTTGTATACTCGTTACAAGGACTTGAAACTCATGTTCATATTTTAATCACATCTAATGTTTTAAACTAAACTAGAACCTACTATTTGATATGATAGACATGCAAAATCAGCGCCATTTTTTTGACTCTGTATTGTGTCGCAGGAGTATGTTTTCTTTCCTGTTCACATAGCATCATTTTTAAACATTTTTATTTATCATCATCATCATTCACAGCCTTTTTTATCCCACTGCTGGGTATAGGCCTCTCTCTTCTTATGCCATCTGCCTCGGTCCTGTGCCAATCTGGTCCAGGTTTGGGGCTAGACGACCAACGCTCCGCTTATGCATAATTGGGAATACTCACTCTATCAACTCTATAAAAATCAATCTGCTATCAATCATATCACTTGTTTTATATAGAATATCAGGGATAATTTTAGACAAATGTTTAGGCCTGCTTCTTCGTATAGATTAGACTGGAATGATTTAGATTAACTGCGAAATAAAGTCACGCGAGCGGTTTTTTTTTTGTAGTTAGTGGCAAAATTATTCGAAGGTCAGTGCGCGAATTACAGAAACGAATAATAAAACTAGTTCGATATTTCTTCCCCCTATAAATTATTTACATAATTTCGCGTTTAGTCCTTGAAAACCAGTGTCCACAAATTTTGTCATCTGTACGTAACACAACAAAAGTTTGGTTAAATGCTATCTAAACTAGAACTAAGTATAAATAGAAGCAGATAGAAAGAAAATGCTTACTTACATTAAGCCCACCTAAAAAAAACTCGGCGAGGCTTAATGTTATGTGTTATATATATTAAGAAAGAATGTAAAGAAACATGAAAAAAAATTAAGAGTAAAGTTAGGAAAGTGCTCTATATTTTAGACAGCACCCATGAAGATATTTGGTTTTTGGTTGAGTAGGAAGACTCATAATACCTAAGTAACGCTTATTAAGACCGAGACCAATGGTTAAAACACTTAATAATGACGAAGCATTTTCTTTCATAACTCCCGCATTAAATACTATTGTAGATTTTAAGGGGTTTGTTCACATAACTTAATACTGCTTATTGTAGACTATACGAAAATTTTATTATAGACACTATTTTTACATTAATATGAGGACTCATAATTACTCATCTCTCATTGTGAGTTGTGTATAAAACCTTCAAAATCTATCAAAATTATTTACTTACCGAGATCCAACGGTGGAAGAAATAATTATTAATTCGCATTGGCATAATTCGCACAGCATGTGAATCTTGATTTCCTTGTTGAAGTCACGACGAACCTTCTCCATCTCGGTAGCTCTTCCTCGATCAACGGGATTAAATGGGTATTCGAAGTAACTCAATTCGCTATGCGGTTTCTGTAATCAGTGTGTTTGTGAACGGTGTACTTGTCAAGCTAGACACCCTGTAGATATACTCGTACATATACAGGATACTTGTGTACTTACATAGGTAGGTGTAAATCTATATAAGTTATAGTGCATTTGAAAACATCGATAGATTTAAATACCTCGGTTGTGTTCACCTTAGATCGTTGTCACCCACATGAAGTGAAGTGTAGAAAAAAACAAATAAAGACTGCCTTTTATAAAAAGTCTAGTCCTTTACGACCCTCGAAGTTAGTATTTATAAAATACTCCACGTTATGACATACAATGTTAGGCCTACGTTCTAGTAAGGATGCGAGATGTCTTGCTAAAAAATCTCTGAGAAATACAGATATCTGAGACGTGGATTCTACGTAAGATGTTCTAGATTTCTCGGACCAGTTTCACTTGAAATGCCAAGGTTCTAGAGACGGCCAACAGAAGAGAACTAATATCCATAATTATGAGACGCAAGGCTGCCTTCCTCGGTCGTATAGAAAGTGGAACCTTATCTGATTTTCCAAGGTTGATCCTCTAAGGTAGGATTCCGGGGAAGAGAATCCCAGCATGTTTCAGACGGACTTGGTTAGGCGACATCAAAGAGCGGATTAGGCCCTAGTACGCCATGCAAGCCAAGTGCAGGTTGGCTGATTTCAGAGATCTTCGAGAGTATTAAGAATTCTTAGAAATGCAGATTTGCTCACGATATTTTCATTCGCCGTTTGAAGATAGCAACGATACACGCATAAGACAACAGAACAGACAACTGAGAAAAGACAACATGCCGTGGGATTAGAACTCAGATCTACTGACTGTAAGTATGACGATCTCCCAACTAAGTAGGTCATAAAAACTGGACTGGACTAAGCTACCAGCATCTTAAAGATGCTATTCCAATAGGAAGAAGTTTGGCCTAGTGACTTTTACTTCCGTATGATGAGTTATATTGCAGGTGAAAGTAGTTATATTCTATGAATACGTTTTGTGTAATCTAAAAAGGAAAGAAAAAAGCATGTATAGGTGCCCGTGTGACAAGGATAACAACACTGTGCTTAATTCAACGAAGTTGGCATTATAATAAATAACAAATATCTACAAAGTCGACAGTCCAAAGTTAAACTTTAGCGTAAAGTGTCTCTGCGGTCTTATTTTTAATGGACAGTAGGTAGGTTTATACTTTCGATGCACTAGATAACAATAAAAAAAATTATACACTCCTAATACCTTGTTACATATAAATGGTCGCTATTTTACGTACCGTTTTAGAAATAGAATGCATATGGAGTGTTCTTTGTTCAGTTATCTAATAAGTCGAAAAAAATATACAAAAGCGAAATTCCAATTTCAAAAATGTATTATTATAAAATCAATATTCTTTATGTGAAATTTCATTATCGAGAGTATTGAAAGCCCTTTCATCATGTACTTATAGGTAGGTACTATTTAAATCGACAATTAAGAGCAATCCCACTAATAATATAAATGTGAAAGTTTCGATGGATGGATGGATGGATGGATGTTTGTTACTCAATCACGCCAGAACGGCTGAACTGATCTGGATGAAATTTTGCATGTAGATACTTTAGACCCTGGAATAAAACATACAAACACTTTTCATCATCATCCATCACCACGTATTTAGTGGACATATCATTTTGAATATCTGATATATACCTGCCTAATTACAATAGATTGCTATTAATGTTATTTTTACTAAAAATAAAGAACTAATAGGAATATTTAGAGATACCTAACCAGAAAATGAGGTTATCGATACTTCCAAGGCAATATTTTTACAAAGAATTTTATAGCTTCTAAAACAGAACCAGTCTAGAATTTTCTATTAACATAACAGGTAATTTAAAGTAGGTCCGGCTGGATCCCTAAAATACTAGTCTAAAATAACGCATTCTACAGTCATTTATTTATTGATTATAGAAAGTTTTTATGAACTTTAATTACTACATAATGCAAGTATTATTTTTGCTTAGCAACTAAGTAAGTCAAGTATCAAACATGATAAACGGAATTAAATTTTTTAATTATTTTTTACTTCAAAAAATATCTTAAGAGGTTGTAAGTGCCTATTATTTGAATAATGGGGAAAAAAATGCGGATTAAAAAATAATTATCAAATTATAAAGTAGGTACGTTTACTTTATTTAGAAATTAAGAAACAAAATAAGTTTTAATTTTTACGCAAATTTAACTTATGGTTTCGCCAATTTATTATTGAATTAATTAATAAATTTAATTGTTTTGATTTATGAATATTACAGAGTGCGTTGTGGCGTCACCACGTTTAATAGTAATATCCTATATTTAAATATAGTCAGCAAAATATTTATGAATTCTTTAACTTTTCAAAATTCATATTTTCATTTTCGATCAACAAATTTTATTAGTTCGTACCTCGGAGATTCTTTTACAAATAACCACTTTAACTTTTAATGTTAGTAGGTATAAATACCTGTATTACTAATTATGGAAACTAATTGGAATGAACTATCGTTTGCATATGGTGTCAACTAATATAATGTATACAAATGTATTATTTAATAAATTAATTGACTCAATATGACATTCACATGATGTTTTATGAAATCTTAATTTTATTTGAGATATAGCATAATTTTTTTATATATTTTTACAATCTGACTGTATTGAATTGAATTATTTAATATGATGAAACATTGTTATAAGGTGAATAAACAATCTGAATATAATTTTGTCAGTTTTCGATTATTCACATTGTTTGGTCTGGCGCAAAGAAGCTTTGTCTAAAGACATTGTCACTGCGTAAGCAGAATTCTAAAAAGATAACCAATTAGTTAGGTACTTGGCAACTACTATTTTTTTTAAACTCTTTTGCCTAGATTTTAACGATATGATGGCAGCAGTGCCTATTTTGAAAACTAACTGTATCTATAAAAATAAGACACAGCCAATAGTATCTCGGTCAGTACATACATCATACGTATAAAGGTATATTACTCATGTTACCGTTTTTTAAATTTTTGTTGTCTGTTATTTTTTTAAATAGATATTTTGATTTTAACAACATTGACTCCAATTTTCTTGGACATTATTTATCCATCCAACAAGGGTTGTTTGGAAGCGTTTGCTCTTGGCGTTCAATCGATTTTGAGCCTATTTTAATGTACTAATGTTGACTATAATTACCCTTTCTGTTCTCAATTAAGAGTTATTGTTCAAGGATTATTTTAATAAAAAAATTACAACAAGCAAGTTGTACCTATTGTTGTTGTTCTACTGCTTCATACTCTTTAGAAATACAACATAAACTTTTCACCAGCTTACTGGGACCTGACTGGACTTAATCATAAGCTTGACTATAAATGTAATTGTGACTTGTTCGATTGTAATTATTGATTACGCTATAAGTATATTTAAAATTATCATCAACTTGATACTGACAAGATAATAATTTCTTTATTTATGGCAGAGAGAAAATTACAATTAGATACATGGAAGAATTGCTTAAAAAAAAACCTTATGTAACAAGTGCTAATAGATATGGCAGCGGACCCCAAACTAGGCAGTGCCTGTGTCTTGGGCGCACTGTGACCTCGCTACCAGATTGAATTGCGCTGCGAGATGATCATGATTTTCTTTGAGGAAACGAGAAATAAGAACAAGAACAATAAAAAACAAGAAAATAACCAAGCATACCTACTACCAATATATGTACCTACTTACCAACATTCCTACCTACTAGTGATTCAAGAAAACACCTCCATTTTACAGCTCGCAACGTATTCTACTGCGTTCTTCGTACCTCTAATACCGAAAATAAACCGAAAAGATCTTTGAATTTGCGGATACATTTAGCTACTTTGCAAAAATTGCCTCTTTTCTTTTCTACTTCCGCAAATATTGGGATTTACTAGCGAAAGTTTTACAACGGGAAAAATTAGAAAAAGACCCCTTTTACATTTCTGATAGAAGAGAGATATTTGTAAATTTGTGTAACTTTTTAAATAAAGCTTACCAATAGTCCTTTTTAGGGTTCCGTACTCAAAGGGTAAAAACAGGACCCTATTACTAGGACTTCGCTGTCTGTCTATCTGTCACCAGGCCGTATCTCAAGAACCGCGAAAGCTAGACAGTTGAAATTTTCACAAATTATGTATTTCTGTTGCCGCTATAACAACAAATACTAAAAACAAAATAAAATTAAGTTTTAAGGGGGGCTCCGATACAACAAACGCGTTTTTTTTTGCCTTTTTCATAGATAACGGTACGGAACCCTTCGTGCACGAGTCCGACTCGCACTTGGCCGGTTTTTATATAAATGACAGGCTATTATGAGTATATATAAATGAGTATTTGACCACAGTTCACCTGATGCTAAGAGACGGTGTGGTCCAAGATGGTAAGCATACCTAGAATGGAACTGGATCTAAAGTTAGGCTGCCAGAACATACCGTTAGGTTAGGGAGGAGCTTGACGGCAGATTTTCAACAAATTAGCAAATTTGAACTAACGACTATAACTTTTTTTTTTAATTACTAGGACGGACTACATGACGAAATGCCGAAATTTAATGCGTGCGTGCAAAAACCGTAGGACTATGTAGGGAGGAGGTAATGCGAGTGGTAGGTACTTTTAGTTGAGTGAACATTGTCCAAATATCCCTCGGCATCAGTGCGATTATTCAAACTAGAACAGTAACAAGAATTAGCGACGGTTTCAACATACACTAGCTATTATCCGTCTCTAGACAGAATTTGTCAATCAAATTCCATATCAATTATGTAATTTTAGTAAATTAGAGATGAATCAGTCAACAGTTTAATGTCAATGTCGAACAATTTATATCTATTCAGATGATTGACGTGCTTAGTCAAGCGTGAAGACCATTCAAGTGAATGAGACGTCACAAGTAAAAGCTCATGCAAAATATTCACTATCACAGTCGTAAATATATTCTGACAATTTTATAAAGTTACTAATTGATTTTACTTTGCGGAAGGTCATTTGGCAAGTGATTACTGCAGCGTTTGTTATATAAAAAATAAAATAGTTTTGAGAAATCTCAAGAATATTATAATGATCAGCGACCGAAATCATCAAGCTTAGTATTTTTTTAAATCTTTAAACAGAATAAATAAACTAAAACAAGTATTAAACATACTTCAAAAAATAAATGAAGTCGGTTAAAAAAGGAGTTAAGCGTTATTAAATTTGTTTTTCTTATTTGGGTACAAAAAAATAATTATTTATTAGTAAGGGTACCTACTGAGATTTTGATGTCGATGCTACGACGCTTAGTTTTATTGGGTTTCAGGCTTAGACTAAAATATGGAATCCCTCCTTTTTTGAAGTCGGTTAAAAATTATGAACGTCGAAAGCTACAACTATGTAGACACGATGGTAGTATGACTAGTTTCATTACGCATAAACAATTTTTATCGCCTGTTATTTGGTTACTTCAAAGTGAATATACCTACTATATGTGGTATACTATGGATCTTCGCTCAAAGATGACTCTTCTAACTGCTCTGTTATCTGCATGATTTGCGACTTTGCGACTCTCACAGATTTCATATCAAGAATGATCAAACAAATACATCAAGAATTTCTATAAGTTTTCGTTGGACGCGTAATCCACAAACAGTCTCCGATTATTCCAAGCTTTTCCTTTAAGATGTCGATATTTGGGCCAGTTCCAAGATCAAAGACTTACATATTTGCCAAAAGTTTGTAAAAGTTAGCAGAAAAGCGTCGTTTAACACATATTGACAGGCTAGTGGAGATGATGATATGTGGCAGGAATATACAGAGCACTCATTCAAGGCAAAACCTTATAAAAGTCTCCTTGTAAACTAGTGGAGATTAGAATAAAAATAGATAAGATGTTGCAAAGGAATTTAGTGAAGACTCTTTGGTCCTATAGTTTTTTTCTTGTCTTACCCGAACTACATACTTACCTTGATGCATTTGTGTGATGTAAGGCGTGGTTTTTTGCTGGTGTGTGTACCTAGTTTGTGTAATACAAGCAAATATTGTAGGGTAAAAGAGTCTTTACTCATTTTCTACGAAATGTTTTACGTACACCTTTATACATATGTACCTATGTACGAGTGATATTCTGCCCTACACAATTAAATCTTTCTCTGATTAGAATTATGAGCAATTTAATATAGCAAATAGTTGCCACAGAAAAACCTAGAACATATACCGGTAAGTATTTGAGGTTTAGCATTAGATAGAAAATGCTTAAGAATATCTAAAAAATATATATAATGAGATAAGAATATATAAAATTCGACGTAGACGAATAAAATTATAATAGTATTATAACAAAATCGAAGAAGTTTTAAAGAAATGCCCGGTCAAATGTTTCAGCAATCGACGAGCATGCATGAAAACAAGGAAAGTAGAAGAAACAGGTGTACCTACCAAGGTTGTACGTGGAAATATAACCATTTTCCCTCTTAAAAAAGAAAGAAAAACTTGTAATGTGTAAAAAAACATAACACAAGAAAAACAGATACTTTTTCTGTGTATGTTCATTTTATATAATAGCAATCCGGGGAGTACAAGCAAACGGGCCAATGATAAGTTGTTTACGTTGACGGAATGGTGGCCGCGAACCGGAAACCGAAGCATCGGGTGTCCACCAGCTCTTCGGTGGAAATCGCAAGTCGAACCTGGATAAGGTTAGCGGATGAGTACGGGCGTTAGGACGTGGGATCGATAATGGATAACGATGTGCCAGGTATTCCGATACATCGTCATCGTTGCGTGGGAGCTTGCGCTTCCCGATTCGGGCCCGCGAGGACAAGCGCTGTCGAGGCTGCGAATTAGTGACAAAAGCCTGACCGCAGCCTCGACACAATGCGCCGAGGTGAAATACTCCAGGGTTTTTAGTTGGTAGGCAGTCACTAGGATGGAGAGTCCTACATAATCACAGCCGAGCCAGAATCGGTGGTATAGACAAAAGATTTTCGCTGGACAAAAAAGAAAGTAACGGTATAAGTGAAGTTCAAGAAGAGAGGTCTATGCTCAGCAGTGGGGGGTGCAGGGCTAAAAACAGTGACAATACAAAGTAGTAGTTGCTAGTAGTTAGGTACTAGCGGTGTTATCATCAAAAACGATTTCATCCAATCAAGACGATCTTCATGGACAAAATATTAAAAAGACAGAGAGAGAGAGAGAGAGAGAGAGACCCAGTTTTCGTGCAGTTCACAAGCTGATATAAATCGCTAACTGCTCAATTCATCAATATACACGATTAATATTCACTTGAATAGTGTAATGGGAAGAAAGATTGTTATGGACAATGCAATTAGGTCAAGTTTTTCTTCTTTATTAAGAAAACAGATGGTAAACACTGCAACATGCAAGTTACAGCAATTTTTCCTTCCGCTGAACTAACAGCATGATATTTTTAGTCCGCGAGGTAAAAGACCGCTTCGATTGGTTGCGATGTAACCTTATTACCTTATAGAACGATGAATTTTACATTGGTATCGATTGAAAAGTGCACCAACAACGTAATTGGCTAGTAAGTAGTCCGTTTAACTGAGTGAGGTCGGAATATATAAGTCACCTACTTAAATAGGTAAAGTATATTTTGTGACATGCTCTAGTTTTGTATTACTCTCTGGTTACACTTAGTAAAATATTCCTAATTTAAAAAAGTAATAAAATAATATTCTTTTCTACTTTGTTATAGAAACGAAATTTACTCCTAACAAGGTAGGTTTATAAGTTCTTCTCGATGACAGAAAAACAATACCCTTTTTATTTTTTAGAGAGCTTAGATATGGTAAGAGTTAACGCCTGTTCATGACCATTGCAACGGTACTGAGAACAATGAGAATAAAAAAAAAGTCCAGTGCATTATTTTTTTGGCATTGATTACTGTCAAACAATAATTTTTATTATAAACTTTTAATCGATAGTATCATTTTTGCTCTGTAATTTCGCTAACTGTAGGTATTCGTCTCACCTGGAACACAGTTATTACACAACTGCTTGGCGGCTTAATATCGAATACTGCGGTGGTACCTCCCGCTAAAGAGTCCACCTTAGTCTAGGATGAACATTTCATACTCGTAATACTAAGCACCAACAATAATACACACAATTCTATAGTATTTACTTGTATTTATTTATCGATAGCATGTGTTTGTAGCGTCTTTTACCTAATCTGGGAATTTTATTCTATTCTGTTGCCTGGAAGATATCCGATTTTAGCAATAAAGCCGCCACTTGTAACACTGGCTCATAAGGTTGTTAACTGTATTTGTGTTTTATATACATTTTTGGTCTACATAATAAAAACTTTCTTTCTTTATAATTTTTGCTACCTTCTTATAAAGATGATAAAGTGACTGAAAATTTAAATACAATGAAAATTAACTTACTTCTACTTACCTTCAGTAGAACCGAATAATTCGTTTTTTTTTTGTGTAAATAGCAATCGGAACATGTATGTTAATTGAATTTCTTTGGGTGCACTTATTACTGTTCTACATTATGTCGTATTGACACCACAGAGATGATATTCTATTTTCTTTGTGAAACACATAATAACTTTCGCTCAATTCGCATTGCCGAACCTACCCGCATTAGATTCCGACAATACTTACCCTTTGTAGTTAAATTCATCCGTTCCTCTTCAACGTTTGCTACCAATCAGTACCGATTCAACCGGACTGCAGGCTTATTAATTTCGGTATGCGGATAATTACCCTGCGAATTTGGAAGTACTTACTCAAGGATCATGAATTAGGTTGTGGGTGTGTTTGTGTGTGCGGTTTGCGTTTACGTAACAGATAGAAGTGGTACTTGTCTCAATCGCGCCACCTCTTCGTTACATCGAGTACTAGGCTAGCATGTCGACTGAAGAGCTATCGCACACTCACACTAGAACAAGGGACCAGTATACGAATTAATGTCGAAAATGTGTGAATGCGTGGTGCCAATGTAAGGCGAGTAAATGTGCGAGTGACGTTATTCTTTGATTTAGTGACGTATCGTCTGCGCTTAACTTCAAGTCGGCGTTTGTTTGCGAAGTTTCCGCATAGTTTGAATGAAAAGTACTTTTGTGTGGTCTACATAACTAGGTAAGTAGTTGTTAGGTACAATTTTGCTAACGAAATGTTAGATAATGTTTCAGAAGTGTATGAATGGGTGTATTATTCGCTGCGTACGTTTTCCACGAAGTTATCCGAGCTGGTTATCTGAAATGAAGAAAAGTTTGGTTAGCAAGTGTCCTCATTCAAAACTTTTAGAAATGTGTTAAAAATTAGGAAGGTTTAGTATGTATTTTTTATTTACAACCCGCTATTTTATTAATTTGAGTACATTCTACTCTCTCTTTTACGTAATTTCTTACAGTAGAATATACTCATTTGAGTACATTCTGTAAGAAATTACGGAAATCATAGAAGCTGCAACTTAACGGAATCTTAAATATCTATTTCTAATTATTTTTAGTTTTTCAAACGAATATAATATGCTTAACTAATTAAAACTTTTGCCGTGGTGGTGCCGGCGTAAGAATAGTACCCCACCCTCTCTACCCGTGGTTGCCGTAAGAGTCGGCTAAGGGATGTAATCCGGAAGATGGGCAGCAACGTCTTCCTTGACTGCGCTCGCCAACCCGCCTGCCAAGCGTGGCGAGTATTGGCAAAACCACCCCAGGAGGAGGCCTATGTCCAGCAGTGGACGTCCTATGGCTGATGATGTGATGATGTGAATTAAAACTGTCACAATATACGTATTTATAGGTTTTTATAGTGGATAAAGAAAAATATAAACAAAGAGACAAATAAAATAACAGATACCTATTCCTTTATGTTATTTTTAAGTTTTGTTTATATTTTTCAATAATTACTAAATATGACCATATCAACGGAAGTACCAACATATGAAACTCAAATTAAGTGTGTTTATAGCCCAAACAGTGGAACAGTAAATAAAAAACAATATCATATGTGGGTTAGGCTTGCGTTTAGAATCTCGCACTGATTGAAAAAACAACATAATCTGTTTTTTTTTTCTCATTGTACAATCATCCAAAATTACGTTTCCACTTTTACGAAGTTCTTAAAGTATAATAGTAAGATCCACAAAAATCCTTCTATCCTGCCTACTAATATTATAAATATAAATATTCGTATGTTTGAATATTTGTGACTCAATCACGCAATAACTGCTGAACAGATTAGCGTAGATATCGGATACTTTTTATATCAGAAAAATGTTAGGTTCCTGTGGGATAACCAAAAATGTTCAAGGGCATTACCACTACCCATCACTAGATGCCGTCAAGTTTCTTAGTAATGACTAAGTATTCTACATAAGACTTGACGACATCTGGTGGTGGGGACATTTTTTGTTAAATTCCACGCGGAGGAAGTCGCGGGTAACCGCTAGTGTATAATACGTATGTTAACTTAGTATAAAACGATAAATTACGCGCAAACGTTTTGGTAAATACACAAAACAAATACCTAGTGATTACGCATCAGTGTACCTGACGTGCGAGATCATTACAATGTCGGGCACAGTATATCAGTGCGAGAACCCGACTCACACTTTATTGGATTTATTTTCTCTTTCATACGCCAAAGCACTGAAACAAGTAAATGCTCTTCGAAGGAAAACTCACAGTGTGGAAGGGAGACAAAAGGAGTGAACAATAGACATCTAGGTATAGATGAGAATTGCTTTGGTGTACATTACGTTACAATAGATATCACTGTTTTCACATCCGAAACAATGCGGAACATGTGGGTAGCGTGGCTTCTGGCAGGGTACAAATAAGTTAAATATACGACCTGGCCTCCCTGTGTGCGTCGATGGTGTAAATGACTCTAAGGAGATTGCAAATGTGTTCAAAGACCATTTTTCTGTGAAATCTCCGTTAGGTCCGGCGAATGAGGTGATCAATGCTGACATGAACAAACAAATTGTTGGAACGGCTTTCTTTGCGAAAGACGTAAATGAAGCCATAAAGCTTATATCGAGAGGGAAGTCCCCGGGTCATGATGGACTCAGCATTGAGCACCTGCAGCACGCCGGACCACACATTGCAAGGGTCTTAGCCACGTTCTACTCGCTGTGCGTGAGTCACTCATACTTGCCGGCCGATTTCATGAAAACTGTTGTAGTGCCTGTAGTGAAAAATAAAACGGGTGACCTTGCCGATAAAAGTAATTACAGGCCTATTTCTCTTGCCACCGTAACGGCTAAAGTTTTTGACGGTCTTCTTAACGCACAGTTAAATAGATATGTATCACTGCATGATAACCAGTTCGGGTTTCGTCCTCGGCTGTCCACTGAAAGTGCTATACTGTGCCTTAAGAATACTGTCAAATACTACACTGACCGTAAGACTCCCGTGTACGCGTGCTTCCTCGACCTATCCAAGGCCTTCGACCTCGTGTCGTATGACCTTCTATGGAACATGCTGAGGAGCATTGACCTGCCTCATGAACTCATCAGCATGTTCCAGTACTGGTATGCGCACCAGTTTAACAGTGTCCGATGGGCGGGTGTAATGTCAAGTCCGTACCGGCTCGAATGTGGGGTAAGACAGGGTGGGTTAACATCTCCAACCCTGTTCAACTTATATATAAACGGGTTAATAGTCGAGCTCAGCGGTCAGCATGTTGGTTGTCATATTGACGGCGTATGCGTTAACAATCTGAGTTACGCAGACGACATGGTGCTGCTGAGCGCGTCTGTCTGTGGGTTGAGGAGACTACTGCAGACTTGTGAAAAGTACGCCTGTGACCATGGATTAAAATATAATGTGACAAAGAGTCAATTCATGGTCTTTGAGACTGGCCGTGCAAAGTGCCCCCAGAACATACCACCTGTCCGGCTCAATGATGTTCCCCTCGAAAGAGTGAAACAGTTTAAATACCTGGGGCATGTAGTGACGGCTGATCTCAGGGATCATGCAGACATGGAGCGGGAGCGGAGGGCTCTGTCCGTGAGAGCTAACATGATAGCTCGCAGGTTTGCACGGTGTTCTAATGAGGTCAAAATTACGCTCTTTCGAGCGTATTGTACATCGCTCTATACGTGCAGCCTGTGGGCTAATTACACAAATAAGGACTGCAGCGCCCTCCGCGTCCAATATAATAACGCATTCAGGGCGGTGATGGGGCTGCCCCGGTACTGCAGCGCCTCGGGTATGTTCGCGGAAGCACGAACTGACTGCTTTCACGCGACTATGCGCAAACGGGGCGCGTCCTTGGTGCGGAGAGTGCGGGCCAGCTCCAACACCGTCCTGATGATGATTGCCGACAGACTAGATTGCCCTTTCCTTCGGCATTGCTGCAACAGGCATGTTGCAGTTCCAATGTCGAAGAGAATATATAATTGATTATCTTATTTTATTGTTATTTTTGTTGACTTTGAATTAATTATTTCTGACATGATTTATATTTATGTATTTTTGACATTTTATTTTGTAATGATTGTAATTTTAATATTATGGGTTAAAAGGCCTGAAATAAATGAATTTTAATTTTAATTTTTAATTTTTAATTATATCTAAACACATCAACTACCCTTTTTGGTGTGTATTATTCATAAAAAGGATTCAGATTAAAAAAGGTCAAACGAAAAAAGGTTAAAATAGGTAAAGTAATAAATTTAGTTCTATAATATTTTATTTGTATCTTTTCAAGGTGAATATATATATTTTTTTTATAGGAAAAGGGACAATCAAGCATGCTATTTGCCTGATGGTGAGCTCACACAAACAACATTGGCGAGCTTGTCGATGCGTTGCAAAGAGAATTTTTATAGACACCCTTTGAAAGACCCTCGCAGGGAAGACATTCCACATATTGCAAGTGTGCGCAAGGAATGAACACCAAAACCGCACGGTACGGGAATCCTAAGTCTGTTTGCTTTATCTTCGACCACATCATCGCTTACTATCTGGCTAGTCGGTGGCAAAAAGCGAACTTATGCGTTAAAAATTGTTTGTTTTAGTTGCATAGCAAAAAAGTATGAATAAGCCGTCAATTGGAGCTCACAGCGTAGGTATCTAAGTTATTTTTGATTTTGGTTAATATAATTGTTTTCAGGTGCGCGCGACTGGCAAACTAGATTCATGATTGTGGCCATTGTTTTGCGCACGAGCCCCAGTCAATTTGTCCCATTGTTACAAATATAACCCATTGTAATTTGACAGTGAATATACAGCTCAGTGTTCTAAACCCTAAAGTACACTTTCACGATATTGACAAAAGGAATTGTTTATACAAAAATCATAGCAATAGCGGATCTCCGTCGTAAATTCACTTTCGTTGAAATTTTAATTTCTTTGTTAAATCAGATTTAAATTGTGACGAAACTTTTGAAATTGAAGCTAATTTGAATAATTACTTAACGGTACGTATCTAAGTTGAGTTTATTTATTTAAATCGAGTTTTTGTGTTACTTTTCAGAGTAAATAAGGTAAGGTTAATTGATAATTAGTGAATAGCTCAAAGGCAACTTCTATATATCATAACAATGAATTTTAGTTCAAAATCGAAAAGGAAATTATTGATTAGGATTTAAACAAGTAAAATTTTAGCAAAAAAACCGACTTTGTATGTTTTTCTCATGGATGCCATTGTCAGAACTGGACCAAATGAAATGGGACCACAAAGGAAGCACCAGCTTTCAAATAAAAAAAAGAATTTGCAAAATCGGTTCACCTAGTCGAAAGTTCTGAGGTATAACAAAAATTAAAAAAATGCAGTCGAATTGAAAACCTCCTTCTTTTTGAAGTCGGTTAAAATACTTTAACCGTCCGAGCTGCGCCTTTCCACGTTTCCCAGGATAAATTGTGTTAATTCAGGGTATAAGCTATGGTGGTCAACAGTAAGAAATCATGGGTCGCAGTAGGTACTGTTTTTAGGAGAGTGTCATGTCACAGAAAGGGGAAGCGGAACGGTTGAGAGAGGACGATGTTGCCACCCTATCTATAGGTAGATATCCAACCCATACCCGACCACAGGCGTCAGGTACATGATCGCCGTATGCCGTCTTAGTGGGGAACTCGGGGGATCGGGGGAACCCGTCTCTCAGTTCTACCCGTCGCTTAAAAACGTGTTTCCGTGTTTTAATGACGGGTAGAGCATAAGCCCCCCGAGATGGTGCCTGATAAGGACAAGCACTAATAAGCTGCTGACGAGCGTAACAGATTAGACGCATATGTATATAATATATATATGTATATATTTTAAATCAAACAATACATTTGAAATAATTTGTATAATAAATAGACGTTACGTTTAACTTATTTTAATATAAATGACAATAACAATCACATATATATATATATATATTTTGATTAAAAATCAAAAGACTTGATTTGACTAAATAACTGTTATGAGTCATGTGTTTTGAGAATATAAAAAGCCGCTCTGACTCGAACAGCATGGCGTTCTGCTGTGAGCCGTCGTATAGAATAGAACAAGAGACCCATAAGTTAAGTAACCTATTTATCTAATACCTTTAAGCGAGTAATTCTTGTATATATGTCTTTATATAAATATATATATATATATATATAAATAATCTGAATCTCGGAAACGGCTTTCAACAAACGACGTTTTCTAAAAATGAAACCTAGCTAGATCGATTTATCGCCCCTGAAACCCCCTGCATACTAAATTTCATGAAAATCGTTGGAGCCGTTTCCGACATTCAGAAGAAAATTAATTAAATATATACATATATACAAGAATTGCTTGTTTTAAGGTATTGGATTAGATGGATAGATAGATTAGATATACAAAAATTGCTCGTTTATAGGTGTTAGATACATATATATATATATACCAATATAATTTATTGTGTGAAATATCTTCCAATAAATTTATATTTATTGGAAGATATTTCACACAGCAAATGTTGTGCCGTGGGAAGCAGATATCTGATACTGTACTGTTTTTTTTTTGTTAATGTACTAGCGACCTACCCCGGCTTCGCACGGGTAGTAAGAATAGGTATAGTAATCTATCCTTAAAAGGTAGATATATGCCACCGCTCCTTTTTTGTAGATCAATAAGAGAGGAATATCCCACTATGCATTGTTTTGTTATATCTTAAAGGGATTAGAGAGCGTTTCCGCTGAAAACTCCCAGGTGGCTTTTAACTTTTACAACACCAGCTTTCACAACTATATCCTAGCTTAGTAAAATTAATTACCTAAATCTTCCTCATGAACCACTCTATATATTGGTGAAACTCGCATGATAATCCGTTCAGTAGTATTTAAGTTTATCACGAACAGACAGATTGACAGACGCGGTGGACGATTTTGTATATGCAGTGATACTTTTAGAGCATCCAGACAGAACAAACAACTATGTTCGTAATATAAATGTATGTCCTAAGCGGGAATCGGATCCCCGCCCCGAATCTCATGAAGGCAGTCGAATATCAAAGAAAGAGCGTAGTTTTTTAAGGTACGGCTTTAACTGTAAATTATTGTAAAGTATATTGCATAGTGCTGACTGTGTAATGATATTGTTGTCACACGTGATGAAAATATCATATTACATTGCCGAGGCAGTTTGGGGTTATAATTGACAATACACACCGCGGACTTTCATCAGCCCAATTGCAGATAAAAGTATTTTATTCAGCGCAATTAAACGACTTTTTGATACATCCTTATTTATTTACAACTTAACGCTATTTCTGGCTTTTAATAATTGCTAGCGGTATTGATATGGACAATCAGTGGAATGCGCTGCCTGAGTAGGTGATACCTTATAAATTCAATCTAAGTGTTTTCAATAAAGAGTAAATATATTTCTTCTGGCGGTGGTCAACGCAAGCCTATACATAATAAGTACCTGGATGACCAAGCTTTGCTCGGATGAAAACACGGATAAAACGAAGTTTTCTAAAAATGAAACCTAGCTAGATCGATTTATCATCTCCGAAACCCCCTGCATACTAAATTTCATGAAAATCGTTGGAGCAGTTTCCGGGATTCAGATTATATATATATATATATATATACAAGAATTGCTCGTTTAAAGGTATAAGATTATACCTGCTGAAAAAAATGGTTTCAGATTTTATAATGAAACTTCTTTCATACCATATTCTCTCTACGTTATTAAAATTAATTTATTTCGAGCAACACAAGCCATACTCGCCAAAATACCATCACAATATCAATATTCTAAAAGATTATTATTAGTTCATCAACATCGTGTCGGTTATGATATGCAATTCAATTAATTTATTTTAGATAAATATTATATCTAGTTATACAAATAACAAAAATGTAAAAAAACAAATTGTCAAAAAAAAAAAGAACAGAAAAAAATAAGAAAAGCAAAACAATAGAGTGCGTCCCTTAAAGGAATACTAAACAACATTTTATCAAAGTAGAAAGCTTGTAAGTACATAGGTACTTCCTATGTAATTAATTTAAATCTTACTTAACAATTTTTATAATATTTGGATGAAATTGTATTACTTATTAATACCGGAAAATGTTAAGTTACCAAAGATTAAGGTTTTTCTAAGCGATGATTACAGAATTATTATCTTTTCGTAAATTCTGCGAAATGAACAAATTTTTTAAAATTAATTTCGACGCGCACTTAGAACTACATATTATAAAACAAAGTCGTCAGCCACGTCTGTATGTCTGCGATAAACTTAAAAACTACTGAACGAATTATCATGCGAGTTTCACCAGTAGATATAGATACTCTTTATTGTGCACACTAAAAATAGAAAAAGAGTACAGAAAGCAAAAGAATCTTATGAGTTAGTGCCACAAGTGGTGGCAATGGTGGCGGTATGATAAAGTGGTTCATGCGGAAGGTTTAGATATACAATTTGTTAAGGTTTTGTGCAAATTTTGTGCAATATGATGATATTTGTTGGAAGTGTCTGAAGAAGTCCAGCTACCTGCGAGCTTTCATCAAAACGCTGCCTAATTCCTTTGAGATATAACAAAACAATGCATGGTGGGATATTTCCTATACCTTTTCTATAGATCTACAAAGAGTCCGCGGTGGCATATCTACCTTTTAAGGATAGCTTATTATACCCATTCTTACTGCCCTCGCGAAGGCGGGGCGGGTCGTTAGTTATAATAATTGAAAAAACACTCTAAGAAATTCCGAGGTAATTAAGTACCGACGATATGACAAAAAGCGAATAACCTTGTATTTGAGAAAGGTATCAGCAAACCTGCAGACTGGGAGCAGTACAAAGATGTATATTAGGAAAAGACAATACCGGAAAACCGGGTAAGGTTAGAGTTTGCATTGGAAGCACGTTGGTCAAGTCTATCGGGAGCGTTACACCGACTGCTGACGAGGGTTGGTAGTACTAGCAACCCATAGTGATAACGTGAGGTGCTTTTACGAGCTGCTTGCTACTATTATTTACAAGTTAATTTGCTGATTGTGCTGTAGCTGTGATAGACGCGCTGTAAAAGTGTCAGCTAACTAATTGGGAGTACGATATTATAAAATAGTTTAATGTGTACTAGATGGGCTCCGCTGATTTACCCGCGTTTTCAGGGATAAAAGTAACCTATAGTATGTAAGCTTTTACTCGTATTAAGTCTTACTTTTACCAGAGTTTCAGCTATCTCTGATTTAAGATCTTTTGAGCAGTTTGATCGTGACAAACAGATATCGGATTCGAATAGATATTAAAAAATTGTCGCCAAGTTAGATATTTTCTTTTATATTGTAGATAGGTTTGCGTTTGACCGCTATCTCGCCTGATGTTAAGCGAAGATGCGGTCTATGGTGGAGCAAGCTCGCATAGAAGAAACCGATTCACTCTAGACTTGAAGGTTCTCAAACTGTATTTATCGAGGAACGCCCACTCGGGCAGCAAACTCTAATGTCTAGCGGTTCGTAGGAATAAAGTAGAATCAAACCGCTTAGTTAGATATTTTTGGGATATCAACCATGAAGCAGGGTCCCTTTTAAGAGGTCCTGGCTACCCAATAGTAGAATAGGTAGAGTGAAACTAGGCCACGTAGAACCGACAACAGACAAGAAATTTTGCGTCGATGTCCAAGGTTTATGAGTTTCTTAGTACGTTTCTCAATAGACTCCAACGCCTCAAGCTGGCTGGCTGGCTTAGCACGTTGTTATTATTCCAGCGAAAGGATAGACAAAACAGCCAAATGTCACATACCAGTACCGTAGCTGTTTTTGGATCTAGAGTAAACAGATTTCTTCTAGGTAAGCGTGATCCATCTTTGACTTTGTGTTGTAAACAAACACATCAGGCTTAACAACAGGCCGGACGTAGCCAAACGCGGATCTATTGTGAATACAAATAATCAAAAAGATACTAAAATTGATAGGTGGGGGTGATTTAATCTTCGCTAAACGTCAGGCGATGCGGCGGTCAAATGCAAGCCTATATGTATAATAGAATGTGAGTCTTGAGTCGAGCGCCGAGAGTTCCGTTTAAACTTGTATGAAAGGTCATGGGAATTCAGACTCGAAAATTTGAATCACCAAAGATTAAATCACTTGTCCTTCAATCTTACTAATGAAAAGCTTAGTAAGATTGAAGGACAAGCTTAATAATTGAAAAACAATTTCTTGCATATACCGCCATTTCGCCAATTGCACCTAAAACATGTTTTTTGTGTGATTTAAACTTGCTGTAAGATCTCTTGCCAATGGGAGACACCATATAGGTTTTAATTTATTTGGTCTTGACAGACAGACGGATAACGAAATTTCCCTTTAAGATGTGGGCAGAGAGCACTTTTCCTCCCCTCGTCATAAGTGCTATAGTGGCCAGCTTGTAAGTGTCAATCACGCAGTCCGTGAAATATTGATAAGAGTGCAAATTTACCCCATGCACAGATTAAATACTAGTTACTTGCCTTATTTTGTCACTTCTTTTTTGGGGCACAATTCTCGAAAGTTGTAAGTCCATAATTTTTTGTATAATGTAACTGCTAACTGGACAGTATTGATGAGTTGAGTTTTTACATACCCGTGCATTGGTTTAGTGTTATTGTCTTTTTTTAACTTTTTTTCAATTTTGTTCAGTATTTATGACAATTTTTCGATATTTTCTTTAGGGGCACTGAGTGCCCCCTCCTGCCCCCATAAGAAAAAAAATAACCCTGCTGGTTACTATGACTTTAAAGGAATACTAATTGAGTCACAGCTGCTTATCAAAAGTATTTTAAATAAATACTGCTTTATTTCTATTATTTTTTTTAGCTCAAGAGACTGAGCTACTACAAAATGAGCTAAAAATGGACATGCTTTCAGTTCCCACCAGGACAAACATTTATATATATATATAGGTATATACATACATATACATATATATGACAAGCTCCAATATTTGTTCTGTATCTGGTGGCTGTTATTAATATTTGTATTACTATTTACTACTAGTAGCAAGTTGCCCCGGGTTAGCATGTGTGCAATTTATTTTAGTAACTTAATTACAAAACAGTGAATTTCTCTACTTAAATAATAGTTTATTAGGATGTATTTTATTTATATAAGCCTTTCGGAATAATAATCTAAATAGCAATTAAAACTATATCAAAATATGCGTGGTTTAGAATAAGTAGCATACGCGGACATCGACTTTGTTCTACTATTTAGAGCAGACATAGATCCCTTGTAACTCTATTGGTAGGAGGTATTCACGTCAAAACACAAGTTATGGAAAATGATATAATGCGGCGACACGACTATAGATGTAAAACAACCGATTAAAAACGCTTTAAATAAAATGTTGCCGTTTTAAACCCCAAATAAGCCGTTTTAATCGGCTGAAAACTCGCCTACAAAAATAAAAGAACTGTGTTTTACACTTCATTGTAGGCAATTTTTGGTCACCTGTCGTCATGTTTTGTTTTAATTAGTTTATAGAAAATCAATAGAAAGTTACGTACATTACCTACTACACGAAAAATTAAGTATGTAGGTATACCTACCTATACTTATTTATTATATTATATTACACGCACTAGATTAGAAGACATCATTAACACAATGCCGTCCGTTTTACTTGCGTCTGCATACTAGAAGAGATGTCAACTGTCAAAATGGGCCTTTAAAAGTGTGTCATTAATTTAATTCACACTATGTTTACAGATGTTTTTTTTTTAATGTACCTAAACAATTCAAGTGCATATTCAGTGACAGGTACTTATAGCCCAACCCTTCATCGACATACACACTAATTAGTAATTGAGTAACTAATTCTAATTAGGTACTCAATTACTAGCAATCAACAGAGTCGCTCTCGTATCGGATTCATGAAAACAAATCCAATGTTACACAAACATAGGGTGCGCCGCAGACAGATGTTTCTTTGTTATGCAAATTCCTGGATGCGGTTGTTCCCTGCCTGATATGGGGCCCTGTATTGCTAAAGGCTACGGCTCCGTTACCTGTAACCGGCTACAAGCTAAATGGTCAATTATGTGACTAACCCTCAACGCCGCACAAAGCCTTGCACAAATTCGCCCCCGAGTCGAATGCATTGTTCGATTCTCTCATACTGGGTGTTCGGATAAACGACATGTTCGAGGATTTAATATGGACGCGGAC
The DNA here is from genome assembly GCA_950106695.1 of Biston stratarius. NCBI lineage: Eukaryota > Metazoa > Arthropoda > Insecta > Lepidoptera > Geometridae > Biston > Biston stratarius. The sequence goes on from OX467116.1 coordinate 19,561,057, forward strand.
AAGATTTTGATTTTTTTTAAATATTCATTTTTAATTGAGTCGGATACTCCGACAACAGTTTTAATTAAATCCTGATCTTTAACAAGGAGTGAAAATAGACACGACACTCATGAGGCTTCATCTTGCACACTACTTCGGGAATAATAATGTGATACTTTGAGCTTACATTAATTTTGCTTGTATTACGGAAAATGTAAAGTGCTTCGGCGGCATTTACCCGAGTAAATTCACGTCGGTTAATAAAGTTAGTACAATCAGTAAGAATTACTGACTTCTTAAAACTGCTGAATGCTTCCGTCAGCTAATTGGTTTAGCAAAGTTGGAGCAGATCGGGATGTTGCAATATATTTTATGGAGTAGAATCGTAAATTTTTTAACACAAACAAAATGCCCATATACTAGGTGTCCAAAGAGCTTCAAATACGTGTTTCTGTAAACGAAAAACTTTCGAGGAAGTCGTAGTTATCTGGAAACTGGAAGTCTTCCAAAATCCTTTGTTACGATTTTAGGTCCCACCATGCGATAGGAATGAAAACTACGATCCCTTCAAATTAAATTAATAGTGCAGAAACTCAATGGTTCCATGACAGTTCAGTTTTCAGTTGTGAAACGATTTTTAACAAAATTTGTAAAATGTTACGATGATCAATAATATAGAACTATTTAGTGTTTTAGTGGAAATAAACAATCTTTGTTTTTGGTACAAATATTTGAATTACATATGTAATTGATCTCGATTCTGTAAGTTGCATCACTAAACTAACTTATACTTGATAACTTAATTACTACCACGCTATCACACTAATATTATAAAGCTGAAAGTTTGTGAGTATGTAAGTGTGTTTGTACGTTTGTTACTTCTTTACACTCAAACGGCTGGACCAATTTTGATAAAATTCGGCACGGAGGTAGCTGACACCCTGGGCTACTTTTTGTTTCGAAAAAAATTACTATTTATTTTACATTTTTAACACCGCGGGTCGCAGATAAAAATGTCATAAGGAATCGACATGTTCAATGACCATCTCTAGCTATCGCTAAGTGTATTATAACATTAACAATAACCTCGAATATGCTACGCAAATTAATTTATTCAGGTAAATTGCAACGGAACACAATCTGCGTTAGGTAATATAGCATTTGCCCCGAGTACCACGGGTTCTGTGTCATGCAAATCTTGGTGATAGCATTAAACTCTATATAGACTGAAGTGTAGGCGAACCAATGCCAACAAATTGATGTAACTATTGTACGTGTCCAGGGTACACCAACTTCCAGGTACTGACCAGATTCGGTTTAATTCTACTGCGAATTCCTTTGTCGCACGAGTCCAGATTGCAACAAACGAATTGGACACAGAAAGTGGGCGAAACTTCACCAGCAACGAATTTCATCGAAACATAAACGCGAATGCAAATTGCTTTACAATATCGCCCGTGAAATCTCGCTCGTTTTGATTGATAGTTCGACAGTTTCTGCGTACTTTTTATTAATAAACACTTTTTGAAATGGGGATTTCTAAACTGAGTTACAAACATTTGATAAATGAATACGTGCTCGTAAAACAGCTGGGAATGATCGGTGCGATGCTGCTTGTAATGCGCACTAGGAGCTGGCCATCTAGCTGGCCCCGTGCCAGGCACAAGTCACATAAAAAGCTCTATGTTTAGTTTAAATAAGTTACTCTTGGTCTTTTTATACTTAGACGTTACGTAGAGATTGATAGTATAAGTCACAAGACTGATAGCAGACATTTGGATTAGAATGCGTATGGAAAGTTCTTTGTTCAGTTATCTAATAAGTCGAAAAACTTATATAAAAGCGAAATTCCAATTTCAAAAATGTATTATTATAAAGTCAATATTCTTTATGTGAAATGTATATATTAATGGTTCCGTTTTTCCTTTTGAGGTAAGGAACCCTAAAAAAGAAACGAGTAATAAATTTTATGAGTAACACTGACAAATTAGTGTTGTCATTGGTTCAGCAGCTAAACAAAGGATTGTGAAGGTGACAATACTTTTGTACTTATTTCATTTGTACGCGTATCAGAAACAGAAATACATTTTCTCTACTATTTAGAGTAACTCTAGTTAATGCCAGAAATCCTGGTCAACTATATATCGTTGGTATTTGGCAAGCGCTACGCCCCTAACCCTGCTGTAACGGTTACGCAACGGACGCCCCTATGTGTCAAGAGCTTATACATTTTCATCAATGACTTTTAGATTTTGCAATGAGTAGAGACTGGTCGTGTTCAAAGCTTGTAAGTACATCTTAGCAGGAGGTCGTTTAGGTAGGTACCGCCGCAGTGCCAGATATCCTGTTTAGTAGTAGTATGTAAATTAAAAGACTATTGAGACTAACCATCTAATGTCTCAAAGTAATGAGCACCAAAGCAGCGATGCCCTGGACTTTGTTTTACTACTCAAAATTCTGTGTATCGCTGCAATGGTCATGGACAGGTGTTAAATCTTACCAGCTGGAGAGCGTCTCGCTCTTCTCATTACTTTTACATAAAAGAAAATAAACAACCTAACAAGCGTAGGCTGTAAAATTACGTGCCTGTATGTTTTATTCAAGAAGCGTATTGTAAATGTAAAGACTCGGACGGTTACTTTGGCGGCGATTCAAAAAATCAACTCGCGTTGTATACAAAAGTTAAAGTTTTAAAGCCCTATGTTCGTGTTATTGTTGTCTCGCTCGCAAATTCAAATAAGGTCGATGATATAAACTACTTAATTTTTTTCTTATATTAGATTACTCACGTTTAATTTATCAAGATACTCTGAGCTAATGGAAAGCTAAGTATTACTCAATCGCGGCTTTGTATTGCTTCGCATTAAGTAACAAATAAAAAATATGACAAACACATACCTATTCGTATCCATTGCGACACTACAATACGTATTTGAGAAAATATAAGCGTGTTGAGCGTAAAAAAATATTAAAACTGGCCAACAACGTTTACCAACGAAACGCAGCTGGACGTACATCAAACTTAATTATCTCTTAACTAGCGTCCCGCCCCGGCTTCGAACGGGCAGTAAGAATGGGTATAGTAAGCTATCCCTAAAAGGTAGATATATGACACCGCGGAACTCGTATAATTATTCGTTTAGTAGTTTTTAAGTTCATCGCGAACAGACAGACAGACTCGTCGGACGACTTTGTTTTATAATATGTTGTGATAGAGCTCGTAAAGTAAATTGCTATACAATAACTCCTGTAGATAGTATTGCCTAGATTTGTCTACAATAATTCAATTATGGTGTGGTAGAATAAAAAAATACACATACGTCCCCATAACCAATCATCGATAATGAAATTTCTTGAACAATTTCTTTCATTTCCCACTTATTTAAATTTAGATTTAACACAAAGGAAACTTGATTATCGTCTGTGGTGAAAATTGTCTGCTGAGTCCTATTCGATATAACGAGTACTTACGCATTAAATGATTACAGTAATCATGTAATTTTAGTTCGCAATGGTTGAGTGGCTAGTTTTCAGTATCACCTTCCAACATAGCTTAACGCATATGAAGAATAAACTCGGGGTGTATTTAGCTTAGAGATTTTTATACTCCTTATTAAAAACAAAATATATGTACTATGGACACAACCTTAAAATTATTAAATTAAAATCATTCTTTTGTTCAAATTTCTATTATTTTTATTTTGAAATGTTCCAGTTAAGTGACGGTGTGATCAAAGATGGTATTCATACCTAGCTTGGAATGGAACTTGCTCTTCAAAAAAAAAATGGAACTGGCTCTCAAGTAAGGCTACCAGAACACACCGAAGGGTGCTTGGCGGCAGATTTTTAACTTAAAGGTGGTAGCTAGCCAGCCGAGTACTAGAAAGAACCCTACAACCATGCTATGGTTTTCCTTTTTTATGATCGACAGGCTAGGTGTTTGACCACAGTTCACCTGATGTTAAATGACGGTGTGGTTGAAGATGGTAAGCACACCTAACTTGGAATGGAACTAGCTCTCAAGTGAGGCTGCCGGAACACATCGTCAGGTGCTTGGCGGCAGATTTTCACACCTATAGTTTCATAAAATAAAGTTTATGAAACGCTTTGTGAAACAAGCTTTCTTTTCAAGCATATTCGAACCTATATTATGATTTTGAAGCCCCCTGAAGCTGCCACTGGGGCAGGCGCCCCGGTTTGCCCCCCTCTAGATCCGGGGCTGGGCCCCTGTTGAACTAATCACCACCTGTTCCTAGTTAATTGCCGTTGATAATATCACCAATGCATCCTCACTAAAAACATAGCGTCGTGGGAGTTATGGTGTGCATTCCGTGTGTTTCGCAATCGAGGCCCTAATTACTCCTTAATACTACTGTTACGTAATTATAGACTAGGAGGCGTGTTTTTATTTCTTTATATTTGGCATTGCTCTTCATGCATTTTTCCAGTGTCAAATATTTCTATATTTTTAGGGTTCCGTAATCTGACCACAAATTAAGGGTAGCTATGGAAGTCGGATAACTGATAGAATATTTATATACTTTTTTTGTAAATACATAATTATATATAATACACTGGCTGACCCGGCGAACTTCGTATCGCATAATAGTCAACAAACATACCAACAGAAGCACCACCTACCGGGTCCAATTGTGTTTTCCATCCATTCAGGAACCCATTGTAATATACACAAAATTTCATCCAAATCGGTCCAGCCGTTTAGGAGGAGTTAGATGACAAACACACGTACAGAAGATTTATATATATATTAAGATACAGAACACCCAGATACAGTACAAACATTATTTATACCACAAAACATTTGTCCTGGGTGGGAATCGAACCCACGTCCTACAGCTCTTTATGCAGTTCTACCAATCAGCCAACAGGGCTATCAACACTTGAGATATAGGTACTGTTATTATACTGTTGTATAGATACTTTTGTTTATCATTGGTCGGAAAAATGTTTATACAAGGAAAAAACCAAACCATTCATAAATAATAATATGTACCTATCATTATCATAATGCTGTTCACAAACATTTTATTAGCAATAAACAAAAATCTACACAACATATGAGTAATGAATCTATTTGCCGGAATTCTGCCACCCGTGGCCCTGTTCCCTCCCCCATTTCACTGTCACTAGCAATCAGGCCTCTTCACTGATGGCCGTGAACCGCGGTTACAACCGCCTATAAAGCAAGTCAAACTAGCGGGACCGCTACGCCTCACTCCAGCGTAGCCACTTCGTAGGCAATTCGTAGCTTATACGTCCGTAGCGTATATACTGATTGATGACAAAAACATCCTTAAAATCATGTCAAAAACCTTGAATTTTAATGATTGAATATTGCATAGAATTAATTGATAAATTGTAGTTATATTAAACGATATCGAATATGAATAGAGCTCTGCTACGTCACAAGTCATGATGTCGGGGTTTTTTAAGTTAAATGATTAGCAAAATTGCTCCTCAGTTTCACAGTAAAAGTATATTAGAAATCTTTTGAATGAAAATAGTATTAAAAATAAACAACTTCTGCTCAATAATTACTCGAATGTCGATAAAATATCCCTAGCGTATTAGTAAGCAGTGAACACCTCATTATAGTTATTGGAACATTTTATACTCTGGTAGATACTTCGTTTAACTGTCAGATAAATTTTCCGCTCCAAAGTTCTCGGAAACTAGATCGCTTACAGCAGCGAGCGCACTCCACCAGGGGCGCAGAATATCGAGGGAGCTGCGTTACACGTGCCCCACGCACACACTGATCGGGTGCAGTCAACACAAGCAAACAGCGTTCAATCTACATACACAATTTACAGAGTGGCAGACTGGAAATCGCATTTAGCTGGAAAAGATGGGACAGATCGATAGATTAAAATTCATGCTTGCCTATTTTCATTGTTTTTCTAATTCTAAGCTCGATGAAAAATTTTCACATTTACCTTTTCATATTTACGTAAGAAAAGGCTTATGAGCGAGATAAAGAAACGTGTTTTTTGCGGAGCCAGTGGGGCACCTTTACATTGCCAGCTAAACTGTAGTCACAAAAGCACTACCCTGACTTGCACTGAAATGAAAACCTCCGAGTGGAGGTCTCGACTTTCTTTTTAGAACCAAAGCGCAGTTAATGACTTTCTTGCTGCGTTCCCGGATTTATTAAGTAATGTAAGCTAAAGGAGCGGACGTGACACTCAATTAGTAATTTGATTTCAAATTTCCTACGCAGGTTTCTAAGCGGGCGTATTTTGCTCGATTCAGCTGAATTGCAGCATTTAGTTAGAAAACTCGGTCTTTTATTTTTAATTTTACAGAGTATACGAACGTATTAAGGTTTTCTTATTTCTATGAACGTATTAACAATTTACTTCGAATATAGATAGAAACTCTTTATCGTACATACTATAAATAGAAAAATGTACAGGCTAGTGCCACAAGTGGCGGCCTGATCGCTAAAAGCGATCTCTTCCAGCCAACCAAGAATGATTATGGTTGACAGGGTAGATGTTTCACTACAGCTAACTCGATGTTAAGTGACGACGTGCTCGAAGATTATATACACACATAGCCTGGAATGGAATTGGCTCTCAAGTGACACTGCCGGAACACACCGCTTTGGTGTTTGGTGGTAGATTTTCAACTTGAGCAGGTCAGCTTAAAATACCATACCACTGTTATAATTTCCGCTCGATGTTTTCCTTTACCGGCAGCTCGATCTCATTGCCTTTTGGCGTGTGACAGACTTCGTTAACCATTGAGCTATTATCACTAACGCTACGCTTTGAACGGAGTATAACGATGGTCTATAAGAAAACCTGTTATCGCTATAAGCTTGGGATTTACCAAGGAAGATCATTGAATTAATTAAAAAAAATCGTAGAGAAACATTATCAGTTTCATAAAGCAGTTTCTTCACCTGTTCAGTAGATGTTTTTTTTTTTCGAGTTCAATACTGTGCTCATAGTAAAAATAGTTTCTAACCTGGCATTAAAACCCTTTTTTTACTGCACATGTTTCCAGAACTAATTATAGCTAACACCACTCTGAATTGAAGTTTAATTCTTTGTGCTGCTTGTGCTGTTACGGCGTATAGAAGTAACATGTGCACACAAACTATCGCATTCATAAAGTTTATTAAAATCGTATTTATTCTCTATCTAGTCACTTCTAGCCATATAATAATTTAACAAACTAGAGCGTCGTGAATAGTGCTTCCTCCGTCTATTTAATTGCGTCCGTGCCCTAGAACTTTCAATGTTACCGCCACCTCCCCCCCTCTTACAAAAATCTCGGCCACCCCAACCACGCTACTGAAAATTTACACTTCACATACCAGTTCCATATTTCGAATACTTTGTTTTGTTTAAAAATTAAATCAATTTGCGTTTTTTTTTTAATGGTTGTCAAGCCAGAAGTCTGACCACAGCTCACAAGATGTTGTGACGGTGTCGCAAAAAAAGCATACTTAGCTTGGAACAGAACTGGCTCTCAAGTGAGGCTGTCGGAACACACCGTTAGGTCCTTGGCGGCAGATTTTCAACTTGTGGTAGCTAGCCGGTCGAGCACTAGAAAATACCCTACCACCATGCTATGGTTTCCTCACAACATTTTCCTTTAGAGGCAGCTCAAGCTCATTGTTGGGGTTTGAACCCACGCCCTTCGGCATGCGAACCGACCGCGCTAATATATAAAAAATATGTATGAACCAATACCTATTATAAATACGAATGTGATTCTGTTTGTTTGTTACGCCTTCACGCGTAAACTACTCAACGGATCGGGGTGAAATTTGGCACACATATAGTTTTTTTACCTGGATAAACATATAATATTCTTTTATATTAGAAAAATAGTAGGTTCCTGTGGGATTATTAAAAAACGAACCACTGGACGTATCTACTTGAAATTTGCTATAGATGTGTCTTATGGAACTTTGTGCCGTGGTGGTGCCGGCGTAAGAATAGTACCCCACCCTCTCTACCCGTGGTTGCCGTAAGAGTCGGCTAAGGGATGTCATCCGGAAGATGGGCAGCAGTCAATCAAGAACAATCACACCTAACTGCGCTCGCCAACCCGCCTGCCAAGCGTGGCGAGTATTGGCAAAACCCTCCCAGGAGAAGGCCTATGTCCAGCAGTGGACGTCCTATGGCTGATGGTGTGATGTGATGGAACTTTAATCAGGAATAAAAGATATCGCGCAAGTTTCATGACTATCGCTTATTTGTTAACATTCATGTTTCACTTCTCTCTGAACCTAATTCTAAAGTTAACGCAGGCGAAGTCGCGGGCGTGAGCTAGTGTTTATAAAAACAAGGCTGACCTGGTTGGCTCGAGGCTCGATTTGAGCCTAGTCTAATAATTTAATTTATTACCGATTCTCTAAGTATGTTGATATCTATGAAACCCAGTGTAGGTATCAAATGTTCTGCAGTGCAAGTACGTCACATTGCTGGCACGTAGTGTAAATATCATTGTAACTGGATGCTAGCCAGAACCCAACTTTTGTCTCTGTAACTTTCCCTGATTTAAAATAGGAATAAAATGTAACTTTGGTAGAGGTCCAATTTGATGGCTGGAAATTATGCATATAGATATAATGCCATAATATGGTCGCATCTCCGCTGGATACGCTCGTTGCAGGGAATATTCACATTTCAGTAGTTACACGCGGCTCATATCTGGAAAATCGGGAAAGTAGCCCGAAGGTATTGTTGACGAAGTTTAGTGCCACTTATGTGACTATATCCCGTACTGAAGGAAATCGTCGATAGATATTCATGACATGATTTTTATCTACCTATGAAATAATTATTGAATTTTTGCATTCCCGTGTCAGTTAACCCATAGCTAGATAGTGAAGCTACCAACGTTTTAGCAAGTCAATCTTAATATTTTTCAACATTGATTAAGCTACCAAATTTAGTAAAGCTACTATACCTTGGTAAGTGAAAAACGCTAACAGCGTATGATATTAGATTAATTAATGAAGACAAGTATACAGTAATTTATTTTGCACACATAAGTTTGTGTTTGACCATCAATTCACCTGTTAGTAAGTGACTTTATGATCATAAATTAAACTGGCAGGATTAGAAAATATACTAATCATTTTTACTATGGTTGACAAGCCAGTTTTAAGTGATCGTGTAGTCGAAGATGGAAAGAACACGTAGCTTAAAATAGAACTGGCTCTCAAGTGAGGCTACCGGAACAACCCTTAGGTGCTTGACGGCAGATTTTCAGCTTGGTATTTGAAAGTACCCCACCACGCTATGGTCTCGTCACGATGTTTACCTTTACCGGCAGCTCAAGCTCATTGTTGAGGTTTGGATCCACGCTCTTTGGCGTGTGAACCGACCGCGCTTACCACTGAGCTACATAGAAAGTTAAAAATTCTGCGCAAAATGTGTCTGAGAAACCAAAGAAACAAACAGTTTTACGAATTCAAGACGATGTACGTAATTTCAACTCAAAAAAAGAACGATCGAAACAACTTGGACGTAGTAGCAAAGAGTTCTCGCGAAGGATTTCACGCATCGTTGAAACAACGAAGCTCTGCATCACTATTTCCCGAGAGTTTCAATTGTGACAAACGCTAACTACGCCCGCAACAAAATTAACAAGTTGAGTTACAGTTAACAACCCCGTGTTTGTGTAAACTCAGCTAACTAGCTGTTTTTTGTAGCAGACAGACGCAATGAGCCTTTGCTGCATCAATATGTTTGCAGGCAGTGGACGAACTTCAAATGTCGTAAGGTAAAAAAACTGCTATTCATTTTTTAACCGACCGAAAAGTAGGAGGTACTCAATTCGACTGGTTTTTTTTTAAATGTAGCAAACATTTAAAAAAAACCTCAGAAGTTTCGACTGGGTGAACCGATTTTGATGATTCTTTTTTTATTTAAAAGCTGGTGCTTCTCGTGTGGTCCCATTTGGTTCTGAAAATGGCATCCATGAGAAAACCATATGAAGTAGTTTTTTTTGTTAAAATTTTACTAGTTGTGGTAATACACCAGAGTGACCTTGAGATAAGGTATCTTTTTATTATTGTTGACAGGCTAGGTGTTTGATCACAGCTCACCTTATGTTAAGTGACGGTGTAGTCGAAGATGGTAAACACACCTAGCCTGGAATGGAAATGGCACTCGAGTGAGAAAATAATAAATAATAATAAGTCGAACGAAATGCTCTCCTGATGGTAAGAGATAACGCCTGTCCATGTCCATTGCAGCGATACATAGAACTTTGAGTATCAAAACAAAGTCCAGAGCATCGTTAGTTTGGCGCTCATTACTTTGAGATTTTCGATGATTGGCCTCAAAAGCCCTGTAATTTCGCTAGCTGCAGTACCCTTCATACCGGAACACAATTTACACACTACTGCTTTTCAGCAGAATATTTGGTACTGCGGTGGTACCTACTACCAACTTAGAGGACCTCCTGCTAAGGAGATCTGCCACGAAGTATAATACTTAACATCACGTGAGCTGTGGTCAAACACTTAGCCTGTCAACCATACAAAAAAATAGCACAAGATTTGTTCAGTTTGGGACTAGAAGGCGTTGTGTAAAATGTCGTAAAAACTTTCAATAAATAAATTTAATTAGCGAGGTTAAAACTTTTTACAAAAATCTTAGCCATAAATAGTAACAAATTTCTGGAGATATATAGGAGATGGTTTACTGCCAAGGTTCCGTGTTTGTAGTAACTTTTACACAGCGCCGCATCCGTTAACTTTACAATTGTATTTCCATTTGACCTGAATACTGTAGCTACGTACCTATCTAGTGTACCTAGTACCAACGCACATCTATATCTATCTAATATTAAAAAAGAGAAATGATTTGTATTTTTATATGTTTGTAATTAATTAACACAAAACTACTGAACCGTTTTAAAAAAATATTTCATTAATAGAATACTACATTGTCACTGAGTAACACAGGCTGTATTGTTAATCGAGTAAAATTAGGGATCTCTACCTCACATCACAAAATATAGAAAACAGGACACTTTATTCTGCTCTGTAGTTTTCATATACTATATTTTTGTAAATCATTTTTAATGCCAGGATATTATTTAAATCACAGGATATCATTTCGTATAAGCTCTATACGATTTTTTTAGGAAATCCAGAGTTATGGTGGTTATGATTAAGACTTTATTTTTGTAGAAAGTTTTTTCCTGGAGTGTTGCAATACGTAAAAATATTGCTCTATTGATCCATCAACGAAGTGAATAATACCTATATGAAAATAATAATTCCTTAAATTCGAAACAACAATGTGCTCCATACAAAATCACCAAAGAAGACGTCCATCTTAAATGACATTACAACATAAGTAACAAAACTCCGTGGAAGCTTCTAGTAAAGTTACTAAAGCATGAGTTGGATTTAAGTGTGACTTGTTAATGTGTTTGACGTTACTAAATTTTATTTGAGTTAATATCGTTAAACAAAAATAGAAAAACACAGGCACTGGTTGAATGCAAAAAGTGATGTGCCAATAATAAAAAAGAAGAAACACACTTGCATTTAATCTTGCAATCTATCGTTCAACTAGTCTTTTTTCCAAAAACGTCATCAGGAAAAGGTTGCTCGATATTATAAGTGAATTGTTTCGCTTGCCGTGTACGTGTTCGTTAACAGTTCTAATTGCGGACAAGTGCAACATTATCACGTGCGGCCGCATCGTACAAGTGGCGGACTCTTTAACTTTGTTTGCTGTGTAGAGATTTTTCAATCTGTTTTCATGGAAACTATAGAAACTATAGAAAATCGAATTAGGTATTTTGCCAGTATAGCGATTATGATCTTAAGTTTTTTACCTGACTACGCAAAAAAGAGGGAAAGTTAGACCTAGTATCCGTATAAATTACGATACTTTTTTTTAAATTATGCGTTTTTTATTTTTTTATTTTGTATAATTCATCGGCAAATGGATACAGAGTCCTTAATACCTAATCTTCATAAGTATTTCGATTTTTTAATATTTACGTCTAACATCTTTAGTTATAGTCAAAGTCTAGTCTTGTTCAAGTCCAGTCCGTGCCGGTTGAGTCCAGTCATGTCTTAATAAAGTAGGGGCGACTTTACCATAAGCTTCGATGGAGTTTTGGAAGCAACACGAAAAGTCATGTGTCACTACCTACATTGTGTCACTTTCCCACACTCGCGCTTGTAATTCGGCACTTTATAAATAAAACATCACTGTTTTAATACATAAACACTAAAAAAAAAACAAATTTTGTAAAAAAATACAATAGGGATACGCGATTCTATCCGCGATCCCGCCAATTTTTTTAAAATATTTTAATTCTTGGGCATGGATACTATTCCTTCAGCCGTTTTGTTTTTAATGTCGCCCTGGTGCTGCCAGGAAAAACTTTTGATTTTTCCCCATTTTTGTAGGAGATTTTAAATTCATAGTAATCCATATAACGTTATTTTTGTGAGAAAACACTTTAATATTAAGCCTAATTCATGTATTTGTATTACTGTGTATTACTGCAATGGTCATTGACATGCGTTATACTTTGCCGTCAGGAAAGCGTATCGTTCGTATCATTACCATTGGGTATATTAAAAATTGCACTTCAAGTAAAGCGAACACGAAAAAGCTACGCGACCACATGACGCGTTCCTATGCAATAAGATTCGAACAGCGTAACTTTTTTTTTTTTTTTATGCCATAAAAAGCTCACGCTACGGCCCCTGGCTGTAGACTGAGACATGTACTGGGCAGAGGGCGTTATTATCTACCTATTGCTTTGGTGCGTCCGGCCTCACGGCTTTCAGTATGCTAATCTTAATTGATACTCAGATTAACCTCTCTGCCATTAGCAGGTTTGTTTCTCAAGTTAATGGATGGATGTTACAAGCGGTAAGCCAGTTTACTTTAGTGACAAGATTCAGCATGGACTTCGGATTCGCTAAAAACTTTAAATATATTTTTAGAATAGCATATAGGTTGAAAATTTATAACCTACTTTCTTACCCCACATTATTATACGCCGTATATTATATTTTTTATACTAGATATGCCATAGTTATGAATATTTGACTGCCGTATTAGCCCATTTAGTAGTTAGCTCTGCTTCTAGAGTAGTGGGGTGTGGGTTCAATTCCTACCCAAAACAAACATTTGCGTGATGAACATAAATATTTGTTCTATATGGCTGTTTCGTAGGTGTATATAAGTATCATCATTATTTCAGCCGTAGGGCTTCCAATGCTGGACATAGGCCTCCCAATTGATTTCCATAAACTACGCGTCACGGAGTCCAGTTAAATTCAATATATTTTATAATTTTTTTGGCTTACAAGAGGAAAAGGCTTGTGCTTTTTCTACTCTTCTTTATTGTTAAATTGACTTGGCTGTAACAGACGCAGTTATAATAGCTAATAAATTATCCTGATGCTGAGTCTTACTTAACAAGTTATTACTAACAATATTTAAAAATTTTGTAATTGTAATGGTAATTGTGCAATTAAAGGACGGAAAAGTAAATGTTTTACAAAATGTAGTGTCTATACTGCTAACCGTTGAGGAGTTCGTTCCTCTGGAGCCAATACTGTTTGTATAATCAGGTCATGATTATCATTAAAAAGCATTATCATCAAATGAACCAAAATTTCAATTTTGAACTTCTTAGGATACGAGGAAGTGGCTTTAGTTTAGCCGGTAAGATTTGACCCATACTAAGAATGCAAAATAAACAAAACCCTAAAAAAATAAACTAGGTAGTTTTTTAGTCACATCATCAGCCATAGAACGTCCACTGTCCAGGCCTCCTCCTGGGGGAGTTTTGCCAATACTCGCCAACCCGCCTGCCAAGCGTGGCGAGCATTAGGTGTGATTCAAGGAAGACGCTGCTGCCCATCTTCCGAATTACATCCCTTAGCCGACTCTTACGGCAACCACGGGTAGAGAGGGTGGGGTACCATTCTTACGCCGGCACCACCACTGCACAAGAATAATATTAATTATTTATTATGCCTTCTTGGAATTAGAATATGTATTTTTATTATCTAATGTCAGAACATATACCCTTAATATGTAGATATAGTGTCTCGAAGTAAGCAAATTGGAACACTGTAATACAAGCGTTCCTTGACTACAAAATAGAGGGATCACGTTCAACAAGTTGAAATCTAAGCCCGAGTTCCTCGAAGACATAGTATGCGTGACTAGGGTCGCGACGAATAAGTAATATTTTGCCTTGAAAGGGGGCTAATGAGTTTATAATGTAAATTAGTATCTACAGTACTTATGCTAAAGTATAATTACTACTAGTTTCCTACAAAAGTTGGAAATTCACATGCCTATGAGTTACTTACTTTTTTATGAACACAAAGATTGTAAACACAAATAGTCGAAGTCGTTTGTTTATTTGTGTTTTTTAATTAGTATCATTTAAAATCTGCCCTGTTTGCTCATTGGTAGTATGTCAGCTCCAAAAGCCATAGGGCGTGGGTTCAATTCCCACTCAGGACAAGCATTTTGAAGTATAATCATAAATGTGTGTTCTGTGTCTGGGTGTTCTGTATATATTATAAGTATGTTCTTATTCTGTATATATTATAATTCTGTAATATTTCCAAAAAAAAACAAATTTATGTAAGTATTCTTTGAGCTATCTGAATTCCATAGTACAAGCTTTGCTTAGTTTAGGATCAGATGGCGCTGTGTCTAATGTTTCACGATATTTATTTATTTACTGAATCATTCATCAATCAATCAATCATCTACAGGAAACGTAGAAAAATTGGAGTAAATACTATTTTTTTAACTTTTTATCCCGAAAAAAATATTTATGTTGGGATCAGCGGGTAACACCGCAAGGCGCAGCTAGTGAAATATAACTAGAGCTCTAAAGTTCCGTTCCCATGCGTGAAACATCCGTGTAAAGGCATCAAACATGCGCAAACCGTTAGCAGCCGTTTACAGAAAGCATCAACTAAAAAGTTATAGAACTATCGATGAAAATAGACAATTAACCATACTCCGATAGAGCGGGTCCTTTGCAAAAACCTTTAGGAAAGTTGGCAAGGTTTGTAAAGCGTGTGTGTGCTACCAATATTCTCGAGCTAAAAGTTCAGCGCATGAAGTCGGTAACACAACTATTACGTAATTCAAGTGGCTTCCCTTGCGTTAGAGCTGTTACATGGAATTGGGTTTGTTTTCTATTGTTTTTTTTGAAAAGCAAAAATAGTTACGCAAGACCATGCTCATGAAGACTATTCATAAGTATTGAGTGACATGGTGGAAATTATTGTGAAATGATTTGATTTTTCTTGTCCAAAATTCAGAGTAGTATGTAACAGAAGAGTTTTCTCAATGTTTATTCTGAATGATTACATAAAATGCTTACATTTTAGCACTGTAATGGTCCAAGCGGGCTAGCCCTAATTCTATTTTGGATATGGGAAATGTCAAAATTGCATTACCACGCTACTTTAGCGCAGGTTAATTATTTACCTGTTTATGTCGGCATAATTGTTGGTCGGGCCGGCTATTAGTGATCTGAGCTAGCACAAATCGTAGAAACTTTGTCGATTTGAATAAAGATCAATAAGTTTTGTTTAACATATACACGAAAGTTTGGGTATCAACATGTTCAACTATGTATGATATGTACTTATAACATATCTAAAAACCCGCGAAATTATTTCAAATAAGTTTATGTTTCTCTAATTAAAGTAAAATAAAGAAAAACACACATCACATCATCAGCCATAGGACATCCACTGCTGGAGATAGGCCTCCTCCTGGGGGGGTTTTGCCAATACTCTTCGCTTTCTACTCTTTCGCTCTTTGCTACGTTTCGCTTGGCAGGCGGGTTGGCGAGCGCAGTTAGATGTGATTGTTCAAGGAAGACGCTGCTGCCCATCTTCCAGATTACATCCCTTAGCCGACTCTTACGGCAACCACGGGTAGAGAGGGTGGGGTACTATTATTACGCCGACACCACCACGGCAAAATAAAAACACACTTATGGGGAAATAGCGCCATCTTGGGGCATAAGTTGCTTACCGAACCCGAACGTTTAGCCTTAAAGTGACATGTATACGATAGTTAACAAGTCGAGAGTGAATTGGTATTTTCTAGGCAGCCGTGCTCCGTTGACCGCATCTTCACTTTACATCAGGTAAGATGGCGAACAAACGCAAATCTATTTCACTATTGACAATCCTGTTTTAGTATTGTAATTGATAGTATATCTGCTTTAAGAGCTGTATGGCGTGGCTTAGATTCCCACCCAAACATTTTATGATATAAGCAAATGTTTGTTATGTGTTTGGATGTATGTATTATAAGTATGTATTTACAACAAAAAAAAGTATTTAAATATTCTATAAATTTTCTGACTTCAATAGAACAAGCTTTTCTTAGTTTGGGGTCCGATGGAGCTGTGTGTAATGTCCTACGATATTTGTCATTAATTTATTTATATAGCTAATTTTACATTACCTGAAGTTTGGACTTACCGACAATATTAAAAAAATATATTACTTAGTTAATTGCATTTTCAAAAATGACTGGATTTTATAACTGACGTAATTTTTTTCTAGCAATCGTTATGATATTCAAACAAATATAAGAGCACCGTTTCAAACTGACAAACCCTTCCCTTATTCACAACATTGATTTGATACAGTCTACTCGTTTGAGTATTCAGCGGTGCTAAAATATCAAGAGCTGGTTCTTCCACATAATCACGGTAAATATTCCGTGAATAATAATATACTGTAACTAAAAACTCTTTAATTTTATTTGTACTAATAGTATCTGCAACAGCAACTGCCGTAAAAGCTCAGTAAAAAGCAAAACTATTTATAATATTTCCACAACTAATTAGCGAACTTTCAACCCATTTTTAATTAATGGTTAAGAGAAGAACGGAGTTTTGTTACAGAAATGTAACAAAAGAACTTGAAAAGTTTGAGCCGAGTTGTAAAAACGTTTTATTATTCAATAACGATAAATATGCTGTAGTTCTTGGCTCGCAAGATGCAACTAAATCTTGGCTTTGCAAGACGGCAGAACTTAAAAAAAGGTAAAGTGAAAAAATTTGGTACTAATTATATACTATAGAATATTGCAAACTTACACGAAGTTTGCAATATTCTATAGTATATAATAATAAACATAGTTAAGACTACTAAAGTTATTTTTAAGACCTTTATTCGATGCGAATATTCTATTCCTACATAATATTTATTCCTTGAAAAGGGCCCAATAAAATTTAGGTTGTGCAGCCACGCCGTAGCGTTCGCTACGGCGTAGAGCTCGCTACGCGCCCGTTGCATAGATAATTAATCAAATAACTCCGCATGTTCACGCTCCTTACAGTTACGAGTATGTAAAACAGATTAAAATGTGCCAACGTTTTACACTATTACTCGTATAAGATTCACAATCGACCGACAAGCAGTCGGTAAGTATTTTAGTAGACATACTGGAAACCAGTAAAATAGGAATCTAAATTCATTGATTACAAACTCCTTTTATTTAACATTAGAGAAATAATTATTAAAGTATTCGCCAGTATTCACAAAAAGGAAATCTAGCAATCTTTGTTTTTTTTTTCAATCTTTAAGTTTTTTAAATCAGTTTTGTTTTTTTTTTTTTTTAATAAAACTTTAATAGATACGAAATAAAATCACTTCAATTGATTCTTTCACTGAAAAAATATACTGCTATTTTATATATATATATATATTGAAGAAAAAAAATCAGTTAATTTAAATATGTGGATTGCATTTTTTACAAGTCTAACAACTAGTACAAAATTGTAATCATGCTTCACAATTCAGGGTATAATACTATAGTAAAATTTGTTCTTACTTTTGGCTCAATAGTAACCTTAAACCCTTAAGTAACATTTTTGGCTTTATAGTAGAAAGTTTTGGCTCTATACTAAAAATGTTTGGGTCTGTAGCAGACACTTTTGGCCCTATTCAAGAAGCCTTTGGCCTTATAGTAGAAACTTTTGGCCCTAAACAACGCTTTTGGCCCTAATTATGGAAGCTTTTGGCCCTATTCTAGAAGCCTTCGGTCCTATAGTAGAAACTTTTGGTCCTATAGTGAAAAAAATATTATGTTGTTTTTTTTTTTTGACCAACTGAACAATACTTATTCATCGACTAGTTTTTTTTAAGAATACTACAGGTATTAAGTGACATTTAGTAAAAAAAAAAAATGGATATATTGATATTATGCTCATCAGTGGCAACAATGGTGAGCATCCTTTTCATAGCTTAGATCGTTACGTTAACCCTGTATTGGAAGCTTCAGTAAGTTGGTAAGAATATGTCGCCGGTATTTAGCAAGTTCATGTTGCGGGCGGTCCAGGAACTCTTCACAGACTTCCTTACTTCATAGTTTCCTAACTTTCTAACCACCATGCTTATGATGTTAAGGGAAAACCACTGAGTCAAATTCCGGTAATGTACTCAATTATTGACGTTTTAGTTAACTTTCTAATTCACCTTTTATTTGTGAAAACATATACGTACCCGCTTACTCTCATTTAGTATAAGTGCCATTGAATATAAAAATAAAGGAAATTTGATATACATTTATCTGTCGGACCAAGAGCAACTGGCTTACTACTGTGGCATGAAGCAATTAATTAATTAGTAATCTATAGGATGGTTAGGAACTTTTACTATGCGACTGCCCCAGATATTGCGCAAGAAAATCACATGTACTACAAAAAAGTCACACTTCTCCGAAACATAAATGTACCATCGAAAATGTCACACTTCTCCGAAACATAAATGTACCCTAGAAAATGTCACACTTTTCTGAAACATACTGTGAACATAATAGTTTTATTAGTAACGACAAACGTTTTAACGTCAAGAACCTAAGCTTGTTGGCTCTATATAGTATGTTTAAATCAATTGTGTTAAAGTTTAATCAAAATTATTGAGGGCGTAATATTTTCTTAAATAATATTTTTAAGTTTTATCTGATCAAGTGGACATTAAAATAAAGGATTAGATAAAAATTAGTTTCTTTAATGTTATAGTAATGAAACGAACGAGATACTCTCTTGATGGTAGGAGTTAATGCCTGTTCATGGCCATTGCAGCGATACACAGAACTTATATACGTAAAAGATAAAAAGTATTAGAGGTACATTTGTTAGGTGGTAGATTTTGTCGCACAGGCAGGTACCACCGCTGCATCGAATACTTTATTCCATCAAACGATAGTATGTAAACATTTCAACATTCGACAACTGGTTTGAGGGTGAATTAAATTTCTCAAAGTAGTTAAATTAATTACTTTGTCATGACCACGGGTAATCTCTTACCATCCAGAGAGCGTCTCGTTTGTCCCGTAACTTTGCACATTATAAAAGAGTTCTAGGCTCCGCTTAAAACTATTAAACATCATAGGGGCATAATTGATTAAGTGATGCTCAGGAAAGCTGTAACGGGCAGCGTGGGAGCATTACATCCGCTCCAGTGACCAGCGGCCGTCAGATCCGTGCAGTCCTACCTACAAACTGAATTATAATAGTTACAGATATACTCACTAGTTCTTTATGAACATAATAAGAGCAATCTGTTGCAAATTAACGTGCTTTAACATACAGACTTTGGTTTCATTTGTGACTACAGGGTTATAAACTTAGGGAGTACTATGCCAAAAGAGGTTATAACAGTCACTATTATGAACAAAACTCAGAAAACGCGAAAATATTCTACTCTATATATTTTGTTAAGGGACAACTTTTATTCTATAAAACATTTTTTTTTCTACATAATTTTAAAGTGTAATGTTCAACGGAGTTTCAAATTAAAAACCAATTCTTGAGTTAAAAGTGGACTATTGTTTCTTTCTATTTATTATAATTCCAGGCTGTTGCTGCACCCGACGAAACGTGAATGCGACAATACAAACAAACAGCGCCTTCTTATGAACTAAATCCACTCGCTCGCTTAGTAGTGGGTGGAACGAGTGTGCTACTTTGTATTTACAATAAATTTCTTAAATCTATGAGGAAAAGATAGATGAGGGGCAGGAAGTTACTAGCGCTCTGATTTGTTATTTGCATAAACTAATTTTCCTTAGACATACATAAAATCGAGCTATATACATTTGTTAAATACATACGAGAGTTACTTTTCGTCTATAGCCAAAGTAATCCATAATGATGAGTACAGTGACTCCCTTTTGGCATGGTGTTAGCCTAGCCTTTTAATTCGATTAATTGACCACGCTTTACGTGGGAACAAGCAATGCCTTAGTAATTTTCCTGAATATTTAACTACAGTTCAAACGATTTCTGATAAGTTTAATCACATGCATGAATAATTTATATTTACACATAAAATGGCGCGTCTGATATTTCCATAGCCCGTTGTTGACAGCTACTGTCCATAACCATTGCAGCGGTCCCTAGGACTTTGAGTAGCTAAACAAAGTCCATGGCATCGTTGCTTTGGTGCTCATTAGGTACTTTGAAACATTCGATAGTTAGTCTCAATAGCATTGTAATTTCGCTAGCTCTAGTACTCTTTTTTGTTTTACTTATGCCAGATTACTCCCGTTTAATTATATCGGATACTCTGACTATAACCAAAGAATAGACTTCAAAATTTTAATCGCATCGGCGTCCTTGTTTTATAGTAGGGTAGGTAGGTAGTTGTTACATTTTGTAAATATAGTTGTAGTTGTTATGTATAAATATATTTTATATATAGCAATCAATTTTCAGATAACATTAAACAGTAATTTTAAGAAATGCTCTTAATGTTGAGTGGAGGAAATTATAAAAAATACAACCAAAAAAACCTTCTCTAGTTGATAGTTAAGCTAATAATTGTTGAACTTCTTTGGCGTATTGACGAGTATTATAAATGAAATACAATGCTGAATTCATAAATTTATTTTTATTGAAAGCTAAATAGCCCGATAAACTTTGTTATAACATTTGTCAGCTCTCAATCATTTTACTTTATGAAGTATATTGCGGTTTGGATTGAAATAAAACCATTGACAAAAAAATTTAGGGAAAGCTGTACTAAACTATACGCTAACGTACGAATTTCAAATTCATTAATTTTAAAGTACCTGACTGGAGTGCTTATTTTCTATTTTGGAACTGAAAGACAAAGACTGATAGGAAACAGGTCGAATAGACAAATAAATTTTTTAGTGGGTATTTTCATGCGCTAAACGTATCGTATTAATGTTTAATAATCCGACTGAAGACCTACTTTTCCTAAATTTAAAATAAACATTATTTAACCAAATTAGAGAATTTCATTAGCCATTCAACGCGGGACAGCTATCGACGTATTTAGAACTTTACCTCACGAGCATCAATTTCCTTTTGCTTAGTGTATACTGGATTTTTTGACTGACCTGGACTGTAGTTTTTTTTAATCGGACATAACGAAGCTCTTTTTGCGCGGTTACGAAAAAAGGAGGTTGTGTATCTTTATAAGGCTCTATTTAATTAATAAACTAATTAATTATCATATTTTTACAGTAATGAAGTGTCTTTCAACGTAATTTAGCTCTCTCTATTATTATAATGACGTCACAGTAAACTCACATGGCGGATTTGGTAACCTAAAACATCTACGACATCATCAACTCTAACATGTAGAATAGAATACAACTTTATTGTACACCAACATTTGACATATTATAACATAAAAAAGAGATAAAAAATAATCTAAACTAATTGACGTGTAGTGTTTGATATGAACCCATGATGAGTGTATGATATGCCCATCTTCCGGATTACATCCCTTAGCCGACTCTTACGGCAACCACGGGTAGAGAGGGTACAATTCTTACGCCGGCACCACCACGGCAAGATTCTAGCAAGAGATCTAGATTAAAAATACTAAAATATTATAGAACAATTAATAACAGCTTTAACAATCTAAATATTTTTTTAAAGTGTACATAAGACCTATTACAATATATTTACATGAAATCGGTATACCTTAATTATTTATCCAACTACAAAAAAACAAATGTATAAAATGCTAATGTCCAAATGCCCAGAGCATTTGAATTGTGTCTAGAATTTTATTGGTCCACCGCCAATCGAAACAGTTCCAGAAGTGTTAACTATTTTCAAAAAGTAGGGAAATCCGTGTTAAATTTATTTCGTAAACCGCGAGCAGAGGTTTAGAACGAGCTTCAATCCAATTCACCCACAAATTACGTAAAGCCTCAAAGCTTCTGACTTCTAGCCAGTACGCGTATAGAAGAGCGGTGTGGTGTAAATGAGAGCAGCCTTCGCCAGTGCAATGTAACTACGTATCTGCGATAGGTCTATGCAACCCGGCACGTGTAAGCCAGGGCCGGCCCTCCTGCCTCCCTGTGCTACCGTCTCCCGCCCGCTCATGCTGCCCTAGTACCCGAGCGACCTACTCTGTAAACGCTTGTAAGCTATTTCAAATAAAAATCTTTGTAAACAACGTGCAAAGCTTATGAAATTCAATAGAATGCTTGCAGTAACTTTATTGCTTGTGAATTGAGTTGGATATTTTGCTAAGCATTTATTTACTGGCATAGAAAAGAGTTAATATTCCGCTAAAAGGGATTTATAGCTTCCGTAGTGTAACAGTAAATTCAAAGTAAAGGAGGGATTTTTAGGACTCGGAGCTCTGAATACTTATATTATTTAAAACTTAAAAACTAAATAATATGTTTAACTCTAAAGAATTGGGTGGATTACGTCGTAAGAATATGCGTATATATGATAGGTAATAAATTATTTGCAGTACATCTACGTGACCTAGACATACATAGTTTTGGATTGTGATACAAGATCTGTAAAATGTAAATTGAACTGAATTTAATATTATCATAATCTGTTTTGTGTATCCTAACTAACATTATAAATGCAAATGTGAATTGTTTATTTGTTTGTTACGCCTTCACGCGTAAACTACTCAACGGATCTGGGTGAAATTTTGCATGTAGGTACTTTAGACCCTGGAATAAGACATAGTATACTTTTTTTATCATAATTATCATCCGGGGTAAAACAGCGGGGCGCAGCTAGTTATTGTATAAATGAAATAAAATGTTACTCAAAATACGACGAGACCATAATTTGCTAATCGAAGCGAGGTCTTGTGGAAAAAATCAGCGTGCGTATATTTGTACATCTTGTTAAGTATATGACTGTTTAGTATTGACTGCAGATTTACAAGTTTTATCTAAATCCGTTTAGTGATATAGTTATGTAAGCGTCCGAAAGCGGTAGGCAATAAAACATAATGAAGTACAAATTCAGTAAGTATTTATTGCGTTCTCTTTTGTACAAAATATTTTGTTTCATATATCATTTATTTTCTATTGTCCTGAATAGTAGCATCTATGGGTGACCACGCGAGAGAAACAGCCAAAGCCGATTACGTAGGGGCTACATTTCTCTGAGAAAGCATTTTCTCCCTATTGTAGCACTGAAGTCTACTGTTGTAGGAACAGCTCACCTAGTGACGGTTGTTGTATTTAAATGCACAGATTAAAATAACATAATGAAAGATTTAACGTTACGCAAAAATAGATATGAACTCCTTGGTTATACAATTTCGAAAATGTTGTATATCTAGCAATGATAGGTCAGTGGTTAGCGCGGTCGGTTCGCATGCCGAAGGGCGTGGATTCAAACCTCAACAACGAGCTTGAGCTTGTTGGGAAAATATCGTAAGGAAACCATAGCGTGGTGGTAGGCTAGTTTCTAGTACTCAGCTGGCTAGCTACCACCCTCAAGTAAAAAATCTGCCGCCAAGCATCTAACGGCGTGTTCTGGCAGCCTCATATGAGAGCCATTTCGGTGTCTACATCGTCACTTAATATCAGGTGAGCTATGGTCAAACACGTAGCCTGTCAGCCATTTAAATTAAAAATGTTTGTGATGAGCAATCGACAAGCAAAGTAGAAATTTACACTCAATTTCTGCACAACATTATATCGGTATTACTTTTTTCTAATCTGTGTTCAAAATTTATTTTAATTAACTTATTCTTTTTTAACTTTTTTTTACCCGACACACGAAGCCCCCCGCAAGAAGAAGCCTTCTATAGTGAGCATGAATCCTCAAGACATACACTTAATCCTTATTTCTAAACTCTTAATTTAATTCCTTCTTCCTTTCTCTTCCCTATCCATTCCTGTTACAGCAATCGCTGGCAGATTCCTTTCATAATGCTTTTATTAAATACTAACTCAATGCCCGGTACTGCGTTCGTAGTGCGGCAGCGCTCGATCTTTGCCTTACATATAACACGAACATTAAAAAAAAATATCAGCTCAATCGGTTAAGCTGTTCTCAAGTTATGCGCTTACGAATGAACATCATTTTTATTTATATAGATAGATAAATTAGCATAAATGTATGTAATTAAGTAGAGCAATAGGCACTTATCTTTATGACTAGCAACCCGCCCTGGCTTCGCACGGATAGCAAGCTATCCTTAAAAGGTCTATAAAGGAGGAATATCCCACCATGCATTGTTTTGTTATATAAAATAGAGATTAGGTAGCGTTTTCGATAAAAACTTCACGGTGGCTTGACTTTTGCCGATACTTCCAACAATTATCATCATATTTCAACCAATTTACACAAAACCTTGATAAATTATATACCTAAACCTTCCTCGAATCTATCTATTGGTGAAACTCACATGTATGTAATCTGTTCAGTAGTTTTTAAGTTTATCGCGAACAGACAGACAGACGCGGCGGACGACTTTGTTCTATAATATGTAGGTAGTGATTATTATATTACTTCCGTTCATTCGTTTTATTTTTACTCGTAATATAAACAACACAAACAACACAAAATCTAAACAAAAACTGCAGCTAAACAAACTGTGACACCTAAAATGTAACAAACAGTAATGTGTAATTGTCTCTATCTATTGTTAGATCCACCGAGTGAATAGTTTAATGCATATGATTTGAAATCGATACAACTGGAGTTTCGGAGCTCATTTATACCTGACCCATATTACATTTTATGTGTTCATTTACATTGAACTATTTATTTTAATTACACAAAGAGCTCCGGAAATCTCTTTGTGTTTGCTAATTTTAGCATTTGTTCAGGTAACATAAATTTGAACGTTAAAAATATTATTTCCTGTATTTAGAAGACTACGATAGCGTAGTAAGTTGTACGCAGACTTATGCAGTGCCAGGTGTTCAAGGACGTGTCGTGACTTATAGTGAATCTTCAGCTGGCTTTTCACTATGGGATATGATGTAATATATATTGAGATGTAAATAAATATCGCTCACCGTACTTTAAAATGGAACCATTTACACTGAAATATAATATATTACATCTCGAGCTATAGATTTTTTTTCGACTAACCGAGCGATATTTGCATATTTTCAAACGATATTATATTATATATTTCCCTTCCTGTCCCCCGCACTCCTTCCGCGCCGCCGCTATGCCATCGCCCCTCAGTTTGAGTCCAGTTTATCTCACCATCTTCGTTAACACAAATATGATTCTCACTAGCAATTGAACCCACACCCTTCAGTTATCAGTTTATAATATTAATATAAGTAGGATGAATGATTTATCACTGTCTCGTAACGTGGAAAGCTCTAGTAACTCTAGATAATTGACAATACTTGTAGACTGCTGTGACTATACAACTCATAAAACTTTATGGCTAGGAGACTCACAGTATTTAAAAAAATATTTGTTTTATTATTTTGTATGGAAAATATACAGTAATAAATATTTTACTATGAAAACTGACGTGGTTTTGACGTACTTTTGCTTACTTATGCGGGATTACTCACGTTTAATTTTATCGGAAACTCCGACTATAGTTTCGGCCACATCCGGTGGCAAATTCTTTATCATGGAAACAAAGCTGAGAATAACGCAATAAAATTAAACGTGAGTAATCCCGCATAAGTAAAACAAAAAAAGTGTTTTGTGTCTGGATGTTATCCTACTATAATATTATAAATGTGAAAGTTTGTGTGTTTGGATGTTTGTTACTCTATCATGCAAAAACGGCAGAACAGATTTGGATGAAATTTGGCACACATATAGTTTATTACCTGTATTAACATATAGGATACTTTTTATATAAGAAAAACTACTAATATTATACATGTGAATGTTTGTATGTTTGTATATTTGTTACTCAATCATGCAAAAACGTCTGAACGGATTTGAATGAAATTTTATTACTTAGATTAACATATAGGATACAAACTTACTTTTAATACCGGAAAAATTTAGGTTACCAAAGATTAAGGTATACAGAAATATTAACTTTTCGTAAATTCTACGAACTGAACAAACATTGTACAATTCCACGCAAATGAAGTCGAGGGTAACAGCTATTTGTATTTATTTTTGTATTGGTAGCGATGATAGTTCAGTGGTTAGCGCGGTCGGTTCGCATGCCGAAGGGCGTGGGTTCAAACCCCAAAAATGAGCTTGAGCTGCCGGTGAAGAAAAACATCGTGAGGAAACCATAGCGTGGTGGTAGGGTACTTTCTAGTACTCGGCTGGCTAGCTACCACCCTCAAGTTGAAAATCTGCCGCCAAGCATCTAACAGTGTATTCCGGCAGCCTCACTTGAGAACCAGTTCCATTCCAGGCTAGGTGTGCTTTACCATCTTCGACCACACCGTCATTTAACATCAAGAGAGTTGTGGTCAAACAACATAGCCTGTCAGCAATAAAAAAAAATATATTAATCATAATCCTTTAAAAAGTAGACCAGAGTAATTTTACTTTATATTTACCATTAAGACTTCTTAAGTTTGTTTACTTACAGTGAGCTGTTACAAAGAGCCTTGGTTTTTTGGGCTTTGTGGGAAATCCAAACCTGCCAGTTAATTGCATATTTTGTATGCAAACTACCCGACAGGCTTACAACGAGCCGTGTCAGTTATATGTACGTACATGTTTAAAGTTTCCAAGAACTCCTATCGAAGTAAGAACTAAGTAGGCCATGACAGGCAGTCGTGACGAGTGGATGTTCGATTAAATTAGAATAGCTTCCGAGAAAATCACAAAGCGTGCTATTGTCACTAAATACTGTAAAACAAAGTCCTCCGCCGCGTCTGTCTGTCTGTCTGTTCGCGATAAACTTAAAAACTACTGAACGGATAATCAAGCGAGTTTCACCAATAGATAGTGATTCATGAGGAAGGTTTAGTCATATAAATAATTCGTCAAGATTTTGTGTAAATTGGTTGAGTTAAAAGACAATTGTTGAAAGTATCGGAAAAAGTTAAGCCATCTGGGAGTTTTTATCGAAAACGCTGCTTTAATCCCTTTGAGATATTTTGTTTGATTTCACACATGTTCGAGAGCTTTAAAGTAATGTTTTTTTTTTTTCGAAGGATTCGGGAATGTAGGTTTCCTTACGATGTTTTTCCGTACGATTCGAATCTAGGACCTCCAGATCTCTAAGCTGCCGCAATACCAACCTTACAACAACCTTACACCTTACACCTACAACCTTATTACAATATACCTAATTTCGCCAACAGTCGCTAAACGATAAAAAAATGTCGCTAAGAGCTCTGAAAAATCGACAGATCTAGTGACAAAATCACCAAGGTGGCAACAGTAGCGAATGGCATGGCGAAGCGGAGTCTGGCGGCAGGGTTGCCAGATGTCGATTTTTTTTTCTCTTACCAGGTATGCCAAATATCTCGTTCTTTCAGCACATAATATCGTATAAAAGTTCTAAGTTTAAAAATCTCTTTAAAACTGCGTTTTACACGATGTTATACATATATGAATAAACCTATATATTTGTACTTTCATTCCTTGAGGTTGAGGCTATCAAATGAAACGAACATTACTGTATTTAATCGTTTCAAATTTTAATAATCTTCAAAAAGTTACTACCCACTTCTTTAACCAATTTTACTAGGTGGCGTGGATGAAGGTTCACTGTCACTACTCATTACGTCAAAGTAACCATTTAATAATTAGGGGGAAATACCGAAATGCACTGGAACTTAAGAGTGTAATGAGCAAAAATATATTGCGCTACACGTTTCAGTTAGTGCAAAAGAGGAAAGAACGCGATGTTTACACAAGTGCAATAGAGACAACAAGAAAAAAAACATCTAGCGACCAAAGACTAAAGAAAGATGCATATTTAGGGATCACTATAGTAATGAGGTAATGAATCTAGTGTAGAGCTGAGTCTGCTGAGTTGTTTATGTTATGGCGTGGACATTATTTTCTTTTTATAATAAAATTTTTGGCTGGTTAAAATCTCATACAAAATTGTACGAGATTTTTGTTTCTCTCGTATCTCGTACAGAAGCTGCTGAATGTCGTAAAGGTACGAGATTTCTCGTACGTCTGGTAACACTGGTGGTGCATGGTGGTACCGCACAGTGTTAAAAAAAGCTGTGTTCATATGGAAAGAGTTCAACGGTGGACCAAATCACTCACCTTACATTTATTTAT
This sequence comes from Biston stratarius, assembly GCA_950106695.1. Lineage (NCBI taxonomy): Eukaryota > Metazoa > Arthropoda > Insecta > Lepidoptera > Geometridae > Biston > Biston stratarius. The sequence continues at coordinate 19,589,515 of OX467116.1, forward strand.
TTGCTCATGGAGCAGGAAAGGGAATCAAAGCCCATACAGCCAATAATCATGAATCTAACAATAAATGTTGAAAAATTACTTGTTAACATTTGTATTATCACTAAAATATTTGTATTTTAATGACCACCTGTTCCCTCTCAGCTCTTTACAAAAATTCGTTAGTTCTTATTAGTTCTGACAAAGTTCCGGGTAACAGCTAGTATAAAATAAATAACAGATGATAGTAATAATTAGTGTGACATTAAGCGTGTGCTTAATTAGCGGCAGGTTTAGACGCATGATGTTTTCCTTCACCGTTCGAAGTCATCGGCAATACGCATATAACTTAGAAAAGGCAGTAGTGCGTGCTTGGATTCGAATCCAGAACTTGGCTGCTGAAACTTAGGATATCTAGCTTTAAATAAAGTTTTAAAAAAATACTAAATAGGCTTGCGTTTTACCACGCCCCGTCAGATGTTAAGCAGGATGTAGTCTAAGATGAAGCACGCTTACCTATGAAAAAGCTTGTTTACTCTGGATTTGAAGACACCCAAGTTATACTTCGTAGGAAAAACAGACGCTGGCAGAGATTTCCACATCTTCGCTGTACGTATTAAGAATAGGGAATGGAAACGTTTAGTGAAAAAAAAAACAATTGAAATAACACTGAGCACAGAGCAGAAAACTGTCGTAAATTCCGTATTATTTTGATAGCAGTTACACTAAATAGTCAATTTAATTGCAAGGAATATCAAGTGGATAACAAACATCAATCCTTACGCATGTAATGGGCATGAATAGTGATTATATCACAATCGATATAATGGCGGCGACGTACACCGCGGATTTGTAAAACTTTGATCAGCAATCACCACTTGCCGATCAACTGTCTCTGGCAAGTAGGGCTGCCAATTATTTTTATATAATGGGTCAGTCAAAGTTATAGCTAGCTTTTAATCATTAAGATCAATAATATAATCAACAATAACCAAATACTATTTATATACCTATTATTTATTCTTTGGATCAAAACGTTGGCCTGTATTTTGCGTAACAGTTGAGTATTGCTATATAACGCAGCAATGACTGCGTTTTGGGAACTACTGTTTTTTTTTTTTTTTATGGCTGACAGGCTAGTTGTTTGACCACAGCTCACCTGATGTTTAATGACGGTGTGGTTGAAGATGGTAAACACATCTAACCTGGAATGGAACTGGCTCTCAAGTGAGGCTGCCAGAACTACCAACCGACTAGCTACCAACTTAAAGTTGGTAGCTACCTAGCCGAGTACTAGAAAGTACCCTAACACCATGTTATGGTTTCCTCACGATGTGTTCCTTCACCGGCGGTTCAAACTTAATGTGGGGGTTTTGAACCCACAGTCCCACACCCTTCGTCGTGAGAACCGATCGCCACTGAGTTATTATCCCTACAGGAGAGTCGTTGTTGAGGCTGTAGAGGGTAGCATTATAAATATGGGTGTTTTTTTTTTCTTTGCTACCTTTTATACCAGAATACGCGGGTAAAACCGCAGGCCGTAGCTAATGATAGGTACAAACACAACTTTTTGTCGTCAGATAAAAAGTCAAGCCGTTTTAAAATGAGACAGCCCTAGACGCGTCGCGCCAATGGGCGGAGGCGGGTACGTTTACAAAATTCACGAAACAATCTAGTATGCAAATCCGGATAAACTGTGTAATAGTGCAAAGCTACCCTAACGGACGCAAAGATTCATTGTTACGATCGGCACTTCTATCGGGATGGACCGCGGAATTTTTATTTTGTCTCTTGCATTCACAACAGCGGTTTTGTTTTGCTTTATTACTCGTACAAAACCATACGGTATAAAAATATTAATTTTGTTTTACAATGGAAACTGACGTGGTTTTGACACATTTTTGTCTTGCTTATGCGAGATTACTCACGTTTAATTTTATCGGAAACTCCGACTATAGTTTCGGCCTCATCTGATCCGGTCATCCACATCCGGTTTTATCGGAGATTCCGATAAAATTAAACGTGAGTAATCCCGCATAAGTAAAACAAAAAAATAATTTTGTTATTTTTAGGTATGTTTTATACTATTCAGGTTATATATAATATGGTTTTATTGTATGATAAATATAGGCTAAGGTAAAATATACCTTTGTTTACCTATAATATGTTTGGAAAAGTATCATTATTCGAAATGGGGGCGATGAATCCTGCACAGCATCTACCCGCGCCAACCCAGCACCTTGAAATACTGGAGCGAAGCTCTGGGCCGCTGGCATAGTACCTCCATAGTATCTGGTGAGATGGAGGTGTGAAAATCAAAAAGTCATTTATTCAATTTAGGCCCTGGTAAGGCACTTATGAACGTTAAGTTACATGTTTGAATCTACCACCGGCTCGTAATTACACTTCAACTGAGAAGACTCCGGCAAGAAACTCAGCAAGGCATTTTTTTGTGAATCTTTCTTTTCATATTAGGTTACAATTTACAGTTATAAATATTAATACATACATTATGCTTACTACAATTGTCACTTAGCCAGGGGGATTCACGTGCAGAGAGAAGCTACAACAACCATATATTCCTGTCTTCCACGTAAAGAGCCACCTTATAGTAGGCTTTGTCAATTATATTCTTGGTTGCCTGAAAGAGATTACTTTTAGCGATAAGGCTGCCAACTGAATGTGAACTACGTCGTTTTCACTACAGTGAACGTCGTCGAGCGTCACGTGACCCTCCCAAACACTGCTAAAGGTGTTAGGAATAATGTCGGTCACTATAACCGGACATAATTTATTGAGTCATAATAAGAGACATGTTACTATAAACGGAGTCGTTATGTCCGACTTTTTTATAAATCATTTTATATGAAAACCAAACTTCGCTGTGTAGTTACTTTATATGAAGCGGTGGGTCAACATAGGCGGAATAAACGGATTCTACTGTAGTAAGTAATAATATATTTTTTTACATTTTATACAAAATGTTTTATAAAATATATTGTTATGCTATTAATTTTTATACGATTTAAAGACGTAATGATCTTAAGCTATTGCTGGACTGACACCTCATTTTCAAGCATGTTTACCGGGTTAAAAAGTATCATATGTGTTAATCCAGGGTATGAGCTGCTACGGGAGAGGCTGCGGAATGGTAGAGGTACCGATGAGGCGATCCTCACTCCCAAAGATCCAAATCAATCCAGGCGATCTCAGAGGCCAAAGCGGTAGGCGGCGATGCCCCTCATCTGATCCGTCGCTTGGAGGCCATCTCACGCTTATTTGCTAAATAGGTCTTCAAGGTGGATCACAATGTGTCTGGTGTTCCGTTACATCGTCATCGGTGCGTGGGAGCTTGGGCTTCTTGAAACGGGTCTGCGAGGACAAGCGCTGTCAAAGCCGTAAAAATGAACGAAAGCGCGCCCACAGCCTCGACACAAAGCACCGAGGTCGAATACATACTTCAGAATGTTTAGTAGGCAAGCCGTCATTAGGACGTAGAGTCCCACATAACCACCCTGCCCGCCACAGGGCCGTTAGTACATATCAAGGATTTTTCCTACATAAAAAGGCCTAAGTTATTTACTTTCCAAATCTGTTAAACCATTCAAGCGTTAGCCGTGGTGGTGACGGCATAAGAATAGTACCCCACCCTCTCTACCCGTGGTTGCCGTAAGAGTCGACTAAGGGATGTAATCCGGAAGATGGGCAGCAGCGTCTTCCTTGAACAATCACACCTAACTGCGCTCGCCAACCTGTCTGCCAAGCGAATTGACCTTAACTGGTGGCTGCTGTTTTTACAGAATATCTTGTTAAATAAAAATATTACCGATTTCTCAACGAATAACAGAGATTTCTATAAAATGAATGCATTTTTGAAGCGTTTGAATTTATCGTTAAAATCAATAAAACGAAGTTAAACTTCATTATAGTGCAAACTCAACAAATAAGAACCGACCAAGTTCTATACGCAATTTCCCTAAAGGTTTCGACTTGAATCAGCATAAACCTATTGTTTAACACAAGGTTGATTCAATACAGAACTTGAGTGTGGAACCTTTTTTTATGGTTGACAGACTAGGTGTTGACCACAGCTCACCTAATGTTAAGTGATGGCATGGTCTGCCAGAATACACTGTTGCGTGCTTGACGGCAGATTTTTGACTAGAGACTGGTAGCTAGCCATCCGAGTATTAGAAATCACCCTACCACCTTGCTATGGTTTCCTCACGATGTTTTTCTTTACCAGCAGCTTAAGCTCATTATTTCAGCGTGTGAACTAACAGCGTTAACCACTGAGCTATCATCGCTACAAAAATAGCAAGTTACTTGCGTAATCAAATTGTATGTAACGTATTCGGTAAATATCGACAAAAAATCACGCATTGGGAAAAGGGAAAAAATAAATTTCAGACAAATCTATATTTTTTTACTGTTTTCTAACGCAATACCCTTATTGTTTTGGGAAATTAATTTATTTACAATAATAAGTATTTAATTTATTCTTGAAATCTAGTCTCAAGACTCTCATGAGCAATAGAACGTAAAGTATATAAATTTGTTTTTAAAAGAAAGGTCCGTGTTTCTCCACAAACTTGCCTGATGGTACGCGATGATGTGGTCGAAGATGAAGCACCGCACTACCACAGCACTAGCCATTCTGCCGTCAAACAGTGATGAGTAAACATTACTGAGTTCCAGTTTGAAGGGCAGCTAGCTAAATTACAGGGCTGTTGAGACTAACCTATATTAATAAATCTATATAAATTATCTCTTATACCATCAGAAGAGGGTCTCTTTTGTATCTATTTACTCTGATTATCTCCTTCAATAAACAAGGAAGAAATAAATATTGTTACAGCTACAATTTTTTTTTTATGGCTGACAGTCTAGGTTTTTGACCACAACTCACCTGATGTTAAGTGAAGATGGTGAAGCACACCTAGCCTGGGATGGAACTGGCTCTCAAGTGAGGCTGCCGGAACACACCGTTAGATGCTTGGCGGCAGATTTTCAACTTGAGGGTGGTAGCTAGCCAGCCGAGTACTAAGAAAGTACCCTACCACCACGCTATGGTTTCCTCACGATGTTTTTCCTTCACCGGCAGCTCAAGCTCATTGAAACAAAACCTAAATGTACCTAATATTTTAACATCAATTTAAATATATTTTATTTTTATTTTTTTAAACTAGTTTGCGCCCGCGACTTCGTCTGCGTTGACTTTAGAATTAGGTTCACAGAAAAATGAACTATGTAAGTAACAAAAAAGCAATAGTTACATCCGCCGTAAAATCATACGCTATTTTATTACCTAGATTAAGATAAAGGATACATTTTATCCCATAATAATACTGCATAAGACATTTCTATAGCAAATTTCAATTTGATACGTCCCGTAGTTAAATTTTTGATAATAATAATCCCATGGTAAAATAAGAGAATAAGATTTATTAATAGCACTCGCACAAAACAAACAAATCGACCGGTAAACTTTATATACTTTTTTTCAAAACAACCAAATTGAAACCAAGGCCAAGACAGTTGTTGTCATTTCTTCCCTATATTTTTGTTACAATTCTATTCAAGTATTTTTTATTCGAGCTGTCAATTGCGGAAGATGGAGGAGTTCCAAATCGCCTAAATAAAAATTAAATTTCTGTATATTTTTTCCGATATTGTAATAGTTAGTGCTATTCAGGACGGAGACGAATCCAATAAATATGAGATCATTAAAATCGGTCAAGCCGTTCTTGAGTTATAAATGGTGTAACAAGCCCAACTTTGTTTTATTTATTCAGATTATGGAATCTTCAGTGATAAAAGTTTGAAATTACACTTTCCCTTAACAAGAGCTTATTTATAAGTACCTTGCAAATTATACAACTAGCAAACAATACGAACCGATTATTTATGAGAGCGAGTTGTTTACTATATTACTACTTTGTTATTTACAAAGTGAAATAACACAAACTACGTAATAGTGTTAAAAAATACGTAAGTACTACCTAACTTAGAAAATGTTTAAAATAGTAACGTCAGTTGTAATACAATAACTCTTTATTAACATCACAGAAAGGGGAATAATACGTATATTTAAATAGGCCCTCAAAATGGTCCTATCGCAATGATCGTGAGAAAGCCATAGCGTGGTGGTAGGGTACTTTCTAGTACTCGGCTGGCTAGTTACCAAGTCAAGTTTAAAATCTATCGCGAAGCACTTATCAGTGTGTTCCGACAGCCCCATTTGAGAGCCAGTATGTGATATGTTTGCCATCTTCGAGAACACCATCACTTCACATCAGGAGAGCTGTGGTCAAACAACAAGCCTGTCAACCATGAAAAAATCTCGTACGGACAACCTTTGAATGATTAAATAAAAAGCTTTTGCCAATCCTATGGTTAAAAGATTATTCTGGTATTTTTTTAGTTAACGTTTTGATGTATGCAGAACATTCCAGCTAAGTTATTATAAAAGACTTGAGAAGATTGAAAAGAAAATATTTGTGAATTTATTAATGCTTGAAGTTTTCTTTAACATTCATATTTGAATTGACTTAATTTACATAATGCTGTACGAATCATTTCCTTTATTACCATAGCAAAGTTTTACCTAAATAATATGGCATAGCTTGATAATGGCATAATATTATGGTGATGAATAAAACACTCTTGTAAGTACTACATTTAAGTTGATTGTCATATGATTAATACAATTATATTACTGTCCGAAAACTTTTACAATTCACAATTAATAACGACTTATGATGTCACAAACCGATATATCCAAATGGTAGAGCTTATTTAAAATTATCGCAATACTCGAATTATCACAAAATGAATTAAATCAAAACCAAAAGTGTCTTTCATTCCTCCTGGATATCATCGAATATTAATTCCATTAAGAGCCCCGATTATTATCACAACAATCGCATCAGGGATATAATAAATTGAATTGCAAAGTAATAACATTATGCGCTGTACAAATTAAGTGTTAACCGCAGCCAGAATGACGTTTAATTTTAAACTATCGACGGGTGCGAGAAAAACTGATTTTCATTGGGGTTTCGTATTCGCGGTCAGCCCTCTTGCTGCCCGTGGTGGCGGGTGGTGCGTTTGGGGCCACCCACTGTCGAGATTGTTACAGAGCCTTCTGATTACTTCTGCTCGCCTAGTACCTTTTGGCATTGACTTAGACAGAGACGTCCAGCAATTTGTTGCACAATTTTCAACGCTAAATGCTTGCAAATGCAATTGCATTGTAATTTACTTTCGTTTCCGGCGCTTTGGAAAAAAATATCTGACGAAGTTGCCCGTTTTTATCACTTATAGATTTTCTCAATCCATTTTAAACATGTAGTTTGCATATTTCGTTGGACGCTTATGGTAGGGTTCCGTATCAACATTACAAATAATAATTTATCAACATCTTTTAAAAGTCGACATACGCATTTATTGATCGAATTTAGGTAAGGTATTTAATTGTAGTATACTTTATAATATGGAGTTTTATAATTTTGACTTTAGTTTGAATCTTATGAATTTTAAATTTTGACATAATATTCTATTCTAAATATCACTACATATTATAAAACAAAGTCATCCGATGCGTCTGTCTGTCTGTTCGTGATAAACTTTAAAACTACCGAAGGGATTATCATGCTAATTTTACCAATAGATAAAGTGATTCATGAGGAAGGTTATATAATTTGTCAAGGTTTTGTGTACATTGGTTGAAATATGATGATAATTGTTGGAAGAGTCGGAAAAAGTCAAGCCACCTGGGAGCTTTCATCTAAAACCTAATCTCTTTAAGATACATCAAAAGCCCCGTGTAAACCCGTACGCTGCCGGGTCGGGTCGCTAGTATATTTATAAGAGAAATCTTATTCTGCGTGCTGTATGTTTCAGATGATTTTTTAATAACTTTTTTTTAATTATTTTTCTGAACGCAAAGTTAAGCAACGTTGGAGGCTTGAACAACGATGTTAAAATCTATTTTATTTTAAATTGAGTTTACAAAAATGCCGAAGTTTAAAAAGCCAAGGTAAAGTTTTTTTTTTTTATACTGGCTTTGTTCCCTCTTGCATCTTACACCTGTAATTAAGTTCGATAACTTTTTATTATATACAGAATAGGTTCGCGTTTGACCACATCCTGCCTGATTAAATCCACTTATATAATAATTTTATAATAATTTAATCTGTTCTACTAAATTGCAACCCGCTGAGCGAAATTTTATCAATTATTTATTTTGTTTTGTTATTTTTCTAAGCTTAACGGATTTGCATGGAATTAGTATGAAGACAGCTCATACCCATAATAACATACACAAAGGCTACTTTTATATCAGCAAAACATAGGTAAAACCACGCAGCGCAGCTAATTTCAAAATAAAAGAATCCCGAACAACCGACGGACGGACGATACTATAAAAGATTTCTTCCTTGTTACGAAACCCTATAAGTAGATACTCGAGGACTATTTGTTCGATACCAAAGTAACCGATATACGAGTGGCTCAGCGTGTTAGTAAGTTGAAGAGGCAGTGGGCTGGACATATCTGTCTTAGAACCGATAACCGTTGTGATAGTTTGTATTTCATTATTTTTCAAACAGTAATAAACTTAATAAAAATACAACAAAATTGCATATAACCGTCATATTAATCAACAACTGGCAACATCATTCGAGAGGTCAATCATTTACAATAATTGCCGTCTTTTTTTTTATTTTTGATGTTTTTATTCTGCTACAGGAGAACGTCTTAATCGTCTATTAATTACTAGCTATCACAAAAATCATTACACCTTCTTTTATGTAACACAATTTGCTACATACACTACATAAAACAAGAAGTAGAAGAAAGTTTTAGTTAACGCTTGCGGCGTCTAGTCTATTTATGCCTTTAGGGCGTAGTAGTTTACAATTTATATAAATTGCAGAGCGTATACAGACTAATTCAGCCCATTGCGTCCGTAGGAAAATCCTTGTAATTTTCCTAGGAAGGTAAAAAATAGTGCTTTTAATAGATTTCGTTAAAGATTCGAGCAATTTTTGAAGTGTCCATTTAGTATACTTTGGTCTTTAAAAGTAAAAAAACTTAAATTAATGAAGTGGTATCCCAATAGGATAGTTTTAATTAATGTTGTGAAAAGTTATGAAACCTACAAAATTATTTTTATTTCTCAACTAAATATTGTTTTTTTCGACTATATTTATAATACCGTGATTACATTTTTAAATAGCAAACTTATATCAAAATTGTAAAATAAACAACAGCAAATAAATCATACTGTATAAGTAATTTGATATAGAATTATTATGATTAGTGTTACTGTATGTACACAATAGTATCAATATTGACTTGTAAATTACCTTTATCAATAAATATGAATATGAATATAATGCATGAGTACATACCTACATATTTACGTTATGGATATGAGCACTTAGAATTCAATGAAAATTAAATCATGTTTTCATACGTGATCAAAAAATCACATTTTTTTTTTAGATACAAGGGATTTAGCTCACCGGTATGCATTTACGTATATATTGACAACTGTTATTTTTTTAAATACTTATTTCAATAAATACAAGCAAAAAAGACACAAATAGTTATGTGTAGTTGTTCTATTAAAAGGGGCATTATCTCATTCATAATTAATTGCGTATCACTTCCGCTTCACGGCGTCGCCTTACAATAATAATCATGAAGCACTTACAAGTTGAAAGAGAGAGTCGGGACACCAAAACCCGCTTTCCCACATTCCGGTGATAAAAGGGAAAACCGTTTATACCTTCGGGCTCGTTTGGAGAAGGACGGAATATAAGAAAACAAAGGGAGTGCGAGTGGGCGAAGGATAGAAGTGTAAGGGCTCACCTCTTGAGTGGTGCTGGGCGCCTGGTAGCCGATTACAGCGCGCGTAATGTCGCGGAGAACTGGAGCAGGCTGTGCGGGCGAGTATTGCCGTCGGCTCGACAACGCGGACTGCATTCGCATCGCCCGCCGCCAGGGGTGGTGCATTCTGTGCAAGCGAGACTGCAATGCCCGCCCATTCGCCTCGTGCCTCACTTTCCCCCTTTCCCGCCCTAATTGTTCCCCTTAACTTCCAAACTTACAGCGTACTGCAATTCCCAATTACACACCTGATTAAACAGTTTTAAAACTCTTCGATCGTTAATCAGGGCGGAATTTTTCCAACCCGACATAAATTTACTAGTGTGCCTTTTTTATGGAAAAGTAGGTACATATTAATGAGCGTTGGTTGATCAAACGAGAAGATGACTGAAGAAAAAGTATGAAATAATCTTCATTTCTGATAGTTATAATCTAATAGGCTCGGAGATGGGCGGGGCGCCTACGGCCGGTCGCTACGGTGACCGCCCGCCGTCGCGCGCGCTCCACGTGTATTGTATCGCTCTCTCACTATTTTACTGTCGATCTGATTTTATTTACGAAAATAGTAACAAATAGTGAAGCAAACAAATTATTTATTATTTGGGATATTCCGTAATTGTCGACCAATATCGACATTGTATCGTATTGCCTAAGCTCTACCGACATGAGTATCTGGAATGCATAATTTTTCACATTATTTATTTATGATAAAGAAGAATTGTACTTTGTAATTGTCTTTGGGATACCATCAGGCGGAATCATCATAGCCCGAAAATAACAGAACTATTTAAAAAAATATATTGAAAATTCATCAACAATTCATATTCATATCTTAATATCAAAATTTATGAGAATTTTTATCGAATGAATTTAGATATTAAATTATTTAGATATTAAATATTAGATTATTAATCTTGAAAAAATTCTTACAAATTATAATTTACTCAAATTTCAGAAATGATTTCCGTTTTCTATTTTTCATAACCATCAGCATCATCAGCCTTTTGTAGTCCACTCCTAGACATAGGCCTCTCCCAAGACACACCACTCAGCCTGATCCTCGTTTTTCGCTACCATTCACCGCCACCTGTCCCACGTATATCGTCACACCACCGAGTCTCAGGGCGTCCTACGCTATGCCAATTCGCTGTTTCCACTCTAGAACACGTCTACCCCAGCGGTTATCGGAACCATAATTTACCGTTGTTTAAAATCAATGAAATAAAACGTTAAGTACAGTGATATACCCATATATATATCCAACTAGGTGAAGAATATCAGTACATATACACAACGGTACAAAAACGAGATTTAATTTTTTAAAAACGAGCATAAAAAACATCCCGAATATCAAAGTTATCCACAAAACAAATTGACTGTTTTGCATACACTTCTTGTTCTTAAGTTCTCTTCTAAGTACTGCGTTCGTTGAGTAGATAAGTATTTATCTGTCAGTTAGCTGTAATAGCAGAACTCACTCCTTATTACAAACAAATCCATGTTACGAGTTCATTTCAAGCTTGATTGTAACGTCATTCAGAAATCTGTTTGTCGTGGAGCGTCACTACCGCGGCCGGCCCTCCGTTGGCATTTCAATTTCCAGTGTTTCAGTGTGTTTGTCTCGTCTTTTACACTACTACGCAAGTTGGAGCGTTTCACACGTAGAATTCATTTTAATCTCACCTTTATTTCTATACCAGTTAAGGTCTCATTTCTATTGGATAGTAAATCTCACTACATCACGCAGCGTCATACTCGATACAAAATTCAAAAGATTATGTGTCTAAAAATTTATTAATTAAACTATGTCAACTAACACAGTCAATCGAATATTAATAATATAGTTTACTTTTCAAATGCTTATGCTTATACCATTATTTCTTGCTTACAACCAAATTCATAATATATATTTTATTAAAAGTTTGCACCAAAGACTCCACAATAGATTTTGCAGGATTTTTACACTTTGAAGGGTGTAAAGCAAGATTTCAAAACTAAGATTTAAGATGTACCTGTACATCAATCTAGGCCCTTGGGCTCTATTTTTAACCGACTTCAAAAAGGAGGAGGTTTTCAACTTGAATAGTATTTTTTTATGTATGTACACCGATTACGCTGAGATTTATGATCAGATTTACGTAATTCTTCTTTAGTTTAATGCGGAATAGTTTTTGTCCTATAAAAATTTAACATAGTTTAGCTCAGTTGTTTTCATTTTATGGACATTTATTTATGAAATTTTTGTTTACGTGGCCGATGTAATTGTCTTTGGCAAGACGTTTTTGAATCATAGCTAGTCCAGCTAGACTCATACATACTGTTCAAATGTTTCTTGGCGTGAACATAAATTAAATAAAAATATTTAAATAAAAAAAAACCTAAAACCGACATCAAGAAAAAACATCAGCACTAAAAAGCGAAAAATAAACTCACTTTACAAAGTATTATTATACCTGCTAGGTACCTACTAGCTACCTACTGATCTGTTTGAAGTCGGTGCCAAGGCAAAGCAGGCTAGGCTAAGCACCGACTCCAAACAGATTAGTAGGTACCTAGCAGGTATAATAAGACTTTGTAAAGTAATTTATTTATCGCTTTTTAGTGCTGATGTTTTTTTCTTGATGTCGGTTTTACTTTTTTTAAAGCTAGTTTATTTTAAAAATTTTTGAATCACACACTTGAGTTATATCGTACGAAAATGTCCGCTAAATAATTATTAGTACCTGGATGACCGAGCTTTTCTCGGCTGAAAACATGAATAAGACGACTTTTTCTAAAAATGAAACCTAGCTAGATCGATTTATCGCTCACAAAACCCCCTGCATACTAAATTTCATGAAAATCGATGGAGCCGTTTCCGAGATTCAGATTATACATATATATACATATACAAGAATTGCTCGTTTAAAGGTATTACATTCAAAAATCGACCATAATCGCATGCTTCTGGTACCATCTCTAGTCACATGATATCAGCCCTTCTACGGCAAGAGCGCTAACCGACATCAAAACAACCTTGGACACCTGTTGACAAATGATTGACTGAGTATTTATACAAAATTAGGCGAATTTTTTCGCTAAAACATAGTTCTATTGCATAAAATTATAGAAATAGGTAGTAAACATAACAATACCTACTTACTATTCCGAAGCTAGAAATATACTTGAATCAAATGAAAAAAGCTTTCAAAGGCACCAAGAAACATCAAAGAAAATACTAGTTAGTAGTCAGGAATTATATTATTTTCTTTGCGAGTGCAATATCCAATAACCTGTAACTTAGAAAGTTTACCGTCTCACTTTACCGATCACAACTGTACATAGGAAGTACTACTTATACTGTGACAATTCTGTGCTTTCTATATTTTTACTAGTTTGGTTTTGCGTCAAACGTAAAATGATTGTTTTCCAATGTCATGCGCTATGAAACTTTTTTCACTTAGGTACTTGAATACTCTTTGAGAAACTATAAATATAAAGGAATAGTAGTGTGAAAGTAATTTGCAGTATCATATCTAAAACAAAGATAATGTACTACAAAGACATAAGTATATTTTTTTTAAAACATTTTTTGTCAGAAACTGGAAGGAGTAGTTGTAACACTATAAATTTTTTGCACTTTTATAACATAGTCTTCATTATTTGGAACTCATTAGAATTTTGTATAATATAACCCTTCTGATACTTCAATGATGGAATGGCGCGCGAGACAGTTGACGTCGCCTTAACAATATGATTCCATTTAAAATTTGCAAATTGTTCTTACATAAATAAATCTTTAAGGCTTTTAGGCTCTATTAAGACTAAACAAAATAACAACGATACCAAAATGTATCAAAGAAAAAATACTTACAAGGTAAAATCATGTAATAAAACCTATTAACGTAAGTTAGCCGATGTTAGAGTTTCAGCCATGAAAATCAGTACGCCTACTCGCATGTCGTCTAGAGATAATTCAAAATCTCTTCACCTTGGCTGTTATGAGAGCTGGTATTATAATACTTACGTCGTAAGTTCATAATTTTCATAAAGAAAACCGACGGGGCGTAAACCGAGCATCCTTGCTAGACTGGGATATGAAGGATAATTTTATTACTGCTGTTTTTAAGGTAATATCCGAAAATGTTATATTTTATAGACAATAAAAAATTATTATGTTGAAAAAAAAAAATAGACGTATACACGAATTTTAACGTTATTTATTTAACGTTTATTTTGACGTGTGGATGATATTATTGTTATAAATATTTTGGCAGGCAAATTTTTGTATCGTTTTTTTAATTCTTGACAGGCTAAGTGTTTGATCACAGCTCACCTGATATTAGGTCTCGGTGTGGTTGATGATGGTAAACGCGCCTAGCCTGGAATGGAACTGACTCTCAAGTGAGGCTGTCGGCACCGCGTTTGGTGCTTGGCGAAAGATTTTCAACTTAAGGGTAGCCAGTCAATAGCTAGCCAGTCGAGTACTAGAAATACCCTACGACCACGCAAAATATTTACATAACTTAGTGGTGTTTCAAAAGACTGTGTTGGTAATGCATTAAAAACACTAATCATCAAGATTGCAGGCCAGAACCTCAGATATTCGAAGAAGCTGGGTTGGCTCGTGTAAATGCTGGCAATAAGGAAATGCACAATAAATTACGAAACGTCAATCCAGAACTTTCAGATAAGCCCTTATTTTATAAAGTGTCTCATTAGTAGCAGCTTCTTTTTTGTAAGGGGTATGGTTATAGTCCACCACCCTAGCCAAATGTGGGTTAGCAGATTTAACACAACACACGACATTTAGAACTCTCAAATATGCAGATTTCTTCACGATGTTTGAAGTAAATGGCAATCTACCCAAGATTAGATGGTATTTCAAATATGACTGCAAGAATAATCGCTGAAAATTATATAATAAAAATAAAAACACCACCATTTGGAATAGCCTAAAAGACAATCATCACTAGTGACGGTATTTGACCTACTAAGCATTTCAATAAATATGTGTTAAAAATTTAATTTAAATGGATGTAATACATACATAAATTATCAATTGTATAGCATAATTTTATAGCATAGTTATAATTTTTTAAATAATAATAATAATTTATTTTTGTCAAAATAAAATATTATTATTATCAATGTTGCAGGTGCCAGGGACCTGGATACTTTACTACGAATCAGATTGTCTACTTGTTAGTAATTCTTTTCATACAAAAACAATACATTACTCATTTATTCCACAATTTCTCAAAAAACTCGGGTCTTTTAATTCATATTCTAATTTAACCTGTTCAACATATTTCATTAGTAAATAGATTAAATAGGACATCTTTGTCTATCTATACATAATGGTAGCCTACGTCAGATAAATATGAAAAGTGGCGTAAGAAAAGGCGACCGATTTTGTCACTAGAGCAAAACTTGTGGCTTGTTACCTACTGAAATGTATGTTTAATAATTACGTATTTATTCAAAATTAACATATTGTTATTTTTTATCCATGAATCTCCTTTTCATTTCGTATGGTATATTTACATTAAATTTGCTTGATAAACTAGAAATGTTAGAAATAAAAAAATAGTATAATTATACACTAAGAACGTGGCAAGCTTTGTGAAAATATACAATTAGTTTTTAACCGGACATAAATTAAAAGACAAAAGACAGTTTTAGATTATCAGGTGAAATTTCTCAACAAATCTGTCGGTCCCCTGACCCTCCGATATAGGTTAGAAGGGTAGTGGGTCGTTATGGCAACACCGAACAGAAATAGGGAGTGGGACGGTTGACGACAGAGAAAAATCATATTTTGCGCTAGTGCATAAAATACGTTGTCAAAGGTCTGTGTCTAGAGAGTACGCCATCGTAAAAAAAAGTCGTCACATACTTCCTAAAACTTTATTAATTACAGCAAGTTTCTTTTTTGCTCTGTTTGAACGAAGCGAGTGTTCGGATCACGACATCTATTCCGTAGTATATATACACATATGTATTACGCGTCGCCACTGTAACGTATCAACTATCATCATAATTATTGTAAGTAAACTAAAATTGCTATGGCAATTTTTATTATACAGCTCTACGAATAAACTATAAAATGCCCAGTACGACAGGCAAAATGGAAACACATTTGCACACAACTGATTGCCCTGCGGTATTAGATGCGTACTTATCCGCCCAAAGCTTCAAACTGAACTTTAACTAGCAATTTCTCGTCAACGTCCACGCACCGCCATTGATTTCAGCTCCGCACTACAATAACAAATATCCTTCTATTCATAAGCTTTCAGGGTTGTGTGTGAGAAGATCTATCGTAGTATTAAGACAATAAAGTATATTCACTTCATCACTACATATGTATTATAAACAAGATATTATAAAATAAAGCCGCGTCTGTCTGTCTGTCTGTCTGTCTGTCTGTTCGCGATAAACTTAAAAAATACTGAACGAATTATCATGCGAGTTTCGCCAATAGATAGAATAATTCGTAAGGAATTCGTAAGGAGCTTTAGATATATAATTTGCCAAGATTTTGTGTAAATTGGTTGAAATATGATGATAATTGTTGGAAGTGTCGAAAAAAGGCAAGCCACCTGGGAGTTTTCATCGAAACGATGCCTAATCCCTTTGAGGTATAGCAAAACAATACATTGTGGGGTATTCCTTTTTTATAGATCTACAAAAAAGTCCGCGGTGGCATGTATCTACCTTTTAAGTATAATTTACTATACCCATTCTTACTATCCGTGCGAAGCCGGGGCGGGTCGCTAGTATTCTATAAAGTCAAAATATCTCCACGGTATAGATCTAGCTGGAGGTCTTCAGGATACCAGCGTCGTATTAATTAATATTCTGTTGCTGAACAGTAGTGTGTAAATATTACTGTGTTCTTGTTTGAAGGGTAGTAAAATTATAATGATATCGTACGTCTCAAAGTATTTATTGGGGGTTGAATTTACAGCCTTCGGCATGTGAACCAATCGCGCAAACTACTGGGCTATCATCGCTACAAAATGCGGCAACCCTACACTTTGTCCGACAGGTGCTGCAGCGAACAGTTCCCACAAAGATTCTGGGATGTCCGGACGAGGTCGGTTATTACCGCTCGAAATTAGCGAGCGATCGACGCCCGGGGTCACCCCATGCAACGAACTGCAAGGCCTGTCCCGAGTTACCTTTGTCCACGAAATGGGCTGCAAATCTGCCAAATGCAAAGTTTGCCAATCTGTTAGATGGATCTGGATATTTTATTTTACTTTATTTTTTGCGTGGTGGTAGGGTACTTTGTAGTACTCGGCTGGCTAGCTACCACCCTAAAGTTGAAAATCTGCCGCCAAGCACCTAACGGTGTGTTCCGGCAGCCTCACTTGAGAGCCAGTTCCATTCCAGGCTAGGTGTGCTTTACCATCTTCGACTACACCGTCACTTAACATCAGGTGAGTTGTGGTCAAACACCGAGCCTGTCAGCTATAAAAAAAAACCCTTTTGAATACGCATAAAAGATGAACAATATGTATAAATAATTAATACGTATTACTAGGCACTGTACGGGGTCCCTATGCCACACGATGACATGTCATCCGCACGGTACCATTGCGTACTATAAATATTTGTCAGTTATCTGGTTCCCATTCCCCAGCAAAGGCTCCGCTTAGTTTGGAGTCGGATGATGATTTGTTTGTAATTTTGTCCAATATATTATTACAACATTTTATTTTTCAATTAGTATTGTAGGTAAACAGGCGGCATTACCACAATTGCATGGTAGTTTTTCACTTCATCTGTGCTACTCGGGATTTAATATCTATTTTAAAAAACAATAAGTATTAATCATTACATAGCATAAACAAGTATAATAACTAAAAAAACACGACTGCCATAAAAAAAAAAAACATATTTTTTATTAAATCTTATTTGAAATTGGAACCATACGGCCGCCATTTTAATTTGTTTCCAAAATAAATATAGTCGGTGTCACTTAGCATGCTATAGGAATTCTAACGATGCCCCATACTCATATATCCAATATGTTTAATTTAAAAACAGCTCCCTTTTTACTCGACTGCCAAGGGAGGTTTATGTTTTTCGCGCGTATCTTGTATGTACATATGTATGAATGTACCTATGTAAATTTCTTTATTACCTCGTATCTTACAAACTGCCAAATGGATGGTATCGTTAAACTCGTCTCAATAACACACTCAACAACAACAATAACCATGTGGTTATTAAAAAAATAAAGAAGGTGGATTTTAGACGCGAATAGTAATAGGTACTTAAATTTTTTTTAAATAACCAAACCTATCAAGTAGTGTATCAAAAGGAGGATTACAAAAATATATAAGTATATGTTTAAATTTTATTAGGTATAATATAATAAATTTGTTTAAAAAAAACCCTTTAATTATAGCTATTTTAATCGCAGTCGGGTTATAGATACTCTAAACTTTTCAGCTTGTTTTTTATTTATTTAAATGCCTGAACATCTGTTTGTGGTGTAATAAAGAAACTTAGATACATACGTATTCAAACCCCTGAAAACATTACAGTATTTTTTGAGCAGTCGTGTAAAAAGGCTCAGATTAAAAACTGCTTGTTTAAAAAAACAAAAGAGGACACAACTCCTAAGTTTTACTTTCACTTTTGTAAACTTATTTTCCACCATGAGAAAATCTGAAAACGCTAAAACTATAATGCACTTCATTCTGAGCATATTAATCTGTGAACTTGTGGCGAGCGACAATGGTGATATTCTATAACGTGACAAAGCAGCTTAAAGATAACTCGTTATGAGATTGCTAGTTACCAGTTCATCAGTTTAGCATTCGTTCCGAATGATAGTCCATTTGCACTTTATATTATGATCTGTTTGTAGTTACGATTGTCTTTTTGCTAAAAAATAAAATATTGGTTGTAGATGACCAGTACAATAAAAGCACGATTAATTAACTATACTAGGATAATTAGTATTTTAATAACTTGATAGCTTAAGTTTACTGATAATAATAATAATTTATGGATAAGCCGGTAAGTGTCGACGTTGGCGAAAGCGATATACTCAAATTGAAGACGTTTTAAATAAAGACCAGGTTGAAATTACCCGCAACCGTGAAAACTGCAAGTGGGAGCGAGAGATGATAAATAGAGATCTCTTTGAAATTTTTGAGACACAATTGCATTTTTAATTATCTGGTCAAGCTGTTTACGCCATTACGAACGTTTGTCGCCGTCAATCTGGAAGCATTTCTTTCGCAAATCCATTTGAACGAGAGTCGTCGGCGAGAGAGGTTCGTTCGACACCGCACTAATTGGAAAGCGACAATCCTATTTCGATGATTACTCACCTCGATTCGATTGCTTTACGACTAGAGATGAGCGATCCTTAGCTGGCTACGAGGTCTATCCGACAAGTTATTGGATACAGTTTCAGATCTCTCTCTGGATGAATTTTATTATATTTGTAGAATATCGAGTAACTGCTGCCGGTATAAAAAAGTAACATAACTGAAAATAACTTGCAGTTAAAATTATATTTTAGCGCGAATATTTTATTGGTTGCTTCTTAAACTAATGCCACCGATGCATATTCTTGTATCTCGTAATGGAATTTGGTCATCGAATCATCCGGAAAACCCTACCTAAACATTAGGCCGGATGTCTAAGTACATCTCTAGTGGATTGATGTAATAGATTGGTATTTGCTTACGAAGTTGATGAGATGTATTGTTTTCGATGCACAAAGCTGACTCTACGAACATAGAAAGCTGCAGGAATCCTTTGGGAATAGATACATCTGTAAATTTGTTTACTGAATTACATTAAGCATTATATTTATGAAGTTACGTTACTTTTTACCCGACTGCCAAGGAAGGGTTATAAGGTTTTTCGCGCGTATCTTATATGTATTTAAATTTATTTATTACCTCGTATCTTCCATACGCCCGATTGGATTACAACAATTAAGGCATCGTTAGATTCGTCTCAATAACCCAAAGGTACTTAGAAGGTGGTTAAAAAAAAAAAAATTATTATTATAATTTCGCTAGATTCAGTTCCCTTCAAACCGGATTACAGTAATACTTGGCGACAGAATATCTGGTACTACAGTGGTACTTAGCTAAACAACCTCCTGCTAAGGAGATCTACCATTAAATAAAACCGTTTATTTTAAGATGGAATTTAAAAAGGTTTTGTTACACAGAGACCCAAATTCGCAGCAAAACAAACTCAATTCAAATATGCGGATATTGTAATTTGTTGTAATAAAAGTTGACCAATTACAGAGCACAATAGGTGTGATAATGTATGAAGCCAGTTATCAGCGAGATAATGCCATCGGAAAACCATTCGCGGAAACCCACATATATATGCGCTACAGCTTGACTGTGTTGAACTCGGTTTCACAACATTCGTTTGTTTTGTTTTGTAGATAATAAACATTCGACTGCTTTTACTACTTACTTATAATATATGTATATCACTATAGTCTATTATAATCCATTTATTTAACACTGCATCTTTCTATAGTGTATTGAAAATAATAAATCATTTTGTTAATTATGCTATCTATTATTGTGAATTCACTACGTCCTATGGTTGCATTCACGTTGAAATCTTTTTTCGCTAAAAGTTTGTCACTCCCATTACTTTTACATATTAAAAAATCTTCAGAACATACCTCGTTACATGCGCGCAGAGTTTTGTGATTGACTTTTAAATATTAAAAAGTCATAATTTTGTGTTTTTCTTGATTTGTCGATGTTTATGCAAATTATAATTATTTATGCTAATATTTATGCTTATTTTGCATAAAATAGTAAAAAGAGACTAGAGAGAAAATAGTACAATAAGAATACAAAAGACTGAGTACTGAGTTGACTTGAGTTTCAAGAGTTAAAATATAAGTTTATATTTTAACTTTTGAAACTAGAACAGTAATTACAAAAATAGGTACTCAAAAAAATTTATTACCTAGTTCTACTCCAAAATACTATAAACAAAAACATATTCCTGTAATTTATGATTGTGGTCCCACTATATTCGGCCAACAATCTCTAGAGGGTCATGCGACTATTGTGGATGTGTTGCACATACATATTTATGTACACGACAGTACCTGCAAACTGGCTGTGCATATTATGCATGCATGCATATACGTCACGGTTCACAGCTGTTTCTGAAGGGTTTGATTGAATGCCAAATTCAATTTTCATTAGATCCACATTCAAAATTACCGGGCGCGTAAAACGTCAGAAGGTTATTCAGATATCTAGAGTTGCAAGTTTACGGTTTCAATTGCGCTTTTCAGGGTTAAACAAACGGAAAAAAACCGTTAATTGTTAATTTAAGGTGTTCATTTAAGGTACATCGGCTATCTGCATTCCAAGTTTCTTCCAAATAGGATAAGCCTTTATTTCATGAAAAATCCGTGTGTGCGGTACACACTCATATGTGTGTGTTACACACACATAAATGTGTGTGTTACACACAAATGTGATTAGGTATAATCGTATTTGTCTTAGTAATGTAACTAGGAGCACATAACACGTAAAGCGGTCGCAATTGCCTAAGGCTACATCATTCGCATTGATTTTACTAGAAATGGAATTATTATGTATACCAATTTAAAATTTAGAGACGTGACGAGATGTGTCACTCGCTCATTTTGTACTATCAATGAAAAATGTCATAAGCGCATAATTTTATATAGAATTTAGATTTATAAAAACTTATTGTGGTGTACACAATAATTATATTGTTTCAGGAAATTTGTATTGCCACCTCCGCACCTGCGCACCAACCGTTACCTTCACGTGCGTGGCGCGCGCGGCGGCCCGTTGTGCTAAGCAAGGACGCGCGCGTTGTGCTTTGCTTTGATTCCTTGAAGAAGGCCACCAGACGACGAAACTATACCCGAAGTATCTGACATTATTAATCGTGATCCTTACCGCATAAGTAAAACAAAAAATGTTAATTGCAATATTTATTACACATTTGAAACAAAAACTTTAGAATTTTAGAATTGTATAATCTTTTTCCCTATACCACAACCCGCTTTATCTCGATCCACAATTACTAACAAAAGGTAGATGTAACAGGTACTGTAGTAGGTAACTAAAAGCACTTTATTCAGGTAAAGATATACTTTTTTTTACAATTTTGCCATCAAGTAAGGGAATATTCTAGAAGTTATGATTATGCTGGTTAATGAAGAACACTAAAGCCAAATACTATTTGAATAAATAAATGTAGCTAATGCAAACCTGTTTTTTTTTATTTGGAAAAGCAAACAGATATACTTATTTCTATGGTATTTGTTGTAATACTACGATGTTTTAGAAATCAAATACTTTCTTGGCAAAGAGTCGCACTATCGGCAGCGCGGACGCGACTTCGTCAATTGGAAAATGAAATCCTTTACAGCAAGCAGAAGCTCTAGAGAGATATTCTTAAAAGAAACCATTATTTAGGGCTTACGAAAAGTTCCTGTCCCGAAAAACTTGTGTCATTACTAAAAAGTACGAAATAAGCATAGCTTACAGCGGGTTTCTGAGTGCCAGACGCATTTCGCAACGCCCGTTGAAGATTTGGCCGTAGAACACAAGTGTCCAAAACACGTTTGTAATAAAATTAAGTTATGTTTTGGACTCCTGCGTCAACTTTTGTTTTGTAAAATCTTGTAATCTCTTTACATTTGGTGTGAACAAGAGTTAATCTATGTATCTATAATAATGGTTTCTGAAATTAACTTTTTGTTTATTTTAGTCTTTCATCATCATCATCATCATTAGCCTGGTGAAGTCCACTGCTGGACATAGGCATCTCTCAAGACACGCCAGTCACCCGATCTTCGGCTTTTCGCTTCTATCCACCGCCAGCTGTCCTACGTATATCGTCACTCCATCGAGTATCAGGGCGACCTACGCTACGTTTGCCGATTCGCGGTCTAGTACACGTAATATGGAAATTTAACGACTAATAAAATATTTACATAGTTTTTAATGTATGTAAATACAGTATGTAAAAGCTTGATAGCTTCCATCTAAAGGTTGTCTGGAAGACATCGCTCTGGCGATAAGGCCGTCGTTATACGCCATATATTTATTAATGTACTTATATTGTTTTTGTTTTGTTATTTTCTTCATCTCTTTTTTAATTTATGTATGTATTTTGCATGGTGGTAAGGTATTTTCTAGTACTCGGCTGGCTACCACCCTCAAGTTGAAAATCTGCCGCCAAGCACATAACGGTGTGTTCCGGCAGCCTAACTTGAGAACCGGTTTCATTCCAGGCTAGGTGTGCTTTACCATCTTCGACCATGCCGTCACTTAACATCAGGTGAGCGGTAGTCAAACAACTAACCATAAAAAAAAATATGTTTGGTTTATAATAAAGTTGTATCCTATTCTATTTTATATATGTATGTATAATACACAAACACCCAGACACAGAGTAAACATCTATATTTGTCCTGGGCGAAAATCGAACCCAAACCCTACAGCCTATAAAATAAAGATCGGATCAACGATACTGAAGTTACTTACAGTCAAACAAACATACAAACAAATCATGTGTCACTACACTAAATCTTTGCTTATCGCTGCAATTAAAGTTTCATTCATTCAATATAATAACTGCGTATGGGGTACTCAAAGCTTAAATGACATCTAGAAACAAGCAATTCCTTCTTCATTCAAAGTACTCTACGCAAGCGTGAAATTGATTTTAAGCAATAATTTTACCATAATGACAGCTTATTCAATCCTAATAATGCACCGGATTAGCTCTCGAAATAGCTGGTCTAGACTCATATGAAAAAGGTCCTGTCAATTTTCATTACATATTTTGCAAGGTATGTCATTCTATAACAGCTAAACACACTAATTGGCCTCTGACAATCGAAATAAACGATTTCCATCAATCGAATCGAAAGTAGTGAGAACTCGCTTATTGACATTAATTAATTATGCTCATGAGATGCTGGCTAATTCGGATAAAGCTGCCGTAGAATTGGGTTTGGCCCGAATATCAGCTGTATTTTATAAACCAAAGAAAATCGTGATTTTCTTTTGTTAACTAACTAACTAATACCTGAGAAATTACTATTATTTAACAGTTAAAAAAGCAAACTAAAAATTAAATAAATAAAAACCTAAAACAAATAATAGGTAAATAATTAACTTAATAAATGTTTTTCTAATTATTATATTTAAGAAACTATATACTGTTAATATAGCTACTATTTATTTATGAGACCGCTGAATGTACGACCATACCCTACATGGCGAACATTGGCTACTAATTCGATTTTATTAGAACATTTAAAATTCTAGTTCATATCGTACACAATTAGATTATTTACTAACCAACGAGAAGAGTTCGCAATGAGTTCCGTCTGAATCTCTGAGTTTCTCAGTAACTGCATAATTCTGTGGGTTTTGTTAGAGTGAGTGCTTAATTTTGTGGTTTTTGGTGTAGCAACTGTTAGTTAAGCTGTGACTAATGTCTTGTGTGTATCACATTATGCTGAAACTGAGCCAGTTACACGTCAATTTACTTCATTTTGTGGTTCACGTGTACTTCAAGCAGATTCAGATAAGAGTAATTAATTTGAGCAGCGTTCAGACTATGCTATCCTACTTATACATCTGAAAGTTTGTGTATTTGAATGTTTTGATGTTTTTTACTCAATCACGCAAAAACGGCTGACCGGATTTGGATGAAATTTGGCATATATATAGTTTATTTTCTGAACTAACATATAAAATACTTTTGATCTCGGGAAAATGTTAGATTCCTGTGGGATTATCGAAAAACTAACTACAGGACATATATACACACTTGAAATTTGGTACGCATGTGTCTTTCGGAAATTATTCCAGAACAAGAAGTATCTTTTGTATTAAACTAGGTAATTATGTAGCGCAAGTTTCATGATGAATGAAACAATTGCTGTTTTGTTAGTTACAGTTTAATTTCTCTCTGAACTCAATTATTAACTCAACGCGGACGGAGTCCCAGGCGTAAGCTAGTAAGTTAATAAATATAGGAGTAGTTCTATATAATTTTTTGCACTAGCACGCCGGTGCTTGATCTGTGATTGTGATTTAGAAAACATAGAAGATATCGTGATTACAGTGTAAAACTATTTTTATCCCTGTCGCACTAAGAGAGATGTTTCAAGTTTAACGTAAGTATTTATGTATCCGTCTGTGACAGCGTAGCTCCTCAACGGTTGAATCAATTATAGTTTAGTTTATTGTTTGTTGAAAACTGACTCAGGAGCGTTCTTAGCTGATTCAAAAACATTTGTTCAGCCGTTTGAAGTTTATCAGCTCGTTTCTAAGTCTTTATTTTATGTTAATGCCACAAGCATTCGCTATGCCTGATGGTAAACGATTACCGTCGCCTATGGATATGTATATATAAATTACTTAAAAGTAGAATCACTCTTTACTACAGAATAGATAATTCTTATTTTTCTATCAAATAACAAACTGTTTGTGAAATAGCACAATGCTAAAAATCTACATTATAAATTGTATCTTCGTAGCAAGATCTACGAAGTTCGTAAACATCGTAGCAACAGCTACGGCTACGCGTCGACGGCAGTACAGACACCTGCAATTAAAAACTTGATATGAAAGTTCGCTACAGTGAACTTGTAAACGACTCACACTATGTAAACACGCATCTAATTGGAGCAGACTTGTGTATAGTTTGTAAGAACGCGTCTTAGTCAGACAGAGCGCCCTGAATGGGACGTTAACTAACAGTAATATTTTGCATTAAAAATTAATGAGACAATCGAGATAAGTAATCGAGTTGTGGTAAGAGATAATGTATACAACGTATGTTTCGTAGAAATAATAACTCAGTGGTTAGCGTAATCGGTTCAAAAGCTGAAGGGCGTGGGTTCAAACTCCAACAATGAGCTTAAGCCGAAAAGGTGCTTAAGGTGAAGGATAGTTTTGTGAGAAAACCAAAGCATGATAATAGAGTACTTTCTAGTACTCGGCTGGAAACTACCATCCTCAAGTAGAAAATCTGCCGCCAAGCACTTAACAGTGTATCATCACTTGTAAGCCAGTACCATTCCAGGCTAGGAGTGCGTTACCATCTTCTACCACACCATCACATAACATCAGGTGAGCTGGGTCAACGCCCAGCCTGTCAAGCATAAAAATAAAAAACCTATGACCATTGCAGCGACTTTTACTAGGTGATAGATCTTCTTAGCAGGAGGACGTCTAGGTAGGTACCACCGCAGTACCAGATATTCTGCTGCCAAGCAGTAGTGTGAAAACATTACTGTGTTCCGGTTTGAATTACAGGTACTAAAGCTAGCGAAATTACTAGGTGGTTGAGACTAACCATATAATATCTCAAAGTAATGAGCGCCAAATCAGCGATGCCCTGGACTTTGTTTTGTTACTCAAAGTTTTGTATATCGTCGCAATGTTCATGGACAGGCGTTATCTCTTACTATCAGGACAGCGTCTTCAACGCCTCATTACTTCTACATTAAAAAAAAGCGATACACAGAATTTTGAATACAAAACAAAATCCAGGGCATTACTGCTTTAGCGCTCAATAGATGGTTAAGACATACGATTGTTAGTCTCAGAATATCGATGATTGTAGCAATTGATAGTATCGATGATTGTTGAAGATTGTAGCGATGATAGCTCAGTGGTTAGCGCAGTCGGTTCGCCTGCCGAAGGGCGTGGGTTCAAACCCCAACAATAAGCTTGAGCTGCCGGTGGAGGAAAACATCGTGAGGAAACCATAGCGTGGTGGTAAGGTACTTTCTAGTACTCGGCTGGCTAGCTACCACCCTCAAGTTGAAAAATCTGCCGCCAAGCATCTAACAGTGTGTTCCGGCAACCTCACTTGAGAGCCAGTTCCATTCCAGGCTAGATGTGCTTTACCATCTTCGACCACACCGTCACTTAACACTTAAGGTGAGTTGTGGTCAAACAAATAGCCTGTCAGCCATAAAAAAAA
The DNA here is from genome assembly GCA_950106695.1 of Biston stratarius. NCBI lineage: Eukaryota > Metazoa > Arthropoda > Insecta > Lepidoptera > Geometridae > Biston > Biston stratarius. The sequence goes on from OX467116.1 coordinate 19,616,386, forward strand.
GCTTATTTCGCTTACTGCAGTATCTTTCAATACTGCATGTTCTAGAAAATTCACAGAATATGTTCACATATCACATGACCTACTATAGAGTTCCGCCACCCAGTAGAAGGTCTGTTATAATACTAACCATAACCATGCCGAGTCATTTACTGAATACCTTAAAACAGATATTAAGTTAACAGTCTTCTTAAAACAGCATGTGCAAAGAATACATAAGATTCAAACGTTTCGGGTCAAATTTCGCGTAGTCAGATATAATTAAAAGACTTTACGATGGGCGAAAACGACGCTGTAAAGTGGGAAGGAAAATTATATGGAAAGCACGGAGCACGGAGCACGGAGCACGTTACTAATGTCGTAAACTATGGGACAGCGCTATTCAACGTGCTAGAGCTTACGGAACGTTAGCTAAACGTCGAAACAAAGATTAATTGAGGTGTAGGAAAACATAATTATGAAACAATAACATGGTGGTGGGGTACTTTTTACTTGGTGGTAAATCTTCTTACCAGGAGGTCGTCTAGGTAGGTGCCAGATATTCTGCCGCCAAGCAGTAGTGTGTAAAGATTACTGTGTCCCGGTTTGAAGGGTACTGCAGCTAGCGAAGTTACTGGGCGAGACTAACCATCGAATGTCTCAAAGTAATGAGCGCAAAAGCAGCGATGCCTTGAACTTTGTTTTGCTACTTTAAATTCTGTGTATCGCTGCAATAGCCATGGACAGGTGTTATTTCTTACCATCACGAGAGCGTATCGTTCGTGTCATTTCTTTTACATACAAAAAAAAGCAGGAAACTTACAGCCCAACTCCCCCAGTTGGGCTGTAAGTTTCCTGCTTTCTGGCTTCCACTCTGAAAGTCTTGGGTCACTTAACATAAAGTGAAATGTGGTCAAATCACCTAAGCTATTAAAAAAGGTTTTTTTTTTCATACAGTAAGTAGATTAGTTTCAAAAATCATTCTAATTTTTTTAAAACCACTTTCCAGATATATTAAAATCGCATGTTTTTTTTTTACTAGCGCAGCGAAATATTGTTCCTGGTATTGTGGCAACCATTAACCTTGTTTAAAACGGTCTTTTGAAAAAAACTGACATCGAAATTGATATAAACTCATGTTCAAACGTAAATTGGCTCTCTATGCATATTTACGCGGGCTATTAAAAATTGATCGATTCGCATTTGCATCGAACCGCACTTTATGTTACTTTAAAAAGCTTTGCGATCGCAACTTTTTTTTCAATCGAATCACATAAGTACGTATCTAGTGTGAAAGTTGGAAATACCGATCTTATAACTAGTTACTCGACGGATCGGTGACGATTATGTTTAAGTTAAAAAATGTATATGTAATTAATTATTGCCATAATAATAATAATAAATATTTACAGTGCCGTGGTGGTGCCGACGTAAGAATTGCACCCCATCCTCTCTACCCATGGTTGCCGTAAGAATCGGCTAAGGGATGTAATCCGGAAGATGGGCAGCAGCGTCTTCCTTAAACAATCACACCTAACTGCGCTCGCCAACCCGCCTGCCAAGCGTGTCGAGTATTGCTATCCAGTGCGGAAATGCTGGTACCAGGTACAGTCAAGACGGGTTTTTTTTAAATTAAATGTCTCTAAAGTTCATGCTGATTGACATTAGTAATTTAGTTTTTAATGTCATTTTTATTATTTTAATTTAAATAAAATAAAAAAAAATACTAGATATTATTATTCATTACTATTTATTTATGAAAACACAGCCAATTGTGATTCGCACGCCGAGAATTCCGTACAAACTTGTGGGTATGTAAATAGTTCGTCCTTCACGGGAACTATGAATTCGGATTTAGAAAACTGTTGTAACATACATATTTTATATCGACATAGGTCATGATCAATTTACCAACTGCAAATTAGTTTATAATCTGCGTTTTTCTTTTTTTATTTACCCATAAATTATGTACTGATTTAGGAATCATCCCTTTATTTATGCTATAAAAAATTGCTTTTTGTCAAACTTCATGATTCTAGTCAATGGCGTATCTACTCTATTTTTTCTAACATTGATATGCGGGCAAATCCATGACATCAATGTTAAGCTCAGAAGTAGATAGGTACCTACCTACCAATAATAAAATATAAGTATACTACGATGCATCTCTTTTTATGAGGAATTTATTTTTGGCAGTTTTTGGCTCTTGTTGGCGGGGGCGATATCATGCACCCAGATGTTTGAGCTAAAAAGATTCCATTTACCAGAATCTTACTCGAATTTCATTCATAGTGAGGTAGTCAAAGCATTCAAAATCAAAAAATCAAAATCAAAATATAATGATTTGCTCAGTACAGGTGTCAAAACGTTGGTACATAAATTAAAAAGACACTTAGACCATATTTAACCCAGAATTGGGTGTGCAAAAATTGGATAAAATATAATTACATTGAATAATGTAAATTTTTGGATTAATTAATTATGTCACGAGGTCAATTACAAAATGTCAATTAATTCAATTTATTTAAATGTCAATACTTATTAAATATTTTTTACCTTATCATCAATAAATTCTTTTACAGAGTAATATGTCTTTTCTATAAAGAATGTTTTAAGTTTTCTTTTGAATACTAATAAAGAACTGGCTTCCTTTATTACTGTTGGCAATTCATTATACAATTCAATACCTATTCTGCACTGTACCCGATCCGACTTTGTTGTTATGATCTAGATCTATATTCTGTCACCCTGTGAGTATTCAATTCGTAACAGATTAGTGACAGATAGCAATAACCACAGTATTATTTTTACTCACGCACTGCGTCCGATCCGATGAAAACCATCTCCGAGCGATGGGGCGGTGAGGCGACTTATTCGGATTTGAATCAAAGAGCCATACTGTGAGCTTGCCATTCAGTAAGGCGATCAAGAAAAAGTTACGTGACCGCTTATCATAGGCTTACGTAACAGAGTTCATAGTAACGTAACTTTTTTTTGCCTAACTTGAACTTAGTACGTAAGCAACTTCCGAATCCAGTTCGAGGTTTCTAGATCCGTATTTTCACGGATACAGTGCAGAACTGCTGTCAGACGTCATAGGTTCTCGCTTTATACAGGATCATAAAAACTTTTAATTATTTCGGGTGAAAATAGTTCGAGAGACCACAAACATAAACAACATAAACTCGTATGCATTCTTTCCTTCCGCAACCCGGTACAAGACGTTAGTGCTTGTTTTAAAGTGTTGTAAAACATACGTAACTTGTGCTCCTCGGTGCTCTGTACCTAGGAATATGCCCTCTTTAAAATAAAAGCGACTTAGATCCTCTCTGTTCTCTAGTTTATCATAGAATATAGAAGGATGTTAGTAGGAATTCTTAAAAAATACGTGAAATATCACAGTAATGTTAAAAATAGTTTCTCTATCCGTATCTTTATTCACATTCACGCTGTACGACAAATAGATTTGGACGAAACTTGTAATAAAGATAACTTTTTTTTTTTAATTTATTTACCTACTGCGATGATATCTTTATTCACATTTATGTTGAGCGACAAATAGATTTGGACGAAACTTATAATAAAAACAACTTTTTTTAATGTTTAAGTAATGAGACAAACGAGATTCTCTTGATGGTAAGAGGTATCGCATGTCCATAACCATTGCACCGACACACAGACTTTAAGTAACAAACCTAAGTCCAGGTAGTCACTGTGGTGCATTACTTTGAGACTTTCGATGGTTAGTCTCAACAGCCCTGTAATTTCGCTAGCTGCAGTACCCTTCAGACTGGAAGACAGTAGTGTTTACATACTTCTGCTTGGTGGCAAATTATTCAAGACTGGAATGGGTATCTAGCTGGACTCTAGGTAATCAAATAAACACTTAGCCTTCTTCATACCCCGGAAAATGCAAGTGAAAATGCTGCGGGCACTGCTAGTTAACAGCACAGCAAAAAATATTATTGCCTGGAGATATTTTTTTTGTGGGTTCACAAAGTTAGTATTAATTAATTTTTTTAATCATCGAGTACAAATTATAAGCTATATGCCACTAACATTAGTAAGGTTAATTGAAGGTTTTGTGATATAATTTTTATTTTAAGTTATCTTGCCACTTTACATTAATTTACATATAAAAAAACGAGAAAAGCATGAAAAATTGTTAACAGAAAAACTTAAAACAAATATTACAAAATATGCGTCGAAAATGAGCGGAATCTCAATGGCTCAAATATTTTAAGGTTGACAAGCTACGTCTTTGACCACAGCTCACCTGATGTTAAGTGACGGTGTGGTCGAAGATGGTAAATACAACTGGCTCTCAAGTGAGGCTGCCGGAACTCATCGTTAGGTGCTTCAACAGATTTTCAACTTGAGGGCGGTAGCTAGCCAGCCATGTACCTACTAGAAAGTACCCTACCACTATGCCATAGTTTCCCTACGATGTTGTCCTTCACCGGCAGCGTAAGCTCATTATTGGAATTTGAACTCACGCCCTTTGGCGTGTGAACCAATCGCGCAAACCACTGAGCTATCAACGCTACAAAAATCTGCATTAGCAAAAATATGCATCTACAAAGCAATCCTCACATGCAAATTTCAAACTTCTTAATAATAAAGCAGTGGAGAAATCGTCAGCAACGTACAAAACTGCAGAAAACTTCGCGATAGCTTTCAGATAGGTAACTATCTCGCGTTAATGTTTCGCTCTTTGTGATTCAACTCACAGCGAATCCAGTAAGTGTGTATGACTGTACGTCGAACTACTTTTCCAAGTTAATTTGTGTCTCACACACAATTCAAACTTGCAAGTGCTACGAGGCGATGTCAGTGAACTTAGCAGATCATTGTCCAGCAGATCACAAATAAATGAGAGTTCTCTTCGCATGCACGTGAGTTCTATAGTTCCTGATACTTTTTAGGAATAGTTCTGGCGTATTTGTCATAAAAAAGTCAATTGTCAAAATGATCTGCTAACTTCCCGTAGCAGATCATTTTCGAGCAAATCAAAAAAAAAGTGAGTTCTGGTCGCATACAGATGAGTTCTAGAGTTCCTGATACTTTTTAGGAATAGTTCTAGCGTTATTGCCATAAAAAAAAATCAAATGACTACAATGATCTGCCAACTTCCATAGACGATCATTTTTCAACAGATCAAAAAAAACATGAAATCTCGCATGGAAATGAGTTCCACAGTTCTTGATACTCTTCCTACTACAACGTAGTACTCGATTTGAGTCCAGAACTCACATAAAAGTGCCAGCAGATCATACTCGAACATATAAATGTCTAAAAAATATCTAAGCATTGAAAAAATTATTTTCTTAGGTTTTATTTCATCTAGAAAGCTAGAACTCTTTCGTTTATAACAGACACATATTAGACCTACAACTTAGAACTAGATTCGAGTCCAGAACTCACATAAAAGTTCCAGCAGATCATACTCAAACATAGAATTGTCTAAAAAATATCTAAAAATTTAAAAAAAATATTTTCTTAGGTTTTGTTACATCTTGAAAGCTAGAACTCTTTCGTTTATAACAGACACATATAAGACCTACAACTTAGAACTAGATTCGAGTCCAAAACTCACATAAAAGTTCCAGCAGATCATACTCAAACATAGAATTGTCTAAAAAATATCTAAAAATTTAAAAAAAAAATTTTCTTAGGTTTTGTTACATCTTGAAAGCTAGAACTCTTTCGTTTATAACAGACACATATTAGACCTACAACTTAGAACTAGATTCGAGTCCAGAACTCACATAAAAGTTCCAGCAGATCATACCCAAACATAGAAATGTCTAAGAAATGTCCAAGAATTTAAAAAAAATATTTTCTTTCGTTTTATTACTCCTAGAAAGCTAGAACTCTTTTGTTTATAATAGATACATATTAGAACTACAACTAAGAACTAGATTCGAGTCCAGAACTCATGAAAAAATGCCAGCAGATCATACTCAAACATAGAAATGTCTAAAAAATAACTAAAAATTTAAAAAAAATATTTTCTTCGGTGTTATTACATCTTGAAAGCTAGAACTCTTTCGTTTATAATAGACACATATCAGAACTACAACTTAGAACTAGACTCGAGTCCAGAACTCACATAAAAGTTCCAGCAGATCATACTCAAACATAGAAATGTCTAAGAAAAGTCTAAGAATTTAAAAAAAATATTTTCTTAGGTTTTATTACTCCTTGAAAGCTAGAACTCTTTCGTTTATAACAGATACATATCAGAACTACAACATAAAACTAGATTCTAGTCCAGAACTCATGAAAAAGTGCCAGCAGATCATACTCGAACATATAAATGTCTAAAAAATATCTAAGCATTGAAAAAATTATTTTCTTAGGTTTTATTTCATCTAGAAAGCTAGAACTCTTTCGTTTATAACAGGCACATATTAGAACTACAACTTAGAACTAGATTCGAGTCCAGAACTCACATAAAAGTTCCAGCAGATCATACCCAAACATAGATATGTCTAAGAAAAGTCTAAGAATTTTAAAAAAATATTTTCTTAGGTTTTATTACTCCTTGAAAGCTAGAACTCTTTCGTTTATAACAGATACATATCAGAACTACAACATAAAACTAGATTCTAGTCCAGAACTCATGAAAAAGTGCCAGCAGATCATACTCGAACATATAAATGTCTAAAAAATAACTAAAAATTTAAAAAAAATATTTTCTTCGTTGTTATTACATCTTGTAAGCTAGAACTCTTTCGTTTATAACAGGCACATATTAGAACTACAACTTAAAACTAGATTCGAGTCCAGAACTCACACAAAAGTGCCAGCAGATCACACTCAAACATAGAAATGTCTAAAAAATATCTAAGCATTGAAAAAAAATATTTTCTTAGGTTTTATTACATCTTGAAAGCTAGAACTCTTTTGTTTATAACAGACACATATTAGAACTACAACTTAGAACTAGATTCGAATCCAGAACTCACATAAAAGTTCCAGCAGATCATACTCAAACATAGAAATGTCTAAAATATAACTAAAAATTTTAAAAAAATATTTTCTTAGGTTTTGTTACACCATAAAAGCTAGAACTCTTTTGTTTAAAACAGATATATACTAGAACTACAACTTAGAACTAGACTCGAGTCCAGAACTCACATAAAAGTTCCAGCAGATCATACCCAAACATAGATATGTCTAAGAAAAGTCTAAGAATTTAAAAAAAATATTTTCCTAGGTTTTATTACTCCTTGAAAGTTAGAACTCTTTCGTTTATAACAGATACATATCAGAACTACAATATAAAACTAGATTCTAGTCCAGAACTCATGAAAAAGTGCCAGCAGATCATACTCGAACATATAAATGTCTAAAAAATAACTAAAAATTTAAAAAAAATATTTTCTTCGTTGTTATTACATCTCGTAAGCTAGAACTCTTTCGTTTATAACAGGCACATATTAGAACTACAACTTAAAACTAGATTCGAGTCCAGAACTCACACAAAAGTGCCAGCAGATCATACTCAAACATAGAAATGTCTAAAAAATATCTAAGCATTGAAAAAAAATATTTTCTTAGGTTTTATTACATCTTGAAAGCTAGAACTCTTTCGTTTATAACCGACACATATCAGAACTACAACTTAGAACTAGATTCGAGTCCAGAACTCACATAAAAGTTCCAGCAGATCATACTCAAACATAGAATTGTCTAAAAAATATCTAAAAATTAAAAAAAAATATTTTCTTAGGTTTTGTTACATCTTGAAAGCTAGAACTCTTTTGTTTATAACAGACAAATATTAGACCTACAACTTAGAACTAGATTCGAGTCCAGAACTCACATAAAAGTTCCAGCAGATCATACCCAAACATATAAATGTCTAAAAAATATCTAAGCATTGAAAAAAAAATATTTTCTTAGGTTTTGATACATCTTGAAAGCTAGAACTCTTTCGTTTATAACAGACACATATTAGACCTACAACTTAGAACTAAATTCGAGTCCAGAACTCACATACAAGTTCCAGCAGATCATACTCAAACATAGAATTGTCTAAAAAATATCTAAAAATTAAAAAAAAATATTTTCTTAGGTTTTGTTACATCTTGAAAGCTAGAACTCTTTCGTTTATAACAGACACATATTAGACCTACAACTTAGAACTAGATTCGAGTCCAGAACTCACATAAAAGTTCCAGCAGATCATACCCAAACATAGAAATGTCTAAGAAATGTCCAAGAATTTAAAAAAAATATTTTCTTTCGTTTTATTACTCCTAGAAAGCTAGAACTCTTTTGTTTATAATAGATACATATCAGAACTACAACTAAGAACTAGATTCGAGTCCAGAACTTATGAAAAAGTGCCAGCAGATCATACTCAAACATAGAAATGTCTAAAATATAACTTAAAAATTTTAAAAAAATATTTTCTTAGGTTTTGTTACACCATAAAAGCTAGAACTCTTTTGTTTAAAACAGATATATACTAGCACTACAACTTAGAACTAGATTCGAGTCCAGAACTCACATAAAAGTTCCAGCAGATCATACTCGAACATATAAATGTCTAAAAAATATCTAAGTTCTAGACTCGAATCTAGTTCTTAGTTGTAGTTCTGATATGTATCTATTATAAACAAAAGAGTTCTAGCTTTCTAGGGGTAATAAAACGAAAGAATATATTTTTTTTAATTCTTGGACATTTCTTAGACATTTCTATGTTTGGGTATGATCTGCTGGAACTTTTATGTGAGTTCTGGACTCGAATCTAGTTCTTAGTTGTAGTTCTGATATGTATCTATTATAAACGAAAGAGTTCTAGCTTTCAAGATGTAATAAAACCTAAGAAAATATTTTTTTTCAATGCTTAGATATTTTTTAGACATTCCTATGTTTGAGTATGATCTGCTGGCACTTTTGTGTGAGTTCTGGACTCGAATCTAGTTTTAAGTTGTAGTTCTAATATGTGCCTGTTATAAACGAAAGAGTTCTAGCTTACAAGATGTAATAACAACGAAGAAAATATTTTTTTAAAATTTTTAGTTATTTTTTAGACATTTATATGTTCGAGTATGATCTGCTGGCACTTTTTCATGAGTTCTGGACTAGAATCTAGTTTTATGTTGTAGTTCTGATATGTATCTGTTATAAACGAAAGAGTTCTAGCTTTCAAGGAGTAATAAAACCTAAGAAAATATTTTTTTAAAATTCTTAGACTTTTCTTAGACATATCTATGTTTGGGTATGATCTGCTGGAACTTTTATGTGAGTTCTGGACTCGAATCTAGTTCTAAGTTGTAGTTCTAATATGTGCCTGTTATAAACGAAAGAGTTATAGCTTTCTAGATGAAATAAAACCTAAGAAAATAATTTTTTCAATGCTTAGATATTTTTTAGACATTTATATGTTCGAGTATGATCTGCTGGCACTTTTTCATGAGTTCTGGACTAGAATATAGTTTTATGTTGTAGTTCTGATATGTATCTGTTATAAACGAAAGAGTTCTAGCTTTCAAGGAGTAATAAAACCTAAGAAAATATTTTTTTTAAATTCTTAGACTTTTCTTAGACATTTCTATGTTTGAGTATGATCTGCTGGCTCTTTTTCATGAGTTCTGGACTCGAATCTAGTTCTTAGTTGTAGTTCTGATATGTATCTATTATAAACAAAAGAGTTCTAGCTTTCTAGGGGTAATGAAACGAAAGAATATATTTTTTTTAATTCTTGGACATGTCTTAGACATTTCTATGTTTGGGTATGATCTGCTGGAACTTTTATGTGAGTTCTGGACTCGAATCTAGTTCTTAGTTGTAGTTCTGATATGTATCTATTATAAACGAAAGAGTTCTAGCTTTCTTGGAGTAATAAAACGAAAGAAAATATTTTTTTTAAATTCTTGGACATTTCTTAGACATTTCTATGTTTGGGTATGATCTGCTGGAACTTTTATGTGAGTTCTGGACTCGAATCTAGTTTTAAGTTGTAGTTCTAATATGTGCCTGTTATAAACGAAAGAGTTCTAGCTTTCTAGATGAAATAAAACCTAAGAAAATAATTTTTTCAATGCTTAGATATTTTTTAGACATTTATATGTTCGAGTATGATCTGCTGGAACTTTTATGTGAGTTCTGGACTCGAGTCTAGTTCTAAGTTGTAGTTCTGATATGTGTCTATTATAATCGAAAGAGTTCTAGCTTTCAAGATGTAATAACACCGAAGAAAATATTTTTTTTAAATTTTTAGTTATTTTTTAGACATTTATATGTTCGAGTATGATCTGCTGGCACTTTTTCATGAGTTCTGGACTCCAGTCTAGTTCTAAGTTGTAATTCTGATATGTATCTGTTATAAGCGAAAGAGTTCTAGCTTTCAAGATGTAATAAAACCTAATAAAATATTTTTTTTCAATGCTTAGATATTTTTTAGACATTTATATGTTCGAGTATGATCTGCTGGAACTTTTATGTGAGTTCTGGACTCGAATCTAGTTCTAAGTTGTAGTGCTAGTATATATCTGTTTTAAACAAAAAAGTTCTAGCTTTTATGGTGTAACAAAACCTAAGAAAATATTTTTTTTAAATTTTTAGTTATATTTTAGACATTTCTATGTTTGAGTATGATCTGCTGGCACTTTTTCATGAGTTCTGGACTCGAATCTAGTTCTTAGTTGTAGTTCTGATATGTATCTATTATAAACAAAAGAGTTCTAGCTTTCTAGGAGTAATAAAACGAAAGAAAATATTTTTTTAAAATTCTTGGACATTTCTTAGACATTTCTATGTTTGGGTATGATCTGCTGGAACTTTTATGTGAGTTCTGGACTCGAATCTAGTTCTAAGTTGTAGGTCTAATATGTGTCTGTTATAAACGAAAGAGTTCTAGCTTTCAAGATGTAACAAAACCTAAGAAAATATTTTTTTTCAATGCTTAGATATTTTTTAGACATTTATATGTTTGGGTATGATCTGCTGGAACTTTTATGTGAGTTCTGGACTCGAATCTAGTTCTAAGTTGTAGGTCTAATATTTGTCTGTTATAAACAAAAGAGTTCTAGCTTTCAAGATGTAACAAAACCTAAGAAAATATTTTTTTTTAATTTTTAGATAGTTTTTAGACAATTCTATGTTTGAGTATGATCTGCTGGCACTTTTGTGTGAGTTCTGGACTCGAATCTAGTTTTAAGTTGTAGTTCTAATATGTGCCTGTTATAAACAAAAGAGTTCTAGCTTACAAGATGTAATAACAACGAAGAAAATATTTTTTTTAAATTTTTAGTTATTTTTTAGACATTTATATGTTCGAGTATGATCTGCTGGCACTTTTTCATGAGTTCTGGACTCCAGTCTAGTTCTAAGTTGTAATTCTGATATGTATCTGTTATAAGCGAAAGAGTTCTAGCTTTCAAGATGTAATAAAACCTAATAAAATATTTTTTTTCAATGCTTAGATATTTTTTAGACATTTATATGTTCGAGTATGATCTGCTGGAACTTTTATGTGAGTTTTGGACTCGAATCTAGTTCTAAGTTGTAGTGCTAGTATATATCTGTTTTAAACAAAAAAGTTCTAGCTTTTATGGTGTAACAAAACCTAAGAAAATATTTTTTTTTAATTTTTAGTTATATTTTAGACATTTCTATGTTTGAGTATGATCTGCTGGCACTTTTTCATGAGTTCTGGACTCGAATCTAGTTCTTAGTTGTAGTTCTGATATGTATCTATTATAAACAAAAGAGTTCTAGCTTTCTAGGAGTAATAAAACGAAAGAAAATATTTTTTTAAAATTCTTGGACATTTCTTAGACATTTCTATGTTTGGGTATGATCTGCTGGAACTTTTATGTGAGTTCTGGACTCGAATCTAGTTCTAAGTTGTAGGTCTAATATGTGTCTGTTATAAACGAAAGAGTTCTAGCTTTCAAGATGTAACAAAACCTAAGAAAATATTTTTTTTCAATGCTTAGATATTTTTTAGACATTTATATGTTTGGGTATGATCTGCTGGAACTTTTATGTGAGTTCTGGACTCGAATCTAGTTCTAAGTTGTAGGTCTAATATTTGTCTGTTATAAACAAAAGAGTTCTAGCTTTCAAGATGTAACAAAACCTAAGAAAATATTTTTTTTTAATTTTTAGATATTTTTTAGACAATTCTATGTTTGAGTATGATCTGCTGGAACTTGTATGTGAGTTCTGGACTCGAATCTAGTTCTAAGTTGTAGGTCTAATATGTGTCTGTTATAAACGAAAGAGTTCTAGCTTTCAAGATGTAACAAAACCTAAGAAAATATTTTTTTTCAATGCTTAGATATTTTTTAGACATTTATATGTTTGGGTATGATCTGCTGGAACTTTTATGTGAGTTCTGGACTCGAATCTAGTTCTAAGTTGTAGTTCTGATATGTGTCAGTTATAAACGAAAGAGTTCTAGCTTTCAAGATGTAATAAAACCTAAGAAAATATTTTTTTTTAATGCTTAGATATTTTTTAGACATTTCTATGTTTGAGTATGATCTGCTGGCACTTTTGTGTGAGTTCTGGACTCGAATCTAGTTTTAAGTTGTAGTTCTAATATGTGCCTGTTATAAACAAAAGAGTTCTAGCTTACAAGATGTAATAACAACGAAGAAAATATTTTTTTTAAATTTTTAGTTATTTTTTAGACATTTATATGTTCGAGTATGATCTGCTGGCACTTTTTCATGAGTTCTGGACTAGAATCTAGTTTTATGTTGTAGTTCTGATATGTATCTGTTATAAACGAAAGAGTTCTAGCTTTCAAGGAGTAATAAAACCTAAGAAAATATTTTTTTAAAATTCTTAGACTTTTCTTAGACATATCTATGTTTGGGTATGATCTGCTGGAACTTTTATGTGAGTTCTGGACTCGAGTCTGGTTCTAAGTTGTAGTTCTAGTATATATCTGTTTTAAACAAAAGAGTTCTAGCTTTTATGGTGTAACAAAACCTAAGAAAATATTTTTTTAAAATTTTTAGTTATATTTTAGACATTTCTATGTTTGAGTATGATCTGCTGGAACTTTTATGTGAGTTCTGGATTCGAATCTAGTTCTACGTTGTAGTTCTAATATGTGTCTGTTATAAACAAAAGAGTTCTAGCTTTCAAGATGTAATAAAACCTAAGAAAATATTTTTTTTCAATGCTTAGATATTTTTTAGACATTTCTATGTTTGAGTGTGATCTGCTGGCACTTTTGTGTGAGTTCTGGACTCGAATCTAGTTTTAAGTTGTAGTTCTAATATGTGCCTGTTATAAACGAAAGAGTTCTAGCTTACAAGATGTAATAACAACGAAGAAAATATTTTTTTTAAATTTTTAGTTATTTTTTAGACATTTATATGTTCGAGTATGATCTGCTGGCACTTTTTCATGAGTTCTGGACTAGAATCTAGTTTTATGTTGTAGTTCTGATATGTATCTGTTATAAACGAAAGAGTTCTAGCTTTCAAGGAGTAATAAAACCTAAGAAAATATTTTTTTTAAATTCTTAGACTTTTCTTAGACATATCTATGTTTGGGTATGATCTGCTGGAACTTTTATGTGAGTTCTGGACTCGAATCTAGTTCTAAGTTGTAGTTCTAATATGTGCCTGTTATAAACGAAAGAGTTATAGCTTTCTAGATGAAATAAAACCTAAGAAAATAATTTTTTCAATGCTTAGATATTTTTTAGACATTTATATGTTCGAGTATGATCTGCTGGCACTTTTTCATGAGTTCTGGACTAGAATATAGTTTTATGTTGTAGTTCTGATATGTATCTGTTATAAACGAAAGAGTTCTAGCTTTCAAGGAGTAATAAAACCTAAGAAAATATTTTTTTTAAATTCTTAGACTTTTCTTAGACATTTCTATGTTTGAGTATGATCTGCTGGAACTTTTATGTGAGTTCTGGACTCGAGTCTAGTTCTAAGTTGTAGTTCTGATATGTGTCTATTATAAACGAAAGAGTTCTAGCTTTCAAGATGTAATAACACCGAAGAAAATATTTTTTTTAAATTTTTAGTTATTTTTTAGACATTTATATGTTCGAGTATGATCTGCTGGCACTTTTTCATGAGTTCTGGACTTCAGTCTAGTTCTAAGTTGTAGTTCTGATATGTATCTGTTATAAGCGAAAGAGTTCTAGCTTTCAAGATGTAATAAAACCTAAGAAAATATTTTTTTTCAATGCTTAGATATTTTTTAGACATTTATATGTTCGAGTATGATCTGCTGGAACTTTTATGTGAGTTCTGGACTCGAATCTAGTTCTAAGTTGTAGTGCTAGTATATATCTGTTTTAAACAAAAGAGTTCTAGCTTTTATGGTGTAACAAAACCTAAGAAAATATTTTTTTTAAATTTTGAGTTATATTTTAGACATTTCTATGTTTGAGTATGATCTGCTGGCATTTTTTCATGAGTTCTGGACTCGAATCTAGTTCTTAGTTGTAGTTCTGATATGTATCTATTATAAACAAAAGAGTTCTAGCTTTCTAGGAGTAATAAAACGAAAGAAAATATTTTTTTTAAATTCTTGGACATTTCTTAGACATTTCTATGTTTGGGTATGATCTGCTGGAACTTTTATGTGAGTTCTGGACTCGAATCTAGTTCTAAGTTGTAGGTCTAATATGTGTCTGTTATAAACGAAAGAGTTCTAGCTTTCAAGATGTAACAAAACCTAAGAAAATATTTTTTTTAAATTTTTAGATATTTTTTAGACAATTCTATGTTTGAGTATGATCTGCTGGCATTTTTTCATGAGTTCTGGACTCGAATCTAGTTCTTAGTTGTAGTTCTGATATGTATCTATTATAAACAAAAGAGTTCTAGCTTTCTAGGAGTAATAAAACGAAAGAAAATATTTTTTTTAAATTCTTGGACATTTCTTAGACAATTCTATGTTTGAGTATGATCTGCTGGAACTTTTATGTGAGTTCTGGACTCGAATCTAGTTCTAAGTTGTAGGTCTTATATGTGTCTGTTATAAACGAAAGAGTTCTAGCTTTCAAGATGTAACAAAACCTAAGAAAATATTTTTTTAAAATTTTTAGATATTTTTTAGACAATTCTATGTTTGAGTATGATCTGCTGGAACTTTTATGTGAGTTCTGGACTCGAATCTAGTTCTAAGTTGTAGGTCTTATATGTGTCTGTTATAAACGAAAGAGTTCTAGCTTTCAAGATGTAACAAAACCTAAGAAAATATTTTTTTTAAATTTTTAGATATTTTTTAGACAATTCTATGTTTGAGTATGATCTGCTGGAACTTTTATGTGAGTTCTGGACTCGAATCTAGTTCTAAGTTGTAGGTCTAATATGTGTCTGTTATAAACGAAAGAGTTCTAGCTTTCTAGATGAAATAAAACCTAAGAAAATATTTTTTTCAATGCTTAGATATTTTTTAGACATTTATATGTTCGAGTATGATCTGCTGGCACTTTTATGTGAGTTCTGGACTCAAATCGAGTACTACGTTGTAGTAGGAAGAGTATCAAGAACTGTGGAGCTCATTTCCATGCGAGATTTCATGTTTTTTTTGATCTGTTGAAAAATGATCGTCTATGGAAGTTGGCAGATCATTGTAGTCATTTGATTTTTTTTTATGGCAATAACGCTAGAACTATTCCTAAAAAGTATCAGGAACTCTAGAACTCATCTGTATGCGACCAGAACTCACTTTTTTTTTTATTTGCTCGTAAATGATCTGCTACGGGAAGTTAGCAGATCATTTTGACAATTGACTTTTTTATGACAAATACGCCAGAACTATTCCTAAAAAGTATCAGGAACTATAGAACTCACGTGCATGCGAAGAGAACTCCCATTTATTTGTGATCTGCTGGACAATGATCTGCTAAGTTCACTGACATTACGAGGCGCCTGTTATGAATGAAATATTCGTATCTCATCTTATTAAGGCACGTAGATACAACAAAATATGAAACGGGGTTTTGGGATGAACGCGGAAAAAACCATGTCACCGTATTGTATACATTTCAAAAACTTATGCATTTTCAAGTATAAGTTTTTTTACATGTATGGTCTATTAAATCTTGTAGGTCTTGTAAATAGTTGAGGAATATCTTCGTCTGGAGCCAATCCTGGGTGTAGAATTACCGGGGTCCTTCTTTACGGTGTTAGGAACCATTGCCTTCATGTGCGAGGCGCGCAGCGACCCGCAGTGCGAAGCAAAACGAGGCCGCGCGCGCGTTGTACTCAGCTTTATCTCCATGAAAAAGACCATTGGTTGTGGGCGAAGCTACAGTCAGAGTATCCGATACAGTCTATAATCTTGCCTTCATAATAATGTACATATTAGGATACAAAATGTTATTCTAGACAGATAGAGATTAAACTTCGACTGTTACAACTTATACGTAACCTTTAATCACTCAAGACAGTAATTATTAACAAATATTTCCAAAGCTTTGTCATTCGAAGCCATATCTGAAGTCTTGAAAATTTTCATAATCGAAAAGGGGCAAGATAAGATAAAATAGAAGCACCGTAGCTGGATCAGCTAAGCAGTTTATGTACCTGCATTATACGGGAATATGCTTTTTGTTTAAACAGATTCGATAGTGGGTAATGAAATGATGTCTCCCAGATTCTCTCCGGATCGGTTATCCGGATTAAACAAGCGCCTGTAACCTGCGCCGTCGTTTGAATTCTTATTAACTTCGTACGGAACCCGCGTTTCCTTTTAAGATAAGCGGACAATTTGTTTTGTTTGAATATCGTCTTTTGTTTTGATATGAGACAGTAAGTACGGATGATTGAGTGTTCGGAGAAGTTGCCTCTGTATTTTGTAGTAAGGTGTTTTTAGCTTTAAACTAATACTGGTTTAACTGAAGTAATCGAAATTATTCGGTTAACTTTTAACCAGAACAATATGATAAGACTAAAGACAGTTTGTTTTTAAATTACAGTAGTTATACATAATCTAACATATACATATAACTACGCCGTCCAGCCGCAAGATGGGTCGACGATAATATCACCGTCGCGATGGCATAACAAGAGAGAGGCCTATGCCCAGCAGTGGTATAAAGAAGGCTGTGGATGATATAATTACGACATAACTTTTTGATTGTTATCAATCTGCTACAAAAGCATACAAAGAAAAATTGAACTATGTTGTGACACTTTAGCCATAAAATAAGTTTAAAAACCTTTACCGGATGGAAATAAGGTGCTATCAAAATTTGATACAGATTTGCATAAAGATAAGCGCGATCAAAGGATTGCTTTCAAAGTGGTTTACCTCGCGAGCATATTTAAGTTTCATGAACTGGGGAAATGGAAAATAAATTGGATTATATAAGTTTCTTAAAACTGTCCAGCGCCTAGGCGGAACGAAGTGGGTAGAAAACTTTTTTTTATATATAATCAATACTTGAATATGATTTATGAAATGTTCATTGAGTTAAAGTTTCTTATAGGTACCTATAAGTGTTTTTAGGTTTGAAGGATATTGTAACCTGATTTCCCCCCCTTATTTTTAGTCCTAGATACGTGCATGTTGTAGTTATTTACTTTGTTCCTTATACGAGATTATTGAAGTTCATTATTATTCAGACATCGTAGTCTAACTGGAAATCCTGAACGCCATAGACTATTATAATGTGTATGATTTTTAAATGAACCTGAACATGGTTATGTTCAGTATTACCAGCTGAATAACATTTTATAGAACGTTTCCGTCATTGGTTTTCCGTCTAATCAATTTGTCTCGTAACGTTTAAGTTTTTTTTTTTTTTTATCTCCATGCACAAAACAGAATACAATTTTTAAAGGAGTTTTGGCGAGAACGCGGAAAGAGTCGTGTCGCCCCATTGTATTTTTTCCCAAAAATAGTGTTTTTCGAGTGTTTATGTATAAAAATAGTGGTGTTTTATTCATAAAGTGCCGAATTACAAGTGCGAGTGTAGTAAAGTGAATGTGGTGAAACATGTGTATAATGTAATTTTGTGTTGCTTCCAAAACTACATTGAAGCTTATAGCAAACTCGTCACAACTTTACTAAAGCATGACTAGATTAGACTGGACTTTGACTACAAAGATAAAGAAGCACACAAAATACAGAAACATTGAAAGTGGCAGAATGCACAGAGTGCAATGCCAAGAAGACAGAGAAAAAAAAATACTGTTTTTACATCAGCAATATGTAAATGACAAAAAAGATTATATCTAAATTCTATTCCTAGACCAGGGTAGGGAAACTTTTTCTTCGCGTGCCAATATTTACTAACGAAATATATGGCGGGCCAAGTTGTTGCATTTTTGGCTATTTTACTCGTATTTACTGAAAAGACGACGGAGGGCGCGCGGGAGGGTCGTCCTGCGGTCGGGCCGCGCGCGCCCAGTCGATAGCTTCATTATCGGTTTCTCATACTGCCCGCGCTAGCGACACAATACGTGATTGCCAATGAGATTAAATTTCTAACAATACGAAAATTTCACTTGAATTTGTTTGATGGTCGCGGGCCAGATTTCAACGCTTCGCGGGCCAGAGATCGCCCGCGAGCCTTAGTTTCCCCATCACTGTCCTAGACAAATATGTATACAACATGAAAATTTTAAGTAAGAAGCAGCACTAAATATAATCATAAAATATAACTTTTGTATAAAGAAAAATCTCATTAATTCAAATTGATAATTTATGTATAGTTAAGGATTTTGTAAAAGTAAATACGTAATTTAAAATATAAGTAAATAAATATCATGTGTCTACATTTAACAGCGCCATCTAGCCTCAAACTAAGCAAAGTTTTTACTATGAGAACCAGATACGTACTTAAATACTTATTTTTGATAATTATTATCAAATGAGTCAACAGGGCAGTGAAATTAAAATGATTGATTCGATATAAATTTAAATCAATGAAACCAAAAGAATTACAAAGAAATACGTTGTTTAAGTCCTGCTTAGAGATGTTATTGCAAAAACATGTGAAAGTTACTCGTATATCAATAGAATTTTATTTTTTATTTTTTTAGGATATCATAAGACTTATTTGAGTTTGGTTTTGTACTTTTCAAGTAATGTAAAAACATCAAAAATAAAATTATGACACACACGAATTTGCGGAACACCATTTTTTTTCTCTATATGACACTGTCTACCACGGACAACGGATTGAGCTCTTAATATTTATTTATTTTATTTATTTGGATCACCAACACTATACACATCACAACATTTATAAATGTCATCAACATAAAAAAAAGAAAACTAGATGTTATAGCAATTACAGGTGACGAAAACATGCATAAAATTATAAAGCTAACAATTATTTATTATTAAAAATTAAATTTCGAAACTTCAATATTGCGTAATTGATAAGTAGATATGTCAAGTTTATTTTTAAGTCTATACTTAATAATATAACAATGTGAAATAACAAAATTAAAATTATATTATATTATTTCAAATTAAAATTGAGATTGAATTTGGAAATGTCATTGAAATATGTAGTCTTAACTATAATAATTACTAACTCTTATAGTTGTACCTATTAATCGAGTCGATAAGTTGGCACAACACTATTAGCGGACGTGTTACTAGGGTTGTTATTAATTTCAATTCGTTCATAATTCCTATTGTATTCGGAAAACAAAATCACTTCTACTTGAAACATAATAGCTTCACACACAAAACGTGAATTTTAAGCGCATAAGCGTACACGTTTATTAACATGCAGGCAGACCAGATACAAAGAGGAAATACATTAACATAGCAACTTCCCGCGAGAAGTTTCAAACATTTTCACCCAAACTTTTCTATATGCGAGCTATTGAAAGCTTTGAGATTAGTGCGAGAGGTGAAAATATGCTCTCAAGGATTACCTTCATGTTGAGTATGAAGTTGTCTTATGACGCCGGTATTTCTATACCTAATTATAGATTTTTACTTTACTGACCAAAGGCCTATTTTTATACATTCATGAGTGAATTGTGTCTGAATATCAAACAATATCATTTGAAAGTCGCTCATATTTGCATACAAAAATCATATGCATATTAAAATCAAGCCTCAGTGTCGTTTGAATAAATAAAATAAATACTGTAGAACATTTCACATAGCGCCATCTAGTCCCAAACTTAGTATATTTATAAATAAGAGAACTTATAGAATACTAGAAATATTTTTTTTTATTGTAAACTTACATTTAGGACATCCATATACAACTAACATATATGTCACTAAAATGTTTTTCTTGGGTGGCAATCGAATCCACACTTATGACGTAGAGCTACTACAGAATCAGCTATTACGGCAATGAATGAAGATCAAGTTTCAAGACTTTTACTACTACTCACAGATACATGTTGCATACATAGGACAGGGGTCAACTAACTTTTTTTATCTGATTTATTTACGATTACAGAGTTGAGTGCATAGTAAAAAAAAATATGCAAACACATTTTCTATTACATTCTAGTTCTATGGCTTGGGAAGAATCAGGTCACACTAGTTGTTGTTGGAGTCATATCTAGTCACAAAATTATAAATTCACACGAATTTATGTACCTATTATTTTTTATACCTTCTACAGTGTGAAAATATGAGAGCGAAACAACCAAGGACGCGACAAAGGGTCGTAATTGGATAACTACTGAGAATTGTGTCCGACAAGCTTTACCTTTAGCATCGTTTATAGCCTTTAGACAATAGACACACACATGTAACTTTCCCTCTGCAATTACCTAAGAACGCTAAGAGTATGTAATAAAACAGTAGGTAAACTTATGCCGTTAACAGACGTGAGTATTTAGTCCAGCTGGTCTACCATCTGACCAATGGGAAAGAAAGAGAAACAACATATTTATTTATATTTATCTCTTTTTGTTATGACATGATCGGTGTGTGAAAATGTACAATTTTTATTTTCATTGTTTATGTTATTCTAATCTAAATATTAGGAATGCATATTTCGATAACGCCAGTAGCCTAAATAAGTCTGGTAATTTCGGTAGAAACTTGAACAATTATGTCCTCATTGAATCATAGAATTATTTTCCGAAACTTGTCGTATAATTTTTAATAATGGCGCTTCAATTTTTTTATGTCGTATTATAAAATTGATTTAGTTTAGTGGAATATATATTTTCTAAAATTCTATAGCATCTTGTAATTACATTCGATTTGACTATCACTTGTATAACTTTGACTGATGCTAAGAGTTATTTGGCCCTTGAAATACTTGACACTAGCAGCATGCTCAAAACGCTAAACCAAAACGAAGAATAAAAAAAAGACTTTAGTACTTTGAGCCACAATTGTCTTAAAACAAGAGCTTGTCTACTGCACGATGCCGTATACGAATGAATACTCCAAACCTACAATTACTGGGCTTGAAGTAACCCCGATGATATAAAAACCGCTTAAGGTCTAAAATATTAATAGATTAAAGAGGCGGCGGAAAAATAACACGTGCATCGACAAGTAATTAATAAGCAGCAATAATGATATTTAGTTCTTTATAAATGAAGGGACATTCTATTATTAATGCAATTCTTAACATGCTTGGTACCTGGAACAGACCTGAGCATACGGCTTGAATAAAAAATCCAATTGGTTTTTTGCACAAAAGCAATACATACACAGGAGGTCAAAAATGAAATCGGATTTTGAGAAAAAAAAAATGTTTGCTTGGTTTTTTTGCGGAGCTATTTTCCAACTTTCTGAATCTCTTCCATAGCTTCCAACATCTTTAAACGGCTTTCTGCATCACATTCATTTTACCTGCTAGTTCTTGTTAACTTTGAATATCATTTTCATCCTATAAGGCTTGCAATTCGTTGTCTGCAAACTTTTTCGGTGGTTTCCCACGCTCTTCGTTTCTCACGTCAAAATCGCCGAACACGGTATTTTACCCAGATCAGGTTCATCGTAAGCTGCGACAAGCATTCAATGCGATTCTGCAGCAGTTCAAATGATGATCAGAAAACCAATGACGTCCGCAAATCGTAGTTCGTAGGCACAAAACTCAACATGTTTAATATTACAGGAAAATATACTGGTCAAATTTTCTATAATCTTAAACATGTGTATGGACCTTGGGTGCTGTGTTTAAAAACTTCGTCTGCTGTTAAAAGGAAATATTTTATTCTGGTACATAGTATTCCGGTTTCAGCCTTCTACGCCTGGTAGGTGATCGATCTCCTTAACAAGAGGTTATATAAATAAATACCCCTTATAGTATGAGATATTCTGCCACCAATCAGTAGTGTATAAACATCACTCTGATCCGGTTTAAAAGAGAGCGCAGCTAGCTAAATTACAGGGCTATTGAGACTAACCATCAATGTTTCAAAGTAATGAGCGCCAAAGCAGCAATGGCCTGGACTTTCTTTTATTTCTCATTTTTCTGGGCACCGCTACAATAACCATATTATTAGGTATTGTCTGAGGTGATCAGAAAAGCGTATCGTTCATCTCATTACTAATTTTTTTGTTATGGTTGACAAGCTAGGTGTTTAACCACAGCTCACTTTATGTGTGCTTTACCATCTTCAACACAGTGTGGTTGAAGATGGTAAAGCACAATTAGCCTGGAATGGAACTGGCTCTCAAGTGATGCTGCCGGAAGTGTTGGTGCTTGGCGGCATTACTATCAACTTAATAATATTGTGTAGTAAAATTAAAAGTACTTATTGAGTACAGCAGTCACGCACTCACGTCAATGGAGACAGAAAGCATTAGGACACATGTTGCTGCAAGATGTTTTCTTTCACACGATTGGCCTGAATACAAAATAAGGAAATAAAGAACACTGGCAGAGCAGTGTAAGTCAGGGCGCAATATCGTCGACTGCCGTGACGAGCGAAGCTACGCGTCAGCTAGATCAGGAGTAACTGGGAGAGTTTAATTACATTACAATAAGATTGAGGGGAGACTAGATGGAGAAACTATATACGTAGGACCAATGATATTATTAAAATACGCTACGTTCATACTGAGCGGCGTTCAGATTTCGGTGCGTTGTTATTACAAATACACTACAACTGTGAATACGATAGATAATACGGAACGTATGATACAGAAAGAGATAGCTATAAGCAGTGTGTTGCGCTTAAAGTACACTAGTTTACAAATCAAATTGCAACAATTGTCTGAATTTGTTTGCAACAATTTGTGCGCGCCAGTGCGATACCTACCTCTTTTAATATACTCGTATATATTATCATTGCGTAGGACAGCTGGCGGAGACTGCATGCGTAAAACTAAATCAGGCTAGATAGCGAGTCTTGTAGTCGTCGTGTCTAGTATGACAGGTGTCTTATTTGTTTTATTGACTATTTTAGTAAGCGACTAACCTCAAGTCTGAAATTTGACACTTTTAGCAAACAGAGCTAGATCTGAAATCTATTCTACCACATGATCACTTACATAAATATTAGTTACGAACAAATATTCAATATTATATTACCAAATATGTAATTTACAAAAAGATAAAAATAAATGAATGAATATGTACAATGTATTTTTTACATGATTTATATAAATATTCGAGTAGGATCAAAATAGTTGTATTTTTGACAAGACAGTTTGAAAAATGTGAATTCACATGTAATATACATAATGAAGAAAATCGATTACATTGTAGTAGTAAAAACAATATATGTATTCATGTTTAAGAGTCGTCGTGCTAACGCAAATAAGCCACAGTCACAGTTAGTCAAGAAAACTGATCGAAAACACTTTTTTTTACTTCTGTGGATATGGACATCAATCCAACATACCTACCATGTGAGAGTCTTCTCCCGTCTCTCCTATACTATACGTATATAAGAAGAAAACGTAAATATGCCAATACGAACAACCCAGCGATTCCTTAATTAATTCACTGCAGTCATAAACCACAAATTAAACAATACTTACACCTCCTCGACCCGAGGAGCGTTGTTCAGTGTTGTTCATTTGTTGCTCATTGGCAGCATGTCGGAGCGGCAAATGCGAAGCAAACATGGCAATGAACCATCCCGCAGCTAACTAGATCTTTGAGCACAGTTTGGACTTCGGTTGATAGTGTTTGCTTGATGTTCACTAGTTAGACTGTGGATTGTAGATAGCTTCTTTGTGTTTTCGACTAGTAACTTCGCTAACTAGCTGTCGGTGACTGATTATGAACTACCAACATTAACATTGGTTGTGGAGTTGATATTAATTGATAGGTCTTGAATGTTTGCAAGTTAGCAGCGACACATTAGAAATTACCTAACGCTTGTGTTTTTATCTTAGCGACTGCAGTTCTACGAACAGATTGTTTTTGGGAATTCTCTATCCTTTCTAAATTCTCACCGGCTTTACATAAGAGACTCATGTGCAAAATTGTATGTATTTAAGCTAAACTACTTAGATTGTGTGTCATCTGTTAATCTGTGTTAAGAATACTAATTGAGCAGATGTTAATTATTATTTTTTAAAGAAAGTACCTGGATGACCAAGCTTTGCTCGGTATTTTAAAGAAGGAACATGAAAAAAAAAAGTGAAAAAAAAACAATCATCTGGACTCGAACCGGGGTCTTCTGATTAGACCGTCCGATTTCCCAAATGAGCTACTATAACCTTGTACATGGTGGTGAAATTTACCTTTATATTCTAATGATATTGTAGCAGTTTTTCATTGCCTAAAAACACGGATAAAACGACGTTTTCTAAAAATGAAACCTAGCTAGATCGATTTATCTCCCTCGAAACCCCATGCATACTAAATTTCATGAAAATCGTTGGAGCCGTTTCCGAGATTCAGAATATATATATATATATATATATACAAGAATTGCTCGTTTAAAGATATAGATAGATAGATAAATGAAAGTCAATATTAGGGTATAGGCCATCTCTTGCTGTGTCATCTGCCTTGGTCCTGTGTAAGTCTATAGTCCAAGTTTGACTCGCGATAGTTTTTTCTTTAATATAGTAATAAGACGAACTAGACGCTTTTCTGATAGCAAGAGACAACGCATGTACATAACCATTGCAACGGCACCCATAATTTTGTACCTAATACCAACTGTGTACTATAAAGTATTTTGCTCAGGATCCATTTTATTAAGATCGGTCAGCGAATGAACGTGAGCGTAAACACAGATAAACATAACTATGTACATACATATAATTATGAAATAATTACTATAAATACACTTTTACTTTCATCCTGTCTTAATTTTTCTTAAGATGTCATGAAGTGTGATTTGACTTACTTACGATAAACAAAATAAATAATAAATAATTAAATATCCTAGGACAGTTCCCACAGCGCTATTAGCCACAAACCAAACCTTGTATGACGGGAATCAGATAACTGATGTATATATAATACTTATTTTTTTATTTTTGTAAATACATACTTACAGACACAGAACAAACATTGATGTTCGTCACACAAATATTTGTCCTGAGTGGGAATCGAATCCACGCCCTACATATCTTGAAGCAGATACACTACCAAATTAGCTAACAGGGCAGTTAATGTACTTTACACTGTAAGTACATTATACTGATCTGCATTATTATAATATTATACATCATTTATATTAAGAAACAAAATCACATCACATAAACATTTTTCATCTATAATATCATCCAGAATATTTACGACTAAATAAAGGCCCATATACAATTCTAGGCAAAATATTGAGTGATTCAGGAATAAAGTGAACACGGCTCCGATCATGTGATCTCGATATACTCATTAACGGGGTTTGCCCCGCTTTACCACCCCACGTACTTAATTGCAATTTCGGATCAAGGTAAGCGTTCCTAGGTCTATTAATTATACGATGTAAGTCTCGATAGCCCTGTGGTAATTTACCAAGTGACATTTTCCCACGCTGCAATAAGCCACTATACGATAGAGGTACGTTGTTAATCACATGATTATGGTAAGCATTGTGGATATGAGTTGATCTTTGTATATTGTCTTCTAATTCATTTTCTATCGAAGCGCTCATTCGTCTCCCTATCTGAGTCCTCTGAATTATCATTTTCATCAATGAATCCAAAGCATTGGCAGCAACTTCCTTTTTTTCTGCATCTGTTAATTGTTTTATTACACTTGCACGTTGCGCTGTTTCTACTTTAGGCTTGTTTATTTTTTCATCGAGATCATAAGAAATCTTGTCTATTATTATTTCAGGATATTTATGAATTAAATTACTTTCAGGGTCTGATGTCAAAACAACAATATTGTTTGGTATGTCTTCAAATGGTTTAGCTGTTTTAGAAATGTCATTGTTCATAATATCTATGTCGTCGATGTATTCTGCATCGTTCACATGGTAATGTTCTGCAGTGTGTTCAATTTGGACTGCGATATCATGTCCACGCTCATTGCTATAAATGTTTGGGTCCGAATTGATTTTGTGCATAAAACTTTTTGTCTTGTGAGCAAGATCATCAAAATTTTCATAGTCGCCAGAATTAACGGTATTAAGTCTTGAATCAATATTACGTCGTGTTAAATTATCTTGTTTTATGTATATTATCTTAGAATTATTGTCGTTTTCATTGCTGTGTGTAGTTAGAACAGTTTCTTCTATTAGTTGATCCAGTATTTCGTTCAGTGATTTCTCGGTGACGTCTTGTTGCCATGATGTTACAAACATCAATGTAAGCATAACTGTAAATACAAGTATTGTTTTCTAAAGTCGTATTAAAACGTTTTGCGCTCTATTTTTTAATAAACTAAATAATGACGAAGTAATGACAATTCAGTTAAAAAGAAGCGTTATCTACTGTTTTGACATGTAAATGGCTAATGTAAAGTTGGATAATTTTAGCTTATTTAGCAACAAGTTTAGAAACTTGCGCCATCTACATCCCCCGTATGACACTATAACCTAATTCACTTATCTCAATACTGTTTTTTGTATAGATAATGTATTTGTACTAGTATTACTAGTATTTTTTTATTTTTTTTTGACATTATTAGTCCAGTCATTTTAGGCATTTTAAACTCCAATCTGCGGAAAAATCCTATTGACAATATTTCTTATATTGATATATTTTTATATTGATACTTATACTTTATTGACATTTTTTTAATTCACTGACCTGTGGTTTGAGTGTTTCATTAATGATATACAATATTTGGACTGATATTACAGAATTTGACTTGTAACATTGGTGTTATCAATATAATTATGTATTTTGTACTATATATTATATTATTTGTGCTTAATATTTTATAGAAAAATAATGAACATGGTTATCTTACACAAAACCAGCACCATGTTCTCCCTCGATTCAGACGAAACTGCTCGCGTTCGGTTTATTGTACGTGCGATTGTATTCGATGGCTAATTAATTAACTGTTATCGCGTTAATACCTCTTCGTACTATTAATTAAGAAGATTATTGATTCGATTCGAGTACTTTATAGTAACTATAGAATGGACGTAGGTACATAGATACGACAGTACGCCGGAGTCTAATGGAAAAATAATTATAATTCGTTTCTAAGTGGGATGTTTAAGTACTACGTAGGCAATTTAGTTCGCACTAGCAAGTAGAATTAAAATCTAAAATGTTCTTTGTTTTATTTATTTGGAATTATTCACGTTTGAGTACCTACGTCAAATAGATATTCCACATTTAATTAAGTCGTACCTCCATGAAAAGATCTACAATTTTATAAGCAATCTCGATGGCGTCTTTGTTATATAATAGAGTATTTTTATATTCAAAATTGTATCATATTATATGAAAATAAGACTTATAATCTAATGAGTATTTGAAAAACAGTTATAATACAGTTTTTCTTGGTGGTAGATCTCCTTAGCAGGAGGTCGTCTAGGTAGGTGCCACCGCAGTACCTGATATTCTGCCGCCAAGCAGTTGTGTGAAAACATTACTGTGTTCCGGTTTGAAAGGTACTGCAGCTAGCAAAATTACTGGGCTGTTGAGACTAACCATCTATTCTCAAAGTAATAAGCGCCAAAGCAGCGATGCCTTGGACTTAGTTTTACTACTCAAAGTTCTGTGTACCTATCACTGCAATGGTCATGGACAGCCGTTATCTCATACCATCAGGAGAGCGTCTCGTTAGTCCCATTATATAGTAAATTTTGTATGGAGGTAGCTTTCACCCTGAGTTAACACAAAAGATACTTTTTATCCCGAAAAAATGTAGTGTTCACGTGGAAACAGCGATTAACACCGCTGGAGGCAACTAGTTATACATATATCTTACGAATAAAAATTAAATAAGAAAAGTTTTCCAATAGGGACAAAATCAGCTTTATGCTGTAAGAATATAATAGATTGTGTACTTATATTGTCATTATGGTTATGTATCGTAAGTAGGTACTTATCCGCCCTCATCGATCACGATCCAGCTAATTAAATACCGCCATTGATGCGACACTATTATCGAGTAAGCTCATAAAAGAACTCAATAAAACATAAAGCTCTGTGGCGTTTCACCTCCCTCCTTGCCAATAAAATACAAATAGCACCGATTGAAATGCAGGACTCGCGGCCTGTTTACTTGCTTCTGCGAACCGATGTCGTCCAAGGCGACGATACCCAAGATTGGTTTTTTCAGATTGCTTGTAAACTGACAGCGCAAATTAAAAGCGGTTAATAGTTTTGCTGCGCACATTTTATGATGGAATGAGATCTTTAAATAACTTAAGAAATAGTTCTATTTAACATTAGTTATAAGTATCATACAAATACGATATCAAATTGTATTATAGAACCTGTCACTTCACATAGCTTCAAGCCATTAAAAAAAAGTAATTGTAATACGTTCTATCACGTTTAACCGCTTTCTAAACAAGATGCATTATTAGGAGACCTTACTGGGTAACAATATTTTTACTATGGAACCTCACATAGTTTTGACACATTTTTGTTTTATGCGGAAATACTCACGTTACGTCGGAATATCTGATTTAATTAAACGTGAGTAATCCCGCATAAGTGTTTCATGTTAGGTACAAAATGGGTTCAAATCAAGAGTAAAAAGGTTTCTTCTAAGTAAATGTGCTCCATCTTAGACCGCACTACTGCCACGGAACGGCCGCGGCTGGTACGTTCGCAATGACTATAATATATATATTTTTATATAATTATATAATATTTTTCCTCACATTAATTACAATAAACTAATTGGTAACTAGTAAGACAATTAGTAAGTAAGTAGCAAAAGGCCTCTTCAGAAAAAAAGTTATACGTAGAGTATGTATCAAAACGCCGCTAGTGTTGGAAATTTGAACTAAAGACTCCAACGCAGCTGTTAGTGACATGGTATATTAAGGTGAGTTTTGTTGAAAAACGCGAAGCACGAATAAATACAACGGGTCGGACGTTCTGCCAACTCGGCTAAAACGGCTCACACACACACACACACATCATCAGCCATAGAACGTCCACTGCTGGACGTAGGCCTCCTCCTGGGGGGGGGTTTTGCCAATACTCGCCACGCTTGGCAGGCGGGTTGGCGAGCGCAGTTAAGTGTGATTGTTCAAGGAAGACGTTGCTTCCCATCTTCCGGATTACATCCCTTAGCCGACTCTTACGGCAACCACGGGTAGAGAGGGTGGGGTACAATTCTTACGCCGGCACCACCACGGCACACGGCACCAAAACGGCTCAGTTATTTAAAATGGCTAGCTTTTATGTTTTATGATAAAGTTTACATTTTTAACTGCGTCACAAACTCATACAATACGTTTCAAAGAGATGTTGTGTATTTAAATACTACCGACTTTTGGTTTAGTGGTGAGAAGTAGTGGGAAAGAAAACCCTGCAATCGTAAAAAAATACAATTTTTCGTTGAAAAAATTTCACTAATCTTGAACATGATGCAAAGTCGCTAGTGTACCTGTTTTCTATAGATATAGTACACTTGGGGGAGTCCGCTTCAGATCTGCTAGATATAATTCCACCCTGTCCATTCTACTATTTTTGTTATTGACTGCTGTGTTGGCTTATTGGTAGTATGTCTGCATCAAGAGCCGTAGGGCGTGGATTTGATTCCCACTCAAGACAAGCATTGTGTGGTATAATCATGTTTGTTCTGTGTCTGGGTGTTCCTATACATATTATAAACATGTATATGCGATACACATAACTTTGAGTAACAAAACAAAGTCTAGAGCATCGCTTTCTTTGGCGCTAATTATTTTGAAACATTCGATGGTTAGTCACATGAAGGCATGCGTTATCTCTTACTATCAGAAGAGCGTCTCATTTAATAAGAAATAAAAAACCTTTGTTTAAATGCTTGGAATAAAGTTTTAAGCATGAATTCACCATGCGCGGTGACCGTTCGGAAGAATGACGTTCTTATGTTTGACAGGCTAGTTGTTTGACCACAGCTCACCTGATGTTAAGTGATGGTGTGGTCGAAGATGGACACTTCTAGTCTGTAATGGAACTGACTAATTGGATATAACTTGATATTTTCAAACTATAAGTTTTAACATATTAGATCTACTTAGTTATAAAACAAAAGCTGCCCTGGGTGACGGAAGAAGCGCCTATAAAAATCTATTAGAAGTCCATTAACTTTTCAATTTCTTTACCGGATTCTAAATTAATTGCTTGCCGTTCAGCGCTGTAAGTTACAATGGCCTCAAGAGCCTCGCTTTATATTCACATTTTTATGCTTCCCTAGCAAAGCATCGAATGTCTCCAAATAATTAGTTCCAATAGTGTTTTATGATTAAAAATTCTAGGTATCACTGCAATGGTCATAGCCAGGCTCTATATCTTATCATCAAAAGAGCGTTTCGTTTGTCACATAAAAAAAAAACTAAGGAATTGTTAATAAAAAAAAATATTTCATCTGTTTGATAGTCTTTAGTTAATTAAACTCTTATAAACCAAAATAAATAACTATGACGCAAAAATGTAATAGGTACACATACATTATTTACATTCAAATCATAAGTAATTTTTCACGACAGCCTCTATTATAAAGGCAAAAGTTTGTGACTATTTGTTACTTCTTCAACGCTCAATCGGCTACACCGATTTTGATGAAATTTGGTATGAAGGTAGCTGTCACCCTGGATTAACACATAGGCTACCTTTTATCCTGAAAAAATTTACCGGGTAACACCGGTGTGCAGCTATTTTATAATAATTGTATAAAAATTAAGTGAGTTTTGGCGGGAACGCGGAAAGAGTCGTGTCGCTCTACAAAATGACAATTTAAGTGTACATGAGTGTACGTGGTGGTTATTAACATCTTCAGTTTTTTTCTAATTTCATGAGCCTCTCTAGTATTCTTAAGTGCTGGTTACTTAAAAGCAATTTTTCGTTTGAAACTGAAACTCCGACTATAGTTTCATGAAGACAAAGCTGAGACACCGCGCGCGCGGCCTCGTCTTGCTTTGCACTGCAGACCGTTTTTAAATGTGTCAAAACCACGTCAATTCCCATAGTAAAGCAATTTTCCCTTTTGATTACAAATGAGAAATTCATATCGGGCCAAATCGTAGTTCTCTCCCAAACAGCGGGAAGCGGTCAGGTCGACACATGGTTATTTTGTCCACAAGCGTTGGAATAATTGAGGTGTACATTTTCACTTTGTTCCGTTTCCATTCGATTAAAATCGTTGTACCTCAGTTGTACACGACCTATTCGTTGTTTACTAAACGATTTGAACGGTTCGACGATTTGGCCAACCAACCGCGTGATTTTTTTGCACAGATTTTTATGAATTCGTTTAATTGTAAGACTTGAAGCTAACGCATCACAAATAATATGCTATGCACAAATTTTACATTGCAATCGAATTCATTTAAATTATTATTTACTAGCTTACGCCCGCGACTTCGTCCGTAACTTTAGAATTAGGTTTAGTGAGTAATGAAACATGTGTAACTAACAAATACGCAATAGGCTTAACTTACGCTATTTTATTATTTGATTGAGATAAAAAATAAAAGGTAAATATTGAAAAATAATGAATAATGTTTATTATTCATTGTATATGTTATTTAATTAAGCGTAAGTGTGTAGTGTGTATACTCGTAGAACAGAATATTTTCTTAGTTTGTTGAGCTTAGCTTGTTTTGCTACGACTCTGACAAGGCGAGCATAAGCGTAATCGTGTCAACATGTGACGATATCCACGCAAGAAGCGTGGTGTCAATAATTATCTTCTAATCAATACACATCTAGGTAACAACTGACTGTTGGTAAAATACAAAGAGCCGTACAGAGTAGTTTGGAATAAGAATTCTTAGTATTTCGTAGTAGTGACCTTAAAGGCAATAACTTTTTTTATGGTTGACAGGTTAAGTGTTTGACCACAGCTCATCTGATGTGTGACAGTGTGGTCAAAGATTGTAAACACACCTACCCTGGAATGGAACTGGCTCTCAAATGGGCAGCCTCATTTTTTCAGAACACACTTTTAGATAGGTAATTGGCGACAGATTTTCACCATGAGGGTTGCTAGTCAGTTGAGTACTAGAAAGTACCCTACCACCACGCTATGGTTTCCTCACGATGTTTTCCTTTAGCGGTTTAAGCTCATTGTCGGGGTTTGAACCCACGCCCTTCGGCGTATGAACCGACTGCGCTAACCACTGGGCTATCATTGTTACAAACTGAACCATGACTGCTTTCCTCTTAAGAGGAAAGCAGTCAACTGAGACATTTGAAAATTAGGTATTTCACCAAGCTATTTCTGTCGCGCCGCACGCAGCACCCGCGTACATACTGAGCGAAAGGG
This sequence comes from Biston stratarius, assembly GCA_950106695.1. NCBI lineage: Eukaryota > Metazoa > Arthropoda > Insecta > Lepidoptera > Geometridae > Biston > Biston stratarius. Next base: position 19,649,069 of record OX467116.1, read on the forward strand.
ACAACTGCACCTCGGGCTCATTAACCCGAAATAAAATGAGCAAAATCGAGGTTTCGTATTCCTCTGTTTCCTCCTCCAAATTTAGACCGATTTTAGTATTTCTTTTAACAAATAAATAAGAAGGATGTGTTCTTTGCCTGTGCGTTTTATTTTTTTAAGATTATGTCTATGAGATTGGGAATTTGGACGTTGAAACACAGCGTTGAAACTAGGTAAATTTTAAGATTTTTGAAGATTCCTAGCTCTTATAAAAAAAACATACCTATATCAAAAAATCAAAACAGAGGGGCATGAAACTAGCAAGTATCTACTTCCTATCTAAAAATTATTGCTCTAGTATTAAAATCCTGGAAGGAAAATGGGGAAAGCGTTTGTATGAAGAAAATGACGACTTGTTTCCTCTTAATAAGAGCATTTGAAAAAACACAAACACTTTGTTAGAAAAGAAGCGGATTTAATAACAACTATTATTTATAGTTCTAAGTTTTATAAAGGTTAGTTACAGGGTAGTTTGAATTATATTGGCTACTGGGTTCCGCGAGTCGTCCGAGTACATTTTATGAGCATCTAATAAAATGTTTATCGTGTAACAGTAAAGAAGCAATCAGTCTGTCGGATATTGGCCTGCGGGGTTCGTAAGCACGTGCATTTTTATGTTCTACGTAGTTACCGCGATTCATAGATTCGCGCACTTCCGTCGATTACTTATCGGAAGTTTTCACAATTTGAGTTGGGGGCCTACCACAGGAACCATTGTGAGACTCTTTTGTATTTAATCAGCTGTATTCTTGAATTATGCAAAAAATATTGTAAAGTGTATTAAAGTGAATGTATGTATGAGAGTGTGTGTGTGTGTGTTGTATGTAGGAACAACCTATTTTATTTTAGTTTACAAAAATGTTACAAAATACGATACATGTTGTTGTCACAAAAGTCGCTCAAATAAATTGTAATTTAAAAAAATGTGTATTAAGTAGCAATATGAGCAGTTTATTTACAATGATAAATAATAGAATCCCATCAATACAACGACACCATAAACTAAGTAAGTTCTGTTGCTTTTTGTTTTTCTTTTTTTACTGCATAATTGTTTGGTAGCTATCTCCATTGTGGTCTACGATAGTAAGCGTTTGCCTAGAAGGAAATTATTCTCTTGCAACTCAGACATTCAGATATGACATTTCTAAACATTCCAAACGTAAAGCGCGTGCAAGCGTCTTGCTCACATAGCACCCAGATGTATAAATACATTTTCTTCAATAAAGAAATCGTGAGGATTATAAAATATTTGATATCATGGTAGGCCCTCTACTCTCGAAGTATAAGAATGCTGTATGACGGTTATAGTTTTGTAATGCAAGGTTTTTGTATTGGGATACGCACAGCTTCCTTTCATTTGCTGACTATTAAGAAGTTGAGAACTTTGCTTAGATTGCTTAGATTACCTCTAGATTATAAGGACCAATTATTCTTTTAATAAGAAATTGGCTTACGTTTCACCGACATCTCACATGGTGTTAAGTGATGACATGGTCTGAGGTGGTGAACACTCGCCTAGAAGATACCGATTCACTCTCGACTTGAAAACACCTAGATTATCCGGGAACATCCATTCAGCTAGCGCATTCCAGTGTCTAGCGGTTCACATAATGAACATGGCATCAAATCGTTTCGCTCGAGTTTTTGGAACGTTGACCATGAAACGATGTCGCTTTATTGAGCTTCTGGCAGCAACATGCCATATACTCGTATGTTAGCGCACTAGATGCTATCTCACTTCAAAACCCTAAGGTAATTTACCCATAGCAATTCCATATCGACCAGATCTGTGAAGAATATTAGAACGATCATATTCAATGACCATACGATGTCATAACAGCAATTTTGTATATATTTTCTTAAGACAAATTTTTAGACGAGATTTTCAAACGATTCGTCAATCTATAAATTTATATGTTTTATATCTGTAAATTTACGTAAAACATCTATTTTCAAAGATTTTTATTATCAGGGAAAACTCATCCACTCGACTTGGTCTGACCTCACTGTAAAAGTTTTGCATAGTTGCTCCAACTCCGAGGACTATGTTCTATCTGCACTCTGTTAATGAATACCAGACCTTGTTACAGGGATCTATTTGGGAAGTGGAACATCGGCAAATAGATTTAATTGTGCTACTTATGTAATCAAATTTGTCAATACTTTTAGCTTTATCATTATAGTACCAACAGGATTGACAGGTGTCCCCTTGACATCCCTTGCCTTAGTAATAAGGCAAGGTTTCCCTATCTGTACTTTTATATAAACAAAAACTGAGCATTTTTCTTCTACTTATAAGGGATTACACATGTTTAATGTAGCACGAAGAAAGACGAGACCGCGCGCATTTTGTAGTCTGTAGGTAATAACTAGTCTAAGTACTCAATGTAATAAAATTGTGTCGAAATTGCGTCAGTTTCCATAATAAAAACAGAACATTTTAAACTCAAATATTGTCGCTGTAAAGATCACGGGCACGCGTTATATCTTACGATCAGCAGAACGGCGATGATAGCTCAGTGGTTAGCGTGGTCGGTTCGCATGCCGAAGGGCGTGGGTTCAAACCCCAACAATGAGCTTGAGCTGTCGGTGAAGGAAAACATCGTGAGGAAACCATAGCGTGGTGGTAGAGTACTTTCTAGTACTCGGCTGGCTAGCTACCACCCTCAAGTTGAAAATCTGTCGCCAAGCATCTAACGGTGTGTTCCGGCAGCCTCACTTGAGAGCCAGTTCCATTCCAGGCTAGATGTGCTTTACCATCTTCGACCACACCGTCACTTAACATCAGGTGACTTGTGGTCAAATACCAAGCCTGTCAGCTATAAAAAAAAAATACGGCTCGTTCGTCTCATTACTTCTAAATTATAAACAAAAGATGTGGCATAAAAAGATTGTGGCTTGCGACAGCGTTAACATCGTTGACATTCTTCATCCATGGTTGACATTATCTTATCGTTAACGTAAATAAGTCCGCGCTTGACCACGGACTCGGATAAACAACGTGATCTCGCATAAAAAAGTGGTCGAAGATGAAGCACGCAAACATAGAAGATACCTTATTCACTCTGACCGTAATGGCCTGTTTTAGGCTATCTTGAACAAAACCACCTTTTCTATAAAGCGTTACTAAAATATGAATTCGGAAAAGTTCTACAGGTGGCCTAGTTGGTTCTATAGCAATAGCGCCCTATTGACAGAGTCAGGTCTTAAAAACTCACAAACATTTTAGTAAATAACAGCAGTACACGAGTAATTCCTACTCAAACGCGCCCAGGGACAAACGTGCTCGGACCGCTGCTGTAGGGATAGACGTCGTGGTTTGTCGCATAACAACTGCCACGGTATCGATGTTTGCATTCAAAGAAATTCTAATTTAATTATTTTGAATACCTACAACTTTATACTTACCAGGTCATCATCATCATCAGCCGTATGACGTCCACTGCTGGACATAGGCCTCCCGATTTCCGTAAAGACCGGTTGGAAGCGGCTCGCATCCAGCGCGTTCCTGCGGTCTTTATTAGGTCGTCTTCCACCTTGTGGGTGGACGTCCTACCCTGCGCTTGCCGGTCCGTGGTCTCCACTCCAGAACTTTGCAGCCTTATCGGCCATCAGTTCTGCGTGCTATGTGCCCTGCCCACTGCCACTTCAACTTGCTAATCCGCTGGGATATGTCGGCTACTTTAGTTCGTCTACGGATCTCTTCATTTCTGATTCGATCTCGTAAGGAAATTCCGAGCATAGCCCTCTCCATAGCTTGTTGTGCTACTTTAAGCTTACTGAGATGGCACATAGTCAGAGACCACGTTTCAGTACCATAAGTCATTACTGGTAACACACACTGGTCGAAGACTTTCGACTTGAGGCATTGAGGTAATTTGGACGAGAAAACGCTGCGCAGTTTTCCGAACGCTACCCAGCCGAGTTGGATTCGACGATTGACCTCTTTCTCATTCTCTTTCTTTTATCAAATATTACACTTTGGTGAGTGCACTTCAGATCTACATGACCTAATTCCACCCTGCCCATTCTATTATGAACAGCCAGGAGCTCCAAGAAGCGACACCGTTTATGGTCGATATTCCAAAAACTCGAACTAAACGGTTCGAATCTACTCTCAATGAACTATAGTACAGTGAAGACTGAGAGGCGTAAATAAGTATCGTAAGCCGCGTCCTGCCCTAGACAGACGGTCACGGGTGGCGGTCTAAAATCCAGCCAGCCAAGCCGCAGCTAGCCCGCAGCACTACCTATACCAGTCAAATTGACTTGATATGAAGTTAATAAAACATTTTGTAGCGATAATAAGATACCTCCTTACATTTTATCAAAGTGATGCGGACAGCAAACTGTCCATCTGTTGACAAAGCGGGTCGGCTATGACAAACATATTAGTATACTCGAGTAATGCCTGGTCAAACGCACGCAGGGCCGCGCGTGCTCGCTCCAGCTATGCCGGGATATACGCCGCTTGGCGCGTTGATGCATAACAAGTACTGTCCAATCGGCTTATTAATAATTTCAGTTAGATATTTATTTATTCATTACATCAAGCATCTTAATCTGGTGCAACAGAATATTGCTCTTTTGTATACAAAGAGGCGCGGAATTTTTAGATGAAATTTTAGAGCCAAGTGCGTACGCCCAAAAGGCAATATAGCAACCAATAAATCAATTTACCTAGAAGAATTTTAAAATGTGTAAGCAAAACGGCCGACCAATCTGCGTGATTGTTCTGTAGATGACACATTCGTGACGTTTTTATTGATTAAACAAAACTATTTTGACAAAAGTTAAACTTAAAATAGGTTAGGTATTTTACGATATAGTTATTGATATTTTTGTGGAGTAGTGAACAAGGTGTATACACTGATCTGCAGTTGAGCCGAACGAACTTGGTGTTCGATTACGTCATCCGGTAGGTACGCAGTAGGTACATCTATATCTTTAAACGAGCAATTCTTATATATATATTCTGAATCTCGGAAACGGCTCCAACGATTTTCATGAAATTTTGTATCCAGTGGGTTTCGGGGGCGAAAAGTCGATCTAGCTAGGTTTCATTTTCAGAAAATGTCGTTTTATCCATGTTTTCAGCCGAGCAATGCTCGGTCAACCAGGTACTCTATATCTTTAAACGAGTAATTCTTGTATATATATATATATATATTCTGAATCTCGGAAACGGTTCCAACGATTTTCATGAAATTTTGTATCCAGGGGGTTTCGGGGGCGAAAAATCGATCTAGCTAGGTTTCATTTTCAGAAAACGTCGTTTTATCCATGTTTTCAGCCGAGCAATGCTCGGTCAACCAGGTACTGTTATTTATCACTGATTATGAATCAATTAGTCAAAAGTTTCCGTTAAGCACAACTTTGACAAAGTAACAACTCCGTTCATAAATTTTGCAACACTAAAAAACGAAATAAAAAAAAAACATAACAAAGAGAATCCGATTAAATTTTTTAACACAATAACCGTTGGTTGCCAACAAGAAATTAGCTGCCAATTGCATCCAACACACTATTATAAGTTAGGACATTGTTTCACTGTTTTTAGAACTCGTTTAAAAGCAAGTTAAACAATTGTCAAAGCTCTATGTATTCACTCATGTGTATTGCAAAGCGACTGTGTACTATAGTGCCGTTTCATGAAATAAATTTTACTTTTATTTATTTACATACAATAAAAACTATGAGTTGTTTGATAAACCTTATATAATTTTTAATCACCTATAATGAACTACTTGAAAAGTAGTGGTAATAAAATATTAATTACTAGCTCTGCCCGCGGCTCCGTCCGTGTGGATGTTCAGTAGAGACGAAAAGAATAGGAGAAAACAACATGCAATATAATAATTAAGATATAATCAATATAAAATTAATTAAATATGTCAAAAAAAACACAATAATTCAATTAACATGTCAATTTTTGGTAGATAGTGTTAAAACAAAAATGAACAACGTCAGTTCTTTAAAAAAATTCGTTGATTTTAATATTTTTATAAGATTAAGTACCTGCTAAACATAAAAATGAAATAAATTAATCAGGTTTAATATAAATATTATTTCGTTAAAATCCCTTCTCATGATTCTACCAAGTGCCTTCGTATACCTTCATAATCTTTATTTCATTATCCCATTTGAAGATCAGGAATAGGATTAAAAGTTAATTATTTTCTTGAAGTCCTTCGCTGTCGTAATTATATCATGGGTGATTTTAATTTTTCATAATTCAACACATTTTTTTTTCTGAACTTCTGTGGATTAAAGACATAAATAGCTTTTTGTAAAATTATTATCTACTACAAGTTTTTGTAATGCTTACTAGTTTTAAAAATATAGGAAAAATTGCACAAGCGATAAGTTGCAGCGGGTACTTAAAAGATATAATCATCGATATACTCACGGGGTTGTTTGAAACGGTAGTAAGAAAGGGTGTGGGAACTCCAACAATGAGCTTGAGCTGCGGGTGAAAAAAAAAATTCGTGATTGATAATGAGAGACTGCTGCTTTAGTGTGATTTTGATTTGTGAATAATTACGAACGAAGAAATATATAATCGTTATATTTCACAAAAAAAATTAACAACAATGGGACCTTCGTAGTAGTAGAAGCCATTGATAGGTATTAGATATATTATAATCCCACCTTTATGACACCTCTTCTAGCTAAAAATCATAAGAAATATATACAATCATTGAATCTATCTAATCTAATCTAATCTAATACCTTTAAACGAGCAATTCTTGTATATATATCTATACATATAATAAAATATATACATATAATCTGAATCTTGAAAACAGCTCCAACGATTTTCATGAAATTTAGTATGAAGAAGGTTTCGAGGGCGATAAATCAATCTAGCTAGGTTTCATTTTTAGAAAAAAAAAACCGAGCCACGTCATCCAGGTACTTTGTTATTAATCTTAAAAGATTTCCACAATGAGACAAAAGAGAATTTGCTAGAAAGTGCAATTGACTCTATTTTCGAGGAAAAATAATTACGGGAGTATGTAATTATTTTTTTAAATTTAAAATATTTAACATTATATTATTTTTGCTATATTAATTTTGCCAGAATATTATTATGGTAGAATATTTTTAGTGTAAAAAATATATAAAAAGTCTTTATAAACTTACCAACAGGTAGTTTATCGAGGTATGTCAATTATTTCGATATTTTCAAGTACATTCAAAGTCACTTAAAGTAACACAAGGTAAAGTCTAATCATGCCCTAGTAAAGCAGTGGCAACTTTGCTTGAAGCTTCGACGGAGCTTTGAAATCGACATAAAAAGAGTTTTACTGAATTAAACTGTTCACTCACAACCTCTTTTTTTTAAACACAAGTTTTGGAAAATAATATAACACAGCGACATAATTTATCCGCGTTCCTGCCCAAAGTCCTGTTTTTAATTTGACGTTAAAAGCATCAATCGATCTATCATTAGCAGGTATTTAGCCTTTCCCAACTGCGGTTATCAGTCAATTTGTCGAGTGCATTTCCATCTGTGTCCACTCGAATATGGCTTATTAATTATTTACGACATAACTCCCGTTGCCAAAAACACGGAGTCAGCAAATCCATGTTTATCGTTTCAGTGTCTTTTATTTAATTATCGTATTGATGAAATACTGATTGCTTTCGAGTGATTTTGATTTGTGAACAATTACGAATGAAGAAAAATATAATGGTTATATTTCACAAAAGTTATTTGATAACGGTGGGACTAAACCTTCGCAGTAGTAGAAGCCAGAGGTAGGTATTAGATATAGTTTTAATCCCATCCTTATGACACCTCTTCTAGCTAAAAATCATGAGTGACATTCAATCTCATAAATCCATTTTGGCGGCAAGTCGCGAAAATATATATAGGTACTAAGTAAGTACATAGAAATTGTTGGATAAGGAGTAAATCATGGACATCACAAGGATTCTTTTTCGCTATTTATTGCGTTTTTGCTATATATTGTGTTTCAAAATAGTAGTGTTTTTTTTAATAATGAACTGCCAAATTATACGCACGAGTGATAGGTATATTGAGGCGAAACATAACTTTTCGAGATGTCTCCAAAACTCTATTGAAACTTAATGTATAGGCATCACTACTTTACTAGGGCATAACTCTTGAATGGACTCGACTGTGTGACTTTGACTGTAACTCAGACTTATTTTTACTTTATCGACATAAAATATTTGAAAATATTGGAATACCTTGACGGTGGCGAATATACAAAGCGCGATGGCAAAAACAAAGAAAAAGAGCCTCTTTTGTTTGTATTCCAATGATCTACTTAATTTTTCCAATAAACAATTATTTGTTAACATAAATTTGTATCGAGATTTAATCTTTTCGTAGGTATTGTTGTGTTGTTAGAGAAAAACTAATTGAATTGAAAATAGAACTGATCATTTTATAATTGAGCTAAATACAATTCAATGCTATTAAAGCATTAGAATATTAAGAGTCATCTATGATCGTATAACTTATGTCTAAGTTTAGCACAGTTGTGTTTGAGTTCATCACATATGCATATTACGCCATAACTCCGAGTTTTATTGCCTCGCGGACAGACGTGGCCAAGGATTGGGATCTGCCGTCTGCAATATGATTATACGTTATATGCCTAAGTAGGTACTTTAATATACCCCACCTTTATGACACACCAGCGCAGCGTTGGATGTTAATTTCACATTTGAGGAAATACGTGGCAATATTTTTCATGGAATTTTATTTGTGGACGAGTTTCACGCGGAATTTATAATGTGATAAGAGAACTGTTTTGGTAAAGCTGCATATGGAATTTTTGAACGAACTTGAAACTCTGGACGATTAAATATATTATACTATACCTATACCTAAGTACCTATAGTGGTGTAAACTATCTACTAGTTATATGTACTTATACCTAACCTACCTACTAAAAGATCAGTCGGTTAATGCCTGTATCACAATATGATTTTACTTGGTGGTAGATCTCCTTAGCAGAACGTCGTCTAGGTAGGTACCACCACAGTACCGGATAATCTGCCGCTAAGCAGTAGTGTGTTAACATAACTGTGAGGGTACTGCAGCTAGTGAAATTACAGAGATGTTGAGACTTCGAATGTCTCGAAAGTAATGAGCGCCAAAGCAGCAATATCCTGGACTTTGTTTTGCTAGTACTCAAAGTTCTGTAAATCGCTGTAGGCAATGGTCATGGGCAGGCGTTATCTCTTACCATCGGAACGGCGTCTTGCACGTCTCATTACTATTACAAACAAAAAAATTTTTAACTTTTTAATATGGAAACTGATGTGGTTTTTATGTTGTTTTAATTAAAAGGGATTACTCAAGTTTGATTCAGTCGAATACTCGGATTATTGTTTTGGTTGGTTGCGCGTCTCCTTAAAAAAGGACATCAGATGTGGCCGAAGATATGGTCAGAGTAACAAACCTTATTAAACTTGTGTAATCAATAAAAATATAAGTAAAAGAGAATTCACTTTTAATTTAATTATTAATAATAACTAAATATTAGATCAGCAACTAATTAACGCTGCTCAGTTGAATTAATAAATAATCGAGGGTTTAATAATACGTATAGGTAAAAATTCGCGTTTGAAACTTTGAACAGAAACTTTCCTTTTGATGGGTATACAAGGTTTCGCGTTCTGAGCCGAATGGAATCAATTGAATATAATGAATCATTTTATGTACTATAGGATCAACCATGAAATCGTATAAAAAACCTTAGTTCCATCATTCTAGCTTAGATTATTTTAACTGTCTAGATAGAGTGTTACGCTCAAATTCCTTTGAGCTCCCGCACGTGTATCACGAACAAAGTCCTTTTCGGGACTAAACTGCCGGGACCAGCTTACAGACCAACCGTAGGCCGATTTTTTTTTTGCGTTTTGATGCTCATATTTTTGAATTAGATAGGTAATCAAAGCATTCAAAGGAATAATTTATTTGTGTTTGTATTAATATAAACAATTTTAATTTAGAACGCAGTTTTTTTTTTTTTGCGATCACTCATTTTTCGTAGTCGTAAATGAGTATAAGCTGTGAATGTTTGTCGTCAGGCACGAATCCCACCTAAATAAACAATCGTTTACACGGCAACCGATATTACCTGTACAACGTAAATTAATAATTTAATTGCGAGCTTGTTCATTAAGGTCTACACGTGAGCGATGAATGATATTTCATTTACTGAATTTGTAAATTGTAATGTACCTACCTACATAACAATATTTGTCATATATTTTGTCAGTAGGACGTCTTTGTGTATGTTGTCTCGTATTAAATTTTGTTACAATTTTTATGCTATTGCAAAATATTGACAAACAAATTTTTATGTAACCTTTCCTTCTTTGTTATTTATTTTTTAACTTGCAAACTTGCACAGCAAGATGCCAAAAAAAATTCGTCAAATTTTCGACACGAAATGCATAAGACCTCTGACAGCGAAATTAATTTGTTAATTAATTAATTAATTTTATTGTTAATATATATAAAATTAACATTAACTGATCCTCTGATCTTAAAAAAATTATATATATTCAGGTAAATCTAGGATTGTTACAGACCACTACTTCTATTTAACCGATTTTCTATTCACAGGTTCATCACTGTTGTCTGATTTTAAAGTTTAATCAATCATTGAAGAGTTGATTAAATAATGGTTACGCTGGAACACGCCATACCTACCCAAATGGGATGACCAAACAATGTTGGTAAGTTCTAGATAATTCTTTGCTGAGTAACTTTCTGTTCAATTAGGTACTGTAGAAAGAAATATATTCTCAGTAAGATGCCTTTTTATTTCAGACCATAATAAATACCTGCGGATTTTGTATTATTTTATGTTTTTTCGTTATTCAGAGCTCATTCCTGTTAGAACATCGTACAACAACAAGGTGTATATAGATATGAAATCGATACATCAGTTCTATGCCTCACTCGATCAATAATTTCTGTGGTCAGGTTACCTAGTTACCTAATTATATAGTTCAGAAAAGTCCAAACGACATAAACTAATAGATTGGAGGGTCTCAGAATCAAACGCTTTTTTTTCTTGAAATACAATGATAACATTGTTATGTTTAATTTTATTAGTTTATTTATTTACCTAACAGTATAAACACCATTCATTAATTTCGACGCCTTAAAAAGAAAATAATGTTCTAACAAATTAAATTAGGTAAACGGAAAACTTTCTGTTGCAAAATCAAACACACGGAACAGGCGCCACAAATGTAAGCCGCGAGCCGTATGCGGCCTGCAAGCCATGCTTTGGAAAGCCCTCATATAGCTGATAGACACAAACTAACTCATGGCAATACTGGAACGCTACATCATCGGCTAAATATTTGTAATGGTGTAATCCAGCCGAGTACCTGCATTATTTGTAACGTAGCCAACGCTAATCAGCTCTTATTGAACATATTGATGTTTCAGTTTATATGTGACAAATATTCCATTTTGCAAAATAAACGATAAGCACTCATATTATAGACATTCGTACATTTTTAGATTAGGGATTAAAAATGTAGCTAAACGTGTGTAGATGGTAGGTACTTAGTCTTGTACATAGTGTTGAATTGCATAGTACTATTATACAAGCTTTATTTTTTTTATTGGAATTGTATTAGCTTACTTAATGAAATGTATAGATTTCATCATCATCATCAGCCATAGGACGTCCACTGCTGGACATAGGCCTCCTCCTGGGGGGGTTTTGCCAATACCCGCCACGCTTGGCAGGCGATTTGGCGAGCGCAGTTAAGTGTGATTGTTCAAGGAAGACTCTGCTGCCCATCTTCCGGATTACATCCCTTAGCCGACTCTTACGGCAACCACGGGTAGAGAGGGTGGGGTACAATACTTACGCCGGCACCACCACGGCACGGCATGGTATAGATTTATGTTAGTTAAAATGTCATTTGTCATATCATAAGTAAAACGTAGGATAGTAATGTAGCTAAATTATAATCGAATCGTTTGTGGCGGCGGTAATATTTGGACAAACAAATTAAGCGAGGTGCGATTGGGAAATCTGAACAAACGCACCACAACAAACTAAATTTGAATTTTGACGTAGTAGTTTACCACGGCTTGTATACGTAACTTCATTCAATAACGAATAGGCAAATATTGTTCCGTTTTGTTGATTAAAAAAAGACTTTATTTCACAATAGTTGAAATAAAGGGAGGTTTATGTCTAGTATACTATACCTACAAGATTTAAATGAATAGGTTCGTGAACTTTTGTTTTACTTATCCGGGGTTTACATCACACACACATCATCAGCCATAGGACATCCACTGTTGGACATAGGCCTCCTCCTGGGGAGAGGTTTTGCCGATAGTCGCCACGCTTGGCAGGCGGGTTGGCGACCGCAGTTAGGTATGATTGTTAAAGGAAGACGCTGCTGCCCATCTTCCAGATTACATCCCTTAGCCGACTCTTACGGCAACCACGGTGGTTCAACGCCGGCACCACCACGGCAAAATAATTACTCACGTTTAATTATATCGGATACTTCGACTTTAGTTTCGGCCACAACCGGTGGCCTTCTTCATGGAGACAAAGCTTCAATGCGTACAACGCGCGCGCGTCCTCGTCTTGCTAATTAAAAGTGTGTAATCCCGCATAAGTAAAAAAATGTGTCAAAACCACGTCAGTTTCTATAGTAAGGTACATGAATTATTTCTATATCTAATACTTTTAAACGAGCAATTCTTGTATATATATATTCTGAATCTCGGAAACGGATCCAACGATTTTCATGAAATTTAGTATGCAGGAGGTTTCGAGGGCAATAAATCTATCTAGGTAGGTTTCAGAAAACGTTGTTTACCAAAAACCAGGTTATATATAATATATCTATCTATCTAATATCTTTAAACGTGTAATTCTTGTGAATCTCGGAAACGGCTCCAACGATTTTCATGAAATTTAGTATGAAGGGGGGTTTCGGGGGCGATAAATCGATCTAGCTAGGATTAATTTTTAGAAAACGTCGTTTATTAAAAACAAGGTTCTGATATATTATTTGAATAGGTATGTAATGTTCTACGTGAGAAACAACTTGCATACATACACGTCCTTTGGAGACCTTCCTGCGGTCCCTACACGACGAACAGGGCAGCTCAAACAGATTGCAGAAACCTGGCAAAGTCGGACAAGCTCACTTATGTCATGGGACCGACAGCGTATAACAAACTACCAAACGAAGTAATCATCGCTCCGAATCTGGTTTGCGTTTGGTCCGTTTAAAACGCTGGCTGGCATAAAGCCTAAGCATGTACAATTGTATTATGTAATAATCATTTGAAGAATGATTAATTTCAAATGTATTATTATTATTATTTTTAATTAATAGGACATTATCTGATATATTTAATTTAATCTAATTTATTGAATTTTAACATGTAAGTAATTATGAATGAATTAAATTAATATGACTTTTTTAATGGTTGGCACGCGAAGTGTTTTATCACAGCTCTCGTGATGTTAAGTGACGATGTGGTCGAAGATGGTAAAACACACCTAGCCTGGAATAGAACTGGCTCTCAAGTGAGGCTGCCGGAACACACCGTTAGGTGCTTGGCGGCAGATCTTCAACTTGAGGGTGGTAGCTAGCCAGCCGAGTACTAGGAAATACCCTACCATCATGCTATGGTTTTCTCACGATGTTTTCCTTCACCGGCTGCTGAAGCTCATTGTTGAAGTTTTAACCCACACCCTTCGGCGTGAGAATAGGCCGCGCTAACCACTGTGCTATCATCGCTACCAATGTAATATAATGTAATGCAACTTATAAACAAAAAATCAACTATCTTTAGTTTTCGAAGTGCCAGCTCTAATAGAATGTATAGTGTGATATGGTATTCATGAGGAAATTAGGTACGTAAACGATAATTTGATGAAAAATATGAATTTCAAAAGTATCGTGTCCGTATTGACGCAACTTTGAGAATTTTCCCCATCACGTATGCAAAGGACGAGCGACACAAAAGTAGACAAGCTATTTGTATGAAACGAGCTCCATATTGAATTCGAGATGACCAAAGAGTTTCGAAATGAGAGGTGTCTGAAAACAAGCGAAACGAGAAAAAAGAACTTAAATTTTACCTTTCTGTGACGAAACGTGGAGTTGGGAACAAAAACTATTAATGTAGGGGCTCTCACGGCCCGTTGGGTTGTCGGTGCGTTTCGTTTGATAATTTCCGTGTACAGCGAGCTTTAATCGAATGAACCGGTGCGTCCTGCCTCCACCCCTGGCGCTACCAGGGCCGGATTTCCCCCAGCAGGCCGTGCCCGCGAGGGCAATATAACTGTTCGCCTCGATTATCGCGCCGCTACGGCAAGATAAACGTTTTGGAACCAATACGATTTTGTAAACAGTTTTGTGATGGATAGCTTTATTATTATTATTTATTTTTTTATAGCTGACTGGCTTGGTGTTTGACCACAACTCACCTGATGTTAAGTGACGGTGTGGTCGAAGATAGTAAAGCACACCTAGCCTGGAATGGAACTGGCTCTTAAGTGAGGCTGCCGGAACACACCGTTAGATGCTTGGCGGCAGATTTTCAACTTGAGGGTGGTAGCTAGCCAGCAGAGTACTAGAAAGTACCCTACCACCACGCTATGGTTTCCTCACGATGTTTTTCCTTCACCGACAGCTCAAGCTCATTGTTGGGGTTTGAACCCACGCCCTTCGGCATGCGAACCAACCGCGCTAACCACTGAGCTATCATCGCTATAAAAACGATATATATTATATATATTATAAACGATAAGTGAGTATAATGAGTGAGTACATATAATTAAATTTAATTATGTTATGAATAAAACTAATTAAGCTTATAATCTAGTCGGTAATTGTTTAAATACTTGCTATATCTTATAATACGAGTATATATAAATCTTCTGTATCTGTGTTTGTCACCTAACTCCTCCTAAACGGCTGGACCGATTTGGATGAAATTTTGTGTGTATACCTATTTCAAAAACAAAAGTCCGTTATTAAAAATCAAATCAAACATTTATTCACAATAAATGTATCTTCTGGTATTTGAAATTTGAATTATAAATAAAAATGTGAATCTATGATCCGACTAAATAGGTACCTACATATAACAAATGAATACATCTTAAAAATAAATTTAAAAAACCGTTATAATTTGCATATAGCAAGTATTGCACGCATCACAAACTGAGTAAATGGAGATAAACAAAATTAGGTAGAAATGAAAACATACATTTCTACAATTCCTGTCATGGCGTAGTTCATGTATGAATGTTTACCACCGTAGAGTAAAACAATTAAAGCGAGACAGGTCGGCATCGAAATTAAGCCCTGCGGCCGGCCGGCGTCCGTCGTAATAAAACGCATGCAAAGTTTTTCTTTGCCGAGCAACGAGTAGCCGCAGCAAACGGAAGCGGAGCAACAGGCTTGATTAAAACACGTGTTTACAGAACGCACACGGACGCAAACGCCGATAGGAAGAGCGGGTTAGGCGGACAGCGGATAGGTTTAAGCTGCGGTTTCAAGACTGCGACTGTGGCTTTTCATGCAAATAGAATCACTTTATTAGTGATTTTTACACTTGAGCTATTACCTAGAATGATAATAATTTGCGAAAAACATACGTCAAGTCGATACCAAAACTTATGAAAAATTTGTCAGCGCCCCTGGCGGTGTAACCGAAAACTAAACGTAAATCGCTTAAATTTTTCATACATTTTCGAAAGGTATCTAAATGTTTTTTCGGTAAATTATGTGATTGCGGCTAAGTGGCTAGAAACAATTTTTTCCTATTTTGATTTTTTCCTATTTTTTCCTAATATTTTCCTATGGAATTGCACTTTGTGCATTTGCCAGCGTATTTCGACAATTTCAAGTACATATCTATTTGATGATAAATCTTTAAGAATATAATGATATAGTTTGTACATGTTCATTATATAAAGAATATGAATAAGTCTGAGATATAGTGAAAGTCGCACTGTCCGACCATGCTCTAGTACGTAAAGAAGAGGAACTTATACTAGAATCTGTGACGAAGTTTTGGAAGCAACACAAAAAGATGTTTCGAACTTATTATTTTATTTCTATAAAATGATATTGGTTACACAATGATAGTTCTTAAAAAATACGTTAGCTGAAACTGGACATGGGATTGCAAGTCGTAAAAGCAACAATTTGCTCACCAGATGTTATCACTTTTTCACACTCAAACATTTAATCTAACACTTTGTGGATAAAACACCATTATTTTTATACATATACACTCGAAAAACACAAATTTTGGTAATCGCTAATTGATATCTCGGCAATACTTCCTAGGGTTATGTCTGAGTCAGCCCTGTTGTTATAAACTGGCCCATTGCTGGGCCGCAGCCTTCTCATTGTGAGAAGGATAAGATCATAGTCCGCCACACTGGCCAAGTCGCGGTTACACATCTTTGAGAACTTTTTTTTCAAGAACTTACAGAAGTAAATTTCCTCACGATGTATTCCTTCACCGTTTGAAGTTGTCGGCAAGACACACATAACTTAGAAAAGACAGAGATGTGTGCCGTGGGATTTGAACCCAGGACCCCCAGATTGGAAGTTAGGCTACCAAAACTTCTAGGCTTACGTAATTGATATAATTATTCATTAAATTCAATGTCAAGAAGGAGTAAGAACGTAATAAGACAATAAAAATATATCGAAATAAGAGATTAAAAATGTTGCTGTCTTTGTCTTATAGACTGCAATGACAAAGACAGCACCATTTTCAGTAAGTTTAAATCTGTCAACTACAACAATATTGATCTTAATAAGTTGTTGGAGGCATAAAGAATAAGTGCAGCGCTCAAATGCGCTCCAATATCCTTACTCCACATCTCGGCGTAACATATAACTCAGCGCATTTTTACGTCTGTAAATTATAGTTTTACGATCGAAAATCATTTTTATGTTTTCGGAGGAATTTAATATCGCCAGCTACGGTTGGAACATTCGCTCTTTTATTGCCCTGTAATTTTATTGTTTTCTCAATTTTTATTAACTATCAACCACCTACTTAGGTTTCAGTAAGGGGACCGATAATATAATAGTTTACTTTCCTCAGTTCATGACTCACGTCTTTTCCGTTATTTGAATATAACAAGTTAAAAACAAATTAATTACTTCGGATAAAGCATAAACTTACAAAGGAAACAGTTTCATACAGAAAATTACCTATTAAAAATGTTGAATGCACACCACTCGCATCTTTTATGAAAATTTCAAAGGAGTTTAGTTTTTAAAGCTTAGCGGTTAATTTATACAAAACAACGTCTTGCTCTGCGGCGGAAACTAACAATGTTTGAGAAACCTTTCATCAGCTTTATTAGTTCTGTGTAGCTCTACCAGCTTCAGGTTAATTTTATTTCATTCCTATTTATAAAGGATTTCGGACGCATGTTCACACTTCATAGTAAAATTATTAAGTTTTTTTTTGCTATTGGCAGTTTAGATGTATGACCACAGCTGATATTAAGTGACGGTGTACTCAAAGACGGTATATTACACCTAGTCTGGCATGGAATTAGCTCTTAAGTGAGGTTGCCCTAACACAACTTTAGGTGCTTGGCGGTGGATTTTCAACTTAGGATGGTAGCTTGCCAGCCAAGAATAAGAAAGTACGCTACCACCACGCTATGGTTTCATCAACATGTTGTCCTTCACCGGCAACTTAAGTTCATTGTTGAGGTTTTGCGCTAACCACTGAACTATGATCGCTACAAATAAGCTGAAACTAAACAAAAATAAGGATAGCAGGCCTATCGTAATAATTTACGAAAAATCTTGTCGAATTTTCGATACCAACATGTATGAAATATAACAGCCAGTTCACTTTACTTTTAGCTCCAGTTTACTATCGCTGTTTTGCTATCGGGAGCCCTGATTCATTTTTCGTATGTTATGGTATCGAAATTTTGTTTTTTTCCGCAATTTGCCATATTAGTCACTCTGGCCATCCTATAATGACAACCATTAAACAGTGCCGAAACTCTTTGGGCATTATGCCACTCAGCATGTACTAAGTTACTTATACCTATGTAGGTATAGGTAGGTACTGTTACGAGGTAGGTTCAGAAGGGCTTTTTAAAACGATTTTGTAGATATATGTAAACCCTTTTATTGAAATAGAAGATACAAAAGCCTAGTGCCCACAAGGAAGTCTGATTGTAATCTGTTCTAATGAGAATTATCAACTATAAAGAAATGTTCGAATGACGCAAATCACTACGTAATGTCCTAGATGCGTCTCGCTATCTAAGCACTTTACAGTGCGGCACGTGTAAAGGTTAGGTATTATAACAGTACATAATTCATAACAGAACCTTTACCTATTTGCATTATCCAGTATGTAAACTTTTTGTCAGTGAACAACATTCTTTTAAATATTTGTAACTTAGCAACTATAACCTATTTTTGCAATAGTTTCTGCTAGCAACTGTCACTAAGCGACGAAAACAATCAATGTATCGCGTCTGATTTTTTTATTTATTTGTTTTGTTTTCTGGGTTGTATCTGTTACATATCAAGCGTGTTATTATAATATTTTTGGTGAATTACGAAGCTATGGATCAGAACAAACAAAATAAAAAGAAAGCAACTGGTATATCCTCCATTGCTACAAACCCAGATTGCTTGAGAGGAGTGGTTGAATGCCAGTGCGAGTTAGGTCGGGAGAAGCTTCTTACTGCACCTCCTTACACAAGAGTCACCGAAGTTGATGAAGATGAAAGCAAGTCGCGGTACCAAACAGCCCCCTGTGCCAGAGAAATTGAGGCCCAGTTCAAATGCCCAACTAGCCACGTCTTAGTGACTTTTAAGTCACCGCTGCACCCTAATGACGTGTTCAACAAAGTCTTCCCAGCAAATACCCCAGTTAAAATCGTCAAGCGAAAATTAGCCAAACTACTCTCAGTTACAAACACCAATCTCCTGCTTACGAAGAACCGAACAGTTCTAAAGGAGACCAGTGTGCTATCGGACCTGAAGGTAGACGCACTGGGTAATATGGTAATTGATGTTTACACAAAGGATTCTGAGGAATTCGCTCTATCTTCGATCCCTAAAGAATCATACGTGCACGAACTTCTGCACGCCGTTTTACCCAAAAAGACGACAATACCTTTTATTGCGATCAAATTTCGTATCCGGAACCAAAATAGTGTTTTTACACGTTCTTATCATTCTATTATGACGATAGCTGAAATAAAGAAAAACCTGGGAGGCATATTTCAAGTAGATCATGATAATTTGGTACTATTGAGGGGAGAGCGACCGTTAAAAGATCGAATGGCACTCTTAGATTTGGATTACGACAAATATGGTATTGTAGAAGTGGAATTACTTACTAAAAATAACGTTAGGTTGAATTTAGAGAAGCTGTACAAAGAAATGCCCGTCAACGATGTTTTGAGTGTAATGGTGCCGTTTGGGAAAACTTACAAACAGATTAATGTGGAAATATTCTGTGACCCGATGAAAAAGCCCTATTTAGGGGGATATAGAAATATTTACACAGGTAACAATGTAGCGTCTGCCTACCTATAAATATATACATAAATACATAAATAAAACCTAAAATACTTAGAAAACAGATTTAATAAGAGCAAAGTTAAGTTTTTTCAAATCTGAATTAATGAGTGATGCATCTAGATAGTCTTAGTAGCCTGGTTGGGAGAACGTCTGGCTTAGAATCTGAAAGTCCTGGGTTCGAATCCCACGACACGTACATACCTCTGTCTTTTCTAAGTGCGCATCGCCGCTAACTTCAAAGGGTAAAGGAAAACATCGTGAGAAAACCTACATGTACCAGAGTTCATAAAAAAAGTTCACAAAAGTATGTAAAATCTCCCAACCCGCACTTGACAGCGCGGTGGCCTTACCCTTCTCACAATGAGAAGTTACGAGAAATCATGCCCTGTTGTTAGCACAAAAACAAAACGCTGTTGAGACTAACCACGAGCGCCAGAGCAGCATTCCCCTGGACTTTTATGGTCTCTTACCATCAAGGGACCGTAGCGTTCTTTTTATTACTCTTAGGTACATAAAAAGCAATTAGAAAACGTATGAAAAGGAACTGATATCCAAAGGTAATTAAAATAATAAGTGCAATCGTATCTGTTGCAAGATTTTGGTTAATTTTATTTTAGTTACTTCCAAATGTAATCACTATGCAGTACCAAAATCGGTAAGAGTTCGTCCAGTTACGTACCATTTATAGTATTTTATCAACGTCTTACTAAAAGTACGCGAGTACCTATTCAGATAATTTTTTATATTCCAGGTGTTGTCTATCATCACGCCTACACACAAACGCCGCAGAAACCTGAGAAATTGCCACCGGAGAAGAAATCATGTCGTGACACTCAAACAGCAGAGGAACGAGAAAAGATATACGTAAGCTACTTAATGTTATATATATAGATACCTATACCGTGAAAGTTTGAACATCAGCAATATAAAACATTACAACAGCAACAGGGGATTTAGTACTCCATTATCGTTCCAAATAATTTAAAAAAAAAAGGTGTTTAACCTAATTATCTAGAGCAAACATAAAAATACGGACACTCAAATCACGCGCACTGAAAATTACATGGTAGTCGTACACGGTCCCAGATTAGATAACAGTTGAACGTAGTCTACGTGTGGTAGTTGTTTTGCGCTAGCTCGGTGCATAAGGATGCGCGCTGTCCATAAATTCTGAAGTCTTGGGAAAAACTTTAACCAACGTTTCCTTAGTTTTTTTTTGTATTTGTTTCGATGTTATTTCTTTATACGTTTCATATAACCACTAACTAACATGCCTTTGAATATTGTTAATGTTCAAACTGTCAGCCCATATTATATACTTGTTTAGATAAATAATTATGTTTTGATGGGTGCAGCTACAGATAATAAAATATAAATACATAGATTGGGATCATTTTGGCGACAAAGGACGAAGAAACTACTGACAAGTGTATGGCCAGGTCGATCTTCAGTCATATTTTGCTGTACATTTTACATTAAGTTTAAAATACTTTACATAGTATACCTACGTAGCTAATAAATATTAGACTGTACCGTTTCTTTTTTAATGCAGAGTAATGAGATGAACGAGATACTCTTATGATGGTAAGAGTTAACGCTTGTCCATGACCATTTCAACGATACACAGAACTTTGTGTAGCAAAACGAAAGTTCAGAGCATTACTGCTCATTACTTTGAGACTATCGATGGTTAGTCTTAACAGCTGTAATTTCGCTAGCTGCTGTACCCTACAAACCGGAACACGGTATTGTTTATGCGGTGGTACCTACCTAGACGACCTTCTGCTAAGGAGATCTAAAATTTGTTCAGTTCAGTGGGTTTGGTTCCTTCTAAAAGAAGGGCTTCTTCAGTATCTTGTTTCAGACGTTTAGGTTTGTAGGTAGGTAACTGCAACACTTCTACCTACCTTTTTTGCCCAGGGAATATCCTTGATGAAACAGTAACACTTACCTCAATCTTCATTTTTTATTGTGGAATCGAACTAGGTTGAGATCGCTTTGTTTTATTCTACGGAACTAATTAAAACGAATACGTCACTGGAAGTATTAGAAAACATTTGAGAATGAAACAGGTATTTCTCACGTTCGACGTTTGTTTCAGGACATGAGCTACAGTCGTGCCACACAAATGGCTAGCTGTCACGTTCCAGTGTTTATCCCGAACGTGACAGACCGCATAGTCATTCCCCGCCCCTACGAGACCTACCTAGAAATGATCAAGAGACTAGACCACGATCACTTCGCCACGATCATACAGAGAGCGTTTAGACATCACCAGTTTCGGCAGAAAGTTAGGCGATGGCTTGCAGTTTGCATGTAAGTGTGGAAACCATTATTCAGGTTATGCCATTGAATTTTTTTCCCGGACATAATTATTGCATTATTTTATGGTTGACAGCATAGGGGATTCCTTGCAATGTTTCCTTCCCCGATACCTGAAATCTATCGGTAATTCTAGCCGAGGTTTCTGTCAAGGTACCTTTAAGTTTTGATTCACTTTTACATAGGTTGAGGTAATTACCTATATAGAGTATATAGAATTTTGCCTTGGACTACGGTGGACTTTGCTTCCCCCGAAACCGGTGGTGGAATATCCTTGATGGATGATTTTCTTTTGCCAAAAACAAGTTTTGTAATTATATTTTTTTCATCTCTTGCACCTATAGGTATATGCAAACCTTATTTGGTTTGTTTAGTTTAGGCCTGGCTTCACGTTTTCAGGATGACCAATTAGTTTTACACTTTCTAACATTCTATAGATACCTACTTGCTAGCTATTGATTTTCCGGATATGGTTGTCAGGGAACGAATAGCTAGAATGAAAGAAGAGGACAGACTGGAACGAGAAGCTATGGAGAGGAGACTGCGCAAGGACCTGATTACTAAGACATTTCCTAAGACACGTGAGGACTTCGATCAGCTTTATGCTATGGTTTGTTAATAGTAACGCTTACCTAGTTTCTTAAATTTACATATTTAAATTGCTATAGGTACAGGGACTAACCAAGATCAGGGCAAATACCACTTTGATTGTGTACCTACATTAGGGTGTCCCAAGACATAAGGGAATTTGTACTGACTTACTGTAGGAGAAATTAAGAACTTTATTTTTATTACTTAATTCAAACTCCATTACACCCAAATAGTATAATTATTTATTCATTTACATTAACAATAATATTATTGTTCAAATTTTCTTTTTAACGTTTGTTTTTTATAGTCAGGATAAATTTTCCGGTGTACGCAACGTAATAAAAATTGTTTATGTTCCTACTCATCAGTATTTAATCCATGAAAGACTTACATTAACTTAACCGCTCTTTCGGCTACATCGTTTATTGCCCTCAGTGCCGAAACTTTCTTTCTGGCTTCTTGAAACGTAGCATTATTTGACCACAAAGTGCAAGGCTGCTTTTGAATTCGTTTTATGAATTTTCTCGTAAGACTTCATTGATTTCAAAAAGCACTAGTCTCGGTAAGGTGATTTTATTGCTGAAGTGCATTGAAGCCATGGTTTAACGTAGGATATTACGATGAACAAGCAAACTTCAATCAATGCCGCCTTGTCATTGCTTGTAATTTTGAATTGAGCACTAAGTAACGATATTTTCAGGGAATAAATCGCTCTCGTCATCCATCAAGCTTGGTGCATGCAAGTCGTTTTTCTTCTTCAATAGTTCTGAGGCACGCTCTTTCCTCTCTATCAGACAATTTTTTATCAACTCCTGCTAAGTGACCAGGTCAGCCTGGTTTTCTTTCACGCTGTAAAAAGATTCTAGCCTCATTTATTTTTATTAATTGAAGCCCATCGGCGTGTGCAATGTCAAACAAATTATCTAGATCGTTGACAAAGTCTTGACGGCGCTGTTTAAATACATTTTGTGCCTTTTGTGTATTTTTTTGCAAGTCCCTCCAAACTTGATATAAGTTTACAAGCTTTTTCACACAATTAGGCAAAGATTTAGTAGGAATACGCGCCTTTTCCCAATAGATAATAGTGAGATACGCGCTTTCATTGAAAGTTAAACTCACTTCACGGATATTGTAAAATAAAACTGCTAGAACTTGTCCATTAGACGGAAGTTTTGAACCCGTTATTTGATGTTTTACGTTACCTATGAAAAATATACCCCTTTTAGAACTGCATAATTGCACTGACATGTTGACTGATTGAAAACAATGCGAGTTCTATAACGAAATAACGAGTAATCACAAGCACATCGACACGTTAGGCCGCGCCAGCCTTAGAAAGCAAGTACTGACATGTATCGATGTAAGTCCGCAGGGGTTACCGAGGTCCTACCTTCTTAAAATTTTATGTATAGTTGATTAAGAGGGTATGCGTTAAAAAAAAACGACTTTGATTTTTTTGGGACACCCTAACCTAAATATAGCAAGACTGTTTTTACCTAACCATGGAAGGGGGTTTTACTATAGGTACCTACCTATTAGTACATTACGACCAATTTGGATGCTTTAGTTGGCAGATCTAAACATACTAATATATTGGTGTGTTTTTTATTGCAGTCCATTAAACAAGGACCGCAATTTTTTTTATAAGTTAGATCTGTCAAATAAGCCTTCAAAATTGGTCTTACTGTCACAAGGGCGCAGCGTTCGGAAGCGTACGAAAGACTGTGTACGATATACGATGGTACACTACTATCGTACGCAGATTGTACGATAATTTCCATCATGATGCAAAATTTGAGCTTTAGAGATTAATTACAGTGACAGCCAATTATAGCCCAATAACAAATACGATTGTTTTTTGCTATCAGCGCCATCTATTCCTATTTCCTGATAATAGGTTCTAGACATTAAAGAGACAAATGGGAGTGGGTTGTGCATAATCTATGTCACGGTACTTTATGTCGAGATATATAGGTTCATATAAAAAATAGGGAGGTAACATGATGTGTTAATAAATCAACCTACTGTTATTTTCAGGTTGATCGATGGAAGCATGCTGAAATAGCCAGGATATCGCGGTTACACTCGAAAGGACCCAAAATAGCAGAATTCACATTGCTTCTCGACAAAGAAGTCGAACTTCTTCGATGCATCGAAGCCTATAGAGTGAAAGTAAAAGAAGATAGCAAGAAAATCAAGGAAAAACTATTTTTGGACGAAATCTCTAAACCTGTTGCGTGGTACGGTCGAGACGGTAAGCTTATAACAATGGAAACAATGGAGATACAAAAAGCGAGAAAATTGAAAGAGCTTTACAACTCTTTCCTTCGTGAAGATATGGAGGTTAAAGAACGAATGGAGCTATTGGTGGACATGAAATTTGCATTGCAAGAATTCCGCCATCCGCTCGCTGAAGAAGTGATCACCCTACTCGATAGAGAATGCGATCTTGTCGTGAGGCGCTGCAATGATTTCCAGCTTGAGTTCCTCAGACGCAGAACAGCTGCAGCAGTTTTTCAACTAATAAAAACGTCCGAGCTGAATTCAGGTGTCACCAAATGTAAGGACATAAGAGAATACAGAGGAATGGAAAATAGTCATTTACACTTCTGCGAGTTATGCCATCAGGTGAAGCCTTACACAGATTTCCCAATCAATGCCAAAATGAGTGGGTTCTTGATATGCAAGTCTTGTTCGTGGAAGGATGTCTCTGAACGTCTATGGGTAGATATGACACCGTACAAATTTATTCTTCGAGCGGTACAACGCGATGAGCGCCGTCGAAAGTGTTGGGGGTCGCTTGCTTTCGTTCTTCAGGAGAAAGACATTTTCTTCATCGTGGAAAAGTTATGGCACTCGCATTCTGCAATCAGCGAATGCAACGATATCACCGAGCTCAGACTGTGTCGATGGAACGTAAACGAAGACTGGTCGCCGTGGAATTGTTTCCTGGTTACGATGCAAGAGATGAAAGCGCACTTGAAACTGGAAGATCCTGAGGAGATTTACGATGAGGAGTTAGTTCTGAAGGTTAAAAATAAACACAAGCTTGCGAAGGCTAACTTTGAACAGTTAATGGCTGTTAATACAAGGTTTACAGAGACGGGAGACTGGCAAGGCATTCGAGCGCCGGCGGTTGCGCGTAGTAACGCCCGCGGTGTCCCTGCTGTGGATAGAGTATAAAACATACCTACAGTATTTTAAAAATGTTTCGTTTCATGTCACCTTATTTTAATCATGGTTATTGTTATTCTATATGTAGTTTGTTTATGTGTTGTTTATGTATATATATAATTAATTTATTGTACTGTTGTATTGTTTTGGTGCACAATCTGTTATGTGATCTATGTTTATTTAAAAATGAGATAAATATGGACTACACTGTACGTCCTACAAGGCCTGATTATCCAATCCACAAACTAAAAAGTAGGAGTGAAACTTTTACACCCAACTTTCAAAAATACGAGAATGAAAATCAGTCTTGCCTAACATGTACAAAGATATGCATAAATAAAACAAAATATATTTAAATTGTCTTCTTTTAATAATTACATGTAATACTTTATAACATAATTACACATTACATACAATAATAATTTCTCAAAAGATATCGAACTCTTGTGATAATTCTAAAAAACAACATTATAATCAAACACAGATGTGATATAAAGTTGGAAGTAACGAAATGCAATTTATACCTACCCTTAGTTATAAATACACAAGTCAATAAGTTACGTAAACTATAATTTAGGCGATACAAGAAAATCATACCTGTACAATAAAATTAATCCCCTTACAGAAATCCGTGAAACTATTTTAATATATCTCCATAAAATTGCTAATTCCTCATTTACCTAATCAGTGCTATTTCGAAAATAAAGACTTATAAAATAGTAAAGCTGTCTGAACATGATTAAGGTAACGAAACAACTGTATTGCTAGCTATCTTGGAACGACACAATACGGAAATCGGTCGGTTTAGTGACCTGGATAAATCCAAACAACATTGGAATTTCTTTTAGACATTGATAAACAACGATGGCGGATTGACACAACCATAAAACGCAAGCTAAACTTAGCTTACATAGCTGCGGCGACTTTTCACACTGCGAACTACACAGTTAAGTGAGAGGTAACCTGATATGCTACCTGATATGGTAACTGTCGCTCTTTGTGCGGGGGCGAAGGAGATAGATAGTTTATTCAGCTTAGCTAAGTAATCCTTAGCTTAATAAGCAGTGTAACTTGCGCTTTATACAATGCGATACCGCTTATAAGTTTCGAATATCGACCACTAAAGACATTTACAACACTGGCGCCACTTACGAATATCCTTTCGATAGAATTCGCGGAAGTATTTGAGCATTGTTGTCTGTTTTGAAAAAGATTGTGTACGTAGTACAATTCTTAACAGAATTGTGTTCGCAGTATAAGCTGTGTCGCACTGTAGACGTTTTTCAACTTTCACTGTTCATTTACGTGAGAATGTATGCCCTTGTTTCCATTTCAATAGATAAAATGTATCATTTGTAATATTTTATGAAATAATCGTTAGCGAAAATAAAAATATCTTTATAAGTATCTGATTATGCTAACTACAACTCCAAAGTCGCCTTGTGGTGCAAATTCTCCAACAAATATTCATTATATATTCATTATTCATTAAAATAAAAAGTCATTCCCCCCAGGAAAAATCAGAGACTTTTATAACGATACATTTCACACAATGCTACAAAAGAAATTAGCAAACAAATACAAAACTATACACAAAAAATCATTTCAAATTAAACTCGTCATTGAAATTCTAAAATATCATCTAAAAAAACAGCATTTTAAGTATATTTCGTGCCTTGTCAATAGAAACATACGACAAAATTATTATATTTTTCCTCAAAAAGACAATCAGTCAAATTAGATATGAACATAATAAGGCTGTCTATTGCTATGGTCTATCGGTACAATTTCAAATGATAAGTTTTTCTTAATTACGACGTTCTAAACTAAGCATTACTTCTCTCGATTACGTCCGACTTAAAAAAAAATGCGCCAAAATCTTCGGGAAATTGAATTCAATGCACATTGAATAAAACGAGAGTTAGCAAATAAAATTACCAAGCGATTCTGTAAGACGACATACAATTTAGCCTTTCGTCAGTTACTGAAATGCTTGTAAAAAAAAAAAACCAAGTATGTTCAATAAAGGGTAAGGATTATTGAATAAAGTTCAAAATTCTGAATGACACTGGACTGTATTGTAAACAAACGTGTCACGCACCATTAGGCAACAGACTTGCTCATCACTGGACTTCATCAGATGTATTTACATAAATTAGGTATATGTATGATATGTGTTAACACATGTGTGAACATTATAAATCTGACGCAAAATACCTCAGATTTCCGACAGTCTCACTTGAGAGCCAGTTTCATTCTAGTGTTTTTCATCCGCGACCACAACATCACTTAATAACAGATGACCTGTAGGCAACACCTAGCCTGTCAACTATTAGAAAATATTATGATACTAAATAATTAGTTGCTCTAATAAATTATGATTGAACTTTCAAAAAAACTTTAGCATTGGTAACAACAAAAGGCTTTGTCGATTTTGATGCACCATTTCTACTATATGATACGACATAACAAACACAAAATGAGTCGGACATAACTTATGATGAAAGTGGTCAAAATTTACAATAAATGTCGCCTTATTACCTCTTTAGTGTTGTTTAAAGGAGACTAACATTACAAGTTACAACGCCTCATTAATTCATTATAAGTCATAAGTCAATTTCGTAATTTTTTTTTTTGTCAGGAAAGTAAACAACAAGAGCATAGGACATTTTGGCCAAGGAGGTACAAAGTTTAGATACTTTGTACCATCACTAGGCCACATACTGTGGAAAAATATCCTAAACTTCTAAAAATTGTTTTCGAAACTAGTACATCAAAATCAACATGTCAAAAATTTTACGCATCTCAGATACTAAATCAATCATCAGTGTAAATATAATTTTAATCATTTTCATAAAATACAATGGTGTAAAATTTCGAAATACGAACGTTACACAGAACTGAGAAAGTCAAAAGGAGTTCATTGTCACAGATAATTCTTCTAGTGTGTTTTAAAAGCAGACTATATACTGCACCTGTTAGATTTACCACACGGAACGTCAGCTACACTTTCAACTACGTCTTATTATAGTAATTGGTGAACAAGGAACGAGTTTCTAGAATTTCACTTCTAGAGTTTCAGAACTAAAAAAGCTCAGGCGATAGTGTATGGACCATCACTCAGTTATTTGCCGCTTAGAGGTTTATGCGATACCCGTTTTTTTTCCAAAATTTTTGGCATCTCTTTATGCTTTGTCAAATCCTATTATCCTAATATTATAATTGTGAAAGTTTGTGAGGATGGATGGATGTTTGTTACTCTTTCACGCAAGAACTACTGAACGTTTTTGGATGAAATTTGGCACACATATAGTTTATGGCCTGGATTAACATATAGAACACTTTTTATACTGCAAACTGAACAAACTTTTTGTTAATTTCCACGCGGACGTAGTCACCGGTTCATATATTTAAGTAAAAAAATCAAGTGAAATAAGTAGTAGTGGTGACTTTTAGAGTTTTGGAAACACCAATAAGATGCATGTTCCACTACATTGTATTACTTTCCCATACTTAAGCGCTTTCGTCACTTTTTGTTTAAAACATAAATACTCGAAAAAAACTTTTTTTTTTGAAAATAACACTATTTAGCAATGTATTTATTTAAATGCGAGCACGTGCTCGTTTTTTTAACTGAGCTGTTTCTTAGTCGTATGAGGACATGTAAGACTGAAAGACTCATATAGATGTAACCACGAGACACTATTCAGAAATCCAACAACAACCAATATAATATTATTATGCAGTAGTTTGATAGATTTTTCTTACCAATGGCGTCTTAAAATGTCAATACATAACTGTAAAATAATAAAATGGCAAAGAAAATAAAAGATAGGAATAGTATAAACTATAAAAATCTTGTCATATTATTATGAACAATATTTACTAATGAAATACCCGGTACTTCGTATCCGGTGCGGTAGCACTCGGCCTTTGCCCTGACATATCCGTATATAAACTTCATTAAAAAAGAATCAGCTAAATCGGTTCTGCCGTTCTCAAATTTTGCGCTTACCAAGAAATATTATGGATTTTTGATTTATATAAGATTCAAAATCCATACAAGTTACATTTTTACTGAACAACATATTAAGAACGATCTTATTTGCTATTTCATGGTTCTTAACTGACTTCAAAAAAAGAAGGAGGTTCTCAATTCGTCTGAATCTTTTATTTTTTATGTATGTTCCCCGATTACTCGAAGACGCCTAAATTGATTCGAGAAATTCTTCCCACGTGGTTCCATTGGCACCAAGTCAGAATCTGATGATGAAATCCCACAAAAATCGACGGCAGCCCTCAAATTTTTAATAGTAATAACTGATTTAATGCAAATGATGATGTTAGGACATAAAAATACCAAACGAAGGAATCCGGACAAGGAATTCCGTTTCGCAGAGTTTGGTCTAATAATAAAAGTTGTTCCGTCATAGGACAATGATCTCTTTTGGACTTAACATTGCAGTTTCGAGTAACCCTGTAAATTTAGACAAGCATTGTCGGACTTATCAAAAAAGGCTTAACATTTTGTACATTCAACACTGCCTCGAGACAGCTTCACATCTATTAGTACAAATATAGTTTGATCATAATTATTGCAGCGAGACTAGCTCAGCACTACGCGTTTTCGAATCTCATATATCCGGACATATGTGTCAATTTCAAAGCTTTAGGCGACAGAACCAAACTAAGGGTAACTGGCTTTATTACGTAATCGTGTCACTCGCTACCGTTATCGCGATGGAGTTCCGTAATAAAGCCGCGAAGACTATAATAAAAGACTATACTTTCAACATTAGTTCTAAGCCAAAACCTTCAAAATCGACACAATAATTAACCATAACTACACTAAATTTCAATCAACAAATACCTGACTAACATTACTAGCTAAAATGTATTTACAATAAAGAATTGTGCCTCAGAACAATACTCTAAATATAATTTGTAAACCTCTCGGAGCGGTATCATACAAAAAGTGCAGACAATATTCACATAAAAAGAATACGATATCTATTATACACTTACACGACTATTTTTTGCACTTTAATATTGCCAGTTCGTTGGCTTAAACTCGGAATATCTCAATTTAATTAAGACTTCATAACCCATATCCATGTCAACACAAATATAACATTCTGTGATTCATATTTACATAGAGAAGAAACATTACAAAGATACAAGAGAGAGAATCTACCTACAGCCGCGTGAATTCAAACAACCACCATTATCAATTATAGTTATACAAGAAATTAATGGCATTACTTCTATTGCTAGCGGTGTAATATACAAGGATTTAGGGAATATTTACAATCTTAATGTCATAACTGATTTCTTTTTCAATGCTCAGAAATAACGATTCCATATCAATGGTCACAATTTTAATTTTCGAATCAGTAACTTTGTTAAAAAATTGACAAAATAGTTTCTTGTTGAGTACTAACTCGGAACCTACGCGCAACGATACATTTCGCGCTTACTATTAACTGTTAAAATAATATGGTCCTCGTTAATATGATAACTTATTTGATTAAAATGTGTTCCATCTCTTATTCAATTTATCAGCAAGAAGTTGACAGAACATTTTATAGCCCAGATTGGCTTATCAATGGATGTAAACGTTTAACTGGTTAAATAAGGCAGGCCGCATACCGGACATAAATTTGTTCAAACGAATGTGTCGTGACATGTCATTGTACAAACGCATACATTACAATATCATACTCTAGTGTACATAGAAGCAGGTGGAACACCACCAGCAAGCAGTTTTGTTTCCATATGAACACAAAACTTGAATGAAATTGAATTTGCGTGGATTGCAAATTTCAAATTTAAAATCGCGACAATGAAAGTAATGCTCATGTCTAATTCATCAAAATGAACTTGAAAAGTTTTTCAAGATATTGTTTTACTAATACAGAAGTATTCTTATTTAATTAGGTTGAATAACTCAAGACTATAGTTGGATAGTGTTTTTTAAC
This sequence comes from Biston stratarius, assembly GCA_950106695.1. NCBI lineage: Eukaryota > Metazoa > Arthropoda > Insecta > Lepidoptera > Geometridae > Biston > Biston stratarius. The sequence continues at coordinate 19,680,763 of OX467116.1, forward strand.
AAAGAATGTTTTGTAAGTTAGATAATCAGGACCCAGAAGCGTTTCCAATGGTTGCCTAGAATTCAGATAAGAATCATGTATATGTGTGTAGCCAGACTTAAAAGTATCGTCAACATAGGTTCTTACCAATATAGTTCAGCGGTACCCATCAGCCTCGATAGATGAAGACATGCGATCGGAGCTAGACGTGCTATAGTTAAGGCTGTAGTTGAGGTTGCTCAGTGACATGTCTTGAGGTACGTCTGAAGGGGAGGTCTGGTAATAGTGTGGTTGGTAGAGATGCGAAGATGCGGTGTAAGGGGCCGCGGGCTGCGACGGACCTTCTTGGAGCTCTTTATCGCTGTCTTCCATAAACTGGATGATGCGGTTGGTAGCTTTCACGTGCGCGACGATTGGAGCTTCAGCCTGGAGTAAAAATAAAACGCGTGAAAGAAGAAGAAGACCAATAGAATTTGTCCTTTTCTAGAAATAGTTGACCTCTTTTTGTAACATATCACATAAATAAATGTTTTATAATAGTTTTGCAACTCGATCTCATTGAAAGTGTGAACAATAAAACGGTATCATAGGCGTCATAGAAATAGCTATGACTAGTTTATATCTTAGAATCTCGTCCCTAGAACACATTGTTGTAAGCAGCCGTAACTGTAGGCCATTACATAAAACACTCAATAAAGTTCATTGAACACCGACTTTGTTCTAGATTGGCTGCACGCCAATGCCTAGACTGTCTATTATAAAAACTCGTTGCGCTACTCTGCTCAATTATAAATAGGGATTGCTTTACCTAGGTACTTATTTATACTCAATAGAAAAATGTGCTTTTAAAATATCCGGGTAGAACAATATACACCTGCATGATAGCGAGTAAAAACGCAGAACACAACTAACTCAGTAATTTACTCTAGTATTTTTTACGATTTACAGGCTAGGTGTTTGACTACAGCTCACCTGATGTTAAGTAATGCACTATCCTGGAATGGCACTGACTCTCAAGTGAGGCTGAACACACCGTTAGGCAGGTTTTCAACTTGAGTGTGGTCGCTAGCCAGCCGAGTACTAGAAAGTGCCCTATGGTTTCTTCACCGACATCTCAAACTCATTGTCGGTTCGAACCCACGCCCTTCAGCGTATAAACAGACCGCGCTAACCTCTGAACTATCATCGCTACTAAAGTCTGCACACCGAAACTGACGACGTGACATAAATAACATTCTTAAACTAATGTCACCGAAATCAACCTGTTTTTGCGCAACTTTTTATCAAAGGCCTCTTTAAAACAAAATACTTTATAATAAAATATACCTATCGAGGTCTCGGTGTCTAGAACCAAGAGCCTTGTATTAATAAGTAGTTATAACTACAGAAATGTGAATGAGGTCAAATGCAAAATACTTTATCAAAAAAAAACAAACATGATAATATAGTAATGGGCGACGCTAGACGATAACCTATTTCCTAGATTGAGCTTGATAGCTCTAACATTACTAAATTAGGCGTCGAGATGATATTGCGTACTATTGTTAAAGTTTTGTGACCGTAATCATCAAGCGCCATTTTAATATTGAAGCTGGCCATGCGTTAATCGTGGTGGTGCCGGCGTAAGAATTGTACCCCACCCTCTCTACCCGTGGTTGCCGTAAGAGTCGGCTAAGGGATGTAATCCGGAAGATGGGCAGCAGTGTCTCCGTTGAACAATCACACCTAAATGCGCTCGCCAACCCGCCTGCCAAGCGGGGTACTATTCTGACGCCGGCACCACCACGGCACAAGTAATATAATAGTGATCTAGTAATATAACAGTGATTTATTGTAGAGGTACTTACACTAGCGGTGAGCGTGAGGAAGGTGTAATATTTCCTGAGAGTCGGTAGCAACGGCTGGTAGGAAGGTACTCGTTGCCGCACGGCCGCCGCGGCTGCCGCGCTGGCGCCCGCCGCGTGCCCCAGCAGCAGCGCCATGTAAGCGCCGACCATCGTGTGCTCCATGTGAGTGCCCGCTGACGCCATCACTACAACACAAATAAATAGCGTAAATAGTAAATTTTGTAGCGATGATGGTTCAGTGATTAGCGCGGTAGGTTCGCATGCCAAAGGGCGTGGGTTCAAACCCCAACAATGACCTTGTGCTGCCGGTGAAGGAAAACATCCTGAGGAAACCATAGCGTGGTGGTAGGGTACTTTCTAGTACTCGGCTGGCTAACTACCACCCTAAAGTTGAAGATCTGCCGCCAAGCATCTAACGGTATGTTCCGGCAGCCTTGAGAGCCAGTTTCATTCCAGGCTAGGTGTGGTTTACCATCTCCGACCACACCGTCACTTAACATCAGGTGAGTTGTGGTCAAACACCTAGCCTGACAGCCATAAAAAAAAAACAAGTTTCTAACAAAAACAAAAAAAATTGGTTCATCCGTTCGGGAGCTACGATGCCACAGAGACACACACACGGACACGTCAAACTTATAACACCCCGTCGTTTTTGTGTAGGGGGGTTAAAAATAACATTAAAGAAGGATTTGTATTACCACGGCAGTTATTCATTGTATGCTTTTGTATAAAGTAAGTTTTAAAGCTATTTTTAAGACGTTGTTTTGGACACGTAAAAAGTTTGTACAACAGGACGTGAAAAAATTCCTTCGAAAGTTCGTGCGTACGGCATTGTTTTATTTATTAATTAACAGCGAATAAATGATTTTCTTTAGTTCTCACGTTTTTTTACTGCATTCTATATAATCATGTGTTATATATGGTCACATTTGACTTAGCTAAAATATGGCGGTTACATAGTTTTGAGTAGTAGTATGTAGTAGTAGTAATAAATGTAATTTTACTAAAACTGATTATTCTTATTTACTATAATATTTGCAATGGCATCGACAAACACATTTTTAGTGTCATCTTTGATTTAAATCTCTATTCAGTCGATTGTTTTATTTTCTGCTTTCACGAAGTTTTCGAGTATTTGGTAAAGTTTAGTAAAAAAATATTTCAAAAACTAAATTTTAATACATACCAACATACAAAAAAAAAGTCGAATTGAGAACCTTCTCTTTTTTGAAGTCTGCTAAAAACATTAACTAAAATAGCTAAAGACTGAAGAATATCGTCTTAAATTGTGGAACTGATATTAAGATTAGCCGATATTTTGATACTTTTTAGGAATAGCAGTAGAACTATTTTGAATTAATTGAAGACAATCAACACCCTCCATGTCCAATAAAATTTGAATACAATTTAAGGGCAAAAAAAAAAATATGGGGTGGAAAAAAATAGGTAATTTTTAGCTCTTTTATGTCGAAATATATGAACATACATTCGTGTCAAAAGCTTACAAGTAATTCCTGTTGTGATAAACAAACAGACATCGGAGGCCAATCTCAACATAATAGGTTTTTTATCATTTTGTTACGACTAAAAAATAGAGATTACTCACACTTTGCGACCGTTTCAGCGAGATCGTCCTGAGATTGCTTCTTCTTATCATCGTTTTCACCACTCTTGCCGTCCAAAACTGCATCAGTGTTTTCTTCAGCACGTCTGTAAAAAAAATGACAAAGTATTGTTATGGGCTATAAATGCAATGCTGAATGTTTTTTATTTTATTTTAAAGTAATGGGGGCGACCGTCAAGCGCAGCGTAGGGCGTCCACCCACAAGGTGGACAGACGACCTAATAAAGACCGCAGGAACGCGCTGGATGCGAACCGCTTCCAACTGGTCTTTATGGAAGTCAATGGGGGAGGCCTATGCCTAGCATTGGACATCCTACGGCTGAAATGATGAATGGGGCGAACAAGACGGTCTCCTGATGGTAAGAGATAACAGCTGTCCATGATCATTGCAGCGATACACAGAACTTTGTGTAGCAAAACGTCCAGGACATTGCTGCTTACATCGCAGGCGTTACTTTGTGGAAGTTCATTTTGAGTGTTTAGGGTATGTATCGGCCAAGCGCTAGAACAATGCAGTATACCACGTCAGTTTCCATACAACAATAATATGCTATAATATGTTGTTTTGTATATTACATTAATCTTTTATTTATAATTTGACATATTTTTAATTGTAATTAGTATTTTTTTTTTAATATATTGTTCGATTTGTAAAGAAAAAAAATACTTTGCCGATTCCAAGACCATTTCGAAATATTACATTCCTGTATATTATTTTTACGTTTAAAACTTTCTAAGCTATGAGATGGGGTTTACTTTAAACTAAACTTGACTTTGATTAATTCCCTATTGACGTCATGTAGTTGGCTTTATAAGGATACTTTCAGTGCCTAAAAAAGCAATGGTGAACTATGCTATAAAGTGTCATGATTACGCATCTCTCGTCAAATCTTCTTATTGCCTTTTAAACATAGCTAAATCTTAATATATATATATAAATCTTCTGTACATGTGTTTGTCACCTAACTCCCTCCTAAACAGCTAGACCAATTTGGATGAAATTTTGTGTGTATATTTCAGTGGGTTCCTTGGATGGTTTGAAAATACAATTGGACTCAGCAGGTGGCGCTGCTGTCGGTATGCCTGTTAACTGTTAGGCGATACGAAGTTCGCCAGGTCAGCTAGTATTTGCAAAAAACTTAATTAGTAAAAAAATAAGCGAAACATACTTAGCGAGATCCACCCGTTTATAAAACAGGTCCACAATAAGGCCGAGGGACTCTATACTTCGGGATATGACGTCATCGTCGTTGTCCACCCGGATTCTCACGTTCAGTAACCGTTGTGTGTTCACCTCGTTATTTTGTACTAGGTTTATTAGAAGTAGAAGCACCTGTAACATAAAAAAAGTAAGTCTAAAAAGTCTTTGCCGGAGTCTGTATTTCCCGAAAAGTACAATATGAGTGTCTTCAAATCAAGAGTAAATAGGTTCCTTCTAGGTAAGCGTGTTCCATCCTAGGCCACATCGTTGCTTAACATCAGGCAGGATGTTAAGCAACGATGTGGCCTAGGATGTATAAAAACTGAATAAAAAAAAAAAAAAAAAAAAAAAAAAAAAGTAGTATAAATATTCATTTCAGCTTTGATTAAAGAAATAATATCGCAAGAACCCCTCGATTGCATCCTACTCAATACAGACTACAACACAAACACACTTGTCATATACTTAGTATTTCACAAACACACTAACAAACGTTCATCACAAACAGTGTCATAAATGGAGTTCATTAGAAACGGAATTTGACACAATTTTTTTTCTTTTTCTGGTTGACAGTTGAGGTGTTTGAACACAGCGTGACGGTGTGGTCGAAGATGGTAAACACACCTAGCCTGGAATGGAACTGGCTCTCAAGTGAGACTGCCGGAACACACCGGTAGATGTTTGGCGAAGATTTTCAACTGGAGGTAGCTAGCCAGCCGAGTATTAGGAAGCCACCACGCTATTGTTTCTTTACGATGTTTTCCTTCACCGGCAGCTCAATCTCATTGTTGGGGTTTGAACCCACGTCTGTCGGCGTGTGAACCACTAGGCAATCATCGCTAACACACACTAAAGTTAAATGTGATATTACTAAGACTTTGAGAGCAAAAAAAATCTAAAAATAAAAGATTAGCAGTGAAATTTTTATAAAACTTCTATGATACTTTTATTGTCATTTAACATTGTTTAAATTTAAAATTTATATTTAAGTGTTTTATAATATGGTATTCTTATGGTATTCCCGCGCCGGTGTGGGCTCGGGACACTTAAACTTATATAAACTTAATAACAATAAAACTTAGCCCAAGTAAAAACTTTTTGGCTCTTGTTTTATCACTTATCTCCTATTTATTTTATCAATTAGCAGTTGTTCGTTTTCCATGTAAACTAAAATAAATTAAATAAAATCGCTGATTATACTTACACAAACACTAAATTCGAAATTCCTATTGTCTGGTATAAAGTTTTTGTGATTATTGAGAACGATTAGACAGATCTCCATCACAGACGGTTGATCACCGACCATTTGAGCGCCCACAGATACTGAAAAATGAGATGTCAGAAATATTTTACACAAAACATAAAATTTACAAAAACCATTAGAATAAAAAAAATTGATAGGTTTTGCTCAGAACAATATTACGCCGCGTAAAAATATCAACTTTTTTTTAAACTCTGACAGTCTAGGTGTTTGACCACAACTCACTTGATGCTAAGTGACGGTGTGGTCGAAAGATTTGTACCACATACCTTACAAAACAGACCCGCTACCATCGAAGGGTAGCCTGTTTAACTGAAATTCTATTATATTAGCTTATGTTACTTTGCTAGCTAATGTTGTAGTGAGTCACCATGAGTTACTATAATGAAAAGTCATTTTATTTTTAAGAATTGCGTTATACTACGTTACTTGCACCGGCACCACGGCAATCAACATTAATATGGTATCATGGTATCATTAACTCTCTTAAACCGTCATTTAATTCGTATATTAACATTATAACACAGGTTTTTTGAAATACAACTAAGTAACTAACTGAGATATTAACAATAAAATACTTATATTTTTAATCACAGATACAAAATTTTGTATGTGTATGTTTGTTTTCTTTACACTTTAACGGCTAAGCAGATTTGGATGAAATTTGGAATATGAATAGATTCTATGGTGCATTAACACAAGCTACTGCGGGTGAAACCGCGTGGCATGATTATAAAAGAGATTACATACCTTCATTAGCTCTAAATGAATGCGAAAGGTTGACGAGCACTTTGATGGCCGGCAGCGAGGCGTCGAGCAGCACGTTCTTGATCGGAGAGTCGAGACGTGCCTCCGTCGTACACCGCCGGAGTAAACTCGATATGGTGCGCGCGCACCCTAGAGATTCGCTCACGAGGTACAGCTGGTTGTCTTCGTTGTGTTCCGTCACCTGAAGGATTGTTTTTGTGTTTGAAATGCTACAGTAACATTAAGTATATATAATTAAAGATATATTAGGGAACATACCCATACTACGTGACCCGTTCTGAGGGAGAGAGGGTCTTCAAAATACCACGCTTGGTCACAGGGGGGTCTTAGGTTTTCGTCGTATAGTCAATACTATTTCGGGAAATCTTGTGCTTTTTAAAATAAATGTGAATAAAAGACTGAGAAGGCATGTACTACGGGTGGTCACCGAGGTCGGGTTGGATAAAAAATGGGTCACGTAGTATGGGTACATTCCCTTATTATTAATTTTATATGAAAGTAATGAGACGGACGATGATGTTAAGTGACGGTGTGGTCAAAAATGCACCTAGCCTGGAATGGAACTGGCTTTCAAGTGGAAGTGCCGTAATTAGAGAATACAATCCCGAGCATGTTTTTCAATCCCGGGCTTACGGGATTTTTGAAGCCTTTTCCCGGGATCCCGGGCCTATCCCGGGATTAGACTATGTGGTTTCTAATTGAGCTAAAATTTAAAAAAACGAGTAATAAAAAAAAATGTCTTTAATGTCTTTGCACAACACAAATCAGAACAATAATAAGAAAAGAAAAAACACAAACCAAAAAATACAATACTTTTGCAAGAAATTAAAAAACAGCACAAAATAACTATTTAGAATTTCGAAAATATAGTCGCAGAAATATCAAAGCATCCAATGTTTGACTTCCGAGCCTGCTTCGTAGTTTATTGCCAACATAAGCAGCAGCTGAAAACGCTCGTTCAGGTTCTACGCTGGTTGGAGGAATAGACAATAGATACTTATATGCTGTTTCTAAGTGATATCCACGAACTCCTCCATTTTCGAACAGGCTCATTTCACGTCTAATACTATTTGCCAACCCCAATTCATTTTGTACTTGTACTTCAGGATCTGGGGATTTCATACTCTTGTTAATTTCCAGCTGTAACTTTTCCTTTAATGTCAATTGGGGTTGGGAGGTTTCTGACCTTAGCTCATCATCTGTTTGTGATCCTGACCTTGCTTCTTCTTCCGTGTTATCTCGACTATTAAGTCTTTTAACAATACTCTTTATTTGCTTCCTCACTAAAGCCTGTGTCGGAACTCGAAATAAGTCGTGCCATTCCAAATCCGATAATAACTGATTTTCATCATCCATTTGTGGATTTTGTAAATAATTTAACACGCCAGTTAAATCATCACTTCGTCGTTGCTTTATACGTTCCACTAAGGATGTTTTAATTTTTTTGGCAAGTGCTGAGTTTTTGCTAGACAGTTGTTTTATAAGAAATTTCAGAGCGGCATCAGCTGTGCATAAATTAGCATCTCGCCGACAGATTGCTTCTACTGTCAATTTAATTGGGGTCAGCACATCAACAATTTTATTTACCAATTCAAAATCAACATCTTCTAAACGAATTGGATGATTGAGATCTATAAGAGCTTTTTGAATGCATGCTTTTAAAAGATAAAATCGCTCCAGCATTGTTAAAAGACTATTCCACCTGGTTTTACAGTCCAAAAGAAGTGACAGCTCTTTTCCATGTTCAATTTTCACATATTTTTGAAGTACTGTTTCATTTTTCAATGGAGATCTTTTGAAATACACTACAACTTTGCGGATTTTCTTTATCAGCTCATTAATATTTTCATATTGTGTTAACTCTGGTACGTGTTCTGGCGCAAGATCATTTTGTGACATTACGATTAAACCTGATTCTGGACAGTCTAAGTCTTCTAAATGGTGTTCATCATCGCTGTCGTCCATATAATCAACATTCACAGCTGGTTCATTTATACTATCATCTGAGGTAGGGCTATCTTGCAAATTATTATGTTTTTCATAAAGCACATCACAGACCGCCAAATTGATACCATGTGCGAGACACAGTTGTTGTTCAGTGCAAACAAGCCGCCCCACCTTTATCATAACATTCGGTCCATCGGTTACAATAGCCACGATGTCAGTTTCTAGGGAAATGTCAAATTTACTTAGACGCTCTTGCAATATACGAAGACAATTTTCAGCTGTCATACTTCCGTAAATAGGAACAAGTCCTAAGTTCCAAAATTTTTTATATGAATGAACGTTGACCGCCATGTATCGTTTATTGGAAGTTGAAGTCCACTCGTCGAAAGAAAGACTAAATCTTTCACCTGCACTTTTCAAATGTTGTAATTCTGCAGTTACTTGCTTTCTGATTTTTTCACTGTAATTCATAACACGTTTTCGAACAGTGACGGCTGACTTTGGTAAATCCGTGTATTTTGCTAAGAGCAATTTTCTCAAATCATCTGAGGTTATGAATACACTGAATGGAAATCCATCTAATGCAATCATTCTTGCCAAGATATCATCCAGGCTATCGTCGGCACTTTTAGTAAAATAATCATCTAACTTTCGCTTGGCTGGCGGCGGTGCTGTGTTCAGATTTTCAGAATCTTGACTTGTTGAAGCTGATATAACCTTGATATTATGTTTTGATAACAAATGTGTATGTAATCCCTTAGTTGATCCACCCAAAGTCTTGAGGATGGCTGGGCATCGCTTACATTTAGCACTATTCCCGTCCTTCGCAACTAAATAATAACTCCACACTGACGTCGTATCACTGTCTTTTTTATGTTTAACAAAGTCTCCCGCCATTTGAAATACTTAATTTCAGATAATTGACTTTTAAATTTTAATGGCGTAGCCTACGTAACCCGTCACTGACAGAACAATAAATGAAAAAAATAAAACCTGATTTGCATATTTATACTTTCGTACAGGGAATCCCCGACGGGAAATACCCGCAACAATATTATGATATGAGATGATCGGGTGATTCCCCTGTTGGTCCGTTGGGGAATTACCTTAAGAGTATTGTATTAAAGTATTCCGAGTGGGGAAGTCCCTTCTAAGTTCAACGACAAACATATTATTAGGACTGTACCTGTGTAGTAAATAGTGGGTACCTACCTACGTATTGTACGAGTTGCTTTTTGTCGTAATGTATTAAAATAATATAGGCAAGGTTATTTTCAAGACGCAACGGACTACGGAATACAAACTAGACTTGTTTGTGGCAATCCCGAAAATCCCGAGATTAGCCAAGTACAGTCCCGGGATTTTCGGGGCCAGAAAACGGTCGGGATCCCGGGATCCCGAGATTTGGGATCCCGGGATTGTATTCTCTAGCCGTAATACACTGTTAGGTGCTTGGCGGCAGATTTTCAACTTGATGTGGGTGGTAGCTAGTCAGCAGAGTTCTAAAAAGTTTCTTTCCACCATGCTATGGCTTCCTCATGACATTTTCCTTTGCCGGCAACTCGAGCTCATTGTTGAGATTTGAACACGCCCTAAGGCGTGTGAACCGACCATGCTAGCCATTGAGCTACGATCGCTACAAATTGGTTGGTTTCAATAGCCCTGTAATTTAGCTAGTTGCAACATGTAGCCAAACAATACGCTATCGACCACAGATTAACTAATAGAGAAGAACTTGTTGATGCTACTTTTCCTTGCGTGAGTACGAAAGTTGGATGACCGAGCTTTGCTCGGCTGAAAACACGGATAAAACGACGTTTTCTAAAAATGTAACCTAGCTAAATCAATTTATCGCCCCCGAAACCCCCTGCATACTAAATTTCATGAAAATCGTTGTTTATTTATTATTATTAAAAAATTAGCTTCAGACTGTTAATACAATGTTACATTTGAACGTATATTCGGTCGTTTAGATGATATATCTTTGTAGTTCACACAAAAATTAACAATACTAAATACACGTCATGTACTACGAACTCTGCCCGACGACCTGGGCGTCGAGAAAGCACCCTCCATCTCCTGAGGGCAGTGATCCACAGAGCCCAGCCTCGGCAGAGGATAATCCCCAAACTCACAAGACCTCTATTACAATGGAGGAAAAACAGTGCATGTTGATGATGAAGTCGTATACTTACATTCTCCAAGACCCGCATACACCTATCAGCCTTCCTGAGTACGTCCACATCGGTTTCGGACCAACTGGCGGCCGGAGACTCCAGTCGTCCCGCGCAGTACTGTATAGTGCGCACGATGTGGTCCACGCCGCCGAGGTTCCGTAGCTCTTCCTTGAACCACTCGCCCGCGCGTTTCGATGTTAAAGAGAGAAGGGTCTCCATTGCTAGATGCCCGACCTGCATTGGCAATTATAATTTGAAAACTTGGTTAATACTGTTACTTAATATACATATTTGTCTTTTTTTTGTAATTATTGACATATTAAATATTAGTAGCTGGATGACCGAGCTTTGCTCGGGTGAAAACACGGATAAAACCACGTTTTCTAAAAATGAAACCTAGCTAGATCGATTTATAGCCCCCGAAACCCCCTGCATAATACCACCATTTAACCTCAATATCTAGTTTAGTTTAAAAATTTGTTTCCTTTTTAAATTCGCAAAATTACATTATGCAATTTCAATAACCAATTAAAATTTACCGCAAAAACGACCAAGACTATAATGGCGTCTGAATGACGTCACGCCGTGTGAAACGATCATATCTGACAGTTCATTAGAAAATAATTAATCTATTTTATTCTTAGTTGAAACAAGCTTATTTATTAACCATCATCAAAAAAAAAAGGTTCTCAATCTGACCTAAAAAGTTAAAAAAATATATCTCTTTAGTCAAATTTTAAGTATTTGTTTCCAAAACCTAATTAATTACATATGTATATGTAAACTGGATTAAATTAGTTAGAATACAAAAAAATTGCACTTACTATATCTATACTAAGTTGTAAATAATCTCCTTAGCATGAGGTTGTCTAGGTAGGTAGTAAAATAAACTAGTTAACAACTAGCGTCCATGTCTTCTAGACAACCTTAGAATAGAGATGATTAAAAAAAGTGTAGTGTTTCAGTTCTAATAAAAATACATCCTAAATTAAAAAAACTTAAATATAGTACAGTACAGTATAGTAGAGAAGAATTTTTGTTTACTTACAGTAATATTGTCCAGGTCTAGGTGCTTGGCTTTCCCTTGGCTCTTGATTTCGGCGCACAGCTCGCGGACCCTCTCTTGTGTTTTTGCTAACTGCGCCGACGTTAATCCGCAGTCGTCCAAGGCATTTCTGAAAAAAAAAACAACATAATATAAGGACATCAAAGGCAAACTTATTAAACTAATTTATTTGTCGTAATAAATTAATTTTATTTTTTAATTATTTTCATAAAAAAATCATTGATTAGTGATTTTTTATGGTGATTTTTGGATAGATAAGATGTACAACTAGTTTGGAATGGAACTGGCTCTCATGTAAGACTGGCGGCAGTTTTTCAACCTGAGGGATGGTAGCTAGTCTGCCGAGTACCAGAAAGTACCCTTCCGCATTGCTATGGTTTCCTTAGGATGTTTTCTTTCAAGAGCAGCTTAAGCTCTCAAGTTGTTGGTATTCGAACCCACTCCCTACAACGTGTTATCAAAATGTGCTAACAACTGTGCTATCATCATCACTACAATGGGGATAAAAAATATTGATAAATAAATATAAATATTGGAGTACATTTCACACAGCGCCATCTAGCCCCAAACTAAACAAAGCTTGTACTATGGGAACCAGACAGCTGACAGAATTATTAAATACAATTTTTGCACAATATATGCTTATAATATATATAGAACACCCAGACAGAACAAATATTTATCGTCACATATTTGTCTTGGTGTGAATCGAACCTACTGCCTTTAGCTTTCGAAGTAGAACTTAACCAAATAAGCTAACAGAGTAGTGATGATTTCCACGTTCGGTTTAACTACTCCACTACATATGACTAAGTAACTACAAAAACGAAAATATTTGTACTAACTTATGTGAAGCATCCGATTCGAGTAGATTCAGCATGAGCTCCAACGATTCTCGATCGAGATCCATGTTGAGACGGTCTTGTGATAGCACAAACATCACCGTCGCCGTGCACAAACCCAGACTCTGAAACAATATTGTATTGCATATATTGACCGTTCATTATAAATAAGGAATCCAACATTGGTATAGTCCCGGTTGAAAATGAAGTGGAATAGGGGTTTCTTTTTAAAGTAATAGTAATAAGACGAACGAAACGCTCTCCTAATGGTTGTAGATAACGCCCATCCATGACCATTGCAGAGGTACCCAGAATTTTGAGTAACAAAGCAAAGCTTAAGGCAATGCTGCTTTGGCGCTCATTTCGATGGTTAGTCTCAATAGCTTTACTTAAAATAAAAATAAATATTGTAGGACACATTACACACAGCGCCATCTGACCCCAAACAAAGCAGAGCTTGTGTGATGGAAGTCAGATAACTGATAGAATACATAAATACTATTTTTTTTGTAAATACATACTTATAATAAATACAGAACACCCAGACACAGAACAAACATTTGTTTATACCATAAAACGTTTGTATGGGCGGGAATCGAACCCACGCCCTACGGCTCTTAAGGCACACATGACCCTACAGGGCTGTCTTGTGTCAGGGCTGTCTTGTCTGTCTATGGAATTACAAAGTTCATACGTATATTTGAATTTGATTCTATTCATCTGAGAGCTATCAGTAGGTAACCTTACTTATACATAAACACTCGAAAAAATAATAGTTTTGGAAAAAAAGCACAATGGGGCGACACTACTCTTTTCGCGTTCCCGCCAAATTTCTATGTCGGAGTTTATAATTTAAAAAACGCAAAAAAAAATCTACCAGATCTTAACCTAAAGCAGATACGTTCTAATATTATGCACGTTACTACTAAACGCTCCTAGAACAAAAACATACTCTATATACATATATAAAATATATATAAGTCAAAGGTGGACTGACTTAGTGATCTATCAACGCACAGCCCAAACCACTGGACGGATCGGGCTGAAATTTGGCATGCAGGTAGATGTTATGACGTAGGCATCCGCTAAGAATGGATTTTGATTAATTCTACCCCCAAGGGGATAAAATAGGGGATGAAAGTTTGTATGAAACTTTGTCAATTTTAAACCGATCGGGCTGAGACTTTGCATGCATGACTTTGCATACTATGACGTAGGCATCTAGCGCGGGTGAAACCGCGGGGCACAGCTAGTGTAATAATAAAGTAAGGGTAAAAGCCGTGCGTGTGATCTGGTGGCTTGTTTCGCTCACGACAGACATTGCTAAAAGATTTCGTAGTATGTTCATGCCAAAGGTATATCAATGAAATCATTAAACTTTTAGTCAATCGCAATGAAAGAATTGGGTTAAATTATAATTAAATCATTATTTACTCTTTGAGTGTTATGCAGAACGATCGATTTTTGAAGATTGACATTGACACGCACGATTTTACGTAACCGCCATCATTGTAGAACCGCTAAAAGTGACCCTATCCGATAGAACATTAGATTGCTAATCGAATATTGTAACAAACATATTATCTACTTGAAACGTGGAAAATCCGACGCAAAGATTTTTGACAATTTTTTTTTTAAATCTTTTTTTATTTATATCAATCAGTATTTTTGCAATAGATATCTTTATTCTAAAATCAGTGTAACTTATTTACTACATTACTCGTGGCACGTGTCTAGGGGTTAATGCCCTGATGCGAGTTACACCACGTGACGCGTGATGGTATACAAAAACACATGGTAGGTTATTATGTAACAGATTTCTCTAACGTTGGCACCTCTGCGTGGAATCACAAATGAATTATGCATTTTGCATATAAATGAGACTAGAGTTATAATATAGTACCTATAGTCAGCCAACTCGGCCATGTTCCATGGAAAATGTATAGCGGGCGCTGAATATGTCGCTTCAATACATCATGCACCAAGACATGCAAATCTCGTTGATATTAGTCGAACAAATTCGGGTCGTTGATTAACGAACGCTTTTTTGATTACCGGCCAGGACTTTATCGAAGCGAATTGTGTTCAAACTTTTTAATTAAATAGTGTTCCAAATTCAAAAGTCATTTCGTCACTGTTAAGTGCGCCGGAATGACCCATATTGCTCGCAATTATAGAGAAACCCTTCGCCTTTTTTCGAAGAGATGGGATGAAAAGTAATTTACAGATGGGGCTTTGTTTGGAAGATCTGGCGACTGAACGTGTTTTCAAAATGCAATAACAAGCAGTACAGACTATATTTCGAATGTTCCAGCACACTTCCGCGCTACCGTAACTCCGGTTTTTAAAGATACTTATACGATTCCGAGTGTAACTTGCCTCAAATCAGCGTTATACGCGCGAGACTACCCTGAAGTGTAGGTACACATGCTTTGAAGACCCGAATAAGTGATCACCCGCACCGGGCATGCATTCACTCGCCTTACTCGCGAAAACTTCAAGTTAGTGCATGCCATGACGATAGCTGTGTACAACCAGCTACCGAAGAAAACAAGAATCATGCCGTCTAGGGTATCTTTCAAACGCAATTTATAAAATAAGGATAACTTTTTAATGTATTTACTAAATCATTCTTTTTCTTTGTTTTTAACGTCGCACATTGTGCTTTTGATAGAGTCAAGTGTTTCAGCAGTAAAGTAATGGTGACTATTGTAGAAGCTTCGATGGAGTTTTGGAAGAGCAACACGAAAAGTCATGTGCTTTTGGCACTTTAAACACCATTATTTTTATACATAAAAACAATCGAAAAAACACACACACATCATCACATCATCAGCTATAGATCGTCCACTGCTGGATATAGGCCTCCTGCCAATACTGGCAAAACCCCCCCAGGAGGAGGGGTTTTGCCAATACTCGCCACGCTTGGCAGGCGGGTTGGCGAGCGCAGTTAGGTGTGATTGTTCAAGGAAGACGCTGCTGCCCATCTTCCCGATTACATCCCTTAGCCGACTCTTACGGAAACCACGGGTAGAGAGGGTGAGGTAATATTCTTACGCCGGCACCGCCACGATAAAACACAAATTATGGAAAAAATGTAATGTATTCCCGCCGAAATTCTATTAAATTACTAAATATGACTTATTAACTTGATAATAGCCTAACAAGGCTACTATTAAAGAATTTGATATTTTTTGTAAGAAAAGCGTTTTATTTTTAGGCAATACATATAGGTCCTTACTCGCCAACCTGTAGACAGCTATTTGGTTAGACTCGACATTGTTCGCTCGCCTAGAAGGCAGAGCGCAGGTTAGTGGGAACATAAGGCATGTTAGAACATTCAGAATCGCTCAACACGTAAACGTCACTTAAGGCTTTATGATCCGAGCAATGTTTCAAGCATATTTGCTGCTGCAATCGATTATTATCAGACTAATGTTGTTAATGGTATTATTTAGGAAATATATGACGATTACGCAAATTTGTGCTCATCAAACTTCGATTTATTATTACTCGGATTACTCAAACAGTAAGTACTAATAAATAGACCTGTCTATTACTTTAACATTTTCATGTTTTTACAATGGAATGTTTTAGCACGTATTGAACATTTTTCAGTATCAGCTTTGATTTAAACTTTTCGAGTTACGTCTCGTTAACGTTTATTGTCAATCACGTTTCTACTATTACGAAGAGTTCGCAGGCTTTGTACGAGTTAAGTCCAGACGGAAAATCTAGCATGGCATTTTGCGACAAAGCCTTTGTCAATAACAACATTTATGAGCAATGGATTAGCGTCCACGGCGTAAACATTACTTTCTGTTAAAAAATAATACATAATCCTGTAAAAAATTCATTTTGTTATTGAAAACTATACGATATTTTTCACTAAATGTTATAAGGTTACCCTGATAAGTACCTGGTCGTTGGTTGCGTCATGCAACGCGCTGAAGAACTTCTGCACGGTGCCGTGCGCGCGCAAGTGCATGCGGAACGCAGGCGCCGTACACTTGCTCGCCAGAGTGATTGCGGACAGACAACGCGTCGATATCGGGTTGTTGTCCTGTAACAAAGGCCAGAGTGAATAGGTATCTCCTAAGTCTTCATGCTTTATCTTCGACCACATCATCGCTTACCATCAGGCGAGTTGGTAGTCAAACGAGGACATATCCGTACTAAAAAAACCGGAAGTCAACCATTATCAAGATTTATTGTTACTTTTTTTTCTTTGGTTTTTTGTCATCGCACTTTGTTGCTTTTTCCAGTCTTAAGTACTTAAATATTGTCAAGTAATTAATGAAAAATCGAATGAGCTAAGTCACTAGAAGTAAGACAAAGTCAAGTCCGAAGTTCGACGGAGTTTTGTAAGCAACACAAAGACTTTTGCCACTTTATATCACTTGCTTGCACAGACACACACAATATGTAATTCGAAAGTTCATAAATAAATGCCAATATTAACGTAAGTTTTGGAAATTAATACAATGTGGTCGCACGATTATTTCGCGTTTTCAGCAAAGCTCCAATTGTAAATATTTAAGTTTCGCGTTTGGAACGAATAACAATGTTTATCGCCAAAACTTAATCGCAAACAAAATACTTTAAATCTGGATTAGGTATTACAGCAAAACTTTAAAGTAAATAAAGACAGATTTATTAGAGCTTAATGGGCTGTTGAAACAAAAATTATTTACCTGCAAATTATCTAAGATATACTCCACATCATCATTGAACTCTTGGAACTCTCCTATCTCTTGTATCTGGTGCGCTTTCTTCACGTTTCTTACAACTGTGTAGAACTGTGAAAGAGAAGAAAGAAGAAAACATGTTAATATTAATACTACTTAACAACATTCTGTAGTTTTTTACGATTTTCAGTTAAACTGTCATTTTCCGAAAGAAAAAAAACCTACATACATATTTATGGTATCCACCATGTCACACCAGCCATGTGGCGGTAATTTTTATGACTTATATAAAAATTTCGTAAAACATGGACATTTTTGTTTTACTTATACGGGCTGACAGTTTGAACATTAACAATATTCAAAGACATGTTAGTTAGTGGTCATATAAAACGGATAAAGAAATAAAATCGAAACAAATACAAAAAAAAAAAACTAAGAAAACCTTGGTTAAAGTTTTTCCTAAGACTCCAGAATTTATGGACAGCGCGCAGCCTTACGCACCGAGCTAGCACAAGACATGTACCACACGTAGACTACGCAGTAACTGTTATCTAATCTGTGACCGCGCGCGACAACATGTCATTTTCGGTGCGCGTGATTTGAGTGTCCGTATCTTTGTGTTTGCTCAGGATAATTAGGTCAAATATTAACCACCTATTTTTTATTATTATTTGGAACGACAATCGAATACTGAACACCCCTGTATCAATATTGCTGATGTTCAAACTTTCACAGAGTAAATGTTAATTGCATTGGACACCCCAATTATAATTATGAAACTCAATCATCACCAGCCTATCATAGTCCACTGCTTTACATAGGCCTATCCCAAAGTATTGTATATTAAATATGTAAAAATCTCTGTTTTACTATAGAAACTGACGTGGTTTTGACATTATAGTTGTATAATAGTTAGGAGTATCCACATAATATAACATAGGTAACATAACAACAAGCAACTTTTAATATTTACATCCATTTTTTATTTTTTACATTAGTTGGAATTTCAAATACAGATAAAAAAGAACAAAAAAGTAAAAATAAAGAAAGCATGAAAGATTTTAGGTTCTAGAGGACAACATGAGATTTATTATGTTATATATGTAGTTATAATTTTTATTAAAATACATAGTAACATACCTCTTTTGACTCCTTAGGACACCTAACACTTGTATAAGGCTTGATTGCTTCAGTGGAAGTAGGGTCATCAATGATAGGATCTGGGGCCCTATACCGAGTGACCCGTTGGAGCTCCTCTGATACCTTTGTTACTGGATTTACCACTTCAGCATTCTCCTGTGGCTCAGGTCTCGGAGTCTCATTTCCTTTCTGTAAAGTTAGAAAAACCAACATAATATTTCTGAATAAGGAAGTGCTGTTGGGGCACCAATACTGTGTTTTACACTAAATAGAAATAAGATGGCTCAGTTTAACTTGTGAATTTTGACTCAGTGGCAAGACAGTGAGTCGCCATAAGGTAAACTCGACTTTACCTGCATTTGAAATCAAACGGGTGGTGTTATCTTATCTGGGATGTCACAACTACATACTTTGCTACCCAGTAAGTCGCTGGCGCAGGATCAGAGAACGAGCATCTCAATTCATATCTTTTCCTCATAAGCAATTTATCTCAAATCGCTGCAGAGAGAAAGGGGCACAACTCAATCAGAGTTCTACTTGACTCACTGGTTTTAACAACGCGGAAACGCCGTGTGAGTCTTATAGGCACATTTGGATAAATGTGTTTTGATCGCAAAGGACATTTGTATGACGAATAGACGAGTGTCTACTTAAAACTACATTTGTGTTCATGTATTCTATGTGTATAAAATAATAAGATTTATTTTCTAACAGCAGTAGCAGTGTGTTTGTAGTAGTTGCAGCGAGTAAACAAATGTATAGTTAGATAATCAATTAATAAATTATGTTATTGATGTCATGATGGCTGCACATTTTGTTTTACATCAATAAAAATATACCAGAGTTGATAAGAAGCAACTATATGTCCATGACATTAAACTTATCAGCTATCTGCAGTAGACAATACACCAAGGCAGAGTTAGGTGTGTGCTGTTTAAATAAAAAGTATTTAGTAAATGTGTAAAGCGACTAGACATAAATAAAATTTGATGCACTATTCACTAATCCTAGATACATCCTGAAGAAAGCCCCCATTACAAAGATCAGTTTTTCTAACAATGAAATGATATAAAGTTGCACACAAAACTAAGATAAACTAGATCAACACATGCTAGAATCTGAAAAAAACTGGCATCTAGGAAAATATTCTAAATGTATGTATCATTTCTACCAATACATAAATACATTTGAACTTTCTCTTCTCAAATTAATGTGATGAAAGTTATAAAGTTGTCAATTGCTATTTAACCACACTATTTGGGCTAAGTTTAGGTATTGTAAGTTTGTATAATGAATTGAAGTTGTTGTGCCAATCATGGTGAGGTAGGTTGTGCAGGTAACCAGCACCACAGATAAATAATAGTTTTTGATTATGCTATCAATATTCATATAAAGTTGTACCAAGAATGATGTCTTTAACATACCATCATCAGTCATCCTTATTATAATTTTTTTAGGAGACAAGTATATAAAATCTCCATGAAGCTTGTTTTTTTTTTTATTTGACAGGCTAGGTGTTTGGCCACAGCTTGTATTTGTAGTTAGAAATAGAGAACAAAGTTGTACAATTAAGTTTCAAGTATAAAAGTGATCCACACATGGTGCAATACATTATTGAAATATTTTTCTCGACTCAAAATACTTGGTTTGTGGTCATCTACAGTCATGGTCAAAGTTTTAAGCATTTTGTCCTTTATGAAATTAACACTGCTGCCACTTCCAGAAAGCAAGAAAGTATAATAATAGACAGGTTTATTGAGAGCACATCTTGAGCAAAAGGTTATTTCACAATATACTACACACAAACTATTCACAGTATGTGGGGTGCCTAAGTGATTAGATATGCTGATAAGAAAACTTACATCATTAGCCCATTCATGTCTATACAAGTGACGTCTCTTCCTTGCTGGTAATGGAGACTGAAGGTCATTCACCAAAGATTTGCTCTTGAATATGGAACCTTTCTTCTTGGTTATAACAAGCTTTACACTTGGTTTATCATCAATGTGATTTTCAGCTTCCATCATTGGAGGTTTGAATATATCTTCTTGGGAATGTCTTTGAGAATCTTCCTCAAAGTTTTCATTGGGACAGCTATTGTAGGCTGAATCAGATGATTGAGTATTTGGAGTCATGCCTTGAGGTTCACTTGCTTGAGGTTCATCTTGAATATCTTCATGAGCCATTTCCTGAGCTGCCTCTGGCAGAACTTCACTTTCTGGTGGTATACTTTGTGAATTACTCAAATCTTGAATTATATCTTTGTCAGGGCTTGTATGCTTATGCTTATGTTTTTGTTTCTTATGAGGTTTTTTATAAGTTTCTTTATTATTCTCATTACCAGAAAGGATATCAATTAGGTCATTCTTTTCTAGACTAACGGCTTTTTCGGCTGGTTCATGCGTAGGTGAAGTTACATCAGGAGTTTCAAGTGCTGGGTCATGCTTCTTTCTGCCTTTCCTACCCTCTTTTCTTAAGTCACTCACTGTTTTAGTAATATGTTTATTAGCAAGAGTAGTTGTTAAAGCATCCAAGTAATCATCAGTTTCACTATAATTTATATTTGGTCTATTTCTTCTGGATCTTCCAGCGGTCTCTGGTGGTTTTGGTTCTGGATGTGGCTCATTGGGTTGTGCCTCTAATCTGGGTGACCTTAGGGACCTCAAAGGACCTGTAGAGTCTAATCTAGCGAGCTGTAACTCAATGTCATCTCCAGCAGGTTTGTTTTTACTTTCTTTCTCAATATCATAAGCCGGGGATGCGAGTGTTTTATAAAGGTCATAAGCATCAGACCCTGGCAATGGAGAAGATGCCTTTTTCAAGGGTTCATCATCAGAGTTTTTGTGATGATGTCTTTTATGAGATTTGTGTTCTTTCTTTTCCTTCTTTTTCTCTTTCTTACCATCAGTTAATCCAGAGCACTTTATCGTAATCTTAAGTCCTTCATGTTTAGGTGAACATATTGATTCGACAGCAGGGCTTTTCTTAATCTGGTCAGATCCAATATCATAATGTGTGTCCATAGATGAATGTCTATCAGAACCTGGTGAAGTAAAACCTTCATTTGAATCTGTGCTGACGATTCTAGAAGTGCCCTTTGATATTCTCAGAACTATGGGAGGGGGTTTTCTATCTTCACTTGCTTCTTTACTAGTTGACGGACTGACCACATCTGTCTTTAATGGAATAGGACTTGAAATAACTGGACTCGCTTTGGGTGAAGGAACTTTAGGAGAAGACAATTTAGGAGATGATATTTTTAGAGGAGGTATTTTAGGCGGAGGTGGAGGATCATATCTACTAAAATCAGGTATGGGACTGTTACTACCATCCTCAGCATAATTGATCACTTTATCACGATTCCTAACCAGATATCTCTTATTAGGTGGCTGAATATTAGTATTTGGTGCTTCTTCTTTTTTGGAAGCTTTAGTGGCCACACTTTTCTTTGTTTTGGGTTTTTCTGAACCACGCCATGGTATTTCTGGGGACGATGAGTCTCTCGTGTAAGCTCTGCTTCTTTTACTAGCTTTCTTGTCCTTGCTATTTGAAGGGTGCTCTGGTGAAAGTGGTGCTGCAGGCACTGGAGGGGCATAAGTGATCTGAGGAACTGGTGGATAAGTTTCTGCATTCCGAGATTTGAAAAATTTCTTAGGTTTTGGTGGTGGTTGCTCAGTTTCAACTGCTGGTACTGTCAGTGGGCTGTTCTGATCTTGAACAGGTTTTTTGAGTATATTATTTGCGTAAGCTGAAAAATAAACAGTAAACATGCATTTTAATTTGTAGATAAGTATGGGATTTAATGTTAACCAAGCTCATCTTCCATTGACCTAACCAAAATATTGAATGTAAACAAACACAAAATATATGATAGTGTGCAGAATGTGTCTTCTACTATACTAAAATTTGGTCACACCATTTATTGAAGCATTAATCGTCAGAACCCAACGTTGCGGAGTGCCGAATAAAACTCAGTCAAGTAAAGAGATCTAACTTTCACTAGTTGTAACCAGAAGTTATCTAATGGGATTCTTGTTTCGCAATGTACCAGTAAAAGTGCCTGATAATGCACGTAAATTCAAGGTTATTTAAGAACGACAACTGTGCTAAAGGGTGAATGTTTCGAGTTCTTACCGTAAGGAGCACTCCTGATTGACGTAAAGCTTGTGATACCCCATTTGCCGACAGTTCCCGCTGAACGCGCGGCTGTGGGGCAGTTACTGTTTTCCCTAAATAGGGCACTGTCCAACGGCACGGCCACGCTGCCGCTTCGGCCTCTGCCCCAACGCGACATACCGATAATTTCATGAAAAACGATGACACCTGCACCAATTCGCTATCAGACCTAGTAAAGCGTCAGATCAAAAGGCACATTTCGTCTCTGCACTAAAAATTCACCTGTGACCTTTGAAAGTAAGAAATTATATCACTCTCTAAATCACAATTTCACTCAATCATTGAAACGAAAACACAGGCTATTGAAGATAACACACCCGCCATTTTTACGCAAAGGAAGTAGGTACTTTTCCTAAACGCACTTTTTAGGCAATCCCCAATCAAGAAGCGTGTCAAATTATTAAAATTCCCATTATAGTTACCAACTCTCTTTGAATTTGTGAGGTAGATAAATAAATGTTGATTTTATCATAAATTAATGACAAATAGGACACAAACTGCGATGTTGTCATCTCATAACACAAAAGACGCCATATTGGATTGGCTAAACAATCCAATCGTCGACATTCGAGGCTCATTTTTTTTCTAATATCTAATAATGTACAGTCCATAATATACGACCCAAAAATACTGACAATATTACACGACACGACCAATAAAAACAGTCAGCATTGTTTTTTCTTAATACTTGTAATAATAAAATTATTCAGATGTAAATTTTTGAAATAACAAATTATGCGTAGGTAAGTTATATAAATATTTTAAGAAAATTTATTTTGCCGATACCAAATGACGCCGATGCGGATGGGATGCGGTCGAGGATGGATCACGCTAAAATAGAAGAAACTTATTTACTCTGAATTTGAAGATACTTATTTTGTACTTTTCGAAATACATTGACTTGTGGCGAAAAGCAAAGAATATTTAGGCTACTTTTAAATGTAGAAACAAAACATATAAACTTATTATTAGCCTTCATTGATAATTAAATAAATATAAAAATTAAATTTTACACATAAGTATGTAAATATGTAAATATGTATATAGTAAATATTTGTTTACATAATATAATGTAATTACATATAATATAACATTTAAGTAAACTGAACAAATACATGGGATATTCTTAATACGCACGTTTCAGTAACATTCGAAAGGCACCTACTGTCACTATTAAATTATTGTTCCAGGGACCGGCGAGCGCCACAGCTAAGCGCGGAGTTTGTAACGGCTTGTGGTCCAGTGATAACCAGTTACCATACGCCCGCGCCGCCCGCCGCAACTGCACATGATGCACCGCGCAGGCCCTAGCAGTTTCACATGGACAGCATTGGAAATTGCTTATCGCACCAACTTTTATATCTACCTGACTGTTTCATTTATTAGATAATCGTCGTATACTCATCTACCTTTTGATAATATTTTTCTAGTGTAACTGGTGGTAAAAAAGTTAATACCTAGAAATCAAACCACTAACTTAATTATTACCTAAAACTTAATAAACTAATTCCACCACTACACACGACACTTAAATATTTTACGATCTCGCTATGCGTTTATTTTGTTCATATACCGAGAAAAATATTTTACAATGAAACTTTTTTAGATATACTTAGGAACTACAACTTATTAATATGGCTAAAATTTGGCCGCCGTAATGTAAACCGTATCACATAAACAACTCGGTTCAATGTTAATCCGTTTTTGATACGACAAGTAGGTACTTACTTATCTGCCTAGACTACGACAGTTAGTTTCAACTTAATAATATTGAATCTAACAAGTATTCTTAAAAATTATACTGCAAGCATACCTAACTGCTAAGAAACTATAATGTAAAACAAATGTATGCCAAACAATTTCTGCCAAAGCATATCATCTTCTCAAGGGCCACATAATTTTAAAACGTATTCACGTTAAAATTATGGACACGTATTATTGGCAGTTCATTTTGATCGTTTAAAATGGACTGTGGATTATTCTGGTCGTGCATTATTTCCCCCCAAACAATCAATAGGCTATATATTAAAAAATAGACTAAAACTAATAATAAAAATTAAGAAACCGATTAATTCGAAATGTCGATTTATCAGAACGAACATGATCGAAATGCAAGCCCCTCTAGAATATCCTCAAGAATATCTGACGAAAATGACCTGGCGAAAAGCTAATACTGGCATTCATAAACGAGTAACTCTTAACTCTAAGTGGTTTTAACAAGTCTTATTTATTGTATAGCTACACTAATTTATAACGTCTGTTTTTATAATACATTGTTATTGAATAATTCCATTAAAAAAAAAACTAAGTATTTGTACCAAAAAACAAATAAAACGTGTTTTTAAACTGTTGTACCTATAATGTAAAAATCTAGTTATTTTAGTATTTCATTCTAAATCGCATTTTGGTACCACACCAAATTCTAAATTCGATTAGAGTATTTTTATTTCTTTTAAACAGACCACGCCTTGCCTGATGTTACAGTACGGTCTAAGATAGAGCACGCATCGACATACCTAGAAGAAACCTGTTTACTCTTGATCAAAGAATATTAGTACTCAAGTGAGGCTCTAATGACTGGCTGGCTGGCTTTAAAGAAGATCTGTCATCATTTGAATAATTTGCAAACTTACGAAATATAAACAATGCCATCTATTGTCAAGATTTGGCACTACTAGACTAACGCTTGATGGAATTTTAATAATGGAGAAATAGCGTAGATGTAGCCACAGTAGCCCTGACACCACAATAACATCTACTAACGGTATTATTTTATACACCCTATTGGCATTATTTTATACTTACCTACACATAATGGCATTACCGTAAGTAGGTCTAGCTCTAGGACCCTGAGTACCTACCTACTATTTATCTATAAGGTAGGTACTGTACCTCAAATCAGGTGCCGAGTCGGTACATAAGCATAATATTATTATCTTATTTATATAGAGTACAAACAAATCGGTAGTAGGTACCTACTTAGCTGAATGGAGCTTATAAAATCAAACCCGCGATTTTGAATAACTTTATCAAGGGAACGACCTAAAAAAATAGTTGCTCTTATGTTGCTCGATACATTTTGTTGGAGTTTACAACGGTTGAAATTCAATCGGGTCAATGACATTTTTAGGGTTCCGTACCCATAGGGTAAAACGGGACCCTATTACTAAGACTCCGCTGTCCGTCTGTATCTCATGAACCGTGATAGTTAGACAGTTGAAATTTTCACAGATGATGTATTTCTATTACCGCTATAACAATAAATACTGAAAAAAAACAGAATAAAATAAATATTTAGGGGGGCTCCCATACAACATGATACAATATGTACGGAACCCTTCGTGCGCGAGTCCGCACTTGGCCGGTTTTTTTGAAACAGCTGATTTATTTTTACATGTAATTGTCACAGTTTTTAAGATGGATTAAAAATATATAAGAATACCTACATACTTTATCTTGTAGGTATGTAGCCCTCTTAATTTTTTTTTGTTACTCAGGTATGTCACTCATTGGATACCCATCGAATACTTACCTATATAATTTTATTGAGCTAAGTATTTAATAGTTTTCTGTCGTTTGTCCCCTTATGTTAACGCTACCTACATATACCTACCTAACGCGTTTTTGGTGGTTAGAGTCAGATAACGCTAGTGTATAGGTACGTCTTATAACCATTTTGCAGCGGTACCCAGTAGGTATTAGTAACATACCCACGAATTCAACGAATGAATTCAATTGAATATAGTTAGTAGCTACGTAATACATGTTTTGTAAATTAATGAACATAATATAATCCAGGGCATCCCTGTTTTAGTGCTCAACTACATTTTAGATGTTAGGTAGATACCTAATTCCATGATGATACAGGGTTATTAATATAATAGTCTTAGGTTATAAGGTATCTCATAAGTGCAACTTCTGATGTAGGAAAGTAAACATTAAAATAAATTGCTTTGATCCCTTGGTTATGTTTTTTTTTTTGAGTAATTGGTAAATTTTTTTCTTTCAGATTTATGTAGTGTTTTTAATGAAAAAGCAGAATAATTTAAAAATTGCTGACAAGCAACCTACAAGCCCTAAGTTCCTAATCCTGTAATCAAATATAAGTACAGAAAGGTAATGTTTGTGAGCATCACCCGGCCACGATGTATATAAACGCACCATAGATAGCATGTTTTGTAACGATGATAGGTCAGTGGTTAAAGCGGGCGGTCCGCACGCCGAAAGCGTGGGTTCAAACCCTAACAATGAGCTTGCGCTGCCGGTAAAGGTAAACAATAGTCATCATGAGAAAACCACAGCGTATAGCATAGGTGGTAGGGTACGTTCCAACAGCCTCACTTGAGAGTCAGTTTCATTCTAGTCTAGATGTGCTTTACCATCTTTGACCACACCGTCACTTAATAATGTTATCAGGTGGGTTTCAACCTAGCCTAATGAATATAAAAAAAAAAATATCAGCTGACAGTTGGGTAGATGGGAGAAAATCACAACATTAAGAACCGGTTCTAATTACGGGGGAACGGAATATTTGTATTTTTTTGTTTTATTTGTAAATAAACGTTTTAGCGTTAAATCTATGTGTGATTTAGCGTCCTGCCGACCTAATTACACTACTTAAGTAGGTATATTTTTATGACAGTGGTAAGTGCAATGTGCAATGCCTTGGAAGAAGCTGAAACACCTACACACTGCATATATTTTGTACCTACCTATTGGTACGTATTGTATCTATAGACCATCGCATAAATGAGGGTTGGCATCTTTTAGCGGGGCTCATGAAATTGGCAGTGCCATAAAAATAGCGTTGTGTCATTCGTCGGGCCATAATAAAAGTGGAAGGTCCCAACGACCCTCGCTTTATCCCCACACGGGCACTTTAATAGTTTTTCATTACTCAAGTAGACGCCCATAAAAAGAACCATAAAGTTTAGGAAGAAAATTGCACGACTTGCATAATACCCGGTGCCTACGGTGTGTCGTAAATTTTATAAGGAACAAAATTGGATTTGGAGATTGTATGTCGTGAATTATTTATGAAGACCACAAATATCACAATATAGTTTTTTCTGTCTGGTTGTAACCGTTCAATAGGTATACATACATACCATGATTTACTTATTTGCCAACGAAATTATAAACCGAAAAACTTTAGGATGACTAAGTGGTTTGGGAACCATGCCAGCAGAAAATGTTTCATGGTTGATGTTGATGGTTGATGTTCCAGAAACTAGAACAAAATGGTTTAAA
The DNA here is from genome assembly GCA_950106695.1 of Biston stratarius. Classification (NCBI taxonomy): domain Eukaryota; kingdom Metazoa; phylum Arthropoda; class Insecta; order Lepidoptera; family Geometridae; genus Biston; species Biston stratarius. The sequence continues at coordinate 19,708,729 of OX467116.1, forward strand.
TCCACTTTTATCATAAGTACTAACCGCTAAGCAGTGTTTTTTTAAGAAGTCAGAAATAATACATGTGTAGGACTATTTCAGCGATTCACAGAATTTTGAGTAACAGAAAAAGTCTAGGGCGTCACTGTTTTAGCGCTTTCGATGGTTAGTCTCAACAGCCCTGTAATTTCGCTAGCTGCAGTAGGTACTCCTTAAAACTGCTTGGCGGCAGAATATCTGGTACTGGGGTGGTACCTACCACTTCCTACTAAGGAGATCTACCAGAAAGTGCCTATGTCCATCAGTGTGATTGGTATCAGCTTCTTCAGGCACGCGTGCTACATGGAAAGGCCGTATCTTTGGTTAACATCAGCCAATATGGCGGTCAAACACAAACCTATTTAATATTAAAAAAATAGTTTAAACTTTGTGATGGGCCGAACGATTTGATCAGCTGTGAATCCGGGATATTTACAAATAAGTACTAACCGCTAAGCAGTGTTTTTTTAAGAAGTCAGAAATAATACATGTGTAGGACTATTTCAGCGATTCACAGAATTTTGAGTAACAGAAAAAGTCTAGGGCGTCACTGTTTTAGCGCTTTCGATGGTTAGTCTCAACAGCCCTGTAATTTCGCTAGCTGCAGTAGGTACTCCTTAAAACTGCTTGGCGGCAGAATATCTGGTACTGGGGTGGTACCTACCACTTCCTACTAAGGAGATCTACCAGAAAGTGCCTATGTCCATCAGTGTGATTGGTATCAGCTTCTTCAGGCACGCGTGCTACATGGAAAGGCCGTATCTTTGGTTAACATCAGCCAATATGGCGGTCAAACACAAACCTATTTAATATTAAAAAAATAGTTTAAACTTTGTGATGGGCCGAACGATTTGATCAGCTGTGAATCCGGGGTATTTACAACATATATCATTACACCAAATTTTGTGCTGCTCTGGCAATACTAAAAACCTATACTGTCCATATTTGTGCACATCTCCAATTGATCATCATAATGAGCCTATTGTCGTCCACTGCTGAACATAGGCCTCTCCTAAGAGATATTACTCAGCCCAATATAAAAGTTGGAAAATCAATCTTCATGTTGACGCCAAAATAGAAAGGCTACGAAAGCGTTTCAGACTTTTTAACATTGGAGACAAAAACGATGTTACTGAGAAATTATGCTTTAATATTCCTTTTTACGATTAACAATTTATAAGTAGGTATCTACCTATGCATCATTAGAATATGTGAGAAGCTTCACAGTAATGAGATCACATGAATACAAAGTAAAACTATTAGATATACCATGTCCTATTGTCACAACACGGCCAAACAAACTTGATTTACAATATCGTAAATCTCTGCTAGATCCCGTACAAGCGCTGTTTACGACACATCTCACTGTAGAACTAATCGGTTATATGTCCCATCAGAATATCGGGCCCTCTCCTTGATTTTACACGTTATGTGCAAGTAATTTTATGTATTTTTTATGGGTAAAACAAGGGGATGTAATGGGAAGGCAGTCATAAAAGTTAATGAAAATTGCTATGGCTAGGAGGGTAAAACTTACCACAAGAATAAAAGGAAAGAAATTCGAGAACTTCCCCGAAGATAAATAAAATAGGTAGGTATTTAAATTTTAAAAATCTACCTAATTATTTAAAAAAACTTCCATGTTTTTTGCTAAAAAAAATTTTGAGCACATCAAAAACAGTATTTAGCCACTTATTTAAATATTAAATTAGCTAACCCACATAAAAGTATCGGAATCATCATGAAAAAAAACCTTTTGTGTTAAATGGTTTGAACATTCTTCGAACACTAAGCAGTAATAATCATCACTATCACTACAACAAAAAAGAAGTCGTCCGCCGCGTCTGTCTATCTGTTCGCGATAAACTTAAAAACTACTGAACAGATTATCATGCAAGTTTCACCAATAGATAGAGTGATTCATGAGGAAGGTATATAATTTGTCAAGGTTTTGTGTAAATTGGTTGAAATAATATGATGATAAATAATTGTTGGAAGTGTCGGAAAAAGTCAAGCCACCTGAGAGCTTTCATCGAAAACGCTGCCTAATCCCATTGAGATCTAACAAAACAATGCATGGTGGGATATTTCTCTTTTATATATCTACAAAAAAGTCCACGGTGACATATGTATATCTATACCTTTTAAGGATAGCTTACTATACCCGTGCAAAGGACTATTTTTGAAGAATTTACTTAGATGCTAGATCAAGTTTACTAATAATATTGCAAACTTTTTAATTGACTACTTATAGTGAAAAAGGTACAACTTCTTTGGTTTGTTTAAATCTATGAGTTTAGATTTTCAAAGTTTGTAGTTATTGTAAATGTATTTGCACAAATTAAAAGAAGACTAAAGACTGACCAAAAATATTAGAATAAACACAAAGACTCGGCAAAGCTTAGTAGCTCAACAACATTTGCATTATGTAGGTACCTATACTCGTACCTTGTCTAAACCAATAATAGGTAGATAATATTACTATAGTGAAATCTAAAATCCTTCATTGTGTAAGTATTTTAAAAACTATCAAGGTAAAGATTTTGCTTTCTGTGGCTCTTACGCTTACACGTACTTTAATAGAAATTAATGCTAAGAAAACCTAAATCGGTATGTGGTTAGACATAACTACGACGCAGCCTAGCCAACGTGAACTTCAATAGGTATGTGTACGATTTTTAACACTAAGAAGTCCTTTGGGTTTCTATGCTTCAATTCACTCAACGTAACGAATTCTTCGATCCTATATTCTATAGCTATTGTGTGGTATTCATTATGGATGTAAATGATAGAGATGTAGTTGCAATACCAAAGTTTATTTTATTATCATCAGATTTCGGGATTGCATTTCAATATGAAAGCAAATTCAATACATCTTTGAATTTTCACGTCAAAAAAGAAATGAAATAGTTTTCTTTCTAAGAGTTATTCTTACTTCAAACACAAATAATTACTTAAAAGTAATAAATATAGATAACTCAGAATATAATGTATAAGCAGGTACTCGATACCTATACTTAATTAAACACGGATATACGAGTATAGATAAAATAAGTATCTACCTAGCTGTAGTAAATACCTACGAGTGAAGTATAGTAGTATAGTAGATGCATCTTTTATGAAGTAGAAGGCAGCTGTATACACGTCTGTCGTAAAAATAAAAAAGCTATCTCGTTGGCCGCAATAAAAAGTGGCACACACCATAAAAATGGTTGGTACCTACTATTATACCTATCTAGCATTTTCCTTGGTTGCAGAAGTTTTCTTTAATCTGGAAAATTTATTCCAAATAAACATTTTGGATTGTCATAATTATTCTTGCATATCGATGTTTTTTTGTGACGGGTGGAAGGTACTTCTAGCCTAGATCATGTAAAATTGCACTTAGTAAAACCCCCTGGGCGGTCTGCCTCCATGCATGACGGAGAGCGCCGGAATCTATGGAAGAACGTACCAGTAGCCTCTTACCAGAAAAATAAAATTTTAATAGAAAAATACTCCCTAGTACCAGATACCTTTGATCTAGTACTAGGGAGTATTTTTTTTATTTCCTTGCACTACAGTACGAACCATAGCACGCCATTGTCTCTCTAGGTTCACAATAGGAGTTCAAATCCCAAAACTAGACTTCCAGAGACAACAACTTTCCGAAAACTAGACTTAGAAAGAGACCCCTTTTAATCAGCTTTTACAAACATAGGTAGGGAAACTCAAGATATATTCTAAACCTCAGGTAAAAATAAAATCCAAAAAAAGTTTCAGGGTTAGCATCGGTGTAGGTAAATTACTTAGGTACCTACTAGTAATTTAATATTCTAAAATTTAATATAGGTTGGTAGATCAATTATATACCTAAATTCATACATTAAAATTAAAACTATTGTTAGTAACAAAATTTTTCTCTACGGAGAACACACGAATAGGTATAGGTACACGAGAAACATTCTAAGATATTATGATTTTTTATGGCTGGTTTACTACTGTATTTGACCATAACTACACCTGAAGTTAAGTTATGGTGTGGTCCAAAATGGTAATTACACTTAGCCTAGAATGGGAACTAGCCCTCAAATGAGGATGCCGATACTTGCTTGGCGGCAGAATCTGATAACTAGACAGTCAAGTAGGTACTAAGCAGAAAGAACTATGGTTTCCTATATAACGATGTTTTCCTTGTCTAAACTTGTTAGGAATTTTAAATTCAAGATGGGCTGCACCAATCACTGATTTATTTTAACTTTTAAAGACGATACCCAACCCATTGATTATAATTATAATACAGTCTAAGGTTTAAGTACCTATAGATACCTACTTAAATAGTATAAAACATAGTCGCTTTCCGCCGTCTGTATACCTACGCTTAGATCTTCTAAACTACGAAACAGATTTTGATGCGGTTTCCAGCAATAAACAGAGTGATTTAAGAGGAAGGTTTATTGTATAATACAAGCATATTTATGTACCACATTAGTATCTACATTGCACCCGTGCGAAGTCGGGGCGGGTCGCTAGTGCGAGATCTACTTCGGAGGCTTTAATTACAGATCAAAATTTACTTAAAATGCTGCAGTTGCGATGAAAAGTTCAACAATATTTTTATAGTAAACAAGAACTGCAAAATACATAGATCTGTCAACTAAAAGTTTCAAAATTGATGAATGACTAAGCACCTAAGATCAGTTTTTGTTTAGCATATTAATATACCTATAGGTACCTATTGAAAGTTTACCTACGATTTACGACTTTAGCATCGATTCTTTCCTTTAAGATTTAAAATTCGGCAGAAATATATCAAATGCTAAGATATGTATAGGTATCTATTGAAATACTTAGTCTTAGGTTTATTTTGTCCAGATTTAAATAAATATTTTCTATGGTACAGCTAATTTAAAAAGTGTTTTCACTTAAAATTATATTGTAAGTAGGTATAGGTAAGCACTAAGAAGTTGATGTCCAGAGTCTGTGAGGTAGTTGTCACCTAATTCAAAAATATTGAAAATTTATTAAGAATTGAGATTGAATGTTGTAACAAACCAAACTAATATTTTTCTGTTTTTAGTTCGGGAGCACGGATTTTGGAAGCACAAGCTACTTGCAGCTTACGATTAGTTCAGAAATCCGAAGTGCAACGTTTTAAGTAGGTACCTAGATATAACACTAACACTTTAGTAATAGTCTATTAAGTTTAAATAAGGTACTTATATGTAACTGTGCATAATATTTATTTTTAGAGTAAATAAATTATTAATTATTTAATTTGATATTAATATCAATAACCCTGTATAAGTTATAAGCAGCCTTTATTAAGCAGTTAACGTATACAATTTTGCATAGTAAGTAGGTACTTACCTATTTACTTATGTAGGTTATTTTTGTCGTAAGTATTTGGTTCGCTTGTAAAGATCTGTAATCCCACGTTCGAATACCTATGTTACTGCAATCGATCAGCAGTCTTATGCTGAGTCACATAGAGTCTTATTTGGCACAGCACAAATATGGCGGTTACGTAAGTTTGTGCGTGTCAAACTTCGATTTTTTAGGTTTGTCTGGATATCTGGCATAGTTTCTACTCGAAAAGTAAAGAAATCCTTAAATTATTTATTACAAAGTTCTAATAAATAAAAACACCTACGTATCTGTAGGAAAGTACCTACCTATACCTAACGTTTCTATTTTCATTAGGTACTATGAAATTTCTTCGCATGCAGGTCTTGAAAATAAATGCATAAAATATGGTAAGTATAATGTATGTAGATAGTCATCATGTATCATCTTTGATTTAAATTTCGATCGTGTCAGTCACACTAAATTACGTTTCTACTTTTACGAAGTCGTGAATTTTTGATCAAATTTTAATACTTACATAAGTTTTTGTTATTTATACATACTTTCGAAAAGCCGACAATTATTGTTGCTAGAGAATATCACCTTGACTGGTAAGTAACTTATTCAGGCATGTTATTAACAGAATAAGTATGAATTCAGTTTTTGGCTTGTCACTTAGGTTATACGGTTATACCTAGGTATATGTACCTAAATAGCGAGCTAAGCCGTGATATAGCCGCCCATAGTAGTAACTGTACCTACCCTACTTATAGTAGGCACTTCTTATTCTTATTCAAAATGGGGGCGATAAGTCCTGCACTGACGTCCCGCTTGGGGTGTTTTGTGCATTTCCCCCTACCAGCATTTACCCGAGCTAACCCAGCTCCTTGAAGTATCGGAGCGAGGCTCTAGGGAGCTAGCATAGTAGCTCCAGTGAGTTAGGTGGAAAGTTTGATGGTGTTGATGACGAGAAACAAGCGAGGTGTTGCGGCGACATGATTGATAGCGAAGCAGCTTCATGCAGCCTAGTAGTAATTCTAGTGGCTTCTGTGGCTTTGCAATGCAAAAGCACATGCTCCACAGTTTCATTCTCCTGCAAGCAGCCACGGCACAGCGGACTATCCGTGGCTCCTAGTTTAAAGAGATGACTATTCAAGTTGCAATGACAGGTTATGAGGCCTACTAAGAGACGAAGGTCCTGTCGTTGCAACTTCAATAGATTGTTAGTAATCTTCCTGTTAAGTATTGGAAAGGCGGTCTTACCATGTTTACAGTCGTCAGGCACTATACCTACACGTACCAAGGTAGATACCATAGATGACGCTAGATACCTAGTTGGTACTTCATGCAGCTCAATTGCAATGTACCTTCCTATAAGTAAGTAGGTAGAAACACTTTAGTTACAGCTACTCCGGAAAAAATATTAATTTATTTAATGAGAAAATTATGAATTTCGTAACATGGCACAATATGAAACTGATTTATTTATTTATTTCAAGTAGGTACCTAGCTAACTTAATACTCATATTATTCATAGGTAAATCAAAATTACCATTATTACATACTTAGTTACAAAAATAAAAATAAAAATAACAATACATTAAAAATGTCAGAAAATAAAACAAAATGTCAATAAAATAATAACAATTAAATTGTGACCTTACTGTATTTATCTATACTTTTTATTTTTACTCGATCATATGAAACGCCACGTATGTCAAAACCATCTATTGAACAAATAAACATATTGGTTAACCGTTTTGCTTGAGAAGATCTAAATCCAGTATAATTTGTTCGAACCACGTTTAGTAATCGGTCATACGAAGAAAGTAGCGATCGATTTCATTGGACGCGGGGCGCACGCGCGTACCAATCTACACGAAGATTGGATACACTGCTAGCGTGCGTCTCCGCTGCCACGCACCTTATACGACTACAGTTGGGGGATATCACGCGCCATTACTGTCGCCCTATAAAAGGAATCAGGGTTCCGTAGATTCTAACTATAAAAATAAACCTGAAAATTTTGAAAGGTTTTTTTTTATTGTCACGTAGATGTACATCTCAAGAGCTCGAAATAACCATAAGGATGTCCACTATACCTATGCCTTCAGCAGTACCTACTCAAATATTTTGGACTCATTAAATTTTACTCAGGGCTTCGTGGAAGTAGAAACATAATTTAATGTTATATAGGTACATTATTTATGAAAAAATAATAAATTTTGGAAACTAAATTCGCCAAATTTCGTGCCGTGATGGTGCCGGCGTAAGAATAGTACCCCACCCTCTCTACCCGTGGTTGCCGTAAGAGTCGGCTAAGGGATGTAGGTAATCCGGAATATGGGCAGCAGCGTCTTCCTTGAACAATCACACCTAACTGCGCTCGCCAACCCGCCTGCCAAGCGTGGCGAGTATTGGCAAAACCACTCCCCAGGAGGAGGCCTATGTCCAGCAGAGGACGTCCTAGGGCTGATGATGATGATGGTGATGATGATGATGATGATGATGATGATGATGATGATGATGATGATGATGAAATTCGCCAAAATTAGAAATTTATTAACCAAACATAGTACGCGACGTCACGCAATGCGAAGCGCCGTTGTTGTTTTTGACATTTTCGTAGACAAAATGACACACAGTAATGAGTGTTTTGACATGGCATGGTGTTTTTCAAGCGACTTGACAGATAAATGGTCTATAAAATCGCAAAATATATAAAGTAGATTTGCGAATAAAAAAAAAAAGAATTAATTTTTGAGGCAAATTAGATACATACAGCACATGTTTGTTATGGTACCATAAAAAGACACTAGTTCCTACAGTCTCGATTTAGATTTTGTCAATTGTTAGTACGGAACCCAAAAGCTTATAAACGACTCACTCTTCATGACGGTGCATTCCCGGTTGCTCTTCAATTTATTTCTAACGAACTCTCCCGTGACATTTCGTCCCGCCTTTTTAAGAATGGCGGCTTTGAACAGCAGATCCTATTCGCTAGCGTTAATCCCGCGCTTTCTCAGGTCAGCACAGCTCATGCGCAATGCATTTCTCAACAATGGCTGCTGAGTTTTTAATCTATATCCGGTGACAGTTTGATAAATGGTTTGATTCTATTGGTGGATTTTTCTGTGGGATAAAGATGGCGTTTGCCGCTTGGGTTAGTTTAGTTCCGTTCTTGGAACAGAAAATTTCTGTTACCTGCAACGGAGAATTTGCTTCTTCGTGAAGTTCCGTGGAAGTCACAGAGGAATATTATACTGGTGTGCGTTTAACTAAATAAGTAGGTATGTACCTACTTACCAACTATTTTGTGCAGTTTTAGAGTGTGTATCAGTGGCGTAGCGTGTCTTGGAGGTGCCCTGTATCAAAATTAGTTGGGGGGCCCAAATGAAGGGCAGTGAAGTAGCTTGCGTTAGACGGGCCCTGTATCAAGATTTGTCGGGGGCCCTTCTACCAGACTTTCATTTCATAGCTCCACGGGGGTCATGTTTATTATTCTTTCACAAACTTGTTAACGAACAGAAATAATCAAATGAAGGCTTACGAAACTTTGCTTATAAGTACATATTGGGGCCCCAGTATTCCGGGGGGCTCGTATCATTGATACGGCTGATACGGCGGTAGCTACGTCCCTGATGTACCTATATCTATCTAATTATCTATACCTACATAACGAGACATCATTAAATAGGCACCTACCCCTCTGTCTTTTTTAAGTTATGTGCGTAGGTATTGTCGCTGATTTCAAACAGTGGAGGAAAACATTTTGACTAAACTTAGGTATACTTACATGTCTGAAAGTTTATTTTTATTGGTAACAGTAAGGTGCTTGATTATATCTACCTACTTCATTTGATGTTAAATTACGGTGTGGTCGGAGATGGTGAACGCTCCTAGCCTGGAATGAGAGAGATTGCCGAAACACACCATTAGATGCTTGGCGGCATATTTAAAAATATAGTTTTAGAAGTTTTTTTTATGGTTGACAAGCTCGATGTTGACCACAGTTCACCTGATATTAAGTGACGGTGTGGTTGAAGATCTGATAATAAATCACACCTAGCCTGGAATAGAACTGGCTCTCAAGTGAGGCAGCCGGAACACACCGTTACCTAGGTGCTTGGCGGCAGATTTTCAACTTGAGGGTGGTAGCTAGCCAGCTGAGTAGGTACTAGAAACCCTATCCCCATGTTATGCTTTCCTCACGATGTTTTTTTTCACCGGCAGCTCATTGTTGAGGTTTGAACCCACACCCTTCAGTGTGTGAACCGACCACACTAATCACTGAGCTATCATTGCTACAAAATGAATGATTTGTGAAGTCTGCCAACCCGCACTTGGCCAGCGTGGTTGACTATGACTAGGGACTTTTTTTTCTCTTTCTTCTTGCCATCGCACTCTGTGCATTCCGCCAGTTTAAATGTTTCTATATTTTGTGAGTAGGTAGTCTTCATTTTTCAGCTTCTTATCATCTACAGTTACAGTCAAAGTCTAGTCTTGATCAAGTCCAGTCGGTCCCAGTCAAATCGAGTCATTCCTTAGTAAAGTAGTGGCGACTTTACTATAAGCTTCTGGATGGAGTTTTGGAAGCAACACGAAAAGTCATGTTTAACCACATTATATCATTCTCCCACACTCGCGCTTGTATTTCGGCACTTTATAAATAAAACACCACTATTTTTATGCATAAAAACTCGAAAAAACACTAGTTTTAGAAAAAAATACAATGGGGCGACACGACGCTCACCGCGTTCCCGCCAAAACTCGACTAGGGACTTCCCTAGGACTTTACTTTACTTTTTACTTTTTGGACTAGGGACTTTTCTTTAGGTACCCTTCTCATAATGAGAAGAGGCATGCGCCCAGCTGTGGGACAGTATAAACAGGGATTACATGGGAGTAGGTATAAGAAAATAATTAATTACTCATCCAAAATTAACCATGTGTAGCGTAGACGTCAATGAAGACGGTTCTATAATTGTCGGTTGTCATTCACTAAGTACCTACCTACATGCAAAAGTATTGATAACTACCTACTTTTTTCGTAGAGAATTTTACAATCTATTAAGTAACTGGTATTTTTAGAACATGCCCTAAGCAAAGTAGGTAGGTACCTAAGTATACCTACGTAACTATTTCCTTCACGTTGCATTCATCAATGGAATGCGCTTCAATTCAATAGCGTTTTATGATGTTATTCATTCACAACAGTACGTATAATCACCGCTACTATTGTTGCTGTTTTTCTGTTTATGACCCAAATAAACTAACAACACACAAATAATGTAATAAAGTTACCTACCATTCATATAACAGAAACTGATACAAAAATGAAACAAAACCGGATTCCAGGCATAGTGAGCAGCTTATTACCACTCACTATCACAATAAAAGCTCGCTTGTCAGTGCCGTCAACGTGTAGGAATAGTGTAAAACAGCCATCTGGCATTTACTATGTTGAAACATGCTCAAATCTGAAGGTTTTGTGAATACGGAACTATTTACCAGCTAAACGATTAAAAAGTTTCATTTAAACTCGTCAGATGTCATTTATGAATAGTTATTCTACTTTAGTCCAATATTGTTACGCTAGGTGTCATAACTAGCTAGATAAAATTAGAGTTGAATTAATATTTTTACACTAGATGTCATTGCTAGCTAGCTCATTGATTGTACTGTTCATAATTTTTTAGGTAGATGTCACTACTAGCAAGCTGACCCGTTAAATAATTCATTATTATTACACTAGATGTCATAACTAACTAGGTGGTTAGCTAAGTAGTTCAACATTCTTACGCTAGATATCACTACTAACGGAATAACTAAAATAGTTCCTGAGATGTCCGCTAGATGTCAGAAATTTAATTAAGCGTTATGGTAGAGAGGCGATGCAGTTTTAGAAAATTATAATGTTGTAATTACGTAGCCAAAACAATATTATTATGACACATAATTTTTTTACAGCTTAAAACAAGTTGACTGGCTTTTACCTATTTTGCTCATTTAAATGAAACGACTGAAGTCTGAACAATAACAATTTACGAAAAACTTCCGTCGTGCTATTTACCTAATATTGAGAGCTAGTTCTATTTCAAGCTAGGTGCTTTACTATCTTCGACCGGTGTGGTCATCAAGTGATCTGTGGTCAAACAACTAGCTTGACAACCATAAAAAATACATATAAGTATGTAGATATCAATCTTAAAGTTGTAGGTATACCTACATGTAATAAAATAATATTAAATATGGACCAGCGCCTCTGGCGGTCGAAAGCGGAATCTGGTTAAGTTTGGTTGGCAAACTTTTTAAATATCTTCAAGAAATTTAAGCACTCTTATAGGTAGGTATGCTTGTAGGTACCTACCTACAAGCAATTTTTCTTACTATATCATCGATTGAAGCTAGCTTTCAAATATTTCTTAATATTCTTAAGCATTATTTAACAGTAGGTCGTATAAGTCTTAGTATTCCCTACGCATACAAAAAGAATTAGTGCCGTAGGATTGGAACCCAGGACCATCAGATGGTAGCATGTTATACCTACCTATTGCAAAATTACAACCAGAAAAAAAATCTATGAAAAATAGGCCACTAAAAATAGCCGTTTTTTGGTCAACCTCGCACTAAATTTTCAATCCAATTATTTTTTATAGGGTTTAGGGTCACTTACTGAGCATAAAATTACAAAATGCTGACAGATCGGATGATTACGATTTATGGTCCATTTAATGAACCGGTTTTTCTATCTCTGCCGATAGCTTTAATTTTAATATTACCTGCTATAGAAAACCCGGTTGAAAAACCATTGGTAGTATGTCCGCTTTAAGACTCCGTAGGGCGTGGGTTCGATTCCCACCCAGGACAAGCATTTTCTGGTATAAACAAAAATGTTTGTTCTATGTCTAGGTGTTCTGTATAGGTATGTTATAAGAATATATTTAAAAAAAAAAGTATTTAAGTTTACTATCAGTTATCTGACTTCCATATTAGTAAAAGCTTTGCTTAGTCTGTGCGGGCGCTGTGTGTAATGTTCTAAGATAGGTATTTATTTATTTATTTATTTACTCTAGGTATATAACAAACCTCTTTGTAAAAAATTACTTGATGTAACGAATATTTTCTAATTCGCTTTAGCTTTGTTATATCGAGGTTGCACTGCATACCTATTAGATCCCCAAATTTGCCGCTCCTAAAATCTTCCGCCTGAAGCCTACTGCCTGCTGGTAAATCCGCCACTGTTTACCTATCTATACTACCTTCATTTGGAATACTTACCTCTACTCGTAAAAAAAAAGGAGCTTAATTAACTTAGATCATCATTGAAACCGTTAGCAACCAGTGGTAGTTTACTTAAGTACTTAGGTTAGCTATAAAAAGTAGGTATACCTAACTTATTCTATTTCTTTTTCAGGTAGGTACATACATACTTAACATTGTTGGTATCTATAGCAAATTATGGAATCGTATCACAGTTTCATCGTGTCTGTCTGCCTGTCTTTATGATACGTTAATAAGAAATAGATGATAATTATGTAATAGTCTAGAGTCAACAAAATAGCTTGATTTTCCAAGTTTTTGTTCATTATATTGAATAACTACTAGCTTACACCTGAGAATTTGTCCGCGTTGACTTTAGAATTAGGTTTAGAGTGAAATGAAACATGTGTAGTTAAGTAACAAATAAGCAATCTTCATGAAACTTGCGCTATTTTATTATTAGATTAACATATAGGATACCTTTTATCCTTGAATAATGTTCCATAAGCCGCAATTAGGTAGATATACCAAATATCAAGTGGATAAATACGTCCAGTAGTTAGTTTATTGATAATCCTTCAGGAACCTTACATTTTTCTGATATAAAAAGTATCCTATATGTTAATCTAGGTGATAAACTATACATATGAAAAATTTCATCTAAATCCGTTTAGCTGTTTTTGCGTGGTTAAGTAACAAACATCCAAGCAAACTTCCACATTTATAATATTAGTAGGATTAGGTATTAAGATTGGTTTGGAAATAGTGAAGATGGATGGGTCGCGAGGTCACAGTTCGCGGCGACCACCTAGTTAAATTGGATCCTTATAAACTAAAGTGGTATAACTACGGGTCGCGAGGTCACAGTCCGTGGCGACCACCTAATTAAATTGGATCCTTATAAACTAAAGTGGAATAGCTTGTCTTCCATGTTGAAAACTACCCCTTGAACTATAGCAGTAAACAGAGCTTCCATTACCGGCCCCCATTACTTCGCCCGTTAACCAGTGGCCGCGTATAATTACAACGCTGAAAGTAATCGTTAAATCCCCTCTGGCGCTAATCAACGGATTAACGGCTTAGGTGATGCGGGCCTTTTGCTTGAGTGTACCTATGCAGTAGCAAGTAGGTAAATGTAGGTAGGTAGGTATATAGGTACTTACCCATGGAGTTTTTCCAGGAAAGTGGAAAAATTATGTTGCCTCATTGTACCTATTATTTCAATACTTAATACCTATGTTTTTTCTAGTTTTTATGCATAAAATTAGTATTATAAATTCTATTTAAAAAGTTCTTATAGCGCGCAGTAGTGTAAAAAAGTGTTTTTTTTAAAACGTAGGTAACTACCTATTTTTATGTTGCTTCCATAACTTAAAAAAAAATGTAATGAGAAGAACGAGGCGCTCTCCTGATGGTAAGAGATAACGCCTGTCCATGACCATTGCAGCAATACACAACTTTGATTAACAAAACAAAGTCCAGGGCATCACTGCTTTGGCACTCATTGCTTACCTATATTACATTAACTCCGTCTAAGCTTCTAGTAAAGTTGCCAGTATTTTTCTAACGCTGACCGGACTTGATTTTCGTGACTTTGATTTATAGGTAGGTACATGAAAATATTAAAAACCTTGATTTGATTAAATGCGCATACCTATTGCGATGTAAAACACCTGAGAAAAATGTACTCTTCTTCATTTTTGGCATTGTACCTACTTTGTGCATTCTTCCAGTATTAAGTGGTCTAAATTTTCAAGTATCTCGAGTTAACATCAAGTGAAATTGTCAAATCCAGGCCATGCTCTAGCAAAGTAGTGGTGACTTTACTACTTGATTCTATAGAGTTTTAGAAACAACACGAAATTACTTGTTTCACTACATAACCTATACATTATATACATTATTTTACTTGGTGGTAGATTTCCTTAGCAGGAGGTCGTCTAGGTAGGTACCACCGCAGTACCAGATATTCTGCCGCAAAGCAGTAGTGTGTAAACATTACTGTGTTCCGGTTTGAAGGGTACTGCAGCTAGCGAAATTACAGGGCTGTTGAGACTAACCATCTACTTAGTCTCAAAGTAATGAGCGCCAAGGCAGCGATGCCCTGGACTTTGTTTTACTATTCAAAGTTCTGTGTATCGCTGCAATGGTCATGGACATGCGTTATCTCTTAACATCAGGAGAGCGTCTCGTTCGTCTCATTACAGTTACATAAAAATAAAAATAAAAATACTTACACACACTGGTGCGTATAACTTACCACTTTATAATTAAAACACTAGGTAGGTACCTACTATTTTTAACATAAGCAGTCGATAAAACAAATTAATATAATGCAACAAAATGATGTTTCCATGATTCCGCCAATTAACTCAAGTACCTTTCAATGGCAATTCGGTATGTAAAGTTTTTTTTTGGTATTTATTTTATATTTTTTTCTGATAGTAAACTTTATTTTATGAAACTAATTTGAATATTTTGGCTTTTTATGCGGTAGTTGATATTTAATACGTTTTCAAACTTTTGATGCGATGACGTCATAACGTTGGCTGAATATCCATAGTAGGCCTTTGCCATGTAAAATAAAAAAGAATATTTTGATACATTTGATTGACTTTGACAATTGACATGAAGTAAAGAATTTTGTTTATTAAAGCTTCTCAATGTTGCTAATCTATTACTTTTTTATATGGATTAGTACGCTATTACGCCGCTGGCAAATCTATTATAATTTAAAAAAATTGATGGATCTATTACAGCTGTTTTACAGAAACATTGGAACTGGCCGAATACACAGAGTATGATGCCAAAAAGATAAAGGAAAAATGCAATGAACTTTTTTTTACGTGGTTTGGCAATGCACGGATGTCATATTTACCTATTTTGATATTTTATAAGTGAAGTAACGAAATTATAGTATTTTTCCGTACTATCCTTAGATATGGATAGTATCTAGTACGGAGCATGAAATAGTTGTACAAATACTATAATTATAGATCGGAATCCAACGCTGCGTTGACTTGACATTGACAGCTTTTGTTTAGGTTCGCCATTGCTTTTGCACAGCGAACTACATGACGTCATTAGGGGATTCATTGAAAGTCAAGTTTATTTTATGTATTTTATTAAAATATACCCCATCTTATAGCTTAGAGAGTTTTTAACGTCAAAATAATGTACAGGAATGTAATATTTCGAAATGGTTTTGGAATCAGCAAAGTATTTTCTTTCTTTACATACCGAATTCTAGCTACAATCAAATTTAAAAAAAAACTTATTTATTATGATTACCTTTCTGTCTATGAGTCTGACTATGTCTGACTATCTCAAGAAACACGGGGGCTAAAGATGACCACGGGATCTCGTATAAAGATGTGAATAAATTAATACACAAGAATTAAGTTAGATATGTTATACCTAGTTTATTTATTTGATACCATAGACATTAACTGGTAGTTTGAAGTTTTATGCATTTTTGATGATCGTTGACGCCGTTGACCCTCGCACGCTTGCAACCTGAAATGAGAAAACGAATACTTATTCTTAATTGGAATATAAGCCATAAGTCCAGAACTGGCGTCCCAGTGGAATGCACGCTTATACGCGCTACGACTAGACACGCCATACCATAACTTGTCGCGACCCAGCTTGAGGACCATATACCCGACCCGGATAGCAACTGGTGCTAGATGACCCCATGTCTAAACGCCAGCGGTCCCCAGCCTGCCACCACGGTTGCAGAGGATAGGGAGAGCGGCAAATCATAATCCCAATTCTCCTCTTCACCTTACCACGCCCGCCATCAAACGGTGGCGGCCCCATCAAGGCCGCAGAACGTAGAGACGGCGACAACGCTACACCGTCAGTCCTATTCCGCCGCGGTCTCCAGCCCTCAGCTGCGGTACCTCCCATACGACACCGCAGCCCGCCTCAGTTGTGGTACCGCTTTTATACAGTATCTATACCGCTATACTTATACATTGGCTGCTTCAGACAGGCTCGGGAGGAAATCCGCCTCGGGTTCCGCATAGTTTCGTTGTGTCTGTCTCATGGCTACTCAGCCTCCATGCAACGACAAGGCGGGAACACACGGGGGATTGTGCCCTACCAGTATCTACCCGAGCCAACCAAATTCCTTAAAATATTAGAGAAAGGCTCTAAAATGCAGGCATAAGAGCTCCAAAAAGTGAGATGGGAGTATAAACGACGATGAAAAGCAATCAGACTGTTGCTGTGAGATAGCCGAACATGAAGCTGTATGCAAAGTACCTAAAGGTAAAATAAAAATCTTAGTTTTTTCTGTGGCTTTACAACGCACACACAACACGATCATGCTTTTCAGTTCCGTTCTCTGGCAAGCAGCCACGGAATACTGAACTATCCGTGGCTCCTTATACAGAGGACTATTCTAATCGGAATAACCAGTAAAAAAGCTAATTCAATGACGAAAGTTCTGTCATAGCAGTTCCAATAGATAGATAATTATGAAATTACAGGGCTATTGAGACTAACCATCGACAGTCTCAAAGTAATGAGCTCCAAAGCAGCGATGCCCTAGACTTCGTTTAACTACTCAAAGTTCTGTGTATCGCTACAATGGTCATGGACAGGCGTACTTACCATCAGGAGAACGTCTCCTTCATCTCATTGCTTTTCCATTTAAAAAAAACTTATGTAATAATTTTATTACAAATACAAATACAAATAATTTATTAATAACTACCTAGTTACAAGTCAATCATTATTTAGTCATTAAATGCTTACATTATTATTCTTAACAAATAAATATGCAATTAATTATTTGTTAAATTAACTAAATTGTTAAACTAATTAAATTAATTAACTTATTATTAACTTGTTTCTACTTTATATGTAACTTTAGTTATGAAAACATTTATATACCTTTTCTAAATAGTCTCATTCTATTAACAAAGCCATAAAAATATTACTATGTACCTAAGCATACACCATTTAACTTAATGATATAATTATAATAAGTAACAAATTCAGCGTATTTGCTACAGAAATTGCTACAAAAATATTATTGATGGCTTCATTCGATCCGTCCCTAAATCTGATTCAGTTCACGTGATTTCACTCGAAATTTGTACCCCCGCTCACCCTCCGGAAACCTGCCACCCTTGCCACCCCAGAATTGAATACAGCATCCGCCATGTTTAACGACCTAGCACGACAGAGATAGAAAATCCTTTTTCAAGAAGCGAGAATAGGACAAAGGATGTAGGGGCGCAAAAGAAAGGAATTAGGCATGAGTTGGTCTGAATGTATAACAACGGCGAAGGGTGAGTATTTTGCTGAAGCGTGATGGGAGTCTTTTGGTTATTGTAGTTTGAGAAAATTGTATTTAAATTGCTATGTAGGTTAAGTACAACATAAAATGACCTCGTTGAAATGTGCTGCTAAAATGTGCGTTTTTTAAGTTTTTGTTTACTTATAAAAAAAATAAAGTAATCTATTTTACAATTAGTTACAACCACAACCACATCTCATACAGTGTGGGGATGGCTGGCAGTAAATGCTTTAGCATTAAGTCCTCCTTTGGACATATTATTTTATAAGCGTGCATTAGAGTATTAAATAAATTACCTAATATTTGTCAATAAAAGGAGAAAGCACTGTGCTACGGTATACTGGACTATCCGTGGCTCCTTGTACAGATGACTATCCTAATCGCAATGGCCGATCAAAAGGCTTATTCAAAGACGAAAGTTCTGTCGTTGCAACTTCAATAGATTGTTAGTGACTTTCCTGGTATGGTAAAAGCGGTATTACCATGCGAGAAAACGAATTATTTGACAATCTCTACATAGCCAAAATCAAAATTTTTTTTTGCTTATGTGTCAAAATGTTGGCATGTAGGTACATAAATTAAAAGCCTTAAAAAAAAGCGCTTATAGACCATACTTAACCCAGAACTAAGTGTGCAAAAATTGGATAAAATAGAATTACATTAAATAATGTAAATTTTTGGAATAGCTAATTATGTCATTACAATTACACCGGATATGACCGAAACTATAGTCGGAGTATTCGATATAAATAAACGTGAGTAATCTAGAATAAGTAAAACAAAAATCTATTGAGACTAACCATCGACCAACATCCAACATTTCTCAAAGTAATGAGCGCCAAAGCAGCGATGCCCAGGACTTCGATTTGCTACTCTAAGTTCTGTGTACCGCAGCTATATGATCATTGATCATGGATTGCGTTGTCTCTTACCATCTGAAGAGCATACCTACCAGCCGTAGCTTACATTTTATTTTACAAATCTTACTTAGGTAAGTATTTTATTGATAACATCAATGTTAATATTCTTGTTTAAATTTTTATTATAAAATCATTGTTTTCTGACAAATAGTTGTGTTTTAACAAGTAACTTTTTAGTAGTTTAACCTACTATAGTTCACTTGTTTTATGGCTGACAGGCTATGTGTTTGACCACAACTCACCTGATGTTAAGTGACGGTGTTGTCGAAGATGGTAAAGCACACCTAGCCTGGAATGGAACTCGCTCTCAAGTGAGGCTGCCGGAACACACCGTTAGATGCTTGACGGCAGATTTTTAACTTGAAGGGTGGTAACTAGCCAGCCGAGTACTAGAAAGTACCGTACCACCACGCTATGGTTTCCTCACGATGTTTTCCTTCACCGGGCAGCTCAAGCTCATTGTTGGGGTTTGAACCCACGGCCTTCGACATGCGAACCGACCGCGCTAGCCACTGAGCTATCATCGCTACAGAGTTCAGTAAGTTTTTTAAATGAATTAATAGGTACCTAATTACATACTTAAGTAGGTACCTACCCATACCGTCTTACTATACATAGTAATAGATATCTAAGTAAAGTAGGTAGGATATAAGACTGTATAAAAATCTTATACTTAGATAGGTATATTTAAGTTACCGTAGCCACCCCTTGGAAAGCTCTCAAGTGAATTTTCATGCAAGTCAAGTAGACACAAAAGTTATTGCACTCGTTATCGAGATCGTTACTTTCTGTAATTTGATCGCATTAGAAGGTAAAATGCGTTAGGTTAGGCTACCATAACTTTGCTACCCTACGATTACCTACAATATATGGACTATACTGTGCCCGTAACACATAATTTGAACACCATACTCAGAATCAAACATCTATGTTTGTGACATATTTTTTTGTTCTGGAATCGAACCCATGCCCTACACCGCGAGAGTAAGGGATATTACCGACTAAGCTATAAGGCAGTCAATATTACTTTCTTGTGGTTTTGGCTCGCAGATCTGCGGACATGCGCAGATGAATCCCACTTTAGAGTGCCAGCGTTTTGGTCGAAAATTTGATGATTTTTTTTAATGTTACAAGTGTAGGTATTTTCCACAGCTCACCTGACGTTAAGTGACGGTGGTCGAAGATGGTAAACACACTTGCCCTGAAATGATACTGGCACTTAACTGAGGCTACTGAAAAACACTTGATGATAAGTGTCCTTAGTAGGAGGTCGTCTAGGTAGGTACCACGGCAATACCAAAAAATTTTGCCGCCAAGCAGTAGTTGTGTTTCGGTTTGTAGGTACTGTAGCTAGCGAAATTACAGGGTTGTGAACCATGGAAAGTCTCAAAGTAATGAACGTCAAAGCAGTGATACCTTGGACTTTGTTTTGTTACTCAAAGTTCTGTGTAGGTATCGCTGTAATGGTCATGGGCAGGCGTTATCTCTTACCATCAGGAGAGCGTCTCGTTCATCTCATTACTTTTACATTAAAAAAACACCGTTAGATGCTTGGCAAAAGATTTTTAACTAGAGGGTGGTAGCTAGCTGGGAGAGTACTATATACTAGTACCCTACCACCATGCTATGATTTCTCACGATGTTTTCCTTAGCCGGCAGCTCAAGCTCATTGTGAGTTTTAGTTTATGTAAGTAAAACAATAAAGAAGATACGTGTTACCTAAGCGAATGCTTCTATTTGCATTTACAAAGCCATTCCGTCAATGAGGAAGAGGGGAGTTTCTCCCTCCACCATATTAAGAAAGCAAGTGATTCTGGCCTGTTTATTTTACCGAATGCAATATAAAACCTTTAGGGGCGCGCACCCCGGCCAGATGCATTTGATTTTATTGAAATGCTCAGGCACGTTTTTAATCAAATTACTTAAGAAGATAACGATGAAGTGAATGAACATTCTGAGAATTGTTTTATGTTCTAGAATCTAAGATTGAGATGCCTACGGGTGTATTTTAATTAAAATCTTATGCATCTAAGAGCATTTGCAGACCGAAGAATTTGCAGTTCGAACCCACGCTCTTCGGTGTGTGAACCGGCTGCGCTAATATAAGCTATTATTGCTACGAAAAGAGAAGTTTACATATGTATTAGAACATATGTTTACATATGTATTCTGCATAGGTACGTTTATATGACAAATATATATATATATATATATATATATATTTATATTTTTAATGTAAAGGTACACAGTAATGTGTACACACTACTGCTTTACTGGTTGGTGGCATATCTGGTACTGCGGTGGTACCTACCTAGACGACCTCCTGCATTCTTTATCATCGTAATCATATTTTTAGATTTTAATTATGGTAAAAATAATTGTATAATAATTACCATTGTGTATAATTTAAGTATGATTAATTTTTTAGAGACGTTTCATTAATTCCTGAAAAAAAAAGATGAATTATTTTAGTTTATTTTGTGAACAATTTATAAATTACAATTTTATATACCTATAACACAAAGTCATCAATTAATTATTTGCAAAAAGGCAATTAGAACTAATTAAAGTCCCCCGCGCTGAAAGTGTCCGCAATACTGGCCGCATTCCCCCGCTGAATCGCCAGAGAGATCCGTTGGGTAAGGAACCAGCCAAAACGAAAATCCCGCCTTGTCTCCTTCAACTTGTTTTTGAATGTAATTTTTTTTCCGAAAAGCATTCTGAACACGAGTAGATTCCTTTTTGATTAGTTAAAATTATAAATTTTCAACCCTACACAGCAATTACGGTAATATTGTATGTATGTATATTAATTACTTACATAAGCGTGGCGACATAAAATTAATGCCTTAACGAGTAGATAGGCACATTAAAATGACACGTGTGTTTAATCACCCTTTATACGCGGGTAATTATGGCAATGAACATTACCTATTTTAGCCTACGGTTGATAAAGTATGCGGGTTTGTAAATCTTTTTTTTTTTTATCGTGGTTGGTATGGCATCTCACGGGACCTAAATTTCTAAGTGTACTTACGCCATATGTCAGTACTTACCTATTTGAATGTAAAACCATTATTGTATAAAACGTGTTCCTTTATTGATTGCTCAATCGCGCAATTGTTTTTTTTTTTTTGTGAAAGTACTGAGATGAACGAAAGACTCCCCTGATAGTAAAAGACAAAGCATGTCCATGCCCATTGCAGCGATACACAGACTTTTAAGTAGCAAAACAAAGTCCAGGGCGTCGCTGCTTTGAAACTTATTACTTTGAACTCATTACTTTGAGATTTTAGATGGTTAGTCTCAACAGCCCTATAATTTCGCTAGCTACAGTACCCTTCAAACCGGGACACAGTAATGTTTACACACTACTGCTTGGCGGCAAAATATCTGGTACTGCGGTGGTACCTATCTAGATAACCTCCTGGGCACATAGTACGCAGAACAGAAGGCCGATAGGGCTGCAAAGTTTTGGAGTGGAGACCACGGACCGGCAAGCGCAGCGGAGGACGTCCACCCACAAGGTGGACAGACGACCTCATAAAGACCGCAGGAACGCGCTGGATGCGAGCCGTTTCCAACCGGTCTTTATGGAAGTCAATGGGGGAGGCCTATGTCCAGCAGTGGACGTCTTAAGGCTGAGATGATGATGATAATAAAATAGACAATATAAAAAAAAATCTAACCGCCCCTAACTGTACCTGGTGCAAAGGTCCCCGTCACGCTGGCACGCATTACCACGCTGGATGGCAATGGACAACCTCTGCAGAGGGCACGAGTCAGCGTGGGAGTCACCATCGCTATCTTTAATTCTTCTTCTTACATTTTTCTTTCTTCTTAATAAATTAAGAACTCCGTTACATGACAAACAATTTTTTGCGCAATGGAAACTGGCGTGTTTATAATACATGTTTATTATACTTAATACTTCTATATCTATATTATATACTTAAGTACTACTATATCTATATTATACTTAAGTAGGTACTAGGTATACTTATCTATAATTTATTTTCATTTAAAAAACGTCATGAATGACTAATTCATTTACTGGGCAATCACATGCATAGTACATTGGTTATGCACACATTATACCTGCATAGAATTTGTTGCTAAAATAATATCTTCATCATTTACATTTTTATTTATTTATTTTTATGCTGGACAGGATACATATGTACCTATTTGACAACAGTTCACCTGATTTTAAGTGACAGTATGGTCGAAGATGATAACCACACTTAGCATGGGATAGAACTGGCTCTCAAGTGAGGCTCCCTGAATACATCGTTAGGTGCTTGGCAACAAATTTTTTTAACTTGCGAATGGTATCTAGCTTTTGGAATATTATGAAGTTCCCTAACACTACGCTATAGTTCCCTCACGATGTTTTCCTTCATGAGAAGCTCAAGCTCATTGTTTGAACTCACGCTCTTCAGCGTGTGAATCGACCACGCGAACCACTAAGCTATCATCAGTACAAACGCGCTACAATTGCTATTTACTCTTAAACCGCACCTTCCTTCAGTCTGCACTACATATAATGACCTCCTACACAATGGAAGTGAATATTTAAATACAAAAACCTATTCTTGTGAACAACCGCACTGTTCTAGTTTTACAAAAAGAATAGAAGAGTTCACCGCACAGAATCAAATAGACGCGTCGGCCGCTCCGTCGCGCCGCAAAGAACGCTTTATTTCGCCTTTTTACGCGCACAAACTTATTCTTCATTTTATGAGCCCGTCGGCTTCTAAGCGTAGTGTGTATGGACTCGGTAGTGTCAGTATGGAACGTATTAGGACGTTAATGCGGCTTCGGAACGATGGTATCGATAAAAGTTATAAATAAATATTCTTAAAGAGTAAAGTTGCAGTCATGGACAGCCCTGTTGGCTCATTAGTAGTATATCTGCTTTAAGAGTTTTACGGCGTGGGTTCGATTTCCACCCAGGACAAACATTTGGTGGTATAAACAATAAATGTTTGTTCTGTGTCTGGGTGTTCTGTATGTATTACTAGCTGCGCCCCGCGGTTTTATCCGCGTGGTGATGGATGATGATGAAAAGTATCCTATGTTATATTCCAAGGCCTAAAATATCTACTTTCAATATTTCATCCAGATCCGTTCAGCCGTTCTGGCGTAATTGAGTAACAAACATCCATCCATCCAAACTTTCACATTCATAATATTAGTGGGATGGGATAAGTAGGTACCTATGCTTAAAAAAAAATATTTAAGTATTCTATCTGTTATTTGCCTTTCATAGTACAAATGCTTAGTTTTGGGTCAGGTGGCGCTGTGTGTAATGTCCTATAATGTTTATTTATTTATTATATCATAGTAAACCTAACGCAAATGCAATAAATATTAAAGTGCCTTATAGACAGTGAAAGTTTTGAAATGTTTTAGAACTCTTACCGCATCTCTGTGTAGTGCAACCACTGCTGGTTAGTCCGCTTGTATGGTAAGTGTCGAGGTAATGTAACGTCGATGTCGGCTAGGCAGCCGCCCTTTAATGACCTCGTAATTGTGCGCTGAAATTAAGTGTTATTTTTATGGTGATTTCTCTACTACTACTAAGTTGCTTTAAGTAGGCGTAAAACGTTTTATTAATTGAAATTATTGCCGCCATTGATGCGAGCTTTTTATGCGCATATGAGACAAGTGGTTTAGTGGGCTGATTGTTTTTTTTTATAATCTTTATTTAGAGCGGAAAAGTAGCATTGGTTGACTTATATTATTAAACATAATAGCTAACAATTATATTTAAATCACACATAATTACAGTTTGGTAAACAAAATAAACCCCATCTGACATCAAATAAGGTTTGTTCTGTTCACCAAATCTATCACCTTTTTTGTGGTATTAGGTTAGGCCAAATTAAGTTACATGGTCTAATGTAACTGTCGCGGAATAAGGAATGTCCGAGTGGTTCCTTTAAGACACATATGGTAGGTGTCCTCCATTCTCAAGCAGTCGCAGCAAAGCGGCGATTCAACTTTGCGCATGAGGTGGGCAATCTTATTCAATGGAATGTGAATAAGTAAATAGTATAATAGTATATAAGGGCTGATTGTGGGCGGAACTATATTGTAGTGTTAGACTAAGTACTGTATATTTTAGAGAATTTAGAGATGTCAACGTCAAAACTCTGATATCATTCACTTTTGTAAATTTTACGGGCTAGGTGTTTGACTACATCTCATCTGATGTTAAGTGACGGTGTGTTCGAAGATGGTAAACACATTTAACCTGGAATGCCAATAAGCCTTTTTAAAGTTCGTGCAGATGCGTATTTATTAGTAAGTACATAGATACTTAACCTGTATACTGGGTAGTTTAGTATTTTCCTTCATATTGTATTTTAAAACCCAATTTAAGTAGAAAATAAAACAACAATCCTTAATTTATGGAACATACCTGACCCTTTGGGAGGTTTAGCGAATATTTATGGCATCCATACAAGTTGCGTCGGCGCAGCATAGCGCATGTGCGAACTTGGTCCATCGGCCATAAACCGAGAGGCCATAAATTAAGAGCAACTTTGTAGCGTAGTGAGCGTCGAGCCTTACCACTCTGATAGTTGGTGTGCTGAAAAATAATAATATTTTATAAGCCAACCTCTTGGCAGATTAAGGCAGGGGGCTGTCATTCTACAGTTTAGGTAGGATGGGACGCTTTTCTCACCGTGAGGCACAAGATGTGAGGTTGCCACTCGCTACTCGGCTAACGCTGTATCTGGCGCGGATTTGTTCTAACTAAAGAATAATGACAACAAAACAATGTAATTAGACAAGTATGTATTGTGAAGGTAGTTTATTGAATACAAACTTTGTATCTTTGTTAATTTATTGTAATACTTGTATTGTCTAGTTGCAACACTGTGCTCCCGCAAGTGTTCGAGGCAGCGGTTTTACTGAATATAAGCGCCTGTACCACATGATAAGTTTCTATTTTGCGTGCAAACAGGTGACAATCGAAAGAATAGGCATATTTGTTTACCTAAACTCAATTTTTATTCGAGAGTGATCTTTCTGTACATAGATACGCTAGATGCTATTACTTATTCTGTGTTATAATACATAGGTTGATAAAGAATATAGGTACGGGTATTTATTTATTGAAAGGGAAAGGAAGAAATAAAATTTGGTTTCTTACAAGAAAACGCTTTTACCGGCGTTATTTGCGATTGGCCGATACAATATAGGTACCTACCTACGACGTACATATGTATATGGTACGATACAGTCGATAGATAGCATATTATTTATTATCATTTTAAGCTGCTTATGAAACTCAGATAGATATTTTTTTTATTGCTGACAGGCTTAGTATTTGGACATAGCTCATCTGATGTTAAGTGACGGTGTGGTCGAAGATGGTAAACACACCTAGCCTGGAATGGAACTAGCTCTTAAGTAAGGCTGCTGAAACACACCGTTATAAAGGTGTTTGCGACAGATTTCAACTTCAACTTTTTCTTCAATGGCAGTTAAAGCTTATTGTTGGGGGTTTGAACCCACGCCCTTCGGGGTGTAAACCGAACGCGCTTACCACTGGGCAATCATTGCTTCATGATAGCCATTTCATAATTTACTTTTCCAGCTAAATTTTATTTTTTAATTTAAAACGTAGTTTACGTTACGTTGTCAAAGTGCAGTACAACAAATAAATGATTAACAGACGCTTTTATTAAAACTCTTTTTAATCAATTAACTCTCAAAAGGGAATATTTCTATTAAATACATTTCTATTCTTCTACCCACATGTATTGACAGTGATTTGTCCAATATAACGAGACATCCAATTAACTGGGCAGCGCTAACCGGTCGCGGTGCCTCGTTAATTTGACTAATTTTACAGCACGTTATTAAAGTTGGTCAAAGTATTGAAAGGCACGTGTCAACAGAGGTTAAATTTTACGGAGATAATAGTGTAAGTATCTTTGTTAATAGGCCCAATGCAGTTTAACATTTGATAGGAATGCTGCTGCGTATAGGTATGCTTCTAAAATAATCACCATTAGATACGTATTACTACGTGAGTAAAAGTAAAATCGCGGGGCAAAGCTAGTACACATTAAATAAACTAGTTTAAGCTCAAATTGTGACTGACTACGTGCCTGCTATATAAGTACGTATCTTAATTCTTTAGCGATTTTGCTTACCAAAAAATATAAACCTGATATCACGAACCATACTAAGCATATCTTCCACTTGCGATGACAGTGTGACACCTCAGAAACCATAAGTTTACAGGTAATGGCTTTTAATAATTTTAAATGTACTTAACTCTTAAATTGTTTTCAAGGTAACTTTATTGTGTATGAAGTGATTAGAGTATAAATAATACTAAAATACAATACAAGAAAAAAAAATACACATTTTTAAGTAAATTAACTACATTATACAGTTTGAAAAAAAGGAAAACTTATCATGATGTTTTAAAGAAAAGTAAGTTTACAAGGTGGTAAGTTTAGTTATCACGTTGAAAATGATGTGTAAATGGACATTTAATTCGTAGTATCCTCGTGATGTCACGTTTTTCATGAAAACCGAGAGCATTTCACACCTAGAAACTTAGGTGACAACTGAACTGTCATGAGACCAACTTGATCACCAAAACAACGCTATATCGTGATATTTTATCTTTTCTCTCTTTTCTTTGTTGTTTATTATAGAAAAAATATCCCGTTTTTGGAGATAAATTAGAACGTGAGATCGCGATTTTGAATATCAGTAAAATGAAAAATAGTATAATTCGAGATGTTACACTGTCGTCGCAAGTGGACAATATGTGCTTATACTATACATAGGTACATACCAAATAAATTCAGAATCCTTATCTATCTTTACAGCAACGTCGGAGCATCCTTCCATCAAAAACAGAACATTATCCTTTCTTCGGGGCGTCCATAAAATCTTATCTTTGAGAAAGCAACGCAGCCAAGTTCCGCAATCTACATAGAGCTGATAATGGCAAAACCATCCAAGCAAGATACGCAAACTTTCCTTGTTCTCATCAACCTTTTGGAGTACATAATGAAACCGAGAGGTCTGATTTCTCTGGTCACGATATAAGTAATCTTGGAGCACATTGGGCGTTTTACGAGCGCGGACGGAGAAGGCTTTTATATTTATTAAGTAAGTTGTGCTTTTGGCTGTATTAATCCACCTTTATAGGGGCTCTAGGCGCCTGATGGATATGGAAAATAAAAACGGATGTGAAGTAATTTTCACTTTGCATTACATTGACATAAGGTATATGATAATGGGAGGTAGATTTCAGAATATCGTTATAAAAAAAATTAAAAATAAGGCAACACGAGTTGAGTGCCTATATACTATAGAATCTAATGTATGACGTTTGATTAGGTGACGAATTCCGACAGTGAACGTGAGTATTTTTTAAGGTTCCGTACCCAAAGGGTAAAATGGGGCCCTATTACTAAGACTCCGCTGTCCGTCTGTCCGTCTGTCACCAGGCTATATCTCATGAACCGTGATAGTTAGACAATTGAAATTTTCACAGGTGATGTATTTTTATTGCCGCTATAATGACAAATATTAACAAATAGAATAAAATACATATTTAAGAGGGCTCCCATACAACAGACATGATTTTTTTGCCTTTTTTATAAATAATGGTACGAAACCCTTCGCGCGAGTCCGACTCGCACTTGGCCGGTTTTTTTTGTTTGTCATGCTGTGTTTGACCACAGCTCATCTTATGTTAGCTGGAATGGAACTGGTTCACAAGTGAGGCTGCCGGAACACACCGGAGTATCCCGTATAAGTAATAGAAGTTTTTTTTTAAATGTATTATGTCCTGGTTTGTATAAGAAATAATAGTAGATAAAATTCTGCCTTCGTTTAAATTTATTTAGCGTCATAATATCTATGATTAAATTAGTATGAATTAACAATCTCTATACACATTTAGAATCTACCCGTAAAATTCAATATTTGTTTCTCAAATTTATTATTTAAAATATGTCTAAATACAATACCTATGCAAGTAAGTCAGTTCGTATTCGTACAGTTAGGTATACCTACTCCATTATTTACATTTCCAAATGAGTGGGTGGTCCGTTATTGTAATATTTTATTAGCCACGCATTAAAATTCTTTGTTCCAAGCCGCAGCTAATTAGCCAATGTTATCTCGGAATTTCATAAAATTAATGTAAAAAGTACTGTTAAGAGCGCTTTCCCGGATTTTGCGCTTGATTTTCCGGAAATGTGATTTTCTAACAAGCTCAGTTAAGAAAATTAAAAAAAAACGAATGCCATTAATTTTTTTTTCTTCATAAGTTTTTTAGTCTGTGTCACTCGGGATGACGCATGACGTAAGGAAACTCACAAACATAGTACATAGGTACATTAATACATGCATAGGTACCTACGTGTCATACCTTGAAAACATTACATTAATTTTTTTGGGTAGTCGTAGTAAGAATGTTGCATATGATCTAGTAAATTTAAGTTACAATATACTATTACTACAACTACTATTACTCCTACAAATACTACTACTTAGTCCTACTACTACTACTACTACAACTACTACTATCACCACCACCACCACTACTATTGCTACTACTACTACGCACTTATATGGGAAATTTAATCCTAGATACTTAAATTAGGTATTGATTTTATTTATATGTAAGTATTTAAATTCACAAATTTATTATGTATATTCCAACATTTTAGTGCTCGTTTTTTAATAGCAGATATATGAAGCGAATCTTTAGAAAAAATTCCAAGAATTAAGAATATTCTGGATATCTATATTTTCTATAATAGATATGTACCTACCTAAAAGCGAAAAAAAAACAAACACTGTCGAACATAGACTTATAAGAAGGCCACCGGATGTAGCCGAAACTATGATCGGAGTTTACAATAAAATTAAACGTGAAAAATCCCGCATAAGTAAAACAAAAATGTGTCAAAACCACGTCAGTTTCCATATTAAAATAAGGGTATGTACGCGAAATCTGGGAACATGCTCTTTTAATATAAAAATTTGTTCAAATATAATCTCGAAGCAGCGACGTGAAGTACGTGAGCGTTATCATATTTTACGGCCACGTGAAAAAGTGGGGTTTTATTGCTTTGGGTTTTATTAGGCTTCCTAGATTAGGTATGTACGTATGACTGGAGGTCAGGGAAAATGGGAAATTCCAGAAATTGCTTTTGTTGCTCAAATTCATAACCTACAATATTGTATATGCTTACTTATGCACAATACCACTTACACTTCATAAATTTTTTTCTCCCGTATTGTTTAATCTTATAAATTTATGAATCAATGTCGTTGGATAATTCACACAGCGCCATCTAGCCACAAACTTATCAAATTTTAGCATTCCAGGCTGTGCTATATATCAGCTTCAACCACACCGTGACTTCATACATCAGGTAAACTGTGGTCAAACACCTAGCTTGTAAACCATAAAAATAATCTTGTACATGGTAGGTATGGGACCCAGATTATATAAGACTACGAAAGCTGATTAGATAGGTACTATTTATTTTTGTAATTCCTTTTTCATCATCATCTTCATCTCAGCCGTAGGATGTCCACAGCTGGACATAGGTCTCCCCCGTTGACTTCCGTAAAAACCGGTTGGAAGAGGTTCGCATCTAGCGCGTTCGGTCTTTATTAGGTCGTCTAAAGTAAAAGTCTAAAATAAGTTAAAAAATAGTCTAAAATAAGTATTTTAGTATACTCCCAAGGGCACTTTATTTATTTAGCGACATTAATGTAGTGCTAGTCAGCAGTAATTTAAAATAAATAAAATGGTAAGTAGGTATTAAAAAGACTTAATCAGCCGTGCCATAGAGATTCGTCTGTATTTTTTTAGTTTCAAATATAGGTACTGATCCTGATTTTTTTATCGTAAGCGTGTATATATGTATGCTACTGCTTCACGTCGTAACGACAAATTTTTGGTAACATTTGGAATGTCGATAGCTTATCCACTTACCTATAGATACCTCTCATGGATTTAATTTATCATATAGTCTCCTTGATCTCCCTGTACAACGCCAGTGAAACCGCCAGGTGCACGTAACTTCATATTTTATAGGTATCTACCGATTATTCATTTAACATATTTCTTCATTTTCCGACACTTCCGAAATTAGGGCACGGCAGAAGAAAATATGTGCTATGACGCGTGAAGAAATCGGTCCGTATTTATTTACGGGCAAAGTTATTGTTTGAAACGTCTAAGTCGTAATTCCCGACATAAACCAGGCAGGCTTTCATTCACCCCCCAAAACACCCCCTTACCCCAGCCAAAATTCCCCCTTTGCCCCCTAAAGATCCCCTTCTCCCCTTTCGCTGCTGGATGCTGTTTTTCCCGCGCGAAATGGCCCGTTTGAAATTGTTGTTTTATGGAAGTTTTTAGGAGTTTGACTTCGCCCGAGGAAATTTATATAGAAAGGCAATCTTTACGTGTTTATATAGATGAAGCTTGGTGTACCTATTGTACATACCTAGAATACATTTATTATTACAAAAGCTTTTTTGAAGTCGAAATATCGGCTATTCATATTTTTAGAACGCGGTTTTTTTAATACAAATAGATATATTACGACTAATTTCTCTTGTAATTTGATAAGTATAAATAACTACAGAATACAGATCTATTTAGATATGTACCTATATTAGAAAAACCTGGAAATATAATATTAAAACGTAGTTTTTGGATAGTGGTAGGTATACCATATACCATTAGGAATATGGTATACCTACCACTATCCAAAAACTACGTATGGCTACTATAATATGGCTTTGTGATTGATATTTGGCTTGATTTTACTAGCGAACCTATTACCCAGCTAACTAACTAGTAAAGTTGTTCCTACTACTTTACTAGTCGTATGCAATAGGGTCTCATTTAGCTGATCAAAAATATGGTAGTTACGCAAGTGGGAGGGTGTCAAAAATATTATTGATATTTAAGATTATTTTTACATTACTAGAAAAGTAAAAAAAAATCTAAATCCAATTCAATCTTACGAATTTAAAAAAAATTATATACTGATTTAATGTTCACATGTTTTTACAATGAAACATTTTAACCGGTATCGAAAAACACATCTTTGATTGATATTATTATGGTGTCGATAATTTTAAATGACATTTCTTCTTGTACGAACTTCTTTAATATATGATACATTTTAATAAATTAATGTTTTTTAAGGTTGGTATGTATATTTTAGTCGATAAAAACGCAAACTAAAATCGCTAAAAGACAAGGCTTTACCTAGAAGTAAGTATAATACATTACTTTAGTTGTTTAAAATAATCTTATCTTAATATAATTAATTATAAATAAAAATACCTCATTCGGGCCTATCTTGACTCCAGCGAGATAGTATCCAAATATATTCACCTTTTACCAAGAAATATCCAAAGGTTCTATCGATAAAAAATCAAAGTAACGACCTGTCACTGTCACAAAATAATATACAAAGAAAATATCTCCACCATTTTTAAAGTTGGATCGTGTGTCCGACGCCGCTCCCTGATTGGTGGGCGGATGACAGCTGCTTGAAATATGTCGGCTCGCCTGCCTTCGCGCAGCGGGTGTCAGCATGGATCCACTAAAATCCCCCTAATGAAATTAAATTCCGTACGTTTTAGATTTGCTCGTAAATATTCCGATCTAATCCGCTGATTAATGAAGCTCGAGGAATCTTACTGGAATTTAATCTTGTGAAGTGGTTAGGTGTGGTCATGATAATACATTTATTATATCTACCTGTAGGTACTCATTGACCACATGACGTACGCAATAGATTAGAAAAAAAGAAGCTACAGATAAAAAAATGTTGCATTGAAATGAGTAAATACTTCTTGTGGCTACAATGTTTGCTTGTCACAAGCGAACTATATACTCGTACCTATTTGTTTGGTTTTATTGTTTTGTAGCGATGATAGCTTAGTGGTTAGCGCGGTCAGTTCACACGCTGAAGAGCGTGGGTTCAAACCCTAACAATGAGCTTTTGAGCTGACGGTGAAGGAAAACATAGTATGGTGGTAGGGTATTTTCTAGTAAACGGCTGGCTAGCTACAACCCCAACGGTGTGTTCCGGCAGCCTCACTTGAGAGCCAGTTCCAGTCCTGGCTAGGTGTGGTCTACCATCTTCGATAACATAGTCACGCAATATCAGGTGAGGTATGGTCAAATAATTAGCTTTTCAACTTTAAAAAAAATCTATCAAAGCTTAACCAATTACTTATTTATTTAATTACTTATTTAAGTATCTGCCTGAAATTATATCTGTACTTCTTTTATCTAATCTGTAATAAAATATTTATAATAAACCTATTTAAAATCGTTATCGATCTATAGAAAAGTTACTATTTAGCTCAAGGGATCATAGAAAGTAACTACTTACCTAACATTTTCATATATTCATGGTTTAAGTTCTTACATGTTTCTTAGATAAACATTCTTCCATGAGTAAAAGACGTTAGATAACAAAGTTCATAACACCAATAAATCCAATAGACTTACGCCAGACACTTTTACGATCCCCTATACGCGATGGTTACAAATCACATCTATAAGGCAATTAGACGGATCTGTTCGAATAACCCTATACTATCTTAGACACGCATGTCAAAGATATCTACCTACTTGCACCTTAATGTCAAAGGTTGAAAATACTTTTCCTAAAGCCACATTTACACGGACGCAATATACCTACATTACATAGCTCGGCTTAGATGTCGTCGGAATAGTGCAATTTGTGTACATAGTGGATATTCGACATAAACACAAAGCGTGAGTTTCTTTTTTGTCATGCTATGTGTTTTTTCAAAACTCACCTGATGTTAATTGACAGTGTGGTTGAAGATGGTAAGGCACACTTTTTTAATGTAAAAGTATTAAGACGAACGATACGTTCTCCTGATGGTAAGAGATTACGCATGCCCATGGTCATACAGCAATACACAGAACTTTGAGTAACAATACGAAGTTCGGGGTATCGCTGCTTTGGGGCTCATTACTTTGAGACTTTAGATGGTTAGCCTCAATCAACAGCCCAGTAAATTCGCTATTCTACATTTATTAATCAAACGGGGTTGTGGAACTCTCTGTCTAGCCTGTGATCTCTGAAAGGTACTATACCTGTAAATGTGTCCTAATATAACCAAGTATCAGAAAATTTCGAATCGCCACCAAAAAATACTTAAATTAGTTTTTAACTTCATTCTGTATATAAGTGACGGAGTAATAAAAGGTAGCTTCGAAATAATTGTAGCCTTGACAGTGTGACATAATAGATAGTAAATAATATTATGCAATATTTTCTATTACTTACTCTGAATTATTATTTACTCTGAAATTATACTTGACACTGTCAAATCTCTACTATATTGCTTTGATGTGAATCTTGCTTAATATATCGATATGAGACCATATAAGTAACCAAATGTCGAAGATAGGAGATATTCGAGTGCTTTTAGAACGTTTTAGATAGAACGGAGTGTCAGATAACGTTGAGGATTGCGTTACAACAAAATGAATAACAAGTTTATGGTAACAGTATCACTGTATGATATCGCTGTATGAACAAGGATTATGATACCCATACGGTTCCAGGGTTGTCACTGAGGTTAGCTAAATGCATTATCGTTTGTAAAGGGTTATCTAAAAAAAAATTGGGAGTTATAAATTTATAGCATTTATATATACCTACCTAGACTATTACATAAGGTGAAGTTTAAAAATGAGAAGAACGAACGTTTTCCTGATGGTAAGAGATAAGGACTGTTCATAGTTATTGCAGCGGTTGGTACCTAAAATTTCGAGTAACAAAAAGAAAATAAAGAAATCGCTGCTTTGGCGCATGGTTCGATGGTTACATATAACTGCATAATTCTAGTACTACTAATAAACGCAGTGATTTCAAGAGAAAAATGCCTAAGCGCTAAGTTTTCATTAAATTTTCTATTAAATTCGTAATACGTAATTTTGGATAGCTTATAACCTCTCTGATTCTTTACAAAACTCTACCGGCCCTAGCACGAGCATAAAGAACCAGTTTACTACTATCCAGATGATTTACTGGATGCATTCCTGGAGTGCCACGGTATATGACCGGTGTAAATGTTTGAGATTAACGGTAAAGGACGCGCTGCTACTTAGAGCACTCTACTACAGTGTTTGGATTGAGATACAGTACGGCAAAGACAAGTATTTTCATAGGCAAGTCTTAGCCTAAAGGCAAGTTTTTGCCTAGAGACAAGTCTTTGCCTAGAGGCAAATCTTTGGCTAGAGACATGTTTTTATCTAGATACAAGTCTTAGCCTAGAAGCAAGTTTTTGCCTAGAGACAAATCTTTGCCGAGAGACAACAAGTCTTTGCCTAGAGACAAGTCTTTGCCTTGAGACAAGTCGGAGCAGAAGCATTCTAGTATTACAAGTAGATATATAAATAGACGGTTACTATATACACACAAATACAACCAAATATTTTTGTGCATGTAGTTCCCGCATACCAAGCAAAATTGTATATAG
The DNA here is from genome assembly GCA_950106695.1 of Biston stratarius. Classification (NCBI taxonomy): domain Eukaryota; kingdom Metazoa; phylum Arthropoda; class Insecta; order Lepidoptera; family Geometridae; genus Biston; species Biston stratarius. The sequence continues at coordinate 19,744,120 of OX467116.1, forward strand.
GAGCACAGATTCTTTACTTATTCTCTTAATCGTTGTGGCGGTACTAATTTTTTTAGGATTTTTAGGTGTCACTACATTGGCTGTCAAAATTTAACATACCCACCTTTAGCCCACCCAAACCGAAACACATTAAAAATCGATCCATAATACGATGAGTGTAAAGCATAAATTAACTTTAAATCTTATGTGACGCCATAAATACGCCTAAATAATTTTAATAACAAAACTAAAACAAAATCGTTAACAGCCTGAGCCTGCAATGGATTAAAGTAGTTCCATGTACAAGACATTAATTTATGAAGGCACGGCATACATTTACGCAGGTTCCGTATGTATACCTTTTAAGGACTCTGATACACTAAGACGCGATTGATTCTTTGTCGTAGACCGATATTTTCTCACTTTAGCCTTGGAGATTTATCAGCGATTATTCTATTAGATAAAAGTATTTTTAATTTTTTTATATGCCAAATTTTAGTAACAATAGTTGTTATAATTATGTAGCTCGTTTACTGTGTTGTCCTTTCCGACTAAGTACAACCCGGGGTTGTCCAAGGAAAATAAAATTATATAGATACAAGCAATCAAGCTTAGGCCTAAGAAAGCTTGTTCCGTAATCTTCAGTCGAGGCCAGAATCATATCTAGTCCAGTTATTAAAAAAAACAGGCAAATCGACAGAATTTTCTTTATTTTTAATTTATTTGATGTAAGGGATGAAAGCAAGTCAAAACAAAATGTGCAGCAGTAAGTACGAGTATGTACTTCAAACTAAACAACTCTTTGAAAACTATTATAGATGCTATATATATATAACTATTAAATATATTATAGATGATTTGTGGTTCCATCAAAATTTTCTGGGATAAAAAGTAACCTACGCTGGCGTATATAGGTACGTACGCGCTTATACCCTATATGCCATCTGCATTCTGAATTTTATCTCAATCCATTTAGTTGATAAAGCGTGAAAACGTACCATTTACCTACTCATTCATATACTTACACACAAACTTTCGAATTTATACTTATTATTAGCGAAAACTGAGATAATATGAGATACCTACATTCAATGAATTTCAAGGTTACAACAAAACTTAATAATACATATATATAATATAGGTATATATTAAGTTTATATATGTACATTATATTACCCACTTATAACCACTATATCAGTCTATTGACTAATATTATTTACAGTACCTGGATCTGATTGCTCGGCTGAAAACACGGATAAAACGACGTTTTCTAAAAATTAATCCTAGCTAGATCGATTTATCGCCCCTGCATACTAAATTTCATGAAAATCGTTGAAGCCGTTTATATATTCGATACATATATATATATATATAAAAGAATTGCTCGTTTAAAGGTATTAGATAGATAGATAGATAGATATTCGCTACGAAAATGCGCGACATGACAAAAAGTTATTTGAGGACTGTAACTTTTTTTCCGTACAAATAGCATTGCGTTTGACCACCATCTTATTCGATGTTGAACGAGGATGCGAACTACATAGACCACACTTCACCTACAAGAAATCGATTCACTCGCGACTTGAAGGCACCCAGATTGTATCTATCGGGGAACGGGTGTTCCCCTGGTGAAATGACGTATTGCGCGTTCCTAGTATTGAATTCCGAGCGTAGCGGTATTATGTCAACCGAATAGAACGAATTAATTTTCACTTTTTTTTAATAAAGCTGACAGGCTTGTTGTTTTACCACAACTCACCTGATGTTAAGTGACGGTGTGGTCGAAGATGGTAAAGCACACCTAGCCTGGAATGGAACTGGCTCTCAAGTGAGGCTGCCGGAACACACCGTTAGATGCTTGCCGGCAGATTTTCAACTTGAGGGTGGTAGCTAGCCAGCCGAGTACTAGAAAGTACTCTACCACCACGCTATGGTTTCCTCACGATGTTTTCCTTCACCGACAGCTCAAGCTCATTGTTGGGGTTTGAACCCACGCTCTTTGGCATGCGAACCGACCACGCTAACCACTGAGCTATCATCGCTTAACTTATAAGCTTCACTTTGGATAGAAAATATAACTAAACGAGATAAAAATTATATAGAAAGTTAATGTTAGTTGCCTTGTGTGTTTAAACCCTTAAGTACTTACTTCCTTTCAAACCCGTTTCAACAATTCTTCGGCTTATAATTTAAATAAATAATTATATCACTGATTTAAATTGCTAATGCTTCAGTTTAATTACAATTTTTGAAGAGGGTCTTGTTTTTTGAGGCTTATCTGTCGATAAGAAAATTACGGTTTTTTGATGCAACAGTGCCTTCCATTAAAAATATAATAAACCTTAAAGTCACCTTTGTGGTAATAACTTATGTATTAGTAAAGATTAAGATGTTTTACAATGTAAACATGTGTTATTTTTAATTAGGAATCACAAAAAAACATTGAAATTATTATTTGATATGTGAAGTAGGTACCTACTACCTACTTAGGTAAAAATGTAAAAACACTTATTCTTTTTTTGTTGAAATATGTTAGTGTAAATGTGGAAGGGTTATTATGTTTAATTTTACCAATCTGATTAACCATTATAAACTTTAGTTAGCATTTAACTAGCTATTAATTCGGATACGGCTAATCAAGCTTTTACCTATAGGTAAAAGCCTCATATATGATAACTGGGTAACTTTCGAAGCTGTAATTTGGCAGATCTAATTAAATACTTCTTTTTGTGTAGTCAGGTAATATAGTGCTACTGATAAGCGAAATTCAGGTAAAGTTTTACTAAATAAAAATACAAATATTGTTACCGCCAGGTAGGGTAGGATTCGCAATTAATGCATATCTATTACTTTCTTACACATGGTTAATGAGCGATTGCTGTCCTTTTCACTCCCTATTCCTATTATTTCCGACTACCGCCATAATAGTCATCAACGACCAAGTGCTACGTGACCGATCATCGGCGTCACTCGTGTGCATAAAATAATATAAATTAACCTACGTGAATAAAGAAAAACTAAACTGAAACATCAAACATTCCTTCTACCGCGAGTGTGTGGAGTGCATTACAAAGTGCATACTGTGCTGCGCAGCCAGGACTATTTACGAGAGGAACGAGGTCAAGGTGCGTGGTCTCCCATTCTTCCTTTTCCTCTGTGTTATCGCTCGTAAATTAATTAATGTGTAATCAGCGTGCCCAGCGAATTAACAAATACAGTCCACTAAACATATTGACGCTATGAAGCCTTCGGGCACATAACGCATCCCGCTCCAGGAAGTCCAAAATATTTTGGCGCTTCCAAATATTTTATTGAAAGTAAAAGTAAATATGTCAAATTCAGTAATATCATTTTAAATAAATCTTTAAAATAGTTTAAAAGCATTGATTTCTAGTTGATAAATAAAAAAGCAAAAATGTTAAAACAAAGTAGGTATGTCAATATGAAAAAAAAAACCTAATATAATAGAAGGTCAAAAAAATCATAGTTACTAGTAAATTAATAATCTTTTAGTTTAAAAATGAATGACATGAAAAACATGTCATTAATTAGAAATATTGTCATCTAATTACCTATCATCTCGTCTGGTCGATGCCACACTTGACTACAACCCTGACCTCTATTTTGCTGAGTTCAGCGTTATTTATTAAATTTTTTATTGGTCTTTTGGTAAAATGTTATTGCTGTAAGTCAAGAATTTCGTAAAATGATTAAACGTAAGAAATATTTCTGTCATAATTATTCACGAACTGTCAGTTCCTAAAAATAGTATACAATACAACAGCATATAGTACCTATTTATCGTATTCTGAGCTCTACAATACCAGGTGTTTAAAAAGCAAGTTATTTATATCTAACACCTTACCGCCATGAATCATATCTCAATCCCATCATATAAATCTCAATAAAACCTTATTTTCAGCAATTCCGATATTTTCTTACGCCACATGCGTCCCGCCATCGGAATAGACTTTACGACATAATATTTTTATGCAAAGTACGTCGCCAAATGTTTCACGGTTGGTGCCGAAAAAGCTCACGTCCTTTCGCACGTAAAAAAAGGATGCGACAGAATAAATATACAAGCCACCCTTTTTAAACGAGCGACGTTTTTTTCCGTTGCCTCCATAAAATGTGCCCCAATAAATATGTAAATCTAGAGGAAAAAAAAACGATTGTAAGCCCTGATTTGAGACGAGTTTCACTTTCAACTCGAGTTTATTGGTACCATTGCATTGCGAGTGCCATCGACCTTTTGTCTCGTTCCTGTTTCTTTCATAAGCTTCGTGGTAAATATGCAAATTAGGTTAGAGATTTTTGAATTGTTAGTATCTAGCAGATATGGAATTTATACCTACTAGGGGATCAGTATGGCGATTGCGTGATTTCTTTACTATGGAAACTGACGTGGTTTTAACAAATTTTTGTTTTACTGATGCGGGATTACTCTCGTTTAATTATATCGGATATTCTGACTATAGTTTCGGCCACATCCAGTGGCCTTCATCATTGCTTTGCACAAGCAAGAAATTGTGCGAAGCAAGACGAGGCCGCACGCGTGTTGTACTCAGCAAAAAATTCTAAACATGTTTAATAAAGACACTCATAATTTTAACGTAAATTTTAACACGTAATTTTTATTTCTGTTTTGATCGTAAAATGTTGCATTCTAAATCATTCAAGATTAGAGTTTCTGTTGTGTATCTGATAAAATATTAACTCGCGTAGATATATAGGTAGGTACCTAAGCCTCAATGACCAAAGTTTGGTATTCCGTGTGTACAAACATGTTTAAATTTTGATACGTTTCAGTGACCGTAATTTCGGCATCGACATAGCGCATATAAACTGTAAATTAATCTGTGGTTCGAGCTTTCGGCGCAGAATAAATAAGAGATGGTCCGTTCGAGGGGCGTCCCGGGCGGATCGATTCAGCTCCAACTTTACTGGCTCTACTAAAATATTCGTGAACGGTAGAACAAAGCTTCGAAATGCAAAATTCAGTTAATAAAAACGTAGAGGAAGACGTTTCAAAACCAGAAAAATAACTGTGTAAGAACTATTGTTATACTTATTATCTCAGATCTTTTATGAAGTATCATTAACTAGCTACTACCCGGCTTTTCTAGAATATAAAGTAGCCTATGTATGTTCTAGAATATAATATAGAGTATATTTGCTACCCCCCGTTAAAATTTTTATAGATCTGTCTAGTCGTTACAGCACAAAAAAGTAACAAACATATTACATAGAAACATCCAGCCCGTTCTTAAGCCACATCTGTCTAAACTTAAAACTAAAACAATTGTACGACATCAAAATTATATAAAATTATACACAACACCAAAAAAGATTCCGGAATCGAAAAGCTCACTAAAGTACCCATATCACAGTGACCTTAAACCTCCGCTGCCCCGTTATCGTCCACAGCCCATAAACTAATTAAACCACATAACCGACCAATCGAGCTTTCCAATCATGAAATTAAAATTACGTCCCCTTTACGACGGCCGTTACGAGCTGCGAAAAAAGGGGGCATAAAAAAGGGGGGTATAAAAAAGGGGGTATAAATAACACACCTTCGCTGCACGCACGACAGAGCCGCGAATGTAGTCGTAAATTATTCGCTTATAGCTCGCTGCGATCAATACATTCATTAAGGAAAAATGAATCCGACTTTCTGGCTTAGGCAGTGTTTCTACGAGCATACAATGAATGATGTTTTAAAAATCGATCAACTTTAAAAATATGTTTATGTCGCAAACGTGATTAGACATTTTGTTTATTAGATGTACTGTAATCAGATATTTTGTATTTAGGTACTGACTTTCGTGAACATTTTAATCAAATAGGAATAAAATGAAAATATGCCTTGTAAAATGGAATTATTAGGTGAGAAATGGGTCATCTAGAAGGTTTGTTGCTAGCGAAATTACAGGGCTATTGAGACTAACTATCAAAAGTCTCAAAGTAATAACAGTAAATCAAAGCAGCAATGCCCTGGACTTTGTTTTGTTACGCAATTTTCTAGGTACTATCGCTGGGTTATGGATAAGCGTTATTTCTTACTTTCTTACCATTAGGAGAGCGAACAAACTAATATAGGTATGCGAAGGTTTTCTGGTAACTCTCTGTTCTTTCTTTCAAGCTACGTGTCATTCGGCTTCGACTCTATTAAAATTTTAACGTCAGCAATATTTTTTTTTACCTAAACACATAAACACAAACAAAGAAAGTTGGTTTCAACCATCTAACAACCGTTATGATAATAATAATGAAGCAAATTCTTGGCAAAATAGGGCTGTTTATATTTAACAAAGATGTTCGCAAAAATATTAATATTAGGTTCATATTGCTGTATATTTGTTTCTTTTTTATGTAAAAATAATGAGAAGAACGAGACACTCTCCTGATGGTAAGACTAACGTCTGTCCGTGACCATTGCAGCGATATACAGAACTTTGTGTAGTAAAACAAAGTTCAGTGCGTCACAGCTTTGGCGCTCATTACTTTGAGGCTTTCGATGGTTAGTCTCAACTCAACAGTCCTGTAATTTCATTAGCTGCAGTACCTTCATACCAGAACACAGTATTGTTTACACACTACTGCTTGGCGGCAAAATATCTGATACTGCGGTAGTACCTATATACCTAGACAACCTCATGCTCTACCACCAAGTAAAAACATGTTTCAATAATCTAAGTTTAATTTAATTTAATTCTTACGTCAGTTTTAAGATAAATAACAGAATCGCACGTGAAAACTTTTCCTAAAAGTACGCTTGTCAGTTTGATTCTAAGTTTTTGCGCCGCTTTCGGTTTTTTAAAGCGTTTTCGTGTGTCGTAAATTATAGGAATACGTTCATGATTTTTTACCTCTCTATGCAGGTATCAACATTGAAAATTCATTTAAAACTTGTTTGATTACAGCGCATTGGGCACATAAGTACCTACGTCTGCAAAAGCTAAGCATTTTGTATAAAAATTATAAGTTTTCCCGGTTTAAAAGTAACTTTGTAGACCTTTTATTAACCTTTAAAAAGATGCTGCATTTAAATTTATTCAAGCCTACATGCACTAGAACATGCACTATACATTAAAGCAGTTGTGTTTTGCTCAACTTAAAATGTACCAATTTTAGGGTTATCGGTTGGCCCTAAGTAAATACGAATAATAATAATAATAATAAAATTAAAGTTTTCGTCCTTGTTAAGTTAAATTCTATCTCAACTTTCACGATTTCAGAATTATGCTCCTTAGTTGTTCATCATGACGAGTATAATGACTTAGTATCTATACACTAAGCTTATAATCCTATACCTAGATTTTCAGTTATTGTAATTCCGTTTTCGTATTTAGACTTATCCGGATATGGATCAGTCCTGTTTTTATAAACTATCCCACAGCTGGGCGCAGGCCTCTTTTATTTTTAGCTATTTATGCTTAGATATAGACTATTTCTTTTTCCTCTTACTTCTTGGCATTGCACTCTATGCATTCTGTCACTTTCAATATTTCTGTATATTCTGTGCAGTCTTCAGTTTTCAGCTTCTTTATCTTTATAGTCAAAGTCCAGTCTTGATCAAGCCCAGTCCGTGTCAGTCAAATCTAGTCATGCTTTAATAAAGTAGTGGCGACTTTACTATAAGCTTCGATGGAGTTTAGGAAGCAACACGAAAAGTCATGTTTCACCGCATTGTATCACTTTCCTACACTCGCGCTTGTAATTCGGCACTTTACGAATAAAACACCACTCTTTTTATATATAAGCGATTCGAAAAAACACTAGTTTTGGAAAAAAATACAGTGGGGCGACACGACTCTTTCGGCGTTCCCGCCAAAAACTCTACATAGACTATATTTTGTACTAAAATAAACTTTCGGTGCATGTGCCTTTTTAGCAAAAAAAAAAAACTTTTCACGTCTGTTCATCAACCGAAAATAACCTAAATTAAAGCGTGTCTTCATAAATAAACCCACTTGAAGCAGACCCTTCGTTCTCACACGATATTGAAACGTATAAATCTTCCCTCTCTCCCCGCCTCGCGCGGCTCTCCATTCCATTAGGCTGATGCTTTTTGTACCTATGTGGGCAGATGTGGCTAATTGGAAAAAACGATTACTCAGTGCCTATATTCTATATACACATTTGATTTTTTAAATATATCTCATTTGTTTTTTTGACTTCTAAAATATATAATGTTCATTTGTTTAATATTAAACTAGCAGCACCGTATCACTCACCAAAAACAATTGAATGTTTTAAGATAAAAAGTACTACCTATTTTGTGACACAAAATCACTTCAAACTGTGGCTGTGTGAAGGCAGACAAACTAAATTATAATATTTGTAAGACAGGAAAAGTAAAATCCTGTGCCGCGACTTTGTGGGTAGATATAGGTACCATGCAAGATAGAAAAGAAACAAAGTACAAGCTCTTCATGCATAAAGCAAATTTTCAAATCATCAAACATCTTTTTAACCGCTAATCGAGTTCGGATTTTTTATATATCCGCGAGTATATTTGCCACGTTTTGCCAAGTTTTGGGTACGCGTAGAACTTTTTGTTTATTTTTTGGATAAGACGAAAGAAACGCTCTCATGATAGTATGATATGTTTATAACCATTGCAGCGATTCCCGAATATAGAGTTACAAAACAAAGTTCAGGGCATCGTTGCTTTGACTCTCATTTCTTTGAGACATTCAATGTAATTTTTACAAATATACATGTAATTGTATTAATTATATTACATCATCAGCCATATGACGTCTACTGCTGGACATAGGCCTCCTCCTAGGGGGGTTTTGCCAATACTCGCCACGCTTGGCAGGCGGGTTGGCGAGTGCAGTTAGCTGTGTTTGTTCAAGGAAGACGCTGCTGCCCATCTTCCGGATTACATCCCTTAGCCGACTCTTACGGCAACCACGGGTAGAGAGGGTGGGGTTACTATTCTTACGCCGGCATCACCACGGCTAATTAATTAATTATATGTTACATAATAAAGGTTACACCGCGCTAATGTTTTCTTTTTCGTCTTTCAAAAGAAAATACTTTCATGCGATTGTAAATGCGCAAGTTATAAAACTTATAAAGCAATAAAATAAATTAGCTCTAACTTCTGCTATTACAATAAATCAGCGCTGCTAAAGATTTATTATGTAATAAAAAATTATTTAAGTAAATTCACTGAGTCAAGGCAAGCATACTGAGTTATTAATTTTTTCCTGTATAATAATTCCCATACGCATGGAATGGATTCACAAGATGGCTTCCATTTTGCATACAATGTAACTAAATATTTGCGCGTCATCCATCGTATTATCTTTAGTTTATATTTTTAAAATACGTCTGTAAAATAAGCTGAGAAAAAAACTTTTAAGCCGCGCAAAAAGCAAGAAACATTACAGTTGATTTATATCTGCCGCCTTCAGTCTAAGTTATGTGATTTTTATTTCCTTTATTCGCAACTTTGTAGCTATACCTAAGGAGTCAATAAAAATATGGCGTATTAAATCGCATAAAGAAAACACTTTTCAGAAAAATAGTTTGGGATGAAAGGCGATTTTGTAAGGGCGTCGTAACTTGGGACATAAAGCTTTTTGAAAGGAATCTATCGCGAGAGAATTAATAAAGATATAGGGCTGTATTAAGAGACATTAGACAGTTTATGGCTTATGGTCAGCGTGTTGAATGCACCCGCAGATATACAGGGATGTTCACGTTATTTTGTAATCTATCACGATAATGTGACAGTGAGAACGTATCACAGCCAATAAATGTACCTATCACGATCTTTAGATAGTCAAACGTCCTTTATTACAGTTTTTAGGTTACCCTTTACCAAATTTACGATGAAGCAGATTTTTTCGTGATTGCAGAGTTGTACTTATAGTAAAATTTGTTCATAATGTGCAGTAGGGTAGGGCGGGTCTAGTTGAGCATAGGGGCAAGTTGGGCAATCGAAATATCTCGAAAACTATTCACCGTACGCGTAGGCATCATATAGCGAAAAGAAGGGGTCGCGGGAGTGGAACTCATCGCGCGACCGCCAGTGGCGGCTCGACGAGCGAGTGAAGCATACGTGTGCATTGTTTATTTTGTGACCAAAAAGTAAAAAATTAGTTTACCTCAAGATTTCGTCTGTATTAGTCAGACGTTATCTGTTTTCAATCAGGTAAGTCTTAATCTTTCATAAATTTACTGTGCTATTGATATGTATAAAGGTTCAGGGTATAATTCTTACCGTTTTTTCATAACGTCACTTTTGTTTTAAAATTTCGGGTTGGGGTTAGTTGAGCTAAAGTTGTTCAACTAGCCTCACGGCTTAGAACAAAAGTAATGTATTTTTTTTATTTTATTTTAAGGATGCGGACTTATAAAAGAAAGACTGAAAGATGTTCTTACACTACTCAAGACATAAATAATGCTGCAAAGGCTGTCAATGATGAGGGAAAAAGTGTGAATGCCGCCGCCAAAGAATTTGGTATCAAACGGATGACTTTGATAAGTTTTTGAAGAAGTTAAATGAAGGTGGTGATTCATTCATGGGTTATGCAACACCAAGGCAAGCATTTGCACCCACACAAGAGGACCCTTTAAAAAAGACTTGTTACAAATGGCATCAATCTACTATGGATATTCCCCAAAACACGTTCGTCGCCTTGCCTACGAGTATGCTGCTACATTTGGTATTAAAATGCCATCCTCCGGGACTGCAAATAAGATGGCTTAATAGCTTACGAAGTTTCTAAGACGAAATCCGGAGCTATCCATCCGATAACCAGAACCCACGAGCCTTGGTAGGGCAACATCATTTATTGTGCAGAATGTCAAAGTGTTCTTTGAGAAACTAGCGGAAGATTTCATAGAAAATTACTTTAAGTTTTGTTGTTTTGTCACTAGAAGACTTTAAATAAAGACTTGATTGTCAAACAAATCTTTTATTTCATCTCTAGTTAACATTGAACCCATGGTTTGGCTGAACATTCTAAGTGCTCAACTTACCCCATACCCTTGCTCAACTTACCTCACCTATGAGGTACGTTGAGCATGCTTGACTTTCTGCATTTAAACCGCTGTAGCTCTTAAATCCAACTTATAAGAAATAAATTACTATGACACTTTTGCAAAAGGATAAATTACTAATCAATCAGGTTGCGTAACAACCCATTGAGACTTACCGTTGAGGAGCTATATCCTCTCAAGTGAAAAATTGCTCAACTAGCCCCGCCCTACCCTACAATGACCCCCTTTCGGCTAAGTAGGTATATATATACCATATTCTTACAATCCTGTATAGCAAGTTTGTATATATAGTAATCGGGGAAAGGTAACTTTTTGTCCTAGATTTTAACATTAAATTCTACTTTAATGACTTTTTTGGATATAAGTAATTTTGTGATATTTTACCTATTTTTTTATTTATAAAAGTAATGAGCCGAAATATACGCTCTTCTGATGGCACAAGATAACGCATGTCCATGACCATTACAAACAACTATGAATAATTAAACAAAGTCTGGCCATCGCTGCTATGGCGCTCATTACTACTTACCTATATATAGCTTTTAAGAATATAGGAGTACATAAGATACTATTATTTTTATAGTTTTATAATAAACATTTTACTAAATATTCATTACATTTAAATAAAGTAAACCAACTAATTTGTAAGTTGGTGATTTTTATGGATTTTAAAATAGTAGTTTATGTAGTGCAAACGATGTACCTAGTGGACGATCAAAAAATACGTTTCAAGTAGGTAAGGTAGGTAAAAAAGTAAATATTTTTTTAGTAAAACAAAATGCTGGTAGATTTATTTGGCGAGTCTGGTATTGGATCTAAGCTTTTGGATTACATTGTCCGCCATACTCAAAGTGTTCTATGGGGAACCCTAGGGGTCCGCAAAACCTCTGTGAGGACTCCGCGAAAATACTGGCCATAATGGAAAAAAAAAACTAAAGAGTGTAGGAATGCGTAATATGAGAGCGCAACATTTCAGCCAGGAGCATAGTCAACAGTTCAACACTAACTTAACTGACAATAATAATTTAGGGTTTCGTCAAATATTTGTTTTCAGGAAGGCCTCCGTCGCCAAAAAAGTTTGGAAACTGCTGGTAAATATTTAATCCATTTTTTATTTATTTAATCCATTCATTTTACTGAAGTAGTTTAGTTTGATGAGGTATGTTTTGTAGGTATGTAATTGATAAAAAAGTAAAACATACATAACCTACTCGTAGTTATACCGATAACTTATGTAAAAAGTTGAGTAAAAATATTCCACGGTGCCTATCTCACTCGAGTCATAAATGTCTCGACCAGGATAATATTTTACGATGGCTTAAACCCTGAGTCGAGAGGCGGGGAGCCTTATCTTCTATACCTACACACATGTGCCTTGACAGCCAAATTTATCGACTTAAAAATATCCACCCAGATTAAATGAGATACCGGAATACCCCACCAGACGCGCTTGGCTGCGTCATGCCCCGTCGCTCTGATAAAATATTATTTTTAGAAAGAAAAAAGCTTCGAGTAAATTATGTGTCGATGGTTTTGAGATAGGTTGAAGGCAGCATTTGGTTTCCTGAGTATTTTTTACTCATTAAAAAAAGTAGCTTATATAGCGTGCTTGTTGTTTTTATTTTATTTTGTAACTTTGTGTTTTCTTTTTTTTCTTCATTTCCCTTTTTGTTTTAGGCCAGTATTCTAACATATTCTTTACGTCATAAAGAAAAGTTCTTAATATGGCATGCAGTTATTGGCGGGAATACAAAAGTATGATATCGCTGTATTGTATATTATTCTGCGCACGTGTGGCAAGTGAAGTGATGTAATGATGTCCATGTTCCAAAACTTCCGTAGAATCTTCTAGTAAAGCTACCACTACGTTACTAAATGGATTGGACCGTGACTTGCGTGGTCTGGCTTTGACTGTGTCTAAGAGTTATTTTATTTGATTATATCATGAGACATTAAAAAAAATTATTAAATGATTGTACTGGCAGAGTGAACAAAGCGACATGCCAAAAATATAAATGAATATTCACTTTTCGTTTAAGCAGAAAGCAGAAAAATTAGGCATATGGGAATTACCGGTAATCAGAAAAGCTCACTTTAAAGGATAAAATGAAATCATAATAAATGTAACCTCGTTATCTCACCAATGCCTAATCAAAACAAGACCTAGGTGATCTAGCTCAGCAAATAAATTGCATAAGATCAAAAATAAATACAAATTAATATGCAGTAGACGAGCTCCTTGTATGAGCAATTACAGAAAAATACACGCATTAAAATTGTTCAAGTATCCATTTGTCCGATAATTTAACAGACATAATGTAAAAATTGAACTTCGACTAAATAATCATCATCGCCTTTTGTTTTTACGAAAATTAACACATAACAGCAATGTAGCGGCAACTTTACTTTGTCGCCCGCGTCGCTTGATTTAGCGGACACTAATCTTATTTATAGTTATGTGGGTATTCTACAAAATACTGTGAAAACTAGCACTCGTAGCTCGTAGCAGAACACGACTTGTCGAGTAAACTACGAATGTCGGAAACAACAGAGTCCGCTTTCGTAACTGTGACTACTGTGAACAAAGCAGTTAACTGCGACTTAGTTGCTGTGGGCTATAATACTTACTCTTAAAGCTTTTATGGATATACAATCTGGTTATCGCTCCTGTAGGCATGTTTTATGCAGAATTTTACGATATACTAGTTGACAGTAAGAATGGTCCACAAGCTCAAAATGCTATGTTTCTTTTAACACGTGTAAGATCACCAACTTGCCTGATGGTAAGCGATGATGTGGTTATAAAAAAACGCACGCAGACTTAAAAGATATCTATTCTCTCTAACCTTGAAAATATCTATATTATATCTCTAAGGAAACAAGGAAGCTGGCAGCGTGTTCCATTTCTCAAGGGTACGGACGAGAAGCGTAGTGTCGAATCGTTTGGTACATACCCAAGGATATTCCATTATGTAGTGGTGGTATTATGTAGTGGGTGGTAGTAGGCCGTCTTTCTACTTGTCCTGTAATATAAAGGGGATGAAAATACAAGGTGGTTCAATTCAGTAGCATTCTCAGAAATTAATCCTGAAGAAAAACTAGAGCAAAGCTTGACATTTGTCTAAGTGATCGTATCGGGTCTAAGTAATTCCCCAGAGAACTAAAGTCACAGATACAAATCAATGTATTAACAAACCGAAATGGCAGTGGATCTGTCCTGAATCAACTGCGGTAGATGTACCTATTCTAGAGTGGATATCGCAAATCAGTACCTAAACGTAGCAAAAGCCTTGAGATCCGATGGAGTGACAATAAATAGGACAGCTGGTGGCTGGAAAGGAAAAGTTAAAGTATTCAAGAGTAATATATTTAGTGTATTTTAGTTCAAAACAGTGACGAAGATTTAATTTAATCTGAATATCATTTAAAACATCTATCCGATATATTTATTGATATCTAAAATTAAAATACGATAAAAACTCAAAATTTAAATAAATTAAAAATATCTAATAAAAATAATCACAAGTATTTATAGCCTCTTCTCGCTGAGGTAACCAGTTGCCAACACGTGCCGTTTTATTTTATTTATATTTAATTTGTCAGCCCTATTGGCTCCTTGGTAGTATGTCTGCTTCAAGAGCTGTAGGACGTGGGTTCGATTCCCATACAGAATTATAATGTTAATCTGTATTATAAATATGTATTTACAAAAAAAAAAAACTATCAGTTATATGACTTCCATAGTACAAGCTTTGCTTAGTTTGGGGTCAGAGAGCGCTGTGTGTCCTACAATATTTATTTATTTATCTACGTCACAGTTGTAAACAAACGATTTTTAAGAGTAAACTAAAAATATAACTTTTATTACTTAAAATGAAGTTCCGCAAAGTAACGCCTGAGGTAATCAATTATCTGAAAAGCTGAAGATTGGATTAGGTTGTATGTTTTGGGAGAGGTCATGTCCAACAGTGTAATAAGCTAATGCTATAGTTAAAGGTATAGGTACCTCATTGCTTGAGAAAAGATTTTTGAAAATTAATTTCTTAAAAGGTTATGCTTGCTATGCTTTAAGATTATTATGGCATAAAACCAAGACGCCAATCGGTCGCGGCTCTATATATATACATATTTTGCGAGATCTGCGTCGACCATACAAATCAATATACTTGTACCTACTTGCCAACATACTATGAGAGAGCGTGAGAAATATTATTATCTCAGTACAAGAAAATGCACTTACGCCAGGCAGCAGTGTCATCAATCTATTTACAACATGCGTCATTCGCCACTTGACGTAGAATAAATCTTTGGAGACGAGATCTTGTACATAGAGGCATCTGGACAAGTTGAGCGCAAAAAAGGATGATCGGTGAAAAAGGTAGTTTGTGTTTGTTTACAGTGAACTAAATATGATAATGGAATAGGAAGTATCTGCTGTATTCTGTAGCGATGATAGCTATAGTGGTTAGCGCGGCCAGTTCACACGTGAGTTTAAGCCCCGACAAAGAGCTTGTAAAGAAAAACATCGTAAGGAAACCATAGTATGGTGGTAGGGTTCTTTCTAGTACTCGGCTGGCTAGCTACTACCCTCAAGTTAAAAATTTATCGTCGTGCATCACCAACCGCAACATTTCATTTGTAATCAATACAATACACAATAATGAAATTACTCTTCTTGCCAGAAAGTTCTTTAGAATTACTGTATACTATAGTCTTTTAAATTAAAATACTTTAATGAGAGGGCGGCAAAATTTTCTTCCGCGCCGTGCGGCTGATACCCTCGCTACGCCACTGTTTTTTGGTATAAAATCAATACAGAAAACGTATTTCATTATTGATGGTTACTTTTAAGCTTTTTTTCTAATGAGACAATTTATCTATATTTATCATCTCTGGGAAACACGTTTTTTGGAGTTTTCCGAATTTTTGCGCATATCGTCTTTTTCGGTCAATTTTGCATACTCGCAAAGTTAAGTCGCCCAGTTACTATATACGACAATATGACAAAAAAAAAAAAAAAAACTAAAAGCCTCATCTGGAGGGAAAAATTGCCTGAATGCCGGCGGCATTGCAACGTTGAAAAACAATTTTAATTTTTTTACCGAAATAAACGCCAGCATTTTAGTTTCCTGACGCTTCCGACAGGAATTTTACCATACAAAACATGGGCGCCATGCCCTCAAGACTCAAAGTTTCAACTTCAAACGGCATAAATAATATTGCTAAAAAAAGTAGTATGAAACTATTTTGATTACCTACAGCGTCTTAAGCAGCAACATTAGTGGAACTACCTTTGGAACGCACCGCACCGGTAACCAGTCAAGGCAAACTACATCCAAGCAGGTAAGTGAGACTCAGCAATTAACCGTGTGAAACAGTGAATCAAACACGCTGCCAGCTTCCTCTATACGCCAATACGCTTAGACAAAATACAGGAAAATATTGTGGAACTCGGTGGGTAAGGTCACACGAAGTACTATAGTAAAATTCTGAATATCTGTAAATTACCTATTATTTCTAATAGTATTTTCAATAAAGTCTAAATGTAAGTTTGCGGTAAGGAGGAAATATTAGTTAAGTATAACAACCAGAACCAAAATAAAGCGTGCATCAAAATAATTGGCTGTGTTATGGAAATTAGATTTTACTTGCAAGCGTTTGACGTTGGGTGAGGTAGTAATTTATCTTAAACAAGTCAGACATAACACAAGAAGTGTTCTAGCAAAATTTATGAAAAACAGGCCATGAATGACGGCTTACATACTTGGCTATAGACAAAAAAATCAGATGTTAATACGTGTACATTATTGAATCGTAAGAATTCCTTTGGATTTCCATGTTTTAAGTCTTTACAGAACATAACGAATTCTTTGATCCTTTAGCTGTCGAGTGTCGAATTAAACTTTAGATGCGGATGATAGATACTTATTATGTAGCCGCAATACCAAATCGAAATTCTCGATTTTGTTATTAACGGGTTTCAGAATTGCCTTCCACTATGTTAGCAAATTTAAACAAGCATTCACGTCATAGTTGTATAGGTATCTGCTTATAACCAGTAATGACAAAAATAAGCTACAATAATAAATAAAGAATCTACATATACCGAAGTATAGTGACCTGTAAAATCTATATACAGAGATTGTTTGTTTTAATTACTAGTAGAAAACACTAACCTGATATTGTTGATTTTCACCAGCGTTTCAGACAACACAAACTAAACATTCAAAGAAACATTTCTTTAATACATCAACGTTAGCATAGACTAGGCTCGGTCGTGTTTCAAATGAGACTAACTGACCATAGCAGAGAGCTGGCCGAGTTATATGGTGGCCAATAAACGAAACCGCATCTATTACCATGCCTCCAACAGCTGACGAGGAATTTAAAACAGGCTTTATGGAGTTTATGGCATCATTCGAACCCCTGACCTGATTCCACAGTTTTATTCCAACGTAAATTTTTAATTGCTAAGATCATTAAAGTCATTGTTTGCGATACGGAAGGTGAGCAAGAAAGGGCGGTGAAAGCATAGAAATGTTAAATAAGAGATTGCTCTAAACATAATAAGAAATAGGCCTCTGCCTTATACAGAGGTAAACATGTCGCGTCGGCGGCTCCGTTACCATTACAGCTGGTTGTCTAGATAGGTTTGATTAGACAGACTGATTAAACGTCCCGCTTTTAGGGTTCCGTACCTCAAAAGGAAAGAACGGAAATAGGATCACTTTGTTGTCCGTCTGTCTGTCAAGACCTTTTTTCTCAGGAACGCGTCAAGCTGAAATTCATATCAAATACACAAGTCTACTGTTTCTTAGACTTGTGAAAAAATCAAACTTTTAAGCCAACGCAATCAAAAGATACAGCCTTTATGCTTCAAATTTTCGACATTCGCAAGGAAATCAAAACCTACAGGGTACTTCCCGTGAACTCAGAATCTTGAAATTTGGTAGGTAAAGCAACGTCTTATAGTACAGATAAAGGAAAAATTGCGAAAAGCATAAATTGCCATTAAAAAATATAAATACCATAACTTTTACTTATATACTTACAGGTCTGTACGAAACCCTCGGTGCGCGAGTTCGACTCGCACTTGGCCGGTTTTTATTCAACTATCTATTGTATAATCTAATTAAAGTAAAAGTTCACATGTCGAAGGGCGTGGGTTCAAACCCCAACAATGAGCTTGAGCTGCCGGTGAAGAATATCGTGTGGAAACCATAGCATGGTGGTAGGGTATTTTCTAGTACCAACTCGGCTGGCTATCTATTTAAGTTGAAAATCTGCCTCCAAGCACCTAATGGTGTATTCCGGCAACCTCACTTGAGAGCCAGTTTCATTCCAGGCTAGGTGTGCTTTACCATTATCGTACCATCGACCACACCGTCACTTAAAATCAGGTGAGCTGTGGTCAAACACAACCATAAATAAAAAGTCTTGAAAACCTCGCAGAATCGAGTGCACATAAACAGTGTAACTCCATTTTGTATAAAAATCAAACAATTACTGTCTGATCAACATTTCACACTTGCACGTAACTGCGAAGTGGCTCAATCGTCGCCGACAGGCCGCCTCGAAATGTGAACAATAACCTAATATTTGATTAAAGTAGTACAAATACTAAAACCAGGCATACACTAAATATTAGAGCATGGGGACGCTAAGCCGACTCAAAATGATGTAACGAGTCACGCAAACAAACTGTGTGTATTTGACTTATTAACAGATCCTCAGCAGGTTTAAATCACAAACTTGAAACGTCATATTTTATCATAGTATGCTTACAGAATTTTAATCTCTATATCTACGTGATAGGGATTAGTTTAATGTTTATTCAAATTTAAATTGCATTCAGATCATCCGGTCATCGTTTATTGCACTCAAAGGCAGTTCCTCCGGAGTTAACGTTCGACTAATTTGTGAAGTATTATAGAGGGGTCGTAAAACTCCGTCGATATCACGAACTGGTGATCAGCTGATCGATTTGCATCGAATATGATTATAATTTTGATTATAGATAACATTAACGTTTTTACGTAACTTATACTAGTTTATTCTTAAGGTCATGTATACACGTCGTGATTACGATAACATCTTCTTCATCGCCTCGTCTTGCTTTGGTTGCCAGTGAAGGAAAACATCGTGAGGAAACCATAGCATGGTAGTAAGGTATTTTCTAGTAAGTATTCGAATGGTTATCTACTTAAGTTGAAAATCTGCCGCCAAGCGGCAACTGTTCCGGCAGCTTCACTTGAGAGCCAGTTCCATTCCAGGCTAGGTGTGCTTTACTATCTTCGACCACATCGTCTTTAACATTAGGTGTTCTATGGTGAAACATCTAGCTTGTCAACCATTAAAAAAAACAGATTATATAGGTTTCTTAAACATCAGACATGGTGTATTCAAACTCAAACCTATAGCTATTCAAAGTAAAAAAAAAAAAAAAAAACAGGAATGTGTTCTGAACCTTGAGATATTTTTTTAATTTTGTACTTATTCGTATCTAATATTTTCTTTTTTAAATAATAAATAATTGTAGAAGTATAAGTAGTAATAAATGTGTGTTTTATACTCACTTGGGTTATCTGGATTTCTACGCAGTAATCAGCTTTCAATGTATAAGGTCGTTACGTTTGAACTTCAAGGTACAAATTGATTACACACATATAGATATTTATATACATATATAGGTTAATATTCATGTAATTATTAAAATGGTATTTTGTTCTTTAATAAGATATTGGAAGAAGCCATTGGTTTCGAAATACATTTATCACTAGTTCAGAGCCGATGGGGCCAAAAAGTTATGCCAAATTAATTGATTAGTTTTTTTTATTTGAACTTAGATTAACGTTCGTTTTTTGATTGCTTCAATAATAAGGAAAGGATGTACACTATATAGTTAAAACATGGACGCTAAAATAACGTGTTGAGTAAAAGAAACCGAAACTTCAACTGACTATTCCGACTTATACCTAACTCAGCAATTATTTTGTACCTTTCCCGTTTTCACTTTTAGCGCGTAACAAATAGGTAAGTTATTGTTTCCAGTCTTATGCAAATGGTGTAGTGGCACATTCAGAGAAGGGTTTCCTAAAATATTGTAAAAACTTTAAAAGTGAAAGCCAACTGGGGGCATATTGTACAAATTTTCACGCTTCTTCCGAACTATTGCAAGAATAAATATTTACGTTACAGTATGCAAAAGATGTTTTTACAACCAGCTACCGAATTGTCTTTGTTATTGAAAGCAACCCTTTTGGCGGTTCGCGGTGCCTTTTGAGTTTGTTGACGCATTGATAAAGAACGGCTGGCCCGGGTGTTGGACAAATATTGTTACAATCCACGCGAGAAATCGAAAGTAAGTGTGAATGTTTGATAGCAAGGATAGTTAGTGTTGGCTGTCGAGAAAGTTATTTTGACAACTATTCTTATAAAAATAAATGTCTCTTATTTTTTTAAAGAAATTGTTTAAAAGAGTATGCATTTGAACTTATAGGCTTATAGACTAGCACCTGACTAACTTTGATGGCACAGCGACCTAAAATGTGTCTTAGCCTCCGATAATAAAAAGCGTTCTATTTCAAGATCTTTAACTATACCTCATGCCAAGTATTAACTTCTAGTTTATAAAGATATTTAGTCAATTCATCCTTCCATCTATACTTGGGACGGATGGCAGGCCACAAGGATAGGGTAGCATTTTTTTATGGTTGACAGGCTAGGTTTTTGACCACAGCTAACCTGTTGAGCAATGCTTTAAAGTCTTTGCCGGTCTCGTTGACGTGAAATGTCATACGTGAAAATGAATTAGCCTACTTTAAGCACAGATTGACTAATGAAGCCGTAGTAGGTAGGTATACCTATAGGTACGTAAATTACGATCTACTTTTGTTTAGATGTGGGTAGGTTTTTTTTAATGAGAAGAACGAGCCGCTCTCTCGATGTTAAGAGATAACGCCTGTCCATGATCCATTGCAGCGATACGTCGCTGATTTGGCGTTCATTACTTTGAGACATTAGATGGTTAGTCTCAACAGCCCTGTAACTTCGCTAGATGCAGTAATCTTCAAACCGGAATACAGCAATGTTTACTCACTATTGCTTAGCTACAAAATATCTGGTACTGTGGTGGTACCAACTTAAACAATCTCTAAGGAGATCTATCACCAAGTTAACACTCGGAGTTCCACCAACACAGAGAGAAACAGATTTATTTTTTATTTATTGCGATGTACCTTAACTATGGCTCTCTAAAAACCTTACATCATAAATTCTAAACTAAAAACTTCCTTTTTAGTTTATCTCCATCCAAATTAGGGCAGCGTCGAAACCCAACTCCTGAGAATGTCAACGTGAAATTATTCCATAAATTCGAGGAATGTCACCGAATACATCATCATAACTTTATATCTATAGTCAGTAGAGCGGTAGCTGGCCGGTATTAAAGTTTACGATAGGGATGCGAGACGCTATAAAACTCGAGATAAATCCAATCGGGGAACGAAGAAAAACAATCCACTTCGTACCGAAATTACTCGAGATAGAGAACGGCTGAGACGAATCTCTGAATTACGGGTTGTATTAAAAAGTTAGACGGTGAAATGAGAATTGCTTAATAGATTTCTGATGTAGAAAAGACAGTAGGCTATACAGAGATCCAGTGGCGGATTTACGCATTTTCAAAGTATAGACTATTCAGTTTTGCCGCCCTTGCCTCTACAATTGTCAGTTCCTAGAATATTGCTATTGATAACTGGCTGTTTGACTATAGAGTATAGAAGTTAGCTGCACCGTTGAATGTACAATGAAAAGGAAAAGGGAAAAGTAATAGTCAAGATGTGTTGCAGACTTCTCTCTCTCTTACAGACATCAGAAAACATTCATACAGAAAACTTTTTGATTTCTATGAGGTAGCAAAAAATAAAAATTCAGTTCCCAAATTTGCCGCCCCAACAATCTGCCGCCCTAGGCTCAAGCCTACTCAGCCCGCTGGTAAATCCCCTACTGCAGAGATCATATAAATTCATTTATATGGGATTACCCACGTTTAATTATATCGGATACTCCGACTATAGTTTCGGCAACATTCGGTGGCCTTATGAACATTTTTCATTATT
The DNA here is from genome assembly GCA_950106695.1 of Biston stratarius. Lineage (NCBI taxonomy): Eukaryota > Metazoa > Arthropoda > Insecta > Lepidoptera > Geometridae > Biston > Biston stratarius. Next base: position 19,766,247 of record OX467116.1, read on the forward strand.
ATTATAAACAATTTTCACTACGGATACGGATTCTACTAAAACTCTAAAATAATAAAAAAATTGTTCCATACATTTAGTCAAAACTCAACTTACTCTTTCTATGGAGTTGTGCCCATAGAAGTTGTTCACAATGATGAGTATAATGACCCCCTTTCGGGTCAGTACATTAGTACCTACACCTCAAGCTTATACCCCGGTATACATTATTTGGATACACTTTGTTGCTAAAAGTGCGGACCGAATCAGCCCAGTTTTTATAAACTGGCCCACTGCTGGGCGCGGGCTTCTTCTCATTGTGGGAAAGATAAGGCATAAATATAATTAAACGTGAGTAAATATAGTCCACCACTGGTCAAATGCGGGTTGGCAGGCTTCATACTATTCGAACTTTTTTTTAAGAACTGTCGACATATTATAGGTTTCCTCTCGATGTTTTCCCTTATCGTATGAAGACATCAGCAAAACGCACATAGCTTAGAAAAGACGTGACGCGTGACGTGAGATTTGAACCCAGGACCTCCAGATTGGAAGCCAGACGGTCTCCCAACTAGACTGCCGAAACTTCTTACAAAAAAGTACTTTTATGTAATAAAATGTATCTAAATGATTTACATCCATTTAGCTGGCTAACACTAATTTACTAATGGCTAACATAATTTATAGTGATTTACCTAACACTCGACATATTGTCTTTTAACGTACTCGCTAAATAATACTTAATAGTCATAGTCCACAAGGGTTAACGAAGCTGTTTTCTAACAAATATTTTAAAAACTTACCACTGTTTTAACAATAGAAAAATACTAATTTCAGATAGGTAGTCGGAGAATTTTTGGTTTAAATAATGTTGCGAGTGTATTTACTAACACAATAACAATATTCAGGTGTTTTTAAATCTAAAGCAGACAAGTATGGTCTGCGGCCTACCACTGGATCACGACAGAATATTGAGTGGGCTCTAAAAAAAGACCGACCGGGTAAATTGGATGTTCCAAGCGCAAAGTAACTAAAATTTTAGTTATGCTAGTCTTTTTGAAAAATTGCACTTGCATTTATATAAAACTAGCTGTGCCCCGCGGTTTCACCCGCGCTAGATGCCTACGTCATAGTAGATTTATGCATGCAAAGTCTCAGCCCGATCAGTTTAAAATTGACAAAGTTTCATACAAACTTTCATCCCCTATTTTATCCCCTTGGGGGTAGAATTAATCAAAATCCTTTCTTAGCGGATGCCTACGTCATAACATCTACCTGCAAGCCAAATTTCAGCCCGTTCCGTCCAGTGGTTTGGGTTGTGCGTTGAAAGATTAGATAACGTGTAACATTAATTAAAATGAATGATCGACAACACCATCATCATCGACAACACCATCATCATCACCAAGATGCTGATGATAATGTTTTAGTCATTAACCTGTAATATAGCATCGGCTTTGAAATTATTATTCCCAAAGCAAATATCATTGACCTTCAACAACATCTATAAAAAGCTGCCTTTTTCTCAATTTCAAGTTGTTAACATTGATTGGTAGACCTCTTTGAAGATTGATTGAAGAGCCCTGTAGACTTAAGCCGTACAAAATGATTCTGCTTGTAACTGTTTCTACTGACTTACTTAGTGCTATATATATTTGTACATACCTACTCGTGATGTGGTAGGTACAGGTGAGACCAGATGGATGTGCGACGTCTGGTCGCCAATTAGCAGTGCACTTTGCAAACAGCGCTATGCGCCTCACTATGTTGAAGGCACGGTCAGCAAATTCCGACAAACTTGGTAAGAAACTATCATACAGCAAATTGTATGATCTGAATTGGGATAAGAAAAAAGATTAAGTCAAACTATCTTAGTAGCAATGATAGCCTAGTGGTTAGCGTGGTCAGTTGAAACGCCGAAGGGCGTGAGTTCAAATCCCAACAATGAGCCTGAGCTGACGGTGAAGGAAAACATCGCGAGGAAACCATAACTTTATGGTAGGGTACTTTCTAGTAGTTACGCCAAGCACTAACGGTGTGTTCCGGCAGCCTCACTTGAGAGCCAGTTCTATTCCAAGCTAGATGTGCTTTAGCATCTTCGACTACACCGTTACTTAACATCAGGTGAGCTGTGGTCAAGAACTTAGACAGTCAAATATTTGGAAAAAAAATGTGTTACAAAAGGGCATAATTAGTAGGTACTTTCTATCTGAATAAATGTGTAGTTTTCTTATTTATTTATGGAATTCAAACTCAATACATACAGTTTGCAACAAAAAATTTCGCACACAGCATATATAAATAGTTGGGTAGATTTTTCAACCTACTCGTGTATCTTGAGTATTTGTGTGCTGTCCATAGGTCGCGTAGGTCTGCAAGTTACTTTGTGTCGGCGCGGGCGAGTCAACACGACTGGAATGCGGCACGCGCACTCGCCTCGCTGCTGGCTCAACACAACAAGCGAAGAGCAGCTATGAATACTTACTGTGATTCCTTACACTCTACCAAACAGGTTTAAAATAAACCGCCAGCAATATCCACTTCGGCCTAGGAAATCTCAATGTAAGGACCAAGGTAAGTTGCCGTTTAATTTTTCTTACTGTAAAACGGATCATAAACGTATTTGTGTATGTTTAGTTAGTATAATCAGAAAATGATTTTTTATGTTAAATTAATGACACGGTGATCGATACGTTCTGATGGTGAGATAGAACGCATGTCCATGACCATTGCAGCCGTACTTAAAACATTGAGTAGCAAATCGAAGTTCTAGTTATCACTGCTTTGGCGCAAATTACTTTGAGACGGTAGATGTTTAGTTTCGATTGCGCTGTAATTTCGGTAGTTACAGTACTTTAGTGGTAGATCTCCTTAGCAGGAGAACATTTAGGGCGGTACCAACAAAAAAAACTTAGGACATTGTAAAGCGCTATCTGACTCCAAAATAAGCAAAGCTAGTATACTATGGAAGTCAAATAACTGGTAGTACTTAGTTACTTTGTTCTGGTATATAAATTATATGGCTAATGAGACGTACCTACTGTCGAATATCTCCAAGTAATACCTAAGCGTTAATGCGGCAAGACTTTGTTGTGTTAATTAAAGTCTTGCGTAACCGGTAGAAAGGTATTTATGGTTGACAAGCTAGGTGTTGACTACAGCTCACTTGATGTTAAGTATGGTGTGGTCGAAGATGGTAAAGCTCACCTAGCCTGGAATGGAACTGGCTCTCAACTGAGGCTGCCGAAACACATCATTAGATGCTTGGCGGGAGATTTTCAACTTGGTGGTGGTAACAGCCGAGTACTAGATAATATACCCTACCAACAGGCAATTTCTCAAAAATTTCTCTGTTTCCTATAAACTACAATTTGGACGTTTTTAAGGCTAGAGTGAATAGATTTCTTCTAGATCAGCGTGCTCCATCTACAGCCGCACCGTCGCTTTCCATCAGGCGAGTTAGTGGCCAAATGTAAATCTATTTAACATAAAAAGGTAGGTGTTGTCTTTTACTATCACAAGAGTAGTTTGTCTGATTTCTTCTTACCCAAAAAATCATTAAGTAGGTGTAAATACCTACTGGAATTTACACCAACCCAAAGTATGTCATGGTGCTTGAACGTGGGCTGTGATTAATTTGGCAATAAAATCATTGGGTAAGTTTCGCTGTGTATTTATATAGGTATGTATTATACTTACCTATATAAATACACAGAATTTTTTGGCGTAATGAACGCTTTATTGAGACAAGTGAATAAAACCAGTTAGGTAAGCAATCATTACGACATTATTAGGTGTTTATACTTTATAGGTGTCAAATATTTTAAATTAATCCACAGTCCGTGTAACAAATCGTGAACACGCGATATTTACAACCTACCTTTAGAAGAAATAATCTATGGATACTGCATTCCAATTTTATTAATACCAAAATAACCTGACATAAATTATGAATAACATAATCGGATTAATTTTTATTATCATAAAATTCATTTTAAATTTAATTAGTTACATAACAGTGGCCAAGAGCTTTATAACTTGTATTTGATTAAACAAACAGTAGATGACTGGCTACAATGGCTGTAGTGGTAAAATAATGGTGTAGTAAAGCAATTTTGTAGGCTTGCAACATATCTATAAAATAATTAAGCTTACGGGCTTCATCATTAAGTCATTATAACAAAAGCTTGCTATTAAAAGTAAGTAAACACCGCCTAAGAGGTTTCGCCGCGATTCCGATAACAATCTCTTTTTAATTGAAGTCTCAATTACTACATACTGTAAAGTGTACGGCGCTCACCGAAAAATTATATATGTAAAACAATTGAAAACGCTTTTCTTTTTCGAGTAATTGTGAAATTACAACATGACTTTTACTTTGAACAAAATTTGGACAATGGTGTTTATGACATACAAAAATACATTTTTTAAAAGCTTTTCAATGCGTGAGAAGGTTTTATCCATTTGAAATAATAAATTATACTACCCATTTCAACTGCTATACACACACAATATAGAATATTGGATTAGAATAGAATATTGGATAATGGAATGACTTATAGATAAAGATCTAATTTACCCTTTTTGCTAACTTGTTTTTATGGTTGACAGGATAGGTGTTTGACCACAGCTCACCTGATGTTAAGTGATGGTGTAGTCGAAGATGGTTAAGCACACCTATATAGTCTGGAATGAAAGCTCTCAAAAGCTTGGCGGCAGATTTTCAACTTGAGGGTGGTAGCTAGCCAGGCCATTACTAGAAAATACCCTATATACCACTATGGTTTCTCACGATGTTTTCCTTCACAGGCAACTCACGGTCATTGTTGGGGTTTGAACCCACTTCGGCATGTAAACTGACCGCGCTAACCCATTGGTTATCATCGCTACAAAATATGGGACAAACTGTCCTATATTAAACTTACTATTAATGGTCCGGTAAACGGAATTCTTTGTCCGAAGTCCGACGGATTGTATCTTATAATTATCAATGTAAAATCGAATTTGTAATCGAATCGAGGTATATATTATTAAAAAAATATTATTAAATTGTTACAAATTAAAAAAATATGCCTGCATAAACCTTTTACACTCGTAGATCTGCTACGATATCTTCAGTCTAGAATGCATGGAGCATAAATATCGCTTCAGAAAAATATAGAAGATACACGTGGACGATGTATGTTACATTCTTCGCTGTAACTTTTTTACTCTACAAATATTCATTGAAACAAAAGGTATAATTTACAATCCAAAAGGTCCGACGCAACGCGCTATAAAAAGCTGTGTGTGTCCATTGCGTACTGACAGAGCATTCTAAGACCTACTTTTAATAATTGTTATCAGATTACAGTTTTAAATGATTATTGCTGCGTATACTTTATTTTTATTATAACGGCACACAAATGCACTGTTAATGCTGCCAAGATAAGCGGAACTGATTTTTATTGCACTAATTTGATTGAATTACATGCGTACAAGTTTTGTAAGAATATTTATGCTCCCAATTAGGTAAGAAATAAATGCAGGTTGATTTATAAAATAAATGTTAGGGAATGTGTCACCGAGATTTAATTTGAGTCGTTTTCTGTACAGAAAGTATTTAATTATTTGTGGCCTGCCAAATCTTACTAATATTATTCAATGTGAAAGTTTGCAAGGATAGATGTTTGTTACTCTTTCACGCAAAACTACTGAACGGATCTGGATGAAATTTGGCACACGTATAGTTTAAGGCCTGGATTAACATTTTATACTGCAAAGTGAAGACTTTTTTTTAAATTACATGCGTTCTAAGTCCTTGGCAACAGCTAGTAGGTAATTGATATGCTGAGATCCTACTAATATTATAAATGTGAAAGTTTGTATGTTTGGATGTTTGTTACTCAATCACACAAAAACGGTTGAACAGATTTGTTAGATTAAATCTACTACTCATATAGTTTAACATATAGGATATTTTTTATATCAGAAAAATGTAAGGTTCCTGTGGGATTATCAGAAAACGAACTACTGGACGTATCCACTTGAAATTTGGTAAGATGCGTCGTATGGAACATTATTAAGGGGTAAAAGGTATCATATCTTAATATAATAATAAAATAGCGCAAGTTTCATGACTTGCTTATTTGATACTTACACATGTTTCATATCTCTCTGAACCTAATCCTAAAGTTAACGCGGACGAAGCCGCGGGCGTAAGCTAGTATGTAATAAATGGTTTGGTTCCCTATTGTTCTAATAGTAAATAAAAAGTTCCAACTAAGAAAAAAAAAATTAAAGCGGATTCAAGGAGGTTATGAATCAAGTAGGTACCAAATCAATTTATAAAGTGATATCGAGAAACATTTATCGCGCTTTCTTGAATGCCTTAAAGCTGTCAAGATTTGCAATTTGTTTTTCATTCAGGATCATAGCGAGATTATTTAAAAAAATACCACGATAATAACAAATCATTAACCGTAGGTACCTACATGATCTAAAAAGCAAAAAACACAAGAAAGCAATTTAACTCTAAAATTTACACCATTATAAGTATCCACAGCTAATGTGATGACGTAAAACCCACTTACTGTGAAAAATACTTATTTGCATCTAAAAATTACTCATCAAATCGACCGTAATATGCCGCACAAAGCATCATTACCTGCGAACGATGCGCAAAAAATGCCGAGGAAAGATCGAGGGGTCGATGGTACATAACATTTTCCGAGGTCCAAGATGTGATGGAGCCAGGAGGTTAGAAGCGAGCGGCGCGCGCCTCTTGGTTCGGTCGAGGCGGACGCCAGTCGGCGCTCCACGCACGGCCCCGCCCGCCCAACTTTACATTACGTCTCACGACTCCGCCGCGATAGGCCGCGTCTCCGGCCCGTACCGTATAATAAACTAGTGCACATAATTAATTTACAACACTGTAAAAGTGATGATACTAGTTTATCACCTATAAATCTGTGATCGCGTGTCGCAGGTAAGTGGTAATTGCTTTTGAACGACTCTTGTTTGCCGAATAAACAACATCGTGAGAGTTTGACTTAAAATAGTCGAGATTGTCGGGCTCTTGAACCGGAATGAATGTTTTGTGTTAGTTTGTGACAAGTTAGCCATTCATGTTAAATACGGAGAATATTATAAGAGAAAAATTCAGTGTAGTTAACCTTAACCATGACTTCGTCGAGGTTTCGCGTTGTTATTGCGTTAATAGCCTTGTTAATGTATGTATTATTTTATTTTAACATTGTTTTAATATTGTGTTACTTTGTTTGAGAAACCAACTTTAATTATTCAATTGCTAGGAAATCATAATTAGTGCCGTCGGTCAAAATTTAACCTACTGGTTGATTTAATTAGATTTCAATTGGATTTTTTATGACTATATTTTTTCTCTAGTTTTGTTTGAGCTGATTGTAATCTCATTTTTTGTTTATTATAATGACAATGGAGTTGAATATAAACTAATTAAGTTTAATTTGTTGTTTATAATACTTGTCCGCTTTCTTACACATATAAATGTAGTGATGACAAGTATGTAGTTATGTGTTTTTGGCTAATTTATTTAATATTTTTAACCCGAGAATAATATCAATTGAATTTATCGTTATTGGCCGATTATGTTTACGATTTTTACTGTATTTTATTACACAGTTTTATGATGCATATTTGTATTAATTTAAATGATAACAATATGTTTTTATAGATTAGTAAGAATTATTAGTTGTCAGAGGTTAATAAGCTGATGAGGGTAAAGCAATAAATTAAATTATTATTTTTTATCAATTCTGGGCATCAACTATTTTCCACCTTACTAACTATCTGAGCCCTATCTTTGCTTGTTTAATATTAATTATAGGTAGGAGTAACGTAAAAAAATACATGTAGGTATCTAAGTGAAAACCAAACCAAGACGCTCATAAAAAAAAATGTGTCCTTGGTTCTTGTTCACTCATACCTACTATTAATTTTCTAGTGGTCACTTTTGTTCTCAATCAGGTTAACTGTAATGTGCTGATATTTAAAAAAAAGTGTAGTGATGATATCTCAGTGGTTTGCGCGGTCGGTTCACATGCCAAAGGGCGTGGGTTCAAACCCCGATAATGAGGTTGAGCTGCCGGTGAAGGAAAACATAGTATGGTAGTAGGGTATTTTGTAGTAGGTACTCGGCTGGCTAGCTACCACCCGTTGAAAATCTGTCGCCAAACAAATTACAGTGTATTCCGACAGCCTCACTTGAGAGCTAGTTCCATTCAAGGCTATAGGTAGGTGAAATGTGTTTACCATTTTCGATCAAACCATCACTTAACATCAGGTGAGCTGTGGTCAAACAATTAGCCTATTCACCATTAAAAAAAAAAAAACATAAAATTTGCAGTTCCACTCTTAGTGGTCCTTTTACCGTTTAAGAAGTTTCAGCTATTTTCTTTCTTCATCATCAGATACGTCCAATGGCACCTAGCCTTATTTATACTAATTATACTTAATTATAGAAACTTGGAAGTGGTCAGGAATTGATTTTAAGCGAAATGAACGTTCCATAACTTTTTATTATTTACACTAGAAATATGATATCATAAAACACTCTACAATAGTACGACTGGCAGTTTTATCACTAAGAGCGATCACTTTTAGGCAACTTAAATATGGAGAGGCTTTGTTGAAATAAAGGACGGATACATTAAAATGATAAATTACAAAGCAGACATAGACATATATGAACTAATACTTGCATAAATAATAATAAAATAGGTAGGTACTATATATAAGCATAGAGATACATTAACAATATTTATCTAAATATATATAACTCAAAGGTGACTGACTGACTGACATAGTGATCTATCAACGCACAGCCCAAACCACTGGACGGATCGGGCTGAAATTTGGCATGCAGGTAGATGTTATGACGTAGGCATCCGCTAAGAAAGGATTTTGATTAATTCTACCCCCAAAGGGATAAAATAGGTGAAAGTTTCTATGAAACTTTTTAATTTGATCGGGCTGAGACTTTGCATGCATAAAGCTACTATGACGCAGGCATCTAGCGCGGGTGAAACCGCGGGGCACAGCTAGTTGCAACATAAAATTAACTATTTTGCGATATAGTGCATTGTATCGCGATTTTTAAAGAAGTGTAAAGACGCTTGATTCTCATAGATTCTCATTACAAAGTTGTACAGAATTGACCGTCAAAGCATATTTACATACGTAGGTACTTATAATATACCTATTACGATACTACCTATAGGTACATTTATTTATTTAATTTGAAAAACAAAACAGAACACATTTTTTACATCAGCATTATGTAAATGATAAAAAGAATTTAATCTAAATTTTTATCATCATCAGCCTATCGAATTCTACTGCTGGACATAAGCCTCTCCCAAGACACTCAGCCCAAACTTCGGCTTTTCGCTTCCATCTAACGCCAGCTGTCTTACGTATATCGTCACTCCATCGAGTCTCAGGGCGTCCGTTGCCAATTCGCGCCAACATAATTTATCTTCCTTGACAAACGTGTAAACAGGAGGAACATTATAAATCAAAAGCATATAAATAGTGCAAATAGAGAGAAGATTGAAAACCACAAAAAAACCCAAAATGTTTCTTACATAACAGTCAGCAAATAATCACCTACTTAAATAACTTATTTACGTGCCCGTTTATATGAGTATTATGACCAGCTTCTAAGATAGAATCATGACAGATGAAATTTATTTCCTAAACAAATTCTTAACCACGAAATCTTTATGTATCTGAAATCTAGTTATTCTACTCATGACTGCAGGAACGTCTAGTATCTAAAACTTAAGCATTCATTTCAAATAGCCAATTCACGTCATGATTTGTATTACAAAACATGTGTTTATTTATATCCTTATTGCGTTTAGTAGAATAGAAACCGATCAGTTCTGCTAAGTACTACCGTTGCTGGAAACTTATTCTTTAATCGAAAACATGTCTACTTTCATGTTGTTAACCGGCTACTTTCTACGACATTGAGGCTAATTAGTTTTTACAATAAAAGTCACGCTGATGATCAAAATGTCTCATAGATCAGTGACGTAGGTACTACGGAGTTCAGTCACTCGGAGATGAATTCAATACTCGGAGATATACAATTTCGCATATATTTTATAAATTTTAAGAAAAATAAACGGATTATTTCGGGAATCATTTTAATTTTAATGGTTTAATTAAATTTCAATAATAACAGGTAAGGATTAAAACAGTTTGAATTAAGAATGTTCCTTCTTAAAGATATCGTTCTGCAAGTAGGTAAGTATGCGAACGTGATAGTTTTTAACTTTTTTAGAATAAAATAAATAAATAAATAATTGCCCATAAAAAGCAGGTATCTACTTCCTCCTGCTAGAAATGCGAATTGATTAAAGTCATTAAAATAAAAGTCAGTAAAAATGCTAAAAATTATTTATAATCTTTAGTAAATCCGATTTTCTAAAAGTTTTCAAAATATGCCAGATATCGGTTAGCGGAATTGGACTTTGAACATTACTTTTTTAAAGGTGTTATTTGCCCCTAATTTTCTTAACTCTAAAATATTTTATAGCCATATAATAAATAGACACGCATGGTTAAGTACCGGAAAAAAACTAAAATATTTCTAGGTCTCTACAAAACTTATTATATCGAATGTCTGTCATAATTTTATTTTGAAAATAGGTACTTATATCATTTAGTTCTAGTCATCCAGGTGCTAAGAAGAATTTTAATCAATTAAGAGGTAGCACGAAATTTACCATTTAGAATTGTTTCTCCAAAGACAGTAGGAATAACTTAGGAATTATGCTTTTGTATGTTCACGAAACACGCAAATCTTTGCCGATCGGCGCGCCGCCGTCGGCCGTCGGGATATTTTGGGTGCGATATCTACAACTCGACCTATATAGGTACCTACCTACATACTTAGGTTATTTTATGTCTTGAGAAGGTATACCTACCTACTTATGTTAAATAATTACTTTTTATAATGATGCATGGGAGTAGTGATTGATTGTTTCTGTGACTGTACAGTAACAAGTAGGTACCTAATATAGCTAACATCTGAAGCTAAATTAGGACGCGTACGTCCGTTAAAAGAACACCATTGGAAAGCAACGCTGTTCCGACAACGTAACGTACCTGCGCCAATAAGTTACTTAATAGATAATACATAGGTAAGTAGGTATAGGTAGGTACTTATTTACCTACTTACTAAATCTTAATATTGACTTCATTTACATAAACATTATATTTTTATTGCAATGTTAGGGGATTAGGTACATGTAGATCTTATTGATTCTACCTAGTGCTATTACACTTAGAATAGCAACAGTGGGGAGCAGTGCGCTTCAGTCTATATTATGTTGTATCATTAAATACCTATACGTACAGGGTTTATTGCCTTGGTGGTGCTGGCATAAGAATAGAACCCCACCCTCTCTACCCGTGGTTGCCGTAAGAGTCGGCTAAGGGATGTAATCCGGAAGATGGGCAGCAGCGTCTTCCTTGAACAATCACACCTAACTGCGCTCGCCAACCCGCCTGCCAAGCGTGGCGAGTATTGGCAAAACCCCCCCAGGAGGAGGCCTATGTCCAGCAGTGGACGTCCTATGGCTGATGATGTGACAGGGTTTATAAGTGACGTGGTTTTGACTCTATGTGTATGCCAAATTTCATCCAAATCCGTTTGGCCGTTATTGCGTTGTTGAGTAACAAGCATTCGAACACACAATGTTCGATGTGAGTAGGATACAATAGGTAGGTATACTGCATAGAAAAAAATATAATTGTAGGTATATAAAAAAGATTAACCTAAAAGTCTTTCATGGAGGACAGAAAAGTAGCCAGCATACTGTTTTAAAATAGGTATACTCAATATTTACAAAATATATCTTGTCTATTGCAGAGCCCGTAGAATACACGTCCGCTGTATTTAATTCCATCCATCTATCACGCGCGATTCGCTAAATGAATGACACTAGCCATAAAAGCATAATAGCCTCGCGTCTTGATTCACCCACGTGCACAAATCTTGACTCTTGTTTTTAAAACTCAACTTTATCGTTAAAGAAACACGACTTAGACTGTGTGAAGTGCAAAGGCTTAGGTTAAAATGTGAGTGGATTCAGAGACACGTAGTTTATTACTCTTCGACATAAAAGTAGACACCCAAGTAGTGGATTAGGAACTAGAAATCTAAGCAGTTGTGCAATAGGCCGTAAAGCAATTTGAAGGCGGGAGGTCAATTTTAAAAGTCCACTTGAGTAGCGTTTACGATTTGTTGTTATTGTAACAGTTTTATATTCGATCGTTTGGATTATGAATATGTTTTTTAATTCGGTTTTTATTTGGTGCTTGGATACATTGATGTCGGTTGTTCAACCGTGAGTATTTTACGTTTGCGTGATGCTTCTGTATCTTTGGCTTCTGTATTTTTATGATGTACTTCGGACTATTTACTAGCTTTGGAGTAAGTACTCTTACATACTTTGTTTGTAGTTAGCAAATTGTTTCGGAGGATGGAACTATGAGAAGAAGTTAAATAATAAACGCGTTTTTATTCTGTTTTTAAAGTAATTTGATCTCTTATTACCGTACTACAAGCTTATGTTGTGTTATTGTTCATATGATATACAAATATTTATTATATAATTTACATTATACCTACATTTCCATTTTTTTAAACTAAACCTGCTGAAAAGGCTTGGCTTCAATGTAAAAATTATTAAGGTACGTACTATATATAAAATCAAAGTCTTACAAAGAGGTAATTTTCGAACTTTAATTAGCTTTTAAAAGACAAAAATAAAGGCGGCATTAGCCTGTTCTTGCCATAACATTGAATTGTTACGTGCGAATCATAGTCTGTGTCTAGTTTGTATGGTATATTTATTTCTGATAAATAAAGAACTTTGAAAAAAAAAAGTTATTTGATGTAAGTTTCATAAGTAGATTTTAATGGAATCTATGTGTTTAATATAGGTATAACTACAGCAGCCTTGTAGCGTAAAATTTCTAATACAGGCGCTTTTGCTTTCAAATTTCAATTCTTGCCTAGATAATTAAAAGAGAGAGTTTCAGGCCTGCGTAAGTCATACAGAAGTTTACGAGGCTTTCTTGAAAGCACAGATCACAGTCTCAAAGTAATGAGCGCCAAAGCAATGATGCCCCGGACTTTGTTTTGCTACTCAACGTTCTGTGTTTCGCTGCAATAGTCGTACCTATATATAGACAAGCGTTGTCTCTTACAATCAGAAGAGCGCCTCGATTGTCTCATTACATTTAAATAAAATAAAAATAAAAAACTTTATTTTCAAAGTTTTCTGAACCTGACGAAATGTGAGCTTGGTTCGCGCAGACTATGACGGACTGCTATGGTGTCTGATCAACGAGAAAAATAGAGATCGAAAATCATTGTCCTAGTCCACTGCGTTTAATTATTATCTTTCCCAAAAATATACTTACCTACTAGTTAGTTAGATAAAAATATAAGTATATGGATAATACTTATGGTTACCATCTACTTAGAAAAATTAATCAAAAAAGCTTACAATCTCGCCCGATAAGCAAAGATGTGATCTACTATAGAGAACGCTTGCCTAGAAGAAATCTATTCACTCGCGACTTGAAAGCATCCAGGTTGTAGGTACCTATACTTACTTATAAATACTCTTTGGAAAATACCCACTCCAGGCAGCAGCTACAGCTATACGCACCCTACAGCTCTCAAGGCAGACATACTAACAATGAGCCAACAGAGCTGTCAAAAAGTGGGGAATTAAGTTGCCTCTATAGGTAGGTACCTACCGACCTAACTAAAACTAGATGCGTCAAAAACACGCTAATCAAAACTATCTACCTACTTTCATCGATAAGATAAAGATCTTATCGATGAAAGTACCATTTCGAATCTTTACTCTACCAATATTACCCATAGGACCTACCATTCACATAAAAACGTAATTTTATGGCATCTCAGTTGTATCTATCGTCCGATTTAACCGTTTAATCGATGTTTTGTTTAATCAATAGCTGCCATAAACATAGCTCAGTAATTACAACGTAGTGAGTGTAAATTTGTACGAACCAATGTTTCGTAAAGTATTCTAAATTTAAAATAGTGAAACTGCGGATTCTAATCAATTTCCAATCAGTATTGAGCAGTAAAGTTAACTAAGCGGGAAATTAAGTGAGCGGACTGAGTGAGCCACTGTCTACCTAACTATACCTAAGCTATAGGCAGACGTACGTAGGTACTTAGTTGCCTCCATATAAATATCCAGGGTTATTGACAATTACCTACCTAACAATCTCTTGTCGGTTGTTTTGCTTTACAATAATAAAATATGTAGAAAGCTCCTTCTAGACAGACATTTCATCTCGTTTTGTCACTTGTTAGGTATGATGTAGGTAGGTAGGCTTACTTGGTGGTAGATTTCCTTAGCAGGAAGTCGTCTGTAGGTACGACCGCAGTACCAGATATTCTGCCGCCAAGCAGTAGTGTGTAAACATTACTGTGTTCCGGTTTTAAGGGTACCTACTGCAGCTAGCGAAATTACAGGGCTATTGACCCACCATCGAACCACCATAACCATCGAGTCTCAAGTATATAATGAACGCCGAGGCAGCGTTGCCTTGGACTGTTTTTACTACTCAAAGTTCTGTGTATCGCTGCACTAGTCATGGACAGGCGTTATCTCTTAACATCAGGAGAGCGTCTGGTTAGTCTCATAACTGTTACATAAAATAAAAGTCTCAATGTAATGAGCGACAAAGCAGCGATGCCATGGACTTTGTTATACTACTACTCAAAGTTTTGTGTATCACTACAATGGTCATGGACAGGCGTTATCTCCTACCATCAGGAGAGCATCACGTTCGTCTCATTACTACCACATTTTAAAAAAAATGAGCGAAACACTATTCGTTCAGTTCAACTTCAGAGCAGTGAATACGCCATGTTCGGTACCTATAGGTAACACACACATTTAAAAAAAATTAATGTCATAAATTAGTTTTTCCGATCGTAAAATAGGTATTACTCGAATTACAAAGTCACTAAAGAACAATCCCGTAGTTATGCACACTTTTTTGTTCTGAATTCTATTTTAAGGAATTATTCTATCTATTTTTATAGGTCCATAAGCATTTTAAATTTAAGCTTTGATTGTACCTACTTGTTGTATTAATTCTCTTATATTTGCTTAATTACAGAACTGTATCTAATACACATTATGTCTATATTTATAACAATATAACCGGAGCTCTTAGAAATAGATCAACAAATCACCTGTAGACATCTAGGTAGGCAGTAGGACACCATTAACACTGAAATGGCCTATAATTCCTACCGTTATGAACTTTTGAGTGTATAAATCGAGTGAGACTGTTAAAGTCGGGTTATGTCTCATAAACGGTTACGAATGGACTGTAAACTGCAGTTCAGTGTTACGATTGTAATGCTGTACTTAGTAGAGGCTGCCGGTTCTTTAACTAAAATATTTATAAACATTGCTAGGTTTGTCCCGCGGTTTAATTTTTTTGTTAGTTATAAAACTTTTTACTCTTTCGTCTTGAGATACTCGAAGGCTACGTTCGATGTACCTACCTACTAACCCTCTTCGCTACTAGATTAGGTACTACGCGCTTTTTAACTTTTGACGCAAACAGAGGGGTGTAGGTAATAAGTTTTTAACGAAAGTCGTAGGTAATCTGTGTGTCGGTCCGAGGCATGCCAGCTTCCACACGGTTAAACTGATTTTAATTCAGTTATTTTCGTTAAAAAGTTTACTTGATCTCAAACCAAAATAAAGAGTGTTCCTAGATTGAGAGCCAGTTCCATTTCAGGTTAGGTATGCTTTACCATCTTCGACCACACCGTCACTTAATATTAGGTGAGATGTGGTCAAACACCTAGCTATGTAACTATAAAAAAATTGGTGTGATTCAAGACAATCTGTTCATCCGTTTGAAGATTGGCAGCTCATAGTTATTGAATGGGAGTGAGCGTCTTCCAAAGGTTTGAAAGAGTCGTAATTAACGTAGGTATCGAGGAAAACTTTTTTTTTTTTAAATATTTGTTTGAAATTGATTACCTACATATGTTATCGATATTATTTAAGTAAGTAGGTACCTACTTACAGATAGAATCTATACCTACCCATTTCCAAACAATGTCGCTAAATATATTTTAAAATTAGCTTTTTTTTTGTTTTTGGAATCGCACTTTGTGCATTTTGTCAGTGTGAAGTAGGTAGGTAATTCTAAATTTTGGATAAGATATCTAGCTAGGTATACCTACCTAGATTGTAAAAAATCTAGTAAAATAAGTGTCAGTCATACAATCAAAAATCACATAACTACCTAGGTATCTAAAGAAATCAGGGTCAACTCTGATCATGTCTAAAACCTAAAGTACCTACTTAAATTAAGAAATTTTATTTTACCTACAAGTAGAAGCTTCAATGGAGTTATGGAAGCAACACGGAAAAACATAGTAGGTACCTACTTAGGTTTTACCTCACTATACTTACCACCTTTTTGCATTTGTGTAATTCGGCACTTTATAAATGAAACACTATTAATTTCATACATCAATGGGTAGGTAGGTACCTCGAGGAAACATATTTTTGGGAAATTATTAGTATCTACCTATGATATTATTCATCATTCCCGCCATTATGCAAAATCATCCTTTTAGGCGTCGGCAAGTGTGGAGATTGGAAGATGCCTACCTAACCAACACCCAATCTAAAAGTTAAATACATATATGTTAATAATAACGTGTCAAGCCAAAATATTAAGAAAAAAAAAATTACCGTCCCAAATAGATTTTATCAAATTTATCCTACCAAATTAAAGTAATACCATTTGCTCTTGGCGCATAAGTGGAGCGCATCGTTTTCAACTTGTCCGTATTATTTTGTAACTCCGCCTCAAACGTCAAATTATGACAGGAGCTAACATGGCAGAGCGACGTAGGCGGTAACTTTCATTCAAAGGTGTGGGGCGTGGCCTGAACTCGACGGCCCTTCACGAATGGCGCCGAATTCGTCCAATCGCATTCCGTGCGGGCTTATTCCATTTTTGAACTCCATCTGGTTGCTTGGCAACGCTTAAAATATTTGACAGCTGTGCTTTGTGAGTGAAATAATGTTACATTTAGCTTTTTGTGTTAGTTATTTTAATCTAGCAAGTACTTAGGAAATATGTTTTGTAGGAAAAAAATTGCTTGTTCCTTATTTCTGTTCAATCCCCAATCAAAATAAAAAAATACATACCTAAAGTACTACAATCGATCGCATTTTCGTTGAACATTGGCGATATGATGAAATATAAGCCTTAATATTAAACCAAAGAAATAAAAAAACGTTGACATTAATTTAGCAAACCAATGTATGAATGTCAAATATATTGCCCTGACATCTATTATTTTTCCGTATTCAACTATCTAGATTTCACTTTACTGTAAACAGCCAACAAACCATTGAAGAAAGAATAAAGGAGTACCCAACCATTTCACTTGACAGTACGCGCGGTTTCGAAGAGATGTCGCTAGTGTCTTTGATAGAATTTCTAGTTGTGAGAACGACAATTTTGAACCCATAACTGTAGATAGAGTATAAAAGTATCACCAAATTCCCATAGATGGCGCTATGTATAATCGTAAATTTAGGTTTGTTATTGTAGATTTTACCTTTATTGTTCTATTTATTTTTGTTTACAAAATAATAATAACAATAAAAACAATAAAAACAGTCTGATATTGAACCAAAAAGCTAAAATTAACTAGATATTTCTTTGTACCTATTTTTATAATTTGTATCAGAAAACTTAGGCAGGTTTTTTTTTCATTGCAGCCTAGGTGTGTTTAACCATCTTCGACCATACCGTCACTAAACATTAGGTAAGCTGGTGTCAAACACTTGTCTACAAAAAAAGCACATAGATAGGTACCTGCCTACTTACTTAAGTTAGGTACTACAGTGTAAAGTTCGTCGTAGCATATTTTGTGTACCTACTTACCCACCTGAACTTTACTTATATTCACTCTGCTCTACTTTCTCCCATCATAAAATACATATAAAGGTGGTAAAGATCTATCTGATTCGAATCTGCCCTGCTTTTAAGAACTGTCCCACTGCTGGGCCATTTCTCATTGTGGGAAGGATAAAATCATAGTCTATCACGGTGGCCAAATGTGGGTTGGCAGGTTGCACACATCTTCGAGAACTTTTTTTTTATAATCTCTCGTACTAAAATAAGTTTGCTCACGATGTTTTCCTTTACCGTTTGAAGTCAGCTACATATCTAAAGCATACCTAGATATTAGGCAAGTTCTTACATAGGTACTATCTAATAGGTACCTATTTATCTAATATCATCATCACTTTAGTCTAAGGTCTCTCTTAATGCACGCCATCTAGACCGTTCTTTGGGTTTTAGCTTTAAGTCACTGCCCACAGCTTTTCGTACCTATACCTATCGTTACTCCACCGTGTCACGGAGCGTCCTACGCTATGTTTGCAAATATCAAATAAATACTAATAAACAACTAAGAAACTTAATTATTTTTAATTCACATAACTTGTTTGTCCCAAAGACTAAATTAAGACCTTATGAAAATAAGTTTAAAGTTAGATACCTACTTATTCCTAATACCTTAGTAATCAGAGTATAAATCTAGTGCTCAGCTTACTATTAAAACTAGATAGGTATTTGGGCAAATACCTACTCAGAAAAATTACCTAAGACCTTATATTATCGGTAGAGGAATTCCCTTATTCAAGCAATTACCTACCGGTAGGTAATTTACATGTGTATAGGGAACCTTAATAAGATCGTACTTACATAGGACACCTATTTAGACAATATCACTGATGAAAATAACTTTTGCATAGAAGTATTTTTGGATAAAAACTAGAAGCTTTCAATAAAGCACACAGGTAGGTACCTATATAGATACTAAAATAGTTTTAAATTAATGGAGATCGTTCATAATATGTATCTATAAGTAAAAAAGGCCCAAGTACATAAATATTTTTGAAATAAATAAATAGATAAATATCGTAAGACATTTCACACAGCGGCATCTAGCCTCAAACTAAGCGAAGCTTGTACCTACTATGAGAACCAGATAACTGACAGACTACTTCCCTATAGATATTTCTTTCTTTTTTGTATATACTTACCTACTTATAATAGATTCAAAACACAGAACAAATATTTATCGTCACATTAATAGTTCTGGTGGAAATCGAGGCCACGCCCTGCAGCTCTTGAAAGATTAGGTAAGTATATTCTATGAAATGAGCTAATAGAGCAGTAAAATGGTCTCTAATTGTGTCAACCTAAAAATGTTGCCCTTCGAATTGGGAGTCTTAATTTATTTCCAAACTAATTGAAACTTAACGTTCTGAGTAGGTAAGGGTTCTTTGTCTAAATAGTCAAATTTCACATACCTATCACTTACCTATCCCTAATTTTACGTAAGTATAAGAATGTTTGATATCTTCCTTACTTATCCATAAAACTTCTAAACAGATATAGAACATGTACCTACCTACAGTGTACCTTTTTACGTAACTATACCGTTTTCTTCCCAAAGGTGCCTATATGTACTATAATAAGTAGATATAATCAGGGTTGGGTATTGTAACAAAAAGATAACTACTGACAAGATTTATCTGTTACTCTTCTTTAACCTTATTTTATACGGCACAAAGCATATTTTTCTTTGGATTGTAGCAATAATAGAATAAATGAATGCTCTTGGGGTGAGGTAGGGTGGTTTTCTTGTATTGATCGAGCGGCCATTGCTTTGACGCATGCGTATCGTCTCTACAGTTAGTTACTCTTTAAAAGATTCGGAATAGATGGCGCCATAAGTAAATTTACATTAATTTAGTTGTTAAAGAAATGGACCACAACGTCACTCATACCGACATATTTTCCTAGGTTATTGCTTTGACGCTATGTATATAATTAGTTGGTAAGTATCCACGGCCAAGGAAAGTAACAAATGGCTTCAGTGCTTCCCAAAGTACCTATATAATCTAGATCCAAGCTCAGGGTAAATAAGTCCTAAGTTTACGTGCTTCGTTTTCCACGTTTTTGTTTGACAACACAAGATTTGGTTGTTAACTTGTGTATACCTACTAAGTCTGGGTATACAAGAGTTAAAAAAACTGTGTAAAATTCTGAGGTTTTTAGAAAACACCTAACCTTTACCTACTTAGGTAAATAATATTCACTATAAGTAACTAATACCTACATTAGTTACTTAAACATTTTGAAAACAATTAATAGAGTTTTCTTTATGTTTGTTGAAAGTTTACTTTTTGTTTCAATAAATATTTTTTCAAATTTCAGATGAGTAGGTATATGATTGACCTACCTACCTACCATTTTTTATGTTTACCTACCTATTTATACCCATATTTTTAACGTTTCCTCGCGTAATAATTGTACCTATGTCCAGTAAAATAAAAAATTGATACATACGCAAGCATCAACATATTTTTCGAAAACAATATTCACTTACCTATTTGCCAATATTTAAAGTTTTTTTTTTAATTTAGTAAACCGTGAAAAAGTTTCATTCTGCCATAAAAGATAAATAATTAATTTTGTAATGATATTTATTAGTTTTTACTAAAGTTCTACTCAAACAATTTTTTACCGAATAGGCTATTTTAAAAGTTTTTGAAATTGTTCGTAGTGTTAAACTAGTTGAACAACAAACTTAACGTATCTATCTATTGAATTAAATCTTAGCAAAATAGCATTTGTAGAACAATATTTTCTTAATTAAATTACTTGAAATCTAGGTAGGTAGTTAGGTACAATTCATTGCTTAGTAGAGTTGATTGATAGTAAAATTAAGTTTGTTATTTATTCATTGTAATTTCTAGCCAAGTAGATTTAAGTTTTAAGGTATAAATATTCTTGCGCGGAGCGTTACCTAAAATATTTTTCACTTGTGTTTAGCATCTAAGTAAGTGATGCGGCCGACGGCACAATTCCGACGGCATTGACTCTGTAGCTAAAAAAACCTTTTATTATAATTTTAGTAGACTTAGATACTCATCGTGTTAAAATATAAAATAACTACTTATTTAAAAACGTTTGTTTTAATTTATAGATTTTCTTCTGTGCAGTTATCTGTCTCCATTAAAACGTTCTAGGTCTACATTGTGAAAACAACTTACCATCAGGAGAATATTTTGTTTATCTCATTATTTTTGTGTAAAAAAAAAATGGTCTTGGTAAATGTGTTAACAGTCTATGTATACCTACCTATATATATTTTTTAAATGTACTTTCTTTGGTATTTTTGTGTAAGATATTACAATAAAGTGCATTAGGTACTACATATACCTACCTATATATAGGACTTGTTTATGTTTTGCAACTAGTTTAGGTGGTAGGGTCTTTTAGTCTTGAATCTTTGGGCGTCTCCATAAGGGAAGTGTACAAAATTGAATACCTACTTAGTTTTATTCTTGTGAACATAGGTAGGTATATAATTACTTATAACACAAACGGAACACATAGGCACCTAACAAATTTACATAATAAGTATGCCCTTTTCTATTTTCAGGTGATATTTTAAATATATTTGCATTCCAGACAGTTTAGTTGTGGAACGCTCTGTCTATGTCCATTAGACGCGCTCTTAAAACTATTTTTAGAGATCAAGAAGTCACATTTGCCACTGCTGTGTTGCTATTTTGTGGTTTTACCATTATGTATAGGTGTTTCAATGTATACCTATGTTATGTTTTGTCTGTCTGCCCTGTTATCTCATTTGATAGAATATTTGCTTCCTGAGCTGTGGAGCGTGGGTTCGACTCCCACATGAGCAAACATTTATGTGACGAAAAATGTATGTGTTTCCTATCAGTTATCTAGTTCTCATAGTACAAACTTTGCTTAATTTGGGGCTAGATGGCGCTGTGTGAAACGACGATATTAATTTATTGACATATTGAAATTTCAATTGTATGTCCTTAAGTGTTATTATGTACAAGAATAAAAAAGTAATACTTAATAGGTAAAAGACGGGATGTACTTTACCTATTCCTTACCTAATCCTAACCATTCTAAAGTTGTCTGGAAGATATTACTTTTGGCAATAAGGCCGCCACTTGTGACACTAAATATTATTATTAAGTTGTTCAATTATTTGCTTATTATTTTTGGTGTGAACAATGAAGAATTTATCTATCATGTTTGGATATCGACATTGATATTAGGTACGAATTTACCTATTGTTAATTTGTTAGTTAATAAATTAAGTCGATAGTTAATATTTCCTTCATTCCTACGACACGACATACACACAAAAACTACCGTATCATAAGTAAAAATATTAAAGTGGAAGTGATACTATATAAATGTAAAGATGTAGTGGAGACCCTAAATTTCCTTTGCAAGTAAAATATTTTCTTATATCAGCGGGAGGGAGTTTTATGTCGGTTATGAATAAAGCCAGAGGGGCGGCCGGGACCTTTAGCGGCCTTCACAAATATATCTACTATCCCTTTTACTAGGTAGGTCCCTTTATCATCCTGGCTGTTACTTATACGGCTTTTATGAATAATTCGTACCTATTTTAAGACAAACGAAACGATATCCTGGTAACAGCGGTATATTCTACTCATGTCCATTATAGTGGTAGGTACTTAGAAATTTAAATAACAAAACAGGACACAGGGCATTGCTTAGGCGCTCATTATTTTGAAGGCATTTGGTAACGAACCTAGGTACTGCAATAGTGTACCTACCTACTTAGTCTTCAAACCGGATAACAGTCATTTTTACACATGACTGTTTAGAGGCAGAATATCTGTGGAGGTACATACCTAGACAACATCTTACTAAGAGATGTGCCATCTTGTTATGCACAGTGTAACATACACTTTACTATTGAATTATCCATATACCTAAAACGTACCATAATATAGCTACCATAGCAGTACCTAATACTCGTAGCCTGTACCAAAAATACTTTATCTTTGAGTGTAGTAACCCGAAATAAGTTTATTTTATATATCTTTATAAACACATTTTACTTTATACAAAACTCTGAAATCGTCTAAAAATAATGAACTACTTATTAATACAAAAAGTTAATTGATTCTTAACAGATGTTTTTACAACCTATTTTGTTTTGTTCTTAGTGAAAGATTTATTAATATAACTGTGAATACAATAAGTAGGCTCCTTTTGGCTTTGTAGGTTTTATAACCATGTAGAATAATTATTCTTTACAATTATTGGTAGGTATCTATTTCTTTTAACGATAATATATATAAGCATTCACAATACAAATACAAATACAAATAATTTATGAATAACACCCTAGTTATAAGTCAATTATTATTTAGTTGTATTTTATAGCGATGATAGCTCAGTGGTTAGCGCGGTCGGTTCGCATGCCGAAGGGCGTGGGTTCAAACCCCAATAATGAGCTTGAGCTGCCGGTAAAGGAAAACATCGCGAGGAAACCATAGCGTGGTGGTAGGGTACTTTCTAGTACTCGGCTGGCTAGCTACCACCCTCAAGTTGAAAATCTGCCGCAAAACATCTAACGGTGTGTTCCGGTAGCCTCACTTGAGAGCCAGTTCCATTCCAGGCTAGGTGTGTTTACCATCTTTGACCACACCGTCACTTAACATCAGGTGAGCTGTGTCAAGCAGCTAGCCTGACAGCCATACAAAAAAAGTTTATTAATTATTATTCATATTCCTAACAAATAAATATGTATCTCATTAGTTTATAAATTTTATTATTAAGTAGTAAAATTGTGGTCAATGTAACTTTACAATAATAAAGATTAGGTAAGTATGTTTTTCTATTCTTTAACGTTCTTACTACTTACGCCAAGTAGGTTCATTAGCATTACCTACATGTAAATATGAACTTTACTATCGATCTACTTAGGTATTCCACAATCTAAATCCGTGGCTAGAAAATTGAACAAAAACCAAAAGACAAACTTTCAATGCATAAGAGAATTCAAAAGACAAGGATCGGAGTTCGTGTCACGTGCCCCGAGCAATAAAAGTCATTTCGGCCGGCGAACGCTATCAGCTCGGAGACTTTCTTTTATACTTTCTTTTTACTTTTATATAGTATTTTTGCTTTTATACGCCGGTTTTACGTTCCCGTCGGGAGTGGAGACGTGACGTTGATATTTTTCGGATTTTTGTTTTAAACAATACGTAGGTACGTATACCTATGTACCAACGAACAAAAGTATTGTATCTCAAAAGAAAATACTCACACTCTAGAGATATTTATCAATACACACCTAATACCTTTTTGTATTAGGTATTTAGTTGCGGTGCGACTTCCACTTGATATATTATTGTATTTAAGTGTAGTACCTAGCTCAGATCAGTACCTACTTTGACTTAGGTCACGAGATAACCGTCATGTCGAAAGTGGAATCGACGATCATTGTCACGATAATCGTCACAGCAAAGGCCTTTTATCGAAGAGTCTCGACCAACATCTTAAGAGACTCTTGCTTGTGATTGGATCAAGGATCAGATTCAAAAGGATGTGATCCTTGACACGGCACGCATTGACAAGAGGTTCTTCACTCTAGATCTTTAGTCTTAACCACCGGCAGCTTGAGCCCTGCCTCGCAGCCGGCGCGGGCGGTACTCTACGTATACCTAGGTGATTATAATATTAAATATTCTATATTTATATTGTAAGCAATTGACAGCCCTATTGGCTCATTGGTAGTAGGAATATTTGCTTGAAGAGCTGTAGGGTGTGGGTTCGATTCCCACCCAGGACAAACATTTTTTGGTATGAACATATGTTGTTGTATGTATAATAATTATGTACCTATTTAAAAAAAAAAATGTATTTACGTTTTCTACCAATAATCTGACTTCCATCACACAAATTCTGATAGTTTAGGGTCAGATGGCGCTGTGTGTATAATGTCCTACGAATTTTTTTAAAATAAAATTTATAAATAACTGGAAAATATAATGCTACGACGTTCCGCGTACCGGGATTACCTATGCTATGCGTCTATGCTAAAAGGGTGTCAAATTTAGCCTACTTTACTCTGAACGAAAACACGTTAGATAACAAGTATTTTATATAAACAAACCTCTGGTTTTAATTACAGAGCCTTAAAAGCTGATTTCGTTTCAACGACTTTCATAGTAGGTATTAAAGATTAGGGTCCCAAAATGGCGTCCCACCGTAACCCCTTCACATCGGAACGCGGCGGTGGGTCTCTTTAATTAAAACCTCCGACTGAGTGACATTTACGCTGATGAGTAGATCCCACTTACAGACACCGGCATCGGTAAGGATCTCGAGTTGCGAGATAAAGCAGTGGAAAGTCGTCGTCATCGAAAAGCACGTTCACGCTTCTATACACAAAACTGGAACCGAACTAAAGACATTAACAAAATTAGGAGACGTATTTTCTCATTATTTCTAAGGCTGTTTTAGACCAAGTCTAGGTTACCTCAATTTGACCACCACTAGCATGCTTTCGTCTGTCTGTCTGTTCGCAATAAACTTAAAAACGACTGAACGGATAATCATATGCTCATCTCATGATGTTGGAAGTGTCTAAAACAGTTAAGCCACCTGAGAACTTTCATCGAAAAGGTTGCCTAATCTCTTTGAGATATAAAAAAAACAATGCATGTTCCTCTTTTACAGATCTAGAAAAAAATCCGCGTTGGCATATATCTACAATTTAAGGGTAGCTTACAATACTTATTATTACCCGTGCGAAGCAGGGGCGGGTCGTTAGTTTTATCATTATTATATAGTAGATATAAGGAAACCATTAGGGCTGAGGTCAAGCTAGCGTAACTTTGTGAGTTGTGAGTCAGGTTTTTAGCGACACGCAATCATGACGCAAATTGTCGAGTTGGCAGATACCTAATTCAGACTGCGTCGTCGTGCGGCATAAACCGAACTTTGGTCATCCGAATTCTATGTAAGGATATTTTGACCTAGTGGGGAATGAGATAATGAGACACTATCGAATGTCTCAAAGACGTGAGCGTTGATGCGACTCTCCCCTGGATTTTGTATTGCTACTTAAAGTTAAGTACACTTACCGTAAGGGTCATATAGGCGAGAACACACACAAGATCATATCATTTGCATACCTACAACATAGACAACACTTTATTTGTGACATAAAACTATCTTTCTTATTAGTTTTAATTTACAATCATCATCATTACAATATACAAACACAAAGAAATAACAAACATAAATAACATTTATAAGGGAAAATAAAAAGAAAATATTTTTATGTCACAAATTTTTCATTCTTTTTTTTGTGTTTATGTTTCACTACTCCTTAGTACAAAAAAGACGCAAGTAGACATGTGAACGTTTCTTCATTGGATTATGTAGGGGAGAGTGGGGAATTGAGGATTTTTTTATCACTAAAAAGTAAAATGATAAATAAAGTTCACATTGCAAAAAAAAATTGCTATGTTTATGATGATTTATTATTATTTTATTTTTATGTATAAAAACTCTAAGCTACGCTTATTTGGCCTCAGACTTAAACACCAAAAGTCAAGATAAATATTTAAAATATTAATACAGTACCTAGACATAATGATAATAACTTATATAAATAATAAATGAACGTAACATAGTCTTCAACTCACGAGTGTCTTCTCAAACGAAACTTATGCATGATATGCATGTCTAAATTTTTTATCAATAACGAATGTCACTCCTTCGGCGCTGAAATTAAAATGTATAAATTATATTAAAGCAGCATAGATAACTAACACTTTATTAGAAAAACTGGTTATTTTTCGTTTGTTCTACATTTATTAGTAAATTAAATCTGTATTGTCAACTTTCCATGCATTTTATATGTCCAAATTGTCTAAGCAACTCTTTCATCCTTATATCAATTACCTACAATTAGGCCTCGCCCTTTTTATTTCTTACAGTAAAAACACCTCCTCTTTCTCTCTCTTGTTAAATTTCTGGTGAACATGACAATTTTTTTAAATGTAAGGATGGTAAAATATAACGCCTGTCCATGACCATCGCAGCGATACACAGGACTTTCAGTAGCAAATCAAAGTCTAGGGTATCGCTGCTTTGGCGCGCATTGTTATGTGACTACCTATCGATAGTTAGTTTCAACAGCCCTGTAATTTCGCTAACTGCAATACAAGGGTATACAGACCACAAATCATTTAAAAATCTGCACATTAAACCAAACTTTGCTTTAAAACTTACAGTAGGAAAGGGTGGTTTAAATGTACATTCCACGTAGTAGCTGGTTACCACAATCATGAAGTAGAACCAAACTGTAATATACAAGACATAGTTACACAAAGTCATAAAATTTAAATTACAACAATATTTTGTATAATTTAAATTGCATACTATATAGTCACGAAACTTATCAATTGCGATTTTTGTAGCGATGATAGCTCAGTGATTAGCATGGTCAATTCACACGCGTAAGGGCGTGGGTTCAAACCCCAACAATGAACTTGAGACGGTAAACATAGGCATAAAGGTATCGTGGTGGGGTTGTATCTTTAGAATTTTGAATACGTAGGTACCTACATATAATATACATAGTCCTATTTTTCTATAGTCAGGTAAATAAAAAGGTTATGCTCAAGAAATTATTAAAGCGATTGCTTCCAAAAATTGAATCAGAAGTTTGATTTTCCCACAAGCAAGAAAATTAGAAACACAAAAAACGTTTGTCGAGAGCAAATTATAAGTACCCAACTAAGTAAATAATAACTTACCCAAAGGAATGACGCTGAAAAAAATTGTATTTTTCCATCTCAGAAGTATCTGGCTATCAATGCTCTGTGGATTGCTGTAAAAACTACTGCTTGACATAAGTAAGATAGGACTTGTCAGTAATTGATGAACTAGCATTACGATGGCATTTTGACAGATAGCATACATCCAAAACTTAAATTTTTCATAACGTTCCTAAAAAGTAAAAAAAAAAATGTTTTTATATGTACCTATACGTATTTCATTGAGATGTAGCAACCAAATTATAAAAACGAAAAAGTTTTATAAAACTATAAAAAATAATTTTGTTCCAAAAGCCGAAGAAATTTCAAATTTAAATTTATTTATTCTTTCAGAAATAGGTAAACAATAAAGTGTATCTTAATAGTAGTCTATTTTAGCAGCATGCAACTACTTCCTATGAAAAAGCTGATTTTTTCAAACGATTTCAGAGTTGACTCAAAAATAATACCTACGTAGGTACAATGACTTACTTTCAGTTTAATACAACCGGTGCGCTTATTAACCCTTAAAATAATTATGTATTTTTTAAAACACATAATGATTCTGGGTAAGAAATTGTTAATTTTTATGTGGTTCGGAAGATACAGGTCATATTAATAAATCAGACATACTTCGTGAACTTAGTACACCAAGAATCTACAGTCCCTTTATATATACATGTATATGTACAGAAGTTCACTTGGTCAGAAAAACACATTCACTCGCAACTTCACTGGCAGTTTGTACTGGAATAATCATCATTTCAGCCATAGGACCTCAAATGCTGGACATAGGCCTCCCCATTGATTTCCATAAAGACCGCTTGGAAGCGGCTCGCATCCAGCGCGTTCCTGCGGTCTTTACTATGTCGTCTGTCCACCTTGCGGGTGGACGTCCTACGCTACGCTTGCCGGTCCGTGGTATCCACTTCAGAACTTTGCAGCCCCATCGGCCATCAGTTCTGCGAGCTGTATGCCCTGCTCACTGCCACATCAACTTGCTAATCCGCTGGGCTATGTCGGTAACTTTAGTTTATTGGAATAATGACTCACCTTTAATACTTTAAAGATTAAATCAATGCTGAATATAAAATATATGACGTCTGAAAATATCATTACATATTTGAAAAAATCCATTGCATTGGATTGTTCCGATAACATAAGAAAAGTGATATGTAGTGCGCAAAAGATCTGAAATTATAAAGTTATAACGATGTAGTGGTAGGAATAGATATAAATAGGGACGTGAACATCACTCTGGGTTGACAACCCATCTACAGCATCCCTAATATTGCATGTCTCGGACAGTAAACTTATATTATCAGGCGAACTGCTTCTGAAAGGCGTCTGCTTGTTTGGTTTCTGCCTATAAAAAACAAACATGAAGACTTGAACCACATCAATTTCCATAGTAAAATAAATATCAAGTTTTCGCCGCGGGTCAATATCATACGTCATCTGTTTCTTTGGGGTTGTTATAATATGCTGGCCACCACGCCACGGTTTGACCATGCATGATTTTCTGTTTCTAGTTTTGGATAGTTATATAGATAGCTAGATAGTTTTGGACTCAAATAGTGGTACCCAAATGGAATCGTGCACGTGTTGCCAGGCAGAGCTTTCTGTTTCAAATACTCGATGCGTCCCTTAACATTATAGCTATATAGTTTTGGACTCAAATAGTGGTACCCAAATGGAATCGTGCTCTTGTTACCAAGTAGAGTAATGGCAAATGGACTAAACCATTAACGAATTGATGGTTCCTGTGAAAAAGTCTTTGCTATAAGAAGTTATATCTTTTCATGCCGTTGTGGCAGTAATCGCCCTACAGGACGATTTTGGGCCTTATTATGATGTGTTTTCCGACAGTTGCCTGTGTACACATAACTACTTACCATGCCTATAAGGCCAATTAATAAGGTGCCTGGCCTTAAGTATAAGATAACCAAAAATGTATCCACTTTCGGCAAAACTTTCGCAAAACGATCCATATCTGGGCTTTATTGTAAATTGCGAACAATTCAATAACACTTTGGTTTTATTTTCCTTTTTTCCCACAAAATTTGTTCCGTAAAAGATCACTACCTTAAGTATAACATTAATATCCGATAATTATAATAATATTAGTTTTTTAGGTTTATGTCACCTTTACATAAACGATGATATATTAAACATAGATACAGAAAAAATCTCGTCAAGCGTAAATCAAACACGAACATTTGGAGTTCCGTACTATGAAATAAAAAATTTATATTGTTTTGCGAATTTATTGACCTATGTTAAAGACATGGGGTAGGTTGGGCCATTTAAGCTCGCCCATAAGTAATAATTAATAAACATTTCAGCAATATTCATAGACTCTTGTTAATAAAAATAATTAAAACTGTTAAATATGACTTTGTCTCGGTGTGTTACATTTTTACTCCAGATCAGTCCTGTTTTTGTTTTTGTCCCACTGTTGGTTTATGATTGACAACAGCGTGCCTGATGTTAAGTGACGATGTGCTCGAAGATAGTAAACATATTTAGAATGGAATGGATAATTACAGCTGTGATACGTATACCGCTACTTGATTGAGTCTCAGTGTGGCCTACGTTTGCTGATTCGCGATATCTACTTCAGAACTCGTCTACCACAGCGATTATCGTTTCTACGACAGATATGGGCAGATTGTCACTTCAACTTGCTAGTACGATAAACTGCACCAGATTTTACTCCTTTGGCGAGTTATCTCGTTGTCGTGCTTCCAGTAATTGTAATATGTTATGTTATTTAGGACAAATAAATATCACCGATTCCTACACCAATACCAATCCTCATGGCTGTTAACGCATGTACCTGACTATGTGCGGATTATAAATCATTTTCCAACTAATTACTGTACACCTAATAGAAGTTCCATTCCAGGCTAGATGTGATTTACCATCTTCGACCACACCGTCACTTAACATCAGGTGAGCTGTGGTCAAACACCTAGCCTGTCAGACATAAAAAAAAAAAGTTCTTTACATTGTGAGACGTACGTACATTTTAATTCAGAAAACGCTAGGGAGACCCCGAATCGAATGTGATGTAAATATTTGTAATTATTTTTTACTTTTCATGTAATCTGTCGTAATGTAGGTATATATTGTTAAACGTATCAATCTATAAGGATTTATGGTTGGTTGGTTGTATAGGTCATAATAGCTCAGACGGATTGACAGACACGATATGCTTAGTAATATGGTTCCGTTGCACGATCTTGGGGTACGAAACCCTATACTAAATTTGTAGATACATATTTGACAGGATATCGATTTGACACTATTTATATTTAAGATTGGAAGTCAAAGTATTGGAACCTCATTGGAACCAAAGAAAAATATTATCAGTCTAGTGTATATCTAGAACTCAGACGTCCTCAGCAGACGTCTATAGTGCGTTTGAATCCCGTTTGAATAATAGACGCTAGTGGTGTTTTCTTTCTTTTTATGGCTTCGCCATATGTGCATTATGCCAGTGTTTAATACTTCATATCCAAGTGTCTCGTAATAAAGACCAGTGATAATAAGTTTTAGTCAGTTAAAATCACACAAAGGCACAGTCAGTTTCGTAAAGTAGTAATTATTTATTTTGTAAAGTAGAGATAAAATAAAACAAATATATTTCATATTGTAATTATTACCTTCACAAAATTCATTAATATACTTATAGTGTAGCGAAATGTAGCTTTTCATTGTCTCTAATACGATACTCTGTTTCATTCGATATTCATATTAGGCTTCTTAACCCTGGGGCGGAAGTTTGCGTCTGTAGGACAGAACTACTATTAAAAAGTAGGCCCACACTGAAATCAAAATAAAATAGTTGTAATTTAACAACAGTACCTTAAATATGCAAGGGATTGGTAAAAATAGTCCCACCAGGAGTACAAGGAATTCACAAATGCGTATAAAGGGTTGGCGTTGTTGGTAGCAGTTCCAACAGACTCTTTGCGCCGGTATGAATGGATTACAAGTGCAAAATACAGCCACATGTACCAAACTGAAAATTATAACACTAAGATAAATACTAAGATTATATTATGTAGATCCTTCGCAGAAAACAAATCATTAACGTATACATAGTCATCATCAGTCATACGACGTCCACTGTTGGACATAGGCCTCCTCCTGGGGAGGGGTTTTGCCAATACTCGGCACGCTTGGCAGGCGGGTTGGCGAGCGCAGTTAGGTATGATTGTTCAATGAAGACGCTGCTGCCCATCTTCCATATTACATCCCTTAGCTGACTTTTACGGCAACCACGGGTAGAGAAGGTGGGGTACATTTCTTACGCCGGCACCACCACGGCCTTATATATAGCTTTATACATAGTATCTCTTAGTAGTAGGTCAAATATTTTTATAAAGCAAAAACTTACCTAAAAGGTCTATAATACAGAATGCAAACTCGAAAATAGGGAACGCCCCGCCAATCGATATGCATGCCGTGACGTACAGCATACCGTATACAAATGATAATATAACTGAAATACAAGCTGCCCACATAAAGTATTGTGAAGCATTAGAATCTGGCCCCTGAAACAAACATAACAATCATATAAACTTTCTGCTTCTCGCGTTATAATGTCCACTATCATAAAAAACATTTTACAAGTTTACGACGACGGCGACGAGATTATTTATCAGCTCTTTTCTTGTATATTCACGGTATTACTTATTGTTGTTATATACGGTTACTTATTGTATTTTGAATAGACAGAAGTCTATAGAAGTTTTATTTATTTTTTGTTAATTACACGTAATTTCTAACGTTATTATACCCTAGAGCAGCCCGCGACGTGTGTTGAGCTACCACAAATACAAAAATTTTTCGTTTTGCTAAATTTATTTGGACCATTTAAATAAAATCCCTAATAAATAAATGAATTATAAAAACAAAAAAGTTATACATTAGTAAAAACTTAATGATAATACAAATTAAAAGTAAGATTGGGCTGGGTGGAGCGTTTTGGAAGAGGCCTATATCCAGCAGTGGACTATGATAGGCTAATTATAAAACTAATGAAATTAAATATCGCATAAACAATTGCGGTATTACCGTATTAAATTTTTTTCTTCAAAAATGTATTTATATATTTGCTTCTGCGGCCCTACGGCCTATTAAGTAATTTGTATCGGGCCGGGATTGATTGAGGTTTAGACAGCCATGACCGTACATACAATGCTTTACCAGTCAGTCTGTACATTTCACTCAAAGCGTTTAAAAGGTATCTAATTTTATTATATTTACACTGTAGAAGTTGAACAAACAAAACTTACGTTGAAAATTCTGAACAGGAAGTATATACTAGAGAATAGAAACAATATGTCTCCAAGAAGGACTATCCAGCCGACGTATTTCACTGCGTCTACGAACGGCGAAGAAGGTAGCTCTTGTGGTTTAGTCTGATTTTTCGATGCTTGACCCAAGCATGATGGTCCCAGCCCAGCGTTGGCACCAAATCCAAAACTTAACTGCAAAAAAAAAGTTCAAGAATACCACGCGCCACTATTTCTGTTTCAAAATATACAATTATAGAAGAATATCTTATACGGCCTGACAGTTTGAACATTAGCAATATTCAGAGACATGTTAGTTAGAGATCACATGTAACGTATAAAGAAAAAAAAAACCTTGGTTAAAGTTTTTCCCAAGACTTCAGAATTTATGGACAACACGCAGCGTTATGCATGTCATTTTCGGTGCGCGTGATTTGAGTGTCCGTATTTGTGTGTTTGCTCAGGATAATTAAGTCAAATATTAACCAATTTTTTTTTGAAGCGACAGTCTAGTACTGATATATTGCTGATGTTCAAACTTTCACGGTATATAGACATCGTTAAAATTTAGCAACAATATAATTTTCGATCTAAGCAAGTTATAATAACAACAACAAAGCAACAAATATTGTCTGTTCACTCTCAAGATTATGCAATATTGGAAAATTAACATTAAAGAAATAAGTGTCACTGTTGGATTTATCACTAAAGCAGAGCTCTTCCAGACAACTCTATGTTTTAGATTTTTTGTTCGGAATATTACCTATGTTTTGTGTTTATGAAAACTTTGATCAAATTTTTATTTTTACAAAACTTTTTAGGTGCTTGATGGTAGATTTTCAACCGCATATACTTTAACTTGTTTAGTTTTAAAACTATATTTTATTACTCACAATGTTATTGAGGTTTATATCTACTACATCTGGTCTATTTTCACTAGTGGTCACGAAACACGACACTCTTATCACATAAGAATGCCTGACAGCTGCCCAAGACACGGCTGGACTTGTTACCTGGAATATCGAAATTAGTTTGTTACTATTTTAATATAACTAATATGACGATCGGCGCTTTCCTGATGGAAAGAGATAACCCTTGACCATAACCATTAGATATACCAACTTTGAGTAACAATGGAAAGTACAGGGTATCGCTGCTTTGGCACTCATTACTTTGAGACATTCCAGTTTATATAATACTATCCACCAAGATATAATTAATAGATGAGCCCAGAGGGACAACATTTCTAAATATTGTACAATGAGTGTCAGCGCTCTATACGTCTCATTCATTCTCTAGCCATGGAAGCGCATCACGTGTATTATTCCTAACATACACTTAATGTTGTTGTTACAACTATCAGCATGTTTATAACATATTTATAATTAAATGTTATATCGTGGTGGATATTCCCCATGTACGCACAAATCGTTTTGATTCAACATTTTTTATTTGCACATCGAGGTTGAGGATCGTTCTTCCGGAGTCTGTGTTATATAAGTACAATATGGATGTCTTCAAATCTAGAGTAAATAGGTTTCTTCTAGGTAAGCGTGCTCCATCTTAGACTGCTTAACATCAGGCTGTGTGTGGTCAAAGGCGAACATATTTTGAATTTAAAAAAACTGATTGTTTTATATTTTTTGCTTGTTTTTTACACAGCAAATTCAACGGTCAAGACTCGTTCAATAATTTTATTTTGGCCTAAGGAATCCCCCACTTTGTTGTTGCTGATAAAAGTGCAGTAAAAGATTTGAGACAATTTTTTGTGTAGAGTCAAGTATAGAAATCTTTATTTATTTACTTTTGTTAAACTAGCTGACAAGCCGACATGACGGTTTGCTTGATGGTAAGCTATTACTGCTATAAATATTTGCCACATCGAAGGCATCACAAATACGTAATAGAGTAATACGCGGCTTTTTATAACTCTGTTAGCAAGCTTTTTGAAGGACTAAAAGCTTTCGGAAAAACCGAAGATGTTACTTGATTTAACATTTGCAGGTAATAAAAAACTAATACAAAAAAGTGTCTATCGTATAATGTAAACTTTTCATAGATACATTACGTAATTACGTTATTGCTTGTCGTAGAGAGTGAATGTAGTGTAGAGGGTGGGCAAGCAATATGAAAATAATATCAAAATATGTTTGAAATTTTACTAACGATTCCCAATACAGCTATAATTGCGGCTGCTGTTCTTAAGTCAGTTACACAACCACAACACTTCTTTATATCAGGTATTCGCCAGGGCATTGTCAATTTATTGATAAAGTTATCATAAAATACAAATATTCATAAAAGTTAACTTAAAAAAACAGAACATGATTTCAATAAGATAAATAAATGAAATGACGTCATAATATTGTTGATAGATGACGCTTAGAAAAAGGTATTTTAGAGAGGTTTTATTAGTTTAAGGTTCTATTAGTCCAAGTTCTTTACACGACATGATCCTGCTAATCCCACTAATATTATAAATGTGAAAGTTTGGATGAATGGATGTTTGTTACTCAATCACGCCAGAACGACTCAACGGATTTGGATGAAATTTTGCATGGAGTTAATTTAGGCCCTAGAAAAAAACATAGGATACTTTTCATCATCATCATCATCATCCATCACCACGCGGGTAAAACCGCGGGGTGCAGCTAGTATTAGCTATATAGGTATGTGAAAGTTTGTATGTTTGTTACTCAATCACGCAAAAACAGCTGACCGGATTTAGATGAAATTTGGCACACATATAGTTTATTAACTAGATTAACATATAGAATACTTTTTATCTCGGGGAAATGTTAGGTTCTTGTGGAATTATCATAAAACTAACTACAGGACGTATCCATTTGAAATTAGGTCTTACGAAAAATTATTCGTAATAAACGGTATCCTTTATATTAATCTAGGTAATTAAGTAGCGCCTAACTGCGTGTTCTGGCTGCGTCATTTGAGAGCCGGATCCATTCCGGCTTACAATCTTCGACCACACTGTCACATAACATCATGTGAGCCCGTGGTCAAACTCATAGTCAACCATAAACCTCAACAGGTGATGTTTATTCCAAAAAAAATTTAATAGAAAAAGAAAACGCTCTTTGATTTTGCTATGTAATGTTGTAGGTAGGTACTATTTCTTACCGAGTCAATGCTAACAAGATTTGTAGAAAGCCCTAAAGAGTCTTCATTCCGGGCCGTTTTAATTTCGTTAGCCAAGCACGGCTGGCGGCTTACTCCGCTGTTATCTACACAGTTTTATCTCCAATGTAATCTTGTTAAGAGCACCCCGCTCCCCCTCGTGCCCCCTTACCCCCGAACACCCGCTGGATGGAAGCAATAACGCTGAAATCCTTGGTTTTGGAGCTTCCTTTAAGCCCCGTATTACATGGGATATCTTAAGAGAAATTAGTTTGTTTACACCTATTTTCATTGAAAGTTGATGTAGGTACACACCTAAGTAAGAAATAATTTACAGATGTAGAAATCTATATTTAACTAGCTTGCGCCCGCAACTTCGCCCTCGTTGAGTTACAAATTGTCCCTAATTACCTACCTAGCAGTATGAAATATACTTTATGACCTATTTATTCTACCTAGAAAATATAGGTACATAAAAAAATTCATGAAATCGGTCGTTTCGGAGAAGTGCGACCACAAACACCGTGACACGAGATTTATATATACCTACTTATTTTTTGCTTTTCATCAATATTCTCGAATTCCACTGCTAGACAAA
This sequence comes from Biston stratarius, assembly GCA_950106695.1. Taxonomy (NCBI): domain Eukaryota; kingdom Metazoa; phylum Arthropoda; class Insecta; order Lepidoptera; family Geometridae; genus Biston; species Biston stratarius. The sequence goes on from OX467116.1 coordinate 19,803,053, forward strand.
TGCCTCTTCCACGCCAGACAGCTCGCTTCTATACAACGCTAGTTGTCCTACGTATATCGTCACTTCATGAAGTATCAGGGCGTCTCATGCTACGTTTGCCAATTCGCGGTCTCCACTCTAAAACACGTCTACCCCAGCGGTTATCGGTTCTGCGACAGATAGGTACATATGTCCAGCCCAATGCCACTAGAATTCACTAAATCAAACCAAACAAATTTCATCAAAATTGGTCCAGCCGTTTGAGCGTGAAGAAATAATAGACATATGTATAAACACACTCACGAACGTTCGCCGTCATAATATTATTAGAACTAGTAGAATATAACCTTTAATGTAGGTAGTATTACCATGTACAATTGTATATAACATACAAAACTTAAGAGATAATGAAAATAGATAATAACAAAACAAAAACAATATGGAATAATAAATAATTATACCTATGGTAGTACAACGGCGGTCTTATCGCCTAGAACGATTTATTTCAGACAACCTTTGGATGGAAAGTAATGATGGCACAGCTATTAAGGTAGGCGTTGTAAAATAAATACAGAAAAAAAATTGTGTATAAAATATTAAAATATATGTAACTAGCTTGCGGCTGCTACTTTATCCGCTTTATCCTGCTACTTGGGAATTAGGTTCAGAACCTACATCCCCTATTTTACCCCCTTTACAGTAAACTTTTGTTTCAAACCATGAGCATATTATATATCATTTTTTAGATCACTAACTTTGATCAACAAGTTTCATACAAACTTTCAACCCTTACTTTAACACCTTAGGGGATAAATTTACAAAAAACCCTTCTTAGTGCACACCTACGTCATTGTAAATATATATAAGATATAATATTACAGCGAAGTTAGTAGGTACTTAAACTAATACTATATGTTGGTTGTATGTACCTACTATATGTACTGTATTAGGTGCTTGGCGACAGATTTTCAACTTGCGGATTAGGTAAAATAACAAACATTTTCTGCTAGAAAGCCAACGAACATCGAAAACTTCCTATAGAATATCGATTGGGGCTCTACGATGTTTCAAATTCAATTCACAGAGTGGGAGTAACAATAAAACTTGCACCGTCGTCTATCTCCTGATACACCTGAGCCCTAAACGTGGCTTGAATGTAAAGCTTTGTGTGAAATTTTAAACAACATAGCACTTATTTATATATGTACTTATATATATGTATCTACTTTTGTATTGGAAAGAGACATAGCCCCTTTGTACGTTTCCTTGTTTGTTAGTATTACATAACGAAATTATCTTTTTTTTTATCGAATATAGTTATACTACTACTTACCTACTTTTTTTCTGCGCGGATTCCAAATCATGGATACGATTGGTTTTAATTGTATCATCTCGGAGTAATTGTAAATTTGCTCAGGTATGCTATGTGATTTTTTTTTGGAAAACTTTCTGGTCTAAAGCCTTTATTTCTAATATTTAGCTGGAATCCTATACTGATTACTTTTATGACCTACCGGCTTGCGTTTGATCGCCATCTCGCCTAATGTTAATCATTCCATTCATTCATTCATGCATCCATTCATTCATTCATAAATCCCAGGATAAGCGAAGATGCGGTCTACGATGAAGCACGCTTCTTAGAAGAAACCGTTTCACTCGCGACTTGAAGGTGTATTTATCGGGGAACACCCACTTGGGCAGCAAATTATAATGTACGTACGGTTCGTACGAAGAAGGTAGAATAAAAAAGTTAAGGGTTAACTTTAAGGGTTAAAGTTAAAAAAAGTAGTTGTTGTTCCAATAGATACCTACTTACTAGAACAATTCGGAAACATTACTTTATTTCATTTATTTGGTCTATTAAAATACTTATTTCATTTATTTCTTTTGGTTGGTCAATTTCTGAAGTGAAACCTCATATGGCCGCGTTAGCGATTTTCGGTATAGACAAAACTTGTGGGTTCGCGTCACCGACATGCTTATGTGACATGTTTTAAGTTTTTACTTCTGTCGGCAGTCCCTGTAACAACCTATCGATTTTTAATCAAGATATTTGCTGTCAAGTTGAACACGTACCTATGCGATAAATAACAGTTTCCGCGAAGGAACACACGCGAGCTCCATTCCTGCTTCACACGAGGAAATACCAAGAAACGTCAAAATATATCAAATAAGGACTTTTGTAAATATCAGAGGCGGACCGCAAACCGCTCCTATGATGTATATCTCTATTTTTACGGCCACAACTCTCATCCCGACCGTAGCAAAAACACGCCCCGAGGCCAAAGTCACGAATCGCAATAGGCCTCGTGATAAATCTTCACGAATTCCAAGTTTTATTTATTAAGTTGTATGTTTTTACGATGTAACGCCACGGGAGCCCTCATTACCGCACCGCCTCCACCGAACGTGATGAAAAAACTTTTCCCTGCGATATCTTCTTGCAACATTAATTACGAAACTCGGGAAACTTCCTTTATTCTGCACGAAACTGCCACGGTACACTTTTACGATTTTTCTTCCTGAAAAGGGACAGTCCTAGCGCTCTGATAAGAATATATCGAGCAATATAAGCAGTAAAAATATCACGTAGAAAAACAGGTCTCGGACTTTTATGTCGGCAATTCGGGCCGTTCACAAAAGAAATGCTAACGTCGCAGCGGACGTGACGCCCCGACCGACCGACCCTACCGAGCCAAGCGTCTTGCTATTCTTACATCCATACCTACATTCCTACGGGGCCATAAGCTTGGGGTATACTATGCGGAAAGGGAATCATTGTACTCTCCATTGTAAACAAATTCTATGGGAAAAACTATGAAAACGCACAAAAATTCATCCGCTCTACACTACTAGGTACTGCTACTCTACTCTATTTGTTACAGCATTACAATAGCTATTTAAAATTTGTGCCCATAGTCACAGTTGTACACTATGATGTATACGATAATCCCCTTTCAGTTGAATGCACCCAAGCTTGTAACCTATATGTCATATGTGACCGCGTGTTTGCTATCGGAATGAGCACAATATTTGTCACCCTGACTCATGATCATCCAAAAATATAAACCGGCAAATTCATGTCTGACATCCATAACGTTGGCAGAGAGCTTTCGTGCTCTGCGACATAAATACATAATGTATCTGTACATAAGCACTTTCGTATAAACATGGAATATAAAGCTTTCCAATAAAATCCAAGACAAAATTGCCTGTCACAGCGCAATCGCAACGAAACCGGTAATGAAACGGCCTTCCATTAACATAATCTGATACTTTTTATTCCAAAATGCCTTCGATATCCGTACAAGGTCTCAAGGCATACCATTGCAGTAAATGTTTAATATTTATTTACATTTTATTTTTTTAGGTTAATAAAACGCTTTAAAGAACTATTTGCAATTTAATAAAACGCTTTAAAGAACTATCTCATCTTAAAAACATATGAAATATTAACAAGGTGGTAGAACTCTTTAGCAGAAGGCCATAGCAACAGCGTAACATCAGATATGTTCTTATTCTCTTGCAAATATAGCGTGTGTGTAAACAATATTGCTTAAGTTCAAATATCTTAAAGTAATAAACGCCAGAACAGAACTTTGAGCAACAAAACAAAATCCAGCACATTTTGTTTTGTTGCTCAAAGTTCTGGTTATTGTTGCAACGTTCTTAGATAAGCGTTATCTCTTACTATCAAGAGAGCAATTCATTCGTCTTATTAGTTTTACTTTAAAAAGGTAGAAAGGTTTCGGCTTAATTAGGTAAATATTTGTTTTGTATTTTTTTGAAAAAGTATTTTTGTATTGCATTTCAAAGTTCGGATTTCGCCAAATTTCACAGACAGGCTATATTGATACGAACTAAATTAACTCGAAGAAACCTGGCAACGTTCATAAGGGCGGAACCCGTAATTTATGCTACTATAACTCAAGTGGACAGCGGCATCAATAGGTAATTTAGATGTTCCAGCAACATTGTCGTAATGAGAACTTGGGGCAGGGTTGCCAGATGCACTTCTCTAAAATATTCCATGAATTATAATCTAAAACCTCTAAAGTTTGTATCAAAGTGTGAATTACCTATGTTTTTGTTGTTATAATGAAAATGGTTAAATAACGTACACAATTTAATCTTGGATTTATTAAAACTCTTTTTGAAGTTTGTGTAAAGTATATAGGTACAATAAAATAGTTTAAAATGTAAACACCTCTAAAACATTACCAATTTTTTTATCGATAAACCGTAGTCTATTTTAGTTTTCACGATGCATTAAATTTTAATTCGAAGTTTGAAATTTAATTAGAAGATAAGTAAATTGGATAAAAAAGTATTTTTAAATGTTTATGTTATGGAACGTTGTCATGAGAGAAACACTCGAACTATCTCTAAGTTAGAGTGTATTTTTTTTTATAACGATTATGTTATTTTTGAAATTTTCCCAAAAACTATTATTTCAGGGAATCTAGCAACACTGACCTGGGGTTTACTAGCGTGCTGAGTGATGCACTCAGGGTGGGTAACGGTATGTTCATGAGTTTTTATAGTTGCCCCCTTTCTAGAGCGCTTTACTAAGAGCGTAATGACGGTTTCTAAGTGGGTAGTAAATGAGGTCGGTGTAGAATGTAGATAATACAGAAGTTTGTGGTTTTGTATCGTGAAAGTGCTTAAAAAATTACAGTTCAAAGCACTGAAAAGTATATGTATGCAACTAAATGGTATCTGATTCAGAACCTAACTACCTATTAAGGAAAATGAAGACAGCAAAATTTTGCATCATAGGTTTGTATACAAATTACGCTAAGTTGCGTCTATTCAAAGATGTTAGTATAAGTAGTACTTGAATGATTAAGATATTGACTGTCGATTAAATTGGCTAGGCTGGGCCAAGCAAGTTCTATATGTCGCTGTAAAACCTTGCCAGATCATATCGCGATTGCGATAGAGAAAGCGAATAAGAGAAATAAATGAGTTTAGAGGATATTATATATAATGTGTTAGTTTTGTTAATAATAACTATACCAGCAAAATTGGACAATGTAATTAATAATAATTAATCATTTAAATTATATTTTTAACAGCGTATAGGATCCATTACAAGGATGTATTAAGGCTAAGCAATAAGACCGCTAATTGTTAGTTAATAAAATTAGTAAATTGCTCAGTGGTTAGTGCGGTCGATCCAGATGCCGAAAAGCGTGGGTTCAAAACCCAACAAGGATCTTGAGCTGCCGGTGAAGGAAAACATTGTGAGGAAACCATAACATGGGGCTAGAGCATTTTCTAGTAGGTACTCGGCTGGCTAGCTACCAAGTTTAAAATCTACCACCAAGCACCTAATGGTGTGTTCTGGCAGCCTCAGTTAAGAGTTAGTTTCATACAAGTGCTTTACAATCTTTAACTACACCGCCACTTAACATCAGATGAGCTGTGGTAGCCTAGCTTGTCAAGCATAAAAAAAAATATATCTTTAATCTAATTTTGTACTTGTAACATTTAAGAAATCGCTTTAATTTTCAAGCTCCTATGAACACGTTCATAACTTAGATTTAAATAGTGGCCTTCGTACTTAAGAGAGGTAAAATACTGCATTAAAAATCCGAGGATGGGCCTAAAATAATAATTTTAAAGTCAAGTAAGTCGGCATTTTATATCTACACCTTCGTGTTATTAACAGTTAAGTAAAACATCTAAAGGGCGTTCCTCCTTGTGTATTTGACACTCTATAACAAAAATTATCGACGTAGCAATATAGACTTAATCTTTGTATACATAGAATGGTTTTTCGATTGGTTAAAATTGGTTAATAGGTCCTTTTGAGGATTGATTCTAAAAGATCTGGCTTAAACGAAAAAGCTCATAATATACACAAGATATTGCCTCGCGTAGCAGTTTGTTATGAAGTTTATAGTGCAGCCAACACGGTTCTAGTTACACACTCATTGGGATAAGAAAAAAAGATGCATCGAATATTATGTGTAATAATTTAAAAGATTGAATCGCCACAACAGATAAAATGAAAGAAATTATGAAAGTATATTATGGGATGTAATTGGATAGTTACATATCTAAATTTTACGAGATTCAGGTATAGACATTATGAAACGTTACACCCGGTATAGGTAACGAAAGAACATGGAATGTTATCACATATTTTTATTAAAGCTAGAGCCATAAAATAGATCATATGTTAAACGCTTGGCGTTTACGTTTTCTGTGACATATTTTTAATTTGTTATGTGGTGAAAGAGTTTATGCGTTTTTCTCGTGTTTATTCATATTTTGAAATTAACGTTTATAGCTGTGTTTTAATTGTAAGATTCGACACGTCACATTTTAGTGGCACTAAATGTAATTTAACAACGTCTTACTTGGCAGATAATTTTTTTTGAAAATTAATAATGAAAGTGGAACATGCTACTTTCAATGGATGAAGTTGGAAGGAGTTTTTTGTAATTTATAGCTGATTATTTCCAGGTTGGCTCTTGGTAAAAGTTGTTAACAATTATAAGTAGATCAGCATCCTTCCTTCATTACTATATAATAAAACATTATGTGTATACATAACTATACTGCATAGATATATATATTACAGAACACAGGTACTCCTAATCTGAGGAACAGAGCTTTCACCTATAGGTACATTATTGAGTTAGTTGTTGTCTATTGTTTGTAATACAATATTATAAATTTTAATTATGTTAACATTATAAATTCTTTATAAATTGTACCTACCTATTAGCACTTGTAATTTAAAAAATAAAGTACCTAAACTATACTATTTTTTTATTATAAAAATCGTAGTATAAAGTTATACGACGAATTAGACGCTCTCCTGATGTTAAGAGATAATGAATGTCTATGACCATTGCAGTGATACACAGAACTTTTGAATAGCGAAACTTTGAGATATTCCATAGTAACTCTCAACGATCTGTAGTTTTGCTAGCTGCAGTACCCTTCAAACTGGAACACAGTAATGCTTACACACTACTGCGGCAGAAGATTTGGTACTGTGGTAGTTCCTACCTAGACGATCTCTTGCTAAGTAGATATACCATCAAGTAAACACAGATTAACATATAGACTACTTTAAAGGTATAAGTTATAAGTACTTTAAATTTACACATAGGTTACTATTTATCTCAGACGCGGTTATATCCCAGGGGTTATATTATTCTTATTATATATTATTATATATTCCACGCTTTTCCTGCCGTGGTGGTGCCGGCGCGGCGTAAGAATTGTACCCCACCTTCTCTACCCGTGGTTGCCGTAAGAGTCGGCTAAGGGATGTAATCCGGAAGATGGGCAGAAGCGTCCTCCTCGCCAACCCGCCTGCCAAGCGTGGCGAGTATTGATAAATCCCCTCCCCAGGAGGAGGCCTATGTCCAGCAGTGGACTTCCTATGGCTGATGATGTGATATATTCCATATATATTTTTTATGGCTGACAGGCTAGGTGTTTGACAACAGCTCACCTGATGTTAAGTGACAGTGGTCAAAGATGGTAAAGCACACCTAGCCTGGAATGGAAATTGGCTCTCAAGTGAGGCTGCCGGAACACAACGTTAGATGCTTGGCGGCAGACTTTCAACTTGAGGGTAGTAGCTAGCCAGCCGAGTACTAGAACATACCCAACCACCACGCTATGGTTTCCTCACGATGTTTTCCTTCACTGGCAGCTCAAGCTCAATGTTGGGGTTTGAACCTACGCCCTTCGGCATGCGAACCGACCGCGCTAACCACTGAGCTATCATCGCTACAAATTCATTATATTTCAAATTATCTATCTATATCTTTAAACGAGCAATTCTTGTATATATATATATTCTGAATCTCGGAAACGGCTCCAACGATTTTCATGAAATTTTGTATCCAGGGGGTTTCGGGGGCGAAAAATCGATCTAGCTAGGTTTCATTTTCAGAAAACGTCGTTTTATCCATGTCTTCAGCCGAGCAATGCTCGGTCAACCAGGTACTTATTATATTTTAAAATACTAACCATAAGATGATGGTTCTACTAGGGTAGCTAGCTACCACCCTCAAGTTGAAATCTGAAATTTATTAGGAACACATTAAAATGAACCCATTGGGTTCGAACTAGTGATAATTGTATTTTGAAAACTAATCGCTTCTCCCAAATGCTTCCCTCCCGATCTCAGTTCCGGCAGTTCTATTCCATGCTTGGCGTGTCATCTTCGACCACACCGTCACCTAATATGAAATTATGAATTTCATTGTCTCATCTTGAATACATTTTAAAAAGAAAAATTTCAATCAAATTTGCTTTATTTTGAAGAAGAAAAAACATACCATGATTGCAGTTCCTAAAGCTTTAATTAAGTGCCTCCGAGAAGCACGTTTATAGTTTCTCTTTTTAGTAAATTTAGGAAGTGCGCGAAGACCGTGGCCGAGAAGGGCCCTGCGTAGGTAGATAGTCGTAAAATGTACGCTTTATGGAAATATAAGATCCTTGTCGGAGGTACGTTCGTGCCTTTTGCCCTCAGTCTCGGGAGAACGTAATCTCTTAGCTATGGGTTACTACATAGCTGTGTCTACTTATATTTAGTAGATAGACACAGCTATATGGTGACGACCTCTGAGGAGTTTTGGCGGGAACACGGAAAAGAATCATGTCGTTGCATTCTTTTATTTTTCAAAACTTAAAAAAAAGTGTGCGCAATTAATTTAACATGGTAATAAATGTATAATAATGTTGTTTTCTTAATCTCATAGAGGCTTCTAGTAAGCTTCTACTACTTTATTAGGACGTTGACTTGACCGTGACTTTGACTATACCTTATTTATCATCACCTTTGATTTTTAATGAAATGATCTAAGTATAAGAGACATATGAACTACTCGAGAATGGCAGAATGCGTGACAAAAATTACCTCATAGGAAAATATTTATTAGATAACTAAACAAGTTTAGGACAGAAGCTGAACGTTAAATCGTGGCGGGGTTTTATACGTAAAAAAACATAGTATAAAATTGAAAAATGTACTTAGGTACCTTCTTAAGAAAGAGTTTATGATCTAAGTTTTTATAAATTAATCGATTGATTTCGTTGTAAGGGAACTTAGAGGTAGAACAGTGATGCTTTTAATAAATAAATAAATATCGTAAGACATTTCACACAGCGCTATCTAGCCCTAAAATATATATACGAAAGATATATATACTCGTATATATATGAAACCAGATAACTGATAAAATACAACACTTGCTTTTGTTTTGAATATCTGAAAAGCGTTCGCGGTTCCGACTCAATAATAAATTGAATGCTTTAGTTTATGTTTATCTCGCTATCTCTAAATGTATAAGTACTAGGTACTTACTAGATTTAATGAGATATCAAGTAGGTACGTCAATTGCTAAAAGTAGCTTACTCCGCTGCATATAAATGGAAGCTTTATCCGAAGTAATCAAATTTTGATTGCGATCGAATAGGCACGATTCTAGCAGAAAACTGGAAATAGCCCGCATTACTTCCGAATTCTCGAATGCGGAGGAATGGAATCGATAGTCGATACCAATAAAACTGCGTCGATTCGCGAATACATAAAACCGTCGGATTCGAGACTTGCGCTCTTTATGTAAAGCTAGGAGAGAAGGGTTCCCCGTTTTATAGCGAGGAATTTGCATATAAAGTAACCATTCAAGAAAAGCGATCTCCGTTTTGCCCCGCGTGTATTTTTTCGTATTCATTGTTGCGAAGGCCGCTGGCTCACATTTTATGGGTCTAGATGCTTTCTTACCGTTTAAATAAATAATGGTATCAACAGTTTTTTCCTCGCGTGATTTATTCGGGAAAGGCCTTTATGTTTTGATACGAGATGCTTAATTATATTTATTTACGTCGTAAATGTTCCGTAGCGATTAGTATCTATTTTACTTCTTTATTCTTGACGATTTTGTTTTCTTTTTTTTCAGATTAATGGACCGGCAGTCGGATAATGGATTAAAAAATTGGTAAATATTTTATGTTTTTTATACATACTTTGTCCGGCCGGTCGTAAAATCTGGACTTGGTATAATATGCTAAAAGAAAATAAAGTGTCTGCGGGGCGTTTCCAGCGATTCCCAATAAAAATGATATTTAATTGAAGTCGATAACACCTCATGGCGAGATGTCTAATAAACTGTCTTTATTATTATTGTGTTAGGTCGGCGAGCGAGATAAACCTCACATATCTATACGGCCGCCTCGTAAGCTCTTATTAGGATGCTTGCCTTGTTGGGGCCTGATCATATGCATACTTAAGTAGGCATTCTCGTTTGCTGTGTTTTTGTAGAATATCACTGGCACATAAAGTTTTATTCTTATCGGTGCAGTTATAGTGCAGGCAGACATTGGAATATATTAAAATTCAGACGCAAGCTTGCATTTTCAACGATATAAAATTTTTATTACAGCGCGGAAAATGGTTTGCTAGTTTAGTTCGAAATTCATATTTCATATTTTAAAGTTTGGCGTTGTACCTACGCAACTTATCTACGAAATACCTATATGTGTTTGGATAATATAGTTATTATTTTTGTTATCTCAGACGTCAAATTATAAGCATTAGTTGATAATACCTATGCATCGTATGTACCTATAACAAAATAAAATCGTAAATTATGAAATACATTTTCAACTATACAGTGTTGTAGGCCTAATTTATTATTCACGTATCAGCAAGCGAACTAATGTACAAAGCAATATTATCTTATCTATAAACTAAAGTTTTAATAGCAGATTGATAGTGCATATAAAATTCAACGTTTAGAAAAATTATTCGCTAAGATCAGACAATGTTGCCAGTGTAGGTAGCGAGACAAAAATACGGTGCGCAGTGTTGCTAGTACAATGGAATTTAAGTGATAGTTATGGCACTTTTAATAGGCAGTTAGATTTATATTTTAGCACACATACTGGTGTTTGTTTTAATGCGTTTTTAGTGTCAAGAGGTCGGAGCGATTGCTTCTTTTGCGTTAATTTTACACACGATTATGTACCGACAAATTGATTATGCGATTTTTATAGTTCAATATAATGTTTTGAATGAGCGTTTATTCACAGTTAGTTTTATGGCTTGTAAAATAGAAGTTTAGTTCGTACAGATTATGTTTAGTACGTATAGAGTTGTTAATACCTACTTTTATCAGATTTACGATGTTTGTAGGCCAGGGTGATTACAGGTGGTTAATATGAATAACATGTATTTTTTTTAGGTAATCTACAATATAAATATTTTATTGATAACACCAAAGCTACCAGGTCATTTTTCCATTCATATTTAAAAATAACCTTTACAATGCCAAAATAATAACACATGTTAATATAGTAGGTAATAGGTATGTCAAATATCAAATTTGAAAAATACATTAAATTATGTTGAGGCTAACCATCGTACGTCTCAAAGCAGGTACCTACTGAATCGGCGCCACAGCAGCAACGTCCACGATTTAATATTGTTGTATTAAATTTTCGGTACCGTTGGTCATGGACAAGCGTTATCTCTTACTATAAGGAGAGAATGTCGTTTGTTTTACAGATTACAAATTTCCTAGAAGCTTAAAAAATTTAAATGTGATTTCAAGCATGCTACACCTTAGCGTGAATTTCTATCCACAAACCTAATTATCCTCTACCTAATCGTATCCATGTAATCGTACCCACATATCTCAAAGGATCCCAATGATCCGTTTATTAGAGGACCGTGAGAGGACGTAGGTCCGCCCAGTGGTCCTAATCAGGAAATATAGGGCCATAAAATGGCCCGGCGGTGGCCCGACTTAATCAAATTGTCGAAATTACTGATAGAGGCGGGCTTTTTGATGGGACGGACATGTTTGCAGGTAATTAGTTATTTTTCATTTCCTTATAGCTACTATGAGAATCTAATATTAATGAAGTGTTATTTACCTATGACTCGTTCGATCGCATCGCCCTATGGGCAGATCTGTTGACACCAATAGTTCAATTCAATCAAATTCTTGGTAAGTATATGGCTTTTGTGAAAATGTTGCATATCTGCCACTCAAACGGAACAACAATTCATTGTACGATATTGTTAGTAGACAAATGTCTCTGTCAATGTCCATGTATCCATTAAATTATATAGGTTGTCGAAACTAGCAAATGCACAAAGTGAAACGTCAAAAACGAAAGAAGAAAATAAAAATCAACTGTCACATGTATGACGCATCACTTGAGATAGACTCAACCAATTTGAGTGATTTTTTATTCCTTGCGCTCGTAATTATCACGACAAGTTTTGATTAAACATATTTTTTTGGGAATTCTACAGTAATTTAAATAAATACATTTCAGATGTTGCACATGTCATATTTTCGTCACTGCATGCACTCACATTCACGTGATTGCTTCAAAGAAATTAAGTTTCAAAGTTGTTCGTTTGTGCCTTGTTTATATTCGATACCTACTACCTACTACCTACTTCAGAGAACATAGATTCATAACTAATTTATACTCACTTCGTATAGCATTAGTTACAGAATAAAATTCGATCTCATTTTTTTTTAAATATATTTGATGATTAGTTTCTGAATTTGGTACTGAAAGTTATATTTATGGTTGTGGGTGTACAAACCAAAGTTATCGTCATAAAATATGAGACACATCTACTTCGTAGTCACCGTTATCTTAGAACAAAGATCTCATCAAAAATTCAGCATGTGACTCTCGGGATGTATCCAATAAATCAGTTTTACAGCATTCCTGTGTCATTTCAGTCGTCGAACGGCATAAAATGATAATTTTACTGCGCTCCCCTTCCGTCTCCAAGCTTTACGACAATTGTGAAATGTATCGACACTTCTGTGACACCTTAGAGGTGGACCACCGCACCAGAGACGGAAAACAGCTCGGAAAATCTAAAAATTGTACTGTTTCATACGCGTTAAGACTCAATTCCCTTTGAAACTTGAGCAAAAGTCAGCGAAATCCATGAGGAACATATGGTACCATCTTCCCCTTAGAGTCATCGAAGTCGCTCCGATATTTCGGGAAAGGTGCTCATAAAGTCATCAATCTTTCAGGTGGCTTTACAGTTAAACTTTAAATTATAGCCGATTACATTTTAGGGGCTTTCAAATTTTTTCGTTTATTGTGTAGACGACAAAAATAGTGTCTGACTCAACTATTCCGATCTCAACTAACAAACTTTAAAATTTTCTGAAATAAAAGCGCCAAAGCAGCAATGCACGTACTTCTTGGTACTTACTGCTGAAATAGTGTGCATGAACCAATCTGTTAATTTTGCAAAACTATCTAAAAAATCGAGAAGTTTTTCTTTAATGTAAAATTAATGAAGCGAACTAAACGCTCTCATGATAAGATATAGCACCTATATAGGATCATTACAGCTGTAACCAGAACTACGAGTAGGTAACGAATTCCAGGATATCCTTGCTTTGGAGCTCATTACATTAAACTATCGACACACCAATAAATGTCATTAGCCTTGTAATTTCGCTAGATCCTAACTGGAACACAGTAATGTTTTACACTACATTGCAACCTACATAAGAAAATACTACGGAAACTGACGTGATTTTGATACGTTTTGCGAAGATGTTTCAAGGCCGCGCGTGCGTAGTATTCTGCTTTATCCTTTAATCAGGAAGATTAGGTCAAAACTATAGTCGGAATGTCCGACGTTTATCAAACCTATGTACCTACACATGTACATATAATCTTCTATCACAAATATTATAAGTGCATTCCTTGCCTAGCAGCGTGTAGTCGCTTTATCCTTTATCCACAGTAAACGACGCCCTAATATATTTACATTAGAGTGTCGTTTTTAAAACAACATTCTTTTATTATTTCGCTTTAACCTCAAATAAATTAATAAGAACAGAACAGAAGTCGAAGGTTGCGCCGTGGCAGCTGTAACACAGGTTTACCTAGTATAGCTGCCACGAGAAACCAAATTAATTTTATTTGTAAATTAAATTGGTTTTTACTAAGGTGTATTTAATTTATGTAAATAAATTTGGTGCTATTGTAATGTTACATAATATGAAATAAAATTTAATTGAATTGTTGTAATTAAATGTGAATAATTCTGTCTAAATAAAACAAAAATACAAAAAAAACACATAGTTTCTATTGAATCGATTGTTCTACCTATTTAGGTACTGTTGACTGTAATTTACATCTATTACTTACTCTCGTGACGTGAATCATTAAGGCACACCATTACCCCGCCGCGTTCGTAATAGCGTATCTCCTAATGAAACATCCATAGATACATGAGGGTTGTAATCCCGTATCTCCTTATCTTTACGTCTTAATCCCATCATTATGCTTCCAGCCTCATCTCGTTAACGGTGGGGATTGTGGGCTTTAATTAAACTTTGGGGAATATTATTTCGGGCCTACATATTTTCGCAAAAACCTACTTTTCGTTTGAGTCTCACAATAGTAATTATCTACTAGATATTTACTTCTTTATGAACCTTAAAAAACAATAAAGGAATAATTATATAATCTATTTTATTTTTATTTATTTATATTCCAATGAAATTTTGTTATAAGAATGTAAAGCACAATCAAAGGAAAAATCCGAAAGTTATTGATTCGTGCCTAATTACTAATTATACCTATCATGTAAATATTTATTTTTATTAGCATTTTTGTGATAATAAACTTACATTTTCAATGTTTGGGAAGATTCAACTACAATGTTAAGTTTTTATTTCATAACGACTTGTTGCGAACGACGTTCTTTGGAACAATGTTTGGCGTAGGTATGAGGCTAGCTACCACCCTCAAGTTGAAAATCTGTCGCCAAGCATCTAACGGCGTATTCCGGCAGCCTCACTTTAAACCAGTTCCTAGGTGTGCCATCTTCGACCACATCGGAGATCAGCAGTGGTCAAACACCTAGCCTATAAAAAAAGGTGCTTGAATATTTGAATTGATTTGGTAGCTTAAGCTAGCTTAGCTGTAAGGATGTGATCAAACGCGAACCTATTAAAAATAAAATAAAAATGTAATGAATTTCATAGTTAGATTGTATGTAGGTAGGTAGTTTGTTTTAGCTAATAAAGGCACTTCTCCAGTAAAAAAAGAAGTACAATTAAAAAAGGATGTGTGGGCTCCATTGAATCATTTCTCTATCCGTAAAATCCAAACTCTAATGGACACCAAAAGAACATGCAACTAACAGCTCTTGTGTAGCTCCTTAAAAAGTCACTGATGATGCATCAGCGGAATGTCCGAGTTTTATAGTGACCGCTTATAGCAGTAAAACGAAAACGATAGCTGTAAAGCGTTTGTCTCGGCTACTTCACCCTTTAGCGTAAACTTCATTTCAAACCAAGGGTTAACGACGGGCTACTTGACTGTTAAACGTTTCTTTTCTATTCAGATAAAGGTGGGAAGCATGCGAATGAGGATGCAATAAAATTTGTCCTTTATTCTACCCTTTTGCTGGAGCTAATTTGCAAGAAAATTGATTTTTGAGCTTGGAAATATCTAACAGGTAAATTATGTGCAAGATAATTTCAAAGTTGATTCAGAGACATGGCATGGATGCATAAAACGCGACGACAAAAAATTCTATTACATTTTCTCTATTTTAGTACCTACGCGATTCTTATACTTTAACATATCGCCGCCGCATCATCTCTTAACTGATAACTTTATTAGTTATTATTAATTTACAAATTTTTAATATTTTTGTCTTTCATAAAAATGTTTTATATAGGTACTCTAATGGGTACCTACTGTAAGAATTATTTAGTTTCAATATAATAATATGCTTAGTTCAAACTAAGCATATATTATAATAGGAACCAGATACGATATATTATAGATATCATATATTTTTGTAAATAATATTTTTTGTTTTTACTTATGCCGCATAAGTAAAACAAAAATGTGTCAAAATGACGGCAGTTTCTATAATAGTAAAATTGTAAATAGTACTTTCATAGGTACGTATAATATATAACCACCCAGACAGAATAAACATCTATTAGTCAATTTGTCTAATAAACATCTTAACTTAAGCAACGCTGTGACTCATGTTTGTACAATACCTTTTACTGACCGCCATAATTATTACTCATAAATAAATGGTAATTAAGTATTGTTCGTTTATTGCTCTAGTATTGAACAATTATTTGTTTTATGTTTTGTTTACGTCTAAACAGGTTAACGCCTTTGTAAACAAATTATAAAACTTTTGTAATTACTTATTAGCATATTACAATGGTTAACAAAAGTGACAACGGTAAGGAGTGTTGTAATGGATTCTTTAGCAAATGTGACAAGAATAGTAAATAAAAGAAAGCGATCATAAATTCTTTTAGTTACACAATAATTATTTTATGCAACATGCGATACAATAACCATTGAAATGGTTGCGTAGTTAGCATAATCTCAAAGGAGCATTAGAAAAAAGATGAACGCCAATTCATTTTTTCGGATATATCGACAATTAAATATTTTTGTAACATGCACAGTTATTTGTTATTTAAGTACCTAGATGCCGTGATTATTATAGGACTAACGTAAATTTAAGAAAAATAAATTGTAATGTATAATTATATCAGAACTTTGAATTATATTGAACGGCTTGAGATTATTCACTTAATGCAGGTTAATCCGTAAAGAAATACTTAGTGCGTCTAGAAATTTTGTAAGACCCTTAAAAGCGCGTAGTTCTAGTTCGGGGTGAATTACTTACCTACTAGTGCTAATGTCGCTGACACAATGTTTATAGGTTTGTTTGTGATTTTGTTTTGTATTCTTCATGCAGAGAATATGTGATTCACTACACATCATCCCACTTATATTATAAAAGCGATTGTCTGTATTCATGTCTGTTACTTCGTCAGGCTATTACAGCTAGACGGATTTAGACGATTTTTTTATCGTAAAAGAAATGAGACGAATAAAACTCTACTGATGGTAACAGATAACTATTGCAGTGGTATCTAGATTTTTGAATAACAAAACAGTCATCGCTGCTTTTGCGCTCATTTGATATGTAGATATATTTGATAATTAACCTCAAAGCAATAATTTTGGACAAAAACTAGCTTATACCGAAGATTAACACATACCTATGGTTTTTATTCCGGATAAACGCGGGTGAAATAGAGGTGTATATAGATACAGACTGTTTCATTTCGGTCAGAGTATCCGGCCTAATCAAACGTGCCTGATTCTGTATATACCTACCTAGTTGCAAGCAAAACGAAAATGCGTCAAAACCGAGATAGTTTTCATAGCAAAATATACCTATTTGTTAAAGGTATAGGTATATGTAGACTTAAAATAGTGCTGTACAAGCAAGAAGTGAGTTACGCCCTCATGCATCTATGGATGCTCATTAGGGTTGGCCCCCGCTGGGTTTAATGACGGGACCCTGGGCGGGCGGATAGTGGAGAAGGCGATTATGCATAATTATTTTGGATCCGAGCACGTATTATACCAAGTTACTTAGGTACTTCTAGGGAAGCGGATGTAATATAGGTAGGTAGGTATATCTAATACCTTTAAACGAACAATTCTTGTATACCTATATATATATATATATATATAATATGAATCTCGGAAACGGCTCCAACGATTTTCATGAAAATTAGTATGCAGGGGGTTTTGGAGGCGATAAATCGATCTAGCTAACTTTCATTTTTAGAAAGCGTCTTTTTATCCGTTTTTTCAGCAGAGCAAAGCTCGGTCATCCAGGTACTTTATCTGAGATGTTCAATGTTAGGGATTACAATCATATTAATTTATTTGTTATTCTTGTCGTGTTTTATTATATACCTACATATATCTAAGTGTGTTATTGTCGTAGTGTTGTGTGTGGGAAAATAAATGTTCCTTTACATAGAAAGAAAAAGAAATGAAAGATAGTAAAATAAATAAATAAATAAATAGGCCTATTTATTTTATATATTTTTTTAATATAATAAATAGGCCCAACAGTGGACGTCTTGCTGAGATAATGATGATATATAAATAAGCTTGCGTTTGACCACCATTTCATCTGATGTTAAGTATAGATGCTGTCAAAAAAAGGTAGAGACCAAATATTACAAAAATAATCCTTAAAACAAAAGGCGCTCAAATCACAGTAGGTACACACTCAATCACACTCAATTTCTAACTTCTGTAAAATCTTTATCTTTTTTTTTTCTATAGTATGACTATTTCTGAAAAAACTTTCGGCAAACTTTCTATAAGTAGGTGAAAATGTAGGTACATGAAAAATACTGGCAGTAATTTTTACGTCAGTTTTAACGAAATATGGCCTACAAAATAAAAATAGTTTGTGGTATCTGATTTTAGAATGTTTTCTTTTTGTAAGCAAGTACCTAGTGACGTAGAGAACAATTAGTTACATCTCTGTCCAAAGGTTTAAAAAAAAAAACAAATTAAAAAAAAAAAAAATGCATTCCTAAAGTCCTACCCAGCGAAGCCATCGTAGCGTACTATCTGCAGTGCTGCCAACCTTGCGCCACTACACTACTACAAACGAGTCGGGTCACGCACACACGCGCGCCCAGTATGGATTAGCGCGGCCTGCCGAGCGAGCTAACGTCACAAAATGGCCGTAAAACAAGTGAACGGTGAGTTACAGCCGGCCCGGGGGGAGAGAGGGGGAGTGGGGAATACACCCGTCGCCCAATCGCTGAGCGAGCACCAACACTCGCCAACGCTGCTTTTTCTTTTTATGGCGACGTTGTTTTTCACTGGCGCGCTTTTTCCTATTTTTTCTTTTTTTTTTCGCTGAAAATGGTCTCTTTGCTTTGTAAAATACAATGTGTGTTTTCCCGCGTTCTTGGTGGGAATACTGAGTTTTCGAAGTTCTTGAGTGTGGGTAAAAGTGTCTGTTGAAAAATTCGTAGCAATTTTTCTATACATTTTATATTTCTTTCTAAGCTTGTGATACGTTTTGCAAGTACTTAGGTATATGTACGAAATAGGTACGGGATTGTCATTTGAATTAAGAACTTTCTTACTTTTTGAATACGGTTAAAAATAGGCAAACATTTAAATTCAGTATATCGTATCATGTTATATTGATGTCACCGGACCTTAGAATTTTGTCGGAGACTAGAACCGATGTATAAAATTATGTTGTTTAATATTTTTCGTCCAGACAGAACGCTTTTATGACTATAAAATATATCTTTATCATCGTTTCCAAACCATAACAAAAACAAAACAAAATCTTTTGGCTTAATTCAACAGAGCAATAAAAAGTAAAAGGTTATTAGTCTCTGGCAGACTCATCAGAAACTTGCTCCGTAATAATTTACTTAGGAAGCTGAGGAACCTACGGCTCTACGTCTGACGCAGATGTGAAACGTCGCCAGAAAATTATGATTGTACAAACAGAATATACCATTTAAAGTACTTCAGTCCATCTGTGATATAGTTAGTCTACATCAAATTTATTTAATTTTAGTATTACAATTTTATGTTTTATTATCTAAGAAAATTGATCATAATAATTTGATCGCGAACACAGATTGATGTATTAAATAAGTAATTACGTAATTCGGAATCGCCTTACATAAGAATAAAAGAAAGTTATTTTTGTGTTTAATCCAATTAAGTAGACTTATACCTATATTTGTGTTAATCTTTGTGGAATAGTAAAAAACTAAATGTCGTTCTACGTCGGTCGTGTATTGCGCCAGACCAGAATCTTGTAATAATTCCATTGACATATTTATTGTTCTGAGAGACGGGGGTTGGAGTCCACCCCTCGTCAGCTACGCTGTCTCTATGTACCCAAAATAAGGTAGGGGATGTTCGGATGAACAAAAGATAGAAATCTTCTAACAAAAAAGATTTCAAAGTTTATTTGTACAAAACGTTTTATAAGGAATGAGATAAGACGATAAATTGCATCTGAAATATTGATATAGCGAAGTTTTGAAACTTGTTTTAGTATTGACTCGTTTGGTTTTTGTTTGTTGATTTTATTAGCAGCAAAAAACGCTGCTTTTTTTAGGAATTTCGAGAAAAGATTTTGATCATCTACAGGTAGATTTAGTAGTAGTTACCTACCTACCAACACCTTCCCTACCTTCTTTTTGTTAAAATAAATTTTTTGTTGTTGTCAGGTTTTGTGTTTGACTACAGCTCACCTGATGTTAACTGACGGTGTAATCAAAGACACACTAAGTGTAGAATGTAATTGGTTTTCAACAGAGCCTGTCGGAACACACATTTAGGTGCGGCAGATTTTTATTTTGAAGGTGATAGCTACACTAAGGTTTCATTACGATGTTTTCTTTCACTGGCAGCTTTTAAGGACAATATTTTCGATTGAAAATAGATTTTGAGTTTTTACCAAACTTATGGTTTTTCATTATATTTTTGTTTTTAACTTATAATTATTATTATAGTACGCTATAAAACACACATTGACATAAATAAAAAAAATTGTACTTTCTTCATTTAGTGGACTGAAAATCTATATTTTACTTACTGACATAAAATACATAATCATTGAAGAGTAATTTAACGAGTATGACCCAATTTATTGGCTCACATATCGAATAATGATCAAAGTTACGGAAATCACCATGTAGGCCGGTTTACGAGCGGTTCCGACCAATATTACTGTAAGATAAGAATACTCACAGACATCTGATTGGCTGTATTTATGACTTGAAACAAATATTATTTATTCGGTTTCTAAACATCTAAAACAAAAAAAATTGGAGTTTTGGCGGGAACGCGGTGAGCGTCGTGTCGCCCCATTGTATTTTTTTCTAAAACTAATGTTTTTTCGAGTTTTTATGCATAAAAATAGTGGTGTTTTATTTATAAAGTGCCGAATTACAAGAGCAAGTGTGGGAGGATGATATAATGTGGTTAAACATGACTTTTCGTGTTGCTTCCAAACCTCCATCCAGAAGCTTAGTAAAGTCGCCACTACTTTACTGAGCATGACTTGATTTGACTGGGACCGACTGGACTTGATCAAGACTAGACTTTGACTGTAACTATAGGTGATAAAGAAGCTGAAAAATGAAGACTACTCACAAAATATAGAAACATTAATACTGGCAGAATGCACAGAGTGCGATGCCAAGAAGAAAGAAAAAAAAAAAAAAACATACGTCAAAAACGTGGATTTTATTACTTTTAGCTAAGTTTTAGCTATGTTTTTTTTTTGATAATGACATTAACCTTCTTTAAAAAAAAGAGAAGGATTTCGTTGGAATCTTTATTTTGAGTATGAGTTCCAATTACTCGAAGACGCCTGCACCGATTCGAGATACTTTTTCTTTGTTTAATAGGGTATACTTCCCAGGTGGTTCCATAGAAACTTAATGAAAATCAGTTCAGTAGTTTGATTTTTAAACGAAATTACCTAAAGCCTTTAAAGCCATGCATGTTTGGGCTTATGGAATCGATTTTTAAATTATTTTTAATCACAAAACAACGTATGTAACCTTACCTATTATCTGTCTACATCAGAAATTTAACTTTTTTTTTCTAGCAGTTGTCTACAACTTTACAAACTTTTTAACAAAAAAAACTGTAAATTTTCCCAGGACACAAATATATGTATCTTTCGAGCGATTTGTAGCTCCAATGCTGCGTGATAGAGAAACAAACAAATATCTAAAATTTCGCATTTAGTACAGATACACGTAAAGTTATTTTGAAAGGAAATTTATTCTCAACAGTGGAATTTTTTGTCTTCAAATCGAGTTTTATCTAGGTAAGCGTGCTTCATCTTAGACCGCATCCTGCTTAACATCAGACAGAGTGTAGTCAAACGCAAAGTTAAAGGGTGGTACGATTGTTGCAGGAAGTAAAAGTAGTAGAATCGGGATCGTAATTTCTCTAAACTCATTAGTATTTTTAGCTTGGAATCTGTTTTGGTAATTGCTTCTTTTTGATTACTTAATGTTATACACTACTTCATCAACAACCTTGCATAGACCACTGCTGGACATACGTCACTCAGCACGATCTTTAGCTTTTCGCTTCCAGCCAATGCCAGCTACCTTACGTATATCGTCACTCCATCTAGTCTCAGGGCGTCCTTAATAACGTTTGCCGATTCACCGTCCACACAGTATGACCAGCCTACTGCCACTTCAACTTGCTAATACGCTGAGCTATGATCTATGAGGTATGACTTTTGTTCTCTAGCGAATTACTTCGTTCCAGTTACGATTCCTTAGAGAAACAAAGTCGATTTTAAATTTAAGAACGGTTCCAGTTGTGAGTGTCCACGTTTCGTCTCCGTATATCATGATATGTATACGTACATATCATGATATACGGATTTATTTAAGTAGTATGTATATACTACTTAAAAGTATTCAAAGTAAGTGCAATCAACTTCATAAATCTTTCAACACGTTCGAATTATAATGGCAAGTATTTTCTGACATTTTCATAACGGTAAAGTTTTTAACTTAAAGTAATAAAGTGTTATTTATGCACTTGCATGTACATGTAAGTAAGTATGGTGTAGGTGTGGTTTGTAACGGCACTTTAAGGGTTCGTGTACACAGGACGTTGTCAGATGAGAAGTTAAATTAAAAAGCGTACGCGAAGGATCTTCTGTAGGGCCGTCTCCACGTCTCGTCACTTATTTTTTATTAAAGTATTTTAAAATATGTGAAATTATATATGCAAAGTATTTTTTAATTTGGAAAAATAAACGTCCCAAAAATTGAGTAGGAGCGAAATCGTAGACCCTCTACGAAATTTGCTACGAATATATTTTGTGTCAACGAGAAAATAACTAATTTTGTTATGATTTGATTCATGCAATATTTTTATCTTATCTCCAAATTTAAGTCAGCATTAGTAACAATAAAATTTGACGTAAACGATACACATTATATATAACATCGGACAAGATACCAACAAAAAATAATAAAAATTGTGTGTAGATTTTCGTACTTTATTGCTAGGCAAACTTCGAAAAAATTCAAAACTGCGTTCTATAAACAATTTTTTTGAGCAGGCAACATCTGGCAACCCTGACTGGGAACCGTGGGGAGGCGAGGTCATCGACCGCCGCCCGCGCTTTCTTGAAATACCGTCTTGCAATATCTTGCTTGGATTAAACCAACCTCGGTATGGCTTTATAAAATGTATATTACACTAAATCCCGAGCTTTTGTGAAGGAAAATTATAATTTATTAAATAAGGTTTTGTTCTATTAAATTGGAATGCTTATGTTTACCACTAGGTCGTGAATTTCAAGGATATCGTCTAGGAAGGTAACACTTGTATCCGATATTCTACCGTCAAGTGCTAAAGTACCTAAACATTCAGTTTTTTTTTTATTTCGGTGTTTGATGTTCTGTTTTAAAAACTTAGATCAAGTTAAATAAAGTAACATCTTTTTTAATTACAAATAGGCTAGCGTTTGACCGCATTCTCGCCTGAAGTTAAGCAAAGAAGCGGTCTACGGTGGAGCACGCTCGCCTAGAAGTAACCGATTCAATCGCGACTTGAAGGCACCCAGATATACATACGACAGAGGAACCAAGAAATTTTAATAAAATAAAGTAATCTAAAAAGCCTGTCAAATGGGAATAGTTCGATATGTTAATAGAGTATGTTCTCCAATATTTGTTTAATGAACTAGCTGAATGCCTGGTACCTACTTCGTACACGGTGCGGTAAAGCTCGGCCTTTGCCCTCGCGTACCTATATATAAATCTCATTCGAAGTATCTCTACCATTACAAGAAAAGAATCAGCTAAAACGGTTCAGCCGTTCTCAAGTTATGCACTTTCCTAAGAACGTCATTTGATTTTTGTTTATATAAATTAGATTTATATATGAGCAACTAGCGACATGTTCCGGGTTTGCACGGGTAAACAATTAATACCTAAATATTCGTCTTGAAACATTCTATCTATAAGTGAAACTCGCATGATAATCCGTTCAGTAGTTGTTAAGTTTACCGCGAACAGATAGACAGACATACACACAGACAGACGCTGCGAATGACTTTGTTTTATATTACGTAGTGACAGGTAATTAAAATATGGTGCCATGACTTTCCATGGGTCTACATAACCCTACCTTAATGTCTCTATCTTACCTACTTATTTTTTCTAAACTAGTAATGAAAAGGTTGGCTTTATTCTTATACTGTTTACAACGACAATGCTAAATTAAAAAGACAAGTACACTGTAAAAAGATTACCATATAAATTGTATTTAAATTCCACCAATGAAACGTTAGTTTACGAAAAAATAAGTATAGAACACGTACTTAATAATAGATAATTATGCTAAATACGTGGTGCTAATCGAAATACCAGTTAGTTTAGTCGTGCATTTCTAATTAGGTATCGTATTTACATACATATGACTTTCGAGTTAAGCAAAGTCGAAATTCGAAATTTAAATTTTACTAATTCGAATTCCATTGTAAATGGTAAAGAAGCAGCCTTGCGGTGTTACCCGCTGTTCCCACGTAAACACAACTTTTTTTTCGGGATTAAAAGTAGCCTATGTGTTAATCCAGGGTGCCAGCTACCTCCATACCAAATTTCATTAAAATTAGTCCATCCGTTTGAGCGTGAAGAAAAAACAAACATATAAACACACACACTGACAAACTTTCCCCTTTATAATATTAATGTTATTGCATTGCAACGATACTTAATTCATTAGGTACTTCTACTTCGTCATCTGTACAAGATTGCATGAGGTTTCTTGCTAATGTTTCGCATACTTTCTCTACAAGAGAGAGTATCATACATCCATCACGTAGCTAAGCGCGGTTTACACCATTATTGATCTATTAATTTTATTTAACGCAAAATAACCGAATACACTTAATTCTATTGTTTTTTATGTACATGATTAAAGTATATAGTTGAGAATTAAATTGAGTAGATAGAAGAATTAATGATGCATATAACTACATAATGGATACTAATTAATGATGCATATAACACTGCCATTTTAGTACAATTCTTGCAAATATCGTCTAACGATATAAAGTTCTTTGTAAATTAATCCTAAAAATCGTAATGCTCTCACAAGCTCTTTTTTACTTTTTTGTGGCAACATTTTAAATATAATTAACTACATAAATAACATATTTTATTTAGACAAAAAATGGCGGATTTAGCCTCGAAATAGTAATACGTTAATAACAAAAAATAACCAAAATTATCGAGTAGAGTACCTATCAAAATAAATGAAATTAAAAGGGCATTACAAAAATACCTATAGGTATATAAGTTATAACTTATATTTATTTTTAATACATACCTACATATACTAGTACATAGTACATGGTATTTAGGCTACTTTTTATCCCGAAATTTTTTTCGGGTAACATCGCGGGTCGCTGATAGTTTAATATATTACTGAAATAGTTTCTTGGTATTGGGCGACGGGCGTCTCCCGATAAAGACAATTTGATTGATTGTTAACACCAAAAACGAATAGGTTTAAAACGAATACGTTAAATAGGTAGTAGGTAAATGTAACTGGCAATTTTATCGCTAAAAGCAGTCTCTTCTAGGCAAACTTAGGATAGAAAGGATTCAAGGAAGGTGTGTTAATAACGAAGAAATATAGGTGAATGCCAAACTATAATATAGATATACCTACATTCCATAATAATACTTAAATTAGCTAAAATGACTTATAATTGGCTGTTTGGTTGGCATTAAATTGAATGAATCGATTACTAGACAAGAGTGCTGTATCGTAGCTTACATCAAAGTTTCCAAAATAATAATTAGCAAAAAAATATTGTCAAATATAATAAACCAAAATTTATAAAAAATTACAGCACTTTTCGTTATTTTTTTAGTTTCCGCTTTCGTCCTCTAGGATCGCTGATTCTCTTCTCAAACAGTTTAGGATAACACGAAAAGTTTTTACGCAAATTGCAATGCTAATATGTGATATCATCAGGTGGATATAACGTTACTGGATATGTAATGAGGGTCGAAATGTAAGCGTGATTTAAAAAAAGTCCGTCAAATTCCAGCACCTAGGACGTGCCGTTGGGCGCGTTCGAATTAAGACGTTTCGCAAACCACAAGAAACAGTGAACCGGACTCTGTTCGTATTTACATAGCTACTAGCCTATAAATAAATACCGGCTCTCGCACACATGTGCACAATATGACGTTGTTTTAAGTTTATTTTATTTTTAACCGGCGCGGCGCGGTCGCTTGCTCGCCGCTTGTAATTTTGCAGCGTTCTCGCCGCGCAGGCGTATGCGCACGCCAACATGGCCGCCGATTCGATTCTCATTTCAAATTTCGAATTATTGTAATACAACGATAAGCGTAAAACACATTTTCTATGGGAAATCAGTCGGATACGCGCGCCGGTCGCCCAGTTATCGGCTTCGGACATTGATTTAAGTGCCTCATGTTATGTTTATAACTTCATATAAAATTATGACTTATTTATTGTGCACGAAGAATTAGGAGA
This sequence comes from Biston stratarius, assembly GCA_950106695.1. Classification (NCBI taxonomy): domain Eukaryota; kingdom Metazoa; phylum Arthropoda; class Insecta; order Lepidoptera; family Geometridae; genus Biston; species Biston stratarius. The sequence continues at coordinate 19,829,477 of OX467116.1, forward strand.
TTTATGGATTGCTTGTGAGTAATTTTTACAACCTTTTAAAATATTTATCAACTTGCGGATTTATTTTTATGATTATCTTTCATGTTTTTTTACTTCATATTTTTATCAATTTTCTTTAATAATATGTACCTACCTATCTACATACGATTCCAGTAATAATAAAATATATTTAGGTGAATAGGTATCTACTTACAAAAGTCACTCTAAAGACCACAGAGATTATACTTTAGAAAAAAATGTCTGTATCAAATCTATGGTTACATTTGCTGGAAAAAAGAACATCAACTTTACATGTAAACGTATCTATTATATGTCATTATAAATGTATATTAGTAAATGAACACAACATATAAGACGATTATTTATAAGTATGTATGTAACATATATGTATGTACATATATTATTATGTATGTTTTACACATACAATAACTTATACCTATATATCTGTGCAATTGCGCCTACGCTTTATGTAAAGTTAGAGTTCGTAAGCGAATATAATAGAGATATCATCGAAGTAAATGGACTCTATTGTATTACAAAGGACATATCTATACCTAACTACATATTGTGCTCTATGGACTCTATGACTAGTTATATATACTTAATGAAACCGCGTGGGCACATAATAAACTAGGAACTTATGTGCAGGTAAACCTGCCCTTCATGACAATGTTAGCTAAGACGCCGCTAAAAATTTAGCCAATAATTACAGTTGACGTTTATGTAATATGAATTCTGTCGCGACGGCCACCACAAACGTGGCAGATTTATTAAGTATAACTATATACGTTTTCAGCTTCCCGCCTTTCTGAGGCATAGTAATATATAATAGTAATATGGCTCTTCATAGTAATATTGGAGATATGTGACCAAGATAAATAATATTTCTATTTCACTTGGTGATAGATCTCTTTAGCAGGGATCGTCTAGGCAAGTACCACCGCAATACCAGATATTCAGCCGCCTAGCAGTAGTATGTTCCTGTTTGAATTTACATAGCTAGCGAATTTACAGGGCTGTTGAGACTAACCATCGAAAGTATCAAAGTAGGTACCCAATGTGCGCCAACGCAGCGATGCCCTGGACTTTGTTCTGTTACTCAAAGTTCAGTGTATCGCTGCAATGGTCATGGACATGCGTTATCAGGAGAGAGTCTTGTTCGTCTCATTACTTTTACATAAAAATTTGTAACATCAGCTCGATTAATTTACTATCCCATGTGGAACTACATAATGAAATTTATGATCACCAAAATTATGTAGGTGAATTATCACATGACCTCAAATTAAGAAAAAAAAGTACAAAACAGATACAGAACAGATAGGTACAGATAAATATCACAACAGTTATAGGTGAAGACAGCATGCAATAATAATAATAAAGTCATAATTAATATAAAATATCTGTTAATATAAAATACACTAACTTCATTCCTAATTCATTGAAAGTCATGTAGTTTATACAAGAATGGATCCGTCAAATATATGTACCTACCTACATTTAACTTGATTGTTTAGCAGGAGGTCGTCTAGGTAGGTACCACCGCAGTACCAAGATATTCTGCCGCCAAGGAGTAGTGTGTAAACATTACTGTGTTCCGGTTTGAAGGGTACTGCAGCTAGAGAAATTACAGGCCTATTAGGACTAACCATCTAGTCTCAAAGTAATGAGCGCCAAGGCAGCGATGCCCTGGACTTTGTTTTACTACTCAAAGTTTAGTGTATCGCTACAATGGTCATGGACAGGCGTTATCTCTTAACATCAGGAGAGCGTCTCGTTCGTCTCATTATTGCTACATAAAAAAAAAACATCTTCACTCACAAATATAAGCGTTTATAATACTTAGCGTTATTAGTGTGAAGTGCGATAGATTGCCTTCAAGGTATGCGCTTTATAAGTAGGTATGTAAAGGATATAGGTAGGTGGACCCAACGTAGGTGTATATTGTTTCTTTGTCCGAGGAGTGACTAATCTCTAAACAATATTGCTTTAGTTTACCCTCAGAGCGACCTCGTTGACGGCCTTTCATCTACGATTATTTATAGCAATGGCTAAACAACATGTGAAATTCCAGAGCTTTGGAATGAAATCCACTGAGAAAATTCAAACGTTGCTCTGAATATTTTGTAGCTATCGGGCAAGTTTTTCATGCTTAACTACCACGTCATGTGATTTCATGAATAACTTTCGAATATTTTATTACGTGTTTCGTAAATAATCTTGAATTTATTATGTCTACCTTTGAGATGAGGTACCTTTAGGAATACCAATATCTGCACTAAAATTTAAGCTAAATTTTGTTGGCAAAAAAACGTAGATATCAACTTTTTTCTGTTTTGTTCAAATTCAAATTACTATTGACATAAAAACGATACCTAAACATTTATATTTTTGTTACAAAAATCAAAAATTTCACAATTTCAAAGAAAAAAAAAAGAAAAAACATAAAGAAACCTTATAATTATGAATGAATGAATGAATGAATTTTATTTGTCTATGAAACTAGGTACACATACAGATGTTATTATTTTTAAAGATATTCTCTAGTTTCTACCCTGGAAAGGTTTATAGACATAGTTATTATTTTCTAATTTAATCTAATAATTCATTACAATAAAATTAAATGTCAAAATTACAAAACATACCAATTAAGGTTAATATCGCTTGCCCATGAGGTTAATAATGGCGGCCTACCTGCCGCTTCCAACCAGTCTTTATGGAAGTTAATGGAGAAAGGCCTATGTATGTCCAGTACCTAGTGGATGTTCTACGGCTGAGATGATGATGATGACGCCTGCCTATGCGAATTAAAACAGTGCAGGCAGTGGTACCTAGAACTTTGAGTAACAAAACAAAGCCCTGATCATAGCTGCTTTGGCGCTCTGTAGCCTAGCTTGTACAAAATGATGATACAAAAGCCTAAGAGGTCCTTCCAATATCCAAGAATCCAAGAATCATAAAAAAAATATCGTGATCGAGTGTTCGCGATAATCACCACGACTGAAATTCGTGATCTCGACCCTCCGTGTTCCACGCTTCTCTGATAAGTAAGTTTTTTTTTAATAAAACACTGTCAACCTATATTTTTGCTTACCGCTTTTTTAACATGATAATAAGATTTTTATGAAATAAGAATCATGATTTTTATCAAATGATCCACATTGAAATTAGTTTATCCTTTTTGTAGACTTAAATACACAAATAAACGCAGACGTTTAATTTATAATTTATTTTAATATAAACTGCTTTGTTACGTGATTGATCAATTTTAGTTTTAACTTTTGTTGGAGGTATTTTATCGTTTATTTAATATTTATAGACTAGGTGGTTTTAGGCGGTCTAAAGATTTATTTGAAAACAATTCAACAATACTTTCATAAATATATTTTTTTACTATTATAAGTTTTTATACCTATATCTACGAGTGCGTAATCATCGGTACGGCAATTTTTTTATCGCGCACCCGTTATCGCAGCCGATCATAAATCTGTTTTCAAATCGTGAGTCGGCATTGCAGCAAGACTGCATTTCAGACGCTTTCAAGGAAATCCAATCGCTACACTAAATAAATAAGGTTTATTTTCCTTAGGAAAACCACTTGATCATTGGCCTATTTGGAATTTTAAAAGGCTCACTGTCGCATTGTACCTAAGTATTTGCCAATGCACGTAAAATGCCGGGAAGGTTCTCAAAATGCCAGATTTATTTACGGTCTAGCATTTGCAGTTCCTAGGAGGTAATGGCGATCCGTGAATTATTTTCTGAAAGCATTGTCACACAATATAAAACTGGGAAACTTTTAGAGATGTACCTAACTTGTTACGTTTCCTCGTTCCTCTTTAATTTGAAATGAATTTTATAAGTTTTATTGTTATACATTTTATTTTTTTATTTTAATCGATAAATTTAATGTTACAGAAAAATGGTTTTACAAAAAAATATAAATTTTGCTCCAAAAATGTCATATTCGTATCAAATTTTCTTCGTGCGGCATATTAACCCTGCATAGATGTGACAATACGATTGGCTATACCTACACTAAATGTGAATTTCTTTTTCATTAAATTTTAAGTAGAATATGAAAATAAATACCTAATTATACATCAGTAAGTAAATGTGATTATAGGAACAAATTACAGATTTTTTAAATTAGTTTAAAGTTTTAATTTGAAAGAGCAGACACATTTCATTCCAAACACAAATAATTATAATTTTGTTCGATGTATCTTGCAGCCATAGCATAATAAAACCTATAACCACGAGTTATTATGAAGACCTAATTTGGTATAATAGAGTTGCTCATACATGTTACAACGTGTAATTTTCCCACATAATTATAGGAATATGTCGACGAAGACGATACCTAAGAGATGATACTGAAAATATGTGATATTTATCAAAAAGTTTTTATGCGCATGAGTAGTACTAGTTTAGATCTTACCGTAGAGAATCGTTCATCTATAAACACAAGACAGTTGGCATCGCTCAAGGCACTGAGTAGGAAGTTCAAAAGATAGATAGATCCCAATAAAACTGTGCCTTTCAAATCCTACAATGCAGTATGTGTGTTAAAAAAAATCTCTAATATTTTGCTCATAATATGCAAGCACACTCTATGACTACGAAAAAAAAATTGTCTGAACAAATATCTAAAGACTTTCCTGAAGTTTCTGAAATGGTTTGATCAAAATTTGTCGATAAACAGTATTTATGAAGTAATGTAGTAAGTTAATCATAACTACGTTTTGCATTTTGAGTAACTGTTTCTCTAAAGATGTTATACTCCGTGTCTGAGGACTCAGCGACGTATAGATAAGTTGATCAATTGTACGTTTATTGGAACAGTCAATAAGCATTTATTGCTCTCTCGGCTTGAGCCAATTAAACTGGATTAGCTCTCGGAAGGGTTTGTTGGTGCGAGATAATAGTACTTAGCTGTAGGTAAACGTTTATATATTTACTTATTTAGGTTATTGCGGAAAGCTATAACTTATTATTATATTAGTTTTTTTTTTTATATATTTCGTCCTCAAAGTTTGTTATAAAAGAATCAATAATGTCAAACAAATTGGTAAAAAGTTTCGGCATGATATCATAAGTTCAGAACACGTTCTTTTTTTACATATTTTTGATTTCGTTGCAATGTTCGCCATATTAAAATAAAATGAATAAATGTCGTAGGGCATTTACACAGCGCCATCTGACCCCAAACTAAGCAAAGCTTATACTATGGAAGACAGATAACTGATAGAATACCTACTTAAATACTTTTTTTGTTAAAATATCACATCATCATCATCAGCCACAGGACGTCCACTGCTGGACATAGGCCTCCTACTGAGGGGGGTTTGCCAATACTCGCCACGCTTGGCAGGCGGGTTGGCGAGCGCAGTTAGGTGTGATTGTTCAAGGAAGACGCTGCTGCCCATCTTCCGTAATGTTAAAATATACTTATGATAAATCAGAACACCCAGACACAGAACAAACATTTGTGTATACCACAAAATGTTTGGAAACAAAACGGTGGGAATCGAACCCACAGCCCTAGAAGCAAACATAGGTACTACCAATAAGTCAACAGGGATGTCGTATGTCGTATATTCGTATAGCAACTTAGGCGCATGATTCAAAAATCTTATAAAGGATCTCATTTCGTTTCGAGTATTACGACTATAATAAGTGGTTAAATTAAAATAAAATATCACTTAAATATAATTTGTAAAATCTAAATTGTTCATAATGTATAAAAAGAAACATTATTTAGGTTCTAAATTACTATTCTAATTAACATTTGATTATATGATTTAATAATTATAATATTCATTTGAGATATTTATTTTTTAATTTAAAAAAAAACCGCCTAAGCTCTGATTCGTAATGACACCACCAAAACGTATACCTATTATATTATTCTTCACCATCTTGCGCTCTGAACATTTTGTAGCAAACATATTCAAGGGCACGCGTTTTAAACGGAACCTGTATTTATTATTATACCATCAGATCTTATGATTCATTTTCTAAAACCCAACCCATAAGAGCTGCACAAGCAATCTTACAGCGGTACATGACCACGTGTGCTATGCCGGAATGGTTACAGTAATTAAACTGAGTAATTGGCTTGATAGCAATAGAAATACGTGTTATAACACAATAATGTCCATTAACGAAATGTAATCAACCGTTAAATTAAATCTCCGCCGTTATCAAAGCACTTTTGAAATGCGTTTCTGAAGAAACATGATCAGAAATAATGTCGTTGTTATGAAACATGCTGTTGAAATGCTTTCTTACTGTATGGGCGAGTCTAGCCTTTCTGCCTTTTCCCCCGTAAGGGTACGCAGAAAATGTATATTTCCATTTGCTACGATCCTTCGCTTTCGTTTTTTTTGTTGCGAAAAATGTGTGTTCTTATTTAGTTGCGGTTTATAATTTTGATATTGGAATATTTTTACTGAATTTTGAGGTGCACGACCACGCCATCACCTATAGGCGAGCAATGGTCAAACAACTAGCCTACCACTCATAAAAGAAGCTTGAAAATTTCCAACCAATGCCAAGTTACTTTGCCAAACTAGACATGCATAAGCAAATTGCATATAGTTGTATTATTACACTTTGCCAACTATAAAATTACAAATTAATACATCTGAACAAATTTAAAGCCATTGTTGGAACACTTGAAGACGACACTTATTTTGGTCGACCAATGATCAGAACTTGTTTATATGCCATAAACTTTGGGTATATAAGATATACCTTTTTACCAATTTTACTTTCATAAAATTCAAAATCAATAAATAGTATGCTTTTATAAACAAAGCTTTTCAACCGAAAAATTACTCGTATGACACTAAAGACGTTGCTTAAGTTAACCTATGCTTAAAATAGACCATCTTGTTTTAACACGTAACATTTCACGTCAGCAAAAAGTCCAGAGCGTTAAGCATTAACTAACTTTTAGCATTGTTTATATAAGTTAGAGCCCAAGTATTGAGGATATAATTAGTAACAAAGAGATAAATATATAGGTATCTGGTATAGTTATTATATCATTCGACCTAATGAAAACCATTAATTTCCACAAAACGGCAAAACCTCGAAAATTCCATCTTATAAATTAAAACCGCGTCATTAACCCCGAAAGTTTCACTCTCGATTTACGACCTTAAGAACCGACCTATAAAAATGCGTGTACCCGCACAAACGAAATTTTTGATTTATTGCCTTCTCTATATGTTATGCTGTAGGTACCTATACTTTTGATTATACAGGGTGATAGGTTAAATATAATTCGCGATATGTGCGATATTTATTTTTTAACAATAAACTAAAATTTAAATAATAATAATTTAATTTTTTTAAATAATTTTAATAGGTACTGGATTACATGAATCTACTAAGCGGTTATTGTATTCAAATGATGAATGACCTTATGTTTAAGTGCACCTTAGCAACTCATACTTATGAGATTTCTTTTTCATAGAATTCCGGTTATAAAGTAATTTTTTGGTATGTCAAACTGAAAACTTTTTTTTAACCACACATGTATTGTAGATAGAAAATAAAAATAATAACACATAATATTTCTATTCAGTTTTGAATTTAAATTCATTCTATTAAAGAACAGATGACGGTGGCATCGTTGCATCTCAAAACAACCTAAGCTCTCTTATCTTGAAAGAAAGCTGTCGGTGATTCTGACGATGTATAAATTTATGCAGTATAATTGTGATCAATTAAGCGACCTAGCTAAACAACTATATCTGATTACTTCTTCCCCAGTGATTGCTGCCTATTTTAAAACTAATATATTTTCAAGAAATATAGTCTTATGAATAAGCTACTGCCAAAAAAAAAACATCAATTTACAGACAGCAATTACATTCTTCCACGCTACACAATTTCTTGCGTTTCATAATAATAGTAATCAGTGCATTGAACAAGACTATTGTCGCCAATAAGTCTGATATTGTGGTGGTTGACTGGGCCTAACGCCAGGCAGTACTCGGCGACATCACCATCCCATATGACGAGAATCTCGTGTAGGCTGAGAAGGACAAGCTCAGGAAGTCCCTTGACTTGGCTTACGAGATAACCACCATGACGAAATGTTGACTCGACGATAATTGTCCCGAACGTCGTCACAGTAAGCGGCCTTATAGTGAAGAGCCTGGACGGACAACTTAAGAAACTCTCGCTAGACGGTTGCGATCAAGTGTCAGAGGGCCTAGACAAAGTAATATTTGATTAGCGATAACGTTAATCGAATGTTGCTTTGTCTAGGCTCTCAGATTCAAAATGTAGGGATCTTAGATACGGTACACATTGTTAGGAAGTTCCTTACTCTACAAACCTTATCATCTTGCGCCATGTCCTGTTGCCGACTGCGCCTTTTTCATATTTTTTTTTGGTTTTGGACAAAATAATAATGAAAATAAGTAATTAACCAGAATAATAATAGTCTATAACATCTTTTTTGTTTTACTTACGCGGGGTTAATCATGTTTAACTATATCGGATACTCTGACTATAGTTTCAGCTACATCCAGTGGCCTTCATCTTGAAGACGAAGAGAAATTATAGCCGTAGTCACCGATATAATTTAACGTGAGTTGTCCCTCATAAGTAAAATAAAAATATGTCAAAACCACGTCAGTTTCAAAAGGAAAATAGTCCAGACATCCTGTATAACCCGCCATAGATACAATAATATTGCAATTAGACTGTGCGGGTCTCAGTGGAATTGATTTATGTTGATTCGTAGTGATCGTAGGAAGGCCTGTGATCCATCCAGTAATTCTATTTTATGACATTTCCCTGATGAATGTCCCCTTGAAGTGGGAGCGCGGTTTGAAAAAAACACTACTGCGTGGTATTACGCTGTGCTACTATTTTGGATTGAGTTAGTGTGGTTAGTTTAAAAGAAGCATGCTAAATAAATTAAATAAGACACAATTTATTATTGATAATAAATAATTAAATAATAATAAATTGTGATCAAATTGTATTCATAAACTTTGAAAATAATTATCTTTTAATTGTCATAGAAATATTCATTAACATTAGTCCTTATTTATTTATTAAGTTTTTCTTTATGTGTAGTGTACCTACTATTAAACTTATTATGATTGTGCTTATTATTATTATTATAGTAAACAAGCCAAAAATGAAAAAATCAATAGTGGCGTAAATTGTGTTTATTTGTTTCTGTGAAAATTAAAAGTCCCATGAATATACTTTTCATTTTCGTAATCCATTTCAGGCTAAATGTGTTTCATCTTCGACTACACCGTCACTTAACATCAGCTGAGCTGGGGTCAAACCCCTGCTTGTATTTAAAAACCTAGAAAGTTTAGATTAGTGTGTGCTAAGCCGAATGGGGCTCATTAAACCTATCATTATAAATAACTTTTACTCTGAGCACAACTTTGTAATCATTTATAATCTACAATTTTAATATAGGTAGATACATATCTACATCTTATCATTATTTTATATGGCTTTTGAACTTCATTATCTACTAATTTTAATATTTATTAGATATCTACATAGCTGTATAAGCTGACAGATTTCAAATAAAACACAACCCGACTTTATAGTCCACTAAGAGTAGGTACTTTATGGAGATAAAAAGTGCTAGAAATATTCAAACTATCTCACGAGTGTTGAAAGCCCTCGATGCGTTCGAGTAGTTTCGATACCTCAACGTAACCAAAAAACCATAAATAGGACACTAAAAGTGTCACTTACATATATGAGATAGGTCGTGGTAGATATATGCTGATACCACGACGCCGCTTGTCGTCGCTTCGGCTTTACCGATAAATCCGACTACACTCCACTGAACCTCTATCGTGACAGTAAAAACTTAACTATCCGGTAACACGCACACACCTGAATATAAATCACAACAACTGGTAACGTACTTATCGAGATATGTACGACACGATCGCTCTTTATGAAACTTTTTCACGCTCGCTCGTTCGCTTTCGAGAATAACTGTTGGAATGGAATTGTCGAAAATCACGCATTGACCCGCTTCGTACGGATGCCAGATACACTGTAAGGACGTAAAAACGAACGACATAGAAAATGAAAGTGCGTTTACCACAAAACACAAAATATTTAACGGAATAGGAGTGACTGCAGTATTATGCAAATCATACCTTTTCATGGACGAATTCTTTTGGGCTATAGCTATAACGACCGCACGAAGACAATGCGGGCAATGATTTCAATATTTTTTCCAACTTTAAACTGGTTTTTGAAAACTTTTTTCTACAAGGCGGTCCTAATTGCTTAACGCGTATCGATAATTTATGTAAAGGTTACGCAATGATCTTTTGTATTACGCTCTCACTTTCAGCGTACTGTTTTGCATAAGAGGGCGAGTATACAATGATCGGACACCCTTTCTAGAGAATCCTTTTCGTTTCACTTTTAAAATTGTTTCATTGTTGACATTTTGTGTGAGTAATAAATAAATCAAGCGCAAATTTATACGGTCTGCCGCATGCGCCTTAGGCAACAATGTTGCTGGCAGTTTTGTTGCGAACCTCGCCTGTTTTATGTAGATAGGTAATGGCCAGTATATAATGTGTTAAATGTTCTGCTTCTTACTGGTCGTCGTTTTAAAACCGTGGGAAGTTTGCGTTTGAATCAGGTTATGTTTGACCAGTGTCTGTGTTGGGTACACTTTTCGCTGGGAAAATCTTCATCTGATTTCGTTAATAATTCAATTAACAAAACAGCTTTAACTATATAAAAGATTTATTCAAAAATCATTATTTTTCTTTTATCTTTGTGTTAGATTTGAATTGGTCATTTAAAAAAACCTCATTAGTCACACAATTAGAATTTTTCAGGAATCAATAAAAACTGTTTCATGCAAAAACAAACGAGTTTTAAATTACTTTTTTATGCTTAATTAAGTATTTGAGTTGTAAATAACTGAAATACCATAGTCGAGTACCTAACCTTCACAGTTTATTAATAATAATAATGAAAAAAAGTTTAAAAGACCGTTCTTGACTTATGTTGTTTTAGCAAGAAATAGGGTTAGTGGTAGGTACTATATAATTTGACCAAAACAATCGCAGTAATCATATTTTTTATTGCTTATTATGGAAAAATACACTTCAAACTTAATTTATTAACATTTCACATGTATTAATTTTAAATATAAAATCTAAATTTTAGATATAAAAATAATCACAATAATGTGATCTAAGTCAAATTATTACCGCTATCTAGTTTAATGAATGCTCTTATGCTGCCTTAAAAGTCCAAGTTAAAATATTTCACTCATGATTTGTATTAATATTGACACTAGGAAAGTCATTATTTATTCTAGACTAGAGTTTAAATGCATAAAATATTGTTTTCTGTAGAAACTGACGTGGTTTTGACATGAAATGTTGTTTTCTATAGAAACTGATATAGTTTTGACACGTTTTCCTATTACTTGTGTAAGAAGTTATATTAGGTCGACACTCAGACTATAGTTTCAACTACATTTTCACCGAATGCATTCAATAGATTTAATATTTTGAAGAAAATCTTAAGATTTTTTAAATATGTTTGACAGGCTTGCTGTTTGACCACAGCTCGTCTCATGTTAAGTTAAATGTGTTCGAAGATGGTAAGGCACACCTAGCCTGGAATGGAACCGGTTCTCAAGAGAGACTGCCAGAACACACCGTTAGGTGCTTGGCGGCAGATTTCCAGCTTGAGGGTGGCAGATAACCAGCCGAGTACTAGAAAATACCCTACCACCATACAATGATATCCTCACGATGTTTTCCTTTACCGGCAGCTCAATCTCATTGTTGGGTTTGAACCCACGCCCTTTAGCTTGTGAACCGACAAGGCTAGCCACCGAACTATCGTCGCTACAAATTAATTAAATACAATTGGAATGTAATTTACTAATCTTAATATATATTCCATGTTGTTTACATTATTTATTCGAACGTTTTATAAATAAATAATATAGTTACCTATAAGCATGTCTTCTTTCAAGTGAATGAATCCACGATGAATGTAACAATTTGTTTATTAGCTAATTTGTTACTATTAAACAATAAACATAAAGTTTGAATAAGTGGTCATTGGTAGAATGGGTGAAATAAATGCCAATAACACACGTCATTATGGCGTGTAATATAGTTTTACAACTCGAAAGCGATAAATAAATTCACTGCCGTTTGTACATTTTATTACGATTTAAAAGTCGATGAGTGTTTGAAATGTATAATTGATTTACGTCGGTTATTAATGTTAATTTGATACTGATGCCCATTTCACAGTTATTATTTTCGATAGTTGTACATTTTTGTTTATAGAGGAAGAGTAGTAATACACATATCATAGATGCGTGGATGTCTTGTACCGCTCGGTTCAAATGACTGCTACTTCCACCTGTCTTATGTGGAGTGGTTTACCTTCGGCTTGTCCACCGGATTTTGATCTAACTCGCTTCAAACAGGGCGAATAGGATCCTCAAAGGCAGGCAGCGCACTGACAATACCCCGGGTATTGTAGATGTCTGTATAGGTGGCGGTGATCACTTACCATCAGGTGGGCAGAAGCTTGTTTGCCACTTTTATACCAAAAAAAAAAAACGGGCAGTTAGTTCACCTGAACGTAAGCTCGCTGCCACCTTTGGATAATTAGGGATGCTTATTCGAAATGAGGCGATAGTCTTACACTGACGTCCCGCTTGGGGTGTATTATGCATTTCCCTCTACCGATATCTATCCTAACCAACTAAGTTCCTTGAAGTACGGGAGCGAGGCTTTGGGCTGCCGGCATAGTAGCCAGTGAGAGAGATTATGTGACGGAAAAGTCGAAAATCAGCCAGTTTAACATTGTAAAACATTAGAGATGTTGTCGATACCAACCTAGAGAGATTTTTTAAAACGCTCCGCGTTGGTATTTCTGCGGAATGTTAATGCGGAATGCTGATGTTAACTGAGAACGTGGTCGAAGATAGTGGGTATTTACCTACATCTAGGAATGGGAGCTATCTCTCAAGTGATCTATGAACACACTGTTAGATATTTCGCGACAGATTTTTTAACTCGAGATGGGTGCTGAAATTGCCAGGGAACCGAGAACCTAATGTCTGCAGATTACCATCTATAGGTACCTATATAAAAATCTCGTGTTACGGAGTTTGTGGTTGCACTCCTCCGAAACGGCTCGACCGATTTTTATGAAATATTTTATGTATATTTGGTAGGTATGAGAAATTGAGAATAGGTCGTAATATATATTTCATGCCGCTAGATGATCAGATACTTTTTATTATGAAAAAATGTAGTGGGTAACACCGCGGGGCGCAGCTAGTAAATGTTATAAAAGCATTATTTCATTATCAAGTCACTTAAGCCAGTTGCACAAGGGACAAACATGATGTGTGCACTTACCACAATCTAATATATTTACCTTTACGATTAACGTTTATGATATTTTTCCTTCGGAAGTATCACTAACATTTACAACCAAAGTTTTCTACAAATGTTGGTAGCATATAACCGCTTTAACACGTGTTAATAACTAATAAAACTGCTTTAATGGGTACATAAAAAGTAGAGATTTACAGCAGATAGGTGCTGCTTATTCGTTATGATTGGTCAACTCGGGTTTACTTCACGTTGTAGGTACTAAATCAGGCGCTCAAGTTTCATAACCTTCCGCTGCTCTTAATTATTTCTATTGTTATTTAATAGGAGACTGTTGTGATTAGAATCTTACAACTTTTTAACTATTTGTTACTATTAGGGTTAGATACTTCGTTGTAATAGCTATTACGTATTAGTTTGATACTACAAAAAAAAAAAACATTTATTGTGAGCCGTGTGTTACAGTCTGGTGTCATTGATATGGAATCAATAGCTATTCTTTTGGGTTAGGCACACAATATGTTGGTCAAAGAGAACAAAAACTCTCTATACAGTCAAAAATTCTCTATAGATATACCTATACAATTTTTTGTTGTATGTGAATTTAGAATAAAATCCGATCAATTAAATACAATCTATGTTTTATGTATATTAGATACCAGGGCTTAGTTGTGCATTCTAAATCATACAGCATCGGGCAATCGGTATAGAATTTCCAGAATAATGATTAAAATACAATATTTCTTAATTAATTCAGTTTTTGTTTACTACATTATCAATTAAAGATACATCTATATCTTTAAACGAGCAATTCTTGCAATTATATATATATATATATATATAATAATATAATATAGTAATAATATGTAGTAATATATGTAGTAGTTCAGAATATATATATATATATATATTCTGAACCTCGGAAACGGCTCCAACGATTTTCATGAAATTTTGTTTGTTTGGCGAGAAATCGATCTAGCTAGGTTTCATTTTCAGAAAACGTCGTTTTATCCATGTTTTCAGCCGAGCAATGCTCGGTCAACCAGGTACTATTGATTAAGTGCCCAATTTAAAAAAACTTCGTTACTAGACTATATTTTTTGTTTTAATTACGAGTAGGTACTTCTGGATTCCACAAGTAATCCCACATAAGTAAAACAAAAATAAATCAAAACTACGTCAGTTTTCATAGTAAAATTACCACATAACTTTGAGTTAAATGAAACATTATTCTAAAGTTTATGCTTACAATATTGACTCACTATATCGCACTAGCTATATATAGTACGACGATTGTTGTACGTAGCTTTGGAGTTATGATAGTTCAGTGGTAAATGTTTGGAACAAATTTCTACAATGAACTTGAGCTGCCGGTGAAGGAAAATATCGCGAGCATACCATACTATAGTATAGTGGTAGGGTGCTTTATAGTAGGTACTCAACTCGCTAGCTACCTCTCTCAAGTTGATAATATGCCGCTAAGCACCTAACGGTGTGTTCCAGCAGCCTTACTTGATAGCCTGATCCATTCCAAGCTAAATGAACTTACCATATTCAACCAAACAGTTACTTAGCATTTAAACACCTATCCTGTGAAAGATTTAAAAAATATATAATGGATTCCACTCAATTGCAATGTTTATTTTGCGCTGGATCGAAGTTAAGTGGTGTTTAATTAAGTATTTGTTAGGTATAGAAGTGTTATGTCAGATTTATGTAACCTTTATTTTACTCGAAATATCTCAGAATTTAATGGGTCATGTAATCAAAACACACAGTGAAGTATATACCATCAAAGGCCCGTAATACGGCCTTTCCAGGCGCGTTAAAACATTTACTCTTGGATATAATATCATCGATAAATTATTCAGTTCAACTCTCGATATTCCAAACATCGTTGGCTGGGGTAGGCGCATGGACTAAAGGTGCTTTTAGGTTAGTAACAGAGAAAACACATACCTACGATTTGATAATTTCCTTTTTAATTGATATTGTTTGATGAAATCATTATAAACAAAAATTACAATTAATTACATACCAAGACAAAATTACTTAGATAGGTGCGTAATTTATCATAGTCCTACCTACTTTTACGTAAGTTTTTTTTAGCTCACAAGTATGCGTAGTTATTTCTCATACGTTATTTTATAAAGGCGATTTAAATAGATTTTCTGATACCTACAAGTTCTAATAAATAATAGATCTACTAAAAACAACTTAAAATAATGTCTTAAAATTAATATCTATTACTTAGCCTATTTATAAATTTATAAAAACTAAACTTAAAAACAACTTAAAAAATGTATTAAAATTAATATCTACTACTTACGCTATTTATAAATTAATAAAAACTAAACTTAAAACTTTTTGTTAAGTAAAAGCTTAATTGTAGAGGTAATTATAAAAATCTAGTTCTGAATATTGGTAAAGGAGAAAAAAAAACTTATTTTAACTATATTCTATGTTAATCCTCAAATTTCTCAAATGTAAGTAGGTATTTGAATTTTCAGTGAATTGCAAACTTTACAGAGTAGGTACACTAATTGAAAAGAAAAAACTATTTAAGATTTTCTCCTTGCTATTAGAGCGACATAAAATCGTGCGACCATCGCGTCCAATGTAAACGCATCTTGGCCATCGTGGGAGCGGCATCTGGACCTGATCTGGCGAGCAGGGTCGTAAACTACAGAATTAGTGCTCCAACAACTAACCGGGGAAACAAAAACACGATTTAAATATAGACACGGCATCCACTCTGGCTCTTAACAACCTTAGCTATACTTGTACCACGAGTTGGCGATACGGGCGGGACAAAGGCATGGCATGTAGGAGTTGAACTATGTGGCTATGCTTTGTAGAGCTAAGAAGAAAATGATACGGCTTACTTGTATTATTAGACTTTACAATGACTAACCTAAACATTTTAAATATAAAAGAAACTGAAGCGTAACTGTTGCGTATCATTTACTAGTAGGGTTATGTCGCACAAATACTAGTACTAAATAAATTTTTATTCTTTAAGAACAATACACACAAATTGAATAGTAGGTATATAAGACTTAACGTGAAAAGGTCTTAATAGAAGAGTACTAATCATCGCAACACAGGGAATCCTACGGCGATGACTAGTGACTCAAATTTTCTTTCATTGTATCAAATCTGTCTGTTTCATTGTCTTATCATTGTGTTAATTTTTAAATATTTGCGTCCCTTATATTATATTATTATCAGTGAGATTCAATTAAATTGTTATTATTATTAAGCAAAAATGTGAATATTTTCTATGGTTGCATCCTTAATCTTTAGCCACGTCGTTTCCTACCAACGTATGGTCAGTTCGTTGTTAAAACCAGACTTATCTGCGATAAAAATAACCTTATTCAGAACATACGCCACGCCTCATATTTTTTTAAACAATTACACGTGTTTGAAGTGTCCTAAATAAATCGTTTATTTTTTTACAAATTTTAACGAACACGAAAATTTGACTTAAAAACATTTTTACTAATGTTACTCGAATGACGCGACACGCAATGGTAAGTCGACTTAATTAGAAGGTACTTTAGAACATACGAGGGATCACTTGAACATACTTTTTTATACCATAAATGGAAAACAGACAAACTTCACCGTCGTCTATGGATATATACAAAACCATTACAAATACAAATATATTGAAATGAAAATCTTTTTTGTGTGTTTTGTTAAAATTATATAATAATAAATATTAGTTATTCTTTATATATTTAATACTAGCTGTTACCCGCGACTTCGTCCATGTCGAGTTTAACAAAAAGTTTATTCAGTTCGTAGACGAAGGATTAAAATTTATTTATTTATTTATTACGAAAAGTTAAAAATGATGTATTCCAAAGCAACGAAATACCCATGCTATAAATACCTTCTTCTCTGCGAATCCATGATTCGTGTTTTTAAAATATTTTTGTATTAATCTCAATAAAAGTTAATGAATGAATGAATAAATGTATGAATGCATGAAAGAATGAACCAATGGTTGAATAAAAATAAGTTAAAATAAATAGTGTCTGATATAAAAAATACTCTATATGTTAATCCAGGTAATAAACTATGTATGTGTGCTAAATTTGATTTAAATTCGTTCAGCCGTTTACATCCAAACACCCAAATATACAAACTTTCACATTTATAATAATAGTAGGATTAGTAGTACCTATATGTGGATTTTTCTTTATATGTGTCTATATGTTCATATGTTAGCTGCAAATATATTGTTTTTCATACAAATTATAAATCAAAATAGCCCAGGACCTCTTGATTGGAAGCCAGGCGGTACCCAACTAGCAAGAGAGCAACAGCAACTAGCAAAAGTAACTTCAGAAGAGAACTTATAGTATATCACCAACTCTATTTTTATCTTGGCAAGTTTATCTATTCAGCTTATTTCTGCCCAAACCTATATGTCAAAGAACTTTGTAAGGGCGCGATTATTGCTAGCTATAAAGAGTAAATCTAAAAGTGAAAATGATTCTTAAATAACAGACTAGGTAATTTTTAGTTCCTTATGTAAAAGAAATATTTCTTTTAAAATTCCGTTTTGACACAAGTATCAAAACCGGTTTAACGTGCCTACTTTTAACGCCTAGAATAATTTAACATTATTTTTGTAGCTTTTTAATTTATTACAACAAATAAATTAACCTGACATGCTCAAGGTTCGGTTTCTGTAGTTTGCGTGTAACTTTGATAATTATTCAAATACCTAGTCACTCTGTAATTTAATTAAGTTAAACTTAGTTCATAATTTAGTGAGTACGTGGAATTTGATAAGTGAAGTTCTTTCTCATCAAGAAAATAATTTTATGGTGAATACAGAATAATTACCTATAAAATTCTAAAGTATACTTATTTGGTGTGTTATATAGATAGGATTTTATTCACACCAACATTTTTAAAAGCGAAATAAATTAACGTTTGTTGTAAGGTTTCTGTTTGGTAAGATTTTAATAATCAAAAGAATATAAGTTAAAGAATTTACTATTTTGACAATTCTTGACATCTATTTGCTTATCGCACTTTTTTGGAATATTTTTGTGTTGTATAATAACCCTCATATGAAAATATATTTATTTACCTATCAAAAATTTACAGAAAAACATTTCCCATAATTTCTCGTCACATCTGAAATTAAAACACAAGGCACCCCTATTTCTCCATTAGCTTTTTACTTTTTAATATCCATGTCATTCGGTAGGGTTGCTCCCAAAATAATTGTACAAAGGGTAACAATTGTGGGAGTATAAAAATAAGTTCTGCGGGTAGTTAGTAATATTAACAAAAAAACGATTATAACTATCAAAAGTATTGGTATGATTTGCTCCAAAATGTTTAACGAATTTGTTTTTATGAGGAAAAGTTTTGACGGAAAAGATTGTGTCTAAATGCTATACCTATACCTAACCACAAAAAAGTATTTTACATTTAAATAGTAGTAACTAACTCTATTCCCTGTTCTAAATTTAAAGTTGTATCGAAATAGGCAGGAAACAATTCATTTTTTGACTAAAAATATTTAATGGCGCTCAAGTTTTATTATGTAAAAGCAAATCATAACTGAATAATGCATGAGTTATGAAAGAAATTTTTAACTTAGAGCGGATTCACGGAACATTTACCCGGAACTATGAGTTAGCCAAAATTATATCTATCTTAAAGATAGCGGCGACATCAGAGGGGAAGGGACTTTTTATGTAATATTTTGCAATTTTTTTAATCAGAAGGGTGGATCCCCTCGATAAAGGGTGGGCACTGAATGAGTTTATAGTTCTTTGTAGATAAACATATCAATTTGTTAGTGTTTTGTTAGTGAATGTAGGATACAATTGTCGTAGGTCGACCGTTCTCAGTTCGGTTGATAACTCCGTCGCTCTCAGTTCGCTTCAAATGAAGAGTGATTTGATGTTCTCGGTCTAGTTCTAAACTATCGTTGATTCGTGTCGTGTTTAAATCTGCGTGAATTCTGTTTTTATTGGAGGTAAGTGATAAATTGGTTGACAACATGCAAATTAATTCTATCAGTCCTATTTTGGTTCGATGACATTGGTCAGGGTTATGAAACAGTTTGCTTGAATACGCGCGGTTCACTCAACCATGTTATTTTACTCCAATAATATTAGAAGTTATTACAGTCACACCAACTTTGACTGTTGTCTAAAATAGGGTTTTTTTTTCTATGAGCTTTTTCAAGGAAGTGCGACGGTGGCTCCCCTGTTCAGCTCTAACTTGACCTCACATATGACTATTGTTTACGTCAAATGGTTTCGTCCCAGTCGCATCCGCCAACCACTTCCGCACGCGCGTAAAGAAAAAAATCTAAAACGTAAACACTCTACGTAATCTCGAGCGACTTTACCCGCGACTCGATTGAAAAGCGAGCGAATAAAATCGATTTTCCCCCAAATTGAATAGTCGTAAAAAGTAGGTAGCAAGTTTTAATGTTCGAATTGTTTACACGGCGGCCTGGCGAGTGTAAACGATTGTCGATAATTGATGATTTGATTTACAACATCACCAAACAACCGGTGTTTGGGCGATCTCGTGCGTATAGCCTTTGAATGGAACATTATAGCATCTTACGGCTATCTATCTTACACTGTAAGGTATTTATGACTGGGAATGTGTACCAACTCGAATGAGTTATTGGCTATGCAGGATTTGGGATGGTTTACAATGCGGCTATAGATCAACAGCAAAGATGCTTCCTTATGATTTCGAAAGATCGAACAAAGGTTTGATTTACTAAAGCAAGCCTTATATAAATGGATCCAAATCTACCTATGTTGGTACCTACATATTTGTACTGATTTATATTCCTATTATTTTAATTGCGAAAATACATGTATTTTTGTCTCTTCCAATCATTAACTCTGTCACTCTCATTTTTAAACAAAAGTAGCTTATGTTACCTTGTGAAGTAATTAATAATGTATTGTCTTTACTTTTTTAGTATTCACGGTTTTATAAAACAGATAGTTAAATAATAATTTTCGTTCATCATCATCATCAACCTGTTATCGCCCAATGCTGAGCATAGGCCTCTCTTCTTGTACGCCACTCGTCCCGGTCCTGTGCCAGTCTTGTCACAACCATGTCAAATTTGAGACGAGACTGTCTACAAGCATAAAATAATTAGTAACTTACCGTTTTTGTAGTATTGATAGATGATATACTAAAATATATATTAATTAAAGAGTGCCAAAGTTTCGATGCCCTGATCTTTGTTTTGTTATTCAATTTTGTTAAAAAAAAACCCCTAGATACTATCAAAGATCACAGTTAACTTTTAACATCAGGAAAGCGATGTTAACACATTTTATCTTATCATAAAATAAAATAAAACTTATATTCTCCATGTATGCTTTACATTTTTATTCTGGATATCGAGAAGAAATTGGGAAGAAAGTTACAAGGAACAGTTAGGTATAGATACCTATTATTGTAGGTAGAAAATAGAATTCAAACCAATTGTATCCAAAGGTTTCAACAATCTGACTTGATTGTTTTGTATTCCAATATTAAAACAATGGAAGCAGTTGCGAATAACTCGCTCACAAATGTACACTTACATATTCCGTATCCCTGTAGGTATAACTTATAGGAACACATTAACGATTTACCGTAGCCAGCTTGCATTAAAGCATGGACGGGAAACAATGGCAGGCCAACAATGAATTGACTAATATTCGCAGTGAACCATTAAAAAACCGTAATCAACCGATTCAGAGTTCAACGCCCATAAACGTTGAAACATAAAGTTATATTATAAACAAAGAATGAAATCAGTTTTGTGGTAGGTTCAGGCTGTTTTGTGACTTCTTCCGCATAGTCTAAGTATTTTTTGTTCCGTCACGAGCGAAGTTAGGTTCAAGCCTAGATTTGTACATACAATTTTTTTTTATTGCTGTCAGACTAGGTGTTTGACCACAACTCACCTGATGTTAAGTGACGGTGTGGTCGAAGATGGTAAAGCACACCTAGCCTGGAATGGAAATGGCTCTCAAGCGAGGCTGTCGAAACACACCGTTAGATGTTTGGCGGCAGATTTTCAACTTGAGGGTGGTAGCTAGCCACTAGAAAGTACTCTACCACCACGCTATGGTTTCCTTACGATGTTTTCCTTCACCGGCAGCTCAAGCTCATTGTTAGGGTTTGACCCCACGCCATTCGGCATGCGAACCGACCGCATTAACCACTGAGCTATCATCGCTACAAAATCGCTATTCAGTTGTAGTTACAATAGTATCGGTGGGCATTTCACACAGCACCATAGCTTCAAACTAAACAAAGGTTTGTAGTATAGGAACCAGACACAGATATATTTAAAGACGTTTCCTTTTGAAAATACATAGGTACATTTCTATGTTCTTTTTTTTTAAGGTAAATGTAACATCGCTGCCTTGGCGCTTAAAACTTGGAAACTTTCGATGGTTAGTGTCAACAGTCCTGTAATTTCGCCAGCTGTAGTATCTTCAAACTAGAACACAGTAATGTTTACACACTTCTGCTTGGTGGCAGAATATCTGGCACTGCGGTGGCACCTACCTAGAAGACCTCCTGCTAAGGAGATCTACCACCAAATGTCACATAAATGTTTTATTTATTGAATTCAAAATTTAAAGCTAACCAAAGTAGAGATTAAAATATACAAGATTTAAACAATTAAATGGTGAATGTAATGTTTAGATTGTAAGTTCTTTTTTATATAATGTCCAACAGAGAAACTTGTAAAACTTCTTCAAGATTTACGTACATGTTGTTCTTGACCTCAGACTTTTCAACTCAGTTTAATTCCACGCTTCAAATAAAAATACCTATAGATATTTTTAAGCAGCATTGATATGACATAAAAAGCTGACAGTAAAATACCTATGCAATGAAAAGCCTCACTGAGATAAAAAAATTATGTTGACATTATTATTATTAAGTACATTATTTCTCGAACTAAACGGTTCAAATCTACCTTCATTGTACGAACCGCTAGACATTGGAATTTGCCCGAGTGGGTGTTCCCTGATGATTACAATCTGGGTGCCTTCAAGTTGCGAGTGAATCGGTTTCTTCTAGGCGAGCGTGCTCCACCGTAAGCCGCATCTTCGCTTAACATCAGGCGAGTTGGCGGTCAAACGCAAGCCTATTAGTAATAAAAAAAATAACATTAAAAGAACATTTGACAGCATCTGTCATTCATGATTTTCAGTTAACGTGATTATCACCATTATTCACAACCTTTCTTATCCCACCGCTGGGCATAAGCCCTTCTCTTGCTATAGATTAGTCCAGGTCTCAGTCGGAATTTGCGCAAGTTTTATATAGACAAGCATAATAATTTCTCCCGATAATAAACAACGAAATAACAATGAATTATTTATTTATGTAAAAGTAACGAAATAAACAAGACGCTCTTCTAATTTTAAAAGATTCACGCCTGTCCATTACCATGGCAGCGATATAGAGAACTTTGAGTACCAAAACAAAGTCCAGAGCGTCGCTGTTTTGGCGCTCAATACTTTAAAACTTTCGATGTCTCAACAGCCCTGTAATTTCGTTAGCTACAGTACCTACCCTTCAAAGCTTCGAGAAATATCAATTTTTCGTCACAACGCATTAAGCTTTAACCGCTTGTTCTTTCGAGTACCTATTATTTGACAGTGTTGATACGTAAATTGCGATTAATAGATGATTAGCCATTCCCCCATGCGTTTATAGCGGTCATGTAATAAATTCGGTTTATGGCGTATCAATCGTGGGATCGCGGTGAGTTCGAGTTGGTTGTACTTGAACCCTGGAATATGTGCGTAAATATTTTTTAATGTGCTGCAATTTTCACTTGCCTGGCTTAGGTCGTAAGTCAGCTTGTTGACATTTATGTTGGTGCTTAAGTACAAAGAAAAGTAAGCTTGCCCGTGGCTAGTGATAAAAACTGGCTGTATGGAGGAATGTAAGACGTTATTAGAATTGTAGACGGGATAGGTAGGTACGATGTAATGCCACAGTCATAGATGTGCCCAGTAAATGTTATATAAGAGCTATACAATTGAAACGTTATATAGGTACGTACCTAGGTTAAAAACCTTGTAGCTTCTCTCTGCACTTGCAACCCCCTGGCTAAGTGACAATTGTAGTAAGCATAATGTATGTATTAATATTTATAACTGTAAAATGTAACCTAATATGAAAAGAAAGATCCACAAAAAATGCCTTGCTGAGTTCTTGCCGGAGTCTTCTCAGTTGAAGTGTAATTACGAGCCGGTGGTAGATTCAAACATGTAACTTAACGTTCATAAGTGCCTTACCAGGGCCTAAACTGAATAAATGACTTTTGATTTTGATTTTGACCTCGTGTCAAGGTGTTTCTGGTCGCAGTCCTCCAAAACGGCTCGAACGATTTTTATAAAAAAAAAAAAAATATGTAGGTAAGTATAAGAATAGGTTATAAAGCATATTTCATACCGCTAGGTGATTAGGGACAATTCTTAACTCAACGCGAACGAAGTCGCGGGCGTAATCTGGTAATTTATAAATAGTTTTATTTTCTCTCTTAGTGTTAATTTGAAATATTTACGTCCCGCAAAGACTAAAATCATAACTTAAGCCACAGAATTCGAAAATGAATGTCTGCACATTTACATACCTACATATAGGTTTCACTGGATAAGTAGACATGTAATTTGGTTTGTTCCCCTTCACTCATCAATTGTTCCAACGCTGCGCCTAATAAAATAGGCAACTGGATTAAATTCATAGTACCTACAAGTAAAGACAGGCTGATAAGCAGTTAGTATTTAAAACATGTTTTTAAGTACCACGACTTACGGCAGGTGATATCTAAGCTATATTCTATGTATATTTAAGTAACACGGTATCCGCGCAGCTGTCTCGACTTGACGTCTCGTAAATTTTCTAGCCGCTATACCTACAGCGGTATAACAGCATTATTTACAACTTAGACCTGGAATCGTGAGAATAATAATCTTTTCTAAGTACCTACCTATACGGTGAATGTTTTAAACAAATTTTATGGTTCAGAAACTCGCTAGACTACGTACCACGTGGTCTCAACATGAGAAGAATGACATGAAGAAAATCTCTTGAATTTGTTTTTATGGTACCTATCTACATATAGAAAATCACAATTATATTGTATCACAATTAAATTGATAATTTGTGAGTGTGTTTGTATGTTTGTTACTTCTTCACGTACAAACGGCTGGACCAATTTTGATGACATTTTGTATAAAAGTAGCTGACACCCTGGATTACCACATAGGTTATCATTTTATCCTGAAAAAAAAAACAGTGTTCACGTTTTTTACACCTAGTAAAAAAATACTTCCAATTGAAACAACGTGAATCCAAGTGTGAACATTACTATGTTCCGGTTTAAAGAGTACCTACTGCAGCTGAGCACCAAAGCAGCGATGCCCTGGACTTTGTTATGCTACTCAATATTCTGTGTATTGCTGCAATGGTCCTGGGCAGGCGTTATCTCTTACCATCAACGCGTCACATTCTTCTCATTATTATTAATCATTAAAAAAAGGTTCACATTTGACCACAGCCTGCCTAAAGCAGTAGTGCGCTCTAAGGTTGAGGATGCTTACCTAGCAGGAACTTGTTTATTTATTTATGTAGGTTTCACGTCACAGGACTTCATCATAGTCATAGTAAATATCACACAAAGCAAGTCTCAGTCCATATTGTATCACATGCCTAGAGTAGTTAAGTATGCATATAGGGGAAAGTGGGGGAATTGGGAACACTTAACTTCCAACGCTCAGAAGTAATAGAAACAAGTCGTAGACATAATCAACTTTTATTACAATACAAACTTTATTTATCCATCTACTTATTAGTGACAAATAAAATCTTAAAAATCAAGGTTTAATTAAAAATATAAGCTGAAACAAAAAACATTGCTGTTCCTTTTTACCCGACACCCTGTGGGGTAATTGAGATCAATCCGTGGGGGAAATGAGAACGGTATGGGGTAAGTAGGAATCACAGAATCAAATCTTAATAATGAACTACAATTTCGTATAAATATGTAAATAGGTAAAATTGTTGTAGTTTAGTGTGTTACGGGGGTGGTATAGTCACTGTGTGACAAAACCCCTTTTGATAAAATAAAGATTTAAAAAAAAAAACTACAATTTCTATCCGTGGCACATATCACATATGTAACCTTTACTGGTCTCACCAGCAGTACATTTTCCATGTGCCCAGAGTTTACAAATGGCGCACATGATCCAATCTTCTGTCAGTGGCAAATGATATTTTTCATTGCACATTATACAGTAAAACTCCGCTTCTTTCAAATTTTTTCAAAGCTTTATTCAAATTTCTGACTTCTTTACCCTTAACTCGTAGCTTCTTTTGTATGCATTTAATGTTCTTTTTTAGACTTTTAGTTGGAATTTTTTCTTTTTTAATATTCTTCTTAATTTGTCTTTTCTGTTTCTCTTCAAGTTGATTTTTTATCGGTGTGCAGGATAAAATCTGAGAATGCTTCTTATTATGTCGCTTAGAAGTGGGTCCGGTTTTAGAAATGACCGGCACATTGATAATTTCAGCAAGAGCTACAGGAGTTGATGGAGGAAGAGTAACGGTAACATTCAAATCTATGTCATTGTCAGGAATAGAAATGCAATCCAGTGTTGGTGTTTGATTCTGCCTGATAGTGTTAATGGACTTATTCAAACTTTGCTCAGCTGGAGTTTCATGAACAGTCACAATCTGAGTCTGACTGTTGTGGGATTGATCACATACCGTATTCTCAAAGCTGTCTAAATTAGTCAGGATCACTAGGATGAATTCCAGCGGCTCGAAATCCACTAATAGCCTAAAGTGAGTTTTTTACTTTTAACATCTTCGATTGCATGGTGAAGATCTTCAATTTTGTATTTTGGTTCAGTCTTTAGTACGTAATTTCGAGGCATCTGAAACAATTTGTAACGTAAAAACATTTGTGCATAATTAACTAGAAATATTAGGGTTAATTATTATTGCAAGGGGGGATTGGGAATGTTTCTAATTCCCCGCCTGACGCCGTTCCCAATTGCCCGAAGTAGTCAATATAAATCAAAATTGCTGCCACCTTTAAACGCATTTGTGGTGAACTTCAAATCACACCAAATTTAATAACAGGTAGATCATGCGTGATAGTAACGAAATATAGCGTCTTTGAACACAAAAATATGATATTTTCATCTATTATAACACACGACCAAAATTATAACAAAAATGCAAAAAAAAATGTTTGACTTACCGTGACAGCGTGTGCGCAGCCTTTCAATCTCACTTTTGCGCACGAACTGAGGGGCGCCGGTCGCGTACCTTAAGCACTCGCGGGGTGATGTAGTGCGAGGGGAAGTATTACTTACCTCGCTGTTCCCAATTACCCACTGTTCTCAATTCCCCTACTTTCCCCTAATTCAGCACTTTACATGTAGTTTATGTTTAAAAACATTGTTGGACATAAACACTCGAAAACAAAACACACAAGTTTTGAAAAATATCGTGTAAATAACTTTTAAGAGTACTCGCATTGCCATTTCGATGAAACACCTAATAAACACCCCTACTACCCTACTATAATAAATTTGCAGTCACGACTACAATGTTCGCTAAAGTATTGCTATGTTCAAAGACAACGCTAAATTTTGTGTAAATTAGTTCTAATACTATACTCGTATTATCTTTAATTTTAATTTACTTATTTATTTTAAGTAACTTAAGACTCATATTATTTAATTTTATACATAATCAATAGGTAGTTATACTCTATACTTAGTACGAAAAACTTTAGTAAAAACAAAGTGCAGGTGCATTCACAAAATTATTACTGATCTGTTATTTTTTTATTTATTTTCAGATCTCATCAAAATGGTGTGAATAAAAGGAGTACGTTAGAACGTTTTCAAGACGTTGCCTAAACGGTAAGCATGATGCAAGTTAAATAATAACTTAACGGTACAGATAAGTTTTATCGTAGTCTTAGTGAGGTAAGTAGATAGATTACGATCCTACAATACTTACTTACTTTTTTGTGTGGCTATTCTGACCGTTATTACGAGATAAGTATGTAGTTCTATCATCATCATCATCATCACTGCTGGATATAGGCCCCCTCCTGGGGAGGGGTTTTGCCAATACTCGCCACGCTTGGCAGGCGGGGTTTGCGAGCGCAGTTAGGTGTGATTGTTCAAGGAAGACGCTGCAGCCCATCTCACGTATTACGTCCTTTAGCCGACTCTTACGGTAACCACGGGTAGAGAAGGTGGGGTACAATTCTTACGCAGGCACCACCACGACTAAGTTCTATATCTTTTCAAAAAATCATATTTTTTGACAATGTTACACAGTTAATTCTGCCGTTAACGCATTGCAAGTAGTTATGTGTAGGTCGTTTTAAATAGAGCTAAATGCTTAATACAAAAATATTCCAAACATAACTAATATTTGATTCGTCACACCGCAATTCCTACCTACAGTCGAACAAAAATAAGTACCAATCGGATCGAATAAATATAACGTCGGGGTAGAGTCGATAGTAAACCAGTATTAAGCTCCTCCTAAACTCAAAATAAACGACATTCCTTCTCTGCCATTATCAGAGCATTTCAATAATGTCCGCTCGATTACGCAAGCCACCATACTTTTGTACATTTTTTATTTTATTTTTCCATTCCCCTCAAATGGAAAGAAGTCACGCTGTGATTAGACCCATCTCTACAGAAAGAGACAACGCGCTCTCCCGTCTCATGGCTGGATGAATGTTAAAAAGAGATGGGGAATAAAATAAAAATGGCGTCGGAAGGTCGGCGTGGCAATGGCCTGCCAGCTGAAATTCTTGGAGCACACATGTTTGGAATATATCTGTGTGTGTACGTGTAGTATAAAAGTTCGGGAGGGTATTTTACTGCTGGTATGCTCAACCTTTTTAGGGTAAGACTTATGAAAGTGTTTTTTTTTTTTTATTAATAAATATTGTATCGACCATACTTCGAAGGTAAGCCACTACCTAGCAGTGGTATGTAAAAAAGTTAATGCGTTACTAGTAGTAGTCTAAATGAATATCATATCACTCTAACATTGTACGGGGCTATGCGGACCGGTATTACTAAACCGAAAGGAGGAAGGGAGGAAAGAAAAGAGGGTCATGGCATAAGAGTACTTGACATAACGATCAACTTTTACAATTGAACTGACACTGAAATCATGATACTGATAAAGTGCACCTGGCATACTGCATCAATGGAAGTTAATGGGGGAAGCCTATGTCCAGCTGTCGATATCCTGCGGCTGATATGATGATGATGATGGAGACACTGCATCAAATCACCCCGTATTTGATATTTTTTATTATTAAAATTAATTGGAATTACCGGTTTAAAATCGGTTCACCCAGTCGAAAGTTCCGAGGTAAAGAACATTAAAAAACCAGTCGATTGAGTACCCCTTCCTTTTTTGAAGTTGGTTAATAAGCAAAACAATGATTAGGTCGTGCAAACTACAAAATGTTGAGAACAACTGCTCCCCAAAAAAGTCTTTGTAGTTACCTACTTACAGGATAGATGGCGCTATTTATAAATTTTATCTAAAGTCATATAAACGAACTTACTCGAAAACCTTTCTGTTTTCCGACAGACTTTTCTGACATAAAATCCGTACATTTTCTTATATCGATATGCTCACTTTCGACCAGCCGTTAGGACTTAATTTGAAAACGTCTCACGTTATAACTAATTTTTTGATCTTGATTTAAAATTAATAAATACAATCTTAGCAATAAATACTTCCGTAAGTAATTTATTATCAGTACTTATCTAAGAATTGTCTTCTGATATGTATAGGTTCCTACTGTAATAGAATTAAATACTTTCCTGTCAAGTTATTTTTCTAGTAAATACACGATCATAACTTCAAGGCTAAGTTTTAGGCCTAACTACAGATTTTGTGTTCTGTCTTCCCAGTTCACAATAATTGTACCTATTTGTAGAAACGCCACAAGAGTTTAGAGCTTTTAATTCCGTAAACGTTCGACTAAGTTTCGTTAGATGGCGTTCTATTAAATAAGGTAGAGCACAGAAAAAAATTATTGTAGAGATGCGTGAAGGTCATAAAATCAAAGTTTTTATATCGAATTAAAAGTTTTACATTCATATATTGTAGTTGTACCTATATAAGGCACAATTTGGGAAAAACTATTAATTTTCATGCAGCTAAGTTATTTTAAATATTAGTAGCTTGAGCTGCCGGTGATGGAAGTTATCGTGGTAAAGCTATAGCATGATGGTAGGGTAGGTACTATCTAATACTCTGCTGGCTAGCTACCACTCTCAAGTTGAAAATTTGCCGACAATCATCTAACAGTGTGTTTCGACAGCCTCACTTGATAGCCAGTTCCATTTGAGGCTAGATGTGTTTACCATCTTCGACCACACCGTCAATTAAGATCAGGTGAGCTGGGGTCAAACACCTAGCCTGTCAACAAATAAAAAAAGTAGGTATGTAGATACGTAAACGAAAAATAAACGTAAGAAAGAGTTTCTATTTATTCCCACTTTCCCGCTGTCCCACTTTCCATATAGGTATATTTTTTTAATTTACTAAAAGCTAGTTAGCTTCTAATTTCAATCAGAGATTTTTTAAGTGCATGTCTTACATTCCATAATAAGTACCTATAGGTATGATTATTTGTTAATTTATTCTATAATGATTAGTTTGACTGATTTAATGTTTGGTAATATTTTATTGTATAGTTCATTTTTGAAATTCACATAAGATTTTAAAAGAGCTTTAAAAGATAAAAACTGACCTATTCAAAATCGTAAATCTTTTGATCTCTATAAACAAAGAGTTGCATTTCAAAACAGAAAACATGCAAATTGTGTGCATCTAATTTGAATATCGAACAAAACATTGTTGTCAGTAAATCCTTCATCTAAACAATGCGCAGAGTAAAAGCTGCGCGCGCGCTTCCAAGAAAGGCTGGATGACCCAATTTTCTATAAAAATTCAAATCAGTTTTTTTGCGTGCAAAGAGAAAGCTAGTAAGTCAGTTAAACGGCCAGTTTGTGTCGAGATTTTACGCGTGAAAGTAGTGTCGTGAAAAATGATTTTAATATTTGTTTTGGACATAAATCATAAGTTATGGTGTGAGTATTTCGATGGCGGTTGGATGGCTGCCAAAATATATGTGACGATCAAACACAGATGGCGTTGTAAGGGTAAGCTATTTAGGTTCTTTTGGCAAAATAATTTTATTCGCTACTGAATATTGTAGATAACAAGGCAAAGGGAATTTAGAAAAAAAACCTGTGTTACAGCCCTGGTGTCAGCTTTTAAATTGCTCAAAACTCTCACTGTATGATGCTTCATTTTTGTTTCTGGGATTGCACTTGGTGCATTTACCAGTGTCGAGTGTTTCGATATTTTCAAGTATTTTACGAAATAAAAAGTTAAATAAGTCTAAATGACAGTCAAAGTAGCACAAACCAAGTCACAGTCGAGTCATTGTATTGGTAACTTTACCTACTATAAGCTTTGACGGAGTTTTGGATGCAATATGAATACATTCGCCACTTTATGAATAAAATACTACAATTTTTATACATAAAATCGTAAAAACACAAGTTTTGGAAAATAAAACAATGCGACGACTTGATTTCTCTTTGAATCCACCAAAACGCCTTAATATGGTTTCATGAACTTTTTTTTTGGCATTGTATACTGTTTGCATCCTGCCATTGTAAAATAATTTATATTTATAAATGTCCATGATAAAATCGAGTACATTAGTCTAAGTCACGGTCAAGTCCATACCCTAGTAGAGTAGTGACGACTTAACTAGAAAATTTTGAAGAGTCACATACCTAATTATGTTCATCGTCGGGTTTTGGGGTAATCGCAAAAGTTTTTAAATAAATAATAGGACAATAAACGTAACCTACCTACCTAATTTTAGT
The DNA here is from genome assembly GCA_950106695.1 of Biston stratarius. Taxonomy (NCBI): domain Eukaryota; kingdom Metazoa; phylum Arthropoda; class Insecta; order Lepidoptera; family Geometridae; genus Biston; species Biston stratarius. The sequence goes on from OX467116.1 coordinate 19,860,891, forward strand.
GGTATTTTTGAAACAACATAAAAATACGTGTAGGTATCAACATACATTACCTATATCACTTGCATATAGTTTGGCACATTCTGATTATAGCACAACTTTTTTTTTAAATCATATAGGTAGGTCATATAGGTATAGCCTACTCGAAATAACATAATGTTTGGAAATTATGCTGCGACTACATTTTTCCCGCTCAAACCTCCATTTAATTAATGTTGTTGTTGTCTAGCAACCAGATTCTATAAATCTCACAACAGCCTATTTTGATCGGTTGTTATTACAATAAAATATCGTACGTATTTTATATTACCTAACCTTACGAAGCTGTAGTCATTCTTACAGTTTTATGTTCTTGCATCATACCAGTTATAATCTCAATTAACCCATCCAACGATTAATAAATTGTAAATCAAAACGATCGCATGAGAATTCCACAACTTGTGTGGCCTCATACAATTTAAACTTACTTTATTTTTTAAATTCATAACAACTTTTAGAATAAAGTCAAGTTGGGTAACTTTGAATACTTTTTACAGACTTTTACCGATATAAAAAAACTCGGTACTCTTTAGGGAGTGTTCTTTTATACTCTAAATTTAGTTTAAACAGCCTAAATGATGACTTATTAAAGTAATGTACGAGAAATTAACGTTTTAGCGACTGTTCAAAGTTACAATGATTTTTGAACCGAGTTATTTCGGACAAGTAAATCCTTTGTAATTGGCTTCTTAAGTGATTTGCGTTTCATTAAACTATCTTTTATTAATAGAAAATCTGTACAAAATACATAAACTTATCATAGTCAACAACTTATCTACCATTCAATTGGGGATACCATCTACCTACTCAGTAACATTTGACATTTATAATGTTTAATTGTTCCGTTTCACGTAGATAATCAAGCCTTATCACTAAAAATGTGTTGAGAAAAAAATGAACATTCAAACCATTTTTTTTTTTTAATTAATTTGCCCCATCGGGCAGACTAAAGCTATAAAGCCATATTGCCTTGTCTTCAGTTTTTGCAATTCATGTCTTACAGCTATACCTAGTTACAGTCAAAGTCCAGTCTTGGTAAAGTCCAATCCGTGCCAGTCAAATCAAGTCATGCCTTAGTAAAGTAGTGGCGACTTTATGTGACGTAAACGACTATGGATGGAGTTTTGGAAGTAACACGAAAACTCATATTTCACCACATTATATCACTTTCCTACACTCGTGCTTGTAAATCAGCACTTTATGAATAAAACATCACTATTTTTATACATAAACTTTCGAAAAAACACTAGTTTCGGAAAAAAATACAAAAAGGCGACACGACTCTTACCGCGTTCCCGCCAAAACTCCATATTCAAACCAGTTTTATTCAAAGTTACTTATGTGGAAATTCAGTTACCCGACTTGACTGTAGTTAACTTTACATAATTAACGTTTGTCTCAACTTTAGTGTTTTAACGATATGCGAATCGATTAAGGGCAAGGTACTAAGTACGTGCTTATCTTTTGTAAAGTTCATAAAAATATTGTAAATAATGTTAAAATTGTCTTTTCTTAGTTTCAATTTAAAGTCACATAAAAACAGGATGTTATGTTAAATACTCATACAATTCTATCAGGATATCTGGTATATATATATATTTTTTATTTTTTTATTTAAAAAGTAAAGAGACGAACAAGACGCTCTCCTGTTGGTAAGAGGGAACGCCTGTCCATGATCATTGTAGCGAAATACAGACCTTTGAGTAGCAAAACAAAACTCAAAACTCAAAACTCAAAACTCAAAGTGCTTTATTTCCTTTAGACCTTACAGGACTCTTGGACACGTCACACGTCACAAATTATAAACATACTTAAAACTAGGAAATAAAGTGATCACTTTGATCTTTCGTTCACTTCAATCTTTTTGAGGTAAAGTAAAGAAGCGAACAAGAAACCTTTACCTTGTTAGATTGTTAGTTTTCGAGTTGGAGCAAAACTCGTCCCAAGCTTTTTTATCGTCTAGATAATCTGATATTTTGTAGTAAGCCTTTTTACATAGGATATTTTTGACAATTTGTTTGAATTTATTTATTGATAATTTTTGCAACTCACTAGGAGTTTTGTTGTAGAAGCGTATACATTGCCCTTTAAAGGATACATTTATCTTGTTTAGCCTAGTTTTGGGCACAGCAAGTTTATTCTTATTTCTAGTATTTAAATTATGTATGTCGCTATTTTTAGGGAAACGATTGATATTTTTATGAGTGTACAACAAGTTTTCATAAATGTATTGACATGGTACTGTCATTATGTTAATTTTTTTGAATTTATCACGTAGGGATTCTCTAAATAAAGTCCAGAGCATAGCTGCTTTGGCGCTCATTACTTTGAGACTTTCGATAGTTAGTCTCAACAACCCTGTAATTTCGCTAGCTGCTGCTTTTAAACACTACTGTTTGTTGGCAGAATATCTGGTACTGTGGTGGTATCTACCTAGACGAATTACTGCTAAAGAGATCTACCACTAAGATATACCATATTACAAGCTTTTCTTAGTTAAGAGCTAAATAGCGTTGTGTGAATTGTCTGATATTTATTATTATAAGTAGAACCTTGATGAGTTAGGTACCTACTTGTTACAAACACAAAATCTTCCTAAGATGAGATTTGCCTAAAACTACAACTTTAATTTGTAGCTTCCAACATATCAAGAACCAATCCGAAAAAGTAAGTACTTCTTTAAATTTAAAGCAAAGACAGCAATTCTAATTAATAGTAACGACGCTGTAAACCACGTTCGTTAGTCCTTACAGACAGACGGACACATAACTTACTTACTTACTTTATGGAACACCCGCGTAGCGATTAATGTATGTGTAGTGTATGTTGCAGTCAAATTTCAGAATCCGATGTATTACATAACGACTAGCCGTTTTATATTTAACAACTGAAAATCGTTTGGCCTTGTCATTTTGTTATGTTTTACAATACGACAGCTCACGTGGTATGGTGACCAAAGGACCTAAATAAAGTAACATTTGATATTCGATAACGCTATTAGAAAAGTTAAAAATGTACGGGATCGACATAACCTGCAGGTTATGTCGATAAGTGTCGATATGTCACGTGGGCATGCCTACGTGACATATCGACACTTTATGTCAATCCCGTACATTTTTAACGTTTCTATTAGCGTTATAGTTAATCGAATGTTACTTTATTGAGGCCTATATAACACATTCAGTAAACTCTCCGTATAGGTACAGTGCATTTTTTATAATACGAAACCAAAATTACGTTATACCTACCAACATTATTACTAATGGATAATTTGTTACAAATGTAGTGTTCTCAAAAAAAAAAAAAACATAAGATATTAAAAAGAAAAAAACCATTACGCTTACGACTCTAAGATTCGCAAACCACAATACAATTCTCAAGTAGAGGATATGGTTTGAAAACGCAATCAATTTAATAAAATAATTCTGTCGTATTTTACGACTACCCACAATAAGTAGGGTGTAAGTAAATGCGTTTACGGAAGCGGGAAAATCCGGGTAATAACAGTAACTCATACAAGGGGGCTACTATTGACGAGACTGAAAAAAAAAACGTACAGGTGATGACGATTTTAAAGTTGATTTGTAATAGTTTACCACTAAACTTCATACAAACAAAACGTTTAGTTCTAAGTAGGTTTTTTTAAAATAATTATGAAGAAGTGACATTTCACTTTCATTATAATGATAAATATTATCTTTATGTAGAATATATTAATTCGAAATAATTATCGTAACCGGTTTTTAAATGTGTAGTTATGATCAGTTTGGACACTGAAAAATCATTTACAATAATAAGTTTTTGGTAACAATAAACTACTACGCAATTAATAAATTAGGAAGGTCGTGTATTATGGAGTACCTACTGCTCTCACGGAGTACTGTAGTCTGGTGTGACGTCTCAGTTGCAAAGCCTTGAGAACCGACATAAAGTCGCTTGTTTTGAATACACCCAAATTGTACTTCGTGAGAAAGACAGACGCGGGCAGAGAGTTGATTTTGAGAGAGACATTTTCGTTTCGTCTACGTGGTACAAAGTCTCACAAATTCAACGCCTCTCAATTGGCACGCAGTAGGCCTCGCTTACTTTGCGCACCCCCCGCTAGATGGCGCTCGGCGTACACAAGTAATCCATTTGTTCTCGGGGCGAGGTTTATATGGCAACCTCTTAAGAGCTACTGCTTATATTGTTTCAAGTTATTATTTATAAATATTGGAGCCGCGTGTCTCTGGTTCCGCTACGAGGATTAAGAGATTCATAACGCAGATGCGTTTCTTTTATTTTTCCTTATTAAGTTGTGTAGCTTATGTTTTGCGGTTTGAAAGTAATATTGGCTATTTAATCAGATATTTATAGGTAACATTCTTAAATCTTTGTTGTACATCGGACTACGTATGCATTTGGACACAATCTCACCTGATTAAAGTGACGATTTGACCGAAGATGAAGTATTTGTCTAGAAAGGAAGTATGTACTTACCTATGCACATTTTTCTTGCGCAACTTCAAGTTGTACTTGGTCGTAAAGATAGACAGGTAGAAAGTTTCACATATCAACAGTTCTAACTATAAGGATATGGTCTGGAAATATTTAATACGTTTATAAGGAATTTCTATACTAAGCGCTAAGATACCCTGTCTTTACGCCTCCGTTTTTTTTTAGTTTGTAGATATTGTATAATGTCCCAACGTTTCTCTGAGGAAACCATAGCATAATGGTAAGCTATTTTCTAGTAGGTACTCAGCTGGCTAGTTACCACCCTCAAGTTGTAAATCTGCCACCTGCCATCCTCACTTGATAGCCAGTTACATTCCAGGCTAGCTGTGCTTTACGGTCTTCGTCCATACTATCGCTTAACATCAGGTGAGCTGTGGTCAAACAACTAACTTGTCAAATCGTACTTAGGTCTGATAATATAAAATTCGCTCAATGTTTACGCTGAAATTATTGACTTTTTTGTACTAACTAAAAATACCAAAACCAATTTGAGATAGTTGATCATCTAACGTTCAGAGCATCAATAACTAATAAATGACATATTTTGAATCTTAACTTAGTATGTAGGCACATAAGACATGAATAAAAACAATTGAAATGATAATCGTTACATACCTATTTACATTTTATTTAGACACTTTACTATTAATGATAAATAATTACCTACCTACTAATTATCCTGAACCATCTTAAGGGTTAAAATATTACCCAAGATTTTAAAACAGAATAAATACTTCACGTACACTTTGTTTGCTCATCAACTTTAAAATTAACTAATTCTAGTTCTTGTGAAGTACATTATTTTATTTAAATCTGGTACAACAACAATTAGGAAATCTAGATTCATAAATAAAACATAATAACAACAAATAATAGGTACATTATAAATTTGCTACCAAATATTGCACACATTATTGCTGAGATTGCTTGCTTAAAATATCAATCTAGCGTCATCAATTCTAATTAAAATTATATACAATTTTCATCGAATTATGTTATTATGAATTAGGTATGCTATTACAATTCCTCTATTTTTTTTAATACCCACGTACCTACTTTAAATCCATAATTACTGGCAGTTATATTCCAAATTTCTAAAGCCATAGATTAAATAAATAATTGGTACGTAGACACGAAAGTTGAGTTTGCATTCCTTGAAGCAAGACGCTTGCCAGAGAGAAATTATACCAAGAGAAATATTCTAAGTATGCGCGTAGAGCGATTAATTCGAGGTACCGACAGCATGTGCGACTGTAAATTTGTATATTTTATAGCTTGGCTGGTTCCGTCTTTAGTTCAATGTTTGATATTAGTTTGACCTTTATATATATGACAAGCGTCTGAGCTAGATGACCTGTTTAAATTTGTCTTCAATTTTATTTGAGACTGTAGTGGTTTAGGATTTATTACTATCCAAACATATACTTTAATTGTATTTTAAATAAAGAAATTAATATTGAAAGACATCATTTTGTGCGTGATGATTACTTACCTAAGACCCGGGTATATATAATAAGCGCTATTCTTTAGCTTGTCTAGCATGTAAAATTCTATCCAAGCGCAAAAACGAGACAGAAGTGTCTGTTTATATGCTAGCTTTGTCATATTTACGTGCTAGGGGGGTATATATTATATTGTCTCCCGGGGAAAAAAAATACTTTTATATTAATTTAGGGTATCAAATACTACATAATTAAATATTATTCATTCACTTCTTTTTTTAAATTTGTATGTTACATGAAATTTCTTATAAAGACTCTATTCTATTTCACATATTGGATCTAGAAGGGACACGAGTATATCATTGAACCAATTCTACAAATTAAATCTAGTGCCATCAGATTATTTCAATTGATATACCTAGTAGTGTTAAGATAAAATCGACGCTGTTTCTTTAAATCTTCTTTATTCAGAAAAGGATTGTATTTCTAAAGATTTTTTAGTGTAATAGTTACGCTGGAAATTTTACCTGGACTCATATGATGTTGGGTAGTAAATAAGCAAACGTCAGGCTAGTTTTCAGCAATTTTATAGCAATCTTTATTTTATTTCGTAATTTGCGTGTGAGCATGTTTTAATAGAACCATTATTTTATTTTTAAGTCTATAAAGGCTTTGCTCTTTACATTTATATGCCGACTGTACCACGGTTGATTTTGTGAGGTATTCTGAAACTTCTCGACCCCGTGGAATTTTGCGGATGGAACGTTTTAATTGGACTCCCCCAGGAATATTTTGTTACTGCCGCACCGCTTCGCTCTGCTCTGGCTTAGAATACGTTATTCATACGCGAGCGGTTACGTCCATTATGGAGCCATTATGAATAATTTAAGGAATTGCTGACACATGTGTTTTTGACTGACGTTTGTGCGCGAACAAATTGCGAAACGCATGCTACTCTTACAAAACCTATTTTTGGGGCTTTAAAGCTAATCTACGAGTAAGATTCCATATGGATATCGTTGCAAAACCATGAACCTATTGATACAGTTTCATTTTGTGCATCGTTAGTTACGTATCTACAGACATTGAAGTTCTGTACGAGTGTAAATGTTAACGCATATAGAAAAAAATAAGGTAAGTTGGTACATGAAATGAAGGCAAATTAATAATATTGCAACCGCAATGCCTATTTTGGTTAACTTACCTAAACCTATGTTAAATTAAAACAAATATTGATAAAATAAGATATCAATATGAGGGCAATGTAGGATATTTTTGTACAAACTCTGTAAGCTTTTACAATTTAATGATAAAAATCAAAATTCACCCAAGTTCTGAACGTTTAGATTAGAAACATTGTTGGTACCCTTATCTTTAATTTAAAAACTTTAACCCTCAAGATAAGGACTTCTTCAGTCTTTATACCTACTCAGCCAAAATACGAAGGTTTTAGTCCAATTTAGTTGGAGGGACTTGAATGAAGGAGTTTACCCGATACTATCGCGTAACAAAGAAAGTTTTTATTGTTCAAGTTCTAACACTGGATTCGATCAGTCTGCGTTTCCAATTTGGGAAAAACGTCGGCAGTAAAAGTAATAGAGTTTGGGAGTGTTGTTAAGTATTGATGTACTTGATTTAGTGTGACGATTTAAAATTAAATAAATATAATAAAAAATATATATATATGTAACTGTAAAAGCCCGAATATTGGTTAATCTTAGGTTTTAATCCTAAGATTTATTAAGTGAATGGTGGTAAAAGTTCGAAATAAACGATGATCCTAAAACGGTTCGGTCTTTTGACATTAAGAATTAGTAAATCTTAGGTTTTACTGGAAAATCTTAGGATTTTCCGTAGTTAGGGGTTTTACAGTAACATATACAAAATGTAAAACTAATAGTACATAAGTTTTAATTTAGTTTAGTTTCGTGATATAAACGTTTGTATGGAGTAGGAATCGAACCCACACCCGGCAACTCATGAAGCAGATCTACCTAAATAACTCTAACCTACCAAAATAGACTACCAAATGAACTGACTGAACTGTTTTAATTTTTTATAAGTAGGATATTTAATAAGTTTGGGAGCTTAAAAGTCCTTGCTTACCCTTTCTGCAAAAGTCAAATAAAATATAGATAACTTTGATGCTTCATAATTACCTACTTAGATTAAGAGGATGATATCTTTGAGAAATTCTCCTTTTTTCGTGCTTTTGTAACGTTCAAGTGGCGTTAAGAAAAACTTGTCTGGTAAAATTACATCTTTAATAGGAATATTATAAGGTTCTTATGTTTTCAGCACTTTTTTATTACTGGTAAGCACAATAAATAGTTTTTGTCTATATTTTATCTTTATATAATTTTGCTATATCAACACTAGCTGTGCTCACAATTTTGACTGTGCAGGTAGCGTTCAGTTTGTGGAATAGGTAGGTAGGTACTTAATTTATAACTTTTGTTTACTCAAAAGTCTATTTTAAATATTGATTTTTTTTTGTCGGATAAATAGTCTCTATTATTATCTTCTACATTGATAATAACTTAGATACAAGTTTTATCTCCTTAAAATATTAGTGTAACACGCAACATATCTACACGTTTTTTTTTCAAAATCAACGCATTAAAATATTTATGGTATAGGTCCTGAAAACTTGTTTAAATAAACTTTAAACTTCTATCAAATTAGTTCTATAATAGCTTCGTAGGGTATTTTAACCACCCTCTCAGCCCCAAGGGTTTTCATTCGCTCTTTTTATAATGTAATTTTCCCAAATCACCTACCGTGTCTGCCCTTCTGATGGCACTGAGATACGGTCAGATAAATACAGCCACAAAAAATTGCACCAAGTTCTGAAAAATATGCTTTACAAACTCCAGAAAGTAGTAATTTGAACAACTTTTTTTAACGTTAATTTTGTATAAAAATGTAAATTTAACAAGATTAATAATATGTTAAAAAAGCTGTAAGTAAATACCTACTTGCATAATGAGTTTAATACGACAATGTCAAATTTAAAAAATCTTATCTCTTATTAAATTTTTAAAAAAATATTGTATTTTGTGTACTTACCAGAGAAATGTATTTGGTCTAAGATTTTCTTTTTTGCCAACGGTGTGTGCCTACTCTATCATTATCTACGGGAAAATTATAGGCAGAAGAAACAAAGAGATCCCATTCTTTTATCTCTGAGGTAGATACGTTTTTGAATGTTTTTGTCTTTTTACAAACCCGACATCTTTAAAAGATTTTCTTTGGAAAAATATATATGTATTAATTGTTTACGCACGTTTATGAAGACGTATGTATTAATCAATGAATGGGAAAAAAATAGGGGCCGATTGTTCCAAGAAAAATGTAACTCAATTAATTTAAAAGCAATAAAAAACAATAAGTTAATTTAATACTTCAGTAAATTATGCGTGTCTATTCAACACTTGATAGAGCATAAAACATATTCAGCTCCATTAAATTTTTTAATGTGCATTTAATTGCTATGAAAACTTCATTATAAAGTTGTAAATAAATTATTATTTTTAAACTTTATTTAACTGAGATACAAAAATGATTATAATGATAGACAAAAAAAGACAAATAAAAAGTGATATACTTACATACACTTTTTAATAAGGCGATCCAACTTTTAGCAGTTTTCATTCGCGATCTTCTCTTGTCTATCTCAAAATAATATGAAATAAAGTGGTCTCTGCTTGTGTCTTTTTATCTGCTAAAGTAGCTACATACTTCTTCTAAACTACGCAACGGATTTTGTTACCTACTTACTCTTTTTAGCATAGTTGGTATATAAAATACATCCTAACTAAACTTTTGTAGGTATAAGTACAAAAACTCAATGTTTTGTAATCAATTCACCAAAATAAATTGTAGGTCGCCGTGCCGTCGCGCAAAGCCGGAGCGGGTCATTACTACCTACTAAAATACCTATAACTTTTGATTAAAAAAATCTCATTTACAAAGTTCTCATTGATAGAAATTATTATACATTAATTTATAATGATGAATTACTTCGTTAGAATTTTACCTACATGAATCAAAGATCTCGTTAAAAATGTTTTGATCGAGATCTGCTAAGAGATTTCATTGTAAATTAATTAATTAATTTATGGTTTCCAAGCTCACCTGATGTTAAGTGACGGTGTGGCCGAAGATGGTGCTTTACCACCACGCTTTACTTTTTTTTTAGCCTGGAATGGAACTGGTTCTCAAGCGAGGCTGCCGAAATACACCGCAAGGCACTTGGCGGCAGATTTTCAACTTGAAAATTTTCTACTTGGGTGGTAGCTAGCCAGCCGAGTAGGTACCTACTAGAAAATACCCTACCACCACGCTATGGTTTCCTCACGATGTTTTCCTTCACCGGCAGCTCAAGCTCATTGTTGAGGTTTGAACCCACGACGTTCAGCGTGTGAACCCACTGAGCTGTCATCGGTGCAAAAAAATCGTCGTCCTTTATTGTAAAAAAAAAGTGATCGGTAGATAAGTTTTTATAAGCCAATACTTCGTAAGACGGAATTGGTTTAGTTTTAATTTTAACATTTCGAGTAATGCTAGAAAAACCATAATAAACGTAGGTGTAACTTTTGTTTTGGTAAATTTGGCATAGTATTAGACTGATAAATAATTGACAGCAGTAGCGAATGTGCTCAAACCGACGGAACATATTATTAAGTTTTAATGAAAGTTCGATTATGAGAAATTCTCATATCCGAATTTTTCAATACTCCTTTTTATATTTTTAACTTTGATGTTATGCTATGAATAGTAACGTCATCTTCGGGAACGCATGCGCACGTCGTAGGTCATTGCACTCCAACATCTGTTCTCACATTTAAGTCACAGACTTTATCAATGCTTCGGCACTTGAATTCTGATTCAAGTCTCGTTATCTACAGAATTGATTGCTTTTTAGCTAGAACACGCACATGTAAAATGTCATAGTACAAAATTCTATCTTTGAATAGCTTGTTACCAAGATTTAAATACCTATTGCTATGCTAGTGGGTGGACTTTTTAAGTTAAAAAGTAGTAGTTTGCTACAATTCACCTATTCAATTACTTATACGATTAGTATAGGTAAGCGCACAAACAGTTAATCTTGCCGAGTTTACGTTTGCGATGGATATAGAGTAAAAGAGTAAAATTCGTGTGGAATGGTATTACTATACCAAATTAAAAAAAAAATAGTAAGTACCTATACCTAATAAAAAAATGTGAGGAAGTGTGTTACGTGTGTTTGAACTATCAGAATGAACTTTAAAAGTGTATATAGGTACCTACCTATTACGTATCAATGTTATACCTAGATATATTTTTTCGGCAAAGATTTTTTATCGATTCAAGGGCCTGAAATTACTTAAGGTAATTATAACACATCAATAGCTGATTTATTAGGTATATGTAGATATCTGTCCGATATATCTCTTTAATCCTCTGTACGATAAACTGAATACAATTTTATCTACTAGGTACTAAAAATGTGCGGCGACAAATACCAATAGGGGGTTATTTGGAACCCTAAAAAATATACTAACGTAGTAATTAGGTACAAAATTAACTAAAATTACCTTCTAAGCATGAAAAAAACATTAAAAATGAATATTTTTATATTTTATTAATAGCAGAGTGTTTTCATTGTGACAGCACACCCAATTCATTCCTAAACCCCAAATTAAAGAAAAAAATATAATTCTCCTTGAATAATACAATTCCAAGAATTTATTATTTGTGTGTATACCTGCCTCACGACCGTCTTCTTTAGCTTAATAATGGAGAATGATACAATCCAATAGAATAGCTAGGTATCGGCCGCCATCTTAGTTTTGTTTGGCATGACGCGCTCTCATTGGGTGAAGTTTTAATATGGCGGCCATGCGTCCTTGTAATGATTGGTTATTTCTCCTAACCTGTTTCTTTGAATTTCGAACGAGCAAACATTATCTCTATTGATTATTATACTATGGATAAATTGATTTGATCTTATTTTTTTTTATCTTTTTGAGTAAAACTTCCTGATTGTATCACAAAACAAATAAGAATAAGTACTTACTTGTAAATATTTACCTACCTAACTTGCTAATCTGCAAGGTAACAATCCCAATAAATAAATGTATACTTACTATTGGTATATTTATTTACATTGATAATTATGGTATCGAGTACCTATAGCTTACTAAGATAAATTTTATAATATATAAGACCTACCTACTACTACTTACCTTTTTTATTTATTTAGTGTTTGACAAGCTGAGTGTTGACCACAGCTCACCTGATGTTAAGTGACGGTGTGGTCAAAGATGGTAAAGCACATCTATCCTGGAATGAACTAGCCCTCAAGTGAGGCTGCTGGATAACACTGTTAGGTGCTTAGTGGCAGATTTTCAACTTAAGGGTGGTAGCTAGCCAACCGAGTAGGTACTAGGTAGAAGATACCCTACCACCGCATGCTGTGGTTTCCTCACGATGTTTTCCTTCACCGGCAGCTCAAAACCATTGTCGGGGTTCGAACCCACGCCCTTTGTCGTGTAAACCGACTGCGCTAACCGCTGAGCTATCATCGCTACAAAAATATTAGAACTACTTATTATGCACTTTATCTACTAACATTGCTAGCCTTACCTGTCTCATTTCAAACGATGTCATTTTCCGTTTGCATGAAGTTGACAAAGCATTTTCAGCTTTAGCTAATTTTAATCAAGGTTTATCCATAGACCTTTTAACTCCATCTAGCTGAAGTTGTCAATTGTTAAAGTGGAGTTAGTAGATACTTACCTATTTAAATATAAGTTGATCTATGTCGTACCTTTTTTATGGAGGAGTAATGAGACGAACGAGACACTCTCCTGGTGGTAAGAGATAACGCTAATCCATGATCATTGCATCAATACACAAAATTTTGAGTAGGAAAACAAAGCCCAGGGCATGATTGCTTTGGCGGTTATTACTTTGAGACTTATCTACCTATCTACGTACCTACCTACCTGTTTGTTTTTTGCTGCTATCAATGTCAATTAGGTAGATAGTATTAGTTACCAAGTCCTCACCTATACCTTAGATAGTAAGCAACTAGCTTTACCATACTGAAAGTCAATTGGAGTCTTTACGCAGAATCACGACTGTATTTTCAACAGACACGTTGAAGGCCCAAGATTTACGGTCCTCGCCGCCCGTCGATTCAGCACATTCAGGAATAACTGACAATCGCATGTCTCGTAAATTAACTGAATAACGTTTATTTTTCCACTTCGGTGTTGGCAACATTCAGCGATTAAAATTGAGGTCGCAGCTAAGGACAGAGTTGGATACTCGTACCTAATTGAATAGTCTCAGCTCTGCGGTGTCTGGTTAGCGAGGCTTACTGAGCCAGCGTTTCTCACGAAGCAAACAGCAGTGTCTCATCTCTAAATTATATTTACGCGATCTTCAACCTTTTCGTGTGAATCGTAGGGTTACATTTTGTGTGAGTGTAAAAAGGGGTTTAGGATAATTTTAGGGAGTAATATCATTCGGTCGGAGTGAGTTGTTTAGTTCTACAGAGATAACGTTTCCGGACGAGTTGGAAGCTGTGGCTGCGATGTTTTGAAACTGCGCGTTCAATATAGAGAATGTATATTTATATTTTGGCTATGCTGAGGATTATTTTAGTTAGGTATCTAAAACTCAGGTTGATTTTAAGCAATATAATTGGTAAATTATTTTATTAAAAATTGCATGTCCATCGAAGATACCGTGACAAAACAAAACCCGGAAATATAAAAATTTTATAATTATGTGCAAAAACTTTAGTGTATAATCTACCTATATTAGATATATATATAGATATATATACCTACCAGGTATGCTAAGTAAGTACCTATAGATATAAGTACTTAATTAATTGCGAAAGGTATTCCTAACAAATGGATCCCCTAAATTCATATTTAGGAAGCCGGATTTATGAAAACATTCAAAATTTCCTCAATTTGGCGAGCATTTCAAAACATTCTAGAAATAACCTGGAACATTCCTACCTAATGAAAATTTTAATTAAACTCCACATTCGCTGTTTTACAGTCGCACTCTTAAAGCATGGGCTTAGGATCACACCGTCGGACCTTTTCGGTGTTACGCCCTTGCCGGGGTAATTTAATAAATATCCCGCCAACAATTGGGGAAACTCATTGGGTAACTGGAAGTTTTACATGGGTTGGGTACTTGGTTATTAGGGTACCTACCTACCAATGTTCATATGTAAGTAGGTAGATACTTAACCCGGTCTGCTGCTTTGTTACAAGTAAATACTAATTTAGGTTATACCTACTAGGCTAAAAACTTGAGCCTCTACCATTACTTAATAGGTAGGTAGGTACCCGTATTCTTCTATAGATGTAGGTAGGTAACTAAATGATAAGATATTCTAAAGTTATTTTCTTTGTAAAAGTTGACACGTATCTCTACCTTTTTTTATGGCTGACAGGCTAGGCGTTTGACCACAACTCACCTGATGTTAAGTGACGGTGTGATCGAAGATGGTAAAGCACACCTAGCCTGAAATGGAACTGGCTCTCAAGTGAGACTGCCGGAACACACAGATGCTTGGCGACAGATTTTCAACTCGAGGGTGGTAGCTAGCCAGCCGAGTACTAGTAAGTACCCTGCCATCACGCTATGGTTTCCTCACGATGTTTTCCTTCACCGGCAGCTCAAGCTCATTGTTGGGGTTTGAACCCACGCCCTTTGGCATGCGAACCGACCGCGCTAACAACTGAGCTATCATCGCTACAAATATCTTTACGTAAGTAGGTACTCATTTTGTAAATAAAGCTCAAATTTAACTTTCTTTAAATAGGGAATGGTGAATTGTGCTTAGTCACGAAGCAAAAAAAAGTAATTTCTTCGGTTCCATTGTCAACGGTCCAATTTCGGCAAACAGCACATTCTTATTCATATCTACTCTTTGACACAATACATTACAATATGCAGTATGGACAACAATTAGACATTAAAAAAAAAGAAATCAAAGAATATAGCTACTCGGCTGCAGGTATCAGTATATTATCATAGTATATATATAGTATGGTATCAAGTGACAGAGTTAATCTGGTATAGTGACATGACACCAATTACTCTTTAACAAATTTCTTAATAACTTGCCATGGCGAAACTGTGTGCAATGCAAATGGCTGAGTAAAATTCCTTACTTTACTTGGTGGTAGATCTCCTTAGCAGGAGGTCGTCTAGGTAGGTACCACCGCAGTACCAGATATTCTGCCGCCAAGCAGTAGTGTGTAGACATTACTGTGTTTCGGCTCGAAGGGTACTGCGCGTAGCGAAATTCCTGGGCTATTGAGACTAAGTACTTAAAGTTCTGTGTATTGCTGAAATGGTCCTGGACGGTCGTTATCTCTTACCATCAGGAGAGCTTATGGTTCGTCGCTATACTTTTATATTAAAAAAATACTGCATGTAAAATCAGTTAGAAACTTTGAAAACTTTTGTTGGATAAACTGGGAATCTCACTTGCGTTTGACGCAAACAACCATTAGTCTACAACATTATCCATATTTATTTATTTACATTTTCGTCAATGCCATATACGTAAAGACTGCGTAGTTAGATATTTCGTTGTAGTTCGGTTCTTGGCGTAGATACCCTTACTGTCTGTATATTTACCCTTTGTTATGTTACGCAACAAAAGTGTTACCTCCTTCCTTTGTTAATTTTTCACAATGAGTTTGAGACAGTTATAAAACGGTGCTATTGGTAAGTTTATGCAAATAATCTTTTGAAAGTTGAGCTTTTAATATCTTTTGGATTATTGTTACTTATTTTCTTTAGCAAAACTTTCTTCTTCTATTGAGAAAGATTAATTCTAGAACACGGATGAAACTTAACTCTTATTCTTTTCAATTATTTGTAGATAGGTACGGTACTAAGGAAATTCGTGTAAGAAATATAGGTAGCTATAGAGAGTTATTTAGATATATTTATGTTAGTAGGCAATATTTATGTTAATGATTTTTGGATTGTACTAGCTGATACCCGGGTGGAATTTAACAAAACAATGTTTGTTCATTTAACTATCGCAGAATTTACGAAAAGTTAATAATTTTGTACCTATTCCTTGCAAATAAATACCTTAATCTTCGGTAACCTAACATTTTCTGGTATGAAAAGTATCCTATATGTTAATCCAGGTCATACAATTTTGTCCAAATCGGTTCAGCCGTTTTTGCGTGAACAAATATCTAAGCATACAAACTTTCACATGTATAATTAATATTAGTAGATTTTCTGATATAAAACATATTCTTTGAGGTATTAATCCAAGTAGGTAATAAACTATGAGTGCTAAATTTCATTCAAATCCGTTCTACCGTTTTTGCGTGATTGAGTAAAAATCATCCAAACACTTAAGCATACAAATATTCACATTTAAAGTTTACCAGTTTATCTTAAATATTCTTACAACTAGGTATGTCAAATTAAAAGTCAATTATTATGATACGCAGAATCATGCCTGTATTTCTACAGATATTGAAGGCCCAGATTTATACGGGGCGCAAGATTTAGCAGGCAAGTACCTAAGTTATTATTTTCTAGCCCAAATGGTTGACCAGTGTATGACTCACTACGCTTGCGCTTTGTTTGTTAAATATGTAAAAAGTTTGTAGCGTGTATTGTAATGCCATATAAGTAGGTATAGCGACTGTGGGAACTATGACATACTTAAGAGTAATTTGTAATACCTACTTATTATTTAATTTGGACATTTTATTGTAGATAATTATTTTAAATATATATTGTGTGTACTTTTTAATTAGTAGGTATGGCTGTGTGCTTATACATTGTCTGAAATAAATGAATGATTAATTTATTAATTAATATATCCGGAGTAGTTTAAATACTTTACAAATGTGTTAATCGAGTTACTGGCAAGTTGAGTTAAAATAACTATTTCGTGGAATCTTTCTTATATCTTTACTGTCTTTTAAGATAAAAAATGAATCTGGTATAGATTCAAATAAGATTGAGATAAGAATAAAATGTCGTCCAGTCTTCCCAATTAACACAAAATATATCTGTACAGATACAGATACAAACTTCACAGCGTCAGCCGTGAAAATAATCAGTAAAAAACATCCCGAGATGATTGCCAACAGTAAAAAGGCTCCACTTTGCTTATCTCGTAACGAAGGCTCTGCTGACAAGGCTCCGACGGAACGGCTGATTTCCATACGAATGTTAATAACTTGGTTACAGTGCGACAATCATACTAGAAGAGCTTATGGTCAGTGCTAGTGAGATGCTTTCGGCAGAATTTTTTGTTATAGTTGACTGGCTAGGTGTTTGATCACAACTCACCTGATATTAAGTGACTGTGTGGTCGAAGATGGTAAACACACCTACCGTGGAATGTAGCTGGCTGTCAAGTTAGGCTGTCGGAACACACCGTTAAGTGCTTGGCAGCAGATTTTCAACTTGAGGATGGAGCTAGCTAGCCAAGTACTACCCTACCCTAGTAGAACTACCGTGCCTCCACCATGTTATGGTTAGAATTTTGAAATATAGCAAACTAGCTGTGTCCTTCGGATAAATCTGCGTCTGCGATAAAAAGTAACTTATGTGTTAATTTAAGATAGGTAGTCTCAAAGTAATGAGCGCTTAAAAACAGCAATACGTACCTCTAAAGTTTGTTTTGCTAATTAAAATTCTGTGCATCACTGCAATGGTCATGGACATAAGTTATCTCTTACCATCAGAAGAGTGTCTCTTTCGTTTTATTACTTTTACATGTAATAAAAAGGTATAAATAATTTATGCCTTTAAAGTAGCCTGTGTCTTAAACTAGGTTATAAGTTAGATTAGTCTAGATTAACATAGCCTACTTTTTATCTAAGAATATGTTGTTAAGGCACAGCTGTGTTGCTATATTTCTATATACTGTTATATATACTATTTAAACTATTTCCATTTCAAATTTCACCCAAATCTGTTAAGCGATTAGGTGCAGAGTGAAAAACTAACAAATTAAATTTTCTGCATCAAATATCTTCTTATATTATTATAAATTTAACATAAAACATCAAACTATTCTTATCTGACTATTTTATTAGTCAAATAGGTACCTACATACTTACACAACTATTTATATCTAACCATTTTTCTCGTAAGCAATCAAAAACTTTGCGCGTGTTTCCGTAAAGGCATTGCCGGGGTCCGCAACTCTATGAATCCCAATGTTCCGGAAAATATAACAAGCCGATTTATATTCCGGGTTTGTTCCGGCCCTTTCTTGTTTTTCTATCGGAAATCTGGGCCCGTGTGTGCGTACAATGCGCATTGTTACTATGTACATCAAGATATATAGAGGTATAGGTAGATACTTGTAGAAGTTTTGTTCTATCTACCTAATCTATTTTTATAAAATAAAATAAAATGTTTGACACGCTGGGTTTGAACCACAGCTCAAATGAATTTAAGTGGTAGTGTGGTCGAAGAGGGTAAACACACCTAGCCTGGAATGGAACTGGGTCTCAAGTGAAGCTGCCGGAACACACCGAGACGCAGATTTTCTCCTTGAATATAAAAAAGCTTTGAAATTAATCAAAGCACGGAACCTGTTAACTAACCTATTAGTGTAGGCGTTAGCTTATATTGGTCCCTTCAGGACATCGGATACAAGGAGCTGATTTATATACAGGATCTGGCAGGTAATTAGGGACCCTTCCATCCATTGTTTTATAATTCAATCACGGAACACAGTTGCATCCTGCCAAATGCAAGCGACGAATGCCAAGTAAGGGAGGGTGTTCAAACTATTTCTATAATAGAAAGCCGTCACAACTCCGAGACTAAAGGTTCGCGTAAGGGACGCATTATTTTTTATTCGAAACGACTGCTGAATAACAATAACACAGATATTCTACGTAAAATATCTTAATATAACTCCCGAAATAAGGCAATTATATTCCGATCATGCTCAATCTCGCTTCCTTATAAAAGAAGGCGTTGTTTTCATGTTTTTGATTTACGTTCGCAGCGAAGATTTATGATTGCTTAAAAGCATTTTATATAGCCACTAATATCCTAAATCAGTGATTAATTCATGTGTAATTGACTCATTAAGACTTTTAACGATTTAATGAAACACAAAATCCATTTGTTTCCAAATTATAATTAAAATCGTTGACCGACGAAAGAACAAAGAAAATAAAGCGTGTGCCAAAAACTCGTGCTCGTAAATTAGATTGAAACATTTATATGCACATTTTTATCTTACATTTATGAATTGAATTATTCAACTATTTTATTCAGTTGTTAAAAAAAAGCTCTCAAAATTAAGTAAATGTAACAAGGAATGTTTCATACAATTGTAAGCCGCAAGCATTTCATTTCACAATTCTCTCATGAATGCGTGAGGCGGCTGGAAATAAATTCTCTTTTATTATGGACATTTTTATATTTCCTTACATTTGTGCATTCACTTCAAACTTAATTAGACTTTATAGAGCGTTCCTTCTCAATTTTGTTCTCTGACGCACAGCGAGACTTATTCATTGAGGGTGTTAGCGGGAGGTGGTAAAAGGGGGACTTGGCCCGAAATAGCAAATAAATGAGACGAAAATGTAAATGTTGCGCTTCAAAGATGAAAAGCGGACTCGTGTTCCCGCTAAGCTCATCGCAAATGTACCAGAGCTGTCGTCTGAAATAATTTCAGGCCAGATATAACAGGGGCATAGTTAAAACTGGGTGTAAATGAAAATACAGCTTTATGTCTCTACTAATTTAAGGGAATATATTTTTGGTTAGCTTCGGGCTTAGTTGTTTCGTGTTTCTTTCTTCAAACCTACTACTTTAACAGTCACAATAAAAGATTTTCTCTCCTCTCATATAATTAAATTTTATAGAATATCGTGTACTAAAAAAAAAACAAAACACGATTGATATGAAGCAATAAGACATAGAATACACTTTCGTATGTAACGTCAATATTACTCACCAGAATACGCAACGTTATTGTTTTCCTAAATAAGTTGGTTTAATAAAACGCCACATAAGTCGGGGGACGACACATGTCCGGGCGGATAATACTGAATCATTGCGTAGTCTCCCCTCGTGTGTACTGAGCTTTATATTATATCTTATTGGTATGATACGAGTGATATTTTTATGAGCTAAAATTTAAGAAGATTACGAAAGGACGTTTCAAGAATTTATTTAATTAACTTATGTTTAACTAATCGTTCAGTTAAGGTACTTGTACGACGAGAATTTCTTAGCATGCAATGGTGTCACCGAGCGGATGCCGGGTCTATCGCGTTGCAGGGACAGAAATCCGTACAGTGGCTATGACTTATGACCTAGATGTAGATTTAACCCTTTATAAGTATTAACGCTTACTATCATTGCGCGTGTTCCCATCCCTGCCTAACCAAATTTGATATGATCCTACCAGTGTTTTGATTAATCAAAAGTTTTACGAACATTTATGGCGTAAACTAAATAGGTAGGTAGGTATTTATTAGAAAGAACGTGTCTTATTTCGTGGAATGAAAACAATCGCAGTATACTCAACCATTTGACACGCGGGTAGCATAAATACGAAGATATAGTGTCTTACTGTGATACAAAACCGTAGATCTTTTGATACCTTTACTTAGTAGCAAAAAGTACCTACTTAGTTTAGTGATACTAAGTATAGGTACTTCTTGTACATGTGTTTCGCACTTAAAAAATCATTAATCTTGCTGATAAGTAACCATTAAGCTAATATTTCGATTATAATAATTCTTTTAAATCCATCTTTTTTTCTTTTTTTACCATAATATTTTTTAAAATTTTGTAATTTTTAAATTTGAATTAAAAACACTGCGAAGAAACCATAGCGTGGTGGTAGGGTATTTTCTAATACTCAGCTGGCTACCACCCTTAAGTTGAAAATCTGCTGGCTAAATCTGCCGCCAAGCACCTATATAGCGGTGAGTTCCGGCAGCCTCACTTGGGAGCCAGTTCCATTCTAGGCTT
Source organism: Biston stratarius (assembly GCA_950106695.1). NCBI lineage: Eukaryota > Metazoa > Arthropoda > Insecta > Lepidoptera > Geometridae > Biston > Biston stratarius. The sequence continues at coordinate 19,881,887 of OX467116.1, forward strand.
TACCAACTTCGACTACACCGTCACTTGACATCAAGTGAGTTGCGATCGAACACCTACCTAACTTGTCAACAATAAAAACAAAATGTGACATACCTACTGAAGTAAATAGGTACACTCTTACAACTTTGCTAGATATTTATTTGAATTAAAAAAAAGTTAAAACTTTTGTTGGCGCTTGTATCTCCGTCGCTTTCCATTTACATTTTTATGCTAAAACGCTCTCAGGAGGCGGCAAGAGATAATTGTGTCATAATTTTTAAAATATTTTAGACTGTGCCAAAATTTTGTAAGCAAAAATAATCTTTCTTCTTCTGACGAAAAATTGAATAATAAAGACGTGTAACAAACTGTTATGGTATCAAAAATTTGACTAAGCAATTTGAAGTACCTACTTATAATTATAAAAAGTGTTTTTCACCTGAATGTTATTTACATTTATAAGTTTATTAAAATAGCTTGTGAGAAAAATAACGGCCTATTCTTACTAGGCTATCTTTTTTGTCACCTCACACATTTCTGTCTGCCATTTGCACATTGAATAACGTGCGTAGAAGGGAAAGACTCATCCAAACAAAATGTATGAAAGGGACACATGAAGCATATGATCGGGGCATAAGGGGTAGTCATTATGGAGAAATATGTCGAACTTTATACTATTTTTATTATGGCTCACAGGCTAGGTGTTTGACCACAGCTCACCTGATATTAAGTGACGGTGTGCTAGAAAATGGTAAACACACCAAGCCTGGAATGAAACTGGCCCTCAAGTGAGCCTGCCGGAACGCACTTTGCTTGGCGGAGCATTTTCTACTTGAGGGTGGTAGCTAGTCAGCCGATTACTAGAAAGTACCCTACCACCACGCTATGGTTTCCTCACGATATTATCCTTCACCGGCAGCTCAAGCTCAATGTTAGGGTTTGAACCCACGCTCTTTGGCGTGCGAACTGGCTTCGCGAACCACTGAGCTATCATCCCTACGAATTACGACTAAATACATTTATTTTAATATATTTTATTTATTTACTAAATACATTTATTGACATTTAAATTTTTGAACACTTTTATTAGTCTTTTGTTGTGTTTTTGTGTTACTTTTTTTAGTTTTTGTTGTTTTGTTGTTTTATTGTTTTTTTTTTGTCCTAATAACCTGAAATAAATGTGTATTTATTTATTATTTAATTTATTTGTATAAAATAGTATTTATAGCGTACCTATATGTATAGCGTAATCTGAAGAGACTTCAAGAATTCTGAGCTGCGTGACAACCGTTGGCGTGACAAAAGTCACTCTATCTAACTAAACTATTGTGTTGCCCAGAAATTATTACAATAAGGCACGGAACCAAAGTGACAACTATAAAATATTTATTTTCTTACAGACTTTGCTTGTAAGTTGTAGGTAATATTTTGGCCTTCAAGTATTCGGTAATAGGTACAAACAATTTCGCGATGTTTATCAACCGCGATGTTTTGTCTGTGCTAGTTTGTAGGCTGTAATAAAGTGTAACAGCTGACCTATTTTCAAATAATGCGATGGTTGATTTCAAAAATCAACTGAACTTTATATTTAAAAAAGTATATTGAACATTTTTTTTTTTGTTCAATTCACTTTTAACAATTTGACTGCCCATTATTATTCTATTCTTAGCTTATTTTATAGGTATATACGTACAACTTAAACTAAAGAGTATGGATTCTGAATTCTGAAACATTTACCTATGTGACGGACGAATAGTGGTAGATTTCCTTAAGGAGGTGTTCTAGGTAGGTACCACTGCAGACCCAGATATTCTGCCGCCAAGCAGTAGTGTGTTAACATTACTGTGTTCCGATTTGAAGGGTTAGCGAAATTACAGGGCTGTTGAGACTAACCATCGAAATTCTCAAAGTAATGAGCGCTAAAGCAGCGATGCCATGGACTTTGTTTTGTAACACAAAGTTCTGTGCATCACTGCAATGGTCATAGAAAAGCGTTATCTCTTACAGGAGAGCGTTTCATTCGTCTCATTATAATTGCATAAAAAAAAAAAAAAAAAGTACATATATTTTTGTTCTGTGTCTGACTCTTCTATTTGTATTTGAGTTGGGATATTTCGTTCTAGTCATTATTATCAACAACTTTTACAATAGGCACGAATCTTAAATCGTGAAAAAGAATCCGTTGCTCCATTGATAAGTTTGTAGAACAAATATTCTCCTTTTATTTTAGCTTATAGGCAACTATATATACATTGTTTTTCAATAAAACAAAGTGTAGTGACCTAAACAAAATCACTCACACAGACATGTTTATCTTGACTTAGTAACTTGTACAAGGCAGTACCTGCATTATGTCGTATGTTGCAAAAATGCCAGCGCACTGCAGTTCTAAGAAACGCAGCACCGTATCTGTAATCTTTGTCGGCGGACAGTAACGGCGGATGCAGCGATGCACTTACAGATATGGTTTATGCACCGACGGACAACGTTACATTATGTTCTGTACAAACGTTAATATCTACTGCTTATTGTACTTTTGACGTTATACCTACTTGATGAAGTTAAAAATAAAACTCATCTTTTTCTTTTCGCTATAAACCTAAAAACTACTGAACAGATTTGTCACGTTTCCGTACGAGAGGGGCAATTTTATCTACAGCGAATGCTACGAGAACATGGTGCAGTAAGTTTGTCTTATTAATTCTTACTAGTATTGAGAAATACATTAAAATGTATCATATTGAATTAAATCATTGTACATTTATTCAAGAATTAATAGGTAACAAAAAGTAATGGGACGAGTAAATATTAAAAAAAAAACATTTATAGGTAAAGTAGGCCATTACACATAGCGCCATCTGGCCATAAACTAAGCAAAGCTTGTAATATAGAAGTCAGATAACTGATAGAATACTTACCTAAATACCTTTTTTTTGTTGAAAATACATACCTACTTATTATACATACAAAACACCCAGACACAGAACAAACATTTATTTATACCACAAAATGTTTGTTCTGGGTGGGAATCGAACCCACGCCTTACATCTCTTAAAGCAGATATACCTACTACCAATGAGCCCATGGGATTGTCATGTTTCACTAGAAGAAACATTAATTCTGTTTTACTTAGGTAGGTAGGAGGTAGACGGGTGGAAAAGTTACTTAAATTATTTAATCATTGTGAAATTGTAACGAATAACAAATTTTATTTTGCAACCTTTATACATCTAGTTATAACTAGTTAATGTGTGATAATATTATCTTCTTCACATAAAATTCGTAAATATATAAAAATATTTGATAAGACCTACGGTGTTTTCATAAAGAGGTCAAAACAACAGTGACAGTGTTGAAAAATAATTGAATTATATTCATTTTTAATTATTCTGTTATTATTTTTTACCTCATTATATCAATTTATGGGTTAGTTTGATAACATGGAGTGCCATGACACCCTAATAAAACAGATTTAATTCTCATATTTTCAATACTAACTTTTAGGTAATGAATCGTCCAACGAACAAGATTTTTTTGCTTAATTATAGTATAAGCACCAATACTTACTTGCCTACTAATTTTTAAGTTTTTTTTTCTAACGCAAGTACCTAGTGCAAAATTTCTATCTACTGCAGGCAGACGTCAGCGTCCGAAATACACATGTTTTTTGTTCATATGTTGATACCACTTGTAATTATTGATATATATACTAACACTTGGTTACCTTAAACTCTTAATTTAATTTAATATCTAGAGTCACTGCTAATACATTACAAATATATTTTGGATAAGGTACGTGTACATAAGTACCTATCTATGTATAGATAGGCGTTTTGTCACAAAACTAAGAATAAAATATTTCGTTTCGTTTTTATTTCAAATGAGTTATTAATTTATATATGACCAGGTCTGACATGTGGGTTTACCTACTTTTTCGGGATAAAAGTAGCCAATCTTAATCTAGAGTAGGAGCATTCCAAATCTCATCTTGAACCTCTAAACCGTTACAGCGTGAAGAAGTAACAAACATAGGTACAATAATAATAATAATAATAGCCTTTATTTAACAATCTTATAAAAATATGTGTTGAAACTAATTTAAATTTAATTATGTGTCACCGGTAGTGAGATTGTCTTGCGTCTTCGCAAAGGCCTCCCCAAGAGCTTGCCATTCTTTCCTGTTGTGAGTCATCCTTCTCCACATAACACCTGCCTTTTTCCGGATATCGTCTTCCCATCTTGTACGTTGTCTTCCTTTCTTTCTCTTATTATGTCTTGGACACCATTCCGTTACGTCTTTAGCCCATTTTTCTTTCTTGTCTCTGATCATATCATATCATATCATATAGGTACAATGCATACTTACAAACAAACAAACTTTCCCATTTATAATATTAGTGTGATAATACAAACAGATTTGTCATGTTCTGCACATAGATACCTATTTTGTGTCAAGCACTAAAACCTGATTCACCAAATCAACAAAAACTGTACCGATCGAAAACCGCCGTAAAACACCCAAAAGATAAATAAATATTGAATATTTATACCGTTCATGAAAATGAATTAATCTGTCCAAGTGGAAGAACGACGCCGCCTCCCGAATTCATTCCAAACCCCGTAAATATTTTTATTGCCCGAGAAAAAATACCCGGACAAATTAAGGGGAAATATCGCGAACAGTTTTCAATCTCATACCTTAAGTGGAACAGACGATAAAAATAAATTTAGCTTTTGCGGGCATTTATGGCTGAGATTTCTAGAGCTTTCCCTACCCGGTTGGGTTTTACTCTCCTCTATTCGCTAATGGACACCCTGTAGTTACAGCGAAGGAGTTACTTACACAGGGTTACTAATAGTTTCCTAATACCTCTTATATGCTATGTACCAGGAATCTTAAATCCTCAACTGAAGTTTTGGAAACATACCGCTTCTATACCTACTTACATGACTTTAAACATTTCTAACTTAATAGTTTTTGTACATGTACGAAGAATACTGTTTAGATTATGCAGTAAAAAGTAGGTGGGCTGCCGGTAAAGGGTTAACTTTGCATGGTGACGGATGAATCTGTAATAGATTCATCCGTCATGGAACTTGCGCTATTTTTTGTAACTTACACAATGTTTCATTTATCGTTGCACATAATTCTAAAATCAACGTGTACGAAGTCACGTGTGCAAGCAAGTAAAACAATAAATTACTATTTATTATAGTGCATGTGTATACATTTATAAATTTCTCAAGAGGCGTATTTCAAAATATCTAAGCATAATATCTGAAACATTATTCTGTAGGTATATTTCAACAGAATGAATATTAATATTATGGTAATATCAACAAATGCCTATTAACATAACATACCTCCCATTCGAAAATTTTGAAACAGAATTATTTAAAGCTCAGTTGGAGCTAAGTAGAAGTTGTCGACGATATCAACCTAAGTGTCAGCAGAAACAATATTTCTTTTACTTTACTGCCGAATTATAAAACTAGTTTACAAAATCTTCATTAGACTATGATATCTATATTATAAATAGATCTGATGTTGCTCTTGATTTGAATATTAATTGAGAATTCTTATCATAAGCTTCTAAAAACAAGTCTTGTATTATGACTTAATCATACAATTATTTTGAAAATGTCTAAATAGCTGTTTATATTTTTTATAGTATTCAAATTAAAACTTAATGAAGCCGACAAGTTAAAGAAAATTTCGACCTTAAAATGTTATAAATTGAATGGAAGGTGAAGAAATTGTTAATGAATATAATATTTATGAACGGCGTTACACTATTTTAAATTTTATTTGGCCACCTTAAGGTGCCTTTCTAGTCCACTGATATATATCATAAGATAGATATCAGTTTTCTCGTCACAAACTTGGATATTACATGCGTTATATCTATGATCTATCATTTACACATACATACATATTTAATCACGCCTTTTCCCTAGGCCGGTAGAAACTATTATTTAGTTTTCTTTTATCTTATTATTCCTGTCATAACCTACTATAACACATCGTAGATAGAAATAAGTCGCATATAGGTATATATGTACCTATGTTGTGTAAAACATGGAGGAAGATTCCTTTGTCCTACAACTTTTGCTTGTCCTACGCTAACAACACGCCCACAAATATGTCAAGGACTTACGTTACAGAAATACATCAAGGTATTTGTGTGCAGCGCCAAGCTAAGCAATATTGTAGGACCAAAGAGTTTTCATTTTATACGGAACGTTATATCTGTTTAATTTTTAAATCCGTGTATTGCATGCTCTAAAATAGCCGCGTCATAAGGTATATCTATTACACACTAGATGAATTGTATCAGTATTGTCATTGTTCTTAACATTTAACAGCTTTACATACACATAATGTGGCACATTTATAACACTTAACCTTTATATAAACACTATCAAAGAATCCTTGTTTGCTACAATGTAGCACAAAGAAAAATATTATAACACTCAGTTCCCTTTAATATGATACCAGTAAAATAATATAACATACTGACTTGTCCTATTAGGCTTCGGTGAGACGACTTTTTTTATACTTAACTACGCAGTAAAATCGAATAAATACATTTTCAATCGGACTGGTTTGTGCAACAAAATGGTACAATGTATCTATCTGAGTGGGTGTCGCTGTACTGTTTTGTCGTGTATTTATGATTGTGCATGCTCCATTTTCTTGGCTTTATATACTTTCATTTATAGGTTTTATATACCTATTGAAACAAAAGGAACTTGACTTGGTTAAGAGTTGACTTAATGCAAAATATAGAGTTACATAAGTTTAGTATTGTAGTTGTTAAATACTTTAGTGTTCGTGGTGGCTTCGCTCTGACATAATCAATTACGAGAGTAGAAAGTAGTTGTAAATAAAGGGAAAATGTATGAAAACAGAAACAGTGCCCATGGCAAGCGTAAACAGTAAATACACTTTTCTCAAATTTTCGCTAGAGCCTAAAATCGCTTTTCGATCGATTGTCTGTCATTACATTGGACATCGGCAATACGTTATGGTCAAGTAGTTCATATTTTCAATTGTTTAAAGATAAAATCGAATAAAACAAATCTTAGTCACAGTCAAAGTCACAAAACTCTGTGCTCTAGTAAAGTAGTGGTGACTTCACTAGAAGCTCTTACCTACGAAGTTTTAGAAACGACAAGAAAAAATACACCTATTCCTCCACATGCGATCTCGTGCTTAGTTGTTATTTTAGATAGAAACACTATTTTAAAGTAAAAACGTTAAGAAAATACAAGTTTTGGACAAGAAAACAGTGCAGTAATTTGTGCTACAACTGTTTAATGTATTTATTGTGTTGATAAGTGGAAGATGTTAGTTAGTCTTAAAAACCTAAAGTAGTCGTAATTATTTGAGAGAATACTTTCATGGTCCTACTTTTTTGTACAACTACTGGCCTCCTTATAACAAAATACCTTTGGTTGTGTAGATCTAGGTACATATTGATATGTATACTAACCTATTTAACATTCCTGTATAATATTCTTTCCAGGCGAGTTCCCGGTAAGGCTCGGCGGCTCTCACGCGGTCGACCTTACTAACAGGTGAGGCGGCGACGCCACACAGAACATGATACTAAGGTTTGAATTTGGACTTTATTTATTAGAAATTAAACTATATTTTGCTTCGCTCTTTTCCAGGCATTAAATGCTATTTTAGGTTAGCTTTTCGGTCGCATGGTAGTGAAATATAAGCCTTTCATTTACTGATTAGGATTTGGTTTCTGATTCCAGAGTGCTTTGTGTTGATTGCCATTTACTTTATTATATTAACTTAACATGCAGTGTTTAATATGTTTACGTTCTAAGAGAGTTGCAAAGTGATAAATTTTACTAAAAATAAAAAAATTAAAACTAAATGTAAAAATGTTTTAAGTACCTTTTTATTCGTGCAATTTGTGAAAAATTACTCAAATGATATGTAATTTTTCCCACGGCCAGTCAAAATTGCAAGAAATAAACATGCACCGTGCATTAAAGCCATAACATCGCATAATAGGCATGTGCTGCCATCTACAAACATGAAATATCTTAGAACTTTGTCGAAATAAAAAGAAGAAGTAACACAAACGTAGTGCGCACGGAGCGTGTCACGTTCTATTATGAAAAAGTGCTAAAGTGTTAATATTATTCTGCCAAGTTCTGCATTCACGACAAAAACGTGTCTGAGTTGTTAGCTGCACCCGCCTACGAATGATTTACATTTTTATTGCATGTAGTCCTGTCCCTTAATCGTAGGTACAATAAGGTATACGCTACAATAGATTTTTTTTCGCAAGGGGTTGGGTCGCTTTCCTAATACTAAACTTACTGTTCTTTATTTTTATTTTTGTCATGCCACTAAGTGTATTCTGCCAGTGTCAAGTAGTACTTAATAGTTCATATTTTCTAGTTCATGATAAAATCAAGTAAAGTTAAGTCACAGTCAAGTCAAATCAAGTCTATGCCCCAATAAAGTAACAGTTACTTTACTAAAAGCTTCTACGGAGCTTCTACCACATTATATCATTCTCACATTTTTAGGTATACCTACGTAGGATATAGGTATGCAATAGAAGTTTTAGAAAATTATATTACAATACCGTGGCTTGATTTTTCCGCTTTCCCGGTTGCTTCTTTGTGTTGTTTAATTAAAAAAAAACACTTTGGCGTAAGTCGGAATCGTAGTTATCTAACCTAGGTATGCCAAGAATTCCGTATTAAGAGTAAGTCTGTTTTTATCATAGGTATAGAACAATAGCAAAACAAGCTTTTGTTTGTCGTACGGACATTGAACACCTGATATAAGGTTTTAATTATTATCTATACTTAGTAGATAGGGTCTTATTAGAAATAAATATGTTTCAGAGGCCTAAAAATAAAAATAAAAGTTTAGCAACATAAAAAAGGATTCATGTAAGTTTGTGTGCAACATGTAAAACGAATTCTACCTGCGTATTTAAAATCTTCTGAGCTACCGCCCTGTCAAATTAATTCTATAATTTAATATATCGTCCGAATATTTTAAGAAAAAGTCACAACAAAGTTGCGATTATGTTATTAACAACGACATTTTAATCTCGGGAAACTAATGTGACATATTTTTTTTAATGTTTGCAAGTTATGGTCATAATTCCCTAAAAGACCTTTTGCGAGTTAAGCGTGCATACGTGAGCCCTTGGCGGTAATAAGATCTACCTACTCGTAAAGATTTTACAAAATGATTTTGTCCTCTACATATGAAAAGGTACTATGTATGTTTAAGGTATAAGATTATGTATAGAACCTGAATATTTTTTCAGCGAATTTGGCAGGAAAATAAAATGGAAATTCGCTCCACAGACGAATGTTTCTCGTGCTTGTACTTTCAGCGGTTTATGCCCCTCATTTTCTTCCTTCTTTCCACATCGCTTACCCAATCAAATACGAAAGTTACCCAAAAAGTCGAGGATCCCGTACCGCTCCGCCGATAAATTTACATAGGTATTGCACAGTAAAATTTCAGTAGAATTTGTTCTTCGCATGAGAATCGCTCCACGCAATCTCTGGCCATAGACATTCTAATTCATCGATCGACGCTAATATCGCACGGGCGGATCTATTCCGGCCTGGTCACTATTACGAATCACAATATATGTCCTTGACTGTACTCGAGAGTGTTTGGAATAGTAACTAGAAGGACCACCGGCCTATCGCTTCAATAACCGGACGGTACGCCCAAAGTTTTGGGACTCTAGCTGAAAATTAAATTAGATAGGCGTGTACATTGCCATTACGTATGTATTCAGTGTGTTTATCTTATATCAGATGCCCGTATGGATTCAGTGATTTTCCATGGAGGCGGCTTAATCATCTGAGTCATGAAATGGAACTACATAGGAACTTTTACTATTACGAAACTCTTTATTAAAAGACAAATATAACTACGATACCAGTTGTAAGTTTACATTTAACAAAACTGAGTAAGTTTGAAATTAATTTGTTTGTTGAATAATGTATTATCTAACGCCTGACATTTACAAGTCGGTATAATTTACTTGAAACAAGATATTCTTGCAAATTACTTACTACGAAATATGTTTTAGTGACGTGCTTAATTTGTGTTTGTTACCGTAACTAAGGTATGTAAAATATCTGTAAGTAGAACATTCTCCGCGGTAAATAGGCGACACAAGTGGGAAGAGGCGGTGCGGCGGGGGCAGAGGACGCTTGCCGGCGATCACTATGGGAGTGCCGGCTGAGTAGGCGGGGTTAGCACGTAAATATCATTATTTTCTGTTGGGAGGTAGGTGTTCATGTTAAAATTTAATAGGTTAGTGACTTTTTAATATTAAGGTATTAAAAAGTCATAAAAGCTTACGTGTGTCTCATAGATTTGATGTAAGCGAAGCTACGAACAAAAAATATCGATCGAAGATTTGTTCGTAGATGCGATGTCAACATCCCTACGCGCGCCTGAACCTGCGTGAATTAACGCTAGTTGGGAAGATCTACTGGCTCTACTTAATCGCGGGGCCGCGCGGTCCAAGTATTTTGGCGTAACTAAAATCTGGAGGTTTGGTGAAAAAATTGTATGAAATAAGTGCCAATATTCACCTCAGATTCGGTCTCAGATATATACAGGGTTAGAAGCCAAAAAGGTATACGTAACATATTACGAACAACTTTTATGGGCACAATTTTAAAAACCGTAAAAAATAAATTCCATTGGAAAAGTTTGGTGACCCTTGAATTTTTTTTCCGCCTATTTTAATGTTGCTCTTATAGCACAAATTGTTCATAATGACATCATGACTTGCTGTACTAAGCCGAAAGGACGCTCTTTATAATGCTTGTACAGATACATTATCCCATACAAAAACAGTACTACAGTAAATTGGGCAATTCTTTAAGCTATTTTCTAGTATCATGCGGAGGCCTAGACAACGCCACTCTTCGTGCGTGTTTCAGCCTATTTTGGCTTCACGTTGGCCACTTCGTAATAAACTTTATTAGATACTACGTCAAATCAATATACCTACATAATTATGTTACTTATTTTGAGTAAATTTTCGTTTTTTTGGTGAGAAACCCCGTGTTAAGATAATAAAATGACACGCAGTGCCGCGAGATTATTACGCTACATACGATACTTGTGCTTTAAATTTAAATAAATCAGAGAAATTCGATTTATAGGTATTATGTTTTTTTTTTTGAGTTGGAAACGTCTCTTTGTTTGAGTCCAAAATTAAATATTAGGCTGAAATAACATATTGGACTAACCATGTTGAATATTGCATCAAGTACCTAGTCACTGGGAAAGATAAATTCTTTTTGCCCTTAGTTACCTTCATTAACAAGAATCATTGCTCTCAATTGTGTTATAAAATAGTTGAGTAAGTACTAAAAATCTCGCTGTCACACACAAGAGATAGTCGTATTAGATTTTTCAATAGATATCCAAGACACAGAAATATCTAGAAAATTTTGTCAGATCATATGCCACGAGTATGTTAGTAGGAATATTGACGGAGACGGACAGATAGACAAGATTCATAAGCTATGTATAAAAAATAACGTCATGATGGAAGCTTGGTATTGGCTAACATAAATGACACAAAACAGTTCTATTCTAACATCGGCAAATGATATCTGGTAATTTTATTCTTAATAGGTGTGTTTTGACTCGATGTTTATTAATGACGTCTAAACAGAGGCTTTCAAGTTGTTTTGAGCCAGATTTGGGCCATCAGCGACCGTCAGTTAGAATTGCAAATGAATCGGCCGTTTGCTCGAATGTCGTAAAGCGAGGGATATGATCCAGTCAGTTTTCGCACCATTAACCTCTCGGACCTCCCTTCAGCTTGATATTGTTGTTGTGTATGCTGTCATGGTATTATAGATAAACATGAATATTCACGTTATGTAGATGTGGCTTCGAATAACTTTAGGACGTCTTGGATGTAGGTACAGGAAATAGGAATGTCATATATGTACCTAATAGAAGGAGGTAAAGTTCTATAAAGGCAGACAATGCGCATAAAAAGGTGTGACATCTTTCTGAGACTTCTTTATTCATCGTAGCTTCTTACCTACAGTTGTACTTTAAGTGCCTTGGCTATAGGATTTTCAAGGTAGCGAATGTTACCAATGAGAACAATTATACTTATACAGATTTTTATCGTGTGATAAGACGATCTGATATTTTGTCAAAGTTAAGTTATTAAAAAAAATAAACCGGGTCGACTGATTGGTCAAAGGAATTCAACTGTGGGAGAAGCATTCCGATAACACATACTTGTGGCTGAGATAACATAACTTGACAGTTTGTTATAAGTGTACGAACTAGTTCTCTCACTGCTGACCAAAATAAAAAGAGCCTCAAAAAAGTAGTATCTAAAATGTATACAGAAAAGAGGGTAGGTCTAATTAATTTGGTGATAGCAAGCGAGCGTCTGCCGGCCGCTCGCCTATGCTTTGGGATTGAGTCGTAAATGTCACGTCGAGTGGCCTCTGCCATAGTTCTCGTGCTCTATTTACTCGCACTTGACGGAAAAAAGTTAAACGTCCCGGCTTAGGCCCAATACAAGTTTGAAACAAGTTAGATGAGGTTAGACAGAGTTCGCTTACAAGTTTTCCAATTACTATGGGGTAATGTAGTTTTCTAATTTACCCAGGAGTTTCAGAATTTATATTATAACAAAAATATATAATATTAAAGCATTTTGTAGTACATAATATATATTGTTTCTGTTTCGAAATCCATAATATTAAAATGTTCTTGTGTTTATTTATTATTGTGGCAGTTTTTATTGTAACTTAATCGGGGTTGTCGACAAACATAGAAATCTGTTTACGATCATACAACAACACATACCGACACGATCATTACAAAAAAGTCCTGTAAACATGTTTTTTTTCTTTAGGGTGGCACCCCTTCAGAAAATCAGAAAAAACTCACGGCATTCGTGGCAATTTATGTAAAATTCGTGACTGTTCGCCGTATCGAATGAGTTACGAAGGATTTGTTTATAATTTATTTTCGACTAGGAAGTTGGAATGAGATGTTTGTGGAGGGCTGTCGGTCGAAAATAAACTTGTTTAGGACGTTAAACGCGATGATTTAAAGAGGAGTTGCTTTAGTCACGCGTTATATCGACTCACGAGACGTAACTAGTGAACTATGTAACCTTAGAAGGTAAAACGCAAAGTTTTTGTAAGACATTTTTTGGCCAAAGGTCTAAAAACTGGAAAATTTATCTGGAAAAATGTGAAAAGTGTAATTATTGCTTAGTTTGTCTTTTTGGTTTTATTTAATTCCTGTTTGAACACTTGACATAAATTAACTAAAGAATATTAAAACTTTGTAAAATTAAATATAAGGATGTCTTGAAACCAAATCCTAAACAGCTCTTGCATGATTGTTTTACCTTTAATACTTCACATATACGTAGATAAATTAATTTTGAGCTTTAATTTTAAGTAGGTAACATTTTGAAATATACGAACCTATTAGCGTCTCATTATGCATCTAGTTCTATGAAATAACATCGAATAATATTTAGTTATTCAAGCGTTATGTAACACAGTTATCAAATATAACTAAAAAAATTATTTAAAAAAAAACTTACATGTTGTAAAATTAGTTCTTTTGTAAATCTTACATGTTGTAAAATTAGTTCTTTTGTGGTCACCTAAATATTTTTTAAAATTGGCTAGCTTAATGTCCATTTACAAGCTCAAGTTTCAGTCTAATTGGGACCGTCTGGCTTCCAGATGGACTTACCCTACAGTCTTACCAGTTTAGTCTAAGTAAACACCAACTATTAAAATATTACCTAAAAATATATTTTTATATTACCTATTACAATTTTTACAAAAGGCACAATCTATATATATATTACCTATATTTTTGCGAGTCATTACAAAAGCAGTTTTTTTCTGCTTGTCGATTTGTATGTCAATATTTAATACTTAGATATTAAATCAAAAAAATATCTTTCTGCTAACAGAACATTTTGCGAAAATGGTCTTTATGATACGTCTTCCACCTGTCGTTATTAAGATGCCGACATTACCATGTGAATTGTAGCTAAACTAAAATTAATCCAATCCCGCATGCCTGACCAACAGCTATGCAACTTTACGATAATTTTATTCAAAGTATAATAAGTAGTAAAATGTGGTCTGTTCTTTTTGTTTTGTTCACAGGCTACCGTGCCCTTTTACGCAGTCGTCGCTCGCGAGTCTTCGACAAGGTGAATATCAGGATATACCGTTTTATATACATTTTTATTTCATTATTATTTATTTTATGTTCACTAAACTCATTAGCGCACAATACAGGATCAGTTACAACGTAGATTATTTAGTTTTATTGAAGTTTTATCGAGTGTAATTGACTGCTTTATAGATACTTACCTAACATTTCTAGATTATATACCTGATTATAATTATACCTGAAGTGGAAAATGGAATCATTTAAAAAAATATATATTTGGTTTAATTAGTTATTTGCACACCACGTTATGTAATACATATAAATGGCACAGTCGCTATAGCTTGCCTCGATAAAGCAATTATTAATATAAACTAAATAATTTTATGTATTACTAAGGGGTCATCTTCATCACCTCTTCAAAATTTTATAATGGTCATAAAACACTTATAATAATACGATTTATAGCTTATTTCAATTAAAAGATCATGTTTATTTAAACTTTGCATACTTAATTCGGACAGTCGCTGATAAAATTGCTACGAATCGCTTCAAAGCGGCTCCGTTAACCTCGATCCTGCCAACGTTCATTCGCGTAACAGTACCTACACTTACAGTTAAAAGTTATATTTTACATTCGATCGTTCTATATAATGATTTCGGAGAAATGCCGCCCGTCGTAGGACCAGTTTCGAACTGGTAACGCACTATAGGCCGCTTCGTGTTTGCAAAGTCAGATGTTGAGTTAAAAGCTCTCTCTTCATTCCAACAAATCCGTTATAATCGTGTTTTCAATACACGTTTTACATTTAAAAACTGCGCTCAATGTTCTCCCAATTTCCCAAATGTTTTCTTTCACAATACAGTTCACTATTATAAGCTATTAATAAAAGAGAAAAAGCAACTTTTACATGATATTAGGACGAGAATAAATTGTGTTAAAGAATAGGTACCTAGTAGAATAATAACTGTAGGTAGAATAAAAACTCGCTGAAAAATAATCTCAAGTCTCGGAAAAAAATAAATCAACTGCCAGTACATTGAACAAATCTCGCTGATGTTGAAATCACAAAACACTAGTTTACATTCGAAAATCCTATAAAATAAACCTTTATCTGTAACCTATTTACTTGAGATTTTCACGTTAGCAACGTGTTGCTACTCGTGGCTGTTTGCGCAACTCCTGCGCACATGTTCGAGATAAGAAAGCTCACTTTTATCCGTGCCCGTATGGCCGACCATTGGCCTGGAGAGTTTCCTAACGTAAATATTTATAGACGGGCAATGTGGACGTATTCAGGATGGGGAGTTTTCATTGTTGTTTTTAAGACTTTGAATGTGGCATGTTAAATTTTACGCACAATTTTTTTAGTAAGTAGGTTAGTACTTATTTAATGTTATTTTTTTAAATTTAAAGAAAAGTAAATGATGCGTTTTCCATGATAAGAAGTAGCTTATTTATTTTGTAGGATATCAGCTTAGTGATTAGCGCAGTCGGTTTTCACGTCGATGAGTGTGGGTTCAAACTCCAACAATGAGCTTGAGCTGCCGGTGAAGGAAAACATCGTGAGGAAACCAAATCATGGTTGTAGAGTATTTTTTTAGTACTGACTACTACCCTCAAGTCAGCCGCCAAGCACCTAACAACATGTTCCGGCAACCTGTTCCATTCCAGGCTACGTGTGCTTTACCATCTTCGATCACACCATCACTCAACATCAGGTGAGCTGTGGTCAAACACCTAACTAGTCAATCAAAAAAAATCTAAGGCTTAAGAGCCTGCCTTTCAAATGTCATCCAAATCTTTTAAGTCATTACAGCATCCAGATGGAACAATACATCATATACCCATTCTTACTACTTGGGTTGGGTCGCTAGTATATATAGTATAGTATATATACTAGTAGTATAGTATATATAGGTATCATCTTTAAAACATTTCATTAGAGAGAACATGTCAAGTTTTCTTCATGGATTATAAACAAAGCTGGCCCCAGAATTTCCCTTCTGCCAACCCTGTGGGGCTCGTACAGGCGCACACTTGTTCCTATGTTTGTTTCTGTCATTCAACGCGCCTGAATCGTGTCTGCTTGCTTGTTCCTCACAACAGATAGAGTTACTTTCTTTTTAGAATTTGTTTATGTATTCCGTTTCTGTGACAGACATCATGGATACCTACATATCTACTACTTACAATGCCTGTTTATTTTCACTCCGAGATTTTGTAAGAAAAGCTTACAGTCCTTGCCGTTGCTTGTTTAAAATAAACATTGGACTTTATATAGTGATCCAGAAAGACGATAATTCCTTATCTGCACGTATAACATTATATGCTATTTAGTAAAGAAGGAGGTAGGTACTTAGCAAGCGCTGTTCAGTTTGGTATAGCGAGAATAAACTGGATTTGTCTGGAATATTAAACTCAATGCCGTACTTTTGGAAAATATCTGTTAAGAAGTATAAGAAATAAATACTCATTAAGTTCTTGCTAATTATAGAAACTGTTAATAATTAAAGAACCCATCTGATTACATTAAAAAGAATGGTCTTTATATTTCTCTATATATATTTTTTGTAAGGGAATGCCTAATAAATTTTAATTGGACTTGGTGGTAGATCTCCATAGCAGATCGTCAAGTAGGTAACACCGCACAGATATTCTGCCGCTAAACAGTAGTGTGCAAACATTATTGTGTTCTGGTTTGAAGGGTACTGCAGCTAGCGAAATTACTGGGCTGTTAAGACTAACCATCTAATGTAGCGATTATCAAATGAAAATTGAATGTTGATTAATGTAATGGACCGCGTTTTGTTACTCAAAAGTTCTTTTATTGCTGCAATGTTAATGGACAGACGTTTCATCACCTTTACATAAAAAAGACTTATTATTCTTTAATCTTTTCTCTGGGACCTAGTATGCGACCTATTTGCTTTAACTAAATAAATAGGTACGTACTTATTCTTATTTATTAATTAAAACCGCACTTATTTTCATATGTAGGTACCTATTTGAATAGATAGGTATGTTACCTACATAGTATACCTATTATTTTCAATGAGAATCATACAGGTCATAAGTAATTATATTCCCGGAAAATAATGTTTGTATTTTACTTTTAATGATATCAAAATGTTCATAAGCGATGTTTACCACTTCCCATAAGGTGGCCTGCCTATTTCTTTGGCACACTTCTTGAGCTACCGGTGAAGGAAAACATTGTGAGGAAATCATTGCGTGGTACGTTCTAGTACTCGGCTGGCTAGCTACCCTCAAGTTGAAAATCTGTCGCCAAGCACTAACGGAAAGCTCACACCCGACACCCTCACTTAAGAGCCAGTTCCATTCTAGGCTAGGTGTGTTTACCATTTTGATCACACCGTCACTTAACATCAGGTGAGGTGTGGACAAACACATAGCCCGTCAACCATAAAAAAAAAACATGAATAGTGTTTTGAAAGAACAGTAATATAAAGTTTCTTTATTTCGCATACTTACGGGATGTAAAGCTTGCAACTCAATAAATAAAGCTAAATCCTCAATTTTTACATTACAAAGCTGAATAATCCATGTTATTAGTTTTGTCGACACGTCCACATTAGCGAATTTATCGCTTCGCTTTTATTAGCGACCTCAACCTTTGTAGTTCAATTACTTGCTTATGACAGTATAAAGTGTGGGAAATAAGGTGCTGATTTTGTAGAAATGGTGTGGTTCGTGATTGAGCGAGTAAACGAACATAGCAAAACTTGTAGGGAACCAAATAACTGAAAGAAAATACTACACAGGTACAATTATACTAATATTTTACTACGGAAACTGACGTGGTTTTGACACATTTTTGTTTCACTTATGCGGGATGCTTAGCAGCTTGCTTAGTGTGAAGCAAGACGAGGCCGCACGCGCGTTGTTCTCATCTTTGTCACCATGATGAAGGCCACCGGTTGTAGCCGAAACTTTAGTCGGAGTTTCCGATAAAATTAAACGTGTGTAATCCCGCACAAGTAAAACAAAAATTATACTCATAATGCAAATATAACACCAAACAACATTGGGAATCGAATCCACACCCTACAAGCTCATAAAGCAGAGCTACTACCGAATGAACTAACAGGAAAGTCAAGAGTGATGGTAGATGGACTAAAATATTGACAGACTAGTTGCTGCGAACCGGAATACGAAGCGTTAGACGCCTACCAGCTTGGACAATTGTGTTGAAGATATTGTGAAAAATACAGTCGAACCTGAACTAGCACTTAAGCGGAATGAGTGACGCACAAAAGAGATTTATGTTACGTTTAACAGTGCGCTCAGTGTTATTCAGGGCTAAAAACTATTTAATATTTTTATTGTAATGTTGGAAGATTATTTATGTACGTCTTAAACTTAGTTGATACTGCCGCCCTGTAAGGGCATAGCAACAGTATAAAGCGGTGCGATTCATTCCATATCTAATAATGTTTAACGAACTTCAAAAAAGGAGGAGATTCTCAATTCATCGCCAAATTCGGCCGAGCGGATTTTTAAAAATCAACAAAATTCTAACTCCGAAACCTAGTTGTTTCATTGAAGCAGTGAGTTTAGTTGGCCTAAGAGTCACATAATCGATTTTTTTTGAAATTGTAAATTTATACTTGTTTATCGTTAAAGTATTCCTATAGGTTACAGTAACCTTAGTATTGATATAAATAGTCTTTATTTTTATGCCTAGATTTATTCCAAAATCGCTATCCGCTGACACTGGCCACACACTGCTAGACTCGTATTATATTTTAACAATTGGGTTACTATAACCATAATGTGTGTAAGTCGCCATGTTGACAGAGTTCAGCGTTACTTGTAGCGTTTATATGTTTTCGCTTTGTTCACTGATATATTTTATAGCCGTGTCTTGTGTAAACAACGTGCTAAAGGTGTGAAATATTGTAAGTAAATTTATTGGTTGTACAACCATTGTTTGACTGAATGAACCGTGTTAGGGGTTGTCTCGAAGGTTGGAAGGAGTATGTAATTTTCGTGAGTAATGTTGCCTCATTATTTGCATTTGGTTTGTAATGGTAGGTCTCTATTGTTATTAGGTACATGCCATTATAAGGGCCAACGGTTGGTCTTAGAAATAAATAAAATTCACATTTTATTTATTTCTAAGCGTTTATGAAATACCTACTTACATCACAAAGTACCTACTTATTTAAGAATGAATTTTATTTTTATTCTTTTATATAATTGTATGTTTAATCGCATTATATACGTTAAGTTGGATATACCTAATCTTAGTGTCTTTAAGTCAATAGTGAAGTATGCTTCTAAGCAAACATGCTCCATAGTTGATTGCGACTTCATTAACATCAGCTGAGATGGCGGTCAAAGGCAAACCTATTCAATGTAAAAAAAGTCTGAACGAATAAATAAAACAGTGCCAAAAAAACTAGAAAAAAATATAATAGGAACACTTTTTGGGTAGGGGAGAGTGAGGTAATTGCGAATACTTAAAGAAATTAAATAAAACAAAACTAAATTGAGTTACAAGAGTTATTTATTGATTAAAGTTTATCTACTGATACTGTTTATCCTTATGTTGAATTAATTAATACTTTAAAAAGGACCCTTTACAGTACCTACTTTAGTTTTAGGTACTTACAGGTAGGTTGGTAGCTTTAAAGTTCTAGGTACGTAAAGTTAATGAAGTGAAACAATATTGAACTATCAAAGTATTAGACGGCTTGTCATCAACAAACAATAAAACAAAATTATTTAATGTAATCTAGTAGGTACCTATCATTATTTGTGGTAAAATTAACAGACGATAAAATTAAGTTTATACTCACAATAAAATGTGAGTGAGTTGCCGTCATAAAGTCTCGCGTTTTTTATTGGTAAGTGACGCTTGCAGTTTGGTTAAACGGCAGTTTATGGCTATTTTGCCTCCATTAATCGCTTTACTACGCACCCGTGCTGGCGCTTCGACAACCCTTTGGTGTAGGCGGCCCTTAACTACTTGCGGGCTTGTTTCCAACGGAAATTAAGGCCCAACCGGGAACTTAATTAATTTGTAGCTACGGGTTCAAACGGTTGACAACATCAAATTTAGTAAATTAGAATAAACGTAACGTTAGTCGGATTTTATTTCGCATATGCAAGTTAAATGAGACTAAATTTTTTATCGAGAAATATTTCGTAGGAACAAAGTAGCTGTTCGCGAAAAAATCCGCCCGCCTAGGAAACGGCGCGTGTCGGCGGAGCCGATGTAGAGTCGCGAGGAGCGTTAGTTCTGCCGCCCGGCACTAGATGTCGGCGGGTGGTGCGCGCCTGTGTGCGCCACACGCGGACAGCGGCACGCCACTCCGCGCCCGACCGCGCCGCAGACCGCGCGCCTCGCGTCCGCCGCTCGCCGCCTCACGACTCGCGACAACTCGACCGCGCACCACACATCAACAAAAATAAGAAAACTGTTGCGTCATCGCCGCACTCAAAAACCAACTTTTCCGAACTATAGTGCGCCCCAAAAAAATCGTTTTAGCAAACTCGAAAACTTTATCCGTCAAAAATTTTTTTCGAGGTTACCGGACCCCTTATCATATCAGTGACCGTTCGACGTTCCGCTCCTCCAGATAATTTCCTGCGTCGCCGGAGCCCGGCCGAGGCTCGGGAACGGTTCACGGCGCGGTCAGCTCTCGTCCGGTCCGCTGGCTAAATCGGGAATCGCGTTTTAATTTTCATGTGCCGTTGCGGTGTGGACGCGTGTGTGCGCGCGATGTGCCCTCGGCGCGCGTGAACGGCCGGCGACTGTCCCGCTCCCCCGTGGCTTGCCCGGCCGCCACCCTGTACCCTGACAACCATGTCGGGGGCCTCGGCGCGGCGTGCGACGCGGCCGCGTCGCCAGCGCCCGCCTCCGGCCACTCCGCCGGCCCGGCCTGGTGGACCATGATGACCAACGGGGTGGGCGGCGCGCTCTACGAGGAGGCGCACGCCTCGCCGCCGGGCGGCTCGCCGCCGGCCGCGCCGGCAGCCGCGCCGCCCTCGGCCTCCAGCGCCTCGCCCGCCTCGGTCGGCTCCAACCCGCCGCAACCGCTGCACATCCCGGCCAAGCGCTACGACCCCGAGCCCGGCGTGATCCGGCACGCGCAGCAGCCCTGGGGCTACCCGCCGGACGCGCCCGCCTCCTTCGAGCACCAGTACCCGGCCGCGCCCACGTACTACAACCTGCCGGTGGAGCGCGAGCGCAAGTCCTCGCTGCCCTTCTGGCCGTCGAGCGGCGAGTACAAGCCGTACGCGGAGGGTGGCTGCCACCAGGGGTTCTCGCAGCCTTGTTGGAACTACCCGTACGGCGCGCCGAGGAACGACCAGCCGCTGCCGTATGTGGGCGACGAGCGCCGCGCCGCCGTCTCCGAGGCGTCCAGCTTCTCCCACGACGCGTACGGGCTCCGGAACTACGCGCCCGAGTCCGTCTCCGGCGGACCCTACCCGCCGCCGGGCTCCCTCCCCGGTCAGTATGCTATTCGTATTCTTACCGAGTTTCTCTAACCTGTCACGTTTTCCGACGTCCGGTCTCACTGTTTGTAATCTTAACTTATCGACGATCGCGGGCATAGCATGTTAGCGTTTACAAAATGATAAGTTTTGTGTCGGTTCACGTAACGGTCGGGGGACTTGTCGAGTATGATGATTTTTTTACTAGGTGGTTCGCTGGTGCTGATGAAGTTTTTGTAAATAATGTAATTTAGTGTTTGTCAACCTTGACCTGCGCAGCTACTTGCCGCTGGGCGGCGCCACGGATGCAGCACACAGGCATGTACTGCGCGAGTGTGTGTCACGCACACCAGCGCGGTCGGCGCTATGTGGGTGTCAATCAACAGTTCGATGCACACTTTCATAGTTGGATGCATTGGTTTCTCTTATCAAAGACGTACGATTGGCACGAATACACGGAACTCATTCCATATCTAGGATGCGTTTGGTCTTTGACAAATCTTACAGCTGCCTATTGTTACTTACAGCTCAAAAAAACCTATATCTGTGGAATCTACAAAACCATTTTTTGCTCTGGGTACCTATATGTATTCAAATATTGTTCTACCATTTATTTATAAACATGTTAGCCACTAGAAGGTTTTATTCAAAGAATACAAAGTACCTAATTGGTAAAAATGCGTAGAGCAGACAAGACATCTCTCAGCCCCAAAATGATTAAAATAACGCAAATTCTGTATGTCTTTGTATAAAAATATAACTAATTAGGAATGTTATCTCACATAAAAGGTCAATGAAGTAAGATAATACAACCTTGAAGCTCTTAAAGACATACGCGACATATTTTGATAGGTAGAGTAATATACAGTTGATAGAAAAAACACCACACAAAAACGCCTGCCAAGCGTGGCGAGTATTGGCAAAACCCCCCAATGAATAGTTCTAAAAAGACCAGGCCCCCAGTCCCCGGCAGCTCCACTAGTCCTGGTTTAGGTAGCGGCCACGGTAACGGTGGAGCAGGGGGTGCTAAGAATCCCCGGCAGACGCCCGGCTACCACCCCCAACGACGACTGGCCCTGGTAACACACAACATACGCACTTTGAGGACAGACGAGAAGATTGTTGAGCTGGAAGAGGAAATGAGTAGGTTACATTGGGATATTTTGGGGTTATCTGAAGTCCGGAGAGAGGGCGAGGACACGATAACCCTGAAGTCGGGTAACCTATTCTATTACCGGGAGGGCGACCAACAGTCCCAAGGTGGTGTCGGTTTTCTCGTCCACAAGTCCCTCACTAACAACATTATTAGCATCGGAAGTGTTTCGAGCAGGGTCATATACCTAATACTCAGAATATCCAAAAGATATTCGCTGAAGGTCATTCAGGTGTATGCACCGACCTCGTCACACCCAGATGATGAAGTAGAGAGTATGTATGAGGACGTAAGTAGGGCCATACATACCTCCGAAACCCACTTCACTGTTGTTATGGGGGACTTCAACGCAAAGATGGGCATGAAGAGCGATGATGAGTTGAGAGTGGGGCAATTTGGATATGGGCAACGGAACCCTAGGGGACAGAGGCTGGCCGACTTTCTGGAGAAAGAGGGCCTCTTTATGATGAACTCTTTCTTTCAGAAGCCGCCTCACAGGAAATGGACCTGGATGAGTCCCGATGGTTCTACGAGAAACGAGATAGACTTCATCATGACCAACAAAAGACGGATATTCAATGATGTCTCTGTGATTCACAGGGTGAAAACCGGTAGTGATCACCGACTGGTAAGAGGCTCATTGAATATTAACGTCAAGCTTGAAAGGTCACGCTTGATGAAGTCCACGCTCCGACCTACTCGCGCCCATATACAAAACCCCGAAAGCTTTCAACTCGAACTTTCCAATCGCTTCGATTGCCTAGAGAATCTTGCCACGGTGGACGAGATCAATAACAGGCTCGTAGAAACTGTCCATGCGGTGGGCTCTAAGTTTTTTAGACCCCGTCGTACAAATAGACCTCAAAAACTATCCGACCATACTCTAGACCTCATGGCTGAACGACGCTCGTTACGACTACAGTCTTCCTATGATGCAGAGTCATATAGGCTGCTCAATAGACAGATATCGAAATCCTTGCGACACGACATACGTATCTTTAATACTAATCGTATTAAAGAGACGATAGAGCGGAAAAAAGGCTCCAAAGTGTTCGCAAGAGACATGTCTATTGGGCAAAGTCGGTTGACGAAGCTGAAGAGAGAAGATGGTAGTATAGCGTCGACCAAAGCAGAGGTATTAGAGGAGGTCGAAAGGTTTTATGGACGGTTATACACCTCGGTAGCTGAGCCTGTTAGCAGCGCGGCCAAAGACCCAAGAGCCAAGCTGACCCGGCACTATACCGAAGATATTCCGGACATCAGCCTGTACGAGATTAGAATGGCCCTGAAACAGCTTAAGAACAACAAGGCGCCGGGTGATGACGGAATCACATCGGAGCTTCTGAAAGCGGGTGGAACACCGGTACTTAAAGTCCTTCAGAAGCTCTTTAATTCCGTCTTACTCGAAGGTGTAACGCCAGAAGCATGGAACAGAGGCGTGGTGGTGCTGTTCTTCAAGAAAGGTGACAACACTCTATTGAAGAATTATAGACCCATCTCGCTTCTGAGCCATGTTTATAAGTTGTTTTCAAGGGTCATTACGAACCGTCTCAGTCGCAGGTTCGATGACTTCCAGCCTTCCGAACAAGCCGGTTTCCGTAAAGGTTACAGTACCATAGACCACATCCATACGCTAAGGCAAATTATACAGAAGACCGAAGAGTATAATTTGCCTCTATGTCTAGCGTTTGTGGACTATGAGAAAGCCTTTGATTCGATCGAGACATGGGCGGTGGTTGAGTCTCTCCAACGATGCCATATTGACTATCGGTATATCGAAGTGTTGAAGTGTTTGTATAATAACGCTACTATGTCGGTCCAAGTACAGGAGCAGACTTCGAAGGCGATTCCACTGAAAAGAGGCGTAAGACAGGGAGATGTTATATCTCCGAAACTGTTTACTGCCACAGTGGAAGACGCCTTCAAGCTCCTGGAATGGAAAGGATTCGGCATCAATATTAATGGCGAATACATCACTCACCTTCGATTTGCCGACGATATAGTGGTCATGGCAGAGTCGTCGGAGGAACTCAGCACAATGCTCGAAGACCTCAATCGAGTTTCTCAACGGGTGGGTCTTAAAATGAACATGGACAAAACGAAGGTAATGTTGAATGCCCATGTTGTGCCCACCCCAATATCAGTTGGGAGCTCGGTTCTTGAAGTTGTTGACAAGTACATTTACCTAGGACAAGCAGTCCAATTAGGTAGGTCCAACTTCGAGAAAGAGGTCAATCGTCGAATCCAACTCGGCTGGGCAGCGTTCGGAAAACTGCGCAGCGTTTTCTCGTCCGAATTACCTCAGTGCCTCAAGTCGAAAGTCTTCGACCAGTGTGTGTTACCAGTGATGACTTATGGCGCCGAAACGTGGTCTCTGACTATGTGCCTTCTTAGTAAGCTCAAAGTAGCACAACGAGCTATGGAGAGGGCTATGCTCGGAGTTTCCCTACGAGATCGAATCAGAAATGAGGAGATCCGTAGGCGAACTAAAGTAGCCGACATAGCCCAGCGGATTAGCAAGTTGAAGTGGCAGTGGGCAGGGCACATAGCACGCAGAACCGATGGCCGATGGGGCTGCAAAGTTCTAGAGTGGAGACCACGGACCGGCAAGCGCAGCGTAGGACGTCCACCCACAAGGTGGACAGACGACCTAATAAAGACCGCAGGAACGCGCTGGATGCGAGCCGCTTCCAACCGGTCTTTATGGAAGTCAATGGGGGAGGCCTATGTCCAGCAGTGGACGTCATGTGGCTGATGATGATGATGATGATGATGAGAAAAAACACAGAAAACGACATTGAAATTGCCAAAAAGTCAAACTGTCAAAAATCAAAAAAACTTTTTTTTAATGAATCATTAGAAATTGGAAGAATTAGAAAATTGATTGTTGAAAGATTTTTAACTCGTAAAATATAAAAGCATACCTAATAACATATGTCAAAAGAGCGAATAATTAAAAAAAAATCGGGAGGTGTAGAGAAAAAAAAATGGCTCTAAAGTAGGATACTTTTTTGGGCCAAGTAGGTAAGTTACTCAGTTAAACTGGGTTTGTAATACAGGAAATAAGGTTTGATTTAAGGTATTATATACATATATTATGCGAACTTAAGGTCTAACTAGATAAAATTTGCGAAATAACTTTGGTCGAACTTTCGACACCAAAATGAATAATATAAAAAATTACAATAGTTCACGTTAGTTTCAATTTCCTTTTACGCACACACGCCAGGGGCGTCCATTTTTCATACATGACAGTATCGAAAACGTGACAAATGTTTTTTGCAAGTCGCCATGTTAGACCCTTGTATTAATATGAAAATGTATAATCAACTCCTTTTTGAATGCGAAATGATGATTTTGTACAGAAAAAAACTCGCAAACAATTCTTTGATGCAATCGAACCTTCAGGAGACCACCAGACGCACACAAAGAAGCATTTTCCCACACCAACCATAAATTTGATAAATGAACAAAACACGTGCTACAAATGTTTAAAAACCGAACCGTAAGCACCTTTTTATAGGCAATGTAAAGGCGATATACAACCTACAATAAATTAAAGTTTACGTAAAATAAAGCAGTCAATAAAAATGTATAACTAATAAATAAACACGATACCTGAGCGTTAAGACAATAAACCGATCTTTCTGTAGTGGCAATAAACCAAATATTGCTACAATAAACACATTATTAGTCTGATGAGACGATAAAAAGGCAATGGCTAAGCGCCGCTACTGTGGGCTACCGCACTTGCTTCCTTGCATATAATTTGGTCTAGCAGATACATATCACGTTTATGAATCATAAAACCTCGTCACAGACATGCAATAATACTGGTTTTCTTCCCCAAATCGCGATAGTGAGTCGTAATTACTAAACTACAACCGCCATGTCAATACGAGAGCAATAAAAAGGCTTCATTCATAAACTCTCGGCTAGTTCACTTTCGATCGCCACCAAACCATAAAGATGGGTTTATCGCGCCTCCGTTACGGCAGAGGTGTAACTTGACATAATTTTGCGTAAAACACGCATATAATGGCCCATTAAAAGGAAACAATTGTTGAAAAAGTTATACGAGTGTTCGCGTCACTTTATGATTGTGTGTTTACAGCCCACCTGAGGTTGACATTGACTTTGATTTGTGCATTTACGGCTTAGTAAACGGTTGTGGAATGGCGCAGTTAGCCGGCGATGTATGGAGCTTTCACGGTGCGGTCACGAGCTTATCTTCGACCTTGCGGTTGTTTAGTACTGCTTTCAGTTTCGGTAATCGCACGCGTGACCCTTAATTATTTTCAATATCGGGACGGAATTCCTTTGGCAAAAATACAGGCCCTAAGCTGCAACCAAAGTAACTGCATGTTCTAAATTCGAAGCCTTACGAATGTCGACCTTGTTTCGGTGGAAAAAGATTGTAAGAGTGGTGGTTTGACGGCAAATTGATGTTGGTACACAAGATAGACAAAGCCCGCGGTCGGGTAGGTAAAACTTTTATGGTCGAAGAGAGTCCGCACTTTTATTGCCACTGATCGCTACCTATTCCCTCATAATTGACAACTCGGCTTGTCATTATGTTCTCTTTAAACAATTGCCTGTCTGCTTTGAAAAGTAATGGACTGGAGTTGGGAAAAGACTGGAATTTACATCGCCTTAGGCTGGGTATGAAATTATACGAGATCATCTTTCTGCAAGAATGTTTTTTAGTTTATGTAGAACTCAAAAACATGTTTTATGAAGAAGAATTATGATTGAAAATTGTGTTTCTATTATTTTTAGAGGTAACCAATACGAACATAATTTTCAATATATGTACCTTGCTACAGTTAGTTGTATTCAATGCACAATCAGTTTAAATACTTTAATCAATTTAAGATAAGTTGCCGCGATAGCAAGAACTGGACATCGATTGTGCACTAAATAAAGAGAAGCGTACGCGTAGGCGGCATTTAAGTATTGTGGTAGGACAGTTTTACGAATCGCGTTCAGCTGAATTGCTATCAAATCTATCCATTACCTAACCCAAGGCAAAACTAGTAGGGAGAATCTTGTCGTCATTACTACAATTGCATGTTTGTTCTCAATAGATTATAGTACAATTAAACATGGTAGTAATTTTACTTTATACCTAACTAATATTCTCGAAAACATGTAAGAATTTTGCTGAAATGAGAGAAAAACTTTTAAATAAGTAAGAAGTTCAGTTACATAGAAGAAATAATTGTGAACGCAAACTGTTGCCTTGAGACACGCCACAAAACAATGTTTATGAATTTTTCCACACAGCTTTTTACTTAACATTTACATGAAAATAACATCATAACTAAAAATTCTATAACTAGGGAAAATAAGCACTTATAAATGATATATGAACACGAGTTCTTGTCATGTCTACTCAATAAAATGCAAATGCAAGTACTGAGAGGCGAGTGTTACGACACTCGTCATAGCGCCCATCCGCTAGACAATGAGGCATCCATTTCGCAACGTTCCTACAGCACCGGTTTGAATAATAGGAAATGGTGCAGTAAGCTGCACGCATCGACTATTGAGAATATCGTGGGCCGCATACAAACTTTATCGTCGGTGATCTCATCAAAAGGACCGGTCGCATAAATCGCGCTATGCGTTACTTCTAACGCGCCGTCCCAACCCACAATTGTTTCTGTGAAGGCGGTATGGAAATAGCTAGTTAAAAATATTATGCACCAGGCAAGTAGCGTGGCTCCATAAAGCTTTCCGTCTATGCAACCTAATCAACGGAACTCGAGCGCTAGAGCTTCTGAAAACCCGACAAACAGAAATGCAACATGCGAATCCTATTAGCGTCACTCATTTACGTTACCTTAATTTTGGGAATACTTTGATATCAGAAATCTGTGTAGTCGTGCCAACGAATTATTTACGTGTCCAACATTGTTTCATCAGGTTGTTTATATGAGCCGTGTGTACTCGCATCTAAATTTAACGCATCACACTCGCTAGTACTAAATAACGCTCTATTTGCGCAGGTTCCCTGTCGATGTCGGTCGGAGTGGGGGTCGGCTGCGGGTCTTCGAACCCGCTCGATTGGACTGGCCAAGTGACAGTGCGCAAAAAGCGCAAGCCATACTCCAAGTTCCAAACTCTGGAGTTAGAGAAAGAGTTCCTGTTTAACGCTTATGTGTCGAAACAAAAGAGGTGGGAGCTGGCGCGAAACCTCAACCTAACGGAGCGGCAAGTGAAAATATGGTTCCAGAATAGACGGATGAAGAACAAGAAGAATTCGCAGCGGCAAGCGGCGCAAGCGGCGCAGAATAACAACAACAACTCGAATGCGAACAACCACAACCACCACGCAGGGCACCATCACGCGCCGCACCACGTGGCGTTGCACCATGCAACGCCCGCGAAGCACCATCAGTGACCCGCGCCTTTCTCTGGGACTTACCCCCTTCATCACGGTATAGCCAGTTAAATCGAACCGGGGAACTGTTCCAATAGACAGTGTGGAAAGTGGCCGTACCAGGGCTCCACGAGCTCACGTCCAAGTTTGTTACCTGATAGACTATATGAACGAGTGCGCTATACCGTTCTGTACGTAATCGCGAGAACGCTTGCGCGCGTGCGCACCGAGTCCCAGAGAATCTCATACTAAGATAATTGTGTTGTCGATTTGTGTATAGTATTAATTACGAAATTATGTTCTGTAATTTTAACGAGACTAAGTAAATGAGTAGATAACGATTCCTGATATAAATGATACTTAGTGATAGCGCTGGATATGTATTTGAAAATTTATTTAAGTACGAGTTTCAATATTAAAGACGTCACCGATAAAATATAGTTTCTAGATAGTTTATTGAAAATGAATTTTGTAAAATATTTTGTGAGACTGCTTGTTGTTGTATTCGTATCGCTGTTCGAAGGGTGAATTAGTCATAACCAGTTACTTTTTTATTTTCGTTACCAAATTGTTGAATGACTCTGGTTGCTTTGGTGGCAGTTATAGAATATCCTTTGCGAATCGTAGGTCGGTATTTGTAATGTCTAGGTAACGTGCGAACTAGGAATACTGAACCTAGCTTATTAACTACCATCGACATATTTTTCTATTAAATAGATGCATAAGCAGTTAGAGAAATCAGATTATGATCAAATATTTATTACTGTTTAATTTCTTTCATAATTCGTAAATTTTGTTATATAAATTATGGATTTCTGACAAAGCTTTAACTCGGTTCCAGTAGAATTATACATTAAGTTACTGTTATGACGATATTGAAGTTGATGTTATAATCAATTAATTAGGTGATATGGGCACGTGCATTAATACTGTCCTTTATTGATCATTGAACTGTTCGCTTTACCTTACTTTTATTTTTGTTTTAGTTGAATATTTTATTATTTATTTATACATGAGTTATACTGCAATCTATTAAATAATTGTATCTTGCTCTACATCGAACGAATCGTGTACTATAGGTACGTCGTGTATTGTATAATTTGTCATTACTTTAATATATGGTATTATCTAGAGATATATAAAATAGAAAATCATCTCAGTCTTTAGAATATCATCTTTGTAATATCTAGCTACCTACATATTTTATATCTATGTACCTAATAAATGTTTCAATTGTAAACTTAGTAGTTTACTCGATCTTATTCTTAAATCTGTATTGTCCCATAAATATAGTGGATAAAAATGTAGGTGTTTTGTACAAAATGGCGACCTCGTCTAGGCGACCGAATTTCTATGTAAACGAACGAAGTCAATGGAAAAAATGTTCTTAGACGATTCGGATAGAATTTAGACGACTATGGCATTCAAATCTAATACAAATTGTAAACCTGTGGGGAAAATCGTGGTGGCGACGTTTTGTATGGCCTCGAATAGACAACAATCGGTTTGTATCAAAGTGATTTACGCAATATCGATACTTTTTCTTATATCTCAAAATAATTACTTAAAACATCTCAAAGAAAACGAGACATATGAAGTTGCGAGAGCTTTCTCACTAACTGTCCGTTTTCGTCATACATCTGTAGTTAAACTGTTAGAATCTTTTGATGTGAAGCTAAGGTCTCTAAAAAAGTTAAAAGATGTAACATGCAATAGAGGAATAGCGAAACGAATAGATCTTAATGGTACTGCCACTTCTTCCCATAACAATAATTACAGTGCCACCCAGAATTTTCAACACTTCATGTCTTACAAAGATCGAAAAGCATTAACTCAAACACTGCACACACAAATTTCAACTGTATTGTAAAGACTTAAGATTCGATGTTCTTTTATAAAATAGAAAGTTGGTTTTCCGGTCTAGCGAGATTGTCCAATTTCGAAGCCACGCCATATCGAACGTTGCCACACACCGAACTATAGTTAATTTATCTTTGTATCTGAAAAGCAATCCTGCTCTCTAATTGGTAAAAAATCTCCTATAATTTAATCGAAAAGTACTTAAAATAATTATAATAAATTATGAATACATATTGCTTTTCAGATATCCGCTTTCTCATTAAGGACTGTATTCAACGATTTCAGTAGTTCTGCATTAGAACAACACCTAATATTATAATAACTAAAAAGGTCTCGTAATTATTATACTGTACAGTTAAATTAAAGTAGTTAATCACGCCAGAAAATGCGAGGTTTTGTTAAGTAATATAATGTAATATTAAACATGGATGTGCTCTCGACATTTTAATGACGAATTTAGAAAAGAATGTATGAAAGGAAAAAAAATTAAATACTTCGTCGTGTCCGGGTTACTTTTCATTTGCCCCCTTTTGTTGTTTTTTTCATTTAGCAGAAAAGTGTGTTTGGCCACTTCCGATATAATAAACGGCAACGTGACCGAAAATGTTAATTTTATTAATATAATGTTTGATAGTCACGTCATAAAAAAATCTTATAATTTTTAATGGGAACAGCAAATAAGTAGGTATTTACAATAACAATAACTTATAAACTGGTATATTCTTATATGTAACAAATATGAAGGCTTTTATTCTAACTTACATCAATTCAACTGCTTTGAAAAATAACCCCTAAAGCCTTAATCATTGGGTGCAAATTTACTTACATCGACGTATCCGTAAGCTATCAAAAAGTATGAAATAGGCCTGTTTAAAACTTATTGAAAAACAGCTGCGCTATCCATCGATTGTCACTTATAATGTAAAAGATACTAAATTCGTTTTTATTTGCATTCCGATTTTGATACACATGTAGCTGTTATAGAGTCCATTGTCCAATGACATGATTTCTTATAGTGACGGAACGGTGCGATGCGGCTATTAGTCTAGGTAAGTACAGACAGGAATAAAACTGACTGTCCTTTTGGTCCATTAGTAGTACCTATGTCTGCTTCAAGAGCCGTAGGGCGTAGGTTCGATTCCCACTCAGGACAACATTTTGTGGTATAAAAAAAATGTTTGTTCTGTGTCTGGGTGTTATGTATATATTATAAGTATGTATTTACAAAAAAAAAGTAAGTATTCTATCAGTTATCTAACTTCCACAGTACAAGCTTTGCTTAGTTTGGGGCCAGATGGCGCTGCGTGTAATGTCCTACGATATTTATTTAAAAAGGTAAAGCCGATGTTGAAATATAGGTATTTGATTTTCTAAGTAATCCATAAAAAGATGTAAATCCAGTAGCGGGAATAGATTACATGGTGGGTATTTGCCACGTACGGACTAAGCGCTTCCATTTCATATTCTTCATACGTACAGCGAGGATGTGGAACTCTGCTGGCATCTGTTTTGCCAGAGTTTACAAACAGGTATTTTCTAGGTAAACGTCATTCACGACAGCATCCTGCTTAACATCAGACAGGGCGTGGTCAAACACAAACTTATTTAGTATTAAAAAAAAAGATTATTTAAACTACTTATTTACATAAGTAAATTTTCCTAGTACACAAACCTATAATATAACGGAGGTTCGAACGAGAATAAAATACTTAAATTAATGAAAGAAAACTGGAAGACCTCTAGACAAGGTTCAGTTAGTTTTAGCATTGCTCCTATACCGTTCTAAGGCCTCTGACACGTCAATATGGATATATTGCTGCTATTTATATCTCTAATCTATAAATAAAATCAAATTATTGCCGTTAGTAAGTCCTTAACTAGAGTAGATTTGACTAAA
Organism: Biston stratarius; assembly: GCA_950106695.1. Taxonomy (NCBI): domain Eukaryota; kingdom Metazoa; phylum Arthropoda; class Insecta; order Lepidoptera; family Geometridae; genus Biston; species Biston stratarius. The sequence continues at coordinate 19,914,841 of OX467116.1, forward strand.
CTGATTATTTTTAATTAATGTTTGAAATAACTTGAATGAGGTTTATACGTAGGTAGATACCTACTTAGATGTGAGCGCTACCGGACTGTGTACGTACCGGGCGTTCAGTTTGTTTATGTATAGGTACCTACCTAGATATTAAATTGAACACGAACGTTCGAGTGAATTCACTTTCTAGTCAGGATGAAAATGATGTTTGTGAGTTATCTTAATAAGATATAATCAATAAGATAAGAAGTAGGTAAAGTAAATATTATTTACAATCACTTATTAAGTATATCTATATTAAAAATTTGGCAAGTTTGACATTTAGGTATCTATCTACGAATTTTATGCCAATATCCAAAATATTTAAAGTATTTTATTTAGACAAATTCACAGTTCCTACCTACCTAGATTTAGTTAAACTTGTCAATTTAAGATTAGATATTTATTAAAAGTCGTAGTAGGTATCTATTAAAATACCAAATAATATATTTATGATTAGAAATTTTGTCGACGACTGTATTCTACGATCGTTAGACTAATGTACTTCACTACCAATTAATTTTATTAAAATCTTTATCAATTGTTTATGACTAGGTGTAGAATGATTTATACAAATAAAATTTACAAAATAATTATCTAGATATTAAAACTAGTCTAGTTAAACGCGAAAATGTGATAAATTTTTCTAAGGGAGACACCATCGTATTTTCCACCAAAAATTCACCTACACCGACTCACTCTACCGCAGCCCCCAACCTGAGTAAAGAAGTTAAAACAGCGCCATCTATCCGTGAGGATGGCTGCAACTTTCATGGAGGCTTGAAAACATTGTTGGTGGAGCTTGAGTGCCGAATCATAAAGCTGTTGGTATGGTGACGCTCTAGTACTAATAATTAAAATGTAGAAAAATGATATGACGTAGTGAAACATGAGTTTTCGCGTTGCCTTCTTCTACATCGAAGCTTGATGTCTATCACGAGAAGAAAGAAAATAACAAATAAAAAAAAAAAAAACAGAAATAGTATGTATTTCGAACATAGAACCTCCTCCTTTTTTGAACTCAGTTAAAAACAAATTTCATTACCGAATTTTTTTGGCTTTTTAGATCGATATCTCAATAACGATATGGTGAAAAACGTACAAGACCAAAACAGCAACAAAAAAGTATTGCATCAAAATTTTCATATCTCAACGGAGAATCGAGTTATTATTGTGAAAAAACTATAAACCCTTTTTTCGAGGTGGCAGAAAATGCACATAGGAAATCTTAGTCGACAATTTTAAGATAAGCTTTTTTAGAATATCCCCACATAATATCCAAAATTTAGCCTTCTCGGTTCACATGCATTTCCAAATGTAGGTAGGTACCTATATAATGAATGGACTTAGATGACTTACTTTTTGACTATGACTTAGGACTTTTTCTTGTTAAGAACTCTCAGACATGTAGGTTTCCTCACAATCCTTCACCGTTTGAAGTTATCGACAATACTCACATAACCTAGAAAAGACAGAGGGGGTCCTCTGTCTTTTCTAGGTTATGTGAGTTAACTCACGTGCTTAACTCACGACCTTTGTGTTCGTTATCAGATAATCCTAACGAATTTGAAGTCTTAACAGCAGGTCATTTCCTGATAGGTCGAAGTCTAGTAGCTTTCCCGGAATATGAGTTTGAGGACGTGCCTATGAATAGATTGACACGTTGGCAATTGTCCCCCATTCGTCTTAGTACAGCTTATAACTTATAGGTATACCTAGGTACTTAAATACTTCTTATTTAGGTATCTTTTTAAATCATAGGAATTCATTATCACTAACGTTAATTAACTTAAAATAAATTTTGAAATTATTGCATAATGTTTAAATATAAAATTATCTTTATCTCTGCATATATAATAATATATAGGTAATTATTATTATAATAAAGTCGTCCTCCACGTCTGTTCGTCTATCTATCTGTTCGCAATAAATTTAAAAACTGCTGAACGGATTATCGTGTGAGTTTCACCAATAGATAGAGTAATTCACGAGGAAGGTTTAGCTACATATACCTATAATTTGTCAAGGTTTTGTGTAAATTGGTTGTAATATGATGATAATTGTTGGAAGCGTCGAAAAAAGTCAAGCCATCTGGGAGCTTCCATCGAAAACGCTGCCTAATCCCTTTGAGATATAAAAAAATGCATGGTGGGATATTCCTCTTATATAGATCAATTACATTTTTTTTTTATTATTATTATTATTATTATTTTTTACCTTTTAAGGATAGCTTACTAAATAGGTACCCATTCTTACTACCCGTGCTAAGGCGGAGTGGGTCGCTAGTAGTTATATAAAACATATAAAGTGATTATATATTACTATAGTTTTGAAAAGATAACTAATATTTAAGATGACTACAAACATAGAGGCATTACACGTATCCACATAATTAGTACATTCCATAACCTCTATTGCACAATGCGCATGCAACAAGAAAATTGAAATTTAATTTTAAATACAAAATAACGTACCTTACTTGTGACAATAACGTATTTTTATTAAAAAAACAACGAATTTTTGGGATCAAACCCATTTATAAGTATCATCCATAAGCCCAACAAAGTATTTGGAAGGTGTGTGATCCGTTGGTTATTCTGGACCTCCTCCCTTATTAACATATAAATGAACTGAACTGAGACAACTTCATACTAACCACCATTTTATATTGACCCTTCCCATTCCTCTTCCACTACCATATTACTGTAATAAAAGGTATAGTACGTAAATATCACAGGTCAATAGCACTGGACGCTTAAATTTAAACGTGGAACCGTAGAACTTACTCCTATTGGTTGGCATCCCTTCATTTTGATAAAATATTATCGATATATTATGATTTTTCCGTTCTACAATGATATCTCAAGCAATGAAGTTAAGGATACATTGTATGCGATGTAAGAGGAGTAGATATGCAGTGGTAATGAAATCAGTAGTTTAGTGTTATGGAAGCCGACGTTATGAGTGTGTTAGCCTTGGTGAGCGACTTGTTTCGGATTTTATATCTCGTGGACATACCTAAACTAAAGTCGAAAACAAAGGTAAACATAGATACCTACTACAAAACGCTGGCCTTTAATTTGCTCAACGTTTGAGTATGGCCGTACAACGTGGCAATGGAGCCAGCGTTTTCGGACTAGGTTTCCCTCCCATTAAAAGCGGGCTTTTTAGATTAATTTATTTTAATTAAATTTATATATAGTTTTAGAAAAAATATAAAGAACTGTTAACTTAATTATGTAATACAATAAAATTTGTTATAATGAAGCAAAAAATAGAACGGCGGCATAGGAATCTATAGGTAACTTTTTAGGTATATAGATTGATGTACCTATTAGGTATATATTATTATATAGATAGATGTATATACATATAACGAAGCTTAGGGTGTTCTAATTAGATTAGATTAGACTGTTCAGATTAGAGTACACTTTACTATTATTTTTGTAGCGATGATAGCTCAGTGGTTAGCACGGTTGGTTCAGACGCCGAAGGGCGTGGGTTCAAACCCCAACAATGAGCTTGAGTTGCCGGTGAAGAAACAATCGTGAGGACGTTACGTACGTTTCGTGAGGACGTAGGACCATAGCGTGGTAGCGTTTTCTAGTACTCGGCTGGCTAGCTATTACCTTCAAGTAAAAAATCTGTCGCCAAACACCTAATGGTGTGTTCCAACAGCCTCACTTGAGAGCCAGTTCTTTTCCAGCTGTGGTCAAAAGCTAGTTTATTAACCATTAGAAAAAAACTTATAATTATGAACAGATTTTACTATGGGTGCAACTCTAAAATCGCTTCGACCATTAAAGATTCAATATAACTGGTATTTTAAGCTTATTTATGTAACGGACTCAAGATGAGTACCAGAACTTACCTCAATTAAAGACCCAAAACATTTGCTGGCGTCGCCTCCACATTTTTATGAGCTTACCTTGAAAATTTTGCCACATTATTATAAAACCGAATACCAAAAACCCATTTAATTTTATCCCAATTTTATTTGTTTAAGTAGTTACATAAAATGATACCGTTTATTAGTGTCATTTGTGTTGTTAATACATAAAAAACAAAAAAACAACTTACATTTTTAAATCTTTTTTACCACTTACAAACGAAAAAAACTTAAGAGTTGTAAAAATGTGCACAGTAGGTATTTTTTTTAAAAGTTGATTTGTCTGAACGTACTCATTAATCCAAATATATCCAATAGTATCCAAAGGCTTTTAACTAATCACGGTTTGTTTTTAAAATTTTACAAAACAGACAGAAAAATACAGAGCTTAAATTTTTACTGTTAATATGTACCTATGTTTTATAAATAAAATTATATAGTTACCCCGGGCGCTCTTCAGCCCGATTTTTAGTTTTCAATTGTCTTCATAGATATGTTACTAATTAAGTATATTATCATAGAAATAGTTTGAATAAAAGCGGGTAAACATAGTAGTATTCCCAAGTTTTCGATGTAAGTAAAGCGTGGATCATCAAGTGTGCTGTAGGGGAATGCATCATTCCTTTCGCTTAAAATAGCCAAAGCTCTCTTACCAAAGCGTACGGTAAATCCAAATATCTATAGTGCACAACGCGTTCTCGTTTTATTTACGTTGAACGTAAATTGAATCCTTGGTGCTGAGCCAAGAGCTCGTTCACATATCCAGGGAAGTAGGGACACCATGAGTTTGTGATTTCCAGATAGAACAATCTGCAGTACGAAACGATTACTACAACTGCAGTACTATCATTGACTTATATTGGTAAGGAAAGGATAAATTTCATTTTGCTTAGTTCTGATTCAGGGGACAAAATGTTTTAATGTAAACCCAATTGTTGGTAAACTCAAAAGGCAATTACTAACACTAATTAATTACTTGATATTTTGAATAATATTGACATTACATTAGTGTGTTTTTTTTTGAAATATTTTATATGGGCTTTTTAGTATTTAACTATTATTTGTATGCCCAAATGAGTGCAGCATGTAAACACATTTTAAGCTTATTATAAGATCCTATGACAAGCTGACAAATCAAATGATTTGAATTTGAATTTAGTTTTTTAGTAAAGTACGATGCTACGTTGTTTGTGTAAATTTTGATAGATGGCACACATTTTTGAAATATTGGACAAACTATGTCATTTATGAATTTTTCATAACAATACCCTAACAGTGCTAATTTAGTAGTGTACCTGTTTCAAGAGCTGTAGGACGTGAATTCAATTTCCACTCAGGACAAACATTTGTGTAAGAATAAATGTTTGTCCTGTGTCTGGGTGTTCTTTATGTATTATGAGTATGTATTTATAAAAAGTATATATAAGTATTCCATCTATTATCTGGTTCCTATAGTACAAGCTTTGATTAGTTTGGGGCTAAATGGCACTGTGTGAAATATTCCAGAACATTTATTGTTATTATTAATCGAGGCACACTGATTTTACGAGTATTTAAGATTCCTTGGTAGTAAGAAAGAGAGGTAAGCGGAGCGTTGGTCTCCCAGCCGCAAGATGGGTCGACGATATTGTCACCATCGTGGGTCGAACCTGGATCATATTTGCACAGGACCGAGGCAGATGGCAAGAGAGAGGCCTAAACCCAGCAGTGGGATAAAGAAGGCTATGGATGATGATGATGATAAAGAAAGAGAGTGTATTGTATTGTCATTACATAGGTACAGGTACAATATTTTTTATATTCGGTATTTATATTTTTTTTAAAATTATGGCTGACAGGCTAGGTATTTGACCACAGCTCACGTGATGTTAAGTGACGGTGTGCTCGAGGATGGTAAACACACCTATCCTGGAATGGAATTGGCTCTCAAGTGAGGCTGCTGGAACACATCGTTAGATGCTTGGCGGTAGATTTTCAACTTGAGGGTGGTAGCTAGCCAGCCGAGTACTAGAAAGTACCCTACTACTATCTATGGTTTCCTCACGATGTTTTCCTTCAACGACAGCTCAAGTTCATTGTTGGGGTTAGAACCCACGCCCTTCGGTATGCGAACCGACCGCGCTAACCACTGAGCTATCATCACTGCTAAAATATATCTCAATATATCTAAAATATATCTTATTATTTAGCTTGCATGATTCAAACGCGACCTATATTTTTCTTATGTTATGAACCTATGTATAAAATTCAAAAATTAAGTTCAGCCATTTCTTTCCTTTTTCATGTTCTTTATTTAGCCGGTTTTCTTTATTTTTGCTTTGTAGAGTAAGTACCGAATGACATCGCTTTTTGTATCCCTGTATTTTATGTTTATGGCCTATGTCCAGCAGTGGATGGCATACGGCTGATGATGATGATGATTTTATGTTCTTCTATTTTGCCTAAGAAATTGACTTCCAGTTTCATCAGATACGAACTGACTGGTTTCCTAGAAATGACTAAACTGTTGTCACCTTACTCTCCTACATTCTGAGAAGGGGGGCAGATTCGATTTGCCTAATAGCGAGCAGGCCCGGCTCTCAATTACGGAGAGTGAGCCGAGGTGTCCCGGGAAGGTAATTACATTATCTGATAAACGGTTCAACCCCCCAATTTGTCCGTGTGTGAATTTATTTTTTTGGGAAAGTGATTACGAGAGTGGGTGTTGAAGACAATGGAACAGGTTTCCCTGTTATCTGTTTTTTTTTAAATACATATTTGGCATTTCATAATACAACTAGTATTACGTGATAAGAATCGCATAATATTTGAAAAAATAATTGTTAGCACATGATTTTTTTGTAAACACTTAAGATATGAATCCTTATTTTGAAAATGTAAATCTTGCTTGGCTCTAAATTGCGTTTATTACCTCGAAAAATTATTTTTAAAATACACTAAACTAACAAAAAAATAAAAAACAAGTGTTAATTTTGAAATCTTTATTACCTATACAATTATGTAAAAAAAACGTTATCTATAGCTACATTAAAATTAAGCATGGTTAAACTGAAGTTAAGCTTGAATACACTGTTGTACTCGCATAATACTATAATTTAACATAGTTCAGTGTTATTATGATAAGTTAACCTTTAAAATCATAGTTTGGTTAAGAATAAGGTGTAAAAATTTGTATGCTAAAGTTGTTTCAAATACCCACTACGAAAGTGCAGTATTTCGGTGCTGTAAATAATATTCAAAAACAAATTGTCTACGAGCGTCGTAGCACTAGTAGACGTCGCTACGAAGCTATCTGTAGACTATCTTTAAGTAAACTACCAACAAAATATGTATAGGCATTTACTCAGCGCCAAGCGAGCGTAAACTACAGTTACGACAAAACTTTGATCTCAGCAAAAAGTTGATCTCCTATATTCGATCCAAATGTTTGTTTGTGTAGCGAATAATAAATGTATTGGAACTGCAAAAATATCTCTCCTCCTTTCTTTGGGGATGGTGCCGTCTCTTTCCCTCAGTCGGAGCGGTCGACACGTCTGGGGGCTATAACGTCGTTTGATGTTCTGCTCTCCAATGCTGGCTGAGCCGATATAAAATAAGATGTACGGTCGGGGAAGCACGTGCAGCTGGAATCTTCATACCGTTTTAGCTCTTATTACATTTACATAAAGTTTAAGCATTGATGTTGCACTTTTTTCTCCGGTCGTAGCTGTTCTCTGCGCTCGGGGCGACGCCTATATTTCCTAAACATCTTTGGTTATATTTCCGTGAGACGTAACCTTGTTGAGACGTTATGAATGTTATTGTTGAGTAAACAATTATGACTAGTTTGTGGTTTTTGTCTACGTGTGCTACGAAGGACGCTACGAGGTGCTACACGTGTAGAGAAAAATTTGTCGAAGGTGATAAATAATGAATAAATTTGGTAAGTGTATTTGATTACTTCTTCATAAATAAAGTATTGATAAAACTATATACAAATAACACATAATTCTAATTCGTTTTTTTTTAAATATCATAGTGCGGAATATAAATTGTATTGTCTTAATATCAGTAATACAAGCAACACGATTGAAAATAGGTACAAATACTAAAAGTAAGTATGAAGGTAATTACAATTTAAAAAAACAAAAGCTTTTTTACCTGTCACATTCTCCCCACCAAAGCTACGTCTTATAAAAATATGCAACACACCACTACGAGCGGATACCAATTCCATCAACAACCTATAAACCACAGCCTTTCTTTGTCTCGCATCTCAACGCTATCGGGGCGGAGAGCGAGATGGAAATCTACGAGTTTAATGGGCCGTTACCGGAGAAAAAAATCAGTCAGCATTCGCGACTAGACACGAGCGATATAGTGTCACGCGGAAGGACTATTCTAAAAGTGATTCCCGTACGAGACTTGTTGCTTACCACGTGAGTTACCTAGCTACTGCTAACTAGTTCTATGTATGGGTACATTTGTGTATGCATGGCGCGTGGTTCCAAGTCCCTTGACTGTGAAACACTGACTCGAATCTCGTCTCTCGAACCGGTTTTCAAGATAACCTCACCGATTTAGACTAACAGCTGATTAGTTCAGTCATTGCTTGGTGATTCGACGGCTTGGCTTCGATTTGTTGAAATTTAAATGGAGCGTTTAATAGTGGTTTTATTTTATTGTGATCTAAGAGAAATAGTAAATTAATTAAATTTGTTTTTTTCCAGTTGTTTTCATAGTATTATAATAATTTGAAACGTTTATTGAGTTAGTTTCTATCAATATAGCGCACGTTGTTTGATTTCGTTTTACTTAGTTATATAAATTGACTTGTAACATTGGTGTTATCAATAAAATATTTGTATTTGTATATATTATATTTATTTAAATACAGTTTCTTCTTACAATTGTAGAGGTTTTAAAGAAATGTATACACAACAGTTACACTTCTGAATTAGTCCTATTGGTAAACTATCCCACTGCTGGGCGCGGGTCTTTGTATTTTTGTGTTCGTTGTAAGAAGGTTAAGGCCATATATATATCCACCACACTGGCCAAGTGCAGTTTGGCAGTCTATACTTATATCATTGATTATATTTGAAGGTTTTCAAAAATTAAGACCCATGTTAAAGGCTCTAGTTAAGAATAAACCTAAACTTACTAAGAATAGGTACCTATGTCAGTTCATTGAATTGCATTAGATATGGACATCAATCGCTTCATTGAATTAAGATCTGTCAACGAAAGCCTTTCAAATTGATCTCACTGTCCATTTATACTCCTTTCTTACTTGCAATTTTAGTATAATTGCTAGTATCATATTATATATCTTTACTAATAGTCACGTGTTGCCTAGCTGATTAATTGTACCAAGTTTGAGTTTTGTTTCATCAAATTTGCAACATCTTTACCGAGCTATTTTCTAAGTTTTTTTTTTTAATCGCTGACACGTTAGCATTTTGACCACAGCTCACCTGATGCTAAGTGACGGTGTGGTCGAAGATGGTAAAGCACACCTAGCCTGGAATGAAACTGGCTCTCAAGTGCGGTTGCCGGAACACACCGTTAGATGCTTGGCGGTAGATTTTCAACTTGAGTGCGGTAGCTAGCCAGCCGAGTACTAGAAAGTACCCTACCACCACGCTATGGTTTCCTCACGATGTTTTCCTTCACCGGCAGCTCAAGCTCATTGTTGGGGTTTGAACCCACGCCCTTCGGCATGCAAACCGACCACGCTAACCACTGAGCTATCATCGCTACCAACCATAACGCATAAACCGTTGTTAACGCATTCGACCATTACTGTTTTAGCAAGTTTGTTGCATGTAATGCTGAATCAAGGCACAAGTATTGGAGATTCTGATAAGAACAGTGCAGTAACCTCGGTGATGTTATCGCTTTAGTAGCTACAGGCCAAGTTCGAGACTTATTGGCGTAATAATTCTGCTATTTTATGTTACGAATTCTAGGTACTGCATATACTCGTATCATGATTTGATAGCTATTGTTTTCCTTTACAACAAGAAGGATTTATTGGGCAATTACAGTTTGTGATTTTCATTTTTTTTTTTTTAATAATTTTGGCATGCATTTGTCTTGATGGACACCGATGACGTAAACAATCCAACAACGTAACAACGTAAACAATTCAATGTATTTGAATTTAATATTCCTGCATTTATAGCTTTTTTTTAAATACTTAGAGGCATTGCGCTGTTGCATACGGAGGTTTCTATTACTAGACGGCTAACCAAAATCGACCAAAGAGTTATCTATACATGGTGGACATTCTCCATGAGCACACTAGATGCCTTTACACCATATTTCTTTTTCATCCAGGGTGGATGAGGATCTATTTGCCAGAGTCTGTGTTTCCCGAAAAATGCAATACGTATGTCTTTAAATTCAAATTGAACAAATACCTTCTAGGTTAGCCTAATCCATTCTAGACTGCATCGTTGTTAATTTCAGGCGGAATATGATCAAATGCAAACGTAATGAGAATAAAAAATCTACAAGTGCCGTTTGATTTAGAAAAAAAGCTCAATGATTCTAGCTTATGCAACTCTCCGATTTTAATGAATTAATGTTTTTTTTTGTTGAACTTCTCGGGGAAGATCTCGTAGAACAACAGTTCCATTGAAGTTCGAATAAAAAAAAAACAAGTAATACACTTTCATATTTATAATATTAGTACGTATTTATATGGTTATATACTTACATCTTCTTAGTTACCTGGAAATAAATAAAGATCATGTTTCTTAAAAATTCTTACAAATATTTCTTTCAACTGAAAACATTAATAAAATAAAATAAATGTCGTATGGCATTTCCAAAACACTATCTTACTCCAAATTAATATGTACATGTGTACTTAATTAATTTGTACTACATTAATGTGTACTATGTTTATCAAATGTGTCTTTTTTTTTTTTTTTTTACCCAGGGAAAATCCTTAATGGATACCACTAGCCCCGGGGGGAGCTTAGTGGTTATGTGGGAATCTCCGCCAAAATGGCGGCCTACCCACTAAAAACCCTGGGGTGTTCCTTCTCCGCGCTTGCAATTTAGGGCCGCGGGAACGCTTGCGCACTCGTCCGCAGCCCCAATAGCGCTTGTCTTTATCAGACACCGTCTCGGTGAGCTTGTGCTCTGCCAGTCATTTTAACGATATGTGGGTACACGTCACGCATCGTTCAACCTCGGGGAACTCTAACTGGGAAACCGGGTTCCCCCGACCCCGATCTCCCGAGTTCTCCATTATGGCGGCATTCGGCGGTCATGTGCCAGCCGTCTGCGCCCGGGTCTCTTCCTGCGAATAGGGTGGCTACCAATGTCGTTCTCTCTCACCCGTTCCGCTTCCTCTTTCTGTGCCATGACACACTCTGCGAAAGAGAGCACTGCGTCCCATGATTGCCCGCTGTCGATCATCATAGCAACGACAGTCGGCAGCGAGAAACCACGCCCGATAACCGCGGCAAGTTCGCCTCGCGGTACCGACCATGCTGGGCACTCGGCAAGTGTGTGTTGTGCCGTATCCTCTAAGGACCCACAATGGTGGCATATAGTTGTGGGCTCCCTCCGCGCCACATTGCAGAGGTATCGCCCGAAGCAGCCGTGATTCGTCAGCAGCTGGGTCAAGCGGTACGTCAACACCCCGTGCTTCCTTCCTAACCACCCATCCAGCGCAGGCAAGACCGCCTCAATCGTTTTATGACCCGCACTGGGCCACTCTAACCGCTCTTTCCATTTGATTAGTATTCTTCTCCGGGAATGTTGTCTCAATCGCCCAATTACCACCGGCATTAGATAATCGCCTCGACTGCGTACTTCCGTAAAAGTATGATACACAGAAGCCAACACTTCTGCGTCTAAATCCCAGGGCGGTGTTCCAGCGAGCACACACGCCGCCTCAAAAGACACCGTGCGGTACCCTCTGATCACCCTGAGTGCCATAAAGCGTTGCGGTCTCCGCAGCAGCATTATGTTATGACTATTCAGGGCGTCCACCCAAATGGGAGCGCCATAGAGCGCCATGGACCGCACGACTCCAGTAAAGAGACGGCGGCAGGCGACTCCAGGACCCCCTACATTAGGCAACAATCTTCCAAGAGCTGAAGCTGACTTAATCAATCTCGGAGCTAGTTGTCGAAAGTGCTCCTTGAAGTTCCACTGGCTATCGAGGATAAGCCCCAGGTACCTCATAGTAGACCCGACACCAATCGAAACACCCCCGACAACTATCTCCGAACCAGGAGGTGGCCCCTTCCGTGGCCTGTGAAAACACAGGGCTTCGGACTTACTGAGAGCCACCTTTAGGCCTAACCGTCTGATTCGGTCAATGACTTGAGCCACACCTGCAGTGGCTAAGATCGCCGCCTCTCTATATGTTCGGCCACGAGCCGTTACTAGGGTGTCATCTGCATAGCATGTCGTATGAACACCCCGCAAATTGGCTCCTCTCAAAACCCAGTCGTATCCAATGTTCCACAGAATCGGCCCTAGGACCGAACCCTGTGGAACACCAGACGACATTTCTCGCTGACCCCAGTCGTTCCGCCCTGGGTAAATGACTAATCTCTCTGAGAGATAGTGCCCCGCAAACAAGTTAGTCTAATTTTTAGAATTGATTTTTTTAAATCTGTATTCAAATGAGTCTCTCTATTTTATTGCTCTATATTTAACAATTTCTTAGAACAACTCCTGAACATCAATAGAAAATAAACTTTCACAAAATTATCACAACAAAACGATATTCGAAGCAGTTTGGAAACATTTTTTTAGAGACATTGGAAAGGGTTATTGTTATTGGTTTTCTATACTCTTGTATCATGTAACCATAATATCTGTTGAGAGGCTAAATAATGGAACTAAAATGTTGAATGGAAATATGTCAGTTTCGTGAAGACAATACTATGGTAGCGCCCTCACTCACTTCTAGAAAGATGTTGGCCGTCAAGTTATTTGCATAAAAATGTCATTCAATCCCTGGTTTACAGTTGAAAAAAGACGAGTATAAATAGGGTTTGGCCGTTTGAGAGACCGACTGTGTTTGAAACCTGTCGAACGGTCCTCATTTTGTACGATAGTTTATGTTGAATAAAATACTAAATACAATCAACTCATATCGACCCAGTCAGTATGTGGTGAATTAGGAATCAACATATTTTAGGTTTTTTGTATTCAAGTACCTAACTGTTTAGAGGTTTAAGTAACTAGTTTTTTTTTCACATTACCTGGATCAGTTATTTATAAACATATTATCGTATGGTAGGTATCTGAGCGCGGGTTTTTTTAACACTGAGGCTAAGTGCGTGATGGTAGACTTCACTCATATCTGGGTACTTCTAAGAACTTTTAGACATGTTATTAGATATATTCGACGTTTTAGTTATAAATAAAATGGGCATTTGATTTAAACCTACTTTCCATTTTCGAAACTCTATAGTCTATACGACTATACGAAACTATATTGTTTTTAATCGTGACAGGCTAGGCTAGACCACAGCTCACCTGATGTTAAGAGACAGTGAAAAGTCGAATATAGTAAAGCACTCCTAACCTGGACTGGAACTAAAATCAAGTCTATTTTTAAGAACTAAGGTAAATTAAACTAAATAAATAAAAAATAATTGTGACCTTTGTCCAAAGCAACTCAAGCAAGTCGTGCTAAGATTGTTTTAATACTTAAGAACTACATATGTCTAAAAACGAACTTAGCATTCTTGTGATATAAGCTATAGGCTATAAGCTCCTTCTAAATACATTTAAAAGGTAATAAAATACAAGTCTTAACTTTATAAGTTATCCACTAGCAATGCATCCTATAGCTAGTAACTATATACGTATATCTAAACAAAATGTTATTAATAATAATATATATTTATTTATAGACATATAACATTGGAACTTAAAGAACTAAAACTCAATCTAAAGTAAAGGAACACCAAGTCAGACATTTTTTTAAATTATACATTTTTCTTTTTATACTCAGTAGGTACTTAATATTCTTTAAATCGCTTAGGTATACGCTAGACATTGATATTATGTCTTTTATCGAAAGAACTAGCTCCATCACATAAAGTTTTTCTAAAAAAAATTGTTATGATATTACTTAGGACAAAACGGGTGGTCCTAGTAAGTCCAAAAACCATTATCTTCAGTTGCAACTTTATACCAGTCGAGTTGGCAGTCTAACTTAAACCTATTTTTATTATGTAGCCCATCTACCAACACAATTCCATTTAGCCAATCAGTTCTCAAGATCTACCGCGTTCGAATCCATTTCCAATCACTCGATTGGAATGGTAGGTAGGTATATGTATTCCGAGAACCAGTTCCTCCCTCAACCTTAACACGTACAAGCCACAGTTAAAATAGCAGTTTCTAAGAGGCTTCCACTTACTTTGACTACAGTTTAATTAGTAGTTTCCAGTGACTTTGTTGTACTCTAGACACAGATTAAATAATAGTTTGAAATGTAGTTTCTCCTTATTAGCATAACAACGGCCGCTCCGTCCTGTCGATATCAAATCTCAGCAGTCTCATTTGCGTTTTAGATTGAGGTTCAAGTCACTACGAAATGTGTCTGATTGATAAAAAAAAAAAACACTACTACTTTTACTTGGTGGTAGATTTCCTTAGCAGGAGGTAGGTAGGTACAACCGCAGTACCAGATATTCTACCTGCCAATTAGTAGTATGTAAACATTACTATGTTCTAGTTTGAGGGGTATTTGCAGGTAGCGAAATTACAGGGCTGTTGGTTGTTGGTACCTAATGCTAAGGAGATCTACCACCAAGTTTAGCATACGTTATCTGTTACCACCAAGAGAGTGTCTTGTTCGTTACATTACTTTTACATTTAAAAAAACAGCGAAATATTGCTTGCCTAATCAAAATAAGTAGGTAAATTTATTTTGCCCAACGTTTGAGTATTAACATACAACGCGGCAATGGGGCCAGCGATTTGGGAACTATTCCCATTGATAGCGGCGTTTTAGATTAGTTTATTTTATTTTAATTTATTTATAAGATCCCCGAAAACACTTTAGTTTATATGTTAGGATGTAATTTGTAGACGTAAATGTTTTCTTATGTAAATCAAAATTGTTAGATTCGTTTTTATTGTAAATAATGAATATTAAATAAACACGTATATTGAATAAAAAAGAAGAAACAAGTAAAATCTTTTTGTAAAAATTAGTTGTAACAAATTCATAAAATAATAAGTATCGACAACTAACTCACAATCCTGATACATAACATATGTACCTAGATATCTGTTTGTACAATAGCTACACACATTCATGATACAAAACGCGTACGTACAACCAAACTGAATATGTAAAATCAATTAGACATGAACATCATTGTATTCAATTAATTAATTAAGTAAATTTAAATATAATACTTGTACAAAGCCTCATACATATTTAATGTGTTAAATCAACTAATTGAAGTAATACATTTATTGTGTAAATATTATTATACTATCACATATGTAATTTGCAATATAAACGAATACTTACTAGAAGTGTTTAAGGGTGTATTTACATGACGCGAGTAACTTGCCTATGACCATTCAAGTATTACGTAAGCAGAATTTTAATAATTAATTACCCCCTAACTCCCTCTTGTCAGCAAAAGTAAGCAAAGATCTTACTTCCATCTCCTATGCTTAAATAAATATTGGTTTAATTAGCAGCCATGTCGCTAAAACGAGGTGTGCCGATAACAAAAAAAAACAAACAATCAGCATAGGTTACATGGCTTTGCTAACGTTATCGCTATTCAGATCGCCTCATCCCCAATGTCGTCAAAAATAAGCAAAGTAGAGACGAAACGACTTATAAGTGAAATTACACTGAAGATATAACTAAAAGACTTGTTTGTTGCGCTCGTAATATTACTGTATAAACACACCACACACACCTTTAGTTTTTGAACCAGCGGTTGAATAGTGTAGGTGCTCCTACACTATTCAACCTTTAATTATTATTTATATAAAAAAATAGGTATTTAAACTTATCATTGTATTGAAGCCACCCAACAAGAAATCGTAAATGATCACATTGAAACAGTCTCTCCTATATTGGAACAGGAAGAGTTGATATTCGTTTATACATTTTATATAGTGACATATACAATATACATAATATATATACTATACATCATTTAATGCATTAAGAAGGTGGCAATGATTCAAAAGAATCGCCCAAGTACCTACCTATCTACGTAGTCTATGATATTATTATGATGCAATTACTATCCTATTGCTCCGTACTCTTTTGGACAATTTATTACATCTTAAATTTTTTCATTAAATCAAAATGTTTCTTTTTATGTTTGTTGTAATTACTTGTTACACTTAAACGGACTAATATGATAGGGGCATGAAAGCACATTATTTATTTAAATTTAATTAATTTAATGTTTCAATATAGGTTTAGGTACATTAGTGTACATTTATGAGTGTTAAGTATAACATTAAATATTAACTATCTACAGCAACTCAATTTTTGGTAAGAAAATCCATCTAAACTAGGTACCTACCTACAAAAAATAACCTAACATACATACTTCAGTTTTTCTAATACTACAGAGGAACTAATTTAAAATTAAATAAATAAAAAAAAATGTCAATATACTATTTTTTTTACTTTAAGTTAATAACTATAATAATATTAGTCTTTATACAATAAACAATATAGTAAACAAAAGTAATTGATTAAATAATTTATTTCATAACAATAATAAGCATAATAAGCATGTAATAAGCTTTTTTAAAATAAGTAAATCCATGGCTCTAGGTAGTTTAACTTTGTTTTAAAATGGTACAATAAAGAGCAATATTTATTTCAGCCCTGCGTCAAAGTATAAAAGAATAATTTAGAAAGTAGAGATTGTTCCGCTACCTATTTTTGTCCTGCCATTGTGCCATTGAGGGTGGCTATTTTTATGCAAATTGCATGTAAATATACCAACTTTGACGTCCTTCAAAGTTTGGATATAAACAAAGTGTTGTTCGCTCTCTTCCGTGATTGTTGTCTCTGGAGGTTTTAATTTTGTTTTATATTTCTTTGAGCTCAGTGAAAAATTATGTTAAATTTTGAGAATTCATTGTTACTTATAAGTACTTTGATAATACCTACTTAGATATCTTTAAAGATTTGAGTGTTTTTTTGTGAACAAAATATATGTGTTGAACATGTGTACAATGGATGATGCAGTGTTTTTGTGTACCATATTGTTGCAATGACACCTTATTCCGCGCTTTCCGCTGGGTGTGCTACCGTGGTCAGACTACAAGCCGAAAATCGTGCGTTTAAATCCCAAATTCAAATAAAATAAATATAGAATAATTATGATCCCAATAAGCTTGAGTTACTGTTGAAACAAAAAAACTGTAGCAGTGATAGAAAACTCTCTAGTAGGTAAGATTTCGGGTGGCTAGCCATTTTCTTCAAGTTGATCTGTCCTCAAGCGGACGATGTGTTCGGCAGGTTCAATTGAGAACTAGTTCCCATTATAGGTTCAAAGTGTTCAACAATTTCAATTTTCAACCACGCCGTTCCTTTATATCAGATGTGGTGTTGTCAAACACCTTCCCTGCAAATATAAAAAACAACTATTAAGTAGGTACGAGTAGAGTAAAATGATGTATCTACCTTTATTTAATAGAAAAAATATGCAATCAAAAACACTACAGTTTCTATAAGTACGTAACCAACCACAACAACCCTACGTAAACCAATTCGAGGAAATGCCTTTTTTATTATATTGGTATTTTTATCCTACTTGAATAACAGTCTTCACGCAAATACTGAGAGTTTTTAAATAAAGTAATAACACTTACGATAACTTACATTCAACCTATAGAATTATAATAGGTAGGTACCTACTCATTAGTGTTAGGTATCTGATGAGGATGTTACGGAAATATTTAAATATTAACTTAGCATATAACTTAAAGATACCTAATTACAAACTTTTAGCTTACAAAGTAACCGACAGTTGACATCATCAGGAAGTACATAATTACAAGAACTTAAAGGACTTTTGATCTTTATTATTAATTAAGTATACATAGGTATATAACTACTTATATACTAGCTAGGCACATGATGATTAACAACATTTTTGCAGTTAAGACTGTTTGTTTAGGTAGGTATAAACCTAAGTAATGCAAAAGTAGTATTCAAGTTTTTATTACATATTAGCTGCGCCCCGCGGTATTATCATAAATTTAATCAAATTGGTCTAGCTGTTTGAGCGTGAAGAAGTAACAAACATACAAACACACTTCGACACTCACAAAATCAAAACTTATAATACCTATTAGTGTAACACAACTTAATTACTTATACCTACACTAAAAACTACCTACCTACATATCTTGAAAAAAGAAAACCAAATGTAAATGTAACTTATTTTACTGTTCTTTTTTTGCTATATAGGTAAGCTTGTAAATGATAATTACGTAGATATTACTAATTTAGGTGTACCTACCTATTATACTAGGTATATGTAAATATATTAATAGTTATAATTTATATACCTATAATTATATGTTTGACATAATAAATTGTCGTGTCAAATGAGTATCAGAAAGAGTAAATATAAAAAAAAAAGGCGACTATGTGGTAGGTACCTAAATATAATCTAAAAACATTTCACAAATGAAATATAATACCTATTATGTCAATAATAACTTAAAAAATATATTTCATCATCATCATCAACAACCTTGTATCGTCCATTGCTGGACATAGATTCTCCTAGAATACGCCACACAGCCCGATCTTTAGCTTTTCGCTTCCAGCCACTGCCAGCTGCTTTTTACCGTAGATATATCAATTTTTATCTACATCAATTGTCGCGTTAAGTCAGAATAGATGTCAAGGTGTACCTAGTACTTACCTACCTAGATAGAGTTTAGTTGAAAAACTTTTATAAGATGTAATACTTAATACGTTTTTTTAAATATACAACAGAATTTTAAAGCAAAATGAACTTTTACTACAGAAACAAGTCTGAAAATAAACAATCTCTTTAAAACAACGCAGAATGGCTATCATAAAGATGTGGCGTTCAATGACACGACTTTATCCGACATTTTAAATGCAAATGCACTGCATACAAAGTTGCAGTATGTTGAAATTTTATTTGTCCTGTTTCAAGTAAAATGAGCGTAGTGATTATTTGTCGAGTAAAAATAGTTTTATTGGTGTCATTGTCATCTGTGCCATAGGTACTTATCCCACTGTTGGGTATAATATAGGTCAGTACCAATTTGTTTCTTCTTACAATTTCATTTGCCTTGACTCTATCTATTCTAGGCTAGGTGTGTTTACTATCTTCAACCACATCGTCACTTAACATCAAGTGAGCTGTGGTCAAACACCTAGCCTGTCAATCACAAGAAAAACGTACCTAGTTAATGTGCGAAACACAATTTTTTGGGGTACAGTTTACGTCTGTCTTTGAAATAGGTATATTCTTAGGTACCTACTACTTCAACAGTCGCAAATAGAAAGCAATAACTTCATAAAATCTTTAATTCTTAATTAGCTATAAGTATTAATAGTATCATAGCTAGTTACCTAATATGTCTATAGCATTTTTTGCATAAGATTATCTATGTCCTTTAATTACTTAATAACACCAAGAAAAAACTTAAACATAGTATACCTTCTCATAGTAGATATGTACCTACACAAGTAAAACGCACATAAATGTATTGATTAAACTCAATTAAATTCCTCTCGATGGTTGTACAATAGCCAATAATTCATAATCTTTTCAATTGCTGCAAGTCAAACAAGTGACACTTTTCAATTATTAGAGAATTATTAATTTATATGCTTAAGAAATACTTTTTATTAACCTTACTAAGTGTGTTAAATGCGTGTTAGATTTGAATACTTACGAGTTTTTCAATTCTTTTTTTTTTATTTGACAACAGTTTGTTTGCCTTTTAGTAGTAGATAGATTAATACATTTATGCCAGTTATTGATATGTACCTAGTTATTTTGATTCAAAATTTAATCAATTAAGAATATGGATTTTATAAAACAACTATTATGCTCCGCGGTTTCACCCGCGTAAGTCCAGATCCCGTGGGAATGTCGGGATAAAAATTAGCTTATGTTAATCAGGGATAATGAAGCTTTTTAACGGTGAAATGAGTATCAGAAAGACTATTATATGCTAGCTAGGTGAAAGAATTTTTGAAATCAGTTCAGTAGTTTTTTAGCCTATTCAATGCAAACAAACAAACAAACAAACAATCAAATCTTTCATCATTATAATATTAAAAAAATATATAATATCTTTATAATTCTTAACGAATAAATATGCATTTCATTAATTGTAAGTTCGATTCTCACTTAAGACAAACATATTGTGGTATAATCATAAATGTTTGTTTTGTGTCTGGGTGTTATGTATAGGTATATAATAAGTACCTATGTACCTATTTACAAAAAAAAAGTATTTAACTATTCTATCAGCTGACTTTTGTACTACAAGCTTTGCTTAGTTTGGGGTCAGATGGCGCTGTGTGTAATGCCCTACGATATTTATTTATTTATTTATGTGTATTAATACAATCCAAATTAGCTAATAATATGTCAGTATCTAATATAGTAGTGTAAGGATGTCAACCAGACGGAATTTCTAGCTGTTTAATCCATGTACCCAAGTCTGGCATCAAAATGGACATAAAGGTAGGTACATACACACCTGCGTACGAACGCCGGACATCCATCCGTCGATAATCTGATGCAAATAGCAGACGAGACCTGCACCGCGCATGAGCACTCGGCACATCGGATCGTAAAACTGTTACTACCATCCCCCACTGCTACCCTCGACCCCCGTCTGCCCGGCTCTTTGTTTTTGGCAATACCTTGGAGCCGCAGTGGCAGTATCTGACAGTTGATAATATCTAGCCGTTTGTGGTTCTCAGGTCACGCACACATACATAAATGCGCAAATTACACGCCCACTTTTATACTGTCTATACTATATTATTACAAGTAGCAAAATAGCATAGTTAAAAAGACCAGTCAGTATATTTTATGGTGATAAGCTAAGTGTTTGACCATAACTCACCCGATATAAAGTGACGGTGTGGTCAAAGATGGTATAGTATACCTAGCCTGGAATGGAACTGGCTCTCAAGTGAGGCTGTCAGACTGCACCGTTAAGTGACCACCATGCTATGGTTTCCTCACGATGCTTATCTTTACCGGCAGCTCAAGCTCATTGTCGGGATTTGAACCAACGCCCTTCGGCGTGTTAACCGACCGCGTTAACCACTGAGCTGTCATGGCTACACTAATTAATTGTATTAAAATAAGCACAGATTATATAGAAAAGAACAGACAGAATACTGCGAAGAAAAATAATTAAGAATCCCTGAAGTAGAACGTTGTCGTTGTATTATCTTACACAAACTAAACCTTATATTGAAGTATTTGTGTGATTTAAAGCTTTAACGTAGGTATATACCTACATATGTGAGTGTACTTAGTATACGCTAAGCAATCATTTTAGAGCCAAGGAGTATCCATTTTCTATGGTACATTCTTACTTATTTATAATGTGTCAAATAGTTTAATTACTTCTCCATAAGTTCCCATAAGCGTTACGAAAAAGTTTCTTCAATTTCTTACAGCTTTTTATTAATTAAAGAATTTATAGATTTTTCTTACCTGTGTAATTCTGTCACCGTTTTGTAATGATTTTCTTCTAACACTAGATAATGTTATATTTCTCTGTGACGATGACAAGTAGGTATATTTACTTATAAGGAATTGTCAGATTTTATGGAAAAAAAAATGTTTTTAATTTGAGCAGTAGGTAAATAGCACAAAAACTGTCTACGAACGTATCAAAACCATAAATAAGTACAATTTAAAAAACATAGTGAAAGCCATCATAGAACTTTTTTCTGCCATTTTTGTTTATAATGTAGATGTTATACATAAAGTGTTTGTGTAAGTTGCAGTACTGACAACTCTTTTATACTGAGTTCCTTGGAGGGAACTAAACCCGGACTAGTCTAAGACCCTTTTAATGGCAGCATTTCTGCGGCGATGCGGGAAATTCCACCCTTTGAAGGGTTGAGAGTTTTATTAAAATGTGTCGAGTGTTTATACCCAATTCCAATGGAAATGTGAAAATAAAATTAAATATTTACCACGCTCATTTTATCCTTATAAGCTATCTGTAAATTACTAAATAATAAAAAATAATATTAACCCATAACTAGGGCATGGGATCATTAAGACCTCATAAAAACCAGTTTTGGTCATAAAAAAATAATCCAAACTAAGAAAATAAAAATACAGGTAGGTACAATATACAAAATAAGTTCAGGTATGAGGTTTAAGTGACTTTACGATTGAATTTTTTCACAGTAAAAGTTAAATAGGTATATTTTTTGTCTTTATTTCTTTCTTTGCATATGAATCTTTTTTAAATATTTTTTTCTCTAAAATAGAAATAGACTTGTCGGGAACGCCGAAAAATAATTTCGCTACATTGTTCTATTTTCCAAAACTTCTGTTTACTCGAGGTATAAGCAAGAATAGTATAATTCAATCTTAAAGCTTATACACACGGGTTCGTATATGTACATATCAATTCCAAAATACCGTAGAAACCTTTTAAGAAAGTCGCTAGGCTTTAAGATTTAAGAGAAGCTTGCCTAGGAGAGATCGCTGTTAGCGATAAGGCCGCCACTTGTGGCACTAGCTCATAAGTCTTTCGTTTCCTGTACTCTTTTTCTATTTTTGGTTTTGCACAATAAAGTGTTTCTATCTATCTACTTTATAAGGGCATGGACTTGACTTATGACTTACTTTAAGTAACTTTGACTGAGACTAAGACTTATTTCACTTGGTTTCATTAAGACACACTTAAACACATGAAATACTTGACACTGACTTCACAAACAGAAAAAATAATAATAACAGAACAGAAAACAAATACGTTATTTTTTTTTTTAATAATTACGTTTATTTTTTTTGTGACGCATTAGCAGACTATATTTAAACCCTTTTACATTTACATTCCATCGTCAAATACCTATCTTTTTATACCTCCCTACATTGTTGCAAATGTTTCATCTGCAACACAGTGCCACAGGATAGGCATATCATAGTCGTATCTCCGCATCTAAATTGCTTCATTCGTGTCAAACGTTTTCCTTTTAGCTGTTGAAAAAATATGTCCCTTAATAAAAAGCGTTTTGTTATTCCGATTACGTTGATGCAGGTAGTAGGTAGGCACTGGCAGGTAGACACTTGGAAAAAAGCTCGTGGAAAAGGAAAAAAAAGCTTATGTGAAATTGGTGTAAGGTTGAATTTTTTTTAATATTCGTTTAGTTAAGTTTATGACCACAGCTCACCTGATGTTAAGTGACGGTGTAGTCGAAGATGGTAAAGCACACCTAGCCTGGAATGGAACTGGCTCTCAAATTAGGCTGCCGGAACACACCGTTAGATGCTTGGCGACAGATTTTCAACTTGAGGGTGGTAGCTAGCCAGCCGAGTACTAGAAAGTACTCTACCACCACGCTATGGTTTCCTCACGATGTTTTCCTTCACCGACAGTTTAAGCTCATTGTTGGGGTTTGAACCCACGCCCTTCGGCATGCGAACCGACCACGCTAACCACTGAGCTATCATCGCTATAAAGTTGAAAAGGTTGATTTTCAATAGTTGACAGGCTAGATTATAACAAAGCTCACCTGATGTTAAGTGACGTGGTGAAGAGAAAACGCACCTCGTCTGGTATGGGAATTAGGAAATGGCTTTCAAGTAAAACTACCTACCATATAGAACACACCTTTATGTGCTTTGCTGACGCTAGTGTTCAAAAGTACTTACTAGAAAGTAAAGTAGAAAAGTTATTTTTAGTTGTATACAACTTTAATGGATGCCAAAATTTTAAATGCAATGCTTAAGATAATGTTTCGATTGAGGTAATTAGCGTGTAAACCATGCTGATTGGAGGTCATCGTGCTAATCATTATGAACAATTTTTACTATCCGTTGAGAGTTAACCATATGTATAGGACACCTGATTTATATCGCGATTTCAGAGTTTAACCAATGGTAAAAGTAGTTTATAATAAAGAGTGCAATGACTCCCTTTCGGCTTGGAATAATTTACCCAAAGCTTATAGCTGCAATTAAATATTTTTTGTAGAAATAAAATTGATCTACCTAAACTTTACGGTTGCGGTTCTTTTAAATATATAAATTATAATTAAACCTTTTTTTTTTTAATCGGTTCAAAAGCATTTGGATCTTTTAAATGGTATTCAACAGCCTAAAATTTGCATGATTTTCTTATTTTGATCGTAAGATAAAACTCATCCCATTTTTGGTTAATGTGAAAAATAAAGTATCTACCTACCTAATTACCCTAATTGTTTTAGTTCACAGTATGACGCTTACTGGTTTTTGTCTGCCGATTGACTTTTAATAATACTTTAATAACATATCTAATGTTTATTTCAATTAAGTATGTCGTTTACATATCTAACATAAAACAGAATATTTTTAATATAGCAAAGTAGAAGATCCGCAGGTTAGTCCATCCGTTAGGTACTTGGCGACAGATTTTCAACTTGAGCTAGCAAGTAGCTAGGTAGTTGCTAGCTAGGTAGCTAGCAAGTCGAGTATTAGACGTTACCACCACGCTATAAGTAGTTTCCTCACGATGTTTGCTTTCACTGGCAGCTCAAGCTCATTGTTGGGGTTTGAACCCACTTAAGTGTACACCATGTCGATTTAGGTTGCCCTTAACATGTTTTGTATTGTCCGCAATACCTAATCATATTTACCAAGAATGAATAAATTAAATGATTACTTTGATTGCCAAAATATTTTTTACGCCGCGGTGCTAAGAATGCAGTCACCTCTGCGTTTCAACACAATTAAAATACCTAGTTACACCGCACTTCGTATGTATGTACATACATACCTATGTAATAAAACCAAAATGAATAAGTAGGTATGTTAAAATGCAGAGTATAAAAATGACTTGTCATTATTTCTTCTTTTAGTGCACCGCGGCAATTCGAATGAGTGACACGAATACGAATTACTAATCGAATTATTCGAATACGGGTGGTGATTGTTCGTGGTATCGATCAAAGTGATAAGAACGTGGTTTCCTTAGCTTTATGCATTCGGGACTTAGGTATGTAGGTACTTGGGTAGGCAGTAGTGTTATAAGATTACCAAGTAAATTTTATGTAATCGTAAATCACATTTACATACTTAGGTATACGAAAAAACACATACACAATCCGCTTTCCTTGTGTGTTTAATTATGTTAAAAAACCTAGAGGTTTTCAAGCAATGATAACTTTTGCTAATCTGTTATGTTTTATTATGTATACTTTTCAACAAGTTACAAAACACTATAAAAATATTCAACAAAATATTGTTAAAAGCTAATTACGCTCCACAGTTCTATTCTCCATGTTTCGGAAATCATGTAGAAAGGTACGTAATCATTTCTAAAAAAATAAAATTGAGAATGTCAATTGGACATATATAATATATACCCATTTTTTTCATAGACTAATGTAGCATGTAGTTATATATACCTAAGCATTATTTTCAATTTCACTTAAATTAGTTAAGCCAACACAACGTGAAGCATTAACATCCAAATCCTCACTCAATCACAGATTTTCTTTTTATAAAATTAGTGTATTACTTATTTACATAATTTTATAATATAGGTACAAGGTGGTAAGATCTTTCGAGTAGGAGGTTGTCTAGGTAGGTAGGTACTACCTACCTAGACAACCTATCTATCCTATGGTACCTATGGTGGTATCTTCTTTCATTAAATACCCCTTTGCATAAAACCTCCTTCTATAACTCCTCTTTCACTGTAAAAGCTGTTAGATTGTGGAATGAACTTCCTGTAGAAATACAGAGGGCTCAGTCTCTCGAGGTTTTCAAGAATAGTATTAAACTGCACTTCTTAAAATAACTTTGCAATTCGCTAACTGCTATCTCTTAGTATATAATATGTTTAATGTTTATGTATAGTATCGTATGTAAGTATATCTATGGGTATATATTATGTATGTCTATAAGTATATATTCTGTAAGGTATATAATTATGTATATGTATTGATATTTTAGATATGGATAGGTTATGTATGATATGTATGTATTTTATATATAATGCTTAAACGCTTTTAATTAATTTTTAATTCTCTTGTCAAGACACCCCGTCCTCAACTTAGTAAAATCCTCTCCATACTAAGGTTGCCTGGAAGAGATCGCTCTTAGCGATAAGGCCGCCAATTGTTCCACTAGTGTTAAGTTTATGTTGTAATAATTGTTTGTAATTGGTGTGAATAATAAAGAGTTATATTATTATTATTATTATTACTACCGCAATAGGTGTAAGTGTCCTACCGCCAAGCAGTAGTGTGTAAACGTTACTGTGTTTAAAATTATGAAAAAGGGTAGATGTAGTTAGCGAAATTACAAAGTTAATTACTATCATATAATGTTCCAAAGCGATTGGCGATGCTCTAGACTTCGTTTTAATACTCAAAGTTCTGGATACTGCTACAATGGTCATGTACAGGCAGATTCCATTAAAAAATGTCATGAATAAAACCATAGGTATATTCTGGATCAGTCCTGTTTTTATCAACTACACCGTTACACATAGTCTCATTTTAAGAAGGGTAAAGTCAAAGTCATGCCTATGAGTAGTTTACTATGCTAGCAAAATGCGAGTTGGCAGACTTCTCACTTCTTGTAAAGAATATATAATTATTAGACATTATTAACTTCTTTACTATATTTTTCTTCACCATTTAAAGCTAACGGTAGGGGAAAGTGGGGGAATTGGGACCCATGGGTAATTGGGAACAGCTAGGTAACTAATACTTCCCACTGCACTACATCACTTTGCGGGTGTTTAACGGACGCGACCAGTGCCCCTTAGTGCGTACACTAAAGTGAGAGTCAAACACTGCACACACGTTGTCATGGTAAGCCAAACAATTCTTTTTGCATTTCTGTTATAATTTTCGTCGTGTGTTTAATAGATGTAACTATAAAATTTATGAGTTCTAAGACGCCGTATTTCGTTACTATTACGCACGTACTACCTGTTCTTTAACCTGATGTGAACCGAAGTCTACCAAAAAAAGGGTTCATGAAGGTGGCTATTTTAATTTATATTGAATACTTCGGGCAATTGGGAACGACGTCATGCGGGTAATTGGGAACGTTTATGATTAACTCTAGTGCTGTTGGTGGATTGTACACAAATGATTTAACGTTACAAACTGTTTCAGATACCTCGAAATAACATACGAATCTATATCAAATTAAAGATCTTCCCCATGCAATTGAAAATGTCAAAAGTAAAAACCTCATCTTAGGCCAAGCTTAATACTCAATACCAAAAATAACATTATTGAAACAACTAAAAGAAAAAAATAAGATACCAAAAAAGGTCGGTACACTGTATTTGATAAAGAACAAGAAGACCACCTAGAAAAATAGTACTTGACTGTTGATCCTATTGATCCTGATAAATTAACACACAGCTTTGACCAGTCAAACTCAGATTTTGACTGTTTATGAAATTCCAGCTTAGTAGAGTCGTTCGACTATCCATCAAACTATACAGATGAAACCCCATGTTAAGGGTAAAGAAGTCCAAAATATTAAGAAAGTTTTGCAAGAAAATAAAAACGACTTAAAGTTTTATCGTATAATATGCAATGAAAACTTTCCCCAAGATTGTATGACCGCTACTTGTAAACTATGAGCACATTAAAAATGTACTGCCGGCGAGACTAGTAAAGGTTACATGACTGATATATGCCACATAGTTATAGAAATTGTACTTTATTGTATATATTTGATTGTGTCTACTTACCTAATGCTGTTCCCATTTCCCCCGCGGGTTAATCTCAATTACCCCATTGGGCATCGGGTAAAATGGAACGGCAATGTTTTTTGTTTTCTTTCATATTTTTAATAAAACGTTAGTTTTTAGGACTTTATTTGTCAGTAATAGGTAGATAGATAAATAAAGTTTATGTTTAAAAAACAATTGACTATGTTTATGACGTTTTTCTATTGTTTCCGAGCGTTGGAAGTTAAGTGTTCCTAATTCCCCCACTTTCCCCTAATAGGATAAAACTCTGTACCTAATACACCTCAGCTTTTTTATATTACAATAAAACGACAAAAATATAAAATATAATCAAATTCTTTATTTTAACCATCATTTGGTCTTTTGGCAACAATTTAACAGTAATATAAATATTTTAGAAACTACAGATATAGTTTTTTTTTTACTCAATGTGTGGCGTTTTGAAAAGCAACCTTGTACAAAATACCCTACAGTTTTAAACAAAATATTAGCACTTAAATTGAGCTTAATCTTAGAAATTAGTCTTTTCGGTAAATTACTTATAACAAATAAAACACAGAGCACTACTCAAAACTACGCACAGAGAAATAAAATTATAGCACTTAAATGAAAATCAATTTCCACTATACGGTCATTCACTTCCAACCCCATAGTTACGTCATCATGTCAATACACCATGTTCTAAATAGAGCACCACACACCACATGTCGTGATTCGGCTCTATCAAGCCACTCAGAACATTGTCGTGCATTCCCAGAATGTTTACACACCGACAAAGATTACTTAGAAGTTCGTTAGCTAGATCCAAAGAACAAGAACAGCAATAGAATTGCCTGCTAAAGTAAAGAGGCCACTTCATTCATAGTAGGTCGTTTTGTATTGACGCAGAAAATTTGCTAGATTTCTATGCTCTTTTTTTATCCAGTCTAACTTAGTTTGTCTCTCATAAACTAACTGGATTTTTAAACAAAGACGGCATCATCAATATCGGATAGATAAAATCATTGATATTTATTATTATGTATATCTATACCTATATATAATATAAATGTGAAAGTTTGTATGTTTGAATGTTTGTTACACAATTTGTTTTGAACGGATTTAGATGAAATTTGCCACACATTTAGTTTATTACCCGGATTAACATAAAGGATACTTCTTCTTCTGAGAAAATGTTAGGTTCCTGTGGGATTATTAAAAAACTAACTACAGGACGTATTAACTTGAAATTTGGTATAGATGTGTCTTACGGAATATTTATCCGGAATAAAAGGTAATTAAGTAGTTTAAGTTCCATGATGAATTAAACTATAGTCCTTTTGTTCCTTCCACATGTTTCATTTCTCTGTGAACCCAATTCTTAAGTCAACATAGATGAAGTTACGGGCACAAGATAGTACCTACTAGTAGGTAAGTACATATATATTTCGTAATGTTCAGTTCTATTTTTTATCTGCAATATCTATCATTAAAAGCAAATCAAAAATAGACCTTTCAAAAGTAGGTAAGTAGTACTACTTTATAATTTTCGGCAAACATTGACGACTAAAAACGTTATACCTACAATTCTAATAAAAATAAATTCGCTTTTTTGATTTGCTTGATTATGCACAAGGTTGTTTTTTCGACTGTTACGTTACCTACTTAGTTACGTTGGCGGTTTCGTTGATAAAACATAGTTTACGTCGATCTATCTATATTCGTAAGTATCTTATTCCTTGTCAAGTCTACGATACCTATTCTGTAGAGATACCATCTATTCTACTATTTTAGTAACAGACGTTGAGCTATTTTACGTTTTGTTTTGATGATCTAATCTAGCCTTGCACGTGCGTTGTACGGGTTTTAACGTATTTTATTAAAAGAAATAGCTTGTTTCTTTTATTTCTATGCTAAAAGTGTTAGTGGTTAAGTATCATTTTGTTTATCTAGATTATGCTTTTTCTCACTGATTTTATTTTAAATGCGAAAACCTTTGTACTGGTGTTAGTGTTTAAGTAGGTATATTTTTGCTTGATTTTCTTTATAAAAAAATATAGAATATAAAAAACTTAACGGCTAGGTATATAGGTATACCTGGGTATGGATTTGAGTGAAATCTGGAGAGTAAGCTACCTGTAATAAGATAAACTTTTGTATCTAAAATAATGAAAAATTACTCATACTTACCTACCTATTGTTCTTATTTTATGATTAAGTATGCTTAACGTTAAAAACTATTCTTGAAGCAAAAGGGTTTAGCCGTGGTTCACTGATGTCAGTAAATGGAATAACATAAAAAAAATTCGAAATATTCACTTCTAGATTTAAGTCTCTACATAGAATTTTCGTTTTAACATTACATAACTTTTAAACCAATTTCCGCCTTGTTATGTCAAACTTTCACCGAACTTTCCTTCTACGCATGCCTTGAAAATACTACCTACCTATAGATAAAAAATCTACCGCAACGAAACGGTCCCCTACCGCGCAACATTCCACTACGTCAATTAAAGCGCGACACCCAATTGTTGATCATTATCCACTAATCCGGCTCATATTCAATCAATACCCAAAACTTTACTCGCACACCTCCGCCCGCCTCGCCCCTCGTCGCGCGACATTTAATGACACCCGTGCAACGACCCACACAAGCCATTATAGTCCCTCAACCCTCCACATAAGGTCCTCACTCCCCTGAACACGCCCACCGCGTTATATAGCACCGAGGATCTATAAAAGTTACGTCTGTAATCTAACATAAAACTCGGGCCGTTTAGATGCGAACGCGGCCACGGACGACACATCTCGGATCGCTCCGTACTTTTACCGAAATATGGACGTGATTTTTGTGTAAATGTACGCGTTTTTTCGTGCAAAATGAAGGTTAAATTCACGCGTCGGTGCAGTGGCGCGGACGTCGGCGTCGCGTCGGCTCGGCTTCGCGATCTGTTATCGCGCGACGCCTCCACAACGTTTTCACAACAAATGTGAGTACAATATTTGAATATTCAAACTTCGAACGCGCAGCACTGTTTCAAAAATAGAACAGACGTTAATTAGAACGCTGGCTGGTTGGAAACTTGCGTGCTTAACACTCGTTTTCTAAGCAGCCAGCTCGAAAATGCGGAAGTTTTAGCGTTAAATGGTGTGATTTAGTGTGAATGGAACGTTTCACCAAATTGTTTTCCGAGTGAAAGTATAATAAAATAGATTTTGGTGGAGCTTATACCTACTTAAAAAGTTTTACTAAGTGGTTTAAAAATTATGTGTGTTGATGTCTTTTCTGTGGGAAATAATGTAAAAGAATAAATACCTAGACTTTATGTTGTCTTATAACCTATTGTTGTAATTTTGGCAGAGTCTTAATCTAGGCAATTTGAAATTAAAAGATAGGTATATAGAATTCTTATCCAAAATATAAGCCTTTTTTTAGCTTTAATAGATAAATAATTACCTACTATAAATTATCGAGTACGTTAAAGATAACAAAACAAAGTGACTTACCTGTATTTTTCTGTGTAATAATTGAACTCGAAAATGTTGATAATCTTTATCAAAAATTTGTAATGCCTGTTTTGAAATCAACTGGAATATCGAATTATACATATATGTATCAATAATAATTGTTAATAAAGAATGAAATTACTAGAACTCGCAAAATAATTCGACATTTTGAGGTTATGTTAGTATTTATCGTCTATGGAGCTAAAACTGTATTTTTACAACAATTTACGCACAAAACTCGTCAATAAAATAATTAAATAAACGAATTTAAACCGTTACACACGTGATAATGTATAAAAATAATATAAAATATCGATTTTACACTAAAATGTGTGCAAAAATTATAGCCGTGGCGCCATCTTTTAAACACCCTGCAAACTTAGTAACTGAGGAGTTGTTAGGCTGGGGAGCTTTATTGCAGTATGGCCAGTGAATTTAGTGTAGCTTTCTCTTTCCCTCTCAAACACCATTGTCATGCTTCCCTTTCTCACTCGGCATGACACTACAGAACCACGCGATGCATATTTACAAACGAAACCCAACCCTTTCGTGTGTTTAATAAGGTTGCACTTGCATCGTATTTGATTTTCGTGCTTCACCCTGAGATGTGTCGATGGATGCAGTGAGAAGTATACTTATCTCGCTCGCGCATGAGTGATATCTCTGTTTGCTGCGTACGTCATTATATGTAGATATCTCGTTCGGCGGAGATAAACAGATGTTTGTTAGTGTGTCTGTAGAGATTCGGTGCGATAGTAACGTCCATGATGGAAAAGGCGGAGCGTTTAAGCCGCTTTACCTTAGAGTACGACCGAAGCCAGATTACGCTAGAATGAAGAAACTATATGGTACTATAAGGGATCAATTTGAATAATAGTTTCTTATATGATGAAATGCTTACTGTATCATTTGATAAGAGGTTAATATCGTCAATTAAAGATATTAATTGACAATTCTAAAGTGATTAAAAGTATTGCTGTCTTTGTTTTATGGACTGCAATGAAAAAGACAGCATAACTTTTAGTAATGGATTTTATGAATGGCTAAGTAGATCACTTTCCTTATAAAGCAGAGCTCAATTAAAGTTGCAAGTTAAAGGTAATATCAACTTTTTTGTATTTTAATTTGAGCTCTTTAAAATCACTGAAATATAACCCATTTTGCACTTAAGTAAGTAGGCTGGTGTTTTTTGTAGGTACCTATGCTTGTGCAAGGATTCTAAGCAAGGCAATTGACCAAATTACGTAGCTATCTATTTTATTTATCTATAAATAGTTAAATTCGTTTGTCATTCTATTTATTTCAAATATCAATTACCTATAAATAATAAATG
Source organism: Biston stratarius (assembly GCA_950106695.1). Classification (NCBI taxonomy): domain Eukaryota; kingdom Metazoa; phylum Arthropoda; class Insecta; order Lepidoptera; family Geometridae; genus Biston; species Biston stratarius. The sequence continues at coordinate 19,947,507 of OX467116.1, forward strand.
TACCTAGGTACATTATTTTATAATATATTCATACACCTGCATGAATGGCAAGTTTTGAAAAAAACACTATAATATTAGCCAACCATCTCGATGTAGGTACCTAAAAGTCATGAATAACTTTGACTTTGATTTAACAAGTTTTTTTTTACGTTTTCAGATTTATTTCACACTCATATAAAAGTAATTGGTAACAGTGAGTTCGATGAACTCTTCCTGGCCTAGTGCTAGCAGGTAATCCGTTCCGCTTAACCCTGTATAATGATGAGGCCAAAGCAAAAAGAAGACGACTTTCAATCACAAGCTTTAATTTTTTGACCTACCTATAATTTTTTTATCCGCGACGCATAAAGAGGGGTGTTATAAGTTTGATGTCGATGTCTGTCTATCTGTCTCTGATGTGTATACCTATGTGTGTATGTCTGTGGCATTGTAGCTCTCAAACGGATGGACCGATTTCGATGCGGGTTTTTTCATTTGAAAGTCATATTCCTTGTGGTGGTTCTTAGCTACGCTTCGTAAATTGCGTAGGGGGTTTTTTTTAGTTTTTACTTTAATTACTCATATGATTGACATGCTATTAGGTGTTTGACAATAGCAAATTTGGCGTTGACAGAAAAAATTATTACAATAATTATTTTAGCCTCTCTTAATTCCTCCTACATGCAACTCCGTATGTTGCCACAAAAAAAAAGTTGTTACAAACACAACTAATGACAAGACTGCCTGTTAGCTTAGCTGGTTGAAGGTCTGCTTCATAAGCTGTGGGGTGGGGGTTCGATTTCCAACCACGAGAAATATTTAGGTATGTGACGACATCTACCTACTTGCCTACTTAGGTAGATACCTATGCTTATTCTATATTTAGGTGTTCTGTATGTCTAATTATGTATATATAGGTACGTATATAATATACCTACCTATTTACAAAAAATATATAATAGATAGGTACCTACGTAGAGTTAAGAGTTTAGTATAGAGAGTAGAGTTAGAGAGACTAAAGTCTAGAGACTAGAGTTAAGTATTCTATAATTTTTTTAGTTTTCACAGTAGGTGGGTACCTGCTTAGGTAAATAGAAGCTTTGTTTACTTTGGAGTTAGAAATGTATGAAATTTCTTCCAACCATCATTCATTTAGGTACTAAATACTTACTGTACAAAGTATTTTGAAAGCCTCCTATTTACATACTTCATCATCAACAAACTAGCATAGTCCACTGTTGGACATAGGTTTCTCCCATGCAGGTCACGCCACTTAGCCCGATCTTCAGTTTTTCGCTTTCAGCCACTAGGTACCATCTGTCTATTATCACTCGATTTAGTCTCAGGGCGTTCTACACTACGTTTGCCGATTCGCGGTCTCGACTCTAGAATTCGTCTTACGCGGAGAGATAATACCTACGAAGCCGAAATGGCCTAATTATTCTCATAAATTTGAAACCTTTCACTAAGGGAATTGTAACAAAACAGATGTTATACACATATATTTCCTATAAAAAAATTTTTTGCGGTTTCTGGAATGCTCCTGTTAAAAAAAAAGTATGTATGATGAACTCTTTTTAACTTAGGTATTATTACCGTTTTGCGTACCTATATCCTTGTATATTATGTACTTATAAATACTTAATGAAAAAGAAATCCGTATTGACGTCTTATCTGGACAATTTATGTTCTTTAGAGTCTTAGAAATCTTAGAGAAGATAAGATAACTTTATTTCACACAAAAAAAAAACAAACATTTAGAACAACATCTTAGAAATCCTTTACGCTAACATATAACTAGGTATACCTAATTCACGTCATATATTATGTTCTTTGACTATCTTTTCGACTGATTCTTGTGTCCTTGCTCCATCTACATATCCACGTTTAAGCTACCAAAGTTCGACACTTCAATATTTTAGTCTTTGGAATGTGACGATGTGCACTTCGAACGGGATTCATGGATTTCGGTTCCGGTTCAGCCTTGTTTTAATAAACTGTCCCACTGCTGGGCTTTGGCTTATTCTCACTGTGAGAAGGATGATGCCATAGCCCAAAAATTCAAATTTCAAAATCATTTATTGTTAGGTAGGCTGTGTATTAGGTACATGTTGGTGGTAGTGTGTAGGTAGGCTGTTTATTACACTTTTGGGTATACAATATTTAGTATCTACCTACTTACCTATTGGTATTTAAGATAAATAAATAAATAAATAAAAATTTAATGAGTAGGTAAATGGCATAATAAATTGTTAATGTCATGGTAAATTTTTTATGTCATAGTATATTATTAAATTCAAAGAAAATTATTATTGTCCTAGTAGGTGTTATTAAATAAGAATGTCAAGTTGTTCATCATTTAAGGTTTTTTGGTTGACCTAGGCTAGGTTGACCACAGCTCACCTGATGTTAAGTGATGGTGTGATCGAAGATGGTAAAGCACACCTAGCCTGGAATGGTACTGGCTCTCAAGTAAGGCTGGCGGAACACAACGTTAGATGCTTGGCGGCAGATTTTCCACTTGAGGGTGGTAGCTACCCAGCCGAGTACCTACTAGAAAGTACCCTACCACCACGCTATGGTTTTCTCACGATGTTTTCCATCATCGGCTGGCTTTCTCTGAATGGATCAACTGTTAGGTACCATAGCGATCAGTCTCGTTCCGGTATTTCGAAGAGCTATATAGTTTGGCGAACATTTTTGATTCTATAGGGTTTTAACCCTTTCCATATGATACTTTCTCCCATATTTATAAGTAACCAATAGGTAGGTGTTTTTACCAATTAGGTAGATTATTAAGTACTATTCAGCGTAATTTTTTTCCATTTTGACTTTTAGTTGTTTTCCAATTTTAATTTCATAATATGCAATTAATTATATTATTTATTAATTTTAATTTCAATCTTATGCGACAAGTCATTTCCTTCCTCCGATGGACTTTTGGATTAGGTAGGTTGTTATTTTTTTATAAATTTGTAAATAGTGTAGGTAGTAATAATTTTAAGTTTTTTTTTTATAAGAAATATTCTTACGTTTGATCGCCATCTCGTGATGTTAAGTGATGTTGCAGTCTAAGATGGAACACGCTTGCCTAGAAGATACCGATTCACTCTCGACTTGAAGACACCCAAATTATATCCAACGAGGAACACCAATTCAGGAAGCGCATTCAATTGTCTAGCAGTCCGCACAATGAACGTGGAATCAAATCGTTATTATTAGTATTTACCAATATTCAATCTTGTAACCATCAATTCAAACATACATCAAATTAATTTTCTTTTTTACGACATAGATATCGCATAGAATAGACTAGGTATTTCAGTTTGTATAAACTTTTAATCCAGTGATAAATTATAGGTACCTATTTATGAATGCAGATTTCTTTTTATTGTCAACAAGCCAGGTGTTTGACCACACCTCACTTGATGTTAAGTAACGGTGTAGTCGAAGATGGTAAATGCACCTAACCTGGATTGAAACTGGCTGTCAAGTGAGGCCCAAAACACAGTGTTAGGTGATTTGACAGACAGATTATCAACTTGAGGGTGGTAGCTAGCCAGTCGAGTAGGTACCTACTTTGAAGTATTCTACCACCTTAGGTAGGTACTGTGGTTTCCTCATGATGTTCTTTATTTACTGTCAGCTCAAGCTCATTGTTGGGATTTGACCCACGCGTGTGAACCGGCCGTGCTAACCACTGAGCTATCATCGCTCTCTACGCAGATACCTATATCACTGGTCCTCAACCTGGCGTAGACAGCTGAGTCATCATTAGTTACCTTCAACTATATATATTTTTTGTCCTTGTATATCTTAAGTAGTTTTGCTACGAGTAGTTAGTAATTTTGCTTTTTTTAAATTTGATTTGAATTTGTCTTATTATAATAATATATACATTTAAACAAGGTCCCTATTAATATATTCATATGAATAAAATTAAATTAGAAAAACATAAGTAGGCAAAATTATTATTTCTCGCTTTAGAAAAATCTCGTAACGACCTCGCATTCTAAAGCTGTATTAAATTCCACTAAAATTGGCTTATCAAGCAATCTTATCATCAATTTGATGAATTTTGTGAATTTGACATTTATTTTATTACCTATTATGTGAACGTAAATTTTATTTTATTTTATCTTAATTGACATTAATTATAACCTCCCACTGCATTATTCTTGTGCAAGTTCAATCATGTGAATTTTTATTTGCAAATTATAATTAATTAGCAACTAATAGACTATAAATATAAAATAAATAAACATATTTTCACACAGCGCCAGCTAACCCCAAACTGGTTCTTGGTAGAACCATTCCACACGAGCGAACAGTTCTACATTTAAACCTAATACACATAGGAAAAAACAATAATCGTCACATAGGTAAATGTTTTATCCTGGATTTGAATCGAATTCCCGCCTTACAGCTCTTGAATCAGATATAGGTACCTACTAGGTATATGAGCTAACAGTCAACTATAAATTTATTTTAAGAAAGTGATCATGAATGACTTTAAAATTGAAATTTTCTATGTTTGGTAGGTATTTGTTATTTTGTAGATTTTGTATTGAAGTACCTAGTGCTTAAACGGTGCACTATTTAAAAAAAATTAAGTCAAAGGCTATATTATTGTATTGACCAAAATTAGCTGTTGTCCGCTTTAATAAACAAAAGGCGATGACAGCGCAGTAGTTAACGCGGTCGGTTCGCATGCTGAAGGGCGTGGGTTCAAACCCCAACAATGAGTTTGAGCTGGCGGTGAAGGAAAACATCGTAAGGAAACCATAGCGTGGTGGTAGGGTACTTTCTAGTAGGTACTCGGCTGGCTAGCTACCACCCTCAAGTTGAAAATCTGACGCCAAGCATCTAACGGTGTGTTCCGGCAGCCTCACTTGAGAGTCAGTTCCATTTCAGGCTAGGTGTGTTTCTAGGTTCGACCACACCGTTACTTAACATCAGGTGAGCTGTGGTCAAACACCTAGCCTGCCAGATAAAAAAAAAATTGATATGTAAGTTTCCCTATAGTAATGTTTTCATCAAGCACAATTTAGGAAATACATATGTGCCGTGGGATTTAAACACAAGAAATCCTTCAAATTGGAAGCTAGACGGTCTCCCAACTTTACCATTGTTTTAATATTTGAAACTTATTACCTATTCATATTATCTTTAGACTAATAACCCCACACATTCTCTAAGCATTCTTAAAAATATATGTAAAGTAAGTTAGTAAATTGAATAAAAATAATTAAATATAAAACTTATGCAATGATCATGAAAGAAATAAGTTGTACTATACAATACAAAATATTTATTTGTATTTGTACAAAATATACCCAGAAAGTACCGGAGATAAACCTTAGTAAATAAAAAGTTCAGAGATCTTATTTTTTACAGTAGGTACCTAAATAAAAGTTGAAGATGAAAAAGTACGTCAGTAAATATGGTTTTATTGTTGCTAACATCATTGTACCACTTATTATTTTCAGGAATTAATTTCAGTGAAAACGTGCAAATCACACATGAAAAGGCGCCAAATCAAAACTTAAAAGCTCTTCTAACCCGCCTTTCCATAGTAAAGTGGCTTAAGCGACAAAGGCTATTCACCCAAAAAGGTTCTTAACATCAAGCAGTTAAGTTTTTATTGCACTATGAATTCCATTAGTCGTAAGCCAACGATATGAATCGAGCAACCTGTAGTTTCGAAGTTTTCCGTTCATAGCACGGCAGCACTGTCTATGAAAAAATTAAATAGTTTTTTGAGATAATAAATAATCAATTATCAATCAAGTAGACATAAACTAAGTTTAATATTAGTAAATATGAAAAAAACATACCATAGATTATATACATAAATTATCCTAAAACTTTTTTATTTTCAACTTTGTACGTACAGCGCCATCTAACGTCGAGTAGCGGAACCTTTTCCTATTACACTCACTGCGATAATCATCCCTCCCCTTGGCTTGTAAATACAAACACACACATTTAAAACTCCAAAAGGGATCAGAGGGGTAGGCTGAGGGATGAAGGGGGAAGGGAAAAGCTAATTTTGAAAACGATTTTTCACATTCCTCTAGTTGAGTTGCTTTTTCGTATATGGTTCTAAAATTAGCATTTTTTATACGAGCTGATATTGTAATGTTGATTTTGGTTTTTTTCAATAAAAAATTATCAGAAAACAATTTTTTTTTCGTATTTTTCGTTTTTATTTTTGTTCGTATAAAGTCAAATTTATTCGAGAGCAAAATTAATGACAATCGAAAGGTGTGAAATGATCATGATTATAAAAGCGTTTAGTATCCAATAAATTATAAAACATGTTGATTGTGACACATAAAAGATTTATTACTAACAATCATTTTTAATGTCGTGTCGGTATGTTTAATATCCCTAATTGGACTTTTAAGCGCCCATTTATGTCTTTTGTACTAAACGCTTGCAAATTTGGTTGAGTTGTTTTATTTATGTTTTAAAATTATGAAATTAGCTGTTATTAATTTACTTATTTCATTTGAATACCATTTGAATTCGTTGTTAGGTGAGCAAGATAGCTATTCTAGTTCATTAGTAAATATAATATTTTTGACGTGCTAATTTGGTAAAGTCGTTTTATAATTATGTTTAATTAAAGATTAATCCTGTTTCTTAAAAACAACAACGCAAAATTATAAAAGTTGTAGATAAAGTGAAACCTAAGTAGATAAATATAAAAATAGTGTAAACTAAGTATATAAATGTAAAAACAATGCTATTGCACTGTCTATACATAGACATATCTAGACATTATTTATTAAATAATTAGGTATGTACCTAATGTATAATATGGATAGTTAATATTCAATTTTTTTTTCAAATTAGTATGTTTTTATTACTATGCGGATATACTATGAAAACTGACGCCGTGCTTTTGACGCATTTTTATTTTCCTTAACTTAAAAATCCAAAGAACCTGTGCACTTGTATGTCTTTATTTTACTTAAACCAAAACTAGGTAACTAAGTAGATATATACAGAAAAAATGTCTTATTATAAAAGTATTTTATTAAATTGAAGAATTTTTGAAATAATAGTACGTTTGTCCGCATATTTTTGTTAAATTAATGTTATTTACGTGAGTAATCCCGCATACCTAAGTTAAGCATAAAAGTTAAAGACAATAAGTGCAAAGAAATTAAAAAAATTAATGTATTAATTTTCGAACTATATATCAACGCCGAACTAACCTATAAAAAATATATACACCAACGTTGAAAATGTGAATGAAATTCGAAATTTATTCAAATTAGCATGGCACCAGTATATTTTTAAATTATTCAAGTAAAATACAGTCTATTTCAAATAACGGTCCAGTTTTTTGTCGTCATACGGACACTGGGCAAAAAATACTTCCAACCAAATGCAATTACGCAAAAAATGTATAGAATTACTTTTTTAAATGACCATTTAGTTTTCAAAAGCCTCGCTAATAACGAGTTCACACAATGTTCCGTAACTGTGGTCCGCTAAAACTGGAGCAAAAACCTATTGTAAAAAGGGCAACCTTTTTAAAGCAAAAGGGTTGTACAATACCATAAGGGACGAATCGTTTATAGGGCAATATAGTTGTATAATAGTGTGACATTGAGTTAATGCGCTGTATAAAAATAAAGCTATCGGCTTGCCACGAAAATGTGGACCAGTTTGAATATTTCACTAACACGGAATAGTCTTATGCGTAATTAAAAATCGCGCTGTGATAATTATGGTCACAATAATAACAGTGTTGTTGCTTATAAATTTAAAAATAATGTAAAATTTAAATTTATTAATGTTGTTAAATAAATTAGTGAACGTTAGAAAGTGTATTGTTGTTCTTGTGTACGTTAATATGTGAATTCAGTGATAAACGAGTGATTCGTGAAACCTTTTTTTTTTAAAGAAACAGGTAAATAATTTTTATTTTGATATAAACGAAGCTATTATTTATTACCTACTACTTGAAAATGACAATATTTTTTATTTTCTTTATAATCTTAAATTGACACAACCTTTATTTATCCTAAAACGTTGCTTGTAACGCAAGTAGGTATACTTTAATAACGCTGCTTAAATAAACAAACATTAGAGACGGTAGCGTAGGGCACCCTGAGAATCGATGTAGTGACGATATACGTAGGATAGTTTTCGGTGGATGGAAGTGAAAAGCCGAAGATCGGGCTGAATGGCGTGTCTTGGGAGAGGCCTATGTCCAGCAGTGGACTACGATAGGCCGATGATGATGATGAAAGGAACAAACATATTATCTGTTCAAGCTAATCGTCATTGTCTTAAATATTGTCGCAAAGTTCCTAGTTTGTTGGTTTATTATCGGATTCATGAGTGTGCTACGGATCTGCATGCTATAATTCCCCCATTCCCATTTTTCTATCGGTCAGCCAGAAGCTCGAAAAAGCGACATCGTTTCATGGTTGACATACCAAAAACCCGTACGAAACGATTTGAATCTACTTTCATTGTTTGAACGGCTAAAGCGTGGAATTCGTTACCCAAATGGGTGTTCTCTGATAGATACAATCTGGATGTCTTTAAGTCGAGAGTGAATCGGTCTCTTCTAGGCAAGCGTGCTCCATCGTAGATCGCATTTTCACTTAACATCAGGTGAGATGGCGATCAAATGCAAGCATATACATAATTTAAAAAAAAAATGCGAGACATCTATTCCAACGTTTGTATTCCATATAGTTACTTCACTATTCTCAATATACTCTGATCTTGTATTAAGATTCAACATAAATTAAAATAAATAAATAATAAAATGTCAGTACCTGCTTACAAAAACATACCACCAGTATTGTGAAAAGGTACCTAGTAATTGATATAAAAATATACAAGGCATGACCGCTGTACCTATTGCAAATCAGAAGTGTGACCACCAAACAACACTTGCCGAATTCAGTTTCTGACACATGGGCACCAATCTTGAATATTAATGTAGCGATTTGTGTGGCAAATCCCCACTGATCGGAGAGTACTATTGTGAATACTAACAATTAAATTAATTGGTCAGTGACGTCATTGTTTAGCATGCAAGTATGTACCACGTCTTTGAATGTAATCTGAGCAAGAGTTTGGTACCATTTTTTTACGAGTATATATTTAGTAGGTACACAAATAAGGTACCTATATAACAGTACAATTCATTGATACGATACCAATATCTGTATTTTTTATTTATTTAAGCGGCATGCTTTTTAAAACAGTTAATTCAAATTATTGTTATAAAACTCTATACAATAACAACAACATTATATAGTAAAGTTTCACAGTTTTCATTATGTTGCGGAAACAGAAACATTTTTCTATCAATATACCCATATACGTCTGGATATTTTAAGTCTAAGACGTTAAACAGAAAAATAAACACACGCCAAAAAATAGTGTTTATAATAATCCGGTATAGTACACCTTATCGCTCCTACTTTCAATTAGAATTAGAATGTTCCAGTTTCCAACCAAAGTAAAACAAATCCCACTGCTGGGCGCCAGCCTCTTATCATTGTGAGCTGGCCACCACCCTGGCCAAGTGCGAGTATGCAGACTTTACACGTCCTCGAGAATATTCAGAACTTAGACACGTTTCTTACGTTTTTCTGCATCGTTTGAAGCTAGCAGCAATAGGTATGCATATTACTCAAAAAAGACAGTGTTGGAATATGTGATTGAATTTGAACTCGGGACCTCCAAGATTAACAATCAGACGGTCTCTTAACTTGACTGCCGTAGCTTCGTGTACATAGTGTGATTTGAAAATGATTATTTTTAAGGTACGCTCTCCATATAAACTTGGAAAACCCGGCTTCAATTAACATAGAAATACCACGATAAGATACCTAGTACACTACAATGTATCCTTTCACATCTGTTGCCATGTTAAACAGTAGCAGGTAACCACAGGCAGCAAAACATTGGATCTACGAAGGGCCCACCCGGACACGCAAGCTCGCGTGCCGTCGGCTAGTCAACAACCGAGAAACTTGCCTACCGAACTCGAATCGGCATGGAAAAAACACACTGATAACTATTTACTTATACCTTATAACAATAAAATACAGCTTATTATACCTTGGCAGTGATAAAACACAATGGAAAATGTGCAAACGTAATTTGCGTACACTAATTCTGGCGTAAGTAAACGTGAACGTGAAATACCATGTGGAACCTCCGTCGAGCTAATTTGTCTGTTATTTTCACAATAAATTGAAACTTGATATTAGTAGTATATGTAGTGTTTCACACGCAAGTGATTCAGTTTTTTTTTAATAAGTTGATATTATTCAGTAACCTTGAAACAGAAAATATTTAGTTGTTTACCCGGTTTTATAACAATTTACTAGTGAATTCGGCATTGACATGCCAGCCAAGAATTAAAGTAATTCGAACTAATTTAGATAATACAATTAACATAATAAAACCCGTATTGTTTTTAAATTAGTTACTCCCAGATAAAGGTTGATATATAAATGAAAAATTTGAGAAAATAGGCCAGTCTGTGGTTCTGTTTCGTAATTCTGTGTGGTAGTTTGTGACAGGAATAAACCGGTGGCAGTTCTAGGAGCTCCAAAACAAGTTTTATTAAAGAAACGACGACCCTTGCGTGCGTATGACAGGTTACATAACCTGACACCACTCTGGTATGTGCCCAATTTGGTTACACGGAAAAGTAGAGAACACGATGCTTCGGAATAAAATCAACTTAAACAGGTAAGTGGAAGGCGGTTGAAACATTTTATTTTTGATATCTATTCAAGGTCAGTGAAGCATACCTACAATGCTGCTTTTTGATAAGAGACTAAGGGTTTTTTAATTTATTTTTTAATACGGATAATTCCGCATTTGACCACCAACTCGCCTGATAGTATGCGATGATTTATTCAAAGATGAAGTACGCAGACTTAGAATATACCTATTCACTCTGGCCTTGAAAATATCTAGATTAGGTATATCTCTAAGGAAACCGACAGCTTGTTTCATACCTTGGCCGTACGGATGAGAAACGAAGCGTCAAAACGTTTGGTACATACCCAAGGAAATTCACTATGTATAGGTGATAGTGGGCAGTCTTTCTTCTTGTCCTGCAGTAAAACAAGACTCAAGGTCCAACGTTTAATACAAATATCGTCTCGTGCATAGATACAAATACCTATCGGCGTGTGGCTTAAAATTGAACTCCAGTATAATATAAACGCAGCTCTAACATCTTTTCGCCAACGTGGAAGACAGAAATGAGATAAGCTATTTTAAAAAGCATAATTTTATGAAACCTCGTAATGTTAATATAATTATATTATTAGCATTATCTGGGAAGAATGTTTTTTCGTCCATCACATTGGTAATCAGATTCTATTTTATGGTTAAGTGCTTACCAAATCAGTAGTTTTTTTTAATGTAAAAGTAACGAGACGAATGGCACGCTCTCCTGATGGTAAGAGATAACGCCTGTCCATGAAAATTGTGATTTCAAAGATTACCTTGCTTTGGTTATTTATTGAAATAGCCCGTATTAAGACTGTTCCAATAATTAAGTTTCAAAACTTTCCATTTCAACAAAAATAACGGTATTAACTGCTTGTATGTAACTTTCTCAATCTCAAGTGTTCCCAATATCCGATTTTAACAAAGAGCACACTCAAACCAAGAATTTAAATCGTTTAAGTTCCAACGAATGGTGTAGAAAGGCCTAAAGCTGACCTTTAAATATTTTATCTTGACTTCGCTTGATTGTCGACCCACGGGTCCTTTCTAGTACCTTTAACTCGTCCACTTTACGCTGATACTTCTACTCCCCCTCAAAAGTAAGAAAGTAAAGCTGAGATAAGGAAACACGGAACACTTTTATGGGTCTTCCTAAAATGGACAGTTAAGTAAGTACAGGATTGGATAGGTAGACTTATCTCGAGTAAAAACTTGAAGTTATCCCGAAAATAAGACTTGAAGTACTCGAGTTGGATTTATTGGGGCGGGTGAAATATTGAGTTACGTAAGTGGTTCTACTTTCTGTATTTAGGGCGATACAGACTGATAAAATGATTAGTACATAATCCTTAAAGTCTTATGCATCAATTTTGTAATTTTAATATGCCCATGAAATAGAAAAAAATATTATATGCCACAGACTTTTCAGTAAAGAAAATAGATTGATATTGTGTGTATGGAGAATAAATTTGATGTAGTTTAATTAACCAACTGAATATCTTTCAATCAGTTTTCTATTCCGTAAGCGTACGTATTTGTAACAATGGCAGCTCAGTGGTAAACGAGGTTGGCTCACTTGTCGAACGGCGTTGATTCCAATCCTAACAATATCTTTGAGCTGATGGTGAAAGAAACCATATGATTAGTAGGTACATGAGTACAACTACTAGCTGACAATCTGCCGTTAAGCACCTAATACTGTTGTGGAGGCTGCCATTTCGGCTTGAGAACCATTTCCACCACAGGCTAGATGTGTTTACCATCTAACCATCAAATACTCAGCCAGACAACCGTAAAAATAAAAATAAAATACATACATTACAGTATAACGTAATTGATAATGTATCTACTTACATTAAACATAAAGATGAAGCAACGTTACGCAAAGTTAATTGCCAAGCTGTCTAAAACTTTTACAAGAAAATAATAAGCGATTAATATTCCGATAGTTATGAGGATTTTAACACAGTTACTAATAGTTACTGATTTTTTATTCATAGGGCGATTTTATCTTAGCTTTTATTAATTAACAATTAGCATAATTTTAGAAAAATTCTACACAAAGGCGGCGTTCAAATATAACTAAAACTTCGAAAGTTTTGTATGTCTATTTATCTGTGAAAGGTAAAATATATAACGCTTTACCGTGACTATTACAACGGTAATCAGAACTTTGAGTAACAAAAACAAAACAATTTTGGTGCTCATAACTTTGAGTCAGTTGATTATTATTAGCCTTATACTGTAATTTGCTAGCAGATTAAAGAGCTACAGTTAAAACAATTAAACAGCTGATGGCCGATCCGGATAAAATTTGACATAGATAAAATTATTTTCATTATTTACCTGCCCGAATTGAAATCTTGAACTTTTCACAGAATAGAGAGAAAATTAAGCAGCACTAGATTAAAAAAAAAACGCGTCTGTTTATTTACTAAAAGCATAAAAAACTATTCAGAAATCCACTCATCAACATGACTATACAACAATCAAAGTTTCCCGTTCCCTCCATCGGATAAACAGCCTCATTTGCATTGACCCGGAAATCATTCCCTCTTTATTTTGCAAAAAAAAGTCCACATTCACGGGAGTAGTGTTTGTAAATTTTCCCTCTGACCTACTTGTACATCTGCAGGACCAGATTGCGTTGATCTTCCCCGTCTCCTGGTCTCCAACATGTCGGTTTGCAAAGTGGGGGGTTTGGGATGTGTTTTGGGGGGTCAGGTTGGTTTGGTGAGGTGGGTCGGCCCGATCGATAGAACACTGGCAGGTCGCCCAAATCCGCGCCCACATTATTGTTATTGCATACTGCCAGTATCTATATGCTTCCGTCATTGGTTTGAAGCCTAGTAATAATGTTAGAGACAATGTAACACATGATGATATCTAGGCGACTTATGAAAAGCCCTAGTATTTATTGACTGAAATGTTTTACACATTTTACGACAAGTTTTTGATTTCCTAAATATATCGTTTTGTTCATCAATGTATAATATTTTGCCAGAATTTCTAATAAACAAACAGAGTCTCTGTTTCATTGATCAATGCAGAACTTAATAGGTATAGAGGGGAGCTTTGACTAGCAGTCGGAAACTTAAGATAAAAAATATGGTTATTTGATTTAGGTAACCAAACCGTTTTTTAATTTACCTACAATAAAACATTATTTCTTTTGGGTATGTTTCATTTTTGGCTGGACTATACCTACACTTGTTACTTTTAACAAAAGTTGCAATACACATTTACTTACTGTACGTGTTTTATGTACCTAGATATATTTTCTGGTTTCCATAGTCCAGGCTTTGCTTGCTTTTGTAGCGATGATAGCTCAGTGGTTAGCGCGGTCGGTTCGCATGCCGAAGGGCGTGGGTTCAAACCCCAACAATGAGCTTGAGCTGCCGGTGAAGGAAAATATCGTAAGGAAACCATACTATGGTGGTAGGGTACTTTCTAGTACCTACTCGGCTAGCTAGCTACCACCCTCAAGTTGAAAATCTACCGCCAAGCATCTAACGGTGTGTTCTGGCAGTCTCACTTGAGACCCAGTAGGTACCATTGCAGGCTAGGTGTGCTTTACCAACTTCGACCACACCGTCACTTAACATCAGGTGAATTGTGGTCAATACACCTAGTCTGTCATCAATAAAAGAAAAAAAAATTGTCATTGTATGAAATGTCCTGAGATATTGATTTATTAAAAAAACAATATCCTGTTTTAAATAAAGACATTGTATCCTTCAAATAACTTCAGTGGAAAAAACTAGACATGCCGTGTCCGAATTTGATTCATCACATTTCTAATGATATAGGTAAATTCGATTCCGGGTTCAAAATTTAAATACGTGGGCACTAATCGATGTTAATAAATATTCATTCGATTTTGTGATCGACACAATTTATCGAACATCGACGTCGATTAGTCGAATCGAACTCATAAAAATATGAAATATAATACCTAAAGCACTATTTAATAAGGTATTTGCCTTCATAATGAACTCGAATGTAACTTCACTGTCAAATAATTTAGAATCTTCTTTGCAGCGACCCACCAACCAACGTCCGTTTCGTTCAATTGGGATTTTATTTAAATCAGCGAGTCAGAAACGCTATTTATGTATTTTTGATCGTATATATAAGTTAAAAACTGAAAGAATGGTGTTGATAACCCCGTTTGATATTTGATTTTAATTTTATTCATTGAAATATAGCTTCTAACTTCATGTAATTATTGTATATCTTATAGCCAATAGGTAATTTAAATTTTTTGATCATATTTCTTATGAGATCATTTTTTAAATTTATTCTTAGAACAAAAACGGAGCTAAAGATTATTATAAAGGTATAATATTAGACAAAACGTTGTACCTACCTACTGTACTTGTAAATTAAAAAAAAAAAACCGCTATTTATGCTCTTTATATAAATATATTTTTGATGGATACAAATATTTTAATTAAAAATACCGTATAAACAATCCACGTCCATATGGTAAATAGGTATATTTTTTATGCTTGAAAAGCTAAGTGTTAGCTCACCTGATGATAAGAAAAGGTGTGGTCGAAGATTGTAAGCAAACTAAAACTAGAAAGGAATTGGCTCTCAAGCAAGGTTTGCCGGATTGCCGGAACACACCTTTAGGTGCTTGGCAGCAGATTTTCAACATGTGCCAGCAAAGTACTATATAGAAAGTAGCTTACCACCATGCTGTGGTTTCCTTACGATGTTTTCTTTCACTGGCAGGCCAAGATCATAATTTATTATTCGTACGTCAGGAACAACGAAGTATTCTACTAATCAATCACGCATACTTATTAGTTAGGAGTTCGCCATACAGTTTTTTGTTACGAACTTCTCTTGTACCTTCAAAGAATTCTTTGGGTGAAATATACATCCACTTTTTCAAACTTCCTATCCACACTAATATAATTTAACAAGAACCTCGAAAGTCTATAATTTAAATCCGAACATTTCGTCATAACAGTACCGTAAATTAACTAAAATGGAAATGTACGATATTGTAATCACCATGTCAACTATTCAAAAGTAAGTTTTTTGAATAGTTGACACTATTCAAAAGTAAGTTTTTCACATAAAAATGCGTAGGTAACGTACGCTATATGTATGATCCATAGTACTATTTGCTATATTCCGGGATTTCCGTGTTTTCTGGGGAAAACCTGGTGTTATCTGTACTACCGCAAACACTTTAATTTGGAAAATATTTCTTTACGTAGAGATGAAAAATTAATAAAAATAAATAAACAAGGACATTCCACACAGCGCCATCTAGTCCTAAAATAAGCAAAGTATGTACTATGAGAACTAGATGTTTAATAAATATATATTTAATATAGATATTTAATACTTAAATATGTATTTTTACTAAATCAATATTTAAAATACGTACAGAACACCCAGAACAGGACAATTATGTTCGTCACACAAATGTTTGTCTTCAGTGAGAAAAGAACCCAAGCCCTAAACAGCTCTTGAATAAAAAAATTTTAACTAAAATTGTTTGTTATAATTTTTTTAAATGTAAATATAAACGAGACGAACGAGACGTTCCCTTGATGGTACGAGATTACTGTCCATGACCATTGCAGCGATACACATAACTTTAAGTAGTAAAACAAAGTCCTAAAAGCTGCCTGGCGCTCATTTCTTTGAGACTTTCAATGATCTATACAGAAATAGAAAAATAAATTGTCTGATAATAATTACCAATAACCATTCAAGTATACCTACTAACGCGATTAGCGATAAAAGCAAAGAAGTAACTCGTCTACTGATCGAGATAAATAGCATCCATTAAATATGTTACAAAATATGACTGTCTAGCCAGCTAGACCGGTAACTGTGTGTGATAATATTTCGATCAACGAAACAACAAAAATAGAATCGAGATACGTCGACTCGATCCTGAGGCGTCCAATCGATACCAACTACACTGTGAGGCGTGCACGACGAACTAAATATTTAAATAAGTATCCACAAGTCAAACTCTGAGGTTTAACTTTTTACTTGTTAATAGTGTTTTTATACATATTTAATGACAATAGGCTTTTGTTTGCAGTTTTCTCGTCTTGTATTAAGAAAGATGACGCTTAGCACGCTTGTCTAGAATAAATCGATTTATTTGAGGCATGAAAGCAACCAGGTTTTGTTTTTCGGGGTACACCTATTTGGACAGAAATTTTCAAGTTCTTGTATGATGAAATTGACATCGAACCGTTGCGTTGATGTTTTTTAGAACTTGTTGGCCGTTTGGTAGTAGAATAGACAGGGTGGAATTAGATCACATAGATCTGAAGAGCACTTTTTAAAGTTCGTCCCTACAATACGTTTCAAAAATTACTCAATACCCGCTAATACATCTTATAGAGGCTATTTTTTGGTTTCTGTTGCCAGCATGTTTGCTAAGCTGTTAAGGGTATTGGGCCTGGGTAATAGAATCGTCTCAGAAATTTAACTTTTAATATTTCTTACTTTATATCTTTTTGTAATATTTTTATAGCGACGATAGCTCAGTGGTTAGCGCGGTCCGTTCGCATGACGAAGGGCGTGGGTTCAAACCGCAACAATGAGCTTCAGCTGTTTGTAAAGGAAAACATCGTGAGGAAACCATAGCGTGGTGGTAGAGTACTTTCTAGTAGGTACTCGGCTGGCTAGCTACCGCCCTCAAATTGAAAATCTGCTGCCAAGCATCTAACGGTGTGTTCCGGCAGCCTCACTTGAGAGCCAGTTCCATTCCAGGCTAGGTGAGCTTTACCATCTTCGACCACACCGTCACTTAACATCAGGTCAAAAAGCATTTCTATAGAAAAGATAAACAACAACCAACAAACAATGAAAAGTGATTGTAACTTTACCAGATTTATAATATTAGAATACCACCAGCCAACCAATATAATATTAGAGTACCAACGTTTTTGTCCACAAATAAACATTTTGTATCACTTGCTTGCTGCATTTCGATTGCCGCGCTCGCGTGATATGAGAGGATTGAATACCAGTATTGTTTATCGAAAACCATTGTCGTTTCTAACCATACGTAACATTACCTTTACCTAACTAAAATGTTTCCTCTTTTGTTTTTTGTATACAGAACATAAGCTTGGGGGTTTACCTAATGTCACAAGGGGGTTATAACTAATTGTGTTCATTATTATAGGCTATTGATAATTACCATTTTGTCATTCAAATACTCACCAGTACCTAGGTAGGTACTTATAAATATTAGTTTAAAAAATTTGCTGCTGAGTCCGGTTTACCATTGTCTTTAAAAATTAGTTTGGAAATATTTAAGGTTATTGCCATTTAGTCCTAATTTAAATATTCGTTTTTGGAACGGATTTTTAAATTCTGATAACCAATATTGTAGTCTTCTAGAGCGGAGATCGCGAATTGGTAAAAGTAGCATAGCACACCCTTAGGCTTGACATAGTGACGATATACTAACAATATACCAACGTAAGGTAGTTAGATACGAAGATCGGAGTAAGTGGTGTGTATTTTTTTTATTGTTGACAAGTTAGGTGTTTTACCACAGCTCACCTGATAAGTGTCTGTGTTGTCGAAGATGGTGAAGCACTCCTAGCCTGGAATGGAACTGGCACTCAAGTGAGGCTACCGATACACACCGTACCACTATACTATGGTTTTCTCACGATGTTTTCTTTCAACGGCAGCGCAAGGTTATTGTCGGGGCTTAAATCCACGTTCTTCAGCGTATGAACCGACAGCGCTAACCACTAAGCTATGAGCTGTAGAAAGTTTACCTATGTCCCACAGTGGGTAATGTACAGTTTTTTTAGGATGATGATGAAAAATATCAAATTAATAAAAGTCATTGAACTAAATTTGTCCGATAACATGTCCCCCTAGAAGGTTGCTAAACAATTAAAAATAAATTAAGTGCCTATTTAAAGTAATCGTGTTTATCTATTGTCACATTTATAGTAGTTCGCCAATTGTCTTTTCACAGGCGTGGTTTGTTTACACTAAGGAAAATTCGCTAATAAAATTTTAATGGCTCGCCAATATGATCAATTGCCTACCAGCCGCGTTTTCAATTTCACTTGTGGCTATAAAACGGTATGATACGCCATCTGACACCTCAGTCACAGAATATCACAGAGAGACATGTTAGAGATAGAAGAAAATTTATGCTTAAACGAGTACGTTTATAAAGAGTTTAATAAAATTCTACGCACTACATTGCTATAGATGTTTATTTATTGGCAATTTTTATAGTAAAAATTTTTTACAGCCAAGTCACTTACACTACACTTTCAAAAAAAGCTAAATAAAAAATACATATTTAATAAGCAATACAACAAAATTCATTTTAGAGCACTTCTAATTATGCGCTACACAAAAATAATGATTCTGAGAATTCATTACAATACATTCACTTATTTTTTAAATGAATTGATTTCTAAAAGTTTATATACAACAGTTTCTTGTAAGAGGATCCGAGCAATGTCTATTTGTATATAATAAAATGTCTTTACAAAACATTTTATAGGTTCATACATTTGCTAAGCATACATCATATACAACATTTTAGTTTTATTTATATGCCATTAAGTCAAATTCGATGCAAAGGTTTTGATTACATCCTTTATATTTCTTGGTCTTTTCTCATGAAGGTTAAGCAAAATACAACTCAAACCGACCTAAACATATATTAATCTTATAATCTATTAACTCTTAATTGTGCTCATGCAATGAAGGATCTTCGAATCTAAACCTTGTAATATGTTTATTATTATATATTACTTTTAAGCAAGGTAAATTTAAAAGTAAATTTAATAAACTCGTGTATGAAAAAGTAAGGATTTTAACGCATTACTATTCAATGTTTATTTCTACAATTTGCTAACCTTAGTTGTATTTTAAGATAGACATTACAAACTATGTGATTGATTTTTGTCTATACAAATTATAGATGCGCCAAGTTTTACATCTGTCTATTTTATAATCTTTTGATGAGATGACATTTTCTTGTTGTTCAGTTTGAGTTGAAACCATGTAGATATCTGAAGTTTCAGTAACTATGATTCTTAAATTTATGTACTCCTTTTAGATTCCATTACAATTAAATTTAAAGATAATTATATTCTCCAATAATAGTTTTTAGAAGCTAATGTTTCAACCGTACGTACTCCAACAGTTTTTGATTGACAGTACCTAAGTAGTTACTGTATTTGAAAGGCACTAATGGAAATTGAATCTCGTTCGTCTCGTTCAAAAATTATAAAATGAATGTTACAGTATTCAAGGTTACATTTCTATTACGATAGGAAAATCAAGCCTCAAGCCTCAAGCCTCAAGCCAGGATCAATTTATAGTGAATTTTTTAATACCAAAAAAAATTTTTTTTCTTACCCCTATGCTACTTATATTATTTTAACTTAAATGTAACTGTAAGTTTTTTCTCGTTAACGTAAGTAAGATTAAATCAACAAATTTGCGTGATTTTTTAATAAATATATTGGATCCGCTAAAAAACTTATTTCCTTAATAATTTTAATTTCTGCTGGAACCTGTCTGCAACATAATCCACGACGGCAGCTGTATTCAATAATACAATTTCCTGCACAACTTATTGTATTTTTGATATCTCTATACCTACGTTTATTAGTATCGATACTAATAAACGTCTAGATACATTGATTTCATGGCTACATTTCAATCAGTTGAGCATTTTATTCGAGCTCCGTAGTGCTGCACAAGATTTTGTTCACGCAAACACTTTTAGCTACAATTAAATTACGTTAACATTTACACAGGTTGACGTTTTAAACTGAAATTACGTTGTTGACATTTTCCATTTGTGTAAACTGTTGTAAACTACATAATTTGTGTAACAACTGAGGTTTTATTTCTTTACTTCATGGCGTTAACATTTTGTAGGTAGCGTCATAAAGAGGATTGTTTTAGTGACAATATAATTAACCATCTATTTATTATATAGCTACGAAACTGACTAATTATTTTTTGCATTTAAATTCTTGTTGTGTTTCAGCTAGAGAAATTAGACGGCTTTTGAGACTAAGCATCAAAGTCTCAAAGTAATGAGCGTTAAAGCAGTGATGTCCTGGACTTTGTTTTGCTACTCAAAGTTCTGTATACCTATCGCTACAATGGCCATGAACAGGCGTTATATCTTACCATCAGGAAAGCGTTTCGTTCGTATCATTATTATTACAAAGGAAAACTTCTCTTATTTTTGTCTAGGTAGGTATATTTGTTTTCGCTGACACTTGTCATTTATTTTCGCCAATAGTAATCAAGATAGTTTTACTAAAAATAATATAGAAAAAAAAAGTTAATTTTGGTTGAAAATCTTAGTGACAATAAAACAGGTTTCGATTCACCAAAATTACCACATGTGCTTTTTTATTTTAGCCAACATTTACCTACATTATTCAAACAAAGTAGGTACCCACCTAAGTTATAAATGGGAATGGAAATGTTTGTATCTAATTTTACTATATATTAGTAAATTATTTTAATTATTTCTAATTTATTTAATTATTAGGTTGAAATCTTTATTAAAATGTACTATGTTATACTTATGTATATTAACCTACATAGCATATATTTTTTGCATAATTTTTCATCTTCTATTATTCATGTAGCGAAAAAGTAATTGTATTCTGTATTTATTTTTAATAAGTTTTTTCTACTGTATTAGTTATACAATGTTTGATGTGAACAATGAAGAGTTTATTTATCTATATAATTCCGTAACGACTAAATGGATTTCTACAGGTGAAATGCATTTTGCTCTCCAAAAATATGAACAGTTTCTATGTTTGGAAACTCGAGGTATCTAGGAAGTCAATAACTTAGTGTTGTTGTAGTAGGTACTTGAAACATCACCTACGTACGAGTAAGCAGGTAATTTATATTTCGATTTACTCAAACCTACTATTCAGAAATCGAGACAAGAATTGACGCCCACCTCACGATTGTGTAAAATAAAATAGGTAAGGCAATATCTAAGGCTCACGTCCGACTATTGGATCTCATATCCAATGTTTACACTCTACTCATGCATACTCAACTGTATTAAAGAGTTCAATGCCCCCTCACAATGCATCCGCTGTTTTGATTGAATGAAACATGTTCTTGTCATGCTCACAAATGTTCTTCAGTGCCCGCCAGTGCAGCGAGGCGTCTTCGTCGTCTTGTGTCACATTTTTATTTTTAAAAGTTCAACGACCAGATAACGGACTAATCGAAAAACGAAAAGAAAACGTGTTTCAGAGGTACTCTTTGTACGTACAACTGTGTTTACAATGACACTGATTTTTCTTACTAGATACATACATGTTTTGATTCGATATTTCGTGTGATGATTATTTGATATTTTAATTTTGCATTTTTGTTACAGGTACCGCTCGTGTCTGTGATATAAAAGTGCAGGTTGGTCGTTTGTTAACGTTAAATGTGAATAAGTTATAATGATAATCGTCGAAAAGATAGACGCGGGAATCAATTTTTTTTAATCCACCAAAAAGGTCTTAATTAAGGGGAAAGAGGAGAGAAGTCCGAGACACCTCGCGTTTCATTACCACGATCCCCCGACCTCATTAAGCCGTCGGTGTTGTATAAAAAG
Organism: Biston stratarius; assembly: GCA_950106695.1. Lineage (NCBI taxonomy): Eukaryota > Metazoa > Arthropoda > Insecta > Lepidoptera > Geometridae > Biston > Biston stratarius. Next base: position 19,969,852 of record OX467116.1, read on the forward strand.
CGACTTTATATAAGAAGTTAATTCGACATCACACCTGTCGCGGTCGTAACTTTTCCCTCAGGATGGCCGTACAATGAAGCCAAGCTTGGCCCTTCTTCCAGTACTATTATTTTACCTTTACACCATTCGTCTTGCGGCATCGTCAAAGAAAGTATATTATAAAGTCTTCATTATATCGAAGTTTGACAGTTCGATTTTTGAAAGAGCGGCGCTGATTGGTTGGGATATTAACGGCTGAATACCTATGTCATAAAATGTAAAGTTGATGTTTGACATGTACACGCGAAGTAAGCTTGGTATGATTTGATTAGCTTCACTTGACCATTCCCACCTGCGATATTAATATTATAACAACGTATTATAACTAATAATAATATATGCGTGGTTCAAAATATTAAATAGCATTTTTGTACAATGCTTAGTACAAATTTATTGGTTGGCGTGCCTTTATATTTAATGAAGGCATCAATTGATTTGTTCTTTTCAATTAGTGTCTTATAAAATACGAGGGAAATCTAATAAAAAATAGTAGTAAAAAAGCAAGTAGTACCTATAGGTAATAGAAAATGGTAACATCAACACCCCAATATTAAATTAAAATCCTTTTCATCATTACATCAATCATTTGTAAGTATTGAACCTAATTGTTTTTATCTTTCGATATAATCATCACTGAAATTACGATTAGATATTATATATTTTAATAAGCGCTTAATTGTTTTCCTATGTTTGTTTGACTTTGGTTGTTATATAGGTACTTAAATAATACATAAGGTAAATATAGCCTAATGTGCTAGACGAAAGCATATTGGTTTAGAAAAGTACGTATCTAAAACTTTATGTGTAGGTATATCAGAATTTCTATTAGGAAAGCTGCGAAGGTAAAAGAGCGAAAGTATGATGGATGCCTCGCTAAGTAAAGTGAATATTTTCTCGAAATTTCTGCGCAAAATGTTCCAATTCCATTTCGGTAAGAGACTAATAATACACTTTTTCCTCTTTTTACTTCTTGCTTCTACCCTTTACTGTTATACGCGAAAGTAGGAATACGTAGAGTCGCGCTGTTATTTATTTAAATTAATGAAGCGCTTGTAGCGAATTTCTACTATAAGTATCTAAATCAGCAGTCTGCAAAACGCGGCCCACGGGCCGCATGCGGCTCGCGGATGTTTTATTTGCGGCCCGTGATTGTTTTGCAATTAATAATAAATATCTAAAATATTATAGATTCTATATTGAAAATATTATAATTACACTGAGATGCAAGATATGTAGAAAAAAAAAATACTGATTTAACTTGTAAACTTTAAATTGTAGGTTCAGGTGGTTGTCTGTAGCAGTAAGTCGTGTCTTGTCTGCCCTGCTAGCTTTGTTACTTGAGTTGTAGTGTGTGGGTTCGTTTACAACCAAAAAAAAACGTTTATGTGTCGTACTTAAATGTTTATTCGTGTCTGAGTTTTCTTAAGTTCTATAATATCTAAGTATTATAGGCATGGGTCTACGTATACATATGTCCAATTAAATACATTAGATATGTTATGCATTTAGTATAGATCAAGATTGCCCTAAATCTTAGTAATAATATTATTAATCACTTTACACTGACACCACATTAGTATCTACATTGCACCCGTGCGAAACCGCATACCTATATAATTCGATAAATAAATAATTAATTGATGATTTCACTGAAAAACTTGCCTGTTGCTAAACGAAAATGCGATTTATAGATTCATATTTGTATATGTGAAAACTGATTAATGGTGTTAAGTTAATAATATTGATAGTAATTAAGATATTTATCACTGTATGTTTTTCCAAATAAAATAAAATAAATAAAATAATTATTAACTTTCAGTTTAAAATCTACCGCTAAGTGTCCATTTCAGGCTAGGTGTGTTTACCATCTATGACTACAATAACATTTAATATCAAGTGAGCTGTGGTCTATCGATCGTCGATAGAAAAATTCAACAAGAGAACACCTCGAAAGCGGTTTCCAGAACAAGTTTCTCATTTTAAGGTAATTTTCAATCCCATCGATAAACGACTTGAACGAATATAAATTATCAAGTGGCATGATAATTTTTTTAAAATTGTAGCTATATCTTAAACAAGCACCCAGATTACTCAATTCTGAATTATTATTTTTTAGTCTTAAATTACCAAGGGCGTCTCTATTCTCTCTCTGTCCTTACTAAGATCCGTACAGACGGACGGACAGAGGGTCAATTATTTAGATTGGCGGCGGCGACCGTCCGGCTCGTTTCTACGTGATGAGTAGTTATCAGGGCAGTTACACCCTTAAGTAGTGAAAGTCCACACTGCTTTAAAAGTTTAGAGAGGGCACTTAAATTTGTCGAGTGTGACAATGAAATGCCTCAAATAGAAAACTTATAGAAACTTATAAAATTATATGCTAAAGTTTTATTTATTGAGTTTGTATATATGTATTTTTCGTAAGTCCTTAGATAATTTATTAAAGGAATCGCTATAAAATAATATAAGAAATAAAATCAATCTAAGATCAAAAATTACACAAAACTGATATAAACAAATACTAAACTTATTTAAAATTAGATGAAGATCGTTTATAGTGTTTTTGAATAACAACCTAAAAAAAATAATTACTATTGGTATCTTCTGTGCAAGCGTAATCCATCTTAGACCGCATCATCACTTAACATCAGGTGAGATGGCGGTCTATCGTAAGCCTATTTCTTATAAAAAACACGGACAAGTGCGAGTCAGACTCACCTACCCAGGGTTCCGTAAAAAGTAGTAGGTATGATTAATACTTCATAAATCGGGTAAAATAAAAATGTACAGTTTTCGGATTTTTTCCTTTATGTGTTACTTCTTGCTAAATTTCATAGTTTCAGGTCAACGGGAAGTACTCTATAGTTTTTGATTCCCTTGCGAGTGTCAAAATATGCGGTTTTTGCTACATAAACAGCTAACGGCGGTAACTTTTTTATGATAACAGAGAAATTTGATTTTTCTCAGCTGCTAGAGACTACACATCTGTGTACATGGTTTCAATTTCTACTCGATACCTCTACGCGTTCTCGAGGTAGAAGGTCTTGACAGAAGGACAGACGGACAACGATCCTATAGGGTCCTGTTTTTTTCCTTTTGAAGTACGGAACCCTAAAAAAATAAGTAAAAGAAAGGAAAAAAAAAATCAGACCATTTCGCCAGCCCGTATAAAATACCACATAATATACAAACAAAATCTCATTTCATCTCATTACAATACGGAGGAGGAGAAACCATTAGTGTCGTCTCGTTTAACATAACATTGTAATAATGCAAAGATTATTGCAAATTGGGTGCGTTTTGAACTCGATTCTGCATAATCAGACCAAACTGTCATTTCAATGCAAATGTCACCGGAGCGCTGTCATAAATGAATTTTAATAATTTTAGGATACCGTTTGCCCTCGGTGGGGGATTATTCTGATTGCTTTGGACGCGAGATTTAAATTTATTTGACGTTTTGTGGACGTTTGGACGCCTTCGAGTCGCCAGCGAGGTTAATAATGGAATTGATATTGAGCAGGTGATTTGGAAATATTCTAATTCTCAAACCAGCTATTTATAAATATACTATCCACAAAAAAAAAATGCCTTGCTGAGTTTCTTGCTGGAGTCTTCTCAGTTGAAGTGTAATTACGAGCCGGTGGAAGATTCAAAAAATGTAATTTAACGTTCATAAGTGCCTTACCGCAGGGTCTAAACTGAATAACTGACTTTTGATTTTGATTTTTACTAGCGACCTGCCCCGCCTTTGGACGGGTGCAATGTAAATACTAATGTGGTGTACATATATTATACTATGTATTATACATATAAACATTCCTCCTGAATCACTCTGTGCATTGACGGAAACCGCATTAATCCATTACGTAGTTTAAAAGATCTAAGCGTACAGACAGCGTTTTATACTATGTAGAGATATAATACCTATTTGTATTTAATGAAAATATGTGGTAATGCAAATGAGATGCCACCCAATAATCAACGTTGGAGAGTTTTACCATGACGATATAACTGCTCACCTAACGTAAGTGACTGTATGGTCGCATATGGTAAAACACAACTAGCCTGGAATGGAATGGCTCTCAAGTGAGGCTGCCGGTACACACCGTTAGGTACTTGGCGGCAGATATTCAACTTGTGGGTGGTAGCTAGTTGAGTATTAGAAAGTAGCCTACCACCATGCTATAGTGTCCTCACAATGTTTTCCTTCACCAGTAGCTCAAACTCATTGTTGGGCTTTGAACCCACGCCTTTTGGCATGTGAACTGACCACTCTAACCATTGAGCTATCACCGCTACAAAACCTATCATAGTGGGTTTAGCTGTGTTTGAATTATTTTGAACTTTAGATATGTGAAAAAGCATTATAGGTTGTATGGAAACTGACGTGGTTTTGATACGTTGTTGTTTTACTTATATGGGATTACTCACGTATAATTTTATCGGAAACTCTACTAAACTATAGTCGGAGTTTCCGTCAGAAATAACCGAATAGATAACACGAATAAGAAGATGACGTAATATTTACCTACTTAATAAAAAGAAAGTGGGCGTACTATAAATTCACTGATTGACCAAAAGAGTATCTTATCTGAGATGAAAACTTCGATAAAAGCTTAAGAATAGATAAGCTTAAAACCAAGGTAATGTTGAAGGATAGTTATAGCGCCATTAACGAGAAGAATTGCTTTAAATCTGAAGTGTGCAGTTATGACGGGTGTAAAGAATAATAAAACAGTTGAAACGCGGGCGCGACGACAGCGCTGATATACGGTGGGCAAACGCGCTCCGACTCCCAAGTATTGGTTTGTGAGTTTTATGTGTGGGTCAAGTTATGAAAGAGCAGCTGGCTAAGCACGTGATAAATCTTATCCGTAATTTTTATTCTGCATAAACCAGACAAACTTTAGCACATAGCCTATTGAATTTGTCCTATTTAATAAAATTAAATAAAATAGACGTACGAGTTACAATACTTTTTTTTTTATCTTTGACAGGCTAGGTGTTTGACCACAACTCACCTGATGTTAAGTGACGGTGTGGTCGATGATAGTTAAGCACACCTAGCCTGGAATGGAACTGGCTCTCAAGTAAGGCTGCCGGAATACACCGTTAGATGCTTGGCGGCAGATTTTTAACTTGAGGGTGGTAGCTAGCCAGCCGAGTACTAGAAAGTACCACCACGCAAACCACACTTATTCTAGGCTAGTCAATTATACCTTCGTGTGGGTAAATGAAAGTTTGAATTTAGCACGTGTTAGGCTTGCAGGTCAGTTGAAAGATCACAATAGCTACAAAAACCACGGTTTTTTATTTCAAATAAATTGCCTTTAAGCTACGATTTCAAATGGGCAGGTATTGCTCTTATATTAAAACATATGTATAGGTGAATAGGTTTTTTTATGTCATAAGAAGTCGCTTATACAATAATAGCAACAATACAAATATTGTCGACCTTTTGAGATAGTTAACACAGCTGTTGAGGAATATTCATAGGTTGGATTGGTATCTAAAAATATTTTATATAATAACTCGTTTTACGAAGAACATCATAATTTATTGTAGCTGAAAATTATCTTCATAACTAATAAGAGAGTAATCATAATCGGAATACAAGCATTGGGTGATACTATATTCACTTTATCAAGAATTTGAGTTTAAATAAAAGTACCTGGATGACCGAATTTTGCTCGGCTGAAAACACGGATAAAACGACGTTTTCGAAAAATGAAACCTAGCTAGATCGATTTATCGCTCTCAAAATCCCCTGCATACTAAATTTCATAAAAATCGTTGGAGCCGTTTCCGAGATTCAGATTATATATATATATACAAGAATTGCTCGTTTAAAGGTATTAGATTAGATAAAAAGAACTATCAAAACTCATAATTCTGTCTCGCATTCTAGGTATACTTTGACTATTATTATTATTTATTAATTATATTATATCACTCAAACATTAACTGTTTAAATAAACCAAAACATTTTGAGGCTGGATGTAAACTTAAATAATTACTCATAACATTTATTTTAATTAATTTAATTATATTTAATATTAGCCAAAATATAAAACACAACTTTGAAGCAGCGTATTCTTACCGGAAAGAAAGATGTCAACTGCAGGTTGGTGTGCGAGTACTAATATTAAGTTGCGATAGAATTAGTCGCAGATTTAAAAAAAAGAATAAATCGCTAATCCTTATACCTTATGGCATAACACCAAAGCTGTTTCATACGTGGAATTTTTACGTAAGCCCGCTACCTTACACTGCCTACGCTCAAAGCATTTATTTCGAAAGCGCTCCAATCGATGATGCGTACATTACCTTGCCTCCAAAATAAGTTAGTTTAGATGAAGTTAAAGATTGTAGAAGGGGAAATTTAACTCATCTTCATGGTAATCTATAGCCATGGATGGTGATTCCACCATGGATAATTGGAGAGATACTTTTCAGAAATGATATAGATAAAATAAAGTGTTTATTGGGCCGTGTTCCAGTTTAATCGAATTAGATATGTATTTTTTAATGCATACTTTGTTAGATACCTACATTTATTTTAATACTATTGATTAGCTTCTTCTTAGTCGTTTGCATGGCAGAGTGGTCGTGGTCATCTGTTTCGGTGCCGGTGGTGGCTTGCCTGTCAAGCCGTCACCATTCTTCGCGTATGGATGCCTTTTTTATGCACATACCTACTTACAGGACCGTGCAGTGCAGGCTTTACCTGGTCGGTCCAACGCAATGGGGATCTGCCAAGCGATCTTTTCCCCTCAACTTTGCCTTCATTCTTATTAATTACTTATCTAGATCTATGCTGGCTACACAGCTAACACATCTGATTAATAGTGAAACGACCTGTAGCCAGTCGCTAGTTCACAATGTATAGTCACCAATATATATATATTTAAAAATATACATTTCTTGTTTGATTTGACGGACACACGGCCCGCTATATTAATTACTATATTAAGTAACATTTCTCAAAACTACCTCTTCAATTATCCTTGGCGGAATTACTGACTATGGCCATAGTATTCAATTTTCCATTCTACAATACAACCGGTATATAGGTAGATAATTATATCTACATAGTACCTAACTATAAAACTAAATAGCTTCCCACAGTCTGTACGCTTAGGTTTTTTAAACTATACGCAATGGATTTTAATGCGGTTTTCATCAATAGACAGTGATTCGAGAGGAAAGTTTATATGTAAAATACATGCATATGCACCATATTAGTATCTACATTGCTTCCGTGTGAAGCCGGCGCGGTTAGCTAGTTGTATAATAAATATAATTATGTTATTTGCTTTATTTAGTTGACTTAATATCTAAGTAGAAATAAAAAGGGATTTTAATAATTTTGATTTACTTATTGTCATAGTTATCTCACTATATTTAAAAATTATTGGAAATGATATGTCAATATATTTGACTGTACTGCTAGGTCATTCGATAGTTCAGTAGCTTTGTTTCATGGCGTGGGTGCGATTCGCGCTCAGAACAAACATTTATGTTCGGAATAATAATATAGAATTTTCTATAGTGTTTGAGTATTCAAAAACTATGAATTAATCTATCAATTGTTTTGTTCCCATAGCACGAGCTTTGCTTTGCTTGGGGTTTGATGACGCTGTGTAAAATTTCCGCCGATAATTATTTTTACACATACTTTTATTAACATAATTTCTAAAAATAAACTTTTTTTTTTATGTTAGATAGGCTTGCGTTTGACCGCTATCTCGCCTGATGTTAAGCGAAGATACGGTTTACGGTGGTGGTCTAAGGTAAACTATCTCCATAATTAACTACAGAAATAATATTAGGTAGTTTCAGGTTTTACAAAGATAAACAATAGTATAAAAATAAAACAAATTATACCTACAAGAAATCTAATATAAAAGTCTTAATCTCAAAATTACCACGCTGGATGGGAATGCTGAGTTTTTATTAAAAGTAAGGTGCCAGCATTCTGAACACTTATATTTATACATATTTTTAATAGTTAGATTTTTAAAATTACAAATCCCTGCTGGTATCTCCGCAATCATGATTACCAATTCAAAATAATAGGCAATATTTTCCTACTGCGTCCAAAATTAAAAGGCTTTTTATAAAAAGATGTGCCGTATTTTTTCTACAATATCGATTGAATTGCTTATTAAAATGTTTGAAATGACGACAGAGAAATAAATACATTATTAGAACATTTGTATGTTAATCTGGAATGTTAACGAGCTTTTAAGATTACATACTTTATCATGGTTTTATATATACGTAGGTCTACATGTGTGGGTATATCTGTATGCTTTGCGTAGGTAAATACCTAAAGTTACGTTAGGTACGTAATATCGACCTGGTGATACTTACGTCCCAACATTTTCAGTACGCGAGTTACTACAATATGAAAAGTTGGGTTAAAACACGAATAAAACAATCGTTTTGAATTTCATAAAAGCTGGTAACTTTGAACTGAAATTGCAATAACGTACGTCATTTCAAAATATATAAATTCTTTATGAGCACGTGTAATGCTGTATCGGGATTGAGTTTTCTGTTATTTTTATTTATGCTATTTGTTTTTTGCTATTATTCAATCTATATAATAGCTTGACAAAAACACTTGTGTAGAGAAGGCTTTACCTAATATAACCTCAAAATTAAATATTCAATCTTCAAAATCTTAATTTGGATACTTATATTCGATTACGTAACTTTCTCCAATCGACTTACCGTAGGTATTCTAAAAATGCACCGCATTGATTACAATACCATACCAGAACATCGAGATACCGGCAAATAAAAAGTGTATAAAACTTTTTTGTCCGAAAGCAACGACAAAATTATTCAAACGGCACATGGCAGGCACTAATCTCGGGACAGGGTCGAATTAAATTAACGTTACGGTACATCGCCGCTTTTCCGATCCCTCCCTCTCTTCTTTCCACCAGTAATAAGGCTAGCTACAGCTAACTAATTAGAATTAATTAGTATCGCTCTATTTTCGTAATGAGATCGTTGCGAGATACCAGCTTAAAGTACGTAATACGTGCGTTCAGTGTTGAATTTATTTTGGGGCGGGTTTAGGGAGAAGGAAGGTGGCACTCGTTTACATGTAGCTGTAGTTTAGTTATGATGTAAATTTCGAATTAGCCGCATTAATATCATAAAGTTTAGCCTGAGAACTAGCGTCTTTCATAATGAAAAAAAGGGGAAAATATTATTAAAATTCATCGCTATATTGATAGAATATTTTTAATTTAGACCAAGATTAAGTTACTGAAACGAGTTTGTCTCGGCGTATAATAACTTATTATTATTTTGTATAATTTTTCCGAGCGAAAGATCAGTGTTTTAGTTTATAAATAAGCATGTATAGGTAGATTGCACAGGTGTCTGGGTAGGGCAAACTTAATACCTGTAAAAATAAAAGTTTTGTCTAATTCAGTTTAGAGTATTGTTGTTAGTTTCGGTTTGAGTATTCGTCTACCAACGCGTTTTGACCGATGTTTATTCCCAGCTGTCTGTTCGAGGGGCCACCTCTTTTACGAGTCTGTTATCCTGGTCTTGAGAATTTCTGCTCGACCAACCTGCACGGCCGCAGTAAAACCCAAGTGCAGTGCATTTTTAAAAGGGAACGCCCCAGGGCCATCCCGGGCTTTTCATTATTTTAAATATTCAGTGACGTGCAATGTGTCCTAGCTTCGAGTCCCATGTGACGCCCGCTCTGCTTCCGGATCGGTGAGTACGCTTTAACATTTACACCCGACCCTTTTAGCATTCATCTGCTCGAAGCACTTTGTTCTAGCAGCTATAAAATTAATCACTCCGCACTCAAAATTAAAGTTATGCCCTATAAAAATATTCACGCAACTCGGGGACCCAATAGCCTCATTAGTTACCATCGCTTTTACGAAACGCGTCGGGGAGATAATTTCGTCCTTGGTCCAGCATTACCCTGTCGGCAAGCTCGACATGCTCCGACATTAAACACTCCCAGAGGCTCCGCTATATTCGCACAATTATTCCCCGAAGCGAACCCTTCGCGTACTCTACAATTACCTTTCATTCAGCTAGAAGCGTTCCTCGGAAAATAAAATAAAATTGTGCCAGAAAATAAAATGAAATATCGAGATACGGTCCAATTATCGTACGTTGCGCAGGTTTTACGCTCAATGTGTACATTTATGCAGATGTAATTTGAAACGTAAATTTTGTGCAGCAATTAATGCGTTGGCGCGACTACATGTTGACGCATAAAATGCAGACGAATTTATAAGCCTGGCGCTGGATGTTGGATGCGACGTTAATTTCCTAGATTGTGATGCAGTACAGCCTGCGGGTACACATATAAACAGTCGCTCTGAATTACGCCGGCAAATCAACATTGTAGCGTACACTCATGTTCATAATAGCTGGTTTCAGACATCTTTTTATCCTTACAAAAATAACTGCCGCTATCTCGTCGAGAAAGCTTATGCGCACGTCTCAAGTTTTTCATCATAAGCTCCTCAAAACGTTAAATTTATTTCGGCCCGGAGCGTTGAATTAAGAGCCGGCTTAATCCTTTCGGAACGAACTTAACCCAAATCATAAAGATGGAACAAGGCAACTTGTACCGAGTAAAGTCAAATATTATCCTTTGAGAAGATTAAAGAGTTATTAAACCTATGTTGCCGCGTTCTAATAAGACAACCTACCTACAAAATTCTTGTAAGCATTGTCTTTTACGCCTCACTCAAACTACTCGACTATGTACATAAATAAAGTTTATTTATTACGAATATAGTAATAAAACGTTGTCGTTATTCTTTTGTTATAAATTAAAGTGTAAAAATGACCGTACCGTAATTATCGTACCAATGATTGAAATACCTAAGTAATCTTATTTTAATCCATAATATCCTATAGGTACCGCAAAACTTAAAAAAGAAACAATCCAAAAAACGTTTTTAAGTTACGTTAATTCTATTCAAAACCCACAAATCTTTGTTATGACGTAAAAGAATGCGAAGAAAAAATAATGGAAGCGACAAAATGGACGGAGTGCAAAAAAAAACGAAGAATTGTCAGACGAGCGTCGGCCATTTTGGAAGCGGGCCGGGAGGGCGGTGCGATCGCCCGGTTGATTTATTCAACTATCGAGCACCCAGGGCTTGATTAACTTGTGTTGACGACTGTACTTAAACAATTTAGTCTATGATAGAATGCCTGTGCTTTTCATTACAGTGCTGCTACAGTTGTTAATTTGATAATATATAGCTATGGTACGATTCTGTATCTTCGTACAAATTGTTTCAACAGATCTTTTGAAAGTATGTACCTATATATCAGTTTTACAAACATATCTACAAAATATATACATGATTATTTTAGATGGAATTGAATTTTATATGCTAGTTTTAATTGATTTTAAATTCAAGTAAAATATGTAAGTGTATAAAAGTATCTATCAAATTAAGTCAAAACAATTATAAGTGCCTACCTACAATTTTGACCAAATCTTTAAAAATTTCACGACTAAAGTTACTGTTCTGATAAAACTGTGGTAGGTAAAATTGAGTAGTCGTAAAGTTAATGATTTTTTATTTATCAATATCATTACCATTGTAATCACCAGTTAAAGGAGAATCATCCGCGCAAATGTGCCGACGGTATTTCTACTTGTCGCTGACTCTACATTGTAAGAAACAGCTTACACGGAATGAGATCTTTTCTGATTCAAATTACTATAGGCCTTAACAGACTCTCTTTTAGAAAGCAATTTGATCCTTCACTCACAGAATTCAAAGCTGATATTTCACTGACTCGTGAACGTAGTAAGAATGTTTGGTTAGGCATTATTTTCGATTGAGTCGCAACATTGTTCCATCGAGATTAGTCGAGCTATGAGTGCACCGTCCTTTTCCAACACAAAATAAAGATATTGAATTTTGATAACGCCTTCCTTTTGTAACGTATATAGGTAATTTGATATCTTTTTGCTGAAGTATAGCTACAGTAAATGAGGAAAGATAATTTTAAAATAAAAATCTGTAGGTTATTAGTTAATTTGTTTAAAATTCACGACTAATAATTACTAATGGGTCACTAGAAGTATAATTGTGTCATTCCATTTCGTTGATCTAGTAAAAAACACTCTGTAGCGATGATAGGTAAGCGCAGTTGGTTTGCAGGCCAAAGGGCGTGGGTTCAAACACCAAGAATGAGCTTGAGATGCCGATGAAGGAAAACATCGTGAGGAAACCATAGCGTGGTGGTAGGGTTTTTTTAGTACTCAGCTGGCTAACTACCATCCTCAAGTTGAAAAATGTGTAGCCAGGCACCTAACGGTGTTTTCCGGCAGCCTCACTTGAGAGCCAGATCCATTCCAGGCTAGTTGTGCTTTACCATATTTGACCACACCGTCACGTGATATCAGATGAGCTGTAATCAAACACCTAGCCTTTAAACCATAAAAAAAAATAGTTTCATACAGTTTTTTCCTTGAATATAACAAGTATTGTGAAAATGTTTTCATTGAGTGTAAAGTCTGTAGGTATTGTACCTCCTATTTAGATCCCGCTATGAAATCCTAAGAACCCGTACGTACATAGGTAATTGCAAAAAAATCAAAGGCGAGGCAAATTAATTCACCCACACAATTTTTTCAACAATGTAGCATGGAATTATCTTGATTACTTTGAACATTTAAGTTCTGAATCCACATGGAAAGTAATTAAGACATCAAGGTTTGCAAAGTTAGGTATAAACTTAGTTAATAGCTTAGGGACCAACTATACATATTCTTAGCTTAGTTAATGAATTCGCTTCAGCGTGGAGCTTAATTAGCCTGTAACTTATCTAACCTATCTAAGGTCGAATATTCCATACGTTTTGAAACTCAGTTGCCTGCCTTCAATATTTCTTGTTAAAATTTATAGCTTGGGATATCAATCTTCGTTGTTTAGTTTATAAGCGAATTAGTTTCTTTGTTTTTCATGAATTGCATAATATTACACATACATAAATATTACGTTAAAATCAGTTGGCCAAAGTATTAGAAGCGAATTTACCTAATTAATCCTACTAATATATAATGTTATAAATGTGAAAGTTTGTATGTTTGAATGTTTGTTATTCAATCATGCAAAAATAGCTGAATGGATTTAGATGAAATTTGGGACACATATAGTTTATTACTATCATAAAGCATGTTTCATTATCTACACCCAATTCTTAACTCAACGTGGACGAACTCGCGGGCGCAAGCTAGTAATATAATAAATAACAGCTTTCTTAGAATTTCTTCGAACTAAGAATGTATTTGACATTATAAAAATACTTTAAATGTATAACACAAAGTAATTACGTAACCAATTTCTTAAAGAACTAATTTTAAGAAACGTCTCTTTAAAAATCATATTATTCGGTCCTTTTCGTTAGCAAAAATGAGAAAAATTTAAAATTCTGCCCCTTGCGATGTTCATTAACCAGAGTTTTCTTTGACAACTTTGTACCCATTCGCTTTCTTTGGAGAAATTGTGCGCACAAACTCCTCAGTAAGACATTTTCTTTTATCTGAAGGCGGAATTTCTAAGTCGCAGACACAGTACATAACAGTAGCTGAAGTTTATGCAATTAGTAAAAAAATTGACACTGGCAACATTGATCAAATGCTCTAATATAAATCTAAGTGAATAATCTTACCAGTTAGATTGGTGATGTGTAAGGATTCTCAAAAATTATATACATCATAAATAAATATGGATACTGCTATAGCCAACTACACACTGTTAAGCAAAATATGTTTGTCCTATGTTAATTCTTATTTACAATTTATTATAATTCATTAAAATTTTTGTTCATTAAATAAATGATATGCGTTTGACTGCCATCTTGCTTGGTGTGAAGTGAATAAGATTACCTATATAAGATGGACAATGCTTGCCTAGAAGAAAATAATTCATACTTGGATTTTATATCACTACATATTATAAAACGAAGACGTCCGCCGCGTCTGTCTGTCAGTTTACGATAAACTTAAAAACTACTGAACCGATTATCATGCTAGTTTCTCCAATAGATAGATATATAATTTTTTAAAGATTTGAGGTAGGTAATAAGATATACCTAATCTGTAGATCTATGACATATAGGGAAAGACAAACAACGAATATACTATTGCTCATTTTGTGTTATTGTCACGTACGGTTGAAAGTTTACGTACTGGTTTGTATGTTGCACTGTGACATTGACGAGGTCCCGGGAAAAGGCATTATCTCGGAGTTTGAGCGAGCGCTGCGATTGCGTAATCACGGGAATCTACTTTGATTGCGTTGCTAAATGTGCTGAGCCGCGGTCGGGGCTAGATTTCATTCGACAAAGATTGAGTTTGTGAACATTGATTACGACTGTGAACTAAGGTTAGGGTACCTACAGAGTACGAGTCGTCCTTCCCTAAATGCCATACATCTACAGATTAGGTATCTTACTACCTCAAATCTTTGATCAAACACAGGATTAGACTAAAAGTTATAAAAAATATAGTATCGCTTGAGGTATATAATACATTTGGATCTAACTATCTAGGCTTCTGTAAATATAATAGGTTCAATTGTTAATATGTGCCTCAATAAATATCAGTTAGACAAACCTCAACAATGAGCTTCAGCTGCCGGCTGCCGGAATGTGCTCTGGTCAAACACCTAGTTAGTCAAACATTAAGAAAAGGGCAGAAATAATTATTTATTTACAGTAGAGAAAACAAAAGATTTAAAAAAAATATATTTATGATATTTGTACAGAGTACCTAGTAGGTACCTACTTTTCATTTATAATATAGTTAGTAAATTCAAGTCTAGGTGATGATTACCAATTTTTATTTTTTTATTTCATCAAAACAAATTAATAAACGCCATCAAATGCGTAAAATAATAGGTACCCATGTAAAAATAGACAATCGCACGCCTTCTATAAAATCCAGGACCTTCATCTATTGGATTACAATATTAATCGAATCTATTAAGCTTGATTGGAGCCAATTTTGCCCGACCCTCACCTGTACCGTACCTTAATTATTTTCCATACTAGGTTTGTCTTTATCCGTCCCGGTAATTTCACAATTTCACGCCGAGATGGAGTTCGGAGATCTCGTTTCCAGGGACCGAATCCCGGCATCCTGGTTATTTGGGCATCGCTAATGTCCCGGAACGAATTGGTCGGCCACATGTAGAAAATAATTATAAAGTCATCCGCTTCGACTGACTGAGCTCTACGTGAGAACCTGCGACGGAAATTATATACTATGAAATTACCTGGCAATAATTTACTGTCTCAGTTTAAGCGTATGATTATAATATATTTTCTTTGTTATGTACCTACCAGTTTTATACTTTAGTCATTAATATTTATGACACGAAAACAGGAAGCAACTCATTTAGGCGCCTACTTAATATTTTTGTCTGTTCTTGTTCAATACAACCGCCGATGCAAAAAAGCCTGGTGATAATTGTTTTTTTCTTATCCGGGCATTCCGTTTGGTATTCTCGACCAGAGATAATAAAAATCTTGTTCGTATAACTCAGCCGCAAGTTCCACAAAACTCTTGTCAGCGAATGGACGATAATCCACCGCTTAGTCGTCCTTTTTTACGTAAAAAAAAAACTTTTTCCTTTTGAATAACCCCCTTATTTTTCCGGCGTGCGACCCCTCTTTATTCATAAGCCGCTGACGTAACTTTGAGATCCCTAAATGAATGGTTGTTCGTTGTTTTACGGGTCTATTCACAATGCTTTTGGTTGGAAACTTCAGAGATTTGGCCGCAAGAAAAAGTGGAGAGATTCGCCATGAAATTATATGACGCCCGCCAAATTATTGTATTATCTCCGAATTTCTTTAGTTGATATATCGGCCTGTTTTTATTCGTACTTAGGGACCACATAAACTCTTGAATGTTAACCGTTCCTTCGGTAGTAACTAAAACATTTTTATGATAACTAAAACTTTTTCTTAAACTTGGTACAATATATATTTTTTAAGAAAATTAGGGACCTCGTTCACTAGCATAGCTTTTTTTTTTAAAATTTTAAAATACTGCGCCATTTATCCCCAAACAAATAGTCGATATAATACTTCTTTTATTTGTAAACATATATTAGTTCTGTACACAAATGTTAGTCCTGAGTAGGAATCGAACCCACATGCGTCGAAGCAGAACCACTTCCAAATTAGCTAATACGGCAGTCATAGGTTTCCACGTTAGGTATGACATACTTTTGTAATTAGCGTAGACCACGATTACAAACATAGCAGGATGTTCTAGTAGATATTCAGCAGGTGTAGGTACCTAAACCAAGTAATTTTTTTTAAAAAAGAATAATAAGACTTGTTATTTTATTCAAGCGTATACAATTTCTGGCTGCAACCTATGACCACCCATTGTCGTCCATGGTCTTACTTACCAGTCAAGTGCGCTAAGACCCTAACTAGTCTAGGGCTACATGGATTAATTAATATGTTAGCCTTCAGAATATTAAAATGAAACTACGGAGTCGCAATGGCGTGTCAGAGCGGCTTTTAGCAACAATGTAAGATTTTCAATTAGCCGGTTACTTCAAAGTGATTCGCATTTTGTGGCCAATGATATGCAAAGACCGTTCGACCGGGGTCTATGTATTTGTTTTATACAACGGCTATATCAAAGGTTATATTGTAAATAAGATTAAGCCAATAGCTTTGTTTTTTCACCTTTTTTATAATAGACAGATACGTACCTATATGTAAATCACATACAGCACGTGTCAAAGAATTGTAGTAAAATTTGAGTGTGCTGACAAATGTAGGTAAACAACTTTTACTATGGGACCAACCTTGATATAGCAAAAAAAAGTTACATTGTCTTTCAAGAAAAGGAATGAAAACCTAGAACTTGCGATCCAGCTAGGTGTAGGTTTAAGGAGCCTCTTAAGACTACCTACCTTGTTATCAACGCTGATCTTTAATGCCCGTGTCATCCTTCTGAATTTGATAAGATCCTGCCATCACTACCTTGGATACTCTTTCCAGGAATTAATTTGTGATTGTTCTTGGGAGACAGAAGTTTTTTAATAGATTATAAAGAGATTATGCTGGTAACCTCTCGTTTCCAATTCACACTCTTCGTTCACACTTATACCTATTATTTTTTGACAAGCTAGGTGTTTTACCACAGCTCGCCTGAAGTTTAGTGATGCTGTGGTCGAAGATAGTAAAGCACACATAGCCTGGAATGGATCTGGCTCTCAAGTGAGGCAACATACCGTTAGGTGCTTGGAGGCAGATTTTCAACTTGAAGGTGGTAGCTAGCCATAGTCCTAGAAAATACCCTACTACCATGCTATGGTTTGCTCACGATGTTTTCCTTCACCGGTAGCTAAAGCTCATTGTTGGGCTTTGAACCCACGCCCTTCGTCATGTGAACCAACCGCGCTAACCTCTGATCTATCATCGCTAGATTTTTTTTTATTATTTTTTTTTAATAAATAATATTAATTGATAAACGAATATCGTAGGACATATACACAGCGCCATCTGACCCCAAAATAAGCAAAGCTTGTATGATGGAATTCAGACCACAAAACCATTCATAGACAATTCATTTGTAAAGTCTAATTTACATTTAGTTAAAAACAAGTTTAAACTTAATCTATTTACAAGTTTGATTTAGAAGTATTATTTATTCTGCAATTTTAGTTCAGTATCATTTAAGTAGGTATTTTGTATCCACGAAATGCGTTTCATGAACTTTCTTAGCGTGAGTTTTTGCCGTTACGCCGGCAAGTTGCGAAGGTAAACAAACAACATGATGACTGTTAACCGCAGTAATGCCTGCCCTGTTTGATTACAAAGTAGGCAATAGCCATTGATACTGAATTACAACGAAGGTAATCGGCTATTTCATTGAATACTTCAGCCATGCCATTTCATGTGAGTCACTCATTATTGAGGTTTTGTCTTTAAATATCTATGCACCCGCGTGATTGTTTCCTATTGGCTGGTTAGTATTTTTTTAATGGTGAATAGGCTTGCGTTCGATTGCCATCTCATCTGATGTTAAGCGAAGGTGCGATCTATGCGATGGAAGCTCGTTTACCTATAAGATACCGATTCTTGACTTGAAGAAACCCAGATAGTTTTTAGCTTGATACCTCCACGCGTTTCTGAGAAAAAGGGTCTTGACAGACAGACAGATGGACAAAGAAGTGATCCTATTAGGGTTCCGTTTTTTCCTTTTGAGGTACGGAACCCTAAAAATCAATAGGTACATCATTTTAGGGCTTATTTGCATAAACGGAAATAATATCACGTGCGAATAGTGTAATCCAAATCGATTCACGGGTTTTCGTGTAAAAATAGTTCTTATAGGTACGTTACGTTATAAAATGAAATTCATCTCGGTTTATGCAGATAGGAAGGTAGTAAGGTTTTTCGAGAGAAGCAAAAATTTGAATTTAGATGTCGCTGGTGTAGCAGTCGAGAACCCCTACTACTAGTTTTCACTACGACTTCTTTTTTGGCCTAGCTACTAAAAAAATCTGGCTTGAATTTCTTTTTATTTGTTTATCTATGAGATTACATGTTAAAAAGATGTTTGCACTAGATACATGTAAGCATGTCGCAAATGGCAATAGGTAATAAGATATACATACCTACCTTATTTAACTAAACATTATTGATATTTTTTAGGACTAAATTAAGCGAGTTTAAAACTTTTTTCGTATACATAATCTTGTTATTTATATTAACAATATATTGTAAAATGTTTTATTAAATATTGCAGTCGAGATTATAGATAGGTAGATTTTTTTTGTCGTGCACATGAGAAACAGAAAAATGTACAGAAAACAAAATAATCTTATGAGATAATGTCACACCTTATCACTAAAAAAGATCTCTTCCAGGCTACCGAGAATGGAAAACACTATCAACTATGAACAGACAGGTAATGTAGATATAGGTATTCTTATGTATAAGAATATAGTACGCTGATAAATTTACCCGTATCTTCTAATTTGCTAATCGTATTCAGACTAATAAGATGTTAATCAACGCATATGAGCAATACGCATGTCATAGGGTACACGAGGTTGCAGTAAATTCAATGTTTGTGGTTTTAAAAACAAAATTAGCACCTAAAACAAATGTTCTAGAGTTAAACATGCCAATGTTAGGCATCAAATGTCAGGGCTTCATAAGCACATTTCAAATGTGTAATGTGTACAACGTACGTTAGAATCAAATATAACGCGTAGCATAAGGACGTAGGCAAGTGTTTAACCGACTTCAAACATGAGGTTGTTTTTAAATTCGATCCAGGTTTTTTACTTCTTAACATTAGATGGTAACTCCGTGTGGGTGCGTCTATCGAGAATGGGAACCCATACAGTGCCAAATGTACCAGATGTAGCTTAAAGAGTAGGGCCTACTTCCACTACTCGCAATCTTGGTTTAGTATCTAGTTATTTCATATTCTGTTGAAGTTCATTAAGTTTTGACTCAAAACTTAACATGATATATTCGACCATTTAGGTTGGTGAATCCTTATAAACTTATCAATAGTTTACTTTTATATCTACAAACTCATTCATACACCGAAGTACATGGATATTTGTATAGTTAAACTACTCACATACGCAAAACTAATTCTTGAAAGACGAGGCGAAGCGAATTCTATTGAGAACGTTATTCTATCTATCGACGCCGTAAATACAGTAGAAATTTCGGTCAACCATCTGGTAGTAGGCACCCAACCCGGTACCGAGCTCGTCTTTACGAGGCGAGGCTAAAATGCTGCTCTCGAGTTTGGCTGGAAACTGCCCTGGTTATATGGAACGAAGGCGGAGTGAGCGAGCGGCCAAATGGCCACCTCTCGGCAGCGCTACGGGCGGCCGTTTGGGCCGGAATGGCTAGCTTGTATTACGTATCGTAATGGAGATTGATGCTGCGGTTATCGCTATGAAAAAAATGTTCTAGATTAAGTTCCCAACGATCTTGTAGATGCTAAGAATAGTAATTAGATAGATAACTAAATAAATGTCGGGGGAATATTATCTCACGGTGTTTTACGGTAGCCTCCCCTTAGATTCAGTTCCATTCCAGGTTATGTGAGTTTACCATCCTCTATTACATCATCACTTAAAATCAGGTGAGCTGTCAAATGTCAAACCTAGGCCTTCAAGCATAAAAAAGGATAGTCGATACAATGCCATCTAGGAAATCGATATCTATAAAAAAATCAGGAGTCTATTTTATTTCTGTAATTAGGTACATACTTATAGTAAGAACAATCAAACAGAGAACAGTGTTTGTCACATAAGTATTTGTAGGTGGGAATAGAGCTCACGCTGAGCTCACGAAGCAAAGTTCAGTCTTCGCTCTAATTTCAACCACTGATTACTTTGCAGTTTAATATGTCACGAATTTAGGTATTTCTTATAGAAATTATTTAAAAAAAAAAAAAACAATTTCCATTATTTGCATATAAGACGTCATACAGTTTTGAAAGACGATGTGGAATTCCAAATTCAAATCGTATTAGCATATTGTGTTTTTAATAATGAAAAATAATAGCATCAGGAAGAAACCTTTCTATCACGTTACGTAATACGTAATATTATCGGGCCCAAGAGGAAGCTTGCTTAAGTCCGTTACATACAAATGCCTTTCATTAACTTGTCGATGTTTCGACCGTCCGAGCTACGGTCTTCAACGCTATTGTGTTCAAGAATACAACTACAGCATTGCAGTAGTATTCCTTGACCGTAAACAAAAATATGTATAGTAAGTCAGGAAAGTAAATTCATGTCATAAGGTCCAATTTCCTTTGTATGTACCGATTCTCGAACAATTTTCGTAAATTATGAATTCGACGCACAGGACATTTTGTCGGAACTGGTTAACCACTGCTTTGCCCCGCCGTATCTACCTACTTTGTATATACATTTATATATTATAATTATTTGAAACGAAACCTAAGTAAGCCGTGTTATGTTTTTGGAGAGTATGTATCAAGGTAGTTCTCATAATAATTTTATTTGTATCCTTTAGAGTTAGTTACCTATTTGTCTCAAAAACACGCTTCTAAAACATGTTAATTATTGCAAAACATTTTTCTGTTCAATTAAAACTAATACATAACAAAACAAATTAGAATGGAAATTGTTTCTAAAATTAAATTGATTAAAAATTAACATGTGCTTTTAACTGGCCTTGTCATTCAACTGCCGCCAGGCAGTAGGTTTAACCTCCATCTGTCTATACTACCAACTATTGCTTTTCTAATATGCTTAGTAACATATTTAAAATTTGTTTTTTGTTGTAATTTATACAGATATATGGGCCGCTCAAATAATACGTAAGCACCAAAGGTGTGTTGGGGGGGGGAGGGGCCTTTGCTTTGCTTAAATTTATAATGACATGGTCGACAGTGTGGATTCTTACATTAGCAATGTTTACTTCTCTTGCTCGTACCAATACTTAACTGTAAGCTGATATTAATATTGTAGTATGTTTGACAGATTTTCTCGAACAGATTTCTACTAATAAAATTACAAGATCTGTTGATGTCTACTTCATATCTATAAACACAACTAAAATGTGTGCGCCAATATCAGGTTCTTCGCGAGTAAGGTTAAAATCGAAGTGAAAAAAAAATCGTATATAGGTCATTTCACAGCACCATCTGACCCCAAACTAATTAAAGAATAAAAACGATGAAAGTCAGATAACTGATAGAATACTTAAATGCTTGTTTGTTTGTAAATACATAATTATGTACCTACTTATAATACATAAAAACACCCAAACACAAAACAAACATTTGTTTATACTATGAAATTCAAACATATTACGACAAATTATAATTCATTTTAAATATGATTAAATCATGTACGGTAGGTACATGATTTAATCATATAGTTTAAACTTAATTGTTTTTTTTTTTTTATAAAACTTTCTCTTGTGTGCCCCTTTAATCTTGTATCGTGCATCTTTCTTTGTAAATCAATCCCGAAAGCCAATCAATCTTTTTAATAAATCACGTATCTCACAAAAGCTATCAGCCTGCGAGATAACATAGGTATTGGAGTAGTAAAGTAAATGAGATCTTTTCTGCGAAGATGCACGTATACCCGGGCATCCTACCGCTATTCGGGTATATACGGGTATTCTCGCTCAGGACCCGGAATAATAATGTTGACAGTACCCAAGCTTGCATGACTTTTGGTAATTACAAGATGATGAACCGAGATAGGGCTGCCTCGCCGTAGACGCTAAATGACAATGAAAGAGCCATGTTTATGCAAAAAGCTTGTTTCACTTTTATGTATGATCTTGGTGTTTTCATTTAATGAATGCATGAATCTTTTACTTTTCTTCCTGATTATTTTTTTTGTTGTTATTTTATTGAGGTAAACCGACCCACTATTATTAGATCGTACTATGTTTTGTCTTATATGTATTAATAGATAAAATATGGCCGTTGAAATATACGACAAAATATGTATGTAAAAATGATGACAATAATTTATTATACTGTCTATGTAGCATTGAAGCTGAAATACTGTACGTTTACTATGATAAAGCTTACCCGTTCGGAAACCGTTCAGATAAGGCATGATATGAATTCGGATTTAGGACTTGTCTTCCGTTTTTATATTTGGTAAATCTACCGGCAGATATCTCATATTGATTTCATTAAATTGATTAAGCAAACCCGCCTTATACTCAGTTATAATACTTCCAATCTTAATCCCATAAAAACTAAAGTGAATCAAAGAAAAAGTTAATTTATTCTTACGTAAAAATAGTGAGATATACGAAACATTCTCCTGATAGTAAGAGATAACGCAAGTCTTTGACTATTGCAGCGGTACCGAGAACTTTGAGTAGCAAAACAAAGTCCGGGGCATCGCTGCTTTGGCGCTGACTACTTTGAGACTTTTGATGGTTAGTCTCAATATATCTTCAAAACGAAACGTAATAATGTTTACATACTACTGCTTGGCGGCAGAATATGTCATTCTGCAGTCGTACCTACCTCGACGACCTCTTGCTTAGGACATCTACCACCAAGTAAAGTAGTACCTAGTATTGTTAAGTAAGGTTAGAAAAACAAGCTGAATTCAAATTGGTTAGATGAATATTGAACTGAATTCCTTGAGACATTTTTGACGTAAAATATTCATGTTTCCCTTCATATTTGACAAGGAACGCAACCCACGCCAAGATCGCCACTAAAACGCTTACGCAAATATAAAATACAATCTCCTTGAAATCCAATCTAGCGACCGACCTCATCAATATTCCGCTGGCTTGTTATTTTCCTCGAGGCTTTAAAACAAAACAAAAGAGGCTCTGTTATTTAACTCGTTTCCGATACGGCCTATTTTGTCGTATAACAAAATTTCCTTTCGGAATAAGTTTGTGAGATCTCATTTGTCTCTGCGAGATGGAAGTCGTACCGAGAATAACAATAGGTAAATTTATGTAAATGAGTGCCGTTTTACGTAACAAAAAGGAAATGAGCCGAGTGGTGTGAGGCGTTCAATTTGATTGTCAAACGGTTTTGTTCGAAGACGTTTTGAAATTACGCCTCACGTATATAGATACATACCTGTTTAGTTTAGTGTTATTGCTATATTGTTCTCGTATGACAGCTGTGTACCTACATCAATACCCCTTTATAACCGTCTTAAAGTGTTGTCTTTGATACATCGGTAAAGTCTCGTCGCCTCAGGTTACCATCAAGTGTGATTAAGCGTAGTTACGTGAAGCAATATAAGCTTTCTTGTAATAAAAATAAAATTCAATGAGCACTAAAAGTATGGAATTCATTTGTATTTCGAAACTTCAAAGCTTTAGATATGTTTCATACGGGCTTGTTAAAGTTGGCATTAGCACTACCGTGACCTCAAATCATAAATATTAATGTTTATGTTATTTTAGTTACTCAGATGAGATAAGCATCAATAGCTAAAGATTTAACTTTGTTTGTAGATATTTTTTATTCTCAATGTACATTTCTTTTTCTTGATGAAATGGCTTCATTGCACTCTTATCTTATAGTGTTTTGTTTTTTCGTGTTGTTTCATAAAGAAAATGAACAGTGGCTGTATAGAAGATATTTGCGCGGATTCATAGCAAAAGTTTCTTTAAGCAAAATATTTCCATGCAGTAAATATATTTTATAGAGGTTTTAGCGAAAATGTTTGCAAAGTTGGAGAGCGAAGAGCAATCTCTCAAGGGAACAAACATGACTATTACCCGTATTTTCATAGCCGGAGAAAAATATCAACTTTGTTGCAAACTCTGCCGGAAACTAATCCAACTTTTGGGGTAAAACCACGTGATATTACACAAACATTGCAATATAAAAAAAATGAATTAATGATTTAGTCAAAGATTTATAAGCGAGTTTACCATCAATCGAACCGTCTGCATGTTAGCCATTCTTTTTATTACACGACTGCCCATAAAGGAGTGTAATGTTTTAAGAGTTCATGTATGTGTGTGTGTGGCTGAGTGGCTTTATTTTACCATAACTTTAAAATCCCTGAACAGATTTGGATGTATAGGTTATCGTTAAATCCTTACACCATTCCGAGTGAGATTGGCTATTGAGTATTGGCTATTGAGTGATATTTACGTAGTCGTCTTTTTCATTTCATTCAATAATCATTCTTATTAAAAAAATTGTCAATAGCAAATGTTTTTTTTTAAATTGTTGACAAGCTTTACAAGGAGTTTGACCACAGCTCACTTGATGTTAAGTGACGGTGTGGTCGAAGATGGTAAAGCACTAGGTGTGCTTTGCCTGGAATTGTACTGGCTCTCAAGTGAGGCTACCGGAACACACCGTTAGATGCTTGGCGGCAGATTATCAAACAATATTTGAATTTCGTACGCAATCTTGCAGTTAGTAGATAATTCGGTGTCATTATTTATGATTATATAAGTACTGACCACGCCCGACACTTATTTATTTATTTATTTGCTCATGAACATTGTATACATTATTAAATTAATAAATCACATTATTAATCTAAACTGCTCCTATCTGAACATGCATTTTTTTAGTATCTGTAGTTTTATATATATATGCCTAAGTAAGTAGTTTTAGCCAATTAATATCACAAACACGAATTTTACAAATCACGGATTTTTTTTGCCCATTCAGATTGTAAATTATTTTCTCACAAAATTGTCTCTCTGTTTAGTCGTCGCAGAATCACCTAATTCGTTAAAAGCATTTTAAAATAATTATTGTTACCTGTTATATATTTTTTTTCATCACAGCTCACCTGATGTTAATTAACTATGTCTTTGAAGATTAAGAGTTGTTGGAATAGTTAGTATAGACTCGTGTTATGAGTATGCCTCAACTTCACATCAAGTTTTACTGCCCTGTTGGCTCATTTAGTGGTACGTCTGCTTCATTTGTAGGGTTTGCGTTCGATTCCCGCTCAGGACAAACATTTGTTTATCGACCATAAATGTTTGTTCTTTGTCTGGGTGTTTTTATCAGTTATATGGTTCCCAAAGTACAAGCTTTGCTTAGTTTGGGGCTAGATGGCGCTGTGACGTTTATCAAAAGTCAGTTTTATTATGAAAGTCAGTTTTATTATGAAAGTCAGTTTTGTAGACTTACTTCACCGATTCGTATCATTAATATCGTTTCTTATTAAAATACATATGTTTACAAAAGTTGAATAGGTACCTATACTAATCTGCGAAATGAGAACGAGATAAAGACTGATCGAGATAAGGGTTCGGATCACGTCATCTACTAGTAGGTACGTAATACAATAATCCTACTAATATTTGGAAGTTTGTATGTCTGAATGTTTAAATATTTGGATGTTTGTTACTCAATCATGCAAAAGCGTCTGAATGGATTTGGACCTGGATTAACATATAGGATACTTTTTATATAAGAAAAATGTTAGGTTCCTGTGGAATTACCAAAAACCGTTTCACGTTCAGTTGAAATTTAGTATATGCGTCTTATGGAACATTATTCAGGGATAAAAGGAATGTTTTACCTTAATCTAATGATAAAAAAGTTTCATGACTATTGCTTATTTGTTACTTACAGATGTTTAATTTCTCTCTGAACCTAATTCTAAAGTAAACACGGTCAAAGCCGCGGGCGTAAGCTAGTATTGTAAATAATTTATTATTTGTTTATTTTATAAACAATTACACCATTGTCATAAAATATACAGAATGAGAATCATAAAAACTATTAAACGGTCATTGGATACAATTTACTGAGCGTTGAAATAAAACAAAAAGACAAAGTCAAATTAACTCCATTATGCTCGACTTATTATAAAAAAATGCTAAGAGCACGCATAAAAATATTATGTGGAAAAACATATTATTTCATGGCAACAAACACGTGAGTTTTAAGTAAAACAGAGAAAATTCGGTGAGCCTGTCGGATGTTATTACATTTTCCTATTTACTTATGTAGGTAAGTGCTTCACGGTTGAGGCATAACACAAGGGTTCTCTTTCATTTCCGACATAAATATAAACGTAGGTTGTACCTACCTCTTTTACTTTATTCAGAGCGTGTCGAAAGTAGAAAAACCTCGCAAAACTTTCATTGCATGTGGAGCTTACCTACACGTGTGTCACATAGCCGAAATATCTGCCAATTTCATTTCTCTGCTTACCTCCCCAGAGCGTAGTAAACACCACCCCCCTCCCGGCCATTCCTTCCAACCTCACCCCCTTTCCGTGTGTTTGTCCAACTGATATTCTTGAAGATACAAAACCACTTTACCGAGACCCGCTTCGTCTCTCTAAATATTCAACCGCTACTACTGGATAAAAGCTTTCGCTTTAGAATTCAACGGATCTTCGTGAAGTGGTTACGTTTTTAAAGTTTAAATCTTTGTGCAGTTGCTTTGGAGCAAACACAATTATTTGTCTAGAAACTTTTAAAGGATAGATGAAAGTAGTGAGAGCTAGGATAGGAATGTCCTGTTTATGTTTACTACTCTAAGTAAATTCACTCGACAGTAAAATATGAAAAAAGTCCGCCCAAGCGTATTTCACTTGAGCAATTGCGCATAGGTTTTCATCAAAATAAACACGTTACTATATTTTCGATTGTTTACGATTACGTATTTGACCACTCACCTGATGTTAAGTGAAGGTGCGGTCGAAGATGGTAAACACACCTAGCCAGGAATAAAACTTCACTACGCTGCCGGAAGCTGTTAGGTACTTGGCGGCAGATTTTGAGTGTCAGAGTTAATTTGGCGTACGAAGGTCTCAGATATAGTTTAATATTTTTTGTTGTAGAAACATAGATCAAACATTCGAAACCTACAATTTAACGTGACAACCGACTTACGGTAGCGCTCCGAAAGTAATGCCACGCAAAGTCACCAAATGTCTTACTTAAATAAATAAATAATGACACACTTCTTAAATACGTTTTTAGGATGACTAGAAAATAAGGAATTCTAGGGATAGCCACTCAGCCTATACAAACTTACTCATTAGCAATAATGCGCTTGTTCGAAAAAGGCTCCTCCTAAGCCTTGATATGAACATCGTCGCAAAGTGACTTGTTTGACGGTTTTCTACCGGATACACTTTGGAGAGTGCGCTTTATATCTACATGATCTAATTCCACCACGCCCATTCTACTATCGGACAGCCAAGAGCTCTAAGAAGTGACACCGCTTCATGGTCAATATTCCAAAAACTCGAAATAAACGGTTCGAATCTGACTTCATTATGCGAACCGCTAGACAATGGAATTTGCTGCCCGAGTGGGTGTTCCCTGATGGTTAAAATCTGGGTGCCTTCAAGTCGCGACTGAATTTGTTTTAAAAGGCGAGCGTGCTCCACCGTAGACCGCATCTTCGCCTAACATCAGGCGAGTTGGCGGTCAAACGCAAGCTATTACTAAATAAAAAAAACAAATAATATTTTTAAAAACAAGCTTTTATCTGGGACAATGAACTAAAAATTCAAAAATAAATTCTAGTAAGTATTTGGCGTGTAGGTTATCTATAGCCTTAAAAGCTTGAGGCACTACCTGTTCCAAGTTACAGGTTATAGGTTGGGTAATTAATGTTCCTCTGTGCCTCCAGCTTTTAAGAATATAGGTAACCTACTTGCCGAATACGGACAAAATATATATTTATATATACAAATTTCGTGCCACGTTGTTTGTCCGCAATGAACTCCTCAGCTACTAAACCAATTTTAACCGAATCTAGCAAACTGTGTGCAGTATAATCCAACTTGAGAGATAGAATAGTTTATATCTCAAATTTATAATCGCAATATTTTTATTGTAAATTATTTGTTTATTATACGACAAAGAGGTATAGTTATCTGTGAGTTCCATAAAATTCTAATTGATGGCGGTGTAAAGTAATTCATAACTGGATTGAGCAAGTATCCAATAGATGGCGCTAAGTTAAAAGTCCAAACGTTTCATATGCGCTACAATTTAATTCACGATACGCGCGCGTGTTCAATTTGGCCACAGCAACGCGTGACCGGGTCTGCTAGTTTTTTGTAAGTATTTTCATCATATTTTTCTTTATACCTTAGTCTCTCCCTGAAGGTTAACCCTCCAGCGTCACCGCGCCAAAATAAATACTGGTTACACGAAATAGGGTTCATCTCCAAACAATCAGAACAAGCGTTCGATCAGGGCCCTTATTGGCTACAAGTGCTCTCACATCACAGTGTTTACGTATCCTCATTAACTATGTTTGTGTGAAGCCTAATTTACGATGTGTTTGAGTTGCGTAACGTCCCAACGTCCCACTAATTGGCCGATGACGGATTTAGGTACAACTCTAGCCAGGTTTAGTGGTTACTGGACGTATTTTGGTATATCTTTAAATAAACCTTCAAAAGAGTTGAGATTCACGATTTATTTATTTCGTTCTATGGTTCAGCTGCTCGGTTTTTTTAATTAATGTTTGTGATTTTATGCGAGTTAGTAATGGACGATTGAAGTGGGACTGGGCGGGCCACGTTTGTCGCATGTCAAACAACTGCTGGGCAAAGGTCAAAGGTTTGGACGCCAAACTGCGGTGCCTAAACCAAAATTTAAGTGACCTCAGGGTCGAATCAGACGAAGGTTGTGTGACGAACTAAATCGTCACGACAGTCACTGGACCACCAGAGCCGTAGACCGGGCAGTCTGGAAAGAGGTAAGGGAGGCCTTTGCCCAGCAGTGGGACACTAGAGGCTAAAAATAAATAAAATAGTAATATAATACGTGAATAGAAAGCTTCTGTAACTTAATTACTACACTAAATTTATATTTATACATGGTTGTTTTCTTTTATGGTTGACAGGCTAGGTGTTTGACCACAGCTCATCTGATATTAAGTAGCGGTGTGGTTGAAAACAGTAAACACACTTAGCCTAAAATCGAACTGGCTCTCAAGTGAGGTGCTTGGCGGCAGATTTTCTACTTGAGGGTGGTAGCTAGCCAGCCGAGTACTAGAAAGTACCCTACCACCATGCTATGGTTTTCTAACGATGTTTTCCTTCACCGGCAGCTCAAGCTCATTGTTGAAGTTTGAATCCACGCTCTTCGGTGTGCGACCCGACCGCGCTAACCTCTGAGATATCGTTACGCTGTAGTTCTTAGTTCCCATTCCGCGCTAGGTGTGTTTACCATCTTCGACTACACCGTCACTTAACATCAAGTGGGCTGTAGTCACACCAGAACGCCTAGCCTGTCATAAATAAAAAAAGTTTTTAAAACAATCAATTTCTAATGAAAATGTAAAAAGTAACATATTCTGCATACAATTTGCAAAAACAAGTAACCGTTTCGTGTTAAGATGATATTTTCAACTATTATCAATTTTAGAATATGTTTTGCACACTAAAATATCATTTTTGTATATACATATATTATTTATATATTTGAGAACTTCGTAAAAATAATACAAAATAGAAACATAATACAAAATAATTGACCCTATAGAAATTTTCATTAAAGATGACACTAAAAAGTTTGTATTTCGAAACCTGCTAAGAGAGTCCATCGGGAAAAATGGGAATTTTACAGCAGTAGATAAGTCTTTTAATTTTTTAGGTTAATCTTGTAATTTTCGAGAAAAGCCTGAGAAGTTGAAGTATGGCACGCACAAACTTACGTAACCGCAATATTTATGCTCCGCTAATTGAGACCTTATCATACATAACTATTAGACTGATAGTTGGTTGCAGTAATAAACATATTTGGATTGTCAGGAAAAATGGGCATTTATACACCGATTTTAAGGCGCTCCCAGTAGCTAATATGCGCTTTTTTATAGAACAGTAATTGATTACTAGATTTATTTAGGAATATCATTATATTGCGTATTAGTTATATACCTATAACTTTATTTATATTAGTAATATACCTAGGTTGTATAAAACAAAAACGCCATCTTAATCTATATCTGATCCTAAACATGCCAGAGATCGCCAACCTCCTTGAACAGAAATAAATATGGCACCAAAATTAAAATGATATTATACATGTAAATAAAACCACATTGATACACTAAAGGCAATATAAATATCATATTTTCTAATCTTCGTACCAATTAGATAACCAAACTGCCAAACTCCCAACTTCATTAACCAAATAAGTTAATCAGCCGACCCACTTAATTATTCAGGGATATAAAGGCCGAGTACCTATTCTATAAACTCCGCCCGATATGGCTTGGCACAAAACTCTGCGGAGTGGAGCATATTCAGAACAGAGTACCCGGTTTATTTGTGTTCAAAACAGAAAATACTTGGCAAAGACCCCGGTTACGCGCCATTTTACCCAGCGAGGGTTTTAGCAAGCGGGCGGTATAAAATTTTCTCGCGTAAATTACCTATTCCTTGTGAAAATAGAGGGAAATGTTGGCGTTGCAGTATCGAGAGGATTTTTTCTATGAAATATTGATTGGATCTTTGCTGGGACGAGATAAGGGTAAAGAAGTTTTGTCGTACTAGGTACATATATTCTCATCTGTAGTCTGATGGTATATTATATATCAATATATTTGTGTTTTTCGATAGGTATAGTAAGTTGTTATTAAATTCAGACTAAATAGGTTCTTTTTAGCTAAGTGAACTGCATTTTAGACCGCTCTACTTCTTTTTTTATGTAAAAGTAATGAAACGAACGAGACGCTCGCTTGATGGTAAGGCGCCTGTCCATGACCATTGCAGTGATACACAATAATTTAAGTAACAAAACAAACTGCAATATATAGCAGCTTTGGCACTCATTACTTTGAGACTTTCGATGGTTAGTCTCAAGAGCTCTGTAATTTAGCTATAGTACCTACTCTTCAAACCAGAACACAGTAATCTTTATACACTATTGCTTGGCGGCAGAATATCTGGCATTGCGGTGTTACTTACCTAGACAACCTCCTGCTAAAAAATCTACCACCAAGTAAAAAACATTGAGTGAAGTCAAACATAAACCTATTAGACAGAGTAAAAAAAAGATTAGTGGACTTTTCACTACTCATCAGTAGGTAAGTAAAAGGTAAACCTTCCGGAATATGGTGTCTTTTCACTATAGAATTAAAATGTTCAAACTGAAATTAGAAGTTTGTAAAATTAGACAGACCCGTAATTTGTATTTAGAAACTTGGGAAATTTGTAACTGTAGGCGATTGGTTTCATTCGGTTTACGGTTCCCACAATAGACGGGTTATGCTTTCAATGTACAGGGTTATAGCGGACCAACGAGTATGGGAAAACTGGAGAAAGTACACTCGTACACAAAATAGCGAAGAAGAAAACTGAAAGGCCTGTCTAAGGTTAAGTAACCAAATTATCCGTAGGTACAACATTCATTGCAGCTAAAGTTACTTAAGAGTTCCGAGTGGTTTTTAAAAACCTCCTCTTTTTTTCACCTCGTCTTCTATAAAATATCAGATGTATTTACAATAATGTACAACGTATTTTCCATTGACTTACATCTGTCTTTCCCAAAATTAAGTCAATGATCTTCTCATTGTTGTCTTTATAACAAAATAAGTATACAAGAAAAATAAGACATTATGAAATAGATTGCAGCTAATATGGATGATAAAACCTAAAAAAAAAAACTAAACTAAGGAATTGTTTTCGATTTTAACACATTTTGTGTACCTAACAATAAATAAGTTCACATTAAGGCAGGTTGGAATATATTTGTGACTACAATATTTACCGAAATTACTATTTTTAGGGGTCCGTGAAAAGTTGACAACATCAGCTGTATCATTATAATTATGTTACCAAAATTTCAAAGAACAATTACGATATAAGTAAAAAATACAAACAAAAAACAATACCAACATTTACCTATAGATATAAATAGGAGATATCACATGCGAGTGGGTATTAATTTATTTATAATTTTAAATTGTCATCATTAATTAAATATAGCGCGATGTCAAACAAAACGGAAAAAATACAGTACTGCAAAAAAAAAAAACAGAAAATAAATCAAAAATATGTAATTAAAATTTGATAAATAGTTAGCTATAGAACATCTGCTGGATAAGCTAGTGCTTAAGCCCTCATTCAGAATAGATGGTAATGTATTCGGACAGTTTGTTGTAGACTGGTGGACCCGAGACGTACGTCAATTCGGGTTTTAGATAAGACATTTCATATTGATAAGCGTCTTTTCATATAACAACTTGTTACCTATCTTAAAGTTGAAATATTGAGATACAAATTTGCGTAGCAAATATACCTATTTCTCCTCCAATAAAAATGAGGTTCAGTACAATAATAAATATTTATATACTTAAAGATGTTTTTACGCTTGTTATTACTGTTAAAAAGACCATCGATCGTTACTCTTTATTTCTAATTCAGCTACGGAACCATTCTATATAGGTATCAGATCGTGCATTTGATATATTTTCTTACCAGTTTGTATTTGCATATGAATATATAACATTGGTATTCACATTTAAAATGTATTTTATTATGTAGCACTGTGTCTACCGACTATAATATCTATATGTATATACGTTAATATAACCCCCGTATTTAACCAGTTCTTTTAGCTTGTTTAATAAAGATCATTGCATGATTCAAAATCAAATCTGTTTTGAAATCGTAGCACAATTATTTTATTTATGTTTGGCATTGCACTTTGTGCATTCAGCTAGTCAAATTAAAGTAAATAGTCACGGTCAAAGTAATGTTAAGTTACGATCAAGTGCATTCTATGACGTAATAAAGTAATAAGATTTAGAAAAAAAAAAAAATCAGCAACAAGACCCATATCAAATTGAAATAAAATATATTATAATCAAATACACAAAAATTAAACAAGCAATAAAATCTTATACGGAGTTTGGGAAAAAAATCATGATTTTCCACATCACTATTATTTTTAAATGACATCATTTAAAAACATATTATTTTTGGAAAATTTGTGCGTCATTTTTTCTCCATGTTTGCGCCACAACTAAAACATGTATTAAGTACTTCTATTTCTGACGTGTACTGTGTGTCGTACCTTTTCCTGAAAAATAAGAAATAAACTTGTCGGCACCAGTGTACTCAGAGCTGACAAATACACGAAGCCAATATCCCGTCACTTGGAGTACACGCCTCTACACGTCACATACCTACCTATGTTGCTGAACGCCGCTCCGGCCAAATGACCCCATTATCCCACCCTTATCCCTCCCCCAGACCCAAATATCAACTTTATTCCCAACAACGGTAAAGCCCAAAGTTCGATGAGCAGAATCCTAATGAACAAGCGACATCACACCGACACGATTCAGATAATAACTTACGTATTTTGTATGAGTTGATTTTGGCTAAACTATTCGAGATTATCAGATTTCAATGCGGCTCGGTGAATAAATTTCGTTTTGGAGACGGTATTGGAATTTTATCGATAGTATTCGAAAAGAAAGTTGGTTCCACAGTGCCTTTGAAGTGCTTGGGTATGTAAATTCAAATGTTGAAATATGTAGGTACACGATCAATATTCAAATGAGTGCATGATCCCGAATAATATTTGAATGGTATAGTTGAGTACGGGAAAAAGTGAGAGAAGGTGAAAGAAAGTATATAAAATTACTTAGAATCAGTAACTTTAGTTTAGAGCAGTTTGAGATTTCAGAGGAATAAACCTTAGACCAAACCTTTAACAGAAATTGTAACTTGTTAAAAAAATTATGTCATTTTTTAATTTTACCAATTTTATCATCAGTCGTAGTAATTATTTTTATCACCGGTATCACAGCTATTGCAACGTTGAGGTAAATGAGCAAAACTAATTTATTAGTATTTTGAGCGCGTTTAATCCCTCCCGGTGATAAATATAACTAAATATAGCGTCTTATAAAAAGTACGTACTTCCAACACTATAGTCTAAGATTTCAGAATTAATCTTATACGTATGGATTTTTATATTTAGAAACAATTAAATTTTAAGTCACCTTAAAATACTTAAAACTAATTCTTAATAGACACTGGAAATATAGTTAAGTTTCATAAAAATAAATTTTAGACAAGCAAAGATGAAAACAATGTTTTTACACAATTTTCTGGTGTAGGCATACCTTACTACGAGATGTGGAATTGTGGATCCTAGATTTACTCGTACTTGAGCGGAGATATTTTGTAGACAGTAGATAGGTAATTATCATAAGCGCCCAAGACAAACCAACAAGAAATATCTCTAGTAATGTCAAAATAATTATGTTTTATCACGTAATTTGTTTTAACTAGTGATGTAATCATGTTACCTACCTACTAATCCTAGTTGACGCGATTCTAACATAGAATTCGTTCAGCTTAACTGTAGAGCAGTGTATACAACTTGTTTGGCAATTCACACAGAACATATATTTGGTGGATAAATTAAGAAAATTGTAACTTGAAACAACGTGATATTGTCATGCAGATTGTTAGGCCGTGTTTCACACCTTTTTTTAAAAAATGTTCTAGGTAAATACATTTCTAATGAAAAATCCATGCTATAAACCCCATGAGGCTTGAGAAATAGCTTATTCATTCTCATGTTGACACTTAACAGCGTAGGTAGGTATATAAAATAGATATTGGTCCGGTTACGAAGTGCTACGTAGAGCACCTACTTACATTAGAGGTAGGCATGCCTCTAGCTATCTATCCATATGCCCGCGGTAAAAGCATCTCAATTACCCACCATCGGCTCCGGGACCCTATTTTAAAATCGTACGCATAAGGTATTCGTATACGAGTATGATCGACTTTTAAACAAAATCAAAAATCATATTTTTGCAATATTCAACATCTTGTGTTTTGGGTATGAATAGTTTCAAACCAAGAAAATTTAACGTTTGATTGTGTATCAAACGTTAAATAATTTTTCTTTTTAATATTAATTTTGTCTTTTTTCATTCTTCCTGAGTAGATCACAACATTTTGTACATAAGGTACATATAATACTTATTAGACTATTTTCTTTTAAAATTGATGTTTCTTTCAACCGACGAGCAAAAAAGTACCTAAACTTTACCTATCTTTTTAAGATTGACAGGCTAGGTTTAACCAACAGCTCAGTGATGTTAAGTGACGGTATGATCAAAGATGGTGAACACACGATTAGATGCTCGGCGACAGATTTAAAAGTTGATTTCGTTTTTATTCGTTGACAGTCATACTTTGTTATTTAACGTTTAACGTTATCAGGAAGTCGTTTAGGTAGGTACCACCGCAGTACCAGATATTCTGCCGCGCTAAGCAGTAGTGTGTTTTCAGCTAGCGAAATTACAGAGCTTTTGAGACTAACCACCGAAAGTCTCAAAGTAATGAGCGCCAAAACAGCGAGGCCGCGGACTTTGTTTATAACCGACTTCAAAAACGGAGGAGTTTTTCAATTCGACTATATTTTACTACTCAAAGTTCTCTGTACTGCTGCAATGGTCATGGACATGCGTTATCTCTTACCATCAGGAGAGCGTAACGTTCATCTCATTAAACATTACATAAAAAAGAACCGTTATCTGCTGCTTTATGAAAAGTATTAACACGTTTTCAAACAGTGTAAATGCGTATAATCAGGACCGTTTGAATTCAACGTCAAATATTCGTAGGCGAAATACGAATGCGAATTCAGGCGTACGATTCAAAAATAGGGCCCCAGCCCTAAAGAGAAACGTAACCACCTGTACTTCTCCCAACCATACGACCGGTTTCCTCTCATATCCGTTAAGTCCATAGTTTAATACCATTCACATTATCTTGTCACTTTTATACTCATTTAATATTCTACCGATACTGTAAAATTTTTGAGACTCGTAACGTGACAGAGTTAATTGTCTTAGAATTCTTATCTGTAGAATTTACTTTCGGTAGCTCGACTTTCACCAATAAAATGTTAATCAAGTTAGTAAAACTTAAATCAAAGGTGTACTACAGTAGGTAGTTTACTGGCAGCTAATTTACCTAACTTGAATATTAAAAAATACTATTTTCTTTCCTTAAGAATATTGTCTACAGCAAGTAGATCTTATACAATACTAGCTGTGCCCCGCGGTTTCACCCGCGCTGGATGCCTACGTCATAGTAGCTTTATACATGCAAAGTCTCAGCCCAATCGGTCTAAGATTGACAAAGTTTCATACAAACTTTTTTCTCCTTGGGGGTAGAATTAATCAAAATCCTTTCTTAGCGGATGCCTACGTCATAACATCTACCTGCATGCCAAATTTCAGCCCGATCCGTCCAGTGGTTTGGGCTGTGCGTTGATAGATCACTATGTCAGTCAGTCAGTCAGTCAGTCAGTCAGTCAGTCAGTCAGTCAGTCAGTCAGTCAGTCAGTCAGTCAGTCAGTCACCTTTGAGTTATATATATTTAGATTGTTTTTTTTTTTTAATTTGAAACGCTCACCAAATAGCAAGAACAACAACTGTGTTTTGTTCTCTAGTGATAAGTGATCTCATATTTTTATATGTTAGGGATGTGCTTTATAAGAAAGGGGCTGCTGTAGAAGTTGGTTCTGTTTCAAAGATAAATATATTTTTTTGTGTACGTTTTACACAGCGCCAAACTTAGCATAGCTTGTAGGTACCTACCTCCTATGGGAACCAGATAACTGATAGAATACTTTTTTTTGTAAAAACATATTTATAATACATACAGTACATCCAGACACAGAACAAACACTTACTTATCGTCACATAAATGTTTGTACTGGTTGGATTTGAACCTACACCTTATACAGCTCTTGAAGCAGATATTCTAGCAAAGGAGTTAACGACACTCTTCGCCTTTGTCTTCGTCGACACTATTTTCAGTTAATTTTTTATTTGTCTGTCCTGTTAGTTCATTTGGTAGTGTGTCTGCTTGGGCGTG
The DNA here is from genome assembly GCA_950106695.1 of Biston stratarius. Taxonomy (NCBI): domain Eukaryota; kingdom Metazoa; phylum Arthropoda; class Insecta; order Lepidoptera; family Geometridae; genus Biston; species Biston stratarius. The sequence goes on from OX467116.1 coordinate 20,007,276, forward strand.
GATTTGATTTTCACTTAGGACAAACATTTGTGGAGCTAGCATAATAATATGTTTGAGTGTATTGTATGTATTATAAGTAGGTATGTATTTACAAAAAAGTGGCTAAGTATTCTATCAGTTATCTGGGTCTCATAGTACATCTTTAGTTCGCTTAGTTTGGGGCTAGATGACGCTGTGTGAAATGTCCTTGCACTATTTTTTTTTTGTTACTATCTGGATACATATTTCAATATATCCTGCCAATGCGGTTTTACCTTGACGCTTTAATAAAATGAATGCAACAAAATATAATGTTTCTCTAATATAAAAATAGAAAAAAAAATATATTTGAAAGACTGTAATGTAGTAGGTAAATGTCAGAGTACAATCGTACAATCTGAATTCCATAAATAGAATAAAACATCAACAGTAATTAAATTTTAAAGAATGAAATGATATATATAATACCTACATATAATTTAAAAATAAAATATAAAAAATTGTACCTTGATACTTAATCCGTAGATTTAGTAATATTCCTAAGCTCTATAACATATTCATAAATAGAATCTTATACTTAGAAACAAAAGAGCTATAATAAATACTTACTTATTCTGAAAATGATTCTTTGACGACCAGCGTTCGCGTGCGTTGACCGAAGACACGCTGTTCAGTAGACTGAACTGAAATGATAGTATAAAACCTGAACAAAACTGTCATTATCTTCGTCATACATGAGGATTGTACTTATGCATCCAATCGTATTATATCCTCAGACCGACACTCAGCACGGGTCATGGCCGCTTAAAGCCCTTGAAAGCGATTAGGTAGAGGTTTTATTACACGAACTAAGCGGTGAAAGTTCCAACGACTCTTTACTTCATATAAAATGGATTAAACTAAAGTCACACGAATTAAATGAAATTAAGACTTAATACAGTTAGTGAGAAAATGTGATTGCGTAGCAGGAGACGAAATTTGAAATTTCAACGCGTGAAGCGTTTAAAATTGTTTTTTTCTTCTTCGTATTAATGTCAAATATTAAGGCTGAGTTTGTGGTAACACTTCATTCGATTTCGAAGTGTTGACGCTAATGGCAAATTATTACAGGCGCCAGCGACGTTAAGTGTCTATTGGTGTGAGATTTTTGTGACTAAGAAAATAGAATTGGCGCTAGAAGTAAGAAAAAAGCTGTACAAGTATTTTGAAATGTAGGTCTCATAAAATAGAAATGAATTCACGCTTAAGTAAATTATTCAATAGAAGAAAGTTTGTGCATAGGTTATATTTAATCATCCTTAATGTCGAATAGCACTTTTAATAACTTTACAAAATTCATACTCGAAACGTATACATATACAAATATACAAAACTAATTTCATAGTATTTTATGCGCGATTAAGTCCCGGTAATAAACATTACTTTAGATGTGAGAAGTATCACTATTTGCAGATTACCTACTGCTTGCCCGTTGTAGCAGTAATCTGCAAACAATGCTATATGTTTCGCATTAAAAGACAATAGTTCCACCAAATTGTATCTTACATTTAAAACGGCAATTGCCATGCCATGTACAGACTGTTGATAATTTGTGCTTTTATGTTTTTATTTAAGACTTGTACCTATTGAATACAATAACTCTTTTTGTGCATAACACGAACATATTATTGCGTGCTTATAACACTCTATTCGAAAGCCAACTTGACTTATTTTCATAAAAATAAGATTCATGTGTAAAATATTCCAATCAAATCATTCCAGTTCAGACAGCATGGCAATTCTTTTCGCTTATCACTGAGTCACTGGCCAAAATTAAAGCTCCAATCGCCACGTCCGACCGCGATCGTAAATCGTAACGAGTTCATGATTTATGTGTTCAGACACTACGCATGCATGTATTTAGAGTAACAAAAAATATCTTCTAGTGCTATGCGTACGGTATTTCTCTGTGCGTACGTTTCCGAGATAAGCTATGTAGCAACATTCAAATTAATTTATACAATACGCATGGGTTTTCTGGCTTGTATTTGAAAGGATTTTTTCTTCGCGCTCAAATAGCGATGTAGCGGAGTGATTGATCAGACAGCACGCCGAAGAGTGTGGAATCAAATCAAAGTGTGAGCTGCCAGTGTCTCTAGTTCTCGGCTAGCAACCAACCACTAGTTGAAAATATGCAACTAATCACCCAATGGTGTGTTTTGGTAGCTTCACTAAGAACCAGTTCCCATTACTGGTCAGCCACCAAAGGAAAGATCTATCTAAAGACGTTCGTACGGAAATTGTTCTAGTACGTACACGAGAGTGAAAGTTATGGTAGGGTGGACTGTTATTACGGATGGGTGGCAGAGCATCGGTAAAAGAGGAGGAGAAGCTGTAATAAGGACAACCATGAATGGCGCATAAGAAGAGGAATTAAATAATTCTTGCTCTGGAGTTATTTTACCGTGCACCCCGTCATCGTCAAAAAATCAATCCGAAACATTTTGAAACAAATCTAGAAATTCCGGAATGTACTACAGGTTTGATGCTCATTTGTTTTGCGTACATGCAAGATGTGAAATGTCCTTTCTGCGAAATGACATTATCCTTAATGGTGCAGGTGTCCATAGGAGACGGTAAGGTCACCATCAGATGAACACCTTGTTTTCCATTCTTGCTATAAAATGATAAAAAGAGGAGTACCAGGTTATATTGATATGTTAATGTTGAAGTTTTAAACGTTTTTGATATTTAAGTAACATATGCTAATATCAGTTCATATGGACATAACTATAACTACATAAATAGAATTAAGAGGATGACCATGTAGTTACAATATACAACAAGAAAAAGTAAATATATTTATATATAAAAGTAACCAGACTAACGAAACCACTACCGTCTGGTATATTGTGTAATACACCTTGTAAAATTTGTAAGTGGGTAGGTACTCAATAATATCAGTCCCTTAAATACCTATTTATAATTTCAATACACATGCCAAAGTTTAAGTGAAGTGAAATCGAGTTGCAGACATAAACCATACTTTGTTGCTCGGTGCGATTCGAATAACAATTACAGCTTACGAAACGCATTTAAATAGATTAAAGCTTTGGTTCTAAATTGAAACGACAAACAATGCGCTGGAGTATTTAATTAAAACTATCGGTAATACCAGGGGTGGACCAAGAGTTGTAGGTAGAAGAGTGTAAGAGGAGGTGTAAGAGTTGTTGTAGTTGTAGGGCCCTAGGCTAATACTACTTAGGGGCCTGCCTAAATAATATACCAATTGCCATTTTGTCAAAAAGCTATTTTCAATAATGTGTACTAGGTACACGGCTTAGGAAAAAAAGAGGGCAATCAAACAGTTTTTTTTATTTAGTATATAGACACACAAACAGCAACTGAGAGATATTATCGCAAAACAAATCAACCGGTTATGTGTAGTTACATTTGATACATTAATAAAGCAATATTTTTGGGCCGCAAATTTATTTATTTTTCTCCTTACATTGTACTCTTTTGTTAAATCACAATTTACAAAGGACAGCTTCACAGGCAATTGCAACGTTAAAACATTTTAAAATATAATAATTAGGGAATATATATATATAAGTTTCTTTTCATAAATTTGCAATAAAAAATTCACTGCATTTTGTTTTCAATGGAGGCTGGGGGCCCTTTATATCTACGGGGCCCTGGGCTGTAGCCAAAAAAGCCCTTACATAGATCCGCCTCTGGGTTGTACTAGATAAAGTGTTTCAATGTTACGTCATGTAAAATGTACGAATATGTAACCAAGCTGTAGAGATATAAATAAAGAATCATTAGCTGGTCCAGGTAGACACCTGTTTGATTATGATTTATATGATACTTATATAAAATGATTTATGAATAAATTGATTACAGTAAATTTATTAGTTAAGTAAAATCTTTATGATGTAAATTGAAACCAAATCACAGAACAAACATTTATGTTGGGAAACGAACCCACTATTCAGGAAGTAATACAAATCAAATGAACTTACAGGGCAGTCAAATGCTGTTAACATTGTGAAGAATTATAACGGACAGCTGCACAGCTCTCGACCTGTTATATTCCTTAGTGGTGATAGAGTAGAGCTAACCCGGAAAAGCATTCTTTCGTGATTAAATTGAATCACTTTTTTACAGCCAATTATTAGGGCGTGCTATCCCCTTATGTTTTCCTTCCTATAAATATATACGATCGTCTAATTGCATCCCTTGTGTTTTAGACGCGGCGTTATGGTATCGTTAGGTATTTTTATCTCTTTGCTTTTCTCGATGTCTTCTCTTTTTATATTCTCTATGGTTTTTTTATAGCGCGCGTATAAAATTCTATTGGTTTTATTGATGATGGTGGAAGAAAACAAATTATGACAAGGAGAAAAATCTCTCGAAAAGCGTCGCATTTGCAAACCGTCATACTTTTTTATACTGATTCAGTTATAGCAAAATGTGTTAAGGATTTATAAGATGATAATACAAATATGTAGGTAAAAGTTAACAAATTTATTATTATTTTTATAATCTCCCAAACAATCGTGTGAAATGGAATGTTTTCATGAAAATGTTCTCCTTGAAACTTTGAAAATTTAAAATTTTTTTTTCAGTTTAGCGCGATTCTCGTGAGAAAACGTTGTGTTTCAATTAAAAGTAACAATAGAATCTTTCAAAAGTATTTTTATTTTTTCTACAAATACGTTCAGTGTTTTTTATACTCTTATTTAATAACACATTTCACGAAGCTGTTATAACAACTAACTGTATAATATTGTTTGGAATGCGTTTATTTGTGTGAGTATTTTATTTATTAACTAAAGCATATAAACTGTATAATGTTTACTCCAGAGATGTTCGTTCATTACAGTTCGTATTCCTCTAAATTTATTCATTTCATCACAATTTCAGATGGCATTGCACTCCCCAAGCTCTGAGTTTACCTAACCCAACCGAAACTATTCCAACTATACCAATGCATACAATTACATTTTACTGTCGACAGACATGTAAAAACACCAACCCGTTATGCAAACTGGACAATACCATCCTCAGAAATCTGACAAAAGAGTAATTGTCTCAGCTTACTCGTATTCTAATTCTATGGTCTCAACCCTTTTTTGCATATTCCGTCTTGCATAATCATCTTTTGAAACTAGAGCAAAAAGTTTTCAGAAAAAAATTTACGTGCTCTACCTAGAAAAGGGTTTAAACATTGCGGTTACCAGTTGAACAATCAGTACAGTTATTGTGAAGGTTTATGGTGTTGTAAATCATTTAGAGAAAAAGTGACGTCATAGGCTGTAAAGATTTAACGGCCGATCAGCTGAGATGTTGGAGGTCGTCTCGATGACCCTCGCCTGCTTGAGGATATTTTGTTCTTAGAGGTTAACAATTGCATGTATTGTTTGGACACGTAGACGAACATGATATTGTAAATGTATGACTTGTCGATATTTAGTTAAGGATATATTACTCGTATTTAAATAATAGGATATGTGAACAAATATATGTAGGTAACTTGAACAATCAATAGCGTTCAAAGATAACAAATAGAAGAATAACGATAGCATAGAAAAATACTGAGGATGGAAGATGTCAGCATAGCAATAAAGAGGAAAGTATATAAGTTTTTATTATGTCAGGGATAAAGCTATAAAATAATATTAATATTTAGTACTTAATGGTATACGACAAAAAACGAAAATCAGAGATATAACAATGTTAAGAATTTCAAATGAAATTTGACTAGACATGTGCAGAATGGGAAACAGATGGAGTAAGAACATTGTAAGAACCAATAGGATAGAAACAACACAGAATAACCGAACTAGCACCGAAAAGACGTTTTTACCTGAAGAAATGGGAAAAATGGAAGCGAATGGCAAGACTTAGAAAACTATTTACAAAACTAGGAGAGAAATACACAAAAGAGGCGAATCCGCACGCCGTTAAAAGATAAATATATTTACACAATATTCACTAGCTTGTGCCCGCGACTTTGTCCGTGTTGACTTAAGAATTCAGTTTAGAGAGTAATGAAACTTGCGTAAGTTACAAAAGAATAATAGTTTCATTCATTATGAAACATGCGCTACTTAATTAAGTACTTAGATTAATATAAACGATACTTTTTATTCCGGAATGATATTACGTACGACACATCGATACCAAAAAGCGGTTACGTCCTGTAGTTAGTTTTTTGATAATACTACAGGAACTTAACTTAATCCCGGGATAAAAAGTATCCAAAAAGTTAATCCAGGTAATAAATATGTTATTATATTAATATCACTATGTGTGTCAAATTTCATCCAAATCCGTTCAGCCGTTTTTGCGTGATTGAGTAACAAACAACCAAACATTAAAACATCCAAACTATCAAAATTATAATGTTAGTAGAATAAACAACGTTTAAAAAATAATAGATTCACCGATGAAGAAGGAGATGAGAAAACGTATTAATATTGAAATGAAACAATTAGTGACATTGATATAAATATATTAAATTAATTAATATTAATAAGTTACATCGATCCCGATGATTAAATTAGAATTTAATGTTTAACATAAAATTCGTTAAAATTTTATAATACAATTATTATGACACATGTAAATTAACTAAAGATCTTTTATTATATTTATTATGCTCATATTATTAAAAACATTAATGTATAGTATAGCAGCTGTGTCATTATATTTTTTTTTTTGACATGTAATCATCAATTTGTCTTGCTGAATGAATGTAGGTATTTAAATTTGGAAATCTCTTGAGGAGGCCTTCAACTTTGAGAACGAGTGGATCTTACTATTATAGATAGATAAAAATGTTATAGGTTAAGGATAATACCAGTACTGAATTATACCTAGTAAAAAAAAAAATATCTTGAAAAAGTTTTTTATAATTTTATAGTAGCTATTTTTTTTTTTTTAATGTAAATGTAAATGAGACAGACGATGTGCTCTCCTGATGGTAAGAGATAACGTCTGTCCATGACCATTGCAGCGGTACACAGAACTTTGAGTAGCACAACAATGTGTAGGGCATCGCTGCTTTGGCGCTCAATATTGTAAGACTTTCGATGGTTAGTCACAACAGCCCTGTAATCTCGCTAGCTGCAGTACCCTTCAAACCGGAACACAGTAATGCTTACACACTACTGCTTGGCGGAAAAATATCTAGTACTGCGGTTGTACCTACTTAGATGACCTCTTGCTAAGGAGATCTACCACCAAGTAACTAATAACTACATTAACGCGACCATAAAAAACTGCATTAACGCGAGAAAAGCCGCGGTGTAGGTAATGCTTGACTATCAAGACATGATATTTGTTGTGTAACATATTTTTGTTCATGCAATGCATAGCTTTCTGCATCATAGCTGTCATTTATTTTCTAGGTCCTATTCAGTTGTAAAAAACTGGCATATTCACCGCAACATTTTCCTTCTTCACACACCATATACGTAATACAATAACAATTTCAGAGCGAACCCTGATAACAAAGCAGGTCAGTGATAAGGTAGCTGGCTTTCTACGCATATTAAACCTGATAACCAGCGGCGATAAGAACCACCTATTGTTGCCAATAACTAATCAAGATTTTCAATTGGAAAAAGTTAAAGGTCTATCAAGATTGAAAAGATTAATGGTTGATTAAGAAGTTACAAATGAGATTTTCACGTAGTGGTTATTTGATTGGGCAAAATGATAAGAATTGAATTGAAATTTTTAAAGGTATTTGCTTATAGCTTGTTGAACCTGTATAAGATTTTAACTGGACCGGAATAAATGTACTGCCAAAAATCTATACTATACTTGGTGGTAGAACTCCTTTGCAGGAGGTTGTCTAGGTAGGTGCCACCGTAGTACAAAATATCTAAATAAATAAATATAAATAATAGCCGCCAAGCAGTAGTGTGTAAACGTGAAATTACTGGGCTTTGAAACTAACCATCTAATGTCTCAAAGTTCTGTGTCTCGCTGGCAATGGTTACGGACCGGCGTTATCTCTTACCATCAGGAGAGCGTCTCGTTCGTCTCATTACTTTTACATTTAAAAAAATCTGCCGATGTATTCCGGTAGCCTCACTTGAGAGCCAGTTCCATTCCAGGCTGGTATGCTTCTCATAACATCAAACAGGACCGAAATTAATGTACTTACAAAACTTTGCCAAAAAAAGCCCCTAACGATGTGTTCTGGTAGCCTCACTTGAGAGCCAGTTCCATTCCAGCCGAGGTGTTCTTGTCATCTTTGACCACACCGTCACTTAACATCAAGTGAGCTGTAGGTCACCTAGCCTGTCATCTATATATTTAAAAAAGTCTAAATGTACAGCCATCTCCTTTTACTAGAGGATAAGTAGAAAGATGGTTCTCTACCGTCGTTCTATACGCCATGTATATCCATGTGACCAGTTGATTTGATTCAACGTTTATTATCCGTACGGGTAAGATATAGAACAAGCTACCGCCGTCATGTTTTCTAAGAGATATCATTTGGATCTTTTCTTTTTAGAGTGAATAGGTATATCCTTAATCTGCGTACTTTATCTTCGACCGTATTGTCGCTTACTATCCGTTGAAATGGTGGTCAAACTCGGGCCTACACGCGTTAAAAAAACTTTGGCGTGGGTAAGATCCTTTGGCAGTTGATAATGGGCATATATGGGTTGAATAAGAAACTCAGCAGTAGTAGGTGCTGGCTAAGATGCTAAAAATGATAGCAATAGATTTTGGTTTGTGGAACATTTTGTGTTTTAATATGGCACTGAGTGTCTGTACACTTTTGAACCTAGCTTTGTAGAATTTTTACTCAATTGTTTTTTTCTTCATAAAATTATTTGGCAGCAATAAAACACTGATTTATTGCTATCCTTTTTGGCATTATCAAAAATAGAAATACAAAAAAAAACATTTTTAGGATAATAAAAAATATAAATTGTCATTCGAAAAATTTAAAAAAAAGTTTGAATAAACACTGTAAGAAATGTACGGTTTTATTTTCAAGTCGATATCTTTTAGTGTATCTACTTAAATATTGAAATACAGGCCGTACAGATACTAAACGGAGAGCTAAAATCCTACTAATATTATAAATGTGAACGTTTGTATGTTTGGATATTTGTTATCACGCAAAAATGGCTAAGCGGATTTGGATGAAATTTTAGTACCTTATTTAATATATAGAATACTTTTCATACAGGAAAATATTAGGTTATCAAAGATTAAGGTATTTCTTTATAAAGAATACATAATTATTAACTTTTCGTAAATTCTGCGAACATAACTAACATTTTTTATTAAATTCCACGCTGATGTAGTCGTGGGTAATAGTATTTCATAAATTATAGTACCTACCTACCTAAATATGTGTAGAGAATTCGAAAACTATTTCTTTTAATATTTACCTATTTCTAAACAGCGAATCAGCATGAAGATTCTTAAAGTATTCTTAGAGTATTATTGGTCTAGTTTTCACCTAAGCCATTTAACAAAGTGAAAATCTTCAACATATCGCTATTAAGGCCACCATAAAAGCCATTATGGCTGTTATTATCGGTAATGCTTCAATAAAAGTCACAACTGTAACCGACCCGTATAAATTGGCAAACTAAACAATGAGCAATGCAGTTTAATTCTACATTTCTTCGCGGTCTGTTTTTGTGGAAATGGAAAGAAAAATCAAATGCAATTTTATCACAGTTATGAGAAAACCTCGCGTTGGTCAACACGTCTCTGTTTTAATTAAAGCCAGACAGTGCTCGTACCTAAATTTATTTTACCACGTGCCCCGGAATATTGTGCAGACATGTTTACTGAACTTTCTGAAAAACTTCCCAATGAATTCGGTGAGTGTACAGAATAACCGAGCGTGGGCGATGTTCCTACAACGATACTTCCAATGCCATCTATGTAAGCCGATTGACAATCACGGGACGCTTACGTTAGCGGGACAACCTTTTGTATATGGACCGTAACACAGGCACATAAAAGTTTACCACACGCACAAAAGCTAACTCGATTCGTGCGTGAGTGTGCGTAGAGCTTTCACGCACACTGGGGAGGCGGCGAAGTCGTAAAAAGAGCAATTTGAAAAGGTTCGGCCGTTCGCCGCACGGTGGCGCTGTTCGGATGGTTCGTATCTGGGTCGGGGAGGTGATTTCGAAGTTTGCGCGTTTGGCGCTGCTGTGCGGTGTGGAAGTTTTAAATTAGTTTTCTTATTAGATAGAATGCTTCGCCTGAACTGGTCGGCGCTTATTGGATTTTGAGAAGCGAAAGATGTTGCATATTTTCGAATAAGAGACTAACTTAGAATTGAGTTTCTCATACGTAAAAGTTTGGTGAATGATAAACTAATAATTACAAAATAAAAAATCTTACATAAGCAAAAGAAGCTTATGTATAATGATCAAATACTTTTATTAAGGAGCTAAGAAATACGTAAATGAAGCTTCTTAGTAAATGGCTATTATAAAGGCACATATAAAAGCTAATCAAAATAAAATTAATAACTTCTGCTTTTTTATAAATACCTACATTCATTTAAACGTTGCTTAAGTTAATCCATCCTTAAAGTAGACAGTCTCGATTTCACATCAGTGACAGCTTGACAGGATATTTTAAGCATTGATTAACTTTATGAAAAGTTTTTAAGTAAGGCCTTAAATGAAGGCAGGATAATGTAGGTTGGATAGGTGTAGGTAGATGGAGCGTAGTCATTTATATTATTTTTTAATTGTTTAATTAAATTTTGTAAAAAAAAATTGGTTATAGAGTATATAATTTGGTTATAATTTTTGCTCTTATTATTATTATATTATATTTATTTATTGCAGAACATGTCCATATAATTACATTAAAAAAAAAAAAAAAAATCATGATTGCTTATTTGTTACTTACTTATACCATGTTTAATTTCTCTCTAAACCTAATTCTAAAGTAAACGTGGACAATCGTGAAATAACAGGCATATATATCAATAGGCAAAACAAAAATCAAATCAAGTTATGCCAATGTCTTTACTAAAACTAACTATAGCGATGATAGTTCAGTGGTTAGTGCGTTCAGTTCGCACGCCGAAGGGCGTCGATGCAAACCCCATCGACTTGAGCTTTCGGTGAAAGAAAACCGTAGTATCGAGCTACCACCTTCAAGTTGAAAATCTGCCGCCAAGCATATAACTGGTGTGTCCCGGCAGCCTCATTTGAGAGCCAGTTCTATTCCCGACTTAGTGTGCTTACCATCTTCAACCATACCGTCACTAAAAATCAGGTATGCTGTGGTCAAACCTAGCCTGTAAAACATTTAAAAAAAAAACTAACATTTAAAAAATAACTCACCATTGTCTTTGCCTGGTGCGAAGATACCCATAACACCGGCGGCATTGCCGCGTTGTATAAGTACTTAATTAGTTTTATATAAGTACTATTCATATTGCAAACATGATTCACCGATACTAAACTTCTCAATGAAACTCTAAGTTGTAGTAAAATTAAACGGAATATGATACTAAAGTCGTGAGATCGTTAAAATAGTGACTCATGCTTAGAGATAACTTGATAAATTATTCAGCATTCAGGTTAAGTATTTTGTTGAAAAATGCCAGTAAAATTTTACGACTCTGAGTAGTACACTTAAGTTATAAGCAATAACTTTTGCTTTCGATGAAGTTATCAGCTTTTTTGATAAGTTGCATTGATTTGATTGTTGTTTATTTATTGTGTTTTTTTTTATTATGGGTGTCTTGTGAGGATTGGAAAATTGTAAATACTTATAGTTACCGCATATATATGTATGTAACTACATAGCCGAAAACATCAAATCGAAGAAGTTTGTGTAAAAATACCAACCAATATGCGTGCATATCAGAAACCTTTAAAATAAAGAAGTGTGTGCAAAACTACAAACCAATATGCGTGCATAGCAGAATATATGAATATAGAACTATGGAATTTAGCAAGTAGCATTGTATTATAGTACCAACTCATAAAAGAATTAGCCGTGGTGGTGCCGGCGTAAGAATAGTACCCCACCCTCTCTACCCGTGGTTGCCGTAAAAGTCGGCTAAGGTATGTAATCCGGAAGATGGGCAGCAGCGTCTTCCTTGAACAATCACACCTAACTGCGCTCGCCAACCCGCCTGCCAAGCGTGGCGAGTATTGGCAAAACCCCCCCTGGAGGAGGCCTATGCCCAGCAGTGGACGTCATACGACTGATGATGATGATGATGATGACATAAAAGAAAATCCAAAAACTGTATATTTTTAATTTAATCACAAAAAATAGGTTTTTTATGCAACAAATGAGAATTTATCATACCTAGTGGTTTGTACGGAACCCTCGGTGAGCGAGTCTGACTCGCACTTGTCTGTTTTTTTTGTATATGATCTATTTGTATCTGTTATATTATCTGTGCCATGGCTTATGTCAGTAAACATACTAGAGCGCAAATATTCAATGAGATAGGTTGTTCACTATTTATTAGCTGCGCTTCGCAGTTACACCTACTCGTGTTTTTTCGGGATAAAAAATAGCTTATTTGTTTATTTAGGGCATAGGCTATTTGTATTCTAAATATCATCCAAATCCGTTGAGCGGTTACAGCGCGAAAAAGAAACTGAACAAACAGATACCTATATGTTTTATTTTCAATATTTGTGTGAAGTATGGTTAACTTATACACAAAGTAAATATACATGTTTGTAAAGTTAATGCGTCCTTACAAGTAAGTTACTTGTTTTTAGTATTACTAAAACCAGTGGGTACTTGGTCTAGTCAAAATAATCATACTTAATTAAGACGACGTAGTTTTCTACTTACTTAATTTAGACAAACATCTGCCTATTTCTCCTTAGTTTTTTTCTCTAAGCTAAAGCTAAGCAAGCATTGAGTTGAAGTTGTGCCTTCTCTCTCGGAACCCCGATAGAGCAGCTATTCGTGTTAGGGTGACCACGCTCTAATAAAACAATAAGATTTAAACTGAAATTGTAATTATTTGTAATAAGGTGGTATTGTGTAATGTCTTTGTTTTAATAAGGTTACAAAAAAAAATTGGTTTAAATAAAAACAGTTTAATCATTCTAAATTTTTTTTATGGCTGACTGGCTAGTTGTTTGACCACAACTCACCTGATGTTCAATGATGGTGTGGTCGAAGATGGTAAAGCACACCTAGCCTGGAATGGAACTGGCTCTCTAGTAAGGCTACCGGAACACACTGTTAAATGCTTGGCGACAGATTTTCAACTTAAGGGTGGTAGCTAGCCAGCCGAGTACTAGAAAGTACCCTACCACCACGCTATGGTTTCCTCACGATGTTTTCCTTCACCGGCAGCTCAAGGTCATTATAGGGGTTTGAACCCACGCCTTTCGGCATGCGAACCGACCACGCTACATATTCAATGATTCATGATCTATCTCTCTATCCAGCCCCAAACTAAGCAAACCTTGTAATATGGAAACCAGATAGCTGATAACACACATAGTTGAAATATTTTTTGTAATATAATAAATATGTACTAATAATATATATAGAACACTTAGATACAGAATAAACATCCCATGTTCGTCGTATAAATGTTTGTCTTGGGTGGGAATCGAACCCACACCTAACAGCTTAGGAAGCAGAGTTACTACCAAATAAGCTGGAATACAGGGGACAAGATAGTCAGGAAAGGGGTAATAAATAAACACCTACCTTTTTACTAAATTTTACTAACAGTTGGGCTTTCTAGGTATATAAATAATGTAGCGGATGAATGCGCAAGCGTGCCCGCTACTTCGGCTCCAGGCGCTGGGACGGAACACCTTAGGGTTTTTAGTGGGTAGGCCGTCATTTTGACGGAGAGTCCCACATAACCACCTGCCACCCCCGTGGCCGGTGGTATCCGCAAAGGATTTTCCCTGGGAGAAAAAAAAAAAAAAAAAGGTATATAAATAATACGTTTTTGTAGTTTTAAAGTATTACACGTTAATTGTTTTTATGTGACGCTTCCTATTCCTTAATTTCGTACGTGTTCGTTTCTACCTACTTGTGTATGAATAATGTGATGACCTTCCTCTCATTGTCTTCCCTTATAACAAAGAGTACTTAAAAATAATTGTGCTCCCAGAATTCCGTGGCGCCTGTGGTAGTACGTAGAACGTCTACAAAAAAATAAAATGACTTTTTCCTATACAGCTAAATTGGTGATGAGTTGTTATAGAACAGTCAATTGGTTTGAATATAATCGTTTTAAATAAAAAGTACAATACACAACATTGCACGAACTTTAGATCTTTGTGTCTACAAAACAAAAAAATAGGACTGATAGTTAAAAAAATAATATATTTTTAACGACTGATGTACATATTTTATAAAAAAAAATAATTGGAAAATCCTTAAAAGTCTGCAGATATGGACACTTACGTCAACCTCCTTTCTCAACCCCCTCTCATCTAACTTGCCCCATTACTGGGGTCTTCCATTCGTTCCAATTTCAAATTTGAAGCTGATGGGACTTCTATGCCACCGCAGCTTTAGCGAACCTTGCTTTAGAGATTGAACCACGAGACGAAACTTGATACTCTATAGTACTTACCAGCTAAGACTGTATAATTATACTTACCTACTAGTACATAAAAGAGTTAGCTTCTAAAAGCGGCTTTAATTTTTATTTTATTACCTTCTTTAAAGCGTCGGAACAAATTTAAACTTTGATTGTAACCGACACTTTGACTATGCGAGTATCCCATTTATGTACCTACATGTACCTACCTACTACGAACGTACTAGATTGCGTGATACGAAAATGTCTTTTATGCTCGACATGCTAGGTGTTTGACCACAGCTTACCTGATGTAAGTAATGGTGTGGTCGAAAATAGAAAACATACCTAGCCTGGAATGAGACTGGCTCTCAAGTGCTTGGCGACAGATTTTCAACTTGTAGGTAGAAAGTAGGTACCATGCTATGATTTCTTCATGATGTTTTCCTTGATCGGCAGCTCACACTCATTGTTGAAGTTTGAACTCACGCCCTTCGGCGTGTGTTCTGCTAACCACTAAGCTAACATCGCTACAACTACAGACTACTCATTTCGTTTCTTTTTTAATTGCTAAATACCTTATTTAGTACTCCACAAAAATATTAAGTTATTTAGGATATAAAGTACTTAAGAGTTACATAACATACATAATTAAGTTAGGTACATGACAACGAAAATAATGTACTTAGTCAAATTATTTTTTCGATCATAAGAAAAGTCAAAAATTTCTTAGTTTATCAGGACAAACACGAACATTGGTTGGCAGATTTGCACACATTTTGTTTCAACGTTTCCTTCTAGGTACAAACAAGAGTTCTTAGTACCTATTATTGTCTTATTTTGCCTTACTTTTGGGGCAAGCCATCATTTTAAGTAAAACGCACGAAAAAGTAGAAAATCGCACGTAATAAGTAAATAAATACTAATAGAATTTCATACGAATTTAGATTTTTTTAGGGTTCTGTGTCTCGAAAAAAAAGCGGAACCTTTATAGATTCAATTTGTTGTCCGCCTGTCCGTCTATCAAGACTTTCTATCTCGTGAACGCGTAAAGATAACGAGTTGAAATCAAAACCATATACGCAAATCTGTAGTCTCTAAAATCAAACTTATCAGTTATTTTTATTTTACGTCGCAAAAAACCGCATATTTAGACATTCACAAGAGACTCAAAACCTATAGAGTACTTCCTGTTGACATAGAACTACACGAAATTTGGCAAAAAGCATTGTCTTATAGGTACACAAAGGAAAAATTCCGAAAACTGTATTATAATTATATTAAATTATTAATAAACATTTATAATTTAATCACAAAAAATAGGGTCTTTATGCAAGGAATGAGAAAAAGAATTTATCATACCTACTAGTTTGTACGGAACCCTCGGTGGGCGAGTCTGACTCGCACTTGACCGTGTTTTTTGTTTTATTTAGAGGCGTGAATTATTGACTTTTATGATCTACAAAGAAATTGTTTTTGTGGACCAAAAAACATTAAAAGTCATCGAGTCATTGATGTTAACATAATTATTATGTAAAGGAAAAATCTATGGATTTGTGATGTTTCTTTTGGCACAAGTTTATTTTAAATTAGATATCCACATTTTCTATACCGAAGACTCTAAGATGTATTCTTGTGTGGTGGTTGACTTAAAAATAATTCCTTACGGTTTCGAGGCACGTCCGCGCGTTATTTTGGTCTGGCCATTTCAGACCGTCTGCAGCCAGCTACCGAATCTGAAATTCTAGAAAAATAAAAAGTACATCATCAATAGAAAGTTCTCAACGGCACACTCGTTCTAAGAGGGATTAGATCTACGCTGAACTCTAGGAGCTACTTTATTATACTCGTAGATATAAAGAAATTGAGTTACCTTAGAGCTTTACTTTAAAATCATCTCGTAATATTTATTACATAAAAGTTGAGAAAATACCTATACTTATTTAGTATAAGAATGTCATAAATGCCGAGAATAATGTCCTGCACAGTTACATTTTATCATTACGATTGTACTCGTGAATGTAAATCAGTTTTTCTTTAATTTGTTGATTTTGTCTTTTGTTAATGACATTTTTGCATGGAATTTCAAGGTGTGTGCTATACCGCAATATAGATTGAAATAAATATAGGTCAAGTCTGTTTTAATTAGTTTATTTTCATTGTGTTGTTTATGTTGTGTTTTCATAAATATTTTTAAATTAAGTCATTTTAAAATTTATTATCATTATTAATTTTATGGACTAGAAATTATTATTTTTATTATGGTAAAAGTTGTTCATAAAAATGGATAGGTATAATAGCCTCATGTCGGCTTAGTGCCTTATTATCTACGTATCTTTCTGTTTTAACACCATATGTCGAAGAAACCGTTATAGAGTTCATTATATAATATCATTAATGTTTTTTTGCCGTCGCTAGGTTAGATAAATAGTTTTTTGATACGCTATCTGTCGCAGTCACGCTTCAGGCGGATTCGAAGTACTTACCTACTTACCATTATATTATCCACCAAGCGACACAATAATAAACAATAAAAAAATTACTAAATTTATAGTCTGTGTCATTCTGGATGATGTAAGGATTTGAACGATACCATAGGTACATCCAATTCTGATTCGGCATTTAAAAGTTATAGTGAAATAAAGAAACTCACATTAACTCTAAAAACATTACGCACCTTTTTAGGCAGTCGTGTAAAAAAAAAAATACTCGGTATTAGGTTTCATCGTGTAAATTTTTTGTAGTTAAAATACCTAATTGGGTTTCGTGAATATAATTATTCAAGGTGATAAAAATGCTTGCTCGAAACACTTGCAGGCATAATATTTTTAAAACGAGTGAAGCGAGTGTTTTTTATTTTAATAATGTGAAATTTATAATATCAGTGATTTTGTGCATATTTTACGTGAAAATTAACAGGTAAAAAATGTACTTAAAAGTGGACGATATCATGCATGTTATGGGTAAAAGTTATATGAAGTAATAATATCATATCAAGTAACGCTACGTTCAGGATTATTTTGATTATAATAACTATTTTTGAGATACTCACAGTACAGACTAAAACTTACGATAGTAAAAAAATATTTGGCACAAAATATTCCGAAACTAATCAGACCGGCACTTCATTTATTAAAGGAAAAGAAAATAATACCTCATTTCCTCCGAACTTTGCTCTCTCGTCCCATCATCATTGTGCTAAGCCACGACAAAGTTCGTCTTGTCACAGAAAGATGTAGTGTCCTACACAATGTTATACCTACGTTCGTACATCAATACGTTGGAAATGTATGGACACTGAAAAAGCAGTAGGCCAACTTTCAATGTAACAAGGTAACTTGGGAAGGTAATCCTGAAATAAATTATATCGTAGGTCATTCCATACAGCACCATCTAGCTACAAACACTTGGAACCAGATAACTGATTGAATACTTAAATAGGTAGTTTTTTTTTGTAAAAACGTATAGCTCACCCACACACACAACAAACACTTATCATACTAATATTATAAAGACAAAAGTTTGTGAGTGTGTTTGTATGTTTGTTATTTCTTCACACTCAAACAGCTAGACCAATTGCTTCTTTTTATCCCGATTTTTTTTTCAAAAGTGGAATTATTCGTGTTATAAAAAAACGCCAGTAAGTTCGGTAAAGTGTCATACCATTTCTTACATTCAAATCAAAACTAACATAATTTTCCCTACTGTACTTTCTACACTGTGTATTAGCGCAATATCAGCCAATATGCGAATGAACGCGGTAGACAGGCGCCCAATTTGTGAGGGAACAACATCGCGACATCTCTACGTGACGTATTATGTTTGTGTGTTGGATGCTCTGTGCTAGGCCCTTGCTGTTTACACCATGTTTTCCTTGTACCTACAGGCCTTACAATGAGTGGGTCGATCATCTATGTTTACATCTATATATACTTGTAGTTGACATCATGTTTGATGTAAGACATCATGTAGTACAAATGGCCATTTATTTCTTCTTTTTTTGACGTCGCACTTTGTGTATTCTGCCAGTGTCAAGTTTTACATAATATTTTCAAGCGTGATAATATCAAGCAAAACAAATTTTCTTCCATGCTCTAGTAAAGACGTGGTGATTTTACTAAAAGATTCTACGGAGGTTAAACGATGTGTTTCACCACATTTTTATCACTTGCTCACTTTTATGATTAAAACAAAACTATTTTCAAACATATACACAATTTTAGAAAATAAAACACAAAAGCGTCATGATATTTCCGCGGTTCCTTTAAAAATAAATCAGATGTATCTATTTATAGGTAGATACTTAGGTGTTAGTCAAATTAGATTTCTAGAGTAGGCAGATAGCTTCCTACTTACCATCCATCTATTAACTCTAGCTTTAAAAAGGACCAAAATAGAGTTCTCATGAAACAAGGTAAGAATGAGTCTTATCTACAAATACATAAGTACCTACCTACTTTTTAAGTTTAAATTTGATTAATTTATGTTATTTGAACTCATAATTGACTTACTTAACAAAAAATATTTTAGAAGTTTTTGTTGTAGGTACGTAGGTAAGTGATTGATAAAATTTTAGTGAACAAACTAAAAAAAAAAACAATGCATAAGAAATAAACTCAGTTAACAGATGTAACAACTGGTGACCTTATCGCTAGAAGCAATGATTGCGTGATTATTTTTAATTCAAAATCATGCCGTTTTTTATTAGATTCTTTAGTAGGTATATCTAATATACCTTAATGTTTGTTCTGCGTCGGCATGTTTTAAAGGTAAATATCTATATATAAAAGTATATTTAAGTATTTTATTGTTCCCATAGTACAAACTTCGCTTACGGCTAAATGATGTGTCAAATACACTCCGATATTTATTTTTAAAGTTTGATAATTTGATTTATGAGTAAATTAATTTATAATTCCAAGGTTTTATATACCAGTAATTAAAATAATGTCGAATTTAGGGTAAAATATCAAATTAATGTCAATAAACCTACCTTTAATTAAATGACCCATCTCTAGCCCGGTATAGTACATATCTAGCGCTAAATTTACGCCTCTTTTGCAGAAAACCAACTAGGTACATACTCAGCAATGACTGCCATTTTACTTAACCGTATTATTAATAAGCACTGCACAGACACACCTCAACAACTCGAAATCTTCAGCCCGTAAAACCTGCAAGATCCAAAAATACAACTAAATAATAATAACTACAATTTGCACTCCATAAAATATCTTGCGGGTGGCCTTATGTCGCCTTCCGGTGTTGTAAAAATGCCAGAACAATTACTTTAAGACATTATTCGTTTGTAAGAGTTTGTAGTTTGGGATGCAACGGAATTTTTGATCACATTTAAATACTTCACATTAAGCATGTGTAGTCATTTTTATAAAAGTGCAAGAATTGTACGCATGTGTACGAAAGTTTACTTTATATCGTTCAGTAGTACGTTACTTGATACAGTTCTGGAAAAAATTGCTTTAGTTAACAAGGCCGCCATTGCACTTTGTGTTACCGCTAACATGTAATTGTTTAATAGATACTTTTTTGTTTCGGTGTATAATGAAGTCATTATGTACCTATATATTCTTCGTATAAAGACTAACCCTGTTTTTTTTTTAATTTGCTGAGCACATGCCTTTTTTATTTTGTGACAAGGGTAGCTTCACATTTCACTACGCTGGTCATCACGTACGGGTAGGCATTATGTTACGATTATTTTATTAATACCTAGTAACTTAAAAAAATGTAAACCTTGTTTTCAAACTTTTTTTTGCCTTTACTATAAACTCATTAAAACATTCATGAGTGTATTGTACTTATTTTATGTTACTGCGTCTATATGCTTACCTACCCATAACATAATAAATATTGAAATTATAAAAGCTTGGACTACGTAAGTCGTTAGTAATGTCTATAGCAACTCCCATACTACAAAATTTATACAATCTTGCAACACGACGAAGCAAAAGGACTTGTGCCAAGTGCCCTAAATGCCAACGATTGTAAGCGACATGTCGATAAATTTCCTAATTTAATTAAACATACGCTCATCCGATGTAAAGACATAAACAAGTCTGGACCATGCAACATTGTAAGAGCTAAATTGAATATGGTACCGAATAAATATGAGTTTCCATCAGCTAGATTGTGTACGTTAAAGTTCGGATTTAAGTGCGTTTGTGATATTGTAATATTATAAGAAAACAATGTACTTCGGTACTAACTTGGCTTAATTATCGACCTATACCGTCTTTTTTTATTTGCTAGGAGATTAGATATCAATAAAATTAATGCTAATAATAACATATTCTTAAAACATAATATCTGTTATTAATTCTAATAGCTGTTGTAAGTTTTATGTTACGATGTAACAATTTTCAAAATTTGTAGCATTCATTCTAGATCGCCATTTTGGATGGATTATAAAATCATGGTAGATACAAATCCCAACAGTGAACTTAGGCCGTCGAGCAAGGAGCAGATCGTGGGAAAACCATTAGTTCGTAACAGATGGTAGGTAGTTCTAGTACTACGGCTGGCTAGCTACTACATTTAACGGTGTTCCGGCAGCCTCACTTGAGAGACAGTTCTCATTCCAGGCTTGGTGTCTTTCACATGACAACCAAAATAGTTTTTCGATATTTTATAGCGTAAATATAAAAAAAAAAACGACCTCATCGTCACTTAACATCAGATACAAAATTCAAATACAAAAATATTTTATTGATAACATTGAAGTTACTGGTTTTCCATTTATATTTATAAATAACATTGAACATGTTACAATCATAACATAATTTATGTCAATAAATATAATGATAATGATAATATAAAAATATGCCAAATATAAATAAATACTTTGTGGTCACAAATTTAGCCTGTCAGGAAAAACAGTTGATATTATTATACTATAGTTCATTAAATTTTTGTTTCATAATTAACTAGATATATCAAATAACGTGATCAAAATATAAATAACATCGTATTGGAGGAAAATTACCCATGTCTGTGCTTGTTATCTATACTGGCTTTGTACATATAGAGTTAATTACTTCACATAGATACATATCTTTTTTATTACATACCTACTCGTCTATTTCTTCTATTACAAGATTAATTAACTACTTCGAACAAGTTTGAAAGTAGCATCATAAATTAATAGCAGCAACTTAATTTGTCTTCATTATTTAAATCACCTGTCACATCAGACTAAAAAATAGATTATTGAAAGCAACACTAAATTATTATCTAGCTGATCAATTTACCTACTCACAAATTAAATAATGATTTTAATTTATTTATATACTTACCTCGTGTTCGAATGTGAACCAAAGAGCTTAGAAAAAGACTACATAGCTACCTACTTAAATTTAATTGTGCATTTTGAATAATTTGTTCTATGAAATATCATAAGAACAATATTTTTTTATAATTGTTAAACTAGGTGTTTGACCACAGCTCACCTGATGTTAAGTGACGGTGTTGTCGAAGATGGTTAAGCACAAATGAGAGTAACGAAACACCGTTAGGTGCTTGGCGGCAGATTTTCAAATTTAGTTACTGCAATATCATATCCAAAGCATTTGGTAACACAACCTACGCAAATTTAGTCTTTTACCAAAATAAGAGTAAATAAGCTTCGAGACAAACATGTGCACGACAAATCGCGTTCCATAACAAATATCGGCAGCTGCAAATATATTTTTATAAAAATAGTTGGAAATATCGTCTGGAGGACGCCCCAAAGTTTGCTCGGAACCGTTTCATGCAAAATGTATTTGGTTGTCCTCGTGAAATTTGTATCAAGGGGGAATAGTTTCTCCGCGTCCTCGCTACGAAAATGTTTGATATTTTTACTATATTTTCTTATTTCGTATTCGTAGAGTTCTTGGATGTTTGTTTGGTTTGTTTTATTAAAAGCTTGGGAAGAGTTGCTGGAATTGATCTTGGATGAAATAAAAATGCAAAATTGATGTGGATAAGTTTGTTTATTGAGTTTTCATATGCCATAGTACATCAAATTGACATTTCATTCGGATAAAATTCATTCAAGCGGTAAAACATCTATTGAAGTATAATAATAATGCATATATGAGATGAATCTTTTTAGCTAATTCACCCGTTAATTTTAACCTAATTTCTATGTCTAACAATTGCCTACCAGGACCGAGCAGTATAAATAAAAAAAAATATCCCAGGACATTTCACACAGCGCCATCTATCCCGAAATCAAGTTAAGCTTGTACTATGGGAACCAGATAACAGAATACTTATATAGTTTTTTGTGGATACTTATAATACATACAGTATCTACACTCAGACGCAGCACAACAAACAACATTTAAAAAAAATGAAGTATCTTACAACTACTCGTATGTATGTCTCTTTAGTAGATATGTAGTATTTAACTATAACTTATGCAGGATTACTCATTTTTAATTATTTCACAAAAATGTGATGTCAAAACCACGTCAGTTTTCCGTAGTACAATATATAATGTCTATCTATAATATACTAGTAAACTATTTCAAAAATTAATTTATTACTATTTACTGTCCTGTTGGCTCATTGGTAGCATGTCTGCTTCAAGAGCCGTAGGGCGTGGGTTCGATTCCGCTCAGGACAAGCATTTCGTGGTATAATAAAAAATGTTTGTTCTGTTTTTGGGTGTTCTGTGTATATTATAAGTATGTATTTACAACAAAAAAGACAAGCTACAAGCTTTGCTTATTTTGGGGTCAGATGGCGCTGTGCGTAATGTCCTACAATATTTATTTATTTGTTTTCCTCAGTTGCGTAGGAACAATAAGCGAACTTTCAATTTTTTTACAATAAGAACATTACAACTTATTTTATTAAAACATAACTTTAACAAAAAGTTAAAAGAAAAACAACCAAACGATATCAGAAAAAGGTTGACTACGCCAGCGAATACTATAACGCAACCAAAAAATTATCTTCACCTAACTTTGTCGGAAGTAAGCCAGCCGGTAAAATTAAATTATTTTCCGCGTTTCCCAGCAAAGTTAGCGTGAAAATTGCGTGAGCTTACATCATAGTAACATCGAAATATAACGAAAAAAAACGTGTGTCGTGTTTTTCGACTGAAACAATATTTCATCTCGAGCTCATGGGGCCGGGACACGGCATCGGGTTATTTTGACGAACCCTTCAATTCAACCTGAATATTTTACGTATTTTGTCGGCGAAGGTGTATGTTAGGCTAGATAGTACCTACCAACCTTCGTACCCTGCTCGCGCAAAACTCTTTTACCTATCATGAAGATAAAAGCTCATAACACTTAACATTAAATACTTTAAAAACATTTCAATTTTTGTCCGACATCTTGCTAATTAGTGATTAGAAACAAGAAAAAAAGAAAATTGAAATAAGCTCTCGTCTATTTATTTTCAATCCAATTTTATGTTAATTAAGAACCACCTGACTATCCGGCATGCGGTTAAGCAAGCCATATTTTATCATCTTACATAATACATACATTAATTTTATAAAATCTAGCTGCTATTTAATAGTTTTATGAATTCATTAGAGTTCCTATACCTAATATACCTACCTGGATAAAGTGTCACACATATGTGACACATAATATTTTTAGTGTAATTTGCTTAACTTTTTATTATATTAATAACATAAGTTTTTTTTTAATTGTATGTAAATATAAATTAGTGTATAAAGTCAATAATTCAATTATAAACAAAACCATTAAAAATAATTAATAATTGAATATTGCCATATTTGTTTTATCCAAAAAAAAAAAAAAAACTCTTATTGTTGACAGGCTAGGTGTATGACCACAAGTCACCTGATGTTGAGTGACGGTTTTTTCGAAGATGGTAAACACATCTAGTCTAGAATGGAACTGGCTCTCAAGTGAAGCTGCCGGAACACACTATTATATGCTTGGCGGCAGATTTTTAACTTGAGGGTGGTAGCTAGCCAGCCGAGTACTAGAAAGTACTCTACCACCATGCTATAGTTTCCTCACGATGTTTTCCTTCACCGATAGCTCAAACTCATTGTTGGGGTTTGAACCCATACCTTTCGGCATGCGAACCGACCGCGCTAATCACTGAGCTATCATCGCTACAAATATAACAGAAAGTTAAATTATGAACTTCTAGTGAGTAGGTAGTAGGTACCTAAAGTTTATTTTTCTACTCCCAACCGCATCGTTAAGAGTTTGGTAAATTTATACAAGTAGGTAGGTACGTATATTTACCGTCAAACCCCAGGTTGGATCATGGAACTATTGGAGCTCAGAATGGCTGGGTCGGGACAACTGCCAATATTTTGCTCCCAGGAACCCAGTGATGGTCGGTAGCTAAAAACTCAACGCAGTTGTGCAAATTATTACTTGATAAAGGTGTGGCTAGATATTGCGAATTTTGCGGAGTTTGATATAAAGTGATTCAATTATTTGTGTTTCCAATTATTTTTATATAAACGCACCAAGTAGGTTTGTATGCTTATTACAGTACAAATAAATAATTTTTGTTTTAATTTCCATAGTATAATTAATAAATAATTTATCGAAATCACATCGAAAATTATATCATAGTTCAGAAGCTTTGGTTAGACAATTTTCTCCACATTAATTAGAACTCAATCCATTGGTATAATAATGAAAAAACAAAGGGATCAAACGAACGGCAATTATTTCGCAACCGCCTTAATAGAGGCTTATGAACTTATTAGTACGGGTCCACAGTCGAGACTAAAGCTTTCAGAACGCACGGCGCGTTTTCTTCTTATTTACCACTAGCTGTGCCCCGCGGTTTCACCCGCACTAGATGCCTACGTCATAGTAGCTTTATGCATACAAAGTCTCAGCCCGATCGGTTTAAAATTCAAAGTTTCATACAAACTTTCATCCCCTATTTTATCCCCTTGGGAGTAGAATTAATCAAAATCCTTTCTTAGCAGATGCCTACGTCATAACATCTACCTGCATGCCAAATTACAGCCCGATCCGTCCAGTGGTTTGGGCTGTGCGTTGATAGATCACTATGTCAGACAGACACCTTTGAGTTATATATATTTAGACTACTGTGAAGCTATTTATGACTTACACCAAATTTAATCGATATACCTACACATTGAAGTAAGCATTAATTGACCATTAAAAGTCAAAGTTAAAACTATCCCCTTTGTTATTTTATTTTGTCCATTGTCTAGGACTTAGACTACTTTCCATTCATTCATGTATTGCCTAGACTCTGTTGACATGAAATTAGATTTCTTAAATTGATGTTTTTCTTTACTTAATACTTAACGTAGGTGCTTTACTTTACTTGGTGGTAGATATCCTTAGCAGGAGGTCGTCTGGGTAGGTACCACCGCAGTAGCAGATATTCTGCTGCCAAGCAGTAGTGTGTAAACATTACTGTGCTCCGGTTTGAAGGGTGTTGCAGCTAGCGAAATTACTGGGCTTTTGAGACTAACCATCTAATGTCTCAAAGTAATGAGCGTCAAATCAGAAATACCTTGGACTTTGTTTTGCTATTGAGAGTTCTATGTATCGCTGCAATGGTCATGGACAGGCGTTATCTCTTACCATCAGGAGAGCGTCTTGTTCACATTACTTTTTACATAAAAAAAACTTAAATAGCAGTCAATTTGAATAGTTTGTAAGCTATAATAAAAAATCTAAATCTATGTGTTGTTTAAGTTATAAATCAGATGTTCGTCTTCAAAGCCGGCGATAAAACCATAAAAATAAAACCCGAAAAACGGTAGCAATGAAACTATAAAAAATTTGTAACATTTTAAAGTAATGTTTACCTGTTTATTGTTAACTTTTATTGTTTACCTTTTTATGAATACAAAAAGTGAAATCTAGTTTGTCGTAATTTGATTTTTTGTTGAAAGTGAAAGCAAACACGGGAGTTTTACTGTCTTTTGTTAAAATATAAAAGCTTTTTATGTGAATCTGTCTCGTGAGTTTTATTGATGCCTGATTTAGACAGATGAATGGTAAAGTTACCAAAACTTGCTGTAAGATAAAAACAATAAAAGATTCGTTGGGTCATCACACTTCTAAAATTTAATTATCAAATAAACCTTATTTGCTGTCATTAATCATCACATGAAAATTATAAAAACGAAAGTTTGTATGATTGTTACTTTTTGACGCCTTAATAGCTAGATAGATTTGGATGAAATTAGAATTACTGATAGCTTACATCCTGGATAAACACAAAAACTTTTTGTCTCGGAAAATGCGGGTGAAACTGCTAGGCGCAGCTTATATCTTTATAATACACATTGGGAGTCTTGCAACTGATTTTATATGTTAATCATTCCTATACTCTAATGGCATTATTATCCACAGTGGCATTTTTTGTGTAGGATGATGATTCTGTTTTAACATTATACTAAGAACCAATAAGTGCTTATTATAGAAAGAACCACTAAGTAAATTTGCACAGACAACTTAAACAAATATCGCTATCGCTCATGGTTCGAAACACACAACCCAACTCACGAGTAAGTTCGCACACGATGTGAGCGCCACAATTATCCGCTCCTCATCACAAAGCCTTGCCCTGCCTTCAATGCAAATACTTGAAACTTATGCTACGGAATAGATAAGATAGGGTTGGCATGCTCATAATGAACTTGGCGCTGTTTATGCCGAATACATTTAGATAATAGATCTCTACATAATTGAATTATTTTTAACGTTCCATAAAAGTCATTATCAAATTTGAATTTCAGACTGCAGTTTAAATGTTACTAAATTTACAAAACTGACAAGCACAAGTGATCGCGTCAACTCGCTTCAAAGCATCAATGCTTGCGGGTCTGAAGCACTATTTTTAATGCAAAAATACGATGGGTTATAGTATTTTTTCTAATTGATGACTATTATGAAAACTGATCATGAAAAAAAAAGTTTCTTTGTGCGTCTTCGCATCAGCAACTTAAAAAAACGGTAAAAATGTATCTAGAATCACACATTCATTTTTAACTGAGTCCCACGAATTCAATAGTGTTTTTCTGTAAAAAAAATCTTCCGAATTTTATCAAAGACATTACTCCAAATTTTTTATTTTAAACTTTACCCTTGGGTTTTAATTAATAAATATTTAATACAAACTCTGTACGTGACGTAAAAGAAATCAGCCATATCGGTCAAGCTGTTATATGATACGTGGCAATCGACTTTATTTGTATAGATTTAACGTGTAGGTAATTCAGAATCATACCATATCTAACTCAACCTATTTTTCAATGTTGTTCATTTCACAATCAAAACATTTTTTGTTAGTTATTTTATGCTGGAAATGGTTTGTCAAATGTCAGTTTGGATTTTAAAAAATATTGCTTATTGATCCGGCTATTTCAATCCGGCCTAAAATTTATTTTCACATCTCTACAATATGAAACTTACTTATGTTAGCCGTACAGATAAACAACCCTTTTGTTTCTGAACACTCCCAAACCTCTTGCTATAAACTCACGCCATTAGAATAACTTGAATGAGAGGTCTGTACGATTGTCCTGTGGCTTCACTTACTTAGGTATGTTTTATTTTGATCCTTTGCATTTGCATTATTTTATACAAATAATACGTGGGTCGGTGGTGTAAGTTACACCACTTTATAAATGCAATGTTGTTTCGCTTATAGGTAGCTAATGTTTGTCAAAGTGTGGGGATTTTACCTAGACTTTAAAATTTTGATGTCAATATGTACTTGTACAATTATGAATTTGCTTCTATTGTAGGAGAAAATTTGAAAATTAAGGAAAACAAAAAAAAAATTGGAGTACAACTGTTCCATAATTGAAGACTTAAAACATAAAAATCCGACGGACTTCTTGGTTTTCAAAAATGTACACGTGCTCGCTGGTATTGTTGATATACACGGCCGTATCAACATGTTGTTGTTTAGATGTTAGAAATTATTTTTATGCATGATGTTCACGTCTCCATATTTCAAATACGTAAATATGCCTACTTATAAAAACTTTTTTTCATACCTAATGAAATAGGCCTACAGTCTCACAGATGCATATGTACTTAAATATTTTATATCTATTTACCTCTGATTCGTTACTTAACATAATTTTTTATTTTTGGTTGAATTTATAAATAATGGTCGTAGATTTTTTTTTCATGTAATAATTGATCAATGGGACAGCATGGATCACAAAATAAAACGTCACTTCGTTGAAGGTATCAGATAAAATTACGAACCTCATTACTACAGTCTAGAGGCATTTTCTTTTTATCTTAAAACCTGTTACAGGACATTTACTTACTGGGAAACGGAGAAATATTTACAAAACGCGTAATATAAAAGCTTTCTTATAAATACTTACGTACTCATTTATCGTAAAATAATAAAAAAAAAAACAACAAACCAATCATCATTACCTTTATTTTTATTAATTTATTAATTTCTTTCATTTAAATTATATTTTTATAAACGTAATGCTCAGTAGTACCAAATGTTATACAACCAAGTAGTAATGTGTACACATTAATATATTCCGGTTTGAAGGGTACTACTGCTAGCTAATTTAAAAGAGTCTATTGAGATTAACCTTCGAACGTCTCGAAATAATGACCACCAAAACAGAGATATCCTGAACTTTGTTTTGTTACTTAAACTTCTGGTCATCTCTTACTACCAGGAGATTTCGTTCTTCTCATCGTTTTTGTATAAAATAATAAAACAGGATTCATTTTTAGTTGATTCACCTAAACATATAAAAATTGGTTCGTATCCAAAGAAAATATTTCAGTCCGCATGATTGATTACATTACAAGCCAAACAACAAACCCGATGATGTGTAACTTCGCAAACACTGTCCAGAATAAACTTGGAGGCGTCTATTTGTCTGGCGCATGGAGCATCTATAAATACTATTACATACAAATCTAATATATACTAGTATATATGTACATAATAAAGGGTGTCAGTGATATCTAACATGTTAACGACTTGCTAAAATGGTGTTCATTTTTTTACTTAGGTTACGAATTTTCTTGTGAACATGTTATGATATCTCCGAAATACCCTCAATTGGGAAATTAGGTTGCATAATCGTCAGTCAATCATATCAGCAGTGGCAGTGGGCAGGGCACATAGTACGCTGAACTGATGGTCGATGGGGCTGCAAAGTTCTGGAGTGGAGACCACGGATCGGCAAGCACAGCGTAGGACGTCCACCCACAAAGTGGACAGACGAGCTAATAAAAACCACAGGAACGTGCTGAATGTGAGCCGCTTCTAACCGGTTTTTATGGAAGTCAATGAGGGAGACCTATGTCCAGCGGTGACTGTGGACTACATACAGCTAAGATTGAAAAAAAAAAAGGTTGACTAGCTAGTATTTTGACCACAGCTCACCTAATGATAAGTGAAGGTGTGGTCGAAGATGATAAATTACACCTACCCTGGAATGGTAAATATAATAGTAAATAATACTCGTAGTAAATGTGTGTGGATTACATTAAGTTTTTATTAATAACAATTAAAACTGTCATTATTTGTTATGTTTCTAACAAACAAAAGTAACATAAATAATTGACGCTAGTTATAGGTATTGAGATCTTTTAATATTATTATGACTTAATCTGATAAAAATAACACTAAAAAATGTTAATTATATAACTAAACCTATAGCGTTTTAAATTTAAAAAAAAAACAAAAGGTATTCGAATATATAAGCTGCAAGATGTCGTATGTGCTTATTTTTTTATGTTTTATACTTTTTTCATATTTTTTTTTACAGCTGGGAAATTTGTTAAGTCATTGTAGCACCCGAGTTAGTGAACAGTAAAAAAATATATTTCATATAGGTACTAACTAAATAAGGTTGAAATTCTTGCTCATTAGCCAGAACTTTAGCTACTTTGTTTTTTCGCCCATATTTCGGTTATTGTTGTTAGGGCAATTAAGTGATACTCCACAGCGCTGGCCCGGTGCTGCTCGATGGATGCACAACCGCCATTAAATTACTTCCGTAGGTACATAACAGCTGTTTTTTTTCTAAATGTTTCTTTTTTAACCAAAAAAGCAGAGCTTTCAACCTACTCCAATGGCTGATTTGGCTAGATTGCCTTTGCTATTCTATAATTTCTTCGGCTAAATCTAATGCAAATATGTTAGATAAAATAGAAACATACAATTCAAATTTAACTTAAACAACGTTATGTTAGAATCAACGTTCCTCAAATTATTTCCACCCTGTAGAGTTTAATCAAAGCATTTCCTCTAGGAGCGAATCAGCGGAATCCTATGCAAGTCACGAATACACGATATCAGGAATGTAGATTAGAAAAACATGTAAATACGATGGGAGCGGAACTCGAAAACAATCTGAAACAAAGAGATTGATTCTATTAGACGCGAACACATGACAGAACAATAAATATTCATTGAAGATACATTTATGTAATAGGATATAGGGTACGTGACAAATGAATGAAATATATTTTGTTTGTTAGTTCAACGTACGGGTCTTGTTAAAACAAATAAAATAAGCCAAAACTTAAATAAATTGTTGGTAATCTTAGAGAATTCCACTATTCATATTCAAGCTTCATCACATTCCCCACAAAATTTTAAGCCAGAAACATGGTAAAAGAAATGTGAATATTTCTTACTATAAAGTGGGTCCAAAGCACGATTGACTGCTTGTTCACAACTTTGTGAATATTTTTTGTATAATTTATTGAATAGTAATTGTTATTCTTATTGACATGTAATTATTGTTAAAATTTTATACAATGTAAAAAAAAAACAATGTAATATAACACATACATATAATGAAAATTAGCTATCTAATCTAAAAGGCCGCTATTAATAGGAATAAATCCCAAAATACCACATTACCACGTTACATTACTTAGTCTTTGTGCAAAATAGAGGCCAGCATTTTGGTCACGTGTGGCATCAATCAGACTCTGTGATAACTTTTTGAATATTGTTTTATTCCTGGTCCCCATGATCCTAAAGTTTCAACCTCGAAAGGTTCAAAAATGTAACCACTGACCAGAGTACCATATTTGCGCTTTTTGACGTTTTCTACTAATCCAGCAGCCCCATCAGACTTAATAGTGATCCTGTTTTTTTTTTGTTTGAATAGCACACAATTATTTTTTTTCTGAGAGCCTTTTTGGGCCTAATGTTTTTACTAGCGACCCGCCTCAGCGTCACACGGAGACAAGACAACGTATTTAAAAGAATCGCATTAAAATATTTCGATTATTTTAGAAGAACTAAGCAAAAATCTAGCACATGCAAAACACGATCGTTTTATAGTAATATTTTTCATTATTTATTGATATTAGATATTTCAAACAAAATTATATTATAAACATTGTCATATAAAATAATAACATAAAAATATACGAATTCTCACAGTTCAAACATACGCCAGAAAATAATAAAGAGGAGATTGTAACTCGAAACGAAGCTGGAATATAAATAAAATTAACACTTTACAACGGAGAGGCGTTTCGACTGAGTGTCTTGAATTTTTACTTACTAATATTCTTATTATGATAATTACACAGCTTCACGTCCAATTCCACGGAAACCTAAATAATTATTGACAATTGAGGACAAGAAGATACAGTTTAGATAAACGGGAACTCAAAATTTTGGTAGTCGTTGGGTTTTTTTTATTTATTCGCAACACAGCATGATACATGTAATGTTCTTTTATACCTATATACATATAAATGTAGGATATTTAGCAAACATATATGTTTGTAGTGGAACCAAATTGTTTTTAAATTTATATTGTGATGTCAAGCCATGTACAGGGTTACAAAGATCATGTACCTACATCATGTCATTTTTTATCAGGCGAGTTGAAGGTCAAATTCGGAATTATCCGTATTAAAAAAAAAAAAAAATTGGTGTTAATATATATTTTATGACTAAATAGTGTTACTACATCTCTCGTCTTTTCTTAGTCAGTAAACTGTTTCAATTCACATCACACACATCACGTCCACTGCTGTACATAGGCCTCCTCCTGGGTAGGTTTTGCCAATACTCGCCACGCTTTGCAGGCGGGTTGGCGAGCGCAGTTAGGTGTGATTGTTCAAGGAAGACGCTGCTGCCCATCTTCCGGATTACATCCCTTAGCCGACTCTTACGGCAACCACGGGTAGAGAGGGTGGGGTATTATTCTTACGCCGGCACCACCACGGCTACGTATTCGTATCGATTATATTATCGATTGGTGCAGTTGACAACTGAAAGATATTTTTTAAATAATAATTTGATAAATCATACTTTTTTTTAAACAGTTAACAAGATGTTTGACTACAGCTCACCTGATGTTTGTTTATGTTTATTTATTCATAATTCATAATTATAAAAGACGATAAAAATGATGATGATGATGATGATGCTGATGATGATGATGATGTTGATGTTAAGTGACGGTCGAAGGTGGTGAAGCACACCAAGCCTGGAATAGAACCGGCTCTCATGTGAGGCAGCCGGAAAACACCGCTAGGTGTTTGGCGGCAAATTTTCAACTAGCCAGATATCAAGTAAAAAAAACCTAGAAAATATCCTGCCACCATGCTATGGTTTCTTCACGATGTTTTGATATTTATTTCCAACAAAATGATGATAAAAATAGATTTTTACCACAGATTAACACAATAACTACTTGGCGATCTTAATACCATTTTGACGTTAGCAAAAATAAATATCAGTTTTTCTAATCGATATGATTCTCACGCTTTTCTATTCTCATCCTCTTTTGTCGGAACACAAATTCACTGGTAAATTAAAGCTGAAATAATTAACTTAATAACTTGCTCGATCCCTCAATTATAAACCTTCTCTGAATGCCAAGATCCATAATGACTATAGGAAGGCGTTACCATAATCAAAACGTTAAACGTTAGACCTCCCACGTATCACAGAAGAAGTTATACCTATTTATTTCGTTCCAAGCAAACCGTGACGAAATCTCGACATAGACACGGAACGATGGAATGTAGAATCGTAGATATCTCTATTTTGTATATAATGAAGGAAATTATTCAAAACAAAGAACTACCCGGATATTTTGTGCTTGGTACTTCAAAGGCGGTTTAGATTGGGCAAGTGCTTGGACCCATTATGTAAATCCAGCGGTCGTGTAACTGAACTTGGTATATTTCCATAACACCTGCTGAGATTTTTTTGAGATTCTCTAATGAATACATTATTATTCCTATTTTCGTAATACTTGGTTGTACGATGTTGTTACTTAGGTATATTTATCTATTCGTTGAACGATAATGGAGTCAATATGCGGGACGTGATGGAATAATTACAACCGGCTTTAGCGGAATACCGTTTTCTGGAAGTCTATCTTAAATGCCATCTGGGATCATGTTGCTTTATCAAATTCCGGGTATTTTCCTATTTTAGTTGTGTACATATTTCTACTATACTATATATAGATAGAATAGATAGATAGGTACACTCATTACTGTTCACACCAAAGACTGTACCTTTGTTGTGGAACTTGTTTATAAATAATATTTTTAACAAACACACAATTATTATTTATATGGAAGTCTTGTATATTGTATACTCTTTTAACGCTTAAAGTCTTGATTGAATTTGAAAGGACTTTAGATCCAAAGAATTAATACGGGAAAACTGAAATATCACGGTTAGTACCGTAGATATTTACGTGCTACTTATATACAGGTTTATGAGCTTGATTGATTGTTTAACTGTTTATTGCTCACACCAAGGACTACATACAGGAAGAAAATAAACATAGTAGGTGGAACATTTGACGGCCTTATCGCTTAAAGTGATCTCTTCCAGGCAATCTTAGGACGGAAAGGATTAAAAGAAGAAAAAGATGGGGTGTGTCAAATAATGAGGATATTTATCGCTCATCCAATGCAAAACAACCGCAAGTGCAATTGAAAAATCATTATCAAGAAAAAGATAATTTTAAGATGTAGTTGTTTTGCATGAAATATATAGGCTAGAAAGCATTATTTCCAGTTATTAAATAAGAACTGAAAAGTTTGCACTTGTGGTCTTTTTGCATTGGGTGAGCGATATATAAAAGAATTTATATTCTGGAGCTTGGGGTGTATTAAATTAATAGGGAGTTTTTGTTCTGGTCATTAAAAACAACTTTTAATATGGGTACAAATCCAAAATCGTGAAAAAATCCACGCTACTCCATGTAAAGGTCAAATTAATAAACTTTTTTTATGAAACAGCTGATATTTTTTTTTTCATGATTTTAGAGTTGTGTTCTTTATAGTTATGAGTAGCAAATCTTCTTTCGACTTATTAAACATCTTATAAACCTTAATAAATTAGGTTAGGTTTAGGTTTTAGGTTAGATCTTAATTTGTTTCTTTGGAATATTTGTGTTAGTAAATCTTTTTGTTAAGTAAAAAGATATCTCTCTTGAGGGCGAGGAAAGTTGTATACAGAAAATGCTATAGAGCCTCCCTTCTCAATGAGGCTTGTATTTCCGGCAGATTGTAGTGAATAGGTATCAATATCGATCAGAAGCGCCCCTTGCTTTCCCAACCTTGTATTTTCTTGAAAATAAGTCCCAGCATCACCCAAACAATTTGCGAAGCCAGACTTTTTGCTCCAGTGTTTACTCCACCAACTGAATCAATGTAAACGACTCAAAGATCTTCCCGAATAAAACAAAGGAGAAGTAAATAACTGACATAAATAAAATTGGGTGTTTATAGAATCTTCCCCCTAATAAAGCTCAGTGATATCAACTCTCGCCGATTCCCATGCTAATGTAATAACTCTTGCTCTTGTTAAACATGATATTTTCTTGTCGGATTAAAAGAAAACTGGATAAATGTCGAGAATTTTCACCCTTGTTTGCATTAATTTTGTTTTGTTCGACGTTAAATATCGAAGTTTGAACGTAAAGCCGTAGAACGAAAATGTACAAATGTATAGATATTCATCGCAATTGACAGGCAACACGGCAAAATTCTGTGTTAAAATTACGCTTTTACGATATGAAATTGCTTGATGGCGTGCCTCTACAACGATTCATACACCATTTTACCCACAACCCTAACCCAGCTAAGTGTACCTAAAGTAAAAGTTTGGCAGGTCCCTACGGTAACAAAAAATAAGCACGTTAATTCGTATGCAACTATTTTGTGTAGTTTTACTTAATGAGGGTATTTAAGAATACGCTTGGAGCCTTTT
This sequence comes from Biston stratarius, assembly GCA_950106695.1. Taxonomy (NCBI): domain Eukaryota; kingdom Metazoa; phylum Arthropoda; class Insecta; order Lepidoptera; family Geometridae; genus Biston; species Biston stratarius. The sequence continues at coordinate 20,042,995 of OX467116.1, forward strand.
AACCGGACTAATTTTCGCTTGGTGAATTCCAAGGTGTATTTTCTCATTTGGACAATACTCATTTTAAATTTCACACGGGCGTGTTTCATAAATACTCGTCTGTTTATACGTAGGTACTTGCAGTTCAATAGAAATACATCTATACAGATAGAAACTCTTTATTGTGCACACCAAATATAGAAAAAGAGTACAGAATACAAAATAATCTTGTAAGCTAACGCCACAGTGGCGGCCTTATCGCTAAGAGCGACCTCTTCCAGGCAACTAAGAATGAATAAAGCACGATACAAATTAAGAACAGACGGGCGAAGTTGTAACACTAATTTAGAAAAAATAATATGAAAGAAATATAAGAATGAATCTCCGTTTCCCTTGGTCACGCCTTAACTTGAGAACGACTTCACCGATTTCATACATCTTTTTTTAAAGATTTTTATATTTTCTAGAACGTTATTATAGAAAGAAAGTTACGCAGAAAATTCGATAATTACAGTTTTTTTTGATAAATTCCACGCGAACGATATCGCGGTAATTAACTAGCTAATATAAAATATCTTTTGACTGACAGTCAACCAGCTCAAATTCAAGAATTTTAATGTTTAGAACCTTTTTAGCCTTATAGTTTAAACGCTGGCTAGGGTTTGTGTGTTGTGTGTATTTGGTAATTATTATTTATTTTTAGGTGCTCAGTCTAAAATACGTACGTTTACTTTTCAGAAGATAATATTTCCAAAATCATTCATTAATAGCGATAAAAAATCAAATTGCTAAAAATAAAATAGAGCATAAAAATAAACAAAACCAGCAAAGTTGCCAACTTAATGCTTCAATATCTTGTTGGTTAGTGATATTCATAAAGTATTTAAAAAAAACCTTGTAAATTTAATATCACATTAATAACCTTGTTCATTAATAATTGACATGCCGATAACCTTACAAACAGCTAAAGCACCGTAAATTATTTGTTATTGTTTTATGTCAGCCGCCAAGAAACGTGTTTACAAAATAAATAAATAAAACGACAGCAAAAAACACGGAGCAATGACAAAAAATTGCTAATCGATTGACAAGAATGTTTTGTTAAAATTAATTTCAAGAATCGAGCTCATTCGACCTATACCCAATCAAGAGATCCAATCAAAATAAGCGCAAAAATGTTCCTACGATTTTTGACCGCTCGTCTGGCCGCCTCTTCAAGGGCGGACCTAACGTGAAATTAGAAGGGAAAATAGGACGAGATAATTTGCCCTCCCCTCCCTCCACTCACCTCTACCCACCCCTCGTTAGAGTTTAATCTGTTTAAACTTTTATTTACTTTACTTTATACAAATTGGAGCGATTACCGGCCATGCTCGTTGATGGAAATGCCGCGTTTAAGTGTTGTTGTAGAATTAAATGTTATTAAAGTTAAATTGATAGTAAAAGTTACATTTTCACTTAGCACGGCAAATATCGAACTAACTAGACGAACAATAAAAAATCTATTAGCAAAATTAGACACCGGTTTTCAATTGCAAACATTCATTTTATCTATAGGTAGGTATACTTACCTATATGAAAATGAATCCCTGTTTTCCTTGGTCACGCCATAACTTGAGAAAGACTTCATTCATCTTTTTTTAAGTTTTGTAATACTTTGTAGAAGGTTCTTGCGGAAAATTAGAAAACTTCAGTTTTTTTTGATAAATTCTACGCGGACGATGTCACGGGTAACAGCTAGTGATTTATAAATTGACTTTATTCATAAAAAAATTGTTACTTGTAGTTCCTAAAATGTCCTCAGCTCTAGAATTTGTATGATTGCTACCATTTCAATTTTTATTATAACGGCTTCATCTTCTATTCTAACCCATAAATTAACCATATTTAAAAGAAAGCCCACGCGTAACCAAACAGTACCGTTACGTGTCTTGTCTCGTAAGATAAGATTCTCCAATAATCGTACTTCTTTCTCAGCATCACATTATGTAAATTTAAATTTTCGATTCCAATTCGATGCGACTTTGCGCGAAGCTTTAAGCGAACCGATTCCAATTCAGATTCAACATTGAATTATCATCATCAATATTCATAAATGCGTAGATACGTTAAATTTAAATTTCAAAAATTTGCATAAATGTGTTTTTCTACTAATCTCTAGTATACGTCTCTACATGTCCATGGGTGCTCAGCTGTCAATAACTTAACCAATTTATAATGGGTCTGAATAAAATAAACGTTAATGAAAAACATTTGTCATAATTATTATGAAAATTTACAAAATTATGTCATCTATTTATGCAAATTTGAGTAGCTCGAGATTAAGTTGCCTTCGCCTCCATGTTTTTTCTGACATGAATAATATTATATTAGGCTTGTTTTTCGATGGCGGCGAGAATTCGGCTTGGGACGCCATTGATTTTCAGGTTCAATGAACTGATAACTTTCTTGCACGCGTGAGTTTTATCTATAGAACCTACCTATCAATATTCATAGCTATATACAGGGCATTGATATTTTCGGTCTAGGCATTTCTCACACACAGAATCTTGTGACCTTTTCTAATGTACGGTACCTACAAATTGTTTCGCATAGACACTTGGCCGCTTCATTTGTTAACTATAACTGCACTTTGTGAATACTAATGTCATTTCAAAAGAGAAAGTTAGTTCTCAGAAACGGAAACGTTCTACCGCATCTAATACCATTCTTTAAAATGCATGCAGATGCACGGCCGGCCATGATACCGGTCAAACCTGTTACCAGACGTCCCTATGCGTCCTACACCTATCCTTGTCACGCTCATTAACATATGCATCTAGACATCTCTATAATTCGGGACCTTGTGTAGGAATTAGGGCAATACGCATGCGCGGCGTGTCAATGTCAAATCAATCTTTGTAGGCTAGTGCAGCCGACCGAATACACAATTTGGTCGGATAGTTGAGAACCTATTAACGCCATTTTTTTTTTTTTTTTACAGATTTTGGGATGCATTATGGACCAAATGAGTGTGGATGTGATTGTGAGTATCTATCGCTTAATTATTATTTTATTTTATTTAAAAAACACTGATGTCCCAATTTGATAAGTCAAACTTATAATGAATGCAGCTCAGCATAAATAAGTCAATTTGAAATCTAATGAAACGAGATCATTGGCTCACGTCAATTATTTAGCTATATTATTTTTTCTTATTTTTGGCATCGCACTTTTTGTAAATACCTACCTATATTTCATAATTATTTTCAATTGACTCATGATAAAGCCAAGTGAAATATGTTTTAGTGATATAAATTAACTCACGGCAAGTCAAACTTACTTTACTAGAAGCTTTTGCGATCCTATAGGCAAAATGTTTTTTATTGTAGAAGTTATTCGTCGTGCGTGAGTCGTACTAATTAAATAGATTAGGGAAAATGTGGTAGGGAAATTTGGATTACTAGTTGCCTATAACACGATAAATAAAGGTAAGTAAGCACGTATGGCCGAGGACTATCTACATTAGGCGAAAGAATCAACACAATAAACAAATTAATTTAGACCTTTGGTCTATTGTCTCTGGCATTGGACAAAGAGACCATTAGTTCAAATAGTTTAGGCAAAGTAGCCATGCTTACGCTCCCTTACATATGAATTTGGAATACAGATGAATAATTTTATAATATATAACTAGCTGTGAGCCGCGGTGTTTTCCGCTGTTTTACATACACGTGAACACTACATTTTTTCGGGATAAAAAGAGTAGCCTATGTGTTAACCTAGGATGTCAGCTACCTCTATAACAAATTTCATCAAAATTAGTCCAGCCGTTTGAGCGTGAAGAAGTAGTGTATTAATATAATATTTATGTAATAAATAATCCGTTTTCATACACTTTTCACAGTTATTCACTACAAACTGTGTCTCGCGGTGTTACCCGTTGTTCCCACGTTTGAACACTACATTTTTTCGAGATAAAAAGAGCGTGTGTTAATCTAGAATGTCAGCTACCCCCATATCAAATTACATTAAAATTGGTCCAGTCGTTAAAGCGTGAAGAAGTAACAAACATACTCACAAATTTTCGTCTTTATAATATTACTAGCTGCGCCCTGTGGTTTTACCCACGTGGTGATGGATGATGATGATGAAAAGTATCCTGTCTTATTCCAGGGCCTAAAGTTCCTAAATGCAAAATTTCTATGTTCCGGTTTGAAGGGTACTGCAGCTAGCGAAATTACAGGGCTGTTGAGACTCACTATCTATTGTCTCAAATTAATGAGCACCAAATCAACAATGCCTTGGACTTTATTTTGTAACTCAAAGTTCTGTGTATCACTGCAATGGTCATGGACAGGCGTTATTTCTTACCATCAGGAGAACGTTTCGTACGTCTCATTACATTTTCATTGAAAATAAAATAAACTAGTTATAAGCTAAGTGAGTAACATTTTCGACTACACCATAATTTAACATCAGGTGAGCTATAGTCAAATATCTAGTCTGTTATACATAAAAAGACGATATGAAGACTTGTTAAAGAGTATAGGAATACAATAGAGAAGGGAACACATTATTCAGATATACCTATTATTATATCACGTTCATGAATCCGCGCAGCTACATAGATACTTAAATTAAAAAGAAAAATATGAATACCATTTTTGTTTGTTTTATTATTTATTGCAGCTAGGTAAACTTGCAACTAAATGATATATACAATGGTAGGACTTAATTCTAAAATATTTTCTACCAGACGTTCCCACAGTAATAGGAGATGGGGTAGCAAGCGCGCATCAAAAATATACAAACACAAAATACGAGTATGAATCTACATAATATAGGACCTTGAATAAGTTCTCGCTGTTTCTTCAAAGATGGCAGTAGCAGTACAACGTTCGTGGAATTTCGAATGGTTACACCCATGCAAGGCAGTAGTGTATCTAACCTTAAATTTCAGTGTATGGTAGTTCACTTTAGTATAAATAAAGTATTTTTTCTTAGTTCTGAAAATGTCTACTTTTGTGCCAAACAAAGTGTATTTGCGGGGAATTTTATTGCACTACTTTATTCAAAAGAAATCTGCAGCTGAAGCACATAGAATTCTTGTTGAGACTTATGGTGACAATGCTTTGTTGGATACGATATGAAGAGACTGGTTTCGACGCTTCAAAAATAATGATTTTGAACTTGAGGATAAAGAACGTTCTGGCGCACCGAAAAAATTAGAAGATGAAAAGTTGGAGGAATTTCTCGATCAAAACCGATGCCAGACGCTAGCAGAACTTGGATAAACATTACAAGTAGATGACTCAACTGTTTCAAAACGTTTAAATAATTAACAATTATTAAATTAACAAAAAAATAAACCATTCGAAATGCCTCGAACGGGGCACTGCTACTGCCATCTTTGAAGAAACAGCGAGAACTTATACAAAGTCCTATTATATAAATACATATTAATATGTATATTTGTGTAGCAAGTTGACAAATGGGTCTCTTAGAGTTAATATTTTTGATTTTATACCTACGAGAAAATAGAGACATAAAATGTTAGATTTTTATACCTTGTTAGGTTTATACGATGAAAAACAAAGCCTCTCACAAAAGCTAGTTTCTAATAACCAACCAGTGACACCAAGTTGGTTAAATATTTAGTCATAGACCGGGAGCCAACGAGCATATTTTTACGAGGCTCATTACTATCTTATTACGTACAGTGTCGGTCGGTGTCGGGGCCTCAACACATCCAATTTCCCGGCTTCCCATTTATTGATATTGACTCGGTGAGGACGCCGAGCGAATGCTCCTTGTCTAGGATGTCTGAAAATCCTAGATGCGACAATAAACTTGCAATATAATATATTTTTTAAGAAAATATGTCATGAGCCGAGTACGTTACTGGCTTGATGTTAAGAGCATCATGTTCGCCCATTTAAGAATTTAGCGCAACTCAAAATTTTGTACTGTATTAACCTTAGTGTTTTTTTTTTGTGTTTACCACCGTCTCTGGGGCGGGAAAGGTGTTTATGTGGAATTTTTTGTCTTAATTACGGCCTACCCACTAAAATCCTAGAGTGGTCCATCTTGGCGCTCTGTGTCGAAGTTGCAGGCACGCTTTCGCACTCTTCCGCGGCCTCGACAGCGTTTGTCCTCGCGGATCCACCTCGGGGTGCCCAAGCTCACCCCGCCACGATGACGATGTGTCAGAACAGCCTGTTACAATATTAGGTATTAATTCCAAATTGTGAAAATATACGGTTCGCTTAAATGAAGTTCAACTATAATTATGTATGGAAAATTGACTTGCTTCTAACTTTCATAGTTATTTATGACCACTAGATTATTTTGAACAAATACGAGTAGGTAAATACCTATACCTACTTAGTTTAAACAAAATACCCTAATAAAATATCCCATTAGAAATAAAATATCTCTTTCATTAACTAATTAAATTATATTTCTAAATAAACACTTAGTCTAAAAACGTGCTACAATAAAAAAATTATCGTTAATTACAAAAAGATAAGATTCACACATTTTTATGGCATATAAAATATTCTTGGCTATTTCATGTCTTTATTAATTAATTAATATTTGTGACTGTTAAAACTAATATTTTTGTAGCATATCAGAATACAAAACTTTTGTTTATTTTTAGTAGATCATTATTGTGATAAATACAACGTAGGTATCATGCAAATTATTTATCTATTAACATGAAAGTTGCCTGAAATTATGGTTGTAGGTCATTACAAATACAAATTCAGTATCCATTTAAATAATAATATTAACTAATATGTTTTTTACACATTATTATAATCTCTACATAGTATAAAACAAAGTTGCTTCCCGCAGTCTGTACGCTAAGATCTTTTAAACTAAACGCATAGGATTTTAATACGGTTTCCATCAATAGATAGAGTGATTAAACAGGAAGGTTTATATGCATAATAAATGCATATTATAGTACAGAAAAAAAAAAAAAAAAAAAAATTAATGTGATGTCATAAAAAACATGTTTATGTGTGCTTACATTGCAATCGCTGATTAAACCTTACGAGATAGGTCGCCTTGATTGATTTTTTTATCGGGACACAATTCTGCTGGTTTTTCTCTAGATATTCTTTACCTAAAGTTCAGAGTTAGGTATGGCTTAACATAAAATACCTATATTATTTATATAGGTACCTATATTACAAAATACTTAAAATCAAGAAAACGAAGTAGGAATTTTAAATAACTTAATATCGTAGGACATTACACACAGCGCCATCTGACCCCATACTAAGCAAATCTTGTAGGTGCTATAAAATTCAAATAACTCATAGAATACACAGATACTTTTTAATAAATTCACCCAGACACAGAACAAACATTTGTTAATGCCACAAAATGTTTGTCCTGAGTGGGAATCGAATTCCCAGCTCTATGGCTTTTGAAGCAGACATACTACCAATGAGTTAACAGGGCAGTCAAATGTTATGATTTTGATATTTTTAAATATGAATGGCAAAATGATCTTGTAACTTTGATGTTTGGTAACAATAAAATATTTGTTCTACCACCTCGTAATATATATTTATTTTTCTATATAAATAGTTGCCATTTCCAGTGACACTTATATCTGTGCTGCCCATATTTGGTGATATCACTTATTATCATCAAACGTAACGCCGGATAAGCTCAAACCGATACGTGACTTGCGCAAAATAGTCATTTGAATCCCCCCAAAGTTTGTTGTTTTTGTGGTCGAAATGCGTACTGTAATACCTACAGAAGTTACCGAGATTTGATTATATATGAATGATGCATAAGTACTCTACTCCCAGTTGATTCATGTTGGACATCTAGTCCATGCTTATTGCTATTTCATGGAAATTGAGTCTTCTGCACCACAAATATCTTGTTTAACACGTTGGCTATAAGGCCGCTTTTGGCGGACTTTCAACCAGTGCGTATGAGGTCTATTCGGGGCAAAGTTAAACTTTTTTACAGTGCGTATGAGACCTTTTCGGCCTCATAAAACAACGTTTTTCAAAACTAGTTATATACAGCTGAATAATGGCAATATTGGCTTGCCATGTAAATGTTGAATTATTGTTAAAGGTAAATCTAGAATCGCCAGCATTTATGATATTTGGATATTAAACGAATGAAGAAAATGTTTGTGACAGTCAGGTCTACTTTGTACTAAATAAATATCAGCTCATAAAATAGCAGGTGCATAGCTGTTCTATATAAATCTGTAGTTTATAGATGATTTTGGAAAATATTTAGTTGAAGCTAAGCTTGCTAATCTAGATATACATAGGTATGCAAGTAAGACAACGTGCTTACTGATAGTAGAGCCACAAAGTAAGAATAGAGTTATTTATCCTGTGGTGGCGTCTCAATATTATCGATTTTGATAAACACAGAGTCCCAAGTTACGAATTGCCCAACTTTCTACAACTTTCGGGTATTCGAATTATGTAGTTGCTTATCAAACCGCTTGGAACTTTTAGTAGATAAAAGATTTCATCTCTAGATTTCTCATCTCTACTAATATGTAATAGGATGATATAATAAAATATGAGAACGCCTAAAAACTAGTGCGTCATCTCATTGTGATAAGATCTTGTTTTATTTACGTAAGATTTTTTTACGAGATTAGGTAAGTATTCGTACCTTACATGGCGTAGGTATATCAAAAGTAAAACAGTTGTCGGAGCAGAATTACCAACTTCAAGGACATTTTTTGCTCTTAAATCGTGTATGGTCGTCACAAAGTATCAGAATAAGTAAATACTACTCGACTGGGTTACTACCAAGTCCATTCCAGGCTAGGTGTGCTTTACCATCTTCGACCACACCGTCACTTAACATCAGGTGAGCTGTGGTCAAACATCTAGCCTGTCAGCAATTTTAAAAAAAAGTTGAAAATCTGCCGCCAAGTACCTAACAGTGTGTTCCAGCAGCCTCACTAGAGAGCGAGTTCCATTATTTAGGATTATAAGCTTGGATTGTAGGTACTTAGCTAAAACAATTCGCTTTATTGTTATGAACAATTTTTACCATGGCACCATAGACAAAGTTCATTGATCCTTGATCGAATCGTATATGGATAAGAAACAACAATTTTTTCTTATAAAATTTCCGACTTATGCCTACAGTAAAAATGCCCCCGATTTTGTTTAGTATACACAAAGCTTATAGCCTTATATAACTGGTGCATGTACCATGAGACTACCGCGAAAAATAAACTTAAATTTTACTCATAAAGTTAACTATCCGAAAAAAATATCGGTGGCCTATAAAGGATTTTTATAGGCGTGGATGATAACGTACACGCCCCCAGTATTGTAGATTTAATCTCTTACGTGCAATTTAATTAACCTAATTAGTAACAGAATACACATTACTTCCTTGATTAAAAGCAATTGGCTACGTTACGAAACATCTATGTTTAATAAACCTCCAGTAGAAATCTAACGTACAGGCTGTTGGATAAGTGTAAAAGACCTTGAACATCGAAGCAAAGTTGTTAGTTTTTTATTGGATTTATTTCGGAGAGTGTGTATTTAGGTCTGCATGTCCTAATTCCCCTAGCTTATTTTTCTATCAGACAGCCAGAAGCTTGGAAAAGTGACATCGTTTCATGGTTGACGTTTTTAAAACCTGTACGAAACGATTTGATTCCACTTTCATTGTACGAACGGCTAAGGAGTGGAATACGCTACCAGAGTAAGAGTTTTCTAATAGATACAATCTGGGTGTCTTCAAGTTGAGAGTGAATTAGTTACTTCTAAGCAAAGGTGATCCTCCGTAGACCGAATCTTCACTTAACATTAGCTGAGATAGAGGTCAAACGCCAGCATATTCATTATAAAAAAGATAATCCTGATATTTACTGATCTAACAATCAATATAAACAACTTTTTCTTTGGGACTGACCCTGAAATTATGAAAAAAGTCAGCTATAGGTACAACCAATAAAAATTCACTGTCCTTCAAAAAAATGTATGGAACAACTTTAAGTTTGACTATATTTCTCCGAAACACCCTGTATAGGTGTTTCAAAATATGTAAGCAGGTATCACAAATAAGTTTATTCTATGATTTTCATGCTTATTACTATGAATAAAAAGTGCCTAGTCATACTATACATAGTTATTTAGAATAACCTCTTGCGTAGTATAATCATTTCGACAACGTCAGTGACTGGTAAGACGCCAGCCAAAATTTGATCTGACTTAAAAACCTTATCGCTCTTGTGATAAAGTTGAAATGAGAATAATATTCTATAGATCATGACTTTACTAGGAACTTGTGAGTACACAATAGAGTTACGAATTCCGGCTGGCTAGTATTGTTCTTCGGCCTAAATGTGACTATTGTTAAAAAAAGATTCATATTCATTAACATTCATTGAATGAATCGCCAAGATGAATTCTAGCGCCATTGCATTACTAAATACGTGTTTTGAAATCACAATTCAATTTTCGTGACAAAAAAGAAACTTAAATACATGTTATAGATTTTGGTAAGTATATAAAAATCTTAACGTATAGTCCATTAACGATGTACCTTCTCATTATAAAAATGTAGCCAAACATTTTTTGAAACGATTTAATGAAGACGAACACAACTAATTAATTCAAAAATTCCTAATGAATGGCTAATCAACCGCCGATACAGCTTAATTCCGTCCGTAAAGAACTGAATTTATGTGACATTGAACTGATAAAATGGTACAGTCCTATCCAAGCAACTTAGCGTCTCATCTCAAAGAATGCCATTTGGTATGAACTTTATTTAGGAGTCGCTTGCGAACTGTGTTTATATTTACATATCTAATTATGTAAACGTCACGGGCCCGAACGGAATTGGAACCTGTCTGTCAAAGCGGAATAAACGGGGCCAATCAGAGATAAATAACAGTTGGTCCGCGAGCGCGCGATCCGCGCCGCAGTTTCATTTGCATGTCAATTGACGGGGAGGGACGCGGGCGCGGGTCTACGAGCGATGGCGGCTCTCTCACCTGTCAACTGTGTGTCAATGACAGATAATTTTGAAGACGGGATCGCATTACGCTGTTAGCGCTGGAATTCTGTCGGTCATTATGTGGGAATGTGGTGAAGTTTTGGTATTCTATTCTATGCTATAGTTCAAAGTATACTTCATGCTCTATAGGAAGCTTATAAGGTTATAAATAACATGATGATTTTATCCGTGTATGAATTATGTATAGTATTATCTGAATCTTTTTTTTTTATATTTAGATTTAGATAGTAGAAAGTTTATGGAAAAACGTTCGCTTTGAATCTGTTTCTGATGATGAAGTAAACATAAAATGACTCAAGTTGCGAGGGATTTCGCTCGGAAAATTTACCTATCCAATACATCTTTCTTTCTCTTCAAAATGCAAAGTTTGGTTTTCTAATATTCTTTCTGGGAGAGTTCACGACCGCTTAGGTGCACTTCTGACTCGCTGAGACCAAAAATGTTCTGCATCGCTGCCTGAAGAGGTTACGCTGAAACGGGAAATTTAAAAAAGTTAGTCCAGAGAATGAGGTTTAGCCAAAGACGTTGGGGTGGAATTTAAAAAGTTTCCTTAGAAAATATTTAGATAAAAATGGAATATTCTTGCCCGTTGTTTTTGAGAAAATTAAGTAAAATGAAGAGGTATATTCTATATTGTTTTTTTTTCCTTTTAAATATTATAATGTTTTAAATACATTTTTATTACAGAAGACAGGTTAGATGTTTTACCAAAGCTCATCTGATGTTAAGTGACGGTGTGGTCGAAGATGATAAACACCTGTATGTAGCCTTTTTTTAACATAAAAAGTAATAAGACGAACGAGTAATAAGCCTGGAAAGGATATACATAATCTTTTTAATAAAACAATATCGTAAGATATTTAAGCAATTTTTTTGAAGGTATAATATTACTAATATATCTACTGATGATACTGATGATGATAGATCTTGTCAAGGCCAAAGTAAATAGGTATCTTCTAAGTCTGTGTGCTTTATCTTCGACCACATCATCGCTTACCATCAGGCGAGTAGGTGGTCAAACGCGGACTTATCCGTATTAAAAAAATATAAAAAATACAAAGATTTAAGCAATTTGTATACAGGTATAAAGTACCTATATGTTGCACAACTATTTCGATACTTTATCGTATAAGTATCAAATTAACTATTAATTAAAATTCTTCGCCACACAGCTTGTTAAGCTAAAACGTTTAATTTACATAACTATAATTGATAAGATATCATAAACTAAACCATAGTGCCGGAGCACTTAGGTACATTTAAATTTTCTCGGCTATGCCTGTGTTAAAAATCAGTAAGTCATTCATACAAAAAAAAAAACTATACATACACACAAGTACCTACTGAGTAACAATATTATTTTGAGGAAGAAGATACGAAGTTATCATCAGATAAGGTTATTTAGTCCGCTGTATAATTATTCGATCGACTGACGTCCGCCATCGAACCTCGTGCCGTCAAAGAATATAAAGTTGGATCAGCCTTTGTCAGATGGGCTTGTTAGGTTTATATCTTCACTTGTTCGGCATTCATGAGGGGCTAATAACGAAGCAACATATAGTACTCAATAAAAAATAAGTCTATGGGTAGTAAATATATTACTTTTTATACAAACAACCTTGTGCTTATATTATAGAAATGATTGAACTTAGCCACTTGAACACATAATTATGTTTATCACCGGGAATATCATATCATAAAATCTGACTCTGACTGGTATTTTGCAACATTGTCGAAACGTTCAGGTAAGTAAACTAAATTTATCAAATGGTCTTTTATATGAATTTAAGTCTCGCCGATAAACATAAAAAAAATATTTTATATCTATTAGTAGGTATTTAAGTATTAGAACATTGGTATTGCACAATCTATTCTTTACCTATTCTTTGTATTATTTTTATCCTATTGGCCCAAAAAACGGATAAAATTTAGTTATGCAACATGAATTGTAAATGTCCAATGATAGAAGTGGAAAAGTATCAATTTTTTTTGTATTTATGAAATATACCTTTGGCTACCAACTCGCGTGATAAAAAACGAAAGTGCAATTAAGGATGCAGCGCACATCCTTGCACAAGTTTATGATCTAAAAGAAATGAATTTACTCTAGCCTTAAAGACATCCAAATTGTAGTTTACAAGAAATAAAGAAGCCGGCAAACCTTAAACTTAACATAAACGTGTGATGGAACGTAATTACTATTAGGATAATGTATTTAAATGTAGGTAAGTGACTGTTACGCTTTGTACCAGGCTCAATGTAAATATATCACTAATTAATTTTCTTTTTAGTAATAGATTTCAATCAACAATAGGTATTTATTTATTTAAAAAAATCTCTTTATGTTAAATTTTTTGGAGTCAACATAAATTAAATCTTCTCATTTCTAAAGTACATACATATATCTACCTACTCAACAAATTGTACTTATTTTGTGTAAATTTGCGAGTTCTACCTTTGTGATCCATCTGTTCTACGTCTTAATCTGTGACTGGGTCGGTTGTTCAAGTTAACTGGTAGCGTCATTCGGTAGAGTCCATTGGTCGGGGACGTGACCTTCAGCGCTCGCTCTCCCTTCGCGAACTATGAATTTTTATACACCATAATTAATGAAGGCGGTATTTTTGTTGTATTTTACCGCCATTTCTTTTGATATTGGTTCGAGAGATGAGTGGAATATTTTGTTTGATTCCGTAGATTTTTGTTCGTTTGATTTTTCTTGGTAAATTCAAAAGTGGGTTTTAATTCAAAAGTTCGTTTACAAAATTACTTTGACGATCAAATTAGAACTAAATTTCTATATACATTTAAAAAAAAAATATAATTTCTGTAATCCTCAGGGACCATCTTCAAATTCCGTGGCATGTTAAGGGTACATATATCTCAAAAATCTTATTTTAATCTAATAATTTTGCAAATTCTGTGACGTCACATTTGTGTCACATGTGAGAGCCATCTTATCACACAAATATGATACCTATGACTAGAATGAAAGAGGGCTACAGAAGTTTAAAGTATAACTCTTTATTACAAAAACAATAAATCTGCTTATTTCCGTATAGGTATAGGTATAGGCTTATAACAATTTCAATTTACCTTTTATTCAACTAAAATGAACGAAGGTATGGAACTGTTAAACAAAAACTATTACAGTACTTATCTAAAATTAATCAAAAACTTTTTAAAACTAGAAACATAAATTAAAATTACTGACTCGACAAAAATTTATATCAAAGATGTCACTTGAAATATGTTTTGTTCGAGACTCTCTAAGGAATCCCATCGTAAAAAACATGCTATTTTTATGGAAATAGATAGGTAAGTTATTTTACTTTATAGGATTTTGTAAGACAGAGTTGAGTTGAGTTTGTCGTTTTATTTTTTAAATATTATAAAATATATTTTTGCATACCTATGCATATTAAAAATATAACACATTGGAATTTATCGTATTAGTTCTGCTATTACCAAATGCTGTAGTTAGGGCGTGGTTTTAATTCCTAACAAGGACAAAGTTTTGTCTAATGAACGTGTTTGTTCTGTGTCTGGGTGGTTCTTAGCATGTATTTATAAAAAAAAGAAGTATTTTTTTTTTTGTTTTACTTAAGCGGGATTACTCATGTTTAATTATATCGGATACTCAGACTATCCGAATAATACAGTATCCGATATAATTATACGTTATGAATTCCGTTCAAGTAAAACAAATATGTATCAAAACCACGTCACTTTTTATAGTAAAAAAGAAATAGGTAGGTACTTAAGTGTTCTATCAGCTATCTCATTCCCATAGAACAAAAGCTTTGCTTTTCTTAGCTTGAGGCTAGATAGCAGTGCGCTAAACAAAATGTTTTGCGAAACATTACCGCTAAAGACAATCGTAATTTTTAACATCTTTTATCATTTTACCTTTGCACAATATTAGGAGGAAAAAAGATTTTTGGTTACAAAAATTCTCGTATTTTGTGATAGGTACAAAAAATATTTTGTAAGAGAAAATGTGAAATTCCTGTTCGTGTAAACAAGGTAAACACCCGTGTAGTCGACCGTCGGTACCTCAATAATATAAAACATGTGCCCATATCCCCTCCCTTAGTAGCATTCACCCTGCGGATACGTGTGCACGACTGCCTCAACATTTGCCGATGTTTTGCATATTTTAACAAACTAGGTGCACATAACTTTGTTGCTGGCAGCTCTTTTAGGTCTAACCTTAAGACTATATTCCACACGTAAATTAAGTCTTAGCACGTTTATTACTGCAATCTAATGTTGTTGCAATTAAGATCACAATTGGTTTGGATAACAAAACGAAATTCAACTCTGCCTTACAAAATCCTAAAAAGTAAAACATTATGGACGCAGTACAGCATTCGATACGACGATATATTAAATTAACATTCACTAAATGTCGCAAGATATACCTAAAACTAAACATTACCCATTATTTTTTAGCCACGTGAAAAAAAAAATTGAGCAAAGTGCAGATACGCAAAGATATTCCAAGTCAATTTAATATCTAAGAAAAAACTTTTTGTAATCTAAAATAATAGAATTCGTTACACTTGATTAACAAATTCAGTAATCGATTGTCATAATGGTTCTATCAGAATCGAATACGGCCTGTAATTGCTGTGTCGACGTTTTTACAAACATTTGTAGTAGATGAAACCAATTTTTCGAAGATTGAGTTGCGTGTTACTAGATTCGATTTTAGAGATTTTTTTAAACCCTCGGTGGTTACTAGATTCGATTTTAGAGATTTTTTAAAAACTTGACTCATGAGGCCAAAAAAATACCGATATATTTCGCAATACAACTTGAATTCAAATCAAACTTTAGAACCTAGTTTTTGATAGTGGCTGACGATAAGCTTACATAGACTTTAATTTTCTTACAATCTATTTTTTATCAAGTCATGTTCTGTTTAACAAAAATAAATGTTAGTATCAACGTCGGTGTTCCATAGACAACAATTCACAATAGACAATAACAAAATTTCAAATTCAAATAAGTTCAAGATAGGCTATCTTAGTTACATTTCAATGTAGTTTGATTTTTGAAATGAACATAATTTATATTCACATTTATGCAACTTATCTGTACCAGCTTCGAATATCGTGGCCTCTAAAGATAATTCCGAACGAAAACCCTTTCAAAACTCGCTACACAGTATCTACTAACAAATGGCGAACCCGAACCGATCCAATATGAAGTTAAACATTTGCATTCAGCGTCCCAGCCGTCCCAAAATATATTTCATATAACATTGAATAAAAACAAAGCACTGTTTGGTCGTGTCCCTGATTATATTTGAGCAAAATATTCCTCGTATCTCGTGTACACAGTGTAATAAGTCTCCTGGGCCGACAAATGGAGGAAAGGAAAACCATCAGAGCGAACCGCCCGCCCTAGTTATATCTACGTGATCCATACGGATATGTATGGAATGGGATGGACAAGGTGAAATCTCTTAAGCTATATTAAGGTGAGAGCACCAAACCCCAAATGGAATCTATTCGGCATGTACCTAATTCTCGCGTATTGTACGCTGGGGACTAAAACATCGTATGTGACTTGGATATTGAAGTATAATGGCGTGGTCCAGGAAAAAAATGTCGACGAAATAAGATAAACATGAAATATTTTTATAACAAAGTTTTCAAAACCACAGCCGACGAGATAAAAGATTCACAACTTGACGAAATCAGACGAAGTGACATTCTCGGTGTAAAAGTTTTATTTTCTTATCACTTATGTTACTTATATCCGAAAACAACGCCAATCTTCTGTGTTTAATCTTAAATACAAGCCCGTACACGGCAAATACACGATTAGTATGAAAATTTCGTTCCTCAACGACTTGGATACAAACTTATTGGAAAACAAAACCATTACCGACGAATTTGATTCGCAATTTTAAACAAACGACGCTCGAAAGAATTTATTTAATCCAAGTTGTTCCCAAAACTGATGCGACACTACAGTTTCGCAAGAAATTCCATCGTTTTCTCCGAAGTTATGTCATTGTTTTTCGAAATCGTGCCTTATATGCCTGCTGTTAAAGTTGATTGTCTTTTAGTGGTATTTAAGAGTATAATTTAGGAACGGTTAAACGAAATGAGACTCTTTAGTGATCGAGTTAAGGTACAAAGTTACATGTACTACGCTCGGCGTCATCCGTAGAGATGGGACCGCCGAATGCTGCGACCCTTATTTATGTCCACTTGAAGTTTGCCGTAACTACAGCCAAACTGTGGCTCCATTTTTTTGTACAAAGCACGCATCACTAGTTCTGGAAAGCAATATCTTTTAATGGGCTTCAACATCACTAGCAATCTTTTGAAACTTTAATGAAAATTTATATTTTATTTGTCAACATTTACAATTTATTATTGCTTCGCTTATCACGTTGCCTGATTTCAGAACACAACTAGCTAAATACACATTTTATATTAGTTTTTACTTTCATTAGTAAATTACTTTATATGCGTGTATAATGTTTAACAAAATGCGATGACTTTGAGTAACAGATTTAGATTAAATATTAATATGAATAGTTTAAGACATAAATCCGTTTATTTTTAAACTTAATTTCTATATGTTTAATAACGAATTACCAGAACTGTGTAGTCTAGCATGCTATAATAGTATCCCACTATAAATAAAATAATAAATATCCTACGATATTTCACAGAGCGCCATCTAGACCAAAATACCCATATACCGAACAAATATTTATTTATCGTCACATAAATGTTTGTCCTGGTGGGAATCGAACCCACTCCCTACATCTCTTGAAGCAGATATTCTACCAAACAAGCTAACAGTCTAGTAGTGGATTAAAAAGGAACATAAAAATAATAGAGTCATCAAAATTCTAACCGTGCTTTGAAACGCTCGGCGAAAACTCCTCGCTTTAGTTTATACCTCAAAACTAGAAATAGAAAAGGTAATTTATTCAACCCTTTACCCTTTTCATCAACAAAAAGCCTATATTTGCGTCGAAGGCTCTAGAGTAAGCCGAGGGAAAACAAGGGAGAGGAAAATTATCCACCTTAAAGCTTTTGGCATATAGAGCATACCCGAGCCGGATAAGTACTGCCTGCACTGGGTTGCCTTTGGAATCATTATTTTTAAATGAACGCAAAAACAGAAAGATCTTAACTCGGAATATCATTTTACATGTATGTATGTATTTTAATACTATAATTATTCAAAAAAAGCACAGTATTTAGTAGTACTTACTTTATGTTTATCACCGGGTCTTCATCGCGCATAATACAATTTGAAATTTAATGAATGATTGAATGATTTATTTGTCTATATATCTTGTGTCTAGGTTATATTACATATATACTATATGTAGATTTTATCATAGTTGAAATAGCTCTCTAGCTTCTACCCGAGGTTTACATACATGGTTTGTAACTTAATCCAATAGTACGAGTAGTCCATTAAAAATTTATTAAAAATTTCAAATTTAAAATCACACGAAATAACATTAATAACAATCACAAGTCAACAATCAATATATAATAATAAAATGTAATTATAAGAGTCGCAAAAGAAAATCATTGATAAGAAATATTTATATTTAAATTTTATGACTTAAAAACATTAAATAATAATTGTAATGCACCTGTTCAATTAAATAAATAATTTTATTTAATATATTTTAAATAAAGTTCAATAGTTTTGCTTTTTTACCTCGATGTTTCGGCTATATTTCACGAGTTAACTTAAGAGCGTGGGTCGTCTAAATTTAAAAATGAGCACCTACCCTCATTTTTGTCTTATAAAAACATAGGTAAGGTTGTCACTACTACACTCCACAACTACAGCAGACCATTCTGTAACTACACCACGATACGAGCGCATGCCTATGACCGGATTCCACGACTTCGACAACCTAAATCCATCTTCCCGGTTGCAATTGCGATGTTTTTAGATCTCATCTGTTTCTCGAACATTCGTGAATAATAATGTCGTTCGTAGGAGAGAACTAATCGTAGAGCTCAATCCAATGACAACAACAACACAACACAAACAACAACGACACACTACAGTAATTCAATTAACAACATAATTAGACTGGACTTAATTTCATTTGGTAAAGTTCTGCTTCCAGAGCTGAAGGACGTGGGTTCGATTCCCACCGGGATAAACATTAATGTGTCGATAAATGTTTGTTCTGTGTCTGGGTGTTCTATATGTAAGTATGTAATTCCGAAAAAAAGTATTAAGTATTCTGTCAGCTGTCTAGTTCACATAGTACGAGCTTTGCTTAGTTTAGGGCTAGATGGTGCTGTGTGAAATGTCGTCCAATATTTATTATTATTTATTTATAATTATGTGTTCACAACTAAATACATACAAACTACCTAATACCGTTACTTGTGGCACCGACCTCATAAGGTTCTTTTGTTTTAGTATTGGTTTATTATTTCTGATGTGCACAAATAAAAAGTTTCTATTTAGAATACATTTTATGTAGTAGGTTATACTACATAAAATTTATTGTATAAGATGGAAGTCTAGAGATAATCAAATGGTTAGCCACGTTAAATGGCAGTTCAAAAAATAAACGCCAGCATTTTGCTCACGCGTCGCGTAGATCACGAGCTAAGAATTTTTTTTTAAATGCTCTCCCAGTCGCCCTGAACTTAATGTCAAGCATAGTAACTAAAAATGACATAATATCGAGTAAGAGTAACTTATTCGTGTTGCCTGTTTTTTTTTTTGGTATATCGCCTAGCGGCATTTATAGTTCTACCGGAAAGACTACAGCATTCTTAGTTTAACGAACACAAAGTTATTTCAGAGTAATGTATGCGTGTAGTTATGTCTGGTATGCTCAGTAGGCTTTGATTGAGCCAAGTCCCAACTTGGCAAGATAAAGGGCTTAAGTGGAGGAGCCCAGATTGTGGTGAACTCCTTACTCTGTTTGATTACCATTCGCCCCTTTTAAAAGCCTGCATTTTGAACGTGGATCGTAGAATGTGATAGTGGATGTGACATGAATATTTAGAAACGCTTGTTGTTGGGAAGTGGCGTTAGTAGAAACTTAAAACTGTTCACTGTAAAACTGGCTTTGGATACTTATTAGACATTTTAATTCGAAATAATTTGACTGCAACTTATGTAACCTATAAACTATAGGGCGTGGATTCGATTCCCAAATAGAAACAAAAAATACGAACATAAATGTTTGTTTTGTATCTAAGTGTTTTAAATATATTTATAATAAGTTGAATAGTGTCATAACAACAAAAGGTATGTACGTATGTATATATATACCTAAGTATGGAAACTGCCACATGTTTTGACACATTTTTGTTTTGTTTATGCGCGATAACGTGAGTAGCGTTTAATTATATCGGTTGCTTAGACTATAGTTTTGGCCACATCACGTTGAGATAAAGCTGAGTACCTACAACGCGCGCACGGCCTCGTCTTGCTTCGCTACGTGCCGCGGCATACTTTGCACATGAAGACAGCGGTGGGTGTGCAGGCGTGGGGATTTGAACGGGTAGTCTCCATAAATAAGGCCCTTGGATGTTGCTGAAACTATAGTCGGAGTATCCGATATAATTAAACGTGAGGAATCCCCATTAGTACCTAAATAGTAAAAATATATATAAATATTCATCTTTTAGTGTTTTGATAACCATAGTACCTACCTACCAACTAGCTTTGCTTAGGCTGTGGGTAAATGGCTCTATGTGAAATGTTGTTTATTTATGTTAAATTTTTATAAAACTGCTTGTTCGATTGCAGCGATATTTAGATGTACCGTAAAAAAATCGATGAAACAAAGTTTTAATTTTCAGTCTGGGAAAATATTAAGTAAACGCAATGTATCTTACTAATCATTCAAATTAATTTAAATATACATCATCACCCTAAGGTTGTCTAGGAGAAATTGTTCCAAAATCAAAATCAAAATCAAAAGTCATTTATTCAGTTTAGGCCCTGGTAAGGCACTTATGAACGTTAAGTTACATGTTTGAATCTACCACCGGCTCGTAATTACACTTCAACTGAGAAGACTCCGGCAAGAAACTCAGCAAGGCATTTTTTTTGTGGATCTTTCTTTTCATATTAGGTTACAATTTACAGTAATAAATATTATTACATACATTATGCTTACTACAATTGTCACTTAGCCAGGGGGATGCAAGTGCAGAGAGAAGCTACAACAACCATACATTCCTGTCTTCCACGTAATGAGCCACCTTATAGTAGGCTTTGTCAATTAACCTCTGCTTTATAAAATCTTTGAATTTATTATAGGACATTTTAGTTACCTCAAGTGGGATTTTATTATAGAATCTAACGCAATTCCCGAGAAAAGACTTATTAGCTTTAGATAACCTGAATCTAGGTGTCACAATTTTATCTTTATTTCTTGTATTTAAGTTATGGCGACTACTATTAATTTCAAATGAATTTAATTTTTTCCGGACAAACATAATGTTTTCATAAATGTACTGTGACGGTAACGTTAATATCTTAAAATCTTTAAATCGATTTCGTAGTGATTCGCGAGGACCCAAACAATAGATTGCGCGAATTGCACTTTTTTGCAGAATAAAAATAGTTTCAAAGTCTGCAGCTGAGCCCCACAGCAGTAGACTGTAGGACATTAAACTATGGAAATAAGCAAAGTAAACCAACCTGGCTGTAGCCACATCTGTTATTTGTCTAATTTTTCTAATCGCAAAGGCAGCGGAACTCAATTTACTAGCTAACTTTTCTATATGAGGACCCCATTGTATTTTACTATCTAATGTTACGCCGAGAAAGACTGTTTTATCCACTAGATCAAGTTTTTTACCATCGACTAAGATATGAGTGTCCCTCTTAGCAACATTGGGGAGAGAAAACCTTATACATTTTGTTTTACATGAATTAAGCATAAGATTATTGGCGGCAAACCATTTTGATACAGCTGATAAGGTGTTATTGAGCTGTGTAAGGTCTGTATCTTTTCTATTGACTTTAAAAATTAACGAGGTGTCATCAGCAAATAAAACTATATCGGACAATTCATTTACCATATAGGGCAAATCATTAATATATGCCAAGAACAAGAAAGGGCCTAAGATTGATCCTTGAGGTACGCCCGTTTTTACTAAGGACCCTAGGGACGTAATACCGCTAATACCTACTTTTTGTTGGCGACTCGATAGATAAGATCCAGACGATAAAACCACCATTGTACTTCATTACTTTGTGTAGTTCTCAAGTGTGCTCGTAATATTTGCAATAAGCTTTAGTATTGTTCGAAATAATTGCTTAACGCATTTTTATAAAACAATCGCCGCGTCTCATAGCTGCACAAAAAAATATTTATTGCAAAAAAATTGTAAGTCAAATTTCATACTCCAAATCTTTGTCTCAAATACCTCAAGAAAATCAAAACAAAGTCAAAGGACTGCCTTCTCCACCCTTCCAAAATTAATGTAACCGACACTCATTTAGACCGCGAAGAATTAAAACGTGTAATATTTCAAACCGCATATGAGTCGCGTCTGCGTCACACTTTCATAAACTTGGTAGAAAATACGAGTATTTAGTAGATAATTGGGATAAACTCGGTAGAAAATACGTAGTATTTTGTAGACAAGTACCGTCTCGGAGGTTAATTTATGCATGGGGTGGGTCCTGTTGATTAAATCTCTAAGATCACTTGTCTCAAGAAGGTAGGTTAAAAATATGCAGTAGGTATGCATAGTAGGTACCTATTAACATTAAAATGTATATTACATAACTTTATCTTTCTGTCTAGGTAAGCTAACTTAATTTTATAGTAGTATGAATTTTAATAAAATATCTTACATATTATAATTTTTAAACATATTTTGCTTGCTTTTCAACATAGATTTTGTATATAGTACTACTTATACATAATAAATTATAGTTAAAGGTCATTATTTATTTATTTATTATTAAAAAAAACTCACATGATTTATAATTAAATAATTATATAGTAATACAACTTTTAATTTATGTCTACTAAGTGTAGGTACCTATACAAGCAGTATATATTACTATTTTTATAATTCTTTGTTATATGTATATTATGAAAAGCAGAATTTTTGAAACAAAGAATTATTTAATATGATTACATGAGTAATAAACGTCATTTAAATCATACTAAGCTATTTGCAGCTTCTTATTTGCATTAATTAACTACTTAGTTTAGTTATTTAGTTGCGATCTACATAAGTAGGTATAAGTACCTACCTCTAACTTACAGCGTAACTAAATAAACTTACAATAAAATATACGTTCCAGCGTCTGTCTTCAGCAACGGAATTATATGCGCAAAATAAAATTAATACTTATGATTTGTATTAAAGTTTTTTTATTTTTAAACATATTTTAAAATAAGCTTAATGAAGCACATATTGTATTTTATGCCACAGGTGGCAATCATTAGACAGGTTACTTGATGGTAAGTAATGACCGTCGCCTATATTACTATCGCCGTATCCGCGCCGTATTTTTTGGACTAATTAGGTACCTAATTGATTTTTATCTAGATGTTGGTGATGATGTGTTAAAAGATTGACGAAACAGGTTTATATATAAATTAAATAATAAATATATTTATTTATTACATAAGGTAAATGTCAAGAGTCGACGTAAACGAACGTATGATAAATAATTAAATTGAAGGCGTTTTAAAGTAACAAAAACACCCACAATCGACAAATATTTATGCTAACACTCCCTTAAAATACCTCTACGTTTTATTGTTTATACTTATTTACTCAGTTAGTCACATAAATATTTACAAATTCTATATCTATAACATACAAACTACAGAAAAAAGGATTTTAAATCAACTACTCTAAAAGGCTTAGCGATCAATGGGAATAGTTCCCAAAACGTTCCCCATTGCGGCATTGTATGGCCATACTCAAACGTAGGGCAAAGCCAGCGTTTTGATCACGTGTGGCGTCGACCAGACGGAATGACATCTCTTTGAATGTCTAATATTTTATATAATATTTCTTTCTTTCTAACTTATACTCATTTATTAATTTGCAATGTAATTTAGTGATGTTATATCTTTATCTTTATTTATTATATCTTTATTTATTTCATTATAGTGCACGTATACATAAGATTACCAGTTACCTGCACTAAGCGAAAGCTTGTATCGCAGGGAACTATCGACAATTTAATAATGATCTCAAATCAGATAAATATACATTTTAAAAATTTAGTCTAAATATAATTTGAACATAAAATACTTGAAGAAAAATCAATGGACAACAAATGGAATTACTAAAATATTAAGGGCTACATAATAAATATGCGTGTGTGGGTTTGTGTTTTTGTGTGGGTGTGTGTGTTTGTGTTTTTGTGTGGGTGTGTGTTTGTGTGTGTGTGTGTGTGTGTGTGTGTGTGTGTGTGTGTGTGTGTGTGTGTTTGTGTGTGTGGGAGTTAACACGGTTAGACAACTTTCACTGCAGTAAAATAATTTATGTACGGAACGAAGCAAAATGTGTGTTGACTAGTTGCCGCACCGAGCAGAACGTCCCGCACCGAGCAGAACGTCAAATGTGTCAATAAAATATAGAATAAGCATTAAAAAAATATATTAAAACGCTAATGAAAGAAGGTATAGGTAGACTAAGCGAAAGACGTGTGCCAGGGTCGTAGCAAAAGAAAAGATAAATAATTTTATGATCATTTATATAAAAGACTAGCGGCCCGCTCCGGCTTCGCACGGGTATAAACCTCAAAAATAACAGTATTTCTCCACTATTTAATGGATGTTATTATACATATAAACCTCCCTCTTCAATCACTCTATCTATTAAAAAAACCGCATCAAAATCCGTTGCGAAATTTTAAAGATTTAAGCATACATAGGGATATAAGGACAGAGAAAACGACTTTGTTTTGTACTATGTAGTGATAGTAAAGTGATTATGAAAGCATATTTTTATTTTCCTAAAATAATAATTTGTCTTTAGAAATGATTTACGTTAAATTTGAAAATCGTGATAAACAAAACGTAGTATAGTAAAACAATTCTTCGTGACATTTCATTGTCGTAGAAAACTTTGCTATTTAGTAGAATCTATTGTTTATTTAGTGTTTTTTTATCGGTACAGTGCTATGAAATATTATCTGTTTCACACGGCTTAATAAAAGTAAGATAGATACGGTTTTATCTATGTACCTGCAATCTTTGTTCACTGAAAGCATATTAAACATCATAGATCAGTAACGGCATGAACGTCTTAGAATGACATATGCACCTACCTAGTTCAGTAAGTGCATTCGGTCGTCCTATCGACGACAGCAGACGGTATTTAATGCATCGAGTGCTTAACTTAGAGCATGTTTCTGGTAAAGTTTGGTGGTAAGTTATGCTATACATGTTTGTCAAGGTTTTATTATTTTATAAAACGAGCCTATATTTTTGTCCATTCCAGGCCAGATGTACCATTTTCGACCACACCCTCACTTAACATATTATGGAGAGTGGCCAAACACCTAGCCAGTCAACCGTAAAAAAGTTGTCAATTTAACTGTATTATTAATTTTTGTATTGTCAATAAATCATGTTTTAATAACCATAAAAATTTGGTTCAAAAACCCTAAAGAGTAAATACAATTTACCGCGTGTAAAATAACGTATTTCTTTGTTTTTTTTTCTAATTAATTTCAGAGCATTTAGTTATAACACAAAGGACCAATGTCTTTGTTCAATTTTAATTATAAATTTATGATTTCTTATCACAGCTTAATTAAGGTGCTCAATTAAAGCTTATTAGCTTATTAATACCAACACTTAGCACAAACGCTTATCTTAATATTGGCCAGACGAACAGCTGTAGGTACCTTGGGCATAGTAAAATATCAAAACATTACTTACGACTCTGTCACAATGGAGATTCACTTCATCGTGTTTTCATAACTGGTAAAAAGCTACTATTATTTATTGAGATAAGGTCCAAGAGTAAATGTTGTGGAATAAAGCTTGTATTTTGTGCGTTATTTCCAAGTATCTAGAGACAGACGGAACTGGCAGCTAGCACAGATTACGTACAAGTTTCTAGTTACAGTTTAATTAGCAGTTTCGAGCGAAGGCATAGTAACTATGCTATAAGCTGTTATCTAGCCAACATGCAATTAAGACTATGGCATGTGTTCGTCTTAAATGTAGCTCTACATTCTTGAATAGTTTTAGTAAGTTATGGGACATTTTCGTAGAGTCAGTATGGAATAGACAGAGTTGTGAAATTATTGCGAGTATTTTTTATAACTTGTGTTTTTTTTCCGAATGACAAATGAGTTTAACCATACCTTGCGGGATGTAAAATATGATTTTACATTTGTATTGATTTGATTGATTGATTTTATACCTATTTGTATAGCCCACTCTAAGATGAAGCAAACTGCTAGAACTAAAAAAACGAAGAAAAAAACATCATTGAAGAATTCTAGTCATGTTTGTAAAATTTTAATATGCGCCAGTCTGTAGACAACTGGGAAAAAATACAACAATGAAGTAACATTAATTTTCAGATCCCAGAAATAGTCAGAAAAATAAAATGTTTTGTACAAAAAATCTTGTGCCTAATTGGTATCGCAGTAAACAACAACACTTAAAACATAAAGATACTTTTTTTTATGAATTCGTGACCATGGATACTCATTAGTCCCTCAGCCGTATAAAGTGACTAATCAAAAAGTATTTACATCATTCCAAAGAGTTAGAAATAAGCGAACTTTTTTAGTGTAGAAAAAATAAACCTACATAAATTTCCAAGAAAAAAAAGCACTTGAAATAATTTTTTCACTCTTAAATTTACTTACTTGATAAACGCATTTACATTCTAATTTTAATAATTTAACTCTCAGCGCTAGAGTCGACACGTCTGCACAAAATCCTTCGGAATTCATATTTAAAAGGGCTCCAAAGTTAAAAGTCCCAAAAAAAGGGGAGAGCCAACCCTATTATAGCACCCTCATCAAAAACTGGGCCAATGGGCAAACGGTTCGCCGGTTACAATAGATTTTTTTCTACCAATCGATAGAAAACAAAATGGCTGCTTTAGTTTTCTTGCTATTCAAAATTCGAAAGTTGGGTTTGAGGGCTATGTTTTTTTTTAATTGACATTTTTAGCAGTTCGTGAACGGAATTGTCTTTTTTTAAATTGTTATGATTTTTTTTTCTCTTTTAGGCACTGGCTCACAATTAAGTACATGTTTTTTTTAAGTTGAACATTTCAAACAAATTTGAACAGTTTAAATTATGGGCAAGTTAAAGTCAAGCGTATTTTTCAAAACTTCTCTTCGTCTTCATCCGTACCTATCTATAAAAAGTCTTTGAAAAAAAAAACATACTTGGATTGGGTTTGCATTTTACAATTAATAGTCACTTGAAACATCTAAATAGGTACCTACCTTGAAGTTATGAATACCTATTAATGAGTTTCGTTTTTAAGTTTAACATTTCAAACAAAGCTGAACATCTTCACTCATATACCAAGTATGAGTCAAGCATTTTTTTTCACTAAAACCCGCTATTTTTATTTGTTGTTGAATCCTTTCCATCCTAAGGTTGCCTGGAAGATATTGCTTTTAGCGATAAGGCCGACAATTGTTACACTAGTGTTTTTCTATTGTATTAGATATAATAAAGAGTTTATCTATGTTATATTTTATATTTATATTTTTTTTAAGAACTTGAATCGATAAATAAAAAACTATTCAAGTAGGTAATCGAAAGCTTAGTGATCAATATTCTATAATGTGAAAAACAATCACGGCAATATTTTTTTAATCAGGTAAGTAGGTCCTTAAAATGGAAGTTCAACGACTGATTTAAGTCAATCAACCTACAACAAAAATGAAACTCGGGTGAAACGAAACTTGAGTTATTTATCGCTACAAAAATTAAGTAGCTAGATGTTATCGTTACCAGCAATTAATCATAATTAGAGGAAAAAAAACGGTTTCTTTTTCGAGATAAGAAAAATCATGTCAAACTTTGTGCTCTTGTTTAAGTAATTAACATATTTAATTTGGTAAGTTGATAAATAAGTAAAGAAACAAGATATACAAGTAGAAAAAAAAACTTTAATTAAAAGTAAGTAGATACATACCTATTTGCATAAAGTGAAATTAGGTAGTACGGTAATATATATACATATTATGAATAATAAAGTAATAAACGTTGCTACAATGTGTGTTCTACAAAGAGATGAACATACTTATTAATCAATAAGTGCGTATTATTTTTAAGTAGGTTTAATATGTTTGCGTTTAGGATCAGTTGGGTTGGCATTTAGAATCAGTTGGGTTTGTATTTAGTGTCGGTTAAGTTTGTGTTAAAATTTTTAGAATAAGTTGGGTTTGTGTTTAGAATCAGTTGGGTTTTTTATATTGATATTTTTTTGCAAATAAGTAAAATTTGTCAACATAAACCTTTTTTAAATAAGTTTTTCGAGTATTTACGTGACTGACACAGGGTTATAAGCTTACCGTGTGCTAAGCCTAGAGGAGGTTATTGTACTCACCATTTTAAACATGTTTTATAATGGGCACAATTCTGTATCGCAAAAAAACAGCTGCTTCGTCATACCGACAAGGATCAAGGATCAAGGATGAACGTTGGTACTTCATTCTATAGAACGGCAATTTTTTTTTAAGATTTAAAAGTTGTATCAATAGTAAAAGTTGTTCATAATGACCTTCCTTTTGGTTTATACCATCCTAAGCTTATAACGTTTTATATGAACACGTCAATGAATGTGGTGTAATACATTTTATACACAATTGTAATAAAATATAAACAGAAATTATTGTTTAATATATTTTGAATAAGCTTCCAAATTTCATTAAAGACAACCTAAATATATGCAACCTTTTGGGATATTATTGACACGTAAATAAAAGTAAAATGTTTCTTTACTTGCACAATTATTCTTATTTATTAAAATCTATGGCATTCCATACAAAAATTCCACGCTATTTACTTAAAAATGTAACTCGTAGCGCCATCTATCCATTGTACATAAGTTGCGAACTTTATCGTGCTTAACTAAATCTGTGTGCACTGCCTGCTACATCGCTACACGTTTCACCCACACCAGCGTTTATACGTGTCGCGTATTTATTTACAACTTGTTTATCTGTGTTCGTAGAAACAGTGAACTTGCATGTAGTTGTAGCTGTGTACAGTATAGGAACGTATTCAGACACGGTTTCAGTGTAGGCGTTTCTCGTTGCGATGAGCGGTATTTCGGTGTGTGTATCTTGAAACGCCACGTGAGTTTCACGCACACTTGCAAAAAGTTTGTTTTCAAACGTGCCGTGTAGCGACATCTAGCATGAATCGTAAGAACGATTATGAAACGGAGGTTTTGCAAAAAGCTGTATTGGACCGTTGAAAAAGTTTTACGGGCATTTTATAATGTTTTTAATTCTTATAAGTAAGTTTTAGTTGTTTCAGCACATGGATTATTTTGAAGTTGCATGAAAATGAATTGGTTTGGTACAAATTAACTGCTTCACGCAAATCTCTTTTTTAATATTAGTAGATAAGCTTTGGTGTCTAGTTATACGTAAAATAATATTAGATACAAATAATTATTTTGCTACTTAACTACGTAAGTAAAACCTTTAGGCGCCACGCCAACTTGATAAATTAGAACTTAAAGTTAGCCACTTTGCATACTGCTATACGTAATAACAACTTTAAAAAATATATTAAAATTAATAGTTACCTACTACTTACACTATTTACAAATTTATAAAAAAATACCTTTTCTAAAATACCATATGGGAGGGAAATGTTAACCTTTTGACCAAAGTAGACCAGCCACTTGTAGCATGCTCTAAACGTTTGGCCATGTCCATTTATAGATCGTGAGCGGCCGGCCCCCGCGGACTTAAAGTTTCAACCCCATACAAGTACATTCTATATAAATAACTATATTTGTGTCGTTTAAGGTTTTCGGCCTTAGATGCGGATGCACCAGCTTATCCCGAAAGAACGAGTTTGTTACATAAAGATGAGATGGCGCTTAGGTGCCGCATGACGCACGTGGCTATCCCAATTTCCATGGGATTCACATCCTTCACCTTACAATAGTTAAAAAATAATGCAGTCACTCTATTTAAGCATAAAATTAAATTAATATTGTATATATTAAATAATCATAGAGTGACAACTATCATGGCAAGTATTGAAGTATAGACATTACTGTGACTGTGCACATTGCATACCAAAATCATAATAAAATTCCATGATTATTTACTTTTTATTCTGTCCCACCTAAGGATAAAAACCTCCCCACTCTATTCCTCACCCGCGGGTTAAATAGTATCCTGTGATCAAAAATATAAAAGACCATTTATAAAACTACGAGTTTGCATTTACCGCCTTCTTCACCAATACCGACAAAGTTTAAAAATAAAACAGTTCTATCGGAGTTCCTTCGCGTACGGCCAGATTCAATTCGTTCTAGGCAATTATTACGACAGCATGTACTAATTTATAATTCAAGGATGATCGTGGGCTCCATACCAAAGTAATCACCTTAAATGTGCTCACAAAAAAATAACATGTACGCTACAAAATTGCCTCAAAACAATGCATAATTGCCGTATTATACAAAGAGAAATAATGATAATCATATAATTAAGTAATTTAGATAATTATTCGAGCCGGAAATATAATTAATTCACACGATTAGATTATTCTAAGTACCTAATTGAGTATGAATTGTATGATCATGGTTACGGGAGTTGAGCATTGACCGAGACATTAAGACTTGAATGTCGCAAGGGTCACGTGACTCGTTATGTCACTGCTGTCACTGCATTCGCGTTTTATCGCCACAAACTCGGTCAACGGCCTACGGCTACGAAACATTTGATTGCATCACACAATTCCGTAGCGGGTAAAATGGCGCGAAATGACGTTCCTGTCTTAATGAACTTCGTCTAAGTCCAATCTTAGTTATTTCTATCGTCGTTCCGAGAATGCTGCGTGAAATGAATCCGAAATTAACATTTTTGCTGAACGAAGCTCGGGAGAAACATATAGTCTGTAGCGATATTAGTTCAGTTCATTAACCTTTGCCGTAGAGTAGACACAAGGGGATCTGAGGCTTATAAGCAGAAATAGTCTAGTGAGCTAGTTAGAGTAGTTATGTCCACGTGTTGAAGGGAGATAGCGTTTTCTAGTGAACTGTCGCGTCTCGTGTAGCAGGTGTACATTATTGCCATTTATTCGGCTTGTTTGAACTTTTGAAGGTTGAAAAATAAGCATTTGGCGACGGAGCTCAGTGAAAATAGTTGAACGATATCGAACTGAAATTTTGTTATGAACGATCGCGCGTAAAAAGGATTTATGAAATGTTTTTTTGAGAGATGTTTGTTGACGCTCGTTAGAGACAACTTTTGTATAATGAGATGTGTTGTAGGGTTGCTACGTAGGTACCTACCTACTAGGTAGGTATCTATATTTTTGTTTGCTTATGAAGCTATGGAAGGTTTTGACGGAAAATAAATTACTAAGTATGTATCCAAGTACATTAAATAAAGTAAGAGTAGTTAAGTAAGTAGAGTAGGTATCTTCTAAGTCTGCGTGCTTCATCTTCGACCACATCATCGCTTACCATCAGGCGAGTTGGTGCTCAAACGTCAAAATAGTCATAATTATGTGGTTTATTTTTTATTTGAGATATAGTAATGATTTTTTTAAGAATACTATTCTAAATGCGTATTGTATCAAGACACGAAATTCTTAGCAGGTAAATTAGTTATTGCAGGATTATTCAACACTGCTCTGTAGTTAACCTTAACCAGAGTAGCGCATGTATAGGTATTTCTTAAGTAGGTACTAGTACCTACTTAATAAATAGTTTCTACAAAATCACCTTTACCAAGATATTAAATTGAAAAAGAAAATGGTAATTAGGTACCTACCAATGGTATATAAACATTATTAACAGATAGTAAATAAACGTCATTATGAACTCAATTTATTTTAGTACTTATAAATATTACTTCATTGTTTAAAGCTATAATTAATGGTGGGTAATAATCTAGTTTCACAGTAATTTTGTAACTAAATTATGGTGTTTTTTTTGTGGGAATTAAAATAATAATTAGTTGAAGAATTGTAATAAAAATCTACCGATTGATTATACCTAACTAATAAAAATGTACAGGTTAGATATAATTATTACTATCAAATATATATTACACTAATATTATAAAAGCGTTAGTTTGTAAGTATGTTTGTTACTTCTTGACGCTCAAATGGCTGGACCAATTTTGATAAAATTTGGTAAGGAGGTAGATGATACTAATAAATCTTATCTTTTTAAAAAATACTATGTGCGTGTATGTATTTAATATGTTTTACGCAGTAAAGATTAAACTGGCTTGGATGAAATTTGTAATGCAGAAAGTACCTATATTGGAGCTTTTTGTTACTCGGAAAAACGCAAGTGAAACCGCATGCATTCTATTTATAATATCAAATACGTACTTTTATGTAGGACCTACCTGTCTATTGGAACAAAATTTTGCTTAGATATACATTAGTTTATCATCTCTTGTTATTAGAAATAATGTAGGCACATAATATGACTCCCCTGTGAGCTCATTAGAGCAGATCAGTGAGAATATCTGCTTCAAAAGCTGTAGGACGTGGGACGTGACGATTTTTCTGTGTCTGGGTTTTCTGTAGGTATGTATTAAAATATGTACTTATTTAAAGAAAAAAATATTTAACTATTCTATCAGTTATCTAGTTCCCATAGTACAAGCTTGCTTAGTTTGGGGCTAGATGGTGCTGTGTGAAATGTTACGATATATTTATTTTATTTAATATAGGATTTTTACTAATAAGTAGCAGTGTTTCACGGTTTTTCCTCTTTTATAGAAAAACAATTAGAAAAGTCAACTTAGGTACACCACAAATTAAATATGAAACATCCGTTGTTGCATAGAAAAAACATACAAATCATAACAAATACCAAATATACATAAATACCAAATCTTAACGTACTGCTTTGGTATTGGTAGGTACAATTATGTTTCTGGAAATCATTTTCAGCTCAGCTATTTATATAACATTACGTAATCGCTCGACTTAAGTAGCGTTAGCTGAAGTGGCAATGGCCATAGAACCGATAACCGTACCCATAATCGTGGGTTAGACGTGTTCTAGAGTGAAGACCATGAATCAGTAAGTGTAGGTACGCTCTGAGATTTGATGGATGATGATGTCACCTAGTATAGCCGAAGAACAAACTGAGTGGTTTCTAGCGATGATGGCTTCGTGGTTAGCGCGGTAGGTTCGCATGCCGAAGGGCGTGGGTTCAAACCCCAACAATGAGCTTGATCTGCCGATGAAAGAAAACATCGTGAGGAAACCATAGCGTGGTGGTAGGGAACTTTCTAGTACTTGGCTGGCTAGCTACCACCCTCAAGTTGAAAATCTGCCGCCAAGCATCTAACGGTGTGTTCCGGCAGCCTCACTTGAGAGCCAGATCCATTCCAGGCTAGGTGTGCTTTACCATCTTCGACCACACCGTCACTTAACATCAGGTGGCTGTGGTCAAACACTTAGTCTGTCAGCCATAAAATAAAAGTGGTCTTGGCAGAGACCTATGTCCACAAGAGGACTAAGGCTGAAATGACGATAATAAAAAAAAAAAAAAAAAGTATGTAAGTGAATGTTTTGTATAAAACTACAACATCAACAACACACGTGCCTATTATTAATACAAGTTTGTGGGAAGGGATGGATGGATGTTTGTTTCTCTTCTAAGCAAAAACTACTAAGCGGAATTGGATGAAATTTGGCAAACATATAGTTTCTGGCATGAATTAACATATAGAATACTTTCTATACTGCACACTTTTTTATTGTTTAATTCCACGCGGACGAAGTCGCAAAGTTTACTATGTGGTAGATCTCCTTAGCAGGAAGTCGTCTAGGTACGTACCACCGCAGTACCAGATATTCTGCCACCAAGTAGTAGTGTGTAAACATTACTGTGCTCCGATCTGAAGGATGCTGCAGTTAGCAAAATTACTGGGCTGTTGAGACTAACCAACAAAGTAATGAGCGCTAAATCGGCGATGCCCTAGACATTGTAATGTTACTCAAAGTTTTGTCACCGTAGTGGTCATGGACACAGGCGTTACCTATCTCTTACCATCGGGAGACCGTCACGTTTGTATTATTACTTTTGCATTAAAAAAAGTCCCTGGTAACAGCCAGTAATACATAGGTATATGCATACCTACCTATGTAAGTTCACAATATTATATACATTAGGTTAATTTTCTGATAGGCAACCAAAACTCAAAATTGAACAAAATCACGAAGCTTTGTTCTTTTAAACAGATAAATATACCTACTAACAATCAGACCCACTCCCAGATTAATGTATGTATATTATGGATTAGTCGGCTGAGATCAATGAAATAAGGAAACTGAGACAACTCAATTTGAATTAAATTATTCATCGAAATTTAAAACCAAATGTAAATTAGTTTATTATGCATATTATGATAAATCTAATTATACTTTATCACGATTATGATAATACAAACATGACTTTGATACAATTTACTAGATATATTATAATATAGATTTGCCTATATTTATTGTTTTAGTTACCTATAGGTATATGTAAATAGATTATAATTTATTTTATAGAGTAGGTACAACGAGGATTACTCATGTTTGATTAGAACGGCATATCCGGTTAAGTACTTAGCTTAAACAAAAACAGAAAAATATGTCAAAACCAGTTTCCATAATAAAAGAGAGCATAATTATTATAATGAACAACTTCGTTGTTATCTAGTTAAGTAGTAGATACATAAAGTAGACAAAGATATTGTATATT
This sequence comes from Biston stratarius, assembly GCA_950106695.1. Lineage (NCBI taxonomy): Eukaryota > Metazoa > Arthropoda > Insecta > Lepidoptera > Geometridae > Biston > Biston stratarius. The sequence continues at coordinate 20,077,920 of OX467116.1, forward strand.
TTAACATACCTACCTTATATGGAAACATTAAAAAGCTTGTTCACTAAACTTATTTTTCAAAATTCACACATGAAATTTTAACTTTAACATTTCTTATAAAAGAATTTTATTTTTGTTACCTTCAAATTATGATTAATTATTAATAACTAATTTATCCATCTTATTCCTAATACACACAAACCTATTGTAAGTAGGCCTACTTTAGAAAACTTTTTAAAAACCCAATTTTTTCTATACCTGTCAGTACCTACCTACAAGGTACTTTAATCTTCTCAGTGGAGTTTGCTGTTTCAATGTTTTTTTTTAATTTGGTCCATACTGTAACTTTTCGAACTTTTTCTATTTACTTCTTCATTTAGCTCATAGGTACTTCAAGTACAAAATTACCTACATTGTTGAATTATCGGTCCCAAATCAATGTTCCGTCAAATAAGCATAGTCATTAGATACCTATATTATCTCGCTCGCTCCATTAATTAAGCAAAATTTTTAATGACATTATTCTGATTATATCAAAGTACCTGTAGAAAAGTTATTCAAATATTTAATTTAACATTTCAAATTTGTATATTCTTCGTATTTCATGTTGTAATCAGACCCTCCACCTACATTACGGTTCAAAAAGTTGTTTCGGAAATATATTGCCCATTGATTGTCAGCCAGAACGGAAATTATGTACCTTTCCAAATCGAGTTTTGTCTTTATCACTCGTTACTTCGGATGTAAAAGACAATATATAACATTGAATTGGACCGGTACAGACAAGGTTTTCGACTGCCTACAGTTAACTGTGCAACACGGACGTTCATACATGAAGGCATTTAATATTTTGTTAAATATTGAACTACTCTACAAATATATTTATATATGGACTAAATATATAGACGAATCATATTTTTTAAACTGTATTGATAGCTGTGTAAGTATAGTGACTACATAGTTTAGGTATATATGTTTAAATATGTCTATAAATTATTTTATTCTGTTTATATATACTTACCTATACCTATAGCGAACCTAGTTTTCTCTAACAATGACGTAAACTCTTTTTTTTAAATTATATAAAAGCTGAACGAAATGCTTTCGGTTAATATAACTTTAGATTAGATTAAAATATATCAAATTCTGACAGCTTTCAAATCAGTTCCATGTTTTTGTTTCAAATAAGGTAGGACATAACGCTTTTTTTTATAAATCTATGCCTTTCTGGTATCATCATCATCATCATCATCATCACCATCATTGTTAACACCAGAAACAATATATAATACAAATAATAGCTTAACAACAGTGCAACAATATGCGGTCTTATCGCTTTTCAGGCAACCTAAGTACGAAAAGGATATGTGGAAGAAATAAAGGACGGGGTGTGCTACAATCAGAAGATCTTTGAAACGTACATTATAATAATACATAGTAATTACACTAACATTATAAAAGCGAAAGTTTGTGAGTATATAGCTGTGTTTGTATGTTTGTTAATTCTTCACGCTCAAACGGCTGGACGAATTATGATGAAATTCGGTGTGGTAGTAGCTGATACCCAGGATTGACACATGTTATTTTATATGCAGAAGAAAAAAAACAGTGGGAACAGCGGGTTACAGCGCGGGGCGCAGCTTGTATACATATAAAAATATATATGTGGTTATATGTTTGATAATTTGTTTATTTTTCTTTAAACAACTTTATTTTTCATTCAACAGAACTATAGTTTGACGCGAGATTTGTCATTAAAATAAATTACGGGCTCGGCGGAGAGTAAGTTGTTATCATAATTGATACTACTTTTACCACGTAATCACAATCATGGGCACAGCTAGTCAACTTACAATCAAATCATGACTTATTAATAGTTTAAAATATTAACTGATTTGAACCGTACATATGTATCTACCTACTTCATAATAGTTCACCTTGATAGTCTTCAAATCATCGATTGATATCGCTTCGTGTACGACCAGCCTTATTTATATACGGTTATTTATTTATATGCACTTGCATTTTAATTTCTATATCGTTTAAAGAACAATTAACTATTTAGAAACATTAACTTTTATATGGTAAGACTATTAATTAATACAAATACAGGAAAAGTTCTTACTTTATTTTAGGCCTATAAAAATTTCGTAATTACTAGATTTAGAACTGAACTTAAATAAAATAAATTTAAATTACAAGTTAGATAGCTTAACTACTTAAGTAAAGATGCAAATTTATGTAAAATCAAATCACCTAACCTAATTAAGAGTAGATATAAACATAATAAACGCAAACCAATTGTATTTAAAATAACTTAATTATGGTAATTCACAGATTAACAAAAATATTTGAGTTTTTAATTTAGCATCTTTATACGTGGGATTTAACACTAGCAGCATCCCATGATTTCACTCTCGATTCTAGATTTTTTTTTGGGCTTAAAGTGTACCTTTAACCTTTAACCTAGGTCGCAAGCCTCAGGCTCTGTACAGGTTTCCTGCGACGCGACAGAACTGTCACCAGACCGCGGTACCATTGAAATACCAATTAAGTTTCGGATGGATTTGATTTAGACCGGTATGTGAGTAAGTATGTAGACATGTATAGTCATCTGTTCATAAGGTCTAAACTACGTAGGTATTATAATTTGACAAATGAGGTTTCTTTGTAAGCGTCTTGATTGTCCTTGGTTACCTATAGGCTATGTGGCGTCATATTAAATTAAATATGGCGCCCTCTAGAGGACATAAAGACATGATAATCATGCTGTGTTGTATAAAAATATAAAATACAAATATTTAGTTGTATCAAATGGTTATAATAAATATAGGTATATGTGCGTATTTCATTATTGACTTTGATGCAACATACTTTTTAGCTTATCTGCTGATGCAAAAATTTCGCTTATCTGTCTCTCTGCACTTGCACCCCCCTGGCTAAGTGACAATTGTAGTAAGCATAATGTATGTATTAATATTTATTACTGTAAATTGTAACCTAATATGAAAAGAAAGATCCACAAAAAAATGCCTTGCTGAGTTTCTTGCCGGAGTCTTCTCAGTTGAAGTGTAATTACGAGCCGGTGGTAGATTCAAACATGTAACAACGTTCATAAGTGCCTTACCAGGGCCTAAACTGAATAAATGACTTTTGATTTTGATTTTTTGATTTTGATGCGTAAGAATGTTTTTAAAATATCACTAAAATTAATTAAGCCGCTTAATGTAGGTACTAAATATACAGAGAGTAGGCATTATTGTGTGTAGGGTAGGGCGGGGCTAGTTGAGCAATTTTTCACTTGAGCGGATATAGCTCCTCAACGGTAAGTCTCAATGGGTTGTTACGCAACCTGATGGATTAGTAATTTATCCTTTTGCAAAAGTGTCATAGTAATTTATTTCTCATAAGTTGGATTTAAGAGCTACAGCTGTTTAAATGCAGAAAGTCAAGCATGCTCAACGTACCCCATATGTGAGGTAAGTTGAGCAAGGGTATGGGGTAAGTTGAGAACTTAGAATGTCCAGCCAAACCATGGGTTCAATGTTAACTAGAGATGAAATAAAAATTTTGTTTGACAATCAAGTCTTTATTTAAAGTCTTCTAGTGACAAAACAACAAAACTTAAACTAATTTTCTATGAAATCTTCCGCTAGTTTCTCAAAGAATACTTTGACATTCTGCGCAATAAATGATGTTGCCCTACCAAGGCTCGTGGGTTCTGGCTTTCGAATGGATAGCTCCGGATTTCGTCTTAGAAACTTCGTAAGCTATTAAACCATCTTATTTGCAGTCCCATAGGATGGATTTTTAATACCAAATGTAGCAGCACACTCGTAAGCAAGGCGATGAACGTCTTTTGGGGAATATCCATAGTAGATTGATGCCATTTGTAACAAGTATTTTTTAAAGGGTCCTCTTGTGTGGGTGAAAATGCTTGCCTCGGTGTTGGATGAATCACCACCTTCATTTAACTTCTTCAAAAATCTTGTCAAAGTCATCCGTTTGATACCAAATTCTTTGGCGGCGGCATTCACACTTTTTCCCTCATCATTGACAGCCTTTGCAGCATTATTTAAGTCTTGAGTAGTGTAAGAACATCTTTCAGTCTTTCTTTTATAAGTCCGCATCCTTAAAATAAAATAAAAAAACATGCATTACTTTTGTTCTAAGCCATGAGGCTAGTTGAACAACTTTAGCTCAACTAACCCCAACCCGAAATTTTAAAACAAAAGTGACGTTATGAAAAATCGGTAAGAATTATACCCAGAACCTTTATACATATAAAAAGCACAATAAATTTATGGAAGATTAAGACTTACCTGATCGAAAACAGATAACGTCTGACTAATACAGACGAAATCTTGAGGCAAACGATTTTTTTACTTTTTGGTCACAAAATAAACAATGCGCACGTATGCTTCAGTCGCTCGTTGAGTCTCCACTGGCGGTCGCACGATGAGTTCCCCTCCCGCGACCCCTTCTTTTCGCTATATGACGCCTACGCGTACGGTGAATAGTTTTCGAGATATTTCGATTGCCCAACTTGCCCCTATGCTCAACTAGACCCGCCCTACCCTACCTATTAATAGTTTATATATTATTTTACCTATAACTTTCATTTATATAAAACTAATAATTATAGATGGGTATAACACATAATGTAACTTAATTATCTAATTAAAATTTTACTAAATCTATCTAGTCAAATTTCATTAAATTCGTTCCTCGTTACCAACCGCATTTTTTTTTTTGGAAATTAGAGTATAATTTAATTCAGGATACTTAGCTTTAATTGTGTTTGAAATTTCTTCCAAATTAAATAAATTGTTACTGCGTGAAAAAATAACAAAATTTAATAAGTAACTTTTGCAGATACTGTACATAAACCTAAAAAATTACATGTTACATAACAACAGTTACATAAAAACATCATGCTTGTATAACGCTGCATGCATACTATATAACGCTGGACATACCTACTAACTTATTTAAATAATGTTATGAAGTTGTCATGTAAGCAAGTTCTTAATTAACAAATTATAATTCCCACTGTGAGTATTTCCCACTAGCCAATGACAAATTCACATTAAAAAACACCCGGCTACATCTAATTAATTCCATATATACTCTTGTACAAGAATAAAAGAAATAACATAAATTTTAAACAACCAAAAATGTATAATAACCATATCAAAAACTAAACGACGTCCTGTCAATAGACATGACAAGTATTTTCATGTAAAAACTCCCGCATAGAATGATAATTACGCCTAATTTCTTAATTTCTAATACTTTAATCTGATACCAGCCATGCAATTATCATATTTTTCGAAATATTCCACGCGTAATTATCCAACCGACATCATGGAACGAAAATGAAATTAACGTCTAAGTTAAAAAGAAACCGCTTTAAATACTGACCTAATAAATATCCGAAACGGCTTTCTGTCTTACGTATCTATTTAAAAAGTCTATTATGTACTATGATAAATAGCTTCGTTCGATATCAGCTATCTAAAAGCCTAATTAAGGGGCCCTATACATACTCGCTTATATAAAATACAAAATCTCATTAATCCCTAGGAAGTGGAAAGGCCACACAGGAAGCTTACGTAATTCATTCTATCTCTTTCGCAAACAAGTTATTTTGGGGGGAGGAAAAGAGACAGGTATTAAGTAGGCTGCGCGTCCTTCTAAAGGCTTTACTGGGGAAACTGGTTTCCACCGAATGCTTCGGGACGTTGAGTTGGATTGAATAATAATATATTATTTTCGAATCTTATATCTTCATTTTTATTAGAAAATTGTCGGTAAATATTATTGAACATAATTTATATCTTGTAGTGAATTCATGCTACTATATTTTTTTATAATTCAACAATGTATATACGTTCAAATTTTTAGTAACACTTTAAGCATTAGGTACACAATTACTTACACTTCTCTCATAATTTCAATTTTATATATAATTCTAAGCCAAATCTTATGATTATTATATTATTATTATTTAATAAGGTTATGGAAGTAATAAAATAGGTATAAAAAAGTAGATATAAATTAATAATAATTAGGTTAATTAAATACTAATTAGGTTTCAACTGATGTTGTACAATGATGATCCATTGTTCTGATAAAAAATTGAAGCTTGAACGAAAAACAGAAAAGTTCTTACGTTAGATTTTACGTAGCTATTAGGACATATACACAAATATTAACTTATTTAAAACTGTGCTTTTGAAACTGGCTTTTCTTAAATACCTACTTTAGACTGAATACTGAATGTGCCGCTTCTTATATGTTCTCGACTACTCGTTTAGTACATTATTAAACTTGGATGAAACTAGTAGGTACTTATTTTGCTTTTTATCGATGATATTAATAAAATGTAGGTGCGTGTGTTCTGTGTGAAAAAAATATGTATTTAAAAAAAAGATGCGTCTGTTCTTTTTTTAAATACGTATTTTTTTCTAGCATAAAGTTTAAAAGAATTACTAAATCAATTGTATAATTATAGTTAAACAAGAATTTAAGTTTCTTTTTGAATAAAAGAAATATAAAACTTCAATTTGTATGACGTTAATAATTGATTAGTTGAAATAATAAATTCATTATTTTTACAAAATAATTTCAATTTGTTTACTACTATCAATATAAGTGTACCTAAATATTATGTTAATTTTCTAAAATGCAATAAGTTAACAAGACAAGCAATGGTAATGCGCTTTTCACCAGGTAAATAAAGGTCATATAATTAAATCATTTAAAACTGTTACTAAATCATTACCAAAACTAAGCCCGAGAATAAAATCAGAACCATAACAACCATCTACGTCCCGCAGCATTTGGTCGAGTTCGGAAAAGCCTCCGAGGATTTTGGATAGATGGCGTTAGGAAGCGCGTAATGACTTCCTTCAAGGATTCCCCTCGAAAATTCTTAAATCTAGTTCCATTTTCAAATTTTCCTCACAAACTCTAACTTTTCGTAGACCGTGCCTGAAAACTTTGAATCCTTTCTGAGGGAATTTGAAATAGGGATTAAGTCTTGCAAGACTGACTGGAATAAATTTGAATAAGAATTTTGTAAGTATTGACGTCTGCTTATCTCATCGGATAACTCGACGCTTTTAGTTTGTAAACGAAATAAACATAATTTAACTTGAAAAAAAGTTGTGCAACGCAAGGTCCACACAAGGTTCGGTTTAAATTATGTAGGTACTTATTTATGCAGTAATATTGAAATCGTGAACTTTCAAATCGATTGTTTTGGTACACGAAATGAACAATGATATTCAGAACTATGTACATTTATGTCGAAGTTGTTGGTTTAAGTAAATTACCGTGTGGGTGTTACGTTAAAGCTTAGTGTTGTATTTTGTCTAGTTAGATCGAAATATCCAACTGCATTAATAGCTACATATAATCTGATTCGACATCCCTAAGAGGAAAACTATTCTCAAAATGAACGTCCCGTCGTATTGGATGGTGATATCTATTATTGGAAGTTATTTTAGTGTAAAAGTTTTCCTTATGATCGCCGAGATATATTTGGATGTTTCTGGATCAAATGTTGTTGCATAACGGAGGGCAGCTGGGCGTCGGGACGTCGTATTTATCTGGGCTCAAGCGCGTCGCGCATGCGTCCAAGTCTTTCCCCCATTTGTTGGTAAACACTGAGCGACTGTGTGGTCGATATTTCGACATTTTGTGCACATCGTAGGAAATAATTTAGCTTCATAATAGAGCCCTGTAGGGAGGCGATGTGCTGTGTAACAAAGATAGGCGCTATTTGATCGCTCTACTATATTTGTGTTTTCCTGTGACGATATTTTGCGGTTACATTATATTTTGGATGCTGAGGGTTTTCTATATAGCTTGTATTTTTACTTCGATCGACGCATGCGCGTTGATTTTATTTCTCAATTTCCTTGTTTTTATACCAAAGTATATGAAAAATTGTTTTTACGTAGGGACAATATTTCACTCACCCGAAAACCCACACTTACTTTTTTAATGATGTATATATATAGGCTTGCGTTTGGTCGCCATCTCACCTGATGTTAAGTGAAGATGCAATCTACGATGGAGCACGCTTGCCTAGAAGATACCGATCCACTCTCGACTTGAAGACACCCAAATTGTATCTATCAAGAAACACCCACTCGGGTAATGCATTCCACACTTTAGCCGTTCGAACAATGAAAGTAGATTCAAATCGTTTCGTACGGGTTTTTGGAATGTCAACCATGAAACGATGTCGCTGTTTCGAGCTTCTGGCCGTCCGATACTTATCGCACTTTCTGAAAACATACTAGGTATACCTAAATAGGTATCTGTACTATCTTACATGTTTCCTATAATAAGAACCCATAATATAGTCTAATACCTACTGAAATGGCTTGTACGAACTATTAGACTACTAAATATTTTGTCATGAAAATTAAGTAAAATGAGTTGGTAAGAACCACTGTTATTTCAAAACAATGTTTTGTAATCTAAACTTCAAAAAATAAAAGGACAATATCGGCAGGAAACTGACAAAAAAAGATTTGTAGAGAAAAAATAAGTTATTCTCATTGGTAACGCCGCTGTTTCTACGTTCATATTTTGAGCAAGCGTATGCTTAAAATGAATCCGCAATTTATAATCATATATTTATCAGCACTTTTCAGAAAAAAGTTGCGTATCTGTACGCCACATCCACCGTTGATTGAAGCACGTCAACAATCGTGTTTGGCCAATTTACTTTTGCTGTTAGATTCTAGCACTTTCAGCCTTAAAATTGTTGCAGAAAGTTGCAAGTTGTGTGTTCTAGGAATTTTTGTAGTTGCAAGTAAATTTGTGCAAATGTATGTACGATATCTTCAATCAGTAGTCACACTAATGGATATGTTTTTGACGCGTGCTAAAGTTAAACACGACCTGAATATTTATTTCACGTAAATAAGAGTAAAACTAATCTAGATTTGTTAAACTTCTAAAATGTTTTAGAACAAAAATCTTTTAAAAAGAACTAGATTTGGAACCACGTGCTTTTTTTTTTTTTGTAAAATTAGAGTTTCAGTGTTTATAACAAGTTTTTTTTTAATTATTAGGGCATAACGTGGTTTTATCTGTAATTTGCAGTTATTTTGTCATACTTTACGGGAAAATTGGATATTTTAATGAGAAAAATTTCTTTTTTTTTCTTAAAAGTTCACGGCGTTCACTACTTACCGCAAAACTTAAATATTGATGTCTTAGAACTATAAGCCAACTTTTAGAATATTTTCTTCTAAGTATTATTAAAATAGGAACATGTTAGAGTCAAGTGGAAATAAAAAACATATTATTGTTGTGACCTCACCTAGTGAGAAATGGACAAGAATGTTGTAATAAAATAGGCATATGCTTTTAAATCCATTATTTTTATAAAATATTCAAAATCCCACGAACATAAAGACGTATTATGTATTTTAGGCAGATGTACAAAAATTAAAGCTTTAAATAAACATTACAAAAAATTTAATTGTCAAAAAGTAATTCCTGACAACTTAAAACAAAGAAAAAACCAGCCTAAAAGCCAAGTCACGTCGACAAAGATAAGGTCGATAGCTACAATCGTAGAATACATACAAAATACACTATTTCAATACATTGATATCGTTTGTCGGCACCTTCCTTCGACGCGCTCTATCTTACAAAACAGGTATAGGTACATACCTACAATGTAGGTATAAATATAAGCGTGGGTTCTATCTTTCCACCCTTAGGGTGAAAGCGAGCTTTTGTTTTGCTAGCGACAAAATGCTGGTTAGTAAGAAAGTTGTGTTTTTATCTTCGTCTAACGCAGTACTTTGAGAAAACAATATCGATTTGTAATGCAATTAACCTAGCAAGCCTAGATATGTCTAGTAAATACAATTGCCAAAATAAATTATAACTAAAAACATTTTACAAACAAGTTTTATTAAAAACCTGGACTAAAAAGACAATGACAAGGCCTTCATTAGATCAGCTTAATAGTACCATAATATTGCATTGTCATGGAACTGCATTTTTCAGCTCAATTAGAAACCCGCAAGTGGAAAAAAATGGTTTGCAAATTATGAAACGGATAACTTACAAAGTACTAACTACTAACATACCTACGAACATTTCAAGTTAAATAAAAGCTTGTAAAAACAACAAATTCAAATAAGCTAGTCCTTCAAAATAAATTATATCCTTTATATCTAATAAGTGATATGTTTTTATCTGTATGAATTGAATTTAGATTTTTAAATAATAAAATTCTCTAATAAGCGCCTTCTTAATAAGGTCATAGATCATTATAATAATAATTAACTCAATATGAAGCTCAGAAAAAATGCCCTCAGAAAAATATAGATACTTCATAGGTACTTTATGATCCTTACAAAAGTATAAAACATATTTATTAGACAAATCAATACATTAAATTAAATCTTAATTATTTATATAGATAGACAGGCTTGTTAATTTAAAATTGATAGTACTTCGCTGTTCGAAAGTCTGTTGTGTACGTACAATATTTAAGAGCTTGCGACGGAAGTCGAGTCCGACGGTAACAATACAAAGTTACTTTAAACTATTAATGACCGTTTTATAGTTTTAGAACTTAAACATTAACTTAAAGTCTTGTCTCTATGTTTGCAGAGATAAATCGAAAACAAGGTAAATACAAAGACTAGTTAAAGAACTAAGTAACTATTCGAATCAATTTACTCATGACGTGATACGACGCGATATTTATTGAGAAAACTTGTGAACCATATCGACTTTATCGATAAGGCTCATGTGCGACGTCATTAGTAAACATCTGTGTCTGTTCATATATTTTATTAGGACTGCGTTTATGAGAGATTGACAATCGAATCAGTTCACCTTGAGCCATATGATAGATAATAAATAGTTAGTAATTTTTATACAAATCTAATATGGTAGTAATGTATGAAAAGCATTTGTCGACTGATATACGGTAAAGAGAAGGAGATGACCATAGTACCAACCTCATACTGCATATATGTATACTGACAAATAAACCCAAAATAAATACAAAAATAACGATTTTTTATTTTAATTTTTTAATATTCTTTTGTTTTTAGTAAGGACGACATATACCTAATTATATACGCCCATGTGTAACGCAACAAATGCGTATAAGGCGAACAGTGTTATGTATTAATCCCTATTTTAATATAAAATGCAAATAAGCATTAGTACGGCTTGTTCTGTTCCGTACAAGCACTCATAGGCCCGGGTAGAATTAATCCCTTAAACCCAAACATTTTGAAGCGGACAAAACATTGTTTCGCAAAATAACTACTTATCAACCCGGCGAATTAAGCCGCGTTCACTTGCCGTAACAAACAAACATCCCTTCGTTAGGGAGCGCCACCTGCCACCCTCTGCAGTGCTTCATTACGTCTTAGACAGATACCCTAACTTTCGTATTCTAAGTTGTATCTCAAATATTTTTCACCCCAACAACATCTAAAATCGTTAAAAATCTCATAATTTTTTAGGACGGTAGAAAATTTCATTGCAACAATCTCAGATGTGTTTTTGTTTTACTTATACGGAATTGAACATGTTTGATCCGGTGGCCCTTTTCAAGAAGCGCGGCTCTATCTTGCTTCGTAGAAAAAATAAAAATCTATCAAAATTTTCCATAGTAAATCTTTAACTTATACACTAAGCAGGTAGGTATGTAAGGTACCTACTTTACTTTTCGAAAAAAAAACACGTTACTGGAAATAATATTTTTAAATAATAGATAATGTAAATTAAAAGCATTAAAAAATCAACGAAATATATTCATTATCATAAATTAACTTAATTAACATTAGTGAAGTGAATATTGAAATAAATTTAATATAAATGGCTTTTTTCTTATCTTTTTTATTTATTTACTGGCTACGGCCCGTGGTTTCATCCGAGATTTACGGACTAAAAAGTGTTAGGTATGTATTAGTTTAGGGTATAAGCCATACATTCCTAATTTCATCGAAATACATCCAGCCGTTACAGCGTGATGTAGTAACAAACATACATATAAACTTTGACTTTTATAATATTTGTAATACAGTCATTCAAAATAACACTTTAAACTAATAAATTAAAAAACTTGACTTCATGGGTAGAGAAGAGGAAGGGTTAAATTTAAGTAAGACCGAGTTTACCAACTTGAGACTTGCCTAGCTTCAGTCACAGTTGCACAAAGCCACGAAATAAGATCTGCATACGAATATTCGCATTTACAAAATCTCGATTGTAAAATGGCATTGAATCTTTGTTCAGGCGAGTGTCCTCAAGTCCTCAGACTAGATGAGATTTTGATGGAGAGCGTTCGGTTAGCGATATCGTGGTAGAATGCATTCGGCTAGGACGTGTTTGGTTTGTATAAAATACTGATAGAAGCCTCAGATTTGTCTTGCAAGAGCTTGTGATCGTGAATACTGATAAACACTACATGCTTTTCAAAATAAATTGGTTCGAAGAAATTATCTACTCTACGTTATTTAGAGAGAGAATGTGATGAAAAAATATACAGAGCTTATAAACTTTGGATGTACCTACTTAGTCGAATGAAAGTTATGGTAGGTATTTATAGTTATAAATAACTTTTACTATACACACAACTCTGAAATCATTCTTTTGGAATGTAACTGGCTGTCTACTGAGGCTGCCAGCACACACCGTTAGGTGCTTGGCGGCAGATTTTCAACTTGAATGTGTATTCTAGGACTTCTAGGATAAAAACATATTTACCCTCTACTCAACAATTATTTGTATGTAAATATCTCCCACAATATAAATAAATATTAATATATTGTGATATAAGAAATTTTACGATTTTTAATTTGACGACCTTATCTTATTAAAAATGTGAAGGTAGGTATTAGGTAAGGTAAAAATATAGCTAGAGATTTTCCTGTTCTAAAATTGCGAACAAAGAAAGGGTAACCGATAATTACATGACAAACAGTGGAATTTGCTTTCCAAGTGGATGTACCCCTGTCCCCGATAGACATAATGCCACCGATAGGTGAGTGCCTTCAAGGTGCGAGCGAATCGGTTTCTTCTGGGTAAGAGTATGAGCCGCACCGTCGCCTAACCTCAGGCGATATGACGATTAATCGCAAGCCTATTTAAGCTCTTTCGCATCAATTATATTACTTAATTGACAATTTAACATTTAAAAGCAAAATATCAAACTCATCATCATATATCAACATAGCAAAATAATGTGAGCATTTGTATACCTATCTACTTATAAAAAACATTTCAAAATTTAAAATGTAGATTTTTTAAAAATTGCAAAATGAAATATGAATTCAAATTGTATATTTTTGGTCCTCAGCAACAAAGTTTATTTTTTCTTAAAAATTACTTAGAATAAAAACCTCGTAAATAAATAGTAAATGGATTTTTTAACGTTTTTGCTGCTTCGCTCTATTTAAATCTAATAAATTTAAATTTAAATGTTATTTTTTTCAGTCGTTTCTTATTGGGTAGGTACCTACTTAAATGTTATCTTGTAAGTAATATCATAAATATCAATTCTCAATTTCAAATTGTCATTTTAATGGTTAATTATATTTTAAAAATGAACTTGATATGAAGTCAATAAACATTTAGGCATTTAACGAACAATTTTATTAAATGTATAAAAAATTCATTCACGATATTTAAACAAATTTAGTAGCTCTTGGAACTTTACTGGAAGCAAATGGTTATGTTAAATAACAATTATAGCTATTTCTGATCGTTACCATAACTTTATAGCAACAATTTACATAGCTGTGTTAATGTACCTAAAATACTAGTTTACAGTATAATATACACATGTATTTTCACATCTATGACCACACGCGCTCAGCAGGAGATCAAACTATTTATGTGTAAATGTTTCAATTCATACAAAAATAGTTGTAAAACTAAACATCTTCAACCATCAAGTTATTTACCACATATTTAGCCACTTATTAACATTCAAGTTCACAAATAAGCTTGCTCTAGCGGTCAGTGATGGAGAACGTTCGCCTAGAAGAAACCGATTTACTCGCTACTTGAAGCCACCCAGATTATATCCATCAGGTAACTACGATTCGGGAAGCAATACCTCTGTTTAGCGGTTCTTATGATGATTCTACTGATGTATAAGATTTTATAAACGAACCATTGAAGTTATATTTATAAATCCAAATACTAAAATTCATAATAAATTTATTGTGTACCTACACATAAGTCAAAAGCAAATAAAGAACGCCATAATTCAGCTATTAACAAATTATTAAAAAGTAACAAAACGATGCAAACATCTTTAACAAACTTTTACTTGGTGATAGATCTCCTTAGTAGGAGGTCGGTAGAAACCACCGCAGTAGGTACTAGATATTCTGCCGTCAAGCAGTAGTGTGTGAACTTCTGTGTTCCACTTAGAAGGGTACTGCAGCTAATAGTGAAATAACAGGGCTGTTGAGATAACCATCGAATGTCGCGAAAGTAATGACGCCAATGAAACGATGTCCTACACTTTGTTTTGCTACTCAAAATTATGTGTATTGCTGCAATGGTCATGGACATGCGTTATCTCTTACCATCAGGAGAGCGCCACGTTCTTACTTACATTTACATACAAAAAACGAACACATGACTTATTTCATATTATAAAATCATTATATTAATCAAAAACAAATATCAAAATTAGTTTATTTTACATTTTGGACACATTAAATTGAACCCCATTTCATGTTTATTTATAACCATACTATTTACGGAATTAAACATATTCATTTTTCTAATTATCTATTAAAATTTAAATAACAACTCAAAATATCTTAAATTTAATTCCGTTAATTAATTTAATTAAACTTAATTAAATTTAATACCTAACATTCACAAAATAGTCGTTTTTACGTCCTGTTTTTTGAACAAGTAGGTTAGGTATGTTCGGAAAATACAAAATAGAACAAAGCAAATAACAAAAAAATAATTTTAATATATGTATTTGTTAGTCTTTGCCAAGCTGACAGCAATGGCCTCTCTTTTTGAAGGATCATGAAGAGTGGCATCTACATGATCCTGTACCAAACTTGTCTAGGTCGACCTGAGATTTTTGTTATATCGTCATTCCAACGCATTGTTGTAATATACTTTTGTTTAATTTACAGATAAAATATATCTGTATTTACTCGTAAAGTAAAGTCATATAATTTTATTATTTATATTTATTATTTGGCTTGTTTTTTTAATGTAATTTGATAATTAATTGAGATTGACATATTTTAATGTAATTTAATATTAATAAAAACAATGACTATGACTATTAGTTAAATCATGCAATTAAACGCAGTTTCGAATTTTATCAACCTGCAGTAAAGAACAATACCATCATTTTATTAAAATCCCAAAATTTTAACTGCTACATAGTTCATTTATAAGTATGTGCATATTTTTTAGAGAAACCGTTACACTAAAGTGTAATTTTTATCGTTTCAAAACAACACATCTTTTCTTTAATTTGACAGCTGACAAATTTTAGTAAATTAATAACACCATTTAAGACTTTTTATTATCTTTAGTTTCGATCGTAATGTCAGGAAAAATATCCACAAGATTTAGATACATTTTGATACAAAATTTACAAAAAGAAAAAAACGTTTTTAGGAAGTTTTGATTTGCCAACCAAAGCATTAAATTGGTCAATAGCCTACTCATATTTGTTACATTATGTCAACATAACAACGATAAAATAAAATAAATATAAAAATAGTTGACACGCTTAGCGAATTGCGCCATTCACTAATACCCAAGCATCAAGATTTTCATTTCTAGACTTCAAAATATTTTCTTTAAGACATTTGGACCTTACTCGTAGAATGAAATAGAAAATATTTTAGGAAAGTCCTTATACAAAATTAAATGGGGTAATATATCAAAATTTAACTATTCGGACCCAGAATGTGCACAAGTATAAGTAAAGTACGATATTATTAAATCCATCCAGACGGTACGGTCCGTTGGGTTAGAGTTAAGCGTAAGGAACCCTTGAAGGAATGTTAACCCTTCGACATACGTACCGCTAAACAAGTCTGAGTGGCTTAACGGATGGTGTATGGCCCAAAAATTTCATAAAAGCGAGAAACAATTTAAAAAAATCTGTCGTTTATTTTTCAGACTAGGTAAAGGTAGGTTCAGTATAGGTAAAGGTATGTTTAAAACAAACATTGTTTGCACTTTTTACCAACGTCTGATAAGGTAATGTCTATGACAGTAAACAGACGAAACTTTTTACCATTTAATTGTAACACCGTGCTGGTTAGTTTATCTATATGTTTATACCTATGTATGTTCGTCACGCTGTAATGATTGGACAGTTTTGAATTAAATTTGAAACGGGGATGGCTTATACCCAATGATATTATAAAGATACGCTACGTTCATAGTGAGCGGCATTCAGATTTCGTTGCGTTGTTATTACAAATGCACTTACAGCTGCAAATGCGATAGATAATAATATGTAACGTGAGATATAGAAAGAGATAGCTATAAGTAGTGTGTTGCGCTTGAAGTAAGCTAGTGCAAATCAAATTACAACAATTGTCTGAATTTGTTTGCAAAAATTTTTGCGCGCTACATCTTCTAATATCATTGCCTTGTTTATCACACACTTAAGCTAAATCTTATCCCGAAAAATATGGCTCAAACCGCTAGTTTGACCATACCTAGATGTTATTGACAACCTGATACAATCAGTCAAATATAATGGTAGTAGCTTCTGAATCTAAATATAGAGCTTTTAAAAGACATCAACGCGTGACATTTGTCTTTAAATACCTATCGCATTTTGTAATTTTGTTTCATATTAATTTAAAACATATTTCAAAATGTATGTCAAATAAATTTTTATTTATTTAATTCATATACATTTTTAGATAGTCCGAAGTATAAATACCTATTAAAATGATCGTGAATTTAATATAACCATTATATTACTTGTAAAAAAAGACTATTAAAGATACCTAAAACCTTTATTTAAGAAATGATCCTAAGTTTTGTCTAAAAATGATTAACTAAATTACTGGTCTCACAATATTATACAATATTTATAAACGCTAAACGTTTATAACACAAGCTGTTTATTTCCCTTCAAAGAAAACGTCTTTATACAGTCGAGTCGGCATCTAGTTACGTCTATACCTTGAAAGAGGAAAACGTCGAACTTTAGACGAGAACGTCTTAAAAAGAAGCTTAGCATTTCAGCGACCTACGCTTTATCGCTCTACCCTCTATTTGCATTTCTTTTATAACTCTGTCGAAACTTAACAGACTGTTTTCACCTCTCTATTATCTAAGTATGCTTGTTTCAAAATAAAAAGTCTGCTAATAAGAAATTCCGTAATTTTGAGAAGCTTGGGTTAACAGGAGAAGTACTCGTATTACGGTACATTTGCATTCAGAAATAAGAAACACTTTGCTAATTGTTGGCCGAATTACTTAATTTCCTCAACAACAGTGCTGCGAGCTAATTAAACGGACCCAGAGCTCCGTTTTCGTCGAATCAGGCGTCAATTAACTAAATAATTAACAAAATAATTATCCGACAATAATTTCAGCACCATAACGTTTGATAAAACGCCAAAGATCGTTCGGGCCATCTGTTCGTTGCCCACAAGTGAACAAGTGAATGCCTAGCCTGTGCTATTACCATCTTGCAACTCCCACCCATGGTCAGTTCTGAAGGTTTTTATGCAGAAGTGATACAGTCTATTTTCCAGTGAACCGTAACTTCAGAGATACAAAATACGTGGGTGAAGGTAGCTTCTTGTTGTTTCGTTCTTAAAATTAATTTGGGCCTCTTGAGACTATACTTGGCTTTTAGTCGAGATTAAATCTATCTCAAGTTAATGAAATTGGTATCGCTACAAGATAGAAAGCTGAAATAAGAGGTCCTTGTCTTCATTCGACCACCCATATACGCAACATAAGTAAGTAGGTATATACATAGAAATCGGTATAATAATGTAAAATTATTACTAAAGTAAGTTTTCAGTAATGGATATCAGGCTGTGATCTTGTTTCACCATATGTAAGAATGTATAGGTACGTATTCATTTAGTCACCTTAATAAGGAAAGTTCACACGATCATATATTTTAATTAAAATTTCTGTAACATGAACGTTTCAGAATATTATTTGAAAAATACCCGCTTTAATTCCGATACGTATTATAAAAACTGTGAATTTATTCGCAATGGGACGGCTTAACCGTACATAAAATGAGTGTTTGTATGTTCATGTGTCAGGCAGGTGGCCCTGAAACAAGCTTATGAGATGGGTATCAGTTTATCGTTTCACTTCACGCTGAGAACCTTTTAACAGAATCACGATTTCGCAATGCATTTAAATGTAAGCTTATCCGATACGATCCCGTCACTTCTTGCCCAACAAAACCACCTTATTTACAAAGGTTATAAAGTTATTAGATTATATGGAAAACATGGCTCCGAAATGAACGTCATTTCCCACATCACTATTTAAAAAAAAAAACTAAATTAAAACATGTATAACACTGGCCATGAAGTCTCATCTTGGGATGTGTAAAAAAAGTAACCCAAAAACGTCGGCCATTTTTAAATCGATCGGAGTTCGATTTTTAAATATGGTGCCGAGTGCACCGAACCCCGATTCGATGGCCAGATTATAATCGGCTGTTATAAATTGAGCTTTGGAGTTATCTGCGTTTCCGGCTTGTGGTTTGGTGGGTACGACAGTCGGGCGAGGGGTGGCGGGTATTATTAGATTGGTCGGGATCGCTCAGCCCGGGGTAGTGGGGAAGGAACGGTTCGGCCGACACGCGAGGGCTTGCCGATGTCAACATTTATCATACATTTTATGGCAGAGAGGCTTGAAAACGGACCGCTTACCTACATGCAAGTTTCATCTATCTACCCTTGTTTCAGCAATATAATTTGTGTGTCGAATAATCGACAGGTTTGGTATCGTCACGCTCGTTTTACCATTTAAAGATATCAATCGTTTTATATTTTTGGTCGTCATAAATGAATTATTAATATTCTACCTGGATCAGAAAATGGAAAGAATTTCATCTGTCATATTTTGCCAGTAAAAATATTATTTATAGTAATGTGAAAAATAAATAACTTTTTGCTTATTAATTTATTGTTAGACATCTGTTCGTTTATTTTTGAAACGCACGTTTGACGAAGACCGCTATCCTAAAAAAATTAAAATGAAATTTCAAGCTTATGGATAAAAAGTCAATTTTAAATAACGTTGTGAATAGCACTAGCAAAGATGGAAAATTTCAAACTTTGTCCTTTCATCGAGATACAAAATGTAATTCATTTGAGTCGTTTACATAAAACAACTAACTCCATCTGTTAAATTGGGATTCCTTAACTTCCAAGATTTTGATTAGCCGCCGCCATCGTGAACTTAAGACCGTTATCAAAACTTTGGCACTTGAGCCGGAGCGTTTCCAGGAGAGCCAAACCGCCTTACCTCATTTTCATATCCAATTCGCATATTATCACAAATCCTACTCTAAATTGAGGTCCGCGAATTTTCGAATTTCGAACGTTGGGTGCATGTCACCCCGCAAATACCGTCATATTTTACAACAATCGACCTTTCCCGAAACATCCTGAAAACTTTATGCCTCTTAGCCACTTTCAACCTTATATTTACCAGCGTTAAACATATATCTAAAACATCGTCATAGCTAGTTATTACGTTTCAAGTCCAAGCGACGAGATCAGTGACTGGTTGGTAAAAGTTTGAATCCCTGTTCAATTTTGGGAGAGTCAATTTGCATCTATACTTGTATTTACTAAAGGGTCCGTTTTAAAGTTTCCTCTTTTACAAAATTTATCTTTCAACTTTGAGGTTTTTGAAATTTTCCTTTAGGGAAAATGCAAATGGTACAATTTTAAGTTGCGGAGATAAATAGAACGGTGATGCTGAGTAAGAATTCCTGTATTTTGACTGTGGAACGCAAACGTTGATTGTTATACATTTTCATTTTCGCTTTGTCTTTGAGACTTTAAACTTAAGAAATGTTTACATCACTTTTTGCAACGCATCATGTTAATTTAGTAATTCAAATTCCACAGACTTACTGTGGTCCGTAGCTTTTAAAATACTTACATTTTGCTAAGTTGTAGTTCTTTATCCTACCAAGTAAAATTAAAGTAGGTATAATTTTAATAATATCAAATTTAAAAGTTTGTATGTTTGAAAGTTTGTTACTTAATCACGCAGAAACGGCTGAACGGATTTGGATGAAATAGATTAGCATATAGGGCAGTTTTTATTACAGTAAAATGTTAGTTTCCTGTGTGATTATCAAAAAACGAACTGCTGGACGTATCCATTTGAAATTTGGAATAGATTTGTCTTATGGAACATTGTTTAAGGATAAAAGGTACCCTCTACCTTAATCTTACAATAAAATAGCGCAAGTTTCATGACTACTGCTTATGTGCTACTTACACATGTTTCATTTCTGGATCTAATTCTAAAGTTAACGCGGGCGAAGTCTCAGGCGTAAATTAAAAGCTTAGCTTAGTTTAATATAAAAGCATTATTAGCATAACATATTTTAAATGAAATAACGCGTTTTCAGGAAAAAATATAACTTAATACTTATTTCAATATCGTACAACAAAAAGCAAATTACATATGTGAATTTTCACATTGTTTTCCTCTATAGAAACTAAAGCACATTCCCACATTCTCCACCTAGTACCTAAATGCAAATTCCCACAATCAAAGCTAATTCTATTTACATAATCAAATAGACAGAGACGTTGTTTGTGTTCTCTACATCATTAGATAAACGGGCGTCGACCTTTGGTTTCATTTCTACCAACCGTTAGGACATCGGAGCTTTTTAAATAAATTAGCTGTCTTGTTAGAAAAACGAACATCTATGACACAATCTACGAGTATATCAACACTTGAATTTATCTACCTTCCTTTTTTTATGTAAACGTAATGAGACGAACAAGACCTTCTCCCGTTTTTTTTTTAAATTCAAATTAATGTATGTAATGCGGTCTAAGATGGAGCACGCTTACCTAGAAGAAACCTATTCACTCTAGATTTGAAAACACCCATATTGCACCTAACAGGGAACGCATACTCCAGCTGAAAATTCTTCAACCTCGCTGTGCAAACAAAAAATGTGGAATCAAAACGCTTTGTGCGTACATGGAGAACGTCTACCATGTACAGATGACGTTTTGGTTGCGTTTGTCTGGCCGTCTGTCGTAGAATGGTGCAGGGGGAGCCAAATTGTGCAATTTAAGTGCATACTGTCCGAAATGTATCCGGTAGAAAACCACAAGCTAGCAAATCTACGACGATGCTCAAGGCTTTGAAGCCGAAGCTCCAGCAAAGTATGGCGCCAATTTAGTTTTCTGGCGCGTCTCTCGATCGTCTCCAATGCCTCCTGATGGTAAGAGACAACGCTTGTTAATGACCATTGCTGCGATACATAGAACTTTGAGTAACAAAACATAGTCTAAGGCATCGCTGATTTAGCGCTCATTACTTTGAGACACATGGTTAGTCTCAACAGCCCAGTAACTTCGCTAGCTGCAGTACCCTTCAAATCGAATCATATACCTAACTTTGCATTTAGATATGTAAGCTACCCTTTACTTGAATGTCATTGACATCGGTACTAAACAAGTGACAGAGAAGAGACAAGTGGCAAGTGGATGCAACATGTTTAGGTACTTAATCTATTTTTTCAAGTAGGTACTTATTTCCACACTTACAAGTTTGTTCACATGCTACAATCGACAGTTAAGTTTTTTTTTGTTTAAATGAGGAAACCATATCGTAGTGTTAGGGTATTTTCTAGTACCTACTTAACTTGGTAGTTAACACTCTCAAATTAAAAATCTGCCAAGCACCTAACGGTGTGTTACAGCTTACTTGAGGGCCAGTTCCATTCCAGGCTAGATGTGTTAACCATCTTTGACCGCACCGTCACGAGACATCAGGTGAGCTGTAGTCAAACGCCAAACTTGTGAACCAAAAAAAAAAACACGCGGATACCATTAAATGTTAAGGATTTTCGTCTGTTATTACCTATATACGTATGATGCAGTGAACTAAAATCTCATCTGAGGTAACCTGAGGTAACCTCAGCATGGCGGAGCAGCTTGTTAGAATTGTAAACAAAATACATTATATCTATTTATGTTAAGTAAATACTGCGACGTTAAAGATCGATGTAAGTAGTTTACAGTAATAGAACTACAAAAATCCGCTGTAGTTTTTTCTATCTTTTATTTTTATTTAACTCAAACATGCTTTTCTTTGGGTTCGGTACACGAAAATTATGTTAGGAAAATCACTATTTGAACAAACCGCTGCGCTCAGCACCATCAAAGCTCTGGTAAAACAAAACAATAATAGAAAAATCGTCGAAGCGTGCGAAAAATCGTACAAGCCATAATACTAGTACGTGCCTCTTTGCACCAAGCAGACACAATCAACATCGCAATTTCATATCGAGTTATTTACTTTACTATAGCCCCATGTTTGTTCCATACGCCCATTTCAGCGTATTTGCAGTCTGTAGCACAATATTTGTGAAACGTGTCAAACGTTGTGACAAATACAGCGTATCTAAGCGTGACACGTTGTTATTACGTGCGATATTATCCAGGCTTTTTCGTTTGTAATAAAGAGTTGATTACAGAAAGACGCGGCGGCAATTGGCATTTGGGTGGCAATAGGCCTGTGGGGTGCCGATAGCGCAATTTAGTTGTGTTGACACACGGGCTAATATGGCTTGCTGTTTGTTACTCTAAGAAGTAATAGGAAGAAAGTTGTGGAAAAATGAGGCTTTCTTTTTATACAATAGCCATGTAACATGACCGAAGCATCGAAGTAAATAAACAAAACTAATTTAATAGGATTTAGTGCGAGAATAATATCCGGTGATAAACATAATTAAATCTTGTAGATATTCTCTCTCCCATTTTTACTAAATAGTTACACATGGGTAAATAATGTATTAATAGGTATTAGGTATTAATTATATACCGAGCTCAGATTAATAATTGACAATGCACCTATCAAATCTTTAACTTAGGTAAAAATTCTTTATAGTAGCAATTTGATAAAAAGCACTTTATAAGGACATTGCAACCTAAGTAGGTACATATTGTCTTATTTGTAGAATACGAGTACTTATTTTATTTATTATAAAATTAAGAGTAATTACTTTCGCATGAGTAAATTAAAGCAAGATAATATAATTAATTAAATAAATATTTCATTCCTCTGGCATGCTCAACTTTATTTACTTTGCATATCCTGTGAAACGCCAAACAAATGAGTAATAAAAATGCTCGATGTCAATTACGAGGATAAAAATTGCCACAATAATAAAGGTTAGCGTTTAATTTTATCAGAAAAACAATGCATTTGCAGACTCATGTGTAATTGTTCGTGAAACTGTTCCTTGATAACATCAGTGCAACTTTTTAACACTACCAAGTTACCTCAAAGAATTACAATTATAGATTTACGAACTAACAGCCATACCTTTCATTGTACTCTCACTGACCGCACCAGTAAATCAATGATTACAAATAATAGAAAACCATTAATGTCACATCCAAGACAATACACCAGATCACTATGCGCACAAACCACCTTTACTATTTCACCTGTAATTTCAAACTGATTCTTACCTCCGAAGCAACAATTGTAGCAACGCGGAAGGGTTTTTTAATTTTTTGTTTATGCTCTAAATTTTTATGGCCACAAAAAGTGAACTTTACAATCTAACAATACACTTTCAGTTTCTTTATAAAAGCGGCAACAAAAGACCAAAGAACAGACTAAGGTGTTTTTCGATATGTCGAAAACAATAGAATTGTTACGCAACTTTTGTTCAAATGAATGCAAAGTGTTTTTAACAAACATAAACCTTGCATGTGATAGATATTGCTTCCAGTCATTCTCGGAATGTGCAGTGAATCGTCCAGTCTTAGAGTTTTTTTTTAATAATATAAAAAAGTGTAATTTGAAATGTGCCCTCGGTGTTTTATCGACAGAGATAACTTTGAAGTTGTGCCGTAAACACTTACGATAGAGAAGCGTGACTCCGAAACTCGAGGTAAACTGACGAAAAATATTACCACAACAAGCCGATAAACTTACCAAAAAGATTTGCTTCATTATGCAACCACGCCACTATAGCAAAGTAAACAAGGATTCTGGGACATATTTTACATGAACTAGGAAAGACGTGCCGATGAAGAAAATCCCTGTTTATTAGGTTTATTTGCGGTTGTCATTTGTTTCTTCTAAGAATTTCCCATAGCTGTCCGAATCAATATTTTCGTCTATCGCATAATACTGTCATTGAGAGACGTTTGTACATATTTCATGTCACTGTAGGCGATTTGGCAACGCTCCCGCCAATATTCATACTCATAAGCGAACACAAATCAAGTAGTCATCTTATCATATTTCTTATACCATTCAGATGGAATGAGCTCGATATTTTGCTAGTAGAGCATTTTCTTTAGCTAGAGGCATGAACGTATCTTACGCCGAAGACATCATATTAGATATCATATGTACCTACTTAGTTCATTGCTTGTACAAAACCTTAATTCCGAATATTATAGGTTCCTATATATATCTCCTTTAACTCAATTATGACCATGATGTTACATTATCTCATTGTATATAAAATTTTCTTCCAATAAGTAGTAAAGCACCGAACTAAGCGAAGTTTGCTAATTAAAACAAAATAGATTTTTTTCTTGCAATTCATTCATTTAGAATAATCAAAGAACAAACTTTAGTGTTCATTACATAAATGTTTGTCCTGGGCAAACAAACGGTCTACAACTCAAAATGCGAGCTTTTACTGTAGGTAAGACTTAGATAACATCAACAATATTAATAATTAATAATGTTGATAGTTAATAATAGTATTGTATTTATTTATCTGGTGCTTAATAAAAATTTCTAACAATAAGTATTAAGTTTTTAATTTAGAAGAAAAAATATCATCTAATAAATTTCTTCAATTCTTTCCATTCATAAATTCCTACTTAACCTAATTGATTACTTAATACTTATAGGTAATATGAATTTTATCAATACACAAATAATATCTACTGAGCACTCTGTAAGAAAAGTAAATATACCATAAAATACGTTGACTTGTCCATTCTGTGATCAAATGACACTAACATATAGCCTTCCATTCCGTAACCCAATTTACTCGGAAAATTCCATTACCTACTGTTTGTTTTCGAGTCGTGATGACTCCCGTCACGTATCTATAGGGATATCGGTTATTGTCCTACAAATTAGTATTGCCCTCATGTCCAGTCATGGGAACACGATATTTTACTTGTTTTGTGAGAACTGTGTGAGGTTTAAACAAGTTTAACAATCTACAACGCGTCGGTACTTCGCCATCGAATTAATTTATCGATTCAATATTGAACTCAGGTAAAAGATAAAGCCAAGCTTTACTCCCATCGGACACGCATATTAGTATAATTTGGAAAGTTTAATGTTTTTAACACCATATAGACTTTAATAGCATCCATTATAACTATTAATAAGTATCCTTAATCATTGTATGGGTTTATTGTTTTATTAACTAATCATTGTTTATTTATTAACAAGCAAATTATGATTGTTATTACTTCGATAGTTATTATACGGCTAGAATTTATTATATAACTATGTTGTGTTTATTCTTATTTATGCAAATATAAACGCCTTATTTTCAAACGATCACAAATTCAGAAATTAGATATGACAGCTCTGGCTTAAGGTTACCCATTAATTAAGCCCTGTATAAAGTGATTCGTTTTTCCGCCGATATTTAAAAATATAATCAATACTTATTGTTACAGCCTATTCTACTCGGTGTAGTGAGTACCTACGTAAGATGACGGTAGCTGGAAATACCGAATAAGACAAAGATTAGACTAAAATAGTATTTTTTTAGAACAAGCCTTTGCTATTAATATTCGAAATGTGAATTCAAAAATAGGGCCCTTGCTACAGCCAAGATCCTTATTCCGTATGAACACATAACACGGAAACACATATTTACATACCGCGGCGCAATTCATGTTCACTATACCTACCAATATTAAATTTAATGACGCAACGAGGCGTGTCACTTCTTATTATAAACTGTCGACGAAATAAACTTTATAAGCGTAGGTTATCTATACGCGATTTTGATAGGAATTTCATGCGAACTAGATAAACAGAGCCCAGAAGTGAAGATGTAAGTACTTATGATGATGATGATTTTAATATTTCATAACCACCACAAAAAGACTAATGAGGTCCGTAAAAATATAATTCGATCCAATATTAGATCATAGACAACCGTCTAACTGTTAACCAATAAACAATGAAATTTATTAGCGTTCTAGCTTTACATAATGTAGTCCAAAAGTCAATTTAAAATGTAGGTTAGCCACAGATAAAACAAAATTTAAAAATTACGGCCCATTAACGTTTCCACCGTGACATGTGGATGCTATTTATCTGCACTAATTAGGTCTAAATAATGTCCTGTCCATGTGATATTCTTTTGAGAAGATTTTCTGTTTCTACATGTAGTATAATATATTGGTCTGGTCACAATCCAACCCGATTGTGAAAAATGTCGGTGCCAACTTGGAAAATAGCCAATAGAGATCAGAGAACATCCGAAAAGCTGAGGTTACGTTTGTATTCCGCCATCTCGCTCTAGTTGAAATCTTAGTCAAAAAGTACCAACCAATAAATAGAATACCTCTTAAAAGCTTTTCTATTCTTTTATATTGATAATTGATTGACATCTCTTTGCCAATATCTATTCCCACGAAAAATAAAGTTCCCACTTGTTTACGTGTTGGTGAACGAAACAGTTTCTTTTACTTGATTCCCGTTTTTATATTAAATAATATGATTATACTAGTATTTTCGTGAAAAAAAGTCAGTGAAATAATCAGGTAAAACTATAATAATTTTTCTCACGATCTATATAGGGGACCTGGCCAAACGTTGAGAGGTTTCAAGTGACCAGAATGTTTGCTAGCATTCTACTACTTTGTTCAAAAGCTCAGCATTCAATTTATTGCATAAAATATTTAATAAAATTTATTTTAAATTCAATTTCACCTTAGTAAAAACGAATTCTATACTATACAAATAGAATTAATTTGTGTTCTCGTTGGCAGCTATACTTGGTAACCCTGTGTTACAGATGCCAGCATTGTCATTCAGCGTGGCAATGCTGCCACCATTGCCACCACATTTCCCTTCTCTAATACTTTTAACTACTTCTCTACTACTACTTCTACTTCTCTAGGACTTTTAAAAATAGGTAGTTTTTATGAATTTGTAAATATTGTAACTAGTATTAATTTAAAGATATATTTTTTAAGTTATTATTTCCAAATAAAATGTACCTACATACATAACTCCAGAATAATTTTATTGATATATAAATTAGGGTTAGTTTATCAAACAAAACCAACATTTTTATTGAAACTTTAGCAGTGATAAAGTACTTTTATTTCGTTGTAATCTTGGTCTGTATTATAATGACATTCATAAATTGACTGTGAAACATGGTTTCACTATCTATACCTTTACCTACCCACCCAGATACATCCAAAATATCTTCATGTTTTCAACATTTTTAGATAAGCCTCTACGCTCATGTTTTGACACCCTGCATTCATAAATAAGATCAGCTCTAAATAAGTTCAACATAGATTCAAAACAAGTGGATTGTATGGTGAAAAAATAGATTTTTATACGAATTGATGTGTACTTTGGCTTAAAAAATAGCAACCTTAAGCCGCTTTTACATAAACTCTGTTAATCTTGAGCTATATGTTGTTCAAATCAGTAACGTTGCTCCCGTGTAGTTATCTGAGGTGAGTACTGTGACTGTGGACTTTATAAAATTAGTTATTGAGCTACTTAAATACAGATTAACTTAAAACTCTCCGTTTTCAATTATTTATTACATGCGTATTGTACAGTTAACTTTTGTTTTAATTCTCAATTTTAATCGCAAAACATTTAAGTGCAGTTTTTTTTAAAATGCGCATACTTATGTGTTTCATTTGCCCTTATGATTAAGTATAGTAACTTAAGTAACTAAGTAACTTATGTAAATACATAATCTACTAATAAAACTAAAAACTTTTTTTTTCAAGGTGTTTGACCACAGCTCTCCTGATGTTAACTGACGGTGTAGTCGAAGATGGTGAAGCTCTACTAGCCCGAAATAGAACTGGCTCTCAAGTAAGGTTGCCGAAACACGCCGTTAGGTGCTTGGCGGCAGATTTTCAACTTGAAGGTGGTAGCTAGCCAGCCGAGTAGGTACTAGAAAATAACCTACCACCATGTTATGGTATTCCTTCACCGGCAGCTCAAGCTCATTGTTTGAACCCACACTATTCAGGTATCATCGCTACAAAAACTATAATAATCTATTCTTAAAAGTACATTTGTCCTATTTGTACTACTTAGAAGACAAATTTAAATCATGCATGAAACATCTACTGTGTAAAAAATTTAACACTATACCAATATGTATATATATAAATCATTAACAAAACAATGATATAATAATTAATGTGCAAGAATCTAAACGCCATATTTATACTTCTTTGTTTCTTACTATTTGTTTGATTTTTTTTATGATTCTTGAAGTCCACATTTTAATCATTCAAACCATTCATATCTAATTGGACCGTAGCCAAGCCATTGCTCCGGGTTTTAATGTAGAAACCTATATTAACAAGGTACCTTGTTATATTTCAAAAGCTTCTGTAACGTAACTATTTCTAACAGGGCGCCATTGTTTCAGTTTTCTAACAAGCGCCCTTTGAGTCTAGAGATCTTGTTAGCTGAAACAGAACATTATGCTTGTTGTTTATGAGATCTATAAATTATAAGTATGTGTTTAACGTCGTGTTTTTGTATGAATTATGGTGACTTCAGATGTTTGGTATATTGGGAGTTATAACGTTGCCAGTGGTCTGAGATTTTGTGTCAAAAATATATTGTATTTTCGTGAAAAACAAGCATATTTTATGTTTATTGTGATGATATATTTATTGAGCTTAACAAAGTAGTAGGGGTATCATTTTCTTTGTTATATAGTAGATCAGTGTTTTTATATTCTGTAGCTCTATTTTTATACTAAGACATTTTTTTATGGTTTCAATTGACAAGCTAGGCGTTTGACCACTGCTCACTTGATGTTAAGTCGGTGAGGTCGATGACGGTAAAGCACACTTAGCCTAGAATGGAACTAACTCTGAGATGAGGCTGCGGGAACACACACTAAAGTGCTTGGCGACAGATTTTCAACTTGAGAGTGGCAGCTAGTCAGCCGAGTACCTACTAGAAAGCCTTTAAAGCAAAGAAACCATCATGCTGTGGTTTCCTCACGATGTTTTCCTTTACCTGCAGCTAAAGCTCATTGTTGGGGTTTGAACCTACGCCTTACAGCGTGTGAACCGACCGCGCTAAATATGTCGTAAACCTTTTAAAAACTGGTCATTGTTTTCGCAAAAAAAATTACAGAATTTACAAAAAGAACAAGGGATTCTTATAATACCTACATGTATAAGCATTTTCGCTGTCTCGAATATTCGTATCCAAAACTAATGACAAAAACTACAGGCACTACTCAGCAAAAACTATGGCCAAAGAAATAAACTACGAAGCAAAAACTAACCCTGTCGAAAAACTAAACATTTTATTAAAGAAAACTACCCCGTCTGGCACAAAAAACCCTTTACTCGACAGAAATACTTACGGCAAAATACAAGTAGGTAACAATTCATCTACTATTTTTCTTCAGTCTTGACTAAGGGTGCAAACATACCAGCGTTTTTAGTT
This sequence comes from Biston stratarius, assembly GCA_950106695.1. Taxonomy (NCBI): domain Eukaryota; kingdom Metazoa; phylum Arthropoda; class Insecta; order Lepidoptera; family Geometridae; genus Biston; species Biston stratarius. The sequence goes on from OX467116.1 coordinate 20,107,851, forward strand.
TGGCGTTTTTAGTGACTTGCGAATGAATGAGGTCCTTTTTGGTATCTGACACGTAATTGACTGAAAAAAAAAAAAAAAAAAGCCTGTAGCAATATATGTATATCAGCCTTTTTATGTGTGTGTTTTTTTGTTCATCAAACATTTTTTAGATTATCGTTTAAGTTTCAATGAAATTTCGTTCTGAAATACTTTGTCTTTAATAAAACTATACATTATTAACGGAATTTGGCTTAGGAGTTGCGGAGATGTAGAGATCAGGAGTTTTAAAAGCAAAATTTTAGTATTAGATTTATTATGTTTAGAGCAACTGCGCGCCTGCCTCCATCCGGGATACACCTTCCACCGCGTGCCTCAGAACCAAGTTACGATCTTGGCTGCTATAGACTTAGTTTTATGACATTGACGAGTATTTCAAAGTAAAAGATTATTAAATTACAATTAACTATGTTTTATTTTGACATATTTTTATATTAACATGTTTGTATATTTTGACATTTTGTTTTTTATTCATTGACATGTAATCAGTGTTCTAAAACTCTTATAATGATAAATGTGTAATGATATTACGGAATTGACTTGTAACATTAGTGTTACCAATAAAATATTTGTATTTGTATTTAATTTTCAAAATAATTTTAAGGTAATTTAATCAAAGGACACAAACATTTCAGATAAGTTGTTACATAAGATATTGTGATAAGTACGTATGCAAATCCCTTGTAAAATTTTGAAGCATTAAATTCGTAATAAAACGCCAGTGTGCTGTGTACCAAGAATATCAGACGGAGTAGCAACCCTGTAGGTAATAATCGGAAAAGCTTTTAACCCCCAAGGTGCATACCCTATTCCGTCGAGAGTGGAATCTATGCCGCATGCGAATGTCGTGTTCATTTCCCGATATAAGACCAAGTTGCATTTCCTGCAGTTTTCTTGTATCGACAGCAGAAAAGTTCTGTGAGCTAAAATAAATGTTTTATTGCATTTTATTACAAAATACCTAATTCAAATTCAAATTTGACTCCCTATATTTGATGAGCATTAAGCTTTTTTAGTAAAATAAGGTACTACTACAACTACTTCAAAACTACAAATTTTTTAAGTTGTTATTGGTTTAGGGTTCCTTTATTTTTTTATCTCAATACTTTTTAAAACGACGACATTTAACACACGTTTATCTACAAAAAAAAAACACTTAAAATTTAGTTATTGAGTGTAAAAAGAAGCTTAAAAGCGTCATTGGACTCGATGGTATTTTAAAATTACTTCCAAGAAAAAAATTAAGTTATACAAGTATTTGGTATTCCTGGCTTCCAAACAACTCCATTTGAAAGGAATTTTCACGACAGGAATCACTTACAAAATTCTTTTACGTAGTATAAGCATCTAAAGATGGCATTAGTACCAATTGAAACGCATCTTGTATAACGTGTCTATTGCACAAGTTCTTCGAATACCCAATAGGGTTCCACGGGAAAATAACGAAGCCATGTTTGTAGAATACCCGTAATATCTACCAATCGAGCGAGCCATGGATGCCGGATTAAAACAGAATATTAAGTAGGTAATGCCTTCAAGTTGCTCAATATACTCTTATATTGAGTACTTTGTGAAAGCAAAGTGAAGGGACAAAAAAATAAAGTAAATAAACATCGCGTAGGCAGCCACTATGCCCAATCATAAGATTACAAAATAGCCGTGTGCGTTCATATCCTATGTGGATAATCTTACGTAGATTAAAATGTGAATGGATTGTGGGCGGGGGCGTCATTAGATACTAGTTTTATTTACCAAATCTGACATTTAGTAAAAAGTCCGGGCAACAAACCCGTCTGAGAAAATGCCAGAGGTACAACGTCACCCATAAACATTTTAAATTTCCTTTTTTATCGATACCAGTTTGAAGCTAGTGGACGGAGATAACCCTCCTATACACACCTATCCCAATTATTGTGGGGCCAAAAGATTAAGATATTCACTTCGAAGGGAGTTAATTAAAGCACAGTAGATGCCCAATTAAATCGAAGATCAGAGAGCGTAGCAGCTTTCATCTGGATTGAATCATTTAAATAGACTAACGTACTTCAAAGACAGATTTACTAAGAACTACTTCAAATAAATTACAGAAAGCTCAAAAATGTGATGTCTTGAGGTAAAAATTAATTAAAGTTGGACGAACTCTGCGTAATTTGAATTTGTGGACGTAAGGATTAGTAGTTTAAAAAAAATAGATCAGCGATAACGTAGAGGCAGATCGGTGAAGATAATTGAGACAACGTTATCTCTTATGTTGAAAGATCAATGAGGCTCGCACTGGACGGGAGAAAAATAACGTGGGCGGAAAATGATCTTATATCTTGTCTGTCGGTTTTATACAGGATAAACTTTGGAGAGTGATCTGTATGGCCTAATTCCACCATGCCCATTTTACTATCTCTATTAAAGTTTTTGGCTGTCCGATATTGTTTCATGGTAGATATTCCTAAGACTTGAACTGAAAGGTTCGAATCTACCTTCATCGTGCGAACCGCTAAGCAATGATTTGCTCCTTGAGTGGGTGTTTCCTGATAGATATTATCTGGGTGTCTTTAAATCGCGAGCGAGTAGGTTACTTTTAGGCAAGCGTGCTCCATCATGGTTCGCATCTTTGCTTAATATCAGGCGAGATGGCGGTCAAACGCAAACCTATTTACCTATAATAAAAATATAGTCAAAATTAACAAAATTTGTAAATAAAAACAGGCGATTTTTTTTCTGTCAGTCCCACCCCGTAGTACTCTTTGGTAGCAATCTCGGCGCCCCATCATGCAAGATATAAGATAACATTACACCGCCTCTGGTTAAAATATACGAAACAAACAACCGACCGAAAAGTGGCTAATGAACGTTGAATTTTATACGTTATTCCTGTTTCCAAAAGTCAAGATACTCAAAGTAAGGTCATGTGGGGCGCTGTCACATAATGTATATGATTTTATCCGCACATTTAGTGGAATTTGGTGCTACACGTAATGCACGAACGGTGTTAATATTGCACTTTATGTATTTAGAGAGTTCGCTCCGGTTGATTAAAAATTTCTTAAGCGAAAATCCTTTCAATATTATTCGAGGCTATCTCGTAGGTTCTACGAATTTATTTTTTGACAGCTACTCGTTTTAATATTGAATTTATTTTTATGAGGTTGCGGTCATGGCCTTCTTTCCGAGTCGATTTCTTAAAATTATAATCGTATTTATATTTATGTATACCTGTTTAAGCACTGGGTGTGAACCTATAAAGTTGTATAGTCATGCGAAATTTAAATAAATATAGGTAGGTATATACATACCTAAAACTTTTATTTCCAATTGTTTTGTGTTCCTTTATTTACGTAAAAGTAGTGAGACAAACGAGGCACTCTCCTGATGGTAAGAGATAACACCTGTCTATGACCATTGCAGCCATACACAGAACTTTGAGTAGTAAAACAAAGTCAAGGGCCTTACTGCTTTGGCGCTCACTACTTTGAGACTTTCGATGGTTAGCCTCAACAGCTATGTAATTAAGCTAGCTGCAGTATCCTTAAAGTCAAACAGCAATGTTTACACACTACTGCTAGGCGGTAAAATATCTGGTACTTTAGTGATACCTACCTAGGCGACTTCCTGCTAAGGAGATCTACCACCAAGTAACTTACACGTTTTCATACAAACTGCTCAATTATTCTTACTCTAATACATTACATTACATAAATGTTATGGGGATATATACATCCATATTTCTTATTACTTATTATTAGTATAAGACTTTGGATATCAGAATTTGTGTTTATCAGTGCATGCTCATTTATCTTATGCCGTGCCCGCCCCCAATTCTCAGTTTTATGCCATTTATGGTAATTTCAAATATCCACAATGTCACGCCATATTTTTTCTGTCTGAACCTTTAACCCGGTGTCTTCCCTTGGGTATCAGTGCAGGATATATTCGTTCCGGTCCCCATTAGGAATTTTCATGACGCGGTTTACCCATTTCTTAATATCCTTTGTCGCTTCCTCTATTTATTCAATGTCTCCTACCTGCAAAGCATGCTTAAGGAATTTGACATTTATTTTGATGTTTCAAATGACTGTGTTTTCGATCCTATCTTTGAGCTTTGGGATTGACTTTAATCTTATTCTATATTCTTTTATAATAGGGTGTCGGTATAGGCTGTTCTTGATTTTTTTTTTGTTATCAGTTGAGTATAGATATTATGTATTATTAAATTTTGGATTATACTCATTTTATAATAATGTGATATAAATATCTATGTTTAATTTATTGATCTAGTGACTGTTTTACCCTGGATAGTCAAATCGTCAAGTATACTAATTTTTTTATAGACAAATTGTAATCTTCGTAGAGCTATAAAAAGTCTTAGATGTCCTAAACTAACTTAAAATATGCCTTATAGAGATCTACATAAAAAAAAGTTATTTGCTTATATATACCTACATAGCTCAAATTCCGGTCCTAAATTAGATCGTCCCTTTTTTATAAACTGTCCAGGGCGCGAGCCTCTTCTTTCATTGTGAAAAGGGTAAGTCCATAGTCCGCCATATTGGCCAAGTACATATTGGTTGGAAGGCCTTACATATCTTCGACATCTTTTTTAAAGGACTCTTGGTCAAAATATTTCTGACGATATTCTTCTTCGCCGTTTAAAGTCTGCGGCAATACGCACATAGAAAAGACAGCGGTGCATGCCAATTCGAACTCATGACCATTGGAATTGAAGCCAGAGGGTGTCTCAACAAGACTGCTGAAATAATTTCAGACAATGTGCCCAAAGTGATCGACGCATTGCTCCACTGGATCACAAGAATACTTTTTGCTCGAAAATTGATCGTGTACAATATTAAATGGGCTGTTCACTATGCTTACTTTTTTTATCTAATAAATTAAGGATGTGCTCAAGTTTGTATGAAGATTCAAGATATTTAGGTGAATAAGAATATTATAGTATTATAACAAAACTTCAAGTAAGAAAACAACTTATCGAGACGAAAGCAAAAGAAGAGTCATCAATAATGCACGGTTTACTTATCCAATTCCCTAATAGAAAGAAATAGAAAGGTACGTCGGAAAACACGGGCCAGCCGAGGGAGGCATAAGGCCAATAACAAAAATATTTACGAAAACTCCAGTCGAATAAAAAGATGTCCCTTAATGCGGCCCCAGATGCACTTGGTCTATTATTTGTTTCTCCAGAAAACTTTACCTTGGAAATATGTATGAAAACGTAATGCAAATTCGGGGTCGGGAAAGCGTAACACTATTTTTCTTTTCCCGTCCCTTATTATTCTTCCAAAGGGCACCTTTGGGGACAATGTTTTTTAAAAAGATAAGCGGGGTGAAGGCGTCGCGTCGATTCCACTTATCGTTTCTCGATGTGACTGTACAAATAGGTTCTATGAGGGAAACAAGGGTTCCAGAAGGTAACTTGATGAAACTGGCATATACATATATTAGGTTCAATAAAATGCTGACCGTATGTTTCCATGTCGGTGATGTGTTTGTATTCAGTAGGTAGGTTTATACCTACCTATATTTTAAAGTGAATTAGGTATTATTACTCTTTTTTATAATTTATATTAGAATCTTCACTTGCATAAATAACCCTACGCAAATAACTTTCACCTATGTATTGACACTTTGAAGAATTCTACTGTTTTTGATAATTCGTTGTCACATAATTATGTAGATAAACACTTACTGAAGCAATTTTTCCAAATTTCCTGTTCATTGTAGGTACTTGTATTTATAACCATCAGGATATTTTACGATTTAACTGGATTCTTTTGCAAATTATAAAGGCCTAGAATTGGAATATTGAAACGTAGACCTTATGTTTCAATATACATATTCTTGTATGTTTTTAAATATGCATATCTTATTTGCTCTTAACAGAACTATCTATAAAACAAAACCGCTGTTATTTTCAAACTTTCGCGACTTGAACAAATAATTTATATTATATTATAGTTATGTTATAAACCAAACTAATTTAATAGTAGGTATTATGTGCCTGGGCAAAATCGCTTTCAGCGTCAGTTTGTGTCTCCGCTTTGTACTTATAAGCCACGGAACGGAATTCTATACCGTTTTATCAGTCATTTGTTTGAGCAGAGAAATTAAAACTCATTGTAATCAAGGCGTTTAAAAAATCGCACCCATGCAAACTCAGGATAGATCGCAAAATTTCTAAATCAGATTATGCGTAATGTACCTACGTGTCGTACATAAATGGTAGATTAATATATACTTTAAACAACGCTAGCAAAACCAGTAGGTACCTATAAGCATTTAAAACCTCAGCCTCACACTTCACGCTTATTTTGATCAAACAATTCGCTCACTATGTTACAAGGTAATAGACCGTGTAAGATTCTCAAACATAAAAAAAATGTTTAACAACCGAATCGCGTGCATCGCAAATTGTAAACTGTACGAAACGGAAAGTTTACAATCTACATTCAAATGATTCACGCGTCACAGTGTAGTAGGTACAGAGTTATAAACCACGTCACAGATTACGAGCTGCTCGTAAAACAACGTCGTCCATTCACAAGAACAATAAAACACGATTTGGATCAAACGGTGTCACTAGCCTCAAGTTCAAGTGTGCCATTAAGTTGCACAAGAGACTATAAACGTTTGAAATAAAAACGTGAATATTTGCGTTCGTAAAACGTATATCAGTAGGGTTGCCATCCTTCCTAGTATGTCATAGACTGCAGATTATTTTTAAACAGCAAATATGAATCGCCCCTATCACTGTATATAGTGACATGGTTATGAGAGTACGTGAGTATCCTTAAACCTACTTATTGCTTTAAATAATAACATATTTTTTTTTAAACAAACGAGAATTGCTGTGAATCTTTTACGTGAAGAATATTATTTTAATAAGTAAAATAGGTACGTGATGCTGTGTATGACGTGTAAAAAAATTCGTGTTTTTATTATGACATTGTTAAAGAAATGGCAATTGTTGAATTAGATGATGTCAAAAATAACACAACAGTCTCGGTCGACTCGGCCATTGGCCTTTGAATTCTTAGAAACCGATTTAACACATTCACACCCAACGCAGTCATTGCATCTAGAATGTCCGAGCATAAAAGCCAAATATGGCAACCCTGTTCAGTGTGTATCATTTGTAATAATAGCGGTGGTGCATGGTTTATTTTTACGCGATCGTTCGCTCGTAAATGGTGTAGACAACCAGCAGACGGAGTTTACTGCTGCGAGCCAGGTGACGGGTTATAGACTATCAGATCTGGACGGGTTGCCTTACGGTCTTACATTGTCTACCCTCAATATTGTGAGGGACTACTGAGAGGCCGCAGGTAGGCTACCAACATAGTCAAAATAGGTTTCGCAATTCATTTTTGCAGCAAAATATACCTACTCTTGTTACATCTGAAAAAACATATCTATTAGCCTTGAAAAGTTTTTTGAAAGACTATTGTTTTACAAAAACAATTCTGACAAAAAATTTACTTAAAATAATGATAAATATTGTATTTTTGATTGTTGTATCATTAAAACAGTAACTTTTAATTAATAATAAAGACAACTAAGTAAGACATTTAAGAAAAATAAAAGTTTGTGAGTTAATTGTAGGCAGTAGGTACCTAATTAGGTGTTATAGGTAGCATCCTAAGTATACATTTTAATTAATTCAGTATCAAAGGGTTATTTACTATATTTTAACAAATAGTAGATAGGTACTATGTATTATACCTACCAGTAGGTATGTTTTTATAACTAAATCAGTTTCAATTGCATTTAATTATAATATTTTTCAATTGTACAAATCGTAATGTAATAAATTAAGGCGCACTGTCATATTTTTGCTCAACTAAAACACAATTGCATTAGCAGTGTCTGTAGTCAGCGCGTTAAAAGTATATTAGCGTACATAAATTATTATTAAAGTTATTGTTAAAGTGTAGATATAAAAAAAAATATTCGTTTTGTAGCAATGATAGCGCAGTGGTTAGCGCGGTTGGTTTACACGCCGCAAGGCGTGCGACAGAAGTCGTGACGCTTTTAGATATTTAGGCCAAACTTTTTAACTCATTCTTCAATACATCATGGTAGCCTAAAGCATTCCTTACATCTTGCAAAGCTAAAAGACATTGATAAAAACTTTAGCTTTAAGCCTAGATAATTTTTGAACATTTCATTTTATGGACAATATTTTTTATACCTATTGGCATATTTTTATGTTGACATATTTTTATATTGACAATATTCTTATATTGATATGTTTATGTACCACATACCTACATACCTACATACCTACTTTGACATTTTGTTTTTATTCCATTGACATGTAATCAGTGTTCTAAAACTCTTAAACGATAACATGTAATGATATTACGTAATTGATTTGTAACATTGGTGTTATCAAATACAAATAATTTATTAATAACACCCTAGTTACAAGTCAATCATTATTTAGTCATTAAATGTTTATATTATTATTCTTAACAACTAAATATGCAATTAATTAATTTATCTATACAATCTAAATTAATTTAATAATCTAATATTTCTATTTAATCTAAATATTTGTATTTGTAGGTACCTACCTACCTGTTTATATTCAGAAGATTGCCAATTACCATCATATACCTAAATATCTATATGTAGGTACAATAGGTAGGTATACATAGCAATAACAAATTTTGAAGAATGTTTGAGAATCTAAAGTGAATAACTGGGGCGGTTCTATTGTTATTTTTATAGTGAAAGATACTTACGCACATCTAGGTACGCACATAAAAATCAAACTAACAAAATGGCGGAATCCATCCGTGCACCATACTGTCACTAACAGGTACCTACCTACAGCACAGGTAGGTAGACACAAGCTCGGAACACTCGATCGTGGGTACGGACAGATGTTACCTTAAAATAGATACCTACAGAACCCGACGTGGGTTGAGCGGACGAGATAATTTTAGCGCTAACCACGCATGATCCCATTTCGAGCTGTTCCGAACTTTGGACGGAAGGGCTCGGTTACATGTACCTAGGCAGAATGACTTATACAGTCATGTTGTAAATGTACATAACTTCTCAAATAACATCCCAAATTAAATACTTTATAGAGCATTTTGCAAATTTATATTTATTGAAATATAGGTGCGTACCTACTTACCTGCCTATGTAGAGGTTGGTAGCTACCTTGGTTGCCTGGAAGAGATTGCTAGCGATAAGGCTGCCGCTTGTGGCACTAACTCATAAGATTCTTAGGTATTCCGGACATCACACTCATATTAAAAAGGCTAAAGTGTGTGACTGGTGGATGTTCTGTACCTACCTATATTATATGTATTTACCAAAAAAAGAAAAAGTATTTAGGTAAGTATCCTGTCAAATGTCTGGTTAATAGTACAAATTTTGTTTAGTTGGGGGCTAGATGGCGCTGTGTGAAAATGTCCTCCAATATTATTATTTTTTATCTATCTATGTAGGTAGGTACTTAGTTTAAATGTAATTAAATATCATATTAATAAAATAAAAACTATAGTAATGCAAGTTTAAAAAAATAAACAATCTAAAACTTATTGTTATAGTACAATGTAAGTAAAATGAACAAATATAAACTTTTTTTTCATAAATAGGTACCTAGGCTTGAGTTTGACTGTCTTAGAGCTGAATCTTTTAAAAGAAACAGATTTACCTACTTTATTGTGAAATTACATAGCTATGGACATTAACCGTCAAATGTTTCAAAGTAATACGCTCTAGAACTAGCCTTCTCGATGCTCTATCTAGCCTTCGTTTTGTAACTTAAGTTCTGGGTAACTGTAAAAAATTTAATGCAACTATATTTTTAGGCCTATATATAGACTTATATGGTTTAGGCTTAGGTATACCTATACTTAGGTAGGTAGGTACTTTATTTATCACCAATTTTCCGGTTTCGTTAAAAAAGTCATTTAAGACAGGTAGGTACTTACAGGTAGGTATACACAGGTAGCACATTCTATAATTGTAAACAATTACTTAAGTACAAACTTTTACTAAATAAATTGTGGAAAATTAAATAATATAAGTACATATTAATATTGATAAATAATTTAACAATGTTTATTTCATTTTGTAATTGTTTTAATGAATCATATGATTTTGTTTCAGATGCATAAAGAATACGGATGACACACAGCAGTCTCTTATGTAAGTTTACAAGTAAATAAAATATTATTGACTGCCATGCACGTAAAATCATCCACAGGTAATTATGAACAACGGAAGGCAGGTGGGCCCGTGAGCCGCTGAGCCGCTAACTCGTAGAGCCATTGAGCCGGTGGGCCGGTCAGCCGGAGTTGGTGGGCTGAGGGGCCCGTGAGAGTAAGCCCCTTGAATTTGAAGCGCACCCCAATCTTATTAACTTTCAGCTGACTGGCGGAAACAAAGTTCTTGATGTAACAAGATTCTCGCCTTGATTTAATGCATTTTTGTTAAAACCAAGAAAATAGTTAAGTAAGAATATAGTAGTAGAGAATTTCCGCCAAGACTAAACATTGTAGGTATATGTGTGCTAATGAAGAAGAGTCATTATAGCGAAATTCTGAATGGTTAGGTTAACTATAATAATCTACACCTATCTAAGTAGGTACTTGACAACATTTTCAGAACCTTTAATACTTTCTCGTAAGTATTGAATGTCAAGTTTATTAAATACAAATAATAATCAATGCTTCTACATATAAAATTATACAAAACAAATTTCAAAAATGTGCTTCTTTATTGCTTATGCAACAGATCGTAATATGCGGAGACAAATAAATTAACAATACCACAAATAGTTGTCACTCTAACCTTTTATCTGTTAAAGTATTCAACTGGCGTGCGTATTATCACTTGACCTATCTTTTCAACTCAAATCAAAGGTCAATACATCTGATTTCAATTATTAAAATACGTATAAAGACTTCTATAGGTATAAAACCTATAAGGACACAAGATATCATATAACCTCCCCTTGTCGTTTCCCAAACGCTAAGGGCACCGAGGACTTAAAGTACAGTCACTTTCAAAATCATTAAATGAAGTTTTATGACACCAAACAATAACAATTTGTGTGTGATTGTGTACCTATCCAGAATAAACCTACTTACTTATTTTATATTTATGTAGGTTAATGTATAATAATATTTGTATACATTTGATTAAGAACACTATTATAGAATCAAGATACTACCAATTTATATGACCAGCGAGGCACTATCCGGAGTTAGTGCCTCGCTGGTCAATAAAATCTGAAGAGTGTATGACAACAGGTCCACTATCGCAAATGACGCAAAGTGGTTACAGTTCCTTCTGTCTAGAGTGCGTCTAGGCAGTTATATTGCTGTTTTTATTGCTCCGCTACGTCATCCCATTTTATTGAGGCGCCTACTTAAACAAAATGACATAAAACTAAACACGTCATTGAGACAACTATAATGTTCTATTAGGGGCGATTTAAACAGCTCTTACGATTTTACGATTTCGACGCTGGTTTATGGCACGGCACGCGCCTGAGTTTGCTCGTAAAACCTACGGTCACCTGTTGTATGTTATCCTTCCTACACTGTGTTAATAAAATTTTGTCAATGGACGACATTTTAATGTGCCAATTATGGGTCGATGTTTCATTCAAGAGTTAGTTTTACGACTTGACGGGCGAGGCGCCACTTGACTTCTGTACTAAAGTTCCCACGGGGATGTTTTTTCGACCATAAACTGGTCATAAACGAACTGATACGCAACTAAACTTTTGTGTAGTATTTTAGTAATGAGTCATTATTGTTTTTATAGATTGTGAGTCTAGACATGCAGAAATTTATGCGTAATGTTTAGAGGTTGTGCATTTTTGTTGTTATAAGTATTTTAGCAATGAGTAATTTAATACAACAAATTAACACTTCATTAAGTGGATATTTTACATTCTACTTATTGCTTCTGATATCATTTGTCGTTTTTTTACTTAGGTGGGTGGTCTATTCTAGCTACTAAAATATTAAATTTACATAAGTACGTGTAGGTATATCTACTGATCACCTACCATAGTAGGTAAAGATATGTCAATCGACTTTGGTCAAACCACCTACCTACCAAACCTTTTAAAAGCAATTTTAATAAAATACGATGTATCCAAGCCTTTTTGTTAAACCCTTTTTGCTCCACCTGTACCTACTCACCGAAATAAATGTTAACGATTCGGTCCCTTCACCTTCGCAGGTAGGCCCCGGTCTATCTTATTATAATTTTTGTTCGTGACCGTACCGACCGTCTAATGTTGGTAAGTTTATGAATTTATTCTCTTTTTACGTTGCCTGCACTCTTTTCGCAAATTGTTTTTTTTTCAGTTTTCCTTATAATCCCCTATTTTATACAACTCTGCAACTTTTGGGGTCTTTGAAGCGTTATTGTAAAGTCTATATGCTTGAGTTCGTTACATAGGCTCCTATCTACTTACCTATTTATTTATTCCCCTTCTAAAGTCATACCAGGCTGTGACAGGGCGCATATTTTACTAGCTATCGGCTGGGGAACGTTCGATTTTTCCGTGTCGGCGTTTGAGTCAGGTCTAAATATATCTCTACTTTAAGACTTTTACCTATGTAGCTGAAGGTAGGTATGTAAGTATAGAATATTGATACTTATTGAAATTTACCAACCTGCTTTGGTTTACGATCGGTTTTTTACTAGCTATTTTCTGTATATCTAACTGATACATAATTTTTAATAGTAAAGTACCTATCTAGGTATTGTTAGATCCTAGATATTCGCTTAGTCAATATTTGTAATTTAGATACATACAGCACCCTTTCTGAAAATTGAAATAATGCCATTCAATTCATAACCGCTCATCATGATTTCCCCCTAAAATATTGAGCGAAAGAAAATTCAGCGAATCTCTTAAAAATACACGTAGGCTTCAGACATCGGCCATAACTCAAATGGCTGCATACGTCAGGAATATAAAGGAGGTTCTTAACAGCGACTCCACCTAAAATAGCATGGCGTCTTCTCCCGCACGCCTGCCCCGCTACCATTGGCGTGATCTGGTAAAAACTAGTTTATCCTCTCCCACGTTGACCAATCAACGACGTGCATTTTAAAAAGTCAATTTAGAAGACATCTTGGGTGGTATTCTTATCTCACTCATTACGTATGCGAGCGAGCGAGCTGCAACACGTGTCAATGTAGTAGTGTGTTATCACAGATATGTTGGAAGCTGAGTGTAGAGGGCGCTGTTTAGTACGTAGTTCAGCCATTCTCTACTAGATGGCGTAACCATCTAGCTGTTCCAATGGGAGTCAGCTGGTAATAATGGGGTCTTAATGGAATTGGGTTCCTAACAATCTTCCGGAATGGGAAAGAAAAGGTTGCTATGAGAAAGCTCTGGCCTTAAGCCATGTATTTTTCCATTTCACAATTCGATCTTTACTAGAACATCTAAAAATATAGAGCGAGCTATGATGACTGTAGACGAATCTTAGGAATGTCAAGGTCACCTTACTCTAATTTTCTAGGTTACTATTAATTAAAGCGACTAATTTTGTTCTCGTAACAAAAATAAATAGGTAGTTACATTGTTGCTAATTGAAATATTATTGCAGAGTAAGTTTGTTTTTAAATTGGTATGTTTCATTATCAACTTCTGAATAAAAACAGATTAAATAACTAGATAACCTGCTAACACTCTACCATCTTGTAAATAAATAGTTATAGGTAGGTAGGTATTGAACATTTCGGAGAAATAATAGGTAATAGGCGCTTTTTATATCAAAAGGGTTGTAATAGTATTCATACCGATTGTACTTCGGTGGCCTAATTTGTTTAATAGTTAGATAGGTATCTATCTTATTTATGCTTGTTAGAAAGTTTGGTGCACATTTTGTGTTAAGTATCTACCTAATCGTAAAAATAAATATCTAGTAAAGTGAAACTGCGTACCTACAAAGGGTTAGAAGATACCTACCTATTAGGTAGTAGGTAATAACCCGAAAAAAAGTAGGTAATTGTATTTACTACCTTTTAAGTAGTACCGAAATACAAAAGCATTTTTTTTTAATTTTGGGGTCAGTCCCATATTTTTTTTTTTCACAATGTTGTATGAGTAAGTACCTAGAAAATTATAGGTAAGCTATACCTAATGACTCTTCTTCAGATTAGATACCTACTTAGTTACCTACCTATAGGTAGATATAACACGGTAGAAATAGATTAGTTACTAACACCTGGGAAGGCGACATTTCTCATATGTAGTTAGATAGCGATGATAGCTCAGTGGTTAGCGCGGTCGGTTCGCATGCCGAAGGGTGTGGGTTCAAACCCCGACTATGAGCTTGAGCTGCCGGTGAAGGAGGAAACCACAGCGTGGTGGTAGGGTACTTTCTAATACTCGGCTGGCTAGCTACTATCAAGTTGAAAATCTGCCGCCAAGCATCTAACGGTGTGTTCCGGTAGCCTCACTTGAGAGCCAGTTCCATTCCAGGTTAGGTGTGCTTTTCTTTTTTGTGGTCAAACACCTAGCCTGTCAGCCATAAAAAAAAGTTAGGTAGTTACTTAAGTACCTATTATAGGTACCTTTTTACACGACTGTCCAACAAAGAAGTGCAATGTTTTCAGTGTATTGTATTCCATTTGTGTTTTTTTAATATTCTTAATTAAACTTGTTTCCAATGTAGTAATGAGACAAACGAACCGCTCTTCCCATAAGAGATAACGTCTGTCTATGATCATTGCAGCAGTAGGTATCTAGAACTTGTAGCAAAACAAAGTCTAGGGCATTGGGTTTAGCGCTAATTCCTTTGAGTCGTGTTAAAACTAAGTGCTAGATACCTACATGCTACCTGCTCGTATCTACAAGGCTAATTTGTCTCATGCCTTTAATGTTAATACCTTGATACCTATGTTGTTTTTGCCAATTTAGTAAGAAATTCTCATTAAGACTAAGTAATTTTGTCTGTGGATTGTTTTTTTCTGAACCTATCCCTTTATTGTAGGCCGTTTTCTGGCCTCAAGCGACATGAAAGAAAGGGTAATCCCATTTAGCAAAATATTTTATTATGTGGAAATGTTTCTTTATTTAGGGATGTGACTAGTTTGTCTTTACCTTGTAGCAGAAATACTGCTATCTCTTTGGAAAAAAGTGACGACTTCTTGGTCCTACAATTTCACTTGTGTCTACAACAACCACAATTACAAAAAAGGTTAGTACCTACTATTAGGTATATTTGTGTCGTATGACAAGCGAAATTGCAGGACCAAGGAGGTGTCACTTTTTTCTTTACAACAACCTTCTAGTACATTTTCACATTAAGGGTCTAGTTTTTAACTTCCTGTTATTTATTTTTATGGTGTCAGAGCTACCAAAAATACTGAAGTACTTTTTTGGGTTTTATTAAATCAGCTTTTTACATAGCTTTTTTTATGGTTAGTTAGGCGGCTTACGTACTTTAATATAGGTCTAGATCATTACCATTACACTGTATTAGACTACCGCTTGATATATAGGTGGGTAGGTACCTATATCTTCCGTGCCAAAAGGAAAAGTAGTTGTTTTTTTATTAGGTATGGACTTAACAATATTATTTAGGTGCTTAGTAGGTACCTAACCACCTAACTTGCGCATTCGTCTCAAATGTTACAGGACGTGGGTTCAAATCCCAACAATGAAATTGAGCTACTGACAACAAAACCACAAAATTAGTTATGGTGGTATTTTCCATTTTTTTCTGGCAAAGCGACTTAACCATCTTCACAGCAGATGACCAGGTGATAAATATTATTATTTACGCTAATAAAATCTACTCTATTACCTACATAAAAGTTAAATAATAAACTGTTTTTGATAATTGGTTTAATAAATGTAAAATATTGTGCTATCATGCTGTGATATTTACTTAAATTAATTTCCACTCTATAATTAGCAGCTAAATGGGTCCGAATAAAATAACATCTACCTATACCTACTTGGCACATATATCTTATCTACAATCTGGGTGCCTTCAAGTCGCGAGTGAGTCGGTTTCTTATAGGCGAGCCTGCTCCACCGTAGACCGCATCTTCGCTTAAAACATCAGGCGAGTTGGCGGTCAAAAGCAAACCTATTTGTAATTATAAAAAAAATAATGATATATTAATAAACTTAGGCGTAGTCTAATTTTATCCACTCAAGTATAAAAACTGAACTAATCATTGAATAAATAAGCATTATTAATCTTTTTGTGAATATTTACCTTATACCATAAATAAAGTTCCGATTTCCATAAATTATTCTGGGTTTAATTATATTTGTCGAAATTAAACAAACAAATTTAAAATAGGTTTCTATGTGTCTATTATCACCGTCCATCTACGGACCCTACTATCGAATATCAATAAGCAATCGCCTATACAGTACCTACCTTATCGCAGGTAGTCAATCGTCTATAAAAACTATTCTGTAACCGATTATACCTACACGTTCCAACTGGTAAATCGGTTTTTCGACACAAACTCAACAGTTGACAGTACATGTGCTCTAAATAAAATGTCCGTGTCTGTCAAACTGCAATAGAGGAATTGCAAACACACAAACGGTTTAATTCTAATTTTTTTCTGCACACCGAAAAGTAGTGGAATGCACTACCCGAGTGGGTGTTTCTTGATAGACACTTTGGTTGTCTTTAACTCGCAAGTAAATCATTGGGCATTGGTAAATCGCAACATTGGGCTCTTCAAAAGGCGTGTAAATAGAATCTTAAAAGGTCGGCAACGTATTTGTAGTGCCCCTGGTATTGCAGGTATCCATAGGCGATGGTGATTGCTTACCATCAGGCAACCCGTCAGCTTGATTGCCACCTATGGCATTTAAAAAAAAAATCGACATCTTAAAGGCAAGCGAGCTGCATCTTCGCTTCACATCAAGCGATATGGCAGTCAAATGCATGTTTATTACAAAATATAAAATAGACGGCATATTATCGCGCTTTTTCTGTTAGCAGAGCTATTTCCTGTTTTTTTTTTGGATACGCACAATCTTAGGTAGTTTTTTATAGTAAAAAGTTCTTTAGCCACGTTGAAAGGTTTTTGGTTAGGGCAAAACTTATTGATTCGCGTCATCGACATGGTAATTTGACGTGCCCTAAGTTAACACTGTTTTTGCAGTACATAACTGCCTTTTTTATTATCTTGTAGTTATCTGTACTATATCTCTACAACGTTCAAGCGGTGCATTGAGTGTGACTCTAAAGTTTACCACTCAGCATTATACGACCTTACTTTCCTTTATTGACAATTTTTCTTACTAAACAGGTTTGTACTAAGTCGAAAAGGTGGCATTGTATTTATTATTATGAACAACTTTTACAGTAGTCATCATAGCTCAGAATCGTGTTAAAAATCAGCTGTTACATAACAATAGGTACATTACATGCTTGAAGCATCTATTTTTGCTGTTTCAAATTTGTGTCTATATAGATATAGTAAAAGTTATATATAATGATCCCTAATTGGCTAAGTTTACTTGAAGCATATAGTTTTATATCATTTATCATACTTTTAATGAGCTTTCCAAATTTACTTGATAAATGACACTCATTTAAAAATAATCATGTGACAGCAATTCCTGAAAACCCTTGGATAAGTATCTACGTACTTTTCACGCATATGAGATTAACAATATCAATACTACCCACTCAAAAATAAAATAAAAAAATATCAAAAACGTGTGAAAGATTTCTTGTTTGCTATGCTATGCTGTCTTGAAAAGTGAAAGTTAATGTACTGGCTCGACGCCGTATATTATACGAATGATGAAATCGATTGCTTATAGCAACATTGTGCCTTTCTAGGCATCATTTAAATGAGTTGTGACGATACATAGGCGAGCAACGTCGTTCATTACTATTCCTGTCACCTACATAGTTGCTTAGACATATCTACTATCACTAGATAATCAATTTGAGACTTAATTTGGTAATTATAGACTGTGGAATGTTTGAATTAATTATTTGTTAAAGTTTTTGAACTTGTTTTGAATTGGTTTAATTATTGATTTTTTTATGAAATACCGTGAATTCTTACAAATGGAAAGTGTGTATGTTGTTTAATTTTAATAATATTTCTTTGAGCGGGTTTTTTTGATTTTATTTATCTGCATGATAGATGTATATTTTTTATACGGATAAGTCCGCGTTTGACCACCGACCCGCGTGATTAGCGATGATGTGGTCGGAGATAAAGCACGTATAGTCTTAGATGATACCTACTCACTCTGACCTTTAAAGATCTAGATTATACCTTTCTCTCAGGAAGCAAGGAAGCCGGCAGCTTGTTCCATTTCTTGGCCGTACGGATGAGTAACGTTTAGTACGTAGGTACCCAAGGAAATTCCACTATGTATGAGTGATAGTGGGCCGTCTTTCTATTACTATTATAGTATATTCGATCTTTTCCTTTATTTCTAGCTGTGTGCGTTCTGCCAGTTCTGATAAAAGGCAAGAAAATAAATATGAACTAAGTCAAGGTCACGTCCGATCATGCCCATGTAAAGTAATAGGCAACTTTAACAACAAACTTACATAAATAGAAAATTTTAATTAAAAAGAACAAAAAGAAAATATTTTTATGTCACAAACCGGCCTTAACTCAGCATAAGTTTGTCTATACCTAAGTATCGACGGAGTTTTGATTAGATACCCTGCACTCACTAACTACTACGTTCATTGTCGTTAATACAACAATAAGTACCTATCCTTCAGCATTTAAGATCTCGAATAAACATAGTTCTGAAAAAACAATACAATGGAGTGCCATGATTTTCCCGCGCTTCCGCCAAAGCTCATAATACATACCTACTTATTCCTTCCTATATAAATAACTGTAAATCTATTGTAAATGATTTACCTGCTATGAAAGTGATATCAGAAACCATCATGTTAATACAAATGACAAGCCCACAAGTTCTTTTATCGCTTGTCTCATGCAATATCTGTAATTTAAGCCACAAAATCTCAAGTTTTATCATTGTAGACAACATGTACAACGCACTTCTATATCTTTTGACATAAAGTTACTGATGTAAGCACTAGGTAACAACGCGAATAGTCAATAATGCCCTTAAATTATTGTTTTTACTATCGTGTTACTTGGACCTACGTATGTAAAAGCACCACAATCAAGTTAACTGTAAGGTAAAGTATTTTGGATTTTCTTACATTTGAATTAAAGTGAGTTTTCCTTTGTTTATAAGCTCGCGTGAGTGCTCCGAATCGCGAATTCGTATTCAAATGATACCTACAATAGAAGTATGTAATAATCGTAAAACGAACAATTTAAACTCTGATTTTGTCGAGTTTGGAATATCGTTGTAGCATTGGAACAGTAAATAAGTACGTAATTTATGGTGAAAACCCACCACGTGTAAAACAGATAGATAAGTCAGCCCATTAGGTACTTTTTACACCAAATAGGTATTGTATGGCTAATACAATAAATAATTTAACTCTACAATCAGAAGCTCAAAAAGTGACATCGTTTCATGGTTGACATTCCAAACACTTGAACGAAATGGTTTGATTCCACTAGTTTTATCCGCGAACCGGCAATCAGTAGAATGCGCTGCCTGAGTGGGTGTTTCTCGATAGATACAATCTGGGTGTCTTCAAGTCGTGAGTGAATTGGTTTCTTCTAGGCAAGCGTGCTCCGTCATAGACATTATTTTGGCTTAACTTCTGGGTGGATGGCAATCAAATGCAACCCTACTAGACTATATTTAAAAAAAAAATGTAAATAAAGGTAAAAAAAGGTTAAGGTAAAAGGTTGGTGTACCTATATCTAATAAAGTTGTTTTCTATTCTATTCTATTTCTAAATAAGAAGGGTCGTGAAAAAGTTTGAGATGTCTGAGCCGATATTGTTATTATTTCATTATAAAATAAGTTTTACCATAAACACAACTCTGTAATCTCGAAAAACAATCACCTGCTCCATACACTTGGTCAAGGCTCAAAATAGGTAGGTACTTTTTTTATAAAACAGCTAACCTTTTTTTGCGATTTCAGAGTTGTGTCCATAGTAAGTAAAAGTTGTTCATAATAATGATTAGAATGACCACGTTTTTGCTCTATACACCCGAAGCTTATAAACTTGTATAATAATATAGACATACTAAATAGGTACATATAATACGATAAAGGTATAATCTAATTGATAACACACTGAAAATTGAAATAATTCAATAAGGTTATAGGTAATATAGGTACCTACTTACTTAGTTTTAATCTCAGTTAGGTATAGATACTCTACAAGTGAGTTCATATGAGTTGATTGCAAAGACTTAGTGCCAGAATATACACTGGTAAAGTCACAATAAATATGAATAGAGCACTAAGAGAAAGAGAGAGGGAGAGTCATAGTTTTTGTAGTTAGGTAGGTTATATATTTAACCTGACGTTGTTTATAAACATGAGCGTAGTGAGCTTTAGTATTCATAGTTATAGTAATATAATAATATATCCGTTTGTAATATAATATCGATCAGTTAGTAATATAATATGAAGTGGGTCTACCAAGTACCTACAACTATTTTTAACCTATAACTTTGGTAACCCTTTTTTACATAATTTAAATAAAAGCTGTATAATTAGATAGTGCCTGGATGACCGAGCTTTTCTCGGGTGAAAACAGGGGTAAAACGACGTTTTCTAATAATGAAACCTAGCTAGATCGATTTATCGCCCCCGAAACCCATACCCTACATACTAAATTTCATGAAAATCATTTGAGCCGTTTCCAAGATTCAGATTATATATATATATATATATATAAAGAATTATATATATAAAGAATTGCTAATTATATAAAGGATTATATATATAAAGAATTGCTCGTTTAAAGGTATTAGATATACCAACTACGTGCAGATATCATAGGTACCTACAGTAAAAATAAGATTATTTTAGTAGAAAAATAGTTCGCTATTTCATATAGGTAGGTAAAATAAAATGGTGACCTTATAGCGACAATTGAATTTTTTTTAACTTTCGTTTTGAAATCATGTTTAATAATTACCTACTTATAATAAATGAAATAGTCAAAATATCAACAGTCTCCTACATTTTGGAAATATTTTCTATTTAATACGTACTTTTTTATAATTACTTTATACCTTTAGTTCTAAAAAACTCAAAAAACTCAAAGTGCTTTATTTCCTTTAGACCTTACAGGACTCTTGGACACGTCACACGTCACAAATTATAAACATACTTAAAACTAGGAAATAAAGTGATCACTTTGATCTTTCGTTCACTTCAATCTTTTTGAGGTAAAGTAAAGAAGCGAACAAGAAACCTTTACCTTGTTAGATTGTTAGTTTTCGAGTTGGAGCAAAACTCGTCCCAAGCTTTTTTATCGTCTAGATAATCTGATATTTTGTAGTAAGCCTTTTTACATAGGATATTTTTGACAATTTGTTTGAATTTATTTATTGATAATTTTTGCAACTCACTAGGAGTTTTGTTGTAGAAGCGTATACATTGCCCTTTAAAGGATACATTTATCTTGTTTAGCCTAGTTTTGGGCACAGCAAGTTTATTCTTATTTCTAGTATTTAAATTATGTATGTCGCTATTTTTAGGGAAACGATTGATATTTTTATGAGTGTACAACAAGTTTTCATAAATGTATTGACATGGTACTGTCATTATGTTAATTTTTTTGAATTTATCACGTAGGGATTTATCACGTAGGGATTCTCTGGGACCCACATTATAGATTGCACGAACAGCCCTCTTCTGCAACACAAATACGGTGTTTATATCTGCAGCGTTCCCCCACAGCAGTATGCCATAAGACATAATACTATGGAAGTAGCTGAAATAGACTAGTCTAGAAGTATCAACGTCTGTAAGATGACGGATTTTTTTTTTTTTAAAGTAGGTACATATGTGTGTGAAATTAATGTAAATAGTAGAATCTAATAGAATAGAAAAATAAAGTCTCCAAACTGTATACCTAGAGGTTAGTAAATATTGATAGCTATAGGTACCTTTCAAAATCATTTAGGTAAGTAATCTACTTAATTCTATAGATACCACAAATTTAGTCTACAAAAAAGCATTCAGTTATGTAAAAAAATATAAATTTGTGAACTAAATTTTTTAATAAACACATACCTACCTAGACTTATTTATAATAAAACAAACCGCAACCAAAAGCATTTAATTCCATTAAGGTTACTTATCAATTTTTTACTTCCTTAAAGAAATGATACTAATTACATATTAAAAGGTACAGTGTATACATTAAAATAATTTCTTATGAAGCAGGTTATTCAAAACAGTTTATAATGAAAAGAAGTAATTTTGTACTCGTTACCATTGTACAAGTCACACACTTCTCACAAATAAAGTCGAAAGCGGCTTAACGCAACTTTACGAGACCTCATATCGGGCCTGGTTTCCGAACGAGATAAAAGTGAGTTGGCATAGTATCAAGTCTACTATAAAACTATGAAAATATTGCCGCTTGTACATTGCAATGAAAATAAAGCCAATTTATTGTTATGTAGTTTACTTAAGTATGCTGATGAGGATTCTCAGAGTATTACGATTGGGTCATATACGCTTCTTCTTACGTCCCCCTAGAACAATAAAAATCATAAGTTAAGTATGATACATAAACAAGGTTAGTAAACGATAACAGTAAACACAAAATCATTTCATTATTTTGGTTATTTATTCATTTAAATTATGAATAAACACAAAGTAATTATATTTCTAGTCATATCTAAGTTTGAGTGTAAAAACTGTGATCTTTCAATGTGGCAAATTTCGCGCGTTAAGCAAAGTGATATAGTGTGATGAAACATAACTTTTTTTTCATAACGTTCCATCGAAGCTGCAGTAGTCTCCGCTTTTTATTATGGCATAACCGGACTCGACCATGTTTTACTTTGTGTACTTTGACTGTGACTTAGCCTATAATCTTAAAATGCCTTCCAACATGAAAATACCGAATCACTTGACACTAGCAAATGCGACTTCAAAAACAAAGAAAAAGATTAGAAAAAAATATTTTTGTATAAACAAAAACGTAATTAGTTCATAAACATTTACACCTTTAACTAATTAGTTTTATGCATCTAGAAAATGCAAAGTAGTGAGATTATTTAAACTATTTAAAACGGTACATGAGTAGAATCCGTTTTAATGGCCTATGAATTAATAATAGGCATTTCATATGAAATGGCAGCAGAAAGAGTTACTTGCTACTTTTAATTGCAAATTTAATGTTAATGTAATGCAGTCCAGTATCAAAGACGCCGTTTACGATTCAAATTTGCAATTTTTCATATGCAGCTTTTTATGTTTGGCACGTAAAATAAGTTCTTGCAGTCACTTTATAATAAGTAACTAGTTTAGTATAAATTAAATAATCGAACAATTACAATCGAATAAGTAGATAGTATATTTTCTTAGCAGGTTGTCTAGATAGGTTCCACCACAGCATCAAATATTCTGCCAGACAGCGGTGTATACACATTGCTTTGTTCCATTCTGAAAGTACGGCAACTAGCGAAATTACAATATATAGAGAACCAATGAATTTTTTAAAGCCAAATGAAAAAAAAAAAAACAATGAAAACCAAAACAGCGATACCCTGGACTGTTTTATTATTCAAACTTCCGGGTAGATACCGATGTAGGTAATAATTAAAATCAAGCGTTATCTCTAACCATGAAAAAAGCGTTTCGTTGGACACACAAGCAGGGAATTATAAAACAAAAAATTAATACTAATTTAAATTTATTTAATTTTGCAAAATCAACGCCTGTTTTTACTTATGCTTAAAATGTGATTTATACTCTTTCATTAACATAATAATTACGTACCAACATAATTTTATTTTTAGTTAATTGTTCTTTTTTATTTGTTAGAATAAAGGAATAATTAAAATTACGTCGTTAAGAAACAGTCGTCGTTACTTTATCTTTTCGAATGTTTGGTTTTTGATTATTACGTAGGTTAATGCTCTTTAAGGTTAAATTAAGGATAATTTTCATTGATTTCAGTACAAAAGAATACTTAGGTATAGCTGATAAAGGTTTACCCACATCACATTATAAAAAAATATAATTAGTTGAGGGTTCCTACTAATTATTTTTCAGGTATCTGATGTAAAATAATTTATGTCGGCATTTTGCTAAAAATATTTTTCTATACAAAGGTACGGCACTTCTCTATGATTGCAGTTGGCTCTTAAGATTATCATGCAAGTTTCACCAATAGATAGAGTGATTCATAAGGAAGGTTTAGGTATATAATTTGACAAGTTTTTGTGTAAATTGGTTGAAATATGATGATAATTGTTGAAACTGTCAAAAAGTCAAGCCACCTGGGATCTTTCATTGAAAACGCTGCCTAATCCCTTTGTGATATAACAAAACAATGCATGGTGGGATATTCCTCTTTTATAGATCTACAAAACAAGTCCGTTTATATCCGTATGTCTACCTTTTAGTACCTACCCGTTCTTACTACCCCTGCGAAGCCGGGGCGGGTCGCTAGTATACATATAACGTAACGAAAAGAACGAAATGTAACTTATGTAAGTATGTTATTTTAAGAGTAGAACCATTACACACACTTTTGTTTCATTATTTAAGAATATATTTAACATTTAAATCTGTGTCTTTTATTTTCACAAAAATATATGTGATGAACACAAATTTTGTTCTGTGTCTGGGTACTTAAGTATACCTACCTAAGTACCTACTATAAGTATCTGTTAAAAAAAAATACTAGTTTTCTAGTTTACAAGCTCTGCTTTGTTTGGGGTGTGTGAATTTTTACTAATATTTATTTATTTATTTATTTATTCTGTACCTATAGAACGAGTGAATACTGAAGATTTAACTTAGCAATTTGTTAACAAAATCAAAAATACTTTCAATAAACTTCGATGCCAAAATTTATTTTAAAAAAAATTGTGATTCACTTCAATTTTCACGTTACACGTTAATTTCACTTTTAATTTACGTGCGTTGATCTAATTTAAAAAATTACAATACACTTAGATACAACTTGGCATGGAAAAGTTAAAGAAAGCTTTTAATTAATTTTTATGCTAAAATGAATTGAATAGAACATAGTGGGTTCTATTCAAATAGTAATCATTTAAGTACCTAATAATAGCAAACGATAACTTATCATCAGCTTCCTTAAAAATCCAAAGATATTTACGTAGAAACGACATTCGATTTTAAATGCCTATCGGAACAGAATTTACTCTGTGATACTCTGTTACCTACGTACAAGTACATGCAGTAAATATAGGGCACGACGTTCGCCTAAAACATACGTTACGTGTTCCGAATACGAGTGGCATGATATAGAACACAACTCATACTGAGACTAGGAAAGAAAAACTGGTTTCACTCGGGAAAAGTTTATTGTTTTATGCAATCATCGTTAGGTATTGTTTACTCTGATATAAGTCTAGACTATGACCTATTTGCCTACTTTGTTTTAAGATGGTTGTGTGTACATATTTTCATCTATGTATATATTTTATTATTATTATTTTAGTCCTCCTTGTCTCACTGTTGGGCAAACGTCTCTCTTCTCCTTTTCCATGCGCCTCTCTGTTTATTGAGGTCCAATCCTTTTCATGAGCATCAAACTTATATTTCCACCGTCTTCTAGGCCGGCCTGGTGGCCGTATAACCTTCGGGATCTAGTCGGTGATAGTTTCTGCCCATAGCTCTGCTGGCATTCGGCAGACGTCTCCCAAGTCCAATTTAACATGGCAGCTTTTTGAGTCATGTCAATGATCTGGGTTTTGAAGCGGAAAAAAATACAAGTTTATATAGGTATATCTGGTTAATAATCAAATTTAAACCATCATAAATATAAATATTCGTAGCAAAAAAAAGTTCTCAATTTAAATAATAGAGCAAATATGATAACGTCTGTCTATTTTAAATTTTTATCTTATTGATTTATAAGCATGTTTACGAACATCGTTTAATTAAATTTTTACATAGGTACCTAATCGATTTTTTATTTAATTTACTTAACTGCCTTTCAAATGAATATCATGCAAATATAAAGCAAGATAAGTTTATAGTAGGTAGGTAATAATACCAACTTATTATTGTGCTCATGTACCTATAAACTAAAAAAAAAAATGAATTGATAAAACATTTAGACGTGAATAAATTGCTATCATACAAGCATAATTTACAATTTAAAAAAAACCGACTCCATGACCCTTGACCAACTAAGCGCTACTCCAATGAAACAGCGAGGTTTCGAAGTAAACGAAAAAATTATCAATGAATACAATTTTTAGATTTTTGTTGATTTCTTAAAAACCGCTCTACCGATTTAGATTAAATTTAAATGGGACCAACTGGAATTTTGACTTTGAAACAAAAAAATAATTTTCCAAATCAGTTTAGGTGTCTTTGAGTAATCAGTGAACATACATTAAAAAAAGATTCCGACGAATTGAGAACCTCCTCCTTTTTGAAGTCGGTTATAAAGGGGAACAATTCAGAAAACTGATAAGAACAATATACAGTTTGATCTTGCAGATACATATCTATCATATACAACCAAAATGTAATTATAGGTACCACTCGATAACTAAATGATCAAAGAATTAGACGGAGCACTTAAAACATGGAAACCGGAAAGATTTTTTAGTGTTCTAAAATGTAGACGTGCTCACGGACCTATTCTCGACCGTGTTCACGACACAGTCACTATCCGATTATTTTTATAAAT
This sequence comes from Biston stratarius, assembly GCA_950106695.1. Classification (NCBI taxonomy): domain Eukaryota; kingdom Metazoa; phylum Arthropoda; class Insecta; order Lepidoptera; family Geometridae; genus Biston; species Biston stratarius. Next base: position 20,134,661 of record OX467116.1, read on the forward strand.
TCTGGGGTTTACCCTTTTATCCAGTTATTAACGATAATGCGTACTAGAAATCCTCTCTGGCTTAGCATATCCTTTCAAAATGATCTTGTACAAAACTCTCAAGAATAACCTATCAAAAATAATCCATTTGCCAGGCATCGCCTTGATTAGGATCTCTATTCAAGCGATTCATTCAGCACTTCGCCTCAAGGTTGGTTCTACACTAACCTTTTTACGTACTATACTAGTGTTTTAAAAGAAAACCTTTTACATACAAACTCACCGTTCAATATACATGGAGATGGTATATTATACATGCTGGTCGGGAGCTCTGAAGTGCAGTTTGGGAATACCGCACCGACTGATATGCTATAAAGAACGGAGACGGGTGCACATGGGGTGACTGTTTCGGGATATATCGAGAGATACTGAAAAACTAAGTTCTAGAAGGTAGTTGCTAATACAGTAAGTCGTGTGAGAGCGTAAATAAACCAAAGCAATAGCTTGAACTACTTACCTATCTGTTGGGTATTTTTAAACGACTTCAAAAAGAAAGAAGGTTGTTAGCCAGTACCTATTGTTTTAAAATAAATTTAAACTAAGATGTTGTTTTATATATCACAGAACTCCCTTATAAACAAATCTTAAATATATTCTTATCATTTTCATACGTGAAATTTAGCGTTAGTGTAACGTTGACAAAGTAGTTTAAGAGTTTATTATCTTTATGCAACGTTAATTTTATAAGTAAGACCCTTTTTTTACTTTTGCGGGATAACTCAGTTTTATTTATGTTAGATACTCGGACTACACAAAAATAATAATAAAATAAAACAAAAATATATCCAAAGCACCTCCGTAAACATAGGTTCCATAAAGGGCCTACATATCTATTCGATATATTAAGAAAAACACCAACAAAAATGAAATTGCGTTAGATATTTCACGGATAAGTTTTACCTGCAACCCACGAAAAGTAACAAGGTAGGTACTACCATAATTCCTATTCAACAATGTGTAGCTTACTCCAAAAATATTCATAAGTATCAATGGTATAAGGTAGCTGGTAGAATAAAAAATCAGAGTATGGCTGTCGATACAAAAGTGTGTTTGTGAATACGTGTCACAGTACAATCACATTTTGAACACTAAGAAGTCCTAAGGATTTCCATGTTTCAAGTCACACACGGCAACGAATAAAAAAAAATGTAGCTGTAACACCAAACTGTATATCCCCTGATGTTATTATCATCAGTTTAAGTCTTACTATAAAACTAAATTTAAAGACTTAAAAGTCGATATATATATATGTATAAAAATAATTAGTTTTTCATTGATTTAGATCCTGGATTCCACAATGAAGAGGCCTGAATGCTTATGTCCAAAATTAAATTTATGTTACCAAGTTTATCGTCCGTATTTTTTTCATTATATCTCCAGATATATCCCGGCTTTATCTTCCCGTTTGTCTCAGACAGGGTCAATAAAATATGTAGGTAGACGCGACGTGTGAGCCCGGGGTCCTCTGCCTTTCCTATAACAAGAAAGAATTTTTCTATGCATTTATTTTGTCACTGAAAATTCTTAAGCAGGCTTTTTTTGTATTTTTTATTCGGTAACAAGCTTTCTTGTAGCCGTGGCGGACGTAAAACATTGGGTACATGTTTCCTACAATCAAATATTGATAAAGCCTTTGTTTGGTATATATCTTGACAACGAAGGCACTATTTTTTACTTTTCACATCTAATAATAACTGTTATTTTTATAGCGCTCATAAATTAATGTTAATTGTGAACACAAATGGAATTGTTATTACATTTAAAAATAATGAACTTATTGTGTTTAAGAATGTGTGACTGCACATTTCAAACAATAACATTTATTGCAACCGTAAAAGTTGTATAAAATTATCACACTATAATTATATAGATAGGTAGATAGATAAACTCTTTATTGCACTTACGAAATATTGTATTTGTAATACAATAGAAACAAGAAACTCTAAAAAAACCTATTGTAACCACTGGCGGTCGTAGCGATAAAGTAATCTCTTTCAGGTAGCCTTAGAATGTATTAGATTACCTATATAATCCTAGAAAAGTATAAAAAGGTCGAATCACGGAAAATAAACTATATTGTATTTACATAAACATAACATAGACACACATTCTGATAAGTATTACGTCCTAATAGTTAAAATCATTCTTTACAAGTACCAAAAAAGGTACAGAGTGTAAAAAGAAGAAACAAAAACGTTTTTCTCGAAAGAAAGCTTAATTTCAAGATAAAATCTGTAAAGAAGTCCCGGAATGACCGAGCCATCGGAATCGGCAAGCCATCTTTTATAAAGCAATTCCGAATCAAGCTACCGTACCATTAGCGAAAGGCCACTATCGAATTCTATCCCTTGAATCGATCCCACCCTCACGAGGTAAGTTACTGTGCACAGTGGGCAGTGTTTGCCAATCAAGTGTCGTACTTTACTGCTCTTGGCTGCCAGTAACTTACCACAACGACGCAGGACTCCCACTAATGAGACAGCAGTTTCTGTGCTGGTCGTTGTGTGTCAAATATTGTACGGTACAGTAGTTGTGGTGACATCGCCTGTGTCATTAGTCTTTAATAGGCCGTGTGTCAGTGAAAAACGTCCGTTGCCAATTTCTCTCGAAATTCTTTGCAATTTTAGGAGCGTGAAAGATAATATTACTGTTGACAGTATTCTGTTTTCTTTATTGCTTTGTTTGACATCTTGTTGTCGAATGATTTTCATTGTACATTGATCAATCCGTATTTTTAAGTAAGTTTGTTGCTACGAAATGTGTAAATATTTTGTACAAACAAAGGCTTAAGATAAAATTAATATTCTAAATTTGTATATAATAAGGATTGTAATGAATCATTTAATAGCTCACTTTACATAGTATAAAACTGACCTGTCTCAACGGTAGGTACCAACTTAGTAGGTATTCTACAACCAATAGAACAAGAATGACATGTTAGATGCCACAAATAAAAACAATTTATATACCTACGTATGTTTTTTTTATGTGAACTTAATGAGACGTACGAGACAATCTCCTAATGGTAAGAGATAACGCCTGTCCATGACCATTACAGTGATACACAGAACTGAGTAGCAAAACAAAGTCCAGGACATCGCTGCTTTGGCGCTCATTACTTTGAGACTTTCGATGATTAGTTTGAACAGCCCTATCATTTTGCTAGCTGCAGTACACTTCAGCAGTAATACTTACACACTACTGGTTGGCGGCAGAATATCAGGTACTGCAGTGATACCTACCTAGACGATCTTTTGCTAAGGAGATCTACCACCAAATAATATACATTTATATGTGTAATAACAAATACTATATATAAAATCGTCCATTTAATTTTGTAAATAAATTAAAACATTATGTCCCAAAACAACGTTGTCTTTGATTCAACACCTTGAAATTTACCAACACATTTTTTTTGTAAAAGCAAGTCTCAGTCATAGTTAAGGGAAGCAATCGTATGTCAAGTCTAAGACATCTGTTTCTCTTTGGCTTTTAAACAAACAAAAAGTAAATTTGAGTGAGACTGAATTCATGAACCGGGTCACCTTATCAAATTGCAAGATGAGAAGGCAGTACAGTCTCTAAATCAATTGAAACATTAATAACATTGATAGTTGACACAATATTTATGGCATTCAGAACTATATTTATATAGCGATAAAAATTACATTTTTATATAAAATAAGTGCTTTGAGCCGTTACGGCCAGAACTCTATGAGCTCTAGGTATGAGCAATAAATAAATTGTTATTGTTTTAGGATGTGACACAATTTATTGGGATTGGCGTCTGTTATTGTTGTATTAGATATCACTTGAAGATATTATTAAATCTTATTTATTGGAAAACTGACAATTAGTTTTCTTGGATGCGAATGAGTTTTGAACGATAACGTTTTGACGTGTTGAGAGATCTATTTGGTGTTTATTTTCACTCTCATTCATTCACTCTAGCGTTTTGATATGTTAGATGTTTTTTTAACCGACTTCAAAAAGGAGGGGGTTCTATGTTCGACTGTATGTATTTTTTTTTTGGTTATTCACTCGGCATGTTCTCAATAACGGCTCCTTTTTTATTGTCAACATTAAACCTGGAGGTAGTTAAACTACTTATCCCATACATATCAAAATCTCTTCTTTTTTTATATTTTGTTTCTAGAGTAGGTATGTGATAGACATGGGATACATATAGAACGGATTACCTGGAGATAGTTGAACTGCTTATCCCATTTGTGGCGATGATAGCTCAGTGGTTAGCGCGGTCAGTTCGCATGCCGAAGGGCGTGGGTTCAAACCCGAACAATGAGTTTGAGCTGCCGATGAAGGAAAACATCGTGAGAAAACCATAGCGTGGTGGTAGGGTACTTTCTCGTAGGTAGGTACTCGGCTGAAAGGCTACCACCCTCAAATTGAAAATCTGCCGCCAAGCATCTAACGGTGTGTTCCGGCAGCCTCACTTGAGAGCCAGTTCCCTTCCAGGCTAGGTGTGCTTTACCATCTTCGACCACACCGTCACTTAACATCAGGTGAGTAGTGGTCAAAAACCTAGACTGTCAGCCATTTAAAAAAAACGTTTCAAAATGATCATTGTTTTATATTTTGCTTCTAGAGTATGTAATAGACATGAGAGAGAACGAATTCATACTTAATTGCTATCCAGATTATAAAACAGATAATTTTCTGTTTTCAAAATAAGAAATTACTTTAAAAAGACCTCCTAATTCATGTTGGTCCTTATAATGTTTCAAAATACCTACCATTTTCTTATCATCAGACTTCAAAGTCCCGCTATGGCTTTTAAAGTTCGTTAAGAACCACAAACTGTATAATAGTTACCACAACGTAAGCTACATTTTCTCCTATACAACGCTCGGGTGTGGACTGAGGAGATTGAGGTTTGCGGTCGGGTAAAGCAACGTTTCACAACTTACGGGACTATTATGTTGTCTATACAAATATTTATTTATCGACTGGCAAATATTGTACTCTAGCTATTGCCCGAAATTAAGTACATTTTTTTAATTACAGTTGACATGCTAGGTGTTTGCCCACAAATCACCTGATGTTAAGTGACGGTGTAGTTGAATATGGTAAAGCACATCTAGTTTGGAATGGAATTGGCACTCAAGTGAATACACTGTATGCTTAGCGGCAGATTTTCAACTTGATTGGCCAGTCGAGTACTAGAAAATACCATACCATCATGCTATGGTTACTTCACGATATTTTACTTCACCGGCAAGCTCATTGTTGGGGTTTGAACTGACCGCGCTAACCACTGAACTATCATTACTACAAATGTATGTAAATTAATTATTTACGCTTATTAATGTACCATACAGCTTTATTACTATCGCTATCATTTGTGATTTACACTCGTATCATATCATCTGGCTCACCGGGCAGCTCACCTCAATTTTTTTAGGAACTGAAATGATGTGATATGTTTGGTAGATAATAAGGTTTACTCCGCTTTTCTCCCAATCCGCTCCCTATTCTTCTATCTTAGTATGAAAACGTGACAAATGGTCTTATATATTGGAAGTGATTATTAGATTTGCTGGGCGGTTAATTGGACTGTATCTAAATTAATTACAAAATTATAATCCAGTTATGATTTTAATATACAATTAATAATCAAATCGAATAAAAAAATAATCAAATAATCAAATCTTAATTAGATTGACTTAATCTTTACGAAGTAATATTGTAGCAACAACAAATTGTGTGAGATAACAGATATAATGTTTAATCTAAAAGTAGGTACCTAATGAAACGAACGAAACGTTCTCCTGATTGTAAGAGATAACGCCTGCCTAAGACCTGCAGTGATGCTCAGAACTTTAAGTAAAAAATAAATTCCAGTAGGTAGTACACATCATAAACAAACAACGCAAACAATCTAAATCATGGAGCTACAACAAATTTTCTGTTTGAATAAACCACCCAAACATCACCTGACACGTTTCGACCCATTTTAAAGATAAAAAATCGTCTCAGCCTATCTCGCACTACTTCCTATGTCACTATACTGTAGCATTCAATACGGTAGCGCCCCAGACATTTTAAAGAAACCCTTTGGAGTAACAAAGCCATAAGCTTTCGCTCCGTCTCGAGGGGAAATCGTTGTCCCGTATACTTTCACATTTACGTAGTGGAAAGGAAACAATGGATGGTATTGTGCGGCGGAATACGGAACTTCGGCGCTCTATTTTGAACTTTAGATGGCATTTCAACGGATAAAAGGAGAAGTAAACATTGCGTTAGTCTGGTGTGAAACAGGAGAATGGTTAGTATAAAGTTGTAAAGATATAAATAAATCCTTGAAAGAATCTAAAGAGCATCTTAAATATTACGTAGCCAAGAACACGTTAATAAATTCCTTAAACAATTTTGATTATATCGCCAAACCGTGATAACTAATTGCATTTACTAATTTAAAAAATAAAATGAATTAAATTAGATGCCAAAATACAATATTAAAGAATCAGGATATACACAAATAGTAATTTTGTGAAATCAGGAAGCTCATTTTGCTGCAAAAAGAAAATTTAAAGCCCACTTCTTCCCCGAAATAGCTTATTTAAGGAGCTTAATTTTATAATTTGAACCAAAAAATGCTTAAATTAAAATAATCCGATAGGGAAACTGACTTAATGGAGGCGGGCTCCTCTGAGGCAGAAAGGATCCTTCTTTGAATATTTCTGACTCGTTGTAAAGTATAAAAAATGCGAGACACATGCCTCTACATAGAGCGTTATATAATTAAGCTCGGGAATTTAAACATATGCGGGATATTTGCACTTAGGTCTACGTTGATAACGTGTCAAACGTAATCTTAATCTGTTGAAATACCTACGGGCTTCATGTGTGTTCGCTGCGTTTCAAAACTGGTCTGATAATACGCAGGGCAGTTAGATAGCCACTTTACGAGACAACCCGAAGTAAACGCCTTGCGACTCCCTACTCACAACCGCAGCGAAGGTTGGTATAGCGTCTCCGCCGACTAAATATAAATTCGCCTTCCGCATCCATAATATTCCATATTTACTACCTTAAGGTTACTTATAAGTATAATTATTATGATTTAAATGTATTCAAATTTAAATTAAAAAATAGTTACGAAAGCTTAAAACCTCGTATCTAGAAACTTTCGAAAATTCAATAACAATTTAAAAGCAAATAATAAGATAATTGCAAATTGGAGAAGGCTCTTATGTTAACATACGACAGTATTAAAGAAGTTGTTATCAAAAAAATCCGTGAAACAATTTTTTTGTTGTTGCTCAATGTTCGATATGGCGAAATGACCTCTGCACGCGAACCCAAATTAAGCTACTGGCAAAGTAGCGTTTTTGGCACTCGATAAGGCAAACTCAATTTAGCTGCTCAATCTTGAATAAATCCTCGATAATACACGTGAAATATTTACCTCCACGGGGCGTAATGAATATGAATTTTTAATTTGACTCAAGGGAAACATGAAGGGCGTTCTTTCTCTTGAAATTATTAACACATAATAATGTAATTTTATGGTTTCTTTTAATGGAACGCAGGGCTATCTGAGTAGTTGGGGTTCGAGATATAGCCTCAATAACGCTTCAAGTTAATGGATTCTCCCGATGGAGGTGTGCTATACTAGTTATGTACAGACGTACGCAGCCACGTAACGTAACAGGGTGATTCGATACCTAGGCATAGATATCAAGTTTCCTTTTCTCTATCGACCGTGAACTTTATCTAAACCGGATCGACTGCTAATAGTGTCTTAAAACACAATGTTTATTCATTTGAAAACTATTGGATTCTAATTAGTTTTATCTGTGCGGCTCATTTTTATTAACGATTTACATAGATTCAAAGTGCAACTTCATGTAACTATTTTTATCATAAAGCATATAAAACTATAATACCGCCTGCTTTATACCACCATTAACACTTTATCTAACACGACTAAAATATTGACATGTTTTGTTGTTCTTTTAACATCTATAATTCAAGCTAGTGTGGCGCACCGCACAAATGGATCTTGAAAAACAACCAGTTATTTTGACAACAAGCATTGTTGAGTAGGACCTAAATGCAAGAAGTTGGAAGCTGAAATACACTTTATGTCTACAACAAAAGACTTGCTTTCTCGTGGCTAGCTGTATAGAAATATAAGATCCTTCTCTTTGGTTACACTAGACCTTAATTTTAATTTAGAATGAGCTTTTTATAGAGGACTCTCTGTGGAGAAACGATTTTTCATAAGTGATGAGCCGGCACTGATTGTGTATATTGGATAAATATTTTAAGAAAACCTTGCTCACTTGGAAAACGTCAAGAAAATCTTACGGTGCAATAAACAACGGGCAAATCCGTGTTGACACGTGTAACTAATTCACAAATTATACAAATTCGTGATGGGCCCCTTTTCAGATAGAGCCATTTTTGAAGAGGATTTACAATTTACGTTAAACATTTTCCTTATCCCTCCCGTAAATAATTTAAAGTATTGATTACAAGCTTAAATTAAAAATTGCTGAGATGATCAGGAATCAGACGGGATTTCTGTCGGAATTAATTTAAATATTTCCATCGTCGCAGATGCTTTTGACAGTTTGATTTTGGCGAAACCTCTCGATTTGCCGTTTCGATGACATTTTTTTGCAATAAATAATACAATTTTAGCATAAATATTTATAAATGGTATAGTATTTCATAATGTTTTTTTTTTAACATTTAAAACTTCAATGAATAGTGAGGCAAGCTGCATGTGAGGAAACTTGTTAGTGATTAATGTTCTCGACCTTACCAACCCGCATTTGAGATTGTGGACCCCAGAGTGGTGGACTATGGCCTTAACCTTTTCATAATGAAAAAAGACACACCTAGCAGTGGGACTGTTTAAGAAACAGTGTAATCCGGATTAAGTCCGCAACTTCAAACGATATGGCAAACATTTTCATATCGTACCTACCTAGGTAGGTACTTACGCATACACGCCTACCAAAAACGTTTTTTTATAAATATAATGCTTACTGAATATGCGGAGCCACTTGCATCATGCAAGTACTTTAATACCACTGCAATTATTATAAATATAGTAAAATTAACCGTACAATTTGCATTTTAATATGCCCGAAGTATCCGCACACATATTTCGCTAGAATTTACACTTAGGTATCAGATTGTCAACCAATGGCAATCGAAAACGCATAAAAAAGCTATAAAATGTAAAACTTCGTCGTAAAAGTATTGTAATTCTTGTGCACATTTTTAAAATACAAGTGTATCGGTTCTACGGCTGATCGGAATTAATAATTATTAGTGGAACATTTATGGAAAGTCGTAAAAATATAAAATTAGGTGGAGTTAGTTAAACGCAGGGGAACTGTTATGACTGTTTTGTTATTATTATATTTTTTTTCAAATTATTGTTAGTGGTTTGGAAAGCAATAAAAACTATTTTTTAAGGACATCGCTTTTGGTTAACCGTCAATACGCTCGTAAAGGTGTATTTTCAATCACTCGAAAACGACGCCTGGTAATTACCTATGTATTATTTGACAGTCAAAAGATTTTATTATAACTTTAGATACATTTTGATGCTAAAGTGAAATGAAAGCCGCAATATTCCCAAACCTGAAAAACTTTGCATTCAATTTCTCTCAGTTGGGTTCAGTTTTCCCAAGAGTATTCTGAGAAAGGCTGCCGAAGTAATACAAGTTCCGCACCAAATAGGTGCGTTATCAACGCAAAACTTTTAAGATTTTATTCAAGAAGATCCGTTGCTTCAAAACTTTGTCCATAGCTTTGATATTCTTACAGAAACCCAAGATATACTTCAAGATGCCTAATTAGGCATGTTTTTTGTAGCTTGAGAAGCGCTCAAAACGTAGCTTGACTTGGTATTTTTAGAAGATCGTCAGTCTTCGCATGTGCATGTGACCTCGAGTGATATTTATTTCTAAGCGCTACCGTGACGCTGCACATAACATTGTAGGTCCTTGGTGTTCGTTTTGTATTTCTATTAAACAATACACAATACTTTTTTGGTGATATAAAAACAATATACAAACATGGATAAAAATGAATTTTAAGGAAAAAACGAAAAAAAATAATTACGACAACAATCAGTATATGAACTCGACACTAGGGCTGGCCACTCAGAGATAGTCTGCGCCCGAACATTGATTAACATGCTGTATAATAATGCTATATCTGCTACATTTTATTACATCAGAATTATTTTATTGATGGATAGAAATTAGACACTAATTTTTATTATATCTTCGATTGACAGTTTGATTTTTTTATTGCTCTATCATCACGGAGTTACAAGTATACATAAACAACAGCAGTAAAAGTCTTTAACATTTAAAAAATATGACGTGTTTTGACTAACATTTTTAAACCAAATTTCACAGTATAATTTTCATCAAAGCGGTCTCGTGGTAATGTTATAAGCTTTTAGCAGCTCTCTTACAAACAGCGCCCGTGATTTTCATATATTACGTATTCAACGTTCACCCAAACGACGAGCTTCCTCAAATCCTCACATCACCGTCGGTTATTTTAAGCCAATAACCGTTCTGTTAATACTTCGCCTTGGCTTCAACGCATCAACCTCTAATTCTGTTCATAGCTTTATAAAATATTCTACGATAACAAATGTTGCATCGTCAATTAAATCTACACATAAAATTACTCAATTGCCACCTGAATCGATCACCGTACCGAAGAAATTACATTACGGACCCTAAACTTAGCCATTTCCATTAGTTTGATTAAGTAAAGATCCAACAACATGAGATACATGTTTGGTATTTAACTTTTAACTACTCGTACACACATGTATATCCAGAGTATCTACGCTTCCGTCTTTTCACTCGTAGGAAGGCCGCAAACATTTTCAAGTCATATACAGATAAATTTGAGCAGTAACTGCGGGCAGTTTGAGTTGAATTTGGGTTGATATGTGGTAGGATTTGTTTCGTTCGGGTCGAGAGCATCACGTATCGATTGGTAGCGGTTCGAAGTCGATACAACCGCTTCTATTTACGCTCTTTACCTATTTATAAAGCGAGTTATCTGACTGCCTACCTGCGAGCCCCGTCTTCCACTCTCCGCTATGCACGCAGATATATCTATAAATATACCAGTATATTGGGAAGACAACGATTGCTCGGATAAATGGGAAAAGTTCGGAAACAAAACGGGAATTGGAACGCGTCCTCAATATAAAGCTCGGTTATTTCTTATTTGTCCGAGGCAAGAGTCTTGCTGTGTTGTCTTTTGTTTTAAATTTTGTGTCGTAAATATGGCTTACAACTATGTAGATTTCACTTGTTTTGTAGACGAGGGTCCTCTTGGAGAAAGTTCGATGACACGCGTGTCGATAGGATTCATAACATCGCCTTCTAAATTCAGAGAGGTCGTTAACCCTCATTAGGATAAGTTAACTTGAAAGTTTGAACGATAACAACGCATATAATGTGTTACTTTAGAGTTATGACGTTTTAATGTAATGAACTGTGGTTTTATGTGGGAAAGTTAAGAAAAGTTGTCAGTTATTTATTTTTATGAAAAAAAAATTCTATCTCAAATAAATAAAAAGGAATTATGAAAAGTTTTGTTTTAATTTCCAATGACGAGCCACCTGTTTAAAACGAAAATTTATAGTAGGGACCAATGTTGCTGTGTGTAGATAAAGCAGGTGGACTAAATCTCGGTTTATCAAAGACCAAGTGTCGCACAACTGTGGCCACGTGCCTTCAACTTTACTGGCCATAAACCGAGCCGTTAGAGCTCATCTTTCTTCTTAACGATCTTCGGGAATTGTTTATAGTGTAAAAAGTGCCAAGATTTGTTCGGAACTCAAAGTATTAACGACCAAACATATTTATGTTTAGTGTTGTTCAGAAATTACGGTAGCAGTTAACGCATCAGTGGTGCCAGTCCTACTTACGTTATTTTAGTTTTGACCACGCCTCGAGCTAGCGTATGCGCTGATATTCGCATAAGGCATAGCAGAAGTCGGATTACGCAACGCCCCATATATTATTAAAGTCTGTCGTAAAATGTTTGAGTTACAGATTCCATCGACGTTTAGTGTGGAACAATCGACCGTTGTCGGTGAGTCAGATGGCGCCCGGGGAGCGACGGACGTTCAACTTCGCCTACTAATCGGAAAATATCCCTTACCATGTGTTATTAAAACAAACAGACGACTGCTCACGTAGACAAAGCCCGGGCGTAGGTGTCTATTACGGTCGAAAGTCACGCTCGATTCGAATTCATTAATAAATTCCGAGCTGGTAGTACCTACCGAACCGATCTCAAGGAAATACATTACACAATATTTGAATTTTAATTAGAATGGTTTTATTCGAAGCGTGGTTCTTCTGAAGAAATGCTTGATAAAATCCCCCGAACAGATGGGACGTCTCGCAAGCCTGTTTCGCGGTAACCCTAATTAAGTATTTTAATATATTCTCTTTCATCCGTTCTGCGTATTATTTCATCTACCTCGACGGCATGTTAAATTAAAACACTTTACATATATGTACAACGGCATAATTTTGCAGGGTTATGTAATCAGATTTTCCAACGTTGATATGCTGCTAAATTATCTTGTAGATAGATCATAAAATGCTGCATAATTATGTTCAAAATGGGACGATGAAAAATTAAACCACATCTGAGCTATAAATTCAACGGAAATTAATCAAGTACCTAAAACAAACTAAAGCAATTATAGTGTCGTAAATCGTTTTCCCACGGTGATTATAGGCTAGGCTATGAGAAATTACACACCTCTCATGCATAAATACCACCTCTCGTGCCGAACGTAAAAACACATTTTTGTTACTATTTTATGACAACAATTACGACCTATAAAGCTTGTAACACTTATTCCTTACCGATTTCTGTGGTCGAGCTGTCATTAAGCCGCCCGTGCTCTCACTAACCGCTAACAAAAAGTTATCAGACATCAACACGTTATTGTAAATCACTCTTTATTTAATGGACCATAAAGTTAAATTTCAATTTGAAGAATGAGATGTTAGGGGTACGATATGTTACGCGTTTCGTATCTAGGCGTACTTTGTCTGTTTCTGTATCGCAACCTTATCAGTGTGTGATAATCGTATTCTATGTGCGTAGATTCAAACTTCAACGCCAATCTATGGATTCTATATGTATATATAAACAGTATCATAAATCCATAGGGTTATGATAATCCCCCCCTATTCACGTCATGTAGGTATGTGTATAAATACCTACGTAGTAACGAAGGGTACATACGTAATGGCGTGTGTTATTCGAAGCTTAAAATTTCATGCGTTGATTTTTTAATTAGCTGGTGTTGATTTTTATATCGCTACATATCACGTTAAAATAACCTGCGAACAGAAGCGTGGAAAGGCGTTAAATTATTATTTTGATCGTCATAAAGAGGATTTAGTTAAAACATCTGAAAAATTCGTATTGTTTTGATTTGATGCGATCGTGCTCCGTTTGTAAGGAGGAGCGCGTTCGCCGTTTGTTTTAAGTGAATACGTATTTTGCACTTCAGTGGAGGTTCTACAATGGCACAATAGGGTGTGTTCACAATGGTATCGTGTTAAAATTCGCGTGGAATTGTAACCAATTTGTCGGATGAAACAAGGGGTACAATTTGTGTTGATACTTGTTATCTGTACTATCCATCGCTCGGGTTTAAAAGTAACGTTGGCAACGAAACTAAGCAATAGCAATAAATATCACATGAATATAAAATCAATAATTTGGGGATACAAACTGTTTGATACAGCTTATACACGGCATACGTGTCTCGTTCCACGAAACCATGAACCATGCCTTAAGGCGGTATCTACACGTGCGATTGTATCGCGACGATTTTCACAATAGCTACAAAGCATAGATATACAGGGTGTTTCGGAGAAGTGTTATAATATTAAAGGATACTGCAGTACTCATCAATGTGAACAACATTTTTTGGTGAGCTGTTTTTTTCAGGTTTTCTTTGAAACAGCAGCAGCAACTGATATAATATATGATGAAAACAAAAGTGAAATCATAAAAAAAATCTGATGTATTTAAAGTTGGTACCATCTATTTATTTCGAACTAACCTATGCCATATTTTATAATACTAAAATGAGTACTTAGATGCATGGTTTTAGCTATAATGTTCGTAAGATTAGAAACTTTTCAAAAATCAACGAATGAATTTAAATATTTTTTTTTAAAGTGGAAGTGCATAGGTATGTAATCAATTTTTTTTAAAATGCGTACTGGCATGACATGCTACGCCGTAGATCGTGGCATCGGCCGTAGCACAAATTGCAGTGATAATTTTTGACGTTGTTTTTTTATGTAAAATTAATGAGACGAGTGAGATACTCGCTTTATAGAAAGAGATAACGTCTATTCATGACTACTACAACAAAACAGAACTTTAGGTTAAAAACAAAGTCCAGGACATCGCTGCTTTGGCGGTCATTACTTTGAGACATATAACGGTTATCCTCAAAAACCCAGTAAAATCAATAGGTTAACTTATTTTATTCCTAAAAAGAATCATAACTTTTCGTATATGATTACCTATTATAGCACTTATTACTTTATGTATTTACAAAAAAAAGTAGATATATTATAAGTATTCTATCAGTTAGCTAGTTCTCATAGTTCAAGATTAGTTTGATAGCGCGATGTGTAGGTAAATAATAAATAATAACTATTGAAGGACACATTACACACAGCGCCATCTGACCCCAAACTAAGCAAAGCTTGTGTGATGGAAGTCAGATAACTGATAGATTACATAAATACTTTTTTTTTTGTAAATACATACTTATAATACATACAGAACACCCAGACACAGAACAAACATTTGTTTATACCAAACAAACATTTGTCCTTGGCGGGAATCGAACCCACGCCCTACAGCTCAGGCAGGCATACTCCCAATGAGCTAACAGGGCTGTCAATTATAGGTATCCTACGATATTTTGTAATTTTTTTAATAATTATGTTTTTTCCTAATTTCAGTACGTAAATTCATAAGTAGGTAGGTAAGTATTTATATAAATACCAACTCGAGTCAGTTTCGCCAGTTGCAATGCCCGCAACCAATTTCGACGGAAGCCGTAAGCTAATACTGCGCTCGCCCTTTCAAAGGGCGTTGGTAAACATGTGGCATTTAATTCCTTATTCATTGCGGCATTTTGTACCATTGCAGTTTGTTTTCCTAAATGTGAAGGGCGAAAGGTATACAATATAAACATTGCTTTGGAAATATTAAATAATTAGATATCGTTTAGGTCTAGGTGGTTTGTAAACGTATTTTAATGTAAATAACAATGAAGTGAGATATATAAAAAAATGTTTTATTTTGTGACTGGACTTAGAAAAATCTATTTACCTACTATTATTTATAAAAAAAAACCTTCCATTTAGAATACGATTCTGATTATATCATTTGTAATTTCACATTTGAAAAGCCCGCCTATTAAAAGTCTAAAAGATATAGGTATCTTAAAAATATTAGGTAAATAGATCTTTATAGATTAAACAGATGGCTTAGATGTAATAATAAAGTAAGATATCTTGAAAAGAAAACAATCAACCCGTATGCTGAGTAAACCACGCCTCTTTAGCGTAATGAATTTGCTCGTAAATATTTTTCAATATGTGTCTTAGGCCAACTTTTGCAATTTAAAGCACTTCGTATCAAGTATGTAACTCTAAGTAAGTTGTAAGTAACTTTGAGTGGTTGGTGATATTTTCTTTTTTAATTATAAATTAACTGTATTTTTTATTCAACTCTAGCTGAATGCTCGATAGTTCGTTCCCGGTGCGGTAGCGCTCGGTTTGGCTGGATAGGTAAATTACCGAATTCGAAGTAAAAAAGATATTATTAAAAAAAAAAAGATTCAGCTAAATCGATTCAGCCGTTTTCAAGTTGTGTGCTTGCCAACAAACATCATTTTTATTTATTTATTTAGATACACTTATATCATGTTATTTTTTGTTTAGTAGATCATACTTGCATATGAGAATAGCTACAATTAAATAATTACCCACACAGAAATATTTTTATCAGTAGGTATGTGGGAATGATGACTTTGCGGACGGTACTTTGTTTCATATTCGCCTCGCTTCGTCTATATTTTGAATGAGACAGTCCCCAGACTTGCTACTTCTACACACGTCCATTCCACACCAAATACTATTACATTTAGCGTAGACACGAGCTATGCCAACTATTTTATAAAATACAAGAATTCACAAAAATCGCGCCACCGCAGAATCTTTGTAAACATGACATGTTTTAAATACACAATACAAGGGTTCGTGATTTCAAAAACACGCTGTCATGATAAAATATAAAGTTTTTAAATAATTTTGTGTCGAGGGACATGTCAAGAAAGGAACGTGGTCGGTAAATTTTTCAACGCTGAAGCAAAATTGGAATTTTTCAACCGCATTATTGTAGTTAACAATTTAATTTACGTCAAATATACGTAAAATTTAATTTTCTGTCATAGAATATCGGTGCTTTTTATCTGTTTTGTATTTTGGGAAGGCTGTTAATATGACACATGAATATTGTTTTTTTTGGTTTGTGCCCACTCTGTACGTGGTGTGGCTGTAAGTACCTACATATCACTCCGTATTGTTTCACTATATGCTATACATGTACTTCAAACTCTACAGACACATTACCGAATGAAATCATCCATATCCTATCCTACTAATATAAATGTGAAAGTTAGTATGTTTGGATTATTAGATGCTTGTTACTCAATCACGCAAAAACGGCCGCACAAATTTGGATGAAATTTGGCACACATATAGTTTATTGCCTGGATTAACATATAGGATCCTACTAATATTATAAATGTGAAAGATTGTACGTTTGTATTTTTAGGCGTTTGTTACTCAATCACGCAAAAAAACAAACAAATTTGAATGAAATTTGGCACACATATAGTTTATTACCTGAAATAATATATAGGATACTTATTGTCCCAAGAAAAAGTTAGGTTCTTATGGGATTATCAAAAACTAACTAAAGGACGTATCCGCAGTTGAAATTTGGTATAGATGTGTTATGTAACATTATTCCAGAATAAACGGTATATTTTTATATTTATATTAATCTAAGTAATTAAGTAGCGCAAGTGTCATGATGAATGAAACTCTTTTGTTACTTACACATGTATTAACTTAATTTCTGTCTGAACCAAATTTTTAAGTCAACGCGGGCGAAGTCACGAGCGCAAGCTAGTAATAGAAATTAAGTTATTAATGAAGTCTGATATACGAGTATGTTCTTAACCTATATTTTTCAATAACTGTATAAGCTTATATTTGTGAATATAGATATTGTTTCAAAATATTTATTCAAAATTCGAAACAAAACGGCTGTTTTCTATGTTATTTGCATCTACTTATTGCGTAATTTTGGAATGAATGTCCTTTATTTATCGCTAAATAGATGCAAACTTCAAATTAAAATGTTTTTTTATTTAAAATTTAATGAAATAACACTATTTATTACTATGACGGTACTATTAGCAACTCTTTAATGATATTACTAATAAATAACCAAAATAGTACACCTATTATGAATAAAAATTAGTGTAATAAATAAGTTGGGAAATAAGTATTTACCACATAATAAAATATGGTGATTTTGATACTAAGTATGTCACGAATATGCTGTCTTTTTCTTACTTATATAAAATAAGTCGTTGCGTTCCGCTGTTCTGGAGCCTATGTGTTAATCTAGGGTGTCAGCTACCTTCATACCGAATTTAATCAAAATTGGTCCAGCCGTTTGAGCGTGAAGAAGTAACAATACAAACACACTTCCACACATACTTTCGACTTTACAATATTAGTGTCATAATAAACTTCATAAAGGTAGATAGAGAGGTGGACAATGTTTACTACGTAACCTGTCCTGAAATTGCGAATTAATAGCTGTGATATACTTTTTGTTGAATGATAATGGCAAGAAGTTTACTTCAAGTGTAGTGTGTGTACCTATCCTATACACCGAATAAAATATTTTGGTAAGGCTGTTAATATGACACATGAATATTGTTTTTCTGGTGGGTGCACACTCTGTACGTGGCGTGGCTGTAAGTACCTACAAATCGCTCCGTCTTTCTTAACTATATTTTCTTCAAACTCTTTAGGCGCATTACCGATTGAAATCATTAATATCATACTCTGATATTATAAATGTGAAAGTTTGTATGTTCGGGTGTTTTAATGTCTGTTACTCAATCACGCTACCTATAGGTACTATAAAACGTCAAAACGCTAGTTTTTTATTTTTATGTAACAGTAATGAGACGAGCGAGACGCCCTCGTAATGGTAAGAGATAACGCCTGTCCATGACCATTGCACTGATACACAGAACTTTGAGTAGTAAAACAAAGTCCAGGGCATCGCTGCCTTGGCGCTCATTACTTTGAGACTAGATGGTTAGTCTCAACAGCCCAGTAATTTCGCTAGCTGCAGTACCCTTCAAACCGGAACACAGTAATGTTTACACACTACTGCTTAGCGGCAGAATATCTGGTACTGCGGTGGAACCTACCTAGACGACTCCTGCTAAGGAAATCTACCACCAAGTGCACCGAGTGAAGTGGTAACGCTATGTACTCGTATAAATACTAGTAGGTGTCACTACAGTTTAGATACGATCGGGCGTCATTCCTCATCGTGAGGAAACTAGCGTCAGGTTGCCGCTCGGTCGTTTGGTCCGTACAGTGTATCTTGTATATTGCAACAAAAAAAATTACTGCAAAACGATGTTAACCATGTAGTAATTAGAAAAATAGGTTATCACAACGTGAAGGTAGTTAACTGAGTACGGATGTAATATATTTAATAATTTATTAGGTATAATATAAATCAGTAGGCTTTAAACGCAGCTTAACTTGTGCGATGCCCTACCGCATAAGAACACTGGAAACATGTGACAGTCGTGTAGGTACATTTTTATATCTAAACTCGACATTAGTTGAAACATGAACCTTCTATACTTATTCTGTGCTCGTACATATATAGGGCTGCCAAAAACCAGGCAAAGTTAGGGTTGTGACCCTCGCAAGTGTGGTAGCACAACTTTATATTGTGATTAACATAATTATACAACACAGAGACTGTTGTTTCATAGCTCTTCAAATTTAGCCTTTATTTCGACGCCAAGAGTTACTTACTGTAATTATGAGATGAAAACAGGTGCCAATTTTGCTGATGAAAGAGTTAGGTTTGTTTTTGGGAAAAATGGAATTAGTTCGTTTATATACCTACATAGGTATACCTACCTATTTGATAAAATTTCAGACGGAAATATTTTCTATTTCAACGTTTATGAATAAATTTTTACTGCAAATATTTTATTGAGTAAGCTATATAATGTATGTGACTGAATACATATAGATAATCATTTTTGATTACTTGATCACATTCCTGACATTATATAGGACTTTATTTTGGCAAAAGTCGATACCTACATACCCTTAGTAAAAGTTCGTACGTTAAAGGGTTTGGGTTACTATGCCGTTGAAGAAAAACAACGCGAAGGAAATATTACTTTCTAGTAGGTAGATAGGTACTTGGCTGGCTAGCTACCACCCTCAAGTTGAAAATCTACCGCCAATCACCAACGGTGTATTTCGGCGACCTCACTTGCGTCAGTTCCATTCCAGGTTTGATGCATTTACCATCTTCGACCACACCGTCACTGAAAATCAGGTGAATTGTGGTCAATTACCTAGCCTATCACCAATATAAGAATGTTTTTGAATTGGTACATTCCAAGTAAATAGAATAACTTTGAACCGCAAAATTTAAACGAATTTCCCCTTGGCTTTTCATAAATCCACCTAATCCGCACAAATTAAAAAATCCCCGTCGACCCCCTGAAATTTATCCGAAATCACGGGCATCAGGTGTTGGAAACTGATCCGTAAGAATCGTATTATCCGGAACATATTTCCAAGCTGGGGTCTTGTACGGCCCACTCTGAATAAATTACTTATCTACATGGATTTTTTCGTATCGCATTTACATGGGCACGGATTTCGAGAGTTGTCTACAAACGTGGCAGTTGTCATACTGGACTTTTCATTTACCAATGAGTGGCACTGAGTTGTAATATTGTTCATGTTAAAATAGCAATTAGTAACAGTGAGATGTAAGATAATCAATTTATGTGTAGCATGCACATACAAGTTTTTTTTTTACATCTGACTAGGCATGCGTTTGTCAACAATCCCACCAGTTGAAAAGCGACGTATTAACGTTTTTATTGAACATCCCTTGGTTGTACTTATTTTAAAACACAGACCTTGGCAACGAGTTAGACACAGCAGTTCTTACAAGGAACGCAGTCTAGAAACGTTTAGGGAATTTCCGCTGTAAGAGGATGTCTTCTGGTCGAGCCTCTGGTCGTGTTGTTGTACAGCGGCGAGTACTCTAAATTGAATTCTGACTCGATAATGAGACCATGACATCGATTAGATTTAGGTATTTTATCTATCTTTGACTACACTATACCTACTAGGTACCATCATAAGCAAAAGACCCGTGTCAAAAAAACTGTTTTTTGTGCATCGCTGTCAAAATACAATTTATGGGCTATAACCCAATTTACGTTGGAATATATACTTTATACCATAATACATAAATTAATCGGTGATACATCTTCATATCCAAAAATAACTGCAAAAAAGACGAAAATAAAACAATGTTTTAAAGCAATACGCAGTAAAACAAAAAAATAATTTTTACTTAATTTTGATTTTATCGAAACACTCATAAGCTTAGATACCCTTTTTAAGCTCGTGAGGGCAGTATAGCCAACTAAAATAAATAACTTAATAATTAACTTGTTTACCACAAAAAAAGGGAAAACTGCTACAAAAAGGAAGCTCCGTTAACTTCTACTATAAACTGTCTGTAGTTTGTACAAGCAAATAAAAGTATTTTATACGAATTTCATAATTTGAGTGAATAATTATATTATCATTGTTCCTTGCGTACCGTATACCCAAAGTAACATTTGCTATACTGTTTGTAGAGTACAGAATCTCAGTGTAATCTTATACTCATATCGTATTGTAGATAGAGGCGACTTAGGGTTAAAATACAAAGGTCAAGAATCCAATATTGCAATACGAAGCCACCCTTTTAAGATATCCACGCTTCACTGTCTACGAACTGTTTGAAATAGCAATTATTGATGCTCGTCATAAAAATCCCATATAAGAAAATATTCCCGGGTTGGTAAAGAGAAAAATTATCCATTTAAATTGCGTGATTAAATTTTATAGTATTCCAAAATCTGAATTAATTGTAGATTAAAAAGTCGTAAAAATGAACTGGATTGGAATGAATAAATTAGGCAATAAATTAATATGGACAGGTTGACGGGATTTTGGTATCGATTTGTTGATGTAAATAGGTACCCAACTTTTACGATTAAACTAAACCTTTTTGTATGAGAAGATCACGAATGTTTCTCAACTTTGATCAAAGATGGAACGCTAAGAAACGTATTACTCTCTAAATAGTATGTTTTACAAGATGGTAGAAAATCATGTAGGTACTGGAAAAATATGTTTGTAATAAATAGGTATTTTTATGTAAATTATTTGGTGTTTAGTTTACAATATTATTAAACAAATCTCATTCTATTTTAAACTTCGCATGTATTATAAAGCGAATATCAGATAAAATCCAAAATCGATATATTCCGACGTTCTCGAGAAACTTTAAATAAAAAAATGTGAAAAGATAACTCGATTTTCCTCTATGACATGAAATGTCATTTAGGCGGTTTCCAATTTAATTCTGTCGCGAAAATGGTGAATAAACATCAGAAGGGATATTTTCATTCAATTCTCCGTGACCTTTTGTCCGGGCCTTTGACCGGGGAGAGAACCGGGGAACCTTGTCTAGACGTCTTTGTGCAGCGCACCGATAAACAGCCGAAAACTGCCGATAATGGCCGAATACATCCCGAACACATTTAGATTTTCCACAGAGAAATTAGAAAGTTTTCTTATCTTTTAAAGTTGGAAAAACAAAAACATTACATTAGCTGAATAGAAATACCTAAGCCAATATTTTGCTGTCAACCTAAACACACTTAAAAATTGGTATGTTACTAAAAATAGTTAGTCAAACAGAGCATCAGTCCAATCTACAAAGTCACTAATAAACTTTTTTTTCACTACCTAAAACACCAATGCTTATTAGCAAAACCATAAAATTTTACTGATCGGCATTTAATCTAAATATATTAGATCTAGCTAACTTATCTGACAAAGATCTGGACATCTCCCGATTTCAGTTTGTAGATAGATGTCAGCATTCGTATGTTATTTTTACTATGAACGAATAAATTATAAAGGTAGGTTATTTGACTTTAAAGTAGGTACCTACATATTTGAAATATTCGAATAATTTTTAAGGGAAAACTGCTTTAAACGTTGATTTTCGTTAGGGGCAAAACTTATGGGTTATCGTCACCGATTTGCCATTATGAGGCTTAAGTTTTACTTCTGTCCAGAAACCCTACGAGTGTCTATTTTTTTAATACTTTAAATTTTTACAAAAAAATAAATACTCTATTTTTTATTTTATTCTCTAATAACAATTACTACAAACACCACGTCAAAAATGTTATAAGATAAATTGGCGATCTATCATACTTTCTTCATAAAAGTTCAGCTACTTATTCATCCAAATTGACAATGAAATTTACTGAAGTAACTTTTACTGTTTCATCATAATATACTGTCGATTTTATAATCGGCTTGTTGAAAGGCGATCGATACCATACAATGTTGAGTCGTTCAGACGAAAGCTTAACCCTTCCCAGGCCGGAGCCTTCTAACACTTTTATTTTACGACTTTACTATCTATATGAGATACATCTAAATGTGATATTCGAATTGCGTGAAACAAATACAAGTGTTAAAGCAAGGGGATATGAGATATTTCATGTACCTACTCTACTTTGATTTTTATACCGACAGCACCCTGCGATTTCACTCGCCATGACAAAAGATCCATAATTTATTTCGGAGGATAGTAACTGTGGAATTCTACCCTATATATTGACAAAGCCAAACATAGCAAAGACAAAGCAAGACATACCTACTATAAGGTGGCTCATTACGTGGAAGACAGGAATATAATGATTGTAGTAACTTCTCTCTGCACTTGCATCCCCCTGGCTAAGTGACAATTGTAGTAAGCATAATGTATTAATATGTATAACTGTAAACTGTAACCTAATATGAAAAGAAAGATCCACAAAAAAATTCCTTGCTGAATTTCTTGCCGGAGTCTTCTCAGTAGAAGTGTAATTACGAGCCGGTGGTAGATTCAAACATGTAACTTAACGTTCATGAGTGCCTTACCAGGGCCTAAACTGAATAAATTACTTTTTGATTTTGATTTGTTTTATCTTACTAATATTATAAATGTGAAAGTTTGTGAGGCTAGATGGATAGATGGATGTTCACTCTTTCATGCAAAAACTAGTGAACAGATTTGGATGAAATTTAGCTTACATATTAGTTTAGGGCCTGGATTAACATATAGGATACTGCAAACTACTCTGGACTTCGATTTGTTACTAAAAGTTCTGTGTATCGTTGTAATGGTCATGGACGAGCGTTATCTCTTACCATCAGGAGAAAGTCTCGTTCGCGTCAATACTATTCCATAAAAAAGCACTACGCTGGTCAAGTGTGGGTTGGTAGATTTCACACATCTTAGAAAAAATTAAGAACTCTGAGACATGAAGGTTTCCTCACGATGTTTTCCTTTATAAAACTAATGGCAATATAACTTAGTACAGACAAAATACGTGGTGTGAGATTTGAACCCAGGACCTCCTCAGATCCAAACAATCTCCTAACAAAAGTGCCACAGCTTGCTTCTCTTCTTCCTTCTTCCTAACCTTACCAGAATTTAAGATGCATTTTAAGCACAAATATTACTCCACCAATAATGGTCATTAAATTTATATGCCTATAGATATAGACATATGCATCTATTATTTCCTAAATTATTTGATAAAATCTCTATGCTCTACATTAATTCAAAAAATAATTTAATAGACTAATGAATATTACGAAATGACTGGTATAAACTTGATTTAACCAGAGTTGAGACCACGATTTCGTAAATGTAGAATGTTCTATTTGATGGAAGGACGACTTAACTAAGACAGTTGGCAGTGGCTAGAAAGTACAAATCGAAGATTGGCCTTGGGAGAGGTCAATGTCCACTAGAGGACTATTTTAAGTTGTTTAAGATAATTATGATGACAGGGTTTTTGTTACATTCGACATCACAGATTACATTAGGTATATACATTATTATACAGTCCTCTTGTTTTAACGTATATACCTAGAGTATAGATGCTACGATCAGTTATTTTTTGTAACACACTGCGCCATCTAGCCCCAATCAAAATACAGCTTGTAGGTACTATCGGAACCAAATAACTGATAAAATACTATTAAACATTGACTCACAAACAGCATTATTCATACATTTGTTTTG
The DNA here is from genome assembly GCA_950106695.1 of Biston stratarius. Lineage (NCBI taxonomy): Eukaryota > Metazoa > Arthropoda > Insecta > Lepidoptera > Geometridae > Biston > Biston stratarius. Next base: position 20,159,297 of record OX467116.1, read on the forward strand.
AGACTTAAATAAAATTTTAGTATTTGTTGTATAGCGGCAACAGAAATACATCATTTGTGCAAATTTCAAATATCTAACTATCACGGTTCATAAGATACAGCCTGGTGACAGACGGACAGACAGACAGACGGACGGATAGCGGAGTCTTAGTGATAGGGTCCCGTTTTACCCTTTGGGTATGGAACCCTAAAAAGACCCGAGCCTAACCGTGGGACAGTTTATAATAAACACAAATATAATATAAACATTACTGATAAACTTATCTGTTGTCCAGAAATAACGATTAAAGAATGAATTTAAATTGTACTATGACATGAATATAAGGTGTAATAAATTACCTACACTGAATATTATTCTATGTTATAGGTTTTGTCAATTATTTGTTACTACATTAATTTTCTTTTTGTTTCAGATTGGATGTGCCATGGATTTATAATGAAAGTATCAAGGTTGGTTATTGTGTGACTAAAATTAGATTTTTTTCTCTCGGATAATAAATAATTATTCTAAGCTCACAAATACAAACTCTTAAATCAGGTTTAACAATAAACCTACCTACATAAATATAATAAAGAAAGCCTCTAGTCTTAATTTATTAAAAAATAATACTGATGTAAAAATTTTAGTTATTTACTAAAACTTTATTTACTTAATATCTAACTTACAACTTAACCTGACCTTTTGATCTTGTAAGTTTTTTGTAATAAAAAATAGGCTTGCGTTTGACCCCCCTTTTTCCTGATGCTAAGTAAAAATACGGTCTACGATGGTGCACACTTAGGTACCTACCTACATTCTTAGAAGGTACGGATTCACATAAAAAATATTGTTTGGTAATATAATTTAAAGCCAAGCAAACAAAACAGAAGGAATTGCTTAATCAAGATGAGAAAACTTTCTAGCTCTGGCTTTAGGGGAACATGGGCCACAGTTGTATACCAACTCTGATCTGATCTACCTATATTTAAGTAGGTATTTATTTCAGTGGTTGTAACAAATTGTAATGGTCATGGATAGAAGTTACTAAATCTTACCAGCGTTTTATACGTTTTATTAGGTAGATAAAAATGATTAGAGATATAGAAAAAATATTTAAGTATGAACAAATTTTTTTTTATATACTCGATGTTTTTCTTCATTCTTTGAAATCAACGGCAATACGCATATAAGTAACTTAGAAAAGAGAGAGGCGCATGCCGTGGGATTTGAACCTAGGACTTCCAGATTCCTAGCCAGACGGTCTCTCAACTGGGTTACCGAAAAATCACTAAGCTGCTGACACTTCTATTCATAAATGGCAAATACTTCCATTAATGGATACTTACCTTACATATTTGTAAGTTTTAGGTAGGTTATACGTTGTATATATATGTTGTGGAGTATACTCCACACTGTAGATATATCGTACTCTTTGATTTGAAACACAAAACAACTCTCTACAACTGCCAAATTATTATCACTGGTTATATCAAACGATACAATTTAAAAAATAGAATATCAAAACATGATATGTAATTTACACAGAAATATCAGGCAGGTACAGAATATTGCTTAATCGAGACAGAGCCTGTAGAATCAGGCTCAGGGGATCCTGGGCCGCAGTCGTCTCTCTATTGATTGCGCAAAAGAGCAGATGAAACTTTTCGTAACTTTCGTAACTCAGCAGGCTTATGAAAGAGGAAAACGTAGTTACATTATTTTCCGCTGTAAGCTGCTAATAAAATGTTATGTTTAAGATGTTTTGATGCTGAAAATACTTTAGTTAATTTTGTATAATATAACGAGACATTCTTTATTCAAATTCCTTACGTGCTACAAAATTAACTTTATCAAATAATACAAGTTTTCCATTAATTTTGACTTTTTTGTGAATGTTTTATTATAAATATTTATTTATTTTATGATCACCTACATTATGTACTTACATTGTTACATTGACATATATCACATGACCTAATAATTTATAAAAAAGTTGTCATCAAATGGACATTAATTTCTACTTTAGTAATAACACCAAGTTTAAAAATTGTGCTATTTTTTTATAATTTATGTAGGTAAATTATGTCATAATTTTTTTTTTAAATGTTACTTAGTAAAAATGTCATGATAATTAGGTAGGTATTATTTCATTGAAAAGCAACAAAAACAAAATAAAATGCCTAGTTTAATTTTTGTTTGCTTTTATTTCAATTTGTTTTGATTAGCAAATTTCTTTGAAATTAATAAATTACAAAATTGTGTTATGTTATTTAAAAAATATATATCTATATCTTTAAACGAGCAATTCTTGTATATATATATATATATTCTGAATCTCGGAAACGGCTCCAACGATTTTCGTGAAATTTTGTATCCAGGGGGTTTCGGGGGCGAAAAATCGATCTAGCTAGGTTTCAATTTCAGAAAACGTCGTTTTATCCATGTTTTCAGCCGAGCAATGCTCGGTCAACCAGGTACTATAATTTAAAGAGGCAACATTAATTTGTGAGACCAAAGTTACTTAAGTAGATAGGTAACTAAAATTTATTTAAATTTATTATGTTATGAGCAAACTTCTAAATTAATTAGCGTAGAAATTATGTTATTTGATACAAAAATACCTTAATTGCTAAAACGAATCTTTGAGAACATACCTAAAATTTGCCGGATCCTACATGAGATGGAAGAAGTTCTACTAGAGTTGAAAGAGATGACGTTTCCAGTTTGGTACTACAAACTGGAAACATAATTTTAAAGATGGCTGTCGTCTGCTTCCCCCAACCCGCACCCCGCTATCTCCCTTCGACGCAGCCTAAAAATATTATGCACCCAAAATCCATTGTCTGTTACTATGACAACGGACCGCTCGATACCGAGGACTCGACGCCTAACAATCAGAGTTATTGGCATCTCTCTCTCTCCTACCGAACGCAGATGCTGAATTCGTATTTTGGAGTTACTTTCTATCTCACTATGGCTCTGTGCCAGAATGTACCGTTGGCATAAAACTCTATACTCGGTAAGTCTTGTTGGAAAGGTTGGGTCGAACAGGAATGGCACTGCTATGAGTATATAGTTGACCTATATACTTCCGAGTATTTAGAAAGTACCTAAGACAGGGAAGTTTGTGTAGAACGTGACTGATACATTTCTATGGTTATGTAGATCAAACTTTAGCTGTAAAAACTTACCAGCTTTATTGGAGGCAAATAGGTATCATGAATTTTGGCACAGATAAAGATGTAATCAATGACGTTAGAGGCCCTCGTCCTCTTACATTTCCTTCGCTGAAATTATCTGAGTTTCAGAAAATTGCTTCCATTCTTGCTCGGCTTTACGACGTTTTATTCTGATGTTGTGTCACATTTTTTTGTATTGTCACATTTTTGTCACGTAATTTTTCCGTTGTATATCTATATTTACACCACAATAGATTGTTTGTTACTAGATAAGAGTAAACTCTGATATTGGTTTAATACAAACGCTTTTAGATAAATCAGTCACAGAGGCTACCGTGCAAATGATCCAAAAAGATGACACAAATTCGAAATACAAATTAGAAAGTTGCGTTTGAGCTCTCCCATTGGTCAGTCTTAGAAAATATCCTTTTGTACCTTATTCGGTAACTTTCTCTTTTTTGTTCCAGTTTTATTTCTTCCTGGTTCGCACCTTGTACGCGGAAGGGTTGCCAACTTTTACTTGCTAAGACAATGAGTTATTGTTTTGTGCCCTTTTTGAATAGGACTTTGGGCAAACGCATTGTGCAAGACTTTTTGAATTCAAGGTATTCAGAGCAATATTTTTAACGCTTTTTATGGTTTAAAATTGCAAATAATACATCAATGATGCTGAATTTGCTGAGCGATACAACAATAAAAGCAATATATGCTTAATTTACTGACTGTCTGTCTGTACCTTAGTAAGAAGGTAGCACTGGTCATTGCCTTCGTCTACTGATGGGCTTAAAAGCAAAATATAAAAAACTTTATATTCGACGTATCTACCATTTAATTTCAGTTTCTTAAAAAAATAAACTTATTTTTTTAAAATAATCATTTATTTACTTACCTTATAATAAAATAATTATGTTAGCTCACACGTCCTTTCTGCTCTACCAACTCTAGATAAAAGCTGTTCAAACCTTCAGCATGACAAAAAAGTTCACGCGTTAAAGCACAGATGGCGCTTTTGAAAGTCGTAAAACTTAAGTTTTTTAAAGTTTGTGCAGTTTTTTTTAATGTTTTAAATGACATTTTGATATTTCTCTCATAATTAAATTAAAAATTTAAGTAAGCAGTAGGTAGGTACTCTGCAAAGTATTGGTAGGTACCTACTTATGCTAGGTAAATATATGTATCTACACAAACTTTTTCAATCATACCTAACAGTTTCCATTTAACCTAAGTCTAATGTTTAGATACCTTAATATAAATTGAAAGCATACTTTCATTCTTCTCAATATTTGAATCTTCTTAATAAAATACAAACAAATAGATATTTTTATCCAAGCTCACCCAACCCTGAAAATTGATCCAAAAAAACAACAGCCTTTGTTAAAATAACGCCGAATAATTTATTTCCTCTGTATATAGGTAGCATGGCTTCACGTCCTTTGCCGCCACTCGTAGGAAGCTATTTAAAAGCTATAAACTGTGAATTGCCACCGCCTGTACCCTGAATACCCATCTATTAGGCCGCTGTTTCAGTATACCCGAGATATGTATCTACAGCACTGCGCTTAATGGAATTAACAATGGTATGTACTTACATGGAAAATATGTGAAAACTACGTGGAAAAATAAGGTTATAGACCACGTTGTAACCAACGAACATAGCACAGGTTTTATGAATACCTAGTACCTATCTATACATAAATGTAGAATCCTGTTTCGATGTTCGAGTATCTAAGTATTTAGGTTTTTTTCCAATTTTTTGGCTTGTATTTATAAAGTATTTTTTTTTTTCAAATGTAGAATGATTTATATAATTAAGACTTAGGTAGAGGTATTATAAAGTTATTTGGTCAAAAGTATAACCTTTTTTTAAAAAAAAAAACTAAGTCATTTATTTGAACACAGAATATACAATTTGTGATTAGATGATTTCTTAAACAGAGTATATAATTTGATTTACTATCAAGGAACATTGCCGCTTTCAGTAAAAATTCTACCTTCATTTTATAAAATAATTTGCATTCTTATAGGGTTATGCTCGAAAAAATATATAGACGTGTAGGTAGTTAGATATTTATCCTTCTTAACACGTGACTTTTCTTATTTCTAGAGAAAAAATTCCGAGAAAAAGGTTTGAATTTATTTGACCTTATGTTAGACTTGAAAATTTAATCTTAGATAGAGGTGGTTATTCTTGCGAGTCTAGAATTTGCAAGCTTTTAGTAGATCTCATTAAATGGAGCCCTATCTAGTCCTAACTGCTAGATCCTGAGCTAGCTATGTAGGCTTGCATGAAAGTTTCAAGATTTTAGTGTCTTATTTTATTAACTTTCTTATCATAATCTGCGTTTTTCACTGATAGGAATTATCTAAAGTTCTAAAGATGAATAATCTTTAGAAGTTGTTAACAGCTACATAATATATAAAATCGTAGTGGATAAAATAAAACAATAAAATATGATGTCATTTTATTTAATGAAAACTCTGTTTTTTCTTAATTTTACTTTATAACTAAACTAAACAAACTAAAACTAAGTAGGATAAAAGTAAAATTACAACCAAAGTTAATATGTTTACAATATAAGGATTGTGAAGTTGATAATTAAAAACTTTCTGTGAACATTGAAAGTTTTTAAGCAACCATTGGAAAAGCTTTTTATAAAATCATCCTGTCATTTGACAGTATTGTACAAAATCATCGACAGTATTGAGTAAGATAAAAAAATATATTTAGATGTAAAAAATCTATTTTCTAATTTTAATTAAAGTAAGTATAAGTAACTTTACAAGATAGCGATAAAAATGCGACAGTTGAATAGTATATTCTTATGAATATGTATTTATTACTTCCTTATGATGTAATGGCTTAACTGATTTGGATGAAGTTTGGAATGCAGAAAAATTATACTCATGATTAATTAACACACCCGGAAAACGCGAGTGGAATCGCGTGGCGCAACTAGTAAAAATATAGGTTACATGTGAATGATATAGAAACAAATGAACACTAGATGAAAATCAACAGAAGAACGAAGCACGAAGACTCTTCTTTCTTCAGTGAAGACCGATGCCAGTGTCATCTTCTGTTACGTATACTGAAGGTATACCGGAAAGAATGAAGCACTCAGGATACATTCAGTATACGTACAGAAGGCGACGCGTACTCTTCTCTTCCACCAACAGTACCTGAAACACCAAAACTCTGAATTAAAAACTGGTAAGTAACATAAAGTTCTGATTACGCTTCGTTTGTTTCAATTTGGCAGAAGTTTAGACGTTATTAGGAGAGCGCAGCAATAGACTACGATTTAAATGTGACGTTCTCACACCATATCGGAGACCCTCGCAATATGTTAAAAGCTCACCGACCGATGTAACTCACGAGCCCAACTCCCCGTTGGGACCACCACCTATAACATAAAGCAGCCGATTTACAACACGCCTGGGTTTTCAAATCGAAAAGGGTAACACTGATAGCACATAAGTTCCGCTACCGTAACGCCACCAGTAAAACCAGAAAGTTATATCCGATCGTAAATATGTAACCTTTGCCGACTAAGCATCTAAAACTTTAGACAAATGCCGTAACAATCTATTGTCTCCGGAGACCAATGAGGGTCCGCGAAGATGTGCAAATTCATGCGATTGGTTTGCAAAAATTATTTTCGCAAACCTACGAGCTGGTGGCAATGTAAGCTTTTGTTTTTTACAGGCCGTCCTCCGGACGATCGCCCGCGGAGTCTTTTGTCCACTGACCATTGTTGCACATAAAAGGATAAATTACAAAAGCGAACACCACTCGTAAAGATGACTAAAGAATTCCCGTATGCACGAGGGACTGAATAGAACGACATGAAAGGGCGTAAGGGTGCATTATATTCGTAATTTACGACGCGCGCGAACATCACACCGGGCCTGCATTATTGATTTCGATGCACAAACGAAAAGTTCTGTACGCTTAGGAAACGCTCACTGTGCAATGTTAGCGCGAGGAGGGAAACGCGCGCGAGATGCGCGGAGAAGCACGTGACTTACCGGTCCGGTCAGCTGTTCACGTCGTCCGGTAAGTAAACATTGACGGATGACGGATGGGGTAGCGCGGGTCGGAGGGACGTGTGAGCGAGTTCGGCGTCGGCGGGCGTCTGCCGGTCTGGGTTTGGGCGTCGGGACGCGCGCCCCCGGACTTCCATCGATTGCCGCCCCTCACGGTCGGCGCGCGCCGCAGAACCCGCGCGCCGATGCAAGATTTTCATTACATACGCCATGATCGTTGTTATTTGCACCCCGTAATGTTTTTTGATAGTTTGCTTAGGCCTCGAGTCGTGTGCCGCTATTTACATGTACCTACGTTAAGATAGGCCGGTTATTAGAGCGACATGTGTGTGCGTGCTGATAAAAAGTCGATATTAAGCCGGCAGTACGCGGCACCTGTTCCTGTTATCCTAATTGTCCGTGCTGCGGCACGGATCCGCAGTTTTTAATACCGACGGGACAATTTACTCGCGCTAGTAACGAGATAAAATTAAAACATTTTTCTCAGTAAAAAAGTTTCATAAGTAAAAAAAATAAGATTACTAAAACAATGAAATAATTCTGTAACTTTTCAATTTGACCTATTTATATTTGCGTGATAAATTTTATATGCATTTACGTTTATCACTATAAATCTTTATTAATAAAAAAAGTATACTTATATTTATTGCAATTTATTGTAGCTTCGTAGCACTGTCGTAGCGTGCTACGCTATGCCTAAATATAACATGAATATAATAAAAGATTTTAAATTCTGTGCAATTTTAGTTTCATGAATTTACACGATTTTAAAATTCACTCTTTTTCTTAGATACATATTTTATTTACAAACAATATAGAAGATTTCTCACGACGATTTGAACCCGAACCAAACAACAGATCAAGGCTTCAGTTAGGTCTTTAATGGTTGTCAATTACTGTTATTTTATTATATTGGAAACTGTTTCTTTAACCTTTTACTAAATTGGCCAATTTACCAATTATGGAACTTCTGTTTTATAAGGCGTAGGTGTAAACAATGTAATTATTTATTCAATTGCTAATTTTTTCTAAATAAAAATACCATTGAGATTTTTTTTAAGCAGGATATTAAATGCATACAGTTCGCTAAGCTATTATGCATAAATTGTAATATGTGATCGTATGGAAATGGTAATCATAGTATATTTTAATTCCAGCTGCGTTCTTCGTTTTTACTCACGTTTTTACGATGATAATAATCTATGTCTCAATCTTATCTACGTACCTACATCAAAAGCTATATACCTACGTTTAACTATAGCAATGTAGTGAAGTAACAAATATTTATGAGTAACACTGTGGTGATACCCGCAAAATTTTTTCGGGATAGAAAATAGCTAATCACCTAGCGGTATGAAATATACTTTACGACCTATTATTATACCTAACAAATATAATTTAAACAATCAAAAAAATCGTCAAGCCTTTTCTGAGGAGTGCAACCATAAACACAGTGAGACGAGATTTGCATATTATAGGTATAGATTGAAAACTTTTGTATTTGCAATATTAGCTGCATCCCGCGGTCTTACTCATGTTTATAGGACATACATACATACCTACTTGTATGTGTTAATCCAGATAAAAAGTTGTTTGCATTTAAGATTTGTCAACCTGTTACAATGTGAAGAAGTAACAAGCATACACATTATAAACTTTGGTTTGTGTAATACATTTTTTTTAAATGTAAAAGTAGGGAGACGAACGAGATGCTTTTCATAGGGTAAGAGACCATTGCAGCACATTTCCATTACTGTAAAACATGTACTTTTAAGATGCGAACTACATATATACGTATTACATGGATCAATAAGTCCCGAGACTAACCCAGAGATGGCGCTCGTAGTAAACCAGTAACCACGTCTTTCTAGAGTATTAACCTTTGCTTGAAACGTGTCAAAATTTTAAGTCGATCGGACCAGAAACAGCTGAGTTTTCGAGGTTGGAGTAAAGTCGTTTTGTAGTTTGTTTAAAAAATGGAAAAAACCGAGTTTCGTGTTCTGATAAAACATTGTTTTTTAATGGGTAAAAACACCGTGCAAGCGAAACAATGGATTGAAAAATGTTACCCGGACTCTTGTCCATCAAAAGCAACGATTTGTCGGTGGTTTGCCGAGTTTAAACGTGGTCATACCGACACAAATGACGCGGAACGCTCGGGTAGACCTGTGGAAGCCGTTACACCGGAAAATGTGAGTGAAGTGACAAAAATTATAATGAAAGATCGTAAAGTGAAGCTCCGTGAGATTGCTGAGATGACACAGATATCATATGGAAGTGTATTTACTATCCTTCATGAAAAATTGAGCATGAAAAAGGTTTTTTCCAAGTGGGTGCCGCGATTGCTTTCGATGGAACAAAAACAGCAACGAGTCGATGATTCAGAAAGCTGTTTATCGCTATTTACTCGCAACAAAAAAGATTTCTTGCGTCGTTACGTGACCATGGACGAAACATGGATACATTACTACAATCCAGAGTCGAAGCGGCAGTCATCTGAGTGGCGCACAGCTGGCGAAAGCCGTCCGAAGCGTCCGAAAACGCAGCAGTCAGCTGGCAAAGTCATGGCGTCAGTTTTTTGGGATACGCATGGCGTGATTTTCATTGACTACCTCGAAAAAGGTAAATCGATCAACAGTGATTATTATATTGACTTGCTGGTGCGTTTGAAGGAGGAAATCGCAAAAAAACGACCGCACATGCAGAGAAAAAAAATCCTTTTTCACCAAGACAATGCACCCTGCCACAAGTCGATGAAAACAATGGCAAAATTGAACGAATTGGGCTTTGATCTGCTTCCCCACCCCCCCTACTCGCCAGATTTAGCCCCCAGTGACTACTGGCTCTTTGCTGATCTTAAAAAAATGCTCCAGGGAAAAAGATTTGGCTCAAATGAGGAGGTCATCGCTGAAACTGAAGCTTATTTTGAAGCGAAAGATAATTTTTTTTATAAACATGGTATTGAAAAATTGGAAAAGCGTTGGAACGATTGTATCACCCTAAAAGGTGATTATGTTGATGAATAAAAAAAAAAATTGCAAAAAAAATGTTGTTTTCATTGTTAGTCTCGGGACTTATTGATCCATGTGATATATACATAAAATGCTAAAATTATTACCTACCCTCAATTTTGGGTAGTCAGGTAAGTATTAGGTAGGTACCTATGTTCAGGCCGTGAATTATTTAATTTCATGCTAGAGTCATCTATAGATCGACTTATCATCAAATATTACACAAAGTTGTAAAATTGTAGTAGTTAAGTATACTTAAAGAAGCAATGAACTTTTTACGTAAGCTAAACACGGATCGAAACTTGGTACATTTCTGACGATTTCTGTAATTTGATTTTTTAATAATAGAATAATCTGCAGTAATCATCTTGTAGTAGTCGCATCCGGCCAAGTAGTGTAACCCTTCAATATACACCTGATGAAAAAGATACCCTCCCCTTATCCAATTAAAAGACCTTATCTACTTACCCATGTCCCGTGGAAGCCTTTTGGGTGCAATCCGAGACAGAAATGGAAAACGAATGAAAATGATATTATTGAATTAGGAACGGTAATTTTTTCATCGTCGTTACAATTTTTACAAAAATTAATTAGCTTTACTTCAACTACTTAAGTAATTACTACTTAGTCGATTGCCTACATTTCTTTGCTTACTTTTCTTGGTGGTAGATCCATAAGTTTTAGACAAGTGTTTTGAAAACGATTCTTAATGTGGCATTTTATTTCTGAACATTTTGTTCGCGTAGGCGATCGAAAATACATCACATTATTTTTGCCATCTCGGCGAAGTGTAGGACATACTAGGCTAGGTGTTAGACATTGTCTAGTGTTCGCCAGCAGGAGCCAAACCGTGATCTGTATGGCATTGAATAAAGTCAATCTTGGTGGTAGATCTCCTTAGCAAGAGGTCGTCTAGGTAGGTACCACCGCAGTACCAGATATTCTGCCGCGAAACAGTAGTGTGTAAACATTACTGTGTTAAAGTTTGAAGTTTAGCGCTCCTAGCGATTTAATGGTTGTTGAGATTAATCATCGAATGTCTCAAAGTAATGAGCGCCAAAGCAGCGACTTGAATCCTGGACTTTGTTTTGCTACTCAAAGTTCTGTGTATCAGTGCAAAGGTCATGGACAGGCGTTATCTCTTACCATCAGGAGAGCATCTCGTTCGTCAGATTATATTTACATTTTTTTTTACAGACGAGTAGACGGTAGACGAGTTCTAGATTAGACGTGTACGTGTACGCAAGCATAATATAGGACACCCTGCAGCCACGTAGAATGCCGACTTCCCTAAAGCGGCGTAAAAACTGTATGAAGCCTCAGTGCTGTATATTAGGGGAGGCTTACGTCCAGCAATGGATAGTTGAAGCCTAATGATGATGATGCCAATCACATTTGTGTTTAATTTGACATTTCAGCCGTGAGATCAGGCGAGATTCTTACTCGACTTTTTACTAATTCATATCGTCATGATCGCAAAATAGTCTTAACAAAAAAAAAACGATTCACGATTTTGTGCAAGAAAGGGTTGACAAACAAAAGAAGACCAGGTATGCAGCGGTTTAGTTAAGAATAGTGACTTTAACAGTAATTATTATCTGTCAATTTAGAGTTGAATTTTTTTCTAACATTTATTGTAATTTATTACTTTGGTTTCGCTTGTTCACCTTGACGATAATTTACTACCCGCATTTTTGAGTTTTGACATTCAAGATAAAAAAGTTGTACCAATAGGGTTTGTTTATTTTTGATGAAATTTTCTATTTATTCACTAAATAATTCATTATTTCCTACGGAATACTGAATAAGGTGTATACTCTGCTCTACAGTTCAGTTAAACTTAAGTACCGACGTATAACTTGCAGGTACCTAGGTACATCGATGCCATCATAGCAAAGCTGTTTCGTATTCTAAGTAGATATCTATTATTAATTATACTAAAGATTTCATTACAAATATTAAGAGGCTAAGTTTGTAACTTTGAGGTAATCTTCCAAACCTCTGATCTATTTCGTCTATTGTAGCGATGATGGCTCAGTGGTTAGCGCGGTAGGTTCGCATGACGTGGGTTCAAACCCCAACAATGAGCTTGAGCTGCCGGTGAAGGAAAACATCGAAAGGAAACCATGACGTGGTGGTAGGGTACTTTCTAGTACTCGGCTGGCTAGCTACCACCCTCAAGTTGAAAATCTGTAGCCGAGCATCTAACGGTGTGTTCCGGCAGCCTCACTTGAGAGCCAGTTCCATTCCAGGCTAGGTGCGGTTTACCATCTTCGACCACACCGTCACTTACCATCAGGTAAGCTGTGGTTAAACACCTAGCCTGTCAGATAAAAAAAAAGGTTCACACTAATATTATAAATGAGTTTATTTGTTTATCAGTAAGTACTTAATTAATAATAATGTTTGGTTTATCTTCACGCTGTAACGGATTATTTGAAATTTAGAATTTTGATAGCTTTTAGGTACTCTGAATTTACATAGGCTATTTTTATTCCGAAAAACGCAGGTGAACCCAGAGGGCACGGCTAGTAGTAAATATTTTTGACTAAACTTTAATAGATCGCTTGAGATTATGATGATGATGAATTGATGCTTACCATACAGCGGTTTACGTCAGAATGACCAGATCGCTGCATCCAAGGGGTGGGACGAGGCAAAAAATGGGGTGGCACCACATCCCCTGCAAGCAAAAAAATTAAGATTTATTTACAAGGCCCATTTTGTAATAACAATAATGCAAGCATGATTGCGACTCAGTGTCGGGATAAGTGAAGATCGTGAACTGAATATCAATAGATATCAGAATCTATGAGTTTTCTATATTAGTGCTTCTGGTTGGAGACACAGAATTTCTCCCTTCTTATTTTATCAAATCAGTTAAGTACTTATAACAATATAAATAGATTCATTTAAATCAGTGATGTGTGATGAAATTACATCGTAGATTAATAATAATTCACATTGATTTCTAAAATGAAACCAAGACTTTAATGAGCGGGCCATATTTAATAGTGATGTGCGTAAGATTGTCGATACCGTTGCAATTGAGTCATAGGTAAAACTAAATTAGGTAGGTACCTATAACCAGTAACAATCTTAATTTAAAAAAAAAACGATGGTTTTATTAGCTATTTCATTTTATTTTTTATTTTGGATAGTGGGTGAATACCACCACTGACTGGATCCCGAAGGTTAAACGGCCAAAAGGCCAGCCTAGAACACGGTGGAACGATGATCTCGAAGTTCATGAACGTGATTAGAGCTCAACAGCAACAAACAGAGAGGCATGAACAAGAAGAAGAGAAGCCTTTGCCCAGCAGAGGGGCAAGAGGGGCTAAAATAAATTATAATGATTAACAGTAGGTACCCACTTAGGTACCAATAGGCAATCATCATGGTGTAAAACGTTGCACTGTGTCGAATTGTTCATTGATCTTACCTAAATACAATAAAGGACTAATCCTAAATGGAATTCAGACTATTATTTTTAATTCACAGATACCTATATTAGAAAAAATCATAAGATCTATAATTTATTTACCTATAGATATAACCAGGCATATAATCGCTATTTAAGTACAAGTTATTTAGTAAATATGTACTGTAAAACATCAAGTTATAACGATTAGATTTACCCCACTGCTGGGCATAGGTATCGACTGGTAATTGGGTAGTAACCTATCACTCGGTCCGGTGGTAGGTATATGATTGTATACCTATAGTTAGGTATAGGTAGGCACAGTATAATCCTAAACAAGAACTTAAAATACCTAGATACTTAGCTGCAAACTTCTATAAATAAAAAAGACTTACTTGTATAATTATCTAAATAGACTTATTTAAATCATAACTTATTTAAAGGGTAGGTAAGTAGGTAACCTACATATATACTGTATTTACATAGATAAAAACTTTAAACCAAGGTCAAATACATTAGTAGGTACTGATTTAGATTGCCTAATAACACAATTATAATCAAGTAGGTAAAGAGGCGGGGACTGCTGGCATTAGGTATTTATTTTTAGAGTTATATGTAGGTAACTTATCCATTGGTAGTTATAATTAATATTATATTATACCTACTTTATAAAAAAACTTAAAATTCACCCAAACGTCACGCTGATAGTTGCAATTACGCTTAAAAATATAAGACACTATAAAAAAAAAACACACTAATATTAATAAAGTAATAAAGTTTTTAAGTGCAGATAAATTTTAAATTGTTGATAATCGTTTAATCTAATTGGAAAACAAACAGAATAATAAATAAAAAATGCAAACAACTTGTTGAAAAAACATAGTTGCCATTTAAAAATATGTATGCAAAAAAAAAATTACAAAAGAGTTACAAATACAAGTTTAAAAAACATGGAACTTACCAGTGACACCAAAAAAACACCGGGTTTTCACTGTTATTTCTACGTCTAAAATTTAGAAACTTTTGCCAAAAAAAATCTAATAATATTTTTTAATTAATACTTTTGTAAAAATGAGGTAAAAAAAAACTTTCAGGTGTAAATTTTCAAAACAAGTTTGTAGTTTAGGCCTAAACACAACAAAGCGACGGCGGTGTGCCGTCGGCAGCCATTTTGTGGCGCTGTAGTCGCGTCTCTCTTCACGCTTATTGGCTGAGTGACGTCAAGCGCGCCATGACAGTCCACCATTGCTATCGACTAGCCAACACTAGCTACAACCGTGTCACTACATTTTAACACTTATGCGATCGAGTTAAGGTTACATTTTTACGCATTAAAATATTTGTGAATGCAAACACGCACCTAACCTCGTCAGCCCGCATTCTTGTGTTGTGAATTATAGCTTTAGAAGCTTTTAAGATGCACCCTAATCGGGCAAGAGGGAGCCTTTAAAATTCAAGTGAAGAGACAGTGATAGGTTGAAAGATTTTAATTGGCCGTTGATCTTTGTTGTCTACTTAATTTTGTATTTAGCCAAGCAGTAAACAGGTAGGTAACAAAAAATCGAGGAAATGAAATGAGAAGTGACTTAATAAGTTTCTTCTCAAATTTTATCCGAATGAGTTGATAAGGATAAAGGAGAATAATTTTCAATTTTCAAAATTTGATCCCAACCCAAATGAATACAATACGTTCGCAAGTTATAAGATAGGTAGTAGCTTAGATTAGGAACGGTCCTAGATATGATGTTTTTTGGAACGGATTTTTTATAATTTTAAATAGTAAGGTACTCACAGTTCGTTCAAGGAAAATGACAGCAGAGTCATCTAGCTTGGAAAATAGGAATTTTTCTTTAAAATTAGCAAATTAGAGTAGTTTGTTACCTACTTAGGTACATAAATAATTGAGCATACGTAAAAATGCTAATGATGTTTTATTTAGATGCGTATCGAATTGTTAGATAAATGCCAACGAAATAGTGTAGATGGCGCTGGCTGGGCTACTTTTAGATTCATTCAATAATTTCAGACTCAAATCATAAAATTTGTTTGATAGGTAGCTACGAGTAAAAAGTTTAAATATCTATTGATAGTAGGGGCCTACCTACCTAATATTCTGATAAATATACCTAATGAATATTTGTATTATATTATGTAATTAATATTGATATAATGAATATTATGTTATGCATATTATTATAATAAATATTTTATTTTTATTGAGTACCTACGTAGGTAGCTAAGTTACGTTACAAAGTGAGAACTGTGTACCTACCTATTATATTTAAAATTAATTCAATTTTTTTTTTGTTATGTAGGTAATAAGTAGGTATCAGTAGTAGTAAGTACTTCAATAATAAAGTACACAACTCAATTTGAAGATTTCTTTGCAGTATGATCTTGAAAAGACCGAGTTTCTATCTCTCAGGAAACGAGGAAGTCGCGAGCTTGTTCCGGCCATAAAAAATTAAGAATAGGACAGAACATAATGGTCCACAAATTTCCACGCCTCGGCAACAACATTAACAAGAAGTGGCAATATAGAACAATACTTTACTGTAACGAGTAACACTGTATGTTAAGGCTTTCATAATAACAGCTAGATGCGACCCTACAGAAAGGAATTTATGTAGGTACGTATACCTTTACAGGGTATGTACTTATTTTAAATGATATGGCCTAGTTTGGTGGGCATCAACTAAAGTTATTGAGGTCGTTTTATTTTACAAGCCCCTTTTCAGTTGGGAAAGCTTTTGGGGTGTTTGCGAATCGGTGAGCAAAAGGTTTTTGATCTTTTATTATATTTTATTGCTTGGTATTTTTTTTTAATACCTACTAATGTTTGGATTTGTAAGCTGACTACAATATTAGGAAGTCTATTTTGAGCTATTTATCAAAAATCATATTGGAAATTTGCAAGCTAGATGTTTTACAAAAAAAAAGAATCATCAAAATCGATTTAATCTAATCAACAATCAAAATGAATTTTTTTAATACAAATACAAATATTTTATTGATAACACAAATGTTACAAGTCATATTCCGTAATATCATTTAAAATATATCATTAAGAGATTTTAAAACACTGATTAATAGGTAGGTACATGTTGTCAATATAAAGTCAGTCAGTTTTAGCAATTTTATCAGTTTTGTCAGTTTTACACAATAAATATTCTGAATCTGATTCTAAAGACAATAATACTAAAAACAGAAGACAATAATTTTAATCTAAGTTAAATATAAAGAAAAATATCAAAAATCAATCGTAAGTTCTGACAAAATGAGAATTTAAGAGATATGGATATGGATTCCACTTATATTTACGTCAATTTTTTTTTAAAGTTTTTTATGGCTTTACCAAGAAGCTCTTACACATAAATAAAATACGTACCGATAAATGTTCAAGTTTCAGTAATCAAAATTACTACTTTTAACGTAAAGCCTCTTTATAATGAACATGTCAACATTAGTTATTATTTAAAATGAGTTTCGAATAGCTTATAATTGGGACATTACTAATTATAAAATTTCTGTCTTTTATATTAAGGACCACCAGTCTGACAACTTTATTTGTCGGGTCCATATTTTCATATAAACGATGAGTTAGGTGATATTTTAATAAGTTATTGGTGTAAAATATTAAAATTGGAATAGCTAATCATGCAGTCGTGGGGAGAGCACCGTCTGTTACCCTCTTTGTTTATGTGACAAGAGCTATTTAGAAGATAAATGTAAGAGTTATTATTAAAATAGTATATTTTTACAAGAATATCAGAGAAGTAGGTACCTACCTATTATTTGGTCATTATTTGGTTAACTGTTTTAATCTCATCTTGGAAGTCTTTTATGTTTGGTTTACTTCACTTATATTGAGGATGGGTATTTAATAATTTAATTCAATCTAAGTAAATATAAATAGTGACAAGTTTGTATTTAATAAAAATATTAAAACAGCATGTTTTATTCGATCGAGCTCATTCGGTTATGGCATTACCTATGTAAAATAAATAAAAATCGTATGACATTTCGCAAAGCGCCATCTAGCCCCAAGCTAAGTAAGACTTGTACTATGGGAACCGTATAATCGATATTATAATTATTAGCCGAATAAAACATGTTTTTTTTTTAAAATAAATTTCATTTATTTTATTAGTTCTTCGTCGCTAGCACCAATGCTCTTATCTAAGAGTGTTAACGAATAAAACATGAACAAAGCACTCTGTTGCAACGAAAGAGGTGAATAGTTTTTGCAATGTTCAGGCAGGAAAGGTGTTCTTTCTTGTAAGTAAGTAAGTATTTTGTTGAAAATATCTACTTATAGGTAAATCTTTCTTTATGTCACTTTCCAAGTTATATTTATTATTGAACATTATGCAATAAAAAATCTCATTCGATTTCAGTCTATATACATAAGTACGGATATATATAGGTACATACGGATCCAACTCTAGGATAACTCTACGGAAATTACAATATAAACAGACCTAAATATAAAGTAAAGAGATTCTTGTTTGCATTATTCTTGGCGCACGTACACGTCGTATTACGTCACGATTCACCAAAAAACGTGGTTTATTTTCCATAACCATACCTAACATTATCAGCATCAAAATACCAACGAAAGTAACATCCTAAAGTCAGCGCTTCTTATGGAAGGGGGTCATTGCACCAACTACTTTGAGCCGGCTCTAACCCAAAGACATAGAGTTCGCAATCCGACTACGTGTTGGTATCAATGTAGACGATCACAGATACTCTGGAATTGGTGACAGTGACTATGTTTGGGACAGGCAGATTTGATCGTAACCTCACGTACACTTACATAAGAAAAAAACAACACAACAACACAAGTGATACACATTTTTAAGTTAGTTTTAATAACTTCTTTGAGATTTCACATTATTATCTATATTCTTTTTTATTTTTACTACATCTTTTTTTAAATCTGAATCGTATTTATACGACAAACATAGATAAATAGATTAATTATTTATCGTTCACGACAAAGATTGTATGCATAGTACACAATAATATTGAATGAGCCTGCATGAGCTGCCGGTGAAGGAAAACATCGTGAGGAAACCATAGCGTGGTGGTCTAGTTCTACTCGAATGGCTAGCTACTACCCTCAAGTTGAAAATCTGCCGCCAAGCATCTAAAGGTGTGTTCCAGCAGCCTCACTTGAGAGCCAGTTCCATTCCAGGCTAGGTGTGTTTTACCATCTTTGACCACACCGTCACTTAACATCAGGTGAGCTGTGGTCAAAAACCTAGCATGTCAGCGATAAAAAAAACTATATAAAATAAACATAAAATATACCTACTACTATAACGCTTGTCGGCTTTAGGTATCACTAAAAGCGTTCTCTTCTATATAACTTTATAGGATGAAGAAGATTCAACCAGAAATAGGAAACGGCTTGCCAATAATAATACCTATACCTATATTTATTTTTAAAAGCACATTTAAAAAAATCAGGAACTTGAAGAAACTAAACTTAATCTAAAGTTAAGAAACACGAAATTAGACAATTTTTAAATTACACATTTGCACATGAATTAAATTTTATCATAAACGTAAAACAATTAAAAGACAGTTGAAGTCAATGTAAAAATTTAAGTCACTAGTCAACACCGTAAGAATCCCTGTGTTGCGATGTCCAGTACCTACACTTCTATTAAGACCTATTTAAATTAAGTCTTATAGGCTAGGCCAATAAAAAGGAAAATAAACAAAAGTAGGTGTACATAAACTTAATATAAACCTATATTCTAATAAAATTACGTCCTAATACTTAATTGTTTGTTCTGTTACTGGGTAGGTATTCTAATTAAGTATAAAAATATTCTATTAGTTATCTGGTTCCGATACCAAAGCACTTAGTAACTCTATAAAATAATAAATTAAACTACTTCATGATTAAAATCTCCTAGTAAAGTAGTGCTTTACAATACTAAAAGGCAAGACAAATTCGTATTTTGTAATTTTTTTAATGTGAGGCCAGCCGGTTGAACTTTGTTTTCCGATCTTCATCTAGTAGGTGCCTACGTACCTATATAGTAAGAATGTTTTATATTAAGTACCTACTGTCGGAGCAGATGAACCTTGCCGAAAATAATTAAAAAACCTAAAAATCAGTAACACTGAAGAATAGATACCTATCAACATTACTTAAATATGTTACACCTTGTAATCTTGTAACCTACAAACACATGAACTTGTAACGCGCCGCGTTTACATAACGCGGCATAATTCACGTGATATCGTACTTTATATGTCAATTTCGAATTAAAAAACATGACTAACTTTAAAAGCGTATAACATCATAAATGCTATTTGCGTTTTAGGTAAAGAATATCATGTACCTAAGTTAGAGAATCGGTGTCCTCATCTACAGACACGCCCTAAACTTGGGTACTGCCTACACAGTATGCGTTCACAGATGCAGAATGTGACGAGTGACATGAGGCGAGGTGACCTTGAACCGAGGATGACGGATTCCGGCCTTGCGAGGTCGCCAACCCCAAGATATGTAGGTTGCTTACTTAACATCTATCCGACATCTGTACACAGAGATAGTACTACGAATGACGCGATGACGTACTAACATAGCGCTTTATGCGATAAAGTTGCGCTTAAAAAGATAAAGCTTTATCTATTCCGACGGTTAATGTTTCGGAACTTTTTGCCCTAAAGTAAGTCTTACCGATTGATCTATGGAAACTGGATAGACTGATAAACTGTTTTGAGTCACAATGAGGCCATCAAAATTTATGTATTATGTATCGGCATCTTTATCTACAAAGTTTATTTCTGTTTGTTTGAAGACATAGGTAGGTATTCTATCATGCGTGATTTTTGTTAAACGCTAACGAGCGAAATAAATTTTCAGTGAACTAAGTACCTACTAAGAAGTTAATAGGCATTATTGATGCTAATTGTTGTAAGTGAAATCATCGCCTCCCCAAAATAATGTTAAAAAGCACTCCGTGTAGAAGTAATTCAATGAAACACATTGACTTTTAAATGTAATACACTCTTTGTTTTCTTAAACTACCCACATAAAAGTAAATGAATAATTTGCAGAGATGATAATAATCTTGTCGGATTATTTAATTTGTAAGCTTTTATGCAACTGAAAATGAGCGAAACTTTAATGAAGAAGGTTGGTACATTCACAAAGGTTAAATTTAAATATGCATGGGTAATGGGTAACGTTTATCACTGGTTTGATATCAGCATTTTATCCACTTGAAATGTAGTCGTAAATTATATTTAAAGACGTAGAGTAGCTACTATATGAGTACGTGCAATTTTACAGTAGTTCAGCGGAGCATCGGAGCATGAATTTACGAACCTTCCATCCGACCACTAAATAATTTATTAGCCCCAACAAAGGAGCCGTTTTGGCCGAACAAATCGCCCTCGCATACATTGAATTTGATTTAAAACACAGGTATTTGACTGTCTCGCAACAATAATAAGATTATTTACGACAATATAGGCGACAGACGAGCTCTTCATTGACATGATTAGTTCGAAACCCCAGCAATTGATCGGGCAAATTTTAAGTACATAACAAATGGGAACGTTATTTATACAGACGTTACTGTTATATGAGCAATATTTTTTATTCATTCGACTATTTTATTCGCCACAAACTGGGCGAAGTGCAATCGAGTTAATTTACAGAATCTTCTCACGGCTGAATAAATCAGTGCACTCAAAATACTTTAGAGTTTATTTCTGTACGGAGATGGGTGATGCCTTGCGTAATGTATGTCGTTAATTGCGCTGTAAATTTGTCGAGTCGTCAACAACTCAGGGGTTTGGCGTGAAGTTAGCGCGTATGAGATCCAACGGTAGCCGCAGGATTTGTCCCCTTGCCAAATGTCCCAGCTGTGGACAGAAGTGGCACGGACTGAATACTGATTAAATCTGCGTTATTGTTTTCGTTTTTTTTTACTTTCGTTCTATGGCTATCGACCTATTGAATTTTTCATGGAATTTCGTATAAGGTTTTCGTATCTCTCAGAGTCGCGACCGAATTCTAGAACATAACAACGCTTGAGGAGTTTCATCAATTATATGCTCAACGACGACATTAACATACATTTCACGTCAAATTGAACGATCTTTGGGCGTCGGAATTGCTTTTATTGTAAAAATAAAAATAAATGGGACTTTATTAATATCATCATCGATACCTATCGGCCGTGGAGCACAAACGAAGGGTATAAAATTTTATTTGTCCGCTAAGTACTAAAAGCACGAATACTGCTGAAGCATGTCTAAGATCAAACATCTGGGTCGGATTAACGCACTGTTTGAAAACAAACAGTTACTTTGAAGTAGATTTTCGCTGTTTACAATACATAAAACCGTCATAACATTGTCCAATAAACATACATTTACATGACAATGCTGATACGAAATCACGTTAAAGCTTTAGAATAGCATCGACAAAAAGCACTAAAAATGTCAATTAATAGAAAATTTCAAGCATTGTGACTCTTGCCATATCACCTTTAAAATACGCGATGGAATGGAACCTTGAATTAACGAAATAGCTGTCTCCCTCCCTCGCATAGAGTCCCTCAGCAAAAGGAAAGAACAAAACATGTGCAGTTTCGTTTATCTACGAAAACGCATCTGTACTAGTAAACTAGATTACTTTATGATGGTTTCAATGCACATTTTTACGAGGGGCGAAAAGGGCGTAATCGATTTATTCATGTCGAAGTCAACCGTATCGTTGCACGACTCACATTTCGAGTGTCTGAAATGAGTTACCTACTTACGTACATACGTAAATAATTGTAAATTCGACGTTGTTTACTTGTTTCAAAGCGGCGAATGTAACTAAACAAATCTGCATTAGAAAACTAAAAGTGAAGAGCTATTAAAAATAAACATCCTTATAAACGCTCGTGAAGATACGAAACATGTTGTATTGGAAATGTTTGAGTGCATAAGCTTTTTAGATCCACCTCTGAAGTTACACATAGCACCTGTGCCTTACAAAGTTGAGAGAACAATCAAACGGAAAACTCTTCGGAAAAAATACTTGAAGTACCTAATGTTTATTTAAAATCACATTTTTAGGAAAAACTGCTGGAGATAGGGATCCGAATTTACTGATACAGCGGAATGTAAGTTCAAGCGTAGATATTTTTATAAAATCATAATTTAAGTTTCGTTGGCGCTCGAATTTGTATCGTATACTTATAGTGGTTCGATTTATTTTAGCGTGTTAATAGTCATGTTTTTAAGTCGTTTTTCGGGCTTAGGGAGCTGATGTAGGACGTGCAAATAAACACGGTATTTTTATCGTCGCAAACCTTTATATAGCTGCGGTCGATTTCTCCTCTTTATCTGCTCCGAGCGGTGTTTGCTTTATCTTGAGTAAGGGAAGGTGCGTTAAAGGGTTCATAATATTTTATTGCATTAACTATGATACTTGAAAGTACACTGCATACTTATTTAAGTGTTTTAATAAAACACTATTGCTGACTGTTTAGTTTAAAATTCTGTTTAGCGCGATTAAACGCGATGCAGCCAACTATGGGTTCAAATTTCAAGAGCGATATTTTAGAGAAAAACAACGTGAGAAATATATACCACAGCAATTCACCATGCATGTATTAGAGCCAATCACATTATCAAAACAATATGCGTTGTTAATTTTTTTTTTTGTGCAAAAGTAGTGAAACAATTGAAACGCTAAAATGATAACTTATCCATTGAAGCGATACCCAGAACTTTACGAAACAAAAACTAGAGCATCGCTGCTTTGGCGTTTATTACTTTGAGACACTCGATAGTTAGTCTCAATAGTCCAGTAATTTCGCTAGCTGCAGTACCCTTCAAACCGGAACACTGTAATGTTTCCATGCAGCTTATTCTTCTTGACAGTGGAATATCTGATATGACAGTAGTATCTACTTAGATGACCTTCTGCTTAGGAAATATACCTACTACCTAGTACATTTTTAGGGTTCCATACCTCAAAAGGAAAACACGGAACCCTTATAGGATCACTTTGTTGTCCGTCTGTCTGTCTATCAAGACCCGTGGCTTTTGTCGGGAACGCGTGGATGTAACAAACTGAAATTCATACCAAATACTTTGGTCTACTGTCCCTTGGAGCTGTGAAAAAATTAAACTTCTAAGCCAACGCAATCAAAAGATACAGCCGTTTAAGCTGCAAATTTTCGACACTCGCAACGGAATCAAAACCTACAGGGTACTGATTCTAAGTTCTCGTGAACTCAGAATCTTGAAATTTGGTACGAAGCAACGTCTTATAGCACAGATAAAGGAAAAATTGCGAAAAGCATAAATTACCATTTAAAAAAAAACATTTTCCTTTTACTTTTACTTTTTTAACTTTTACTTAGGTTTGTACGGAACCCTCGGTGCACGAGTCCGACTCGCACTTGGCCTATTTTTAACTTAAAACTTATCACAGCATTGTTCGAAGATACATTATTCATACATTGGCCATATAACGCCTTATTTATTACTAGCTTACGCCCGCGACTTCATCCACGTTAACTATAGAATTAAGTTCAGAGATAAATTAATCATGTGTAAGTAACAAATAAGCAATAGCCATGAAACTATTTTATCATTCGATTAAAATAAAGGATATCTTTTATCCCTGAATAATGTTCCATAAAACGCACCTATAGCTCAAGTGAATACGTTCTGTTGTTGATAATCCTACATGAACTTAACATTTTTCTGATATAAGAAGTAGGTACCTACTTGTCTAATATGTTAATTCAGAATAAAACTGTCTATCTGCCAAACTTTCTCAATTATAATATAAGTATTATTAAGATATATTATAAGGATACTTTTGTCGTAGCAAAGCTTATATAGGTATGTAGGTACCTACCTTTGTTTCCAGGCCAAAATCATTAAAAGATCCTTACAACTAAATGTTTGTATCTGTACTTAATTACAATAAAACAAAATATATCTTTGCTTGTCACATTAAAACCAACTAAACAGCTATCCTTTGATCACTCATATCAAGTGGGTTTTATGACATGACTTGAAAGTTTTATTAGCCGTAAAATATAAAGATAACGCAAACATTATTAACAATGCAAATCTACCATGATTCACACGTTATAAAAATATTACGAATAGAAATATGTTGCATATTTAGGTAAGTAGTAGATATATATTTAGATTTTTTTCACACGTTGTGTTACGTATTTTTATGGTCTAAGTTTGATGGTGATATATTCTGACAAATGAATAAAAAAAAAAGATTTATAAGTTTTTGTTCATTCATGTGATAGCTGAAAAAACAATGCTACAAATTCAAGAAGGTGAATTGGTGAAGGAAAACATCGTGAGGAAAGCGTGGCGATAGGGTACTTTCTAGTACTCGGCTGGCTAGCTACCCTCAAGTTGAAAATCTGCCGCCAAGCATCTAACGGTGTGTTCCGGCAGCCTCACTTCAGAGCCAGTTCTATTCCAGGCTAGGTGTGCTTTACCATCTTTGACCACACCGTCACTTAACATCAAGTGAGTTGTGGTCAAACACCTAGCCTGTCAGCCATAAAAAAAGTATAACTATTACTGTCATTGTTATTTCATGTACATTTTACTTATAATATAATTATGGCATTATTGGCAGTACTTATTTGAAATAGGTAGGTTACATTATAATTATTTGAGTACTCAGTAATTCTCATTCATTCATCAGATCGACATACCTAAAGCGATTGGGACGGAGGCAATATTGCTTGCCAATAGTATCTTAAAATCTAAAATCAAAGGTAAAGCATCTCTTACATTATACGTATAATACACTCGTGTCTAACTTTTGCAATAAAAAGTCAGAAACTAAACCAATATTTCTGCTCAGCAACAAACAGAAAAAGTAACGAGAGATTCTATCATGTACTTACTTGTAATTCAAATTAGCTCTTTATAGAAGTTACACATTTGTTTGTTCTGGGGAAAATTTTCGATTCGTTAAAAGATCGTAAAAACACTGGCCCTTGTGTCATAAAATCGGCTTCAGTTCTTGTCATGCGAAAACAAGCTTTATTTCCAGGTGTTATATAACTTCTGTTTTTTTTTTTTTTTGCCTGCCATAGTTTCTTGCATTGTTTTATGTCCTCGGAAGGGTTACCAAGTTACGTAATGTTACAATAAACGTTTTGAAGCCGTAAATTTTAATAGAGCAGAAATTTATTACCAGTTTGTGGAGACATTTACAGCTGACGAACAAGAAACCGTTCTTTTTGTGTGAGCGTAAATCTTGGTATTGGCTTAGTCACTAACTTTGACCTTAATTCGAAGAAAAATAAAACTGTGACTTTGCTTTGACTGCAAACTTCATAAACATGCGCGTACCTATTTTTATTTTTGAATACCTGCAAATAATACCAGGTATTACTGCACAAATTCAAGAATTAAGTAAAGAATAGTACACAAATGTATACTCCGATCCCATTTTAATTCGAAACGCACAAACTCCTTACATTGCCGAAAAGAAAACATAGCAAACAGCGAAACGAACACTACTAATCCAATATATTGAAATTGCAATACAGACCAGGCAAGTTCTTTCATTAGGGTTGCAAAATAAAAACAATACAAGTGAAAAGGGTATCGGATACTGCGCGCATATTTGCCAGAGAAAATTTCCTATTATGATCCCTTCCCTAAAGTCAACTCCATATAGGTACAGACTTGTGTTGCGATTGTCTACCGTCCGCTGCACAGAGACGAGACAAAAACATTTTTGTAGCGATGATAGCTCAGTGGTTAGTGCGGTCGGTTCGCATGCCGAAGGGCGTGGGTTCAAACCCCAATAATGAGCTCGAGCTGCCGGAGAAGGAAAACATCGTGAGGAAACCACAGCATGATGGTAGAGTACTTTCTAGTACTCGGCTGGCTAGTTACCACCCTTAAGATGAAAATCTGCCGTCAAGCATCTAACGGTGTGTTCCAGCAGCCTCACTTGAGAGCTAGTTCCATTCCAGGCTAGGTGTACTTTACCATCTTCGATCACACCATCACTTAAAATCAGGTGAGTTGTGGTCAAAAACATAGCCTGTCAGCCATTCAAAAAAAAACGGTATTAAGAAAATACGAAAACAAGATTTGGCTGGGCCCTTTTTTAACCAAAAAAAGAAATCGGAACATTTTAATCCGTATTAATGGTAGATTAATGATGTCCCAACGTCCGGAGTCCATAAAACCGACATAAAGTACAAATTTATCGCAATCAAATTTTACTTTTTATGAAATCGGTGATAAAGGGGAATTATGAACACGTTTATCGATAACGTAGATATTTTTGGCGAGGAGTCATCTCTATGCCACCCGCGTGCTCGCGCACACGGATAGCAGAGCAGATAGCGCACACAAACAAACCCGCTTTTATACAAAGCTTAAGGTACGTATTTAGAGACATAGTTTCATCCGCGACCAAGAGTGGAAATTTCAATAAAAATGCAAATTTTTCCCAAGCAATTTCCTTCTCACTACCGCCGCCACCGTCTCGGTTATTGGGTCCTACCGCGTTATGTTCGGGTTTGGTTCGTTATTATAACATACCTACAGCTGGATTATCTGTAGTCCTACGTACTACGTTGTAGCAATTTGCTTGTTAATGTTATAACCCATCAAATTACTGTTATCTGCCGCGCAAGAATGGAGCATAATCCCTTGAAACTGACACCTAACCGTGTCAAAGGTAATTGCAACTTGTATTTTACTTCAATTTTAATACAAGGAGTCTTATAGCTATGTTATTCCGCATACTTCCAGAAACCAGCTAAGGCGGTATTCCGATAGGAGTCAACCGCTTACAAATTAAATAATTATAAGTGAATGCTTATTACGTTTATAAATTTTAAAAGTGATAATAATTAGGTACCTATATTATCATTATGTATCGTACGATACAATTTTTATACACTATTTTACAGCTTTTTTAAATACTAACTGCGCCTCGCGATGTTACCCGCTACATTTTTTCGGGATAAAAAGCAATTATCATATGGATCAATGGATTATCATGTGTGGTGTGTTAGCTACCTCCATACCAAATTTCATTAAAATTGGTCCAGCCGTTTGAATCTGAAGAAGTAACAAGCACACTTACACACAACTTTTAGGTAATTCCTATTGGTGTGAAGTGTGATCAGCAACGTCTCCTCATTTAGACACTTGGTATTCCAACATAAAAGGAGGTACCTACTTATGGCGTGTCTATATGGAATCTGGATACATTTTTCACCCTTTACACAACTTGATATATAGGTACATATACATATATCACTTGTTAATGCAAGAGCCTATTTACTTAACATTATTTATCTAATAACACTAATGAATGGATATGTTAAAAAGATTACCCCAAACAAGAGAAACACCCAACC
Organism: Biston stratarius; assembly: GCA_950106695.1. NCBI lineage: Eukaryota > Metazoa > Arthropoda > Insecta > Lepidoptera > Geometridae > Biston > Biston stratarius. Next base: position 20,187,348 of record OX467116.1, read on the forward strand.
GTATCTGACTACACTATATTCACTTTACTTAGGTAACAGAACAACAACTATAAAGGTAAAATTCTTGAGCTATCGAAGACTTCCTCGATCTTTAATTAAAAAGATAAATTCCCCGAAAGGTACCGTAATCACCTTATCTACCTAATTTGCGCAATAAAAGCAAGTGACTTTTAAATCTGCATAAATACGGCGTTTTAAAAGTTTCCGCTAAGTTGAGACGCGGCGGGCGAAGGGTGGTCGAGAAGGGGTGGAGGCAAACAGGCCAAATTAAGGACGCGGGAGCGAGGAAAGAATACACAATTAGTTCTGTGCTACCTGCTGTAGATAACGTATCCAATTTACCGAGATCCCCATCTCCACTTATCCCGCCACCACTTTAAGCCGGACGCTGAAACGTGGGGTGTAAAGTTACGCTGGATGGTTTTCAGTCCGGGGATTTTAAAAACGTGGAAGTTTGCTGCGACCGGAACAAGGGCCCCTGGATCGATCGGAACCTCGTTGCTATTGTTGAAAAATCAAAATGAGGTAGTTAGTATTCACGTATTTTAACGCAGCTTGTTGTCAAATAGGGGATGTGGTGATGGCCCTTTGGATAGGTGCGATATCCTTAAAATTAAGTGGGCTTTCCTCTCTGCTGTTTACAGTTTGGGGTGGTTCATAATTAAGTTTGTTTTTATGTCACATCTTTCAAACGAACATTGGTAAATATTTACGATAATATTATAAGGCCGGTAGGTTATTTTCACGTTGTAGTTGATTTATGTGGTGTTAAAAAAAACATGTTCTTTTTATTGTTTACACAAACAATGAAAACACTAGTGCCTACATAAAACAGTTAATAGAATAGACTGACCCGTGAGTTGCTAGTAATTCTGCTTTTTGAGCTTATGTGACGAACATAGATGTTTGTTGTGTGTTATGTTATTATAATAAATATCTATTAAAAACGTGTACAAGGATTCTATCAGATGTCTGACTTTCGTAATATTATATTCTTGGATTGGCTTGGGGCTAGATGGTGTCTTAAAGAGGCAGAGCTCTTATTCATTTATTTCCTGGCTTCGCGCGGGTAGTAAGAATGGGTATAGTAAACTATCTTTGAAATGTGGATATCCTATACCATCGCGGACTTTTTTGTAGATCTATAAAAGAGGAATATCCCACCATAAATTGTTTTGTTCTATCTCAAAGGGATTAGGCAACGTTTTCGATGAAAGCTCCCAGGTGGCTTGACTTTTTCCGACACTTCACACAATTATCATCATCATCATCATCAGCCGTATGACGTCCACTGCTGGACATAGGCCTCTCCCATTGACTTCCACAAAGACCGGTTGGAAGCGGCTCGCATCCAGAGCGTTCCTGCGGTCTTTATTAGGTCGTCTGTCCACCTTGTGGGTGGACGTCCTACTAATTGTTGGATTGTCCACGTTGTGGGGTATATAATTATCATCATATTTCAACCAATTTTCACAAAACGTTGACTAATAACATACCTGAACATTTCTTATTCATAAGAAATGTTCAGGTATATAATTTAGATAGAGTGATTCATGAATCACTCTATCTATTGGTGAAAATCGCATGATAATCCGTTTGGTTGTTTTTAAGTTTATCGCGAACAGACAGACAGACAGACAGACGCAGCGCACGACTTTGTTTTATAATATGTAGTGATGATTTTGAGTTATGTACGTATATACCTACTTCACGACAAAATCAAAAATCACGACACAGTGGTTCCCTCAAGATGGCAAACGACCTCCTGGACGGCCCAGACGGAGATGGAACGACGAACTTGACTCCTACTTGAAAGACTGGACTCAGATTGCAAGACATAGAGAAAGATGGAAGAAGGGAACAAGGGAACAAAGGGGGAAGGCCTTTGCCCTGCAGTGGGGAAGTACAGGCTGATAATAATAATAATATACCTACTTTAAAATAAAGATTTTAAATGCCAAAGAAGAGAGTTTAAATGTCATGCCATAAACTATGATGTTCTATCATAAACTACCGAGAATGATCACTATGTTGTTGGTAAAATAGGTGATTCAACAATCACTGAAAAAAGCAAATTATGGCTACAGCTAAACAAAACGGTGAAACCAGCGTTTTGTCATAAAAGTGCGAGCTCATACACAACATTACACACTGGGACCCTATGTTTGCCAGTAATACTTTACAACGCCCCTTCAACCGCCAACACGTACTCCTATTACTATAACAATAAAGTCTAAACTCGCATCAAAAAACCTTTCAGTGAATGCAAATTGTATGTAAATATTTTCCGTTTATTTTCAGCGTTGAAGCAACGAGATAAAATTCGCGACCGTAAAATAATATACTAAGGAAAGAAAGAGCTTATTGTTTGAACTATCGTAACGAAGAGCAATACACATTACCAGCTTGAGGTAAATAGGTTCGCGTTTATTGCTGAAGAGCTTTAGGTGATTAAATTTTATATGACTTGTGAAAGGTAGCCCTAATTGGATAGGTAAAGTCCATTGATATTTATATGGTTTTAGTATCATGTTTTATGGTTTTGCCGAAGGAAGAGAAGGGGTTGGGCAAGTATGTAAATACATCATCATTGTACTGTTTCTTTTTTTTGTAAAAGTCCTTTCACATTGTTGAAAAACCTTTAAAAAGAATGTTAATGTACTTATTGAAACGAACGAGATGCTCTGCTGATGGCAAGAGATAACGCATACGGTGTGCTGTGGCCAAACACATGTCCTGTCAAAAAAATTGCAGCGCTGTAAATAAGACGTTTTTTTTTTTAATTTATATCATTTTCGTGGGCACAACAAGTTATAGCTATAGATAGTGTTCAGTTCGGTAAATAAAATATTGATATTGCAATATAAGAATATTGCACTAAATGCTACGAGTTGCTAAATTAGTAATACTCGTATATAGCAAATTCGCCACGCACACGTACGCAATCCTGAATTGTTCGTTTTACACTGTTATCTGTACTGTGGCAGCTATTAATCTACTTGGTGGTTGATCTTATTCAGCAGGAGGTCGTCTAGGAGGGTACCACCGCAGTACCAGATATTCTGCAGCAATAGTTTGTAAACATAACTGTGTTCCAGCTAGCGAAATTACAGGGCTGTTGAAGTGTTGAGGCTAGCTATCTAATGTATCAAAGTAATGAGCTCTAAAGCAGCGATGCACTGGACTTTATTTTGTTACTCAGAGTTCTATGTATCGCTGCAATGGTCATGGACAGACGTTATCGCTTAGCATCGGGAGAGTGTCCCGTTCGTCTCATTACTGTAACATAAAAAAAAAAGTATTAATAAAAGTATATAGTTACCTAAGTATTCTATCAGTTATCTGCTTCTGCTCATAGTACAAAGTTTACTTAGTTTGTGACTAAATGACGCTGTGTGAAATGTCCTACTATATTTATTTATATACTTAACTACCAAAATCAAGCTTCCTTTAAGAAATTATACACAGCCTAGGTATATTAATTTTGTTTGTTGTCAGGTAAGCCGGCCTACCCAGAGCTATTTACGTATTTATGCCTATAAATTTCTTAATACCGACTCCCCTGTAATAAGACGGTACCCGGGGGAGTATCTACAAGTGATTTAAGAGATTGTCAGTTAATGAGTTGTGTAAGCCACAAATTCAGCCCTTTTCTTGTTTGTAATAAAATGTCTGTGTTTTATACGTGCCGCTTTTTATTTATCTAATAGTTTTATATATCTAATACCTTTAAACCAGCAATTCTTGTAGGTTCACATCAGTTCGAGATTCAGATTATAATTATATATGTATATATAATTATAATCTGAATCTCGGAAACGGCTCCAACGATTTTCATGAAATTTTGTATGTAGGGGATTTCGGGGGCGATAATTCGATGTAGAAAAATAGGTTTAAATCTAGGTTTCATTCTTAGAAAACGTCATTTTATCCGTTTTCTCAGCCGAGCAAAGCTCCGTGATCCAGGTATTATATATATGTGACAAACCATCGAATGTTTTAAAGCACCTAATAAGTACTAAAGCCGTTTAAATTGGTTTTTTAATCAAAAGCAATGAGACGAACGAGACGTCGTCCCGATGGTAAGAGATAACGCCTTTCCATGAACATTGCAGCGATACACAGAACTTAGAGTAACAATCAAAACAAAGTCCAGGGCATCGCTGCTTTGGCGCTCATTACTTTAAGACATTCGATGTTTAGTCTCAACAGCTCTGTAATTTCTGTAGTACCCTTCAAACCTAAACACAGTAATATTTACACTCTACTTCTATCGCTACAGTGATCGCGGTGTTTTGTTTTACCATCATGAGAGCGTCTCTTAGGTAAGTAATCTATCTAATACCTATACACGAGCAATTCTTGTATATATATTTTTTTTCTGAATCTCGAAAACGGCTTCAACGATTTTCATGAAATTTTGTATGCAGGGGGTTTCGGGGGCGATAAATCGATCTAGCTAGGTTTCATCTTTAGAAAACGTCAGCTTATCCGTGTTTTCAGGCAATGAAAAACCGAGCAAAACTCGGTCGTCCAGGTACTTCAAAGTAGATTTATGCAAGATATTTTTCATCTCATAGCTAAGTTTATTAGTACATTTAGTAGGTATAATTTTCGGCCTAATGACCTAAAAATATACGAAAATTGACATACATATTTTTAATGAATATTGTCTTAGGTATTGTCGCCTTCAAGCTCCTGGAATGGAAAGGATTCGGCATCAATATTAATGGCGAATACATCACTCACCTTCGATTTGCCGACGATATAGTGGTCATGGCAGAGTCGTCGGAGGAACTCAGCACAATGCTCGAAGACCTCAATCGAGTTTCTCAACGGGTGGGTCTTAAAATGAACATGGACAAAACGAAGGTAATGTTGAATGCCCATGTTGTGCCCACCCCAATATCAGTTGGGAGCTCGGTTCTTGAAGTTGTTGACAAGTACATTTACCTAGGACAAGCAGTCCAACTAGGTAGGTCCAACTTCGAGAAAGAGGCCAATCGTCGAATCCAACTCGGCTGGGCAGCGTTCGGAAAACTGCGCAGCGTTTTCTCGTCCGAATTACCTCAGTGCCTCAAGTCGAAAGTCTTCGACCAGTGTGTGTTACCAGTGATGACTTATGGCGCCGAAACGTGGTCTCTGACTATGTGCCTTCTTAGTAAGCTCAAAGTAGCACAACGAGCTATGGAGAGGGCTATGCTCGGAGTTTCCCTACGAGATCGAATCAGAAATGAGGAGATCCGTAGGCGAACTAAAGTAGCCGACATAGCCCAGCGGATTAGCAAGTTGAAGTGGCAGTGGGCAGGGCACATAGCACGCAGAACCGATGGCCGATGGGGCTGCAAAGTTCTAGAGTGGAGACCACGGACCGGCAAGCGCAGCGTAGGACGTCCACCCACAAGGTGGACAGACGACCTAATAAAGACTGCAGGAACGCGCTGGATGCGAGCCGCTTCCAACCGGTCTTTGTGGAAGTCAATGGGGGAGGCCTATGTCCAGCAGTGGACGTCATGCGGCTGATGATGATGATGATGATGATGATGATGATTGTCTTAGGTTGTCATATCATTAGTAAATACATATTTAAATACATACTCGTACATACTAACACAAAAAAGAAATGTCCGATTACGCGGAATTCGGACATAATCAGCATAGAAACTACACGAAGATTTCAACACTGCAAATAAATTATTCAAATCATATACATTTTCACATTGGTTAGCATTAACAAAATAAGATAGCATCGTCACATAAACTCAATAAATTAAATTAATCACGTATCAAGCACGATAAACTAACACGCAAAACGGTAAAAACTAACTTCTTAATACATATACCTACACATTACTTGCAATAAATTAAAATACGACTTAAATTCTGTTTTACATACTTGATTATCTTTCGTATATGGAAGTAAACAACAAATTTGTGAAATGTGCGATTAGAGTGTACCGTTACCATGTTTCATTGGTGGTAGATCTGCTTAGCAGTAGGTTGTATAAGTAGTACCGGATATTCTTACGCCAAGTAGTGTGTAAACATAACTGTGCTCCGGTTTAAAGGGTACTGCAGCTAGCGAAATTACAGGGCAGTTGAAACTAACCATCGTATGTCTTAAAGTAATGAGCGCCAAAGCAGCGATGTCTTGGACTTTTTTTTGCTACTCAAAGTTCTGAGTATCGCTGCAATGGTCATGAACAGGCTTTATATCTTACCATCAGGAGAGCGTCACGTTCATCTTTTTACTTTAACCTTAAAAAAAACTGTAGACTTAAGACATTCAAATCCATTTAATATGGACTTTAAATGAATAATAAAATCATTTGGTATCCACTTATTGGCATATAATAATGCAAGTTAAAAAGCGCAATGCAAAGAATAGTAATTTCTGAGTGGGTTGAGAATTAAAACACAAAAGTAATTACCTGTCTTATAAGATAGCCTGAGGTTGGATGTGAATTCCTAAGATCTACATAACTAGTTTCACGGAGATCGTATGCATGTATGTACTTGTAACGTTCTATGTACAGAGAAGATGAAGCTTAGATAAGGTAGACTTACCTTATCTGAGCTATAGTATATAGGACCTAAGTACCAACTTACGCCACTATTATTGTGGTAATATATTACTTAATTTTAACTTAAAAAAACTAATGTGACATGGATCCAAAATATTGTCATGAAAAACTGTAAAAATAAATCATCTGTGTTAAAAAAAATAGATATAGATACATAAGTTAAAAATACCTAATGTTTTATTTATCGGTTTATCGTAGAACATTTCACACAGCGACAACTAGCACCAAACTAAACAAAGCTTGTACTATGGGCACCATATAACTGATAGAATACTTATACACTTTTTTTTGATAAATACATACTTATAATAGGTACATAAAGAACACTCAGACACAGAACAAACATTTATCGTCATATAAATGTATTTTCTGTAGGAACCGAATTCACGCCCTATGCAGCTTTTGAAGCAGATATTCTACCAAATGAGTTAATAAAGCAGTTAGTCATTTCAGTTAGTCCACTACTAAACCAGCTCAATGGTTGATACTAAAATTATTAAATCTCTTCCTAGTATAAAAGAAAGTCGCTTCCCGCTGTCTGTACGCTTAAATCTTTTAAACTACGCAACGAATTTTAATGCGGTTTCCATCAATAGACAGAGTGATTCAAGAGTAAGATTTATATGTATCTATAATATACATGCATATTATAGTAGAGAAAATACGAGAATTTCAAAGCTTTGTAATGCGATGTCATAAAAAAACATGTTTTTGTGCGCGTAGATTGCAAACGCTGGCTAAACCTCACGAGATAGGTCAAAGTAATGTACTAGTTACGCATTGCGCCCGTGTGAAGCCGTGGCGAGTCATTAGTAAAGTTATAAATTTTAAACCACACAATACATCAAATCACGAATATACCATACTATATTCTCAAAATTCGTACTTACCATACAAATGAATTAAATATTAACAAAAGATTGATAAAAATATTGAACGGCTACAGTAACCAGCTTCCATGCACCACATTAACAATTCAGACGTAATTTTATGAAGAAATAACTGTTCAATAATGACATACCAATTATTATACCATACAAAACAGTTATCTCTTATTAAAATTACAATATCCGGTCGAAAAGTTCCGTAAAATAACTGTACACCATCAAAAACCGATCGTCATCTGACGACCTCTTTTTGTCTCTACCTGTTTCCAATATCCACAAGATTACAAAAAACCACATGCAACAAAACGCTCCGTGCTCTCGACATGAAGGATAAAGCTATCCAACGTTACGTTCTATATGAACACTGATGGCTGTTATGAATCGAATTAATGTCATAATTGCAGCTGTTTCGGATAAAATAAATCGATACTTACATAATACCGCCCGCAGTTTAGAGCGAGCGCCTACAACCATTCTATATCGATCTCTGTGGATCCATTGAACTAAACTCATCTCTATAAGATTTACACACAATCTCTCCGATCGCTGAGCTCTCAGTAGGTGAACCAAATGGTTTTTACTCACAAGGCCATTCTTAATCTCGATTATTTGATATACGAACGCATATTCTATTCTATTATCTAGGTGCTCTGTGGTTATGTGTTCATTCCGTAATTTATCAGAGTGTTGTATCGTTAGTTAAATCGACTTTTGGTAAACGAATATCGATAAATATTGGATTATAATAAAATTGAAACACGGATAACAGGTTTGAGATTACTTAGTTTGGTATTTTAACTAAGCGTTGAATATTTAACGTGTACTTTTTAAATAGCGGAAGCCAAACACACTCTAGAGAGTCTTTCTAATTGGGTCTAGCTATTTCTGTCCGATATAACATGACCAATTAATGAAGAGCTTTCGTTGCTTATTTGATATTTTAATTTGGTATATCTTGCGGGCTCATTGTAAGATGGTCGTATGTAAATGCGGATACAGCAGACAATAGCTAGGTGTGTACCGCGTTTTGCTAAATTGCGAAGGAGCTTAGAGCTTTCCCGTTGTGCTCTGGGGAGGATGTCTGAGCTAACACCTCGTTTTATCTTTGCTATTATGAATTTTAGCCTTAATACATAGTAGGTACTGGTGATTTTTGAATAGTACAAAAATACACACATATAAATATAACGACAAGAAATCGAAACTAGATTTTTAATTTGTTTGTAGAAGAAAATGTTTTAGCTTTAGTTTCAGAGGAATCGAGAATTGTTGTCAATATCGAATATTATGCCGATATCTAATTAGAATAACTATATTTATGGATGATTTTTAATAACTTCATTTCGTAAAATCGGACAATATTTTTTATAAAATATCTTACAGTCGGTAATAAATATTCTACGGATACCTACCGATTAAGTTTCATTTATACACTAGTTCTCTAGCAATAAAAAGCGTGGACTTACGATTTGTCTCGTAAAATCGCAAACTTTGCGTTCGGATTTCACATTTAAAATCGTGGAATTATTATAATGTTATGCATTTTATTGTGTTTTTCTGACAGAAAATTATATGAAAATTTAAACCATCGCTACCTGCTGATACCATTTTCAATAACTTGGGTTAAAATAAACTTTTGAAGTCTTTGAAGATATACCTAATAATGGGTGTTTTGGTATAATATGTACCTAAGTACAACTAATAAAATAATCACACAAGTAACAACCTAAAAAATCAAACTTTAAATATACTAAATATTCAAATTTTATATTTGAGGGTAGTAAGTAGGTCTTTATCATTTACAAGTTGTTTTATGTTTGCCGAGCTAGGTATTTGACCACAGCTCATCTGATGTTAAGTTACGGTGTGGTCGAAGATGGTAAAGCACACCTAGCCTGGGTTAAAACTGACTTATAAGTGAGGCTGCCGGAACACACCGTTAGGTGCTTGGGTGCAGATTTTCAACTTAATAGCACTGTTTCAGCTTAATAGCAGCTAGCCAGGTAGCTAGCCAGCCTAGTACTAAACAATACCTGACCACCACGCTATGGTTTCCCACGATGTTTTTCTTCACCGGCAGCTTAAGCTCGTTGTCATGTTTATGCTATTCAGACCTTGACTCAAATAGTAAGTTATACCTAAGTATACAAATTCAAGTTTGAAAAACAAATTACTTATAGGTACCTATTATTTATCCAAAAAGTTACCATTACGAATGTTTAATCAAAGATATGGGATTAAATACCTATAATAGATTCATAAAATCCGATAATTTAAATACCCACGAGAAAGTACCCAGTCTAATCTTTGTCATAGGTCTGGTATTTTATTGTTTGTTCTTATAATATTATGTATCCAGATTATGAGACGAAACTTCTTCGTATTCAATAGTATCGCCGTACGAATGCCGGGTCCATCGCGTTGCAAGGACAGGAACAGTTCCTAGGACTTGGGGCCCAGTTAACGCATTAACATTATTTTAATTACGTATTAACAGTCACCTTCACCACCCATGATGACATTACCTTGATTTTTGGGCTTTACCATATTTACAGATTCTTTTTTTATTTAGACTTATCATCTCGTCTAGTCAACGCCACACGTGAACAAAACGCTGGCCTTTATTTAACCCAACGTTTAAGTACTATACAACGCGGCAATGGGGCCAGCGTTTTGGAAACTATTCCTATTGACAGCGGCCTTCTTATTCTTATTCAAAGTGGGGGTGATAAGTCCTGTACTGACGTCCCGCTTGGGGTGTTTTGTGCAAGTTTAATGCCACTTAGCAAGTTGAAGTGGCATTAGATAGGGCAAATAGCACGCAGAACTGATGGCCGATGGAGCTGCAAAGTTCTGGAATAGAGACCATGGACCGGCAAGTGCAGCATAGGACCTCCACTCACAAGGTGAGCAGACGACCTAATAGAGACCGCAGGAACACGCTGGATGCGAGCCGATTCCAACCGGTCTTTATGGAAGTCATTGGGGAAGGCCTATGACTAGCAGCGGACGTCCTACGGCTGAGCTGATGATGATGATGATTAGAAACATTATAATATGTATGTTAGGATATAATTTGTAGATAGTTCTATTATGTAAAAGAATATAATAAAATAAACAGGTTCCTCAATTAGCTGTACCGAATCTTAACCACAACATGACCCTTAGTGAAATTCGTTTATGTAAAATACAAAAGAAAATTCAGATCTCCGCAGAATAGGATTAAAGGCGGTACCAACCGTTAAATATAAAATATATTGTGACACCTTTTTATAAATGACAGTTTGCTTTTATAAATTAACTTTTATAGTAGAAAATCCGGTTGAAATGCATAATATTGTATAAATTACCCTAATGTTTGGTAGAGAAAAATAGGTTAAGACTGAATTTTTCGTTTGTTTATTTGGTTATTCCTTATTTATATAAGCTTGTGTTGGGGTTTGTAGTAAAGTACAAATCTGTACAATCATAAATAGTAGGTAATATTTATTATTCTTCTGAATGTTTAAAATTCCTTCGTACTTAATAATTTTTGGTTTGATATTTACAAAGGCTTCTGATTACAGATTGAACCATAAATGTTAAATCATGTATTATATTACTACAAAACAATTTGCTATATTGAACTTTATAATTTTGAATTTTTAATATCTTCGTCTTTTATATTTTTATACTAACTCTTATGAGCTAAGTAGTATTACATCGCGGCCTTATCGCAAAAAGCTATATCTTCCAGACAACCATATGACTTATGTTTACTTGATTATGTATGCGTAATTTTTTTCGGACTTACGCAGTTTTCCTAAACTATTCAGTTATAAGAAGTAGGTTCGCATATCATCAACATTTTTTTTAAAGTTAAACTCTAATTTTATTTAGTTTACTCAAATTTACTTGACTTAAATTAGTATAGTTAGTATTTTATTAGTAGAGAAGCATGCGTTTCTATAACTCTATTTTCTACCAACATCAAACAGAAACCTACTATTAAAATGGTTGCAGAGAAATATAATAACTACTATCACACATAACTGCGTCACTTCAAGTACAGCCGTTAACAGAATCGCCAGTCATAAAGCTCGTTACGATCCTTTCCTACCCATAATTATTGTCCACACAATTGCACCATACCCGCTCGGGCTAACATTAGCAGCTCTCATAACACTATATCTGCTATGAAATATGCGTTTAACAGTACCTTGTTGACATCGCAAAACGTGCACGCAATTTTAGCTGAAGGCTTAAGAAAATGAGAGAAAACAGAGGTGAGAATGGTCTGGTTGTGGCAGGGTCGATTTTAAAGGCGAGGGTTCTATTCTAATGTCCGGTTCGGAGTCCCGCTTGACCATAGGGGTAATTTGAAAGCAGACAGCAGACTCATTTGCATCACAATGAGACTCGGATCTCGACGGAGGGCGCTTCCGTCCATAGGATAAGCCCACGTTTTGTATGTATAAAAGTGTGCGACTCTGACTGTCTGGCCACAGAATACTTGAATATTAATTGTTCTTAGAATTGTAGATAACTATCAGCATAAAGTTAATATTTATCGTTTTATTAGATATCTACATTGATATCGTATCTGTAGCTCCCGTTAATAATTATGTTTATCGCAGCGTGGGCTAAATTTGCTTTCTAAACATATCTACTTATGTGTCTAGACGGTGTTCTAATCAATTTTTGCAGTCAATTGTGAATGTTCTTTTATTTTAACACTGGATAAAGTTAGCGGGGTGACTTTCATTGCAATATAGAACTATTTTATTTGACTTTTAGTTGCAGAATTAGCTGTAGGTTTTCATTATTTGGATTAGTATAGTTTGTCAAGCGAAGAGAATTAAATTAATGTTTTAAGTTGAATTATTACTGTACCTATATTGTTGTTACTGCTATTGAAATTATAAATATGCCTAACTATTATCGCAATATAATATTTATAAAATAGTCTTAAGACTAAATTTAAAAACCACAAAAAATCTTCATATTGTATATTTCTAAATGTTAAAATAATGAGACAAACGAGATGCTCTTCTAGCGGTAAGAGATGACGCATGTCCCAGACTATTGCAGCGATACACAAAACTGAATAAAACTGAAAACAGTTACAACACGAAGTTTAAGCCATCGCTGCTTTGGCGCTCAGACTTTGAGACTACGTTACATCTAGTAAATATAGACTTCCATAGAAATTTCTTACAACGGCCTTCCCAGCGTCATCCAACGGGAGCTACTAACCATAAGCTGAACAAGAACTCACTTTTCATATCTCAACTACCACTTTATGGCTGCTTTCATTCGACATCCGTTGTCGTATCTTCGCTTTCAACGCAATAATTTAGCATTAGCTCTAAACTGAACCTGAAAATATATCCATCAAAATCAGCATTCACATCATACTCATACTTAGAACGTCTGCTGTGGCTCATTGTCTTCTCAATCCATTCCTCTCACGTTGTTTCACTGCACTAGACTTACCAACATATCATTTCAGTCGGCTAATTTATAGAACCTACAATATTCTACAGATGGTTGTCAGCTTTAATTCAAAACATGTGAAAGTGGCGCCCCTTTTGAATGTACAGGTAGATTGGTCGCGCTGTACTTGCATAAAATTGATATTTTCAACTTGCCGGAGTGATGGCGCCCTATAGAATGATCTCGACGTAATCGATCCTACGCGATATATTTAATTAATGAAAATGTACGCAGTTCACACAATAATGTACATAATATGTGCTGTTTATGTCAGAGGAGAATGCTAAGCTACTTCAGCCTGTCTCGAGTAGGATTAAGGATAAGTATAATAAAACGTTAATCTTTAGAAGATTCTATTTGATCGCGAAACTCTATTGATAACCCTATGCAGTCTGGTTGTTTTACTCTCAAAGGCTCGTGTCTTTGTAATAGTCAATATATTAAATACGTAATCTTAGCCATATAAGATAAATAATCTAAGAGATTAATAAGATCTCTTTACCCATATTAAACCTATATACAGTTCATTGTGATGTATAATGTCCTCCTTTCTTTCCGCGTAACCCTGGGGATGACGATTATACATCAAAGCATCAAACTTATTGCAATAGACTAGTCTACTAAATTTAAAACATCTTTTAATACTGTTAGTACCTTGATATTTTGTCTACATTTCAAAAACGTATACTTTTCTTACGATTTCAATAATGAAAAAAAATTACCGCGGAAAAAAACCAGGACTGTCATAAATGACGTCATAGTGTGTGATACAGTTTTATCTGTATGGCTGTTGTTCTACAAATAAATCAACAACAGTTAATTTTGCCAAATTATTAATCAAATAATTTAAATACTTTACAACATGTACATTATTTAGTTTATTGTTACTTACTAGGTATCATAAATAAATCAATAGAAATTAATATGCGTTTTATTCCTAGTAAACATAAGGCTATAATGCAACGAAACTAAAATAATTTATACTAATATCGATAATGTACTCATTGGGTTTGCATTTGAATTTCAACTCAAACGCAAAATCTTAATCTTAAATATCTTATAGCTACAATTTTGTTTTCTTAGACTGCCAGTTGTATCTACTATTAAAATCAGCAAGTTTAATTTTCTAAGCTACCTCGTTGCAGGTGCGTAATTATATTCCATAGACAAAGGTACTTATCATGTGTACACCATCGCATCTCATATTAACAACATTGTTACTCCAACCTTCCTTAATCAATGCATTCAACGTCCACAATCACTCGTAATGGACTGATATAGTGCTTGAATGCACTATATGCAAACTTCATTAAGAAACTCACAAACAAAAACAAACTTTATAGGATAATAAATAAGTTTCACAGTTGATATATAAAACGAATGCACAATATAATATCGTCCAATATGAATGCACAATGCGGATGCAATTGCAATGCCCCTTGCAATTGAACGTGGGCCTGGGAGTAAATTAACACATAAGTATAGATATAGCTATGTAGAAAATTGGTGTCTGGCGTTCGTTACTACAGCTTTGTATATAAAGGTAAGTTGATAATGCTTTGATTTATATCTATGCAAATATAATGTATATGTCGAAGTCAATTTGTATGAGTTCGCTTTTTACAAACGGCGTTGTCTGTTTAAAAACACTCGCAATTTTGAAATATGCCAAAGGCAAATTGTTAATTGCCTTATCATTATATAAAATGCCACGACATTTGATGGACAACACAACTTAGAAAAGAATTACGAGGGATTTGATCAGGACCTTTAAATTTGTAGTCAAACCAATATCACAATACCTGTAATACCTATGTATGTACCTATTATGTGGTGGTCTCCTTAGCAGGAGGTCGTCTAGGTGGGTACCACAGCAGTAAGTACCAGATATTCTGCCGCCAAGCAGTAGTGTGTACACATTACTGTGTTCCGGTTTGAAGGGTACTGCAGCTAGCAAAATTGTAGGGCTGTTTAGACTAACCATCTAATGTCTCAAAGTAATGAGCACCAAAGCAGCGAAGCCCTAGACCTTGTTTTGTCATTCAAATTTCTATGTATCGCTGCAATGGTCATGGACAGGCGTTATCTTGAACGTTGATATAGATATGTTATCTCTTACTTTTACATTTAAAAAAATGTGCAACATATTATTATGTAGAATGTAAAAGATGCTAGTAGTCAACTATGTTATTAAATGTCGGAAGTGCCCTCTAACTAAAAAATCCAAACCAAAGTATTAATGTCGACACGCACCGATTTTAAACAAAAAACACTCAAAAATTACTAAAACAAATAATAAAAGTTTTGTCTTCAAGACAATAGACTATACAACAATGGACAAGAGAATAAACAACAGAAAGCAAAAAAAAAGCACAATAAACCATTCAACCCTTTCGTCAAAATATGTCGAATCGACACTTCCTTATTGCATCATAAACTTAAAAAAGACAATCCTGAAAGAAAATATTCGGCACTTTATTTTTTACAGTTGGAACTGTCGCCAGTCGATTCAAAATAGTTGAAGGAATACGTGTTAAAATTATATATTTTTTAGATTAGTTCGTGCTATTGGTGAATAGTTTAGTTTTAAATCAAAATCAGAAGTGCAGAGTTAAAGTTAGTGATGGATAAAAGGCTATATTGAATAATGACTACAAAAGTGAATACTGTTACAAGAAAATCAATATGCAGTTATAAAAATTTTATGCCTATGAATGTTAAAATTCGCCAAACAATGTCGTAGAATGAAAAGATTGAAAGCGGTCAAGTTGTTTGTAAAATAATAGTGAATAAAAAAAAACTAACACATAATAAATAACAAAGTAGGTATTCCCGTATAACTAAAACTAGATAGTATCAAGTTTTTTTTATAGTAATTATCAAGTTTTTTTTTATATAATTGTCGAATCGCAAAAACAATTAAGCTTATTGACAATAAATATAAATTTGCCGCGCATATGAAATAAGGTTACCCCTTTCAGTCTCTTACCGGGAGACTTAAAGGTGACCTAAAATTCTAAAGCAGTGCAATATACATCTGAGAAAATGACTGCAAGTGACAAACATTTAAAATCAGGTCAAAACGCTTTGGAAACGGAGAATTGAAGCTGGACGTTCTCACGTAAGTTTCCTTATGTTAAGTAGATGATGCATGTGCTTAAGTTACTGGTATAAAAAGCAGCTAATGCAGATTTATGTACCGAATTTAATATTTTCATATAAATTTGTTTAACTTTTATACAGTAAAGAAGTAACAAACGTACACACTTTTATAAACATGTGAGCAGATAAATTATGCTTATAGATAATGTTGTTGAACTCAGAGACTTGGCAGGAAGTGTAGATAATTTGTAAATTTCTTACGAAATGACAACGAACGAGTCAGTCAACATATTTTTTCATTATCACTACATATTATGAAACAAATTCGTCCACCACGTCTGTCTGTTCGCGATAAACTTAAAACTACTGAACGGATTATCATACGAGTTTCACCAATGGATAGATTGATTCATGAGGAAGGTGTAGGCACATAATTTTTCAAGGTTTTGTGCAGTATCTATACATTGCACGGAGCGGGTCGCTTGTGTTTTTTAAAATAATACATTACACAGTACAATCACAAAGAATCTTACTTGACCTACTTTATAATATTATTTTTTGAACGGATTTTTTATAAATTATAAATGTTACTGTTTCTATTTGTATGCACCTATAAAAATTACGTGTAACAAATGTTACTTCCTTACTTTGTAACAGCTAAACGAATTGTACTAGTAACGGCTAAAGAGATTCGTATGAAATTTGGAATACAGACAGTTTATAGTCAGAATTAATACATTGACTACAAAACAATATTAGATCCTACATTCATTACATACAAGATATCTAATTCATTCATTCAATCATTGACTAGGAACTGTTTTCTGAAAGATAATAACACGTAAAACATTAAAATAATAGCGCTTTCGTCCCATCGTACTTTACTTTAATTCACGAGTACCCTCGTTTTCTCATAAATATTTATTAGTATTCGAACTAGTGTTTCGAACAAAAGATGTCTGCTTACAATGTTGTATGTAAGTAATAACGAAGTCTGCTTTGAACTTAACGTGAGTATATTTTAAAAGCTGTCAGGGCAATATGACGCCGGGTATGTGCCCGCATCACCCCCAACTCCGTACAGTTAAGTATAAAAGTAAGTAGGTACATTCGAACATAATATGATAGGTAAAGAGATTTTGCGGTCACAGAGAAACAAACTCTATTAGGTACTGCAAAATATAATTTCTTTTATGAAAATACTATTATTAGTGAAGGTGAACATAAAAAGTTGTGACAAATACTTAATGCGTCCCGCGGTTTTACCCACGTGGTGATGGATGATGATGATGAAAGTATAATATGTTTTATTCCAGGGCCTAAAATGTCTACATGCAAAATTTCATCCAGGTCCGTTCAGCCGTTCCGACGTAATTGAGTACCAAACAAACTTTCACAGTTATAATATTAGTGGGATTAAAATCATGATATCATACTTATATATATATATATATAATACTTATATATATATGTTTTACAATAGAAACTGGCCTGGTTTTGACGCAAAACAAGAAGCAAGACTTAGCCGCGCGCACGCTGTATTCAACCTTGTATCCATGAAGAAGGCCACCGGATGTGACCGAAAATTGATTTTTGGAATTCTTCTAATTATATCCTACAAAGTTCTAAGCAAATGGCTTACTCATTGCGATAGCATTCGTATGTTTTCACAATGAAATCTCTTAGGAAATCTAACCTATCTCTTGGAAAACACATTTTAGTCACCTTTGATTTAAATTATTATTGATTCTTAATGATGCTTTTACTTTTATGTTTTTAAATACCTAAATGAAATATGTAAGGGATATTTTTTATACCAATAAAATTTATTTTAGTAATTACATAAAAATCGCAAGTCAAATATGCTAATTAACATCAGCTAAGCTCAAATGACCAATCAACTAGTCAGCTAAATACACTAGAGCTATAAACTTATTACTCTGACGGTACAATACTGAACTGTAGTATAGTACCAAACTAAGCTGAAACTTAAATTGCGGGCGCCTCTGTACCCGCAGTATTTAGTAATTTAGTGCATTGAGAATATGTCGTACGTACCTACATTTGCTATTTTATGTTTAAGCATTATTAATATTCCGGATCCAGATTATTAATAACGCTCTCAATGTTATTGTGAAGTTGTTAACTTAATTAACTTATGTAGCTTTTAGTAACACATTTTTTTATGGTTGACAATCTAGGTGTATGACCATAGCTCACATGATGTTAAGTAATGGTGTGGTTGAAGATGGTAATTAAACTTGAACACCTTGGAATAAAACTGGCTCACGAGTGAGGCTGCCAGTATATACCGTTAGGTGCTTGACCGCAGATTTTCAATTTAAGGATGGTATCAGCATGCTATGGTTTTCTCACGATGTTTTTCACCGACAGCTAAGCGCATTGTTGGGGTTCAAACCCACGCCCTTCAGTGGGTGAATCGACCGCGCTAATCTGAGCAATCATCGCTACAAATAACTAAAACACTTTTAGGTACTTTTCCTTCGCATTTCATATCTGTAGTACATAAATAAAGTTGTTAGTAAATACAAGCAAACGATATCGGATCCAAAAACAAGGGTGACTACCAATCGATATCTTAATCTATCTTATATCCTCTTTGCATTCAGGACTATTTTAGTCAATATAGAAAATAAATTAAGTAATGAGCGCAAAAGCGGCTATTTCTGTAAGGCGTTCACGAAACAGCTACACGACTGCTACCCTTATTGCACGGGTAAACAATATATAATCGCGAAGTTTTTTCATTAACGCCTTCTTATAATAATCGCAATGAAAATCTTATAGTACAGAGCAGCCCCCGTACTCTGAGCTACTTATTGTAATTTCTTTTAGGCACTCAGGAAATAGCTATATGCGACCATATATTGTATGCCTGGGTAGTAAGGTTTGCAATCGCGTAGCTATACAGCTTTTTCGTGACCGTCTAACAAATATCGGAAACAAAAGCTCAGAGAACGTTATTTTACTACTTAAAGTCCTAAGTACCGCTGTGATGGTCATGGACAGGCTTTTTTTAATATGAAAAAGTGGCAAACAAGCGACGGGCTACCTGATGGTAAGTGATCACCGCCGCCTATGGACACTGACACGTTGCCTACCTTTGAAAATCCTATTCACCCTTCGTATATCAAAATCCGGTGGACAAACTGAAGGTGGTAAGCCTTTCCATATAAAACAGGTGCACGGATAAAACAGTTAAATTAAGAAAAATTAAATCGAGTGGTACCAGACATCAACGCATCTATAATATGAAGGTGTTATCTTTAAGCTTCAGAACATCATTACAATACCTCATATCGTAAAAAAAAAAATCTAGTACCAAAGTACAGTTTAACCTTATTTCCTTGTATCCAAAGGAAACCATACTAATGTATTCAAGTGTTGTTAATATTCATTTATTTTAATGGACTCTTGAATGGGTCATAAAAATTAAAAACGTCTTATAAATTACTGTAAAGTTTTATTGCGAAGTGTAAAATCAGAGGCCTAGAAACACTGGCCATAAAACTAATGACCACTCCTTTATTTTAAGAACATAATCTTTGAAATCGTCTCGACACGAGTTTTTATTCGAATTCTGATCATATAGTAAATCACATTAATCCGCACTCTTTTTCATAAAATAGCACAGTGTTGACACAACGCCAGTTGTTTGTTCATTACGATAGGCGGTAACATTAGTTATATGTATAAAGGAATGAGCGCTAAAGCAGCAATGCCCTGGACTTTGTTTTACTATTCAAAGTTCTGTGTATCGCTGCAATAGTCATGGGCATGCGTTATCTCTTACCATCAGGAGAGCGTCTAATTCGTCTCCTTACTTTCACATGAAAAAGAGTTATCTGTATTTTAAATAACACATACGTAATTTTATAGATGACACATATTTATTAGGGTTCCGCTTTTCAATAGAAAAGAAAAGAAAACTCTTAGGATCACGTTACTGTATGTCTGTCTGTCAGGACCAAATAAATAGATCCTATAGTAAAATATCTTCTATTAATGTAAAATCATGAAATTGACTAGAGCCAAGTTCTTACAGCACAAATAAAAGCAATACATGACACTGGAAAAATAAAAATTAAATGAGGTACGATGCCAAAAAAAGAAAAAAATATGAGATGCCGCTGTATTTATAGTACTTAATTTCAATTCCTGTCTGCGGCTGCACTAATAATCTACGTTTTCATTCCCTTTCAAGAATTAACTTGATCCAGTAAATGGATAAAGTTAGACAATTCAATAGTGTAGAATTCGGCGAAGTTGCCGTCACTTAATTACATTTCGGCAAAATTGAAAGTTTGCCGAAGCTTATCGCGCTTGCAAGGCGTGGGCGAACTTCGGCTACCATTGTTGTATGAATATTAGTACCTACCTAGTATCCAGAGTAGTTAGTCCGAATTGTTAAACTTAATAAAAAAAAACATACTGAATTACATAGGTATCATTTACCTGTTACTTTTAGCCATACTAAGTAGCCGTCACATTCACCTGCATTCCAATTTCAGTTTAAAAAAAGTATTTTCTTCTAAAAAACATACCTATTTTTTTAAATACTTACTATATGTACCTATAATTGTATTAGTTTAAATTTAAGAACTTAATAGTGTTACAACATCTTTATCGTGTTTTCCATTCTTGGTTGTCTGGAAGATATCACTTTTAGCGAAAATCTGTCACTTGTGGCACTGGGCCAAAAGATTCTATTATTTTGTGTTCTCGTCAATTCTTTCTATCTATCTACATAAAAGGTTCAAACTATGTATTATAGAAACTAAATAAAACGAATGAAACGAAATCAAATATAACGATACCAAATAAAACTGGCCAAGTGCAAGACGTGAACCCACCATTCTTTAAATATTTTTATGATGCTTCTATCGCATTTTATCGCATTTGACATTCATAAACATGTCCGAAAAATAAATCTTAAAAAAAAATGCTAATGTTATAAGACAAACGAAACGGTCTTCCAATGCCAAGAGACAACGCCTAAGCTTCTAATTAAATTAAACTGAACCTTCCGTGCGAAGAATCGACTCGCAAACGAATAACTAACTTATCGCAATAACTTAGAAAATAAATCCATCATTCATAACATAAACAACATCGAAATAAACAAAAGCGTTACAAATGCAAATAAACAATTTTTAACCTAAACAAACGAGTAGGCACGGGATCAACGGAAAATCTCTTTTTTGTGTGGGACGGCACGCTTGGCCCTATAAATATCTTAACACTGTTCCGTGGTTTTACCCCGTATGCCACAAGATTTTACATTTCGCAATAAATACTCTAGAGGTTAAAGTTGCTAGTCGTACCCATAACATCTGGAAGAACTATTGGAAAGACTTTATAATAGATCCCGCAATGCTTAACATGTAAACTCGTGGACATGTACAGTGCACAGCCTTGAAGACAAGCAAGCAATGGAGCAAAGTATTCTGAGATTTTAATTATTATTATAATTTTTTTAATGAAAATGTAATGAGATGAAGGATACTCTCTTCTGATGGTAAGAGATAATGCCTGTCCATGACCACAGCAGCGATACACAGAACTTTGAGTAGCAAAACAAAGTCCAAGGCATCGCTGCTTTATCGCTCATTACTTTGAGACTTTCAATGGTTAATCTCAAAAGCCTATTGGGCTTTTGAGATTAACCATTGAAAGTCTCAAATTCTCTGTTTTCTCCAGTATCCTTCTTGCTTGGCGGCAGAATATCTGGTACTGCGGTGGTACCTACCTAGAAGACCTTCAGCTAAGGAGATCTTCCACCAAGTAACATTTGGAATAAGATTCGCGATCCTAAGTTCCAAAACCAAAATTGTTGATGCCTTACGCGTAGCACCTTACGGTGTATTCAGGCAACCTCACTTGAAAAACAACTCCATTACAGGCTATGTGTTTAATATTTACCATTTTCGACAACACCGTCACTTAACATCAGTTACGCTGTGGTCAAACACCTAGCCTGTCACATGTACAAAAAGCGGTGGGATACTAGAGGCTGATAATGATAATGCGTGCTAATTCTGCACTCAACAGGATATAGGTAAGCCATCTGTACCAAATATTATTGTAATGCATTACTGAGTCGTCACAAGTAAGATCCAAACTTTTGCATTTATAATATTAGAGCAATTGAACCCGATTTTGTGCCCAATTTCTGTGCCACACTAAATGTCACCGTGAAAGTTCGAAACTCATTAATTTGGGGCCGGCATCTTAATCGCTGTTTAAAGTTCACTGATTAACATTACATGGTAACTATGGCCGTGGACCGTCTGTGAACGGTGGCCGGTAGTCTTAAAACTTTTCTAATCATCCTTAATTACCCTTGGTTAATTTAATGTTGGTTAATGTTGGCGTGTTTAGAATATTTTGTAAACGTTTTGTAGAACACCCCTCTTACATTTA
The DNA here is from genome assembly GCA_950106695.1 of Biston stratarius. Taxonomy (NCBI): domain Eukaryota; kingdom Metazoa; phylum Arthropoda; class Insecta; order Lepidoptera; family Geometridae; genus Biston; species Biston stratarius. The sequence goes on from OX467116.1 coordinate 20,209,840, forward strand.
AATGCATGTCTGCGCAGCGGTTAATTTAGATTCGTTTGAGTTTGCTATCTGATATATTTTTCTATATAAACACATTTTCTACATTCCAAACAGAAATTTTCAAGATACTTTATAGTTATTTATTTGCCGATGAACGTATTTCATCTAGTTCTTTGAAGATTAGAGACAATGATCGCTGATAAATTTATTAAAAGAAAAACATTAGTTATTTAAAATCTGCATATTTTAAAACAAAGTCGTTCGCCGCGTCTGTCTGTCTGTCTGTTCACGATAAACTTAAAAACTACTGAAGGGATTATCATGCGAGATTATCACCAATAGATATAGCGATTCATGAGGAAGGTTTAGGTATATAATTTGCCAAGGTTTTGTGTAATTTAGTTGATATATGATGATAATTGTTGGAACTGTCGGAAAAAGTCAAGCCACCTGGGAGTTTTTATCGAATACGCTCCCTATTCCCTTTGAGATATAAAAAAACAATGCATGGTGGAATATTCCTCTTTTATATATTTACAAAAAATGTCTGCAATGGCATACAAGGATAAATTATAAGGATAGCTAACTATACCCTTCTTACTACCCGTGTGAAGCCGGGGCGGGTCGCTTGTAGTTAATAATACAAAGTTTATTTAAGCAATACCTACCTTTTAACAGAAGTCTTTGCTTGCGACCATTAGAATTCACAACACATTTACAAATGACGACGGTTCAGGATTTAGTATAAATTGTAACTATTTTCATAAAATGCATACGACACGGATTTTTAACCCGCTGTTGTCGTTCCTTGCACGTGCGTCTACCCATACAAACCGTTGCTTATGAATAAATAAATTGGGGTAACCGGCCCCACATTGTTCCAACCGTGATTTCTAGCTGTGTCCCGTGGTTTCACCCGCTATTCGACTAAAACTGTAGGCATACAAATATGTACACATGTCACATATGTATTTATTTCATCTAGGCATGTACCGCACTGCTCTCTCTCTCTCTCTCAGCCGTAGAAAGTCCACTGCTGGACATAGGCCTCCCCCATAGGGGGGATTTTGCCAATACTCGCCACGCTTGGCAAACGGGTTGGCGATTTTGACTTTGGGTTGGGAACGGGTTGACCGCACTGCAGTATTAGTTTTTCTGCCACTAAGCAGTAGTGTGCAAACATTACTGTCTTCCGTTCCTATACTGTGATTTACAGTGCTATTGATATCAATCGAATCAAACATTCGATAGTTATGGTCTTTGTTTAGTTACTCAAAATGTTGGGTACCGCTGTAATGGACTTAGATATGTTTTCTTTTACCATCACGAGAGCTTTTTGTGCGTCTCATTACTTTTTTTTTAAAATGATACTTATATAGTTTTTTATGTGCGACCTGACCGCCACATAAGTAATTTATAGCCTACATGTTAACTAACTTACTTCTAACGTAACATATATTTTTGCATTTACATCTATGTAATAAATTGGGGTAACCGGGCCCACAATTGTTCTGATTCCTTGTATTATGGAAATCAGTACAATCATTCTCATACTTAATCAGGCGTAAAATTCATTGTATTTTTGTGTATACTTTTGTGGTTATATACCATGATTATACCTAGAGGTGAGCTTTGTGATCGAATTAATTTAAATGTGAATTAAATTTGAAATTGAATGACTACGAAACGAATGGATATAGTAAGGCATGTTTTTTGTAATTTTTAGAGATTTACAGAATATAAAGTAGGTATAAATACGATACCCAGTTGCCTCAATTGATAACACCACATAAATTGAAATAGGTAAAAGTTAAGTATATTAAAATCGTAGGACATTATTGTTCACAGCGCCATCTAGAAAATCTTGTACTATGGGAACGAGTTAGCTAATAAAATCGGTACTTATGAAACATTTATCTACATATAAAACATCCAGACGCAGAACAAACATCTATGTTCATCACATAAATGAAAGCGTCTCGTTCGTCACATTACATTTACGTCTAAAAAAAAAAATGATGTGTGGCCTAGGTAGTACCTAATCGAACCCACGGGTAAAAATAAGAGTAAGAAAAATGAATCTGAATAAATATTTTCCATATGTATAAGTATGAGAAATATTGTTATTTAATTTAGCGTATCAACTATTAACTTTACTAATTCTATTAATTTTAATTTATGAGTAGGTACGTAAACCTACACATGAGGAGGGTAAAGTTTTATTTGAACTCGTATAGTTGATTGAGGTTTTTTAAATAGTTAAATATTAGTAGGTGTGTTATTATACATATATTAGACAATTACTATGTATTTACGAGAGGAAGACAAAATTGTGGCAAAGATATGGGTTATTATACAAAAAAAAACCTGAACAGTTTTTTTTTATAACTAAATTGGTTTGCGATTGACAGTCAACTCGCCTGATGTTAAGCAAAGATGGAGCACGTTTGCCTAGAAGAAACCGATTTACTCTCGTTTTGGAGGTACCTACTCATATTGTAACTATCGGGGAACATCCATTGTCTTTACTATGGAAACTGACGTGGTTTTAACACATATTTTTTTTGCTTATGTACTCACGTTTAATTATATCAGCTACTCCGGTCTCCGACTATTCGAAGGCCATCGGATGTGGCCGAAAGTATAGTCGGAGTATCCGATATAATGAAGCGTAAGTAATCCTGCATAAGTAAAACAAAACTCCACTGTTTTCTTTACTTTTATTTTATTTTCAATGGTTGTTGGAAAACAAACACATAATTTCTTTCAAATATCATTTTGATAAGCCAAAGTATTATATGAAACTTGATAAATAGTAATTAATACATTATGTATCAACTTAATGTACTAAACAGCTCACAAACATGTCATGATATATCCATATTTACCTATTCAATTACAGAGTAAAAATATTTATGGAAATGACATTATGTAACTAATAACATCTTGTCTAATTACATCTTGCTAATTATAATACAGTTATATATAATTAGCAAGATGTAATTAGACAGATACTATACTAGATTCGTATACAATGAACGTAAGAACTTCTGCAATTATTTAGACTACCGACCATCTGAGGTTTGCTTATATCCTTTGTACAGGTAAGCACAAAGACGTTAGCAATAAAAATTTAGTAGTTATTAGAAAAACAAATTCGATTTTATATATACAAGTAGAATTGTTCTTATGTCAAAATTTTATTAAAATTTGATGATTGTTTAAGAATATTTACATATTTAATCCTGTACTTAATTATAAATTTAATAACAATTTAAATTAATCACATCGCTCTTTGGCAGCAACGAATTAACATACAACAATTTATTTCAAAAGAATCACGAAAACATACATTTCAAGATTTCATCGCCTTCAATGACGCATTCATACATCAATGACAATTGACGAGACAGTTGTCTTGTCAATTGCTCTGACACATAAACTGGAATCTTAAATATCGTCCTTCATTCAATCGCGTAGGCTGGGTTGTAAATAAATATTTAATTTACTGAGAAGCTTAAATGATATCCAAATGGTATACGAGTTTTATATCATCTGCCTTCCACTTACAATTTTTTTTCCGTAGTACAATTTACAAATGAGAAATGAATTATAATTTACTAATTTGGGTTTGACGTAATGTAAATTCAGATATAGATATTTGTGAAATATTGACGTAGGCAAGCTCGAAAGCTCATTTTTATGGTCGCTCGCTAAACGCTAGATCATAAAATCGCTGGAATTTCGCAAGTTAGCTCGAAAACTTTCTTGTAATAAAATATTATTGGCGACTGTACCGCGTTTTGCCGGGTTTCGCATCATGGCGATGGCGGACCGGTCGTAAAGGGCTGGCGTTATAAAATAAGTAAAAAAGGGCTCGCCGGCGGCTATACGGGTAAAGTTCAAAGAAACTTTTGCTTTTTAACCCTAGACACCTAACCTTCGTCGAATCGACGAGTACACGACAAAAATATTGCGATTTCTTTTCGTCGCGTGCGCCTATCTTCGCGATGTCGCTTGTCAACACAGTGTTCGCCGAGCTCTTTCGGGAGGCCATGGTATCCGGCGGGTAAGTACATCATTTTTCGATTTATTACAAAAATAGTCGTCGTTTCGACGAATGGTTAGGCTTTGTTGGTATTTTGGTGTTCATGGTTAGATGTTTTTTACAACTAATGTTTCTACTTTTTGCAGTTTTTACCATGGCTTCTGAAAGATTGTCGTCGATTACCAAATTACGAGTATATTGATGGGCGAGGAAGATGATAATGTATTGAAGGTGGTATCAGATAACGAAATAGAAGACGACGTGGAGGTGGATGATGTAGAAACCGACACTCAAGACGACCACTCCGATGACGAAGATATTCAAGATCGTGCTCCACCTACTTTGCAAGACTATGTGCGGGAGCCCCCAATACCCCTATTCCTTCAGCAGAATGCTTAGGTAGTAGTTTAGTACCTTCTCATAAACCAATATCCAAAGTCGGACCCGTCATATTTGGGCTACGAGCAAAGGGTGTATTTCAAATAGAGCAGCTGGGATAAATATTGTGTATTACCAGAAGACCGTAAGGATAAATATTGTGTATTACGCGTTCGTTAAGAAATATTTTAGAACCACTACTACTATTTTGACAATTCATGACTGATAAGGTACTCGAAGAAATTGTGAAATGGACAAACTCTGAGATTATGATAAAAAGGCAAAATTATGACCAAAGTACATCGACGCAGATTAACTCTAGCAAGTATTATTGTACTAGTGTTAGCTGCAGCTCCAAAAGATAGTCATCTGACCCTCGACGAATTCGTTCAACACAGAGTATTCTTGTCCGACAAAGTCATATTTCTCGAAATGCGACACGGCAACTTGTGGTGAACACAAAGTTGATTTTTGCATAAAATGTGCATAAAAATAGAATATTATAGTTTTTTTTCTTATTGATAAGACTGTTATCATTTATGTTCGCTAAATAAAAAAAGGCTATTTTTTATAGTTTTTTTATTATATTTATTTATCTAAGTAGGTACCTCGAAAATCTAGTTTCCTATAATATAAGGTGTAAAATAAATATTTTCGTATTAAAATAGAAATTTATTATTTTATTTACTAAAATAATACTTGGTCTATGTATTCAAGTAATAAAAATAACAAAAATTTTAATAATTCAATAAAATTCTATGCCCCAAAAATTGCTCGTCGAATCGACGTATGGTTAGGTTTAAAGGACTAGATGTGAAGGTTAGGTGTCTAGGGTTAACCAGTCAGACGCAAACTTTAAATTGGTTTCCACGTTTCTACCATCTACGTAGTGAATGGAGGAACTAGTAACGAGAAAATTTGTTACCTACGGTCCTAACTTTTCTTCTTGTTAGGTGGCGGTATCCAACCTAATTTACCCGTACGTAGTGACGGTATCTTGAACCATTTTTCTCAATATGCTCTGGTTGGAGTTGGATTGTTTTCCAGTTTTAATAGTGGATTGGTAATGGTTTTTAGAGATAGCGAAAATAATATAGAGATATGTTTTATAAATATGAAAAGAAAGATATCTCGTATTCAATACTAAAGATTTTCATTTAGGTAAGGCGTTTCACGAGACAAAGATATACCTAGCCCAGTAGTTTTTTAATATTGTTTTTTTTTTTTTATAAATATTCACACAGCGCCATCTGACCCCAAACTAAGCAGCGCTTGTGTGATGGAAGTCAGATAACTGATAGGATACATAAATACTTTTTTTTTGTAAATACATACTTATAATACATACAGAACACCCAGACACAGAACAAACATTTGTTTATACCAAACAAACATTTGTCCTTGGCGGGAATCGAACCCACGCCCTACGGCTCTGTCAAACTTTAGTTAACTTTATCCAAATTTGTTAAGCCGTTATAACGTGAAGAAATTGCAAATAAAGGAACATAAGTACATAAATAATGACTAACTTGCGCATTAATAAAAAGCGTGATAATGTTATGAATGTCAAACTAAAACTTGATTCTTATAATCTTCTTAAATATATATAACTCAAAGGTGACTGACTGACTGACATAGTGATCTATCAACGCACAGCCCAAACCACTGGACGGATTGGGCTGAAATTTGGCATGCAGGTAGATGTTATGACGTAGGCATCCCCTAAGAAAGGATTTTGAGATGCAGGCTATATAAGATTAGTAACTTTTCATCATCATCATCCATCACCACGCGGGTAAAACCGCGGGGTGCAACTAGTAATTTAATAATCTTTTAGTTTGAAATACTCGTCAATGTCATAAAACAAGGTCTCTAGCAGCCAAGATCTTAACTTGGTTGAAAGCTTAGCATTGTCATCCAGCGTGGTATAGCTGCCAGCATTCTGGCCAGCACGTTTGTAAATAGCGTAGAAGTAGTATTAATTTTAAAGTATTTGGTTTACGTCTGATTATTTTAAATTCTTGTTAATTTAAATAGCATTCTTATTTTGATTATTGTTTATTTATTGCATTTTCCGCAGTTACAATAATTGTTATAGCAACAGCAGTTTTTCTTCCCGTCTCATTCAGTAATAGGAACATAATGGCGCCCAACCATAAGAGCAAGCGAGGTGGGAGCACAAGGGGCTAGGTTACGCCCTACAGCAAAAAATACACGCGATGACAAATGGCTATACAAATTTAAGTCTCTGTCTCCACGAGTAACATGTTTCGTTTTAATGACTTCTTTGACCTATCGCTGAAATGAATAAAAAATTTGTGTTGTATAGCGATTATCAAAATTATTTATTTCGATTCAGCAATAAAATTGCCCTTAGAAATGACCGTTTTATTAATACTTTTAGCAAGCTATGTTTGTTGTCATTATTTTTATTGGTTATTAAATCTTGTGACAAAAATAGTTTGTTAAGTGTTAAAATTCCAAAACTCGTCCTCTGCGCTGCAATAAATGTCAAAAGCAAAAATCGGCCGTATTCAAAAGAATTAGAGCTGAAATTATTAACTTGCGTTTTTCACACATGTTTTCTCTTGGCCTGTTATTCCTGTGAACGACCGTGGACTTTATTTTTAGACAGTTTAATGGCCCCTTATCAGTCCGTCACGTAATCGGACTCTCCTAAGTTAATTTAAAGGCGCCTGCTACGACGCAAATCATTCATTCGTCAAACGATTTTATTGTAATAGAAATGATAACAACAATGTATGATGTAATTTAGGAAACATAAATCATAGATGGAGTGTAATTGTTTTATATTTTATACTATAGTTATCTTAATAAATGCGTTTAACTATGCCTTTCTGTCAGTTTCGTTGCTTTTTAATTATACGTTGTATTACTTTTTTATGTTTGTCTATCTAGGTGTTTGACCACAGCTCATCTTAAGTCACGGTGTGGTGTGGTCGAAGATGGTAAAGCACACCTAGCCTGGAATGGAACTGACTCTTAAGTGAGGCGGCCGGAACACATCGTTAGATGCTTGTAGTCAGATTTTCAACTTGATGGTGGTAGCTAGCCAGCCGAGTACTAGAAAATACCCTACCACCATTCTATGGTTTCCTCACGATATTTTCCTTTTACGGGCAGCTCATGCTTATTCTTGGGGCTTAAACTCACTCCCTTCGGCGTGTGAACCGACCGCGCTAGCCACTGAACTATCATCAGCACAATCTCTCTATTTATACATAGTACATGGATGACCGAGCTTTGCTCGGCTGAAAACACGGATTAAACGACTTTTTCTAAAAATGAAACCTAGCTAGATCGATTTATCTCCCTCGAAACCCCCTGCATACTAAATTTCATGAAAATCGTTGGAGCCGTTTCCGAGATTCAGAATATATATTATATATATATACAAGAATTGTTCGTTTAAAGATATAGATATCTACCTACATTGTTATGATCCAAAAACCGCTAACTCACGTTAAAAGATATATTTTTTTATTGATTTAAATAATTAATTAAATCACATTAATATTGTAAACGCAAATGCTTATTATATCTTAACAGTAAAACGGCTGGACGGATTTGCATAAAATTTGTAATGTATGTAATGCATACCTTGGATTATCAGCAATTTAACATTTTTCATGGTTGACAAGCTAAGTATTTGACCACAGCTTACCTGATGTTAAGTGACGGTGTGATCGAAGATGTGAGAACAAGTGTGTTTACCACTTGGCTTGGAATTACACAACAAAAAACGCAGGCAAAGGTGTGTAGCACAGCTAACAGCGATATAAAAAAATAGAATAGAAATTGTAAAGAAATTAAATAGATTCAGTTTTTAACACATATTAATTTAGAACCTATATTTTGAGTCACAGAACTGATAAATATTATAAAAATATCCTGATGGATTTTTTATATATAAAAATTTTAAAAATCCATCGTAAGAGCGTCACTTTCGTCTTATTACTTTTACATAAAAACGGGGTATCAATAATTATAGTGAGGTGTCAAATATCATTATGTATAGAAACATTAGCATTAAACTTCAAGTCGCGGTTCTATCTCTGTCTTTTAGCCATGTCAAACATGCCTTATTTTAGTCCATATTTTCGCAGTACATTAGGCGGAACAGCATTCAAATGTAAGCATAAAAAACCTGATATAAATTTGCATGAAACAATTTCAAAGACATCAAATGTCTAAAAATTATTTACTCAAGACAAACCCTTGCCGTGTTTTGTGTATAATATGTATTAATGATGATTTATAGTAATACATATCGGTTTAATGTGTGTACGCATGGATCGTAAAAAGTTTTATGGGACAGTTAACGGCGGTGCAACCTCAGAGAGCGTTTTTATAGGTCTGAGAGCGATGTGATTGGAGGTAAGATGAGAGGTACAAATCACCGATGTGCTATGAAATTCGAGGACCGTTTTGAGGATAATAAAGTTGATTACCGGCCTCTTTGAATGCGCAACTAAAGCTCGGAAAATTCGTTTAAGTCACGACTGGCGAGTTGGCGCCGCATGTAAAATTTTATTTCGATGGCTAACTTATCCACGGTTAGATGATTGTTTCAATTACGACCTACCGATAACGCGACTTTAAATGAATTGATTGATCGGTCTGTGCTTCTAAAATGTATTACGTTAAAGCCGTCAATGGACCAATACTAATGTTACTTACCATCAAATCTTAACTAAACGATAGTTAAACAAAACTAGTTGATTTATCTAATCACCATGTAAAAATTATATAAACACAAATATTTGAATCAATAAATCGTTTTGATAAAATAATAGCTACGAATAAGTAAAATGAAAAACGACCATAGTAAGTAATAAAAACAATACGCATTTATGTACCTACCTGTGTATCTGTGTGCAAAAATTACTTTATGTGTGTATTATATATAACTGTATAATATGTGTGTAGTGGTAATCTTCTTAGCAGGAGGTTATCTGCCGCATTATCAGTTATCCTACGACATGTATCTAACAGTGTGTTCCGGCATCCTCACTTGAAAGTCAGTGCCATTCCAAGCTAAGTGTGTTTACCATCTATAACCACATCGTCACTTAACATCAGGTGAGCTGTGGACAAACAACTAGCCTGTCAAACATTAAAAAAACAATAGTGAGCTGTGTGTACTGTTTCCGGTTTGAAAGGTAATATAGCTAGCGAAATTACAGCGTTAAAGAAACTCACCATCCAATCTCTCAAAGTAATGAGCGCTATAGTAGCGATGCTCTTTATTTTTGTCTAGAGAAAACTATTACGGATACCACGGACCCTGGAATGGGCAGGATGGTTATGTTGCTCCGTCCTAATGATAGAATGGATATCCCAGTTAAGCCCTGGAGTGTTCCACTTTGACGCTTTGTGTCGAGACTGCGGGCACGCTTTCGCACTCTTCCGCGGCCTCGACAGCGCTTGTACTCTCAGTCACCACCTCGGAACCCAGGCTCCCTTGCCAAGATGACGATGTGTTGGAACACCGGATACATCGTGATCCACCTCGGAGGCCAACTCCGTAAAAAAAAAAACATCAAACGAAGCATGGATGCCCCGGACTTGCTTTTGTGATAATCTTGACTTAATATCAAAGATAAATGTATAAATGAAAAGTAAAAACCTTCTTTTGAATCTAATTATGCATTTATATGTAGGTACTTCGATTTTAATATTTTCACCTTACTAAGATATTATTAACGTCTCGGTATAAATACTATGAATATTTCTTTTGTGTGTACTTACCTTGTAAATTCGATTATCGACTACATTGTTACTTCTCGTTAAGCACAACTTAAGTTTCATATATTTAGGTACAAAGTTTTAAATTCCTTCAAAATTAACACTTTCAAGTAAAATATAACTGTACACCTTTACACGTAAACTTGAACTGAGAGACATTCCCTTTTTAACCCTAATACCTGTGATGATTGCTTTTACCTTAACCCTTTGTTGTATAATTACTTATACAATTACGTTTCATCAAATTAAAAAAAATTAGAAATATACTTGTTGTAAGTTAAGCTTTCTTACCTCGATGTAGAGTTGAAATTCAGATATCACAAAATACTGGTAAGGATTTATAGCACGTAAAGGGTTGGAGATGGTTTTATGGTTTTTGTTGTGCAATTTTCTTGTATTGTCCGTACATCGTCAATATAGCTAAGTTAAACTGTAGTTTGATCAAGTAATGTTGATACTAACGGTAAAAAATCCTCTTAGCGTGTCAAGTATCAAAAATATTCAATGCATAATTTTAAATTGTTTTTGGGTTGAGTTTATTATTTGGTAACCATATTAAATAATTAAAAGGATGTGTATTTTATCATTAGTTTTATAATTGACCAACTAGGTGTTTTAACACTGCATACATACATAGGTCTTACCCACTCATCTCACCACACCCACTCGCAGCTCACACACCACAGCTACACACACACACAGCTCGACTTTGATAATGAAATAACCTAAAATATTTAAAGAAATACACAATTAGAAATTACGATTCAAACTCTCATCACATCATACGCGTTACGGAATTATTTTTTGTAAAAGTAATGAGACGAACAGGACTCTCTCCTGATGGTAAGAGATAACGCATGTTCATGACCATTGCAGCGACATACAGAACTTTAAGTAAAACAAAAACCAGGCCATCATTGATTTGTCTCTTATTACTTTAAGACATTCAATGGTTAGTCTCAACAGCTCTGTAATTTCACTAGCTATAAACTGGAACAAAGTATTATTTACACACTACTGCTTGGCGGAAAATATCTGGTACTGGGGTGATACCTACGTAGACGATCGCCTGCTAAAGAAATTTACCCCAAATAACGTGCGTGGAGTAAGCGTAAAACAAGAAACATTTCGTAGACTCCATGAGTCTTCACCCATTTAACTACGTAACAAGCAATCTATACATTTTTAGATCCGTGGAAAAAGTGGAATCTCACACCTTTCGTGTACCTTTCTAAAAGTTTATGCAATGAACTTTTAAATAATATTATTATCGTAATTATTAATAATTACGATAATAATATTAATAATAATAATACGTAACGTAATTAATATTAAATTACGTAATTATTATTATTATGTAATTATTGTTATTCGTTAAAATTGGTTTCCGCTAGTTATTCTAGTGTATATATTTTATATTCCTAAGATAACCAGCATGAATAGTTAATATAGTAAAAAAAACAAAGATAAGAATAGCTATCATGAATTAATTATGCAAAAGTCAGTTGCTATCGTCCATTTTCGCATGATAAATGATAATGTTAAGTGCCATTTAGGTAATAAAACATTCATTAAATAAAGCAGTAATTAAATAAAATGATTCGATAACACATAATGGTGTTCAAAATTAACTCACACTTAAAGCGATATCCGTTTTATTAATAATATATTTTCTTATATAATATCCAAACATACGATAAGTGTACACAATGGGTATTTATAAACAAGGACGAAATAAACGTAATCTGACATTTATGATCTAGTATTTTAGCAGAAAAACTCGATAACTCAATTTAGATATCGCATTTTTCAAGAAAAATTGGCTACTTTACTACTAAAAACAAATATTTTTTCTTACAAATAATCTGAGTGCAAACTATACATCGGACAGTATAAACACTTCCCGTCATTAATTGCATCATCATCATCCATAGCCTTCCTCGAAAGAACTACTTAAGCTTACTTGATTTTTGGTTCTTGAACTTGACAAATATTTATGTGACGAACATAGATTATAAGTAAATAACTATTTAGAAAAAAAATACCTATAAAAGTTTTATATCAATTATTTGGTTCCCAAGAGTTTTTGCTTCCTTACGATTTGTAGTCACTCGTGAACTATAGTAAACTAGCTAGCTAGCTCATTTGGTAAAGTTATATTTCGAGAGCTAAAGGGCGTGGGTTCGATTCCCACACAGAACTAACATTTGTGTGACTAACATAGATGTTTGTTCTGTGTCTGGCTGTTGGGTATGTATTACGTAAGTATTTACAAATAAAAAGTATTTAAGTATTATTTTAGTTATCTGGCCTCCCATTGCTTTGCTTAGTTCGGGGCTAGGTGGCGCTGTGTGAAAATGTCTTCTAATATACATATATTTATTATTTGTTTAAATAAAGTAGATCTTGGTTTACCTTATAAAACTTTTGTGGGACTAATCTGGAAATACCAATATCATTTCAAATAAAAAAAAAATGTCCAAATCGCTATATAAGTGACTGAGTTCTGAGGTATTTCTAGCGATAATAGCTCAGTGGTTAACGCGGTCGGTTCGCGTGTCGAAGGGCGTGGGTTAAAACCCCAATAATGAGCTTGAGCTGCCGGTGAAGGAAAACATCGTTAAGAAACCATAGCGTGGTGGTAGGGTACTTTCTAGTACTCAGCTGGCTAGCTACCGCTAAGCTACAGCTAAGTTGAAATTCTGAAATTCTTCGTACCAAATTTCATGATTCTGAGTTCACGGGAAGTACCCTGTAGGTTTTGATTCCCTTGCGAGTGTCGAAAATTTGCAGCATAAACGGCTGTATCTTTTGATTGCGTTGGCTTAGAAGTTTGATTTTTTCTCAGCTTCAAGGGACAGTAGACCTGAGTATTTGAAATGAATTTCAGCTTGATAACTCCACGCGTTCCTGAGAAAAAGGGTCATGACAGACAAACAGACGGAAAACAAAGTGACCCTATAAGGGTTCCGTTTTTTCCTTTTGAGTTACGGAATACTAAAAATAAACAAACAATAAACTAAACCTTTTAAGTATGGTATCTAAATTAAAGAGACTATTTCCTTTAATTAGGTATAGCTATTTTATTCGCAGTCGGGTTATAGATTTTTTAAATTCTTCTGTTTGTTCTATGCTGAGACCATTTGTTTTAAGCCCCAGGTAGTCAATGTTTTCAGATAAACGCCGACTTTTTTCTTTGAAGAAAAAATATTACTTCAAATACAATTGTAATGCCATTTGTTTACATCACTGACCACTACCGCTACACAAAACTGGGACCAACAATGCATCTATTGTTAACCCTTTACGCAATAAACAGTTTGCTTTAGAAAGGTGCCAATAATAATCCTTTTACATAGGAAACAGCAAAGAAAGGTGCCAATAAATTGGGCAACGGAACCTTGAGTAAAATCTTTTGTTGACATCGATTTACCTGAGAGTAGAGACCGTTGAGTTTTCTACGGATCATTATTAGTAATTGCGGACGTTTTGTATTCTAATGACGTCATGATATTTTTGTCTCTGTTTTTTTACGACAAGCTTGGTGTTTGACCACAGCTTACCTTATGTTAAGTGAAGGGTATAGTCAAAGATGGTTAACAAACCTAGCCTGGAATAGAACTGGCTACTAGCTACTGGTTATCATATTAATAATATTCTGGTTCTATTTTAGTATTCGTTTATAGTAGGTTTAAAAAAAATGTAAATGTGCCTAATGAGACGAACGACACGCTCTCCTGATGGTAAGAGATAACGCCTGTCCATGACCATTGCAGGAATACATAGAAATTAGAGTGACAAAACAAGGTCTACGGGATCGCTGCTTTGAGGCACTTTGAAATATTATGGTTCATTTAAGGCATTATTTCTTACGATCAGGAGAGCGTCTGGATCGTCTCATAATTTTTTTACATAAAGAAAAAAAATACTACAGCTACCGTAATTACGGGTCTATTGAGACTAACCAACAATTGTCTCAAAGTAATGAGCGCCAAAGCAGCGGTGCCCTGGACATTGTTTTGTAACTTAAAGTTCTAAGTACCGCTACAATAGTCATATATAGGCATTAACAATTCATCAGAAAAGCGATTCGTTTGTCTTATTACTTTGACATACAAATCAGCTCTGTTTTTAAACATCTGTCCCACAGCTAGGCGCGAGCCTCGTGTCATTGTGAGAAGGGTAAGATCATTATCCAGCTGGTCAAGTACGAGTTGACAGACTATACCTATACTATAACTTTCACATAAATAAAATATATTAATTAGATTACAATGGTAAAACTCAAGAAAATTAAAAAAAAAACAATAATAATAATTATGTTCAAAGTATTTTTGCAAATATTTGCAAGACCTCTGACTATTGTGCAAAACACCATCTATGCATCAAAAGATGAACTAGCTACTGCGCAGCGAACAGTAGCCCCATCTTTGTGGGCAGACGGTATTTGCAATACAATGCGCCACCCCAGTCTGCAACCCCTGTCTGCATAGTGGGGTGACAAACATATGGCCATATTACGTATCACACCGCTATTGCTATGAGATTGTTGCTATGATTCAAATATACCGTTATAACGTTTATAACGTTAACGATTGTCGTAAATATCAAAAACAATTTGTAATATCTTAGTATGTTAGTCAAAACGTTTTTTGTTAAGAACACTACTGTTTACCTTTTTGTTTTGAAAATTGATTATTATCTATCTTACGTTATAAACATTGCCTACGATGCTATTATGTTTATGATAGCTAGTTTCAACACGTGAACTTCCGCGTCAGCTAGAAGTTGACAGAGCATTACTTTTGACTCCATTTATGTTTATTAAACTGCGTAATTGACAACGAAATTGTATAAATAATTGTTTTTCAACATTCCTATATTATACTGTTTTACTACGCGCTAAATAATTTAAATGAAATTGAAGTCAATCAAAGTGAAGTAAATTAAATGAAAATGACGTTGTTTTAAGTGCATTAGCAAGACGTATTAATTTGGTTATAAAATAAACCTTTTATTAGCTGTTATGCTTGCAAATTTTGCAACTATGTGATTGTAGGTGCAGGTGTAAATTGCAAATTATGCCGAATATGTTTATTTATATTAATTTTATATGCTTATCAACCACTTACTGTCAAATATTTTGTAATTATGATAGTTGAATATGCTGCGGTATTTAACATAATGTAAAATTACGTTGAAATCAAAATTATGTTTTTTTTTGTCTAAAATTCTGATTAAATGTATAAATAGAAAATTCTCAATACCAGTAACTTACCTATAACAAAAAATATTTAAATATATATACCACCAAAGTAACAGTAGGTACACGAAATTTCAAATCAACTGGATCTGTGAAAATTAGTAAGACCCTTTTGCCTTTAGTAGGAAATGAGTTGAAGATCATCAAACGCCTGAACAGATATGAAAAAAATATTACTAAGAACCATTTCAATCATATCAGCTTTCAAATAAAAAAACCGCATCAAAATCAGTCTATTCATTTAGAAGTTACGACACTGCAGAAAGTCACACATATATACAGACAGACACGTCAAATTTATAACACCCCTCTTTTTGCATTGGGAGTTCAAAATAAAATCCAACAGTATCAGATATTACTATTTTGAATCCATTGATGTTCTGTTTGCTGACGACCCTTAATTGTTAGATTATTTGCAACTCTCTATAGCTATATGATGGTACACGTAATATAGCAGCAACTAGCCATACGCGCACTGTCCTCTAAGCGCAAGCCAGACTCATAGACCTCTCAGTTAATCTCCTGTAATATGCTGGAGTATGTTTTGCTTTTACATTAAATTCTGCCACGTCCATAGATACATAAACGGTCAATGTAGAGAAGATTTATAATAAAAACTTGAGCATTTTCCGCACATTATACCAATAGGTATAGGGTTACCCACACCGGTAACCTAAGCCGAAAGGTACATGACATACTTATAATTTTGTACAAATTTTATTACCGGGTTATAAAAAGAAAAAAAAATATGTATATTAAAATAATAAGTAGTTCTATACATATGCATATATCTGTTCTAGTACTTCAATTTTTGAGTTTTTATATATCATACATATAAATACACGATGCACTAAGCGGTGAGACGGTAATTGTAATAATTACTATGAACAACTTTTACTATGGGACAAACTCTAAACTAGTGTAAACACACAAACACTGAAACACACAAATGTAAATTGACCCTTGACCAAATGTGTGGTATAAGTCTAGAGCAGCTAATTTTTAACGCTATTTTTAAGTTGGGTACTATATCCATAGTTTTTTTTGACAGCCCTGTTGGCTCATCGGTAGTATATCTGCTTTGAAAGCTGATGGTCGTGGGTTTGATTCCCACCCAGGACGAAAATTTTGTGATATAAGTAAACAAATGTGTGTTCTGTGTTTGGATGTTCTGTATATATTAGGTATACTAATTACAAAAAAAAAAAAACAATTAAGTATTAGGTATATCAGTTATCTGATTCCCATAGTACGAGCTTTGATTAGTTTGGGATCAGATCACGCTATATGAAATGTATCCTACGATATTTATTTATTTATTTTATTACCTATAGTCAAAGTTGTTTATAATGATGACTAGGTACAATGAACCCTTTACGCTTAGTAGGTACGCATAAAGCTTGTAAATATCGAGCAATGTAAATAAATATAAATCGTTTTTTTAATACTATTTTGTACTTACCAAGCTTATGTTAATTTGCATACACGTAGATTATCTATCTCACAGTTTAACGCTAATATCGTTTATTTTTAATCTCTTTAACTCATACGGCTCTCTTAGTTCAATAAAGTTATGTACGACTTATTTTGAGTCTTAATACTTGAATATAGACCTGAAACGTTAAACCTGCCTTAAGACCCTTTTTAATTCTAGATTCTCCATGAAGTACCAATGCAAAATGCACTTGATTGCAGCGTATACTTGTAAAAGATTTTAATCAAGGCTGTGCCCATTTAACTTGATTTTTTTGCTGAAGATAATGGTAGCGCTAACTAACTAGAGGTTTCTTACTCGATCCTCAGAATTAACATTGATTAAAGATAAAAATAAATAGAATGCTGCTTACTCTCGCTGATATATCACAAAACTATAATCTTGACTATTTCCTTACTAACCTTTTGTAGTGATGATAGCTCAGTGGTTAGCGCGGTCGGTTTACACTCCGAAGGGTGTGGGTTCAAATCCCAATAATAGACTTGGGCTGCCGGTGAAGGAAAAAATCGAGAGGAAACCATAACATGGTGATAGGATACCTATCCTATCACCATGTTCGAGTTCCCACTATAAAGTACCTACTTTATAGTGGGAACTCGACTAGCTCGCTACCCTCAAGTTGAAAATCTGTCGCCAAGCACCTGACGGTGTGTTCTGGAAACTTCACTTGGCAGCCATTTTCATTACAGGTAGGTGTATTCACCATCTTCGACCTCACACTTAAGATCAGGTGAGCTGTGGTCAAACACCTAGCCTGCCAATTATAAAAAAATACATAATTAATTCGCGTCATTATTTTTATTATCGTTTGGGAAGAATGTAAAATAAACTGCCATAAGTGAATTTTTCTGCGTTACTGTCAAAAAAGAGCACACTTACTTTCAAAGGGAATTTGTAAGCGTCATACGTCACCATACTGACCTAATGAAAGTTGGTCACATAAATTATTACCTACCTAGTTTTTATTATTTCTCATCTCTAGCTTGTCCCAACAAACAATTACTTACCTAAATAATCGAACATTGAAATAGACACTAACATCAGACAGTTTTCAAAAATGGTAAAAACACATTACAAGCGTTAACTTCCCACGCAATGCCATTAAAAATAAATCAACACCATAAACGGTACAACTTCTAACGTGCCTTTGTCAAATAAATTCAATACAATAGAGTCACTATATTGGTTTCACGGAGTTTCCAAATAAAACAACAAACTATGAAAATTCGGCATCCACCAGAGTCGAAATTGCGTGACTGAAATAAATACAATCCTTATACATAGAATATATAAATATATATATAAACACGTGTTCGTGAGGATACGACTGTGTGTACTGAATGACAATAGGGATTTCCCTTTCAAGCGGAAAATTTACGTGATGAAAATTCTAAATCGGTGCGTGTGAAAAAAATTGTGTATGGTCCAAATATAAGACTGCGGTAGGTGTTATTTAGTAGTCTTATAGCGGGGTGGTAAGGTGTAGTAAATCAAGAAGAACGTGAGAACGATCCATTATTCAACCAATATACGACTTACGTGCTATATTTTCGTTTTCGATGTTAATAAAGGAGCTGTTTGTTCTTTGCTTACAATGAATACTGCTTCTATAAATCATTTTATATCTTGGTGGTAAGTCTTAGCAGGAGTTCGTCTAGTACCAACGCACTACTAGATATTCTGCCACCAAGCAGTAGTGTGTAAACATTACTGTGTTCCGGTTTAAAGAGGATTGCAGCTAACGAAGTAACAGGGTGGTTGAGGCTAACCATCGAAAGTCTCAAAGTAATGAGCGCCAAAGCAGCGACTACTCAAAGTTCTGTGTTGGTTAGGGACAGGTGTATCTCTTACCATCAGGAGAGCGTCTCGTTCGTCTCATTACTTTTACATTTAAAAAAGCGAAAGCTTTGACTAATGGTAAGCTCAACTGTAACTTTAAGTATGTTGTCGAGGCGTTGCCAACTCAGTTTTTTTTTTCCCGTCCACAGATACCTGGGTCTGTAACCTTTGCAAACGTAATAACTACCCGAAGATGTGTACCTACATCTAGACGTTCTTTTTTCAAGAAGGAAAGTCAACATAAAGAAAAAAAGTTAATGTAGTAATATGTATTATAATATAATTTTAGTAAAAAAAATGATTATACTTATTATTCTTAACATGGACTTCATTGGACTTGTTCATAAACAAAATTTATATTTGAATACAGCTTAGGAAGTTATTTAGCTACGAAACTAAATTTTAACACTTTTTTAAGGAAATACGTAATCAAATGTACAAGTTTTTTCATTAGCAGTATTATTTACAAGCCACCATATCAGTAGATTCCACCGAAGTATCAGATATTTGTCAAAGTCAAAACATAACTGTGTTCCGGTTGGAACGGCACTGCAGCTAGCGAAATTACAGGGCTATTGAGACTCACCATCAAAATAATGTTTCAAAGGAATAAGCGCCAAAATAGCGATGCCTCGGACTTTGTTTTGTTACTTAAAATTCTGGGCACCGCACAAAGGATGGAACAGGTACTCAAATATGGGCTATAGCTCATTCAAAAATAAGAACTTAAATATCTTTTAAGAAAATAATGATAATTAATGTTTATCTCGTAGGAGATTCAATCATTTTGGCGAGTTTAAGAAATTACTTATGTAAATTGCAAAAATCACATACTGTAACGTCAAACTCTGGGCTAGTTCAGTCATTATGTGCTCAGAGCTTTTACAAGTATAAAGCTTAAGTATGTAAATAAGCTCCTTGATCAAAATAAAAAAGTACTTAACAAGTTGGCATTTAAAAAATCTACAATCCAACTGCGTTTAAAATAGCTAGACCTAATTAAAGGAAAAAACTTTTTAAACAAATTTATTATTCCTTATTCAATTTAAACATACAACTTATATATATATATATATATATATACATTGTAATCCTCTTTTAATTGCCTTTATTTAGATACCATACTTGATAGGTCTGGTTATTTTTATATTATTAAAGTATTACTAAACCTTAATTGTCGTAATCAAGAATATAAGATATGCGCGAAAAACTCAACCCGTCCTTGGCAGTCGGGTAAAAAAGATACTTACCATTCTCACTCTAGAACGATTCCGTTTGATGCTAATTTCGACCATACTATCGGTAAACTTTAAGTTAGTTTTAACTAAAACAAAAACTATCTACCTAAAACGATAAGTTTTTGAATCATTCTTCCACGCATGCCGTCTTAATTTATTTAGGAGTTTCTCCCATTGTTCCGTGCTCCGAAATCATAAGCAGCTGTCATAGTATTCATATTTATTGGATTGGTTTCGGACGGTTATAAATCGTGTAATTGTTTTCTGTATCCCGTGTGAGTGTTTTGTTCCTAATAAATTATAGAAGTTGTGTACTTATGACGTCAACATTTATGCACATATTCCATGGTTTGATGACAGGTAAAACAAAAGCTCCTTAAAACACTAAATAACGTATCTAATTCTAAAAATAATAATAAATAATTCTGAAAATATCCATGGAGGGCGTAACATGCACTTTGGTCAAATGCAGTCTTAACCCTTTACATAAAAACTTCAATCACCCCTTCACAGATGGCGTTAAAAGTTACCATAAATACATTGATACAGTTTAATTGACAAAAACATTGTCTTATTTTAATAAAATTAATTTTTGGATACGATTTGAAAAGTATTATTAGCATAATTTAATTCTATAATCTAACTACTGTTCTTATGGCATGGTAATTCGCTCTAAAAGTGAATGACCTTAAAGCTTATCCAATAAGTTCCAAGGTTTTTATAGAGATGTCGCTAATATTAACAAATAGTTTAAAATATTTTACTTATACATATTGTAATGCTAAAAAACATGATTTATTAATGTAGAAATACTATTTTTCGCGTTTAAAGATATATCGACCTACAATTATTATTATAAACGTTTTTCTTTTCGATATAACAATAAATACTCTCTGTATACAATTTTGAGTAACAACTATATCAACCTTAAATCATAATTGTTGATCCTTCAATATAATTCATTGGACTTAACTATAATTTAGTACCACAAATATCAAAATTCTCGACCTAAATACTAAGCTAAGTAAAATAGTATGTATAACTTGTACTACCATCTTATTTATTAAAATGAGCGATGGAGCTACTATCGCAGTTTTTGAACAAAAGTGATACATTTCATCACATATTTTTAGTTTAGGAATAAGCCCATCTGTACAAATAAGTTGGTCTGTTGAGCTGGTACGACCAAGAACTTTGGTTGCGTCGATTTAAGTAGAGCAGTAAATATCTGCGGTAGAGCAGTGGTTTACGAGCACTCACCTTGATGCTCTACATTTCTGATAGCTTGCAAACAATAAAAGTTACATACCTACACGTGTTTCTAAGTACCTATACTAGATTTTGAACTAAAAGTACAGCGTAACCCAAAAAGTATATTGCGTGTTAGCAGTTTCCGTTCAGGAACTTGTAAAATGTCTCGATAGATATAATAATTAAATTATTATTTTATTGCACAATATTTGGTGCAGCATATACTCAATCTTTGTACCTATAGTTAATTAGTGTCGAATGTTGCTTGCCGAAAAAAAAAAGAAAAATATATCGGTAATTGTTTTTTGTTTGTTTTACTGTTACTATGCATTCACTAGTAGATGTAGTATAGGTACACGTGTAGGTATTATTGTATTCGACGTTGATACCTACTTGAGATGTAAGCAAATAAAATAAAATAAATAAATATTTCAAGTTTCGGCAGCTTAATTAGGAGACCGTCTGGCTTCCAATATGGGGGTCCTGGATTCGAAACTCGCGGCACGCACATCTGTCTTTTCTAAGATATCACCTTTCTCTCAATGAGATGAGAAGAGACCCTCGCCCAGCAGTGGGACAATTTATAAAAACAGGACTGATTGGGAAATAAATATTTAAAAACATTTCACATAGAGCCAAATTACTTCAGAATAATTCATTATAACCGAAACTTCTTAGTAGGTATTCAATAGTAGCGCTGTGTGGGTGCCAGGCCACTGCATTGCAGGGAAAGGAACCCGTGCAGTACCTGCAGTGCCTTGCGACCCAGGTGTGGTGCCTTTAGATACTCCTCAACACTCATCTTCACTGCCCGTGTTCCCATCTCTGCCCAACCATATTTGATATGGTCCTACTAAAGCTGTGGAATCATTTTCTAGCAATTATTTAAATTTTCAATATTTTACCAAATGACATACTTAAATACCTATTCTAAGTGGACACAAATTTAAATATTTTTTTTTTAATTTATGTCCTTTATCTTCTTAACAATTGTTCTTAATATAATCTAGACTATTAAATAAATTTATTTTTTATTTATTTATTTTTTAACATTTGCACGTCTGCTTGTAGACTGAATACATTGAGACAATACGACATTTTAATAAGGCCTATTATATACACCTACATTGATTTGATTTGAATGAAGTATGTTTATTTGTGGTTAAGTCTTTAGGGTTTTTGTTACTTTTTACCGGACTATTCCAACGTATAATATTGTCTCTGTCTCCTCCATACTGTTCTGAATATGTATCGTGTTTACCATTCTTGGTTGCCTGAAAGGATTGCTCTTAGCGATAAGGCCGCCATTTGTGGCACTGGCTAATAAGATTATTTTGTTTGTACCTTTTTTTTTACTTTTTTTTTGGTGTGCACTATATTTATATATCTATCATAATACTTACAAATACTTGATTACTTAAGCGTAGTAGAATAATAATATGAAGGAACTGTAAAAAAACTCATTCTAAAAGCTCACACAAGGAACAAATGCGGGAAATACTGGCTTTCTTTGGCCAAAAGATTACGATCCAGCGTGGCAAAGCCTAGGCTTTGTTACTTAACGTTCTGAATGGTAATGGTTTAGCATTATGATGTGTTAAGGACATTTCGATGTGTAACTTGTCGAGAATATTCAGATGGTAGTCTTAAACTGAAAATTTCTTTGATACTGGTATTATAGGCAATAGCGGGACAGGGAGGGAGCTATAGGAGGGTTATAGAGGCATCTCTATGGGCACTTTGCACGCTCAGCCGCTACTAACCTCCGCCCAAATGTAATAACATGCCGCCTGCTCTCTGTTTCAATTTGGAAACAAATTGAAATGGTTTTTATTTGAATAATATTGCGGTTGCAAACGCAATGGGCCGTTAGAACGTTGTTTGTTGGCGATAACTAGAGATCAGAGAAAGTTTAGTAGATACCTTTTAAGATCACTAGGTGTTCGCTGGGATAACAGAAGTGAAGTTGCGTTTTCATTTTTCTTTTATTTACTTTTTCTTCCCTTCATCCACGAAAAACATCTTATAAAATATTCCTTCGAATTAGTTTTCTTAAAAGAGAAACAGAATAGATTAGAATATTTTTATTGGCCTTAACATAGGTATGTTAGACTAGGCACGTAAAAATTACAATTTCATTAGTAAAATGATATAAAATTAAAAAAGGAAAATAACACAAATAAACAAATGTCACCTGATATCAATAATAATGTCCAGTGTCATTTTTGTAGCGATGATAGCTCAGTGGTTAGCGCGGTCGGTTCGCATGCCGGAGGGCGTGGGTTCAAACCCCAATAATGAGCTTGAGCTGCCGGTGTAGGAAAACAACGTGAGGAAACCATAGCATGGTGGTAGGGTACTGTTTAGTACTCGGCTGGCTAGCTACCACCCTCAAGTATGAAAATCTGCCGCCAAGCATCTAACGGTGTGTTCCGGCAGCCTCACCTGAGAGCCAGTTCCATTCCAGGCTAGGTGTGCTTTACCATCTTCAACCTCACCGTCACTTAACATCAGGTGAGTTATGGTTAAACACCAAGCGTGTCAACCATTTAAAAAAATGTTTGGTTGGACTCAAAGAACTGTTTTAATTTTCTTTTGAACACATTACATAATTAAAATTATTGAAATAGTTTCAACATATGGGGAAACTAGTTGCTTGTTTATTTATAATCCTAACGAGATTGTGGTTTGTGAGAATGTTCTTTCGGATCTTGTCCCTCGAAAGATACAATATGGGTGTTCACAAATCTGTGTACCTAGATTAAATAGATTCGTTCTTTATTCTAGACCACAAGATAAGCGTATTGAGCGAGCACGTATGCAATCGATATCAGTCTAATGACATCGCAGATAGGGTCGTATTTAGCTTAGCAAAATATGGCAGTTACGTAAATTCGTTCCCGTGAAACTAACTTTTGAGGTTTTTCTCTCAATATTTAAAAAGTAGGTAACCAACTTAACCCGGCAATTTTACTAATAATATATATATGTATTTGCCTATTGTCACTACATTCACATGTTTTTACGATGGAATCTTTTTAGCATGTCAAAAAACAAATTTTTTGTATTATATTTAATTTAAATTCTTAGGTAATTACTTTCGAGTCATTCATTGTAAATTACATTTCTATTTTTATAAAGTTCTTGAACATACGATATTTTAAAGTCAATATTTAAAAACACAAATTAAAACTTAAAATAAAAACCTACATAAAATAAATTTAAATTGCTTAAAGTTTGAAAATATCATCTTAACAACAAGTCATCAAACGTTATCTGAATGAAACGAATTGTTCTATTGTTGGTTAAACCTACAGCTCCATTACGTCCTAGCCAATTTAGAAAAAAATCTTTTTTTTAATTCTGTGTTTTAGTATTTGTTGTTATAGCGGCAACAGAAATACATCATCTGTGAAAATTTCAACTGTCTAACTATCAAGGTTCATGAGACAGCCTGGTGACAGACGGACGGACAGCGGAGTCTTAGTAATAGGGTCCCGTTTTACCATTAGGGTACGGAACCCAAAAAAAAAACTTCTGCACAATAAGAAAATTAACCGTTCGTCATTAACTAAACATCGTGTAAGTTTAAACGGAAATTCCAGTCCTAAATATATATGTATTTTCGTATGTTAGATCAGTAAGTATTTATTTAATAACTTGATTTTGTTGAACACATCGTAATTAGGTAGGCAGTTGTTTCATTTGTGTAGGATTACTCACATTTAGTGCTAAGCAAGACAAGGCCGCACGCGTTGTCTGCTTTGACTCCTTGAAGAAGCCCACCGCTTATGGCCGAAACTATAGTCGGAGTAGGTATCCGACATAATTCAACGCGAGTAACCCTTCATAAAAAGAACAAAAATTTGTAAAATCCAGTTTCTACAGCAAACTCGTAAAAAGCGGGCTACAGTTTCTCAAATTAAAAATAGCTTATTTATACATTTTAAAAATTCTACCGAATTATACTTATTAGTAAAATTATTATAAACGAGTGTCATTGTTACACTATTTCAGTGTACTTGAATGTGCTTCGTCTTGCTTTGGGGAGAAGAGCTGCATCCTTTAGCGAGGGAGAGGGGGTGAGGCGGGGGCCGGGGGAAGCTGGAAAAATTGCACATAAATATTGAAGCTGCCACTTACACGTGCGCCCACAGACGGCTACTAGGTTAGGGTGGATACGCTAAAACTAATTCAATATTTTTTTTAAAGATTTTGAAAATGCATCGTGTCTTTTTGTTCGATTTTGTAATTACATGGGTCCTAAGTCCTAGACAATCTACAGGTTCCTGTCTAAAACGCAATGGGGTTAAAATTATCATATAACAACATTTGATGCTGTTGTATGATAATTTTTTAAGCGTCACTTTATGACCTGAATACGTCTTTAAATTTGTTTCCATAGTGGGAGGCAAAACATAAAACTGATTAAGTATACCTAACAAATCGAGGGATACAAGTTTGGTGTTGCAGCTTAATATTTTTTAATAAATAAGTAATGAGCCGAACGATACGCTTTCCTGATGGTAAGAGATAACGCAAGCCCATGACCATATTCTATCAAATAAACGTAGTCACAGTCAAGACCTCACAAAGTAGTCTTAGCCGAATCCAAGCCATAGGTACGTTAGTAAAATATTGGCGACTTAATTTTTTTAGCTTCTTCGGAGGTTTGGTAACAACACAATAATAAGTACATGTTTCACCATATTGTATCACTTGCCCACACTCGTGCCACATTCACCAGTTATTGACTAAAATGACACTTAAAAACATTACCTAACACTTAAAAATCCAAGTTTTATAAAGTTAAGTAATGCCAGGATTACTTAACTTTAACAACTACAATCTCACCAAAAAAAAAACAAAAGGATGGAATTCAGCACTTTTTTTACGAAATCAGCTTGATTGCATTTGACCACAGCATGCTTAAAACTGAGTAAAAAACGATCGAAAAGAATTAGCTATTTTAAGTTAAAAGTAAACTCTTTCTTAGTAGATATGGATAAGTGATATCTGTCTTATACTGCATGTGTGCTAAGAAATCAGTGTGTTATTAATGATTGCTAAGTAAATTACAAATACAACATATTTTATTGTTACAAAGATTGTGTCCATATAAATTTATGCGTGCTGCTTTACCGTAGGTATAGCTGTAGTACAGCAGCCAGTGCTTTTCCTTGAACTAGGTATGAGTTAAGTAACAATAATAGTTATATACGCTAACGTTATAATTTCTCAATGCCAGGTGTGTGTGATGGATGTGGTCAATGAAAATATATTTTTTTTAATAATTGTTGAAGCATGTCCATATTTCTCCAACCCCAGTGCGATGCGAGCCCTCGTTCTTTTTCTTGAAGCAAATTTCGCAACAATCTCACTTATTATGCCACACAAATTTCCTTACCCCGCCCGCCCTCCAACGCGAAATTAAAATTTCCTACTCGCGGCCGGGGTACGATATGCCCGGAATTGCTTAATAAATATTGCTACTTAAGGACCTTTAGTTGGTGGGGTATCATTTTTGAGTAGGACACTTTGATCAATATCCTGAGTCGTTCCTGTACGGCATGGTATAACGTCCTACAAGTACCTACTTAGGTATATCGATAGCATGAATATCTTACTTTGGGAAATGCCGTAATTTGTTAGTTGTTCTTCTTCTTGTTTAACCGACTTCAAAAAAAGGAGGTTTCTCAATTCGACCGTACTATATATATTTTTTTTGTGTGTTCGCGGATAACTTAGTCGCTTATGAACAGATTTTGATGATTATTTTTTTGTTAGAAAGAAGATATCCCAAGGGTGGTACCATGATAAGGAAACCAGGATCTGATGATGGCATCCCAGAGAAATCGAAGGGAACCTTTTACTTTTTATTAGTTTCCAGTTTGAAGTCGGTTTTTTTTTAATTATACTTATTTCTGGCATCATCCACCGTGCATTTACCAGTGGAAATTATTTTGATATTTTCAAGCATTTTAAGATAAATCAAGTTAAATAACTCGTAGTGAAGTCCGATCATGCGCTCGTAACGTCTCAAGTAAAGTTCCATTCTAAGTTAGGTTTGTTTACCATCTACAAACACACTGTTACATAACATCAGGTGAGGTGTGGTCAAGCACCTAACCAATCAACCGTCAAAAAAGTCTATTGGTGAATTTACTACAAACTTCGACGGTTAACTTCGGGAAAGTTTTAGAAGCTAAACAAAAAGTAATATTTCACTACATTATATCACTTTTCACTTACATAATTCAACACTTTATTAATAAAACGTCGTTTTTTTTCATAAACAAATACCTATCTACACAAAAATTCAAATTTTGGAAACGGAAAAAAATATAATGCGTTCCAAAAGTTCTTTCGTGGTTTAGTTTGCACATCGACTTTGATGGTAATTTTTTCTTTGTTTCTGGCATCGAACTTTGTGCATTTTGTCAATTATATCGATATTTTCAAATACTTAGTTGAAATGTAATAAATCTGAGTCACAGTTAAGCCCGGTTTTGCCTTAAAAAACTAAAATAGAGTCAATTGTACCAAAAGCTTGGGCAGAATTTTGTAAGAATTACGAGAAAACATATGAAACATATACCTAGGTATACAAACGTTTATTTGAAATTGCTTAATAAGTACACTAAAAAGCCACGGGCTATAAATATTATGATGCAAAAACGAATGGCTAAGCTCTGTTAAGTTTACAGTTTATTAATAACTTACTATACCTACAACAAAGTAGTACCTACTTATATACCTATTATTTTCTACAAAACCGTTGTAATGTACCTAGGTATTTACTTACCTATTATGCGAATAGTAATTGACTTACAAGTACATGTTTTATGTCTTTTTGGTTGATTTTATGCGTAAGGTATATTAACTATGCATTCATTATTATATTCAGTTTGACCTTTAAAATTGCCTACAAATTTATATGCAATAATAATTATGCTATAATGTCAGCTGTATTTTAAATGCAAAAAGCTTGTACAAATGCTTACAACGCTATCAAATATATCAACAATATGAAAACTTGTAATAAGTAAAATTTACAGATTAAATTATGTTTGGTTTGCAAAATAAAGAATATTTTAGTAGTTAACAGTAAATATGGCCCATTTGACTTCAGGGTCAAATCATCGTGTCAAATGATTCTACTAATGGACAAATTTAAAATATTTACTATAATTTTGAAGGTTAAAAATGCCATAGATGTCAGATGTTTACATATTATTAAAATAATTTAGAAAAGCTTGCGGAAAAAAATATTGTTAGGTTTTTCAAATATAATGAAATAGGTGACATATAGATTTATTTCTAAACACAAATTGAAAAAAAAGCTTTAGTAAAATCACTAAAAAAATTGTAAAAAAAAACTTACCTTAAAAATTTGTGTTTTATTTTGCTATTCCAAGACTTTATAGCAGTGAAAGTTGTTAACATTAATCAGTATACCCTTCAGTATTACCCACTACTCCGAACCACCTGTTCCTGTAGGTACCATTACTATATCATATCAAAGCAGCTTTATCTTTTCATGCTTATTGCAGACACAGTATTCAATGCATTTTTTTTATCATTTTCAGGTGATGATGACCCTGATCTGAGGTAAGTCTTGAACTCTAGAAGCCACTTCGTCTGCTGCATGGCCAGTCTAACTTGATCTACGTCACCCTGGGCCGCTTTGCGCTTGGGAGATCTCACATCATGCGGCGAGGTGTTGGAAATTTCTTTCAAACTTATTCGTTGTCTTTGATTTTTTTATCTATGTAGTCCTAAGTTGGTTTACATAATGTAAATTAAAACTGTAAAATATGAATTTAACGTAAAGAAGATATTTATTATTATTGTTTAATTCTATTAAAAAGTATCTACTTAAAGTTATTTTTTTACAGAGGTTTGTTTCGTGACTGTTATTAAAATGAGGTAGATATATAATATATATCTAGTTATTTTGTTCCACAAAACATTCAATATATTGGGTAGCTAGTACCTACATTTGGAAATAAGTTAAATCAGAATGAAAAAATGTTAACTGCATTATAAAATTCCACCTTTTTCTATTTTCGTTCGAGTACCAACGGAAACTTCTGGAAAGTATTCGAACTATTTATATTGAAGAAAGTTTAAAAGTAAATTTCCTGTAAGAAAGTAGCAATTTGCCCACTTTGGACGCCTTATTTATATGACAGGATACTTCACCAAATTAATTTTGAAAGCTTTTCTTAGTATATTTAACAATTAGCAAAATTAAATTATGCTTGCTAATTGGTTTGTTAAAAGCAACCGCAGACATTCTAATTTCAATCAGACCACAGCCTTGAAATTATTCTTGTGCGGTATGTGAACACATTTTCCTGTATTTATCGATATCTTATTGGTTTGGAAGTTGGAATAGATCGGTAAAAGAATGTTTGCAGAATTAATTACAAGTGGCCAAAATCCGGCCCTTCATTCCGCGCAGAAAGTGCGAATGGTTAGCTCGGTCAGTTAACACGCCAAAGGGCGTGGGTTCAAACCCCAACAATGAGCTTGAGTTGCCGATAAAAGAAAAACATCGTGAGGAAACCACGCATAGGATGATGGTAAGTTACTTTCTAGTACTCGACTGGCTAGCTACCACCCTCAAGTTAAAAATCTGTCGCTAAGCATTAACGGTGTGTTCCGACAGCCTCACATTCCAGGCTAGGTGTGCTTTACCATCTTCGACCACACTGTCACTTAACATTAGGTGAGCTGTCGTCAAACAACTAGCCTGTCAGCCATAAAAAAAATCCCCATTTAGTTAATTCAGAGGGACATACAGCCTATACTAGGCTAGCATGACAAATTCCGAAAAAAGTTTTGTATCCCTAAATGTATGGAAAATGGCAACACTTTTAATTCTAGTTTTCGTTTAAACCCGCCAGGGGCGCTGTAGGTACAATTTTTTTAAATAAATTACGGCTTCGAAAATTTGACGAATGTTCTTTCAATAACTGCCAGACTGCCCTTTACACACAAAAACCACTTTACAACACGAATCACACCCATAGCCGTCATCAACACAAAACGGCCCGATAACCAAACCTCAATGGTCACATAATTCACTATAAACATCACATTTGTCACTTTGATGTCCTTTTCATTGAGACAAAGCAACTTTATAACAAATTTAAAAGCTCTATATCTATAAACTGGCTGTTAAATCTTGCAAGCGATAGCTGTAAATTTGCTGTATAGCAGAGCAGTTTTACGATGGCCAGTGGGAGGTGCACCTGAGACTTTGTGGGTGCATAATGATTTGTATTGATTGTGAAATGAAGTGCGCAAGAGTTGGCCATTTTGTATAAGTAGGTACTTAGATATGTGTATGCACACATATTTACACACTAGATAGATACACTTTGTTATCCTTTACGAATTAGAGCTACAACGTGACCAACGACAGCCCTGTTGGCTCATTGGGAGTATGTCTGCCTGAGCTGTAGGGCGTGGGTTCGATTCCCGCCAAGGACAAATGTTTGTTTGGTATAAATAAATGTTTGTTCTGTGTCTGGGTGTTCTGTATTATAAGTATGTATTTACAAAAAAAAAAGTATTTATGTATCCTATCAGTTATCTGACTTCCATCACACAAGCTCTGCTTAGTTTGGGGTCAGATGGCGCTGTGTGTAATGTGTCCTACAATATAATATCCTACAATAATTTTAAAGGTTTTAGGTTCTTCACTTATTGAAGTTGCTGTCCTTGCTTAACGAACTGCAATAAAAAAACAACATTTCAGTAAGTTTAGATCTATCAATTACAAAATTAGTCTTTTTGTTTATGGTAGACAGGCTAGGTGCTTTGACCACAGCTCACCTGATGTTAAGTAATAGTGTAGACGAAGATGGTAAACACTTGTAGCCTGGAAGGGAACTAGCTCTCAAGTGAGGCTGCCGGAACACGCCGTTAGATGCTTGGCGGCAGATTTTCAACTTGAGGGTGGTAGCCAGCCAGCCGAGTAATAGAAAGTACCCTACTACCACGCTATGGTTTCCTCACGATATTTTCTTTCACCAGCTCAAGCTTATCATCGGGGTTTGAATCTACACCGTTGTCTAAAAATACAAAGTAAGTAGTAGTAGATAAATATTTTTATTACCAAGACTGGTAGTAATACGCACTTTGGAATGCGCAGCAAAAAAAGACTTGGAACGTACCATTCTTCAACTTATCCTGAATTAAAAAATAAATTTTGCATATACGAAATTTTTTCTGTAAAAACATAGGTAGGTACAACAACTTAACTACTACTTACAACTTACTTAACTTAACTTAGGTAACAACTTACTTAACTTTCTTTGTTGGGTAGTCGGATAAAATTAGATACTTTAATAGACATGTTATTCCAGGACGGAGTTAGAGGTTTACACAACACTTTCGTCGAGTACCAATAAGATAGGAGTATTGACTATTGACATTAATCTATTTCTAATAAGATATAATTATCACTTCTATTTTTGTTCTAGTTAGAATATAAATAGATTACCTAATACTAAAGAACTTTTTCTGTTCCAGCCTATCTCTTGCATGTGTGGGAGGCAATTTTACGATCTAATCTAACGTTGGTGATGTGATTAAGTATACATACGTACTTACATATAAATAACAAATACCTACGCATAATTACCTATCTAATTAGCTATTAGGTAACAATTTTTTTTATAGTGAACAAGTTAGATGTTTGACTACAGCTCACCTGATGTTAAGTGACGGTGTACACGCCAAGAATGGCAACTAAAATAGTGTTTTTCATTTTTTTCTGCCTGGAAGAGATCGCTCTTAGCAATAAGGTTGCCGCGTGTGTAAAAAATTGTACCTAAGTAACGTTTTACTAAACAAGTTTTAAAAAAATGTAAATGTAATGAGACGAGCGTGACGCTCTCCTGATGGTAAGAAATAACGCCTGTCCATGGCCATTGCAGTGATACACAGTACTTTGAGTAACAAAACAAAGTCCGGGGCATCGCGCTCAATACTTCAAGACTTTTGATGGTAAATATTTTTAAAATATTTTAACTCTACATTTGATAAAAGTCTATCTTTAAAGATAGGTAGGTATATTATATTTTCAAACAGAACATTTAGGAATAATTAATTTCCTCTTAAGCCATAAATATGTATAAACGGATAAGCTAGTACATACCTATTTGTAAAATTAATTTGAAGCGGTTAAGCAATAAAACGGTAGAGCAATTTTTGCTACAATTACCTACTTTATTTGACCTTATCTACATAACGTACAAGATATTCCAGTTCGTAATTAAAACGCCGAGTTAAAAGACCTCATAAACATAAACCTTCAGTCAACAAATCAAACTGTATATCAAAATTATTAAGGAAATTACAAAAAAAAAATGTGTTTATCGCAACATAAACGCCCCAACTGTCCATATCGTGAATTCCATACGTTTATAGCAAAAACATCACAATAACAACATAAAACCCATACTTATGCAATGGTCTACTACCACACCGTCGTACCGCAGACCTGATAAAGCTGAAAAGGCAAGTTAAGCCTATAAAAACCATGCACTAAACGTGCTTAACAATCAAAAGTGTAATAAATAAATAAATTTTGCAGCCAATAAAAGGTTTTATTTTAATGGTCGTAAAGATTGTTATTGCACGTGCTCTCCGTGTTGTTACGACTCGTGAGGATGAATGAAATGCGTGCAAGAGAAAGGAATAGCGGTAGGAGTGAGACAGGAAATACTCGTCGGTCCACGTGGTCCGCTTAACACAGTTTCGTGCAATTCTTTTAAAACTTTAAAGGTACGTATTTTTTTTTATATTAACATTTTAATAATATGATTAAAATTAATTAATTATTATTTAATAAGTTCTGTTATAAAAACCCGTTCGATACAGTTTGAAAATCTATGATATTAGGCATTATGAATAATAAATGCCATAGAATATACTTACCTAGAATTAAACAACTCTAAAGATGGACAGGTAAATACTTATTAATTTAGAACATAATTACATAATTATCCTGTGATTCCCTTAAGATAATGAAAAGTATTTATAAAATAATGATGAACAATTTTTAAAATTAAATTTAGTGATTATAAACTTTCATTGTAGATGCAATGCAAATATTTCTCATATAGGTACTGATATATATTTAGAGTACCTTCTAATATTTTGTATGTAATGCTTTACCAAAAACCGTTAAATACAAAAATATTTTAAGTAATATATTATATTAAATATTACATATTTATATTTTTTATTTATTCATTTATTTATTTATAACTAATATTAGTAATACGAGTATGGTGTTAGAATTTAGATTAACATATATATATAATTATTCATAATATACAGTTCTGGTCAAATTTGCGTCTAATGTTTTTTTTTCAATATTATTTTTAAGTGCCCGTGGCATAATTTTTAATATTTTAATGGTGCAATATTGTGTAAAACCATTCAATTTGACAGCTAGAAGTGCCGGAATGGTTTGTGATTGGCGGTGAATGTTCTGCACCGGATCACTATTGGCGTAGACGATGTCGGCGCGGGGGAGCGCGGAACCAGGCGCCATAACGAACAATGGCCGTCGGAATGGTCGTTAGCGAATAGCTTTTATCTCTTTCTAATATAAGCCACGCAGGTAGGAATTAATGAGACGGAGAGGGTTCCGGCGGGTCGCCCCTCTCGATCGCTGCATCTCGCTCGCACGCACGTGGCGGGTTTCGCCGTCTCGAGCGCGGCGCGCGGCAGCGGTAACGCTCGCCACGACAGGGAATTCGGAGTCGTAGAGCCTCATACGCGGGTCATAAACGATCCGCGGCCATAGTAGAGGTGCACGCGCGAGAATCGATCCGAATCGCCGGCGATAAACGCATCTCCCGCGAGGCGATCGTCGCGCGCCGCGTCGCCGCCGAGCGATGAGTTCCAAGTTCATCATCGATAGCATGCTCCCGAAGTACCATCAGCAGTTCCACCATCAGAATTTGTTCGCGGGTGCTGGGGCGTCGCCTATAGAGGCGTCGCTGTCGTCGTCGCTCTCGTCGTCGCTGTCGACGTCGTTGTCGAGCTCGCTGTCTGGCGGGCTGGGCGCGGCGGCGCTGGGAGCTGGCTCGCCGGGCGCCGGCAGCCCGCAGCGGTCCTCCTCCTCGTCCTCGGCGTCCCCGGGGGCGCCGGCGAGGATGTACCCCTACGTGTCGCATCACCAGCAGTTCGGCGGGACGGTGCCCTTCCCGGCCGCGGGAGGACTCTCCGCAGCGGACGACAAGAGCTGCCGGTACCCGTCAGCCGTCAGCGGAGACCCCATGGTCAACTACGCGCTCGGACAGCACAACGGAGGCGCGGCGGTGTCTGCCGCCTCGGCCAGCATGGCGGCCGCCGCGCAGTTCTACCACCAGGCCGCGGCCTCAGCTGCTTCAGCAGCGTCAGCCGCCTCGGTGGACGCCATGGGAGGCGCCTGCACCCAGCCTTCTGCTCAACCTTTACCAGACATACCGCGGTATCCCTGGATGTCTATTACTGGTAAATGTTTTTCTTCATGTCTGCATGGTCGTTTGCGATCTCGTCAATGTGCATTTCCTGAAATGAAAATTGTTCTAGTTACAAAAAGTTTTTTTTTTACTTTTAGAAGCTTTACATGAGCACCTTTTCTACAGAATGTTCACTGGCTTTATGTAGTATTTCGCTTTGACCTTGTTTATATTCGGGCAGTAGGAACTAAAAGGCTATAAAAAAACTTCAACGTAGATATTTTATGGCTTTCATATTATTTCAAGGCTTTTTTTATGTTTGCGATTTATTTTAATACTTACCATAGAGTAGTTGATATACGTGAAACATAAATAGGTATAACTAGACGTTTTAATACATCTATCTAACTATTAATCAATTAAATTTAATTAATTAGTTATTAATTACTTCACAGCGGAAACGTTAAAAACATAAATCATCTGGTATTCTAATCAGAATTTTTATTTCACCTATTTATTGCAAATTTAACTATGTCATTCGTCGATCATTTATCTAACAATAAAACGTTTCAACAGCAGCAATATAAATGCAATAAAATCTATGTTATTGTTTTTATTGACAATGAATCAATATAATAACCAATTTACGTACTTAATAAAATTTTGGATAGGTATTTCATTGGGTAATAAACATTATAATTGTAATTTGGCGGAATAAAAACATTTAACTACATAATTAGGCAATAATTAATCAAATTGAATTAATTTCAT
Source organism: Biston stratarius (assembly GCA_950106695.1). Lineage (NCBI taxonomy): Eukaryota > Metazoa > Arthropoda > Insecta > Lepidoptera > Geometridae > Biston > Biston stratarius. The sequence continues at coordinate 20,245,343 of OX467116.1, forward strand.
GATTTTTTAACGCGTTTTTTTATTCGTCGGCCATTTTGGACTTGAACGCGGCGCCGACGGCACGGCGGCACCTACTACAAACAACTTTATATAATAAACTTTATCAAAATATTATTATTTAATAAAAATACTTAAATAACACATTAGAAAATCTAGTCCACAACTATAATCATCCGTAGGTGAGATAGGTAGGCGCATATAAAACAAATAATAGATAATTAATACCATCAAATTCAATAACATAATTAAAACTAATAAGTTATTGTTTGTTAATTTGATAAACATACCTTAAAAGGTTAACTATTTAATAGTCAATTTTAAAAAACGTACACGTATTTAAAATACCTAATTATAAATTATGACGCCTTTTAATTACTAGCCAGAATAAAAATATTATTAAACAACAAACAATTACTTAAATATATTGTCTATTTTACATAATAATAAATATTATAGTTCAAATATTTGATATTTTAATAAATATAACAATTATTAAATTAGTTAGTAGGTATATAGTAAGTACATAGGTACCTAGGTAGGTACTTAATTAGGTACACAATGGGGAAATATTTTTTATTAGGTTATTAGGTATACATTTATTATATATTAGTTATGCCTAATTAAATTTATTATTTTAATTAGCTTATAAAATTTCAAATTCAAATTTGATTTGATTAAATTAATTAGCCTATTGCTTAATACAATCGAGGTAGGTGAGTATGTAGGTACCTACTTATATAAATTATTATTTTACTTGTACAAATAATCGTAAACTAGTGATAACTTATTGCAATTAGTTGCAAGAATTAGTATCTATGCTCTATACATATTAGATAGATACATTAAGTATAAATCTCAGTAGTCTTGAGAGACAGTTCTATTCCAGGCTAGGTGTTCTTTACCATCTTAGACCACACCGTCACTTAACATCAAATAAACTGTGGATTAACACCATAGCTCATCATGTACTTTACCATAAAAATATAAATAAAAAAACTACTTTTGCTAGAAACTGTTGACTTCATTTTAAATTATCATTTAAATAAATCGGTATCTATAGATGGTTCAATATTCAATTAAGTATCTATCTACCTAAGACCAATTAGATTTTTTTAGGTACCTAGTTAAGTAGATACCTACTAGTTGAGTGTCCGGTACTTCGTACTTGCAAATACATAGGGACTATAGGTAGGTACCTATGAATCTAATTCGAAGTACCACGAACATTTAAAAAAATAATTAGCTAAATCCGTTCTTAAATTATGCGTAGGTATATAATTTAATATATATGTAGGTACCTACATATATTAGATACACGACTGCTCAAAATAGCAGTGTATGTTTTAGGGTTCATGGACTACCTAGTCATGTAGGTAGGTACCTACCTATCAATTTGGGTTAGAGTTAGAAATAATAATAATCTATAATATACCTATAGATATTTTATAATTTATATTTGTAGTATAATATTTTGTAGCAATGATAGCTCAGTGGTTAGAGCGGTCGGTTCGTATGCCGAAAGGCGTGGGTTCAAAGAAACCATAACATGGTGGTAGAGTACGTTCTAGTAGGTACCTACTCGGCTGGCTGGCTACCACCCTCAAGTTTAAAAATCTGCCGCCAAGCATCTAACGGTGTGTTCCAGCAGCCTCACTTGAGAGCCAGTACCATTCCAGGCTAGATGAGCTTTACCATCTTCGACCACATCGGCACTTAACATCACGTGAGCTGTGATCAAACACCTAGCCTGTCAACCATAAAAAAAAAAGATATTAGGTATACCATGACTTTAATATGCCAGCTATTGTTAGAATCCTTATTTATAGTTAAATACCTATGTATAGGTACTTGTTTTAGTATAGGTAGGTATAGATAGGATTATGTAGGTAGATAATAATTAAAAAGCTGGACTATCCTGAAATATTTTATGTCTATAATTCTTAATTAAATTAAAAACGTATTACAGTTAAAGTAATTCACTATACATAGGTAGGTGAGTAGGTACCTACTTGATAAGTACTTTAGCAAAAGACTTAGTTTATCGAGTAAACGAAGAAAATAAAAATGAGGATTAATAAAGGTGATGATAATTTTATTATAGTAAGTTACAAGGTATTTACCCGAGGTAGGTAGACAAATATCTATTTTCGTACAAAATTTATATCAAAATCGGACACAAGTAGGTATCTACTAGGTATTAGGTTAAGCACAGATACAAAAAGTAGTAGAATATTTTTTATAAGAAATGTGTCTTATCGTACCTATGACAAGTGAAAATTATAGGACCAAGGATTCCTTACACATTCTCTGCTAAACAAATCTGTACTACTTATTTCAAATATGTGGTGTCAAAGACTAATTGACACGCACAGATCTGTAACACAAAAAAAATTAGCATCGAGTACGCCTACCATTCACCACGCTCGCATTCTTTTGTGGGGTCTATTTAGTACACAAAAAAGGCAAACCATTACAGAGCTAAAGTGCCTGTATGTTTAGCATACAATAGTTCAATTATATTTTATTTGCAGTTTTATTGCCCCACAATCAATTATTTTGCGTAGGTGTTATTAGGGATAGTAAACGTATTGCGTTTATTGTGAGTGAGATATGAATTTTATTGTATGGTTATCGATTTACTGTAGGAAGACTTCACTAGATGGCGCCTATAGTGACAGTATGTTTTGTATGTACCTACTTTGATAATTAATGTACATTATGATGAATAGTAGGTATTTATTTTACCTAAATGTATTTTATAGCATATTTAAAAACAAACAAATAACTGAATGAAAAATGATGAAATTAATTTGTTTGTTTATTTGTCTTTGACTTCACAGATTTAAAATAAGTATTGCAGATTTTTAAAGCTATACTTAATTGTCAGATTTTACTATTTTAAGTTTTAACTACGACTTAGTTTGCTCCAAAGAAACCTAAAGCAACTTGAAAAATACGCAGACGTGACTTTAGCTTTGCTATAAAATTTAAACCGGTGTTTGAATAATACTGATTTCCAATGTCAAGAAACGTACCGACCTTGTTGGCACGGCACATGTCTGCAATGAATAAAGATGACATGGAGTAAAAAAAAAAAATAGAATTATCAAAGCCAAAGTGTTCGCTCGTAGCTCACAAAAATTATTTAAAATGGGCTATAATCATCTTGTTTGTTATTTAGGAATGGTCTATTCCCTTGATTTGTCGGCAATGCGGGCTTATAAAAGTGTCCGGTATAATCGAGGCGAGAATCCGTCTCGTCGGTACGAAAATAACGTAGCTAGGTGAATCTGCGCGCGCGCACACGAAAATAAAATGGTAGAGAATCAGTGAGCCGACAGTTATACGTCGTAATGCGCAAGAGTTTGACAGCGAACGGCGTATTACTCCAACACTACTCTTATGTTAGTTTGAATGAAGTTTCAAGTGCGATTCACTATTTGTTATTCTTTTATACGCCTGTTGCCAAAATGTTGCGTATTTATATGTGTTTTCCGCAAAGTTAATTACGAGCTAACGCATACACATAATTGGTTTATGGTACAAAAAATTCAACAAGCATCTTCATGTGGATAGGTAGGTTGTTTAGTTTTATTAATGCAGTTTGTTGGTTCAATATTTCTATCAACTTCCCGCTGACGAGAAGTTTTATAAATTGGGTAAGAATAAATTTCTTACCGTAGATACTTACAACATAAGTATTAGTTTAAGTATTTATAAATAAAAGAGTATTTCGCTTAATAAGTAGGTATGTACATTGTACATACCTTTCAGAAACTTATAAATCAATATAAATAGCAAATTTTGTAAGAAAGTTAAAAAATTAAGATATAAAACTAATTTTAATTTATTTCGGTGATAAATCTAATGGATATTAAAATAATAAATCACTTTTGACGCTTGTATTGTGTACCGGTGTAGAAGAACCAGTCGCATGTGTGTGGTAAGCTGGGCGCATGCGCGCATCCAATATGGCCGTCGCGTCCAGCCAATCACAACACACCGCCAGCAATCGGAACCCACATGCCATTAAATGCCCTTTATGCTATTGATTGCTATTTGTAGCTCGTTATTAATTAAAATTGTCGCTCCATACTATTCCACTAGACAGGTTTCAGCAAAACACCAAATATTAAAGCCTGTTTTTTTTATTATTACCAATGCGATAAAACTAGGTTAGGTATGCTATAGTAAGCAGCGCAAACACTTCGCGCTTCTGATTTTGGACTAGATTTTTTTAATCTTTGCATTATTTGAAAGTGAAATTATATCTCAGAGCTAAAATGAAATCAATGTTTTGTTTTTCAACTGTAAGGTTGTGTAGACGATTTTCTTCAATTAATTTTACGTGTTCCTCCAAACAATGTTTAAGGATACCCAAATAAAAGGAAAAAAATTAAGATTAAAAAACGAGTTACATCATTATCTTGCTGCTGTGAAATATGGTTCTGATAAAATAATCTTAACCTTTTCCATTTCGGGGTAGAGCCGCTTTTCGAAAGTTATTTTTTAAGGTTCTTTTAACCTGTTAGGTATTATCGGGGTCTGCTACGAGTTTGTAAACTCGTATTGCAAATCGATAAGTTTCCTATCACACTCGAAAATATATAATTGAAGTTTTTTATATTATCAATTAACCATAACGTTAATGATTAAAATGTTTCGATCGACATGACATTTAAACATTTGTAAAAATTAAAGATCGCTCACATCACACGCTTGTTAATTAACTTAATTACAAAAACTAACATTAATTATCTCATGTAAGTAGGTATTAATCCATATTTTTGGTGTCTACATATTTTTCAAATTGAAACGAATTTTTTAATTAAATTTGTAGCTCTAATATTTACCTATTGATATTACTTTTAAAATTATCAAATTAGAAATAATAACTGACTAACAAAATGGATAAATTTATCATTAACAAAACATTTAACATGTAGATATTGATAAATATTTTAAATTAAGATATCTCAATGTCCATCAATAAAGATAATATCTATTACCAATAGTAAATTTTCATCGTCTAGACTAGATTATAAAGACCATTTCTCACTAGCAAAAAAGTCGCCAAATAGTTACTTATCTATTCGAATACTAAACAGAAGTCAAAATAAAATCTATAAAACAACAATTCGACACATGCTATCAACAATGTAGCTTCGTCTGCGGTAGTTAAAACCATAGTACCTACTGTATTTAATTGATTAATAAATGCAATTAGAAATGTTCTAGTCGTAAAATTGACTTTTAGATTCACGATAAAAACTAATTAAGTGGCAATTGTTCTAACAATTGTTTAGACTTCACAAGCTGTATGTGAATCGTTGAACGAGAGCGTTCACGTTTGATTTTTATTGCAATGTAATGATTGTTGTTCAGTTAAAACAATTAGTGTAATTGGAAGCATATTAACATGATTACTAACAGTTTTTATTTTTCTGAATGAGCACACCTCAACTAAGTACATAGCATACCTATGTGTTTAGCATTTTAGATCAAACAAAGTTATCTATTTTAAAGTATTTACCTCCTTACGCATAAAGTATTATTGTGTAGTAATGGACGTGGAAATTTTCAATATTACTTCGAAATTCTGTGTAATTAGAAAGCAAAAACAATATACATATAACAAGATTTTTTTTTTGTCTATGTCGGATAGTCAGTAGTCGGATAACAAACATGTAGCCTACTTATTTCCTAAAAAAAAAGAAAAAAACATGTATCTAAATCTATGATTGCAACCATTAAAAATTCCAAATTTTTAAAGCCTTATATTTTGCGAGCTGAAAAATTTATTTTGTTTTTCTCATCTCTTTTTTCTGATTTATTTAGCTAGCTAAACTGTCTAAAGCTACTTTCTTTCCATTATTTTGGAATCATTTTAACTTACATAACAAGCCATTTAGATAATAAACCATACAAATACAGAGGTTGTACATTGTAGCATGAAGCAAATAACTTTTAATGTTTTCAGAATGATCTCAAAGGTAACAGAATAACCATCAGGTAATTCTTACACAGCTAAGAAATACATCGTCCACTTGCGACGACAGTGTGACATCTCAAAAACCATAATTTTACAGAAAACGGCTTTTATACTCTTAAATGAGCATAACACCTAAATTGTTGTCAAGATAGCTTTATTATGTAGGTATGAAGTGATTAGACCATAACTAATATGGGAATGATATATCAAAAAGAAAAAACACATTTGGAAGTAAATTAACTTCAATAATGTATAATACAGTTTGAAAAAAAAAAGGAAAACTTATCACGTTGTTCAAAAAAAGGAGGTTGTCAAGGTGGTAAGTTTAGTTGTCACGTTGAAGATGATGTGGAAACTGACATTTACTATAATACGTGGTATTCTCGTGGTGTAAAGTTTTTTCATTAAAATCGAGAGCACTTCACACCTCGAAGCTTAAAGCTTAGGTGACGACTGAACTGTCACTGCGTCGAAGCCAACTAGATCACCAAGCAAGACAGCGCTATTTCGTGATATTTTGTCTTTTCTCTCTTTTCTTTGTTCTTTATTGAATAAAGTTTTAGATATAATACAACGCGAGATCGTGATTCAGAATATCAGTAAAGCGAAAAATCATATAGTTTAAGATGTCACACTGTCGTCGCAAGTGAACGATATATAAATATGTCGCAGACATTGGCAACTTAAGTTGTAATCGCCACAACAGTCACAACACAACTTTTGTCAAGCGATAGTCGCCGAACCGGGCGAGCTCTTTACATAGAAGCTTAACAGCTATGCATGAAACTTGGCCGAAACAGAGAACTTTCAATACGATTGATAATAGATTTTCCATTTCCAGATTGGATGAGCCCCTTCGACCGCGTGGTCTGCGGTGAGTTCAATGGTATTTATCGTTTCAAATTTATTTTCTTTTAGTTTTAAGTATATTTGGTTTGGGTTATAATCTCGGTAGACTTGCGATTTATGCTGCTGTATCATGAATCTTATTTCTATTTAAATAAAGATTGCAATAAAGTTGTACTAAAGCTAACTGCAGAAATAAGTAGAATTGCAGAAGTGGTACGTGTTTTTGATGTCAGCGTTATTTCTCCTTGAAATCTTAATTGTTCATACCAAAGTTGCAAACATTATTATTTGAATAAGGTGTCAGAAATATACCTAAATAACAATTTTATATCGACGCACCTAGAATTTGTACTAAGAAAATCTGTATTGCTTGATTCACCAGGATATAAAGGTAGGTGTAAAGCTAGTACCTATCTCACAAGCGATGCCTTACCGTCATCGATAGGAAAAGAAGTTTACTAGATACCGCTAATCGATCCAATTTTCCTATTAAAGTTTTTTTTTATTACTAATAGTCTTGCGTTTGTCCGCCAACTCGCCTGATGTTATGCGAAGATGCAGTCTACGGTGCAGCACGCTCGCTTAGAAGAAACAGATACACTCGGGACTTGAAGGCACCCAGATTGTATCTATCAGGGAACACCCACTCGGGCACCAAATTCCATTGTTTAGCGGTTCATACAATGAAGGTAGATTCGAACCGTTTAGATCGAGTTTATCGACTATGAAGCGGTGTCGCTTCTTAGAGCTCCTGGCAGTCCGATATTAGAACGGCCAAGGTGGAAATCGGTAGCTCTGAAGTAAGTAGATATTATAGGTGAGTAGTAGGTACACCAGGTGGGTGGCCAGTTGTTTTCTACCAATATAACATGAAAACATAAATTATATATACACTAAACGTTTATTGTGTATGTGAATCTGCAATTAATAAATATGTATTTATTTAATGCTATAAAACAAATATGAACAGTAAAGCATTGGAAATGTGGCTCACGTTAACGCTTTGACAGCGTGCCAAAATCAGACAAGATTTCCTGATTGTGTTCTTTGTTTCTGTACTGAAAATGATAAGGTTATGCAACATTGTACGAAGATTTATTTTCCTCATTTATCTTAGCGACAAAAAGTCGCTCCGCAAGTCGCAATTATACCGAGATTAGAAACTAAAAAAACCTTAACACATAATTTGCAATCTGTTAATTTTAAAATGGTTTTATTAAGCTGATTTTAGTAAACAATTTTTATTTGATAATTTATTTTAAATAAACATATTTTTTATTTAATATTGTGTCATGTGAAAATTGTTTACTTATTTGTGTATTTCAGGTTACTGAATATAAAATGTGATATGTTTTGGATTAATGAGAGGTTTTTAGAGACGTTTATATCATGAATTAATTACAATGAATCCGATGAAAATAATTCAAACTGGATAGACTGGATAACTCATGTATTGGTTTACAATACAAGTTGTTAACGTTAATATTTACGCACATTTCAATTTATATTAATATAATCGCAATGAAATCGATTAAATAATACCTTATAATGTGAATGAAAACTCATTTAATTTCAATGATTACAATCCGAGTTCCTTGATTTCGCAAGTAATTTGATTTCTTCGTGGCCAGTACGTTTTGTCTTAAACCGTATCTTTGCTAAACATCTGGCGAAATAGTGATCATACGCAAGCCATTCATAATAAAAAACTTAAATTTTAATCTATGTTACCTATTTCTAGAAAGCGCCGGAGAAAAGTCTTCCTCGGGTTTTTTTTTTTTTGTTTAGTCTCGTTTTTGCGAACGGTAAGACTTAACGGCTCCTGTGGTAAGCAGATAGACGCAGTAACGGTTATCCCCGGTAACGTTGATTTGAAACAGAGTGCTATCTGAGGCAATAGATATAATTACTTTCACCTTACAATGATACGATAGGCATGAGTGAGACAGACACAATATCGATTGTTCTATAATCAGCCTTCATAAGTATCAGTGTCGACAGCGCTTATGATCTAAAATGAAATGAGTTCACATTATAATTAGACCTCTTTTTAATATTGTAATTGATAAATCTTAAAGTGCAACGTCACATTAAGCACTTATATCTAATCACAGATTCCTCTAAAAACTTCTCATCAACCAAAAAAGACAAAGACGCGAGTCAATGTAAAAAAAGGTGTAAAAGCTACCTGTCATTTATTGCATCATACATCTTAAACAGCCAAAAAACCGTTTCAAACAGCCTTTTCGTAATCAAAAGCAACTGTTTGTTGTTTTTACTGTGCAAAATTGCTTCAACAATACGCATTGTCGATCGCAAAAAAAAAAATACGAAAAGGGTTAAAATATTGCAAAAGGAAACTTTCTCCAAAAACAATAGACATTTTTGTGCCTACGAGTAGGCCAATGTCACAATCGTACATTAAGGTGTAAAAATTGCCAAAAAGAGTTGCCTTTTGACACTTTCCTAGACATAAGAAGCTTTCTATTTATTGCTATGCTGAGGTTTTTAATCATACTTACCTTAATGTTTATATATTTGACGTGTTTAGGTATTTAAAAGAAAGTAATTTGAGATTGAGTAACACCATATTCAGCGGTGAAATATTATAAGTTGATAATGATCATAAAGGAGATAAGTATATATCCTTAGATTGTTAGACGTGTTTCGCATTTCTATTGCAAAGTCAACGTTACTCCATACAATAATAAATATTGTACTTGCTTATTTCTTTTTTTTAGGATTGTATAAAAATGTTGCTTTCTGATAGGGTAGTACCTATTTGGCGTACCTATTCTTAAAACCATGCAATTAAGTTCACAACAATCTATGAAGACACTCCACTTTCTCCACGTTTTGTTTGCATTCAAAAACAAAATAGCTCACGGCAATAGGGTTGTGCAAATTCTTCGTTTTTTTAGCAAAAACAGCAATCCTTTGTGCGCTGCTTGAAATGTTTACAAATAAGGTAAAAGTCAAAGGGTTTTAAATCACGGTGTCGAAAGCTTTTAAAACAAGCTTAGAACAGCGTCCATTGTTTTGTTGGCACGTCTGCAAATTGCTTTATTACGGGCCCAATGGAACTGGTGCAAGAAAGCCGATATGGCCAAAACTGTAGTCATAACATCGTATGTTATCACACGTTAGTACTTTAAGGACAAAGATTGGTTAAAGTTTATACCTATTCTGTAGGTACTCTATGTAGGTGAAATCATAATTCATATTATTATAAAAGCGAAAGTCTGCCTTTATGTCTTACAACCTTATAATGGATGAGGCCATGAAGGTTGAATAGATTTTAATGATCTTTAAAATAATTAAAGAGTACTACTGTATTTTTCTCTCTAGTACAAGCTTTGTATGTGAATACTGATAAGAAATTCAGTAAATAATACGCGCCGGTTGTTATAAGCGCCAAGTTAGGTACTCATATTTTGCTGTGTTCGTAGTACGCGGGCAAAACGTTTTCATTACGTATATACAAGGCCCTGATTCTCTAACTTGCATGAGATTCCTTACTGAAAACACATAGAGTAAAATTTTAAGCATTTAAAGTTTATTTTGATAGTTCAAAACGAGCTCATAACGGACCTTATCGTGTTTTTTAACTTGACATTGATATAAAGAGTACTATTCTATTTCTCGTAGTATTCTTTGCCGTGGTGGTGCCGGCGTAAGAATTGTACCCCACCTTCTCTACCCGTGGTTGCCGAAAGAGTCGGCTAAGGAATGTAATCCGGAAGATGGGCAGCAGCGTCTTCCTTGAACAATCACACCTAACTGCGCTCGCCAACCCGCCTGCCAAGCGTGGCGAGTATTGGCAAGTAATAATAAAGTAATTTCTTAGTAAGTTACATAATCCTTCCTAATTGGCCACACGTACGAATCCGCGGGTAAAAGCCAGCCTCTTTATACATTTCTTATTACTTGATACCGCTCGACACGTGACATGTTACCTGATAAAAAACAAACCTAAATTTACATATCGCACAAAAACATAATCGGTATAGGAAATACTAAATACTGAGTATATAGGTATATAAGTATATAATATATACATATATTTTATGTGAAGGTAATAAAACGAACGAGACGCTCCCTTGATAGTAAGAGACAACGCCTGTCATGGTCATGGCAGTGCTACACAGAACATTGAGCAACAAAACAAAGTCCAGGGCATCGCTGCTTGAGACATTAGATGGTTAGCCCAACAGCCCTGTAATTTTGCTAGCTGCAGTACTCTTCAAACTGCTCCAATGGTCATGGACAGGCGTAATCTCTTACCATCAGGAGAGTGTCTCGTTTTTCTTATTACGATAACATAAAAAAATACTGATAAAATATTATAAACACAGAGAACTAATCTTAGCACTTTGAGAATGTATTTCTTTTATAGCGTTTTAACAATTAAAGCTTAATCACTGTCAATCGTAACTCTACAGTTATAGATTGGCGCTACTTGTAAAAAAAAATGTTAGCGAACAATAACTACTTTGAATTGACCATAAAGTGGCGACCTTGCGGCAATAAAAATTTAACGAGCCAAGCCCGTAGCGTGGCGTAGTCAGCGTACTATGAACATATTGTCAAGATTTGACAACGTGACTGTCATAGGAACAGCTGGCGAGACATCTGGGGAGCGTCTCGACGACGGACACACGATCTCTAAAGTCATTAAAAAAGTAAAGAGTTAAGGAAACAAACTGTTGATTTACGATACATAGTTAAGTTTTTTGAGAGTTGTTTCACCATGATTTATTCTTAAACGAGTCTTTGAACTGTGAATATAATTATGCGTCTTGTGGGAGGTACAATTTATGACGGGTTTACGCATTTTAAAATAGCCTCTTGGCTATTTATGGGTGTTTATCGACTATGTCTTGTAGCCGGAAGTTGAATCTCCATAATGATCTATGTGTCCAACACAGGCGACACAACAAGAATAGTTAAAGTAGGTACGAAGTCTTTTCGTCGCGTAGAATAGGTTAATTCTGAACATGCAAAGTAGATATCGTGTCCTAACATAGTTTATCGCGTTTGAGCTTCGTTCCACAGTGTCGTATTTTTAGTTTCTGAAAGATAAATGTAAATAAAAGAAAACGTCTCATTCCGATGTGAGTATAGTAACTTTTTGTATATAACTTAAAAACTCAGAACTTGGCACATAATTTGTTTCGCGCAATTTCATAAATGATTCGTTCCCAAATTCGTTGTACTTTTATGATGCCAGATTCAAATTAACTTTGTATCGGACCTCATCTGTCTTTATCTTGGGCATCTTTCCAAAGCATCAATAAACAACACTCAAGTTCAACTTATTTTTATTTCAAGTTCATTCGATGAATAATGTCAGTGTCATCGTTATTCGCGACATAAGGCACCTTCATATATAAAGTATTACTAAATTAATTAGTGAGCTCTAACTCTTTGTTTTAGAGGCGAAAATCTGTTACGCACAGATGAACTCTGCGCAAACGCATGTACCTACACTCACACATGCTTAAGACTCATGCGTGTTCATTACGAAGGGCGATCGAGACAATTGAGCATAATCTTTGCTACCAGTGTTCCAAGGTTTTAAGTGTGGATCCGCTTCTTAATTCGTCAAAGGCTATTTTTGGTCAACAAACTTGTGATTTTATAGTTACGTAGCCGGTTTATTGTACGTCACACTTTATCATAATCATTAAGTTACACCAGTCTATGAAAATAGTCTTTAACAAGAATATCTAAGTCAAAAATATTTTTGAATCTATGTAAACATTTTTTTCATAATTTATTAATTCTTTACAAATTAGATTAACAAAGTAATTCGTGCTCTTAATGTTTAGCAACTTAGGCACTCTATATTTGCTGTCAAAGCAAGCATCACACTATACCTATAATATTATAAAGGTGTTTTTTTGCGTGTGGATAAGTGTTTACATGTTTGTTACTTCTTCGCGCTCAAACAGCTAAACCAGTTTTGATTAAATTTGGTATGGAGGTAGCTAAGACCCTGGATTAACACATAGGATACATTTTATCCCGAAAATAAATGTATTGTACACGTGGGAACGGCGAGTAACCGCGGGGGGCAGCTAGTTAAAAAATAAAACCATCACAATAACTACGCAATTATCCATAATTAGTGTTAAATATAGTATAACCCACAAACTTTTATAATATACCTAATACTTTACTATGATATCAAAGAAGAAAAATAGCGAATACAGTATTCACTTACATTCGGATAGACCATATTACTGTTTTAGCGCATTTAAGTATAAACAAACTTTTACCTAAATACTTGCTGACTGCCCTGTTAGCCGTAGTATAAGTATCTGTTCTAGAGAAATAGGGTGTGGGTTCAATTTTCACCCAGGACAAACCACGGGACGATAAATGAATGTTTGTTCTGTATCCGGGTGTTCTCTATGAACCTACTTATAATACAAGTATTTAGGTACATGTATTTAAACAAAGTATTCTGGTTCCAAAAGAACAAGCTTTGCTTAGTTTGAAGCTTAGAGGGCGCTGTGTAAATTGTCCTACGATAGGTATTTATTTATTTACTTGCCTACTTACCAATTCCATAAAAATAGATAAAAAGTATAGAAACATTTAATGCAAAGCACATTTCTAAAATAACTCTTTATTGGCTAGTTAGTTATCGATCAATTGGCATACAATCAAAATGAAAAATTCCTATACCTATTAAGTACTTAGAGCAATATTTTTATAGTGATTTATCACATCCGATTTTATTTAACTTCCATCGTAGTTAACACCAAAAGAAAACTCACATGATCAGTTTTATTGCCCTGTATGAATGAAACTCGTTTGATGTTAGTACGAACATAAAACACATCTTTGCTATATTCTGTGTAGAGAATTGGCAGATGTTTTCTAGTGGATCGGAAGATTGACGGCATTTGGTTTTGCAATGACACAATTATCTCAGCTTGGTTGACAAATGTTTAGTATTAAGCAAAACAATAATTTAAATTACATGATGACACGTTCATTGTTAAAAAAGGTACTCGATTCTATAAATAGTTTTATAAAATTTGTTTTTGTTGTTTTTTTTTATGGTTGACAAGCTAGGTATTTGACCACAGCTCACCTGATGTTAAGTGATGGTTTGGTCGAAGATGGTAAAGCACAGTTAGCCTAGAATGCAACTGGTTCTCAAGTGTGGTAGCCGGAAAACACCGTTAGGTACTTGATAGCAAATTTTCAACTCGAGGGCGGTAGCTAGCCAGTGGAAATACCCTACCTCGTGGTATTTTCTAGTAGGTAAGTAAGTACCTACCACCGCAGTATTAGCTATTCTGCCGCCAAGCAGTGTGTGAACATAACTGTGCTCCAGCTTGAAGGGTATTGCAGCTACCGAAATTACAGGGCTGTTGAGACTAACCATCTATGTAGTTTCAAAGTAATGCGTGTCAAAGTAGCGATTCCCTGGACTTTGTTTTGTTACTCGAAAGTTCTGTGTATCGCTGCAATGGCCATAGACAGGCGTTATTTCTTACCATCAGGAGAGCGTATTGCTCGTCTCATTACCTTTACATTAACAAAAATATAGAATAGGCATTTATCATTCCAAAAAGCCAGAATATAAAAATAAAACATACGAAACTCTCAGTTTAAACCTGATAGTCATAAGTCAATGCACAACTCGAAAATTCTTACCCAGTCATATGATATGACTTTCAAACAAGTTCTCGGAAATAACTAATGGCGGTCATGCCGTAGGCTATCCACGTAGGTCAGGTTTGAATTGACCATTGTTTCTGAGAAGTTGGGCTTGAGAAAAGTCAGGAGCTTGTAAGGGAATTTGAATAAGTAGTTACAGAAAGCATAACGTAAACGCAACATTAGTTAGAAGTGTAAAATTAAATCCTAAAAATCTGAATTACATATGATTGAATTGCAAAAAAAAAAATTGTAAGCACTTCTCTAGATAGTATAAAACAAAGTCGCTTCCCACCGTCTGTATCGCATCACCAGCCGTAGAATGTCCACTGCTGGACATAGGCCTCCTCCTGGAAGGGTTTTGCTAATACTCGCCACGCTTGGCAGGTGGGTTGGTGAGCGCAGTTAGGTGTGATTGTTCAAGGAAGACGCTGCTGCCCATCTTCCGGTTTACATCTGTCTGTATACTTAGATCTTTTAAACTACACAACGGATTTGATTGTGGTTTCCATCAATAGACAGAGTGATTCAAGATGAAAGTAAATATGTATAATACATATAATGCACCATATTAGTATCGATATTGCACCCGTGTGTAGCCGGAACGGGTCGCTAGTACAGTAAATAGAATTGTAAAAATACAGGCTTAATCTAAAAAAGGAGGCTAGTTACTTGCGTTTAACGTTTTTGCGTTAGTGCGCGTTTAACTCTTTTACATTAACGTTAATTATTCTCTATGATTGACGGGATAGGTGTTTGATCTCAGCTCACCTGACGATGACCTGATGTTAAGTGACGATGTGATGGTAAATACACTTAGCCTGAAATGGAGCTACCTCAATCTAATCTATACTCACCAAAAGTATTTACAACTTTGGACAAAAATCTATGTTATGTCAAGTTGTCGATATTGTTTTTTTATGGTTCACAACCTATATTTTAAATCACAGCTCACCTGGTGTTAAGTGATGGTGTGGTCGAAGATGGTAAAGCACACCTGGCCCGGAATAGGACTAGTTCTCAATTAAATGAACACACCGATAGGTGCTTGGCAACAGATTTTTAACTTGAGGGTGATAGATTGACATTTGAGTACTTGAAAGTACCCTACAATTTCACGATGTTTTTATGTACCAACAACTCAAGATTATAATTAGGGTTTGAACCCATGACTTTTGGCGTGTAAATCGACCGCGCTAACCACTGAGCTATCAGCGCTACAGATTATTCCCACAATTAAGGTATAGTCCAACGTTTCAAATTGGTTTTTTACTGCAGATCAAATATCGATTTAATGCTGTCACAGATAGGGTCACAAAATAGGTAATATGGTTACATTTCTGTGTATCAAACTTCGATTTCGAAATCATATTAGCAAAAATATGGTATTTAGAACCGGTACGAACTAATATATGTACCTACGTACTTCAGTATCTATTTGCGTAATTGTAATACCGCAGAAATCAATAGTAAAAGCAGATAATGCATCAGAATTCCCTCTTGGCAAAGACGCTACAAGTTATAAGTATCCTGTTGCAATAAAACTGAAATTTTATGACACGGCTATCGATCAACGTGTATTCACTTGGAATTGCGCATTTTGTAGGAATTCTCTTAAGAATAGCTTCTTTGAATAGATAATAGATCATGACGAGACACAAAGTCACGGTGACGTGGGTAATGAAGATTATGACTAATATGTTGTTTCAGAGTAAGCTAAAACCCGATTGTGAGGAAAATAATTGTAGATATCGCGAAAAGGAGCTGTTTTCTAGATCCATCTTCCTGTTTTAGCCAGTCGGTCAGTATAGTCAATACAATAACTCTTAATGGGCATCACGGAAAGGGAAATTAAAAAAAGGAAATTAAAAATATGCAAAAAGGCGTTCTTATCAGTAAGAATGATCTGTTTCAGACAGGACTTGAATAAGATAACAAAAATATTGTAGATAACACAACGTCAACATGACTAATATAGACTTATAATATATTTTGTAGCGATGATAGTTCAGTGGTTAGCGCGGGTGGTTCACACGTGAATGGATGTGAGTTCAAACTCCAACAATGAGCTTAAGCTGCTG
The DNA here is from genome assembly GCA_950106695.1 of Biston stratarius. Taxonomy (NCBI): domain Eukaryota; kingdom Metazoa; phylum Arthropoda; class Insecta; order Lepidoptera; family Geometridae; genus Biston; species Biston stratarius. The sequence continues at coordinate 20,261,942 of OX467116.1, forward strand.
GTAAGTATTTTCTAGTTACTTGGCTAGCAGCGACTCTCAAGTTGAAAATCTGCCGCCAAGCACCTAACGGTGTGTTCCGGCAGCCTCACTTGAGAACCAATTCTATTCCACGCTAGATAAGCTTTACCATCTTGGACCACTCCGTCATTTAACATCAGGTGAGCTGTGATCAAACACCTTGCTAGTCAACCATAAAAAATATAAAAACATAGACATCTAGATATTTTTGTCTAGAGTTGTAAAGACTTATTCTTTTTACTATTGTCTAAAAACGATCCAATCTCATTTCAATTTGTAATTTTTTTGTTACTATTTTTCCAGTTATTCTAGTTAGGTATGTAAATAGGTGCCTATATCAATATAATAATGTATTTTCATTCAAGTTTGACATACGTTTACCTTGACTATGATTAAATAATGGTTCAGTTGTCCAGGACATGTAACCGACAAAGATAAAATCACTTTTACGTCACACTAATTGTATAAAGGCGAAAGTTTGTGAGTGTGTTTGTATGTTTGTTACTTCTTCACGCGGCTGGACCAATTTTGATGCAATTTGGTATGTAGGTAGCTAACGCCTTGAATTAACACATTAAATACTTTTTATCCCGAAAAAATTTAGTGATCACGTGGAAACAGCGGGACGCAGCTTGTATTAAAATAACTCTATTGTAAGATGTGATTGATACCTAACAAGTTTCTCAGTCAGATTAGTATTGTAATCATCGATTTATATTAACGGTTTTTTCTTGTCAAAACTATTTCAAAAAGTTGGTTATGAATTGCTTTTTTTTTTAATTTAAGTTTCAAACTAACATAATCCACGACGTCTAGTTCCTTAATATGAGGTTAAAAAATCTATTCATCACAAGTTTTTAGGAATATGGAACTCAATATCCATATACTAAATAACAAATAGCGATAGTTTTAATCAATTCCGAAAATGCTTTTTATAAATTATTACACAATATTTAAAAATAAAAAGAAATAAATTTAGTACCTATTCATTCTATTGTACTCAAATGAAGCCAAAAGAAGCTTAAAAACTGGTCTTAGCATTTAAATCAGTTTTCATGACACTATTTGAGATTAAAATTCTTATCAATAGGTATTGATCGACAACTTGCCCAAAATCAATTTAAAAAAAAAAACGGAAAATGTTCAGCTCTTTTTAGCTCTTTTCGGAGTACCATAAAGTCCTACCGCACATTCCGTTAAAAGGTTAATCTCACATTTTGCAAATCTAGGAATATACTGGATTACTGTACTGTAATCTTTTGGCGATTCCCTTCCATCCACTTGCAAGATGTAGAATGTTGTTTTTAGAAGTCCTTCTACGGAGTGAAAACCTGAAGTATTTTAAAAAGAGCATCTATCTTCACAAATATCTCTTCTGGTTGACATAGCATCGACAGCAACCCTATTGTTACAAATAGTCGTAGGCAACAGTGACCTTACCATCACGCGAATCGTCTGCCGAAATAAAGAGCGGCAACGCTTCTATAAATAATACGCTATACATAACATAATTCCGTCTACGTATTTTGCATTGGTAAACTAAACTTCTACCTTCTATCTGTTTGTTTTCTTTCTGGACTCTTAGATCCCCGAAAATTCTCAATGAAGTAGTACACTTATTGTTTGTTATCGTACATACAGGACACAGGAATCGATTATTTCCTTTGTTTTAAGAAACTCTATCCATTTAAATTGTTCCTATTAAGAATGCTAGAACAGTCACCGCTTTGTAAAGAACTCTTCAATCATACTAACGATTAGTTTTACATATCGTTATAGTGATTCCAATTGTTCATTGATCGGTAGGTATTAAAATAATTGAATCAAATGCATCGAATTAATATGTACAGTATCGTTTTAGAATGTTAAATGAAATCGATTCTTCTGATTGAATTATGTGTTAATCGACAAGGTAATGCTGACTACTTGAGGTTAATCAATTGATTATTAATTTTACTATCGATAAGAATATCTAAGTGTCTATGACAAGTTATTTTATGAAACGTTATTATTGGTCCGTTTATTGTTAAATTTTCTTCTTGAAACAATACTAGTTCATGATTCAAATGAAAAAAAAAATTGTAAACTCGTTAGATATTATATATATAATGTTATACATAGCTTAAATACCCAGCCTTGTTAGTTCAATGAAACTTATATATTTCTTAAAAATCAATAATTAGTTTTAAGCGTCAATGTTATAAATCGGTAACTACTAATAATCTTAACTTAATGAGATATATATATCAATCTTAATATTGTTATATATAGGTACTTAATTGTTCACATTAACAGCCATGCTAAAATATTACGGCTAGTTACGGCTGATTCTATTTTAGTGTTATTAAGTACCTATAATATTAAAAAAAAACGATAAAAACAGATATATTATCTTGTTGAGCCAATAATCTAACTGTAGAATAGTTTCATTGTTAGCGCTATCTACCCGGAAAATATAGTAGGTCAGTTTTATGTGTAATTGCTAGTACTACGTTCAAAGTTTTTCTACGTTAGTGGCTGTGATTCTTATAGCACGTATAGTTTAGATGCCAATTTGTTGTTATAAAAGTTTTTTGGCATAACACCTACTATTTGACAAATGAACAGCTTACACAAAAACAAGTAGCAACAATATTATACAAAATATAACAGCGCTACAAATAGCGTAAGCAATAGACCGTAATATTAGCTACTACATAGGTACAACTCAGAGCGACGTGACTCAATAGCTCCGAGAATGCGCAAGGCATTGTTCCATAGTACGACGAACTTTGAAAAGCTCGCGTATAAAGGGAGGTCTACACGACGCGACTAGGAGTTTCCTCTTTGTTATGATACGTATGTATATGTGTACTACCAAATGGTTACTTTTTTTTTGTTGCTTACATTTCGGAGAGTGGACTAAAATTATACAACTTACAGAGAAATTGCGAAATTACAGGGCTGTTGAGACCAACCATCGAAAGTCTCAAAGTAATGAGTGCAAAAGCAGCGATGCCTTGGATGTTGTTTGTGTTACTTAAAGTTCTGTTTATCGCTGTAATGGTCATAGACGTGCGTTCTGACTTACCAATAGAAGAGCGTCACATTACTTTTACCTTTACATGAAAAAGAAAAACTTTATTTTCACACGTCGATAAAAGTGACTACTTCGACATGGCAAATGTTCATCATAATGTTCGTGTCCTCCCCAAACAAAAAAGTCAGAATTTCTAAATTAAAAATAAGGAGGATTTTTCTAGGTTCGCGTTGATTAGTCTTTTTTTATGCTGACTAAATCATTAAAAAAATAAATGAATAAACTAAAGAAAACAATATGTATCTTATCAGTAATGTTATATAGAGTGATGCAAAGTATTTGTGTCCAATATTTTGTTTAATTATGATTAGTAACTTGCTAATTATTTTTATACACTACTTTGTTTTACGCCCCAAGACAGAACATGGTGCTCTTTATACCTTCTTTATTTACTATCTATTGCAATATGCATCGTACTTATCTATTGCATCGTATTGAAACAGGTAAGAAACAAAGGCTGTCTAGTTGACTATAAATCGGGCAGTTTTGATTTAAGATAAAACAACTGAACTTCATTTTGTGAGCCCAAATTTAATGCGAAGTATTGTCTGTGCGGTGATTTTATGTCGCCTGGTAAACTCCTACCTTAACTTGAGCTGGCTTATGCCAGCGACATTATGCTAATATTGATATGATATCGTCTGCCAGAGCTCTACAATTTTATATTATTCGTCTGCCACAAAATTTAGCTGCGGACTAATGCCATCTAGACAATTTATTCCGCATCATCTGCCGCTATTACCAACTTTGTTAAATATACGAGCCAAGAATTGCCACTTGAGATTTAGACTCATCGCTGTTACAAATTAGGTTGATATTACATCAACATAACATGTTAGTATTTAGTAGCCCTGTTTCGTACTATAAGCAATTTACGTAAGGTGTCGATCGATACTCAAAGGGATTAAATGGAATGAGTACAATTTATATCTCTATTAACGTAGAGTATTGTTTACACACGTCCTACCGCGGCCTCAGATGCGAAACTCGGGCGCTTGGAAAACATTCGCTTCGAGATTAAAGGTAGGCATGGCCACAATCGCCAGTTTATTTTGATCTCTCAGTTTGAACAGTAAGGTTGTACGTAGGTGGCCAGCGAGAGTGGTCGCTTTTAAGTTTGTTTACAGCGGGTTCAGCGTTTCCGAACAGTTTGCATAACTTGAGGGTAGTCTCAATAAAAACAAATTGGCTCGCTGACCAGAGTTGCGCATTATACACGTACAAGGAAACCCGCCGACACGCTCGATGCTGATTTACTGACATTCTAAATCTATAACCAGCATTACGAACCATAGCAAACCTGCTGTAAAGCTTACTTTAACTTGCCATTTAAGTAATACTAAAAGGTAATTTAATCCGTACATTAACACTTCTCAAATCGATCAATACATAAAAATCACATTCTGCGCCCGCGCCGCCAAACACGATAATCGATAATTTATTTCCAATTGAATACGAAGAGGAATAACCGATGAGGCATGTTCTAAAATTCAAATTCAATATTATAAATGTTTATTTTAGGGTATGATTAATTTCTAACCTTTTCAATTATGTAAACAAGGTTTGAAAAGCTTTTAGCTAGAAAGACAATATACCTTTTCAATTATTTTTTTTTATATATTATAGGCTTGCGTTTGATCGCCATCTCGCCTGATGTTACGCAAAGATGCGGTCTATTGTGGAGCACGCTCGCCTAGAAGAAACCGATTCACTCGCGACTTCCAGATTGTATCTATCAGGGAACACCCACACGGGTAGCATTTATAATATGGACAGGACACCCAGACCCAGAACAAACGATAGTCCTGAGTGGATCCAACCCACGCCTTTCAACTCTCGAAGCATAGCTAATAGGACAGTCATATTTCAGTTGGATTTTAAAAAAATACAATTTTTAGCTATGCTACATCTATTCTCTCATAACTAATACAAAACATTAAAAAACTAAATAATTACAGTATTCTTAGCCTTTTTAGCTGCTTTCTGAACGTGCTGCATGCTGAATAGCTGCTTATGACAAAAAACATAATATCTTCATCCGATATCAAGGGAATAAAGTATAGTGTAAAGTTTTTTTTAATTCTAATGTATAGTAATAAGACGAACGATACGCTCTCTTGATGGTAATAGATAACGCCTGTCCATGACCATTGCAGCGATACACAGAACTTTGAGTAGCAAATAAAGCCCAGGGCATTGCTGCTTTGGCGCGCATTACTTTGAGACTTTTGGTGGTAACAACAGCCCAATAATTTCGCTAGCCGCAGTACCCTTCAAGGACACACGACTGCTTGGCACCAGGATATCAGGTATTGCGGTGGTACCTACCCGGATAACCTCCTGCTAAGAAAATTTACCAATAAGTAAAACCAAGTTGTGGCACCATTCAGATTTTTTTTCGTTTGCCGGAAAAACATGAAAATGGATTTATTTTTTAAGTACCTATGTATTAATGTTGTACCAAATAACAACATACATAATAAAACAAATCGCTTGTAGAAAAAGAACACCAGTTAAATGGTAATGTTACCTACAATCAGTTAACCTCGCGACTCTTCGCATTAATCTCAAAGATACAATCACGGTCAAAAGCGTCGTGTAAATCTCTGATACGGATCTTGATGTACAGTCTCGCTAAATGCTTTACGAATATTTACCTAATGCCGCTAGGTATAAGGTTTAAAAAGGGTACCTATTTTTGTGTTTTGGTACTTGAAAGGATACAAGGACATACCTACTTTGAGACTCGATAAGGGCTGAGAATTGTTGAGATTGGATAAGGAATATAAATTAAGTGTAATATAGACATTTACAATAAAACAAAAATGGTTAAGAATAAGATAAAATGTTTAATAGCCAGAAAGAAATATATAAAGAACAGAAATATACATAAATACGTACTCGTTACAACTATCAATAAATTATAACGAGTATATAAGAGAATACACATACATCCACAGATTTTTAATTTTACATATTTTTAACGTGCCAAAATAATCAAACTTCAAAAGTTTTAGTAAAGCGATAAAATTCTGTACCTATATCTTAAGCTGAAATATTTATAGTTTCGTGACAGTTTTATACGTGTTATATGAAAATAAATCAATGAAACACATTTATTAGTTTGTTTTTTTTTTATTTTGTATAAATTATGAAACTTTTTTTAATATTTTGAAATCAATTTTGTATTCTTATCAAATAAATATCGTAGAACATGGCACACAGCGCGATCTCACCTCAAACTAAGCAACGCTTGTACTATAAGAATCAGATAACTGATATATACTTTAGAGACAGAACGCACATTTGCTTATACCACAAAATGTTTGTCCTTGGTGGGAATCGAACCCACACCCTTTAGCTCTCAAAGCAGATATACTTCAGCATAAAAATGTGTGTATGTGCAAAACGGCCAACCAATCAGCGTGATTTGTAAGCCATTCGTGACGTTTTTATGACCACGAAAAATAATCATCATCATCATCATCTCAGCCGTAGGATGTCCACTGCTGGACATAGGCCTCCCCCATTGACTTCCATAAAGACCAGTTGGAAGCGGCTCGCATCCAGCGCGTTCCTGTGGTCTTTATTAGGTCGTCTGTCCACCTTGTGGGTGGACGTCCTACACTGCGCTTGCCGGTCCGTGGTCTCCACTCCAGAACTTTGCAGCCCCATCGGCCATCAGTTCTGCGTGCTATGTGCCCTGCCCACTGCCACTTCAACACAATATTGGCTACCAAATATTACTTACTATGCTACAAAAATAATATTTACTAAATACGTTTTCTTTTTCTGGAGGAATGAACATGGTGTATACACTGCTCTGCAGTGTATAAACGAAAAACGAAAAGTAAACGAAACTAGAGATGGAATCATTTAATACGTAGTACATTTATATCACTGATCTATAATGACTAACAAAGTGTTTGGATTTTATCAAAAAGACGACCAAATTACTAATCGTAAAGAAAATGAAAACGCTGTAGATAAAGCACAACAAAACACAGTTTTTATGATATTTTCACACTATCAAACTAGTCCACTTGCTCGTTACATATAACAAACGATGTCATAATTAACTAGGTTTCGTGTGTGCCAGAAATTCACATCCCGACACACACATACACAGCTATCGATTTCTTTCAACGGAAACTTTTTGTTGCGCCCTACTAAAGGATGTATGAAAGAGATCGGCGTGCAGCGACCAATTACGGTGACATTTTGAAAGTAATATAATCGTCGCTAATAAGAAATTAAAACGTGACTTTATTATATCGAGGCTTAATTGTACGAGCCGAAGATTTTTGACGCGTCTTTTGAGGTCAGCCGACTGCGCCTGTCCTTTTTATGGTGCGTTCACCTCGTATTCATATAATTTTAATTGCTTTATCTATGCGTTTGACATTTGCAGTACATATGTATTAATGACACATATAAATGTGGACTTGTTTGTTCATTCGGCAGTAACTCCTGGTACTTTGTGGTAGATCTCCTTAGAAAGAGGTCATCAGAGGAAAGTACCACCACAGTATCAGATATTCTGCCACTAAGCAGTAGTGTGTAAACATTACTGTGTTTTGGTTTGAAGGGTACTGTAGCGAAGTAACAGGGCTGCGTTGAGGCTAACTATCGAAAGTCTCAAAGTAAGGATCGCCAAGAAATGGACTTTTGCTACACAAAGTTCTGTTTGTCGCTGCAATGGTCATGGACAGACGTTATCTCTTACCATCAGGAGCGTGTCACGTTCGTTTCAATACTTTATTTAAAAAAAAATATATAAAAAAGTAGCGAGTTGCGATGATAGCTTAGCGGTTAGCGCAGTCTGGTAACACGCCGAAGGGCGTGAGTTCAAATCCAAATAATAAGCTTAAGCTGCCGGTAAATGAAAACATCTTGAGGAAACCGCGTGGTGGTAGAGGGTGTACTTTATCGTACACGCCTTAAAAATTGTTTATAATGATGAGCGAAATTACCTCCTTACAGCTTAGCACTACCGACACACGTAACCCTGCATTTTTTGTTGGTAAAGGATTAAATAGCGTAGATATCGTTCCTATGTAACAGCGCCTGCAGTCGTGTTGCGGGCATGAATTATAGATTTAATACAGAGCGGCTTGTTTTGCCTGCTGTTTATGGAAATGAATCTTGAAAAACTGTAATCTAGGTTTGTTAATTAACACGGTTACCACCCACGACTTCTGCATTGAATATTATTTGTATGCAGTTGAATGTAAATTAATTATGTGATTCATAGCATTTTCATACATTGTTTAACCAACATTTTTATCTCGAAAGTTAATTAAAATGTTGCTTCACGTTTTTTTTATTATCCTGTTAATGTAATAATATTATTTAACTCTCTAAAAATTTAATCAACACACTTCGTAAATTAATTACATAAACGTTGTAAAACACTATTTCCGCTAGTAAAATTACTAAATGAGTAATTGTTTTGGTGTTTCCAAAGAATAAAGTAAGAAACATCTTCACAGGAATGTTTAAAGAATGCTTACTATTATGTAACTACCTACTTATTAGAACAACCAAACAATTTACGTAAAAACACGCCTTCGTAGACTTTGAAGCGAAAAATCTTCCTATTTGTTATCTTGTGTAGTTACAATAAGGTTTGTTGTTTTCGGCACTTGCGCGGGGGACTGTACCTTCACCTTATTTTTATCAAGAACAGTCAAACATAATACGCGTGTTACAGATCAATCGGTTCAGTATAAATAGTACGTAGCAATGTTTACGGAATTAATGAATACGCACCATTTGATAAATAGATAAAGTATACCGTTTTTCATCGATTGAGCTTAAAGGCGTATATTCCCGGTCCTTTAGTGTAATTAAATTAAAATAACTATATTTTTCAATCGTACTGGTCGTTTTGCATATATGCTTCTGAGTACTGGCCGGATACTGAATTGCGATAAATTTCTTGTTTACATTTCGATTTGTATCTACTATTCTACAGTCTACGTTACGGTCGACTCGCTTTCAATGAGCAGACAGAAAAACTTTGAAGCGAGAAAAACTAACAGCAATTACTTAACCTTGTAAACGTCGAGCGGTATGAACAGCCTCGACTTCGACGCAACAACATCGTAACAGACGAGAAATTTTATTGATCGCTTTCAATAAATCAACGACACTATACGTTGTTAAGTCATTGATCCCAGTTTGGTGACTTCTAATGTGTTCGCTAAAATGTCGAATGCGAAATAGTAATTTGACAATAAAATTGATATAATTTTGTTAGCATTCCAGTGGTGCTGTGTAATGTATGTCGGAGGGATCCGAAGGGGCATCAGGGGCTCAGGGGTTTAGGGGACAGGCACAGGGTGCGACTGACATTGAAGAAGTGCCAATAACAGAGGTATAAATAGCAGGGGCCGACGGCGTAGGGCGTTACTTCTGTACGAGATCGGAATATTTTGTTAGTTCGTCCTAAACAACGGATTACAATGCGGGAAGGCGACTGCTAAACGATATCGATTCGTGTCTGCTTGATAAATTGTAAAGTCGATACTTATTTATTGAGCTTACGTGCAGACAGTTGATCTTAATGAGAGCTGTAAGTATACATCACCCACAGAGTTGGTATACTAAAATAATATAACCAAATCAAAAAGACCGGTATAGATTTATTTTGACATTACAATTTTAGATCGATTTTAAAGTACGGACTTGATTATGAGGTTATTGAATATATATATCCAATATTTATATAATCGAATCAAAGTAAACCAACTACAAAATATAATAATCAAAGACTCGTAGTTCATAAATATAAGTTATTACAGAATAAACAACCATAAAGTAACGATTTTCTTTTTAAGGGACTGGTCACACCAACATATCAAGGTGGCATTAGTAACAAAAAAGACATAGAGAACATAAATTCTACCCTAAAAATTGGTCACCCTCGTAGACAAAAATGACCAGAATAAATTGGAATGGCAGTGGCAGCCGATAAAACATTCAGTTTATGGGGTGTCATATTTACATTCGGGAAGATATCGACATGGGAATTCAGATAAATAGCTTATTGTAGTCGCCGTGCATCTGTGCTTGATGCTTCCTTTTCTTCTTTCGATGGTTTCAATCAACTCTTTACAAAAAGTTAGTACCGGTCAAAATGACCACGAAATAGTACCTACGGGTTAATCCTCTCGAGCAAATTTACTTTATGTTTACGTTGATTTCATTACTTACGGAAGCTATAGGGGGCTTGCCTATAGTCTGTTAATCCAATCAGCGGCACTTCAATTAAACAAAGCTCTCTGTTGGTAATCGATATGCAATAAATTGGTATTCGACCGGTGAACGCGTAATTTCATGCACCCTATGTTTTACTGGCTTAGATTGTAAGCTGTTGAGAGATTAGCTATTGGGTGGTGAAAGTCGAAAGCTGATGGAGAAACTAATTCGCGTCGTGATTAAAAATGCTTGGAAATAGAAATTACCTATAAAGGTGGATTTTGGCTTAGCTCGTCTTCCAAATTTTTAAGAAGTAAGTAAGTAGTTTAAGTAGTTAAGAAGTTCTCGTTCGACAAAATTAAAAGTTTTCCTTATAATTTTTCTACTGTTCTTGGTTTTATTTAACTTCTATTCTCCTTTACCTACGTAATTATGTATAAAAGTCATTCATAAAATTCGACATAAGATAACTATTGGAAACCATAGTAAAAATGGCGCTAACCACTGAGCTATCTTTACGCTATTCTACGATAAGGTATGGTACGCAAATTTAACTAAGAGATACTTCGTTAAATTGGAAACTGTATATTTTCAGGAGCGACTACAAACTAATCACAAATAAGGATATATATTTAAAACTGTGTTGCCTGAAATAAATAAAAAACATGACCAATTAAACGCAAGCAATAGACAGCGAAATCTTACCAGCATAACAGCCATACCTAGCTCGCTCAAATCCCTAACGTACGTGTGTAATCTCCAGCGATATTTATACGAAAAACGCGCGAAAACACCCCTCAAATGGGGGCTCAAGATTAGTTGACGCAATTTCGCCACGTTACGCGTATAGCGAAGCTACGAAATAAAATGTTTAGGGTCATTTTGACCGACAACGAGCGGTCTCGACGCTAGCTCATCCTGCTCACACAAATGCCAATAGGTCTATTTTACCCCCACGCCCTCTGGGGGAAAGTATAGCCATCATAAATTGTCCGACGCAAATTTGCAATCCTATCTTTTCGGGACGGTGAGGGAGGGCCAACATTAACATAACTGTATGTTGGGCATTTCTACATGTACCTTTATGAATATAATAACAATTCACCTGACACCGTACAAGTGCTCAGGGTCTTGTGTCGTTTGAAACGGGTTTTTAATTCAAATGTGTGTTTTTGCTAGCACATTTTCTTTTTTATTTCAACGTAAAGGTTTAAATTTTACTGGAGCTCATCCGATTCTGACAGGATCTGACAATGAAATATGAGCTCTATGTAATATATATTTTGAATTTAGTTATAATATACCCTTATGACACTTCATGTACTAAATTATAATTGATTGAATTTATGAATGGTAAGTTTTGGAAAAGCATCTGTCGATATTCACCATCTGCCTCAGTACTTTGAGCTACTTATTGCGATTCCTGTTATACACTACGAATATAGCCACGCGACCATATATCGTACGCCTGCGCAATAAGGTTCATAGTCACATAGCATTTTTGTGAGCGCCTAACAGATATCGCTCAGAGCACGGGGGCTGGACCTATACTTGCACCTAAAACTTATGAATAAATAACTATGAACGCTCTTTTCAATGCAAAGATATGTTGTAATGTGTAATAGGTGATTTGACATCGTCCCATATAACACACGAAAAACAAGATTTTTTTTTGTGACAATGATACAATACTGACATGATATTTCAGTTTAATCAATTTGAATTTGTATGGTCATCCACAGCCTTTTTTATCCCACAGTTGGGTTTAGGTATCTTTTTGACTGGCTCTGGCCATCTATCTCGGTCACGCGCCAACCGTGCCCACGTTCGACCCGCGATTTAAACAATATTGTCGACCTTTCTTACTAAAACCTACCAATGTTCTTTTTACTTCTGTGTCTCACAAAAAAATAATACAAAAGTGTAAGCAATAAAGTGAATTTGAGCTTTATCACTGTTCATGAAAGTTTACAAATGATTACCGTATTTGTACAAAATTAATGCTTACATCATATAAAAAATTTGGCGTTTAACGAATTTCCTTAATATTGAAAATCATCCACGAAATTTTTTAATGAAACTCACTCGTATCTTGGATTAATTTTTAATTATAATTGCGGCGTAGCGAATGGAGGTCGTTCAACGAATTCGCCGTTAGAATGCGTGAGTGGCGCGATTTAATCACCCGACTTATAACGACAAAGGGGGGAAGAGGGGGAGAATATTAAGCATTCTTGACTTATAAAGACTCCCTTAATTGAGCTTAGATATTTTCTGCCTTATTAAATAGACCCTCACAATTTATATGGCACTTAGAGTGAACAAGAGCGAAAGCGTGACTGAACTACTTAAGCTAACTTTTTGAAAAAGCCGACACCCATTTACGTTGTTAATAATTTCTTAATTATGTGACGTTGTTGCAATAAAGATAACCAAATCATTTTACTTAACACATCGTTAATTTCATAATGAAGGTAGATTTACCTTGGTTACTAATTCAATGACCCTAAACGTATTAGGGATTCACGAGTACCTACCTAAATTTTTTCAGAGCGGAAATGGTCAATCATTTTTGAAAAGAGCTGTTGCAAGTATAACAATAACGTATTCAATCCTTCCTATCATCATAATCATCTCAGCCGTAGGACGTTTACTGCTAGACGTAGATCTCCCCCATTGGGCATAAAGACCAGTTGAAAACGACTCGCATATAGCGCGTTTCTGCGGTATTTATGACGTCATTTGTCCACCTTGCGGATAAACGCTGCGCTTACCGGTCCGTGGTCTCCACTCCAAAACTTTGCAGCCCATTTCGGCCATCAGTATCGATCATCTTTATTTACTTAAATCAAATTATAGGTTTAAGGTTAATTATAGGTTATAGGTTCAATTATAGGTTCCTTACATGGTGGATATTCCCCACGTACGGACTAAACGCTTCGATTTCACATTCTTAATACGTACAGCGAGGATGTGGAACTCTCTGCCGGCGTCTGTTTTTCCTGCTAAGTACAACTTGGGTGTCTTTAAATCTAGAGTAAACAGGTTTTTTCTAGGTAAGCGTGCTTCATCGTAGACTGAATCCTGCTTAACATCAGGCAGGGCGTGGTCAAACGCAAACCTATTTAGTATAAAAAAAAAAAAAAAAAAAAAAAAGGTCGATGTCGTATGGTTTGTAAGCTTTAAACATGATCAAGAATGAACGCCTCTTATGTGGTAAGCTATTCAGTCAATTCTTGATATTCTTTTCCGTGCCCCAGTTGTTTGGTTTGTTAAGATCTGGGACATTATTCTCTAACTCACATGTTATACGCTTATGAAGTCGAAGTTTACAACGACATTTCAAACACATCTCGTCGCGTTTTAAATATGATAATTGGCATTAAGTATAGGTACCATTCCAGGCGAATTCAACCCAAATTCCGACCGTAATTACTTGTTATATTTTGGTCATAGAGAATACTACCACCATAATTCCCTATAACAATACAGCCTACTTAGTTAACTTAACAAGCTATATTTTCATGCGTTTGATTCACGTTCAACATGCGTGCATCAATGTTATTCTATGTATTTTTTTTATGTAAAACTAATGAGACGAATTGAACGTTATCTTGATATGAAAGAACGCGTATCTATGACCATTGCAGCGATACACAGAACGTTGAGTAAAAAACAAAGTCCAGGGTATAAGCGGCTTTGGCGCTCATTACCTTGAGACTTTCGATGGTTAGTCTTAACAGCCCTGTAATTTTGCTAGCTGCTTGTTATGTTTATCCCTTCAAACCGGAACACAGTAAAGTTTACCTACTACTGTTTGGTGGCTAAATATCTGGTACTGCGGATTTACCTACCTAAACAACCTCCTGCTAAGGGGATCTACCACCAAGTGAAATGAAACTAACGAGACGGTCTCCTGATGTTAAGAGACATTGCAGTTGTACCCGAAATTAAAAAAAAAACTGTCTTATCATCATCATCCACAGCCTTCATTATCCCACTGTTGGCCTCTCTCTTGTTAGGTACACCATCTCCCTCAGTCCTGTGAATCTATGAAAAATCTGTCTACTAATGTCAAATTAGAAAATGTGCTGAGGCGTGTTACGCGCTCGTTTTGAACTGTCACAATAATTAGGAATGCTATACGCGTTTTAAGCGAAATATCATTTAAAGGTTTACCTAGGATAAGACTCCTGTTGATCAGATCAACTCGCTCTGATTCAGTCTAGAATATAAGCCACTGCTTCGTTCTTCGAATTAAACGATAAGCATTTTCCAAACGCCCAATTAAATCCCAAGCTAAGCCCAATAAACTAATCTCCATTCGCAAGTAACATAAAGCGTTGCTTACAACATTACAAAAGCGTTATAACGCGTTATTTTAACCGGTACTAATATAGCTAAGTGGATAACTGCAGTAATAGTTTAACGTGGCAATGTTCTGTACGAAATAGTCCGTTTAAAGTTTGTACTGTGGCCCTATCGTAGTTTACAAGCGCAGGCGACGGCCTAAGAGCCCTTACACCCTCCAAATAGGGCCTTTGTAATTAAAACGCCCTAAACTGACTGTTATGAAGCACCTATGAACATCGCGGTCGGTGAAGTTTGCAACAAATTAAAGAGGTCGTCCTGATGTTTGGTACAGTTTGGGTAACAGTTACTGACTACCGTCAAGTGTATCGTTATGTACTTTGGGTTAGTTTGAACTTGCTTGTAGCAATGATAGCTCAGTGGTTACCAGATCATACGAAGATCGTGGATTCAAACTCTAGCAATAAACTTGACTTGCTGGAGAATGAAAACATTTTAAGGAAACCATAGAATGTTTGTAGGATACTTTCTAGTACTCGGCTGACTACCAGGTTGAAAAAAGGTGGAAAATATAACATCAAGCACCTGACGGTGTGTTCTGGCTGCTTCCCTTAAGACCCAGTTCCATTTTAGGCTAAGTGTGCTCATCATCTCAGACCACACCGTAACCTAACATCTGATGACGCTCTTTTATACGTCGTCGGTCAAAAAAGTAGTAAAATTCATACTCATTGTTTTTTATAGGTGATAGGCAAGAAATTTGATATGATGTTCGGTGACGATATGGTTTATTAGATGGCAAAGCACAACTAGCCTGGAATGGAAGTGGCTCTCAAGCGGGGCTGTTGGAACACACCGTTAGGTGCTGGGTGGCAGATTATCAACATGCCGGTGGTAGGTAGGTAGCCAGCCGACTACTAGAAAGTACCCCACCACCAAGCTTTGGTGTCCTCACGATGTTTTCTTTCACCGGCAGCTCAAGCTTGAACCTATGAACATCGAACAAAGTTAACATGCTGTGTAAAATATCCTCCAATATTAATTTATTATAATACTTTATTGACACCACATAAGAAATTTCCGGTGCTATCGCTAAAAGTGATCGATACCTGACAACTCTTGGATTATTAATAAAATGTTTTCTTGTTTCTAAATTATTTTGGGAAAACGCGACCATTGGGCAAGCGATTTGATCCTTAGTTCCTTTAAAAGGCTTATTACTTCACAGACTGTTGAGACTTACCGTCACTTGTTTTGATGCTCACATAACACTTCTTATTGTGAACATAACCATTTATGTGAACATGTTGACTCGCTGACCGCTAGAATTACTCTATCATATTCATCTAAAACCACTATCTATATCAGTTACTGACTTATTTATCTATGAGCATAACTTGAATGCTCACACATCTTGCCCGCATTAACTTTCAATTAGAACAATTTATGCACCCGGACTATGCGTGCCCAGTGCGCCGATATCAATATTGTTGGGCAATAAATTACATGCTTGAATTAATAAGTTTACAGTGGAAGCTAACCAGCATAGATGGCGGCGACCGCCTGCGTTGGTAACAAATTAAATTTGCATGTTCTGCAACCCCTATTGCAGTAACCCCCTTTGCTCCGCCCTGTCCGGTTAAGCCGCCATTTTTGTCCAGTTTTTCACGTGGGTTGTCTAATGCGGTTTTGGTTGTGTTTTTGAGATTTGCGTTTCTAAGAGATTCATCATCTGATAAATTTTAATTCTGAATTTCTTAATTTCTAATTTCTTCTTTCTTTTCAACTTCGTTTTCAATGTTTTGTTTCTATTAATTGCCATTATATAATGATTTTATATGTAATGATTTGACAGCACTGTCAGCTCATTGGTAGTATATCTGCTTGAAGAGCTGTAGGGCATTGGTTCTATTCCCACATAAGAGCTATTATAGGGCGTGGATTCCCAGAACAAACATATTGTGGTATAAACAAATGTGTATTCTGTGTTTGGTTGTTTTGTTTGTATTACAAGTACATACCTATGTGCTTCACCTAACAGTGTGTTCTGGCAGTCTAACTTGAGAGTCAGTTCCATCCCATGCTAGATTTGCCTTACCATCTACGACCACACATTCACTTAACATAAGGTGAGCTATGGGGAAATAGCTAGCCTGTCAACAATAAAAAAAAAAAAATTAATCTATCAGTTATCTGACTTCGATCGTACAAGCTTTGTTTAGTTTGGGGTCAGATGGCGCTGTGTGTATAATGTCCTACGATATTTATTATTATTAGATACATATATTTCATACTTTAACATTAGATTCAATATTACATGCTCAATGCCAAAAACATGATAACAAATAGCTAGACAAAAAGTGACTAACCAAATTTTAATGTCAAGAAAAATGTCAAATCTATTTGTGTAAAAAGCTCTTAGTTATATACTTTATTCTGTACCTGAATTCGGCCTTCAAGGCAATTAGTAAAATTAAATCAGTATCTTGATGAAAATTAGAAAACGAAGCAAAACCAGCAGGTATTCTAAGCACGTACCTTAATTCATTATCGGTTAGGTATCTATCAGCTAAGTGTAAGGCCCTTTTACTGTAACGCTAATTTTCTTTCCTAAACACTATCAGACGAAAAGCCAATTTTTCCCGAGATAAAAGCCGCCATTTTTCGCAAAAGCTCTCCAGCTTTAACATTACCGTACATTAGGGTGTCTATTCTAAAAAAATATCGCGTATCTCACTACCGTTGGGGAGGGACGAAATTATAAAATATTACAATAGCCCTCCCTTTGTTTTCAAAGGTGTACCCATTCGATAGGGCGCGAGCATTCAGTATTCAAATTTAGACCCTTGCAAGGGTAAACTAATTCGTTTTAAATTACGTTAGGATATTGCGTTCGCGATGTAAAATATAGCCGATATAAACATCGTGGAGATGGGTTGAATAAAATATTAGGAGGAGCTCGTTTCGTAATTAGATTACCTATTAGACACGCTTTCGCGATTTGCAATTTGTAGCTACGAATTTGGCAATAAGTGCCTTTCTATACTATGTCGTATGAATTATCCTTATCCTGTTACTCAACTTTATCCTCCGAGAAACGGAGCTCTCATAAATTCACAACAAAGTTTAATGATAAACCTGCAATAAAGTGTTACCCGCTGTGCTAACACATAAAGTGCGTCTAAAGATTCAGCGATTGAGCGCCAGCTTATAAGACGCTACAATTTCTCAATTTCAAAATTTAAAACATCAAGTTATACACCCACGGGGATAATTTATAACGGCGAGAGAGCGGAACCCTGTTATCGCAACACGTTCGCAAAGATATTTATTAGACAGGTGCATATTTTATTAGCTTTCGAACGTAAAACAACACATAAAAACTATCACTCCAGTGCTTGCCGAACGAGTCTCGAGCACAAATCTTATTCGCAATAAACGAGACGAAACGAACGGAACGTTAATAAAGTTATATTATAATAAATACTGGGAGGAACCTTTCGGGATTCGAATTAAAGTGAGGGTAGGAAAATTGCGAGAGTCCCTAGAGAAGGTGGGACGGGATAGCGGCAGCTGCCGAGCCTAATGTCCTATCTATTTATCTGCGATCAGGAAAACGCCCGCAGATGTATAAGGCTTCATATCTATAACGTACTATCATTTCCAATACGAGAATGTGCATTATGGTGCCATGAACGCAAGCCGTAAGCCCATCAGCATAACATTACAATCGTCATCTGCGTTTTCTATTTAAAGCTCGGAACGTGTCACCGTGCGTGCCAATTTCAAGAAAACTCCAGATATTCATAGAAACACATCCGGTGTTAATGATTTATAGGCTATAAAACCCATTCAGCAAACAGAAACGAATTAATACAACACGATGCGACAGTCTATAGCACTGTTATTGCGTAAGGCGCGATGACAATCTCTGTTTTATGGTGGAGACCTCGTAAATGTCTATTAATATGAATGGGCTCCAATTACTTTTATTATTCGCGTTTTGTTGGAAGAGTTCTAAAAAAAAGTTTACGATCTTCCGCGCTTCTGGTCTGTGACTTTATGTCTAGGAGGGTCGAGGGATCGAAGCGTGGTCAATTGATCGCAACGCCAGATGGGGCACGGACGAGACTCCCCTGTCACCTGTATCCGAGCCTTGACTTTGATATCTGAATCTAATTTTATTAGGCAAACTGACATTTTAATTTACTTTTAAGTAATTTTTTAAAATAGTATTTAATTCATAATCAACTGCAATAAGACTTTTTTTACAGATCACTAAAAATCCCTTAACCTAACCTAAGAAACTAACCGAACTTAACTAAAACTGAAAACCCCCTGAAAAACACCTAAAATCCCTAACCAAAATTTGGGAATTTGCTTTTTCTTTAAATTTAAAATTAATGAGGAAAACGAGCCGCCTCCTCATGGCAAGAAAAAACATTTGTTAAGTATTCATTCTATTTATTGCTTCCATACAATACAAGAAGTTGTAAATACAAGGTATATGGTACACAGTCAAATATGGACCCTGTCGGGCACAGCAACGATTAAGAAGAGAGGAGTAAGCAATATCCATGACCATTGCAGCGATACACAGGACTTTGAGTAGCTAAACAAAGTCCAGGGTATCACTGCTTTGGCGCTCATTACTTCGGAACTTTCGATGGTTAGTCTCAACAACCCTGTCATTTCGCTAGCTGCAATACCCTTCAAACTGGAACACAGTAACGTGATTTTTTAATATTCTATATTTTTTTAATTGAAATAAAATCTAAGCAATTGAAAATAATCAAGAATATTTTCGAGGGGAAGTGCGAAAATACTGATTATATTATCTACCTACCAATTGCATTATTTCTATGTAAAGGTATAGAATTAGGTACCTATCCACTAATGTTTAAGCTTCCGTTGGTGTGATTTACTCGCACGTCGAAACGGAAACTTGAATCGAATCGAGAGCACAAACTACTTCAAATAAGTATTCCACAAAGTGCCGATGAAGTAATTACGATGCCACATACACACAGAGGCGCGGACGATTTTGCAGCTATTTAAATTTTCACGTTTATTCACATAAATGCATTATTTTGTTCTCGATGTAATTCGAATGTTTACCAAATGTGCAAGTGTTTGAACAAACCTGGTAATCTTAAACGAATTGTGACACACAGCCGTTGACTTAGATAGTTGATTAGACGTTTATATTGGCTCTTGAGAACATAAAACAAACAATGCCAACATTTGAAATGTACAAAGCTGTAACGCCTATTACACAAACATACAATCACGTCTTTTGCCAAAGAGTTAAGCAGGGACTATATCTTTACTCTTGGTACGATGCTGGCAATCATCTTTTATTATCTTTTGACCTAGCTTTTCCATTAAAAACGTCTTAAGTTTGATAATAATATTTTTTTTATAATTGATAATCTAGGTGGTAATCACAGCTCACTTGATGTTATTTTATGTAATGTTCACTCTCTGTGTCCTTTGGAGTAATCTATAAACACAGGGAATATCTGTTGTAAAACAAAATGAAAATAATAGTAAATTACAGTGTGGTAGAATAGGTATGGAACGCACACTTAGCCCAGAATGGAAATGAGTGTATGTATGTATAACCAAATGGGCTCTTACCCTTACCGCCTTACCCTTCTCGACCCTTACCGGCTTGCTCACTCACTCGCCTTGTTAACATATTTCGTCAATCTTCTTTCATTTATCCTCTATACATGTCCAAACCAACCATCTCTTCTTTCTCTTGTTATGCTTATTGAATGCATCAAAAAGCATGATCTGAATGGGTTTTAAGCCAATAATGCGGGGACTTCCTCTAGTGTATGCCAACGGGCCGACCGATGTATAACACATCATATGACCCGCTGAATGTTTCTTATTACACTTTTATCGGCTGTATCACTCATAAAATGCTAATGAATGGCCGTTTTGGACCAAACATCCGAGCTAAAGATTCGAATGACGGTATAAAACGTAACCCGAAGTCGACACTTCGTCGGAACTGTGGTCGTATGGTCTATGCGCTTTCAAAACATAACGTAACTCGAGCCTGTATAGCCGCTTAGATGCCTCGATGTTTTTAAAAGCTCTTTTATTGTGCGACCGATATACCTAGTCTGTTATACTGTTATAATTTATGCTTTGTGTCGTGAACAATAAGGTGTTTGTTAGTTTGGCGTACTCACGTTCAGAAATAGCTGCCATGTATCTCGCGTATTCGTGATTCATAACTCATTTGAGATTTTTAAAACTGTTTCAGTATTTAATCGTCTATACCATTTAATGTATGCGATCACTAATTCTTCGACTTTTGTAAAACTATAAAATCGAAGTATTAGATATTTAATATTCTAAGTATATACTTTGTAGGTATAGGTACGATATATCAAAATAAAATTATAGGTTAATTTAAAATTAGAGATGACAAGAAAAATATACATATTTGACAACAAATAAATTTGAAAAATTAATCGTTCTTGTAACTTTTAAAATTAAATGAATATTAATGAGAATTATATGCACCAGCTAATTCTATTCTTGCAAAATAGGAATTAATAAATGATAATAAATTTTCTGTCTAGCTTTATTAATTAAATTATATGTATAACGGGATACCAGTTTTATTAAATAATTTTCATTTCTCTTCCAAACAAAGATAAAAAAACAAACAAATTTTAACATTATTATGAGTGTATTATGTAAGAAATTTAGTTTAGTTTTTTTTTTGACACAAGAAGCCTTTATACAATTCAGCTTGATTCTTTTAACTATGATCGTTGCTACCGCAGTAGATACCAGATATTTTTCCGCTAAGCAGTAATGTGTAAGTATTACTGTGATTATTATTAATCCGGCTTGATGGGTACTACAGCTAGCAAAATTATAAGGCTGTTGGGACTAACCATCGAATGTCTAAAAGTAATGAGCGCCAAAGCAGCGATACCCTGAACTTTGTTTTGTTATTCAAAGTTCTTGACACCTATGTAATGTTATAGACAGGTGATATATCTTGTCACCAGGACAGCGTTCCGTTTATCTCATAAATTTTACGTTAAAAGAAACGTATATAATGGCATTGTGAATCCGGCTTCGTCATTACCAAATCGTGCGTGCAATCCGTAATCATTGATTAACATTCTATCTTTCTAACTATTTTGTTACTCCCAGATCGTACGTGTCATTTTATACCCGTTACATAATTTTTCTAACGCTTCGTAAGCGTTATCTGTGATTAATGGCGTCATTTTCAAAAATAAAACGGTCTTCGCTCGCGACGGGAATGTACGATCACTTGGCTTTAATATATTATCAAAATAACTCTCTAAACTCTTGAGCCGGTAAGTTTATCTTGACGAATACCTACTTACAAATAATAGCTAATAGGAAATGAAGCGGTTACTTAGAGAGGCAATTTGATCTTTCAAACATCCTGTTATAGAATTAACACGTGGGTTCTTAAGTAAATATTGACGACGAAAAAACTTAAGAGTAAGCTGGTTGTTTTCCGGGGCTTTAGGATGCAAGAACGCGGCTGGATTACAATCAAAGAAGTCATTGATGAAAATAGTATTACAGTAACACTGAGGTCAGTAGTAAATTCCTCATGAACAATGCAACAATTAAGCTCAAAACTGTAATAAATTCGCTTCATGCAAATATTTGTAATATTTGTAGTCAAAGTTTTGTTACATTTAACTTTTAGTTTTGATCATAAACAATTAATACTAGATATTCATCATCAGTTATAGGACGTCCACTGCTGGACATAGGCCTCCTCCTTGCATTGCTGGACATAGGTAGGTACAAACGTACTACCGTAGTACCAGATATTTTGCCTCCAAGCACTAGTGTGTAAACATTACTGTGTTTTGATTTGAAGGGTGATGCGGCGACTCAAAATTACTTAAATAATAAAAAATAAAAAAAGTTTATAAAAGTAATAAGTTAAATAATAAAAGTTTATTATTTTTTACTTTACAGTTTTTTCGGCGGTTTAATTTTTTTGTTGTTTCTTTTTTTTTTGGGTAGGTTATAGCCACAAAAAAATTGTTTTTTTGTTTTGTTTGTTTATTTTATATTTTTTGTGGCTATAATCTACTAATGTTTGTAATATACAACTCAGCATTAAAATCTGTGAGTGAACAATAAATCACCCCTATTTTCCCACCCTTAGGGTAGGCATTTTTTTCAACATATGTAAGACCAACTTTAAGGTACCTTATTCTAATCAATAAAAAAAGTATTATCAAAATCGGACTACTCTGTAAAAAGTTATGCGTGGTCATACATGACAATCAGTGAGTGAACAATCAACCATCCCTTTTTTTCTGTTCCCTGTATCCCTGTTTTCCTACCCTTAAGTTAAGATTTTTTTCCAAATATATATAAGTAATTTAGGGGTATACCCATTTCAATAAAAAAAAAATTATTAAAATATGAGAACTCTGTAAAAAGTCATGCGTGGTCATACATAAAAAAAAAATACGCATTGACTTGAGAACCTGCTCCGTTTTTTCGTCGATTAAATAAAAACTAGTGCTAATCCAGATATCAACAAAATATTCTTATTTACACTACATTCTAATATTGATTTTCAATCATTTTAAAACAACTATTTCAACAGATTGTTGATTCCATTTTGCTTACAACAAAGTTTAAAAAACATACAAACAAAAATCTTAATTGAAATGTTCGCTTCAGTACAGAAGGCGAGTTAGTTCATTGGTGGGCGCTGTTGGTTATTTTGTTCAGTCTCTAACATAGTTACCTGTAGGTACTTCAGACGTTGCTAAAGGGGAAATCCTGAATGAAAATGCTCAAAGCTCTTATTCTAAAATAGGTTCTTGTTACCATAAGATAGGATACAAAATCGCAATTCGTTTTCGTCGATTTTGGACTTTGAACGTTTGCGTGTAGTTGGACATCCTGTCCAGACTTTGTGCGAAAATAATAATTACTCTCGGGGATTCGAGCATTGTTGCGATTAATTATAACTTACACTTGCAATGCAATTTTGTATTTTAAGAACTAGGTATTTAGACTGAAACATTATTTGCCGTGAACAAATTGGATGACTATACCTGTTTTTGTTTCGGCTATATTTATTGCCTTAATTTGTAATTAGTAAGGATTACGCTGAAGAAAATTATGTGGTTTGAGAGTGACATTAATTTTATTTGGAGCTGTATTATTTCGGTCGAATAAACTTAACTAAAAAAACGTATGAAGGAAGCTTTGTATGTATAGGTAATAGAATTTCAACTAAGTTTTGATTAAGCTCGTTCGATTGTTATTTAATGGTTGTGAAACTTTGTTTACGATAATTTTATGATATGGAAGCTTTGAAATACTAATCAAATTTTAACAAAAAAAAAAAACTTCATTTGGTTTTCTCATAGATGCCATTGTCAGAACTGGACAAAATGAGACCACACGGGAAGCATCAGCTTTCAAATAAAGAATTATCAAAAACGGTTCTCCCAGTCGAAAGTTACGAGGTAACAAACATTAAAAAAAATACAGTCGAATTGATTACGTCCTCATTTTTTGAAGTCGGTTAAAAAAGCGATGATAGCATAGTGGTTATCGCGGTTGGTTCTCACGCCGAAGAGCAACAATGAACTTGTGGTGTCGGTGAAGGAAAACATTGTGAGGAAACCGCATTGCAATGTGGTAGGGTACTTTCTAGTACTCGGTTATCTAGCTATCACCCTCAAGTTGAAAACCTGCCGCCAAGCATCTAACGGCGTGTTCCGGCAGCCTCAGTTGAGAGCCAGTTCCATTCCAGGCTAGGTGTGTTTACCATCTTCGACCACACCGTCACTTAACATTATGTGACCTGTGTCAAAGACTTAGCCTGTCAACCATATAAAAAAAAAAGTATAAAACGGGAAATCTCAAAAAACTTTTTTTTTTTCTACTTAAGGTAAAACCACTAAATGACACCAGTGATTAATGCAAAGTTTTGCACATGTTTACGCGTGAACGCAAAACGTGAGTCTATTTACAATAAAAACTATATAAATCGTGCATACAAACTCGTTTTGGTCAGCTACTGGGAATGTTTTTATTACACTGACAATGATCTACCTTCAGAACGTACTACTACTTTATGGAAAGTAGTTTGGCAGTAACTGTACTTTTTTATTACGAACGGAAATTATTGACCGATTTTCACCCAAAAGTTTTAACTCAATATTAACATACTGGTAAGTAATTAAACAAGTACTTGAGTATTTATTGACTCCAAAATGGCAAAATACATTAAAGGACAGTTATAAATACGCAATCGTGTGAACAAAGTGAGTTTCACGTATGTGACTGCAAATTTATCCAAAAATAAATTGAATTTTCAAAACAACAATTTCAAAATTGAAATAAATCAAAATTTTATGTAACTTTTGGCCATATCAGAATACCTATATCTGCAATAGACTGTAAATTGACCAAAATAGGTACACATAAAATATAAAAAGACGTGAGATTTGGCTTCCCAGATAAATTGAATTGAAAATTAAAAAGACTTCTAGATAAAGATAAATGAAGTAAAAATAAATATAGTTAATAATAAAAACGGTTTCTTCAAAAATTTATAGGAAGTACGCGACTGTGAACCTTAATGCGCAGGCATATGATATACTAGCTGCGCCCCGCGGTGTTACCTATTAACCTATGTGTTAATCCTAGGTGTCAGCTACCTCCATACTAAATTTCATCAAAATTGGTCCAGCCGTTTGAGTCTGAAGAAGTAACAAACATACAAACACGCTCACAATTTTTGCCTTTATAATGTTAAGTAGGATGGTTTTCTGAGTAAGGTACCTGACAGGAATCGCAATAAGTAGCTCAAGAATACGGGGGCTGTACTAGATAACAAAATCACCAGTAGCCCCTAAACTATGTACAGTTGAAGGCAAGTTTATCCTTGCTTTGTTGCCCTGATATACGAACCGCATTGTCTGATGCTTTTATTTATCTACACCCTTTGAAGTTTGTGAAACTGCGTGTATTTCTCTCAGACACGACGCGAAGTGGACGAAGACGTCTTTATAGTCTTCATTGTGGGGAAAATAGCAGCATTTACTTTAAAAGCTTTGAAATACAAATACTTAACCATCACCTAACATCAGGTGAGTTGTGGTCAAACACCAAGCATGTCAGCTATAAAAAAAAGATAAAGGTAGATTTCATGGTACTAAATAACATAATTTCACTTACGTAGGTAATCATAGTTATTAGAAAAAAAAATGACCTCCAAACAGCGCCGTAAAGTTTCCAATCCATCTTCATACTAAAACAATCTTTACTAATAGTGTGAGCAAAACGTCAAGCTAAACTTAACATTATTTTAGTGACTAGTTAAATTGTTTGTCTATACTTCTTTTTTATTACAAATAGGCTTACGTTTGACCGCGGTATATAATGAAGTACGCTTGCCTAGAAGAAACCGATTTACTCGGGCAACAAATTCCATTCGTTTACAAATACCTACTGTTAAGCCCACTACCCCTAGTGGGCTTAACAGGCAGTTACTTAACAACTTAAACTTAGTCACTTAACAGTTTACCATCTTCGACCACACCGTCACTTAACATCAGGTGAGTTGAAAAAAACACATAGCAAGTCAGCCAAAAAAAAAAAAAAATTTAGCGAACATAATTATAATCTAAAAAAACTTCTCATATTTAGTCATTCCTAAAGAATAATTTATGCGTAACACAAATGTAATTTACGTACGATTCTCACCTGCCCATAATAGTGTCTTAATTGAATAAAATAAGTAACTTGAATGTGCATTTTTTGGAGTAAATAAGATCATAATTTTTGGTCATGGGATTTGGGTTTTTGAATTGTTTATTTTATAATTTTTTATACAAAACTGCCAAAATTGTTACACTAACGCTGCATAATTATCATAATATTGCTTGTACGTAAATGAGTTTTATACGCGAATAATAAATGTATATTTTGTATGTTTTTCTCTAATGTGGATTAAAGTACCTATTTAGATAGCATATCTATATTGTAAGTAGTGTGTATAATGCACCCGTTAGGCCATTTCTTAACTTAGTTGAAAGTTTAGCAATGTAATTTGAATCTTATTTCAAGTACATACTTCAGTAAAATGTATGATAAATTTATATGAAACGCATGCATAGCAAGAAAATGATATATGAATCGTTCGTACAATGAAACTATGCTTTGCGTTACAGACTTATGTTGTAGTAACCATGTCGCAGTCACATTTTATAATCTGCCTTATAACATAGCGGCTAGACGTTTTGTATTAGGGCGGACCAGTTCATCTGTGTTGTAATCAAGTTGGATTATAGAGTGATTTAGTTAAAATAGGTACAAATAAAATAAAACAATATTCGATAGTTAAAAATAAATAATAAAAAAGGTGTTTATTTAGAAATTCACTTAGTAAATAGGAAGCTAACAAATCGTTTACTAATTTAGAAAATTATGATTTAACATAAATTAATAAATATCGTGGGAAAAATATCATTCCGCGCCATCTAGTTATTCATACTAAGCAAAGTTTGTAGGCATGATTGAAATCAGATAGTTGATAGAATACTTACATATACAAGGTTACCAGCTTGGGGTGTACTAAGCCCAAAGAGGGTCATTTTACTCATCCTTATGGATAGATTTTTATACATCCCAAGCGTATAACTCTCTTTACTTACTTGACCATTGTTATGAAAGAGCTACAAGTGGCTGACATTTGCTATTATGCTCTTAGATAGAGCATGCTTATCTAGAGAAAATCTTTTAACTCTGGATTTGAAAACACCCAAACTGTACTTTCACGGAAAGCACAGTCGCCAACAGAGATTCCACATCCTCGCTGCACTCAAATACAAAGCGGAGGACGTGTTGTAATACAATCCAGCTAGAGCTAACCCGCCGTAATAAACAAAGACTCAGTTTTTTAAATGACTAGCCGTTATGCAACATTACGAATTATTCTATTCGACTGC
Source organism: Biston stratarius (assembly GCA_950106695.1). NCBI lineage: Eukaryota > Metazoa > Arthropoda > Insecta > Lepidoptera > Geometridae > Biston > Biston stratarius. The sequence continues at coordinate 20,289,563 of OX467116.1, forward strand.
GACATCCATATTTTAATGCTTTACTTTTACCCAAGTCTATATGTTTTAGTAAAGTGTAGGTACTCCTAGGTACTGAAGGGTGGCTAATATATACCCATCATCCCATCAACATTAGCTATGAGCTAACCTTGAAATTAAAAATTAATTTTCAGTTCAATTAAATTTTTATGTGTACCTAATAGGTAGCAGATTATTCATCAATATTAAGGTCCATCTATAGTAAAATCATAATAACCATAGTAAAATTAATTCACATTGATGGATAATTCAATATATTTAAATAACACCGATTGCACTTCTCTGAAATAGACTAAAATAAGATAAAAATTCTCTCGAGTTTTATAATTATATATGAAAAAAAATAAACGTGTCATAATTTTTAAACATAGATATCTACTCAAATAACATAAATAAACTTCTACCTATGTATTAAGTTATAATGAATACATTCAGACTAATTAAATCGAACATTAAAAGCCATTCACGATATCATTTGACCTATTTTATCTTATATAAAGTCATACATTTCAATGTAATCATAATAATGGCCACAAAGATGGTCATTTATTATTTAATCTATGTCACTATGTAATAATGAACGCTATTTATTATCCATGTATAATCGTTTATTGAGTATGTGTATAATAATTATTATTGTTTTAGGACAATCATGATTAAATCGTTTATAATCAATAATAATAATCTGTATGCAGAAATGTAGGACTTTTATCATTGTAATTAATTAGTATGAATAATTATTGAAATGTTAATTATTTGCATCAATAGATAATAAGGTAATTATAGTTGACCCGGTTTTGATCAAAAAACTAAGAATTATTAGGTATGTATATATTATGGGCTACTATAGGCGCGTCTCCTAGTTTTTCTGCCATTTAAAGGTTGTTTTTTATGGTTGACATTGTAGGTATTTTGACCACTGCTAATTTGATGTTAAGTGACGGTGTGGTCGAAGATGGTAAAGCACACCTTGCTTGGAATATAACTGGCTCTCAAATGAGAGCCAGAACCAGTGGCTTCGGTACTTTAATTATTTACAGAATCATGTGATGTGTTGTGTAGGTAATATATAAAATAACTAGCGGTTTCGCACGTACCAATATGTTGCATATGCATGTGTTATAGGCACATATAAATCTTCCTCTTGAATCACTCTGTCTATTGATGGAAACTGCATTAAAATCCGTTGCGTAGTTTAAAAGATTTAAGCGTACAGACGGCGGGAAGTGACTTTGTTTTGTACTATGTAGAGATGATGTGAAATAAACCTATCATTTAAATATCGCATAGCGCAAGAATAAGTACCCGGACCTCCCGGGCCATTGAACTTCGTGCTTTAAATCATGTTGTCTGTGTTAGTTATTGCATTTCTCACTGTGTTTCGCAATTCCACAATATAGCTATGCAAGTCATTCCTACCCATAGATTGCAAATACTCGGTATTCAGTAAAGCTTGTCAGGGCTGACGCTATTGCATAAAAAGTTTCCACCTGCTTAGATAGGAGGTCGTCTAGGTAGGCACCAAGTCCAGATATTATAAGCAGTAGTGTGTAAACATGACTGTGTTAAGTGAAATTACAGGGCTGTTGAGAGTAACCATAAATAAGTGCCAAAGCAACGATGCCTTAGACTTTATTTTGCTACTCAAAGTTCTGGGCAATAGTCATAGACATGCGTTGTCTCCTTTAAGGATGAGTTTGATTCATCTAATTAATTAAGTATAAAAACACATTAAATTATATAGACGCTTTTAAAATATCACTGAAGTTAACAACAGATTAAATTATAACAGCAACGCAAAAAAAATATATCGTCCCGTTGTACCTACTATTTTCCAAAACCTGTGTTTTTTTCCAAAGTTTATGTGTAAACATACTCATACCTAGTGTTATTTTGTCCATGAAATGCCCAAATACGTGCCTTTATATAGGAAAGTGATAAAATGTGATTAAACGTATTTTCGTGTTGTTAAAACTCCGTCGAAGATTCTAGTAACGTTGTATCTACGTTACTAGGCCATGACTGGACTTGACCTTGATCTATTTCACTTGATTTATCATTAAATACTTACTTGAAAATATCGACAATTATAAAAATATACATACATAGTTCATACGGACTAAATGTATAAAGTGCAATGCCAAAAACAAAGAAAAAACAATGAACAATCCAGTCAATCTTTAGAAGGTGACTACGAATGTCATTTACATGACTAATAGTGAAAATCGTTTTGTGAACTTGACTATTAGGTATGTGACTATAAATAAGACTTACTTTATTTGATTTTATCATGATACACTTGAAATTATGGGCTACTTGACACTGGCAGAAAGCACAAAGCTCGGTGCCAGAAAAAAAACCATGCCTGGCGGCTTTCAGGTGGCATATTAACTTTGACATTAGACCACTTATTTGATAAAAAAAATATTTTACTAAATAAATATAATGGCATTATTATATTAGAGCTAAATCAAATCCAAACATATTATAACAAAGATAACAAATATTAATAAAACAATGTTTAGTGTTTATTATTTTTCATTATTATCTCCTAGCCATACTAAGGATACTGTGCCATCCCACTATCTGTTAGTCATCGACAACATTCTGTATGTCACCTATATGGGTAATGTAATTAAATCACTTAACAACATAATTAACTATTCATTTTAATATACCGCTACTTTCTGCATACGCTAACGTGGTTTTAAATAGGTAAAGTACCTAATTGAGTAACTTGAGCCAACAACCTACGACTTTATAGCAAAATAATAACCTCTTTCTGTTTAAATTCAAACAGGTTTCTGATAATTAAATGTCAAAGGACATTTCACACAAAGCCATCTAGCCCTAAACTAATTAACTCTTTCTTGTAGAAGTACTATCGAACCAAATAACTAAAACAATACTTACATATTATGTACTTTTTAATGAAGGAAAAAATCGCGAGGAAACCGTAACTAGCTCGGCTAACTAGCTACCTAGCTAGCTCAAGTTTAAAATCTGCCGCCAAGCAGCTTTAGTGAGCTGTGGCAAAACATCTAGGTTGCCAAACAAACAAAAAGTTTCAATTACTTCCGCTTCCGACGTCGTCCAGTACATATATATCGGAAATTTATATACTAACCCCTTGGAACATACCTACAGAGTAAATATGCTCGTCACATAAATATTTTTCCAAGGTGATAATCGAACCTACGCCATTTAGCTTCAACACAGCTACCAAATCAGCTTATAGGACAGTCCGTATTACCTATATTTTATATTGGAACTAGCGACCTGCACCGGCTTCACAAGGTTAGTAGAGCATATTATGCCTATGTTTTGTCTGTCGTAGGGCTTATCTGTTCATATTTCAACCAATTTACACAAAACCTTGACAAATTATACATTAAACCTTTCTCATAAATCACTATATCAATTGGTGAAACTCGCATGATAATCCATTCAGTCGTTTTAAGTTTATTGCGAACAGACAGACAAACGCAGTGGACAGCTTTGTTTTATAATTATATTAGAATAAGCATGCACCTGTTAAACAGCACCTTATTTACTTACTTTATAGCTAAACTATTCAAGATGTTTTTTATTTGATAGGGTGTTTTGTAAATTTAATTTAATTTCTCATTAAAGTGCATTATACTAATGCACTATATGTGTCGTCCTAAATAAGGATTTTACATATTCACACGCTGTTATCTCCTCAATCAAGGAGCCACTGTTCTTTTTAAAAGGACAGCTGTTAAGGACCTTTTTTGCATAACCTCTGTTGTTAGCCACCTGCTTAGAGTTTCTCACCTTGTGAGCAGATTTTTTAATTCACTTTTCTTGATCTAACTTTTTACTGAAGATATACACCAATAAGATAAGATAAGATATTAACTTTGAACATCAGCAGTATTAATACAGGCGGTTCAGTACTCGATTGTCGCTCCAAATAATAACAAAAAATAGGTGGTTAATTTTTGACCTAGTTATCCTGAACAAACACAAAAATATGGACACTCAAATCACGCGCACCGAAAATGACAAGGTAGTCGCGCGCGGTCCCAGATTAGATGACAGTTAGTCGTAGTCTACGTATGGTAGTTATGTCTTGCGCTCGGTGCATAAGGCTGCGCGCTGTCCATACATTCTGGAATCTTGGGAAAAACTTTAACCAAGGTTTTTTTTAGTTTGTTTTTTGTATTTGTTTCAATTTTATTTCTTTATACGTTTCATATGACCACTAATTAACATGTCTTTGAATATTGCTAATGTTCAAACTGTCAGCCTGTATAGAAACTCCCGTTTTGGCAGATACGTTAAAAATGTTGATTGGTTTCCAATACCTCGTAGAAGCTACTATAAGTTACCACTTCTTTGAAATGAACTCCAATATCACTTTGATAGTGATTTAATTTTTTTATGACGAATTACTTGATAAAAAGACAAAGTAGGAGAACTATAGGAGAACAAAAAAATATTAGAAAACTGACTCCACCACATCAAAAGTATTTACTACTAGATGTTACCTGCGCTTCTACCGCGTGGACTTCTTATTTTCTTTGCAATTTTCTTAATTTTTCTTTCCGTAAAAACTTCTACAAAATATATTAAAGTTAAAAAAAAGATTAATGAAACCGGTAAAATCGTTCTCCATGGCGTGACCAAGGAAAACATAATTATATACCTATACAGCTTTATATTGTATACCTATATATATTTCCCTTGAATATACCTATACAGTTTTATATTGTATATATTTCCCTTGAATACGTACAAAATACATTAACTATAAGATTTTAAACAAAAATCCTAGCAGATCTCGTTCACTGAAAATAAAATCTAGTCATGTAGAGAGTAAAAAAAAAACAAATTAATTTAAAAAATAATGGATTTCAAACCATCAGAGATTATTTCAAACATTTAAAAGATATTCTATTCTAAAAACATGATAAACGCCGCTAAGTATCTAAAATGGTATAAATAAATAGATACCGCTTGTGACGTCACCCGCATTGGCTCCGTTATCGGCTCGAAGATCGTTTTCTCTTCGGCTGAATACTGACACACCATATAATATAGCTTACTCTGTCTTCAATTTAGGGCTGGCAAAAGACACAAGAACATTTTTCGAAAATTAGGTAGAAAGCTGCGTGTTTTTAATCTCTCAAACTTTCTACAACAACCTTATCATTCTTGACCAAAAAATACTTTAGGCGTCATAAAGATATCAAATTAATTCATTGAGGAAATCCGTGTACCAATTTTATTCAAATGAATAAGTTCCGTACGCATTAATTCACTAGTGTCTACGTGTGTATACTTACTGATAACTTAAAATAAATTATACTGTTTATATATTACAATAAATTGTAATTGTAGATAAAATAAATGGACAGCTTTTTCATGTTCACACTAATATTACCAAAATTGAATAAAAATATTTAACAAGTAATGCACTCGTTGCTTCGAGCGATCTCTTCCAGGTAATATGTTTATAATTGAGTTGCGGAGATAATAAAACAAGGTGTGTAATATTTTTAGGGTTCCGTACCTCAAAGGGTAAAATACGGAACCCTTAGGTATACGATCACTTTGTTGTCCGTCTGTCCGTCTATGAAGACCTTCTATCTCGGTATAACGTGGTGGTATCGAGTCGTTAAAACCATATACCTACCAAAATCTTGTAGTCCTTTGCAGTTTAGAAAAAAAAAAACTTCTCAGTTATCGTAAAAAAAAAAGTAATAGCCGTTTATGTCGCAAAAAAACGCATATTTCGACTCACAAGGTAATCAAAACGTATAGGGTACTTCCCGTTGACTCAGAACTGTGATATTTGGCAAGAAGCATTCTTTTATTGTACACGTAACGGAAAATACCGAAAAATGTACATTTTTAATTTAATTAAAAAAAAATAGGGTCTAAATCATAAACTGTAACACTCGATTCCCGAACTATTTATCATACTTACTAGTTTCTAAGGAACCCTCGAAGGGCGAGTCTGACTCGCACTTGTCCGTGTTTTTTTAAATAAAACAAAATACAATAAGTATCAATTTACCATTAAAAATACCGACTCCATGCACTTAAGCCTAATTCATTAACTCTTGCTATTAAATAATTAAATTCTTGCAAATTATGCCAGAACCGCTGTTTTCTTGAGACAACCCTATTCTAAAGGCCATTGCCTTTTGAAGCCGACTGCATCACACTGATGATTTACCATTCGATTGCAAGATGCAAAAGTACTTTTGCCCGTTTAAATAAACAACAATGGTACATGCACTATTAATTTTTTATTTTTTATACGCGCACGTGTAATCAGATATTAGCTAAGTTAAACAAGACTAAGAAAGGACTAGCAACTGTTTCATAAAACTAAATCTTAAAAATTTTAGTAACACATGTTATAACATTTGCTCGCGTATTTTTTTTTTTTTATGGCTGACAGGCTAGGTTTTTGAGCGCAGCTCACCTTAAGTGACGGTGTGGTCGAAGATGCTAAAACACACCTAGCCTGGAATGGAACTGGCTCTCAAGTGAGGCTGCCGGAACACACCGTTAGATGCTTGGCGGCAGGTTTTCAACTTGAGAGTGATAGCTAGCCAGCCGAGTACTAGAATGTACCCTACCACCACGCTATGGTTTCCTCACGATGCTTTCCTTTACCGGCAGCTAAAGCTCATTGTTGGGGTTTAAGCCCACGCCCTTCGGCATGCGAACCGACCGCGCTAACCACTGAGCTATCATCGCTACGCGTATCATTTTAATTGCGTTAAATTGTTGCTAAATACTTGTCAAACTATTAAATTTGGCTCACTTTACTGTTAAGTACCTGGGTGACCGAGCTTTGCTCAGCTGAAAACACGGATAAAACGACGTTTTCTAAAAATGAAACCTAGCTAGATCGATTTATCTCCCTCGAAACCCCCTGCATACTAAATTTCATGAAAATCGTTGGAGCCGTTTCCGAGATTCAGAAGAATATATATATATATATATACAAGAATTGCTCGTTTAAAGATATAGATAGATAGATGAGTCACGTTTGGTGCTGCCAACTCTACAACATCTACAAGTGCTTTAATTTTAAAATCAACCCCTATTTTAAAAAAATCAGTCCAGCTGTAATTGAATTCTCACGTCATAAAATCAACATTATCGTCATTACTTACAACATACTGTCTTCTATTGCTGTTTTTGAATTAGGTGCCTATCCTCTACCGTTCTTTGACCCTCTTGGTCAATGTGTAAGCTGAACATTACGAAACGTAAAAGCGTTCCATTGCACCAAACCTGTAGCGATTTCAACGATATTTAGAATATTTACGGTATTGTTGGTAATTCCATTTAGCGCTAGATTGGGTGCTGGGAGCTTTAGAATTTACTACTAAACCTAAGAAGACATTTCTAGAACTGACAGCGCTGATTTGGCAACACCGCTGTTTAAAAGCGGGACTGTCAGTTTAGGCGGGAAAGTGGAAACAATGTAGCTGTATTTTTAAAATTTGTGACTATAATTTACTTTTCTAGGTCACAGACTGGACTGTGACTTGCTTTATTTTTATTGGCTTTATTAGTAAGCCAAATTTTATAAATAAAAATTACAGGCATACCTATATAAAGTTAGCCGATAAAGTAAAAAAAAAGAAGCAGGGCCTGAGTCTGAGCTAGTCAAGAGTGTTTTATGCATAAACTGTCACGCGCTTGCCCCAGTCACGCTCGCAACAGCTGTGTTTGTAATATTTCCTTACATGATAAACTAACTTTTACCAGCGGTTAGTAAGCTGCTTCTGGTGTGACGAAGCCTTAAGGTCTGCTATAAGAATGAATTTATTCACCCAGAAATGCGTCGAGCGCACGTTGACATTTTCAATGCGTGTGCAACTCATGCAAATCAAACCCTCGTTCAAATTATTCAAGCTACTGGCGCCATTCACTCGCATCGTGTATCTTATCGGTAATGACGCATATACAGAGTTCTAAGCTTAGGGTATAAGCCGAAAGGAGGTCATTTAAGCAATTTTTACTTTGTGCTCAACTCTGAAATTGTGAAAAATCTACTGTTCTGTAGATCGTTTATCCTTTACCTAATGTATAATGTCTAATTTTTTACGCCCATCTTACAAGTTTTTCATTATTATAAATACCGCGGGATTCTTTCGGATTAGTACCTATACCTAACCCAAACCCTTGTATAGTTGAATATCAATAGGTATACCTACGTACTGTGCAAATTGCCAAAAATACATACTTTTTTTTAAATAAAAAAGTTTGAACTGTCCGTAGTTTCGCCGTGACATTGAATTATAACAACTTTGAGCTGTTGCCGTATCGCATTAATTCGGACCGAAACAAAACAAGTTTGATATGCGTACTAATAGATATTGTTCCACTCGCTCGTGCGTGTCTCGTCATATTTTTCATTGAAAACTGTTGGTGTAAGTTTGTTGTTGTAAGTAACAAATTTCTACACAAATTTGTTAAAAATGTTTTTGATTTATTCACCTTATGTGATTTACGTTTATGTCATTAAGCCATTAGTGGACGAGAAAGTAAGTATATGGCTTTACAGCTTTGACCTGCCGATCGATGGGGCAAATTAAAAATGAATGAATGTTGTTGAGTGACTTATCTACCTCAGAGCATAGAATATTTTGGCTTAGCAGGAGTATGAAAACTTCACCTGTATACCACGTGCATATATCTACAGATTTCAACTTTTACAAATATCATAATAAATTTACCACGGTTGTACGTTCAACATAAAACTTCCTTGGGAAATAATTACAATAACAATTATTGGTCAGTGCCAAACCTCATGAAAAACAATGACAATACAGTATTTCGAAATTCGAACACGAACTATTTTAAGATGGCGTCTCCCGAACACTCCCGAGTATTTACGAGGACTGGCGAATTACGGTCTAATAAAACGTGGTGTCGGTGACATGCGGTTATGGCTCTTAAGAACTTTTAATGTCTGCATAATTGATTTAAGCTATACATTATACTTAATGCTATTGATTGCTCTTAGTATCCTTTATGGTTGAGAAACTGAATTAGCCCGTCCGAGAACGAATTAACTGTTAGTCCAAAGACAAGTATAATTCCAAGCTTTTGATTTGTTGTTTTATATAGGAAGCTATTATTTAGCTTCTGATTTAATGATGAAATATTCTAATTGTGACTATATTAATTTGTGACTATATACCTAAGTCACAAATTCTACTATGTGGGTGAATTGAACACGAGTACTTTAGCTGTATGAGAAGAATCTCAAAGTAAAGATGGTCAACCAAAAGTGTGTGCAAAATGGCCAACCAACCTAAGTGATTGTTTTCTTGATGGCTTTATCAATTCTGGCGGTTTTTATGGTCCAAATAATTAATTAATAATGACTGAACCAATTTCTTAATGTACCATGTTACAAAATTATTCGTTAAATAAATTAATAATTTTAAATACCTATTGAACTATGTGTATACACTGCTCTGCAGTTGAACTAAACGAAGTAAATGTTCGGATCGCGTCATCTAGCACATGCACGTGCAATATAATATATCAAGCATAAAATGTATGGCAACTTCAACTCTCAAAACGCAATTAGTATTTAGGTATTTTTTTCCACTCACTTTCTTAATTTTAACTGCAGAGTAGTGTATACAAATCGATGCACAATTCGATCTTACATGGAGTAAGTACTTGTTGTTCTTACCTTTGGTATGGATCGGTCAAGTACCAGCTAGAAACGTTGGAGTCAATTGAACAACGCGACAAAACATTAATCAGCAATGACTCCCTTGTTCGAATCAAGCTTCAAAGCCTTGAACATCGACGCTATGTTGCTTGTCTTTCGGTAGAGATCTGTATGACGAAATTCCACCCAGCCCATTCCACTATTGATCAGCTAGGAACTCTAAAAAGCGGCACGGTGACATAATGTAACATGGTTGATGTTCCATAAACTTGAACCTAAACGGTACGATTCCACGTTCATCGAACAAACCGCTTAACAATGGAACTTGCTGCCCGTGTGGGTGTTCCCTCGATAGATAGGTAAAATCTGGATGCCTTCAAGTAGCGAGCGTCGGCTTCTTCTAGGCAAGCGTGTTCCATCGTGACCCGCATTTATGCTCAACATCAGGCGAGATACGTATGTTAGGTACATATCAGACGCAATAATAATTTATTAACACGACACAAAACGAAATTAATTTTGTCGTATTAATTTATAGACCCAATTTTTTTTGCTTGACAGGCTAGGTTTTTGATTCCAGCTCACCTGATGTTAAGTGAGGGCGTGGTCGAAGATGGTAAAGCACACCTAGCCTGAAATAGAAATGGCTCTCAAGCGAGGGTGCTGGAACACACCGATAGATGCTTGGCGGCTGATTTTCAACTTGAGGGTGGTATTTAGCTAGTCGAGTACTCGAAAATACCCTACCACTATACTATAGTTTCACGATGCTTTCCTTCAACGGCAGCTCAAGCTCATTGTTGGGGTTTGCACCCACGCCCTTCGGCATAAGAACCGTCCACGCTAACCACTGCACTACCATCGCTACAAACGTCAAACGTCATGAATAGTGTACACCATCTACAGAGCAATCACACAGATTGGTTGGCCATTTTATACACACTTCTTCTCTACTAGTTTAGGTACCTATATAGAAATCGTTAGGCCCAATACATACAAATACATATGTATTTACTTCATACTTAAGACCGCACTGAATCCTCTTTGCCCTTCCATATTTTCTCAGCATTAACTGGACCTCGGCCACAAATCTCATACGCAAGCTTATTCGTAACATAAATAACGTTCTTAGTGGACAAAAATTTCTGTTATAATTCACAATCAGACCTTTAGTAGAGCGGCCGGGCATTAATCAAATGTATGGAACTGGTTTTTGTAAAGGCGGGTTACCTAAATAAAATAATAAATAAGGAGAGGAATTCCGTGAGATTTATTTTGGGGAAAAAAGCGAGTTGGGGTAAGAGGCAGATCATGTAGCGGCGTGTTTATAGCTCGCCGGTGTCGACTCACAATGTACGAGGCTAATTAATGCGATGCCCTTGTGTGGAGATATATTTGTGGCATCTCTTCAATCCTTTTTGTTTTCGAGATTTAAGCTCGTGGTAGATGGCGTGAGGTGGGAGCCAAATAAAATACTATTTGATATGTTTCGTTGAAGAATTTGTATTGTTTTTTTCTGGTGTTTGAGAATTACATTAATTTTAAAGGACGTTATTTTATCTTTATTTTACAACAGATACTCCCTGTGCTTAAAGATTAAGTATGCCAAAACGCACATGCAGTCAATATTACATAAAAATTTGATTCAAAATATAATATTATATAATTAATTGTAAATATAGTTATTTACTAGCTGCGCCCCGTTTTACCCTCGTGGTATTGGATGATGATGAAAAGTATCCTATGTTTTATTCCAGGGCCTAAAGTATCTACCTACATGCAAAATTTCATCCAGATCCGTTCAATCGTTCTGGCGTGATTGAATAACAAACATCCATCCATCCAAACTTTCACATTGATAATATTAGTGGGATGATAATCGGCCAAATAAATAATTATTATAAAATATCATTTTTTTTAAGTTATAATTATAAACTAATTATTTATTACTGTCACTATGGCTCATGAAGGCGACAGCGGAGTTCATGAAAAACTCCAATTTGTCGGCGAATACCTATATCTAATTGTGATTGTTATTTTTCTATTAGGAACTCTCCGCGGGTTTGCCCGCATTTTATGAGACAAAAAGTAACCCATATGTTACTCCAAGTTATAAGCTATCTGCATTCCGAACTTCATTTTAATCCATTAAGCCTTCGCGACGTGAAAAAGTAACAAACATACACAACTACATCCAAAAATATTTTTTTTAAATTAATTTTTAAATAAATAAATATGTAATAATTAAATTTTCGCACAATTGTGCATATTTCTCAGTGACAAAATCACTATAGGAACTTATTTTATTTAATATCTAAATAAATGACACTAATATACTTATGGATTTTATCAGAGTAAAAATCTTATTTAAAATTATTTAAAAAAATGTATGTAATTATATATCTAGAGGATTAAATTTTCCGTAAGATTTTTTTATATTAAAAAACGGAATCAACTTTAAAATAAGACATATTTTTTAAAGATATATACTGTTAATTACATAGATGCACATTGCGGTAACATCCTATATACTGCAGGTAAGTGTTGTTCATACACAGCCCGAAAAATAGCTTCATTTATCCGAAATAAACAAACCTTTATCAGATCGGTCAATTACAATAAAACAATGCAAACGTGATGTACTTTACATCCTGAGCAACAAATCTGATCTTTATCTCGCCATGGGAAAGGTAAAGCAGTTACCATTAAAAAAGATGGGCCTTATACAGGGACAGAGGTGACGGCGTAGCTCTTCGTGACAATACTAGCAGGCATAATGGTAGATATGGTAGCCAGCTGACGGGAGGCGCCTTAACGTCGTCATGGTAACGCGAAGGGTGGCTAACCTGCCGACATACACCGACCCCGACAAAAAAGGGCCGCTTTCAACCTCTAATCTCACACGGATTTAGACTCTACCCCATAAACCGGAAGGTACAATTTGACGCGCCATCAAACATCGCTTACGGCTTTTCTCCTTTATGACATTATTGGGATGCGTGTATTGTGTTTCGGGTTCCATCTTTGCTTTTTAAAATTAGAATGGATATCCCCGTCTCCCTCTCGTGTCTCGGGTTTATCTACTCCAACCGCAATTGTGTAATTATTCCTTTCTCTTTTTACGAGATTTTAAACAGTTTAAAAGTTTTTTTGTTGAAATAAGAACGTCCATAAATGTTATTGCGGTAGTAAAAGAGCAGTTTTGGTAATTTATTGCTCGTGTAAACGCGGCATTGGACTTTTGGTCGAGTTATTTGATTTACTGTTTGCTGTTTTTAAGTAACTTTGTAACACGTCAAATGAAACTTAGCAAGTGTTGCTACTGCTTAATGACTTTGTTACAATAAGCTAAATAACTTAAGTATGCTTATACATCGTTTACAACTCAATACCTAAAACCCTCTCCGTATAAACGTTAGTTAGCAAATTTAGTAGCCTATTGTTTTGTTTCCTTTTATCAATTATCACACTGTGTTTAAAATAAAGATGCAATAAGTAATTCACTTAAGCGTTTATTAAATTTTTTAAGTAAATGCGTTTGGATTCTGTTTTCTGTTCTGTTTTTTAAGGCTAGGTGTTTGACCACAGCTCACTCGATGTTAAATGATTTGTGGTCGAAGATGATACACCTAGCCTGGAATGGAACTGGCTCTCAAGTGAGGCTGCCGGAACACACCATTCGATGCTTAGCGGCAGATTTTCAACTTGAGAGTAAATACTTAAAAGTATCTTATTCTTATTATAATTTGGGAAAAATATCTTAAACTTCATGTCCAATTTCCTTATTAAAGAAATAGCAAAAAGGTTAGTCGACATCACAGGAGACCGAAGAGCTGGCAGCTACCTCGGACAAAGAATTAGTCTAGCTATTCAAAGGGGGAACGCTGCCAGTATCTTCGGAACCTTGCCTAAAGGGACTCCTTTTAATAATATATTTTAGTTATTTTATATTTATCATTTTAATTATTTCCTTATTAACCTTAACCACTTAAATTATTAAAATTTCCCTCCAAGAATCAGAGATCGGTGTAGCGTCGGAATAACTCTATTATACTGCAAGTACACATAACTTGCAAACTAAAATCTCTTTGTCCTGATTATATCGATGCGGTTCAGAAATATTTTTAAATCGATTAAACCTAATTGAGACACATCAATGTGGCGCCTATTTATGTGAATCGACAGCCATTCCACACAAATCAAACCAATGTGAGTTTTAACTATTGATACCCAAATATAGATAGGTATCGCCCACATTTGAATGGTGAATGACACACCCGCGGTCAGTATTCAAGGGAATTAACATTTTAATTTACGGAATTGGTTTGTATTGTATTTAATTAAGAGAACAAAATCAGTGATTTTATCGATACAGGATCCTTTTATCAGTACAACACTTCGCTATTACATTTAATTATTTATCGATGCTTAAAATTTTTCTATATAAATAATGAATACATTTCATTGCTTATAATCTTATTCTTATTTGTACTTAACATTACAATTAAAGAACAGTTTTTTTAAGTGTAAAAGTAATGAGGCGAACGAAACAATCTCCTGATGGTAAGAAATGGCGCTTGTCCATGACCATAGCAGCGATACACAGAACTTTGAGTAGCAAAGCAAAGTCCAGAGCATCGCTGCTTACTTTCACATTTATAATATTAGTAGGATTTAAGGCAGAAGAATGATAGATCAATGTAAGTTAGGTATTGTTTATTAATGTTAGGTATTGACATGGATATCTCCAGATTTTCTATATAAAAATCATTCTACTTATATCCAGAAAAAGTAGGTTTTTTTTATTTGAAAATCGCACAGTAATGTGCCCAAAAACATATTCCTTGGACTTTGTTTTGTTGCTCAAAGTTCCGGATACCGCTGCAATGGTCATTGGCTCTTACCATCAGAAAATTGTTCGTCTCATTATATAAAATAGCTATGCAAACGATTTTAATCATCTAGATGAATCAGTTCCAACAGTTCAAAGAAACATTATCGTGGAATATATACATAGGTACTATATATATTTCATTTTTATTAAAAACAATCAAATAAATGACGTCATTTATTTTTATATTCATGCGTTTTAAAATATTAATACACCTCAGGAGAGGAGAGTTCTCGTAGATATTAAAATACTTTGAATCAACGACTTCAGAGCGTCTAACCTAGCCTCTACAATTTAAAAGTGTCCACAACATCAATTAAAATAATCCATTAGTGGTATCTATACCTTTTTTAGTTGATCAGGTAAGGCCCAGCCTACATGGTCGGGCATTCCAACACTCCGTTGGTCCGCTATCAATTTTATACACGATGGGAAGGCTATTTATCTTACCTTATTTATTGGCTGACTCGAAAACCAGTCCTGAGACCCGATCGCTTTGTGGACTCGACATTTACCTGTCTATGTACCTATACTAAGCTTAATGCGAGTATGTGAATTGTGAGAAGGCTTTGTGCGTTTGCGCTGAGTAATCCAGGCTAAATGAACCGGTAACTTTTTTTAAATATCCACGTATGACTCTTGAAAGGGTTTACAACTTTCACGAATTCTCAGAAAACGTCGCAGTATCGTGAATAAAAGGACACCTTACAAAGAATTAGAAAGTTGCGCAACCCTTCTTTTACGCATCCCTGACTTTTTTGTAGCGATTTCTTTTTAGAAAGGACACTATTGTTCGCGGACCGTTTGCTCCTAACCCTTTCCGTTACTTTCTGCTTTGATTATATTGTTTTATCTATTTTTGTAGTACAGACAATCTCCGTACGGTTCGTCCTACTTGTGACCACTGCAGAGATAGATTTGAGAAAGAAGAAGATTTTTCTTGTTCTGCAATTAATCTACATTGGTCGGCAGTAGCGGATACTTCGAGAATTAAGTTTATTGCAATAAAATATTAATGATCCATTAAAATCTAAAATGGTATAAAAGTGAAAATTTAATGGGCTTTACTCGAAGGCTCTCGCGAATCCGTGCCGCGGGATAGTGATATATGATGCAATAAATCGATCACAAAACGTTAATGTAACTGTAAATTTTAATTTATCGCGAATAAACGCATATAAATAGAAGTTTATGTATTGTATAATGTGAATAATATTGTTTTATGTTTGGTTCCAGGTCCGAACGGATGTCCGCGGAGGCGAGGGAGGCAGACTTACACGAGGTTCCAGACTCTCGAGCTGGAAAAGGAGTTCCACTTCAATCATTACCTGACACGCCGGCGCAGGATAGAAATCGCGCACGCACTCTGCCTCACAGAGCGACAGATCAAAATCTGGTTCCAAAATCGACGCATGAAGTTAAAGAAAGAACTGCGCGCTGTGAAGGAAATAAACGAACAAGCCCGCAGAGAAAGAGAAGAGCAAGACAGAATGAAACAGCAGCAACAAGAGAAGCAAGCCAAGCTGGAGGGCCAGCACCACGGCCATCACGTAACCCACCACCATGACCCGATGAAAATGCCCATCGACAAGGGCTCCAACGACCTTATAAAAGTAAACAAGGTCCCCACGTAAGGTGTCCTCACCGGATAGGCAATCATGACTGATTCTGTATCATATAGTGTGAATGGAAGTGTTGCGTCCACGGGGACCTGCGGCGACGTTAGTCGATTCGTGTATCCACTAGTTTATGTTTGCGGCTGGTTTGAGTGCGGCCTCGCGTCGAGGCGTTCAGTGACTTTTATTTTTGTAATGTTCCTTTAGTGCGAAGGACTTGCCTCCGTGTCGTTGGCTGGCTGGACAAGTTGGTGATGTGCTTTAAGCATTTATATTTTGTTGCCATAACCACACCCTTGTATTGCAATAATATTTTTACTAAAATTTACAAAAGTTAGATCGCTGTAAGGTTAAATAGGAGCCCGATTCAACTTCGGTGTTGTTAGTTAAGATTTTAAATCTGTGAATCTCATAGTATTTATTGCTACCACTTACTCTAATCCATTATGTTATATTATTTTGTAATTAATAGAAATTATATTATGTACATTTTGATGTATATTTTATTATTTGTTCGCTTCTAGCGGACTGGTTATGTTTTGTGGTCATATTTTTTATGATTGTAAAATTTGTTGTATTTTATCAGTTAATATCAAAAATTTCTTTTTTTTTTAAAATTGTTTTGATCAAATTGTGAGTTAATTCAAATAGCACATAAGTGAGTCAATTGTTGTTTTCAATGAAACTTATCATTTACTAATAGAGTAAAGCTATTATCGTGCAACATTAAATAAACCTACATTGCTAATGTAATAAGGACTTAATAAATAATTAAAACAAAATACGTATGGAAGTACAATTGCGAATAGGTCTTGTCATAACTAAGGTTATGTTCTATATTTCTCTCTTCGAAAGTAATTCATATTATATATATGTAGAAGGTATTTTTTGATATTTCTAAGATGAAATACCGTGTCCATAGTTATCGAAATAGAATGAAACAATATGAACAAACTAACGGAGTGGAACTGCGACAGGCGCGTCCAAGAATCTCGAGTCATCTCATGTTCAAAATTATATACGTAACGATGATACATATAATTAATTAACAATAATGTGACTAAATATAAATTTTACACGTAATATTAAAAGTTGAGTAGAATAAGTGTATTATATTTACATAGATTAGGTTCGACTTTGTATGAAGTATTGCTAAGAATTAGTTAATCACTGCATAAACTAGTTTCCAATTGAAGAAAACTCGCGTTATTTTATGTAGATGAGAATAAAGTTCCTTTTGCGATACTTACACAAGATGAATTCGCTGTTTCCAAGTAGAGACAATGACGAAGTTATGTTTCCTGCCGATTTTAAGCGCACATTCGAATTTACCGGTTCAGTAATTTTGTGCATACGGACAAAATGCTTCAGGTTTCGCTTGAAACAGTAATATCCTTTACAATCGCAAACTATTATGCACTTTTTTAATTTTAGCTGAATTCGCTTTTAAATCCGTATTGTGCCAAAATATTTATCAGAACGCATATCTTCTTCTTTTTTTCAACTTTCTTGCTTCCTATATAAAACGCGACCAAATTTATTTTCAAAAAACCGAATACGTAATCCGAACAAAAATTATGATAAAATTAGTGTTGATAGTCACCATTATACGTAAATTAATGTCAGGGTAGAATTAAAAAGTAAATTCTATAAAATTAATAATAAAATTGAAACTTTCGCTTAATTTATTTTTGATTTTTTTGGTAAATCACGTCTCGAAATCTGTCCACTGTATGTTATTCAAATATCTGTACGTAGCTGTTTAAAATAACCATCGTGATATCATTAAATTTAAATCAAACGTACATAACTCATTCGAAAAATATGTTTTCAAGTCCTAAGCAATAATTAAAAGTAGAAATTTGTATAGCTATAATTACAGTATTTACATAAAATTAAAATCAGTGCAGTGTTATATTTTGTTTAGTAACAGATAAGTACAATTTATGTACAATTGTAAGACTTTATTTGAAAAATTCTTCAATGTAATTAAAGTTGTCGAAGTATAGGGTGCACATTGATTGCCACAAATGATCTATTTCATTCAAAAATTTCGTACAATTCCCTGCCATTGTATTGAAATGTTCATTTACTTGGTGCGTGCAATATGTCGTCACAAACATTTTCGTATCAGCCATATTTCTAATAAGATTACGTAAGATAAGGTTGTCGTTAGAATAAAACCCTTCTCCAATATTATTTCTAAAAATAAAATAGTAATCGAGAATTGAAAATCGAACAAAATGTACTTAAGTAACGTCGTTTATAAGTAGGCTTTATAAATTATAAAACGCGTAGTTATTAATTGTAGACACATGTAATAAACGTTAAGCATAAAGTCAGAATAATGTTAGTATTTGAATTTAAACCCCGCTTTAATAATTTAGTGTCGTTCGTAGATGTTCATTCTCAATGACGGTTAGTTCATTATTAAAAGATTCGTTCACATTAGGAAAGTTCGTTCGCATTAGTGAAATTTGTTCAAATTATTGTAAGTTCTTCAACTAAGATGGAATAGAATGAATGCTATCACAATATGGGACGTACACGCTGATTGGCCTATAGTTAAATTTGAACACAATGTGTGTATACGAAATTAAATTGTTACTATTGCGTTTGATTGTTTTTTGTTCAGTCGTTTTTTTCTGGGAAAGTGCAACGCTAGGGAGAAGTAGGAGTAAAAACAGTTTTTTTTTATAGCAGCTATAGTGCTAATAAAAAGATTTGTAATTTTTTCAAGCACTACCTATATGAAGGGGCTGCTGTAATAATTGCAAAAGCATTGCAGTTTTACACTATATCTATCTAGAAACTTATTTAACTTAGCCTGTACATTAAGTTTCTAAAACAATAATTTAGTCGTAACATAGTAACGATCCGTAAGTATGTACGTCCACTGATTTACGACAGGTTCCTTTATAGTTTTTGTGTCGTAAAGAACTGTAATTCACTTGAAACAATGAGCAATACGCTGAATAGATTATATACGACCTCCATCCATATTGCTGTCTTGCCATATTGCTAGTGTTTTGTAGACTGTAGGTAATATACCTAACTGAGCATTAAATAAAATATCAGTAATGTTAATTGAAATCGGCGTGAAAGCGATTTTACGTCACTAAAATTCCACGTAACGTAAATTGCACCAACGATGTTTTATGTTGACATTCTTTTTCTAGTAAATAGAAAAAAAGTTTTTTTATTAGTTGCCTTATTGAATTGAGATGTTCTTTTTATAGTATTTGAAAATATTTTTTAATACAAATCATTTTTCCGCACTATGATTTTGGTTTATATAAATTATTATCTTCATTTATTTTAAGTGTACTACATTTATGACGTAGTATTGCTGACGCCGTGTTAGTTATAAGAAATGACTATTTTTTATGTTCAACTTAAAAGCAATTCCGTTTTGAAATTCTATTTAAGTTTACTCATTGTTACGTTAATGTTAACTTCATTAAGATTTTCATTTTGTGTTTCTTTTAACTTTAAAAGTAATCAGACTTCTGCTATTTTTGTTTTAATATATTAAAATAATTAATCGATCAATTTTTATCTTTAATGGTAGCTATGTATCTATGTACCTATATCTATATTTTTGAATATAGTAAATATAGGTCGTCTTAAATTTAAGTAATTGTAAATAGTTGTGAAAGTTTTATGTGGCGAATTATTTTCTGTTTACTTTTTTGTTTACGTTATGTATTTATGTATTGACATGATCGTGTGTATGTGACATTGTTATTCACTGTAACGAGACCCTTTAAAGGAATATCTTTCATGAGAATTGTGTGAAATGAAAGTGTCAAGTGATGGTGGTCAGTGCATTTTAAAACAAGGTTGTGAATATGCGATTTCAGTATTATTTCGCAACTCTTACTGACCGACATTACTAGAGCCCTTTCTGTAGATTATTCCCAAATATTGCAAGGTCTGATTACAGTGGTAGAATGTTGTTATATACATGCGATCCAATGTGACTGTGTCGTGGTATATAAGCAAATAGTTGGGTGGTTGTATATGAAACCCGCATTCAATATTGTAATATTAATTTCAAAAATTCAAGAGAATAAAGAGTTAATAAAATGTATGGCTATTTTGATTTTTTTTAAACATACCCTACGTACTCTTATTTTAAACCTTTTACTCTGACAAACTAAATAATAATGAACAAAATAACGTTCATTGAAAACTAGCGATCGCGCACGGGTTCAATTTATTTTCGCAATATTTTGGTGACTTGATTGCAAAATAATAAATTTCTCTACCTAATAGAATTTTATGTGAAAACCTTTTGTAAATCTAAATGAAAGAAAATAGAAATACCTATTTTAAAAAAAACATACAGACAGACGTGCTACGACTTTGTTATAAGTACCTATATTATTTAGGATACTAAAACAATAACAATAGAGTACCTATAAAATAATTTATAGGTACATAATATATGTATAATTGTTTACATATATTTTTTGTATGATAGAATATAAATAATTTGTGGTGGTGACCATAATGAACCTCTCACTAGTGAAGTCCGGTGTCGTGAGGTTCACACTTCCTTTTTTTCTTGCTTTAGCCTACCTACCTTAACCTACCTAATCCCTATTGTAATTAAATCCAAATTCGCTTATGTATTACCTAATTTTACTTTAGATGAATATCTAAAGCTTCAGAGCCTAGCACACCGGCATGAAGTGGCTAGTCTTTCGGTTTTTTATCGTATACACTGCGGTGTATGTGAAGAACTACATGACATAATGTTGCCATTGCCATTTTACAACAGCACGACCAGACGCTCGACCAAAAGATACCCTCTTACAATGGAAATTCCCTTTAAACGCACAAAGCATTTTCAGACCACCTTCCTTGCAAGAACTGCTGATTTGTGGAACTCGTTGCCAGCGTCTGTGTTTCTAACTAAGATACGACGCGGGGTTGTTCAAGAAAAATGTGAATAGGTATTTCCTAGGCAAGCGTGCTCCATCTTCGGCCACATCGCTTTCCATCGTGTGAGATCGGGGCGAAACGCAAGCCTAGTCCGATATAAAAAAAAAAATAGATATTTTAATAAAGACAAGATAAAAACATATTAAATATGACTTATCATAAATAAACATCAATCTGATACGTACCTAACAGCTACTAAAAATTGTTCGCAACTTCAAACACTTAACTAAATTCTCCGAAAAGAATATCTGTATCATATAGGCAACCTACAAATTTCTACTTCGTAAGTCAGGGACGCAAAGAGAGTCTTAAGAAAAAAAATAACATATATAAAAATGGCCTAAGATTTAAGTTAGGAAAACAATACTAGCTTTATATTTTTAATTACCAATATCAGCCTCAAAAAAGTGTAGCTAAGGGTATTAAAAAGCTGTAGGTATACCTACAAAAAAATTGAACGCGTTGATATTGAAGGTTTGAACGGTACTGCAACTAGCGAAATTACTCTGTTGAGACTAACCATCTTTTAATAATAATATAACTCTTTGTTATTCACACCAATTACAAACAATTATTACAACATAAACTTAACACTAGTGGAACAATTGGCGGCCTTATTGCTAAGAGCGATCTTTTACAACTTTAGTATGATGAGGATTCTACTAAGTTGAGGACGGGGTGTCTAGTCAAGAGAAATAAAATGAAGTAAAAGTGTTTTAAGCATTATACATAAAAGACATACATAGCCTATCCATATTGTAAAATATCAATACATAGATATATTTATTACCTTACAGAATATATACCTACTTATAGACATACATGATAATACCTATATCTACACTTACATATAATAGGTACTATCCATAAACATTAAACATATACGAAGAGATAGCGATTAGCGAATTGTAAGGTTATTTTAAGAAGTGCAGTTTAATACTATTCTTGAAAACCTCAAGTGACTGAGCTGAGAGTGAAAGAAGAGAGTACCTATTTCAAAGTTTTTTTTTTTTTTTTTTAGTATTCTATCTTTCCGTGCTTATCTAGAGATACTACACCAAGAATAACTTATCAGTCATTTAATTTTAACTTACTATATCGAACTGCAAAACATGATGTATACCGCTAACACTTTGGTACCTTCATAATAGCGTGTTATCGCATTCTATTTGAAGCACTTATCACTTGAATTCTTGTTAGTTTGCTGTCAACCATGTTGTCCTTACAATTTGAAACACTCAAGTGGCTCTCGAGAACCGTCTTATCTTCCTACAGGCGCCATGACGTACATACATATATAGAACAATATTAATTCCCACCGTAACTAATGAGTTTGCTGTCGGCAAGTTATTCTTATATAATTTCGCTGTCACATAATTCATTATTACAAAAAAGTCATCGCCCCTAATAGTTAAATACCCTTAAATGCCAATAACGCTTGTCGCGTTCCCGTCAAAAACAAACCATGAGTTATATCCATAATGTATTCCGCCATTGCCATTTTCCATTCTCCACAGACACTGGAGCTGTCAAATAAATATCAGACCTACGGAATTCACAATAGGTGGGACCGCACCACACTGAACCGAAAATCGCTTAGCAATCTACTCTCTCTTGCAAACAAAAAGCTAGAAGGTACGATAGAGTGGCTCAAGCGATTCCCGTTCTATACTTATAGCAATTTTTTGTCCCGACCTTTCGTCTAATACTTTGCCTTTATCGTTTTTGTTGATAGTTTTTTTTTATATATTCGGCATTACCTTTATGGCAACTGATATCTAGGGAACGATCACGGCAAATTCTAATGGCTGTTAAAGACGCTGGAATGGCTTGTTATTACCAAAACAAATCGGCTGCTGTTAACTGTACGAGATAGAATTGGCCTCATTTGATAAGGTGTAAAGATAAGTGCAGTGCAGCAATTGATTTTGTGGTAACGAAATAAATACCTATAATATAGGGAGGTACTATTGTATTTTTTTTTATCTGTGATAAAAGTGGTGAAAGTTAAACAAGCCCTGTTTGCTCTGGTGGTTTGGTTAGTTTTCTTTTATAATATTGGTTGATAGAATAAGCTATATTACGATTTAATTAAATGATTCAGATTTCATCGTATAAATTGTCTTACCTCTAATTAATGAAAAAGTCGTAGTAAATGCCCGTAAAGGTGTAGTTTCTAGCTCTTATTTATTAAAATAGCTGGAATCTCATCTAGCCGTCTGCCATTAAGCGCCGATGCGTCCTGGGGCATAGATTGGGCCAATTTCATGGTCTAACGCTCTCGCCCTGCATCACAATCACTTAATACGTGTTTCTTATTTCAGATGCTCTCTCTATTGCTATCAAAATAAATAAAAGTTATGAGCCAAAAATTGATTATGATCAGCGCTGGACAGTTTTTTTTCCGTTTGCTTATCATACTAAATACAAATATTTTATTGATAACACCAAAGTTACAAGCTTAAAAGTCATTTTTGCTACTTTCGACACAATAAAAATGTTTTTAGAAACCACCTACTACGAAATGCAATATCTAAGTTCTTGCGAGATTCAATTAAAGAAATTAATCAAACGTCGAATAAACAATTAACCTAAACCATTACTGAAACAAAAACTTGAAACGATAAAATCGAAAGGAGCTGTAAACAAAGCATCAATCGATGAAGTTCTCTTCATCGATTGATGTTTTGTTTACTAACAAGAGAATTTTACAATATGTTACTGTCAAAATAACTTGTTTTTGTGTTTGTGTAGTCAAGTCAACAAGTATAAATTTCAATTGCTTTTATATGATGTTTTCAAGATACGTAATTGAAACCAGTCTGAATTGAACATGGCGACTGCGATCCGCTTGCAAACTATTCCGGATGCGATAGAAAACTCCATCCTTTTATTTTATTCCCTTTTTGCTTTTATTCTATCGGGAAAATTGTTTCGTTCCATTGTGGAGAAGGTTACCTATCTCAAATAAGTTAAAGAAAAATTGCAAGTCGTAAATTTATGGAACATCCAATGCTATGAATGAAATTCAGTTCTTCAATGGTATCATATTTATTACTTATGAATATTTACTTGATTCTTGTTTTATTTATGATTGACTGACTAAATTTTTGACCACCTATCTGATGTTAACTAACGGTGTAGGCGAAGATGGTAAAGCACACCTAGGGTGGAATGGAAATGGGTCTAAATGAAGCTGCCAGAACACATCGTTAGGTGCTTGGCGACAGACTTTTAACTTGAGGGTGGTAGCTAGCCAGCCGAGTACCAACTAGTTAGTACTAGTACTGTTTTCCTTCACCGGCAGCTCAAGTTCAGGTTGGGGTATGAGCACACGCTAACCACTTTAAAAAAAAATCTAGATGTTGCTTGAGTTTTTTTAAATAAAAAATGGCTTAATTCCTTAATAAACTTTCTTCTGCACGCTACGATTTTTTCAGATTGTGCTCTATATTTCAATGTTTCATTTTTACACCAAAAAATATTCGAATAATTAACTTAGTAAATTTTATATATCATTTCACTTATATATAAAAATAATAATACATTTTGGTGTTATCGCAATTTACACCTTAAAACACAGTAGGTAGGTATGCATTGTTAATCAAACTTTAACTTCGGTTTTCATATGTAGGTATACCTATATTGTATTTCTCTGCCGATTATGTCGCTGTTCAAAAAAGTTATATTTGACTAGTCATTATCTAATTAAAGTTGAGACCTGTTCATGGAAAAATATTCATCCATGTGTTATTTTTTATTTAAAAAAAAACAATATTGGAACATCCTGCATCAACAACCTCTTAGTACTTACCTAATCATAAAAAAATCTACTTATAGATAATTTAATCGGCGAAGTTTACAAGATTTGTAAACGAAATTTGTTGAACACTTGAATTGATTTAAAAAATTTAGTTGCTTGGGTGTGACTTAAACTATAGGTAAGTATATTTTTAATGTTAAAGTAATAAGACGAACTAGACGCTCTCCTAATGGCAAAATTACTATTGCACGATATACATCTAGAACTTTGAGCAACAAAACAATGTCCAGGGCATCGCTGATTTGGCGCGCATCCAGTCCAAAGTCTTTGAGACTTTGAATCAGGGAATTAGTCCTAACCACACGTTTGTAGTTTAACTTCCTAACAAATGTTATAAAAGCAAAAGTAACTCTGTCTTTCTATCTAGTTCCTACCTTTTTAAGAATAAAGAGCTGAATGGATCCCAATGAATATTGGAATGATTATTGTATGTTGTTCTATGACGGACATAGGCAATGTTTTCACAAAAACGACTACTTATGTAAATTCGAATAAGAAGTTCGGCAAACGAACGAAGATTTTGTGACTCCTTTTGCTTATTATGTAACAGTGTGTGTTTGTGATACGACACGATTCTAGGAGCATAAATTATTGATTATTACTTACAATGAAATAATATTAGTCGAGAAAAGCAAGCGGATTGAACTAATCCTTGCTAAGCTTTATTGGTTAAACTTTCCTGTATATATTCACAGAATAAAGTCTAATAAAAAAACAAGACGGCTTCTTCTTAAACGACCCTTTCCGAATGTACCACGCAAGCTAAGTACAATAGACCCGAGTAAGTATAACCAAAAATGTTTCAAAACCAAGTAAGCATTTTAAAATCCATGGCAACTTATCATTTTGCCTGCTTGGCTTCTATTAACTCTATCAACACACCATACTATAGGTATTATGGCTATAGTTAACAAACTGTAACAGAGGTTGGAACGCCCCTGCAGTATCGATTTAAAGAGCGTTTATCGGCCCTCATCCCTCCTTTGACTCAACTTTACGAATTCGACTAGAAGATATCCACTTGTTTCTATTTGTTTGACTCGTTGGAACAAATGGGTTACATCTCACACATATACATTTATCTATATGTACCTATACCTATACATATAATATTAATTAATATGTATAATAAAATTGTAACGAGATGATTACTGTACAATGAAGATCATGTTGAAAATATTTTTAAGGAAGAAACCAATAGAAGCTAAAATACAGATTTTAAAATTTTGTCTATATGTCTGTCCGTTTGACAGTTTGTCTGTTTGATTGTGATACACTCAGAAACTAGGCCAAGGATTTACATGCGATTTTTGTAAATACGTTCTGTGGAGTCCTGAGCAACATTCAGTCTTTGTTCAAAATGAATTTAGCGAAAGTAGAGTTATGACGAAATTACGATTTAAAAAAAGTTGAACTTCAAATATAGCACCATCCATGCATGAGGATCACTTAACACTGAAATTGTTACTAAACCTATTTAGATTGTACTTTTCTTAGTAAGTAAGCGAGCGAAGTCGCGGGCATCCGCTAATTATTTATTAAAGTTCGGAAGATAACATTTATATATAACACCGACCAATTATTTATTTTTGCAAACTTAGATATCCATGCTTAGGATAAGCACGAACAAAGATTTCTAAAAAAATTAATAAAAGTATAAAAAATAAATGTGTTATAGGTTATTATAATTTGAAATTATCTGACAAATAAAATGTTTCTCATTCACGAAATAAATAAAAGATTAAGATTATTTATGACTAAATGGAGAAAAATGTCGTATAATAAGGTTAAGTGTTCGTAAATCAAAATAAAATGGCAGATTTTAAAATGTAACAGGTTTAAAATGTAATTATTAATATTGACTGATTTATTTATTAGCAGATCTATTCATAAAATTCAAATTAGTCAAAATAGTATCATTAATTCAAATTTTAGTAATATTTTACCGAGTTTTTGACAGTTAAAAGTGTGTATAGTATTTTAATTACTTCTTTGATTAAAAAATTATACAGACACATTAATATGCAAAATAACTACGTTTTTATAACAGTTTTAACACTTAAATTTTCTATATCTCTAATTGTCCAAGGAGATTTCCACTTTTTGATGACCTTCTTAATTCTAACTAGTAGGTAACTAGATCAAATTGGTAGATAATTATAAAAAATATATTTGTGTAATTTAAAATACTTATACTTACTTATAAAAAAACTGCATTCTTACATCCGTTTAATTTGTAATCTACAAAGCCATAGGTAAATAAAACTACACACACAAATATACTTCAAACTTCCTATAGCTACCTCTTTTTTATTTTTCGTGGGTTAAAAATAATATACGAAAAGAATATGTGTGATATTTTGTTTTAAATCTCTGTGCTCTTGAAGACATTTTTTAAATAAGACACGCTACCCATAAAGGTTAAGCACGTGTTCTATCTAACCTCAAATGTTTTACCTACATGGAAGCGAAACTAAATTAACTCTAGTAACAATCTCACATATTTTACCCATAAACGCAATGAAATATTAAAAAACAGGTAGGTACTTTGGGTATGAGCGTTAGTGTACTTAATTGTTAGAAAAATCCGTAATACTATCGGCATTTAAGAAAAGTGGAAGAAACGGAAAATATTCTATACTGTTTGCTCAGTAAACCACAAAACATTTGGGAGTGTAACTCAATTGAGTAAAACATAAGTTTTCTTACAAACACCCCCTAAATATGACAGAAAGAAACTTTAGCAATCATGTAGCAAGTTCGTAGAATGCCCGCATTTCGAGGACAAACGAGAAAACTGCTTGCGAAGCACAAATATTAGCATTTTTATCGTCACAAACAACTCGACACGTAACAAACGTAAGATTAAAATAAAAATAAAACCAGTGACTTTTTTATCTAAAAATATCTAGGATGCATCAGAAATATAATCGAATTAACATAAGCGATTTATGTTAATCACATCAATTACTATATGGTAATTGTCGACATCTTGAATGAAAAAATACGCAACTCAAAAATTGTGTTTATTGTAAAAAACCGTATCTGCATCGCGTAATGGCGAGAATACAAACGCCGCCGGTAACTTCTGACCGGTAGCGTTTCGGGAACGTTATGCGACTGCGCGAAAACTTGCTAATAGCCACATTGATTTTGCAGATAGAAGCCAGGTCGGAGCGCACCAACCTACCTCCACAACGAGCATACAACCCAACGACAATCCACCATAGCTACACATCTATTGACCCAATACCGCTACGCTCAATCGCAACAACCTCTTTAAAACACGCAATGTACCTCGTACCTCCAATACCAACCAATCCTCAGGAGATTTCATGTCCACGATCCGAGGTACGATGAAGGTAGATATAACAATAACTATATTATTATTACCTATGTTCGTTTCAACTGAAGCCACCATTTTTACTTTACGTTCAATAACGACGAATTGCCATCGGAAAGGAAAATCGTTATTATATAACAAAATATAATATTACTGTCCCCGGTCGATTACATTTTCTGAGAGGAGATACAGGAATATTGAAAGAAACGGTCGAATTGTCCTTTTCCTATTGGGATCGTAATAATTTGAGGACTGAAGCAGTTTTATACAGTGTGGAATAGATTTGACTCGATGGGCGTGAAACAAGAGACCCTATTTTGGGAATCGCTGATAGTACACTACGGTGCTTGCTTGGTAAGCAAAAGCTCCTAAACAAACTTTGCAGGTAGAATTAGAAGGTTATTTTATGATTATAGCTTTAAATTAATTATGTTTTTGGATAGTTTATTTTTGATTAAGATGGAAAACAAATTTTGACACGTATTTTATTACCAGCAGGGTTCATCTTCTGAAGACAAGGTGTGATTACAGATTGAAAAGCCGGTTGATCCTGATATTAAAGCTAGCGGAACATACTAAGGAAGTTTTTTTTAAATATCATATTGATAGAAATATCCAAACAAGTAGAAGTACTTTACCATATTACTATCTGTGCCCCGCCGTTTTACCCTTGTGGTGATGAATAAACCTAACCTAAGTTCTTTCTAAGAGTTATTAATTTATCTTTATACCAAATTTTATTAATATTTACCTGACCGTTTGATTGTGAAAATATAATAAACAATAACACAGAGTTCATTTTAAAATTTATAGTACTAATTAGAATGCTATGAACGGTAGCTATATTTTATGAGTGATAAATCATTTTGAGCAAAACAGGAATCAAAAAACAACTTACGAGCATTCAACGCGGATTCAATATGAAAAAATGTAGAGCACTTTCTTTTTTTCTTTTTTTTATAGCTGACAGGCTCGGTGTTTGACCACAACTCACAATGTTTGATGTTAAGTGACGGTGTGGTCGAAGATGGTAAAGCACACCTAGCCTGGAATGGAACTAACAAACAACAATGGCACTAACAATACTTTATCTAATAGAGTTTGTCTCTTTACTTCATCACAATGTAACCAACGCCTCTGGGCATGTAGAGTATACACATAAATTCCTAGCAGTTTAATTGGATAGTATTACGTAGCAAGTAGTTGGTACAGCCGCGGGCGCAATATCAGCGCTATTCGTACATTTAACTGCTCCCCACAAGTTATGGCTCTGGATAGAGCGTTGCCACCTGTCCTTTACACTATAATTTCACGTTCTAGTCTAACAACTTTTCGCAGCTCTGTTTTTATAAGCTGCCCCACAGTTGGCCGTGAGCTTCTTTTGGTTTTGAGAAGGGTAATGTCACTATGCTGACTAAATGCCTTTACATCGAGAACATCTTGAATGAAACGATTTGATTCCACGTTCATTGTACGTCCGTCAGTTATTCGGTAACAAGCTTTCGTTGACGTCATTTTTCTGCGTTAACAAGAAATGCAGCAATGCGACAAAACGCAGCAAACATTAAAATGTTTCTTTGAACTGGCATACCATGTCAACGCGTACTGCTTTGCATCACTCAATTTGGATAATGGATTAGAAGACTTTTTTTTGGAACTGACAGTGTTTCTTATATATTCCCACCATCTTTAAAAATATGTTTTAGAGAAACTCGATGATCCAAGTGAGCTGCCTTATATCTTTCAAACTCGATCTACCTATCACAAAATTGAATGGATTCAAACGCACGTTTTCTATATATAACTACCCGCGACGTCCGCGTTGGGATAAGAATTGTCCTTAATCACCTAGTGGTATGAAATATACTTGACGACCTATTTTCATACATTACCTATATACATAAAAAAAAATCGGAGCTGTTTCGGAGGACTGCGACCACAAACACCGTGACATGAGTTTTATTTTCTATAATATATAGTCTTAAATTATCATAACTTTCGGCTTTAAACTAAAAGTTCAAAGCAAGTGAATTGCTAAAATACTGGAACGTTCCAAACGTGCGACAAGCGTTTGCAACTTCAGCCAATTATTTTGGAACTATAGCTAATAAGGCAATGCTCCTCTTTTGTCTGTTCCTCTATACTTTTGAAGGGACAGGGCGGCTCTTACTAAATTGGTTGAATTATACTTGTGTGCGTGGGGTGCAAATGTAACTGTACGGGTAGAGTAATTCATATCAATTTTTGTACGTCACACATACTCAATTTACTAACGTAAGTAGGTACTAGTTTTAAACTAACTGACTCAAAAATACCTTCATTTAAATGTTCAATGTATTTTAAGTCAAACTAATGAAAAGAACGGTACATTTTGCAGCAATAACCAAAAATTTGATTTATTTATTTGCTTCGATACACAAAACAGAATTATATTTTTACGCCAACATTAGGTATGCAGATAACAAAACTGATTCGATCTAAATTCTATTCTTTGACAAATGTGTATACACTATATATTGTATGTATATAACAATATCCAGAGCATCGCTGCTTTGGCGATCATTACTTTGAGACATTCAACGGTTAGTCTCAAAGCTTTGTAATTTCGATAGATGTAGTGTCATTCGAACCGAAACACAGTATTTACACAAAACTGCTTCGTCGCAGACAATCTGATAATGATGTGGTACCTACCTGGACAACTTCCTGCTGAGGAAATTTACCAACTAGTACTTGCTTAAATACACATATCCATATACTTGCTTACGTACATAATATTTTGTTTTAAATTTAATTAATCAATTCATTTTTATTTTGTCAGTTTATTGTCCAAAAAAGTCATTAATTACATTAAAATACAATGATTATGTATACCTAACTCAGTTAATTCATTTTGCTTTTTAAAATTTATAGGTATATTTATATGCTTGTATTACATTATTTTAATTACTATTCCAATAGGCATCTAAAAACTTTCTACTTTAGTAGTGGAGTGATGATTAGTTTTGCGTCACAAGATTCAACATTCTAACAGAATAAAATCTCAAAGGATTCCTACCAGAATCTAAGAGGAAACCGTACAAACTGTCCTCTATACATTCTTATTTCCAAAGTCTAAGTTACTGATACGAAACACAATACGTGTACGTGATACTTCTCAATGCAATTGTACAGCGCTGGGGACCGTTCATCGAACGAGTTTCCTTTATCGTCACAAAAGGTCTTATATCCATTCAATTCTATCACAAGTTAGGACTTTCTCGCTTTCAAAAACAAACCCAATTCTTCGTCACATACAAATGGCTCAACTCGCTTTTACCACTTTTCTACTTATGCCGTTTCACATCTGAGCGCGCGAAATATTTTCTGTAACAAAATCAAAAAGGCTTAAACGACTATTGCCGCGCTAACTCTTACGACTTTTTAGCAATGGCATGCACAGTCTTATCTCGCCTGTAGCAAGGTGATTTACTATAATTAGAAAGATAGCGGTGGATGCCTTTTGTTATAATTTTCCAGGCTGGCTCACGAGCGTTTTCCCGCGCAAAACTCATGAAAACGGCGGCCATTTTGTAATGTGCCTTGTTTTTTGATAAGGGTATTAAAATAACGGCGTATTCGGACGGTTCTTTGCTTAACTATGGAAGGTACTTGTTTATATATTTGTGTAGGTGGCTAGGTACGTGAGCGCACATTTTGAATGCAAATTGGAAGAGTTGCTAATGAAATTTAAGGAAATTAACTATCCTGCCAGCGCACTCGGCCTCGGCTATAGGCGCTGGTATCTCGCAATAACGATAGTGGAATTCCCTAATTTGAATATTATTCCTTTATCTAAACAAGGTGCTGAGCATTACCCGCCATAAAGCCTATAAGGTCCTTGGGTAGGAAGCTTAAATTTTCGCTAATCTTATCCTAACGTTTTAATTTGGGTATAAGAAAATAATTTTGCGATTAAAATTTAAATACTTTTAGAAACTTCTTCACCAAATAATAAGTTTACAAAATATATAAAGTTCAGTAAGAATTTAAATCAGACCATATCAAACAAAAGTATAAAAAGAAATCACGACGTATTTGAACTGGCGCGGCGTAGTCGATAAACAAGCGCTACGCACTTCGTAGCAACTACGAAAAACCGTAGCACGCCAACATAACTTATCACGCTGATCCTGCGTAAAAATACGCTTTATTGCTATAATACCAACAATACATATTAACGAAGTAGTATTTATTAACGAATATTTATACAACGGTGTGTAGTTAATACCGCGATAATGCAAATACAGCCTGTGAATAGCGCCTAGGGTCGTTTCAGGCGCCATTACTGAAAATTCCGCCACGTTTCAACTCTCGTGGGCTTTACATGTATTTTCGTGTTATCAAGTGCTTTCCGTTTTTAATTTAAATAAAATTTTATGTGTAATATCGTTAGGTGTGAAACACCCATTTGGTTTACTAGACTGGTGTATTTTAAAGGGTGTGTGAATGTGTTGATATCTCTTCTTCCAGTTTTACATTTGCATTGATTTTTGGAATTTATAATCAAAAAAGTCTATTATACTTAATTTGTATTTGTCTATTATCATAACAAAAACTCGAACATCTATGTATGGATTTTTGAATTTTTGAAAAATGGCTGAACGAATTTGTATGAAATTTGGAACACATACAGTTTACTACATGGCTTAACATATAGGATACTTTTTATATCAGATAAATGTTATGGTTCATGTGGGATTGACAAAAATGAACTACTGCATCCACGATGTATCCACTTGTTTTTTTTTTTTTATGTAACAGTAATGAGACGAACGGGGTGCTCTCTTAATGTTAAGAGATAACGCCTGTCCATTGCAGCGATACACAGAACTTTGAGTAGTAAAACAAAGTCCAGGGCATCGCTGCCTTGGCACTCATTACTTTGAGATTAGATGGTTAGTCTCAATAGCCCTGTAATTTCGCTAGCTGCAGTACCCTTCAAGGTAATGTTTACACAATACTGCTTAGCGGCAGAATATCTGGTACTGCGGTGGTACCTACCTAGACGACCTCCTGCTAAGGAAATACCTAATCGGTATACCTTAATGCTTCTTATGGAACATTATTAAGATATAAAAGGTATCTTTTATCTTTATTTAATAATAAAATAGCGCAACTTTCATGAATATTGTTATTTGTTGTTTCAACATGTTACCTACATCTCCCGCTGAACCCAATTCTAAAGTTAACGCGGATGAAGTCACGGGCGTAAGCTAGTAAGTAGCATATAAATGAATTCACTTTCACATGTAATTTTTACACCATTATCGTAAACATGAATAACTCTTAAGACATTTAAGTTTCCTGGCCACGTTTACCTTTGCTGTTTCAATTTAGTGGTAACTAACATTACGTACATAACTTAAAAATCCAAACCATCCACCACACCGTAGTGTTACAACATTCGATCATACCGTCTCTTAAAATCAGGTGAGCTGTGGTCAAACACCTAGCATGTCAAACAATGAAAAAATAGATGTGCGTGTCGTGAGATTTGAACTTAGACCTCCAGATTCGAAGTGAGACAGGACACAACAAAGGCATTCGTAACCTTAACATGACGTAACGAATAAGTATTTGAACGCTTACAAAATATAGTCAGACTTGACTAATTCTATGTCACATCATCACATCATCAGTCATAGGACGTCCACTGCTGGACATAGGCCTCCTCCTGGGGGGGTTTTGCCAATACTCGCCACGCTTGGCAGGCGGGTTGGCGAGCGTAGTTGGGTGTGATTGTTCAAGGAAGACGCTGCTGCCCGTCTTCCGGATTACATGCCTGAGCCGACTCTTACGGCAACCACGGGTAGAGAGGGTGGGGTACTATTCTTACGCCGGCACCACCACGGCAATATTCTATGTTCCTGCCACAACAGAAACGATTCTAGGTAGGTACTATAGCACACTCTACCTTACTAGTGTACCTTCACGCAAGTGTAAGCAATAAGTTGACCAAGTTTCATTGCAATCGGATGAACAGTACGGCAGCGCAAAAATACAAACAAACATTCATTTTTTTTTAAATCCCTTTTATACTTACCATACCTTTTAGTTACTTTTTCCATATTTTTTTACTTTTTTCTTTTTCATCTCGTCTTTTCTTAATATGTGTCATGTTATCCATCCTTTGTTGCCTGGAAGAGATCGCTCTTAGCAATAAGGCCGCCACTTGTGGCACTAGCTCATAAAATCCTTTTGTTTTCTGTACTTTTGTTTCTGTTTTTGGTAGGTACTTAAAAGAGTTTGTATCTACCTATCATACTGATTCAAACATTCCAAGCTTTACTGATAAAAACTTCCAGCTTACTCACACCATAACCTTACTTATTCAATTGCATGGAAAATCGACGGGATTTCTGCGTACCCTCTTTACTGCCCATCTCTTTTACACTTGCGTGTAAGACCCGCGTTGGAACGAGAAGAAAGTTTGGTAATTGAGGGTAATAGAGGAATAGTTTTAGTCTAGACGGTGCTAGAAATTGCGAATTACTTGGTTTAGTCGACGGTTTAAATATATTGTAATGAGTATTGCTCGCACGGCTTTTGAATTTATGTGATCTTAGTCTTTAAGACGTGGGATATTACTTTCTGGGAGTATTTCTGGCAGGCATTTGCTAAACTGAAATATACCTACCTACCTACCTAAACTAGTGACCCGATCCAACTTTACAAGGGCATGAAAACTTTCCGGAAAAATCTATAAATATATATTTTTTTTAAATATAGGTAATTTATGTGATTGTAAAAATGTTCGTTTACTTAGGGGTCATCCAAAAATTACGTCAGACGAATTTCATGATTTTTTGACCCCTCCCCCGTCCTTGTCACAGCTGGTCACATTTGTGAAACTCCCCCTCTCTGGTGACGTCACATATGTATTTTGCAATTTTACATCAGAAAATTATTAAATTAAAACAACAGTTCCGAAATCAGGTTTTAAAATTAAATTATTTTTTATTAAATCTAATAAACTAGCCAACACATTATGTACAGATAGAGTTGAAAACATTTTGAAGTTAATAATTCAAATATACCTATTAGTTTTTGAAATGTGTCGTCACGAAATGTAGGACCCGACCCACCCCTTGTGATACCCACCCCACCCACACAATATGAAATTTTCGTCGACCTATGTATATGTTATAAACACGACACAAACTATCTCCACTCTATGTTATCATCTGATGTTAAGTGATGGTGCGGTCGAAGATAATAAAGCACACCTAGCCTGAAATGGAAATAGCTCTCAAGTGAGGCTGCTGGCATACACCGTTAGATGCTTGGCGGCTGATTTTCAACTTGACTTGATTGTGTGGTAGCTAGCCATCCGAGTACCTACTAGAAAGTAGGTACTCTACCACCACGCGATGGTTTCCTCAAGATGTTTTCCTTCACCGGTAGCTCAAACTCATTGTTGGGGTTTAAACCCACATCTTTCGGCGTGTGAACCGACCGCGCTAAGCACTGGGCTATCATAGCTACAAAAGTAGGTACTAAACCAAAATACCTACGTACAGACAAATTGTCATCGTCAATTGCATTATTAGTGTAATTCTGACGATATAACACACCAAAATCCTTTTTGAAAATAGGGTAGAATCATGTACATACTACGTAAAGCAAAAAAAAAAAAAACAGTATGTCGCTTAGTTCCTTATAAGCCTTAACTTTTATTTAGATATGTTTAATTTTAGCGATAGATATGAGTAAGATAGGTAAGTAGGTACCTACTTAGGCGGAGTTAACGAAATGTTATCTCAAAGGACAGCATCCTGTAGGAACTTGTAAATAGGCTGTAAAAGTGTGTCATAATTTAAACATGGATCTCGTTATTTTATGACATCCACCGCACCGTTATAAATGCCGTCAAACGTTACAAGAAACCACCTGCGGTCAACTTAAAACAAATACATCGCGCACCTACTACATTCACCTGCCAATTTTATGCCCCAATAAAGCGCACAAGCACCCATAAAAGCATTATTACCTATTAATTTCACACCACATTAGCGGAACTCACAATAAAACTTCGATGTTTAGTTCTGTGACAGTGATTTTCCGTTTTTTGAGTTAAGCGCCATCTATCCGCGGGCGGTGGAGTCTCGATGGAAAAGATTATAGGCATTATACGACCGAGTTTACGACGTCGTAAAAGTGTGCCATAAAACCGAAGGGCACGCACGCCCTCTGTTAATCGTTCAGAAACCGATATTGCGGTGAGGCCTCGAGATAGATTACTTTTAGGAATGTTAGGAATAACCTCTTGGCGTTTGTCTATTTATGGGCCCGCTCTGAATTGGTACTTACCTACGTACGTACCTTGGCAGCTCACCCCGCTAGCAACCGCTTGCCATAACTCACTCGGGCAATAAAAGTGTAATCGGTTGTTTATGTAATCTCGATGTATAAAATCAATCTTATTCTCCTTTGGCTCGGATTACGGTGAACCGCAATCTATTGCTTCCGAAATGTCATCCGGTTGCTACGCAAAGCTGATTTGAGTGGTATTTAGGTAGTTGGTACCTACTTACATACCTACCTACATAGAACAGAAAATCGTTTTTATAAGTAATGCCAAGTACCAGCTTGAAGCACTTTGATCAAGTCTTGGCTAGAAAGCCTTGAGCATCGACGTAAGGTCTCCTGTTTATCAACTTTCTACTGAATACATTTCGGGGGTTGTGCCTTGGAGTTGCAAGACTTGGTTCCCCGCCCTTTTTTACTACCGGGCAAAACAAACGCGACCAAAGTGTCATCCGTAGGTAGGTATGTACATGGTGGACATTCCCTATGAGCGCACTAAGCGCTTCCAATTCAAAATCTTCATTCGTACAGCGAGGATGTGGAACTCTTTGCCGAAGTCTGTGCTTCCCGATAAGTACAATATGGGTATCTTCAAATCAAGAGTAAAGAAGCTTTTCCTACGCAAACGTGTTCTATCCTAGACCACATCGTCACATTAGTATTAACATCAGGCAGGATGTGTTCAGAGACGAACCTATACCTACCATTTAAAATAAAAGAGAAACGCTTCTATGATGAAAACAGACAACGTCTATGCGTGACCATTTTCGCAAAGCAACTAAAACTCAGTATTACCTACCTACCTAACTTTAAAAATACACAAATATAACTTAGTAACATTGATCTTATACATATGTATGATACCTATTATTATCTATTTCAAAATGTAGGTATGAATTGGAAACGTGTGATTTTTATATTGGTAATTAAATAATTCCTAATTCTCACAATTATTATATTCGTCAAAATGACGGTACGAGTAAGTAGGTAGATATGTACAAACACCCAAGTCAATTTTACCAAAACGTAAAAACTTAACGCCATTTTATTTTCGTATGAAACCTTCATTATATCATCTCAGCCGTAGGACGCCCACTGCTGGACATAGGCCTCCTCCATTGACTACCATAAAGACCGGTTGAAAGCGGCTCGCATCCAGAGCGTTCTTGTGGTCTTCATTGGTTCGTCTGTCCACCTTGTGGGTGGACGTCCTACGGTGTGCTTGCCGGTCCGAAACCTAAATTATAAAATTATGTATACATATATTTTTTTATATTCACTTGGTAGACCTTATACGTGCTAATTAATTATCTTTAACAGGAATAGATCAGATAGACATACCATAGATAGACCAGTACCATACCAGTACCATAGATAGATAGACTAGTACCACCCGTGTCTGATATTCTGGTACCAAGCAAAACACAAAAAACTGCTGTTTTGCAAAAACACGGTTTCAAAAAACAAATTGTGATAAACTATCGAATATTTCAAAGCTATGAGCGTGAAAGCAGCGACGCCATAGACTTCTTTTTAATTAAAGTTCTGGATACCTCTGAAATGTAGCGATGATAGCTCAGTGGTTAGCGCGGTCGGTTCGCATGCCGAAGGGCGTGGGTTCAAACCCCAACAATGAACTTGAGCTGCCGGTGAAGGAAAACATCGTAAGGAAACCATAGCGTGCTGGTAGGGTATTTTCTAGTAGGTACTCGGCTGGCTAGCTACCACCCTCAAGTTGAAAATCTGCCGCCAAGCTCCTAACAGTGTGATCCGCCTTACTTGAGAACCAGTTACATTCCAGGCTAGGTATGCTTTACCATCTTCGACCACACCGTTGCACAAACGTTCTCTTACCATCAGGAGACCGTTTCGGTCATCTCAATACAAAAAGAAAACCAGCTCAGAAAAAATTAAAAAAAAAAACCTGCGTGGGACATATTAATTTGGAAGAATTACGTAGCACGTATACGATAGTAAAAAGTATAGGAAGGATAATATAATTGAAAAAATACGAAGGCAAACAAATGAATGTTTTTTCCTCTAAAAATGTATATCCTGTGTCTCTGGATGATTTAAGGATTCTAACGATACCCCATTCATCCAAATCTGTTCCGGCATTTAAAAGTTATAATGGAATAAAGAAACTCACATAGATGAACCCTCAAACATTACGCTCCATTGTTCAGGCAGTCGTGTAAAATTAACACTTTTCATCTACTTCCGTCAGAGGCGCTGTCCCATTTTCCATATTTTTTATAATAGGTACATAATATATGTATAAATATTGGACGACATTTCACACAGCACCGTCTAGCCCCAAACTAAGGAAAGCTTGTAGGTACTATGGGAACCGGACAGGTGTCAGAATACTTAAATCCTTTTTTTTTGTAAATACATATCCACTACACATAGAACACACGAACATTTATCGATACATAAATGTTTGCCCCGGTGGGAATCGAACCCACACCCTTCAGCTCTCGAAGCAAAACTTTACCAAATAAGCAACAGTCAATCAGAGTAGGGCAGTGTATGTGGTAGCTTGTTCGAGTAGGACCTACCACATACTGGTTAATTTATCTGAGGGTAGCTCTGTACCTACTTTAATTCCGCAAATTAATAAGCCCTTCAAAGCTAATTTGGAATCGAAGTAGGTAGTACCCATCGAACACATTGAGTATCGCTTCAACAATCCTTCAGGCTATCCGTAGACAAAACTAGCCAGTTAAGTTAACCATTCGAGCGTGTAACAATTTTATTGTGGCATCCTCACAATCGTTAAACTTTTATTGACTCGAAACACCGTCACTTTAAAAATATACAAATTTATGGTCACTCAAACTGGTAACGATAATTCAACACGTCGTATAAACGTTTTATTGCAACTCCAATGTAAACAAAGCATTGATTTTAAAGCTTTTATATGGGCATTAGTTTACCCTGCAGTTTTTACATGATTTCTAAACGAGATCTCTTATTCAATTTGACTGGAATGTTAGCTCATTTCTTGCTCTACTTCTT
Source organism: Biston stratarius (assembly GCA_950106695.1). Lineage (NCBI taxonomy): Eukaryota > Metazoa > Arthropoda > Insecta > Lepidoptera > Geometridae > Biston > Biston stratarius. The sequence goes on from OX467116.1 coordinate 20,329,259, forward strand.
GATCTGTAGGGACGACGAGCATATGCTTGTTTTATACCTATCTAAGTGTTCTAAATGTATGTAAGTATGTAAATAAAGTATAAAAGTGTTCTACCAATTATTTAGTTCTAAAAGTAGGTAAAGGTTTTGCTTAGTTTGATTGATAGCGATGTGAAATGTCAAAATAATGTGTTTTTTTTCCATATCTACACTACCTGTCTAAAGACCGGCTTAAGTTTTTTTTATGGTTATAGGTATCAACTCATCTCCGTATTCACACCAAAGTTGTTTTTGTCAAGGCAAAATAATAGTTGTTAGGACTTGCATGACCCACTGAAAAAAATCTATGATGTCATAAAACCTGATTAATGTAACAGAAGAAAAATCTAGTCAGGTAAATAATCTCAGGTTAACTTGGTTGTCTACTCGAAGTAAATAACTCACTGAAAGTAGATTTTGAATAGATAAAAATATACTGTTAGAATTACGTTCTGTATTTTATTGTACATAGGTACTTAACTAAGATATTATGTCACTTGATTTATTATTAGGTATCATCTACCCATCTCTTCGAGTAGATTGATTTATCTAAAACCTACCTACTTGACACTGGCAAAATGCACAAACTGCTACGCCAAAAACATGGTATCTAGTACCTACTGTAAACAGCTTTGACTAGTTTGATCAAAACACTTAAGTATAAATATCGTGAAGATTAAGTATTTTATTTTAATCAAGACAGTTAATTAATAAAATAAATATTTATCTTGGAACGGCATCTTTCAAGTTAAAAATTTACTTAAATATATCAAAGCCAAACTTTATCTTTCAAATCGTAGGTAAGAAACTGAATTGAACGAAGGTTTAAACTTGTAGAAAATTCGAGTAACATGCTATTAATCATAAAATAAATTCTCACTAAAATGTTTTGCTAAATTTATTATCACTACATCTTGTAGAATACTTACAAACTAAAACACTATACCAGCAATGCAAGACGCTCTTTGCGTATTTAATGCATGCACAAGTTCACAGATGGCGATGCAAGTAGATTAGCGTAAGCATGCTGACCGCACACAGTAAATTAAAAGTTTGCCAATAGATGGAGCTATTTTAAATTTATTAAGCGTGTAAAGATTTTTTTTTTCTTTGCCTACAAAATATAATATAGATTTTTTTACTCACCATTATTTTCATTTGCAGCTAAGATGTTTTGTATATTTCTCTGTAGGATGCTGTGTTTAATCACGATAACCACTTAATTAACACCAAAATTGATTTGTATTTAAGTAGGTACTTACATTATCCTTATGATTCACATTTACAATTAGGGACCTACGTACAACATTTTGTAATAATCTGTGTAGATAAGTACGATTTACAAACGTTTGTCAAATATTTATAAAATATTACACTAGGTAGGACCTATCTAGGTATATCTCAATACTTCGCGCACATAAATGCAATGCACTTTCTTCATGAAAAATAGAATATCTAACTGCTACAGATTTATTCTATAGGTACCCGTTTAAGTATCTCTAGTGTTTTGAGCCGTGGACAAAAACAGAGTAACTCAAAAATAAATGTGTTCTGTCTAACGAAGAAGATACATAATGGTATTGTACTACAAAAAAATACGGGTGTGTTTATTGCTGCATAATTTATTTTATTACTTATAAAGAAGAAGAAGAAAAATATTTCATTTTTGTATTTGAAGAATACCTACCGCTAACCAGTTTAACAAGGTAAAGTAAAGCCTGCATGAACGGTCCAATACCTACCTACTTTTTATTGCTAGTAGCTTTAAATGTTATAAAAATAAGTATTTTATTTGTTTCAGGTAAAATTATGGCCGACAACTTCTGCAAGTTGTGCTAGAGGAGTTTAGCCGACTAAATCGAGAAAGAAAGGTTTTGTAAAACACTCGATTTATTCATCATTCGAGCACGAACTTAATATCTAAGTTGTACTTGTTTACATAAGTTCCAGGTCCATGCCAGGCTAAGTGTGTTTACCATTTTCGACCACTTAACATCAGGTGAGCTATGGTCAAACACCTAGCCTGTCAACCATAAATAAAAAGTGTAGCTGCGATGTCAAATACCAAATTCAATTAGGGACATGCCCGGGCCTCACACAGCTGCAATTTAGGTACTTATTTAGGGTAATATTAAGTAATATTGATTAGTTAAACAATTCATTGAAAATTTTTACTTACCTATTTACAAAAGTTTAACTACAAATACCTATCTAAAAATCTAAAGTCCGATGCATGGTTAAGACAGTAGTTTTACAACAGGACAGATAATAATCATCACATCGTCAGCCATAGGACGTCCACTGCTGGACATAGACCTCCTTCTGGGGGAGTTTTGCCAATACTCGCCACGCTGCATTTGATGATATTTGGTATGGGGGTAGCTGCTACCCTGGATTAACACAGGCTACTTTTATCTCGAAAAAAATGTAGTGTTAACGTGTATGTAAAACAGAGGGTAACACTACGGGCGCAGCTAGTTATTTATTTAAACAAAAAAAAAACTCGTGAAACGATCATACTAGATAGGTAAGTATTCAAAATCCGTTTATAAGATTATTTTTTTATACCTATTAGCTAGGTACTCGTAATAAATTTAATTATATTTGCGAGTTACGTTTGCGTAGATACTTCCGAGGTCAAGCGGTAGATTCTATTTACATCATTATTCTTTTATACTTAGAGAATAGCGTAGGTACCTACATACGCTATTTTCTACGTAGGTACCTACCTATTTATAGGCGGAGCGAACGTGGGATTTTTTTGAGGAAACCTGCTCTCAAGGCAAATTAATAAGTAGGTGCTAAATTAATTTATTTTATATATTTTTCAATGAAATAGAATCTTGTAATATTATTTTTAATTTAATTATAATGTCTATTTAAAAATAATCATAAACGCAAAGAACTACCTACTTAAATATCAATTTAGTACAAGCAAAAACTACAAGAAAATTAAGAATAACATGTCTAAATAGGTATTATTAATTACTTACATTAAGAGAATAAACAAGTTACAAAAAAATACTTTTAAACTAAGTAGGTACTTAAAAACTGAGTAGATTTTCCAAGATAGTAATGCCATGCCTACTTAAATGCTAAACTAAGTATACAATGCTGAAATTAAATTTATTCCTAAACCATAATACCTATAAGTAGGTATGTAGATAGGTACCTAGTACCTACATGTCGCGAATTCCATTTATAGGTGACGAGATACAGATGGAAAAAAACTAGGTAGGGTAAGGTTGCTTGCTCCAGTCGTACCCCCTAAGGAAATAATACTGTAATATTCAGTACAATTGAAATAAAACAGATTCTTTTGCATCAATTAAATCTTTAATTAGTTGCCTTTTAATAAAAATTTAAAGTCTTTTACAAAAGTACTAGAAGCTGAGCTAGCCGAGTGCTAGAAAGTACTCTACCACCACGTTATGGTTTCCTGACGATGCTTTCCATCACCGGCAGCTCAAATTCATTGTTGGAGTGTGAACCCACGCCCTTCGGCGTGTGCACATGCAAAACTATTTTGCGCAAAGATTACCTAAGTATTGTCATAGAACGTGACAATGGGGCAAAGTTTTTGGCAACAACTTATTCTCATTGATAGAGGTCGTTTAGATTATGTAGGTAGTTAATTTTATAATAGTGGGTAGGTACGTATAGGTAAGTATAATTTTAATTAAAAATATTATTATTCATAAATCAGTATCTAGTCATTATGTAAAGAATTAAAGTTGAATACTTTTATAATGAAGTACCTACCTTACTAATTAGTCAACATTGTTAAGTTTCAAAACTTAAAATAACCTTTATTTTAGGCCGAGAGATATTCTAGTCACGAGTGGTAACCCTAATGCAGGAGACAATTTTTATCAAATGCCGCCATCTCGCGGGCCCTATGACAACTTTTATCGGTTGATTAAATCGTTGCTAGCTACCCCTTTATGAGGCAAGCGTGAATATGTATCCACATGCTTGTTTTGAAATGGACGGAAGATAAAAATCTGTAGGTGTCTCTAGCATTCTATCTGATCGTTTTATCTGTATTGTTTTTGTTTTATTCTATGTTAAAAAGGGTGAAAGGGTGAAACTGGGACTGTATTCCTCTTTTATCTTATTTATTTGATATTTTTGCGTTAGGAACATCATGATTTAAAAGTACCTAACCTGTATAAGTCTGAGTCGAACGAGACGCTCTCCTGGTGGTAAGAGATAACGCCTGTCCATGACCATTGTAGCGTAGCGTACATAGGACTTTGAGTAACAATGCAGAGACCAGGGCATCGCTGCGTTGGCGCTCATTACTTTGAGACATTCGATGGTAATTCCCAACAGCCCTGTAGTTTCACTAGCTGCAGTAAGTATATGCTCTTCAAACCGGAACATAGTAATGTTTACACACTACTGCTTGGCGGTAGAATATCCGGCACTACGGTAGTATCTTGACTCCTGCTAAGGAGATCTACCATCAAGTAAGCTTGGTACATTTAGTGTACAAAATAAGTTTTAGGTAGGTACCTAGATCTATTTAGGTAGGACGATATAAACAAAAGTTTGAAACACCTTTTATTTTCCTTTTTTTTAATGGTTGACAAGCTAGGTGTTTGACCACAGCTCACTTAAAGTTAAGTGATGGTGTGGTCGAAGATGGTAAAGCACCCCTAGCCTGGAATGGTACTAGCTCTCAAGTGAGGCTGCCAGAACACACCGTTAGATGCTTGGCGGCAGATGTTGCGGCGATGTTTTCCTTCACCGGCAGCTCAAGCTCATTGTTGGGGTTTGAACCTACGGCCTTCGGCATGCGAACCGACGGCGCTAACCACTGAGCTATCATCGCTACGATGGCACCTAATTATATTAAGGAGGATGTGGTCAAACGGTCATTTTTATTAGTATTAAAATATTAGTTATTTTATAACTATTTTCGTTATTTCAAGCACTATCTGTATCCGTTCTATTTTATCTGTGACCTAGACATTGTTTTGCTCTAAGCACGTCAGATTTTTAACACAAACCGTATATTTATCGAATAAAATCCTTGATCTACGCTCATTTCGTTACATCAATCGACAACACACCCCTACTTACAAGTAAAATATAATACTTACAAAAAAACTTATCGGCTTGTCTGTCATGCGACAGACATATTGACAATAACGTAATCCTATGCAATTACCTTCTTTTATATAAGTAAAGCCGTGCTGTAGTGATACCGGCGTAAGAATAATACCCCACTCTCTCTACCCGTGGTTGCCGTAAGAGTCGGCTAAGGGATGTAAATCCGGAAGATGGGCAGCAGCGTCTTCCTTGAACAATCACACCTAACTGCGCTCGCCAACCCGCCTGCCAAGCGTGGCGAGTATTAGCCATCTGGTTTTTATTTAAAATATACGCTCAACAGACACCGGAGCCTATGACCTTTGTCAAATTTCAATTGCAATAGTTTTTTTTTGACAATACGAGGAGAATAAATATCAGCCGTACAAGTATTACCTAAGCAGACTTTAACTAATTTTTAACCTCATTTCAGCGAGAGAAAGTAAAGCGCTCACCTTTTACGTATGCTTATGTAAGCATTAGTATTTAAAAAAATGTGAATGAATATATATTAAATATATGACCATCTAGTGTCAAGATCCACCCATTGGCAATGTCATCAAAAAAATGTTAATATACCCCCAACTCTCTTTGGTGCTTACTTACGTTGTACATACATTTGGAACACACAGAACAAACATCTATGTTCGTCACATAAATATTTGTGATGAGCGGGAATCGAATCCATGCCGTACAGTTCAAGAAGCAGAGCCACTAGCAAATTAGCTAACAGGACAGATATAGGTAATCCAGTTTATCGTGGCCAGTCGTAGACGCAACCGCAGGATACAGCTTGTGAAAGAGAGCGCGATCATGGATTGCGTAGTCTCACAAAACATCATCTAAAAATGTCGGCGATGGGTGTTTTTCTGTACTTGATGAGTGAATTACGCTATGCGTAGAACAGCAGCCACTTAACGTAATCAAAATAAACGGGAGTAGCTATGCAAATAACTAGTGATGGAAATAATTCTTATGGGTAAGTAGGTGGAATTACATTGATTGGGAAAATGAAAAACACATTTAGATACGTTAGTACATTTAATCAGTTGTTGCTTGGTATTGGTCGTATAGTTGGTTACATTGATATGCTATGGAAAACTAGATTTTAAGGATGTCAGTTTTCTCAAAGTAATGGGCACCAAAGAACCTGTATACTCTGCGCTTCATACAAATACAAATATTTTAACATTAGTGTTACAAGTAAAATTCTGTAATATCATTACTAATAAATAAATAAAATAAAATAAAAATATATCATTAAAAATGTTTTAAAACACTGATTAAATAACAGTGAATAGAAAATCAAAATGTCTAAATATATGTCAATACAAAATTATAGTCAGTATAATAAAAATCATAATTAGGTACTTACTAGTCATTTAATAATCTTTCAGTTTAAAATACTCGTAATATTATAAAAGAAGGTTTCTAGCAGCCAAGATCTTAACATGGTTCTGAAGCAAACGGTGGAAAGGTGCATACCGGACGGAAGCAGATATATATCTTACGCGGTTGTAGACCGCGGGCCCCAGTTTACTATGATATCTGGTAGGTTCTCACAAAAAAGCTATATGATTGCTAACTTTAATGCGCAGGCATATGATACCTATATGGTCGCTGTAGATATTTTATGATTACTTAACAGGAATTGCAATAAGTAGCTCAGAGTACGGGGGCAGAACTTTGTTTAGCTTTTTTTTTTTTATGTAACAGTAATGAGACGAACGAGACGCTCTCCTGATGTTAAGAGATAATGCCTGTCCATGACCATTGCAGCGATACGCAGAACTTTGAGTAGTAAAACAAAGTCCAGGGCATCGCTGCCTTGGTTCTCATTACTTTGAGACTAGATGGTTAGTCTCCATAGCCCCGTAATTACGCTAGCTGCAGTAACCTTCAAACCGGAACACAGTAATGTTTACACACTACTGCTTGGCGACAGAATATCTGTCACTGCGGTGGTACCTACCTAGACGACCTGCTGCTTAGGAAATCTACCACCAAGTAAAACTCAACGTTCTGTGTACCGCTGCAATGATCATGGATGTGCTATCTCTTACCATCAGGAGAGCGTCTCGTTCGTCTCTTTAATTTTACTATAAAAACGAAAGGCCTAAAGTTTTAGAACTAATGTATGATTGTTTTATTGTTGCCTGCTGTTACTTGTTCCTTGGGAGGGCGATTCGAAGGCAACCTGTGATGGTCAACCCATCTGATTGTATCTATATAAATAAAAATCAATTCCAACATGTCTTCAAATATCACTTCAGAACTCGCTGATTTGTTTCTGTTGACAATAAAAACATGACATTATAAAAACGTACCTATATATGTTATGAAAGGTTTTGAAATATTTATAATTTTTTTTCGAAATATTTTTCGCATATGGTCTATTGTTTTTCAAACAATTGCCCATAAATGTATTATTGGTTAAAATTTTGTAATTCAAATTTATTTTTTACCTTCACACACATCACATCACATAATCAGCCATAGGAAGTCCACCGCTGGACATAGGCCTCCTCCTGCGGAGGGGTTTTGCCAATACTCGTCCCGCTTGGCAGGCGGGTTGGCGAGCGCAGTTAGGTATGATTGTTCAAGGAAGACGCTGCTGCCAATCTTCCGTATTACATCCCTTAGCCGGCTCTTACGGCAACCACGGGTAGGGAAGGTGGGGTACAATTCTTACGCCGGCACCACAACGGCACCTTATCTTATAGAAACCATAAAATTAGTACTTAAATATTAAAATAAGCAAATATTGTCTACCATAATTCATTACAAAACTTTTCCAATTATTTGATCGTTCACAGACTTCTTTACATAAAATGTATTAATTTGATACAGGCATCCTATTTCAGTCCTATCAGAATCGTTAATTGAATACTTACGAGATATTTCCATTAAGCCAATCAAAGACAAACTCCAGGAGATACCAAATATGCCTGTAATAAATCACCCGATGGAAAAATCTTAATTTAATTCGAGATTTATTAGTTATATCTGCTGAAACAAGCTTGACCGGTTAAGAATCTTTTCACATAAAATATGTCAAAATTGTTTACATGCAAAGCAGAGGAAGTCCTTATTCAGTAACTACTGTGACAAGGTACTTAAGTGTTAAGGTGTGTTTTAAGTGGAGAGCAGCCATTAAGGAGCGTCTGTCGATTTACGACCAATTAAAATGTACAGGCGGACCAATTAAACAGCAGTTTGTTTATTGGTATTGTGCTGTTTATCGGACGTTTGGAACACACAGGTAATGTACAAGTACTTACAATGTATTCGTTATTTAACTTAATCACCAGTTAACTAGCGTGTACTTCTATATGTACCTACCTGTTAATTAAAAGCAGTCGCTTTATATTAGGTTATAGAAATATTACCATTTCCTGAACATAAAGTTACTATTAACTAAAGTTATTAATTTTATAGAAATTATTGTGGCTTCTCCATTTCAGGACACTCCTCACCAGGTTTTGGAAGGCATTGGTATACTGAGAGTTGACATTTCTGCAAGGGTCTAGTTTCGCGGTCATAATGTTGGAAAGGCCAAACTGTCCTCTAAAAACTTAGGTGTGTTCAATAAGGCGAAACGGTTTACTTTAATTTGGTTGAAGACTTCTGCTGTACAAAGCGAAAGTCCGATTTCACGTGAAGTACAGTCACATCTCTGGAACGGAATACCCAATTATTAAAGTATTTGAAGTACTTGAAGTCCTTCATGCATTAGATACAGCGTAGGGCTGTCAGAATTATCGATGACTCTGGGATTACCGATACCGATGACGTATTCTATCGCATTTACAACGGAGAGTGTTCTGAAGAATTATTCGATCTTATGTCGGCGTCACGGTTCCATCACCGCCATCCATCCGCAATCTATCCATCGTCTAAAAGCTCATCTACATATTACTTTGCGATATTCGATGGTTAGTCTCAATAACCTCCTAATTTTGTTGGCTGTAGTACAAAAAATTAACAGCCAAATATCTCATACTGCGGTGGTACCTACTTAGATAACTTACTGTTACGGACATCTACCACCTAGTAATAATATTAATGATATAATTACATCTATTTCTAAAAAAACACACATAAAAATGCCTAGAAAAATAACTCGAAAACTAATCACTTAAACCAATCGCAATCCGTAACGTTCCCGGGGGTCAATACAACAAATTTTCAATTACCCTCAATGGCAACAAATTCAGCTCAATGTAAATTATTTCAGTGTGTGCATTATAAATATAATTGTAGGTGTGTATTGGGCGGAGAGTGTGTAGCCAATCGGAGAGAGCTTCGGAGGCTGGGCGGTGCCAGCTCGAAGAATAATGTTGTTCCCGCGAAGCCTTCGAGCGGAGCGGACTGAGTCTGGAAAAGCGGGAAAGAAAAGTTAGGACTACGTCACAACGTCGTTGGAAAACATCACTGTTAAAGTACACTGCCGTGATGGCAAATTCGGCAGTAGCTCTGCTTCGTGAGTTGCAGGTTCGATTCCCACTCAGGACAAATTTTTTTTAAATCTCTAACAGGCTAGTGCTTGTCCACAACTCACCTGATATTAAGTGACAGTGTGATCGAAGATGGTAAAGCACACCTAGCTTGGAATGGAACTGGCTCTCAAGTGAGGCAGCCGGAACACACCGTTAGATGCTTAGCGGCAGATTTTCAACTTGAGGGTGGTATTTACGTTGCGATTGTATTTGTTCTGTTTCTGGTTGTTCTAAAAATACATTAATAAGTCTATCTGACATAAACTTGAGTCAAATCACGCATAAGTAAAATTAAATATGTCAAAATGACGTCAGTTTCCATAGTAACATAAATTATCTGGTCCTATAGTACAAGTTTTAATTAGTTTAAAGTTAGATGGCGCCGTATGAAATAAAAATTCAGCGGGCATGACACTTTCCCTTAAGGATTTTTTTTATAACATATAGGCTTACGTTTTACCGCCATCTCGCCAGATGTTAAGCGAAGATGAATAAAATTTAATGATGATAATGATTTTTTAGGGAGATAAATATTATTTAATATTCATATTTGAAGTCTTATTAGATTTGCTCAGTAGCCAACCAGAAATAATCGAAGATTATTTTGCTAGTTAATTACTTGCAGGCTTTGCGCAAACATACCAAACAACTGTTCCTACTTCATTTTATAAATAAATTATATTAATTATTTTAAAAAGTTTGCCGTCTCGGATACTGTCATTTGTCGTCTAATGAGCATATGAAAAATACTGTGTGTTCGTATTAATTCCGCTGTCGAATTCAAATGATGAAAATTAAAATATTTTATGATTGACTGATATTATCCTATTACGTAGTTAAAGTTACAATGGAACTGATTATGTTAAAGATGGAAAAATATTCATAAAATAAAATAAAATGTATCGTTAAGATTTACACGCGCAAAAAATATTACATAATAATATGTACCTATATAAATAGCGAAAGTAAAAATCACATTGTAAAATTCCCCAGTTACCTAAATCGGGAATTTAAAAAATGGCCAGTATATATGTATTGTAGGCTTTGTAAGGACTTGGCTTCAACCGTGTTGAGTTAGTGTTGATATTTGACATTACTATCACAATTTAATACTGGTATCAACTAATTCTATGTACCTACCTACCTGGAAGCGAACTTTAAAATAATGGAAAACGGCCACATAATCAGAGTAGATGACTTGTCAATGAAATTTTTCCAAAGCCAATTTCTTTTTGTTTTATGTTATGAAATTCATATTTTATCAGCTCAATTTTTTTGGGGAGTAGCTACTGAACAATTTGTATATACCTACCTGCGGCTCTGCAGTTGAGTTGAACGAATTGAATGTTTGCTTATGGCATCTAGTAGGCACGTATTTAGAGTTAGGCAAGATGGACTTGGAAAAAAACCATTCCAAAAAATAAATTTAACCTAACTCTAATAAGTTGATAAGAATTTATTTTATAGTTCAGGTAAAATGTAATCAAGAGGAAACTTTGAATTTACATATTCAACAGATTTTGCTAAAAGTAATAGGTACATTTAGGCTATCAAAAGTACCTACTTACAGCTAAGTTCTTTTGATAGCCTGTGTGATTATTCAAAACGTAAAATTCAAGTTCCAATAAGACATAGTATCCTTTACATGATTTTATTAGTTAAATGTTTTTGATTGGTTACTCAAAATCATAATTATGATAATGAATGTGTCTAGAATTTTATTTAAAAAGTCTTAAGTTGGAACTTCAAATTATATTTTCAACGTAAAGTAGCTAATTATGATAAAGCACAAAAGCTACTATTAACCACTAAATGTAGTAAATAAAAACATGTCCAAAAACAACTGAAACTTACATTTGATACATAGGTAGCTTATAGAGAGGAGTTGTTAGCTAAGAAAGGATTTTGGAAAATGTATCCACTTGACTTTGTGGGCAAAGCAGCGGAAAGCAGCTAGTGAATACCTATGTAATAAAATAAAACAAGTCAAAAGTTTGTGTCATATTTTTTGTAACTTGCGTGTATATACTAAACATTAACACAATTTCATGCTTTATAAACATTATATGTAATTATTATATGTAGACATTACTGTGTTCCGGTTTGATGGGTAGGTACTGCAGCTAACGAAATTACAAAACTGTTGAGACTAACCATTTAATGTCTCAAAGTAATGAGCGCCAAATCAGCGATGTGTATCTGTTTTGTTACTCAAAGTTCTGTGTATCGCCGCAATGATGGGCAGGCTTTATCTTTTACCATCAGGAGAACGGCTCGTTCGTATCATTACTTTCACATTAAAAAAAAGAAAAGAGTAGCTACATTATTTTTTTCATCATTTCAACCTATTAGTAACGTAAAATCATTTCTGATTCCGGATGTAAAAGAGCCGGATATAGTCGGAATTAAAAATTAACCGATAAACAAAAACAACATTGGTAGACTACCAATGTATGGAAATAAAACTTTTAACACCTTATCTAAACCTCAACATTGTCATTAGTGCGCCATAACAATCAGAAGGTGTAATTCCTACTATACACAGTGACATTTACTGCCACCAAATGAGTCATAAAATTGCCCAAATGTTCACAACAGATAAATTTATCGATGAAACTCGTCGTGAAGCTCGTAAAATCTTCAAATGATCTCCCTATATAGAGAACTCTTATAGAGATACCGTGTCAATCATTCGTGTCAAACAAATAATATTAAATAGAATTTGAAACTTTAATGTTTTGTAGTGATGTTGCGCATCCGGCTTGTTATATCTTCCGGCAACTTAAGTTCGTCCTTTTATTTATTATTCGATGTTAACCTTAATTCCAGTTCAAATCTATACGTTTCTAACCAGTAACAAAACGATAAATTGATTTAATTATAATTAATTTATGTACGAGTAAAATATGTTGATTACCGTCGAAATATTAAAATGTAAGCTGCTTAAAGATTTAAACATCCCCGTGTAACACGATTAAAGTAATTTATTCCATTTTTTATCATCTACAGGTATTATAGTGAGTGAATAGAGACAAAGCAAACAAAATAATTAAAAAAAACAGAGATTAATTCTCAAATAAGTCTATTAAATCACTAGATGACTAATAACTATCGTCATCTAGCTCCGATCTAAGTAAAGCTTTTATTATGGGATATATACCAGATAATTGATAGAATACTTACCTATATAAGTACTTTTTTTGTATGTATTATACATACAGTGCACTCAGACACAGAACAAACATTCATCATCACAAAAATGTTTGTTCTGGTGGGAATCGAGTCCACGTCCCACAGCTCTTGAAGCAGATACCTTTTCTATCAATTGAGATAACAGGGCAGTCAGTTATTTGTTTGGTGTGTGCACTTTGTTTATAGAAAGGTATTTTACTTCGACTTTTTTTATAATTCCGATCACTAAGTACGTTTTGCGATCGAATTTGGACGGATCTACGCAGGAACCGGCCATAAAATTTAGTGCATCACTAAATTTTACAGCATGGAAAAACTACTTCAATAGCACTCACTGCGGCTATAAAAACTACAATAAAGTCATAGAATGACCCCGAATGATTTAATTCTAAATATTCCATTATTAATAATAATATGTTCATTGTTAATTCGTACTACATCGAGCCTCGGAACAATAAATTTGCGATTAGATATAAAGCAGAAAGATGTCTGGAGAGATTTATTATAAAGGGGAAGCCATTTTGTTTTGCTATTTACCTGGAGTATTGCATTGTGGGATAGTTTTCGAGGTAATTTAAAATCGACCACAATGTAGACGCGCAAAAAATACTATCTTTTTGTGTGTGAAATTTGATTCTGTACGTTCATTATGGCCGTAAAACTTTCTTTTGTAATCACCGACAAAGGGAATAAGAATTTCGAACTTTTATTCAAAAGGTTGTAAAGGTAACATTATGATACTTTTGTTCAAGAACTTATTTTTTAATGTATTGCCAAAAAAGATATATTTTTTAACAAAAATCATAATACACGTTACATAATACAGCTTATTTTTTTTTTCAAAAACCTGTGTTTGCAAAACAAATGGTGAAACAAGATAAAAATTCGAAACGAATCTCTGGTTATCTTCTTCACAACACGTTCACTTTGTGATATTTGTTCTATCTACATTCAGGTTTGTATAACTACCAAATAGGAAAACTACCTAAAAAAATATGTCCGTATTCCACTTCTGACATTACCGTATTGTAATAAATAAGATAACATTGTACTGAAATTATCTTTATAGTCCATAGAGAGTCTGTAATGGCCCCCCAATCCATAAGTAAGACTTACGACTCAAAACACGCTAGATACCAAGTTTCGAATATCATCATCCTATTCCAAACCAATTTTCGGTCGAGACAAAAGCGGCTCTAAAGCAATCCGTTCAATTTATTACAACTAAAACGACCATAGAGCCCTTACTTGAATTTCAACATAATCTTTATGTGACCATTAATATTTTTTCCGACTTATTTATCGAGTTCCAAGGACCCGGACCCAAGCAGGTGGTCCCTACTTAATCAAGACGTTACCCAAAAAAGACTGGTACCCATATTTCGTTTTTTGCCTGAATTATAGTTTTGTTCAGCGTAAGTTATGCCCGAATAGGTTTTGTTTAGTTATTTATATAAGGTATTTTAATGCGATGGGAAAGACGTATGTTATAATGAATATATTAGCAATAAAGTAAGGGATATACAAGAAACTGGTTGTTGCAATAAAATAGTCTTACGACATGTTAATAACGTGAACAAATGCATATTTAATAGGTACCCACCGGTGGTGAATTATAAATTGAGACGTGGGACGGGCGGCGTCGAACGGGACCCTAATCTATTCGATATGGATTTTGGATATTGGACTTAGTAAAATATATTTTGGAACCAAAATGAGAAACCAAAACAAGATCTCTAACCAGATTGTTTATTAGAATGAGCGGTAAGCAAGCGAACAGTTCGCCCGATGGTAAACTTACCAACGCATATGACCTGCCATATTAGGGATGTTATAGATGTTTATTGATTCTCTTGATTTTGACAGCCCTGTTGGTAGTATATTTGCTTTTAGAACTGCAGGGCGTCGGTTCGATTCTCACCCAGGACAAACATTTTGTGGTATAAACAAATGTTTGTTCTGTGTCTGGGTGGTCTGTATGATGTGTTATAAGAATGTATATACAGCAAAAAAAAAATATATTATTTGACTTCCGTAGTACAAGCTTTACTTAGTTTGGGATCAGATGGCGCTGTGTGTGATTTTGTGTTTATTTATTTATTACTAGCGACCCGCCCCATCTTTGCATGAGTGCAATGTATAGATACTACATAAAACCTTGACAAATTATATACCTAAACCTTCCTTATAAATCACTCTATCAATCGGTGAAACTTCCATGATAATCCGTTTAGTAGTGTTTAAGTTTATCGCGAACAGACAGACAGACAGACGCGGCGGATGACTTTGTTTTATATGTAGTGATTTGATAGTAGTTCTAATTTTCTTTAGAAAAGTTTATCGTATGGCTTTAACAATATCCACTAAAACTGGTTAGTTATATAATAAAATATTATTTTTAATTAACGAACGTAAGATAAACGTATCATAATAGATATTAGTGAAGTAAATAAAAAAATACAAACTCAGTTTTAAGAATAATAAATCTTTGAAGGATATACAATTGAGTACACAGATTGTTCTGTATTCCCTGTTCTTCCCACAAATATAGACACAGCCGTTCAACAGCAGAACCGTTCGTTTTCTCGTAACCAAAAGCATAAAACATCTACCTACACGGTCGATCGTAATCCAGATAGAGGCTGATTTAGACATCTTGTCTGGCGGATTTATTCGCAAGAAACTATAGGTTTATGAAGGTATTTGTTCACGCGACATCATTATTGGTCCCGAGTGTACGATTTGCAGTTCTATAATAATGCTGTGCGGTGCGTTGGCTAAAAGTGTTTTTAGAGCAAACGTAACTTAAGGAAACATTCTGCTGTGTATTGCATTTGTAGCGATGATAGCTCAGTGGTTAGCGCGGTCGGTTCGCATACCGAAGGGCGTGGGTTCAAACCCCAACAATGAGCTTGAGCTGCCGGTGAAGGAAAACATCGCGAGGAAACCATAGTGTTGTGGTAGGGTACTTTCTAGTACTCGGCTGGCTAGGTACCAACCTCAAGTTGAAAATCTGCCGCCAAACATCTAACGATGTGTTCCATCCCGTTCCATTCCAGACTAGGTGTGCTTTACCATCTTCGACCACACCGTCACTTAACATCAGGTAAGCTGTAGCCAAACACCTAGCCTGTCAGCAATTTACAAAAATATGCTTCGATAGGGTTAAAGATTATACTGAATAGTATTATAGTGTGTTGAATAAAGACGGAAAAAGACTACTGACTGTAACAAAATTCTTCATTGTTAGCAAGAATAACCTTGTTACCGAATGAATCAACCTATAGATGGGCATAACCCTACCTTCCAAGATTAAGTAATTTTTCATAACGTACTTGAGATAACGGACTAACATGTATTGTATATTTGAATATCTTCTCCGCAAACGACTATACGTCAAGTTTTACTTTTCCTAAAATGAGTGGTAAAACATTTTAAATTCGTTCAAGGAGCTCATTAATTGGTATCTATCGAAATCGAACCCACATAATGTTTATAGAGCGTTTCTGTTCCCAAATGGCTACTTCGGCATTTTATTAGACACCTACCTACTAACAATCATACACGTTACAAAGATTTTACAAAAAAAAACGACTTCATTCCACTAAGCCCAAACACGCCTAGGTTATATTGTTTTGTTACTGAGTTCTGGAGTGTAATGACCGTAAACAGCACCAAACAGTAACAGGAAAGTACAAAATACGCATATTTTTTTTTAATGGCATATTTTTACAGTTATTTAGGTTTAAAAATTACTCTACTGAACCGAATTAAATAAAATTTCTATGACACCAATTGAAAACAACCTATATACTTAATAATAATTTAAAAAAAAAAACTAATTGGTCCAGTCGTCTTCGAGTAATCGAGTAACATACAAAAAAATATTGTGTCGAATTGAGAACCTATTTATTTTGTAGAAGTCGGCTTAACATAATATAAATTGTTTACTTGTAGACAAGCGTGCTCCATGCACCATAGATGTCATCTTTGCTTTACATCTGGTAATGCGGCCATTAAACGAAAAACTATTATATTAGCCTATTTTGTCTTACTGGGTAAAAGCCTTCGTCTTCCAGTATTAGTAATTAAAAAAAAATGTGTATATTTTCCAACGTGAAGAAAAACTAACAATACCATTACTACATATTTACCTATTATTATACAGGTTTACCTTCTATCTAACATAGACACACCTTACAATATTTCCACATACCTACCAGCAAAATAAATACCTTCTACGACCAATACAACGCAATAACAGTGTATCACACGTATAGAGATGTTCATTGTCCATGTTCAACGAACCAGGGGCAGTTACACGGGCGGTCGCATCGCCTGTGTACGTATTTGCTGTATTTATACATGGTTTTGGGTTGGAGAAAGGCTATACATACATGAATACATAGATATACATGAACAGAAACTACCTTCTTATCTACAATATGTGGGGAAATAGTATTAAGGCGTTATTCATATAAGTAGTATAAAAATGCACGCGTTTTCTTTTTTATTTACAAGATATACACTAATACCGCTGCAAAAATTTGAGGGAAGAAAGCTAAAATTTTTGGACTTTTTATAATGGTGTTCACTAAGTACCTAATTTAAGACTTTCAATGGTTTCATTCCTGTAATTTTACTAGCTAGAATACTGTTCAGTGATAAGCGATAATCTGGTCGAAGATGACGCCGAGTTAGGTGATACTTAATCAATCTGACCTTGAAACGATACAGATTATATCCTTCAGGAATCAAGGACCTGGTCTGTTGTTTCATTGCTCGGTCGTAAGGTGAGAAACGTAGAGGCAAAACTTTTAGTACCTACAGGAAATTCCACTATGTATGAGTGTATGAAAAAGGCACCTGAAAACTAAGGTGTACCTATGATTTTATAAAAGAGTCCCCCCTAGAATGAGTCTTGCCATATTTGGGTGATTGAAATGGTCCGAAAAAGTTCTTACCGTACCTGATATATTCCATCATAAGCATCAATCAGTCTTGACTTACGTTTTGGGGATAAAATTGTGTTAAAAAATATTTTAACTTTTTGTTTTAAAAGAAGAGCGAAAAACAAGCGTAAGTGATGAAACATCTGATAATGAACTCTTGTAGTATTGCTTTTAGTGTAATTTTTATGGTTGGTTAGTTAGGTGTTTGACTACAGCTAACCTGATGTTAAGTGACGGTGTCGCCGAAAATGGTAAAGCACACAATTAGGTTAGGTTAGGCGGCAGATTTTCAACTTGAGAGTGGTTGCTAGCCAGCTGAGTACTAGAAAATACGCTACCATTATACTGGTTTCCTCACAAGTTTTCCTTCATCGGCAGCTCAAGTTTATTGCCTATGCTTTTCGGCATGTAAACTAACTAATCACTGAGTTATCATCGCTACAATATGAAAATATGCGGGTATTTTAAATTTTAATGAATAGTAATTATAATTTTATATAAAATATTAATATAATCTTTGACGCATTATCAATTATAATTACTACTTACAAGTATAATACACTATTATATTCGTACGAAAATTACAATGGATACTTTTGCTTTCAACCACTCACTTCGGCTATTCAAAAACAAAACTACATAACTTCAAATTTATAGCTTCATACAAGGGGTGGTCACTAGGGAAATTTAACAGCTATCAGCATTTGCATGGATGCTGACCCTTCTATCTGTAACTCTTAATATCTCCCTCTACAAACATTATTTGCATATAATTTTAGTCCATTGTTATATCATGGGAATGGACAGTGCCCAGTAGACAGATATATTAATTTTAATATACATTATGTATTTGTATATACATATACACTTAACCATTACGGGATGATTTTAAATCTTTTTATTTTCTTTTGCATCACACTTTGTGTCATATATTTTTAAGTGTTTTATAACAAATCAAGTAAAATAAGTAAAGATCAAGTCAGGGCAAGGCCTACTGGTGCCAACACTAAAAGACACGTCGTCACCATCATCATCATCAAGCCTTTCGTTGTCCACTGGCGGACATAGGCCTTTCCTAAGGCACGCCACTTAGCCCGATTTTTGGCTTTTCGCTTAAAGCCTAAAAAGCACGTAATTCACCGTAAAGTTTTGGAAAATGATACACAGACATTAAATTTTTGCGCTCCCAATACTCGTTATGTCCCGTATTTACCAGTATTCCCCTATATTTGTCAGTAACTTTGTAGTGATTTAGCGCTATGGATTTTATAATGAACCTAGCCAAAATGAAGTCCCGAACATGACCGAAACCAATTTCTAAGCGCTACGAAACGCCACATTACTTACTACTGAAAAACACTCCACTATCGAGCCCTCCCATTTTATCCTATAAGGGCGAAAGGGCGAGCCAACAAAAGATAAAAGAGATATATAAGTGGCCCTTCGGCATCGCATCAAGTCGTTACAACAGCACTAAAATATTTCAAAATGTGCTCGATGTTGCGGAAAACGGAAGTTACGTATTTTCGTCCCTGCGAGGCGATTCGATAGCGCCGTGACGTGTTTTTAATTTTGATATCGATTACGATAGCATCGATAGGACTGTTATGACGGAAATGTCGGTATTTTCTAAAACAAATTTGAACCCGACCCACTGGTGTTTATACTGTGTCGAAGATTAATTATTCATGCCTTTTAAACTGATAAATAAGTAATACGCCTAAGATAAAACTCTGTCACTCAAGCTCCTTTACATATGTACAGTTATTTTTTTAAATAAAAAAACATATTTCATAGTTTTCATATACCCTATTAGTATTTTTTGAGAAAACCAAATTCTGCGACGTTTTATAAATCTAAATATGAAAAATTTACATTACTTATAGGTATAAAATTCTACGCGGAAATTCAATAAAAAAAAATATCAATTCTAAGAAAAGTTATTGATAATTTTAAGTAAGGCTTCGACTCCACTCAATAGATGGCGTTAGCAGTCCCAATTTCAAACAACTGCGAAAAAATCCCTTATTTTTAAATTGCAAAACAAAATAGTACGAGGTATATATATATATATATATATATATATAATTATATACCAAACTGAATGTAGATAAAATCAATAACATAAAGAAACAGATTATAGGTTTTATACCGTTTCGGAAGAAGAATTTTAATTTCAATTTAAAATTGAGTTGTGTATTCCCATAACAATTACCATATTTAGAAGAATCGCTAAGATTATGATTATTCTTATTCATGACACTGTCATCTAAAAATTCCAATTCCACCATCGAATGCCACATATCTAATCATAATAACCTCTGAACTCCCATACATTTCGTATTCTTACATTATGTATGTAAATGTTTTTTAGGTGTTCGGGCGAAAATTATTCCAAGTAGGCATTTCATGTGACTTTTATGGGTGTGTTGAAGAATGCTTTATTTTATAGCTTACGTAACATGGTGAGAATAAAACGCGCATGTTTAGATTTCTGGATGGAACTTGAAAACTAGATTAGGATAGGATTTTACAACCCTGTTGGTTCATTTCTAGTATATATACCTATTACATATATCTGCTTCAAGAGCTTTAGGGAGTGGATTCGATTAACTCACTCCTAAATATCAATTCTGCTATCTTATTTCCTACTTAATATAAATGTAAAAGTTTGTGTTTGGATGTTTCGATGTTTGGATGTTTGTTACTCAATCACGCAAAAATGACTGAACGGACTTAGATGAAATTTGGCACTCATATAGTTTATTACCTGGATTAACATATAGGATTCTTTTCAGGAAATGTTAGGTTCCTGTGAGATTATTAAAAACTAACTACAGGACGTATACACTTGAAATTTGTTATAGAGGTTATTTAGAGTTACTTGTTACATTTTTCCGGAATAAAAGGTATCCATTATATTAATATAGGTAATACAGTAGCGTAAGTTTCACGATGAATGAAACCGTTGCCCTTTTAATACTTACACATGTTTCATTTCTCTCTGGACCCAATTCTTAAGCCAACGCGGATCAAGCCACGGACGTAAGCTAGTATAGCATAATTTTCTAGGAGACAATGCATGTCCAGGTCTGTTTGCTCCTGAATTGCAGTTAAGCCTGGAACTTTAATCACCATCATCTCAGCCGTAAGACGTCCACTGCTGGACATAGGTCTCTCCCATTGACTTCCATAAAGACCGGTCGGAAGCGGCTCGCACCCAGCGCGTTCCTGCGGTCTTTATTAGGTCGTCTGTCCACCTTGTGGGTGGACGTCCTACGCTGCGGAACTTTAATAATAAAACAAAATCCAGGACAGCGCTGCTTTGGCGCTCATTACTTTGAGACATTAAATGGTTAATCTCAATAGCCAAGTAATTTCACTGGCTACCTTTCAACCGAAACACAGTTAAGTTTATACACTGCCCGGTGGCAGAATATCGAAAAAAAACCATGATATATAAAAGAGTTGTGATCAAATGTACCTAAAATCCTTTTTGAAGCTTAGTTAAGGTGACGCTTGACCAACAATGCTTGCATGCATAATGTATTTATTATTATTATTATTATTATCAACAATCCATTACTTATTTATGTGTAGTTAACTGGTTAGGTAGTTTGTGTGTATTTCTTTATATGTCGATAATAAAGGCACTAGACGCTGACTTTTCCAGCATCTTCAGACATCGGTGTCAAGTTTTCAGGTAAAATACATAACAACCGGGTTTCCTTTGTGCCGTCTCTTGTTATTGAAATAAGGTGTGGTATACATCCGATGATCGTTCCCGATATAGCGTTACCCATAAGCCTACGCGTTTATGTATCGACTTCCTTTTTCTTATGGCTTTGTTAAGTTCTGGTAACTGCCTTTATGGAAGCAGAAATCGGTGGAAAAAAAATACAAGGTTATCCTTTCAATATTTCAGAAGGATAAAATTTTCTGTCTAGATAAAAATATTTATTCAAACCTATTTTATTTTTGTGAATGCTTTGAAGATTTTTCTTATGAGGTTTTTTAATGTAGATATTTGCCAATAAATTATCGCGGAAAGAAATAATGAAAGACATTTATTTATACATTATTATTTATCAACACAATACAAACAGATAAATACAAGATAGAACTGAACTGATTTAGCCCATCTTATCATGGCTGCGAATTGTCATAGACACAGGCTTTTTGGACGGAAACTATGTTAGCTAGTCAAATTACAGGGATATAGAAATTCATTATTTGCATAAATATGTGTAGGGCTTAGGTCTAGTCCGTAATACGTCACCACGCTGAGTTAATGCGGACTTGCAAATTCCATTAAATTTCTTCTAGCGAAATATGCAGGTTTACAGAATAAAAGCAATGCTATGACTGCCCTCGACTCTTTTTTCTTGACTAAAAATACCGGTAAGGCAATACGAGGTTGAACACATAGGTACATAATTATTATGTATGTCTACTCAGATAATAATTTAATTTATTAGTGACAAAAAAACTACGTGTGGATCCACATTGCTTTTTTATGTAGGTTAATTACATGCAGTAAATTCACAAAATTGTTGGAAATTATTTTGCTGAATGATATCATTTTGTTCATACGAACTGTCGTTCGTCAATGAAAACAGCAACTTTCATATCTTCTTAATATTTAGGAATTTCACTCTACAAAATAAAAAAAGATTAACCAGTACCTATACATAATCTTGTTTAGTTACAGATGTTTATACATACCTATATAAAAATTATAAATACCTATGAACATTTCACACAGCGCAAAGCTTCCACCATAGGAACCAAACAAATGATAAAATATACACAGTTACATACATACCTAATATATGTACAGTTATGTTTTAAATACATACTTATAATATACCAATATATATAATATGATATTCTCACAATAATATTATAAAGGCGAAAGTTTATAAGTCTGTTCGTGTGTTTGTTACTTCTTCACACTCAAACGGCTAGACCAATTTTGATGAAATTTGATGTGGAGGTAGCTGACACCATTGATTAAAACATAGGCTACTTTATCCCGAAAAAATGTAGTGTTCACATGAGAACAGCAGGTAACACCTCGGGGCACAGCTAGTTTAATTTAAATGTTACATTTGCCCTTCAGCTCATAAAGCAAAGCTACCACATAGCAGTCTATATCGACACTAAACACAAGTAGGTATACAAAATCTACTTAATTATTCTTATTGATTATCGCGATAGTTATAAACTTACACAAAACCTTCGACCTAATATAGATCCACAAAACTCATAAAATATCCAATTTATTATCAGTCATAGGGAAAATATAAATAGAGCCATATATTTTGGAAATATTTTAATGAATAGTAATTTCTAAACTGTAGCACGCATCGAGGAAGAATAAGTATTAGCTGTCACGCGATTTGGAATAATCTGCTAATGACTAAAATGCTTTTAGGTTATTTTTATGAGCTCACTAGTATTTTCGGAAGTTAATAAAACAATAGAAACAGACATTGTTTCGTGGATGATATCCCTGAAATCTGGACGAAAAGGTTTAATTCCACTTTCATTGTGTGAACTGCCTAGCAGTGGATTGCGTTGTACAAGTGAAAGTTTCCCAACAAATAGCATTTTTTTTATTTCAGCTTCACAGATTCCGTGATCTTTGTTAAATATTTTTTAACTTTAAAGAAATTTAGCTATACGCAATACAGGGTGAGGAAGCAGTCTACTAACTATGACAATATCATTTTAGTATTTAAGTTGCTAGTGATTGATCTCATCTTCTCTTAACATCAGGCGATATGACATGATCCGAATCAAAGTTTTTAAAACTGCTTCAATATTGGACACGACCTTTTTATTTATTTTAAGTTTAAGACTAGTCCAACCAAAAGCGTGTTGGCATACTTCAACATCGACAGCATTAAGAACAATTAGAGGTTTCCAGGTTTCTTCGGAACATTTTCCTTCAGCGTTTGAAGTCAGCTGCAATACCTAAACACAAATAAAAAGCCATGGAATTTAAACTCAGGACCTCCAGATTGAAAGCCAAACGGTCTTCCAACTAAAATAGCGATTAGATATATAAAACTTAATTGTTATCCTCTTTAAAAGTAAATAAGTACCTATCTACTTAGATGATTTCGTATAAATTGTATGGTCAGCCCTAGTTTCTGTGAATGAATTGAGGATAATGTAGCTAGCAATGAGATAGAGCTAATAAAAATCATCTTCTTTTTAAAATAATGACCGTTAAAGCATCGAAGTCCTGGGTTTTTTTTATTACTGAGTATCACTTACCACTAAAGGAGCATTATCTTTATCATTATCTCCTAACATGTTTTTTAATATCTCTACAATTAATTAAGGTTTGCAATAATTTCTTTAAATCTTGCCTTTTCTATGTCAAAGTAAAAAAGGATCCGTACTATCTATTCTTCAACAGCGATTTGATTGATATTCAGTGCAAAACAAGTCAAGGTCGCGCGCGCGTTGTACTAAGCTTTGTCTACATGATGAATGTGAGTAATCCCGCATAATTAAAACAAATCATTCTTGAATGTTTCCATGCTTTCCTATTTACCTACTCCTACTAAATCTTTTAGCGTTTTCCTATTTCAATAGACCGATATTGATTATTGTTATGATTACACAACATTTCCCAAGCAATTGCGCAACAAAACTAACAGCAATACGGCAATACCACAAGGTAAGAGCGTAGCAATTCAGGTCCACGAGTTACAGCGATACGCGCACCGAAATACGGTTTTCGGCAATAACCGGGCAACGTTCTAGCAATTTAATACGGCATAAACAATACGAACATTCGTGCTGGTTGTACGCGCCTCGATATTGTTGGATCTGAATTTACACAGCCAAGTATTAAAGAATTGAATAGAAGTTCCAGAGAAGAAATGGCAGCAAGTTTTTTGAGGAACTGAGTGGCACTCCAAGTCTCTGTTGCTTTCTAATACTGCATCAGACTTACCTTTTACTAAGCGTTGCCAAAAAATAATGAGACCATAATACTGCAAATTTGCTACAAAATGCCATGCACCAAATGATGAACGATCTTCCTTCCTCCGTATTCTCGCAGAGTTACAACATTGGGTTCTTCAAATAACGTTTTGATAGATATTGTAGATGTGACTGTGATTGCTTACCATCAGGCAAACCGTCTGCTTATTTGCCACCTGTGGCATAAATAATATATTTGTAAGCCGCAGAAAGAATACTCCTCAACTGTTCTCCCTCCAACCTTCAGGCACCTAACGATAAGAGAACAGACATTTTAATATTTACCTCACAGTAACTATAAGCCGCCATAAGATTGACGAGTTTATTAACTTATAAAATATGTAAGCAGTAATTATCAAAATAACAATGTCCTTCTTTATGTTTGTGTTTGCGGTGGAGATGATGCAAATTTTCGTCTTCCGTTCCGTATACTTTTTCTACAACTTCGTCCTCAGCCTTTTCTCACTTCTATTTTGACCTCTGGATTTGTAATCTATAGAGGTATTCCAGAACTTGTGATATAGATCTTCACACAATTTTTCTACCATTTAATTTAAAATAAAAGAATAAAACAGAACGAAAATTAAGACTTTCGAACATTCTGGATCTAGAGAAGTTTAATAAAACTAAGTTTCAATCGAATACTCCGAGAGAAAAACGGCGGGGTAAGATACAAAGTCGCTGGGAATCTATCTTAAATGATTCTAATTCTAAGAATTGAAAAATGAAGTATCATCTTTTCAGTCTACCCCGCCACGCACGCGCATTGACAAAATTATCTTACCCACGCGAAAACGGCACAAAACTAGAATAAGAATAAGTCTGCATAAGCACCCTAGATGCACAACAAATGACTGTCAAGTTCTTCAATTGCTTGATTCGTTCCTATCCTAAGACTCCGTTTCTGAGCTTTCGGACCTAAGTGTTCCTTCTATCTTGTATGTTTAGCATACAGGCACATGTAGCCGTATTGCCACACAATACAACCGTATTTATTGCACGGTATTGTGGCGCAGCAGTTACCGTATATCTGAGCGGGCGGTCTGGGAGCGTCCTATCATGAATCCTGATACGCGCCGACCGGTTTATAGGGAGCGGGGTTTTTAACTGCGTATAGAAAATGAGATTAGGTATTGTGGGTGGGTGCTTTTTCGCTGAAAGCCTGCTTTGTTGCTGAGCTGGTGAAGTTATTACTGCGGTGCGTGATTTTTGGAAATTCATTTTATTATTATGTATTATGTAATTTAGGCATGCGTTTGACCACCATCTCGGTTGATATCAAGCAAAGATACAGTCGACGGCGGGATGAAATATATTAGCCTAGAGGATATCGATTCACTCGGTACTTTGTAAAGAAAATTGGTGAAGCTAACAATAATAAATCAACAAGCTTGTTGCTCAACTTAGTGAAGCTAAACCAAGAGCGCTAATTTATAATAAACTGATATGACTGGATGGGAAGGTAAAATAGAAAGTGGGAAGATAAAATTAGAATGACAGCTGGGCCTTACTAAAAGAGCAGTTCTGGATTCAGATAATATTCCAGAAAGCTTGAGGAGGTATATGTTGACAGTCGCTCTGAATTAAGGAGTATGATTAAGTAAAAGTAGTATTTATATCTACATACATCTATTTGTGTATACCTAAATCTAAAACTAGATAGGATCTAAGTCCAAAATTTTATTTAAGCGCTTACATCAGGCTTTAATAAAAAGTTATGTTTTACGTAAAAGTAAGTATTAAATAAATGTCATAGGACAATTCACATAGCACCATCTAGCCTTAAACTAAGCAAAGCTTGTACTGTGGGACCCAGACAACCGATAAAATACTTCCTTCCTTCCTATCTGTATTCGGTGGGGGAAAAAAAAACATATTTAACTATTTATTATTTATTGTACATTTATTACTTATCCAATTATTTCTATAGAATGAATGAAGGAATGAATGAATTCTAAAGAATCTTTAGCTTTACAACAGAAGTAATTAGCTTCAAAATTCCGGTTGCTCCACGTAAGTAGACGCCTCGAGGGTTGCTGATTCGTACCTGAAACAAAACAATTTATCCATCAACCTTTCTAGGGTTTGCATCCATTTTCATACATAGGCTTCATAATCATACATCTTCACCTTTACACTCATACATTCACTGGCTAGGGTTGTTGATTGGAGGGCAAGAGTCCCTCGTGACCCCCGCATGTTAATGGTCTTAATCGACCGTACAGTCCGTTTTGACAATTTATGTATCATTTTCGATCCTGTTATGTTCGCTGGATTATGCGTGCGTGCTACCCCAGATATGGCAGTTGTCGCAGTATGTAAACCTTAACTCGAGACAACTTTTCTATCTTTTTTTACAACGGACATGCATTTGGCCACAACCTCGCCTGATAGATGAACGACGAAGATGGAGCACGCTTGCCTAGGAAATACTATATTCACGTTTTTCTTTAAGTTTATGTTTGTTAAGTGAATGTGATTGTTTTTTTTTACTACCAAACGGGCTTGCGTTTGACCTCTAACAGGCCTGGTGTTAAACGAAGGTGCGGTCTACGACGGAGTACGCTTATCTAGAAGAAATTGATTCACTCGCGATTCGACGGCACCCAAATTTATCGGGAAACACCGGGCAGCAGTTCGAATGATGTAAGTAGAATCAAAGTTCGAGTTTTTCATAGTCCTTAAAAATATAAATTGTTCTCCTTTACATGTTTTTAAAATAAACTCTCTCAACGAGTATGAAAAAACACATACTTCAGTGTCATTTATCTTTGATTTAAATAGCTATAGAGTCTATTATTCTACATTACTTTTCTAGGTTTACGAAGTTTTTGAATATATTAATGTAATGAGATATTTTTATTTAAAGGTTTTATTTTTTTGTACATAAAAACTAAAATCGCTAAAAGTTAGTTAATAAGGGGAAACACACCCCAGCAGAAAGTTCTACATCCTTGCTAAGGTTTTCCTGTTTGTTAATAATTGTAATTTTTTAAACTTTCGCAACTTGAACACATACCTAATTATGTTTATCATCGGATCTTAATCGCGCACAAAAAACCACGGATATTGCAACATGGCTGAAACGTCTAGGTAAATAAATAAAATTAATTTCATAGTATTTTGTGTGCGATGAAAACCCGGCGATAAACACAATTATTTGCTTATGATTGACTGAAATGGATGTCAGATCTCAAACTCAAGTTGCGTTACTGCTATGATTGTCATACAGTGCTTCTATAACAGAATGGTGATAGACAGATATGTGAATTTATAATGTTATTTCAAGCTGATGATTTGGGACGGTTGTTAAGTTTTGGAGGGGTATTGTTTTTGGAAAACGTTTTAATATTCATGAGAAGACAAATAAAAGGTGTGTTTAGCTTTGCCTCCCTATATGGATGCATTTGTATTGTAGGGTTTGTTTGGAATATTTGTGTTTTTGCATTATGGTATTCTGGTTAGATCTCTAGTGTATTTCCGCTAAAAGGATGAGGATTTAATTAAACCTGCAACAATTACTATTATTAATGAACAATTTATGATTATGTATCTAGTCAAACAAGCTTTAAATGTGAAGAAACATTTTTTAGTAATTAATACACTACTAATATTATAAATGTGAAATATTAGATGTTGGATGTTTGAATGACTGGATGTTTGTTATTCAATCACGCTAAAACGGCGGAAGCGATTCTGATGATATTTAACACTTGCCTATATAGTTTATTACACGGAATAACACATAAGATACATTTTCTTAAGATAAAGTATCATGTTCCTGTAAGAGTAAAAAAACATTATTCCGGAATAAAAAACTGCTTATGTTAATCTAGGTAATAAACTATTTATTGTTTTTTTTTTAATTTCTCTCCGAACCCAATAAATAAAAATGTCTATTTTAAACCATCAATTAAATAATTATCAAAAAAAAAAAAAAAAGATGTTTCTAATTAAATTGTCATTGTTATTGTAAGATTGTTATTAGGTAGGCGATTTATAAACGGAAAAACATTTAAGATACACCAGACTACCATAGATATGATGAACTTTCGCAAAGTAACGCCTGAATCAATTATGTAGATACTTTTCCATATTTTTTTATAATGGTGCAGGGTGTTTTGACTTAGTGTGGTAATACTAAAGAGTACTGAACTATACCCTTCAATATGAACATCTAAAATCATGGGGAAAAATCCAAGTTTTCCATGGAAAAACGTTATTAACCCTCAAATGTATGTGTTATAAATATGTTTTCTATGTATTTTGTCAATTATCTGACTTCCATAAAACAAGTTTTGCTTAGTTTGGGGTCAGATGGCGCTGTGTGTAATGTTCTGCGATATTTATTTTTTTATTAAATAAATGTAGGTATGGCATGACTTTAGTTTGATTTAAAAATGCTACGAGTATATTTTATGATTTTTAATTACTATTCTAAAGTTTGAGTTCCACCGTGAGACATCCTTAAAGACTAAACAAAATATTATTTTTTACATTTCGATTATTTAAGCAAATTTTTGTCGCTAATGTGAATCATTACGTACCATCAATGTACTAAGCGGCTATAGTATAACAAAGTACGTAGCTACGTATAAAAGAGATAACTGAAGTGAATAATACCGTTCATTAAGGCCACGTATTCCAGGTGGCGGCTTTTATCAGAATTTAAAATAGGGATTAACACCGTACGGCCGGGCTGCATATCGCGCTCTCCACGCCCGCTCCGCCCGGCTCCGGCCGGATTTGGGCGGATTAAACCGGATCAAACTAGATCAGACCGGGTCCGGAGTCTCGCAGCGATACCGTATTGTTTATTTCACATTTAAAATTGCAAATTGTATTGCTATTTTCGTTAGGTGACGCTCGTTAACTTGGTAAGTAAAATGTATTTATATTGCAGTGCCAATGTTCGTGTTTTAATTTAAATTAAAATTAATTGCGTCAACAATGCGGGCGTTATATTAAATTTTTTGACGTGAAGAAATATTTTTGTTACTCTTTTAGTGTTAATTAAAACAAAACGAGATGGTAGTTTCGCCACAAAATAATTGCTGTGTTATGGTCTTAAATATTTTATTTTTACCTTTTACCATAGCTTTTTTATGGTCAAAAAGTAGGTTTTTGAGTTAACCTTATGTTGACGGTGTTCTCGAAGATCGTAAAGACCACCTAGCCTGGAATGAAACTGGCTCGCATACACATATACAAGATACGATCACATTGGTATTTACTTAATGCATAGAAATCAGGTGAGACGTGGTCAAACATCAAACCTGCAATCGTAAAATAGAAGCCTAAATTTTACTACGACGAATGTAATAAGCATAATAGATAAACGCAAAGTTAATGTCATGCATGTATGCACTGAAAGAATTAAATACATATTTCAAAACCATGAACTCATATTCCATCTTCTGAACACACCCCACCCCGTAGACCCGCTACGGCGTAGAACTAACATATAATCCTTTTCGCTACAAAAGCAATTTCAAACTTCCTTAGGGGCTTTGGATAATCTTTCTTTATATCGCGCTACGAGCCGCAACTGCAAATATATCCCGCCTCACTCTAACACAGATAAAACATGCGAGTACGACAGAGACAGCAGACAAAAGCCTGAAGAAACGTTTGAGTTCCCAATAAAGAGGGGCGAACAGTAATGTGTATTTAAATTTTGGTTCAAGTGTAATAATTTTGTTTTTTAATTTAATTTCTAATAGCATTGTAGATCTTGGGGTGAAGTTGAGTGGTATAAATCTTGGAAAGCATTTTTAAAAATTCTTTTGGAGGGATAATTCTCAGATTTCTTCAAGGAAAATCAAATGAGGTCATGTTAGAACGGTTTTGAAAATTATATCTATATCTTTAAACGAGCAATTCTTGTATATATATATATATATATATATATATATATATATATATTCTGAATCTCGGAAACGGCTCCAACGATTTTCATGAAATTTTGTATCCAGGTGGTTTCGAGGGCGAAAAATCGATCTAGCTAGGTTTCATTTTCAGAAAACGTCGTTTTATCCATGTTTTCTGCCGAGCAATGCTCGGTCAACCAGGTAATGTATTATTAAAGAAGAATAGTTGCTAAAAATACTTCTAGAACAATATTTATTGCCCTAAATTCTCTTAAATGTTTATCTAAACATTTGACTATAATTTGAATTTAGATACAATTTATATTTTGTTTTTAAGTACTTACAAACACAATATTTGCGCCAAAAAAATACGTTTGCCTTTTTGTGTTGTTTTTAGGTTCAGATAAAATTGCTCTTCGTAATCGCGGCTTCAAAAAATGCTGTTAATATTACAACTGGGGCATAACGACCATAGAAAACTCGCCTACGCAGCGCGACCCAAAAATCTATATCAATTTCCTTATTAATTTCGCGAGTGGCAAAACCGTTACATTCATTGCCACTTTAATGGGCAATTTTCATAAACAAAGTTGAGAATCCCTGAAGATGGGGGAGGCAGGGGGAAACCCGGTCGGGGGGTACGCTTCCGAGATAGAAAACAGCTCCAGTGCTGGTATAATGGGTTTTTCGAATGGCGTCGTCCGTCTTGGCAGCCCCTCTCTCTTCACCACCCCGCACCCCCCCGAGGTGCCCCTCTTTCCCCTGGGCGAGAAAGGATGAATTCTTATTTCCTCATCTCGAGGCGTCCGGTACGAACCCTCCATGTAGATTGCCTCTTTCTGGAGCGCCGTTCGTATAACATAACAATGGCATGTTTTCAATTTTACTGATGTTATTTTTTCTTTGTTTTTGGACGCTTGCAATGAAAATATTTACTTATTATGTGAATCGTTATATTAAACTTTATGCATTCTGGTTCAGAAATGTATTTTAAATCCCTAATTGGGATCATAGCAATTTTTTAACATTTTTTAATCTTCCTTAGCGTGTTAAATTATTTTAAAATGTCGTTGGACATTTCACACAGCACACGATTATACCCCTAAACAAACCTCGTAATTCATTGAATCAGGCGTTTTTTTTTGTAAAACTTTGAATAAACAAAGCTTGTATTTTATTAACCAATTAACTGACAGTATTATTAACTGACGTAATTCTTTTACTGTTTTTATAGATAATGGTACAAAACCCTTCGTACGCGAGTCCGACTCGCACTTGGCCGGTTTTTTTGTCCCCTGTGTCTTTACGCTACCACACGGAAGCCATCTAGATGGCGTCTTTGTATTATAGTAGATTATTAAACACATTTACTTTCTTTTTGTAAATAAATAAGTAGCTACATTATGAAAACCTAGACAAGAACAAACACCTGAATTAGTCACATAGGTAAGTGTTTGTTCTGAATGTCACCCAGTAAAAACATTAAAATACGTGTCGAACATAGATTTGTTGACAAAAAAATATAGGTACACGTCAATATTTAGTACTTCATCAGTTTACCAAGTTTCGCTTATTTTAGAGCTAGATGGCGTTGTATAAAATGTTGACCAATATTTGCTATTAATATGTACTTAATTATATTTTACCTTTTATCTCCGGTAATAATGCAATAACGTACATTATGTTAATGTTCATTAAATTAAATTAAATATGTACATTTGGTTAAGAGTTGAAATAGAGGCAAAATCGGAGAATCCCTAAAACTACCTGTGTAAAACATAATACGAGTACAAACTGTATGTATAAAATAATATATTTTTTAATTCACTATGGAACAAAGTAGATTTCGTGTAATTAATAATTATGAGTATGGTATAGAGGTAATTTGCTTTTAGAATAGAATAATTATGAGGTAAATCGTACTTAGAATTATTATTGTTGAGTGAGAAATCATTCTCTTACCTATTTTACATATTTTATGGATCTGAATAGATCTCAGATTAATTATTAATTAATCTGAGATCTATTATTATCTATTATTATATATATCTACCATAATACAAAGACGCCATCGAAATTGCTTCCGCGTGGTAGCGTAAGAACACAGGTGACAAATAACCGGCCAATGTGAGTCGGACTCACGCACGAAGGATTCCGTACCATTATCTACAAAAACGGCAAAATAATTGCGTTTGTTGTATGGTAGCCCCCTTAATATTTATTTTATTCTGTTTTTAAGTAGTATTTGTTGTTATAGCGGCAACAGAAATACATCATCTGTGAAAATTTCAACTGCCTATCTATCACGGTTCATGAGATACAGCCTGGTGACAAACTGACAGACAGACAGATGGACGGACAGCGGGGTCTTAGTAATAGAGTCCCGTTTTACCCTTTGGGTACGCAACCCTAAAAACAAAGAATTGGAGTGTTTTTCCAACAAAATTATATTTTTAGTAACGGCAACTACTATATAATATTTTTGCGATAAGACGCGTTGAAAGAGGTCTTTAGTAAAATAAATATGTCATTTTTAAAGGGCAATAATCCATCTCGTAACTGTGAAGTTTGCGAAGTTATTGACGACACCTTTTACCTTTATTGGACAATACCATGATATATTGTTGTGTTATAGTTTGTTGTTGTTGTAGTGATGTGTTGTTGTTATTATTGTTGATTTCTTGTTGAAGCTTGAGCTGCTGATGAAGCAAAACATCGTGAGGAAACCATAGCATGATAGTAGGGTACTTTATAGTACTCGACTGGCTAGCTACCACCCTCGAGTTAAAAATCAGCTGCCAAGCACTTAACAATGTGTTCCGGCAGGCTCACTTGAGAGCTAGTTCCATTCCAGGCTAGATGTGCTTTACCATCTACAACCACACCATCACTTAACATAAGATGAGCTGTGGTCAAATGCCTAGTTTGCCAAACTTAAATTTGATAGTGTGTTTAGATAGTTTATTTATAATCATGGGTCTGACGTTACAATTTTGGCCAAAGTAAGAATAAAAAAAGGGAATTGAAAAAATATATACGAAGTTCATAAACAAAGCTAGTAAAATAAACCAGCTGAAGGCATACAAGGCAGCATCGTAACATATTTGAAACGGCACCAGTAACTGCATTCACGAAGTGGTGTCTGCGCCAAAAATACTTTGACACTGTGCCAAAACATGCAAAACACACACATAAAATACCGCAACTGTGCTATGTTATGACATAGTTTTTAAATTAATATAGAAACCAGTTCTTGTCAGTAAAATCTGCAACTCAATATCAAATATAATAAGTGCATGACCTTTTTAAATTTAAAATTACTAACAGAAAAGTGAATACGACTATTTTACTTGGTGGTAGATCTGTCGTCTAAGTAGGTACCACCGCAGTACCAGATATTCTATCGGCAAAAAATAGTGTGTAAGCATTACTGTGTTCCGGTCTGAAGGGTACTGCAGCTTGCAAAATTGCAGGGCTATTAAAATTAACAATCGAAAGTCTCAAAGTAATTAGCAACAACGCAGCGATACGATGAACTTTATTTTACTACTCAGAGTTATGTGTATCGCTGCAATGGTCATGGACAGGCGTTAATTCTTACCATTAAGAGAGTGACTCGTATACGTCTCATTACTTTTCCATACAAAAAAAAAACGAAATAGGATCATTGTAATGAACATATTTTACTATAGGCACAACTTCTTAATTGTGAGAAGCTGCTGTCTCATATACAACTAATTATATGGTGGCATGAATTAGAATGTTTTAGATTGAATACGATTTTGTATTCATGTGAGAAATTATATGTATGTTATATGTTTTTATTCATAAATAAGTGTACTCAAAGCTTATAATTTATGGTAATGTTTAATGGGATTTGGAAGCATTAAAAAACTATTCATAGCTACAACAATCTTAGGATAGGTTCCTTCTTTCAAAAAATCACGACTATTTCAGAGTTGTAGATAATATTTTGTTACACACAAAATAACAATACAGAATGAACACAATAATCAAATACTGAACATTTAACAAGAACAATGATATCGTCAAAATAGGTTTTACTAAACTACTTACGCAATTCAAACACGCCATAAAACTGGTAAACACAACAAAACGTTACACGCGTTATAGGCTCATAATCAGTTGCCGAAAATCTGCTTTCATTCGTAAAAGCCATTATGAGAATGCTTAACAATGCAACCATTATACTAAGAGCTGAGATTTCATCAAACAATAGAAGTAGCACAATAGCAACATAGGGGTCTTGTTAGACTGGCGATTATACAGCAATCATAGCAGTTGTGTGAAATGAGAGCTCTCCCTTAAAAGGATAAACAAGTAACGTGTGCGAGAAACAGCCAAGACGCGCTGAATTCATATTTTACTTGAGCCTCCCTACGGCCTGAGTTCGGCATGGTGGCAGAAAAATAAAGAACTGATAAGTGGCTCTACTTCATTTTTATCTTATTGAAATACCATACAATCTGGCTACAGTGACGTAATTTATAGCATCCGATACCTACGTTTTAATGTCCCTTCAACTATCGGTGTCTTTCGGCAGCGTGACTTAAGAGCCAGTTTCATCCAGGCTAGGTGTGTTTTACCATCTTCGACCACATCATCATTGTGTCTTAACATTGTGAGCTGTTCAAACATCTAGCTTGTCAACCATAAAAAAACTACTTAAACTACTATATGAGTAGAAATTTTAGCAGTAATTGAAAAAACACTAAAGCTATCATAAATTATTGAAATTTTTGTTCATATTAATAAAATTGACCCACTTTTGATCTCCTTACTAGACGTTAT
Source organism: Biston stratarius (assembly GCA_950106695.1). Lineage (NCBI taxonomy): Eukaryota > Metazoa > Arthropoda > Insecta > Lepidoptera > Geometridae > Biston > Biston stratarius. Next base: position 20,364,701 of record OX467116.1, read on the forward strand.
ATAGTTAGTTTTTTTTTTTTTTGTTAAGTAAAGCATCTTTTCGTATATATTAAGAAGGTAATGTACAAAAGCGCTCCAGTTGTAAGCTTCCACCATCAAAATTGCTTTCCTTATATCTTCAATAAATGTTTAAAACATTCCTGCAAGCATGTGTTTTATAGGTTTTAGGGCTTGTTATATTAATTTCACTGGTTTTCATATTTATGTGAGGCAGCACAAGAAGAATTTGAATTTTTCGGCTCTAAATTTTAAGACGGGTACTGTTTTGAAATTTAGATTTTTACTTAACTATCTAAAAATAAGGATATTGTTTTTAAGTCTATGTTTATATGTTTTAACGTAATCTTGTACAGTTTAAATAGCATAACTTTTTCAAAAGTGTGTGTTTTCAACATTTAGTAAGACTAACGTGCATCGAGCGAAAAATAGATTTACAAACCATTCTATGTTAACGTTAAAAGAAATAAACAAGAGAGACTAATTTCATTAGTTATCTTTACATACAGTTGCATACACACATACATTTTGTATTTTTACTACAATCTATAATCAGACATCACACTTATTCAACACACATGCATTTGCATGAAAACAAAGAGAAACAACGAAAGTCCGCTCTATCTCAATTTTACGGACTATTCATAACATGAACTGTATTACAATAAAACGGGTAGCTACAACGTGGTCCGCCTACGGCAAGATTTATGCTTATCTCTAGACTATAAACCGGTATTAATGCGTATAAATATATCAAGAGTGAGAGAAAATCGGGCGAGCATGTGGTATGGAAAATGTAAGACATTGTTTAATTGAATTGAATATATAGATAGATAGAATCTCATAATTGTGCAACCCAAAAACTTTAAAAAATGTATAGAAAACAAAAAAGCTGCATTAATCTGCTACGATTGGCTCTTTCCTTGTTTCTCACCTTAATATGTTCTCCAATGCTAGGATTCATCATATTAATAATCGTTCTACGCAGGTGCTTTGCGTAAATAATTACTTTGTTGACCTTTTTATTGTCTTCTTAATTAATTTCCTAAAATATTCTCAGCTCGGTTTCTTAGATATTTTCTTGTGTTGCTACAAATAAAAGTGTAGATTATAAAGTTGGGCGTTCTACATTTGAAAAATAAGGTATAATTTCCAACATGATAGAGCATTACAATGGATTTTATTTTTAAAACAATTAGGTACAGATTTATCAAGTAAATATAAATGTTGATTGGAACTGAAAATATCCCTACAAGTTCGAAATCAGCGATACCCTCAATATACAGGATACGTTCTCCCTTTTGCCGGCTCGACGGGAAAGTTCGCCGGATCCGCTTCCTGTGTTTGCCATTACCCCGAACCCCATCGCCCCAGGCTCCCCTGACGTACTGCTCCACAAATAAATACGTACGACGTACATCGGAAATAAATCGGCCATTCGAAAAATAACCTTTATTTTCGTGGTCTTTCTTTGTGACCCTCCCCGTAAAAGCTTTGTTTGAACTTTTAAAATTTGCAGGATTTCTTTTATTTTTTACTAAGTTATCTTTGAGATACAATGGTGCTTATTTAAAATTATCCAAAATGCATTACCTAAATTTTAGTAGGGTCACTCTATTCCTTTACTAACATATAGTTATTCAGTTCTTAAATTCTTGACATTCTAGCTGTTTGACCACAGCTCACCATCAGTTGAGTGATGGTGTAGTCGAAGATGGTAAACACAACTAGCTTGGAATGGAACTGGCTATCGAGTGAGGCTGCTGGAACACACCGTTAGATGCTTGCAGATTTACAACTTGAGGGTGGTAACTAGGCAACATAGTACTAAGAGAAAAGATCACTATGCAAATAAAATATATATTCGAATAACTATCTAATTACAACATGGCATATTTTAATAGTGTAACATAATTATTACACATAGGGCGACATCCTTCACCGTCATGGAAAAAAATACGTATATGTGTAACATAGAAGCAACACACGAAAGTAAAAAAAAAAGTTTCCCTAGTGTTTGCGAGTCCTCCAGCGCGTGACCTACACCCGTCTTGACGCTGCCAGCGGAGCGCCGCGTCGGGCAGGGCACAAATGAGTAAGTATATATGAGTTTGAAAGAATGTCATAATAACGCAGGCATGAGTTCGTTTTAGTTCGTTTTGGTAATTTTTTAAGTTTGTGATATTTTTATGATAAAAAGTACTTCAGTACTCTAACACGCAGACGTTTTCGTTCACTTTTAAAAGGTAAGAAATGATGTTGGTACAATTATTTAAAAAATCAGGTGTACTTATTACTTACATTTTATCGATATTGAAGTATTTGTTCAGTGTCCACCGTATCTCTCCAAACACAACGCTGCACATTTTTACAAGCAGGACAGAATGTACCTAAGACTGCATCACAGCTACATACTCTCAATTTGTTTACTCGTACATTTTCGCAAATTAGTATTAGTAAATTAGTTTCAATCGATCAAGCGCGACCTCACACCCTTGTCATATCAAGTGCTGCACTGACGAAATTATGTGACTAGGAACTAGGCGCGTGCCCATCATCACAGGATCATCGCCTTTTGGCTTCTTTTACTCAATGCCGCCGCGCCGTCCGCCTTATTAGCATAAATGTACAATAAATCAAATTCTGTTGAATACAACGTCCAGTCAGTGAGAATTTTTATCTTACAAAAAGTAGTAACAATTATGAAATATGTCGTTTGGGTTTGTACTCTGATGAAAAATCCAAGTTTGTGACCCTGAGATCGCTCGGGCCGCCATATTGGATGACAGGTGCTAAAATCAGTTTTTTTTTTCAAGGTTACCTCAACGATTGGTCCTACGACTAAAAACGTTCAACACAAACATAAAGAGAATAAAATTTCACACATTTTTTGTTTTAGATTTTTTTTTGTAAGTCTCACATGTAATAACTTATAAAGATACGAATTTATTTACAAAATCGTCAATTTTTCTGGATTATTTTTTTATTCCTTATTAACTTGGATTTTTCATCAGAGTAAGTTTCCAATCCTTAACAACATACCTACCTATTTCAAAATTATTAATACTCTAATTACTAATTTCACATACCTACTTATTTTAACTTCATATAATGCTTTTATTAATGATCCTGTATGAAATATGTCATAAGAAAATAATATTATCTGTATGTATAATTAATATTGACACGAAAATCGACTAAAAGAAAAATATTATTGTCCCACTATTATTATTATATTATTTTATGTACCTACTTAAAACACCCAAAAAATTTAATTACGGTAAAAAAACACCCCGTATAAAAAAGGAATTACATGAATAGGTATACTGCTTTAATTAAAATTCTTTATAATTTTATACTTGAAATCTCCTAATTAAAACCTAGTTCCTATCATAACCCTCTAACTCTGTATTATTCTCACATTAAAATTCAAATTAAAGTAAAGATTAAAATGTTATCAAGAATTATGATCGGCCAGTTCCATGATTAAACTATTCCTTGATTAACACAAGCTCGTTTCCGTGGAGAGAGCCCTCATTAGACGTGTTAAGCCGTCTTTAACGGTGCATTAAAATAATTTAATCGGCAATTTAATATTTCTCCTTTTTGATAATTTCCTTATCATGTAAGGAGATCAAAAGATGCGATGGAATATAAAAATTAATGGTTACAAACACTCCATTTCAGAGACACATAATTTGGAGGCAAATCTCTACAGTCGAGCTACTAACGAAGATAATTTTTTTCTAGATGTGACATTACTTTTTTTTGCTGGAAAAAGAAGAAAGCTAGTTCTTTGCCCATAGTTTAGCTGATGTTAAGTGACGGTGGTCCAAGATGATTAATATAATGCTGGCCTTTGAGTAACTTTCAAGTAAGGCTGCCGGAACCCACCGTGCTTGACGGCAAATTGTAGCTATAGCCAGCCAATTATTACAAAGGGCCCTACCACACTGCTATGGTTTCATCACGTTGTGTTCCTCACCTGCAGATTTAGCTTATTGTTGGGATTTGAACCCACGCTTTTGTTGTTTTTAGTTTGTTGTCAGTAGTGTTATTCCGCGTTTTTTTAAATTTAAAATAGGTTTGCTTTTTACTACATCCTGCCTGACGTTGACTACAGTGATATGGTCTGAGGATGGAACTTCTTTACCTAACAGGAACTTGTATAATATTAATTACAATAAAATAAAAAAGTCTAAAATATATAAGCCCGGCTACGAAAAAGATAACTATATTTAAGGGGGAAATAAGTAACCTATGTCGCCTGAATCTAATGACGAATCGATGGACACCCCATTAAAAATGGGTAATTAGTTTTGCCATTTCGTTCCGTAAGGTAAAAAGAAACTAAAAATGATGGTCCTTTTAATCATTTTTTTATTTGACAGAATGACATAGTTATGTAGTATTATGACCAGAATGAAACATGGAAATAAAAATTCGTTAAGCTTTACTTTACAGACGTACACTCAAAAAGGAGCGACATCTATTGATTTAAAGCTTTACTACCACAAAGTGACAAAATAAACCGAAATGCGCACAGAATAGAATATAGAATATACCTTTATAGTACGTGTGTTTGGCACCTAACTTCTCCTAAACGGCTGGACCGATTTGGATGAAATTTTGTGTGTATATTTCAATGGGTTCCTGGATGGTTTAACCCTTTCAGGGCCAGAAGACTTTGAGAGCTACTATATTCAGTTCAGTTATTTAGAACGATTCTTTGGGTGTTAAAATAACTTACTTATTTCAAAATCAAAATTTTAAAAATAAATCTGGCTTTTTGGAAATTCTTGGGACGCATCTGTTCCCTTGGTCGTCAAAGGGTTAAAAATACAATTGGATTGGTAGATGACGCTGCTGTCGGTATGTCTGTTGACATTTAGGCGATACGAAGTTCGCCGGGTCAGCTAGTTATAACATAAAAAACTTAAGGAAGGGATAACGAAAAAAGATAATAAAGAACCAACATCGACTAATATGTTGTAAGTAGTACATCGGCGGCCTTAACGCTTAGAACGATTTCTTCCAGACAACCTTTGGATGGATAGAAATTATAGTAGCTATTAAGGTTGGCGGTGTAAAAACATACAGAAAAAAGTTTATAAAATATAATATTATGTATGTACAATACAGATCAGTGACATCTACATAACGCTAGAACAGCTCGAATTTGCCGTTGTACAATTTTTGTATGGGATGATACTCTGTACCTAATACTTTTATAATTATTATGCGTGGTTAAGGTGCTTCTATAAACCTTAGATCCCGGCTCCAAAGACTGCGTTGCAGTCAACAATGGACCCCGATAGTGGCACAATAAACCGCCTCAAATGGCCCGGAACTTTTTCTCTAATGGTTTATTTAAAAATCTCACAATTTTCATTCCCGAGTTTCCTTTGGGAGACTCGAATAAATCTATTTTATGCCCCGTCTGAGACATTAAGCTTTTGATCGGAATTGCTTTTATGCGATGTTTGTTCTCAGTATCTTTGTGATTTAATGTTATGTTCTGAAAGACGTGTCTCTTTTATCTGAAGCCCTTTTGGAGTTGGGCAATGCGTCATTTACAATCACACTGGTAGGCTTGAATTTGATATTAATAAAGTTGAACATTTGTCATGTGAATTGATATATACACTAGACAATTGCGATTTAAATAAACGCTATATTTGAATACGATATTTTGAGTTTCGGAACATATATTTCAAATAGATAAAGTTGTTTATTTTTAAAGCAATGATTCACAAAAAGCAATCTTAAGTATAATAAATTATAGACAGTCTTGTATTCCGACTAGCTCTTAATTACCACGATAATTACGCCAATAAATGTTTTATCAAATTTCTTGGCTATCGCACGTATCGCGACACATTCGTTGTTTAATTCTTCCAAGATTCCTCTGAGAGACATTCGCCGCATTGCACCCCCACAGTATCGAAGTCGTCAGGGTCGGCAGACAATCGCGTTTACGACGCATAAAAGTTAGTCTTTATAGACTCTTGGTGTATAAAAGTGGCGTTTATGCCTTTTTAATTAATTGTCGTGCCGTTAAACGCCATATCAGCTTTGTAGCTGATGCTTATGGCTGGAAAATTGTTAACTGAGTAGTGATTTAATAATAAAATGTGTTTGATGGGCGAACACTTCATAAAAACATCGTAAAGTGTCGCTTGTAAATCTTTGAGAGAGTTTCGCTCGATGTGATTTGTTAGTGGATCTTTACGCCGCTTGTTGCTTGTTTTATGGAACGATCAATCGATTAAGAAACAAGAGGATTGTTGTAGCTATGAATACTTTTTTAACGTTTCCAAATCCCATTAAACATTATCATAAATACTAAGCTTTGAATACACTTATTTATGAATAAAAACATTTTGAATAGTTTCTCACATGAATACAAAATCGTATTCAATCTAAAACATTCTAATTTATGCAAACAGGATACCTACTAGCCGTTTCAAAATCTCTATTGTTTATTTCAAAGGAACGACTTAATGAATATTCAAAATATTCAATAGATGCTTATCGCATGTATCCAATAAATAGCACCATCGGCAGTTAAAAACAAACACTTGGAGTATTAAACACTTAATTAGCTATTTCGAGTAGGCGTGGTTTCAAATGTCTTCATAATCTTTGTCTATTATAAATTAAAAATAATGTTATTTTATACAAGTTTGTATGAAAGCAGAGATCGTTAATCACAGCTGGAAGCCACATCTATTCTTATTTACCGTCCATTCTAAGCCTGCGATAAATAATAAGATTCTTAAAATAATTTCCCGAAAACCAACTGTTGTGTACCTGTAACTGGAACCTTATTTTGAACGTCACAGAGATGAAATTAAGGAAACGATTGCAAAGGCGTTGTAAGATTAATGCCTTATAAAAACGGCTTTTAACTGAGAATTATTAATTATAATAAAGTACATGCTCAAACACTCGAATGTATGTGTCATATAAAAAATTATTATTTCCTTCGGAAAATATATTTTTAATATTTATCCGCTATTTCCGTTGAGGTGAGATTCGGATGAGTTTTAACGTCAATTTTTGCTATCATAAAATGTAAACATACGTGGTAAATAAATAAAACCGTTATTAAAAAGCGCGATTGCAAAGACTTAACCCTGCAATACTTTCCACGGTATTTACGACCGCACAAATTAATTTTTCCCTGTTTTTTACGCTGTAAACAGTAAAGAGTAGGGAATGGCCATAGATACAAATACAAGTGGCTATAAAGCGAATGTAGCTGAGTCAGTGCCGAGTTGGAGCCCCACTGCGCATGTGCCGTACATTCCGGTACTTTTATTGATTTCAGTAGCACTAACGGTCCATAAACCCGACGTGCTGGACTGGAACCTCCACTCTATGCCCCTTATTAGGTACTCACAATTTCCACAAGCGCTACTTGTTAACTTTTGAAATAGTTACGGAATGCTTCAAGTTTTTTCATTCGAGTTGCTTTAGAACGGCTCATTGGGTTAAAAGTTATATGGAATGTGTTTTGGTAAATATAAGGCTTTTAATGGTAACTAGAAATGGGTAATAAATATGAAACAATAAAAAAACAACATGTATTTTTTGCAAAAACAAAAAAATAAAGGTTTTTTTGTCATTTATTTTAAAACTTAACTAGACTTAGACTTGACGTATGAAAGATTAAATAATAAGATTTCTATAAAGTCAATACATTAGTTTGATATTGGTGTGATAGATTTATATAAGTATGACAAAAACAAATCGCCTGGGTGGAGGAAACATTTGCAGGTTGTGTTTAATTTTTTTTTATTAATCTTTATATCTGTTATATAACCTACCAACCGCCTAAGTACGGGAAAAGACCCTATCCAAAACAAACTAACCCATGAAGAGCAGTCAATAAACACCCAACGCACGTATTTTCGGATTAACTGCTTAGGGAGTCGCCAATCTTAATTGCTTTCTACCACAGTTTATGTAGCTACTAACTATTAACTAATTCTTCGGTTGCGGTCATATAGACCCATGGACTGCGAAGCTAGTGTATTATTTCGCTAACTTGTCTCATTTGTGGTTTATTGTTTTGGAATGCAGATCGTGATTAGATTTAAAATACGTGTTCTATACGTTAGATGCGTTGTTCTATACGTTGCGTTACATAAGTACAACAAATATTCGTCAATAGAGACTTGTTTTTGTCGTCATAGCAAAAAAAAAATAGAAAAAATATTCAAACTTATAAATGTGAAAGTTTAGATATTTGTGTGTGTGTATGTTAGTGAGTGTGTGTGTATGTGTTCTTATTTATGCAGTGACCACTTAACAAATTTAGATGATATTTGGAATGCAGATAGCTTATATACATTAATACATACGATAACGTAAGTGAAATAGCGAGAAACAGCTACTACAATATAAATATCGAACATTTTATCACCATTATTGAGTTGAATATTTTAAACTCCTACAAGCTAGTTGAATGATTTATCTAAGCAATATAATTAGAAGTTTAAAAAATATAATACAATTGACATCAAAATAATAGGAAGAGGAGAAAAAACTTGTTATACAAGGCAAATTTATAGTACCTAATTCATATAACAAAAAATCAAGTAAACACGTCAAACAAAGTCATCAACGGCCCAGTAAATGCTTAAACACAGCATAAGCCAGAGATTGTCAGCCTGAAGCACGTCATAATGCTTCTCCGTAATATCAGAAAAGGGCGTTAGTGGGTGTCTCAGCTGTAATATCAGCCGGCTGCGGTCGCACTGGGTCCTTTATTAAAACAAAATTTCTACCCGCAAAATGTCCACGAGCTTTGTTCGAGGGAATTCTCCTCGATTTTAATAAGTAAAATGTGTTTTACGGCTTTTCTTACTGCGATTCTTCCGTCTTTGAAAGTTTTAGTTCATGAGTGTCAAATTATTTAGATCTGTGTTCATAAAATTGTAGTTAATTACTTAACTTTTAAATTTTAATTTTTTTTAATTGTTCCTGTTAAATATATTCAGATACCATTTCATTTCAAAATATAGCATCTAAGGTAATTTTGACCACATAGTGACTATTTACGTGTTGACCAACTAATAAACAGAATCAAAATAAAAAACTTGGTTATTTGGCGGGAACGCGGAAAGAGTCGTGTCGCCCCATTGTATTTTTTCCAAAACTTGTGTTTTTTCGAGTATTTGTGTATAAAAATAGTGGTGTTTTATTCATAAAGTGCCGAATAACAAGCGCGAGTTGTACTGTACGCGCTTTTCGTGTTGCTTCCAAACTCCATTGAAACTTATAGTAAAGTCGCCACTACCTTATTAAAGCATGGCTAGATGTGACTGCCACGGACTGGATTTGACCAAGACTGGACTTTGACTATAAAGATAAAGAAGCTGAAAACTGAAGACTGCACACAAAAAACAGAAATATTGAAACTGACAGAATGTACAGAGTGCGATGCCAACCAGTAAGAGAAAAAAAAACTTCTTAAAACTCAAGAAGTTCATCTAAGACCATCCCTGTTCGATCCCAACTCGATAAAAACTCAGAAGTTTGGTTCGACGTCCAAATTGAATCAAACGCCCCTATCTACTTATTACAATCAGCTAGGTACGTACAATATGTCGACAGTACCGGCGGAGTGCGGCAGTGAAGCGATGATTTCGGTACATTTGCCGAGACCGTAACGATCCTCCGAATAGTCTTGATGGACGCCAAGAATGAGCTCTCACAACATAAAGAAATCCCCTTAAAAAGGGTAGCGTTGGGGAAACTCAGAGTCTAGTAGAAAATTAGGGAATGTTACAAGAATTCCAGTTGTTTTTGGGTATTCGTTTTTGTGCCGTTTGCGTCACATGTAAGTTTATATGTTGTTTGCGAGTCTTGTAGAGTTTTTGTGACATATTCTAGTATTGAGTTGAAGACGTTATGTTGTCTCGTCTCGATTCGTCTTCTGCTCGCATGTTGTGAACATATTCATGTAATTCTTTTACGAGAAGATATTTTTCCCTTTCTTTGTTTCACACACTTTCATTTACTCGTTTATTCACTTCGCAGAATATTTTGTAAGATTTGTTCAGTGATGTCTTGTTATAGTTTTAAATTATATAGATTGCATCCCTAAAAATCGTGTAGGTACCTATACGCAAAAATGTATTCGTTGTTTAATTATTGTATATATGTACGTTTGTTATAACGCAGCAACGGTTAGTTGTTTTTTTTTTAAATATGGATATAGCTTAATATACATACCTAGTCACAAAAATCTCTAGTCAATCTCTAGTCTAGTCAATTTTTCTAAAAAATAATTATTGATTGTGAGTAATTATGAGACAGCAGTTTAGTACAAAATTGTGTTAGTAATTTTTAAAGTAGTAGTTGTAAAGTAATTTTTTGTTTTTATTACTCTGAAATCAAAATATTTGATAAGTTTACTTTTATATTACTAATAAATACACGAATGATACTAATAAACAGATCAAAATTCACAAACAAAACGGCAACGTTCCAGCTTCCATATCAAAAATTAAGAAAACAAAGGAGAGGCAATTCTCCACAACTCAGAAAACTTTTATCAGGCCCGCGGATAGCATTTATAAATTAGAATGAACTTTCTCGAGGCAGTTGGCATTACTTAAGCGGAATGGTAACTTCCAAAACAAGCAAACTATCTTCGTAGGTATCGTATTTCTGACCAGGACACAGAAAAAAAGAGCAAGAAGGTTTTAAGCAAGATAACGTGCGCTTTGGATTACACCGTTGTTTTCTAAACGACATTGGTAACCAAACAAAAAAAAAGATATTAAAAGTACTCGTATATACCTAAATACCTCAACATTATATTAAAAAAAAAACAATCGTGGAAGTTAATCATCTAATGTGGATCGAGCTAAAGAATTACTTAGTTGCATTCTAACTATATTTTTTGTAGCTGTAGGTACCTATACATATATAACTTATATATAGGTAGACATAAAAAATTACGTGAATGTTCGTCGTTATAATATTGCTAGTCCTTCTAGATTTTATTATTTGTTTTTAAAGTACATAAAAATTCAACAAATATTGTTTAATTCCTTTAAAAACTAAAAGCCTTAACTATTGTTAATCGTCCTACCGTAAAACTAGATTTCGTTTAGGTAAAGTTAAATTATATAGGTATACTTATATATAATTTAAACTGTTTTAAATTTCAGACATTTGCCCCGCTTGTTTGCAAGGTTAATTTTTTGCACAAACTAAATGCCAACATTATGATCACGTTTATAATTTTTAACTTTTTGTTTTGTTTCCAGTATCTAATTTTATTAAAATTACGTACATATTGTACTTAATGTCTAACAAAATGATAGAGGGGATTGTTTAATATAAGAATGATATAACATCTTACATCCCATTATAAATATGAATGGAATAATGACCTGTAACTTTGGTGTTATCAATAAATGATTTGTATTTGTATTTGCATTTGCATTTATGTATTATAAGCATGCACCTACTTCCAAAAAAAAACTATGTGTAATGTCGTAGGATATTTTATTTTATTTGGAACTTACTGATCTTAATGTAAATTTTTCAACAGTATCTACTCAAACTTACTCGTAATAAGAGTTTTTTTTTTTTTTATAACGCTGACAAGCTAGGTGTTTGACCACAACTCACTTGATGTTAAGTGACGGTGTGGTCGAACATCGTAAAGCACACCTAGCCTGGAATAGATATATAGTCTAATAATATAGTTTAATTTTCGATTCGTAAATAGTTAGACAGTTGCCTTAAAACTCTAATCTTGCAAGTTTGAAGCTTTGAGATATAAACTAAATATAATTTCTTTTGGTTTCAGGGCATGATTAAATAAATATGTCTACATAAGGTGATTTCATTGTCGAACGTAGATCTATTGTAAACAAAAAAATATATCATGGTTCACACGCTTAGCTGTGAAAATACGCTTTAGTACAAAGTAAGAGGGTCCCATCAAAACAAATTAAAATAAAATCAATAAATAAATAATTAATACCGTAGGACATTCACACAGCGCCATCTAGCCTGAAACTATGCAAAGCTTGTACTGCGGCAACCAGATAATAGATAGAATACTTATGTTATTTTTTTGTAAATACATACTGTTTTATAGAACACCGAGATATAGAACAGACATTTATGTGACAATTGGTCCTCGATTGGAATAGAACCCACGCCTTTCATCTCTTGTCGCAGGTATATTAATAAATAAGATAATAGGACAGTCAATGAGCTAAAACTGTGGACGGTAACACTACTAACCATTTAGGAATACCATTAAACGGTTTCTATTCCTATCATTAGATAAATTTAACGTCATCAAACCATTACATAGTCATTGGAATTAAGAATACCAGCAAAATTTAAATCAAACAATAATGGGAATGAAACGATTTTGTTCCTTAACTCTAGTCATACAAAGTAAGCTAAAAATCTCTATAAAAATCTAAATGGTAGTTGAAGATGATGGCCATTTACACTGCAAAAATTACTTAAAAGCCTAGCTTGAAAAATAAAGAATCAGTAACAAACAAACAGTTAAAATGTCCGGGTATTTGCTTCTGGGATCCACTGTGCCAAGTAGGGGAGTAAACAAAACAACATTTTTCCGAGCCGGATGAATAAATAAGACAAGGAGGGTCGCGCACGGAGGGAATCGTCCCTCCAACGAAATGGCTGCTTGTTTGATTTGCATGTTTTAATCCTTTAGCAATCTTGGACTCAGATGGCGACTTGCTACGTAGGTAATTACTTAGACGGTTTATCAGTGGAATTAGGAAACTATCTAAAGCAATGGTTCCCAAAGTTGACTAAATCGCAACCCACAAAAGAAAAAGATCATTGACCCTAACTAAATGTACCAAAGCAAGCGGTTTTTTATGATCTCTGAGTTACAAGAGACAAGTCGTTCAAAATTAATAAATAATAACCCCCTTTCGGCTTAGTACCCAAACTTATAACCCTGTTACCGTATAACAATATCGTCACGTAGACATGCCGTGGTGGTGTCAGCGTAAAAATTGCACCCCACCCTCTCTTCCCGTGATTGCCGTAAGAGTCGGCTAAGGGATGTAATCCGGAAGATGGGCAGCAGCGTCTTCCTTGAACAATCACACCTAACTGCGCTCGCCAACCCGCCTGCCAAGCGTGGCGAATATTGGCAAAAACCCCCCGGAGGAGGCCTATGTCCAGCAGTGGACGTCCTATGGCTGGTGATGTGAAACAGACATACATACTTTCACATTTATAACAATAATATGATAACAATTGTTGATAAAGTTTCGGCAGTTTAGTTGGGAGGTGTTCTGGCTTTCAATCTGGAAGTCGTGAGTTCGAATCTCAGGGCATGCACCTGTATTTTGCAAATTATGTGCGTATTGCCGCTGACTTCAAACGGTGAAAGGAAACATACATGTCCAAGAGTTCATAGAAAACTTCTCAAAGATATGTGAAATCAGCCAACCCGCACTTGGCCAGCCTCACCCTTCTCACAGTGAATCACAGCTGTTTATAAAACCTGGGCTAATTCGGATGATGAAATCTAAATAGGTTACAACATATTTAGAATTTAGATTAGGTTACGGACTTACCTAAAGAGAAGTTAATAAATCGTTCTGACTTGATGCATGTATAAAAAAAAAAATTACATCCAGTTCCAAGCGTTATTCTCAAAACGTCTCAGGCACACAGACAGGTTGGGTCTCGCAGACCCTGACCCGGCGATGAAACTAACAGCCTGGGGTATCAACAAAAGGGCAATAAGATATGCTTGGAAAAACTAGTGTATTTCTCCCGCGGGTGTAATAGGGGTCTGTGAGACCCCGCGTCGAGAGCGTTTTCAGGGTTCAGTTTTCCGTGAATAATATAATGTTAAATCGGCATTTCTCGCGTCAATTTCATGTCACGCTGCCTTATAAAGGTTTTTTTTAATAAATACCATTTTTAATAGATTGTTTTATCAATATAAACACGCAAGTTCTTGCCTATTTTATGAGTGATGCAATTAAAATGTCATTAACATGTGACTGTAACTGACATAAATTTACATAAAAATACGTAAATTCATTTAACTTATAGTCAAAACAAACTTTAGGTATACCACTTACAGTGAAATAATTATATGTACCTATGACATTTAATTTTGTAATATTTTTAATACGTCAATGTTCATATTGCTCTGCAGTTGAACTGGGCGAAATGAGTGTTCGAATCATATCATTTATTACGTAAAATTCACTTTTCACAATGTTATTACGTCACCAAAAAAAACTATAATGTAAATTACATTAACAGGTAACCCTTGTTTAAGGTAAAAAAAAAAATGTGCGCAATCGCGCTCGCACAAAATGATGATCAGAATTGCCTCAACGGCGTAGAGGGTGCGATTGATTTTAATTCGGTTTACTTGAACCACAAGTGACAGTAGTAGAACAAGTTAGATAAAACAATCGAAGATCAAAGATTTACTGATTCTAGAATCACACTGCAAATCCTAACTAATATTATAAATGCGAATGTGAGTTTGTTTGTCTGTTACGCCTTCACGCGTAAACCATTTAACAGACCTGGGTAAAATTTGGCATGTTGGTACTCTGGGCCCTGGAATAAGACATAGTATACTTTCCATCATCATCATTATCATCCATCATTGCGCGGGTAAAACCGCGATGCGCAGCAAGTGATTCAATATTTTTCGTTAATGTTTTTTTATACCTATCGCATATCAATTGTTTTTCCATGTTGTTATTAGTAAAAGAATAAGCAGAAAAGCGTGCATTTTTAAATATCTTCAATGTTATGTTTTAAGATAGGACTTCTACTGTACAATTATTCGAATGCATTATCCTTTTTAGTAATTTCAAAATTCTGTTCTTTTTTCCTGTTTTCCTATTTTATTCGATTATGAAGCAATGTTTCAACATTTTTAAGTGTTCTAAAGAAATAAACAAATATTTATACCTAGTAAAAACCAGAAGGCCTTGCAAAAAAGAGATCGTCTATTTCATCTATACCTACTTTTTTCTAACATATTTAAAAAATAACATCACACTAACTGATAATTGGATAACGAAATTCAGTCGGCACTCGCACGTAGTATCCACAAACAAAAACAAACGATAGTTTAGTCGTTTCCCAATATTTATTACAATCGGGTAGGCTGCAATATGTATAATTGCAGCCCGGTACCCGGTATCCCGGGACGGGGTAACACGTCACCGGGATTGCCGCGTATATCCCGGTAATTGGACCGAAACCCGGGATTCCACTTTCTTTATTGCGAATAAACTACTCTAGCTGCGGTGCTGTTGTTGTAAATTGGGGCCAGGCATGAGCGGAGCGGAATAAGAAAAAGTACAATCAGCTTCATTTGCACGTTGTCAGTCCGCGTTTGATCATTAAATCAAATACTGGCGTGTCGCGTTATATTTTTTTTTTAATGGCATAAGTCATGACATGCCATTTTCAACAAATATGACCAATTTTTGTTTTCTTCACAGTTATACTTATAAAGCTACTTTTGTTATATACGAAACTAGTTTGTGTGTCTATTTAATTGACCAAGGATTCAGAATATAATGAAAAAAAAATTGAAATAAAAAAAATTACATAATTACGAATACCGGATATATAAACACCAAAATTATAATTGATCAAACGATCCGACTAAGAGTTCTGTTTAAGATTTAACATGTATATAGGGGAAGAAAAATGTGTATAGTCTGTATGAGCTTCAGCGACCTCAATTTAGGCAAAGCGCTATCTTGATAACCCAAAGTATATATACATATACTATTTGTGAAGTGACTATTGGAGGCTAAAAATATGTTTTTCTTTCTATTAAATCATAAATCATAAATCATATTTATTGATAACGGGTGTTACAAGTCAGTAAAATTGGATGATAATTAAAATTCAATAGTTAAAATAATATAAAAAGATGTCATAAAAAATAAAAATAATGATAATAATAATAATTAAAAAATGTCAAAACTCACAAAATTCATTGTAGCTGTAAAACGTGTGCTCGACAAGCCAGCGTTTCAGTCGTGACTTAAAGCTGCCCATAGAAGGCGCTGAAATGATATGCTCTGGCAACTTGCTATAAACTGTCGGACCCATAACATGCGTCGACTTGGCCGACCTTTCTAGCGTACGGGGGACCTCCGCCAGCTTACCCCCGGCGCGAGCGCTGCGGAGCGTTTTGTAAGAGGCTTGGTTTAATCTGACATATACCGCGACATGAAATATCACCAGTGCAGGTAATGTCAAGATCCCAAACCTCTTGAAATGTAAGCGTGCAGACTCGTCCTGGGGTATTCCAGCGATCGCCCGGACAGCGCGCTTTTGTAATTTAAAAACACGCTCCCATTCCGCAGCTCTGCCGTACAATCCTTACAAACCTTACTATGTACCTATGTATTTGTTTGCCTTACATTGTAATTTTTCTTTAACCATTGAAACTATTATTAAAAGTACATAACTTAACATTTTTGAAATCGTAACTTCAATGAATACTAAAGATAATATTTTTAACTATATTTATTTATTACTTTATTGCACTCATACAACAAATAATATGTATAATAGAAGGACTCAATAAATCATTTGTTACACAGATTTGCAACGAAGTGAATAACATACGCACGCAGACACACAAGAGAAACGAGAGACGAAGGGAGCGCATTACGGCATTAGAGAGCGTCACCCCGTTTGCCGTCATGGCATGCGAGTCGGTTTTACTGGCAAGGCGTGCCAATAGATGTTACAGATCAAAAAGACGTATGTTGCGTCAACCCTTAATCCGCTATTCTCGCAACTTAAACCAAACGATAGCTAGATAACATTTACGTAAATTACCAGTTGAACTTACGATCGGCCTCATTACTGGAAGTGTTTTGGAAACGATTCTTAATGTGGCATTTTATTTCTGAACATTTTGTTCGCGTAGGCGATCGAAAATACATCACATTATTTTTGCCATCTCGGCGAAGTGTAGGACATACTAGGCTAGGTGTTAGACATTGTTGAGTGTTCGCCAGCAGGAGCCAAACTGTGACCTGTATGCCATTGAAGTAGGTCAATCTTGGTGGTAGATGTCCTTAGCAAGAGGTTGTCTAGGTAGATACCACCGCATCATCAAATATTCTGCCGCCAAGCAATAGTGTGTAAACATTACTGTGTTCCGGTTTGAAGGATACTGCAGCTAGCGAAATTATTGGGCTGTTGAGACTAACCATCTAATGTCTCAAAGTAAAGAGCGCCAAATCAGGAATGCCCTAGACCTTTTTTTGTCACTCAAAGTTCTGTGTATCGCTGCGTCTTGTTCATCTCATTACTTTTAAATTAAAAAAAAACTGGCTAACCTTTTACGAACCAAGAGGTTCGTAAAAGGTATTACAAATTTTAGGCTCTACGATAAGAATCGTAGAGCCTAAAATTTGTAATATTATAAAATCATTTACCTGCCTATCAAAATACTAGTCAATGTCTTCACATAGATAAACATTTAACAAAGTAACCAGCTACGTGTAAATTAACATTTCAGTACCTACTTTTAAAAATTACTACCAACTAAACAAAATTGGGAAGTGAAATAATAATTTCTAATTTTTATTCGATAGCGAGGGCGATTACAATAATGTTGTGTTCTTTATTGATATAAACAGGTGAAACGTAATCAAGCGTATATCTAATTGAGAAAAGAATAAATTGCTTTCAAAGCGATATATTTGCGGCTTTACTATAATGGTCTTCACGAATTAGATTGTTTGCTAAACTTTATAAAGATTGAGGCATGTAAATAACATTAAATTTATTGATATATATGTGTAAAATACATTTAATTTTGTTATCCATAAAATAGATAATTAATGTAAAAGAATTATATATATACCTAGAAAAAAAAAATGAACACGAGACGCTCTCCTGATGTTAAGAGACAACGCTTGCTTACGGTTGTTGCAGCGGTAACAAAAACAATTTACTATGAGACATTCTGTGGTAATTTATATCTTTGACTAAAAATTTTATTTTCATATTTTAATTTTATGTCGGACAAATATTTAAAATTGTTGATTCCTCGTCATTAAAAAAAACCCGTCAAGTGCGAGTTGAACTCGTGTGCCGAGGGTTCCGTACATACCGCCATAATAAAATTGGTATCATTTTTATTGGTGGCTAAGTTTTAAGTGTGTGTGTGCTGTAATGGTTAAAATTTATATGTTCGCGAAAACTTGTAAGTATTAAAATTTACTTAAAATTTCAAGCTTTTTAATTTTTCGGAATTATCCCTTTTTTGTACGTGAAATTTGTAAATTGTACGGCCAATTTGTCTTCACCCATTATCTACCCAACATTCTATCTGTTTCTACCTACTTTTTTCTGTAGCATTATACTACAACTTGGAACTTTTAGTAGGTATGATAGGTACCACAGAAACGAAAATATGAAGCGAATAGACAGAAACTTAGTTGTGAAAACAAAGAAACAATATTCAATCCGCTTTAAAAAATAAAGGTAAGCTTGAATTTATTTGTAATGGCCGCCATACAACTGAGTCGGCATTACAAGAAAATACACTCACCGTCCCAAAAATCCCCGAACACATTCCGAAGCACCCTCAACAAAACCAGTACAGCGATTTAAAGGACAGATGTGGTCCAAAATTCCCTGTACTTTTACTGAAGCTAAAACTTAGGGGTTGTGGCAAGGGAATTCTAGGACGGAGCAACCTCATATAGAGTTGTCAAGGGCGGAGTTTCGTGATGAATTGGTAACATTCTAGAGGGGGGCAAGGGGGATTTTTTGAGGGGTATGCGGGGGGAAAGGGGTGATTAATGGCCCCACCAGTGGGAGCCATGTTCATTATACCGACGGGACGATGTGTTACTTGCCTACTAATATATTTCGCTTAGGCCTAAGCACCGGCTATGTTATTAGTTCGTTATTTCGGTCATTTTATTATAGTTAAGAGAAAAAATGACAGATTGTTGTTTTTGTCAGGAATATAATGTTTTTATAACTACATATTTGAATGATGTTGGATTTTAAATTAGATACCTTGTGGCGGTCACAAAAAGGCGTTTTTTTTTTCCTTGATAATTAAAAATAATAAAGTTGATTATTGGAAGCATACTGCACGTGACTTTGATCTACATCTGAAGATATGCTAATGCCAAACAGATGCCTTACCTACTAATAATATCAGTTATATTTTTATATTATTTAGCTTTGATACTAAACAAACAAAAACTGACTTATTTTTATTTCAATCTTATATGAAGATAACAACATTTTAACTGTTACAAGTCATCTGTCTGGATAGAGACATACAAACAATAGGTATTTTTCCTGAATAAGAAGGGAGACTTATATCTTTCTGAGGTTTTATTTTGGAATCGTTCGTGTAGTTTTCACATACCATTATGATCAACCTTTGAACTATTTTGTATGGACTTCCAGACATATCTGTGAACGAAAACTCGGGCGTAAGATTAAAAAATAAACCATCTATATAGCACTCATGTATTGCTCTTTTTACTTCCTGTAGTGTTAGATACATGTGGGAAAAAATTGGAGGTGATTAAAATTAAACAGGTTAACTAAACGAAAAATATGTTTTAGGCCTTACGATCGGCATGGCGTAAGTATACCTAACACTTATCCTGTTTGCTCAAGTAAAATACTTAAAGTCTAAAGGTCACCGCACACTATGACACGTAATCGCACATGCCCGCACACACACGCCCTCTCCGTGCGAATTATAAGTGAAATACTGCGCTAATATCACGCCGTAATACGCAGTAAAAACGCAGCTCCCGTGGAGGCGCGAGATAGGCGTTTATTCGCCTTCATGTTGTGTTTAGCTTGCTTTATGTTAATGAGAAATTGTGTTGGTTGAAACGCAGCGTTGTCGCAGCCTTTTGCGTTGTTATTTGTCTTATGTTGGATGTGTTTTGTACTGTGATTAAAAATAAAGTTACATATTTTTTTAAGTAGAGATTTTTATTTTATTTTACTTCATTTAATTAACACCAACATGATGTCCGTAGTTTAAAATTTAACAGATAAAAATCATCGCAATTGTAGGTGGAGACTGCATAAGTTTACATTTCAAGTAGTAGGTAGGTACCTACTGTATAATGTAATATTGTACAACATTACGTGTTTAACGCAAAAAATAAATGATTAAGATGCAATGATGTGTGATTGCAATTTTTTTCATTATTTACTTTAAAATGACAAGTAACTACTAAAATTAATTATTATTTAATATAGTCACACTTTTGTATAGATAAGATTTTTTATTTGTGTGACATTGTTGTTTTATTTTTGTAACATGTGACATTTTTGTGGCTTTAGTTTTATATAGATTTTTACATAGTTATTACAGTTTTATATACATTTTTATTGGACTGGGATGAGTTTGTAAGTTATGGAGCAATATAACTTACAAACAAATTCATATCCATCAATTTGCGATAGGAATATATTATATGATCGGTTTACACATTGAGTGAAAAAAAAACAACGAGAATGATATTTGTTTTTTAGGTAATAAGGTTACAGATAGTTATTACCTGAAGATAAAATCATAACACTAAGCACCTAAGCCTAGGACGCAGATGTAGGCACAAAAAACATCATTAAAGGTGAAACGAAAACGCAAAACCACACAAACAAAGTACGACGTCTTCAAATTGAGTATTCTATTCGCACTCCGCGTTTAAAACAGAAACAACGACGCCATTAAAAATCCGCTCTTGGATATTTTCCGAGCGGATCCCGTAGCGCGCATAAATCGCCAGCTTTCCACCGAAGCTATTTCCAAAGAAGCGTTTTCTATTCCGAACCGTGCACTCGTTTTTCTTAGACGCCCATTATAAGACGGGTGTGCGCTCACCCTAAGAGTGCTTCCATACTATGCTGTTTAGCCAAGCGACTAAATAACGCGTCCCTGGCAATGTTTAGTCACATTGCTGGGGACTATAATGTAGATATTGTTTTGGGTGACAGGCTAGGTGTTTGACCAAAGCTCATCTGATGTTGAGTGACGTGACGGTGTGCTTAAAAACGGTAAACACAATCAGCTTGAACTGGAACTGATTTTCAAATTAGGCTGCCGGAACACAATATAGCGGAAGATTTTCAACTTGACGACGGTAGCTAGCCAGTCGAGTACTAGAAAGTATCCTACCAATATGCTATGGTTTCTTCACGAAGCTATTCTTCAATGGCTGTTCAAGCTTATTGTTGGGGTTTGAAACAATGGCCTCCTGTGTGAACTAATCATGCTAAATAGATACTCAGCTATCATCGCTACAAAATAAGTATTTAAAATAAATGATAAAATAGATGTCAGGAACAAATTATTGTCTGTTTGTTGTTTTACTAGAGAAATAGAAGAAACCGTGTGGGATAAACTTAGTAGTTCTTTTGGGATCCAAAGCTAAGGCAAAATTTCTAGGAAAAATAAAATTATAAAAACTTCATCTTGATTAATTAAGTACTATGGTTACTGATAGGTATGTGTCAAAGTCCATTCTGCACAATAGAACTAGGACCCCTACACTTAAAGAACGTGTATGTAAGTTGCTTCCCGACGAAGCAGCATTTTAGCCGCAGCAGCTAAAGCCGCTGAAAAGTTGAGTAAAGATAATTCACGCGGCTAAGATGCCCAATGCGAAAGCACCTTAAGGGGGTAAGGCGAGACCTCCCAAAAGTAGCGCAGGCCGAGTCGACGTATAGGCCGTTATGAAAGTTTATAAGTAGAATGGATGATAATTATACAGGTTTTATGGATAAGGCGTGCTTTTTAAGCGATATCACCTTGAAGAGTTTGCGAATTGCAAATTCGGGATTTTGAGATGAATATGTAATAAGGGTGGTTATGGCTGTAAGTTTAGAAGCAGTATTGTATAAATCATATGTTATCCAAGTATTACCTAATCTGTTACTTAAAAGTTACACGTAAGACTTTGATGTTATCAATAAAATATTTGTATTTGTAGGTACACTACTTTGGTCGTTATATTTCCTAGTATAAAAAGTGCATGTACCTACCTTAAACTGAAATAACAATTTATCGACATCTCTTTGTTCGACCTTTTGTTTGATATTTTGTTCAATACGCCTGTAATAGGTACTAACTGATTCAGTTTCTAGACAAAGTCTAAGTCCAGCACCAAAAGTTAAAGTAACGTCAGCCGCCAATGCCCCAGATAACACACAAGTTGAAACCAACTCTATTTACATGTAAATACTTTGAAAAAGTAATTTGCGCTCGCCTCCTCGCACCGCCCTCGAGATTGCCAGAAGGAACATTAAGCTTCACCAGGTGATACATGGATACTGTTATAGTCGAATATAATTTTCTGGCGAACCTCCCCCTTAATCCTCGCGAAGAGCCTTCCGAATTATTCCTAAAGATATTTACGGTTTCGTGAATAAATAAAATTATGAGCGCGGGTAACTAAGACGGCTTCGGTTTGTTTATTATTATGCCTATATTAAGTTGTTTATCTTTTTAATGGCCCACGAGAGTTATATGGGTCGCTGGGATTTATATCGTACAGGATAAGTTGGATAAAGCTAAAGAATGCCGGGGCGAGATCCGATTCCAGCGTAAGATTGGTTTTTAAATTTAGATGTGATGATATTGTAAGTTTCCATTTTTGTTTAAGTTTGGTCGGTGAAGGATGTTATGGAGATTATTTTGGGATGACTTAGCGACGTCTATGAATGACTATGTCAGTTTAAAATAGTCGAATAGAGACAAGGTTACTTATCCGTTTCTTTCTATTTTAATTTAATAAAATTGACTTATTAATTTTTTTTGAGCTTGTATCAAATTATTTCTTACTATTGATCTAAAATATTTGCAAATTATAGTATGGTTTTGCTTTATTAATTACAAGTTATATTAAAAAAAATTACTTACCTACCTAATTAGTAGGTAATTTATTTTTCACTTTAAATAATTGAACGTTCACTGATAGATTATTATCACAACGGCAACTTAGCAAGAACTTCACTTCTCGAAAACCATGTTTATAATGATAAAACAAAATAACAAGACAAAATTACCACTCTTATCCCCAACGGTCAACACAAACAATTTATTCAGTTCTAACTGAACTTTGCAAAACGTTACGCAATAAATTTCCAAAAAGAATAAATAGACAAAAACGTAACAATTCTGGCCCTCGAACCCTTTTATTGGTTTTTGGAAGAGAAACAACCCTTCCATTTTCGGAACAAAGAGCTTTTGTTTCCAAAAGCCCGTTATTTTGATGCAATACTTGTACTTTAAGAAATTTCGAAGAAAGCGTTCATTTCTTTTAAATATTGCGTCAGTGCTTTGTTATTAATACCATTGACCGGCCTATTGTCTTATTTTTTACTGACACAGGTATTTTTTGACATAATGGACCAAAAATAAAGGGTTTGACATTTTTAAAACGGCACAGTTTTACTGTATTCACGCAGGTAGTTTTTTCACGAAACAGATGATTTTCAAGTTGATCGTTTTTAGAGAAGTATACTAGAAGAGTACGGCTACTGCAACCTGTATCTTCCGAACATTAATAGACACCCGGTTGATTTCTATTAGAAAATATGCGTTTAAAAGAACAGTTGCGTATAAAAATTATTTTGAAAAATCTGGGTGTGTCTCTACCTTTGACACGGCTGTATACTTGGATACGTGTACATAAACGGATAATATTCTTTTTGTGCGAATTATATAAATGTCATATTTATTTTAAAACACTAAAAAGTTCTTCAGACTTTCATTTTTCAAAACCTATATCAACGTAACGAATTCTTTGACCCTTTAATTATCGAGTGGTGAAATTCATTTTTGGATATAGATTACAGATAGCTGCAATACCAAACTCATTCCGATTTTGTTATCAGTTTTCTGAAAGACGTACCTAATAACGTAAAAACCCCTAAGATTGGCCCAACAATGTTTGCTTGCCTTACGCATATCAAAACGATGCTTATATCACACATATAAGGCCTAAACATATTTTTGTGCATGTAAAAGAAGCAAAAATTACAGAACAAAGGAATATTCATTTGTTTTCTACGCAACATTCTATGTTCTTATTTCTAACTTGTGCCCATATGTTAAATAAGTTCCAAAACATCTGAACCACGTAATTCATTCTGTAACTCATTCAGAACCAATTCTCAGACACGTGGACTCGTACCCTCTCATCATAACAGCTCTGTATACTCCGAAACAGCGATAAAGTGAGTGCAACGACCTCATTGCAGACCCTACTCAAGGTCGAGCTAGTAAAATGTTTATGGTCTATAAAAGAGCCGTCTGCACTGTGTCTGTATGTCAAGGACTCCAGACGAATTTTATTGACCATTTTGTGACATGACGGGACGGGTTTACAACTGTCAAACGGTGACGAGTGAACCTCTTTTGTTTTTAGGTGCTTTGAGGAGTTGACAAGATAAAGGATGGTCAACAGATGTTGGAATGAGTTTGTTTCGAACAGTTTATATTTTAGGGAACTTTTATTATTTTATAGTAAAGTAACATGCTTGAATCAATCTGGTTTAAAGTGTACATAATATATAGAGTTAGATATCGTTTTTTTTTTCTTTTTATATTTTGACATCTCACTTTGTGCATTTTGCCTGTTACATGTTTACAACCATAATAAAAATCAAGTTTAAGTCTTTATTTACAGTCAAAATCATGTAAAACATCTCCTAAGATCTTACTTTAATAAAGTAGTGGTGTCTTTACTAGAAGTTTTGGAAAAGAAACACAACGTAAATACACTTTATACCACACACAGTCGGACGAATAATTCAGCATTTAATAATAAAAACATTTAAAAAAAAACACTAAATTTGGAAAATAATACAAGCGACGGCGTTATTTTTCCGTGATCTCATCATAATACCTTTATCAGTTCATCGGTCCCAATTTGGAATATTTTTTTCCCGACAAAATATGTAGTTAAACAATAACCAAGCGTGAATATATTAATTTTGGACCTTGATTCAATTGACATGACCAAACTATTACAGTTGACTATCTGCCCTGGTTGCTTAAAAATGGTAGAAACGTTGCTTAAATATCTGAGGAGCATGGATAGTCGGAATCCCTTACCAGGAGAGCGTCTCGTTCATCTCATTACTGTTAGGTACATAAAAATCTAAGTTTAAGAAACCATACCAAACATACGTCTAAAAAAACTAAAAGGTAAGAAGCATTTTAATAAAACAATTTTTAAGAACTTAGATGCCTTCCAAGCTATAAAACTTGCACCAGGACGGGGAGAGTCTCAAATTAAATATTCCATAAAATCCGAGCAGTTCTCAAAGTAAAGCAATATCGGATACGCAACTGCCTAATGACAGTTTGATGCCGCGGAATGGCGTACTCGTAAAAAATCACTAGAAATGATCCCATTTTGATTAAAAAATCACGAGCGGCCACCCTCGAAGAACGGAAATTTCGAATGATTTAAAAGTTTTAATAACGGAATTCTAGTGAAATGACATTATACTTTCAAATTAGGAGTGAAAATTTAATTTAAAGGAGAGACAAGTCGACGCCGGAGGGCGAGTGAGACGGCCCATAAAAATGTACAAGCTCTTCTTTTTGAGACTTTCTTTTCAGCCTCCAGAATTTATACCGCTTAAATCTCTCCGAGGGAAATTAAGAGGGTCCTGTATTTATTAAAGTGGATGGTTTGCACTCGTTAAAGGAATTTTAATAGGCGAAGTTTTCCTTATGAATGCGGCTTCGGTATGACTTTCGAGTTAGCTTTTATTAGTTTTCGTACTCCTAATTAGGGTTGTCGGGTTCCCGAATTAAACGCTGTAACTACACTCTTAAAATTACAAGTTTAGCGATATCTACTGAGATATGGAGCATTGAATGATTCTAAATTAAGTAAGAGTGTTTCTGGAACTTGATTCAATCAAAATTACACAGATCAGCAAACTAGAATCGTTAAAAACACTCTGATGCCTTACAAGACCAAATTAAACAAGCTTGGCATCCTGTGAGGGTGAGGCGGTACCTCAAACAAGAACAACTGCTTAGTTTGTATAAAGCGCAAGTATGGTCGTGTATGTAGTATACTGCTGTCACTTTTGGGATAGCTCTGCCAAGTATCAGCTTGAGGCCTTGGAGTCGATCAAGAGGCGCGCTAAGAAGCTTATATGCGACGACACTCTGGCCACGTCTCAGTTACAAATCCTTGAGCACCGACGTATAGTCGCTTGTTTATCTGTCTTCTATCGGATACATTTCGGAGAGTGTGCCTTGGAATTGCATAATTTGGTCCCACCTGCTCCTTTACGGCTAAGCAGATACGGCCTAAATGCCTTCCATACATAGTGGACATTCCCCACGTACGGACCAAACGTTTCGATACATTCTTCATACGTACAGCGAGGATGTGGAACTCTCTGCCAGCGTCTGTTTTTCCCACGTAATACATTTTGGGTGTCTTCAAATCCAAAGTAAATAGTTTTTTTAGGTAAGCATGCTACATCTTAGACTACATCCTGCTTAACATCAGGCAGGCGTGGTCAAACGCAAACTAATTTAATATAAAAAAAAACATCGAGGCTATTGCAAAACCAGTGACACCAATTACTATTCCTTTCACTCTCATTTAAATTTACATAAGAGCGAAGGTAACGAAAACAATGTCACATCGCTGTAAAATTCGAAGCCACGTACCTAAGTCGCATCGCATCCACAGCCCCAAAATGCACAGAAACTTAAGTCTCAACACGAACAAGCTTTTTAACTTTTAATTTCTAATTAAGGGTGAGCTGTACTTGAGTGTATGTAAGTAACTAAGGCCGTGATCACACGAGTGTGCTACTGTGATTATAATTTTGCCACACAAACTCCGGGGCTGGAAAACCTCGGAGTTTCAAAGCATTTTCATGTATTGCTAATTAAAATACGCTGTCGCAACCATAAATGGTGCGGGCGGTCGCTTTACACTGCCAAATAATTATTTCGTGCCATATATGAAACATTAATTTTTATGATGTTTATTTTAAATATAGATGGTTATTAAAAATATACAGCTATTATGTAACTTTCAATGCTGTTACTGGTCGTTTTGCTTCGTTAAATGTCGTAAATAAATATTGGAAATTGGTGTAAATTGATAAAGTTTTGAAGTGCAAATAAATTGGAACATTTCAATTAAGGCAAGCTTTTTACGTCCCGTTAGTGCCTGAGAAAATCGTAAAGTGTATAATGAGTGTATTGAAAGAGTTTTGAGAGACTTTTCTCACGGTGACACTCAAATTATTTGGTTTAATCACATGGAAACGGTAAATACATTATTAATTATTTAATATCAATCAATATGGTAAGTTACATTACTTGAACAGATAATGAAAATAAAATAATACAGATTTATTTTTATGACGATAAAGAATATCTAACTAATTGAAAATGTTTAGAATCGAAAACTACAACACACACTGTCTCCGTCATCTCTATCATCTTGTAGGATAAGGAAATGGTGAAGTAGTTTTTGAATCTTAGAAACAGATTACAAGCTCTGAAGACATGCACACTGGTCTAGATGCATAAGTATTAATATATTTCTCTCCATAACTTTTAGGTCATAGTTGATTGTCTTTCCAGATAACACAGCAAGAGAGTTCTTTCCTTCTATTCCTTCCTTTTCCTTCTATACCTTTGTAATGAATAAATTTGTTTCTATTAACCAAGCATTTAATATCATATCGCAAGATGGTATCAACTCTATTTACAACAAAAATCCGCTTAAATTAGCTTAATATACGTAAGTAATAACAGTGTTTTTATCTAAATACGTATCAAATTAACAGTAGTTTTAAATTTTAATATTTAACGAACCTACCTCGTTCATTGTTGCTACTAATTAAGTTATGAAAATGCTTTAATGGCTAAATATTTCATGGTTATATACCGCTTCATATTTATTTTTAAAGAGAATTAATTTTAAATCATTTGTTATGAGAATATGCTCTTAAAAAAACAGGTTGTTAGAAATAGTAGTAGGCACCTACACACCGCTGTTGCTAAATATTAATTTTTGCCATTAATCAAAGACAAATTTAAAATTTAAAAATAAACGGGGGCCCAAACACGGCTTTAAAGGTTTTAGTTACTTTGGTTTTAAAACCAAGCTACTGAACCGATATGTATCAAATTTCTATGAAACTATCTGAGAAATATATCCTTTTATACAAAAAAATAGTTTTTAAACGATTGCTAAATCGAATACCTAAATGGCGAACAAACATAAAAAAAGATTCCGACGAATTGAAAACCTCCTCCGTTTTTGAAGTCGGTTAAAAATATACAGACGTATTTCTATTCTTTTTTTTTTAATTATTTATTTTCCTTATAAATAGGTTTAGTGTCTTAAAAACAGTGATATCAGGGTTCAATGCTCTTTTGGACTTTAAATAGAAATTTTCTAAAATAATTTTATTTTAAAACTAATGTACCTATAACTAGGTATTTTATACATAGCTATATTATAAATTGTGGGATATAATTTAATTTCCTAAGGCTGGGACCTAATTAAATATAATAAACGTTTAAATTACCTACTTAATCGCTGTGAAAACCAAAGCTTTTATAAGTATAGTTATGGTATTCATAAATTTATATAGCATTAGCATACCGTGACGATGTTTGTAAATTATTCAACAATCTAAATTACTGATAATTATGCGCATAAAATAACTTTAATGAGCAATTTGTGCCGATAATTCGTGTTCAAAAACTAAGCAACAAAACCGCGCAAAAATATAAAATATATATAAACTGGTATTAACTCATAATATTTCTGAAGATCATGCAAACAATTATTAATGTCATCCTAAGTATGATAAAATTGGCCTTTTATTGGGTTAACATATTCATTACCGCTCCTTTATGTTTAAATTAGCTGCCAAAAATATAACTTTAATTTATATTAACACATATCGAGGATTAAGCTCATTTATAGCAAATAATATTTCATGCATTATTACCCATATAAATTATTTGTAATATATATAAATGTTTATCGGAACCATATTAGTCAGTCGTTATACATAATAAAATTATCTTTATGGATTGTTAAATCGCAACCAGAGGCGGTTACTAGTTTATTTTTTGATAATTTAATAGTTTACAAAATATTTGAGTTATTTTCAATTGTTATTATTATGGGATTTTGATACGAGTTCATGTTATGGTGGTTTATGGAAAACATTAGCAATATCGCAAATTACACCTCCAGTTTGAAAGTTATCGATATTTAGTTTAAATTATGAGCGTACATTGCAATGCTTCAACATTATGAGCACTCAACAACAATACAATTACTCAACGATTTCTACGTACCTACGTATCTACGTACCTAGAAGAGAATTTCAGGATAAAGATGTGTGCAAAAAGTGTCATTTAAGACAAAAAAAGCAACCCTAAATCAATGCACAAAACACCCCAAGCGGGATTTCAGTGCAGGACTTTTTGTAACGATGATGGCTCAGTGGTTAGCGCGGTAGGTTCGCATGCCGAAGGGCGTGGGTTCAAACCCCAACAATGAGCTTGAGCTGCCGGTGAAGGAAAACATCGTGAGGAAACCATAGCGCGGTGGTAGGGTACTTTCTAGTACTCGGCTGGCTTGCCTCACGTTGAAAATCTGCCGCCAAGCATCTAACGGTGTCTTCCGGCAGCCTCACTTGAGAGCCAGTACCATTCCAGGCTAGGTGTGCTTTACCACACCGTCACTTAACATCAGGTGAGCTGTGGTCAATCATATAGCCTGACAACAATATTAAAAAAAAAGGACTTATCACCCCCACTTTGAATAAGAATAAGAAGCAAGCAGGCTATTAGTTCCATTTCTTGGCCGCACGGATGAGAAACGTAGTCAAAACGTTTGATACGTAATCAAGGAAATTCCACTACGACCGTACTCTCTTAATAAAAAAAGAAAATTAAGAAAATTATTTTACTATGGAAACTGACGTGGTATTGTCACATTTTTGTTTTACTTATGCGGGACTACTCATGTTTAATTTTATCGGAAACTCCGACTATAGTTTCGACTATATTCGATGGCCTTCATCATGGAGACAAAGCTGAGAACAACGCCCGCAGCCTCGTCTTGCTTCACGAAACTATAGTCGGAGTATTAAAATTATATAAATTCTAGAAAATGTTTCATAAAGTATTTTTTGATACAAAAATAACCTACATCCTCATAAACATTTCAGCGTGCTACTAGAAATGCCACCGTACAATCAACCCCAAAACGAATGCGAACGACCCCATTAAGGGCACCTTTTAAGGTATTAAATCGGAACTTATCTCCGGAACTGTTCGCGACCTGACCTAAGGGGCAAAGGGGCTATAGGGGACTTATCAACGCGACCACTCTTTGAAATGGGGGTGGACAGCCTGAGGTCTATTTTAGGCTCGATAAGGGGATTTATTAGGGTTGGTATCGTAATAAACACTGCGAAGTTTCTTTGAGTTCCTCAAACTATGTACTTATGCAACTTTGCAGAAGGCATTAATTATAACAGATAATAGGTAAATAATTGACTCAATTCTGCGTTTTACACCTAAGGCGTGTAACTCAGAGCTGAAAGCACTCATGACTAACGTTTGTGTGACGAACATTTATGTTTGGTCTGTATTTGGATGTTTTGTACATATAAAAAAGTTAATAAGTATTTCATCAGCTATCTGGTTCACATAGTACAAGCTACTTAGTTTGAGGCTAGATGGTAGTCTGTGAAATGTCCTTCAATATTAATTATTAATAATTCACACCAATCGAAAAGGAAGCTACCACAGAACACGGCTAAAACATAACAAGCTCATATTATTAAGAACCCTTTTCTCTTTTGAAGTTGGTTAGCAAAATTAGTCCGAAACCAAATTTCGTTAAGCTACATATTTCATAACAATTAACTTAAGTAATTGTCTTTTCTAAGTGATGTGCGTATTACCGCTGATTTTAAACGGTAAAGGAATATATCGTGAGGAGAACTACATTTCCGAGAATTCAAAAAAAAATCGGCCAAGTGCGAGTCGGACTCGGGCACGAAGGGTTCCGTATCATTACCTATAAAAACGGCAAAAAATCACGTTTGTTGTATGTGAGCCCCTTTAAATATTTATTTTATTCTGTTTTTTAGTATTTGTTGTTATAGCGGCAACAGAAATACATCATCTGTGAAAATTTCAACTGTCTACCTATCACGGTTTATGAGATACAGCCTGGTGACAGACGGACAGACAGACAGACGGACGAACGAAGAAGACTACAATCTGCTTACTCACATTTCATCACCAGGTAGATCCAAAGCAAAACTGTCAAAGATGTCCACGTTAGAAGAACAGTGACATTCAAAGATGATTTGACCTCTGGCAGCAAACTTGAAGGACATTTGCCTGAAAAAGAAGTATACAGCTTAATAAAACATACTTTGTTTTATAGTAGGGTTTTTGTTGCATTTTGCACCAATACATTATTATATAAAAATAAAAAATGAACAAATACGAATATATAATTATCAACATATATCAATAAAAAAATAAGAAAAAGTATACCGCTTAATAAATAAAACGTTATAGGTTGAGTGGCCAGTCCTAGTGTTAAACTTGTTGTGCCGCCGGCAGGCCTCCGATAGGTATGGCTTGACGGTTGCTTTTACTATTTATTTAAATTATGATAGGTTCAGACGTTTTTAACTTTTTTTTTGTTTGTTTATATTGATGAAAAATATCATGTAAAGCGCGTACAAATAAGTACCTATGGCATTTTTTTTTTTAAACCTTACACTTACTTTATTTTAATTAAATATCTATTTTTTCTTAGCAAGTGAAAATATCAATTAAAACCGAAAACATCTGGTTATAGAAATGTGTATAAAAATAAGTTAAAATACTGAAACTTAACTTTACTCGAAATTATTTTTAAAATGTTTTTCTAATATAGAATAATATAATTTATTCTTTAAGCCAAAGATTTGCAGTGGTTTAAGGTATTATTGTATACATATAAGTAAATAATGTAGGTATTGGTACATTTATTAGTACCTAGACGACCGCGCGTGCTTTACTTAGTGTAGGTACCTATATAACATTTTTTTGTCTAATGATAACACGGAAAAGTGCGTTCTCCCAGAGATTATTTAATATATATATATATATATTTCGCCATTAGACCGAATAACAAATTACATCGAAATAGTTGAAGCCGTTTTCGAAATCTAAAAAAAGTAACGAAAAAAGTACATATAATATACACATATTTCTCATTTAATAGATAGATAAATTTGATAGTAGATATAGTGATAAGTATAATAATGGTTCAATCTTTAAATTCCATAAATATTTAGTTCAACCGAACAGCGCCACAAAGGTTCGTGTGTAAAATCAATTAGATTGCGTGGAAGCCTTCACGTCACATAGTTCCGATCAAACCGGACAGATGGAGGCACAGGTATCAAACTTAAATTTAACTGTTTATTCCAGTAATAAAAATAAAGAAATCTAATTTTTTTAGATTGTATTTAAGCTAGTTTATAGTATTTATATGCTGAGATTAATTTATTTTGAATGTTATAGACGGAAAACTTAAATCATGACATGGGTTAAAGTATTTACTAAGTTAATGTGCCTACATTTATTGTCATAGAACGGCTATTTCTTACTTAGTGCCTACCTTTTTCTGTATTTTATTTAAATATTGGTACATTTTTAAAATCATTATAATTATTAGCATGTACCTAATAAATAATTTACACTTTAAGTCGTATTTTATAATTAAAAATTTTACTTTTTAACTTTGGTGTTATTAATAAAATATTGCCTTGTATTGTACGTATCATCATCATCATCATCATTTCAGCCGTAGGACGCCCACTGCTGGACATAGGCCTCCCCTATTGACCTCCATAAAGACCTGTTGGAAGCGGCTCGCATCCAGCGCGAACCTGCGGTTCTTACGAGGTCGTCTGTCCACCTTGTGGGTGGACGTCCTACGCTGCGCTTGCCGGTCCGTGGTCTCCACTCCAGAACTTTGCAGCCCCATCGGCCATCAGTTCTGCGTGCTATGTGCCCTGCCCATTGCCACTTCAACTTGCTAATCCGCTGGGCTACGTCGGTAACTTTGGTTCGTCTACGGATCTCCTCATTTCTGATTCGATCTCGTAGGGAAACTCCGAGCATAGCCCTCTCCATAGCTCGTTGTGCGACTTTGAGCTTATCAAGGAGGCACACAGTCAGAGACCACGTTTCAGCACCATAAGTCATCACCGGTAACACACACTGGTCGAAGACTTTCGACTTGAGGCACTGAGGTAATTCAGACGAAAAAATGTTGCGCAGTTTTCCGAACGCTGCCCAGCCGAGTTGGATTCGACGACTGACCTCTTTCTTGAAGTTGGACCTACCTAGTTGGACTGCTTGTCCTAGGTAAATGTACGTGTCAACAACTTCAAGAACCGAGTTCCCAACTGATACTGGGGCGGGCTCAACATGGGCATTCGACATCA
Organism: Biston stratarius; assembly: GCA_950106695.1. Lineage (NCBI taxonomy): Eukaryota > Metazoa > Arthropoda > Insecta > Lepidoptera > Geometridae > Biston > Biston stratarius. The sequence continues at coordinate 20,398,280 of OX467116.1, forward strand.
CTTTCGTCTTATCCATGTTCATTTTAAGACCCACCCGCTGGGAAACTCGGTTGAGGTCTTCGAGCATCGTGCCGAGATCTTCCATCGATTCTGCCATGACCACAATATCGTCGGCGAATCGAAGGTGAGTGATGTATTCGCCATTTATATTGATGCCAAATCCTTGCCATTCCAGGAGCTTGAAGGCGTCTTCCAATGTGGCAGTAAACAGTTTCGGAGATATAACGTCTCCCTGTCTTACGCCTCTTTTCAATGGAATCGCCTTCGAAGTCTGCTCCTGTACTTGGACCGACATAGTGGCGTTATTATACAAACACTTCAACACTTCGATATACCGATAGTCTATATGGCATCGTTGGAGAGACTCAAGCACCGCCCATGTCTCGATCGAATCAAAGGCTTTCTCATAGTCCACAAACGCTAGACATAGAGGCAAATTATACTCTTCGGTCTTCTGTATAATTTGCCTTAGCGTGTGGATGTGGTCTATGGTACTGTAACCTTTACGGAAACCGGCTTGTTCGGAAGGCTGGAAGTCATCGAACCTGTGACTGAGACGGTTCGTAATGACCCTTGAAAACAGCTTATAAACATGGCTCAGAAGCGAGATGGGTCTGTAATTCTTCAATAAGGTGTTGTCACCTTTTTTAAAGAATAGAACCACCACGCCTCTGTTCCATGCTTCTGGCGTTACACCCTCGAGTACGACGGAATTAAAGAGTTTCTGAAGGACTTTAAGTACCGGTGTTCCACCCGCTTTCAGAAGCTCTGACGTGATTCCGTCATCCCCCGGCGCCTTGTTGTTCTTAAGCTGTTTCAGAGCCATTCTAATCTCGTACAGGCTGATGTCCGGGATATCTTCAGTATAACGTCGGCTCAGCTTGGCTCTTGGGTCTTTGGCCGCGCTGTTAACAGGCTCAGCGACCGTAGCGTATAACTGTCCATAGAACCTTTCGACCTCCTCTAACACCTCTGCTTTGGTCGACGCTATACTGCCATCTTCTCTCTTCAGCTTCATCAGCTGGCTTTGCCCAATAGATAAGTCTCTCGCGAACACTTTGGAGCCTTTATTCCGCTCTATCGTATCTTTAACTTTATTAGTGTTAAAGATACGTATGTCGTGCCGCAAGGACTTGGATATCTGTCTATTGAGCTGCCTATATGACTCTGCATCACTAGAAGATTGCAGTCTCAACGAGCGTCGTTCAGCCATGAGGTCTAAAGTATGGTCGGACAGTTTGTGAGGCCTATTTGTACGGCGGGGTCTAAAAAACTTAGAGCCCACCGTATGGACAGTTTCTACGAACCTGTTATTGATCTCGTCCACCGTAGCAAGATTCTCTAGGCAATCGAAGCGATTGGAGAGTTCGAGTTGAAAGCTTTCGGGGTTTTGTATATGGGCGCGAGTAGGTCGGAGCGTGGACTTCATCAAGCGTGACCTTTCAAGCTTGACGTTAATATTCAATGAGCCTCTTACCAGTCGGTGATCACTACCGGTTTTCACCCTGTGAATCACGGAGACATCATTGAATATCCGTCTTTTATTGGTCATGATGAAGTCTATCTCATTTCTCGTAGAACCATCGGGGCTCATCCAGGTCCATTTCCTGTGAGGTGGCTTCTGAAAGAAAGAGTTCATCATAAAGAGGCCCTCTTTCTCCAGGAAGTCGGCCAGCCTCTGTCCTCTAGGGTTCCGTTGCCCATATCCAAATTGCCCCACTCTCAACTCGTCATCACTCTTCATGCCCATCTTTGCGTTGAAGTCCCCCATAACAACAGTGAAGTGGGTCTCGGAGGTATGTATGGCCCTACTTACGTCCTCATACATACTCTCCACTTCATCATCTGGGTGTGACGAGGTCGGTGCGTATACCTGAATGACCTTCAGCGAATATCTTTTGGATATTCTGAGTATTAGGTATACAACCCTGCTCGAAACACTTCCGATGGTAATTATGTTGTTAGTGAGGGACTTGTGAACGAGAAAGCCGACACCACCTTGGGACTGTTGGTCGCCTTCCCGGTAATAGAGTAGGTTACCCGACTTCAAGATTATCGAGTCCTCGCCCTCTCTCCGGACTTCAGATAATCCCAAAATATCCCAATGTAACCTACCCATCTCCTCTTCCAGCTCAGCAATCTTCTCGTCTGTCCTCAATGTGCGTATGTTGTGTGTTACCAGGGCCAGTCGTCGTTGGGGGTGGTAGCCGGGCATCTGCCGGGGATTCTTAGCACCCCTTGCTCCGCCGTTACCGTGGCCGCTACCGTAGCCAGGAATAGCGGAGCTGCCGGGGACTGGGGGCCTGGTCTTTTTTGTTCTTATCATGTAGGGGGTTTTTGCCAATACTCGCCACGCTTGGCAAGCGGGTTGGCGAGCGCAGTTAGGTGTTGTAATATACGGAAGACGCTGCTGCCCATCCACCGGATGACATCCCTTAGCCGACTCTTACGGCAACCACGGGTAGAGAGGGTGGGGCACTACTCTTACGCCGGTACCACCACGGCATTGAAGTCAGTTAAAAATCCCCACAAATATTATGACATCAATTCAGAAATATGCTTGCTTACACAAAATACAGTGAGGGAACAAAAAATAACTCATTCCACGCTCGTTAGGTATTATGTAAAATTGATGACAAAGCGACAATAAAAAAATTAAACAAGCATACACTACGATAAGTTTAGATCTCACATCATCTCGACGCGACCGCATCATGGTGCTATATTGTTTGTAACTATCAGTTAAACGCATCAACAGTGCCCCTATACAGTCGCCATTTCACATTGCTAAATTGGTACGCAACATAAATTCTTCTCTTTAATTTAATCAACACCCGGGTACTTCATTTATTTATTTACAACGTTACCAGTTAACACTGACCTCTGGATTTACATTGTAACAACCCTCTGACAAAACAAGCTGTAGTATAACAGAGAGGCGTGGAATGTCTACGGGTACTGGTCAGTAGGTTGTCCATAATTTTAAATAATGTGGGAGCCCACGCGTTCGTTACGAAAGCACTTAACGAGAGTGAAAATTAAATTAGATCAAGATAAGGGCTTAAAAAGGATGGAGAGGAGGTGATTCTTAAATTGGATGTTTATTGGACTTTTATATTGTAATATATTTAAAATGTATGTATTTATTATCGAATAAAAACAAAACAGGACACGCTTACAAGTGCTTACTTATTATTAGATATTCAAAAACGGTAAGTATTTATTTTCTTAAATCGAATCATCGAACCATTGTTTTGACATAAATTAGTACATACTTATATAATTAAATTGTAACAAAATTAAATTAGGTCAGTTAAATTAATCAAACAAGACAACTTCTCGTGGCTCACAAATTATTGAAAAACACATGACACATCTAATTTAATCAGAAAATGTTCTGCAACCATGTTTATAACCGTTGATTTCTAAATAAATGATCTAAGAATCATACTTGTCAAGTAAGAAATATGTAAAACAATACTATATCCGTATCAAAAATTGCTAAATTTAATAAACTATTCAGTTTGACTTAAAATAAATTTCTCATATATGTATAACATTATTTAGGTATACTCATTCTATTTACCTTTTTACATGTAAACTAGACTAACATCTAACGCATCAATCATTATGATTTCGTTATCAGTTGGTTCATCAAAATAAAATATCAACATTTTTTATCGTCCATCATTACCATATAACAATAATGTCATTCAAATATCAAACTCAAGATGGCGACACACGCACTAGGGTGACTCCCCTACCGGATATGCGTCGCTCGCTTCCGAAGCGCAAGCAATAATTTACTTTACGAATTATTTATGTCCACGTCGTCGTATATTTATTTTATGATGAAAATTCGATGACATGCTAATGTTTGTGGGATTGTGGAGATGTCGAAATTATTGGCTCGTGTCTAGCGTACAATGGAATAGTTTGGAATTCGAATTTTATCTAGCAAATTTATTTTTGAATGAAATTATACATATTGTTATTTCAAATTATTATACTACCGAATTACCTTTGTTTATCTGCTATACTCGCAAAATCTAAGTACAAATCAATTTAATTATGTACATTTATTCGTGACATTGTCCTTTCCTAAGCAAAAATAAGATTGACCCATAATCACTAGATTGTAGATCTCCTTAGGCAGAAGTCGTCTAGGTAAATACCACCGCAGTACCGGAAATTGTACCGTCAAGCAGTAGTGTATAGGGTACTTATGATAGCGAAATTACAGACTATCCATTGCATATCTCAAAGTAATGGGTGCCTTAGCAGCAATGCCCTGGGGCTTTTTTGCTACTTAAAGTTCTGTGTCGCTGCAATGGTTGTGGACAGGCATTATCTCTTACCATGAGGAGAACGCTTCATTTGTCTCGTTACGTTTAGTTTAAAAAATGATCAGTCTATGTGGAAGATTAATTAAAAATCATGAACAGTAGACGATTGCAAGCTAAAATTGAGATGACATTTAAGTTATTTCAAGGACGTAGGTAAAATCAAATTATTAGACGACTACTGTCAGGTCAAAAGCTCGTTGCTGCGTAAATAAAGTTAAATAAAGTCACTGCTCAGATAATGTGGCGAGCAGTGAGAAGGAACGAAATGTGTCGCAGGAGAGCCCGATACTTCCACGCCATTGCGTCTTTTGTACCACGCCGGCGAGACGAGCCGTAGCGAAAGGTTTTAGGGAAATGTTGAAAGGAATGCGTTGTTTATTCAGTGTTGAAAAAAGATTGAACGATGAAGGTCCAACAACTTTACAATTTGAAAAAAATTGAATTTCTTTTAGGAACGCATCAAAAAAGTAAAATTAAGCATTGTGGGTGGAATAACAATATTAAACGTAATCAACCTAATTAAAGTATTTTTGTATTAAAAAATACGCTTTTCATACACGAAGTTGTTCACTTTTTAAATACATATAGGTAATTGTTTTCTATTATTGGGCATCGTAGCATATCAAATACAATTTGTTTAATTAATAAAGTTTAAAAACATTACACGTTCATTCTTGAGATATGACGTCGAATTTTGTTAACGCAATTGATATATAAATTATTATCAAACAAGATACAAACGCTCTGGCACAATTTGCTAACATTTTTCAAATAAAAAGTACAGGAAATAAGCTAGTATTACGCGTAAAGTGAACGTTACCGACGCCTATTAACACTTGCATCATTACAGATAACAAAACATCACCATCGGACCAGCTACCTTAGTCTACAGAGATATTTAGACGTACTTTACTCTATGCAACTTCTCGTCAGTAGGTACTTCCTATAACAATACCAACTACTAAATCTGGTTAGTTATATCCGGTGTTGTAAGTTGCCTAAAGCAAATGTGGTCTTAACTGTATCAAAATGGACTTGAATTATTTTAAGTTATACATATCCGTAAAAAATAAAAATAAATCTTAGCTAAAATATTACAACAAACCAAACTGTATTTCCACTATGGAAGCGGGCTTTGTTTGATATTTGACGAAAATTTACTTTGCACCGTTTAGTTAAATAAATTTTTACATTCAGAAATGATATTGGCGTCTCTATAGACATTAAATACCTAGCGTCGTCACAAGGGCGATGCCACGATTTTTCCACGCCATTGCGCGTTTTGTTGCTACCCTACTCTGTCACGGACACGCCAAGGCAACTAAGAAGGAATGAAACATGATCTAAGCTTATAGAACTCCTTTTTGAGGCAAGTACCTAACTCGCCAATAGCTATAACAGAGAATATTACGTTTTACTTCAATAGCCTTAGTTTTAAATCTATTGTATGCATAAACATTATTAGTGACTTATTTTCTTGTACTTTTGGTATGTGGTATATCTTAGTTAGATAAAAATAACCGTGTTGTGAATATTTCCTTTTATTTACATTTACGTATGTGTAAGTGACGAAAGGAATTATAGTAAAAGTCACGCTTTACCATACAATTTTAGAGCTATTTAGACTTTTGAACTTCTAAAATTGAATCAAATGGATAATTAAGACTTTGCCTTTTGATTTCTTTGATAGCACTTTTAACGTGAATACTTATTTTAATTTATTTCTATAGTGGGAGACAATTTAGAAAACTGATGATAACAAAATTGAAGGATTGCGTGGTGTTGCAGCTACATAGACATCATCGATCATCTACATCCAAAATTAAAATAGAGGATTCGATAGCTAAAAGATCAAAAAACTTAATACGAATTCAAAAGACTTCTTAGTGTTTAATAATGTACACACGTAGGTACATACGGTCGTGAGCACGACACAGATCCCCCTCAATTTTTTTCCCAAACAGAAACAAGTATAATATAATACATTTTACAGTTTGATGGTTAAATAAGGTATTTTCTAAATAAATCTAATCAAAATCATAAGTTTACATCCAGTATTGTAGAAAAAGACCACACAAGTTTAAAAAAAGATCCATGAACATTGCAAAAAACCAAGCCGCATATAAAAAATACCTATCAGAGATAGGCAAATTATGTTGCGCATATAAAATGAGACTGAAGAAGGTCATTTGAATATTTTATACCAAACAAGGCGTTAGGCAGCTATGGAAGCTAATATATATAATTTATCGACTGACCCCTTTGGAAAAAATAAATGAATAGTTCCAGTATACTCACTTATAAGGTTTCCCTTAACGTAACATTGCATCTTTGAGGACAACTTTTACTATGTTACTGACCCTGAAATCGTAAAAACGAATTATTATTAGTTGATCTTTATATTTCGTTATAAATTACATCTCTGGTTTCAATGTGCCTAACTGTTCGCGACTGTTTCTCTCTCCGCTTACTTCTACACTACGCAAAGGATTTTGATACTGTTTTCACTGTCTATTAGATTTTTTTTATAGAAGGTTTGTATATACGAACCATCCTAAAAAACTTTTTTTGCACTCATGCGAATCCAGGATGGATCGCTAGTTTTACTTAAAATAACACTGAGCTTGAGCTGCCAAAGAAAAAAAAAACATCGTGAGGAAACCATAGCATGGTGTTCCGGCAACCTCACTTGAGAGGCAGTTCCGTTTCAGGCTAGGCGTGCTTTACCATCTTTGACCACGCCGTCATTTAACATCAGATTAGCTTTGGTCAAACACAAAACTTGACAACTATAAAAAAAAATATCGGCAGACATTTCAACATCTACAATTCAGAAAGCCCAGGCACAGAACAAAAATCGATTTACGCACCTTAATATTTTTCCTGAGTACGAATTGAATCCACGCCCTACACCTCATGAAGCAGAGCTACATCTAAATGAATTAACAGGGACAACTACACTTAACATTCCACATATGCATGAATATATGTGCTACGGATTTTAACATTTTTAGGATTTTAATATTTATTAAAATTGTGCGCTCGCTTTTTATTAGCATGTCAAGTTAAAATTATTATAAAAGTGATTTATATGAACGAAATTCCTGAAAATGCACGAAACTCGATGACTTTTGCGTGCTACCATGAATTTTTGTGTGACACACAGGGTAAATGTATTACCCGTACAAGTAGTAATGTGTTGTACAATGCAGTACCTACTGTCTGTGTAAATATGTAATTAATTTTAGATAATTATTTTGATCTTGTACATACGTACCTACTTCGGATGTTTATTAGGTATGTGCACTAAGTAATTTACTTTAAATAAGAGACAATTTTTTTGGGTAGAATGACGTTGACTCGTATGATTGCAATGTGATTTTTAATGTAAAAGTAACGAAAGCGAACGGGGCACTCTTTTGATGGTAAGAGATAACGCATGTCCAACGCAGTGATATACGGAATTTTGAGTAGCAAAACAAAATCTAGGGTCTAATAATAGGTAATAATTTGCTTTGGCGCTTATTACTTTGACATTTTTGACGGATAGTCTAAAGAGCCCTATAATTTCAGTAGATGCAGTACCCTTCAAACCAAAACACAGTAATGTTTTCACACTACTGCTTGGCGGCAGAGTACCTGGTACTGTGGTAGCACTTACTTGGATGACTTCCAGCTAAGAAGGGCTATTCAAGTAAAAAAAAAACAAACAAACCATGTAAAAAGTTATATGCAATCTATCTTTATTTATTCCATTGATAGCAGCCTATTAGATTACTTTATTTAAAAAAAAGTTATATGCAATCTATCTTTATTTATTCCATTGAAAGCAGCCTTTTAGATTACTTTATTTTAAAAAAAAGGTATATGCAATCTACCTTTATTTATTCCATTGATAGCGGCCTTTTAGATTACTTTATTTAAAATTGTTTGTTCTGTAGTTTGTATGTTATATAATATAATTTGTAAATAGTTTTATTTTCTTACATAGTGTTAAGCTAGATATAACGTACTTTTGAGATTTATGAAGCTCTTTATTTTTATTTAATGTTTCATTTTGGTTTATGTTTTTTATTTTTCGACATCCATACATAAATACAATGTCAAGAACTAGCGTTCTTGACATTGTATTTATTAATTATTATTTACTGTATACTACTTTTTTATATACACTTACTGCTGTTATAAACATTATTATTTTAGCTTAACTATTATTGTAACTGGCGTATTTTCAGCCGTTTTAGTTAATAACCATAAACTAAAATTAGAAATTACTGAGACCATTTATAGTCGTTTTTCTTTTAAGTTTATAACAAAAAAACGTGCCAAATTTTTTTTGGACCCTAAATCAGCTGTAAAGAGCAGCTGATGTTTTTACGCGATTTTAAAGTTACCATTGTAAAAGTTGTTCATAATGATAAGTACAATGACCTCCTGTTGGCTTATTACACCCAACGCTGTATATGTATAATATAAAATTTTTGCTTTTACTGTTTGTTAATTATTTTGAAATGAAGTTAAGAGATAGAGCCAGAACAACATAGATACATTATTATATTATATAACCTTACAAAGATTTAATTTTTATTTTATATAATAAGAGTAGGTAATTTCATACAAAGATAGCAAACATTGGACATACTTATTAAATAGGAGAGAAATAGGTAATAAAAAAATTTGATGCAGAATAAATAAATGAATAGAAAGCCTTATTTATTTTTAGCCTATCCAAATATGTAACATACTGATTTTTAGGAACAAATTATATTAGGTATATTGCTTTTTACCGTAAAAAAATAACTGAATTCTAAATGAAACATACAGTAAAATGTGTCGCTGAAACCAAAGCACCTTGTCTCACCAAAGGCAGGCGGGGCAAAATCCACCTAATTTATCGCGGCCGATATCTTTGGCTATAAAAATGTCAACGTCCGCCTTTCCGACCGCCTATCGCCTCTCTATCGCTCGCGAGATCCCGACAAGCGTCTATCTCTTTTGAAATACTGCCCGGACATGATTGGGATTACTAAGTCCAGACCTCGATAAGGCAGCGGTAGCGAAATTCAAGATATATTTTCAAGGCAGGGCATGCCCACTACGCAAGTTTGAAGATTGTGTATGACATGCGCCTGAAGTGATAGTTTAAGATAAATAAAAATATAATAAGACATTACACACAGCGCCATCTGATCCCAAACTAAGCAAAGCTTGTATGATGGAAGTCAGATAACTGATAGAATACTTAAATAGTTTTTGTAAATACATATAATACATACAGAGCACATGGGTGCTCTGTGTGTTAACTCTGTATGTCAAATATTTGTTCTATCTTTTTTTTTTTGGCTTTGTCGCTGAGCCTCCATATTGCCGTATCAAATCATAACATAAATCGACACAAAAAAAATAGAAAGCAAAACAACAAAACATAAATATCAACTACAAATTACCTAGTTGACAGAATTAGGTCTTCGCAGACCTAGTTCTGTAGTATATATATATGGAGATTGCCCTGTTAGAATTCGGACTTGACAAAGAATTGTGTCATGCAATTCTCTTCCGAACCACAATTGCTTGTATGGAAAGTTATTGGATTATTGGATTATAAGTTATTTAGGTAAAAACATTATTCCAATTCAGCAAGAAAGTAACTAGCGGCTCAAAAAGTCTTTCACAGTACCTATACTTGTTGTAATCTTTACTCGTAAATGCATTTTTTATTCTACTCAATTCTTGCAGAATAAACCAATCGCAAGTAGCACTGGTTCAATTACAGTAGTTGATTTATCAGTGCTGCCTGATCAAATAATTAAAAATCCGCCGGTAGATGGCGCGGCATCATAAATTGTCAGCGTTCGCGTATTCAATTTACTGAATGTACATTCTGGCCGGCCTCAATGTGGACTGTGTATGAGAATTGAAAATTTATGGTCAACCTCGCTGTGGGAACTGCGAGTACGAATGCTACAAAGTAAGATGAAAAATTATTAACGTTGATGAACCAAGAAAGTTCATAATCTATAAGTACATCTAGATGTAGGTATACAGGAGTCTTTGCATTAGTGAGTATGAACAAACATTGCTCTGCATCGAACTCTGTGTTTTCGAAAAGTACAATATGGACTACCACATCCTGTCAGATGTTAAGCAACGATTGGTCTAGTATAGAGTACACTCACCTAGATGAAACTTTTAGATCTCCTAACGAGAAGTACTGAAATACCTCTGAGATATTCTGCCGTCAAGCAGTAGTGTGCTAAGTAACATCAAAAGTCAGAAGATTATACATCATCAAAAGATTATACATCAAAATTCTCAGAGACGGACCATCGAAATTCTTAAAGTAATAGCCGCCAAAGCAGCGACGCCCTGGACTTTGTTTTGTTACTCCAAGTTCTGGGCATCGCTGCAATATAGCCAGGGTATACGGGTTGCCGTGGTGGTAAAAATTGTACCCCACCCTCTCTACCCGTGGTTCCTGTAATAGTCGGCTAAGGGATGTAATCCGGAAGATGGACAGCAGCGTCTTCCTTGAACAATCACACCTAACTGCACTCGCCTACCCGCCTGCCAAGCGTGGCGAGTATTGTCAAAACCCCCCCAGGAGGAGATCTATGTCCAGCAGTGGACGTCCTTTGGCTGAAAATGTGATGTGATATGGGTTAGCGTTATTACTTACCATAAAGAGAGCCTTACGGTCAAATCATTAGGTAATTTTTCATTAAAAAAAAAAAACAACATTCAAGTACCTACTTATATTTCACAACTGATTTAAAATATGTTTCTTTATGTCTGTTGTAGATAAAGTGGTTTTGTTAACATCATTTTAGAAGTTGAACTAGACACCATTAATTCATGTTCTCAATCGAACATGAATTTAATTCGATGTATGGCGCATCATTAATTACGTACTTTATTTGCTTTCGCATTTTTATCTATCTACCAATATACATCTTCTATATTTTTGTTTGTAAACTTTTTATTAACCCCGTGCATCTTTATAGGTTAGTGCTAAAAATCAGTGCTGCTGAGAAATCCCCAGTAAAATTATTGCTGGTGTTTTTCTTCTTGATGCACTAGACTCTGTAGCGATAATCTTCTTCCTGTTGCTTAAAAGTTGTCTACTTATATATAATATGTATGTAGTTTAAATCTTTTTATTTGTGTGTGTTGTCTGTAGTTTTATTTGTTGTAGTATCAAGCGTCCTATAAAAAAAAATCTGTTTTTCTTTCTTCTGTTTTCAAAACTATTCTATCTATACATAGAATAAAACTGTAAGAGACGGTTACAGTACTTTGAAGATAATTTTGAAAATCTATTTTTAGGGCAGGTATGTAAGAAGCGATATAATATACAATTATGGATGTCTTTTAGTTTGCGATAAACTTATAAATTACAACATGAATTTACATGCGATTGAAATACCTACTTGCCATAGTATTCTGTTCAATATTTGGCGTTTGCTTCATCAAAATCCGCTTAGTGAAAGTGGAGTTATGACGAAAATAATAGAAAAAATGCATTATCCACTATAAATTGAGCCCCATAATACAGAGCCATTAATAGTGTACGAGGATCAGCTAACACCGATTTCGTTTATATTTTACACCTTAGGTATTTTTTTTTTTTTTTTAAATCACAAATACTCGACTAGGAGAGCGAAGACGCGGGCAGCAACTAGTTTCAAATATAAAGAATACTAATATATTTGACAACGTTATTTCGACATATATACCTACCTATATTATAATTAAAATGAACTTGAATAAAAAATTAAATATCTAATATTACGTTGATTTAATTTCACACAGGTATATTTGGGAAACTTCTATTCAAGTTATTACTTGCCTAGCGCATGGATTTGACTTGACTGTAAATTGCTTTGTGACTCTGACTTACTTGATTTTATCATTAGATACTTTAAAATATGAATACTTCATTGGCAGAAAGCGACAAGCAAAAAAGTGTGTTTGTTTTATCTCCTTCATTGATAATAACTAACCAGTGAACACAGACATTCAAAGAAGGGTATTGTAGTACCAGTTGCAAAGATCGTTGACTTCGGCATAAATTGATTTATTACCAAACGATGTTTATGTCGTACGATACATGTAGGTACGTACATTCTGAGGTCGCGTTATCATTGGAAAGTACTTACACTTAGCAATAAGTTATTGCAAATATTTTACTAAATTTCTTTAAATCTTAACGCTCCTTGAAATTTCAGCTCTCTCTGTACTATTTCTACCTTTGTAGACCAACCTACTAAACTAACTAACCTACTTAATAGTTAATTTTAGAATTCAATTTGTTATTTTTTATCTATTGTAACATGCAATTCAGTGTCAAAAGCAAATTGCTTATTATTCAGTATATTACAATTCAGTGGCTCCCAGAATTTTATAGTATGTCAATTCAAAACTCAACGCCGTTATATATGTATTAGGTACGGTAACCCTTAGATAAATAAAAATAAATAAAATTTAAATGGCGGTCATTCAAACAGTATTTTGTAACCTTTTATTATAATTAGAAGGCAATTATAAAATAGCCAGTTTGTGGCCAAAGGGCGTCTATAATTTTTCCCGATGCCTTCTTAGACACTAATTGACACGAAGCTCAAAATAATATATTTGGATAGGTTTCTCAACTCACCTTTTGCTACGAAAATATTTATGTTTGAGCAACTCTGCATATATTGAGTAAGTAACTCCATACATATAATTCTTATACACCATTAAAATGCGTGACGCGGGAATTGAAATATGGCAGTGACGGGGATCGAATGCTGCGTTTTTGTGCTTAGTTTAGACGAAGACAGTTGCTCGTGCGAGTTACAACACACAATAAGTGCACTGCTATAAAATACTACGTAGCAGTGCACGCGAAAAAAAATCTTCGTGATTTGTTAGTAGGTATAAAAAGCCGGTGACAATAACGGCGTTCTATCGTGTAAGTAGGCACTTCTAAACGATTCGATTCAAACTAGTTATTTGGGTCCTAGCTTGTTGAATTATATAATAAAAGATACTAGTGGACTGTGATGCTGGTTTGTAATATTGTACAATGGAAAAAGGATACCAATACCCGTGCGTTCGAAGCGTTCGGTCGATCTTTGAAAGATGACGTCGCGAAACCGGCTGAACTGAAACCCCACGCGCTCCTCTCTCTATTTGCTGCAGCCCGCCAATCGTCGGTGTTTTACCACTGGTATAGTAATAACCTCGCATTAGATACCTACAGGAAGGATCATAAACTCAGCAAATAGACAAAGCACGCTGACAGCAATTTTGTCTTTGTCAAAATGTGAGCAAATCTTTATTTCGTTTTTTCACTTCTTTGACTGCCCTGTTAGCTCAATTGGTAGAAGTCTGCTTAATTGAGTTCGATTCCCTCCAGCACAAACATTTATGTAACGAATGTAAATTTTAGTTCTGTGTCTGTATTTATTATACGTATGTATTTACAATTCAGTATAAGTATTCTATCAATTATCTGGTTCCCATAGTAAAAGCTTTGCTTAGTTTGGGGTTAGATGGCGCTGTGTTAAATGTCGATATTTATTTTATAGTGAAGGTATAGAACTGAACTGGTCTTAATTACCGAAAACAAAAAAAGAACTCTCAACATCAAATTCTTATGAAATGCAATTTATATTTAAGAGAGCATATGTAATGCATTGTGCACCGCACCGTTACGCAGTAAATTAACTTTCTAGTAAACAGTTTACAAATTACTAGTCTTTCAAGTTGACTTGCCCCATCTAAAGGATACACTGAGTACCTACCTATCTCAAGTGTTATGAATCGCAGGCGCATTGCTAAAGTACTGCTTTTTAATCACAACCTTGAGGGCTTCGACCTTTATTAATCATGTATTTGCTTGTCTTTGTGACGTACTATTAAAAATAATATCAATAAACCAAACAATGTTTTTATCACTCAGCCACATTAAAAAAGATGTTGTAGGTACAAATATAGGTAGGTACCTATTTAACGTTACGTACAAAATAGGTTGGTCCTATAAATAATTTCTATTAGCATACTGGTTTTACACACACACAAATACATCAAGGTACTTTTATGCGTGTATAATAAACGAAAACAGTAGGACCGAATAACTTTCACCAACGCATCATAATATTTAGGTATGCTACTTTTTATTTAGGTATGCGCACCCAACAAGCACAAATCAGAAACAATGCAACAAATACTCAATTTGAAATAAGTGATTATTTTTCAATAGAATTGCCTAAAAATTTACTAAGATATGAAAATAAAAAGTCAAAGAAAAAACAAAAACTCGAATACATAAAAAACTATAATTTAAAAAAATATAGCCTTTCTCACCCGGACTATAAAAACGAATCGACGATTGACACCTCATTAATAAAAATCGGACAAATAGTTTAGGTGCTACGGTAGAACATACTTCAATACAAACATAAATAGATAGCTTAAAACATTTACTTTTGGCTTTGTTGAAATCGGGCAATAAAAAGTTGGTAAAGTCTGTATCTGGCTCTATATTTATACAGAAAAACACATCAAGCCGTTTTTTTTTTCAAATTATGACTTTAATGAGGTACAAATAAACTAACAAATCCTAAAAATTTGGGGTAGTACTTACACTTACTTACTTATATATACACTACTAGCTGTCACCGCCAGATGTCGTCAAGTCGTAAGTAGAATAGTCATTAGATACAACTATTGTGAATTGTGAAACTTGACGACATCTCACACATCACATCATCAGCCATAGGACGTCCACCTCCTAGGCCTCCTCCTGGGAGGGTTTTGCCAATACTCGCCACGCTTGGCAGGCGGGTTGGCGAGCAATAGGTTGACGACATCTAGTGGTGGGTAATCCCACTGGAACCTTACTTGTGTTCTGATATTCTATATGTTAATCCAGTTAATAAACTATGTATACATATATGTGTTAAATGTCATCCAAATCCGTTCGGCCGTTTTTGCGTGATTGAGTAACAAAGATCTAAACTACAAACTTTCACATTTATAATATTAGTGGAAATACTTACATAGAATAAATATTAGTACCTATCACTTGGTGGTAGATCTCCTAAGCAGAAGGTCGTCTAAGTAGGTACCACCGCAGTACCAGATATTCTGCCGCCAAGCAGTAGTGTAGCAGTAGCTTTACTGTGTTCTGGATTGAAGGGTACTTGCAGCTAACGAAATTACAGGGCTTTTGAGACTAACTATCGAAAGTCCCTAAGTAATGCGCGCCAAAGCAGCTATGCCCTGGACTTTGATTTGCTACACAAAGTTCTGTGTATCGCTGCAATGGTCATGGACAGGCGTTACCTCTAACGTTCAGGAGAGCGTCTCGATAGTCTCATAACTTTTTACTTAAAAAATGTAAACACGTTCATACACTCAACGTCATCGATACGATTCACTGTTTTGAACAGAACAAAGAAACAGACCAAATAAGGTGTTCGCTAAACTTGCTGACAACGCACTCATGAAGTTCACTCCCACTGAATAACAAAAGCCATTCGTTACCTACTCCGAATCTAGTCCCGGCAACTTCCCCAAAACTTTTAACTAAAACAGACGAGCTCCAAGAACTTATGTTGCGGTGGAACTTGCGGGACACTTGCAATAACTTAGCAGAAACTTTGTGGACGTACAGAATTCGCTAATGTTTACTGCTAGCGGTATGAGAAACTGTGACTCTGACATATACATTTGCGAGAACTACAATTACAGAATTACCTACTCAAGCAACAAAAAGCATATATATATATATATATATATTGATAGAAAGAGTATTAAATCAGCGTCCCGCAGCTCCTCTGTTCTACAATCTTGCCATCAAAAGAGCGACATGTTCGTCAGATTACTTTTAAAGAAAAAAAAATGTCAAGCAAACATTTTACGCATACTGGCATACAAGTAATAACCTTTACGAACTTTATAATTTTTGAAACATATTATAACTTTTGGATGCTTGTTACTCAATCACGTAAAGACGGTTGAACGGATTTAGATGAAATTTGACACACATATAGTTTATAACCTAGATTATAAGATACTTTTTATCCCAGGAAAATGTTAGGTTCCTATAAGATTATTTAATAAACTATCCACATAAAATTTGGTATAGATATATAGCGTCTATGAAACATTATTCTGGAATAAACAGTATTATTTATATTAATATAGGTAATTAAGTGACAAGCTTCATGACGGGTGAAACTATTGCTCTTTTTAACCGACTTCAAAAACGAAGGAGGTTCTATGTTCTACTGTATGTATTTTATTTTTGTTACTTAGGTTTCTTGTTTCATTTCTCTCTAAACCCAATTCTTAAGTCAACGAAAACGAAGCCACGGGTTCAAGCTAGTATATCATAGAAATGGCTAACTTTTAACCATCATCTCGTCTCATTTTAAACCAAGTCGTTGGCGTAGAAGAATCTATATTACTCGCGGCTTGAAGATGCCCAGATTGTATTTATCGGGAAACATCCACTCGGGCAGCGCAATCTACTGTTTATCAAATTGAATAATGCTTCAATCGCTATTGCACATTCTAGAAAACCATTAATTACATCCAAAGCCTATACATTATAGCTATATTTAAGGCTGATGAAAAAACAAATCTGCGGCAGTTTTGTTTAAAACAAGCCGGATACTTACTCATGAATATTTAGCTCATTCCAATTTTCTAATTATGACTCTAATCGTTCCACCTGCTATTATCTACACACTATATGGTTTTTATCTCGGATCAGAGATTACATTTTTAGAATATTGTGCATAAATAGAATGATTTAGTTGTACCACGTACTAGAAGATTTGATCGGAACACACACTTCGTTGAGCTCTACTGGAGAGCAGTGCATACACCTAATTCGGTACTGCACAAAAAAAAAAAAAGAATTTCGTAACATGACACAGTACGTTATTTATTTAGTCATAACTATTTACATCTACAGTGTTCGGTAGGAAGCTACTTTGTGGGCCGCTTTGGGCATACCTCTTTGTTTTCAAGTTAACTAAATTTTGAAGATACCATGTTTCATAGTTTACAAATGATGGTAAAGTTAATGGTGTATAACTAATTTTACAATCTAATAATATTCAAAGTTGTAACGAAATGAAGGTTATATTTTGGGTTATAAGAATTACATGTTGAATATACATATTTTGTTATTCACTTTTGCTTACATTTTGTAGGCAAACTAACTAAATTTTGATTTTAAATTGCAGTTTTTTTTTTTGTTTTCAATTATTCTTAGCAGTAGCCAAAGCTTTAATTTTACCAGCAACAGCAAGAGAGTATACAGGTAGACCGTCTGCGGAAAATTCGTCGAATCACAGTTTGTCGAAAACACCTTTACCTTTTTTGGTAAGCAATATAATTTTTTTTTAAACATTATTTTTGAATTCGTATATGTGCTTACTGCCAGTGTAAAGTAGTTGACATTTTCAATTTGTGTCTTAGACACAGTCAAAGTCACGAAAATCATGTCATAATCGATACCAGCCAAAACTCAAAGTAGTAGAGTATCTATGGAGTTTTATAAACAGCACGAAAAAACATGTTTCCCCATATTAAGTAGGTATATTTCCTTACCCCTTCCGTACAAATTTTGTCACCTTGTGATTCAAACACTAATATTTTAGACATGAACATTGTAAAAAAAACACATGTTTAGGAAATAAGAGACATGATTTTTCCGCGTTCCCGCCTAAACTCAATCAGAGTTCAGCTTACTGGTCACAGCGGTTGGCATAAACAACAGGGTGTTCCAAACTTATTTGCATTTACACGGGCCGAGTAATTGCGTTGCGCTTCAGGGAGAACTTTAATTAAAGCAAGTGCTTTAAACTTAAGCAGATATAGACGGTTAAGTGTCTAATAAGAAAAGTTTGGCGAGACCTAAACGGCTGGACTTAGTGCAGCTTGAAATTTTGTAATGAATATGGTTAAGAACGTTACACATGTGATTAAGGTAGAACAGCCTGTATGTAAATGAAAGATTTCTCAATCTGTTAGTCAAAATATATGTTTTATTTTTGTTTGTTTACGTGTAAAAATAATTATGTTTTATTCATAAATTCTGAATTACGTACACGAGTAAAAATAAAATGTGGTGGAGTTTGTCGTAGACTTGCATGATTTTTCATTAAACACTTCAGAATATCATGACACCTAGCAAAAAGCAAAGACTGAGATGCCAAAAACAAAGAAATATGAAATGGAAAGAATATGTTTGTTTCTATTGGTCGAATATTTCATCGCTTGTAGGCTTCGACCATAATATAATGAAAGAACGGGCCCAGAAAGAACGCATTTCTGGAGAATGAGCGCCGGCGCTCATTTCGTCTCGATCGGTCTCTGATATTTAGTAATCTCGTAGCTAGCGTGACGCAATAAAGCTAAAAAAACGCGCCGTACACACCTGTTTTCTTAAAATAAATTTTAAAAAATATGACTTTTTAAGAATACGAAAAATTTGATATCTCCTTATTTCTTTTTCTTTTCTTTTATTTTTTCATAAATATTAACATAAATATTTGAGATAAAGATTTGAGATAACATATACCAATATATCTTACATTTTATTAACTACTTAATTTGATCAATTTTCATAGAAATACGATACACCAAAATATACTCAAAAATTATTCGAAAATGCAAAACAATAACCACAAATCTGTATCTAAATGCTTCTATTAAAAATCTATATTCGATTACTCAAACCAGTTAATCGTGTTACAATAAAAAGAAAACAATTTATAACGGAGAAATCTACTGCCTGTGATTACTAACAACACTATCAAATCGGCTGTGAAATCCATCATTCGATTAGTAAAGGCTTGAATAACGAATTTAAAATCGATTACTATTCAGTTTACCGACGATTAATTAAAATTGATTGTATCAACAGTTGTTATTCAAAAAGAAACATTTAGAATGCAAAATAATTCTCGTAGCTATACAGTGTAGTTTGAATGAAATTTAACGAATTAGTTGTTACTTTTCAGAGATTTACTTGGTGGTAGATTTCCTTAGCATGAAGTCGTCTAGGAAGGTACCACCGCAGTACCAGATATTCTGCTGCCAAGCAGTAGTGTATTAACATTATTGTGTTCCAGTTTAAAATACTGCAGCTAGCGAAATTACAGGGCTGTTGAGACTAACCATTGAGTCAAAGTAATGAGCGCCAAAGCAGTTTGTTTTGTTAATCAAAGTTCTGTGTATCGCTGCAATGGTCATGAACAGGCGTTATCTATTACCATCACGAGAGCGGATTAATAATCTCATTACATTTTTTAAAAATCCATCCGGATGGGTCTCCAACGATACGCTACTACAGACTGTTCTCTATAGTGTCTGTCTGTCTGCCAGGCCTATTTTGACTTATCCGCACATTGAGAGGTTCTTATTCTTATTCGGAATAGAGGGCGATGACGCTGGCCCCATTGCCGCATTGTATGGCCAACATTGGGTAAAAGAAAGCCTAGCGTTTAGGTCACGTGTTGTAGTTTCTTAATAAAATAAAATAAACATTGGAGAATGTTTCACACCGTGTAATTTAGCCCAAATCTAAGCAATGTATTGTACTATAGGAACCAGATAACAGATAGTATACTTGTACATATTTTTTGACGATAAATACATAAGAAACACCCAGACACAGAACGAAACTATGTTCGTCATATAAATGGTTATCCTGAATGGGAATTGAACCGACACCCTACTGTTCAAGACGCAAAGCTACTACGAAATAATATAAATATAAACGATATGATTATTGTATGAAAGCCAGCATATTATGTGAATATTCCAAAATTTTCATTTGCGACTGTATTAACTGCTCATTCATTTTTGTTTCCTATTACTATCACTCTCATCATTAGCATGTGTATCATTGATACACAAGTTAACGTCTAACATTTATAATTATTTATGCAAACAACGGTATTTTGACACTGAAATCGATATCAAATCATCGAAATCTAATTGAAGGAACTCTGCCGCCAAGCACCTAACGGTGAGTTCTTGCAGCCCCACTTAAGAGCCAGTTCAATTTCATGCTAGGTGCGGTTTACCATCTTCAACCACACCGTCACTTAACATCAGGTGATCTATGAAACACCTCCACTAGACTGTCAACAATAAAAAACATATCTATGAAGAAGAATATACTTTACACCGGACTACGGCAAACGAAGAGTTACATTGTTGACGATCTATGTACCTAAATACCATTGTATCTTTTTGTTCCACTATAGCGTCGACACTACTCATCCTATTTTGATGAAATAAGTGTCATTATTAAAATTTATTTCATAACACCAAAACACATTCATATTTCTACCTAATCCCAATAAATATTTCCCTAAATAAGATTTACTATCCGCACATAGCCAAAGTAAATGTCCACCGGTTCCCTGATTCAACCCAACACTGATGTATGTTTCATGTTTATAGTCTCCGTGGACACAAATTGAAAATTATGAGTTGACGCTCTAACCTAACGAGTGCATTAAATTGTATACATGTTTATGTGACGCTAGGCTCGTATTTACTTACTCGGTGACCGTCGTTGTTGTACAAATGTATGAGTATGTCGTTAAAAAATAATGGTTGGTAGTAAAGCGGTGGGAAATGGAGAAAATTGGTCTCCGAGTCGATTACGAGTAGTGAAATAGAAAAGATTTATATTTCGTTCTTTTATTTTTATTCTCTACCTGCTATTCAATTAAAGGTTATATGTAGAACCGTAAGACACACCGTTTATTGAGAAGTGTCACAGTTCTAGATGGGAGACCGTTTGGCTTCCAGTTTGGAGGTTCTGATTAGAATCCCCAGCACGCAACTTTGTCTTTTCTAAGTTATGCCGCTGATTTTAAACGGCGAAGGAAAACATCGTTAGGAAACATACCTGCATGTCTGGGAGTTCTTAAAAACAAAGGTTCTTGAAGATGTGTTAAATCTACCATTCCGCATGTGGTAAACGTTGTGGACTACAGCCTTACCCTTATCAAAATGAGAAGAGGCCTGCGCCCAGCAGTGGGACAGTTCATAAAAACAGGGCTGATTCAGAAGACACACCGTCGTACGGTTCTACAGTCTATACCGAGGATAGTGAACCAATGGCACGCCTGCCATTGGTTAATTAATAAATAAAAAGTTGTGAGTTGATAGTATTTAGTTTTAATGTTTTCCCATTAATCACTTAGTCAAAATTATTTCACGGCAAGTCTATGGCCTCACTAAACATTTGTTTAGAAAAAATGGCACATTGGTCCATAAAGGTTCGCCACCCCTGGTCTATACCATAAGATGGTATGTCTTATGGTTCTATCTACTTTTAAGAACTTACCATTATCCCCAAGCACCAAAAAGCCGTTGTTACTTTTCAACATAGTAACTATTTACCTAGCTATCTACTAGTTTTACGCATTGACATATATTTTTCGAAACCCATAAAAACAAAGTAGCTAATTAACAGTCAGTTTTCCATCCAAAAATTTAAACGCCATCGTTTAGGTTTACGACTGTTCTATTTCACAAAACACAACCAAGAAGCGGTTTAATTTTTTGATTGCCCGATAAAAATTGCCATTAAACACGCCCTAAGTACCATTGTCGTGGTTTAAAGTTTCAGTTGTTTTACAAGGTATTAAAATTTCATTTCTGATGGCAGTAAATAGATGGTATTTACTACTGTATTAGAACAAATTAGTGGTATTCCTGATTTCTGCAATTAGTCCTTAATATCAGCGCCGGGAAAAATGATGGTCTTAGAGAAAAGTCGGTAGTATCTATGAAAAATCCTTGATAGATATAGGCCTTGGTTCCTATTATGTGGGAGTCTCAATCCTTATGACGGCCTACCCACTAAGCACCCTGGAGTGTTGGATCAAGAGTTAAGAAGTCAAGGCTGTGGGCACGCTTTTGCACTCTTCCGTAGCCTCGACAGCGCTTGTTCTTGCGGACCCCGCATCAGAGAGCCCAAGCTCCTCCGTCAACGATCACGATATTTCGAAATACCATGATATCATGAATAAATGATCCACCTCAGAGACCAAACTAGCAAATGTGCGCCGGACGGCAAAAGGAGCACGCCCATGGAAAAAAAAAATCTGATCAACAACATGCCATGACCACCTTTCATGTGATCCATCCATGTCAAAGAGAGTGTTAACCTTCTTTCCTTTCAATAGACAGGTGATCAAACATAATAACCATAGAATAAACTTGAAACCTGTTGAAAACAAAAAAATACTGTTTGTAGTTATTACTACATATGTCAGTGATTATAATATCATGTTTCAAGAATTTTGTCATAGTTAAATGGCCTAAGAAGTGT
The DNA here is from genome assembly GCA_950106695.1 of Biston stratarius. Lineage (NCBI taxonomy): Eukaryota > Metazoa > Arthropoda > Insecta > Lepidoptera > Geometridae > Biston > Biston stratarius. Next base: position 20,420,984 of record OX467116.1, read on the forward strand.
ACTTAGTAAACAACTATCATATTAAACTTATACAAGGTACAACCCTACCAACTCAACTCGAGATCTTATCTCTTTTAGTTTTACATCTCCCACGGAAACTGGTATGAAAATACAAACATGGTGTAGAATATTGTCACGTTTCCTTGCTACCGCATCCTCAAGGTCAGATGGCCGATAAACTGGAGAAAACACGTGTTCTAACAGTAACAAAATTGCCCATACTGTCCAAAAAATGTTGCAAATAATATGTGGTTTTATAATTTTTACTGCTTACCTTCGACCAAATACAAATCTTTGCATCAATAAATTACGTAAATTTTTATGGTATTTTGTTGATTCCATAATAACATAAAATTATTCAATTATCATTAAAAAAAAAAATGCTTATCTTCACGAGTAATGATGGTTACGGTTGACGTGTATCAACAGGTCCCTATCTGCACCTAGGTCAAGAGTATGTGGTCACCGTCCTTGCAACGCGGTGGACGGATGGACTAAAAACATTAAGAGCTTACTAAATTAGAGTTTCTTACGATTAATCATCATATTATTATGGAGGTACAACATAATATTCAATATAAAGGAAAAGATGAAGTGACCGTAAACACCAAATAGAGAGTGTTACGTCACGTCGTGCGAAACGCCATTGCTGTTCTTGACATTTTCGTAGAACAACTGTAGAACAAATACAGATAATTATGATTACTTTACGCGGTGGTGACGACATTTAAACAACATCAAAATACAAATAATAAAGATTTTAAAAATAAAATCAATTTTTTGAGATATTCTAGATATCAATCATAGACATATCATATCATAGATATATTAAGGTACAGAATTAACCAACTTTTCTTATTTAAACTATTTTATATCATTTTCCTTTCTGCTTAGGAACCCTGCATCGTAATCGATATTGTTGCAAACTATCTAACAATCCTACTTCAAACTCTCTGTATTCTTACTTCAGTAGCATGGAAAATCAAACAACTGCAGAGTAGGTAATATGTTTTTTTTTTTTAAAGATTATATGTCCCTCTCAATCTGCTTGAGGTTAGTCTAAACCCTGCTGTGTGATGGTAAAGACTAATGCAGAAAAGTCTCCAAGATTTGTTTATGTCGGCTTAACACAACGAGAATGAAACAAGTTACTGCTAACAATTATTGTACCGCACACAGGCCGTTTGAAAATGGTCATTTTACATCTGACCGGTTAGGTCATGACACATGCCGCATACGTGCCTTGCAGTTAAATGGGTAACTATAACAGCGTATGCTAAATATAACTGAGATGGCATTTGGACTGATTTCATTTAGGTCGCCGTCCTGGGATGTCAAACGCGCCGTTCAATCTCTAGAATAAACTTTGAATCTTCACATTATACTTGATAGCAAAATTAAGACTTTTTTATGTTATTAATCTATTTTATCCTAATTTTTAACGTTTGTCGCAAACGTTTGTCTGCTTGGCCTAATTCTACCTTGCCTATTTTACTATCGGATAGCCAGAAGTTCTAAAAAGCGATTTCGCATCATGGTAAATTCCTAAATCTCGAACTAAACGGTTCGAAGCCGCCTTCATCGTGCGAACCGTTCAGCAATGGAATTTGCTTGTGGGTGGAAATGGAAGTGGGTGTTTCCTGATAAATACAATCTGGGTGCCTTCAAGTACCTAAGTAAATGCGTTTCTAGGAAAACATGCTCCATGATAGGCCGCATCTTCGCTTAACATCAGGCGAGATGGCGGCCAAACGCAAGCCTATATGTAATAATAAAAAAACAGAATATTAGATATGATATATGTATTATAGGTATATAGATAGAATATGGGAGACTATGGAAGACGGGCGCGGAGACCCATCAATAATCTAAGAGAATAGTGTTATAAGTCTAATGTGTCTGTCTGTCTGCCTATGGCATCGTAGCTTCCAAACGACTGACCGATTTTGTTTATCTTTTCTTTGAAAGGGTACTTGTTTTAGGAAAACAACTTGATGAATTTGCAGAGAGCATCTCCTATAGTTTTTTAAAGAAGATTTCATAATTTTTCATATAGGTATACTTGTAGCATAATTCTCCTCTTTCGCATTCTAAACAGTGTGACCTACTGCCAGGTTCAATGTATATATACAGTATTCGATTTTTGAATCGCATGCATAGCTTCTTGAACAAAAATCTGTCCATCTTTCGAAAGATAAGTCATGCGAAAACGCATTTAAATAATTTTACTTGGGGAACTCAAATCATTGCTCTAACTTCTTTGTCTATTTTCAAATACTCCGTGATTATTCGTCGCTTAGTCCCTTCCCAAGAGGCTAATTTTTATTACGCTATCATAACGCACTGTTAAAAATACGCACGTATCTGCAAATGCACGCCCTGCAACGTCTTTTTAAAGATTTGCAATTTCCATTTTTTTACAGATTCCTACCTTCTTGCCTTCTACTAGTATGGTTCATATTCCTACGCAACGCATGTACCTATTCAAATATGTACGTATTAAAATGTCTTCAATTCCCTTGTAATACTCTAGCTAGGAGAAAACATCTAACATCTGTAGCATCTAAAGCTACTAATAGTTTAGTAAATAATTATATAAAATGCTTAGTCACTGCATTATTATTTAAGCTTTATAAATTTGGGAAACTACGTCATTTAAGTATTTTATCCACACAATAAATGGGGCACAGTACATACAACAAAATATTATTCAAACTGAAGTCCCATTCAATCTAAACGTCATAAACGTTAATAGACCTATCCAGCTCGGTGTACAAGTGAGTTGCATTGAAATAGACGTCACTGTAGCGTGAAGCGAAAGGCGAAAATATACCAAACACGTGGCAGAACACGGCTCGTATAAATTCCACCAGTTTCATTTTGCTCTTCGTTGTGAATAGTCTAAGCATAAGTTGTAAGCGATAGCGTCTTGTACCTACAGTACCTACACTATTTAATTTTGACTCATCCAAAATAAAGATTACCAACGATCATTTTATATATACTATTTGTATATTAGTTATTATGTAGTTAGTTGTAGCTACAATCAAATTATGTACAGGGAAATCCCGCTTTGAATCTGCTCCAATTTCGCTTTCGTTTCCCTACCACTCCTATGACGCTTCCACCTTCGTGTCGCTTCTTTATTTTAACCTCATCTTATTCTTATTTGGAATGGGGGCGATAAGCCCCGTAATAAAGTCCCGCTGTTATGAAGTGGGGTGTATACTGTATAGTGCGTTTCCCCCTACCAGCATCTACCCAAATCAACCCAGCTTCTAGAAGTACCGGAGCGAGGCTCTAGGTTGCTAGCATTGTAGCTCCAGTGGGTGAGATGGAGTTATGCATGATGCGAAAAGCAGTCTGTCTGTTGCGGTGATTTGGATATACATAATGAAGCAGCTGCTTCATGCAATCTCGTAACCCCAATTATAGTAACAAATTGTGGATTCCATGACTTATAAATACAATAAACGTCACTAATCTTTTTGAGTGAGACGAGACTAAGTCCTAAGCCCTGTTGGTTCATTGGGAGTATGTCTGCCTGAGCTGTAGAGCGTGGGTTCGATTCCGCCAAGGGCAAACATTTTAATGTATAAACAAATGTTTGTTTTGTGTCTGGGTGTTCTGTAGGTATTCTACATATGTATTTACAAAAATAAAGTATTTATGTATTCTATCAGTTGTCTGACTTCCATCACACAAGCTCTGCTCAGTTCGGGGTCAGATGGCGCTGTGTGTAATGTGTAAAAAAAACCTTTTTCAGTCTCCTCCTCAACGACTTGCCCGGTTCCATCAACGACGCTGAGATATACATGTACTTATAAATACAATGATCTAAATAAAGTCAAACTACACAATATAAGCATGTTAAAATTCCATATCGTAATCCGCTACATCTTACATTTAAGACATATTCATCTCACAAGCATGTAGAACGCATGGCAGTCATACATTTGTTCGCATTAAGGTATTGAGATCAAAGGGCGAGGGAGTTTAATCGCAACATCCTTAAGTACATCGTTGATTGACAATCGTATATGAGGAAAAGCTTGTAAATGTGAAAACTAGTTTTTTTTTTTCATAATTGACATGGTTTAGTCACTATTCTATTTTGTATAGTAAGTTTTGTGACTTGATGGATAGAGATAGATAGAACATTTTGAACTTTTGACATTATGTGTCAAGAGGCCCACAAAAATCGACGGTACATGTTTAGTTCTGAAGATTCAAACAATTACCTAAATTATACGATAACTAACTCCAGAAGATTTTTTATTCAGAATATGAAAACATTCTTGATGCTAAGCGGTCTAGAATAGAGATGCTTATCTAAAGCCTCTGGTTGCCACTTTCAATAGTAGGCACATAAAAGCTTCGTCTAGTTCCCGTTAAAAAAATGTTCAATACCTAGAAAAGAACTTCAAAACAGAAGATGGCTAAAACAGCCAATACTTTGCGTAGGTAATTGTTCCGAGTTGACTTATTGGAGACACTTTAAAAAAAATAGGATGGATGGTTTGTTCCTCTTTCACGCAAAAAATACTGAACGGATTTGGATGAAATTTTGCGCACATATAGTTTATGACCTGGATTAACATATAGGATCGAAGTCGCGGGTAACAGCTAGTATATATGTATATAAAAACTGTCATCGTGGCAACTCAGTTAAAACTAATTGAAACTTTTAGGAAATTTTCTTAAATTCTTTCTGTAGGTTGTATAGTTGGCAACTTTACTTATAAAGAAGTAATATTAGGAATGTAAAAGTAATTCATTTGATAAAACCGAACTAGTTTAGACGGGGCCCTCATTTGGACCCGTTATTATGGTTATCTAGCTACTGGCCTAACAGCAATATTTAATTTGTAATGACCCAATCAAAATCATCTAATTACGGTAACAGGAAGTTTTAATCGCCTCTAAGTCATAAAATAAATATTTTCTATATAAATAAAGCACTAAGATAGCAAATAACATTAAGACATAATCTTAGATAGTCGTCTAACACGTTAATGTCTAGTAAGATAAATAAATAAATAAGATTTTATGATCCGAAGATGAATTCGCTAAGAGGTAAATACAAGATAAATTTTATCTTTATCAGCTGATAATGTGAATGGGTAGGTACGTATGACTATGTTATATTACTAATAAACTTAAGGCTTTATCTACTAAATAAAGTTTTAACAAATTAATATATATTTATTTTTGCTGTACTTCTCCTAGTCTTGTGAGGGCTGAATAGGACATACATTATAATTATAACCGGAGTGCAAACTGTAACGTTGCAATACATGTCATTCTAGTGTGGGGACAAGACATTATACCAACTTAACATAACAATAATTATAACTATGACGGTTCATAATAAGTTATCCTAAAAATTTGCTACAAAACTTGGTATGAAACCTCTTTGGTAAACCTACCTTGACCTAAGACTGGGATTAACACCTACTTTATGTGTCTTGATTTATCGTGATAAACAGAAAAATATCGAAATACTTGACAATAACAAATACACAAATTGTGACGCCAGAAACACAAGCTTCAACAACTTCTTTTTCTTTATGCTTTTACATGCAATGCAAGAGGTTTAGAGAATCATTATTACAGTTCTGTTTAAAAAAATACTTATACAGATGACCTAAAGCCGCTAATAGTTGTTATAGATTACTGCGTATAATAATCCATCATGGCAAACGAAAATTCGACTCGCAGTGCACCATCTGAGAAGCCGACGAAAATATGGTTGCTGCAACTGCTTCCGTCACTGGATATAAATACTGGATATGTCGTTGTAGGCATATGGACAGTCGGATTCAATGGAATTGGGAGAGAATAGATATATTTGTACGTTTGACCGTCCATGATATACCTACATAGCATTCGCTTCCAGCACCACATTTCGGAAGCATGTAGTATCTGTCTCTCTCTTGCTCGTATTGTCCACGTCTCCACTCCATAGAAGAACATCGGGAATATTAAGGCTCTGACTAACCGAGCTTTTATTTTATAGCTTATTCAGAAGAAACTATATAACACAAATATAATTAATAAGAATTTGAATAGGTCTTAAATACATGTATGTATTTAAGACCTATTAAATATTTCTTTTTAATTATCGTGCCTTAATACCTAAATTTTCGACGAGAATGTTGTTGGATATTAATCTGTCGCCCTCGGATATAAAATATTCAGTAGATACAGATATAATGAGCGTAGCGTGCCAAAAGCGATGTCTCATTTTCTTAATGATATTAACTGCGATAGGCCTGTGCGAGTGCCAAAATGAGAAACATATTTAGTTCGCTAGCGAAGCGATATTTCGATGTTTTCCTAAAAGCGTTGAGAAAATGTTGCGTAGTTTGGTAGATATTTAAATTCAAAATTATTTAACTTAATAGTGTTAAAACATCTCCCGTCTGTTCTTAATCTCTATCGTGTTTTCCATTCTTGGTTGCCTGGAAGAAGACGCTCTTAGCGATAAGGCCGCCACCAGCTCATAGGATTCTTTTGTTTTCTTCTTTTTTCTATTTTTGGTGTGCATTATAAGGAGTTTCCATTTATGTGTATTTCGGTATTCATTAATCTAGCTTGTGATTGACAAGCACATCTGAAATGACGGTGATCAAAGCCTGGATTAGGATCTAGCTCTGGAATTAGGTACCTACTCAGAACATGCCATAAAGTACGTAACGACAGATTTTCGAGTAGGTCCTAAAAGGTAGTTTTAGCCGAGCGCTGGTAAGCTCTATAATTTTCCCACGATGTTTTTCACTGGCAACTAAAGCTAATTTTGTATGCCATAGGTAGCACATGAATTGACTATAAAAAATATCATAAATATTGGATTACATTTTCACACAGCGCCATCTAGCCTCAAAGTAAGAGAAGTGTCTACTATGAGAACGAAATAACTGATAGGATGCTTAAAAACTTTTTTTATAAAAAGGGTTCAATGATTTTCATGAAATTTAGTATGCAGGGGGTTTCGGGGGCGATAAATCGATCTAGGTTTCATTTTTAGAAAACGTCATTTTATCCGTGTTTTCAGCCGAGCAAAGTTCGGTCATCCAGGTAAAATAAATAACATTGACGGTAATTTTTAATCATTGGAACAAACAAGCATCGCATACAAATACATTACACATGTTACGCTAATTATTCTTTATGCAAAACGAAAAAAGTAACAGCCTTATTTAAGAATTTTAACAAACTTGGTGAAATGTTTTGATGAGAAACTTTTTACAAGCAAAATAGTGAAGTTCCGCTTCAATCTCGCTATCGATTCAATTTTATCGATACACCTTCCCAACCGAATCTAGCTCTACTTAATAATAATTTCTCTAGCATGGCATAGAATATAACTTTACCGGCTCAACTAACAAACCCTTTTGTCCAGTAGAGTAATGGCCGACACCACTCTAAACCATGTCCATGCTATTTATAACCGAAACGAGTTATATCAGTGAGTTATGGACCGTAGGGAAGGGATACAGATCACTTAGAGTTGATCTGGTTTTTGTTAAAAATATCTTTATTTTTTATAAAAAAAAAAAAAATGATGTCATAAATAATATGATATTTTTTTGCCCAACGTTTGAGTATTGCCGTATGGCCCTATTTCCGTACTGTGTAACGGAAATAGGCAAATAGGGCTAAAGTATATCGTATCTACTACGTATCTCGGTCGATAACTCTTAAAATATTGGAAGAAATAAAAAAATCGGTTCATCAAATGGACCATAAATCGTAAACGGTAAGTTTTACAAAAAAGTTTACAGGAAATAAAAGATGTAAAATTTTATTTTCTACAATAATGGTATCAATAACTTTTGCCCTAAAGTGCATAGTTTCCGAGTTACCGACCAAAATTTTTTTTAAGATGGCGCTTGAAGCTCCACCGCTATCTGCAGCATTTTGTGATTTTATACTCAGTAAGTGGCACTTATTAAAAAATTGTATCGGAAATTTAGTGCGAGGTTAAATTCAATTTTTACTGGCCCATTTATGTTATTCACTCGTTTTTCCCGAAACGAGTCCCATCACTAGCCGCTGCATTATGCCGTAGTAAATCTACCGTAGTGTCGCGTTCTCTATTTAAATGTATTCATCCGAGTTTATCCGGGCGTCATGCAGAGAGGCTTTCGCGCGCCGTGGTGAGGCGGCCCATGAATAATTTTCGTATAAGCTCATAGCTTTATATTGCTATGTTAGTACATATAGCTACGCATGGATGTAGATGTGGACTTAGGTGTAGCTATACATTGTATTTATATACTCATGTGAAGGTTCTAAGATAAAGAAGCAGTGCGATCGCTCTAAACGATACACTTATTCATATATATATTTGCTTCATTTATACGGATTAACTGACAATTTTCTACTTATTTAAACTATCAAAAGGCCATATATGTAGTTCTGATCCCTTGAAAGAATTTGACAATAACTAACGTGAAGTGTATTTTTCATATTTTTACATTGTAGGCAGTCTAACTATGCGATCACAAGTAATCGAAGATGGTAAACACGCATAGCCTGGAATAAAACTCTCAAGTAAGGCTGCCGGAACACACCGTTAACTATTTTGTGCTTACAACATCGTGTACTGTATGGAAACAATAAATATCTTGTATCTTGACATCATATTGCATGTAAGGCATCTTCTTAGAAATTGGCCGCTGCCGGTTTGAAAGGCTGCGTGCGTACCGGGCGCCGTGTATGTGGCAGTGTGTAAGTACATTGCCACGCACACATTAGCATAATCTCGGGGAGACTCGGGTGGCGAAAATCTGGGCCTTGCCGTGAGTTTGGTCGCGCAAGTTCCAGTATGCTGCACGCCCGCTCACATTCGCCTGCTCTCACCGGCCTTTATTAAAAACACATTACTGGCCATAAATAAAAACGTAGTGCTGCTTATAATACGCAAATAATATTTAACTAAAAATAAAAGTGACAACCCTAAGCGTCAACGCAAGAGTAGCCTATTAACTCACCGACCAGCCTAAGATGAAATACTTTTCTCAGGCAGCGCATTCCCTTGTTTAGCGGTTAGCACCATGAAAGTATCAAACCATATCGTCCCGAGTTTATGGAACGTCCACCAAAACCTTCTAACCCGTTTAATTCAATAAAAGAATGGGTATAGGGGAATTAGACCATGCAAATCACACTCTCCGAAATTAAACCAAATTACAATCCATTATTATTATTGATAACTTTTTTTCTATACAGGCAATATAATACTCGCCATAAATGAGATCAAGAAAACTTGATCTAACTATCAGAAGGAAATCTTGACCCACATTTAAAAACCACTAACACCTACCAGCAATATAAGCCCACACGTATTAGAAATTACCATAAAATTATTATAATGCAGCATGATTTTAATAATGAGCATCGTGTTTAAGTTTAAAAAAGGCATATTTATGGCTTCCATCGCGTTTTAAGAGGCTAAAAGGCATAATGAGGCGAAAACATGCGACATTTTTTGGGCTTGGATTGTGGAGTTCTTTACCTACTTGTTAATATTAAATTAAAGTTGCATTTGTGCCTTTTTTTTAAATAACTTTAATTGATTTGTGCTCTTATTCTGTGACTGTGTCTGTCTGTTTTGCCGTGGTGGTGCCGGCGTAAGAATAGTACCCCACCCTCTCTACCCGTGGTTGCCGTAAGAGTCGGCTAAGGGATGTAATCCGGAAGATGGGCAGCAGCGTCTTCATTGAACTATCACACCTATTTGCGCTCGCCAACCCGCCTGCCAAGCGTGGCAAGTATTGGCAAAACCCCCCCACGAGGAGGCCTATGTCCAGCAGTGAACGACCTATGGCTGATGATGAGTGTGTGTCATAAAATAAATACATACTTTTATGTTTTAAATACATATTTATAATACATATAGAACACCCAGATACATAACAAACATTTATGCTCGTCACACAAATATTTGTTCTGAGTGGGAATCGATCTAACGCCCTACAGCTCTTAAAGCAGATACACTACAATTTAACAGGGCTGTTAAGTATAATATAAGTTGACTATAATATTCATGAAGTTCGTTATTTTATTTCTATATAGTCTAGTCTACTAATAAATAATTTATTTATTATGTGGCAAATTACGGAAAATTTGATTAATTTTAATATTAATCATGCCTAGATAATCTATAAACCATGTAGCTTTGTTAATTGGAATAATTTACTGGTTAATCATAAATATTATCATGATGCATCCGCTGGTAGCAATTACTAAAACCTGTGTTACACTGCACTTTGAATTCATTAAATTAATTAAACGAAGAAGGAATTTTTATTATTGTTTTATTTATTCCCATATTTTAATTGTTAGTAACCACTTGTAGGTAAAAACAAAAAACCTGTAAAAAAATAAGACTTATTAATTTGTAAAGATTACGTATTTAAGTATTTTGTAAAAAAAAAAGTTAGTGTTACCTACTTCTTGATGACTTTTACTGGATATAAATTTATAAAAAAATATAAAAAAACACAGAAAAGCAACTGAAAATATAGTTTCTGCTTAACCCCATGGGAGAAAAGTGTGCTTATGAATTAATTTGAAATTATTGGTACCTATGTATATTTGTAGGACGCCCTGAGACTAGATGGAGTGAAATACGTAGGATAGCTGGCGGTGGATGGAAGCGAATAGCCGAAGATCGGGCTAGTAGCCTTGGGAGAGGCCTATGTTCACCAGTGAACTACAAAAGACTGATGATCATGATATTATATTTTGCTGAAAAGAGAATCCTAAGCAGCGTTAGTAGGAATATATCGAATTTGGTCAGGCAGGGATGGGATTTGGGTAATAAAGGTTAATACGTTTTTTTATTACATCGGACTATGCTATCGTTTGGCCACGATCTCACCTGATGGAAAGCGACGATGTAGCCGAAGATGGAGCACGCTTGCCTAGGAAATACCTATTCACGTTTTTCTTGAACTACCCCGGGTTGTACTTAATTGGAAACACAGACGCTGGCAACGAGTTCCACACAGCAGCAGTGCTTACTAGGAACGCGGTCTGGAAACATTTATAAGGAATTTCCACTGTAAGAGGGTGTCTATTTAAAGGAGTCCCTTATACCTGGGTCACAAACTAGGCCCTTTACGGGTTCCTGTCCTGGCATACGTAAATATGTACTCTTGTTTATCCAATTTCGTTATTGGATCCTATAGGTTTTTTAGGTTTTGATTTTTATGGATGACATGCTAGGTGTTTGACCACATCTCACCTGATGTCAAGTGACGGTGTGGTCGAAGATGGATAAACACACCGAGCCTGGAATGGAATACTTGCCTGATAAGAACGGTTAAGACAACAGAAAAAGTTAGACATTGTTAAAGATATTCATTTGTGTTGCAACTTAATTTAAAAGTAAAAAAGCACGATAAAAAGATAATTAATTAATATTATCTAAGCAATGCGAGCTAATAAAATATAACAGTAATAAATCAAATATCAAATTATTGATAACGAAAAGTTTTAGAATTGGGTTATCAAGCTATTATAATCAATAAATCAATTAAAATGTGTCAAATCATAAATTAATTTTCTGTCTACGAGCTTCCAATCGCCCGAAATGACTACTTGGAACCCTTCATATAACCGATTGTTTAGTAAGCCATAAAAATCGGAATGGTTACGGTCAATCAAAGTATCATCAAAGTTGTTCTACCGATAAAATTGCTTTTGACTGTGGTAATCTTTTTTTAATACTTACTAAACTACCAGGGTCATGGATGTATTTTTTTTTAAATATAAAAGTGATGAGACGAACAAAACAGTTTCTTCTAAAGGTTTTTTTTTTGTGGTTGACAAGGTAGGTGTTTGACCACAGCTCATCTGATGGTAAGAGATAATGCATGCCCATGACCATTGCAGCGATACAGAGAGCTTTTAGTATCAAAACAAAGTACAGGGCATCGCTGCTTTTTTATGTGAAAGTAATGAGACGAACGAGACGCTCTCCTAATGGTAAGAGATAACGCATGTCCAAATGTCCATGGTCATTCCAGCGTTACACAGAACTTTGAGTAGCAAAACAAAGTACAGGGAATCGCCGCTTTGGCGCTCATTTCTTTGAAACTTTCTATGGTTAGTCTCAACAGCCCTGTAATTTCGCTAGCTGCAGAATACCCTTCAAACCAGAACGCAGTAATGTTTTCACACTACTGCTTGACGGTAAAATATTTGGTACTGCGGTGGTACCTACCTACACGACCTCCTGCTTAGGATGTCTACCACCAAGTAGACATGTATAGATGCATATACAGCACGTAGATGATGAAAATAACAAGATTTTAGTTCTTATTATTTTGAATAAAATAGTCTTATAGATATATATATGTACCTACCTATTTATTTGCCATTTGATTGATTATGTTTATCACCGGATCTAATCTAGTACAATATACAATGAAACTAGTCTTGTTTTATCAACTCGTGACCACTACTATTGTAATATGGCCGAAACGGCGAGGTAAGTACTGAACGATGAAACCTGGTTCTAAAAATTATTTATAAACACAAAATGTTTTCAGAAATTTCATTTCACGAAAAAAAAAACATTGTTTGTTTCAGAAAAGAGCCGTATGTAACCGAAATTGGCCAGTTTTAACATCTTTTTATTTTTATTACAACAAATCCATGAAAGAAGATCCCCTTAAATTGTTACCAACCTTATCAGAAAGAGGAATTTAATTGAGGTTTGAAAGGCATAAATCTTGAGTTGCGGCCACGAAATCTGATATTCGGAGAACGTGATGTATTTTGTGTAGTTAGCCTGATGTTATGTGACGGTGTGGCCAAAGATACTAAACACACCTAGTCTGGAATGGAAATTAAATTTTTGTTTTACTTATTAGGGATTACTCACGTTTAATTATATCGGAAACTCCGATTATAGTTAAGCAATAACCTATCCTAAGCGGAAAAATGACTCCTTTTTTGTTTCATTAGATAGACCTGCAATTCTATTTCAGTACTTTTAACTCTTACATCCAAGCAAGAGCAATGAAGAAAAAAATAATATCGCACATTACTATGGAAACTAACGTGGTTTTGACATTTTTTTGTTTTACTTATGCGGGACAGTTAAACGTGAGTAATCCCACATAAGCACAACAATATCGCATCTTACTATGGAAGCTAGCATGATTTTGAAACCTTTTTGTTTTACTTATGCGGGGCAATTAAACGTGAGTAATCCCGCAAAACAATAAACTGACAGTAAACTTTATAAAATCCAGTTTCAGGTTCTTCATCTTCAACCTATCAAAGTCCACTGCTGTGGACATAGACCTCTCCCAAGACACTCAGCTCTATCTTATGCTCTTCGGTGCCATCCACCGCCAGCTGTCTTACGTATTTCGTCACTCCATCGAGTCTCAGGGCGTCCTACGCTTTGCCGATTCGCGGTCTTCACTCTAGAACACGTCTACCACAGCGGTTATCGGTCCTACGACAGATATGTCCACTCCATTGACACTTGCTAATACGCTGAGCTATGTCTGTAACTTTAGTTCTCTAAAGAATTATTTCTATCGATTCTTCAAAAAAATGCAAAACATAGCTTGCTGAGCGACTTTGAGCTTGTAGACCATTCCCGTTGTGAGTGTCCACGTTTCGTCTCCGAAGGTCATAACTTTTAGTGTCAGGTTAGTTCACAGTATATTTAAAAAAAATACACATACTAGTGAAGTTAGGCTCAGTTTGGATCGATGCGTCAACATTTCTGATGGAGCAAGAAAGTGAAGTAACTATCACAAAAAATCATCAACAAGCAACATTGACTTATTCAACAGCTGTAACCGAAAGTTGATAAGTGCCTAGTAAGACCAGTTCTCCGTTACGTGAGATGAGTCGGAACCCGCCGCGGGCATATCAAAAGAGGTGAAAACATTCGAGCTATGTCGATGGTGTGTCTTATTGATTCTTACATTCTGCGGACTGAGAACGTAACTCGAGAGGTGGCGAAGAAATTAATCGAAATAATTACAAATATGTATCTATGGGTACCTATAGATCTAGAGACCTTGTTTTATGACATTGACGAGTATTTCAAACTAAAAGATAAATAAACTACTAGTACCTACCTAAGTTATTACGATTTTATTATATTGGCAATATATTTTTTATATTGACATATTTTTCAATTGTCATTTTTCGGAATTTAACTTGTAACAATAATTTGTATTTGCATACCTACCTATATTATGTATGTCTATAAGAATACCTATATTATAAATAAATAAATAAATACGTTTCAAAGAATACTTATTGTTTTTTTTTGTCAAAAATTATAGCTAGTGTAACTCGGGATGATGTAGGGATTCTAACAATACGCTTAAATAATAAATATTGTAGGACTTTCACACAGTGCCATCTACCCCAAACTAAGCAAAGCTTGTACTATGGGAACTAGATAGCTGATAGAGTAGGTACCTACATATATACTTTTTTTTGTAAATCCTTACCTATAAAACATACAGAACACCTAGACACAGTGCATAATATCGTCGCATAAATGTTAGTTCTGGTGGGAATCGAACCCACACCCTCTTAAAGCAGATTCATATTTACCATATGAGCTAACAGGACAGTCAAGTATAGTATTGTATATATTATACAAGAATTAATGATCACGTGAAAAAATAAAGGAGTTTTATTATCTTCCGATGCTACATTCAGGAGAATACGCAAATCTAGTTGAAGGTTTGGTAAAGATAAATTTTATAGATGACGTGATAATGATGATAAATCAATTAAAACCCAGAAAGGTTTTTATGGTTACACCATTTATTTTTATGGTTGACAAGCTAGGTGTTTGACTACAGCTCACCTGATGTTAAGTGACAGTGTAGTCGAAGTAAAAGAACAAACCTAGCCTGGAATAGAACTAGCCTCTCAAATGAGGGTGGTAGCTAGCCAGCCGAATACTAGAAAATATCCTATGGTTTCCTCACGATGTTATCCTTCACCGGCAACTCAAGCTTATTGTTGGGCTTTGAACTTACACCCTTCGACGTGTGAACCGACCCCGCTAACCACTGAGCTATGATAGCTACATTTACGAATTTCAAGTGAAACTCTACACATAAGTAATGTGCATAAATTAATAAAATAACTGTTAAGATTGTGTAACATGCCATACTCGAATGCAAACGTTACATCCTACGATCGTAATTACACCAATCGACATAAAATATCCATTTGGCCTTAAGCATTTAGTCACCTTTGACAAAAAGACCACTATTTATAATTGCTCAAGCGCTCCTTACAAGGTTCAAGCCGTACTTGTTGGCATCTCAATGATGTTTTAATAAATTTAACTCTCTTGACAATATTTCGTCACAAGAGTCATTACTCACCATTGTCTTGAGCTAATAATAAAATCGTCATCACGAAAGGTGTTATTTATATTTTATATTTTTTTTTTATTTAATTCTTAATACACAGGGTGTATTGACTACCATGCATTATGCATTCTAACATTTATAACTTACTAGCAAACGCCCTTGACTTCGTACGCGTTGACTTCAGAATTGGGTTCACAGAGAAATGAAACATACATAAGTAACAAAAGAGCAAAATTCATTAATTACACAGATTTATATAAAGAATATCTTTTATTCCAGAATAATGACCGTAAGACACATCATTTTTTTTTTATGTTTAGGCTTGTGTTTGATCGCCATCTCACCTGATGTTAAGTGAAGATGCGATCTACAATGGAGCACACTCGCCTAGAAGAAAGTACACGAAGTAAGTAAGTCACAAATATCCAAACATGCAATCATCTAAACATCCAAACATACAAACTTTCATACAATAATTTTAGTACGATAAAACAGACTGCGGTCTTATTCTCACAAATGTGGTTTTTAACAAGAAAAGGTGAGACGTCCGCTGGTTTGACGACAAGTTTTTAATATTAATCAGTGATTATAATCCTATGAATCGACAGCTGAGTTGTGCTGCGGCATAAACTCTTTGGATTCTGTTGTTTCTTTATTACTTAAAGGTATGTTGGCAAATATACTAATTTGCTTTTATATATATATAATATATAAAAGCAAATTAGCGCGCGGTCAGTTCACACGTGGGTCAAACTCCAACAATGAACTTGAGCTGCCGGTGAAGGAAAATATCGCGAGGAAACTATAGCGTTGGTGGTAGGGTACTTTTTAGTACTCGACTGGTTAACTACCCCCAGATTAAAAATCTGTCGCCTAGCACATAACGGTGTATTCCGGCAGCCTCACTTGAAAGCCAGTTCTATTCCACGCTAGGTGTGTTTACCATCTTTGACAACGCTGTCACTTAACATCAGGTGAGCTGTAGTAGTAAACCTAGCTAGTCAACCCTAAAAAAAATTGTGGTATTGAATTTTTCACACGATCATAGTTATACCTAAACATTTCAAAAATACATTATACGAACCGCTAAACAATGGAATATGCTGCCCGAGTGGGTGTTCCCTGATAAATACAATCTGGGTGCCTTCAAGTCGCGAGTGAATCGGTTTCTTCTAGGCGAGCGTGCTCCATCCTAGACCGTATCTTTAACATCAGGCGAGTTGACGGTCAAACGCAAGCCGATTTGTAATAAAAAAAAACTTAAAAATTATTTGAAACGTGTTCTTCAAGTTAGAATACACATCGGGTCGGAAGCTTTGTAAAGGTAAAAAAATAAAAAAACCATTAAACTTCCTCACGGTACAGTTTATCAAATGATTTGAGTACCGCTAAATAATTAACAACTGTAGTGGTAACAGTTTTATATTAATACTCATTTTATCTCAAGCGTAGATTAAAACTAATTAAATGGTGAAGGATTTCGATCATGAATCTACAGTAGACACAAACTAGATGTAGAGCTAAATAATTACCGCTTGACCTCGTAAATAAAAACAAATAAATGTACATAACCGTACATGTTGATAACGACGGTCTGTAAAAAATATCTTAATGTTTATTTTCCTCTTTATAGATATTTACTTTTGTTTTGTTTGATTTAAGGCGTATTCGTTCAAAAGAATCTTCCATAAATTTCTACGCAAAATTTATCTGTACCTACCTACTACTTTCTTTTGAACCACTATTTAAAATTTAGGTGAAATATCGAGTCGCATGCTACAGAAATAATTTATACAAAGTAACTGTGTCCAACGCCTTTTATAAAACAAAAACTAGCTGTAACAGCGGTGTAGTTTATAAAACAGCTTTAATTCGTCCCGGGGGAGCGCGGGCCAAGTTTGAACGATTATAAATCGCACCGGGTGCTTACTTTATATCACACGATGCCCGCTTTGTGAGGTACTACTGTGAAAACTGTTATTGATCAAGGTACTAAAGTAATGTTATTAAGTATCTACCTCAATATTTTTACGTTAAAGTATTTATATCAATTCAAGATATTTGCTGGAATAAGGGTAACAAAGATCTTATATAAAAAAAAATGGTACCATTAAACAACCTGACATGAACTTTGCAAATGTTAATTTTATAAAATCGAATGAAGGTTTTTTTCAATGAAAGAGATTTCTAACATGGCTTATTAGGTTTAACATTTGTTATATTATTTAACCAAGCGTCACGTCCAGGCGATAATCTATCTTCTACCTTTCATATTAATAAAAACAAAATAATGTTAATTGGTAAGCGCATAACTTTAGAGCGGGTGAACTGAGTTTATTTAAAATGTTTTTGATACTTTGAATTAGGCTTTATAAATGCGAGGACGAAAGCAGAGTTTTACCGCACCAGGTCCTGAGCAGTTATTTTAATATTTCTAATAAAGGCTGTCTGGAAGAAAGCCCTCTAGGCGATGAGGCCGCTATTATACGCTATATATTAGTAGCCATATTAGTCTATGTTTTGTATGTTATAATGTATGCATGTTGTATAATCAAGTTGTGTTCTATTCTATACCTAAATCTAAGTAGGTAAATGTAAAGATCGTTTGAAACCGAATGCCTTAAAAATAGTACTAAATACATATGTACATTGTAGTAGTAGTTTGATCAGTAAGTATGTGTAATTTATTTATTCCACTCCTCATTGCACACTTAGGTAGGTACTAGGTAAGTAATTTTTTTTTTTTTTATAATTTCTATTACTATTTTTTAACTTATTAGAACATTATCAGAGTTTATTTATTTACCATGTTTAACAGTAGGACCCGTTTTGTCGGATAATAGCTACTCCACAAACGCTCCATACTTTAAGAAATAGGTAACAGACTTCGATTGTTTTAATTGCTTTTAGTTCCTAAAAGTTATTTAAATTTTTAGAATAAACCATAATAAGTAGTATTTACCTACCACCTTCAATCACAATATCATTTAACATGTTTTGTTGAGACTAATCATTTAATGTCTTAAAGTAATGAGCGCTAAATCAGCGATGCCCTAGACTTTGCTTTTTTTTTTGTTCTATGCGTCGCTGCAATGGTCATGGACAGACGTTATCTCTTACCACCAGGAGAGTCTCGTCCGTGTTATTAATTTTATATTTTTAAAAAAGACCCTCGTAAATAGGTACTTAATTTATTCAGAAAAAAACTGGATATTTAATGTCAGGGATAACCACTTACTATCAGATGACCTACTAGTTTTACTGTCACTCCATTATCTGGTGGGTAGAATGGTAGAACTGTATAATGTCTAGATTAAAAAATAACTTTTGTGTCCTCATATTCATTACCTTTTTATAATATTTTTTTAACGATAACATAAATTAAAAATAAATGACTTATTCACTAAGCCTGCCTTACCTATTATTTAACAAACGTTGTGTATATTATTTTGTATGTGCCGAATTTGCCGTGGTGGTGCCGGCGTAAGAATAGTACCCCACCCTCTCTACCCGTGGTTGCCGTAAGAGTCGGCTAAGGGATGTCATCCGGACGATGGGCAGCAGCGTCTTCCTTGAACAATAACACCTAACTGCGCTCGCCAACCCGCCTGCCAAGCGTGGCGAGTATTGGCAAAACCCACCCAGGACGCCTATGCCAGGCCAGGCCTATGTCCAGCAGTGGACGTCCTATGGCTGATGATGTGATGTGCCGAATTTAAAAAATATACCTACCTACTGAACTTAAAAATATTGATGAGATCAGAGCTACCTTTTCAAAAGCAGGTAGATTTATTGTGCAAGCCTAAAATAAAACCAAATATGGCGTGTCCTCAAATTCAGGGAAAGATATAAAAGGCAGCCATCGACGCCTACCATACCGCAAAAAAGGACAACTTCGATGATAAACGGGTTTTCGAACGGGCAATTCGTCTTATTTTCCATCCTTGTTCCACGCGCCGAGCGTGTTTCAATAAGAAAGAGATGAAAAGATGACCAAAACCGGCGCTACAAGTTTTATTTATTTCTTAACTTGTTGCTGACACATAAACCATTTTTCGATTTACAACCTACTGCCAAAGGCATCGGTAATTGCTTCAACGAGTCGCTGGACTAATTTGCATGGTATGAATTTTAAATATGGCCGCGGGAACAATACCAATTATTGAGGAGCGCTGCCGTCTTGGTGTTTGTAGAAGTATTATCGGATTCTCTTTGTGATTTTTTAATGTCATGTTTTTTTTTTAATAAATAGGATTGCGTGCGTCCGCCTTCTCACCAGATGTTAAATAATGATGCGGTCAAGATGGAGCTCGCTTGCCTAGAAGATACCGATTATCTCTCGACTTGAAAACATCATGATCCTCATATATCTACATATTTAGCGGTACGCACAATGAAAATGGAATCAAGTAGTTTCTTTCGAGTTTTTGGGACGTCAACCATAAGACGAAGTTGATTTTTTGAGCTTCTGGCCGCCCGATAGTAAAATGGGCATGAATCTGAAGCACACTCTCTGAAATTAATGCGATAAAAACCGAAAAACTAGCAATTCATTCCAGGCTAGGTGTGCTTTACCATCTTCGATCACACCGTCACTTAACATCAGGTGAGCTGTGGTCAAACACACAGCCTGTCAAAAATAAAAAATAAATTAAAAAAAACTTCCTTCGATGTTCAGGACTAACGCTTCTAGCGTATACTTGACGGATACAAAGAAGAACGTAAGAACAAACAAAAAAATATATTTTAACCCACAAATATTATTATGTTTTCATACAGAACCCTTTATGTACGAGTCAGACTTTACAACTCACTGAAATAATAATTCGTCTTACGAAATCTATTTCCTTTATGAATAATAATTAAAAATTATAGATAAATTATGTCTAAAAGTGTTCTATAGTTTTAAATTGAGCATTAAAATACAAAGAAATATAAAATAAGGCAATAAAATAATTATTTTATTTAACGGATTTGGTAATAAAATAAATAAAAACTGTGCTTAAAATCTAGATTACTATCTATTTTACAGGCTGATAAAATATGGCATAACATTTATTATGGACATATGGAAAATTGTATATACTAATACAGGGTTAATTTTACTTTATTTTTGGTAAAGACAATAAAATTTTGTAGAACAGACCACTTCGATTTAGGACAGGTTTTTTTATGGGATATTGAGACGAACAAGACCTTCTCCTGATGGTAAAAGACAGACCCTATCCTCGTTACAGTACCCAGAAATTTGATTAGCAAAAAAATTCAGGACATCGCCGCATGAGCGCTCGTTACTTTATGACATTCGCTAGTCTCAATAGCCCTGTAATCTGGTTGAACACTACACACTACTGCTGGAAGACAGAATAGCTCATAATGCGGTAATAACTACAGACAAACTCCTGCTACAAAGCTACCACATAATAAAACCGAGGGTTCCGTACAAACTAGTAGGTAGATATGATATATTCTTGTTCTCATTCCTTGCATAAAGAAAGAAAGCATTAAAAATGTAGTTTTTTTCGGATTTTTTTCTTTCTAGAGAAGGCAAAAAGTATTATGATACTTCTTCCCAAATTTGTATAGGTTTTGACGCCTTTGTGAGTGTCGAAATATGCGGTTTTTACGACATAAACGGCTGTAACTTTTTTCACGATAATTGAGAAGTTAGATTTTTTCACAGGTGCAAGTGACTACAGATCTGCGTATATAGTAGTAATTTCAACTCGATACCTCCACGCGTTCCCAAGATAGAAGGTCTTGACAGACGGACAACAAAGTGATCCTATAAGAGTTCAGTTTTTTTTTCTTTTTGAGGTACGGAACCCTAAAAGCTACCAAGCAAACGTGAGCTTTCGTGTTTTAAATTATATTTTATTTTATTTCACAATGCATATATTCGGCCGCTAATAATATAATAATATAATTAAATACTTAGTTTGAAGGGTACTGCAGTTAGCGAAATTACATGGCTGTTAAGACAACTATCATTTGACTTAAAGTAATAAGCTTCAAAGCAGCGATACCCTCGACTTTGTTTTATTGCTCAAAGTCCTGTCGCTGCTATTGACCGTACAGGTTGTTTTCTTTTTAATGGCTGACAAGCTAGGTGTTTGACCACAGCTCACCTGATGTTAAGTGACGATATGGTCGAAGATGGTAAAGCACACCTAGCCTGGAATGGAACTGTCTCTCAAGTGAGTCTGCCGGAACACAACGTTAGGTGCTTGGCGGCAGATTTTTAAGTTGAAGACTAGAAAACACCCTACCACCATACAAGGTGTTATCAGAAAAGCAATTCTTCTATCTCATTACTTTTACATAAAGAAAAAACAACTAACTATTCAAAGTACTCTGTGCGCTAAAGTGTGAACGCTGCCTTATAGTTATCGGTCCATTATCTTTCTTTTCAAGTGTGTTCTACGCCGTGTAACCTTATACAGAGGTTAGATAGCTTTAAAAGAAAGATTCCGTATCTGTTTACTTAAGTCACGACCTCTTTTGATCTTTAAGGTTTAGGGTTCAAGCAACTGAACGTTGAAATCGTATCAAGATCGTATGCAAAGAATCAGTGTTTAGAATGCACCCAATATTAGAACCATAAACCAATGTTTGAACCATGAAGATCGACTGATCGTTAATTTAGTTCACTAATATTCCTAGATGGGGTCACCGTCGAGTTAACTCACGGTATCGTTTCGTTTTGTTATTATGATAAGTATTTTTATGTTTTGAATTAAAATTGTCTCAGCACAGCACCTTAACGGATCTATTATTATACCTTTCTTGTGGTCGAGTGAACAAAAGGTCTTACGAGCCGGATTAACTGTTTGGAATTAACCCATTGGAGGGAGCCACTACTGCAAGGAAGTAAGGTGAAGTCGGACCCGGAACTCAGATAAGTGAAGATAAGAAACTGTGAGTACAATATTGTGAATAATAAAGAAGTATTTCAAGAAAACTTGTAAAAATTTCAAAGTTAAAGTAAATGCATGGACTTGTAAAAATTTGAAGTAGAATCGAGACTTAGAATAATTTCGCAAAAAACGACAAGACGGGGAACCTATGCCCGATTTCTAAGCGATTCATTACAAGTCCCAAACACTTAGAAAATTTTCATTGAGTTTCGACTTAGAAAAATCACGTTCAAGTTTCGACTTAGAAAAATCACGATCGAGTTTCGACTTAGAAAAATCACGACATAAATCAAAGTAGTTTGGACTTAGAAAAATCAAGCAAATAAATTCATCATGTCTACGAGTAGCAGCTTAAAAACTAACATGGACAAGGAACTACGAGTAATGGAGGACTTAAAAAGTCAAATGGAAAAAGGCAGATCTAACTTTAGAAAATCGCCAAAAGAGCGAATTACCGAAGGATATATTGCGGCGAGATTAGAGGGATTAGAAGAACTCTTGAATAAGTTTTCCGCAAAACATGAAGCTATTATATCGCAGTATAGTAAAGAAGACTTGGATGCTAGCACTTATATGAAAAATGATGTTTACAACATGGCATATGAAACTTATTTAGCATATAAGGGAGAGCTGAAAACTTCACTGCAGTTACTTAAGCCATCTAGAAGCAATGATTTTGATTCGCCTGGTTCAAAGATAGATTCTGTAGTTCGTTTGCCGAAAATTTCGATACCGGTTTTTAACGGTTCGTATTCCGAATGGTCTTCGTTTAAGGATCTTTTCCTTTCATTAGTACACAATAATGCAGCACTAGACGACGTTCAAAGGTTGCATTATTTGAAGACTCAAGTAAAAGGCGAAGCAGAACAATTGCTAAAGCACATTCCGATTACTCAAACTAATTATAAAAAATGTTGGGACATGTTACAAAATAGATATGATAATAAAAGGTTTATGTCAAATTGTATACTCAAGCGTCTATTTGGTCAACGTACCATGAACAGTGAGTCCTCTCACGCATTAAAGGATCTTTTAGATACCACGTCTGATTGTATTCACGAATTAGGGAACCTAGGGATAGGCGTTCAATCATGGGATGTAATTATTGTATATATTGTGTCTTCGAAGTTGGACGTAGAGACACGAAAGCAGTGGGAACTTCATGTGAACCAAGCTTGTGAAGAACTGCCTTCGTTTGCTCAGTTTAAGGAGTTTTTAGAGTGTAGATTTCGCGCGTTGGAACTAGTAGAGCCTAACAAAAGTACTTCTAAATCAACTACTAGTAAACCAACTACAAAGGTCTTGCACGTCACTTCAGATACAACCGTCACGCCTT
This sequence comes from Biston stratarius, assembly GCA_950106695.1. Taxonomy (NCBI): domain Eukaryota; kingdom Metazoa; phylum Arthropoda; class Insecta; order Lepidoptera; family Geometridae; genus Biston; species Biston stratarius. The sequence goes on from OX467116.1 coordinate 20,444,620, forward strand.
GTCCTCTTTGTAAAGAGTCCCATAAGTTGTACTCATGTGGCCAGTTTGCTAACGAAGATGTTGCTAAGCGACAAGAGATCACAAAGTCACTTGGACTTTGTTTTAATTGTCTCGGCAATGGCCACACCGGACGGTTTTGTCGTGTAACAACGAAATGCCGTATATGTAAAAGAAGACACCACACCCTACTTCACGGGAAGAACACTGCCCTCACCGTTGCGGTAGCAACTGAAGCTGCGGAAGTAGAGAGCTGTCCTCCAGAAACGTCATCCGGGAAGAACAAGACCACTACAATCGCTAACCATTTCGTGACAGGAAAGGTCCACAGTCAGACCTTATTGGCTACAGCTTTGATAAAAACTGAGTCATGTAATGGTTATCCTCAGATATTGAGAGCTTTGCTGGACCAAGGTTCACAAGCCTCATTTATATCTGAAGCAGCCGTGCAGTTACTCCGGCTGAAAAAGATAGCAGCTCAGAGTTGCATCTCGGGCTTAGGGGGAGGTCAGAGTGATTTAACCTCAAGGTACGTGGTTATGGTCACAATTCAATCACTCTACGACCCTACCTTTCAATTACAGGTACAAGCTCATGTGCTAAATACCGTTACGTCGCTCCTGCCAGAAAGAAAATTCGTCCTAGCTAGTTGGGCTGAATTAGGTCATCTAAAACTGGCAGATCCGCAATACAATTCTCCGAACAAAATTGACATTTTGTTAGGCTCCGAGGTATATTGCCGTGTTCTGAAAAAGGGTTTGATTCGAAGCCCTACTGGCTCCACAATTGCGCAGGACACTCGCCTCGGATGGGTATTGTCGGGTCAAGTCGACGGAAATGATGGCAAACCACAAGTTTGCCATAATGTAGTGATGAATCTACACATAAAACTAGAAGAAAACGATTTTCTTAAGAAATTTTGGGAGCTCGAGTCTGAGCCAAACCCTTTGCAATCAAAGATTCTGACCTCAGAAGAAGAAGCGTGTGAACGGCACTTTGCGGCGACTACCCGTAGAGATGCAAACGGTCGTTATGTTGTCGAGCTTCCGTTCCGCCCAGATACTGACCGTAGTTATGGTGATACACGAACAGTTGCCGTAAAACGACTAATGAGCTTAGAAAAAAGATTAGACAAATTTCCAGAACAGAAAAAAGACTACACTCAAGTTCTCAATGAATACTTGACGCTAGGACACATGGAGAAAGTCTCTTCCGATACAAACCTGGGCGATGGAATAGTATATTTGCCGCATCACGCTGTCATTCGCAGTGATAAAAGCACGACGAAAACTAGAGTTGTATTTAACGCCTCCAGCAAGTGTAGTGTCAACAAACCGTCCTTGAATGACACCTTGATGATAGGTCCAAAATTGCAACCGGAACTTAGACACATCATCATGCGCTGGCGTTTACACCCAATTTGCCTTACCGCTGACATTATCAAGATGTACAGGCAGGTCAAAATATCTGAAGAACATGCAAATTTTCAAAGAATAGTGTGGAGAGAAGATTCTCATCAGGATGAGGTTCAGGATTACCGACTCATGACGGTAACCTTTGGAACTTCAAGTGCCCCATACTTGGCTATAAAGACATTGCAGCAAGTTGCCACAGATGAAGGTCATAATTATCCAATGGCAGCTAAAAGAGTCATGACAGACTTCTACGTTGACGATCTTCTCACTGGCTGCCAATCTGAAACAGAAACAGTCACAACGTACAAAGAAATGAATGAAATGTTAAAGAAAGGAGGATTCACTTTGCAAAAATGGACTAGTAATCGAATGGAATTACTAGATAGCTTGGAAGAAAATACCGATTCAAATCGAGAAATTAAGGAAGATGATATAACTAAAGTTGTAGGCCTTGCATGGAACCGCCGGACGGATGAATTTGATTACCACGTGAAATGGGCATCCGACGCGGTTGTGCCTGAAACAAAAAGAGGGATTATTTCGGAAATTTGTCGTTTATACGACCCACTTGGATGGATCGCTCCATGTATCGTGACTGCTAAAATGTTTATCCAAAAGCTTTGGATAACTGGATATGACTGGGATGACAAATTACCCCAACAACTGGTCGGAGAATGGAAAGCGTATCGTGACGAAATGACCAAATTAGTAAACTTTCATGTACCACGGTGGGTACAAGCTACCACCAGCGATACATCCCTAGAGTTACACGGCTTTAGTGACGCCTCTAACGCTGCTTACGCGGCTGTTGTATATGTTAGATGTGTTTCTAGTGACGGAAGTATCGCTACTCACCTTGTGACTTCCAAAACGAAAGTCGCTCCAATAAAGCAAGTTTCTATTCCCCGGCTAGAGTTGTGCGGAGCAGTGTTAGTCGCCAAATTGCTCTTAGAGGTTGCAGAAGTATTGAATGTCAAGAAGGCCAATTTGCATGCTTGGACGGATTCAACCATCGTCCTAGCTTGGTTGAGTGACCATCCAAATCGATGGAAGACCTTCGTCGCCAACCGAACTTCTGAAATTTTGACATTGTTAGATGCAACTCAGTGGTCATTTGTACAGTCCACTGATAATCCTGCCGACAGTGCCTCTCGCGGGATTCCACCTACTGAGTTGCTAGAGAATACACTGTGGAAGTACGGTCCCTGTTGGTTAAGCAACGAAAGTATATCTTACGGGAAGCCTCTATCCATCTGTAACAAAACGGATTTGGAAAGTAAAAGGATTAATGTCTATGTTGCCTCTGAAAACCATCATCAGGATGAAGAATTATGCGCTAGATTTTCTTCCTTAAGAAAAATGGTGCGTGTCATAGCCTACTGCAGAAGATTCTTAAACCTAAAATCTAATCCTAACTTACGACTATCGACTTACCTCACTGCATCGGAACTACGTGATTCTCTTACCTGTTGTCTTCGACTGCATCAAACTCACTCGTTCCGTGAAGAAATCACCAGTCTCCTGAAAAAGAAAAACATTAGTAACACAAATAAATTATCGAATTTGAATCCATTCATCGACCAAACCGGTATATTAAGAGTAGGAGGTCGAATAGAAAAGTCTGACTTACCTGATTACAGCAAACATCCTATTATTATTAGTGGTAACGCGCACCTTGCCAAATTAATAGTGGCAGACGCGCACGAACGAACGTTGCATGGTGGTCAGCAGCTTACTTGTAACTACATTCGCGGAAAATATTGGATTATAAGACTCAAAAATCTGGTTCGGTCACACATACACGCTTGTATCCCGTGTATTCGAAATGCAGCAAAAATTAAAGCTCAATTGATGGGTCAACTGCCTTCTTGTCGAGTAACGCCGAGTAAGGCGTTCTTACACTCAGGAGTTGACTACGCAGGGCCAATCAATATACGGACATCAAAGGGAAGAGGTCAGCGCTCGTATAAAGGTTACATCTGTCTATTCATTTGTATGGCAACTAAGGCCGTGCATATCGAAGCTGTCTCTGACCTCACATCTGCAGGATTTTTGTCGGCATTTAAACGCTTCGTAGCCAGAAGGGGACGTTGCTCCCATTTGTGGAGCGACAATGGTACCAATTTTGTCGGTGCTTCAAAGGAACTTAAGACTTTGCTATCTAGTGAACATTCTTCATTTTCAAGGGAAGTCGCGTCTTCGTTGGCTAATAACGGAACAGAATGGCATTTCATTCCTCCTCATGCTCCTCATTTCGGCGGGCTATGGGAAGCTGGAGTTAAGAGTACAAAGCACCATCTTCGTAGAGTAATAGGAGACTCCACGCTAACCTATGAAGAAATTTCCACTGTCTTGGCTCAAGTGGAAGGATGCTTAAATTCGCGACCACTTTCAGCTCCGAGTAGCGATGCAGATGACGCCATGCCCTTAACTCCAGGTCATTTCTTGGTCGGAGAGCCCTTGGTTCTCGCCCCTGACCATGATTACGAACAGTTGCCAATTAGTCCCTTAAACCGGTGGCAACTTACCCAGCGAATGTTGCAACACTTTTGGAAGCGCTGGTCACAAGAATACTTAACACACTTTTTCCAACGGTATAAATGGAAGTCCAGAACTCCTGAAATAAAAGTAGATGACGTGGTTCTGGTGAAGGAAGACAACTTACCCCCTGCAAAATGGCTCTTCGGACGAGTAACAGCCATTCACCCCGGAAAGGACAATATTACGCGAGTTGTTACTTTACGTTACAAAAACTCTTTAATTCTACGTCCGATTTCGAAACTGTGTCTTCTACCTGTTGATGTTATATAGAAACAAAACTTATCCATGTATTACTAATTATTATTGTTGATTACCGTGTATTACTTAGTCGAATAGAGAAGGACTACTCGTCCTTGGTGGGCGATATGTTTAGAATGCACCCAATATTAGAACCATAAACCAATGTTTGAACCATGAAGATCGACTGATCGTTAATTTAGTTCACTAATATTCCTAGATGGGGTCACCGTCGAGTTAACTCACGGTATCGTTTCGTTTTGTTATTATGATAAGTATTTTTATGTTTTGAATTAAAATTGTCTCAGCACAGCACCTTAACGGATCTATTATTATACCTTTCTTGTGGTCGAGTGAACAATCAGCTTCGTCAATAGATGTAAATGTTTGAATTTTTATTATTATTTTCATGTGTATTTATTTTCCTTCTTAATATATAAAAAAAACTAAAGACTATGGTGCCGCCGGCAGCGAGGTAGGGCTCACGGCGTAGGGCTGCAGAGTGGCCCAAGGGCCACAAACCCAATCGTAGTTTTGTAGCGTTGATAGCCCAGTGGTTAGCGCGGCCGGATCACACGGGTGTGGGTTCAAACCCCAACAATGAGCTTGAGCTGCCGGTGAAGAAAAACATCGCGAGGAAACCATAGCGTGGCGGTAGGGTAGGTACTATCTAGTACTCGGCTAACTAGCTACAACCCTCAAGTTGAAAAAATCTGTCACCAAGCACCTAACGGTATGTTCCGGCAGCCTCACTTGAGGGCCAGTTCCGTTTCAGGCTAGGTGTGACTACCATTTTCGACCACACCATCACTTAACATAACATCAGGTGAGCTGTGGTCAAACATTTAGCTTGTCAATCATTAAAAAAGACTGTCTAGCGAGTCTCTTAAGATGTTGATCGAGAACCTTCGCTATAAGACCGTTCACCGTGACGACTATATCTGAACAATGATCGTCGAATCAAAGTCCCACATGGCGGTTATCTCGTGAGCCTAGTCAAGGTACCTGCTGAATTTTTATTTTATTATATTTATTTAATCCTGAAACATGTACAATTGTCATAGAAAAAAAAATAAGAATTACATTTTTAGTCAAAAGGTATGAAAATAACTTTTGGCAAATCATATATCGTAATAGCATTATCTCGCTTCTTGTGCTTTGTAAATAAATAAAAAAATACCAAATAATAAAATACTGTCGAAAACACTATCGTGGCTACTTCAACTGCCATTTAAAAGTAGTCTCTGTTTTTATACTTTTAAAATTCAAATTTAGACAGAATGATCTGAGTTTGGCAAGCAGGCACACAGGGGTTGATTTATACTGGAGCAATGCAGTACAGTGCAGTTAGTATCGATTTCCATTCGCAACGCCCATCCCCTGTATCTCAACTATTACAATGGCAAAAGGCCAAGTATCTGGCCGGATGAAAAAAAATTGTGAATTTAAATTTGAAGTTTCAAAACTTGGAATTTCTTGCAAAATAGACATAGGAAAAAAAAAACTAATTTGAATATAGAATTTTTAAGAAATCGGATTTCGTTACAAAACCCTCAATGTAGAATTTTTAGCATGCAACAAACAATTCAAAATTCAAATTTATTGTTTAATTTAGCAGCCAGTTCACTCATTAATTGAATTTATACTTAAAACTTAAAAAATAAAAATATATATGGTATACCTACTGTCAGAATGCTAACTATTGAAACAAGATTTAAATTTATTGAAAACTACCGAATCCGAGGCTTGTGACCAGAATATTTGGCCTTTTAAAAAGGTAAGTTAAGGTATAGGTTCGATAGCTTTAAATGAATATAAATGGCAAAATTATGTACCTACATATCGGTGAATTTTCATTGACCCAGCGAAACGCACGCCTACAGTCAAAACGCAAAAATAATAGTATATTAACATAGACTGTGATTTGAATTTATTTATTACAAAATAGTGTTTGAATATGTGATATACTTGACTCTGGCAAAATGCACAAAGTTTAATACTTACCAAGAAAAAATAAAAAGTATTTAACTATTTTACACCGTGTTTATACTTGAGAGGTCATATCTATCTCGTTTTCAAAAGATAAAAAGACTCTAGAGTTTTGGCAGAAACGCGGTAAGCGTCGTGTCGCCCCATTGTATTTTTTCTAAAACTAGTGTTTTTCGAGTTTTTATGCATAAAAATAGTGGTGTTTTATTCATAAAGTGCCGAATTACAAGCCCGAGTGTGGGAGAATGATATAATGTGGTTAAACATGACTTTTCGTGTTGCTTCCAAAACTCCATCCAGAAGCTTAAAGTCGCCACTACTTTACTAAGGCATGACTTGATTTGACTAAGGCCGACTGGACTTGATCAAGACTAGACTTTGACTGTAACTATAGAGTATAGATGATAAGAAGCTGAAAAAGGAAGACTACTCACAAAATATAGAAACATTGAAACTGGCAGAATGCACAGAGTGCGATGCCAAGAAGAAAGAGAAAAAAAAAGACTATAACATTTTTGACGTAGAAGGCCTGTAATTTCATAATAAAAAAAATATTGAGTTTTGGCGGGAACGCAAAAAAATCACGTCGCTGCGTTGTATTATTTTCCAAATCTAATGTTTTGCTAGGGATTTTTTTAAATAACAATAGTGATATTTTATTCATAAAGTGCCGAATCACACGAATGAATGCGGAAATTATTATATACCTAATGTGGTGAAACATGACCTTTCGTCTTACTTCTAAAATTCTTTCGAAGCTTGAAATAAAATCGCTACTTATTTACTAGAGCATGATATACCTATAGAACTTTGTATCAGTTTGATTGTGGCTTAGACTTATTTATCTTGACTTTTTCATATTATTATAATACTTAAAAATAAATGTCGAAATATCTACTTGATAATAGAAAATACACAAAGTGCAATGCCAAAAACAAATAAGGAGAAGATGAAAAAATAGTTCTTGTATGTCAAGCGAAATTTTAGGACCAAGGAGTCTTTATTCATTTTCTGCGGAACGTCATATCTGTACTACTTTTTTAAAACTGGAATGCTTCTCAGAGTGGAGTTTTTCAGACTGCGATATACAATTATGACACACTGTATCTGCTAGATAATAAATTAATATGAGTTTTCTTTCATAAATCAATCATTCAAGGTAACATGAAAAATAAGTTTCAAAAAATAAATTTATCGCTTTTATTGAATATAAAGATAATAATAATGAAGATAATGTCCACTTTGTTCTACTAGTCAAGCCCTTTCATTTGATACCCATTATTGAGGGAGTTGTGAATAAATCTGTAATCGGTCATTTTGTGGCGGCGGCCATCTTAAATTTATAATGATACTGAATGTATTAAATTGTATTATTATCTAAAGATGTGTACCAAAATATATCAGATCAATCTGTCAACAGGAAGGGGGTTACTTATTTTATGAGAACTCGTAGAAAAGTCCTGTTGATAAAATTTTGCTAAAAGTTCTGTATTCTGGTTAGAAGGATACCTACGTACTGCAAATTACTGGGATGTTGAGACTAACCATCGAAAGTCTCAAAATAATGGATAGGTACCAAAGCAGCGATGCCTTGGACTTTGTTTTGCTACTTATAGTTCTGTGTATCGCTGCAATGGTCATAGACAATCGTTGTCTCTTACCATCAGGAGAGTGTCCCGTTCGTCTAACATTTTTTTACATAAAAACAATCTTTATTCATACATAACAATGTTTAATTTTATTAGGTAGGTCGTAAATCATACAGACACTTATATCCTTTTATGATATTCTATTTCACTTTTTTTTAACAAATAAGTGATGCGTTTGACAGCTAACTGGCCCGAAGGTACCTAAGCGATGATTTGGTTGAGGATGGTTGTGGTTAAATGGTAGGTATACTTATTATATAAATCCTGTACATACGCTGCAATAAAGTACTAAGTATTGAAGATGAAACACGTAGACTTAGGAGATACCTATTCACTTATTATAGTTTAAAAGGTTGAACAAGGATGGAAGAGACGGACGGGTAAACAAACATAGCACAGGCTTAACAATAGAGTCCCTTGTTAGACATCCTTTGGAACCGCATAAAATAAAAATTTAGTGAACGTGAACGTCTAAAAGTCAACAAAATACTTATTCTAATCGTGTTGAATTATAGCATAGTCTGAGTAGGCCTTCATAAGTGTGTCGGCACAGATTAAACTATAGTTAGTACGTCGTAGCGGCCTCGACCAACCGACACACTACTCGGGGTCACTGACCGTCATTTCGGTTATGAAACACATGGACACACTACTGAGTATTCTGTGATGGTTAAGGTACGTCCTGTTACGTAACATAAGATTGATGAGAAAAATTGAAAAATTAATCATTTATCTTGTTTAGCTCCATTGGTAGTAGCTATGCTTCCGGGTAGGGTGTGAGTTCGATTTCCACTCAGAACAGAAATATATGCTTTGAACATAGATGTCTTAGTGATCTAAATGATAATAAGTTAATATTCATAAAAAATCTGCTTATTAAATTTGTATATTTTTTTTTTTATTCTTAGTAGATTCACGTTTGATCACATCTTGCCTAATGTTCAGCAACTAAGCTGTCTAGGGTGAAGCACGCTTACCTAAAAGAAACCTGTTTGCTCGTGATTTGAAGACGTCCATATTGTACTTTTCGGGAAACACAGACTCCGCCAATAAGTTCCACATCCTCGCCCTTCAAATAAAGAAATATGGTACTTATTCACACACAGAAAATGTTAACCATGTACGAGGACATTTCACACAGCGCCATCTAGCCCCAAATTAAGCAAAGCTTGTACTATGGGTACCAGATAGTTGATACAATACTATACATATACTTCTTTTTCTTGTAAAACATATTTATAACACATACACGGCACCTAGACAAAGAATAAACACTTATATGTGACATAATTAAATTATACCTACGCTCTTCAGCTTTCGAAGCAGATATACTATGAAGCGAGCTAACAGGGCAGTTATTGTAATTCAAGTCGAAAGATTCTTGAAATTTATGAAATATTAGTATGAAAAAATAATTACGGAAGTAGGTATACAATGAATTGTTTTCATAGTAAAGGAGCGTAGGAACATTTTACACTAGAAATTAGGCAGACTAAAAAGATGTCCCATCTCCAGCTAAACCGTCAATTTGAATAAAGTGATGAAGTGTGCGCCCATCTTAGCATACATACAAGTTTAGAACAAAAATATAGACAGCTTCCAAACTTATAATTCAAAAGTCATGCATTTAAACGACCTGAAACTCGATCCCCTCATTCAAATTTTTATATCTATGGTAGACCACTTTAAATATATATTTAAAGCGGTCTTTATTACTAATAGGCTTGCGTTTGACTGTCATCTTGCCTAATGTTAAACGAGAATGTGGTCTAGGATGGATGCGACTCGCTTTCCGAAGAAAAAACCCGATTCACTCGCGACTTGAAGGCACCTTGATTGTATCTATCGGGGAACACCCAACAAATTCTTTTGTTTAGCGGTTCGTAAGATGTAGGTGGAATCGAACTGTTTAGTTCGCTATGAAGCCGAGTCGCTTTCAAGTAAACATTTAAATCAATTAAATATTTAATTTTTAGATGGTGGTAGATCTCCTTAGCAAGAGCTAGGTAGTTACCACTGCAGTACCAGATATTCTGCCGCCAAGCAGTAGTGTGTAAACATTACTGTGTTCCGGTTGGAAGGGTATATACTTACTGCAGCGACATTACAGGGCTGTTAAAACTAACCATCAAAGTCTCAAAGTGATGAGCGCCAAAACAGCGATGCCCTGGCTTTGTATTCAAAGTTCTGTGTATCCCTGTAAAGGTCATGGACAGGCATTATTGCTTACCATCAGGAGAGCGTCTCGTTCGTCTCATTACTTTTACATTAAGAAAAAATCATTTGAAACTACCTATTTGTTAAACTAAATTCATTATTCGTACCTCAAAACAAATTGGGAATTAGGTAGGCGTGCAAACAAAATTTATATCCCTTTTTTAAGATTGCAGAAAACTCATCGAGAAAAATAACACAGGGAGAATAAATCAACTAAATTGGTCTAATAAATTGTGCGTGACGCATTTTACGGACACATAATTAAACACTTATTTTATGTAAAAAAATACGACGACAAACTGCTTGGAGAAGCTTAACCTTACCACATAACTATCAAGTTCTTTATTCGATTATTATAGCATTCGAATCACATTCATCGGTAAAATATCTATAAGTTAAACTTCCGAATCAATCAGTTAGGTATACGATTAGATGTAAATTATGACATGCCACTTTAGTTGGAATTCGTTGTTTAAACTAACCATTAACAAGTGTAAAATTAATCATAATCTCAGCCTTATAACTTCCACTGTTGGACATAGTCGTCCCCCAATATTTTCCATGAAGAACGGTCGGAAGCGGCTCGTATCCAACGCGTCCTTCGGTCTGATTTAGTATAAACATTATGAACCTCAAATTGCATATAGAAACATGAAGTTATTTTTGAAGGAGATGTGTTAAGACCAATCAGAGAAATTAAATCAAACATTAGAACTGTAAAAGAATATGCAATGTTCATTATGTAGGTACTATGAGTTTGTATACTTTTAAATAATCCTATTATTAATATTATGAATGTGAAAGTTTGTATGTTTGGATGTTTGTTATTATACCACGCAAAAACGGCTGAATGCATTTGGATGAAATTTTACACACTTAAGTATAGTTTATTACTTAGATTAACATATATAGAATACTTTTTATCTCGAATTATTTTTTGATTCCTATGAGATTACCAAAAAACTAACTACATGGCGTATCCACTTGAAATTTGGTATAGATGTGTCTTACAGAACATTATTCTAGAACAAAAGGTATCCTATATATCAATCCTAATACAAACTTAAACTTTCATGATGAATGAAACTATTGCTCTTTTGTTATTTACACATGATTCATTTCTCTTTGAAGCCAATTCTTAATTCAACGCGGACGAAGACAAGCTAGTAGATAAATATATTAAATGCTAATAAAAATTAAGTAGTTATTCACTGGATACCTAGGTCACAAACAAAGACCAATAAATTCTAGAAACAAAATATTTCGTCGGAAATTCCTGCTGAATTCATTCGCTTAACAGTAAGTGAGAATGAAATTACTCCCGACGATCGTAGCCGAGATAGTTTTAAATTACGAGCTTTCGTGTCTGTATTTTAAAATTAAAAATAAACCATAAATATTTTTCACGTCCTATAAATCGCCGACACCTACCCTGTATTCGATATTCGAGTTGCTCGACTCGAAACGTAATCGGGAAACTCGCTTCGAGTCGACACCAGATTTATTTTTGAAAAGAGAAAGCATTAAAATATCCAGTTCGTCGACTCCCACTCTTCCGGGTTCTGTATATAGGTACAAATAAATAAATACGTCGCGTGAGACATCGATTCTTATCGTGTATTCGAAAGATTTATTCGGAGCTTTCGACTCGATTTATCGCTTGGAACCCGCTCCGTGCCTACTTAGCTCAGTAAATAATGCCGAACCAAAATTAATGGTGTTCTTTATTTAAATAGATGACTAAATACCGTAGCTCACGTTATCTCGACGCTGAGCCTTGTTTATAATGGAAGTCTTACGTAATCTAAGCTTTTCCTTCCATTAAGGTGGAACCACTACCGTGGGCTTCTTAATCGTGACTTATGCCGGCCGGAGCGTCTTCCAACGCAATGCGATTTCAATTCTTATACAATTGTTATTCATAATGTTAAGCAAGTTTAAAAATTCCATGAGTTAAAACAGTATTTTAATTTTTTTTAAGGCATTCCGGAAAAAAATTATAAAGTTATTTTTGCAGTAGGTAGGTACTCATTTATTATTTTTCTTGAAAACGTGAACTAGTTCACGATAAAAAGCACTTGTTATATATAAATTAATGCAGAAAGCATATGAGTACATACCGAAATAATTAATCACCACTATTCTTATTATTATAAGTTATAAGGTTCTACCTTCTACTTATTAACTCGAGGATTTTCTTGAAGAGATAACAACACCTTTTTAAACTTTGAATATTTATTTCAATGTACCTAAAAATGTAGTTATTAAAATGAATTGTATGTTATTTTATTATCGTCAAGCAAGATTACTTTTTACTGAAGCGATTGGAAGCAAGATGAGGCCGCGCGCGCGTTGTTCTCTGGTTTGTCTCCATGATGAAGGCCAGTGGCTCTGGCCGGAACTATAGTCGGTTTATCCGATATAATTAAACGTTTCTAATCCCGCATAAGCAAAACTAAAACCACATAAGCGAGATGTAAGACCACAGCTAACCTGATGCTAATCGATGATGCGGTCGACGAGAGCAAATTCTTTCCTAAAAGATTCTTATTCTTACCAATACAATCTCGACTTGAAGACACTCATAGAAGGGAGCAAACTTCCTTGTACCCACTTTTTTTATACTCACTTTTCTAATTTTAGACTAGGAGAATCAAGATCTTGTACCTATGGTAAAGGTAAGAACGAAGATAACGTTTACACTTTCGTCTTGGAGCGAAGAGTCAATGTCAAAACATCGTACACGGACGTACAATTAATGGATGTCGAATTTATACAGCCTTGAGGAGCACTTTGTTTCAGAGATATGTGTATACAGGATGTTACACGTATCTCTGAAACAAGGTCAACGCTCAAAGGAACTAAAACTTGTTTAGTTTTCAGGTCACTGATAACGTCAACCTATATTTCATCTAGATATGTCTTAGCCTCATCAAGCAAGTCAATGAAAAAGTTTACATATATTTAGATAATAGAAATTGTAATAATTATAAAGATGTTTTTGTAATTCAATACAATTTTTTTTACGGCTGGCCAAAAAAGGAGAGTAATGTTTTCAAGGTTCATGTAGGTATGTTTGTGTATTATTAGTTTTAATTATATATATGAGTTTCTTTATTCCACCATAACTTTAAAATGTCAGAACAGATTCCTTACATCATCTAGAGTGATATTGGCTATAAAGTTTTTTGAAGTGGGCATTCTTGTTTTTTTAATTTTCTTAATGAAGCTTATTGTTTGATAGGCTAGATATTTTGACCAACGCTCACCTAATATTAAGTGACGGTATAGTCGAAGATGGTAACTACAGCAATACATCTACTCTGAAATGCAACTGGCTGCAAGTGAGGCTGCCGGAACACACAGTAAGGTGTTCAGCGGAAGATTTCCAACTTAAAGGTGGAAACTAGCTAGGCGAGTATAAAGAACCCAATCCCAATGGTACGGTTTCCTCACAATGTTTTCCTTTATTGGCAGCTCATGCTTATTGTTGCGATTTAAACCCCTTGACGTGCGGTCCGTTTGCGCTAACCACTGAAGCATCATGATTAAACAAATTATTAAGTAAGATTATAGGTAGTTATCAATAGAAGGAAATAAAGTTATCTAAAGAGAAATTTCTATGGCTTAATAGACATAACAAATGTGGCTGGTCAGAAATTGCCTCAAAATTAATTTTAAGATAAATCTGTGAATCAGCCTGTATGTTAGGCACAAAGGTAAGGTCAACACATTATCGGGAAGCAGGCGTTGTTTGTGGCCTGAGATATTAAATATGACGTACGAATAAATCTTTGAAACTTTATTTGCAGTGGAGAGCTCTTACCAGCGTCGTTGAATTTCGGTGTTGGGTAAGTCGGAGATATCTGAGTACAATATAGATAAGGCTGAACAAACATTGGGAGAAGGGAAAGGCCATAGTGCACTACTTGGACCAAATGCGGGTTGGAAAAATTCCAACATTTCAGAACATTAAGAACTCTCTAAAGTGTACAGGTTTCTTCACTGTTTGAAACTAATGGCAATACGCATAATATCATAGAAAATAATGACAGAGTTGTGTGCCTTGAGATTTGAACCCAGGAACTCCAGATAGCCAGTCAGTTTTTTTTTTTAATAATTAAAAGGTTCGCATTCGACCACATCCTGTCTGATATTAAGCAACGATGTGGTCTAGGATGAAACACTTGCTTAAAAGGAACCTGCTTACTCTTGATTTCAAGACACCTATATATGTTGACAAAAATGTTTGTTCTGTGTCTGGGTGTACTGTATGGATTATAAGTATTTATTTACAAAAAAAAACTAAGTTTTCTATCACTTATCTGACTTCCACACTACAAGCTTTGCTTAGTTTGGGGTCAGATGTAAGTCCAACGATATTTATTTATTTGTATTATTAGAGAAACACAGACTCTGACAAAAAGCTCAAAATCCTCGCTGCGGGAATAAAGAATATGGATTTGAAGCGGTTAGTCCGGACATGGGAAACGTCCACCATATACGGATGACGCGTTGATCGCTTTTGAGTGGTAATAAAAAGAACATATGAATCAAGTCGTGCAACTCCAAGGCACAATCCCCAAAATGTGTCCGGTAGAAAACTGATAGACAGGAGACCTTACGTCGATGCTCAAGGCTTTACATCAAAAAAACCACACGAACCAAAAAAAAAACAAAAGACTTGACCAAATACTCACTACAAACATACTTCCAACTACGCTATATATGATAACTTCAGATAACCATAGCTTCAGAGTTCATCTACATTAGTGGTTATAGCACGAAATAACCAGCACGAAGATGTCTTTTCACATGCTTGCAAGCTAATTATACATTTTGTAAAAAAAAATGCTTCTTGATAAACGTAATTAAATTGCCAATTCATTTCAAGCGTTTCAAACTTGTAAATGCCTTTCAAATTAAAAAGTTGTTCACGCACAATTACGTTTTATAGGAAAGCTCCAAAACGTAGGTCTATTATTTTACATAGATGCATAAATTATGACGAGTCTCGAGTAATTAAATCGCAAACTTTACGAGTTTTCGATCTGGTCACACTCGGTCGGACCATTTTTTATCGAAGAAAATTATGTCCGAGAAAATAGGAAATTGCGGACGAAAAAGGGCAAGAGCCTAGTCGTAAATTTATTGTCAGTGAATTTATTAAGCAGGAAAAACCATTTTTTGGGCGAAAATAATGGAGGAAAATAAAAGTAGCTTTTGATTTATGACGGGAAAATGTCGTTTTGGTGAAAGTCACGTGACCGTAGATTTCGTGATAGTGAATGTAGGAGTGTAGCACACGCTTTATACCAAAATGCGTACTTATTTATAGGAATGGAAACGGCATGCCATGACTGTGTTCTTATATATCTTACAGTACATAAGATTGTCAACTTTTACGATATTTCAGGAACAAAGATATGACTTTTAAATTAACTAATTAAGTATCCTTATTAAAAACAGTTGTAAACTGAGCAAAAAATTTCATTTATTAACATAATACGTCAAAGTAAATTATTTCTATAAAAACTGCTCGATTCCCGTTTGTTCTTAGTCAGTAACCTGTTTTTCATATCCGCTTGCTTGGAAGAGATAGCTTTAAACGATAAGGCCGCTACTAACTCATAAGGTTATCTAATACCTACCTTTAAACGAGCAATTCTTGTATATATGTATATAATCTGAATCTCCAAAACGGCTCCAACGATTATCATGAAATTTAGTATGCAGGGGGTTTCGGGGGCGATAAATCGATCATCGATCTAGCTAGGTTTCATATTTAGAAAAAGTAGTTTTATCCGTGTTTTCAGCCGAGCAAAGTTCGGTCATCCAGGTACTTTTATTTATGCACAATAAGGAGTTCCAATCTATATAGTTTATTTTCAAATTTTTTTTTATTATGTAAAAGTAGTAAGACGAGCGAAGGGCTCTCCTGATGGTAAGAGATAACGCATGTGCATGGTATATAAGAGTTTTGGTGCGGAAGGAATAGGTAGGTACTTCGACTGGATATAAAAAGAAAATAGTTTTTTTTAAAGGTTTTTTTTAGCATTACACTTTGTGTATTATTCCAGTGTATATTATTTCATATTTCTTAAAATAAATTAACTCCTAGTCACATAAAGTAAGTCACATTCAAGTCCAAACCATACCCTAGACTGTACTAGACCCTTCGACGAAGTTATGGAAATGGCATGAAACTGCGTGTTTCACCAGACTATATTACTTGTCCACACACGTATATATTTTTATACACAAATTCGTGAAAAAAACACAAATTTTAGAAAATTATTATTTTTCGCGCTATCCCATCAACCTTTCTTAATTTTCTTCCAGGCAAATAATGCTAAACGGTTTTTTTTTTTTGTATATTTATTTTGCAAGTGAAGTAGAAATCCCCGATAACTTTTCCACTGTTTAGTACAACAGCTCGATACCAAAAATAGCAAAAATATAAGCAAAGATAATGTAGGCTCAGTACAGATTCGGCGCTACACAGAAAATCACTTACCCCTTGCAGTGGGGCCCATAGAACATCAATACTTATGTCTTCAAACGAAAAAATAACCGACCTTTATTTCGTTATACATAGAGTTCACAATCCGTTTATTTTCGTAGGTACATGTAGAGCGCAATTTATTTATTTGTTCATTACACTCAAAGCGGGGGATCTCAGCGAGAGACGAATTTTGGGATAATGGCGTAGCGTGATTATGAGGATAAGGCACCTTAAGAGGCTTAAAAAGGTTTAGCGGGGAAACATGTGTGGGCTTCATAATTAAGGCGATATAGACTAAAATTCTTTTGATTCTTAACTACATATATACATAAAAACACACCTTATTTTTGTAGGGGTAACCTATATCTTCTGTATGTATCTTGTTTTTTTTTACATAGGTACTACTACATTTTTTTTTAATATTATACAATTTTTATTCCCAAATAGCCATTTCGTTTTGTCTCCTCTTGTGTTTGTAGCATCTCCCATCGTCTTTTTAACCGACTTGAAAAAAGGAGGAGGTACTCAATTCGCCGGAATGTTTTTTAAAATGTATTTTCACCGATTACTCAAAGACATCTGAAACGATTTGGAAAATTATTTTTTTGTTTCATAGGGTTATACTGGTCCCATTTAAATTTTACCGAAACCGGTCGAGCGGTTTATAAAAAATCAACTAAATCTAAAAAAAATATACATCGATAATGTTTCCATTTACTCCGCAACCTCGCCGATTCAATGGAGCAGTGCGTTTAGTTGGTCTTGGAGTCGATTTTTTAAATTGTAAATTTATTGTTTTGTTTCATTGTAGGTTGCTAAAATGTATGGTTGTTTAAAAGAGGTCGCTTTTATTAATAAGACAACCTCTTGTTTCGGTCTTGTCTGTATTATAATATCTTTACCTTTTTTTTTTAATGTACCAAACATTAAAAAAAAAGAAATTAGAAATCTTAGAAGTTTAGAAAATTAGAAGTTAAGAAATCCTAACTATCTATTTAAAATATATCTTCTAACAGAATACGTCACATATATCATTCTTTACAAACACCTTTTGCTTTTTTTCGCTGTTACGCTGTTCGGTTGCGGTTACGTTTGACCTGATGGCCTTTCTTTAAAATATTTAATTTGTAATGATGTGTTCGCCTCCGTCGACCCTTACCGGCTTGCCGACACTTACATTATAAATATGCTTCGTCAATATTCTTCCACATCCTCACAATTTCTTTTATATCTATCACCACACTTTCTAACACAACGTAACACTCGCTTATTACTGACGCTTTCCCGATGGTAAGATATAACGATTCATGGCTATTGTAGCTATTGCAAGAAAAAGTCCAGGACATTACAGCTTTGGCGCTCATTACTCTGCTGGTTTTGTTATGCGATTTCAAGGTTAGTCCCGTAGTTAAAGTTTTTTTTATAATAATGACTTCATGTACGTCGTTTTGACCTAGTACTGTCTATATTTATTACATAATCATTATATAAATAAATATAATTATTTTCCTATTTTCTGGATGCGGTTGAGTTAGCAAATAACATCTATAATGATTGCCCTTGGCTCCAGACTTTTCTCAAATGAATGAAAGACAAGTTAAAAGTTGAGCGTTGCTATTACCTACAGTAATATACGTACCTACATGAAATAGCAAAATGAGAAAACAATTAGTAATAGAAGTTAGAAATATTAGTAACTATAATCTAGGGCATATTAAGTGGATCCATACGTCCTCTTATAATTTATTAATATTTGGTATCGGCACAATTCAAACTTAACCAATTAATCAATATTCCCACAAAAACTAATCCGCGATCAATCGATTTCACAAAATAATATAAAAACAAAAAACGTGAGAAACATTTCCATTCTAATCGATTGATTGTTGAAATCGAATCGTCGCATCGATTTAAACAAATCGCTCAGAGAAATTCCGAGTTGCCACAGACTAATAGAAGCTCGAAGTTTTTATATCGTAGAAACAACAGAAGGTAATAATTTGATTGAGCTTAGATGTTAGTCTGCCGGTATAGAACGAATTGTTGGTAGTAAAAGTAATTGGTGGTTTTTAAGACAATTTTAAGGCGTTAGAACGAATTTGGCGTGTAATTCAATAATAGCTACGGAACACCGGCGGCTCTAAAGTCTAGATCAGTCGATTATCCGTAATCAACGATTTGCTACAGAGAGATTGACCTGTCGATTTGGGATTGCATCAAAAATAAGATGTTGTTAGCAAAATTGCTTGCAGTCGTTAGATGCACGATTAAGACTTTCAAAACGTAGAATTGAAGTAATTTGTAGCAGTTTGAGTGATAATAATTGTTTTTGAAATATCTTATCAGATTATTTTTATAAAGGAAGTAAAAGTTTGGTCACGAATAAGGAAGCATTTTTACAATTTATTTTCTCAAATATTCAAATTTGTATTGTTATGCTGGCTGATTGTTGAAGCTTACTTACGCCTGAACACCGCCTTTAGCTTTTAGCAGCCTCACCTGACCTGGTTAAAACATATACTTTCCAAAATGTCAGTAGGTAAAGAATCAAATTTCGTGTTCTGGTTTTAAATGAAACTTGTTGATTGTCCATATATATCTACATATTTTAGCTAATTTTTAAATTAATGTGTTCCGGTTTGAAGGGTATTGCAGCTAGCCAAATTACAGGGCTGTTGAGACTTACCATCGAAAGTCTCAAAGTAATGAGCGCCAAAGCAGCGTTGCCCTGGACTTTGTTTTACTACTCAAAGTTCTGTGTATCGCTGTGATGGTCATGGACAGGCGTTATCTCTTACCATCAAGAAAGCGTCTCGTTAGTCTCATTACATTTTTCATTTAAAAAAATAATTGATATTCCCATAATATACCTACTCCGCTCCAATATACGAAAGAACTGTATAAGAGATCTATTCTCCTGTCCCACAAGAACTTGTTAATTAGGACTTAAATAAAATAGCAAGAAATAAATTTATATTATGGAGACAAATATGTTAAATTTAAAACTAAACTTTAGTCATTAATAACCAAAGGAGCCTAATTCCTATTTTAAGCTTTTTATTTTAATATTATCGTAATTATTGATTTTTATGTAATATTAAATTTAGTTTAACGTGATGATATGATAAATGATAATACCTTTAGTGGCCAGTGTTGGTAACAGGATAAATTCTTCAATTAGTTGATTTTTAATATTTTAATTTATAATTTAATTTTGTTTTTAATTTTGATTATTGATTTATTATTTTAATGTTGATTATTGTTTTAGTTTTGCATATTATTCTGATTTATTATTTAATTTTGATTATTGTTTTAATTTTGAATTTAATAAGTTTTAAATTTTACACACCAACCCTGGAATCGACCGGCACTCGTGAGGCTGCCGGAGCACACCCATTGAATGCTTGGCGGCAGATTTTGAACACGAAGTCAGCCGAGCGCTAGAAAAAACTCTACCACCTACATATAGGTACAGACACAACAAATTTTATATAATAGTAGGTAGATAACAGGATTATCGCCGCATTGTCTAGTGCTCGCTGTATTCTTACGAAAAAAGTTTAATTTTAATTAAAAACCAAAAAGTTTTCATTAAAAAGATGAAGTTTTTTTTAATACGGATAAGTCCGCTTTCGCCACCAACTCGCCTGATGGTAAGCGATGATGTGGTCAAAGATAAAGCACGCAGACTTAGAAGATACCTATTCACTTACACTCGAGTACACACTTACACGAAGTAAAGTAGATACACTCTATTAGCAAGAAAGAAACTCCAAAAGTGAGTGTGTGAGTTTATGCACTAATTCTTTACCATGCACTCACGAGTTCCTACTCCAAATGATACACTTCCAAAGAGTTTGTTGGCAAAGACATCTCTTTTACGATAATGTTCGATTTTCTATTAAACTTGAAAGCGTTGTCCCACATTCTTATCTCGAACGTTCAACGACATATTTTTCCAAAGTTTCCCGGAGTGAGCTTTCAGGCGCGCGCGTATAAAGCTCTATTCACACATGGCGGGAGATAAGGTAGCTTTCACACCATTAAGCCGCTCGGTGGAGCCCGGGGCTTTTCCAGATTAGATTATACAGTCGATTTATGACGTCATTAAAGCTTTGATAATTACTCGGGACAGGCTGCGTAGGCGAGACGCGAGAGGGGGGCTCAAGGGGGGGGGGGGGGGGGGGGGGTTTGAGGGGGTGCTTGTACTGTTTGATTGGATTCCTGGTACAGCGAGGGTTAAAGGATTAAAGTTATGGAGATTAGTTCGCCGCCCCGCGGCCCGTTCCGTTTATGTTAAAAGGTCTATAGAGATATGTGCGGATAAGAGATTGGTTATTGCGGATTGTGATAGCGAAGCAGGTTTTAATTTCGTGCGGCCGTACGTTTGCAAAGGGTTGATTGGGTTTCGTGGCAGTTTGTTCACCGAACAAGTCGTAGAGAGTTTTGATGCTACATGCCTACATGTAGCTATTGAATACCAATAACCCATTAATGCAAAACAAACGGATAATATTGAGCGTGGGTTCAAGCCTCAACAATGACCTTGAGATTCCGGTGAAGGAAAACATCTTGAGGACACCATAGCGTGATGGTAGGGTAGTTTCTAGTACTCGGCTGGTTAGCTACCACCCTCAAATTCAAAATCTGTGGCCAAGCATCTAACGGTGTGTTCCGGCAGCCTCATTTGAGAGCCAGTTCCATTCCAGGCTAGGCGTATTTACCATCTTCGACCACACCGTCACTTAACATCAGGTGAGCTGTGGTCAAACACACAAAGCCTGTCAGCCATAACATTTTTTTTTTAAATATGTAACTAGCATACGTCCGCGACTTTGCCGCGTTAACTTTTGAATTAGGTTCAGAGACAAATTAAATATACTTTTTTTTTTGTTAATACATACCTACTTATAATACATACAGAACACCCAGACACAGAACAAACATTTAAAGTCAAATAAATGTTTGTCTTAGGTGGGAATTGAACCCACGCCCTACAGCTCTTGAAGCAAATAAGCTTACAGGGTCGTCAAACATAGGTATAATCAGTATAAGCTTCTCCCAATATTTTCCAACCAATACCAGCTGCTTTGCGTATATCGTCACTACACCTAGTCTCAATGTCTTGTCATGCTTATATAGATTGACATACGTAGATGACGTTTGCCAATCCATATAAGCAGAAATATTAACAATCCAATATTAATTAAATCTATCACGTGGTATCAATTATCTCGAACATGGGTATCCAATCTGCTGTCACTGATCGTTCGATAAGGCAAGTGCTCAGTATTTTACAAAGGTGTTCAAACTTCATGAATTATGCAATTCCAGACACGCGATGCTTAATAATTGTTCAGAATACCAGTGGCAATTGTTTTGCCATGTCCAATTACATTGCAATATATTTATAGAGAACTTTTTCTTTTTTTTATAATCACAAAGTACCTACTTATTTACACTTACACTAGATACCAGAAATAAGTCGTTCTTTAGATTTACTTCGTCGAGTAAGATTTGACTGATGGTTGTTTGCTTTATTTTTTATTTTCGTTCTTATTTTTCTTTACGTTTTATTTTATGACATTGGCGAGTATTTTAAACTAAAAGATTATTAAATTACTGGTAAGTAATTATGATTTTTGACATATTCTATATTGACATTTGTTTATTTTTCTTTCATTGAGATGTAATCAGTGTTTTTAACATACTAAATGATATATTTAAAATGATACTATTGAAGTTGACTTGTTATCTACAAAATGTTTGTATTTGTATCAAAATGTATGTATAATTATTTAAATTTTACTAAAGTTGTTCAAAATACCCTCCAAAATATTGAGAACACGCTCTCCACATCTCATCCTTATGACGGTATTTTTAACCCCCGACGCAAAAATAGGGGTGTTATAAGTTTGACGGTAATGTCTGCCTGTCTGTGTGTGTGTATGTCTGTGGCATCGTAGCTCTCAAACGGATGGACCGATTTCAATGCGATTTTTTCATTTGAAAGCCAGTTTTCTTGCGGTGGTTCTTAGCTATGTTTGGTTAATTGCGTAGGGTTTTTTTATTAAAGCATAACGGCAGTAGTTTTCATTCCATCGAAGCTTCCATCTTCATTCATTTCTGGTCAGAAAATTAAAATAAAATAAATAAATATTGGAGGACATTTCATACAGCGCCAACTAGCTCCAAACTAAGCCAAGCTTGTACTACGGGATCCAGACAGCTGACAGAACACCCAGACACAGAACAAACATCTATGTTAAACACACAAATCTTAGTTCTGAGTAGGAATCGAACCCAAGCTCTCAAAGCAGAACTTTACCAAATGAGTTTAAATTATTAAAATAAATTGAACTGAACTGAACTGAACTGATGTAAACTGATATGAACTCAACTGAACAAAACTGAAATAAACTGCAGTCAATTAAATAAAAATTAGACAGACCTTATGACCATGATGCTGGATGCGAGCAGCTTGCAACCGGCTGTTATGGAAGTCAATGGGGAAGACCCATGTCCAGCAGCGGACGTCCTACGGCTGAGTTGATTATGTTGAGACCTTATGACCCCACTAAGTTTAAACAGTACTGAAACACATCGTCCTTATTTATAAAAAGTAAGAAAAGAATTAACGTCTAATTGAAATAGTGCTTCTCACTATTTATTTTCAACACAGTGTCATACTTAATCAAAGAAGACAGACACTAGGTAACTAAAAAGTTTTACGAAACTTATCTTTATTACTTTTTAATAGGACTGTGACAATTAATACTGGTTTCAGTTTGATATTCTAGAATAAGGTATCAAGTTATTTATTTTTTATGGTAGCTAGGCGTTTGACCACAGCTTACCTTAATGTTAAGTGATGGTGTGGTAGAAGATAGAGTAGTAAAAGCACACCTATAGCTTGGAATGGAACTGGTTCCCAAGTGTAGCTGCCAGAACACACTGTTAGATCCTTGGCGGCAGATTATCAATTTGAGGGAGGTAGCTAACTAGTCGAGTAATGATTTCCTCACGATGTTTTCCTTCACCGGCAGCTCAAAATCATTAATGGGGTTTGAACTCACGCCCATCGGCGTGTGAACCGCCGTTGTTATTAAAAATAACAAAATTTTTGTTTTACTTATCTGAGATATTTATACCAAAATGGTTTTTCGGTACTAAACTATTGTATCGTATACTCAAAATTTTGTAAATAAAACATAGCGTCGAAACTACTACTTTCGGCTACAGCCAAATAGCCTTCTTCAAGAAGCCCATTCAAGTATCTTCGTAAAATACTTGCATCATATAAAATCTTTTTATCCCGGAAAATGCAACTGGGACACTTCGAACAAAACCGTAAAACTCAGCTAGTGTCAAATAAATGTCAAATTCAAACCCAGGTAGTTGTAATAAGGTCGTACTGAAGTAAACTCCCTAATTTACACTTAACACAAGTAATTTGACGGTCGCAAAGTATCCATCCGACCTTCATTAGGGATGTCTACAAAATACAGTCATAATGATAAAGCTCATGAAATGTAGATGTACCTTGCCGTAAGTTCCATCTCAGCTAGGGGTGTTTCTTGCACCTTTAACAGTATAAGTATCTTAGTTAGTTATTAAGTTAAGTTATTCACAAAATTAGGAGAATCATGTTAGAAAGATAGATACCTAGATAGATAAAAAATCTTTATTGGGTTTTTTTTTCTTTATTCTTTATTTAATCTTTATTTATTTTCTCTTTTTTTTATATTCTTTATCTTTTTTCTTAAAATCTTTTTTTATCATTATCTTTTTTTAATACAAAAATGTAGAAAACAAAAAAATCTTATGATCTAGTGCCTCAAGTGGCGGCCTTATCGCTATGAGAGAACAAGTTCCAAATTAGAAAAGTAGAAAACCTATAAAAGTGAAGTTACACTATTATTAATTACAAAAGCAAAAGTTTGTGAGTGTGTTTTTTTTACTTCTTCACGCTCCAACGGCTGGACCTATTTTGATGAAATTTGGTATGGAGGTAGCTGACACCTTGGATTAACATATAGACTTTTTATACCGAAAAAGAAGTATTAACGTGGGAAGACCGGGTAACACCGCGTAGCGCTAAGAGTGTTTAATAATATTGTCATCACAGCATTTATATTCTTATATTTATATGAGAAAATAACATTAAACAATTCAGAGACAAAAGTACAAAAGTTGCAGGGTAGGTACTTACTCGAAAGGAGGTCATTGTACACGTCGTTGTAAATAACTTTTACTATAAACACAACTCTGATATCGGAAAAAAATAACTGTTAACTACTAATTAACTATATATATTGCCCCCTAACCAAATATAAGTAATAGCGGAGTAGTTTTTTTTTAAATCAAATTTTAATAAATATATAAATATCGTCGGACATTTAACACAGTGCCATCTAGCCCCAAACTAAGCAAATCTTGTACTATGGAAACCAGATAACTGAGAGAATGCTTACATACTGTTTTATGAATATATACATACTTATGATGCATACAGTATACCCAGACACAGAACAAACATTTATCGTCATATATATGTTTGTTCAGGTGGGAATCAAACCCGCACCTTACAGCTCTTAAAGCAGATATTCTACCAAATGAGCTAATAGAATAGTCAGTTGCAATTCAATTTGTCAATTTGTGCCCAATTACTTTACTAATATAATTATTAATTTTATTTAATTTGTTGAAGGTCAATGACATTTTTAAATGCAACAGATGATATTTTTTAGTAAGCTTCGTTCATAATGCTGTGTACAATGATCTCCTTTAGGATTAGTACACCCGAAACGTATAACCTTGCAGTACATGTTCCCATCACGAAACATCAGAGTTAAGTGAATCCTACCTTAGTGCCTAACCTTTTTGTAGGTGCTGTTCTATATTGTGCCGAAATGGAATAATCTTAACATTATCTATACATATAATAAAATCGTAGCCGAGTCGTTTCTGTACATTAAATATTTTTTCAAAAAAACAATTTATACACTTTGTATTTATGTAACAGAATCCAAAAATATAGTTTTTAGAATTTTTGTCTGTTTGTCCTTTTTTTTAGTGTAATCTGGCTGACCTTCGATCAATATTGTATGCGTCACCTCAAAGTAGTAGGTATTCACTACTGAAAAGCACGTTTTTGTCGAACGTGTGAATAAAAGGTGTCCGAGAAATAAAGTTTTCAGGTGTCGCGTACGAAGTCGCGGGTACAGCTAGTTCATAAGAAAGCTAACAATCTCAACATTATTTTTACAATAAAGCTTCCTGAATCCATAATACAATTATGACTGTTCTACCATACATATTACACATAATTTTGTTATAACGCTCGCGGCCTCGCATGGAAAATATTTATTTTCTCGAAAAACAAAAGCGGTTAAGGCGACTTCCTATAAGCTCTTATCTAGCTATTCACATATTTCCCCACTCGCATGAAGGCAAAGTAAGCGAGAAATTGTTTCCCTTACAAAGGTAGTTTGAAATATTCATAAACTATTGTTCTGAAGTAACTTTATGAGTGAGACGCCTTAGGTGAACAAAGCGAAACTATATCATGAGACAAAATTTAATCAGATCAAATACTCACATACCTACAATACAAGACTATTTATACCTACTGAAGACTTATTATAAACATTACAGACGCGTACAATGGTAACAATCTTGTCTAATCAAATGTGGAAAGACAACCACATAGCCTAGTATGAGAAGAGTTCCCATTCAGAACCACAACGCAAAGGTATATTAACCAAAAAAAAAAATTATTTAGTTATAAGGACACGTAGCTACTCGGCGAACGTGTGAATTATGATAAAGATGTCGACGCTAGAAATAACTAGCTCTCAAGTAAAGCTGCCAAAACCTAGCGTTAGATGCATGGCGGAAGATTTACACTTGAGGGTGGTACCAAGCCAGCCTAGTAGGTACTAACACGGTTTACCTTCAACGGCAGCTCAAGTTCATTGTAGGGAATTGTGCTCAAACCTTTCGGCGTGGGACATAAATTTCCTGTTAACTTGTTGATTTTCAGACAAATACTAGAAACTCAATCTTGTAATTCAACACACCTAGCGATTTTTTTAAATTATGTCGTAATTAAAAACCTATCTGTCATATAGAGCACAAATCCCAAGTTTAAAACATAAAATAAATTTGCGTGAGGTCCTCGTTGCGTCGTCATTATTTAAATCTTCTTGAAAGAACTATAAGTCAACCAGATGAGTCTCAGAGTTTAGTTATTTGCTTCCATAATTAATTTCAACCCCACTTCCATTGACATGAGTAATTTTTTACGTCTTAACTACGTCCTAACTTTTTGTCCGACATTAGTGTGGCTGTTTTAGTCCAAACTGGCCATCAGGGTCCATCAGGGGCTATCAGGGGCCCGGTGCCCTCCGCGAATGGCCCTCCAATTAAGTGTAATGAGGCGACCCGGAGGACTTACCTATAGGAAGCCTTAGGTATCTGTTTGGACATAAATTTACATAATAGGACGTTAGATCGCAATATAGAGCATGGACTCAGCGTTATGTATATTAAAGGAACGGCAATTGTCCTAGATAAATATCGTTTATCTTTTGGAATCCATTGAGGTAGCTGTTCAAGGTTAATATGTATTATTATTAGTAAGACAGTACATTATGTAACGATCTTTAAAATGTTGGAAAATAGAATTAATCAAAAAAGACCAATTTCATGCGTAGTTTGGGGGGCAGTAGGAAAATCTTCTTACGATCCCATGCTACGTCTTTTAGATGCTAGTAGGTCAGTTCTGCCTCATGTTGACTAGCTATATAGATCTGGGTCTTATTATTTATTTTATTTATCTGTTAATCCACGGTGTCAGCTACCTCCATACCAAATTTCATCAAAATTGGTCCAGCCGTTTAAGCGTGAAGAAGTAGCAAACATACAAACACACTTACACACTCACAAACTTACGCCATTATAATAATAGTGTGATCTATGGCAGGCATTATATATGTTCGATAGCATGATAAAATTAAGGGTCGTATAATTTATTTATTGTATGTTAATTTAATTTTATTTTTATTGACTTACACCTGACTGTTATCAATATAAAAAACTAAGAAATATGAACTACAATGTAAATCAAATGTATTTACATCAACACTTTTTTAAGAGATTGTAACGAAAAGAAAAGGTTTTAATAAAGAATTAATATGTGATTTTTTTTCATCCTCTAGTGTCCTACTGCTGGGCAGATGCCTCTTTTCCCTCCTTCTTTTCCCCTCTCTCTCTTCTTTTCTCGGTTCTCTTTCTTTCAGACTGCCCGGTCTTCGGCTTTGGTGGTCCAGAGACTATCGTAACGATTTAATTCGTCACACTACCAGACGATGTGATTTAAAAGACTGCCGTGTTATTCCAGAAAAAAAAACTATCGTGATATATAGAATAGATTGATATAGAAATATGTCATTCATGTTTATCCAAAATGATGACTAATGTGCTCCTTTCGGCTTCATGTAAGTTCCACATGACCTTGCGTATGTTCATATTATGAACATTGAACAGAAATGAAGATGAGAAATGTATTTGTATTATGAACTTCATAATACAAATACATTTCTCATCTTTCAATATTAACAACTTATTGTTTTAGTAATACAAACAATGTTATACGCAAGGCTATTTGGGAACAATATCAGTGTAAAGCTATGTTCCCACTATTCTGCATTCTTGTATGCAAGCTCACGTATACACTATCTACGAGGAGTTACGTATGGGAACTGCGTTCTACGCACTACACATGGTCGTGAGGAGATTAAAACATGGGGTTCGATTCTGAATCATTTGTATATCTCTCACATGACGAGTATAAAGTCTCCCAAGTCGGGTTAGCAGACTTCACACATCTGCGAGAACCTTTTTTAGGGTTCCGTACCTCAAAAGGAAAAAGCGGAACCCTTATAGGATCTCTTTGTTGTCCGTCTGTCTGTCATGACCCTTTTTCTCAGGAACGCGTAGGAGGTATCAAGCTGAAATTCATATCAAATACTCAGGTCTACTGTCCCTTAGAGCTGTGAAAAGATCAAACTTCTAAGCCAACGCAATCAAAAGATACAGCCGTTTATGTTGCAAATTTGTGACACTCGCAAGGGAATCAAAACCTACAGGGTACTTCCCGTGAACTCAGAACCCTGAAATTTGGTACGAAGCAACGTCTTATAGCACAGATAAAGGAAAACAAGCGAAAAGCATAAATTACCATTTAAAAAAGGTTCGTACGGTTTGTTTTAGAACACTGATTAAAAATGAATTTAAAAATAAAAGTCAAAATATAACAAACATGTCAATATAAAAAATACTGTTAATATAAAAATATTGTCAATATAATGAAATGTCATTCCACCAGGCAAGTTGACGGCCAAACATAAATCTATTTAATTTAAAAAAAAAAAGACTATTATCGAAATCACCCTGGATCAAGTCATCTTTTCAAACAAAAAAAAAATATCTAAATAATAGATAACACTTATAACTCATAACGTTAACCTTATAACACTCCTTTGCGTCGGAGGTTAAAAGTGACCAACTATCGAACAACAATGTTCAAAAGCCAATATATTCGTATGCGAAAACTCAAGCGTATGATTCACAAATCGAGCCCATGGTTTGTAGTGATATATTGCTCGTCATTAGACGTCGGAGGCGCCAACTAGATGGCCTTAAGAATTGTAATTCGTTGCTTTAATTGTTTGTTTTATTTACTTATTGAACATAAATACAATCTGGGTACCTTCGAGTCGCGAGTGAATCGGATTCTTATAGGCGAGCGTGCTCCATCGTAGACCGCATCTTGCTTAAGATCGGGCGAGATGTCGGTCAAAAGCTAGCCTATATATTAAAAAATATATATATTTTAAAAAAATGCCATTGACTAAAACGTGCTAAAACACGCCGATGATTTTTTACCAATTTCAGAGTGGACACTAAATATAGATGTGTCTTATGGAACCTCATTTTGCGATAAAAGCAATCCTTTATCTTATTCTAAGTAATAAAATAGCGTAATTGTCATTAAACTATTACTTATTTATTACTTACATACGAGTATTTCATTTATCTCTGAACCTAAGTCAACGCGGACGAAGACGCGGGCGCGACGTAGTAACCCTATAAATTTTTACATGTAACTTCCACGCAAAAATAAAGTACCTTTTTTTATGTAAAAAGTAATGAGACGAACGAGACACTCTCCTGATGGTAAGAGATAACGCCTGTCTATGACCATTGCAGCGATACACAGAACTGAGTCACATCACATCATCAGCCATAAGACGTCCACTGCTGGACATAGGCCTCCTCCTGGGGGGTTTTGCCAATACTCGCTACGCTTGGCAGGCGGGTTGGCGAGCGCAGTTAGGTGTGATTGTTCAAGGAAGACGCTGCTGCTCATCTTCTGGATTACATTTCTTAGCCGACTCTTACGGCAACCACGGGTAGAGAGTGTGGGGTACTTTTCTTACGCTGGCACTGAGTAGCAAAACAAAATCCAGGGCATCGCTGCTTTGGCGCTCATTACTTTGAGACTTCTGATAGCATCAACAACCCAATAATTTTGCCAGGTGCAGTACCATTCAAACCGGAACACAGTAATGTTAACATACTACTGCTTGGCGGCAGAATATCTGGTACTACTCCTTAGTAGTACCAGATATTCTACCATTATATAGATATTCTCCTTAGCATACCTCCTTAGGTATGCTAAGGAGATCTACCACCAAGTTAACATCTTAATAACCAAGTTAATATCTCAACAAAGCTTTATTTTTAAATCAAACTTGTCGATAAAGTGATTTGAAAAAGCTTAAGCATCCAATACCGCTTCATGAAAGTATCTTGGTGTTTGCATAACAAACAAATGCGGAAGTACAGCCCATCAACACTCATTATACACCATTACTGGAAGTAAATGGAGCATTAAAAGTCACTCTCGTCATAATTCCGATCGCATTTGGCAGAGGCATTGTGATCCTGATACGTCGAACAAACGCGCCAAATGATGGTTGGTGGCGCTTCCATAGAGGTGAACGCGTTTGGTGCTATTGGCTAGAAGAAGTAACTAAATAGTTATCTACATAGGTACATAATGTTCGTATAGACTGGGTCGCCAGTCTTGTTCAAGGAAAACGGTTTCACGGGTTCACTGTATTGAAATAAATATTTTGTATATCTACTAATAGATATTTTGTAGCGATGATAGCCCAGTGGCTAGTGCGGTCGGTTCACACGACCACGGGCGTGGGTTCAATCCCCAGTAATGAGCTTGAGCTGCCGGTGAAGGTAAACATCGTTAGAAAACCATGTTATGGTTGTAAGGTACTTTCTAATACTAGACTAGATAGCTAAATATATACCTATCGCCAAGCAAGCTGTGTTCTGACAGCCTCACTTGAGAGCCAGTTCTATTGCAAGCTAGGCAGGTTTAACGTCTTCGACCACACCGGCACTTAACATCAGGTGAGCTGTGGTCAACACTTAGCCAGTCGACCATGTCAACAAAAGAAGATATATCCACTTTACAAATAAAAGACTAAAGTTAAAATGTTTTATTTGTATAAAATAACACATAGAGTCTTGTCGAATCTTTAGTCGATAAGCTTGTTAGTTCTAGTAACCTTCACGGAACATGAACGACGTGAGGCGGAGAACGAATGAAAGAATGAAATGAAAGTTCGTTTATTTGTATGCATGTTTGTTCGTTACACACACATTCTGTAACGGTTAATTAAAATTGGACTGCATATTATACCCGGGATTAACACACACTACTTTTATCCCAGAAAAATATATATTTAAAGACGACTATAGTCATAATATTTGTATTATGTTTGTATGCTATTATTAAATAGCAAAATCACTATTTATATAATCTAATAAAAGACCAAGAACAACTCTAAATTAATTGTTGGAAAAAGCATCCAAAGCAGTATTGGTAGGATCATAATATCTAACTTGATTAGGCTGGGATGAGAACATGGGCAGTGACGGTGAGCTTTGATACAATATATATGTTTTTTTTAATGTAAAAGTAATGAGACGAACGAGTCGCTCTCCTAATGGTAAGAGAAAACGCCTGTCTATGAACATTGCAGCGATACACAGAACTTTGAGTAACAAAACAAAGTCCAGGTCATCGCTGATTTAGCGCTCATTAGGTACTTTGAGACATTAGATGGATGGTCTCAACAGTCCAGTAATTTCGCTAGCTGCAGTACCCTTCAAACCGGATCACAGTAATGGTAACACACTACTGATTGGCGGCAGAATTTCTGCTACTGCGGTGGTACCTACCTAGACGACCTCCTGCTCAGTAGATCTACCACCAAGTAAACCACCATGTAACCTACACCTGTACAAATATCGCAAGTTCTAAGCACTGTTCTTATCCCTACAACGCGATGGATCCGCACGGTGATACTATCAAAAGTTAAAAAGTTTCGTCATAAACAAAATAGCTTTTTGCAAAAAGTTAGTCTTTGTACAGGAGGCTTTTTTCTGTAATCATGCTTTTTGATGGATAAATGAACGAAAGTGATAAGTCAATAAAAAAATGACGAATAAAAATAAAACTTTGCTTTTATAATGTTATATTTTTGATACGTAGCTATTTACTCAATGGATGCATAAAGGACGTTAGCTATCAATAAAACACATTTATTCTAAGATCAAGCTGCTTAAGAAACTATATAAATAAGTTTCCAGACACACAAACCACTTGACCTGCCATAATTCACGCTATTCATAATATTCAAATTAAGTAAATAGAAAACTTTAGAATCCCCGTGGATTGGACGGCCATTAAAAAACAGGTTGGTTATTGTCACCTTCCATTAAAATATTCCAATAAATTCACATAAATAACCTACGCGTATTTTAAAATTTCTGTATGCTCCTAAATTTACATTCATTTGAATGTATTTACATAGAATAATTTGGTTAAATCTTGAAAAATATCAAACGAAATGTAATCCATGCGCAATATCTTAAAAGCATTTTTGGATACCGAAAAGGTGGCAAGATTATTTTGCCTTCTGGTAAGTCAGTAATTTGCATAAAACAGCTGAAAGCTGTGAGAGCGGAATTATAACACTTTAATTGAAATATATATATGTATGTACCTACATGGTTAGTGGTTCCGTAGTGGTTATTGATTTGGCTTGTTCCAAAAATATTAAACACAAGCCTTGTTTTCTACTGAGGAAATTATATTTTGTATACCTAGCTGTGTATTTTAAGGATTACTATTACAATAACGCCGTCACCTATTACACTAATTGTTGTAACTCATAAATTTTTGGAGTGAACAATATAGAAATACCTAATCTATCTATGTATAGCACTCACTTATATATATATATATATATATATACGTAAATGTAAGTGAGATGAGAAACAGCCGTAAAATTTTAGTGGGAGTTCCCCCATAGATAGATAGATGCTGGATCTGGATGCCTTCGAGTCGCGAGCCGATTTCTTTTAGGCAAACGTGCTCCATCGTAGACTGCATCTTCGCTTCGAGTTGGTGGTCAAACGCAAACCCATTTGTTTTAAAAAAATCAGTATGTGGCTGTATCGTAAACACGATCGTGTGTATGTGATTACGTGTACATCTTTGAGCACTAAGATTCCTTGGGATTTTTGTTTCAAGTCTACAATCAACGTAAATAAATAATTATTAGCTCTTACCTATATATGGCTGTCGTGTGATGTAATAAAATTTTGGTGTGGTGTAGTAGACGATATATACACTATGAAAGCATATTTAAAAACGTTTTGACACCAAAATACTTACCGTAGCCAAGCGTCTCTATCCAAGATAGTCAAGGCTCCAAAATACAGCCAGTGGACTATGGTATATAATAACAGTCTAATTGGCTGTCCTTAACTAGAGTGGATCGCAAAGCAAGCTTCCGATATAGTCCATTCAAAATAGGCGATAATTATGAGATGTGGGGCCGATTGTCCCTCCATTAGTCGGCTTTGTGCCGTCCACTATACTGTGAGTACTTAACGTTCTATGTACTTAATATACACTTAGTATATTCTAAATATGCAAACACATAAAGGTTTGGTTACATAAGTCACAGATTCGGCTAAGACTCGCCGCCTTCTAAGTAGGTTATTTACAATAGATGGCTGACGATGATGATAGGATATGATTTCTACTGGGTATATTTTGCAGAAAGAATGTCGTATATTTTTTTATAGTGTTAAAAAACTTTCGTTAAAATCTATTACTTCTGAGGAGGTCAAAAAGCTTATTAGGTTGGCGAAATTGGCTTGAAAAAATAATCTTTAGTTAAATAGATACATTGATCATAATAGATATATTGATCATAGATACAGTAGTAATGTTAAGGAAGGAGTTAGCGCTCGAGATTCAGATTTTTTTGTTCGGGTGCTAAAACTCCCCTAACTCCTTTTTAATTCATTGTTTATACTTGCCTACTTACTCATTTATTAATTTGTTATGTAATTTTTCGTGGAGTATCAATAAATAAAGCCAAGATTGTTTATGACTGTACCACAGGGCGATGCTGTCGCTGAGCGACAAATGGCTTTAAATAAGTTTAGAAAAAATATATTACTAGTGTTTTCTAAATCGGCCGAGTAGTGTTTAAAACAGAGAAAATTTCGATATTACCATGACATTTTTGACACAAAAAAAAATCTTTAATCCAACTTAAGCAGTTTCGAAAGGATTCCTGTAAACCAATCAATTTTTTCTCAGTAAATACTAAAATAAGGAAAAAACGCAAATACGAATACAATTGAAAATGGTGTTAAAAAATCTTGAATGTATCAATCTTGTGTATCAATCGATCTAAAATAATCTAGCTTGATTAAATCGTCATCATTCAATTACATACATAAAAACTTACCATATCAACGTAATCTCAATCTACGTGGAGCACCGATTCTGGTTTTGAAGTTATTAACATTCACAAGTGGAAAAAGTTTTAAAATTAGTCAAGTGGTCCATGAACTCAAATTCATTTTTGTTTTAGTGATTTGTGTAGTTATTATTGAGTAAACGAATAATACGGAGGCAATGGAGTAAACGGATATAGTTAAAAGCGCATTTTAAAACTTTTCATTAACAACTAGCAGTAAAAATTATCAAAAACCGCTCAAAGAACCGTAAGCAACCACGACAACAGAAAAACTGAACTAAACCGTGCAAAATAAAACTTTCCTTTGTCATATTTCGTCATATCAGTTTCTATTGTTCACTTATTACCTTTGAAATTAGACGAGACGAAAACAAAAATCACACCTTTTAAAATTTGCACAATTTCAACACAAATAATAGCGGATTGAAAAGAAAGTCTTTCACCTCCAAAGGTGTAATTATTTCCTCACCTTTATCTCGTAACACTCGCTAATGGTCCGGAACACTATTCTAAATTATGTCTGTACACTAACAAGACACTTTTTAGTGGTTTACGAGCCCATAAAACTCTGGAGAACAAGGGCAAACATTGCGGGATAGCTTTAAATCGTCTTATAAAAGAAAGGTATGCTTTTTACAGCGTTTGTACAATTTTTAATATTGTATTGCACTATTTTCAAGGCCCTTCGGGCAGCTAACCCATTTCGGACCAGGCAATTTTTTGTTCTGATGTAAGGGTTATATTTTTTAAAGTTTTTGTGAGATCTTCCGTGAATGCCGACCTGAACAATAGCCTAAAACGTTTTGTATACGTTTTTGTTTTGTTTTATCAAAGTTAAATATAAGTTTGAGGCCATTGTGTTAGAGAAGGTTTGTTGTCGGGAATTTAGTCTTGAAAATATCGTTCTAGTGTACACTTGAGTTTGCATCTTGTAAGAGTAGTGAAATACATTTAACAGTTTAAAAGTGTTGTAGTGATTAACAGTTTGGAAGCCGTCGGTTGTTTTTCATTGATTCATTTGCCTGGTGGAGTTATGAAGGTAAGAACTTGAATAACTCGTTTGGTAAGTGTCGCTGCCTATCTTTTCCATCCTGTGTAGAAGCGTAACGTTACGAATGTTACGTTACAAGCAATTTCAAATAGCCATCATTGCCATTAAATGTATAGAATAACTCTACCTACGTTGAAGTAAGAACAAGACGTGGATGACTATATTTAAAAAAATATTTTACTTACTAGAATTTTTTGATATGAAAGTGATAAACATTTTATTGAAAACTTTAACAAAGATAGAAGTAACTGGCAATCAAATCACTTTATTAGCTCTTACTCAACCGCAAAGCATATAGATGTGTAATTTACTCCTCCTTAATTCTGAGATATGTTCTTTAGACGTGAATTGCGACTTATGAGTTACTCGTACGCAATTTAGAGGTAAATGGGGGAGCCATCATCGTAATCTTTTAACATTTCTTACAGCAACTCTTTGGTGATATTTAGTTCCTTTGTTTAGCCAACTTTACTGTACAGTTGGTTTTAGTGTACGACCATTTGGCAGCTACTAGGAGGCTATTTAGGTCATAGTGGGTACTATATAATCAGTGCTGAACTGTTCCGTCCAAACACCGTGAATTTCAGAGTTTAAATGCATATTATAATGCTCACGCTCATATCTCTTGCGTCGAAATTAACCTCACCACTATTTGATTTTATTATAGGTAAACACTCGAAAAATATCGAGTTTTGGAAAATAATAAAACAGTCCGATACGTTACGCTTTTCAGCATAAAAGTGTTTGCCATTTCTACTGTTGAATTTTTTTTTTAGTTGTAGTTTTAATTCCATGGTCAGTTTTTTGTCTATTATTTGCCACAAAGACAAGAATACCTCACAATCAGATAGACACGCACAGCGCATAAACAACGCGCGACTAGCAAAAAGGGGCTTCGAATAACTTGACGATAACTTATACTTGTGAGTTATGCTGTATTAAGTTTATGTGGGACAGGGGCGATAGCCGAGAGTTAAGACGGGCCGGGAAAGAAGGATTGTGTTCAGAAAGCTTAACTTAACTGGTAGGGTGCCAATTTCAGTTTATGGATTGCTAAAACAATGTGCTTGCCGAACAGTTTTAGCGAGAATGCGGAAAAATCGTGTTTCTTTGTTGTATTTTTTTTTAATAATAAAAAATACCTAGTGGTGTTTTATTCGTAATATATAGGTATGTAGGTATGACTGTGGACAAACGATTTAATATGGTAAGACATGTCCTTTCGTGCTACTTCTATTCCGTAGAAGCTTTTGTTGAAGTAATTACTTTTACTAACATGCCGTGGTCGACAACGACTTACTTTACCTACTCATAAGTCACTTTTTGCCGTGGTGGTGCCGGCGTAAGAATTGTACCCCACCCTCTCTACCCGTGGTTGCCTAAGGGATGTAATCCGGAAAATGGGCAGCAGCGTCTTCCTTGAACAATCACACCTAACTGCGCTCGCCAACCCACCTGCCAAGCGTGGCGATTATTGGCCAAACCTCCCAGGAGGAGGCCTATGACCAGCAGGGGACGTCGTATGGTTGATGATGTGATGTGATGTGAAGTCACTTTGTCGGATGTCGGATGATGTCGGATGGACAGCGGAGTCTTAGTAATAAAGTCCCGTTTTACCCTTTGGGTACGGAACTCTAAAAACAGAATTAATAAATATTTAAGGGCTTAGGGCTCCCATACAACGGACATGATTTTTTTGCCGTTTCTATAGATAATGTACGGAACCCTTCGTGCGCGAGTCCTACTCGCAGTTGGCCGGTTTTCTATTTTTGGTATGCACAATAAAAAAAATCTATCTATCTAATATGATAACATAAGTACAGATATTAATGTTTCTTAAATTCTAAATACATAGAACACTATAATTTAATTTACATTTTTCAAACAAAATTTCTTAGTATAACCACGTTCCCATCGCTGAACGAATCTAATAACCAGATACTGCATTTCGTATTTACTTTGTAAAACGTGATAACTTGAATTCCACACTTAACCGGCATTCAATCACATCGGTAAGTGAAGTGTTGAGCTTTTTACATTTACTTTTTTTAATTCTGAGAGTGGACACTGGCGGTGGATGCAGGGTTGCCAGTTTATCAACTCTTTTAAAAAATGCACAATTTCAACAAAATACAACATCGTATTATATGTATAGAAAATAACTTCAAATCGTGTTAAAACCTGAAGTAATCTACGTGATTTTTCTGTAGACAACTTTCATAAAAAAAAAAAAAAATACTAAATCAATTTCGTATATGACACAATGAGAAATTAACTAACGAACTTTCTAATTTATTCACTGTATAAATAAATCTTTTTTTGTATACTGAACAAGGTGTACACTGCTCTGCAGTTGAATTGAACGAAATTATCACTTTGAGTATTCAAGAGTTATATTTATAGTGTATTATCGCCTTAAAGTCGTTTTGATAACAACATTGACAAGGATTTAATTTAAGTTGCTGACACGTGTTTCGCCTCTATACGAGGCATTGACTTTTTGAGCGTTTGGACGAGACCTTTAAGGCCTTGTTTTTTTTTCGGTTAAGCGCTCAAAGATTCAACACGTCCTGCGGATGCCTCGTGTAGAGGCGAAACACGTGTCGGCAATCGGCAACTGGTTACTGCAGCGAGAAGAGGATATAGAGACTTGTGGTCATTTACTTTTGATAGTATTAATTTATTTAGATTTTAAGTTAATGTCGGATTTTAGTTTTAGATAAGGAATGTTTCTGTGTTTTAAAATATAAATATTTAAATATTAATAATAAATTAATTTATAATAAATGAATATTTAAATATTATCTATGTTTGATATTTTTCTTGGTTTCTAAGCTATCTTTAAATATTATTAACTAGCGACCCGCTTTAGCTTCACACGGGTGCAATGTAGATACTACACAAAACATTGACAAATTATATACCTAAACCTTCCTCATTAATCACTCTATCTATTGGTGAAACTCGCGTGATAATCCGTTCAGTAATTTTTAAGTTTGTCGCGAAAAGACACACAGGTACGGCGGACGAATTTGTTTTATAATATGTAGTGATAAATGTCGCAAGAAAATTGTGTGAATGAATATGATTGTTACTTGATTGTTGATAGCTTTAAGTTTAAATTTATCAGCAAATGGAAAAGTCAGGTAGGTAGGTATACCTACACGTCTTGGATTAGTGTTCGAGAGCGACGACAGGGGGCGCCGCCGGGTGAAAGTGTGAGAGTTATCAGTGTCAAGAGAAAAACGGAACTTTCAGGAAGTGGAGATAGCTAGTGTCAGTTCGGTTTTAAGTGAATATTTTAAAAAATAAATAACGAAGAGTTAAAAAATTTATAACCCAATTGCAAATAAAATAGCTATCAAAAGCTTTTTGTGTTAAAGGGAAAAAAATCTTTTTAAACCAATTCATCATTCTTAATTAAATTTAAACATATAACTTCAATATATTTTTGTGATCCCCTTTTGATTTCCTTTTTTACCTAGATATTTATTGATAGGTTTAGTTATGTTTTTAATAACGTATTACTATTTCGCGCCAAAAAACCACCACCTTGTTTTTATTTAAAACCATCCTCTAAGGACACTTGAGTTATCTATAAGATATATATATATATATATATATATAAGATATATATATAAGACGAATCTAATGATACCTTAACTGTCGTAATCCATTCGGCCGATTGGAAGTCACGAGGTAACAAAGAAATTTACATACATACAAGATATGCGCGAAAAACATAACTCTTCCTTGGCATTCGGGTAAAAAGTAACAAGAATTAGGTAAAATTTATAATATTTAAAAATGATAATCACATAAAAGCACTAATTCATGCAGCTGTTTTAGTATTCATCTGCGATTTCTGATGTAGCTTTGATTTCTGAGTGCATGAATTTACTCATGTCAGTTTACGAAAAAATATGGCAGCAACCCTAATCGCGAAGGACTTTTATCTCGTGACGCGTACTATGTCACGACGCTGCCACGGACGTGACCGAAATGCAAGCCGATTTATGTTCCAAGTTTGAATCCTTTGTTTTGATTCGTCAGAGAATTTTATATTTTTTAATTTTTATCTTTTATTGTCGGCTGGCGTGTCGCGGTGAGTTATTGGTTCCTCGTTTGAATATTTATTTTTGGAGTTATGTTTCGACCCAAACGAGTTGTTGTGTTCTTGCTCCCGCGGTCCGCCTACGCCTTTTTTCTCAGAACGTTAGGTACCTCTTGAGTAAGAGAAAAATAATCCCAATTATATATTTTTAAATTGAAATAACTAAATAATTTGAATATTTATGTAGTGTATAAAGCTATTGCAAACTTTTTAGTTAGTCTAAAAAGCCGTGTAATTTTACTAGTTGCCTACCCTTCAAAGTGGAATATATACGGAAATGTTTACATATTGCTTGGTGGTAGAAAGAGACCGAATTCAAAACAAAATCAAAGTATATTTTTCTAATTTAACATATTTTTTACTTGCACCAAGAAAAACAACGTTCCACTGTTTAAATTATTAGTACCTGGATGACCAGTATTTTTTTGTTGGTAAACGACGTTTTCTAAATATGAAACCTAGCCAGATCGATTTATCGCCTCCCAAATCTCCGCATACTAAATTTCATGAAAATCGTTGGAGCCGTTTCCGAGATTCAGATTATATATATAAAATTATACATATGTACCTGTATGTATATAAGAATACTAGTTTAGAGGTATTAGATATACATACCTGCGTAGTAGTCTTATATAGGTACTATTTTGCTAAGTAAAATAAAAACCAACTAAGCCTCTTCTGCTATCATACAAAAGAAAACTCAAAAGCGCTCCAGCCACATAAAAGCTACATAAAAGTCATAAACCACCTAAGTAAACAAGCTAGTTCTAAGTTGGCCCTAAGTTAGCGGTAAGTTACAGCCGCGGTGTGACGATGTATCAGCTAGACAGGGGCGATAAAGGAACAAGGCCCGGCAGAGTTTGTATACACTGAAACAGTGTAACTATACAGCTGGTCAAAGGGTAGAACTAAAATGTCTTTTCAATTTTATTTAACATTGCGATGGTAGCTCCCTCATTGAACTCTACAGTAACGTTGGTTGTACTTAACACGGAAACTAGACTGCGTCTGAGGAATGGTGGTGTAGTGAGACCCTTATGTCGAGGGTTGGGAATGTTCTACCGGTGAAGGCTTTATTGTTTTATACAGACACGACAAACGTTGTATTGAAAAAAATAATTAAAAGATGTTGACCGATACTCAGACCTACCCGATAAGCACACAAAATTTCATACAAATCGGTCCAGCCGTTTCGGAGGAGTTTGTTAACAAACACCGCGACACGAGAATTTTATATATTAGAAAGATTTATTTAACTTACAATGTATATGTGTGTG
The DNA here is from genome assembly GCA_950106695.1 of Biston stratarius. Taxonomy (NCBI): domain Eukaryota; kingdom Metazoa; phylum Arthropoda; class Insecta; order Lepidoptera; family Geometridae; genus Biston; species Biston stratarius. Next base: position 20,485,548 of record OX467116.1, read on the forward strand.
TTTGTGTTTTTAGGGCTAACAAGCTAACCATCTTCAACCACACCTGATGTTAAATAATGGTGTGGTTGAAGATGGTTAAGCACACCTGGAATAGGATTGGCTCTCAAGTGAGGTTGATGGATATTACCGTTAGATATTTAGCATCACATTTTCGACTTAAGGATGGTAGCTTGCCAGTACTTTGAAGTACCCTACCACCATGCTATGGTTTCGTTACGATGTTTTCTTTCAGCGGCAGCTCAAAACCCATTGTTGGAATTTGAACTCACGCTCTTCGGCGTGTGAACTGACCGCGCTGACCACTGCGCTATCATCGGTACAATACGCTAGTGTTTGTTAGTTTAGGCTGAATGCAAACTGATTTAGAACCACTTATCCTACATAGTTGAATGAAAGACACGTTGGCTTAGTTCCGATGATAATTGATGATTGATAAATAATTTATTTTAGTTTAAGTTTAGATCTGTTTTTTACCAGAAATGTGTCGTATCTTATATGTACATAAACAAAAGGACAGTAGGTATATTCCCAATATCTCCAATAACATCTCTACTGCCGTTTTTTTTATATATGACTTTGATTTTTTATAGTGATTTTTTTTTGCTTCCAGCCACTGGAATAAGTAGTCTATAATATAAATATTAGTGTCTTCAAAGCCGCAGTAAAAAGGTTCCTCCTTGGTAATCCTTTTCGATTCTAGACCAGATTGTTGCCTAACATATTATTATGGCGGGATGTGGTCAACCGCGAATCTGAATGCCAAAGATAAAACAAATAATGAAGTTTTGACAGCCTCTGGCTTACAATCTGGAGGTCCTGGGCTCGAATCCCACGGCGCGCACCTGTGTCTTTTCCAAGTTATGTGTGTATTGCCGAAGACTTCAAACGGTGAAGGAAAAAACCTATATAATTATGCTTAAAGTTCTGAAGAGTACTTAAAAAAAAAAGGTCTGTGAAGATGTGTAAAGTCTCCAACCCGCACTTGACCAGCGATGTGGACCATGGCCTTACCCTTCTCATAATGAGAGGAGACCCGAGCCCAGCAGTGGGACAATTCATAAAAACAGGACTGATTCGGAATAAAAAACTTTTGATTGAACGATTAACTTTTTTATTGTATAGGTGCACAAAAATTCTACATAAAATAGAAAATAAACTCAAATAAACAAATGTTGCTATACTGGTTATCTTATCGCTAAAAGTTGTCTCGTTTAGGCAACCTTAGGACGGGAAGAATTCAAGTGTCATCAGGTCATCCGTCCCTTATTTGCCCTTCTAACTATGAGAAAGCAGTTGAAAGTGGGACAGTTTACAAAACCAGGGAACAAGCAATATCCTAAAAAGTTCTTACGTAACAGAAGGTATATTTTATTCAAATGTCACTTAACATACCAACAATCTTTTAAGTTACAAAATATCGTAACAAAAGTATAATAAACAACATACTTTAACAGATTACTTAGGTACCCGCTATTACTTCTAGTAAAGTGTTTGAAAACGCCAGTTAAATCACTCTCGCTCCCTTCAAGAACAACTGCGCAAATCGCAATGCAATCATGCGCCAGCGCAGTTAATTCAACGACATTCGAAACGTATATTATTTCAATTACAACTTCACTATAAAACTTTCAATAAAAGTAACTTTAAACAAGTAACACGAAGGTAGAAGTTTCACTAAAAGTGTATGCGAGTTAAGGTGCTTGGAAATTAAGAAGAAATTCAGATTTATATAAGAACGATGTCTAGAATATTGTCTGTGGTCCTGACATCGTGTTTAATGTCTTTGTTCCAATGGGATTCCTGTGTACGAATTATGGAAACAATGTCAAATGTCAAGTGAAGCTATTTTCAATACATTCGCCAGACAAAGAAGTTATTGGCCGGCTTTGGATAATGGATTCCTAGCTAAGTATATGTAGATACATAAAACTAAACTAATTAGTAAATAAATACGAAAATATGTTTACTCATATAAATAAGTACTCATAAAATCGTTCAGCCCAACTGCAGAGCAGTGTACACACCTTGTTCAATACCTACTCTATAAAAATATTAGGTAATTTGTTTAGTGAATACCTAAATAAAGAACTTCGTAACAAAACATATTAAATATGAAATTGATTCAGTTAATATTAGGTATATAATTTCTATCAAAAAACATCGCAAGCCATCAACAGAATAAACACACAGATCGTTTGGCCGTTTTGCTTACACTTCTATGTTCTGAACTTCAGTACATAAAACACTCAAGTACCTAATAAAAATCTAAGAGAAAATAGTAGCTCAAGCTTCGTCATAAGCGTAAAACCGGCCACGGGCCGACCTAAAGCGATAAGTGATTAACGATTAAACAATAAGCCACCACACACTCGTAAAACAAAGATTAACATACATTTACGGGTGTAAATAGGCTATAACTTTGATTTTTACGACTAAATAATCGTAAAGGAACCCTGCAAACGCGACCAAGTTTCGGAGACCTCCAAAGACTAAGACGCAGTACGAAAATGAGGGTTTTGGAACTTCGTAGCATAATAATCGCGGACAATGCAAACGGCAGGCTCGTTTGATGCACTTTTATTTTACGACACACTCATAACATAAAGCGGTGAACGTCTCAACAACGTTTACGAGAACGTTTTAGAGGGCGAGGAAAGGAAATGTTGAGACGAGCTTTAACAAGAACGAGTTACCTTAACACCATTTTTTAATAGTTAGGAACATTGTTAAATTTAATATATTTGGTGTTAAAGCTTCTTAGCAATAGGTCATCTAGCTAGGTACCACCACAGTGTTAGATATTCTGCCCCCAAGCAGTAGTGTGTAAACTCAGTTGTGTTCCGGTCTAAAGAATACCTACTGCAGCTATCGAATTAAGGGGCTATTGAGACTTACCATCGAATGTAATAAGCGTAATATATTCAACGCCCTGAACAAAGTTTTGTACGTCGTTGCAATGATCATTGACAGGCGTTATCTCTTACTATCAGGAGAGCGCCTCGTTTATCTCATTACTTTCACATTTAAAAAAATACCACATCGTAAGCCGAAAAATGTGATAAAAGAAAATCTATTTGAATGCAGAATGTTGTGTTAGATATGTTTTTTCATGCCATAAGGTCAAGTGGCGTTTCATTCGTAAAGGTACATCTTTTAGGTATCTAAATACAATAAATTATTTAAGAATTATGAATAAGAATAATAAATCTATATGTGACAAACTTCATATAGGTAGGTATATAGAGTTTTAAGTCGCATATGCATAGGTAGATATCTAAATGTATTGTATTATAAATATTAATGTATTATATTATAGTATTAATTTAGAGTACGTAAATATTCGTACAAGAGGACAAAAAAGGAAAGAGGTAAACAAAATAAATCGTTTCGAACGCAACTATAGGTATGCCCAGTTAGCTGCAATGTCGGGGCGCTATTTTTAAATCGTACGGCTGAATTCGAATAAAGTCACACAGGAATATATTATATCGAAGAATCCTGATTCTGTCATTTCTGGACCATTCGAAAGCTGGGTTACCACTTAGTAACTTTTTGTTCACGCAGCAGAGAATGTTTAGAAAACCTACTAAATTGTTAATTTTTTCTACGTCGAAAAGAACGTCAATTTCAATTATAAAACAGTTGAATGTATAGTTTACTATGTTTAGGTTGTTATGGATTTTGGCATCAACTTCGGACACAAGGGCAAATAAGCAAATATCCTATGACGCAATCCACTCAAGAATGATGAAAAAATAGCCTGTTTATTGAATTAGTCAAATTTGATAGTTACAATTTTAATTAAGTAGCATAGTGGAGGCCGTTCGTTGCAATAGCGTACGATGATATAATATTTACAAAATACGACTTAATCGTGAATATTTAATTTATAGTGAGATAATTATGAAAACTAATGATATCAAAATCGGAAGATGGATTTTAGTGTTGCATCTTATATGGTATATCTATTCATCCCAAATTTAATTACACCAGTGGATAGCTAATAGATTCGTTACTTGAAACATTATTTTAATTGGTGTTTTACTTTTAAATTATTTAATTTGAATTTAAATTTGTTATCATGAATGTGCATTTTAATTTCATTACCTAATTAATTTATTGGCATGCCATCGGTCATATTTGTACGCCTGAGGGCATAGCACTATCACAGGACATAGTTGTAATCTATTCATCTATATTGTACCAATATTACTCGTGTCAAAAAATGGACATCCAAAGGACTTCTTATTGTTTATCCACGACTTACGATTTTTGACTCATGTTTGAATGCTGGTCGAATTCGTACACGAATACTTACGCGTACGATTCGAAAATAGGGTCCTCGGTCTAACCACCTAATTTCGCTCCGTCCGCACACTGTGACCATTAAGGTTTCCCTTGGCCAAAATTCCAAGTAATTAAACAACTGAAATTTTAACAGTACCCAGTATAAATTTAATAAGGATGGGCCATTAACAGTGTAAATGGAGTAAATGTTTGGGTTTGGCCAAAAACCAAAACGAGGTCCGTGGAACGCCACGCTGCGTAAGTTTCACCCATAAAGCGGTAACCACTTGGACGCCAGCACGTTGCTATACAGAATTTATTATAATAAAGGAAGTTATATATTTATAACGCCGACGGTTTAAACTGGGCCATTGGCCATATAAATCAGGTACGGTAGCAGAGACGGAGTACATTGAGCTGTTAAGTAAATATAGCAAGTAGGTAAAAAAAGAATTTAAAAATATCTCCGAATCTTGGCGGGAATCAGGGCCGGATTTGAAGGTCTAGAGGCCCTGGGGCAACGAAGGAGCGGAGGCCGCTAATTATTTACCAAATAAAAATTCGAAATCAAAATCGTTTATTGCGAGTATGGATTATATTATACAGTTGTTGTAACAATGTTAAACGCTCTTCTATATTCTACCATCTGGTATGCAAATAGGTAGTCAACAATATTAAACGATGTATGTCCTAATATATTCATAATACATATACTTACCTATATCTATATTTATAAATTTTATTTTCTTATTTTCCGTCAAGTCTTTGAAACAATTATAGCTAACAAATAAAACTATTTCAACAAAGAATGTAGTAATTAGTTACAATTGTGGAGGCCCCTCTCTTGTGGAGGGGCTGCTGCCCTCCCCCAAATCCGGCCCTGACGGAAACATGGAAAAATCATGTCGCTGCGTTATGTAGGTTTATATCCAACACTTGTTTCATTCAATGTTTTTACTTAAGAAATATGGTGATTTAATTATAAAGTACCGCATTAGGTAGGTATAGGTATGCGCGTGATTGTTGACGAATACCTAATAGGTAAAAAGCTTAGGGTGTATTAGATAAGCCAAACGGAGTCTTTGTAGGTACTCACTATTATGCAAATCTTTCATCATAAGGCATAGTTCAAAACATCAGCTGTTTCATATTAGGTAGATAGGTGCATTTAGTCAAGGGTCAAATTTTCTACTTTTTCTAAAACGACATGATTTCTCCACGATTAAAAAAATAACAGCATTTGTTCATTGTATTGAGTACCTACCTACGTAGGTATCTATAATGACTCTCTTTACGGCTCACTAGATACACCCCAAGCTTATAGTCCTTATAGGTAGGTACCTATATGTAGGTAGGTAAGTACCTACCTATATGGTACCTATACCTAATGTATTTTTCAAAACTCCATAGAAGCTCCATTTTAGTAAAACCACCAGTAATTTATGGACATGGACAGGACTTGACCGTGACATGCGACTTTTCATAAGTTATAAGACTATTGAAAATATGAAATAGGTATTTGACATTGGTAAAATGACAATGAAATGAAAAAATACCACCTGAACATTCATGCCTTGTTTAAATTTATCAGATCCAGTTTAGCGTTCAATTACGTTCATTAAAACTCTGTTATAACTTAGTTATGAAACGGGCTTCAGCCAATTAGATGTAACAATATTCGCTCGACCAAGAAAAAAAAACGTCAACCGCGGTCTCACGTGTTTTGAAGAAGGAAACAATGGAAATAACAATCACCAACGTTTTAATTGAACAACGGAACCGAGATTCGGCGAGTGCAGAGTAAACGTCGTGAATCGCCCAATAATAATGAAAGTGATGGCAGTGTCGCCCGTCGCTGTATGAAGCGCCCGTTTCGGCTACATAAACAGCCCGTATACCTCCATTACCGTTGTAACAGGACCTCTAATCTCACTCTTATTCCAGAGGCATACAGACGATAGTCGAATGACAGAGGATCAATTTAGATTGGATCGTGTTTGTATAGTTCCCCCTCTACAGTCAGCGGGAGGGGCCCTGCAAGGTCGGCTTACACGTAGGCAAAATGGCTGACTTTTGTCGTGGCGTATCGAACTGTGTGGACGTGTCGGATTGAAAATGTAGTAACAAAAAAATGAGTTTTATAAATCTGGAAGCGCTAGAAACCCATTGTTTTATTGCGTTAAAGATAGTTTAGTCAAATCTGTTAAATGTTTTTAGATAGATAATGTATTAGGTAGGTTTTGAGAGGAAATAATACTTAAATTAGACTTGGTACATAAAACTTTGAAATGTTACTTAATGTATTTGTTAATTCCCGTGAACTGTGACCTCGTGACATCTAGGTAGGTTTTCTTCATTGATTTGGAACATATTGAAGCTCGAAAATTTTATTTGCACTATTAACCTACTAATTAAATCCAATAACCCTTACCTTTAATACCTTTTACAAAACAAAATCTCTGACCGCGTCTGTCTGTTTGTTCGCTTACTTTTATTAGGACCCGAAAATTGCATTATAATACGATTTTCGCTGTCATATAGATTTTACAAGAAAATTTTGAAAATACAATTAATCTTTTGTATACCTAGGTAGGTGAGTAGAGAAAATCAATGTTTTGTAATCAAATCGCCAAAATGAATTGCATTCGTGTATTAGGTATATAAGTAAAAGTGTGTGTGTATGACTGTCCTTGTTAACTCTAGCTGTGCCCCGTCTTTTCATTTACGTTTTCTGGAAAAAAATCACTTAGTACATATTATAAAACAAAATCGTCCGCCGCGTTTATATGTTTGTCTGTTCGCAATAAACTTAAAATCTACTGAACAGATTATCATGCGAGTTCCACCAATAGATAGAGTGATTCGTGAGGACAATTTTGGTATATAATTTGTTAAGGTTTTGTGTAAATTGGTTGAAATATGATGATAATTGTGAAAGTGTCGGAAAAGGTCAAGCCATCTGGGAGCTTTCATTGAAAACGCTGCCTAATCCCCTTGAGATATAACAAAACAATGCATGGTGGGATATTCCTCTTTTATAATTCCACAAAAAAGTCCGGGGTGGCATCTATCTACCTTTTAAGGTTAGATTACTATGTACCTTTATATATATCATTCTTAATACCCGTGCGAAGCCGGGGCGGGTCGCTAGTGTTACATAATTTCTCCCAAATCCGTTAGCGTAAAGTAACAAGGATCGGTACATAATAAACGGCTTAGTCGTAAAAAATATTTTAGCCTGTATCTAAGTGAGTTATTCTAGATGTACTGTATTTATATACCTACCTACCTATGTATTTAGTATGTTGTGTTATTGTGTATTTTTATGTGAATCCGTCTCCTATCATATTCTTTTGTACTACCTATGAAAAGTTTTAATTGGTCTTCCATTCTTATTTATTGTATTTGTCTGTGTATCTACCTATAGCTGTAAGTTTTCTTATCATAATAAAAATAAATAAATTTACTTATTCTTACTAGCGTGATAAAATACCTGTAGTAGATACGTATTATGTTAATCGGTAAGCTTTTTGTGGTCCGATACGGGATGCGTATTGAGTATTAGAATATTCTACCGGCGGCATGTGAGCCGAACACACCAAACCGGTGACGAGGCGAGGGTGGTAGGATATTTTCAGCCGACAAGCGCTTCCCGCACCGCCGGCGCCGACTCTGTTCCTTTTTGCTTTCTCCGTGTTTCACCTTTTATCTACGTAACTACCCATATAGAACGATAAAACGAATATTTGCGATTGGTACTGCCTGAAATATTGGTATTAACTGCTCTGTGGTGTATTTTTTCGTAAGTGTGCGAGCTTTCAGTGTGTTGTTGGCCTAGATCTTACTGGACTTTTATGTTTAAACTCTAAGTAAAATAAGAACAGAACTTAATTTTGTATTGTTGTATCAATTTTGTTAATATGACTGCATTTTCTCAGTAAATAAGGACATACGATACAAAACAATAATTTATTAATAACTCCGTAATTCAATTGTACAAATGTACAATTGAATTAAAATGTGAAAATAAATCATAAAATTAAAGTTTAATAATAATAAAGTTTATAAATAAGGTAAATAAGGGTGAATTTATTGCAGACTTTTATGTATTGGTAGGTTACAGGATGTTTCGGAAATGCGTAGCGATGATGCAGATTTTCATACAAGTGCAATGTGTAAAATTTTTACTATGAACCCACTAAATAGCGAAAAAAAATTTGTCCTTGTAGATATTCTTGAAGGTCAATGATATTTGTCAAAGTATTTTTACGTAATTTCAGCTTATAATAAAATAAATTGACGGTTAGATCGGCTCTACCTATATGGGTTGGTACTAGTACAGTGTAATATTATAGGTAGTACCTACCTATTACTGTAGGTACGTATGAAGGTATGTACTTCTCCGAAAAACCTGTGAAATAAAAAAAACACTTACACATAATAAAATATTAGTAAGAAGGTAGTTTTATTATGTGTAAGTGTTTTTTATTTATGAATAAGAAGTAGTAAGAAGGTTGTCCTTGTTAATATTTTGTTACCTATGTAGTATACCTAAAAGTAATGAGACGAATGAGACACTCTCGTGATGGTAAAAGGTAACGCATGTCCATGACCATTAGACAGGTACACAGAACTTTTTAAGTAGCAAATAAAACCCAGATGCTCATTAGCGCTCATTACTTAGCGAGGCTTTTGATTGTACTACTACTATGTGGCTTTAAAAGTTTTTGACATTAAATCATATTGACATATTTTATAATTGGCTTAAGTAAGTATACTTAATTATATTCACATTTCATTTTATTTTCATGTATTATGATTCTGATATTTTTAATGTTATTTTTAAATATGAATGGAAAAATAACCTGTATCTTTGGTGTTTTTAACAAAATATTTGTATTTAATTCGTCTCGAGAGCCCTGTAGGTAATTTCACTAGTTGCAGTATCCTTCAAACCGGAACACAGTAACTTTGCACACTACTGCTTGTCAGCAGAATATCTAGTGCCTGCTGCGGTAGTATCTTCCAAGACGACCTCCTGCTAAAGAGATCTACCACCAAGTACAAAACAGATAGGTACTTAAAATAACAGTAACTTTGTAAATAAAGCCAGAGTAAGTGTTCATTATTGCTTATGAGATAAGCAATTATAATTATGAAGTGTCACAACATAAAAAAATAGGTAAACACTTGATTACTTACTTGCACCTTAGTAATTAGGTAGGTACTTATTATTTACTTGCGTAATAAGTGATTTAATCTAATCTGGGGTAATGAGGTCAAATCCCGTGTTCTTTATATGGTTTTAAACCGTATTTGATCAAAATAAGTTCTAATAATAGAGATTTTTTTTATAGAGTGGAGACCGCGACTGGCAAACGTAGCGTAGGACGCCCTGAGACTCGATGGAGTGACGATATACATACGTAGGATAGGTGGCGGTGTATGGAAGCGAAAAGTCGAAGATCGGGCTGGCGTGTCGAGAAATGTGTAGAGAAATATTGCATCTTTACCTATATTAGATATTATTCGAAGTTTTCTTAATCCATATTTAGGTATTCACTAGTTAAGTATGTACATATATAAATAAATACTTAGCAACTAGATTTTACACAGCACCATCTAGCCCCAAACTAAGCAAAGGCTATACAATCAGAACTAGATTTATTATTTTAGTAAGTCTGAATAAAAGCTGCACTAGAAAATAATGTAAAATTGTTTTCATGATCCTTGCAGTAGGTAACTGTAACAGTAGTAAATCTTTTCATTTCTTCTTATATTTCTTTATTTTTGGTTTTGCATTTGATATAAATATTTACCAGTGTCAAGTATTTCGATATTCTCAAGTATTTAATAATAAATCAATTGATATAAGTCTACGTCACTCAAAGTAAGTCAAGGTCGAGTCCAGTCATATAAAATAGTGGTGACTTCACTTCAAGTTGCGATAGGCTTTTGGAAGCCCACATTCATATCATTTTAATATTTGATGAATAAAATACTAGTAAACACTCGAAAAACCATTAGTTTTTTTTAAATAACTAGCTGCGCCCCACGGTCTATGTCAGTCAGTCAGTCACCTTTGAGTTATATATATTTCTTTATAAAATAACTAGCTGCGCCCCGCGGTTTTGCCCGCGTGGTGATGGATGATGATGATGAAAAGTAAAAGTAGTAACTAGTAATCCGATCGGTTTAAAATTGACAAAGTTTCATACAAACTTTCATCCTCTATTTTATCCCCTTGGGGGTAGAATTAATCAAAATCCTTTCTTAGCGGATGCCTACGTCATAACATCTATACCTGCATGCCAAATTTTAGCCCGATCCGTCCAGTTGTTTGGGCTGTACGTTGATAGATCACTATGTCAGTCAGTCAGTCACCTTTGAGTTATAAGTATATATTTAGAAGATACCTACAATGCGGCTAGGCTAAACCTACCTACAGACAAAACTCTTCGCAAAAGGTTTTAGGTTAGGTTTTTATCCAAGAGCATAGCAACCGTCACATCAAACATATGAAACACCCAATTATTGATACAAGGGCCTCAACATGTGTAAGCAAAAATTCGTAAGTCTCTTAGGTCGCGGCAACAATTGACGTCTAGAGTTAGACTTTGTACGATTACATGTTCGTTATCAAATTAATGAAAGAATAATAGACGTGAACTTCGTGGAGCTATATGAAATTAAAGTCGGTAGGACCCCCGACAAATTTTGATACAGGGCCCGGCTAGAGCAAGATACTTCACTGTTTTTATCCTATACCTATCTGTATGTGGTTATCAATCGTTGATGTAGAGCAGGGAATTCCAAAGTGGTCGATATCAGTTTTCCAGGGGTTAAAATAAACCAAAACTGATTTTGGAAATCGGCGAGGTCTATATACCTATATAGCCCTATTAGGTAATTAACACAAGTTATTTATATAAATTAACATTAATTTATATAAATTAACACAAGTCTTATTTGAAACTTTCAAGATAGGTACTGTAGGTATAAGTTGTATTACGTGTAGGTACCAACTTGTTATAAGAATGACTAATATTATACTCACTTAATCAACCGCAAAGTTTAAGTATTTTGTATCAATAGGAAAAAACTAGAGATAAGATTTTTAAAGTAATTTGGCTTTGGGGTATAAGGTATGAGTTCATTTTGGAAAAGGGGTCTTAAGCCCAAAATAGTTTGAGAATCTCTAATGTAGAGGTTATAAAGTCTACAATAGGTACCTACTTAGATGTTAAATGTCACTGAATAAATAAAAGTACAGTACAGAAGTACCAACACTAAGCGTAATAATTTACCAACGACACCTAAACGCGTACCTAGATAGGAGTCCCAAATCGCCGAATTGCTTCGGGCGACCAAATTAAAAATTGATTGGGCAATTTAAATTCGTGAACACGCTTCCCCGGTCCCGGGAACCGGCCGGTGAAAGCTGATTACGACATTTCTGTAACTAGCTGTTACGATATTTGGTGGAACGATTTGTTTGTAGGAATACGGAACCCTAATTTTAAATGGGGTAAGTAGGTACCTACCTACTATAATAGGAATAGATAATACCTAATTATTAAATAGGTACCGCGAATCGGCAAACGTAGTGTAGGACGCCCTGAGACTAGATGGAGTGATGATATACCTACGTAAGACAGCTGGCAGTGGCTGGAAGCGAAAAACCAATGATCTGGCTGAGTGGCGTGTACTGGGAAAGACCTACCTATGTCCAGCAGTGGACTATGCAAGAATGTTGGTGATGATGATGATGATGATTACCTATTTAGGTAGTACCTATTTGCTGCAAAAATCATGCACCAAACAAAATTTACCAAACGTAGGTACCTACTAACCTACCTAACAAGTAAAATTTAACAAAAAAAAACCGACTTCATACAGTTTTCTCATTGATGCCATTGTCAAAACTGGACAAACGGGAAGTACCAGCTTTCAAATAAAAAAAGAATCATCAAAATCGGTTCACACAGTGGAAAGTTCTGAGGTAAAAAACATAAAAAATAAAAACCAGTCGAATTGAGTAGGTACCTACCTCCTCCTTTTTTGAAGTCGGTTAAAAAGCATTGAATACCAACCTATCTACTAGATGGTGTAGGTAAAAAAAGATGTTTTCAGCAAATTTTCTTATTTTTGTTTATTACAAATGCCTACTTACTTACTTATTAATATCTATATCTACCTTGGTACCTAAATATATAGAGATATAGGTACATAGAATTCTATAAGAGTTCTCTCCTAGGTACCTATCTACAACAATACCTACAATTCACAATGTAGTAAATATGCATCTAGATGAGAACTTCAATCGAAAAAAATCTTAAGTCAGTAATTTAGGTACCTACTATTGTGTCATAGGTGCCGAAATTCACTAAACAATTTTTTTTTTTTTTTTTGTGGAATACCTGTACTTGAAGACGTATACACTCCTAAGCAGTTGAGCTAAATGAAGCGAATGGACTTCATTTAGTACCTACCTACCTAATAACCGCCAAGTAGTAGTGTGTAAACATTACTGTGTTCCGGTTTGAAGGGAACTACAGCTAGCGAAATTACAGGGCTGTTGAGACTAACCATGGAATGTCTTAAAGCAATGAGCGCCAAGCAGCGATAATCTAGACTTTGTTTTGCTAAAGTTCTGTGTATCGCTGCAATGGTCAAGGACAGTCGTTATCTCTTAAAAAAAAAAGTTAATTTACCCTATGCCTAATTTCTAAGTTACCAATTGATTACTAGGTTACATATTACTGTCAAAAAAAAAGTCTATCAATAAGATTAAGTACAACACTGAGAAATGTATTTGAAATAAAAATTGTAACTGTATCTCACCTAAAGCATTCACATTTACGCGGGAGTGAAAGAAGCGAGTTGGTTTCACTCACACCGTCGCCAGCCGACACTTCAGGAATAAAACGACGTAAGTGCAAACACAACGAGTTCATGACAATGATTTAATTGCAATTACATAACAAAAAACAATCAAATATCACTTTTAATAATAAACACTGCTAGTTTAAACTATTTTTCACAGTTTCCTTGCACATTTTGGACTTAAAACTTATTACGATTGATCGTTTTAAATAACAAAATTCACATCGGCTGATCGTTGCGGGACGCATCGGGCGCCATATCCAAGTTCCTCTTCCAGGGATGGAGTATAGAATGTTTTTTTTTTACTGACCTAAATACATTAGTGGATTTAAATTAATTACTAATAACTATACCTATGTCATTTTTAGGCTTATTTTGTTGAAATTATTTTTGTTAAATTACATTAGCGAAAATTATTTTCTTGTAGGTTTTTAACAATAATAATTATGATAATTGTCATTGATTTAAAAAAAAAACCCATATAGTAAACCACATACATTATTAATTTAATAAGTTAAAAAGATGCTACTTAAACACAGTCGGACGTACTAAGGTATTAAAATATAAATGAGGAATAACTTTCAATACCTCATCAAAAATTATTCTTTTACTACTAGTGTATAGTGGCTTAGCCTGCAAACTAACAGTTTCCTCGCGTTAAAAACAGAGTATTTCATGTAAATGTAGGTTCCTTGAGGGATAAAATATGAAGGTATCTGTTAATTAAATGTAACAGGCAAGTTAAAGGACTTTACGCTTTAAACAAATGTTTGTATGGTAAATTTATTACCAAAATTGGTTAAAAAATTTGATGTAAAATGATAAGAAGCATACAGATAGCGGTATATAAGTAACATTCAATATACCTATTCAATAATGCTAAAAATTTACGGGATTGATGATTTCGCTATGAATGACGTGACGTATCGAAAGCTCATAATATGTCAATCCCGTACCTAAAGTTTTTAAGTTTTGTATAAATTAGCATTTTCGGTAATCGAATGTTACTTTGTCTAGGCCCTCTGATTTGTGTTTGCCTTAAAATTATTATTTATAGTTATTGTAAATTTAAATTATGAATGTGCATTTATAATTTAAAAACTACAAAATTTTGAAAAAAAATAAAAAATTCTTTATATAACTATCTATTCCAATTTTATCTTTACTTATTTAATATTTATTTTAATGTTTGTAGTACTTTAATAAGATAACTCGTAGATGCCTTACGATGACAAAATATAAAAATGTCAGTTATAAATAAAACAGCAAATAGTTATAAAGGTAGTAATAATACCTATTTACTTAAATGGTATTATTTAAAATTTAATATAAAAGAAAAAACTAAAATAGAAATATTAACGTTGTAAAAAACTATTTTAATCCAAACACTAGACTAATTTATATTTTTTGATTAGCAAAAAAACTTTTTTTTAATATTAAACCTTAATCCGTCCCTGCGCATGCACGCTCCGCCCATTACAACAACAAAAGTTGGCGTCGTTCCTTCAAAATATCTCGTTTGGAGGCCATTTTGACGACCGCGCCAGAAGGAGATAGCAATAACATACCAGTCGATACAATTCCTCGTGCGTGAATGAGACAATTATGCAAAGATTGTTTAGTTTTTAAGTGCGAATGTAGAAAGTGCGTGGGGACATCGTTTTTATATGTGTGCGTGGATGGATTTCCGAGTTCATTCCAGGCGGTCGAGCAGAAGATTAGTTGATGAAAGATTTATTTTATTCGTAATGTCTGAAATTATATATTTAATATGTTTTTAGGGCAAAAAAATACTACTTATCTAGTACCCAGTAGTACTTAGGTATCTAGTTACATACCTATTATATTTCTACATATAGATATAGATAGGTATATAATCGAGTACAAAAAATCTTTCTCACTTCCTACTGTGTGTTAAATCGAAAATCAAGTGAGTTTTGTGAAAATTTGTAGCAATGATAGCTCAGTGGTTAGCGCGGTTGGTTCTCACGCCGAAGGGCGTGGGTTCAAGCCCCAAAATTGAACTTGAACTGCCGGCGAAGGAAAAACATCGTGTGGAAACCATAACATGGTAGTAAGGTACTTTATAGTACCTACTCGGTTGGCTGGCTACCACTCTTAAGTTGAAAATCTGTCTACAAGCATTTTAACAGTGATTTTAGCCATCCTCAATTCGGTATGTAAAGAAAAAAAATACTTTGCTGATTCCAAAACCATTTCGAAATATTACATTCCTGTACATTATTTTGACGTTTAAAACTCTCTAAACTATGAGATGGGGTATATTTCAATAAAATACACAAGATAAACTTGACTTTTAATGAGTCCCATAATGACGTCATGTAGTTCGCTGTGCAAAAGCAATGGCGAACCTAAACAAAAACTGTCAATGTCAAGTCAACGCAGCGTTGGATTTCGTACTATAATTACAATATTTGTACAACTATTTCATGCTCCGTACTAGATACTATCCATATCTAAGGATAGTACGGAAAAATACTATAATTTCGTTACTTCACTTATAAAATACCTAAATAGGTAAATATAACAACCGTGCATTGCCAAATCACGTAAAAAAAATTCATTGGTTGGTCCTTTTTCTTTTTGGCACCATACTCTGTGCATTCTGTCAGTTCTAATGTTTCTGTAAAACAGCTGTAATAGATCCATCTATTTTTTTAAATCTTAATAGATTTGCCAGCGGCGTAATAGCGTAATAATCCATACAAAAAAGTAATAGATTAGCAACATTAAGAAGCTTTGATAAACAAAATTCTTTACTTCATGTCAGTTGTCAAAGTCAATCAAATGTGTCAAAATATTCTTTTTTGTTTTACATGGCAAAGGCCTACTATGGATATTCAGCCAACCTCATGACGTCATCGCTATCAAAAGTTTGAAAACGTATTAAAAATCAACTACCGCATAAAAAGCCAAAATATTCAAATTAGTTTCATGAAATAAAGTTTACTATCAGAAAAAAATATAATATAAATACAAAAAAAAACTTTACATACCGAATTGAGAGCTAGTTCCATTCTAGGTTGAGTGAGCCTACCACACCGTTCGACCACACCGTTACTTAACATTAGATAAGCTGTGGTCAAACACCTAGCCTATCAATCATAAAAAAAATTACCAGATGGGTAAGTATAGGTACTTACATACTCAGAGACTAAGTATAGGTAGGTAAGGCTAATTTTGAAATCTTATATCTAAACTTACTAAAAATTTAAAAGTTTTGTAATTTAAGTTTTTGGAAAAAACATCAAGATATTTATTCAGTTCTGCCAACATAACCCTAATATTTTTACCGTAGGTATACTTACCTATTAGGTACTTACATATTTGACGAAATACGTTAAAATTTATCCAACTCAAATGGGTGGCGTAATTAAAATAATATGCTTTATGAACTTACCTGCCCACATTCCACTCTATGAATGATGGAGAGCCATATTATGTTTATGTATTTATGCAGCTATTAAAATCATTTCTGCACAATTTATTGCACGCAGCTCGTAAACAACACCAGCTAGAGTCAGCGACATTCTCTAATAAATAACTAATTAGCTTTTTCAATGGATATTATTTATTATACAGAACACCGAGGCTCCAACTAATTGTCATTTAAACTCTATCGTATACGAATAGAATATAAACTCGAACGACAGCGAATTAAAATATCGTCTGTAAGAACAAGCTACAATCTATATCAAACAAGAAATTCTTAGTCAAAGTTTTTGTTATCGAATCGTGATTTCCAGTGTAAAAATTCAATATTATTAAGGGTATGTAAATTTTAATTAATACATCTATCTAAAATGCTCTAAAAATACGAATGTATTTAAGTAGGTAGGTACCTACTTACCTAACTCTATAGAGGTTACCTACTTGTCCAACAATAGTATTTTAAATCTTAAAAATCGACTTAATATCACATATCTAGTCCTAGTTATACAAAAAGTTTTAAATTCCACCAAAAATGTAGAGATAACAATTTAGCGAATCGCCAATTCTCCATTTTACGACACTTCCATTCATTCGAGGGCTGGGAACGAGTCGTAAAAGCAACGGCGTGACGTCAGTTAAACACTCCACGTAGCGGTCCGAGAGACAGCCACGAGATGGCGCTAAAACAAACACTAAGTTCGAGCTCATAAAAATAAATTTTATTGTTATGACGAAAATAAAACGCTTGTCGTCAATTTAAACATCATTTTATACTGTAATAAGATTTATTTTACGATTAACAAGTGTCTTGATGAATTTATATTACTGGAATGATGAATAAAGCAATAAAATTCGCTTTTATGTTCGTGTTATCGCTTTTCTATTGGCACTTATGTTACTGGGTGTCTGGTAAGTCACATTTTCATACAAATATGACACGTTACGTCATATTACGAGTTGGTCGTAAAACCGAATGATTATTTTATAAATAGATAGTAAACACAACATCAGTCTATTAATGACTCATTTTATTTAAGATAGTAGCGTCGGATCTTTTAGTAGTATTTTTTAATGTCTAAATTTGTTGTTGAATGTTATAGGTACCTACACAGGATGTGTATGTAAAATGAACAATAATAATTATGTTAATAGAATTTCAAACATTTTTTTTTCATGCAATCAAGATGAATTAACTCTAGATCGTAAGTAGCTACTTACCTATAGATTTCTATATTAAATAGTTACTACAAACCTACACCAAAAGAATTAAGCTGTGTGTTAATTTTGACGATAAGTACCTACGTAATAATCAAGTGATGATATTGTTCAATGCTTAAATTCGTTCGTTCTAAAATTATATGTGATACAAACTTGCAATGGGTTGCCAAGCACCTTTGTCACCCTGACAGCTAATAAATTCAAGGACATTGGTTGTTTGAAAACTGTTCCGAGCTTTATGGATCCTTTATTACTTCAGAGCTTTTTCGACAGATGGCGTTTTAAAGAACCAACCATTCACGTAGGAAAAGCTTGGTAAAATAAACACTTTCCTAAATAATGTATAGGTAGGATCTCTTATACCTAATATCTAAATAGGTACCTACAAGTAATTAATTTTAAATTCATACGGCTTCACTGCTCTGTTGAATTGATGTATGTAAGCCAATGAGTTTAGGTAGGTATTACCTCATTGATGTAAGCAAACCTTTTTGCTAAACTGTCATCAACCTACTTGATGAGATTGCAGTTAGATATAGTGATTTCTATTGTTTTCGAGTTTTGTACAAAACATCTGACCAATGATTTAATAGGGCGTTGAACAGTACAACAGTTGAAGTTGTACAGTTGAACGTAGGGCAGGGTCAACGCTATTGTAGTGTTATTTTTTTAACAATTCATCGGCAAATTGTTTTGGATTCCTTAATGCCTAATTTTCATATACCTACGTATATCCTACTTCGGTTGTTGCCTTTATTGACATGTTATCAGTATTTTTGACATATATCTATCTAATAGGTAGATAACATTAAACGAGCAATTCTTGTATATTTGTATATACTCGTATATATATATATATATATATATATATTTGATTTTCGGAAACACATAAACGATTAGATATCATGAAATTTAGTAAATGCAGGGGGTTTCATGGGCAATAAGTCGATCTAGCTAGGTTTAATTTTTAGAAGACGTCATTTTATCCGTGTTTTCAGGCAATGAAAAACCGAGCAAAGCTCGGTCATCCAGGTACTATGTATTTATTGATATACATATTTTAAATTATTATATTACGGAATTTGATTTGTAACTTTGGTGATTTTAATAAAACATTTGTATTTGTGTTACACCTATAATATTCTATGTAGTATTTTAGTTCTTCTAAACATTTACTCAAAATTAGTTATCAGTTACTTACCAACTTATAAAGAAAAACCTAATCTAAAAGCAGGAAATGTGGCCAGAGTGTTGTCAAAATTGCTACCCTGGATGGCAATGTTAAGTTTTTGACCGATGCTATCAAATTCCGTGATATAGGTATCTTATGTAGGCATGATAGGTATATTATGGAATTTGACTTTTAACTTTAGTGTTATCAATAAAATATTTGTATTTGTAGTCTCCCGAGCCTCTAATCGTTTGCATAAATTGGTCCTACCTACTAATATTTTGGTTTATATCGAATCTAATTCCAAGATTTAGTAATATCAGTATTGTATAAAATGAATTTAAGTAGAAGTACTTATGTCATCAAGGCGGTACTTTGATGGTGGTGTTGTTGGAGGCGCCTACTCTTATCTTCAACTGGCATTAATGATATTTAGCTACTATAGAAGTATTATTATTATCAGTACTTATATTAACTTCAAGGTATTCATCTCACTGATGATTGCGTCTTTCTTAGTAGGTATGCCATTACCTCAGTCTTGTGCCAATCTGATTCAGGTTCGACACACGATGGCAGAGGCATCCTACATATACCTACCTCGTCTGGCCCAACACTCTGTTACAACCTTAAATACTTCACCTGTCATCACTTTGCCTAACAATGTGTTCAGTTTAGCTCCATTATAAATACTTGTCAATTAGATAGATATATTGGTATAATATACCTACTTAAACACATACTTAACATTTAGGTAACATTCTTCCGATCTCAAAGATAAAACAATTTTTTTTACGAAGTTTCCTATTTTATATGTTCAGTAGATACAATTATCTTAACATGTAAGTAACCAAGTATGAATAAATACTTAAAGTGAAAATATTAAACGCAAATCTCAATCTTAAAAAGCAGCAAGTGTATTAATAAACTATTAAGCTGCAGCGGGCTCTTCATCGTCTGAGAGATTGATCCGCCATATTGCAATATTGTAGCTACGCTGTGAGGCATTAAGAAATAAATCTTAATTTCTAGAGACCACCTCAATCTCCCCATCAGTTTACACCATTATACACCTGGAGCACCGCCCAGTAGCTGATGAAAAGCAATAACCTGAGGCATCGGACGTTATTACACTATAAGATGCTCAAGAATGAAGACGATATTGCAATAATGTTGCTATAAAGTATCCGAGACTTTACTTACATAATACCTATATAGAAATGAGTAGGTATTAAGGAACTTAATAAAAGGCCAATCATGTGATTTCCATCAAATTATTTTAGTAGAATTAGTAGGTAGGCTAAAGTAATGAGACGAAACACTATCTTATGATAATTAAGAGGTATCGCTTCTATGAAGATTCTAGTGGTATCCAGAACTTTAAGTAACGTTACAAAGTCCACGAAATCGATGCTTTGGCTTTCATTACTTTAAAGCGTTCGATGTTTATTCTTAATAGCCTTGTGATTCCGCTAGCTGCAGTACCATTCAAATCCTAAGACAGTAATGTTTACACACAACTGATAGCAGCAGACATCACATCATCAGCCATAGATCGTCCACTGCTGGACATACGCCTTCTCCTCTATTGGTTTTGCTAATACTCGCCACGCTTGGCAGGCGGGTTGACGAGCGCAGTTAGGTGTGATTGTTCAAAGAAGACGCTGCTGGCCATCCTCCGGATTACATCCCTTAGCCGGCTCTTACAGCAACCACGGGTAGAGAGGGTGGGGTACTATTCTTACGCCGGCACCACCACGGCTCAATCTTACGCCGGCACCACAAGGTCTCATAATGGGTAGGTATAGAAAATTTGAAAGAATCCTTGTAGGGTTAGATATGCCCTCAAATCTAAGTCCATAAATACATTTAAAATCACGCTCTGCTCTCCAATATCATTTTAATGCAAACCCTTTGAGAGGACGCTAATCCAAAACACGTTTGATCAGTTACCTGATGTAAACACATGCAATTGATATTATCTCAGACAAACTGTATGCAAACGAGGTCTACGACTACAACTCGTTCTGTACTAAAAGTATACTCGTTGGTGAGTATGGCCATAAAATTAGCACTCTATTACATAGCAAGGCAATGAGTGTATCAATCCGAGCGTCAGTTTCAATAAAAACGAAATTACAGTCATAAAATCTCTTCCGAGACACGAAGACGCGGGCAAATCGTTGAGTAGTTACATCCTCACACGATTAAGTCGTAAACTACCATTGACTCCTTTATCTCTATTAAACGGGTGATACTTTAAACAAGTCAATAATCGTTCAATAAATGTCGAAAGAACGGCATAATAACCATCCACGTGGGGCCGCCTACGCCCATAAAGTTTCGAATTTATATAGAGGTTTAGCCCCACAGGCCTTTAAGAAACAATGTTGCCAGTCTCGTGCTTAGTACCTTGTTCTGGTTGAAGTAAATTGATTCGTGGTTATTTAGTAAGATAGTCAGTGGATGAAGAAATTAATTTTATATTTACAGCTTCTCGTTTGCTTGAGTCATGAGGGAGGAATTAGTTTGTGTTAGCAAGACTTGCTGTGCTCATTTTGCCTTCTATTAAATTGACTATCCAATAAAGTCGACAAGGTAAACTGTCTAATCGTACCTACATATTAAATAAATACTTAAGTTTATTTGGTTGATAAATGTTTATTTTTCTTCTTCATCATCAACAAACTTTCATAGTCCACCGTTGGACATAGGTCTCTCCCGGGACACGCCACTCAGCCCGATCTTCGTCTTCTCGCTTCCAGCTACTGCCAGCTGTCCTACGCATATCGTCACTCCATCTATTCTCAGGGCGTCCTACACTACGTTTGCCGATTCGCGGTCTCCACTCTAGAACACGTCTACCCCAACGGTTGTCGGTTCTGCGGCAAATATAGCCGGCCCACTGCCATTTCAACTTGCTAATGTTCTCTGACGAATTACTTCGTTCCGGATACGATCCCTTAGAGAAACACCGAGCGTAGCCCTTTCCATAGCTCGTTGAGCGACTTTAAATTTATATTTATTAATCTTTCTTCTTAATCCATATCAATACTGTCAAATTATTTACTTATATGATTAATCAACTTGGTTCTTAGTCATAGTGACATTAACTAATTCATAGTTTAAATGAAATACTTTTCTATTGTTCGATTCACACTCCAGAAATATTTCTGTGCCTTGTTATACGATGAAGGGAATTCGGACATCAAGCATTTAGCGCTATCTAGTTTTGTTATACCACAGATAACATTTAGGGGTCAAAAAATATAGGTATTGCACGAATTTTAAACCAATTCTTTATACCTAAAACGCTTACGCAAGTTACTTTTTCTGCTTAAGATTATCCTGTATAGCGATTTGTATTCATATTATGTTTCACCCAAGCTTAAAATTAAGTTAGGTAAGTCTTAAATCTTTGAAATCTGGCACAACAAAACATAACAAGCTCATAAAACCGTCCAAAAACTACACCTAAATGAGTCGTAATTTTAAATCAGACAACCCCGATGCGTATAATCTGCTTCTGTTTATACTGTTACCGACTTCTATAAACGGCGCAATTCAAGCGACGTTTATGAGCGGTTGAAGTTGTAAAAATCGTGTTTACGACTGAAACGCGTGCCTTCATTGCGCGGGCGCCGCGCGCCGGACGCCCGCCATGCGGACACATCTGTCGCTCGGATTTAAATAAGGTTGTTGAAGTCTAGATTTCGTTTGATAAGGTTCTTTGATATAGTTTTTGCTTCTACTTAAGCACCCAAGTACTTAAGCTCTTTTGTAGCGATAGTAGCTTAGTGATTAGCTTAATCAGTTTACACGAGTGGTCAGGATTAAACCCCAACAATGAGCTTGATCTGTCGGTGAAGTAAATATAGCAAGGAAACCATAGAATGGTTGTAGGGTTTAAGGCTTTTTAATTCTCGGCTGGCTAGCTATCACTTCAAGTTGAAAATCTGTCGTCAAGCACCTAACAGTATGTTCCGACAGTCTCATTTGAGCGCCTGTTCCATTCCAGGTTTTATTTATTTATTTGGCTAGGTATGCCGTGGTGGTGCCGGCGTAAAAATAGTACCCCACCCTCTCTACCCGTGGCTGCCGTAAGAGTCGGCTAAGGGATGTAGTCCGGAAGATGGGCAGCAGCGTCTTCCTTGAACAATCACACCTAACTGCGCTTGCCAACCCGCCTGCCAAGCGTGGCGAGTATTGGCAAACCCAAGGGAGGAGGCCTATTCGGTAACTATAACAAAAAATCTGTTATTCTACTTGGAACCCACTCTTAGAGACTATACTTTATACCTATATACAATAATAAATAGTATATTAGGTACACACAGCACCATATGACCCAAACTGTATGACAGCCCTGTTGGCTCATTGGGAGTATGTCTGCCTGAGCTGTGGGGTGTGGGTTCGATTCCCGCTAAGGACAAATGTTTGTTTGGTATAAACAAATGTTTGTTCTGTGTCTGGGTGTTCTGTATGTATTATAAGTATGTATTTACAAAAAAAAAAAGTATTTATGTATTCTATCAGTTATCTGACTTCCATCACACAAGCTCTGCTTAGTTTGGGGTCAGATGGCGCTGTGTGTAATGTGTCCTACAATATTTATATTTATTTTATTTATTTAAACTAAGCAAAGCTTGTAGCATGGAAGTCAGATAAATGAGAGAATACTTAATTTTTTTTTTTTTTGTAAATACTTACTTATAATACCTATACACAGAACATCCAGACACGGAACAAGCATTTGATTATACCATAAAATATTTGTCCTGAGTGGGAATCGAATCCACGCCCTACAGCTCTTAAAGTAGACATACTACCAATGAGCCAATAGTGTTGCATATTTTTATTGTTTGTACAAACTTAGTAATAAGGTACTTTATAATGATCTAATTAAAAAATTTATACCGTGGAATTGGTTTCGTAAATCTAATTCGGATAACGGGTATCTAATTAGAAAAAAATACAGTTAAGTTACTGACAGAGTTTACCGAGGCAAGATTTTTCCCTATCATATATTGTATTTGGGTAGGTTACGTGTATTAATCTGTCGATAGATATAGGTTTCTCTCACAAGCGATACCTACCTACCACTCACCCTGATCTTTGGCATTTTGATTCCAATTACCTACTTACTGCCATTATCTAAAAAATAATGGAAATTTACACTAGGTAAGTTAATATTTTTGGTTTTACCGATGCGGGATTACTCACTTTTAATTAGCTTTATTGGATACTCCGACTATTGTTTCGGACACATCCGGTGCCCTTCTTCAAGGAGACAAAGCTGAGAAAAAGCGTGGCCTCGTCAAAAAATTATAATTAAAAAAAACATAAAAATAAAACAAAAATGTGTGTCAAAGCCACATCAGTTTCTATATTAAACAGACGTTATGAAAAAACCCATACAATTAGAGTTCTTAGTATCGCCGTAAATAATTACCCCAACGACAAAAATAGTGCTAAAACACTAAAGATTAATCTTGAAAATTATCTTGATCTTAATATCATAGGTATAGGTTTTTGATCTGGATATCATTTGTTTATTTTACCATTGATTTTTTTAGTTAAAGTTTGAATATACTATGAACGTTACGGTCGAAAAGTTTGAATCTAACTGTTTGATCGTCTCGATTCCTTAAGAGATACATACCTTTAAACATGATGATTGCACCGGTATCCCAAAAAATGTGTAACAAAACAAAGTCACTGCTTTGGCGCTCATTAGGAACTTAAGTAGGTACTTTGAGACATTCTATGGACAGTGTCAATAACCCTGTATTTTCAAATAGGAATATAGTATAATGTTTAAATATAGGTACACTAAATACTGTTTAGCGGCAGAATATCTGGTATTTCGGTGGTACTTAAGTACCTAGACGACCTCCTACTAAGGTCACCTGACCACCACCTATCTTAACTGAGGTCAGTAAGTAAATAAAATATCTACTTGTTTCCGTAGATATAATTTTTTAAGTAGTCTAAAGCAAATTTCTAGAGCGACTGCATGAGACTTCAACATCAAATGGCTCGTGTACCTGTAACTTTCTTTGATGAATTACGCGTAATTCTCAATTTATATCTACCTTCTTTTCATACATACTCGTGAATTTCAAATCAAAGAAGTAGGTATATGTAAAATAGCTATTCAATCTGCGCGTGTTCTGTAGATAACTTTGTTATTCGTATCAATCAATTTCGTATTTTTTCATGTTACGATTTCTTTTTTGGGGAGCACTAAACAAGGTGTATACACTGCTCTACAGTTTTGCTTGAGCTAAATATTACCGCGTTATATAGTAAGTACCTACCTACATGATAAGTAGTAAGTAGGTACATAATTATATCTATGTATGTCAGTGTCAATTAGTCGAGTAGAGAATGATTGACTTTCTTTCTCGAGGCGCGAGAGGCATAGGTAATTTTTAGTAATTAGTTATCTTTTCTTATTTTTTTTTTATCCATCGAAATTATAACATCGTTACTGATAGGTGTCACTATGGACAGTCTGAATATTTTGAATATTTTTTCTGTATATTTGAAACAAAGTAGAGTCGGTGGTAAAAAAATATATGCAAAATTACTGCAAAATAATAACTATGTAAAATACTGGCGGTATACACACAAACTAGTACTTTAACCCTAGTTAAGATTTAAATTTCCTCTTCCCATATTGTAAAAAAAAAACAATATTGTATAAATCCAAGTTAACAAAGGCCGAGGACCCCGGTGTAATTTTTAAATAAATAAAAAAAACTGGCTCAAGTTATATAATTATAACAAATATTAACGTGCTAATATTATATTTATATCTAATTATACCGAATAGTTTCAATTAAATTCTCAGAGATTTAAATTAATATAAACCATTTACCAATTTTATACGAACATAAAATAAAATAAAATTTAAAAAAAAAATTCAACAAAATAATCAATATTATCCAGACCCCATCCCTCTATCGACAAATATTTGTTTAAAGAGGTGACTGCAATAAAAATGCGAGCGTGTCTCCTGGTAGGCCGCAGTTAAGAGCCATTCATTCGTTTGATGACTTCATTTCGACGCGCGAAGTGAGTGCTTGTGATAATGCGCTATTGTTTACCCTTCGATAGTGCGACCGTATACTGCACGAGCCACGCTACTACAGAAAGAGACAAACATATACTCTCGGCTACACCCCGCGCCCGAGTTATCCACGAATCACGTCCCATCACTCTCAAGCGCGCGTAAAACGCTTTAGTATGAGCGTAACAGCGCTATCACCCGTAAAAACAGGTAGTAGAAGAAATAATAATCATCTTTACGACTTCTCACTCTATTCAGCACCTTGTTACGATACTGCGCGCTCATTGTACGGGCCGAGGAGTTGTAAAATCTTTTCTTTACTTGCCCGGTTCACTAATTGTACGTTTATGAGTTTACGACTGCTGCGTCTTAACTTTTCTGTGAACCGCTGCGGTTTTGTTTGTTTTTTTTTTCGTGGTTTAGCTTCCGGCGAAATTAATTTTGATTTATGGGCTCTCAATGGTAATAGCAGGCGCCACTTGTCACCACATTACACTGTCAAGTGGCTCTATATCGGTTCGTAACATAGTTGCATAACTTTTTGATATTATGCAGAGTTTTAAGATGAAGCACGTGTAGTGATAAGAAAGCAAAAGAGAGCATAGCTAACTGATAATATTTATGGTCATTAGCGAAAAGGGGACGGAACAATCGTCGTCGGTGTGGTATCGCGGGCGATCGCGGGGCGGCGCGCGTGTCGCGGCCACAGTACGCAGCGTGAGCCGAGCCGCGCCGGTCGCATCGGGCAGCCAACCGCGCGCTCCCGCTTCACGCCACGCAAAACTTCGCTCGACTCGACACGCCGATCCACATCGCGCCTTCTAACTCAACACCCGCAAACCACAAGACTCTCGGGCGCCGCCGCTCGCACCACTCGAAAAGTCGTAAAACCCGCGGCACGCGCTCCGCACTCGTAAAATAATCGTAAAAAGTAAACACACGTCGACTGGCCTTTATCGCCGACGAAGCCCATTATGACGCTCGAGTGACGTTTAAGAGGCAATAAAATTAATAAAATTAAATTACACCGTCCGTATTCGGAAGTGACATTGGCGGAGGTCGCGTTATCACGGCGTGGGGCCGCGATGACATAAGACTAAGTGTTAAAAACTGTGACGTTCAGTGACTGGACATAATGAACTCCTACTTCGAGCAGGGTGGGTTCTACGGCGCCCACGGCGTGCACCAGGGCGGTGGCGGGGGCGACCAGTACCGAGGCTTCCCTCTAGGACTCACGTATGCCCAGCCTCACGCGTTACATCAGCCAAGGCCGCAAGATTCGCCTTACGACGCTTCAGTAGCAGCGGCTTGCAAGTTATACGCGGGAGAGCAGCAATACGCTAAGACAGATTGCTCGAAACCGGGCGCAGATCAGCAGAACGGCTATGGGGGCAAAGAAGGCTGGGGGTCAGGTCTGGGAGCTTTAGTCCGACCAGCCGCTTGCACCCCCGAAGCACGGTACAGCGAGTCATCGAGTCCTGGTAGAGCCCTACCTTGGGGGAACCAGTGTGCCCTCCCTGGCTCTGCAGCAGCCGCAGCTCAGCCGGTCCAGCACCAGCCTACAAACCACACCTTCTACCCATGGATGGCCATAGCAGGTCAGTGACCGAAAATTATATCCGGATAATATGTTTTGCATTGTTATCTAAATGCCCCTAAATTGCTCCGAAACTCTTCAAGTATGAATTTTTATTGTCTCGTTATCTTATCATTTGAACATAAATCTAATTGATCATTAACTCAAAACAATCCTACCTGTTCTGTGTGTTCACGGATTTGATGTATTCCCTGACCATAAAAATGGGGCTCTAAAATGTTGCGTTCCAATTGGGGTCACCGAAATTACCAGCATGGTCTCTTACCGGTCTTGTAAGAGGCCGATAAGAACGCAGTCGGAAATCGGTAGCAGGTGAAGAGTCGTCAAGTAAAGTGTCAATAAAAAGCACATAAAACGAACGACCCTCGTTAGCACCTTATTAGTGGGACAGATTTAAGTGCCATTCATGATTTTATTGCGGTCATCAAATCTTGGAAACTTCACTAAATAATCAATTTGAGGCGATAAAAATGAAATAAACTTTTATGAAGTGTCTAGTGCGTGTGAAAATTAATAAAACAAAATATCAGAGTCGTCAAAGAATTTTATTGCCTTTTTATTTGTATTGTTATACCGATTTATTAGTTCGATTAATTTAATGAATAATTTACGGAATTTATTTAACATCCTTATTAGTAATTTATTTTGTTAAACAGGTACTAGTTTTTACTAAACGAGATTTTATAAAAGCTTTGCAAGGCAAGTATTCGACATATTTTAATAGTTTATCAGCGGCGAATGAAAATACAGTATAAGGCTTTTTACGTTTCATTAATTTTAAAAACTACTTCAATTTGCAGTACCGTGACCGCAAAATATTTTTTGAGATAAGCAATTTACGAAAGTAATTTTTATTTACATCAAATAAATTCACATGACACCAATGGTTGCAAGAAAGTTACATAGTTGCCGTATACATTTTTATTACATAATGAAAAGTAGGTTTCCTATTGATTTTCATGTTTCGTTGTAGTGGCATTTTAGCGCTCGACCCTACAGCAAACGAGAGCGATCGGTGCGCCCGCGCCGGGTCATCGAACCGATCTAGTTTGGGCGTATTATTATTAACCTTAAGAACGCCAACGCTGTCAACTAGTCTGTGATGAGCTTACTAACTTTCACGTAATCTATGACGAGTGTAATACACGTCACTTCATCCACGAGTATGATTACTCCTAAAATTAAACATTTAATTGCCTACGTCAACAAAGATAAAAGAAATTGACTCAATAGTTTTGAATTTAATAGTTTACAGTTTTCAATGAATAACATCCTAGCTGAAAGCTTTATTTTGTCTGTTGGCAAAGCTTACAGCGGCGGTAACATTAAAAACAACTAATTTATAAGATATTTCGATTTTAATAAGAAGTGAAATATAAAACTAAAAGTATGTTCAACTTACATCTTATAATTAGATAAAGTTTAAGAAAAACTACAACAAATAAAAGAATTATCTGATTCATAAAATCAAATAACTGAGTAACTATCAAACCTCCTTTAAAAAGATATAAAAGCTGAGTTCTAATTGGGCTTGAATAAACTTTCACAAAGGTAAACTGGTTGGAAATCACAATTAAAAAATTACTAACGGATAATTAAGCAATGCGTGTGGTCCCGCCTCTCATAACTCATGCGACTTGATAAAATTAAGTAACGCGGGCTAAAAAATATAAAAAATAAAATAAAAATGAGTGGCATTGTCGGCCATAATTCACTCTGGGTTCACGCAACACGGTTTGCGAAACAATACAAGGACGTGGTATGAAGTTCCGATGTTCTGATGTGCCGATCTTGCTGAATGCCATCCGGTCCGGTTGGTGTGACCCTTCTGTTTGCATTTTTCTACTCTGTGGCGTTCTGCGGTTAGGGCTGCTTTTGTTTTTTGAAATATTTTTTTTATTCTTCTGTTTTCTTTGTTGAGTTTTGATTTAGCGACCGCGGCTATGATTTTTTTTTAATTCTTTCTAAAAGGAAAATTTAAAATTCCCTGATTCTTTTATTTAAAATTAATTTCAGCACCGACTAGCGGGTTACTATTTTGTTATACAGAAAATTCTAATAATAGTGATTTTACCTTTCTATTATTTTGTAGTCTGTTTATTGAAGTTTTTTACTTAATAACTCTCTAACTCGCAATAACTTAATTCTTAGTCTTTAATGGAAAACATTTTTTCTCAATATTTTATTTGTTTTACCCGTACCTACAAATAAATTATTGAAAAACAATTATAAATCTATTTCATTCAATTGTTTAATCGAATTGACTGTCTTCCCCGAAATGCAATAATAAGTAACAAACAATTTTTGGTTGAATCAACCATTTCAATCCTGAACTTCAATCAACATAATTTACTCTGTTGTCATGCGGTCTAGTGAGATATCTGTTACTTGCTTTACATCCTACTAATAATATAAAAGTGAAAATTTGTATGTTTGGATGTTTGTTACTCAATCACGCAAAAACGGTTGAACGGAATTGGATGAAATTTGGCACACATACACTTTGTTACTTGGATAACATATAGGTTACTTTTTATCCCGGAAAAATGTTAACTTTTTGTGGGATTACCAAAAAACTAACAACATAACGTATCCACTTGAAATTTCGTGTAGCGCACGTTTCATATTGCTACTTTGTTACTTAAACATGTTTAATTTCTCTCTGAACCCAATTCTGAAGTAAACGCAGACGAAGTCGCGGTAGCAAGCCTGTATGACATAAATACATATTTACTTATTTAAAAAATCAATGGTGACAACCCTATCAGTCGTCGAGTGATACAATGACGCAATAGAAAGAACGCCCCCTTTTGATAACGCTATAAAACGTTCTTGTTTATTATTTTATTAAGACTTAACGCAGACGTTTAGTGCCTGATTTAGATTATAACTACGATTTATGACCGATACATACAATATGTCGATCTCTGTTAAATATCTGTGTTTAAATATAATTGTCTTATTAAGAGTTCTGTAACAATATATGGTGTTTAGGGAATTTTTAATTTAAAGTATTCAACTTATGAAATGATTAACGAACGCAAGTGATTCTAATCAACATTATCATCAGGCATGATATTTGGTGGTAGATCTCCTTAGTATCAACGCAGTACCAGATGCTCTGCTGCCAAGCAGTAGTGTGTAAACATTAATGTGTTCCGGTTTGAAGGGTATTGTAGCTAGCTAAATTACTGAGCTGTTTTGAGACTAACCTTCGAAAGTCTCAAAGTAATGAGCGCCAAAGCAGCGATGCCTTTGGACTTTGTTTAACCACTCAAAGTTCTGTACATTGCCGCAATGGTCATGGACAGGCGTTACCTCTTACCATCGGGAGACCGTCCTGTTCCACTCATTTAATATATTTTTTTAATCGTCCACTGCTGGGCTTATGCCTCTCTTGTTCTTATCTTCTCCGATCTTGTACCAATCTTGTCCAAGTTCGATCCGCGATTTTTATTTCCGGTGGACGACCAAAGTTTCGTTTTCAGTGCCACCAATTCGTCAACGCTTTAGTCCATATGCCATCACTCTG
Organism: Biston stratarius; assembly: GCA_950106695.1. Taxonomy (NCBI): domain Eukaryota; kingdom Metazoa; phylum Arthropoda; class Insecta; order Lepidoptera; family Geometridae; genus Biston; species Biston stratarius. The sequence continues at coordinate 20,516,764 of OX467116.1, forward strand.
ATTGACAACACATTCTACCCAACTCCATTTAAGTTCTGGTTGCCGATCCCTTATCACGCATTTTAGTTCGCCGTCGGACCTCGTCAGTTCTAATTCGGTGTTGTAGTATGATGCATGGTGCGGTCCATGGCTCCATGTGCCACTTGCGTTTTATGCAAAGCCTCATGAGTAGGTAAGCATCTATATCTCGATAACTTATGTCATGACAGGGATTATAGACACGGATCTTCAGGGATTCTGGAACTAGTGACTACAAACTGGTTTGGTGTGCCCCCTGTCTGACTTTCTTACCTTAAAAACTTACTTTTCATTTTCTTATATGTATTAACAAACAAGCTTTAGATTCTATATGTGAAAACTGTTTAATGGTGTTAAGTTAATAATATTAATAGTAATTAAGATATTTATCACTGTATGTTTTCCAAATAAAATAAAATACTGACCCCAAATAAGGACATTGCAATATGACCTTAAATACACGTATCTACCGTTGGATGCCTATTAAATTTACTAAATTTGTAATGTTAAAAACATTACTGTGTTGCGATTTGAATGGTACTGCAGCTAGCGAAATTACAGACCTGTTGAGACTAACCTTAAAAGTCTCAATGTGATAAGCGACTTTGTTTTGCTACTCGAAGTTCTGTGTATCACTGCAATGGTCATTGTGGTAGATTCAAACATGTAACTTAACGTTCATAAGTGCCTTACCAGGGCCTAAACTGAATAAATGACTTTTGATTTTGATTTCTCTTTCTATCAAGATAGCGTCTCGTTCGTCTCATTACTTTTACTTAGAAAAACTAAATGTGCTATCAACAAGTCCCGCTGTTTCATATCGTACGAGTAGATACGGTCCCGGCCCTTTACGCGACGGCTAATTTATAAAACTAAAGTACGTTATTCATTTGTTTCTCAGGACATGGTTTCCTCACTATGTTTTCTTTCACTGAAAGCCGAAAGCGATAATAGTATGAAAGTGTAAATGTCTACGTAAGTTAAGGTCGGTAATAAAGAGCAACTAAATGTAATTTTTAAACTTTCGCGACTTGAACACTGTTTATCACCGTGTCTTTGCGTAATCGCGCAATCTTTACGTCGAGGTAAATAAACAAAACTAATTTTATAGTGTTTTTATTTCCTTACCACGCAAGTTTTCATATCTTGAAGACTTATAAACCTACGTGATTACCAATCGCTGCACTTGGCCCTATAATTTCTAAACTGGTTCAGAAATTGGCGGCTGGTAACAGCCTCGGGCCACCTTAAATTACAAGGTATTTTTATTTGAAGGGAATGAGATTTTTAATCAATACTTAAAAATTTGACCGAATCGCAAGTCTATTTGTATATCGACTTCAAGAACTGTAGGGTGGGTTCAAGTCCCACCAAGACAAACATTTATGTGAGGATAAATGTTTGCTCAGTATCTCAGTGTTCTGTATGTAGGTATTATATATATTTACAAAAAAAAAAGTATAAAGTATTCTATCAGTTATCTAGTCCCCATAGAACAAGCTTTACTTAGCTTGGGGCTAGATGGCGCTGTGTGGAAAGTCTTACGATTTTTATTTATCACTTATAAAATGTGATTTTATTACAAAATCATAACTATCATAAAGTACTCAAACCGCGTAAGTAAAAAATCGCAATTTTACAGGAAAGTGAAATACTGCAAAATTTTACATGCCTAGATACATTACAATACCATCTTGTGTTGTCACTTTTTAGTTAATTTATGAGTTTCGATTGAATGTTGCTTATTGATTGGCTAAAACAATACTCGTACATCTTCCGTTTCTCTAGCAAACAAAATGCCAAAAATGTAGGTACTTACTTGTGTAAGGACCTAAACGACGATATGTTACGCTGCGGAAGTTGCTCTACTTCAATTTTTAACTGAAAAAAAAAAAATTAAAAAAAAAATGCTTTTTTTGTAAAATTAATGAGACGATCGAGACGCTCTCCTGATGGTAAAAGATAACGCCTGTCCATGATCAGTGTATTGTATTAATTTAAGTAGTAAGTTATTTTTCTATTGCTTTAAACTAAATCTAAGTTTTGCTATTTAGGTAGGTACTTATAATAGTAGTTTTTTTTAACTTATTAGTGTTAGAACGTTTCCCGTCTGTTCTTAATTCGTATCGTGTTTACCATTTTTGTTGCCTGGAAGAGATCACTCTTAGCGATAAGGCCGCCACTTGTGGCACTAGCTTATTAAATTCTTTTTTCTGTACTCTTTTTCAATTTTTGGTGTGCACAATAAAGAGTTTCTATCAATATCTAATCTCGACTATTCTACTATTTCTCATCAGATAAGTAGATCTAGTGCCAAACATGTCGATTCATAATCAAATTCGCTCGATATTACTGATTTATGGCACCTAATGGTTGATTGTCAGATAAACACGTACTTACTAAGTAGTCACAGCCAGACCAGACAAGCAAAAACCGTCATAAAATATTTTTACAATAGTTAACCGCACAATTTTTTTTTCCTTAGAAATTATAAAATTCTTTAAAAACAATAATGTTTTAAACTACCGATAAAAATGTTGTTAGAAGAATAGAAATATTGTGCAAGGTGATCTAATAAAGACCTTTTGTAATTGTCCCCCAAATCGGTCCGTTCGTCCATCGCACACAATCAAAACAAATACTACTACACAGAAATAACAACATAATAGACCGCAACAGTCGCAAGCCATAAACTAATAATGGGGGAGATATGTTTTATGGGTTTCAAGTTTTGAATACGTTAAAGAGAAGGTTTTTTGTTAATTTAGTGTTACGAAAACCGTCCTCAGGCCAGCACGTCTGCACTTTTTAGAGAGTTTCGATATTTGAAATTGGTGCACCATGTTCTAAATTCAAGAGATTGACGGGTCGTTTATGGCGGAGGAGGTGCGCGTGCGTTCGTTTCCCGCCTGCTCTCCGCGCGGATGCGCCGTTGGCGGCCATCTTGAATGTGATCGATCAAAGGTGTGCATCTGTGAAGTGATAATAATACAAAATTTCAAGTGCCCTGTTTGTGTGTGATTTTGGTTAATGTGATACCACTCATGAGATTTTAAAAGTGTTTTGATTTAGCTTGAGTATGAAATAAATCTTGGACAAAAATGTAATAAAAACCATGGAGATCAAAAGATTCTATAGAGATATACAAAGACTCGTAAAAGTGTATGTACACACTTACTTCTATAAGCGCTTAAACACTACAATTCATTTGTTGTACCTAAACGTGTATACAGACGAATTTAATAAAATATCTTCTTTATTCGAAAGTAACAAATAAATGAATTCAAAATGTACCTTAAATTAGATACCAGTCTTTATTATTCAGTTACACATTTGTGTTACAACTCATTTTAAGTCGTAACATCTCTATAGGACTGACTCAGTCCCGAGTCTGGGCATCTCTATAGAATACCATCTCTGTGATAAAACATATTTTGCCTTGACTCTAGTACACATCAATTACTAAGTATATAAAGAACTGTTTAGTTTAAAAAAATATTTTAATAGTTTATCTACAAATTTACATCGATATAACCAAAAAGTTATTCCCAGTATAAAATTGTGTCAAAAGAATACATAGGTACATGTAAAATAATGTGTCTAATAATGAAATTGTAGTAAGAATAATTATCGTAGCCAGTAAAATAGGCAAAAATACGTAGACGATAGATAAAACACCTAGAGATAGTAATAAAATAAACATTGTCTAGACATAATTAAGATATTAGCGTGTTTTGCAAATTAATCACCCAACGTTGAATTAAATGAATTTAAATGGTATTTAAATCGAGTACTTGCTTGTTAAAACTTAGTTAAAACATTTGTGTATCTAGATTATTTAGACTGTCACTGAAAAACATAACAAGTCTTTTTGAGGAGGTCAGTTTAAAATGAGATAAGGAAATATTGCTGAGGTACTTACTAACTAAATAGCTAAGCAAGCTTTCGGGTCCCTTTCAAGGTTAGTGTGGATAGGTCACATAGGTCTGCGCGCGTAATCTTCGACAACCTCAACGCCTTCCATCAATTAAGTATTGGACAAGTGAAATAAAATAACTGATTTACGGTTACTTCATTTATTTACTGTAATTATTGTATAGGAAAGGAGTGTGTGATCGTCTAGCTCTTTGTAACGATGATAGCTCGAAGGTTAGCGCGGTTGGTTCGCACGCCGAAGGGCGTAGGTTCAAACCCCAACAATGAGGTTGAGCTGCCGGTAATGGATAACATCGTGAGAAAACCATAGCTTGATAGGGTATTTTCTAGTATTCAGCTACTCAAATTCAAAATCTGCTGCTTAGTACCTAACGGTGTGTTCCGACAGCCTCACTTGAGAGCTAGTTCTATTCCAGGATAGGTGTGCTTTACCATCTTGGACCACACCGTCGCTTAATATCAGGTGAGCTGTGGTCAAATAGTTAGCTTGTCAACCATAAAAAAAGTAATAAGAATAAAATGATATCCAAACTCTTTATTAACTGAATATAAACAAAAGAACTCTGTTTCGGTTAATTGTAATGTTATATATACCTACTTATAAACAGAAAAGACTCAAACCCTCAATGATTGAATTTTGTAACATTATTCCAACACTGAGTAGTCAAACGCGGACCAATAAGCGTAAAAGTTTTTTCCGCTTTTAATTTTTATTCGCAAATGCAAAGCCTAATAAATTATCAATTAGGTAGGTACATAATTGCAAGAGCCGCGTGATAGTCATTCAGGTATTAACCACACGATTGCATAAATCTTCCATCCTCACTTGCTGTATGTAAAACTGGACTTTACAATGTTGTTCTGTCAGACGAGCTCTGAAAAGCCAACTAAGTATTGTATTCCACTCTCCAGCTATAACAAAATATTTTAGGATTATTAACATCGCATGACAATTGAAAATACATGTATTTTGTCAAGTAAATAAAGAGTGGGGGATAACACACTAGGGAAACGTATTTCAGTTCCACTTTATTTTTATTTTTTATTTTTATGTAAAAGTAATGAGACAATCTAGACGCTCCCCTGATGATAAGATATAACGCCTGTCCATGACCAATGCAGTGATATAACTTTGAGTAGTAAAAGTCCAGGTTATCGCTGCTTTGGTGCTCATTACTTTGAGACTCGATGGTCAGTCTCAACAGCCCTGAAATTTCGCTAGCTGCAGTACCCTTAAAACTAGAACACAGTAATGTTTACACACTATTGCTTGACGGCAGAATATCTGGTACTACGGTGGTAGCCACCCAGACGAACTCCTGTTAAGGGGATCTACCACCAGGAAATGATTATGTCAAATAAAATCATACTATAAAAACTAACCAAACGTTAATAGTTAATTTGATACTTGCGCACGAAAAAAATTAAATCGCTTAGCATGAGCTAAAATAGCATGGTTTTCATGTTTAATTACGAGACTAATCATTTTTAAAATCAAATAAAAAACAACATCTTGAAACCAAAAAAGTATATATATATATATGACGCGCAAAAACATTATTAAAACACATATTTAAATAATTAAAATGTTACTTTAATATTAATTGAAATTTATGACACCTATTTCACATGGTTTACCCAGGAACAAGTAATCTTCACGCAGCGTGAACACTATTAACTGATTACATAACTCGTTAAAACATGACATAATGCCGGCTGTTGTTTTTTGAATTACAATATCTCGATCATCAGTGTTTTTGCTTTATAGTGAAAATAACAATAAAGTAAATCTACCGGTGCATGTTATATTCCCCTGAGCAAAGCTGGGACATCTCATCACAAATAATTGTTTATTTCTGTAAAAGTAATGAGTCAATAGTAACACTTTTTTGATGGTAAGATATAATGCGTGTCTACGACTATTGCGGCGGTACTTAGAACTTTGAGAAAATTTTAATAAAAGTGACATTCAGTCTAATGATCACAGTTAACTAAAGCAAAAAATGCACGATAATTCTTATTTCCTATCCAGAGTCTTTCGTAAGGCTCATAACAAAGAATTTATGTTTTAAAATCACTTCACATCATCACTCAAACACGATTTGCATAAGTATATTTTATATAATTAAAAAAGTTTATGCCATAAACGTTTTTGCCATTTTTGACGGTTTTTTTTTAATTATTCGGCAATAGACTACCTAAACTTAACAAAACCAAATTCGCTTATTGTTCGTCTGTCTTAGAATGGTCGACTGACTTTATGTAGGTTGACGCATGATCTAATTAAATATTATCGCTAGTCATTAAACACTTACCTTTAACTCTTATAATTTGATTATTTGAGACGTTTAGTTTTAGCAATATCAACGAAAAGTTTACTTGTATCTTACGTTTTGTAATGACAAAAAAGTAAGAAAATGGTAGTTTAGTAAATGCGCTAATTTCGCATCATAGTCCAGTTTTCAGTGAACTATTAAACTATATTTAATTTCACATTTTTAAACAGTGCATGGCAACATGCACTCAATAAACAACACACTTATAAACCTTTAACTCCTAAGGAAAGCACATTCGAAACTCGAATTTATCCCTACAGCTTAAGAGCTTATTTTTCGTTAACTTTATATTTCTTTCAGATTTGATACAACCTTTGTGTCTAATACAATAAAGTTCAATTTTAAAACGTATTGTTTTATTACCTTTGGGATATTCTAGGATTAATAGGTCTGATGTAGAAGGCTTCGTGCCGAAACTAGCGTTTTAAAGTACAATGCATCTTCTCTCTGAACGAAATCGGCCAACGCATATTAAATAGACATACAGGAAGGAAATATAACACTACCCTTACTCAATTGAATGATATAGGTAGTTTAAAAGATAAATAAGTTTACTGTAGAAAAGTATCTGCAAGATGTTTCCGTGTCCCTACAATAGAATAGAACAAAGAGATTACAAACATCGCTTATGTAAAACTATGCAAATATGTTAAGCAGATACGTCAGAGAGACAGTGATCAACCATCAGAGACAGTAGAAATAGCAATTTACTTCAGAAAAAACTTTTAGTCTCTCTTTGATGTTAGGATAGCTGGTAAGGGTTAGATCCCATACTTTGTAGGTATATATTTAAGTTGTTTAATGCTGTTTCTGCACCAAACAATTCCAACAAATGCCATAGACTTGTAATCTTATGTACGTAACAAAATTCATATTTTTAATTTTTCTATACGGGATTACTCACGTTTGATTAGATCAATTATAGCTTCGGCGTCATCCTTACAAAAACACAAAAATGTGTCGTCAGTTTCCATAGTAAAACTCATAAGATACCTATATTCATTCATTAATTCATCCACAGCCTTATTTATCCCACTGCTGGGTAAAGGCCTCTCTCGTTATGCTATCTGCCTCGGTCCTGTGCCAATCTGGTCCAGGATCAACCCGCGACGGTAACAATATCGTCGACCTATCTAGCGGCTGGACGACTATTACCTTGCCTAGGTCACCACTCTGTTGCAACCTTACTCCACCTGTCATAACTTCGCTTAGGTTGCTAAGCGAAGTAACAAAGGTTGCCAGTTCACCAAATATGTTACCTAACGTTAATTAAATTATATCGTGCCTCCGATTCCCAAGTTCAACTTGATGATCAAAATGGGAACGAGTTCAAAACAAAATCACCACTCTGCTTGAATAAAATAAAAAATCAGCTTGTTCGTGTCTGTCGTGAGCCATTTGTGCCACTGCAACCCGTTGTCGATAAATGGAAATTGAATAAACGGGCCCATCACTAAATTATTTTAGACGGCTGAGTTACCTTGACTTAATTCAAGACTCGCTACTTTTTAACTATCGCTGTCAATCAGAGTACCTATATTACGTGCCGTAACAAATCCGTAAGATTAGTCTCGCCAATCACAGATTCATCTCGGATCTCGAACTAACGACCAATAAAGTTTATCACACCATCTCAGTAGGAATCACTGGTATCGATCACTATAATGATTTATTAGACGATTTTTGTTGTTCTCACTTCGAGAGAAAGTTGTAATAAAGCGGTGAATTTGTTAATTTTATTAGCAAAACACGATTCAAATTAATATTCTAAAAGAAATCTCGAATAAAATTCACGACAGGAATCGAGAAGAGCTTGCGCCGGCGCCGATGGCCTCGATGATGTATGGGCCACACCACACGCTTAGTTAATAAACCCTTCGAGTTAGAGGACACACACATTGGTGTACTCCCGTCTCGGTCTGTTGTGTTACGTTTTAAATTATTAACTCATTGTTTACTGCCACATTATTATTAGAATAATTAACATCATTTATGTTTAATAACAAATTTTGGATCTAAGTACTTGTTTTCAATGTTGACATGACCTCGTAGTTCAGATGTTTATTTTTACATTTGTGTTAAATTTAATAGTGATTCTCAAGATTAAGAACACATTGAATGTGAGAAAATAGAAAAATACTAGCATTACGAAATAAGTACCTACGTCGTCTAATATGTTTTGTTGTGTACGTGACAAGCTTTCAAGGTTGAACCAATTTAAAAGAAAGAGATAACAACGTTTATCTTTGTTCTACCTCATACCAAAATGACCAGTCAAGGTCTGATAAACGATCCGAAGATCAACTTTGGTTAAAACTACATGCGGGCCAAAAAAAAAACGACGTTTCTATTATAGAGCGCCGCTTTTTAAGGACAGGAACACAATCGTAAATTATAATTTAGTAACCCGTAGGACTCCAAAATTAAGATATCCACCACCGTATCTACGGCGGCATCCTTTACAATTTTAGTGCAAGCTTAGTTTTCGAATGTATCAGACGTTTGATCGATACTTCGTGAGAGTGATTTGGTATTTGTGAGTGGAATTTTAGTAAGCGTAGTGTTAAACTTTTGAAGGCATGACTAAAATTTCGTTATTCATCACAGTGTTTAGTGCATAGCTTTCAATGCGACACACGTATTTCCAATTTAAGTCGTGACACCAAGTAGAGCATCTGTCGAACGATGCAAGACGTGACGTTGAAATGCAATCGAGAAATGTGGGCCATTTGTGTTGATGTGTCCTTGGCTACAAATTTGCGTATCGTAATGGATTCTTGCTTTTACTTTTTCACACGGATCAGACGAGATTCGTTTGGCTGTCTGCTCACGAATGTTGGAATCATCGGCGCCCGCGCGGAATTTAGATGTGAATTTCCTCCTGCACTGCCCTCTTTGCGATACATAAACATTATGCGGCTCACCGTCATGTTAACAACAGAAAATACAGCCGCTGACACCGTAATAAATGTATTTTTAAATGTATACTTAATGGATAAATATAATACGATTGTAATATGGTCTTTTTATCATCTGAAGTGTGTGCATGAAATGCGTTCTTTGTACCAGATTTTATTACTTGTTTCGGTGTACTTAAAATGTGTCAGTAAGTAATTTTAAGAGGTGAAACACCGATATTATAAATGCGAAAGCACGGGCGCGGCGCCCGCCGCGAAAATATGTCCCCGCAAACAAGGTAAACCAAACACAGTCTTAGCACTTTGAATAAGTGCCCGAAACAAAACCTGCACTTGCATAAATGCATAACTGTACTTAAATGTGCTGTGCACTATAATAATGGGTTTTTACTTTCAATTATGTGCAGGGAAATAATTGGTGTATGAATAATTAAATGCATAGTTGAGGGTTCATTTCTTCTTTTTGAAGTTTTCTAAATGGCACGCACGACCAATTTTTAATCGTACGCTTGAATTCGCTTTTGCATTTGTCCACATACTTTAATATATATATATATATATTTGAAATCGAATTCGAGCGATCCTTATTTTCAGTATTTTGGAACCATTCGAATCGTGTTGGATTACCACTTTTTTTTTGTAAATAAATCCTTTAATACATACAGAACACCCAGACACAGTACAAACATTTATCGTCACATAAATGTTTGTCCTGGTGGGGATCGAACACACGCCCTACAGCTCTCGAAGCAAATATTCTACCAAATGAGCTAACAGGGCAGTAACTCACATTATAAAAAGATTATCTAGATTAACATATAAGATACATATATAATTTTAAATGGATGCAATTTAGCAAACATATAGTATGTGTGCTAAATTGCACCCAATTTCGTTCAGCTATTTTTGAGTAACAAACATCCAAACTTTCACATTTAGGTATAATATAAGTAGGATATATAGGCAGTCAATTTTTTCGAGATAAAAGCCTGTATTAATTCAGGGTGTTACTTCCATACCAAATTTCATATTGTTCCAGCCGTTTGAGCGTGAAGAAGTAACAAACATACAAACACACACACACAAACTTTCGCCTTTATAATATTAGTGTGATTATATTAATTGCGATTGATTTATCCTCAGCTGTACTAGAACTTGTTTTGCCATAAACATACAATTAAATGAGATCTATTTAAATATGACATACATTCGTAAATAGCGTTCTATTTACTAGGTTAATTATTATTTAAGTAAGTATATTAATTACGCTGTTATTGAAAAAAACCTTACGGAAATGCTTCAAATTGTAACTGCATTTGTAACACCCAAGTATGGGAAAGTATGTAGCGGGCTTGGTTAGTCTAGCTATAGTAAGATTGCAAATAGGAATGTTGTGGAACTTGTGTACAAAAACTTGTCTGAGTTTATCAATCGTATTAACTAAAGTTTCACTGCAATATATTTTTAATTTAAATCCATATTGGACGTGTATTATAGTTAGGTATTTATAGCCAACTATATCCGGTCGAAGCTGGGATGATGATTTAACTACATTACATCGTATAAGTCATTTTATCTTACTTGTTGCATATAAATGTATGTATGTATGAGAACTTTAATTTATTATCTACCTAGTAAAACAGCAGTTATACGCAGTTATTTATTTATTTCTTTCAGAGCTTAGCCTTCATTACAATTGCACACCGGAGAGAGAGAGAGATATATAGATAGACATAGATACTAAAGTATTCATTAGTGTTGTGGTAAAACCACAGACTTATAATATTTTAACACTCCCTCTCAATTTAAGTTTACAGTTTACTTATATAAACTTGAATTGCTTTTAGTAACTTTTTTAAATTATACAATGGCAACACTAATATTTAATTTCGTAAGATCTTTTAATTATACAATGGCAGCACTGATATTTAAGTTGACAATTTGCATTTTGCATCATAACAAAAACGAAACGTAATTCTAACCTTAAAATATACTTAAAATCGCACAAGTTATTTGCAGACAAAGATCAGTTAATAAACTACTAAATAACATGTAAATTGTTTCTACAATAACTGAATTTAACACTGCATAACGCTTTCGTCATAATATCCGAGGTATTTTCAGTGGTACTTACATACTTTACTATAACAATATTTTTACTTACAATGTCTTTCACAAAATGATATTTAATGTCTATGTGTTTCGTATATCGCGTATTTTCACTGTTCATTATCATTTTTATAGCACTTTGATTGTCCACATAAATCACACACTGTTCACACTTTTCTTTAAAATCAATTGTTAGTCCTTGTACAAACAACATCTCAGAAATACAAGTTGCTGCAGATACATACTCGCTTTCTGCTGTAGATAAACTGACTGACTGTTGCTTCTTTGATGACCAAGATATTAGATTTCCTCTATGATAAATTAACATGCCACTGACACTTTTCCTGTCAGTCTTATTACTTGCCCAATCTGCATCTGAAAACGCTGAAATAGAAGGTATATTAGCATCTTCTCTCTTCTTATATGTTAATTGTTTATCCACTGTGCCCTTTAAATAGTGTAAAATTCTCTTTGCTGCTGTCCATGTAGTTTGAGTAGGTTTTTCAAGATAGCGGCTTAAGTATGAAGTTGCAAAAGTTATGTCTGGCCGACTTATTGTAGACAGGTAATTCAAACTTCCAATTAATTCTCGATAAGGCACATTATTAAATATTTCTTCATTTTCAGGTACTTGAAAGTTGTGTTCCATAGGAGTCTTCATCTCCTTACAGTTACTCATGTTATATTTCTTCAGAAGATTTAAAATAAATTGTTTTTGTGATAATTTCATTGTGTTTTTATCTCTGTGTATTTCCAATCCCAAATATTTCTTTATTTTTCCTAAATTCTTAGCTTCAAATTCTTCTTCAAGTAATTTTGTAATTTTCTTGACATTTTCTTGATTTCCCATTAGCAAAATATCATCAACAAATAATATAAGCCATACTTCATTTCCTTTATATAAACAAATGTCATTTTCAGATCTCTTCAGGTTTATTCTTGTACAAAACTCATTAAATCTTTTATTCCAGTATTTAGGTGATTCCTTTAATCCATAAAGTGCTTTTTGAAGTTTTAGGACAGTTTCTCCTTTTTGATTCTTAACTTTTACTCCCTCTGGAACTGTTATGTAAACTTCTTTTTCAATTTTTCCATTTAAAAATGCTGTTGGTATATCTAGTTGAATTATTTCCCAGTTGTTATATAGAGCTTGAGATAATCCTAGTCTTATTGTTGTCATTTTTGCTACTGGTGAATAAACAAAATCTTCAGTTTGTTGTTGAAAGCCTCGTGCAACCAGTCTAGCTTTTTTAGATCCATCACTTTTAGTACGGAATACCCATTTTGTATCTATTGGCTTTGTATTTTTCGGTAATTCTGTTTCAATCCATGTTTCTTTATCTGTTAAAGATTTTATTTCTTTATTAATTGCCGTTTGCCAATCTGAGCTTTGTTTTATTGCTTCTTTGTATGTAGCTGGGTCGTTTACACTTGACATTAAACAATATGCTTCATATATTTCTTCTTCAAATCTTTTTGGTTTTCTTACTTCTCTTCCACTTTTTGTTGTTTTTTGTAGTTCTGTAGTTTCATAATATTTTTCATCATCATCATTTTCATCATTTTCACTTTGATGTTCTTCTTCACTTTGATTTTCATCTTGTACTATTTTATATGTCATTTTAGTTTGTTTTTGATATTTATTTTTGTATTCCTCATATTTTGTAATACTTTCATCAAAACGTACATCTCTTGAAACTATAATTTGTTCTGAATTGATATCCCATAATGTGTATCCATTAGTTGAATAGCCAACCATTCTGCATTCTCTTGCACGGCTTGAAAATTTGTCTCTCTTTGGTATTATGTGTGCCCATGCTTTACATCCAAATATTTTTATTTTGTCCAAGTTAAATTGTTTCTTTCTTATTTGTACTGGTATTTTATTTCCAATAGCTGAGCATGGAGATCTATTTATTAAAAATGTTGCAGTTAAAACTGCTTGTCCCCATAACCATCTTGGTAGATTTGATTCATCGAGCATGGTTCTGGCTTTATCATAAATAGTCCTGTTCATTCTTTCAGCTTTTCCATTTTGTTGCGGACTGTAGCTTTGTGTGTACTCTATTGTTATACCTTTTTCTTGACAAAATTGTTTTAGTTTTCCTGCTGTAAATTCTCCACCATTGTCACACCTTATTCTTTTTATCTTTATTTCTTCTTGTCTTTCTATTTCTTTAATGAAGTTTATTAGTTTTTCTGTAGCTTCATATTTATTCTTTAGTAGGTATGTTTGAGTGAAGTGAGAGTAATCATCTATTATAGTTTGAAAATATCTATATCCTTCTTTAGTGGGTTGCCTTGATGGTCCCGATATGTCTGTATGTATCAAATCGCCGACTTTAGACGATCTCGGACCTTGTAATCTTTTGAATGGTAATCTTGTAGATTTATTTTTGATACAAATTTCACATGGTATTTTACTATATGGTAATCTCATAATGGCCATGTTTTTCCGACACATATGACCCATTCTTCTATGCCATAAATCTTCAGTTTCTGTTATATTGCATGTTTCTTCTGAGTTTACTTTTAAATTTAATGTGTATAGCAATCCCTTCTTTTCTCCATAATATACTTTTTTGTTAGGCGCTACTATGATCAGTTTATTATTATTAAATATTACTTTCTTCTTATTTTCAACTAGTTTACTGACTGATATCAAATTGTTGCTCAATCCGGGTACTATTATGACATGTAATCTTAATCCTTCATTTTTGTAGTAGGCGTCCAGGTATCCTTGCTTTGTTGCTTTCAATATTTGACCATTAGCTATTTTGATTTCCAATTTAGTGTTCAAGTTTGTCACATCTACCAAATGTTTTTCATATTTCTCTTGTATGAAATGTTGAGTTGCTCCTGAGTCGACAACGAAGGTAATATTACCATCTTGTACATCTCCAAATAAAGCTTGATCGGATGCTAAAAACATTGGATTTTTGTTTACTGTTGGGTAAGCGGCTCCTCTTGTTCTCGGGCCTTTATAACCCTGGCCTCTTCCTCGGCCTCTGCTGCGACATTCAAAAGACCTGTGGCCTCGCTTGTGACACTTGTAACAACTTATAAATGATGATTGTGGCTCTGATTCCGTTTCTGTACTTTTCTTTTTAATTTCGTGGTCTAACAATTTAGCTTTGACAAACTCTAATTTAATTTCTGCATTTATCGTCTCTATTGCTGTTATTATATGGTTATATTCTTCTCCAAGACCTGTCATCAAGTAACATATTTTGTCTGTTTCAGGTATGTTGTCACCTGCAACTTCTAAGTCTCGAACTATGTTATCGAATTTTTCGAAATATTCTTCGAGGGTTTGTGTTGCGTCATGCTTTAATTGTATAAGTTTCCTCCGTAATGTAATTTTTGATATTATACTTTTTCGCTGAAATGTGTTATTTAATACTTGTATCATTTCTCGTGCGCTTGTACATTCTTTTACCAAATTTAAATGCCGGTCAGTCAAGCATTGAACAATTACACTTTTGGCTTTGGCGTCCATTGGTCGCGACTTTTCGTCTAATTGTTGCAACGATAAAACGTTACCCAGACCTCGTTCTTCTAAAATACATTTTATTCTGAAGAACCAATTATCATATGATTCTGGTTTTAGCTGTGGGAGCAGCAATTCTTTTTGCTGTGCCATGTTTTTTCTTTGTTGAAATGGCGTCCACTTTTAAATCGTTATTTTTCTACACGATCACTTTCCCTAGGTATTGTTAATTTAACTATCGAGCGTCGACGGCCCATAACCTATGAGAACTTTAATTTATTATCTACCTAGTAAAACAGCAGTTATACGCAGTTATTTATTTATTTCTTTCAGAGCTTAGCCTTCATTACAATTGCACACCGGAGAGAGAGAGAGATATATAGATAGACATAGATACTAAAGTATTCATTAGTGTTGTGGTAAAACCACAGACTTATAATATTTTAACAGTATGTACATATGGAATATCATAGACTGTCCTGTTAGCCCATTTGGCAGAATATTTTCTTCAAGAATTGTAAGGCGTGGGTTCGATTCTCACCGGGACAAACATTTGTGACGATAATTGTTTGTTCTGTGTCTGGGTGTACTGTGTGTATTATAAGTATGTATTTAGAAAAACCGGCCAAGTGCGAGTCGGGCTCGCGCACTGAGGGTTCCGTACAAACCTGTAGGTATATAAGTAAAAGTTATGGTTTTTTAATGGTAGTTTATGCTTTTCGCAATTTCTTCTTTATCTGTGTTTGGGTCAGATGGCGCTGTGTGCAATGTCCTATGATATTTTTTTATTTTTTTATTTCGGTTGTGCACGAGATTCGTGTGTGAATTTGTATCTATCTATCTACATTTAGAATATCATAATACTCTACGTCAAAATCAAAGTCAAAAGCTTTTTATACATATACTATATTTACATATATATTTCAAATAGCTTTAGCTCAAACTTTTACCAACATCTATACCATAGCGTAGTGGTAGGGTACTTTCTAGTACTCGGCTGGCTAGCTACCACCCTCAAGTTGAAAATCTGCCGCTAAGCATCTAACGGTGTGTTCCGGCAGCCTCACTTGAGAGCCAGTTCCATTCCAGGCTAGGTGTGCTTTACCATCTTCTACGACATCATCACTTAACATCAGGTGAGCTGTGAACAAACATCTAGCCTGTCAGCCATAAAAAAAAAATAGTTCAAATTAAGTTTTTATAAAATCGCTGCAGTCAATTGTCGTTTGTTTAAAAAAATACTATTTTAATAAATCTTAATACTACAAAAATTTAAAAATGTTCGTCTCAAAGTGCCGTATTCAGAGAAGCTATGTATATCTTGGGCTAGGGGTGGCGGTCCCCTTTTCCGGCATAGCCCGCTGACCCCTTTAAAACTGAAACTAGCTTGTACTTACTTAGCTTAACACCTAATAAAAATCTATTTTACACTCTGGACATAATCGCTTAAAACTTATTAATTTTATTAAGTAACTAAGTAAATGCCTAGTAGTTCGTACCCGGTGCGGTAGCGCTCGGGCATCGGCCTCGCATCCATACAGGGTTATAGGTGTACTAAGCCGAAATGGAGTCATTGTACTCACCGTTGTTAACAATTTTTATATATATTTTTTTAATGTTTTTTATTTTAATTCTCTTGTTAACATACCCATATAGGTATAGCTAGCGTAATTACAGGGTTGTTGAGACTAACTATCGAAAGTCTCTTAGTAATGAGCGCCAAAGCAGCGATATCCTGGAGTTAGTTTTGCTACTCAAAGTTCTGTGTATCGCTGCAATGATCATGGACAGGCGTTATTTCTTACCATCAGGAGAGCGTCTTGTACGCCCCATTACTTCACTATCACTACATAGTAAAAAACACAGTCGCTTTCTCTGTCCCTATATCTCTATGTATGCTTAAATCTTTAAAACCACGCAACGGATTTTGATGCGGTTTTTAATCGATAGAGTGATTGAAGAGAAAGGTTTATATGTATAATACATGCATATGTACCACATTAATATCTACATTGCACCCGTGCGAAGCGGGGGCGGGTCGCTAGTTTACATATATAAAAAAAAAACTACAACTATTAACATGTCAAGATATTTCTTAATGTAGCAAAGTATCAGTTACCTATTAAATCTATCAACATACTTACCATACGTATAATATATACATATATCGTAGATCTTTCACGAGTAAGTGAACCCATCGTTCTGTCTAGCCATTTAAGGAAGCGCCTAAAACAAAACCGTCTAAATCGACTAAAACAAACATTAAGAACAGCTACTTAAATTGATTGTCTCCAATTTGAATAAATTAACAATTTACTTGACGAAAATATGCGAGCCATTACACTCCTATAGTGTATCAATAAATTATGTGATTTTATTAGGATCGGGTTAATAAATGAAGTACGATTTAATATTAAATTAATTTTATTTTTACTTGTAATTGCTTCCTTAGATGTTAGACACTTTATTCAAAATCGATTTATTGATTTTATGTAATTATGTGAAATAGGTGACGTAAAGATCACGTTTATCAAGATTTTTATAATAATTATTTATGAATATTAACATTTTAAACAAACTTATGAGTGGAGTGCAGAGTTGACTAGCCGTACAACAAATGCGATTTTTTTGCCGTTTTTATAGATAATCGTACGGAACCCTTCATGCGGGAGTCCGACTCGCATTTGGCCGGTTTTATTTTCTTTCCTGTTGCTCAGGCAATCTTAAAGATAAAAAACTATGAAACCTGTTTTGTCACCCTCCGTAAATTGGCGTAATAAAATATTTGTGAGCTCATATTTTCCATGAGTGAAACATAAAACGAAAATAAATTTAAATTTAGGAATGATTAGGGACAATGATGAGGATAATTATGAGGGACAGCCCTGTTGGCTCATTGGGAGTATGTCTGCCTGAGCTGTAGGGCGTGGGTTCGATTCCCGCCAAGGACAAATGTTTGTTTGGTATAAACAAATGTTTGTTCTGTGTCTGGGTGTTCTGTATGTATTATAAGTATGTATTTACAAAAAAAAGTATTTATGTATCCTATCAGTTATCTGACTTCCATCACACAAGCGCTGCTTAGTTTCGGGTCAGATGGCGCTGTGTGTAATGTGTCCTACAATATTTATTTATTTTATTGATTATAATTTAAAAATAAACCTTGGACGCAAATCCGCACTATATGGGTTCCTGTCCGTGCAACGCGATGGACCCACCACCAGCACGGTGATACCGTACGAAAATAGGTAGTTTTTATTATGTTCCAAGAATGTAAAAATATACCAGAGAAACATCTGTGGAACGGCGGTCCTAATAAATGGAAAAAGAGATGGGTAAACACATCTATTTGATTGAAACATAAAAATCAAGGAAAGCGGCGCAGAAATCCCGTGCGAGATTTTTCAATTTGCAACATAAAGGTCGGAACACACCTCTGATCGTTCGGTAGCAGTTGAATTAAGATAATGTTCACACCTGCCTGGGACCGTATAAACCGTCACATTGTAAGGCGGACGCTGTTACTCTACACATTTTATGAGTTTGCTCCGGCCAAAGTTGCCCGTATCGCGATTTCATACGACATTTACGAACTTAAGATTGTGATAATACGACATTTTTTGCTATTTGACAAATAGTTATAGCTAATTAAGATCGAAATAATTTAACACACTATATAGAAATATCGCGTGTCGATATAGGTAACAGATGACATCGTGTAGAGTTTTACATCTATGAATTCTGTTTTTTTTTTTAAATTACAAGTACGCTTGCGTTTTACTGGCAACTCGCCTGATGCTAAGCGAAGATGTGGTCTACGGTGGAATACGCTCGTTTAGAAGAAACTGATTAATTGTCGACTTGAAGGCACCCAAATTGCATCTATTAGAGAACACCCACTCGAGCAGCAAATTCGATTGTTTAGCTGTTCGTACAGTGAAGGTAGATTCGATCCGTTTAGTTCGAGCTTTTAGAATATCGATCATGAAGCGATGACGCTTCTTAGAGTTCTTGGCTGTTTAAGTAGGATGGGTAGGATGGAATTAAATTGAAACAAAATAATTTATCTTTTTTTTTTGACCGTAGAAAATTATGCAGTTGCTCTATCGAGTAACGTTTCATTCCAAAGTTATTTCCATATCAGAACCACATGATATCTGAAAATATAAAACACAACACAATTTCTCTATAAACAATGCATTAAATATGGTTCTTTATTGACCTACGAAAATTAATTATTCGTAAATTTCACAAAATGTGCATTCATTAATTTATATTCTCAATCTAAAATATATTTATGAGACGTGCCGATTAGCTTGTGTTATTCATAAAATAGAATAGTTTTTAGCACAGTATCTTTTTTGAAAAGTGCAACGGTAAAATGAAGTTGCAAAGCCGTTACTCAATTTAGTAAAAAACTATAAAAAACTTTACTGCAGTCAGGTAAAATGCTATTCAAACTTAACAGTTTTATAACTGCAAACAATTTGTACAATTTTTATGGTAACAGGTGATGAATAGGTTTCTTTAAAATAGTGAACCAAAAATTTACAATGGCCTTCCTAGGAAGTGGTTCTTCCCAAAGCTTTTTATCCGTTTGATAAAGAAACTTTGGCGTCTTCATATTTTGCCTCGAGAAATACCTGCTACAATTTTTTCTCTCGCTCGAATATTATAGATTTTGTTTAGTAGCGAGTAGGTAATTTTATTACTAAAAAATTGGGCATATAAGAATGAGTTAGCTGTGACTGTGTGAATAATGAAAGGGTACGTTATATATTTCCTAGAGTTCACATAATTTTGAATATGATATCTCAGTATCAAATATTCTGCCGTCAAGCAGTAGTGTGTAAACATTACTGTGTGTTCCTGTTTGAAAGATACATCTAGCTATATTTAAGGCCTATTGAGGTTAGCCATCTAATATTTCCGTTATTTAATGCCAAAGCAGCGGTGCCCTGGACTTTTTTGTTACATAAAGTTCTGCGTACCACAGAAATGGTCGTAAAGAGGCGTTTTCTTTAACAATTACAGGAGCGTTTATTCTGTACTTTTACTTTAAAAAAAGGGAATTTTGTAATAGTTCTTTTTTTACACATAATATGTTCGCGGTTGACCACATCCTACCTAATGTTAAGCAACGATGTGATTTAGGATGGAACACGTTCATCTAGAAGGAACCTGTTTCCTTTTAATTTGGAGACACTCATTTTGCACTTTTCGGGAAATAAATTGTAAATTTTTATTTTATTTATTTTAAATGTACTTGACTTTAATTTAATGTTTATTTAATTTAATTTGATTGAATTTTATTCAATTTGATTTTATTTAATTTAATGTACGTAGATATATGACATGTAACAAAGATGTTACCAATAAAGAATTTGAATTTGAAACACAGACTCCGGCAAAGATTTCTACATCCTTGTCTCTGCATGTGTGTAGGTATAACATTAATATTCGAATAATTAAACTAAAGTTTTGCTATAGTGTTGTAACGACAACAAAGAACTCTTAGACAGGACGTGGTAAATCTTTTAACGCGTTTATTTTGCTTCGTCCAGTTTCCTCTGCGTTTCCGGTACTTAGTCTTTTTTCTATTTCTCTCACAACACATATCTTTATATGATAATCAATTTTTTTAAAACCCCAATTAATCAATTTAGCTAATTTTATAAAAAAAAAAATTGTTACAACAAGTAACTTAACTGATAACATATAATAACAAAATATTATCCATGTTACCACTTAAGTTGTGATATAAAAAGCAATTCGATTATATATGAAATAAATGAATGATTATGAAATAAAGCACTAAATTAAAACATAAATCTTTATAATTGTAGGTTATGACTATATGTGCGCATATTTTAATATTAAAATAACAAACTGTACGAAGTAGAAGTCGACTGTGGTGAGACTCTCACGATGCTTGGCGGAAAACATTAAGACTGCGGACTGGCCATTATATTTTAATATTTTTACAGCATTATGATGGAAGGCAAATATTATAAAACATCCTGTTTACACACAGATTTAATTGAATAGTAAATCTTTTTTATATGATTACTCAAGCGTATGAGATTCTGGAAGATGCTAATCCGTGGCAGTAAATCAAGAGTACCCACAAAATTAAATTTAAATTTAGCAAAAGGTTGTGTTTATTAACTTTTTAATATAAATACTTAATTTGATTTAACGTGCAAAAAAACTAGGAAAGTTTTATAAATGTTTTGGCTTCGTATCAAGGTCCTTTTGGAACACTAAATTATATCGCACAGATCAAAGAATAAAAAGATGCGAACTTGACCCCGAAACCTGCCTACGATTCGACCGTATCAAACTCGTATGCAAATCGATATAAATCATTTGAGAGTCGTATGTTACTCGGACGTCACTCGTTCGTGGCTCAGTGCGCGCGCGCATTATTGAATCTGTGACAGCACCGACACGTTGTAAATTGTGCGTGAGCGTATTGAAAACTTATTCGGTATAAACTTTTACAATATACATCGTAATTATACCAAAGAGGGCGTTTTAAGGGAGAACGTGGAAATATCATGTTATTTTCCAAAACTTGTGTTTTTTCGAGTGAATATGTTAATTAGTATCAAATAGCCGTTTTAATTATTAAGTGCCGAATTATGCACATAGGTACCTAAGTGTATTTCTCCATATGATGCATATAAGATGATATGTGTAGAATCGTGGTTTTTCGTGTTGTCACTATTACTTTACTAGGGTTCGGAATGGTTTTGACTTATTTTCCTTGATTTTATCTTGAAATTAAAAATTTCAACTGACACTGGCTGAATGCATAAAGTGCGATGCCATAAATATAGAAAGAAAAAATGTGTTGAAAAACTACAAAAGATAAACAAATATTATTACTTATCTAGTAATAATGTTTAGCTAAAACATAAAAACTAAGTAGCTTACAGGTGTAGGCTAGTTATAAATGGTCCAAAAAGTTTCTCCCAACTGCAATATTATATTAACTACTCTTTAATACGGCCGCACATCATAAATTCCCGACTTCGTCTCCCATTGTTCCTGGCGATGTCAAAGATCAGTAATTTGCCATTGTGAAGGGGTCTTACCAGTCTTATGGCGTTTTCACACTGGACGTAAAGTACTTGAATTTCCGTTTATACATAATCCATAATGCATGAAAAAAACCTCGACATCATTCATTAAGTCTGCAAATCCGGTGGAGCAGCGTTGTATATTTCCAAATTACTAAAAATAAATAAATTTATATAGCAGCTCTATTTTTCGCAAATTCAAAGTTGTGCTCTTAGCAAAAGTTGTTAATAATTATGTACAAATGTATAATGACCCCCTTTTGGTGTAGTAGACCTGAAGCTTATAACCCTGAATACGTTTGCAAGTCTATAAACCGGAATATTTAGTGATTAGAGCAGTTTTAAAAATATTCTTTCGAAAATAATTTTTGGTTAAAATAAGAAAAGGAATTCGATTTTAAAGAATCAAATTGTATTTTGTTATGCTACCTCACAGGTTTTTCTTTGGGTCAAAATAACATTTTATTTGTTTTCGCTACCTGAACACTACATGTGTATAAATTCAATTTGCGCAGTGTATAATTGCCCTATGTAATGATAGTCCGTCCATACTTTTTGTTCGTCAGTTACTACTTCGATACACTGCAATGTCAAACAAAAAAATATGATTAATGTGTCTGAGGCTTAGTTGTTATAAACAAAAAATACGTCCTGTATAGTAAAATTATTAATATTGTAGGTACCTATCAAAGTTTTGTATCTAATTGTCTGACTCATGCAAAGTTAGTACCTACTCTATAGCGTTGATAGATCTGTGCTTAATGACTTCGGATCTCAACAATGAGCTTGAGATGGCGGTGAAGGTAAACCATAGCATGGTGGTAGGGTGCTTTCTAGAGCGGGCTAATTAAGTAAATACCAAAATCTGACGCCAATCACTTAACGGGCTGTATTTTGGCAGCCTCACTAGAGAGCTAGTTCCATTCGAAGCTTGGTGTGTTTACCATCTTTAACCGCACCTTCACTTAACATTCGGTGAGCTGTGGTCAAGCAATTTGTCTGTTAACCATAATCATGTACAATTGTACATAATACTGCAAGATCCAGATGTAAAAAATATATTTAAAGATAATAAATAAAATTCAATTATTCATGAAGAGCATTAGTTTTTAAATATCAAACAACAAATGTGTTGATTCAACCTAGCCCCTCGAAAAAAAGTAGGTATTATTTTCTCAATATTAAAGTTTGAATAATGTTAAACGTTACGCTGGGCCAGGTGGACTGCGAATCGAACCCCCATTTGAGGCCAAGGGTTATCTACCACAACATAAAATATATATTATGTAAAATAAAATACAGTTGATACTGGTTTATATTACTTAGAATTTGCATTGTAATAATGCCAAACATGACGCTTACCATTAGATCACAAATTAAAAGCGTTTTTTTTTTTTACTGAGGGAAAGCAACGGTCGAATATGAAGATCTAGAAGATATATATTCACTCTAGCCATAAGAACGTCCAAATTGTAGTTCATAGGGAACAAAGAAGCCAGCAAAGAGTTCCATTCATGGGCTGTACTCATCGAAAAAGTAGGTATATCCAAATCCTTGAGTACGAATACCTACTGAGAACATCCACGAGAAAAGTTTTATGGGTCCTTTAGTTTATATATTCTGATATTATACCTATCGGATAAAATCCGCCGTTTCAATTTTGTGACTCTACCGGCTACTCATAAGGGTATAAAAGGTATACCTTGGTCTTAAATGTAGAACAGGTAAACTGTGAAACAAAAATAATGACGGCTCCGATTCAGTAATAGGGTTCCGTTGTAAAAAAAACATTACGGAATCCCAAAAACTTCGAAATTAAATAATTACAATCCGTAAGCCGTTGTTACGGAGTGCCAGTCAATTTAAAGAGGCACGAAGACGAATTACCGTTACAGGCACCCGCAGGGTCAGACATTCCCTTACAATACTTGCGTAAGAGCATTGATTGTTTGTGATTACACAGTGGGTTACAGTGGTTCCAGATTTAATTGGATCGCGGCACACCGAGTTTTTTTGTTAATTTAAAAATTGGTTTCGCCTTTTCAATTAATATTTTGTGCAACTGCAATGCTTTTTCAACTTAAAATGTGACATTGTGTAAAATTACACTATGTAATCTAATAATATCTTATATCTTTAAACGAGCAATTCTTGTATATATATATATAATCTGAATCTCGGAAACGGCTCCAATGATTTTCATGAAATTTAGTATGCAGGGGGTTTCGGGGACGATAAATCGATCTAGCTAGGTTTCATTTTACGAAAACGACAAAAAAACCGTCATCCGTCATCCAGGTCTTCTAATTAATTATGCAATTTGTCAACAATACAAATGCTATAAATCATATCTAAATGTAATTATGTCAAATTTACATCGATTTTAATAATTTATAACGTCATGAATTATTTATTAGTGATATTTTTTCAGGTCTTCAATTTAATCAATACACATCTCTCTTGTGTATTTCTTGAACATATTGTTATTAACAAATAATTTTATAATTATTGTTGATTAGAAAGAAAAACCAACCGTGTAGGCATTGCATGCAGTAAAACGCAAGTCTCAGATTCCTAAGCTAGGTAGGTGAGGTATGCTTCATAAACAACTAAAAACAACTTAAGATTTAATTTACATCTACCTATTATACCTATAATGGTATATGAAACATTAATAAATCGGAAATAAAAGAATGAAAATAAAGTAAACATTTATTTTGACACACACAAAACTACAACAACACACTGCATATAAATAATAAAAAGACGACAAAACTAATAAGAAATATATACGTAACTAAATGATATGTAACATATATAAATACAATAATTTATTTTAAAACCCTATAGTAGCTTGAAAATTAGACAGAATACTGGTGGCAATGCTAAGTCTTCCCAACGTTTGACTAGGTCCCCATATAAACCATAAGAAGCATAATTATTAATAACTACCTCTCTTTATACATATATTTAGATTCATTTATTTAAAAAAATCTTTAACATATCTATAAACGTAAATGAATGATCGCTAAAACTAAACCGAGGCATCTCTAAGGTAGTTAAACCGGGCTCGCGTTATCGACCGACGAAATTGTGTACAAGTTCAAGGACTCAATAAAAATTACCCACAACGCTCGTACCGTGCGGACTATAAAATACGTGACGAATTATTGCCTCGATAATGTTTTATCTCTTTCACCTTCTGGCTGCTTCATTTACAAAATACATAGTTAGAAACATTATTACATTAGTTTTATAGTAGACCTGTTTTAAAAAAAATTGAAATGCAGTTTTAGACATCGTTTGTTTTTTGTTTTACTTATACGGGATTACTCACATCTGATTACGGACCATTGTTTGGTCACTTATGGTGATCTTTTTTAGGGAGTTGAAGTAGAGTACGAAACTCGTGCTTCCTTTTTTTCGACCTTTTCTTGATTCAAACGTTAATAATATTATAGTAAAATCAGCATTGCTGTCGTTTAGATTATATTAGTTCTAAAAAAAAACGTAATTATCATTCTTTCATAGATTGGGTATACAATAAGACCAATCTTGAAGGTTTGTTGACAGACCTAAAAGTATTAATAATTTTGCGGTCGTTGTCCCATAGACTACAATGCAAAAGACAACAATATTTTTAGGAAGTTTAGATCTGTCAACTAAAACTTTCAAAAGTGGTCTTAACATATAAATATATTAACTAGATAGAGAAAAAGAGACTAGAAGGGGCATGGGGTGACCATAATGATCTCACTTACTTTGCCCAAAAACTGTATGGATATTTAGATTGGATTTTTTTTTCTTTCTTTTCACTGATATGACATTTATGTTAGTTTTAGGTATTTTTGTTCATAACAATAATAATATCGTTGATCGTCCTATTAACTCATTTAATAGAAGCTCTACGTCATAAGCTACTAGGGCGTAGGCTCGATTTCCACACAGGAGAAACGTTTAGGTATTGTAACGAATAAACATGTTTGTTTTGTATCTCAACGTACAATTATAAGTGTCTAAATAAGTAATTTTTACAGCTATATGTCTTCTGGTAATGTAAAATCAATTATTATGCAAAACGTTGAAACAAAGGATATTGTATTAGAACCGTTGTTAGGTATGAACAATATAGGATTTATGTATGGATTTGATAGATTGACCGAAAATTTAACGGCGCTCGCTTGATTATATCATGATGACTTGCTGATGTTATTGTTAATTAGAGTTTAAAGGACCCGACACGAAGACAAATCTTTGGTGTGTTATTTATTTAAGAAAAATTATAATAAAAATACGGTTATATTTTTATGGTCTGTTCTAGTGTTTTTAGTTCTGTAATCGTTTGCGCCGTACCGCTGCCGCCGGTTCGGCCGTAACGTTGTAAGTTATGAATGGCTGGCTCCGTTTTGTTTACAACCTCTCCTTTTACTTGTGTCCGGGTGCATTCGGCCACTGTGTTAGAAGACCATTGTTTATTGTTACAAGGTGTCGACTAGATGTCGACACAATCTATACTGGTTCTATGTTACATGTAACCATCCATTAGGTACTGTCCAATTTTTAAACTTTTTTTACTACCTAGTTGTACTCCATGGTTAATAAATATGTAGCCGATGTGTTAATCCAGAGTATAAGCTATCTACATTTAAAATTTCATCCAAAGCTGTTTAGTTGATAAAAGATATAATTTTTCGTATCTATAAGATCAGTGTTATTATACCTAGCTTACAGAATTTAAATAAGTAATAATTTTGACACAAACTAACTTTATTCTAGTTATGTTACTAATTTTAAGATAACTTTTTGAAATGAAATATGGGAAACATTGTCATTCGGTTCATTGGGAAAATTATGAAAATGTAAAGATTTCAATTGTGTGATCTATTTTATTTTATCAACACGTTGTACGGCATCGTCTAGACCAGATGAAAAATAGACATTGTTACTATGATAAAACATACTCGTATTTCTATAAAGTAACACTTGGTGTTTCCCACAGGCCTCAGCGAAACGCGACGTTTTCTAAACATAGCTGTAAATTGCTACTGGTCTTGTTGAGAACGGTTCTTTTGTATTGCTAAACTAGTTTTAAATTAAAATTGTCCTAAAATATTGGTAAAATGAGTCAGAAATATTAAAGGTGGTCTGGTCACGTCATATCGAAACTATTTTTATCGACTGCTCATAAACGATATTAATTTAAAAATTTGCCGAGTTTTGTTTCGTTTCTATAAAAGGTTTATTAAAAGATAGCGGTCGTAACTATCGCGCTGGCTTGTACCTTGTGCAGAGCTTGTCCATTGCCATCCAGCATGGTAATTAATGCAGCCAGCATGATGGGGATCTTTGCACCAGGTACCTACAGTTAGGGGCGGTTATTTTTCCTTATATTGATATCTATGATTTGTATTACAAGAATCCATCGTTTGTTAACTTTAAAACGCCGAGTTTTGTTTCGTTTCTTTAAAAGGTTTATTAAAAGATAGCGGTGGGGTCTCCCGCGCTGGCTTGTACCTTGTGTAGAGGTTGTCCATTACCATCCAGCGTGGTAATGCATCCAGCGTGATGGGGACCTTTGCACCGGGTACAGTTAGGGGGGGGCGGTTAGTTTTTTTTTAATATTGACATCTATGATTTGTACCTAATTCAAGAATTATTTTTTTGTTAACTTTAAATCTTGACGTGAAGATTGGTTTATTTTACTTTATTAGGTAAGTAACGTGTTAGATTCGGTCCAAGTAGATAATTAGGTACCGAAATTTTAAGATGACAGATGTAAACTTATTTATTAAAAATGGTGATCATTGATAAGAAGAGCTGATATGTTTGAATTGTATTGAAATTACCCGGTTTAGTGAAAACCACCGACAAATTTAAGTATCTATTTTAAGTGATTTAATCCCTTTTTGAAAAATTTCTTTGCGAAAATGTCACCTTTTACCAAAGATAGTTACTAAACAAAAAAAAAAAAAAATTATTTGCTAAGTAGTAGGTACAGGTGTCAAAATATTGGTACATAATTTAAAAAGCCGCTTAGAATATATTTAACTCAGAAATGGGTGTGAAAAAATTGGATAAAATAGAATTAGGTACATAATTGTCAAATAATGTAAATTTTTAGATTAATTAATTATGTCATGAGGTCAATTACAAAATGTCAATCAGTGTCTCAGTCTCAGTCAGTTTATTTAAATGTCAATACTTATTAAATATTTTTTACCTTATCATCAATAAATTCTAAAAGAATAATATGTCTGAGTAATATAGGTATATTTCGATTAAGAATGCTTTAAGTTTTCTTTTGAATATAAATAAAATCCGATTGTAAAGTGTATCATAATTATTTATAATGATTTACATATTTAGGCACTCCTAACATAACATACTGTAGGTATATCTATCTGTGATAGAATCTACTAGAACGTTTTATTATAATTTTATATTCTTTAATTCATTTTTAATGAGATCATTTCCATAATAAACTTGTACATTTCTTTGTGTTTTATTCCGTTTTCCCTTGTAATAATTTTTTGTTTGTATAATTTTGAAACTAGCATAATTTTATTTAAGAGCAGGCATTTACTGTTACAGAAGTGTGATTGTACAAGTGGGCGATTAAGACAGGCAGTTTTATGATCCATTTTTTAAATTAAAATTTGAATCGTAAGATAAGTACTTAAAGTGTGTATTGTTTTGCCATTACATCAACTTTTTTATTTTATTTTTCTTTATTACTTATTTCATATAATTTATAATAATATGTACCCGTAAAATTTTGTTGCCTGCGCCAATTTGTTCTCTGAAGGTATACAGATCCCTTTAATATAAGCTATGTTTAGTGTAAGATGTATGGACAGTCGATTGAGAAATCAATACATTTTTCAATATTGCTAAAATAATAGTAAGTAGGTACCTGGATGAACGAGAGAAGCTCGAAGCTCTTCTTTTTCTTCGTTTTGTAAAAATAAAACCTAGGTGGATCGATTTATCGCTCCCGAAACCCCCTGCATACTAAATTTCATGGAAATCGTTGGAGCCGTTTCCGAGATTCAGATTATATATGTATAAATATATATACAAGAATTGCTTAAAAATATTTATGCAAGAAATTTGGCTTTACCCATTTTATAATAAAATGAAGCCCGCATCCAGCTGTGTAATAGTTTACAAAACCTGAACAAAATAACTATATATGAAAAATCTACTATCTTGAATGAGACTGGTTTAGTCCACTGGACTCTGTCACTAAAACTATCTAAACCGCCATCATAGTTTGTTGTTTATGTCTCTATACCAGGTTCGCGTGTGTAATAACAATATGGATCTCACCACAGATTAGCCGATAGTCGTTGCGTAACTCATGCGTCATACTTGTCTACCGCATGCTTACATCAATTACGATTTTTATGTGATATGGTGCTATATGTGTCAGATATGGGTCAATTAGAACCCCAATTAAAGTGAAGGATAGTACATTTTGTAGTGTATTTTTACCAGCAAACAATTTGATGGTTTGCAGCGCCCTAATTCATTTCTAAAATTATAGTTAGTACCTACTGAACGACAAAAAATAGTATAAACTTAAAAAAATGTTAGGTAAAAATAACATATGTAGGTATATGACGTATTTCGCTTGTTTAAATCTCTGTGACATCAATACTTCGTTTAATTGATTATTATTTTATCTAATCTAATACCTTTAAACGAGCAATTCTTGTATATATGTATATATATAATCTGAATCTCGGAAACGGCTCCAACGATTTTCATGAAATTTGGTATGCAGGTGTTTTCAGGGGCGATAAATCGATCTAGCTAGGTTTCATTTTTAGAAAACGTCGTTTTATCCGTGTTTCCAGCCGAGCAAAGCTCGGTCATCCAGGTACTTTTATTTAAATTTGGTAATATAACAATTAGCAGACCTAGATTCATAAACAGAACGTACGTTCTAGATTCATTATGTACATAAGTATGTGATTAAGAGATTTAGTATATGTACCTATTATTAAGTATGTTTTTTTTTCTTGTGAGCTAAAATTCATGATGTTTAAATTAAAAAAGAGCACTTATCCAGGAGATTATGTAGATAAAAAAATTACGGTATTATTTTTTAATGGTGCTATGTTGTATACACCTATCCAATTTATCTATTTAAAGACACTTCATAGTTTTAAGTTACTGTTTCGGTGAAATAAGAAAACAATTATTTTAGTTGATTTCTTTTATATATTATATCAGTGGTTAGCGCAGTCGGTTCACTCGCTATAAGGCGTGAGTTCATACCTACCCCAATAATGAGTTTGAGTTGCCGGTGAAGGAAAACATCGTGAGGAAACCATAGCATGTCGATAGGATACTCGGCTGACTAGCTACCACCCTCAAGTTAAAAACCTGCCGCTAAGCACCTAACGGTGTAATCCGACAGCCTCACTTGAGAGCCAGTTCCATTCCAGGCTAAGAGTGTTTACCATCTTCGACCACACCGTCAATTAACATCAAGTAAGCCGTGGTCAAACGAACTTGCGAGAAGAGGATGAAGTAATTTTATTATAATTAGTATTTTGTTTACTTTGTTTTATCTTTATGTCAAATTTATGTTTTAGATTTTAAGTCAAATTTCAGATAAGTTTTTAAATTTGTTGTCATGTTAGTTAAATTTAAATCGTCATCACTATTGTATCTGAAACGACTGTTAGCGGAAATAAACTAAGTATATACCTTGAACATTCAAAATGAACTTCCGCAAAGTAACGCCTGAATCAATCAATTAACTTAGCCTGTCAACTACGTATAAATGTATTTTTTTTAAATAAAATTGAACTTGTAATAATTTCGACCAGTTTAGTCGATCAAGAAACTTTGATGCTTGTCCACATATTTTTGGCCGCAACTTGAGAAACCGCATTTTATCTTCTTTTAGTATCAAGTAATAATAATGTATCACTAATATTATGGACCACCATTAACGTGGCGTGTATCGGGACTGTTCCGTAGAATTTCCACAACGCTTCGGGCAATGAGTTAGTAACGTGTTATTTTATTAGGTTTTTGAGTAGTTTTAGAAGAATATGTACAGGCATTTCGTCACAAACCAAATAAAATATGTATAAGGCATAAGGACGCCAAAAGCCATGCAGCTGTTCAGTTGTGTGAGTCGCCTCAAGTGAGTGACCCACCTGACCCACCTTGATTATTTAGTGTGTATGAGAGAGTGTGTACCTATAAGTATGTGTTGGGTAACATATACAATATAATTTGGGTGTCTTGATTGGTGTGAATCCAAAGTAAACAGGTTTATTTATTTAATGCTAGACTGCATCACTGATTAACATCAGGCAGGGTGTGGGCAAATGTAAAGCTATATTGAACTTAAAAAAAAATGTTTCATTTGACTTGTAGCTTTCAGGATCTTATAAAGCTACATTTAAAAAAAGTTCTCGTAGATATGTGATGTCTGCCATCCCGCACTTGGTCAGCGTGGTGTACTATGGCTTTACCCTTCTCACAATGAGAAGAGTCCCGCGCCCAGCTGTGGGATGGCTTATAAAAACAGCTTATTCGGAAGAAGACTATTAAGTGTTTCATCGACGAATGTTGTAGGTACCTACTTGAGCTCAATCCCCACTGACGCAGATTCGAAACAAAACAAAGCAAAGTGCATCAACAAAATGCGCGTGAATGCCTCGGCAGAAAAGTGTACATTATTTCACTGGAAATAGAGGTCAATTAATTAAATAACATAAAATTGTCGATAACCTTCGCCGTGCTTTCATTCGACCCAGTGTCAGTGGGAATTGAGCCTAAGTGGTCATTAGGTACAATAGGAACATTGAACCCAACCTATTCAGTGAATAAATCAAACCTATCTGGATAATATTTTGCTGTATCAAGTAAGCTCTCTAAGTAAGGGAATAGAGTTCGAAATACAATCTAGTTTTGAAAAAGTAGATCTAAATTAAAGTAATAACAGATCGATATTCGACTAAATTTTGTGGTATTCCCTTGTAACTACATTGACTAATTAGTGGTAAGTGGTAAATGTTACCCTACGCAGGCATGACTCTACGTGTATGTAACCTACTTTTTATTTACTGGGTGAGTACAGAAAACATCAATATTTGCTAACCTAATCAAAATTTTCATTGGCCCTATATTATAACGTTTCAAGCACGTCGGTTACGGCAGTCAATCATAAGTCTAATGTTGTATTAAATAAGGACACATTTAGCGGAGCAAAAATATGGCGATTACACAAGTTTGTGCGTCGGTCAAGCTTCGATTATTATTGAAAATTAGTCGATTATTACTAATTTTCAATAATAAATCTTTGGCTTTTTGCTTCCATCCACCGCCAGCTGTCCTAAGTAGATATATCGTCACTACACCACGTCTCAGGGCGTCCTACGCTACGTTTGCCAATTCCCGGTTTTCGCTCCAGAACAAGTCTACCCCAGCGGTTATCGGTATAAGCTATCATTATTGTAATTTAATTGCCCGATCATTTCATCAGTTACTACGTCGGTATTTATAATTTAAATAAATTTGATAAGTACTTGGTAAGTAGGTACTAGAGTACCCGTTCTGTTTTTTTTTAAATTGAACACATTTTACGTTGGCTTGTGAACCTGCCTACGTAAAACGGTAATTCAAAGCTAAAAGAAGTCCATTGTGTTCATTATCAGGAAGAAGTTTTCTTACGGGAATTACTTTAAAATCGAGAAAATTGTACGATATGTCATTTACTGTACGAAACGTACGAAGTAACTGTTTTAATTCGCGCTTTCCGGATTTTCATTGATGATTATAGATAGGTACCTATATATTTGCGGATCAATACCGTTACACGCAACCCCTGTTTAGTATAACTACATATTATAAAACAACAAAGTCGTCCACCGCGTCGGTCTGTTCGCGATAAACTTAAAAACTACTACTGAACAGATTATTACGCGAGTTACACCAATAGATAGAGTGATTCATGAGGAAGGTTCAGGTATATAATTTGTCAAGGTTTTGTGTAGTATCTACATTGCACCCGTGCGAAACTGGGGCGGGTCGCTAGTAGGTATTTAATAAGTAAGAACTAGGATAGTTCCTTTGACCGGTAGAGATGCGATAGCAAATTCGCATACCTATACAAAATTATTTCATGCTCACAAGATTTTAAGATAAAATAAATATTTTCAATTTGCCATTGAATGAAAATAAACAAGATTCAATGGCAAAAACTCACTTATGATTTATTTATGTGGATACATACCTCCGTACATAAAAAAAGAGCAGGACCGTTAAAAAGACTTCTACTTTCGATATCTTTAACCTTTCTACCATCGATAAAGTTTCCCTTCGTCATAACCATAAACGATACTTGATTCTATCCATATTATATAGGCAGGCATGCTTAGGGAACACCAGACTCGAATCATATTTACATAGGTGACGTTTTCCATTGATTACTAAAATATGACAATGACATTATTAAGTAACGTGCTAATTGAAAGTGATATAAAAAAAACACTTTAAATGCCAAAGAACAATAGATATAAGTACCTACCTATGTACCTATCTGCTTTATAGTTAGTAATTATCAAAGAATAGGCAGGGTCAGAAAAATAATTAAATTTTTTCTCACTCAGTTTGTACCCTGTCAAATAAATTGTTTAACATAGAAGTAAATATATTACCTTGTTTGGAACGTGGAAAATTTGTCTCGCCGCATTATATTATTTTTAAAGTTTGTGTTTTTTCGAGTGTATAAAAATAATAGTGTTTTGATGCCGAAGAGCGTGTCTGAACGTGGGAAAGTGATATAATGTGGTAACATTTTCTTCTTGCATAGAAAACTTCGCTGAAGCTTGTGGTAAAGTCATCAATGCTTTACTGGCGCATGACCAAATCGCAGTATGTAATTTTTGAATTTTGCAAATTTATTGTGTAAGTGTGTTTGTTACTTTTGATGAAATTTGGTGTGGAAGGAGCTAACACATAGGCTACTTTTTATCCCGACAAAATGTAGTGTTCACGTGGGAACAGCGGATAACATCGCGGGGCGCAGCTAGTTGTAAAATACATCTTACTATAGTAGTCAAATAGTTACTTTATGGAGCTCTCGAAAAACTCTCGAAGTTTCTTCTCTGTTCGTAATCTGTGCATTTGAATAAACTGATTTAGCTTTCCTATAGCGAATATTCGCAGACCGACCTTGCGAAGGCAATAAATTATGCGATATGACACGCAAATATCTACTCACTGCACATGATTTGTAGTTCGAATATAGAACGATCAATTTGTTGGCAATCGGAGAAATGTGTCAATAGACCCACGGGAATGTTACCTACCTACTTATGCTTTATGATATATGTACATAGATAGTCTCAAATCTAGATCAGTCTTGGGTCGAAAACTAACTACATTTTTGAAAGGTTTGTTAATTACTTTCTCAATTTGACTGTAGGGCTATGTAGGTACCTACATATACCTATGGCAGTATGTAGGTACCTATAGATAGTAGTATATACTTTGTAGATACAGTTGTACTCTTAATTTTTTCGGCTGTTCTATAATAAACCGCTTGATTATAGACTACATTTTTATTTCCCCGTTTAGTATATTTCATCTAGAACTTGAGGCTTCTTTAGATAGTGCCGTTAAGTAAGTAGGTATATTTTGTAAATTCTAGCTAGTGATATAATTACATGTATCCGTGATCCGAACGCTCACTTCGTTCAGGTTAACTGCAGAACGGTATAAACACATTGGTCAGTACTCCACAATTAAATAATTTAAAAAATGTTATAATAATTATTTAAAAGTAATCTAAAAATGCTCTGTCGACTTCTGTCTATAGTAAAATATTACGCATGAAAGCGAAACTGCCTACTAAGCACAGATTAAACAACGTTTATTAGGGTTTATATTTCAATTTGTATAGTGAATAAATTTAGAATTTCTTAAAATTATATTATATCATCGGGTACGAAATAGATTTGGTAATAAAAAACAAATGACAAAGTCATTTACAGAACAATCACGCAGATTAGTAGACCGTTTTGCACACACTTCCTTGCTTTAAAGTTCTGTTCTAGCCAGCAATCAACCAGCTAGCTAACGTAAAAAATTCTGTGTTCTCACGAATCACAAAATCTATCAAAAGCTTATTTAGCCTCAGCCTAAGCTGACGAAAGCATTTTCTTTTACGTCGATTCATATCTGCGCCGATCCGTAATAGATTACATTGGCCTGCCAAATTGTGAGCGTTGTTTTTCCTAATGGAATTCCTATTCGGCAAACGAATTTGCTTTAGTTTCAGTACGAAATAGGTTATTTCCGTCAAATTGGGTACGAAGTCCGTGAGCTATTTGATTTAGAAGTTGCGTCATGCCGGCTGCCATGACTATGATAGATGTCTCTGCTTCTGCTGTTCACTTGGCAGTTCTGTTTTTGAGATTAGATGGTTTATTTTTGTTGTCACCTTCCCTTTAACTGGCTCTACGTTCTACGCTTCATTTAGTAATAGCCTTTAACATCGACGCAAAATGCTTGTCTGTTGGTTTTTTAGTGGATACACTTTGGAAAGTGCGCTTTGGATCTGCATGACCTAATTCCACACTGCCTTTTCAACTATCGGGCAGCTAAGATCTCTAAAATTGTTTCTTGGTTGATGTTCCAAAAACTCGACCTAACGGTTCAATTCCACCTTGATTCCACATTCGTTTTTTTTTGTACTGAGGCGGTCGAGATGCTCTCCTGATGGCAAGAGATAACGTATGTCTATGATCATTGCGGC
This sequence comes from Biston stratarius, assembly GCA_950106695.1. Classification (NCBI taxonomy): domain Eukaryota; kingdom Metazoa; phylum Arthropoda; class Insecta; order Lepidoptera; family Geometridae; genus Biston; species Biston stratarius. Next base: position 20,552,442 of record OX467116.1, read on the forward strand.
GATAGGTACACAGAATACTGAGTAACAAAACAAAGTCCAGGGCATCGCTTGTTTGGTATTTTAATGCCAGCTAAGTAAATCGAACCTAGGCCAGATTGGTGAGTGACCGAGAAAGACGGCATAGCCAGAGAGGTCTGTAATCGGCAGTGAGATAAAGATAGCTGTGGATGATGACGATAAAACAGAATTGGTTATGTAAGGTTAGAATCATCGCAATGTGTAAATAAATGCCCGAGCGCTGAGTGATTAAGGCGATATTTTGAAATTTTTGGCCATTTTAGTTTGAGGTTTTATCTTATCTTATACCTTTAAACGAGCAATTCTTGTGTATATATATATATAATCTGAATCTCGGAAACGGCTCCAACGATTTTCATGAAATTTAGTATGCAGAGGGTTTCGGGGGCGAGTTTCGGTCATCCAGGTACTATTACTAAAATACATGTAACATTTGAATAAAAAAAACTTTGAAATAGTACAAAAGTTATTCAGAGTGATTGTCTTGCTAGAAATATAAATCAAATATGACACTAGAAATGTTTTTCGAAATCTGCTACTAGATTATATTGCAAAAACGTGCGAATGCTATAGCAATAGATAATAAGTCTTTTAATGACTTCATGATTTTTAAGACATAATTTATTAATTAAATAAATATTAATAATGACTACTATATAATTCACGTTACTAGATTGATAATAATGGATTACAGTATGTTGACGTGCTCGAAAAGGACTTTCAGTTAAAATGGTCGCGCAATACGTGTTCAAGGAGCAAAAATATGTTTTTAATCTTGATTCTTACCGTTGTTTCGAAAACCTTTGATACTTTTTCTCGATAGAAGAAAATCTTAAAGTAACCTCTAAAAAAATACTAAAGCACGTTTTTTGTGATAAAAGTTAATCAGAATACTTTATTTTATGGTACTGTTGTCGTATTTTTCTTTAATACACAACATTTAAAGCAATTAATTATTTTCCAATAAATTCATCGTACTGAATAATAACGGTGCTAACTGCCATAAATTTGCTTCGTGAAATGCGACACTGTGTATTGTTAAATAAGTTTTGTTATCAACTGAGGTACCAAACACTCTATCGCCTTAAGCCCCCATTGGCCCCCGAGAGACAGGGCTGCCAATTTAAGATAAAAACAGACCTGCTGTTATTATTTAATTGTTGGTTACCATAATAATAAGTTAAGCGACGGATGTGAAGCGGCCATTACTTTGTTCACGTACCCTTGCCTCCTAATTCTTGTTATCATGTTCGCTCGTCACCTGCATTAATGAATGAATATTCATTATTCATATCCCGATGTTATTGTAAACAATTGAATGATAACAACTGAACCAAAAATAGATCTTCACAAAGGCGAGTAGTTCGTTCGCATTAAATCATGCGATACATAAATCTTGCAAACCCGTTCTACAGCTTATCAAAACAATACGCAGACACACTTTCGATCTTCTATATTAAAATGTCTTTCTACACTTTCCGAATAAACGGACATTTCGACCTATTAAACTTAGACAAAAGGTTTCATTTTCCGTGTCATTAAAAATGTATATGGTACGTTTGGATTGTGAGATAACATCGTTTCAAAATTAAGCCTCAAGAGTATGATAAATTTTCATAAATCAGGCGTTATTTATTGGAGTATCGACTTTAAGGTGTTGCCGATTGGTTTATTTTGGTTTTACAGGATTTGTGGGGTTTAGGACGTTTAAGTATTTAGAATGAGGAAATAATTGTAATCGGATCCATCTCCTGCGATTTGGCCACAAGAGAAATCGAGGGTATTATTATCGATACCGAAGATAATGTTTTAAGGATTGAAAATAAGACTGCTTGAATTACAAAATCGTCACAGGAAGAAAACAAAAAAACTTGCGGGAGCAAAATTTAACACTACTTATATCGTCGACAATAAATAATTGATTACGTTAAATTCGTTTCCTTATGAAAGGTAATCTAATATGAATAAATTAATATCTTTGGAAAATATACTTATAAAGCCTTACCTACTTTATAAACATTGCGTAAAGTTAACTAATACTTACAATGCTTGGTCAACTTCTCTCCGACGTTTTTTTATGGTTGACAGGCTAGGTGTTTTACCACAGCTCTCCTGATGTAAAGTGTCGGTGTCATCAAAGATCGTAAAGCACACCTAGCCTGGAATAGAACTGGCTCTTAAACGAGCCTGCCGAAACACACCGTTAATCACTTGGCGGCAGATTTCCAACTTGAGGGTGGTAGCTAGCCATCTGAGTATCTACTAGAAAATAACGTACCACCATGCTATGGTTTCCTCACGATGCTTACCTTTACCAGCAGCTCAAGCTCATTATTGGGGTTTGAATCCGCGCCCGGCGGCGTGTGAACTGACCGCGCTAACCACTGAGTTATCATCGCTACAAAACTATACGTGATTTGACGCTTGTATGGAAATGAGATTTGGGAGCACCTTGTTACTGAAGTCAATCATCAGTCTAATGTAGTGTAACTTAGGGCTTCAATTAGCGGTGCAACAATAAGGCGGTTTCGTGAGTTGATCTGTATCAAACTTCTATTATTAGTTTTTCACATACATTTTAGTTTTGCACTCAAAAAGTTAAAAAAACTGTCCTACGAAGTTCTTAAAAAAAAGTAATTATCTATTGCTCTATCATTCACATGTTTTTACAACGCAATCTTTTATCAGGTCTTGAAACAAAAATTGCTAAATGTCACCATAGGAATGTGTGAGAATTAGGTACCTACTTGGTATTTCCTAGTTTTAAGTATGTTTATAATTTATGACGTGTGACGTGTCCAAGAGTCCTGTAAGGTCTAAAGGAAATAAAGCACTTTGAGTTCTGAGTTTTTTTTGGTAGGTACGTAAACTTTAGAAAAATGTATGAAATATACATTTGTAGGTAGTAAGTACTTTCGTATCCCCTGATTATATTTCTTAAGTGCTAAAAGCGGCGTGCGCTTGCGGTCTAGATTTGAACCAATCGCACTGTGGGTCGCTCTACAAGCCGTCGAGTGCGTTTTCCTAACCATAAAATGGTTAGGAAAACGAAACGAAATGGATTGTTTAATTTTGGATTTACAACTAGTAGCATAAAAACAACCAAAAGAAATATTAAACATTATTTTGCCTTGAGAGTAATGTTAGGCAATAGGTACTATTGTAGATTTAGTTAAGATAAAACTTGTAAACAAATAATTTTAATTTAGTTTTTTGGATCTGCGTTTTTGTTGTTCGTTGTTAAATCATATGTCTTCACAGATTTGGTAAGTGTAGATGGTTCTAATGGATTACAAAACCGATATTTATCTATAAAGCACCCAGTAGATTATATTTGTTCCTACGTATTATATTGGGCACCGGATTCCCAAGCAATGTCATAATACAGTCACAGTCCTATTATAAACCACAACAATACACACATTCATAAACCCATAACTCATAATATTGTTGTTGTTCATTGGAATTTAATTGTGTGAAAAACACAAGCACTGCACTATCGTTACTGGGCGTGGTCGCGAATCCGCGGCATAATATTATGCCACCAACTTATAATACAGCTAGACGAGGGAGCCACAATTACATCATAAACAAAACGAATGTGAAAGGTTGTAGTTCTCCCAATCGACCACCTCAACGATTAAGTTGGTTTCGCCGTAAATTATTGCCCAAAGAATAACAAATAATAATCTTTATTTATTATTTATGTAAAATTAGTGCGCTATAAATTATGATAATGTGAGGTGTGATTTGAGTACGTATTCTATTTATGCCTTAACATTTGCAGAAATAATCGGTAACATACCTACAGCTAAGGTTAACGCATAAAATAAGAATAAAATGGAACAAAAGATGTTCAATTCCTACAGTCTCCCTCGACGCCTGGATCGAGCTTAAACGACTTTTTGAAATGTTGTTTCGACATCATTAATAGCTGTCATCTATTTGGTCACAAATAGTTGCAGTTTTCAAAATGATACGAACCGGCAAGAGAAGCAGAAGCATAATTATTATAAAATATGTAATAATGTACATAGACCTAAGACCTATGTATCAGTTGGCAGATCAACAGGCGATATGAAATGAAATTTGCTATTTATTTACTGACAGCCCTGTTGGCTCATTGGTTGTACCTAATCTGCTTTGAGAGCTGAAGGGCGTGGGTTCGATTCCCACACAGAACAAACATTTTGTGGTACAAACAAATGTGTGTCCTGTGTCTGAATGTTTTGTATATATTTACAAAAAAAAAGTATTTAAGTATTATATCATTTATCTGAAATTCATGGTAGGGGTACAGACTTTGCTTAGTTTGAGATCGCGCTGTGTGTAATGTCCTACGATATTTATTTAGTTTACTTTATCTATATTATATTATCTAGGTGTGCCTGCCTACAGCAAGAAATTAAGCAAGCTGTCCTGCTACTTAGCATTCTGTGGTGTCGCCGTGCGGATGCCGGGTCCATCTCGTTGGAAGAACGGAAAACCGTGAGGTTGCCTTGCGACCCAGGTTTAGGTTTAAGGAGCCCTTTTACCTTTATTGTCGGTGTTCCCATCCCTAAATTTGATATGAACCAACGCTGCTTTGGATACTCTTTCCAGCAATTGTTCTTGGTAGGCCGTGGCTGTATGAATACTTCTTGTGCTGTCCTTTATATATTGCCTCTTCCTTTTTGCTTTACCATCTGCTCTAATTCTGTTTAGCTTGTCACATTTGGCCCATAATTTGTTGAGATATTGTTGACCCCTCTCGCAGTTGAAAGACAAAACGTTGTCAGGAACCTCTTTTCATGGCAACTCTAACATAAAAAGTCAATGACTAATCACTTTCAACTGCTGGTCGTAAATATCAACAATCTAGTATTAATGCGTTCATTGATTAAAAGCAAGTTATAAACCATAATTCACAATAACATGCCTCCGATTCAAGCCCCAACGCCCACCGATAGCAAAGCCAGTGTTTTTCGCACAATTAAATATCAATGAGCTACAATGTAACGTGAATTACAACGATGTTGAACGCCTGAGAATGCAGAATACACAACAGTTAATAAGACCTGACACGGCAGATTAAATCACAGTTTGTATAAACCCACAGACTCGATAGCAGTTTGTATGATAAGTACGTAGGTAAGTACTCCTGCGACTTCCTCGTAAGACTAAATCGCGTTTAGCCACCAGACTACCAGCTTCGTTGATGTATTGAACTTTGCGGAATTGCAAGTGCGAAACCTTTTGATTCAACGGGGATAGGCCGTGATGTTTATAAATAAGGTGCTATTTCCACTATAAAGGCCAGTGAGATTCGAGGCTGATATTCTGCTATACCTAACTATAGGTATTTGTAAAGATATGACGTTTCAAATTAACCTGCCTGAACCAACAAATTATATATTCAATTATTATAGGTATACTGGCATATACCTATCTACCGGGTATTTTTTTCTGGTGACAGGCTAGGTGCTTAACCTATATTAAGTAATGGTGCGGTCGAAGACGGTAAACACTTAGCCTAGAAAGGCTCTCAAGTAAGATTGCCATAACACTTCGCTGAATTCCTGAGGATAGATTTTCGACTTTTTTTATTATTGCTCTCAGGTAAGGTGTTTGACCATAACTCACCTGATGCTAAGTGACAGTATGGTCGAAGATGGTAAAACACACTTAGCCTGGAATGGAACTCAACTTGGAGGGGGTAACTAGACAACCGAGTAAGAGAAAGTACCATACCACAACACTGTTTTCCATCAGTGGTAGATTAAGTTTGGGACCTTCGGTGTGCAAACCGACTGTAGGTACTTACTGAGCTATCATCGCTTCAATCTAGCATATTTTGTAAAAACGCTACGTATTATTTTACTAGTATTTTTTTACTAAGCAAACCTAAATGTCCCATATACTCATTTAATAAATAAATACCTACCGTAGAAACAAATAACAGTAAACTTACAGGTAAATTAATTTCATAAATTACATGACAAAGAAAGTAGGTCAACATTTAAATAGGCTTAATAACCGCTTTTTTTTTAATGTTACTATTTAGATACAAAACCCTCAAAATAATCCAAGGTCAATTAAAACAAAGTAAATTATTAATACTGTATGATTTAAACCGTAGCAAAGCCATAAATCATATAAAACCAGACAACTGGGCGCAACAAAGTGCATGGTTGGTATCTACAGATCTGTATCAAAATAATTGCAGAAAACCACACTGTCTGTTCTTCTGTCCGCGTCTAGATCGAATGATAGTAATGCTTTTGTTAAGCTCCCGTGATTTTTACTCTATATAATCTGTTTCGAAAAGCGTAATCGAGAAAAAGTCCATAATTAGGTAAGTATGCTAGCTATACACTTTTCCGACCTATCATTTTCGGCATTTAAGGGTAAATAGCTGCTGCGATCAAACTTTAGATAAACATTAGATTAAATATTTAATACTATTTAATATTTAATATTATTCTGTAGAAACAGTTTACGTGCTCCATCCTAGACTGCATCATTGCACAAAAACTATTAAAAATTTAAAATAATGATGTGCAGAAGTATTTTCAGATACGTGGATTTAAAAGATTACGATTACGTTTCTCTAGATAAATCAAAGAATTATTTTACTCTGATTAAAGATTTACTATAAGTTATTTATTTTATAATTTATTCCGATTTCAAGATAATATAATCCCAGAATTAAGTAAAAAAGTCAAGTAGGTACATCAATAAAAGTTATCTGATCTGTAAACTAAAATCTTCGTCTGTGGCCGCAAAACTTCTCTATTTATAAACTACGTAGGTCAATCCATGTAAGCTAAAACAGATTGTATGACAGTTTTATGTAAGTTGGTGTTGAAACTGCAATTTCAACACTACGTTTCTTTCACGCGTGGCAACACAGATAGTCGTCATGTCATTCGTCTTAAAAATTATACTTGCTCGGTTGCGTTAAATTTAATCGTCGTTTTAATCCCTCTACAAGTCGAAACCAAAACCCAGCTGGGCTTCGGTACAAAAAACATACACTAAGCGACTATGGTAGAGTTATGTTTTTTTAAAGACTTGACTTGGCAACACTTTACCACAAAATCATGACAAATCCTTACTGATTATATCAATTTCAATTCAATTTAATTTACCAACTACACAACTTGATCACCCCCGAATTGTGACCTCGTGACCCCTACATCTACTTTATATATTTACTCGGTCAATTAGTGTAAATGCTTTAAGTATTGATCAGCCGGGCATGTATATATTTTTGTTAAATTAAATGAATATGAAGAGTAGGTACCTACCGACGAATTAACTATAAAGTATAATGTAAAAAATTGAGATTAATTACATTTTAAATGATCATTTTCAATCGATCGCAACCTTCGATTCGACCAAACTTTAATATTATTTTGGTAGAAAAAAATACATTTCAAATATAATTGGGCAATTTCAATGATTGCAACATCGAATTGCTTCTAGTAAAATAATTATTTTGTTGGTCAGAAATCAATTATAAATAAAACAGTGTTTTACTCGACGAATTTAATTTGTTTAGCTGAATAAAAAACCTAAAATGTCTTATAATTTTAGGTTTTTTATATATAAAGGAGCAAAATTACTGAAGTTCAAATCACGTTAGTGCTTTTTAATTTATAACTGCAATGATTCCGATGACCGATCAATCTTAATTTCGTTTTCATCGACGACAAACTAAAAAAATATTAGAAAAACAAAAGAAACGCACATTTTCCACGCATTTGTGCTTTACTAGAAGTTATTTCTTTTTGACTTGCAGAAGCTTTTCAAGCATTATAATTTAAGCAGTTAGTACCTGTTATCTATTATCTAACACGTATGTAACGTGCCAGCACTGCTTCTATTATTACAGTTGCATTGGCAACTGTAATGGACGGCAATAAGCGGTACTGATTACTGACCTCCTACAATGAAGAGATTCGCTTGACCGCTTTTCGCAAATGTTGATATGTGCCATCTATCTTTAAAATAAAAAAAAGAAGTTACGAACATACACTGCGGCTCATTCTACGAGTACACAAGATCCCTCATTATAATTCCAAAATTAACAATTTATCGAGCCCCGAGGCGAATATTTAAGAACATCTTGTCAGTTAATAAATCGTTCAATTGTTCGGACAATAATTTATGAATAAACATAATGGTGAAACAATCTTAGGTATTTTGATGAAAAGGTTGATAGCGCTGCGTTTAGTGTTTGGCAGTTGGTAGGCACAAAACAAAATGCCATAAGAAACTGGTTATGTCGTATGGTTCGCAGAATAATTGAAATGCATAATTATTTGTGCAATTACGTCATCATGGCTATTTTTTGTTTCGCACGAAAATTCTTACTAAAACGCACGTACAATACTTACAGTACAAAAGTTCTTACAAAATACGTAAGTATGAAACAATACAAAAATGTATCTAGGCACTGTACGAGTTCCCATCCCTGCGACTCGATGGACCTGGAACCTGCACGGCGATACCATTGAATGTCAGTAGGTGCTATCGTAAGATGCTTCGTCTGGTTTCCATAGTTTTTCAGCTAACAATACCGAATTAAACTTAGGTACCCTAAAACATTCAAATCTTCGTCTGTCTGCTCGTATGCCAGGCTTTTTTATCCCAAAGTTACTTATACATAAATAATTATTTTTGAAATTTAGTATCATGTAAGTAATAATTGTATCCATTACAATATGTAAAAATAAGTTTTTTCGTAAGTACGAGGTACATAAAACGTAAAGTATTTTTTTTTATCTAATCCAAACGTAACATTAAAGTTGAAAGAAAAAAAAAAGTTAAAATGAACATTAATAATATTAATAAAATTAATTAATTAATTAATTAATTTTATTAATTAATTTATTTTATTAATTATGAATTATATAATTTTTTTTTATTATTCGACTTTTCTGCTGCCCGTACTGTCGACTTCTTCTAACACGGTGTTATTCACGATGAGATCAATTTTATTGAGATTTATTCAGTAACATGTTTCATATCGATTATCTTCTTTGTCTAGAAATTATCGATTTTTTTTCGATATTTCATGATTAATAACTTTGTTAAGAAGGTTCCAGAAGAGACTTGAAGTTCCATTTAGGTTTCGTTCACAATGTGTTACCTATTGCATAAATAGGTGCTTATTATTGTGGCGGGTAATTATATTATTGTTATGAAAATATACTTGTAATTATGAATATCGAGATTAATCGATAGTTCTGACAATATCAATCGAACAAAGTCTATCCATGTCCATATCTTGAATGGCGATTGTTCCTAAAATTTCATTGGGTGAGAAGGGTAAGGCCATAGTCCACCACGCTGTTCAAGTGCGGGTTGGCAGATTCAAAATACCTTCGAAATCTTTTTTTTTAACAATTCTTGCACATGTAGATTGTTTTCCGTGAGATTCAAACCCAGGACCTCCAGATTGAAAGCCAGTCGGTCTCCCAATTAGGCTGTCGAAACTTTCGCCTGTAATTTCTGTACCAAGGTTATGGGTTCAAACCCCAACAAGAAGCTCGTCCTTACGATGTTTTCCTTCACCGACAGGTGAAGGAAAACATCAAATCATAGCGTGGTGGTAGGGTACTTTCTAGTACTCGACTGACTAGCTACCGCCCTTAAGTTGAAAATCTGCCGCTAAGCGTCTAACGGTGTGTTCCGGCACCCTCACTTGAGAACCAGTTCCACTCCAGGCTGTGTGTTTTCAATCGTCGACCGCACCGTCACTTAACATTTGATGAGCTGTGGTCAAAACACTTAGCCTGTCAACTGTAAAAAAATATAGCATTTCTTATCTATCTTTCTTCTAAATATATATAACTCAAAGGTGACTGACTGACCGACTGACTGACATAGTGATCTATCAACGCACAGCCCAAACCAATGGACGGATCGGGCTGAAATTTGGCATGCAGGTAGATGTTATGACGTAAGCATCCGCTAAGAAAGGATTTTGATTAATTCTACCCCCAAGGGGATAAAATAGGGGATGAAAGTTTGTATGAAACTTTGTCAATTTTAAACCGATCGGGCTGAGACTTTGCATGCATAAAGCTACTATGACGTAGGCATCTAGCGCGGGTGAAACCGCGGGGCACAGCTAGTTTGACAATATTATCCTTATGGGCGTTCTGTAATCATGTGTCTATCAGTTATCTGATTCCTACAGTAAAGGCTTTGCTTAGTTTATTTTGCTGTGTGAAATGTTCTAAAAATATTTATTTATTTATGTATCTACTCGTGCAAGTGTAACAACACCTTTAGTGAAACGTATAAATGCAACTTTACTTGAGTAAAATTGATCACGTATTCATATAGCGGATGTAAAATAAAGAGGTTTGGAGGTAATTGATAGGCCAGCTCTCTCTTGTATCCATTTAATATGTTTAATGCCCTAACTTGCACTTTAAGCGATTTTGCGCGAGTTTAAACGGTTTTCCAAGCTTCATTTTGCATCGAGACGATAGTTAGCCTCACTTCACTTAACAATTCGCACAAGGGTTAAGTTGTGGTTTATGTAATTTATAATATGTGAAAAAAGTAAAATATCATATAATATGGGCGTCATCTAATGAGACCACCATCGAACACTGGTAGGGTTGTCAGCTTTTGAATCACGAATCGATTTAATATTTTTGTTACGCAAGTTGTTATCTAATAAACATAGGTACGTAAAGTCTTATTAATACGACTACGAGTATGTATAAATAAATATACAAGTTTAAAAATGATCAAAGTTCAAAAGTTGGCTGTAACGGTCATTAGCAAGCATTACTCTTATGATATAAATAAACATATTAATATTTTTTAATAAATGTAAAAGTTTCAAAATGTTCAAAGTTCTGAAAGTTGGCTCTAACGGTCATAGGCAATCGTTACAATTACTCTTATGAAATAAATAAATAGCGTAGGACATTAGTTACACAGATTACACACAGCGCCACCTGACCCTAAACTAAGCAAAGCTTGTACTAGTCAAATAACTGATAGGTTACTTAAACCCTTTTTTTTTGTAAATACATATACTTATATTACATACAGAACACCCATCACAGGCATCGTCCTGGGTAGGAATCAAACCCACGCGGTCTTAAAGCAGAAATACTACCAATAAGCCAACAGGGTTGACAAATATACCTACTGTTACTTTTGTCACCTTACGTTTTTACTGGGTTGGTGTTTGACCACAGCTTACCTGATGTTAAGTAACAGTATACACACCTAGCTGCTTATAATTGGATCTAGCTTTCAGGTGGGGCTACTGTAACACAGCGTTAGTGCTTTGCGGCAGACTCTTTTTCAGTGTAGTAGCTAGAAAGTACCCTACCATCATGTTACGGTTTCCTTACGATATTTTAAATCACTGGCAGCTTAAGCTCATTGTTAGAATTTGAACTCACGCACTTCAGCGTGTCATCCAGGCGCGCTAACCACTGAGCTATTAACACTACAAAAAATACAAAATACTTTACTTCGTAACACATTAACACAATGTTTTCTAAACTTGATTAGGTTAAATAAATAAGAAAGCGCGTAAAGCGTCTATTAATTAGTGGAACAAATTTATCGCTAAATTGATGTAATAAAAACCTTGTGTTTAAGGTTTTGCTTAAGGAAATGCTTAAGTATAGTATTTTAAGCAACTACCAGTGTGAGTAATTAGGATTACAAGATATTAGTATATAGAAAAAAAAACTATTAAAACGTTTGGTAACAGAGACATCCCTAGCTAGGCCGGCGGGGGTAATGCGCGTGAAACCGTTCATCACACGACTTATGCGTTCAATTCGAAATTTAAGTAACCGTTTTGTACATTTTCACTTTTAAACACAAAAACAAATTTGTCGAAAAAATTAATCTCAGTTACTTATGTATGTATAAATATTTATTTAAAATATGTATAATATATTGTTTACCTATTTATTCGTCTAGCAAATTATGAATGTTAATTCCTTCCTTAAATATACTCTTAGAAAATCTAGATATCATTAATAACAATAAATCCAATTTTGAAGGCTGTTGATAGATATGTTGATATAAAATAACTAAAAATGTTGCTATATTTTTCATTACAGTCAACTTAGTCAAGGACTGCAACATTTTTAATAAGTATTTTGTCAACTTCCTTGAAATTGGTCTTCATATCCTAGCCGCCGGCGCGGCTGTGGTTGTGAGCTTGTGAGCTTTCAGAATAGACTCGCGCCAAAGCGAGAAAATGCACGTCCTGTCTTCTTCGCACACTCGTAAACGCTTAAAAAGCTCCATAGATGGCAGTAAAATCATTGCAACGTTCAAGCGACCACTACTACCGCCATCTAACGTTGAATAACCGAACTTTTACGGCAAGTTTATTGAAGAGGGCTCTTCGGCAGCTCGTAAACGATTTTATAGCCACTAACAAAGTCTCCTCGTGTTCGATATTACCCGACCGAGTACGGCGGGGAATGCAATATTCGGAAGCTCTTGTTGAGCGGAGGTGTATTCAATTTCGCCGGTGTTCATGGTCTTTTATGCCCGATTCAAGGTGCGATTGGATGGCGTGCTCGAGCGTTTATTTGGCTTTATTGTTGGGGTTTGTTTATGCGATTGCTGTTTAACCAAGTACGGTGTTTGTACATGCTTTTGTTATGATTATTATGCTGTTGCGAATAATGAAAGGGATCGTGGGAATTCTCCAATTTGCACTTTTTTTGCCAATAAGTAAACACGCCCTTGTTGCTTTTCATTGGTCATACATAGATAAGACCGGTACATAAATAAGGTATGGGAGTAATTAAATACGGGAATGTTTGTGTAAAATTTTGGGCTGTAGTAACAAAGTTGAAATTAGGTACGAAACCCAATAACCATTTATCAGTGATTTATATAGGAGTTTTCCCCAAAACGTAGCCGTGAAAAAGGCAAATCATAAATAAGATCCGATTCAAATTTGTAGAAGATGCTATCAGTATGATTTATTGGCTCGCACCCGAGAGGGCTTTGTCTAGTGATGTGCTAATTGCCGTGTCACGTATCGATAAATCGAAGTGGACTTAAACAACTTGACCGATTTCATTACAACAGCGCTTCAATCAATTCTTATCTTAATTACTAATTAAATAACAAAAACTAAAATATTTTAAAGAACATGAATTAGATAACATTGTCAAAAGCGGTGGTTTGTTTTGTAATATTAAATTGATTCAATCTGTTCATAAGATTAGTAAATGGATTGGTAGAGATGTTAAAAGAAACTTCTGATTAGTTGATCTAATTAGACCAAACAAGTAGGTACGCGTTTGTACAATGAACTGGAATCATGCATGCAAAAATAATAAAATTAAAAGAGTATTAAGTGAGCTATAAAAATAATGAATATACGTTCCAACACTTTGCTTTCACATATACTCTGTCAGCATCTTTCGGGCAAATCTGCTGGTAATATATCGCCTCGGGCCAGTTCTTTTTATTCATCTCGTAAAATCCCGTATTTCTTATTGCGTTTGCATGACGTCTCGCGTATGTAGGCGAGACTTACGATGTGCCACGTCGGGACAGCGGGAAGTCGCATCACTAATTATTTTTATTTTGCTGCGTCGTTGTTGTGGTTTTCTGGCACGTTTGACCTCGCATTTTGTTGATTTGTTGTATTTCTTGAGATATTTAGACTAGGTTTGGCTTTTAACTCTGGTTGGAATGAGTTGATATTTTTTAACTATGAGTACTTAGCTTGTATGTTATATAACCGCGTTGGCGGTGCTTAAAAGCAAATCATTGTAAGTTTTAAAACAAATCAAAACGTATAATCTACGGATATAGGAATGTCATTTTGAGTTATAACGTGTGCCCAGTATTGAATTTAAAATCGTTATGACTTTCTCTACACATGATTAATAAAATAAGTACCTAGTTATCAGATTATCACTTCAGCTAAGTCAGTCCCTAGTAAACAAGTCTATACAAAGACGTCCGGAAACCGCCTAAAATGGCTCCATGGCCTGTGGCAAAACTGGCAGACACGTATTCGAAATATAGTCGATAAATTATTATTAAATTAGACTCAATACTCGCCTACGCACTGGCGATATCGATTTGATTTAAGACAGTCGAAATGTTTGTCATTGTTAAACTGAATGCAGCTAAACAAACATGGATGTGATTTTAATTATTTTAAATGGGTGTGGCGTATGATTCATTCGACAAAAACATTGTCCGTACCTAGGACAAAATTGGATTATATAGTGGGCCGTGTTCTTATCTCTTAATGTAGTAAAACAAAAACAAAAATTGTATACCTACGTCTGCATGTCCGTTCACTTCTTCTAAACCAGGCAACGGATTTCGATACGGTTTTCACTGTCGCATGTCGTTTAGATATTCTTTATAGAAAGTATGTATAAACGTATCATCCATATAAAACTTTTAAGTAATTTCATAATTATAAATAAATTGCCTCAGTGCGAAGTCGGGACGGGTCGCTAGTTAATTCTTATTGAAGTATTCTTATACCTGGCTAATAAGAATTAATATTATGCTGGGCTTACCCGGTACGAACCAGGCGTGACTAAATTTTGTCATTCCTTTTAGAAATATTTTATTTTAATATGTAGGCAGGGCGTTTTGGTAAAATAAAAGGATCAATGACGTAAATGCCACCCTGAAGGTAACAAATCTTGTAAGTCCACCGACAAACATTTTTTTCCCCAAAACATACCCCGAACAATGCTTTATCTGTCCTAATGTGATTTAACAGGTAATTTTTAAAATAGATTACCATTAAACAGAGCCAGATTTATACCCAACCACAATGTAAATAGGCAACAGAATGAGGAACTACATTTATTTTCATTTACCTCCATTTATATCGCGGCTCCACGTGGAGATTACGTGATTTAACAAAGGGAGGGCCATAAATCTCAGGAGTCCTGTCTTAGTAGGCTTTTGTGGGCATTTTTGATATGTGCCTTTAAAAGCTTTTTTCTGTATTTAGATGAGAGTTCATTGTGTAATTCATTAGAGTAGGGGGTAGGTCGCGGCGTCCTGCGCCCGATATCGAAAGATAACACTGTATTTATTGCCGACCAATGAGATGTATTACAAGGCGATACATTTTAATGGCTGAAAAATTTGTCGATACAAATAACACTAGACGTCAGAGACATTTCTGAGAAAAAGAATAAAACAATATAAAACGGTATAGTAGTAAACGGTAGATACGATGTAATTAAAACCAAAATCATAACTCTTCAATCAAATACATTTCAAAGCAATAAATAAAATTATTATTTATCTACGAAGCAGATGATTTAGGTATCTATAAATAACAATGAGTTATCAAGAGATGCATTATCAAATTCAATCACGCGCAATATTTCATTTTTGCAATTCACTGATCGTCACACCTCACACCGTTTGTGTGTAAATAATTTCACGCATTATTTTTATATTCTATTAAAATAAATCAAGATTGCAAACTCGTATCCCGCGTTTGTCTCGAAATTCTTCGAATGCACTCAGATATGTTAAATCATTTGCACCTATACCTACCCATATGGAATGACAATCTGCATTTTGATCTTCAACTAATGTATTTCAAATTAATTTATCATATAATTTAAGATTATATTGCAAATGTGCGGGTGGTCCAATAAACTTCTGCTCACATTGTCTATTCTAGAATCGAACTTGCTATTTGCATTGAGAACCTACTCGGCATACATTAGTGCTGTCGCGGCAGCTAAGTAATTAGCGCCCATGTCGATATCGATATTCACATCGGGTACTTCATTAGGATCCGCTTCCGTTCTTAGAGCTGGAAATAATATACTATCATTTAAAATTAAGAAAATAAGATTCCAATTCAAATGTAGGCCATCCAATAAAGAATTACACAAGCAACACTGTTTGGAGCGTCTGACCCTACCGACCGCCAACAGAGTAATACGTCACGACTAGACAGCTTCCCCCCTCCCCTGGGTCTCTTAAAGCTCCAACTCAGCGTTAGAACAGGACAGATGTATAAAGAATTACATTGGCGTGACTGAGAGATCGAGAGCTTGTGAAACATGGCGCATAACGCCCCTTGATTTATGGTAGTGTGCCAAAGTTCGAACTTTATGTGTGCGTTACATGTTGTATCTACCTACTATAAAATTTATATTAAAGTTTAATTTATGGCGAAAACTTCTGATTTAATTGCTAGTAACTTAGAGCTGACTATTATTATTAGCACCGACCTCCGTTTTTTTTTATTTTTCGACCTTGTTTAGGCACCATTTGAGGTTATTAACCTAATTTTAAAGTTGTATAACAATTTGGGCGTTTATAGAGAGTGAATTAAGCCTCTTTAAGTATAGTTTGAAACTAGAACTATGAGTGTATTTAAGTCGTGAATACACACGGATATTAATGTAGATTGTATTCAAATGGGCTATTATTGACACATTGCTAGTTTCGTCAATGGCTCGGACGAGTGTTCGTTGAATTGATTAATGGTACCGCATAAGTTAAATTACATAATTGAGTATAACTATTATGTAAAATTTTATTTGAAGGGTGTGGTTTCATAAGTGTGATCACAGATAACTATTCTGCCTTGTTCAGTAGGTAAGGGATAAAATATACTGAGAAAATCTATTTGAAATAAAATCCATGTTATCTATCGTAAATGCACTGTTACCAAAACTCGGAGTAGGTGAGATTGTGTTCACAATTGATTTCATCGAATATTGTTCGATAGATCGATTTCGATAATTTGTTATGTTGAGTTTATTTCAAAAATATAATTATAAGAACTTACTTACTATTGGATTTTATTGCAAAAAAAAAAACAATATAAATATACAGGGTTGTACACTTGGGGGTTGAACTAAGCTGAAATGGGGTCATTGTAGGTACTCATCATTAATTACAAACAACTTTTACTATGGTAAACTCATGAAAAAATCGACAGTACACCTTAAGCTTATATCCCTGTAGATTAATATATTAATTTGATTTTATCGATATCGATATGACCGAAACTTTATTTTTCACATCACTGGTTCAGGTTCACGGCCTTTCTGTGTCTAATGTTATCTATTTTTTGTTTCAGGTAGTTTTAAATTCCCGGTCTAAAATGGTTTGTAAAAACGAAGCTAGTATTTCCTATTAACACGTTAGTTTTTTCGAAAGACAACGCGTCGAAACTACGATCATGCGTCAGATACCTACGTTATACGATTATACGGCGTTAGAGTTCGCAAATTAATACTGCCTACATAAAAACCCCCTTCTATAATTAACACAAATAATATTAACATCGTAGTACCTTCATTAAAGGGTTATTAGACACCGAGCGGTGAGCAATTTGCTAAGCAAAATATATCGCGTAGGTGCCCACAATACTGCTGGGGTTGCGCAGTAAACAAGCTCTTGCTTCCTCACTGGGAGGTCTTAACTCAGTGCCGCTATTATTTATTAGGTAACCCGGTACAAGGCGGAACACGGTAGCTTAAGTAAGTGTAACATCTGTCACGGGTAGCCTTGGTGAGAAACGTTCGTTTTCGCTTCATATCGGGTCAAATCGCTTTAGATACACGTTAGGCCAGATGCAGTGGAATTGAGAATTGATCAATATCGTCCGCTGCATGTTTTTTTTTTTTTTTTTTTAATTATTAATCGGCGACTAGATACGGTTCTTTAATTGTAGATACTTTATATTTCGCTATTTATATCAAATGGATTCAGTCTAAGTCACAGTCAAAATTACTCAAAGTAGGCAAATCACAGTCTTGGTCAACGTTAGCATAGTAATGGTTTTAATAACAGCGTCTACAGAGTTTTGGAAACAATACTAATAGTCATGTTTCACTAAATTTTATCATTACCACACTCATGCATATAATTCGACACTTAATTGTTAATAAAAACCACTATTTTTAAATAGGTTGGTATTTAAACAACTTGAAAAAACATTAGTTTCGAAAAGTAATACAAGGTTGTTATTTGTTCTGTTTCCTAAAACTATTTAGCTAAAATACAAAAAGATAATGAGTAACTCTAGTTTATGAAATAAACTTTTAGCTTTCTTTATTTTGTTGCATTTGACTACTACCTAACCTGTTTGCGTAGAAGAAACCGATTTACTCGTGATTTGAAGACATCCAGATTGTATACCTACATATTGGAAAACACTCACCCGGGCAGCGCACATCGCTGTTAAGCAGTTTGCAGAAAAAAAAGGAATCGAAAAGTTACGTTTTTTAAAATTTTCACGTGAGTCCCACTTGAAAATCGACCTCATTTTGGAGTTTTGGGTTCTATCGATATTCACAAAACTGTAAATTTCTGATAAGTTTGTAGCAATCATTTTTATCAACGTTAGTTTTGGCCACAACAATCTCATTACCAAATTGCATCTACACAAACAATACATAACGTATGACGTATGTTTATTATCGGGGCGAATATTGGCTCGGAACGTAGTGCTAAATTCGGCGGATACCCGATACTGTGGTATTATCAGCGATTATTTGTCATTGGTTGAACAATGCCCGTTATGAGTAGGGACTTCAATTTGGTATTATTAAGTTGGAAAAACTGATAGCTCGATACAAAATAATAATCACGTTATCACAACATAAACCTTGACAAAGCACTTTTTAGATTTATGGAGAGGTCAATTCTGTTATGAGTTTGTCATACAGATACGGCTACATAGCGGCAAAAGAGCTTATTAAGCTTTCTGGTTTCAAATGCTTTTTTTTTGTTTTGGCGTCGCACTTAGTGCGATTGCCAGTGTCATGTGTGTTAGATATTTTTTATCAAAAATAATGTTAAATATATTTAAGTCACAGTCAAAGTTACAAATGAAATCATGGTCGAGTCCAGTCATGCCATAGTAAAGTATTTGTGACTTAACTGGAAGCTTAAATGGAGTTTCGGAAGAAACATGAAAAGTCATGTTTCACCTTTATACCTATCACTTTTCCACTTAATTATTTACGCTCGTAATTCGGCACTTTATGACTAACGTTCTAATTTTTTTTTATATGAACAATTTAAATAAAAAAGTTACAGAAAATAGTACGATCTCCACATTAATTTTCGACGTTCCCGCCAAAACTCCATAAAATATGTTTTACTCTTGATAAAATTGTTAGTTCATTTTAAGTTTCAAAAACAATGATATGATTTTTTTGTTCTTGGCATCGCGCTTTGGGAATGCTGCCAGTGTTAACTATTAAAATATTTTCAAGTTTTCTACAAAAAGAAAGTAAGTCTCAATGTCAGTTAAAGTTAAAATATAAGTCTTAGTAAAATAGTGGCGACATTACTGGAACTGGAACTTTTTCAACTTTTTGGAAACATAAATTCTATTATTATTAGGTGCAACTTCACAGTTTTTAAACATCAACCCGACAAAACACAAGTTTTAGAACATAATAACGGCGACATAACATGTTCCACGTTCCTGAAAAAATTTGATACGGTCATTGTGTTTCATTTCATCTATTATGGTCTTTTCTTATTTAGTTAAGAACTGTTTGTTTTTTAGCATCATAAGCGTGCTACTATCTTGAGTGCATTTTATGATTGCTCATTTGTTCGACTTTTTTCCGTTAATATTAATGACGCGAAAGAGATATGGCGATGAGAATGAAGAGATGACGATTGCTTAGTTTGGGGCTAGATGGCGCTATGTGAAATGTCCTCTGAAATTTGTTTAGATATAGCAAATTGTACTTTATCATTTTTAAGTACTTAATTAGGTAGGTATATACTTTTATCATCTCTGAACTAAAAGACAATAAAGTAAAAAGAACAATAGAAAAGGACGTAGAAGATTCGTAGAGTAAGAAAAACAAAACCAAAGCTAGCTCTGGATAGTATATCTAGGTACATTATTAAGGTTTTGCTCCTCTGATGAATATATTAGGCTTAGGCACAGATTATTATCACAAAGAAACAAAAAATCATTAAAAAATGCCGTCTATTGTAATATAATTTTAATTACTAAGTAACAAGTCAAAATAGTACGAAACACGTACAGTGGCGCCATCTAGACCCAGCATAACATTTAAAAATAACTCGAATAACCCGACTTACTTAGCTTAGGTAGGGACTTTGTATAATATTTGGCTGGCTGGTAGTTTGGCTTTTCATCAAGTTCAAAATCTATAAGCAAAGAAAAGCAACTATAGTGTATTCCGTCAGCCCCATTTAGGAGCCGGTTCCATTCCAGGCTAGTTGTGTTTACCATCTTCAACCACACCATCACTTAACATCAGGTCGGCCTGTCAAACATAAAAATCAAGTTTTTATATAGCATAGGTATTTGCTAGAATTAAGCTCGTACCTAAACGGTATTTAAATATATAGAAAAAGGAGTCTTTACGCACGCCAGAGGCGATGCCCCACTTTCCATAAATATTTCTATAGTTTATACTAAGTACATGAATCTCGTAACTTCATACGCTTACCCTTCTGGACTATTATTATATCTGTGGCATGGGCAACAGTAGCCGTAGATAGTATACATTATAGAGTGGACAAGTCGCTCAGAACCAATTAATGCCTATCCACGACCCATAAGCGTCATAACGACGTAAGATCAAGGGCTCGCCTCATGTACGCTAGAATCACGAAAGTCACGACTTTTCGTGAACGCTCCAGCGAAGTAACGTTACCGGATAAAACTATGCTCGTTACTGCTTCATAAAACGGTTATCTGCACTGGAATAATTATTTTAATTGTTTTGCCTTCCTATAACGGGGTATTGAATATTAAGATCTCGGTTTTAACAAGTATACAAACAGTTGTGGAAGGGAAACTTCGGACACATTATCAGAAAGAATAACTTTTATCTATTTAGCGTGCTCCATCGTCAACCGCATCTTCGTTTAACATTCGGCGAGATGGCGATTAAACGCTAGCTTTATTGTTTATAAAAACGATACTCAACTTTTTGGTTGTAATATCTTATTTTAAATCATCTTAGGTACTTGTTATCTTATACTCTTCACGTTCTGACAGCCTAGCAGATACGGATAAAATTTAGAATGTAGATAGCATATTGTCCCTATCTATTAAAAAGATTTTTCTTTTATTTGTCTATGAGTCGAACAATGGGGTGCAGCTAGTTAGTAATTGGTAAGATAAAAAAACTAAATTAAGATAGTACATTAAAAATTAAACATTAAACACATATCTTATAAATAGATGGTTTTCAATCGCTATAGTAGGGAAATGAAAAAACTAAACTAACTTAAAATTAAATAAAAAGGCCGTCAGATGAGGGATATGTGGCCAGAATGCTGGCAGCATTGCCACGTTGGATGGCAATGCTAAGCTTATGTAGTATATATAGTAGGGTGATTAAAAAGTAGCCTAATATTTGCACCGAAAGCCCCTTGAAACATTCCGCAGCTAACAAAAATAATAGAGCCATACAGAGCCAAAATAACACGCATCAATCTCTTATATTAGCTGCTTGCTCACAGCAACAACATAAAAACTTCCCGAAGTTTCCTATACGCGGCTATAAATCTCCAGTTTTTTAATAGATAAATAGGGCCTCGCACAAACGAGCAATATCGCATTATTTGGCCCTCCCTCAGGAAAGGCCCTCCTGATAAAGCCTCCTTCCCCACACCCTTCATGCTAATGTACTGCGCCAGACGGTGACAACCATTTTTTGGCCCACTTGGCTACATTATGCCGACCATAAAGAGTATTTCAAATTATATTTTCCGTGTCCATTAAAAGGCGATGTACCTACTTACTTGCATTTTTTAATTTTTTAATGCTTCTGTTTTAAACTTTTTTGCATATCAATTCAGGTAGCAGCGGATACGATGGCTTACGTTTAGAACGTGTGACAAAACAACGATAACTATTGTTATACCATTGTCGGTGTTTAAAAAGGTAAAAAAGGTGCGAGTTCACGGTACAAGCAAGTAATAAAATGTTCAAAACTTGGAAAAAATATGCCGTCATAAACAAAGCGTTTCGGATGCAAAGTTAGATAAAGAACATCTCACACACCTGAGCTAGAAAATTGCTTTTTTCTAAGCGCCTCCAGTTTTTACGCAACTTTCACCGGGAATAAAAGAAGTTTCGTGGAAGAACTTTCTTTTTTTTCTTCTTGTTCGTAACATAAATCAAAGTTTATGCGTGCTCTATGATCGGCGCGAAATATGGGAACAATAAAAATATTTTGACGTTTAGAACAATCGGGACTCGAAACCATAGACGAGAATTGATTTTTGGGATTCTTATTGTTTTGGTAAAAGGATTTTTTTTAACGAAATGACATGCGTTTTTTTTGTTGATACATTTTTGTTTAATTTTAGTTCAGTCAAAAGCCATAAGTTTAAACTTATTACAAAGCCAGTAAAGTACTGCGGACCCTTATCACAACTAGTTAAAAACTAATTACGCGAGTGACACCACCTTTCCGTAAATCTCAAGGCTGCTCCGAATTACTCTGACAAAAGTTATTTTTAAGAAAAAAGCCCTCGAGCATGTCTCTCGCGAGCACCCTCCCACGGAATTTATCACGATTTATATTCATGGCATAACAACAAGAGCCACGCTTAGGGTGATCCTAATATTGGTGACATTTAGCAGTTTTACCTGTGACAACGCTGAGTTGTTTGTACTTGAGTTAAGCTTACTTTATAGAAGTGTACGTTATCTCGAGATGGATGTCTACTTTAAATTCGCCAGAAAAATAGCCAAAAATGTAGTTGTCTTTATCGACTGATTTAAAAAAGGAGAAATGTTTAATGTCCACCCAATTGTTTACCTATTTATCAGACCGCCAACTTTTCTTAATCTAATTTTGTATTGTGAACATATGCCACGATCAATGTTAAATTGTATAATATGATTTTCAAAATTTTAAACTAAATTAGATTTTGTTTTATTTAGTAAAAAAATTGACAGTTCTAATTTATTTGTGTTCGATAGTCTCTATGGTCTAATTATTTTTAGTCATTGTAGTCCTTAACTAATCTGTGGTTTTCTTGCGTCTTTTAGTGTCGTTCCGTATACAAATAAGTCATTCTAAATTTAAAGTCGGGTGCGGGGCCATATGGCGGTTCCAAATGTTTCAAACATCGGCTCTAACTCTTGTAGGGACGCCGTAACGGAACTACAAATCAAGTGCGGTTTGGGCGCTTTCAGACTGCGCTAATAATATTCATAACGCTTGTGGATCGACTTAGCGTATGTAGGTATAAATGTCTTATGTTCCCATAAGGATTTAATCCTTATTTTCTAATCACAATACTTAGCTTACCATTTCATGACTTAGTGTCGTACGTCATCCACACTAGACGAATAACAATGAACTGCAAACGTTTTGGACGTTTGCAGTTCATAGGTATACAAAATATCCATAGGTAATTTTGATCTAAGAAGATACGAGAATGTTTCTCTTTGAAACTTTGAAAACTTCTCCAAGTACCTATTACCTACCTACAAGCATTCATACTGATCTAAATATACTACTGCGATATACGACTTTTTATACGTGTAAGGTAATGGATACAAAGGTACTTGATGGTAATGTAATGATAGCTCAGTGGTTAGCGCGGTCGGTTTGCATGCCGAAGGGCGTGGGATTCAAACCCCAACAATGAGCTTGAAAGAAAACATCGTGAGGAAACCATTGCGTGGGGTACCTTCTAATACTCAATTGGTTAGCTACCACCTCAAGTTGAAAATCTGCCGCCAAATATAAATATAAAATTCCATACAAAAACCGGATTATTTTCTAGCGTCATGAGGTTGGTGTTTCGGACTATCTTAGCTTTACGTTGACCACATCGTTTTATTTATTTTGAGTGAATTTTAGTTTCTTCGTGATAAGAACCAATTAAATAATAAAAAGCCACAATACTTATAACATTGTCAATGCGAATAATTGATATAAGAATGGTAGGATGTATGTGTTGTTACGTAATCTGAAGTAGGTCTTTTGAAAAGGAAGCGTTACTTGCCAGCATAGCCAGCCCATTAGTTATTTATAAGGGTTAGTATAAAATAATTCAAACAATAGATTTAATATTTTAATTATGCTAATTTCGAGTTATATCGCGTGTTGCCAGTTGCGTATCAATGAGTGTTTGTAATTAATTGGTCTAGTTTTGTGAAATTTGTGATTTATATTTAAACTGCGCTACAAATTGTACTTGAAAATGCGTTTTTATGTTTATTTCAGATCGAAACTATTCTTTTGCTCTTATTTTTTATTTTCAGCAACTTTGTTAATTGCGATTTATCAAAACTCAATTTTTGTGTTGAGATGAGTACCAAGTAAGGTTATAAGTTTGAGAATGTGTTGGGAAATGACTTAAATAAGACTTTATGAGATAAATCCGAACCTGCCCCCAATAACCATTTAGCGAATTATACCTTCGAAAATATTACAGGTATTGTGCGAATAACCACGCTTTTTTGATTTACCTACTAAACTGCTACGATATAAAATTGTATTTGCAATTTACAAGTTTGCGACTTTTTGACTTGTAGGTAAATTAACAATAAAACAAGTAAACTAGTGATGTATTTTACATTAAAATCATTAAGCTTAAGACCATCAACTACCGAAAGACCGAAGAACTTTGTCAAAGAATTTTGGTTTTTTTCTCTTAACTTCACCCATATCTTTTACCAAATTTATATTTTCGCGTTCCGCTTAAATGAAACCTAGATTTAAAAAAAACTGAACTGAAAATAATCGTTCCTCGTAGGTGTTAAATATACAGCCAAC
This sequence comes from Biston stratarius, assembly GCA_950106695.1. Taxonomy (NCBI): domain Eukaryota; kingdom Metazoa; phylum Arthropoda; class Insecta; order Lepidoptera; family Geometridae; genus Biston; species Biston stratarius. The sequence continues at coordinate 20,577,221 of OX467116.1, forward strand.
AGTCTCGCTTGCCAAAACCTAGGCATGCCCTGACAAAGGGGAGCATGAGGGTGGCTTCGCCATAATTGATGAGGTTCTTAACGCAGCAGGCGAAATTATCATCACGCCGCGACACCACGGTACATGCACAATGAATAAATTCAGATACAGTAGCAAAACTTTCTATAAAAACTTTATAAGAATTAATGTTCTAGTAAATAAGAAGTAATAAGTAGGTAAATATAATTATATATCCAAATTAAGATTTCTGTAAGATATGAGTTTTACGTGAAACATATCTACCTACGCAAATGCAATATGAAAATATTTCTTTACCTATCTGTCTAACGATTTAATTACAAATTAACAAAAAAATGTTTCAAAATATATTAAGTAAAAAAGACACAAAAATCTAAAGTAGCCTATTTTATTTTCATGAGTGTAATTTCATGCCAGCGAGAAGTTGACAGATATGTTTAGCATTGATCAATTTTAAACAATATTTATAAGTAAAGTCCTCTATGACCGCATAATATATTTATAAAGTAGTTTCTATAATAATATACCTAATGAGCAGCTGAAACTATTTCAAAAGGAAAAGGTCATAGAAGTAATATTTTTACATAAAAAATATAGAAACACAGTGACAATACCCTTAACTTTGTTAAAACGTTCTGAACTACTTTAGCAATAATCATGAACAGGTCATTAGGTACCATCACTAGATCGCTTTGTTTGTCGCACAACTTGCTACCGTATACAAAAACAGTACATTTGCGCAACGTTCTGGGGTAATCTTCAGAAGGTGCGAAGTATGTGGGATTGTTCCTCCAGATGACCTTTGGTGCTTGAAAAAAGGCTCTAATATTTTCAGTGGAACCAGTTCAAAACGATTAAGTTCGATTTGAGATAGAACGTTTATAGATTTTGTAGTAACCTGATCTACTGCATACTAGGCTATACGTTTGCACCACAGTACTATCTCCCATTAATTTGTGATTAGCCCTCCGAGAGACTCTTACAGAGGCTTTCTTCTAATTAGATAATCATAGTCCAGTCATTATATACATTTGGAAATGCAAATGAACCGAGAAAGCCAAATTTTGGATATTACGTGGGGGATGGCTAGAAAAGCTTAAGTTCAAATTGTCGACCAAAATAACCTTGTGGGTTTTCCGCCATCTTGAAAAAAGGGTTAAACTCAGTTTTTTTTATCATAACTCGGTTCCCCGTCGAGATACGAAAATTTTTATGGAATACTTTTTGTTGCTCTTTGTACGATCTACAATTAAGGTCCTATACATTTTTCACGTATCGATCATCGTTATCGAGATATCGATAAAAAAAGCCACAAATTTTGGGAGAAAAAATTGTTTTTCGCTATTTCCTTTTTTCTCGCGAAAAATATCGAAAAATGTTTCGAATAAAACTTGTAGAGCCTGTTCAGACCTACAAATTCGTTTTTTAATTTTTCATTTTCGAGAAAAATTACGACCTCCAGCGCGCCGCAAAGTGAGTAAGACTGTGCCCGGTTTCGATTTAGCCGCTCGCACGGTTGTATACACAACGTAAAAATTGATGAATTATTGCTTAAGGGAATTATTGGTTATTGGTTGCTATACAAAATAAATGAATAAACCAGCCAAATTATAAATCAAACAAATGAAATTTATTAATCAAAAAATTTTTATGCAGCAAAAATAATAATATTACACGTGGTCATTTTTGTCACACGTTTTTCTTCGTTTTGATGGTCCTGGCTGCTGTTGAAGTTCCTCCTCGGTACACTCTTCGAGTCGTGTAAATTCTTCAATCGCAGGAAATGATGCTGTGACAGTCGAAAAATCGTAATCTTCATCATAGATCTTCATTTTCGCGAGAAAAAAGGAAATAGCGAAAAACAATTTTTTCTCCCAAAATTTGTGGCTTTTTTTATCGATATCTCGATAATGATGGTCGATAGGTGAAAAATGTATAGGACCTTAATTGTAGATCGTACAAAGAGCAACAAAAAAGTATTCTATAAAAAAAATCGTATCTCGACGGGGAACCGAGTTATGATAAAAAAACTGAGTTTAACCTTATTTTCAAGATGGCGGAAAACCCACAAGGTTATTTTGGTCGACAATTTGAACTTAAGCTTTTTTAGCCATCCCCCACGTAATATCCAAAATTTGGCTTTCTCGGTTCATTTGCATTTCTAAGCCGATTTTTCCGACGTAATGACTGGACTATCAGTTTTTCCGAGCATTTGAGCGTCTTGAGCAGATGTAATTAATGTTTGTTGGGGCTAATGTAAGGCTTTGTGCGGGGTCGGGGGTGATTTTTTGGTGTTTGAATTTTAATGGTTAGAATATGGTTTAGTCTTTAAATGCCATTTTCGACTCATTTATAATTATGGACAAAATGGACACTTTTTTATATTAAATAGATCCTCGCTTGGCCACCAATTCGTCTGATAGAAAGCGACGGTGCGACGGAGGATGGACCACGTTGATCTAGAAGAAATCTAATCACTCTAGCCTTAAAAATGTCCAAATTGTAGTTTATAGGAAACAAAGAAGACAATAAATTCGGTGGTTCGTATAAAATTTCCTGTATTTTTTGTAACATTGAAATCGACGATAGTTCAACAGCAGAAATTTATATATTGTAAAACATTATATAACATAATGTTTTACAATATAACAATGAAAAAAATATGGGGAAAAAAGGTAACACATTTTATAAAAAGGACATAGACAACAAACGACTTTTTCTAGCTGACCGGGCTAACAAATCAGAATACGCGACAGAATGCTTACAACGTACTTTTCTGTGAGAAATTGAGACACAAACGTTGCAATATCTAAAACTCTATTCATCCCCTAATAAATATTTCAAGCATCGTTTACTCGGAATGAGGCAAAAACGTTATTCCCCCTGTACTGTTTATTTAAAGGTGGATTTGTTTGATATTTATTCACGCACCCACTACACGCATGTATGTAAACAGGGGTCTTGAACAAAAATCTTTGGGAACGCAGCTGCCGTAAGAAAACACTTATTTTTGATAAGAATTGTAAGTTTTCAAAGCAAGTTCGTTATTTTCGAGAAAACAAATGCTAAACGTTCCTACAACATAATCCAACTAAACACTGAGCAATAGCTGCACAGTGTGGCGACCGCCGGTGGCGACAAAATAAACGTAATTTGAACCCTATTTTCTTTTCCATTCGGAATTTTTTTATAACTTCAGTGACGTCAATGTAAACTTATCATTTAAAATTGTTCTTTACATTGAACGGTATAGGATGCATAGTCACATGTTTTTAGCCACACTATCACCGCTGCAAATCTTGTGGTCTCGCTTATACGACTCTCTGATGAGGTTTTGATGCAACGTAGAAAATTCCCTAGACGCCAATATAATTGATCGTGCTCGAGATCCGCCCGTGTAAGTTTTACAGACCGAGACGAATGTAATTCTTTTACGTAGATAGAGTTCGCATTACACATAACATTTCCTAAGTGGTGGAGCACGCTTTCCCAGGCGATATATGTATCTATAACTTGTTATTTGAAGATCCCTAGGTTAGAAAAATCGGAAATAATGCTACAGGTAAAGTGTCTTATGCCTTTGCAGTATGAATGCCGAACTAAATTTACAGAAAGCTCACGTATCCAAATGAGTCACGTCATAGAATAATAAATAATACGTGCCTAGTGCCTACTTGTGCAGAAGGATCAGCATAATATTGTGTACCTACTCTTACGATCGACACCTGCTTGCACACCGCCAGAGAACTGAACAGAGGCAACCTATTGTAATTTACCTCACGGTGAGGAAATCCGATCATACCTAAACTGTAAAACATCCTCCTGGTCACGGCTACTGCCAAATTACTTAAGCGACTTATTTGCTCAGAACTCTAAAATACATCAATGTTCTGATATACCGAAAAGGAAACAGTGATGTCATTATGTGCGAAGTAACTAATAATACTTAAGGTATGCAATGAATAACTCTCTAAATATATTTATTTATTGTTATTTCTGCTCCACAGGCCCCTTTGTTACTTAAATTAAACATAGTTCTCTAAATAATTTTATAATCGCTAATGACTTTAAATGAAATCAAGTGTCGTGTATGTATCTTAGTTTGCATAGTTTTTCTTAACTATACAACGTATATTGATATGGTTTTCCCTAACATATGGAGAAATTATTCCGGAAGGTTTATCATTATTATGTATATCCACGCAAATCGGCGATGAGTGCTTGATGGGGGATATAAAACGTATGCAAGTATAAAGAAAGGGCTAATGTCTTACAGCAAACTGCTAACTCGATAACGTCTGGAGGTATCAATAAACAATATAATTTAGATTACCTCCTCCCTCTGTCCATAATTCCCCTTACTAAGTGGTTGCGCTAAGAAAACCTACGCATCAGATTAATTTTGTTAGAGGGGTTTGGCCGGAGCCAATTTGTCTGATTGCTACCAATGTCAATTTATGTCAGTTACCTATATGTGTATATGTATACACTTGGTTTACAATAAATTGTGACCCTATCTTGTTACGTCCCTATCTATAAATATTTGCGCATGATCAATTCAATAAGCTGACTGCGAAATCGAATTTGGTTCTTCATAGATTGGTCTGAGAGTTGCCAGAAGTTTTTCGGTAGTTGTCGCTAAAGATGTCTAACGTTTTATTAGTAAGGAAGGGCCTTGATTCGGTAAGGCAAAAAGGTTATTTTGACAAAAAATTGGCAAAGGTACAAAAAACACAAAATAGATAACGTACGGCTAAGCTTGGTTTACGTTACGGACCGTCTTGTTTCTGAATTCAGAACAAACAATATAATAATCATCATTTCAGCCTTAGGGCGTCCACTGCTGGACATAGGCCTCCCCCAATTCCCATCTAATAATAAAACATTATTTTTGTATTTAGCCAAAGTTAACTAACTGGCCACTCAATGTATACAAACTTTTTTTTATTAGCACCTATTTTAAGGGTTCGCCTCGAAATAAGCAGTCCGTAAACCTTCCTTGCAAACGGAGGAAGTCGTAAAACAATAAACTCTCACCTCATATCTCCGTAGATTAATTAAAGCTTATGTACCTGCGACCCTCGGTTATTGCAACACGCCTCTACGAAGCACGAATCTTCTGGAAATCACTACTCGAGGGGAAAAAATCAAATGGTGGATAGAGAAGTGACCTAGGACCGTGTCTGTGGAACATCGGGTACGACTCAGTGCTACGGGGAGCGAATTTGGAGGGAGTCAGTGTCTTCTGCTACGCCGATGACACTCTTATAACAGCACGAGGTTGGACGTATAGCGAGGCAGCAGCATTGGCTACTACAGGTGTGGGCGAAGTCGTGAGTCGTATACGACGATTGGGGCTGGAGGTGGCTCTGAATAAGTCTGCAGCCCTGTGCTTTCACGGGCCTCGAAGGATGCCACCAGTCGGAGCCGTGATAGTTGTTGGGGGTGTTCCGATAAGCGTCGGGTCGACAATGAAGTATCTGGGACTCGTCCTCGATAGCCGCTGGAAATTTCGGGAACACTTCCTGCAACTGATTCCTAGACTTGTTAAAACTGCGTCGGCTCTTGGAAGTTTACTCCCGAACCTGGGAGGACCCAGTGTCACTTGTCGCCGCTTATACACAGGGGTCATAAGATCCATGGCCCTTTATGGTGCTCCAATATGGGTGGACGCCCTGAATGTCCGAAACCTAAGACTCCTGCGAAGGCCTCAGCGAGTCATGGCAATCAGGGCGATTAGAGGATATCGCACCATTTCATTCGAGGCGGCGTGCGCTTTAGCAGGTACTCCACCTTGGGACTTAGATGCGAAAACGCTGGCTTACGTCTACCGCAAATTGTCGGAATCCCGGACCAGGAGAGAATACCCTCTCCCCGATGTCTTGAGACGATGGCGTAAAACGGGCCGGCAAGCTGCCATGCTGGAATGGGAGCGCAGGATGGAGGAACCAAGTGCAGGTCACCGCACTATGGAGGCGATTCGACCTATTCTTACGCAATGGGTCGAAAGAAAGCATGGAGCCCTCTCATTCCGTCTTGTTCAGGTTCTGACAGGACATGGGTGTTTTGGCCACTACCTTTTCAAGGTACCGCATAGAGAGCCGACACCTGCTTGCCATGAGTGTGGCTGCGACGACGACACGGCGCAGCATACACTTGAGGAGTGCTCTGCATGGACAAGGGAGCGCCGAGTCCTTGTTGATATGGTAGGAAGCGACCTCTCGCTCCCAGCATTGATGAACTCAATGCTCGGTTCCGAGAGGTCGTGGGAGGCGGTGGTCACCTTCTGCGAAAACGTTGTGTTGCAGAAGGAGACAGCGGAAAGAGAGCGCGAGGTCACCACTGATCTCTCAATGCGCCGCCGAAGAATCGGGCGTCGGAGGAGAAATTACGCTCTCCTCCAACCCCCATAACAGGGATCTCAGGGTGACAGGTTCGGGGGAACCTGTCACCCATAAATGAGTTTCCCGAGGATAAACGATGTGTGTGGTGTTCCCATACATCGTCATCAGGCCGGGTGGAGCAGTAGCTCACCGAGAAGGAGTCCTCTCGGGACTAGCGCTGTCGAGGTAGCGGATGAATGCGCAAGCGTGCCCGATACCCCGACTCAAAGCGCTGAGGTGGAACACCCCAGGGTTTTTAGTGGGTAGGCCGTCATTAACGGAGAGTCCCACATAACCACCCAGTCACCCCCGTGGCCGGTGGTATCCATTAAGGATTTTCCCTGGGCACAAAAAAAAAAAAAAAAAAAAAAAAAAAAAAAAAAAAAAAAAAAAAAAAAAAAGGTCTGACTCCGGTTTGACGCCTGAAATATGTGATAATAATATATACCACTCCTGGGTGTGGGCCTTTTATTATTGAGATAGTCCACGACCCTAGCCATGTGCAGGTTAGCAGACTTCACACATTTTCGAGAACTTTTGAACTGTCAGACACACAGGTTTCCTTATGATGTTTTTTTTTACCATTGGAAGTCATTGGGTATACGAATATAACTTGGAAAAGACCAGAGGTGCGTACAGTAGGATTCAAAACCAGGACTTCAAGATTGACTTTCTTCGGTAGTGTGATTGAACATTGTATAATAAGATTATTAGATAAATATAGCTAAGTAAAATGTAAATATAGTTATGTAAATGTACATAGATATTGAACTATTACTCAACGTCTTAATTTATGGAGTGGTAATATTTTACTACTAAAAACAAATAGGAAATTTAGCTGAACGGCGTGATGATAAATGCTTATCACACTACATGAAATTTAGAGTACCTTACCCTGATATTAGTCACGACATAATCATAAGCCAGTGGCCACGCCCAACTTGCATGAACACAAATACAAAAGACAATTTTTTTTTATAACACCATAGTCACAACTCAAATTCCGTATTATTATTTTAATTATATTATAAAATATGTCAATAACACTGATTATATGCCAATTGATTTAAAAAAAATTTCAAAATAAAGTGTGTTAATATAACAAAATGTCAAAAAATAATAATTACTTCCTAGTAATTTAATAATCTTTTAGTTTAAAATATCATAAAACAAGGTATCTAGCAGGCAAGAGCTTATCTTAAATATTGGACCATGAAAATTGTGTATCTACCTAGAGTATTAAGACTTATGTTCAATTGCAACAGGTCAATGATGAAAACATATTTGCCCAGTGGTAGTACATAATTGAGTTCCTACACATAAGGTTTTATAACGAACGATACTATAATGACCAACTTAAAAGCCAATTTAAAGTACACTATGATCGATCACTTCATTATTCCTTCAAGTTGGATTCAGTGAAAGGCGCAGCCAATCAAGGCAAGACCTCGCGTGCAAGTCGAGATTCATCAGAACTCGGGACAACCACCTATCTAGATCTCGCTTTGCCAGTCGCGTACCCTTAATTGGCATCTCTTGATTATTCTTACAATGCATGCTTTCAAACTTTGAAATAGTTTTCGTTAATTACGTTCGCTTGTTTTAATTGTTATCAAGACAACACAGTATCTAATTGCAGCTCAAAATTATCATTCCTGGTATACTTGCTCTTGGATAACACTGCAGGAATGTTTTGTCTCTTTATTAAAACATCTGCACAGCAGATGTTGCTACATTGCAAACATTTCTTAAAACGTTGCAAAAACATTTCGATTGTATAAAGAATCGGGCGTGAATGTCTGTTAAAGGCTTACTCCCGATCGAGATAAGCCATCACATTCGAGATATTTAAATCGATTTTCCCCAATTTTCCGCGGGCGGGCGCGAGTTAAGGCGAGTCAATTTATCCGGTGGGGCGCCGGGACCGGGGCGCTCCATTGTTCGCCAAATGAAGTACGCGCCAGAAGACTAGAATACAGTACGCCCAGAGTACAGGCTCTGTAGATGGAACATTATAGAAACATTTCTATTTCAATGTACAAGAATTACTAAACGATTTTTTTGATTTGAAGTGCTTTATAAAGGCTTTATAAATTTTGTCCGAGTTGGCAATGCATTGAGGAATGCCATGTTTTTGTATATTTCTTTGCCGTTCTTCCATGTAAAAAAGATACTGTTGTTGCAAGTTATAAATATAAAAGAAAAACTAAAAAAAAATAATTATAAATCTTTTTTTTAACTGGCCATAATAACACATTACAAATCGGCTTTACAGTCCAAATCTCTATATACTACACTTGATTTTTTTAAAGTACTGGACCAGTGCTTTTAACTATATATCGCGGAATACATACAAAATATCCAATCTAAATAACCTGCTACACAAAAACAAATGGATTTTTATAGATCGATAAAAGTTTAGAGACTATTCAAATGCTTACTACCGATCTGTGTACCTCATTTCTTCGATATTTTCCCTTTTAAATATTTATTTAAACTATACTAAAAGAGATGTACAACGTATGTTGGACTTAATTTAAACTAGAGAATCGATCAGTATTTTTGTCCTATTTTAAAGATAGAATACAAGTTCCGTAGATTTTCATGAACTTTACGTACTGTTTAGTAGAAAAGTCCTAGCTTACAGGATTGTTACACAGCTTCCGTCATATTTTCACGGTCGGTGGATTCGATTTACAAACCCAAGATGGTTTCAAATTGTTATTAAATTATTCGGTGACAAGAATTTTAGTATTAGCTCTAAATTGTCGATTATCATTTGGACATACGACTAAAAATTACAGTATTTCGTGATTAAGAGTTGCAAAAATATTGACATACCATTAAGTCCGTACATGGCATTGATTGTGTAAAGCTGACACCTGGCTTTTATCATTTTCCAAAACTTAAAAAAATGTTTATTGAAAAAAATAGTAGGTAAGTAAGTAGGTACCTAAGTGCTGTTTTATTCATAAAGTTTGTATACGATTAGAAATTAAATGTTTTGTGTTCTAGTCACCTAAAGATATATTGTACGCATGCAAAGCCTGGGCGGATCGCTAGTAAATATTAAGATATTTTACTAGGTAGATACATAAGTTAACTAAGGTTATATAATTGCTGTGCCTTCTCTAGAATTCGTCACTAAAATTCTGGTTTGTTCAAAATGGTGACACAACCCTTAAGTCGTTCTTTCATTAAGGCGCTTACTTCCCGACCGGAACGTATTTGTTGGGTTGCTATTTAAAACATTCGCCCCGACTTACATAGATCAGATACGTTCAACAAAGGATTCTGTAATTAAGAAAGATATTTTAAAGTCGGCGGCAGCTTGACTTTATATACGCAAAATGAATTTACTTAATTTAATGGTGTTTCCACTTCGGACCGTTTTGTTTATTGTGTTTGGAGATGCTTGAAATGTTTAATTTACGTTCGATTACAACATTGGTTATTTGTATAAAAAAACAAATCAGCAAAATTGGCGTGCTCCATCTTCTTCCAAATCGTCGCTTTCCATCGAATGATATCAAGGTAAAACGAATGCCTAGTCTATTAAAAAATCAAAAAATATAGATCGACAAAAAGTTATTAACGAAAAAAAAATTAAGAACAAGATTTTAAACCACGTTTTATTTTTAATTATCAAAACCAGTATAGTATTTACCTCGCAGGAAATGTATTATGAAAGTTTTCATGTACAGGCTGATCTGTCCATCAATAAAAACAACCTTTACTATGAGCTGCCTCTAAATAGTGAAAAAAACGTATAGTTGGCGTTTTTTTTTTTCCGGGGAATCCTTTGTGAAATGCCAATCATATCTAGTTCCATAGCTCACTGAGTGACTTGGTCCTTGTGGACTTGTGCTAGACAAATTGTCGCAAAACCGATTACCGTTTAGGTAGACGTGTTCTGACTCCATGGTGAAACGATATGCGTGAGACAGCTGACAGTGACTGCAAGTGAAAAGCCGAAGGTCTGAGTCGTGGGAAAGGCCTATATCCAACAGTGGACAACAACAGGCTGATTATGGTGATGACAATAATGATTATATTATATTAATATATACAGTTATGCGTAGTAAATAGAAATGTGGATGTAGCTAATTAAAACAAAGTATTTGTGTTGCCTTCCCACCGTGGAGTATCCCAAAGATTGGTTTCGGCTAAAACACGCAAAGCAATATTTTCAGCGTCCAACAAAAATAAATTTCCGAAGTCCAACCCCAATTTAGGAGTGCATTATTTTCGCTTTCACAGACATCCGATACAATTAAAATCTTCTTTAATTAAGGGACGATCGTGAATCATTCGCACGTGGCGCACGGAGTTTTCCACTTGTATACGCATCACCCTTAAAACCGAGCTTGGATCGTAAATAGCGCAAACAAAAACAAACTTTATTGCGCGCTATTAAAGCGCGGTTTGGGTTGCGCCCGGAAGAGATTTAAGGCGAAGTTAGTCGTACGTTTCTGGTATCTCTTTTCACTTTATCGCAGTGTCTCCGTTATTTACTCGTACGTGAGGGATGCTCGCAATAAATAGGTGCGCACAAACATATTTGACGTTTACAAATACCTCCCAAATTGGTTTCCTTGGCGTGACTGGCCGTTATTACACGAGTTTTGGTTGCTTATTGCTTGCTCCCAAACGGAAGGAAATTGTGTAATAGTGATGGAAGATTTGCTCTTGCTCGCTTACTTAAAAGATTGGTACAATTTTTCTTGTAATCGTAATAATTGTAAACAGCTTTGTTTAACAAAATTATTCCAGAATTAATTCTTAATTTTAACGTATTTTCAACGTGTTTTAGTAAATCATACTTACACACATGAGAAACAAATATGCACATTGAAATACACAAGAGACAAATATTTCTAAAGACCACACGATAAAACTAAATAGATATTATGACGTCACGAATGAATTAACCATAAGGCGTATATAAGACGGTCGCCTGAATTTATATAATAAAACAACAGTCAATCCATTGCTGGAAAGAGTGATCAAAGCAGCGTTGTTAGGAACTTATCAAGTTTGGTTGGGCAGGAATTTGAACACGGGCAGTGACGGTGAGGGGGACTCCTGACGCCTACACGCAAGTTGCAAGTCTTAGGGACGGTGAGGGCTCCGTCGCTGCAACGCGATGAACCCTCTCCTAGTACGTTGATACCGTTAAAAGAAAAGTAAAGTCTCGTCAATTGAAATTACTTTCTGCCAAATTAATAAAGACACAAAATAAACTCCATTGATTCAGGTGCAATAGACTCGTACTGGCCTCAGAATGCAGAAAAAACTAAATAGGGTGGAGGTAACTTAAACCGCACACCATTCTTCACTGGCCGCGAAAATGGTGCGCCCGAAAAAATAGATCATTGGTCGAACGAGGTGCGAGTAGCAATTCGGCCATTCCGGGCGTCCGCCGGGAGTTGTAATTCAAGTGACAAATATCGAATGCTACAATTCATATTTTTCTGCTATCTCTGCGCTCGTGTCGCCATCTGTGCCGCAGGGACGCCATTGGTTCTCAATCAAGTGGTCCTGTGATCTATTTTTGTTGCGAATAAAACATTGTTTTTACCCAAGTTTTTCCCGTTGGGAAATGTTTTGTATGTGTATTTTTTTATGGCTGATACGTGACTGTTACTTTAGGGGTGCATTGGTTACACGACAAACGGAAAAATGCATAAAAAATGCAACCCTCATAACGAATATTTCAAGGTCTACGATAACCCCTACATCTTAAAAAGAATAAAAATATATGAACTTTGATACATTTTTGTTTTAATGATGCGGATTTAATTTTGTTTAATTATATCGGAAAATCCGGCTATAGTTTAAGCCACATTCTAAAACAAAGTGTCAAAACACATCTGTTTCCATGGTGAGATATATGTATAAAGATATTCTTTATATATTTCTTCTGAAAAATAGCCATGGAATAAGATTAAAAATCGGAAGACTTTATAATAAAAATATATACAATTTAAAAATTAAAAGATATCCGGACCAAAAATAATGTTGACCGATAAATTATCGAGATTGAAAATTTCACGTGGCCATATAATTTTAAGCTCGTAAAGCCCGAACAATAATTCACTGGAAGCATTTGCGGAAAATGCATTTTATTGTTAAAACGTGAATTTTATTTATCGTCGACACTCCGCGGTGTGGTAGGGGGAGGGGGGGTTGATTTGCAGTAGCAGCGCATCGATGCCACCCTGTGCCGCGGATTATATATACTAAAGGTAATTCCACCGGTTCATTATTGGTAAATGTTGCATTTGTGTATATCACGGCCTATCATTTGCAGTTCATTAAAAATAAATTACGACCATACTTTGTTTGGGTAGTGTTGCGAAACATGCACTTATCTTATTAAAACCGTGTTAATTATGTTAACCGAGATATATTGTTTTTATTTTTTTTATTTGAGCAAAACGTTCTTCTGTGTTTGGTCTTTAGTCTTTAGAATTATCGAGTATGTTTTTATTTCAAGAATACATACCACCTATATACTTACTCTTGACGTTTTAATTGTTCTTTTAATAACTGTGCAATATGATTTCTATTTAACATAAAGACCATCAAAATTGTTCCTGATCTTTTCATCATCTTGAACTTATGTGCTTTCAACCACCTGAAAAAAAGATTTAACTGTTATTTTCAAAGTTACCAAGAATCCTTACAATAAATTATACTGCAGGAAGTTTTGTTTATCACATCCTAGTACCGACGTGTTATATATTTATCGGATATTTAATAAAGCCATAAAACTAATACGTGTGGATGATAGCCAACTTGCTTAGACCTTGTAGGACTAAGTAGCAGGTATCATGAAGTATACTTATTGTTTTTATTTCAAGGTAGACAGGCTAGGTACCTATTTAATCAGGCCATCTTATCTAAAGTGATGGTCGAAGATGGTAAACACATATAGCCTAAACTGGGTATTAAGACTCAAGTGACATTGTATGATTTCTTCAAGATATTTTCGCGCCTATTTTTTTAGTTATATACATTTAAAGTGAACGTTATATGTTGGTTTACTTATGTACCTATATACTGTACAAAAATTAATTTTTAGATTTAGCTCAATGATTTTTCTAACCTAGTTAAAATATTAATTTAAATGATTTTATTAAGTCGTATGGGACCGTACGAAATGCGTTGAAAAATAAATTTGGAAGATTTGTCATAGATACCTATCCATCACAATAACAACGAACACAAACACACTAACTACAAAAATATATGTAATTTTTTAAATATATATTTTTAAATGTCTCTTATTAGTTTTAGTTCATGCCCACGGCTATTGCAAAATTACCACATATCACTTTCCCACAAAAACGCGCATAATTCAGCACTTTTTGAATAAAATTATAATAGTGCATAAATATTTATACCTACCCTCTACCTTCCTACCTTAACACTCCTATAATACAAATAAAATAAAGCGACATGATTCTTTTGCGATCTGCCCAAAACTCTATTTTATTATATTATATAGTTTTGCGTTTGACCGCCATCTCGCCTGATGTTAAGCGAAGATGCGGTATACGATGGAGTACGCTTGCCTAAAAGAAACCGATTCACTCGCGACTTGAAGGCACCCAGATTGTATTTGTCAGGGAACACCCACTCGGGCAGCAAATTCCAATGTGTGGCGGTTCGTACGAAGAAGGTGGAACCAAAACGCTTAGTTTTTGAAATATCAACCATGAAGCGGTGTTTTTAGAGCTCCTGGCTGTCGGATAGTAGAATGGGCAAGATGGAATTAGGTCATGCAGATCTGAAACGCACTCTCCAAAGTGCATCCGGTAGAAAACCGACAGACAAGCAACTTTACGTCGATGTTTAAGGCTTTGAAGCCTTTTCTGAACAAGCGAATCGTTGCGAAGTGTTTAGGGTTTTTTTTATGTACGTAGTTATCTTCAGGTGAAACTTACTATCGATCTTGAGCTCGCCCCAAACATTATACTGCTATTTAATTACACAGCCTGATTTACATTTACAGTTATAGTGCAAGCAACACTTCATTAACTCGTATTCGTCCATTGTTAACAAGATTTTAACACCTCGTTTAAACTCGGACTTTCAATTTTAACTAAATTTATAATCGAGGCTCATGCAAAGCTATGAGATGCCTAATAAAGATATTTGGATAATTTGTTGATATTACTTTATAATGTGACTTTAGGCAATTATTGTTGTATTTTCATTAGTAAGGAAATAAAGGATATTCATAGTATAGTACCTATATAAAATAGGCTTTAGTTTTTGCTACTTATTTATGTGAAAGTATTAGCAGGAAGATAATTATGTCTATAGATATAAAACTACTTGGAACCAATACATTAACTAGTTTTTTAAATAAATGTTTGAATGTGGGTCACAATTCCTGTTGTGACCGAAGACAGGATGTTTATTTTTGTTGTCTTAAAAATCATTGTAAATCTTGATTAGAACAATTGTGACCGATTAACCCACGCTGGTCGTAGGTGTCCCTTTGAAGAGATATTGAGACAAGATGAATGTAAAAGGCCATAATACTAAAAACTGACTGTCGATTCGGAATTAGTCTAAAGAAGGAAGAATATTGAAGAAGAATGCGTCGGAATGTCACCAGAAAATAGATAACTGACGGAAGTCAAGTACTGATAGAATACATGAATACTTATATATATACATAATTATAATTCCTACAGAACACCCAGACACAGAACAAGCATTTGTTTATACCATAAAATCTTTGTCCTGAGTGGTAATCGAACCCACGCCCTACAGATCTTAAAGAAGATATATTACCAACGAGCCAACAGGGCTGTCAATCCAGACATGCATCCAGGGGGACGAGAGTTGTCTTTAGAGATGTGAGAATATTGATCTTAGTCTAGATTTTTTATGACAGCATGAACAAAACTCCGGACAGAAACTAGTTTGGAATACTCTTTTGCTCGTGCTTATACAGAAATTTCGTAGAAGTAAAACAAAACGCCCAATAATATTGCACAATGAATAAACTTGAAAACGTGACAAATATTGAAAAGACAGCAACCAAACCGTTTGAAAAGCTGACCGCATCCCCTTTTTTCCTGTGAAAGCCAATTTGGAATGAATCACAGTAGCATCTGTGCTAATTTACCTACGGACAGTCTAATGCGGCTGGTTGGCTCGTAAATATCGAATCGCGACCGGCCGCCGAATATCGAATGCCAGCATTAGTCGGATACAGCTAATACACACGGGGGCACGTTCTATAAATTATCGGGCGTTCATTTGGCGTACGATGTTTAATCTACGTTACTGTAGCTGGAGGCTATTGTGCGTTTTGAATCGTCATATAGTTTGCTTAATCATGATAAAGGTGGATAAACATTATTGCTTCGGTTTAGTTCCAGATGCTAAACTGCGACTGAATATTATTGTTTTGGAAAACTTTAAGAATCTTATTTCAATGAAATTCAATTATTCTTATGATCTTCAATTTTTTTAGTACTAACTTAAGTTAGACCGCCAGCTCGCTTAATGTTAACGCCGTCTATGGTGGAACTCGCTTACATATAATAAACCGATTCATTCGCGACTTAAGGTGGGTGTGTAATTATCGGAGAACACCCAGCAACAAATTCCACTGTATATCGGTTTGTATGATGAAAATGGAGTCAAACCGTTTTGTTCGAGTTTTTGGAACATTTTACTCCTATTTGTAACCTTTTTGTTTATACTTGCTATACTGTCGTCCACCAGCTCGTTAGGTACACGGCATAATAAAAGTCGCGGGTCGAACCTGGACAAGATTGGCACAGGACCGGGATGAGTTGCGTACAAGAAGAGAGGCCTAAGCTCAGCAGTGGCCTATTACTGGCTGATGATTATAATACTGTAATGTTTCTACATCATAATTGATTTTCTTTTGGCTTTCCGTTTGCGATAACTTTCTTGATATTGGACAATAGTTAAGGTCAGTTAGTTATCCCATGACGATGTCAGTTCAAAATATATTAGACCTCCTTTAAATTTAAAGGATGTTTCGATTTTCAAATAAAATGGATATTTATTATTTATAATCCAGATTAACGTAGTTTCATGACTTTGACATTAGTCATGATATCGATACATGTATACACGAGTATCGAGTAAAACGTATACAAGCATCGAGGGATATCGATGTAAAGCTCGTCCACACTATGTTTGCCTCTCGTCGCGTCCACTTGATGTACTGCTGAATCAGCAATTCGTTCCGTCTCTTATTTATGTGTGTTTATTTCATTTGGTATCCATACTTTCAATGAAAACAAATGTAAGAGTTTTTTGATATACCTAATGCCTTAAAATTGCTATTGAATAAATATTTAAATTATAGTTTAATTAGTAAGTAACTACTTACGTTAAAAGAGTAGGTTATGTTTTATTGTAAAAATAAGAAGCTATTTACTAATATCCTGCTTAAAACATTTTTTTTTAAATCTACAAGTTTAATAAATAATTAAGGCAATTCATGTAAAGAAATAAATATGACAGCACAATATTTCATCATCATCATCACAGCCGTAGGACGTGCACTGATGAACATAGGCCTCCTTCAATGACTTCCATAAAGACCAGTTGGAAGCGGCTCGCATCCAGCGCGTTCCTGCGGTCTTTATTAGGTCATCTGTCCACCTTGTGTGGTTGACGTCCTACACTGCGGTTGCTGGTACGTGGTCTACAATCCAGAACTTTGCAGCTCCATCGGCCATCAGTTATATGTGCTTTGCCCACTGCCACTTCAACTTGCTAATCCGCTGAGCTATATTGGTAACTTTAGTTCTTCTACAGATATCCTCATTTCTGATTCGATTTCGTAGAGATATCCCGAGCATTTATTATAGTAATAATATTTAGTATGATAGTTTAATTTGCTAACCTACTTCTGATTTATTACATAAGTCAGAACCTACATAATTTATTTATTTATGAATATAGAATTACATCATAAGTAAAGGCCAATTGAAGAAATCCCGGGGCAAAAAAATCTAATTACATTTTCGTTTCTTTCCAGGTAAACACGCCCATTCTTTTCCACCGCAAACCTCATCAATTTGAAAGTAAGTAAAGAAGTTGAACCCTCAATAAAAACTCCTTACTTTATCACCGAGACAATTTTATCGGGTCCCATTTGATATGCAATAATGGGGGCAATTTATCAAACTAGCTATCTAACTTAAACGCAATTTGAAGTATGGCCGCCTCTTAAGTCTTCCACCCCCAAAAGGCGTGGGGGGAGGGGGAAGTCTTATCGCGGAACTGCAGGCACTCCACCCGTTTACCTTAAGATCTTTAATATTAAATAATATACTACAGTTAAAGCCGTCTTAAATGGAGACTAGCAATGCTTTATTTACCGCATAGACACTAAACATTAAAGTAACAAATGCTTCATTATAATCCGATAAGTAAAAATAATCGATAATGTCGATATTTTTCACATCACTGGATGGCTGATACTAATATTATATCGTCCAATGTAAAAAGATTAAAACGTTAAAAAAATATGTTTTTTTTTCTGTACCTAATGCTAATGCACGGATGTGTGTTTAAGTGCGCGTGTACCTAGACATAGATGTATGGAAATTGTTTTATGTGTATTATATAGTTAGGCACCTATTTAAATGAATATTTAATAAAAACTAAATCATTAAAAGCACAGTTCTGCAAAATGTATTGTAATAAAAGAAGTCCTAAATATTGCGAAATTTCATTCTCGGAAAGAGCTTATCTCAGACTTATCATAAACCGGAGAAAGGTTCCCAGCATCAAAGGTCGGTCTTATCTGACTAACCTTCCACAGAAGCCTTCTATCTTTGCCTATGCCTATAGAAATTTATCTGCAGTATTGTAACACAACATATTAAAGCAATTTTAATCCTTAGTACTAAATACTTACGGTCTTTGGGATTTCTGGGCATATAAGAGTGGGTAAATACGAACTAAGACCATGTTCTGAACATCCGCGTGCCAGCATGCAACCTGCGTGCACCACGGGGAATGAAGACGTTAAATTATTTAATCGGATGTCTGGATGGTTTATACACGCATGCATCAAGAACCAGTTTTGAACTGTAAGTTTATACATATAAACTTTTAACTTACTAACTTTAAATAATTTCGTATCTGTTTAACGATCTTGTGACAAACACCAAGTACAGTATAACTTAATTTACACAGAGATAGCAACCTCAGACATTTTTCCTCAGCTACATTTCCAATTATTAAAAATTTTACCCTAAAAAGAAACGGTTTTAAATTTACATTTATAGTTTGCCAATATTATAAAAAAGTTACTACAAAAGCTAACAAGATGGAGCATTATATTAGCCAGCTTAAAATTTAACGGCTGAACTACTTAATTTGAGATGAAGGTAGAATTACACTAACTGGCGTATCTTAGAATATTGTCTCAGTTCCAAAGGACTAAAATAAATAATTGAATCGACTTACGCACAAAAACCCAAAACTGCAAATCGTACTCTTTTGGTGTGCATTTACTTGCGCTACATAAATTAACAACCTGCTCTTCTAATACTGTCATGCATAATATAGAAGCTAAAGTTTGTCTTGTCTCAGAGTAATTACGTTGCAAATTGGTATTCCAACTTGGTCTGGGTATTTCAAAGCAAATTATTGAATCATTTGAAAAAGTTACATTATGCACTTGGTATTTATACTAGTAGATTGTTTATTACTTCGTAATATAGAACCTTTTCTTACTAGTGGTAAATGCGTTGGACTTATAGAGTGCAAGTGTAGGTTTGTTGAAAGAAAGAGGTAGCATCATTGGTGGGAAGACTGTGGAGTAGTAATAATGTCATTTTCAAACTTTTGCTGAGAACCCGACCTCTCCACTCTAGACATCTTGCGCAGACGATGGTCGAGAGGAAATATTAGAAGAAGCTGAAATCTTCTGCACAAGATGTCATAATTATGTCAGTAAATGTGTTAAGTTAGGTCAAAATAATTTTCGGTTAAGTTTAGGTTTAAAAAGGTGGTGGAAAGCAAATAAAAATTTGAATTAAATTTTTTGAATTAAGTAAAAAGATATCGCGTAGAAACCATGTCACGCCGGTAGAGTATACTAAAGATCTTACGTGAACGAAGGACCGTAAATTAAGTGGCGAATAATCTAGGACTTGGACTAAGGTATGAAGAAAGATTATTAAATGAATACTTAGGACATTGAGAATAATAACTTTCCAAAAAACATTAATTTGTTTCGTTTAATTATATAGGATACTCCGACTATAGTTTCGGCCACATCCGGTGACCTTCTTCAAGGCGTCAAAGCAAAGTACAAAGCGCATGCGGTCTTGTTTCGCACTACCAACTATAGTTGGAATATTCGACATAAGTAAGCGTGAGTAATAAGTAATACAAAAATGTGTCAAAACCACATCAGTTTCCATAGAAAATAGATAATTTTCGATCAGATTTGTTAATCTTTTTGAGATTTTATTTATTCTGTCACTAACAACTATAATAGAATTTAAAAGAGTGACCAAAGAGCCGGAAGGAATTATGCTTCGCAACACTGGCACTGATGATTATGTGATGTAACCTAGTGCAGAGTACAGAAACTTTAAAAGTTACTTTTATGAAGTAGCCAGTTATTTAAAACTTCACTCGCTAATTTTCTGAAGTGCTTATGTCTGTAAGTCAGTCTGCAAAAGGTTGCAGATTGACCAACAGGACTATCAAAGGTAAATTCTGCTGGGTCGCTATAAATAAGCAGGGCTGCGGTGACGGCGCGTGGGTGGCTGATCTACAATGCGGACGCCATATTGTTTCCTAATGACTCAATAGTCTGTGGTGAGATTTTTGAACTGAGCACGAAAATTGGCTTAACTTCTTTATAAAGCGATAAAAATAGCTTAAGCATTATTATAGCGCCAAACAACAGCACGTTAACATTACTGTGTCAAAGCAGTAGATAAATATTACACGGTTATTAAGATGCACCACTGAATATCTCAAAGTAATGAGTACCAATGCAGAGACTCCGAGGAGGCCAAAAATCTTTATAGATTGGCGGAAATAAGTAATATTTGTTAATATATGTTAATTTATATTCAGATTGCTTAGGACTGTATTACAGTGTAGTACACCTGAGTATCGCTGAGCGATAAACACTAAGTAAATTAAAAAAAAAAATGTTAGATGTGCACTGTTACTTAAAGTTCTGACTATCGGTCACGTGGCAAGCAATGTCTTTTATTATCAGGAGATCGTATGCCTCATTAATTCCTACCGTTAAAAAAAAATACATTCCCCATAGGTATGCATGTTTCTTGGCAATGAAACTTTCACATTCTTACTTATACCTGCTATACGAATATATGAAAGAGATACTTGCTATACTTGGAAGAGATCGCTTTTAGCGATAAGGTCGCCAGTTGTTAGACCTAATAACTAGTTTATTTCTTTTGTATTATCTAATTTTAAGTGTGTACAATAAATAGTTATTCATTCATTCACTTATACATACTTGCCAGACTGCCCAAGAATGCTAATGTTTATGTTTTCGATTAACCGTGCACCACTTTTCGTAGATATCCAAGCTTCACAATTAATCTGCCTATATTATATAATTGACAATGCTTTTTATGCTCATGTTAACTTTATAATTCTAGTTGCTCATAATTGAAAAAAATATTAGCAATTGACTTGTAATCCTTGCCATTAAAATATTTTTTGTGTAAAGATATTGCAATTATTTTTTCTGGACACGTCTCAAAGTTCTGTCACGTTTTGTTTCGATAGTAATATAGCAGGGAGAATCGATACCATTGTATGTTAACTAAATTGAAATTAGTCACTTATGCAAACAGATTATGCTTCCCTAAGCAATTATTC
The DNA here is from genome assembly GCA_950106695.1 of Biston stratarius. NCBI lineage: Eukaryota > Metazoa > Arthropoda > Insecta > Lepidoptera > Geometridae > Biston > Biston stratarius. Next base: position 20,598,517 of record OX467116.1, read on the forward strand.
ACATATTACCTCAACATTTCTGAAATTGTAATTTACTACCGACACAAAATTAAATGCTCTAACCACAATGTATTGCAGTATACGTTACGGCTCCCTAAAGCATGTACACACATGATAAATATCTTACCAAGATAGGGCGAGAAGAGAATTCTTGGCTAATTTAACTAATGGACTATGTAATATTTCGTCTAATGTATAACCGCCCTTTGTGTAGCTAAAATATCTTCCAAGTTAATATGAAGCAACAAAATTACTGAAAGTTCAAATTGTTTCAAAGTTCTGTTAACTGCGCTTTATATAACTTTTTCTCATCAGAAAATTCGCCCACACGATAATAAAACAAAAACCATACGATATAATTTTGAAAATTTTCTGTGAAATTGGCAATAAAGCACGCCTGTTTGCCGGCAATATTTTTCAATTTGGGTTCCGGGTTTGGTTCGAATTGTTTGGGATTCGCTCCACTGTGCACTAACTCAATATTTGAAGGTCACGTGCGTGATATCTTATTGGTCTCCAGAGTTTAAGTAATCGATCGTACGTCTTATTACTTTCCATAACGGTTATGTACCCTAATGCTGAATAAATAATAATTAGAGATGGGAACGTTTAGGTAAAAAGTGTCTTTTTTTCTTTGTTTTTGCCATTCCACTTTATGCATTCTTCCAGTGTCAAGTTTTGGATATTTTTTAGTTCCTAATCCTTTAAAAAAAATCCGATTAACAGTCAAAGTAACACAAAGTCAGTCCGGCGTTGCAGTAGTAGAGTAGTAGCAATTTTACTAGTTTCTTTAAAGAACTACTTTTAGTTTCTATCCGTTATGGACTTTTGGAAGCAACAAGAAAAAAACATGTGTCACCACTTTTCCCCACTCGTGCACGTAGTCTTTTTAAAAATAAAAATAAAAACAATATATTCATACGTAAACACTCGAAAATACAAGTTTTGGGAATACCTAAAACCTTCCTCCCGGAACTCCGCAAAAGATACTATGTATTGACGTTGTAAGATAACAATCAGCAGGGAAGTGTAAATTATTAGTAGCTGTCAAAATTACAGGACTAATGAGATTCGCCAACAAATACCTATTTTATTAGTAGAAGCGCTGGTGCAGTGGTATTACCCAACATTCTGGGTTAATATTTTACTGAGATAATACCATTGTCGTCGCCTTATTATTTTGATATGTCATCATTATAAAAGTTAAGTTTAAATAAACATTTTACCAATTGCATGTCGTGACACGCTCAACGTTTCTAAAATGAGCGCATTATTAACAAAATTCCTTATATTTCAAGGAACGGATATAAAATAAGTATCAGTTTCTTCGATCCGCATAGAAATATGCAACGATTTCATGATTCTATATAGGACAAAAAATCGATGGTCCTTCTTGATCGCCGATGTTGTAAATTAAATATTTAAGAGTTAATGAAAATGGAACAACCTGTATTAACAAGTCTCGAGCATGTATCGATAAATTAGCCGAATAGATGTGATTATATTTTTAAGTACCCTCAATTTTATGTTATCACAAGTACATATTAATCAAAGATTTTTTCACTCAAAATTTTTAAAAGGCGCAACTGGTCTGTAAAACGTATTACTATTGTGATATCTTGTAGGTAACTTAAGTTAATTAATGTTGACTTGTACATAGATAGATTTTATGTATGACAATAGACTATAAAAATCGAATCATATTGACAAGTAAAAGCCGGGGTTGTTTAAGAAAAATGTAAATAGGTTCTTCCTAGACAAGCGTGCATCATCTTCGGACAAATCACTTTCCATCTGATGCTGTAGTCAAACGGATGATTAGGTACTGTGATGAGAAAAAAATGTTGTTTTTATTATGAGTTAAGTCTGGACCTGCCTTATTGGTACAAGACCAGGGAATATTGCGTAGTAAGGGGTAGAAGAAGATTTTGAATGATTACTCGTGATATCTCCTACCTCGTGATACCTACATAGTTTGGCCGGCTTATTTTAATACTCTACAAACAAAATCGGAAGTTAATTTTTAAACCCATTATAACCTAATAAACAAAACCTTAGCATTGTAAAGATCGCTTCGCAACAGAGAGGGAGGTGGGGTGTTTCAACCACCTCCTGGCAAAATTATGTACGACGAACTGGGACCAATATATCAAGGGGAGGACGTGCCAGCCTAAGGAGACTTGGTATTAGGGTGGAATACTTAAGCACCAGGCGACACCCCATTAAAGAACATATACAGAATTTTTGGCGAGACATTTTAATTTTACCAACTGAATGAGGTGAGGTGGCGTTTTTAAATTGGGTAGGGTTAATTTAAATTTGCTTAAGGGTCTGTTTTGAAAGTCATAACTTTGAATAAAAAATGTGCCTCTCTGAATTGGGAGAGCTTGTTGTTATACAATAAGCGAATAAATCTTTTTTTTATTTTTAGCTAAGTTCGAGTAAATCTTTGCTTCTTAAGAGATTTTATCTAAGTATTTTCAAGGTCAGAATGAATAGATATCTTCTTAGCCCACGTGCTTCATCTTTGGCCACATCGTCTTTTACCAACTGGCGAGGTAGAGGACAAACGCAGACTAATCTGGCCTTTAAAAATGAAAGTAAATAAAGATAAACTCAGTCCACATTATAATATCTATATTAAAATGTGGACTGAGTTTAGCAACTGAAACTAATATCAAAGTAAATAATTCAAAATTAACATGAAACAGAAATACTTTTATAAGAAACATTTTGTTTATGAAAATCTTGGGTCTCATCATGTTGACAATCTTATCCCATTTTATTCCCTAAATGTTGTAAAATGTGTTTTAGTCAATCAAGTCACGATCAAGACGAAGTATCGTCACGATCTTACCATAGGATAAAAATCTACTCGCAATTAGGTACATTTTTCTACTAAAAATTCTTTGATGTAAAAAAATGCAACAACAACTGCACCCGATATAACTAAAACGAGGCGTGAAACGTGGCGTTCCGACGCATCCGGAATCATAATTCGAAAATAACCACCCCCTCCCGTCACTCCTACCCCTGGCTCTTTTTTGGATAAACCGGAATCCCCTGTTAATTCCCAAGATAGACATAATTTGGAATTGGATCCATCTATCCTGGCCGCGCCAACCTCCGAACAAAAATAAGTTAGCGGGCCGTGTTGTACGCTCGATTTATGTGGCCGAAAACAAAGACTGGTTTATTATTCTGTACAAGCTTTTTGTCTCTTGAAACTGAGTAAAAATTAACTTTGCATATTCTGTGACAATCCGTGCAGAAATTTGTGAGTATATTTTGTTGTATTACCTATAATTTACAACAACTAATTCTATGTACCAAGAGAACTTCAAAACAGAAGCTTGTGCAAAACGGTCAACGGTCATAGTTTTAGGAACTGTTTACCTACATAAGCGTTCCACTTTATCATTATAATTTTACTAGCTGTATACAAATTTTCAGTTCTTTTTCGGGAATAAAGTTGTTATCTTATAGTTTATACATTTCCGTTGTCATTTTTAAAGTAATTAACGCCAAAGCGGCGATGATCTGGATATTGTGTTTCCTCTCGAAGTTCTAAGTACCACAGCTATGACCATGAACAGGCGGAATTCATGAACATTAATCGGGGGCAGATATTTTTTATTTTTTAAATCATCCTTATGTAATCATACTCCTAGTATATTTTTTTTAAATCTCTTCAGTCGTTTTGTCGTGAAAATGTCACTAAAAAGAATTAATAGGTAATCAAATCGAAGAGACATAATACAAGATATAATTTTCCTGAACATCTTATGTCACTTGCTAGCCTCAAACAAATCCTTTTATTACCGAAAATACTGGATCCACTTATGTTCGACAGTGTTTTATATTCACGCAGGTTATGAATGAATCCATACAGTAAACAATTTCGATTTTACGTTTGAAAATACTGCTTTAAAAGTAAGGATGCAAAAATTACGTAATCTCTTGAACAGTGAATGAAATCCTCATTCAAAAAGAACAAAACGACTAGACCGACACTAGCCATCAAACAATTTATTTTACGAGCGATCCTTACGCTTAACAGGTCATAAAGCGAGTCATAAACACCGACTCGTCCATTCACAAAATACTCGACTCTATGTTTACTTACCGTTTTAAATGCAAATACGATTACACAACGCTTGTATGACAGCCTCTGTTTGCAAAACAACACTTCAAGCAAATGTAAACCTTGTAGTGACAATTTTAAGACACATAAAGGTTTTATAGCTTTGTTTCTGATATCTGGAGCAGACTGATGTTACGCAGACAACGCGAAGATATAAAGTATATGCACGTTTTTTATTTCACCTTTGACACTTTAATCCAATTTGTTTCCTTATATCCTGCCCTTGGGATGGGGGAAGGAAATTTTGTTCAAATAATTGTTATTTGGAATTTTAAATTCCCTACCTTGTTTATCGGAAGGACCGTATCTCAGGGGATATTTTGTTTGTCATAAATATTTGACATTTTTAATGCTACGTGTGAACACACGTCGTATTTGAGACTATTCCTGCGTATTTACTGTTGGAGACTGTAATAAAAATAACAACTTCCTCTTTGAGACATTAAGGCTGAAACTATTGCTTAGTTGCACAAGCAAAACTACCGATAATGCCCCCATCTATCCTATAGATTACGCATTTTCGATATTCGCAAAGGATTCGAACAACGCTATACGAAAAGTTAACCCGTAAGTGGCCATGATGGCTTTCGAGGTCGGCCTAGCGATTCTTTTTATAGCCAACTAAGAAAATTGGCTCATTAATCTTTAAGATATATGTCCAGCCACTATTCGGCCCATCTTATCAGAGAATGAATGGAAGTGTGGATATAGATAGATACCTAAAGAATTTTTTATCGTTAGAATTACAACTCGTAACGTTTTCCGACTGTTTTATTTATTGAGTAGGTACATATTTTACTAGCAATTTTATTCTACTTTTAGACCACTTCGTTTGATAAGAAAACTGTCGATAAAAAAGTAGGTATGAATATGAATATATATCAGAACCCGGACTCGCGCGGCATGCAAAGAATGTACAGTACTCGCTACTTGACTCATCAATTATTAATGTTCTGTACTGATAAAGCTCCGACATTTCAACTTATAAATCAATCCACTGGAATACATTTTCTACCATGGCAACATTCACGTAAACAACTGAGTAAGTAAAGACAATTTTTCCACACAAACAATAAAAAGAAAAATGCAAAATGGGGGGTAATTAAAAAGAAAGTTCCATTTTCAAGAAACAATCGCACGTCGCAAAAAGGAAGCCAGTGTCGCTAGGAACTGCGAGTCGAAAGTTCTGGACATAAATCCCAGGGAACGAGTTAACTGAAGTCCCGGCGAGTTGAACAAACTCGGCCAAGTAGCACGCACACACGCCGGGCGTTTTTTACCCAAGTTCCTTTTAAAAGTGGGTGTAGGGCGCTTCAGTAGGTGTTGATTTATATCTATTGAACATAAACGCAGCCTTCTCGTACGCGTTACGCATGATTTCATATGATTCTTGGGTTTTTAAAACCACGTCACTCTTACTAAATACGGAAATAACTGGTCTTCTCTCTTTTATTTACGCTTTAATAAATTCATTTGATCTTGATAATATTTGCCAATAAAGTAAATGAAATAACTCAAATAACTCAAAAGTTGACAGGCTAGGTGAGCTCAGCTCACCTGATGTTAGGTACGGTGTGGTCGTAGATGGTAAACACACCTAGCCTGGAATGGAATTGGCTCTCAAGGGAGGCTGTCGTAATACACTGTCAGGTGCTTGGTGACAGATTTTTAACATAAGGGAAACTAGTCAGCCGAGTACTAGAGAGTGCCCTACCACCTGCTATAGTTTTCTCACGATGTTTTCCGTCACCGATAACTTAACTGTTGGAGTTTAAACCCACACCCTTCAGCGTGTGAACCGACCGAACTAACCACTGAGCTATCACCATTACTAAAATACATTACCATGATCCTTGGTGAGGTGGAAAGATCTTTGTATAATGTATACCATATATGTACGTACAACATGTAGATAGGATTACAGAGTAAAGGGCTCATTGCATACGTCAGTGCGCCGCGACAAGCATAAACAACTCTGTGAAACGTCTCCATCCAACACTCAGCCCTTATCTTGCTTGTTATCATGACTTTGCGCTGAAAAAGGCGGGGAAACAGTAATTGTATGCAGTGTTGCCATACTGTGAGCTTTTCCAGACTTTAGCGCATTTTTCCTGTACATAGAAAATTTTAAATTTTGGGGTTAGTAGTAAATTTTGTAATGAAAATATAAAGTTATGAATTACTTGTCTTGTATAGTTATATGTCATGGTACATCTTTAGTATAAAATAAGATGTCCGTCTCTCGCTACTTACGGTTCCGATACTTCTCATGTTTTTCCAACTAGTGAAAGTTGGTAGTCAGCTCTGCATGGTAGTCTATTGACTTTGCCAAGACCACAGATTTCGTTGACACTCGAAATCCCTGTCTATAACCAGTCTATATTTGTGTATAAATACAGAAGATAAGAAGATACTATGTTACAATTTTACCATCGCTTGTACCGATTGACCTACCCTTTTACTACTATGTGGCAACACTGATTGTATGTGGCAAGTAATACAAACAGTTGAAAGCTTGAAACTAAAGCACGTTTTAAAGTCACAGCGACAATGGAGCTCGCATTTCAAGTAAATCGACATTCGGAAATCGATAAAAGCGCGTCACTAGTGCGGTGCGAAGACATTTACGAACAGGATCGATGTTAAAAAGATAGGTAAAGCCGAATCTCGTATCCGATCATTTCAGTTGTTTATTCAAGATTTATTTTGCTGGGGATATTGGAATGAGTGGTGGGCTAGTGAGACGATAAATCGTAGTGTCGCGACGTGTCGCGCGCCGGGTTAAAAGCTCGATAACCGAGACACACACCTACCCGCTCCAACAATAACCTCATGCTTTGTTTTATTTAGCGTTCCACGGTCGGCGATGCCCGCCAAGGATTTTATGCATAAAAATATCGATATATAATTGCTTCATTACGTCCCTGTGTTGGAGAGTAAAATATGTGGGAGTTATACACAGGTGGTTTCATATTCGCTTACCCGAGCGCGCGTTATTTTCACGAGATTGTGTCTTGACTAATTATGTTTATTTATTTTACGAGCATATTCTACGAGATTATTCTTTTATGAGTCATTACTAATCGTCTAATTATATCACGTTGTGTCTTCGCGAGTTCCACCGCTGTATTTATCATGAACTTGGCAATGTGCCGTGTAAATCTAATTATCTAGAATATCTAGGTATCTTTGGTAAAGCTACGTCGCAGGCGGTAATTTGTTGGATGAGATTGATTGAGCATTATCATTACCACGTAAACTTGATATATGTTTATGATACCTATGCGTAGATGCATGCTTTTTTTATTCCAGTATTTGGTTTATTGTTATAAGTAGGTAATGTATTGCGTATTGAAGTGCTTTAAGACTTTGCGGAAGTTAATTTTGAGTATCGAAGAGTTACATTTTCAGTTTCGCTTCAAAGTCGTTTTGATTACAACGGTGGTGTTGAGGATTTAAAATATTTACTTATCTAATATGAAGACAATTTTAAATATTTATACGAAACATTATTACCTAATATCTAAAAGTAAAATCCGACATGAACTTAAAATCCCAATAAATCAAAATGATCTAATTAACATAACCACAAGTATTTATATCCTCTACTCAATGCAGTAACGACTTTTAAATGGAAATACACAAAAAATAATACTCTTGAATACTTATATGTACCTATGTATATAAGTAATAGGTTGAGAGATAGAAAAAGAAACTGTGTACACCAGAAAATAAAAAGAGAACAAACAAAAGTACAGACAAGAACCTTTTGAGTTACTAGTAGGTGACTAGTGCCACAAGTGGCGGTCTCGTCGCTAGCAACGATATTTTTCAGGCAAATATAAGATAAAACAACATAGACTGTCGTCTGATATGAATAGAATGTTGTTGAAGATGCTACAAACACTCCAAAATAACAGGGGACAAGTACTATAAAACAAATTTATTTGTTTGAATATGTTAGGCAAAATTAACTATGAGAGCAATTTGGTGCTTCTGTACACCTACCTTATTCTGTTTCAGATTTGTAGCTGTTCATAGATATTGGCACCTACACAATATATATGTACTTATACATATTTCTTAAAACAGAAAGCAGCTTACGTACTTTTTATCAATTTTTAGCTCACCGTCGATTCAGTTTCTACGAATATTTCCTACTTGATGTTACAGTTTAGTTGGTAGACCGCATGATTGCCAATATAAAGTCAAAGTCTTTGGCTCAAATCCCATCGCACCTCTTAGTTATCTAAGTTATATGCGTATTGCCGCTAGCTCCAAATGGCAAAGGAAAATATCGTAAAAATACCTACATATATCTAAGACTTAAAAAAAAAAAGTTCTTCAAGATCACATGGCCAGCGTTGTGGACTTGCAATGAGAAGCTCGCGCCTAGAAGTGCGACTATTTATAAAAATGGGGCTGGTTTGAAATAATATTTCCTACTTAGGTACCTATACCTATTAAGTGATTAATGACGATCTAGTTTTCACCCAGAAGACCAGGCAATGGCAATGGTGACATCTCCAGTATTACAGATGTTCATAGACGGCGATGACAACTTACGTCTCAGGTCTGCTTGCTTTCTTCATATAATAATTATATAGAAAAGGTAATTTCTCAATATTTCGTCGCATTGTGAAACAACCTGTATATATCCGAAGCGAGTTCTTGTGTCTGTCTGTTCCCGGTGTCGCTATCGTTGTATCGGCTCTGCCACGGGGTTTGCTTTATGGTGCCAGCTTCGGTGTAATATTTCATGGGGATCGCACGCTGTGTATCATTCCAGACCACTTTTTAACTTTTCAAACGTGTAATGAACGCGGACCGTTGATAAAATTTTAAAATTGGAACGTAAAATATATTTTGCTGTGTTTTGTTTCGTGGACAAATGCCGATCTGATTATACAATTTTGTAATAGGAATTTGTACCGTTTTGTTTTTTGATGATCAAAGATTAGTGGTTACAGAAGTCTCAGTTTGATGTTACTACCTGAACCTGGCAAATAGTTAAGAAACAATTAATTCTATTAAACAAAAAGGTATATTTAATCAGTTTTCCTCTTTGCAGTAATACAAAAAATATGTATCGTGCCATGAAATACTAAAGTACTTTGCTTGAAGGCTTGAAATTAAGCGAATGGCCGCGCCTGCGCCGCTTGTCAGTTATAATTGGCTGAACTTGTCGACCGACTCGTGGCCGGTTTTTTTGTACTTTTTCTCCCTACGCCGACATTACTCTTCGTCTCCCGGGAGAGACGTAAATTGCGAACACAACCCGTGGAAACAAGCATTGATGTGACGTATGAATACGAGAACATGCCGTCCTGTATTAAAAATTTAAATTTAGAATGGAATTTCTAACCTTGCTAAATGAAACACGATTGCGAATTAAGTTCCGATGAAGGTGACTTCTGTTATTTTTTCTTGTTCTTTGCTTTACGACTGTTTACTTTATTGACTAACAGCGTATGTCCACATGTTCACCATGGACGGTAACCTAGACTCTAATATCTATTTGGGGTTTAAAGATAAGAAGAAACACATCAAGGTAAATACTTATCAATGCTTTTTTTTTCAGTGTAGGCAATGCAAGACCTTCGTTTTAAACACTCAATGAAAATAATAATGATATAATACGATTAGTGCGCTTGATTAAATATAAATAAATATCGTAGGACATTACATACAGCGCCAAACTAAGCAAAGCTTGTACTATAGAAATCAGATAACTGATATAATACTTAAATACTTTTTTTTTGTAATTTCTTATAAGGACACCCAGACATAGAACACAAATTTGTTTATACCATAAATTGTTTTTTGTGGGTGGGAATCGAACTCACGCTCTACAGTTCTATATACTAACAATAAAGTTTTTTTTTTTAATATACAATTTTCATGTAAAACTATGTATAGTTAGAAAATAAAACCATATGAATTCCTAAATAAATAATCTCTCTAAGAAACACAAAATTTTAACGAGCTAAAAAGACTTGCCGTCGGTTATTTTGCAAATCTGGTGCATTCTCATTGTAGTGCAGTCTGCGTGGATTATTCTTTACATAATTCATACATAATCAGCTTAGCATATCGACACAGGTGACATGTGTTGCATTTTGTATTGAGCACAGTCTGTTGCGGATTGTGTTCACGTTTCGCAGTCATATGTTTTGTTTATTGTTGTCATATAAATTTTGTGATTATTGTTTTTAATTAGGTTTTATTACTAACGCCCCGACGCAATATATGTATTAATAATTATAAGTTAAATGTCTGTACATGTGTGTTTGTCTGTGGCATTGTAGCTCCCAAACGGTTCAAATAATTTTAATTCAGTTTTTTTTTGTTTCATTTAATTTCAATTTTTATTCAATTTTAAATTTATTGTTTTGTTGATAATTTACATTTCATACCAATACTTATGCCGATAAGAGTAAACAAGAATATTATACTACATTGGTAAAAAAAAAAAAAAATATGATCGGTAACTTAATCGAGTTTTATTAGCTATAATTAAAAAAAAAACCGTGGGGCTGTTTTAAGATTATTAGCTCTTTTCTAGTTGATGAATGAATGTGAGCATAATCCACAGGTATCCATTAATTTATTCGGTTTGGTTCATCGACTTGATAAGCAAGTCGAAATTTGGTGGTCGGTTACTGGTATCGGAGGTTTTTTAATTTTAAATTTATATTTTCTTCACACATTTTAAACGTCGTGTTGGTCTAATGTGAATTAAGCTGTTTCATCAATGCTGATGGTTAGTAATAAAATATGTATAAATGTACATATACCTATATGTACTTACAAAAAAAGTATATAAGTACTCTATCAGCTATCTGGTCCTCATAGAACAAGCTTTGCTTAGTTTAAGGCTAGTCGATGTGTGAAATGTCCTATTACTATATTTATTTTATTTATATGATAAAATAAGTTATATAACGTTTCATACTTCATGCTCTGTAGAGAGCTTGTATTAAAATACGTTTATACCTATTTGATTGACGAATTTATTAAGATTAGTTTTATCAAAACCAGGAGTCGTAATAATTGATAATTGGCCTACATTATTAATGGAGCACAAAAATACTATTTTTAGATAAAAGCATATCGCTATATTCCTCTTGGATACAAAACGATAATTATACTAATATTATCATAAAAGCATTGCTTTGTCAACGCATTCTCTTATCGAATAATACTGCTGACATTTTGAACTTTGGCTGATTTGCGTTTTGATAACAACACCATCTTATCCTGGCCCTCCTCGCTCTTACGCTTCTTTCATGTTCAAATAGAAATAAAGCAGAGTGGAACTTGCAGGGGTCTAGCTTAACTGGATGTCGGTAGAAATTGTGACAGTTCATATGCAGTGACTGACATATCGCAACTGACATTTTATTGTTTAGTTAATTGTCGTGATTTATGTAATGTTTACGCTTTAATTTTAGTAACTTAATTGCTAGTTATGTAATAGCGTATTAAGTACCAATTAAGTGATAAAATTCATATTGATACAAAAATATGAATCTGCCTTTTTAATGTGCAACCACAATACTGTATTATGTCACAATAAAGTGTTGTCTGTCTGTCTATAGTAAAAACAAAGTCGCTTCCCACCGTCTGTATGCGTAGATTTTTTTTTAAACAACGGATTTTATTGCGATTTATCTCAATATAGTGATTGAAGAGGAAAGTTTACATGTATAATATATGCATATATGTATATACATTACAGTAGTATCTACATTGCACCCGTGCAAAGCCGGGGCGGCTCGTTAGTAAAAAATAAATCGTTTAGACGCTGACGCCTGCACCGGATGATATATGTTTTGGATTAGGAAATTTGAAATACAATAATCAATAACTATTAACATTTTATACGGCGCCATCTAGTTTGAAACTAAGCACAGCTTGTACTATGGGAACTACATAACTGATAGACTACTTAATTAAAGCAAATTCAATATGTGTACTTAGCAAATAAATACATTTTAATTTTGAACTTTTATTTTAATTTTGCTTAAAAATTAAATTTAGCATAAAAGTTTCTTATAATAATGACGAATGTGCTCACAAGAAAGGGTATTCGAAAATCTGTCCCCAATTTATTCTTAATTAAATAAGGGATTGGTTTACGGCCGAAGACTAAGTCTCGTTTCTAATCTTTATAGGTACCTGTTTAATCGATGCACATTAGCTAATATTATAATATAATCGATATTAATAGTGTCTCAACAGACAATTTTAAAACACGAAAGATATTTCATTTCACTAAATATTTAAGATCCGATACGCATTATATACCTAACTATCAACGAAAACATAAAGTCTAAAACTTTATAAGGTCAGAATGAATACAAACAGGCGAGTTGGTGGTCAAAGTTTTTTTATTTCGCGGATAAGTTCAAGATAAAAGAAAACCTTGCCAAAATTATAAAGGACAAGTTATATTTATTTATTAACTTCCGAAATTTCTAAATAATATGAAATATAGTTGCAATACGCGTCTGTCTGTGTGTCGACTTCTTCCAAATCACGCAACAGATTTTGAAACTGTTTTCACTGTCATTTGGGTTTTTTTGTGAAGAGATTCTATATACTTCTACATTGTAATTAAACTTTCGTATAAGAAGTTTAAGGTTTTATGTTTAAGACACCAAAATAAACTGCACTGTGCGAAGTAGGAGCAGGTCGCTAGAATTCAGAATATGTTCATTCAGGTTCATATATGTATTTTTTTAATGTATGCTTTTTAAATAGTATTGTATATGTATTTAATTCATATACCTAGTGTTTAACTGAGTACTTACCATTTAACGACCCTATATATCTTCATTTAGAATCATAAATCAGGTCTACAGGTCCATTAAGTATGTTACTATGCAGCAATTAGTGTATTTAAGCGGAAACAAATTAATTACAAATCTAAAACTAATGATACAGAATAATAGCTCAGTACATAGTTTTGTATAAATTAATCGAGATTCTAATGTACTGACAAATTTACTGTCCTCCCACAGTATACAATAATTATTCGTATATCTAATTCCATTACTGTGGCATACCTTAAATGTAATTTATTTACAAGTTTAATTATTAATGTCTAATGATTAATTTTAATTAGGTGTTTATTTGTTGATAATTAACATTTTATTGCGCAAATATTTGCTCAGTTATTAGTTTAATTAGCAAGATTTGACGCGTGTTGTAACTTCAAGCTAATTAATGGAGTAAGCACATCTATTTCAATGCAGTTAACGGCTTTTGCGTTCTTTTCAAATGAAATATTTCAGAATGCATACGCTGGATTTTACTTACAAAAATACGCCAAATATTTTCATTAGGAAATATTTTGTCGCAAGTTATTTTTGTGCCGTGACTTTGAATTCTTTGGAGTTAGGTAAATGTAAAAGATCCAATTTAAATTCGACAAAAACAGTATTCTCAACTTTCTCCGATCAGTCACGCTTCCCTTCAATAAATCTCGGCAGATACCCGCCCTTGTGCTGCATAAATAAAGTGGATCTTGTTAAAACTTGTGGGGTAAAAAAACTCTTACGTTTCCGCCATTTTAAGGCGCTCCCTCTAAGGAGGCTATCATAAATATGCAGATATGCCTCACCTGGGTTAAATCCACCAAATTTACCGCAACCAATTTATCGTGAGCAATAGAAATATTGTAAATAGGTTTAACATACCGCGAGCTTAAATTTCGTCGCGTGCTTTCGCATAAGCAGTGCTCTTGCCTCTCCGCTTGTGTAACCAGGCCTTTACGAGATTTATTGCCGACCGTTAATGAAGTTTTTCTTGACAAAAGCATGTGATTTATTGTATTCAATAATTTTTATTTTCCGTGTTTACTCGTAATATAAACACAATAACAAATGATAATAATTTATGTTTTGGTCACTGGCGACGTCAAAGTCAAGTCAAAGCAATATTAATGACTTACGATTAACACAAAGTAAATATGACGTCATGGAATGATATCTCGTGTAATGAATACGGAATAACACTAATTAAGTAGCGCTCACCAAAAATTCAGGGTTACGCGGAACTGTAGAATTAAGCAGGGAGGAGGTATTTATACTCATCAATATTGACAACTTATACGATGTGACCAACTCCGAAATCGTTTGCAGAATAACAATTGGTTTTTATTGTTCAAGGTGAATGACAGTTCCCTATGAATGAACTTTTTTTTGGCGATTTCGGTATTGGTTTTTAATAAAAGTTATTAACGTTGAGTACAACTATTAAAACATTTATGAAGCAGCTGAGGATGATAGTTCAGAAGTTAGCTCGGTCGGTTCAGACGTCGAAGAGCGTGGGTTCAAATCCATTTAAATTAAAAAGAGCACAGATCCAGAAGTTCATGGATCGTCGAAGTAAATAAAAAAATTAAAGATACATATAGATTTAAGCTACTATTTCGGTGAAATAACAAGACAGTTCTTCTGGTCGATTTCTGTTATCGATGTTTTTGTACCGATGATAGATCAGTGGTTAGCGCGGTCGGTTTAAACCCCAGCAATGTGCTTAAGTTGTCGGTGAAGGAAAACATAGCGTGGTGGTAGGGTACTTTCTAGTACTTGACCGGCTAGCTCCCTCACCCTAAAGTTAAAAATCTACCGCTAAGCATCTAACGGTGTGATCCGGCAGCCTCACTTGAGAGCCAGTTCCATTCCATGTGCGCTTACCATCTCCGATCACACCGTCATTTAACATCAAGTAAGCTGTGGTCAAATACCTAGCTTTTTTATTTCAGTGCTGTAGGTGCTTATAGTAAAAGTTGATTATAATGATGAATACATTGGCCACCTTTCGGTCTACTAGGTACCTACATCCCAGGCTTATAATTATGTACCTATAGGCCAGGGATCGGCAACCTACGGCTCGCGAGCCGCATGCGGCTCTTTCCATGTAAAGTTGAGGCTCTCCAGACCCATACACAAAAATTAAAATAATTAAGTATTTAAAGTCGTTTATGTAAAATAAAAAAATCAAGTATATATCAGTAAATACTATAATATAAAATCTAAACATTTTAGTAGCTCTTTAAAAACTGGGAAGTTTTGTAAATTGTACTTTTTGGCTCTTTTGTATCAACAGGTTGCCGACTCCTACTATAGGCTAATTTTGTAAATACCCTACGCAGACGACACCGCGGCCAAAATCTAGTAAATTTAATAATCGTCAATCGATCGTCCTAACCAATTTCGAAGGCGCCTACAAAACAGTCAACGCCACACCATACGAGCTAAACACATTAAAGTTACACAATACACAACTCAGTGAGTAACACAACTTGGCGATTTACACAACTTCCAAAACGCAGGTGTTAAAACCGTATTATACCAAACAAACAAGAGTTAAGCTTCGGCATTTCGGCAGACCATAGCTCGGTTAAAACGGTGGAAGATTAGCCAGAGGACTTGGCAATATTAATGCTGCGGGCTAAATATCAAATGCTTTGAACCTACGTCATCATTATACAGTAATTGGGTTCTAAAATTTGCATAACACTGTGGCTGTAATACATGTAATGGGAACACTTTTAGATATACAAATCGGTGATAATGTTATTGGCTTAGTGAAATTGAATACTGGAGATCTAATAATATAATTGGTTTGAATATTATGGCTATTTATATAACAACTATAAACGAATACTTTTTAGAAATTGTCTTTGTTATATTATTTAGTAGCTGTAACAGGTAATTTCGTCCGCGTAGAATTTAATAAAAGGTTTGTTAAGTTTGTAGAATAAAAAGTATCCTATATATTAATGCAGACCATAAACTATATGTGTGCCAAATTTCACCTAAATCCGATTAAGCCGTTTTTGCGTGATTGAGTAACAAACATCCATCCATCCATCCATCTTCACAAACTTTCAAATTTATTATATTAGTAGGATAGGATGACTATACCTACTAGCTTACGCCAGCGGCTTCGTACGCGTCAACTTTAGAATTAGGTTCAGAGAGAAATAAAACGTGTAGGTATAAGTAAAAAATAAGTTTTTAAGTCATGTAATTTGCGCTATTTTGTTATTAGATTAAGATAAAGTTGGTATACCTATTATTCCTGAATAATGTCACATAATCCGCAAATATACCAAATTTCAAATGGATACGCCCAGTTCGTTTTTTGATAATCCCACAGGAAATCCATATGTTGATCCAGGTAATAAGCAATATGTGTGCCAAATTTCATTCAAATTCGTTCAGGCGTTTTTGTTTGATTGAGTAACAAATATCCAAACATACAAAATTAAAATTAGTAGTAATATTCTATATAATTTCTTATTGTTATTCAATTAAATTTTAATGGGATTTATTTGTATTTAGATATAATGAAGAAATGAAGTCTTTTTATTATATCTAACTTCTTCGTGACTTAAAATGTGTGATATAACTTCGAATCGGAAAATAAAGTGCCAAAAGATAAAATAATGCAAAACTTTTTTGCAAGATATTAAAAATATTGTTTAGTAGTTTACAAGGATAAATAGAATATAAGTTGTAAATAATACCTAATAACACGCTTACCAAGTCGTTTTGAAAACAATTACCTACTATTTATTACTACCATATGTTCCTTGTGACTTAGGTATATGTAGGATTGAACAAAATTTTGAAAATAAACGCTTTTAATTTCAGTATTTGTTTCTTATAGGAAGGAATGGTGTGTAATTTTTTTGGCTAAAGTTAATCAGTAATGTAAAGAGATATTTGATCACGTATTATTAATTTAATTAGAATTGTCGCGCGCAAGTAGGTATTAGTGCTAGGTAGTAGGTACGTACCTACGGTTTAGTTTTATAATTTATGTAATTTGTAGTAAACTTAGTTATGACTGTTTTATAAATTAAACTTTGAAAAGTATTCCACTACTAGTTAATTATTTGATATATTATTAGCTATAGTTCGTGTAAATTATAGGTTAATACATATGTAATGCTATTTTAGTTTAGCTGGTGTAGTTATCTGTTTTTATTAATAAATGAATATATTTTTAAAATAATTTTGTCCATGAAACTGATTTCATCACAATTGTTTATTAATGCCATAAATGTTTCCAATTTGTCGTTTTAATTGGACAAAGTTTACGTCATTATTTTTATGGCGCTTCAGGGACAATTTTCAACTTTTTCCAACTCTCGTGATCAGGAGAGGGATGATAAATAACCCCAAAAATAAATTGCGGAACGTGTCTCGCCTTAAAACAGGCGAATTACGTTTTTGAATTTATAGTCCTTGCTCGTAAACGGCTCCGAACTCCGTGACGTAGATTACCTTGTTTATCCCTTGATAATGCTGCTTGCAAACTTTGACAATTTTAGTGACGTAGCTATCCTGGTCCGGTTTGCGTTTTCGTTAATTCTGCGTACGCCCGGCCCGCTTGAATTTGCATTTTGCACGCGTGATAAGTGGGCTGGATTACACGGGATTCCCACCAACAGCCTCTGTTTGCTCTGAAATAAAGGGCTGTTAAACTTTTTTCATGGTAATTTGGGTCACCTTTAGAAGAAACGATCGCTGTAAATTTGTTTAAGTAGGCTTAGGTCCGGCCCATTTGTTTAAATTAGAATGAAACATGCATTAAGCTAATTTGATTAATTTGAGTTTTTTTTAACCTAAAGAGAAAAGTTTAACGGTAAAAATGTTTTAAACTGTTACCTAAATAATGTCCAGTCCGGAACTTAGTCGGAAGTCGGTGGTATTTTTCCGTGGCGTGATTAATGAGAGCTACCATATAGTCCCGGCTGACTTCCAAAATTTGCCCAGTAAATCTTCCTTTTCGCTGCGTTTCTTTTGCCCGGGAAAGACTTGGCACCGTATATTATCTCTGTAATGCAAACGTCTCGCTGTAGCTTGGTAAATACCGTCCTTATACTATTCTTAAAGACTCGAGGAAGTACAACGCATCTATTTCGCTAAGGCCTTGCTGTTGACTTAAAGATTATTCCACGGTCACATTTAATGCTATAAATGCGAGAGTAAATTTGACTGCCTCTATGTCTGTTCATTTGTATTTTTTTTACTAAAACGGCTTGAAACTATGCACAGATATAATGTACATATGATATTAGGTACCTACTTCAATTGGTAAAATAAAGTGCAAAAAGACAAAATAACGCCAATCTTTTTTTTTGCATATTAGAATTATTGTTTAATAGTCTACGTGAGTGAAAATATCAGTTTAAAACCATACCTGTAAATACACTTCTTAGATTTTTGAAAACAATTACCTACTATTTATTACTACCATATGTTTCTTGTGAAATAAATTGTAATACATAATATGTACTTATTACAATTTACCACTGGTACTGATTAATACAATCACAATAATATTGTGATTATTTAAAAACCCTCCCTTTTTTTTACTGTATTAATACATATCCTCTTCTGACGGACTTTTAGATTAAGTTTTTTTATAAATTTGTAAATAGTATTAATTTTGTTAATTATTATTATTGTATTCCTTTTTGATGTACATACATACATACATACCTACGTCATGAAGACTAATCAGATATATTTTATACCGAAAACATCCTCTCATTTGCGAGACAGGAAAACTCTGTGGAAACTGCTACTACAAAACTAAGATAGTACCTACTACTATCTTCTAGTAACCTAGTTTTGTTTATGTTACCCTGGTGACTCTTAATAAAGTCACAAATTCGGTAAAGTAGAACACTAACAGTTGATAAATTTGGAAATATTCACGGTTGAATCCGCGGGAAGCATATTGTACCATATAAAGTTCATCTAGTTGCATTTAGCTGCTAAAATTAAACATAGAAATACCTACTTAATAAACATTAGTTTATTCATGAACTTGAAATTAGAAACAAATATTGCTATTTTGCTCTTGAACGTACCTAATGAAATGTTTTGGCAAACGAGTTGAATATAAATTTAACAGTGAAGCATTGAGCCAATGTAATGAAAACAAGCAATAAATAATGTTAACAAAAGAAAAACATAGCTTTCCACATTGTTTCCCACAATTTGTGGCGTTGTATTTTCATTGCAGATGCATTTATTCATCAGAAAAGTATTTAGAATTCAAAACAATAGCTATGTTCAACTTTCACAATATTGCACCATTCTATAGAGCAAGTTTCTTCAGTTTTATCTGAAATCTTAGACTGTGCTTTAGGTATATGTATTCCAGAGAATAAAATAACAGTGAAATAATTCAAGAACTAATGATATAATTTCTATCAATTAACATAAATGTAACGAAAACATAAATGACCTATTAAAAAAATGGGAAATTTGTTAACAACTAGCTACGCCCCGCGGTGTTAAGCGCTACATTTTTTCGGGGTAAAAAGTAGCTTATTTGTTATTACAGGTTGTCAGCTACAAACATTTCAAATTACATCAAAATTGGTCCAGCCGTTTGAGCGTGAAGAAGCAACAAACATAAAAAACACAAACTTTCTTCTTTATAATATCACCCCGCGGTTTTACCCACGTGGTGATGGATGATGATGGTGATGAAAAGTATCCTATGTTTTATTCCAGGGCCTAAAGTATCTACATGCATAATTTCATCTAGATCCGTTAACCGTTCTGGCGTGATTGAGTAACAAACATCCATCCATACATCCAGGCAAACTTTCACATTTTATAATATTAGTGGGATTAGTGTGACATAAGATGAACATGGATTTTTGCTTTATATTTTATTTTAATTTACCTAGCTATGACTAATGATGATGGTGGCTTGATGGTCTTATCGCTGAAAGCGAAATGTTTTTGTAATAGTAATTATTTATAGGTACATACCGTAAATAACACAGTAATTCCAAATTCAATTGAATGCCTTCACTTCCGCTTGACCGCCATCTCGGCTGATATTAAGCGAAGAACGGTCTACGATGGATAACGCTTGCCTAGAAGAACTTCCCCTCGGGCAGCAAATTACCCAGTGTAGCAGTTCGCACAATGAAAAGTTGATTCAGAATGTTTCATTAGGGTTTTATGTTTGATTTTAGATACAGGTAGTTACACAAAGCTATTAAAAAACAAAAAGATCATAAAACATCAAAATGTATTTTAACTATCAAAATTGTTAGTAAATCTGTTTCAATAGCTGTAGGGTGTGGGTTTGATTCCCACCCAAGACAAACGTTTATGTGACGAACATAAATGTTTTTTCCGTGTCTGGGTGATCTGTATTTACAAAAATAAGGTATATATACATAGTAGGTATTCAGTTAGTTATCTGATCCTCCCATAGTAGGTACCTACGAATTTTGATTGGAGGTTAAATGGTGCAGAAAGAAATGTCCCACGACATTTAATTATTTATCTATTTACCTATCTGTATTAACATTGTCTATAAAATGCTAGGCACAAGTTTATTGATTTACTTTCATTTACAATCAGTCAATCGTGCGCGCTATCGTGCATGCTAACATATTTTATGTACCTACTAATTTAACAGAAACAATTGTAAGTTAATTGAATTTATATTAATCCTTCTTACTACAAAGAAAACATATGCCTAATAAAAATATAGTTATTGCTACCTGTGTGTTTTACATACCTACCTACTTACTGAAAATTATAGAGTAGGTATAACTATTTCCAATGCATTATTATTGAAATATAAAAAACCCTATATACCTACACGTATAAAATTTCTAAACATTTTAGAATTTACTACGCTAACTGACAACCATTTTGGAAATTTTCCTTATTTGGCGCATGCGCCGTCGGGTCTAATGCCCGTCGGACCAGATCACGAATTTGAAATAATTATTGCAATTGATATTAAAAGTAGCTGCATACACTGTAATTATTTTTTAATATTTGTTAACAGGTAAAATTTTTAATACTTACTAAGTATTTATTAAAAAGTAACTACTAAAGTATCCTATTACCTACACTAACACAAAATAATTTAAAAGGCGCTAGATGTGTAAGATTTTACAAACTACCTACCATCGATTTACCTACTTTTATTATTTTGTTGTTTTTTTTTTTATATTTATCTTCTACTAGCAAGCATTTAGTTCAGTATTAAAAATATCAACCATTTTCATGCTCTCCACTGCGCAGTTTTTCATTCAAAAAGGAACCCTATATCTTTCGAATAAGAATAATATTGGGTTTGCTTTAAATTTTAAATATAGTCTAAGCATATAAATTCACGACAATAAAATAAGCAAGTAAACAAAATATCTAAAAATCACATTGGTTTTTCAAAAAGTAATAAACGAAATACTAAACCACAACCTGAACTTAGCTTAGGCTGGTAGACTGCTGCGTCCATTTGACAATAAATCAACATTTTAACACAAAATACGCTCAAAAACATTAAAATCACACGTGGAAGCTAATAAGCACACCTTAACTCACTGATTTAATGTAAAATAAACGTTGAAAACTATGGAAAACAATAGAAAATCACGCAAAAACAATGAGAAAACATAGTGTTGTGATGCGCATTAGTTCTGACAGAGGGCGCTGTGGGAGCGTCATTCAATATGGCGTTGGTGACTCGCGCTATGATTGGTCGGCCGTACGAGCGTCGTGAAGTTGGCTCTAGTGAGCGAGCGAGGAGGATTTATGTGATGTTTTGGCGTCGATGAAAGACGGAGAATGTGTTGGAACGGGAGTAGTTTGTATGCTGTCGGCGTCGTGGACCGGTTTGTCAGAGGCGTTTACTGAGCGTTTGTATGTGCTCGCTATGTGCCGACCAGGTAGAGGCGCGCTGTCCGCGACGCATCTAGATTTACTTGCCATTAGAACATTTAAAATCATGTAGATAAAAGTAACATTTTGTTTAACGAATTGAGTAATCAGTTCGGATCTGAATCACTTCAGTTTTTATAAACTGGCCTATTACTAGGCTTTTATCATTGTAAGAAGGATAAGGCCATAGTCCACCACGCTGGCCAATTGCGGGTTGGTAATTTATATTAATTTGTTTATTTTTAATAATTTTATAGATACATGTAACTAAGTACCTAGCATCTATACAGACCAGCAGAAAATAAAATGTTATACTGCTGATTATTTTAAAACCACACCAACATTTTAACAAAATAAATATACTACTTACTTATACAAAAGACGGCCTATTCACTAAAATCGATCTCTTTCAGACAACCCTTGATGAAGTAACATAAATGACGAAATGGTGTTAATGAGATGGTAAATAGTGAAGAATTGACAGTCGAGATATATCTACTCGTCACTAAAATATTAAAACTCAATTATATGTAGGTACTATGCATAAAGCATAGGTACTTTAGAATAGAATTTTAAAAAATCTGCCAATGTTATATATTTATTAGTTTCTCAGAACATTTTGAACGAATACTTTTAAACGAGCAAATCTTGTATATATGTGTATATATATATATATACCATTCTTGTATATATATATATATACATATGTACAAGAATTAAGTGAAATCTGAATCTCGGAAACGGTTTTCATTAAATTTAGTATGCATGTGGTTTCGAGGGTGATAAATCGATCTAGCTAGGTTTCATTTTTAGAAAAAGTCATTTTATGCGCGTTTTCAGCCGAGCAAAGCTCGGTCATCCAGGTTCTTACTTAACTACAATATAGGTACCTACTGAAATAATACCTAAAAAAATATTTTTGTTTCAGGTAACATTACAAAAGTTCCAGTGCATTAGAAGACCGTAATAAAAAGCGCAAGTATTTTGTAAGTATAAACAAGCAAAAGATAAAGCAACGACAACGAGAAATGAATCACATATTAAAGGAATAAGGTCTTGGCTTGAATAAAGAATGTTTGCAACAGCTGCGTTGCCATGTCATGCTTCTCCTTCAGATGACAGTTTAGTACCTACACATGTCAGAGTCAAATTGTTGAATGCGTCATATAAAAAGATAACGGCTAGCCATTAAAAAAAATATCGTGTTTTGTATTACGGCGCGTTATAATTTAGGCGGATTGTATTACGACTGCAAGATCGTCTGCCACGTTTCAAGTTAACTGTGAAGTTAGCCGTGTTCTTCCTCTTCTTTCTTCGACGCTTTGGCAGTAGCCTTAGTTCGAAATTACGACACTCACGGCGCTGTAATAAACAAGTATCTATAACATATATTTTTTAAAATTGTATTAATCTTCTACTTACTAAGTGCCTTGCTAGTTCTTTACTAAAATGCTAAGTAGGTATGTTTTCATGGTATATGTATGAGAATTTCTTTATTTCACCATAATTTTTTAAATACAGATTTAGTGGGCATTCGTGTATTTACATGTTCTTAATTAATCTTGTTCTCATTCGTTGTTTTTTCGTATCTTAACAAGGTCACCCTACAATGCAACTTGTTTATAAACAGCTAAACGTGAGTCATCATATCGTGAAACAGATATACAACTTATAGTAACAATGTTGCTAAATGTCAAAACACAGCAATATAAAACGACTTCATTTTTTAAAACGGCTAGTCGTTATGTTTTATGACGGATTCTACAATCTACAACACGTATGCAGGGTGTTTCAGAGAAGTGTCATAATACTGAAAAGCGGTGGGCTTTTCATCAATGGGAATGCCTTTTTCCATAAATCGACCTTGAATTTGTGTAAACGGCTAATCCATGCATGTACATTATTTTTGAAAGTCCGTGTGACATTGTACTTTAAAATAGCTGTATTGCTTGTTGTGTCATTTCAGGGTCGACTCATAGTAAAGTTGTTTACGTTTATGATGCATAAATTCACACCCTTCAGTATTAGGTACCACTTTCCTCTGAAATAACCAACAAGTAGGTATATCACTAGATACAACAAATTCCTCACAAAGATTGGATAGCCGAAGTAGGTACGAAATGAACGAAAAATATACTAACCTACTCAGTAAAAACAAACTAATATTAAAATTCTATATTTATGAATAACTAGCGACCCGCCCCGGCTTCGCACGGGTAGTAAGAATGGGTATAGTAAGCTATCCTATGCCACCGGGCCTTTTTTTAGATCTATAAAAGAGAAATATCCCACCATGCATTGTTTTGTTATGTCTCAAAGGGCAGCGTTTTCGATAAAAGCTCCCAGGTGGCTTGACTTTTTCCGATACTTTTAACAATTATCATCATATTTCAACCAATTTACACAAAACCTTGAAAAATTATATACCTACTTATAAACCTTCCTCGTGAATCACTCTATCTATTGGTGAATAATATAAGAATCTCGCATGATAATCCGTACAGTAGTTTTTAAGTTTATCGCGAACAGATAGACAGACAGACAGTCGCGGCGGACGACTTTATTTTATAATATGTAGTGATAGTGATAATATAGGTCTGTAAATTTAATGTGTGATAAATAGGTATATGTTTTGGATTACAAAGGAATTATCCCTTCCTGTGTAATACAATACAAATTTTTACTAGATCAAAACTAAGGACCCTTAAGTAAAGGGAAATAATAACACTGAAAGAAAATGGTTAACTACATACGTCCCGACTTAGATAAATTCATTTTCTCGTGTACTACCAATAAATATGGTAATTCAACTCTATAACGCCCTTATGTCGCCATCGAAAGAGCGAAAAAGATATCGTGTATTGCACTGCGCAGTACGAATACTCTTTTCAGTCATACAGCCTTCAGTCGACAACGTTGCAAACTTAACTTTGGTATCTCGACGCATGGTCGTAATTTTTTCAAAAGGATTTATTGAGTTACGACGTTTTGTACCCGGTGCGTAGTTTTATCGACCTACGGCTACTACTAACCTAATAAATTCGGGTGTTTCGCTCAGTGAATCCGTTCATCGAACGAATGCATCGTCCCAAATACGAACGTGGGATTTGACTGCGTAGATTTATAACCGCTGAAAGTCTGAAAGTCATTGTGGTTATTTGTCTATACGGCTGTACGACTGATAAGGAGTTATGAATCGTTTGTAATGCTTATTTTCCATATTTGGTCACACAATCACGGCAAGAATTGAGCGTTTGAGGCAGTTTTGTTATCGATAATACCTGCCTACGTATACTGACTGAATGTCGGAATATTTCGTTTTTATTAGTTCACATTTGACTACACACTGCCTGATGTTAAGCAGTAGTGCGGTGTTTACTTATTCCAAGGTTTTTTTATGTTAACACGGGCTCATATTTTAGGAGTTTTTAAGTGTCATGATATTGCCCAATATTCATATATTTTATGTAGTTATAGGTATATGTATTACAGAATATGGCGCCTTATCTCTCAAGTTGGTAAACTAGAAATAAATAAAAAAATGTTAGAACTATGCACAAAAAATCAATCTATATTGGGCTGTGAAATAAACAACTAAAGAATCTCGACATGAAATCTGATAGCTTTATTATCGATGATTTCAATAAGATTCGTCCGTAACAGCCGCTCGCTCGCAATGGATTTCTTAATTAACAAAACACAATTAAAATATAAATCACGCGTACGACTTCATCTGCAAAATTAAAACAATCAAAACCAATATTTAATTGATGGGCAAACCTTAATTAACTTGTAGTTGCGGCGGTCCCAAAAGCCCCCTCGGATAAAAGAAGCCATCTGCATTTCGGTATTCAAATTATTGTCCAAACGTGTTTTCCGTTCTAACACGGAGACCGTTAACAGAATAGCTTTATCGCACTCACTCTTGCGCAGATCTATCGCGAAAGAACGGCGCAACCCTTTAAGTCCCTTGCAGCCAACATGCTATATCTCATGTGGACCCACAATAAAACCATACAAAAAACTCACGTCACAAAAGTTTGCCTAAACTAACCTCGTTAAGAGATATCTGGATAAAAGAATACCGTTTTTCAGTACCATCACGATTCTGACGAGGTTCGGATAGCTCGAACCGAGGCGCTTCTACGAATGAGGCATAAAACATAAGCAAAAATATTTCTAAATAATTATTATTGTTATCTCCCAAGTGGTTTATTACGCAAGTGCAGAGAAAGTTGGTTTTGTTGCATCGGACAAAAAGCAAAGTTTTTTGAGTTATTGTCAGAGAGAAAGTCGCTATTGTTAGCTTTAAAAAAGCTTTATACCTGCGAAAGAGCGGAGCGGTACGACGAAGCATTTTAGTGTCCCACAAGTACCGTTATAGATCGCGTGTGTTGAGTTAAAAAGTGTAGTGACGTAAGAGGATATACGAGAGACGCCCAAATGTTTTATAACAGGTATTCGTTTGTCATATCTAATGCTATATCAGATTAAAGTCGGTAACATGGGCATGATGAAATGGAGTTTTCTCCGAAAAAAAAGTAATTGAGGCTGACACGTTTGAAAATTTAATCTCACGGTCATGTTGGTACTCCGTGTACAGTGTTTGTGAAAATTAACGTAGCAGCTTTTTTAGGCAATTTGTTTTAGGCAATTTATGTGATGCGTTGTTGTACGACAAAGCTGTAAATTATTCATGTTCAAATTCATTGTTCCTCCGACAATGTTAATTAAAGTTCCGTAAATTTATGTTTTTTTTAAATGTAATGGTAACGAGATGGACGAGACGCTCTCCTGATGGTAAGATGTAACGCCTGTCTATTAACCGTTGCAGCGATACACACAGAATTTTGAGTAACAAAACAAAGTTAAGGTATCGCTGCTTTGGCGCTCATTACTTTGAGACTTTCGATGGTTAGTTTCTACAGCCAAGTAATTTCGCTAGTTGCAGTACCTTTGAAACCGGAACACAGTAATGTTTACACACTACTGCTTGACGGCAGAATATTTGTTACTGCGGTGGTACCTACCTAGACAACATCCTGTTAAGGAGATCTACCACCAAGTAAAATTTTATGTTGTGTATTTTATGTTGTTATCTAAGTTCAGATATGCTACGGGTTAATACCGAATAAAATTACCACCAAAGGTTTATAAAATCTTGACAAACAAGCATCGGATACACGTCGGTCAGTCCAATCGACTTTTATATGACTAAAATTGAGCTATACCTACTTTGTGCCTAACTCCGAAATTTGAAATTCTGAATCTCTTTACTCTGAAATTCTTGTAAACGTTCGATTAAGGGCATCGTGTATATAACTCTAGCTGATTTCAGGGCGATTGGGCCGCCGGTACCAGCGCTATGACCATCATTTTCTTTTTTGTCATTCCGTAATTATACCCCTGAAGAACCGTCATACTGGTACAAATGACCTAATATTTTGTGTCACCATCTCCCGGCCTATTATTTTAAATTCTGATAAATCCAATCCGATTTATCAAAACTTAGAATCCGATTAACAATGGATGCGACACGACAACATCTACTTTTTGGCAATGTTTCCGTTAAAATAAGTTCGTACTTATACTGAGTGGCCAGCCCTAGTGTTAGAGTTTATTATGCCACCTAAATACAACCGGAGTCGACAATTTAACATATCACCCGATATTTATGTTTTTTTTTTCGGTCAATCACCGGGTTTTTTTACTCATGACAAGTTTTATGTTTGACCACAACTCACCTGATGTTAAGTGACGGTGAACCTAAAGACTAACCGAGACGTCCGTCACTTATTTTGTTTTATTTTCATTTGGTTGTAGCTTAGCTTCTTGAGCTAAAGGGCGCGATTGAATTCATTCATTTAATTCCTCATATACACACATTTATGTACGAAACATACCTACTATTTGTATCATGTCTGTGTGTTCTTAACTTACATATTACTACTAGACGAGCACCGCGGTGTTACTCGCTAAAAAAAATTAGATAAAAAGTAGGCTATGTGTTAATCCAGGGTGTCAGCCGTTTGAGCGCGAAGTAGTAACAAACATAAAACACACTTACACATTCACAAACTTTCACCTTTATAATATTAGTGTGTATTAAATTACGATGGACATGGCCTAAATAGAAAACCAGGAACACATGCTTGCTAAGGCTGACCCAACCAACTTAAACAGGCAGGAGTTGCGGTCTCATATCTGGGCAAGACAATGCGTCTCTAGCGGTTTGCAAGAACAACAGAACATGTTGGATGTGTACGCACAGACAAAGACGCTTAATTAAACTAGCTGAACGGGGCGAAACGTAAGCATTTAATTTATATGCCTGCAGTAAACTCCGCGGCCGCTTCTGTATTGGCGCAAGGTTATAAAAGAAGCGGAAAACATTTTCCATTATGTTTTTTTTTTTTATTATATCTCTGGACAATGTCATTCTTATTCAAAGTGATAAGTCTTGCACTGACGTCCCGCTTGGGGTGTTTTGTGCATAACACCCCAAGGACAAAGTCATATTTGGGTAGGTACACATTAATTCTTTACGAAAGATCACTAAGATGTCGAAAGATGTTAATCTCCTTGTTTTTAAGGTTGACAAGCTGGGTGTTTGTCCACAGCTCATCTGATGTTAAGAGAAGGTATGATCGAAAATGGTAAAGCACACCTAGCCTGGAATGGAACTGGCTTTCAATGAGACTACCGGAACATATCGTTAGATGCATGGCGGTAAATTTTCAGGGTAGCTAGCCAGCCGAGTACTAGAAAATACCCTACCATGCATTTGAAATGTATCAAAAAACACATGGCACATTAGTAAGCAAGTCGAATAAAAATTGTTTTACCTGTGTATGTTCAAAAAAAACATCTAAGTACAAAAGATTACAAAAACGTGATTAAAAAGTCACCTATGTTATTTCTAATTTAAAACAAATTCTAAGTTATAAATTTTTGTGTGACAAAGATTTAGTACGTTGACTAAATTAGTTAACCTTCACTTTCACTAATACGACACAAGACAGAAAAAAATACTTCAAAGAATCGCTATTGATTTGACGCTTCAGTGGGTGGACAATGTAAATCTAATACAGTCTCCCACACGTACAGAGAGAGAGCAGTACCATGTAAACCACCGCATGACATTAGAAAATAGCCCGATGTTCCGTTATAGTACTCGTATCTACCGTTATTCGTATTTTGTATTATCTGAGCTTGGGGTAGTAAATGAAATAATAAGAAGCGTAGACGTAAGCGTAAGCGCGCCGCGACCCGAGGACCGCCGACGCCCCGACAGCGGCGGGCGTAGCGATCTTTCGTAGCAATTTCGTAGCACTTAAAATGTGCGTATTTCAAATAATTTATACCTAGTCCGTCGATAACTTCTCAGTTTAGATTACATTGCTTGTGCCTAATTATTTAATAAACGGAATCGCTCGGAGCTTATCCCAAAAACCATACAGGTTTCCTTGTATATCCGAGGAAAAACTCTCCTTTGTTGAGCACTGGATTAGAATAAAGTATTTTAATTACGAGTGTACAATGGGCTTAACTATAAATTGTCTCATATTAATTGGTTTGTCTTTTCGCTCGAGTCAATAAACAATATCTTTAAAATTAAATCACAATAAAGCTGTTCTTTTATTATTCGACTATGTTTTATTAAAGTGGTGGGAGGATCAAACAAAGTTCTGGTTCGTTTATTTTAATAAGTAATAGAATTTTATGTTCTTGTATTAATGCCATGGATATATTTTTTATACAACAAAATATACATATGCACTTAAAAAAACGATATGTGTGTAAGATGGTCAACCAACCTGCACGATTTTTTTGTAAATGACTTTTTAGTCGTAATGTTTTAATGATCGAAAATCATAAATTCTGTTTTTTTTTTACAAAACGCCTAATATGTTATAAATTATTATATTTTGTGGAACTGAACCAGGTGTACACAATGCTCTGCATTTGAGCTGAACAAAGCGAGTGTTCGCATTACGTCATTTAGTAGGTATATAGGTAGTAGGTACTTTCTGAGTAAGAAAACTACAGAATCTCGTAGAATAGATGATGCATATTATACCGTACACTGGAAGATAAAATACACTAGCAGTATGAAGTTTCGAAATAATTGTTTGTTATCCCCAAAGGAACCCAATAGTTGTGACTGCTGCTGAATCCTGCAAGTTTAGCATCTTGATTTCCCTATAGTCAAATTTGAAAGCAAATAAACATTTCGCTAAGGTAAATGACCATGGAAATAGAAATAGAACTGTAGTCACTGTTTGAAGATGAAATGGTCTGATTCATATTATATATACAACTTTTTGCTTTAAAATTTTAAATATTCTAGCCGGCTAGGCTTGTTCTTACTACGATAAACTATATCAAGTTATCTCGATTACTTATACAAATTAGGCAAAAAATACTGGTGATAATAAATTCACCTGTTTTGATAAAAACCCTCGTCTTTTGTGAAATAAAAAAATATTAAAAACAAATCATTTTTGAAGCTATGTAAAAAATAACAATTTGTTTTACCATTTCTTTCCATTAATAAAAAAAAAACATTAACTAAATATTTAAACTAGCAAACAAAACAAATTGGGCCAGCCATAGAAAAAGAAAGCAGCGGTAAACGCAACTTATTCAACCAACCGCCACAAATCAATAAGCACCTAAATCACCTACATACAGAACAGAAATTGTAACGATAAATGCTTCCAATATAATACTGGCTTTAGACATATTTGAATATCTCGCAGCGGATCGACCAACGGCCATTGTTGGTGTCTCCGAGACTCCCAGTATGGAGTTAATTAAACGGGACGGTGAAGATCTACAGGTATTTAGAAGATGGCCCGAATAGGTGAGATTATTGGAGCTCAGAAGGTGTTGAATACTGAATTGGAGGGTCTATAAGGAGTTTATTATCTTCACTTTGTTGTTAATATCGACGAAGTTGAAGGGTTGGTTTTCATAGTATATACAAAGCGTGCGATCATAAAAATATGCTTATTGCACAAAACGAACAGATTTTGAAGATGCCACGTTAACAATTTTATTACCTTACCACTTTTAATCAGTGCAAAGTTCTTAAACCTTTTTTTTATTACTTTCTTATTGTTCTTTGGACTACCTTCCAAAATTTACGTATAAGAATACTAATAAAGGATAGGTACATGCACTTATTAAATTTCCATAGTTTTTTTTTTCATCGTTTCACGTTTAGCTTTTAAAATTTTACGTTCATAATATTTCGTTCAAGAATATTCATCAGCTTCAAAAACTTTATCTCCGAGCTCATAACTTTGCTTCTTAACTAGAATGTACCTATATTTCAAAAGGCACAACAGTATCTCTGTCGTCACCACTACAAAGTTGGTTCCCAAATGGGACATCGATCCTAGTTCACAGTCTGGCTACACGCCACTTCCAGCCCATTCAAAGGAAGAATTTTAAAAAGCTAATTTGGCATCTGTTTATATATTTTTTTATTATTTGGAAAGAGTTTTGTTAACCTTCTGAGTTGATGTAAGCAAAATTAACTACTCATTGGATAAAAAGAAATATTCGGTGTTATTAGACAATATTTTTAGTGGTAAGCATTTTGGTTGCATCTTCATCAATTTTAATGTCTCACATATAAATCTAACTTTACTGCTTAACTTCTATATGCTCCATTGCATCCTAGTTACTCGTATAAATTAACTTACCATACGGTACTCTCACCTCTATACCTTGACTGCTCCAAATCCGCACACTGCATAGAAAGCACAAAATAACTAAATTGGAACCCTTTCGGATCGGATGGTTTTCCCAACATAACTGTACTATACATTACAACGTGACTAGATAAAGTCGTTTCAACCCGATAGCATCTGTCCAAGTGCCTTTTATGGTACAACTAACGATACGTTACATACATTTTTGTAATGAAGTCCTTTGATGTGTATAAGTTATACAATTTGTGACCTATGGGTGGTCTTTGCGGTACCTAAGTATATGAAGGCAAATAAAATTGACTAATGAATATCTTCGGAGCGGAATCTAAATTATTTCAATAAATTATTTTAGTATTTATAATAACCGTAACATAATTTATGCCACACACATTAACAAATAGTAAAATTTACGACCATATAGCTAATATACTGTCAAACGCTTTGCTCTATTCTCTATAAAATTATTAATTTATTCTTATAATAAGTGTTAAAGCTATCATTGGAGTTTATTTTTAAAGCGGTATGTATGCGGTATGTGGAGAAGGGCAGATGCACTTGCGAAATAAAAAAGAAATTGCAAAACGCGACATGCCTCTTGATTAATACTTTAAAGGAAACTTGCGCTGACTGAACTAGGTAGTCGCAGTCGGCAAGCGCTTTATACAAGCCTGCACACATATGAAATATGCACTCGTAACCAAACAAACACCAACGATGAAGCAACAGGCTTTTAATTTTCTCTATAATATAATTCAGTACATTTTTTAAATCATTGCAACGGTAACAGTTTTATATTGTACAAAAACTAGAAGGTACTTATAGCATTATATACATTAGTATATAATGCTATAAGTACCTTCTAGTTTTTATTATTATTGTGTTTTTGTTTATTATTTAGCACTATAATATTAATTATAGTGCTAAATAATAAAAGTAACCTTTGTGTGTTAGCATACTAAAAATCTTTTCTCACTCTATTACGTTACGGCTTAACGGATTTGGATAAAATTTATAAGCCAGATATACATTATTTTGCTTAGACGTTAAAATTTTAAGATAGAGCTGTTTTAAGCTATCATAAGCTATTAAATACAGTGATGTAATTATATGCTAAAGTTGCTTAAGTTTTAAATGGTTTAGTTTTAAATTACAACGAAAGTATTAGAATTATTCTCATCCATAGCCGGATAATTGCATTAATTCATCATACTTTTATCGACAAACCAGAATAGAGCTAAACTAGAAATGATGGAATCTCATTCAAAAATAAAACGTAACCATATTTATGTAACAAACTCGTTAATTCAATACATTTAAACCAGGTGACGATATGATCTGACTAAAGAAATACTCCAGTTTTACATATGGCCGAGGTAAAAGTAAGATACTCTCAGGAGTTGCCGCATAAATTGGCTCGTTCGTGATGCAGTACCTCGTTGAATATGTATAGGTACGCTCCCTTCCTTACTTCTCATTTTACTAATAGATTTCTCTTTGATTAAATTTGTATACGTTTTATTCATACGGCCAAGACCACTATTGTTAGCTGCCGGTCCATTTAAATCAATAGTTACGACCACGAGTATCATGAGAGCCTTTTGTTTTTGTTTGCAAAAAATTAGCAATTGAATAGCTTCTTCCAACTATCTATAATTTAAAAAAAGCCATAAATATGAATCATCACTTTATGAAAGAAACTAAATTTATAGTCACAATAAATGTTTCGCAATTCTCGGTTTCGAATTGATCGAGTATCGTCGATGAAAACAAAACCTTGATAAATGTTAAAAGTGAAACAATGCAAGGTCAACATTTGCCCGGGAGAAGAAACATACCAATATTTTACACGACAGTCGGGCTCGGGATGCTCTGAAAATTGTTTGTGATTTGGGAAAAATAAGATGAAACTTAGTAGAAACATTTTATTACCCGTCAAACACATGTTCGGTTCTCGATTAATGAAAATATATAAACGTCACGTACACATTAATCTTGTTTTAAAATATATTATGACCAGTAACGCTTTGGCATTTGGCGTCGAAACGGGTGGACGATCGAACGGACATTGGAGTATCAAATATTTATAATGGCTTTATTAAGACAAGCCATCCGTTCTGAGTTCACGCCCGCTTATTACAATAATTTAGACGTCTACCTATAGCTTTTGAATGAAGTCATCAGTGTAAAATTTTGATATAGTTTTTATCGATATATGATATAATCGCATGTTTTAGTAGTTTACTTAATACTACCGTTTAATTATTTCAAGTGTGATAAAATTAAGTTTGAAAAGTCTCTTTGCTGCTGGTAATGCGATAGAGTAACACGGCAAATCACTGTGGGTTTGTTATGCTAAAATGCAGGCGAAGATTCCGTGACGTGCAGCCATGGTGCTGCCGTGTTTATACTTTTTGCCTGCCCTGTCTACACGTGAGCTTGCCTCTTCTAACCGTATAATGAGGTGAAATTAAAATATAAATAACCAGACTTTTATTTATAGCTCGCGACCTCGCTTCAAAATCTGGAAGTTAATGAGGCTCGTACTGATAAAAAAATAACCCGGGAATAATACTTCAGCTTAATTAACTGTACTCAGAGCTGTTGCACGTTACGCAACTTTCTAAAAGAGCCACTAATCTCTCAAATGGTTATATTTACGATCGCCTTACCTCATTGGAGACATTAAAAGTTTCCGAGCCATAACTGCGGTAAGTCTCCGCTCATTGTTCATTCCGAGTGCGTATATTGGAGTTGAAATTTGTAGGCGCACCGCTGAAAAAGTGTCAATTCATCATAGCAAAGCCCCGAGCTCTAGACCGAAGTCCCCCACATAAATCTCACTTCCATACTTTCGCGTGGGGAAAACGACTGCTTTATGAGATCCTTAAGGCTGTATGGATTTGGAAAAATATTTCCTCTGCGTGCTTGCCCCGGACAAATGAAGGAGCATTGGGCACATTAGAATGTGTGAAAGGGCCTATACTGGTTTTATTGTTATGCCAAGCAATTCGTTTAAAAGCTAGTGCGTTACGGTAGTACGTATGAAGTGCCTATTTGCTAATATTTATTAACCCCAAAGTACCTTTGAGGGTTTCTTCAGAAAAAAAAGCGGTGATGTTTATGAGATTGGATGTTAAATAACTCACTGTTCTTTTTCGAAGTGGGATTGAAAAGCTTTTAATGACTAACTTGGATGAGTCAGAAGTTCTTATGAAATGTTATTAGGTCTATTTCGGTCGGGCGTGCATCTTTGGTGTTTGGAAACCCTCTGTAATCTTGATTTATGTCTGTCGTGGTGTTTATTTAAAACAGTCCTCCCTAGAGCTTGTAAATTTGAAAAGCGATTTCTAATTCGAGACTTGTGGTTGTTGCTGTAATTGAACTGGGTGTAGTTATACATTTATTTTCATCCGTATCTAAGAGAATAACGTGTGCACGGGTAGTTAGTCCACCGCTCACGAGTTTTGCCTTCCTCAGAACAAGGAGCTCTCCTGCCCCCCTCGCGTTACCCGTCTCGCTTGCGCTCGCGCACCCGTTGTTCGACCCGACGACATTTCCATTGCCTTCACGGAAATAGATATTTTAGGAGAGCGGCTACAAACACAAGATTCTTCAGATAAAGTTTATTGTGTGCTAATTCACTATCTAGTTACATCGCAGTATCGGCCATACTCAGCTCGTACACAACATCTCTAAATGCTTGTGAGAGGAAACCTTTGCCGTACAAGGAGCACTAGTTAATTGGGAGACTCGTGGGCGATTTGATTTGAATTAATTATGAGAAACGAGGGACTCTCTCACGAACTACATCAGGAAATGCAAACAAGACAGTGAAAAATCACGAAAGATTATTGGATATTTTCACTGCTCCTTCGGATCAGCGCCTTATCTGGATACGGGTTCAATAAACCAAGGGTCCCGACCGCTCGCGACTGAATCAAGGAGAATTTATGCGACAAAATAACGCATACAGGTGTCGCGCGGCTCGGCACCCCCTCAAATGGCCGCGGAATGGGAACTTAAATAGGTGAGGGGCTACTTAAGCTCCGCCGTCAAAGCGTTAGACACGACCGATGCGGCGATAGCGCTAGCAGCACATCCCCAATTACG
This sequence comes from Biston stratarius, assembly GCA_950106695.1. NCBI lineage: Eukaryota > Metazoa > Arthropoda > Insecta > Lepidoptera > Geometridae > Biston > Biston stratarius. Next base: position 20,634,225 of record OX467116.1, read on the forward strand.
ATTTATACATTCTCTAAAAGGGCACCGGTAATGACGTACCACGCGGATGCCTTTTTCTCGCACAATCGAAATCCAATTATTTCAAGTTACTAATGTCGGTCGGGAGAAGCACAGAAGCGGTCGTAAATTGACGCTCGATATTTGCAGCGCGCACGGAATATGAATTATTCGCCGTGATTGTTCTTGCTGCCGCGTCATGGTTCATACATGAAGCGCGAACTAGTTTTTTCGAAGTTTCTCCCGTCCTCAGCTCGTAAATATGACTGTTCGTGAAATGTTAAATTTTCGCGTTGTTCATTTTTTACGTCTCCAAATCGGGTCCTCGAATTTCGTGCTGTTTATAATAATTAACATTATCGACAGTTAAGTGGTGCGGTTGAAATTGGTCTTTGGGAAAGTAGTCCGGTTGCCTGGTCGCTTGGTTCTGCCTCTGAGATAACCCGAATTTGTTTGGGCGAATTTTTCGGAACTGTTTTTATCAATCGGTGGGCTGGCTGGTAATTGGGCGAGCGGCTGCGGGCAGGCAGCCATAATTGACGGTGTTATCATTCTGAACTTTTCGTTCGGACATTCGGGGAAACTTTTAATTGGTGCAGCTTTTGTGACGTTTAATAATGCCGCTTCAATAATAATGCTGGTCAACAATTGGCAGAACGCTGGTTTTAATTAGTTGTTGGATGAATTGATTTCATTTTGATTAGACCCGATAAAAGACTTAATGAGTTTGCTTGTGTTACGAATGAGACCCTTTAAAATGCATCCATCCGAAATTATATTATTATGTGAGTCTGATCAAAGATAATGTTAATTTGATGGCTCTATTACACCAACATTTTTTGCGATGCTAAGCAAAATATCACCTTTAAGAATTACCATCTCTATTCATATTCAACAATTCAGATCAGACTAGCTTGAGCCAGAGAAATGATCTTAGAGGTTTTGCCAACATTCTTTGCCAAAAGCTCGGGCGGTATTAAACGATATTTTTTGGCCCAAAACTGGATCACCATTAATAAGGCATTGTCAGCAGACCATCCATACTTTCGCAACGAGATCTTCTTATTGGTTCACAATTAAGAGCAACCTGAAGGTGACCGTTCATCCTCAGGTCCAAGTAAAAACTGGACATTCGCCGAATAATAAATGAAAGCAGACTCCGTTGAAATCCAACAGAAAAACTGCCCAAGCGATACTTATCAAGTGTTTGAAATGACACAACTGGATTCTGTTCCTCTCGACATGTTCTTTTTGAGGGAATAAAACTGACGAATTTCTCAATAAGAGAGAGATGACCGACGAGTCGTCACGTACGGGGCTCGGAGTATTTGGAGCGGGTGCAGCAAAAACTATTCAGGGGCCATTATTATGGCATTTTTGTCGTCTGACGGGGTTGGAGTGGTCGCGGCCATAATGGCGGCGGTGGGGGGCGGGGAACCATGTCCCCTGCCGCCCCGCCGCCTTCCTCACTGCGCCACCGCTATCCATCTTCGATATGCACATAAAGCGAACCGGCTCCGTAACGGCAGACCCACATTCCCGCTGCTCTTAAATTTATTTATCTCTTTATTAATTCTCCACTTGAATTTAAATGTTTGCGTGAATTTCTTCCAATTTGGTATTACGGGGCATTGTTGATTAGATTCTTTGGTTCTTTGATTCAGAAGCGCCTTTAAATGATCTTTACAACCATTGTTATTAAACTCAGTTTGGTTTTTTAATAACACTTCCTATCATAGTAATTCTCGACTGGCATTTACTATGTAAGGGATACCAAGGTTTACAAAATAACTTACGAGTGTCAATTAACATCAGGTGAGCTGTGGTCAAACACATAGCTCGTCAAACACAAAAAAAATTATTTAACAAATAAACAGGCTTTCGTTTGACCACCATCTCACCGATAATATTATATAGATATTGCCGACTTATTGTTTGTGTTATTTTTGTTCTTCAGCTAATGTATAAAATATAATATAAAATCATATATATAGAGGTACATGCCAATTTTTTTCTTCATATGGTTGTTCTTGTACAGTCGTTGTTAAAAAGTTTATTGTTTTTCTTATGTATCAGTTATCTGGTTATAGTACAAGCTTTGCTTAGACATTGCGTGAAATGTAGTAGGTATACGACATTTATTTATTTCCGAAGGTACTGGGAATTATTCATAAGACTCACTAGTGCAACACTACTAGCCTTTTATACTGATGTCTCATTAAGATTCCATGCTCGTTGTATGTTTATTATCCTCAACCAATAAAAATCACCTGTTCTACGACATAACAAAAGCTTAAGATACCATGTGTACTATAAAATGTACTTGTTTTAATGAAGTGACAGTCGCCAAGATATCTGATTCAGCTAGTCTAAGGCATTCTAATAATTTATTCAGACAATTGCAGCGCAGGACATAAATTAATTAGTCGTTGGACCCGTAACACATTCTTGGTTTTTTCGCATGATAAATCTTGAATTAAAATATTTGTCATTTTGATAACTTTGATCAATGTTGAAATCTAAGACAAAGTCTTGCGAGCCAATTAGTAATTAGCTTCGAAATATTTTTTCCAAAATACGAGCCCTCCACTAAAGCAATATTTTTTCTTGATAGACATTTATAATAAAAAAATTCGCATTAGCAGAAACTTCAGGAGATTTGACACGATCCACTCGTATGAATACTTTTAGATATATCTAATACCTTCTTGTATATATAACCTGAAACTCGGAAAAGGCTTCAACGATTTTCATGAAATTTAGTATACAGTGGTTTTCGGGGTATTGTGTATAGTTTAAGTTAATATAAGTAAAAAATTCTTACAAACAAAGACAAAGGTCACGGACTAGTGTCTGTAGAGCTGGAAAAATAAAACGAATAAAATAATTCAATTAAAATAATATTTCAATCCTATTAATTCTATAAATAAAAAATTAAAAAAGTTATTATGTTTCAAAAGATACCGGTCAACATAGTTGGAAAAACTGACTGATACTGTACGATAGGTTTTACTGTAAGAAGAATTTCATGCGGGGACGAAACTCTAAAAAACAGCATGGAAGCACTGTTTTCAAATATCTACGAGACAAGTTTACCCCCATAGCTCGTTTTTCCAATGCCCGACTAGGAGTAGCTCGGACGGGCGCGTGTTTACGACGGCTCGCCTCCAGGGATGGACGTAGATGAATTGCCCACTACACACGGTTTAGGCTTGTTTACACACTTTGCCTTGCCAATTAGTAAATGTTGAATGCGTTTGGTCGATTGCTATCTTTTGTTTTTTATATCGTCAAACTGCTAGTAGTTTGTCAATTGAATTGTTAGTCTGACAGTTTTCCAAAAATGTGTCCAGAAGTAGTGGTGGTGGAATTTCCTAAGGTACGTACCAAGCGTTTTGACTCTACGTTTCTCATCCGTAATCTAAGGAATGGAACAAACTGCTGGCTTCCTTGTTTCCCAAGATATAATCTAGATGTTTTCAAGGTCAAAATGAATAAGTATTTTATAGGTCTGTGTGTTTCATCTTCGACCACATCGTCGCTTACCATTAGGCCAATTGAAGGTAAAACGCGGACATATACAAGTTTAAAAAAAGAACCCTCTGATTTCAACCTAACACTATCTGTATTTCCTGACATTTTTATCCTTCAATAATATCCGTCGTATTATTTTACTGCAACAGGCTAGCAAATATAATATTGATACAAAAAAGATTATCACGAGTATAAAATTCTCAGTGTGTAAATCAAACTAACATTTGGTTGGCATTTTATAAATTATTTATTGCCTATTTAAAAAATAATTCAGGTTAAGGAACATTAATTTTTACATCCATGTATTATGCTTCAATATTAATATCGCATTCTCGGCTTCCGTGTCAAAGTTGTTCACGCAATGTCGTGAAGGCAAGCTTCGACTTCACAAGGCTTCACGCCAGGATCCTCCTCGCCCGGAGGCACTTGCAGCCATTATTGGCGAAACCACAAACTTATAATTTTTACGATTAGAATTGTTCAAGTTCCGCGATTTAAATTGAAATTATTCCGTTGATTTTATCAGCAGCAATCAAAACATATAATTTCAGATAAGCTTTAGCTATAAATTGTTGTAGCCAGTAGCCAACGGCGCAATCTAGAATATCTAATAGGCGCCTAGATAGGTGTTCAGTTAGTCTAATTTGCAATAAGGCCTTTGTGTTAATTGATCCCGGGGCGTTGTTGGTTACGATAATTGTCTATAAATTGTTCCGCGCATTAATCTCTACGTCAAATTGCCTCTTGCATTAAGATACTATTTGATCCAATGTTGGCCGATGCTGTCAAATTGGTTCCAAGTACTAACCTTAGTGTTGCTACACCCATTTTAAAGGTACTGAGACATAATCTCCAGAACATACATCCATAGTTTCTCGGGAACGTGAAACACGCACTAATTAACGTTGAACGGGAAACTCCGAGTACCATCGCCAATCATAGCTGACCTGCGGTGCTTCATACTACTTCCCCAGCTTCTTCTTTCCCAAAGCCTCAGTGAAGCGAACCAGAGACCTGATTAAATTGGACTCTCAGTAATTGCGTGTCTAACGTTCCTTACACGTAACATGGCCTTTTATTAGGTGGAAATTCTGTGTACGCTAGTTTCGAGTGGAAACTTATGAACTAGATTCATGTGACTCCATAACAGTTTTCGAAACCAGAACTCTTATATGATAGTACCTTCCTATAAATGTGAAAACAGAAACGTTAAAAGAGTCCATAAAACTTCTCAAAATGTATAAAATTTACATGAATGAATATTATTAGTGTAGTGTACCGAATGTTATATGTCTTTACAAAGCGTTTCTACTGATTCTCCAATCGTGAGTATTCAATCGGGAACAGTATAAATATAAAACCTTTTCATAATACGATTACTTGTCGTCAGTTGAATATCATAAAGATCATCTTGAAAGTTTATTCAGACAAAGTAATACGTATATTTGTTAATCGAATATTTATCAAGTTGATAGTAGGTAGGTACTACTGCGTTCGAGTCAATGATGCTTGCTACAGTTGATGTGTTGTTGTCGAGCTATATAACAGTCGTAAACGTCTCCATTAACAGAATATGATTGTTTATGGTCTATTAGCGCATATTTGCTTTGGCATTACTCAAAGTTACGACTTTTTAAAACATGGTACTGTTTAATATTTTATTGATAAGCGCCTCAATGTCTTCGTTTCAATTGTTAATACTTCACTTACATAAATGTCCTCTTTAGTTCTAATTGTGTTTATTGTTATAACTCTATCGCACCTTGTGACTTGGAATTTGTTGTGCAGATGCAATATTTACCAATACATAATTTATATTGATTAGTTCGGAGTATGTTAATTTTAGTCATATTTAATAACACTGCCAAATAAAAATAAATGTTTCCTTCACTTCATGAATCAATTCTTGCTAATTTAAAGCTGAAAAAAACGTATATAATAAAAAAAAAGCTTTTGTTACCTTTAGTTTCTGTGATGTATAAAGATTTTCATTTTGAAGTGTTCTAATTACATAAAAGTGTGTTCATTATTTATTTTTAATTTACATCCTAAATTTATAAGAATAAATTAGTCGGTGGCTTCATGAGATCTGTCCTTTGACTTTCTTTATGTAAAATAGTTTGGGAGCATACTCACATACAAAACAGCAGTAGTCGCAACCATTGTTTCCTTAAGACCTTTTTTCCGTCCGTATCAAAACATGAGCTGATTGGGTTATTTTTATTTAGCAGTTGGAAATACATAAAAATCTGCTATTTCTCAGCGCTCAGATATTTTTCATTATTGGGATGTGTAATTGTTCTTATGATTACGACCGTTTCGACCGGAACAATTAACTTGCGCAAAACCTTTTCTTAACTCAAATGTTTGCTTTATTTATAAGAGAAAGACTCGAACAGTCTAAGACCTACACGTAATTTCTTAGTTTACAAAGGGCTATATCTAGATGTGAGCGCTGTCTCCAGCATTGTGAACTAACAAGCCCGTCTAACCGCGCCCAAGCACGACAAAAACTATAGGTACCCTTATACATATTAAATTTACTATAAACTATCTTTAATTCTGAATGAAGGACATGGGGATATAATTATTTTATACATGTCGCTGTTACTAGATTTTCGCTATTAAATCGATATTGGTGTTGCATATGTAGATAATAATATATATTTACATAATGCAGTCATTATCTCAGAACAGGCAAAATGTGGAGCTAGAAAATTATTACCTTACTGCCTAATAACTAATTGTTTTGCAAATATGTTTAGATCAACCCGTTATATGCAACAACAACTCGTACTTAAATAGGTGATTACATTGTCCTAAGATATTGGATGTATCAAACAGGCTGATTAGGTATCACGTTGTAGAATTTTAGTGTAGAATTTTAGTGTAGAATTTTAGTCATTTTAACACCATAAGCATTAAGAAAGGTATCGTAAAAAAGTCAATGAATTCCCCAAAAGTGTAGTTTTATATAAGCAGTCAATCTGTTTTTCGTTGTTTAATTTCAGCAGTTTACTGTTCTTACATTTCAAGAGCTGTTGACCATATTGCGGCCACAAAACTGCGATTACCAACTTTCTTAAAACCTTTTGCCTCCCGCAAAGCTATTCCTCAAACACAGTTAACTTTCTTCGAACATTTTAACTAAACAATAGGGGAACAATATCAAGTTTTAGAAAGCTGACCGTTGCGTAACTTTCTCTCCCTTTATCTGCTGGACAAAAGTACAAAAGTTAAAACATTTTGTACCGTTTCTTAAATTTTTTTACGTAAAATTATATCGGTCTGAGTGTCGTCTTTTATAACTGAGTTTGTTTGGGTTCTGGAATTGCTGAGACGAAGTAGTTTTATGGTTTCATTGACATCGAATCTTTTGATTCTAATCTCTTGTGATGTATTAGTTTGCTTTCGTAGATAGTTCTGTGACTCGGATGAAACTAATTGTTATGTTCATTTCTTTTAGCATCATTAGATGCTTATTCTCATAATGTTTTCTGATTTTGTTTGGCTTTAGCAGACCAAGCGAATAAAAATGCCTTGAATGCCATAATTACATTTTGAGCTTATTTATTAAGCTTAAGAATCATTTTAAAAACTAGAATTACTATATATATTGTTTATTAATTTGTTTTAGTTTTTAAAGCAGCGCCATATTCCTTTATAAGTTTGGCTCAATGGTATCATATCAAACAAATTCGCTTGTAGAGTTTGTTTTACTACTCGTTTCACTATTTGCTTCCCTTACTTACCCAGTATTCCATCCGACATACGGAAATCCACCGGAAACATGAGTGATGATGAGTGTGCTTTATTTTTTCTTAGCAGAAACGCTTCATATTTTGTCTAACCATGATTTATAATAACTGCCCGATAAAGTGATAGAGTTGTAAAGATTTTAAAGTTTTTTTTATTGATTAATCGTCAGATTTCTTTTTCTTTGAGATATGGTAACTTTTTAGGTTTTTAAATAGATAGACTAATACGTTATTATTAACACCAAAAATTACAAGCAAATAATCAATCCAGAATCAGTATAATAAGTGGCGGCCTTATTTCTAAAAGCAATTTCTTCCAGGCAACCATATGCTGGAGAGGATTCAGAGGATTTTTTTTTATGTAAAAGTAATGAGACGTACTAGACGTTCTCGTGATGGTAAGGGATAACGCCTGACCATTGTTGCGATACACAGAATTTTGAGTAACAAAACGAAGTCCAGGGCATCGCTGAGGCCCATGGCCCTCATTACTTTGCGATAATAGATAATTCTCAATAGCCCAGTAATTTCGCTATCTGCTTCCCTTCAAGCCGGAACATAGTAATGTTTACACACTACTGCTTGCAGAATATCTGGTACTGCGGTGGTACCTACCTAGACGACCTCTAAGCTAAGCTAAAGAGATATACCACCAAGTAAATATGTAAATAAAGAACGCGATGTGCATTATATATTAATAAGACAATAAAACTATTCAAAATTATCTCACTAGCCTGTTATAATTAACTCAGTGCAAACACAGTAAGTAGGTATTGTAGGTATGAGCCAAGGGTCTGAATTTAGCCGTTGTTAATTTGTCACAGTGAATTAGCCACGGGCGGGGGTAACTGATAGCGTTCGCATGTTGCACCCTGTGCTACGCCAATATGCTCGTTAATGTCACTCCGACGATTTAATGCCTGTGTCTCTCTGTATCCAGTTAACTATCTGTACTTATATGCTTATTCTGTGGGTTCTGTAATATTTTGAACTTTTCTTTTTTTAATTTTTATACTTCTGGGATTTGAACGCATACAAAATACTATGAATTAGTTTTGTTAATTTACCTTACCGTTCCAGCCATGTTAAAATTACGACATTATAAACATGGCCACGGACAGACACAAAATAATAATCTAAATTAGCAAAATACAGAACCACTATAGTAGGTATTTTGTGCGCGATTAATTTAAAAACATCGTGAGAAAACCTACATATCCAAGAGTTCATAATTTATTTATTTATATTATAAAAATTACAAAAAAATTATAAAAACATAGTGATTCGAATGAGTATACATAAATTTATTTTTTTCGGAGTTTGCTTCAGAACTACATGGTCTGATTCCCCCATGCCCATTTTTTTTATCGGACAGCCGGAAGCTTAAAAAAGCGACATCGTTTCATGGTAGATGTTCCAAAAACTCGAACGAAACTATTTGATTCCACGTTAATTGTGCGGACTGCTAGACAGTAGAATGCGCTGCCTGAGTGGGTGTTCCCCGTTGGATATAATATGGGTGTCTTCAAGTCGAGAGGGAATCGGTCTCTTCTAGGCAAGCGTGCTCCATCTTAGACCGCATCATCACTTAACATCAGGAGAGATGGCGGTCAAACGTAAGCCTATTTCTAATAAAAAAAGGTTATTTTCACAATAAAAAAGGGACAGTCAAGGAACATATTTCGTTCATATCAGGAGACACCAGTTTAGAAGTCACTAACTGAGTAAGGTACAGTGGCTGTAATAGATATTCTATTCCTGTCTGGGCCCTGTAATACCCTAGACGGGATTTAGTTGCAACAATGGGTAATGTTTGGATTTCAGACATCCTCAAGCCAACCCCACGCGTACTTTATGCTTTGCTTATTTATTGCTGTAATTCACTTTCAGCTTTAACTATACGGTATTACATACTAAGTATAAAGGCAACTAAAGTAGCATATGAAATATCAAGTTTAGCTCTTGTCTTTTTCTTTTTTTAAGGGTTCCATACACAAGCAATCAATAATTTTTTTTATTATAAAAAGGCTTTCATATGTCCACCATCTCACCCGAAGTTGTATGAAGATAAGTCTACGATGGAGGTCAAATGCCTAGAAAATACAGATTCAATCTCGATTTGAAGACACTCGGATTGCATGCATCGAGGAAAGCAATTTTTTTTTAAATAATAAAGTTACCTACGTTTGTCCAGAAACACGCCTGATGGAAAGCGACGGTGTGGCTAACGATGGTCCACGTTGATCTAGAAGATTTTTTTTCACTAGAGTGCTAAAGCCTTCTATATGCCCAAATTATAGTTCAAAGGAAACAAGCCGGCAATGAGTTCTATTCATAATCTATAACCTATTTTACTCTCAGATCTTCTTATCTTACCAAACTTTACTTGACGATATTTATCGATTAATATGTAAGAGACTACTTACCAACATGTCCACTACTGCTACGTTTAAAGAAGCTGCAAAATATTAGATACATTTTGCAGAAATTATTTCAGTATAAATTTCGCATCCACATAATTTGTAACAAAAGCCACAGAGTAGTCTATGTAAACGGAAAGCACATAATAACAGTTTGCACCTCTCACAATACCAATAAACCTATGTAAGTAAATAAATTAAACTGTGTACTAAGGTCGGGCGGCAGTATTTATGGCACGGTTGAAGCCAATATTTCATATCGGCATTGTTTACAAGCCTCCCCGCTGAATCACGTAGCTAGTCTACACGGCCTTATTCCATATTAATTTTACTGGGAAATAATAACTTATAAGTAAGCTTTATTGTTGCATTTAGATTAATCTATGTTTAGGATAGTACCCGAAACAACGCCATTATAGAACTAAAACCAATATAGCTCAGTGTATTGGGAAGCTGAAGAGGCAATAGGGTTGTCATATCTTTGTATATTAAAATTTCGCGACACGTTATTTTTCCGCGATGAACTCCTCAACTACTGAACCGATTTTAACCAATTCTTGTACATTGTGCGTAGTTTGATCCAACTTAAGAGAAAGGATAGTTTATATCTCAATTTATAATCGCAATATTTTTTTAATTGCAAATTATTTGTTTATTGTACGACAAAGAGGTATAATTTATCTGTGAGTTCCATAAAATTCTAATAGATGGCGGTGTAAGGTAATTTATTAAATGGATTGAGTAAGTATCCAATAGATGGCGCTACGTTTAAAGTCCAAATGTTTCATATGCGCTACAATTTATTAAAATAATTGTTGGCACTAGTAAACTTTTTAGATGGATTCCATAAATAATAATACCTGTGTAAGTGAGATAAGCCTACGCACCAGAGAGTAAACGAGAGACATATTTTCTCATTGTCCTTTACTGAGTGTAATGAAACGATTGTTTGCCTCAAACTTTTTTCGACAGATAAACATTGAGTGTTTTTTATCATCATTATTTTAGTGCTTGTGTTTTATATTTAGTTTGTTAGACGACCTCATGGTAAGTAGATCTACCACCATGATCTACATATTTAGGGTCCTGTTGGATCATTTAGGACGGAATTCTAAATGAAGATATTTAATAACTAATGAAAATTAGGTAGGTATAAAAATTTATAAATTCAAAGAAAATTTTTTTGAGAGCGTAACTAAGCACAAATGCTAATAAAGGCGCGCTCACACTGGTTCCTAATTCGCTTCGTTGGCGGTCGTGCGCCAACTATCTTCCATCTCCGTATGTCCAATAAACCGTTGACGTATAGACAGACATTGCTTAACAAACGTAAACGATCTATGCCATTGTGCAGCGAGACTGGTGGAGTGATGGCCGGTCAGCTATATTTTTAGTGCGTGCCTACCTTTAACATGCCTTTTTCCATATATACACATAAGTCATTTTTGGGTCGGAACGAAGTAACATTGTTTAAGTGCATTGATTTGTTAAATAAATAAATTTCATAGGACATGTCATACAGCGACATCTAGTCAAAACTAAGTAAAGCTTGCGCTATGGGAACCAGATATCTGATAAAATATTTATATAGTTTTTTGTACATATAAACAATGAAAAATGTATCGTCTCATAAAAGATTGTCCTGACGGCCTTATCGCTTAAAACGATCTCTTCCAGACGACCTTGGCATGTATAGGACTTGTATATTAACTTACTAATAGGGTCTTCTCGGACACGGACAGCCTGACAGCTTTAGACAGCCCTGTTGGCTCATTGGGAGTATGTCTCCCTGAGCTGTAGGGCGCGGGTTCGGTTCCCGCCACGGACAAATGTTTGTTTGATATAAACAAATGTTTGTTCTGTGTCTGGGTGTTCTGTGTGTATTATAAGTACGTAATACAAAAAAAAAAGTATTTATGTATTCTATCAGTTATCTTACTTCCAATACACAAGCTCTGCTTAGTTTGGGGTCAGATGGCGCTGTGTGTAATGTGTCCTGCAATATTTATTATTATTATTTATTATTATTTACTGTTAGAAAATTGAACCCCAATAATATTCAAACTAATCATAACGTAACTTTCCCAAACAACAATAATTATTGTTCGCTGCCGTGTAAACAACAACGAATTCCCTCTCGGCTAGACAACTGACTGATATAAAAGCCGGTGGAACTAAAAAATGCGTTGTACAAACAACAAATTCCGCATGTTTGTCCGCTTTCCGCGGGACGGCGATATTCGCATAAATCGAGCGGAAAAGCCAAATTGCAGAACACGGTACACGGACACCACTCAACTAAAAATTGCAATGTTTTACTATCAAACATTGCTTGTTGTTTAACTCCACCGTACTAACAGAAATAATTGCTCAATTCTAGAATGGAACAGAAAAGCCTACGTGGAAAACTTCACATGCACAACTTCTGAACTTGGGTATTCGCCAAACGAAATAGTAGACCGTAATAATGCATTATGGATTAGGCGCTTATCTAAATTCAGCATAAAAACAAATGTATCAGACCACTAAAACAATAAGGTACCGCGCGTACTTTTAAGTTTTCTAGACTTGATCAAGATCGATCCTAATTGTGTACTGTTGAATCCCTCAAAGCTTTGCAGTAGCGACCGCTCAGATAAGCGGCGAACCTAACGCCGCAGGATTGCATTACGATGGAAACTTTTATAGTAACTGGCGCGCTCCGCGTAAATCGAATAAAAAAGAATCGAATAAATCGACGGGTTTTTTCAGCGACCCCATTCGGTATTCGACGACTCGATAATGAATCTGAGTGCAGGTAATACCAGTTTCAGAAAGTTGTGCGAATAATTGCTGAATCGCAAGTTACTGGCGAATTGAGACCAATATTTTCAAATGAAATATGTTCAATCGAATGGTGGTAAACTACCCAACCAGTGAGAAAATAAGTAGTGTGTTTGAAAGTTTTGACGTAGCGTGAATTACTATGTGGTTTATCTTCTTAACAAGAAGCCATCGAAGTAGATACCACCGCAGTACTTATCAGATATTCTACCGCCAAATAATGTAGTGTGTAAACATTACTGTGTTTCGGTAGCTAGCGATATTATAGGGCTCTTGAGACCAACCATCGAATGTCTATGAAATTTATCGATAACACCAAAGTTACTCATACCAAGTCACATAACTATACCATACAATACATAACAAACATGTACAAACTACCAGTGTGAATTTAATCCTGGGAGTACAACCACGTGAACATTATTGTTTTGCGAACATAATATCCTTCCAAAACTAAATAAGTGTAAGCTAAGTATAATGACAACGATACATTCAAATACAAATCGATAAAGGAGCTTAAATAAGTACCTATACATATAAACTTTAGAATAGTTATTATATTTTTTAAAAGGATATAAAAAAATATTTCTTTTACTCATAGCTATACCTAGTAATAAGCGCCAAAGCAGCGACGCCCGAAAATATTCGTTTTATTTTTTATTTCTTTAAGTTATTTTTTGTTTCAGATACCTCTGCGCATGTATTCTCTTTGTCGTCAGGGTAGTATTTCGTTCGCCTCATCTATTTTATACAGAAATAGAATTATTACACTACGAATCAATCATTGATGTTGAAATCATAATCCGCGCCAAAACATTACTGTTATGGGCTTGGCCAGTCCTTGCGTCTGTTCAGCGATGTTGCCAAACCGAATGAAGAATACATACCTATATATACACAAAGGTGGATTCTCTTATGATGATTTAGCGCCGACAGGACAGGGCAGGATGGATTTACCGCCATATGAAGGGATTATGTGGGCGAGAGCAAACACGGGCCAGCGTACGCCATATTGTGATATACGGCCAACTTTTGATTCCCCGCTTTATCGTTGCAAAACTGCAGCAGAGGATCAAATCGAGCCTTTGAAACTCGAATACCAAAAGCATAGGTACTCGTGCCAAAATATATTGAGATACATACAATGTCCGGATTGCAGTATTGTAAATCGAGATTAAACTGCTGCTCAATAACGGGTTGAAAAGAAAGCTTTCACGCTGCGCAGTGTGCATAAATTATTGCAAATCCATTTCTCTATATTACCCCCAGTTACATTTAAATTTAAATGCTTTACATTTAAATGTAGGTACTACGTACTGAATACCACTTTTTCTATTGAAGATATTTAATTAGACAACTAAGATATATAGATAGATAACTCTTTATTGTTCACATCAAGATTACAGAACAGAAATGACAATCAAAGAACAATAATAATTAATTCAACGAGTTGTTTTATAAATGCAACAGTTTTGTATGTGAATGTGTGAGTATATGATAATAATAATTAACCTACCTGACGGTTTCACAGATTGAGATACAATTTAAAATGTCTGTGCTTTTGATTTGGATACAACAAAATACCTACCTGACTTATCAGTTTCCAGGAGTCCAGAATTTTCAGTTCTTGTAAAGCGTTGGGTCCGGAATCCGTACGACAATAAGTACCATTGAATACTAAGAAGTTTCGATGTAAAAGTAATAAGACAAACGAGACGCTCTCCTGATGGTAAGAGATAAGGTCTGTTCTTGACCATTGCAGTGATATAAAGAACTTTGAGTATCAAAACAAAGTCTAGGGCATCTCCATTTTGGCGCTTATTACTTTTAGACTTTCCATGGTTAGTCTCAACAACCCTGTAGTTTCACTAGCTGTAGTACCCTTAAAACCAAACACAGTAACGCTTGTACACTACTGCTTGGCGGCAGAATATCTCCATACTGCGGTAGTACCTGCCTAGACGAACTCCTGCGAAGGAGCTCTCCCACCAATTTAATTAATTATTACATGGGTATCGTATATGATAAAAGCATACACATGCCGCTTGCTAAGATGTATATAATGCTTTATTATCATCAGGTACTATAACTGTATCTTTTTTAATAATCGGTCTTCCTTTGGATATCGGATGAGACCGCGAGGCGTGCATGTGTACCTACACATGCTCGTCAAATTCCTACCCTTCCACTATAATCAAACCATTAATTAATACTAAGATTAAAAGTATAACAAACACAAACGAGCCTGCTCAGCATTCAACGCACCGGCTATGACTGAGAGCATACAACGAGAATAAATCGCAATTATACCGCGCAATCTCATGTGCAGTGTTTGTTAATAAACCTGGAACAGAAGGCATTGGCCTTCTGGAGCGGGTTGCAATTTTTTGAGAACGGATTCAGTGCTCTTTAGATGGTGTGTAACTCAAAAGGATTTTAAGCGCTTTCTTTGTCTTTAACCGTCTTTAATTAGGGTAGCTCTACAATAAAAAAAAATTACTTCCTATATTAGCTTTTAATCAGTATGATAGGTCGGCTACCCTAGCTTAGTTGGTAGTAGGTCTACTTTACGAAGCAGAGCCTTAAACATTTATGGATACTGCTTTATGAAGCAGAGCTACTAGTTAGGTAGTGTGTTCCATTCCGCTTACTAATGTTTTTTCTGTCTCTAGTTGTTCTAAATGTATCATAATATGTTATCTGATTCTGATAGCATAAGTTTAGCTTAGCTTACAGAACACCCAAACACAGAACAAACATCCATATTAGTCACACAAATGTTAGTCCTGAGTGGGGATCGAACCTACGCCCTTCAGCTCTCGAAGCAGAATTTTACCGAATGAGCTAACAGGGCTGTCAATAATACTTTTAATAATATTTAGTTAATACTTTTTGCAATCTCAGCAACTAGTTAATAAACCTGGCGATTCCCGATCTCCCCTCAAACAATTTTTCTCGAAGATAACTAAGATAACAAATATATCATGTGCGCCCATTTCCTCGCTACAACAAAACAACGGACAAGCGGGGGTGGCCGGGAATTATGACAAATCATGCATTAAACATGGGGAATAAATGTTTTCTTATCACGTACCTATTCCTGTTTTGATATTAGTTTCCCTTTATCTTTATTGACACAGGTTTCGGGGGTCGGTGATGTTGAATGTTGACGCGATTGCTTCATAGCGAATAACTTTCTTGTAATTCAAATACAGATTTTATATAATAGTAGAACTTTTATGGATACTAAAAGATCAGAAATGTTTTAATGATCAGCTTCTAGAATTCAAAATGTAATATAAGCCGGATCAGCTGTTTAATATTTCAAACTGCAGATATTAAACTTTCTAGAGATCGAAGAGAATTTTTTGTTGAATGTTGAATTGTAAACTGAATTGGTAAAAAAATATGAAAATTGAATTTTAAATTTTTAGTTTCTACTGAATAATGATCGTTTCTTGTTTTCTTTTTTTTTTTTTAGTTGACGGACATCTCACTTGTGTTAAGTGTACCCTCTTAATTTTTTTTGGCTGAAAAGATTCTTCAATTGATAGAATAAATTTGATGTAAACTGATTTATATACGTTCTTCTACATTAACTATATTCTTAAGTTGTTCATCATATTAGAAATTCTCAGTGGCAAAGTGTTAGCTTTGTTGTAAAGAACCTCTGTTATAGCGTCACGTTTTCTCGTGTCACAAATCTAGGATATACCTAAGAGTAAGTATATATAAAATTCCATTAAAATCTTAGCATATCTTTAGCAAAAGAATACCTTAACTTTTTAATAGTAAGTAGTGATAGATCTCCTTAGCAGGAAGTAGTCTACATAGGTACCACTGACGTACCAGATATTCTGCCGCCAAGCAGTAGTGTGTAAACATTACTGTGTTCTGATTTGATGGGAGGTAGAGAAGTTACAGTGCTGGTGAGATTAACTATCAAAAGTCTCAAAGTAATAAAATAAAATTAAAGCAGTGATGCCCTGGACTTTGTTTTGCTACTCAAAGTTGTATGTATCACTTCAATGGTGTTGGACAGGCATCGTCTCTTACCATCAGGAGAGAGTCTCGCTTGTCTCATTATTTTTTCATTAAAAAAAAAAACTATTATCATACTAGTCTTCCAATAGTTTTTATTCACGTTTATAAACAAACTTGAAATATAATATTTATATAGAAAAAACGGATTTATAACAATTTAGTAGCAGATATTTCAATTACCTATAGTAAAAAAAAACTGCAGTTTCTCTAGATATACCTACAGTCGTTTAATACATAAATAATTTGCGCATAGTTTTAATTGGACCTTAGTATGAATATGATACGTTTATTCTGCTTATACACTATAGGTATATTAAGTAACAAAAGGTTCGTAAATGTAAAAAAATAATTTAAAAAACCGTATTAAATACCTACCAATGAGAGACCTTAAAAAGTTTTTTAGTAATATTTAATCGTAAAGTAAACCATAGTAGTACGTTTTACAAATTATAAGCCAGGATGCGTTTTTTTTTTATTTAGGTAAACTTAAAAATAAAACATTGTTCCTTATTTTTCTAAAATAAGTAGACTGTACTAAAATCCCAGCACAGTTAAGATTTAACTCAGCCTTCAGACAGCAAGACGCTGCGGTTTCTTTACTTAAGTCTAACTTAACTTACAGAGCTACGCCCAACTTGGTTTACCGAAGCTCCTGAATACCAACTCGACTGCTTCGCAGGTGACTTTGTGTTGTTTAAAATTTTCCGACGATTTCGGGAGCTCGGATTTAAAGTTTCGGAATTTCAAATTCGGATAGGCGGATAAGTTACGAATAAGTTATGCTTACGATTTGCTACTTTCGGAATGTATTGTTTGAATACGACTTGAAATTTTATGTGAGAAATTACATCATGTTACTTACCTAACATAAGACGTAGGTATGTTTGCCTACCATTTAGGTAGTTTACCTACGATGTAGGTAGTTTACCTACCATGTAAGTAGGTTACCTACCATGTAAATTTAATATTCATCGGCTCTATTTTTATAAGCAGTCCCAGTGTCATCCAAGTGTTTCGTCTTTTTATTGTGAGAATGAAAAATCCACTATGTTGGCCAAGTGCGGGTTGGTAGACTACACAATTTTGAAAAAAAAAAAACAGTCTTGCATTTTCTTATGTCGATGATTTCATTATCCGTTTAATGCTTGCTGCAACGCAAAACACACCAATAAAAACAAGGTGCTCCGGGATATGAACCCCCAGAACAACAGTCAGACGTTCTCGCAGCTAAGCTGCAGTAGCTTCAAAAAATATAATTATAAACAATGGTCTAAAAAAAAAGAATATACATATCAATGTGTTATGCAGCATGTTCTCAAATAGAACCTTGAAGATATTTTCTGTCTTAACGTTTTTCTTACGATAGAAAAATCCTATTAATTTATCCAACAATTTCTCTCAACTTTACCAATATATTCGTATCGCCGTCAGCACCACGTTGATAAATAACCTAATCTAATCGTCTCAAATCTACACAATTCTTTCTAACCATAAGTTTCAATTCCAAGCCAAGCTAATATGATATCTTATGTCAACAGTTGTTTTGTTTCCTCGTAATGGATTGCATCGGCCAACTATCAATTTAGTAACCGCCGACTAGCCACAGGCCAAGTACTGCACGTCTGTGATTTTATTCCAACTGCTTTATTACTCTTATTGAGTACTGCTTGCAAAAAAAGGAAAGCTTAATACTAACTACCAAAATAACCATACTTTCTACCATGACTGCCCATATCTGCTTCAAGAGGTGTTGCCGTGCCGGTTCGATTTCCATCAGGACTAACATTTATGTAACATTTATTTATTTATTTCTGTTTCTGGATGCATCTGTATGTATCATAAGTAAGTATTTACAAAATAAAAAGGATATTCTATCAGTTATGTGGTTCCCACAGTACAAGCTTTACTACTTAGTTTGGGGCTAGATGGCGCTGTGTGAAATATCCTACGATATTTATTTATTTAATTAATTCCTCTTACCACCGCGTCAATAAATTTCGTAAATTGACCATAGTAAAAACCAAAAAGGCAATTCTATGTAACCTTGCCATGTAAGTAGTCCAAACTTAACAGAAAATAAAATGCCCCGTCTAAAAATAGGCAAAATTTTAAATGATAAAACTTATTTTGTTTATTTACAAGATGAATAACTCTAGAAGGCTACAAAAAAAAAATATATCATACGAGCGCGGTTATAATTTCAATGGATAGTTTAATATTAAATGGAGTTTTATGAGATATAATAAAAATTTATATCTACTACCCACAAAATTCTTTATTACTATATTTCAAAGAGCAAGGACAAATCGATCTATGAGTTAAAATAAAAATATAATAATAACAATTGTAAATATTCCTTTGTATATATATAGACGAGTAGGCAAATAATCCTTAAATATCGTTAAAATAAATTTGTGCATTACATACATCAATTTCAATTTTAAACATGTTTTTTTTTTGTTGTCTGTATAATGCAATGGAAGCAGTAATAACATGATATCAAGTGATATTTTCTTCGTGTATCATTCACGTTACACGCGTTAAATGGCAAATTGCCGGTTTTCTGAACTTAGAGCCTTGTTAAACTTACTATGTAGACCTTAACGCCTTTGTCTTAAGAGTTAAATTAGAGCTGTAGGAGTAATTGGTGTAAGGCTTTTGTGGCCTGTAGCAAACGTTGTTACCTAATAGACAAGTCGTGATCTTTTTGTGGTTAATATTTTCACACTAAAAGCAGCCCATATGTCGAGGTTAATAAAGGTTACCTGTAAGCCAATTTTTGTAATTAAATTTAAAAAAAAACTTTTTCATCTGTTAGCTTGGGCCATTTTTTTTCTCACACAGAGACGTAAAACTGAAAATAAATTTTAATCTCATCGGCCTTGAGATAAATATCTGTCATTTTTATTATGTCAATAAATTCCCGATTAGTCACAATAAAAACGAGAATGTTTTGGCTTTAACTGTCAAAATATAAATCAAAAGCTTTATTTCTCGGTAGTCAACTTTCATATTTTTAACACGTTGAGAACAAAACGTAAATTTTTACAAGAATGCCCCGTGAAATCCCTTTAATATTGAAGGCGGACCGCAATTTAGCGATGGCGAGTGTTTAATTCGATCGTGTATTATAAGACAAGGCGTGCACTAGAGAAAGCAAGCTATCGTATATCAAACTTTGACAGCGACAAGCACTGAGCAATATGGCGTCGGTACCACCCAATGAGAGCCTCGGCCGTGACGGCCCGGCCCGGCGCGACCACATTAATCACCCCTGATTTATACGGGAAGGAGTGACACATTTTATAATCTATTTTTGAAAACTAACGACTTTTTCAAAATGGTCTCTGAGAGATCGCGCCAGCTGCGTCTTGTTAGCGGCACTTCAAAATTATTTGCGTGAATAGATATTTGGCTTGTAGGTAATTGTAACTACAAACGCTCATTGATATAGACGTTATTGAATTCGAGCATTGTGCAAATTATACGCATGACCTCGTATTTAATATCAGTCTAATTGATTTATTGAGCCATTTATTTTGAGTAACAGCTGATGTATTCATCATAATGTTAGGCTGATATCAGCCTTCGATGCGTCACATGAATCTCTTTAGCTTTAGTATTTTAAGTGCACGACTAAATTGATTTTTAAATAACATCGTATGGTCTCCCCTTTGTAAGGAATGGGGTAAGGCTTCCTCATGTCACATACGTCAGGGTTTGGTCTAATCCTCTCGGGACGTCCAATTTTTATTGCGTTCAACCTTGATCTATGAGCCAATATAGGATAGAAAAGCGATTTTATCAAAAGGGTTCGATTGTTGAGTCACATTTCGTAAGCACGTAAAGCTCATATAAAATACATGAAGCTTTAATATGATCGACTCGAGAAGGGCACGAGGTATTTAGTCGGTGACAAGGCTTGATTCAATCGACAACAAGTTTTTCGATAACTTATCGCAACTCGGATCTTTAGCCATCATTTTGCAATTTAACATTTACGAGAAATTATCGTCTAGGGGCTTGGTTGAAATTCAGGCAAATATGCGCTTGACGATGCCATTTTTGTTCGAAAAATTATAATTTTCTTGGTAAAATGGCACCGCGCAAGCTTCATTTTTCGTATGTATGTAATTATTTTAATAGGTGTCTTCAGGTAATATAATCAGTACATTAAGTATTGAAGGTTTCCGACCACGGTAGCGGAACGTGTCATCGTTTTATATGAATAATTTGTGCGTTTTATGTGTACCCACTTATGTCAATCGTTTACCTTATTACATCCTAATCTATTATGTGCCATTATCAGTTATTATTTCATATAAAACGAGGACAATATGTCAACCACTTATGTATCTACTAATTGACCTTTCAGTCCCTATTGGTCAGGCAAATTTATGGAGTACTTATTTATAATTATCTTTACGGCTTAGATTAAGTTCTTATTTATAATTATCTTTACAACTTTTACAACAACCTCAATTCAGGCATCATTTTGCCAGTAATGATTAATTATTTATTTAAATTATGTTAACGAGTCCCTTGAGATACTTCGCCATAGTGCATAGTTATTATATCTATATATCCATATAATCTTATATCTTTAAACGAGCAATTCTTGTATATATATATACTTATATCCGTGTTTTCAGGCAATGAAAAACCGAGCTAAACTCGGCCTTCAAGTTAATAATTCTTATCCATGGTAATAGTGATTTATTGTTTATTGATGGGACTTTTTATGCCGTAGGTATGTCTTTTCTGCAAAGATTTATCAATATTGTTCTAAAAAGATATTTTATCCAAAATAGCTTTTTTACTTAAGATTCAAAAAACAGATAGTTTCACTAAATCAAATGAAAACAAACGCTTATGCAGAAAACTAAAATCACTTAATTTGATAATGTCTTCTAATAGCTTAATACATTTTTTATCGGAAAATTATGATAATTTTGTCGGATTGTTTTTGGTCTAGTCATAAATTTATATCTTTAGATACGGTGGAAGATGAAGATAAGACATTAACAACGTTTAAAAAATTTAATTAGTATAAAAAAGAAATTTTATACATAAATTTGTTTCACAGAATAATTTTCTAACTGTAATTTTTACAGAATTATTTAACTATGGTACATTAAAAACGTCTCTATTCAATTCAGTCGGAAGTATAAAGTAGGTAATAAATATTCTAAAGCAATCGACTTAAACGTTCCTGACGTAGAGGCAATTAAATTAAAATAATGTAATTGTTACCCTTTTAATTGTTTCGCTGACCTTATCAACCCTATGACAACACCTACTAACATATATACACATTTAAGAAACCTATATATGGGTACTTAAAAAAATTTAGTACAACCTATGCACATAAAAACACTGAAAGGTGTAGGTAAGTTCATAAACTAAAAACCTAAAAACACCGTATTTATCTAAAAAAGGTATTTGAGGTACGTGTATTTTCATTTGTTGGATTCGCTATATAACGTCGCTCATTTTTAAAGTAATTTTTACTGTACGTGTGTCACTGAATTTCTACTAAACGGATAGAAATTCTTAGTGTGTATTTGAAGTTGATGGTGCTACAATCGTACGCTGGTAGAAAGTTCCTGGCATTCATCTAGTCCGAATTAGCCCTGTTTTTATAAATTGTCCCACTGCTGGGAGCAGGTCTCTTCTCATGGCGAGATGGATAGAAGACCGTAGTCCACCACGCTGGTCAAGTACGAGTTGACTTCACACATCTTCGATAGCTTTTATGTTTCCTCACGATAAACTCCTTAACCGTTTGAAGTCTGTCAGTCTGTCAGCAGCAATGCGCATATAACTTAAGACAGAGGTATGTGCCGTGGGATCGAATCCAAGACTTTCAGATTGGAAGCCTGACGGTCTTCCTAGGCTGCCTAAACTTGTTCGGATTCCGAAATTCAACTAGTACTTTATGCAAATTTTGCTTTACATTGTCACCATCGAGTGTGGTCAACATTGAAACTTTGAGACTAACGATCCTACTCGAATCGGCGACACCTAATGATTCATGTGCGAACGACTTATCTGATAAAACTTAAATACTCTCAAAATGGAGACATTTCTATGTCTTTATAATTCGACTAAGACAACAAAATAAATAGCTAGTAACAGTTTTATAGCCTTCATCTTTCAAATACATTGTGGTCACCCTGCCCTGTCAAAGGTCATTAAAGTTGTTCACCATTATTATAGTGGCTTAGTGCCAAATACAGTATTCCCTCTTTGCTTAGACTACTTTTTCTTATTTATCTGTTCAGTAAAGTCAACCTTTTACATTCAACTAAAAACTGATGAATTTACTATTTTTGAGAGCCAGGTGACTGGGTAGTGGCCGGATTTTTAATACTCAATACTTTATTGCAGCATATGCACTTACAAAAGCAGGACTTAGGCACCTATGTAATATACCTTTTCTAGATCTAATACATATGGCCCCATTAGGGTATGGCAAAAAAAATTGGAATTACAGAACGTTTTATTTCAAAATCATTAAATTAATTAAATGAAATAGATAAAATTAAAATTAGAATATTATTTAATTAGTCGTTAAAAACATTATCATCAATAAAATATTCGTCAAGAGTGTGTGTATTTTCCAATGAACCTATAATTACTGGGGTCTAGAGACAAGTTTTAGCGTGAGGCTTTAAATAAAGTAATATATGGAGAAACGCCTTCATTCCATTTTCCCCCCTAAAATCCCACTTAGGAGGGAAAATCGGAATCAAAAAAGAGTCTAACACTAACTTTAAGGAGGAAAACAGAAATTGATAAATTTATAAAATTAGTAACTATACCTAATATATTATTGTGTTGATGTTATTTTTGAGCCAATAATGACGAAATCTTGTTCAGAGCTTAAGAAGCACAATCGCTACTGTACTTTTTGTTCTAAATAATTTTGTATTGTATTTTAGTCGTTTCTTTTTCCTTTAGTAGGTAGGTATTAAATTAGTTATTGTCGAAAATTGCCAGTCTTACTTTTTGCGTGAAGTAAATACAATTATTGTTATTTAATTATTGAATTGTTAATATTAATTAAACCCGCATTAGCTTTTTTGATACGATTTGTATTTGTTTTTTATGTAAAAGTAATATGACGTTCGAGGCGTTCTCCTGATGCAGTGATACACAAAACTTTGAGTAGCAAAACGAAGTCCAGAGCATCGCTGCTTTGGCGCTCATTGCTTAAGACTTTAGATGGTTAGTCTTAACAGCTCCGTAGTTCTGGTAGCTGTAGTAATATTCAAACCGGAACACAATACATAGTTTATACACTACTGCTTGGCGGCAGAATATCTGGTACTGCGGTACCTAGACGACCTACTAAGGACTACCAAATAAATGTAGTGTATAAAAAACCAAAGAATAATCCACGGTAGTGAAAATGGTATCAGATTATTTATATTATGTTGAAATGGTAGCCACAATACCTATTGTTTTACAGCCGGTGAATTTTACAGCACTTTAATTTGGGCCCAAATACCGGAAACTAAAATAAACTTAATTTAAACATCCCGTCAATATCCAGGTGGTCTTCTATTTTGATTGTGTATTTAATTCGAGATAACCGAATCAAATCGATTGCATCATGTACCGATTACATAAAAAGCTTATCGATTTCTCGTGCATTTATTTTGAGCCTTGCAAGTTGAGTCAATTAAGGTTTGCCGATTCAAGCGGGTGCAGTGGAGTGCACTCGGGCACTAATGTATTATTCATATTGTGCATTTGAGATAACAAGCTGGGCCAAGTCGATACACATCTTGCGGACTGATTGGGAAGGCTGAGATAGCGGGAAAGCTGAGCGGTGCCTTGGAAAGTCTATTAAAATTACAGCACTGTTTTAACGGTGACGGATTTCTCAGCTTTTCTTGACATGTTACCGCTTGAATGGGTAGAATAAAGTTTTGCTGTGGTATACGGATTCAGTTTTGCACGACCCCTGAATCATAAATATAAGTTCAGAAAGCTTCAAGATTTCAAATTATATTAACTATTTTTTTAGGTGCTTACCGCGGTCTAATTTACCCAAAATATTACACAAATTGAAGAGTTTAGTGAACATTTGTGTATATATTTACCCGGAAAATATAAATGCGGTTTCTTTCAACTTTTTTTCTCTCCAAAAAAACCTGTGACGGATTATCAAAATTATTATTTTGGTTAAGCTAAAGTAGATGATTTTCGTTTTCATCAAATAATTTCTTAATAAGTGACTAAATTTGCTATTAATGTTGTAAGGACATTTAATAAATATTTCTAAACGTTTTCATTAAAAATATTTAACTTATTCCGCGAACGCTACTGCTGTAATTGTTCGAAGCTCAGATACAGTAAGTCATTCGTGTTTTCGTTTTAAATAATAACTCACACATAGATACATGGGTACGGCCAATGTGTTTATGTACTCTGTAATCGGTCAGTCTCTTGCCGTGGACCACCCACGTAGCGGCTACCTCCTTATACCAGTTTTAGGTACCTTATAAAGTATGTATTCTTCTACCGGTACCGCCTCAAAGATTTTGGTAGCAATTTTGTAATTTGCAATTCGAGTTAACAATTTCAGTGATTATATTCGGGACCGTTGGAGACTAAGGATTCATTTTGGATAACCGAAATGAGTGGTTGCGTTTTTTTTTAATCACCCCAAAATGTAATGATATGATAATTTAAGAAAAATTGGCCATGTTTGAGGCAGATTCAAGACGAATGAGGTCGGAGGCACGACTGTGAAAGCCATTTTGTTTTACGAAATTACGTTTTTGCATTCCAGACCAATTTAAAGTTTGGGTATAACATTAGCACATTTTTTTAAAATATTATGACTAAAGTAATTTAGTATGTAAAAAGCCTTGTGGTTCCTAAGTACGTCATTATTTCTCCAGTATGTCAATACCACATCTCCCTACTTATTATCAATTTCTAAACACATAATTGTCGAAGTGATTGTCAACTGAGTTATAATGATAATGACAGCAGTGTAAATACGTAATTGCGCCTCTTTCAGATGTAATTACGCTCAATACATAATAGTATATAATGACGTGTCCAAAGCTCTGTAATGAACGAAGAATTATAGTCCCAACCCTATAAGCTTAGTTAACAGGTAGGGCAGACGCAGCCCCGTCTGGACAAGTCCTAGACACATTTATTGACCAGTTTGACAAGTTGAGCCCACTCAGACACACCACGTTATCTTAATTCGACTCATTAGACTCGACGCGCAAATATCTGCTTTACATAATTTTATCGAAGAAAATTGTGCGTGTGGGTTCTGTTGGCAACGTGAGCCGATTTATGGGACCGTTCCTTTGAAATATGCAAGGGAAGATCTGAAGCAACATTCTCGTCGACGTCTAAGTACTTTTGACTCGGTCCCCAGCCGGTTGACAGAAGTCGATGACATAGAAAAAAAAAAACTGTTTTTGTCATTAAACCCTTAACGATCCCACAAGCGTAAATACTTCCTTATCCAGCCATGTGTTCCAAAAAAACAAGCGTTTCTAAAACAACCCGATCTTAAACAAAAGCAGTAAATCACAGTAAAAAGTTTTCCGAATTAGAAACAATTAAAACATCGAAGCAAACAACAGTTGTAGCGAATGCCCTACGCAATTGCGGGCCCATTGTAATTTACGGGCGGTTTACAACCTATAGATCCTTGTCCAAAATTCTTTACGACTAATATAACTTGCGCAATCCTTTTGTCGCTCGATGGGGGAGAAGGGGGGAAGTTGGACAAGTTTCTTTTGTTTGCGACACGTGTTGCAAAACGGGTTGTGCCCGACACTTGTAAGAGAATCTCAGGAACGGTTCTGGTACGATTTCCTCGGAGCGGTGCACGTTGAATTCTTTTTTTTTTTGTCAAGTCAGATTATTGTGATATTATGTGGTCCTTTTTTTACCGAAAATTCTTCCAGTTAACTCTTGGCTTGTGAATGTTGGACCGTTCGGCTCGCCGCAAGCTGTTCTCCTATACAATCATGATCAGATTCAGATCGTACTACAGTTATGGCTTTATTATTGTCGAAAAAAACATCGAAATTTTCTTTGTATATTGTTGAAACGATTCCAGTGAAGTTATTTGCGTTTTTAAAGTTTATGAGCTTAACAGAGTTTCAAATATTTTTTGCACAAAAATAAAACTTCTAAAGCTCATGTTAGTGTCTTTGAAATACCACATTATGTGTAGATGCGAAACAGATGTCTCCAGATTTGTGCATAACGGAAGCTTGAAGCATCATTATTTACATATTGGGGCCCGTGGCACACTACACATCTTTTTTGCTAGGCCACAAACCCCGCCCAGTGTCTTAATGAACCCATTTGTGTCATGTTTATTGCTTTTACGAGGTACTCAGGATTTTTAGGTGAATTTATAAGGAGTAAATTGACACTGAAATTGTGGAAGTCCTAATTAGTAGCCAGCCACACGCACGTTTTTGATGTTTCGCATCGAGATTCCCAAACAACTCCTTAGGTACTCATGCCTTTTAAAGAAAGAAAAAAACTTGTATTTTTTTTTCCTTATTAATTTAAATGGCACTTGTGAATTTCATTGCGTTCTTTCGCTTGATTGCAGATAATAAAATTAGTATAAGAAAAACATTAATTTTCAGAAAAGAGCTAAATACTGTACGGAAGGGCCATGTGAAGTGAAAGCTGCCTACAAAATGTTTCGTAAATTCATTTCCCATAATCAGTTAAAAGCCATTTGCTTATCAGCAACACGAAACATACGTCAGTGTTTCTTTTAATGAAGTACACATGATAAATATATTTTGGATATGTTTTCTCTTATCGACATTTTAACAACCAATGTAAACACTGCGTCGAAAAACGCTCTGGGAAATGGCGATATAATTAATTTACTGGATTGAATAGGTATAGTGCTTAATCACCATAAATAACGACACGGAGTAATTTTCTAAACAGCCCAATACATAAAGAAAAGCAAGGTCCCTCAATATTTATCGCGGCCGCCCTCTCAGAGGCTTTTACGGTTTAGGCAATTAGCGTCACTCAATTAACCAAGCACTACCTACGGCGAAGAATTTTTGTTAATTATTAAAAAGGTTGCACTTAACTTCCGTTGAGATTTACTAGAGTTGAGAAAGGAAGGTACACGTTTCCTCTTGTATATCCGGTTTTGTTTCTAGGAAAAGAATAAGTAAATTAGTTTTTTTTTTATCTAAGACCTAGTGATTGTAATTATATTTAAACTGGACTAGTGAAATGAACGTTAGTGATTCATAAAAGTATTTTGTAATTTATTGTATTTGATTAAGGCGTTGTTCACCTTTTTACATTTAACTGAGGAATGATTTAAAGTAGGTACTGAGCGCCAAAGCAACGATGCTCTAGAATTTATTTTCTTATTGACAGTTCTAGGGTTTTCTGCAATTCAAATTCAATTTATTTATTTCAGATGAATATAGTATCAAGATGTACTACTATAAAACAAACAGAAAACCTTATACAAAAATGTCGAAACAAAATGTCAGAAAAGTATTTAAAATCATATGAAAATGAATATAAAGCCAAATAAAAGGACAAGTTAGTGATTAAAAAATTATGTGTATGTGTTAACAGTGGAGTGTGTCATCTCTTAAATGAAAAGGGTCTCTTGTCAGCACACCCTGTCCTTAACTCATTAAATCCACTTCATACTGAGGTTGCCTGGAAGAGATTGCTCTTAGCGATAAAGCCAGCAATTGTTCCACTAATGTTAAGAATTTAAATTTTTATAATTGTTTTTAAACAGTTATATTATTATGGTGCAGTTTTTTTTTTTTTTTTTTTTTTTTACATTAAATGTATGTACATAATGTATAAAACACATAAATAGTATAAATAAACTTGGAAACTAGAGTACCGCCGAGCATGCTCAAGCTCCTAATAATGCGCGGCGTGCCTAGATTCAAGAATCACTGCCTTTTAGATCTGACCCTTGACCCAACCGCCTAGCCAGAGTCTCTTAAGACGTTGGTTGAGACTTCGCTAAAAGACCGTTCACCGTGACGACTATCAACATCCCACATGGCAGTTATCTTGTGAGCCAAGTCAAGGTACTTGCCCTTCTAGGCCCTCATAAGATTCTCGTCATGTGGGATGGTGATGTTAACGAGCTCTGTCCGGCGTTGGATTCGGTCGACCACCACGATATCAGGCTTATTGGCGACAATAGTCCTGTCTGTTATTACCGTCAAGAAAGCGCTTAGTTCGTCTTATTACAATTAAATAATTAAAACAGTGAAATATTGGCAAAACCAGATGAAAAATATCAATGCTGTGCCAACAAAGAAAGTCTTAGAACAATACTTGTTTCAGCCTTTCTCACGGTTGTCAGACTAACCATGAAGGCCAGATAAGGTAACAGAAAACATGGTGGTCCTTAAAGTATCGATCGAAGTACTTGAGATAATTGAGCTATTAATCCCAAAGAACTGTATGGGAGCGAAGCTCAAATGATTTTATTTTTGTATCTTTTATAAAAGCTCAATGTGCTCGTACTCGAGAATTGAGATATATTTTGTTGTTGTTGATGATAAAACCAGTATCACACAGTCTGCTGGGTTATCGGTAAAGCATATTGAATTGGAAAGCTGTTATGCTACTTAAAATAGCGTGTTTATTTCGAAATATACGTTACATATGTGTTAACATTACTGTGTTCCGGTTCGAAGGGTATTTATTACAGCTAGCGAAATTACAGGGCTCTAGAGACATCGAAGAGACTAATCGAAACTCTCAAAGTAGATAATGAGCGCCAAAACAGCGATGCCCTGGACTTCCACTACTCAAAGTTCTGTGTATCACAGCAATGGTCTTAGACAGGCTAAACTAGAAAAGAGAAGAAAATAAAAAAAAAACTAAATAAACATCGGTTTAGCCGTTTTGGAGCTACAACGCCACAGGCAGACATACAGATATTATCTTAAACACCAGGCAAAGTGTGGTAAAACGCAAACTCTATTCGAATAAAAAAAGATACACACGTTAAACTTCTAACATCCTTCTGTTTACGTCTACGGTTAAATACTAATTTTGGTCACTTATTTTACTTTTAAAGTAAGTAAGTAAAGCATCGTTTAAATTGGTTGTTGTTTACCAAGTCTTTTTATTTGGAAATTACATTTTATATTCTGTTCGTAACCCAACATAATTACATCAATTGTTGATTCTGCTAAAAGTTAAAATTGTTGAAATTTATGCAATAAAAGTCATACTATACTTTGTGCATTTGGAGCCCTTAAGTTTGATCGAATTTTCGCGACATGATGGCTTCCCGCTATCTGTCTCGCGCATCAACTTCTCGGTAACCAATTCAAAAGAAATTAAAGTACTGAATTCTCGAAACTGTTTCGTTTTGAGGGCATTGACCTTACATGAATAACTACATATCAAAAAGCTTGTAGTACTTACACATAATTATGTAATTGCGATATGGTAAGGCTCCTCTGCCATGGGAAGATTGTGATTTTGGTAACATTAAATTACCTTGTAAAACATCTGTTTTGAAAAAAGTTTAATTATATTTATCACCGGGCCTTAATCGCGCTCAAAATAATATGAAATTAGTTTTAGTATTTATTTACCTCGACGTTTCGGCCATGTTGCAATAGTGGTCACGAGTTGATTGCGAAACGTCGAGGTAAATAAATAAAACTAATTTCATAGTATTTTGTGCGCGATCAAGATCCTTATGTGTTCAAGTCGCGAAAGTTTAAAAACTACATGAATAAAGTTTCTACAGTAAACTTGGATATTTGAAGTTTTAAAAGAGACGCAACGAAATTACAGGGTTTTTGAGACTAACCATAGAAAGTCTCAAAGTAATGAGCGCCAATGCATCGATCCCTGGCCTCTCTTATGCTATTCAGAGTTCTGTATATCTTTGCAATGGTCATGGACAGGCGTTATCTTACCTTTGGCAGAGCGTTTTGTTTGTCTCATTACTTTTATATTAAAATTACGCTATATTGGCATAATTTGTTGTTTTCAAATCGAAAAAGGCCTTTAAAATGTTAATTAATTACTCAAGATATTTCTACTATATTTTTTATTCTCCGTTTGTCAACTCAAAACGAGTGCATTTTCTAATATACATATAATATTAATAGGTAGTATTTTGTTTCGTAGGTAACCGATACTTGTTCGTATCCTTGTTTCTTAATCAAGTCCGCCATGTTATCCCTCGGGCGGTTACACGACCGCTCAAAGAACAAATCTACCATTTATCAACTTCGACGTTTGAACGAAATGAAACTGTCGTCATCGCCAATTGTAACGTCATTCGAACTAAGCTGAGACAACCCATCCCATTCAAACCTCGGCGGCAGATGCGCCGATATAACCAACTCTCAAACTACTTGACTTACAAACTTCCGGTCCTTAATTGTAGACTAATCGCATTTTTAAAAAATGCCTAAAATAGGCAAATTAAGTCCAGAATTCTGTTTTTTACACTTGTATCGATGATAGCTCAGTGTGGTTAGTGCGGTTGGATCACACGCCGGAAGACGTGGGTTCAAATCCCAACAATGACTTTGAGCTTCCCGTTAAGAAAAACATTGTGACGAAACCATAACATGTTCGTAGGATGCTTTCTTAGCTTGAGCTTAGTGAAGCCGAGTTTTGACTAAGCTCAAGTTAAAAATCTGCCGCCAAGCAACTAATGGCGTGTTCCGTCAGTCTCAATTGAGAACCAGTTCTATTCCAGCCTAGATGTGTTTACCATCTCCTACCACAATTTCTTCCACCTTCTAATACGTAAGTGCAAATAAGTGGAAGGTAA
Source organism: Biston stratarius (assembly GCA_950106695.1). Lineage (NCBI taxonomy): Eukaryota > Metazoa > Arthropoda > Insecta > Lepidoptera > Geometridae > Biston > Biston stratarius. Next base: position 20,665,628 of record OX467116.1, read on the forward strand.
TAAGAGAGGGAGAGAGAGAGTGGCGGTTTATACATTTTTTTTTCAATTTATGAATTAGTTACATACCTACTGTAGGTACTGTACCTACGTATGTAAATACATTTCGTCTTTATCTTACTTGAAACCCGGTGCTCCCACCGGTTGGAACTTATTTTATTTTAGCTAAGACCTTTTCCAACAATCGGAGATGTTTTGAAGCGCTTAGACGGGAATGCCTGACGTGAAACGCGCAATGATATACTATTTACTTTATACTAACATTTATCTTTCTTTGTTCCAGGAGCGAACGGCCTTAGAAGACGAGGAAGACAAACGTACACTAGATATCAAACGCTAGAGTTAGAGAAAGAGTTCCACACGAATCACTACCTTACGCGGAGGAGACGCATCGAGATGGCCCACGCGCTGTGTCTAACGGAGAGACAAATAAAAATATGGTTCCAGAATCGAAGGATGAAGTTAAAGAAAGAAATTCAAGCTATAAAGGAGTTGAATGAGCAAGAGAAGCAGGCGCAGGCGCAGAAAGCTGCAGCGGCAGCAGCCGCGGCAGCCGCGGCGCAAGGCCACCCCGAACATTAAAAAATCGTACATATTTAGGCCAGTAAAAATAGAATTTCCCCTCGCACTAAAATTCCGATCCAATTTTTTTTTATAAGGTTTATGGTCACTTACTGAGCATAAAATCGCAAAATGCTGACAGATCCAGGTGGAGTTTCAAGCGCCATCTTGAAAAAAAGTTTTTGGCCGATATCTCGGAAACTATGCACTTTAGGGCAAAAGCTATTGAGACCATTATTGAACAGAATAAAATTTCGCATCTTTTAGTTCCTGTAATTTTTTTGTAAAACTTACTGTTTACGATTTATGGCCCATTTAATGAACCGGTTTTTCTATAGCAGGTAATAATAATAAGAGTTATCGACCGAGATAGAAAATTTAAATTATGCATTAAAAGACGCAAAACTTTATTCTCTACAATAATGCTCTCAATAACTTTTGCCCTAAAGTGCATAGTTTCCGAGATATCAGCCAAAAACTTTTTTTCAAGACGGCACTTGAAGCTCTCCCTGGATCTGTCAACATTTTGTGATTTTATGCTCAGTAAGTGACTCTAGCCTTATAAAAAAAAATTGGATCGGAAATTTTGTGCGAGGTTGACCAAAAAACGGCTATTTTTACTGTCCTATATTTTAATGCGGTATATATAAACACGCGAGTTGTCGTTGAACAGTGATACAATCGCAGTCTGCCGAACACTCCCTAGCTTTGTGTTTGTAAATTGTTTGTATTTTTTTTCTCGTTATTTAAGTGTTGTTCGGTTGTTGTGATTTTTTTTATATTAAATAGACGAAGTTTTGTAACGAGAGAACAATAAACTGTTGAATGCTAGAATAGAAACGGGTCGTATTATTTTTGTGTTTCGGGTTTTTTTTTTGTTTTTGTTGATTTATTGATTTTTTATATTTGTATATTTTTATGCGCGTAATGAATGTTCGCGTTCGGAAACCAGTGCAATTTGTAGAAATCTCTTCCCTGTAACATAGTGTAGGTGTATCGTAGTGCGTTTTACATGAAGTGCGATCGTGGCGCTCCTGCTTGGACGCGTCAGCGACACGAACTTTAATTACATTGTACAAATTTAACATGCCTACCAAAGAGACCCGGTCTCGTACCCTTAAAGCTAAGTAAATAAAGAGTCGTAAGTTAAATTAATTATCCGCTAATTATAATATCGGACAGTGAAACAGAATGACTTTCCGCGCCATCTCATCATAATCTCTCAATACTCTCGCATAAGTATAGTGTAAACGTGAACGTGTTCCTGCAGTTTTAATAGTCGGTGAAGTTAAACAAATTGCCATAAATATAAGTAGATTATTTAGCGAGTAGTCGTGTAAATATTTAGAGATTGTAATGGAAGTGAAGTTTGCGAAAGTCGTCGCGATGCGGGCAGAGGAAGTGTATTGTGCGATGTGGAATAAAAATCGCTGCGTTCGACGGCGGATCGACTGCGAGACGACCGCTTTTGCCAACCGCAATGTGAAGGGCACGAGGAGTGCGCGCCGCCGGCCACCGAACAAGACTAGGTGAGTTTTTGTCAAAGCCACCGCCATTATTTATCGAGTTGGAGACAGCCGCGAAAAACTGACTTGCTCCATCACCGGTCGGCTATGCCATTTTTGAAGTCCCAAGACATCTACGGCGCGTAACTGTTTTTCAATGTATTAATTTACTCGGCAGTATAAATAATTTCCACTGCCATTTATTGCAGCCGTTTCCTACTCGAACTACAATTATGACATATAATAATTTAAAAAAAAATTACCTATATCAATAATTTTCTTAACATACAACTTCCTATGAGTTTTTGACGTAACTCGTTGTTTACTGCTTCCGTTGTTCGTAAATAATTACAACTTTGCACCACCATCATACTAAACTAATTAGGCATATTAAAATATAACATGCTTACTAATTACAAATGTAAAATAACTTTTTTACCCTACTGGTTTAAAAACATCTTGCTATTTCATAGAATAGGTACACTGGTTATTAATAATTACTCTATTAAGCAATGAAAAGACCAGTGATGACTATGAATAATCATTATTGAATACTCAATTCAGCTTGATCTTGAATACCAGATATGGTACCCAGAGTCAAACAACTTAAAAACTGAATTCCGAACCTACAGACAGCAAAAAAGTAACTAGTCGCCCATAAAAAACATCGATGAGAATCGTACACACTCTTTGACACTTAAATAACGATTTATTTTGTCCAGTATCTACACATAAAAACTAGAGCACATATGTAAGGGAAAACATGCTGTAGAATTTTACAAATGAGAAACAATGCCGTGGGTGTTTTTCTTTGGAAGCATGGTATGGTCTGAGGTATTCGAGGAATCGGTTTAAGCAAAAACTGGAATAAACACTCAATCTTATATGGTTGCATCCTAGAGTGCACATTAGTGTGCTCTGTTTGGATTGCTGTACCTTTTTATATACTCACTTATATTAAAACGGTATTTCCGTTTGTACTTTTTGTAATTATTTCTCCGGTTCAAAATAATTAAATCTATATTAGAAAATGTGCAAATTAAATCTACGACTAGAATTTTCTTGATAAATTTATGTTGGTAGTCTAAAACATATATATATTTATTAAAGTTAAATCTGAACCAGATTAGCACAGGATCAATGCAAATGAATACTATACCCAGCTGTATGATAAGAAATGCCGTCGATGATGATGTATCTAGATCGTATAACTAAGATGTATCAAACAAACACGTACAAAAAATCTTGACTAGTTATTAAAAGAAAGAAAGTAAAGTGGACTGTATTAGAATAATATGTTGTAGATCAGTAAAATTAGTAGATATGACATAACGGTTTTATTAATCTGCACAAAATTTATACAAACAATCTAAATAATTAATTAATTTTATGAACTATCTACACAAAAACTAGGTATTTCATTACCGATGAAGGTTTAAAATAACCCAAAAATGATGTTCAATAACAGCTGGCAGCATAATCAGCAGCTGCTTTACCACGTTGGGTATTGACCTGGCGCTTATTGGATGAAATATAAGCGAGGATGTCGATTACATATTGCGTCTTAGATGAGCTCCGTGGACTTTACGCCTTAACAGAAAAGGGCTCAAATCTTACCAGGAAAAATGTTCTTGCGATTGTTTTTAAAGGATTTAAGGCATTTGTTTTGCTGACCCTATAATCTGTCGGCCATATTTGCGGTCCACGACCTGCCTGCCAAAACTGCGATAACAGATAATTATTTAGCCGATACGAGAAATTATTGGTTGCCCAAGTGCCGACGAATCGGACCTCGCATTTTAAACAACTCAATTTTACCACAAAATTTTGGATGTACCTAAAATACTTGTTTTTTTTTGTGCAATAAATGAGGTGATATCGTGACAATAAAAATGTGAAAAACTTTTACATTGTAGAGTATATAACTTACCTATTTTGTTGGTAGTTTTATCTATAAATATTCTGCCGCCAAGCAGTAGTGTGCAAACATTATTGTGTTCTGGTTTGATCTACTGTAGCTATGAAAATTTCAGGGCTATTGAGACTAACCATCGAAAGTATCAAAGTAATGAGCATCAAAACACCGATGCCCTGATATCTGTTTTTCTACTCGCAGTTCTGTGTACCGCTGCAATGGTCATGGAAATGTTTTATCTCTTTCCATCAGGAGACTGTATAGTTCGTCTCATTACATTTACATTTTTAAAAATGTGTCTTTATATCTATATGGACAAAAATCTGAGTTTTGTTTGACTTTCTCTTTTATCGGTTTATTTCCATACATTTCAGATATAATTTACTTTGCTTAAATTTATTTACGGTACTCTTGTCATGAAACATCCTTAACAAGTGATCGGAAAATGCCTACACGATATTCACGACCACACATAAAATGCCACAAGCTGGTGTTAATTAGAGTACTAAAATAATTTATGACCTGTATAAGTGATAAAAATCATATTTCATCATCGAACTATCTCTCGTAAAGTTCACAGCATAGCTCGTAAAGTTTACAAGTTGCTAAGTATCTATATTATTTAGCAAAAATATACATTACATAGTCAGCATATTTTAGTATGAAGTTACTTATATATGTATAGCTCTCCCAGGCAAGCTTCTATATTGAAGTAGGTACATCTTCCAATTAAGAACAACGAACGCTTCGATGCAATGTTTCTCACTTAATTAAAACATACCTCTAGTATATAAAATGTTATAAAAGGCAGATGTTACGATAAAAACTCTGAAGTGTTTCACGATATTTTACCATTTCTGTCAGCACTATTTCTTATATACCCTTAACAAGGTCACATGCATTTTTTTTAGTAAAACCAGTTGTTAGTAAGAAGTAGTGTCATGTTGTATAAAGTGACGACATATAGGTATATAGCCACCAGTTGATGGAATCATATAAAAAATTTAACGTTTAGAATATGCTTTATTGGTCATCGATCAAGTTGACATTTCATAGCCATCTCGATATATAAGTTTAAATAAAACTAAGATGCTAGTTGTCAAAACTACTTCTTTATTGTTTTTTTTTTTTTAATTTTCTTTGTTTTGGTTAAATCGTTAAAGTTATACTGATAAAGCATCATTTTAGAGTTCATTTTTACTTGTACGAGTTTAAAGGTATTTTGTTCAACTTTTTGTCCAAGGTTCAGGGTCAAATAATAAATACAACAGCAGCTCATTATAAAGTTAAAAAGTACTATAATCATATATATTGTAGCAGTGATAGCACAATGGTTAGCACGGTCAGTTTACACGTCGAAGGACGTGGGTTCAAATCCTAACAATGAGCTTGAGCTGCCGATGAAGGAAACCGTTGCGTGATGGTAGAAAACTTTTTAGTACCATTCCAGGCTAGGTATGTTTACCATCTTCGATCATACAAGTGAGCAGTATCAAACACCTAGCTAACCATAAAAAAAAACAATGTTTGGTAGATTATAGTAGGTATACTATGGAAGTTTAGCCTTTTCTACAAGCGTGCCTAATTATCATAAAATCTAAAGTAGATTTTAATAGCATATAATCAACCGGTAGCCAAGTGATTATAAGGGGTTATACATAATTCATATCAATTTAATTTTACACATCTAATCATGAAGCTGAAATTTAAAAAGCAGCACGCGACACTATTTTGTTATAGAGTTATTAAAATCGATATAAAAATTGGTTCTATAATTTCCCAAACATTATCTCTGACGTAAGAATTGCTAATACAAATTTTGCTGAACAACATCTTATTTTACGTGTTATATAGTATATATATTTAGTTATATGTAGGTGGGTACATAACAGCACCTTTATTTCAAAGCTGTATCTACTCATCGCCCCCAGGATCTTAATTAGAGCAAATTTGAATAATTCATAAACGATCAATCAATACACGATCCTCAAAATGTTTATTCTTATTTTAATTAATTGATATTCACCAGCGGAATCTTATTAATATATTGCAGTTTCATATAGCTTCTGTAGACCTGTTTTGTAATAAAACGAGAGCTGATACATGGATGTGGTGAATGTTATATGAAGATACACATAATATATAGAGTGCAATACATCAGGGCTTCTGTTGTTTTATATTGGTCTTTATGGCCGGAGTGTTATGGTTTGTTATGTTTGGGTTAGTATTGTAAGTCTTGAGGCGAGATGAAAGATCTGGTATGGAGGCTATTAAGCACGAAAGCACGGGCTTCCTTGCAGCGCATGGAAAAGGATTTAATGCTGAACTTTATATAAACGAAATTCAGTTCATTGCGTTGGGTATCGCATAGTTCTTCTTGATGATAGTGGGTGTGTAATAAAGGATAAATGTTTACTAAGTTTTGAATGTAGTTAAAATAGCAATTACTCGGGGTTGTATGCTTCGGATGTGCTATGTCGAAAGGGTATCATTCTACTCATTATTGTGCACAAATGCAGGGCACAACTCGCGAAAAAAGTAATCATTTAAGGTACAGTCAAATAGTGTAACTTTGAATTTTATATAACTTTTAGTAATACCTAAGGCTTGGTTATCTAAGTGAAACGGAACAATAAAATATTCTAAATGTCAAATGTTGCTAAGTAGAAGGTATCCCCGAGTGAATGGTATGTTATTGACTATGGCAAATTTATTTCTTTTGTATAGATTTTCTATTAAAAAAAGACAGTTCAATCTTACCCAAGTCACATAAAAAACCAATTACAAAGCATTTATTTGTCCGAAATTACTCGGTTCAAAGTTACCCAAAAGTCATTGTAACTTTGAACAGCCGTTAAAACGTAAATTTTCATACATTAGGTTCTTAAATAAATCATCATTTAGGCTATTTCATTTAAATTTAGAGTATGAAAAAGCACTCCCTACAGAGTACAATATAGTAAGAACGATTTTTTTTTTACTCGTATATCGTTAAAAATCTGAGAAAAGTATTCAAAGTTACTCAACTTGATTGTAATATATATATTATTTTGTTTTATTTACACTGATAGTGAGCTACAGCTAGTCTTGGGTGAAATCATTATGAAATATTTACAATACAAGCAAATGAGGTAAAAGTTCATGTAAATAAAATCACAATAATTTAATATCTACCTTCACCTTATTGTTAACAAAAATAATAATTGAATGAAACATAAAAAAAAATGCGTTAAAAATAAGTGGAAACAATCTGACACCATACAAACATTTTTCAAAAATATTATAGCCAGTGGCACTCGGTATGATATAAAGGTTCTAACGACACCCAATACATCTAAATCTGTTCAGACATTTACCTAATAGATATGACGGAATAAAGAATCTCACACACATAAATGTTTTTAGGAAACAACACCCTATTTTGGGTAGTCGTGTAAAAACTGAGTCCTATCTATGGTTAGAAGAATCAGTAAACCGACCCATCCAAATAAATCTCACAAAATATGTTTCAGTATAATACACCATATGGGTTCAGGCAATGGTTCCCATAGTTTTTCCTATTTTTTTTTTTATAGCTGACAGGCTTGGTGTTTGACCACAACTCACCTGATGTTAAGTGACGGTGTGGTCGAAGATGGTAAAGCACACTTAGCCTGGAATGGAACTGGCTTTCAAGTGAGGCTGCCGGAACACACCGTTAGATGCTTGGCGGCAGATTTTCAACTTGAGGGTGGTAGCTAGCCAGCCGAGTACTAGAAAGTACTCTACCAACACGCTATGGTTTCCTCACGATGTTTTCCTTCACCGACAGCTCAAGCTCATTCTTGGGGTTTGAACCCACGCCCTTCGACATGCGAACCGTCCACGCTAACCACTGAGCTATCATCGCTATAAATCTAATCTAAATCGCTAAATGGTTAAAGAAGGGGATAGGATAGCCCAGGCCATATATGATCATTGCACGACTACGATACTTAGGTACCTTAGGATTACAAAGTATCGTAGGTTCGTAGTAGTAAGGTAAGTAAGGTAGTAATCTACGATAATTTTTTTAAATTTAAACGAAAAAAATAAGGCCTAATCACTACAAAGACTAAATAACTACAAAATCGAAATGCAAACTTATTGGCACGTATTTTTTTTTTGTACAGAAATGATTTCGTTCTATGGTAGAATAAGTTTGTCTAGAACTAACCAATTCACTCGCACCTGGAAGACACCCAGATTGTATCTTTCGGACACTGAATTGCTTTTACATTGGGCTATTGCTTTCAGAAAACATTTGCTCCGGGAACGCAGTCCTCTGTATAGTTGTCTCTATCTAATTTATATATGTTGTCGATATTAAATAGCACTATGAACACAATTACATCAACTAACACTAGTTACCAGTGTGACCACACATGATTATAATCTGGCCACCACACAATAAACTAACCCAATACTATCAGTTAATCGAGTTAACCCTTAGTTCGATTCGCAATTTACGAGTTTAACGAATTATTCGCTCACCAACAGTTATTAATTGTCAACCATGGGGACGGATTAAGGACAAATTATTCAGGGCCAAATGCTACGGCACTTTTAAATTTGAAATAAAATTAAAGAAATCAAAAGATGCCCCTTAAACCTATGTGTGGATTTCTTTAGACTTGGGTCGCAAGTCTTAAACACTAGGTATATATAGGTTCCCGTCATTGTAACGCGATTGTCCCAGTGTTCGCACGGGCATAAAATGCTAAGTTTGGTCCCATTTTAAGGAAAATTGCATGAAATTCGAATCTGATGTAAAGTTCGCAATATTCGCAATATCCGGCGACTACCAAAAGTTCAAGATGTCGGTATTGCAGTTATGAATCTCAAGTAGAGCTGGCCAGGACACGTTGCTAGACGAAGTAACAAGAGTGGCGATCTAGAAGGTAAGCGAAGCGTTGGTCCAGCCGCAAGATGAGTCGACGATATTATCGCCGTCGCGGGTTGAACCTGGACTATATTGGCACAGGACCAACGCAGATGGCATAACAAGAGATAGGCCTATACCCAGCAGTGGGATAAATAAGAAGAAGGAAGAGTCTGTGGATGATGATGATGTAAATTAAGAGGAAAACACTAGCTAAGCATACAGGTTCGCGATTCTAATTTTTTCGTGTTAAATATTTTATGCAGTTAAGTGCCAAAAAAAAAAAACAACTCGCTTATCACTATTGGTTAGCGTCTTGCATTTTCCCATAACATTTAAGAAACCTTAGCCTTAATCAACAGTAAGCTGTGTTCATCGCCATGAACAATGACATATTGAACATTTCTAAACTTAGCTATGGCATGTACCTATTAAAAGGGCTATCTCATATACATATGTTAGGTCACTTTTAATACCCCTCTAAGCTTAACCTTAAATACGCCCTTGTTGTCACGGATACAGCAATAAAGCCAGGAGTACACTAGACGCAATAAACTAACCGCTATTGCTACCCGAAGCTATATAATACCGCTTTATAATTGCTGCCGATAATGTACCGGTTAAAATTATCGCTTATATGCCTAGAGCTTAGATGTTAGACATTGACCTATGGACTAAAATGTCCTGCCAATAATAATTCTGTTAGAATTTGTTTAGAGATATGTACAAGCCAAGTTTAAATCACAGCCAAAGTAAGTCACACTTACCTGAGTGCTGAATAAAGTAGTAGTGACTTGACCTTCTACGAAGTTTTGGGGAGAACACATAAAACATGTTTCACTTCATTATATTTGTAAACGTAGACACTCGAAAAATATTAGCCTAAAAAAAACGCATTGCAGCCATAAAATTAAAAAAAAAAAACTGGCGGGATTGCGGTAAACGTTCCCGCCAAATCTCTTGCCAATCACATTTGGTCTCATAATTTACAATGAGGGGCGGTAGGTAGCCTATAGGTAAGTAGCTGCTATGCTGCACGGGTGGCACGTTTTACAATCTCTATGGGACGTCGTAAAACTGACCAATAAAATTCATTATTGGCTTGTTCGTGGTCCCAACTTTTATTTGATTGTTTGATTAGTTTACGACGGGTGTAAAATGTAACTAGTTCGTGTGATTATGAAATTGTGATGTGTCGACGAGCTTGTTAACTTTGATGGCTTTACTGAACTGTTTGACGTTTATATTCATGTGTTTATTGGTGTTTGATGGATTTTATCGCGTTTGAGAATTTATTTGAAATGGGTTTTTAAATACAGATCTAAATCTTAGATTGGTAAAGTTTTTTTTATGATTGACCGGCTAGAGTCTAATAGCTTACCTGATTTTTAGTGACGGTGTGGTCGAAGATGCTAAGCACATCTAGCCTGGAATGGAACTGGCTCTCAAGTGAGGCTGTGGAACATAGGTACTTCTAGCCCTAAACTAAGCAAAGCTTGTACTATAGGAAGCAGAAAGCAAATAGAATACTTATATCCTTTTTTTTTGTAAATACTTATTTCTGATACATGTATACAGAATACCCAGACGTAGAACAAACATTTATCGTCACATAAATATTTTGTTCTTGTGGGAATTACCCACGCTCTACAGCTCTTGAGCTAACACACCAGTTACTGTCAGGTACTTGGCGGTAGATTTTCAACTTGAAGATGGTAGCTAGCCAGTCGAGTACCTAGCTACTAAAAAGAACCCTATCACCATGCTATGATTTCTCCACGATGTTTTCCTTCACCGAAAGCTCGAGCTCATTGTTAGGGTTCGTACCCACGCCCCTCGGCGTGTGTATAGCGACTGTACTAACCACTAAGCTATCATCGCTATAATATTACCGTTATAAATATTAACACGGCCAGCGTCTGAGAACTCATCGACTGATGGTCCAGTATAAGGGCAATAATTTTAAAATTATGATTTATAAAACCCAATGTAAATATTTAAACGTGTGTTGCATTGACGTTTGATGGGCGTGGTGCAGTTTATGTAAAGTGGACATGCCCCCAGCGACCGATTTGCTTTCAACGACAACCCTGAACGACAGCTTGTGCTGACCGCTACTTACCTAATAGCTACAACGTCACTTTAGACTTTCAGTTTCAAGTCAAATAAAAATCAGTAGGTACGGTAAATGGAAGAATCGTCCAAAGAGTAGGTATTGCTTGTTGACAGAGTGAAGATTTCTACGTCTGCTTGGTTTTAATAAATAATTGTTACAAAATAAAATAACTTGACAAATCTCATAAAACATAACATTAGTTTTGTTCTACATGACATAAAAAAAATTGTTTTTGCAAGAACAGAAAATCATATCGCTGCGTTATATTATTAATAAAAATACATATAACTTATACGTATTTTTCAGTGTTTATTATAACGTTTAGTTTTTTTTTATCACAAAATGTCGAATGTTATAAAGAAAATTATAAATATTTCATGAGAATATGTAGGTATATGAGTATAAAGAAAACATGAAAATTGGCACATTGCACGAACGTGACAAGGCAGGAAAAAAAAGTAGGTAGGTATATGAGTTCTAAGGATTGTTATGATAGGTCTGTTAACCGAATTCGGTTATGTTCGTGATTAATTAACCAGAAGAATACTTGGATGTCGGGCGCAAGCATGTTTATTTCTGTGGCCTGTCCAACGTATAAATTATGACGGCTATTTTAAAACGAGGTATTTACCTCGTTGAAGGATGGCGTGGCGCAATACGAGTATGGCCTTTTAATAGGTACCGGCTCACCTTTACCTTTGAGGTATTTTTTATGGAATTCCTATTATCGATGTCAATCCACCCGCGTGTAGGCAAAGAACAGAAATGACATACCTACTGTAGTTTTTTGCCTACACGCAGTTTTTCTTTTTTTTGGCATCGCACTTAGTGCATTCTGCCTGTTTCAAGAAGTCCATTCTCCAAGAGACTTAAATAAAAATTGAGTAAAGTCTTGGTCACACAAAGTATGTAAAGGCCAAGTCCAGTTCATGCCCTAGTAAAATAGTACTTAGTACGTTTATTAGAAAGGCAACCGACATTTTGGAAGCATCATGAAATGCCATATCACGCTACATTGATTGTGCGTGTAATTCTGCAATTTGTGATAGAAACACCACTGTTAAAACAAAAACACAAGTTTTCAAAAATAATACTAATGTTCGTTACATTGTGTTATGTGTTTTCCATGTTCCCGCCAAAACATCACACTCGTATTTTCCAGGCATCAATAGGTTATGCCATTTTCATTAAGAAAGGGCCTTAAAAGAAATAGGTTTTATACATACATGATATATTGTCTTTCGATTGAGATTCCGTCACTTCTCTTCGTGTCATATCATTATTATGTAGGTACATAATCGCGCTATACATAAACCCCATACCTCTCGTTACAGATAGCCTTATGTTATTAAACTACTTTACTGACTGCTCTTTTAAATATATCAAAAGAAAATTTTATTACCAGTAAATCGCCCATAACAGTTTAATTAAAAACAGACGCCTAATCAGGAGTTATGCGTGCGCTTTTAATTTCCCATTTAACTTTCAAGTCATTCATGATAGCTAAATAACGTACTTAGTTCTTAGCATACCTAAAGGTGATCGACAAATACATATACGTATATACCTAGTAGGTAAGTAATAGAAATTGAGAGAAAACTAGGACAGCACACTTATTGGAACTACTTTTTTCTTTATTTTTGCCATTGCACTTTGTGCATTCTGCCAGTCTCAAGTAGTACAATTTTTTACAGCGGTTTCTAGTTTAAGTCCCATAAATTCAGGGTTGAATCCAGTCCATGGTTAGTAAAGTAGTAGTTGAAATTACTAGAAACTTCTACGCAGTTTTGGAAATAACAGTTGTAATACTACTTGCGTCGTTTGGGCATATAATTAGACACTTGATAATTAGAACATTACTGTTTTTAAGCATAAATACTCAAAATATGTTTTTTTTTACGTTCCCGCCATAGCTCCGAAACTTACATACACATAAAATTTTCTATCGAGAACATTTATGCATTGTGCCAGTTCTCAATTTTTTGAATTCGTACCTATTAATATATTTTTCTATAGTTTTTTTTGCATTGCAGTTAATACAGCTGCATTCCTAGAAAATCAATGAGAAATAATATTGGGTGTGCGAAATAGAATTGTTGATTGAAATAAATTCTTACTAGAATTTGTTGATTTGTATTGATAATAAATTCTGATAATAAAACCAGTAAGAATTAGACCTTGGTGAACTTACTTGGTAAACGTGATTATGTTATTTTTTTTCTTTTTTACTTCTCGAAAACGGAATATATAAAAATAAGAAAATAAAAGGAAATAATAAGGCAGATGAAATTCTTATTTTTGCGATTGCTATTATGCGATAGGTACCTACACATTTGTATCTAAGTAGGTAGTACTGTGTAGGTAGTGGTAGGTTTATTACCTATTTAATAACTATTTGCCAATTCTTTTAATGTTCTATGCTATTTGCTTATGCATACATAGCTTTTAGGGTTTTCCTGAATTTTCCACAAATTTTTAAGTACAATGCAGTCAGCAATGACTTGCTTGTTCGGAAAAGGCTCCAAAGCCTTTAATATCAACGCAGAGTAGCCTATCTGTTGGTTTTCTACAGGATACACTTTGGAGAGTGCGTTTCAGATCTGCATGACCTAATTTCTGTCTGCCGTTCTACTATCGGACATCCAGGAGCTTTGAAAAGCGACAACGCCTCATGGTTGACATTTTAAACACTCGCACTCAAAAGTTCAATACAATCATCTTCATCGTACGAACCGCTAAACAATTGCATTTGTTGCCCGAGTGGGTACAATCCGGGTGCCTTCAAGACGCGTGTGAGTCGGTTTCTTCTAGGTAAGCGAGCTCAATCGCATCTTCGCTTAACATCAGGCGAGATGACAATCAAACGTTTCGTAATGTATAAAAAAGTACACTAACTCTCCTAAGTAGCAGTATAGCACAGGTTGGAGTTTATTTAAGATCCATATTAAATAAAACACCGACCATTACAAGCCATGACACCTAAATAAAAACAGTAGGGATTCGACCCCGCCCGACCGCGCCCGATCGCGAGTGGATCCGAAGGGTTAACCCTCAACTTTTTCCTCCCCATTCGTCTCTAGAGATAGGCTAATTTATCTCTATCTCAAGCACTTTATTGCTCTCCAACATTCCCTTTTCCGCGGTATTGTTTCGGTTTGATTAAACTGGGTCGCGGAACGATTTTTCGCTCAGAAAAAGGATTTTCCTTTTGCTTTTCTAATATTAATGTTTGTAAAAATTGTGTGGGGTTTATTGGTTTTGCGATGATTATTGTATTGGTACAACCGTTTATAATCGTGTCGATAGTCAAACATTTTACATTATTTTACGTCTAACAAAGTGTGTCTAAGCTAAAATATGAGCGAGTCCTCTTTTAAGTCACATAATCATTTTTTTTTACTGATGGCTACTTGGTGACGATGTTTGACCTGATAAACATTACAACTTAAGTAATGTTAAGTGACCTATGTGTGTTTGTTTCATCTATCTACAGATTTAAATGTTTTATCTAAAATTAATAATAAACGAACGAAATGCTCACATGGTAAGAAATGGCGCCTCCACTAGTCAGGCGAAACTTTAAGTAACGAAACGAAATTCAGGAGATAGCTGCTTTGGCGCTCATATAGCATTGAGACGTTCGATAGTTACGGTTGAAGAATATTTAATAATCTCATAAGAATTACAAATATTTCACTTACTGAGATTACACACTATTTAAATAATAATTATTGTGCAACTAAGCACAGCATACAGACATTAATAAAAAAAAAAAGAAAAAAAAGCAAATGGTTTGTCTTGATATCCCTGTAAATTAGTTAAAATCTAATTAAACACAAAAACTGTAAAAATAAAGATATGTTTTGCTGTTTGAAGTCTGTAGGTAGGTATAGGTTGAGTGGCCAGGCCTGGTGTCATAATGAATGTGCCGCCCAAAGGCCTCGACATGATCCACGGCTGTTACAGAAATAAAGAATAAAAAAACAACAATTTAACGGATCATGCGACCCATTGCGCAGTTGTAAATGGTACTCATGATCACCCATCCGAAAACTGTCTCGATCGTCCGTTGCTTAACATCGGTAATCTTCTCGGAATACCTAATCAAGATTACTGAGTTTAATTCTGGATTAGTTGTTAGTAAAGGTTGAATTGCGCGATCGACATGCTTTATTTGTCAATTGATCAATATCAGATCACGTGTTAATTAAGTAAAACTAGTATCGATAACTTCATTTGTATCTTTGATTACATATTCAAATATTCAAACGGCAGTCACCGAAACTATGTTCAATTGAATTAATGTTACCGGACCTGAGAAAATACGTGACAATGTTAATTAAACAAAATAACGGTACCCTGTACACACATATACCTAAGCACAAAAAACCATTTATTGAAGAACTCCGATTCCCCTTTTGATGCCAATAAGAATATCGAGGAAGAATTGTGGGGCAGCTCCCGAAATGCTGGTTCTCCAAATCCCTATGAGATGTTAGGTACTATTGGTTGATAAATGGAACTCACGATTAAAATTCACTTCTCGCTTCGCATATTTACGTTTTCTTCATATTAAAATATTCGAGTGCTAAATTTATCAGTAATTTAATTAAGTTTATTTGACTGCCCTGTTAGCTTATTTGGTGGTATTTCTGCTTCAAGAGCTGGAGGGCATGTTAAGTAAGGTGTCGTTGAAGATGGTAAATACCCTGGAATAAAACTGCTTGATAACTTTGATGCTCGACGGCAGATTTTCAACTTAAGGGTGCTAGCCAGCTGAGTATTAGAAAGTACCCTACCACCATGCTACGGTTTCTTCACGATGTTTTCCTTCACCGGCAGCTCAAGCTCATTGTGGAAATTTGAACATTCGGCGTGTGAACCGACCGCGCTAACCTTTTAGCTATCATCGCTACAAAATAATTAATAACACTTGAAAAAATAAAAGTTTTGGGTAATAATTTAGTACAATGACGCCACTGTTCCGTGTTCCCACCAAAAACTTTTGTAGCGATTAGGTTCTAAAAAGATTAAACGAGAACTCGTAGTACCGCCCTTTTTGGGAGAAGGCACCGACTCAACCAAATAATTGCTATTCTATTCACACCGAGAGGGCGATTTATGTCCGGAATTATTTCCTTGTTGTTTTATTCGGGGATTTGTCACTCACCCCCGCTTTTATAATTACCCCCAGATATAGAGTTACTTTCTAGTTCGAATTTATGTTCCACAACTAAGCTGAGTAAGTAGGTAGTCTTTTTGATTAGGTTGGATTTGCTGTGGTAAAGCTCCTTCTGGAATTCAATGTTTTTTCTGGTTAAGTTTTATTGTAATTGAAGATAGTAAACACACCCAGCCTGGAATTAAACTGGCTCTCAAGTGAGGCTACCAGAACACACTGCTAAGCTAGCCAGTTAAGTAGGTACTGAAAAGTACTCTACCACCATGCTGTTCACCATCAGTTTCCTCACGGCGATGTTTTCATTCACCGGCAGCTCTGACAAATTCAATTATACAATTCTGATAAATTTAAATTTGTTACATTTTCAAGCGATTATTTTTAATTATGAAGATTTGAACTGATACAACTTCCCAGTGATTTTGATCGATTAGATAAAAAAATATATCATAGTGTTGCGCACTTAAAACTCGGCTGAAAATGCTCCATTTTTTTAAACATATTTTATCATTTTCAGTCCGAAATTGAGATCTATCGAATTCAATTCAAGTCGTTGCCAGTTTGGCAAAATGGGAGTCATAATAGTCATGTGGCGCCATCTAGTCAACGGTATTTTATATTTACACTTACATAAATTCATTACGTGATGTCCAAAAAGTATTTTATATCATTGTCATTATTTAAAATGAATAGCTATGAACAGCTAACATCGTGAAAGTTTATCTTTATTCCTGAAAATAATTATTGATATAACTATAGTACAACTTCTCCATTGACCTAGAAGGGAATACAATACATATACATGGCAATATTTGTGTTACTTCAAAATTACTTACAGAACCATAAGTTAGATGAACCACATGCTAGTACAGTCGTGTGTTGACAGATGGCGTTGGCCATAAACTCTTCGAAGCGCCACTGTCAAGCTGTGGTAAAAAGTGGAAATACTAAAAGCTCGCAGTCGGGCGGGCGTTCAGTGAATGTTTACGATGCAATTTACGGTTCGTATATTGCGAGGCACTTCATATAACACGACAATATACTCGGAGAATCCTCATTTTTGTTGTTTGAGTTTATTTAATTTTCCTTTTATGAATTTCTTGTTCATTTTATAAAACAACGCGTCTGTTTACATTCCTGTGGGTATTGTTATGGTTTTATAAGAACTTTTGCACCTGAATATATAGTTTTGAAAGACATATTAAGATAGTTACGTAGTAAACTAAAAACGTATCTTAATAAACTGCAATTTGAACAGTAAAGAATTAATACCATCATACTTAAACTTAGTTTAATTGTACAATTAAAGCCTTATCAATATTATTATGCAATGACGTCACAAATCACTGCAACGCAACACTAGCGTCATCAAACGAAGCAATAAAGCATCAATTTTACGACGTGACGACTCTCACGACCGACCTCAAATGACTCATAAAAAGCTTCGCACGTTCGCTCACAGATGGCAGCACCAATAGCAATGCAATATTTACACATCCACCAATTTATTTGAACAGTGAAGTGGGGAGCTGCTGTCGTATTTTCGAAACAAATGCAACATTTATTCATACGATATTTTTAATTCTATCATTTGGCTAACTTTCAAATAGGTTGGTCGCTTACCGCGCCCTCTACAGACTGTTTTGAGTAATATAGTACCTTTTCCCGCTAACTTCAAGCCCTGGCTCGGGACTCGGAGGTTATGGTTTTATTGGGTTATAAAAGTTACGAGTTACGAGACTGTGATCGTCGAATATGGAGATATCGGAGGGTGAATGGGCGTGTAAGACAAGAAAACGACTTTTATTGTTTGTAAATTGGCTGTAAAATTATGAGTTTGGTCGTATTGTGCGCAATCACGGCGATCAGCTGGTTTGATGGGGATAAATCACTTTATTACCGCTAGTGGTGGTTTATGAGACTATAAACATTCATTTGAATGGGCGTCCTAGTGTCTGCCGCGCCGATGTGCTAATGTGTCTAGCTGACGTTTTTTTATTGCCCTCATAGATTTATTAGACTCAATTTAGGAAAAAGATTGATAGGAACATATTGTGAACGTTAATAGATTTCTAATGACTCTAATTTGGTATGCTGAGTGAACTTGTTGTTTTAAAGCTTTTGTACACGTTTTTGAATGGTCATTGAAAGTTGATGCTTAATTTACGATGTAAATAAGTACAAAATTAAAGAGTTTTCTACTGTAACTTTTTGTTTCAATGCTGATAGTATAATTATTTTTATTACTTACCTTATGTATCTACCTTATTTTCAAAACTCTGGATTTATTAAATTTATCGATATAATAACGAATCGATTTCGTTCTGCTACTCCATCACAGATGTCGCTACCAGAACAAAGTTCTAAAAAGCTCATGTATACAAAAGCTTGTATTTTTCATGGCCGACGTTAACTACGTCAAGCGAAGCTGACTAGCTTGGCAGTGACCACATACCATCATGTGACCTGTCTACGTGTTTTTTTTGTTGACAAGCTGGGTGTGGTGTGATGGAAGCTGATCTACACACCTAGCCTGGAATAGAAATTAGCTCTAAAGCGAGTCTGCCGAAACACACTATTAGGTGCTCGATGGTAGATTTTTTTGATTTTTTGATAGCTTATCAGTTGTTGCTTAGTAATTCCTTTATCTCTACATAGTATTTAACAAAGTCACTTTCCTCTGTCTGTACGCTTAGGTCTTTTAAACTACGCAACGGCTTTAATGCGGTTTTCATCAATAGAACAGTGATTCAAGAGTAAGGTTTATATGTATAATACATGCATATGCACCACATTACACCCACATTGCACCCGTGCGAAGCCGGAGCGGGTCGCTATTTGTAATAAAATAAAACCACAAAAATTTGCAATAAAACAAAACCAAACGATTTGTTAACCAAGTATTATAACATTATCTCACATAGTGCTGTGAAGTTAACCGCCAGTTAATTGTTTGTTTAACGACATTTTTACGATCATTCTGTCGTTAACTTTGACGTTTACGATCGGTTAACACATTGCCGTGATTGTCGGTTTAACCTTTACTGCTTGAATTGATTTTGTAGGTAAACATTTTTAAGACGACTTCCTCGCATTAAGTATAATATAAATCATTATATGGAGAGTGCGCTTCAGATCTTCATGACCTTTTTTTATGGCTGACAGACCAGGTGTTTGACCTCAGCTCACCTGATGTTAAATGACGCTGGTCGAAGATGGTAAAGCACACCTAGCCTGGAATGGACCTAATGCCATCTTGCACATTCTACTATCGGACAGCCAGGAGCTCTAAGAAGCGACACCGCTTCATGGTCGATAAACTCGAACTAAACGGTTCGACTCTGCCTTCATTGTACGAACAGCTGGACAATGGAATTTGCTACCCGAGTGGGTGTTCTCTGATGGTTACAATCTGGGTGCCTTCAAGTTGCGAGTGAATCGGTTTCTTCTAGGCAAGCGTGCTCCACCGTATACCGCATCTTCGCTTGACATCAGGCGAGTTGGCGGTCAAACGCAAGCCTATAAGTATTTTTTTTTAAATGCGTCAATTTTTTATACCGGTCTCTTTTAAAAATGTTTCATTACACTCTTTCTTAAAGTGTGAACAAACACACGTAACGTAACCTACCCAACAGATTACTTTAATTGCAGTCGACTTCAAACTAGCATCGCCAGCGGGTACTAGTTAATAAAATAAGAAGGAGCGAGACAAAAAAACCTTAATATAATTGAGTAGGAGCAAGACAAAAAATAAATCAAGTCCCAGAACAGTAGAGGAGCGACGTTATTTATGGATGCACATTTGGGATGAACGGCCCAGAATAAAAACAAAATACAAAAAAAAAAAAAACAAGGCTATTTCCTGGTAGGTTATTATATTAATGTTTCGAGCCTTGTTTAATTCGCGTTCAGGTTTTGAACGGGTTTGTTTTAGTTAAGTTATGTATGTTTTTTAAAAATTTGCGTCAAGAAAAGAAACTTTTCGGGAACGCATTTAATGTGTTTTCTTGTTTCTCGAGTCTTTTTCTTCTAAGAAAACTTTAAATACATCAAAAATATTACAGTGCTGTTTTCGCAAAAGGTTTTTAATGGCGAAAATTATACGAATGTGAGCAAAAGAGAAACTCAAGCATACATAACTAAGTACATTATACTACTTTGTAGATAAGTAATTTTGGAAAATAGTGAAGTTATTCACAAAAGTCACAAAATAATGAAATTTCAATCGAAAAAAAAGGATGCATTATTTAGTAAAAATATTTTTATCGGGTAGTTTGCAGTAAATTTAATTATTTACTTGATATATTTTACAGTGTTATGAAAATATAAATTTTTTTGGCGTTTTAGTTTTCGACTAAATATTACATAGGAGCGTCAAACTTAGTACGCTTATCTCAATACAAACAATATGTAAGAAAAATATTATATAGGTATGTACACTAAAATATAAAAAATATATTTATATCTCCATTTATAATCGCAATATTTTTTAATTGCAGAATATTTGATATTACACGACAAAGAGGTATAATTATCTGTGAGTTCCATAAAATTCTAATAGATGGCGGTGTAAGGTAATTTATTAATTGGATTGAGTAAGTATCCAAGAGATGGCGCTACGTTAAAAGTCCAAACGTTTCATATGCGCTACTATTTATTTCACGTTGTGTTCAATTTGGCCACATCAACGCGTGGCCGGGTCTGATAGTACTTAGAAAAGTTAATTCTTTTGCTATAATTTTATTGTAATTTTTTTAACATTCCGTTATTAATCATTAATAATTTTTGGTAACTAAACGATATAATTATGATAATACCAGACTCTAAAAATAAGAAAAAAATTGAGAATCGACGCTATTCGCGACAGTACCGCCTATCGCTATGAGTAAGTTATGGCCGCGAGGGTGAATTACACCCTGCTTAGGTCACGTGGGCCGACAGAGACAGCGAAACAAAAAAAACCACCGGAGAAAGAAGGACAAAAACTTGGGGCGGCAAGTTATCTTCGTTCCATTCAACTCACACTCGGTCCCAAACGTCCGTGTAGATCAATAAAACTACTTTATCTCTTTTTGGCACATCCCCCGTCCCGGCCGCGGATTCCTTGAACGACACTCGGATGCAGCATGCTTTCTCCTTTAAAAAAAACTCAAAAAAGAAACAATTGGGACACTGGCTGGTCATAAAAAAGGTTCTATTAGCAAATCAAATAAAAAAAAAAGAACAATTTCTAGTTTTCTTTTCAAAATCGAACGCAGCGAGACAAATTTTTAAAAACCGATCGTACGTTCTTTTGTTCTATTTTCAAAGGAAACACAGTTAACGCAATTGTCGACCGCTTTTTTATAGCGTAAGGTCGCGTACGGGCTTTTTATCCGTGTTTACAAAGGTAAACGGCCATAAAATATTATTACCAGGCTATTAGGAAAGAGCCACAGGTAGGTACTCAGTTTAGTACATTCCCGTTGCAGCGTGCGGGTAGTTGTAAGTAATTGTTGCTGTTAATTTTGCGTTAAAGTGTTTACGTGATTTTGTGAAGTTTGCGCGTGATTTTGGTACGTAATATCAGTTGGTCATATTCCGTTACATGTTTGAGAGAGTTTTATACTACGGTTACATTGAGGATTTTAATAGCGTTTAACAAACCACGTGTTAGTATTTTAAAGCTTTTTTATGTTTCTTGGGACGCCCTGAGACTCGATTTAGTGACGATATACGTGGAAGCGAAGCCGGAGATCGGACTGAATGGCGTGTCATGGGATTATTCTGTCTTGGACTTCAGTAGGCTAGATGATGATGATGATGATAACGTAAAAATGTGTTAAGCAATTAGAAAATATTAAACTCTATAAAGCACTAACTTTAATTAGGTACCGCATTCAAGGAATTGAATATGAATCCGTTTTCGACTACACTTTCGACTTTCGATTTAACACCAGGTGAACTGTGGTCAAATGCCTAGCTCGTCACCTACTTATATCTAATAAAGGTACACAATTATCTACTTACCTACTTTCGATAATGTAATTTTTAAGGTAAGGAATAATGACCGCCTGACTTTCAATCTGGAGGTCCTGAGTTTGAATCCCATTCTCTGTCTTTTCTAGGTTATGTACGTATTACCGATAACTTTAATCGGTGAAGGAAAACATAGTAACAAAAAAACCCTTTAAGAGAGTTCTTAAAAAAAAAGCGATGCGATGCGATAAGGTTGAGCTGCCGGTGAAGGAAAACATCGTGAGGAAACCATAGCGTGGTGGTAGGGTACTTTCTAGTATTCAGCTGGCTAGCTACCACCCTAAAGTTGAAAATCTGCCGCCAAGCATCTTACACCGTCACCGTCATTTAATATCAGGTAAGCTGTGGTCAAACAACTAGACTGATAGCCATAAGAAAGAACTATGATTATTCGTGTCTTCTCTATTTTATTACCTTAACCTGTCTGCGTCTTGCAAGTCTTTCAACTTAACGTTGAAGTGTAGCAGCAACGAACTCCACGCTCATGCTTATATCTTTCGTATCAAACAAAAGTTTGGTCACGCTTAATGCCTTTACGACTACCAGGGGTGACATAAAGAAAATGAAAAACATTTTGTATTATTCTTGTTGCGCTCTTGCGCGGGTAAGTTGTGCGAACCCTCGGAAGGGCGGTGACAGACTCGCGAACCGTCGCGGACGTCGCTGAATAAATACAAATAAAGAACCAATGAACCAAAAGGGCTGTCAAACGATATACAAAAAGCCAAAGATCGGGCTAAATAGCGTTTCTTGGCAGTTGACTATAATATGCTAATTGTGATCATGATATAAAATATTGTTGACATTTTGTTTAAACATTTTAGAGTATGTTTATATAATATGTAAACATTATTCACATAGATGGTTAGATCAGTAATCTGTAAACCTGTAAACCCGAAACTTTTAAATAATTGCGTCAAAAAAAAAAACTGCTCCATTACATAAGATTTTTTTAAAGAACAAATTATTTTTAAAGATTTTTAACGTTTTGCCTTCTTTTTTTCAATGTAAATGTAAAACGAATGAGAACCTCTCCTAATTGTAAGAGATAACGCATGTCCATGACCATTGCAGCGATTAACAGAACTTTGAGTAGCAAAACGAAGTCCAGGGCATCGCTGCTTTTAAGCTCATTACATTGATACTAATTTTGCTATCTGCAGTACCCTTAAAACCAGAACTCAGTAATGCTTACTTGCATTACACTACTGCTTGGCGACAGAATATATGATACTGCAGTGGTACCCACCCACCTAGACGACGTCCTGCTAAGGTAATCTACCACCAAATGAAATAGAGTTTTAATAAATCTATATCCCGACTGCGATTAAAAAACAAACTTTTTGAACTTTATTACTAAAATTATTTAAACATATAACTTTTTATTTTTAGTAACCCTCTTTTAATTGCCTTTATTTAGTTACCCTAATTGCTGTTTTTTTTTTTAATTTACGTATTACTACATATACTATAGGTACTATACGTATTACAACGTCGCGAAAATCCAACATCTTGTTTTTTTTTATAATCTACGCTTTAAGGACACTGAGATTTATTGAGACGAATCTAACACTACCTTATTGTCGTAATCCATTCGGCCGTTTGAAAGATACGAGGTAATAGAGAAATTTACATTCATAATTATGTACATGATACAAGATACGCGCAAAAAACATAACCCTTCCTTGGCAGTCGGGTAAAAATTGTTCTTAATGATGAGTAGAAACCTCTTCGGCTTAGAGCTCCTCGAGCTCGACCGTGCAGTTTTTTTTTTATGGCGTCTTTTCCGCTCTTCTGTATCCAGCCTAAAACTTTCCCTCAGTTGCCAACGGTCCTGCTTAGACAAATATCCGTACAAACTAGTTACGTGTTTGGACTTTTACACACGTTCTTTTAATATTTATTATCCATCCAAACATACATATATTTTACGTGTGAGAATATAAATTTAATTATGTACTCACGTTCGAATATTGCCTTTTTATTACTTAATTCAAAATCGATGTAATTAACTCGCCTAAAATATTGCCGTGTTTTACGAATGTATAATTAATTTTTGCTTCGACATTATTCATTAACTTTATTTATTTTAGTCAAGTATTGAAAAAAATATTTTAAAACTTGATTTATTGTATCTACATTCTATTTTAGTAGATGCTGTTTAAAAGGTAGCTCATGACACTGACTTATAAATTAATTTACTGACGAGTAAATTAAAAAAAGAATTTTATATCATTAAAAATTTCCTAACAAGCTTGCGCCCGCGAATCCGCGTTGATTTAAGAATTGGGTTTAGAGAGAAATGAAACATGTGCATTGTAACAAAAGACTGATAGTTTCTTTCATCATGAAACTTACGCTACTTAATTACTTAGATTAATGTAAATTATACTTTTTATTCCGGAATAATCACTCTAATAAAGGCGAAAGTTTGTAAGTGTGTGTGTTTGTATGCCTGGCAGTTTTTCACTCAAACAGCTGGACCAATTTTGATGAAATTTGGTATGAAGGTAGCTGATACCCTGGATAAAACATATGCTACATTTTATCCTGATAAAATTTAGTGTTCACGTGGGAACAGCGGGTAACACGGTGATGCGCAGCTTGTGTTACGTAAGACTTATCTACCTATACAAAAATTCAATTGGATACATCCTATAGATAATAACACAGGAACCTAACATTTTCCCGCGATAAAAAGTATCCCATATGATAATATGTTAATCCAGGTAAAACATACTATCACATCACACACACACACACATCATCAGCCATAGACGTCCACTGCTGGACATAGGCCTCCTCCTGGGGGTTTTGCCAATACTCGCCACGCTTGGCAGGCGGGTTGGCGAGCGCAGTTAAGTGTGATTGTTCAAGGAAGTCGCTGCTGCCCATCTTCCAGATTACATCCCTTAGCCGAATCTTACGGCAACCACGGGTAGAGAGGGTGGAGTACAATTCTTACGCCGGCACCACCACGGCAAACATACTAAATGTGTGCCAAATTTCATCCAAATCTGTTACGCCGTTTTTGTTTGATTGGGTAACAAACATACAACCTATTTAGTAGGATTACCATTCAATTTGAGGCGACCTATTTGAACAAAACAAAATACTTAGAACAGTAATGTACCTAACTGTGAAGAGAGTGGAAAAGGCTGAAGTTTGAATAAAATTCCTCCTTAGTATAATTTCGAAAGCTACCGAGATGTAGGCGTGCAGTAAACTTGTCAACTCGAACTATTCCTAGACTGTTTGTTTTCCTTTTGACAAATCGCGTCGCCATCTTGCGGCATACCACAGAGAATTGTATTTTGTGTTTAAAGCCCGTAATAACATTGAAGATAGTCTTAAATAATCGTCTATTTGAAGCGTGTTTTAGGTTTTTTTTCCTATATTTTATTGTTTCGAACTAGCTGAGTTAATTTTTTTATGGTTGTCTTGCTTGATGCGTGACCACATCTCATCTGGTGTAAAATGGCGGTGTGGTCGAAGATGGTAAAGCATACTTAGCCTGGAATGGAACTGGCTCTCAAGGCTGTCGGAACATACCGATAGGTGCTTAGCGGCAGATTTTCAACTTTAGGGTGGTAGCTAGTCACCTGAGTACTAGAAAACACCCTACCACCATGCTATGGTTTCCTCAAGATGTTTTTTCTTCACCGGCAGCTCAAGCTCATTGTTGAAGTTTGAACCCACGCCCTTCGGCTTGTGAACCCACCGTGCTAACCACTGAGCTATCATTGCTACAATCTATGATTTACTAGCTGCGGTTTCATTCGCGTTTATAAAAAGATTTAAGAATAACATTAAAATCTTACGTGTTAATCCAGAGTATAAACTATCTGCATTTTGAATTTTATCCAAATCAGCCTAGCCGACAGAGCGTGAAGAATTAACAAACATATGTTAACATATAAACATACGGCGTTTTTTATTTATAATATTACTAGCTTCTGCCCACGATTTCGTCCGCGTTGACTTTAGAATTGGGTTCAGAGAGAAATAAAACATGGATGTCAAACAAAAAAAACGTAATTGTTTCATCCGTTATGACACTATTTTATTACCTAGATAATGATAAAAAAACTTTTCATTCCATATAGGTACCAAAATTCAAGTGGATATTCAAGTTTGTTTTTTGATAATCCCACAGGAACCTAACATTTTCTTCACAATAAAAAGTGTCCTATGTTGTAATACAGTTAATAAACTATCTGTGTGCCAAATTTCATACAATGCGTGATTGAGTGACTAACATCTAAACACACAAACTGTTTTATATTTGTTTATAATAGGTAGTAGTTGTTGTCCGCGGCTTCGCTCGGTTAGACATCTGTATACCTACCTATAAAATTACAAAAATTAACTTTAATTATAGTAAGATCAGATTAGTCGTTTTGGCGTAAAAAATCCGGCCAAGTGCGAGTCGGACTCGCGTACCGAGGGTTTCGTATAAGCCTGTAGGTATATAAGTAAAAATTATGGTGTTTTTTTTAAATGGTAATTTATGCTTTTCGCAAGTTTTCCTTTATCTGTGCTATAAGACGTTGCTTCGTACCAAATTTCAAAATTCTGACTTCACAGGAAGTACTCTGTAGGTTTTGATTCCCTTGCGAGTGTCGAAAATTTGCAGCATAAACGGCTGTATCTTTTGATTGCTTGGCTTAGAAGTTTTATTTTTTCACAGCTCCAAGAGACTGTAGACCTGAGTATTTGATATGAATTTCAGCTTGATACCCCTTGATACGCGTTCCTGAGAAGGGAAAGGGTCTTGACAGACAGACGGACAACAAAGTGATCCTATAAGGTTTCCGTTTTTTCCTTTTGAGGTACGGAACCCTAGAAAGTAACAAACAGACATTGTTACAAACGTTTTTTAATTCTTAGTTTGGATTACGTTTTTGGAGTATCTGCGAAGTGAGTATTGATATTTTCAACAAGCGTCTATCTATCTATGATGCCGTAAATAAGAATTGTCACAACGTTTTCCTCTTCCCAATAGTGTTACCACAACAAAACTCACCTCCGAAACTTAACTAGATTTTACCAAATACAATACATATATCATAAATATTATATATCGCGGTCACATAACTCAACCCGCGTCCCGGGTTCGCTCGTAATTCGTCGTGTGTGGCTCGCGACTCTTTTCTACAACACTCTGTATATAACACGGCCTTAATGTCTCCACTCTCACAAAGTAATATCAACTTTTATAACCTGAAAAAAGAGTTGAAGTTTCATCGTTGCCATTATCACTTATACAGCTTTTTAGTCGTTTTAAAAAGTAAAACCTTAGACAAATGTGATCTATGATAAACGTGATTTTGGTAACGAGGTTCGTGGACATTGATCTATGGTCACGACCTGTTATTTTTCTAAGTAATAGGAAAAAAAGAAAGTGTGAAAAGAGTACCCTAATAAATAATATGTGAAAAATAGTTTATTGTCAGATTTCGTGATAAGACGTAATAGGACGTCACGGGGTAATCTTTTGCTGGGAAAATAGTTTTCTTTACTCCTTTGTTATGAGATGGAGTAATGTAATTTGTTGACGCTCCGAGTTTTATATGACTTGATATACACTATTAATCACAATAATTTAAGTATGTAGGTATCACACTTTGTGATAATTTTTCGTCTTTATCATATTTTGACAGCCCAATTCATCTTTTGATGGCAAAAGTTATCTGTGTTAATAAAGAGCAAGAAAAAGCCTATATGGCGATAAAAAGGGCGATAGATGTGGATGATGATGATGATGGATAAAGTTGTATTCTTTTTTGAACTATGATAATTTTACTGACGTGCCCTTGTGAAACTTTGGCAACCTAGTTGAGAGACTGTCTAATTTCCAATCTGGAGGTCCTGAGTTCGAATCCCGCGGCACGCACCTCTCTTTTCTTAGTTATGGACGTATTGCCGATGACTTCAAACGGTCAATGTAGTTTATATACTAGTACCCCAGTTTCAAAAAGAAAGTGGCGACATCTAGACCTAGACACTAGAAAATATCCCGATTTTGTAATAGTACTTATTCCATTATTATTACTTGTAAAATTTTGTGTAATTACACTTAGCTTAAGTTTAATTCGTATAAATAGGTACTTATTTATTGTTGACAGGCTAGGTGCTTGACTATAACTCACTTGATGTTCAATTTATTATTTATTTAATTACAGTGTGATCAATGATGGTAAACCACCTAGGCTACAGCTCAATCTTATTGTTGGGGTTTGAACCCACGCCCTTTGACGTGTGAACCGACCACTCTAACCACTGATCTATCATCGTGTTACCGAAAACACGCTGCATTTCATTTGTTAGCACATCTTATCTGAAAAACAATTTATAAAAAACACGAAATGGGCTTATTAAAATCTCATGGACCTTACGAATACAGGTAACTCTAAAATTTATAAGATGCTGCTGGAAATTAAGTTGAAAGTACCTACTCAATATCAACAAATTCACTCGGTCACATCCAGTCTTAGCGGAGTTCATAAAATAAATAATATATTTTCTATAAAGAAGACCTCTCGAAGTGAAACGGCCTGCGGCCGACGTCTTGGAATTTTATTACAAATCATAGCGAGATTTACGGTGTGTGTGCAACCGACTAAGGACTTGTAACTGCACTGAAATATGAGATTTCAATACGAGGTCGGATAGAGACTCGATGCAACAAACAACAGAGCTGCTTCAGTTGAGCGTTTGGCATTTGTTTTATTTTGTTATAAAAGTAAGGAGTCTTTATTGCACTAAACTCTTTTGTAGCGATGGCTAGGGGTTAGCGCGGTCGTATCGCACGTTGAAGGGCATGGGTTCAAATCCCAACAAAAAGCTTGAGCTAGTTTTTTTTTTAAATAAATGTTTCACCACATCTCACTTTATATTAAGTGGCGCTATGGATGGAGAGCACAGAAATGGCACAATTGAGGCATCAGAATACACCAGTGGTAGATTTTCAACCTAATAGTGGTAACTATATGCCGTGGTGGTGCCGGCGTAAGTATTGTACCCTACCCTCTCTCTCTACGCGTGGTTGCCGTAAGAGTCGGCTAAGGGATGTAATACGGAAGATGGGCAGCAGTGTCTTCCTTGAACAATCACACCTAACTGCGCTCGTCAACCCGCCTGCCAAGCGTGGCGAGTATTGGCAAAACCCCTCCAGGAGGAGGCCTATGTCCAGCCGTGGACGTCCTATGGCTGATGATGTAATGTGATGAGTGGTAACTAGCCAGCCCAGAACTAGAAAATCCTTACCACCAAGCTATGTTTTTCTTATCAAGCTATGTTTTTATTTTTTTTCTTTTGTTTTGTTCTTTATGTTTTTCTTCACCGGGCTCAAGCTCATCAGTGGGGTTTGAACCTTCAGCGTGAGAACCCACCGCACTAACTATTGAGCTATAATAATCACTACTTTCTCTGTATAGTATTTATTATTATATGTTTCGCGGTATTTTTATTATTTTACTGTTTTTTGAACAATGAAAAAATATTATTGTTTATTATTATAGAGTGTCTAGCTTGTGTCTACTTGTTGAAAAACTGCCGCCGAGCACTTAGCGGTGTGTTCGAGCCAATTCGCATTCCATGCTAAGTTTTTTGTCATCCGTCATTTACCATCAGATTCGCATTGAATAAATAAATATCATATGACACATTACACCCGGGCCATCTGACCCCAAACTAAGCAGAGCTTGTGTGATGGAAGTCAGATGACTGATAGGATACATATTGTTTTTTGTGTAAATACATACTTATAATACATACAGAACACCCAGACACAGAACAAACATTTGTTTATACCATAAAATGTTTGTCCTTGGCGGGAATCGAACCCACGCTCTACAACTCAGGCAGACATATTACCAATGAGCCAACAGGGCTGTCAAAGGCATTGGTTGAACACCTGGCTTGTCTAACATAGGAAACATTACAAACTGGAGGCAACATTTACAAGTTACCATAGATTTACAAAGATACTTCAGTTCATACAATGTTCAGAAACGCCATGAGTTATCTGCAATGGTTTTTAATTATTCATGTATCCAATACATTGAATTTATTCTGAATATACCGTGTTGGCATCTCGATCTCATCTTATTTCCTTGGCATCGAAACCGACGACGGTGATTTATGCCGTAGTGGCAACCTACAAAACTTTACGCGGTTTTTTTACAGCGCAATATTTGCCAGATTTTTTTGCTGCCAGTGTTATTTGCAAGCGTTTTAATTTATAACTGTGGAGGTCGAATGTTGGTTTTGTTTTGTTTTTGATTCGGTTAAATAGGTTGATTCAGACACATTACGGACATAACTTCAGAATATCTATATCTTTAAACGAGCAATTCTTGTATATATATATATATATATATATATTCTGAATCTCGGAAACGGCTCCAACGATTTTCATGAAATTTAGTATGCAGAGGGTTTCGGGGGAGATAAATCGATCTATCTAGGTTTCATTTTTAGAAAACTTCGTTTTAACCGTGTTTTCAGCCGAGCAATGCTCGGTCAACCAGGTATTGTAATTATAAAGCACCTAGACATACGTAGTTTTGGAATGTGATACAGATCTAAAAACTGTGAATTGAATTGAAATTAATATTATTACATTCTGTTTTGTGTGTTATGAAATAAATACATATCTTTCTAAATTACAAGTGAGATATATATACGTAGATAGATAAACTATTTATTATTCACATCAAAGATTGTGTGTCTAATACAATAAGAACGACCAGGCAACTTTTGGACGAAAAGGATTTAAGAACAAGTATAAAACGTGATGTGCCAATAATAAGATTGAAAAATAAGTCAAGGATATGATCAGGTTAACATACATAAGCATAACAAAGACAAATATTCAAGCTTCTGTCTAATATAAGTAGATAATCCTTAGCAGGAGGTCGTTTTGGTTGGTACCACCTCAGTATCAGGTATTCTACCGCCAAGCAATAGTGTGTAATCGTTACTGTGTTTGGCAGGTAACGTAACAGCCCATTGATGATAACCCTGTGGTTAGCGCAGTCGGTTTACACGGCGTGGGTTCAAACCCCACCAATGAGCTTGAGCTACCGGTGAAGGCAAACATCGTCAGAAACCATAGCTACCATAGCGCTCACAAATTGTTGCAGACAATTGTTGCAATTTGATTTGCGCTAGTATACTTCAAGCTCAACACACTACTTATAGCTATCTCTTTCTGTATCATACATTCCGTATTATCTATCGCATTCGCAGTTGTAAGTGCATTTGTAATACATAACAACACAATGATGAACGTATCTTTATAATATTGTTGTTTATAAATATATTTTTAAACAGTAGGCAAAATCGACTTGCAGTAAAACATTATAATTGACACTGTCAATTAATAGAAGATGAATAGTCAAACTCGGAACAACGGCAGTATACCGACCCTCAAATATCAACCTAATGGTACCGTGTTACAAACTGTTCCAGAAATAAATACATAGTAAGAAAAAGAAACACGGTCTGAGCACGTCGTTCGCATTAACTCTAAAAATAAGATTAATATATTGCGTACTGTGAAAGTTCAATATGGCGACAAACGACTGCGCACGCGCTAACTAACGGCCACCTTTTAAAAAGTTAAAACTTCCATGTAATTGGTCCCGCGAAGAGATATGGGAATTTACGAGTGCCCTACGCGAGTAGGTTAGAAGAAAGTTTGAATAATGCATGCTGAATAATATACACGCCCGCTGCCGGTTTTTCACCGTTATGTAAAATGTTTTTCTTTTTACAATTTATTGAAATTCACGCGGGCTAATTTGAATTTGGAATCTGTAATGAGGTCGGATTCGTGTCACAATACAAAACATATTCGTGCTACATTTGTGTGTTCATTCATTTTTTTTAATTTGGATGGATAAAAAATTGAAAGGAAATTTTATTGTTTTTATATAAACATACCTGTGTTTAGTAAAAATGGTGGTGTTTTATTCATTAAGTGCAAATGCATTACATGAGTGATGAAATGAAGTAAAATAATGTCATGTCTTTTTGTTTAAAAACTCCGTCGAAGCTTTAGTAAAGTTGCCACTACTAAAGCTTGACCAGACTTAACTTTGACTTGCTTTGTATGACTTTAACTGTAGTTTAGATTTTTTTTGTCATCAAGTCCTACTTGAAAAGATATGAATACACTTCGTGCAATTTGCCATTGTCAACAGCGACAAAATGCACGAAGAGCGATACCAAAAGTTAAGAAAGAAAAAGTAGTACTTTTAAATATTATGTGGTTAAAGTTAGCAAGATGGCATTGATGCTTTATTTATAGTGTTTTGGTGACTTTGCACTTTATAGTGGTTCTATTGAACTGCCCTTTTCTTACCACCGTGAGTGAAAGAGAGAATATGTATTTTCCTCCTTATTACCTGAACGTCAAAGTAATTTGTTCATATACATATTTATTGAACGCAAATATTTAATATAAAAAAATTGCCTACTAAAATGTTTAGAATAACTTTTAGTTGTTTTTTTTTTCGAGTTGTCATGTTTTACGAAATTTACGTTCAGCTTAAAGCGTCCAAAATTTTAGCTTGCGCCGTCCAAAATCCTGATTAATGTTTTGGGACTGGGGGTGGAACGATGCGGAAAAAGTCTTTTCTATACCCTTTTTAATATTAATATTGTTTAGTAATGAAATTTTGTTTGCTGTAGGTACTTGAAAAATTGGTAAGGAAATTGCCCTAATATAACAAAGTTTAATAAGTTATATTAAAAAGATCTTAAACAAGCTGAGAGTAGGTATGACACACGGAAAACTAAAAATATGTTTTGTTGTAAATTTTAATATGTTATTTAGTCTGTAGACTAGATAGGTACTGCCAATTTTATAAATCGCAATTCATCACTATATACATTCGTGAATTAATTAAATATGCCAATGCATTAAAAAATCGAACGCTAACTGACATGGAACCGAATAAATACTGTAAAAATAAGAACCAAACGCCATCTTCACTAACAAAAATAAAATAAAAAATGCTTACATTCGAATAATAGACAAGCAAGACAACAATAATGGCGCGCATTTGGGAACGAACACACGTCACGCTTGGAAGGGGACGATAGATGGCCACTCCGCGCAGGTACGAGGTACACCCCTCGAGGTTTTAAAAATGGTACCCTTATTCGATTTCATAATAAAATATTGACTGGCCGAATTTGATTCTACGATTT
Organism: Biston stratarius; assembly: GCA_950106695.1. NCBI lineage: Eukaryota > Metazoa > Arthropoda > Insecta > Lepidoptera > Geometridae > Biston > Biston stratarius. The sequence continues at coordinate 20,699,042 of OX467116.1, forward strand.
GAACATCGAATAGAAAGCATCACAGCAACAACACTAATTTAATCCATACATTTTAAAAAATCTGTAATATAATATAACAAAATCGCGGTTCGCGTCTGTCTGTTTCTCCGCTTACTTTTTTTAAATCACGTAATGATTTTTGATACGGGGATCACAATCATGTAGATTTTTTTAGATGAAAGGTTTGTTACACCTATATAAGTAAATAAATTAAATCTATTGTAATCGAGTCGCCGAAATAAATTGGACCAGAGTGAAGCCGGCGTGGACCGCTAGTATAATATATTTTCATTTCTTTAATTAACAGTACAGAAGAAGGTGTATACACTGCTCTGCAGGTGAACTGAACGAAGAGTGTTTAGATCACGTCGCGAAGTCCAGTTCGTAGTGCATGCCATTGTTAATAACTCACCGTAGCATCTATTAGAGTTTATTAATCTTATATATACCTACAATAATTTTTAAAGAGTTGTCAAAACCCATAGATATAAAAACATTAATCTTTTATACGTTAACGAATGTAATAAAATCCTGAGGGGTTGGAAGCCGAGACAATTTGCCAGTGCTACCCTTCTAAGCCCACCTATGCATCTTTCTTATTGCCGCCTAAATCTCGCATATACAACTAAGATTAATCCCGTTGAAAGAAAGGGTGCAACCCTTTTGAGGGATTGTCCTATAAAATATGCAAAGACATGCAAGATGACGTCGCCGATGAAATAGGTTTTGCTTGATGTTTTTTTTTTTTTGATAATGCGAAATTTGTGTCGATGATTGTTCAGTGTTCAGCACGGTCGGATTACACTCAGTTGGTTTAAATTTCTACAGTAAGCATGAGCTGCTGGTGATTAATAGAAATCAAAGTTACTTTCGCTTTTAAACGATTACGATTTGATTTTATAATGTTAGTTACGAAGTTACTATTAAGATTCACTTATGATTATACGAAAATGCTATGGTTTTGTTTAAATTGTTAACTATGTGCTAATCAGTCACCCAAGCTTGCCATTAAAAACTAGTGATTATAATCAACTAAAAAAACTGATTATTTTTTAATTCATCATCATCTCAGCCGTTTTACGCCAACTGTTGGCCTTCCCCAATGATTTCCATTATGACCGGTTGGAAGCGGCTCGCGTCCAGCGCTTTCCTGCGGTCTTTATTAGGTCATTTGTCCATCTTGCGGGGTGGATGTCCTACGTTGCGTTTGCTGGTCCATGGTCTCCCCTCCAAAACTTTACAGCTCTATCGGCCATCAATTATGTGTGCTATGTGCCCTGCCCAACTGCCACTTCAACTTGCTAATCCGAAAAAAGTTTTTAAAATAAATTAAACTGACTATAATCAGCACAAAAACTTCTGACGCGTTCCTATGCTAACGTGTCATGGAAAAGGAAACGTTCACAAAATACCTTCACTTGCACGTACGTTTATTTATATAAGTAATTAATAGCTAGCTAATTACCCTTTTTGCAATACCTTAAGAATAGTTAGACTAAAGGTGGTAAATTGCGAGATTAAAAAGACACTGAAATTGGAATAATTTAATTATAAATTCATTATTGATGCATATTTTGATGAACAATCAGAAATTATTACAGCTAACTAGTATACAGTATTGACGTCACGACATGGCTACAAAGTAAGGAAGTAAGGAAAAAAAACTTGCATAATAGATTTCGTGCCCATTTTAAAATAAAAATATCAGAATTACTTCCCGAAATATTGTGCAGTTAATTACCTGTTCTGACGAATTTAAAATAAATCCTGGGATATGGCTGTGTAGTGGACACAGCAGTGTTCACGTGAATACGTGTGGCTACATACTTTTTAACACTAAGAAGTCTTTTGGATTTCCATGTTTCAAGTCGTGACAAATTCTTTGATCCTGTAGCTATCGATTGGTGTAATTACATTTTAGATATAGGTGTAGATTTATAGCTGCAACACTAAACTGTATGCTCCGGTTTTGTTATCATCAATTGCCTTCCACTACAGAAGTAAATTTAAAGACGTATTCACTTCAAAAACACTTATAGGTACTAAGAAAACAAATTTCGATTTCATTTGTTTAGTTAAATTTAGAATTATTATTAACCATACATATTATAGCGACAATCAACATATATCAACATCTTGAGAGACTCACTAGGCGGTTGGGTCAAGGGTCAGATACTTGCTGTCCGTCGCCCATTTGCTGGTTTGGTCTCCGAGGTGGATCACGATGTGTCTTGTGTTCAGACACATCGTCATCGTAGCGGGATGGGCTCGGGCTCCCCGAGGCGGGTCCGCGAGGACAAGCGCTGTCGAGGCCGCGGAAGAGTGCGAAAGCGTGCCCGTAGCCTCGACACAAAGCGCCGAGGTGAAACACCAGGGTTTTAAGTGGGTAGGCAGTCATTAGGACGGAGAGTCCCACATAACCACCGTGCTCGCCCCAGGGCCGGCGGTATACATTAAGTATTTAACCTGGACAAAAAAAAATGGTCTGATCCTTGACACGAATAGGTTCGTCACTCAGCATCCCGTGGCACCGGAAGCTTGAGCCCAACCCCGCCGCCGACGGCTCCCTAGTAGGTACTATTTAGGTTTTTTTGATATTATTTATGTTTTTGTACTAACATATTAAATATAAAAAGAATAAAGAGAATATAAATAAAAGGTAATTCAAATGTTTGTATATAAATAATTATGATAATTATTGTTCTGTATTTGCATATTTATCTTCTACCATAACGTTAGAAAATTTTCTGCTTGCACAAATTTTGAATTACAATCAAGTATTTATTAAGCACTATTGTTGGATTTTTGTTTTGTAGTAACTGTAATTTGTGTTGTGTAAATTAAATAAATACAGTTTTAAAGTTATAGTAATAATAGCTATAATATTATACCTATAAGTATATACCTACCTAAAAGTAGGAGTGTAGAACCAGCAGCGTTATAAGTACCTTGAGCGTGGTCGATATTCATTACAAGCCACAACCCTTATCAAGAAGATGCTCGTTTTTTCTCGGTTTTCCCAAATAATTTATTTAGCGGGCCGCCGTCAATTTATCTCTGTGCGAGCTAATTTCGCGTCGACCCGGTGGCTGGCTGCGCATGCTGTAATTCAGCAAATTGCGACTCCTGCCGCGATTTATGGGGTGCGCACTTGACGGGCCCTTCTTCCATTGTGGCCATTGTTCTTGTACGCACTCTTTCTTACTGTAGGTCAATACAAACGTGAGTTTAAAATAAGTAAGAGAATAAGATCGCATAGTGTGCGATTAACGCGTTTATGGAATCACATCACACACATCATCAGCCATAAGACGTCCACTGCTGGGCATATGCCTCCTCCGGGGGGGGTTTTGCCAATACTCGCCACGCTTGGCCCGCGGGTTGGCGAGCGCAGTTAGGTGTGATTGTTCAAGGAAGACGCTGCTGCCCATCTTCCAGATTAAATCCTTGAGCCGACTCTTACGGCAACCACGTAGAGAGGGTGGGGTACTATTTTTACACCGGCACCACCACGGCAATAATTATGGAATAAATCCTACTAATGTTTCTTTATACTATTGACGGGCCAGGTAGGCGAAGATGGTATATACATCTACCCTGGAATGGAACTGGTTTTCAAGTGAGGCTGCCTGAACACACTGATAGGTGTGACAGATTTTCAACCTGAGGGTGGTAGCTAGCCAGTCGAGTACTGAAAAGTACCCTGCCACCACGCTATAGGTTTCCTCACGATATTTTTCTACACCGGCAGCTTAAGCTTATTTGCACCCACGCCCTTCGGCTTGTGAACCGACCGCGCTATCCACTGGGCTATCATCGCTACGAAAGTAACCCAGAGAAAATTTCTCACAAATTGTGGTATAACGCTACCGATTTTTTTTTCCAGATAAATTAATTAAACTCCAGACATAGCTACAAGGTACACCTATAGTTACGGAAACAAACTGTCCGTCCACAAATAGGCAGGTCGTTGACTGCCAACGGTTAAAGTTGAGGACAGGTTTTGTGTTCTAATTTTAACTTCACTTTCATCGAGATAGTTCTTGTTAGTTTATTAGTCAACACAAAGGAACTATTGTTCTTATTAAGTCTACGTTGAATACCTATTTAGGTATTTGTGCAATCAGGCCCGACTCGGTCTAAGAAGACGCAACTAAATAAACCGTCACAAGAACTGAAAAATCGGGTAGTCTGAAAAGGAAGGAAGGACAGTCGACGATTCAAGCTGAAAATAATAAAACTCTTATTTGCAAAAGATTTTTTTTAACAAACCAAATTAAGGAAAAGAAACGGTTTGATTAAGAAATATTTCGAATTATTTTTAAAATATTTAAAATTGTCTTCAGGTTAGATAAATATTAAAATTATATTCAAGTTTAATTAATTCCTCATCAGTGTTGCAATCAAAACGTCTTTTAAGCGGATAGGTATACACTAAAAATATAACTTACTTTGAGTTTTTCGATGGTTAGTCTCAAGCTGCAATACCCTTCAAACCAGAACACAGCGACGTTTACACACTACTGCTTGGCAGTATGTCTTAGATATAGCGAGGATATGGCGCAGTGGCGTGTCTTGGGAGAGGCCTATATCCAGTAGTGGACTTCGATAGGCTGATGATGACTGTAATACCTACCTAGAAGACCTTCTGCTAAAGAGATCTATTACTAAGTAAACAGAACATCCCTTCAGAACGGCTTCACCGTTATGGCTGATTTCTTTTTATATTCGTAACTAGCTGTGCCCCGCGGTTTGTTATAAAATCAAAAGTTCCGCCGGCATCGAGGCAGGGCCTGAGCTGTAGCTAGTTAGGTCTTCAGAGTGAAGAAAGAATATTTTAAACTATATTTTTTAATGTTACCATCATTGTTACATTCAGTTTGCAACTTACTATGCTGGAGATAGGTATGTTTTTAAACCGACGTACAACAGATCGTTATTTTATTCGACCATATCCTGTTACAATTTCCACACAACTTCCCAAGCTTTCTCTCAATTTTCTACTTTCCCAGTGCACGTGGACCCTGCACATAATCGTATCAATTATTCGGTAAGCGTCTCTCTTCTTTATTACTTCGTCGGACAGGGGAGTAGATGAATACTCTACTTGGCTTATTGCGCTTCTGTTAGAGTTTTTCTGTTTCTATAAATAGGGTGGTTGTTGGACCGTTCTACTGGAGCTTTCTTTGTTCAGATCCTGTAATGAGGAAAAACTGTTTTGTTTGTACATTTTAGTTGTATTTTGTTTGTCTTGTCGAAGCGGTTGTACTTATTAAATAAAACAAATATAAAAGAGTATAGTAAATATTTATCTTAAATTCTACTTTTAATCATTTACTCATGTTTAATACTTTACTCATGTTATTGCAAATAAATAAATTTTTATGTTTATCTTTATCTTTAATCTTTACGTTATGGTATTTTAGGTAACATTAAAGTACAGTTTAGGCGTGTCATTAACACGGACCTAATGATCTCTGCTTTTATTGACAACACGTAACTATGACATTTCGCCCATGTCTTATGTCGTTAATTATAGTGACATAAAATATCAACAATTTAAAAACCGAATTAGCGAGTATCTAAAATGGCCACCAATACATTCAATTCATATGGAGGTACCAATCTAATCAACATAACTTATCAAACTTCAAAGAACACAATTAATTTAAAGCCATAGTGAAGCAGAATGGCGTTATACAAGAGCTGACCCAAGACGCAGCAGCGTTTCAGTTATGTGTTCCTTTCTGCTGACTGCGGACCGCCAGACAGTCGTCCCTCTCGCGCCCGCCTCGCGAATGGGCTATATCAGCATCCGAGGAACTTTATAGAGATTCACGTACCTCCACCTTGAAGAAAAAAACTAAATTATACACTATTGTACTTACAGTTGCTAAGACAATTGACTGACCTACAAATTACATGTGGATGGGCAATAAAGGCAACACTCCTGTTTTTGTCCTCTTTATACAAAAATACATACAGTCGTACATAAAACCTCCTCCTTTTTTGTACTCTGTTAAAAACCTTAACTGGTATTTTACTTGTTAGATATATTTTTAAATAAAATATTTGACCTGTGACAATTTCAAGTTAACTTTTCGGAGGGGTGTTTTAATGCATTAGACAATACGGACTTTTTTTTTTTATAAAAGAAGTATCAATATCACAGTCGGTGCACTATATTATATTCTGTGAGCGTACTCGGAAACATTTCCTCGTGCTTGCTTTACAGCTGTGCAAATATCTGAAACAACAAAAATCATGTTAACATAATTATTATGTTCGTTGACATATATGACTTTCGTTGATTACATGTGATTGAGACTTGTAACCATTTATTAAATTAATAAAATATGGACATAAAAAATATATAAGTATAAAATAAATAGGTAATAAATATTTGTAATAATAATAATGAACATGTTAACATTATTTATAACAAGTTGTGTATTAAGTATTCGATATTAATTCTATTGTACATTGTAGGTATATCACGTCAAAGATGAAGTTAGATATTTAAAGCTAATATAACCTAAGTATCGTGTGGGTAACTTGTGAAAGTGGTAACTAACCAGCCGAATACTGGAAAATATCCAGCCACCATGATATGATTATCTTACGATGTTTTCCTTCAGCAACAACTTAAGCATTTGGGATTTGAATCTACTAATTTCGGTATAAGAACTGACCACGCTAACCACTGAGCTACCATCACTACAACTGATTATATACCAGCTGAATTCATGTTAATGTTATAATCGATGTTCTTACTGAATTTCAGTTGACTTGTCACAGGTGAAAACTATTTGTCACACCAATCACAGCTCTATATAAGATCCTTCGTCTTTGTAAATCAGCATATGCAAAGTGGTATAGCAATAAATCTAGCAGCTCTTGCTCGTTCTCGCATCATGTTACATCTTAATTTCGAAGCCGGCTCGCCGGAGCCTGCTCGCAAGAGATACAGCCTTTTATCAAATAAGCATTACGCTAGAAATTAAGAAAAAATGTTTAAAAAAGGAATGTTCCGTGCTCGTAAGCGATAAATAATGTAAAGCTGTTAGAATGCTGAGTTTGTTTTAACATACCCATGGGGCGAGAGCGAATTATTTGCATTTTAAAGTCCGTCCTTGTTTGCGAGGACGCATTTCGACTTTATGATTAATCGCCGTAAGCTGAGATCTATAAATAAGATTTAACTTGGAATTTTCAATGAACAACTTAGAATACAAAATTAGTAAACTAAAAAGTTGTGACAACATTTTAATGGATTTTATTTTCGACTTCGCACTGATCTTTTAGCCTGATAATTAATCTAATTTTTGTAATAATCAGTATAATAATAACAATAATTAAAATTCGGAAATTTCCATAAAAAAAACTTAAAAAATAACTTAGACAGTAAATAAATTGGACAGTCGACTATTTTTATGTATTTATATAGATATTTACACTTTATAAATGTTTATTTATTATCCAACTATTGATTACTTTTAAAGGATAATATTAATCAGAATTTTTGTTTAACTTATGCGGGATTACACTAAAACTAAACTATAGTCGGAGTTTCCGATATAATTAAACGTGAGTAATCCCGCATAAGTAAAACAAAAATAAAAACCACGTCAGTTTCCATATTAATCGGAATTTATTTATAGATCAGTTACCGTACGATTTTAGGTACCTATATAAGAAATTTCAAAAGCGTTTTTGTCAGTTAGTACCTATACAAGAACAACGGATGAAGCTGTAGGTTGTTTGAACAGTGCACATTATTGAGGTCACGCTTTTGATTTTATAAATGTGTTGCTAATTATTGTTGGACTGAGTTTTGCTTCGGCAACATTGCATTTTCTAAGGATTTCCACTGTTGCTTTATTGTACGCCCCAATCAAATACGCTGTTTGCATTTTATTTTATGATTGGCCTTTTCATTAATTTTGCTTTCCTTTTGTTTCAGGTGGCCGACGAGCAAAATCAATGCTTTGGTAGGTCTAGGATACAAGTAAAGACTGCTTCAGAGTACGACATTGTATCATTGCTTAACATTTTACCCTACCTGCATTGCGCTAATCCCGCGATAAAATATAATTTTTACTTTGACACACGATCCCACATTCTATGTTAGTTATTACCTGATGATCAGATAAAGTCATTGTCTTTGGAGTGAGAAATGAAGTAAATAGTAGATATTCAATTGTCGTCAACATTTTTAAAATGATTTTTGCTTAATCGTTCTCTAAACTGTGTTAGTACCTACGTGCAACAAAAATATTTAAATGCATTTGAACCTCATTACTTATTTTTATAAACTTGTTACTATATGGTTATACCTACGTTTAGGTTGTAAGCCGAAAAGGGATTGTACTCACCATTATTAATGAAAAAAAAAAAATTAAATTTGTTTATTGAGGAAAAAACGGATACGCCCAGTTACACTTACCTCACAATTATTACCTACATTGAATGTCAAATTTTAAACTACTTATACGGTATAATTTTAATTATAAACTACGGTAACAAATAAAAACTTAATGTCAATATGTCATATCCCAAAAAATTAAATGTCAAAAAAGTATTTACAAAATAATTAATAATGATAATAAAAATTAAACGATACAAAACAGACTAACAATAATCAATAGCCAATATAAAATACTTCGTTAAAATCTCAATAGTCGTCCAAGTTTTCACAATTGTCAAAGGAGCTGTCAGCTTTTCTACACCTAAATAAAATAAATAAATAAATATTGTAGAACTTAATTATTTTTTTTGTAAATATATACTTATAATATATACAGTACACGCAGACACAGAACAAACATGATTATACCACAAAATGCTTGTCCTGAGTGGGAATCGAACCCACGCCTTACGGGTCTCAGAGCAGACATACTACCAATGAGCCACCTGTCCTATTGGTCAGTTAAGGTTTCACAGTATGTCAAAAAGTTTGTCATTAAAGTTCTCCAGTTATTATAAAAAATATCACGATCGGTGTTGGCAAGGAGTGCATTTAGGACAACTTTTACTGTGGGCACAACTCTGAAATCGGGATAAAACATCAGTTGACCCATACTGCTTTAGTCAGGGATCAATGTAATTTTTCAACAGAACAGTTGAAACTAAACCTAACCTTTTGAGAATTGCTTGGGCACAATAAAAGTGGTTCCTATTGACGAGTACATTCCCTTTTCGGTTAAAAATCAAAAATCAAAATCAAAAAGTCATTTATTCAGTTTAGGCCCTGGTAAGGCACTTATGAACGTTAAGTTACATGTTTGAATCTACCACCGGCTCGTAATTACACTTCAACTGAGAAGACTCCGGCAAGAAACTCCGGTTTAATGCATCCCAAGCTGATAAACTAGTTTACCTAACGCGGGACAGATGGAATCAGTGCAGGGTAAGGTATGATATACAATAACGTACTCTGAATAGACTTTACGTTGTACAAGCGTACTCCTGAGCCTTTGAAACACGGTTATCGGCATCAGATTGCCGTACTGTCGCTGCGCCCTCTCCACGCGCTCTACCTCGGTTTGACGTCGTGAGATCAAGATATCAAATCAAGTATCGAATAAATTTTTACACCGGCCCACACGAACGGTTAGGCAATCGACTGCCGGAGATTTATTGTCAAAATTTCCCGTTAGTAATGCTTACCGGGCACTGCGTATCACTATTTCACAAAAAGAACAAGTCGCGATACCATCGTCGACTGTAAATTAAACCTCGGATGAAAAATGCGTTTCGGTATTCGATTATTTATCGGGCCCGACTTAAATACATGACCTAAATAAACGGGCAGTTTTATTGCGTAGAGGTCGTGATGTTAGATAGGAAAGCGAAGAAGCATCGGACGATAGGTGACCGACTATCGGCTGATCTGCTATCAGGTCGGATCGAGTCGGTGGCTGCGCTAGGAATAGGTCGAGTTCCCGCGTTGTTCTGTTCCGTGATATATTGTTCCGCATCTCTGTGTATAAATCTCGGATACCTGCTGAGGTACACGCTCGCGGCGGCCGCTGCAACACTGAGCTTCAAATGGAATTGTATTTTTATTTATCGTGCGAATCGTCCGCGGTATCGCTCACTGGAAATCGCTTTATCTGCCGAAACGCGGCGTCTCGTATCGAGGTGGGCTTTGCTAGCAGACTTGTTTGTTTACGCCCACTACATCCCGCTCTCACACATTCGTATTTTAAATCTTTTCTTACAATCGACCAACTAAAATAATAGAATCCGGTTACAATTTTGCTTATAAAAACTTAATAGCATGTTTTTCACCTAAATATACCAAACCAAGATGTGGGTTACATCTTGGTTTGGTATATTTAGATATGTGGTAAACAAAAGGTGTAATAATGCGAGTATTATAGTCAACGATATTAAATCATTACAAAAATTTATGTAGTAAGTGCAAGTACCTAATGAGTATCGATGTTGTATGGGAGTAAGATCGACAAACTTGATGGTTATTAATGAAGAACGTCATCTAGCTTTTTAACGTCTTAGCGCGACTGTCATAATCAAAATATTCAGCATATGCCACTTTGTCATAAACTTTTTTTTTAAATACCATTAAAGTCATGAGACGTACGCTGCGTTCTCCTGATGGTAAGAAACAAATTTGTTCATTTGTTTGTTCGCCTATCCATAACCAATGCAATGAATCCATGGAATCGCTGCTTTAGCGATCATTACTTTGAGACATTAGATGGTTAGTCTCAACATCCCTGTTATTTCGCTAGCTGCAGTACCCTTCACAGTTCACGCTACTGTTTGGCAGCAGAATATCTAGTACTGCGGTGGTACCTATCTAGACAAGGTCTACTACCAAGTAATCGTGAAACAATACCCACTATTCAAAGTTTTAACAATATTGTCGACTTAAAGATTGTCGATCAGACAGTTCCGTACTTGCACTAATAAAACGTAAGCGATGTCTTGTAATGGATGTCGTAATAAATGAATTACCTTTATTTTTGTTTTTAATCAGAATAATTTTCATTATACCATATTGTAATCTTGACTCATTTTATTTATAAATACAGTGACATTTAGCTTCATCGTAATAAGAATAAAACATTTATCAAAACTATCTGTTAGAATAGAAACAGCAATCCCGCAATATGTACTTGTAAAATTGTAAAGTCGGTCGACTGAGAAAATCAAATTGTACGAAACGTTAAAATATTAAGTTAACTAAGTTGCCACAAGAGTCGACATTAGTAACAGTTAGCATGTAGCATAGAAATTCATTTTATGCTAAGTATTTATATTCTTGCAGTTATTAAATGTGAAAACACTGCGATGACAAATACATCAAACCTACATAAACATGTTTTCTTTTATAAAATAAAAATATGATTTTTAGTACGTATTCACATTATAATAGAACTCAATAAATATTTTGAAAGTTATGTTGATGACACGTATTTGATCATCGCGGTAGCAGTATCGAACAAACTTTGTATATAGTTAAGAATTAGCATGTACGTATTTATAACAGAAATCTGATGTACAACGTCTGTATACGTCTTAACATACGAAAGTGATAAATATACGCCCTTAGTTCGCCGATAATACATAAGGTATACTTTACTAGCGTGATGCAAAATAGAACAAGCACTTTTATTGTAGAGTAAATGAGCCTAGCGTAGACAACTTATTACTATTAAAAGTCGGTGAACGATAAGTCATTATTTGCATACGAATAAATGTAGGATTGGATAAGCTTAGTCTTAATGTTGGGAGGTGTCGGTTACCACACATCAATGTATACGCTATATGAATAATTGCTATGAAAAATCGTTCGCCGATTTATTAGTTGTCAGCGAAAGGCCGTGTAACTTGCATCATGCCGTGAACCCTAAATACGTAATTTCAAAGGCTTTAGTATTTTGAAGAAAATATTCCATTTCTTTAGTCTATAGCTTAACTTATTCTTAGTAAAATAGTTTACCTAATAGTCACTTAAAAATGACATGAATCAAAACTAGTTGTGCCCAGTATACGAATAGCTAATTAAAATTAAGTAATAATATAATTTATTTTAAGATACAGTAGCGGTAATATTTTTGGATTCCTATAAACATATACGTAATTTTTTCTTCTGTAATTTAGGTGTAAATTGAGCGTGAGATTTTGATCCTTTCTAAACAATATGTTTAATTGCCTTTGACGTGCCAAATTATTTATCATTTTTAATCATGTACTCATCAAAGTACCTCTATAAAGTTCCTTTATAATGTAATTTATTTTACAGCTTACTATACAGCTACAATATTTATACCGTAATAGAAAGGATCATTATCTGATATCTTATCAAACTTTTGTTACATAATGTAAATAGTATATAAAACTTATTTATACGGCTTCTTAAATGCAATATTTTTTTTTTGTTATATTACGCTAAATTCAAAATCAGAACACTTGTTTTTATACTTCACGCAATATTTTGGTTTTATAATTGTGAATTATATGTTTACCAACGATATAATATTGTTAATTTATTTTAATTCGAATCGTGCTCATGAATGATATACGTAAAATTTGTCCTTTAACGAAAGCATTTGTCATACGTAAATAGGTAGGCCCAATTTATTGTAATGTAAAATAATTATTAGTAACTATTGAAAAGTTTACTTAAAAGAGAATTCAAGGGAAACTAGTGTAGAGAAAAAAAATGGTTTAAATGTTTGTGTTTCATGATTGTATCTGTGTGGAAAGAGTAATATTATTATATTACCTATCATTACCTTGTATATGAACGGAAGCGATATTATAATTTTTTGTACAATATCGGCTATAGTGCAAGATGGATCTGCATTAAATAAAATTCTGTTACTGTATTTAATCTTTTATTTACTAAGTAAACCCCAAAATAATAAATAACTAAGGAATTTATAGGTATAATATTAGATTGAGATATGTAACTAGTTTTTTTTTCAATATCCACAAAATATAATAATTAAAAAATATATATATTTATTTTCCTTTTTTTCTTTCCAAAATAACCATTAATAATACCAATAATAATTATTTAATCTTTAGGGATTCGATAAGGATATAGATTTCTTTTTATTTCAGTCTCCTTTTTAACCGATTTCAAAAAAGGAGGAGGTTCTCAATTCAACTGTGTTTTTTTATGTTTGTTACCTCCGTACTTTCGACTAGGTGAACCGATTTTGATGATGGTTTTTTTATTTGAAAGCTGGTGTTATCCGTGTGGTCCCATTTCAATTTGGTCCACTTCTGACAATGGCATCCACAAGAAAACCATAGGAAGTCGGTTTTGTTAAAATGTTACTTGTTTATTTTTTAATACTACGATACATTATTGAAAAGATCGTAACGACAAAGCACAACATGATGGCTTGTATAGACTTTGTAACTTGACTAAATTACCGTATCCACTGCACCATAGTAGACCGTAGATAGCAACTTTCGTTTTATTTGCCGAAATATGTCATGTACGTTGATTACTAGCAGTTCATGTGATCTGACGTTTGTTCGGAAAAGGCTCCAAATCATTGATCTATGCTAAGTTGCTTGTCTGTTGGTTTTCTACCAGATACACTGGAAGGTGCGCTTCATATACTATTATCTACTCGTATATCTGCTACTATCGGGTAGCCAAGAACTCTAAAAAGCGACACTGTTTCATGATTGATGTTCCAAAAACTCGAAACTTAATAGTTTGATTCGACTTTTGTCGTACAAACCGCTACACTTCCGCTACCGCTCTCTCTCTTATACACTTACGTCAATGGAATTATTCGTTCTTATCAAATAAAAAAAGATTTCATCTATGTTTTGACGAGTGATATTTTGACTGAAATTAAAATCTTTAATAAGCTTCTTGGTCATTCAAGATCTGAACAAGACATCGCGTGGCAAGTTCCTTCCGCTTCGGTGGAAATAATTTATGTTTCTCTATGTATAAAGTGTAGGACAGTCATTTATAATGAAGAGCTTTAACTGGCCACGTTTCAGTTAATTGGCGTTAAGATCTATGTGGAAAACTCAAATGTCAGGTTGTTAGAATATCTTTGAAATTAATTGAATACCTACTAACTAAAGATTACGAATAGATGTCTTCTAGATTGACTCCATCTTCGGCCACACAGTACCTTACCTAGCGTACCTTCTGGCGAGTTAATAACTTGATATATTTCCTTTAAAAAAACACTATTGCATTATTTTGTCCCTTACGTCATTTTATCATTAAACATAACAAAATGTGTATTGACTGAAGTCAATAGCTTTTAATTAGAACTTCGTAGCTTTGATTTTTTCCCAGATTCTCAATGTTTTTGGAACAAATTCTTTAAAGTATACTACTTCTTTAGACTGCATCCGAATAAGACCGACTTTCGAACAATATTGTCTGAAAATCCTCAACCAATTATTCGCATGGGAAGCCGAACAAAGAAGTAGGCGCTCGACACTCAAAGTACGAGATTAGAGGATTATGTACGTACTTTATACCAACATTAAAACAAAAATATACTAAGACCAATTTGGAACGCTTTTGTTTTGCGTCTTTAAGTTTAGTAAAAATGTTCCTGTCTTATACATTGTAGGCTATTGAACAACGACTATACCATATTTAATACGTATAATTCTCATACTTAATTAAAAAGCGTTACATTTACAGTAAACGATATGTTCGTAATTGATTTAAATTCTCTAGTTATGCAATTTTCCTTCTAACATTAGAACAAAAATCAATACTGGACAAAAATACGGTCAAACGATGCTACTTACCTAAGCGCAACGTAGTCATCGTAGAGCAACGAGAACATGTACATTGTACAATATAATAGTGTCAATGTCATATTAGATACCAACCTGATCCTAAGAACATGGATCCTAAGGTTACAGAATACCTCTTACCTACTATGGAATAAAATAGCACCAGTATTGAGAAAAGTAGCCATGTTGTCGTGCCAAACAGGAAGTATGCATGCGAGGTCGCTCCGGGATGTGTGCTTCGATTCCTTTGCCATGCCATTCTCAACTTTATTTATTCGAGATCTGATAATAATCCTATGTAAAAATGTGAGGGCATATTTGGCTTGGCTAGACTATGCAATGACGTAAGACTATTAAATGTTGGAGGTGCTTGAAATTCAGTGTTTAAATACACATATTGCAATAACGGCTTTAAAATGATGTCAGATGCCTTTTTTAAGGTTGACAGGCTAGGTGGCTGGCTAGCTATCACCCTCAAGTTAAAAATCTGCCAGCAAGCATCTAACGGTGTATTCCTGCAGCCGCACTTGAGAGCCAGTCTTATTCCAGGCTATGTGTGCTTTACCATCTACGACCACACCGTCACTTAACATCTGGTGAGTTGTAGTCAAACACCTAGCTTGTCAACCATTAAAATATGCTACATATATATGTTTAAAAAAATGTACATTCGTAATTTCATACCTAAATATTGCACGCCTTGAATGAATGCCCTGTTGTTATTAATGATAATTAATAAGAAGTCTTGTACACAGTTCCAGCAATACAATTACACTATTTTTTTCTATTCAAATCAAGAAAGGGATGGATAAAATGCTTCTACTGAGCAGTTTTTATATAATTTATTATGTAATAGTTTAGATTCACTGCAGAATGTTCACAATAAAAACAATTTAAAGCATAAGCATTGACAAACCAATGATAAAAAGTTTTCGCAATATTTGTTTGCCTCAAAAAAGGTCGAGGCAATTCGTTTCCTTATATCAAAATATATAATGTACTCGTTTACTCTTAGTTTTACAAAAAGAATCCTTTGGCACAACCCGACACCACAACCTATTTGCACTATTTATCAGGCTCTCTTGAAAATACTTCCCCAATATCAAAATCCATACTTACAAACCCCATTCCGTTAACGCTAGGCTTGCCATTATTTATTGCCAAGAAACTAAGCTTCATTTTTTATAAAACGCCTAAATTTGGCGGTCCGTCTGCAGGGCTGCCATAAATCTGGGTGTATTCGAGGATTACCGTAAGAGTAATGACTGCAGTCCACCTGGTGAGGGACAACCATTATTTAGGTGTTCGCTCGAGCGTCTCGCCTGGGTCTTGGTTCTTGTCTCGTGAAGTGGATTATTGGACACTTATGTTAGTAATGAATAGATAAGTTAATGTGGATATATCTGAGTAAGTACAACGTACCTACTGTTTAAATCTAAAAGTGGATTAAAGATAAGTCAATGTCGATAAGTAAAATTCGGGTACCTAATATAAGACTTTACCTACTTCAGTTGAATTGAATTTTCTTACCTGACTACAGAACAGCCTAAAGAACGGTCATGATTTTATTCTATACAGAGTTAGAAGCTTTGGGTGTATATTTGTACAAAGACAAAAGGGTATTCATCCCTATGAACAACTCTTTCTATGGGCACAACTCTGAAATCGTAAAAATAATTAGCTGCTCTATAGTAAAAGTTCGTTGATTCTTGACCAAATGTATGGAACAACTAATTTTTTATCACGGAGTAAACGTATCAAAAGTTGTTCACAAAGATGGGTACAACGATGGGCCCCCCTTTCTTGGCTTAGTAAAAAGTCCCAAGCTTATAGCCACGTTCATATTTGTGTATTTTCCATCGTAGCACCTACTCAGAATCAGAAAACAGTACATATTGACGTTTACACATTACTACTTGGCGGCACAACACCTGATACGGCGGTGGTAACTGCTTAGATGACCTCTTGCTAAGTACTACCACCTAGTAGAATATATCACTGCAGGACAAAGGCATTCATCTCATCCAGGTTTAACTGTTTTATTTTCCATTATTCTAGTTAATCTCACAAAGCCATACTTGTTATTGTACCAGTAACAAAACCCGGTCAAAAATTAGAGAGTTGGTTGGTCTTTTATGTGGAAAATAAGGCTCCCGTGGAAGACTTAAAATTAACGCTCTAATTAGGAACGTGAGACTTCACTTTATTAGGTGCCTCCACCCTGCGACACAGTGTAAATTTTGACAGTACCTAATCTTCAATGAATTAACATTGTTGCTTCTTGGGCAGTTACAGTAATAAGAAAATCTTAGCAGAATAGATTATTACCTTACACACACACCTAAAAATATTGTGAATTTACAGATGTTTTTTTTTTTCGGATATTCCCATAAATTTAAAATCGATTATTTTTCTATATTGATGTGTAACGGGATTCAACTAGGAGATTACAGCGTTCCAAAAAAACATGGTATGGCGGTGTCATAGACACGGGCATGTATACGTTTTTTTAACGTTGTTAATTTTTAGTTGTGTCCTTCAGATTTTCATGTTTCAAGTTCTTACTTAACGTAACACATTCTTTTATCCTTTAGCTATCGAGAGGTGTAAATAAATATTGGATGTAGGAGACATACATGTAGAATACCAAACTGTGTCTGACGATTTAGTTGTCATCAGTTTTCTGAATTGCTTCCTAGTAAGGAAGCAAATTTTAAGAAGAATTTATGCCATAATTTGCACTCCATAAAATGAAGTACTTACGTTAGGTATTAGGAATGAAATTAAATCAATAACTTGAAATGCTTAGTTCAGAATCGAATAAATAAATGCGAAAATAATTATGTCTTTGATTGTTATTGAACTTTTATTATTGAAACGATTAAAAAGGTTTAGATGAAATATGAAATGTACGTGTGTTTGTATTTGTCTGTTTGTTTGTTTTGTGTTTGTACGTTGTATGAACATTTTTGTGTTGTTTGTTTGTACATATGATGTATAGGTACCTGAGTTAACTCATGGATAATTTTTTCGGATTTATAGTAGGTAGATATATAGATTTATAGTAGATAGCGTCAGCCCATAACCGCTTAGAGCGAAACTTAGAACCTTAAGTAACAAAACCAAGTCCAGGGTGTAAAGGTATACAGGTTCCACATTATGATCAAATATTTTTTGGTGTGAGCTTTATTTTTTATCGTTCATTATTTTGAGACTAATAGAGTAATAAACAAGTTACTGACTCTCTATTATACTGTGGGTCGAGTCTTCGTGACGGCAAGATGGTCGCGATATCGGATTTTGGTGCTACTTGTAGTTTAATTAGGCATTTTCATGTTAAAGACATTTTAGTAATATTTATGAGCATTGGAAATTAATGGGCAGTAGTTTTGGGAGAAAGCAATAGGGCTTTAATTCTGTAGTTGTTTTAATTTGTCGGAAATATGTAACACCTGCAAATAATTCTATTATTTCAATAATAACGACGTGTTTAACAATTAATCAATGTGTCTCTCTACCAATGTCCGTGTGTGTGTTTTTATAAGACGAACAAATTTTCTAGATAATAATGATCGCAAAAGTCGGAATCGGCGAATTTGTTAAAAGGAAAAGTCCTATATAATACTGCAAAAGATTTTTTTTTAGCACAAGTCTCCATTTACGCCTCGAAAGGTTGCCACTCGATTTTTCGAAGAAAAGTTTTGTAAATCGAGTATTTATTGAATGAAGATTTTTTTTTCATAAAAAAGTTAAACTTTTAGTATTAAAGTAAAAAAATATTATAAGAAAACTACGCCGCTACATAATATTTTAGTTTATTAATAAAAGTAAGTATTCGAGAAATAAAACCATTTTCTTCCCGTACCAGGCGACATCACGCAGGTCCTGAGATAGACATCCACCAGTTTGCGTGTCCTACTTATCTCACAACTTCAAGTAAACCTAAACAGCAACTTGCAAGTCTACTAGTTTATCTCTACAGTTGATTGAACGAAGGAATAACCATGTTCTAAGCAAGCGCTTACATTTTGGTTAGATACCTACTATATATTTTCTTTGAATACATGAACTTGTAGTTAAGGTAATGTATTGTTATATCCACAACAAATGTGTATCTATATCCTACTGATATTATTGTTGTCGTTACTTAAACATAATTTATTGTAATGATTTAGCTTTAAAAAATAGATTTTTTAAAATATATTTCAGTAAACCCGTGACTCAGAAAACTATACCATAACATATTAATGACACTGACAATAAAAATATAGTGACGTTGACTAATATTATAAATATAGAAGCTTGTATGTTTGTACGTCTGCATGTTTTAACTCAATCACACAAAACGGCTGAATGGATTTGGATGAAATTTGGCACACAAATAGTTTATTACGTGGATTACTATATAGAATACTTTTATCTCGGAAAAATGTTAGATTTCAATGTCAAAATGTATGACAAATTACAGCACTTTCACGTTCACTACCATCAGAGAAGTATGAATCAAAAAAAAATATTCACAAAAATTGCGATAGTGGCTCCTTGATTCGCCTCCAAAGTTAATTTGGTCGCATTTTACTGGTACTAACTATCGGAACTGGATCGCCGGGAGGTGGTCTCCGACTAATTAAGATAACTCAATACGTCTAGACGCGAAATATGGCTGCGCGCACGCAAGATAACCCTGGAGATCGTACGATTTAGCAAATTGTCTGATGATGTATGGGCGCTTTGTTTTGGATTCTGCGTAGCTTTGACAACATGGAAGGTTTAATAGATTCGCTGCTAACTGTGCAGTAAGAATTTCTGTTAATTAAAAAAAAAACAACCCTCTCGTAAACGTGAGTATCTAACGTTTACGAGTGGGCTTTTTTATATAAAATAATAATAAGATTACGTTTACATTAAAATATCACAGATCTTTTTAGGGTTCCGTACCCAAAGACTAAAACGGGATCCTATTACTAAGACTCCGCTGTTCGTCGGTCTGTCACCAGGCTGTATCTCATGAACAATGATAGACAGTTGAAATTTTCACTTGGTCGATTTAAACTCTAGATTCTTTATTTAGACTCTAGTCTGTAGATGGTGATTACGTAAGCAATATTTATTCATTTACTTTTTTTTCTTATACTAATGCTTACGTAAGCATACGAAGGGGGTGAGAGCTTTACTTACTTTCATTAACAATGGGATATGGGGGGGTTGAAAATTAATAAAACTCTGCTTACGTAATACTTGTACAATAATAATAGTAATAACAAATAAATCTTTTTTGATTAAAATATTTAGCTATACACAATGATTTGATATGGTACCAGTTAGTGGAACTGCTTGGTACCCGAACTATAGTTGTTAAACTGTGTTACAGGAACCAGAACCCTCCATATGAATATACAGTTTTGAGATGAGCATATGTATGTATATATTTTTGTTTTTATATTTCCTCACCCTTTCCATAATGAGAATACTCTCGTCTAGAGCTAACAAAAGACACTCAATTTACAATACCAATACATATTTACCTAAAATACCTTTGACATAAAGTGTAGGTAGATACGTACAAGTGATTATAATATTCAAGTACGTGCTGCGGGCGCATAAATCGTGTCCGTGTATCTTCATGTACCCCGACTCCTGCGCAGTTGGGGCTCTAGCCGGGAAGTGGGAAAGTTGGATGAGCCTTAGAATCAGCAAAATGTTTGCAAGAACATGTACAGAATAATTCATTTTACTGTTGCAGGTTCTTCAACTTTTGTAGTTACACTACAAAACTGTATGTGGCGAGTAATTATCAATATTATGCAAAAGGATATTGTAGCGTTCGGCTATCTTGACTTTCCAGCGTCTACTGGCTTGGCAATGCGTAATCCACCTTCCTGGCGATAGTACAAACCTATACTCGTGACAATGACTGTTCGCTATTCTACCAGGAACACGCGAGACAGCGTTCATTCATTCATGAATGAATGAATGATATAATAAATAATTTTTAGCGAACTATTTTTAAATCTAAATTCATAATAAACTAGCTGCACTCTGCGGTGTCACCCGCAAAATCTTTAGTCGTTGTTTTAATCCAGGGTATCACCTCTATACCAAATTTCATCAAAATTGATCCAGCCGTTTGAGTGTGAAGAAGTAACAAACATATAAACACTTACACACTCACAATCTTTCGCCTTTATAATACTACTTTTAAAATTACTTTTAGTGTCTATTTACTATTAAATCACGATTTGTTAACTTCCATATTGTAAAGACAGCCACGGCTAACTTTAACTCTTACTGTCACATTTTTTTTAACCTATTAATAGGAAAAGTCTTGTGTCTTAAATATAATGAAGCGCTGATTTAGGAACTAATGGCATTGTAATAATTATTACCAACAATCTATTTTAATTGGGCCAATAAATAATTGATTAAAAAAGTAGTACAGTGTTTTTAATTGGAATTTATTTAAATTTTAAAATGTATGAAACAACCGTTTTTTTTAAATAAAAAGCGCCATCCTCCTCGATCTTGAACTACGGCTCTCGGCTCGATGGGCCGTTTGCCTTTACTTAGTCCGAGATACGCTCTTTTATAACGACGCGGTCCTTCATTCTTTCGAAAACCATGACTGGAGAATTCGGTTCGTCTCGAATATGAATTTTTATTATCAAATAAAAACCGAAATAAAAATATAATTATGATTTTAAATCGCGGACAGAGGGCTGGAACTTTACAAGCAATGTACTTGCAATGCTGGCACAATCACTTTATTGACATAATCTTGCGTCGCGTCGCGGACCTGCGCCGACGCATAAGATAAGATAAAGCTGCGCGTGCGCGGTGCCCCGTAGCGACCACTAATTAAGTCTTTAACTTCAGTATGATTTAGTTTATTTGCTAATAGATAGTAACATGAACGAGATTCAAAACGAACTGTTTTAACTAATTTTACTAAGGGGATATTGTTCAACTTTTTTCAATTTTTATTTGTCTTTTCATTTACTAAAATAACTACTATTACTTTTGCGTAGGGACCATTCGAGTATTACGTAAGCAGAATATTAGTAATTATTAAAAAAAAAGTATTTATTTTAGGTTTAAAAACGCACTGATTTTTGTGTAATTTTGCTAATACTAAAAAGTGTTAGCAAAATTAAGTTAGTAAAAAAGAATAAGGACTGCGTAAATTAAAAGACTAAGCATGCCTTTGCAAGCTAGTTAAAATATTTTCTTTTGTTAACAAAATTTGCATCACGAAAAAATTTTGCTTAACTTCTAAGAACATTTAAACTCACCTGCATTGCTCTATTCAATTAGACATACAAAAGCCACAAAATCACTTGTTTACAATCTTCATAATGACAATAAGCAGCGATGTAGCGGGAAAAGGTAGACAAAAGACACTTCGCCCGCTACAATGTCAAAGTAAAAGACAGACAATGTAGGCTTTGCCTCAAATGTCATAAATAGATGATTTACGCAATTTCAGTTCAGAAATGACGATAAATTACTGTTCCTTTGCTTTAACTAACCTACCACGTTTTATTTGTCTTACATTAAACTACGGATGTATTAATTGTGAACTCTATTTCTTTATACATAGAGAAGTGTACGAAGGAGTTTGGAATAACGAAATAGTAAAGAGAACGTGGTAATTTTAAAACCTGATTATGCACAGATATTGTTGTGGAGTATTACCACCCGCTAACTTGAGGTGACGCAAATAAAATTCTTTATTTTATTTTTAGAAATTGCATTCAATAAATATTTTAAGGTAACGGTGAGGTAACAAAAAACCGTTTTAGTGTGTCTGAACTGCTATTTGGACTGAGTTACGACCACAAACGTGGTTAAGTAAATCACAGGCTATCAAATAGTGTACATGGTCAGGTTAATTTGCTTAACAGAGTTGAGCATAGCAATCCTATATTTTTGTTTCACTTTTGCATGATTACTCACGTTTAATTACGTCGGATCACATCGTCAGCCATAGATCGTCCACTGCTGGATATTGGCCTCTTCCTGGGAAGGTTTTGCCAATACTCGCCACGCTTGGCAGGCGGGTTGGCGAGCGCAGTTAGGTGTGATTGTTCAAGGAAGACGCTGCTGCCCATCTTCCGGATTTACATCCCTTAGCCGACTTTTACGGCAACCACGGGTAGAGAGGGTGTGAGGGTGATTCTTACGCCGGCACCACCACTCCGATTAAATGTGTCAAAACCACGTCAATTTCCATAGTACAATCCGGTATTTCGTTTTCAATGAGTGACATTATACATATTTATTACATACTCTATCCCATAAGCTCAACTGCAGAGCAGTGTATACACCATTTTCATTACTTTCCAGAAAATTAATTATTGAACTACCTAATTAACCATTGTAAAATTTATTTAATGAACAAAACAATACACGATAAAGACAATTGATTTAATCAAAATAAAAATCTGCCTTTGCCCTCGTCGATACCTAAATAAACTTCCTTCGAAATATAACAAACATTAAAAAACAGCTAATTTGGTCTTGGTTTTGAACTTTGTTTTTTAATAAAAATCGTTCGAATGCCAAAGTCATTACAGAACATTCATGCTGATAGGTTGACCGTTTTCTAAACGCTTTTTTGTTTTGAAACTAACTTCTACATAAAATTCGTTGTTTTCAATTTATTGATGAAATTTATAATATAAACAAAAATTGGCGTGCGACGTTAAAAACGCGGCAAAATGGCCGTTTGCGGCAGTTTATTTATCCCAAAATAGACATAAAATTTTCAAATCTATTTGCACATTTTGCAACAGCTAATCAATATTCCCCGTACATTACTACCAACACAATACTTCAGACAGGTTGTATCAAGAGACAGCCGTACCGAAGCCTAATGTCTTGTCAATCATTCTTGCTCCACTAATATGTGGTTAGAATAACAAAAACGTTTTTGTACTGCTCCTAATACAGCATACTGATGCGTATGATGCGTCATGTAAGGCTGTTCTTGATCTACGTGCAGATAAAGACGGTAAATGATTGAAGTGAATTAAATAACACTGTTACTGCCATGTAAATCGATGGGCGGCCTAAAACTCCTAAGCTTTGTATTGGAGGTCATCTAGGTAAGTACCACCGCAGTACCAGATATTCTGCCGCCAAGCAGTAGTGTGTAAACGGTAATGCAGCTGCAGAGCTATTGAGACTAACCATAGTATGTCTCAAAGTATTGAGCGCCAAAGCACTAGACTATGTTTTGTTACTTAAAGTTCTTTGTGCAATAGTCACGGACATGCGTTATCTCTTACAATCAAGAGAGCGTCTCGCTCGTCACATTACTTTTACATCAAAATACATACATACATACATACATACTTCTTGTAGTTTCTCTGGGGTAAGAGGTCTAAGTATTAATCTAGAGTATGGTTTCTTAATCTTTTTCTAGTCATGTACCTACCCCTATTAAAAACAAATCCTTTCTGAAAACTTAAGAAAAATTGTGGTTTTGCTTTCACCCGCTTTCAATTTTACATATTAATAGTGTGACGGACGCTGCTGCTTATAATAGATAAGAACGAAATTGAGACATTTTTGGCAACGCTTGTGATGAGAACGTCAAATTGAGGAGCCATTTTTTGATAAGGCGAGGCGAGGCGCATGTCATCGTTCACTTCTAACCTCAAAGATAACTAGTTGCTAATGGAATCAGAACTGGCATAACTAGTTTAAGAGCTGGAGCTAAATGGTACCAAAACTTCCCAATATTCTTTGCGTTAAATTGCATGGATCCCTTGCGTTCATTACACGGACCCCTTAAAGGTTTATGGACCACAGAAACCCTGAACTAGGACATAAGTAATCTGCATTCCAAATATCATCTAATTCCGTTAAGCTGTTATGGAGTGAAGGAGTCACACATCTTCGTAGTTTTGCATTCATAATTATATTATAGTGAGGCCTTTATTGCTTGTTATTTAACTAAAAGAGTTTGTGAAGATTTGTTTTCGAGAATTTTCTACTGTCAGCATCTAGATAGCATAACTTCGGCTAAGTGGAGCACACTGCGTAACCGACATTAATGTTTTATGAGCATTGCCTTATCTGTAAAGAGTGACTGCTTATAATCCTAGCCTGGTTAGCGAGTTAATGATCTATTTATAATGTAAATCTAATGACAAAAATTAAACGCTCTCCTGATGGTAAGAAATAACGCCTGTCCATGATCATTCCAGCGGTACCCAAAACTTGGAGTAACAAAACCAAGTCCATTGCATCGCATGGTGCTTTGGCCTTACGACTTAATTTTTTGGCTTTGGTTTTGGCTGCTCTGGTTTTATTTGCTTTGGACATTTGATGGTTAGTTTCAACAGAATCATTTAAACAGGCATACAGTAATGTTTAAACACTACTGTTTATATCTGGTACCGTGGGGATAGGTACAAGAAAACCTCCTGCTTAGGTGATCTATCACCTAGTGAATTCACATAAGCCGTAAATATTTCCAGCCATTACTTTATGATGTTTTCCTTCATTAAAATCCTAGAAATTGTACGTCAATTAAATTCTTACGAGCTTATTTGATACTGGCTTACAACCTCATAATCTGAAATTGCAATGGTCATGGACAGGCGTTATCTTTTACCATAAGGCGAGCGTCTCGTTCGTCTCATTACTGTACTCATTGGAACGACTGTTAAGCGGAAATAAACTAAGTATATACCTTGAACACTCGTCTCATTACTGCTACATAAAACAAGTGTGTTTTTTTCTTGGCTGAATTGGCTGCACATTAAATATTACTCTCAAGTGTTATAGAATTATAGATGATCATTATGAAACATGCAAAAATAATTAAAATTAGAAAATGCATTATTTTGCGAACCATACAAAGCTCTTGTATCGATAAATCGTTTTGTGTAAATTGGTTAATCAATATCACTGACAACAACAACTTCTTTCAAAAAAGAAAACCAAATATGTTGAACCACTATATTTAGCCATCACGTCCGATAATGGAAGCGAATTCGCAAGCATGCCACACCGTCTAGGTCTACACACAATAGTATAATGACATCATTTGACGGCGCCCAAGTTAAATATGTACCTACATATCTAACTTACATGTACGAGGACACCACTATCGCATTTTGCAAACATCCATTCAAAGAATGTGCTTAGTTTCACCATCTCACCGACTCTATCGATAAGTTGGGCAGTCTGAACTCTTAATTAAAAGTCTGTATGAGCCAGTCAAACGTGACCGATCAAGCTCAATATCAATCGGAAATCTAAATCTGTGGCATCGTACCTACCGCAGGCACCTATCGATCAAGTGAGAAGATTAATGTAGGTTTTTGTTGGTTTTTTTCTGTCCATCGAATGAACTTGTATAGGTATATCTTCAAAACCAATTTAAAACAACTAGGTAAGTTTGGTGCTGTGAGCAGTTAAGCGCACGGGCTTTGGGTAAAATAGTATTTAATTGGATTTATGTGATTTGTATTCAGCAAAATACAGTCGAATGAAATCGTATGGTGACTAAGTGTGTAAATAAGTGTCTCTGTGTCGTGTACAGTGGACACGTGTACATTTTTGAACACTAAGAAGCCCTTCGAATTTCAATTTTTCCTCGATCAACGTATCGAGTTCTTTGATGCTTTACGATTTATAGCTGTTTTGGGTTTTGCTTTAACCCAAACTATATCTATCTCTGGATTATGTTATCAACAGTTTCCTGAATTACCTTCCACTATTGATTCTTTTACTTAGTGGTAGATCTTCTTAGTGGGATTTGGTCTAGGTAGGTACCACCCGCAGTACCAGATATTCTGTCGCCAAGCAATAATGTGTAAACATTACTGTGTTTCGGTTTAAAGGTTACTGTAGCTAGCGAATTTACAGGGCTGTTGAGATTAACTATCGAAAGTTTCAAAGTAATGAGCGCCAAAACAGCGATGCCCTGGACTTTGTTTTGCTACACAAAGTTTTGTGTATCACTGCAATGGTCATAGACAGGCGTTATCTCTTACCATAAAGAGTGTCTCGTTAGTCTCATTACTTTTACATTTAAAAAAATGCTAATTTAAAGACGTATTCACAGCAAAAGTCTCCATTTAAATAAGATGTTTTGTCTTGCATATTATTGTCTTGTACTAAATAAATAAATATCATAGGACACGTTACACACAGCGCCTCTGACCCCAAACTAAGCAGAGCTTGTGTGATGGAAGTCAGATAGCTGATAGAATACATAAATACTTTTTTTTACTACTCACGATTACTCACGTTTAATTTTATCGGAAACTCTGACTATAGTTTTAAAAAACCAACGACAACGCGCGTGCGGCATTGTCTTGCTTCGCACTGCGGGCCGCTGCGCGCCTCCCACATGAAGATAGCTGTTGATGCGCGGTGTTGATGAATAATCCCACATAAGTAAAACAAAAATGTGTCAAAACTACGCCAGTTTTCATAGTAAAACACTAAATCTTACTTTGTAAATTGAATACCTATGCCAATCGAACTTAGTATTCTACCTATATTTAGGTGCTTAAATATTTCGTCTGTAGAAAATATTGGTCGATTAGAACATCAGTTCAATCTGCATTAGTTTGTATTTCAAATCTCACTACTTGATATTAATGGTCATATATCGCGAAATCGAGCCAGCCAGCGTTAATTAAATAAAATTGAAATGAAAACGCCAAATGGATTTTACGTGCTTTCATTAATGGGTACGTTTGGTATTATTTTCGGAGAAATATTATAACACTAGTCACAAACCGCGGCCCTGTTCACAAAATAAAAACAATTATACTATAAATTTAATTTAAAAAACCAGCCGTTTCGTATTGGTTTCCCTGTTGGCTCATTCGGTAGCATCAAGAGATGTAGTGCGTGGGTTCGATTCCCACTCCGGACAAACATTTTGTGTGACGAGCGTAAAAGTTTTTCCTGTGTCTGGGTGTTCTGTATGTAAGTACTATAGTGTAAGTGTATAAGTAAGTATTTACAAAAAAAAAGTACAATAAGTATTCTATCAGCTATCTGGTTTCCATAGTACAAGCTTTCTTTAGTTTAGGACTAGATGGCACTGTATAAAAAGTCCTACGAGATATATTTTATTTATTTAATATTAAATATAAAGAAAATAATTATACTCGTAACAATGATAGCTCAGTGATTAGCACGGCCGGTTCACACGCCGAAAGGCGTGGATTTAAACCCCAACAATGAGATTGAGCTGCCGGTGAAGGAAAACATCGTGAGGAAACCATAGCATGGTGGTAGGGTACTGTCTAGTACTCGGCTGGCTAGCTACCACCTTCAAGTTGAAAATCTGCCGCCAAGCACCCAATTGTGTGTTCCAGTATCCTCACTTGAGATTCAGTTCTATTCCAGGCTAGGTGTGCTTTACCATCTTCGACCACACCGTCACTTAACATCATGTGACCTGAGATCAAACACTTAGTACGTCAACCATAAAAACTGGACAAGTGGTTACTGCAGCGAGAAAAGATTATAAAGACTTGTGGTTATTTTATTTTAATTAGTGTTTTGTTTAATTTGTTATAGC
Organism: Biston stratarius; assembly: GCA_950106695.1. NCBI lineage: Eukaryota > Metazoa > Arthropoda > Insecta > Lepidoptera > Geometridae > Biston > Biston stratarius. The sequence continues at coordinate 20,727,363 of OX467116.1, forward strand.
TTTTAAGTTTATGTCAAATTTTAGTCTTAGTTACTAAGTAAAGTTTCGGATAAGTTATTTTATATCATTGTCAATTTAGTTAACTAAATCCTCGTCACTGTTGCAACTGAAAAGACTGTTAAGCGGAAATAAACTAAATATATACCTTGAACACTCATAACTATATCTTCTGATTCATACGGACATAACTATATGACAGTTCTATTATATCGATTCGCGTAATGCGTGAATCATTATTCATGTTATGCTTTAATAAGCTGGTTTAAAAACAACATGTTTTCATTACGTGGTGGCGTTGCTAATATTGTATTGCAGTTTAGTTTAGGGATGGAATTCAGTGGTCGTACAAATAGGTTTTATGGTACCGCAGTGCATATGTTATTTAGTACGTTTGCTAGTTTAATTGTGATGTTACAGAATTTAGATGAACATATATGTTTTTTTATTACGTGACTAGCGACTCGCCCCGGCTTCGGACGGCTGCAAGTTAGATACTAACGTAGTTCATTATTTATAATTATCTCGTAAGGCTTAGCCAGCGTTTGCAATTTAAGCGCACAAAAACTTGTTTTTTGACATCATATTACAAATCTTTGAAAAATTCGGATTTTCTCTGCTATAATATGCATATATTGAATTATTCTGTATATTGATAAAAGCTGTATTAAAAACCGTTGCATAGTTTAAAAGATCTAAGCGTACAGACGGCGGGAAGCGACTTTGTTTTGCACTATGTGGAGATGTAGAGATTCATATTCTATTTAGACTTTTTGACCAAACTACAATCTAATATAAAATCTAGCAAGACAATTTGGGAAACAAACTTTCATAAAGATTTGGCACCTAAAAAATAATTAAGAGTTTATGATAGTTTTATGAAAGTAGTCGGATCACACTTCAAAGGGTGGTCTTAAGCCCCAACAATGAACCTGAGCTGTCGGTGAAGGAAAACATTGCGAGGAAACCATAGCATGTACTTTCTTTAGGTACTTTCTGATACTCGGTGTAAGCGTTTTGATTCCACATTTTTTATTCGCGCAGCGAGGTTGTGGAACTCTTTGCCGAAGTCTGTGTTCCCTGTTATGTTCAATATTGGTATCAAAGAGTGAATGGGTTTCTTCTAGGTAAGCTTGCTCAATCTTAGACTGCACTACTGCTTAACATCAGACTGAGTAAGGACAAACGCGAAACTATTTTGAATTTAAAAAAACTCGGCTGGCTAGCTACCACCTTCAAGTTGTAAATTTGCCTCCAAGCATAAATCGGTGTGTTACGGCATCGTCACTAGGAGAGCTGTGATCAAACACAACTTGTAAAGAATATAATAACATAGGTATGTAAGATATGCATAGACACGAAGATCCAAACTGAAAAAAAATGTATCATTAGAAACACAATGGGTGGTAGCTAACTAAATTTTTGAGTCCTCCAAATACAGTATTCTTTGATTTCCATAACAAGATTAGGCACTCGCCAAATTTCTTATATTTATGCTTACCTTACTTAAATACTTGTCCTATAAAATTTCGCAAGATAGACAATTCATAGATATACATATAGTAGGTAAGTTGTAACGAAATCATTTATGCTAAGCCTAATCGCAATGTCTACGTGGAAATGGTCCCTTTAAATCGCAAACACGGCGCATTTATTTTACATCTAACTACTGGTCAACAGCAATAAATCTAATAGTAACAGTGAAAATTTAAGCATCCTTATTAACTCACAAATCGTGGTTGACATTCGTAATGCTGTGGAAAAACACGCAGCCTAGTCACGGATAGCATAATGACTAAAAATAAGTAAATGTGTAGAATAGGTAAGCAGGCCGAGATGGGTGGACGTATTAGGGAAGGAGATAGGAAGACAATTGGGATGAAAAAGTTCATAATTATATCATACGAAGGTTAAATTTAATACGGCTAATACACTAATTAATTATATCCATGACAAGTCAGTAAGCTTATTTCGAGATACTTATTATTTCTTGCGCTATTTTGTTTCATGTCCATGGACACCTTGATGGATAGGTCCCACAATGACGGGTAGGTACACAGATTTAAAGTCATTTGTCCAAGAAATACGTTTTGGCTATAATGCATCAGTTTTTCATTTCAATTCAATTCATCCATTTAATACATCACCTACCTAGTAGGTATAACCTTATTGTTTACATAAACGCTGTGTTCAAAAGTTGCGTCTAAATAAAATAAATGTGTTTATTTTATCATGCGTTTGTTTTTGTAGCAAAAAATCATAACCATCCATGAATTTTGCGAATTCAACATGGTTTTACGTATAAAAGAAGAAAATTATACAAATTTTAATTATGGGCACGCAAGCTCTTGCCTTAATACGTCCACGCAGAGATTTAAATTCAACTCAAATATTCACCCAGTTGCACTAACTGTGGGTTAAACCGGTCGGTTTTACATGAATTTTCTCTTTTGCTCTGTATGTTATGAATATTTAGAATTTTGACCATATACCTACTCTATTAGAAATTGGAAATAGCACAGATTTTTTTTCGCTTGACGCTCATGACCGAAGTTTTTACTGCAGTGACGACCTACCTCCAGTAATGAAGAGGCGCCGAAAGATGATGATATTGTTTCTATTGGACATGGATAATTAAAATTGTATTCTCTATTGTTTTGCTTTACTATGGAAACTGACGAGGTTTTGAAACATTTTTGTTTTACTTATGCGGGATTACTAACTATTATACTACTAATGATTACTACTACTACTACTATTTAATTTTATCAGAAACTCCGACTATAGTTTCAGTCACATCCGGTGGCCTTCATCAAGAAAAACGCGCGCGCGGTATCGCGGTATCGCGCAACAATATCGTCTCGAACGCTTGTGAACGAAGACGGGGCCGCGCGCGCGTTCTTTGCTTTGTCTCCATGATGAAGGCCACCGCATGTGGTCAAAACTGTGGTCGGAGTTTCCGATAAAAATAAACTTAAGTAATTCCGCATAAGTAAAGCAATTAATATTAATTATTAAAATATTTTTTTACAAATCTTGGATATCAAATAAAATATCGACATCGACAGTGTGACATTTCGAATTATACGGTTTTTCGTTTTACTGACATTCTGAACCGTGATCTCGCGTTTCATTATGTCCAAAAGCGGGACTCCAAAAACAAAGAAAAGAGAGAATAGATTAAATATCACGTTATAGCGCTGTCTCGTTTGGTGATCTAGTTGGCTTTGAAACAGTGACAGTTCAGTTGTCACCTAAGCTTCGAGGTATGAAGTGCTCGCGGTTTTCATGAAAAACGTGATATCACTAGAATACTACGTTTAAATATCAATTTCCACATCATCTTCAACATCACAACTAAACTTACCACCTTGTAATTTTTTTTTGAACGAGCTAAATTTCCATTTTTTTAACTCGATAATGAAGTTAATTTACTTTCAAATGTGCTTTTTCTTTTTGATATTTCATTTCAACATAAGTTATAAGTACTATAATCACTTCATACATAATAAAGCTATACCTACTGACAACAATTTAAGAGTTATACTCATATAAAAGTTTAAAAGCCGTTTTCTGTCGTCGAAAGTGGACGATAAGTAAAAATAAAAATGTATACATGTGTGTAATGTACATAAGTCATTAGATTGCGCGGTTTGTGTAAAAGATGTATAGCCCCAAACAACCCAACCAAGTCGAAGCCAAACAAAAATCTATTTATTACGTTTTAAGTTGTTTACCGGCCGATGTTTGTTAGGCTGTCCCCAAACATTTGTTAGGGGCTGTCTAATTTTTTACGCGAAAAACAGCAATGCGGTGCGCTGTAAAAAAGATGAGAATAAACAGACGAGGAATGGCGAGAGAGCTCGAATTTTGAATACAAATGTAAATTAGTATCTTCACTAATTACAAGAGAACGCGTTCGGAGCTATGCATCTTGTAGGCTTACTGGGGATGGCCATTTTTTAACAGCACTGAAAAGTTGTTCGAGCTCTGTACGTACGTTGAATATTGAATTTATTGAATTAATGTTTTGTGGTTCAGAATTGAAGACATATTTGTAGTTTTTGTATGAATTTACTCACGTAAAATTTTGATCATATCCGGTAAACTTTTTCAAGGAGTGAAAGTATGAGAAAGACGCACACGGAACAAGACGCGGCCACGCGTATCGTACTTTGATTTGATTCCTTGATATGACCAATGTCAGAGTATTCGACCCAATAAAGCGTGAGTAATAAATAACAATAAAAATAGACTCCAAAATAGTCATGGGACTGCTGAGAGAAAAGTAAACTTAAAACTTTAGAACAACTGTGCAATATTAGCATGTCGGTGACACGTACCCATCAGTATAGCCCGGACCAAAAAATCGCTCAAGGCGGCTAAAGAAGTTTACTCTTAAAACAAGATTAGTAAAACCACGTTAGTGTACAAAATCAAAGAATGTTGTTTATTATCCTTCACCATTTAATTAGTGGTAATTAACGAAATGCACGTAACTTTGCAAAATAGTGATGCGTACAGTGGGATTCGAACCCAGAATCTCCAGATTGGAAGACAGACAAGCTCCCAGCTAGGCTTCCATAACTTATATTTGCATGTTACAGAGCAACATTCCACAACGCAGGCGATGTTTGCGAATTCACGAACGCAATGCAATTTCTTCCTCAGACATTACGCAGGAAACCAGGTGATGCCTTTTAAAATCAATAACCACATAAATTCAAATGAACTCATTAGAACCTTTCACTCGAGATTGAACTTACGCAACAGTAATATAAGGCGTATTTTCTTCCAAAAGGATCACAACAGAGGTGCCTAAATATATAAAATTACAGCATAATTAATTTTCACATTCAGTGCGCCCTATGTTTTACGTGTTACTCATTCTAAAGAGGAAACCTCTCATTACTTCTTTGTATCTCTTCATACTTTATGTAAACAATGCGAGTCCCAGACTCGCACTACATTTTTAACCCGTTATTCATAATGGCATGATCTCGTTTTTCATTCGCTCATCGTCTCTTCTTTGCTGAATTCTCGTTGGAATGCTAAATTTTACATCAATTTACATAATCCGATTTTTCTGTTAATTATAACCTCTGACAAAAAGACTGAAACTTGTGCGGTCTCTCTTTTTTACTTAGCTTTGCTTTGGCTCATCCCGATTAGTTTAATAATTGAACTTTTCAGATGTAAAAGTAAATAGACGATCAAGACGCTCTCCTGATGGTAAGAGATAACGCATGTCCGTGACTATTGCAGCGATACACAGAATATTGAGTAGCAAAACAAAGTTCAGAGCATCGCTGCGTTGGCGCTCATTACTTTGAGACGTTTGATGTGATGTCTCAACAGCCCTGTAATTTTGTTAGCTGCAAAACCCTTCAAACCGGAAGACAGTAATGCTTACACATTACTGCTTAGCAGCCAAATATACTGCGGTGGTACCTACCTAGACGATCACCTACAACACCAAGAACAAACTACAAATAGTCTACAAAGAAGATCTACCACCAAGTAAAAAAGAAAACACATTTTTTCGACACAATTCTAAGAAACAAAAATAAAACACTTATGCCGAGCCTGACGATGACCAGTGAAGGCGGTGGTGGTGAGGTTATGAATATTGTCAGTTTTTGTTCTAGTAGTTCGGGCCTAGATAAACGTTTTTATTAAGTACGCTGTAGTTTTTATACGATTAATAATTATAATAAACGTATCGTTCGAACCATAACGTTAACGCTTAACTGCCATATTTAGGCTCCGCTAATTGGGACTCTGTGTACTGTGCGATAAGCTTAGTAATCAACTAAGGTACCAAGCAAGATACCCTTTTTTTCATTATTGCTTGATACCCAAGCATTAGCTACTGGGAGAGCACCGTAATAAAACATTACAGTTTTGTTAAAAATCGTGTCGTATGTGTAAAAGTTCCCAACTCAAAAGCTTTCCATCCCTTGTCCGTTGGAAGTTTAAAAAACGTTATAATCTTTTATTTTCACGAAATTTGCATGTCCCGTTTCAGAGATGATGTGCTTTGTGTAAATATTTTCTGAAAAACATATTTATGGTGTCTGCGTAGTTAATTAAAACAGTGGAGTGAATTAATAAACTTTCGAGAATCCCCTTGAGGTGATGAACTCAGTGTTTGAGCTAATTGAGAAAATTATAATTTTAAAAGGTTTCTAGGCTTTTTGTTACGCATTTATGCTTTTTAGTTTTTTTGCTTAGAAAACTTTGCATAGTTTGTAGGTATCTTATGAATATATAATATATTTTTTTCTGTTAAAATTACAAAATCTACGGTATATAAATTATAAGTATATTTATTAATTCGGAAACAGATCCTCACTATTCGCTCTATGTTATTTCTCCTCTGCTGTTGGGAAGGTAGGGCATCGGTGTCGAGGATTACCTCCCTCTTTACCGAAGCTGGATGCTGGGGGACTCTGCCCCCAGTGGTGGTTGTTGGAGGGTGTGATCTTGACGCCCTGCTTGCCGGATCCTCACCATCTCGCCTATTGGCGGCACCAAACTATCGTCCAACACTCCAACTGTTCGTCCATAGTTCCACATGTTGAGATATAGCTAGTTCGTGCATGTTTGACGATATTGGATCGTGTTGGCGCGCGTTCGCTCCGATGGCGGTAAATCGTACACAGATCAAAGGAGTTGCCCAACTCACACGAATAGACCCTTCATAGTGAATGAGGTTGGTACGTGCATATTGATATGTGTGGAGAGTCTGTATTGATCGGTCGTGAGTTGGAACAGACTGGAGTCTGTTGGAGTGTTGGACTGGTGGACGATAGTCTGATGCCGCCATATCACGTTGTTGTCGATCAGACGTCAACCTAATGCAAACATGTAACCGGAGCGAATCAGCACCTCCGCTACACTACGAAAAGTCAGCTAGCATCACCTGGAGGACGAGACGATGAAAATGCATTGACTGAGATTGGATAAACTAGGACTACATTAAATAAAACTGGTAATCATTCAATAGGTTCGACGACATGATGAAATTGAGGGTCGTATAACAATTTTTATTTTTTTTATTGTAATTTAATTATTTTATTTTTTATTATTTAATTGACTTTTAACTAATGTTATCAATAAAGAACTGTGAACTATGGACAGTCGCAGCACTAACAACCAAATGTAAATATTTCATCGCTATAAATAAGTTCATATCCTTTTTAAAGAGTCATATAAATAAAGATATTTTCCCATTTCCTAAATCATTCTCCTTTTACATTGCTATTTTGTTTTAAATCTACCCTTCAAAGACAATATTACTTTGCAAATGGCGGCGCGGACTGGGCACCGCTTGAGTTTCGCGCTCTTGTCCCGAAGTGAGGCGATGGCACTAAGATACTGATTAGTGTGCTTTAGTTATATAAATATATAGTTTATACAACGACTTGAAGCGTTAATGGTTCTAAGTTGAAAAGTGTAACCTTTAAGATTGCAACTTCAACGATTTAACGATAGCCAGTTATGGCTGACAGCTACAGTGGTGAGTCCTATTTTGTATGTAACTGTTAGTCTTTTGTTTGTTTTATGTTTTTCGGTTATGTACAAAATAAAATTATTTTCTTTCTTTCTTTCTTTCCACCGCTGTCATTTCATCAAGTTCTAAAATACACGATGTGAACATTTTTGCCAGATAAATTAGTCAGCAATCAATATTGTTTTAGTCTGAACACAATCCCGTCGGCCAGTTTCTTTGCCGCCCAGTTTGCCATGGAGTAAAAATCCATAGCTTCATGCCCCTATAGGGCATAACCTGCGTCTCTTCTATACAAGACTAAATATAGTTAGTACTTATGAGGTAGGTCCTCATAAGTAGGTACTAACTATTCGCTCTTGTGTTCACGCTTCCAGTGTGCCAAACTAAAAATACCATATTGTTATTAATACTGATATAGTCAGTTGAGATCAAATTATACTTTTTTTATGGCTGACAGGCTAGGTGTTTGACCACAGCTCACCTGATGTTAAGTGACGGTGAGGTCGAAGATGGTAAAGCACACCTACCCTGGAATGGAACTGGCTCTCAAGTGAGGCAGACGGAACACACCGTTAGATGCTTGGCGGCAGATTTTCAACTTGAGGGTGGTAGCTAGCCAGCCGAGTACTAGAAAGTACCCTACCACCACGCTATGGTTTCCTCACGATGTTTTCCTTCACCGACAGTTCAAGCTCATTGTTGGGGTTTGAACCCACGACATTCGGCATGCGAACCTACTGCGCTAACCACTGAGCCATCATCGCTACAAATAATCGCAATTTTATAATTTTATTAACTATGTATATTTTTCTACTGTTTTATTGTTTACTTGTACTGTGACGTTATTAATAATAAAATTAATGATTACGTGTAGTGAATATTTCAAATTGTATAGATACCTAATGATAATTATCTATTTATACAATTATTGTTAGTTGTATTTAGATTTTCGAATAATGTTTAATTATATGACGTGTGTAAGTGAGTGATTCGTTTTTATGACAATAAAAACTACTGAGCTAAAACTAAAAAGCAGCGTACTGTCAAGTCGCGAGTGAATCGGTTTCTTCTAGGCAAGCACGCTCCACCGTAGACCGCATCTTTGTTTAACATCAGGCGAGTTGGCGGTCAAACGCAAGCTAATTTATAATAAATTTAGCTAATTTATTTGTTTATAACTGGACCGATTTCTAATATTAACTCAATCGATACAAGGAAGCTCATTTTCTCAAAACATCTGGAATTTCCATTCAGGTTAAGAAAATACACTTGTAAACACAAATACAATAAGCATGCATCCTGCTTATATATTTTAATCACATTTACCGATGTTCTTTGTTCTCTTTGTTCAGAAAGAGATACAATTACAAATAGGCAGGGAGATACTGGTCCATTGATTTACCTAAATGAATGAATCATCTCGACAATCGGAGAGTTGTTGAGATGATTCGTTTGGTAATGCCTCAACATCACAAATGTTGTACGTATCCATTTGCTTACCATCAGCCGAGACGACAGCTTGTTTGGCAGTAGTTGAGGCAATAAAACTACTCATATTCATTACAGATAACTTTTTATCCAATTTCGAGCAGAGATAAGACTGCCCTGCTAGTTCGTTTAGTAGTGTTCGGAAGTAGTCTGCTTCCTGAGGTGTGGGATGTGGGTTCAATTCTCATGCAAGACAAACATTAGTATTTGTTACGAGCATAGATGTTTGATCTTTGTCTAGTTGTTCTGTATATATAAAAAGTATGTATTTACAGAAAAAAGTATATAAGTATTCTATCAGTTATCTGGTTCCCTTAGTACAAGCTTTGATTAGTTTGGGGCTAGATGGAGCTGTGTGAAATGACCACTAATACCTATTTATTTTAATAACTTCACTCACTACTGATCTGTATACTGGGTACTGAACTTCATATGAGATTCGCATCAATACATATGATGACGATAATTACTTTAGCAACTATAAACATGTAGGTTTATCCAGTCAATTGAATCAGACAAATGTACATTTCATTAAAATTAGAATTTGACATTTTGATAAAGTTTGAAATCTGTAGGTTATAATTTACAGGAATAGTAATTAGATTTTCCAGTCACTTCCAATCTAAAAGCAAAGGGATTCATAACATAAATCACGGGACGAATTTAAAATTTATTTAGAGGCAAATGTAATGTTAATTTTTTAGCGAATCGCCGGTGGCCCATTTTGGTGATTAACTACCTTCAGATGTAATATATTTCGTCTGTTTTTAATTTGGAATATTGCTTACTTTCCTCTCTCTATGGATTTAGGAAGCCTAACATTTTTTCCTGTGAAAGTTCGGAAAAATATTGTTTATAGCGACTAGTGACTTTTTAAAAGTAAACTTTACTTAAAATTTTTTTTTTTATTAAAATCTTTTTGTTTAAGTAAAGGAAATATGAGACGCTCTTCCGATGTCCATGACCATTGCAGTTATACACAGAACTTTGAGTATCAAAACAACTTCCAGGGCACCGCTGATTTGGCGCTCATTACTTTGAGACATTCATTGGTTAGTCTCAATAGCCTGCAATTTCGCTAGCTGCAGTAGGTACCTACTCTTCAAACCGGAACACAGTAATGTTTATACACTGCTAGTGTTCTGTTTGGCGGCAGAATATCTAAAACTGCGGTGGTACCTACCTAGACGATTTCCTGCTAAGAAGATCTAAATCTAGTAAAGCGAATTCTGACAATACTGTATAAATTGTTTTTGTGTTTTATGTGATCATTAGATCAGATCGAAGAAACTGGCCCAAACTTTTGTTTTGAATTATTTATAATTTATTTAGTGTTTTTATACCTGTCATCTTTTAATCACACCACAGACTCGGTAAACATGTTTACGTTCTATATTCAGGCTATATTTTTGTTTTCTACTCGAGGTATTCTCGCTGCGTTGTAGCTCAGCTTTTCTGGACGTGGAGTTAAACTAGATACGACATCCGCATAACTAATAATACATTGGTTTACTCTGAAGCTTAGACTTTGTTTGAATTAAATCTATGTTTATTAGTTACATCCTTTTAATAAACTGTTTGCTTCATAAAACTTTAAATTTATACAATGTCCATATTATCTTGCAACAGTTTTACTAGACTATAGGTACATAGATGGGATACGTAGGTTTTGAGTGTAGGGCGTTTTAGTTTTCCAGCCCTTTCTTCTGTCTTCCTGAATCTTTGTTTTTATTATTAATTAGCTTATATACCTTCCTCAAGAAATTAGTTATCAAATGCATAAATATTTTTTAAAGCCCGACAGGTTTTTTAAACAAACAAATAAACAAACTCTTCCGCTTTATAAATAGTATAGTATTTAGATCCTTAAAATTTTATTTTTATGACCTTTAGTCTTTTACTATGGAAATACGTGGTTATGACACGATTTTATTTTACTCATGCTGGATTACCCACGTTTATTTAGTATCAACTAAAGTTACAGTCACATCTGGAGACCTTTTTCAAGGAGTCAAAGCTAAGTATGACACGCCCGCAGCCTCTTCTTGCTTTGCACTACGGACCGCTACGCGCCTCGCACGTGAAGAAAGATGATGTGCGATTGCGGGGGTAGACTAGTAGAGTGTTAAAAAACGTCTCCGGATATGACCGAAGTGTCCGACTTAATCAAATGTGATTAATCCCCTATAAATAGTCCTTAATATTTTTTTGTAAAATTAATGAGACTAACGTTTCGCTCCCCTGATGGTAAAAGATAACGCCTATCCATAACCATTGCAGCGATACAAAGATCTTTGAGTATAGTAAAACAAAGTCCAGGGCATCACTGCTTTGGCGCTCATTACTTTAGTTTCGATGTTTAGTCTCAACAGCCTTGTAATTTAGCGAAAACGTTTTGAAGGGTTCCAAACCGGTACTGGTGGGTTCCGGTTGTGAGTATACACACTACTGCTTGGCGGCAGAATATCTGGTACTGCGGTGATCCTACCTAGACGACCTCCTCCTAAGGAGATCTACCACCAAGTCAAACTTACTGAGCATTTTTGCGGTATAACATAAATGCTCAGCAAGTCATTTCCAGTAACATTTTATCCAAGTTAAGGCCACGCGCGACGTATTTCAGCCGTTTCTCTTAGAATATATACGTTTTTGGTCGCTCTTTTCATGAGCCCGGCTGAATGTGGCCTGGTCTATTCATTCTGCACCGCAGCAGAGGATTTTTATGTGGATTTAACGCGGATTATATTTGCCCCAACTGTATTTGGATAAATAGCGGAGTATTGAAACGTCTGATTTACAGATTTGGTTTGTCTAGAGTTATGTGTCTTACGGAAATATTATGTTTTAGGGAACCAAGCTGTTAGGGACTTTAATCATAAATAATTTTTTGTGTCATGGATATCACGCCGCATCGCATTAGACCGGGTGGACTGTTAGTTTTTAGTAAGAGTTTGCTATTATCATTAGTTTGTTTACGATAAAGAAGTATAATTTTTTCTTGCCATTACATTAGGTGAGCCCGGTGGTATTTGTAAGTTCCGAAAAAGCTTTCATTGTCTGCATTGCGTGTATCTAAAGGCAACGATAGTTGTTTAGGCATCAGTCAGTTCATGTGCTTCTTATTTCTTATTCAAAGTGGGGGCGATAAGTCCTGCACTGACGTCATGCTTGGGGTGTTTTGTGCATTTCCCCCTACCAGCATCTACCCGAGCCAACCCAGCTCCTTGAAGTATCGGAGCGAGGCTCTAGGCCGCTTGCATAGTAATCAATAAAATATATAATTTGACAACCATTCCGAGCCAATGTAATTTCGTTACCGTGGTCATGGACAAGCGCTATCTCTCACCATCAGAAAAGCGTTTTTTTGGCTCATCTCTATTACATATTATTACGATACCTAACTAACCAGTTTTATCTTCCTTACCAATTCTTTCAAAAAAAAATTACAGGAAATTTTTCGTTACGCTTTTGATTTAATAAAGGTTATTTCACTTTTTAGAAAAGACAACGACAAAACCGTGAACGTACACTCCACAGAGTCAAAAAGAACAAAACTACATTCTAAGAAGACACATTTCCAAGATAGTTCGAAGCAACTCAAAGAGCTATTACAGCCACCACACAAACAGTAACGGACGGTAAAGCAAATAAGTCCGTTTAGTTGTATCGCGGCAGACACTGAGCGGTTTCCTTACTGCGCTTTAATGTGCCGGCGCAGATCAGAACAAGACAGACGGACAACTTCTAAAAAAGACAAAGTAAATGACATTATATTTTTTTAGATTCGTCAAAATTTAGTCTTAATAGAATTTAAAAAGGGACGGCAATGTCTTGTAGTTCTTATATCTTTGCAGATACATAAGCGACGGTGATTGCTTACCATTAGACAGCTCACACGCTTATTTTCCAACTGCAGATTAAAAAACTATTACTTCTATGACTATGATAATATTTTAAGTGCAAAATAATGCATCTACAAAGTATCTTCTGTTTGTTATCTTTTTACAGCTAAATGATAATAGAATGCGCCAAAAAGATAGAAACAGTTTTATCACTTTTATTTCAATTGCAATTGAAATAAAACTAAATATTTGAATTGTTTTATTTCTTGAGCTGATTTTTTTCACAACTTCAGAGTTGTGTCCGTAATAAAAGCTGGTTGTAATGATTAATGTAACATCATAATCACTTGGTGGTAGCTCTCCTTAGCAAGAGGTTATCTAGGTAGGTACCACCGCAGTACCAGATATTCTGCCGACAAGCAGAAGTGTGTAAACGTTACTGTGTTCTGATTTGGAGGGTAGTGCAGCTAGCGAAATTACAGGACTGTTGAGACTAACCATCTAAATTCTCAAAGTAATGAGCACCAAAGCAACGATGCCCTAGACTTTGTTTTGGTACTTAAAGTTTTATGTATCGCTACAATACTCATGGACGGGCGTTATTTCTTACTATGAGGAGAGTGTCTCGTTCATCTCATAACTTTTACACAAAAATAAAAGATAATATATCTCTTTTCTGTTTAGTTCATCCCTAACTTATAATCGTGTAGATAAAAGAGTTGTTCATAAACGCAATGTTTGGTTAAGTTTTTTTTTATAGGACAGGCTATGTGTTTGACCACAACTCATGCGATATTATGAAACGGTGTAGTAGAAGATGGTAAACATAATCAGGTAGTTAGATTTTAGCCTACGGCCATTTTTTTATAAATTCTCAATAAATGTCATCAAACAAAGTTGTGTGGTCTGCAATGTTAGTTTTCTGTACTTTTATTCCTCGGCAAGGACACCCATTCTGTGGTCTCGAATATCGAACTTGAAACTCAAATCTTGTGTTACTGTTTTTTGGTCTTTTTTTTAAATTCTTGTTAGTAAATTTATTGTTCACACCAATCTAACAAATAGTGCATCAACTGTTGCCTAGCGGTATCTTCCAGGCATTCTTGGTAAAGATAGGACTTGTTAACGAGGGAAAAGGATGGGGTGTGCCATAAAAAAGAGAACAAGTAACATTCATACAAATAATATGCATACATACCATTACCGTACTATTAACAATTACCATTTGTAGTGTTATATTATAACAGTACATTATTACGAGCAGCTTTAACACCAAAATCATTTTTAAAAATCCGATGATTTTGTTCATTATTTTCGTTCATAATTATGAGTATAATCCCCTTTCAGCCTAGTATACCCTTAATGTATAACCCAGTATAGCTACTTAAGATAGGAAACGCTTAAAAATATCTCTTTGGATTTCCGTTGGAATCTCATTCTACAGTTTGAATCATACATGAGTACAGTAGTACTCGTACAACTCAAATAGATATAACGTTCTAATTCCATTTGAATCTTTTCAACCATGAGATAATACTTTTTGTCATAAGGCATTATATTCAACTAACTATCTATGTTCATAAAACATTCGTTAAACACATAGTAGGGGCTGCAGCATTAAGTATTCAGTCCCTATTTTTGTTTCGTCATTTATTACAAATAGCTAGAGAGCGGCTTTATTAAGATTCTCCGTACATAATAATTTATCGCGGTGCGGCGGCCAGTTTAGCTCAGATTAAATTGTTTTAAGTAAGGATAATCGTGTGGGATTTGTAAATAAACATTATTACGATAGGTTTAGTCATTGACAATTTTATATCTACTTGTATACTCCCTTTTTCCTTTTCTTCTCTTTATACTTTCGCAAAGAAAAACCTGAATCCCTGATTGATTTATTGAAGAAATTAAAAAAAAAAACGATGGTTCATGGTCGACGTTCCAAAAACTCGAACGAAACGATTTGATTCCACGTTCATTGTGCGGACTGCTCGACAGTAGAATGCGCTGCCTGAGTGGGTGTTCCCCGTTGGATATAATCTGGGTGTATTCAAGTCGAGAGTGAATCGGTATCTTCTAGACAAGCGTGTTCCATCTTAGACCGCATCATCGCTTAAGAACAGGTGAGATAGCGATCAAACGTAAGCCTCATAAATGAATCATTTAAAAAAAGCCGACTCCATGTCCGTGATTTTAAGCACGACTAGGTTTTGGGTAATTTTAAAAATCAAAGTACTCAACCGATTTTCATAAAATTTCTGTAAGACTAATCTGAAATACATTATAAGAAAAATATTTTATCTGTTTAAAATTAGGTAATAAGCGTTTCAACTGCAGTATTTAAATGGAAAAAAAATTATGAAGGTAATTGTAGTACGAATGTATGAATCGGCAGCTTGTTTGATTCAGGTTCATTAACATACTTAATAAAATTAAAACAAATTATTTAAATTTAATGATATGTAATTGACAATAACATTGACATGACAACTACACTACAATTGAAAAAACAAACTATCAATGATAGAAATATAACAAATTGAGTGAGATTATCTGAATTACAACTTTATTTACAACTCTACTCAGCTATATTATTTTATAATTATTTGTTACATGTAGTTATCAATCAGGCTAGGAAAAAAGAGAGATTTGCTTCACGAATAAAATAAAAAAATAGATCTATTATCATCATACGAAAAGTTTATTGGAAATAATTCAGTAGCAATTCATTCTGAAACTTTCTTTCTAAATAACGCACTTACGAAAGATATTCCATATTTTGAAGGAAAAATATGAGGCAGGCACTTAAATTAGACAAATAGCTACGTTGCAATTGACAGTGTATTAAACAGTTGCTTGCATGCCAGAACAGAGCGTGGAGATAGATGTAAAGAGGACTTTTCGCTAGTCATAACGTAATAGGAAAGAAAAACTTTTTTGAGTCGTAAAGACTTTATTTTTTTAATGTAAAAGTAACAAAACGTACGAGACACTCTCTTGATGGTAAAAGATAAAGTCTGTCCAAGACCAATGCAGCGATACATATAGAAATTCGAATAACAAATCATCGCACGGCATCGCTGCTTTGACACTCATTACTTTGAGACTTTCGATGGTTAGTCTCAATAGCCCTGTAATTTCGCTAGCTGCAGTATCCTTTAAACAGGAACACAGTAATGTTTACACACTACTGCTTGGCGGCAGAATATCTGGTACTGCCGTGGCACCCACCCAAACGACCTCCTGCTAAGGAGATCTAACACCGAGTAACTTTATAGCATATGCTATTTGACCACAGCTTGTTTGATGTTAAATAGCAGATAAACACATCTAGTTTGTAATAAAACAATTCTTCAAAATTGTGAACAGGTATTTCTAAGGCAGACGTGCTTCATCTTCGGCTATATCGTCGCTTTCAGGGGAGATCGTAGCCATGCAGGCCTAGCCAGAAGTAAAAAGATATAATTGAAACTGCCCCGCAAATTGGCTGCCGGAACACACAAATTGTTTTTTATTTTTTGCAATTTTACCTACCCTTCGACTTCGACGTTGTATTGATACGTAGGTACTTTTTATTTTCCACCATTTACAAGTACCCTTGTAGTTTAAATATATTTTTAAATTTTTATACATAGATTTATTATGTAAA
This sequence comes from Biston stratarius, assembly GCA_950106695.1. NCBI lineage: Eukaryota > Metazoa > Arthropoda > Insecta > Lepidoptera > Geometridae > Biston > Biston stratarius. Next base: position 20,743,852 of record OX467116.1, read on the forward strand.
CATCTTTACAACAGGGTGGGTGGCTTGCCGGCGCCTCGCAGGTTGCCAGCTACAACTTTTTCTTTGATAGAGTTCGAATAAATCTGCGCCAAGTCTCCATTGCAGACGCTAGGGGTGTGCTACGGGAATATCGAATACGCTGCACTTTTAGAAGGATTGCTTTGTTGCTAGTACGTGGCTTAGTACCTCTAGTGATGTGAATGAAAGAATAATTTATCTCTTGTTTTTTTAAACTTTTTCGTTTTGATTTTAAAACATTTTGTGTGTTGGTAATGTTGACTGCCCTGCTGGCTTATTATTAATAGTAATTAATCAACTTCAAGATCAGTAAGGCGCGGGTTCTATTACACCCAGGGCTGTTTTTTCTGTATAAAACAGTATGTAAGTATTCTATCAGTTATCTAGTTCCCATAATAATGCGTGAAATTGTCCTACGATACTCATTTACTAATTTTGAATAAAAGTTTGGATGCTATACAATTAATCAAACTCAAAATGAATTCCTAAAAGATTCTAAAATTGTTTTACGCTTCTTGTTTTTTACCGATTTGCGTTTGAGTACACTAAGCAGTAATGCGGTGTAATACGTTCTCCTAGATAAATTTTTGTAGCGATGATAGCTCAGTGGTTAGCGCGGTCGGTTCGCATCGGCTATTCATTATTATTTGCTGACAATAAAGCCAAGTAGTATACACTCGATTAATTCACTAATAGTTCATTTTGGATCGAAGAGCGAATATCATCCTTATTTGATCAATCCGACCAGATCCTGCCGGATCGATGGGAATCCGGTCTAATCCGACCGGATGAAAAATGACGCCGGATTGCAATCCTTATACGCAAGGGATTTAATATAGTTTAGTCATTTAGAGATTTTTTCCGGAAGGTTAGCATACTTGGTGGTAGATCTCCTTAGTAGGAGGTCGTCTAAGTAGATACCAGTACCTGGTATTCTGCCGCCAAGCAGTAGTGTGTAAAAATTAATGTGGTCTGGTTTGAAGGGTACAGTTAACAAAATTACAGGGCTGTTGAGACTAACCATCGAATGTCTCAAAGTAATGAGCGCCAAAGCAGCGATGCCCTTTGGGATATTCGATGGTGTCCTTTGGTTAGTCTCAACAGCCCTGTAATTTCGCTAGCTGCAGTACTCTTCAAATTGGAATGCAGTAATGTTTACACACTACTGCTTGGCGGCAAAATACCTGGTACTGCGGTGGTAGTTACCTAGATGACCTCTTGCTAAGGAAGATCTACCCCTAAGTGCACCAAGGTCTTCTATTACCTGCACAAATACAAAGAAAAATCACTTGTAAGTACTTACAAAGAAACTTTGCTTCAATGAAATTCATTTCCAGTAGATGTACTGTACAGCAATTGCATGTTCTTTAACAACCATTGTTTCAAAATAGATACCTTACCATTGATCATTTTACCTCCTAACACAAGTCCCCTAAACATAATATTTATGTATCCAGACTTTCATACTAGCTCGCGATGTCCGCTTGAGTTAACACCTATCCAGTATTATTTGAGCTACAATATTTCTATTGTTTTATTGCGGAAGAGCTCATGTTACAACGGTTATGTTACGCGGAGAAGCGAGTATGAATAATGTATTTTTGTTTTAGATTTTTATGAGCAAAGTTTTGATTATTTTCAGTTCGGTACCCGAAGGTAGGGATGTATGAGTAAGGCTGTAAGGCCAGACAAAATAAACGCGGAACTGCTAACAAAAGTTATTCGATGTTTATTAGGGGAAAGTGTTCAACATGGTACTTTTTATGTATTGTAGTACTTTAATATATCGATACTTCGGGGAAGAAAGGTCTTAAAAGTCACTTTTAGCAAAAATGCCTTAATGGTGCAGTTTTGTTTAGATTTTAATGCTGTCGATCAATCTGTTGGATTTAGTTTCAAAATTAAAATAAAGAAGCATTTTACAACCTTAAAAAAAAGTCATTTCTAATTTAATAGAACCTCTTTAATAGCATGGCATTTCATTACTGTAATCAAAAACGTTTAGCTGTAAAAACAATTATCATTGTCAACTAGAATAAACACACATTTTTTGCCTCTGTAAAGTTTTTAATTTGGCCTTTACGACTTTTCTTCGACGAAGTATCGATATCCAGGATGCAGTTTGTAATCAAATATCATTAGGTTCAATGTTGTAAAACTTGAATAGTTTTTTTCAATGTGAAATTAATGAGACAAACAACATAATGGTAAAAGACAGCTTGTTTTCGAAGCCAAAAAGTTCGAATAACAAAAGAATATTATTCAATTTACAAAAATTACGGTGCTATTGAAACTAACCATCGAATGTGTCGAAGTAATGAGCGATAAGGCAGCAATGCTCTAGGCTTTTTTTGTTACTCAGAATTCTGGGACAATGGTCACGGACTACCTATTAGTAAATATGCCTCTTACCATCAGAAGAGCGTCTTATTCGTCTCATCACACTATTACAAATACGAAAGTTTGTATAATTGTATGTAGATATATTTGTTAAGCGCACGCTAAAACGGCTGCTAAGATTTAGATGACATTTGAAATCCAGATAGTTCATACCCTGGATTAATACATAAGCTTCTTTTTATCCCGGAAAACGTGGAGGAAACCGCGGGGCTTTTCTATTATTGTAAAAACAAATATTGTCTGCTTGTATGTATGTATATTTGATACTTCTTCACTCTGGAACCGTTGCTAGGATATATGTAGATGTAATTTGGAAATATAGCTGGAATTTTCCTGAACAAAGAGTACTATAGACACATATCTAGTACTTTTAAAACGCGGATTAAACCACGGAACGCAGCTAGTTACTTCAATAATAAAAGCTTAAAGGGATTTAGTCCATCCAATTACCATACATAGGTAGGTAAATGTAGTATTATTTTAAAACCTATTATAAATCAAATGCTCAAGTACTGCCGACTGTTTATTTGTTCAGTAGCTCGATTCACGTACGTACAAATCTGATAAACTCTCACGCGATCTCGATGTTCACGTTTTCAACATGTAACATATACGTAGGCCGTGTGTTTAAGCGATTTTGTATACGTAGACAAGTTTTTTGTGTAACTATGTTAAGATCAGAGATATAGACAAAAATATGGCAGAACAAAGCAGGTTACTAAGTATACGTTCAATTATTTTCCATATACTTACTTATACCTACCACACCGTTACTTGACATCAACTGAGCTTTGGTCAAACACTTAGCCTATTACTTTTTTTTAATGATAGTCAATCCATTCTCTAATCTGAGAGCATAATAAGATAGTGGATAATTTTTTTATGTAAATCGTTTTTTTTTTGGCCTCTCTTGACAGCCATTTCCATCCCAGGCTAAGCGTGTTTACCATCTTCGACCACACCATCACTTAACATCAGGTGAACACTTAGCTTGTCAACAATAAAAATTGGGTGTAAGTGAAAGTAACTCAATAAAAAAATTATGCATATTAGAACACAGCATACAACTTTTCCTTAGCTTATCTTTTGTTAAAAATGCAACCTAAAAATTAGAAAAAAAGAAAAAACAAACGTTATTCCCTTTTTGAATTATTGTCACATTTATTTAGTAATTTATTCATTAATTGTTCCCAGGTTTTGTACAAGATGTTAGAAGATACATATTCAATTATTACTGTTAGGACTTTCTGAGCATGTGAATGGTTGCTGCAGAAGTGCGAAAGCATGCTCGTATCCCAAGACGCCGAGGTAGGTTACTCCAGGGTTTTGGGTAGACCGTCTATAGGACGGAGAGTTCCATATAACCCTGTTCGCCCCAGGGCCGGTGTACCCATCAAAGATTTTCCATAAAGAAGAAAAAAGAATGAAAAAATATTTTGCATTTACATCCCTTTAGACCTCATTTCCGTACCCATTTAAACAAATCTTAAAGAAAGAACAGGGATTCTAAAATCAAATATCGATGACTGACCTTTTTTATTTATTTTTATACACAATTTTTTTCTTGATTATGAATGTCTTTAGCGTCTAGGTTCCTCTATTGCTTCTCAAGTATAAATACGTACCAATAGAAGTACAAGTATAGGGTAAAAAAAGAAGTGCTAAAGGAAGTGATTAAATTGCCATTTAAGCGACCCTTTCTTAATAACTCAAACCTATCATTACCAAAACTCTGTATCAGCTTTATATAAAGCCTGCTACCAACACACACGCGACCGGGTCCTACCTGCATCATACTACATAAATACTGCAGTAGATCAAATTCAAATAGCTACATAATTTTGTGAGCATTACGTAAAACTCTACGACTTTTCTATCTTGTTGTTGTCTTTCATACGTACTTAATCTATTTTTTTATGTAATAAATTAGCTGTTACCCGCGACTTCGTTCGCGTGGAATTAAACAAAATATCTCAAAGGAATAAGGCAGTGTTTTCGATGAAAGCTCCCAAGTGGCTTGACTTTTTCCGACACTTCCAACAATTATCATCATATTTCAACCAATTTACACAAAATCTTGACAAATTATATACCTAAGCCTTCCTGATGAATCACTCTATCTATTGGTGCGCATGATAATCCATTCAGTAGTTTTTAAGTTTATCGCAAAACTATAGACAGACAGACGCTTTTTACCCACGACGGAGCGGAGACGTTTTGGGATGAGGTTTAGGTTTGTGTGCAAATCCATGTTGCCATTTTTTCTCCAAAACTACTAGTCCGATTTTGATGCAGTTTTCAGTTATGGGTTCAGGTTTGATTGGTGCATGTTCTTAGATAGGTGTTACGTAAGTACCAAATGGTGTGGTCAAAGATGCCTGGAATGGGAGCTTTCAAGTGATGCCACTGAACACACAGTCAGGTTTAGGTGCTTGGCGTCAGAGTTTTTAAGTTTGCCAATACTAGAAAGTAATGTTAGTGTTGGTAGGGTACAACCATGCTGTGGTTTCCTTACGATGTTTCCCTTCACCGGCAGCCAAGGCTTATTGTTGGGAATTGTAATTAATGAAGTTTTCATACTGTGTTACCGATATTGCGTCTGGACCAAATTTCACCCTACACCCACGAGAAGATTGAGCGATTAAACAAGTAATTAAGTATCGACGCTCATTCTGTCCCGGCGACTCTCAAATTTGCATGTTAAACGAAGTTTAACCTTGCTTTTTGTTTTACATCCCTTATTGAGATGCTTTGCTGCTTCGTGTTCGCGTGCCTTAAGGACAACTTTGCAAAGCCAACTTAGCTTTTCAGTATTACAAGTCTTATACAAAATGAATAAGGTTTAAAATAGGTTTTATAAAGTTCTAAATAGAAGTGGTATAGTATTGATGGACTTTTTAATTGTATTGTTAATGTCAGCGTTAAGGCGTAGAGATCGCTTGCTCAGATTGTGTGGTCGATTCGGTTTGTGTTCGAATCAGATAGCTTATGCGAGAGCTGGAAGTCTAGATGGGTTAAGAACAAGCGACTTTATTCTATGACTTTTTAATCACCAAAGAAATTTTTATTTGAAAAAGCTTATTTAGTCTCTGTTAAATCATGATATCGTAAAAATCGCGAGCCGAACCTAGATAAGATTGACGCAGATTGACTAGGATAAGTGGCGTATAAGAAGAAAAGCCTATTTGTATGCTTAGCATCGGAGTATAAAAGGCTGTAAATGATGATAATGAAGGAGATTCGTATTACTGATTAAAGTTAGTTATAGAAATGTAATAGATAGGAAGATATCTAGGTTTACAATTAATGTTTTTGATCGCGCCCCTCTGTCTCCTCGTGTGGTGCCGGCGAAGCGTCGATGTTCCAACAATGATGATAAAGACACATATATTTATACAAAGATAACAAAAGAACCAGAACAAGAAAAAGAACAAAACCTTTAATATCTATTTAACTTTATTTATGTATTAAACAAAACTAACTAATAAAAATATCTATAAATCTAATACCTTTAAACGAGCAATTCTCTTCGGTCTAGCTAGGTTTTATTTTTAGAAAACGAAAAAAAAAGCTCTGTCGTCCAGGTGCTTAATACTAATACTTACCGTTTACAAATTTATAAAAACAAAACCTAATCTAACATCAGCAGCGAAGTACAAAACATGTCTGTTCCGAACAACAGCAATTATAACTCAGCATTTTGATCAATTATGCAATTTCACTCTTAATTTAGTTAAAGAAAATTATATTAACAACATTGATGAAAATTATATATCGTCGCTGATATAAAATTTCACACTTGGACTAAAATCGCTGTTTCCAATATGTTGATCGCCATTCTACATTAATAACCCACCTCCCGAACATAACTCTCTACCGAGAACGAAATAAATTACCTACTTACTTCGGTAAGCCATATTAAGCGACCCCCAATTAGCCAAGATGAGATATATGGTTACAAAGTATATAAAGTAAAGGGGGTGCCGGATCGATTCCCGGTTAGCGGGCAGTGGTCAGGCATTAAAATATTAAGGGCCCTCTAATCTGCCATGATTGAATTTGCGTTTCCGTGCCCCTGTGTGCGCACGCCCTAAACCGAGTGTGATGTATCATCGGACTACTATTAAAACTCGTTTATAATGTGGTTTATTAGACAAACGACTTATTCGCATAATGCCTTGTAGTCGATATGCCTTATTTTGAAAATGTACATACACTAAATACCAACTAAGGATTTATTTGTGAAAAAACTTATTCTTCTATAGTTCATTCTGTAAAACTGGATTCGTCAATTCATTATTTTTTTAATATTATTCAGTCAATTTGTAGCTGAAAAGTAGAATTAAAATTTGTATGTAGAATTTAAGTTAATTATAGTTCTATCCGTGACTAGTTATTAAAAAAAAATCGCTTACAAAGCTTAGCGGAGGTGTTTGAAAAACCTTAAGTATCACTACACAGGTTACATAAAAGAATGTTACTTTTATAGGAAGCTGAATGCTTAAATTTATATTATTATTTAATTGACTGCAAGAAGTTGTGATATATTTTTATTTAATTTAAGACAAATTCACGTGTGTGAATTTGATTGTGCACACACACACACACACACACACACACACACACACACACACACTCACACACCCACACACACACCCACACCCAGATACAGAACAAACATTTGTAATTGCATAAATGTTTGTTCTGGTGGGAATCGAACCCACACTTTGAAGTTCTTAAAGCTATACCTATATGATGTTTTACCACAACCAGGCCTTTAAAATTATTATTATAGTTCTATATTTAAGCATTATTTACTCAAAAGTCTTCGTAGTTTCGAATTCCACTGGTACTCTCTTAGCGTATGGTATAAATCTACAGGCTGTACACAAAGCGTGCGGAGTACCGATAGCGGGTATCTAACCCCGAGCGGAGCGGAGGAGAGAAAATTAGCATTTTAATAAATACACACCCTTTGAAGCTCTCCGTGCATAAATCCGCTAGGATCTTTGTAATCAAACACAAACACATTACTCTTATTTTGCATTTGGAAATCCGGTTTGGTTGATTTTTTTCTTCCGCTTCGTGTATGCTTTTGTCCCATTATTTTCAAAAGTATTATACATAGAATACATAGAATTACATAGAATTTTTCTTCAGTAACTTATTCGGCAAAGCGGTTGCGATCTACTACGTGTATATATGTAAGTAACATATAACATGTTTGTCCCGGCGGGAATCAAACCCAAGCCCTACAGCTTTACTGGACAGTAAGTTATAGATCTGTAAATAATTTGGTTTTTGAATATTTTTATAATTATGTTTTAGTTAATTTTTTGACTGAATTCTTATTTCAAGGAATTCGATAGTTATCGAGTGAATAATTAAAATATACCTATTAACTAAATAATTTTAAGTACACTAATATACCCGTGCCAATTATATAAAATACTATATATCCGTTTATTAATACCTAACTTTTATTTATTTTATCTCCATAGACACTAGTCTGTGATCTTTATCAACTTAACACATTTTTTTTAACTTCGCCAAGCATCTAACGGTGTGTTTCGGCAGTCTCACTAGAGAGCCAGTTTCATTCTAGTCTAGGTGTGTTTACCATCTTCGACCACAACGTCACTAAACATCAGGGGTGAGCTGTGGTAAAAAAGCTAGCAGGTCAGAAAAAAAAATGCTAAATACTAGCTGACCTGCGCTCAACTTTGTATGTGTAACAACAAAGTCGCTGCAGAAAAGCACTTTTTTGTTGAGCAATTAAAGAAAAAAATGTCTGGCAAATAAAGTCTTGACGTGTCGCGAGCGAAGTTAAAGAAATAGCAAAATTAGGAGTCTATTGGCTAACCATCGCATGTCACAGAATAAAGAGAACCAATGCATCGATGAGCTGGACTTTGTTTTGTCATACAAAGTTCTGGGTACCACTAAAATGGTCATGGACTCACGTTTTCTCTTACCACAAGGAGAAGGTCTCGTTTGTGTCATCACTTTTTCATAAAAAAATCAGCCGTTCATTAACAATTAAACTTACTTATACTTACTTACGTACTAATTTTATTAAACTAGGAAGCGTCTTAATTATTCATATAAAACTAATGAATATTTAGTGCATTTTCACATATTCTATTGGCTAAAAGGCGCCGATAAATTATTGTGATCGGCTGCAAGTTTCAGGACGGGTCAGAGGTGCGCGGGTGGGCGCGGGCGGCAATTATCGAGAACGCGGATGTAGAGACACTAGAAGTGCCTTTTATATTAAAATAGTTTAGAGACAAACGAAGCTCTCCTGATGGTAACGAAAAAACAAGTCCAGGGAATCTCTGCTTTAGCGCCCATTACTCTGTAACATTCGATAACAGTTAGTCTCGATAGCTTTGCAATATTGCTAGCTGCAGTGATTGCTAGTGCAGATCTTCAAATTGAGTCACTTTTTTCCTTTATCTGTGCTAGAAGACGTTATTTCCAAGATTCTGAGCTTACGGGAAGTACCTTGTAGGTTTTGATTCCCTTGCGAGTGTCGAAAATTTGCAGCATAAACGGCTGTATCTTTTGATTGCGTTGGCTGAGAAGTTTGATTAAGGGACAGTAGACCTGAGTATTTGATATGAATTTCAACTTTATACCTCCACGCGGAACCTTACAAACAACTAAATATTGCAGATAGAACCAAAAAATCAGTTCACTAAGTAGTAGACCTCTTTAGCCTGGGAAGGTACCACCGAGGTATCAGATATTTTGGCGCAAAGCAGTAATGTATAAACATTACTGTGTTCCGGCTTGATGGGTACTGCAGCTAGCAGCATTACAGGGGTATTGAGACTAACCATCTAATGTCTCAAAGTAATGAGCGCCAAAGCAGCGATGCCCTAGATCTTGTTTTGTTACTCAAAGTTCTGTGTATCGCTGCAATGTACACGGACAGGCATTATCTCTCACGATTAGGAGAGAGAGCGTTTCTTTCATTACTTGTACATTAAAATAAATGTTTCAACATTTTGTCGCTTCCAGCGTCTTTGCCAGCACGGTCGGTAGCGTCACCCGCACTGTAGATAAAGTAAGGCCCGGGGCAACGTCACCCGGGAAGATTTATGCACCAACCCTTATCCGAGATTAGGATGACCGCCTTCCACTTGCTTAGTGTATCAGTATACACATATTGTGTAATAAAATTAAGTGCTTCCATGAATGAGAAACTAGGTTTCGTGATAAACAAAGTCGGTAATTAATTTGGGAAGAACCTACCTATTTTATGTGATTCTATCGCAATTTGGCACTTACTGAATTTATTGGAGATGGAAGAATTGACTGTATTTGGCAATGCGCAAATGTGGGCTAATACTGATGAAACATATTTATAAGAAGTTTGCATATCATATTTAGGCAAAACTGTCTCTTATTTTGTCATGAGTTTTATTAACGTATTATGTATTTAACATATTTTAAGCAGGCATGTTGTAAGGACTTTCGCAATATCACCCTAGCCGTAATGAGTAATTAAATTGTCTATAATAATTATATAGAACATAAATGTGGGTTGGTTTTCAAGACGATGTTAATGGTTGATGGCTAACTAACCCTTAAGTTGAAAATCTGCCGACTAACAATGTTTTCCAGCAGCCTCACTTAAGAGCCAGTTCCAATCCAGGCTAGGTGTGTTTTACCATCTTCGACCACACCGTCATTTAACATCAAGTAACTTGTGGTTACTCTTAGCTTGTTAACCATAAAAAAGACAAACTTCATTTCAAGCAATAATGTATACAATGAAACAGAAAAAAGTCGAGAAAACCCATTTCACGGATTACTCCAACATAAGTAAAAAGAAGCTGAATTTCCCACAAATCTCTGACCGTCTTGACAACGCAATGCTTAAGAAAACCTTCATTACGCCGTCCTACTAAATAATTCTTCGATTTATATGTGGCTACTGACATAGCGGACTAGGTAAGGGTCCAAAATTAAATATTATACCAATAAAAAGGATAATAATGCCTCCCTTACATCCGCTCGTGCCGATAATTCCTTCTTGCGCGACTCATAAATATACCTTCGACAATCTTCAAGTAGGTATATATCATAATAACCTTAGGACAGGAACCAGTCCGCCCTTCAGGCTGAAGCAATAAAGGGAATCCCTTTAAACGCATCCTTGGCCCTTCGACTTATAAATATCAATTTATCCGCGATGTCAAATGCGGCTTTCATATTATGTATCGCTTGCTATTCGCTACCATGGTTTATCGGACTTTTTTACAAATATATCTTTAACATTATAGTCAGCCTATCATTATTTGTTGTTGCATATATATGCTGTGTATCTATAGTCTAACTTAGGTATCTTTCTTTAATAACGTGTTTATTACTGTATTTAGAAAGAAGAGTCTTCTTTTTAAATAGATCTCAGATTGATCTGCCGGTGAAGGAAAACATCGCGAGGAAACTATAGTATGTTGGTAGGATATTTTGTAGTTCTGGCTGCATAGCTAATCTCCCAAGCTGAAAATCTGCAAGCGTGGTGTGTTCTGACTGCTCCAACTGAAAGCCAGTTCCATTCCAGGTTAGGTATCCATCTTTGACCACACCGTCACTCAACATTAGGTAAGCTGTGGTCAAACAATTTAAGACGTTTTAATCCATGTAGTAAACAGAGGGGTGTTATAGTTTAGCGTGTGTACTTGTCTGTCAGTCTGTTTCATAGTATCCCGGCTGAACCAATTTTGATTCAGTTAATTTTGTTTCAAAAGATGACTTGGTCGAGAATGTTCTTAGCTATCATTTAAAAAAAATGTTTAGTTTATTGAAGTTTATCGGCTCTTTTCTAGTTGAGCATCTACAAGATTTAATAAAGTTGAAATTTAATACTTAAGTCGAACTGTCACTGAGGTCTGTTTTTTTTTAATTTATGCTTATTTATTTGTATTCTTTCACTACAATAAATTTGAAATATCGAAAGTTACTAGAAACTTTCATGTATTATGTATATACCTAATCTAAGCTGTGCACTGTGTTTGTATTAAGTACGTTTAAAACATTAAAATAATATGTAGTATCTACTTAATACTTGTAAATTTTTAGTCAATTTCAATATGTAAAAAATACTTTTTATTCTCACAGGACGCGACTGTAGAGAAAACACAAGATATGTTAAATGTTGACGTTGGCTTTAGAATTTAAAAGTCCTTTATAAATTCAACACATGTAAGGTAAATCAACCTTTTCCATCCAGTCCCAAACGGAAACAAATTCGACCATCACTTTCACGGCTCCTCTATTTTTCACCCATAAACCTTTCTCCCGCACAACACAAATTCCGACCGACATTACACCAATTGCGAGCCACAAATGCAAGTTGACATTAACATTCATTAAATACCTACGTCCTGGCTTAAATTTACAGCAGAACTGGCAAAAATAAAGCTATATATTAAAAGGATTTACGGTACAAATATATGTAAAGTTTGCTGGATATATTATATTTCGGGGTTGGTCCCAAGATGAGGGGGGTATACGTGAAAGCATTTGAGAACGTGCTTTCGCATAATGCCTTTCTAAGGGCGAGAGGATAGCTTCCGCAATACGTCTTGCAGGAATCTCTAATTTGAAATGTGGAGGGCTTTCCAAATTGTTAACATTCAAGACAATAATAGTCGTGACTAATGAACACGACATTTGTTTCGTTGGTATAGTTTGAATTTTTATTTTGCTTTCCAATAAGTCTCTTTTTTACAGCATGAACAATATCGATAACCACTACCTGCTAGTCCTTTATATGCCCAACGATATCATCATCATCATCATCATCATCATCATCAACAATCCTTTGCTGTCCACTGCTGAACGTAGGCCTTTCCTAATGCACTCCACTGAGCTTGGTCGACAGCTTTTAGTTTTTGGCCTTCGCTTTACGCAGGTCGTCACACAATCTGGCCGCAGGGTGTTACCTGCGCTTGCCTACACGTGGTCTCCACTCTAGAACTCGTCTACCCCACCGGTTATCGGTTCTTCGAGAAATATGACCGGCCCACTGCTACTTCAGCTTAAGTGCTAATTCTTAGAGCCATGTCAGTGACTGTAGTTCTATGTCGGATGATTTCGTGCCAACTTTATGCAACTATAGGCTTAACCGAAATGAAAAGCTGATGAAACTAATCAGACTGTTCTGAATTACACTGTTTTATTTTTGAGCTACGTTTACGATTGGTTTGATTTTTTTTAAATTTCCCCATAAATCGACCCCAAGTAGCTTAGATAAATGCTACTTACTGATATTAGGGTTATCTGGAAGAGTTTGCCCTTAGCGATAAAATCGGTTTTTATTTTATTGTACCTACTTATTTTTTTCTTTATTGTTTTGTGGTGTAAGTTGAGAGATATTGTATTATATACATAGACGCAAAGCTCTAATGAAATGACAGATACTTGTAGTAGGTACCTACAAGATAGTGTTATTTCAAAATCTTTTAATGCCCGTAACTGTAAATAGCCAGCACAAACCACAACGAAGTCGCATCTCGGGTTCTTAACTATTCGCGTTACAACTCCCCCACAAATCATAGCAGATAAACTAAAGTCAGCGCAAGCGACAAAAGCGCATTTTTCTTCATTACGCGAGTACACAACGTTTCGTGGATTTAAATTTTTCGCTTCAAAGTTGTTAGGAGATTAGCGACAAAGCGGCTGCGATATCTTAAATGCGAATCTGCTGTAAACAAATTCTCTCGCGCTCCGTCCCAATTTATGAGTTTATTTATCATTAACAAATTATATTAAAGCTCAGGGGAGCACAGTTTTTTGTAGCGCGCTCTTTTAAGCGAATTTAGCGCTGTAGCTGTAAACTGTTACGTTTTTGATGCTTATCGTAATTGTTACAATGAGACCATTTAGGTAACACGAAAGTGTGCGTTAGGCCTTCTGGTTAATAAATGTGGCGATTAAAAGCTTAACAGTAGTTTTGATCTAACACTGGGGCATTGTGGCGAGTTTGCTTTAGCTTGCTAGCGCAGGGATTACAATTTCATTAGCCATGATTAATTTGTAAGAATTAAGATAACTGAATCTCCTGTCTTTTTGATCCATGAGCACAGCTCACTTGATATTAAGTGTGACAGTGGTCGAAAATGGTAAGCCTAGAAAATAGAACTGGCTCTTAAGTGAGGCTACCGGAATACACCGTTAGATGCTTGGCACCAGATTTTCAACTTGAAGGAATATAATCTAAACTTTCTGGTAAACATTGTGAGAAAACCATAGCCATAAACCATATGGTTTCCTCAAAATGTATTTTTCTATTACGTACTTTTATATTTTTAATTTTCGACATCCAAATGAAGAAGAAATCGTTTTTAGCGAAAACACCACCTGATTACGCTTCTTGTATTTCCTATTTTGTGCATATTTTTTCTTTTTATCTATATTCTTCTTTTAGTGCTTTCAAGTTTTTGTATTGTTGTGTATGTATACATTAAAACTGGTTTGAATGCCATCAAATCAACACAACACATTACTTTTCACATCAACAAATTTTAATCAACCCAAACAAAGGCGAACAATCTTCAGAAACAGAAGCATATTTCCCGAAAAAGTGAAAAAGAGCTTTCAGGGGAATTCGTGGGAATATCCGAGGCAATACTAAGGCCTCGCAATACCGGGACCCCGCAATACTGGGCTCTTTTAAGGGCCGAACAATGCTGGGACCAGATGGTCCCGTTTCCGAGATTCAATTAAATTTTTACTGAACATTATCACGCACAGCCAAGAAAGGATGTACCTATTAGATATATGTACTATGTTTTGTTTAGAAAACTGTAAGAATTTTGGAAAGGAATTAAGTAAAGAGAGTACTAAGACTTATTTAAATAAAAATCACAAGTCATCAAACAATTATGTTATTAACACAAATATTAGTTTTGAGGCCACGCCACTCCAAGCAGAACTACAACCGACCTAACAGGGAATTAATTTAGAAGATTTAAAAGTAAATTCACAAATAAATTTTATTTACCATATAAACAACAAGCAATACGAATTTAACCAGCAACCTGACTACGGAAAAACATAACTATAGTCAAAGAAAATACATTACAAGTGACCCGGATCATAATAATGAATCAATTGACATCTAGGTATCTCATTCTAAAAATAGGATGGGTGGTTTACACGTTATGGTGGAACACATAAATATAAGTGCACGTAAACTGTTAAAAACAACCCTTTCTTTTGGTTTTGCATAATTATTTTGGTCGGATAAATAGTCATCAATTACTATAACATTTAAAACAGTGTTAACCCGTTTGCGCTCGAATGTAATAAAAAATATAATCAGGACCATGATTGGCTTTGAAGTTACAAGTAGTAGATTTTATAAGATATCCAAGTGTGTTAAATTTCTGTGTTCCAATTTCAACGTTACTGCGGCTGGTAAAACTACAGGGCTATTTAGACTAACCATCGAAAATCTTTAAGTAATTAATGTTAAAACAGCGATGTCCTGGACTTTGTTTTGTTACTTAAAGTTCTGGGTACCTCTGCAATATCCATGGACAGGCGACATCTCTTACTGTTGGGATAGGTTTTTTGCGTCTCGTACAAAACAATCAACAAGGTTGATTGTTTTGTACGAGACGCAAAAATACAAAACAATCAACAAGGTTGATTGTTAAAAAAACAACAAAAAATACAAAACACAAAACAATCAACCTTGTTGATTGTTTTGTATTTTCCCTCTAATTAAATAAAAATCTTGTAATTATTTTAGATATCCGTCTATAGAGCAATAAGCTAGTGCTGGCGCAAATAAGAAACGGCGTGATATATGATGGCGCTGCTATTGGTTTGAAAGAATAAAAAACACTAATGATCAACAACCTTACGACATCCATAAGATTTGCTCTTTTAACTGCTATCTAAAGAAACTTTGTTTTCTTCCATGTTTAATTAATCTAATAAACCCATAGAAATTTAATTGCAACCATTCTGATCTTAATGAGTAGAATCATAATGTATTTACTTGTGTTCCAGCAGACACATTTGAGAGTTAGTGCCCATCCTAGGTTAGATGTGTTAGCATCTTCGACTACACTGCCACATAACATCAGGTGATCCATTATCAATCACCTGTCAAGCGTAAAGAAATACTGATAATGATTAGTATATTATACATTATTTAACGCATTAATCATAATTATGTAGTTCATTATTAATTTGCATAAGCAATCATTATTTTTCCAAAGCTAAATATTATAGTTCCGTTTTCCGCCGTGTCTGGTGTAATTTGCGTCAGACTACATTCCCGTTCGCAAGCGCGAAGTAAATGAAAAATAAACACGCGTAGAGGTTTATGCGATATGCTACAAACACTTAATAACAGAGTTTATGAGAGAATGTGTTTGGTTATTATATACTTACGCGCTTTGTTATGCGTGTATAACTTTAGAAAACGTTCTTTATTATTTAAGTATAATTTTCGAAACATAATAATGAATCCAATTTTGAGGGATTTTGTTACCAGATCTTAACTTAGGTAGGTACCTATTAAAAATGTTGTTGCCTTTTTTCTGATAGATTGTAATTATGACAGCCCTGTTGGCTCATTGGTATGTCTGCCTGAGCGGTAGGGTGCGGGTTAGATTCCCGCCAAGGACAAACATTTTATGGTATAAACAAATGTTTGTTCTGTGTTTGGGTGTTCTGTATGTATTATAAGTATATATTTAAAAAAAAAAGTATTTATGTATCCTATCAGTTATCTGATTTCCATCACACGAGCTCTGCTTAGTTTGGGGTCAGATGGCGCTGTGTGTAATGTGTCCTATGATATTTATTTATTCTCCTTAGCAGGAGGTCTTCTAGGTAGGTACCACCGCAGCACCAGATAATCCGCCGCCAAGCAGTAGTGTGTAAACATTACTGTGTTCCGGTTTGAAGGGGATATACTGCAGCTAGGGGCGTAGGTTTAAACCCGATCAATGATAAATCATCGAGAGGAAACCATAGCGTGTTGGTACATACAAATATTTTATTGAAAACACCAATGTTACAAGTCAAGGATACCTTAGGATACTTTCTAGCACTTAAGTTTAAAATCTGTCATCAAGCACCTAACGGTGTGTTCCGGCAGCCTCACTTGAAATCCAGTTTCTTGGCTAGGTGTTACCATTTTCGACCACACCGTTACTTAACATTAGAGTGAGCTGTGGTTATACAAATAGTCTGTTAATTTTAACAGAATATTCTGTTAAAAATGCATTCGGTCCCCAAGACACAAGACTGTTTGGGGTCCAATGATTACCTGTTTATACTTTGAATTATAATATCAAATAGGTGATATTTGATATTATAATTCAAAGATGTAGATGGACCAAGTTCTTTGTATTCTTTTCTCCGTGTACTGTACTCTTCTGTGAATTAAATTTATCTTTATCAATCATAAAAAAACCGGCCAAGTGCGAGTCGGACTCACGCACCAAGGGTTCCGTACAAACCTGTAGGTATAAATAATAAGTAAAAGTATGATATTTTTTTTTTAAAATGGTAATTTATGCCTTTCGCAATTTTTCCTTTTTCTGCGCTTTAAGACGTTGCTTTGTACCAAATTTCAAGATTCTAAGTTCACGGGAAGTACCCTGTAGGTTGCTATGCATTGCTATGTCTAGCGTTTGTGGACTATGAGAAAGCCTTTGATTCGATCGAGACATGGGCGGTGGTTGAGTCTCTCCAACGATGCCATATTGACTATCGGTATATCGAAGTGTTGAAGTGTTTGTATAATAACGCTACTATGTCGGTCCAAGTACAGGAGCAGACTTCGAAGGCGATTCCACTGAAAAGAGGCGTAAGACAGGGAGATGTTATATCTCCGAAACTGTTTACTGCCACAGTGGAAGACGCCTTCAAGCTCCTGGAATGGAAAGGATTCGGCATCAATATTAATGGCGAATACATCACTCACCTTCGATTTGCCGACGATATAGTGGTCATGGCAGAGTCGTCGGAGGAACTCAGCACAATGCTCGAAGACCTCAATCGAGTTTCTCAACGGGTGGGTCTTAAAATGAACATGGACAAAACGAAGGTAATGTTGAATGCCCATGTTGTGCCCACCCCAATATCAGTTGGGAGCTCGGTTCTTGAAGTTGTTGACAAGTACATTTACCTAGGACAAGCAGTCCAACTAGGTAGGTCCAACTTCGAGAAAGAGGTCAATCGTCGAATCCAACTCGGCTGGGCAGCGTTCGGAAAACTGCGCAGCGTTTTCTCGTCCGAATTACCTCAGTGCCTCAAGTCGAAAGTCTTCGACCAGTGTGTGTTACCAGTGATGACTTATGGCGCCGAAACGTGGTCTCTGACTATGTGCCTTCTTAGTAAGCTCAAAGTAGCACAACGAGCTATGGAGAGGGCTATGCTCGGAGTTTCCCTACGAGATCAAATCAGAAATGAGGAGATCCGTAGGCGAACTAAAGTAGCCGACATAGCCCAGCGGATTAGCAAGTTGAAGTGGCAGTGGGCAGGGCACATAGCACGCAGAACCGATGGCCGATGGGGCTGCAAAGTTCTAGAGTGGAGACCACGGACCGGCAAGCGCAGCGTAGGACGTCCACCCACAAGGTGGACAGACGACCTAATAAAGACCGCAGGAACGCGCTGGATGCGAGCCGCTTCCAACCGGTCTTTATGGAAGTCAATGGGGGAGGCCTATGTCCAGCAGTGGACGTTATGCGGCTGATGATGATGATGACCCTGTAGGTTTTGTTTCCTTTGCGAGTGTTGAAAATTTTCAGCATAAACGGCTGTATCTTTTGATTGCGTTGGCTTAGAAGTTTGATTTTTTCACGGCTCTAAGGGACAGTAGACCTGAGTATTTTATATGGTTTTTAGCTTGACACATCCACGCGTTCCTGAGAAAAAGAATCAACAGAAGAAAACGAAAAGACGGACAACAAAGTAATCCTATAAGAGTTCCGTTTTTTCCTTTTCAGGTACGGAACTCTAAAAACTTTTAACTACAGGTTTTAAGGCCACTTTTTATTCTAGAATTCACGGTTAAAACCGCAAAACGCAGCTTGTAAATAACTCCGCTAATATTCTGATAAACAAACCCAAAACAAATTACCATAGGAAAGAGATTCAAAAAAAAACTTTCTCCTACTCATGCCCATTATAAGTTTCCAAAGAAAAACACTTTTCGTGCACACGTCTCTCGGCTTTTTTCGCGGCGCAGTTTTCTAAGTGCCATAAATCTTTCACGTAAATAATTGAAGTAATATTTTATGCCAAAACATTCCTCGGGTAAGGGGGGTGTCGCGGTTCCACCTGACGCCCAACCCATCTCAACTTGTACCACTTTCCCACTTTAATTTGGTTACGTAATGTATTTTCAATTACTTCCAAAGGAGCTGCGTGATTTGTGGTGACTGAAGGAGATTGGAGCATAATTCTTATTGCCTAATTTAAAGTTGCTGAGTAGACACACCTGTTCGGGAGATTTCCACAGTTTTGTAGAGTTGATAAACTGAACAACACATAGAAAACTTGAACAACGAGCTGAAGAGTTTAAAAAATCTATAACCCGCCTGCGATCAAAATACCTATAAATTAAAGGTTTTTTTTTTTAAACAAGTTTATTATTTCTAATTAAATTAAAACAAATAACTTTTGTACCTGGATGAACGAGCTTTGCTCGGCTGAAAACACGGATAAAACGACGTTTTCTAAAAATGAAACCTAGCTAGATCCATTTATCGCTCCCGAAACCCCCTGCATACTAAATTTCATGAAAATTGTTGGAGCCGTTTCCGAGATTCAGATTATATATATATTTATATATATATTTATATATATACATATATACAAGAATTGCTTGTTTAAAGGTATTAGATATTTTAGTAATCCTCTTGTAATTTAGAAACCCTACTGAATAGGTATTTTTTATTCTGAAGCACACTCCCCGAAATGAATAGGATAAAAAACCGATAAACTAGTAACTTTTTAACGATCCTGTAGGCTTAAAAGTTATTCTTACTTAACTATAAATACAATGTGTCCTTTTTGACTTTGTCCATACCAAGCTTACAACTTACAACCCTATATATATATGTACATTTTTTTTTTAATAATTCTCATCTTAGTAATTATCCTTACTGAGTACAACTTAGCTTATTTCTATGCGTGTAAGATAGATGGTAAATATTTAATTTTGAAACAAAAAACAACTATGTCAAATTATATATCTAATGATTTAAATGGTTGTAATAAATAACATACGATTAGATCTTTCTAAAAAGACTATTAAACAAACGAAGTTAAAAAGTTTTACATCAAAAATAAATTGCGTAATTATATTTGACAGCCCTGTTGGCTCATTGGGAGTATGTCTGCCTGAGCTGTGGGGCGTGGGTTCGATTCCCGCTAAGGACAAATGTTTGTTTGGTATAAACAAATGTTTGTTCTGTGTCTGGGTGTTCTGTATGTATTATAAGTATGTATTTACAAAAAAAAAAGTATTTATGTATTCTATCAGTTATCTGACTTCCATCACACAAGCTCTGCTTAGTTTGGGGTCAGATGGCGCTGTGTGTAATGTGTCCTACAATATTTATTTATTTATTTATTTATTTATTTATCGAAAAATAAGCTTTGCTTAGTTTAGGGCCAGATGGCGCTGTGTGAAATGTCCTCAAATATTTATTACTACATAATAACCACAGAAGAAACATCTTCAAGCACTTATCTGTATGCGACGTGTTCAAGTCAGGTTCTTGACTATTAAATATGGAAACAAACAAAATCTTCATAAAAAATAACAAAGGAATGTGCATTTTGTTCAGAATACACTGCAAGACAAAGAAACGTGCACTCGCTTCATGTCAGCAAATTCCGCAAAGATCTCACGTCAAAGCGCAGCCGTACTCACATTTAGAATGCGCGCTTGAACAAGATCTGATAACCATACACTGCCGCATCATAAATAAACGCTCACTTTTCAAGGGAAATTTATCATTTCGTTCGACTTATTCCCCTTTTTTTCCTCCCCACTTTTTGTACATCTTGGATCACACTTTTAAAAGCCATTTATTTCGCAGTTCGACGTTCCATAACGTTTCGCGGCCCTGATGAAGGTATCGTTATGTGCTATCTGATAATAAAATGCTCGAGTTGGTTGATTCGATTTGCATGTGTTTAGGGTTGCTATCTCTCGGAAGAGTGGTTCGTATTTCTTGAAACTCATTTCTTTGTATGATTTAGATCTGTTTGGAAATATATATTGCGTATGATAGCAAAATATAGCGCAAGGGCGTAGATTATTTTTTGTTATTTTTAATACGTTTATAAATATAATATTTATTTGCGTGTAAAAAGATTTGTGACTGTGAACATGGGTTCATTTAAATCTCGTGCCATCAAAATGTAATTTATCAGACATTTTAATGACGCTCCATTTATTAAGACAACTTTGTGATCAAGTCATTTTTATTTTTTAGATATATTTGTTGACATACAGAATACGAGTCGCTTATCAGAGATGTGATGATTTTTCATGTTGATACTTAAAAATGTCAGAACGTGTATTTATATAGAAGTATCGAAATGAAGCGGCAGTAAACTCTTTTATGTATTTCAAAAATATGCACTTCGATAAATCGTTCCCTATTTTGTGATTATTTATTCACGCTCTATTAAAGTCCAAAAACGAATTTCAAACGAATTATTTTGTGTATCATTCGATCCCAAACGTGACTAATGAAGCGAACATTGTTCTTTGAAATCAAGTTGTTTTTATTGAAAACTTTGTGTCCTTTATATAACATATGGGTTATAGGCTTTCATTGTCATAAGTCATGCATGTAACGAATAAGGTCGATTTGTTTTGAATCTTTTCTAATTTATGGACAGCCTCGTCGTTTTTTCCGCGCGTCTCTCTCGAAGCATTGTGTGATCACATTTTTTTGTACCATTTTTTCGTCACTGACATTTTACGAGTTATTAATTGGTTGTCACAGGTTTATTTATTTCTCTATTTTGACAGAGGTTTTTCGCCGTATATTATGGCGGGCGGATTGAAAATCTATCATATTCAGGTAGTCGTAAATTTCACGTGATATAGTGGGTTTACAAGGTAATAATTTTGCGAATGCACTGCGTAGTGCGGACGGTAGTGACGTTTTTTAAACAACGACTTTTAATATTAAAATAGCTGACAATTAACTGTGTTTTTTAAATATGTTTTGTTATGCTTTTGTCATTTAGGAATATAAATATGTGTACATTTTTGGACACGAAGAAGTCTTTCAGATTTCCGTGTTTCAAGTCGTCACTCAACGTAAAGAATTCTTTTATCTTGCAGCTATTGCGTGATGATTTCAATTCAATTTATTGGTTAATATTTACAGTATACGTAACATTAAAGTAGCACCAAATTTATTTTAATCAATTTCACCTTAGTAAAAACCAATTTAATATACAAATAAAATTAGTTTAGATTCTTGTTGGGGCTATGCTACGTAACCATCAGCCATAGGACGTCCACTGCTGGACATAAGCCTCCTCCTCGGGGAGTTTTGCCAATATTCGCCACGCTTGGCAGGCGGGTTGGCGAGCGCAGCTAGGTGTGATTTTTCAAGGAAGACGCTGCTGCTCATCTTCCGGATTACATCCCTTAGCCGACTCTTACGGCAACCACGGGTAGAGAGGGTGGGGTACAATTCTAACGCCGGCACCACCGCGGCAAACCCTGTGTTGCAGCTGCCAAATTTGCCAATACACTTTTAACATTTAAATGAAGTGCAACAATCGGCGCCCTTACCGCTTAAAGCGATATCTTCCAGGTAACCTTTGTACGGATAAGACTTAAAACCTCTGTGCTAACTAGAGTAACACATAATCACACTAATATAAAAACCTACATATTATACATTTACTTGTAATGATATTGTTGTATTATTCGAAGTAATTTTCAGTATAGCTATAGTTACAATTACAACACAACTAGGTAGTAAATACTTGCTTTGAACGCTTTGCTCAAGCGTATTTCATTCATTCGACAACTCGTTCACATTTACTGACTTGTAATATCAAAAGGATTTGCGAAACACGGCGCTTGCGTCGAACTGTTTTGATCACGGGTTGTTGTTGTGTTACTTGTCATCGAAAAGCAACAAGTCAATAACTGTAAACTATAAATAAATAAAAAATCTATGTGGGATTAAATAATCATGGTTGCTCATAATCAATTAATCATCGCGCATCTTCAGAAGAGCAAAGTGTTCTTTGTTTTATCACTTTGACGATTATTTAAAAATAAGAGGATATTGAATTACTGGTAAGTATCTTTTTTTATTGACACTTAATCATATTGACATATTTTCTATTTGACATATTATGTTATGATTTTGTAATTTTTTTTTTTTTTATGTCTGACAGTCTAGGTGTTTTGACCACAACTCACCTGATGTTAAGTGACGGTGTCGCCGAAGATGGTAAAGTACACCTAGCCCGGAATGAAACTGGCTCTCAAGTGAGGCTGCCGGAAAACACACCGTTTTTAATTTTATGGATTGTCATTTTTAATATGAATGGAAAAACGACCTCTAACTTTGGTGTTATTAATAAAACCTTTGTACCTACATACTTATTTGTGCATTATTTCAAATGCGATTTTTTTGTATTTTTGTGTTTATATCTGTTACTTCATGCTGAAACTGCTGAATGAATTTAAATGAAATTTGGGTAGATTAGTCATACTCTGGATAGTCTGATAAAAAGATAATTAACACAAGCTACTTTATATCCCGGATAGCGTATGTAATAAACTTTGGGACGTGACAAGTATAAGCATTATAATATGTTGTAATAGCGTTTACTATCCCACTGCCGGGCATAGCCCTAACCTCGGTTAATAAACTTATAGCATTAACATTCGGTAAAGTTTATGTCCATACAACTCGATAATGTATAAGTATATGTTACTAATATTTTGATAAAGCAATGGAATTAATTGCCCGAGTTTCTCGACTGTCTCATTAGTTTAAGACCGCATCTTGCAGTGGAACGCAAGCCGATTTGTAATAAAAAAAAAAAAAAAAAACTACCAGAGATCTATTTCTTGGTACATTACGCTCGTGTTTTCGATGCATTTCTGGTGACGTTTATCCCCTCACGTGCTACCTGTTCGTCACTCCAACCTATCTCTTACGCAACACTAACATCCATAATATATGTGCGAAGGCTGTATGCTATTTCCCGCCTTATATACGTACTTTTTTTCGTCCATAAACCATTGTTGGCTGCTTTATTCCTTGATTTATAAGAGACGTTCGAAAGACAAATAGCAGGATTGTGTTCCAAATTTTTAAAGCCACATTTCGTTTCGCTCTCCCTCGGTGGAGGTAATGCCTTACAGGGTGTAGGGTGTCTCGATGCCGGGATACCTAGGGTACGCTGATCGTTTAATAAAACAGGCGCTTTGGAATCACAAGTCTGTCTACTTATTTCCTACTAAGAGACTATTAAAATTTGTAGCGATGATAACTCAGTGGTAAGCGCGGTCGGTTCGCATGCCGAAGGGCGTGGGTTCAAACCCCAACAATGAGCTTGAGCTGCCGGTGAAGGAAAACATCGTGAGGAAACCATAGCGTGGTGGTAGGGTACTTTCTAGTACTCGGCTGGCTAGCTACCACCCTCAAGTAGAAAATCGGCCGCCAAGCATCTAACGGTGTGTTCCGGCAGCCTCACTTGAGATTTTTTAAGTTCCATTCCAGGTTAGGTGTGCTTTACCATCTTCGACCACACCGTCACTTAACATCAGGTGAGTTGTGGTCAAACACCGTGCCTGTCAGCCATAAAACTATTGCTAGCTACTGACTTTTGACAGTTATCTAACTATACTACGTACTAGACAACATTCACATTTATTTATAGATAATTATTTTATTCATCATTACCGAAGACCCAGCATAGGTATGCACCTCGTTCAGTAAATCCCAAAACTGGTGTTTTAATTGAGTACCTAAATTAAGATGATTTGTTTAACTGAACAAAATACGAAATCTATTTAGACAATATTATTTTTATCGATTCAAAAAACGCATGTCAATAAATTTTGCTTACACTTCTTTATGTTAACGTTCTTTTTTAGGTACCTACATACAATTTATTGATGTTCGTAAAGACGACAACAAATTATTAAATAATGGTCCAACATAATAACATTAATATTAAAATGATAATCTTATCTATTATATTACAGTATACGTAGGTATATATTGAAATATTTCGTTAATGCGCTATATTTGTGTTTGTGATTGTTTTTTTGTGTTTGTGCATGGGTTTGGGCTTGTGTTCATGTTTGTGTTTAAATTTATTTTTTAAAGCATCATTTAGTTTTTCGACACAGAGACTTGTTAAAAACAGAGAGCACCACAAAAACTACAATCAAGTTAAAGAGAATTGTCTTAAAACCACTCGTAAATTGTGGCACGAAGTAGGTTTATCCTTTATTAAAATGTGTTTTCCAAGCTTCCGGTTCCGCGGAGATACCTATCGGCTTGTTAGAGAGATTTAATGGCGAATTCTCTCATTTCTATCGGGTCTTAGAGGGAAATTTATACTTTTCGCGGATCTTTTTTCCATACGATTGTACTTACTTTAAAAAGATTTATGCTAGTCTTGAGCTAAAAGTAATTTGAGATTTTTTTTACTAATGCTTTATACTATTATTATCAGCGTGTCTAGCGCAGTTCTACTAAAAGGTTAAGACAAAGCAACGGGTGGATAAAATGTTTTACCGTGGATAATAAGTTAAACAGTTGTTCCCGGTTGTTTATTTTATAGTACTAATACAAATACAAATACTTTATTGACACACCATAGTTACAAGTCAAAGTCTGTAATATAATTTCAAATATGTCAAAAGCACTGATTAATTGTACATAGGTATGCCAATAAATAAAAACAAAAATGATAAAATAAAGTACGTCAATACAAAAATATCGTTTTTTTTAAATGTAAAAGTAATGAGACGAGCGACTGCTCTCCTGATAGTAAGATATAACAACTGTCTATCATTGCAGCGATACACAGAACTTTGAGTAGCAAAACAAAGTCCAGGGCATCGCTGCTTTGGCGCTCATTATTTTGACATTCGATGGTTACTATCAACAGCCCTGTAATTTTGCTAGCTGCAGTACCCTTCAAACTGGAACACAGTAATGTTTACACGCTACTGCTTGGCGGCAGAATGGTGCTGCGGTGGTACCTAACTAGATGAACTCCTGCTTAGGAGATCAAGTAAATATCATATATTATAATAAAATGTCAAAAAAAACATAGTTATTTAGTAGTAATTTAAAAATCTTTTAGTTTAAAATATTTGTCAATGTCATAAAACAGGGTCTCTAACAGCCAAGGTTCTGAAGCACACGGTGGAAAGTTCATCCCGGACGGAAGCGGGTACGCGGTTGAAGACTGCGGGCCCTAGAATGCAAGCGACCTTTCCGACCTGACAAGTCGGTGCGAGGGCATTAGGTACAAGTTAGTATTTCTTTTTATTGCTGCTAAGACCTAACGTACTGTGGACGCCCCTGCGTTGAAATTTATCAATGATTGTATGGGTGAACAGGGCTACCTGGTAAATAAGCTCACATGCAAACGACAGTGTTTGAAGAGCTTTAAACAGCTCCACGCATGAGACATCGTCCTGATCCTCACAAATAGCACGAAGGGCTAGCTTCTGCAAAACAAAGGCTTTATTAGTTAGGTCATTGATTGTGATATAGGACTTCTTGTAACATTGAAATACTTGACATTGGCAAAATGCTCTATGTGCATTGCCAAAAAAAAAGAAGAAAGTTAGAATTACATACGTCAGTTTAACATTCCAGTCCAATTACCCAAACTTCACTATCCAATTGAAAATCAACACGTAACAACTTACGTCGACTTAATTTTTACCCCATAAAGGCACCCCACGAATCTCGATACGATATGGAAATTCGTCGTTCGTCGCCGTCCATTCGGCAATATTCGGGCGAACGTGCGTACTGCACTAAATTGCCTATTTATTCTTTACTTCATATATTACTTTGCGCGTGTTGTCTGCGCAAAGCGATATTTATTGTTTGACCGTTATTGCGTCGAATGACGTATTGGTGCGTAATAACGGATACGTAAAGTATGGTTCGGGCGTGACGAAAACCGACGTAACAAAACAAGGATTTGTTGGACGCGTGCTTGAAGAGAAACTAATGAGGAATTGACAGTCTGTTTTCCAAAAGTAAACCTTATTTCGTGTTAGATAAAGTTGCAACGCCGACTTAATTTTTACCCCTAAATTAAAAGAGCTTATTTGTTTATATGTATAGATTCTATGTTTGTTAATTCTTCACGATATGACGGCTTAACGATTTTGATGAAATTTGTGATGCTTTTTATTTAGGTACCCCAGATTAACACATACATATATACTTAGACTATTATTTATCTTAAATTGTGTGTATGGACAGTTGCCGTGGTGGTGCCGGCGTAAGAATAGTACCCCACCCTCTCTACCCGTGGTTGCCGTAAGAGTCGGCTAAGGGATGTAATACGGATGATGGGCAGCAGCGTCTTCCTTGAAAAATCACACCTAACTGCGCTGGCCAACCCGCCTGCCAAGCGTGGCGAGTATTGGCAAAACCCCCCCAGGAGGAGGCCTATGTCCAGTAGTGGACGTCCTATGGCTGATGATGTGATGATGTGTGCATGGTACTGTAGAATGCGGACAAAATATGAATAGGTACTTTAACAGTTTGACACATTACATAAAATAAAATAAATTCAAGAGGTGTTTTTTTTAATGTATCTGTAATGAAACGAACGAGATGCTCTTCTGATGTTAAGAGATAACGCCTGTCCATGACTATTGCAGCGGTACACAGAACTTTGAGTAGTAAAACAAAGTCCAGGGCATCGCTGCCTTGGCGATCATTACTTTGAGACTAGATGGTTAGTCTCAATAGCCCTGTTATTTCGCTAGCTGCAGTACCCTTCAAACCGGAACGCAGTAATGTTTACACACACTACTGCTTGGCGGCAGTATATCTGGTACTGTGGTGGTACCTACCTAGACGACCTCCTGCTAAGGAAATCTACCACCAAGTAAAATTGAAATGAATCAAACATTTAATTAATGACGTTATGATACTTTGTAGTAAGTAGCATTTGGCTCAGAAGATCACATCTCTTAGTAGATTTTTTGTAAACACAACCGCATCATCATCATTTTAACATTCCACCTGATACCTTCTTACATAGTTATATCGTCACTCCATTGAGATCTCAGGGCAAAGTCAAAAAATATTTTATGAGGAAAAACTTTAACAGGCCTTGCATATTATAAAGAATCTTAGTGCAGGTGGGAATTGTAAAAAATGGCCTCTAGAAGAGTGATTTAAAAATTAGCAAAGTTTCAAAGTCACACGTAGACCGAGATCTACACTTTTACTCGGAGTAATTACACTCTCGCTTTGCAATAATGAGTTTTTACGATGACAGAGATAAGAAAACACATCTTAGATATATGCAGAAAATACACAAAATTTTATTTAAAAAATTCGAAAAAAGCTCTTAAAAACATCATTATTGAATTTTACTATCTATGATTAAAAATGAGTTCAATTTGGAAGGCAGACGGACAGATTGACAGTTTTAGTTGATAGATTTAACCTTTAATGAATATATGTCCGGCGAATGATGTATTTTCATTCGCCGTAAATGTCAGTCTTTTTAATTGGATTAGTTAGATAACAAACCATACTTTTGTAGCGATGATAGATCATTGGTTAACGCGGTCGATTCAAGTTGGATCAATTTATCACAAGTTTTGTTGTGAGCTACTTATGATAGGATTTGCGTTTTATAAAACTAAACAACGACTAGACAAAATATCAAGACACCACATAAATTATAAAGTAAAACATAGCAATTTTACGCTTAGTCGAAAGAATAGGAATAAGTTGACAGTGACTTTACCCCTGAATTATGTTTCTCAAGATAAACGACGCGAGCGAAATGAAGTCTCTCCCCAGCCCCCTCCCGCAATACGCCCTCTGGTGGCGCGGAGCGAACATAAATTTTGAAAGAAAAATCCACGACGTTCCCACAGCGAATGTGTGATTTGGATTTTTAATTGAATTGGTTTTTATATTTAAACATTGTGGCAAGTTTTTTTTATTAGATGATAGATCTTCTTAGCAGAAGATCGTATGGTGCTGTGTAAGATATTCGGCCGCCAAGTTACTGTGTTCCAGTTTTAAGGATACTTTCACATAGTCACCTTAACTCAAATTCAGCCACTGAATTCTTTCTTTAGACTTACTGGTAGGACTATGCATGTTTAGTCGTGAGGTTTGCGTTTACCGAAAAGGCAGTGGAGTAAATTTGTAATTCCAAATGTAAAATCGAAAAATCTCATTGTTTACAGTTCCGGGTTCCTTTGTAAGTTCAATTACTTTCTTTTTTAAAAACATTAACTATCACACTAATACTAGCTTTTGCCCGTAGCTTCGCTCACGTTAATGTAGAAAACGCGACTTAAATCGCAAAGCGTAACTAATATTTCCTGAAAAAACTTTTGGGTATTATATTATATTATATTATTTTCTTTATTTTTTTGTTTTACTTATCCGGATTTAGGCACCTACGTTTAATTATGTCGGATACTCCGACTATAGTTTCCACCACATCAGGTTCAGGTTCTTCAAGAAGACAAAGCAGAGAATAACGCGCGTCCAAATAGGACTTGTTTCGCACAGAAAAAAAATATGAAAAATACCACGACAGTTTCCATAGTATTTTCTTTATCATAGGCATTGGAATGAATGGTAACATCCATCAAAACGATGTGTTGTTTACCGCCATCTATAACATCCGACAAAGACCTATTACCGTCATTGACTGATTGAATGACGTCTTATAAAAAAAACTCAAACAATCGTGAAAACGCGCAAACTTACACTATCCCATTATTTTATCTTCAACCCATCAATCGCCTTTTTCCCGTGTTTTTGCTCCATTAATAATGCGTTACTATCTCAAGAGATATCTCCTGCTGACCTGTATTATTGTCATAGGGAGATATATGTTATTTACTGCTCTCATTTATTTGTCTGTCCCCTCTTATTTTCCGTTCGGAGCCAATCCGATAGACTGTTTGAAAATTTTTCGTAAGCAGCCATACATCTTGCCGCGAATGCTATCTCTGGGCGAACATTCGACGGCCACCCCTATACTGAGCTCAAAGAGTAAATGATATAGAGGTACAAGTCAAGTCGATATTAGTAGTTCCGTGCCTACAAGTTGAAACAAAGGAGAAACTGTATTGTTTATTATTTATCGATACATCCACATCGTTAATACAGATCGTAGATCAATTTGGCTAATTATAATCGGCAATGAATGATTTACCATTAAGATCACTGAAAACACATGTTTTGGTGTTAAGTTAACCTAATGTACATATTAGAGTTGTAAGCCTGCAATAAAGAATTAAATCAATAAAATATTACACAAAAGTAAAGTTGCGCTGTGCTTCTATTGTTATAAAGCAAAATGAAACTTTACAAATTGTTTTCCTAATTTTCTAAGTGACATAGTTTTATTTATCGGGTACCTACTTAGCACTTATATAACTTTGATCACATTACGTCCAAGTTGATAAACTAAATATTTTGCAGTATTTTGTGCTTACCAATGTAGTTTTACATGCACCCCATTACCTATTGCAACCACATGAAATTAAATTTAGGACGTAGGGATCTACGATTTGGTGTTCAATATTATTAGCTTTCAAATGACGACATTTTTTGCATTCAATGGTATCGCTGTGCCAGTGTTGGGTCCATCGCGTTGCAGAGATGGGAACCCGTACGTACAGCCTAACCAAATTTGACATGTTCTACCAACGCAACTTTAGATCTTTTTAGCAACGTAGTAATATATGTTCTTCATGGACTTGTCTTTTTAAAGAATACATCACAAAATCCTTTGTAAGGTAGGTATCTATTTAGTTTTATCGCGTTGTCTTTATGGATATTTGTGTAAATTCTATAGGTCTAGTATCTGTACGTAGAGTTTTCTTGAGGAAGTAATATGTTTAGCCTGGATGAAAGAGCCCCTTCCTCAAGGATTTTGCAATGTTTTTCATACGCGTCCATCATAAGAGTCCAGTTGGGCACAATACTTAGTATTAAGTGGGCTTGTTTTTAGAATTTCCAACTGTGCCATTTAAAAAAAAGTTATAATAAAAATATATTATCTTTAGCTTGTGATCAATTATTTTTGTACCCTAGCTACCGAATAAATTACGTTGCTTCACTTAAGTTTTCAAATACTCATTTTACATATATGTTGCATTTTTATTTTTCGTTAGTCTTTGAGGCTTATGAAAATGTAATCTAAAACGAAAATAACCTCATAAGAAGTTTTAATTTTGTTATCCAAGTTATACAAAAAAAAAATCCTCTCAGAAGATTTTACATCTTTAAAGATCATGTCACATCTGCGTCTTCTTCGCTCACATTTTTCCCCGCTTCGCTTCAGTCGCCGTTCCCAGCTAAAACCACTTGTGCCAATTTTCTCGGAGACTCCTTCCACTTTACTTGAGCTTCCACATCCACAAAACGAAACGATTTATTTTCACTTACCCACCAAATTTAAAACATCTTTTACGAGCCACAAATTAAAGCACATTTTCCCGTGTACGCATTTTAGCCTTAAGCTGTTTTATTTAAAAGGTTTTACGGGTATTTCGGGGTATATTTGTAGGCCTAGGCATTTCTTTTCCCGCCTTTACTAATGTCTTTCGGTTGTAATGAGAAGAATTTAGTAGTGGTTTCATTTTTAATTTGATACTTGGCAGATGCGGAGCTTTTGTTTTAAATATACGACCTTATTTAATGGAGTGCTTTCTGAAGCTTTTTTTATTAATGTAGCTTTATTTATAAATGGGTAATTCTGTAAATAATCTGCTTTAATCTAAATAAAGACCTTGTTATAAAAGAATTTAGTGAAATAAAAAGTGACTCATCCGTGCATGGGTAGATATTATTCGAGAAACTAATTCTTGTCACACGATCTTCAGGGTGACAACGTACCATTTTATATGAGGACTGGTTTCGTAAAAAACAAACTGGTATTTCACTTTTGCAGTCACCCATTTGTCGTGTTGCGGTGGTATACAAACGTTTTCGAAGAATTTAGTAAAACTAAAACCAGTTTTGAACCAGTCTTGTGGAATTTTTACATCTTGTCATATATATTTTTTAAAATACTGCACTTATTCTTTTCATCTACTACAAGACATAAGAAGATATAAAAATAATAATATTAAAGTAATATCAAATGAATTCTATTATAATTAATCGTTAAGTAAATTAAAGACAAAAAAATCGATTCATGTCAAGCAGTTTGATTTGACGCGATTTGTGATCCAGTCGATATCTTTAAAAAGTCCTAATGTTCACATGGCAACCCTACGTGTAGGTAAATTATAAGCGAGCGTCATAACTCGGCTCGACCTTAGGCCGCGGCCACACTGAGCGCGATAAATCTTAGCTGTCGGGATCAGGTGACACCACCTTCTTTATGTTTTTTCCCAAGCCATTTTACGGAAAAGATAAAAATCTTTACATATTTTGACGCTGCTTTACGGGGCTTATTCTCAAATTACTCGAGCCCATTACATAATACCGGGAACAGCTTTTGAAACAGGCGAAGTTTTCGACTAGTTAGTTTAGTGACCGAATTTCAGTGAGTAGGTAAGATTTTGTTTCCGATTGTATCTTTTTGTCGTTGAATTTTTTGCTTGACATTTTTTTTTGGTAGATGAATAAAAAATTAAGTAGGTAGGTACCTAACATGGTTAAAATTAATTTTGCGTTTTTAAAAGTCCGAGTTAGCTTTATTTTCTTATTTGAAACCCAAAGATTTTTCTGCCTGTCGTAGCGTCTGCTTTATCGTAGACCACATCTTCGCTTAACATCACCTGAGTTGCCGGTCAAACGCAAGCCTATTTAGTAATAAAAAATTAAGCGAAAATTAGTGTAAGTACAAAAAATAGTGTACACAACACATAGACCCCTCATATTAATTTACATCATCATTCGGCCCGTCTCTGTCTTTACCTTTCAGCTTCACTTAACTCACGTACAATGTACATATATAAGAACAGGAAGTTTTGGACAAGTTTATCTAGTAATAATATATAAAGAAGGCTACCGATAACGTAAAATAAATACGAGATCGAAAAATAACAATTATTTCATAGAAAAATATCATTGTCAATGAAAATGTCTAGATAGATATTTATTTCCGCTGTTGCAAGGTCGCCTCTACGTAGGTACTTACTTTTACATATTTTTTTTTTAATTCTCGTTTTTATCTAGACCGCCTCTTCGTTTAACATCAGACTATTCATCATCAGATTGTAGCGTTCATAGCTCAGTGGTTAGCGCGGACTGTTCACATGCTGAAGGCCGTGGGTTTAATCCCCAACAATGAACCTACTCGGCTATCCAGCTACCACCCTTAATTTCAAAACCTGTCGCCAAGCATCTAAGAATGCGTTCCGACAGCCTCACTTAAGATCCAACTTAAAAGACGGCCAAACATAAGCCTATTTGATGATTATATAGATGATTTAAAAGATGAAAAACCAACTTTTAAACTGGTATACTTGTTAACATAATAATCAAATTGCATAAATCTTTTGTATCTTATGCGAATTCTTTTGAAGACAAATTACGGAAAATCTTTTCTTACAATCAACAATAGGCAGACTAATGTAGAGAAAACATAAATATTATTAATAACAGACCGCAACGTTCCATACTAAAGTTTTATCCGCTCACAAAGGAAAAACCACCGCTACATGTAACCTATGCATTGCCATCTATCTTTTTCCACAAAAGCTGGACATTATTGTTCGGTCCAAACACTCCTAAATCTTCGGAAAAGTAATATATTTTCGTTTTGCCCACTGCGGTGCAGGGTACACATAGATGCCAGTCACTAAGTTTCGCTACTTTTCTCTATCCACTAATGTTTTATACATTGCCAGTTTTGCTCCTATATCCTCCTGGATAAAACATTCTACACTCGCAATGGAAAAACGCTTGAGTTTTTCATCGTACTAGATCGGTTTTTAAGAAAAATATGTGTTTCTTTTAGGACCATTTCATTCGAAGTTACCAATTGTGGGAACCATACGGCTTAGATCTAGAAAGGTTTAACAGCTCTCTGTTTTTTATTGAAAGTTATATTTTGTTACAATAGCAATAAAGAGTAATTTTGATTGGTGCAATGCGTCGTCTTAAATCCTTTGTCTGAAGTATAGTTGGGACTATTGGTGTGTGCAGTAGACAAACTTGCAAATGTGGATGAGAGTAAGCGATATTAAGATTGGTGATTCAGAGAGTTGACAATACTTCATTGTTTGGACGTAAACCACTTAATTTATTTCGCATTATTCAGTTGAGACGGTAAACAAAGTCGTGTGTAGGACGCTAACCACTTTTGGAGGATATTTTAAGTAAACTAGATTCAAGAGGTACAGTTGGTAATTGTTATTACGAATAGCTTTAAGTTTTTATTCTTTTGCGATTTTAGATTTTTACTCTGTGGTATTTTGCTCGTTTAGGTAGTCACCACCGCCGTACCAGGTATTGTACCGCTAAGCAGTAGTGTGTAAACATCACTGTGTTCCATGTGATAAAGGAAAAATTGCGAAAAGCATAAATTAGCATTAAAAAAAAACATAACTTTTGCTTATACCTATACCGGTTTGTATGGAACCCTCGGTGCGCGACTCCGAGTCGCACTTGGCCGGTTTCTGTGAACTGTAAAAGTAATGAAACAAGCGAGAAGCTCTCTTGATGGTAAGAGATAACACGTGACCATTGCAGCAATAGACAGAACTTTAATAACAAAACAAAGTTCAGGGATTCAACGCTTTGACCTTCATTTTACTTATACTTTGCGCCATTAAATGATTAGTCTCAAAAGCCCTGTAATTTCGCTAACTGCAATACTTACTGTTCAAACCAGCATACAATAATGTTCACACACTACTCCTCAGTGGCAGAATATCAAGTACCTACTGCGGTGACACCTACCTAGATAACCTTCTGCTAAGGAGATCTACCACCTAGTAAAAATACTTGACATTGGAAAAATGCACAATGCGCAAGCTAGAAACCCCAAAAAAAGCCAGGCACGCTTCCAAAGTTTACCATTTTAAAACCCACTGTGTGTTCTATAACATATAGTTTACATTCCGATATCAGTCTCCACCTAGACCAACACGAAGCTCGGTAAATGAGAATCAATGTTAAAAAAATATCCCATGCAGAATGGCTTTGAAGAACCGCTACCAACTAGTTTCAAACAACGTTAATATTATTTTCGTATTTCAAATTCAAATCATATCCGTCCAATAATACCGTTCGTAAAACTACATTAGAATTTGAAATTGATGATTGCGGACGTCCTATAACAATAAATTCATGAATTATTTCCATTGAGTAGTACTCCATGATTTATATTTTGTTTACTAGTATTTTAACACTGTTTTTAAAACATGAAAATATACCTAAATTGTTGTCGATAGGTAGATATGCTATATCTACTTGAACACTACGTTTCAAAATGAACTTTATGCTACCAAAGTATACTTAGTAGATACAATATGTATCTTCAAATACACAGCCGATACACAGATATTTGCCGTGGTGGTGCCGGCGTAAGAATAGTACCCCACCCTCTCTACCCGTGTTTGCTGTAAGAGTCGGCTAAGGGATGTAATCCGGAAGATGGGCAGCAGCGTCTTCCTTGAACAATCACACCTAACTGCGCTCGCCAACCCGCCTGCCAAGCGTGACGAGTATTGGCAAAACCCCCCCAGGAGGAGGCCTAAGTCCAGCAGTGGACGACCTATGGCTGATGATGTGATGTGTGTATCTTCAAATACAAACTAAGTAGATAAGCGAGCTCCAACTTAGACTGCTTCTATTTAAAAGGAAAGTTGTGATCAAACACAAGACTTTTAAATTCTGAATTTCTATATGAATAGTTGTTCCTCTTAACAATATAATGGTTAACATTGAGTGTTAATTTTTAATCTTAATTGGTTTTTAATCAAATTGCAATCCCTACACTTAAAAACAAGAAGTTGGTTCATATGAAATTGAAGATGTTTGTATATTTTAAAGCAACGATATCTTGGACTCAACTAGCTGCGCCCCGCTACATTTTTTCGGGATAAAAAGTAGCC
Organism: Biston stratarius; assembly: GCA_950106695.1. Classification (NCBI taxonomy): domain Eukaryota; kingdom Metazoa; phylum Arthropoda; class Insecta; order Lepidoptera; family Geometridae; genus Biston; species Biston stratarius. The sequence continues at coordinate 20,779,586 of OX467116.1, forward strand.
TGGGTAGTCAATCCAGGGTGTCCGCTACTTCCGTACTAAATTTAATCAGAATTGGTCCAGTTTCCTGTTTGAGCGCGAAGAAGTAATAAACAAACAAACACATTCACAAACTTTCGCCTTTATAATATAAGTGTTAAGTATTAGGAACCTACAGATGCAATAGTCATATTATCTTTTACCATTAAGATTTGAAAAACTTTGTAACCTTCGCTTCGAAAACTATAAAACTATAAATCACAAGCTTAAAAAATCCATAACCTGACTGCGATAGCTATAATTAAAGGAACAAAACTTTTTAAACAAATTTATTATTCCTAATTAAATTTACACATACCTACTATAAGTTATATAGGTATATTGTTAACACTTTTTTAATTGCCTTTATTTAGATACTTTTTTTTAAAATGTAATGTTTAGTTAAGTTAAAATCTAACAGCAACAAAGGCTTATTTTAAAAAAATATTTAGATGAATATATACCCTTCTTGATAGATTTGGTTATTTGTTTTAAATTAACGTATTACTATTTCGCGCCAGAAATCCACCAACTTTGATTTTTTTTAAACTGCTCTTTAAGGACACTTGGGTTATTGTGACGAATGCAACGATACCTTAATTGTCGTAATCCATTCAGCCTTTGGAAGTTACAAAGTTATAAAGAAATTTTGGCAGTCGGGTAGAAATAGCATTCCAAAAACTAACCTACATACATTCGTCGCCACTCTGGCGGCATCGACTTTAGCGGTTAGAGAAAATGCGCATACGCAGCCGTGACTTGACCAGGAATTGTTCACTTACACTGCCCTATTAGGGAGCTACGTCCCTTCTATACTAATATAAAAATTAACCTTCAAAACAAATCAAAGTACAAAAAGTCTTAGACTTTACCACAGCAGAATAGAACTCAAATTATATTGTACGTTATTGAATTTGGGATGTCTGTTGAAACATTAATGGAAAGTCAAACTCTTTCTGATTTTATAAATCTTAAGTTGAAGGCGTAAAGCTTAATTTAAGTTGATAGTTTTCATTTGACCCTTGAAAGGTTTGCGGTAGTAGTGTTGAATAGAAGTAGAATTGATACAAGAATTTGATGAACACGATTCCATCATAAATTTTAGTAGGCACATGCGTTGGTATGTTAAACATTTTTAATCCACAGTAACTTTTTGTTATTTTCTGGTTCGGTAATTCTAAATTGTTTATAGGTCTGATACTACACACTTTTAATAAAAGTACTACTACTTATTGCTAAAAGATTTTTAGTTTTTTTAATATTATAATGAGATATCATTTATTTAAGTTACTTAGACGTACATATATCTTATAATTACAAACAGGTCTGATTGATTTAAATTCGGTCGGTATTATGTCATTGGGTTAGTCTTGATAATTGACTATATAGGTAGTGGATGTTTAAAAAACTCAGATAAAACAGTTTATTTCCAATTTCAAACGAACCGCTATACAATGTGCATTAATTTATTTAAAGTTGAAGGCACCCGCCTTCAAGTCACTTCTGAATTGGTTTCTTCTAGCTAAGACTGCATCTTTGCTTAACATGAGCCGAGATGAAGGCCAAAAGCAAGTAATTAAAAAAAATTGCAAGGAATTATTTGTAGACAAAAACGATCTATTGGGATAAGGCTTTTTAGTTGAGTTATCGAGATTGAGTCTCATAAGTAAACTACTTTTATTTGCTACTAGCTGCGACCCGCGGTGTTACCCTGGATAAAAAGTAGCCTATTTGTTAATCCATGTAGGTAATCGGCTACCTCCATAACAAATTTCATCAAATTTGGTCCAGCTGTTTGAGTGTGAAAAAGTAGCAAACATATAAACACATTTACACACTCATAAATTTGCGCATTTATATATATTAGTGTCATTAATAAAACCTTGGTTTTTGAATTAATATATGCTTGTGATCATATGAGAATAATGTGTAGGTAACTGTAAGACTAATATAGAAAGTTATTACGACTTGCTAACGATTTCTAAAGCAACTTTCTCTTTTTTAACCATCTGTAGTAAATAACTATATATAAAAATAACATTTTTAATTAGTAAAGAAAATAAAACTATCTACAAATTATACCTATCCTAACATAGGTAAATACTACAGTAAATACTACAGAGGAATTAATAAATAAATGTAAATAAAATTAATTAATCTAAAAGGCAATCAATGAAAGTTCCCAAAACGCTAGCCCCATTGCTGCGTAGAATCTTTATTTTTATGTAACTCTAATGAGACGAACGCGACGCTCTCTTGATGTTAAGAGACAACGCCTGTCCATGACCATTGCAGCGGTACACAGAACTTTGAGTATTAAACCAAGTCCAGGGCATCGCTGCCTTGGCGCTCATTACTTTGAGACTAGATGGTTAGTCTCAATAGCCCTGTGATTTCGCTAGCTGCAAACCCTACCCTTCAAACCGAAACACAGCAATGTTTACACACTACTGCTTGTCGGCAGAATATCTGGTACTGCGGTGGTACCTACCTACCTCCGACCTCCTACTAAGAAAATCCTACGACCTCCGGCTAAGAAAATCTACCACCAAGTAAAAAGTCATATAAAAATCATACAGGTAAGTGTATTTTGGTTGTATGGCCATACTCAAACGTTGGACAAAATAAAGACCAACGTTTTAGTCACGTGTGGCTTCAACTAGACGAGATGGCAAGTAGTTATATAGCTAGCGCGGTCGGTTCGTACCTCGAAAGACTTGGGGTCGAACCACAACAATGAGCTTGAGCTTCTGGTGAAGGAAAACATTGGGAGGAAACCATAGCATGAAGAGGTATTTCTAGTAGGTTCTCGACTGGCTAGCTACCTCTTTCAAGTTGAAAATCTGCTGCCAAGTATCTAACAGTGTGTTCTGGTAGCCGCTCTTGAGAGCTCCATTCCAGGCTAGGTGTAATCTCTTCGACCACACCGTCACTTAGATAACCATTCAAACATAGCCTGTCAACCATTAAAAAAAATACCATAACAAGTAAGTATAGGTATGTATATGGTATGTAGGTTACCTACCTGGTATATGTATAAATATACTTGCGGGGATTTATTATCATTTGACATATTATTTTCGACAAATAAGAATAAGAATAAGAATACCTTTATTGACAAACAAACAAAGAAAAAATACAAATATGTCTTAAAAATGAAAATTTAATATAGAATAGTTTGTTGTCAAAGGGACAAAATTAGCTTTATTCTGTAAGAATTTAGCTCTTACAGCGATGGTTTACATTTTGCCCCTATTCTCGAACTGAGGTGTGTGTGAGGTGTTGGTCAAGTAAAATAATAACAAACATTAGAATATGACTTGTAACTTTGGTGCTGTCAATAAAATATTTGTAATTCCTTGAAATGTTACATCTACCTACTTACTCGCAGAAAAACTAGTATCAAAAACTGTACTCGTTGATGTCTTTTCCATAGATTTTTGGCATGATCAGTTAACCAGTTAATTTTGTATAGTAGTGTACCTACATTCTTGTTTATTATTAATATGTATTCATAGAGTATCGTATGTTTAAGTGATTAGATCTGCTGATTCGCTTGGTATTTTGTAGTACAATGACAGTACAGAAGGTAGGTACCTAGGTATAAATATACGTACTCAACGACAAAATAGTCTAAATAACGATGTTCTCGAACAATTTTTTTTTTAAATTACGTCTAGATAATTGTAAATCATAGTAATAAAATTAACGACACAATTGATAAATATTAGGTATTTTTTAAATTATTTTTATTAATCACCTTTGTTTAACTATTAAAACGAAAAATGGCATTTTGTTGGATAAGGCATTTAATAACATAGGTAGGTAGGTACCTACGTCATCTTTTTTTAGATTTTCAATTCGGCTGTATAACATTCTGAAGGCACTCTACGAACTGCCACATCTATCTATTTCATACTCAACGGTTCGAACTTCCAAGCTCGCTCATTCCACGGGACTTTGTCGCAGCAACATTTGACAGAATTCGGCGCGAACTGAAGTATGGAGGCTTAATTTATTGTCCGTAGGGCAGCTCTCATTAAGGCCGCGGTCTCGCCACCTGTAGAATCCACGGATAGATTTATTGTTTATTACTACTGTTCTTTTAGTATTACTAGTTTATGAATAAAAATACTTTTGTGAATAAAGTCACTCTACATTTTTTATTTGTTTTTTTTTTTTTATGTGATTCTAATTCTAAATTATAGTTGGACGAAGAGTTCAAAATTTATCATGATTAATTATATAATTTTAATGTTGAAGTAAATTATATTTATTGAAAAAAAAATAAAATAAAATAAAACCGCCAATTGATGTCTAATTTAACCAGGTAGGTACGTTATTCCAAAACAAAATTAGATTGGATGTAAACAAAAATTCATCCGTCCGTTCTTCCTCGCCCTCAGACGCCATGCTCTCGACTGCCGCGCGCCCACACCCCGCGCCACGCGGCCGCACTCCGCCCATAAACATGTCAGCGGCGCACGTCGCAATTTACGACCTCTCGCTCTAACGTTCCCATAACTCAGCCTAACAAAAGGGAAAGCTATAACGCTCAACGGTCCCATGCGGATAGTTTAATTTACGCACACATGTAAACAGAAATGAGGTAGTATGCGATTTGTCCGTCGAGTATATGTGAAAATTTAAGATGATTCTTAGTTAAACTCAAGAAAATATGCATAAAATTAATACAAATTCAGCATTTCACGTAAAACTTTAAACTTTTTTAGAAGTTGCCGGTTGGTGCTTTAAACAGGCTTAGCTGTATGCAATAATGAATAGAACTATATCTGTACTTCATGCATATACTGTCCGAGTCTTGTTCTCGTAGTATCAACGTACTGGCTACGTTCAAACTTAGCGTCGGCGGAGAGTTTAATGTTTTTATCCCTTTCTAACACACAATTCCCAGATCGTAAATCTCGAAATGGCCGCATGTAGGTTACGCACGCCGTCCTCGGTGTACCAGGGGAGCGCATAAAGTATAGTTTTCTCTGTTTTATTACGTGTTTTAGTACACGATAAAAGAGATCGGAGTATCCCAAGGAAATCAGCTGTTTTGGGGCATGCTTTAAACGTTCAGTGGAATGTGGCGAGCGAAATGTTATGTTGAAACGGTAAGTAAGTTGCTCTACTTCGTTTTTGGTGAGAGGTTTTATAAAATATGTTTTTTATCGATATTGCGATTAATTGACGATTTAAATTTATTAGAATATTTAAAATGTTTGTTATCGAAGTGCGGTTCGACTAGGTATAAAATTTATACATAAATTTACATATTTTTTTTTACATTTTATATTCAATCTTGTTTTTTTTATTTATTCGAAATAGGTTTGCGTGTATACTCGCCCTGCCTGATGTTAAGCAGGATGCAGTCTAAAATGAAGTATGCTTACTTAAAAAAACAAGTTTACTCTAAATTTAAAGACACCAAAATTGTAATTTGGTGGGAAAAGCAAACGCTGGCAGAGATTAATAAAATATGTTATCTTTGATGACAGACGTATTTTATACTTTTTAATATTTATTGCAAATGCAAAAGACAGTTTTTATTATTAAGAGAAATAAAATGGTACTATATAGCTAATTACGTGTAAATAAAAGCAAAAATACTTTGATGACATAAGAAAATATAATTACTTATTTCTACTTTTCATTTACCTAGACATATTCTGTCATAATATTTTGTTGGATACTGCTTACTTCAAACAGTCATTGAAAAAATACTAGTCATTGTTTTCTAAAAATAAATACATACGCAATATAGCTATTCAATTAATTATTCTTTACAACAAATCTGTGTAAAACACAGCATACAAGCCGAGTGGTGAGCAGCAACCTAATCTAATTTGCCTCATGGTGACGAATGGTGCCATATGCTACTTAAGCTATAGAGTTAGGTATACTGCCTTGTCTCAAGTGAGGTTTCTAAAACACACAGTTGAATGCCGGACGACACATTTTTGACCATCCAAAACACTCTACTAAATAAGTGTTAATTAATTAAATGTAAAAAAATGCATTAGAAAGAATAATTAGAATAATAATTAATTTAATGCATTTTATGAAGTTTTATTACTTGAATTATTTTAAAAAGGTGATGTTTGTTACCTACTACAAATTAGCGAATGTAAGTGGAAAGTAAGTAAAAAACTACTCACTAAACGTGTAATTTTAACTTACTTCAAGGTAAAATAATTTTATATTTGATTCGTATTTTTTATACTAAGTTTAACATAAGGCTGTTTTACCAGTACAAAATATCATAAAATAAAATCAAATCAATAAATCAAGAATAAATAAAACAAATGTAATAATAAAAAATCGTAAATATGTGTATTTTAAACACTCGTTTAGGTATATTATTTACAATAGTATATTGAAAATAAAATGAAATTGTATTCACAATGTGCTACAATTAATTAATAATAAAATGTACTTACCTAGTTAGTTATTAATACAAAAAAAAACTAAAATATTAGGAGGTGCAACATATAGATGTTGACAGATGAAACTGACATGAGTAAGCGCTCCGCGTTCTCCGTTTGAAATGATTGGTGGGGGTAGTCAAAATGGCGGTCGCTTGTTCACTTCCTATTGGTCGGCGTACCTGACACAACTCTCTTCATATTTTTCAAAAGACTCTTTGTTAAACTTCACTCTTGACAAGCCATTGTTACTTGTCTTCTCTTTGTAAATGTAACTATTGTCATCTTGTAGTGGATATTTGAATTCTTTTAAAGATAGTTTTAGTTTTATTTAGATCACCAGGGTCATAAAAAGTGCTGTAACCGTGCTGGTGTGTATTCAGTATTATTATAGGAGTATTAAGCAATAGTATTAAGCTGAAATTAAATCAATGTAATTCATGTGATAACAAATTTAAGTATAAAATTTAAAAAAATCAGCTTCTTGAAGCTAAAAATACTAGTTTTGTAAAAATGAAGCATAATTAGAAAAAATGCATTTCACCTTTAAAAGCTGGAAAAATGAAGTACAGATTCATATACGTATATAGATAAGTAAAAAAATGGGTGAAGGTCTTTTGACTTCAATGTTTCTATTTTTGTAGTACTTTTGTAGTAATAAGGGCAGATTAGTGTTGTGAGCGCAATCAGATTATACGCCCGAGGGAGTGGATTCAAATTCAAACAATGAGCTTGAGCTGCCGGTTAAAGAAAACAGGAACAAGAAACTGTAGCAAGGTGGTAGGGTACTTTCTAGTACTTAACTGGCTGGCTACCAACCTTAATTTGCAAACCAACCTGCCACCAAGAATCTTAAGATGACATTGACATTTTTTGATTATAATTTTATTTATTTATTTTAATTTAAATAAAAATTAAAACGTTTAAAGGAGGCTTCAGGTGACCAGAATGCTGGCATCTACTTTGGTCAAAAGCTTAGCATTGCCATCCAACGTGGCAATGCTGCCAGCATTCTGGCCACATATCCCTCATCTGACGGCCTTTTTATTTAATTTTAAGTTAGTTTAGTTTTCTCTAAAGGTTAAATTTAGCCTCTGAAATATATTTTAATTTATTTTGTATTATATTTATATTTGGCTATGACTATGATGTATTCTAGCAGCCACAATTGAGAGGCAGTTCCTATTCCAAGCTAAGTGTGTTTATCACTACGCTGCTTGTAACATCAGATGGGCTGTGGTCAAGCATTTAGCCTGTCACCAGTAAAAAAACTCACTTTAAATAAATATATGTATATATTCGATATAAATTTACCTATTAAGTTTTTCTCAATATGGTTGACGACTTCTTTTATGAAAATCGAAATGATTATACCCCACCCTCTCTACCCGTAGTTGCGTAAGAGTCGGCTAAGGGATATAATCCGGAAGATGGGAGGCAGCGTTTTCCTTGAACAATCACACGTTACTGCGCTCGCCAACCCACCTGCCAAGGTGGCGAGTATTGGCGAAACCCCCCAGAAGGAGGCCTATGTCCAGCAGTGGACGTCTTATGGCTGATGATGTGATTTGATGTTTGAATGCTATAAAGCTAACAAATACCTTGTCTATTATAATTTTAATTAAAAGTACAAATTATAAGGTATGCACTGACGTCGCTCTCAGGGTTGTTTTGTGCATACTCTTACCAACCTACCCAAACTAACTGAGCTTCTTGAAGTAACGGGGTACGGCTTTGGGTCGTTGGCATAATTGCTCTACTCCTATTTTGCCAGATATTATAGTAGTTACTGCAAAGTGCAACTAATATTGCTAGGAATCATAAATAAGTATTGAAGAAGACCTTCTATTAGCTAATCAATTAAATCGACATCAAGTTTTGACGTGAATATGTACCTAGGTATGTCTTTAAATTTTCTTGCATAGTGGGAGGCAATTCAGAAATTTAATGTTTACACAATCGGGGAATATATGTAGTTTGGTGTTGCAGCTACATATCTACATCGAAAATTTACTTACATCACTCGATAGTTAAAGATCTAAAATTCGTTAGATTAAGTGATGACTTAAAATATAATAGTACCTATTATTATACTAACGACTACTACTTAGTATTCTATCAGTTTTCTGACTCCCATAGTACAAGCTTTGCTTAGTTTTGGGCTAGATAGTGCTATGTCCTACAATATTTATTTATGAAAATACAAATGACTTCTTAGTGTTCAGTATTGTGTATTGACGTAGATAAAGCTGTGTCCACGCCATAGCCTCATAACAGTTTTTTCATACCTACAAGCTAGGTGCTTGTAGGTATTATGTTTAAAAAAGTTATATTGTATAACGATATTTTTTAAGGATTTAATTGACACTTGAAATTGCATTAAATTAATTACTCAGTTTATTTTTTTAATTGTTTTTGCTTCCTACTTTGCGGGTCGTTGACCACCACATATAATGGTAACGATTGCTATGATCATTATCTCCAATTGCAGAGCTATTTCTACTTTATCTAGATGGTAATGTTTCAGCTTTGTGAACCTACCTAATAAATTAAGACTTGGCTCGTAAACGAAGGAAGGTAATATCTTCAGGACTGACTATCTAGGTAAGGTCTACATACCTAACTATCTTAAAGCTAATGTATTTAGATACACAATAATATCTTTAAATTGGGTACATTCGTTTCTGCGTTTGAATTCTGTGTGAAAATATTTGATAGTTTTTTAAGTAGAGCTACTTTCAAGTCGGGCATGCCGGCATCAACGTCTGGTGCATCGAACGATACACCAAGAAACTTTATGACGCCACACTTGCCGGGATCGGCCGCGGCACGGGCGACCGGTACAATTCTATCGCGAGTTGCGACCGGACCGTCCGATTAATCGCCCCGATTAACGTTGTCTCCCGGACGTCAACGTTGCCGGATTAACGGAGGGTGGTGGTGTCCTTTTCTGTTGGTCGCAGATTTAGTGCGGCGCCGCGGCGTGCGGCGTCGGCGGCGGGGGGCGCGACGTCGCTCGTAAACCATCGGTCGCCACATTCTACTGACGCGCGCCTCGGCGACAGCGCGTTGCGTAACATCGCGCCATAAACAACACGACGTGCTCGGGGCCCGCACCTGACTTGCCTTGCCCACGTGCGCCACATTACGTATTGCGCTCATGCCACATCTAAAACGCTGACACGTGACTCGACGGAGTGAAACTCTTTTCGAACTAGAACTGTGAGTTTTGTGACAAAGTTAGCGGGATGGCGCGAGCGTTAGCCGTCGGGCTGCCGCGGCCGGCCTAAGGTGAGTTTATTGCCGATTTACGGGCCCGAAGCGGCCGGCCCGAGGGTCCCGCGCGGCCCCTGTTTGCCGAACAAACTTTGCCAACACTGTTTACACTTTATAAACGTCGTTTGGAAACCGTTTGGCTCAAACACGAGGGAGAATGAATTGATATCAATGGATTAAATGCCGGCGGAAAGGGTTTCATTCGCTCTTGCGCTGAGAATATACGAGAAATGTTTTCGGACAAATAAACATAATATCAAATAAATAGTAGGTACCTACATATTACTAAGAAGAATCATACTTAGTTTTCTAAGTATGATTCTTCTTCTTTCAGGCCCTTTATAAGTGCAATCTGAGCATACTTACGTACCTACCTACCTATTTCTTACGCGGTAAATTGAAATGATGAATAGGTGACTAAGATTAGATTTCTGCCACAACTATTTGATCATCAATTACGTATATAGCTATATGTATTCGTTATTTTTCATGCTCAAAATAGACAAGTCTATCGTTTGAAACACATGGGTACCTATCAAGAGAGTTATGGCGAATATAATGATATGGAAACCTTAAATTAGGTTCATATGTCTATCATATTAAGGCTTCATCTTTACTGTACTAGATATAAGCACGACTACTGTTAGACAAAAATAAACATTTGAATATTTTGTGTGTACCTATACCTATTATAACTAACTACTAAAACATCGTTCACGTGCAAGGAAATGTAATTTTATTTGTAATAAGTACCTATTTCAGCCATGTTCTAAATGTGCCTATAATAATATAGTTTAAATGTTTAGGTATAAAATGATTAATAAATTTAAAAAAAAAACAATCAACTTGGTATTTGAAAAAACAAAACACATTCTACTGATTTCAAAATAGCTTTAAAATTGTAAAAATAATTGTAGGTAATTATGAATGAAACTGGCTACATTATGAAACAATTTTATGTGTTTTCATAATGTTTCTAAGAATGACGAGTTCAATGACATATTTAAAACCTTGTTAAAGACATTTATCTCCGTCGTAACTGTATATATTTACCTACTTAAAATCATAATCTGAAATTTGATACCTATTAAGTAGAATAGAAAAATATCTTAGAAACTATCAATGAACTTAGAAATAACATCATAAGAATATAAAATATGAAGTATTTCCAAATCATGATTTATTGATAAAATATTAAGTGAAATAAAAATCCATAACTATTAAAATTAAACACTTAAAAATTATGTTGCAAAATTTTTATATATTAGGTATGTCTCTGTATGACTCAACTAAACAAAAATGTTACCTGTAAATGTAAAATAGGTACATATAAGTAAAATGATCACTTATTCCAAGAATACCTACTAGAACTAGTTGTGTTCTAGTTTAAAAATCTTATCCGGTTTGTATGTCTCCTCTAGAAAACCATAACGCAAAAAAGTAGTAGGTAAAGAGAACATTAAAGCGGGGTTTCACTCGAAGAGAACTTAATCTTTATATAGATACAGTTTATTATAAATCAGTCAGCTTAGACAGATTTTGTATTTTTTTTTAAATAAATGCAGGGTACTGCGGTTAGCGAAATTACAACGCTGTTGAGACTAACAATCTAATGTCTCAAAGTAATTAGCGCCAAATTAGTGATGTCCTGGACTTTGTTCTGTTACTCAAAAGTTCTGTGTATCGCTGCAATAGTCATGGACAGGCGTTATCTCTTACCATCAGAAGAACGTCTCATTCGTCTCATTACTTTCACATAAAATATATATATGTATATAGGTAATACCTAGGTATATATTTCTCCGCAATTATGGCTTTAATATGTCTAGTCATAAGATAATAATCTACCTTTAATATTACAATTTTGTTACTAAAGAAACCTATGTAACGTTATTTATAATTCTTCTATGATTCCTATCTATTCCACATGTGCAAAAACAAAATAATTTTACTTTCATTTAAATTGCTAGTTTACAATTTTATTAATTGGATTCGTCAACAGTTAACTAACTTTTGTTGCGATGATAGCTCAGTGGTTAGCGCGGTCGGTTCACACCTTGAAGGGCGTGGGTTCGAATCCCAACAATGAGCTTGCGCCGGTGAAGGAAAACATCGTGTGGAAACCATAACAAGGTGGTAGGCTATTTTCTAGAACTCGGCAGGCTAGCACCTTCAAGTTGAAAATCTGTCGCCAAGACCCTAACGGTGTGTTCTGGCAGCCTTACTTGAGAATCGATTCCAGGCTAGGTGTGCTTTACCACACCGTCACTGAACATCAGGTGACAGAGCTGTGGTCAAACACCTAGCTTTCAAAGCATAAAAAACAAAAACTGCAGTAACTAAATTACTATTTATAATGTTACTTACATATAAAGTGCTACTAATAACTTACTAGCTCTTACCCGCGACTCCGTTCGCGTGGATTTTTACAAAAACTTTGTATTGTTTGCAGTATCAAAAACTATCATCCTATACCTATGTCAATTAAACTATATGTGTGCCATATTTCATCCAAATCCGTTTAGTAGTTTTTGCGTAAAAGAGTAACAAACATCCATCCATCGATCCTTAAAAACTTTCACATTTATAATATAAGTAGGAAACTGTATCTTAATGTTACACTAAATACAACAAAATTATAATATATAGGTATGTTACCTATTGCTAATATTATTCTGTATACAATAATTTAGCTTTATAGTGTATGGATAACAAACATAAAATCTTATGAAGATGCGCTCAACTTCACTATACAAATCATTCTTATTTGAACTCTATACTCTCTACTATACAACAGAATTTCAAATAACTAATCACCCACGACACTACCGCAATCATTTTATACTGCGCCTGGCAAAATTGTACTCTACAACGCTTAAGATAGAGCTCAGAGTCCTATGTATTTTCACCGCACTACTAATGCTATATGTTGAGTAACATAATTATTATCAGAAATAATTATCGCTATCTTTTAATTCAAACAGATAAAGTACCTGCATTACAACAAAATTAACATAACAGCATTTTTTTTTAAGTTAAGACCCCATAAACTCTATTGATTGATGTGTACACTCCTCTTTACTTCCTGTAATTATCGCGTTAAACTTTATGTCTAAGAATATCGTTCATTTCATTATTTGCAAATAACTGGGATGTAACCAGGATGAGGCGAGTTGGGGCTTCCCCCTTTAGCTTGCATCGTCGTTGGAAAATTTAATAGATAATTTCTCTATATATATTTCATTGAAATATGATATGAAATATATACATTTTGAAATGACTGGAGTAAACATTAGAAATTAATTAAGCTTTCAATCTATACATTAAACATTAAATTAATTAATTTAATTAAAATATTAAAAATATTAAATATTAATATTATATTTAATTAAATTATTTAATTAATACATTTTGTTTAAATAATCATAACAAAAGTATATCTATAGCTAATGCATTTAAAAACCCAATATGTGATCCAAATCCTTTGTATTTGTATTTCGTATAAAATGCACTAATTCATTGTAATATTGTACATTAATACTAATTAACTAATTACTAGTTTTATGGTAGGAAATAATGAGAAAATTTAAACGCTTTCTTCATGGAAAGATATAACGCCCGCCAATGACCATTGCAAAAGTACACAGAAGTTTCAGAGAAAAAACAAAATTCAAGCACTGAGTTACTTTGAGATATTTTGTGAGCGCAAGTGCAGTTTCGCACACATTTTGTTTTTAATTCTGAAATTGTTATAAGAAACATTATATACTAAGCCATGAGCGACTTGTATCTTGGTTGTATAAAAACACAGATATGATATATCAATTATAGATGAGCTATGTATAACCTGAATACATTCACGCGCTCAGTTATAAAGTATATCATCCGTAGTATATCATTACTATGGTAAAAAAAATATACCCCACACTAGGCCATCCTGATTACGTCCTAGGATTATAGCAGGCGATGTCTTGAAGCGCTCCGTTGGGCAATACGAATATAATCAGCCTCACAAATTAACCAGCTGACTGAAACACTAGCATAATATAAACTTATACTTAAACTTAAACCGAGGTCAGTGATCAATTAAATATAAATGTGTATTAACATATTGTTAATAGAAAATTTTATTCTGCTAATGAGTTTGATAAACTTATCGCCATTAACTGTTGTTCTGATTAAAAAAGTAAAAAGTTTTTTTAAATTATGTTTTATTGTATAAATTGCTTTATCATTTATCTTGTTTATATTTTCCTAAAAATTTTACATTAATCAGAAAATAAATACACGAGAATTTTAAACGAATCCATCTGGATATTGATATCAAAAAAGGTGATTAGTGAACTAAATTCGATTAAAATTGTTAAGCATGGGTAACCATATAAATTGTGGCTTTTATTTTGTAGTGATTGTAGTTGAGTAGTTAGCGCAGTCGATTCGCACACCGAAGGGCGTAGGTTCAAACCCCAATAACGAGCTTGAGCTGCCGTTGAAGGGAAATACCGTGAGGAAACTATAGCATGGTGGTAGGGTACTTTCTAGTACTCGACTGGCTAGTCAACCACCTAACGGTGTGTTCCAGCAGCCTCATTTGAGAGCCAGTTCAGGCTAAGTGTGTTTACCATCTACAACCACACCGTAACATTCGGCGAGCTATGGCCAAACGACAAACCTGTCAACCAAAAAAAAATATTGTAAAAAAATAAAGGTGTAGAAGGTATTTTTCTAACAGATCCGATTTTTTTATATTATTTAATTATTAGAAGGAAACCTTTATAACCACTCAGAAGGCTAAGTTCACAAACTTTTGTAAAAATTAATCTTAAGAAGCTCATTAAATTCTACTAAACATGGCTCTGTCTCAATACACACAACTTTTTTGAAGGTTTATTTTGTTGTGAAGTGTCTCTGAAATTGAGTAGGTATCCAAAAATGTTATGAAATATTCTTCTCCACACCTTTGTTATTCTCAAAAGGCGGCGACTTTCCGAACTGTGCCATGAAATTGTCCTGACAACAATAAATTATCATCTTAATAAGTCATAGAGTGAATCCACAATACCTTTGTTTTTGTTAACTGCACAATGAGTATGGGGCGCAAGTGCCAATGGTAACAACCCGTTTTTGCCTTAAAAAGGCGCTCACACATCTGCCTGCATCGAATTTGATTAAACCCTCATGTTTATTTATTAAGTATTTACTTTAAGGACTGTATATTTCAGTGCCATTTAGAGTTATTGCGGTAATATTTAAACCATTTTTTGAATTTTATTTTAAGACACATATGTATCTATTTATAACGACTTCGAACCGACTTCGCACGGGTGCAGTTAACTTAGGCGACGTGGTTACAAAACATTGAATCTATCTACGTATCAAAAAGTTAAATATGAATGTATTGTATATGCAAACTTTCCGAAAAAAATCGAAATGACAGTGAAAACCGTATCGAAATCCATTGCGTGGTTTAGAAGAAGTAGGTAATGAAAATGTAGACGGGCGCGAACAGTGACTTTGTTTTATACTAAGTACAGACTCGCAGGTATCTAGTATAGCGTAGAAGGCAAAAATAATGCGAAAAGAGCGACAACTACTTATGACGTGTAGGAGGATGGGATGGGAGCGATCTATAATGTTTGCATGGTGGTGGGGTACTTTCTAGTACTCAGCTGGCTAGCTAACACCTTCAAGTTGAAAATCTGCCGCCAAGCATCTAACGATGTGTTCCGGCAGCCTCACTTGAGAGCCAGTACCATTCCAGGATAGGTGTGCTTTACCATCTCCGACCATACATCACTTAACATCAGGCGAGCTGTGGTCAAACACCTAGCCAGTCAACCATAAAAAAGCGCTAAAATTGATATCGTGAGGAGAAAATTGTGTGCAAATACTACTATGAAAAATACTATCTGGATAGGATTGCCTTGACTACGCAAGTGAAGCCTTGACAAACACTTGACTACGCGAGAGAAGCCTTGACAAAAACTTGACTACGCGAGTGAAACCTTGACTAACACTTGACTACACGAGTAAAGCCTTGACGAACACCTGACTGCTCGAGTGAAGCCACGTGCAACTACTAGTTTAGAGATACATATGTCTGCGGTTGACTATAAATTCTTATGCCTCGACAATTTATATTCTAAACCTTCCATTTTTGTACCTAACTGCGAACGTTAATTCACAAAAATAGTTAAATTACACTGTTGTATAAAATAAGTAACAGCAAAATCATCATTTAATTTTAACAATCATTTTAAAGTCCTGGACTTATACTGTGGACTCTTATTACAACCACGAAGAAGCTAAGCGACCGCATACCGTATTTCCATGCAATAAGGTTTGCAGTCGCATACAATTTCGTGATTGCGTAGCTGAACGGGCTCACGCTAGCCCCTGAACTTGTTTACTCAAAGCTCTAAGTATCTCTGCAAGGGGCCGGTGTTATCTTGAAGGTATCTTGTTCATCTCATTACCTATTTGTTACGATAAGAAATGTTTCAAAACATTGTTAAATACAATGTTTTGGAATATTAATTAATTATATATATTTCTTTATAATAAGCCACATAAATTACTTAACCTATTAGACAAAAACAGACATGAATGTAAAAATAAACTAAAAGAATACCTTCTGACATTAAATTACTACGAAACCGGGAACCAGATCAGTCCAATATTATAAGCATGAATGGCAACACTTGTCGATACAAAAACAGACCCGAATTTCACTGTAACACACACACACATACAACCACACACAAGTACTGTAAGAACACGTGCTCTGCATGTGCTCTTTACGTGTCCTCGTTTCAACTTGTCACGCAGTACTTGGGAAGATGCATTTACGGAAAAACTTCGGCCAGAGTCTGTGATAGAAGCTATGCTTTTCTTGGAGGCAGCATGGCAGGCGACATGCTCTTTCGTGACAGAAGTCCTCCAGGAACTCCGTCACTTAGAAATAATGAATGCTCAAATAAAAGACTGGCTTTCATGAAGAGAAAGCTAACTTTGAACCAAAAAGTCACATGAAGGAAAAGCAGTAGCTAGAGCCTCCTTCCGCAAAGCAATGCCTAACGGCGGTTCCGCGGAGGAAAAAAGAGGTTAATGCCAGAGAAGGTTTTTAGTCGGTATGATACTATCAATAATCGAGTCCGACATAACCAGACAAGGCCTGATGATACGTAAAGAGTATTTTCCAAAACTCTGGAGAGAAAAAAAACCAATCTACACACACAATCATTCAGATAATAGTAGCACTACAGAAGAGACCTAGCTACAGACATACACCCGCTGTTCTCTGTAACACACACACGCACCCACACCCACCCACTGACACCCACTGATACTCACGCACATCCAAGGACATCCAAGCACACCCACAAACACACTATCTCTCTAACACACACACACAATCATTCGGATAATAAAGGCACTACAGAAGAGACCGAGCTCCTACAAACTAGTATTCGGGAGCCAGAGCTTCCATTCAGTTATTGAACTTGTGACTTTATGATTTTTTTATTAATTTATAATTAACGTGGTCAGACGCTACTCCCAGTCGTATCGATCTGATTCAATCAATTTTCTCACGTATTTGGTATCGATCGATTCTATCGAACAGTTAATTTGTGCAAAAAATTGTTGACGCTTTAAATGTTAACAAGTAACAGGTGAATCGATTACCGAGAGTAAAAAACAGCATCTGCTTGAGAAATTTATGCAAGCATGGTCAGTAACGATCATATCGACTTGATGCGACAAATTGTTGCCACTACAAAGGGACGAATCGGAACTTCGCGAGAGTGGAACTCGGGGATTTCTGTTGCACTCTCAAAGCTTGCCTTAACAACTGACAAGTTGTCAATATTGTTAGAAAATATATAGATAAACTGTACCATTGTTTACGATAAGAAAATCGACTAACAACTGGCTGACTTGCGGTTTACTTGGTGGTAGATCTCCTTAGCAGGAGATCGTCTAGTAGGTACCTACCATTGTAGTACCAGATATTCTGCCGCCAAGCAGTAGTGTGTAAACATTACTGTGCTCCATTTTGCAGGGTGCAAAATTACAGGGCTGTTGAGACTAACCATCGAATGTCTTAAAATAAAGAGCGCCAAAGCAGCGATGCCCTGGACTTTGGTTTGCTACTTAAAGTTCCGTGTATCACTGCAATGTTCATGGACATGGGTTATCTCTTACCACTAGAAGAGCGTGTCGTTGGTCTCATTACTTTTATATTAAAAAAGTTCCTATTAAAAGTTATTATTTCCTCTGTCTATTGGTGAAACTCGCATGATAATCCGTTGAATAGTTTTTAAGTTTATCGCGATCAGACAAACAGACAGACGCGGTGACTTTGTTTTATGTAGGTAGAGATGTGCGAGCTTTAGTCTAATGATTTGTCAGATATGCTTTAATTAACTTCAGACGCTTCATAATATTAGTGCGAGTTTAAGAGAAGTTCAATTAATTTACAACGTTTTATGTTATTTATATTGCAACTTAAATTTGAATCTAAACCAGTTTTGAACATTATGCGCGACGAAACCTTCAACTTTAAATCTAAAGGTGTCTTACGTGTTATTGAAGAAATTTGCAATCTCGTAAATTCATGTTACTTGACACGCTGTTGCAAAAACTGGATGTGTTTTAATTATGGTTTCTGTACTGTATAATTTATTGAACGAATCTTCTTGCTATACTTATCCAGGGAGAGCTGTTTTATTCATGTGTAACACGGTGTAGAAGCAATAAAAAGTTGGTTATACTCGTTTTCAATGGTTGTAAAATACCTATGACATAAAATTAACCGAACAAAAGTAATATCTTTCGTAGCGATGATAGATCAGGGGTTGGCGTGGTCGGTTCACATGGCGGAGGGTGTTGGTTCAAACCCCTACAATGAGTCTGACCTATCGATGATTGAATTTGAATGAAATTTGAAATGCAGAAACTAGGTAGGTACTTATTATTACTATTATTTTAATATCATCATCATCAGCCTATGGAAATCCATTGTTGGACATTATGCCTCTCCCAAGACACGCCACTCAGCCTGATCTTCAGTTTTTCGCTTCCATCCACTGCCAGCTCTCTTACGTATATTGTCACTCCGTTGAGTCTCAGGGCGTCCAACGCTACGTTTGCCAATTCGCGGTGTCCACTCTAGATCACATCTACCCCAGCGGTCATCGGTTTTGCTATTACCGATTTGCTTGTTGTTAGTACCGACAATTTAAGATAGGTTCTTACGTTTAAGCTACAATATTTATGTTTTTTTTTTAATTCTCTGTTAATTTCACTGCCATTGACTACATAACGAACAAGAATAAGTATGACCCAAGCGCACGGCCAAAAATAGTGTACAAGTACTTCAATGATCTCAAATTGGTTGTAAGTAGAAATATGCTTTACATATTGGACTGCCTTGAGTCCAATGTGTAAAGCAAACAGTGGCGCTTTCTTATCCACAATAAATTAGGGCTGCTAAAATCATTTTTTTTATGATTGTGATTTTTTTTTAATACTTTTACACATTAATCTAATATCTAATACAAAGTTTTTAGAACAAATCGGCAAAAGTGACAGTGCAGATTAATTTCTAAAAGATAACAAGTAAATAATTTAAAAGTAAAAAAAAAAAACCCGACACAAAATCAAACATAGCTAAGAACACTCCCGACTATGGATTAGTCGGGAGTGTTCTTAGCCTTTCAAACAAAACAAAAACGAAATCAAAATTGGTTCATCCGTTCAGGAGCTATGATGCCACAGACAGACACACACAGACACGTCAAACTTATAATACCTCGTCGTTTTTGCGTCGGGGGTTAAAAATTACACTTTTTTTTTCTCCGACGCAACCAGCAGTCTTATAAATAAACTAGCGACCCGCCCCGGATTCGCACGGCTGCAACGTAAATACTAATTAAATGCATATTCATGCATTATACATTCCTCTTGAATCTATCTGTCTATTGAAGGAAACCGCATTAAAATCCGTTGCGTAGTATAAAAGATCTAAGCGTGCAGACGGCGGGAAGCGACTTTGTTTTATACTATATGTAGAGAAGTTTATATCTGTTTGTATGTATCACTGAGGATTCAACCGGCTAAACCGATTTAAGTGTTGTACTTTTTTTGTTTGAAAGACGACTTGATCGAGTATGTTAAGCTATTATTTAAGAAAATCTGTTCATCCGTTTTATCAGCTCTTTTGTAATTAATCATCTTGCACAAGTCTGGTCGAGTCAAAATTTGGTTTTTTGTGTAAGATATAACGCTTGCTCGTGTACCAGTACCCAGAACTTTGAGAAATGAAACAAAGTCTGGAGTACCACCGCTGCTGTGACACTGATTACTTTGAGACATTCAATGGCCTCATTAACCTCATAATTTCGCTACAGTAACCCTGGAAATCGGAACACTATTGTTTGGCGGCAGAATATTCGATATTACGGCGGTACCTACTTAGATTTCTAGCTAAAGAGATCTACCACTTTAATAGTAACATGATACTAATTAAGTTTATGATTTCTGTAATGAAGTTAAAAAAGGCACGAAAGTTACAGAACATATTCCTCAGTATTGTAACATATAACATGCAACTTTTGATATCGAGTGATTAATGCGTTTTGATATTGTCACTGACAATTCAATTAAATATTTTTTTTTTAAATAAATTGGGCTGAATTTTAGGAAACGAAAAGTAATGTCTGCGCTTTGTATTATTTTCACAAAATTTACGGATTTTTGCAGATGTACCTATTAAAAAATGTGTGAGATATTGATATAATGTAGCAAAAACATGTCCTTCGTGTTGCTTCCATAACTTTATCGACGCTTCTTGTAAATTTGCCTCAACCTAGCCTGTCATCGATTAAAAAAAGTGCGTATTACTGGCCTTGACTTTATCTTACTGTTTGATTCTTTGTTTGTTTGTTCATAAAACTCGAATTAAACGTTTCGAATTTACCTTCATCGTGCGAACCGCTAAGCAATGGAATTTGCTACTCGAGTGGGTTTTTCTTGATAGACACAAACTGGGTGCCTACAAGTCACGAGTAAACCGGTTTCTTTCAAGCATGTTCCATCGTAGATCGCATCCTTGCTTAACATTAGGCGAGATGGTGGTCAAACGCAAGCCAATTTGTAATAAAAAAAACGCAATTTTTTTTTTTTAATGTTAGGCACTGGCAATATGTAGAAAATGCTATGCCAAAAACTAAGGCAAAAAGGGGACATTAGCACAAAATTCGACAACCGTACAACCCTACCCCATGATTTACAACAAAGTTACAACCTCAACAGTTCGATAATGAATGAGGTGGTCGTAAACGGGCAACTCAAGAGAACATTAATGTCAATAAAAAAGCCGTAAAGTCTATTAGCCGTCATAAACTTCACCGCATCTGTTCAATAACTCGTTCCTACAAATAGTGTTAATTGAATAATTAAAATTTTGTTTGTCGTTTATGGCTCAATAAGATTTCTTAAACGTTAGCTTTGGAGCTTCTAGTTATAAATATGTTGTAAATTTAAACTGTGCTTGACTTTATTTGTACCGAAGCATATGCATACTAGTTGTTTACCGTAAAATGATTTCGAGATCCTTTGTAATTAAATAAAAAAAATACATTTGCTCATAAAATTTCATACTACCTAATAACACTTGGTGGTAGATCTCCTTAGCAGGTCGTGTAGGTAGGTACCACCGCAGTACCAAAATATCTGCCGCCAAGCAGTAATGTGTAAATATTATTGTGTTACGGATTGAAGGGTACTACAGCTAGCGAAATTTTAAGGCTGTTGAGACTAATCATTTAAAGTCTTTAAGTAATCAGCGCCAAAGCAGCAATACCCTGGACTTTGTTATCCTACTCAAAGTATCGCTATCTATGTATCGCTGCAATGGTCATGGACAGGATGTCTTACCACCAGGAGAGCGTCTCGTTCGACTCATTACTTTTACATTGAAAAAAAAGACTAATTGTGAAATTACCGATCATACAGTTTGCTTTTCATAAGCTTGCGACAAGTCACTCGTGCAATAAAAAACGCAAAGTCCTCGCTTCTCTAAGCATTCTTTTTCTTCTGATATATTTTAGTTCCCACGTAGGTATGTAATTCTGCCGAACAAAGAAATAACTAATTTTTTACTGTTAGTTTTTAAATACATTCTTCTTCTTCAACCGGCCCCTCATTTCAACCGGCCTCGTGTTCTCTTTCCTTCGGTATTGCCAACAATGATAAGCTTATCAAGTCCCATCCCCTCTTAGCATTATAGAAAATACATTATTTAACCCTTCTTTAACATAATATGTACATATATGTATACCTACTTACACAATTTAAGAAGTAAACTTCATTGTACCTGATAGTATAAGTAATAGTACACATCGGAATTATACTCAAAATTCAGAT
Organism: Biston stratarius; assembly: GCA_950106695.1. Classification (NCBI taxonomy): domain Eukaryota; kingdom Metazoa; phylum Arthropoda; class Insecta; order Lepidoptera; family Geometridae; genus Biston; species Biston stratarius. Next base: position 20,801,737 of record OX467116.1, read on the forward strand.
TTAGAGCTTTACTTACAAACTCCTCAAAATTAAACAATGCTTAAAATGTGTTCTTAACTTCTAAAAAACTCTACAATGTGAAAAGTCAATAGTGCCAGGCAGGTTTTCTTAAGCAAAGGTTAAACTATGTTAATAAGTACTATGGGTCTAGCTGTTTTTATAATAATAAATAAATATAAATTCTTTATTGTGTATATTAGAGTTCGAGAAGAAATAGAAAAATTAAAAAGATAATACAAACAAGAATTTTAAGAGATAGTGCCACAAGTGGCGGCTTTATCGCTAACGTCGATCTCTACGGCCACTATAGGATGGATCAAACAAAAATATAACTGGAGATGCCACAACACTCATAATATCGGGAATATACGTATACTAACACTACAGTTTGCTTGGTAGATAAATAAATAAAAATACGCTAGCATAATAATAATGATGTTAAAAGTAGTAAATATTTATTAATTAACAAATTTTAAGTTTCCAAAACGATTTTTAAATTCCGACCCTTTTGTTACAAAAGAAAAGGGCAGTAAATTCCGGTGTCAAATGATAAGCGATTGTCGATAAAGAACACGGAAACGAACTTTTGTTATGAACTCCACAAATAGGACAATAAATTACCTCAAGGTGTTACTCGACTTACAAGGCATTAGATACTCTTGGCCACAATTCTCCAAAACATTAGTTTTACTAAACTCTCATTGTAAAACATTATCATGACAATTGTTTACCTGAGCATTTTGCAGGTGGATTGTAACTGAGCTTTTGTTTATTAAATCTATTGTTAAATTGTGCAATGTATTGTACTGTTTTTTTGACAACACAACTTAGCAGAATTCGTAAATATAACGGATCTATTCTTATTTGCATCTCAACGGTTTTTGCATCACAATAGCAACAATAGGTGTTTTTTTCTTCTAAGTTACGCATTTTAGAAATCGCTGCTTTTGATAACTGTTATTTTTATTAGCATGTGTTCGTGTTATGACTACTGTTATTCTAAAACAATTATATTGTTTTTGTTTCGTTGTTGGTATTTCCTACTGTTCAGAGATATTTAACTTTATTGTTTTGTACTTTTTTTGTCCTTATGTTCTTTTGTAATTTATAGTGCTATAAATTGAATGGGAATTGTGTCTTATACGGTGTAGCCAGATTGTGATAGTTCTTAAATTTGTTTGTCAGTTGATCTGATATTAGATAGGTTATAATTATCACGTATCTATTTGATCTAGCCAGTATAAACTAATATCAATTTGTAAACCGGCCTCTACTTCAAAAATTTTAATTGACTTATATTTTATGAGTTTCCTCTTCGAAAGGAAATGATCAGTTGAAATATCCGTCGGTTACTAATTAATTTGTTAATTAGGTGAGTGACAGAGATTTCTGATGCTAACTATATCACGAATAAAATGAGATTTATTCATATGTGACTTTTTTTAAATGAAAACTAACACAGACTAATTTATTATATAGATTTAAAAAATATATATTAATAGCCTTTAAAATAATTAATTTAAAATATTTATATAACTCTTAACTCTTATTTATTTTGTGTGTAGGTAATTGCCATATGACTAAATGTCATATGGCAATTACCTGTGATACAATTTTTATTAACTCACTACTCTACTAATACTGCTTATTTCTACTGTTATTTCTGTGGCTAAACATCTAGCCACAAAAAGAGACCAAGAACATTTACGGAAATACAATTTTGTATCTCGATAAGTAGAAAACATCTTAATTTAAACATCGTGAGAAGCTCATAAAAGCGACATCGTTTCATGGTAGATGTTCCAAAAACTCGAAGGAAACTATTTGATTCCACGTTCATTGTGCATGAACCAATGTGCATTACTGAGACCTATGTAGCATCATCAGCCATAGGACGTCCACTGCTGGACATAGGCCTCTTTCTGGGCGGGTTTTGCCGATACTCGTCACGTTTGACAGGCGGGTTGGCGAGCGCAGTTAGGTGTAATTGTTCAAGGAAGACGCTGCTGCCCATCTTCCGGATTACATCCCTAGCCGACTCTTACGGCAACCACGGGTAGAGAGGGTGGAGTACTATTCTTACACCGGCAACACCACGGCAAATCTATGTAGCAAAATACAAAAATCTAAAGTTGAAGAAAAATATTAATTAAAAATATTATGTACGCAATAGTTTTAACGATCATTTTTATAAATCGTACGGATCACTACTTCCACACGTAACTGCTACATTTTGCTTCGCTAAATGCAACACAACTATTTCTCAACATATTTAGTAATCAACTGAGGTACAAGAACACCTCTTAAATCTGTTAACATAATTTTTTTATAACTGTCGATTTATAACTTAAGTATTGTGCCGCTTTTCATAGCATGCAATAGATCTACCTATCAATGATATAATGTTGCAGGAACGGCAACAAAGTTCGTAACCAGTTCGTCGAAGTCAGTATTAGTGGTGGTACGAGCTTGAAAATTGTAATATTTCAAAATTACTCAAGAGTCGCGTCGGCTTGAATAATGCGATAACTTTGAAACAGGGGAGGGGTAGTTGCCACCCCCTCGTGCGTGCCAACCCACCCTGAGACTTGTTTTTGAACTTCTGTTCCTGAGTTTGATCAAAATATACTCTCGAAATCGTTTGAAACGCCTGAGTTTTGTTACTCTGAATTGGGGTTAAGCTGAAAATGAAGAACACTTGCTTTTGTTTATCGAATCATTATTTTGGGATTTAAATTCAACATGCTTTAAATATTAGGTGATTGAGATTTTTTTTATACAATATTGCTCACGGAGCTTTGTTTTCTGTTTCTCAATACTGCTCAAGTTACTTAATCTGTTACATTATTGTTTTGCTATAACATATTTTATGATTCCATAATATAACGAAATAAACGAATCGATATACCTAGTGACGTGTACAACGATACTTCATCGATAGATAAAGAGTTTTTATTGTAACCTCACCAGACATTACTTACTATACGAACTTCATTTTGTTTAAGTTCGCTCGATCATGTTCATCATCGTTTATTATAATCGATCAAGCCAGAATGTTTTTATTTCGTCTACATCATCCCACTGCTGCGAAAAGGTCTTTCCCATTTTTGCTGCTTGACCCTCGACAGCTCGACTGATGTTAAGTGACGGTGCTGCCGAATGTGGTAAATCACACCTAGCATGGAATGACACTGGCTTTCAAGCTCGACTACCGGAACACACCGTTAGACTTGGCGGCAGATTTTTTACTTGGCGGCGGTAGCTAGTCAGCCGAGTACTAGAAAACACAAACAAAACGAATATCAAACTTGAAGATTTCGTCCAAGTTTCTAAGCTTAGCGACAAAGCCAGGTTAGATTAAGTAACACAAGGCGTTGGATATGTAGGACAATTAAGCGTAAGGACGTGTTTGACCTCTACACTACAAGGCTCTACTGGACTCGCCTGTTACGTATTGTATTATTTTCACATCGCCATTATAATAATGAAAGGCTTTGCAGTTATGGGACTATTAGTGTTAGCAGTTTGACCTACGGGAAAAATTGTGGTAAACTTTTTTCTGTATAAAATATCAGTGGATTAGTTTTGATTGCTTCTGTAATCTTTATTAATCCGTGAAATGTTTAATTATTTAGGTAGGTACTAATGATATTTACGTACTATGTTGATAATGTAAGTCGAACACTTACTTCGTTCAGCTCAACTGCAAAGTAGTGCATACTGACGAAGATATCTTGTTCATTACCTACTCAACAAAAATGTAAAGTGGTTAAATAAAGATTTTGTAATACAAAATCGATTAAATCAAAAAAATGTTTTTAGAGCATAAAAAAACCACAAAAACAAATGACAGTCATGTACAAAAAAATCACGCAGACTGCTTGGCCATTTTGCATTTTGTTTTGAAGATTTCTTGTAGGTAACATAAATTCCGTTGTTATTTATATGTACGCAGATCTCTCACTATTAGGTAAAGTGTGGACATTTAAGGAAATTTTAGACATTTTTTTTGTTGTTTAAATGTTAGCTTTCTATTAACATTTCTGTTCTAGTCTTTATGCTTCCCAGAAATTTGTACTGACTCACGTCACTAATATTTTAAAACTGAATATCAACATTATGTTCTTTATGATAATTCCTATGATCAAGGAGAAATCTAATATAAAATCTACATTATTTTTTAATCCAAGTAAGCCATGAATCGTCATTTAATAGTTCGAATAATGTATTTAAAATTGCACACAGCACTGATGGCTGATGGGACTGTAAAGTTCTGGAGTGGAGACCACGGACCGGCAAGCGCAGCGTAGGACGTCCACCCACAAGATGGACAGACGACCTAATAAAGACCGCAGGAACGCGCTGGATGCGAGCCGCTTCCAACTTGTCTATTATTAAAATTAATGGGGGAGGCCTATGTCCAGCAGTGGACGTCCTATGGCGGAGATGATGATGACTTCTCGACTTGAGATTGCTCTTCAGATGTGTATGATTTAATTTCACTTTGATTATGCTTCGGACCATCGCAAGAGCACTAAGCGTCACCGTTTCATTGTTGAAAAATTCGAATAAAACAGTTTGATTCCTATTTATCATAGGAATCGCTAAGCAATGAAATTTGGTGCCCGAGTGGGTATTCCCCTGTAGATATAATCTAGGTGCCTTCTTTGCTTAATTATACGAAAAAGGCGGTTAAAGGCAAGCTTATTTGTTTAAAAATGGACTGCGCTTCAGCATCTCTCAGGACAGATGCATGCTGTATTGAAATAAAACTTCATCTATGACAACGTACCCTATATTATTGAGGCAGGATTTATAGAAACGGCGTTTTATAGTCCCGGCATCAGAGAGAATCGCCGAGCAAGAGCTTAGGAAAGCAATTCCCGTTCCTAGCAAGTGGTGTAGCTTTTTTATTATCAAAAAGCAAAGTATTTGATCATCTGATGTAAAACGATGCTGCGACCGGAGACAATAACACGCCATGTCTGGAATCAGAATTGGCTATCCAGTGACACTGACGTAACACAGCATACGACTGACAGATTTGACTGTCAAGCTTGTGCTCAAACACAATCCTTATAATTACCTATATAAAACTGAGCATTATACTAAAGTATAAAGTATATCTTAGAGATCGTCTCTAGCATTGAATATATTCACATATTGATGTGTTTTACCGTGGAGGTCGCACGTGGCCGTCACCATGTGACAAACCGGTTACAGCTGGCCCTAGTAACCTCCTGACGCAGTGGGCTTCGACGATACAGGCCTACACTTTTAATCATTCTTAGGGCCACCGCACACGGTGGATTTCCAATTGATTATACATAATAGAAATAAATTTTAAAGTGTTATTTTTAGGGTTCCGAACCCAAAGGGTAAACGGCACCCTATTACTAAGGCTCTGCTGTCCGCCCATCTGTCGCCAGGCTGTATCTCAGCAACTGTGATAGTTAGACAGTTGAAATTTTTACAGATAATCTATTTCCGTTGCCGCTATAACAACAAATACCCACTATAAAACAGAATAAAATAAATATTTAAGGGGGTCCCATACAACAGATTTTTTTTGCCGTTGTTATAGATAATGGTACAGAACCCTTCGTGTGCGTTTCCGACTCGCACTTGGCCGTTTTTTTACAAATCTTAATTCTTGTATGACAAAGGAACATTTTATTTTCTTTTTCATTTCTATTTATATTCCAAAACATTTTTTTTAAAATATTTAACTGGAAATCTTATAAAGGTGACCACTGTACCGTTTTTAGCTCATTATGTACCTACTTGTTCTGCTTCTTTAGCTGGAGGGGGTGTGTGATCGATTTCCATGCAGGATAAACATTTATGCCACGAGCATGGATGTTTGTTTTGTGTGTTTATTTATTATAGGTAGCAATATTTATATATTGACATAATACTTTGTATTTAAATTGTTGTGTTTTTTTTTCATTGCTATGTAATCAGTGTTTTTGACATACATATTTAATGATAATCATATATGATAAATATCATTATTATAAATATTTATAATAATTATATTTATTTATTTGAAACGGAATTTGACTAGTAACTTTGGTGTAATCAATAAAATATTTGTATTTTTATTTATGTATTTACAAAAGAGTTATTAGCTTTGCTTAATTTGGGGTTAAATGGCGCAGTGTAAAATGTTCACCGAAATTTATTTATGTATCTATGTGGCAACAGAATTCTGATGGATCCATCTTTGTTAAAGAACCCTGAAAAGAGCACAGCCTTAAAATATTCATTTTCCGTCGCATGTGATTATATGAATTCATGATTACCTAAATAAAATTTCATATTTATATAAGCGTCTGCTTCTATGATAAAAATAACAAAATGTAGAAATATATCTAAATCAATAAATTCTTGTCCAAGTAAGATATTTTTAGAATTTGATCATGAGTTAATTATTCTATTCTTAAGGTTAATAAATCAACGTTATCTGTTTAAATGTCGATGACAGTTATGTAAATGAATGCGACCTACAGATGCAGGGAGTATATTTAAGTTTGAATTGTTAAGGTCAGCCTTTATAGGGAAATGTCTATATTACTTAGAACTTAAACTATTTATGCTATACTAATGGATATTAAGAGAAAGTCTATGTATTAAACCAGGGGGTCAGCTACCTCTATAACTAATTCCATTAAAATTGGTTCAGCCGTTTAAGCGTGAAGAAGTAACAATATTTTATAGCGATGATAGCTCAGTGGTTAGCGTGGTCGGTTCGCATGCCGAAGGGCGTGGGTTCAAACCCCAACAATGAGCTTGAGCTATCGGTGAAGGAAAACATCGTGAGGAAACCATAGCGTGGTGGTAGAGTACTTTCTAGTACTCGGCTGGCTAGCTACCGTTGAAAATCTGCCGCCAAGCATCTAACGGTGTGTTCCGGCAGCCTCACTTGAGAGCCAGTTCCATTCCAGGCTAGGTGTGCATTACCATCTTCGACCACACCGTCACTTAACATCTGAGTTGTGGTCAAACACCATGCCTGTCAGATATTAAAAAAAAAGCATACAATCACACATACTCACAAACTTTCGCCTTTATAATATTAGTGTGAAGTGTGATTATGTCAATATTTTTAGTAGCACTTAATACCAAACAAAGACAATAGAAAATTACTGTACCTATAAAGTAAATAAAATCTTATCTATCTATATCTTTAAACAAGCAATTCTTGTATATATATATATATATATTCTGAATCTCGGAAACGGCTCCAACGATTTTCATGAAATTTTATATCCAGGGTAACACGTAAACACGTTTGTTTAACTCAAAATTCCTAAAATAATTTCTTTATAAAGTCACATGAACTGGCCCATAAATAAATAATATTATACAACGCGTAACTGTATTACCTACATTATAATCAATACATAACGTTTAGTTTCTACTCGCATTTTATATCTGCACCTTGCTCAAATAAAAACTTGAAACAATTGTCAAATCGCTTTATAAAGTCGTATGTACCAATTACCTGCCAATTGATTGTTAACGGTATTACAATAACAACAAAGATTGATTTCGTCTGTGTCGATGTCGTTTTCGATTAAAAGACCGCATGTGGCATTCCGTCGGGTTTCTTTGCTTCAATGCATTTTCATGGAATCGGTCGCGTTTTTCCGACACCTTACAATTGCATGATTCGAATTCTAGAAAGCCATATCGGTATCAACATTTTTAATATCATTTTATTAGTGTTATACATATCTGTACCTGAATGTGGAGATATCTTTTTGCGTTTTCGAAGCCAGTTCGCAGAAGTTCTGTGCGTTTCAGATATTATCCTGATAATCACACTATTGTTATAAAAGCGAAGATTTGTATGTATGCTTATTACTTCTTCATGCTGGTATCGCTTAAAACTGATTCGGTTAAGGTTTGAAATGCTTATATCATGAATTAACGCATAGGCTTTTTTATATATTAAAAAAAGAGAGAGAGAGAGAGAGAGAGAGAGAGGAAAATAGAGAGAGAGACTGCAGAGAATGTACTAAAAATCAATAGTACTAACATTTCCAAATAAGTGTTATGTTTTTCTTTCGCACCATAGATTCACCCGTTTTATGTAGTAGGTACCTACTCGGCTGGCTAGCTACCCTCAAATTGAAAATATGCCTAAAAATATTGAAACTTAAATATTGAAATAGCGTCCTAAACACGTATTGGTATGTTTTAACTGGTTTTCTAAAGTCAGTTTCCATTCCTGGATAGGTGTGTTTACCATCTTTAACCACACCGAACATTAGGTGACTCCTGTGGTCAAAACCTTTGACATATAAAAAACCCTTTGTAATATAATAAATCTTTAACACTTATGTGAAAACTTTTGTTACTTTCATAGTTGTTCCACACATCATATTTTCACTATGATAAAGAAGTAAAATTATAATTTGTTGCTTATTGTATATTGACAACATCACACTAAATGGTAGGTCTTCTTACTGGATATATTGCCGCCAGGCTGTGATGTGTACATATTAATGTTATCAAATTTGTAAGGTACTGCAGCTGATGCCACTACAGAACTATAATATAACACTACAATACAGTCTAATGTCTCAAAGTAACGAGCGCCGACGCTGCAATGCTTTGGAGTTTGCTTTTCTTACTCAAAGTTCTGGATACCGTTGTGATGGTAATGGGCAGGCGTTATTTCTAATCAACAGGAGAGCGCCTCGCTCATCTCATTATGTTTACAGCGAAAAACAAATAGTAACTTTTTACTTTATCTACAATTTGCTTGCAAGACAGCCGTAACACGGTTGAGTCAAATTATTTTAATTATACCGACTTATAGAAGTTTTGTTTTAGCTCCGTATTTACTTAAGACTCGATAATTGTTTTAACTGAAAACGCTCAGTTACCATATAAGTTTAGTGAAACCGCACCTGTGAAACTTGCAGAGTTCCAGAACTTGAAGAATCCCAACTCTTACACTTGGCGCGAGGCGTCTCGTTAGCGTTCCCGCAAAACCTCCTCTTATTTATGTTCATACTTAAATCCATTTGCGGCTTTCACTACTGTTTTAGTTTTAGATGTTATTTTATTTGTATTTTTTTTTGTAAATTTGTCTTTTGTTAGGATAGTATGTAAGCAAGAATGACCTGGAACTTTATGAAATTCAAATTCAAAATATTTATTCTACTCGGTGGTAGATCTCCTTGGCAAGAGGTAGGCCAGATATTATTCCATTTGCGGCTTTCACTACTGTTTTAGTTTTAGGTGTTATTTTATTTGTAATATTTTTTTGTAAATTTGTCTTCTGTTAGTATAGTAAGTAGGTATGTAAGCAACAATGACCTGGAACTTTTTCAAATTCAAATCCAAAATGTTTACTCTACTCGGTGGTAGATCTCCTTGGCAAGAGGTAGACCATTGTAGCGATGATAGCTCAGTGGTTAGCGCGGTAGGTTCGCATGCCGAAGGGCGTGGGTTCAAACCCCAACAATGAGCTTGAGCTGCCGGTGAAGGAAAACATCGTGAGGAAACCATAGCGTGGTGGTAGGGTACTTTCTAGTACTCGACTGGCTAGCTACCACCCTCAAGTTGAAAATCTGCCGCCAAGCATCTAACGATGTGTTCCGGCAGCCTCACTTGAGAGCCAGTTCTATTTCAGGCTAGGTGTGCTTTACCACCTTCGACCACACCATCACTTAACATCAGGTGAGTTGTAGTCAAACACCTAGCATGTGAGCTATAAAAAAAAAGACCAGATATTCTGCCGCGAAGCAGTAGTATGTAAACATTACTGTGTTCCGGTTTCGCTAGCTAGCAAATTACTGGGCTGTTAAGACTAACTATATAATGACTCAAAGTAATGAGCGCCAAATCAGCGAAGCCCTAGACTTTGTTTTGTTACCTTTAGGAGAGCGTCCCGTATGTCTCATTACTTTTACATTAAAAAAAACTGTTAAGGAATGTTTTAATGAAATATGTACTTCAAATAGGGTGAAATTATGTTACCGGTATCATTTGCATCAGATAAACAACATGCCGGAATATAAAAACGGTCAGCGAGCAATTATTACAGCAATTAATAAACTGTTCCCATTACAAAGCATTTTCCTAACCCTTTCCTTTCCCTCGTTAAACGTTTCAAACACTGTTATTAGACATTGCTTGGTTTATTGCTCATAAACTGTTTTATTATTTGACAAGTAGTAAAATTTGATTACTAAGTTATAAATGCGATTTCTAAGAACGTCAAGTTCGTTGTTTGTTATGTTTAAAATGATAAAAATATATTTACATAAATGCTCAAAAGTAGAATGTGTATTGATCGCTATGATTATGAAAAACTATTAATTTTATTTCACATAATTATACCGTGGTGGTGCCGACGTAAGAATAGTACCCCACCCTCTCTACCCGTGGTTGCCGTAAGAGTCGGCTAAGGGATGTAATCCGGAAGACGGGCAGCAGCGTCTTCCTTGAACAATCAATCACACCTAACTGCGCTCGCCAACCCGCCTGCCAAGCGTGGCGAGTATTGGCAAAACCCCCCAGGATGAGGCCTATGTCCAGCAGTGGACGTCCTATGGCTGATGATGATGATGATGATCTTTAACATTTCTTAAATATTTTTTTGGAATATGGTAACAACCTTTAATGTTGATTTGTAAAGATATAAATAAAGTTTTAAAATTTAATAATTCTGGTCGACGCCACACGTGACCAAAACGCTGGTCTCTATTTTTGCACAAATATAAAATACTTCTATACAACGTGGCAATGGGGCCGTTTTGGAAGCTATTCCCATTGAAAGCGACCTGAATTACGTAGCGATATAGATTAGGTAGAAAATTTTAAAGACTGTTACCTATCTAAATATTTTTTTTGTCTGAATTTAGGTAATTTCAACCCGTTAACCCAATGAGGTCTCAATCCTACAAATTATACAGTAAAACCCTAATCATTTTATAGATTCAATGCCTCTAAAAACCAACACACAATCGCGATCAATTAGATTGTATAGCGATATATCTGATACTGGTTTAGAACTCGTTATCTTTCTAGGTATCTGAGCTCACCGATTACCTGTTGTAACTAATAGTTATGTATACTCGTATTACGCAATGCTGTTTTATCCGAGTATCTATTTAACTTAAGAATAGAAGTTAGGAAGGTATTGAAAAAATATTGAAATAGCTAATGATTATTTGTTCTGAGTTTTGTTACACTATAAAAAAAAAACATCTGGGTAACCTTTTTCCAATAGCATTTTTTTAATGTTTGACAAGCTAGTTGTTTGACCACAGATCACTTGATGTTAAGTGACGGTGTGGTCGTAGATTAAAGCACACTGCATTAAATGGAACTGGCTCTCAAGTGAGGCTGCTGGAACACACCGGCTTTTCAACTTGAGGGTAGCTAGCCATCCGAATACTAGAAAATACTCTTGCTATGGTTTCCTCACGATGTTTTCCTTCACCGGCAGCTCAAGCTCATTGTTGAGGTTTGAACCCAAGTCCTTCGGCGTGTGAACCGACTGAGCTAACCACTGAGCTAAAATAGCCTTTACTATTATTTTTCTTATTACTTATTATCAGCATAAAACAATTATTTTGCTTAACAAAGTTATTAAATTTAAAAATATTTTTACATTTTTGAATATAAAAGTGAATATCTTTTAACTGTATCATCTACTAACTAGCAACATCTTTTGGGGCTCTGTAGCATACATTCTATGATTCCCACAAAGAGAAAATTCTTAGAGGAAAGAATTATCTACGCACCAGGGAAAACATCATAGAAACTTTTTATTTACCACGTAATCAATACAATTTTATTACATTACTAGCCGTTACCCGCGAGTTGCTCCGCGTGGATTTTAACAAAACATTTCAAAAGGATAAGGCAGCGTTTTCGATGGAAGCTCCCAGGTGGCTCGATTTTTTCCGACACTTCTAACGATTATCATCATATTTCAACCATGACAAATGATATCCTTCCTCATGAATCATCATATATAGGTATCGGTGAAACTCGCATGATAATCCGTTCAGTAGTTTTCAAGTTTATCGCGAACAGACAGGCAGACAGACAGACAGATAGACGCGGCGGAGGACTTTGTTTTATAATAGATATGCAGTTTAGTGTTAGGTACAATGCTAGGTCATGACAGCCGGTAACAAAAATGTCATTCTATTATCTTCATTAAATAAATGCCCATATACATCCTGATCGAATACAAAAAGACCTTATCTGACCTCCTAGAGCCCACTCAATGGACGGCTATAAGTCGATCGACCATTAAACAAGCTTGATTGATGGATAAAAGGACGCCGTGCACAAATTAAAAAACAATACCAGCGTTGGTTTGCAAAAGTGAAATCTTCAATTAAATGCGCTTTTGTATTAATAATTCAATTTGTGGCAGTGAGAAGTGGTCGACAGGCTGGTTCGAGGTTTCTGAAAGCTGGCTTACGTTTCTCTATTTCGTACTAAGATTTTTTCTCTACAGACTTAATATACCTACAAAAAAAAAACTTTTTATAGTCAAGAATACTAAAGGAGTAGGTGGTTATATCATTGAGATAGAATATGAATGTCTTCAAGTAACAATATAATAATTGGTATAATAATAATAATTAGTATTGGTATAATAATAGTAATTGGTTCCTTTAAGGCAAGTGTGTTCTATCGTAGACCACAGAATAATATCAGATAATGCTTGATATCAGATAAGATAATTTTACAATGTTTGGCTTCAAACGTAAATATTGATATACCTAGATCCTAGAAGGAACAACGAAAAATTTCTATATAATAATTAATTAAATTTTAAAACTACATCTAATCTAACTAGTAGTATCTAAAAGAAACGTGATTGGTATGATTTTAAAACCTATTAAAATGAAATTGCACAAAATCTTTGCTTTTTTATATATTTTTTTAAGTCTTCTAACGTACAATCGAATACCTTTAAACGAGCAATTCTTGTATATATATAACCTGAATCTCGGAAACGGCTCCAACGATTTTCATGAAATTTAGTATGCAGGGGGTTTCGGGGGCGATAAATCGATCTAGCTTAGGTTTCATTTTTAGAAAACGAAAAAACCCAAGTCATTAAGGTACTGTTACATCAGATGCGATTATTTGCATCTAATGTATCATTTTCATCCTCAGACTTCCTTATCCCACAGCTGGGGATGGGCTTGTTTCTTGTTATGCTACTTGCCTCGGTCTTGTATTAATCTAGTCCAGATTCAACCCACAATAAAGACGTCGACACATCTTGCTCTTGAAATTGTTAAGCGTTGGAAAATAATCAAAATAATTTGATTTCTAAACCTAACCAAGTTAGGCTTAGAAGACAAAGCCGATAAAGGAATAACTTACAAAAAAGTCTTAAAACTTTATGATCCATTCATATAGCGAACGTTAAATACACGTAAAATCAAGGTAGCGTGAATTTTTTTGTTTTGATATACGGTATAATTAAAATTCTTTAGGCTATGTAACTGTACTGTACCCATGTTTTTATGTAGCAACCATTGTACGAGAAATGTCCGGAATGGAAGGAGAAATAGTTAGATTTTAGTGGTAATAAAGGTCATTATTAATAAACATGGTCGCTCTATTAGAAACATTGTTGTCGGTCCAATTAAAATACTCAAAACGTATGTAGCGCTATTCAATGCAGCGAATTTTTTTCGGACTTCCATTAAAATTAAGGTAGAGAATGTGCTCGGTTTTGGGGTAAATATTTTGATTGGCAACATTTTGTGCGTAGTTTCTTGGGGAGCTTATGCAGATTTCTGTTGCAGCTGTGGAAATTCTAAAGCAACCGGACCAGTAACTCACAGAACTTTGATTAATAATAATGCTTCGATGTGTATAATTAATTCTTTTTCTTGTTTAATTTACTGTCCTAACCTAACCTACCAAATATATTTTAAAATTCACCTATATTATAAAATTATTCACAGCAAGTGAATAGCGCAACTAATTAAGTTTTTTATTGACGATAGCGGGTGGGTTCTAATTTCGGATCTTACTTTCTGTTATTTTTTGCCACATAAACTAAATGAACTATTTTTTTGGTAGTGTGATAAGACAAAATAAAACCTTAATTACCTAACCCTAAAAATTAAGAAGAAAAAAAATTTACAAAGAAGAGACGTTTACGATCAAATTACACATACATACCTACATAGGATATCTTATGTAAATACATCCAGAATATAACATTATAAAAACGTTTTTAACTCTGTCATTTTGTTTGTTACCTTTTCACGCCTAAACGGTTGATCTGATCTTGCTATAATTTGACAAGGAAATACTAGATAGATACTCTTTACAAGCACAACTAGTAAATATATAATATAATAATAATTATACATAATAGTAAATGAACTAGTGCCACAACTGGCGGCCTTATCTCTAAGAGCGATCTCTATCTCCTACTACGATCCGTATGATACTTTATATCGTAAGGATTAATATAAGCTAATTTTACGTAATCGCGAGCGAAGTCGCGGGCAACAGCTAGTATGTATATAAAAGTAGCATAGAATAAGAAATAATTGCAAATAAAAAACAAATCAGATTAATGCTGTAAGTTTATCTTTGTAAAGTAATAATGTGTATGTTTTAATGTAGTGCTGTATTACAGAAACATTCAAACAAATGCTACCGTTCCTTCCAAGACCGTTTTCAACATGAGAGAATGATCATATACAGAAATTAATTCTGTGTAATTTTAGTACACTTTCAAACAAAATAAATAGCACGTTCAGCGAAAGACTGCTCTTAAATCCCTCGTACTACGACAATCAACTTCATGTCACTGGCAGATGTCCCTTGAATTTTGCGATAATCCCGTCGGATATCCAAAGAGCTTGGAGACACCGCTACCGTGGTAAGGGGGTGGAGGAGTAATGTTATGAGCAAGCCATTATTGTCTCGCCCCATACCGTAAAACATTACGCAGTCGTACCGACCTCCGAATATATCTTTAGAGCTGTCAAAACCCCCACAAAAAGTATATTTACCACTACCGTAAATCAACATTAAGATATTTTTCTCACTAATTTATATCATTTGTCACGCCAAGGTTTTGAGATCTGAGGAATATTATGTGTCCTATTTTTATTATTTAATTAGCTATGAAATATCACTTACATTTGCGACGAGCCGTCACCCGCTATATCTAAGGTTGTAATGTCTAATGTACAGATATTCCAGTCATAAATCTGGGCTTGTTAAGTTCTTCCTGTTAGTTCGTTAATTTGTTAACTGACCTAATAAATTAATTGGATAACAGGAAGGAATAACAAAATGTGTAATAAATAAACAATTCGTGAACATGTGTAACTGTCACATATTTTTTTGGTTTAGATGTTAACCATTTATGAAAAGTATTTAAAGCTCCTCAAATTATTTGTAAGTAAATAATATTTTCAAAATAAAATTTATATAAAGAGAATCTTAGAAAACTTAAAGGAAGCTTTTTTATTTTACTTTTATATTTTTTACTTGAAACTATAAATCGTTCTATTAAATTCAAAACGTTATATTTATACTGAGTCCAATTATAAATGTACCTATACTAGTTCCTATCAGAAGAAATTTGTAAATAGCTTTCGTATTATACATATATTAACTAAGCATATTTAAGGCTGTTAGTTTCTCTAAAAATAATAAAATAAAATAAATAAATTAGTTTAGATGTTTTGGTGCGCACTGAGTGTTTTTATTGGGAAACCAGTAATAAATAAGTATTTTTAAATAAAATCTATTAGGGATAAACCACTCCATATATTTTTGCCGGAGACGCTTAAGTTCGTCTTGTTCGTAAAGACGGTGCGATCTCAAGGGAATAAAAGAGTTATCAATAAGTTTTATTCAATTGGAATAATTTAGTTTGTTGAGATGAAGTGGTTGATAGGAGGGTTTTGGCAAGCTGTCGGGCCGACTTCTTGAGATTTAACTTCGTGAATATTATTTTCCTTGTAAGGATTTTCTGTAGGAAGTACATTTAGTCTTGAGATCACCTATTTATTATTGTATTAAATAATATAATTACAATACTGTCATTTTTAAACTTTCGCGACATTAACACATAATTATGTTTATCACCGGGTCTTAATCGGGCACAAAACACTTAACAAAAAAAAAAAAAATACCTGGTATTTTGTGCGCGATTAAGATCCGGTGATAAACATAATTGATTATAATACTTTATTATTTATTAATAAAAATATATACTTAGTAATAGTTTTGAGTGAGGTTACACTCTGCTAACAGCAGTAGTGCGGTGTTAGATGGAATGCACTTATCTAGAAGGAATCTATTTACTCTGGATTTGTTATATTTTAAGACACCCTATCATATATTTGTTCTATTTAAAGTAAGATACAATTTCTTACTCCGGCAGAGATCCTCAACCTTGCTGTGCGAAAAAAAATTAGAATCGACACATTTTATGTGTGCATAGTGTTTTTTTTTAACAATTCACTATACTAATAATGTGTACTTACTCGAACATTTTTACATCTTTTTGCATTTTATAAGGTTAAGTTTTAAAAGAAATCTTAAATGATCTAGGCAATTAATAATTAATTATTATTAATAATCCTACTAATATTATAAATGTAAAAGTTTGTGAGGGCGGATGGATGTTCGTTACTCTTTCACGCAAAAACTACTGAACGGATTTGAATGAAATTTGGAACACATATACCTAGTTCATGACCTGAATTAATATATAGAATACTTTTTATATTGCAAACTGAATAAACTTGTTTTTAAACTATACGCGAACGAAGTCGCGGGTAACAGCAAGTTACTTATTAAAAAAAATTCAACGCCAAGATAGTCCGTAGTTTATTCATTTCAAACATAGTGTCATATTTTATTTATTTTTGTTATTGATGACATTAGATTTATAATTATGATGTGACATTAATTACATTAATTGTATCTATTTGAATTATTGTATTTTATATCTAACTGACTTGTAATAACCTATTACTAATAAATTTATTATGATTATGGTTATTTTATAGAAGAAAACGAGACAACTGAAAAATTGCTAAAATAATTTAAGTAAAAGCAATTATTGAATATAGTAAAACTCCAAAAGCTTTTTTTTACACATTGCACACAGCGCCATGACCTCAAACTAAGCAGAGCTTGTGTGATGGAAGTCAGATAACTGGTAGGATACATAAATAACTTTTAATAATTTTTTTGTAAATACATACTTATAATACATACAGAACACCCAGACACAGAACAAACATTTGTTTATACCATAAAATGTTTGTCCTTGGCGGGAATCGAACCCACGCCTTACAGCTCAGGCAGACATACTCCCAATGAACCAACAGGGCTGTCAAACTGCGTTGAAGAACAAGTTTATTTATTAATCTAGGACTTAATCCTTAATTATAATGAAATATGATATATATATATTATATCCTTAATGAAAACACACGCCTTTTTGCATTTGTAATAGTTTGATTGTGTTGTAATGATCAACTATCAATCGAGAATTCAGCCTCTCAACTGGAGCCAATCGCGATCCATCAATAAGAAATAAAACCTATCAAACCGACAACAAAGCATTCAGCATGAACTAGCATCCGGGAAACTCTGATCTACCGCCGCTGCGCGATGGATACAAATCTCCCGCGGTAATAATTTACGGGCGCAATATGGCGCCGCAGTTTGAAAACAAACTCGCAAAACGAAAACAGCGCGCGATAAAAGATGACGTCGAACGGTTGTCTATTCGACGGTAACATTGCCGCTTCGTTTGGACACTTTTCGAGCTTTATCCAAGCACTACACATGAAAAATTCTTCATAAACTCACTGCTCTGCACTCACGGCTTAACCCGACTACCGAAGGAGGGTATTATTTTTTATGGTTGACAAGCTAGGTGTTTGACCAAAGCTCACTTGATATTACCAAACATGGGACACTTAGTATTAGGACTTAGGATTGGAACTGGCTCTCAAATGAACACACCGTTAGGTACTTGTCGGCATATTTTCAATTTGAGAGTAGCTAGCCAGCCGAGTACTAGAAAATACCCTACCATCATGCTATGGTTTCCTTCACTGGCAGCTCAAGCTCATTGTTGGAGGTTGAACCCACGCCCTTCGGCGTGTGAACTAACCGTGCTAACTACTGAACTATCATCGCTAAAAACGCTTTTATTCGAGTTTGTGTATCTAATTCTATAGCACGCTCTCCAGCCTATACTGTTAGATAGGTTTTAATATAATGTCATTAGATTTGTCTCTTTTGTGGGATATACACAATATTCTTAATGCAATTAATTATTTTTTAATAAATAAATATCACAACATACGAAATTATTATTTATATGACGTGAACTTCACACGACTATTGCTGAATAAGTTTAACAATGAACTGAAACACCAAAACACGTCCGCTTTAGCTATTGTCAGCGCTTTAATAATAAAAATATTAAATCTAGATACTGATCAAATACCCGGGTTTAAAAAAAAACTAGATACGCTTGCGTTAATAAGATATAAGATAGTTTATTTAAAAGATCATCTAATTTCTAGGTCCATGGTAAGAAAAAGAAAATAATTTAGCATTATCTAGATCCAAAAAAAGTAACAGGCAACCCTAAAGTCTGACTTTAAAGATAGACTTTCAAGTGCTTAGATAGTGCAAGCAAATAAAGCTACGCGCTTGCACCGTCCGCACGAGCCAATCAGCGGCCTTCGGTAATTATAGGTTGCGTTCGAATTAGGAACGTCGCTCGCGCAGCGCTAATTGAAAATAGAATTTACTGATTTATATCGTACCGTCGGAAGCCTTTGGTCATTGTTTTTGATATGAGGCATGACATAATGAGATATTTCTGAGCCGTTTATCGCAATAACTTAGCAATTTGTAATCATTGATTATGAGATATTGCCATAAAGCAATTGATGCAAATAAATCAAGTTTTCATTAGATTTTATTACAGTAAACTATCTTTATTAAAAAGGTCTCGCGAGAACACAAATTAAACGGCCACTGTCCGCGAGAGGGTTGCCAGCTTTATAAAATGCTTCGAATAGTCTGGTGGCTATCGTCATTCCGGGCTCAATTATTTAAAAAACGAACGCCCGTTGCGTTAGCTTTTGTCTTTGTCGCACGCGAATTTTGGCTGTGCTTCTATCTCTTTCTAAGCATGCACCCGCTTTTGATAAGTGCGGAATGCGTCGGCTAACTTCAGACGAACGGCGTTCATAGACGATTTAAATTGGAGAAATTGGTAGCTAAGTACTTTGTGCTCAAGTGTCGTAACGGTCAAAAGCCTTCTGTAGATAAATATTGTTTTATAATTGATTTCTAAAACTGTATTAACAACTAGGCACTAGACAATGATGTTATTCTAAAGTAATATTTTAAGTCTGAGGACTTTATTTTATATACTTAACTCGAGATCTCTCTATACTTTTAATAACTCGATTGGCGTGAAATGGAATTCAACACAATATTATAAATTATTTTAAATGGAGTCCTAAAAAACTAATCAGTATACAATTATATATAGGTAGTTCATTATGTTCAGTTGTCTCCTTCAGGCAACGAATACTTTATCAGTTTCGTCTATATACAAAAAAAATTAGTAATAACTATTATAAAAAAATAAAGGTAAAATTAATTATTATACATAATATTGATTTGATAAAATAGATTTTTTTTTTTCGATCTAGAATACGTCATGATACAAAGTATATGGAACAATAGCCCATATTATTGATAGACCGTTTTGCATACGTCATTTCTTATAGGCTGAACATTTCTGTCGCAGAACCGATAACCGCTGGGGTAGACGTGTTCTAAAATGAAGACCGCGAATTGGCAAACGTAGCGTAGGACGCTCTGAGATTCGATGGAGTGACGATATACGTAAGACAGCTGGCAGTGGATGAAAGCGAAAAGCCAAAAATCGGGCGGAGTGGCGTGTCTCGGGAGAGGCCCATGTACTGCAGTGGACTTTGATAGGCGGATGATGATGTTGATGATTTTTTTATTAAGTTCTTTTCTAGGTATATTTATGTAGATATATTTCATTGTAACTAACCGATCTGCTTGAGAGAATTTCCAGTCGAATTTTTACATCTGTGCAATAAATCTATTAAAAATTCGTCGCAGTCCAAAATGAAAGAATCCTCACGACCCGAAAAAATGGAAAGTTCGACAAAAGCGTTTACTCCCGAGAAAATTTTCAAGTAGACTTGAGCGCCGTATTAAGGGTAGCATAATAAGGCTTGCTGGATTAGGTAGAGCGCTCTTGAGTGAGAATAAACCCAGGGGAAATCCTGGCTCGCAGCTTTCCTCCTAATTTATAGCTCCTCCAACGGCTAGCGGCCTTTGTATCGGATATGCCGGAATGAGAAATATATTTCTGGATTAACATGTTCGCCAGTTCGAGGTAATTAGTGCTCGGGAATTTTTGGTTAATTTCTACGGGTGTTAAGTAAGGTGTTTCTAAGGATTAAGACTATGCTAGTGTAACTGGATTTCTTAATAATACTGAAAGAGTAATTTTAGCGTAGGTTTAGTGTGCTTACGGTGAGCGTGCTTGTTCCTAAACTGACCTGGGTCATATTTTACAGCGTAAGCTGTGCTAAGTCTACTTAGTAAGATAAATAGAAACTCTTTATTGTGCACACCAAAAATAGAAAAAAAATAGGTACTGAAAACGAAATGATCTTATGAGCCTGAAGTGGCGGCCTTATCGCTAAAAGCGATCTCTTCCAGACAACCAAGAAAGTAAGGTTTGTGTCGTTTACAATAAGATCAAGGTCCTTTCGATAAGGATACTGTGGTAGGTACTTTGCTATTGTTTAAAAGTAGTAAAATTTCGGAAATTGCGTGGTTTTAATAAATTTTTAGGGTTCCGTACCTCAAAAGGAAAAAACGGAACCCTTATAGGATCACTTTGTTGTCCGTCTATCTGTCTGTCAAGACCCTTTTTCTTAGGAACGCGTGGAGGTATCAAGCTGAAATTCATATCAAATAATTAAGTCTACTGTCCCTTAGAGGTGTGAAAAAATTCAACTTCTAAGCCAACGCAATCAAAAGATACAGCCGTTTATGTTGCAAATTTTCAACACTCACAAGGGAATCAAAACCTACAGGGTACTTCCCGTGAACTCAGAATCTTAAAATTTGGTAAGAAGCAATGTCTTATAGCACAGATAAAGGAAAAATTGCGAAAAGCATAAATTACCATTAAAAAAAACATAACTTTTGCTTATATACCTACCTACAAGTTTGTACGGAACCGTCGGTGCGCGAGTCCGACTCGCACTTGGCTGGTTTTTGTTTTACTGATGTGAGATTACTCACGTTTAATTACGTTGATACTCAGAATATGGTTTCGGCCACATTCGGAGTAAAACGCGCGTGCGGCCTCGTTTTACTTCGCACCCAAAAGCAAGCAAGACGAAATTGCGCGCGTTATTGTACTCTGCTTTGACTCCTTGAAAAAGGCCATCGGATGTAATTGAAACTGTAGTCGGAGTATCCGATATCATTAAACAAGCGTAATCTCACATAAGTAAAACAAAAATTATACTGGTAGTGTCTTATAAGAGAAAAAACCTGTAATCAACCAGCTACAATTATTTAGGACCATACAATTTGATGTTATATTACTCCTTGCTGTTTGGTTAGTGTGTTTAGACCTTATATAGTCTAAATTTTTAATAAATAAATAAATTGAGATCGTTTAAAATTGCTATAACAACAAAGACCGTATTGTACTTACTCGCTTTTTAATATTAATATTGATTCACGAAACATCTTATTCTCCTTACTAGTAGAATCCCAGTAGTCATCTTTGAAAATACCTTTAGATATTTTGCGCCAAAAGTATGATTATTAAATTAAACTAACCAAGCATTTTCATAAAGCAATTGTTCCTTAAAGCCCACATTTCCACGAGCACAATTCACCTCAAAACCTACTGCATATTCATTATTATACACAACAACAAATAGTTTGAATCACAGCCATTTAAAGAAAGTATCCAGGACACTCCTGGATCATCATATATTACTGTCACTGAAAGAAGCCCGAAGGTATTGATTTAAGGAGACCATACACTAATTAGAATCACAAAGTCCTGGTTAGTTAAATCTGCAACCAGATTAACGCTTGATCCAAGTCTTAACTTACGTTGTGTGGACATCCCAGTCTGAACATAAATTAGGAATTATATACGACATTGTTTTTCCTTTCAAGATAAAATATTAGGCTTTCAATGTAAGCTTCATTAATGGACTTGACGGTGCAGTGAAGTCATCAATCTCGTGTAAAGTGAGCTATATTTCGGTTTGACTTTAAATTCTCTTTGCGCTGAAAAACAGCGTAATTCTGTTTGTGTTCTTGGATAAACAGAAAAGATGCTGTTTTGGCGAATTTCAAAAACTGTCTATACATAAAAGATTTGGATTCCAGATATAGTATATTATTTGTCAATAACAATAAGGTAGAAAATACGAATGTAAAGCTAAAATACGATGATGTTGTTAGCTTTGGGAAAATGGGCAGTGTTTGGAAAGTCTATGAAGGTGACTTTGTTACATGCACATCAACATTAAAAGGTGAAAATCTTACTACTTTAGGCTTGAGTTCTTAATAAATTTGTTTTGTTTATCTTTGAAAAGAAATCACTATTTCTTCTAGAGTGTTCTTTAAAGCTAAGATAAGTAGCACCTGTACTAGGATCTTACTGTAATGTTCGCCTACGAGAACTTAGAAGTAGGTATACTTTGAAGTATATATGTATTACATCTTGACAAGTTATTCAATCACCGAGCAGCGCTAAGTTTCAATTGAAAATACGACCTTTTTATAAAGCATTTTAAAATTTAAATTTTAAGGAATAAGGTATCTTCTCATAATTTAAATACAAAATTTATTAAAGCAGTTTTTCTGCTTTAATAATGCTACGTGATTTAGTTAAAGTCTGGCTCAATTTGCTGACAAAATTGTATTTGAGATAATATAATAATTATTGCAAAAATGCGATTAGGTACATGTATTCTCCTGAGCGTGCTGACAGACAGAGAAAGATAGAAGGAAAGGGAGAGAGAGAGAGAGCTTAGGTTTACAAAATATCAATGACAAGTAACTGTCATTGTAAAAATGACATTAACATATTTTTATAATTTGGGCTTTGCATGCAGCACATTTAGCTTAAACTTATACACTCATTGGATACAATATGTGTATCTTCAATTTGCAATTGAATTTGATTCTTCTAGACGTGTAGACTCTGGACTGCATCTTTATTCAACATCAGCCAAGGTGACGGTTCAACATAATATAAATTACTCGTTATAAAATTAAAAATTGTTAAAACTGAAAAACCCAAAGGGAAGCTCAGCAGCGACACTCCACACGATAGTTACTTCGAAAAGTGAATTATGAACCTATTATAAAAAGAACAAAAAAGAATTGTGCGCAACATGATTTTTTCAATTTTGTCATTCGTGATGTTTCGACAATCGAAAAAATCATACTGACTTAATTAGTTTAGAATTGTGAGTTATTATATGTATTTTTATAACGTACTGAACAAAGTGTAGACATTGCTCTGCAGTTGTGTTATAGTCAGTGTTCGGATATTTTATTACGATTTTTAGTCTTTTAAGGATGTTAAAAATGATGACACCAATTAACTGGTAAGCAGAAACGGTAATCGCTCGCAGCGGCTGTAACGGTTACTAGTTACCACCGGGCCGTCCGCAATATGCCAAGGCACGTTTAATATTAGAAGTCCTGATTTATGCCTGGCCACGTAATGAAGTGTCTCCACACTACAAACGCGTGTGCATCGCACTAATTCACTTCCGCAGATTAATAGTTTCCACGGTGTACGAACTTGGCGCGAGGTGTAGCTTTTAATAAGTTGATAACAGTTTTTTTTAAATTAATAAATAGGTAAGCGAATATACGATTAACGATGGTGCATGATTATCTAGAAGAAACCAATTCGCTTGCGACTTGAAAGCAAAGATTGTATTTATATGGTAACAGTCAATAGATTAGTAAATTCAATAAAAAAGTAAAGATGTTTTTTATCGTTATTCTCAGAACATAATTTTACACTAAGCTCTCGGTTTTTTGCTTCGATTACTAGCTGTCTTACGACAAACCACCAAATCACCATCAAATCTCATAAAACATATACCTTAGATATGTATGTAAATACAGCCACGGCATAAGTTAAATGCTTATAGATAATAAGGCCATAGGAAGCAGAGCTACTGCCATTAAAAAAAACAACAAGTCAATAGATGTTTTTCTTCTATTTAACCACAGTCACAGTCAGTCTCTGAAACGTGGTCTCTGACTTTGTGCCTTCTTGATAAGCTCACAGTCGCATAACGAGCTATGGAGAGGGCTATGCTCGGAGTTTCTCTACGAGATCGAATCAGAAATGAGGAGATCCGTAGACGAACTAACGTAGCCGACATAGCCCAGCGGATTAGCAAGTTGAAGTGGCAGTGGGCGGGCACATATCACGCAGAACTGATGGCTGATTGGGGCTGCAAAGTTCTGGAGTGGAGACCACGGACCGGCAAGCGCAGCGTAGGACGTCCACCCACAAGGTGGACAGACGACCTGTAAAGACCGCAGGAACGCGCTGGATGCGAGCCGCTTCCAACCGGTATTTATGGAAGTCAATGGGGGAGGTCTATGTCCAGCAGTGGACATCCGACAGATGAGGTGATGATGATGACAGTCAGTCTGCCAATCGTGACTTGCTTGTTCGAAAAGGCTGCAAAGCATTGAACATCGTCGCAAAGTTGCTTGTCTGTCGGTTTTTGTCGGATACTCGTTGGGAAGTGAGTTTCAGATCTATATGATTTAATTCCATCCCGCCCATTCTACTATCAGCCAGCAAGGACCTATAAGAAGCGACACCGCTTCATACTAGATATTCCAAAAAAACGGTACGATTATACCGTAATTGTAAGGACCGTTAAGCAATAGAATACCTGCTAGCTAGAATCTGAGTAACTTCAAGTCCCGAGTGAATCGGTTTCTTCTGAGCGAGCGTGCTCCACCGTAGACCGCATCTTCGCTTAACATCAGGCGAGTTGGCGGTCAAACGCAAGCCTATTTGTAATTAAAAAAAACTCGCTAATCAAATGTACCTAATCTCCAGTATAGCGATCTTGAATTTGTAAAAAAAAATAGATCCGTATATCTATAAGTTATGGTATAACCAAAAAAACTTTGACTAAAACTGGTAGGGATAGCTGCTTATTTCATTATGCTTAAATTACATCAACTCAATTACGTCTGCTTATCACGACTTCCGTACAATTTACTTTTTTCTGTCACCTCTAAATGAGATATGGAACGTAAAATGTATTTTTATTAATTTATTTTCTCTTCTGTTGGTGATAATTTTGCTGTCCCCTCCACGAGATATTTTTACTAATGTGATTTTAATGTACTGAGACGTCTACTTACCTATGTTTGTGTAATCTGTTTTGTTATTTATTCACACTTAATGTGAAGGTAGAAAAAATATTCAAACAACTTTAAATTAACTACATTACTTTTGAGAGAATAATATTTGTTTTCGAAATCAAAATCTAATCTAATAAATTAACATGGGCTTTGCATTTTTTTGCAGAAAAATATTATTCTTAGAGTAACAATTTTGTAGACAATTAGTTCTATATTTAACCGACTTCAAAAAGTAGGATGTTCTCAACTTGATTGTCTTTTTTATTTCATTATGATTTTTATAATATGGTAAGACGGCGAAGGAAAACATGGTGAGGAAACCTACATACATGTCTGATAAAATTTAAACAAAAAAACTATGTGAAGTCTATCAACCCGAACTAGGCCAGCGTGGTGGACTGTGGCCTTACCCTACTCACAATGAGAAGAGGCCCGCCCCAGCAGTGGGCCAGTTTATAAAACAGGGCTAACTCAGATTTGACATTGACAGTTTATGTGCTTTTGTCATCTTTCTGGGCTGTTGAGACTAACCATCTAATGTCTCAAAATAATACCTAAGCGCTAAATCAGAAATGCCCTGCCCTTTGTTTTGTTACTCATAGTTCTGTGTATCGCTGCAATGGTCATGGACAGGCGTTCTCTTACCAACAGAAGAGCGTCTCGTTCGTCTCATTACTTTTTAAACACAAAAAAAAGTTTTATTTTTTGTATTATTTTTTTACATAATAAAATTATCTATAAATTATATCCTAGCACCACAGTGTTTCTAATACTACAGAGAAACTAATAAATAGATTATATTATAATAACTAGTTTTTATTAATTCATCCATTAAAATATCATATATTGTGGGGATGTCTAGTAGAAAATGCTTTATCAATAAATCCTCCTTTTGTACACAGTGTAGTAGGTATGTGTGAAATAAATAAGTAAAATATTATACTAAAAACATTTTGAGTAGGAACTAATAAATCATGTCAAAATGAATTGCTTACTTGTATAAATAGGTACCTACTATTTAACTTTTACTGAAATCGAGATAAACAACAATCGAGAGGGAAGAAAAATGCAATATATTAATATTATTTTTATCTTTTTTTGACACTATCGGTCCCTCCCTGTTGCGAGTGTTCGAGACAGGGGCGTATCGAGGGTGCTCCAAGTTTGGTCCCCGTCTGACCCCTAAGAAATATGGAGGCGCTAAGGGGACGGTGCACCCTGTACTTATAATGGATGTAAACTTAATCGGCGATTACAATCAGCTTTTAGCTGATGACTTATTGAAACGCTGAAGTTTGAAAAGTTAGAAATAAAACGAGGATAGTGATGTTTTTATTTTATAGCAAAATTAAATTAGTACATATTTATATTTTTCAGCCAATTTGAGCAGTGTCTTAATTACATTTAGTAGAATATCGGCTTCAAGAGTTGTAGGTCGTGGGTTCGATGCCTCCAGCACACGCAATTTTTGTAACGAATAATATTTGATCTGTGTCTGGGTGCTATAGGTATATGTATTATAATTATGTATGTAATTTTAAAAAAAAGTATTAAATCAGTTATCTGGTTCCCATAGTACAAGCTTTGCTTAGTTTGGGGATAGATGGCGTTGTCTGAAATGCCCTAAAACAATTTATTTTAATTTATTAAATGACGTCTAAGCAGTTATTAAATCTGCAGGATCCTGATAGACCCTGTTAGCTCATTTGGTAGTTATTCTGTTTCAAAAGCTGAAGAGCGCGGGTTCGTTTCCCACTCTAAACTAACATTTGGTGATGAACATAGCTAACATAGATGTGTGTTCTGTGTTTGAGTGTCCTGTGTGTTATTATAAGTAAGTATTTACCTGGTTCCTATAGTACAATCTTGGCTTAGTTTGGAGCTAGGTGGCACTCTATGAAATTATTATTAGATAGAAAATCTTTATTTTGCACACCTGTAATAAAAAAAATGTACGGAAAACAAAAGAATCTTATGGGTACACCACAAGTCAAGTCCGTCTTTTCGCTAAAAAAGATCTCAGCAATCAGGAATTGAAAGCAGGTTATTGACTAAGAAAAGAAAGTACTACCTAACACTAGCCATAAAAAAAATAATTACATTAATAGGCAATGTTTATACTTATATTTATTTATGTTTAATCGATTTGGGTAAAGATCTCCATTTCTCTAGCTACTGAGCTTTCTCCATCCTCTTGCCTGCCGCTAACTGTATTGTTGTTTATTTCTTCAAACTAAGCATTTCATTACTTATCTTGTTTCATTACTCGTCACGTTTTCACATCACAATTTTTACCTCATAAAAACTCATTTACGCCATGTTCCAGAGATGGGACAAATGGCTCGGAAAATGTGACACAAAATTATTTTTGTCGAAAATTTTCGGGACTCTTCTTCCGCATTTCGAATCAACGCCCTTCTGATATATGTGTTGGATGTATCTATAAATAGCATCTATCGCGTTCGTGTGTGGTATGAGATTTCATTTTATTATTGGTTATATTGCATTTTTGGGATGGTTCTCTTATCGTTTTGTAATAGCAACCGAAATTCTATTTAGCATGCACTCTATGCAATAGGTATTCCCATTGTAACCGCGAATCGATAATTTGAAACGGTAGATGTTAATATGTACAGTAGAACGCCGATTATCCGAATTAATTGGGACCGGGTCGATTCGGATAATCGAAAGTTCGGATAATCGGACTTAGTAATAAAGGAAAAAAATAACTTGGTAATAAAGAAAAACAAACTGTCAACATAGAATAAACTTTATTAAGTTTAACAAACACAGTTCTATAATAACGCTCACTTGAACATCTCGATCAGAGTAAGTTGCCTCGACGTTGAAGCTCGTTTGGTTACTTGGTTTTAATTTTTTATATTACGCTTAGGACCGATTCGGATGATTGGCGATTCGTTTACTCGGCGTTCGGATAATCAGCGTTCTACTGTACATGATAACTTTGGTTCGGTTTCTTTTCCGGTTTAAAGGGTACTGCATCTAGCGAAATTACAGGGCTGTTAAGACTAACCATCGAAAGCCTCAAAGTAATGAGCGCTAAAGCAGCGATGCCCTAGACCTTGCTTTGTCACTCAAAGTTCTATGTATCACTGCAATGCTCATGACACGGGCGTTATCTCTTACCATCAGGAAAGCGTCTTGTTTGTGTCATTACTTATAAATGAAAAACAAAACAAAAAATTAAAGTCACATAAAATCATAGTTTAAAATTTCAACAAGTCTATTTGCTTTATAAACTAACATCATACAAGAAACCTTTGAGCTCTTCACCTGTTAGCATCTATTCAAGTGTTCATTTTATCTCCTCACAAAAAGTTGAAGCCGTGAGTGGCACCCCTAACTGGGAGTTACTTGTGCATTAAAACTTTCTCTGTTTTAGCATAAAGTTCATCCCAGCAGCCCTGCGGACAAGGCATCTGCATTAGGTAAACAAAAATGAAATTAATAACAAACGTTGCTTCAAAGTTTCAATTTTAAAAAAAGACCTTTTTATGGACTGTCTAGGTTTAGCCAACTAATGTTAAGTGATGGAGTTGTTGAAGATGGCAATATAATATTATAGTAATCAATAAAACCTTACTACTGCTAGTATATTATGCAGGGCAGAGGGTATTTTTTGTTCGTGTTTCTATCAAAAAGACTGGCAATGCCACCGTGGAACATTTTTTATGATACCAATACATTAAACAGCAGCCGTTTAAAAAAAAAAAAAAAACTACAAAGTAATCTTTACTTTGCTGAAGACGACTGAGTATTGCCCGTGTTAAGCACCCAATTTCTAACTTCATGAAATATAGTGACTTTTTAATGGTAACGATTAAAGCGTAGGTAGTTTAAATGGTTTCGCAAAAAATCGAAATTTCCAATTATTCCCGTAGATTTTCCAAAAATATTCTTTCATACAAACCTTGTGTAATTACGAACACAATAAAAAAGAAATCAGCCAAATTAGTCGAGCCGTTCTCAAGTGATGATTCGTCAAACACTTGGCAAGTTATTCTTATTTATACATTCATAAGTAAATAGAGATAATTGACAATCCCAGCTTCCTTATTACCAATCTAAAAATACATTATTATAATTCGTAACCTAGTTTCACAAAACATCCATTTGTTTACCCCCATATATGTAAGTTAAAACATATAACTTAACACATGGTGCCGACGTATAGTCGGAGAAAGCAATAACTTATTCGCATCCCTATACACGGGGCTCTATGTATCCTAATAACGGATACAGAGACTATGGAAAAGACATCAGCGTACTTGGAGTGATTAATGTTTCGTGGTTGTTGGAAAATGTATTAGGTGTATAATACGACAATAACAATTGTTGTATTAAGAAATTATTATATTGTTTAGTTTAAGTCATTTGTTAGTTATAGATTATTAAAAAAAAATTACAATGCTAAATGTTTTTTTTTTTTTGTGTTTGAAAAAGGTTTCTTTTGATTGATCAAATGTCATCTAATATCAGCAAACATTTCATTGTCGATGGTTTTTTATGTAAAAAAAAAAGTAAAGACAACAAACATTTCACTAACTTTAAGTGTGTGTACAGTGTACGTATAAAGTGTATCGTGAGATTTTACATTTAAGAGATCTCACGGCATCCCCACTGTGCTTGCTGTCTATGATCATCCCATAATGTAGGTTTTGCCGATGTCAGTTAACTAAGACATTTAATATTCATCTTTGTATCGATGATAGCTCAGTGGTTAGAATGAGCGGCTCATACGCCAGGCGTGGGCTCAAATCCCAACAATAGGCTTGAGCTTTCACTGAAGAAAAAACATCGTGTGGACACCATAGCAAGGTGGTAGAGTACTTTATAATACTTGGCTGGCTAGCTACCACGCACGAATTGAAAATTTGCTGCTAAGAACCTAATGGTGTTCTGGCAGCCTCACTTAAGAGTCATTTCCATTCCAGTCTAGGTGCGTTTACCATCGTCAACCCACCGTCATTTAATATCAAATGAGCTATAGTCAAACACCTAGTCTGACAACCATAAAAAAATTACTACACAGTTAGTAAAATCCGCAACATCCAAAACGATCAATCAAGTTCAGCCACATCCAGCCACTTTATCTTCATAACCCTACCAAATACGAAAGTTAGTCGCGTACAACGCGTGTGCTACCTATATATCACGTTTTGATTCGGCCGTACCATAAACAATACAATATATCAATATAAAACAGACGGTGGCGAAATTTGAGCGTGCCGAGTGCGTAATATTTATGTGCGTTGTGCCTTTATAAAGTTGTACGCAGTTGTGTTTTGTTTTAAATGTGCTTTGTAAGTCAATGATGCAAGATTGATTAAACTCTTTTGTTCATTTTCTCTTTCAACGATACTCTTTCCAGCAATTAATTTATATATTTATTTATATTCTTTGCAGGCCGAAGTTTTTTAGTAGGTTACAGAGAGATTTGGCTGGATTTCCTCTTCCTCCCACTTACAGCATATAAATTGACCATAAAACCTTGTAGCACCGAGGATTTTCACACTATTTACACGACTTCCCAAAAGGAGTTTAATGCTGTTAGGGATCAACGTGAGTTTCTTAAGTCCACCGTAACCTTTTAACATTATTTAAATTAGAGTTATTAGAGAGAGTCCTTACACCATTCAGAGTAGAACTAGCTACAAAATATTTGGAAAAAAAACGTTTATTTTTGGGCATTCGTGCTTTTTAAATTAACGAACTGAACGGTTCTATTCTACCTTCATTAAATGAACCGCTAAACAATAGAATTTGCTGCCCGAGTGGGTGTTCCCTGAGCAATACGTTTGCGTGGTGGTAGGGTACTTTATAGTACTTAGCTGGCTAGCTACCACCTTCAAGTTGAAAATGTGTCGCCAGGCACCTAACGGTGTCTTCCAGCAGCCTCACTTGATATCCAGTTCCATCCCAGGTTAGGTGTGTTTCCCGTCTTCGACCACATCGTCACTTAACATCAGGTAAGCTGTGGTCAAACACCTAGCCTGTAATCCATGTAAAAAACAACAAAAATACAATCTGGGTACCTTCAAGTCGCAAGTGAATCGGTTTCTTCTAGGCGAGCGTGCTCCATCGTAGGCCGCATTTTCGCTATCACGCGAGTTGGCAAGGCTATTTTTATTGTTTACACCAATAACAAACGATTATACAAAACATAAACTTAACACTAGTGGAACAGTTGGCGGCAATATCACTAAGAGCGATCTCTAATAAAAAATCTTAATTATAAATAAATAACCCTAAGAAGAACCCTAAAACTAAGAAGAGTGATGTAAGTCAGATAACTGATAGAATACATAAATACTATTTTTTTGTAAATGCATTCTTATAATATTTACAGAACACCCAGACACAGAACAAATATTTGTTTATACCATAAAATGTTTGTCCTTGGCGGGAATCGAACCCACGCCCTACAGCTCAGGCAGACATACTACCAATGAGCCAACAGGGCAGCTTATGTTTGCTTACATTTTTATTATTATACCTGTAATTTTTTTTACCTGTTTACCCACACTGATGTTTAACAAAAGTCTTAGCCACAAAATCTATTTAAATATCTACGTTACAAAGTTGCAGCTTGCAGCGTAGCAAATACCGTTTATAAAGACACCCAACACTGAACGTTACAAGGTGGAGCGAGAGTAAATCATTCAGAAAGGTGCGAGACTACAAACACTGCAGAGGACATTTGATAGCAAGACCGACTAGATGAAGTTGTTGCATACATTATCTCTACACAACTGCAATAATAGCTAAGTTTGTGTAACCGGTAAGAGAAATTGCCTACAACAATTGTTATGCAATTTCAATAAAACTAGTTTGAAATTATGTGTAACTAAAAGTGTTAACTAATAAAATATTTATGACAGAAATGAATAGAAAAAAGTGAAATAAATTTCATTATCATCATTTCTGCCATATCACGGCTACTGTTGGGTATAGGCCTCTCCCATTGACTTCCATACAGACGGAATGGAAGTGGCTCGCATCCAGCGCGTTCCATCGTTCTTTATTTGGTCGTCTGTCCATGTTGTGGGTGGACGTCCTACGCTGCGCTTGCCGGTCCATGGACTCCACTTTGCGGCCCCATAGCTCATTGATAATATGTGTAATATTATAACTTTATTTACAAGGATTTAATATCCTAACAATCGAACTCAAAGTTATGTGCGCTAAAGCACCGATGTCTTGGACTAGGTTTTGTTTTGTTCTGCGTACCGCTGCAATAGTCATGGACAGGCGTTACCTCTTACCATCACGAGAGCCTTTTGTTCATTACATTACTTCACTATGAAATAAAAAAAACTGTTGTAGTTCTTATAACGGTCTAATGTTGTTGGTTCTTTGGCACCAGCAAAAAATATTAAAGTACACATTTTGATGTACAGCCTCAACTAAATCACTTAGGTATCAATATATTCTAGTAAAAAAATTGTTTGTTAGTTCCCCAATCAGAGTTGAGTAAGAACAAATCCACACAAGTACCCATGCATACTTAAACGTAAAATTAAATCGTTCACAGCTTATAACACACTGTGATGTAATTCACTGCATAAAATCATAAGTTGTTACATAGTAAACATCTAATCACGATCAATTTGGCTGGCTTCTTCATTCACTCTCCTCAGCTAATGAGTGTTGAATGATTTGATTAATATCGTTCATTCGCTGGCAAGCGCGTGATGACGTCACACTTCACTATTTACTAGTGATAAAATAGGCGGCTAGTTAGCGACCACGTGTTGAAAATGTAGAGCATGATCTACTATCAGAAGGGACATCTTATGCATCATGATAAATTAAAAAGTAAGAGTTAACATGCCACTCTAAGGCACTCTAACGTCTTTCATACATATAAAGAGTTTAGTAGCAAAGTAGGTACCTACATATATTAATTATAGCTATTCAAATTCATTATTTATTGGTTATGTTTCATATTTGTGTAGGGTTTTTTATTATTATTTAAATGTAATGAGACGAACGAGACGCTCTCCTGATGGTAAGTGATAACGCCTGTCCATGACCATTGCAGCGATACACAGAACTTTGAGTAGCATAACAAAGTCCAGAGCATCGCTGCTTTGTCACTAATTACTTTAAGACTTTCGATGGTTAGTCTCAACAGCCCTGTAATTTCGCTTGCTGCAGTACCCTTCAAACCGGAACACAGTAATGTTTACACACTACTGCTCTGCGGTAGAATATCTGGTACTGCGGTGGTACCTACCTAGACGACCTACTGCTAAAGAGATCTACCACCGAGTGGTATATTGGTTTTGTTCAGATTGTGTATAAGTTGCTAATTTTGTATTTATGTAAATATTATATGTTTCTCTAGTTAACGCACCGGTTTTACCGAGTCCTATCCGTACAAAGGTTGCCTGGAAGAGATTGTTCTAAGCGATAAGGCCGCCGATTTAAATCTATATATTATTTGTGTTTCTGTAATTTTTGTGTGTACAATAAAGAGTTATCAATATACTTACCTATATTTAATACTAGCTGCGCCCCGCGGTTTTACCCGCGTGGTGATGGATGATGATGATGATGAAAAGTATCCTATGTTTTATTCCAGGGCCTAAAAAGACAAAGTTTATCTACTTTAAATACCAAATGCGATAAAAGTATTTATTTTGATATAAGGATTAATTTGCTACTACCAATTGTGCGTTAGAAATTAATTATCAATTTTTATTGTATTTATGGTTCACTATTTTGGCGATAATGGCTTACACATAAAAGGTAGATATATGCTGTCGCGGACTTTTTTGTTGGACTATTTAAAATAAATATTTCTATTGTACATTATATACGTGTAACTTCAACGGTTTTTGCGGCGCACGCCAGAATAGCTCGCAGATGGCAGATTTTTTTCCTACTTACTTGACACTTATCGTTATATTTTGGATAATTCACACTATATCTTTATAATTTATAACCTATGTGTTATTCTGATGTATAAGCTATATTATTGTAAAATTTCATCAAAATCCATTCTGTAGTTTTTGCGTGAAAGAGTATCAAACATACATCCATACATCCACACATCCATACATTCTTACAAACTTTCGCGTTTATAATATTGGTAGGAGGTAGGATATGCAAAAAAATCAGGCTTTGCTTTGAGATATTTTTTTGTATCCAGGAGGTCTAGGTGGCGCCACTGGCTCTGTATGTTACGAGCTATTTAGCCATATCGTTGTAGTGTAACGTCGATCCAATAGATGGCGTTTCTTATCGAGTGGATTTTCATTTCTTCGTGATGAGACCCGTCTTTCATAAGTGTATCTTGGGTAACTTTTTCAATTTTGGTTGCAATGATATTAATATCTGAATAAGGCGTATTAGTTTCGAATTCTCTATCTGTACTGTCTAGTTACGCATCTACGTTATACTAACCCACACAGACTTGTTCGAGAGATGTTCATGTGTTGTGGTTCGGCACGCTTTGCCTTGCCGCGGGTAGGGTGGCCAAGCTTCATCATATAACAGGACTTTATAATAGTAAAACATCACCAGACAATACAATTTCAATAAGATGCATTTCATCATGCATTTGAAAAACTGTAAACAATAGGGCTTGATAATGACAATGAAACGATGACATTGTACTTCACAAAATATAAACGGTCCTACTACCTAAAATTATAACAACGTCATTACATCAACCGTTTAAATTGTAAACTACAAATTCAAGTAAATACAAACTAATTACATAATTATAAGTAACTAACTTTTTAATTAAACCAGATAATTAAGTATGTTTATTTCGTTTGTATTGTATAATTTTTGGTGTGAACAATAAAGAGTTAATCAATCAATCAATCAATCGACTTTTTTTAGATTATGTCAAAACATTTTAACGCAATTGGATTAACTTTTTCTGTTTTTTTTTTCTTCTGTCAAATATAAAAGTAGAGCATCGTATAGACATTTGGTATGTTACACAGGGATTGATCTTATCATGTTGTTAGTTAGCTAGCTATGAACCTGAACAAAAACACCAACAGCTTTCAATAGATTTTGACCTCGTAACTCGTAACATGTCTATTACTGAAAGTAGTCAAAAAATCTCCAAAAACACATCATAATGATCTGAATGACTAGAGTCCTCCTAACTGTGTCTCTTAGCAGCCTTACTTGAGAGCCAGTTCCAATAAAAGCAAGGTGTGATTACCATCTTACACCAAATCTTTATTTAACATCAGTTGAGCTGTGGACAAAAACCTAGCCTATAACATATAAAAAGTTTTTTTTTTTATGTATCTGTAATAAGACGAACGAGATGCTCTCCTCATGTTAAGAGATAACGCCTGTCCATGACCATTGCAGCGATACACAGAACTTTGAATAGTAAAACAAAGTCCAGGGCATCGCTGCCCTGGTGCTCATTACTTTGAGATAAGATGGTTAGTCTCAATCGCTCTGTAATTTCGCTAGCTGCAGAAACCCTTGAAACCGGAACACAGTAATGTTTAGTAACTGCTTGGCGGTAGAATATCTGGTACTGTGGTGATAACTACCTAGACGACCTCCTGCTAAGGAAATCTACCACCAAGTAAAATTCATGATCACGTCTTTAAAATAATGTGTTTTAATATTAGATTTCTAGACTAAACACTTTAAATCCGATGAAAGTCTTGAGAGATTCCGATTGCATAGCCATACTACGCTCTCTCGCTCTACCCGTCCAGTACACGGGATTGTTTTAAACTTTGATTAATTCCTTGCCGACGCGTTCGTATTACCTTGTTGTTGGTTGATGAACAAGCAACGTAGTGGTTTGATTAAAACTTCGCGGAGATTCGGAGAACTGGGTTACAGTATTGTGCTTTTTGTTACATTTTTAATTCTATATTTTGATATATGCGCGACTAATTCCTGGCGGGTCTGAGCATTTCGATTATCTTTAGATATTTCTTTTTTACTTTTCCAAAAAAAATCGACTAGTAAATTTTTGATTTGTGATTTTACCGCTTCAAATTGATTTGTTATAGTAACTGTATGTTATAACGTAGACAAAATCGCGGAAAACAATCTGTTTATAAATATCTAGTGTAGGTACCTACCTATTTCTGTTTTAATAGAAGTGTTACTACTCTAGATTAGGGATTTTTATTTATACATATCTCTAAATTAAATTTAGAGGTGAGTAAGAAAGAGGTATCATTTAGAGGTTTTATTAAGGTGAGTATGTATTTTTTTTTTTGTAATAAATAGGCTTATTTTGACCGCCTTTTTACCTGATGTTTAGTAAAGTATGCTAAGAATATTATAATAAAATTATTGTGATAAGATATTGTCCAGGTTTGTCTGTTAATACTTAATATAGGTATTTATCGCTGAGTCAACGAGCTGCTCTGATTCATACATCCATGAAATACAGTCAGTCACTAATGAGTATAAAAAAATTGTAGGGAAAAGTAAAGGCTTGACGTGCAGAATTCATTTCATCTTTATTTTCTCTTTCACACTCGTTCTTAATACTATTGCTCACTCTTTCTTGTCACTAAAACGTCAAATAGTTACGTTCCATTTCTAATTTCCTAACATCTCAAAGTAATGCATACATTAATATGCACATAGAAATATAACTCGATATGAATCTTCAATCATAAATTAATGAATACAAAGTGAAGCGTGAAATCGATACATATAAGGCTTGTATCGATAAGAAATATCCCATTGAAGCTTACCGCTGACAGCACGTCAACCCTAAAACTCGCGGTTCCGTTTATCTCAAAAGCTACATTAATTAGAGGTGTGGCCATAATTAATATTAATTAAAGTCACCTTTTAGCTCGCGACACTGAATGCGTATCGCAGTTAATAAATTTAACGGACGCATTGGCCTGACTGGCTTGAAGATAAAGATGCAACGCAAAGATCGCAAACTCGCCAACACAGAATTTGTACAAGTTTAACTCTTATGACTTTTGTGTTAAAGTTTCGCGGGCTGAATTAGCAACTTTGGAATAATATACGTCCGTTGCAATTTCGACAAAATGTATTTGTCGTTTGTACAAAGAATATTAAGCTTTGAAACGAAGAGATAAGATAGGGCTTGATGGAATAACTCTTTGTGTACGCGTGTGCTGAAAGCTTACGATCGTAGGCAATGGAAAGTAGATTATATTACAAGAACGTTGATATCATAGTAGCGACATATCTATGTATATTTTTTGCCATTAAATTAAAGGTGAAAGCTTTTCACCTGTAGCCTAACATGTAGCGTAAAAAAATATTCACCCTTTTTTACGCAATTTCATTGGATCTGTGTGTCGAGTAGGTATATATAATTATATGTATTATATTTACTATATATATTGACTATATATATTTCTAGAATAGTAAAATAGGGAAAATACTTTTTATTTACGCATAAATTGTTACAGCGAGAAGATCTACCACTCTCGAAAAGTCAAAATTTCAATTAAATCGATTTTTTTTAAATAATTCTTATGTATTATAAATATTAAATATATTTTTTTTCGTTTTTCGTTTCTCATTTTTTTTTAACAATTAAAACCTACATGTTATTATATATGCTTGACACATTTTTTCCATTATTATGTTATTACTAATGACTGTAAAAATAGTAAAAATTACAACTAAAACGAAAAAAAATAATTAATAATTATAATACATATAATTATATATGCTCGACATAAGAAATTATTTTGTGTATTCCATAATTATGTTATTACTAATGACTGTAAAATAAGAATCAAAAATGAATATGTAGTTGAGTCTAATTACTAGTATTTCATATTCGGGCCTGCTTAACCCATCAAAAAAACGGTAAGTACCTAATGAGGTTAGAGATACAGCTGTAATTTTTTAAATATAAAACTATATTAAACCTTGTTATAAAGTTGCTCAAATTTTAGTTATTTTCTAGAAATATATACTTTTTTAGTCTCATGTCACATTATCTTTATATACCGTCAAATTAAGGGTTAAATTATCATTGCCCTTTGTCGTAAATTTGTAATCGTCGTCAATTGAACGCCGTGGGAAATAGCGTAGGTGGCCACTATACAAGCCAAATAAAGTGAACAATAATAGAAACAAGTACAAAAGCTACGACTAGGACTCGCGTTGACCAAACTAGAAATAACTTTGAATTGCTAATCACTTACTTATTCACCTTTGCCTTGCTTGAACAATAGAGACCGTTTCTAGTTCTGAGGACTATATTATAAAACGTTGCAAATTATTAATAATCGTAGAACCTTTGAGCATAATAGTATTAGTAATGTTTTTATTCTTGTATTTTTTTTTTTTTTATGTTACTGTAATGAGGCGATCAAGACGCTCTCCTGATGTTAAGAGATAACGTTACCACGACCATGACCACGTTACGTGACCATGACCATTGCAGCGATGTTTTATATTCACGTGGGATTATCTGACTAACGCCAGTAATGTTTGATTGTGTATCAATTTATTTTTTCATTTTAGGTTTGCGTTTGACCACACCTTAGCTGATGTTGGGCTAAGCTAGAAGCAATCTGTTTACTCTGGATTTGAAGACACCCAAATGTCTAATTGTATATTGATAATTACATGGCATACTAATACTTATGCCAAGTATACAAAAAAAAAAATTGGCAAAAATGAAAAAAAAAATAGGGGCCTTGAAATAAAGATTATGAAAAATCTTCCTCCGTATCTAGTTCCAACCAAAGTTTTTTCCTCCTCTTTCTGTGTAAAACAGTTAGCTATGCAGTACCTACCGTTTTTAATTCTACCAATAGAGAAAGGTATCGAACAAATAAGGTAACATAGCAATATTTTTCTCGCAATACCACAGATCGGTAGCTCGTAACAATGTTACTCGTTTGTGGCCAAAATGGAAATGTATCATAATATTTGTATTGCATAAATCAACTGCCGCGCGGATGCCAGACGGCGATAATCTAGGTTTAGATAAACGATAACCACTGTTTTAGCCTTTATAATGTACTTAGCGCTATACACAATGTTGTTTTACAATTCATTATACCCAAATACAAATATTTTATTGATAACACCAATGTTACAAGTCAATTCCGTGATATCACTTCAAATATATCATTAACAGAGTTGTCTTTTACTTTGCACAGTAAGGAGACTACAAAAGGGAGTCTAGTTAAAACTAAGTATGGTAAGACGGTCTAGGACTTGACGGAGGAGCCTTATGTTTAAGATACAGCATGGGCTAGAAGTGCGATGATTGGGCTGAGTAGCATTCTCTGAGAGAGTTTTATGTCCAAATTAGAGAGTTTCTTTATTCGTACAGCGAAGATGTGCAACTCTGTGTTTCCCGAAAAGTACAATATGAGCGTCTTCAAATCAAAAGGAAACAGGTTCCTTCTAGGTAAGCGTGTTCCATTGTAGACTACAACGTTGCTTAACATAAGACAGGATGTAGTCAAAGGCGAACCTATTACGTATTATATTTTTTTTTAATTGTAATATATATATATATCCATGACCATTGCAGCGATACACAAAACTTTGAATAGCAATACAAATTTCAGGGCATCGCTGCTTGTAGAGCAGTATTGTGATTGCTCTCATTACTTTTGATGGTTAGTCTCAATAGCCCCGTAATTTGGCTAGCGACAGTACCTTTTAAACCGGATCGCTGTAATAACACAGTACTATGATAAATAATCTGCTTATAATAATGATTATTAATCAAGCTAAAGGTGAAAATTAAAGAATAGGTTAAGTAGATTCTATAAAAGAACTCAAAACTATTAATAATGAATTTTGTGGTTTCATTTGAGCCCGTTCTGAAGCAGAAGGGATGGTAATAATTCGTCGACGGAAATATTAGAACGGTACTCGTTTTATGAAAATTAAATACGGGGTGAGCCTACCCTTTTGTCTATGAGAACATGTGCTTGGGATATGGAAATGATGTATTGGGTCTGGGTACAATGCCTGCTTGATTAGAATGGTGTCGAATTGCTTCGTTATGTTGGAAAATTTTAAAGGCTTTACTGAACATACCTTTATGCTATTTACAGTTACACATTCTCGACCGAGTATAATTTTTCCAAATTTCAGCTGTTCCCACTTTCCTTCCAACTCTGTCAGCCATTTCCTTTGCCCAGTTAATGTCGTTAAAAGAATTCTCACGTCGCTTTCCCAAATGGAACTGAAAACCAAAACAAACAAATAATGCACCAGCTCTGCTATCCTTTTAGAACCACTTAAAATTCTGACAATGCCAAGATACCACCGTCATCCAGACGGTTTCCTCCCGTCGACTCGAAACAAATGCGTTTGTTTACTTTCCAAAATACCTACAGCTTTAAAGTCACACTGAAATATATCTGAAATATAATTTTGTCATTAGGTAAGCGCGTGGAATATATTTATGGTTCGCGAATATCTCATTCTGTCAACTAAATGCGTTTGGGTTTAACTAAAATTGCATGATCATTTTGATTTTAGACTACAGTGCGACGGGCGTGCGATGACAGATGCAAAAATATTGCCTTGTACACCAGTTTGTAATGTAATGCTGTTCTCGAATTTATATCGAGACTTTGGATATCTACCAACTTACAAATTGTGCCCTGTTTTGTGTTTTTATTATAAGTTATTATGACTTGAGTATTTTATAGGCCATTATTATGTGTCTTGGTGTTTTATGTGTTAAATTGTTTTATAAAATTTATATAATTATGACTAATCCCAAAAATCTGATCCTTACTAATATTATAAATGCGAATTCGACTTTTTGATTAAAAAAAATTACCCTACAGTTCATTTTTAAAAAAACTTACTGTTCCCGAGAGATAGAAAAAAATCTACACTAAGCAAAGCTGCGGGTAAAGGCTAGTTGTACATAATTCTGTGTGACGGAAAAGTCTAAAATCACGATACAATCTTTAAAGCTTTTTCCATAATACCTACGAGTATATGACGCTTTGATAAGATGTTGTAATGTACCAATAGCGAGTGAATTCATGACGAATAAAACAAAATAAACCTTTGAGAATGATTCTGTATTCCTATTGTTGGTAATTATTATTATGAACGTAAAGATGCTTAGTTGGCTTATAGATATTATTTTACTAGGTCGGCAGAACATTTTAAGCTTTGGCTAAGTTTAAGTAACGTTTATAAGTAAAGCGTTTTACTTGGTGGTAGTTTACTTTAACAGCAAGTTGTCTAGGTAGGTACCAACTCAATACCAAATATTCTGCCGCAAGCCGCGAACTAACTACTTGCCGCATGTAAACATTACTGTTTTCCGGTTTGAAGTGTTCTGCAGCTAGCGAAATTACAGGGTTGTTAAGACAAACCATCGAAAGTCTTAAAGTAATGAGCACCAAAGCAGCGATGCCCTTGAACTTTGTTTTGCTACAGAAAGTTCTGTATATCGCTGCGATGGTCATTGGCATGCGTTATTTTTTAATATAAGGAGATCGTCACGTTCGTCTCATTTTATCATAAATAAAAAAAAGATCTGTGGTTTTTATGTAAAGGTAACATTTGACGGATAAATGCCACTTAGGTAATTCCATACGCATTTATTACTATTATTATTTATTCCGATCTGGAAACACATCTTGAAGTTGACTGACCTGAATGTGGGTAAATTGTTTGACATGCAGACAGATGCAATCGCTCTCAACGTCAATGGGTCCAAATTGAGGAACCTACATATCAAGACTACTTGCCCAATCCTGATAGAATCTAGCTCCTTGCGATAACCCGTTGAAATGTAAAGAATTGTGTCATCTTGATCTGAATAGATTGGTTCATGGAGAAACTAGCAAGATCTTGAGAAGTTACGTTTTTGTGTACATATAGATCTATGACGAGAGCCACAATCTTAAATGACAATTAGGTCCAAACTATATGTTAACCATAAAATTAATAAAGATAAAAAAACCTTTTTTTTTTAAATTAAAAATAGGCTTACGTTTGTTCGCCATCTCACCTGATGTTAAGTGATAATACGGTCTAAGATGGAGCACGCTTGCCTAGAAGATACCGATTCACTCTCGACTTGAAGACACCCAGATTATATCCAACGGGGAACACCCACTCAGGCAGCGCATTCTACTGCCTAGCAGTCCGTACAATGAACGTGGAATCAAATGTTGCGGGTAGGTATTTAAAAAAAACAACGGTTTTGATGAGTACGTAACATAGCAGCTTCAATACTTAAAAAGACAATAGGTATAAAAAAAATGTATAAAGATAACAAAAAAAAAACTGCAGATTTTTTACTTTGGAATGTGAATATATCATACTAACAATATGTAAACATGTTCTTGTATTTTTATTCGGTTGCCAATACAATACATTGTTCTCAAAGTAAACTATCTTAATTTTTACCACAACGAAAGCTTCGTCCTTATAATTTGATCTAAAATTACATCAGTCAACAATAAAAGAATTAACTGTTTTATTTCGAATTGATTTATGTACCCCTCAGTTGTATCCCTTACTCAACTCGTCACATAAAATACATAACAATGTGATATCAAAACCGCTTTTATTCAATAGAGAAATTGTCTTAACCCTTCAACCCTTTCTGTATGGCTCATAAACTTGGCGAAACGTACAAAAATACGGACATAATGCCATTTGCATAATGTTTCGAGCAGTTCTGTGCTTTGTTTTTTCATACAGCGGTGGGTTTCAAATGTCACCGCAGACGGTGGGGTGCGAAAACGCCCATTATAGGGTGCTGGATGTATTAAAAACCCTTCGACCGCTTGCATTCTTAAGGTTAGGCGTTTAAGGGCTAGAAATATTTAATAATGCAAGCGCACGTTTTCCTTTTCTTATACAGGATTAAGTACTTACATTTGATAGGTGTACATGATTAGGTTTGATTCTCTGAGTATAGTTTTGGTCACCTCCATTTGACCTTTTTCAAGGAGTCAAAGTCAAGTCCGATGCGCGCGCGGTTATCTTGGTTTATATCTAAAATACATAATTAGATTCAGAATCAAATTATTTATTCACCTTATAACAATGTTTCGTAATATACCTACTAAGTAAATCAATTGAATACAGTCAGTTTGTAAGAAATGA
This sequence comes from Biston stratarius, assembly GCA_950106695.1. Classification (NCBI taxonomy): domain Eukaryota; kingdom Metazoa; phylum Arthropoda; class Insecta; order Lepidoptera; family Geometridae; genus Biston; species Biston stratarius. The sequence goes on from OX467116.1 coordinate 20,845,339, forward strand.
AAAATACATAGGTACTATTTTAGTTAAATAAAATTATAATATCATGCGAATGTCGATTTGAGTCAATTTATTAATTAAATAATGGATTTAGATATGTATATAATACGAATTACATTAGTTAACATCACATGTAAAACAATCGTTGACAATGTTAACATTTCAATTAATTTTGATAAAGTCATTAAGATTATAAAATGCGTTCCAGATCATCTATAATAATTAAACGATAGTGAAACCCGTATTAGACCCGTTGCGTTGTTAAAAGGTACACTATCGTATATTAACCATCAAAAGATTCATACCCTAATTTTATGAATTTGGATAACTATTTCAAATACCTTTCAAGCACTTGCAAGATATTGAATTTTTTACCAGCCCATCAGACGAACTGTTTTGGTGTTCTTTCTATTGAAAAATAGAAAGAATTCAACATAATGACTTACGTGAAATTAGTGTTCGCGATATTTATTTACTCTATTTATACTAACTTTTATTATAATACGTTCGCGTTTGACTTCATTCTGTTTTGAGTATGCTTACCTAAAAAGAACCTGTTTACTCTGAATTTGAAGGACCTTTTTGTACTTTTTGGCAAACACTGGCTCTATTAACCTTTTTTGTATATTTTATAATCTGGGCATCCAGGAAATGGAATAATCTGCCTATAGAGAGATATAATCTAGACTAGTAAAAAAGTAAGTCATTCAATATAATTTTTTTTTAATATATGATTGTAGTTGTACATTTCTAGTGTTCATTATATTCTAGAAATAACAAAAATACTTTTTTTTATTGATTGATAAGCTAGGTGTTAGACCACAACTCACCTGATGTTAAGTGATGTTAACATAAGTTAAGGTTATACGCTTTACAAGCTCTTTACGCTTATATTAAAACTTATAAACTAATAATACTAATATTAATTAATTATGGATATTAATACTATTTGTAATACCATAATATAAAATAACCCATTATGTATCATTATACTTAACACAAGCTTTAGGAGCCAGCATAAATTTTTTTAATTTCTGAATTGAGTCTAAAAATCCCAATCAGCCCTGAAACTCAAGATATTTTCTAATTTATCTCACCCGTCACTATTTCTATACAATATTTCACACAAGTAGTGTTTTCTGTTTCAAAGAATACGCTATAATAAATAAATCTATTTATACGTTATTTTCAATTTGGGAAAAGATATTCTGGCCCTTAAGTGCGTTCAAATATATTGGGGAGTTGAAGATGGGTTTAATTTTTTTCTGTTTATAGGCACCCGTGGTTTACCAAATTGACAATTTGATATAGAGTTTTTTTGTTATACCTAGGTATTGAGTTTGTATACATACAAATACAAATACAATAGGTACTTTATTGATACAGGTCATTTTTCCATTCATATTTAAAAATAACATTAATAATATAAAAATTGACAACATACCGAAAATGACAATATAATATGCCAAAAATTAAATGTGTCAGTAAAAACTAAAAAAATAATTATTATTATTGCTTTTAATCCAACTTCTTGTGGAGTAACTATTTCTTTGTTACTCTTAAAATGGACTCCGTGATTTAGACCGCGTTTTCAGTAAAGTAGTAGTAGTTTAAAACGTACTTAGATACAACAAACAGTTGAGCATAATTCACATTTTCGCGTTTACAATATTAGTGAAATTAATAAAACTACACAACAATAAATAAATAAAAAATAAAGAACTAGACATATATTCTCCACCAAAGCTTTGGTATCAAAACAAACACCCGAGAAACGGCATGGAATTTCTTTGTCAACAAACTTTAAGTATTATCGTTAACACGTATAGTCTAAAAAGAACGTTATCTCAAAAATCGCAAAGACACTCACCATCACAGCTCTGAAGTCACTACCGGAAGTAGTCGTTCCGGCAATAACGCTTCCGGTAGCGACACTCGACTGTCTTCCGGCGTCTGCGAGGGTAGTTTCCTCCCATTTGTTTGTACCTTCGACAAATAGTAATTGAGAAATAGGTTTTATTTTATTAGGAGTTGGAAGTGAAAGCTGTTTTGGTCGATTTCGTGGGCCGGTGTGAAAGGGGTGAATATAAAATCGATGTCATAAAAATACTATCAATTCTATTAACTTGAACGTTGGCTTACAAAAAAATTAAGTGAAAACATTTTGAAATGTAAGGGCAGAACGAGCTGCTGAGACGTCTTCTTCTGTAACAAGTAACAAAGAGATAGACCTAGACCTTGTTTGAACAATTACTTTTTTTACAAAAAATTATTCTGTTTCCTAACTCACGTGAAATTTCGCGTCGCTAAAAACGCGTGTAGCGTTTATATAGCGTTTTTTATGGTTGACAGGGTAGGTATTGGATCACAGCAGACCTAATGTTAAGTGACGGTGTGGTCGAAGATGGTAAAGGACACCTAGCCGAGTACTAGAAAATACTCACCACCATGCTATGGTTTCCTCGCGATAACGTTATACGCACATAAAGTTTTTTTTTATAGCTCACCATATTTCGTTTTGGCATAGAGAGTAAGTAAGTACCTACCATTCAACACAGATTCAACCCGTTTTTTTTTAAATGTAATAAATCGAACAAGACGTTCTCCAGGTAGTTAGTAATAACGCATGCCCATGACCATTGCAGCGATACACAGAACTTTGAGTAACAAAACAAAGGCAAGAGCATCGCTGCTATGGTGCTCATTACTTTGAGATATTTGATGGTTAGTCTCAAGCCTTGTAATTACGCTAGCTGCAGTATCTAATCTAATCCACAATAATGTTTACACACTACTGCTTAGCGGCAGAATATCTGGTACCGTGTTGGCACATACCTAGACCTAACTGCGCCTTGTTACATAAACGCGTAACGTGTTATATGCTCGTAGAGAATATGACCCTAGATGGTAAGAGATAAGCCTTTTCATGACTGTTGCAGCGATACCCTGAACTTTGAGACAAAATAAAGTCCAAGGCAACGCTTTTAATTGATAATTGTAAGTTTGGTGTTATCAATTAAAATATTGTAATGAAATAGAGTTTTATGTTCTTATTCCTTAAATATTTCATCCAAGACCATTACATAGCACAAATATAACAATACCACCGCCCTAAGAAAACCAATAAGAACAATAATAAATAACTCTTATCATATTTCGAGTATGCTCCTGGTCGCATCGCGAGAGATCCAACGCAATATATCACTAGGAATTTACGAGGCAAGATACGACAGGAAAATTGCAAGAATGGTGGCGCAATCTATCTTAGTTGGGTAAGGGAGGTTTTGGGGGCGGGTGGGAAGGGTAAGGGAGATGGGGAAACTTCGAGAGGTTATTAGTCCAAGCATCTGTTGTTGAGTCGGGGGCGTGATGGAACCCCGGTAGGTACAAGCTAACAAATCTAATTGCTCAGTAGGTGTCCGAGTAATGACAAAATGGGTATCGCGGCGTGAGGCAATTTGTGAGGTCAGGTGACTGGTGTGGTTTCATGTTGTGATCTATAGAAGAGTAAAGCAACTATAGTAAAGCGCCTATAGTGCATTACACATATGAGTTTTAGTTTTCACTACAGTATTACCTACAGTCTATGGAAGAATACCGTAGCTATAATATAGATTTTTTACGGTGAATTAAAGTGGGCAGTATGACGTTGACAGATAACTGAGATAGTTTTCGTGTATTAAATTCGTTTAGAGAGTTTTGGCGGGAGCGAAAAATATTGTATATATTTTATATACGGTTGACAGGCTAGGTGTTTGACGTGCCTTACCATCTTCGACCACACCGTCACTTAACATATGAAATGACGGTGTGGTCAAAGATGGTAAAGCACGCCTAGCCTGGAATGGTACTGGCTCTCGAGTGAGGCTGCCGGAAGACACGATTAGATGCTTGACGGAGGATTTATAACTTCAGGGTGGTAGCTAGCCAGCCGAGCACTAGAAAGTTGGACAACCACCATACTTTGGTTTCCTCACGATGTTTTCCTTCACCGGCAGTTCAAGCTCATTGTTGGGGCTTGAACTAACGCCCTTCGACATGCGAACTGACCGCGCTAACCACTGAGCTATCATCGCTACTAAATATACAACGATATACAAATTTGCGAGTACCGTTTACTTACGTTATAAGATACGTACAGTGAAATAGAAAAATCTATGAAAAATGCAGTTTCCATTTCATACCCGCCAGGAATGCAATCCAATTTTATGCACTACGTAACTTATATTGATTTAATTCTTCATTGCACACACATAATTTAATAATACTAATACTACCAATAGTAGGTACTAATAGTAGGTACTACTTATTATACTTTCTTTATGCTCGGTTGCTCGTTTTTAGATAGGTAGGTATAACAGATTACCACAATACTACCATTGAGTTGGTAATCATAAACGAACTTATACAATACAACTTTATTATACACCAAACATATTATAACATACAAAAATTAAAAACAAAAAAAAGAGAAAGAAAATATCAATACAACATAGAATAACAAATAAATGGTGTACAAGGGCGGCCTTATCGCCTAGAGCGAAAACTTTAGGATGGAAAGTAACAAAATTGATATTAAAGTTGGTGTAAAAAAATAAATATATAAAATGACAGAGAGAAAAAAAAGAGAATAAAAATATTTATACCTATATATACAACCAGAAAAACATACTTACTATAAATGAAAAATATATACAATAAATATGTATCCACATAAATATACATATGTTTACATATAAAATACAATAATGGAATACAAAAGGTGAGAGTGTAAAAAAATATAAATGTATATAAATTTATCTCACAATCACAATATAATAAGACTTATTATTGTAATAAAAAATTCAGTACATTTATTCTAATTTTTCATAACCGTGGAGTTAGAACCATCAAAGTCGGCTGCTAGAATCGTAACACAATTCTGGGAACACGAGATTTCAACATTGATAAGTAGTGGCTACTTTATAACATCCATTTATGGAAAACATTTTTGAAACAAAAAAATTGTGACATTTTACTGAGAAGGTTAAAAAAGTTAAGTGAAAACTTCCATAGTCTTGTTGAGACATTTTTTGTAGGGGCAAAGGTTCGCGTATTGACGATATCGTATAGACAAGCTAATGTGACGTGTTTTTTAAGTTAATTTAAGTTTTTACTTCTGTCGACAGTTCCCGTGACTACATTTTTAAGCCTTTGACGACCACGGGGACAAATGCGTCCAAAGAATTTCCAAAAAAAAAAACATATTTTTATTTCATTTTGTTTTTTTAACACCCAAAGAATCGTTCTTAATAGCTAATCTGAATATAGTAGCTCTCAAAGTCTTCTGGTCCTGAAAGAGTTAACTCAATAGGTACTTCAAAAGTCCCGGAGAAATAACTAGATTGTAATGTTTTTTTATCAGGCTAGGTGCTTGACCACAACTCACCTGATGAACCTAGCCTGTCAGCCATAAAAAAAAAACTCACTATTCAACCCTTTTATAAGTCACTAAACACTTTTGCTGCCTCGACTTTTCCAAAAACTTAGGAGGCAATAAATCTGGACCACTTTTTTAAAAATTTCAGTACCTATATTCTTTTAGAATGAAGTTGGTAGATTTCTATAACTAAAACGAAAACCAGAAAGAAACGGAATTTTGTTACATAGGTAGGCAAGTACCCGTCGGTTAGATATTTAGAATAAAGATCAAATTGTTAACCTGTACGTACGAGTACATTTCGAGGAAATGAGTAGGCGTTGAGTTTTAGTACGAATGCCACGAGATAACAAAAATATACGAAAACTATACTTCTACTGTGTATGTACCCACATACAATCTTATTATGCTTATCTTTCTGTGATTTATGGCTTGTTCGGCGTCCAACGACGGGGAAGAAAGAAGGTATACGAAATATACAAAAGTAATTTATTTTTAACGTTTGTTTTTCTTGTCTCAACGTCGGTGCGTGCAGTACTGGCTCCAGGGTATGTTTTTGAAGTTGGCATTTTTGAGATGTCACAATATGATTTATCGTGAACTCTGGCGTAGGCGCACTCACTGCTTAGCCCGATCGGTATTTTCGGCTTAATATAACATTAATCATGTGGAATAAATAAATCATACGGTAAATGTGTCCTCTCAATATTGTACGTTATTTATGACGCGAAAATTTCGGGAATTTGTTCTGTTGGGTAGGATTTTTTGGTCAGATACGTCATCTGATGGCTCATTCGGTAACTGCTTTAATAGGGCGTGGGTGCAATTCCCACCCAGGACAAACATTTTTGTGACAACCATGATGTGTATTATGAGTCTGGGAATTCTGTATATATTTACAAAAATATACACATATATAAGTATTGTATAAGCTATCTTTTTTATGTAAAAGTAATGATGCAAACGAGACGCCCTCCTAATGGCAAGAGATAACGCATGTCCATGATCATTATAGCGATAAACAGAACTTTGATTAACATAGTCCAGTGCGTCGCTGCTTTGGCGCTCATTACTTCGAGACTTTCGACGATTAGTCTTAACAGCCCTGTAATTTCGCTAGCTGCAGTACCCTTCAAACCGGAACACAGTAATGTTTACACACTATTGCTTGGCGGTAAAATTTCGGGTACTGCGGTGGTACCTACTCACACAACCTCCTGCTAAGGAGATCTACCACTAAGTAAAAAGTAAAGTAAGTACCTTGTTCCCATTGTACAAGCTACGCTTTATTTGGGGCTAGATGGCGCTGTGAAAATTCAAAACTTAGAATCATAGTATTTGAAACAAAATAGACAGTCATGGATATTACCGACAGAAATGCGGCCACTCTATAAAATTTCAAGGCAAACTAAGAAATTAGTTCACACGACAACAAAATTGTTTACAGCGTACATTAGTGTCAGTGATAGATATTCTCACTATAACATAAAAATACGTGAGAAAGCTCGAACTAGTCTAGCGAGTCTTATTTCCCCGAAATGTACCTTCTAACCAACGGAAGACATTCATAACTCCATGAATGTCTCACAAAAAACGGACATTGTAAAATGCATAAACCAAAGTGTTGATGTTGCAACTCGGACGTTAAAATTCAGAAAAAAGTTCACACGATTCGATAAAAACATTGATCATTGAAATTATCGATGTCGCTCTCTCAATTAGCTGAGACTGCTGACCGGACATCGCTCCGAACAAGTTTGAACAAATAATTACTATTCACAACAAGTCATTAAAGTAATCTACAGATGCCTTAATTTATAAAATATATCGCAAATAAAAAATATATTGTTTTTGTTTCAGGTATGTGTTTACTTCGCCTATATTTCCCTCAGTTTTTAAAAGTAAGTATTAACCAGATTTTTATAATTATAAATCTCTATAAACGTGTCAGCTTGATAGTTATAGAGGATAATATAATGTGATCTTCACGTTATATCTCTTTTTTTTTATATTTGACGTAGTGTAGATAAATTTATGTCAAAGGGCATGTTACTTCCCTGCCACAGGTATTAAATTTGATATGTTTGACATAAGCTGTCAAATAAAGTTCCCAAGATAAAGTTTGATGACGTAACAAATAAAATATGACATGGAACTGAGTGTGTCTGATCTATAATATTTTCTTGGTGGTAAATTTCCTTAGCAGGAGGTCGTTTAGGTAGGTACCACCACAGTACCAGATATCCTGCCGCTAAGCAGTAGTGTGTTAACATTACTGTGTTCCGGTTTGAAGGGTACTGCAGCTAGCGATATTACTGGGCTGTTGAGACTAACCATCTAGTCTCAAAGTAATGAGCGCCAAGGCAGTGATGCTCTGGACTTTGTTTTACTACTCAAAGTTCTGTGTATCGCTGCAATGGTCATGGACAGGCGTTATCTCTTAACATCAGGAGAGCGTCTCGTTCGTCTCATTACTGTTACATAAAAAAATAATTCAAAAAATATAATTGGGACGTTATTATATTTTACCTAGCTTAAATTTGGCTACATTTATATTGCTTATTGCTTATTGCCAAAACAGCGACACCGTGGATTTTGCCACTCAACTTTTTACGTAGGTATCACTGCGACGGTCATGGGCTTGCGTTGTATCGTACCACCAAGAGACCATCACATCTGTTTACTTTTATATTTAAAAAAACATTAAAAAGTATATTTTTGTTTTACTTATGCGGGATTATTCACGTTTAATTATACTCTGACTATAATCACGGCCACATCCGGTGGCCACCTTCAAGGAGATACTAAAGCAGAGAACAACGCGCAAGCCACCTCGCCTGGCTTGCTGCAGCGAACTGTTGGCCGAATGTGGCCGAAACTATAGTCAGAGAATCCGACCATTCGGCCATCAACGTGAAGTTAACGTGAGTATTCCCGCATAAGAAAAACAAAAATGTTACAAAACTTTATTTTCTATAATAAAAAAAAACATAAGTCTGAATAGGAGTATGAAACAAGTCGCTGCTGCGTCTGTTTATTTCTCTGCTTACTGCTTCTAAATCACGCAACGGATTTTGAAAAGATTTTTACTGACATTTGAATAATTTGTACGAAAGGTTTGTATGTAGGTACAGTAAACCCTATTTTTTTTTGTAAAAGTACAGAAATTTAATGTTTTGTAATGAAGTCACCGAAATAAATTGCATTGTACGAAGCTAAGACAAATCGCTAGTTTATTAAAATGACGATAATATTTTTTACAGTTTCAGGAATATTAATATTGGGAACTTGGCAAGAATATTTCCACGTTGTACATCAAACAAAGATACTGACAAAGTAAATTCTATATTTGCTTTGACATAAAGCCACTTGATCATACTTACGTCACGGCGAATACGTCAAAAGCCCGGGAGCGACGCTCTGCACAAAACATGCATTATGAAGATTGCACATCTAGGCAAGCCAAGTAGCGGATGAAGTTACTAAAACCGCGGATATCGATAAGCGACTACACGCGGCAGCGATTTAACGTACGCGGTAACAAAAACGTGTACAAATAAGAGCGATAAACGCGGCAGCATAACTTTTGCTATTACAAAGCACTAGAGTTCATTTCTCGCTATTTCTATAGCCCCACGCATAACGTAGGCAATGTTGCCAAAAATCACACAATAAATAACACAAGAGAGCAAGCTGCATGCATTATAGTGGTACCTTATCTTAGCGAATTGGAAGCCAAGAATTGCCCATTAAATATGCATTAAAATTACCTGACTTGAATAAAAAATAGTATGGCTTACGATGACTTCAATTCTGTTATTAAGTTGAATTGGTTTAAAAACGGCCTTTCGAAACAATGCTTGACTCACCCAAGTATTCATAACATTAAGGATTGGTTAAACACAAACAAAAAACACTATCAACCTAAACAGGCTTAATTAAGAAACTTAAAAAACATGAATGGCCAAAAACATGTATGAAAAACGAATACTTAAATGAAAATGAAAAAAAACAACATTTTTTTTTAAATAATAATTATACATATATATATGTACGACTGTACGTACGTATATAGCCAGCGTCATTCAGAATGATGTACCTACTGAAGATTATAAAGATACAGCTAAATCTGTTTAGGCATTTGTAGTTCATGAGAGCTATGTTGGCTAATTGGTAATGTATCTGCTTTAAGAGATGTAGGGCGTGGGTTCGATTCCCACCCAGGACAAATGTTTTGTGGTATAAATAAATGTTTGTTCTGTGTCTGGGTATTCTGTATGTATTATTATAAGTATGTATTTACAACAAAAAAAGTATTTATGTAGTCTATCAGTTATCTGACATACGAGTTCTGCTTAGTAAGGGGTCAGATGGAGTAATTTCCAAATAAAAAAATATGGAAAAAACTCATATACATACAAGAACCCTGGAAACAGTGCACTTCTTTTTAGGGGCAGTCGTGTAAAAAGCACGCATATTAATCGAATTCAAAACTGTCCTCATTTTTGAAATCGGTTGTAAATAAATGTTTGTGTTGTGAATAAATATGTTGTGAACAAAAATAAATGGTTGTGAATAAGCGGCTCTCTAAATACCTCTCAAAGATTACGGATACCAGTATATATAGGTTACTTGGTCATTGTCTTTTTTTCATTTGCCTATTAATATGCTGGCATCGATTAGCTTTTTATCAGATTATACGTGACGTGTTTTTTAGTGTTGTTTGCGATCTTACTCTACTACCAGTAGGTATGATATGCGCTTTTATATGCATTGTGAGGGTAAGGAACTTAACCAGAATTTGTGAAGTAGTTTTTTTAATGCAAAATTAATGGAACTAAGTTTGTAGGGGCAAGGAATGCGTATTGTCAGCAGTTTTGGATCACATCATCAGCCATAGGACGTTCACTGCTGGACATAGGCCTCCTCCTGGGGGGGGGGGTTTGCCAATACTCGCCACGCTTGGCAGGCGGTTTGGCGAGCGCAGTTAGGTGTGATTGTTCAAGGAAGACGCTGCTGCCCATCTTCCGGATTACATTCCTTAGCCGACTCTTACGGCAGCCACGGGTAGAGAGGGTGGGGTACAATTCTTACGCCGGCACCACCACGGCAATCGGTAGTTTTGGCAGTTTTGGATGCGCCGGAGTTAACAGAGTCCCACCGCCTCCTCGCCTCTTCAGTCGTCCTCCCACCGCCGTGTGGACTGTACCGTGCCTTACGAAATTTAATAATCACTAGAGTCTAACTAGTGTTTGCATTCGACTTCCCCCACGAACTGTTAGGACTATCTTACCCGGTGATTCTTGGCTATCGATAAGCCAACCCCCGGAGGCCAACACTGATGATAAGAGATACCGTCTGTCCATAACTATTGTAGCGGTACCAAAAACTTTGAGTAACAAAACTAAGTCCATGGTATTACTGTTATGGCGCTTATTAGTGAAGGACATACCTAATAGTAGCGCTAATAGCTTAGTGGTTAGCGCTGGGAGTTCACACGCCAAAGGGCGTGGGTTCAAATCCCAACAATGAGCTTAAGCTGCCGGTGAAGGAAAACATCGTGATGAAACCATCGCGTGGTAATATGGTAAATTTTAGTTACTTGGGTAGCTGGCTAAACTACCACACTCAATTTCAAAACCTGCCAAGCCTCACTTGAGAGCCAGCTCCATTCAAGACTAGGTGTGTTTACCATCTTTGACCATACCATCACTTAGCATAAGGTGAACTGTGGTCATACTCCTAGTCTGTTAACCATCAAAAAAGACATTCGATCGGCTCATTAGTCCTCATATCTTCATTAGTCATTTCGCTAGCTGCATCCTTCAAACCGGAACACAGTAAAGTTTACACACTACTGCTTGATGGCAGGACTATCTAGTACTGCGACGGTACCTACGTAGACGACCTGCTATGTACTTATATCTACCATCAAAATGGATATAACTTTCCGAAAGTTTTATGACCTAGTAACTAATTGATTCGCGCTATCTGTCCAAAAACCATAGACCAACGTTTGGTCTCTGCACAAAACCCATTAACTACATCACATCGCCATTATATCAATTAAAAAAACTATTGAATTCACATTGCATATTGCAGATTACTTCTGCAATACAGAGCCAGTTACCATTGTTTCATTTGTCCTGTCCACAAAATATATTAGGCCAGTGGTTATAGATCCTTGGCATACCTACCGTAAAAATAATCTCCAAAATTTACATACTTTATTCAAAGAGGAAATACGTCTCAAAAATATACATATTGTGAATAAGTTTAAAACCAGTAAGAATGATATCAGCCGGTTCCCATGTCCGAAACCGGACGCTTCATTGCCAACATCACTGTCCGGTACTCTGGTTTCCAAGATTGCTGTACTTCAGGCTCTTACTGTTTGTTTTAGTTTTAAACTCGACCACATTTACGGTCCATGTGTGCGTGACATTTTTAAATATGTACTAAGAAGTTCTTTGAATTTCCATGTTTCAAGTCTTCAGGCAACGTTACAAATTTTTTTATAAACCTAAACAAACATTTTTATTCTGATAAAATTTAGCTACTGCTTCAAAATTTCGTTTTTTATTTTGCTATTTACACATAACTGTTTTCTTGTCGAACTTATTTATTGTTAAACTGTGTCACAAACGTTTTAGTTTTCAAGTTTTGAGAATTATTGGAATAAAAATTTTGAGCTTGTTTCATCCCTCGAAACGAGCTAAATGTCTTTATTGTCGTGGTGGTGCCGGCGTAAGAATAGTACCTCACCCTCTCTACCCGTGGTTGCCGTAAGAGTCGGCTAAGGGTTGTCATCCGGAAGATGGGCAGCAGTGTCTTCCTTGAACAATCACACGCCAACTCGCCTGCCAAGTGTGGCGAGTATTGGCAAAACCCTCCCAAGAAGAGGCCTATGTCCAGCAGTAGACGTCCTATGGCTGATGATGTGACGATGTGAAATGTCTTCCTTATATAAGAAAAACGTCAAATTTTCTTATGTAGTTGTAACAAATAACACGACCTAATCTTGGTATCGCCGTTTTGCTGTACGATGACGAAAAAATCCCCTTCTACTGTGGAAATTCCTACGAAACGTTTTGAGATAACCTTCTTAGTAAGAACTTCTGATATGTGAAACTTGTTTCTTTCTACTGTCTTTCGCCGATCAAGTTCAACCAGAGGTGGTTAAAAAAAACGGGAAAAAAGGTTCCTAGTCAAGTGTGTTCTATCTTCGGTTTGTCACTTTCCGTTAGATGAGAAAGAAATATAATAACAGTTTTGATTCGAGTATCTGTAGTAAGAGTCCATCTCATCACCGCGGCGGACTGCCAACTCACCTCGATTGTTATTCACTAGAACACATTGACTTGACATCGATCACATACGGCGAATACTCAATGTGGGGAATTCTCGCGCACGCACCGTCACTGCGTTGCAGTACATTTATCTAAACAGTACTTCTTCTCGGATTAGGCATGCGATGAGCACTAGAATTCTAAAAAGAGAAACTCTGGTCTTATAGCTCTTCAAAGACTTTCTTACGCGTAAAGAAATATATAACCATACTTAGTGTATGTAGGTATAAGAAGTCATAAAAAGTAACGTTTGTTAAATTTGAATTCATTAAAAATGCACTAAAATTTATACAGTTAAAATTTACAAAAATATATTCTCAACGAACTATTGCGTAGATGTAGTGTTCGTCACAGTTCATGTCCTAATACGTGAGCATTCATTTCTTAAAATATGGAGCATAAGATGAAGAAAATAGACTATATAATAAACCTCTGTCTAATTAAAGATTAAATACACCTTTTAGCCGAAGATTAAAATGCATGGATTAAGAGAAATAAAGACTAATATTAAGACAGAGATAGCGATTAAGCGAAGTTTTAAATGAATTACGTCACGCCGCACCTTACCGCGTTTATTGTGTATGTACCTAACCATATAAACGCGGACTCATACAATAAATACTTTAACTATTGTAGTACCTATTTCCTAAGCTTATTTCTTGCGTAGGAGTTTATTATTAGCTGTCAATAATACGATAATACCTAATGATTTGTGACTCATTTGTTATCTACTTTATAACAATAAAATAAACTTCCATTTAGAGGTTCCGATTTGTAAACCAAATTAGATGAAAACTCGTTTCCGTTCTCATAGTATAAAATTAATATTTTTACCTTATCAGTGCCTAACTGTTGTTTTTTTACTAATGTTAATGTAATGTTAAAACTGTTATTTGTTAATTTATTGATTGTGTTATTTCTTATAGAAGTATCTATTTTTACTGTCTTTACAAGAGGGCAAAGGTACCAGATATTCTACCTCGTAGTAATGTTTAAATCTGAATCGAAAATCTTCTTAATACCTATACCTTAAACTCGTAGCGGGCCGCATGAATGTAAACTGCGGGCCCTGTTTTGGACAATACATCCTAATAAAACTTTTGTGTCGCCAAAATAAATTACACTCATACAAAGTCGGGGCAAGTCACTATACAAATAAGAGTATGTATCTCGCCTACAAGTTCATATCTTGTTTAAAATCTCAAACGTCCATTATTTTAACCAACTAATACTGAGCATTACCCAACAGAGCAGGAGTTTAAAACAATTATCTGCTCATTCTAACAAGCTAATAAACAATTTGAACGTACCAAGTACAATGAACAGTCCAGTTGGTAGGAAGTCAATAAAATAATAGCCGTGGATCCGCCAGACCACAATAGGTGCCGTGTGCGGAACAATGACGCTCGTAAACAATCTTATACAGTCCCACAGACCGGTGACACGCGAATGATACTTTATTTATATCTGTGCGATTTTGTTCCAATTAATTTGTTTTTTTCTTCTTTAATATTGGCGTCGCATTTTGAACATTTGCCAGTGTCAAATTATTGTGTTGTAATTAGTGGATTGTATTTTGATATTTTCAAGTATCATAAGTTAAATAAGTTAAAGTCTATGTCACAGTCAATAAGTTACACAAAGTAAGTAATACAATTTATTGATATTTATTCAATTTACAGGTCTTACTAAGCGTTAAATTCATCTTTAAAAAAAAAATTGTCAATTAGGATTACTTAAAAATCATTAGAAACTAAAAAAGAAAAGTAAACACTAAAAAACATTAAAAGCGTCTTGAATACCTACGAACTAAGCAACCATCAAACAAAATGGAAGTTTGAATCGGTATTTTTCAATTGAAGAATCTATTCCCCAGATATCTTCGCCCTTCTTAGAAGCTAACACATGAATGAAAATGCACTATTGAGATCACAGACAAACAGACACATGTATCTATTGCTTTCCAAGCTGACTGTCTTCTATTGGACTTGCGAGCTTTGAAAAATATCTTCGCATCAAGAAAGCAGACCTCTTGATGTAGACATTTTTCAAGTCAGTCGAGTTTTGTGTTAAGTTCATACATGATTAAACAGAAAGCTTTCTTCACAAATAAAATACATGTTATATGTTGACAAAATGTACATTTTTAGTAAAAGTAATTATTAGACAGGATATGGCGTTCTGTAACTGTACTCCTTCCAACTCTATTGTATACCCATATAAGCGAATAAAGATTATGAATTATGT
This sequence comes from Biston stratarius, assembly GCA_950106695.1. Classification (NCBI taxonomy): domain Eukaryota; kingdom Metazoa; phylum Arthropoda; class Insecta; order Lepidoptera; family Geometridae; genus Biston; species Biston stratarius. Next base: position 20,860,351 of record OX467116.1, read on the forward strand.
TTATTACCGGCGCATAAAATACTACACATTATATAGTTTTATTTATTTACGTCAACATTTCGGATGTGTTGCTATAGCCGTAGTCAACAGTAGAATGCGTACCCATTTATTAGCTTTTATAAAACTTAAGATGAATTAAGAGTTTATATCGTGAAAGTTAAAAATTGTAAAGGCTTTTTAGAT